>OX438886.1:979930-10979930 GCA_949316265.1 Diarsia mendica | reverse complement strand
TTTTGTTAGTAGTCGGGTTTTAGATTTTTGAACTTAATTTTTTTATTTGAATTTTATTTTTGTGTGTACTTAAACTATAATATAATACATATTTGTAATGTGCTCGCCAAGACCTTTCATTTGATACCAAACTTGCGATGAATATCTCAATTTCGTATTTTTTTAGGTAAGTTTTTGACATTTAAATTCCGTCATAAAAAGAATTTATAAAATTTATATAGCCTATGTCACCCGGGCTATTTTTACGAATCTATTGACACCTAATTTATTAAAATCCGTTCAGTAGTTTAGGCGCTACGGTGAAACATACATACATACATACATACATAGACTGCCAAAATCATTACCCTTCCTTTTGGCTTCGCCGTAGTCGGGTAATAAACAGATGTGTTGCCGGGCAGTTTGTTCCATCACTTCTTCCCAGATAAAATATTAGGAAGAGACGAAGGGTTTGGGTTGAATCATGAAATTGGTCACTTTTGTAATAATACGCTGTTTTTAGTTTATAAACATTTATTTACCGCCAGTCACCTGAAACATAATTAGTTATCAAATAAGAAGCTTTCAGCCCATCAGTCTTCTTCTTAGCGTGTCGATGGCAAATCTTCACAAAACACATTAAATAAATTAAATAAATTTGGCCCAATATTCAGCTACGCGAACTCCACTCGCTGATGCAGTTATTATATCGTCAAGTGTGCAGGTGTCAGGGCATGCAGCGCAAGATGGAAGCAGTGCGCAACCGCGATTAAGTGCTTCCTTATTGAGTGGTTATTGGCGTTTTACTGCGAGTGGTCACCCGCCGCTGTAAAATCTAATAGACCATATGTTTATAATATCCAGCTTAAATAACTTTATTAGGTCACTACTCTCATCATTCTCTTGCCCTTATCCCAATTCATTTGGGGTCGGCGCAGCATGTCTTTTTCTTCATATTTCTCTGTGACTCGTCTCCTCATAAGACACCTCCTTTCTTGTCATATCATTCTTAACACAGTCCAGTCACGTTTCTTTTGTCTTCCTCTACTCTACATTCTTATTCAAAACCTTCCTCACGACATCTTCCTCATTCCTCCGCACTACGACAACCGATTACCACACAACTTTTCAGTCACCGGCCCCACATTCAGATTTCCCCTTAAATAATTGTTTTAAATTATTATGTTAAATTGATATCTATATAAATAAAAGAAAGTCGTGTTTGTTACAACACTTACAACTCGAGATCTGCTGGACCAATTTTCATGGTTTTTGATTCGTTGGATTTGTCTCCGCCCCGAATAGCAGAATACATCTTAAAAACAATGAAAAAAAAAAAACACTATCTAAAACTCAAGAACGGCTGGACGGATTTAGCTGAAAATTGGTAGTGAGGTAGCTAAGAACCAGGAGAAGGACATAGGATACATTTTTTTATTTAATTTTTTTTTTAGTAGGGGTAGGGTAGCGTAGTAGGTAGGTAGGTAGGGTAGTAGGTAGGGTAGTACACTTAGTAGGTAGGGTAGTGTAGAGTGAACTTGATAAAGAGTAGCGAGTTCACTGTACTTCTGCCATAAAGCTAATCTGCCGTGTCTGCCGTAAAGCGAATCTGCCATAAACCGAACAAGCGGTTGATAGGTACTCTTTTCTATTAGAGAAAAATGTAGGATAACATTTTATCTGATATAGCATAAATTAGGGCATGCACGCTATTCTACGGCTTTGCCACACGGAAGGAAAGTACCATAAAGTAGATGCGTTATGGTAGCCCGCGAAATTCGAATTTTCTTACGTTTTTTGCAATTTACCGGTCAGGTTGTATGAATAAAATAGGATTCGCGACCTTACCAAATGCGACTTTACCGAGTAGATATGATTAAAATCACTAATACAACCGTCTCATAGTCTCTAGCTAGAGTGGCGATTTGATGAAAAGGGCATTCTTGAGAATTTCGCGGGATGTATAATATGTAGACCGGTACCTTGTCGCATCGCATGGCCGATTGAGTAAGATTAACCTAAAGATCGACCCCAAGCGGCAGGGCAGAAGCAAGTGTGGAGGCCTATAGCCAACAGTGGGTGATTCTGTCTGAGAGAAGACGTGGGTTCGATTCACGATTAAGGCAAACGATTATTTAAAAATCTTTGAAAGCAGCTCGTCGTATGCTTAAGCATCGACTAATAAAGGGTTCGTGCTCGTGAAGGTATTTAAAGCAAAGTAAAGATAGACCTACGCTCACAGAATAGAAAGAACAGGGTGCCTACGCTTGTTAATAATGTTAACTGCGTCTGTGACAAAGACATTGTCTGTGACCATTGTAAGAATATTAACGTGATGAATGTTGGAAAGGAATGGGGGAGTCAGTAAAACAGTAGGACACAATAAAATACATACCTACTTAAAATAAAAAAAATTAAGTTCAAAAATCTAAAACCCGACTACTAACAAAATCGCGGTCTTAAAAGTAGAAAACAAGAAATTTATAAAATTTATATAGCCTATGTCACCCGGGCTATTCTTACGAATCTATTGACACCTAATTTATTAAAATCCGTTCAGTAGTTTAGGCGCTACGGTGGAACATACATACATACACTTCCCCCCGGACCGCCAACTGGTGTAGACGTGTTCACAACCCGTATTTCTTTATTATTTAATTCATAAATTACAAATTCAACTCAGTTAAATCGTGCATAAAAATAGGAGTGCATAAACTGGAAGAGCCACCGTTCGACCTGCGAGTTGCGAGTTTGCAACACTCACCGACCTCTTCGCTACTCCTGGTACCCTAGTACATCGAAGTGAGTCGGCCAATCTAAAGGTACGAATAACTCATTTACCTGCCCACGCGCACGGCAACGCCGCTAGGAAGCGCAAAACCCCGCCTACCTGAGCGTCATTGGACCGTCAAGGACAACCCACTGTCAAGGACAACCCACAGTTGTGTGCGTTAACAAATCCGGACATCACATTGCTACTCTACCGCCAGCCTGCGCAGGACCTCCTTGCATTTATCTTCTCTTGGTACATACGTCGATTATACTCAAGCAAAGTTGCGTAGTTTCGTTGTAAAAATAAGTGAACCACCTACCTAGCAAGACAAAATACTACTACTGACCAGCTGTAGTGTATTTCCACTGGTTTATTATCTCCTGGTACTCGAAATGGAGGAAATGAGTGGCAAATCCCTTTCCGAGTCAAACATTTCCGATCAACTGGAACAAAAAACCCCTCCTAATTTCGTACCTCATCGTTTCAAGAGGTCGGTTGAGGATCTCTATAACTACGACTCTGACTTCCGCGCTTTCAAAGAGGAAGTCAAAGAACTAATATCTTCTTTAATGTCACCAAAACAAGAAGAGATTAAGAAGATCTACTCGACACTAATAGAAATCAAAACCACAAACAGCAACATAGAATCCTCCATGGCTTTTCTGACGGCACAAAATGAAGAACTAAAGTCCAAAATTGAGCATCTGGAAGATCAAACGAAAAAAGATAGAAACCGCATCACATTATTAGAGGATAAAATAGAAGACCTGCAAAGAGGTAGCAGAAAGGCAAATTTCGAGATCAAAAATGTCCCAAAAATTACTAAAGAATCAAAAGAAGACCTTATCAAAATGACACTATGTTTATCCAACGAAGTAGGATGTAATATCACAAAACCAGATATAAGTGACATATATCGAGTAAAAAGCAAACGAACTAACTCAAAAAACAGCCCTATTATAGTTGAGCTAAAGTCGACGTCTCTTAAATCAGACCTACTAAAATCAACTAAAGCCTTTAATAGAAAGCAAAATGGAAAATTATGTGCGAAGCATCTTGGTTTTAAGACTGATGAGTATACACCTATATACGTCACGGAACAGCTAACTACAAAAGGAGCTCGACTACACTTTCTTGCGCGTGACCTGGCAAAATCAAAGGAATATAAATACTGCTGGACAGCCTACGGGAAAGTATACATTAAGAAGAATGATGACTCTTCTACTATTGTTGTAAATTGTGAGTCGCAGGTACATAATCTCTTACAGTCTAAATGACTAGTTTTCATTTTACTAGCGACCTGTCATGGTAACTGTATCTTCTTATTATATTTCAACCATTTGTCAATCCTTCATCGGGTTTTTAAATTCAAATTTAAATTGTCAAAATTAACTAGAATTAAGTTAAACACTAAGTTAAATAATAATTTATGTTTTGTTCACCATTCGCGCCCTAACACTCACTCTACATCACTCAAACCTACATTCAATCCGGATGCTAATTACTCAAACTTTCAAACCACACTTACCTCTACACACACACAGACACATACATTCACCCTAATCTACACAAGAAACAACTATACGAATATTATTACGTTATCCTGCATTTATAAAAAGTACCTAAATGGATAATACTCTACTCACTTTGAACGACATAGACAACTCCGAAATAGCTCAAGTATTTGATTGTGACATTGCTGACTTTACTAAGCATGTAGCGCCTAACTCTTCCGACTTTGCCATTGTTTCGCAGAATATTAGGTCTGTCTACTCTAATTTTGATGATCTTCAATTAAATTTACTCAATCTTGGAGTGGATATTGATCTGGTAATCCTAACCGAATGTAGGTTGAACTCAAATAAACCAATACCCCAAATTACTAACTATATCTCGTACCAAACAACAAATCATCTGAATAAGGCTGACGGAGTGGTCGCCTATATTAAAAACACACACAGAAGTAAAACAAGAGAGGTAAAATTGGTAAATGCGTCTTGCTTAGAGATTATCATGCCTGACCTTACAGTTATTGCAATTTATCGGTCCCCCTCAACTGCGAACGCAGACCAATTTATTCACTCCCTAAACAATCACCTAAACACCCTTGCATCTACTAAAAACTTAATAATCACGGGAGATATAAATATTAATCTGATATACAATCAAAACGAGCAGTCACACGAGCGTACAAACAGACTTAACTACCTCAATATGTTAGCAATGCATGGTCTACTCCCTGGTCACTCGCTTCCCACGAGAGACAAAACCTGTCTTGACCACTTCATAATAAAACTCAAACCTGGCAACCAAACCGCAACCATTGCAATTATTCACACGACCATTACTGACCATTTCATGACTTTCTTAAAAATATCAAACCATACTAACTCAATAGGATGCTCTAAAACAAAAACAATTTTTAATTCGGAGAAAGGGCTTGAGCTCCTCAATGACAGTAACCTATCAAACTTATTAAAATTAGAGAACCCTAACACGCTTACTAATAACCTAATCGAAATACTACAAAAGTGTGTCACGCTCAGTACGATTACTCTGAATATACCTGTAAAAAATAGAATCATAAAACCATGGATGACAATTGGCTTGTTGCGTTGTATTTCTAATAGAAATCATATGCAAAAGAGACTCAAGCTTGACCCACACAACGAGGTGCTAAAAATAACATACAAAAGGTATCGTAATTACTGTTATACAATTATTAGAAAACAAAAACGTAAATATGATAGAGACAAACTTTCTAAAGCGCACAGAAATCCTAAAAAAACATGGGATATTATTAACAACATCACACAACGCAAACCCAAAAAAACAAAAAACTCGGAACTGCTACAGACACTCACTACCCCACAAAACTCTGTTAATAAAGTTAATGACTACTTCTGTACCATTGGAAAACTTCTTGCTGAAAACATCACATCTTCTCAGCCCTCTGCAATAAATTCTCAGCCCTCAGCAGGAAATCATCTCAACCCTGACTCCTTCTCGACAAATTGTCCTTTGGCCTCATCTTTTGTTCTTCTCGACACAGACCCCGACGAAGTTCGAGCCACTCTAATGAGCTTGAAATCGGATAGCGCTCCGGGTTGGGACAAGATTACAGTCAACTTCCTAAAATCTGCACACGAACAAATTGTACCAATTGTGACTCATTTGACTAATCTATGCTTCAAGCAGGGACTTTTCCCAGACGCTTTGAAAGTAGCCCTTATAACGCCTGTGTACAAGTCTGGAGATAAGTCTGACCCCTCTAACTATAGACCAATTTCGGTCCTACCATCCATTTCAAAAATTCTTGAGAGATTAATCAACTCACGCCTAACTAAATTCCTCTCTAAATTTAAAATACTGTCGCCTTCTCAGTTTGGTTTTAGACAAGGAAAGTCTACTGAGGACGCAGTTCTTTCACTAACTTCTGCTCTGGTAGACGGTGTAGATGGTGGAGCCAAGTGTCTAGCTGTTTTTCTGGACCTCAAAAAGGCCTTTGATACCGTGTCTGTCCCCCTACTTTTACATAGGCTAGAACGTATTGGCATAAGGGGAACGGCCCTTGAACTTTTTAGATCCTACCTCAACAATCGCAAACAGACAGTTAAAATTGCAGAGTACATCAGCTCTGAGTCAACCGTCACTTTCGGAGTTCCCCAGGGCAGTGTTCTTGGGCCAACCTTATTCCTTATCTACATTAATAATCTCTGCAACATGAAGATTGAAGGCGGACTCATTTTTTCATACGCCGACGACACTGCCATTGTCTTCACTGCTAAGACTTGGGCTAACGTTACTAGGTTGGCCGAATGTGGCCTTGCAAAGATAGCAGCCTGGCTAAACCATAGTCTCCTTACACTAAATGTCACCAAATCAAACTATATATGCTTTACCAAGTATAATAACTCGCAACCGTCTCAAGATTTTCAAATAAAAATTCACAACTGTCCCAACCCCCCAACTCAAGACTGCTCTTGCTTAAAAATTGACAGGTTACAGCACACTAAGTATCTAGGCGTTATGATTGACCAGCGCCTGTCCTGGCATATACACACCGAACTTATTATGAAAAGAGTTAGGAAGCTGATATGGACTTTTAAAACACTACGACATGCGGCTTCTAAGCAACTTCTTAAGCAAGTATACATATCACTGGCCCAGTCTATCCTTATGTACTGTCTATCTTGCTGGGGAGGGACAACTAAAATAAAATTTTTGGAACTGGAGAGGGCGCAGAGAACCTTACTTAAGGTCATGTTCTTTAAGCCCTATAGGTACCCCACTCGCAGTCTCTACCTTCTGTCTGACCTTTTGTCCGTAAGAAAGCTTTATTTGCTTCAACTTATTCTAAAAAAACACTCATCGCTCCCATATGAACCCTCTAAGCCTAAAAGCAGGAGGAGTTACCTAGTCGCTCCAACTGTCAGGGTTAGGTCTGCTTTCGCTAAAAGGCAATACTCAAGACAATCAGCTCATCTATACAACTTGCTGAATAAAGAATTACATATATATTCCATGAAGTTACGGGACTGTAAAAAAGTTGTTACCGATTGGCTTAAAACCAAAACTTACGATGATGTTGAGACTATTGTATCTACATTGCAATAGCCAAATTGGTTACATTTATATTGTTGTGCGCATGGTTAGTGAAAGAAGACTTATTCTTTCTTTCGATCCCAAGACATTGTCGCAGGGCTAATCCGATTAAATTAGTAGTATAAGTAAATTCAATTTGGTTCACTTTAAGTTCACTTAAAGTTTACTTAGCGATCATTATTAAGATTCACACACCACACCAACTCACTACTCACACTCAAACCCATACTCACTCACCACACACACACTCACCACACACTCACTCGGGATACACTTATCACACATACACGCGCGTTTTGGCTTTTTCTGGCTATTTTAATTTTTTATTTTATTTTCGCTACATAACGCTCATTAATTTGCAGAGCCATTTGTATTAATTTTAAATTACCCTTTCTTTTATTTTATTTTTTGTCTTCTTTAGTTTTAGTTTTGCATGTAATTTACATTGTCTACATTATTTTCAATTGCATAAAAATTATAAGTGGAAGTGCGGAGTCTCCTAATACAAGCAATTCCTTGCTTAAAAGGTGATCTCCAATTATTTGTATCGAAATGCCAATTTTGTAATTGAAATAAACATTTTAATTTTTTTTTTTTAATACATAGACTGCCAAAATCATTACCCTTCCTTTTGGCTTCGCCGTAGTCGGGTAAAAAACGTGATGAATGATGTTAACGTTGTTGACAATAAGCTCGGCCCCTATCGAAATGTGGGTGTAGGTTACATCGATCTGCATAACCCTTCGGGGTTTACGGGCGTGATGCTATGGTGTATACAAAAGAACTGAGAGTTGACGGCAGGCTGTACAAGCATGCCCGTGAACAAAGACAGGGACGTAGGTACATCAACCGTGCAACCGCTCCTCATGCTCAAAAACCTGGACCACACCGTATTTATACAGTGCCTGCATTGACGGTTTGCCTGGTTATTTTGCTCCATGACGGTTGCACAATCTGTGGTTGCACAACATGCACACCATAATGTTAATCTTCCCTCCTCTTTCCCGCCGAGCGCCGTGCGCCGCCGCGCGCCGCCAGGTAACACAATCCATTATTTTTTTTAAGATTTTGGCCTGGTTACTAGACCTATGGTGCTTTAAACCACCAATCAATACAAACATGGATTCGGTGTTGCCATCCCCAGATCTAAAACTAGCTTTCATTTATCATTTTTAGGGTTCCGTAGCCGAATGGCAAAAAACGGAACCCATAAAGATTCGTCATGTCTGTCTGTGTATCCATCTGTCCGTCTGTTCGTCTTATCGTCTGTCCGTCTGTCCGTCAGCCTGGTCCGTCCGTATGCCACAGCTACTTTATTCGGAAACTAAGACCACACAGTTGAAATTTGATAGGTAGGTTGATGACTGTATTCTGTGAACCACTTTACGATTTTTGTACTTACTAAAATAGGTAGACTAAGGGTGGTCTTCGTAAATAGTCTCCCCTTACATGGATTAAGTGGCATAATGTGTGCCCGACTTTTAAATAATGAGATTGAATTAAAACAATTAAAACTTTTGACCAAAATTGGTTCGAACGGTATGCAGTAAATAGTTTTTGAGATAGCACATTTAAAAACCGCAGATATAACTTTGTCATTCATACAAACACTAGAGAAATTTGTTTCTCTAGTGTTTGTCTGTGTTGTTTGTGTTGTGTTGATCTTTTGTTAAAGCGGCAGCAGAAAAAAATATTTTGTGAGAAGTTTGCTTCTCACAAAATATTTTTTTCTGCTGCCGCTCTAACAAAAGATTCGCTCATCAAAGTTTCTTGAAACGTCCCCTTTTTTTTCACGTCAACACGTGTCGTGCAAATTACAGGAACGATTTCCTTGTTTCATCTAACTTTCTAAAATGGTGACACAGTAGGTACCTACCTACCTTTAGCACGTGAATGATCAGAAAACAATGGTTGGAAAAATCGGTAAAAAAACTTGAGATCTTTTTCTCTGAAACAACTGACTTTGAACCTTAAGTTATCGTTAACAAAATTGGTGCTGTCTCATAATACCTATTTCAAGAAATGCACCCAAACCTGACCCAAACACCTTAATATTTATAAAAACTATAGTGACTGTACTCACTGACATTTATTGACGAAGCTGGCAACATTGGTTTTATAATCAGCGCTGCTGGTGGCAGTGGTCTCGAACCTACCGATTTTTCGGTATTTCTACCGATATGGGCTCTGTTCTACCGAAATACCGAAATACCCGATTTTTCTACCGATTTTACACTTTTGAGTTGGCAACCCTTTTCATTCATGGGGAAGCCCTCAATAGTATGGACCTAGTGCAGAATGTAGTTCATATATTTTGGGGAATACCCTTGACACCCTTGTGTCCTACAATTCGATGTTTTATGGGGTTTCCCGCTCGGGAATTTACCTGTCTAGTATATTAAACAGTAATTCGGTTTTATTTTTTCAATAATTTTCTTAACTTTGAAGAGTGAGCTAACCGAAAGAGTCCCTACAAAATCAGATAATTAAGTTCTAGGTCTAGGTACATTCAAAACGACTCTTTAATACAGCTAATTGTTACGGTTTTGAAATTAATTCGAAGATGACCGCGGCTATGGCCAAAGAATATTGGTATAAAAAATAATTATGATTGTTACAAATTAGTCTGTAAGTTTTTTTTTAAATAAATAAACGGAGTTTATTGAATATTGTATTTTTTTTTTGTCAAATACCGATTTCGGGTACAAATATACCGATTTTAGCTGGCAATTCTACCGATCTCGCTCTATGACGTTCGAGACCACTGTCTGGCTGGTGGCTTTGGCCGCTTTGGTAGTCTGTGACTCTGTGGTGGCTTGTCGTTTCATCGTTTGTGTCGTTTGTCGACACTCGACTGTCGTTGTCTCCCTGTTTCTCCTAAATAAAAGTACGAGATCGCTGTATGTTCGGTCTGCAAACCGCGTCACACGCGTATTTATTAACAAGAATATTAATCAAATCATCTGGATTTCTTCAATATGTGTGAAAATGATTGAATATTGTGTATGATGTGCAACAGGTGTCAATGGATATGAATAGTATTTTTTATGTTTTCTTACGTCCCTTTTTATAATTACGTTTTAAACTATTGTTTTGTTAAATTTGGTGCAAAGCGTGATTTCGAACAACTTGGCAGTGATATTATGAAAATATTTACTCAACTGATGCATTAAATAAGTACTGGACAATCTCAAAAAATCTACAATGGTTAATTTGAGAAGAATGGGCAAGTTCAATAATTCATTTTTTTGGGGTATTTTATTTGCGTCAGTAACATGGAGTGTTTCATTGTATTTGTACTGGCTGCTGAACCTAAGTGGTGAGTATTAATAATTATCTATCTCTGTTCTTAGTAATAAGTTGGGCGATAGCCACACATGTTAAATGGTAAATGCCAGTCATGAATCCTCGCTTGGAATTACATCTGCATGCTCTCAAGCGTCGAATGAACGTCAAGAACGCATCCATGGGCACTGCTATTTTGATTATTAGCAATATCTTAGACACCACTCATACAAGACAAAAGGCAATTTGTAGGATTTCTAATAACATTACTTGGTAGGCCAGTGAGAATCCCCTGTGGTAATGAGTATAAATATCTGACAGCCAATGAATGTACTCAAGACTTCAGGTTCGGCTTAATCCACGGAAATGCACAGACAATCACTCCGATTAAGTGTGTCCTTGTAGCAGGGGATTTCTTGACTGCTTTTGGAGGAGCAGTTAGTTACTTACAATACCAGTACTATATTTGAGAAGTAATCTGATCCATGGACCCCTTACTAGGAGACAGTGGATTGTTGATCCTTAATCACTTGACAGGTTAAGTATGAACTTGTAGCAGGAAGCATTTTAATGTTTTTGGATGAATAGTTCTGGAATTATGGCCTATAAACACTAGCTTTTGCCAGCGGTTTCGCCTGCGTGAAAATGTCGATTTTCCATACAAACTTTCATCCTCTATTTAACTCCCTTAGGGGTTGAATTTCGAAAAATCCTTCCTTATTCCTTGTCTACATTATAAAGGGAACCTCTGTGCAAAATTTCAGTTTTCTAGGTCCAAGCGTTTGGGCTGGGCGTTGATGAGTCAGTCAGTCAGGACTCCTCTTTTTATTTATTTAGACGGATCTTATAGCTAGTTTGTATTATATTATGTTTCTTTGTGCAGACTAAGCACATTTTCTTGCTTTCTTTTGAGATCTGATAGTGTAACACTTCCGAAAAGCCCTAGGCCCTACTTAAGTACACTATTAGTTGCTGAGTTGCCAGTTGGTGCAATAGTTGCTCCATGGGCAAAGCGCCTTAACTAAACAATGATGTTTCTTTTAATGTGTCACGTAATAAAAACAAACCACACATCTATCATACAAGTTGGTCTGAATGACAAAGCACTGTATAATAAGCTATACATGACATACAAAGATCATTCTTTACTTTACACCCATCATAACTTCAACTTATTGAAGTGGATGAAAAAAAAGTAACAGACAGAAAATCTACTTATTCTGACACAAATAATATAATAATAAAAACCTTTATTTCCGAACTTTGACAGTTTTTCATTAACAAACATAAATTTTAATTAAATAAATAGATTAACAGTTGGTTAAAAACGTAATACACATCCTATTATAAAAGGTGTCTCAGTTCGGTGTGCCTTACAGCAAAGGCCTCCTCCAACTCTTTCCACTGATGTCTGTCTGCTGCCACTCTTGTCCAGAGCGGACCCAAAGTCATTTTCAGGTCATCCTCCCATCTTCTCCTTTTACGACCTCGACTCCTAATGCCATCTCTTGGGTACCAGATTGTCACCTGTTTGCTCCATTTCTCCTTTTTACACCTGAGCATATGTCCAGTCCACCTCCATTTAAGTTGGTCAATACGAGCCAGGATATCAGTTAGTTTGGTTTTGTGCCTGATGTCTGTACTTCTTACTCTGTCTTTTAGTTTTAAACCTAGCATGCTTCTTTCCATACTTCTTTGACATCTTGCAAGTTTATCCCTATGGTGTTTTGTCAGAGCCCAGGTTTCGCAGCCATATGTAATGCAGGGTAAAATACATGTATCAAAGGTCTTCTTCTTGATTTTAATGCCTATTTCTTTGCTTTTTGTAATTTCTTTCAAAGCCCAGTAGGTTTTCCATCCTGTTGCAATCCTTTTTTCTATTTCTTTCGACATCTGGTCGTTAGGCGATATTATCTGGCCAAGATATACTGTATATTCTTTTACATATTTCAGTTTCTGTCCTTTAACTGTTATGTCTACGGGAATTGAATTTGTCATCACCTTAGTTTTGCTGGAGTTCATTTCTAGGCCTAATTCTCTGCTTTTTTCTGCCAGGTTTTGTATCATGGACTCCAGTAGTTTTGGATCTTCTTCCAATAGGACCAGATCATCATCAAATCTGAGATGATTTAATCGTGATCCATTTATGTTTAGACCTAGATGCTCCCAATTCAACTTCCTGAACATTCTGACACAAATAAGAAACACAAAAATAATACAAACTATCTTTATGATCTGTATTCAACAATACAATACTTACCATTCAACACTAAGTAACAGTAACATAATATACTTTTCAAAATTATTTCAAGACCACACCCATTATTGCTTGTAGCTTACTGATATAGAAAACACTGTAACATAATTATGCAATTAACAAGTATCATCTTATGCCTTACACATTCCAAACAGGGTTACCCAGTGAAAGGGTTGATCTAATCAGTTAATCAAAATTGGGTAATCCTTTTATTAAATACCTACTGGTTAGTTAGGGTAGGGCCTTTCGAAGTGCGTTATACTAGCTCTCTTAACAATTATATGGTGCTTGGGGCCCCACAACTTACTTAGTGTAAGTTTGATGAATAACCCTCTGGTGTCCGAGTAAAACCTTTAGATAATATAGACTACTATAATTAAAAGTAGGTACATTACTAACGCTGTGCAATCCCTCACATTTTTTTACCTACTCACAAAATAATCATAATATGTCTGCCCTGGGAACTTGAACCATCAAAATAACATCTCACCATCATTTTTCATTAATTTTAGGTGACGGTAACATTAATACCACTGAGCATCGGATCCATTATCGATTCGTAAACTTAGCGGAAAAGCTCAGTCTAAAGAACAATAAATCTATTGCAGCATTAGATAGCAAGAATTTATTGATGGATAATTCAAAAGCCCTGGAAAAGTATTCAGGCAATACCTGGAAGGTTCATAAAGGAAAATCTGACTACATGAGTAAGATGCTGCTCAGAGAAAAATATGCAAAACATTTGGGATTAAGGATTACAGCACAGCCTGATAATGCTTTGGGTAAGTAAATGAGATATTCTGAATTTTGATCATTTGAAGCTGTTTGGCACGGATGTGTCATTTATGTCTTCCTTTAAATAATAGAGTAAGATCCCAGAGCAATCAGACATAACTTATTTTCACACGGATGAAACCTGAAGTTTTCAGTAGCGTCTCGTGTGCCTTGAATACCTACGCGCTTTGAGGAACTTGCCGAGTGACACCTGGGCAGGTACCAGGTGAGAAAAAGGTGACTAAAAATAAGAACTATTTAACTTAAATTCACATGGCTGATTTTTATATATGTCATGTAGAATATTATTTTAAAGTAATATCATATAGTGTCAGACACTTTTGATGGACCAGAGTTTTTGTCAGACGCTTTTAAGCTTGGTTTTTGGAGCGCCTGACCAAAATAGCATGGCAATATCCCGATCAATTAGCTTTAAGTATTAAATCATTAGGAGTTTAGTATTATTTAAAGCGTCTGTTAAGCAATACTGCCGACGGAAAGTGTCTGGGAGTATTTGCGACTTATTTTTAAGGATAATTCCTAAAATATACGTAAAAAACAGCTTGGAGAAAATACGTTATATTTTCTACTCCCAGACACTTTCCGTCGGCCGTATTGCTTTACAGACGCTTTAAATAATACTAAACTCCATATGATTTAATACTTAAAGCTAATTGATCGGGATATTGCCATGCTATATCGGTCAGGCGCTCCAAAAACCAAGCTTAAAAGCGTCTGACAAAAACTCTGGTCCATCAAAAGTGTCTGACACTATATGATATTACTTTAAAATAATATTCTACATGACATATATAAAAATCAGCCATGTGAATTTAAGTTAAATAGTTCTTATTTTTAGTCACCTTTCTCACCTGGTACCTGCCCAGGTGTCACTCGGCAAGTTCCACAAAGCGCGTAGGTATTCAAGGCACACGAGACGCTACTGAAAACTTCAGGTTTCATCCGTGTGAAAATAAGTTATGTCTGATTGCTCTTGGATCTTGGACTATAAGTGAAGACCTGATAGACCGTGGATTTCTTTATTTTTCAATATATGTAATGTTAATCGTAATTCTTATTCTGAAATAAAAGTAGCTCATCAGCTGTCTGTTAGTAAAAATCCCGTCAACATCAGTCTCCGTTTTGGAGATTACTTGGAACCAACAAACAAAGAGAGAGACAGACAAAATTTAAAAAATGTTGTTTATACTCGCACCGTTGCGAGAGTCGTTAACCTGTCGGTGTTTGTTACAATATTAAATTATGTAGAAAATACTGAAAATGACAAAAATTAGTCCTGTGACTAAACTACTGGATATTGGTATCAAATGATTTTTTGTATGCAGACTGGGAACGTCATGGTACAGTCTAACAAGCTAATAAGTATACAGGTAGTTTTTTATAATTCTAGTACACTGAAAATTTAATATTGATTGCAATTTTGTTTTTAAATAAAGCCTTTCGCATTAAGGCTGTTCTCTTGAAAAAGCTTAAAAACAGAGTGCAGATGAAGCAGTTTTTCGTCGGCACTTACAGAGAAATAACATCTGAGAAAAATTGTTAGTAATCTACATGATATGATACGTAATTTAGTTTAACCTTAATTTTGCTAGCGGTATCACATAGGTATAAGAAAAAAAACCACAAAATCACCTCAAAATCGTTGAGATGAACCATTTTACTCCTTCATTTTTTATCAAAACAATATAAGAAAAATAGCTACTGCTTTGCAATACAAAGGAAAATTATTTGGTTTTGTTACTTTAAAAAAAAAATGTATAACTAGCTATTGCCAGCGGCTTCACCCGCTGCAACTCGAAAATTATCCCACGGGAAAATAAAATCGGGATAAAAACTATCCTATGTGTTAATCCAGGTTATAAACTATACGTGTACCAAATATCCAAATCCGTTTAGTAGTTTTTGTGTGAAGAAGTAACTTTCGCCTTCGTAATATTAGTGTGATTTTTATTATAATAAATTGAAAATGCGTCCGTTTAATTAAAGTCTGTGTCTTCGACCGAGAGGGGTGTTTAGCTCCGCCAAAATGCTCAAGGTAATTGGTGTGAATAGAAGCCTTAAGCAACTGATGTCAATCGCTGAATCGTTTGGCATCAGTCTCAAAATGTATTTGTATAATCTTAAAACTAAATGCATGTTAGCTGGCTGTATACTTATTAGCTTGTTCGACTGTACATGCAATGGTATGACGCAGTTTAATTTATTGTGTATTGTGGGCGCCACCCTGTATATTTATGGTGATGCTCAGAGTATGGGTGTGGTCATTGCAACTTTGCCCTGCAGGGCGTATCTTTTAATGACAGTGGCTATCATATAGTGTCTATCAGATAACTGTCAAATGGTTAGTCTAAAATGTACCAAACTTGCCACTGCATAAAAAAACTTGCCAAGTGCGAATCGGCCTCGCACATAAAGGGCTCCGTACCAAAATAGCAAAAAAACCATGGGAATCCCACTTAAATATTTATTTTATCCCGCTTTTAGTAGGTATTTGTTGGTATTGCGGCAACAGAAATACATCATCTGTGAAAATTTTCAATTGTCTAGCTATCACGGTTCATGAGATACAGCGTGGTGACAGACGGACGGACAGCGGACTCTTAGTAATAATAAGGTCCCGTTTTACCCTTTGGGTACGAAACTCTAACAATCCTCTTTTTTCACAAGATGCGGCGAGCATCTTGTCAATTGAATTTGGTTCTACCTAACAAGATGCAATTTATTGTCCTATTATGGACTCGAGAGGGACCTTCCTCAGGGGGGCTTGATCACTAAATGAGTGGAAATTAGTGGAAAAGCGTTGCGACCTCTAGTCAGGATTAAATTGGAGATTTTATGCGTCAAGCAAAAACTGTTGCAAAAAAATGCGGAAAATTCCTGAAGTTACGTGGTACCTATGTGTGTCATGTATTCTTACCTAACTCTATAATACATCTCACACCATAAAATGATCATTTCCTCATTGATTGATAACTATTTGGTAAAGTTCTGTATTTCGTTGTTCTTAGATAACCAATTTGGTCTGATTCGGAACGCTGAGGATGTAAGGATTCGTGACAGTGGCTACAGCGCCCATGCTTTTAACACCCTGATCTCGCAGAGGATTGGTGATCACCGCGGTTTGCCTGACACCAGGAATAAACTGTGAGTACAGAGCAGGTTTAGGGAGTGATTGCCTTATTTAATTAAGTACAGCCCGCGCCAAACTTTGTGACCGCCTTGAGCATAGTCGCGACTCCGAACTTGCGCATGGTACAGTCGAGTGGGCAATACGTAATCAACCAAACAATTTTCGTTTTCTAACATTTTTAATACTTATTATATTATGGCCCTGCCCCCAAGCTCTTGTGCGTCCCGCTAATACCTGATTTTGTGTTCTGCGCAATGCAATGGGCCAGGTTCCGGACGGTCACAAAGATTGGCGCGAGCTGTACCTAGAATTCTAGATGTTTTATTTTTTACTAGCTGAACCCATGCGTTGCAATGCGTTTTTCCTACCTACCTATCTACTACCCTACCTACTACCCTACGTACTACCCTACCGTACGTACTACCCTACGTACTACCCTACGTACTACCCTACGTACTACCCTACGTACTACCCTACGTACTACCCTACGTACTACCCTACGTACTACCCTACGTACTACCCTACGTACTACCCTACGTACTACCCTACCTACTACCCTACGTACTACCCTACCTACTACCCTAGCTACTACCCTACCTACTACCCTACCTACTACCCTACCTACTACTCTACCTACTACCCTACCTACTACCCTACCTACTACCCTACCTACCTACTACCCTACCTACTACCCTACTTAAAAAAAAAGTATCCTATGTCCTTCTCCTGGTTCTTAGCTACCTCCCTACCAATTTTCAGCTAAATCCGTCCAGCCGTTTTCATGCTATGTCGTGACAACGGAAAACGGGTTTCATTTTTACCCGACTGCGGCGAAGCCCAAAAGTAGGGTTATGTGTTTGACGTGTATGTATGTATGTAAGTCCGTTTTTTTGTTCCCTCATAACTTCTGAACGGATGAAGGGATTTGAATAAAATATACGTCGTTAGATTCGTCTTGATGGCGCGAGTGGTATAGGCTACATTAAATTAAAAAACCGGCCAAGTGCGAGTCGGACTCGCGCACCGAGGGTTCCGTAAAAAAAATATATTATGTGATGTAACTAAAAATTTATGGTTTTCGTAATTATTCCTTTATCTATGCTATAAGACGTTGCTTCGTACCAAATTTCAAGATTCTGAGTTCACGGGAAGTACCCTGTAGGTTTTGATTCCCTTGCGAGTGTCGAAAATTTGCGGCATAAACGGGAGTATCTTGATGTAACTAAAAATTTATGGTTTTCGTAATTATTCCTTTATCTATGCTATAAGACGTTGCTTCGTACCAAATTTCAAGATTCTGAGTTCACGGGAAGTACCCTGTAGGTTTTGATTCCCTTGCGAGTGTCGAAAATTTGCGGCATAAACGGGAGTATCTTTTGATCGCGTTGACTTAGAAGTTTGATTTTTTCACAGCTCCAAGAGACCATAGACTTGAGTATTTGATATGAATTTCAGCTTGATACCTCCACGCGTTCCTGAGAAAAAAGGTCTTGACAGACAGACAGACGGACAACAAAGTGATCCTATAAGGGTTCCGTTTTTTCCTTTTGAGGTACGGAACCCTAAAAATGAAGAAAAATTGCGGATTTTGGGGGCCAAATGTAGGAGTCCAATACCATCGAGTAGGGTATCAAAATAAAGGGTTTTAAAGGGAGATTACAAAAATATATAATACTTATATGTATGTTTAAACGAAAATGTATAAACAAGCACAAAAGTTAAATCATCTGCGAAGAATTTTACGCGATCAACGAAAGAACTAAAAAGTTGGAAATAAAAAAAAGTAGTTAAAAAACCCGACTGAAAAAACTGAAAAGGAAAAAAACAAGCACATTTTAAATTAAACAAAACTTGGAAGCAGGCGGGGTTCATTTGAATATTAAATCATGAAATGAAAAAAATAGAACTATAAAAAAATAGAACCCCTTCTAATAGAAAAAAATAGCTTCCAAGTTTTGTTTAATTTAAAATGTGCTTGTTTTTTTCCTTTTCAGTTTTTTCAGTCGGGTTTTTTAGTTTTTTAACTACTTTTTATATATATATATAGATGCTAGAAATCTCAAATGATTATCACATGACCGAAAATAGTCTTGCGTGGTTAAGCAGTAGTCTTAATAGTTCATTTATTTTTCCCAGGTGTCGCATTCAAAAATACTCAGATAAACTCCCTAAAGCCTCCATTGTAATCTGTTTCTTCAATGAACACTTCCACACCCTGATGCGTTCGGTTCACTCAATACTGGATCGTACTGACCTGAAATACCTCAAGGAAATCATTCTAGTTGACGACTTTAGTGAAATAGATGGTCTACATGATGCGGTGCAGAAAGCTGTAAACGAAATAAATAACCGAATGCGTAGGGAAGAAGAGATGCTTGAGACTAATAATATTGATGTGGAGAATATAGTGGATTATATCAATGACGACACTAATGTTGCTGAAAGGAATACTGATAAAAATAAGGATGACTTTAATATAAGGCTTTTGAAGACCTCAAAGCGAGAGGGTTTGATAAGGGCGAGGCTTTACGGAGCTGAAAACAGCGTTGGTGAAGTGAGTACAATCTATAACGCTTCTTAAGTTATCAACAGCAATTTTAATGATATTTAAAGTTCTTGTATGCATTACAAAACGATTTGTTTGTTTTAGGTCCTCGTGTTTCTTGACTCGCACATTGAAGTGAACGTAGAATGGTTGGCCCCGTTGCTGACACGTCTCGCAGAAGGTGTCGACAAGAGTAATGTGAGATTCTCCCAGCGCGCTGTCACCCCCGTCATTGACGTAATCAACGCCGACACATTTGAGTATTCGGCCAGTCCGTTAGTTCGAGGAGGTTTCAACTGGGGTTTACACTTTAAATGGGATAACTTGCCGAAAGGAACTTTGATAAGTAAGTGCAATTTGTATCGATTGTTTTGGTGATTTTGGCACGATGTATGGATGGACTGTTCATTGTTTTACGTTAGTCGCATGCAATTTCCCGATGCTTAACATCCGTCTAGCGCAAACGATGTGCGTAATTACGTATTGCAAAATGTAATTATTTGTTCTTTGTATTGATTTAAAACTAGGTGTGTCTCATGACCTTCTCGGGTTAAAAGTGACCTGTTCACCACATGGTGGGTCTATCCATAAATTATAACGTGACTCTCTTTTCAGCTGATGAGGATTTTGTAAAACCAATCAAGTCACCGACCATGGCGGGCGGACTATTCGCTATTTACCGAGAGTACTTTAACTATATCGGCAAATACGATGAAGGGATGAATGTGTGGGGAGGAGAAAACTTGGAATTATCTTTCAGGGTGAGCATGCTTGATATCCGAGTTTCCTTTTGTCGTAAGACAACATAACACGTAATCCCCGAAGTGCTAAGCATGGATGTAATAGGTCACACCACATGCGGGATGCTATGTCATGTTAGTACACCCGCATTTCGCTGTTCATGATAAATTTCATGGAATAGTGAGCGAGCCATAATGATCTATAAATTATAACACTAGAGCTTGCACTTCAGATAAAACTAGGATGTGGTGGATGAAAATAATCTTATTAGATTATCAAAGGATTAAGAAAGGATCTAAGCGAGAAATTCTTACATTGTTTTAATTTTAGATTTGGATGTGTGGTGGGTCTCTGGAGCTGATGCCTTGCAGTCGCGTCGGCCATGTTTTCCGAAAGCGTCGTCCCTATGGTATCGGTGAAAAGGAAGATTACATGCTGCGGAACTCGATGCGTATGGCGCGCGTATGGATGGATGAATACGTGGTCAGTACATTTTATTTACCATTCTTTTTTTCCCACACAGGTCATAAACCAGGTCATAAGCTAGTTCGAATAAAACCTAGCATGGACATGGACTCCGAATTCAAGTTTTTTTTTTGGGTATGGTCTGCGATATCTTCGCAAATAAAGAGAAACGATTTCGTATTTTTTTTTTATTTGGAAGTATATTCTTCCGCGTTGGTCTCATTTAAATTTTGTGAAAATCCGTCGGTAATTTTCGGAGATATGCAATAGAACTCTTCAATAAAATTACACAAGAAACACTCAATACCATAAAAGAATACAACGCCTGTACGCTGAGTCATGCACAGCAAATATCTGATCAAGACATTACAACAAAAATGCAATTTTAACCCGACTTCAAAAAGACACAATCGTGATAAATAACTTTAGCTTCTGAAGTCGGTAACTTGTTTGTTTTAGATTTTTGCCACCGATTTCGAACGCCGACTAATTTTATTTTTTAAAACCCGTATCGCAAAAGAAAACTGTATGTTAAGTTTTAAATCAATGATAGACATCGTTACTTAATTAGCATGCGCTCATATCGATCTATTAAACACACGGATCGTAAAGACCAGAGGTCAATGCACTGTTATGATGATTTCATCATGTCGTACAGATGACAGATAACACACTTGTTCCTAATAATTTACAATTTATTTCAATCATGTTTGATTTGTTCAATGGGCACAGATCGAAAGGTTAGCACCATGTTATGGCATTCATTACACAGGCCAGCGATGGTTTTCCAGTTAAAAAGTAATTTGCAGCTTGAGTAGGTATTAGGTACTTACTAAGCTACGAAGCAAATAATAAAAATAAAAACGGCCAAGTACGAGTTGGATTTGCGCACCGAGAGTTCCGTACAAATTTATATTGAAATATTGCTTCTTGCCAAATTTCATGATTCTAGGTCAATAAGATAACGAGGTTCCGTTTTTGTCTTTTAAAATAACCATCAGCGAAATTTAAAAATAACTATTTTACCAACGTTAATAAGGGGGTGTTCTTAATTCGGATATGTTTTTTTTATTTGCTTTTGATGTTTGTTATTATTATAAACATACTCTTCTATATGTTACCGCAATCAATTTCTCTCGTAATAGTGCGTGCTGGTAATACTGTTGACATTTAAATGTTCATTTTCTCATTTATTTCTTGTTCAATTTCAGGATAAGGTGATTGAACACAACCCAGGGGTGCTCCACCTAGACCTCGGTGACCTAACCTCCCGTCACAATTTACGCAAGGACCTGAACTGCAAATCTTTCAAATGGTACATGGACAATGTTTACCCTGAGATGGAGGCTGGCGACAACACCCAGGCAAAGAAGAGGGCGGCTGCTCTTAATGACGTTGAGAAGAATAAGTTTCAGCCATGGCATTCGCGGTAAGGATTCTGTCTTTTTCATAGGCACTGTACGAGTCATGCATCGTACATGGCCCGCGCGCATTGTATTAATCAGCACTATTCCGTCACTTGCAAAAATTATAGTGTAAAGACAGTACATAATCACAGTTTTATACGTTCAGGTTTATACACAGCGTATCATTCACGCATTATTCATATAGCCTTAGTTACGTGCAACGACCATACAGCCACTAGACGCCTAATTCTCGATCTAACGCACGAAACAAATTCTGTCAACTCGCTGAGGTGCGGGGGAACGGGGTACTGCATTCTGATTGGCCCTTTCAAGGTCATTGCATGTCACTAGGGATGAGACAGGTTTAAATCAAACAAGAAAGTATCGATATTTTTTAATTGTATTTAATAAAATATGTATTTACATTTTACATACATAACTTGCATTTAAGTACCTTCTTTATTCTGAAAATGATTGAATCATGTAAGTACATTCAAAAATCGCTTGGTTGCAATTGCCCATTTATTTTTTAAATCTGGATCGTGTGGGTATCTAAAATTAATCGTTAGAGTTTCACAATTTATTAGCTGTATCCTGTTGTAATTTTTAATTATTAACAATATATTTTTTACTTAAATAGTTATAGGTTTTGTGCTTTATCGATAACAGGGGTGGTCATGCGATTTGGAACATCACTAATTATTTTTACTTAAAATCGAGGAAAAGAGATGGCAAAAAAAATACTTTCAAAAGAAAGAGATGCAATCATAAAAGACATCAACGCGCGCTCCAAGAATGTGCACTGCATACAAGTATGACCAGTATAGGATGAACTCCGAAAAATAATGTCAGAAAATTAATTTTATTTAGATTAAGGAACTATTAACTTACCGATGAAATGTGATACCGTCTTTCAGGAAACTTGAAGTCCGGCTTTCTTTATCACACCAACGTACTGTACACAGGGCCATATTATGTTTATTTTCTCGAATTTTCAAAGGTGTAGTGCGGAAGTGTTTACGGCTCACAGGTGTGGTCGAAACTAATACGAACTTTGTGAGTGACGACGGCTATAAGATTTATAGCCCTAATGTGTTGACAGACATTGGTCGCCTGTTATTAGGCGTCTAGTGGCTGTATGGTCGTTGGTTACGTGGTAGTTAAATACATTCAATAAACAGCATCTTTCTTTGGCCATCCGTGACTTTCATTCAAGCTTACAGTCAAGATGCGTGCGACCCATTCAGCAGCGCGTATAGGCACTTACGCCCATATACAGTGCAACCAAATTATCTTGGCAGGTCCGAACTTCGTGCAGGTCATTTTGTTACAACTAATATATAAAAGTGTTATGATATTTATTTTATTTGTATTTCTGATCGTTTAAGCATTGGTTTATCTGGCAATAACAGTTTTCTTCACAAGTTTACATGCGTAAAAGTTCGCAGAGCCTATGTTCAGACCTGCCAAGATAATTTGATCGCACTGTAATTGGAAGAACTCATTACTACAAAATAACAGCCGTTATGATATTTATTTTATTATATTTTCTGATCGTTTAAGCATTGGTTTATCTGGCAATAACAGTTTCCTTCACAAGTTTACATGCGTAAAAGTTCGCAGAGCCTATGTTCAGACCTGCCAAGATAATTTGATCGCACTGTAATTGGAAGAACTCATTACTACAAAATAACAGCCGTTATGATATTTATTTTATTATATTTTCTGATCGTTTAAGCATTGGTTTATCTGGCAATAACAGTTTTCTTCACAAGTTTACATGCGTAAAAGTTCGCAGAGCCTATGTTCAGACCTGCCAAGAGAATTTGATCGCACTGTAATTGGAAGAACGCATTACTACAAAATAACAGCCGCTCAGATCAATCTTCAGGATAAACCGCGCTTACATAGGTTGGTCTGTGGATGGGTACTCACCCATCACATACCGAGTTTCCTCCGTGCACCGGAAAGCACGCTAAGCCGTTGGTGTCGACTGTTCTTTGTAGATCATTGACAGTAGTTACAAGTACTCAGTGGCCCGAAAGTCTGTCTACCAGTCCTACGAGGGGGGGGGGGGGGGAGGAGGTAATATGATATACCCTATATTACCCAGTACTAATTGGGTCATGTCCTGAAAGCGACCGCGGGCGGGGGTCAAATCCCTTGCGGTGGGGAGCGTCTGAGCCACCTCCTGGCTGGTAAGTCGTCCGCCGGTCCTCCTCCGGGTAACCGGAGGTCTCACCTAGCGACGGCCGTCCGCCGGGGTGACTGAAGAAAGCTGCGCCATTCGCATGGCGCCGCGACGCTCCCACCAGCCACAGATGACACCAACACACAGGCAGGTGACGTGAGCCCACGCACCTGCCGCAGTCCAAGGCCCAAGTAGGCCGCCCCAGACGAGAGGTGTCCGCAGTGACGGGCACATGTTCCCGGGGAACAGACCTTCGTCTATACCCCTGACTGCACGCTCCCTTGCGGGGTAAGCAGATACTACTACTACTGGGTCATTCAGACAGTCGCTCCAAGTAAAATACTTGTATTCGGCTGCATCCGGTGCGACTGGAAGCTGACCCCAACATGTAGTCCGGTCAATTTAAACATAAAAGTAGTGGTCAAATAACAATAATTCCCACAGAGCCAAATATTGGTGGAGAGCTGGGGTATACCATTACAAACAAAGTCTTAAAAATCCCCATCGATCCTATGTGTGCTACAAAAGTTATTCGGGGTCAAAGGTCAAAATTTGAGATTTTTTGATTTTTTCTCGAAAACGGTAGGTTTTATCAAAAAAAACCTCAACCCAAAGTTGTAGATCTTAAAATTCTCTACAAAAATGCCGTTCATTATTATTTTCTAAGAGTTACCATTCCTGAGATATCGCGATTCTAAGAGCCATTATATAAAAGCAAAAGGTAACTCACTCCTCACGAAATCTCGAAAACCGCTGAACGTATAAATATGATTTTTGGCAAGGAGGTAGTTTATAGTTAGTAGACGTCCGCTAAGAACGGATTTTGCGATAGGGCCGGATTAGGGTGGTCTAAGGGCCCAAGCAAGTTTGTATGAATCAGAACTTGCAAAAGCTCATAGACCGCCCTAATCCAGCCCTGTCAGAAAATAAATGCATAGCAGACGTCTACTAACTATAAACTACGTCTCTGCCAAAAATCAAGATTGTAGCACAAAAAATGAAGGACTTTCATACAAACTTGCGAGGGCCCTAAGATCACCCTAATACGGCCCTGTCGCAAAATCCGTTCTTAGCGGACGTTTACTAACTATAAACTACCTCCTGTCCAAAAATCATCTTAACACGTCCAGCGGTTTTCGAGATCTCGTGAGGAGTGAGTTACCTTTCGCTTTTATACATAACTAGCTGATGCCCGCGGCTTCACCCGCGTGGATGTCGTTCAAATTATATACTAAAACCTTCCTCTTGAATCACTCTATATATTAAAAAAAACCGCATCAAAATCCGTTGCGTAGTTTTAAAGATTTAAGCATACAGACAAACAAACAAACAGACACGACTTTGTTTTATACTATGTAAGGACTAGCGAGTCTAGCGACCCGCCCCGGCTTCGCACGGGTGCAAATGGATGTTATCTATACTAATATTATAAAGCTGAAGAGTTTGTTTGTTTGAACGCGATAAACTCTGGAACTACTGGTTGGATTTGAAAAATTCTTTTTGTGTTGGATAGTTCATTTATCGAGGAAGGTTATAGGCTATATAACATCACGCTACTACCAATAGGAGCGGAGCATACATGAGAAATGTTACAAAAACGGGAAATGAAAATTCCTTTCTGAGAGCTTCCGTTGCGTGCGCTGCGAAAACGGTTTAAATTACGAGAATATCATGTACTAGCTGACCCGCGCAACTTCGTCTGCGTCACATAAATATAGCTATAACCTTTCTCGATATATCGACTATCCGACATTAATTAAGCTAAATCGTAACAAACAAAAAATCTTATCTTTCCTCTTTATTACAATAGTTTAGATTAGCTTAGATTATATTAAAGTGTGAATTACTATAAAATCTATCTCTTACTGTTCTATATACTATAAACACTCTGTACTTGTAAACATTATGATGCAGTAAATATTTTGAATTTGAATTTCCCGGAGGCCAGCCAGAATTCCCCGTACCTACATTGCGACGCAACCCGCGTAATTATTTTTCCGCGCGGGTATTTTTACATTGCGATATTTTCTAAGATATTTGTTTAAACTGTATAGAGTAAAGAGCACAAATATTCTACATTAAATTTCCGTTCTAACGAACACATTTATTTAGATATAGATTAATACCATATGGGTTAAATAAGCTTCGCAAAAAATAATTCTTTTTAACCTAACATTTTAATAGTAAAAAATGGTTACAGTGAGTCAATCTTAAAAGATAGACAGATGCTGTCGCGGACTTTTTTTTAGAACTTTTAAAGACGAATAATTACTTCATACATGATATTCTCGTAACTTAAACCGTTTTCGCAGCGCACGCAACGAAAGCTCTCAGAAAGGAATTTTCTTTTCCCGTTTTTGCAACATTTCTCATTTATGCTCCGCTCCTATTGGTAGTAGCGTGATGTTATATAGCCTATAACCTTCCTCGATAAATGAACTATCCAACACAAAAAGAATTTTTCAAATCCAACCAGTAGTTCCAGAGTTTATCGCGTTCAAACAAACAAACAAACAAACAAACAAACAAACTCTTCAGCTTTATATTATTAGTATAGATGAAGTAATTATTCGTCTTTAAAAGTTCTAAAAAAAAGTCCGCGACAGCATCTGTCTATCTTTTAAGATTGACTCACTGTAACCATTTTTTACTATTAAAACGTTAGGTTAAAAATAATTATTTTTTGCGAAGCTTATTTAACCCATATGGTATTAATCTATCTATACTAATATTATAAAGCTGAAGAGTTTGTTTGTTTGTTTGTTTGTTTGTTTGAACGCGATAAACTCTGGAACTACTGGTTGGATTTAAAAAATTCTTTTTGTGTTGGATAGTTCATTTATCGAGGAAGGTTATAGGCTATATAACATCACGCTACTACCAATAGGAGCGGGGCATAAATGAAAAATGTTGCAAAAACGGGAAAAGAAAATTCCTTTCTGAGAGCTTCCGTTGCGTGCGCTGCGAAAACGGTTTAAGTTACGAGAATATCATGAATGAAGTAATTATTCGTCTTTAAAAGTTCTAAAAAAAAGTCCGCGACAGCATCTGTCTATCTTTTAAGATTGACTCACTGTAACCATTTTTTACTATTAAAATGTTAGGTTAAAAATAATTACTTTTTGCGAAGCTTATTTAACCCATATGGTATTAATCTATATCTAAATAAATGTGTTCGTTAGAACGGAAATTTAATGTAGAATATTTGTGCTCTTTACTCTATACAGTTTAAACAAATATCTTAGAAGATATCGCAATGTAAAAATACCCGCGCGGAAAAATAATTACGCGGGTTGCGTCGCAATGTAGGTACGGGGGATTCTGGCTGGCCTCCGGGAAATTCAAATTCAAAATATTTTTCAATACACTTCCTCGAAAACTAGCTCTTATTGCACTACGATTAGGTTCGACATGCATCATATTTCGCACGCGTGCGGTAATAAGAATACAGCGTGCTGTAATCTTATTACCGCACGCTGTAATCATATAGCAGCGGTAATTCGATTAAAACATAAGAAATTAAAAAAAAAAACTCCACTGACTATTATAGAGCAGGCGTGTTTTTTTTTTAATCTCGTCATTTTGATCTGCGTCTTTACAGCGTAAATATTTTTTGAATATTTAAATTGTGTTTTTAAAAAGAATACTACTAATAAACGTAAATATTTTAAACAATTATTTACTTTTATGAACAAGTAAACATTTTTTTGTGTTCTTAATTAAAAAATATTTGAATTTTATATTTTTCGTGTGAGGCTGTTTGGCGGCTTTATACCTTTGCTTGTTTTTCAACCTGGCGAAATCAAACCGCGGAAAAAAAGTAAATTAAATCATAGTCTCATCATTTAAATTTGTTGACAAAAACACCTAACGTTTTAAGTTAATTTCTTTGAAAGTGTATTGAAAAACGTCGTTTGATACACGTGGGAATTTGTTATTGCATTTCTCGACCCCATGAACACCCTCGCCATACGGCTCGGGTGTTCAATCTGCCTCGAATGCAATAACAAACTTTCCGCACTTGTATCAAAATGTACTATACTGCATCATAATGTTTACAAGTACAGAGTGTTATAGTATATTCAACAGTAAGAGATAGATTTTATAGTAATTCACACTTTAATATAATCTAAGCTAATCTAAACCATCTAAACTATTGTAATAAAGAGGAAAGATAAGATTTTTTGTTTGTTACGATTTAGCTTAATTAATGTCGGATAGTCGATATATCGAGAAAGGTTATAGCTATATTTATGTGACGCAGACGAAGTTGCGCGGGTCAGCTAGTATCTAAATAAATGTGTTCGTTAGAACGGAAATTTAATATAGAATATTTGTGCTCTTTACTCTATACAGTTTAAACAAATATCTTAGAAGATATCGCAATGTAAAAATACCCGCGCGGAAAAATAATTACGCGGGTTGCGTCGCAATGTAGGTAAGGGGGATTCTGGCTGACCTCCGGGAAATTCAAATTCAAAATATTTACTGCATCATAATGTTTACAAGTACAGAGTGTTATAGTATATTTAACAGTAAGAGATAGATTTTATAGTAATTAACACTTTAATATAATCTAAGCTAATCTAAACCATCTAAACTATTGTAATAAAGAGGAAAGATAAGATTTTTTGTTTGTTACGATTTAGCTTAATTAATGTCGGATAGTCGATATATCGAGAAAGGTTATAGCTATATTTATGTGACGCAGACGAAGTTGCGTGGGTCAGCTAGTTATACATATAAACCTTCCTCTTGAATTACTTTATCTATGTAAAAAACCCCCTTCAAAATCCGTTGCGTATTTTTAAAGATTTAAGCATACAAAGGGACATAGGGACAGAGAAAGCGACTTTATTTTATACTGTGTAGTGAAGAATAATGTGACTGTTAGAATCGCGATATCTCAGGAATGGTAACTCTTAGAAAATAATAATGTAGAACATTTTTGTAGAGAATTTTATGATCTACAACTTTGGGTTGAGATTTTTTTTGATAAAACTTACCGTTTTCGAGAATAATTCAAAAATCCTCAAATTTTGACCTTTGACCCCGAATAACTTTTGTAGCACACATAGGATCGATGGGGTTTTTTAAGGCTTTGTTTGTAATGGTATACCCCAGCTCTCCACCAATATTTGGCTCTGTGGGAATTATAGTTATTTCAAATGTCTATATTGACCGGACTAATGGCTGGGAAAAGGCTAGCCAAATCACGGCCATATACTAGTATATGTAGACTTGTCGTAGGTTCCGCCCCTATCTTGAACAAAACTAGTTGTAACTTCTGCGGCCAAAAGTCATGGACGTGGCCGTGTTGTGTGCGAGGTCCCACAGTGTATTGCCCTTCCCAGGGCACGTATTATAGGGATGAAACAATGCAATGCACAAGCTAATAGGTTATTGTAAAGGGTCAGGTTTTGCTTCTGTTAAACATGTACATAAATAAACTCACGCTCTTTTTTCTAAGGTGGAGAAAACACAGAAACAGAACTCCACCTTGTACGATCCTTACATTATTACTCCTTTTGCCTCGTCCTGTTAAACACTACCTTGTTTAATTCTTCCCGTTCAAAAATATACACAAGCCATGTGTTTTTATGAGTTTAGTGGTGGAGAAAGAAATAAGGAAACAGACCGAGATAATAGAATGGAATAAACGAAAGTCTAACGCTTTCCTGCGTAATTAAAGTCATTAAGTAGTATCTAGGTTATTTACGCGGCTGCCCAGCCTAATTGAAACTGAACTTTTACATCTTATTAAAAGAGCACTGTGTGAAATATATACTATATGAAATATAATTATAGAGCATAATATGAAAAACCCACTAGATACCGCGATGAGATTGACTCCTTCCCTTGGGAATTTGTAATAGAAGACGTTTCTTTATTGTGATTTAGTGGTAAACAATGTGACGGTCAGTAGTCACCATTATGTGTTTCATAAACTCTCTCATGGCCTATGTCCACTGCTGGACATAGGCCTCCCCCAAGTACCGCCACATTGACCGATCCCGTGCGTCTCGCATCCAGCGGATTCCCGCAACCTCATAAACTCTAATAGTCTCAAATTTGAACACAATTGCTTGGCCGCAGCAATAGCTATGATAGTATTAATTACTCTAAAAGAGTATTAGTATTTTACAAAAAACTCTATTACTACTGATGACACCAGTTGCAGCTACAGTCTCTGGATTATTTCCCGAGCCTATTGACTCGCCCACTTTTACATGAAACTTAAATTAACTGGTGCAATATGCGTGTACTTCGAGGTACTCCTCTACCTAACGTTTTGAGAATTAGAAGCGTGATGTTATATTATAATACATATTAATATAAATGATTTTTATATTTCAGCAAACGGAACTACACCGATTCCTATCAGATCCGCTTGAAGAACACTTCGCTATGCATCCAGAGTGAGAAGGACGTAAAGACCAAGGGTGGTGGCTTGGTACTTGCCAGCTGCATCAGGACTTTGAACCAGGTGACTTATTTTGGAACTCTTTGTTTATGCCTTAGTGGCAGGGCAGCGGTCCAGTGGGCAGAAGTGTCAACAGTGCAGTGAGGATGAACGCACAGGCCAAACCCTTAGGACTTGAAACTTAAAATTTCGCACACGTATTCCTCTTATGACATAGGCATCCACTAAGAAAGGATTTTTCAAAATTCATCCCCCAAGTGGGTGAAACAGGGGATGAAAGTTTGAATGGAAAATCGTCAGATACGAGTATTTCCTACATCAACGCGGTCGAGGCCGCGTGCAAAAGTTAGTCTGAAATAATGAGTTTTCTCATAATTAAATAAGTTGTTATAAAACTATAAACTACTCTGTATTATTCAATCTTGTTAAAATTTCGATACCCTTATGGTCTTGGATTCACTAATTTAATTTTATATTATACCTACTTTTCAGATGTGGTTTGAATCGGCTCGTAATGAAGTGGTATTAGGACGCACCCTATGCTTGGACGCATCTAACAATGTAGCACCGAAACTAAGCAAATGCCACGAACTTGGAGGATCACAGGAATGGAAACACAAGGGCTCAGTGAGTCACTTATATATAATTATTTATGTTTTTTTACTATGCTCTTGTAGAAGTCACCAATAGGCGACTACAGTCCTGGCATGGCGGAATGGTGGGCCTTTTTTATCTGTCTTGAACTGTTTTAGTTAATAAATAGTACACTATTATTTTATCGGTGCACCACAAAAGTAAGCTCAGTTACACGTGCAGAGTTCCTATCCTCGAACAGACGATATGGGAACGGATACCAAGGTTTCTTTACGACCTCACTCAGTCACGCTTGACATAATCTTGAGTTAAAGAGTATGTGTTTTAATATGTTGGAGGAAACGCTTGTGGTTCTTGTACGCTCAAAAGCTCTCTTAAAAGAACGTATTACTTATCCAACTGGTTATAAAAACTAAAAATAATAATGCATGCACTGATGCACCTTGTGACATTAAGTGGGCCTATGTACCACTATTGAAAATGAAGTATCTATACTAATATTATAAAGCTGAAGAGTTTGTTTGTTTGTTTGATTGTTTGTTTGTTTGTTTGTTTGTTTGAACGCGGTAAACTCAGGAACTACTGGTTGGAATTGAAAAATACTATATAACATTACGCTATGGCTAATAGGAGCGGAGCATAAATGAAAAATGTTACAAGAACGGGAAAAGGTATTTCCTTTTTGAGAGCTTCCGCTGCGTGCGCTGCGAAAACGGTTAAAGTTACGTAAATATCATGTATAAAGGAATTGTTTCTCCTTAAAAGTTCTAAAAAAAAGTCCGCGACAGCATATGTCTATCTTTTAAGATTGTCTCACTGTAACCCTTTTTTACTATTTAAATGTTAGGTTAAAATGAATTATTTTTTGCGAAGCTTATTTAACCCATATGGTATTAATCTATATCTAAATAAATGTGTTTGTTAGAACGGAAATTTAACGTAGAATATTTGTGCCCTCTACTCTATACAGTTTAAATAAATACCTTAGAAGATATCGCAATGTAAACATATCCGCGCGGCAAAATAATTCGCGCGTCGCAATGTAGGTACGGGGGATCTGGCTGGCCTACGGGAAATTCAAATTCAAAATATTTACTGCATCATAATGTTTACAAGTACAGGGTGTTATCGTCTATTTAACAGTAAGAGATACCTATTAGTAACTCTCACTTTAATATAATCTAAGCTAATCTAAACCATCTAAACTAATATTATAAAGAGGAAAGATAAGATTTTTTGTTTATTACGATATAGCTTAATTTCTGTTGGATAGTCGATTTATCGAGAAAGCTATATTTATTATGTGACGCAGACGAAGTTGCGTGGGTCAGCTAGTAAGTAAATAAATGTATAACGTAATCGAAGTTCCGTTCTATTGACTTTCAAGTTATGTTGGGCAAATAATATGTATAAAGCTATTTAGAGCGATTATCACCTGCGAATCTTCCACAGACATTGTCGCCTTTCGGAGATTGTGATACACCCGTCGTGTAAGTGAGCATTGTTATTAGTTAATTCAAGTATCTTTGGCTGTACACGACAGACAACAGACGACAGTTTCACAGAAATACGAATCTGGGAAATACTTATCAAATAAGTGAGTAGTAGTCAAACGTATTTTAAACCAGCTTCACAGTGCTACAATGGTCTTTTGGCGATTCAAATTTGACAAAAAACAATATGGCGGAATTAGTTCCGATTTTGGCCACTCCCTAAAAGATCGCTGTACAACTGTACGTAGTTTTAGTGCATGATTGTCAAAGGGCTGAAACGTTTAGTAGACTTCGTAGAAACATTTGTACGCATGAGAATTTTTGAAACTCAAATTGGATGAAATATAATAAAAATGTATCCAATATGCGTGCAATTGAAAACGTTTCGTTTCTAGAATGCATTCAAACGTGTGGATTTTGTTAATGCCGTAAATAATTGGGATTTAAAAGCGATACAAATCCAGCTGGAGTTGGGACACACCTTATGTTACGATGCTTTCAACAATTTGATCCTGAGCCATGGAAGCTGTAACGAACCACTATCAGCAAAGGAATGGCAAAAGTTGTTTGGAGCCGTGAGTCTGTTACTAATACTTGTAGATTAGGCCCCGTAGGTAGAAGGTCATCATCAATGTATCATATCAGCAAGCACTGCACGGGATTACCAGCGCCTCAAAACGACACGCTCAGTTTTCTTAACGCTTAGTCTATTTTTAATGATTGTCCTTGTACATATTTGTCGATCTTTACCTTCAAATATCTCGGTAATGTGACACTTTAGGGCACCATGTTACTGGACATGTTTTGTTCGTCTATATTATATCCTCTATCCATACATACCACTTTCATCGTGGGCCGCGATTTCGAAAAAAAATCATAATGGCGGACAGGTTGATATGCCACATCGGTTCTATCCCCTTTAAGCAATCCTTTTACATGACTTCGATGAAAAGCAAATAAAATGTACTAAAATGTGGAGCCGGCTATGGCAGCACGGCACAGATATAATAAAAAAATACAAACAATTGGTGATCGATCAAACTTATGCAGAAGTTGGAGTTGTCACGTTTTAAAAGTTTGTTAGAATTAAGGTAAAAGGTGGTATTTAAAAAAAAACATTTATGTGGTAATGTCACTGAACCTATATGCATTCGGATCGGTCAAGGGTTTGTTTTTAGATATCAGTTTCATAATGAATATATGATATCTTTCGTGTTCAACATCTGCATTTTACCAGTTTTTCTAATATTGGTAATTTGTAATTTTTTATTGTGTTACTTTCAGGGTGGCAGCCCGGTATACAACACTGCTGCGGGCATGTGCCTTGGAGTCGACCGAGCTTACAGGGGTGAGCCTCTCATCATGGTCATTTGCGACAACCAGCCCACCAACCAATGGGATTTTATCCGAACATAGACAACTAATGACCACGACTTTCCAAGTGTCAACGACGATATATGGGATAAAATATATTATAATTAGTCATTTTGATGTAAGTAATCAGGCTAAAAAGCCGATCAGAGCTTGTAGTATTAGTCTCCGCGGATGTTGTAATTCGATGTTTTCGTAAAACAATTATTGTTCCGTTAATCCGATCGAAATTAGGATCGTCGAATCATTATGATCTCTTACACAACTGATTTTTGAGAATCTCGTCTTTGTAGGCATTGTTTATCCATGTTAATATACACCTTATTCAATAATCAAGTCGATACAATTTACAATATAATAAATAATAGTTTTCGTTTATTAGTATTATAAGGATAATGACATAATAGATATTAAGATAATAATAAATCAAACAGACAATCCCGACTGGAGCTACAATCTACATCCACTGCTTCTAAGATATTGTTAAAGACAGCTTTTTACAATAAGTTTAGGGATTTGTGATTTTTTAGAGCTTGTTAACTAAACTATCCAATGCGGTCGGGTCAAGAAATGATATTATACAAATCTCGATCAATATAGCTTATTCTTCATTAAAGCATTTGTGGCTCGTGAATTCTCGATACCGTCCCTATCGTCTTATGTTATGATTGGTTACTTTCGTGAAGAAAAGACATTACTTAGTTATTAAATGTATACAATAATGATTTAAGTCGGTATATGATTTTCGCTATCATTACGCTAAAGCACCGTATACAAATAGAAATAAATAATATGATTTTAATAATAAAGTAGTTCATCTGAAACGCACTGTTTTAAAGTCTGATTTTATGTATTTTAAATCTTTCTACTGTCAGTCAACATATATTTGACTGTTTTTTTTGATGTAATAATATATTAGTGTAAAATGTTTGTGTTAAGTTGGCAAAAAAGATTTGAATTTGCTCTTCTAACTTCAATCTCAAAAACATACACACCTCAACACGGTCTAGGGATATTTCATACTCAATTAAATAACTCTAAAAGTACTGGCCGCATTGGAATCTTTAATACACCGATTTGTTTGTAATTTATCTCAGACTAATTCCAAATTCAAATTTTTGAAAATTCTTTTGTTTCGGTGGCATAAAAATGTCTTGATGTATAGGAGAGGGAATTTTCATTTGTGCGAAATTTAAAAAACAATACGAATTACGTTTAGTTACAGTTTTTTTTCATTTTTAAACGAAAGATAAAGTTAACATTGAGGTATTGTAGCCATGCAACGCCGACATTTGACGAGGGCGGAGATGTTACGAGCTGTGGGAATGCTGGAAGCTGGATCTGTTCAGCGTAATGTTGCTGAGGCCATAGGGACCCATCAAAATGTAACTTCAAGATTGTGGACACGCTATCGTGCCACAGGTGAAGTAGCGGAGAGGCACCGGGGGCCAAGTCGCATCACTACCCCCAGACAAGACCGATTTTTGCAAATTACTGCGCGAGCTCAACCAAATGCAACGGCGACTCAATTGGTCCAAAGGCTGCAATTGGTACACCAAGTGCTTGTGAGTGACCAAACTGTAAGAAGGCGACTGCATGAAAGCAATCTACGCTCTCGTAGACCACTCCGGGTCCCACCTTTACGGAGAGGCAATCGTGGACGACGATTAGAATGGGTTCGGAACCACGTGGACTGGGGCCGTGAGCAATGGTCCAATGTGCTGTTCACGGATGAATCCAGGTTCGGCTTCCATCCAGATTCACGAAGGACGCGTGTTTGGCGAGTTCCTGGACGATGGAGCCGTCTCCAGAACCCTCAGGAAGTTCACCCATACCAAGGAGGAACAATTATGGTTTGGGCAGGAATTCGTCTTGGAGGACGGACGGATCTCGTTTGGGTGCGGGGCAATATGACGGCAGAACGATACGTCCAACAGGTGCTGGGGCTCGTAATCTTGCTCCACAGAACACAAATGGGGCAAGATTTCCTGCTCATGCACGACAATGCCCGGGCACACACGGCGAGAACGGTAGCAGCTTGGTTACATACACATAATGTTATTGCCTTAGACTGGCCTGCTCAATCGCCAGATCTAAATCCCATTGAGCATGCGTGGGATATGCTGCAAAGAAGAGCTCTGAAGGAAGTTCCTGAAAATTTGGCTACAGAAGCTCAACTTTTTGCGCACCTCAGAAGGACATGGGACAATATTCCGCAGCAAGACATTGACAACCTTGTTCTGAGCATGCCGAATCGTTACCGATGTGTTATGAACATCATGGGCGCTTTCTCAGACTACTAACTTCAAGTTTATAAACACAAATTAAATGATTTTTCTATTTTTTTCAGTTTTTACTCACAAGTTAAAAGTTAATTCATATACGGTTTCCGTCTATGCTTCATTTTTTTTCCATAAAATCCTGAAATTTTAATCAGTACCTTAACCATTATTAAAAAATGGTAGAATATTAAATAACGTATATTTTAAATATATACATGTCATATAAATAATTAACACATTGATAGTAATTCGCTTTTTTAAAAATATCCCTAGACCGTGTTGATGTGTGTATTATTGGATATGGCGTATGTTTTGAAAAATTGATCAACTTTTATTAATACATATTTTATTTTTAGCCAACTTATATGAGTATTATCTGGGTACCTATAACATATACTTTTTTTATATTTGCGTACCTTAATTAAAACCGTGCAATAGTATAATATAAAAGTAATAAACAAATAAGATTATACAACCGTAGTAAACAATCATATACTTAACATAAATGTAATAAAAATAGGATTATAGAAACGTGGTAAATAATCATATAATATACACGTAATTAACAATCGAATTTTACAAATTTAGTAAAAAACGTATTTTATTAACGTAATAAACAATCGGTTTATACAAATGTAGTAAACAACCGTATTATATTAACTTAATAAACAATCGGATTAAAAAAATGTAGTTATCAATCGTATAATACAACCGTAATCAAACGTAGGATTATAAAAGCGTAGTAAACAATAAAATAATATAAACTTAATAAACAACATATAAGTACCACAAATAGTTTAGATTAGGTTTAAACCCAACAATTTGTAAAGCATTTTATTCACTTGTATACCGCACCAGTAGCTTTTTACAATAATATTAAGTTTTGCCTGTCTATAAAACAGGATTCGAAGTGATAATTCATTCATTATCAGTAGATCGATATTGACTAATGTTGGAAAGTTTTAAATTGGGTTGTGTTTATTTTTTAAGAACGTGTTTAACGCTAATAGTACAATAATTATTTTGTTTCTATTGAGTTGATTCAGAAGAAATGGGAAAGATATTCTAAAAGAATGTAGCTCTTAACGCATTCAAATAGTATTTGTAATACCAGGCCTAAACTGTTATTACTGTTAGACCCGTATTTATAAACAAGTAATTACTATTACTTACTTGAGTAAATATCATTGTTTAAGATACGATTTTTTCTCTGTAGTTTAGTAACTAATTCCTTAATGTTAGAACTATCAAACGTTAGAATTCTTAGTTTTGCTTTCATTGACGGTTCTAACATCATTTAAATTCTTGCCCATTGCATATAAATATTTGACTTGGCTCTAAATACGGGGGTTACTGTTAGCCTGTATCATCCTACTGTTGGGGTAAGACTTTCCCCATGACCTTTAAAAGGTCGACTGACTATGTTAATTTAGCTGCTAATCATATTAATTCATAAAAACCTAATTTGAGTGATTTTTTTTTAATATTCCATTTCTTGTGCTTAAATGTAAGAAATGTACTTACACATTGGTTGTGGAATAAAATCAATTTCTCTCATTCTAACAATCATTCAATTATCATGTAGATAGACTACTGTAGTTTAGAAAAACTTTTGAGTATGGGTGAGCTGCTTACCCCTAAATTGTAGTTACTTCTTGACAATAAACAACTGTGTAGCTAGAATCTTTTTTATTAAATATATTTTTCTTGTATTTTAAAGCTCAGAAACATGATCTTTTTAGTTATTATTTTAGTTTTAAAAATGATATTGGTATAGAAGGGAGGTGCGTCGTAGAGTTAATTTATAATCAGCTCATGACTTTTGCTAGTGATTAAGTTTAAAATCATAATTACTACTTTTCCACGTCTATTACTGGAAATTAGACGCAGAGCATGCGTTCTGAATGCATGAAACATTTGTTTTTAGTCCCCCTTACACTCTTATTTTGCTATACAAAGGTCTTGCTTTCTCTGACGTATAGTCGACCAAGAAATTGGTTTACCACTTTTGATGACATCTCCCAGTAACATAATTATTCGCTAAGGATGACAGATTGACAGATTCTGACGTGAAAATAGCACTTGATGTTTTGTACGTGCAAATGATATTCAACCTAAGAGTGGTAAACCAATTTCTTGGTCGACTATACCTACTTATTCTAAATAATATTAATGAAATTGTAACACGAAATTCTAAATAAGTACCTAGTTATAATTATGTATCTAAAAATGCATATCAAGGGTCTAACTTGAATTAATTATCCTACTAATATCTTTTGAATGTTGGTAACGGTTAGGAAAAACGTATTGATAATGAGAAGCTAATTTGAAATAATATTTACGTAATTCTTTCCCACCGATGTCTGCTTGTATTTCGAGGATGTGGTTTCAAATAAAGCTCTATTACGGCGACTTGCATACTGAAACAGTTTGTGCAAACAGCCGTGTTAACATTTCATGCTTGCTTGTGCAATTTGTGCAAGTAAGACCTGTCATCGGGCCGTTAAACATGTGGTTACTTTCCTTTGTGAGTGAAAAGACAGACTGACGATTCCGTCCTCTCTATCCTGATAATTTAGGGCTTTTATAGTGCTATTACATACAGCAAAGAAACAACCAATAGATTGAGTACTGTTATTTATTTTATTATTTTGTGAACATAAAACAGTTACATGCAACAGAAAATAACAACGACATAACACTCTAGAACAAACTCGTCCTTTATGAGTAGATACTTAAATGCGTTTTTCTTATTTTTTTTTTACCATCGTCCTTATTTTGGTGGTCTGAGTGATTTCTGAAATTTTGTCCACCTATTTTAATGGGACCTTATATAGCAGCTATATTTATCTGCAATTATTCAGTTTTCTCTCAAATTAAGATTTAAAAAATAATTGTTTCCTCCTAAATGTATCATCTATTGATTGTTTCTGTTCTGCTAGTGTTTACTTTGCGTTTTTCCTTACCAACTCAGAAATACTTATGACCTTCTCAACTGTATTGTTGATATTCTGCACTCCTGCTCCTCTGCAACAGCTGGGCACCTCGCTGAACTTAGCCCGATGATTTTGCACCCGTTGTGTATGCACCAGTTCACAAGTGTATTTTTGTTCCCACAACGAGAGCCGGTGAGCATAAAGTTCATAACCATTCTTATGCAGAACGGACGTGGGGCATTTTCAATGTGTCAATGTTGTGTTTTCGATTTTCGTCATTCAATTGGTACTACTGATGTGCTATTGACCGTATTTTCAAGTTTGTGCCTAGTTTGTTCACCCGAGTAAAAGTCATCCTCTTCTGTTGTATTAGTTAGGAATTGTCAGTACTATTGTACTAAATTGTTTAAATAATGAATGACATTATGTATAAGGTGATGTGATGGAATAGTTCCAGATCCTAGAGCTCTATACTAAACCGATGTTCTAAGTAACATTATGAGTTTAATATACCGCATTTAAATATAAAATAAATATCGGGGGGCTCTGGGATCTTGCTCTTTGTAATCGATCGTACGTAAGGACAGATTATAATTTTACTATTTGAAATTGTATATTTATATAATATTATTATTGTCAATCCTACCGCGTAGATACATGCAACCTTTTACCTGTGTATTTTGTTTTTATAAAAAATATATTTTGAAAGATTTTATGTATGTTATATTTAGGAAATACTTCATGAATAAAGGAAATATGTGTAAATTTGTTATTTTTATTTCCATCCTGGAATCATTCCTATCAGTCTCAGTGAAGTTAGAACGTAACTCCGAAATGAGAGCACATTTATCATTTCTGTGTTGGTTTTGAAACTATCAGCAGAAGCCCATATCAATCCACTGCTGTACCTACAGTACAAACCGCACGCTACTTGACTCCTCGTTACAGCTGCTAGAGACCAGTAACCCTGTAAAAATGACCTCATACTCATACCAAACACATTCCAATTCCTTAAAAAAAATAAAACCGACTTCAAAAAGACAAGAAAGTCAAAAATAAATCAGTTTCTGAAGTCGGTGACTTTTGTTTGTTTGATTTCATTTTTTTGCCACCGACTTCAGAAACTGATTTATTTTTGACTTTCTTGTCTTTTTGAAGTCGGTTTTATTTTTTGTTAAAAAGTTTTTATTTTTCACTTTTTAGTGGTTCACATGTTCATGGGTCATAATGTGGACAGTGTAGTATTTTTTTGAGTTTTGTTGATTTTTCAAAAACCGCTTGTCCGATTTCGATAAAAAAATGGAACCATTTGGAAAGTATACCCTTTCCAACGAAAAAAGATTTTTTCAAATCGGTTAGCAAGTGACGGAGTTATGCCCGAACAAACATAAAAAAAAACAAACATCCGAATTGAGAACCTCCTTCTTTTTTTAGAAGTCGGTTAAAAATACTTGTAACTTGTCTCCTACATGGTATCTTAAAAGTAAAACAAACATACGTACGTCGTCTCAACCTTTCTTTCGAATAAAATTCGGTATTCCAGAGAAAATAAAATACCTACACATAGTCATAGCTATACAAGGTGTACTGGATCTGGACGCCATCTGGCATCAGAATCTAGAATTTGCAGGTATGGCAACTGCTTGTGTTTAGGTTAGGGCTTCGTAGTGGTGGCTCACTTGTACTAACGAAGCAGGTGGGTGTGCAGCAAGATTGCTTAAAAGTCGTTTATATAAGATTCAACAGATGACGCTGTTTTAAATAAGCCATCGTAGTTCAAAGGTTATTCACAGATGGCGCTGTGATCAAGAAATGTACAAGAACCAAGACGGACCGACTGCACCCTAACAGAGCCTATTTTTTAGGGTTCCGTAGTTAACTAGGAACCCTTATAGTTTCGCCATGTCTGTCTGTCCGTCCGTCCGTTCGTCCTCGCTTAATCTCTGTGACCGTTAGCACTAGAAAGCTGAAATTTTGGTACCAAATTATGTGTATCAATCACGCCGACAAAGTGGTAAAATAAAAATAGGAAAAAATGCGTTGTTAGGGTCGCCCTATGTAAAGTGAGAAGTGATTTTTTTTTAATTTCAACCATAACGTGTGATATATTGTTGGAAAGGTATTTAAAAATTAATAGGGGTTTACTTAAATCATTTTTTGATAATGTCAATAATTTCGGAAATCGAAGGAAGAGCGTGTCGGGCCACGCTCAGTGTAGGGTTCCGTAGTAAAAATTCTTTATTTGTTTGAAAAAAACTTTTTAACAAAAAATAAAACCGACTTCAAAAAAAAGTCAAAAATAAATCAGTTTCTGAAGTCGGTGACAAAAAAATGAAATCAAACAAACAAAAGTCACCGACTTCAGAAACTGATTTATTTTTGACTTATTTTTTGTTATAAAGTTTTTATTTTTCACTTTTTAGTGGTTCATCTAATGTGGACAATGTAGTATTTTTTTTGAGTTTTGTTGATTTTTCAAAAACCGCTTGTCCGATTTCGATAAAAAATTTATGGGACCACTTGGGAAGTATACCCTTTCCAACAAAAAAAGAATTTTTCAAATCGGTTAGCAAGTGACGGAGTTATGCCCGAACAAACATAAAAAAAAAAAAAAACAAACATCCGAATTGAGAACCTCCTTCTTTTTTTTAGAAGTCGGTTAAAAAAGATACGTTTAGGACAATAAAATATGTAAACGAAGTTAAAAAAAATGCTTGCTTAAGACGCAGTTAACGGGGGAACCGTAAAAACGACCTGTTTTTCGTCGCAGAGTTAGCCGTATTGCTACTTATTACAATTCCAAAAAAAAAATACAGTGTATAGTCAAATAATAGGTAAAAGACTTATGCAAAAATATTTTCTAAAAGTAATCAAGAACCTCGAAAAAAAAATCACAAAATCACACGAAAAAACTTTTTCGTCTCGAAATGCTCAATATTTTGAGTGACAACTGTTATTTATTTTTTTACTATCAGAAAGGAAATTTAACCAACTAAAGACATATGTAAAAATATTTTAACATTACAGCGTATTTTTTTTTTTAATAAATTAAATCTGCGAACTATCGTTCATTTTGGCAGTCACGAGCATCAAACGCATCGCCATTTTCAACCTTATTTGTTTAGGCGATGAGTTAAACGCGCGCTCAAGGTCGCGGGCAGCTAATGTCGCCTTAAACGATACTACAAACTTAGTCCAGAAATTATTTTATACAACTTTTTGTCTTTTTTGTACAAAAACTGTTTCCATCCAAGTTCAAAATGATTTTCCTAGAAAGTCCTTATAAAGTTCTACTTTTCAGATTTTTTTCATATTTTCTAAACTTATAAATAAAAAAATAATTATCACTACGGAACCCTACACTGAGCGTGGCCCGACACGCTCTTGGCCGGTTTTTGTAATATTTCTTTCATTATCGCCTTCCAAGAAGTACCTAGGTTGCTGAAGATTTATGGGGGTAGGGGTTAGGATTATAAATAAAACACCATTATTGTTGATGCGTCGATCAACACATGTTTTATTTAACATTTAAAATTACATAAAAAGAAGGCATTTTGCCTTAAAAGTCTTTGATTAATTTATGTTGCTACAGAATTGATTTTATTTCCTATAGAGATTATGATAATTCGTCAAGTGATATACATGCTATCTGTCAGATTGTTATGTAGTTACAAAACTGTTGCTTGGTTGTATTATTTACTTGTGTTACTTCATTGTTTAAGATTTCTTACTAATTCCAAGATAATATATTATCATCATTCCTAAATTAATAAAATGCGTAAAGCCAGAAAGTTGAATAGATTACCTACATATACCAGATTTGTAAAGGAGAGTCGTGTGTAAGTAGTGAAATGTCTAGAACTAAAAAATGCAAAATGTACAGATAGCATATTCAGCGCTTGAGTGTTCGAAATACTTAAATTAAACAGATATGTTTGAAGTAACGATATATCCAATGTACTTGGGTAGCAGTCAGTGTGCTTTCAAAGTATAAAAGTCGACATAATATGGAAGATTATAGGTACGATTAATGATATATTTAAATAAATTACAGGTACCTTCATAGGTAACACCATAATGTTGTTTAAATTAAGTATTATGTATAATAGTAACTTAGTAGGTAATACACAAATAGATACTTAAGTTTCTAAACACATTGAACTTAATCTAGATTCACATGGTTAAATAATAGTGACAATAATATTGTCCAAACACGAACTTGCAATAATTAACACGGTCATTTAAGTAGTAAGTTATAAAGTAGAAGCCATCAATCTTCACGAGTGGCTACACCTCATCAAACGAACATTGCCAATGTAGGCAGAGATCTAATCTGTGTGCACATTGGTCCCAACGCTTTGCAAAGGGGTCTATAATCATCGATTTTTTAAGAACCATTTTGATAATGAAAGCGAAGCGCTTGTGGTTTACTATCAGACACGACAGTGCAGCACTGAAAGTCCGCCACGCCAAGTGAGACGCGTCTCTTCACCATAATTTTGATAGTTGAATAATATTTAAAATATTTTAGTGCCCAAAAGGACCCCTTTATCTATTCAGTACCTACCTATACCGTCAGGCTGTAGAAATGAGTACATTTAACATGAAAATACTTATACGAAAACGCCGACTCCGTGTATAAGAACATTATCTTTGATGATATGACGCGATGATAATGATACATTACTTATGTTAACTCGATTTGGGTGAATCCATAAAAAATCTGGCTTATGGAAACAGATTTCAAGACATACCCTATCTATGTTAAAAATCTGTTTTTGAAAAACGAAAGGATAGACAATCGTGAGGTGGTTATATAAAATGGAAACATTGACCATAGTACCTACATCGAATATAAAATATAACGAAGCAAGTGTGGTGTGGAACACCTTAAATGTTAACATGACACTTAATATAACTTGGATAAAACATGTGGTAACTGGACACATTTATTATACATTGATTAGATAGTATTGTTACAATGAATAGCCCATTAAATTACGAATACTATTACATGTCGACTGATTGTTTATTATTTAACATCGAACATTTATTACAACACTGAAACTGATATCTTGAAAAAACAGATTTAAGGTCAATCTGAAGGGAATAGAGCGCGAGAATTCTCCGAATATCCCATAGTGACAGCAGTCGTCTTGTCGAAGGAGACTTACATAGGACGAGGAAGAGGTTGTAGACCGACAGCAGTTAACGCAAGTGAGATCTCGCTTGTGTTCCAATGAGTGTTGGCCGAATTTCTTAAGATTCTGGCGCGGAATTCAGATCAGTTTGACCAGCCCATTTGATAGGGATACCTGCAGATATTGGCGGATATCCCTATTCCTGAGTTGCGTTAATTAACTTATAATTATTGATCTTAAGTTGTAGAGTATGGTAGCTATGTATATTATGAAATCCAGTTTCTAAATACGAACGCAATGTCGTATGCTGGATGCTAGTAAATGTCATATTCGTTGTAATGAACCCGCAATAAGATATTAATTAATTTGACGAGTAATAGTATTCGGTATATATTTAATATTCCGAATACTATTACACGTCGAGTGGTTCTTAAATATTTAACATCGAACATACATTACCACACATAAATGGAAGTCTAAAAAAAAACTAGTCCACCAACGTGATCCAGATATGGTCAATCTGAAGGGAATAGAGCGCGAGAATTCATCGAATAGCCCATAATGACAGTAGGTATTCGTCTTGTCAAAGGCTACATAGGAGGAAGATCAGCTGTTGCAAGTAAGATCTCACAAGAATAAGTGCTGGCCTAATTTCTTTAGGTTCTGGCGCGGAATTCAGATCAGTTTGACCGGCCCATCTGATAGGGATAGGTACCTGCCGATATTGGCGGATATCCCTATTACTGAAGAATGGCTTTCATTAACTTATAATTATTGTAATTAAGTTGTAGTCTAATCTGTACTGTATGGTAGCTATGTATAATATTATGAAATCCAGTTTCTAAATACGAACGCAATGCCGTTTGCTGGCTGCTATTAAATGTAACATTCGTTGTAATGAACCCACAATAAAATATCAAATAAAATTTGACATTGAAACTAAATATCTACTGATAGTGGTTAAATGATTATTATTTCTATTTTAACTCTATAGAATGCAAATCAGTTCCGTAGGAACTTATACTTATATTATAGGTTCACCTTAGCAACCTGTTTTCTTTAATAATGTAAGTAAGTAAGTACGGTTATGTGTTTATGTTAAATACGTTGGGGAACAGAGAGAGCTAGCGACGGGCAGAGAGTTGCATAGAATCCTTTCCTAAATCCACCACATAAGTTATTGCATTATGCGGGGCCAATTCTCTCCAGAGATTACATACATAATCGCTTATAAATAAACACCAATTACGACCACACAACTTAAATCATTTAAGTTCAATTAACAGACAAACATGAAACACGAATAACAATACAATTGTCATACGTAATAGAACAAACATACTGAAACTAATATACTAATGAACTTAAATGCGTGCAGATTCAGCTGAAATATGAATTTGAAAATGAACATGACAGTTTGTTAACTGCCTGTATTATTTCGTTATTAGTTAACCTGATGATATTGGCTATTTACTAATTATATTTATTTTCTTAACTAAACAGACCACCAGAGTCGATTATGCTATGGGCATTGGTCTCAAGCCTGAACAGCCACGTCGGTGCTACAACTCTGGTGCTGCTAACCTTAATACCTTAAACATCTAGGTTATTGCTATGTTCCGGAGAATCTATGTGAAGATAACAGATCTTATAATATTATATTATATTAATTTCTTATATTTAAATGAGCCACTGATGTAATGTGACTCGGTACTTATATTATTAAGTACTTTGCATATGACTAATCCCACAGAGCAGGGATCGTCGCGCTGACAGTGGCCACCGAGGTATCCTTGCTCTGTGTTCAACTTAAAACATATTTTTGTGATTTTTTCATTTTTTTTTCATAAACTATTATTGGATGACAAAAGCAGGTGACTCTATTGGTTTGGTAGTCACCGCCGCCTAATAGACATCTGTAATTTTAATGGTATTGTCTCTAGGTGTGCCATCTTAGGGACAAGGATGGAATGTCTTAAGTGCCTGTAACGATACCGGCTCCCATACCCTTCACAACGGAACGCAGCGAAGCCGCTTGGCGTTTGAAATAGGTATGGTGGTAGTTCTTCCCCGGACGAGCTCTGCACTTGGAGTTCTACTACTCCCACGGCATGTGATATTATCTCTGATTGTGGAGAGTGCATGAGTTACTCTCTGGTTAGATTCACGAAGCAACGTTATTGATAACCTCCCGGTAATCGGCTATGTCCCATTTGCAGGTCGATAGGAACACGGAAAGGGAGGTTCAACAACGTTTAGCGAGAGCCGTGCTTGTAACCCCACCTACACCTGCGACCAACTCGGATACATCCATGTAAAGGTCCAAGTTGAGGCCCGTCGACGAGCCTAGTCGCAGTTTCGTGGGGGATGCTCAAAGTAACTCTGGCAACATTTTCATATAACAAGTCCATTCTTATTGGATGCACGTATTCCGAGATCGTACACTGCTAATAATTAGCGACCCTGTAGAAAGGTTCCGATATGTTACTTTCATACTTATTGTATTTGATGACAGTGACAGAGGTGACTAAGTATGCGATCTGAACGGCAATCCAAATTGATGTTTCATTCTCGTGTGGGTGACTTCTGCGCCTTTGATTACCCTAGACGAGAGCAAGTTATATGTTGATGGTGTTAGTTTCAGTTCTCCTCAACCAGACCATGCTATATGACAATGCTTAATATTATGCTTATAACTATTAGGTATATTCTCTCTTTAGCGATCAACGCGAAACCAAACAAAACATATAACTTTCCGTATTCTGTTGGGGGCACGAAAGGTTGAGCACATTACACATATTCTTTTAGGCAGAATACTCTAAAGCTAAACATTTTTTTTTAAATTAAGACGTGACGTAAGTCACGTAAGTGAACTTAAACTAGTTCGAATTTGAGTTTTTGAAATCGGTCAACCATTTCGTTCCCCGAACAGCAAACTGCTTTTCCTCCTTTTGATGACATGGAGGCTGTGAATGAGTTATTCTTGGAAGTTATTTATGACACTTTTTCATTTCTGTTGCTCGTCATCTTGTGTGCAGGTGGAAGACACGAGTGGGAAGGGAACATGTCTCCTTGCATTGAATTTTTAAAAACCGATAACGTATTTATTTTATAAGCGACTAGGTGAAATTGTCTTCTATATGTGGCTGTCACATGACTTAAAGTTAATACAGTTTTCGATCCAATTACGTAGAGATATTATAGTTCCCTTAAAGTCAGCAGTTTTATCAGTTAAATGGTGGGTTTATTTTTGGTAGATGACTTTGTGTGAGAGCATAAATCTGATGGTATTGATTTCAAGTTAACAGTGTCTTCTTCAATCTCCGATGTTCTTGGAGTTAACTCTCGATGTATGTACGTACCAAAATTAACTCATAATAAATACTTTTTTTTCTGTCTAGCTATCTACGAAAACTTAACAATAAATATATATTTTTATTTTATATTATAAAGTTCTGAAACAACAAGGCTTAGCATGTCTTTTTTACTTTTAACTATTTTTGAGTTTTTGTTTTTTTTTTAATTTTTTTTTTTGCTTTTTAACCATTTTTATTTTTTTTGTTGTTTTTTTTTCGATTTGCTTAACCTTTTTGTTTCACAAACTTGACTCCACTTATTGCTATAACCTGACTTTATTTGCTCATTAGGTATTATTGAGCTGAGGTCTCCTTTATATCTTATGGAGCCTCTGTTTGGATAAACCATCCTTTCTTAGGCAGATGTTGTCATTGTTAAGCAATGAAAAGGACACCTCAGCTCAATAATACCTCTGGTCTTCATCCCATCAAATAATACTGGGGACGAGCAGGAAAAGCTAGCAATGTTTAGTTAGGTATAGCCAATTTCCAGGCGGATTTTCTTTTTGATAAAAAAACCCACCAGTTTCTGCAATCAACTCTGACCCATCAACTTTCCTGTAGCAAACTTGATGATATGGTCCTAGTTGAGGCTCTTAGTTAGGTGGTTAGAGCCACTTAGCAGATTTATAAGGGTGACGCTCGAAGTGGCAACCTATGTAACTAAACAACTCGTATTGGATGCGTATAATATGTCAAGAGATCGCACACTTGATCAACACATTTATTATTGGGGCGTTGACCACAGTATACGATCTTTAGTTAACATCCAATTATTGATTGATGTTTGGCTTTTCCTAAACCAGGCGAAGTTGTTAGCTTTGGAAGATCTTAGAGCAGTTTGACTCTAATTATTATTAATTCATTTATTTCAGATAATAATCCATATAACACAATTAAAATACAAATTCGGATCAGATTTCATACAACAAAACTAAACTAAAACAAATGAAATTACCATCAAATTAAATTAAAACCGAAACAAAATCAAAATAAAGTCAAACCATTATACATAAAAATTAAATCAAAATAAAATTATACATTCAAAATTAAATAAAATTTTGTCAGTGAGCGCCCAAAACAATGCGCATCCACTTGTCTTGAATAGGACAATCCGTGCGAGAAACAATCATCTGTAGGATGCCGTTGCTACTGCCTCGCACACGCTGTGACAACGAAGCTACCTTTTTGCGCACAATTGCATGGAAGCCGTCCGTGCGTGCCTCCGCAAACATAGCAGACGCACTACAATAGGGAGGCAGCCGCATCAGCATCCTAAAGATGTTGTTATATTGGACACGCAGAGCATTAGCAGCACGATTAGTGTAATTTACCCACAGGCTGCTCGAGTAAAAGGACTGGCAATATGCCTTAAAAAGAGTTATCTTAACTTCCCTCGAGCAGCGAGCAAACCTACGCGCAACCATGTTCCCCCTGACTGCTAATGCTCTGCGCTCCCTCTCAATGTCAGCGTCATCCTGCAATTCATCTGTCACAATGTGCCCCAGATACCTGAAACTGCTCACCACTGCTAGAGCTGCGCCATTAAGCATAATAGGCGGAACATGAACTGGACCACGCTTTCCAGTCTTAAAAACAAGAACTTCACTTTTTTTACAGTTATATTTCAGTCCATGTTCCGCCGCGTATGCCTCACAGATCGCCACAAGTTTTCGGACTGCCCCCACCGATGGGCCCAGCAGTACCATGTCGTCTGCATAACTGATGTTATTTACGCTAACTCCATCCACGAAACAACCCACATGGGTACTGCTGAGCTCACAGATGAGGTCATTTACATAAAGGTTGAACAAGAGGGGAGAAGAAATGCCCCCCTGCCTCACGCCACACTCCATGCCATATTCCTGGGACAGAGCCCCAGCCCATCGTACTTGGTTTCGCTGGTGCCGATACCAATGCCTTAACACTGAGACAATTTCCGCCGGCACACCAGCGCTCTCCAGCTTCATCCACAGTCTATCGTACAAAACAGTATCGAAGGCTCTGGATAAATCCAGAAAGCACGCGTATACCGGCGTACTCCTCTCAGTGTAATACCCGACAGCCTGCTTAACACACAAGATAGCACTTTCCGTAGAAAGTCCACTTCTAAAGCCGAATTGGGCATCGTGTAAGTCCACGTAAGTTTTAAGAGTGTCATTAAGCAAGCTGTCAAATACCTTGGCCATAACCGTAGCCAGCGATATAGGCCGATAATGATCTAATCTAATAATCTAATGATCCTTGGTCAGGTCTTAGCTCCGATGGTCTTGGAGCTGATTAACTTATGGTGAAACGCACCTACATAACAATTCTCTAGCAAACTCTAAAGAGCGCGCAACGAAAAATACAGCGATACGTTTTTTTGCAGGGCATTCGGCATCTACTGCAAATATAGTATGTACAAGAAGGTTAAAAACGTTTGGTAAATTTTAGTGACTTTTCGAACCAAAAATGTAAAATTGTTTAGTAATAATATTTATACTGAATACACTGCGAGCGGTAACGGAATCGTATTGATGATGTTTATGTATAGATCCATGTGAAAGCTCACAAGTTGTTGGGTCACAGGTTTTTATTCAGAAAATCGGATCTTTCTGATATTGTTGATGTTTAGATCAAGCTCATAGGTGGGTACAGCCTGTTTTTATTGGTGAGTAAATCCCTTAATTCCTTTTAATTTAGTAATGTTCTAAATTATGACCAGTATATTTCTAAATCTCTTAACCCTAATTCTACTCACTACATCTAAAGTGGGAGAGTGCCTTTAAACTTCGACCCCACTGTAAATAAACCAGCTAAAAAATGTCACCCTATCGGTAACGTATTAATAATAATAATAATAATTTATTTTTATTTCGGACACAAAAAGATCCATAGAGTGTTAGTAACATATTAATTAACTTATTATCTAGTGTTAGTACCAATTGACCTTTGCACAAGAAAAATTAAGATTGGAGAGCTATAGCTCTCCGCTACAGTTCTCAGGATGCTGTTGCGACTGTCTCTCACTCTCCTGAGTAGCGAGGCACTTTTTTTACGAATGATCGCGTGAAATCCGTCGGTACGAGCTTGCGCAAACATCCCCGACGCACTGCAGTAGCGAGGAAGTCTCAACAACATCCTGAAGGCATTATTATATTGGACGCGCAGGACATCTAGCGACCTTTTGGTGTATTTAACCCATAGATTACCCGTGTACAGACTCTGGCAGTAGGCCTTGAAAAGAGTTATTTTAACTAGGTCCGTACACTGAGCAAATCTACGGATCAACATGTTGCACCGGACGGCTAGTGCCCTGCGCTCCCTTTCTATATCTACATCGTCTTTAAGGTCGTCGGACAGAAAATGACCCAAGTATTTGAAAGTAGATACTTTTCGTATTACTGACCCGTTTATACGAAGCTCGGGGTCCTCCTCTCGGCATTTGCCGCCGACCTTAAAGACCATGTACTCACATTTTTTAACATTATAAATTAAACCATGTGCGGCAGCGTAAGCTTCACAAGTCCCCAACAGTTTTCTTACAGCCTCCGCAGACGGACCCAGCAGCACCATGTCATCCGCGTAGCTGATGTTGTTAATGCTAACACCACCAACACTGCATCCGGCACGCGTGCTGCTGAGTCCCTCTATGAGGTCATCCACGTAGAGGTTGAAGAGCCTGGGAGAAGTCAGACCTCCTTGTCTGACCCCACACTCCAACCTATACGGTTCAGAGAGCGTACCATCCCATCTCACATGATTGGTCTGATTGCCATACCAATACTGGAAAAGCCCGCAAATTTAGCCCGTATTGGGCAGTCTCTATAATTTACCAAACTCACTACCACTGTATTTATCATCGTACTGGCAACACTTACGTCTAGATAAAATCTTCTTATAGCTATTCACATAGAGTTCTTGTATTGCTCGTTTTGAATGCACGCGTACGCTTGTTTTTAAACGATAGCTTCATTAATAAAATACAAAATAATTTCAATGATAAGCTTTTTAGATCATGGTTGAGCAATAAAAGAAAAAGTTGTTATAATTACCCTATTATTTTAATACGGCGATTTAAACTAGGGGATCAGTATCGAAAAACGTATGCGTGTTAATGAATCTGTTGTGGATTCAGGGTCAGAGTGCACAAGATGGTTGAAGAAGTGCATCTCATTCTTGTAGAAACTTCGGTTCCTGAAAGGATGATCGAACTGAACACCTCCTTCGCTCTTTTATGCCTATATAACCTGTAAAAGCGATGTCAAGTGATTTGCTGACTGTTGTTATTAAAACCAGCCAATCACAGTAGCATTTCTTTTACAGTCTGTAAAACAAAAGCCTGTGTTAGTTCGCCTTTTCGGAACCGGGAGTTAGTGTTTCTTACAGCAAAATATCTAGCTAAGTTGGAAATGCAGATGAAACAAGTTACTTATCCCAGTATTCAAGCGAAATAAATCGCTGGTCTAAAGGATTTTTAAACATCCCTGTGCAATAACTTATTTATTAACACGCATCAAGGTGACATTAATTTAGATTAGAGAGGTCGAGCGAAATGATAACGTTGCAAATTGCATCAAAATAAGTATAAACGATCTTAACTACTTACATACTAGACTATACTATAAAATCATCGTAAAAAGAACTAAATACCGGGGATAATAAAAGATAAGGAAATAATAAGAGATATGCTAAAATGTTTTTATTACATTCAGCGTAGTGTCTTGCTAGCCTAACTATATCTAACTAAGCCTAGCTAAATACTACCTTAAGTTAAGCGATACTGTTCAACACTGATCCCAGAAAAATTATACTTTATGCATCTCTCTGTCACGACGCTAGCTCAAGGAAAGGACAAGACGACATTTTATACCTTAACGGTTCATAGAATGAACCGCAAGCACTCCATTCATCGAAGTATGTAAACACATTAGGTTTATGTAAACTATCCCTCTTATTACCCTGGATGTTTGTATGTTTACCGGATGTCAGCAAAATCGGCCACCTTTGTGGTGGCGCCCCGGACACGAAATGTAGTGTGTGTGGATGTTGTGCACTCTCAGATGTATTTGTTTACATCTGTTGAAATTCCCTGAATATGTCACTCTCTACAAAAGTCCACGTTAAAAACAATCATAGCACCAGAACCTTTTGAGCGCCACAGTCACGTATAGACGACAAGCCGAACAAGCAAAAAAGTGCCCTAATGGGATAGACTCATACTTTGCAAGTTTGCATAATGTGATTATTTTTCTGGTAAGTCATAACTTGGAAAACGCGGATCATCCGCGGCGGAATGCAGGCTGACGTATCGTTTTATAGTTCACTAGCGATCCGCCCCGGCTTCGCACGGGTGCAATACTGATATTTAATGGATGTTATTAAACATACCTATAAACCTTTCTCTTGAATCACTCTTAAAAAAACCACACTAAAATCCGTTGCGTAGTTTTAAAGATTTAAGCATACAAAGGGACATAGGGACAGAGAAAGCTACTTTGTTTTATATTATGTAGTGATAGTGAAGTGATAACAGTTGAGTAGACATAGTAGTCTGTAATAATTAGTCTCACTGACTAGAATGCAGCTGATATGCATTAGCTTAATGTGACAGCGCCTGGGTTGCCGCGGTACCCTGGCATATAACTTGGCTATTGGTCCCAGGACTACTGCGTCTACTTCTTAAGAAAATAAAAGGATCAGGGCCTTCTGGTCTCCGGGCCAACTGTGCCCTGTGCCGGCAAAATGTCTTATTTTGCGAAGGTGTTATTATGGATATGTTGAGACATATCTGAGACCGTGGCCATTGAGTCAAACAGTATGCCCAGTCGGTCTGGAGACCAGAAGGCCCTGATATTATTTGAGTATTTTGTTCAAACCGGATTATGACAAAATGGATGTTTGATTTAATTTTGATGCTTATTAAAATGACCTGCAACTTTTTATTACATTTTAATAAGCGATGTTTCTCTATTGAATGTGCCAGCCCGCGGTTTGTCTACTGGTAGCATTCGTGAGATCTTATGACGTGTGGGTATTGCACTGTGGACTCTACATGATTGCTGGTGCCCGCCGTTATCGAAACAACATTGCGTTTGTTCTGCGGGGCATTCTATGCTGGATGCGGATCATCCGTGTGATACGCCATGACCTCCGGCGTAAACAATTTGTAGAAAGTGACCTCGTTCGTAGAACATCCCGATGGAATGGAATTATGAGGGATGTTTGTGTGGCTTAACACGTTGTGGGTATTTAACACGTTGTGGGTATTTAACACGTTGTTTTTACTTAGAATTGATATTAAGTGGAGTGAGGTGCTGTTGTCGTTGGATTTAGGGTGAAGTGGGGTAATTGGGAATTACTAGTTCTTATAAATGTACGATATAATAGTGTGTGTAGTACACGGTGACATTAAACATTGACTGTATAGTATACGTGTTTATATGTGTATTCTTAATAAATACATATGTGACGGGGCCACATGGCATCAGATTCTAGAGTAAGTTACACGAGTAATTCGGCTTTGTTAAACCTTGTGACCTAAGATCATACGCTGCATCCGAAAATATTGAGTTTAAAGCAAATAGAAAAATCACCTCTCAATTTTATTGGCCCTTTACTCCGGTCGAAAGAAGACCGTATTCACGATACTAAAATACATTATTCTCTCTCTCTCTCAAAAAGTTTGCTTTGTTACATCGATATTTACGGAGACAGCGTGACCTCGACGTAGTGAGATTACTGATACTCGACAAAGAAAACAAGAAGCACAGGGGGCCAATATCGGCCTGGGGGTCTTACGAACCTCCCGAAGTATACAACCTTAACATTTAAAACAGGTTAAAAAAATAGGAGTTAGACTTTGGATATACTATAGAGCAGAGGCTGCACACATAACGCCGAATTATATTGTGTCAAGTGGATTATATGGATCAGACACAATTATATACGTACTTCTTCTCATGTAGAAGCATAAGTTCGACGCACATTCAGCCTCTGCTCTAGAAGACTACTGCTTCAGTACGGGATACAGTAACGACCCACACATTACAACGTTTAACTGACAAGTGCTGGTAATAAAATACATCACAGTGCTTTGATTAAAATACAAGTTTCTGTCGCATACTGAAGCGGTGGTCGTAAGAAGGGATTTGCCATAGAGGCGGTGATAGTGGAAGATCATGGGAGCGCTAGACGAAGGGCGCTGGGGATAGCGTGAAACGTTACACGGCCACGACGCCCCTACCAACATTATCATGCTAATATACATACATTGATTACATGACTAGACTGCTCGCAACAAATAATATTGGGAGAAACTTCGGTGCCACGGCTACAAATACAATTTCTGATCGTGATCACATTCCTTCAATTTCACTATTTTAAATTCTAAATGCAAATTACAAATGCATTCTTTCCTACCTACCAAAAGCGCAAATCAGAACTGTATTTGTAGATGGAAAACACCAATGTCCGATATGAAACATCGGTCCTATAGTTATTTTTGAGATCATTAAAATAAGGTACCCCTATTGGGTGTGGTTAGACTGAGTACTTGTGACGCGGTCCTCTACAATGACCGACGTCGCGAAGTATGCGAAAGTTGCAAAGCGATACATCGCCTAGGTCCTAGACTCTAGGACGTACAATCTTATAATCTAATAAAATGCCTTACATAATACTGAGTTAATACTGCTTGAGTCCTACATCATCTATGCAGTCTGTTCTGTCAACAATTGTATGACAGATAAAAGCCTGATCAGTTTACATCTAAAACATGTATACTTATTTTATGACAAAAGCTCACGTCGACGTTTTCGTGGATCTGAAAGTAGGACGAACCTGGTCGACGATATGATGGTGAACTGTGAAGTATGATGTCGTTTGATGTACTTAACGGATGTTGTTGGGCGGCTTGTATCCATGAGTCATGCGCTCGAGGAAGCGGTGCAGGTCGTGGAAGCGGGGGCGCTGCATGGGCTCGCGGCGCCAGCACTCGTGCATGAGGTCGTACAGCTCGCGGCGGCAGCGCGGCGGCGGAGCGGCGGGCACGCGCGCTCCTCGCCCTCCGCTGCGCCACTCACTGGCGTTAGCAACCACCTGGCCAAACAAAAGTCCTTCTTCAAATGTCTGTTTTTCAGGATCGGTCAAATAACGGATCGGCTGTGGACACCGGACACAAATACTTAGGCGCTTCAGTCACTGAACGCAACCGACTCCAGTAAAGGAGATGGCTAAATGACTGCCTCTAGCAAGTATAGGATTCCCACACTGACTCGTAGTATTTAAACAATCATACATGAAGTATTTAGTGTTTAACAATTTCCTAGAAGTTGCGTGAACTAAAGAAAAAGCACAAATAAAATCTCCATAAAATGGTGAAATACTCGTAATTCAGCGGCTAGTTGCTATAGCAACTACAAGCTAAGGATGATCCATATCGCTTTTCCGAATGTGAAGTATTTAGTGTCTAATAATTTCCTAGAAGTTGCGTGAACTAAAGAAAAAGCACAAATAAAAACAAATAAAATCTCCATAAAATGGTGAAATACTCGTACTACAGCTGCTAGTTGCTATAGCAACTACAAGCTAAGGGTGGTCCATATCGCTTTTCCGAATGTGAAGTAGGTATTTAGTGTCTAATAATTTCCTAGAAGTTGCGTGAACTAAAGAAAAAACACAAATAAAATTTCCGAATGTCAAATGGAAGCAGCAGAATCTTTTCGAGTCTCGTGTTATACGAAACCATGTTCGAAATTTTCCATAGGTACCGGTTTGGCAGATCTCTGCTTGTTTGGCTGGATGTTGGAACAACCGTCATAATATAAAGAATATCTTAAAGTGGTTGGTTGAATTCTAAAAAAGAGACCTGCTGGCACCACAGCAATTTGTAACTACTTTGAAATTCTTATTTAGTCAGTAATTAAAACTTGGTAATGTACAAATGCTTACCTGATCATCATTCATTTCCTCGAAGGGCTTGGCCAAGCAATATGTGAGAACTTCCCACACAGTAACACCGAAAGACCATACATCACTAGCCGGGGAGCACATGCCCTGTTAACAAAAACGTCATTGTTAGCTTCAAAGTTACCTAAGTCCTTTTTGTTCTAACTACATCATCATCTGCTTAGCTTTTTCCATTTGCGGCTTCCAGAATTTGACGGAACCCTTTGGTCAGACTTTCGGGCCACTGACTACCTGTAAGGCTGTCAAATCGATAAATGACATTATGACATTTGATCTTAGTAAACTGTAAAGTAACATAGTCTGTGGTGGACCGGTGACATTAAAACCTCACAGGGGGTCAAATTTTTCAAGTGGCGATTTGTATACCATAATAAGTAGCAACGTGTCTTAGTGAAGGTCCGAATCGTCACGCCAGTCGCATTCACTTCGTAGAACTGGTAATTGGGTGATGTCTATGTTCGTTATTAACTTACCATGAGCAAGCTCTCCCAGGCCATCCATCGAAGTGGTAACCGGGACCCATCAGCCATGACGTGGTAATCACTGACGAATTCCTCACAAAACATAGCGTAGTCAGAAACTTTGACGTGAAGATCTTCAGTCACTGTAACGTTCCTGTAATAATGTGACTCATTAGGAACAATTTGCCTGTCGAAGGAAGGAGGAAGGTTGCGGGGAGCCGCTGGATGCGAGACGCACGGGACCGGTCAATGTGGCCACACCTAGGGGAGGCCTATGTCCAGCAGTGGACGTCTTTTGGCTGAAATGATGATGATGACGAAGACGAAGGATCAGTGTAGGTGTATCAGGACACAGTTAAGTCTCATGTTATAAAGGCCTAGCCTATTGCTATCGAAAAAACACGAGCTGCAATTTGACTGGGGGCTCTGATACAGCCGCAAACCTTAGACATCGTACTGAACAGTCGTAATCTGCTTGCGACGAATAGTCCAATAGGTCAAGGGCCATTATGTTCTCAATTTCTTCTTCAAATAAAATGATCTCATATTATCCATAAATATATAATAATGTTTTGTGTAGAATATCTTGTGTTAGAGATCCTAAAATAAATAAAAATAATCGTTTCAAATGTTAACCAGCAGTATCCCACTGTCTTAATGTCATAGGAACGTTTTTAGCACCACTGTATCAAGTGTAGGTACGAGTTTCGTAGTCAGTTCATCTCTGTGGGTTAAGCATCGTAAAACTCAGAGTCAATGCAGTAAGTAGTCCAGATTACGATGTTACGGTTATGGATTGAATCAATTTTATATTTTTCATCTTTCAAGCCCTCCCGGTTATTTGACACCATCCGCAATGCGGCTAGGCTATACTCCCTTTGATTTAAAATAAGCAAGTGTCGAATTTAAGGTATGTGGTTAGGATAATGTTAGATACTAATTCCCACTGTTAAATAAGTAAAACTAAATTACTTATTTCATAAATCCCTAAACCTATGAGTGTAAGATATTGTTGGAGGTTTAGGGCCGGTTTCACCACTTGCTGATAAAGTCCCGGATAGCCTATCAGGAACTTATCTGCCAGATAAACTACAATTTTTGATAGCATTATCTGTCAGATAACTATCTGACACTTTATCCGTAACCGGTGAAACCGGCCCTTAAATTCTCAAAGTAAAATCATTTTGTTGTTGATAAAATACAAAAGCTCGACATAGGTAGCTACAAAAATCTTTAATCTGTAAGAATAAATAAAAAGAATTCTCTATGAGAATTTATGTTACAATTTTGTGTGAGCTCGCAACAATGTGGGTTGCTAACAACGGGATTCATGTATAAAACGGTACCAAGATATAATAAAAAGGTTTCATAAATAAATAAAACTTACCTCGCTGCTAAGTCCCGGTGTACTAATTCGAATGATTCCAGATACTTCATGCCGGCGGCAATCTGGCAGCATATGTGAATCAAACTCGAATAACTGCAACAAAAAAGTTCATTTAATAACAAACCCACGCTCCATAGACCACAGGGTCCATATAGAAGATTTATTTATCACGTCTGATGAATGTGTTTTAGGAACACACAAAAACGTCTAACGTCGCTTGATTATGACGAAAACCACATCAAAAGCTATCAAGAATTTTACTAGGAGGTCACTACAAAGGCAAACGATTTTGCTTGATACGTGAAACTATTTATGACAAACAAATACGACGACGAGCTCAAAACGAACTTCATACTTATTTAAAACAACAGTATCACTATGCAAGTCCTGAAGACAAAGTTGACTTACTTCAATCTTTTCTCTCGGCGTAGCATGGCAGGTAGCGGGGCGGCATCGCCGCGATCTAGGGCTGCACACGGGGGTTCGAGCAGGCTCAAACCGAGCACCCTGGCTAGTTGTGGGTGCTTCAGGCCTGCGCCCCAGGTAGCTTCGCGGGCAAATGCCGCTCTACAACAAAACTACTTATTGAGTACACTTCAATGAAACCTGAGGTACGGTCCTATTGAGAGCTAGAAGCTGGGAGCATTTTCATTCTTCTTCCTCTAAGTCGATAACTCAGATTTTCTCCGACCATCACTTAAAAACCTGGACAGCTCTGTCAATTGCTTCTTTTATTTTCAGTCTTGAATGTGAAGTTAGTTGTGTACAACGGCCAAGAGAGGAGGTGTGGGATATATTTTTAATTTTTAAAACCATCTATTCAATCTACAAGATCTGATAGAAACGTTTACTTGTGTTTGGGTCACGCATTAAGTAACAGCTTACCTTCTGCAACTGGTATTTACACTAGTCACAGTAGTCTGCTTCGCGACTAGAAGTTTAGCGAGGGGTCTCACTAATCGTTGATAGCTTTTATTTGACTGCTCTTATGAGACTAGTTTAGCTTACTATCATAACTAGTTTCAAGTTTGTATCTCACTAATACTTGTGATTGTGACCACACACCGCTAATAGTTTATAAGCCAAATGTCTAATAGTTGAAAGCTGCTGAGTATCCAATACTGGCAATAAATAGCTCTCATTGGGACCGTGCCATAAGGATAGTCCTTAGAACTCACGACAGCCTATCATGTGACTCTTGTATCATTACTTTAAAGTACAAATTGCAACGACAGATCCGCGTTCGTAGAACCAACTATATACCTATTAGTACCTACCTAATCTTGTTAACTTGGTTTCAAGATCTTTAAGAAGTTTTGAAGCAGTTGTGGGTTCTTGAATCAAATAAAGTTATTTATCTACCCAAATATCATAAACCCTCTCTAATGCGTTCAAAAACCATAGGCAATGACCAGCATTACCAACCAGCAGAAATTAACAGAACTGTAATGAGCTCATAACCTACTGAAAACAGTAGGTTATGAGTTTTAAATTTGGAACAGGTGTCAAATTCAAGTGAGTGTGCTATTCTATAGTGCGCGCAGAACTAGTTGGCCGCGCCTTAGGTGGCGACAGGGGTGAGGGGGCGGGTTGCCTACAGCTCGCAATGCACAGGAGACTTTATTTAGACAGTGATGACCAATCTCGAGATATCGTGAACAATAATTTTGTTCAATTTATTGAAAAGAATACAAATAAAAAACAAAAACTACATTAAATATCTAGTATCTACATTAAAACAGATACCTATCGATACGAAACCCCAATTCAGTATGATTTTAATTATAAATCGCACGATATTTTGATCTCGAGTGACACAAGAACAGTAACTTTGTTCGTTTGCCTATGATTTAAAAAAAATGACAGATATCCGAAACGCCGCCATTTCGAGCTGTCATTTGTTCGTTAGCTTTTTATTCCCTTTCATTGAGTAGACAAATTTTCTGTTAATTCTTTATTTCTGTCGAAAATGAGTGATAGTGACTCAGAAATTAACATGAACACTTCGCCAGATATCGTAAATGCAGCGACGAATGCAACTAATAACCTGTTTATTTTTTATTGCATTACACTGGTAACAATGCTGGTCATTTCCCTATGGTTCCTGAACCCATCATAGAGCCCTTATGATATTCGGGTAGATAAATTAGTGTATGCAACTATACATAATTAGGCATTACAACACTCGTGTGATGCTATTAAGAAACTCGCCTTCAGCTCGTTTCTTAAACCCACACTTGTGTTGTAATGCCCTTCATTATGCACAGTCGCATAAACTACTATTATCTACCCAAATATCATAAACCCTCTCTAATGCGTTCAAAAACCATAGGCAATGACCAGCATTACCAACCAGCAGAAATTAACAGAATTGTAATGAGCTCATAAACTACTGAAAACAGTAGGTTATGAGTTTTAAATTTGGAACAGGTGTCAAATTCAAGTGAGTGTGCTATTCTATAGTGCGCGCAGAACTAGTTGGCCGCGCCTTAGGTGGCGACAGGGGTGAGGGGGCGGGTTGCCTACAGCTCGCAATGCACAGGAGACTTTATTTAGACAGTGATGACCAATCTCGAGATATCGTGAACAATAATTTTGTTCAATTTATTGAAAAGAATACAAATAAAAAACAAAAACTACATTAAATATCTAGTATCTACATTAAAACAGATACCTATCGATACGAAACCCCAATTCAGTATGATTTTAATTATAAATCGCACGATATTTTGATCTCGAGTGACACAAGAACAGTAACTTTGTTCGTTTGCCTATGATTTAAAAAAAATGACAGATATCCGAAACGCCGCCATTTCGAGCTGTCATTTGTTCGTTAGCTTTTTATTCCCTTTCATTGAGTAGACAAATTTTCTGTTAATTCTTTATTTCTGTCGAAAATGAGTGATAGTGACTCAGAAATTAACATGAACACTTCGCCAGATATCGTAAATGCAGCGACGAATGCAACTAATAACCTGTTTATTTTTTATTGCATTACACTGGTAACAATGCTGGTCATTTCCCTATGGTTCCTGAACCCATCATAGAGCCCTTATGATATTCGGGTAGATAAATTAGTGTATGCAACTATACATAATTAGGCATTACAACACTCGTGTGATGCTATTAAGAAACTCGCCTTCAGCTCGTTTCTTAAACCCACACTTGTGTTGTAATGCCCTTCATTATGCACAGTCGCATAAACTACTATTGTATAATTTTTTTTTCGTGAGATAGAATTGCCAGTGTTAACAGTACATTGTTTTAAAGTTTCTGAGATTTTCAGTTCTAGGAACTTTAAGTTTATAACTCTATAATTAGTTTAATTATCAGACTATTTAGAACTGGATGTTGCTCGGATAAAATTTGAGTACTGGAAATTAAAGTCTGAAATGCTTTTTGGTTAAATTATGATTAGAGGATTAATTTAGTGGGATATTATGAAGACAGAGATATCGTCAGAGTCAGTGGCTCTGGACATGACGCCATTGGTTCAAGGAGTAATTTCGAGAATCACTGGCACTTACTTCTTAAGGCCTAGAAAGACAATAATAATTGATGAATGATATTGTACTCACTTCACTTCGTTATGGCAGCCGCGCCACAAAGTCTTGACAACAACGAGGCGGCGGCGTCCTCCAGTCGGGGATTCTTCGTCGCTCAGTTCTTCGATTCCATCCGTTTCGCAGATCTGGAGCTGTGGACAACACCATGACGTCAGCACTCACACACATACATACTTTCCTACTTACCCACAATTACAATACGGTCAAATTTTCATTTTTATTCCACGGCGGCTAGTAAATGCCAAGGAAATAGTTCTTAAGCACGTAATATAGTGAGGGAACGAACAAAATTTCCTGTATACTTCGCAAAAGCCTACTTTGGCCCAGTTTCTAAGTTTACCGAGCGTGGAAAATCATGGCTTGGCGCCTTGCGGATTTACAGGCCTAGAGAAAAACCTCACCTTCCCTTGTTTAGGGCGAAGCCGAGGAACGCTTGTTTGATTTGAAATATTTCACCACCAGGGTAAGTCTTTCCTTTAACAAATATTTTTGAAGTGTTCTTCATGTTCGAGGAAAGCGGAACGAAATGAAAATTTTACATTCCAAGACGGTCGATGTTACTTTTCCTCACCGAGTAACTCAAACACAGATGGGGTCGGAGATAAAAGTGAAGTATTATTATGATTCAGCTCACACGTGTTCCAAAGTCTGCTAGCATTTCAATGACTATTTTAAAGAATTCTCAGGAAAGAGAATGAGTGGACTGTTGGCAACGAGCCGGTGCTATTCGATATAATACTGCACAGCTCTCAAAATAATTGAAAATGTACGTTCCGTTAAAAGAGCCACGGGCAAAATTCAATATGTTTCAATTAAAGTTACGTGGCCAATAACAAAAGGCTTGCAGAGAAAGAGTTGCTCTCCGTATGGAGGCAACAAATCTTTGTAAATTCAGAAACTAATGGAATTAAAGTATTGTTTGTTCAGGTGTCTCGTCGGACGGCGCCGGTAAATAGCCACTCTTACAGCCTGGGTGCCGCAGTGAGGGGGCACAGGGGGCGGGGGGGAGGCTATCCTACCGTCAAAACTGAAATAACGCCGTAAAATGTCATGCTCTTAGCCACAAAGCGTAATGTGTACCTAGTTTTTAAGGCAGAATACGAGTGAAAGTATTTATTTAAATAATTAAATTATGCACATTATTTGCTGAGATAATTGAATTATGCTCTCGAAAGAATAATAATGGCGAGCAATGGCGAGTAAGTCTCGTTGAGAGCCACTATTACGATGGGGAACAAGCCGATGAGGCATGTTCCCCCTAAATTTTGCGGTGAATTATGTTTACATTAGGTCAAGTATTATTGTCCTTGAGAACAAAGGCGGGAGAAGAAAAAGTGCCTATCTGCTCCCTCGCTCAGAGAGGCCGATAAAATAATTTTGTAACTGACATCATTCTGCACTGAACCGGCTAATGTATAAAAATGATAAGCTAAAAGGATTACGAATAATCAAAAGTGATCATTAAATCTGCAGCTAATTGATTTAATACCCACTAATTGATATGTTTACTGGGAACGTGCGAAATTCATGATTGAATTACTCCGTTATGAGCAACGAGAACTCATCCATCATTTGAACCGTATTTTATAATTACATGCAAATGGAACTCCATTTGAATAAAATTAAAGCTCGTCATGCACACAATAATTATTTTTTTAAATCGCTCCATTAACAAAGAGACTGAGTGCTCTGTCTACCCTTTTTTTTCGTTCCATTAGCGTAAAATCGACGTGCAATGGAACTTACAGTTTTGTAGAGCCGAGCTGAGTTGGAGATAAAAATGAGAGATTATTACGGAGATGGAGAAAACATGATTGTTTGAAATTAATTTAATAATGAGCAGATTTTGCGAATTTCCAGTGCGGACAAGGCAATTTAAAATTTAATTTCAGTGGCAGTCCCGTGCACACATTGACTAGGTCGTTAATATAATAAAAATATGAAAAATAAACGCCCCAAGCTATTAAACCGTTGTTGTTGGCGGGTGGTGAGACCGCCGCGCACCGCGCCGCCCGTCGGGGGGGACTGAGCCAGATTGCATTTTCTTGCTACGGTCAGTAATCAATTTTTATGGGCATTTTTGTAGACCAACGTTCTCGACGAGTCTCTGGGTGTATTACTCGATAGTGTAGCCGCTTGCCCGAGTGGCAACATCGCTGTGCCACCTATCTTCTGATAGGTGGCACATCGAATCGTCCCCGAATCTTCGGCCCATTGTCTCATGTAATACGGGTAAACCCGTACGGTATACACGGTGTATCGATTATTGGATTACTTATTTTCAATATAATAAGAAAAAATGTCGGCTCATAAAACTCCAGAAAATCCAATTAGGTTTGGTATATCAAAAAAGTCTTTGTTCCCGATTATCAGCGTAAACCGTTATCTTGAAATTATCAAGCAGGCTGAATTTCCAGACTAATCTCTTTTGTATTTAACATAATACCTGTAACATCACGCATGTAATCCTTAAAGGGTTAGGTAGAGGTATACCTGATAGCACACCCACATTTCGGCAGTTATGTTTAAGTCTTATTATTATACAGGGGCCAGCCTATTGCCATCAATTCGGCACCAATCCAAACACCGTAGGTTTTCTATATGAATCAATAACAAATTATCAATCAGCTATTTACGCCTTCTTCCGATATTAGGGCGTTAATGAAAACGACTGGACATTGAATAAGGACTAAATATTACACTGGTAATTATCGCTAGATGTAGCGTGTAAATGTAAAATAAATTAGAATTTGCAGCCATCGTCGGCAAGGCCCTAGCCTATCTAAGTGATTAGCAGCGACGGCTAATCACTGAACATAGCCGTTGGTACTGTCTTAGAGCCTTCAAATGGGGACGTATCTAATTTAGTACAATTTCCATATCATCTGCGCATTACATAAGTACTGGTATTAGGGACCTATGCGGGATAGGTATCTATTTACTTCGAGAGCTCGATATGAAGATCTAGTGAGATTAGATCTGTCTCATGGATTCTGCAGAGAACTATTATATATCCTTCGAATTGAATCGTTTACATGGCTTGTAACTTTCATAGATACCTACTTATAAAGGAATCTATTGCTATGATTAATTATGCAAGTTGGAATTGAATCTGAGGTCCTAGCACGAGCGCGCTGGATACAATTACCCTATTAAATTCTAGATAAATTGTTTGCAACAAGCATGTTTAGTGCCATCATTAATGTATAAAGATGATACGAGGTCACTGAAGATTTTTACGGGAATCGATGCGAAGTTACAACAAGTTCTTGTGGGTATGGACTCATAGTTACATTATCCTATTATACTTAAAAAAGATTCCTGGAAAAACATAATGTCAGGAACATTACACGTATAAGGCTCAATATCAAGAATCAATATCTATCTGGCACATAAATGCGAAGTAAATAATCTCCCTAAATGGATTATCATCCCGCATAGTTTATATTAATCGAGATTCCTGTCGCTTCTTACAAGAACAAGAGGAAAATGAGTGAGCATACAACATAAAACATTCAGTAAGGAACGACGCAGCCGTGGAAGAAATTAACAAAGGCTAATTAAGAGTAACAAAACATTTGGGAGCAGTTAAAACACACTCGTAACGCAAAGAGGCCATATCTGAGGGTATGCGGCAAACTCCGGGCGAATGTGTACAGGTGGCCGCGGTTCACTAATTCACTCTGTTTGCTCGCTCTTAATGAAAATACAACAGGAGCACGCTCTATTGTTTACTCTACATTCCAGCCGGAGGCGGCTGTATGATGGCTGGTGTGCGCCGGGTAGCGAAGCGCAGCGCAGCGCAACTCTAGTAAGACCCTAATTAGATCGGTCGCACCTCTAGTAGCCCAAACAGCGTTCACCCGCCGCACGGAAAGCGTTTCGTTTCATCTAGCTTAGCTACTTAGCTTAAAACTACATTGAATTGTGTGTGTCGCAGTTCCACGTATTACCAACTCTATTATTCATGGGCAAACTAGCAGACTTCCTAATTTGTTTTCGTTAGTGTTACCACTAGCCAGAATATTTAAGTTTCGCTGTAGAGTTTGCACGCGAGTGCGTGACCGGCTCGGATTCAATATTGGCCTGTCTGATAAGTCGAACCGTTGTAAGACATGGAATCGGTTTTACTAAGAATTATTGAGTACGTGCACAAAGGTATCGATTACAGACGATAATTTTAACAACAAAGGATAAATATATTAAAAGATTCATCAAGAACATTCGAATCGTTCACTAGTTATTTCAAGAAACCGGTTGAATATCATTTCACTACAATTCAAATAGACCGAATTAATCCGAGTAGTAGAATTCCGTTTGTGGAACATCATGACCCTTCAAACCTTTTATAGCAGTAGACATCTAGAAAATCCAATTAGAATAAGAAAACCCTTGAAAACTAGGTTGTGAAAGAATTCTATGATATTTTTTATCCTTTACAACTATCTCTGCTCTTGAGAAAAAGGAGGAAATCTTGGAGCACCGCAGTCGTATCCTTCAGGTGAATAATAATTTGTGAGAACGGAAGCTAACTTTCGGTTTTTATTATTTTCACTGCAGATAAGGTAATAAAATTAAAGCGCAAAAAATTCTGAACGATATTTCTGGGGCTGAGAGTACGGGAAAAACGACTTAATAAAAATATTTCTTAGAATTAATATGGCCAAATATTATTGCTATTGCGATATAATAGGAGCCGTATTTCCCCCTGAGTGCAGTGGCTGGTTTGCGTCAGTTTCCATGTATCGATTCCTGCCACGAAATTAAGTTCCCACCTAAAACGAGGTAGGCGATTAGGCACGGGCTGACCGGATTGTAGTGGAACCAAGTTTTCTCTTTCGTGAAGGACTGTTTAGTGTCTGATATTGGCATTAAAAAAATTTTGTTGTAGGTACAGATAATGTATATGGTGATGACTTTGTTCTGTAATGCTAACATTGAATTGATTTTATTCAGTTTTGTCAAAATTATTTCAACGATTTCTGTTCTATACCGCAAGAGAGCTCAAAAAACCAATATCACTCACATTGATTTTCCGACTTTTTTCGAAATGGCCTGTAGTTCTATTTTTAACAATACAGCACCTTTATTATATCTATGGCATCTACCAACGTAACGATTCAGCACGCAAAACTCTGACATAGACTGTTGCTCGTAGCGGATCATTTATTTCAAGTAGCGGATTTTACAAACAATTTTTGGTGGTGTCCCAAAATAGCGGTGTTCCATGGCGACAGTACCCCCGCCCCATAACCGAGTGTGTAATTGCCGCTCCCCCTGCCCCCTGCTCCCTACCGCACCCCACGGTTTATAATAACATAAATACATTATAATATATTAACGAAAAGATAAATAATTCTACGTATTTTCCTTACAAGAGACGATACTTTCACTGTTTGCAAAAATCTTCTGTTATATTTGTGATCAATTATTGTGACCGATAGAAGGGACTGATTGATTTTGTGAAAGATAAGATTGGCTCTGAGAAAAATAAGAAGACAATTTGTGGGGAATGGAAGAAAAAATAGTACAAAAATTTGCCAAAGGGCATTACTATAATATCATTCCTTAATATTTGATATTTTAACGTCAGCTTTCAAGCCAGACCGTTTGGAAATCGATTGTTTGGTTTATTTCATTGAGTTTTTAGATAACGACTTCCGAAACAAAAGTTATTTTCGACGGTTTTGGTAGTCGATTTCCCTACAAATTCTTGACATCATTCAGCTTTACATTGTAAAACTAGAAGTTATTAAAGAGCACCATGTCAACATAGGCTAAGAAGAAAAAGCAACCAAACTATTGAACCGATTTTTAAGAAATTTCTATGAGACGAATCAGAAAGTATAATTATGCGTTCTGCATAAATTACGAAGTTATATATATATCTAGCTGACCCGGCAAACGTTGTTTTGCCATATAAAAAAAAAATAGGGGGATGAAAAATAGATGTTGGCCGATTCTCATAGATACCGGATAAGCACAAAAAATTTCATCAAAATCGGTCAAGCCGTTTCGGAGGAGTATGGCAACGAAAACTGTGACACGAGAATTTTATATAATAGAAATAACGTAACAAACACGAAAAATACCGAATTAAGAAACTTCTTCTTTTATTGAAGTCGGTTAATAAAATACTCTGTCGATATTACAAACTCTTTCATCAAGAGGTCATGAAAAAGAAAAATACACCAAGAATAATCTGTCAATTATTACTATACTCTATGCTGTCAATAGTGACAAACAACGCATTATGCATAAGTAGGAAATTTTACAAAAATGGACAGTTTTTTTAAATTAATAAAAAATAACGAACCTGTGACAAATTTTGAAGTTGGACCCGTTAATCGTAAGTTTGTTGAAATATTAATATAAATCTGGAATTCTTAGTTTTTTTGCTCTTCTATATGGCAGTAGAGCAAGAGTTCGATGTTCATGATGTCAACATGATGAACGTCCTCAACACCAAAAAAGGAATTATTGTGTTGGCTAAATATTTTCGTTCCATAGAACAAACAAACGTCGGAGAAACAAAGGTTTGATGTAAGGTACTAAAAGAGCCGTAGTTTAAATATAACGTCGCATTATCAAAGCTTCGTATTGTCATCGGTGTAACAATTTTCGCATAAAAATATTTTGAAGTTACATAGGGAACCCTACATTTTGTGCGGTGCATGCACCATTCAAATGGGCCAACTGCCCATCATCAAGGGAAAGGTCAACGCCAAATGCACTTGCCCAAAATCATGATGTGGGCGCAAAACTATTTTAATACGGACGTAATATATTTCTCTCCTGGTTTGTATAATATATTTCAGCTGTCGCTCTCTACTGTATAACAATGTCCTGTGGAAACAATGTTTCTTTTACGAACCATCCATTCTTCAGTCAAAAATTCTTATTAACAATTTAAATTAATTTAATTTTCCGATCTTTAGAACAAACTGTAGGCACGCTGTTGTAGCCACTTGAATTCTGTAGAAGATAGAACAGAACTGAAAACATTTGTAGGAGTAAAGTTTTTTTTTATTCCAGCCCCTACTGAATCTACAGCGCCAAGTAAGCCGAACCCAGCAGATGACTTACGATACTCATCTCCGACCAAACCAAGCGACGATAAGCTGAATAAAACTATTATAAGTGAAGTAAAAGAGATAGAAGATGCGCAAGCAGCGAGGAGCAGGGATGGTCTTGATAGACCAGCTACAATAATAGTCGATACGATGGGAGAAAAAGAAACTGCGAAAGAAGGTTATAACTTTAGTTACTTCCCGGAGACCATGATAGATGATGATCCAGTAGACACGATGGATAAGGATAAGGACCCAAATTATACCGACTTCGATAAGCTAGTAGAAGAGAATTACGATAAAAATGACTTCCTTAACTAATCAGATTAACAGCCTAACTAAGAACATGTTGCAAGTTACCAAATGGCAGACAAACTTCCTCTATATCTTTTTTTATGACCACTGACCTAAAATTAGTTCATGTAATTAACAATATTATATCCTGAAAGTAGTGAATTGGATGAAAATAAATTATAATATGCGCCGTTTCGGTCTTAATAAATTTTAAGTTGATTTACATTTGATGTTGATTTTATTGTACACCACCGTCCTCTGTATCTGCTTTTACATGCATTACTTGCAAAGAAAATCAAGACCGGTGTATCGGGTTGCATCTGCATGTTTTCTATTTAATTAACACGCTTTTATTATTTTTACACAATATTTATTTGTTTGATTTTCGTTGATTTCGTTTCAAGGTTATTCGTTGAAACTTATTTGACTTTAACGTGCTAAACGAAAGGCACAAGATGGCTAAGCTCCGGCACAAAGATATACCTATGTCCAGGTGTTCTTAAGGCTGGTCGTTGCGATGTTATGCGTGAATGAGGCCTATGTCGTGCCGCAAACGTCTCTCAGCAGAAAGGTGAAGAATAAAAGAAGAAATTGGTACTCACATTCCCATGAGGGCCCTCGCCAAGGAAGGTGACTGGTCGCATGCGCCCCCGCGGGAAATCCAGCAGGGGCGCCACTCCGTTTGGGGGCTCGGCTTCAGGAAGTTTGATGGATGTGAACAGTCCAGGAGCTGGCTTCTCACGGCGGCAGGCGCGTTCTTCCGGGTACGTCTACGAAGAAAGACATCGCGTAAGTATTCGGGCTCGGAAGGTACATGATTTATTTCGTTACCTATAAAAAAAACATCTTAAGAGCTTATACTCCTCAAACGCGGGTTTTATAATGCGTAAAAGTATATGATTCACTGCAGTAATCAAAATCAGAAAATATATGATATTCTTCAGGATATATGCTAGTGACATAGTGTTGTGAAAACATAATACAACTAACTTTACTCAATAGAAAAAAATGAAAAAAAAATCTAAAAAATTCTTTTAACGAGTAAAAACCATACTAAAAAACATGTCATCGATCTGATTTTTTGCCAAATAATTCTACAAGCAACATACTAAAATCATAGTGTTTTACTTTTTCCAATCAATAGTTTTTTTGTAAATCGCAAAATTCCACTAATTTCACACTATTCGGCCCCAGCGAAAGACGTAACAACCGCTTAGTGCAAGCTGATTAGAACTTTATTCTAACAGTATTTCAAGCGAAGTTTGAACCACCACAAATAGGGTTGCTGATCTGAGGTAGCATACGCTCTTAATATTATACTAGCTTTTGCCAGCGGCTTCGCCCGCGAGAAAATGACGATTTTCCATACAAACTTTCATCCCCTATTTAACTGCCTTAGGGGTTGAATTTCGAAAAATCCTTCCTTATTCCTTGTCTACATAATAAAGGGAACCTCTGTGCAAAATTTCAGCTTTCTAGGTCCAAGTGTTTGGGCTGGGCGTTGATGAGTCAGTCAGTCAGTCAGTCAGGACTTCTCTTTTTATTTATATAGTTATGTAGATAGATTTAGACAGTTCTTTTATTGGTCGCGTGTGCGACCGCTGATGAGATCCTGGGTCGGCCAAAGTTATTGGGTAGTAGCAGCCACAAAGTCTGGATTGGTGCCCGGTTGATGGTATTAGAGTCGCCCCTTATAACACGGGTTATAAACATTTACGAAATGCGAAATGCGGGTACACCTCAACCTAACCCATCTGGGTTTATAGGCGTGATGTTATGTTCTTTTATTAGAAAAGATAACTATCACGAATAACTGTTGTATGACCTTGTTATCTTTTTAAACTGCAAACGGATTTAGAAGAAGAGGTCACGGTTATTTTCAGAATTGATTCAAGGAGAGTTTATGTGGATAGTTGATACGTTTTAACAAAACTAACTTATTAGAGAAATGTCTATTGTTCTAAATTCTGTGCAGATTATCAGAAATAGCCTTTTTATTATTCTTGTATGTAGTGGGTGATTTGTTTAAAATACTCTGAAAATTGAGTATTAAAAGCACATAATAATATATTGTTTGATCTTGGAATTCAACCCAGCAAAAAATATTGTTTGCTTTGTGGAGTTCTAAGTAAAATGCCATTAGAGCAGCGATTTATTAACAGAAGCATTGATCCATATGGGCACTGTTCTTACACCACGTAATGTTCGATAACAAACACATTTTATATGTACCCGTAAATAACCTTGTTTCTGCTTAATTGCTATTCCCCTCCCAAGATTGCCTTGCTATAATTTATACCGTACCATGAATTATTAGACGTAGGTGTATTATATGTGTGGACTGCAGTTATTATGAAGCTATTCATTATGTATGAAATTACGAATGAAGTCTGTTTGATGTACTTTGCGTCATAAACAAATGCTTCTTTCCCATGGGGTAGGCAGAAACTACTGAAGCCATACTGCTACGTCTTATATACTTCTTTTGCTCGAGTTATTTTCAAGAAACCTTTCTTTCCTTAGAAATAAATCCGTCCGTAAACTACGTTTGCTATATAATTGATAAGCCATGTTACCAGCAACAAAGTTTTATATGTTCAGCAGCCACTTAAATCTCGAAGAATTAGCTCGAGGGAGCGCGATGTAGCAAACTCACCGCGTCTAACTCAGCTCACACAAAACAAACGTTATTCGCAATAGAAAGTCTGCTGGTAAAGCCGGCGACTTAGTAGCAAAGCCTTACAAAGCCATAGTAAAACATTAACAAAACACGATCGACCCCAACGAATCGCTGGCTCATAATACCGCGTGTACTCATTTATCATTTTGTAAACGACCGCGTAATACCCATAATGAGTAAAATCCAAGCATACCTTGGGCAATACCATTAATATTACGAAACCCGGTCTCTCCCCTTCAATGGATGTACCGAGGTACTATAGTTTGAAGACCTTTGTGGTGTACAAATTTGGTGTAGGTACAGTTCGTGTAGGTGAACGGTTGGTAAAGGGGTGTGTGGGAACGTGGAGGTCCATAGTTTTTGCCTACGATCGTGGCAGGTGGGCGCGAATTTGTCTTTGTGGTCGAAACACTTGGAAAGTCAACAGTAGTTAAGGATTCTTTTGTCTCATTTCTGTATACTTTACAAAAATATTAATATTTTCTGATACAGAGAAAAAAACTATCACAACAGTTTTCCACTGTAGAAAACTTCCAAGCTATTTCTAAGCTTAACTTATCAATGTGACTAAGCTGCTTTAGTCTGACTTATAAAGTTCTATGTTGCATCAAATGTGTTACTCTGTATGTGTAGTAAGAATGTCTACATAGCAAGGCAGTTTTGGTACAATGTATGTACATATATCAACATCAAGCTACCTAAAACTGACTAATTTTCCCAATCAACCTTGAAACCTAATGCTTTGACGATGAAGTTGAAAATATATTCAAGGAAATTGATAGATTGTAGTAGTTTGATGTCCTGGCGCCTGTAACTCTGCTCTGTCTACACACTTTGATGATCCAAACGCCTTTATTCCGGCCGAGTCGAATCATTTCATCAGGGATGATGAAACAACAAACTCACATGTCATTAAAAAAAACGCTTCATTTAATAATAACAAAGTCAGTTCGTCCAAGTAATTGATGAAACGTGGCACACGTATAAATAAAATTTCTCATTTTCCTTTTCGTAAAATTTAAGAGTTGAAAGGCTGTCAAAGAACAAAGTAAAATGCACAAAAGAGCGTAGTTAAGTGTCAAATGAAATGCCTGGCATTCGAAAGGTAGACAGTGTTTTCGTAAAATTCTTAAAATATTTTTATAATATTTTAAAATGAAGTTTACATTTATTTTTAATTACTGCATCAGTACAACGAAACACATTCAGTTATCATAATTTCTTCTCGGTACATAAATTTTATTTATGACTAAATAGAATAACCTGACGGCTATGCAAAGCAATCCATTATTTAATTCAGCTCCAGTGTGACACCCCTGACCGTGGGGGTGAACAGGGGGGGTTGTTGGAGGGGTGTTCCGGGACATGTGACATATTCTCGTGCCACACAGGGGTACTTACAGGCGCTAGTGTTGTGGCTACATGTTCCCGAGGGCTACTCGTAATGGAGTGCCCGCAGAAAATGGGGAGGCAAAAATGTTGTTATTATGCAAAGAGTAGGTATGGAAGATTTAGATCAGGTGATGGGCGAAGTCCGTGAACTTGGCGGAGTGCCCTTTTTCTGGTTGCTCAAAAATTAATCTGCCGTGTTCGATATAGTGGTGCGGGTTTAGACGATATAGCCGTTTAGGTTTAAAATATATATGTCAAATAAAGGAAATGAATTTGTGAAGTTTCTTGAAATATTAAAATTTGTTGTAGATTGTATAAAATACTAGCTTTTGCCAGCGGCTTCGCCCGCGTGAAAATTACGATTTTCCATACAAACTTTCATCCCCTATTTACCTCCCTTAGGGGTTGAATTTCGAAAAATCCTTCCTTATTCCTTGTCTACATTATAAAGGGAACCTCTGTGCAAAATTTCAGCTTTCTAGGTCCAAGGGTTTGGGCTGGGCGTTGATGAGTTAGTCAGTCAGTCAGGACTTCTCTCTATATTTATATAGATTTTTACAAATTACTATTTATTAGTGTTGCCCAAATGCAAGACCAAGACGAGACTTAGCCAGTCTTGGTCTTGGTCTTGCGTCAATACACCTGGTCTTGGTCTTGGTATTGCGCTCTCAAGTCTTGGTCTTGGTCTTGGTCTTGCAGCAAGAGTCTCGCAAGTCTTGCAAATACCTATTACCCTTTGGCTATTTACTAAACACGTTAGTTTAGATCTAAGAACAACTTATCAGAGTAGATACATGTTTACATTGACAGTTTAAATTGACATAGGCATAGTAAACCACCAAATTAACTTCATAATAATTATAAAAAAATATGCAACTTAGTCCCTAAGCGTACTTACTGACTTTAGGTAGGTACCTATTATGATTTACTGAACGTGTTTAGTGGCTATCCTAAACTCTTCACAAACAGCTAGCGGTTAAAATAATTATGACTTGCATATTTTTCATCATCGTCTCGACTTGATAATTATTCTAACTAATAAAATTTGTCGTCGTCGAAACAAAATACCTACTTAATTTAATTCCATTAATTTATTTATTCGTACAAATATGCATACAGTAGTACACAAATTCGCCAAAACATAGAAAGAAAATAACAACGCCCAGATCTCAGTTTGACTAAACTGCGAGACGCAAGAGTCTTGCAGGCTAAGTCTTGTTCTTGCGCAAATCTTGCAGGGTTCAGTCTTGGTCTTGGTCTTGCTACAATAAGTCGGTCTTGGTCTTGCGAAAATGCAAGAACAAGACCAAGACTGCAAGACCAAGACCGATTTTGGGCAACACTACTATTTATTAACACTAGCACTTTGGAAAACTCAAAATGTTTTACAAAACCCTGTTAATATCAACCCTAATCCCCCTAAATGAAACCATAGCCCCGCCCCTCAGATGACCCATCACAGGTATTTTTAATTAACTTTGAAATTAAAGCTTTACTGAAGATCGTTATTCATAGCTGTCATATTGCCATGCAATAATTTAAGCTGATTCACTGAACATTAGAGTACTATCATATTGTTATTTATATACTTAGGTCTTTAATTATCAGCGAGGTAAAGCTAAGTAATTTAGAATAAATTAATATTTTATTAAGAAAGGATGAGTTAGCTTCTAATTGAGAAGTATAGAAGAAGGTGGCGCTGTCTACAAATTAATGCGGATACGGACAGGAGAATGATGTTTTATGCGGCCGCCACACTATGCTCCTCGTGCTGCTCCTCGCGCTGCTCCTCGCGCTGCCGCGATGTTGCTCGCTCTGGCCACACTGCTCTACTTGCGCAATTAATCGCGACGTTCCTCACTTGTTATTTTGCCTTTGGTGGAAGATGAAACTGTGGCAGCGTGCGCGCTATGCATTTTTAGTATAGTGAATTATATCAATGTCATAAAAAGAAATATACATCGTCGTCATCGTCCTCGCCAACGGAGATGGTGGATGACATGTTTTCATCGCGCGATCATCGCGGAGCGGTGGGCAGGACGAGGAGCATGACGTGCGACATGACGAGTAACGTTGCCACACTATGTCCCTGCCTCCTTTCCTCGCTACTTCCCATGCCACTCGTCGAGTGTGTGGCGGCCGCATAAAGATAATGCCTCTTTGCTCTGCTGGATGACCATACGATCCTGGTTCAATTCCCAGATTGGGTTAAGGGACACTAGGTATATTACAGGGATATGAAACATATTTCTATGGGTACTTCTCTACCTAACACTTATAAACAGGCATCATGTTATGATGGTGACAATAAAATAGATTCACAATAAGTCAAAATGTAAATTGTTATTGAATAAATGAAATGAAATTACTACTTTTAACTTGGACGCTGAGTGTATAAATATCCGGACGAAATAAATACTAAATATTACCTGCGTAATGTGAAATAAATATACATGTTTATTTCAAGCGAATAACTCTTTTTTAACATCATATGTTTCTGTTGATTTCGTTGGTACAAAAACGTGATAAAGGGTGTTTTACAAAATAATGAATGGGGGCTCAATATATTCAACAAAAGTAACCCCTGAATGGTAGTTCGTACATAAAAAGTACATTTTCACGTTTATATCTGCATGTATTTCGTGCGTTATAAATTCCAAAGTTTCATGAATATATCAATGGAATTGGTCTTTTGTCCCCGTTTACGTCCATGGGATGCAACTTGCGACGCGACATGCGCCTCTTGTTACCTTCGAACTAATAAAGTCGCGTCGCAGTGTATCGTGGAGTAGGTACTAAGCATTTTCTTTTATCAATTTACTCCGTAGTCACTGACACGCGCTTCTCGTTCGAGCATGTAATACATATTTGTTTCCTTTGCCTGAACTTTATGTATAATTTAATATTGTTTGAACTAAGTTATACTCCTATATGAAGTTAAGAGGCGCATGGCTATGAGCAGAAGTGCAATGGACAAGCTCAAGAAAATATGGAAGAGCAGAAACATAACGAAAACCACAAAGGTTAGGCTTGTAAAATCGTTAGTGTTACCCATATTCCTTTACGCCGCCGAAACATGGACCCTACGGCAAACCGAAACTCAGAAGATAGACGCTCTGGAGATGTGGTGTTGGAGGAAGATGCTCGGGGTCTCTTGGACCGAGTTCCGAACAAACGCCTCCATCCTTGATGAGCTTCGCATAAAAGAGCGCCTATCCACTCAAGTGCGCAGTCGGATTCTCAAATTCTTTCGGCATGTTAGTCGGCGTGGAAACGACTCCATAGAACGTCTTGTCGTGCAGGGGAAAGTCGAAGGTACAAGACCAAGGGGAAGATCCCCGATGCGATGGACAGACCAGGTGAAGGCTGCGATGGGCGCTCCCGTGCACGAATGTGCCCGATTGACGGCGTACGGCGGGTGCTGTCTGCTGATGCCCAACCTCCCGGAACATGAAAGCCACGACCGCTCTGATAAGAGTGCATCGACTAAGAAGAAGAAGATACTCCTATATCATCAAAGTTAATTTAACGTTTTCTCAAAACATATAGTTTCGTAAACAATGCATAGTGCATCGCAACTATTCGGGACCTATTAAAAGTCTTCGCAAGTAGTGTTTCAACTTGCGTTAACTTTGGTGCACTTGCTCAGAAAACAAGAAAACTTGAAGATCGCTGTTTGTTTAAAACACCAAAATGTAAGAAAATACTAGATAGGGTTTCGTAAGTAAATAATGGTTAGTTCCGTCAGCGGCCACATCTGCTTTCCACGTTTGCTTCAAATATTTCGAAGCAAGCTGTCTGAGTAAGATGCTTATAGGCGGCAACGGCTTTTAGATTTGACAACAAACTGACAAGGAACATTCAGCTCCTTATCTAGAATCATATTTTTCTCAATTTTTTTCAGGAAGCGATATTTACTAAACTGATCTATTTATTAAGAGGCAGTGGAAACATTAACCGCAGTCAGTACTTAAATAGTTTTCGTTATAAAAACTGCAAGAGATAATTTTCCTCTGTAACTCGAGTATAAAACTTTTTCCATAACGTCGGCATGGGGTATGAAACAAGCATGGGGTACCATAACGAGTGGCATCGGGGAAACTTCTCAAATAGTTTCATGAAAGTAATGTACCCAATAAATTTGCGGGTAGAGGTAGCTGTATCTGAATATTTAACACATTACCGAATGAAATACTAACTTATTACGCATCTTAGGATATAAATATTACAAGATATCTTGGGAACAACGTTTTGTAGATGTAAATGATGCAATGGGTATTAAGATTGTGAAAAGGACTTTTGGAAGAGGTGAGATGGCCGTTTACTACATGCATAATCCTTGTTAGAGGACGATTGTAACATTTAATTTTCATGTCGTTTTTTTTAAACTATCCATTGGGTAGAATAAACAAATGGAAAAGAAATACTCTATCATAGCTGGTAAAAGAGTGGTAGATGATGTTGGATCACTGTAAGATGGATTTAATCTTACTTATAGTAAGTATACCTATTTTTTCTGTTACACAGGGGGAAACCTTCAAAAGGCGACCGGTATTTGGGGATAAAACCGGGGAGCGTGGGATTTCTACCTCACTAAAACCACGTAATTTATAGGCAAGAAATGCTATTTGAACAGGCAAGTATCGTCATTAAGGTAACTTATTCATTACGTAATTCAATTTCACAGTAAGCCATCATACTCTTCATAACTGCAGTTCTCACGAAAATTTCAACAGTAAGCACCATTCAACATGATAATAGGAAAGCAAGCATCTCCATCGCCATTCAAAGCAAGGTTTCACGCCGTAAGCGCTGACTGGGGTGGGCAGGAACAAAGATACCTGCGGCTGAATCGAGACAAAGCACTGCACTTGCTAAGAAGTGAGGCGAGGCAACGCTGATAAAGCTATGTGGCTGTATTTTCTTATGTAGAAACGTTTTTTTACAATGAGTGCAGGATTACGTTGATAAAACAAGAAAGATAAAAAGTAACGACCATTCTATGGGATTTTATGTCAATTTCTTAAAAGGTAAGATTGATTGTTTAGTTCAAGTTGCAAGATCCATTAGAGATAAAAATAGCGTAACATCCATTTGTTGTTCACAAAGTTTAATTCTCAAATTATTAATGATTCTGTTACAAAGTTCTATAAAAAACCGCGTCTGTTTAAGTGAAATTTATATTTTTTACCTTTTTTTTTGCAATTTGCAGCTGGTCAGCGCCAGGCTGTATGTTGAACAAATATGAAAGGATTCGTAATATTCGTATTATGTTGATTAAAATATGTCAATATTTGCTAAAGTAATTAATGTGACTTTACAGGTCTAATCAATAAAATCACCAAAACAATAATTTAAGTCCATTTTCAACATCCAAGGTTGTATTGATGACTTTAATGATTAGACCTCTGTAAAGCCACATTTGTTCCTTTCGCAAATATTATTTAGATAAGCAAAAAACCTGACGCTGACCAGTTGGCACCTTCAGAGTATTAAGTAATAGTCTAATATCAAGTTTATCCAACGTTTAACTCGCTTGTTTTAAGTCTCAACCTTCTCTAGTAATACAACGTTGTTAGTCTCAAACTGAATTAATTATAAAGTATCGCGCATATTCTGAGACAACGTCATAGAAGCCGATGTCGGCCGCACTGGCAAGACTGACAACGAAGCTAACCGCTTTACTACAATGTAATTAAAAATTAAGTTGAAGCCTTCTCAGGTGTGCTTGAACAAAATGAATGAATTACCCAACTAGCAAAAGTTAGTTGTATAGAAGTCCATAGAACGTTTTGTAAAAACTAATCGATGGTCACATAAAAGGCCAAAGAAGGTGCACCTACAAAGAAAGTGGCGCAATTATATCTCCATTCAGTGTTAAAGTACAACTGTAGCGGTGTCAGGCATGACAATTTTGGCCTATTACAGTTGATGTAACAGTAACGCAATCTCTATTTGATGACATACAAGCCACCGCAACGCTACTAAAGTTCTTTTAGGTACTGTAAAACAGTTCATAATTCCATTACTTCACTATAATATTCATCGTTCATTCATTTTACATTCGTTCACGTGCAGTGTTTTTGAAGAGAATTGGATAATAAAAGAATACGAGGAGCCATATTGTGGCGAGTTATATATTATTTTGTAATTAAATTATTCGTCCCTTACGGGGAAAATGACGTGCGACTGTAATTTTACTGATAAAATATGTACTGGTTACCGACTATATTTGAATGCCCCCCTCGAATTATTGAGCTTTTACTAAAACAATTACGAATTTTAAGTCATAAACATACTTCCAGCTTCCTGAACACTACTATAGCATTCGTTATGACAGATTACAACCACCATTACATGCAATTAGGGTTCCTTATATAATATTGTTGTAAAAGAGCGATAGAAATGCCTTTACAAAACTGAATTAACATTTAAAAGCATTACTAACCTACCGTTATACACAGTTATTATGTTTTAAAAGAGAAATAATCTCCGATATAGTACTATTGTAATAGAGGGACTATAACAGTTATAAAAAAACAATCCTGTTTTAAAAAAGTGTCTTTGTGATAAGTTTATCACTACGACTATAACGAGCGTTAAAAAACCTTTATATGACAATTTAAGTTCTATAAATGTAATTCGAAACTCAGCTATATCACCAAATCACTCTGTTGTAGACTTTTTGTACCCACTATAGTACTATGCACTGTAACGACGATCTAAAAATCCACAATATCACAATATCGCCCTATTCTTGAGTTTTCATCTCCACTTTAACGAAAGAGTCATTATAGTTCGTTCAGAACTTTTATTGCGTAAATCAGGCGCATTGGGGCGACAGTAAACACTGTTATAAAGTTCTATCGTTGTGTACTAGTCACATTGGAGGTTGCTATAACGCCTGACTATAACAGCTATACAAAGTCACGAAGTAAACCTTTACATCAATTCCTAATAGGTCCTTTTTGCTGTATAAACTTATAGAGCCAAATTGTATTGTCAAACGCTTTTACACAACAATCAGTCACCGCCAAAACCTTTATACATCGTTCACCCAGCTGTTTTGAGATATAAGGTTTGGTTATAGCGCAAAATTGCTGGTTGGGTAAGTTTCTGCGAAAAACCTCAAAAGGTATGTAGCAACGGTAATTATCTTAGTTGCCTCATATTCTATCCCAGTTTCCCACCTCGGTCGTTACGTGTCTAAGTATCTATCTACTTAAATGCTTACTAAGCCTATGTATTTCTTTCTGTACGCTTTTCGTGGTTTCTACTGCAACGAGTACCCGTATATGTAATGCTTTGTTTTTAGTTGCGGCCAAAGCTTTTTAAATAAGGATGCAAGCTTCAGAGGCACGGAGATTTTTTATTTTCGTTCATTTGTAAAGGCGTTCGTAAAGCTTTTAAAAGAGAGTTTTTCTTTACACCGCTGCGGAGTTTCTAACGTTATCTTTATAAGAAATATATAAGAAGAGTTGAATATTTGTAATAAATGGGGTTAAAGTAAAAATAATTAATATTTTAGTATTTCGTATAAATGTGAGTAATGTGTGTGTGTCTATGTGAGTAGAGGACGAACAAAGAAACGATGGATGTACTGTATGAAGGATGATATGGCTACAAAGGAGCTGACTGCTGAGACGATGAGTAAAGCAGAAATATGGAAGAAGATGATATGGATATGCTGCACCAACCCAAGATTTAATACTTCGTTCAACATTAAAAGTAAAAAAAAAATCCGTACCCTTGCACCAACGCACAAACAGACACAACATTCCTATTCATAATAACAAAGAGGTACCTAGAACGGTATAACCGCAAGAATAACATAAAAGCCTACTATTTTATCAAGCCACAAGAAGATTCGGCCGACAAAAGGCACATCCCTGAAGGTAATCCTTGAGTGGGCAGTGAGCATACGTCGTTTGGGCAAACTCCCAGTGTCATTATAAAATACGAGCCACAATGTGGATTCACTTTGAGAAATGGAGGGCGGGTTTCTGAACACCTGGGTCCCGCTACAACTATGTATGTACGGCGTTGTTGTTCCCCTTTTTGTAAGTTGCAAAGTCACTCGAGTTATATTTATCGACTCTCCTAAAGTGAATAGCATAATGCGCTGCTTCTTGTTTGTTGAGGTTTTTTTTCTTTTTTGTTATGTTATATTTTATGGAAATGTGCATAAGAAGTCTGTCTCTTTTGTTACAGGAGCGTACTATCTTTATTGATTACTAGCTACTACTTCGCCTGCGATTACGTACCTAAAAATTGTGATAGATTGGCTAAGATTCATGATGTAAATATATTTATAGACTAAAAACATATAAATATACCCATAAAACCATAAATAATGTGACTTACTGCCAGTAAAATATTTTTTAGAATTGGATCATTAGTTGCCGAGATTACCTGCTACACACAAAACAAACGAATTTTTACCACTTTATAATAATAAGTATAGATATAGTTAGTACACTAGTACCTTGTAACCACAAGGTTGATTAACCCGTATGTAAATAGGTGTGAAACTATGGAGGCAGTGTTGTCCAACTTAACTGTCAAACGACTGGAAATCGTGCAATGAGAGACAATTCAGTTATACGGCTCGTCACAGACCATTGTTCATGTTTGTACTAACAGGAACGATATTTACCCCTTTCTGATAAATTAGCAGGCTTAGTTCGTTTGTAGCAAAAGTGTTAAATAATTGGTTTTGCGATAAAATTATTGGAAATATATTCTGAATAAATTATCTTTTGAATTGTATAATGAAACCTGACAGTGGTCGCTGCACTTTTTAATATTCCAACATGAACTCTTCTAAACATTTATAAATCAAATAACAGATTGTCTGCGACCAACTAAGATATATCCAAACAGCAAAGCGACGAAGCAAAAAGCAAAATTAAAAATTTTGAAAAAACCCACGACTGTTAAAAATTAATTGAAAAAAGGATAAAATAACATAAAACACCCACCTTAAAAAAACCCAAGAATGTCCGTCGGGGGCTGCCATTAAATGAACTAGTTTTGCAATGTTCAGCTCCCGACGGACATTCTTGGGTTTTTTTAAGGTGGGTGTTTTATGTTATTTTATCCTTTTTTCAATTAATTTTTAACAGTCGTGGGTTTTTTCAAAATTTTTAATTTTGCTTTTTATTTTAAACTTTTTACTTTTATTTTTATTTTTTTATCTAAGAACATGCACCAATCAAACCTTAACCCATAACTGAAAACTGAGTCAAAATCGGACTTGTAGTTTTGGAGAAAAATGGCAACTTTGATTTTCACAAAAAATGTTTGCTGCAGCGCCCCCTGGTGAGTTGTCACCGTAACACCTATCTAAGAACATGCACCAATCAAACCCGAACCCATAACTGAAAACTGCATCAAAATCGGACTAGTAGTTTTGCAGAAAAATGGCAACATGTATTTGCACAAACACACAAACAAACAAACAAACACACAAACAAACAAACAACCTCTCACCCCCGTCGACCGTCTCCGTTCCGTCGTGGGTAAAAAGAAACTTTTTTCTAAAGTAGTATTGTAAAAGTCCAATTGGCCACGTTGCGACGTCACCGCACTACATCGGGTTCTGTGAACATTCTCCTCTCTAATTTGTTTGCCACAACCGTGTGTTGCGTTTACTCGCGCCAAGTGTACGAGAACCGCTGCCGTACCGATACTCGGCTCGTTTTATCATGAATTATAATATTTAAATACCTCTCCTAGAATGCATATTATTCGCGTTTCACTGGCGCAAGTTCCTAGCAAGTGTTCACTTAGTAATGTGCACGTATATTTTGCCAAAATTGTCCCCGTTATTGTTTGTGTTTTAGTCGAGAATTACTCAGGACTGGTTCAGCCGAGCGGTTTATTGAATTTCTCGAGTTTTCAGGTGAATTATTTCTCGAAAAGATTTTTCGTTTGACGCTTTCTCTGAACGATAAAGTTTTTGAAATCTATTGAGGCTTGAAGCTGTCTTTTATCTCGAGTGTTTCATCGTCAATACGTAGGCGTTTTTTTATGAAAATACTGTTAGAATTTGGAAGTTATATCAATTTTTATGTGACACGCGTGACGTTTTTGTATCACACAGCTGTTCAAATTAACGGAGAAGAGAAGTTACGCGGTGAAGTATACTGATGGAAGAGACACTTGATGACAAGTTTCTATTGCTTTCACAATAAAGGTTGTAGTGAAATAATGGTATTGTTTGTAGTGAGGATTGATCGCCGCCGGCACAGAACTGAGTTGTATTAGAATGCGATGCTCGTGTTCCGGCGCTTTGTCTCGGCAACTTTTAATAAGGTCACAGGTGTACCGTGAATGAATATTTTGCTTCTACGGAGTTGGGAAATAAAGGATACCTAAATTCATACAAAAGCTCAATAATATAACTGCTTTATATTATCACTGGAGCGACCGTAAAAATAGAGAACTGCTATATTTTAGTCTAATAATGTTGGAATGGATTGGCTGAACCTTTTGGCCGAGTCGTGCGTTACTCGATAGAACTTAGTGGACATTACTTTAATATCGTTTCTGCTACATTTCGTAGAATCATATTTTTGAAACACAGAAATAATATATCTATGAAATCAATCATAATTATATTTTTTCCCACTGTTGGGCAAAGGCCTCCCCAATTCCTTTTCAACTCTCCCACTGTTTTGCCTTATCTGGCCAATCAGTTAGGCACGAGTCCGATCGTCACGCCTCGAGAACCAGTTTAACCATTTGTGAAAACAGCATGAAAATCGGTGAAGTAGTTTTGAGTTTATCGCAAACAGACAGACGCGGAGGAGGACTTTGTTTTATAATATGTAGTGATTTCCAAATCCCTATCATCGTTTTCACTGCAATAGTAGGTAGCAGTAGGTACTAGCATAACTAGCCGCCCCGGGTACGTCCGAGTAATGAACGGAGCGATTCGCTGCAGTTATAAATTGTTCGAACGTCGGCCAAACGGGCTGTTTTGGATAAACGATATGAAACACGACACTGAAATAAAAATGCGAACGCATTTGTTCACTAATGAAAGATATCATTTAGTCGACCGTTTTACGAGGCTATAGTTAATCTTTGATTATTTTAAACCCAGGTTAAATTCGCGTTAAAAGTCGAACTTCACCAATGCAACTGAAAATCAGTAGGTAGTTTGGTTTTAGTTTAGTTTATATATTTTGTTGTTATGTTGAGTATAGTCTTATAAAAAAAAAATAAGTTCAAAAATCTAAAACCCGACTACTAACAAAATTGCGGTCTTAAAAGTAGAAAACAAGAAAATAATTCTTGTCTGATATTCTTCGTAGTCGCATGCCACTGATACCTGATGCTCCTTAATGGCGTTCTCATTGATACAGAAGTCAGCTGCTAATTGCCATTAGCAAGGTGGCATGCGACTACGAAGAATATCAGACAAGAATTATTTTCTTGTTTTCTACTTTTAAGACCGCAATTTTGTTAGTAGTCGGGTTTTAGATTTTTGAACTTAATTTTTTTATTTGAATTTTATTTTTGTGTGTACTTAAGCTATAATATAATACATATTTGTAATGTGCTCGCCAAGACCTTTCATTTGATACCAAACTTGCTATGATTATCTCAATTTAATATTTTTTGAGGTAAGTTTTTGACATTTAAATTCCGTCATAAAAAGAATTTATAAAATTTATATAGCCTATGTCACCCGGGCTATTCTTACGAATCTATTGACACCTAATTTATTAAAATCCTTTCAGTAGTTTAGGCGCTACGGTGGAACATACATACATACATACATAGACTGCCAAAATCATTACCCTTCCTTTTGGCTTCGCCGTAGTCGGGTAAAAAGGGCACACGCTAGGAAATAGCTTGTAAGGGTCGCCGTTACCGAAATCGGTAAGGAGGACTATATAAATAAATATTTTATTTCATACAATACAACGGTGCAATGATGATATTTACAGCTTTTTAACGTTGTTTAGCGAATAAAAATACGGCAAGTTGATATGGTATAAATTTTCGATAAATGTTAAGTGTACACGATATTATTATATTGTGTCATATCGATCATCATAAATGTTTCCATTATAACAAAATGCTAAATCGAATTTTTATAGTGCGCGTGGAACTAGTTGGCCGCTCCTTAGGCAAGTTTTTGTTTTTTATTTAAGTATTCTTTTCATTAATTGAACAATTATTGTTCACGATATCTCGAGATTGGTCATCACTGTCTAATTATAGTCTCCTGTGCATTGCAAGCTGTAGGCAACCCGCCCCCTCACCCCTGTCGCAACCTAAGGAGCGGCCAACTAGTTCCGCGCGCACTATAGAAAAAAACACGAGACACATTATAAATTGATCGGATTATCTACATATTTTGATATTATAGGTATGTATAAATTTGTTTGTTTGTATGTAGGGGTAAACTTCAGATCTCTTGATCAGATTTTGAACGTTATTTCACACACGTGTAACAGCATTATTCATTAGCATGATTCCCAAGTCATAAAGGCTACATTTAAAACGTCTCCAAGTGTTAATATCCGTACATAACGGAAGCGAAGCCGCGGGAAAAAGCTAGTCTCTGATCCATAAATAAACTCACTCCTGCTTTAAGGAAAAGAAGGCTGGGGGTTGTTCGAAAGAGATACCGCGGACTCTGCACAAAGGGCTAAGAAGGAACATGGGTAGTTTTTAGTCAGTAGAAGTCTGACAGTCCCTACCGCTCTGCCCAGCGGGATTCGTCGGGGCTACGAGATACCTCTTTCGATCAACCCGTAGCCCCGACGAATGAAGCTCCCTGTGTTCCGGAGCCGACACAGTTTTAAACTAGCATACTATATTTCCATTTTCAGGTTGATAAAGTAATTACAGCAATAACATTATTAACATGACTGTTGCAGCAGCAGCCTGGACTAACAAACAGTTAACTAAGCAATACCTAAGTCCGTGGCAGCGTTATATTAAATTAGTACCCTAGACAAGATACCGTTTCCAAATGCCTTGCTTTGTTAACTAAATATTGATAGTCAAGTCAAACAGTGGTCAGTGTTGGTGTGGTGACCGCGTGTTGACTGAATTATGTCTAGGATTAAGATGTTTGGGCGTGTAATCAAACAGCTTCGGGATAATTTGCCCACTGATTAGGGTTTGGTGATTAGCGAGTGGTGTGAAGGACATTCATTATATAGAAAGTTGAATTATTGGATTTTTTACTAACGGTAGATAGAAAGGAGGATATGGCAAGAAATCAGGTGTCTCATGATATGACGAGTAACAGAAAGGTATGACAAAAGAAGACACGTTACGTCATCTCCAAAACAATTGGGATAAAGGCTTGATAATGATGAAACCAAATGAACATACATAGATAGACAGGCGTTAAATTTCATATTTGATATCAATAATGGTTGAAAGATACTACAATAATTGCTAGTACCAATCGGTTTACCAACATAAACGCTACATTGAATAGCACATAAACTCGGCTGGTTAAATTAACATTGTGATTAGCAAAGCGTAATTTTGAAACAATGCGCTGTGGTCGGTCTCTGTTGGAGTGTGTCTAACTTGCCTTTACTGGCGGCCTCACGTTCCCGCTAAAACATTGTAATCATTGAAACGTAGCAGGAGTCATGGAAACAACGGTATTCGTGTATTAATGCCATTTGACTACTGCCAGGGAATTTGAGTGGGCCTGTTTAAGTAATACGGGAATCGTATAAAAAATCTATATTTTAATGTAACCTATTACTTTAACTTCATTTGTTCAGTAAAAAACCTAAGTTAGTTAAAACTTTGTGTTCTCATCTCATGAATCATGAAACACTCGACAACTACTCTAAAAAAACTTTTAGAGCACTCATGTATTCAAAACATATACTCGTTTTGAACAAAACATTAAGTACTTAACCCTTTCCAATTTCAACTAACTGCTCCAAATCGTAAAGTACTAAAAGCCCATCGCACACACTAACCGGTACGCCTACCTAAACAACCCAATAGGGGGCACTAAGATTGGCTTTCACGCTCAGCCTCTATCAGATTGCCAATGAATCACCTGGGCCTAAATGCGTGAGCTTGCATGCCTTCCTATCAGGTTTGTATCCAAGCAATATGTATCTTTGTATCCAAAGAGGCTACCCAAGTCAAGTCTATTCACAACAAGCACTTAGGCTAACATCAACAGTGGCTCCAATAATTAATCTGTCAGATTCATGTACCTCTATCATGGGACGTCAATCTGAAGCAACAACCAACGTCTTTCATTGTACTAGCTTATTGCACAAAGGTAGGGTCAGTTGTGTTAATTGATGTTGAAACAATATGTGGTGTTAGCTGTTTACATATGGCATATTCGCATCATTTAGGAGGTTGTTCTATCGTCCTAATAAAGACAAACTATTTTCTATAGCCATCATATCTTTAAGTATTAATTTATTTTTATGCGTGATAAAGTATTAAGTAAGAAACGTCGTCACGTTTTTTTACGAATAAATCTGATAACGAATGCTTAACAGTTCTGTTGAATGTTCACTTTTGTTTCCCACAATGTAATTGAATTTCATTCATCCTGTTTGTGGCCCAACATTCAAGAGAATAAAAACTATTTAGCTTGATACTGACAGATGAACGAGTGGTTTAATATAGAGCTGTCAGCAGTTGGTTAAAGTTTAGTTTTATCCGATGCGGTGGATTTTTTTGTATTCATTGAAATTTTTAGGCTGTCAAATGCATGCCTGTGCTTGGATTTATTGTTATGAGTGATTTTTGGTTTGTTTTAAATATAAACTAGCAAGTGCATATTTTAATAGGTCTGATTCAAAGGAATTCACGCTGACTTTTAGTGCATTGACTACTCTTTTTTCATGTACGTTATCACACTTCATCATCATCATCATCAGCCTATAATGTTCCCACTGCAGGGACTTAGGCCTCGTCTCTAGGAGAGGGATGGGCTATACGTTATCACACTTATTTCTGACAAATGTATTGATTTTTTTTCTGTACTGTTGCATTTTGGCATGAGGCAACAAGTATTTTTTTCAATGTTTTAGGGAGTTGGCACATAACAAGGGTTAATACAAGTCATATAATTTAATTGATTATGAAGATGATTGCCACCCTAAATGTCCCATAATTAAAATAACATCTGACATTCTTTGTTATTTGTATGGAATGAACCGCAAAATTGACGTAGAGAGTTAATTAGATAAACAATAGCTATAGGTACTTTTACCTTCTGAAAAATAGCTAGTTTATTCAATATAACCACGTAACTAGTTTCAGTACGTAATAATATAATATAATAATACGTTGGGCAAGAAAATATGCTTGTGATAATCGAATAATGCCCTTAATACTACTATTACTATTATAACTGACGATACTCGATTAGATCCATTTGACGCGCCGATCAAATACATTATAGTGAAGTGGCTCCATGCCATTCTATGTCAGCGTTAGTGATAGGCGTTTATGAATAATTTAACTAATTGCCCAATCGTTAATTCATGTTATCTCTAGCAGAATAATTTATTCAATGATAGTAATTTCGAAATTAATTATATATTGAGGGTTGAAGATCATGTTGCGCGTGATATAAATATATAATTGAAAATGTATGTCATATTTATTAGAGAATTATTGATCTTTTAGAATGGCCTCTATTTCTAGAATAGAGCTGCAAGAATGTTGGCACCGCGCTCACTGACGATCGATCATCACTTCTCAACCCTATTATTTAGTGTATAAGAGTGAAAAACGTATTTGGTTCTGCCAGGAATGGACAGTGGTGAATTGCAGATCGTTCTCTAGAAGAAAAAGGCTCTTGACAATGGGATCATTATGTCAAAATCATTATTGACGTACAGCCAAAACAGGGTCTAGTACCACGAAAAAAACAGAGTTATTTTCATTACATCATCATCTATCACCATTTCAGCTAAAAGACGTCCACTGCTGGATATAGGCCTCCCCCAGATGTCACCACATTGACCGGTCCCGTGCGTCTCGCATCCAGCGGAACCCTGCTACATTCACCGGTCATCGGTCCACCTAGTGGGAGGCCAGAACTTTTCGAGATCGGCCATCCGTTCTGCGAGCAATATACCCTGCCCACTGCCACTTAAGTTTGGCAATTCTTTGGGCCATATCGGTAATCTTCGTTCTCTTTTCATAACAAAAGAAATGAAATCAGCCCATATCTGGAATGGAGAACGAGTTTGGACATCGTTCGAGATTTCTTCGAGTTATAAATGATCTTACAGCTTGTTATCATTATTAATGCAAACATATAGCAGACTTAATTCAGTTAATTGCCAATATGATTTGGTAATTATGATTATTAGATTCAATTTACACATGAAACGTGCCGTTCAATGATTAGATTACAACACGACTATGATTATCTATAGCATTTACTGTGGCTGTAACAATTACATTGATTAACACCTGTATTGTCTGATTATTGGCTGTGGCCGAAATCGGTCGGGATCATATATATATTGGCATTCAAGTAACCGCAGCTCGCCACTTGCGTACAGCCATAAGCTTTAATAAAGCAACACAATCTTGCTGCGCCCTAACAGGGTCATGTACTCACTAATTTTAAGCCTAGCGTTTAACTATGCTGTGTACATTGTGCATTAACTAAATAAAATAAAATAAATAAACTAAAAAGTAAAAAAAAGATTTCAAAATTTTAGTTAGATTTTCATAATATCAAGGGTTCCTTGATTTTGATATTGCACGATTGGACATACTTAATACATTATCGTGGCGTACATAATAATGTTACGTTGTAATCTGTTTACTTACTCAAATTGCTGTTGTAGGTCAACGCAAAGAAAATTACGTGGAAGCTTGTAATTAACAAATGTTCCTACTTGTATAGTCGACCAAGAAATTGGTTTACCACTCTAAGGTTGAATATCATTTGCACGTACAAAACATCAAGCTATTTTCACGTCAGAATCTGTCAATCTGTCATCCTTAGCGAATAATTATGTTACTGGGAGATGTCATCAAAAGTGGTAAACCAATTTCTTGGTCGACTATACGTGATATTTAAAATTTAAAAATAGTTACAAGTGTAAGCTTCTTCAAAATTAAGTAAATAAAACATTATGTCCGTAACAGCCATAAAATTGTAATCAATTCAGTAATTCTCTTTATAAAGTCTTTACATGTTTATCTTCTTTTGCTTCTGACTGTACTTACATTTATGTTGACACAGTATTGTATATTGTAATATTGTTACACCTACATTAAACCGTATTATGTACGCCCTTCAGATCCTATTAGTGAACAAAAGGTTTATAATATATATAGCTTGTTTACAGCGGCGGCGACGTCACTTGGGCGTTGAGAGGTGACAAAATCTTTTAAATGAATGGGGGAAACCTCCTTTTTAAGAATTACGAGGCAAAAGTACGATCAGTGCATCCCACACAAGGTCATCTGAGTAATTAATATTTTAATTGCTTAAGAGTGTCATAAAATAGTGAGTTCCATGTTACTATTGATTAAAACTATTTTTTTTAATAGAAAATCGTTCAGTCTGTAAAGAAATAACCCATACTAAACTTATAAAAAAATGTTTTTACTAAATCAATTTCGTCGAAAATCGTCAAAATCGTTTAGGTACAAACAAACAAATACCTACATAGTAATAGAAACTACAATACCTAAGTAAAATCCAAGGTTCGTTAAAAAAACCATTTTCTCCGAGTATTAATGTTTGATTACAAATCATGAATTGGTTTGTATCGGATGCCACTACAGACAAGCAAAGGAGCCGTCCCTTGTTTGTCTACATTGCTTCAAGCTACGCTTTGGGCCACCTATGTAACGTGATACACTTTAAATGTGCATGTTTTTTTAGTGCGCACGTTCTGAAAGTATTGCATTATTGTGTACGTAGGTGCTTCACATTAAATACCTAACTGTATTCAAGATTCAAAATTGTATACATATTTATGTAAGATGCTTTAACCATAACTATAATCGTAGAACTGAAATGTCAGTTCCCTTCAAACCTATCCGGGGCCTACGCGGCGTAGCATATTCGTAGCGCTTCGTAGCAAGTGCGTAGCAGGTTTGTAGCTCACTCTTGCATTTTGGTTGTCCGTGGCAATTATTTAAACATTGTAAAGGTGTGGGTTCCTCGTACTTAGGTCACTTTAGTTGCGTTCAACTTGCATAAAGTATCATCACATTCATTATCACATTCATCACAAACTGCCGTCATATATCAGACACCTATTTCAATTGGTCTGTTTGAATTCAGCCCTCGCCGTTTTAATTCGAATGTCATCGCGGTGGTTAGAATGTGGTGTTTTGTTCCGAGTTCGGTCAGAGCTGCGATAATGTGCGGTGGCCCAATTCAGGTTAGTTGGTCTTTCAAATGATTTAACAGTTTTGTTTTCAATGTTCGATTTGTATTTCTAAAATCATAGTCCATATGCGGATAAAATTTCAAACGTAATGCCTTATATTGTATTCTCAGAGCAACTGCAAGGAAAAGCAAAGCCTTCTTCCTTTTCCTTTCTTAGATCGAGTGTCCAAAAGTCAAACCGTACACTCATACATAAAATACAAGCTTTTCTTCCGGAGGTCGTTTCACGAGAACAAAAACACAGCGTAACTGAACGTTAACTAAATAATGTTCATTACGTATTAATGTTCAATTGGTATGTTTTACGCAGGGCGCGCGCTGTGACCGCGCCGTCCCTCAGGGAAATCATCCTGCGAACCTCCGAGCCTACACTATACCATACTTTACCTGTTTGAGTAAACCTTACGTGCATTTTTACCATTCTAAATGACACCTACATGTTCCCAATCAAACATAAGGCTTCTTCCCCAAACCGCTTATCGTTTTATCGACATTCCGGCAAGACGAATTAGACCACTTTTAATTTGCTTTCAAATCAAATCAAATTATATTTGGCTTTAATCATTGGGGAAAAAATCAACCGAGGGGAAAAGCATTAGCCGATCAATGAAATGGGAATGCCCTTTTAGATTGAAACCCTATATTAGAAAAGCCTGAAATTGGTGTAATTATTCGTGAACTTTTACTAGAATTACATTAGCTTTTTAAAGGCGGAGAATCTTTCAGGAGTTATTCTGGAGTATCGTAATTAAAATGTCTAGATATGGAGCTTGTTATTAAACAATTATGTGATGTAGGTACAGATATGAGTGATGTTTGTATTGCTCGGCTGCCGGCACCTTCCTAAATACTAAGTGCATTGCCTACGCCAACGTTCGGTAAACAATGGTTCATGGGAAACATAATTCATTCGCCAGTCTAGTCGCTATGGCGTCTATATCCACAATGGCGTAACCATCGACGGCTGTGTTCCATAGACGTGGGAAGCCTTGAATAGAACCGTCATTGTAATGACTACATCATTGTTAGGAGCGACACCTAATCGACGACAACAAGAATTGAAAGCGGCTGAGAAATGACGTACACGGAGCATATTATGTGTGCATAATAATATGTCGCCGATCTACAAACTGAACAGCTTGAGCTGTGCATAGTTGGTACGTTAATAAATTATTCACTCGATCCTAGCTCGACTATATGCAGGAGGTGAATTCGAAAAGTTGGCAAATATTCGTCGTGAGAAGTGAAAGGAAGATTACATTTTATGTACGGGGCGCTAGAGTATTAAATAACGTAATTTTATGTTTTTTATCACTATATTTTTACAAAAATAATGTAAACTAGTTCTTTATTCTATAGAAAATCCCTCATATTCTAGGTTCTCTCAAGTTTCAGGAGGAACCACGCATATGTTACCCACGTGTACTGTTAATTTTCCATACAGTACAAGTTTAACTGTCTTGAATCCCGCAATGAAATACGACGTCGATGACCCGTACCGTTAAATTATTAAGAATGGCGGCCAAAAAGAGGCATCTTTAATTCGGAAGGATGAACGAAAATCAATGTATTGTGGCTGACATGGAACTCAACCTGTCTCAACTTTTTAAGGTACTTACATACAGAATGACACGTCTCAGTGCTCAACACATTTTTTTCCTACAATATCTGACAAAGTCGAGTCTCCATGTTTTGTAACGAACGAGTCACTTGTGTAATGAGACTCATAAACTTTATGTTTCAGTGACATCTCGGAACAAGAGTAGTATGAAAATGGGGGAGTGAAATTAAAAATTCTTCTTAAAACATTTGTTTTCATATAGTAGTGTTAAAAACCAAGTCTTCGGGTTGTAGGTTTGTTATTCGGTCCTGACACTAGTTAAAAAATCCATACCTCATCATCATCTGTCGTCCTGACACTAGTTAAAAAATCCATACCTCATCATCATCTGTCGTCCTGACACTAGTTAAAAAATCCATACCTCATCATCATTTTCCAACCATGTTGTGGTCGGCTTCCAGTCGAACCGGATGCAGCTGAACACCAGTATTTTAAATGGAGTAACAGCTTATCTGACCTCCACAACCCTTTACAGTAAAACTGGGTGTCAGATTTCAAAAATCCATGCCTATACAGGGCGTCCCACGGCTATGCCACATGAAGGGAAAGTACCTTAAATATTGTAGATGAAACATTTTACTGAAAGAAGACATTATTTTAATTTTAAAAACAATTTAAACTGCATTCATAGATTTTTAAATAATTACATCGTTTAACCGGGAATCGAACCCGTTACACGAAAAAAAGAATTACCCTGTAGCTTATGATGAAGCCTTTCGATCGGTATGATAAAGTTACAGGGTAATTCTTTTGCTCGTGTAGCAGGTTCGATTCCTGGTTCAACCATGTAATTATTTAAAAATCTATGAATGCAGTGTAAATTGTTTTTAAAATAAAAATAATGTCTTCTTTCAGTAAAATATTCCATCTACAATATTCAAGGTACTTTCCCTCCATGTGGCATAGCCGTGGGACGCCCTGTATAATATTTTTTTCTATTTCAATGTACAAAGCTTTTAGACCGAGCGGTTTAAGTTGTTTGTTGCTGGTCATAATCAAACTAAGCTTTTTCTTAGTTGTGTGAATAGATTTTACTTCTGCTTCGATAAGAACAAAGTACTTGAAGCTTTCCTAGATCTAGCTAGATCGATTTTTCACCACCGTAAATCGCTTTGTTGCAACTTCTTTAGAGTCGTTTTCGAGAACGTGATCACAAATATGTATATTCAACGAACGTACTACAAGTATCTTTTTACTGATAAATCTAAAAATACACTCTAGCATATTTAAAAAAAAATGTTTATTGCATTTGATACGATATTCAATATTGGAAAATAATATATTTGGGTATATAGATCTTTGGCAGTCGTTACAGGTAGTCAGTGACCTGAAATTCTGACATCCAGTCTTACCAAAGGGTATTGTATTACCTAGTATTAACTGGGTTGTGGAGGTCAGATAGGCAATCGCTCCATGTAAAATACTGGTACTCAGCTGCATCCGGTTAGACTGGAAGCCGACCCCAATATACATAGTTGGGAAAAGGCTAGGCAGATGATGATTCAATTTATTGGAAACTAGCTGACCCGCGCAACTTCGTCTGCGTCACATAAATATAGCTATAACCTTTCTCGATATATCGACTATCCGACATTAATTAAGCTAAATCGTAACAAACAAAAAGTCTTATCTTTCCTCTTTATTACAATAGTTTATATGGTTTAGATTAGCTTAGATTATATTAAAGTGTGAATTACTATAAAATCTATCTCTTACTGTTAAATACATTATAACACTCTGTACTTATAAACATTATGATGCAGTAAATATTTTGAATTTGAATTTCCCGGAGGCCAGCCAGAATCCCCCGTACCTAGATTGCGACGCAACCCGCGTAATTATTTTTCCGCGCGGGTATTTTTACATTGCGATATCTTCTAAGATATTTGTTTAAACTGTGTAGAGTAAAGAGCACAAATATTCTATATTAAATTTCCGTTCTAACGAACACATTTATTTAGATATAGATTAATACTTGACTGGCCTGTTGGTCTAGTGGTTAGTGACCCTAACTGCTATGCCGGAGGTCGTGGGTTCGATTCCCACCCAGGACAAATGTTTGTGTGATGAGCACGATCATTTGTTCTGTGTCTGGGTGTAATTTATCTATAATATGTATGTATTTAGAAATATATAAGTATGTTTATCAGTTGTCTAGTACCAATAACACAAGCTCTGCTTAGCTTGGGACTAGATGGCGTTGTGTGATAGTTGTGGAATATTATTATTATTACCATATGGGTTAAATAAGCTTCGCAAAAAATAATTCTTATTAACCTAACATTTTAATAATAAAAAATGGTTACAGTGAGTCAATCTTAAAAGATAGACAGATGCTGTCGCGGACTTTTTTTTAGAACTTTTAAAGACGAATAATTACTTCATACATGATATTCTCGTAACTTAAACCGTTTTCGCAGCGCACGCAACGGAAGCTCTCAGAAAGGAATATTCTTTTCCCGTTTTTGCAACATCTCTCATTTATGCTCCGCTCCTATTGGTAGTAGCGTGATGTTATATAGCCTATAACCTTCCTCGATAAGTGAACTATCCAACACAAAAAGAATTTTTCAAATCCAACCAGTAGTTCCAGAGTTTATCGCGTTCAAACAAACAAACAAACAAACAAACAAACTCTTCAGCTTTATAATATTAGTATAGAAGAACGAAGCTGTTTTCTTTCGAACCCACATTGTGATACTTGTTTAATGATTGAGGCTATGTTTTACACTGTTATTATTAAGTAGAGATTGTACAGGCTATTCTGTTATTTCTTTTTTAGTTCATCTTCTGATTATTTTATGAAATTACAATCAAAACGTTTATTGGTTTGTAACTCCACGTCACAACGATGATGATGGCACTACGATTAGATCTATTTTGAAATTTGATTGGATGTAACGTTAAATACCAAATCACTACTATTTTGATTGCAATTCTGTAATTCAATTAGCAATCATCGATTGTGGCATTGATTAGGATTAAGTGGGGAATAATTAACAATTCTGATTCTACAAATTCCGTGAAGCGGATTATTTGGAATCGTGGGCGGGATTTTCATAATGGTCTAACACTGATTCATATTATGACTTTGTGAGTTTGCTGTTGTGATTGTTTTCGGTAATCTAAATTGGAGCGGTGTGTGTTGTTTATCTAAAATAACAGCATAAATTGGATGTAGGTAGACGTCTTGAAACATCATCTTCAGGAACACAAAATATATCAGATACGGAAAATGTTTACAATAATTGACGTGCCGAAGTATTATAATATAATTAAGTACTAGGTACTTACATGGTGGATAATATCGGTGGCAGCGTAAAAACTTTCATGGGGGTCCGGTCGTTTCATCATGTAGGGGCGTGGGAACTCCGTGTCTTCGCAGATTTCTGCACCAAAAAACAAAGAATCCGTTAACAATGTTTTATTTATAACCGTGGGATTCTAGGTATAATACTATGTTTTGTTGGACGTAGGTATGACACGAATATGTTACGAAAAAAGCTCCCCGTCATTCCTATCTCATCCTGTTTTAGTAGCATAATGGAGCATTCACTCCGCGCCACGGTCGGTCGCTCGCGTCTCAACCGTCACTCAAAGTCACGGATAATTCGTATTTTTGACCAAAAACCCGTCACTATTTTCTCCACCGTATTCTCCCGAAGATACACGGACCCGGGACCTATTATCCTGTGCTCGGGGCGCATCATCTTTTCAATATGGCTACGGAACAATGGCCGGCTTTCCGGCCGGACGTCCGGCTGCCCGTAATGGGCACGTATCTTGAGTTTTCTTTTAAAGGGGCCCAGTGTAAAAATGTTCGAATTTTGGTCTGTTAAAATGTTTGTGGCTTAAGTTTTTTCATTCACGTCTACTTTTAGGATTTCAACTTTTATAGATAGTCTTTTTCGGTTCGGTTTTACTAAGTTACTCTACAAGGCAAATTGTTAAAGTGAAAATGAAATATCGCAAAAGATAGCAAACTTCTGAAACTTTTGGAAAAAACTCGTTATCTAACATCAGATAGCAATTCCAAGCATTTTCCTCAACATTCATCAGGATGTCGCGTTTATTTTCTGAAAAATGTGTAGTTAAAAAAATCATCATAAGCTTGTTTCATTTTCAAGCTATTCGCGTTGAGTCTCCGGTATAGGTAGGGAGAGCGAGAGAAAAGTAACAATCTAGGGGCAAGTGCACTCGTAAACCTAACTAGTGCAGTCGAGTGGAGAGTCGAGTGTCGCAGGCGAGCTAACTAGCGCCAGTCGGAAAAAACACGGCGTCAAACACGCTGTGGGGACACGTCAAAAGCGTTTAGCGATCTTTTTGTACAATTATGTTTTGCACCTGTTTAATATAAGAAAGTAATTGCATTTCCATTCTTAGGGTTTCTGGAATAGACACAGGCGTTCGTCTTCAAGTGTGTTATAAAATATTATTCTGCATGGATATTGTATTTATATGCCTATGTTGGCCAAGGATGGCAAGTGTCATTGACAATGTTACATCTCAAGTAATGTGTACGAGTATGTTTAGATACAGTCACATGGGGACCAACCCTTGTTTATCGAGCAAAAAATTGCCCGTAGTACTTTGTTCATTTGTAAAAGCAGATATTTACAATTAGGGTCAGCTCTCTGTGGATTTAATATCTCCGACTTTATTGAACTTTACAACTCCTGTGTTGTATATATATTGTTTTATTCTTTCTTTTTGTAACGTTTCTACTCACTTCGTCATGTACCGAATATGTTGCTATTTTAGTAGTCTTCTTTCAAGGTTTTTTTTTTTAATATTTATACGAGGACGTTAGTTTACAGAGCTAAAGTAGTAGTTTTCTTTGAGTATCGGGACGAAAAAGACAAATATGTTTTCTATATCTCACAAATGTGGTCATATATTACGTGTTATGACACAAGTTTGTGAAACTATTGGAGCACTAATAAAATACAGTCACATTTCTACTTGGGGAAGTAGGACTCAAAGTTGGATGATTTGTAAGCTAAGGACGCACGGACGCGTACATCGGACAGCAGTGATGTTATTGGTGGAAATAATGCGAGACTTACCGTTGTACTCGTGCTGGTCGTGAGTTTCTCGTTTGTCGCGTCGACCCAGGGTCTCCCTCCATATATTGTAGGGCTCCCTATAATCCTCGTCGACGACTGCCGGCCTGCACACAAACAATCTACTTTATTATCTCGTACGAGTGTTTAAACTTCCCCCGAAGCTCAACTAATTGAATTACTTTTGTTTTTTTTTAATTTGTGAAATGGTTTGTTGTCCCTTTATTACTGATGCAGCAAATGATTCAACATGGCTGTATTCGTTAGCGATCCAGCTGTAGGCTGATGGAGCCTCTATTATATATGTCTGTGGATTATATACCCTTTTTTGCAAGTACTGGACTTAGATAGGTGATTTATTATTTTATCTCAAAGTCTACTGGACAGTGAAGGCTGATTTATGGCAATTTTGTGAGTATTGGTCAGAAGTAAACGTTTAAAGGTGCCTGTGTTTTTATGTAATAAATTGTACATGGTGCCGAGAAATGAAGATCCTAAAATGGTTAAGTAATTAGAAACATACCGCAACATATGTATAGGCGGACAGTTAGCGAGTGCGAGTGCGAGTCTTGGAGCTCGTCGGTTGTTCCTAGAGCTCGAACTGCCGTGTCTCAGGGATGGGCAGAACGGTTTCTTCAGCATATTGGGGATGCGGCGGCGGGTTTTTTTGGTGAGTAATACCACTGTGGCTGCGATGAATGCCCCACCACCAACCAGGGCGCCGCAAGCCAGGCCCACTGAAACCCTTAGAGACGAGTTTCTCTTCTTCCTCGAAGATGGTGGAGTATCAGTTCTGTAATACTCCTCAAGGAACTCTACTGATGTATTCACCCATGTTGGAACTGTTGACAAAAATACAATAAATGATCACCAGGATCATTTGAATGAAGCCAAGGTCGCTTTTATCTTCCACGTAAGGATAAAACAATGGAGGAAAATGAATAGACGTCGAGTCCAGGACTAATTGTTGTTTTATAATGGGAGGGAATTCAGTGAGAAATGCCGTCCGCGTTCCGACGTATTCAATCCCTAAGACAACGAGCTTGAGATTTGTCGACCGTTTTTGTGAGTCCTTTTTCAATGGTAGTTTAATATTATTTCATTTGTGACGCTTTTCTTAGATTAGATTTATCGGCAGGTACTTTACTACAAATAAGTGAACTGAAGAAGACTAATGTTTCATTATTTTGTTCAGAGCACTGCAATGGACCTCAACTAATAAACAAAATGAGGCGAAACGTTTTCAAATAAAATAAATTCCGATTTCCGCATCGAGATGCCAAAAAAAGTTATATGAATTTTGAGTACACAACTTGCATCCTGTGAAGTTGTAAACTGCCGGCTTTGAATTTTACACAAATTCGAAAATAGGTCGAATTGTACAGCGGCTCAAAACTGGGTCTTGACTAAAACTGAGGTAAACGAAAATGGCGAACTGCCAGTGTAAGGTGCCAAGAGCCAGTTAATTCTGTGCTAATTTCTAATTGTACATTTAATGAAGTGTATCTCTGCAGGTCTAGAAGACCAATTGAAGCTAGACTGAGGAAATGGAGCCCGGATGCTGTTGGTATAATTTGGTTGTGTTGAATTTGAAACCAACCCGCACTGGACACAAGTCCCTGCAATGGAAACATTACAGGCTGATGATGATGATGAATTTTATAGAATGGTACGGGACATTTTAAAGATGTACAAGATGTGTTACGGAATTCGGAGAGATCTATTTTTGTAGCTTTTCTGTTTAGGTACTATTATTACTAACTCTGGCTGCTATATTTTTTCCATATTCATATAATATTTGCTAATTATGAATAAGACTGGTTACGCTTCGTAACTTATAGTTTTTCTTATATTTTTCTACATCACCTAATGATGATTGAAAGGCATTGGTTTACTGTTCTAATTTATTTAATCTGTGCCATATATCGTGGATTAGGTGATTTCCTCGTGCCTTGCAGCGCGCGCGCAATGCCGCGCCGCGCCGTCATTGGCAGTCTCGCTCTAACCTTGGGATCGTGTAGGTGCGCATGCTATGTGTGACACTAATTAGTCCCATCGCGCCCTAAAACCCCTGAACTGAACCTATATAAACTGTTATCAGCCTACCCCAGACCGATGATAGTGTGTTGTGTACTTCTGGCCAGCATAGTGTATATCATAAAAGACCTGTGAGCTGTTCATCCCGAAAGCGGACACGTTGCCGTCGCCTGCGCGCGCTTGGGATCGCTGGTCAAGGTATGTGGTACAATTAATGAATTGAACGATCTCCTGTGCCTTTCTTCCCGATTGCGTATTTTTTGCCTTCAACTTCTTATGACAGAATCAGCAATTATAGCCTAGATTGCTCTAATAATCTAGGCTCAATCCGCGTGTGATTTTAGCGGAAATTTACAACTTCTGCAGGTTATACGCATCAGTTTGGTCCTTCGTCCCGGACAAATTAATTTTGGGCCTTTTTACAGCCTATTTTTAAGTCCTAAAAGTCTGATTTTGAGCAAAAAACTTAGGAATTTTCAATGTTAATTGCATATCATCACACAACTCTCAACTCTATTGCTATAGTAATAAGGTTCAAACTGCCTTGCGTTTGCAATAGGTCAACCGTCAAACAATTCTTAATTTAAATCTTTAAATTCACTATTTATAGCTCCGAAGAATACATTTAATTGAATATCAACGTTAATTCATATCGCTAAATACGTTTATTTAATTAATCAGCTAGTTTTCGGCGTAATACATATTTTTTTGTTCGGTTGTAAAAATTGTGGGTAGTGGGTATACATAATTATATCGTCGTACGTTGACTGTGGAATGTTCTAGTTCTGAACTTTGTTCGCGTACCTACGATTAAATTTAGTTACGCATTAGAAACTTTTACATACTTATTATGTTGGTACTAATCGAAATTGCTAAATGAATAACATTGATTGTTATTGTATGATACACTTGTATAGGTTCGTTAGGTTTACGCCTGTTATATTCGTATTGCACGAGCAGGTATGCTTTATATAGCGAGACTCAACCGCATATGATTAGTTATTGCAATTAACCATATTATCATCGCGTCGCTTGTTATTTTGTTTTGTAAGGTAACTTGATTTCTTGACAGAAACCTTCAGGTAAAATAACAGATGTGTATAAACTTTACGCGTTAATTCTCCTCAATGGAAACAGCCGTATATTTATACATATCACACCCGCACTTCACGTTTGCAAACGTAGTATGTACTTACTAGATAACTTATTTCAAACAGTCATCTACGCGTCTGTACTCGTGAGGAAATTTACTGTTTCTTACGAAGTTATTTCGTTATGAATACACTCGCATCGCTTACGAAAATAAGTTTACACTTTTTTCTAAGTTCAACACTTAACTTATTATTAGTTAAGAATCTGTACCTTCATAATACTTGTATTGAGTAAGTTAATCTCATTCAAGTAGAAGTTAGTGCAGACAAGTTAATCGAGTCGCATCCGACATAAATGCTATTATCGGGTTGTAGGTATATCTGAGCTAATCATAAATAGTATATAGATGGGTACGTTCATAAGATATTTGGCGTGCTTACTATTTTAATTTATATTAGGTTTTGTTACGTGCACTCGGTTAAAGCGTTGGTAGTTTATATTTGTTTACCTTTCAATTTAATATTGTTAGGGTTTCGCGTGTACGGAAAGTTCGTTCCGTACTATTATCTTAAGTTATAATTATCTTTAATTGAGTTATTGGTTTCATTTGCCCCTAACCTCACTCACTGGGGTTCCGTAGAAGATAAAGGTTGATTTAATATTATTATTTTTGTGTCATATTTAACTTCTGTTCACAATGAGTGACAAGGTTAAACTTAGATTATTAGAAAGTAAACGTGACGCATATTTTGCGCGGGTTCAAAGGATTTTGGATTCAACTAAATCTTTAACTACCGAAAGATTACGCAACGCTTTCATCGCTCAGGCAAAACAAATTGATGGATTGCGTAGTGAATTCAATGGACTAATGGACGAGATAAATATGCTCAGTTTGACATTGAATCCAACCTGTGAAGTAAGCTATGGCGCATTGCATTCATTTGATGAGTTGGTCGGCGAAATAAAGTTTACTTTATTTTCATTAACTGAGTCAAGTGATTTCCGGAAACCTAGTCCGTCAGCGAGCCCTAATGCTCACCATATCCAGGTTCCTAAAATCGAGCTGCCTACCTTTGACGGTGATATTCAGAGCTTTCCGTTCTTTTATGAGACGTTCAAACGTATTATACATACTAACGCAGATCTATCAGATTCGGATCGCATTCATTATCTGTTGAGTTGTTTGAAGGGAAAGGCTAGGAATGTGGCCGAAGGTATTGTACCTTCTGGCGATAATTACCTTGTTGTTTGGGAGGCGCTTATCGCCAAGTACCTAGACACTCGCGCGCTCGCTACTAATTATCTAAATCAGCTGTTCTCATTGAAATCGTTCGGATCGACTCCCGCTAATATTGAAAAGGGTTTCGATAAATTAACTTCTACGGTTGCGGGACTCAAACAATTGAAAATACATAACTTAGATGATTTTATATTTATTCATTGGGGTCTTAAGTTAATAGACTCTGATACCGCAAAACATTTTGAAATGTCGCTTCGTAATCAACAGGAGTTAGATTATGATTATTTCGTAAAGTTTGTTCGTGAACAAGTTAAAATCTTGTATCGTTCCTCTCCGGCGGCTAGTAAGTCCGCCACCGCAGGTAGCCCCCGCGCCTCATCTAAGGAATCGCAGGTGTTTGTGGCTACTGAATCTAAATGTTCACTTTGTCACTCCACGCATAAAAACTTGTTTATGTGCAAAGCGTTTCAAAAGTTAAGCGTTGATAATAGATTTAAGTTTATAAAAGACAATAACAGATGTGGTAATTGCCTAAGTAGCCAACATACTGTCTCTAAGTGCCTATCGAAGTCAACATGTAAGAAATGCAACGGTAAGCATCATTCCTTATTGCATTTCGAGAAATCGACGCAAGCCCCTGCGCCGACGCCCGCTAGCGCCCCCACCTCCGCTTCTGCGGCCGATCCAGCTGCTTCCGATCGTGTGGCGTTGTGTACGCATTCTTCTGCTCAAGTCCAGGCCACACGTAGTACGGAAGTGCTGGCTACTGCCAAGGTATTGGTGGCGGGTAGGAAGGGTAAGGCCGTAGTGGTTAGATGTCTCTTGGACCCTGGGTCACAAAAGAATTATATGACATCGCGTTGCTGCCGTATGCTCGGTCTAACTATACATACTGACTCGATAACTACCGTTCGTGGTATTGGTGGCACGTCGCAGCCCGTTCGCGGCTCGGTGAATCTTACGTTCAGCTCACGGTTTTGCTCACAGCCTAGGTATGAAATAGACGCTTTAGTTTTGGATCAAATAACCGGACAGCTTCCACTGGGTGCTATAGATACGTCCGTATTAAATCATATTGATCCTAAACTACTCGCGGATGACAGCTGGGGTGTGCCAGGTAATATTGACATGTTACTTGGGGTCAAGCTGTTCGCTAAGTTATTGCGACCCGGTCACGTGACCAGCGTACCCGGTTGTCCCGACGCATTGGAGACTGTGCTCGGCTACATACTTCTAGGAGAAGCACCTATCATCGAACCTCCAACTGACACTCTGTCTTTCTTTGCGAGTTCGTTCGACAACTTCGATCTTCGTAAGTTTTGGGAGATTGAAGATGTTACTGCTTCATCTATTGGGAGTGTGGATGATAAACATTGTGACGAGTTTTATTGTAGCACAATTACCCGCGCTCCAAATGGCAAGTATGTTGCAGCTTTACCACTGAAAACAGACGCGTCAGCTTTAGGAAATTCGTTTAATATGGCTCGCAAGAGATTCTATAGTCTTGAACGTAAACTTAAATCACTTCCTAACGTCAAACTTCTTTATGATGACGTCATACGGGATTATCTGAAAAACAATTATATTTCTTTGGTGCAGAATATCGTACCTGAATGTATGTTGCCCGAAGGGAATTGTAAGGAGCGAGAAATGGAATACTATATTCCTCACCATGCTGTCATTCGAGAGGATAAGGTGACCACCAAGTTACGTGTGGTCCTAGACGCCAGTGCATGTACAGACAACGGTACCTCGCTCAACGATATCCTGTACGCAGGTCCAGTCCTTCAGGCTGACCTTTTCAACATTTTATTAAAGTTTAGGCTTTTTAGTGTCGCTATTTCCGCAGATGTCAAATCTATGTACCTACGTATAGGTATACGTTCACAAGATCGTTCACTACAACGTATCTTATATCGGTTTAACGAGGAAGAAGAACTTCAAATTTATGAGTTTTCAGTGCTTCCGTTTGGTTTAAAGTGTAGTCCTTTTATAGCGATTCGGACTATCCAACAGTTGTGTCAGGATGAAGGAACACAGTTACCTCTCGCCAGGGACATTCTGCAGCGAGATATTTATATGGATGACATAGTTAGTTCTATACCTAGCACTGCGCTAGCTATAGACTCGGCTCGTGAACTAATAGAAATATTCTCTCGCGGCGATTTTCAACTGACGAAGTGGTCTAGCAACAGTGTCGATGTTCTTCGGACTATTCCAGAGTCATTACGACTTTCACAGAGCGTGGACCTAAGTAAAGATCCGAACCAGAAAATACTGGGACTTCGTTGGTTCCCTGACGAGGATTGTTTCGTATTCCAGGTTAACCCTGATATCCGCACTTGCACTAAACGGAATATTCTTTCTTCCATCGCACGTCTTTTCGACGTTTTAGGCCTCGTTGCACCGATAATTGTATACGCCAAGCTTCTCATCAAAGAGCTTTGGCTTGTCAAACTTGGATGGGATGACGTCCCACCACCTCGCATTGTTCGTCTGTGGGAACAGTTTCAATCTGAACTGCCAATTATCTCTGAATTGAGATTTTTGCGACATGTCGGCGTAGTAGAACGCTGTAGACTCTCACTCGTCGGTTTTGCCGACGCTAGTGAGAAGGCTTACGGTGGTTCGGTTTATGCCCACGTTGTCAGACCTGACGGTAGTGTCGTGGTCTCGCTGGTGTGTGCGAAATCTAAAGTCGCACCACTGAAAGTAGTTTCGCTAGCTCGTCTCGAGTTATGCGCCGCACTCCTCTTATCAACTGTGATAAAGCGAGTATATAATCTTTTCGCAGCTCGACACGCCATTGAGGTAGTCGTAGCTTTTTCGGATTCAACTGTAACTTTGAGTTGGATTCATTCCGCACCGCATCGATGGCACACCTTCGTAGCCAATCGTATTGCTAAGATTCATGAGAATCTTTCGGCAGATCACTTCTTCCATGTGAAAGGGTCTGAAAATCCCAGTGACTGCCTCTCTCGCGGTTTAACGCCTGCCCAATTAGTGCATCATCCGTTGTGGCTAAATGGGCCGCCATGGATTAAACTTCCCCGCGCTGAATGGCCGATAAAACCATTCGTTTCAGGCGAGTCGCAAGAGCTTCCTGAAATGAAGCCCGTGGCTTTACCTGCTCTCTCGCTCGAATGTTCTGACAGAAGTCCTCCTTCTGACAACATTTTGTACGTTCGCTCCACCAGGTTCTCGTCCTGGTTTAAATATTTAAAAACTATTTGCTTAGTTTATAAGTTCATCAAACGGCTCCCTAGAGGGCCCATTACCGCGTCTGATTTAGAGTTCGCTGAATCTATTGTGTGGCGATCTGTGCAGAGGATTTACTTTGAATCTGATCTCGATCGTTTAGCCCGCAATGAGTTGTGCTCTAAGCCAGTACAACGGTTAAGTCCATTCCTTCACGAAGGACTTATCCACGTTGGAGGTCGCCTAGCAAACTCTGAGCTAGATTTTGACTCTCGTCATCAGATCCTCCTTCCGCGTCAAGATCACATAGTGGAACTTTTAGTTTCCCACTATCATGTGACAAATTTCCACACAGGTCCAACCTTGCTCGTATCTCTCTTACGACAAAAGTATTGGATCCTGTCAGCGCGACGTATTGCACGTCACATTACCTTTAAATGTAACATTTGCTTTCGAGCAAAGCCACGACCTACCTTTCCTATAATGGCGGATTTACCACGTTGTCGCGTTGAGTCGGCTCCTAAGGCTTTCTCTCATACAGGTTGCGACTACGCGGGACCCTTCTTGGTCACGTCGGTGCGTGCTAGAGGCCAAAGGGCCAGGAAAGCGTACATCTGCCTTTTTACATGCTTGACAACTCGCGCTCTGCATCTTGAGATTGCCTCAGATCTTAGTACTGCGAGCTTTCTGTCTGCGTTGAAACGTTTTCTGGCGCGTAGAGGTCCGGTTCAGTGTCTGTACACGGATAATGCTACCAATTTTATTGGAGCCAAATCCTATCTCCGAGATCTCTACCAATTCTTGGCTAAAGAGTATCACCCCTTGTGGGAAAGAGAACTTGCAGAGCATCGAATCACACTCAAAAACATCCCCTGTAGAGCTCCACATTTTGGTGGTTGTTGGGAAAGTGAAGTGAAGAGTGTCAAAACGCATCTCTACAAAGTCATCGGTCAGCAAATTCTTAGCTTTGACGAGTTTAACACTATGCTAACTCAAGTAGAAGCTTTACTAAACTCGAGGCCTCTGTACGCGATCAGCTCAGATCCGTCAGAGCCCACTTCATTATCACCGGCGCACTTCTTGCATACGAAACCTCTTTTATTTCTTCCCGCTCGCGAAGTCAATGAAACGCGGTTACATCTTATTTCGCGATATGAATTGACTGATCAGATGGTTCAATCTTTTTGGAAGCGGTGGCGCCAAGAGTACTTGCACACTCTACAATCCAAACAGAAATGGAACACTCCTGCCAATCCAATACGGGTCGGTATGGTTGTCGTCTCCATGCAGGACAATGTGATGCCTCTGCATTGGCCGTTAGGAGTAATTCACGAAATATTTCCAGATAAAAACGGAGTTTGTAGAGTCGCATCTGTGAAGACTCAAAGCGGGATCCTTCAGAGTCGCCCGGTAGTAAAGTTGTGCCCTTTGCCAACGCAATAAGTTTAGTTACCTTAATATTAATTCTTACCTTGCACCAATGTGCAGTATTAGATTTAGTTACCGCGTAGAATAGTTAGTTAAGTATTCTTATTTCTTATATAGAGTCGCAACTCTAGAGTTCTTATAGCTTTTTGTGGAGTTGTGATGATATGCAATTTTATTTACTTCTCCTTTGTGTTTCGAAAGTAGGAACTTTCAAGCCGGGGAAAATGGTTACGCTTCGTAACTTATAGTTTTTCTTATATTTTTCTACATCACCTAATGATGATTGAAAGGCATTGGTTTACTGTTCTAATTTATTTAATCTGTGCCATATATCGTGGATTAGGTGATTTCCTCGTGCCTTGCAGCGCGCGCGCAATGCCGCGCCGCGCCGTCATTGGCAGTCTCGCTCTAACCTTGGGATCGTGTAGGTGCGCATGCTATGTGTGACACTAATTAGTCCCATCGCGCCCTAAAACCCCTGAACTGAACCTATATAAACTGTTATCAGCCTACCCCAGACCGATGATAGTGTGTTGTGTACTTCTGGCCAGCATAGTGTATATCATAAAAGACCTGTGAGCTGTTCATCCCGAAAGCGGACACGTTGCCGTCGCCTGCGCGCGCTTGGGATCGCTGGTCAAGGTATGTGGTACAATTAATGAATTGAACGATCTCCTGTGCCTTTCTTCCCGATTGCGTATTTTTTGCCTTCAACTTCTTATGACAGAATCAGCAATTATAGCCTAGATTGCTCTAATAATCTAGGCTCAATCCGCGTGTGATTTTAGCGGAAATTTACAACTTCTGCAGGTTATACGCACCAAAGACCTAAGTAATATATTATTCCTCATCATCTGTCTGCCTAATATATTATTGTTATTATACTAAATTTTATTTTATTTATGTGCAATTTTTCTCCGAAATTGTGTCCGAGTGTGTCCCACACCACAACCACACTAATATCGAATTCACAAGGCCTCCATATATATTACCTAACGTATTTACTAATGGATTGCGTGTCTCGAATATTTTCGTTCAAATATAAAAGCGTTTATGAAAACTTCGTTTAACGTGCATAAATGTAATTTGTACGTTTAGACGGTTGGTTTTTGTTTACGAGTGAAATTACGAAACTGATACTTAACCCCGAAGTGTGATTTTCATGTAAAAAAGTTTGTTACCTACGTAAGAAACTTTTTTAAGAGGAAACGTAGGACTAATATTATAAACGCGAAAGTTTGTAAGTATGGATGGATGTTTGCTACTCTTTCACGTAAAAACTACTGAACGGATTTCGATAAAATTTGGTACACAGATAGTTTATAGTCTGGATTAACACATAGAATAGTTTTAAACCCGATTTTATCTTCCCGTGGGATAATTTTCGAGTTGAAGCGCTGGTAGTATTTTATATTCATACGTATGTTTATGTTGTTGATATATTATATCGTACCTTATATTATTATACGAGAACAATGTGACGTTAATTTATTCAAGTTCTTGATTTTATTTGTTAACAGTCTTAAATAGTCAATTAATTAGGACCTCAAATACTATTATTGACCTCAACACTGATTTTAAATCGAACCTTTAGCTTCCCTCACAAATTATGTTCATTAACCAACGATTTTTAAATTAAGCTCACCAAAATATTACGATAAAAGATATTAAGTAAGAAAATTTTACTTTGGGCAGCTAATTCCCACCCTTGTGGCTGGGTCAATGCCCTCTCGAGATCTTAGACCGCGCAAGCCAGCGAAATAAGATAGGTATTCTTTAAAATGAAGGTGGAAATAAAAGTCCCCGCAACGTAAGTAGAAGCTAAAAAGATGCGGTTATCATGGACGTAATACCTAGTATTACAATTTTTTACTTAACTCTGTAGGTACCTATTTATTTTATGGTTTATTTTCTTTTTTGTTTGATATACTATGTTTTTTTTTAATGTAATAATTACTGTTTATACTCTTTTAGCTGTGTAGATGTCTTTGTTTTATGGATCTAATTGATTACTTTCCAAAAATAAATTAATATTATAATTAGCCTTTTGTCTGTTTAAATTTCATACTGTTCAGCTTCTATCAAAGTGAAGTTAACTGTGTAACATTCAAGTTAATTCACTCATTCACTGTAGGGGATCACTTTGTAAAGGAAACCTTAATACTACCGTCAAAGTGGCATCGAGAATTGAATGTTTAGCGGACAAAAGGCAGACGGTACATTATATTCCATTTCGGTAATTAGACACGTATCATGATACTTGTACGGGTTCCTAATTGGGGCAGATTAGGAATAATGATGATTCAGAAACCCCCACACCGCTCCGCCGGTGGCGTAATTATGTTCAAAACTTCGCGGTGCCCCCAGGTAGAGTTAGGTAGGTACCTCACGACATAACCCCATGTTATATGATGCCAAGAACATATTTCACCGTAACGTTTGCATGAGAGTTCACTTTAGTTCAACCTCTGATGTAAATAACAACAACAATTTCCCCACTCACAAAAATCTCACCCTTAACTTCACATAAGTGGATTAAACTGAAATTAAATCTCAATTTTATAGAAGTTCGCCTTTGTGAAGTTGAACAGTACTACACATTGTGTTCAAGGACCGCCGATATTGCTCGAAATCCATTTTCATTGGGATACTATCTGGAGAGTCGCGTCGCGGCCTTCTCAAGATATAATTGGGGGAACGAAATAATCCAGATCAAAGATTTTCTTTAATTACAAGTTCTTCATTTAGCGGGCCGCGATTTATCACTTAAGAGGCGATTTCCTCAAAAGAGCTGTGGATTAATTAGGGAAAGATAAAATTTGTGAAGTAGCCGCAGGCTTGCGAGTGCTCTGAACTGATAAGGGGCCCGATGAGGAGTAATGGATATATTAGTGCGCCACTGCGAAGCCAGGCCAGGACTCCTACGCCCACGAACCACGAGCCCCACGGACCACTTATATATGTTCGCGTCAAAAATCACCCAATCATGTTTATAAATCTCCGCCTGATCGCTTTTTACTCAAGAATAATTTCTTTGTACAAAACATTCGATTCGATAAACTGTTTCGGATTCCCGCTCGTGATTGCGCAAGATGTTTATCTCGTGAATTGAGCGCTGATTCGGACTACGCAAAATCAGCTGCGAATACCAAACAAATTATCTGCTGTTTGCGTTGATTTATTTATTTTTAAAGAAGGCACATTAAATCCACGGACGAGATAAAACGTGCTTACGCACCCGTTGGTATGTTTCGAAGGTTTTGGGCTTGTAATTATTAAAATGGAAAGAGTTTTGACGTGGGGTAAGTAGGAACGGAATTGTGTACTTACTGGATTTGAAGGTGACTTCGCTGATTAGTATCCACTCGTGTTGGAATCTGAGCTTTACCATGATATGCTTGGCTGTGCGGTTTTGCATGTCGATGTGCACAACCCGTGCGTGTTCCGACACTCTATCCTGCTTCGGTTCGTGAGATACATAGTCTTCTTGCCAGCGCTCTCCTTCTAGTGAGAAGTACACTTCTGCTTCTTTGAATAGCTGGCAAAAGAAAAAAAATGCAATTGCTAAATCAACAAACAGTGCTAGAGCTATACTCCGTTTGGAAATTTGTTTGTTTGGAAGTTCCTAATAACAAAATAATAAAAAGATGTATAAATATCAGACCTAAGCAGTCTATACGTAGTTATTGGTTAGTAACAGATATTTTGTTTTATTTAACATAATCCTATTCCTAATTTTACCCAGTGTCTTTGGATCGGGCAGTCCACTCTGTCAACAATCATTTTTATAGTGCAACCATTTTTTCAAATGGCATCTAAAAATGTTTTAATTTTCCCATAATTAACATTTAAAAATGTTTAATGTTATATTTCCTCAAAATTAAAACATTTTTAGGCAACACAAATCTGAACATGGGAAATTAAAGTTCCGATATAAAATTGCAATAGCGCAGGGGCTTGAAACAGGCGAGCCGTACCTGGACATCCTTGGTGAACATGTTGTTTGTGTGAATGTCGATGTGATAGAACAGTCGAGTCTCACTAAAGTTGAACGTCAGACTGACTTCCTCATCAGTCATCATTGTTTTATTCCAGCCAACCCAACGAGATCCTAGGACAAAATGTTTGTGTTATATAATGTGATGATCTGAATAGTAGCGTCACGAATTATATGATTAAAAAACAATTGACATTATTTTTTCCATTATTACGATACTCGTTTTAAAACCAGGTAAGATAAAATCACTTAACAACCCAATTCAGTTATTCTATTTCCATGTAAATACACTTTGCTCCTGAATAAATCAAATCCCAACAAAACAGGCCTGACCGATAGTTAAAGTGAAGTTTGAGGACCGAAAATTTACATACCTCTTGTGTCTAACTGGTCAGGAAGTTCGAAATCATTTGGCCCTACCAAGGAGTCCGTCATCTGACCGAGTCCATTTATTAGTCGTCCCTCCCGGAGTGTCCCGTCGTAGCCGAGGTCTTCGAACCTCGCTCCGCCGGTCATCGCTTGCATATCTCCGCCCTTGGGTGCGGAGTACGCAACTACATCCTCTGCACAAAAACCAAACAGTGAGTTCACCGCCCGTTGGCGGCTTCTCACATCGCGCAGCAAAGCAAAAACAAGAACTGTGCAGGATCGCTAAAGCAGGCAAAGGAGCCATCGCTTTGCATTCCGGGTCGCACCAGCCACCACCAATTAAACGTGGTACTTACGCTTCCAACGGCATCCATACAATTCCACCCTCATACAAGCAGTGCGAGGATGCGCTGCGAACGGAAAAAACCGCACTTTCGATGCGACGAATGGTGCCTCAAAAGTTGATTTTCTCGGCGTGTACGTGTTCACATTTCCAGATATAAGCTGCAATGTAGAAAACAAGATGTTGTACTTGTTTCATAATCGCACAGCAAACATAAACGGAAAAACAAAATATAAAAGTTGTGCCCATTTTTATCGATTCATAAAACATTAGAATGATCACGGAGATAGACAACAAAGTTTTTAAGTACACTTTCAGTTCTCTTCTAAGCCATGTTTTCAAAACAAGGAAAGGGGCATTCAGCCTCGACGGACGGATGAACACTTTGCACCGGGACAGAAAAGAGATCCATCTCTGTGAAAATATTTCGTACATATTTACGACATCGGCACTACAAAGAAAATGAAATCGTTTATCTTCTTTTGTCATTTCACGTGGAGCCGCATGTTTTGTTTTAACATTTTATTTTATGTACGGCCGTTTATCACAGGAAATTGAAAAATGTAAACCACTAAAGCGGTTTGTTTACAGACTCACTGAGAGGGCTCGACATTTTTATTGTGGAGTAAGGATATGCGAAATTGGGATTGGTTCAGGTGAGCGAAACAGTTTGTCAAATACTGTTTGAGTATGCCACGGGCATTTTGTGGGAAATAGTGATTTATAGTGCTCATGTGTTTTGAATTTATTTTATTTAACAAACTGAATTCTTATGCGATCGTTTTTAATGATTAATGGACACAATTTTTTCAAATTTATTTATTTTTATTGTATGGTAGGTAAGGTAAAGTCTACCCCACCACACTATTTCGAAACCAGTGCAGTCCTGAAAGCCAGAATCAACAGTAGTGACCACCAAAAAAGCCATTAAGTCCCAGAGACACAATTTAACTGTCTTGGGACCCGCAACAAAAATAATCAGAAAAGAATAGCAAAGAAGTAGGAAAAACATGATTTCTACTTCTTCTAATGTTAAGTCTCTGAACATAAAATAATACATTTCTTGAAGTCGTCACATATGTAGCGGCGCGCACTCGTGGCGTTTGACTGAGCGTAACCCAAGCACCCGCTCGGGGACTAATTTCATGTAACTCGAGCCTTGTGTCTTCGCAACGAGCCTGAAACTTCCCTGTGATCCGAAGTATGTAAGGGAAAACTTCGAGGGCACTGATTTGTGCCTAATTGCTAAGTAAATTAAATGATTTATCTAACTTTTAACGTGTTTGTTAACTGTAGCATCAAACTTTTCAAAGTTTTAATTTGTCGTCGATGTGCCAGGATTTAAGGTTCTGACTACTTTAACGAAGACAAGGACAAATAAAACAGTCCCAAATTTAATCAGCCGCCTCTAAGCCCTAAATAAAGAACTGAATTTATTCTGCTATGCAGTCTTTCGTATTTTCAAAGTAGCCTGAAAATTGTGTTTCGTAAGGAAGAAAAACAAAGGCTGTTACTCCACTGCCGGTATAAAGAAAAACTCAATATTAAGTGGGCACTTACCCTGCTGCCGTTGAAATCTTTGTATTTGACCCAGCGGTTGAGTGCGGTGCGCCAGTACTCTACCGAGTAGCTCTCCACAAACTCTACCCCCACTGAGTTAGCGAACCTGCCTTGCGACTCGGCGCCAGTGATTAGATACTCGTCGCCGAGATCAAGCTCCAGAAATTGGCGGCTGCGAGGTGATATCAATCCGTTAGGGCACCACGCGCCGCCTTTGATCTCGGTCCGTATACTGAAAACACGTGTCTCGGTTAACTTCTTTACAAAGCTTCTTTTTATTCATCACAATAAGCGAGCAACAAGTGGACATAAAGCACAGTCGAGCGTATATTTCTGTCGGTTTAGCAACGATTGTGAGTTCATTTCTGTACTTAGCGTCGTTTAGAACACGTCGACGCATACACAAATAAAATTAGTGTAATAGTCTAAGCAAATAGAGTGAAACATTTATTTGTGTTTCGTTTGACAACAGAGACGGGCCGTCTGGTGGCAGTTCCATTAGAATATCTCGCGAGATCTCATCAGTAGCTACAACGGAACAAAGCGCGCTAAGCGCTGAATTAACGTGGTATTTGCTAAATCGCCTCTGACCCTATGTAAAGTGGCTCAGATGATAAGGCTTCGGCACAACCGGCCCTACTTACATCTTGTTATCTTTGGGGAGTCAAGCTCCGAAAGGCTTTTGTAGGATCACGGTCGTTCCAAATTCATATGAAAATTTAATTTTCTGTTAGTGAATTTCTCAAACGGGAGTCGAGTTTTCGCGTTATTGTCTCGCTTCGGGCTTATGCGGGCTTAAGACCCCGAATGTGGGTCCCACAGTTAATTGTTTGAGCTAAGTATGAGCGTTTTGCGGCCGAGGGATTCACAATTATTGTAACAGCTTGGCCGTATCATAGCCTTTATTGTTGTTTAACAATGGCCAGCTAAACACATTATATCGATTAAAGGGCTATTTGTTTCGGATTTAGGGGAATGTGTGACCATTGAGAGTTGTGTCATTGAATAATAGCGCGTCCACAATTGTTTTATGAAGTAGTTGTTATGTTGGCAGCGTTCTTGTATCGTAGATGGTGTATAAATGGAAAATTTACCGAGAGCTGAGTGGTGAGACGCTCTGGTCGTAGCTGGAGCTAGCCGAGAGCGATTCGTTAGCAATCAGCCCATTTTCCATGCCAAGTGGCACAAGGCAGCTCCCTCCTTCAGCTGTAAGAAAAACATAATATTTAATAAATGCATTAACATTAACGTGAAAAGACTCGTTTGATTTAGAGTGAAAAGAAAATCATTCACGAATTGAAAAAATAGGAATTTTCATAAAGACAAAGAGAATAAAAATAGAATATTAATAAAATAAATGATTGAGGTAAAAAAAAACAAAATAATATTAATGAGTTTTATGAATATTATTGTTTCGTGTGAGAGAATGTTTTTCTTTAATTAGGGTGTGAGTGTCGTGTTGTGGGTGCCCGGGTGTCCGTGTGCCCGGCTGACCTGCCCGGGGCGGGCGCTCAACTATCCGGATCGTAACCAGTCCTTCCGTAATGTGTATTTGGTGTTGCATTAGGAAGGAACTATCGTGGGGTGACTGTGTGTTCTTTTAATTTACCCGCGTGCTAAGAATCTGGCGCTTGAAACGTTATTTCTTGCCTCATATACGTTGCCTAGGAATTCTTATATTATTTTTCAATTTGACTTTATTGTGATGTTCGAAATCTCAGCCATAATTCACCAAATATCCTAACTGATATTGTAAATGTGAAATGATTTGGTTAAGCTATCGCCCCTTCACTGCTAAACGGCTGAGCGACCTTATACGAATACACCACGACCTGAGGCCTGGAGAACATCATCGATTAACGCGTGGGCGTAGCCGTATGCAAAATGGTAGGTAGTACCCATAACAGTACATTTAAAAGGAGTGTAAGTGACCTAGCTAGTAGGTACTGTCAAAGCAGTATCGCCAGTTGCAGTAATCCAGTAATTTGTTTCAAAATAGCCATCAATTTCGATAAAGTACCGTGGAAACAAATAGGCTGGCACAGACTAACCGCCTTTAGCTCTGTCAAGGCCATAGGAAAATTACCCAATGAATTCCGAAATCAATGTGAATATAGAAATGTTATATTGCTTTCATTGAAATACAAGCCATCAAGCTTGTAAAATCGAAGGGTTTGGCAGACGTGTGTCTATAAAGCACGGGCCGAGCCTATCGGCGGCAACCCAGACACCGGGAATGCTACTCCGAAGTTCTTAAACCTCAATAACGGTTGGCCCAAATGAAATTCAAACCTTAGGCCTCATGATCAGAAGTAGCGCTAGCGAGCACTACACTAAAGAGGAAGTAGTAATAAACCAAAAATTAGTTTTTCTCTAATTGCTAGGTTTTACGACCTTTCAACATTCAGTTGCCAAAAAGTTTATTTTCAGTTGTTAACTGTTATTTATCGCTTTTCCAATTAGCCAATTATCGGAATAAGTTTTGTAACATTATAATTAGGCTAGGATTATCGATACACTGAAATGTAATTCGTCCTAATAGCGGTATTACAGAAACGTGAAACAAAGAGATTTGGTTATACACCGAATAAAAGCCTCGATCTTTCCAACCCTAAGGGTAGAATTTCCTATGGGGAGCGGGAGCGCCTGTCACCGGTTCGGGAGTGTACACCCTGCGGGTTCTTAAACTTGTCTTTGTTAAAAATCGTATGTTATCTACGGGTTTATTTTTCGTTTTGGGATTATTCATATTTTGAGGACAAGACGAGGAAAATTTTCTGTCGACTCTTTAATTTTGTAAATGAAAAACGTTTTATTCCTCATAAACTGCACGGGTATAGAAACTTTAGAAGCTGAGGTCAAGATTCTCATTTGTCATTCCTGACGGAGGAGGCCCACGTAAGATACTCCACTAACGCATTGGCTAACTAATGGCTGCATTTAGATTAACAGCATTTAAGTCTAAATCCTTTTTCAAATAATTATACTTAAAACACGAATCTGGTTTAAACAGTCCAAAATACTCGAACACAATATAATACAAATAACATCCAAGGATTTTTCTTCGTAACACTCTTACGGAAGCCCAAATAATAATACAAAGAGGAAATAAATGTTCTTTAACCTAGCAACAATATAATATTGAATTTACTCTGCCAGAATAATGTCAATACGTTTTGTTGCCAAGAAAGACGTTAATCAACAAAGAGTATATTAGAATTCTGGGCACATTGTAAATTAATCTAAATTACGTGTAACAATACGAGGTGAGTAGACATCATTTTCTGCGGGTTGTTCGAAAGAGCCTCGGCCTCGGGCCTCGGACACACGGGGCTAGTAAGGAACAAGTGCGGTTTTTAGTCAGTAGAAGTCCGACGCTTCCTACCGCTCTGCCCAGAGCAGGAGAAGTAATTTGATGATGTATTTTCTTGAGATTGAAAGTAATTAGATTAATTATAAGCGGTGTATCGTCTCATAGAGAGGAGGCCAGTGACCAAGCAGTAGGAACAGTAGGTACCTACCTATAGGCATATTATGCTATGCTAATATGCAATCATTAGAATCATGCACACACATATTTACTCACGTTTTTTTTTTATTCACGTTTAAACTACTGAGTAGATTTAGATGGTTAAAAAATAAACTATATGTATCCTAGATAAAACATAAGGCTTTAATTCAAATACATCAAAAACTTCCCTAAGATTTGAGTAAATCCGAGGGCAATTGCAAGTTTAAATAATATTTATTTATGCATATACTTTTTATAGGAGTGGGGATTATAGGTAAGGGTGGACCAGTACCCCATTTTTTGTTTATTTTCCTGCTTTTTATAAAATGAAAATACAATACACGACGCCGGTGAGGCACAAAGGGACAAATTCAAATTCAGTTCTGCGGACGGCATTATTTTAACATATATTATTTGTATATATTTATTTGCCTAACTTCCTCCTCTTTTTGTGGTAAATCGTATTTAGAGATACTTGGGAATTAAGCGTTTTGTGTTCGGCTTATGTGAAGACTCTGTCAATTTTATTTCACCTTTATTTTTTGTCGGTGTTTGATAAAGTAACTTCCGCTTTCCCTATTCGTCTTAATAAATATTATATTATAATTCCTTTATTTATTTCTCCCTCTCCTAGAGAGGAGGCCTGAGTCGCTGCAGTGGGAACATTACAGGCATCAGCCTATACTGCATATACTATGCCATATACTACATCATCATCAGATGATGATGATGATTTATTTCTTAAGGAACATTATTATTTAATTTTAAATATTTTGTTAAAAAGATTAGTGACATTATTAAAAATTTCGAAAATGATACTCAGCTTCAGTTAAAGTTCTACAAACGATACGAAACATTCACAAGTAACTGTATTCTAGTGTTCCACAATACATTAATAAAATGGGACATGTTCGGAAAATTCTAATGTCTGTTATGATTACATGTTTATTTTACGCGCCAGTTCAAATAAATAGCTTCCCCAGTACTGTCTACGTGTGGAAGGAATACGCTCATATTTATGTACGATTCATCTTAAGGAAAAAACAACAAAAAATAATGTAGACGATGTTAAGCTTTTGCAATAACAACACCTGTTGGTAGAATTTCAATATTTTTTTTTGGTTTAAAGCAGGATATGTTTTTATATAGTAAGAGTATTATATGTATGTTGTTAATACTGTCTACCGATTTGAGCCTCCATTCGACATCCATTACATCTAAAGGTTTTGTCGATACTTTTCCAAAATTTTTGCCATTTCCATCATGTCCTAAACCTTTGGAAATGAAACGTAGCAACCCAAGACGCTTGGTGGCATTATAAATATCGTTTAAAATGAATATATTATTGTCATAAATTACAATAATATTAATGAAAACACATAGGCTCAGCCAGCAAGATTATTGAAAGACGTGTGCGTCCCCCTTAATCTGACAAACAGGCATGTGAGGGAGGTGCACCTAATCCAGAGAATCGCGGGCACAAGTGATAAATTACTCGAGAACAAATTACGTGAAACTGCTGTGAGTAAAACAAACAATTTATTAAAAAGACAAATGAGCCGGCCCCGTCGCAACGTGGTTTAATTATTACATGATAATACTTGTCAAAACTGCTGGCATATTTGTACGGAATGTTTACGTAGGTGATTGATGAATAGAGGAATACGTTGGTGTAAAAGTACGTAAAGCTATCTTATTAAACCGTAATTTATTATTTCTAGACTGTGATACGACGCTACAAGACTAGACAGCATCCAACAAAACGTTAACGGTAATTCAATAATTACCAGGACATTGTTCAACAAACAACGGAATGAAACATTAATAATAAATTTTATGAAAAGCAAGCATCAGCAAATCCAGTTCAGAATGAACTCCAGCTCGCAGCCCCTTCCCCGAGGGTAAGCTAAACTTACTACCTCATTACATTAATTGCCCGTCGCAAAGGAGAATAACTATTAAAAATTCATTGTTTTCAGCCTTCCACCAAATTCACTCGAATAGCAATATTAATATTTAACTCTCCAATGACGCCGCGCCTAATGCTCTTTATTTAAAATTCTCAACAAACTTAATATTTGAACAGAGCGGCCCCCCAAGGATCCTATGCCTATTAAAAGTATATCAAGATTATTGTTTATTCGCAGTCGTTTCGCTTACAAAGCGGCGTGGGCTCGAGTCTCGGCCAGAGGCCCCGCTGTGCGGGCCGCAGTAGAGCGCGCGTTTTGCTGAAATTCCGCGCGGGTAATGTTTCACATGGGGTATCTCGGTAAGGAGACTAGACTTGCACGCTCAGTGGTACATAAATTTTCCGTTGGTACCGCATCGGAACCGCAGTAGGTAGCAGAACGACGTCCGTGCCTCGTACGTGTTGCGCTGCCAAATAAAAATGTGGGAGGGACCTTATTTTGAACATTAGCTAGCGACTCATATGGGGCAGCTGTACGAATAGGAAAGTACGATATGTGTGTGGTAGGTACGCGTGTACGCGCGGGTACCATACATAAACCTGTCTATTTATTATGGTAACTACATATTTTATGTACGCCTGCATTATCTGGCTGATGTTATGAGATAATGTGGGCTACATTTCGGTTTCTACTCTTATTGTTTTCTTGAAATATGAATATTGTGACGTAGAACGTTAGTACGTTGTTTATTTGTGAGAAGAGCTTAGCCAGGACATTGCCGAAACAGTACCAATCTTGTTAGTTTTGTTCGAGTAAATACAAGTTCTGCCTTAATTTTATTTACAAGGTCTAGTTGTAAGTTAAATAAACAGTGCTTTTTTGGTTCAAATTGCCACAAAGTGAGGTTATTAATATTCGCGGCTTGCTGCGAAACGTATAATCGCCGGACCCACCTACATAAATAATTCATGTTGGAATTAAAGAAACTAAAGTTTCTCTCATTTTAACGAGCCACTTTAATGAAAGTGTTTGCTAAAGGAATTTATCAAATTATGCGGCAGACGTAGCGGGTGTTTATTTCTTATTTTAATACAATAAGCGGCCCCATTTATCTATAGGTCCGACGTTATGGCTCGACTTAAGGCTCGGGTTTTATCGCGGGTTAGTAAGGTAAGTTTACTTATTCATCAGAACTTTCGCTTCTAGACTTTAAGGTTTACAGTTAAACCACCATATTTTCTTCCCTTTAACGTAACTGACGTCTGAGTGACGTACTCACGACGTACTAGTGTTCTTGTTCTTATCATACAATATGTTACTGGCATGATAGAGGTTGTACTACTTTAGAGCTGACGAGCTCGTTGTTTGAAGCTTTTGTGGCTTTGCAGTGACGTCTTACATTTCTGTCTCAGATAAAAATACACATTCCCTTGGGCGTACCTCGTACCTACATGTTTCATAAGCCAGTGTTTTGTAGAAAGTATATTACCTACCAACAGTCTTTCTACATCTTTAAATTGTTTGATTTCTCAAAACATTAACAATGAGATTCACGTACCTAGCTATTTGTTTTACTTACATTTCAAAGTTCAAAGTCAAACTCACAAAAATACGTCAACCTTCGTTAACTAATGATTAACATTGTCAAAGACTCGAGGACAAACTTATGTTAATCTTACAGTATCGTAGGTATAGTGAAGCTTACCTATAGATAATTAGAAGACAGTGTTTGTGAGTCTGAAGCAGCCTCGCAACGCGGTTAGTTGTTTAACGTGTGAAACAAACGGTGGAGCCTGTAGCGACGTAGCCAAGGATGCTGCAGAGGGATGGAAACGATTGAGCGTGTGTCTGGTGACTCACGAGACGTTTTATGATTACTTAAGCCATCATTTAGTAAACATTTTGACAGTTTATTGAAGGTTTTTTTTATTTCAAATCTTTACTAAGTGGCTTAGGTAATCATTAACTAAATCTGAGTACCACAGTCACAACGTTTCGATTTTGGTAATGGAACTTTTATGAACTAGATTTGCAGACAGTTTTAGTTCTTGACCAAGGAACAAATCCGATCGCAGATCTTTTCATGTAATGAGCTAACATAATTTAAATTCAGTCATTATTGTCAGTAATTTATGTTCGTCCATCGGTACCTAACACTACAGGGGTTAAAGGCAGGACGCTATGTGATTCTCAATAGTTAGTAAATCTTGTGTCAATGAATAGTATTATTTTGGTAATGGAAAACAGTGAATCATAACGATCTGCCTAGCCTTTTCTTACCATGTTGGGGTGGCTTCCAGTCTTACCGAATGTAGCTGAATACCAGTATTTTAAATAAAGGGACAGGCAATCAAACCTCCACAACCCCGTTAGTGTTGGAAAACAGTGAACATAACACAAATCAAAACTTTTATCATTTTATTATCTTCCCTTAACTTTTAGATAAAAATGATATAAAAGCCCGTACAGACCTAACCCAAGTCTAAGACCTAAGTCTCTCTCATGAAACATATCTAGAAATTTTACGTGCATGTATGTGAACACAAAATGCGGCACGTTACGACGCCTCGGAGTTTCAGACATTAGGTAGAAATTAATGATGTGGCACCGAGTACTGGAACTCTGACAGACTTGTAGCGAGCGGTTCATTAACCCGTCTTGGGCAACACTAGTGTGTCGTGTGCCTGTACACTGTGCAGACACGAGGAGACACTAAATACACCTGGTTTTGGGGAGACTGAAATATGTTGTGTACTTTCAAGGATGCACTGGATAATCGGAGAATGACATTATGCTTATGAGACAACATGTTTTGCAGAAAAATTACGCCGTTTCGTAATTACAAACTTCCATCGCCTATTTTAAATTTTAAGCCTGGTAGAAGATGACTTTTCAAAAATCTTAGTTCCAATTCTAGCAGGCCTTCTTTATTCTCTTGAGTTTTTTCTTTTGCACAGAGATATGATGTGATATCTGTCAGTAGATTTAAGATTTTTCTTAATGGTCATGCCAGTTTTCATACGCGAAAACTGTAAACAAATAAACAGTTTAAAATTATCGAGAATTAACTGAATGCCTGACACTTTCACGAAGAGAATTGTGGTTTAATTTGATTGCAGTATTTTCCAAATAAGGTCGATTTTCACCATTCATTCGAGTTTTTTTTTTTTAAATCCCGAAAACGTCATTTAAGGCCCAGATATACGCCAACGACCTTGAGCGAGTGGGAGGAGCTTAGCAATAGCGTCTACCCGTGCGTGAGAGTGATCAGCGATACACTGCCAGCAAGAGCATGTTTTAATTAAAAGTGCAAATAAAATCGTATAAAATTAGAAATTAACTATTTAATAAAAAACAATCCATCACTGGATGCAGTTTGGCATTTGAAATTTTAGGGTGTATTTTAAATTATAATTATATTTGTTAATGAAGAGATAAACAGCTTTTAAAATTTGTTAAGAGGTATGTTTGAAGATTTTTTTCGTGCATTAAAGCTACTATTTACAGAACTAAGATAATAATAAAATATATATACAAGTATCAAAAAGGGGAAGTAATTACAGGGCGTCAAAAAATTCGTCCACACCGCTGTCAACAGGAAAAGTGCCCAGAAGGCTGGCAGCATTGCCACGTTGGATGGCAATGCTGATTCTTTGCCCAAAAAATATTCCAGCCCTCCGGTCACGTGAAGAGTCGACCAAACGCTTGGAAATTTCCTGATAAATTAAGTGGGCACTCGGACCCCATGGCCCCAGTGTTTCAACCCCAAACGGCTCAAACACATAACTACCAATTAAGTTATTGTATTTGCGCCGTTTGAGGTTTTCAGCACCAGCAGCAGCCGCCCCAGCACAGCTCACAGTGCTAGGAAGATGGGATGGCGCAAGGGTGTCGACACAAGTTGCATCCCACACCAAAGGCCTACCCAACTTCCAAGGCATTATGGTCATACCATCTGGTCTCTTCCCATCGACGCGTGCCAACCCGTTGGGTTCCAAAATAGCTGGCACACCGGCGGTAGCCAGAGCACGTCGGATAAGATCATTAATGCTAGCGTGTCGCGCAATCCGACCTGCGCTCTTACTGCAAGAAAGGCCATGGTGTCCGAGACCGTCGACTGCTTCACCACATTGACAGCGATGTGGAGCCCCACATGGAGCACCCAATCGCAAACAAGTAGCGAGCCGGAAGGTAGTGTCACCTAACATAGTGCCTATATTAGGTGACGGTAGTGCTTGAAGCCAAAGGCCCGACTCCCACTCACCCACAGCCAGTAGGCGGGCACGCTCAGCAGTATTGGTAGACGTATTAATAAGGTTATTCCGTACCAACCTGCAGAGCGGCTCATCCCACTGTCTCTGGGAAAATGGGTTCTCGGGCCGATCCGTGTTCGGGCAAGCCATTCTCCAGGCGCTCTCTGCATCGGACAAGCACGGCACTTCCGAGTCAACCAGGGAGAGGGTTAAAATTTTCCTGGTTAGCTTTTCAGTGCTGTGGACAGACGACAGGAACGCCGGTAAGCTTACACTAGAAATTTTGCGGACGCCGAGGCCACCAAAACGGATTGGAAGGGTGGCTTGCTGCCACGCTCGGTCGTCCAAGGCCACATTAAGAATGGATGTAAGTGTGTCGTGGATAATTTGGTCAATTTTGTCCAAAAGTTGTGGTTTCGTCCACAGAGGTGAAGAACGAAGAAAATACATAAAATTTGGACCAAAACAACAGTATCTGATAAGGGTGAAAGCCGAATGTAGGTTAATTTTGGAGAGTCTATCTGAAATATCATGAAAATGTTTAATTTTGTCATCGATGAAAAATGAGAAACTTTCTTCTAAAATAGGGGAACCTAGGAGGTACAAGGAACTTTTTTCTAAAATTTTGATTTGAGGGGCTATTGAGTTAAATTTTTCTATTGTCGATTGTCTGTCGGTAATGTCAGGGAGATAAATTTCGCATTTAGACGGGTTAAGGTCCAGGCCAATAGATTTAAATTGTTGTTTGAGGAGTTGTAAGTCATTCAAAACGGTGTCGATTTCACCTCCTAGCGTTCCATCATCTAAATACCATACGTTGAATTTGGAATTTAGTTGTTGAATAATGGGATGAATAGCCAAACTGAAAATGACAGGCCCGAGAGGATCACCTTGTTGGCAACCAACTGCAGATTCCAAAAATTTGTCCTTATATAATAATTTTGTAGGATTCCTGTAACATTGCCACATAAAACCATAAATTTCGGGTAGTACTTTTTTAACTTCAGCCAACAAAGTGTCCCTGTTCACGGAGTTGAAAGCATTTTTGACGTCAACCTTGAGAATGACCTCACCTTTCTTTGAATTTAAAAAAGAGGATAAGGTATGTTTAATTATGTTTTGAATTCCATCACGGTATGCGAAAAGGTCTTGAAAATGTCATATTTTTTTTGTTTGTCAAAATTATTTACGGTTTATGAGATACACTGCTTTAAAAAACCACCTTTTTGAACGTTTGCAGAAATCTCCGCCTTAACAGCGGAAATTAACGTTGTATTTTAGATTCTAAGTCGTTCTAATTAAAGTTATATTTCGTGTGTCCTTGCTACGCTCAGATCACAGAATATGTTGCTACGGCGTGTGACAGGTATTTCAAAGGATTTCCAGACTGATAGACATATGGCTTATCTACAGTTGAGTTTGATTTCCGTGCAGAACAAATATTTGTATGGCTAATATTGGGTATCGAGTCAATAAATGAATATTGAATGCTTCCGATACGCGGTAGGAGACGTCCTGTGATAAAGCAAATAACTAACAAATTGAAATAAAATGGATTAAGACTAGAACTTAATCTACTTTCACCTTCCTATTTAACTTTAAGGAATTATTGTTTAGAAACTCTGGGGTTCATGCTTCTAGAAAAGTTTTCTTGTAGACAAGTCTTCTTCAAATGTTGTAAGTTGTACGTAGTCTGTCAGATAAATAAAGATTGGCATATTGATTTTCAGTTATCTACATAGTTTCTATCAATTCATCAATTCACTGTTAAAAGTTAAAGGAAAATAAAACAAAAAATCGATTTCTGAAGAATGTAAATTCTCAGAACGTTTCAGTAGTCAATGACTAAGTTTATTTCAGCAGTGTGTCTAGTTAAATTGTGACAGCGTGTTAAGCTACGAATAAGAGCATATTATAAGAAGAATGACCATCTCGGAAGCTATTGAAAGAACAAAACAGTTCAAATTTCAGGTCACGAGTCTTAAAAACTTTGTACATCTATACTAACAATTCTTTGGAAGTTCACGACAGACAAAACAGATAGTGATAGTGATAGTGAAACAGATAGTGTTGTTATTTATATGTATGAAGAATTGTGAAAAGCAGCAAAATTATAAACATATTAGTAGAAAGAAAATATCTTAGCCATCAGTTTCGTAAAACGTTACTGACATCTCTTACAATGTGTAGCAAAAAAAAAACAAAGGAGGATGGGCAAAAATGTATGAAGCCTGGTACTCGGCCCAATAGCCATAATATATATATCATTGGAAAGGTCTTTTTACAAGGATTAATGATAAACAAGTCGCTTGTCTCCATTTGCTGTCGGTGCGGAGTTATTTTGTGTTAAGTATTGAACATTTTTTTTTAGTTTTTTTTTGTTTTTGTTTGATTTTGTTAAGATAATGGTGATATTATATCGTTGTCTTGTATAGAATCATGTGTGTGTTGATTAATAGGTACTAAAATGAATAAACACTCAGGAATAAAAAAAGAAAAAGAAAAAAAAAGTAAGAAACGTTATTTATTTTTTTAAACATTATTATCAATAATGGTATCGTTGAGGAACGCTGCAGGAGCAGTGAAGCCTTCATGTCTGGCATATCCTAGATACCACACGATTGAAACTATGTGAGCACAAGTGCCGACTGTTCGTCGTCCGGTCAAACACTTGCAGTAATAATTGCATAAAATGTTATGGATATTGGTTTCGTTTTCATTAACATTGTTTTTTACCAATACATAACAATAATAAGTTTTTGACCGTACGTGACGCGACTGTATGCGTCCGCTTAAAAGCTAAGTATCTTCGTTTATGCCATATTCAATTAAATCTTGAAGTGCACTTTCTCTATATATTTCTAAAATGTATAGTCCATTTGACAAATGCTCGTTGCAGTAGGATCGGGCTAGCTTTAGTTGATAGGTGCCCAAAGAAAGTAAAATAATCTGTTCTTCCGTCAGTAGTGGGAAGTTCTGTATTTCTTGACTTTCTATTCTTTGAAAGTCTGCTCTTCGGCTATTCAAACGTTTTCTTTCTACATAATCATAAAGTAGATTCGGGGAATCTATTCTCTCCCTAATTATGTTTAGGAAGGCCTCTGCATGAATGTTATCATCGATGGGTATGTGGAAGTCATTTAACATAGCTGCGGCGATTTTAAAATCAATGAACATTTTTGGTAGTGTTTTATTAAAATATTTATGCCCGAAAAGCTTGAAATCTCGTTTGAACCTCCCGTTCACCACTTCCACTACCCACCGGCATATTGTAACTGATCGAGCTTCATTACCTTGCTCTTGAAAGATCATCATCATCATCATCAAGATCATCATCATCATCATCATCATCATTCTTGGAAGATCATCAGTCAACACGTGCTGTTGGTATCTAGCACGATGTAGGCCTCGCCGACACATCACACAGTTGCGATGTTCCTCCATAACGATGTTCCAAATCGAAAAGCACAACAATAGTCCACAACACTAGCCAAGATAAACGTTTATAGCGGGTAACAATGTCCAAAAGGGGTAGCCGGGGTCAGTGATGAAAACGGTATAAGAAAGTACTAGTTATATAATAAACAGCAGCAGAACGTCGTCTCACGCGCAGAACGATACGACGACTAATGAAGGATGCGGCACAAAAGGTTGTCCACTGGCACCGCGCACCGCCCACCCCACCCCTCGGCTGGTTCCCTATCCCCGAGTCACCGTAGTATCAAAAAACAGAAATCTTAAATGTAATAAGTACTACTTTTTTATGTAAAAATACATATTTTCAAAAGTCATCACCATTATCTTAACATATCACGATATATTATGCATGAATAATAATAATAAAACAATAATAATATAATAATAATAAATATAATATATTTCTCGTTTTAAATAATGTTATTTTACATTGGTATTTTTCGTATTTTCAACCATGATAGGTATGTAATATTATTGTATTTGCAATTATGATATTAACTAACTTTGGGGGCTTCCAGAGGTTTTCGGACAAGGATTTGGGACAAGTCGCCATAGTAAATATTTTTCCTGATTAAAAGACCTATCCAATGACGCCACAATGATTGCTATTGGAGCGAGTACCAAAATGCCCATCCTCCTTTCTAAATACGCATCACGAGCTACAAAACCCTCCTACGCAAATACTTAGTGGAAAAAAATAATAATATGTAGGTTATACCAACATGAATTAATTATACCCCCGGTACTTAAACCGTCCATTACTGAAATAGCACCCTAAAACATACAAAGTTCGTTGTAATTCATCGTCAAAGAGTCACGTTGCTTAAGGCCAGGAGACGCGAACTTTAAAAGAGAACCGTAACTACCTCCCACTAGGTTTATAATTGTTTTGTTTACGTCCCTCCTCTGCATTGTCGAGTTGACAGAGTGAAATTAAACTTAATCGTAACTGTTAATGTTGAATAATGGAGGTAATATACTTTATGTACGTGTGAATAAGGGAGAATTTTCCGCAAATATAAATTAAGTGAGGATTTTTTTGGTAGCCGTATTAATTACTGGGATTACACAATGAGATTTTTGCTAATGTTTAGAGAATTTGTTAGTTAGTGTTGACAGTTTGACTCCCAGGTTGAGTAAAGTAAGGAGGTTTTATTATATTGTTTTACTTATAATTGATTTATAAGACCATGGTTAGACCTGCTGTCGTGTATGGATCAGAATGTTGGGCCACAAAAGGAATAAATGAAAGGCAATTGCATGTGGCTGAGATGAGAATGCTAAGAGGGATGTGTGGTGTGACGCGAAAGGATAAAATAAGGAATGAGTACATAAGAGGAAGTCTGAAAGTGGCGCCAGTGAATGAAAAGTTGATTGGTAATCGATTGTCGTGCTATGGACATGTGATGAGAAGGAATGAAGGAAATGTTGTGAGGAAAATGTTGAGTATGAATGTAGATGGCTATAAAAGGAGAGGAAGGCCAAAGAAACGATGGATGGACTGTGTGAAGGATGATATGGCTAGAAAGGAGGTGACTGCTGAGATGACGAGAAATAGGGAAGTATGGAAGAAGAAGACATGTTGCGCCGACCCCAAATGAATTGGGATAAGGGCAGGAGAATGATGACTTATAATTGACTGCCTCGTTTGTGTAGTAGCCACAGGTGCAACTGTTGAGTAATAATAATAATAATATTCCACAACTATCACACAACGCCATCTAGTCCCAAGCTAAGCAGAGCTTGTGTTATGGGTACTAGACAACTGATAAACATACTTATATATTTCTAAATACATACATATTATAGATAAATTACACCCAGACACAGAACAAATGATCGTGCTCATCACACAAACATTTGTCCTGGGTGGGAATCGAACCCACCCACCTCCGGCATTGCAGTTACGGTCACTAACCACTAGACCAACAGGCCAGTCAAGTAAGGAGGTTTTATTATATTGTTTTACTTATAATTGACTGCCTCGTTTGTGTAGTAGCCACAGGTGCAGCTTCTGAGTATGAGGTTGTGGGCTCAGTTTCCGGATCTCGAAAAATATTATTGGATTTTTCCATCAGGATTTCTCTGTAGCACCCACGGAGTCTGGATTTGTACCCGGTTGATGGCAATAGGCTCTCCCCCTATTGCATGGAAATTAAACATAACTGGTGAAATGTGGTAGAACTTTTAGTTAGTACTCTGCCAAACCCTTCGAGAATTACAGGTGTGAGTTTATGTTATTTACAACCTTCGTTAATGCTATTTTGAGCTAAAATGTATAGCTAACTCTTTTCATAGTACCATTTTAAATAGTTCCTCGGAAACTGAGAACTGGAAAGGGCCAGGGTCCCGGTAGTGGGAACATGATAGACCTATTATGCCTATGCTTATTTTTGAAAAATCACATCATTTATTTAAAAACACCAAAGCTTCACAACTCGAATAGCTTCACAGAAAACTTTAAAATGTTAGATATTTCTGTCTTCAGTTTTATGAGAAGGAAAAGAGCGGAAATTAAGAACACAGTTGAAGACAGAATCTCAGGTTTAAATGTAGGAAGTTTTGTGTCAACTTGAGGAAATAATGTGAAACTTATTGTTTTGTATATTTTTTAAGTTACCTCTCAGCTCCGGATAATTGTGATTGATCGATGATTTGACATTTTTTTTCACTTATTGACTATGTTACCGTTAAGTATGACTAGACAATTTGTCAAGATAATGGATATTTTCATATCTGGTGTAATATACAATCTGTTATCCTACACTGCAACTACATAATTATATGAGGTGATTAATGAAAGAGTGACAATGGGCACATGCTTAGTGATTAGTTATATCTTAAACACTGTTTTAAGCTTTCACGGTTCATAACTATATTTAAAATAAAAATATAAATAAAAATAATAAATATAGTTGTATCTTAATAGATTGAATAATTTTACATTCGAACACGATTGATTTTCAAAACTACTGTAAAATATTATGTATTCTGAATTCCATCAACTATAAACAGATGTTGCCTATTCTATTACTTCCTTCAAATACAAAAATATTGTTCGGAAAATCTCGCCTTCAGGGTCAAATTCCGAGAAAATGAACTTGTTCGAATTTTCTTTTCGCCCAAGAGTATTTTCAAAGTTAGAAAAACGGAGCGACATTCCAACTTGTCTGTACTTTTCCATTGATTTTATGTTCTTATTGTAGGTATCTTTTGTTTTAGGTTTTATTCTACTTTCATTGACAAACAAGTTTTTCGTTTAATTCGACGTAATGTTCGAGGAGAATTAGAACTTCGGCTATTTAAACAGCAAGGTTAAACTCCAAATAGTTTTAAGATTATCTTTGCTAGCACTTAGTTTGCTAACTAATCGATGAGTTGAAAAACTAAGTGCTTGTTTGCGAATTAGTAAGTTAAAAAGCTAAATTAGTAAGTTATCAAAGTCAAATAAACAAAACAATCACATTACATTGACACTAGATTAACAAAGAAATACGTATCATAATATGTTATTATATAGGTTTATCGTATAAAACTTATTTGTATTCCTGAAGAAGTTTGATTCTTCAATAAACTGTTTGGTAGTGATTTGCGACCGCTTCAATAGACCGGAATAATGTGGGCATGAACGGTATTCCACTTACTGCTAATATTTTATAAGATAACCACGGAGGTTGTAACGTTTTTATTGTTCCAATTGCCTATGACTGTATTAGAAGCAATATTCAGGTTACAGTGTATGGACAGTGTCTGTATAATAAAAAGATTATTTCACCTCGGGCCCAAGAATTTGCTGCAGACAAAATTGCTGAATTTACAATGCAGTAGGAGTTCATCTGACATCCTGGCCATGAATCGCACGTAAAAACGAAACGAGTATTACGACAGCGAGGAAAATCGTAAAATAAGTTGTTTAGAGCTCTAGTGTGATTCGTGGCACGGTCTGGCGACACGACTTGTACAGCCACGGCACTCATACGCAGGAAACGAGCCAATCGCATCACCCGAGCCCGTGTTAGAGGCCTTAATAGCCGGTTATCTAAGAAAATTGCTTTCAAATTTGGAGAACACTTGGAGCTCTGGTATGATTCGTGGCACGGTCTGGCGACACGACTTGTACAGCCACCACACTCTAACGCAGGAAACGAGCCAATCGCATCGCCCGAGCCCGTGTTAGAGGACTTAATAGCCGGCTATCTAAGAAAATTGCTTTCAAATTTGGGGAACACTAAACTGTGAACATTGTTATTTGATATTTTGAAGCTGTTAATTGAATCGAAGTTTATTGATGGATTGTGGTAATATTATGGTCACGTTGGTCGTATGTTGGGCACGCTCGATTGGCTGGTGTTACGCTCCTCTGGTTACAAATGCGTTAGTACAGCCATTGAACTATAATTGCAGACAAGAGGGCTCCGACAATGCCTAATTTATAACATTACTGTAGGTAACGTTAACCTAATAGTCGCATGTTCTGATTGTGATGAAGGGTGGTTTGAACACACATTCAAAATTATTTTTTCTCTAGTTCCCAAGTATAAATACAGCAAACATCGAAGTTTTCATTACCGTTGCGAATACTTTGTATAAGAATAATTCGTCTAAAAGTCTATTTTCGTATAAGAATTTAATGTCATAAAATGCTTAGGGAAAATAAACACAGCGGCAACATAACAAAGCTTCTTTCGTCTCTAAAATATGCGACAAAATAATAGGACATTCTCTTGCCTGTAAAGTGAGATGTACACTGACTGTATGTACCACATAGTAGGTAGAAACGGAAGACCGACTCCATATAATGTGTGAAAACAGATGCACGCACACATAGACATGTACGATTGTATGTACAGAGACCTCAAATTGACTCTCATACAAATGCCTCTCAAGGTAAGTAATAAGTTCAATATCGATCTAAAACGTTTTCAACGAATTATACCTACCGTTGCAAAAAAATTCATATCCTTCCACTTTACGAAAGGCGTAAAATATCAGATCTTGTGTTACCTACTTTTTAAGATCACCAATGGAACAACTGGTGTTACCGAGTTGCTGCACAAAATCGGTTTGTGAGTCCCATCTGTGTTCCTGCGTAGACCTCAGTTATTGCACACCTCACTCAGTGGTAGCCACTACGTACAGAAGTAACTCGTACAAGCGAGTCGTATGTATAACGCAACCTGCCGGGAAGCTGAGATCGACATTTTCAATACTAGTCTAGCTAAATTGAAGAAAACTCTATCAAATAGCTTCTTCGATCGTATTTAGTCATTTTTCTGTTTGGTGTTATAAGTTTCTTTTTTGGTTTTATTATAGGTACCTATACTTTTCTCCCTCGTCATATTGTTTATAAACTACATGTGGAAACTTGTAATTGGCCATATTTTGTTTAAATTATTACTCGCTGTCTGTTTAGCTGTAAGTTTTCCTAAAAGTGAAATAAATAAATAAGTAAATAAAAGTGATACTTTGTGGTTTAGAAATGCAAAATATTTTTTGTTAACTTCTGCTCGATAGCAAAAATATTCACAATATAAAATGTGTTGTTCCACAAATGATGGGGCATTTCATATTGTATCATGCGTGCCCCATCGTAGGTTTACAACAGGAACAGGACAATACCGAAAGAACCAAACAAATTGTGTGGCCACAATTTAGATCGCCAGCGACACGCTAAGAAGACAGTGTTTAAATGTCCGTCGTCGTGGAGCATATCGAGGTGTGTTTTGAGGACTCGACCTTCTGTTTAAATCTGTTGTCTGGGTGAACGGAATTACGGAACTAACGAGGTCGTATCGTGCAAGGTTCTTCTAACTGACGTAAGGTAGGGCTCCTAGCTCTGAGAGGGCAATCTGTTGCAACGTGGCTATTAACACAAGCTCAATTTCTATCTTGACTTGGGCTCGGACATTAATTGGATCTTCTTGGAGAAGTATAAAGAATGGCTTGCGTTGTGCTTTGTGTGGATTAGAACAATTCAAGAATAGTATTTTAAAACTTATCTAATCATGTGTGGCTACTTAATTGTAAGAAGATTTCGTGTTGAATTCGTTTTTGTTTATTAGGTACAAGAGAGTGTGATGCAATTAAAACTGGGGGATTATAGTACATTATGGTATAAGTGTGTAACGTTGGTGATTACCGCTGAGGCGGCATTGAGACCCGAGCCGTCAGGTGAGGGTCTTAAGAAAGCCGAGGACGGTAATCATCAATACACACGTGTATCATACGACGTTTTTCAACACACTTGCGAATAAAAAAAACGTGTGGCACTCGGAGACTGCCGCGGTAAAGCTATTGCATAGCATTTTTTATCAATTATTTAATTTGACAACCTCAGTTGACAACCTTGTTATTTTCCGTAACCATAGCAACGTGTTTGAAATATTTTCATTACGGAATTTCTGGATTCGCTCTCCACGCTCAAGGCCCGCGATAGAAGCTATGCAATAGGTTTATAATACAAGAAAAAACATTTTATTTAGTAGATAAAAAGTTTATTTAGAGAAACAATAAATGTGCAGTTAGTAAAATTATAATTAATTGTTTCTGATGGCGTAGCGGTCTCTTCAGATAGATTATTTACTGAAATACTTTCATGTTGTGTTGTTATTTCAGTTTTATACTTGGTATTTTATTCTTCTAGATAGGTATCTTCACTAAAAGCATCTGGCCATGGTTCTGTATGTCTTTTACAGTAATATTTGTTAATTCTTGTATCCTACATGCACCAGTTACACCAAATATTAAAGCAACCTGAAAAAAGAAAAAAATAATTATTAAGTTTAACACACAACACGCTGATGCTGAAGTCACGTAGATAGATATTTAAAATTAGTTTAACTAACCTTAGTAACCAGATATTGGTTAACTGGAGCATCTTTTATAAATTTTTCAACATCGTTAGACGATAAAACCTTTGATTTCTTGCTTCTAAATCCATCTGACAGTATTTTTAGATAAGCTGACAAATTAGAGTATGTTTTTAAGTCCACTCCATTCTTCGTCCGGACTGTACTTTTTAACATTGAGTATATACACCACAAAGAGCTAGGTTTGTACTTAGAAGATAATTCTTTAAAGTACGCCAAGAACACATTTTCAGAAAATGACTGCGATTTCTTGGTGTTTTGCCACTGCTTGAAATTTTGGTACGCTAATAGACATTTCTCCTTGGAGTTTTCGGGTAGCAAATTTTCCATAACGCTAAGGGCTTCAAATCATACATCGGGCGGTGTACAACATGAATCATTTTCTTCAAAACTAGACATTTTAACTAATAAAATAACTATAATAACAGTGAAAACGAGTTGTGTATTTTTTTCGCAGTAGCGGCAAAATATTATGTTTTTTTTATAAGCGATCAGCCATAGACTAAAAGAGGTTTTTTTTTTTGCTTGTCGTGGATAGTGTTTGGAGCCACGTACAAAATGGGGAATTCAAATTTTTATTTATCACAGAGAAAACAAAAATTTTATTTGAGTGAAAGTTTTATTTATTAAAAATGTACTAAGTTTAAATTATCTATTTAAATACAAAGTTTTATGAAATGAGCAAGCACTAGGTACATTAATTAATTTTTACTATTGAACACGATCTATTTTGTATCGAAACTTTTTTAAGAACATAGCAACTCAACCAATTAAATTTTAAAAAAAACCTATAACTCACTAGTGAATAATAGTAATGAAAAATTCACAGTTTGATTATAGGTGTCATTATGTGCCTAATTGCGGTGAAATTTTAGCCACTTTATGAGCAAGTGTGTTGAAAAATTATTTTATCTAACATAACAATAATTTCACGCCTGTAATCCCGAAGGATTAGGCAATGGATACACGCATTGGTACACCAGCAATATGTTTTAGTCCCATATAATAGGGAGCAAGGCTATTGCCATCCACTGGGCACTAGTTCAGACTCCGTGACTAACTTTTATCTATTAACATTTTATAAGTAGATTTTTTAGTAGATATTTATACACCTTGTAGCCTGAAACCCAGGTTCAACCTAGTTCAGGCAAAAAAGCAACTGCGCTCTATTGTAACCGTTATTATTTTATAGTAAATGTGCCCCTTCTTATAAATAAACGATTATTATAATTTAAGATGTAAAAGTTCATCTATTTATTAAGGGATTTTTAGACCTCAGTGATGTACCACTACTACACCTTGAAAACAAAATTAAACTAAAAATTTCCTTACGACACAAAACCAAATCAAAAAAAGGACATACAATTTGAAACAAAACAACGCCAAAGTACATACAATCATTGCTTGCAGTCCCAGACAGATCCGTTTTATTCTAACAATATTATGACACGACAGACAGACAGGCAGACAGAAAAACCAGTTATTTGCAGGATGAACGGGCAATTCACGTCGTGTAACCGACAGACGTGAAAATGTAGAAATGCGTGGCCACGAGACAGGTAAGTGCGCAGGTGAATTGGGAATGCGTCACGCAGGCTTTCATAATATTATTAATGCGTAGGTGGGCACTTTTACACAATATATTTATCAAATATTTTATTACAATTTTAGTTCTGTAAATTGTGGTTTGTGAATATTGTAAATAAATGTTATCTTTTACACGAGACTACATACATTATATTACTGTACATTGATTATGATACATTATATTTGACTATTACTATATTACATTATTTTACTAGCGACTTGTAGTATTGAAGTCTTTGCAAAAAATCGGGTTTAGTTATATAATATATAAGTTGATCTTCCCGGGATACATGCTCTAAGTGATATTAATCAAGCTTTAAAATTCTTAAGCTAAGTAAAATGTTGATAACAAATTGAAATATTTTCTTTAAATTTTTATAACGGGATTCTGTTTTGAGACCTTTCAGAAATAGCTACATATAAGGAAAAAAAAAAGTCAATTTCTTATTTAGCAATTATCGCACTTGCAATTTTCATTTTCAAGTAGGAAAAGATTGTGAATGAACTAATGCATTAATAATAAGATAATTGCAATAATAATTGTTTGACCGCGGATTATTATTTATTCATCTATTCATTATAAGCTTGATTTTTTTAAGTTCTTAACTTTCGTATTTAATAAGTTTAAATAGTATTCATTCATGAAAGGTCGAGAGTGAGCGAAACTTACGCAAAACAGGGTCCCGGTTTTCGGTCGTACTTTCAACCCTCTAGAAACGTTATAAATATTAGTGCTACAGTTCCAGAAGTTACACTTTTTCATTACGAAATTTCCTCTTTCTATTGTAAATTCTAAATTTAAAAAAAAAAATGTCAAACTGTTTTAGAGATATCTGAAAAAACAAACAACATTTTTTAGTTTCAGTTAATTGTTTATAATTCTTGCAATTTTTGCAAGCGATTCTTGATTTTTTTTAAATTATTTCTACACGTTATTCCAATGACACCTCGTTCATATTATTCGGAGGCGGAGAAAAAATTTTACTCATTATGCATTATTTTGTTGACTAGACTAAAACTCGGTATGTAATGGATCCTATCCACAGACCGACAAAGGCAAGCGTGGCTTAACCTGAAAAAGATGATCCAAGCGGCTGTTAGAATACAGGGTGATACCTACGATACGACATTTTATTTCCACACGTTAATCGGTGCAAATTATTTCAAAGATTAGTTAACCATGTTTCTGTTATCTATGGTTAACCAATATTTGTTTGTAAATAGTATTGTATTTCGTTTACAGTTTTATGCTACTTAGTTGTTGTTTTTTTTTTCAATTCTTTCTGTCTTAGGATTTATTTGATAATTTAAAAATGTTCCTATGAACTAGAACTACGAGTACCAGTGGTTTCATTTATTGTCGTATTGTCGGCACCACCCTGTATAGACTACTAGGTCTATCTAGGTCCATATCTCGACAATCTATGAAACTTTTTCAAGTGTAAAATTCTGTTTATAAAACATCAATAGATGTGCATTCAAGTCAGTTGGCCGATCAAATTTAATAATAATATATAATATCAACTAACCTTCAGTAAGTAATATGTTAAGTTATATGTTTCAAAAGTAAATTGTCAAGCCTTTTTTAAGTCATCATCATCATCATCAGCCTATAATGTTCCCACTGCAGGGACTCAGGCCTCCTCTCTAGGAGAGGGATGGGCTATAATCCACCACGCGGGCCCAGTGCGGATTGGCAGATGTCACATGTCTTCGAATTTTTTGGTTCTAAGACATGCCGGTTTCCTCACGATGTTTTCCTTCACCGTTTTGAGAGCAGCGGTAATGAAATAAATTACACAAAGTAATGCGCCTGCCTGGGTACGAACTCACAACCTACTGTTCGTAAGTCGTGGCCGACACCACTGGGTCACCGCTGCTCCTTTTTTAAGTACTTAATTAGTATTAAAAAGTCCACTTAGCCAATTGAAATCGTTAAAGACCGTGTTTTTACGTCAAAGATTGTACACAAAATACTTAATCACTTGAAGTTGCTAACATTTTCTCATTTTTGTTTTAGTGCTTGGCCAGACTGCAAACGCGGGCGCGGGGCGGGCGCGGCGCGACAAACTTAAACGTATGGAACTTCATTTGAGTGTCCGTAGTGGGCACGCGGGCGCGGGAAGCGGCGCGGGTTACTTTCCGCGGGGAGCGCGCGGGCAACTCGTGCCATAGCTCGTTCATACAAGTGGCCGCAGTGAGTGCGCGGGGCGGCAAGCGATAAACCGCGCGGGAGCGGCGTATCTCAAACTTTAGTCTGCGCCAGATAACCAGATAAATTGGATTTATTTATTTAGCTTTAACTTTTATAAGTTAAAGCTTAATGAAATTAATCCAATTATTTATAATTATTTATAGAAGTATCCAATTAATTAAAATAACCAAATTTTAAAATCTTAATAAAAAAAAATTGCTTTTTTTTTGCTTCGGCGAAAGTTGTTATTTTTTTTTATAATATAATTTTCTATATTTTGTAATATGTAGTCAAACGTATCCATTGACATTCTTGTATATTCAAAAAACTTTTGAGGTTGCTCTCGCCATCTTTCATACAGTGTGTAAAATTCTCCTTCATTTTCTCTGGTTAAATTAATTTTATTAACTCCATTTTTCACTTTTAGCATTTGCCATTTAAAGTAAGAATTTTCCAATAAAAACAAGTCTTCGTCATCCATATTATATTTTGACAAACACTGGACGAACAGTTGAACGCTACAACGCTCGGAACGAAATCGCGGTCCAGTGCGGACAGGCAAATCGCGCGCGTTCCCGCACCCGCGCCGCTCCCCGCACCGCGCTGCCAGTCTGGCCAAGCACTTAGTCGACAAAATACTCGTTTATTGTATATAAAGAAGATTTTCTTCTTCTTTTTTGGTTTTGGAAATAACTAGGTAGCCTGGTTTTGGTAATATTTTAAATACTGCATGGTACTTAAAAAGTGATGAATGTAAATGTGAATGGATGGAGAGGGAGAGGAAGACCAAAGAAAAGATGGATGGAATGTGTAATAAATGATAACGTGACGACTGATAGGGCAGAATGAAAGAAAGAAACGTGTTGCGCTGACCCCAAATTACATGGGATAAGGGCAGGGAGATGATGTCTGTCAAAAGTAATTAATTGTGTTTAGTGTTTGAAGTTTTCGTGATTTGTTGAGAGGAAGTTGAACTCAAGATATATGACGAAAATAGTACAACACATTACTAGAACATTGTTTTTAGATTGACGAATAAAAATATAGAGACTAACTGCCGTACTCAGAGAAGTTTAATGATTACTTAAGCTGTCACTTAGTAAAGATTTTGTATGTCAAATCTTTACTAAGTGACGGCTTAAGTAAAAATTAAACGTCTCTGAGTGCGGCAGTTATACCACCATAGAATTAAGCAAATTTATTTGGCTTTTATACCATCGAATTCAGGTCCAAAACACCTTTTTGTTTGTGTAAATATCACCTTCGTAACGTTCGGGCCACGTACATGTTTATTGTGGGCCGTTAAAATGGTGTGTACTTTGCAAAATTGCAGTTTAAAATCGGAGGCTAAGGCTTCGTTTGTGTACACTGTATATTTACCAAAAAAGCCCACAATTATTCCGGTACATTCATGTTACAGCACCGCATGCTCATACAGAGTGAGAAGGATGAGAAATGAGCGGTTACATGAGTGTAAGAGGGAGGGAAACAGCGTCCTCTTGCGGGAACAATTTGTCACTGTCTCCGCCAATTTCCTCTTGTAACTAGTTTTTTCTTTGCGCCACGTAAATTTAATTTCAGCTCTTTGTTGAACCGGTTTGAAGCGGTTGTAGCCGACTAGTACCCGCAAACTTTTTTCTTTAGTGTTTCCTTAGTCGAGTTTGATTTCTACATGTCGTGTTTGTGCTTCAGAGATTAGTTAAGCTTCGTTTGTTTAAAGTGTTTTTGATTAGCCGTAATAGTGTTGTTTTAATAGATTTAGTAGTATAGTGTAGTCATTGCGCTCAACGCGTTTGGAATACTTGTACAAGTTTCTTACTTTAGAACAGTATGTTGGTTAAAATCTAGATATATCTAGACTTAATTAAACAATCTGTGCAAGACCACTATTTAAAATACCCTTTTCTTGTGAATCTACATGATCACTTCAGTTCAACCATGCGCCATAGTTTGACATACTACATCGTGTAAAAACTGAGACCAAAAGCGTGAAAAAGGCTGGTCCCTTATTTCACGCCAGTTGCCCGACACGCTACCGCTGTTATCCTAAAAAGAGCATAAAAATCATGTCAGAAACAAGGACCCTTCACTCCATGTAAAGAGATATAACCTCACTGAAAGGGAAATATTTCAGTCAAAGCTTCGCTGTAGGTAAACACAGCACTTGCATTAATTTATTAAAATATTGAAATTTGAGCAAAGAGGATTGAAAGCCGAAATTGCGATTTGATTAAACAGGTATCAAGAGAAGTCATACATAAAATGTATGGAAGGTTATATTAAAACTACACGATCTAGAAGAAGTAGTAAAAGATTCAATTTTATATTGGAGCAATATTTCGTAGCAGTGCTACGAAATCTCGTAGCGCGTAGCAGGGGTTACAGGTTGTATTTGTAGCCGATATTGGTTCCATTTTGTGCTTGATTACAATACGAAGTTTGTAGCGTAACAAATAGAACGAAACCGAATGTAAAATGTAAGAGTTGGGCAATTCTTTGGGCAATTGTGCACGATTTCCGTGAAGGTTGCGTAATTGTTTCCATTGCCGGAGGGCTAATATGGTGGACGGTTTCTTAGAGGGTTGCGTAAATGTTTCCTCATTGCCAAGGAATTTAGGGGGAGGGAAAAGAATTACCTACATCGTGTGTAAATAATACTTTAGTTTATATTCGAGTATCACTTGCATATTAAACATGTCTGTTGAAGGAGCTCGTGATGCCTCCAGGTTTATTGGCAAAGAGCCAAGTGTTCCACATCATATAATATGATGGGGAAGAGAAATTCATATATTTCTTGTTCAAGCTTACAGTATATTTTGGCATAATACTGGATAATGTTTTAGGATTAAATTTAAACCAAATATTTGTATCCACATGTGAATTTGGAATGACCGCTGTATTTTGGGAGTACGCTTTGATGAATGTAAATTTACTGGAATTTGATATTAGAGTTTACTCAGCTCGTGCAGTTGCGCTATTTGCTAGTTATTTAGCCGTGGATCAAAGAGGCTCCTAGTAAGTAAATATAATATGTTTCGAACAAGTATATACATATATCGTAATTCCATGAAACAAATAATACCGAGTCCCGAGTAGGTAAAGCTTGTTTTATGTTTTACTTCGAGTAGACGTATCTAGATAAATTCTAATGTAGCATCGTTTGGGAAAGTTATTTAATTTTGTTTAGTACCAGCTGGTATTTCGATCCTAGTGGTAGTTACGAGCCATAAAGAATTTTATTATCATACACAAAAAGTATGCTATAAAACTAGCTATGTAGGTGATTAAAAATAGAGTACTCTTTTACGGTCATTAAATATTACTTTTAGAACGGAATTACTGTACAGTCACAATCCCAAGGAAAAAAAATAAATTACTCAAATTAACACGTACAGCTCAATGAAATCTAATTTACTAAAACCGCTTTATTCGAAAACCGACTTAAGAGCCGATAATAATGAATGGCAAAAAATGAAAAATCGCTTTTCACGATGGCCCATCTATCTAATAAACCTAATATTGGTTTGATGCGCGCTCAAGAGGCGTGAAATGACTCCCTCCCGGCCCCTCTCGCCTCCCGCGAGGCGACAGGTCTCACCAACTTATCCTGACCTGTACTGTTCTTACTTTCATCTCCGGAGACGATAGAAAATGTTTTCTTATGACAACGCGTTCGGGCTCCCCCGGCTGGTTCGCGTTGCAGCTCACTACTCCTTTCAATTTATATATTTTGAAAATGTGGAAAGTTTATTTACGCTCATTTTATAGGAATCACCGTAAGTTTATAAACATTCAGGCAAAATACCGATATTTTATTCAGCAGCAGCGCTTGATCTTGCTTGAAATATTCGCCCGATATAATATATTCTTTGGCAAGAGCAAGTATGGCCTCTCGCCAATAAGTGGTATTTTAGTGACCATTATAAGATTAATCGGCTAAAAACTCTTAGGTACAGATATTTCACGCTCTACAAAATATTGTGCGCTCCAGTTTTTATTATATAAATTGTTACTGGCTAATCTTTTACCGTGACAAGCTGATATTTATTACGCATGCTAAAAATAACGAGCTATTTGTTACTCATTTGGATTCAAGAATGTACTCTAAAATCGTCTTACACACCCTGCAAAGCGAGCACCCCAAAATAATTACACGTACAGCAGTTTTTGAAAATGAAACTACTGCGAGGGTTGACATACCACGTTAACTGAGCACATTCCTCCGATGGCCAGAGCCTCAAGTGTCGGCGTAACGGAGTAACTCACAAATTACGTCGGTCCGTTGTTTAGAGACAAGCAATTTGGCTGTCCCCACGTCTCCGATGGCAGCATTCCTCAGCCCTTGGACCCCTCCCCTCGCGGGTCCTTCTTGGACCCGGCTCTCGTTAAACTATGCGGCTTAAAGCGAACAGCACGCTCGAGAACTTTTCAAGATCACTTAAACTTGATGGTGGAATGTGATATTTATTGCGTCAGATGTAATGAACACACTTGGGTATGTGGTTTTATTTACAGGATTGTAGACGATTTCGTTTGTTAGAATAATAATATAGATTAGATTTTCCTGTTTTGAAAAGCAAAGTAGTACTGTGCCCGGTGTGAACGGAAAATTGGGGTCAAAAAGTAAAAGTAATGCGAGGTCATATTCATAATAATCTTCAACCCTAAACCTCCCCTTCCAATATACAAATAAGCAAGCTCAAACACGCTATTAATATAATACTCAACATCCTGATACAAATCCCACAAACACTGACCACGGTTAGTAAAAAAATAACTCGTAATATTTGCCATGACGTGTCCTGTGGCTAATCAGTTAATGAAGCGTCACGTTCTGCCTAACGAGCGTCTAATTATTCTATGATTTATCTCCCGCGGTCCTGACCTATATGAGGCAGGTATCTACATGGGCTTTTTTCAGATAATTACGCCTAAATGGATGTTGTTTTTGGATTAAGTGGAAGAATATTTGTTGTTCCATTGTGTTTACCGATTGCTGAGTGTTCGGAAATTCGTTAATCTCATGTTTTTATGTGTACAACCTAAGCTAAAGTAATTAAGGTTGCGAAAGTATTTACTTAGTACGATAAGAATAAAAGAATACTTCACAAGTATTTGCCAAACAACATACGATGTACTTATACACGTGATATAAAGCAACACACACACACGCACACGCATACACAAGCAATTCAGTTTATACCTACCGAAGAAGTTAATAACTCCAAAATTGTGTGTTGTGAAACCCGTGTGTGTAACAGTGAAAATGTTTAGCTGCATGTTAGGTGACAGTTAACAATGACAGCTGGTGATGTGATGTTGTATGTTACAGACGGACAGTCTGAAACTAACTACGTCTGTGACTACCACTGCTACTGCAAGTAGCTAAATTTTGAATTTTGCTTACTCTTGTAAGAAAGGGCCGGATCCGTCATGGTAGTAGTCAGAGGCGTGGCTTCCAGAGCCGCGTGTTTTGTCTTTTCCGCCGCACTTAAGCACTTACTGTGGTCAAAGCTTCGGGGGTCTACGGTAGTGGTCGGTAGAGTAGTGGTCGGCTCCTTGTCATCGTCGTCTGGGTCTGTGGTAGTCGTGGTGGTAGTGGTGCGACGACGACGCCGCTTGTTCTGCTTGCCCGGCCGGCGGCGCTTCGCCCCGACCGGTGGCGCCGCAGTGGATCGCTGGCGCTTCCGGCCTAAAATAAGAGTACTTACTGACCACACAACCTTTTACTAAAAAGGTGGGGTGTTAGTTAATATGTAGGTCTCAGCTTTCATTGTATTCATATTACACGCTAGTCAGCCATCAGGCTAATAGCGTAATTCCAACGGTAACCACAATGTTGCCTGCGACTTTGTTGCTCCTCTTTGGCTTAAAGTTAGTACTTACTGCGTTGGCAGATGTGCTGGACCAAACCAGCAGTTGTTCTTATCATTGGTTTCCGTCAGGTGCTCTGTGTGAATGTAGTTGAGGCGGTTCAGTGGAAGCGTGTGAAGTGAACCAGCAGGGCAGCGCGAGTGAAGCGGATGGTAGCAAGCGGACCCGGAGTGGCACGCCAGAAGCTTCTGCCCTATAATATCTTACTCACTGTTGCACTACGAAGTGATGACCGCAGGTGACTGAGACGGCTGCCAGTTAAAGCTAAGTCGTAACATGCATTCCTATATTTATTTGTTATCACACTGTTTTGTTCAAAGCCAGTAAGCAACTACTTACTGTGGTCGAAGGCCCGAGGATCAACAGTCGTTGTGGTGACGGGTGTGGTCGCATCAGCGACGTCATCGTCATCGGGGTCCACTGTTGTCGTCGTGGTTGTAGTTTTCTTTCGGTTTCTCTCGCGCTTGCCGGCACGGCGCGGCGGGGGCGCGGCGGTGGCGGCCGCCGGGACGGCAGTGTCCCGGTTGACCCTGGCCACCGAGTGGTCGGTGCCATTACCAGGCCCAGGCTCGGCGAGGACAAACGCCACTAGTGATGCGGTCAACAGCCGTATCACCAGTGGCGCTAGTCGCCCCATCTTGCCTGAGAACAAACAAATGAGAACATGAGTATTGGAACATTTGATTAAAATAAAAAAATTGGTAGGTCCTGTACCTAAATGAGTAATATTTATTGTCTTTCTCAGCACTCTGAGTGTATATGATAGGCCTTGCCTTCTTAGCATCTAAGAAACATAATAATATAATTAAGTTTTGAACTCATAAAATACTTTTCTACGTATCTTATAGTCCTTAATTAATTACATACATAGTTAGTACATTCATTTAGTTGGAGACTACCATAGGTCGCAACCTTTTTTGACGTAAAACTTTTATGAGTGATGAGATTTTTAGCGATGTAATGTGTCTCTCTAATTAAGGAAATTCATTCATTCATTAGCGTACTCTGTTGGTATAAGCACTAGCTGTTGCCCTCAACTTGGTTTGCATGGAAATCTTGATATGAGAAAAAAAAAAGTGCTACAGACTATTCTCGCTCTGCCGTTCTGACGAGATTGATTGAGACAAGGCATACTTCAAAATACATACATTTTATTCCATAAAGTAGGTAGGTATATAAAATTAAATAATAAATGACAAATATGACTATAAAGTTCTATAAAAATAGAACGAACTATTACTGTCTGCCACACTCGGGCACCGTAAGTTCTCCACCATATCGACAATTTTATACAATCTAATGGTGGTCAAGCCAATAACAAGCAAGAATATCTTCGTCTGAGAACACTTCTAGATACCACTGCGGGTAAACACGACAAATAAACTGTACAGGGACATTTACACGGAGTCATAAAAACAGTGTCCTCAGAAGGGGCCGCGCGAATAAACCATGCTTGTGACACTTCCAGTCCCCCAGTTATTTTATAGCTCCAAGTAAGATGAAGCTCGAATATTACTTTTTTTAACGTGAAACATTTTTTATTGAATTAATTCTGCAGTCTCGTTTTAATAGTGGCCTTTTTTACGATGAATATTCTAAATTAGCTGACGGAAATCTACAACTATTTCATAATCCTTCTTCTTTATTCCCGAGTTCTTTTCTTTAAGTAATTGGCGCTCATTTGGAGCAGATGGGTGCTTTAGTCTATATTATAGTGACTTTTCTAGTGAAACTATTATTCTATATCACGTCTCCTTGCTAAGAGAGCAGTATTTGCTTAATGCATCCAAGTTGTCTTTTATGTCTACTCAGTAGTTGAGTAGCTAAGATATAATACTATTACCAAATTCACCTGAGACACTCCATACTTACAACTAGTCCTAGAGACTGTCATTACTATTTCTAACACACCCTCCTACTACATCACATGTATTACATCCAAATTATATCCCGGAATGTTAGCGGAGGGTTAAAAGTATCATTTGATTGCGGAAACATCACGCTTCCCCCTAAGGGTATAAATGCAAGTTCTGACAATCCCTTCGAAATATTTCGGTGCCAACATCTGTCAACGTGCTAATGCTATCGTTCCTCGTTCGTTAATGCCCGGGGTCAAAGGGCTACTCTAAATTCTTTACAGCATTCAATCCACCTAGCCAGCTAAATGGAATTTTGGTGTAAGTACGCGTCATACCCTAGGCCGAGGTTCGCACCATTTATTTAATGTTCCCCTGTCAAAATACACTTATAAAAATATTCTGGGATATGTACGATTATTGGGATTTATGTTTCGGACTTTGGTACAGTCGATCGATTAAATTGTCTGAGGCCGCAATTTGACACTTGAGCTGGGCTGGCATAATGTTTCAATAGAACGCGAAACCAACTTATACTGGTTTTATTACCAGTCGTGTGCTGTCTTTTGTCCGTAGCGTCCTATTAAAATAAGTATTTTGTTTTATATTTTTGGAATAATGGACAAGTAAATTTAGTGTGAAACGAATAACGAATTCTGAATAGAGATTTCATTAATATTTTAATTCAATTAGCGATTTAAAAATGTAAAGCTCTGAGCGTATATTTCACAAATGCGCTTACACAGAGTAAGCCGTAAATAATAAATGTGTTTGTGAAATCTGGACCTTTTATTACGATGAATTACAAAATAAAAACTGGACTCTTTTATGTTGCTACAGAGGCTTATTTTAAAACAATATTTTATTAAACTTATGAATAAAGTTATTTAAAAATGAATCACTGACTGGAGTCTTTTAAAATAAAAATATAGAGTAGCATAAAGTTTGGGTACCTTCCGTACGCGAATAAGAAAAATGGTTATTTAATCGTGAAGGCCCGGATACCTAGTCGGCTTCCAGTGGCAGTTCCAAACCATGTTGGATGTATTCCATTCGGTTGGAATCCTCTGGGAGCAGGGCTGAAAGCCACCCCGGCACCGATCTACTTCGATGATGTCCCAGACCCTTCTTCGTTTTATTTATCGCCATTCTCAAGACTTACAAGCAGATGGGAGGAATGTTCGGACGCAAACGAGTGACGTCACTGCGACGTTTTGTTACGGCATTCTGTTACACAAATGTTTTGAAACGACGAACCGGGGTTAAGAAAATAGAGATTCTTTATTATTTAGGTTTTTTTTGTATTTTGTATGTTGTAGTTAACGAATAAATTCAAAAACTACCATATCGATTTTAAATTATTTCACCATTAGAATGCCTTATCATTGAGGCTATATTTTTTACCAGTTTAAAAAATAAATGTCTACCCGTGCGAAGCCAGAACGGGCCGCGTGTTGAAAACAATTTACAATTGATTATATATTTACTACTACCTAATAAATAAAGTAAATTACCAATACTATCTACGAGTGAGCCTTTATAAAACTGAAAAACATAACAAAAACCGTAGTTTTCCGCCACGTCCGATAAACAGTCGTTTACTTTTACTCAAATACTCATTAAACCAAAGTACTGAACTTTAAGGACCGTTTTGTTAAATGAAAATTACTTTGACGGTTCAATGTGCTCTTTACGTTTAGAATCGATAATGAAAGGCTTTAAAGTACAACAGAGCAGTCGATGATGATTTTGTCGGAGCTGTGTGATCAGTGGAGGCAATAAACACATTGCCAATTAAAACACGCCTTTGTTAACTTAATTAAAGACATGCGAAATAGTCTGTCATTAAAATATTTTATAATTGCTAGCAGTGCCGCCTTCATGAGAAGACGCGAATAAATAAACGTTTTTGTAAAATATCGAAAACATATAAATGTTTTGCTACCGACTTGTTCAAATTAATTAAAGGGGTATACATTTTTAATTAGAAACGCCCTCCCCCTCACTCTCACTAAAACAAGGGAACTGAATATTAACAACGAAATTATTAATAATTATTACAAAGACCTCCCAGTTGAAACGCAACGTCGCATCGTAAATAAGAAAGTACAACTTGGAAATAATATTCGTTCTTAAATGAATGTTCCCCACTAACTTCTCCGATCGAATCCTGCCTGAAACATCAATGTCTACTAAGTTTAATTAAATTCATTTTGTCATTGAATAAATTGATATCGTCGTGCGTCTACGAAACGTTTGCAAACTGAAACACAGACGGGTAATAATAACTTTGACAGTTATAACGTTAGCGTTTGCCGACGCGAGACCACGGCTAACGAAACTTTGACACTTGGAGTCAGCCCACGATACATTGCTTGTCACTGAACCGCTGCGACTCGTTCGCAACTATTCAAATGAAGTAAATAGAAACAGAATTACGGGAATTTAACTCCGCTCTAAATGTGAACGGAACTTCTGACAATGTGAAACGAATAATTGGCACTCATCTTCGTATACCATTTCCTTCCTAGATTTACGTCATACTTGCCAAGTTACGAATAGAAGAGGAAACAAGATTGGAACACAATTGCATTAGTTCTATTGGAAAATATTACAGCGCGGGGATATCGGCACGATCTCATTATATCAGTGCCTAGGTAAACGTAGCTAACGGGAAATTTATTAGCACTTAGCGTAATAAGCAATACGACTGTTTCGCCCTTAATAATATATTTATGGACTCGCTCTTATAATTAAATAAACAATAAATTCAGCTGATATTATTCAGTCGAGTTCAATAAAATTATTTCATTGTGTACAAGGCCGAGTTCATGAATAAGTCAATGATTGACGGACGTCCGAACTTCTTCAATAATGGTATATTTTCGTGACAAAGAAACCGTCTGCTCTACCTCGGCTTGATTCATAGTCGTTTCTATACACTGGCGGGTAATCTCTGACAACAACGTTTTAAAAGCGCCTTTCTTAAGATTAGACGGTGGGCCCATTGTATTGGTCTCCGCTTGATCGAGCACCGGAGCGCAGGTGGTCGATAAATGAATTTTCCCAACTGTAGGAAATTGATTTTCATTGAGAGGGAGAAAATCGCCAGGTTTTCTTTCCATTATGTCGGGTATCCCGGCTTTGGATCAAAACCGTCTTGTTGCCTGGCTCGTTGATTAATAAGTCGCCCACGTAATGCGTGGCTGAGTTTTATTTTTAATGAAGGAATTCTTCTCGTGTCATTGTGAACTTCATTGCAAGCTAACCACGTTTTCGATTAAAAGAACGACCACTCGTGTCACTCGGAAAATATGTAATTCATTTATTGAGATAATTAAAACACAAATAAAACATTAAAAATTAAATAAACATAAAATCACGCCTGTAATCCCCGATAGGTTAGGCAGAGGTGTAACTAACAAGTAAAAAAAAAAAAAATATAAATAAAAATAAAATATTGTTGTATACACCCACCAAAAATTAAACACATTGTGGTACAGGACACGGCTCGTATTATTATTAGGTTGCTCTCTCTGGAGCCCTAACCACCGCCGGTAACTTGGACTCTGTCCCCGATACGGGTGGCCTGCTATTTTATATGTTTTTTTATATATTATTTTAGAATGAAAAATTTAAAAATGGATTAAAATAATGTAAATGGAAATAAATGTGCTAGGTACTTCATAACATAGATACCGATGAAAATAATATCAGCTTTATTGCTTAGAATGAACTGATTATGTCTTCTATGCGTTGACGTTAATAAATAAGTGGAACTAATTGACATTCATTGGGTTTGGATGTCTGGTCAATTAGTCTGAATTAGATTATAGATTAGATATAATGATATAATGTGTTGATGTAGATAGTTACCAATATGGCTTTTTAAACCATTCCCGTAGAATGGTTTAAAAAGCCATATTAAAGGATATGCTCATATTAAACTGAATCGATATTAATGTAAAATAATATTAAATTGATGTTCATCTATTATGGCCTCAAAAATAATGAGTTGGCTTAAATCACGTTATTCGACGGTGGTGTTGAACTAAGTATCGAAATAAACTTTGTGTGGTAGTCAGGGTTTAATTAAAAAAGTTTTACTCGATTGCTTTATTACTTGATAGGTAATCTTCGTTCCTTGTCTATCAAGCCACGGAGTTTCGTTAGTGAAACGTCAAAATATCAATCGTGAAACCCAGTTTAAAGTTCAAAGGACTTCCATACAATAAACAATAAATAAATAAAGTTGCTGTGCTTTGTATGTGAAAAGGGCAATCGTTCGCGAATTAGTGTCACAAGGAAAGACGTTTTCGTTCGCTTGATTTATAGTTAACCTTTGTCACGACATGATAACCGTTCATTTTTATGTCGTTCCACTAAATGACTGGCAAAAACTTGGGTAAATCAACGTTGATGTCGTGTAGATAATTCCTAAATGGGACATCCAAAGCGGAATAGGAACGTGTCGTGTGTCCATCGAGGTATGATCGCTATTCGAAAAGTTTTTCTGTGCCTGCCGTGCCAGCGCACCCCTTTACCCAATTTATGACATCGTCGTGCATTTGAATAAGTTTACCATAAAAATAGGCGTTCTGCGGCCAAAAACTTTCGCAATAAAATGCAAATGGTGACATTGGTGATGCTTCTAGATTACGACGTCTGACGGTTTGAGCCTAGCTTTAGTTGAACTACAACTACCGTGTGGAGCCTTACTACGAGTATTTCAACGTGTTGGAAATATTTGCACTTTCTCATAAAATTTCAACTCGTCAAAGAAACTTTTTTTGTGAAAGCATTGCAGTCTTGTTTTAAAAAATGCTTTTAATAAGTACTTTTTTAATTTCGTATAGTCTAGCTCCTCAAACTAGCTCATCAAAATAACTTGGAAGTCTTTCATTTTACTCTCTTTGGACTCTTTCTTTCTGCGGGAGTTCACTAAAACTAACAAAAACATGAGGTATTTCAACGATTAGCCTGTAAGGGACACATAAAGAGGCAAATGCCCCTTATAGCTGATAGGCAGCCACTGCCATGAAGATATAGGCACTAAAACAAACGCCTATTACAGCTCTAATGATACGTCGTAATGCCTCAAATGTTCATGAAACGCTACCATTTTATCTCCATCTCTTTCAATCGCTCACTAAAGCAATACGCCTGTCCCTCTCTATTGTATAACAGAATATGAATGGGATGGATAGTGCACGATATTTCTTTATTATTTTTATAGTCCATTGTTGTTAGTGGAAGTCTGAGAATAATATACATGGCGCTGCATAATGTAATTAAGCGAGAGGGAGATTTTTCATCATAATTTTTTATCAGGACAATAAAATTATGTTATAATGAACGTGGAGGCCCATGCAAGGCCCTTTCCATTGCAGGTTGTAGAAAATTGTTATAGCATAGAGATGTTGAACACACCATTCTCTTGACTTTTTATTTTAAGGCTTTCTCGCCTGGAGCATTACCCTGTAATGTAACAAACCAAGATTTGGTTTTATACAGAACCAAGTGTATCTGAACGATAATACAAAACGCCCACTAATTAGGGGGATATAAGTTGGAGTATAATTAGTAGGTATATAATTGCATAGCACATGTGTATCTAACTGTATAAAGCTATACCATTTACATTTAGTTTTCTTTTACTGACTCAAATTTGCTTTGGCAGTTGAATGTCATGCTCACTCAAATGTCTCGCTGATGGTGGTGCGTGTGTAGGATCAATTATAATAATAATAATCTGAATTACACAAGAAATGGTTACAGAATTGTGTGGAGTCCCTGCCTCCTGTGCTAGGTGATAAACCTGTGTTACAGGAGCCAGTGCCCTCTCGCAAGCGGAGATATTACAGAATCTTATGCAATAAGATTTACGTAAAAAAAAAACTACTATAATACCAACAATTAGCTTCCTTCAAAATTGTTGAGCTGAATGATGCTGATTCAATCCATCTGGTCATCTCTTAGCTGCATTATTCTTTTATATTTTTTGTTTTAAAAGAGTGTCCATGGAGTTTCTTGCCAAAAACGGGCTAAGAATTACCTAACATGGGTGGCTTAGTCAGATTGAAATGATTAATTAAAATAACTGTATAACTTAGTGCTAGAAAAATTGTCATAGTAGGTACCTACCTAATTATATCTTAGTTATGTATGACTACTGACTTGGTATATCACCTAATTTATGTTGACGTGCCCTAGCCGGGTTTCATGTTGGAACCAAATTCATTGTAACAACTTTTAAACACATGAATGCAATAAAAAATTTGAGTTTGAGTCAGTACAAGTCTGTCATTCCTTTCCACTCCGCTCAGAGCGGAAGTGGAAAGGAATGACAGAAAAAAAGTCATTTCATAAAACTGTCAATTGTGCTTTGACGATACAAACAATTGAAATACGCATTCAATTAGTTGCTCTATATTTATAAAAGTAATTAGTTGTATCGTCATCTACCTAGCCGTTTCCCAACTACGTACAAAATTCATCTGTTTGCAGAAAACTATAAATGAGTTGAAAACTATAACAGTTACCATAGTCAAAGTAGAGCGTGATTTAGTTCTCGTAACTATAGAACCAACTGGTGTTTAGTAACTATATAATTAACGTATTGAGCTATGAGTATACCAAAGTTCGGGAAACTTGGTCGAAGTAAACTATTTTCATATTAATTGGCCGCGTTCAGCAAGTTTTGTATCTCAAATTAACTTCTTTCATAATTAAATATAATTTATACATAGTTTGAGTTTTTGACAAAATAATGGATGTTAATACACCCTTAACTTAACCGAAACGTGTTTGCAGGCGTTTGTTGGGTAGGAAAGACTACCTACTAATTACGGAGATTTTTATTACTTTACTTTAAGTACATCTATGACTTCTTTATTATTCATTTCATTTGAGTGCATTACATTGACAGCTAACGTAAACCGTGATGTTTCGCCCTAAAAAACACACACCTTGTATGTCAACAAAAACATTCTGTGTATATATTTCTCATTTTTTCACATGGACTGAACTAAAATCTTGTTTTATTATTTCGGCATTTCTATAAACTAAAACTAACATTGTATATTCTAAGTTTCATCACAGATTTTTTAAGCTCTATTTTTAAGTCATTGAACCGTGGTGAAAATATTCAAATGAAACCACGCGAAAAATCTATCAAGTCGTGCGCGTGCCTGAGGACTCCTTTAATACCTCCACGTTTGAAGCTATGTCAGTTGACAGACAGACTTACTTCCCAATAGCTAAGTAATATCGCTCTGCAAGGCACACAAAGGCGTACGAACTCCGACTGGCGAAACTAGACCGAAATGTCTTTAGAACTCTAGAATAAAAAGCACCTGGAACTAGTATATTGTTCCTTTAAAACCTTTCATATCCAGAATTCGAAAAATCTGCCGTTTTGAAAGAAAAAAGGCATTTTTTTATGGAATTGAAATTTTTGAATTGATTTGATTCCGAAAAAAATATGGTATGTACCTCCGATCCTTGATACCATCTTTTTTGTTTTCTCTTAACTTTTGTAACAAAAACGAGTCATCAGAAATACAACTTGTCTCTAAATATTATTGACGCAATAATATAGATTGTCTGTCATGATTCCGTCAAGTATTTGAAGACTCTTAATTAATAATTCAATGGATTCTGTTTGACATCGAACATAGCTACTCTGACGTGATGTCACGTCACACCGAACGAGGTTATCGTGCATAAGCGGTGTTTGCACTGCAGCGTGTGGCTTTGACTTGCACCAGGTTCGTTACCCCGGCTTCTGTCAACATACGATCATCGGCACCGACGTCTGACCTGATTTTGAGGGAATAAAAGGCTGTATTTGTAATGCAAGTAAATCATGGATAAATTATCATATCGTAAATTAACCGCTTAAAGGTTTCAAGAGGAAAGTCGTCGTCAATTATAGTATCATTATTTTTATTGTCAATAAAGTCGCTCACTGCAGTCAGGGATAACCCAATTCTTGTTTACCTTTAAAGCAGAATAAAGGAGAGATCAATCACTTAGCACAATATACATGTGGAAAAACATTTCACCAAAGATACCTTTAGGGGGAGAGCAGGAAAACAATCAACAATGTTAGTTACCAGATCGACACAGATTTCGTATTTCGGGGAAAAATGTTTGATAGTGATCCCTATTTCTCAAAACCAGGTTATCAACACTGGCATCTGAAAGTGAAAACCTTCCTTTAATATAGTACAAGAAATGTCCGTGCACTTTTTAAATAACGTTGAATAACACAAATACAAACGTTTTAAAAAATCTCTCTGCAAATAAAGAGAAAATTGCAAGGAAACATATAATTAACTTAAAAGCTCTTAAGAAAATTATTTTTCTTTACGAACATTAATAAAGTAGAAATGATACAAATAAGCAGTTTGTTTATCCTATTTATTCTTGTTCTGTTGATTAATAATGCACCATCTAGTAATGTACCTTGAGTACCTTCGTACCTATGAAAAACTCAAGATGATGTTTTTGATACGACTGGGCGATTTATGGTATTTGCTTGCCCGTAGCTCCGCTCGCGTTGAGGTTGGAATTTATCTTACGGGAATGTCGGTAGTAACCCAGATCATGGTTTACCAGTGACATCGGTTTAGTCATAAAAGCGTACCGACGAAACACATAGATAGAGTTATTTTCGTACATAATATGGGTTATGACTTGTAATTTGAAATTCTTCATACCCATAATTGTGATCCCAGATCCATTATGAGACCCATTAATTAGGTATAGACCTATTTAAGGTATCTGTTACCTATTAAAGGTTCGTGTAAAATAGATTGTAAACCATTGATTGAATGGTTTGGTTAATTAATAAAACAATAGAGTGAACAGCTACCTACCATATCAGTTTCATGTAGGACGGTGATATTTAGTCTCAGTACACAATACCTATACCAAAGGCATAGACACCACTAATTGTTCGTGGTTTCTTCAACTAAATACCAAAATAAATGCTGTATGCTCACATTTTCTTGCACAAATGTAACCTTTGTGAAACTCACAACAGTAGATTTCTCTAATTATTTGAACATGTTTCATGTTCTTGCCTCATGAAACATTAAGGGCTTGTTAGTAATTCATACTGATGTACCTGAAAACTTGGGTTACTTCGAAAATTTTGCAACAAATCATGGTTTTTAAATAGACCTAGCAGATGCTTCATAATTATTTTTATAAACTTTTATGGACACCTTTACGTAATCTTAATGTAAACTGCAAGATGACACTCGCATCCTCCCTAATCTATCACAGGCCTCACAAATAATAATCTCACAAGACAGCATTAGAATGCACATAATACTCCTATATTTGAAACAGAATAAGGTATTGAATTGCTCCAAAGCGCGTATCTGCATTTACTATACGAGTAGAAGCAAATAGATCGGTCTCTAGAGGTTACTATGAATTTTGATACACCTACCTACGTACCTACGTGCGTATAGAGGGACCAGCCATTAAATATTGACTGGCTGGAATAATAAATGCCTAGTGAAACTCTATGCTTTTGTGAATATAATTTGGCAACGGTGTAATGTAAAATGCAGTGTATTTTACATTTTAAATCCATTTTGTGAAACCTTTGTAATGTAAGACTGGAGAATTTTGTAATTTTATCCTTTATTCAGATCTTTTGGGAATTGTACAGTAAAGTGAAATTGAAGTTATTTTGGAATTCAATATTGTTCTGTATTAATTCAATAAAGACATATTTCTTTTGTGAGAGTAATTACAATTTGTACCCACAAATGATATTTCAAACTAATGGTCATCGCGAACGAAGGAGCTAGTAATTATTGTCAAGTTATTAGACAGATTACCCAGAAACCTGTCTGAGAATTTGAAATTAGGTAAATATACGTCATCAGTCTTGGTGTTTTGACCTCCAACCGTAACAAGTTTGTAGATACTCCAAATCGAGCCATTAGTTTCAATATGGCGGTACTCCGCCGTTTTATCTCTCAAACCTTTCAACTCCCAAGTTTGTTTCTCGAGTTTTAACCCGAGATCGTTTTTTCTTCATGATTTTACTTTAACTATGAAACTACTAACGGGTATAAGAGTCGAGGAAGACCGAAAAATGATGAAGGGAAGAAACAAAGTAATATCAAGAAAGAATGCGGAAGAAGAAAACATCAAATGAATTGGGATATGGGCATGAGAGTGATGAATGATGATAGTTATGAAACTACTGATGTACACATATATTATACAACATGAATAGCATAAGCAGTAATAGACTGTTTGTTTGTAACAGTGTGACATTTGACCTCTGCAAATATAGCCGTCACGACGCATATCGTGTTTTACCTATTCATAAATGCCTCTGTCTTTTTGTTTTTCGACATGAAATCTCGCAGGTAAACCTATAAGGCTGCTATTTGTTAAACTGAACTATATGCTCCTGCCATTGATTTATATATTACTGGCTCCTGCCTAATAAACAAACGTGCGTGTAAAAATGTAGGTACAACAATCAAGTAAGCAATGTTTCTCCAAAAATAACCACAAAAGTAAGCAAAACAATAAATTGCCCAATACGTAACAACACATCATTTATTAGCCGATGTAGCTGCCTTCCCGTGATTTCCCACCCTACCTATTTAGAATGATCAATAAACCCCCTGTGGGGCAAAAAATGTTACAGTTTACCCACGTTTTATCTCCGCAGGGAGGGTAATTAATCGAAAGGGAACTTCAAAAACCTTTTCCGCAGGCATTAAGAGGAATATGAAGAGTAAACAGCTACCTACAAAGTTGATCAAAAATGTTTTTGTCAGGCTTATAATGAGTATTCTCTCGTAATGCATTGTTAATGAAATTTTGTTAATGACGGAGATCTTTTGTTACTCGATCTGTATGAAGCGATTTGTTCTAGAAGTCTACGGACAACTTCTAATACTTATCCGTCTGGAACTTCAAGTTCACAAACAAAAAAGTCGTTGAAAACGGCGTCCGTTTTCTAAGTCATCTTGGCGTGAAGGTATTAAAGAAATTACTAAAACTAGCGAAGTGAAATGGGAACTACGGGCAGAAAAGTTTTATTGATGTCTTACAAATGAGCAAAGGTTTATGGTACAAGTGGCACGAGCGATAAAGTTGGGACGCGGGTGTTCAGTGGGCCAGTCGACGGACATTCCACCTCTGACGGCCACTTAGAAATTCTAGCTCCAAGTGCATTGACGGCATCTGCAGTGTCATACGTTTGACACTTTATATTTCAATGTTTAGATGTATTTCGACCACTTTAGACCAACGAGTCAGTCGCTACATTTATTCAGTCTCGTGTTCGTGAACGCTGCAGTTAAACCAATGAAGTGTTAGGTTCGATTCCCAGGCCAAAACAAGGAGTTATTCTGTTTTTCATCAAGCTGTCTAAAGTCAGAATTTGTGTCCGTTTAACGACCATAAAATTTTCAACATAACTGAGACTTAAACAGAACATCACTACATAATTATTATAAAACAAAGTCCTACGCGGTGTCTGTCGTCTGTTGTTGTTGTTGTTTTCACTTATGGATAGAGTGATTCTTGAGGAAGGTTTAGTATATTTTAATTTGTCAAGTTCCGACATCCATGCGGGCGTAGCCGCGAGCAAAACCTAGTGAAACATAAAATAATGAAATGGGGCTTTACCATAGTTACAGGCTGTAACTATGGTAATAAGGCCCCACTTACAGCGCTACCTAGAGACGTGATGTTATACCGAAGAATATATTTACATTTGTTTGCACCGAAGAATAATAATCAAACATTATTTTAGATAATCATTTTTGACGACAGTTGATTAAAATATAATAGCACTTGATTTTATAACCTAAAATCAACAATACATTCTATTTTATCACGGCAAACAATCATGGACGATGTACAGTTTATGTATTAATTTGCTGATAATAATCTATCCTATCGTGTAGTTGAATTTTCGTTATAAATGAAAACTAACTGCGGCGTGGGTTGTCATAATGTTAATAAAGCTCTGAATAAACATTAGTTCGCGTTTATGTCCGTAGTGTAAATAAAGTAGCAGAACTATTCGGAACTACTGCTTTATGTTGTTACATAAGTTGTTACACTACTATTTGATTCAACATACATACATACAGCACAGAACGCCACTTGCTACGATCCTTACAATGTGGCCTTTTGCCTCGTCCACATTCATACATCTGGTCATACACGCACGCCGGTTACGAGTACTACGCACCTGTCCTTTCTGAAGAACGGCACCAATAAGATCAGTGTATGTCTTTCTAGGGCGTCCCCTCCCAGCGTTTCCACTCACATCTGCCTTGTAAATACCTTTCGTTAATCGACTTTCAATCATTCTCGTCACATGACCGAACCACCATAGCATACTCTTTTCATGTATTGTCACTACATCTTCTTTTAATATTATTCAAGTTATTTGTTAAAATATAAGGCACAGTTTCTATCGCTAGAAGTATCGCGGTGTGTACCTATAGTAATAATACTTTCCTAAAACATTTATTAATCATACACAGTTTGTCTAAAAACACTCAAAAACTACCATTAAAGCTGTAATCCTATTACATTTTTTGAGCTTACAAGATACTATATGAACACAATAGACAAATATTCCAAACCTTCCATCATTTCGCGCACGCGTGCATACAATTGTATACGCTCCATGCATGCCATTCAGAGATTGAGCCAGCCACTCGTTTTAGGCTCCACACTCGTACAAACATTGCAGTTATCCCGCCTACCATGCATGCGAGGAATGTGCGTTTCATATAACTAACAGAAATTCGGCAGAGCAGCTACTCGCTTTGTCCATACCTTTTCAAGGGTTCCTGGTACGAGAACCTCTGGTATGTGTCGGTTTAGAGCTGAAATGCCGTGCTAGGTAAATATACTATTATTAAGAAGCCAGTAAGTATATTTTGACGAAATAAGTATAGTTCTGTGGAAAATTTATTTAATTAAATATACATTGCATGTTGAACCTAATCACAGTAGTATATGAGTTAGTAGTAAGTTGAGGTCATCGATAAAATGATTCAAAAATCTGAAGAAGCTCATGGCAAGAGACTTCATCAGCATGTGAACGCAAGGTTTTTTTTGGTAACACTTGTGCTCCATTACACTACCGGTAAAACGGGGCTATTCGGGACATATTTTGAGATACTTTACCAAATATCTTGTTTATTTCACATAAATTACTATGGTGAAAAAATTGTACGGGTGTCGGAGAACTCCTTACTTCTGCAGACATACTTTTGAATTAGCTACATGTAACAGGAACAGAAAAATAAAAAAATAATGAGGCTGTCCCAAATATCGCATATTTGGGGCTATTATGGACAGCACTGAAAAACCGATATAAAATGCATATTTTGAGACAAAACAGCCACTTTCAACAAGTCTATCGATATTTGGGACAAAGACTGACAAAAACTACATAAAATAATGTTTTTGTTTTAGGGATTGGTAGAATTTTAAGAAGAAAAAACTTTTTTTTCAAAAACTCGTTTATTTTCCGCTGTGCGAGAAGTTTTGCCGCCTAAATTTTCACGTAAAAAACGGTCTCTGACTCTTTCACCAAAATTTGTTACTAAACTGTTTAATATACTGACACTGACAGTTGACAATTATGACGTTAACTATAAATGTGTTGCTAGAGTTCATAAAACAAATCCTACCAAACAGCAAACGAAAATTATCGACATAATTGTTCAAAAACCTGGGTTGTCCCAAATACCCCCCTCAAAACCAAATAGCCCCGTTTTACGTATTCACTAACACGAGCACTAAACACTAACTCGAACAGTTTTATTTTGTTTAGTCTTCTCACTATGTCCGTGTGATCGAGAAGCTGGATATAGAGACAATAAGAAAAGTGCCTATGGACGGACACATTCTTAGTGCGTAAGGAAAATATTATATTTAACAGTTGTAAGTACATAAATTACTTATTAGTCTATATACTGTTGCTAGCAACACAAGCTGTCTATGATAGACATAGTATATTATGTATTAATAGTCTGTTTTGAAGACTTTTATTTTGTCTTTGTTTAGTTCACTCTCTCTTCCTAATACGCTGAAATAGCTAAGACGTGTGTCCGTGTAATTTGTGTTAAAATTATTATAATTACATAGTTTTGACTGTGCCAAGCTTGGACTCTTTATTTAAACCGACCTACCACAGTCCGCAACCATCGAAGAATCTAACATTGGTCAGTTCGAGCCGATTGAGTTCAAGCATCGCATTACTACACGTGCTAGTGAAAGAAGAATTTGTCAGTGCAAGCCATCAAGTGGTATCAATACGATCCTAACTGATTATAAATAACATCATTCTCAAGCATTGCATAGTGTCATCGTGCTGCGTGGTCAAAAAACTCGAAACACATAATTATTCAACAATTCCTTTACGTGCGAGTGAAACAACAAGGTTGTTCGTCATACGAGCTGCCACACGTGATAGAAGAGGACGAAAGATTACGACGGCGTCATCATCATAGTTTCGGCGGGAGAGCAGCGCGCGCACTTTTCTGGTGCGCGGGAGGGAGCAACGTGATCAAAACCACGCGTTCGATATATTCATTCAATCGATCCCCAAAGAGCGTGAGCAAGATAGCAAGCAAGCGACTTCGACCTGTGAAAGAAAGAGCGAGAACGAGTCGGCGAGTGATTGAACGTACGACGACAACGCGACGGTGGTACCAACGTGACCGACACAACGACGCTCCGGCGACCGGCTTGATCGTTCGCAAGACTGAGTGACTAGTGATAGTGACAATCTGAATCGCCATTTTGATTTCATCATTGTAAAATCCAAGCCCAAATACGATTTTGTTTGTAAATTGTCGGTTTTTGTGCTAAAAATTAAGTGTGTTGTATTGTGCCAAAGCATTATTGTTGCGAGCTGTGCTCACACGATAGCAATATGGAGGAAAATATCAAAAAACTTAATGTGAATAGAGGCTACACCAAAGGTATGATTACTCGACTTTACACGTTTGCTTGTAACGAGAAGGAAATCGAAATGAGTTCATTAGAAGCGATTACCGCAAAGCGAGATAGATTAGTTACTAGTTTTAACGAGTACGAAAACTTCAACAAAGAAATATTGTTGTTAGATTCTAATGATTTCGAAAATATTGTTGAGGTAGAAAACAAATATTTTTATTGTTTGGCCTTGTTCAACGCGAAGATTAACTTGTTGAGTAGTTCTAGTAAGGAACAGAAACCTCCGGAGCATGATAGCAGTAGTATATTTGCTAGGACGAAACTGCCAAACATAAATATACCAAGCTTTGCGGGGCAATACTCACAGTATGTTACATTTATTGAAACTTTTAAATCTGTGTTTCACAACAACAAGACCCTTGATAATATTCAAAAGTTGTATTACTTGAGATCTTTTTTACTTGGGGAACCATTCGATTTGATTAAAAACTTACCGTTAATAGGACAAAGCTATGAAGAGGCCTTACTCCTTCTGAACAAACGATATTTTAATAAATATAGGATCACTACAGAACATGTAAACTGTCTTTTAGACATAGAAAAGTTGCCCAAATTTGCTTCCCCTAAAAACATTAGGGATTTTATTTCAGTTGTCCGGCAAAACCTGGTGGCTCTAAAAAATCTAGACGTTCCTGTCAAGGGTTGGGATGCCATATTATTGGCCATCCTAATGCGTAAGTTAGACACCTACAGTGCCAGATCTTACCAGCTTGATCGAGCTCAGGAGAAGGATCCAACAGTTGAGGAATTTTTAGGCTACATGGAAAGGCGTGCCTTATCACTGGAAACTTCATCCGAGGTTCCTGCACAAGCTGACATGAAGCAAAAGCCTGGCACAACAGGAAAATCCAAGGTAGCATTGGCAGCTGCAGCGAAGGGTTCAAGTGAATGTCTATTCTGTAAGTGTTCCGACCATAAATTATTTTCTTGTAACAAATTTAAATTGCAGCCTTCTAAAGAAAGAATTTCCTTTGCCAATGATAAAAAATTATGCACTATTTGTTTGAATCCTCATAATGGTAAATGCAAATTTCATTTTAAGTGTTCCATGTGTAAAAAGAGCCATCACACTCTCTTGCACCCCGAAGATGCTAACACTGCGGATCCAGTAGTGCTCATATCAGGCCGTTCCTCTCAAAATAATAATGTTTTGATCCCAACAGCTCGTATAAAAACATTTGCCAAAGATGGAAGGGAAGTGCACATAAAGTGCATATTAGACACTGGCTCACAGGTGTCTCTGATCACTACAAAGGCTATTAAAGTTCTGGGATATACACCTGAGCGAGTAGATATAAACATTATTGGTGTGACAGACAGCAAAAGTAAAGTCAGCTATTGTATGCCATTAAAAATTCATTCACTTACATCTGATTTTAAGACATTAATTAACTGTCATGTAGTAGATAAAATAACCTGTCTATTACCACAGATGCCAATAAACATTGAGGGCCTTAAGCTACCTCCTGGTATCACTCTAGCAGATCCAAGCTTTAACGAGCCATCTGAGATTAATATGCTCATTGGGTGTGATGTGTTTTTTCAGCTGCTCCTGCCAACTGAAGCAGAGAACTCAAATGCCTGCAGCAACTCTTCTTCGTCGCATCCATCAGCTCCGTGCATCTTGAATACTAAGCTTGGCCATGTCATCGCTGGAGCATTTGAATCAAACATCATAAAAAAGCAGGTTGTATCACTTTTATGCACTACATGTAACTCTGAGGTCAGCGAGAATATTAAAAAATTTTGGGAAGTGGAGCGCGTTCCGGAAATACTAATAGAAGGGGATTCTGAGCATAATTTAGCTGAAAAGGTTTTTGTTAAATCGGTGAAGCTTGAGAATAGAAAATTCCAAGTGGATCTGCCATTAAAAGTAGAAAAAGAAAATATTAATGAAACATTGGGAAATTCATTTGACTTAGCTTTACATAGATTTTATAGTCTAGAAAGGAGACTACATAAAAATGTTAATTTGTTAACAGCTTACCAAAAATTTATAGACGAATATATAGAGCTTGGTCATGGGCACTATGTAGACATTGCCTCATACAATTTCAATGATGATCCAATTTATTTTATGCCGCATCATGCTGTAATAAATGAACACAGCAAAAGTACACGAACAAGGGTAGTGTATGATGCCTCTATGAAAACGACTAATAAGGTCTCATTGAACGATATTTTGCTAAATGGGCCAATGGTTCAGAAAGAATTATTTGATATTGTCTTGCTGTTCAGAACTGGTAAATATACATTAAATGCTGATATAAAGAAAATGTTCCGCAATATATTGGTAAACCCGGAACACACTTCACTCCAGAATATTTTATGGCGTGAGAGCCCTCATCAAGCTGTAAAATGCATGCGTCTTGATACTGTGACGTATGGCGTTAAGTCATCGACTTACTTGGCAACACGCTGTTTATTGGAGCTTGCAAATATATATGAGCGTGACTTTCCTTTAGCTTCGTACATAATTAAAAATTGCACATAATATGTCGATGACATATTATATGCATGTGCCGATTTGAATACATTATTTAATGCAAAAAATGAATTGCGTGAAATGCTAAGTTATGCAAGCTTTGGACTGCACAAATGGGCTTCTAATACACCTGGGGTTCTGTCAGACATACCTGAAAAAGACCAGCAATTCACTGAGCTTGATTTGCTGCAAGATAATTTAAGCATGAAAGCTTTAGGGCTTACATTTGATGTTAAAAAAGACTGTTTCATAATCAGCAGTCCTACAGCTTTCAATAACAATCAAATCACAAAAAGGGAAGTGCTAAGTTACATAGCTAGATTCTATGATCCAATGGGATTTGCTGGGCCTGTTATCATAAAAGCAAAGAGTTTTATGCAGAGGTTGTGGTCGCTTACCATAGGGTGGGATGATTCCTTGCCTGACGATTTGGCCGATGACTGGTTAGAGTTTTCAAGAGGTTTAGCTACGATGCAACCAATCTATTTAGATCGACACATTCCAACAGCTGATGCAGCTGAAGTGCAGCTGGTAGGTTTCGCCGACGCGTCAATGACAACGGGGTACGGTTGCTGTGTCTATCTGCGTGTAGTCGACAAAACAGGTATGTCTGAGTTATACTTACTCTGTTCTAAGTCGCGAGTTAACCCACGCTCAAACCCTCAAAGCATCCCACGATTAGAGCTCAATGCTGCCTTGCTTTTATCAACACTCATGGAAAGGGTGCATGACACCTTATACAAAGCTATGAAGATTGATAGAGTCTATTTGTTTACGGATTCAAAAATAACTTTAGCTTGGATAAATACTCATGCTACTAAACTACAAGCTTATGTATCAAACAGAGTGAGTGTAATTCAGCAAAAAACTGAAAAATGGGCATGGTGTTATGTACCATCGGTAGATAATCCTGCTGACATTATTAGTAGGGGTATTACCCCACAGGAGCTTTCGACTAGCGACCTCTGGTGGAAGGGGCCAAAGTTTCTGCAAGGTAAATATGTCTTCAATAAAAATGAAAAATTAGACTTGCCTGCTGAGTTACCCGAGATGAAAAATAAAGCTGATAAGGTAGTACTTACCACTGTCGACTCACACGAATTTCTTCAAAATTTACTAGAAAGGTATTCAAATATAGATAAGATGATACGGGTTCTAGGATACGTTTTTAGATTCTGTTATAATGTGAGAAGTGGCACAAAAAATACAAATAAGGTGCTTAGTGCTGATGAGTTGGAGCAAGTCCTGCACACTATATTAAAGCACGAGCAGGCTATTCATTTTAAAGATGAATTGCAATTATTGCGTAAAAGCGACTGTGTGCAAGGTCCCCTGAAAGCTCTACATCCTTTCTTAGACGAGAAGGGATTGCTCAGGGTAGGTGGGCGATTAGATAACTCTGATATACCGCTAGCTCAAAAACACCCTATCATTTTGCCCAAGACATCTAGGATAACTAGTCTTATAATATTAAATGAGCATATTAAGCTATTACACGCTGGGCCGAAGTTATTATTAGCTAACTTGAACCAAAAATATTGGTTAATAAATGGGATAAGACAGGTTAAAAAAAAAAAAAAATTACTCACAAATGTTTGGTATGTTTCAGAATGAAAGCTGGTGCAGCGAGGCAGCTAATGGGTTCCTTGCCTCAGGACAGAGTAACTGCATGCCGACCATTCCAAAAGATAGGCATCGACTTCGCTGGGCCAGTCAAAGTAAAAAATTCAAGAATCCGGAAAGCCATAATCACGAAGGGCTATGTGTGCGTATATGTTTGCTTTGTCACCAAAGCAATTCATTTAGAATTAACTTCAGACATTTCCACAGAGGCTTTTTTGGCGAGCTTTAAACGATTTGTAAGCAGACGTGGCTTGCCCAGTGACGTCTATTGTGACAATGGTGGATGTTTCCGGGGGGCAAGGAACCAGCTAGCTGAGCTGTACAATTTATTAAATTCTGCCAATCATCAGACGCCTGTGCAAGCTTATGCAGCTAAGCAAGGTATAAAGTTTCATTTCACTCCAAGTTACAGTCCAGTATTCGCTGGACTTGCGGAGGCGTCGGTGAAAGGCATGAAATTCCATTTAAAACGAATCGTATTAGATGCTCAATTAACATATGAACAATTAAGTACCGTATTATGTCAAATTGAGGCGGTCCTTAACTCGCGTCCAATGTTGCCTCTCTCTCAGGATGTAAACGACTACTGCTATCTTACTCCGGGGCATTTTTTAATAGGATCAGCCTTAACAATGTATCCAGAAACTAACATTTCAGAAACTAAAGTCAATAGGGTTTCATTTTGGCAGCAAAGTATTCAATTAAAGCAAAGATTCTGGAATGCTTGGTATAAGTATTATTTAAACACTTTACAAAATAGAAATAAGTGGTGTCATGCTACGCCTAATTTAACTGTAGGTAGTTTAGTACTCATGAGGGAGCCGAATGCTCCACCATTGGTGTGGCCCATGGCACGGGTCGTGAAAGTTTTTCCCGGAAAGGATGGGAAAGTTAGGGCCTTTCAGCTTAGGACAGCTGATGGAAAATTGTACACAAGGTCATTGCAGTGCATAAGTGTATTACCTATAGATAACTAATAAGTTTTTATTGTCATAGTTTTGTTAATAAAATATTGTTGTTTCATTGCAGTGCACAAGTGTATTACCTATAGATAGCTAGGTAATAAGTTCGTATGATTATAGTTTTTGTTACTAAAAAGTTCTTTTGTTTATTAAGACGTGTTATGCTACATATTGTTATTGCTATAGAGCAACCTCTCTTGGTGTCACAAACAGTCACACATAAGATAATCTAGTTTAAGATAAAGCATGTCAAAGGTTAGATGTTTAAGATATTGTTTATAAATATTTAGTTTATATAAAGGCGCAGATTCATTTATGTAATTGTAACTAAATTAACTTCATATCCCATATTCAAAAATGCGGTTATGCCTTTCTATATGGGCTATTGTATGTAACTACTTACCTTAATTAAATAGGTACGTAGCAAATTCCTAATACTTATATATAGTAAATAAGAAAACATTTTGCTCTAGTGATTATATTGTGTAAAGTATTGTCATGATTATTGGTTAATAATAATTGTAATATTCTTGATAATTTAAAAAAAACCTAACTTAGTTTGTTGTAATTTTTCTGGCCGGCAGTATGTTGCTAGCAACACAAGCTGTCTATGATAGACATAGTATATTATGTATTAATAGTCTGTTTTGAAGACTTTTATTTTGTCTTTGTTTAGTTCACTCTCTCTTCCTAATACGCTGAAATAGCTAAGACGTGTGTCCGTGTAATTTGTGTTAAAATTATTATAATTACATAGTTTTGACTGTGCCAAGCTTGGACTCTTTATTTAAACCGACCTACCACAGTCCGCAACCATCGAAGAATCTAACATATACAAGGCTATTTTGTAATAAGATATTAAGGGTCCATCATTTTGATGAACAATAGGATAAGAGAGAAAAAAACACTAGTATAAGATCCATTTTTCGAGAAACTGTATTGACTAAATCTTTTGGGCTTTTTGAGATCTATCTGCATTTGATTTTCGAACCTGAAGCCTGGCATAGATGTTGGTATTCATCCCAACATCTATGCCAGGCTTCAATTCAAAACCATTTCCAAACTTGTTACGTTCTAGAAAAATGCATTTACGTAGACTACTGCTGGGAATACAAAAGATGTAATGGTGTGACGCACCTCGCAAGGCAGTTGAACTGGTGCGCTTAAGTACAGTTGAATGGAGGAAGAACAAAAGATTCCTGCATCACGTTCTTTGGTAGCGCATCGTGATCGGTGTCACGCACGCTGCACGCGGCTTCTTTGAAAGGCTATCACGTCTGCTAACCTTAATGGGATTTCAATTGCATGCCTAGGACTTGGTTTTGTTGGGTGATCATAATTGTTCGCTTTTCTGGGCAATGATTACGTCACGGAATTGTTGGAAAGCACGCTATTGGATTAAGCGGACCGTAAGCCATCATCATCATCAGCCTATAATATTCCCACTGCAAGGGCTCAAGCCTTCTGTCTAGGAGAGGGATGGGCTATTATAATTATAATAGGGTTGGTAGATGTCACATGTCTTCGAATTTTTTGGTTTAAGACATGGCCGGTTTGCTCACGATGTTTTCCTGCGCCGTTTTGAGAGCAAGGGGGATGAGATACGCGCCTGCATGAGTGGCGCGCGGAGGTGATGTCAGCAAGGAGGGGCCTGCAAGGGCCGACGCCCGTCGGGGCTGCGGATTATCGAAAGAGATGGCGTGGCCTCGGCACAAGGGCGAAGAAGGAACATGGGTTGGTTTTTAGTCAGTAGAAGTCTGACACTCCCCTTCACTCTGCACAAGGGGGTTATTTGATGATTTTCCACCCACCAAAAAAAAAGGGGCATGAGATAAAATACACAAAGTAATGCGCCTGCCTGGGTTCGCACCCACGACTTACTGTTCGTAAGTCAGGGCCGCAACTACTGGGCCACCACTGCTCATTAGTTTAATATATTTTCGAGCGATTAAAATACTATATAAGATCGTGTTTGATGAGTGTGACCTAGATGTTTTACTTCAGGTTGCGTTTTCTGTACAGAATCAAAAACCTAAAGCACAAAAAGGTATGTTTGTATTTGGCGAGTTTCCGTACACTGGCTCAGTTAGCATCCGCAAACACTTTGCTATGGGCTTTGTTGGTAGTCCCGAAAAAGAGACGACCCTCTACGTGTAATTAAGGTCCCGATGCGTCAACATTACCTTGATGTGGGTTAAAAAGCAATGCAAACCGAGCATTCCTAAGTACACTTGAACTTAACGTGTTTCTACAAAATCAATGATCTAAACGTTTTGAGCTTGGACGACTTTACTTTGGACCGACGATGTCCCGTAAAACTCTTGAGGCTTAACTCTTTAGTCTCTCCCAAATATTATGCTCAAGGCAAGTGCCGTCTCAAATTGAGAAAATCATATTGGTTTGGGCTAGCCAAGACGTCATAATTTTCGTTCATAATTTCCGTCGCCTTCACTTGGACTGGATTTTACTCTGTTAGCAAATTTATAGAATCTTACTCTGTTAGCTTTACAAATGCTTCGAACTCACGGTGTTTGATTAGGATCTCCGTTAAATTTGAGCTTACTTGGTGTTTAAATACAATACGTTTGTACTCTGAAAGCTATTTGACTCTTGTCGTCAAACATCTTGTAAGGATTGACTACGTATTCACTTAATCACGAGAAGTAAATTATATCTCGACTTGACTTTATGCAGCAGAAAAGTTGATCAGTCTCTTAGCGCAAATCTAATTAACTTTAACTACCTGAACCGAATAAAAACGGTACGAAATAAGAATAGATTCTTTCAAAACTCACTGTGGCCAACTATAAAACTAGACTCACCAGCGTGACTTTCAGAGGAATCTCAAATCGCAAGACGTCAATTCGACGTCGAATTTTCAAGAATAATCCTCGAAATTGTAACAAGATTTCGGAATTTTTGAATGGACTGAGCCGGTGCGGGGCACTGGTAACGTAATTTTCGTGTTCTCTGCCGGGCGCCGCGCGCCGCGGAGCGCCACCCGCCCGCAGTGCCCGCGCGTCCTTATTAGATTCGATCAAATAGAAAATTTGGTGTTACGATAACCAACAATCTGAGCGATGATCATTCAATATACGTACAATACGTGCCCTGGAATACTAACAATATTATTGTTTCCACGCATTCAAATAGAACATTTTGTTCTGAGCTTATTGATCTTTTGGCGTTTAGTATTTCATCATCATCATCAGCCTATAATGTTCCCACTGCAGGGACTCAGGCCTCCTCTCTAGGAGAGGGTTTTAGTATTTATTTAGACATTAATTTCTGCATCAGATGATTAGACACATACCTACTATCTACGATTGACTGAGTGGCAAAGATTGACATTGCATTGCAAAAAAGGTCCCCCTGCCGCGGTGAGCGCTGTAACGTGAATGTTCACGGCCCCAAAGGATTCCGAAATAATTTAAAATTGTAACTCGGAAGGTGTGAGCGAGATAGCGCGCTCAGTGCATGCAAGGCATGCATTCGAGTTACACAAAAGCGGATGGTTTTCCTTATTTTCCCGAGTCCCCCATTTCCCCCGGACGAACGTCCACACGGGAAACGAGAGCTACATGATTTTTAACTTAGCCGTGTGCAGGTGAGACGGCATGCTAATGGAGTGTTCGAGTTTTCGTGAACCGTATTAGATACATATACCTACAGGCTGGTCTTAAATTCATTAATCTAAAAGGCGCACTTTCTTTTCAGCTGTTTCTTTATGAATTTAGAACTTTTCAGGTATTTTAAAAGCAGTCCGAAACAATGTTCATAGTATATTCCAATTACTGCGTGAAAAGGTTTCGCTAAAATAAATATAGCTATGTAGATGCCAAGAATAAAAAACACGAAACGCAACATCAAAGGGCTTCATTTTAGTAATAGGAGACAGAATATTATTCAGAAATGCATCAAATTTCTGAATAATATTCTGTCTCCTCTCTTTGATGTAGACGGATTAGTTACAATTTTAATGAAAATTGTAACTTACAGATCATACCTTCAATGTTTCCCCAGTTTTTAATCAAAATTAAAAAACTTGGTATTGAAACACATTAACTTTTTAATTAAGCTCTACCATAACATTGTTTTTTTTAATGCTCCGAGTATTTTCAAGAAGTAATTCGTATTCGTCGGCCCCGTCACTCGGTCCGAGATAGACTAATTTATATCCCAACATTCGCCTTGAGCCCTAAGTGCAACTTAGTTTACATTGCAATCCATTTTAAGTGACCACTATAACGCTTGCAGAGAGTACTGTAATTTGATTAAAGTACATATTTCGACTACGGAAATGGAGCTCGATGCTTGTAGATAATTTGTTTAACATTTAAATTAGAGTTGCGTAACAATGTGTACTGTAATGTAAATTTTATTTATCTGCTACTGATTCGCTCGTGAACCGGGGTCTTATTACTTAAAGTTTAACTTTATAGATATACTAGCTGATGCCCGCGGCTTCACCCGCGTGGATATCGTTCAAAGTTCAAATACTAAAACCGCATCAAAATCCGTTGCGTAGTTTTAAAGATTTAATAAGCATAAGCATACAAACAGACAAAAAAGCGACTTTGTTTTATGCTATGTAAGGACTTTATACTTTTTCATATATATATATATTTTTTTATTTAAGACTACTGCATATTCAATATTCTATAACAATTTATAATACACCGCAAATATTTGCGGCAAGTATTTTCCCAACACTCGGGCATTACAGTGAGCAAAAAATGTTTCAACATTTCCGGCTCGCGACAACGCAACACGCGGTCCCTTGATTGCAGGCGACGCGACGTTGCCAACGCGACGCAACTAGCAAGTAGCGATTAATAAGTGCTGTGTTCACACAGAATGATACTGCATTTATTGCCCCCGGCTAAACAGCGTTTTGTCACTTTAAACTTTCTGCTGTGATGTATAAGCCTCTATTTTGTGCATTTATCAACTCCCTTTCTCTCATTTATATCTGTACCGTTTTAACTGTTCAGTTGCTCTGCTCAGGTAGGCTTATTAATCATTTTATAACTACAGCGTTCATGTTACTCCCCTTTGTGCGAAGTTGCATATTTTAAACGTTTCGTATAACTTAATTAAAGAAGTGGGAGAGGAACTGGGAGATTATGAAAAATAATAACGGATAAAGTTTGTTTAGACTTTAGACTAGAGTTGGTTTCTTTGCTCACTGATGTAAGAAACTATTCGTTTTGGACATACATTGTAGGTCATGTAAGGCGTTTATTATTATTATTTAACAATTTATGTACACACAGAATCAATCAATCAATCAATTTATGTACGTTTAAGTTTAAAAAATAAATAGATAATGAATGGTGCTAATAAAATAAAGAGCTACCTGTCACCCCTGCAATAGCGTGAATAAAACGCAACAATGGGGTGGTGCCGCCATCAATATGATGAGGCTCATAGGCGGCGTTAGCCAAATACCGTGCCTCCGAATTCATTAATTCTGTTAATGAGCTAAACGCATAATGAAGCTTTGTTCCAGCTCCTAAGCTGTGGTTACCCATTGTGTAGCCATAGGAGAGAAATGTGCGCTTCACTAAGCTTAGCTGTTGGTCTTTACTCGGTTTTATATAACTTGTTCAAAATACATGTGAAACTCTCACAAGCTCCAGTCCCACAAGTGTGCGCTGTTGTTTCTAAGATTTAGCTAATACCAAGTAATTAACTAATCACTTTAATCTTTGAAGTTCACATGTCGACGGATTTAATAAGACTTAGTGCTTGTTTCTGTCTACGATACAAATGTCGTAAACGAGAAGATACAATTAGATACATTTGTAACAAAGTAGTACTGCTTGAGACCAAGTCTATGATTCCACTTGGCGTTTGGATCGCGTCTTATTGAATTATTGGTCGGAGGGACGTGACTTAACACACCCTGTTATCGGCCCATTGAGTTCTCGATGTTTGCTCGATTCCCGTACGTGTGTGGCCGACTTTAATCGATTCTTGAATGATTCTTGTCGCGTGTCGTGCACTCTGTGCCGCGCGCTCGTGCTTGCTGACGCTTTGAATTTATTGCTTGCTTTATAAGATATCTACCTTATAAATTAAGAACGAAGGATAAACCACAATATTACTAAAAACCCTAATAATAAAATATTCCGACTTCGCCGTGTAACCTCAAACATCTGCAGCGGGATGCTGAATAAACACTCGACGAGAATAAAGAGAAAAAAATATGAATAATCTAAAGAAATTTAATTTTATGATGGGCCTCCACCAATTCAGAAATGAGACACAATAAGTGAAAGGGTTTCTTGTCAGGCACCTCGGCTCTAAAAAAATGAGGTAATGGAACGTGAATAACAATTCGGCCCTCGGGGGGCAGGAATCGGATGGTGGAGCACGGGGGGTTGGAATAGATTGATGGCACCCGTTTGTAGCATCTGTCGTTTAAGTGAGCATCGATTATAGTACACACCTCGGTGTTTCTTTGTTTGGCAAGCGACGTCTGACTCGACTCATCAGTCATTGGCTTGGGGTATTAATTCCACAATATAAACAAATGACATGCTGATATTTCCCTCCCGAGGGCCCTCCGCGTCTCGCTCTATGAAAAAAGACACCGTTCCGGTTATCGGGAGTTCCGTCGCGAGCTTTTATCATTTTGTAAGAGGTTTTTGTGAATATTTGATAAATGGTCGATATGACTTTAACGATTGATGTTGAAAGGTAGATAGCACCTGTACTTAATCATTTGAAATGGATTAGGGTAAGAACTTGTTATTGAGATTGTGTAAGTCTGTTCGTGGCTTTATATTTTGTGTGATTTATTGTAAACGGGTTTTTACAGATTTCTTTCAGAATATCGGTGATCTGTAAATATTGATTGATAAGGTTTATATTTCAACCTTTTCTATGTTGTTTTGTGTAAGTAATGCATCCAATATTATTCTAATCTATTCTCGTTCCTCATAGCTCCATGTAAATTAGCTCCAGAACTACAAGGACAGGTCTTGTTTAAGTTCGAGCACCTGATTCAAAGCTCCGCCGGAGAACAATGTCCAATCATCTAGCTGTGACCTTTAGCATTAATTAAAATTTATCTAATATTCCTAAGCAATCAGTTCAAGGTAGGTATGGCATTTTTAATACCTGTGAGACTATTACTATTATTCCACGAGATTTCTACAAAAAAACTCACTGTTTTTTTGTAGATATCTCGTGGGAAGTTTTGGTTTAAGTGCACTATAACTCTTTACCCTACCAAAACGCCTTAAGAAAGATAAGGTCAAAAAAATGTAATTATAAAAAAACTAATTTTAGGCGGCCAGCGTAAAACGTAACAATAAAATAATTCATATACGCTAGCCTGATAGCCACAAATCATTATAATTACATATAATTATATTATAATGTTAGCTTGGGTGTCAGAAGTCTATCAGTATATTATGAACAATTCTCAACCGAAACTTTAAGTACCTATATTATATTAATAGTGACATTGTGAATTGTAAACTGGAAATATAGATTTATTATTATTATTTATTATTATAGCATCTTTCACGACTAAACAACACATATACCAACATAATATCCTACGGTATATGTCACACCCTACTTATTAAAATAGGTTCAAGAACCTTAAATATTAAGACGGCGTTACACCCCTACTCCTGATTTAGGGGATTTACGGTTTATATATCCTCTTTGCGTATCCAAACCGCGACAATATACCTACGATGTCGGAAGTATTACCCTATAAACAGGTATTGAGTAGGCAAGGAGACAAGGCTGTAAAAATAATATGTATCATTACTTTATGACTTAGTTCTGCCAAAATGATTAAACTCTTATTAATTTAGTACAATTCAATGCTCAAAATATATTTAAAATTATCGTTAACTAGCCAATTACATTACAATAACTTCTAAAATGGGAGAGATTTTGTAAAGATAATGTAGAGTAGGTACATTTTGGCTTTATACACACATTGTAATTCCGTTTTAAAAGATATGCCAGAGAAATTTCGATGGGTAATGAAAAACAGCCTTTTAATAGTTTTCGTATACCGACAGCATAAGTGATGTGAGTAACAGGGAAGAGGGCTATTACTGCGGACGTAAGTGATGGCCGGTACGTGGTTCCTAGCATTTCCATCGCACACCGTTACGGCAACGATCACCCGTCAGGGAAATGCATATTCACTACTAAATGGATGGGAACAGCTATCGTTATACTTTTTATTTTATTTCTTTCGTGCGAGTTAACAAACTCTAAAAACAGAGAGTAGAAAATTGTATTATATTACAAATTCTTCATTTCTTGATTAATACGGAAGTAACTGTAATTAATTTTCTTATACCTACCTATAGCTATTTTTAATTATTTGAAGATATTTAATATTTCACGATATTAAAGGGTGCGCTTAGTTCCGAACTCAATTACGTAACTTGGCAACACGTTGAAATAATGCCAGTCAGAGGGGCGAGCTTTTGAAGTGTAACGATGACATTTACAAAACATGATGTACCATTTGCATATTTTTTTATTGAACATTTTAATTAATTAGACTTTAATTCTTTTTATTGATTAGATAAGTTTTAAAACTGATATTTAATAACTTATATGGATTGGTATGAACAACTCCAATATTTTTCTTTGCAAGATAAAGCAACAGAAAATCTCACTGTCTCTTTGACTGTTTGTGCTGTTATTTCTGGCAAAAATCCGAGAAGAAAACAGTATTGAACGCGTCATGTGGCGAGTGCGTTCGGATAAACCCCGCGGCCCTTCGAGCCTTCCTAGTAAATAAGGATCATAGGATTATCGAGAACGGCGTATTCACTCTGCAAAGAACCAGGATTTACAACGTTCCCGGGAAATGTTTAATACTGTGCACCTTGTTTACTTTGCTCTCCTGGCTTGGCTGTTAGTTTTTGTTACGGGAACGGAAAAATCCCGGGAAAATTCTACCGGACGGTTTTCTACTGTAGTTGAAGATGATGTGTAAATATTACAAGGAGCTTTTAATTAGCTTTTCCTATGTACGCACTTGAAAGTTAAATAACTAACTACTTAACTCTTTTTCAGTTTTTTTATTATTTTATATTTTTTATATTATTATTATTTCGCAGTTGTTTAATTAAATAGGTATGGGCTGCAGTAATGGAACATGGTTTTAATTAAATTACCTATTATCAAATTAACTATTATGAGAAAAAATACAAATCCTATTTCTTGTAGCCTTTGGTTGTTGAAATTGAAATTTTTTACGCGAAAGATTAAAATATAGTTTAATTATAATGGAGAGTTAAAATGTATTATTTAACAGAAATGATTTCTTATTCATTGTATATGGCAAAGAACAATAAGTCCAAAATCTGTATGTTAGTTTACTTTTACAAAATTGAAGACATTAAAACCTAAAATAGATAGAATGAATATTAATATCAATTCGAGTTTTCCTTTTACTTTGATGGCCCTCAGAGTCTCGGTAATAGATCATGATTCGAATTCTGAAGAAGTTTGCGGTATGAAGTCACTAGAATACTAAGTCGGGAAAAGTATGACGTGGTTATACCACGGATGACAACTTTAATTAAATAGCTCTTGTTATTTCTTTATTGTTTTCCATTTACTATACTTTGAAAAGTCGGTTATTATATTCTTACAGCTACTGTTTCTTTAGTTACTGCGGCAAAATGGAATACTTTGTATTTAAACAATGGGTACAATGATTTTTTGGTGAAAATATTTTGAAAATTAAAAAGGGTGTCGCTAGTTCCCAATATGAAGTGCGCCGAAAGATCCCTGAACACATAATATGATATTGTGCGTTCACGAGTAAAATTTATTACAGGCACAAAGAAGCAGATGCCTGCCTCCTAACTTGTACATAATATGAAGTCGTGTTTAGTAAATCCAGTTACACATCTCTAGAGCGTCGTAAGAAGATTACCTCGCGGTGTTGTGTAGGGCACATAACATTCCATAGTACACTCAACCACGCAAGTTGTTGTTGGATCACAGCGGTATATGTACTGAATGTAAAACAGGTTTTTGGGGAGCAGGGTACCTGGGTATTGTAATATTTCTACGTAAGGCGAACAGCGCTGGCAGAAAATTGCGGACGATAACAATATGTAGTGGAGACGTATAGGAGCTATTTATTTGTATGGAATTTTACTTAGTTATATCGAATATGGCTTTTATATTTTCTGGCAGATATATTTTGGATAAATGTGATATCGATTCTCACAGACAGCAGAAGACCAGTCTTTTATATGCCAAGATTATGCCAGTTTTTTATTAGCTTTTACGAGCCTTTATAGCCATTGAAGACGAATATTTCTCTCCACGACAACAAAAATGTCGGACAATATATATAACGAAACATTTTGTCGCGCAGTACCCTTACCTGCTGCGGTCGCATGCAACTCGTCAAACAATATGATACCGACCCGCGGGATGGCCAAGTAAGCTTTACGAGATTAGAGGGCCCATGCCGGCCCCACGAAACATACCCAGCTACCTACCTACCTACAGGATTACACGGTAAATGTAGCTGGGTAGCTACCCAATCTCTGGTACGCAACACAAACAAAGGACGGACGTTCTGTCACGCTTGGTATTTTATAAGAAAAATACCGAAAATACGGTTTTAAGCTCGCCTAAAATTATTTTGTTCAGACATTTTTATGAAACTTCAGCTTGTACTTATTTATGTTCATTGCTAACAGGGGGCGATGAGTTATAGTGTGCGGTATTTGTGTATTTATTGTATTGATTTCACACATATTTTAATGATTGTGAAACGCGAACCGTTGAAACCGAACTATAATTGCACGATACGGTGATATTGTATCGGTATATTGTCTAAAACAATTATGGCCTAAAAACCGATCTAATTAGCCATCTCCCAAACAAATTTCATAATAAAATAAAGCGCTCTTTAAAAAGCGATGCAGTTAATAAAAAAAAACAATTTAAATTAATAGGGCTCTCTGTTAGAATTGGGCTATAGTCCCTTGTACACCCATTTGGGATTCTATCTAATCTGATCGGTAGGCAACGGTGCGAATGCCCAAATCTGTGTACCTTAATTATCTGGTTGCTGTGCCGATCTTAAGTCCATTATCGTGATCGATAAAGATGTATGTACCTACGTGTTGTTGATACATAAGGATGTAATGTTTGCTGCGGTTCGAAAGAGATACCGAGATATAAAGGGCTAAGAGGGAACATAGTCAGTAGAAGTTTGACATTCCTTACTACTTACTCTGTCAAGAGCGGGAGGAGTTATTAAAGATGTAAAGTTTCATGTGTGAGTACGGAACAGTGATTTAATTTGATTCTTGTGACGTGTGCGTTAGTGTTGAAACTGTCAAAATGTTGACAACCACTGTCGTGTACTGAATATTCTTATGAGATGAGACCAGTTGGAGGAGGTGGAAACTACATATCGCTACCAGCTACATCATCATCAGTCTAACCAGAAGCAGATATTTTTCATGAAGCCACTGCCTATCTAACCTGCACAACTCAGTCACCTAATACTGGTGAATATGATACCCACTACCAGCTACGATTAGTACATAATTATACCTACGAGTATAAACTCTGTTTGTTAGTAATCCTCCCACAATATTTATATTTCCTAGAGTTGTCTTTGTTTAAAAACATTTTATACCTCCGCATTGTACAACAACTGGTTTCCGTTATCTTACGTTGTGTTTCGAAGTGTTGATTTTCTTCAATTCCCTCTTTTGAATTCAAATCGGGACAAAGTCGAAACGACATGTTTACAATTTTTCCCGAAAGGAGATTGTTTCTATCCGGAATAAATAGTGTTGTTCGGTACCAACGCTTACGATTCAATATTGGTATCCCGGTATCTGATGGTATGGTGTATACAAACTTGTGTATTGAATATCTAACAACTGGCTTACGAGGCAGTTAGACAGAACGAAACGAATTACCATTGCGAGAAAATTGAGTGAAACAATTCATGTTTTGTTTTCAATTCCTATCAATATTTCATGTTATATTATTTGGGATTTTTTCAAATGCATCTGTGTTTTCTTTAACGACTAGTTTTGAATTTAAGAAAATGTAAAACATATTAAATTTGTTTTAACCAAAAAATATTACTTAGAAAAACAGGGTTAATTGTAAAGAGTAATCTTTGAAACACTTTTTCTCACAAGCTCTACCATATACTTGAATCTCCATAGGGGTCTGAGCTAGTCTTCAGCTAATTATAACCAAGAGCATAATTATCATAAAACAAGGTCTTGTACATCTACATATTCTATAGTGAGACACAACCTTCTAAGAATTATCAACTGTACTCGCGTGGATTTCAACTTTTATTTAAAAAAGATTTGATTTAACTTTGACTTCATAATATTAGTGTAGATGTACTGGCAACCCACATGTTAAGCGGTTAAATTACTATTGATGTCTCGGTTATTCCTGAAAAGTCTTCAAAGGATGAGACTTTTATGAATCTTCTTACGTCTAAATATACGTTTACCTAATAATTTTGTAATTTGATTAACGCTTGCTTTCTCTAAATTAAACATTGTTTGATATTAGTAGCCTAAAATTTTATTACACGACCTATTATGCGAATCGCGCAAATTCAAATTGTGTATTCGAATTTCGCTTCAGCACTCCAACGAGGAATGCCGCGCGCCGCGAAATGGCGGTAACAAAACAAAATGCACGAAAAAGAGGTCACATTTCGTGGTGCTAAGCAAACTGGTATAAAAGCCGTGTTTAATTTACGCAGAATTTTCAATAAACTGGGTCGTGACACGTGTTCGCGAATTATCCGGCTGCATTAACCTTTAACCCGGGTGCGCTACTACATTTTAGTTGCAGTGTCCGCATACAAATACGGGATATTTGGGGCTGCCCTAGGTAACGAAATAAACGAAGTTAAAGCAATAGGTTGGAATGTGTATTTTATTATTTACTGGACTGACTTTTTATGACTGCCTCATTGGTCTAGTGGTCGCAAACGCCACATACGCTTATGTTATAATAAATTATTATGTAAAGAATTGACTTACTAGTATGATGTCTTTTGTCTCATAGAGAAACGTTTTTTTTTGTTTTATTTATGTACCGTCTTTACTTTAATATGCCTTTAGTAAAAAGCTGTTATTTTGGCAATCCAAACAGACACTTAAATTTTCATTATTTGTATAGATTTGATCGTCTGCAGCTTTACATCTACATGTATATGTCGCAGGTTTTTCATAAAATTAGGTTTTTGATCAAAAACCTAAGGGATTTGATCAAACCACGGAGGAAGATAAAATAACAACACGGTTTTATCATTTCCCTAAACAAATCTAGTGAATTGAACAAATCCCAGTAGTACTCCGTGACGCGCGCTCGCTTCGCTCGCATATTATATAACACTAATATCTTCTGTCCCCAAAGTGCCGGACCCCGCCGGCCTCCTTCGTCGGCCTACGGCCCGGTGCCCATGCCGCCCATAAAGGATATAAAATGTGTCATCTTCCGGTTTTTTATGAAAAACCTAGGTTTTTGATCAAAAACCTAATTTTATGAAAAACCTGCGACATAATTATACATTATTCAAACAAATCAATTAGAAAATCGAAACAATTACACATATTTCGAAAGATCCACAAAACAATTTTAATTTTACCCTCTCATGGGTGGTTCAAAAGTTAAGGTAGCAGGTTCACCCTAATACCTGCAAGGTAGCAGTAGTAGGTCTTTTTATAGCCGACGGCTAATAGTGTGAAAGAGCCGGTAGGCGGCGTGATATTTCAAGATCTGAAGGTCGCAGGTAATACGCTCTCTCTTAAAGAATTATTATCATACTTTCTTTTTAGCCGCAGTAGGCCTCCTGTATTTTTTAGTAATTGAATTCGGGCTTTAAATTAAAAAGCCTTTTATTTTTGGGCGGGTGGAAAATCATCACATAATCCCTCCCGCTCTGGGCAGAGCGGTAGGGAGTTTCAGACTTCTACGAACTAAAAACCACCGATTTTCCTTCTTGGCCATGGGTCATTTGATGACTTCCCACCATTAAAAAAAAAGGTGAAAGCTCCAGGTTAACCCGTGAAATTCGAATGACCGGAAAATAGCAAAAAAACAGTAAAATTAAAATCGAATTTATCGGGCTACCTTAATTACCTACAAGTATTACGTAAGCCGCTATATTCAAGTAGGTATAATACTTATTTGACAGATTATCTGCCATCACAGAACGACGTTCAAATCCCCATCACCGGTCACAAAGCAAGGTAAACACACAATCAAAACTGAAGGTCCGAATACTCGACCAGTTTCAAATTAATTAAAGTTAGGCGCGTCCCTGCCCTCGCATCCAAAGTTAGGCATTACTTTAAGTTACTTAGGGATTCAGTTAAGTACTTTGAGACCAAACCTATTGTTCAACAGACGACTTAAGGTGTTAGTAATTTCGTGCGACATGAGTTTCACTTTGATTCAACTTAAATAGTTAAATACTGTGGTAAATCTGAGACCGGAATTTTAGGTAAACATTATTAGGGATAGAGGAGGTATGATGTCAAATATTTGGTGGTATCATTCTGTTTCATCTATATTGTGATATACCTAATGAATTGATTTCTTAATTTTTAATGTTTCTAAGATTTTATAATTATACTAGGTTTTGCCAGCGGCTTCGCCCGCTACAACTCGAAAATTATCCCACGGGAAGATAAAATCGGGTTAAAAACTATTCTATGTGTTAATCCAGGTTATAAACTATTTGTGTACCAAATTTTGTCCAAATCCGTTCAGTAGTTTTTGTGTGAAACAGTAACAAACATCCATCCATACATACAAACTCACAAACTTTATAATATTAGTAGGATTTTGGTAAGACTGGAAGCCTAGCCAATAATTATTGTTGGGAGAGTAAGGCTAGGTAGATCATGATGTTCCACTTTTAATATTTATTATACTGTTCGTTCAAAGATCCCTTATTTTGTAGAGAAAATAAAAAAAAAGCAATAGAATAAAAACAAAACATTTTTGTAACAAGCAATCAAAAAGACAAATAAACAAAATCAGTCGATCTCAATAAAGTGTACTCTTGAGAAACCAATATTTTTTGTAGTGTATTTCCCAACATTTTCCGGAACAATTTGTAGTGTCGCCGAATGGCCGAGTGAAAACGATTCGTCGGAGGTAGAACTAAGTAAATTAAAGTCCGTCGTTCGCAATCAAGGCATGCTCCAATTAGAAGTCAAATCCAAGTGCATTATACAGGATGTTGTGAAATAACGAAACTCTACAACCGTTAGGGGCGTCTCGGATAAAATAATGAAGACTTCGTTACGGGAAACTAGCGTGTAAGTATTTACAACTTCCATAATAATAATTACTAGTAACTTATTACAAAGTCTTCCGCCACGTCTGTCTGTCTGTCGCGATAAACTAAAAAACTACTTCACCGGTTTTCCCCAATGCATAGAGTGGATCTAGAGTAAAGTTTTAGTATATATTTAACACGCGGAAGAAGCCGCGGGCGAAGTGCTAGTTAAATATAAGCATAACAATGTTTTTTTCCAGGAAACGGTCTTTAAGGAAGTGTTGGTACTCGTATTATAATCATGCTTAGTACCTATTTAACGCAGAAATAATCTTCATTGCACACTTATACCACCGAAACTTAAAAAAAAAACCGCTATAAATTACTTGTTAAGTCTTGAGACACAAACTAAACTGATCCAAGGCTAGATAGGAATTAAGTTCATTCAGAAATTCCTAAGCTCTCGCTAAATGTTCTGAAATTCTCGCTAAACTTTTGGACAACCCTGGCCAAATCGAGTTTATAGCCAATTTCGGATTGATGTACCTATAATGCTGAAACGTAAGATAGCACATTATTAATGCTTTTAATTTAAATTTATTATTCTAAACTCTTGCTTTTTTACGAAAAGTTAACTTTAAATCACGCCTTTAACCTCCCAAGGGTTAGGTAGAGGTATATGTAATTGTCCACACTGCGCCAATTATTATTATTTTTTTTAAACGTTGCCCCACACTAGGAATTTCTCCTGTATCGTGGGTGCGTTCACAAACATTTAAACTCACATAAACAAATTCCCAGACCCGAAACAACTATCTGTAGGCCATACAAATATTTGTTTCGAGCGGGGATCGAACCCGCGACACGCAGCGCAGCAGTCCAATCGCACAGCCACTGCGCCAACCGTGCCGTCAAGTTATGTATAAGTGCTATGTAATAGAGGACGGGTTTATAGCCATCAACCGAGCACAAGTCCGGGCTTCATGGGCTGGGAAGCCTGGACTTGTGCCCGGTCTCAGTAGCTATACTGAGAAATACCTGATAAAAATTCTCAATATCACTTTGTTTGACTTTGTGTGTGAACCCAGAACCTCTTGCACTGCAGTCGCGCTTGCGACCACTGGACCAACGAGGCAGTCGAACGAAGAGTTAATGAAAGTAAAATTCTATGACTTTACGATACTAGCGACCCGCCCCGGCTTCGCACGGGTGCAAATGGATGTTATTATACATATAAACCTTCCTCTTGAATCACTCTATCTATTAAAAAAAACCGCATCAAAATCCGTTGCGTAGTTTTAAAGATTTAAGCATACAGACAAACAAACAAACAAACAAACAGACACGACTTTGTTTTATACTATGTAAGGATAAAAAAACTGCATCAAAATCCGTTGCGTAGTTTTAAAGATTTAAGCATACAAAGGGACATAGGGACAGAGAAAGCGACTTTATTTTATACTATGTAGTGATGAATAATTTATTGTGACTTCCCCAGAAAATATTGCAGCTCACACATTGAACTACTAAAGTGCATTTGATAAAAATATTTTCATAATTTCTAGTACCTACATTTTTTTTATGACTTAATTAATTTCGAATACGTATGTACGTAATAAAAGTCAGTAAAATTGCGTCCAAGTTAATGTATGAAAACACAGCTCAGAATTAAACATTTTCGTGAGCTTAATAAACTTGTGGAATGCGGACAAAAGGCGATTTTCCGTTTCTTAAACCTATTCCCGTCCGTCCTCAAATTTTATCTACTTTGAATGTTACTTGTTACAATTTTATTGAAACATCTGCACTAATTTCACAGGATATAAAGTTCTATGTTTTACTTTAGCGCTGGAACTTTGTTGCCTGTCTTTTTATTCTGATTTATTTAAGGCAGGTTTTCCTAGCCAATGCAAAGTCAACTTTCTGCAATCGTCGAAAGGTTAGACCTCAGGTTAAACAGAGTTGTACCTCACATTTTGCCAGTTATTTTTAAGCCCCATGTAATAGGGGGTGAGCCTATTGCCATCATCTGGGCCCCAATTGAGACTCCGCAGTTGCTAATGATAAAGTCTAGATGGAACCCAATAACACTTTGTCCGACCCGGTAGCGAACACAGATCTTCATGGTTAACAGTCGCCTTTGCGACCACAATATCAACGTTTCATAAAGTATATTCAATTAAATAAGTTAGAAAATGTATTTATGCCCATATAATATTAACCTTTACCTTTCCTATTCAAAGGGAATTCTTTCTAATTGTAATGTCTATATCAATACTAAAAAGAGGTCAAAATACGACAATAAGAATTCGACTCTTTAACCTAATTTATTTAATAAAGAATGTTCGTACAGTCGAATTACTTTTGATATAATTTCTTTACAAAAAACCTTTAAGGGTTGGGCTTTGTAAAAATATTTGTGGAAAAATACAAAATGAAAAATCAAATCAGAAATTTAAACGCGACCTTCTGGGAAAAGGTTCGTAAACGATGCTAGGTAGAATTGTATTAGGAAAAGGGGAGGTTTTTGCCTTTTATTTTGTAGATCCTATTAATTTTGACCGAATATGTAGTCCTTGCTCCAATATCTGACACAAACAGATGACATTGAGCTAGTTACTTTGTTTTTGAATTTTCTTGGTAGAAGGTATTTATTTATTTATTTATTCAAAATGGACTTCCTCTTGACCTCAATCTTGCCCTAAGGGCAGAGATGAGGTCGACGATGGAACGAGTTTACCTAGAAGAAGCCTATTTACTCGCGACTTAAATAGATTGGGGGGGTAGGTATAACAGTTCGGATTGTAATTATGAACTCTTATCTTACAGAATAAACAGTGACAGCTACGTATTTAACTAAAAAACCGCCAATATTAATACTTGAACAAGCATGATACACATCCTTTATTATCTCCTTATGTTATCTTAGTTAATGACTTAATTTATAAAACTCTTTTGAGTCTTGTAAGTTGAGAACTTCTCAAACTTACACTACTTTAAAACGTATGAAATTTTGAATCAGCCAGATTAATTCTAAAGTATCTGACTCCTATGGAACTATCGACTGACATTTATTTATTAAACCCACCACTCTGCCCAGATGATGCTTTTCTCAGCACGGAACACCGTGCATAAAACTACAACGGACAGGATATTTAAGTTCTTTGCTAGTCCGGTTATCCGGTAGCCAGCGAAGCCGATAAGCTGCAGTGTTGCACAAATCCATTTATAATAAGTTATCCAACGAAAGTAGCGTGATAAAAACATTTTCTACTTAGTCCGGCTTTACGTGTGATAATCTTAGCACAAGAGCTTGCGATGGACAATGACGAAGTTTGAAAAAATATGCACAGTTCCGTCAGCAATATTTCTCGAAGCCTTTTCAGTGAAATAACAGGATGAAAACGTCTTAAAAGTGGTTGAATTTGATTTATTTGCCTGTTCAAGTAACCTAGCTCGAAGAGGGCTCGCCTAATAGCGAATAGCTAACGTTAATTGGCTGCACTTGCCCTACAACTTACTTTTCTTCGTATCGTTCGGAGAATATCGTTCGGAGGTATCGGGGGGCACGGCAGTGCCCCCGCCGAGTCGAGCGCGAACAAACACTGCCGTACCATCCTTTACTGGAACCATTTCGCCACATTTTCAGGCCCCTATTTGAGGACCTCTGGATAAGACCAGAACGCTGAAATTTTCGTCATCCAGTAAGCTATACAATCGCACTTAAAATAAAAAGTTTCACGTCTGTAGGTCATTTAGTTCCGAAGTTAAGCGAAAGCAAAGTTTCGCATTTATGAAACTCACTCACTCACTCACTCATGATCATCAAAATAGAACTAGTACTTCCCATAAACCCAGGGAGCTGAAATTTGGTACCGAGTGAGGGTTTAATGGCCACTTATAGGGAAAACTATAAAAAGTAGGATAATCGAAAATAAAAAAAAAAGCTACAAAAAAAAATTGTTTTAAATAAGAAAATCTAATAAAATAAATCAAAAGCCCACGTTTCTACAAAAAGAAGTGAAATCCCAACAAAAACATTCTGTAAAAAACTAGCCAAGTCTCGATGGAGCTGCTTGTTTATCTCTAAAAAGTAATGAAATCTAAACAAAGTCGTGCCAAGTCTAAGGTTCCTTATTGCGATTTCTTTATTATTATAGTTAATGTTGTGTGACTTGGCCGTTGTTCGTTTCGTTTAGTTCTGCTACTTTTTCTTCTTGGCGTCCAATTACCAATACCAGTATGGGTTATTATCTCGCTTAATAAACATAGGTAGTTACAACAGATATAACATTACGTATAAACAAAATTGACTTGTACCCACTAACGTATAAAGAATGTTCAACGGCCAAGTCACACAACATTAACTATAATAATAAAGAAATCGCATTATGGAACCTTAGACTTGGCACGACTTTGTTTAGATTTCATTACTTTTTAGAGATAAACAAGCAGCTCCATCGAGACTTGGCTAGTTTTTTACAGAATGTTTTTGTTGGGATTCAAACTTACACAAATGTTTTCCGAGTATTGGATGAATCTTGTTTCCCGTTTACTCTAACAGGATTGTTAACTTCTGTTTTAGGGTTCCTTAGACAACAAGGAACCCTTAAAGCCTTATTAATAAAAATAATAAGGCGGTAAGTTTTTACTTTCTTTTGAATATTTTTGAAGTGAGATGCATGCGAGATAAACCAAGCGTAAGTTAAACCAGGTTTAACTATTTTTATTAATAAGGCGGTTATAGTTTATCCATGTCCGTCCGTCTGTCTGCCAGTGTCTGCCTGTCCACATTATAGCTCAAAGACTCTTAGTAGGTATTATTATTATTAGAAAACTGTAATTTGGCATGTACATATTATTATATATACGTAAGTAAGTTACGCCGACAATGTGGTAAAATAAAATCTCGAAATTACATTTTTTTAGTGTACATCCTGTACACGTAAAGTGAGGATGTTTATTTTTCGTGTAGCCCATACTGTGGGGTAGGTAGCTCTTTAAAAAATATTGCGGGATATATGTATTAAGGGATTCGTTAGTGAAACATTAAGCTTTAAAGTGCAAATTTTCGTTACACTCAAGTGTGGACTCAAGTGGGTGTACCGAAAAAATAATGTTGGCGGTATATAATTGTAACGAAATTAAAAGGAAAACTAACACAATTAAGTAGGCTTTACAAGTTTACGAGTAATAGTCGACCAACTTTTAAAATGTACTTCGATGACATATTTTCCGGAACATAATGTATGGGACCAGAGATGTATTTGATGTTTTGAGAGCAGTGGTAGCCCAGTGTTGGCGGCCCGGACTTACCAACAGTGAGTCGTGGGTTCGAACCCCGTCAGGCGCATTACTTTGTGTAATTTATTACATCACCACTGCTCTCAAAACGGTGAAGGAAAACATCGTGAGGAAACCGGCATGTCTTAGAACCAAAATATTCGAAGACATGTGACATCTACCAATCCGCACTGGGTCCGCGTGGTAGATTAGGTATAGCCCATCCTTCTCTTAGAGAGGAGGCCTGAGTCCCTGCAGTGGGAACATTATAGGCTGATGATGAAGTGTGTGAATGTATGGACCACACGTTTTGAAACTGCCAATGTAAATTTATTTTATTATTAAAATAAAAAGAGGCAATTAGGCAGGAAGGTTAAGAGGAAACGCGAGTGGTCTTTTCTCCATACAAACGCTCTCGCCTGTTTTCTTTTTGGTTAATGACCCTAGAGCAATGGTTTTTTACAGAATAATAAATATTAACTATTTCTATGCCCCTATGTTTTCCTTTTTGGTGATAAATTATTTTTATAAGCACTAGAACCCTCAAAAAATGCTCAAAATTGCTTGTTTAGATCGCTGTTAACAGAGTCCTAGTGTACAAATTTGACAACTATTAACGAAAAAAGAAAAACATAGCGGCGTAGTATATAACCTCCTTATTCATTGTCTAAAATATCTTTTAAATTGGTTCAATATTGGAGGAGGAAATAGGCGAGAGCCAAACCTCGAATTCTAACTTTTTTCTACAGTTGTCCTTATCGCACGAATTTGAGGGCAGGAGGACGGAGAGAGACAGCGATAGTAGAAAGAGACAGCACTCGCATTTCCTCTTAATCAGTTTAGTAAGACCGCATATTTTAATGGGTAACTACAGAACCCTTCATTGTGCGAAATCCGATACAGGCTTGTCTTCTTTTCTATTTTAGCTTTTAGCAAGACTTTTTTTTAAATATTATTTGTACCAACTTTCACAAAAATGGTTTCGAATATTGCTCATAATTTGAGATAGATATTGATGTTCATCCGGATTGTGTAGAGGAACTCGTGTAGAAACATTCAAGTCTCTGAGCAAATGGAGAAGTAAGATCAATATGCCTTATTCTATAGCCGATCGAAAGTTGTTTAATAAGACGGGTAGATTCACCCCCTTGAAGGATCCAGATGACTTATTAGTGTCGGTTCTCGGCACCTCCCTCCCTCACTTTGATATTTTAGTAATGTATTCATTGAGAGTTGCCGACACATCAAAGTATTGATGTTGTGCACTTACTTCAAATTTATTAATTGATTGTTAAAGACGATTTAGTGTAGATAATAAATTAGGCAAGTTATTGTAGAAAATCGCTACAAAACTCTGTTATCATCATTCTTACTGTACATACTTTCTTAACAATTTTCGTGATTCTTTCGCAGAAAAATATTTAATTTCACCATCTATTAATAAAAGTAGAATGTCGAAATTTTCATCACGACAGGGGGAAAATTCCTATAAAATCATTTTACCGCGTACTGGTTTTAAAATATAAAGCTAATATTTTCACTAGGAAGCTTTAAAAACGCTTATTACATTTAACTAAGGGAATCGTGCGGATTCCGCGCGTGTGGGTACAGTTACACAAGCATATTGTTGTGGGAACATTGTACAAGGACAAAACGCGATTTAAACGTACATTTATACCTTCCACGTGTACAATCGGAATTACAATACGAGAATTACCCTAATTAATTGGTAATTGTAGAATAACCTTATTTCAATCGGAATTTTTTAACAATACAATTACATGGGTTTTTTGTATTTTTTGAACTGATCTCTAATCGCTTTATGAAAATAACTTTCTTATACCAATTATAACTGTTAACGATGAATTCATGTACTAAATAGGATCTCATAAAAGTTGTGGCTTATTATAGCAATATTTTTTGCTCTAAGTTTACAGTATTTTGTGATATTTTTCTCCCGCAGTTATCAGTAGCTGTTTACTAACAAAACTACATTTTACTATACAGTCCTTAAGATCCGAATTTAAGCAACACGCATCTGCTCTTAGTACACATGTGGTTACGCTGATAGCCCTCTCTAATCGGATGAATCTGATTAAGTCCATGCGACGACTGGCTCGTCAACCTAAAGTGGTTTGTCAGGTACCCTGTCCGAGGTGCCTGGAATCCCCAGACGGATCAACTATCTGCCCAGCAGAACAATACGAACGGGACCGAAATAATACAATCAGTCAGACTGGCTTTTATATTATGCAATTAGTGTGACGAAGCGCTGTAAAAAAAGCCGTGGGATGCACCACCGAGACGGTGGCTTTTTACTAACTGTTGTTGACAACTGGACGGGGAATGTGCTATTGAAATTCGTCAAAGTGAAGGTTCTACAGAGTAATGGAATAAAAGGTACGAACTGGAAAATCGTGGTGACAATGTGTTTAGAGGAGACGCTCTTGCTTTTTAACCGACTTCTAAAAAAAGAAGGAGGTTCTCAATTCGGATGTTTGTTTTTTTTTTATGTTTGTTCGGGCATAACTCCGTCACTTGCTAACCGATTTGAAAAATTCTTTTTTTGTTGGAAAGGGTATACTTCCCAAATGGTCCCATATTTTTTTTATCGAAATCGGACTAGCGGTTTTTGAAAAATCAACAAAACCCATAAACATGTGAACCACTAAAAAGTGAAAAATAAAAACTTTTTAACAAAAAATATAACAGACTTCAAAAAAAAAAGTCAAAAATAAATCAGTTTCTGAAGTCGGTGGCAAAAAAATGAAATCAAACAAACAAAAGTCACCGACTTCAGAAACTGATTTTTTTTTGACTTTTTTTTTTTTGAAGTCGGTTATATTTTTTGTTAAAAAGTTTTTATTTTTCACTTTTTAGTGGTTCACATGTTTATGGGTTTTGTTGATTTTTTGTTAAAAAGTTTTTTCAGTGCTAAATTAATGACATAATGGGTAAATCTTATGATTTTATTTATCCCATTAAACTTAAACATAACGGGTTAAATGCGGGTTTGCTAATGAGTTCACCCTTTGTCTAATCTTTCGGGGATTAGCAGGCTAGATATTATAAAAACTCATTTATTTGTGTTCGATTCAAACTCGAGCATGAAATGAAAATAGTATTCCGGTCATCTCACAACAAAATAATTATGTAAGTAAATAACAGAATATAAATGTAACAATAGTAGATTATTAACCAAGGGCTGTATGACATCAACTGCATACGAGGTTTTTGGCGCCTGAGCGAAGCGAAGGCGCTAATTAACCCGAGTATGCAATTGATGCTTACGCCCGAGATAAATACTCTGCTTTACATATCGATTGTGAGGTAAGTAAACAACAAGACAGCAGGTTTCAATGAACATTTATTAAGAAGAAAAAAATGTGTATTTAATTAAAATTAATAGTAAAATTATTACATTTTGTAAGAGATACGGTCACGTTCTTTTTAGGTATATTTATAGTTTGTACTAGTAGACTGCCTTTTTTTTTTCACGCACGCAAGCGCGTCAAATCTTGCTGGCCAGTTTGATTTTTAAATCGATTCCATCTAACATACGATGTGGAAACAAATAGTTCCATATTTAAAATAAAATCTTTATAAAATAAATTGTCTAGATTCCGATTCGAGTAATTAATCGATACCGAGAAAAAAAAAATTAACTTTTTAAAAATATTCTTCGTGCAGTATGAGTATGACAGTTCTTTTTTCAAATTCCAAAACCTATGCTGTAATGATAGTCATACACCCCGGCATTCAGGGGTGTAAGTTTTACTTACAGAGCAAGAGATATGTAATAATAATTTATCAATACTTACCTGGTGGCATGACGCTGCTAATTAGACTGAACACTGAACATTCTGTAGTCTACCCCCAGGCGTAGGTACGACAGGACTCTGTGTTCTGTCTGTGTTTACCCGAAACCTCCACCTCGTATCTGCTTCGAGCTACACAATTTATTTATTTTTGTTTTAAAAATATTATGATTTTGTTAATGTTTCATTTCTCTTTTTGCTTGAACCATTGCATTTTAAAATATTAGACGAATTGCGTGACAAAAGTGCGTCTAGTTTGCTATGAAAGAGTTAGTTTATCACAGAATCAGAATTTTAATAAAGCATAAGAAGTATTTCATTGATAAATTCTAGCAACTTTAAATCAGTGTGTCCAGATTTTCTTTCAAACATTGCTCGCATAATATTAACCCTCACTCTAAAAAATTGAAGCCAACTAAGAGCGATTTTCTCTTAGTTGACGTTAAATTGAATAAAACAACCATGATAATAAGCAACTCAACGATAGCTGATTAATTAAAACAGCAAGTTCAGTTGTGATTGAACGAACAATGTAGGTGTGTTTATTAATTCTAACAAGTATAATTGTTGATTGCGTCACTATTCACTTCTTTGTATGACTTGATCATTTTTATTTAGTTAAAATAAATAAATACGTCCGTTGAATCAATTCAGAATTAAATAGTAAAAGCAATCAAATCAAATGATAGTTTCGATAAGTTTTATTTATAAAATTAACAAACATGTCTTGTTTGATTTAACTAAGATTGATAATTACATCAACTAAAATTTAATGTTACATTGTACTAAAACTAAAACGTTGAATCGACTTTCATATTAGTTGAATTAATCATTCGATTGATCGATTTATTCAAGACTTCAAGAGATCCACCCTTCCCTATTCCTCCCTCCCTACCGGCTACCACGCGCCGCCTCGCCTAGTCGGCTTAGTCGTCTCTGCGAGCGAGTGAAAACCAGTTTTTATTCAATAATAAAACGAAACTGGACTTCTGCTGCAGTAATAAAACGAAACTGGACTTCTGCTGTGCTTCTTTTTTAGAATCTTTATAGTAATTTCAGTGGGGTCTACCTTTTTTGGCAGAATTTTTTATACCCGAATTTTGTTTTGCATAACAGTGGATGGCAGAAACTTCATTTCGCAGAAAATCATTTGGCATACACTCATTTACCATACATTCAAAACGCATAATTTTGTAAGTCAGAATCATCTTTGAGCATAAACTTCATTTCCAGAACCATCATCTCGCCGAAAATTCATAATCAGAATCGTCTTTTGGCACGCATTTCATTTCATAATACGTGTAACATGCAACAATAATAATAATTATTATTAATAATTATTATCAGCTCACCCCGGCAAAAATTTCTAGCTGAGAACATTAAATGTTGGTATGTCAAAAATAATAATATTTATTATTATTATTAATAATAATAATAATGACGTCACTCATGTACATGCAACGCATGTACTCCATGACGCGGGCTCGCTTCGCTCGCATATTACATAACACTAATATCTTCTGTCCCCGAAGTGCCGGGCCTCCGCCGGCCTCCTTCGTCGGCCTACGGCCCGGTGCCCATGCCGCCCATAAAGGATACTTTCGCGAGACGGTCGTTATACCTTATAATAATCTACCAAATAAAATTCTGCCATCTTAAAAGTATGCCATTGAAAATTCAGCTATATAAACATTCTGCGAAATGAGTATTCTATTAAATAATTGTTCTGCCATAAACACATTCGTTCAAAGAAGAATATGCCAAGTGTGGTATGCCAAATAAATTTCGGAGCATCAAGTTTCTGCCAGATAGATGGTACCCATTTCAGTGTAACTTATCAGTATCAGAGTCGTCAAAGACCGTCGATTAGACTATAATAATATCTAAGAGCAGTGAGTGAGTGATCCCGTCCTTTGAATTATTTAATTGAAAAAAATGGAAGACGTTAGCGAACTCCTCAAGACATGGGAGCTCTAATACCAGTATTCACCCGTAAGTACCTATCGTAAGTAAGTACCCCGTAAGTAATAAACCCGGAGGCGGGTGATATTCATGTTGTTTATAAGGAATTATGTAGGTACCCTATCACATTTTTTCAACAGTATTGTGGATTGACATATTATATTTTCCTACTAAAATACGAAAGTTAATCTGTCTGTTACATCAAAACCACTGAACAGTGAGGAAGGACATATTATTATGGTACTTTTTTTACGAAAAACGACTGAAACGCGGATGTAGTTGCGGGCAAAAGCTAGTTAGAAATAAAAGTGTCTTGACTCACACTTTTTCTGTTACCTATTATTTCATTGTATTTATTAAAGGTATGCATTTTTATTTTCCAGATGCATATAGACTTTGATGTTGCACATGGTATTTACAAAGACAATTTGTTTATTAATTTTCCATTATTGAAAATCAAGCTACATGAACTGATAAAAAAGAAAAAAACAACAGAACCATTTTTCCATGAACTGGTCACCCTTGCCAATTGTAAGTATGAAAGAAATATCTACCTACATAAATACATTTAGGTGGTTTCCCGATGGGAACTGCTTGTGTAACATAACAATACAAAGGTTTTATTTTATTTATTATTTTATAATAAAATTTGTAGCTTACCTCTTCTATTTTTTTTCAGCATCGAATGAAGATACATCAAATTTAGCCGGATTTCTATCTATACCGTTTTTATTAAACACTGCGGCAGTTAAACAAAAGAAGAAACGCAGTTCGGATGCAGGTCAAAGCTGGAAACCAAGTAAAGTTGAAGCCCGGGAAGGCTTTATAAAGCACGTGAAATCTAGTGCAGAAATCCGTCAAGCAATAGAACTCCGCCTATCAACTCTTCTCCAAAAAATTAAGTTCAAAAATCTAAAACCCGACTACTAACAAAATCGCGGTCTTAAAAGTAGAAAATAACTCTTGTCTGATATTCTTCGTAGTCGCATGCCACTGATACCTGATGCTCCTTCATGGCGTTCTCATTGATACAAGGTGGCATGCGACTACGAAGAATATCAGACAAGAGTTATTTTCTACTTTTAAGACCGCGATTTTGTTAGTAGTCGGGTTTTAGATTTTTGAACTTAATTTTTTTATTTGAATTTTATTTTTGTGTGTACTTAAACTATAATATAGTACATATTTGTAATGTGCTCGCCAAGACCTTTCATTTGATACCAAACTTGCTATGGTTATCTCAATTTAATATTTTTTGAGGTAAGTTTTTGACATTTAAATTCCGTCATAAAAAGAATTTATAAAATTTATATAGCCTATGTCACCCGGGCTATTCTTACAAATCTATTGACACCTAATTTATTAAAATCCGTTCTGTAGATTAGGCGCTACGGTGGAACATACATACATACATACATACATACATACATACATACATACATAGACTGCCAAAATCATTACCCTTCCTTTTGGCTTCGCCGTAGTCGGGTAAAAAGGAGCGCCATCCCAAGTCCCAACCTTATATTAATGGAGTTTGACGATCATTTCTGTTGTTATGAAGTTATAGAACCAGACACAACACAGAATGTTGTCAAGTTCTATAATTCTTTAGTATCTCCGATTCCCTGTAATATTAATATTTTAAGTAATGGCAAAAAATAAGTAAATATTTTGTAATTATATTTTTGTTTTATTATGACCAAATTTTTATAGGTACTTACCTAACATGTCAGCTACTTAGAAAAATGTTGTAAGACAAAATAGTTACCTATCGAAACAGTTTAAATAATTATCTAAAAGGTACACACTCGTATTTTGGGACTAGAGAAACGATCATGTTTTGATATCATACTTTTATTAATAAATTGCTCTCAATTCAGACAGCATTCTGGGTAGGTATGATCTTGAGGTGTTAAGTTCATTAATTGGATCAGTACTTCAAATGCGTATTTAAGAGCAATCTCAGTATTAAGTGCGATTTATAAATACAACCCTTAACCCCGATTTCTGAAATGCAGGTAAAATCTCATGTCATTGTCTAGTGATATGATTGCCAATCACAAGTGGTGATAGAAGTATAACACAGAGGCATATTACAATTTGACCGGCATTTTAGAAACCGGGAAGGGTTGTATTTATAAATAACACTTAATACTGAGAGTGCTCTAAATACGCAATTGAAGTGCTGACCCAATTAATAGATTGGTGTTAGTTAATGAGACAAAGTGTCTCAGTACATTCAATTAAGAGTAACTTTGTTGGCTTAATAATGTTTCTTAATAGTAACTAACAAGTTTAGTAGCTTATTCAAATAAACAAATTGATTGTTATGAATATTATGAGATTTAAATTGAACAAGGTCATAGTTGAATTGATTAAGGAAAATAGTCTAATAGTAATTAAAATAACCAAGGGTTAGTTGAATTTACGAAGATGAATTAGTTAAAATGACCAAGTTCTCAGTCGAATCTACGAAGATGAATTAGTTATAATGACCAAGTTCCGAGTCGAATCTACGAAGATGAATTTGTTGTAATGAGCAAGTTCTTAGTCGAATCTACGAAGATGAATTTGTAGTAATGACCAAGTTCTTAGTCGAATCTACGAAGATGAATTTGTAGTAATGACCAAGTCCTTAGTTGAATTTATTAATGCTAATTAGTTATAGTAGTCATTTTCATATTTATATTGACCATGATTATAGATGAATCTATTAAGTTGAATTTGTCTTGTTGGTCATTTTCATGTTGACTTTGACTAAGGTTATAATTGTTTTAGTTAATAAGCAGATAGTAAGAGCAATAAAAATCCCCTTATTTGATTTATCTAACGTCTTGTTAGGCTCGTATGGAATCAAGATGCTTGATTGCAATAATCACAATCTTGTTAGGAGCAATCAATTTTTTTTTAGAGTGCTTGATTAAAGCATTTATAAAACTTTAAAACGTTTTTATTAAGCTCCAACAAGACCGCATTGCTGTATAAGCTGAGAGGAATGTCAAATGAAAAATGAAAAACATTCCAGCCTAAGGGAGCGAAGCGAAAGGGAACGAGAGATTTTTTTGCTGAGCTAATTATCGCCTAAACTGGGTCGGGTCAGGCAGTGCTATAAAATTTTAATTTGGACTAATATAGCTGGTTTCATTATTCAGTAAGTACTTTGTTTAGTACCTTTGTTTGGCACGACGTATAAATTTAGTTTTGGTGTCCACTTTGTAACTATTATGTTTTAGGACATAAATTCGCAATGTCTTGAAAATGATTAAAATCGGTGAAGGACACCATCGTGAGGAATACTGGAGTTAAATCTTAGGTTATTATTCATATTTGTATTGTATGTGAAATTTTGCACACCAGTAGGAACGTAAAAAAAAACGGTATACCAAAATTTTGAGAAACACGGACGATTTTCTAAAATTTGTGAATTAATTTTAAATTTAGTACTTTTAACAAGGCTTTTTTTGTTGAACATTTTCTTGTCCAATTATTTAAAAAGTATTGAGTTACCAATGACAACAAACAAACTTAATTTTCCCCAGTTTGTTTGTTTTAAGTCTAACTACAGGATCAGTAGAAAAAAGAGCGTTTATTATATTAACACTCGATTGAGCGGTAATTCTCATAATCTCAATTTCATAATTGGAAAAATAAGCTTGATAAATTGGTTTAACTAAACTAGTGACCAAAATGTATTAATTTAGTGGCAATAATTGAATGTTCAATGGCTCTCGTGGGTTATAATATTAAACCTCTGATGGAATTTATTCGCATCATATAACGCCAGTCGCGTCAATCATTAAATTAAAGCAAGTTTTTGTTTACAGCGGATATTATTTATAATCGTTTTTTGTCAATGATGTCATGAACAAAATGAAGTAACATTTTATACATACAAGCATAAACTCACGCTCTTTTCCCATGGGGGTAGGCAGAAGCAGAAGGGGTAAGGGCGAGCATATTGCCATCAACTTCAGCTACAACTGAACTAAACTCTAAAATTCAGTCTCCGTGGTTGCTACGGAGATACTGTGGTACAAAGACATTCTAGTGTCAATATCCTAGTCTATCGTAAAGGTTGATTAGAACTATTGCAAATTAGCCTGGTTAACATAGGTAAGGCATTTGCCATTTCTCTCTGAACATAACAGAGAAACTACATATTATATGTAGTGAATGCTCCCATGACGTTCAAGACGATTCCCTAATGGACTAAACTATGCAGATATTAACTATATTCACAACTATGTTTGCATTCCGACGTCGTAATAGGACCCAGAGAGCTAGATACCGTATTCACAAACACACATGGAAATAATTTATGTACTGCTGTATTTGGGCGTTACTTTCGAAAGTTAGGCAGCCAGTCTAGAGTCAAAAAGAGACTATTGTTGACAAATCATGGTTGTTGAATAAGTATGATGTTTTTGTAAAGTATTCACTGTCCACCAATTCAAGTAGCAGCGCCCGCGACTTTTGCAACTAGTCCCATTTTATTCTTGGATTTATATAATTAATAAGTTTATATCAGCTATTTTTGTTGATGGACGGATAGGGAGAGGAAGGCCGAAGAAAAGGTGGAGGGATTGTGTGAGGATATATATGAAAGAGAAAGGAATAACTAATGGGATAGAAGAAGAAAAGGGGTTGAGTCTACCCCAAGAGAATGGGACAAAGACAGGTTGTTCAATCTCTTTCTATTCTTCTTTCGTTTCATCTCATGAAATTATTATTTAATTTAATTATACGTCATATTATATCGTTACTTCTAATTATTGCCGGTTTTATTGCCGGCTCTAAGGACTCGAACAATTTAGAAAATTTGATACTTTAAACGGTTTCAGAAATTAATTTAGAGCGCCGGTCTCGTATCTGTTGGAGCTACGTCAGGCGTTTCCAAGCAATGTAATGGCTTTATGAGTTTCCCTCCACTTTTTTCGAATAATTCCTTCGTATAACGAGCGAAATTAAATTATTGTGTCTGCCACGGATCTGGCGCAGGTAAGCGGGAATAGGAATAGCTGCATTACTTTACGAACGAACGGATATTATTAACCGTAGGTTACAACAATGTCGTCTGGTGACACCAAACCATATTTTATAGAGAAAGTTGAGGCAGAATTAAATGTTGCGAACAGATCTAAGCCGAGGGTAGCGAGCGTATGACGGATAATGTATATGTATGTGTGTGCTATTCAGATTTTTATTATTAAACTGTTTTCCGGAAAACACTCGGCGTTTCTTCCGCACCAAATCCTATAAACACACTTAAAAAGCCACAAAGGTACGCAATAACGTTATGTTACCTTACGGTAAACCGAAAACAATTCATTTCTGCGAGCGCCCCGCCCCCCTCCCCCCCGGACCCCGCGTCACGTACCTGCGCCCCCCTAAACCCTCGAGGAACTGCGGAATGTTAGTCGATCCGTAAAAAGCAATTCTTCCCGCGCCGTTTGCCTTTTTCATCGTACATTTAATGTGAACCAATGTAATAGTTTATGTTGGTTTTTTAAGAGGCTCCGGCAATTGAAACTAGCTTTTGGTGGTGATTTGATTTCGTTTTTTTAAATTCGTCACTAGGATCAAATTGAATCACTGTGTAAAGAAACCTTCACAAAGTTTGGTTTCACTTTATTTATATCGTAATGTATCCAAAACGCTCTTAGACATTTCAGAGACATTTGTGTATATTAGCGTGTGTAAAGTGACCATCTGTAAAGTGATATTAAGTGTTGTCACATTCTCAGCATTCTATTGCCAATATTTGCAGAGGACATGTAAGGAATCCTACCAGAATAAAATAAGGAAATAGCGTGTAAATAAAGCAACATTGTACTAGTGTATGCACGATGTATATACATTCCGTCCTCCTTTTACATCTAATGCTCAAAAGACTGAACGAATAAGAAAAACTCGCAATACATCCTTAAGTGTGTCTCAAATAAATAGTGAGTTCTGCGATGAATATCATTTTCGCTTAGCAATATTACAACGAAAATATGTCAATGTAAAAACCGGAGGGTATTCGCTCCATTGATTCAGAAGGAACGAGAACAACTGTATCGTTTTTCCGACGCAAGACGCAACACCACAATACTGTGCGTAGGGGAACAGAAAAAACAATAAATATAATTCTTCGTCGGAATATGCGAGCAGTGTCAATGTGATAAAGAAAATAAAACATTCTTCACCACCAAGTTATTTATTAGGACTCAAGACTTCCTAATTCCGCACGGCTTCGTAAACTAGATAATTTTGTCGTGCCCCATATTTTTGTATGTATGGCACAAGTCGTTGGCGAAGTCACCAATAAAATTTTACTACGTCGTTTAGCAAAAAATGTGTACAATACGAGAACACAAAGCGCTTTCACTACTTCTGAAAATGTTACGTATTTTGTTCGTATCGGAAAACTCTCAACACTAAACGAAATGATTAATGATCATTATGTGACATCTCTTGCAAAACGCTGTTAATTATTCTTGTTCTTGAATAATAAACTTAGAAATGTTATGTTTGTTTCCAAAGCACTTATACTTAGTGGGCTAAATAGGGCAATATTGGCCACGTAAGTCGAAAAACATCTGCGTCCTTCCATTAACGCAACTCGGAGCGGTGGGCCGGACCATGTGCGAAATACCGGCTATTGTGCACACCACACTGTGGCCAATAAGGGCCACTGCTCATGTTGCCTATGTAGTCTGCGAGCCACGCATTCTGATAAACTGATTTTAAATGCTTGAAACAATCGGAAACATATTTGTGGGATGTGATTATTGCATTTAAGCAGATTGCATGCAGAATCGAGTCTACCTATTATATTGTTGCCGTATGGAAAATGTTGTTACGTTCATAAATAAAATACGATATTTTATTTTTGTAAACCGCTTATTATTTTACATGTATTCCCACGCCCCTTTATTTTTCTTCATACTGAATTTATTTTGTAGCGTTGTACCCATTTAATTTTAATATTATATCCATTTACGAGGATAAAGAAATGCAAGGTCACGATCCGTAGTAGCGAGGGTAATGCCCGTGCCTGAGAGAACATAGCGACTGCAAACTAAACGTATAGCTATGTTGTTGTTACTCGCGTTTTGTTCGGCAAACTTTCATTATTTTGTGAAGAAAATCCTGTGAGCAATGAAAAATATTTAAAAATGTTTGAAGTTGTCGTCTGTTTCATTTTTTAGGTATTGTTCGTGGCCAATGCTTTTCCAGTGATCGGTCTTAGCTGGATTTTTATCAAAAACAAGGGCGTGAGCCGTGTGTAAATCACAATGAGACAAAATAAATAAACACGGGGTGAAATAAATAAAACGTCGACCGAGGCAATAGCAGCGGCGGTGTCGTGTCTTCAAATGATACCCCTCCACGCTAACTCTAAATCCTTTAACGGGTTGCTATTGTAAAGAAAGAATAACGCTGAGAGACGTTCAAAATGAAGCCTCTTCGTGTCTCACGACAATAAATTCGAATCATGGACACGGATGTCACAAACAGCGAGCCAAGCACATACTGGTACTGAGGACGTCTATGTCTACTCACGGCGCCGGAACTTTACTATCGCCGCACTAAATATTAATAGTTCGCTTTTTAGACCCAGCAACTTCAACCAAAAATGTCTAGTAGAATCTGGACTTGCTCTATCAACTTTCTCTAGATACGATTATACCCAATTAGCTTGTTTCTCCTTCATGAAACGAGTTTTCCCTTAGCAACTAATTTTACCAACATAATTATGATAGTAGCCTTAAGCAGTATCTTAAAAATGTATGCGTCTGTATTAAAGAAAGTAAAAAATAACATTTCATTTACGCGGCCCACCTAAAAATATATAAAAACATATTTTTTTTACTACAACGAAACAATACACGGTATTTAGAGTGACTTGCTCGTAAAGCAGGAAAAAGTCGTCTCATTTATTTCTCTCTTAGCGATAAGGCCGCGGAGCATTGTGGGCTGGCTGACGTCAACTGTCAGATTTCAAAACGTTCTACCTCTTTCAGTGGCGTCGTTATGGACACCACCACCTTGACTTAATTTCTGTGCAAAGCTTAGAACAGAGGAGTGGAGCCGCTTGAAAACCGACACGGCGAACAAACACACGAGCGGAATCGTAAATAGAAATGTTCGGACTGAGCAGTTTGTAAGCAATATTTCCGAGAGCCTTGGTATGAAGTATTTGTTTATCGCAGCTGATATGTCCCGCTATCGCAGGCGATACCAGAAAACCAAGTCGACCGTTGATTACCAGTGTCGCAGTAGTTTACTCAAGGGTCGAGATTATCCGAATGGAAGAGGTTACTTGGCCAGTTGTCTCAAGTAGAACGTCGGTATATTGAACGGTCGTAAATATGGTACAGTTTCGCTGAAATTAGGACGAATGGTCACGTCAGGGTATCGCGTGACGGCCGCGTGTCTGCCGGAAACAGAGATATAAAATATTTTTATTGCCGCCTCTAGTGGTTAATAGTATCCATTAGGCTGTTCATTGCTTTGTTTATCTTTCTGTGCGCGTGTTGGGACGGAATTGCGTTATCCGCTATTATGTGTAGTGTTATTCGGGAACATAAAAGAAAGAATTCAATTTAATTAAAGAGGTTTTGGTATCTGATTCCAGCGTTTTACGCGGAGGTGTAAAAGTAAAATTCTTGATCGCTAGGAGCTAATAAAGCGTGTTATGGGTACCGACAGCTGCATGCTACTGGGTGCACGTCTCAGACTATAAGTATTAGTTTTATTTCGTCACGAGGAGGACGGAGGGTCTGTTTGAGGCACGTAGCTAATATTACTAACTCAACAAACTTGCAAGTTCGATTCTCAAGTCACATACTAGTTTCCTTGAATTTGAAATGTATTACAGTAGCATGCATGCTTTACAGCAATAAAACTGAGTAGCTTATAAATATATCGCGTTTCATAGTTGTATTTTTCTTTGAGTCGTTGATATCTAAGTACGGTGGGTATTTGAAAAGTCTGGTGTACTTTCAAAGGCAGATGTTATCATGTGCTATGAAATATTAATGCGTTGTGTCTGAGAATCGTATTGAGATGTAGAAGCATTAAGGGGCTGCTAAGAGCTGTAGTGAACAATTTTAAAGCGCTTTAATATTATATTTCTTTCCACGTGCAACCACCGTATTTATTGCATGCCGACGGTTTAATCATAAATATAATAAAGTCACTGACCGTTTAGCTTTGACAAATTATTAAAGTACTTTGGCCTAGTGGTCACAAGTGCGTCCGGGGCAGAGCGGTAGAGAGTGTCAGACTTCTACTGACTAAAAACCACCCATGTTCCTTCTTAGCCATTTGTATCGAGGCCACGGTATCTCTTTCGAACAACCCGCAGCCCATCAAAACCGCCCGTCAGAACGTCAGGCTGCACAAACAAGCGACATTTATTTTGCAAGCATTCTTGGCTCTGAAATATCAAGCAGAAGAGATTACATGTATATTTAATTCGGAAGTGACGTAACATACGCGGTTTGGTGGTTGGCATAAATCCTTCGTCGCTATTACGGAAACGAGGTGACGTTGATTTCTTTTGTTAAACAAAGTACAAGCTTTTGTGCCGGTTTTCCTTAAATAGTAGGTAAGTTCGTTGTTTATTAATAACTGCCACTCGGGTCGATCTTTAGGTTAAACCACGCTTCCCTAGGTTGGTCTCTGGATGGGTGACCGCCCATTACATACCGAGTTTCCTCCGTGCTTGATATCACGTTAAGCTTATGGTCCCGGCTATCATACCCATTTTTTTTTTTTTAATTATCCTATTGTGTCCCACTGCTGGGCAAAGGCCTCCCCCATTTCTTTCCAGCTCTCCCGGTGTTGTGCCTTCTCTGGCCAATCAGTCACGAACAAGTCCAGATCGTCACGCCAACGTTTCTTGGGTCTGCCTCGGTGACGACGACCGTCTTCAGGCACCCAGTGTGTGACGATTCTGGTCCATCTGTCCTGATCTCTCCTGGAAATGTGACCCGCCCAGTCCCACTTTAAACTCGCAGACTTATCGCCAACATCGGCGATGCCTGTCTTGGAGCGTATTATGGTGTTACGAATTCAATCGGTGATTTTGATGTTTAGAATACTACGCTCCATCGCTCTTTGGCAAACATACCCATAATGACAAGATATTAAGTTATCTTAGCTTGGGTATTGGCTGCAACTGTACATACAACTATACTTACCTTAAGGCTCATTTGGATTGTAAACGATATTTCTGATTTGAAGGTGCAAATAAACTATTTTATTTTTTTATTTATTATCATTATTATATAGATACTGTTACAGGTAGTCTCTGACCCGAAAGTCTGACAGCCAGTCTTACCAAAGGGTATTGTATTACCCAGTATTAACTGGGTTGTGGAGGTCAGATAGGCAGTCGCTCCATGTAAAACACTGTTACTCAGCTGCATTCTCGTCCATCAGGGTTGCACTATTACGTATACTTATTCCCAGTCCTTCGGGGCGTACAGGATTCGGGTATGTTACGTTATTGCAACCACATACATTTCCATTACTCGCTAGATTAATCTAAGACATTCACAGGTTTCCACATGACGTTTGAAGAGATGGCAACTATCATAATTCTCTTGTATTTATCCCAATTCATTAATGGCAACTAGTACTAGTAAATTCACTTAGATCTATATATAATCTTATATTGTTTTGTATTGTATATGTACCCTTTATTAATACCTTACACTCGGAAAATAGATAAGTTTATAGGTACAAACAAAATCGGATGAAATGTCTGTGGTGAGACAAGATGAATCAACAATATTTTTACCCTCCTGGAAATCGGGTTAAGATTTCCGGTCTGAAATTCCTGATAGTCTGGGTATGTTTCTAGTGCTACTAGAATGTGTAGGAACTGTCCAGGTATTAAAATAAAGTTAAGAGACACACAAAAGACTTAGAAAACTTCATTTCTTATGTGTTTTGTAAGTAATGTGGTCGTAGCGGTACGCTTGCTACGCCGTAGCAACTCGTAGCGTACTCGTAGCAATTTATTCGTATGCGCCTCGTAGCGGTGTGGTCGAAAGTTTGACAACTAAGATTTTCTTTTTGTTTCTTGTATTTTACAAACCTAAAATGCTTTACGTTGGATTTGAAAGCAAAACTAAATTTGTTTCATAATGCATGAACGCATACTCGTTATAAAACAACAGAGCCTTTGAAACCGGACAAAATATTGAATCCAGATCAACGCTACGCAAAATAGTTACGTCACCTATCACAGTGGCTGAAAGTCAACCCGTCATTTAATCTGCTTTAATGACAAACAAGTAACGAACAACCTAGCCACGAGTATGAGTCAACAGGTTGCGTAAAATGGCATCGAAGGCTTTATCCATGACGGGAAATCGGCATTAATCGTCAGCACGAATGTTATATTTGCATATTCATGGCACGAAAACCCCCTTGATTTAACGACAACCGCGGAATGATCGTTAAACCCGGCAAAAAGTGTCACGTCACTTTTTTTTATTTTCTCCTAACACGGAATATATTTTAGGGGCCCTCATCGCGTATCGAAAAACGTCGCTCAAGCACCTACTCCGCTTATTAAGTTTGGGGTAATAACACTTAATTATAGGCACGTACTTGAGTGTATTACTATAATATACTGCGAACAATCACGAATTTGGTTTTTCCGTTTTCCGCTATTATTGAAAATAACATGCATCGGTTATACACTGTTCGTATAGTCATTCCACTGAGTGCAATGTACTCGCATAAGATTTTAGTAAAAGCAGTTATGGAAATTAAGTGGAAGATTACTAACTGGAATTGCTCAATTTATTCGATATTGCTAGTTTAATATGAGTTTCATTCATATTACATTTTGTTACTGTGGAAAACTACTAAGTACATCATTTTTATTTTCCTACAAGATTTTTATTAAAAGTAATAAAGTGAACAATACTCTTTATCTCGCCTGAAGTAAATACGCGAATATCTTTAAACACGAAAGTACATTTAACATCACACAAAAACAGGACGGTGTATACTTTGACAGAAGGTACAAGTTGCGTCGGGTTCTGTACATGAGATAACGTTGCTTGAGAATGATTAATGCGCACCCTTGTCCTGGAATATCACGTCATCCCAGGGCTGGGTTTTTAATATAATTAGCGTTGGCAACTTTTGTTTACGAATGTACAAGACGGGTTCAAACTTTGAGCCCGGATTGCGGTACGTTCGTTTGTGCGCGACTGTACCTACCTTGTGAAACGTGTACGTGATTTTTTCATAACAATTTAGTTAGTAACAGTATCTCACAATCTGTTTATTTGAAGAGATGGTGATGTTCAAGATGTGTTGAAATAGAAAGCGATCGCTTCGGATTTATATGAATCCGATCTATCAAGACGGGTTTGTACGTCATAAATCGTATTATAATGGTTACAAAAAAAAAAAAAAAAAACATTTTCCAGCCCTAGTCCCATATGTTACAGACTTGCGGACTTGCGGTTTGTGCAACTTGTCATTTTTCTTCCTTAATACGTTGCCAATCGTCACACTGTCATTTATTCTTTTTTATTTCATATCATTCTTCGCATAGTTCATCCATCTGTTCTTTTCTAAAAAGGTTGTAATATAATCTGGAAATTACTTCTACGTTATGAATCATAATCGATACAGGTTATTCTCCGAACAAGTAAAAACTGACACTTTAGGCTCACAATTACGGACCGGTACCATTGTATCATAAATACCCTAGCCTAGCCTTTTCTCAACTATCTTGGGGTAGGCTTCCAGTCTAACCGGATGCAGCTGAATACCAGTATTTTACATGGAGCGACTGCCTATCTAACCTCTACAACCTAGTTAATACTTGATAATACGATACCCTTTGGTAAGACTGGTTGTCAGACTTTCAGGTCACTGACTACCTGCCTGTAATGACTGCCAAAGATCTATATATGGGCGGGACCAACAGCTTAACGTGCTTTCCGAAGCATGGAGGAAACTCGGTATATAAAAGGGTGGTCACCCATGCTCGGACCAACCTAGGCAAGCGCGGCTTATCCTAAAGATCGACCCGAGTGGCAGTTATTATTAAGCCACGAGTATCATAAATTAATATAACCAACTAATAGGGTAGTTGACAAAAAAAAATCTAATTAGTCCGTCAGATAGAATTCCAAAAAATATTGGACACCTATTTTTTCTTTTTTCACGTAAACAACAAATGAAGACGACTTACGTCGCGCGACTTTTCGAAGCACTATAAAGTGCTTCGAAAAGTCGCGCGACGTCGCCGTTTGGTACATTATTTACCAGACAGTGACGTCACCAGCCCCCGCTCACGATCTTTGACACGTTTTATTTTCGTCTATTTTTATTAATTTGATCAAATAAAAAACACGTATCTAACATTTTTCGATACCTAATCTAATAGACGGAGTAAACAGAATCATTTTTTAGGGTTCCGTACCTCAAAAGGAAAAAACGGAACCCTTATAGGATCACTTTGTTGTCCGTCTGTCTGTCTGTCTGTCTGTCAAGACCTTTTTTCTCAGGAACGCGTGGAGGTATCAAGCTGAAATTCATATCAAATACTCAAGTCTATGGTCTCTTGGAGCTGTGAAAAAATCAAACTTCTAAGTCAACGCGATCAAAAGATACTCCCGTTTATGCCGCAAATTTTCGACACTCGCAAGGGAATCAAAACCTACAGGGTACTTCCCGTGAACTCAGAATCTTGAAATTTGGTACGAAGCAACGTCTTATAGCATAGATAAAGGAATAATTACGAAAACCATAAATTTTTAGTTACATCAAGATACTCCCGTTTATGCCGCAAATTTTCGACACTCGCAAGGGAATCAAAACCTACAGGGTACTTCCCGTGAACTCAGAATCTTGAAATTTGGTACGAAGCAACGTCTTATAGCATAGATAAAGGAATAATTACGAAAACCATAAATTTTTAGTTACATCACATAATATATTTTTTTTACGGAACCCTCGGTGCGCGAGTCCGACTCGCACTTGGCCGGTTTTTTTTAGTCAGTCAACTACCCCATTACAACTTTAACTAAAGTTATTTTAAAAATCCCAACTTGTGTTACTGCACAATATAAGGCAGTAACTATAACATTCACAACTGATCGCATTACGTGTAGAGTTTAAAGCAGATATCATTAGTGTAATCTGTTTCCAAATTGACGCGTTTAATTAAAGAGTATTTATCTTTCGATACTGTATTTACAGTTTGTTTACTGTATTTTTGTACAAAACACTACCAGTAATCATAGTATGATTACTATCAGTGTTTTGTATTCTGCACGTTGCGTTGGTCTAATGGTCTACTGGTTGCAAACGCTATTGTTGAGAGTGGTGTCTTGAGTTCGATTCATTCATCATCAATACAGCCAAAAGACGGCCACTGCTGGACATAGGCCTCTCCTGAGTATCGGGACCGGTTAGTCCCGTGCGTCTCGCATCCAGTGGAACCCCGCAACCTTCACCAGGTCATCGGTCCACCTAGTGGGAGGAGTTCCAACGCAACGTCCTCCGGTTCGCGGACGCCACTCCAGAACGTTTCGGCCCCATCGGCCATCCGTTCTGCGAACAATGTGCCCATTGCCACTTAGTCGAGTTAGTATAATAACCCAAAATGTTAAATGTGATCTGTTGATGGCGTAATGTGTTTACTTTAGGTAACTCTCTACCCGAACCTTCGTGGATTACAGGCGTGATATTTTTTATGTATAAGTAAAATAAAAAAATAATAATAATAAATTAAATTATTCAGGTAATTTTACACCCGTTGCCAATTATTTTGTCAGTCACAATACAAATATGAATAAAATATTAAAATTCAGATAAAAATAATAATAATAATCAATAACAATAGAAAGAAAGAAAGAAAAAATGTTTATTTGACGTCAGTACATCAAGCACACACACAAAAATAAAAAAAGACGGGTTGCACTCCGGGAGTGCCGGCAGAAGTGAAAACTTGATTATTAACGTTGAGCATGTTTGATATTTTGGAATGGTTAGGGAATAATTTTGCACCAATTGCTTTAACAGTATAAAAGTACTATCATTTATGTGGTAGAATACAATATTCATTTATTGCGCTATCGTACACAAACATGACAATTTATATTACATTAAAAATTTAACACTTTAAAACTATTACAATTATTTTACATTAAAAAGTTTATCTCTCCGAAAAATCAACTTTCATCCATAATTTCAACGACTTTTTCACCATCATCATTACCAAAACTATCATCGCCAATCTCTAAAACTGATACGATAGGTTTATGGTAGCTGAAGTAAGAAACGAACAGTTTTGATTCGAACCTATTTAAATGTCTAATAAAGACCGCATCAATAGTAGTTTTGTATTTCGTTGTGCTAAGATTGCGATCATTCGACATAGTTAAACCAAATTCATTATTTAAAAATTCAATTATTCCGCCATAACTATGCTAACCCATTTATTTTGTCTTTCCCTGTCCTCCGATCGGAACTCCGATTGGTAGGAGGAGCGGGAATATTTTTTCCCATGCCTCCGATTAAGCATCATAAAAACATTGTACAGTCTAGTTCAAAATAAATTATTTTTGTATTTTATTGACTCTACAGTCGACATCGTTAACGTTCAGGGTCAAAATGTCCAACTCCCACACGACTAGTCTAAGATCGATAGTTTCCGAGATATAGCCGTTTCAATTTTGACAGCTGTCATCCGAAATGTAGATCTCATTTAGACCTATCACTTGTCCCTACACACAACTAGTCTTAGGTCGATAGTTTCCGAGATATAGCCGTTTCAATTTTGACAGCTGTCATCCGAAATGTAGATCTCATTGAGATCTATCACTTGTCCCTACACACAACTAGTCTAAGGTCGATAGTTTCCGAGATATAGCTGTTTCAATTTTGACAGCTGTCATCCGAAATGTAGATCTCATTGAGACCTATCACTTGTCCCTACACACAACTAGTCTAAGGTTGATAGTTTCCGAGATATAGCCGTTTCAATTTTGACAGCTGTCATCTGAAATGTAGATCTCATTGAGACCTATCACTTGTCCCTACACACAACTAGTCTAAGGTCGATAGTTTCCGAGATATAGCCGTTTCAATTTTGACAGCTGTCATCCGAAATGTAGATCTCATTGAGACCTATCACTTGTCCCTACACACAACTAGTCTTAGGTCGATAGTTTCCGAGATATAGCCGTTTCAATTTTGACAGCTGTCATCCGAAATGTAGATCTCATTGAGATCTATCACTTGTCCCTACACACAACTAGTCTAAGGTCGATAGTTTCCAAGATATAGCTGTTTCAATTTTGACAGCTGTCATCCGAAATGTAGATCTCATTGAGACCTATCACTTGTCCCTACACACAACTAGTCTAAGGTCGATAGTTTCCGAGATATAGCCGTTTCAATTTTGACAGCTGTCATCTGAAATGTAGATATCATTGAGACCTATCACTTGTCCCTACACACAACTAGTCTAAGGTCGATAGTTTCCGTGATATAGCCGTTTCAATTTTGACAGCTGTCATCCGAAATGTAGATCTCATTGAGACCTATCAATTGTCCCTACACACAACTAGTCTAAGGTCGATAGTTTCCGAGATATAGCTGTTTCAATTTTGACAGCTGTCATCATTATTATTATTATTATTATTATTTGTTTTTATACTTTTACGTATCTCGGCTTTATTACCGGAATTATAGAATAATACGGGCCAGAGCCAAGTACTATTCCTGGAGAGTGGTGATGAAATGAGATGATGATATAGTCGGGTTGTGTGGTGATGAGTGAGCATTAATCTGTGTCTGTGTGGTGATTGAGGGTTGAGTACGTGAGGTGGAGATTACTGTCTCATTTTCATTATGTAAAAATTTTCTCACAATCCTGCAGGTATTGAGGATTGCGGCCTTCTGAAGGCTTTGATACGTGTATGGTGGTAAATCAAGTGTTTTTAAAGACTGGTGGAGCTGTTTAGGTATAACACCTGTTGTTGATAATACAATAGGGACTATAGTGACATTGTTAAGATGCCACATTCGGGTTATTTCAATTTTAAGGTCGGTATATTTTGCGAGTTTTTCTGCAATTGTGTTTTGAAGGTTGTTCGTATTTGGTACGGCGATGTCTATGATTAACGCGGTTTTATTTCACTTGTCTAATAAAGTGATGTCAGGTCTATTATAATGTGTTGTTTTGTATTATTATTATTATTAATTATTATTAATTATTATTATTAATTATATTATTATTATTATTAATTTTATTATTATTATTCTTATTATTATTAATTATATTATTATTAATAATAATTATTATTATTATTAAGCGCCCTGCGCTGCCTAAACGAAACAGTAGGCCCAGGCATACATTTTCGCCGCGCCGTAGAGAGGGGATAGCTGTCTACTCTCCATCCGTCTTACGCTTTTTCGATCAGGGTCACGTGGTCACGTGTCCTGACGCGAGTTTAAGATTTTATACCCATCGCAGAACAATTTCCCAAAGTGCTCAACGCCGCTAAAGAAGTTTTCACTTCAAAAAATACAAAAATGGAAATACATAGTAGGTACCTATGTGCTGCAATACACACAAACATTCAATTAAAAGTCAAATTACAATTAATTAAAATTCAAATTAAATTGCAGTACAATTACTAATACACAAGAAACAACTAAATAAAATAAAACATTAAAAAGACTGCCTCGTTGGTCTTGTGGTCGCAAGCGCCACTGCTGAGCATGGGGACCTGGGTTCCATTTCGGGGCCGTTTAAAGTGTTATTAGCTTTTTCTATCACAAACTAAGTAACAGATAGAGATTTGTGCCCACATAATGGCAACAGCTTGCCCCCTATTACATACGACTTAAACTTAACTGGCAAGATTTGGGTGTGTTTAAGGTCTTCTGCCTAACCCTTTGCCGATACCAAGGCGTGAAATTTATGTTAGTAAAAAAGTTTAGCCATTTATCTTTTACCACTGCATTTACCTGATATTTTCTTAAATTTTCAAGATAGAGGAAAATATTCCAATGTTCCATAATGGAAACTAGATTTGTCACATACCCTTTTTTGCGGGGTTTCCGCTCTCTGGAGAACCAGACTTCTAGGTAGTGGCTACAAACCACCCATGTTCCTTCTTAGCTCTTCGTGTCGAGGTCGCGGTATCTCTTTCGAACAGCAGCCGCAGCCCCGACGACTATGTACCTCACATACCCTTTTTTTTTCACATGCTCTTGGGCAGAGCGAAGGGGAGTGTCAGACTTCTACTGACTAAAAACCAAACCCATGTTCCTTCTTCGCCCTTGTGTCGGAGCCGCGTTAAACCTCACATACCCTGAGTTACACAGATTCCATAATCAGCCATTAGACACGAATCAGTCGCCTTGTCTCAGACAATTAGTGTCGTCAGTGAGAGTCGCACGTCGCACGTCGGCGTCGCATTGCGCGTTCCCTGCCTAATTGATTTGTATGCACAATCGGTTCATATCCACCAGACATAGCTTTGGCAGACGACTGAAGATCTGTCAGTTTGCCAATCAGTGTGCTTACAGAATCTTGACAAGTAGAAATGTTGGAATGCTTTGTATGCAATCTCTTTAAAGGATAAATCATATCATATTCAATGAAAATGACGTCTAGTAAGGAAGATCTAGTTTCAGATGGTAAATAATATTCAAAAAAGGATTTTTAAATTTAAATTTTATACAATGTGTTTTTATGATATCCCATAACAGTAGGATTTTATTGTACAAGTAAACATAACATAAAGAGTCAAAAATTATGTGGTCTTAAAAATGCAGTGTTTCAAAGGTAGGTACGAGATACATTATTCAAACTAAGATTTGACAAAAACAATCGTGACTTTGTCGAATTATTTTGTGTAAAAAAAGTTAACAATTAAAAATATAAAATTGATAATTAAATTATATATCCCAATCGTTTCTTTGATATCATGTCATTAATTTGTACTCTAGTGTATGGGATATTAAAAAAAAAAACGCCTTGTATGTCTATTTGACCTTTGTACCTACGTTTATTACTAAATATTTGTTCTATACAAAACCCTAGTTCAAATACAGTTCCAATGTGCAAACTCTTTTGTACCGAATCCGACTTCCAATTTTACAGTACAAACTGTTATATTGAACCAATATATCAAACAAAATAGTACGTGAATTCGAACGTGAAAAATATTTTCACACAAATATAACCATTTTACATTTTTTTATCGCTTTCTCTGTGGTAGCTGTCAATAGCTTCGAACACCACGACCGCACTACAGCCGTAACTAAGTGCGGGACATGTTAATGCTTCCTGTGACGCAAATATAGGCTATTACGTTGGCCAGAGGCTCATTATTGGTTATTCGAAGGAGATACAAAGGGCTAAGGGCTGGGTGGTATGTAGTCAGTAGAAATCTGACACCGCTCTACCCGCAGAGGAGTCATTAATTTGAAGATTAAATTTACAACCCTCCAAAAAAATGCTAAGTACTCGTATTGCCATACAACGTGGTAACGCTGCCAGTCACCTGGGTAGGTACATTATCAGTTAAGTAGGCGTTTTCCGATGCCTTTTATAATTAGTTGTTAGTTTAGTTTATAGATTTTAGTTTATATATTTCGTTAATATGGTATGTCAGTTCTTAGATTAAATAAATTAACTTTTACGAACCAATCAAATAACAAAACGTAATTTAAACAAAATAATAAACATTCGTTAATGAATAACCGAGGTGTTGGCGCACGAGCACAAAATAAACCTTTCATGTATGACGTATTCGCACACAGAGCTACGCAAATAAAAAAATAAAATATGAAACAGACATGACGGAGTTTTTAACACTCCATTTGACAGCACTTCTTTCTGTGTAACGCCAAAAATATTATATTTATTTTGAACCGGTTTGAATGCGTTTGTAAAGTGAATTCAGGCGGATTCTGATAAAAGCAGATTTATTTGAATATGTTTTTGGATAGTAAATGTTTCTTACTTATCATATTATAGACAGTTAAAACGTTTATTTTATGCTGATACTACCAGATAAATCCTATTCTGTAACAGTTATTTATTTATAAGCCCGTTAAAACACACCGACGCCAATATTACAATACTAACAGCTTTAAATAAATAATGATGCTTCAAAAATTAATTTGAAATCAAACTCATCTATAATAATTTATAAATGGTTAATTAATCATAAATGACGAGTGGCATTAACTGGGTAACTGATTGCGATATTTTAATACCTCGGTAATCAAAATATGCCTTTCAACTAATAAATTGATCACAATAATATTTGTATTTATTATTATTTATTTAACAATTTATGTACACACTAAATACAGAAAAGAAGAAAGGAACAGAAAATAGTACAAAGGTAATGCTTATTTCTAAAGAAATCTCTTCCAGCATACCTGCGAAAGGAGAATCTAAAAAAAAGAGATGTAGACATAGTGTGTAAAAGAAGAAGAGAAAATGGAATTCGTAAAACATCAGAAATAATTAAAAATAATATACCATCTATGAATAAACTAACGTACTTCTAAATACAAAGACAAAACATATAACAATACTATAAATACATTAAGATAACTAATAATAAATAGATAAGCAACTATGACGAAATGGAAAGATAATGTTCTTTTACTCTTCCTTTGAAGATTGCAACAGTTTGGCAGTCCCTAATGTCAGGCGGAAGTGAATTCCACAGTCGCACGGCGTGTACAGCAAAAGGAATAAAAGTAGAAGTCGGTAGAGTGTGGAGGGGATTTAAGGAGGATTTTAGGTGGCAATTTGAAATGTGCTTTAATATTTCACTTTAATAATGTTTATCGATGTGTATTTTAGTAAACTATTCCACAAAATTTCCATTTTCCATGCATAACTACAGTTTTACTAAAGTTACCTTCTGAGTTTTAAGGTTTTTTCTTGATATTTTGTGCTGCCTGTCCTGTTTGTATTTGCATATCACAAGAGCTGATGGAGGTTACTGAAAGCGCGAAACTCGTCACTAAAGTTTTTGCTGACTGAATTGTAATCGACACGCTAAGGAGAATAAGTTTTGTCTTGACTATTAATTATGAAATAGGAGTTGATAGATCGATTTTTAAAGATAAGATTATTACATATTAAAAAACAAAGTCCTCCGCCGCGTCTGTCTGGCAAAATCTAGTGATGAATAAAAAAAATGTTGAATTATCTGTGTGATGTAAGTGCGAGCGACGGGATTATTGCGATCGATGCGCTTTTATTTATCGCAAAGGCAAGAAAATATTGATGAGATTTCATTTTAGACTCACGACATGATACATTTTTGTACCGGTAGTACTGGTCACATAAGTTTTTTCTGCCTTAAGTTGGGGAGTGCAGTGCCGCACGAGCTATCCTTGTGGTCGGACGTTTACTAACATCGCTTAGTGTGCGCATATTTTTGAAGTGAAAACTTCTTTAGCGGCGTTGAGCACTTTGGGAAATTGTTCTGTGATGGGTATAAAATCTTAAACTCGCGTCAGGACACATGACCACGTGACCCTGATCGAAAATTCGTCAGGACACGTGACCACGTGACCCTGATCGAAAAAGCGTAAGACGGATGGAGAGTAGACAGCTATCCCCTCTCTACGGCGCGGCGAAAATGTATGCCTGGGCCTACTGTTTCGTTTAGGCAGCGCAGGGCGCTTAATAATAATAATAATTATTATTAATAATAATATAATTAATAATAATAATAATAAAATTATTAATAATAATAATAATAATTAATAATAATAATAATTAATAATAATAATGATGACAGCTGTCAAAATTGAAACAGCTATATCTCGGAAACTATCGACCTTAGACTAGTTGTGTGTAGGGACAATTGATAGGTCTCAATGAGATCTACATTTCGGATGACAGCTGTCAAAATTGAAACGGCTATATCTCGGAAACTATCGACCTTAGACTAGTTGTGTGTAGGGACAAGTGATAGGTCTCAATGAGATCTACATTTCGGATGACAGCTGTCAAAATTGAAACGGCTATATCTCGGAAACTATCGACCTAAGACTAGTTGTGTGTAGGGACAAGTGATAGGTCTCAATGAGATCTACATTTCGGATGACAGCTGTCAAAATTGAAACGGCTATATCTCGGAAACTATCGACCTTAGACTAGTTGTGTGTAGGGACAAGTGATAGGTCTCAATGAGATCTACATTTCGGATGACAGCTGTCAAAATTGAAACAGCTATATCTCGGAAACTATCGACCTTAGACTAGTTGTGTGTAGGGACAAGTGATAGGTCTCAATGAGATCTACATTTCGGATGACAGCTGTCAAAATTGAAACGGCTATATCTCGGAAACTATCGACCTAAGACTAGTTGTGTGTAGGGACAAGTGATAGGTCTCAATGAGATCTACATTTCGGATGACAGCTGTCAAAATTGAAACGGCTATATCTCGGAAACTATCGACCTTAGACTAGTTGTGTGTAGGGACAAGTGATAGGTCTCAATGAGATCTACATTTCAGATGACAGCTGTCAAAATTGAAACGGCTATATCTCGGAAACTATCGACCTTAGACTAGTTGTGTGTAGGGACAAGTGATAGGTCTCAATGAGATCTACATTTCGGATGACAGCTGTCAAAATTGAAACAGCTATATCTCGGAAACTATCGACCTTAGACTAGTTGTGTGTAGGGACAAGTGATAGATCTCAATGAGATCTACATTTCGGATGACAGCTGTCAAAATTGAAACGGCTATATCTCGGAAACTATCGATCTTAGACTAGTCGTGTGGGAGTTGGACATTTTGACCCTGAACGTTAACGATGTCGACTGTACAGTCAATAAAATACAAAAATAATTTATTTTGAACTAGACTGTACAATGTTTTTATGATGCTTAATCGGAGGCATGGGAAAAAATATTCCCGCTCCTCCTACCAATCGGAGTTCCGATCGGAGGACAGGGAAAGACAAAATAAATGGGTTAGCATAGTTATGGCGGAATAATTGAATTTTTAAATAATGAATTTGGTTTAACTATGTCGAATGATCGCAATCTTAGCACAACGAAATACAAAACTACTATTGATGCGGTCTTTATTAGACATTTAAATAGGTTCGAATCAAAACTGTTCGTTTCTTACTTCAGCTACCATAAACCTATCGTATCAGTTTTAGAGATTGGCGATGATAGTTCTGGTAATGATGATGGTGAAAAAGTCGTTGAAATTATGGATGAAAGTTGATTTTTCGGAGAGATAAACTTTTTAATGTAAAATAATTGTAATAGTTTTAAAGTGTTAAATTTTTAATGTAATATAAATTGTCATGTTTGTGTACGATAGCGCAATAAATCAATATTGTATTCTACCACATAAATGATAGTACTTTTATACTGTTAAAGCAATTGGTGCAAAATTATTCCCTAACCATTCCAAAATATCAAACATGCTCAACGTTAATAATCAAGTTTTCACTTCTGCCGGCACTCCCGGAGTGCAACCCGTCTTTTTTTTGTCTTGTTTACGCTCGGGCCAACCGGTTTTCTCCGGTCGGTCCCTGCAGCTGTTGTTTTGCCCGCATGAGTGAATCAAACCTAAGTAATGTAAACATCAATTCATTATCGAGCGCTGACGAGTTGGAGGACGATACAAATATGGAATTTGAGGACAATACACAACAACAAGATGATACGGAGTTGACAAAAAGGAAAAGAACAATGGAGGTATCCTCGTTTGAAGAAGGATGGAGCGTAGTGAAGAGAGGACGACACGAAGTAGTATGTTGTGGAGACCAAGGTGAGATGGATAAAGAAAAGAGGACACAGGTGGCCGTGACTTGCAAAGAACCTCTGCCGAAACAGTTCGCTTTAGCTCGATTACTTAAGACGCATAACATTGCCAGTGGCAGAATTTATAGAATTAAATACGTACATCAGAATAAAATGCTCATTACGTTTGATAACGATATCGGTGCAGATGAATTTATAAATTGTTCAGTATTTACTGAGATGGGCTGGTCTTGTCTGAAAACCTCCGAAGTAGGAGTGTCGTACGGTCTTATTAAAGCCATGGAACTGGAGATATCTGATGAAGACCTAAAAGCTAATCTGTCAAGCAGTGCTGAAATAATATCTATCAAGAGGCTAAATAAACGGTGCCCGGATGACCTTGACGGTAACGGCTGGACTCCGAGTGAAACGATTCGGCTAGGATTTAAAGGACCTTCTCTTCCGACTTATGTCTACATTTACAGTTTGAGGATCCCAGTGGAGCGGTTTGTATTCCCTGTCACACAATGTGCTAACTGTTGGAAATATGGCCATTTGAAGATAAGATGTCCATCAAAGAAACCCGTGTGTCCCAAGTGTTCCCAAAAACACGAAAACTGTACAATTACATCATTTTCTTGTGTGAATTGTTTAGGTGGTCATATGGCGTTTGACAAAATATGCCCCTTTTTTAAGAAAGAAAAGAAGTTGAGGGATTTAATGTCAGAATTTAATTGCACCTACAGGAGAGCTCTGACATTATACGTCCCACCCTCCCCTGCTAATGTCCCACAAGTAGTTTCTGAACCAATGCCTGAAGTCGAACCGTCTTCTACAGTGATTGCCACAACTATCAATGCGGTTCCAACGCTACCCCCAACTCAAGAAAACGTCGGCACAGCCTCTCAAGTGGTCTGCCCAGGTACATCCACAATAAATCAACAAACTAAGCCTCTGCCGAAACGTACTTTAAAGAAACAAAATCGCCGAACAGTAACCCCTATACCTGCCGAGGATATGGCATGGAATGAAATCTCAGAATCTTCAGATACATCAGAGAAAATTAACTCACCTTGTTTGAATAAAAACCATCATTCTGATTCTAGTAAGTCTTCCGATAATCTAAGTTTTTGGCACTTGATTAAAAAAATTAAAAATATTATAAGAAGCAAAGAATCTCTTCAGATTAAAATCCAGCAATCAATTTCCATATTTTCTGAGTGGCTGACACATAAAATTGTAAGTAGTTTATCTATTGAATCGTTATTTAATTTATTTGCTGGAAATGGCTGATAACAATAACTGTACCAACTTAAATATTATACAATGGAATTGCCAAAGTATAAGGCCCAAATCTCGCTCACTGGAATTGCATCTAAGTCAAGAAAAAATCCATATTGCAGTGTTAAGTGAAACATGGTTGGAGCCCGATAGTTATTTTAAAATTAGTGAGTATAATACGTATAGATTGGATAGAGACGATGGTTACGGTGGCGTTGCCATTATGACTCATCGCTCTGTTAGGTCTGTTGTTTGTACAACGCAAAGTCGCAACCCCGGTATTGAATTGTTACATATTAGAATTCTGAATTGTCAGCATATTGAGAATATAATTTCCATTTATTGCCCTTCGACAGTACATACCACTCAAGGGGATTGGGACGCGATCTTTTCTATTGGGAACAGTAAAACTCTAATATTAGGAGATTTTAATGCGCATCACTCTAATTGGTCTGTAAGAACTGATCGGCGTGGCTCCGAAATATTTGACTCCATGTTGGATTATAATTTCATTCATTTGAACGATGGTAGTTTCACTAGAGTCAAAATGGTTGACGGAGTTCTTCAGCAATCTAGTCCTGATATTTCATTTATTTCATCAGATCTGTCCTTAATATTTCATCAGATCTGTCCTTAATATTTATGTGGAAACCAACAAATGAATCACTCGGAAGTGACCATCTAATTATTCAATTAAAGTGTGTACTTAATATTAGGCGTGAATACCAATGCAAAAGGAATTTTAAAAAATCTGATTGGACTTTATATGCTGGATTTATAGAGGATTACTTACAAAACTGTGTAACTCCCCGGGATCCTCAGGAGTTATATGACCTTCTTCATAATGTAATGCAAAAAGCTGCGGATAAGCATATTCCCTACATTAAAATCCCTCAAAACATCTGCAACACATTTAAGCCAAAACCATATTGGTCTTCAGAACTGTCCAGGGCGGTTGCGGAGCGGCGCTTGGCTCTAGCGAATCTAAGAGGCTGTCCCACTCCAAGGAATTTAGATATCCTCCAACAAAAAATAAGCACTGCTCAAAGGCTTATACGCAGCGCTAGATGTAAATCTTTTCAGCAGTTTTGTTCATCTGTAGATGAAACCTCTTCAGCATCTGAAATGTGGCGCAAGATGAGATGGTTAAAGGGTCGGCAAATTCCTAACGCAAGTTGTGTAGATAAAGAAAAAGCTGAGCGATTGCTTAGCGACCTTACCCCAGATTTTGTTTGTCCCTCGCAGCCTACTTTTAATTCTAATAATGCAATGTTGGAGTCGCCAATCTTAATGCCAGAATTGGTCAACTGTATTAAAGCTTCTGACACAGCCCCTGGTTCAGATCAAATTTCCTTCTCCATGATTAAACATCTTCCACCTTCCGGTAAATCTATGTTACTTCTAATATTTAATCAATGTTTTTCTGCTGGTTTTGTTCCTTTACAATGGCGTCAAATCAAAATAGTTCCAATTCCCAAGCATAGTAGCTCATCTTTACGTCCTATCTCCCTGATATCTTGTATTTGTAAAATATTCCATGCCATTTTGGCCAAACGTATAGAATGGTTCTTTGAAAAACAAAATCTTTTTCCTGAGGACATGGTAGGTTTTCGTAAAGCACGATCTTGTCTGGATAATCTTACGCGGTTGGTTTCTGAAATTCAACTAGGATTCTCTAAAAATTTGGTAACAGCGGCGTGTTTCATAGACATCGAGAGCGCTTATAACAATGTTGATATTCCTTGCCTGCTACGCATTTTAGATCAGTTTGGGGTTGGATCAAAAATCTGTATTTACTTGTGGTCCTTTTTATCAAATAGACATCTGCAAGTGGTGACGTATGGTTGTGATGTCGTTAGATTTACTGGCCGTGGGCTAGCTCAAGGAGACCCACTGGCTCCACTTTTATTCAATATTTTAACACTACATATTTGTAAGGAAGTTGGGCAAGTTAATATGTCTCAATATGCTGATGACTTTGTGTTGTATTCTACAAATCATAATTTAGATTTAGCGTTTGAAGAACTTCGATCTGCTTTACAATATACCAAAGTGTTGATTGATAAGCTAGGTTTGACTATGTCTTCAAATAAAACTAAGATATGTGTCTTTAAAAAAGGTTGCTTTAGAAAAGCTGTCAACTTTGAGTTTGATGATACTCCAATTGAAGTCGTTAATAATGTGAAATATCTGGGTCTGTGGCTGGATAGCTCATTAAGATGGGGCAAACATATCAATGAAACTTCACAGAAAGTTTTGAAGTTCATTAATTTGATTAAAGTTCTATCCGGTCCGGGATGGGGTCTCCATCAAAAACACTTAAGACGTATTTATATTTCCATAATTCGTAGTAGGCTTGATTATGCCAGTTTCTTGTTCGACAATGGTTGCAAGTCTAAACTAATAAAATTAGATAGGGTCCAAAACCAGGCATTACGAGTTGTCGGCGGATTTATAAGGAGCACCCCAATACATGTCATGGAAAGCGAACTGTGCCTTCCACCACTTTATATTCGTCGGAGATACCTAGGTAGCAAATTTATTCTAAAATCAAAATCTTTTCGCAGCAATAAAACCTTAGAATCACTAGAAAACCTTTCACTAGTTACAGGCTCCAACTATTGGCAGAACAAGAAACTGCCATTGCTTGTTGATATCCTCTCCCAATATAATTCCGTCCCAATATACTCGAGTGTTCAACTTGGTATGTTTTCACTTGATACATGGATTAGTAGCATTGATATTTCTCATTTAATCTTCGATAACATCCCTAGTATTTCTAAAGCTAAACGTCACTACAGTATTTTTCAACTAAAACACTTATGTATTGCTTATATACAAGAACATTATTCTGGTTATCATACAATATTTACTGACGGTTCCAAAGATAAACATGTAGGAGGCGCTGCCTTTTTGGATCCCATTCTTGTGAACTGCATGAGGCTTAAGATTGATTCAGATATTTCTATTATGCACATTGAGTTGATTGCTATATTGGAAGCTTTGTCCTATATTCTGTCAATTAATGGCGATAATTTTGTGATTCTGACAGACTCCAAAAGCTCGCTGCAACACTTGGCTCGGCACACTTCTCACATGCGAGGTATTCCGACAGCCTACGCGATATATGAATTGATCTTAAAACTTCAAGCGAATTCCAAAACGGTGCGCCTCCAATGGATACCGTCACATATTCAATTTGAAGAAAATGATATGGTTGATTTACTCGCCAAACAAGCGTGTGTTGATGGAGTCCCTACGAATATTGCCCCGCTGTATTCAGACTATTTTGGAAAGGCAAAAAAAAAGTGTTTAGATCTTTGGCAAGAGTATTTTGATGAACGATCAAAAGAAAAGGGGATATGGTACCGAACTATCCAGCCAGTGATTTCTCGGGCTCCGTGGATTGATTGTGATCTGAACCGTAAATTAATTACTATAGCCTTAAGACTTCGTTCCGGCCACATTCCTTCGAATAAGTTTTATCATTTAATGAAGAAAGTTTTGTCTCCAAATTGTGATGACTGTGGAGTAGTTGATGATGTCTTTCATGTCCTGATGGAATGTGTCCGGAACGAAAATAGTAGAATAAATGTCTTTGGACAATTTAAATCGTTTAATATTGGCATTTGTAATACCACCCTTGCTTTTCCAGTGTCCGAGAAGGCAAAAGAGTTAGCAATAAGTAGATCGTAAGTTAGTGTTAATTAGATCGTAAGTTATTTGTTTTCCCGTACTGGGCGATGTGGTCGCTAAGCGACAAAGCCCTTAAATAAATTAAAAAAAAAAAAAAAAAAAAAGTTGGGGAGTGCGAACCCTGTGATTTTCCCTCCATCTGCTCCATAGCTAATCCGGCCCTGACTGGGTGCGCCAAAGTTCACCTAAATTTTCAACTCCGATAATTGGAAATCCGAAAATGTTCTTCCAAACATTTTTCATCGTAACAATCACAATTCCTAACTACTCTGTCTCTAATGTTCATAATTCCGAAGCATTCAACTTCATAATGTCAGTAGCAATAAACATCTATACTTTTATTTCTTTTCCTATATTTTCTCAACATAATCATCTTTTACACTATTATTAAGTCTTTTTTTTTGTTTAGATTTCTTTTTATTCATAATAATCCGTATTATATATTATGCAAAGGTATCCATAGGTTACGTTAGGTTAGAACTGTGAACAACTACCTCGAAATTGACCAAGACGACACTCTGACCTGAATTTCATTCATTTAAGACAAAAATCAGTGAAACGACATTTAATCATTCTAAACAGTTGTATGAGTGAAAATATTATGGTAGGTAATTATTATGTTTAGGGATAAAAGCGTTATGATAAAAAACAGTAGGAGTTTAAATATATTTACAATAATGATATTATGCATTACAATTTTCGGAAACATGAGTGTTATGAACATCGCCGGTAGCACTACAAATAGTATGAATGAAAACTTTAGGATGAAACATTTTAGGAAGAGTGATCATTCGGATTACAAATCGATGGAAAGAACAATTTCGGGTAAAGAACTTTAGGTGAGCCAATATGGACCCCCTGACTATCTCCCAATAGCTGGCCTAGCTTTGTTAGGCTGTCAACAATTTCCCTCAGTAATTGAGCTACTGTGCCCCCGATGGTCGTCTCAGCCACAAATTTCGTTATCAAGATGAAACTGTGGTTCAGTTGTAAACTAACTTTACAGTAATTATCTTGTTAGGAAATGCTGCAACATTACTGCCAACATACGCTGCAAGTACAAATTCGTATGTAGATAGTCTGCAATTGCTCAGAAACAGTATCTACTTAGTATTATGAATTAACATTTTGGAAATTTTAAATTAGTATAAGTTAGCGAATCGAATGCAAAGTTGCATGTTTTTATTAAATACGTACTGAATATATATAAGTGTAACAAAAACATTTGGAGAACTACAAACAAAAACTATCCCCACTAATTCTAATTTAAATCAATGTGAATACTTCTGATATTTTTAAGCAGCTTTCGCAGTTGAAATTAATAAGCGTTTGTAAGTAAAATGACTATAATACATAAACAACAAAAATGGAAAACAAAAGTATCCCTTAGCGTTCTTTACTTTAATTTAGCAGAGATTTTAATTTAAACCATTTGTGCTTAAGGGAGGGGGACACAACCATTTAATTTACATTTGCGGTAAAAACTAAGCTTTAATGATAAATGCGGTGCTTTCAGTTGCAAAAAAATAAGGCGATTGCGTGACTGCATACTTGCAACGAAAAGCAGTGTAATTTATACGATGAATGAGTTATTCTGCACTACAATGCACGCATTTATTATTAACAATGTTATTAACTTGGTCGGCAGTAAAACAGAGCTTGAGTCATAGCATTGTTTATAATTATAACTATGTCACGTATGACGCACTCACGCGTTTTTATTGTTTCCTTATAAGCGTGTGTTGTCAAGCCAAGAATGGGTACTTTCATCTTACGGGTCCCGTAAAGAGTGACTTTGTAGCGCAATGATAAATCAAAATGTACTACTTCTAATTGATAGGAACTTTAGTCTAATGCTTTGACCGTCGTGCTGCCAAGTCATAGGTCTCGAGAACGAAGCCAAGAAATGCACCTCTTATTTTTCGGATTATACTCGCTTCGGTAAAAGACCTGAGAGATATACGGCATGTACGGCCAAGTCAGAGGCTTAAAACTCAGCAGCATAAAACTCTAATCCTTTGTAAGTTATAACCGCACAATAATAAAAGATAGACATATATGAGCATTTTTTGTCTAATAACGTGCAAATATTATATCTAACACTCTAGTTTAGCTGTATGTAGAGTAATTATTACAAAAATAACTACTTCCAGGCTACAGACATAACGATTTCTTAATAAAGATTCTAGAGCATGACAACTCTCAAAAACATGCCTAAACTGTAAGCCAGATTTAAAACAATAATCGTTGGAGCGAATCGCTTGCGAATTGTTGTGTTGAGCACATGTCTACGATGTCGTCAGCCGACTCTTCCAACATTAATCCCCTTACGTTCCCCACTCTTGTTTATTTTCATTTTATTCGCTACAACAATAAACGTCACGGTGGTATGTGTAGCAGATTAGCAGCTGTACGCAGAAGATACAAGTGAAGCGTATTAAAACCAGTTAATTATTCAAGGCTGGGCATCAAGCAACAACCCACGCGTTCCTTTAAAGCTCATTGAACGTATTGATCTATTTTTGGTCACTTTGTCCGTAATCTAATTGAGAACCTACAAAGTTACGAATATTGTTATGAGAGATTCTTATTCTACGGTACGGTTCTGACAAAATAAACATGTTATTTAATAATATAGTCCCCAATTTTCCGACTCCATTAACGTAATGAAAATCATAGTTGCAAAACATATTTAATTATTAAACGCGCCAAACATAAAACAACAAAGGTAAAAGGAGCCAGCCCACGTACTTCCTCAGAGAACGAAAGATTGCTACCATTAAAGGCCCTTCGCACCCAAGGGCCAGGCCCCTGGGCCGTGTCTAATAATTAAAATATACAGAGAACAATGATACGTTTCGCTCCGTTCAATGTTTATTGACGGGACGGGCGTACGGCGTGCGGCGTGAACCCTTTGCGATTTCAATTTGCAAGGGGTTCGGGTCGTTCCATCCGGAGAGAGCGAGACGGCCTAACACTAACTACAAACAGTCAAGTTAAAGCAACATTTAGTTTAAACGTGACCGATATTCCGTTGCATTAAGTTGATATAGATCCTCGACTTAGATACGGCACATTGCACGTATAATGTCGCGTATCGTGACTACATCAAACTGCTGCTGTGGAATGACTTAGCGCTTAATGTAATGGGTATTATAACGCAACATTTGACACCTTATGTTTCGACTTCCCCTCTTACTTAGAGTTGGGAAGCTGATAATGTTACGATGCTCATGTTGGAAAAAGAACGGAGCACATGAGCTTTTGCACGTAGTTTTTTTATCATTTTTTATCTATCGACGTGAGTCTGTCCATGTTGAATGTGCAGAGGGTTATCTGCAACACTCGGTTGGTTTCATACACTTTCCATAGCCGGGTTCGCTCGGCGATGGATAATGCAGACATGCCTTCGGATTGCTCGTGAAAGGCATTTGTGCCTGGTCATGTGTGCACGAGCCGCACGAACCCGGAGAATTCGGAAACCACGCATTGTTGTGCAGCACAAGCGTGCCTCAATGCGAGCCCCATTTGACTGAACGAAATATTTCACTTTACCGCAATATAAACGATGCGTGAGTTAAATCAACGAGCCCAATCGAAATCTAATTCTGATAGCATTGTGTGCCGCTTTGAAAGCTAGATCAGTCTAAAATTATTTTGTTGAAACGAAATATATTACGTAGATGAAATTACTCGTGAGCGTTCGACCATCAAGTTGTCAATATTAGTGCAATATATCATCCATGAAACCCAATCGCTGTTGTAGATTCAAGTAATACCAGCGAACGAGCACGTTATATTACATAAGCTAGTTGACAAGTGAGAAGAAGCATGAGTACCATATCGCTTGAGTACCATCTTCATCACGTCATACTAATCGTGGTGATCATCAATCATAATACCCCAAAATGTCCCGAACGTGGGCCTTCGCTACCCAACTACACCATAGTAGGGGCGGATTTTGTCATAAGATCGTAGGATAATACTACTTATCTACCTGAGATTTTTCCCTAAGTCACAACACCCACGGGAAGGAATAGAAAGTTTATTCAAAGATCTGTCAGGGCTCACACAAAATGCGCCACGAAAAATAAAAAGATCTTTTCATAATAAAGTAACCCCCACGTTTTGTTTGTAAGATAGTTTCATTATAACACCTTTTGTGAGGGCATTTTATTGAACTATTCCCAGTGGGGGATAGAATTTTATTGAATAAGGTTGCCTTTGTGTTGGAACATAGAAGAACGGGTGTGTAAGTAGCCCGGGGTACGCTCACGAGCGATTCACTGAATATAACGTGAGTTTGTAAGTGCGTTCGCGTCAGTCTGGGCGTACCTTTATACAGTATTCAAATAAGTCTCGAGTACCAAATTCTTTATGTGTACGTCAATGTCTCTAGGCGTTCAATATCACAAACACGAACCAACCATGTTGGTTTCGGCCTCCAGTCTTACCGAATGCAGCTAAGTAATAGTACTTTACATGGAGCGACGGCCTATCTGACCTCCACAAGACGGTTAGTACTGGGTAATAAACCTATTCGGTAAGACCGGATAATCAGATATTCGGGTCGCTGACTACCTGTTACGATTGTCAAAGATCTACAGTAAATGACATCCGGCGGGACCAACAGCTAAACGTGGTTTACGAGGCACGGAAAGTACAACAAACTAAAATATTAATAACGATTGTACTGATATTTTGTTTGAAAACTGAAAACCCATTCTGTTTGGAATAGCTGTTCAGAGTACAAACAGTGTACAGTAATAACAAAATAATGTATTTTCGGACGCTTAGCCGTCAGCAAGAGTGCATTAATTATGAAATTTTGCTCTCCTAGATCGCTAACATGAATTTGTTTTAGTGTGCAAACGACCAACTGTTACAATATTTATATTTCCCGAAATGTAGAAAATGTTAACATAATAATACTTTATTACGTCTTTTTACAGTTCCTAGCTAATATAGGAGTTCGTGGCTAAATAAGAACAGAAGCTTGGGTCATTCTTTAGGTAAAGCCACACATGTCTAGGTTGGTCCCTCGATGGGTTCATACCGAGTTTCCTCCGCGCTTCAAAAAACACGTTAACTCGTTAATCACGGTTGTCATTTGTAGATATTTGACATTCGTTACAGGTAGTCAGTGGCCCGATTGTCTTAAAATACGGTATCGTATTATTTAAACAGTACTGCCTGGATTGTGAAGGCCATATAGGCAGTCGCTCCATCTAGAAATACAGATATTCACCACGCAACCTAGGCAGATGAAGACGTATATACATAGCTAATGTTTATAATTAATCCACTTTGAAGGTCTCAAGAGCCTCATTTCTCTCCGCTCTAGTGTAAATAAGATTTTCTTCAATTAATTTCAATCGCGAATTTTATTTAATTGTTAATACTTAATCAAATACCTCTGTGATCTTTTAGGAGTAATATTGAAGTAGAAATAACCCTCGAAATAGATGAAAAGTAGGTTAAATTAAGGTATTACACTTGAAATGGATTGAATGAATGAGGGTAGGCAGAATTAGCTTACTCGTTTTTCTTTTTAGGAGATTATGTTACTCACTTAAAAGCTGCGATTTTGATGTATGGTAGGTCCATATAATATTATATATGGACCTACCATACATCAAAGTCGCAATAACATATTATGTTATTAGAATTAATTTTAAACACGGATGGTAAAATTACTGTTTGAGTTAGTTCTGCAGTATTTTAACCGTTTTGAAACCGATTTAATTTTTCCACCATAAAATTCAAATCAGCCATATGAAATCAAATTCCTGAAAAAACCCCATAACAAAACACCAAATAAAGGAAACTGCCTTCCTTCCCCAAGAAACATTCCAAGGCGAATGGTGCAATAACATCAATAATCCAAAGACGTTAATAACTGTAACAACCGGGTCTTTCATACTAAATAATAATAATAGTCAACTTGTAACATTGCGAGGGTTGTCCAAATTTCATCTCCGGAGCGATGAGAAATGGCAGTTTAGCTGAAACTTTTAACAATTGGTGTAACTATTCAGAAATCCGCCTGAGCGCGGAGCGGGGCCGACAGTACGTACTTACTTTTTAAATGATTTAGTAAAGTTATAGTTCCGCCGACCTGGAACGCGCCGTATTCAACAAACTATCAATATTAAAGTGCCGTTTTTTTAATATACCACCGTTGGTTAGTCTGTACCTAGTGCAATAACGAACGAGTTTCGTGAAGGCTCTTTTATATAATTATGGACGTGGGATAGACTGTGTTGATATTTTGAGTTGTTTTCAACCTTGTAGGAGGAGTGTAAATGCAGTAAAATTTAGCAGTATGGTCTTGCCTGTAGCGATCCTGCGATACGAGGGGGGGAAGGCCTGTAACATTGCTCACCGTATAAGCGTGGTAATTACGAACTGGGGAATACAAAGACTTTGTAGCGGTACATCATGCCTGTAATATCAGTACCTTGACCAATGAGGCAGTAGTAGTGATATCTTGTGGTTTTGCATCTCCGACATACCAGTATCACAGCAGTACATCTCAAGGAAGAAGTATTACCTGTAACAAAGAGCAAATTACATCAGTTAATAATAATAATAAGTAAGTTGCTAAGATATTGTTTTAAAAACAAGAGCAATATTTAGGCAAAAATACACATTGAACGCGATGGTTACCTATACAAATCTAACGATACAGTATTACGTTGTTTCGTAAACATTTAATTCCTGCAAGACATATCAAGAAAACTTGGAAAATCCTACCGACCGTAAGTTGGAAGCCCTTAAGTCGTCTGAGAAAATAGAACCATCCGTTCCTAGGGCAGCGACATAAAATCTAAAGCATCATGCCCAATATTACCGCAAGCGAGTTGACTTGTAATACAGAACATAGCCGTGCACGGAGCGAAGTGTAAAGTCAACTGTCCACTGCAACAGTGCTGCAGTCTTTCGGCTTTAATCGGAATTAATATCTCTATTTTGTATTTTCTGATACGATTTACAGAATGAAAGGGACACCGACGCACTACTTCTTACCAAGTTTTCAGTAAATTAAAATATATGATAAAAGCGTTCGGTTTCCCGGTCATCCTATATAATGTAATGTGTAAATACTAAGAAAAATTAATAAGCGATCTTCTTGTGAAATATCGATTTCAACTTCTTCATAAGACCTTTTTGAGTATGAGGTCCAAAATACTATCTTAATAACAACATAAAAGTGCATCAAAAAACTGGAAGAAAATCATTTTCAAAAGTTGCTTAGAGTATACAATCATGACGTCATTGCTCAAAATTGAAAATTTAACTACAGTCCTTTCACACTACCTCCGATCTTACGTCACTATCACAATCACAGTGATTATTATTATTTTCGGAGTAAGGTTAAGGAACTTTGATGGGACTGGAGTGTGTCCGTGGGTTGTAGCGGACTACAAAGCGAACGAAGAGCTATGAGTCTTTGGTCAACTGGACCCACTCGAAGTGGACCCACGAGATCAGTCGAACAAATCACATTTTAAATTGTTTTTTTTACATGGTTTTATTGTGGGTCCAGATGCAAGCGGGTCCTGTTGACCAAAGACTAGTAAGTACACACTCGTAGCTTAGCTAGGCTGTTGTGGAGTGTAAGCTTTACACAATTTTATCAAAAATGAGTGCGGGCTCGCACGTGGCTAGCTCGTAAAGGTGGTCGCCTCCCCTCGCCGGGTAAGGGCTGGCTCAGACAGCGATAGTGTGAGTTTGTAAGCAAGCTAGTATTATTTTAGATGACTGTCTTTATGTTTCGTTTAAAAAGTTAACCGTTTGTTTTGGTCTTCTTTTAAATATTAAGGTTATATACTTTTTAAAATAATTCAGCTTTTTACGAGGGCAAATCATTTTTATAAAATGAAATATTATTATACAAATAGAATATTAGTAAAGTAATTCCCATATTCAATCCAATTTGGCAGATTTCCATAAAATAATAGTAAAGCTTTTATTTTCAACATTAACTGAATTTCAGTGATTTAAGTTGTCTGTGATAAAATCTACGATTTATAAATAAATCTCTCTCAATACCTACATTTATATTTCTATTTTAAATTAGGCTCAGATTATTTGAATGTATTTAACTAAAACAAACCCTTATCAACTTCTACATAGGTCCCAAATTGCCAGTAGAAGGGCCATTATCGATCTTATCGATATTAAAATTTAGTTTTTTCTTACGATATTATTAGTTCATATATAATAATTATGTATTTTTTTATTATATGTACCAGCGTCTGCTACACTTAAATTATTAATCGTTATCTAGTTAGTACCTAACTATTACATAAACTACAATCATGATAATCCATTAAAGTTTATTGATTAATACTTATAGATATACGCGCCTTAGGCGTATTTGTTAGCTTTGTCAATAATCACTCCATACTATAATCAATATGTGCTTACTCAGCGGATACATGTTAATTATATTTGCTTAATGTAAGAGATATTCTCTGTATTAATATTTACTCTACTTAGCAACACTGCCGCACGTCAATTAGGGTAAAAGATACATTTGACGACATAAGTACAATTAATGAGGTCGTCTTTGTTCTTTTCGTCAAGTCGTGTTCCACGTGTAATGCCAGCCTCCTCACTTTTACTCCGATGAGTTTCCGCCTGTTTCGAACTAATCTCCTTTATTTCGGAGAATAGATCGAATCGAATAAAGCTTTAATGAAGTTTGCCTTTTACCCACAGTAACAACATAACAACCCTCACGAACGCCGTAAAAGATCGAATACTCAACTCATATGATGCATGGGATTTTCCAACGAGAACGTGGAAAAAAAATGAGTAACGAATCGGTAATTAACACTGGGAAATCCAGTCAACTAAGCCGGGCTATTGCCGCGTCGAAATGAAACAAAACAAACAGTCAGCGGGCACAGGGGAGACACGGCAAAACTGGTGCCCTGTGAAACTTGGCGGACAATATTGCAATACAAACGAGCCTGCGAAATACGTAGACTTGGCCATAAATCATAGAAGTTAGCATTGCGATTCTTGTTTGGGAATTAAATAAATATAAACGGTACGGAACGGCCGAAGGACCCCCTCGGACTCGAACCTTCATTTGAATTGCATAAAGGTGCTGTATTAAAACAATCGTAGCGAAAAGGGATCCCTAAGAGGATCTAAACCTACTTTCCTTATTTTGTTAAAGTAGTTTTATAAGATTCAACTAGATGAATATTTGTAACATTCCCATTAAGATGTTTCTCTTTAGTAAAACAAAAATTTAAAATAACTAGAAATTCAAAAATACATTAGCCAAAACTATTTGAAGTCTCGTTGACTACATAAGAACTTTTATTTAAAAAAATAACTTTTGTTAAATTAACTTACTTTTTCTCTGCCGGCCAGTTTACGTATATTTAAATTCTGAGCGAAGTTTTGTTTTAAATGAGTTAAGCTACAAGAAAAAAGGTGTGTGCACTAAGCCTTATTAAGGGGCATAACTCTCCGGCCTAAATTGAATTAACGTAGAGACAAAAGAAGCTTAGCACTGTGTGGTTAGAAAATATTCTTCATGTGCGTAGTTTACGTACCTTTTCTCAAAAAAAACTTCGCTATACCCGTTACCCACTACGTGAAAGTTCCGCAAAAAGAACAGAACTGTAAGCAGTGTTTGTGCCATTTCGATGTATGAAATAGGCAGAATATTTACTAATACACTTGTGTGCAAAGTCGAACGCTGAGTGCTGCAACAAACGCCACTGTTATACATTGTTCGTTTATTGTTCCCCCCACGCAGGAAGTTAGATCATAAAACTTTACTTTAACGCCGCTAACTTTCGTTCAGGTAACATTTGTTCCTAACTCTATGCAGAGCTACACTTCTAATTAAAATTCCAATTTCAATATTCAAGTAAAGTGAACACGAACGCTTTGAGACTAAAAAAAATGAATTTGAGGAAACAAAGATGAGACGAAGCCGATGGCAGGGGGCATTACCATTACAACAATGCCGCAAACGATTGATAAACAAATTCCGAATCGAAACGCATCCTGAGATGACGACCAAACAATCAGACATTCCAAATATCTTCAATAACGTGAATTTGGCCTCATCAAAGGCAAATGACGGGTGATTCAGTAAGCCACTGGCTTAGTCGGCGACGTGAAAGCACTTTACGTCAAATCCGCGTCAAGTGGTTCAAATTGCCCCCTCTTCCCCTCACCTCCCTTATGATAAATGTAAGGAAAATTGAAATCACGTTTCGTTATACGTAGTTATTTCATGGGACTAGCGTGAAGGTATGAATGTGTGAATGGCTGGTTTGGGAAACGAAATATCAATGCTAAAAGGTTGTATGTTGTATTGTGTGAATAGGGATAGTATATTCAAGTATTACAGGGTTGTCATTCACAATAAACAAAGATTATGTGAGACGATTCAGCCTGCTCCGTGCTCGAATGAAATGAACATTAAATACGTAGATACGAGCACTGTAAAATTAAAATGAATGTAGAAGCAAGAGAGAGCTTACTAAAACTTACATAATTATGGTCTTATCATTAACTTCACAAAAGGTTGACAACAGCGTGTTAATTATGTATGTATGATTATTGTGTTTGTGATAAGGGGCTTTAGTGTCGCGTTTAGGGCCTTTCATAAACTGTCTGTTTCACAATAGCACATGAATTACAGAGAAATAAGCAAACGTTGTGAACTGGAATGTTCAGAAGTTTAAACTAATAGCACGAAGGAAGTAATAAAGGGCGTAACGTACGCAGACGGCGAGATATAGGAAACCACTGTGTGCAAGCGAGACAGACACATTATTAAAGTTATAAATACGTTTGTCACACGAACATTATGCAGTATAACTTTAAATTTGGCAACCTTAGAGTCTAAATTCGTTTGAAACCTCCAATTGGAGTGCGGAGGCCCTGTCGAACCTTTGTCATTTTAATCATACTTCCGATCTTTCAAAATCATGTTATTGAAATATGTTCAATTTCCTACGTTCTGTAGGAATTGTAATTTTCTGCGTGTTGTCGTGTTTATGTGTGACAGAGGTAATGGGTAGAACTGTTTGTTTCCAGGGTTACAATGAGACAGGTTGAAGCTGAACTATGTAACCTTAATGGCTTTACGTTTAAGACTAATATTCTATGTAAATACCGCACTCGTACACTTATGTAGGTATTGTTACAGCAGAAAATCAATAGTCCGCGCTCACGTTCACATGCTTTTACATTATTCCCAATAAATTGTACTAGGATTTATGACACACATTAAATGGTAGGTATATATCGCGATTTTACGAGCCGCCCCACCTTTTATACCGATAGAGGATAAAGATTAAATTTTTAAACAAGTTTCTTAGCTCGTGGTTCTGTTAAGTAATAAGAAGGCAAGTACGGTGTAAATTATATCTGGGTACGTATTGGACCCAAGTGTTACGGGTTTAATCTAGGCTAATTGAAATCTCTAGTACTTACCAAACGGCCTTATTAATAAAAAAAAGTTAAGCCTGCTTAAACTTACGCTTGGTTTATCTCGCATGCCGTCTCACTTCAAAAATATTCAAATGAAAGGGACGGCATGCGAGATAAACCAAGCGTAAGTTTAAGCAGGCTTAACTTTTTTTTATTAATAAGGGGGTAAGAGTTTTGAATCAAGGGTTAAACTTATTTCGTGTTAGTAAATCGGATTCGTTGGAAGTGCGACTATAGGACTACTTAGCACCTCTGAAGGCCGGGTTTTTTGATCGCTTTGTTTTGTCTTTTATTTACATTCTGCAGTATTTTGATCTAAAACATGCTGCTTTATCATGTGCTTAGCCTTTTCCCAAATATTGGGGTCGGTTTCGAGTCAAACCGGATGATTTAAATACCAGTATTTTACATGGAGTGACTGCCTATCTGAACCCTACAGCTCAGTCAGTACTGGGTGTGACTAGTTGTCAGACATTCGGGCTACAGACTACGGACTTACGACTATCAAAGACCTTGCATTCCGACATGTGATTATTTTCTAATATGTTTTTTTTTTCTGTTTTGCACCTACTATGTATTGTCTCTGCATCACCCTAAGGTATATAGACTGGTAGAAAATGCCCAAGGCATTAAGTCCGCCTTTGTACGATTTTGTTGTGCATAAAGTTTTAATAAATAAATATATAAATACATGTGGAGGTAACTCGGTGCTTGAAGAGTAGTCTCTCATTCACAGACTAACCTAGCCAAGTGTGTTTTAACCTCCAGATTGATCCGAGCTGCTGTTAGTATCTACCTCGAGAAAATAGGAAATTTATGTTAGAAAATTCTAAAGCAATTCTGGGCATGTGTGCTTCTCCATTGTTTTCTTGTTAGTGTAGCCACAATTTCTCATTTTATTAACCTATATTGTGTTTAGGAGTTTACACGTGCATTTTATCGGAATTGCCCTAGATTCTGCGCTGTGAGTCTTAATACTCTTTAGCGTGAATTTCACTGTCTGAATTTGTTAAATAGAAACCTTGGTAGATACCTATACCACTGCAGATCTGCAGTCATGTGTATCTGCCTAGGTTATCAAGGTAGCTACCAGATTTGAAAAGGCTATTTTCCTATGTAACAACAATTTCAAAACTTTTTATATCGTTTATTTTCACAAAACACTAATTGGTTTTGGAGGCAGTCGCTCTTTGTAAAATACTGGTATTCAGCAGCATTCGGTTAGATAGGATGCCGACCCCAACAGATTTGGGAAAAGGTTTGGCAGATGATGTTTTTAGAATGTACGAGTACTCAGAAACCTATTTATTATATGTGGAGAGTAGAAGAATCAAGGTTTGAAAAGTCTCAACTGTTTAAACGGTTTTTGGAATTTGTTGTTACATGTCATGTGTACCAGGTAAGCGATTTGATTGTACTCCCTCTCTCTACATGTGTATTAGATACTAAAGTAGTGTCCTCAATTCACCTAGAAGATATTAGTTTCACCCAGGTGAGTTGAGGCCACTAAACCAATGTGAAAACATTTAGTGTCCTTTCAGGTTTTAACAATTTATTATTCTCAGATCTATAAGTCATGAAGATTCCAAGAACTACATAAGTATTTCTAGTTTTTTTCACGTATCATATGTATTGGCCCATTCTAGTAAAAGAATTTGGTCAATCAGGCAATGTGATCGATGGCATTGATGGATACTATGGGTACTTTTGGCGTTAGCAGGTTTTTTAAACAGGGTTTTGTTGCTAACCACGCCTTAGTATCATTACTTCCTAACTACTGGGTACCGTAATACCCAGTCTTTAGGGGTTGAAGTCAGATGGCAGTCACTCATGTAAAATACTTGCATCCTGTAAAACTAGAAAGCTGACCCCAATAAATTTGGCAAAAATGCTAGGAATATGATGATTTTGCATGTATACGTATGTAATAGAAAACTTATCTTTACAGCCATTAATAAATTTGGAAGGAACTCAGTTCATAAACGATTCCAGAAAAACCCTTCACCAAATTGAGAGTAACTTAGCTGAAATAATACTTGAACTAGTTAAAATCACTGTTTAGCTATTGGTTAGCGGTAACCGTGGTGAAAGTGGCCATAAAACCTCGCGGTTGCCTAGCAACGGTGAGTAAACATAGTTAATCTGCGATCGAACTAGGTACTGGAATATATAGCCAGGTTAGTTTTCGATGAAAATATTTGACTGAAAAGCTTTTATAAACATAATTACTGTGTAAACTACTGTCTGTAATTACAGACTACTTTGTAGTTCGAAGTGTTGTTGAAAAAAGTGTGGGTTTGTTTGAATTATTAATATTAGAGTTATTTCAGGTGGTAGAGGTATCCGACACAAAGGGCTAAGAAGGAACATGGGTGGTTTTTAGTCAGTAGAAGTCTGACACTCCCTTCTGCTTTGCCCAGAACGGGAGGAGTCATTTGATGATTTCCCAGAAACCAAAAAAAGGTGGTAGAGGTACTAATATAAATAAAAATCATTTATTTGCAAAACGAAAGTTAAGAGGATATTACGAAAGGCTCTTATGGTACACTGTATTAATGCAAGGCAGACAGTTTATAAGTGGTAGCTAATGGTCGAATAATCCTCATTAGGCTTAAACTTTGGCATGGAAAATGTTGCTGGTTTTCAATTGCCTAACTACCTACCTAGCTAGGCAGGTAGCTAGCCATTCTCAAGGCTAAAGTAGCTAAATTGGCTAAAGTAGGCTAAGGTAGCTATAGCTCCCGTCGGGGCTGTGGTTTGTCGAAAAGTTAACGCGGCTCCGACACAAGGGCGAAGAAGGAACATGGGTTTTGTTTTTAGTCAGTAGAAGTCTGACACTCCCCTTCGCTCTGCCCAAGAGCGGGGGGGGGGGGTTATTCGATGATTTTCCACCCACCAAAAAAAAAAGGTAGCTAGCTGTCGACTTGAATTTACTCATTCCAAAGAGTACTTTAAATTATCATCACAAACTAACCTTTTGCCCAGCTATGTTGGCCAAAGACTAGGCCTTGAGTTTAACTGGATGCAGGTAAATACCAGTATTTTACATGGAGCGAGCCTATCCGACCACCAAAATCCAGTTAGTACTAGTAATATGATCCCCCTGGATAAGATTGGTTGTCAGACTTTAAAGCCACTGACTACCAAATAGGAAAACATCGTGAGGAAAGGAACCAAACAATTCGAAGACATGTGACATCTGCCAATCCGCACTGGGCCCGCGTGGTGGATTATAGCCCATCCCTCTCCTAGAAAGGAGGCCTGAGTCCCTGCAGTGGGAACATTATAGGCTGATGATGATGATGATGATGATGACTACCAATTACGACTGTCAAAGATCTACAAACGACATACAGGATTAACGTGCTTTCCGAGGCACGGAGGAAACTCGTTACGTACAGCCCAACCAGGGCAAGCGCGGCTTAACCTGAAGATTGATCAGAGCGACTGTTATTGTACACCCACAAGCTCCTCAAAGCGCACTTTAAATAAAAAACATTTTGAAACATGTCGTACCAAGAGGTCACCAAAAAAAGAATAACTAAAACAGTTTTAAAGTATCACGTATCACTCAATAAAATTTGAACTACGAATACTTACAGAATTCAAATATAATTTCCATGCTGCTCCACGATAAAAATGCCTCCTCTTCAAATCTGTACCAGGAGTAGTCATTCAAATATCACCAAGCGGTTTTCATCCCCCATCGTAGACTCGGCTAGCGTTATTGCACTTATATTAGGTACTAGCTGTTGCCCGCGACTTCATTCGCGTGGTTTTTTTTAAAACTTTTTTTTTGATAAAAAGTATCCTATCTATACTAATATTATAAAGCTGAAGAGTTTGTTTGTTTGTTTGTTTGTTTGTTTGTTTGAACGCGATAAACTCTGGAACTACTGGTTGGATTTGAAAAATTCTTTTTGTGTTGGATAGTTCATTTATCGAGGAAGGTTATAGGCTATATAACATCACGCTACTACCAATAGGAGCGGAGCATAAATGAGAAATGTTGCAAAAACGGGAAAGGAACATTCCTTTCTGAGAGCTTCCGTTGCGTGCGCTGCGAAAACGGTTTAAGTTACGAGAATATCATGTATGAAGTAATTATTCGTCTTTAAAAGTTCTAAAAAAAAGTCCGCGACAGCATCTGTCTATCTTTTAAGATTGACTCACTGTAACCATTTTTTACTATTAAAATGTTAGGTTAAAAAGAATTTTTTTTTTGCGAAGCTTATTTAACCCTTAAGGTATTAATCTATATCTAAATAAATGTGTTCGTTAGAACGGAAATTTAATATAGAATATTTGTGCTCTTTACTCTATACAGTTTAAACAAATATCTTAGAAGATATCGCAATGTAAAAATACCCGCGCGGAAAAATAATTACGCGGGTTGCGTCGCAATGTAGGTACGGGGGATTCTGGCTGGCCTCCGGGAAATTCAAATTCAAACAAAATAATGTTTACAAGTACAGGGTGTTATCGACATCGTATATTTAACAGTAAGAGATATTTATAGTAATTCTCATTTTAGTATAATCTTAACTAATAGTATAAAGAGGAAAGATAAAAAAAAATTGTTTGTTACGATTTAGGTAACTTAATAATTTTGGTTGGATAGTTGATTTATCGAGGAAAGTTATAAGTCAAATATAGAAACGCAGACAAAGTTGCGTGGGTCAGCTAGTATCTAATAACTCCAAGAATATGTGTACAAAGTTTCATGATGATTGGTTAAGTATTTTTCGCGTGAAAACGTAACAAACAAACTTACATTCACATTATTTTATAATATTACTAGCGACCCGCCCCGGCTTCGCACGGGTGCAAATGGATGTTATTATACATATAAATCTTCCTCTTGAATCACTCTATCTATTAAAAAAAAACCGCATCAAAATCCGTTGCGTAGTTTTAAAGATTTAAGCATACAAAAGGACATAGGGACAGAGAAAGCGACTTTATTTTATATGTACTATGTAGTGATGAAGTAGGGATGTACTGGGTTATGTTAGTTATCGATAAAGAACCCTAAGAGATTGCTACTACTGTTTAGTTTTTTCTAGTTCCACGAAGGGGCTGTTTCACCATTTACAATTTTATTAATAAGACAAATTCTGTTCCATCTTTGAGTGTATGTAGTAAATAGTGACTAAACAGACATCGAAATAGGCCGTAAGTGACAAAAGATATTCTTTAGAGAAAAGAGACTCAGTCATGAGAGTCAGTCAATTTAAACGTTATATAATTATGTCCTAATTTTAAGTGTTTGTCATAATGCTTACTTTGTTAATGTTTAATTTTTTTTTTTGTCCTGTTGGGAAACCAATAAACACGTTTTCTTTTCTTTTTTCATGAACTTTGAAGTGTTAAAATAATTTAGCTTAATTCAAAACTATATAACTTTAAACATACAATAACATTCGAAAACCATACTTAGCGATGTCCCAATAATATTTTAACTCCAAATGAATATTTATTATTGTAAATAAGTATTTTAATGGCAACGTTATGTCCGCATATAAATACAATTACTGTAGACTTTCGGGCAGTTTCGTGAAAAAGCGTTGCCCAACCAATGGTATGTGCCTATAAAATGCAATTATGTAAATATAAATACTTTTAACTCAGTCCCATGTCGTATTATACTGATGTAATGAAACTGGCCATCACTGGTTCAATGTGGAACATTTTCTGATTATCGTCCGCACAATATATTTGGGTTTTTTTTATATAAATCGTCATTGTTTCGGGATTACCTTGATTATAATTTTAAGTATTACCTATGTTAGTAAAAGTTGAAAAATATCAAGAGTTTAATAAAAACTCAACATGTTGAGTTAGAACCTAAAATCATCATCTCAATGTTTCTTTGGCTTGGGGCAAGACCTTTTTTCCCTCTATTTTCTCCTCTAGTTCCTATACTCCTGTCATTTACTTCTTTCTCTTTTAAATCATTCCTCAAACGATCCATCCATCAACACTTATATTTATAACTCTTGTAGCCACGTGCGATTCGTCCTAGTTAAAACCTAATAAAAGTCTTGATTAAAAAATGTTTCCTAATAATAACAATATGAAGCTATTTATATATCTACGTAAAGGTAATAGAGTTTTATTGAAAGTACCCATCATAAAGGAATTTTCGGCAAGTAACCCTCCCTATTATGAATAAAATTTAATTTGAATTCCAATTGCAGGTTCATATCAAAGGGTGTGTCAGTCTAAGGGGTATCACAGGTAGGTACAAATCATTGCTAAGTACCTCCACTACTTATCTCTGCACTAATCTTGACAAATTAATGTCGAACGGGTATATTTTAATAAATTTTCAAAGATAAAGTAATTTGTTTTGTTTTCTTATAAGCGTTTCGATGGCAAATCTTCACTAAATAATTTGACTTGAACTTATATTCAGCTATGCGAACTCGGCTTGCTGATGCAGTAATTAAGATCATCAAGTGTGCAGGTGTCAGGGCAAGCAGCGCAAGATGTAAGGTGGGGGCATTTTCTGTGGAGATACGCCGCATACACACTTAAGATCTTTACCGTCCATGAACCATTACGAACACAATCATCATATAAGTATAGGTTGTATTTAAGATTCGTTTTCTAGGTCGATTTCAGTAATAAACAAATGCAGTGCCTTGAAACACGAAGCGTAGTGGAAGTGTAGCAAGTTTCTACACTAGATAGATCTTACGACTCAAGTTAGGACATTACACGTTATGCCAATCAAAGCACTGCTAGTGGTTACTCACTGCTCAGCTCACTGTTAGTGGTTAGCTTCTATTTGACCAATTAGGAATTCTGTATTCTAGGAATTACTAATAGGTAATGGATGCGCATTACCTACGAATGAATTGCTCACTCTGCGTAGGTGTACTCGTATGAACACCTACGCAGAGTTAGTACCTAGGATACTCGTATGTGGTTTGACATTGACATTCACACAAACACGACAAAGGATAACCTTTCTAAGAAATAAAATAAAAGGTTTATTACAGAAACGTGTATAAACTTTTACATTATATTTTACAGAGGGATGTCCTTTTAAGTAAAAGATATACTTGTGTTAGGTTTCGAGCTAGCTTGTTACTGATATTTTCTTCATTTAGAAAATATTATAAACTAGCTTTTGCCAGCGGCTTTGCCCGCGTGAAAATGACGATTTTCCATACAAATTTTCATCCCCTATTTAACTCCCTTAGGGGTTGAATTTCGAAAAATTCTTCCTTATTCCTTGTCTACATTATAAAAGGGAACCTCTGTGCAAAATTTTAGCTTTCCAGGTCCAAGGGTTTGGGCTGGGCGTTGATGAGTCAGTCAGTCAGTCAGGACTTCTCTTTTTATTTAGGTATATAGATACTTAACAGGAAAGATCACTTATTGTTTTTGCATAGCATCAGTATATGCCCTAATATCTACAATAAGTGAAGCGATACATTTTGTTCATGAAAATTTGAAATGCTCGAAACGAGTTTTTACTATCTGTTTTACGTTACGCATCAAATAACATTTCGTCTGTATTGCCCCGAAGGATTAGGTAGAGGCGTACCACAGCACATCCCCATTTCACAAGTTATGTTTATTTTCCATGTATTAGGGTACGAGCCTATTGCCAAATTATATTTTATTCTTTCAGATAATTGCGATGGCTTTTGTAAGTAACATAAATAACAATATTGTCCGCAGCGGACCCACCGCATTGCACTAAAAACTGGGTTGCTAGCACAGTTTTTTGAACTTTCCCCAATTTGAAAACATATACATTGATATAAGTTTTTAAACTGACTTGGTCACTGACATATTAATACACACTTAGATGGTAAATAATTATCCCGTTTATGATATTAATACACAATGAAACTATTTTATTTTCTAACGGGAAATTAATCAATTTGAGTAAGATTTTTTCCTTAATTTTAAAGACTGATATATTATTGAACCTTTTTTTCTATTTATATTCCAAGAATTTCCTTTTCACTATCCGCAAGAACGATTTTTTCCCTTAAAAATGGAAAATATCACCACGTTCCACGTACCAATGCTGACAAAAAATGCAGTACGTATTTACGATTCGGATGCAAGGTCCGCTTTCAAAATAATAAAAGCGATGCTCTGACATGTGGACACGTCAGATTTCAATACTAATGGATTACAAATATAACTCAGTTTAACCAAAGTGAAAATTTATTCCCTTTCTAGCAAGATAGTATTTTAAAAGTGTTTTATTTAAGTATTAAGACTACAAGTTATTAATATATTATTTATTTATAAAAACACCTACGAGTTACAGTTAAAACACAAAAAATGTTTATGATCTTAACAAAACATTATCAAATATCAGTTAATTAATACCTACTACTGACCTCAAATACCATGATGGAACCTTAATCTATGTTCTTCCCTTTTTTTTGACGTGTGCGAAATCATCAAAAAATGCCTCCCGCTCTTAGAAAGTTGGGCAAAGCGAAAGGGAGTGTCAGACTTCTCCTGACTAAAAACCACCCATGTTCTTTCTTAGCCCTTTGTGCCGAGCCTTTTGAATAACTCGCAGCCCCGATGGAAACGTTTCCCCTTACAACACAAATTGCACGTGAAATAAAACAAAACATTTTCCATAAAAAATGAGAAAAACACGGAATTGACAGCGCGCACGTCACGAGAATCTTCGTTGAACGGAATCGAGTTGCGTGTAATTCTGACATAGACTCCAACCCACAAACGTCACGTCACGTCAAAACGTCAGGTACAGAAGAGGGAGGCCACCGGCGGATATTTATATCTTAATGTGCTACACCGTATAGTTTCCAACAATATAAAGGAACATTCGAGAGAGAGGTATTTATTTGGTAGGTAACTGAACAGATCATGGTTGGCGGTTGGGTGTTGCGGCTGGTGGTTTGGTTACGTGGCTAATAGTCTATAGTAGCTGTAGTAGAGATTTAAAAATATATTTTTGCGGTTTAGTTGCTAGTTTGTAAAAACCTATTAATATTACCTATAAGAGCGAAAGTTTGTAAGTATGTATGGATAGATGTTTGTTACTCTTTCACGCAAAAACTACTAAACAGATTTGGGTCAAATTTGGTACACAGATAGTTTATAACCTGGATTAACACATAGGCTGGTTTTTGATCCGATTTTATCTTCCCGCGGAATAATTTTCGAGTTGTAGCGGTCGAAACCGCTGGCAACAGCTAGTAGAACCTCGATCAATACCTAAGGTGGCTCTCATTAGGCAGCCGGATCAAGGCCTTGATACACAAAGCAGTACTCCTGGATACGGGCCGTATTGTTATGAGGTTCCTTTCTCTAGAGACTTACCACAGTGGCGATACCTTTGTCGCTGCTCCCATTATCGACACAATGGCTACAATTGTTTAATGTTTTTTTATAATGTTTTCTAATAAACGTGAAAAATATGTTAAGTTATGCCTACAAATAAAGGCAACGCATTATAATTATAATGGAACAAAGTGTTCCATTATAATAAATAAATAAAATAATAAAAGTTTTTATTGATTCTCTTACAATTGTTTTACAGCACAAAAAAATGACAAATACAATTACAATTACAATTCATACAATATTTTTGGTGACACTATTGTTCCTGAATCGTGTTTAATCAACTTTATAAAAGACGAAATCGGTAAAGACAGTTCTGAAACTCCCTTTTAAGATGATCAATTCATTTTCTCAGAACTATTGAAGATCTTTTAATTTCTTCGCCAGACGAACGGTACCGGGGTGTCAATTGTATTTCTGACTTTTACTAGGACACTTTATTTTAAGTTCAGTTAATTTTTGAAGGTTATAAAACAGTTAGGACACTAAAATAACGGAATTAAATTAAAAAATTGTGAATGTAACAGAGCGAGAATTTATTAGCAAGTTCGATACGCAGTTTATAATAAAGGTGATAGTGGGATAGCTCGTTTCTCAATATTTCATGCCAGAGATTTAAACCCTGGACATGTCCGCACAAGTATTCCAGCTATGGCTTGCTGTGATTAATGCAAACAAACACGTCAAGCGTTTATGGACGGTTGGACGGAGTACTGACTATTGAGCCAGCCTACGATGAACGCGTTCATTCAGCTACTTTATTGACTATAAAAATATGATCATGTTTAGTCCGTCAGTTAGATTTTCGAAAAATATTGTATACGGGTTCTTTTTTTTATCAAATTAATAAAAAGTAACGAAAATAAAAGGCGACAAGAAGTGGGGCTTGCGACGTTACTTTCAGGTAAAAAATGTACTGAAATGAGACGTCACACGACTTTTTGAAGCATTGTATCGTCTTAATTTTTTGGTTACGTGAAAAAAGAAAAAATATGTGTCCAATATTATTTGGAAATCTATTCGACGGACTATCACTAGATAGTTTTTTTTTGTCAAGTACACAATTATCTGACACAATCAACCTCCGCTATAACACGATCCAATGAATCAAATAATTAAAGTACTCCATATATCATGACACAAAACCCGAGAGAATATCTACTTAGTTGTCGCTTGACGTGTCGACTCTGAATTTTTGGCCCACTAGACATGATATGAAACATTAACATGCACGAATAGGCACCGTGATTGGTTATTTGCAAATTCCAAATAAATTCATTTCCTATTTTATCATACCACAATCACGCATCAATGTAACACACACACAAGTATCGATGATGTGGAATTTCAATTAGGTTCAGCAAAACCACTATTATCAGTTCATTAGATATTCTGAAATACAGGTCCATTATAAATTAATGAAATAATAATCCATTAGTATAAATCAAATAATGATCCCGTTTCTACTCAGAGCTGGAGGTCGTTCGTTATAACACAGCAGATAAACCAGAAGCTTATTGTACAAAGTCATTAACGCAATAGCTTAGGGAGCTGGTAACTAGCAGCGTGCTTAAATTTCCGTTAACTTAAACGTGCTAGATTGCCTAACCACTTGGCAAAATTCAGAAAGCCGCTGTGCAATTAAACGATACTATATATATGTACCTCTATGTAAGTCATGCACGTACTATAAAATACTAGGCTTTATTACACATTTTTTTGAGCTCCACAGCGTAAAATATAAAGTCCTAGAGCACGCTAAATTGCACTGTAAAGTTAGATTTTTAGAACGGCTTCCAACTTTAGTTCGTGTTCTTGATTATTTCCAGTATAATGCTTGTTCACTTTTTTCTTTCTTAGCAACGAATCGGAAGTTTTTAAACGTTGCTCTACACTAGGATAATTTCTTGTGTCTAGGGTGCGTTTACATTTTTTTAAACTGACATACGAGAAACAGCCAGCTAACAGGGGTTAAAAATGTCACAATGGAAATAATAAAAAAACCGGCCAAGTGCGAGTCGGACTCGCGCACCGAGGGTTCCGTAAAAAAAATATATTATGTGATGTAACTAAAAATTTATGGTTTTCGTAATTATTCCTTTATCTATGCTATAAGACGTTGCTTCGTACCAAATTTCAAGATTTTGAGTTCACGGGAAGTACCCTGTAGGTTTTGATTCCCTTGCGAGTGTCGAAAATTTGCGGCATAAACGGGAGTATCTTGATGTAACTAAAAATTTATGGTTTTCGTAATTATTCCTTTATCTATGCTATAAGACGTTGCTTCGTACCAAATTTCAAGATTCTGAGTTCACGGGAAGTACCCTGTAGGTTTTGATTCCCTTCGAGTGTCGAAAATTTGCGGCATAAACGGGAGTATCTTTTGATCGCGTTGACTTAGAAGTTTGATTTTTTCACAGCTCCAAGAGACCATAGACTTGAGTATTTGATATGAATTTCAGCTTGATACCTCCACGCGTTCCTGAGAAAAAAGGTCTTGACAGACAGACAGACAGACAGACAGACAGACGGACAACAAAGTGATCCTATAAGGGTTCCGTTTTTTCCTTTTGAGGTACGGAACCCTAAAAAGGAATTAGTGTTTTGTCGGTCCCTCAGACCAATGCGTGACTGTAGCACGAATAGGTACATTGAGTAATTATCGTGTCGAATCTCCTCAAATTCCAACATGAAATACTGCCCGCATTCCCGACTAGTTTATTGGCATATAATACTAATATACGCAGACAGACGACTGCCAAATATTTAGTTTTGAAATGTAACTACGTAAATTTATGATCGAAGTGAATTCGAGCGAAAAATAGTGTCATTGCATTTTATTTGGGGAAATACATTTCGACTACGGCAAAGACGAATTCTGCATCTAAAAAACTACCAAGATGCACCCGACTTCAGTTGAATATCCCTCGAGTAGCGATTTTATCTAGCGGCAGTCCAATTCGAACTGTGTACGCTTAATATATACAAGATACGAAATCTTGTACGTGAATACCGGAGCTGGGAGGAGTTTGTCAAATTCAGTATACTAATTAGTACGATACTACGTAGTAGATGTCAGTCGCAACACCAGGAGGCGCTGAACAAGAAAGATATACACTGACTGTATTGATGAGGTTGTTCAGAAAGGACAGGACAGGTGCGTAGTACTCGCAACCGGCATGCATGTATGACCAGTTAAATGAACGTCGACTAGGCAAAATACTTTCGGGCGTTCTTTGGTTTCTACTATAAGTCTTGTACGTAATTAGTACTCGTTTTGGTTGTTTCATTATAAATCTGTGTCGGAGTGAACCTATTACTTCCATGCAGCTCCTTACAATCTGCAATTGCAGTAGAAACAAAGTTTTTGTAAATACCAATTGAGCGAGAAAAGGCACGTTCTTCAAATTAAAAGCTTTAACAACTACGCTACAAAGCTTTGTTCAAGATGGGTTGTTTGAAATCCTTTAACAACGGTCAATAAATGAATATGAAAGGAGGATCTAAACATGTATAAACAAAATAAGGTCTGTTATGCCAACAGGGGCTTTACAAGATCTCGGATATTAAATAACTGCCACAAATATTTCTCAACGTACAGTCTGCGTATTAAATTCCTCCTAAGTCAATATTAGTAATTCCTCAAAATCTAGTTATTTGTGACTAATTCAACAGTTTTAGTATTCCATTTGGGAACCATTGAGCTTCTGAGAGGAGTACAACCGAAAATTGCCTCGCGAACGCGACATTCGCTTCGGCGGATTATTGTCAATTCGGTACGTCATTTCCGCTTTACGAAAACATCCTGTAATTATTCGGATATTGTCAAAACGTAGAAGCGAGAGGGTTGTTAAAGCGAATCACCTGCTGAATGTTAATCTGGTCGAATTATTTATCATGCTTTTGTTTGATTTTAACGAGTTTCATTGTAATTGATCTACTTGTTACTAGCGTCATTTTACAAGAGATGTACATCTCTTGTGGTCTAGTTACAATTTATTATATTGACGGAGGAGAAATCGATCATCTAAAATTTCGAAGGACCATTGCAAAAAGTTTTCACCAAAACTCACTTCATTATAAGATCTTATAAAATTGTGTAAAGGTCCAGTCTGTGAATGAAAAGTTGTGGTAATCTGTTGTCGTGGTATATGTGGTGAGGGGAATGAGGAAAATGTCGTGTTAAAAGTTTTGAGTAGTAAATGTGGAATGTTTTGAATCTTACAATATTTTTTTTTATACGTAATAGAAGTTTTATAACTTTCTTATTGACTTCGTTTTGTATACTTATTACCTACGTAAAAACAAAAGAATCATTTTGTTATTTTCTTTCATATTCGCTTCATTGGTCGCATAATTATAATGATCCTGATTTTCTAATATCCGAATAATAATAATATTGTTTTTGTATTTTTTCCTTATTATGTTTCCTTATTTACATTCGTCGCATTAGTAATGCGACAAGTAATGAACAACATAATAATTAATAAGGATATTCTACGTTTCAAAATAACATTCCAAATATCAAATAACAGGATATCAAACGCCAATGTTCCAGCGAATATTACCGAATTCACACATCACATAGCTCTTACAAAATGATTATAGAAATTCAACGCTAAAATATCACCAATTCGAGCAATTCTGAAATCGCAATTGCGGAGATCTGTCACCGCGGACTGGAATCGGTTCGATGTCAACGCATTGTTCTGTATCACTCTATCAATTAGCCTATTGCGACTAACCGAAATAGCCGTAATTAAGACTATTAAACCAATGATCTGGACCTAAGTTTAAAGCATTTAAAGGATTATGCTTCCAACGATTACCTGTTGTTAGGATGTTTAATCGGTTTTTGGTATTAATGGGTTCCCCCATTAGTACTTTACTTTGAGCATGGTGTTTAAAAGTAAATGTTGAAATTAAGAAGACTAGTTAATTTCGTGTTATACAATTAGAGATGTCTCTATTCGATATTTATTTAGAGTAGGTAAGTAGCTGCCTTGGTATACCTAAGTAATACAGTATTATTCTGAAAGGCTTAAACAAATACAAAATTGTAGTGCTATGAGTATAAAACGCAACGGAGACCCACTACAGGTCAGACAAGAAATCCAACTGAAAAATCTACAGTTTCGTCACGAACATAACGTCAGTCCATCCATCCACCGGCCTTTATTAAACGAGCTCTTGTAATTCTTTGTTTTCTATCTGTTTTTATAGGGAAATGCAAGAAGTAATAGTACGACCAAATATTTTAAATTAATAGGTAGGTATTGTTGTGTTTTTTTAAATCGCAAAGGATTTTCAGAGTTCGGTAAAAGTAATTATTAAAACTTTGAATTCCATCCCTGTATACACCATTTTTTAAATAAAATAAATGTGAATATAGTAAACTAAAGTACAGTCAGATATCTAATAATAATGCATGTATAAAGTAAACTCCTAGCTGTACAAAGTTTCGACATGTCGAAAACTGTAATTAAACATTCCGACAAGTTCTATTGAAATACCTAATAACAGTCATTGAAATGTAGCGGAATTTAATATATATGAAACACTATTAACACAAGTGCGAAAATACGTATTTTGTGCGAACATCTGACTGAACACGGAACACACATGCGTTTTTTGTACCATGAAAAACTTTGACAAAGGGTGATACTCAATTATAAAGCATAGGATGGAATGAGTAGAATGTTACCAGTGCGAATACCTATTCGTGAATAAAATGTGCTCGAGTTGTTTAAATATTGCATTCCTGGGACTGCAATATATTCATTCGCCCTTAGTCCTTTGTAAAGTAAGAGGACAATGGACAGTTTGGCTATGAGCTCTGAATTCACATGAAAAGAGAATGGGCGAAAATCTATGAAAGCTGGTACACCCCTCCAATAGCAATGAGTTATACGTCGTTGGATAGGTATTTTTAACTGGAACAATATTTACTATTACAGCTTTGTCGAAATGTTTGTCCATTCTGAGTTATAGCTCAAAAACCAAAGTAGAAATAAAACCTATTAATGTTATAATATCTCAGTGTGTAATGGAAAATAACATTGTAATTAGCAATCATCATAATTATGATAATTTACCATCACGCCTTTAATCCCCGAAAGGATAGGCACAAGTGTAACTAATAATAGGTAGGTACATCCACACGCACGTATCTAAGGGAAAATAACACCAATGACGTTTTAATAATGTTACATACATTAATCATTCATTCATTCATACTGTGACTCTTGGCGCTCTTTTCTTGGAGGCATATAGCTTTCATAGCCACAGGCCTCGATTGGATCTAAGCTATCTCGAAACACACGGTCTAAAATAAATGCATCATTTTCTAGTAGTAAAATATAAATACCTATTCAACGACGTATATGCCATTGCTATTGGAGGGGTGTACCAGCTTCCATACATTCTCCCAGGTCGGACAAAGTGTTATTGGGTTTTCCCTCAAGAATTTCTCAGTAGTAGCCACGAAATCTGGATTTGTACACAGTTGATGGCAATAGGCTTGCCACCTATTACTTAGAACTTAAACATATACTATCAGGTACACCTCTGCCTTTTTTTTTTTTTTTTTTGGTTGGTGGAAAATCATCGAATAACCCCCCCCGCTCTTGGGCAGAGCGAAGGGGAGTGTCAGACTTCTACTGACTAAAAACCAAACCCATGTTCCTTCTTCATCCTTGTGTCGGAGCCGCGTTATCCTTTCGACAAGCCACAGCCCCGACGGGGTACACCTCTGCCTAACCCTTCGGGGGCTACCGGCGTGATGGTATGTTATGTTATGATAATTGCGAATTACATCTATTCTATCTATATATAAATAAAAAGAGAAGTCCTGACTGACTGACTGACTCATCAACGCCCAGCCCAAACCCTTGGACCTAGAAAGCTGAAATTTTGCACAGAGGTTCCCTTTATAATGTAGACAAGGAATAAGGAAGGATTTTTCGAAATTCAAACCCGAAGGTAGAAATAAAAAAAAAAAAAAAAAAATAGGGGATGAAAGTTTGTATAAAAAATCGTCATTTTCACGCGGGCGAAGCCACTGGCAAAAGCTAGTATTATTATACAACGACGTTAGTGTTATTTCCCCTTACACAGCAAGATATTACAATATTAATAATATCAATTTTTACTTTTGTTTTTAATAAACCTATAACTCAGAATGGACAAACATTTCGACAAAGCTGTCAAAGTAAATATTGTTCTATTTAAAAAGACCTATTCAACGACGTATAAGACATTGCTATTTGACCAATAAGCCCATTCACCTTTTCCGTTCGTCTGCAAAAAAAAACAGTGAGTAAAAGATTTACACTCCGGTGGGAATGCTAGCAGCAATGGCGGTGCATTTTTTGACTGTAGGATAAAAGTACTGCATCGTCAAACGTGAGGGAAGCGCGGAGTCAAGTTTCAGGCAAACGTTCTTTTGATCGCTCCTCACCAATAATGCTACATTAAAATTGCAAAATGGGCGTCTTTGTTTCCGCTTACGAGTCTTTTTCAAGAGAGAACGGTATTTGTATCAAGTTGATGATTGCGGAACGCCATTTTCTGCTTCACTTGACTTCATAACGAGTAAGAAATAGAAATGAGGCAGAAAATTTTATCTTGGTCAATTGGAATATTTTTCTGATGAAATTAAAAATCAATGGATGATTTGCATTAATGACTGAAAACTATTTTCAAGTTAGTGCTTCTTTATAATATAAATAGCTACAAGTAAGAACACTGAAATGCATTTAAAAGAGAAATGGGAGAAGAGTGATGCTCGTAATATTTTTAGTTTGCGGAAGGAACCAGACAGTGATGTGTTGGCTCATTTGTTAGGGTTCCGGGTAATCGAATAGAAGACATGAATGCTTGCTAATTGAACTAGGTAAGACTGTTCCTCAAAGTAGTTTGTGAAGACTGTAAATTGTTTAGTAATATACAGGGTCATTTATTATTATTAAATGTTGAGTATGAATGTGTACAATGGCTATAAGAGTAGAGGAAGCCCAAAGAAACGATGGATGGACTGTGTGAAGGATGATATGGCTAGAAAGGAGGTGACTGTTGAGATGACGAGAAATAGGGAAGTATGGAAGAAGAAGACATGTTTCGCCAACTCTAAATACATTTTTGCAGGAGAATGATGATGATACAGCATCATCATTAAGGTACAAGTTGGTAGTGGGCGACACGAAGCCGCAGCAGACGACTGGTTTCTACGTATTTCTATGAAATTCCCTCCGTAGTTAGTGACATGAAGCTAGCGACGCGTCGTCGAGCGGCAGACGCACGTGTCGTTCGACCGCAGATCAGTAGTGCCCATAGATAACAGAAACAACAGGAGATAATGTCCTTTAGCCGAAAATGTATCGGAACCTGTGTCTTCAGTTTACACCAACTGGATGCCATCTGCAGTTGCCGTCTGCAGTCGGGTTCGAAATCATGACTGCGGCGACATGACGCGACGACATATTATCGTCTGCTGCGGCAACTTGTACCTAACGTTTGCAGAACTTCACAGATATAATAATAATAATAATAATTTATTCAATGTCAGACATCAATGATCCAATGGTTAGTAACAATGAGAACTTATAAACTATGTTAGTAGGCAAAATAGTAGTTTATGCGACTGTGCATAATAAAGGGCATTACAACACAAGTGTGGGTTTAAGAAACGAGCCGAAGGCGAGTTTCTTAATAGCATCACACGAGTGTTGTAATGCCTAATTATGTATAGTTGCATACACTAATTTATCTACCCGAATATCATAAGGGCTCTATGATGGGCTCAGGAACCATAGGGAAATGACCAGCATTGTTACCGTAATGCAATAAAAAATAAACAGGTTATTAGTTGCATTCGTCGCTGCATTTACGATGTCTGGCGGAGTGTTCATGTTAATTTCTGAGTCACTATCACTCATTTTCGACAGAAATAAAGACCTTATCAGAAAATTTGTCTACTCAATGAAAGGGAATAAAAAGCTAACGAACAAATGACAGCTCGAAATGGCGGCGTTTCGGATATCTATCATTTTTTTTTAAATCATAGGCAAACGAACAAAGTCACTATTCTTGTGTCACTCGAGATCAAAATGTCGTGCGATTTATAATTAAAATCATACTGAATTGGGGTTTCGTATCGATAGGTATCTGTTTTAATGTAGATACTAGAATAGCACACTCACTTGAATTTGACACCTGTTCCAAATTTAAACTCATAACCTACTGTTTTCAGTAGGTTATGAGCTCATTACAGTTCTGTTAATTTCTGCTGGTTGGTAATGCTGGTCATTGCCTATGGTTTTTGAACGCATTAGAGAGGGTTTATGATATTTGGGTAGATAAAAAAATATAACAGGACGCGTCGATTTTAGAACATGACATTATGAAACGAAACAAAAAGGTTCAATATTTTTCATTTGAACTTATGCACCTAAACTACACTTGAAAACTATTATTATTCATGATCACTTAGAATCATAACATAACAATATCACGCCTATAATCCCCGAAGGAAAAGGTAGAGATGTAACTATAATAGTAAAGGAGGCGAGCCTATATAGTAGAATCATGTAGTCATAATAAATCAAGTTTTCGTCATCGATACCCGTAAATTTTGTGAGTTTCAGAACGAATAAAATTAACCTCTTTTAGTTCCTGTAATTATATCATGTTACAATAATTATCACGTTGTCAGTCAATAAAATCGGTACCTACTAGTATCTGATATCCGGTACGATGTATCGTCCTTTTGGACAGCATTTCCGAACGTCCATTAAAGGATTTAGGGGATTTAACGAGTTTCAAAGCCACGCTCTTGTGCGTTTCGTTTTTGCACTTAAACGATTTCGGATTAATACCGGTAGGTACTGCTTTTGCAGGTGGACTGCCTCGTTGGTACAGTAGTCGCAAACGCGACTGCTGAACATGAGGATATCCTAGATTCGATTCCCGGGTCGGAAAGTGTTAAACAGGAATTTCTCAGTACTCATGAAGTCAGGATCTGTGCCCGGTTGATGGCAATAGGCTCGCCCTATAATTCACGAGACCTAAACTTTACTAGAGAAATATGTGTGTCATATAAGTTACACTTCTGCCTATCCCTCTGGGGTAACAAGCGTGCATGTTATGTGTGCTTTTGTAGGTGTCTGTTTATTGGGATTTTGTGCACATACTAATTAGTACCAGCTATGTGGTAAATAATGACGGCACGGTTGGCGCAGTGGCTAAGCGATTGGACTGCTGCGCTGCGTGTCGCGGGTTCGAACCCCGCACGGAACAAATATTTGTATGGCCTGCAGATAATTGTTTCGGGTCTGGGTATTTGTGTATGTGACTTTCTATTTCTTTCTAGTTTGTGAACGCACCCACGATACAGGAGAAATTCCTAGTGTGGGGCAACGTTTTTTACCCACGACGGAACGGAGACGGTATATGCGTTTGGGGTGAGAGGTTGTTTGTTTGTGTGTTTGTGCAAATACATGTTGCCATTTTTCTCCAAAACTACAAGTCCGATTTTGATGCAGTTTTCAGTTATGGGTTCGGGTTTGATTGGTGCATGTTCTTAGATAGGTGTTACGGTGACAACTCACCAGGGGGCGCTGCAGCAAACATTTTTTGTGCAAATCAAAGTTGCCAGTTTTCTCCAAAACTACAAGTCCGATTTTGATTCAGTTTTCAGTTATGGGTTAAGGTTTGATTAGTGCATGTTCTTAGATAAAAAAAAATAAAAGTAAAAAGTTAAAAATTAAAAGCAAAATTAAAAATTTTGAAAAAACCCACGACTGTTAAAAATTAATTGAAAAAAGGATAAAATAACATAAAACACCCACCTTAAAAAAACCCAAGAATGTCCGTCGGGGGCTGACATTAAATGAACTAGTTTTGTAATGTTCAGCTCCCGACGGACATTCTTGGGTTTTTTCAAAATTTTTAATTTTGCTTTTTTTAAAAAAAGAAAGAAAGAAAAGAATGTGGTCTAGTGATAGAAATGTACATAATCATGTTCGTTAACAAACCCTGCAGTGAATGTAACAATATACTACCTAAATAAGTGAAATACTGAAGATATTACTGATGCAAAAGCATATAAAAACACAAAAGTACTTTTTATAAAGTACACCACGCACCGAAAATGGTTGGCAATCTTCTCCACCACCTCTGCTTGTTCATCCTATGATTGGCTTTTAGCGAACGCCTATTGTACTGCCCTAAATACTAGTGGACAATAAAGATGCCTCTACTTATCTTATGATAGGAAAAAAGGCACTTATCATCATCGGCCTAGCCTTTTCAAATGCTTTGTTGTAGTTCAGTGTAACCGGATGCAGCTGAATACCAGCATTTTACATGAACCGACTGCTTATCTGACCTGAAGAAGGCACTTATCTGAAAATAAATGCAAAGAAAAAGCTTGAAACAGTTTCCAATTTGAAAAGATAACTTCCCAACATTATCACCAGCCGCTTTGCATTTTTGCAAAAACGAAATTATTATTATTAAAAAATTCTCCATCAAATAAGGGAGAAATTGTTTGATAACAACCCCACATTGAGATTATACGGATTAAATTGAAAACGTAGCAAGAAAAATATGCAGACTCACGCGCCGAGCTCGCCTTATCGTAACCTCATTGGCAATCTCGAACGGAGAGAATGTACACTGAATATTGTTCCGCAGAAAAAACTTAAGATTTCCTCGGTTAAAGCCACTTGGAACGACGACCATCCTCTGATGGTTATTTATGCAGGATATTGTTTACATCATATTCTTTACACAAACAAAAAGTAAGTACAGAAATGATAAATAGGTTTCTGTTCGATATGGTGTTAATATTAAGTCTATTAGATGTACATCGGCAGACGTTTAAACACATTTTAAGGGCGTTCTGCGGCGTTATAGTTGCTCACAGTTTTCTAAATCCTTTTAAGAATAGTAATTTTAGAACTCAGAAAGTTTACTTCACAAACAAAACCAACTTCAAATTTTATATGCATTTCAACTTAGATATGTGAAAATAACTGTATAATAAGTTGAAAGAAAACTCTTCGTTCGTCGTCTCGTTACGTCCAAACTTTATCTTGTATTACTTTTAGTACACGAACTTGTTCAAATATGCCAAGTCGAATAAATGTAAGAGCTGATGTGGCATAATGTTCGGTTTTTCAAATTACGTTACTGAGGCAGCCGTAGTCAGCGTACAAGTACATTGTGAATCGATTTGGAGCATGCGGGGCGGACAAAGGACGGCCAACGTTGCATCACGATAATTCATTTTGGAATACCAAAATTCCATGGCCATTCCAAAAGCAAGCGATCACTGAAACGATAATACTCCGTTCACAACAATTATCTGCACGAGTAACACTCGTAACTGGGTGTCTCCGACGACAGCTTCTTGGCAAACAACTAAACATGCTATTAAAGCTGTTTTCGCAACACAATTTGAAAAAAAAAACGCACATTTAAAAATACTCGTAAACCATTTTGGATCGGAGGTATTTCTATATTATTGTAGCACACAACATTAAAGTGATACTCTAAAGAGAGTAAAGAGATATAGATAAGGGTCGGTTTGATGCCAGAAGGCACATTTTATCTCACCGCATTACTTCTAAAGATCCATTCTACTTTAGCTTTGATCTTTGAAAGCACCCCTATATGGTACGACCATCACTCCCTTTCAAATGTCATCCACAAAACACTTTTATATACGTAGGTATATTTAAGTAATTAGAAAACAGACGGGTTTGAAAAAAAAAAGTACTTACTGATATTATTATGAAAGTTTTCAAAAGGGATCGCGTTGTGCTTTTTGTGGAAAAAGTACAGTTTTAATATTAAAATAGTTTTCCTTTGGCTCCGGTATTTGCTGGTACCGTCGTAAACAAACTCTCATTAAATATTCTTATTTATTCCTAAAAAATGTGTATAAATATTGACCTACTTATTTCTTCAAAAATAGTTATAGAGCTAAAAAAACGGTAAGAGTAAATTCACAACAGTCTTACGTATAAGGGAAATTCCACAAGTGGGTCCAATTACAAATGAATAAATCTGGGAGCCGGTGATAAATCCGTAAAGCCCAGCTTCCCCGTTTTATCTGCGTTATCGGAGACGTGCGATCTCCCTGCCCTCCACATAGTAAATGTGGTGTGTCAGCCACTCCTTTTAAATTATACATGCGATTTTAAGTAACCAGGCGTGGGATCAGGATGCAGAACCCTCAATTCAGTTTATCTACATGATTTCACATTGATACCCACCCGGTCGGGTAAATTGATTGAATAATATTTTCAACGTGCACATTTTATACGTAAACCCTTCAGTGCTCAGGTTGCATACTGATAGAAGAGCTGCGATTGATGCATGATGATGGCAAGATTGAATTAATTTTCGCAAGATGTGAGCATTTGTCTGCTTTGAACGTTATTATACGTTAACAATTAAAGTTTATTATTTGAGAATTTTTCGGGTACTTTACATAACATGCTCATATTATAATAATATTATATTGAGATTCTTAAAGTAAATTGATAAGAAGTGACTAATCAACACAAAAACTCGTATTATCGTAAACGATTATAGTAAAACGTAACAATAAAGATGGGAAACATTAACTGACGAAAGCGAAATTCAATATCAACATAACAGAACATCGGATGACAGATGATCTCGAAATAGCGAACGAAACAACATCGAGAAATAACGGAAAACCAATATGTCGCAACAAAATGAAGAAATGACAGAGGTAGGAAACGATGCGCAAAATTTTATTACGATTCTAAGGAACAGCAACGTCATACAAACAGAGAACAGATCGTGCCGACATTGTATCGAGCTCAATAACTACGTATCACAAAGGAGTCACTGCATCGCCCCGCATTTTATAGCGGAACTGGATCGATCAACTGGATATTGCGACTTCCAGGCTGCCCGACCGAAGATTTCTACATTAAAAATTGCAAGCTGAAAGTTCTATTCATGCGAACCGCACACAATTCGCATACGCGGACCGCAACATGCCACAACGTACAGGTGCGGTTCAGGGCACATTTTATATTAGCCGAACGTTGGCTCTCCCTCGATCCACCCCTTATTACCATTGGGAATACTAATGAAAACAAACATGCGTATTTTCAGCTGCGCTTAACATATTTTAACTCGCTCTGTCCTAAATTAAAAAACTACGCGGTTCTCAAATTGGAAAACTTTCGAGAGTAACTGGATCCACGAGGTTATTAAACCGCGGAACTTTTGTGGAAGGCACTACAACATACTTGGGACTACACGTAAAAAAACAGATTATTAAGTGCTAGCTAATGAAGACATCATTTTCCACTCACAGAAAAACGATGATGCGAAGACAGTTTTCTACTTTACGAGCGTTGAAGTTTTTTAATTTAGTCCTAATGGAGGAAATTTATCAAACGAGGCATCAAACCATTTGCGAATTCGCAACGGCACTGTAGCTTGCAAATGACCGATATTATGCGCGACATTAAAAAATCTTTTACAAATACAGCGTGTTGGCAATATTACAGTATTTTAAATAACTATTGAGAAATGGCAAAAGCTTTTAACATTGCCTTAAAGGTGATAGCAGTACGTTTTCATCTGTTTTTATTTAGATAGTTTTAGCAGGAAAACTCACGGGTTAACTTGTCTTCAGGTTAACCCGCGCTTGCCTAGGTCTTAGTCCGAGGATGGGTGACTACCTATAACATCGGAGGTCAGATAGGGCAGTCGCTCCGTCTGCCATATTCAGCTGCATCCGATCAGACTGGTAGACGACCCCAACATTGTTGGAAAAAGGCTAGGCAGATGACGCGTGACGATGAGTTTTAGTAGGAAAACTCGACTAAAATATTAAGATTATAATGATTACTACTGGCATTGCTATTTAAAAAGCTAATCTTAATTAGAATATTTACAGAGATGAAAGTTTGAACGAGTTGGTATCTCGAGTAAGTAATCTATAAAAGTTGTCTAAACTACGACACTTTCCAACTACTTTCTTATACTAAGGTATTACTAAGGGCCTGGGTTGTTTTGATGGGCAAAGTGTTCGCTTAGAATCAAAGATTAGGACAAACATACATATTTTAATATGGCATATCGTTTTGTAACAGTTTAAATAAAAAATGAGGTAAATAGATTATAATTACATAGAAGATAGAATACTATTTATTATGTAAACCAAATTACAAAAAAACAATAGTAAAACATTTTATAAGGGTGACACAATGGGCGGTCTTATTAAAGACAACCTTATGTCTGGACCTTAAGAGAGACTATGTTCCTGAGTTTGTTTCGGATGTTTCTTTTCAGAGTAGTCCGAAACACCGGCCACATCTAGTTTTTAAAAAAGTGACTTGTAAAAGTGCTTGTTAACTTAGAATTTGCACAAACTTCTTCATTATTTTGTTGTGTACGAACTCTAAAACAGCTCTCTGCTGGGTCGATCATTAGGTTAAGCTGTATTTATCAAGGTTAGGCCGTAGATGAGTTACCACCTTGTACATATTGAGTTTCCTCCGAACCTCGGAAAGCACGTAGATAAACCGTTGGTCCCGGCTGTCATAGTCGTTACAGGTAGTCAGTTGCCCGAAAGCCTGACAACCAGTCTTACCAATGTGTATCGTATTACCCAGAACTAACTGCGCTGTGAGGGTCAGATAGGCTCCCCGTCGGGGCTGCGGATTATCGAAAGAGATGACGTGGCCTCGGCACAAGGGCGAAGAAGGAACATGGGTTGGTTTTTAGTCAGTAGAAGTCTGACACTCTTACTAACCTAACACAGTTGGGAAAAGTCTAGGCAGATGATGATGTGGTTCCACGGCCAAATGTAATTTCCTTTAAAACAGTACTTGTAATTTCCATGGTCGTAAATAGCTTCGATGGTAACTGGCATTGAACTGTGACGTGTAGAGTGAAGATGGACGATAGCCACAAACGATAAACGACGGCTCACTACTCTATGATGCGTGGCAGTGGTGTCTCAACTGACGCGTTCATGGAAAATTGACGGACATAGGGAACACCATAGCCTTTTGTTCGAACTAAACGACTCAACAGAGGACCCACTCAACCGATTTGCAAAAAAATCGATCGTTATTTTGCAACGGAATTCTCTAATTACACTGTGCGCAAACGTCAGATTAACAACGAAATACATACTTCGCTTAAGCTAGCTTTTTGGGATTGTCCTTTGACGCAACATAAGTACTTATATACCTACACTTCTTCATGTTCAAGCATACATAGGGACAGACAGCGGGAAGCGACTTTGTTTTATACTATGTACGAGTAGTAAGTAGTGATGATAGTGATAATTATCGAATAATATTGGATACGTATTTTTTGTTTTATCAAAGGCGAAAATACAACGTGTCAAAGATCGTGAGTAGGGACTCACGATCTTTGACCAGTGTGACGTCAGTTACTGTTAAAAAATGTACCAAACTATGACGACGCGCGACTTTTCGAAGTACTGTATCGTCTTCATTTTTTGTTTACGTGAAAAAAGAAAAAATACGTGTGCAATATTTTTTGTAAATCTGACGGAGTACCTAATTAGATTTTTTTTGTCAACTACCCTTGTGCTGTCGTACTTCGTTTTATCTTTGAAATGTACTTTTAGTCATAAAATATATCACTGGCCTTTTTCATCTATTTTCATTCGGCCTGACAAGATATCCGTAACGAGATTTAGAGATTCGAAATCGCATTCGATGATTCGATACAGATGGAAAAACGATGTCGTTTTTCCATCTGTATGACATAGGGTACAAAAATGGTTTTCCACTTTTCTGTGAAAGGTTTACTAATCATTATTGACACATTCATTTTTAGATTCGTCATCGTTTTTGATTCTTGTTTTATGGTACAGTTGGAATTTCAGACTGGTTTTATACCACCAAAGAAAAGACGTACAATGTAGGTACAGTAGTGTAGTACAGTGTAGTCGTTATAATACTTATAAGAAAGGGACGTTCTCGTTTCCTACGCTAAGATATAAAGCTTGTGTTTGCAAGCGTTGAATATAGGCGTCTGAAAGAAGGTAGTAAATATAAGTAATATTTTTGTATTCATCGCTGTGTGCTTCATTATAGTGAAAACTTGAACTGTTAACCCGTGGTTGATGGTATTTTTAAACATTTCCACCAGCTCGCTTTTCAAACGCACTTGTTTCGCATAGTAAAGGTAGTACAAGAGCGGCCACGTCACAAACCCGGCGGGGACATAAGCCTCTTTCTTTAATTTATATACATAAATCCGAATTAAAACCGAAAGAGGGCCTCGAATAAATAATGTTGGCTCGTTTTTCAGAGGTCTTAGATCCGTCGTCCTACTTTATACGAGCATGTTTTTATTTTTCGCATTTAAAAACTCTGGTAATTATGAGTAAGCAGATTCAACGCTAGGATATTTTGTATCCGAGTTGTTTATATTTTTTTGTTTGTTGTTTTTTATACAGATGAAACTTCGAACTGGGAAACAGGAAGGTGGATAACAAAAATCGTATTACGAAAATACGATTTTTGTTAGGTTTGCGATGTTTATTAGCTTGCGATGTTCACACTCTTTAAAAAAGACAAAACAAAAAAAAGTTTGAACAAAAATACGAATGAAAACACAGCAATACGCTGCAAGTTACAATTTACAGAACTAAAATAATGATAAAATATATACAAGTAGCAAAAAGAGAAGAATTACAGGGCGTCAAAAAATTCGTCCACATTGCTGTCAACAGGAAAAGTGCCCAGAAGGCTGGCAGCATTACCACGTTGGATGGCAATGCTGATTCTTTGGCCAAAGAATAGGCCAGCCCTCTGGTCACGTGAAGAGTCGACCAACCGCTTGGCAATTTCCTTAAAAATTAGGTGAGCACTCGGACCCCAAGGCCCCAGTGTTTCAACCCCAAACGGCTCAAACACATAACTGCCAATTAAGTTGTTGTATTTGCGCCGCTTGAGGTTTTCAGCACCTGCAGCAGCCGCCCCAGCACAGCTCACCGTGCTAGGAAGATGGGATGGCGCAAGGGTGTCGACGCAAGTTGCGTCCCACACCAAAGGCCTACCCAACTTCCACGGCATTATGGTCATACCATCTGGTCTCTTCCCATCGACGCGTGCCAACCCATTGGGTTCCAAAACAGCAGGCACACCGGCGGTGGCCAGAGCACGTCGGATGAGATCATTAATGCTGGCGTGCCGCGCAATCCGACCTGCGCTCTTGCTGCAGGAAAGGCCATGGTGTCCGAGGCTGTCGACTACTTCACCACATTGACAGCGATGTGGAGCCCCACACGCAGCACCCAAACGCAAACATGTAGCGAGCCGGAAGGTTGTGTCACCTAGCATAGTGCCTATATTAGGTGACGGTAGTGCCTGAAGCCAGAGGCCCGACTCCCATTCACCCACAGCCAGCAGGCGGGCACGCTCAGCAGTATTGGTAGACGTATTAATTAGGTTATTCCGTACCAACCTGCAGAGCGGCTCATCCCACTGTCTCTGGGAAAATGGGTTCTCGGGCCGATCCGTGTTCGGGCAAGCCATTCTCCAGGCGCTCTCTGCATCAGTCAAGCACGGCACTTCCGAGTCAACCAGGGAGAGGGTTAAAATTCCTTCTCCTAATGTGCACAGTGGCTGAACCGTCACTATCCACACATGAGTGTTGCACAGTGTCTTGCAAATTTCACCTTAGACAGTGGCTTCGTCATAATATCAGCTAACTGAGTCTCTGTTGGGCAATAGTTGACATTAACCAATCCTTTCACGAATTGTTCATGGATAAAATGATATCGCACATCTATGTGCTTCGATCTCTTGTTAAATGAGCCAGACTTAATTAGTTGTATTGAACTTTGGTTGTCAACATATAAGTGTATTTTCAAGTCTAAGTCTGTAATTTCCTTCAGCAGGGAATTGAGGTACATTGCCTCTTTGCAGCAGTCTGCAGCCGCTATGTACTCTGCCTCGGTCGATTGCAGAGCAACAATTGGCTGTCTTTTGGATCCCCATGTTATAGGTCCATTTGCTATCATAAGAACGCTGCCAGATGTGCTTCGTCTTGTCAGAGGATCTCCAGCATAATCAGAGTCAGTGTAAGCATCGATTCTTTCAATGCGGCTATTTCTTTTGAAGAGTATACCTTTATCTTTAGTGCCAATCAAATATTTAAAGATTTTCTTCACTTTCGTGACATCTTCTTTGCTGGGATTTTCTACTTTTCTGCTGACTTGATTAACAGCTTGGGCGATGTCTGGTCTTGTTCGAGTGGACAAATACAGTAAACTTCCCACTGCTTCCCTATAAGGGTACTCCTTCTCCTGGGGAGTTTCCTGTGTCACCTTTGCATCGTTACTTCCAGGCGTCTCAGAAGGTTTAGCGTTTTCCATACTATATTTTTTCAGCATGTCATTTATATAATTCTTTTGAGTCAACTTGATTCCTTCTTGACAATTATTTATTTCTATACCCAGATAAGTTTTTGGGTTTTCATTTTTTTTTATTTCGAATTTTGTTTCAAGTTTTGACAGTATATGCTCTATCTCTTTCTTGTCTTTACCGATGACTAGTCCATCATCAACGAATACAGCAATAATAATGGTCTTATCTTTGTTAATAAAAACGCATCTGTCAGTCTTGATTGTCTTGAAACCTAGGTCAAACATTGCACGAGTAAAAGTTTTATTCCATGTGAATGGTGCTTGTTTTAAACCATATAACGACTTTTTCAGTCGGCATACTTTATTAGTACTATCACAGTTAGTTTTGTAGCCAACAGGTACTTTCATGTAAACTTTATCTGTCAGTTCGCCGTACAAGAAAGCGGTTTTGACGTCAAAAGTACAGAAATGATAATTTTTAGATGCGGCAATTGCTAACAAGGTCTTAAGAACAGACTGACTTACAACTGGACTATATATTTCTTCAAAATCCAAGTTGCCTTTCTGCTCACAGCCGCGTACGACTAATCTGGCCTTGTAAGTTCCGTCATCTTTTATTCTAAATACCCATTTATTAGACAATACTTTGTGTCCTTTGGCTTCTTCTTTATCGACTAGTATCCAAGTATTATTTTTCTCGAGCGATTTCATTTCAGATTGTATTGCCTTCTCCCAATTTTCTTTATCGTTGCCTGATACAGCTTCTTGAAAAGTAAGTAAACAGTCATTACTGTTCTCAGATATCAGCATATTTACACAACTGTTTACAGCTCCTAGTCCAAGCTGGTAACCTTCTTTCTCTTATTTGCCTTTCACTTGTTGTGGACAATTCAGTTTCAATTTGCATGGGCTGTAACGAGTCTGAAGTAGACGGAGTTGGTTCCTGAAAAGTTAAATTATCGTCGATTGTTTTTTCTTGTAATTCAATTTCTATTTGTTCTTTTGCTTCAGGATCTAGTTGTTCCGGTTGGAAATCTTTGTATTCGACCGCAGGATTCTTGTCAAAATGCATCTTTTCAATTATTTTTACATCTCTGCTAATGATAACATCTTTCTTTTCCGGTACGTAAATTCTGAAGGCTTTTGCGTTTATTGCGTAGCCCATAAATACACCTTCCGTAGCTTTCGGAGTCAGTTTTCCTTTACGCCTTTTGTTGAGAAAGAATGCTTTACTACCAAAAACATGTAGGTGGTTTCCACATGGTGTTTTTCCAACCCACTTTTCGTATGGTGTGCTACCATTTAGCGCCTTTGCTGGGCTTCTGTTAATAAGGTAGTTTGCAGTGTTCACTGCCTCTGCCCATAAGCTTGGAGGAGCGTTGGAGTCGATCATTAAGCATCTCGCTTTATCCATTAACGATCTGTTCTTTCTTTCGCTAACTCCGTTTTGCTGCGGTGTATATGGTGCTGTCAGTCTTCGTTTTACGCCATTTTCTTTTAGGAACTTATCGAACTCTTTGTTCCTGTACTCACCACCATTATCGGACTGCAGGTTTTGTATTTTCTTTTTTAAAAACATTTCCACTCTGGATTTATATTCTTTGAACTTTTCAAATACGTCATTTTTATTTTTAATAAAATAAATACAGCAATATCTCGTATAATCATCGACGAATGTCACATAATAGCGTGATCCGGCCAGTGATTCTACTTCGAATGGCCCACATACATCACTGTGTATGATTTCCAATGGCTCACTTGAGATACGACCATGGCTTGTAAATGGTAGGGCTGCCATTTTGCCTTTTATGCATGTTTCGCACGTATCCAACTTCACTTGTTTTAATACTAGCCCTCGCATCATCTGATTATCAACCATCATCTTCAGATCCTTTTCGTTAATGTGGCCTAATTTTCGGTGCCATGTCATAGTCTTATTTTCATTTGTAGGAGCCCAATTTGCTGTCTCGCATTGTTCAAAATCCAGGTAGTATAGTCCGTTTTTTCTTTCTGCACTAAGAACAGTTTTTTTCTTTTCCATGATGTAGGCTTTTTCTTTTGTGAATAATACATCGAAGCCATTATCAGTTATTTTGCTGACCGACATGAGATTTGTCGATATTTCTGGTACATATAGTGCATCATTTAGGTTATAATCTTGGTTCTCCTTGCAGACCACTACTTTCCCTTTTCCTTTAACTTGGGTAGTATATTTGTCTGAAGCCAATTTTAGTGTGTCTGATGTGGAATTTATGTTTAAAAACATACTTTTTTCCGCCGTCATATGAGAGGTGCAGCCACTATCCAAACACCACATTCCATCTTTTATATTGGAGTTGTCTAATGTTAAACATACATTAAAATTCTTTTCTGGCTTCTTGTTGTTTGAAGAATTCTGTTTCTTCTTTGACCAACATGCTTCAGTGGAATGACCCTTTTTGTTGCAATTTTTGCATGATATAGAATTATTAAACTTCTTTTTCTGCTTCACATACAATGCCTCTGAACTTTGTTCACTTTGACCTTGCTGTCTTGCGTCATTTTCTTCGGTAATTTTTATCTTTAAATCTTCGGGACTTGGCAGAATATCTCTCGACTCAATTGCTATACGGAAACTTTCGAAGGTAGTTGGCAAACTGTAAAGCATCATTATGCTAAGCAGCTCTGAATTTATTTTTACATCCATGTCTTCCAACTTTCCTACCACATCCATAAAATGGTTCAAATGGTCTCTTACATCTTCTTGTGGACTCATTTTTTTTAATACCAATTGCTTCAACAATGTAGCTTTTCTGGCAGGTCCAGTACTTTGATGTATAGATTTTAGTTTGTCCCATACCTCTTTCGACGTGTTACATCCTTTTATCTGTTTGAGTTCAGCAGGAGACATCAGAAGAAGTAACTCAGATCTGGCCTTCAAATCTTGCTTTTTGAAAAAAAATATCTCTTCAGCAGTGGCGGTCGCCGCCAGCTTAGTGTCACCGCTTGCGTAATCCCATAGCTCACATTTAATGAGAACAGCCTGTGCTTGTAGGCTCCAGGTGTCGTAATTACTTTTTGTTAGCAGTTCTATACATCGAGATGTCGACGTCATTTTTTTTCTTTTTTGTCACTTCGCGTTTTTTCTCCGGCAAATTTTATGAACTACATTTATTTATCACTAATTTAATTGCTCTGCTACCACTGATAGAGGAAATTATGGAATCTGACTTAGTAATAAAATAAATGTAATCGCTGCAAGTTAAAACAATACTTCGTTCCGATGCTAAATTTACCCGACTCTCTTCACATTAATTAAGGGGAGCGCGCGTAGAATGTTATTGTAACAAGGGAAAAAATTAAAAATGCCCTTCCACACGTACGTGTAGCGAACGCGCGTAGTTGTTCGTACTATGTTTGTTTTTGCCATCGAAAGGGGAACAACAATTTGCGTTTGAGCGTGTTTTTGAAACATTTTTGATTAATTTCGCTGATGTGTTTCGGAGGGGTTGTTTACCTATGGTAGCCGTTCCTACTATAGGTACCATCACCTACAATAATGCATGGGAAGTTCAGAAAAAATACCGTGTGAAGCAAGAAATGACGCCACCTGGCGTAAATAAGTACTCGATTAGCAACATTGATTATATTGTTGATGCTACACTAACTAGAGGGCGCTCACGCTGTATAAAATGTTCATGTAGTATAAATAATTTATAATCAATTATTTCTATTATATTTTATTCCTAACTACCTACTATGTTTGTTTAAATTGAATATTATTATCATTTTATAACTAGGTATCTGATTTTAATTATCTATGTTTTAGTTTTCAAACTTGAGGGTAGGTCGAATATGAATTCATAAATAAATTTGTAGGTAGTAGAAATAATTAGATTGAAGATTTAGATGAGTTAAGACTAAGCTCAATTGATTGTTCGTTATGTTTGTTTCGATTACCTCATTCGAGTGTGTTTAGCTCAGTTTTATTTTAATTTAGGTGAATTAACTTATTTCATCAAAATGAGTACGCGTTGTAATATTGTTTTCATTACAAGAGCTCAAATAACTGATTTGCAAAATCAAGGCAAAAACTTATCGACACTCGAAACTTGTCGACTTATCTTATTGTTAACGTAAGTAGTTTAGATTTCAAAATTTTTATAAGAAAAAAAAAATGTTATAGTTACGTCTATACTACTTAATAAATAATCATTATTGCGTGTTATTATATTTCTGTTATAATTATTGTTGCAGAGAAAAACAGTTGTTCTATTGGTACGACGATTTGAAGACGAGGGATCTTTGCAACACCATCAAAGAACTAGTAGACCACGGCTCATAAACACAATCATTACAGCGTCAAATCGTGTTATGAGAGTATGAAGAAAATGGATTCCTGCCGATGACCGACTATGCTGCTTTATATGACTCAAGTGTTGACAATGCCCGTCGTGCTCTTATAAGTGAAGAGCTGCATTATAGGAGGCATGTTGTGAAACCCTGGCCCACAGAAAACCATTAAAGGACAAGATTACAGTTCGCTTTGGATCATGTTAACTTTGATTTGAGTAACTTTTAAGTCCAGTGAACACGGACGCTTATGTTTGTGGTGTAGAAATATTACGTGATAAACAAGTGGTTATGTGTGTCCAATATGCTGGTCATATTGCAGTGAACGTGTGGGGATAGATAAGTGTTGCCGATCCAGGATTTATATTTCATAATACTTAAAAATAATATTACTTAACTTTAGTACTTATTTTTTTATATTAACTGGAGACCGGGTTATTATAACCTATTACGACTGACTGTTATTATATCCTATGACTTAAAGTCAAACAAATTTTATTTTTTTTACATTACATAAGAACCTTTTCGTATGTTTTTGTGCAATTGTATAGCTGTTATCCTACCTATTTAATTCATTTAATTTAACTTTTCACTTTTGTGATAAAATAATCCGGTCTCCTGTTTGTCTTTGTTGAGGTTACAAAAGCTTCAATCCTCTTTCCGATTTTGGAAACGAATACTTAAGCTATGGCCTCATTATGAAGTTTTATATAATATAATAATGTTGAACGATAATAAATGTCTGTTTTTGAATAATAAACTGTAAGAAATAAACCTCTAAAATTTGTGTGTTTTTTTGTTTGTCTCCGTTCATCCCTGTTGCTAACTACTACTAACTCGAATATTATATTTTTGAATGCTATACGCACTTATTAGCTTAATGAAAACATTCCTTATGGTTTCTTTCGTATATTTTTTTATCATTTAACTTCTCACATCCAACCTAATACGTGTTTCCTAACTTCTTACTTACCTAACCTATTCCCAAGTCAAAGTTCATTTTTTTCTATATCTCAACAGAATAGTTTACATTTAGTTAAGACTAAGTTATAAAAATCTACCTCCATTTTATTTCACCTACAGGTGACACCGGGTAATCCGGATATTGTCATTGCGGAAAGTAAAAACTTTAAAGGTTTAACTTCTTATTATTATCTATGTAGGAATTACAAATAAAATTTCTGTGAGGTAAGTAGAAACAGAAATAAAACTTATGCCACCTACAAGTGACACTGGGGATTGAAGAGTTTAATATCACAGTTGTGCAGAAACCAAACGCCATCTATTAATTATTTTCGAAAATTTGATTTCTACCTTCACAGAAAAATAGGCCCTAAGGTATCCATGCACTTTTGTAGGCGACTGTACATATATTCTGAGGTAAAAAAAAGAAAAAGTAGGGATCGGACGCCCAGCATAGTTCACCATGCAGGACGTTCGTACTATGAGAGCACCATATTAGTAATCCACCCCGATGTTTGTTACTTTTTCAAAGCAAAACTACTTAGTGGATTTGGATGAAATTTGTCACACAGATATTTTATAACCAGGATTAATACATAGAAAACTTTTTACTGTCCCGTGAGATAATGACTGAAATTCACGAGGAAGAAACCGCGCGCATGATCTTATATAAAATAATTTCGAAATTTTTAACAGAACCATTCACCTTTTTTCATGAAAAAAAATCACAACACTTAAGAACAGTCATTACTGTTAGTATAAAAAGTCAACTCTTTGCCTTTAGTCCCCGACCCCAAGGCACTTTTAAACGCCATTTTGCAACTGAGTATTGAGCAACACGATGCGTTGTTTTCCGACACTGCATTTTTAACGTTACGTTTGAGATGTACAAAGAAACCACGGCAAAAACTGTTCGTTTTTTCCTCAGCGTTATAACATAACACTGCGTCTGTGATCCCCGAAGGGTAAGGAAGATGTGTATTAGGTACCTACCTAATAGTACACCCACATTTCACCAGTTATGTCAATTGCCATCAACCAGGCACAAAATAGAAAAAAACTTTCAGAAACTGATTTTTCTTTTTTCTTTTTCACTTTTTAGTGGTTGGTTCGTAAACGACGAAGAGGAAAAGATCGTTAATGTAGTTTTTTTTTGGGTTTTGTTGATTTATCAAAATTCGTTTGTACGATTTCGAAAAAAAAATATGAGACCATTTGGGAAGTAACCCTTTGCAACAAAAAAGGAATTTTTCAAATCGGTTAGCATGCGACGGAGTTATGCCCGAACAAACATTAAAAAAAAAATATGCGTAAACATCCGAATTGAGAACCTCCTTCTTTTTTAGAAGTCGGTTAAAAAATTCAAGCCTATCATTTCATGGCATAGCGGTAGTTCAACGTACAATATATCATACGTGTTGAGGGCAGCAGTCCAAGCGTTTTATTATAATTAGCAAGTAATTTATACGGTTCTCTGCCTTTTCGCCGAAAATTGTTTCCCAAATTTTCACTTGCCAACCAACGTTTCGCAGAATTTTATTTCGCCGAATAATCATTTGCCAACTTATCATAATATATTTTTTTATTTCCCAACCTCACAGTTACCAACTGTACGTTTGGTTTGCTTTTCATTATGACACTTTTTAAAAGGCCAACTTTCAAGTAGCAGAATGTTTTACTTTGCGTAATATTCATTTAGTTGTTTATTGTTTACCAAATTTATTAGCACGGTATTAATTTTGCACCTAAAGTATGTGTGTTAGATTTCGAAAAAGCTGCAATACTGAGTCTGCGATCAAATTTTGAAGAAATTTATTTACAAGGATGCCATTTTCATTTGGGACAAATTATATACAGGTAGTTATTGTTATAATTTTTTTTTCTTTATCTTTAATGTGACCTAACCTAACTTAACGTTTCCTTTTACAAAAGCGATTCGCTTCTGGCACATCGCCGGCCGCTGCCGCGGCACGCTCGCTTCGCTCGCTCGGCTCGTGCGTTGTTTGTCATAACCTAACCTAACCTAACCTTTAATGTGACCTAACTTATCTTAACGTTTCCTTTTACAAAAGCAATTTGCTTCTGCCGTTGTTTGTTATAACCTAACCTAACCTATCGTAACCAAAGATTTCTCGAACACAAAACTACATATTCAGAGGAAAAACTATTGCTCTGCATTGCTGCCAATTTAAAAATTTAATGTTATTTTTGATATTCTTAAATAAAAAATGTATGAAAAAAGTCGTAATTTTTTTATCAATATCAATGTATGAAAAGGAAACTGTAACACTGACAAAACGTCATTCGTCTAATAGTTGTGTTGCCTAGTAAAATGTTTGCCAAATGATAAATGTCCCAAACGTTTTGTGTCTTTTTAATAATCGGCTTTACAATAATTCTACCAAATGAAACGTTGTCAAACAAAAATTTGGTAATCGTTAGTTGTCAAAGTGAAACATCGGCGAAACGTTGGTTGGCAAGTGAAAATTTGGGAAACAATTTTCGGCGAATAGGCAGGACACCAATTTATACCGATGTACCGCAGTATTAGATTCTATACGTAATTAAACAAACGAATGTTGTGGTATACTGTACTAGACCATTCTACTCTCCTCACAATTTCATGTCACCACACAATTTCATATACCGGTTAGTATAATAATTTTCAATCAGTAATTTTACAGCAAGTTTATAACTTATTATTAGTGGTGCAGTTATGTACCAGTTGAATAATATTTCAGCTACGGGCCGCGATACGATCACGCTATGACAATTAGTTTGCCGATTCGCTGATAAACATTGTGCTTCCACACGCGACATTTCGAAGCCATCGACTTTGAACCTTATGAACTGTTCAGGGGATGATAAAATCATAGTATTTATAATAAACAAATTGCAATTATTTCACATTTATGGTTTTCATATATCGACGGGGAAGTGACAACAACTCCAACTTACATATTTTACGAAAACGACTTATGAATGCAGTTTGATAGAGAATGAAATTGCGCGTCTACTCTTATATGAATCGAGTTGAAATTCGCAAAATTGACGTAGCTAGGCACCGAAGAAACATCTCCTATGTTAAGGTCTAAAAGGTAATATAGAACGGTTTTTTTCGCCTCCTGTAAAATTTGGTTTTTGTAAGTTAGGAGTTGTTGTCACTTCCCCGTCGATATACCGTTCATTCAGTCGCCTAACTTTTTACACGACTACCCCAAAAAAAGAGTGTTTCACAGTCGTAAGTAAATCCTACTTAATATTATAAACGCAAAAACTACTAATATAGTAAATAATAATAATAATATAACGGATTCTAAACGGATTTGGATCAAACTTAACACACCGATATTTTATAACCTGGATAAACGTATAGGATACGTTTTATTCCGTCAGCATGGTCCTGCTTCTTTCGAAGTCTCTAAGCTAGTAAATAAATCATTTGTTGTCCAGCTGCAGAGCAACCAGTCCCTTTCCATTCAGCTCATCTCACACCTACATGGACCAATGCCGTCTAAAGTGTCAAGTTGTCCCGTCGGGACTGCGGGTCCCGTCAGGACTTTATTTATTTATTTGGGACAAGTCCGCCACACTATTCCCAAACCACTGTAACTCTTGTTAGCCAGAATCAACAGAGGCGACCACAAGAAAAGCGCCGAGACAATGAAGCTCGACGAAGTCCCAGAGAAGCGATTTAACTGTCTTGGATCCCGCAACGAAATTAATCAGAAAAGAATAGCGGAGGAGTAGGAAAAAACATAATTTCCACTTCCCTCCATATCAGCAGGAGACAGAACAGAACAAGTCCCGTCAGGACTGTGGGTTTTTCGAAAGAGAAACCGCGGTCTCAACACAAAGAGCTAAGAAGGAACATGGGTGGTTTTTAGTCAGTAGAAGTCGGACACTCCCTACCGCTCTGCTAAGAGCGGGAGGAGACCTTAATGATTTCCCATAGCAAAAAAAAAGGTGTCTAGTTGTAAAACTACATTTGAATCTTGAAACACAACTGAAAACTATAACTTTTCAAACATCCAGCATTACGTAGACATATCCATATTACACCATGGCGGGCATCAAAGGAACATGCTTCATATAACCCTTTGCTGGCGGAGAACATTCTCTCAAAGGAGACGCGATAATGATGCATCCACAATGTGTGATTATGTCAAAGAAAACCTATGTTTCTGCCGCATTTATGCACTTTAACCTTGCATAAAGAACAAGGTTTTCAGTTACGAAACAGAAGGAAGTTTCAAGGAAAAAGAATGGTACCCAAACTAAGAAATAATTAAGTAATTTTAAGCAAGAATTCACTTTTTTTTTGAAGCGTGGGAATAGGGGATCGGACTGACTCAAAAAAATATGATTCTGTTTAGTCCGTCAGTTGAATTATTGAAAAATGTTGAATAAGTACGTGTTTATTTCATCAAATAAAAAAAAAACAAATTAATACAAATCGACGAAGATAAAATGCGTCGTGACGTCACTTTCAGGTAAAAAAATTACTGACATGTAACGTTTTCGAGGAGTTCACGAGTTTTTTGAAGCACTATTATAGTCTTAATTTTTTGTTTACGTGAAAAAAGAAAAAATATGTGTTCAATATTTTTTGGATATTTACGTGACGGACTAATTATTCTTTTTTCAACACACTTGCTCATAAAGTGGCTATAATTTTTTTAATTTATTGGTTGAGTTGCTATGTTCTTAAAAAAGTTTCGATACAAAAAAGATCGTGTTCCATAGTAAAAATAAACGAATGCTCATTTCATGCAACTTTGAATTTAAAAAGATAAATTCAACTTGTACGTTTTTAGAAACTTCCACTCAAATAACATAACTTTTATTTTCTCTGTAATAAAGAAAACTCTCCTCATTTTATAAGTGGCTAAAACTCTATCGCGCTCATTCATTTAGTCTATGGCCGATCGCCATTGTTACCATTTTAAGTGTGAATCTCATGGTGGCGCCACTGGTCAAGAAAAAATGTAGTACATTTATTTTAGTTCCGTGTTTTCCGCCTGCACAGATAAGTTGGTCGAATTGTAGATGCGCGCGCATAGGAAAACCGATTGAGTTTTCCCGCTATTGTGAAAAAAAAATCAGAACTCGTTTTAAATGTTGAAGATGACTTTTTGGTATTATTTTCTTCACAAGTGTGTTGAAAAACGTCGTATGATACACGCGTGTATTGATGATTACCGTCCTCGACTCTCTTATGACCCTCACCTGACGGCTCGAGTCTCAGGCGCCTCAGCGGTAATCACCATCACATTACACACTTGTACCATAATGTACTATTTTGTCCGATCCCCTATTCGTCAAATGACTCCTCCCGCAGAGCGCCGAGTGGCATATTATAAAAAAAAAAACCACCCATGTTCCTTCGGTATCTCTTTCGAACAACCCGCAGCGCCGGGCGGGTGTCGGCCTTTGCGGGCCGTCCATGTTGCTGACATCTCTTTGGGGCGACAGAAATCATCTCATTCAAGGTTCTAGTTTGCTATTTATGTTGATATTCTTAGTAAATAATCTTCTACAATAAGAAGGTAGTTTGATAAATATAACCCGCCCACACCAAAATGTCAGGGTCAGCTGTAATTTACCGTCAAAGTGAGTAATGATCCGTTAATGACAGCAAACATTATTGCCATTATTCTTCGCAGTCAATACTGACAGTCTGTTACAGCCTTTATCGCTTACCATTGATTGCCGCATTAATATTATGAAATCGATTAGAATCATGTTTAGAACTGTTTAATAATTCAAGTAATTGTAAGCTTGTAAATATAAAATACTTGCCTAGACTTATTATATTCGCATAGGAGCCAAGTAATAGGTCTCGACTTCGAACCCAAAACACGCTCCTCTTATTTTTCGGACATGTGCACATTGTATAAATTTATCACTTATGTACTTCGGTGCAAAAATACGTCGTAAGGAAACCAAACTAGCATGTGTAAAAGATATTTCGCGACAGCATGTCACAAAAAAGCAGAGCCAAGCCATTGATATAATAAAACCCAGCCAAGCCAAGTCGAGCCAAGTCAAGTCAGTGGCTTATGGGTGGCATAATAACTATGACACTAAATTAAGAGGCACTAACCCATCGAAAATAAGAAGAATTCGTATCTCTAAATCTACATTACTAAAATCATCCTCATTAGAGGATTGTGTTAGAAATTCGAATGAAGCGACCGGTTGATTGGCTGTTTTCTAAATTAATTAATTAATTATTTTATACCTGTCTAGTACTAAAGTTAATAACATTTGAACAAGTTTATTAAACTTCATGCTGAATATCGATACTTAAGTAATTTTGTAACTGACTTTTATTTATCTCTTCTCAGAATTTAGCTCAGATATCAGTTTTACTGTAAACTTTGCAAACAGATTAGTCGTACAACAAATTGCTTAAAAGCTTTAGCCTCTCCTAAAGTTCTTCTGAAGACATAAATCTAATAGTACAATCATTTTGAAATTCAATCAATTCTTGGACCGAATAACAATTTTAATAGCCAAAAATCATTCAATTTTTTTTTTAACACATCTATTGTCACAGGCTCACCAAATACAATAGGGTAATTATAGTTAAAGTTACCATAGTTTACAAATACGAAACTTATAATATAATATTTAAAAATGCAGTGAAACACATTAAAAGGTTTCGTTAATTTCATTTTTATATAGACGAATAAAAATCTCAGTGTTTTCAATCAACCTACGCATGACAAAAATTTTGCTTTCATTTTGGGGCGCACCTGACTTAAGAGGAATAAGAATCATAATCGAAGTTCATCTCTCAATAAACTATCAGCAAGATAGTTTTGATAGTCGACGTCTTTAAATATTAGTAACGAATTCCGTTTTTTAAATGCTTTTAGAGTTTAATTCCATCTTGAAAATAAAAAATTAAGTATAAGTTTAAACCACGTTTAAGCCGGTTATCGAATATTCTCCGAGTCGTTTTACTCAGGGCAAAGGATGTCAGGAATCCCATTGGGGCTGCGGGACCCCGTCGGGGCTGCTGGTTATTCGAAAGAGATACCGCGGCCTCGACACAAAGGGCTAAGAAGGAACTTGGGTGGTTTTTAGTCAGCAGAAGTGTGACACTCCCTACCGCTCTGTCTAATGCAGAAGGAGTCATTTGATGATTTCCTAAACACTAAAAAACAAAAAAAAGAGAATGTGGCACTCGGAGACTGCCGCGGTAAAGCTATTGCATCGCATTTTTTATCAATTATTTAATTTGACAACCTCAGTTGACAACCTTGTTATTTTCCGTAACCATAGCAACCTGGTTGAAAATTTTCGTTACGGAATTTCTGGATTCGCTCTCCACGCTCAAGGCCCGCGATAGAAGCTATGCAATAGCTTAATAAAACCTACCCTGACATAATAAACGTGCTGAACAAAGCTCCAAACGAGACTTATTTACTTACTACTAATTTGGGCACTATTCATTCAGGCTCGACCCGATGCTGCAGTGAGTCGATACTAAATGAAAAATAGTGCATTGAATTGATTCGTTTCGACTGCAATCTGTATGAATTTTAAACTGTCTGCATACCGATGAAGTAGACATGTCGTGATCGAAAAACTGATTTGGATCAAGCGCAAATCCAAAGTGTTTTGTGCAGGATTATTTTATTGTTTAGGTGTAAACTAAACTTGTGGTGACGCGGTTGACAGTGAGCCCAAATCCCAAATATTTTGAAACAAATTTTTACTTACTTGAAGAGTAAAATTAAGTGGCAATAGGCTCAATCTATTACACGAGACTTAAACGTAACTGCCGAAATGTAGGAGTACACACCTCTGCCTAACAGTCCCTCTGTTTATAATCTACCTTCAGATTTTTGATTTTCTCCGCCTCGGTGCGACAGAGGCGAAGGGGCGGAGGTAGAGGTCGAGCGCTGGGCTCGGCGTGAATGGTAGTTCGTATTGAGACGTGCTGGGCGTCGAACGAATATTATAGTAGCCATAGAATCACGGGTGAAAACGCACGCGCATTGATTAAATCGACTTGTGGAGTCATTTCGCGGCACCCAATTATACTAGTTAAGCAGTACGGTTAGCGACGCTGTGAATGTCGAACGGGTTATTGATAATATCATTGGTTTGCCTTGTCACGGGAGTGCTATCGGGAAAGCACCGAGGCTTGTGTGGTTAGACTAATACGGAGTGAGTGTGGTGGCTCGCGTTAACGGCGTGGCTTGCAGCGACGTGGAAGAATCGTCCGGAACTACCAGCAAACCATCGCAAGGTCATATACACTCATTATACACATACACAGTTACACAACTTGCGAGGGGTCAAGGAAGTGAGACCGGCTCGAAGAAATGAGGTAAGGGTAGCTATAAGTTCAGAAATTGTAATATTGTTCGGAGGCGCGTATCGCGTCTATTTGATCCCGTTAGGACGGCGGCTGTTCTGAGACCTGTCTCCCATGGGCCCGAGATAAGGTTCGGCTGAGTCCTGGCGCGATCAAAATTTGGTAGCAGAGCGTGGTTATACCCACTTGTAAAAATTAGTAGGTACTTGGTACCAATTTACTTGTAAAAATTGTGTTCATGTACAAATTCAACTTGTAGGTAGTGGTACATTGACCTACATACCAGTGTACGCCTCAAGTTGAGTTTGGCGTTATTAATAATAAGTACATGGAATGTGAATATTCGTTGATAAAATAATTTGTTATTTACGTTCGGTTACGCACAAATATAACCTCATCACAAATCGTGTTATGATTGTCAACATTTGAGACATAGAGGAATAACCTCTAGAGCACGTAGAGGAATAAGTTCAAGAGTTGGCATAGCGTCGTAGATTTATTCACTCAACGAATATATTATTATTGTTAGTTCCGGATACAATAATTGTTATTTTTTTTGGTTATTGTTATTTATTATTGCATAATCGCGTATTGAAGTTGGTACTATGGCTCCGTCAGTAACGAAAACTATCGCAGCCAGAATCGAAGCTGAATTGAGATGGTTTTCATCGGTTGTTACGTTGGTAGGTCGCACCGATCGTGAAGATGCGTTATTGTCACGCGCTCGGCAAGTTGACGAACGATATGACGCCGTGTTAAAGTGTCACGCTGAGTATTTAGCATGTCTCGAATCGACGGATCTGTCGTCGGTGGACAAGGATGCTCAGGTGGTACGGGGCAATGTGGACCAGTGTGGGGAAATGTCCATGAGCATAATCCAGGCGGCGGCCGACATTGAGCGATCGCGCATGGGTGACGTCAGGGAATCATGTCGGCCAGCAGGCGTAGGAATTCAGGCGCCGTTGCCACCAGTACATGTACCCGAGTTTAGCGGCGAGTATGCCGATTGGCCGCGATTCCGCGATATTTTTAATAGTGTCGTGCATTCGCGTACGGATCTCTCGCCCGCCTACAAGATGGCTCAATTAATGGGTAGGCTTAACGGTGAGCCGCACGACATCTTGACCCACCTGGAGATTACGGACGCCAGTTATGAGACGGCATGGGGCCTATTAATCGACCGATATGATAATCGGCGATTAATAGTTGATGGCCTCATCGATAAGATTTTTGAAATCCCGAAGGTGTCTAACGTGTACGAAATAAGGGCGAAAATCCTTAATCCGGTCACGGTTGCGGTGAACACGTTAGATCGACTTAAGTTGTCGTTAGGGGACAATAAATATATCATCGTCAATAGGGTTTTACGGAAGTTGCCGATCGACGTGGTGGCGCGCTTTGAGCAGTCACATGGTGGCGAATCGACGGACCACCTCCCAAGTTACGATGACTTGAGGGTGTTTTTAGAAGGCGAGTGCCGGCGGGCGGATTGCCAAGGGGCATCCACGTCGCACCCTCCTCCGTCAACCCGACGTACGAGCGGGCCCAAGCCGGTTGAGCCCCGTCGGGGGGGGAAGAAATACCACGCCCTCCAATCGGAAGTGTGCGCCTTCTGTCGGAAGGAAGGGCACGGTCTCGCCGCATGCGCGGACTTTAAGGCGCAGCGGGTGCATAGACGAAGAGGGGTGGTCAAGCAGCGCTATTTGTGCTTCCGCTGCTTGGGGACTCACTTTGTACGTGAGTGCCACAAGACCACTAACTGTGGAACCTGCGGAGGAGCCCATCACGAGTTGCTATGCCTGGCGGAGAGTAGGGAGGTGCACGGAGCCTCGCCGGGAGGTCACCCCCCCTCTCCTAAGCCAGATTCGGGTGGTCGGTCACCCCCCCCTAGGGGGGGTGGGTCGGCCAGGAATCAGCGGTCGCCGCCCCCTCGGGGGGGTGGGCCAAGGGCTGATCCAGAGCACAACCCGATACCGTCGTCTTCCCCGCGGGGGGGGGATAGGCACCGAGACTCGGGCAGGGGCCCGGAGGTAGTACAGACGGGTTACGCGGCGTACTCGAATGCGTTGGGGGGCATGTTGCCACCCCCGAGTAGTCGCTTCTCCCCGCCTCTCGCAGAACGCCCTCGGCTGACGGCGCGCCCGCCACCGTTCGGAAGGATGCCAGTAGGCTACTTCCGACCGGCACGGATGTCACCGATGGGTCGGGAGGGTTACTACCCGGGTTGGGACCCGTATACTGGGACAGTATTTACTCCCCCTCCGGCAGGGGAGGAGGGAGGTGCCTCCTATTAGCAACTAGCAGCCTGTTCGTCAGTGGTGCCCACCCCGACAGTAACGGTATTATTACCGACGGCTAGGATTACTGTCAGGGGTACTGACGGACAGCCGGTGCACGTGCGAGCACTGTTAGATTCAGGGGCACAAGGTTGTATTGTGTCCAGCTGTTTAGTGAAAAAGCTGGGCCTTACATTAGAGCCATCACGGGATGGCGCCGTAGGTATAGGTGGCAATCGGGTGCCTCACCTCAGGGGTCAGACGACATTCCTGTTCGAGATGGGTGACACGGCATCGGTCACGCGGGTGAATGCCACGGCGATCGTTTTGGACGAAGTGGTTGGGGTCCTCCCTCAGACTCGGTTACCGTCTGCGGTAAAAGGGTTGACCAATGGATTGGAGTTAGCCGATCCCCACTTCGCGATCCCCGGACGGGTGGACGTCTTGCTTGGGTCTGACGTCCTCGGGAAGCTGCTCCGAAGCGGCAAACGGGAGCTGCAACCAAACGGGGTTGTGGCCATGCGTACCGCAGGTGGTTACGCGTTATTGGGCCCAGTACGGGAACCACAGCACTCAACGGATTATAGCTCCATATATTATGGCAGCGTGTTATCCGACGTCCTGCAACGGTTCTGGGCAACGGAAGAGCCACCCACCGCTCTTAGAAATAACCCACGTGATGAGGAGTGCGAAACATTCTATCGATTTAACACGGTGCGCCTCCCATCGGGTAGATTTATGACAAGGTTGCCATTTCTGTCAATTCGACCTCCGCTGGGGAGCTCATGGAGTCTGGCAGAAAAGCGGTTAGTGGCAATGGAAAGGCGCATGAAGCGGGACTCCAACTTCCGACAGAAGTATGTGGAGTTCATGCGCGAATACCTGACGTTGGGTCACATGTCGGTGTCCAGGGTTGACTATCGTCATGAGGAGCATTATGTGTTGCCTCATCATGCTGTTTTGAAGACACCTGACTCAAAGATTAGGGTCGTGTTCGACGGGAGCGCGGAGACGTCTAGCGGGGTGTCCCTGAATCAATGTCTCCATGCTGGTCCTAAGCTGACCAGAGACATTGCAGACATTCTCACGGACTTCAGGAGACACCAGGTTGTCTTCGTTACGGACGTACGGATGATGTTTCGTCAAACTGAGATTCATCCAGACGACCGTCGGTTCCAGCTGATATTGTGGCGAGAGAGCCCAGAAGAACCGATGGTCACGTACGAGCTCAACACAAACACGTACGGATTAAAGCCCAGCCCATATGTAGCCATGCGTACGCTACGAGAACTGGCTGATCAAGAACGGCTCCGCTTTCCCCGCGCGGCTGCTGTCATTGATAGGGACGTCTATGTAGACGACATTTGTACGGGATCAGACAGTATTGAGCAGGCGCTCATCTTAAGGGATGAATTGGTGGCGCTCATGGCCTCCGGTGGCTATGAACTCAGGAAATGGCTGTCGAACTGCCCAGAGGTACTGGCAGGACTGCCAACTGAGTATCAACAAGACCCGCATTTGTTTGAGGATTCGGAGAATCTTCATGCGTTGGCCATTTTAGGGGTCCAGTATCGACCGAGTCAGGATGCCTTCACATACAGTTGTGAGGCCGAGTTGCTGTCGAAGACCTGGACCAAGCGATCGGTCCTTTCGACTATCGCACGAACGTTCGACCCAACCGGTTGGATCGCGCCGGTCACGTTCATGGGAAAGTGCTTCATTCAGAAGCTTTGGTTGGCTCAACTAGGTTGGGATGATCAGCTCACGGAGGAGCTGGCTCGGGAGTGGTCGGCATTCGTCACCACCTTACCACAGATCTCAGAGATTGAGATCCCGCGTAAACTGCTCCCGCAGGCAGGAGTCAAGGTCACCCTGCACGGGTTTTGTGATGCGTCGGAGAAGGGGTACGCGGCCGCAGTCTACCTGAGAACAGGTGAGACCGCTGGTAGGGGAACGGTACGCTTGGTACTGGCCAAGAGCAAGGTTGCACCTGTTCGGACTCGTTGGACGATTCCGAAGATGGAACTGGCAGGTGCAGCCCTTCTGACGCGGCTCTTGAACCATGTGGTGCGGAATTTGCGTGGTACGGTGGCTCTGAACGAGACGGTCTATGCATGGACTGACAGCCGAATCGTGTTATGCTGGTTGCAGACTTCGGTCCACACGCTCGAGGTATTTGTGGCCAACCGAGTCTCACAAATAAATAGCTCAGAGACTCCTCTGGTCTGGAGACATGTTCCAGGTGAGATTAATCCGGCTGACTGCGCTTCACGCGGCTGTCCGGCGCCTGCTTTGGTTGAACATTCTCTTTGGTGGGGGCCACAATGGCTGGAACAGCCACATGCGGAGTGGCCATTTAATGAGTGCGGTCGACATTCATTACCCCCAGACCAAGGCTTGAGGCTGAATGTGACTACAGTGGAACCCGCCACCGTAGACCACACCCTCTTGGAACGATATAGTTCGTTAGGGAAGTTACTTAGAGTAACGGGATGGGTAATGAGATTTTGTCAAAATTGTCGTTGTCCTGTCGCGCAGCGAAACATGTCGCCTATAATGGGACCTGAAGAACAGCGAAAGGCTCTCTCACTCTGGGTGAGAGTCGTTCAGAGGAATGAGTTCCAGGACGAAATTAGGGTCTTGAAGACTGGCGCAGGTCGATTGAAAAAAGGTCTTGTCCGCCTCAACCCGTTCATTGATGAGCATGGAATGCTCCGGGTGGGAGGACGATTACGGAATGCCGACTTGCCCTATGCAGCGCGACATCCTCTAATTCTCCCCAAGAAGGGAGCTTTGGTGGAGTTGTTGGTTAGGGACCGTCACACCAAGAATTCACACGCAGGCTGTAACACCCTTCTGGGCATTTTGCAGCGTGAATTTTGGATTTTATCGGCCCGCAGAATCATACGGAGCGTTGTGTTTCGTTGCTTGCCTTGTTACCGACTCAAGGCAGCCACAATGCAGCCACAAATGGGAGATCTCCCGGCCGATCGAGTCACGGAGGCTCGGCCATTTGCTGGCGTAGGGACAGATTTCGCGGGGCCTTTCATGGTCAAGACATCGCACCTTCGCAACGCGAAGTCGGTTAAGGCATATCTGTGTGTCTTTGTGTGTCTGGCGACCAAGGCCGTTCATTTGGAATTGGTGGCCGATCTCTCTACGGAGGCCTTTCTGGCGGCGTTAGATCGATTTGTTTCTAGACGGGGAGTACCGTCACTGATTCGGTCGGACTGTGGTACCAACTTCAAGGGCGCCGACCGGTGCTTAAAGGAAATTGTATTGTTTTTAAGTCAGAATGAGCGAGAGATTGGCACGGGCCTCGCCAGTCGGGGCATTTCGTGGTATTTTAGTCCACCTGGATGCCCCCACTGGGGTGGAATTTTCGAGGCAGTAGTCAAGTCTTCCAAGACTCACTTGTATCGGGTCATCGGCTCAACGATTCTCACCTTTGAGGAGTTGTCAACGGTGTTTTGCAGAATTGAGGCGGTCTTAAACTCGCGACCTTTGTGCCCGTTGAGCGCTGACCCGAATGACCTTGAGGCCATGACCCCAGGTCATTTTTTGATTGGCCAACCACTTAACGCCTTGCCGGAATATCCGTATACTGATGTCAAGTTGTACCGGTTGTCACGGTATCAGATGTTACGGCAAATGAGCCAAAATTTTTGGAAGCGATGGTCGCTGGAGTATTTGCATATTCTACAGCAACGCGTTAAGTGGACGGACAGGACGACCCCACCCTGCGTTGGAGACCTCGTTCTGGTTAAGGATGCTAACCTATCACCGTTGTGTTGGCGACGGGGGCGCATTGTTAACCTGATTACGGGCAAGGATGGGTTTCCAAGGATCGCAGACGTCCAGGTGAGGGACTCGATCCTTAGACGGGCAGTTTCAACTTTATCTCGACTCCCGGGAGTTTGAGCGGACCGACAACGGGTCGGTCCGGGGGGGGTGATTGTTTATAATCTACCTTCAGATTTTTGATTTTCTCCGCCTCGGTGCGACAGAGGCGAAGGGGCGGAGGTAGAGGTCGAGCGCTGGGCTCGGCGTGAATGGTAGTTCGTATTGAGACGTGCTGGGCGTCGAACGAATATTATAGTAGCCATAGAATCACGGGTGAAAACGCACGCGCATTGATTAAATCGACTTGTGGAGTCATTTCGCGGCACCCAATTATACTAGTTAAGCAGTACGGTTAGCGACGCTGTGAATGTCGAACGGGTTATTGATAATATCATTGGTTTGCCTTGTCACGGGAGTGCTATCGGGAAAGCACCGAGGCTTGTGTGGTTAGACTAATACGGAGTGAGTGTGGTGGCTCGCGTTAACGGCGTGGCTTGCAGCGACGTGGAAGAATCGTCCGGAACTACCAGCAAACCATCGCAAGGTCATATACACTCATTATACACATACACAGTTACACAACTTGCGAGGGGTCAAGGAAGTGAGACCGGCTCGAAGAAATGAGGTAAGGGTAGCTATAAGTTCAGAAATTGTAATATTGTTCGGAGGCGCGTATCGCGTCTATTTGATCCCGTTAGGACGGCGGCTGTTCTGAGACCTGTCTCCCATGGGCCCGAGATAAGGTTCGGCTGAGTCCTGGCGCGATCACCCTCTGTTAGGCAGAGGTGTCCTTTCTGGGATTACAGGCATGATATTTTATGTTGTTTTAAGTATTTTTAATAATTAATATTTAAAGTTTTACCCAATATTCGTTTCAACACAATACAACATTACGAAATATTAACTTAAAACAAATCCAGAAATATTTCACTTAAATAATGAATGTCACAACTTAAAAAAAAACAATAGTTGTATGAAATTCAATGGTTGCCTAGATCAGCGAAAAGTATGTGTATCGCTAACATATTCGGGCTCACGTACAGCCGTTATCAGAGGGCCGCAGTCGACCGCGACGTAGTCCTGCTACCCCCACTCCTTCGCAATTGTTTATTTCTAAGGATTATCTTTACAAACACCCCGCTTAGTGTAAATAAATAAAAGTAATGACAACCCTCCCGAACAAATACACACAACGCATTAAAAGACACTCGATTTTTGCATTTTTAACGTCCCACGATTCAAACGTCCCACGATTTTGTTGTAATTTGGTATTCGACCTAACGATTCGCTTCAATGGTGTAGAAAAAAGAAATATCCAGCATAGCGGCCAGTCATTTTGTGCGTGAAGTGTAACGTCTATAGGCGAAGGTTTTATTGTGGCACACAACGATGCGATAGGAAAGCAATTTCACCATTCGGACTCAAGGATACTACAGATTTTTTAATCCAACACATTGTTGCATAATGATTTTTGTTGATCTAAAAACTATCGCTATGCTCCTCGCGCTGCCGCTATTTTCCGCGATGTTACCCGCTCTGCCCACACTGCTATACTCACGCAATTAATCGCGACGCTCCTCACTTGTCATTTGCCTTTGGTGGACGATGAAACAGTGGCAGCGTGCGCGCTATGCATATATTAGTATTAGCTAATTATATCAATGTCTAAAGAAATACACATCGTCGTCGTCGACCTCGCCAACGGAAAGTGCGGATCGGGTGGATCACATCTATTCATCGCGCGGTCATCGCGGAGCGGTGGGCAGGACGAGGAGAATGACGTGCGGCATGTAGAGTAAAGTTGCCACACTATGTCCCTGCCTCCTCTCCTCGCTACTTCCCATGCCACTCGTCGAGTGTGTGGCGGCCGCATTAGACCTGCTGTCGTGTATGGATCAGAATGTTGGACCACAAAAGGTATAAATGAAAGACAATTGCATGTGGCTGAGATGAGAATGTTAAGGTGGATGTGTGGTGTAACGCGAATGAATACAATAATGAATGGATATTATATATTTAAGATGATAAGGAAAATCTGAAAGTGGCGCCGGTGAATGAAAAGTTGTGTGGTAATCGGTTTTCGTGGTATGGACATGTGATGTGCAGGAATGAGTAACATTTTGTGAGGAAAATGTTTAGTATGAATGTAGATCGCTATAAGAGTAGAGGACCAAAGAAACGATAGACGAACTATGTGAAGGATGATATGGCTAGTAAGGAGGTGACTGCTGAGGTGACAATAGAGAAGTATGGAAGATGAAGACATGTAACACGGCGTGTCGACAGCGCATTCGTGTTCCTCGCCCGCCTCAAAGAGATGTCAGCAACATGTTGTTCGAAAGAGATAATGCGGCCTCGGCACAAGGGCTAAGAAGGATCATTGGTGGTTTTTAGTCAGTAGAAATCTGACACTCCCTAACGCTCTACCCAGAGCGTTAGAGGAGCCAATTGATGATTTCCCAACACACACAAAAAACTAAATGTGGCACTCGGAGACTGCCGCGGTAAAGCTATTGCATAGCATTTTTTATCAACAACAAATAATTAATTATTTAATTTGACAACCTCAGTTGACAACCTTGTTATTTTCCGTAACCATAGCAACCTGGTTGACTACTGAATCTTGAATATTTTCGTTAGGGAATTTCTGGATTCGCTCTCCACGCTCAAGGCCCGCGATAGAAGCTATGCAATAGCTTAAAAAGGCAGGACAATGATGCCATTGTTACATATGGCTTCCATTCCGACAAAACTTTTCCAGTTATCAGAACGTTATCAATAGTTTGAATGTTTAGTCACTTTTGGAACTACAATACAATGTTGTGACTAACAATAGTAAGCGGATATGGACCTTAGTGTCTGCTAAGGCCTCGTTCTCGTAGAAGGAAGGTGATATATTATTTTTTTATCACACTTTAATATATGAAGGCGCACGTGTAGCTTATGCATGATAACCCTAAAGTGTTTTATATCCGTATCATTATGTAAAGTAGGGCCTAAAACAACTCTTCGTGCGAATTTTATGTTCGCTATCAGTTTAAACCGTAATTTAAAGGAGTTTATTTCGCTATACGAGGCTAGATATTTTTTAAACTAGACCAAGTTTAGGCGGAGATATTGGGTTAATCGATTAGGCACTCAAGGGTTTTTTATACTGTTATAGTGATTGCGTGTTAGACTTCTGAAAACACCAATATTATTTGTAATACTTAAGTATACCAGGCAGGGTTATTCATGCATTGTATATTTATAAAATAATATTATGTAGATCAGTTAATAAAATAACTTGACTTGTATTTTTTTAATAAAAATTGTGTAGTATTAGCAATATAACACTGATTATCCCTCTTTTAATTTTAAGTTCGATCAATCAATCCAAAGGTTGTACAATACAGTCGTTTCAATTTTGATGTACTTCAAAGTACATTCTATTCTATTTTAACTCTGTCTCCACGATAACCTGGCCTAAACGTAAAATTTAATTGAAATAAGATGCGCGGACAAGCACCCTGATTATCTTTTTGTGAACACCATCGGCAACCCTTCTAATTATATATCACTGCCTAATCAAAAAGGGTTGCGAAACACGGATTACAACAAAAGCTTTCTCATAAAACTGTTTACGGAAATAGTAATTAGCTGGTTTCCTTGGATGGAGTTTAAACAGGCCTGGGATTACCAATAGAGATTATTATACCGAGAAAAAGAACAGTAAAAGAAAGAAAGAAGTGTTTTGTAGTAAATTTTATTTAACGATATTGATTTCTAATCATAAATGAGTATGTTTTTTTTATTTTACTAATACGATTTATTTCATATTATTTTGTTACGAGTGACTACCCAAATATTAGCATAGTTTTTATTTGAGGGTTCTCTTCAAATCTAATAAGCGTAATCAAAGTCGTCACTACAGCATTTAATTTAACTTTTATCATTAAACTTAAAACGAATTCACATTAAAGCTTTTAAAAACTTTAGCTTTCCTAGCTCTTAGTTGCTTTTAAAGGCAGACAGACAGCATTTTGCCCCAGTTCACTTGTCGCCTTACCTGTACAAGTGCTGGATGTTAGCGGGACTACTTGACTCTTGACTTGTACGTACTTTGTATTTTACAATTAACTTTAAACCTTTTGCAAGAACTACAGACATTTTAAGCGTCGGCACAGTATTGAGTGTTATTTATCTATTTTAACTACAAATAGGTGGACTTAATAGGCTAGGTACATTCAGCGGTTTTATTTTACATTCGCAGCCACCCATCATGAAAACAGTGACCCGATTAGTAATTGAACTGTCCAGGCTTCAGACTAGTGACCGACGACTTGGCACTATATCCGATCCACTTTTCCGATTCACAAATACCGATAACATCACTTTAAATGACAGTCTTTATGTAACGGTGCCTCATGATTTCAATTCATATGATTTATCTGCTGAACTCTCGCATTATTCCGTTAACCGCAACGCGTTTGCCTCGATCCCAATATCGAAATTCGAAAAAGGGACACGCTTAAAAAGTAAAAAAAAGAGCGACACGTACATAAATTAGTAGCGAAAAAATGGCTTCTCCGCATAACGTGAGATATGGCCAATATAACGGGCATGATGTACGCTGGATGGGAGTCGCGCGGTCAATATTGATACGCCTTTATGACCCATTTACCTTTTCGGTTGGCGGGTAGCGCGGCCCAGGCACCGGCGGAATTCCGCCAGAGCGTCGTTTCAAAATTCACACGGCTTTTCAAAAGCGCTAACTTGTTTACATTGCTGTGACCGGCGACAGTACAGGGTGTAGCAGTCTTTTAACATATGCTACGAGGTGTGCTACGAGCTACGGTGTAATGCCGCGTCTACGAGACCGTGCTACGCGCGTTAACATTCAAACAAGGTTGATTTTTCGTTTTTTTCCTTCGTTAGTTTGTAACTAGGGATTGCAATCCAGCGGCGTTTTCAATCCAGCGGAATTTTTGCTGGATTGACCTGAATCCAGCTGGATCCAGCGCGGATCCAGCAAAACGTGAAACGAAAATAAAAAGACGACATTTTTAAGACTTTTTTTTATTAATTTGTACTTCTTACGATAATCTTTGAAATCTTCCACTCATTTGGTGTAAATAAATACAACTATCGCGATGCAATAACTTAACAAAACCAATAAGGTAATATTTTATTTAAACTGTCGCGATTACTATTACACATTTTGTAGGTATTTCGGGTTTCAAATTTGTTTATTTCCGATATTTTGGCGCTATTGCAAGCACCGCACCGTGGTTACGGGAGGACTAATAAGTAGTTTGAACGCGTTTTTGAACTGGAAAAACCTATAAAAACCTATCTTTATACACATGGCACAGCTTTTTTCCAATCAAAATGCGCATTTTAGCAATCTTGTTTAATAGCAACAATACTCACACACATACACACACACACAAAGTTCAAAATAACTAAATAGTCCACTGTAGGATATGTACCTACTTCCTGCAATTAAAGGTAGGTAATAAAATAAGATCGGTTTAAATAAGAAAACAAAAAGGTTTCGCGATGTGTTGACGAACCTCACCAAACGTGTCTTCCTTTTCCTTCTTCGAGAAAGTAAAAGACATGAATCAAATCAACATTAATACTAAAATTAAAAATAAACATTTTACTTTACTTACCATTCAGTCTCTCAAACAACAACCAACACGCACTTCATATGCACTTTAGTGACACAAAGACACTTTCTATCGAGACGAGAGCAGTTATTCAACTCAAATGGCGGCAACTCAAAACTAAACAATAGAAATTGATACGTTTGCGGATCCGCATCGCTGGATCAAGATGTATGCTGGATCCAGCATGTTTAAAAAGGCGCTGGATCCAGCTGGATTGCTGTATGCTGGATCCAGCAATTGCAATCCCTATTTGTAACTTACAATGTACGGCATGAAACTACACAAAAAACTAAACCTAACTTAGGAAAAAGAAAATATATGATCCTTGTAAACCTTTTCTGTACAAGTTCTTCTTCACGAAATGTGAACAAAGAACATTTAGAACCTTTTACTGGCTTACTTTAAATAGGGTAGTTTGCGTACGTTGTTCTGAACACAAAGTGAACATTAACTGGCTGGTTTACTTCATCACTCCTCTTGACGTCCGCGAACTATTTTGAAATCGTTCAACACTTGCAATCTCAGGCTGTGGGGCCATGAAATGTTGTGTCGGGATTCATTCTCAAAAACTTTATACTATTGGTATGCTAGCCAGTTAGCCTAAAACGGAGTGATTTGATTTCTTTTTTATATGACATACGTTTTTCCCCTGTGGTGTGATTATAAATTAACGACCGGTACATTTCTTTTTATTGTTATGATCATAGCGAAACGTTTTATCGTCATCTGCCCAGCCTTTTTTGACGTTTGAAACGTTTTGGAGTCTGTTTCCAGTCTTATCGGATGCAGCTGAATACCAGTATTTACGTAGTCGTTCCATTAAAATTATTATGTTTAGTATTTAAGTTTATATTTCTATAGGGTTGTGGGCAGCATGCCAAGACTTATTTGACGTCAGACCTACAAAGGCCTTTGACTAAAAACAACTCTGAAATACATTAATTTGACTCTATTCAGGTATTTTCTATTTTTGGTTAAATTTTCTTAAGTTGTGAGTTATTTTGACCTTTAACTAATTAGACTAAATAGTGACAAAATAGTCACGAAGTCTGGATTTGTGTTCGGATGATGACAATACGGGACCGGTCAATGTGGCGACACTTAGGGGAGGCCCATGTCCAGCAGTGGACGTCTTTCGGCTGAAATGATGATGATGATGGCAATAGCTTCGCCCCTTTACATGGGACTGAAACATAACTGGCTAAATGTGGATGTACTAATGGATACACCTCCGCCTAACCCTTCGGCCATTACATTATGTAATAGCGCCAAAATAGTGTACCTACATACTCAAGTTATTTTTACAGTATCAAAATAGGGTACCTACATACTCAAGTTATTTTTACAGTATCAAAATAGGGTACCTACATACTCAAGTTATTTTTACAGTATCAAAATAGGGTACATAAATACTCAAGTTATTTTTACAGTATCAAAATAGGGTACCTAAATACTCAAGTTATTTTTACAGTATCAAAATAGGGTACCTACATACTCAAGTTATTTTTACAGTATCAATTAATAAATCTTTATTCAAATCACAGAATGTAAAATACAGTAAAAATCTAAAACTAAATAAGCAAAGGTAGTTAGTTAGTTGCCTGTACTAGGATAATCCAGTATCACAGGCTGCAGGAGCTCTAACAGTATGCTATAATTAGGATAGTAGTATTTTTTTTGTTTAACCTTTAGTTTACTTTAAAATGAATAAAACATTTAATTAATCCACTAAAACTATATTTCTTAGGGCAGAATAGAAGAAAAAAACTTGTTTTGTCGACCCCAAATCACCATGTCATTTGGGGTCGACGCAACACGTTTTTTTATAAGGTAAGGGCAGGAAGATGAAGAACTACATTTTATTCGTCAATGCAAGGGCACAATACAATGACCTCTCTTCCAGTTATAATCAAAACAGCATTTTAAATATTAAAAAAAAAACCACTGATAGTAAAAGAAACGTGTAAAATAAGGCCCGGTATCCTCGCTCACTTTACAGCCCGTTGCTTCAAACTGAAGAAGAACGATTGAACTTTCAAGCTGTATTGAATAGTTGAACAATTTAAACTCTACCAACTACATTTCGACCGAGGACAAGCGTCTTGGAAAACTATCGATTATACACTTAAAACAACCCATATTTTCCATTTTTTATGTACACGAGTTTATTATACAAAACACTCGTTTATTTTAGGGTTATGCTGATATCCTATAATATATCTTATTGACTACCTCGTTGCCTGGCCAGGCAAAGTATTTTTGAGAACTCAAAACAAACTGTTTCGAGTTCTCAAACAATCTGTTCTCTGTTTCGAGAAAAGGATGGTACGGCCGTGCTGCTTTATTGCTCGACTTGGCGGGGGCACTACCATGCCCCCAGATAATAAAGGTACTAATTATATAGGTGGTGACATTAATTAGACAAATGTGTTACCTACTACATTATCTGTGGTAATTCCATGAACAATAAAAGTAACTCTACTGCAAACTACTTAATTAAACGATTAACTGGTGAACGCGCCTTGATCAGCTTTGTTCCCGTTTTGATCGGTAGAAATAAACGAGTTGACGTGCTCTGTATGATGTTAAAGGCGATCACGTAATAAATAATGCTCTTGTATGCCTGTCACTCTTACGGGTACTTGAGCTATGAGGTACGTAATTTATTCTTTATTAGAAAATATATTTATTAGCAGATTAGCTAGAACTAATCATAATCATCATATATCGTGTATGTGTGTTGGTAGATAAAGAAATGAAAGTTTGTAGTAACGATCCTCGAATATGATATATCTGTTGGTAAAATACGTAAAAGTTCAAAAACCGCACCAGAAAATAAAATAGTGAGCCGAACATTGTAAAAGCCGCAGTGTAAAATCGTTTATTGTTGATTGCGCATTGATTGTGCAACTGTCGAACCATTCGATGCACTTTCAAGAACTTTTTGCGGACGTGTGGTGCGCCAGAATGCGTCGCTTTTTACCACCCGTAGTCAGTTCCCGTTCCGGTAAAACTGATATTTGATTGTCTCACAAAAACTTAAAACGAATTCGTTCCGCTCGGTTAAATAACACAGTTTTACTCGTAAACAGATAAAATCTCGCGTAATGGAACACATTCAATAAAGTAGGAGTGATTATAATGACTGCATAGCGCACTTTTAATCTGATTTAGAAAGTAGGGCGAATGCAAAAGATAATAACTGCCTGATCTCATTAACAGAAAAGTTTTGAAAAGATCGGAGGCAAGTTCATTACTAGGGGAATGATAACGAGTCGAACTAGTCAAAGAGATAAAGAAGAGATAGTGATTTCCCGGTCTTTCATATCGACAGCGCTATAGATTGTTTTATTGAATAAATGTCAGAGTCACCGAATTAGGGGTATTTTAGTAAGAACAGACCCTTGTGAAGGTGTCGACTCATAAAATAAATTGAAATGCTTCGTCGATCAAGATTGGCGACAGGACGCAGCGGCCCCGCGCTCGACGATAAATCAACTCACCGCTTTTATGTATAAAAAGGAAAAAAGAGTGGGAAAGTCGTTTATTTGTTTCCAAACTATATTCGAACGGTTCCCAAGCTTCGATACTTTAATAAAAATCTTGCTGTGGAATTGAAATTACACATTTCGTCGCACTGGCTTCGGTGGGGAAAGCGGGGCTCGGAATGCGGACACTAGGGAAAAATGGATAACTGCTAAACTTTTCGCGTTTCCAACTTTAATTAGGTAGAAAATGTTCTCTTAGCTGAAATGTGTAAGTAGGGCGATACTTTTGAGAGATTCATGTTATGGGATTCTGATTGTTATAGCGGTGTAAAGCGATGTTACGAAATTATTTGTCATTATTCCATACCGTGTTCTTTGTCAAAGATTTTGCCGTTTAGTCCTTTAAACAAAACATCCTTTGATGTCTATGTAAAACTGCGGGATCCCTTGCGCATTCACACAAAACTAATTCTCGAATAAACTCAATGATTGTCGCTTGATCCGAATAAGTGGTTTACGGCTAACAAAGAGTAACCCTAATAAAGGTCGTGATTGACCACCAAACTGAGCCCGGATCATCGGCCCTTATTGCGTGATGTTCCGAACTTTGAGATTCAGGATTATTCTTTCTTTCGGAGATTCTAGTTCTGCTCCGTTCTTTTTTTGGAATCTAGAGCCTAAGGGTAATTGGTTTTTTGAAAGAAGAAAGTTGAAGAAAGTATTTATGAAGGTATATGCATTGTTAGAGATTGCAACTTTGTAGTGTTCAGTTAGGGATATTATTTTTATTGCTACTATTTTGTACTAAATAAGTTTTATTCTGGAAAAGTGTGTCCACAAGAACACTGCCGATAAACTGTTCTGCAGTTTGGCAAGAGTTTTGTGTTGTTATGTACACGTATTTGTAAAATTTTAATAAATGAATAAAGTAGCTCTTTGTAGTTCTCGATTTAGCTTTTCAGCACCGTTTCTTTGCTCCGTGTTTCAAAGAAACAGGTGATTCGATTGACTGTGCCAATAACAAGGTAATACTCGTTGAAAAATACCCCCAACTAATATTCTCGCTTGCCAGGGGTCCGGTGAGAAAAATGAAAAAGTTTTTGTTCCCCTATTGTATTTGGGACGCTTGACATTAGATTAATTCTTTTACCTTTCTCAGTCTGTCCGGGTGAAAGCCTCTTGTTCTTTCGTCCTCTTGAAAATAATTTATCGAGATTAAAATTTATGAAAATGAAATTTTACTTTGCGGCGTGAATGTTCCGCCTTTGTTATATACCTAAGTGAAGTTAGAGAATTCGAATAAAAGGAATTTATAATTTTAATGATAAATGAGTTGTAATTTGATAAAAAAATATGCTGTTAAACTTTATGTTTTAATTAAAAATTGTGAATAGTAGACAATGAACAACTGTTTCTTTTATAAGTTGGCAACAGCGTTCTGTGCTTAATATATGATGAAGCTAATTAGTGCGAAACTTAATGGCGTTTGTAACTAGCTTAGTTGAGCGTATTGAGTGGCTACACAGATGCAGAAGGCATGATATAGGTACGAAACTTGGTGAGACCGTTCGTATTCGACGGGGCCATAGGTTTGCAGCCTCGAAACTTAGTCAGGCGAAGTTAGGGAGGCACAGACACTATCATCCGCATAGTACAAGCGTTTTTGGAGACACTTTGCCTTATTTCTTGTGAATATCGTTATAGGGTTACAGCCGTTTTATAAGTATAGCGTTGTGTTTTAGTTTTATGACTAGGGCCTGTATTTTAACAAAGGTTAGACAGAGGCGTATCGTAGCACACCCACATTTCGACAGTAATGTTAGTTTCACGTTAAAGGGTCGTACCCTATAGCTAAGTTAAAAAATCTAAATCAAAATATTTATTTCAAGTAGGCCAGTAACAGGCACTTTTGAATAGTCGAATTAAACTAACTGCGGCACTCAGAGATATCCAACGATTACTCAAGCCGCCACCCAGCAAAGGCCTGACATACTTTTGTATGACAAAACTGCCAAAAACCTTTACCAAGCGACGGCCCAAGCAAACACTGAAGCTCTCCGAGTGCGGCAGTAAACTACTAAATTAATAAAGCTAAATAAACTAAGCTACAGTCCCAGTCACAATCACAAGGCATAATAACGTGAGTGTACTGGAGTTGCCCATTCCAAAGCGTTGGTCTCATGAGAAGAATGGCAAGAAACTTCATGAACACTTTTTTAAAATCGTTTGGGCTTACAATATGTTCAAGGTACAGACATAATCTTGGTATAATATACACATTAAGACTATGGAGATTACTGTGTTATATTTGGCTTATTAGCTTTGAAAAGAGTGATAGCTTTTTAAGTAATGTAAAAAAAAAATTGCCTGCAGCAAACGCACTGCATTGCACTAAAAACATGGTTGCTAGCTCAGTTTTCTGAATGTTACCCTAAATTCTATAAGTCCTATGTAATCGCGAGCATATTGCTTTTGCAATATGCTCGCGTCCTATTACATGGGGTTTTACAACACACTCATGGCTACTGCGTATAAAATTCACAATGACTTTGACAGGTCGAACCTGGGAATCGAACTTAGGCCTAGGACTTTATGCTCAGCAGTACCTGAGAGGACTAGATCAACGAGGTAAAAAATTCAAATAAAAAAAAACAAAATTATTTATTTGCAAGAAAATAGGAACATAAAAATAATAATATCTTATGTCCCAAAAGTCAATGTATACTGCCTGCATGCAAGCGTGCAAATTATTTCCTTACAATTATTTGTGTCAAATTATCATGCAATTAGAATCATTAGTAAATTATTATAACATCAATCATTCATTTTTAATTATAACTAGCTGTTCCCGGCATGCGTTGCAATGCTCTTACTACTCTACCTACTACCCTACCTACCTACCTACTACTTTCTCACCGTTAAAACCTTTCCTGGACTTCCACGAATATTTCAAGACCAAAATTAGCCAAATCGGTCCAGCCGTTCTCAAGTTTTAGCGAGACTAACGAACAGCAATTCATTTTTATATATATAGATAGATTAACATTATTTTTAGGTTAATTATTGTGTTTTTGCTAACTAGTCTCAGGTACGAATACTTATTTAGCTTACCTACTATATAGACCAAAATATAAGATCTTATAATATTCTGAACGTTCTATACCCGTACCTACTTATGAGGTTTGCGGCCCTTTTTCATTCTTATTCAACGGACAATCTGAATAAAACCAGCTAAGAAAGGTGTTTCTCCTAAAATATCGGATTACTTTCGTGATATGTTCGGCTATTTGCCTGACTTTATTATTGTGAAACTTAATATACGTGTAGTTTTTTTTTGTTATTGTAGAGACTATTTGACATATCCAAAGCTTATTATTATAAGCCCGTATTGTCCCCTCTTTCTACTTTTCGAGATCTTGTGCGATCATAGGCCAATCATTTGAGGAGGAGTCCAGCTCATCTCGCCATGTATCCATTGCTCACTGTTCGTAAGTCAGGGCTGCAACCACTGGACCACGTCCACTGCTCTCCGTCAGATAGACAGTCGCATCATGTAAAATACTGTTATTCAGCTGCATCCGGTAAGACCAGATGCTGACTACAGTGATGAAAGGCCGAAGATAACTCATCCAAAGTTCTAAACTAGAGTAGCGTAGTTACGGTACTTTTTATTTTTATTCCATCTACATATTTACATTCTATTGTCGATTGCGTGTTCTATGTCGATGCCTGGCTAGACCCACAATCTAAATTAGAAATTTCAAGGGTAAATACACGCGCAGGCCATACTACGTAACATAATAGGCTTATACAGCCTTCGGCTAACAGCGGATGTGCTACAAGTAGGTACACCTTGGTACCCTATTCTCTGGGGCCTAGAGGGGTACGAGCTGTAAACTTCAAAGGGTTTTAACATTAATAATGAAATTAAACCTTGTTTGTTCGGGTAACCGGTGCACCTTTTCTTTGACGTTTTATAAGTATGTGAAATAACAAATAAAAAATGATTTTAAACTGAACTGACATTTGCAATTTAATTTTTTGGGATATTTGTAGTACTTATCTTGGCATCTCTAAAGTAATCAATTTTGAAAATGTTTGATAGAGCATTGGTATTCTAAGGAATTTATTTACAACATTTAAAAACTACAATTTGCAGAACTAAGCTAATAATAAAATATATACAAGTATCACAAAGGGGAGGAATGACAGGGCGTCTAAAAATTCGTTCACACCGCTGTCAACCGGAAAAGTGCCCAGAAGGCTCGCAGCATTGCCACGTTAGATGGCAATGCTGATTCTTTGCCCAAAAAATATTCCAGCCCACTGGTCACGTGAAGAGTCGACCAGACGCTCGGCAATTTCCTGAAAAATTAAGTGGGCACTCGGACCCCATGGCCCCAGTGTTTCAACCCCAACGGCTCAAACACATAACTACCAATTAAGTTATTGTATTTGCGCCGTTTGAGGTTTTCAGCACTCTCCGTGCTAGGAAGATGGGATTGGTATTCTTATGTTCAGATGGTGCAAGATAGAGCTCGTACTTCGGAGTAACGTAATACAGTCATTCGTAACTTATCGTAACGTCACGCCTGTGATCCCTGAAGGGTTAGGCACAGACGTACCTAGGTACATGCAGTGATAATAATAAACCGAGTTTCTTTTAAGCAAATCAAGTATCTTGACTGGGCAAGCGAGATTGTCGAGATGTCCTTTCAGCTAGTAGCTTAACTGCCAATAGCCTCGACCAATACCTTCAGAGGCTCTCGTTCATTAGGCAGCTGTATCAGAAAGCAGAACTCCTGGACACGGTTCGTTTTGATAGAAGGTTCCTCTCACTTGAGCCCCGACTGCCGGTAGCTTAAACCCTGTTTCCGAATCCGGTGGGCTTCTATTTTATAATGTCCTGGTTTTTTTAATATAAAAATATAAAAAACTAGTGACCCGCCCCGGCTTTGCACGGGTACAAAAAAGGTATTAAAACCTTCCTCTAAAACCTCAAAAACCGCATCAAAATCCGTTGCGTAGTTTTAAAGATTTAAGCATACAGACAAACAAACAAATAAACAAACAAACAGACGCGACTTTGTTTTATACTATGTAAGGATGTATAAACGAAATTACATCACGTATTAAGTTTGCTAAATTATAAAATAACATTACGCCTCATTTCCGAGAGTTAAGGTTTATGTAACTGAAATAATATATTATGGGAGTACTGTAGATAGTAGGTACTACCATTTATTTTTAAGTTCTATGTAATAGGGGGATAGCTATCTTATTTCTATCAGCCAGGCAAACATCCAAATTCTGTTTTTTCCTACTCCTCCGCTATTCTTTTCTGATTAATTTCGTTGCGGGATCCAAGACAGTTAAATCGCTTCTCTGGGACTTCGTCGAGCTTCATTGTCTCGGCACTTTTCTTGTGGTCGCCACTGTTGATTCTGGCTAACAGGAGTTACAGTGGTTTGGGAATAGTGTGGCGGGCTTGCCCAAAGAAAAAACCAAATTCTGTGCTCTTATTTTTCTAATGGAAAACCCAATAAAACCATTCGAAACTAAGACATCATGCTCAGCGGTCGCGCTTTCGATCACTTTACGTATATGTGGTACTTTAAATAATTAGAAATGAATGCCTTAAACGATGCAAAACACTCATAGATAGGAATTTCCAGTAGGTGAGAGAGACTTTAGTGTCATTATTTTACGTGAAAAGAAAAAAAGCTTTTGAAGTCATGGAAAACCACAAACACCATTTTTTTTCTTGAGAATTTGAGTATGAAAACCGCAAATAAAAATTATAATTACCTTCCACTCTGAATGAAAATTAAAATGAACCGTTTTCCTTCATATCATTCGGTCTGCCTCCGAACCGAACGTTTTAACATTAAAAGCCCGTGGATTACATTTTTACATTCAATACACGTTATCAAAGGAACGTTGGTGCAGAAAAAGTTATAATCGAGCAATGAAAGCCCAACACACGTACCCGCGGTACATACATTAAGCTAATGGCACCTATGGCTTCGAAACAGGTGCCCAGTCTCTAGCTTCCAAGTTTTTACAGCCATTTTTCATACATTTTATTTTCAATCTGTACTTGGAATATTTTTTTCAATTCGGTCCACGGGCTTTTTAATTTTTACGAATGTGTATTGAATTTCATTTTTCGTACAACAGATAGACGAGATACGATAATTTTTAAATGCTATATTGTAAGGTCATTGTAACTTAATGAATTATGATGATACTATGTTTAAAAAAATTGTAATGGTGGTAATAATTTGGCATTATTCATTTCTAATAAATAGATGTAACCGAACTAGGCAATGCTTGTATTTCAATTTCCTATTCCAAAGATGTTGTTCTACTAAATAATGTTGAAATCGATTCCGAGTCCGAATATGTTTTTCTTTAAGTCTACATAATATTTTTAATTGATTATAAGAGTAAACTAACCATGTACATTAATTAAAAACTAATAATCTAACAAGAAACTATAAAAAGTCATCAAATTCGTACATTAAATGTCATTAAATAAGGCAAATAAATATTTATCTTGAAGTATCGGAAAATTCGATTGGACTTATATATACCAGAATAACTATTAGTATCTGTATAAGTCCTATATTTCGGTTTTCGCGTAAAAGAACTTAGTCTAGCAGTGATATTCAGAAACGCATTATTTCGTTTGTAGAAATCGTTTGATTTCGTGATTTATATTTTATATATGTTTATAATAGGTATGCTTTCCAAATTATAGATATGCTTTTTATGCTGTCTTAAAGGAAAACGTCGATCGGTAATTTAGAAAAGATAAAGAAAAACAATATCTTTTGTTGTTACTATTGTTTTATAAGAGGTGGATTAATACTCTTTACATGTTCGATATTAATTTCATGCCGCAATGGAAAGATTGACCGGTCTGAAAAACCGGAAAAGTCCGGAAATGAAAATCTGAAAATGATTAACCCGTTCTTCAGTTTTCGTCTGCAGCATATTCAGTGACTTCTCCAGTATTAAAGTTCTTTTTCTCGTAAGTAAGTGAAAACGAAACGAAATAAGTTTCGTGATTTCGTGTTAAGAAAATAAAATAATTTTTGAATTTCATTTTAAAGGTTTTTTTTGAAGATTGAAAATATAAAACCAGAGACGAAACTAATTATTCATCAAACATTTTACTAGTAACTGTGTTTTAAGGGAGTTCATCATTTTGTCCGTTTCTTTTGATATTAGGAACTTTAGGCATTCACTTATGCCTAAAGTTACTTCAGTGCAATCTACAATTTAAATTAAACAAGTAGATATTTATTTTACTGGATATCATTATAAACATACCAATGAATTTAAATATCACCCTCCCATACATTACTACAGTTTGGTTATTTGATTTGCATATTAAAATTGTATCAACATCTCATTTTCCTAATTTGCATTGCTAATTCGGAAGTTTGCGATCAACGTAATTGAATTTTGATACGATTTTATTATACTGAAGGTAAAAAATATCGCGGTAAAAATATTCTATGGACAAAGTTATCGATATAATTTTTTTACTCAACGGAATAAATGAACGCAAAGAGACCTACACACTGAGAAAACTGGTCTCCTATCAAGTTGAAATTTTGCTTGATTGAGTAAAAAACGATTAAATTAATCATTAATCATTTTAAAACAACAAACCACAATTGATTGTGGAAATCAAATTTAAATGATTGTACGCTTATAAAGTGAAATATGTTTAAAACAATAAAACTTCTTATTTAATTTTGGTGACGTCATAAACCATTATTAATTCTAATAAGATAAAATGATTGGGGTATTTTAATCATTTGCATATAATTCAGTTAAAAAACTACGTTATTGATGTAAATGTAGTTCATGATAAATCCTACTAAGATACTTGATTAGCAACATTAATAAAATATCTTTATTACATTTATAAATGTCTTCATCTAAGTAATGATCGGAAAATAATATGAGAAATCAATTAACTTTTTTAAATTAATAATTAATTTAAAATGGTAACTTCGTCTTTATTTTTTCAATCAGTCGTTGCTGTGACTCGAGCGCGCGCGTCTGTTTAACCGTTTTTCGTTCGTGATTGTGTCGAATTTTGTTATTTTCTTTCTTGATATTTTGCAATTGTCCCGTGTTAATTTAAATAAAATTTCTGATAATTTGCCATTAGTACCTATAGTATTATTTAAAGTGGTCCCGGTATCAAGTCGTGGCGGCAAGTGAATAGGTACCTACCTAGTGTTTGATGGAGGAAGCTGGCGACTTACTAGAGGCGTGGGGCCTCTCGGATTTAAAGCCCATTTTCACCAGTAAGTATTTTGCATCTACTTTCCACATTACTTGCCATTAGGTACTGCTTAGTTTCTCTTCAGACCAATCACAATTTCGTAAGAATACTCTACTGGCGGGAAGGGAACAGGTAAGGGCGCAGTGCGAGAAACAAATAATTTTTTTTTTTTTTTTGGGGTTCCTCCCCTACGTGTAAGGTGGAGATGATAATTTGTTTTGCGTTCCCTATCGTGTGGGGTATTGTTGGATAGGTCTTTCAATAATGACCGTTTTTGATTTAGTAAACCGTTTGTGAGTTATTATGCAAATTTTCGTTACGAGTCAAGTGAACTGAGTTTAGCATCGGTCTGGGTCACTGTTTCTGACATTTGTTTGTCGTTACACAAACCTCTGACAGCAGGGCTTGCAAGCTCACATGGGTGTGTCTGTGAGTGTGTGTGCGAGTGAGTGTATGTGTAATATATCATCATCATTTCAGCCAAAAGACGTCCACTGCTGGACATGGGCCACCCCCAAAGGAGGGTTTTTGCTATAATCGCCACGCTTGGCAGGCGGGTTGGCGATCGCAGTGCGGTTGTTACAAAAGCTCAGAGAACGCTGTTGCCCATTCTCTGGGAAGTCCCTTAGTCGCCTCTTACGACACCCACGGGAAGATATGGGATGGTACTATTCGTTACGTACGACACCATATGCAGACATGTGTGTGTAATATATATTAATATAAAATGTTTCTTTTTTCAGGTGACACTGAAAAAAGGACTTTGTTTCATGGACTGATTACTCTGCGAAGTTTTCGGAAGGCCGTCCCTAACACCCGTTTATTCTTATGTTATAACAATTTCGTTCATTTTATGTTGATTATTTAACTTGCTGTTTTGAATATAGATAAATGAGTCAAATTACTTGATTATTTTATTTCAGTACTAAACACTTAAGAATATTTCAAATTATCTTTATTACGTTTAAGTTGTATGTTTGTTGCTATTGTTTGTTTTTTTTTTGCGTTTAAGTTGTTTGTCTTCTGTTACTATTAAGTTGTTTGTTTGTTGCTTTTGAGTTTGTTAAGGCTCAATTTACACCGAAATCGAATCGAATTTTTGCAACGAATTTGTTTATAGCATAATGAACCTTATGTAACGTACGTAATTTGTACGTTAACCAATTGACATAAAGTTCATTATGTTAAGTAGAATTTCGTAGCAAAAAGTCGCTTCGTTCCATTCCGCGGCGGTGTAAATTGAGCCTAAACAAACAACTCAATAGCGAAAAACATACAACTTAATAGCAACAAACATACAACTTAATAGCAACAAACATACAACTTATTAGCAAAAAACATACAACTTAATAGCAACAAACACACAACTTATTAGCAACAAACATACAACTTAATAGTAACAGACAGACAACTTAATAGGAACAAACATACAACTTAAGCACAACAAAGAAGTACTTAATTCAGATCAACACTTTTAATTACTTAACTTTAATAAGCTACATGATCTGTACAAAGACGTACTTACATCAATCAATTAATTGTCATTATAAAATGTATCATCTGACATGATACTATCAAACAAATCGCCTATCGTCATAAGTATATTTCATTTTAAAACTTACAATTTTAATGATTTAATCTATCAGCGAAGATGTTGAAATCAATCAAGTGACTTTTATACATTGGTCAAGTGCTTTTTAAACGCAACAACTGCCATAGTTAGCATAAACAAGAGACCTAAACGCTTTGTTATAAGGCATGTTAATATCAGTCAAGTTATTTATTCAAATTAATCAAGAAACTTTATAAAGCGACTATTTTTCTACTTATTTACGCTTTGCGACTGGTCAAAAAAGTAAACAAGTTCTTAATAAAATCTACAAAAATCATAGCGACATCCATAAAGTAATCTTACTACGGACAACTCAATGTACTTTATTACTGTAATCGTACACCTTTGTGCGTTCCTATATAAATAAGTTACATAATTGACGGAGACACATTCTTGATACATACTATCATTTATTTTTCTCAGTGCAGCATAATACGGCATATATATTAAAGTGCGTACGATGTAGCTATGTTTGAATCAATTGAGCTTGGTCCCTATCGGTTACCTAAGGCTATAAACCTATAGTCCTTGGTAATTACCTAGCACCCCTGTTATTCCAGCCCTTCAGTAATTACCTAGCACCCTAGTTATCCTAAATCCCTAGCCTACCATACAAACGTAGGTTACTGTGGTTTTACTTGAGGGATGTCTGTTACAAGGAGACCTACGGTAACAAACGGAGTTTGGGTAGGAATATGGGTTTGTGTACGTCGTGCAATGTACACAGGAAATAATTTTCTCACTGCCGATCCCACAGACTCATAGGACCGATGACGGCTAAAGGAGTCTTGGCCACAGTGAGAGGAGGTACACGAGATGAACCACACTCGACTCCAGGTTGATGATTATTTTATCCATAAATTCTAAAATTCTGGACGATCCCGAATCACGTTGCAAGACCGCTGAAACTCTTTCTATAAATTGTTGCTAAATCATATATAAAATCCTAAAATATAACTTAGTCCATAAATACAATGAACATAACATGTAAAATTACCGGTATTACAATAAACTTAAAACAAAATCAAAATTTACAATAAAATCAGAACTTATAGTAAAATAATACAATACGAAATACCTACAAAAAAAAAACAAAATATTAAGTAAAATGAACATTTCAATTTTAAAGTGTTTGTCAAATTTATTGAATTTTATAAACATCTGCAAACACTAAACTCAAAATATAATAAAAAAAAACATTAAACAATTTAAAAACAAAAACATATTTCTTATTTATAGAATACTATGTAAAGAAAAATTAAATTATAAAATCAAATATTAAATAATTCATTTAAAATGATAACTTACCTTTTGACCGCCTACTCATTCACCACCACCAGACACCAAAGTCATAATGTTTTTCATTATCACAGAAAACGAATCAATCACTTCACAAAAAACTTCCCTTATGCAGGTGGGAAGAACATTACTACGACCGAGGACCGCGGGAGCGAGCTGGGAGTTCCGACCCAACTCGCTGGCTTTTCACTTGAATCTGAGGCCTGAACTAGCCTGCCGCCCTATTTATTCCTTCTGGGGTGATACGCGCACGCGTCCAGCACCCTGTTGCTTCATAGTGTAGGGGAAACCGAGCGTGCCGATGTCGATGATAATATATTTAATTTGCACGTCTTGAAGTTTTTTTATTCCTTTTTAAACGATAATTGGCAGGAAGGGTTATAGTTACTGGACACAAAAAAATCATGTAATAAAAAACACGTTTTGTTTTGTATTTCAATTAAGAAGTTGAGAAAAAAATATTGAAGGATCGATTCGTAATTATTATAAAATATGCTACCGTTCATGAATTTGCTGTAATTTTTGAACCGATTAATTTAATGTCAAAAATACGTTTTCGAAGACACACTTATTTTAAAAATCATATTGTTCTAGCAACGTATCATGCATAAAAAATAGATAATAAACGGCCATAAATATAAACCTCCCTTCAAAAGTGTGTTTAGTCATGATTTTAAATCATTTACTGTCATACCACATCACTATTTCGCATGCCATCCCTAAAATACCCAAAACAGTTGAAAATTGCAAGAAAAGAGAAATGATTAAATATTCTCGATCACATCGACATATGCGGGCTCCCACTGCACTACAGATCTCCCCTCACACCCCGGGCAACCTGTAACTCCCCTCCCCTCCACCCTATCGTTTAAACACTGACTTATCAAAAAACTTATGTTTAAGTTAGATGCCATTACAAGTTTTGCCACAGTGAGGGGGCGGGGGCATGAATCCGCCCGTGGTTGCCTGGGTTGCCCCAACCGATACCCGTTCCATCCACTAAAGATCTTCTTAATTAAGGTATTTGGCGGATGGTTTTTCAGACCCCTAAAGTTATGCCAAAATCTGATTACGACACAATGTACTGTTTTAATGAAACCAGGAGGGATGGAATATTAGTTTTCTGAAGATTTTCTTTCGAACGTTTTCTGAATAGACTCAATTAAAAACATTTACGCAAAATGACCGGGACGGCCAGCGCTCACTGCTCAGTTACTGTTCTGCCCGGAGCTTTTGTTTGAATGATGTGTCTTTTTAGATGTCCCGGGTTTTCAAAGCTCGAGGCTAAAACAAGAAGAGAAAGGGTTTTCATTTATTCAGATGTAGACACGGAAGTCCCCTCTATTGATCTGGCAGTGTAGGAAAATATTCACTGTTTATAGATTTTACATTTTATGTCTTCCCCGAGTTGAATAAATTAGAGAGTAGATCCTCTGTCAATGTTTTTTTACCTTTTGTATTTGATTTTTCCTGATTGGGTAGCAAAATAACTTACCTAAGATTAGCGATGCAGGTAACAAATTTTATTGTTCGGCTTTTTGTGCACTAAAAGAATTTCCAAAATATTTTGCCAAAATATTCTTTTTCGGACTCAGAAACATTATTTTGCCAAATTTCTTCTTAGTCTCTCTTATGATTGTCTTTGTGCGTACAAAGTATTTTGAGTCCACTAAAAAAAACTCGCAGTGAAGCAATTATACAGGGTGTAAACGAACCCTTCACGAAGCCATCAACCAAGCATTCCGAGTATCAAACTAAGTAAATCTACGCAAAAAACATTGCTGGGATACGACCTTTTTTTGGTGAAAAATCACGTTTCACGGTAGGATTCGATGCATCGCACTATTCGCACTCAACACATTGTGTTGATGAATATTATAGGGGGTCGTTGGGGGTATTTTAATAAAATTGTAACATTAAAAAATTGTTTTAAAAATATTACGTCCATTAGTACACTGATTCTTTGGCGGCTGGGTAAAGGAAGTTATTAATAGTTCAAATTTTCACGAAAACCTCTAAACATAACTCAAAATTCAGAACTACCCGACCTTTTGCAAGGTGAACCCCTTTCTGACAACCTGACTAGACACTAAACATACGTAATTAGGTATTTCACAGTAGACCTTACTCACAACATAGTGGTCAATTAGTGCTTCGTTTTAAGTCGAAACTACGCAGGTAAAGTTTGTTTTACTTTCAGAGTAGCATTCGTATTCTGGTTGGTTAAGAAATTATTCTTCTAAGCGTCAATAATGTTTTGAGGTAGGATCTTCTGCTAGTCAGGTCTGCGGGTTCTTCGAAAGAGATACCGCGGCGTATGATAATGAGATACAAAGGCTAAGAAGGAACATGGGTGGTTTTTAGTCAGTAGAAGTCTGTCACACTCCCTTCCGCCCTGCCCAGAGGGAGGGGTTATTTGATGATTTCCTATAGCCCCTAAAAAAAGAGAGGTAGCATCTTCTCTGATGTTTACGAAACTCGTCTTAACTTCATACTAATGGGGACTCTTACAAACTCCTGTATACCTGGTAAACGGTTTTATGGTGCTACACATCTGTTCATACCCTTTTCAGAATCGTATGTTCAGCGGACACGGAATGTGATACGAGTATTAGGAAAAATAATGACATCGTTTTGCGACCACCTTTTGCTGACATATAAGCAATGCTCCTTTTATTTTGTCACACTGCAGTCTTTTTGTGTTATAAATAAATTCTTTTCAATTCCATTTTTTAATAACTTACGTAAAGACTTAGGTTTTACTTATTTTGTCCTAACTTAAAAACCATTGGAATATTATGAAACTTTTCAAAGTATTCACTAACCAACGGAAAATACTTTCACCAGATAAATTAGTTGATTGGAACAGTTGATGGGGGAGGTAACAGCTTAAACATAAGTAAATATACACCCAACTTTGTTTAGTGGTAGTAGAACGTGACTGAAACGCAGCAACTATTTTCCCTTTTGTGGCTGTGAATCCGTTTAAATTACTCACTTCAAATAGGTAGTGGCCGCTAAAAGCAGCTTAATTTGAGAATAATTAGTTTATGTACTGGTGCATTCAAAATAAAAATACCTAATAGACTATTTTGACGTGTCAACGTCTAATAAATCGATGTACGCCGGCTGCATGCATGGAAAAGGATGACTCATTGTCCCGTTACGGTCATTGTACGCTTGCGCCGCATCTAATTTCATCAATGTTTTGATAAGATGTCGTCACATTAAACTATCGTCCGTAAACCGACTTTACAGACAACCAATTTGTAGGGTTCCGTACCTCAAAAGGAAAAAAACGGAACCCTTATAGGATCACTCGTGTGTCTGTCTGTCCGTCTGTCACAGCCATTTTGCTTCGAATCTAATAGACCGATTGAGTTAAAATTTGGTGCACATATGTATTTCTATGACCCAAACACGGATGTTTAACATAAACAAAGGAATTTTAAATATGGGGGTCACTTTTGGGGAGCTTAACAGTTTTTTATTTTTTCAAGTTTTGCAAACTGTGCCGTGTGATATATGAAATAATAAGGGCTTATTGTGAGGATCTCAAATATATATTTTTTAATCATTTTAAGAGTTTTTAGTGGGCTCATTTTTTATTATTTACCTAGTTTACTTTTTGACATGGCAGGCGTGTTTATCATTTTTAAAACCGCAAAATATATAACTTTGTCATGCATACAAACTCAATGAAAAACAAACTTATCACAAAATGAGTATTTCAGTCGTATTTTTTTTTTAAACGTTGCCCCACACTTTGAATTTCTCTTGTATCGTGGGTGCGTTTACAGACATTCAGACTCACATACACAAACACACCGGTGCAGACCCGAAACAACTATCTGTAAGGTCATACAAATATTTGTTCCGTGCGGGGATCGAACCCGCGACACGCAGTGCAGCAGTCCAATCTCTCAGCCACTGCGCCCACCGTGCCGTCAAATTATTATTTAGTTTACTTTTTGACATGGCAGGCGTGTTTATCATTTTTAAAATCGCAAAATACCTATTTATCTTTGTCATTCATACAAACTCAATGAAAAACAAACTTTTCACAAAATGAGTATTTCTGTCGCCGCTAAAACAAGAAATAATATAAATTAAAGGGGCTTCCCTACTACGATGGTACGGAACCCTTTATGTGCAAGTCCGACTTGCACTTGGCCAGTTTTTTGTTAACTGAAGTTCTTCTTTTATATCTTTATATAAAACAATACTTTCCACCCCTGCACTGGAACCCACGTTTATTAAAAAGTAATTGGTCTGTCAGTAAGGTAGATGGGATGAGTAATTGAAAATCAGAAACCTCAAAAAAATTAACAAGACACACACATACACATCGTGCATTTTACGTGGTTCAATTTGAAATTGTATTTTAATTTCACGTGCTTTAGGGTGGGACTCCACCGAAGGCGAAGAAGCGACGACACCAGAAGAGCAGAGATATGTTGTAAACCACTAATAGAATTTCGTTCTTTACACTTCTTGTCTCCGATTAGTTGCAGTGAACAGAGAGGAGAGCAGGTACCTCTTACTTGTTGAGACCAGAGGAGACAAGAAGAGAGGTCAGCGACATACGGTGAGTGGTGTGCTGTGCGCGGCGTGCCGTACCTTGGCTTTAAAACACCTCCCCTGATCTCCACTTTGCAGATCTTTGCATAGCGTCGCTGGATAGCTCTCATCTCCACAGTCGTCTCTGTTTTAGTGGAGTCCGACCCTATTCAACGAACGTCTGCCGTAACTTGTGTGTTTTTTTTAATACTGATTAAATCTCTACTCGCGATTTCAGTAAATACTACCTACATTGCATTTATAAAGATTCATCAATTTTTGCTACAGATTTTATATTCGAAATTGCCTTCATTTTCTACTTCTCATTGGATTAATTACCTTCATTTCAACTTTATAGGATAAGGTTTGAGTCCACTGATGATTCTTGCGTCGATTCGACTTTCTTTTTAACCGACTTCTAAAAAAAGAAGGAGGTTCTCAATTCGGATGTTTATTTATATATATATTTTTTATGTTTGTTCGGGCATGACTCCGTCACTTGCTAAACGATTTGAAAAATTATTTTTTTGTTTGAAAGGGTATACTTCCGAAATGGTCCCATATTTTTTTTATCGAAATCGGACAAGCGGTTTTTTAAAAAAATCAACAAAACTCAAAAAAAAACTACATTGTCCACATTATGACTCATGAACATGTGAACTTACATAATAAATTATGAACCACTAAAAAGTGAAAAATAAAAACTTTTTATCAAAAAATAAAACCGCCTAAAGTTTATTTTTCACTTTTTCGTGTTTTTTTTTGAAGGGTTTTATATTTTTTTTTTAAGTTTTTATTTTAATCAAAAACAACACAGTTGTTTAACAGTTTTCTTGATTGTTCTTTGTTCCGTATGGAACTGTATAAAAACTGACTTTTTTAACCGACTTCCCAAAAAGGAGGAGGTTCTCAATTCGATCGATCAATTTTTTTTATAATAAGTAAAAACAAAATAATTTATTAAATGCAAATCAGAGAACTTAAACAATTTGTCATTCAATATCAGTGAAGTCCGATAGTTGTATTGTTCTGACATAGGTATTACTCAAGTGAGCAGTTTAAGTGAATTCTGTAGAACGTCGCTGTAGAAAACTAAGAAACAATCTGTAACCGATTGCTACTTGTCTAGGCCCTTAGGTCATAGAGAATGTTTGAAATTGTTTGTTTCAGCCTTTTCTATATTTTTATTTGTCCATGTCTCTTCACTTTTTTACTTGACCAAATATTATGTATGAACAGATACTCAAATATTTGAATAACCTCACAATATCTTAAAATACGACTAAGTGTTTGCGTTTGTTGCGTGCGTTTTACCCGACTGCGGCGAAGCCCAAAAGGAGGGTTATGTGTTTTACGTGAATGTAGGTATGTATGTATGTTCGTTACTTTGTTCCCTCATAACTCCTAAACGGATGCAGGGATTTGATAAAATATACGTCGTTAGATTCGTCTTGATGTCGTGTTATAGGCTAAATTAAAATTAAAAAACAAAGAAAAATTGCACATTTTGGGGGCCAAACAGCGGAGTTAAAAAAAAAATTTTTTTCCTTTACCTTCGAGTAGGGTATCAAAATAAAGGGTTTGAAAAGGAGATTACAAAAATATATAACACTTATATGATTAAAAGAAATTCAAAGTGACAAATCCTTTAGTCAAGCACAAATATTAAATCATCTGCGAAGAATTTTACGCGACCTCCGCGATTTGGCCCTCAAAATCAGCAATTTATCTTTGGTTTTTAATTTTAATGTAGCCTATAACACTCGCGCCATCAAGACGAATCTAACGATGTATATTTTTTAGTTTGTTTAGTTAGTTTTAGTTTTTTAACTACCTTTTTTATTTTACCACTTTGTCGGTATAACTCATTTGTATACGGCGTATTCATTCATGTCAAATTACAGCTTTCTAGTATAAGCTTAAATACTCTTACTGCTGCATTCAGAGAGCTTTAATGATTACTTAGGCCATCACTTAGACAGTTTTGTCATACAAAAGTATGTAAAATCTTTACTAAGTGACGGCTTATCTCTGAGTACCGCAGTTAGTATTTGAGCTTTAGTGTGAGCAGACGGACATGGCGAAACTTTATAAATAAAAAAAATACCTATACATACACATATATTTATGAGTTAATTCTTTAATGACTACGAAACCCTAACAAACGCGAATGAAAACATACGTAATAACTCTTTGACCTCTCGTTTCCAATCAAAAGTAATATTTACGTTGGCAATATTAGTTAGTGGAACCGTGCTTTTATGTACAGTCGCCCACAAAAGTGCATGGATACCTTAGGGCCTATTTTTCTGTGAAGGTAGAAATCAAATTTTCGAAAATAATTAATAGATGGCGTTTGGTTTCTGCACAACTGTGATATTAAACTCTTCAATCCCCAGTGTCACTTGTAGGTGGCATAAGTTTTATTTCTGTTTCTACCTCACAGAAATTTTATTTGTAATTCCTACTTAAATAATAATAAGAAATTAAACCTTTAAAGTTTTTACTTTCCGCAATGACAATATCCGGATTACCCGGTGTCACCTGTAGGTGAAATAAAATGGAGGTAGATTTTTATAACTTAGTCTTAACTAAATGTAAACTATTCTGTTGAGTTATAGAAAAAAATGAACTTTAACTTGGGAATAGGTTAGGTAAGTAAGAAGTTAGCAAACACGTATTAGGTAGGATGTGAGAAGTTAAATGATAAAAAAAAATACGAAAGAAACCATAAGGAATGTTTTCATTAAGCTAATAAGTGCGCATAGCATTCAAAAATATAATATTCGAGTTAGTAGTAGTTAGCAACAGGGATGAACGGAGACAAACAAAAAAACACACAAATTTTAGAGGTTTATTTCTTACAGTTTATTATTCAAAAACAGACATTTATTATCGTTCAACATTATTATATTATATAAAACTTCTTATTGAGGCCATAGCTTAAGTATTCGTTTCCAAAATCGGAAAGAGGATTGAAGCTTTTGTAACCTCAACAAAGACAAACAGGAGACCGGATTATTTTATCACAAAAGTGAAAAGTTAAATTAAATGAATTAAATAGGTAGGATAACAGCTATACAATTGCACAAAAACATAGGAAAAGGTTCTTAAGTAATGTAAAAAAAAAAAAATTGTTTGACTTTTTTTAGTTATTAAAAATACGTAAGTCATAGGTTATAATAACAGTCAGTCGTAATAGGTTATAATAACCCGGTCTCCAGTTAATATAAAAAATAAGTACTAAAGTTAAGTAATATTATTTTTAAGTATTATGAAATATAAATCCTGGATCGGCAACACTTATCTATCCCCACACGTTCACTGCAATATGACCAGCATATTGGACACACATAACCACTTGTTTATCACGTAATATTTCTACACCACAAACATAAGCGTCCGTGTTCACTGGACTTAAAAGTTACTCAAATCAAAGTTAACATGATCCAAAGCGAACTGTAATCTTGTCCTTTAATGGTTTTCTGTGGGCCAGGGTTTCACAACATGCCTCCTATAATGCAGCTCTTCACTTATAAGAGCACGACGGGCATTGTCAACACTTGAGTCATATAAAGCAGCATAGTCGGTCATCGGCAGGAATCTATTTTCTTCATACTCTCATAACACGATTTGACGCTGTAATGTGTTTATGAGCCGTGGTCTACTAGTTCTTTGATGGTGTTGCAAAGATCCCTCGTCTTCAAATCGTCGTACCAATAGAACAACTGTTTTTCTCTGCAACAATAATTATAACAGAAATATAATAACACGCAATAATGATTATTTATTAAGTAGTATAGACGTAACTAAAACATTTTTTTTTTCTTATAAAAATTTTGAAATCTAAACTACTTACGTTAACAATAAGATAAGTCGACAAGTTTCGAGTGTCGATAAGTTTTTGCCTTGATTTTGCAAATCAGTTATTTGAGCTCTTGTAAAGAAAACAATATTACAACGCGTACTCATTTTGATGAAATAAGTTAATTCACCTAAATTAAAATAAAACTGAGCTAAACACACTCGAATGAGGTAATCGAAACAAACATAACGAACAATCAATTGAGCTTAGTCTTAACTCATCTAAATCTTCAATCTAATTATTTCTACTACCTACAAATTTATTTATGAATTCATATTCGACCTACCCTCAAGTTTGAAAACTAAAACATAGATAATTAAAATCAGATACCTAGTTATAAAATGATAATAATATTCAATTTAAACAAACATAGTAGGTAGTTAGGAATAAATTTATATAATAGAAATAATTGATTATAAATTATTTGAATGTAAAATACAGAAAAAGAAACTACATGAACATTTTATACAGCGTGAGCGCCCTCTAGTTAGTGTAGCATCAACAATATAATCAATGTTGCTAATCGAGTACTTATTTACGCCAGGTGGCGTCATTTCTTGCTTCACACGGTATTTTTTCTGAACTTCCCATGCATTATTGTAGGCGATGGTACATTAATCTATCAAGTTTCATCTGCGCCGCAAATAAACTCGATACATGTTGAAATTATGTACTTTTTTGCGTGTAGGTATACGTTTTTCATGCTATTATATATCGAATGCTAAATAAAAATTAAGGGTGTAGGCGGGTATCGAATGCAAGTTCTGCAAATAGCCGTGGGTGGCGGTTCATACTGTGGGCGGCTTTTTCTGTTTTCCTTTTATATGCGGTTTTTCTCTACTTATTTACCAGCATTCATAAAAATGTAATATCGGATGGTTTTATTTTCCGTTTCACAGAATAAAAGTTATTTTTAACTACTATTCTGTTACATTGGCTGAAGCGCTTGAGGCTAATAACGGTGCTCGGTTTAATCTTCAGGTTAAGCCGCGCTTGCCTAGGTTGGTCTGTGGATGGGAGACCACCCATTACATACCTAGTTTCCTTCGTAGTAGCGTGACACAGAAAACACGTTAAACCCGGCTACTGTTTGTGGATCTTTGACAGTCTTAAAAGGTAGTCTATTACCCGAAAATCTGAGAGTCCGTCTTACCGAGGGGTATCATGTTACCCAGTACTAACTTGGTTGTAGAGGTCAGATAGGCAGTCACTCTATGTATAATACTGATGACGACATTTTTAAATTTTGACTACAGTTTAGTCAATCGACATCAAAATGAAATAATTTAGATTGTACTTTTAAAAAAAAAATTTTTTTCAGTAGAGTTGTGTTATTAACAGGTTAATTTAAAGCATATCATATTCAGTTTCTGAAAGTATTTTTAACACTTATCAAGGTCCTTATACTAAAAAAAAAAACAGTACAAAGTTGGGTCAAGAAAAACCATCTTCTACAAATCGACTAAAATCGTAGAACTATTTCCGTTTGGATACCACAAACGGAAATATAAGTTCTACGGCATGATATTCTAGCACAAATTGTATTTATATTTTAATCTAAAGCATGACAAAACCCAGTAAAACTTGTTTATTAGGTTTAGATTACACTGTCATCTGCATGTAAATTAAACTGTGCGGGGAAAAAGGGAGATGCAGAAATATCCAATAGGATTTGTAATCATAGACTTGCACTTGAAAATCTTCTCACGTAACAGGAATTATTATCTGTGGTTTTGTAAAATGTACAGACATGGAATAAACTGTTAATTATTTGATCATCAGCTTTTACTTGCAATCGAGATCGTTTTAATACGCTTTCATTTTACTGGCTTTGTTAGTTAGCTCGTGGTTTAATACGAGTAATAACTGCCACTCGGGTCGATCTTTAGGTTATGCCGCGTTTGCCTAGGTTGGTACGTGGATGGGTGACCGCCCATTACATACCGGTTTCCTCCGTGCCTCGGAAAGCACGTTAAGCTGTGGATCCCGGTTGCCATATATACCTAGATCTTTGGCAGTCGTTACAGGTAGTCAGTGACCTGAAAGTCTGACAACCAGTCTTACCAAAGGGTATCGTATTACCCAGTATTAAATGTAAACTGGAAGCCGACCCTAACATAGTTGGGAAAAGGCTAGGCAGATGATGTTAGTTGGTAGTAAAATCTTGTAACTGAATTTCAAACCAGACCTCTCAACCGATTGAGCTGAAAAGCACACTCCTTTAATTTTGGTGACAATATATTTTATGACAGAGATTACTTAATTCTGCAGCCAAAATCTTCTTCTCACGAAAGAACTCAGCAACAGCAAAATAATAATTTTAATATTGAGATATTGCGTTATCAGAAATAATTACGACAAAAATAGGTAAAGAAAATATACGAATTATTTAAAATGTTGTTTTTTTTAATACATATATTTTCCTTTAGGGTTTTTCCAACACTGTTTTTATTACGCAAACAGCTTCCACCTGCGGTTTCTGAATAAATAGTAAAATTCATTAACTTCTGAAATTGCAGCATTGTAAGATTTTTTACCGAAACGAACAGTAAACATTGTAAATATCCCGTTTTCAGTGTTAAAGACAATTTCAGCCATTTTTTCCCCATGTTTGTTTGCCATGTTTTATATAATGTAAGATTACTGCCGAGTAAAATATCCGTATTTATAATAGTTTTTATGTGAAAGAGTAACCGACCTCCATTCAATCCATTCATCTTAATATTTATCATTTATAACACCACTGATTTAGTTTTATATCCATTATGTAACTGTTTTAAAAGGTGATATAATATTTTATACTTGTTTATATATTATATATCCTACTTATATTATAAACGCACGCAAAAGTTTGTAAGTATGTAAGTATGGATGGATGTTCGTTACTCTTTCACGCAAAAATTACATAACGTACACATACATGACGACAGATGAGACCTGTCTTCGTTGATTTGTTGCTCGAGCATTATGGAATGTGGAGTCCAACATGAAATAACACACAGGCACTGTTCGGTACACTAAAACTTACCGTCCAAAACACTTTACAATAAAAAAAATAACAAAGGATTGAAGATCTGATCTGAACAAAATGAAAATATTATGTAGCTTATTCGTTATATGCGTATTATATGCATTTTTCCACATAGACCATGATTACATATCTGTTTGTGTCACCTCTTGTTATTATTATAAGTTTTGTTATGTCGAGGTAAGTAAACAACCGATTAGGAGAAAAAACAATCAACCTTTTTTTATATTACGTAAATTACGAGTATTGCATGCTTTTTATGGTTTCTGTAATTATTCTATCGATAAAATATTATGTGGTATTAAATTACATTATATTAAAATGTTTAAAAGTCTCAAATCATTTTGTTTAAGCGTAATTTATAATACAATTTTGTCAGTTGTCATAAATCATGGTTTGAAGGTAATTGTGTTTTGCAAATCACAGCGTAGCGTTCTGGCTCCTTTTTTTTCTAGGAATACCCGAAATTTTTATTATTTTATTTTACTTGTTTACCCGTTTTGTAGTTTAAAGTATTCTAATGCTCAATAACAGTATATCGTTGTACTATCAAAACTGCAGAGGAATTCGAACCAAATTACACACATTGTTCATGAATATTTTGTCGTACTCTTTTGACGTTATCATACTTACCGAAACCTGGCTTACACCTAGCATTGCTGATAGCGAGTTTATTGATGACAGATATTTGGTTTTTAGAGATGATCGTAATCGCGTTGCAACAAATAAGCAAGAGGGTGGGGGGGTTTTCATAGCAGTGCTACGTGAGCTCCAACCGACGAGAATATTGACGCATCCTGCTCACGTGAACATGGAACATGTTATGATCCAGCTACCTGGGTCGCGGCCCAACACACGCCACATTATAAGTGCTGCGTATATACCACCGCGTTCTCCTGACGACGTGTACAGTCACCACTTTGATATGTTGCAGGACATTCTTATCGACACCAGTACCGAATCGTTTTATGTAGCTGGTGATTATAACTTGCCTGATATTGAATGGCTAGACCGCGGGAATTCAACACATCCGAGGCCGACTAATACCGTAAGCCATAATTTATTTAACTTGATGTCCGCCATCAATGCTACACAATATAACACATTGAAAAACACTCGAGGAAGAACACTTGATTTATTTATTTCTAACGTCGACTGTCAGTTACAATCGGATGTGGAATTATTACAGAAGGATGGTTACCATCCCCCATTTTCCGTTTTGAGTTCTCTTGAATCTCAGCTTACACCAATGAAGCGTCATACCATTACAAAATATAACTATTATAAGGCTAACTATGTAAGTATTAATTGCGCACTCTTAAAATTAAACTGGGATGAATTACTTTCTCACTTATCGGCCGAGCAGGCGGTCTGTACGTTTTATGATTGTTTGTATGGGTTAATTCGTAACCATGTTCCTCTCATACGAGCGAAATCTTCTCGTTTTCCTTCCTGGTTCAGCCCATCGCTTATTAATATATTTAAGAAAAAAGAACGTGCTTGGATAAGATGGAAGAGAGATTGTAATTTGTCTGATTATGAAACCTTCTCAAATAATCGTAAACGTTTCAAATCAAGTTGCGAAGAGTGTTTTAAACGGTACATAAACTCGGTCGAAGACAGTATACCTCTCAACGTCAAACACTTCTGGTCATATATATCCAATCGCAAAGGAAGGTCGGGTATTCCGGCTACTATGCATTGCAACAATATTCCATCTAGTGATCCTACTGAAATATGTAATCTCTTTTCAACGTTTTTCAAATCTGTTTATGAGCCCTCTGATTTTGACCCCGAAGATTGGCAGCCGCCCGAAAACTTTGCTGAAAAATCTATATCACTCCCGAATGTTTATCTTAGCAAAGATGAAGTACAAAATGCGCTTAAAGCTTTAGACCAAACCAAAGGACCTGGTCCAGACGGTCTGCCGCCCATTTTCTTTAAAAATACGGCCACTACCATCCACTTGCCACTACATATAATTTATAATAAGTGTTTAACCGAAGGAGTTTTTCCCACTGTATGGAAGAGAGCCTTCATTACACCGATAATAAGAGTGGCGATAAAACCGATATTAAAAACTATCGCCCTATTTCTTTACTGTCCACCTTGTCAAAGCTTTTTGAAAGTCTTGTGCATAGCTCGCTATTTCCCTATCTGCGTAATCTTATCATTCCAGAACAGCACGGTTTTGTTAAATGTCGATCAACCACCACAAATCTTATGATTTTTACTGACTACTTATTTGAGAAGATGGACAACCGCATCCAAGTTGATGCAGTGTACACGGATTTTCAGAAGGCTTTCGACAAGGTGGACCATAAATTGCTTCTGGATAAAATTGCCTTCAACGGCATCAGAGGTAGTTTGCTTAGGTGGTTTGCGTCTTATATATTTAACAGAACTCAAAAAGTTGTTATAAACGGTTACGAGTCAGAATATGTTGCCGTGGAATCTGGTGTTCCCCAGGGATCCGTGTTGGGCCCACTCCTCTTCATTCTATTTATTAATGATATTAAATCTTGTTTTATTAACTCAGCCTTCCTAATGTACGCCGATGATATGAAAATATATAAATCTTGTTCGAATATTCATGATTGCCTACTACTTCAAGAGGATCTCCATAGACTGTCTCAGTATTGCCTAGATAACAAGTTACAACTCAGTTTACCTAAATGTAATTCTATATCATTTACCAAAAATAAAACTATAATTCATTTCACGTATACCCTGCATGGCATTGCTTTGACAAAAGTTGAGTCCACACGAGACCTTGGAATATTGCTGGATTCCAAATTACACTTTGATGGTCATATTGATAATGTTGTTAGCAAGGCCTTTCGGATGTATGGTTTCGTCATGAGATCGTCTAAAGACTTTAAAAAAAAATCTACTTTCTTATTTTTATACAAGACCCTGATTCGCTCCCAGTTAGAATATGCTGTTCCTATTTGGAGTCCTTTCTACGACAAATACTCACATAGACTTGAAATGGTTCAGAAAAAATTCCTACGTAACGTGCAGTATAAATTTTATCACTCGAGAATTTCTTATTTAGAACTACTCAAACAGCACACTCTGTTAAGTTTAGAGTCCAGACGTACGCTCCTTATGGCCATGATGCTGCATGGCATTTGTAATAATAAGTTTGATTGTAATGTACTTACCAATAAATTATGTTACGTAGTACCTAGAACTGTTATACGGCGGGAGGTGCGCGTTCCTCGTCTGTTTCACACTGTCAAGTGCAAAACAAACGCCGGTGAGCGGGCACCTCTCCGTCGCCTTGTAGTAACTTATAACACACACTTTACCGATTTAGATATTTTTGCATTTTCTCCTGCAAAATTCAAAAAAATGGCTATAGCTTTGCTTACCGACAACCTATCATAAATAGGGTAGTCGACAAAAAAAACTAATTAGTCCGTCAGATAGATTTCCAAAAAGTGTTGAACACGTGTTTTTTCTTTTTTCACGTAAACAAAAAATGAAGACGATACAGTGCTTCGAAAAGTCGTGAAACGTCACAGCTTGGTCCAATTTTACCTAACTATGACGTCAAACGCCCCCTCTCCATGGTCTTTGACAAGCTTTATTTTCGTCAATTTTTATTAATTTGATAGAACAAGGAACGCGTATCCAATATTTTTCAATAATCTGACTGACGGACTAAACAGAATCATATTTTTTTTAGTCGGTCGACTACCCTATTGCTTTTCTTTTTTCTTTAAATTCACAAATTAATATGTGACCGTCCGTCCTTTCCTCTTTAAGATATTTTTATTTGAATCCGTGGACAATAGTGTGGGTTATACGTTTGTTAAATGAATGTAATAAGCTCCGATATTCAAATTGTAACGTGTAACTGTTTTTTGTCCCTAAATAAATAAAATAAAATAAAATCTGTTTTCAGATTTAAATCAAATAAAATGGAATGTAGTGAGGTTAGCCAAGTCAACCGTTCGTCACCATGATTTCAATTTGAATGTGTCAACTGCACAAGTCTACCGCCTTTTTATTAACATCAAAAATGACAAACGATAACTTTATCCGACTAAACACACTCAAGCATTGCCAGACCAAAAAAAAATGAATTGAACTAAATCAAAATTATGATAAACGCTTGACATTCCATTACGCGATCTGCGACACGGCCATCTCTGACCTTCACACGACCTCGTGGGATGAGGTACCTTAAGAGACAAATAATCCAGAAAAGTAACTAGATCACTCGGCTATCCTGACCCACGTCAGGGAACATCATCACAAAAATAATTAGGTCAAATTAAACCGTGTGAGTAATACGTTTAATGCTCAATTGATTGTGAACCAAACTCCAGTACAGCGCTTAACCAGCGTGACAAATGCTATCACTTAACAGTGATAATAATAACGCTTAACCAGCGATAATAACCCACTAACGCTTAACCAGCAATTACACAACTAACGCTTAACCAGCGAAAGCTCAACATAACACGCTTAACCAGCGATTACACTACTAACGCTTAACCAGCGAAAGCTCATCCACATGCTTAACCAGCGATTCAATTACTAACGCTTAACCAGCGAAAGCTCATCCACACGCTTAACCAGCGATTCAATTACTAACGCTTAACCAGCGAAAGCTCATCCACACGCTTAACCAGCGATTCAATTACTAACGCTTAACCAGCGAAAGCTCATCCACACGCTTAACCAGCGATTCAATTACTAACGCTTAACCAGCGAAAGCTCATCCACACGCTTAACCAGCGATTCAATTACTAACGCTTAACCAGCGAAAGCTCATCCACACGCTTAACCAGCGATTCAATTACTAACGCTTAACCAGCGAAAGCTCATCCACACGCTTAACCAGCGATTCAATTACTAACGCTTAACCAGCGAAAGCTCAACGTAATCCGCTTAACCAGCGATTACACAACTATCGCTTAACCAGCGAAAGCTCATCACAACACGCTTAACCAGCGAGTGTACCTATAGTACTTAACCCGTACTCTGCATCACTGCTTAACCAGCAAGTGAACCTATAGTACTTAACCAGTATTCTGTATCCGACTCTATATCCGACTCTATATCCGACTCTATATCCGACTCTATATCCGACTCTATATCCGACTCTATATCCGACTCTATATCCGACTCTATATCCGACTCTATATCCGACTCTATATCCGACTCTATATCCGACTCTATATCCGACTCTATATCCGACTCTATATCAGACTCTATATCTACGGTATTCACATTAGGTATTATTTTAAAGTTCTAGACGTCATGTTAATTACCAAGTCATTATTCAAAATTTCACGTCCAATCACTATGTCGTGTTGATGGTATTCATCAGGTAAAACATTAAAAAACAATATCCAAACTAATGTTACCAATGTCAGCATTAGCTAAAATGTTCAGGTTACTATTCACAGAAGTTTGACCTATACCCGTAATAGTAAAGACACTATAATAATTACGCTCAACATTAAATTTACACAAAATAGAATCTCTCATTAATGAACACTCTGCTCCAGAATCATAACAAAAACTAAAAGACTCACCAGAGTGACGTAGAATACCTGTAGGCGCATAATTTACTACGCACAAGTCCACTCGGCGTTGTTCAGGAGCTACACCAGCGCCACCACCAGTGCCGCCGCTGCCGGAACCCTGGGCCGCTGCTGGACAACGGTTCGCGTAGTGGCCTCGGCTCCTGCACGGAGGCAGGTGACGGAGCTGACCTTGGGCTTCGCCGGAACAGATGATGTACTTCCATGAGAAGACGAGGAGTGAGGTCTTCTGTCAGTCTTGCTGTCTCTTCTCTGGTGCACCGTGGAAACCTTTTGGCTTTCCTCACCACATACGTAACACTTGACTATTCGTATCGATAACACACATGTCTGCTGTTGCTGTTGCCAACCAAGCACGTTTGTCGATATTCCATTTTTCAGAGTCGTAAAACGGTAGGCGCGCATCAGAGCAATAGTCATAAAGTTTTTGTTTTTGCTGCGCTAACGAAAACGCCACTTTTCCGTTTCTGTGCTACTTTCAGACGCACGCGCATTGTCTTTACACACACTTTTCCTGGCTAGCACTGTCACTTACACTATGTAGGGCGTTTGAGTTACATCGCACTTCTGATGACGACAGATGAGACCTGTCTTCGTTGATTTGTTGCTCGAGCATTATGGAATGTGGAGTCCAACATGAAATAACACACAGGCACTGTTCGGTACACTAAAACTTACCGTCCAAAACACTTTACAATAAAAAAAATAACAAAGGATTGAAGATCTGTTTTCAGATTTAAATCAAATAAAATGGAATGTAGTGAGGTTAGCCAAGTCAACCGTTCGTCACCATGATTTCAATTTGAATGTGTCAACTGCACAAGTCTACCGCCTTTTTATTAACATCAAAAATGACAAACGATAACTTTATCCGACTAAACACACTCAAGCATTGCCAGACCAAAAAAAAATGAATTGAACTAAATCAAAATTATGATAAACGCTTGACATTCCATTACGCGATCTGCGACATACATATCTTTTTAACAGGCTTTACTTTTTTTTAACCGACTTCAAAAAAGAGTAGGTTCTCAATTCGTCGGAACCTTTTTTATTCACTTTGGTAGAGTGGGTAGTAGGCAAAATAAAAATATAAACGAATTATTTGATTTATTATATATCTACCTATTGCCTTTTATTTGATGAAGTGTTTGATCAACCGAGTGCTTGATGGTTCAACTTTGAATATTTTATTAGTATCAATATGACATGATAATGTTTTAGTAGCGAAAGTATGTCATAATATTTTGATACCAGATTATACGCATATAATATATGAATTAGTCTATTAGAGCTGTTTTCTTGAGATAGTCATCATCATCATCATTTCAGCCGAAAGACGTACAACGTACACTGCCGGACATAGGCCTCCCCTAAGTGTCGCCACAATGACCGATCCCGTGCGTCTCGCATCCAGCGAATCCCCGCAACCTTCACCAGACCTTGAGATAGTGCATATTTAATTAAAATGTGAAACAGTGCATTTTTTGCTGATAGTTTCTTTAGTTTTGACTTTATCTAACTAGAAAGTGTGACAGGTGATATTAGGGTAGTTGACAAAAAAAACTAATTAGTCCGTCACATAGATTACCAAAAAATATTGAGGGAGACGCTCCCTATTATTTTGACATTCATTTAAAAATATAAATGAATGTGGAATAATTTGTCATTTCAACTAGAAGAAAGGACCTTTCCCTTACCTTTTCCTGGTTTTGCAATATAGAACAATTAATGTATTGTTGTCGTGCTAAACAGTTAATAACCATGATTGTGACCTTTACTTTTAAGGGTAGCCAGGTACAAAGAAACATATTGTGAACACTTTTACGTAACCCAGGTATGTAAAAACGAAGGGGAGCCTTGTCACGTTTAATTACTAAACAATAAAAAACAATGTCTTAATTGTATGAGGTGCACAAATAAACCAGATTGGCACCCACGTAGCTTCTCTTGGTGTAAAGTTGTTCCCCCGCCATCCCCCGTGCCCCGCCGTATTCTCGCAGCGGCGATCGGCAGCGGTGACCTCTCGCGTCCAGCCCTGGTGTAAGCCATGGTCCGGGGCGAGAGAGAATGGGAAACCGTCACTTTCTTCTGCGAAGCAGTGATGCTAATGATTGAGGTGACGGAACGTGAGAGGAAGAGAACCTCTCGTCCCAGCCGTCACGGGAGACGCTCCGGGCGTCGGGGGCCACGAGATGGCTTCTGGCCACCGTAGACGCGGGAAGGAACATGGGTGGTTTTAGTCAGTAGAAGTCTGACACTCCCTACCGCCCTACCCAGAGGAGGGAGGAGTCATTTAATGATTTCCCATCCCCAAAAAAAAAACAAAAGTCTGTCTGTCGCAAGTTGACTGTATGTCGTCAGACGTAGCCATGGAATATGAAAACATAATATGTAGAGGAGCCGTTGATATTTTTCTAGGTGTTTTTTTAGAGCGTACTAGTGAATCAGCAATCATCTAATGGGTATGTTCATGTTACTTGTGCAAAGAGTCTAGAAAAGTCGCATTTCGTATTTCTACAACAGCTTTTAACAGGATTGAAATTATCTTTACGAAAAATGTAGTGGATTGATGTAAGTAATCCATTTTTGTTTTTTTCATCATGATTGAAAAATGCTACTTTACACAGGTTTGACTTGTAATATGTGCCTTTAGTCCATGATCGTGTAACAACCTATAAAAACGAACCCTATCTGCATTGAACGTGTCTGTCGCCGTAAAACTGTAAGATTTTGAATACGTACGTAGTGGGACTTATACAGCTAAGGTGTGGTTTTAATTTGAGAGAGTAAATTGACACTTGGAAATGTCAAACTTCCATATATTTACAACAACATTATATGGAAGTTTGACATTTCCAAGTGTCAAGTTACTCTCTCAAATTAAAAACCACACGATAACTACTTATTCTTTGAATTGAATGTCCCCAACATACAGCTACGTCACTAGCCGTAACCATGGTAACGGCTAGCGTGGTATACGTTCTATGGCACGTACCCACCCGCCACGTGACGTCTGGCATGGCACGGAATCGCAATGGTTTCTTCATTCAGAACTTTTATGTAGAAACATGACACACAAAATAAATGACGATCGATGATGTATTTCAGAGTGTGAAATACATCATCGATTGTCATTTAATTTTATTAGAATGATCATAACATTACGAGAGTTAGCATGGTGCAGTAGGGTGTTAGCTTATTCATTATATCTATGGGTGGGTGTTAATATTTTTTTTAAATTGCCCGTGTAAATCTGTTACAGAAACAAAATGGTGACATTAGGTACACTTAAGACACGCGTCACGCGTAGAGCAGTGGTGGCCCAGTGGTGGCGGCCCCGACTTACGAACAGTTGGTCGTGGGTTCGAACCTAGGCAGGCGCATTACTTTGTGTAATTTAGTTCATCACCACTGCTCTCAAAACGGTTAAGGAAAACATCGTGAGGAAACCGGCATGTCTTAGAACCAAAAATTCGAAGATATGCGACATCTACCAATCCGCACTGGGCCCGCGTGGTGGATTATAGCCCATCCCTCTCCTAGAGAGGAGGCCTGAGTCCCTGTAGTGGGAACAATTATAGGCTGATGATGAAGACACGCGTTAAAAATCGAATACAACCTATTAATTTGAAATGATGAAATTATAGTGTTTTGAGCACAATTTAAGTTTATTAACTAGACCGCACACGCCACAGCTTCGCACGGGTGTAATGTAGATACTGAATATCTCGGGTTTTCTCTACTGAATTGTTGAAACATACGTTAAGTCGGTTGCTTAGTTTAAAAGATGTAGAGTATGCGATGATAAAGATTTTGTGTATAAAAATGAATAAGAAAGATTGAAAGATTAATAGCTATAAGACACACACACTATAATCCCCGGAGGGTTAGGCAGATGTGTACCTAATAGTACACCCTTTCACCAGTAATGTTTCAGTCCCACGTAATAGAGGTCCAGCCTATTGCCATCAGTCGGACACAAATAAGACCAAAAATAACAATCATTATTATGAAGCTAGAATAATACCATTGTTATTCTCGCATTTAAAGAAAAATAGCAAACAAACATTGCTGGTAACCCAATTTATAAGCACGGGAGGGCTCCAAATTAATTTCATAAAGAACGGTGGGTGTTAAAGATTTTCTCTTTCCACGGAAATTACATTTTATTGAATTCCAAGCCCACAGCCTGAATCTCTGTGAAACACTTGGATTATTTTATTTTCCTTGCAGCCGTCCACCTGGAACATTTATATTTAAGTTAATCAAGTCTACCCGCGACAGCCAATCCCAGATGCAATTTTTCCGAGTATTGCTAAGTTGTTTACATTTAAAACTAGCGGCGTGCATCTGTTTTGCTCGTTTTTTACGATTGATACTGGACACCTTTGATGTGTGTATGTTAAAACTAATTATAATGTGATTTAAAGTAATGTAACACACGTCTACTTAACAATTATTATGTATTCATACACCCTACCATGTATTAGATTCATAAAAGTAACAGAAGTTCATTGATCAAGTAGCAAGTGACCGTAAAAGTTTGACCGCTCTCCACTAGATGGCGCTGCGCTCATGACGCGTATTTCTGAATCGCGGTGTTAAGATTCTCCGGCACTTAATAACCCTCGCTTGATCAGTGAATTTCCTCAGACTGTGACAGCTAACCAGTTGGCCTGAGTTGGCGCATTTGCGAATCTCGTCCTACTTGGAAAGGTTACACCACACCCCTGCCTGATAGTTGTCACGGAAAGCTCTACATTCCCTCAGGAATACTTTTTGGATAGAGGGACTTCATTCTTCGACCTTCGTCCTAGGACTTGGTCGTGAGAAGAGTTCGTTCCTGTTCATTAAAATCCAAATAACATTCGTCTATAACAATAAATTGTGAAAACCTGTAAACTGCTGCTGAAAATACAAGATCATCTGAAACTTCGCCTGTGTTTCCTTCACGTGTGACGTCCCCTGTAAACACCTACAGTAATTAATTAAAATAATTTTACATGTAACCGATTTCAGTTTTAAAAGGTCAATAACTGCTTACAAGTAAAACCAACTAACTTTTTTCCTTGTTTTTGTTATTGACTGTTTGTTACACAACAAGTTTCCTCATTTAGTAGGTATTGCGAATTTCCTTATTTCCCGTTTTTGTTACACATATTTGGACTTGGACTACTTACATAAAATGAAATATTTACTGCAATAAAAACATTTTAATTGGGTATAATAAACTTTTAAAAAGCATTAACATAAAACTGACTTGACTGCACTTAGAAGGTTTTAGCAGTAACAAAGTAAGTAAGTGTTCCCATGAACATGTGAACCACTAAAAAGTGAAAAATATAAACTTTCTGAAGTTTCTGAAGTCGGTGGCAAAAAAATGAAATCAAACAAACAAAAGTCACCGACTTCAGAAACTGATTTATTTTTGACTTTTTTGTGTTTTTTTTTTAAGTCGGTTTTATTTTTTGTTAAAAAGTTTTTTTATAAAAAGTGATAAGTAAAAGAAATCGTGTTGACTTATCATGGTATTATTGTTCAGTATAGTTTGATATTCCATCATGAAACCAAGTCTCTCCATCCCTGCACATCGTCTTACAAATAATTCAGCTGTATTACGAACAGCAGCGTTCTACGAATAGGGAGTTTCTTGCACTCAGAGCAACTAATGGTCTACCAACATTATCGGCCTACCGAAGGCACGGTTCACTAGGCCATCGACCAGTTTGAAAGCCATATTGCACGTAAAACCATGACACTGTTGCGAGAACAACTTGGTGAATAGTTAATTTCGAGCTTCGGACCGGTGAATTGGCCGACTAAAGATCTTTTCCTTCGGAGCGACGTGTCGTAAATTTCAACTGGAAACCAACATTAGGTACTCTGTAACATGACTTATCTACATGAGGGTAAAATATTATCTAAAACTATTTGTGTTTGTTATAGCTTATTTTCTCATCTCGTAACTAAATAAAGATAAACTCATTGGAAAATCGTATTCGTAAATTTAAGAAATAATAGGATTAGTTATTCAAAACTCAATCATTGTAAATAGAAAAACTACTTAATCCAACCTTTTCGTAATAAAAATTATTCCGTGAATGACACCTCATATTTTATAGAGACCTTTCGCAAAGAAAAACTTAGCTTTTAGCACGTTGAAATCAACTTCTAACAACCAGGTTTACCTTTAAAGTAAGTTACAGATTAAAAACGTTCGAAAATCTACAAAAACCCGTGTTTTAAATGCATTTACTGTCAAACACCATGCGTAGCTACGAATATCATGTCTAAAGTTACGCGCCGGATATTCGCCGTATCGGCGACTATTTCATTAAACCCGGCGGGACTCGGAATCGTATTAGGTGCTTAAATGTGGAAGCAAAAACGCATAACAAGCCTGTCCATCTGTGCGTTGCCTGTCAATTTATATCTATGAACCTACCTCTATGCCTTGATTTGGTTATGCAGTGGGCTTGAAAGTGTGAAAAATCGGATATTTCATAGGTGATATAATTTGTTTTTTGGTTTTATTTTGTTTTTTTTTTTTACTGAGAGCGAGGGGACCCCGGCTTCCAGTCTAACCGGATATAGCTGAATATTGTACATGGGGCGACTGTCTATCTGAACCCAGTTAGTACTGAGTAATACGATGCGCTTTTGCTTACCAAAGCTGCCAAAATTATAACATCCGATTCGCTCCGCTTTTATCGATTCGATTCGATAAACGCTCATTTTATCGAGAATAACTGTCAGATTTATCGAATCGAGTGCTACGTACTTGCACTGATGAGCCCAAATGCGTCACAGAGAATATTCGGTAGACATAAATGGTTTTGATTTTGTGCCAGACTGCCAATGCATGTTCACTCACATAGCGTTATTTTCTGCTCCAACGCCTCAACCTACGTTCTGAGAAAGATAAAAAAGTTTATTCAATTATCTACTTTAAAAAAATAGAAATAAACAAAAAATGCAGCTACAAAATCGGTCTATCCATTTGTCACACTCGAAAGATTTAATTTATTGATTTTAACTAGAACATTTTACTACTATTAAAGCTCTACCAAAATGAAATGATCACCTTGAACACACCGATCTCAAAAATAAAAGAGACCAAAAAAATGACTTCTGCGCAACTAACGACTCTTGCCAAGTTACGTGTCGGGGACTATACTGTGATCTTTTTATGTGCCGATCTATAAAGCATGCCATTTTAACAGTATCTATAATTACGAATACCTACTGGCCTGTTGGTCTAGTGGTTAGTGACCCTAACTGCTATGCCGGAGGTCGTGGGTTCGATTCCCACCCAGGACAAATGTTTGTGTGATGAGCACGATCATTTGTTCTGTGTCTGGGTGTAATTTATCTATAATATGTATGTATTTAGAAATATATAAGTATGTTTATCAGTTGTCTAGTACCCATAACACAAGCTCTGCTTAGCTTGGGACTAGATGGCGTTGTGTGATAGTTGTGGAATATTATTATAATTATTAATACGATGACGCATTCACTCCGACTGAAGTTCTTCTCAGCCCACAGCAATTAAGTAAAGGAGTCATTTACGCTGTGTAAATTGCGATCTCACGAGATTCCGAGCATTCATTTATTAAAAAAAATATAAAACGATAAAATATTTATTCATCGTTAGTTAAAATAAGATACAAAGCGCTTACATCATCTACCTAAGCCTTTTCCCGAAAACTTATAGGGTAAACTCACCAGTAACTGGCCACTTAAGCTCATCGGCCAGTTCATGTCAGTGTAAAATCATAATGACTAAATATATTAATAATATTTTAATACCTTCGGTTAAAGCGTTTATTTGCGAATCGAAATTGATGTGTAAAAAATTAAATAAATCAGATTTACGTAGAAATAATTTAATCAAAAAAGAAAGTAGTCATTTTAACTAGTAATTGGCCATAAAATTTTAGAAAGTAGCCACCAAAATACTAATAACTGGCCATTCAAAAATTATCATCAAAAACAATCAAAATAAAACGATAAAAATACAAAAATAACAGCAAATTAAAACATTTAAAACTTACTAAAGAAAATTATATATATTTTTTAAACTATACTAATATTATAAAGCTGAAGAGTTTATTTGTTTGAACGCGCTAAACTCAGGAACTATTGGTTGGAATTGAAAAAATGTTTTTGTGTTGGATAGTTCATTTATCGAGAAAGGTTATAAGCTATATAACAGCACGCTACGACCAATAGGAGCGAAGCATAAATGAAAAATGTGGCAAAAACGGGATTATTCCTTAAACCACTCTCTCTCTTATGTGACGCAGACGAACTTGCGCGGGTCAGCTAGTTCGATTATAAAATCTACATCTTAGCTTAATAGAGATCATTTTACCATGATTTTACCACAGTTTTTTTTGTCTATTAAGCAACAAAAAACATTCCGTGTGGAACTGGCCATGCAAATATCACTTACTGGCCACCCATGCCAGTTACTAATAAATGTGTGTATTTTTACTAGATATTTTTTTATACAATAGTGTACCTTAAACGGCTTCTAAATACGTTTGATTTTTCATAAAATTCGAACATTAGGTTAAAACCTAGTAACTGGCATGGGTGGCCAATAATTGAAAATGTGCAAAATTTTCGTTCAGATACTAGCCACCTACAAATCTCGGTTAACAGTGGATGCTGACAGAATAAAACTATTGAGAAACCCTCACTTACTATCTATACAACACATCAAAGACGATCCACTCACGATTACTCCACAAAATACCTCAAAATTAAATTTTTACTTGAAGCATTACGTTAAGAATTTTGTAACGATTTACCATAAATGTCATATGACGAACACCGACTGTCACAAAATGGTCGATATTATTGGCGCTAGTGTCATAGTGGAAAAAATATGTTATTGTCATGAAAGCTACTTAAATAAGGAGTATGAATAATAAATCATAAATTGCGTACTGTGTGGAAAACTCTTAATTTATGCAGTTGAAGTGGATAGTGGCCAGTTAATGAAAGTGGCCAGTTACTGGTGAGTTTACCCTATTTTACAACGAGAGCGACTGCCTATCTGACCTCCACAACCCAATAAGCATGATTGGGAAATACCCACCCTACCTTTGGTAAGACTGCCATGGTGGTCGGTTTTTCGGGCTACTGACTACCTGTAACGACTGTCAAAGATCTACAAAATGAAATGGTTTCGAACCTTTTTTAAGCTACCTATTGCATAGCTTCTATCGCGGGCCTTGAGCGTGGAGAGCGAATCCAGAAATTCCCTAACGAAAATATTCAGGATTCAGTACTTTTTGCTATGGTTACGGAAAATAACAAGGTTGTCAACTGAGGTTGTCAAATTAAATAATTAATTATTTGCTGTTGATAAAAAATGCTATGCAATAGCTTTACCGCGGCAGTCTCCGAGTGCCACATTTAGTTTTTTTTTACTATACTGCTCCGTCCCATTCCTGGCTAAAGGCCTTCCTTCACTCTTTCCACTTCTCGCGAACCCGCTCGTCCTCCTTCCAGTTTTTGCGGAACCGAGGAATAGCATGTTACATTTTATATTTCATGTGAGTTACTGATTATAATATACCTAGCCTATAAATAACACTGTGTATTAAAATAGCGGGCTTCAGTGCATACCGTGGTATCCGTCTGCTGCTGAGGCCGCGGTATCTCTTTCGAACAACCCGCAGTTACCTCAAGTCGCATATTATCGTTACAAGTCATTCAGGTCATTCCTGCCGCGGCATTCTCTTCGTTACCATCGGGTCGATCTCTAAACATTGGAATCTGTATCTTGTTACCACTAGCTACGTATGAATTTACGTTGGGAACAGATAAACTCCTCTGTGAGGCCGTTTCCGGTCTGCGCTGGCCTTAGTTATTTTATCATTGGAAATGCCTAGCTTATAGCGATTGGTTATAAAACAAACGTTACTCTAACAGAACTAATACTCTTATCAATTTCCAAACAACAAAAAGTGAAATAACCAAATTGGTGGAACCCATCTATCTTCATAGCATTTGTCTGTTTAATTACTCTAATGCCCGCCGAATAAATTACTGTTTGCTAATGAACTACCAACATTATCCTAACGATTGTTCTTAGGCAACTTTTAAAGCCACAACTGTTTATTTTCCCGCATTAAAAGCTCTCCTAATCCTATTAAAATAAAAATAAAACAGGGTATAGAGCAACAAATTTTAAAGTCGGTGCCCGCGCGCTCCGCACTGCCTCCGTCCCGCACGTTAAACTTTTCTAATATATTAAAAATTTCCCGTACAAACATGCTGCATTAAAGTCGGCAAGTATCTACAAAGTTGCTTAAATACCTACACATATACACGGGGGAATTTATTGAATACCTTATCACGAAAAGGTTACGATTTGTATGTAATGTCCAGATGACATATATAGCTTAATGGTTCTGAAAATTCACAGCTTTTTTATAGTAAGTTACTCATTTTGACTGCCTTGTTAGTCGAGTAGTTGCAAACGCGACTGCTGAGCCTGAGGTACTGGGTTCGATTCCCGGGTCAGGCCAATACCACCTGAATCAGGCGGGAGGAAACGCCCGGATGCTTCCACTGCGAGGATCGACCGGAGGACACGGTGGAGCATACTGTGGAGGTGTGCCCTGCTTGGGCGGAGCCCCGCCGTGGTCTCGTAGCGGCGATCGGCAGCGGCGACCTCTCGCGTCCGGCCCTGGTGCTAGCCATGGTCCGGGGCGAGGAGGAATGGGACGCCGTCGCCTCCTTCTGCGAAGCAGTGAAACATAGAGCTTTTCAGTGGAACCTATGAGCAGGACAGTGAAAAGAATCCAAGTACACAGTCAAAGAAGTATCGATATTCAGTACTTGATGTAAAAGCTTAGGACAGACAGATCGGGACAATGAAAGGGCGCAGATGCAGTAAAAATAAGAGTTTAATGATAAGTTCAGTGAAGAGTACAGTGTATCGCTCACATCTTTGCATTTATAAAGAACTAGCTTTTTCCCGCGGCGTCTCCTGCGTTATAGTCGTCGGAAATTATCTCACGGAAACGTTTTAAATTATAGGCTGTGACACTAGGGAACAAAGGTGCTTCCCATTATCATAGACAGAAAGAAATAATATATATAATAATTGTCGCAGATATACACATTGATTTAAGGTGCATAAAAAATTAAAAAAAAAAGCATTTGAAAATACACCACGACGGAGCAATTAATAACATTTACCAGTTTGCACGTTCGTTGTGACTACGACTAGCAGGTTACCACTCATCATGATTCACTACTTTGTACCGTGTTTGTGTGTGTGTGTACTCTGTGGAAGAGTTTTCGAAGTAGCATCGGTAGTTCAAAATTAACTCTTTACAGTATTGGTACATACTAATGAATTAGTACCTACGTACCAATACTGAACATTGCCCCACACTAGGAATTTCTCCTGTATCGTGGGTGCGTTTACAAACATGTCACAATGTAACAGTTCGATGTCATTACCAGATTACCGTGCTTTGCAAATCTAGGTCTAACTGGTACTTCGACGTATTCCGTGCAGGACGACAACTAGGGTTAAAATCAAAGGCAACACACTAAGTAACCAAATGTTCTACCCAGTTCTACCCATAGGCTCCACCGAATTTAGTAATTTTTGAGTTAGATTTTTAGTATTTTTAATAAAATTTTCAGATGAAAATAAAAAGAAAAAACTAAATGTATTTTTTTTAATCTTGTGAAATTCGGCCTGCCTACACTAAATAAAATATACATTTTGGACGGGAAAGAAATCGACCTCATGAATAATTGGAATGTGCTTATTACTTTGTTTTGGTCAAAAGCCATCTTCACAATAAGTATTGATTTTCTAATGAAAGCGGTTTGAAATACATCGTCGTCGGTTGGATGGTTTCAAAGTTTAATACGGACAATTAAAAACATTTTTTGTATTTATATAAGACTAACTGTGCCCCGCATCCTTCGTTCCTGTATAATTATTACCTAAAATTATTACTTCCTTATTTATTTCGGATTTTATTTTTTATTTTATTTATTTTTATTTTATTTTTATTGGTTCACCAACGATTGTTTACACAGGATGTATGGTAAATGTAACATGCAAAAATTTAAATGCAACAGTGCATTAATCACTTAAAGGTAAACTCCGCATGCTTAAAGAAGTTGTACAGTTTATAATATTAATCTAATGTTCTAGTTTTAATTAGTAGTTTAACATAAATTACTTAACTAAGAGTCTTAAGGTCTAAATAATTTAAAATAACTAAATAATTTATATAACAACTTATGGTACTTAATTAATGTGAAAAACACATTTCCTCTCATGGATTTTGTTAATAGTATCATTATTTTTTGAATAATAATTAAAACAATATATAACGTTAACTACCTGCCGAACTATTACCGGTTCAGCCAACTCGGAAATTAACCGAGGTCTTAATATTATGCATTCAGTAATAAGCTGTAGCAAACAGACACTTCAATTTTGTTTATTTTTATAGATTTAAGTGATTTAAAACGCGCGCCCGTTTAATATCCGAATGGCAGAATCCTATTTCCTGGCGAGACAAGACAACATTGTTATAATAATGAAATGATCGAGAACACATTTACATTCCAAGATAAGGATGGAAATGGAATGACGAGCATTTATTGTACTTAGTAAATCATAAAAATCTAAATAAAATATCATGTGAGAAAAAGTTCATCAAAGTATTTAATGACTGCCTCGTTCAAAATTACTTCATGGAGTTTCTTGCCGGTTTGTCTCTAACGTTTGTCTGTGTCCTGTAACCTGTATTGTTACAAAAATCTTGGTCACATAATTCATGTTGAGATCATACTATTAGGTATAACCTCTGCCTAACCCTTCGGGATAACAGACCTTGTGTTATATTATAAACTAGCTTTTGCTCGCGGCTTCGCCCGCGTGGATGTCAGTAAACTTGACAAATTACATACTAAAACCTACCTGAAAACCACTCTATCCATTGGTGAAAACAGTATGAAAATCGATGCAGTAGTTTTTGAGTTTATCGTGAACAGACAGACAGACAGACGCGGCAGAAGACTTGGTTTTATAGGTATGTGGTGATAAATAAGAGCTTACAGAATATGAATTGTGGTATTTCTTAGTAGTTCTCCTGAGTCCTAACTGTATCTGTGCAACTAAAAGTTTACCAAACGGGAATGTTTTTTTTTTTTTTTAATCGGCAAGCCCGCCACACTATTCCCAAACCACTGTAACTCCTGTTAGCCAGAATCAACAGTGGCGACCACAAGAAAAGCGCCGAGACAATGAAGCTCGACGAAGTCCCAGAGAAATGATTTTACATATCTCATGCTCTGTAAGTAAAACTTACACCCCTGAATGCCGGGGTGTATGACTATCATTACAGCATAGGTTTTGGAATTTGAAAAAAGAACTATCATACTCATACTGCACGAAGAATATTTTTAAAAAGTTATTTTTTTTTTCTCGGTATCGATTAATTACTCGAATCGGAATCTAGACAATTTATTTTATAAAGATTTTATTTTAAATATGGAACTATTTGTTTCCACATCGTATGTTAGATGGAATCGATTTAAAAATCAAACTGGCCAGCAAGATTTGACGCGCTTGCGTGCGGTAAAAAAAAAGGCAGTCTACTAGTACAAACTATAAATATACCTAAAAAGAACGTGACCATATCTCTTACAAATTGTAATAATTTTACTATTAATTTTAATTAAATACACATTTTTTTCTTCTTAATAAATGTTCATTGAAACCTGCTGTCTTGTTGTTTACTTACCTCACAATCGATATGTAAAGCAGAGTATTTATCTCGGGCGTAAGCATCAATTGCATACTCGGGTTAATTAGCGCCTTCGCTTCGCTCAGGCGCCAAAAACCTCGTATGCAATTGATGTCATACAGCCCTTGGTTAATAATCTACTATAACTGTCTTGGATCCCGCAACGAAATTAATCAGAAAAGAATAGCGGTGGAGTAGGAAAAAACATAGTTTCCACTTCACACGGGAATGAATATACGCATGGTCAAAAGTTGACGAAACGTGACTCAATTTAAGAAGATCAAAATAGTTACGAACAGTGAACAGAATCGGTAAAGTTACCAGACGGGATACCAAAACTTGGGCTCTCCCGTCTGCTTTCGAGTGCTCTTTTTTTGCTTATAACTCGAATTCTAGTTTCCATACTTATAACAACCTAACAACACGCCTGTTTATTCCCCGAGAGGTTAAGCAGAGTACCGTGTACACACGGCTACACATCAAACTATACAAAACCAGTATAATCTGATTGTTCATTGTGCGAAAAGATCAAGTAAAGTGAGGCCAAGATTAACTGGTTTTGTATAGCTTGATGTGTAACCGTGTGTACCTAATTAGTAGATCCACGTTTCGCCAGTTATAATTTAGTCCCATTGTAATAGGGGGCGAGCCTATTGACGTCCACCGGACACAAATCCGACTCCATGGGTGATACTGAGAATTTCCAGATGGAAATATCCAATAACACTTTGCCAGAACCCGGAAAACGAACCCAGGACCTCAATCTCAGTAGTCGATTGTGACCACTAGACCAATGAGGCAGTTTTCATATTTATTTAAAAAAAATAGTAGTTTTTATTTAAAAAAAAAAGCTTTTGTCGGTCTGTTTAATTGAGCTTACTATTATCATAAAAATACCTCATCGTATTTAGCTTATTTATCCCGCCTTGAACTTTTCCAGTAAAAAGTAAAGTATTAAAAGTAGTTCCAGTAAAGCAAAACATGTTACACCTTCTTTCCCGCCTTCAGTGCAAACATGCATTGTGAGTGCCACCTATGAGCCGTGGAAGTGGCAAAGTTGTAGGCAAACAAAACTACAAGTGTATTTTGTGACATGGTTCCAGTGTCTCGAAGAAGAAAATGTATGAGCGGGTGAGGCGAGAACTATGATAACATAGAGATTTATTTATTACCAAAATACATCAGCCATCAACTGGATCAAAGTTGCGGAAAATTAGCTGAGTGGCGTATGATTAAAGAGGCCTATAATCAGCAGTGGATTGCAATAGGCTGATGATGACATCATCAGTAGTATGTAACGTACATAATTATTATACCCATATTTATTGTACCAACACACGTCCATTTTTGATCTTGGGTCGACAGTCGTTGTCATGAAAATATGGAGACATCGCCCACTAACTCAAGACTAGAAAGTCTTGGTCACAATTGACGGATCTTTGAATACGGTACTTCCACCTTAGAATATGTACGTAGCATTCCACCTCCGGGCGTTTTAAATAAACATATAAATAAACTGTAGCTGTCAAAATGTAATGGTGCGTAATGCAAGCGTGTCAAGTTCGACGCAAGTTCTGTCCACAACTAACGATACCAGTATTAGGCTGTCTGTCCACTGAAGAGGAGCGAAGATGTAGAGTGGAGAAACAGAGAAATATTGACCAAAAGGAGTGCATAAAGTCTCCCGTTTGTTCCAGTGTCCAATCCTATATTACAACACACACACACACACACTCACACACACACACTCACACACACACACTCACACACACACTCACACACACACACTCACACTCACTTGCACACTCTTTTTTTTATTTTGTATTGTTTATTGTGTGCACTTGTGGCATATTGTGCTAAATAAATATGTTTTCTTTCTTTCTTTCTGTCTTTTATTATATAATATATCTCCGTTTCTTCGCTCCGCAGCCTCGCTCTACTTCAGTATACAGGCAGCCTAAGTTTCGTGAAAAATACTATATCCGCAATACTGTTCAAATCTCGTTGTCAACGAAACAGAATCATGTTAATATGTCTCGTTTCGTTGTAATGGTAAACTACCGACCAATCGGGGCTGCAGGTTGATCGAAAGAGTAACGCGGCCTCGGCACAAAGGGCTAAGAAGGAACATGGGTCGTTTTAGTGAGTAGAAGTCAGACACTCCCTACCGCTCAGTCATTATTTTGATGATTCCTTTGAACCTCCAACAAAAAACTACTTAAAAACGAACTTTACAAACAAAACGAGATATTCATTAGCTGATATAAAGATTCAGTCTTTATAATTAACTAACTCATTCACTCGGGCTGGTTTTTTAAATCTCATTTTCAGGCTTCCGAAACGAAAGAGGATTATGGAGAACTCGACATTTCGTGTAACATACCAGACAATATTTTTATTGTAGTCGCAAGTTAATTAAAAAACGCTTCGTTCTTTCTCTATCGATGGATTAATTAACTTGTACCTATTTTTAGCGGTCTTCAGTTCTAGACAGAAAGAAATCATAATTATAAAACAAATTACGAAACTTTTTACATAGAAAAACCGGCCAAGTGCATGTCGGACCACGCACAATGTAGGGTTCCGCAGTTGTCCATCAAAATGCATAGATGGACTTAATAAATTGGTTAACCTCCCTGCCTGTCTACCTGCCTTAGTGTTAAAAAAAAAACAAACTTACATTTGCAGTTTTAAGACCTGTGCTCCCATACATTATGTTTAGGAAACTATTTAAGACAAGTACATTTTACAAGTTCGTCGACCATTACTTGTAAAATCTACTTATTTGTGATTGTTTTCCTTTTGAATATATTTTTTTTACGTTTACAAAGAAAAAGTACGGTACGCAGTGTGAATATGTCCTTTATCTCAATTTAATTGGGGTGCAGCATGTCTCATCGTGTGTCTTCTTCTTAAATATTTTCCTATTACTCTTATCTCATCAGAAAGCTCCTTTCTTATCATATTACTAGCTTTTGCCCACGGCTTCGCCCGCGTGGATGTCGGTTTCACTACAAAAATGACGATTTTCCATACAAACTTTCATCCCCTATTTAACTCCCCTAGGGGTTGAATTTCGAAGAATCCTTCCTTATTCCTTGTCTAAATTATAAAGGGAACCTCTGTGCAAAATTTCAGCTTTCTAGGTCCAAGGGTTTGGGCTGGGCGTAAATGAGAATTAGAATTAGAATTCATTTATTTGTAAGAATGTAGTTGTACATAGTATGATGTTAAATTTTTTTAAAGTTCTATACACTCTACCACAATATGTGGTGTACAAATATTTAATAATAAAATAATAATAAAATGTCATTCTTATAACTAAGTACAATAAATGTCAAGATTTGCGATACAATAAGTCCAGCATTAATTAATATGATTATAATTATAGATTTAAAACCAATGTCCAAATTAAGTAGGTACATGTCGTCTTGGATTGTTACAATATTCCATATATTCGCCAATGTCATAAAAACAATGATCTAATAACCAATTTGTCAGCTTTTTCTTGAACATGGGGACAGGAGTCAGTCAGTCTTCTCTTTTTATTTAGATAATAAATGCATTTTTCACACCACCTGCTCGAAAATGTCAAATTATATGTCAAGCAACCATAACCTAAAGTGAGTCATTAGTGGCCGGGGGAACAGCCGGTCAATAATGTTGTACTGGATTTCATTATGACCCGCTGGTCAATAATGTGATTTGAATTTGGAATCTCACATGCTCAGCTAAATTGGCAGTATAGTACCTACCTACCTACTTACTATAGTGCGCGCGGAACTACATAGTTGGCCGCGCCTTAGGCATGTTTTTGGTTTTTATTTGTATTCTTTTCACAATAAATTGAACAATTATTATTGTTCACGATATCTCGAGATTGGTCATCACTGTATAATAATTATAGTCTCCTGTGCATTGCGAGCTGTAGGCAACCCGCCCCCTCACCCCTGTCGCCACCTAAGGCGTGGCCAACTAGTTCCGCGCGGCACTACCCTTTGGTGCCAGAAAGAGGAAAGCTATTCTCGATATCCTTACTACGCGTGGATGATATTCTCGATTTCCTACAAAATCATAACGACTGCTTCTTCATATCGTTGCCATGTTTTCGAAGACATAATAATTTGTAAGAATAATTAGATAACTACGAACCATTTTTTAAAAGGAATGGAATAACATTAAAACTGGCATTAATAATAACAAATACCGTACCGCGCCGTAATACCGTAATAGTAATTGGCTGTAACATTAGTTAATTTATTTTAAGTAAACTGCGCTAAGATAATATTGCTGTGGAATTTGTGAATAAATAAATAAATAATAAAACCTATCTAAGTATACTACAGTCGATTTATCACATTTTATCAAAAATACTATAATTTCACGAGCGTCTCCAATGACGTTCTAAATTCAAAATGCATACAGCCAATCATCCAAAACCATTATACCATTTCTTTCTTATAATTATTTCTATTTCATTATTTCTAATATGTTATTCTTACTGTTTGTTTACTTAATAAATACTTTGTTTTTCGTACTACCTATGGCTATTATTTTCTCACAGTAGGTGTAAAAAGTAGAGTATCCTCCTCTGGGCTAAAGGTGTCTTTGCCTTGGGCTAGCTTGAATCCCTCGCTGCATTCAGGATTCTTGTATTAACTCCCTCGCTTCGCTCGTGAGTTAAACTCTTAACTCCCTCCCTGCGGTCGGGAGTTAAATCCCGAATCCTTCATTGCGCTCGAGATTCAATATGACGCCCGTGACATAAGACACAACTTTAGCCCCTTGGTGCATAATCTACTATTTTGACGTAAAATTCCGCTCTCTATTTCCTTACAAAGAAGGATGTGGGCCAAACATGACTTTTATATCGTAGATACGTAAATAATTTTCATAAAATCTTGATCATAAAACGAATTGAAGGCAATGATGAGCATTGCCAGTGCTATTCATATGATTTAAAATGGGTCATACATGAAGTTTTACAATAAGTGTAATGCTTTTTAAAACCGATATTTCGATGAACAAAAATAAGGTATTCTGAAACGTGTAGGTAATTAAAATCAAACTGTGTTATTGCAATAACAAGACAATCATTATAATCAACATAGTTTCCTCATTATTATGATTGTCTTAAACAAAAATAGTTAAAAATAAAAAAAAAGTCGTAGAAAATGTGCAGAGCTTCTTAAAACCTCAAAAAATCTAAAACAAAATTCTGGGGTATATATAAACAGTTTCCATTATAGAATACAAGGGTTTGATAGAAATTGTAACGCACACAGAGCGGATTCCTCTCCGGATTCCTTTCGTGATAAGTTTGGCTTGTTTCTGCACGATTTGCTACTGATTATAGCCCTGCCAAATGAATTCCGAAGGCGCAGAAAAAAAATCTTTTAAGGGCCCTACTCGGCTGTCGCGTCGCGTTTTTATCACGTGAATTAGCTTTCAACCTAAACATCGGTCGTGCGGAAATATTAATGAAGCTAGTACCGTGTGTACGTTTTACACGACCATTTTGTATGGAGTTTAGGCGCTGGGATCTAAAATAAAAGATTATGGTCGCTTGCAGTGCCTGGTATTGGAATTTTTAACTGAGTTCTAAGAGTAGAAGGTTGTAATTCGTCTGCACTAGTTCAATTATACTAGAACGCTGTAATTTGCATGAAAATACAGATATATGATATATATGGTTACTTAATATACGGAGGAAGTAGTATCTTAATAATAACTTTTTTTTTTTTTACACACACTAGGAATTTCTCCTGTATCGTGGGTGCGTTTACAAACATTGAAACTCACATACACAAACACGCCCAGACCCGAAACAACTATCTGTAGGCCATACAAATACTTGTTCCGTGCGGGAATCGAACCCGCGACACGTAGCGCAGCAGTCCAATCGCTTAGCCACTGCGCCAACCGTGTCGTCGAAAATTAAATGAAAACTGCCACTCGGACACACATTTAATTTAATTTCGTAAATTAAATGATAACTTGCTTTAATATTCTGCAATACTGAGCTGCGCAGCTAACGTAGACTGGAGGCGGATCCGAAAACCAATTAGAGTGATATCTGTCCTGAAGGAATTAATCAAAGGAAAAAAAAGGCAATAATCAAACGCCTTCAGACGCGTAAAGTGTGTACGGGGTCAACGACTGCAGGTATATAGTGGAGCTACTTGTAATATGATTCTGGAAAATTATTTATTTTGACATTGATGAAACAAAGTCTTTGTTTGTCTTATTTAGGCATGCAAGAAAACAAAATATAGATATTTTCGCTGCTGTTTAGTCTAACGATCATTTATTTTATATAGTCTTATTTACTAGGTAGGTACTGTATTTCGATTATTATTGTTACAACGTTTTTGTTCTGTTTCCGTTTATTTGGTGGTTTAAGGTTAAAACAAAATATCATATATCATACTTCTGTGAAAGCAATCTTGTGTTCGAGTCCACGATCGGGCAAAGTATTATAAGGTGTTTTTACTAATTTGGTAACAGCCAGGAGTTTGTTTCAGGAAAATCAGTTTGCCCCCATCACCTGGGAGTTGAACATACTGGTGAAATATAGGTTTGCTATAAGTACACCTATATATACCTATACCTCTGCTTACGACGTTATGTTATGTTTTTTAAGGTAAGTTATACCGAAAGTAGACTTACTTTCTTTACCTACTTACCTCCTTTTTTCGCCGTGTAGATGATTTCCATAGTTATTTAACAAAGTTCCACCAGACCTATGTTTAAAAATTAGCCAGTTCCATAAAAGTCGAAAGGCAATTGACTGTGTGAGGAGTAGGTAAATGATACAGGGACATGATACGGGTGATAGAGAATGTAAGAAAAAGTGAAAAATAAAAAATCAGCTTCAGAAGTCGGTGACTTTTGTTTGTTTGATTTCATGTTTTTGCCACCGACTTCTGAAGCTGATTTTTTATTTTTCACTTTTTTGTGTTTTATTTTTGTCGAAGTCGGGTTTTATTTTTTGTAAAAAAGTTTTTATTTTTCACTTTTTAGTGGTTCACATGTGCTTACCCCTTCACAACGTACCGGCGTGATGTTATGTTATGAACTGGTGTAAACAATAGACAGTCATGAGATTTCAGCAATCTTAGTCCATTTACTATCATTAATTGAGGAGTTCCGTTGCCTATCTCCGAAGTTCTTCATCACCTTTGTAGTGAGTACAGGCGTGATATTATGTTGTGTGATGGCGTAAACAATGCTTAGATATGCTATAGCAACAATCGCGGTTAATCTGCTGTTATTTATTGAAGAGTTCCCCCGATTTCTACAAGATCCCATCATCAGATATTGAAATGGTGAAAATGGGACCACACGGGAAGCACCAGCTTTCAAATGAAAAAAGAATCATGAAAATCAGTTCACCCAGTCGCAAGTTATGAGCGAACAAACATAAAAAAAAAAAAATACATTCGAATTGATAACCTCCTCCTTTTTTTGAAGTCGGTTAAAAAAAAACGTGTTGCGCAGATCCCAAGTAACATGGTAAAAGGGTAGGAAGATGATAATGGGAATGCAGTCACATCGACACCGTAGTAAATATGAAACCGGGGACGAAGTACAAAAAAAAATAAAAAAAATCCATATAAAATTTCTCATACGAGTATATTGAACACTTAAATACATTGCTCAAGCACGTGGAACATTTCGTTGAGTGCCCGTTCGCGATTTATTAAGTACTAGGGGAGATGCACTGCAAATACAATACCTTGGCATAAAACTCATAAGTTCGCTTAGGTAATAAAGATTAAAAATTCGACTGATTTGTTTCCAGGGCTGTGTCGAAAACAAGTCAATTGGATTGTAATTCCAGCGATTTCAGTGCATCATCATAATCATAATATCAGCCAGAAGACGTATGTTGTTGGTCGTAAGCATCTTTCAATTCAGAAAAAAAGAAAAATAAAGTGAGCAGAAAGTGACGTCACAAGCCGAATCATGACATTGACACATTTTCTTTTCGTACTTTTTTATTAATTTGATAAAACATGAGACACGTTTCCAGTATGTTTCGATAATCTAACTAAAGGACTAAACAGAATCATATATGTTTTAGCCAGGAAACATCCCTATTGTCTGACTTTGCCAAAATATCTTTCACTATTATCTGTACATGCAAACGTTTATAAAAAAAGAAGAGTTTAAAAATAGAGTTAAAAGTGACGTTCCTCTATTACGAGATTCACAGTACAAAGTGTGTGCGCTGGTTTCTGTTGTGGCGTAATAATAAGGGCAATGACGCACTCTTTTCCTATAGCAAGAAAGTAAACCATTGTTACATGACCATTAAAAATAAAAATAGCATCCCTATAGAAAAAGTTTTCTTCAAGAAAACTTGCTCAACCTCCTTTCGTCTTGCCTTTGTTTGATTTAAAAGCGTATGACGTCATTGGTTTACTGTTCCAGTTATGTCATATGGGTACAAGTTAGAAACAATTTGAACAATGTGATACTGAAAATAAACTTCCCGTCACCGTCTACGTTGCGATTACGAAAACAACAACGATGCAACGCAATTGTACAAATTCACCCTTTTTGTTTTTTTTTGGGGGGTGAAATATCATCAAATGACTGTTCCCGCTCTGGGGCCGTATTTTTTAATCAATAGAATTCCAAATCGTGTACGAAATCGCAGAATTCGTATGCGAATCCGTACGAAATCGCTATTTTTGAATATTCATTCCCGTGAATTTTGCAACGAGTGGTCTGACCCAATCGTTTCCGATATTCTACCAGTAGAAATGACGGAAATGACGTGATGAATTCTGCGATTTCGTACACGATTTGAAATTCTATTGATTCAAAAATACGGCCCCAAGGCAGAGCGGTAGGGAGTGTCAGACTTCTGCTGACTAAAAACCACTCATGTTCCTTCTTACCCTTTTGTGTCGAGGCCGCGGCATCTCTTTCGAACAACCCGCAGACCCGACGCACAGCCTAAAAGTTAGGGTCACATAATTATTTTTGGTCAATGCTGCAATGTGTCGAAATTTCGAAAACTATTTTTTTTCAAACTTGAGAGTAATATAATTATAAGTGTTGAACATTATTCTAAAACATGAACATTAAGGCGCGGCCCCACCGCGGTGCACGGAGAGGCTACGCACGTGTAGTATGCTTCGCTTTGTAAGAAAATGTATGTGGTTGTGTCCACTGCAACCCACGGAGAGGCTACGCATGAATTGACGTCATTGATACATGCGTGGCTTGCTTGAATAGGTGGTTACATAGCTCAACGCTGTCGACGTGGGTCTACGTTTCCACTGAAGTACACGAATATGACCCACGACTATGCACAGCTCGCTTATCGATGTACAATCGCTTATTGTGTTATATCGTAGCCTCTCCGTGCGCTGTGCCACGCTATACATAGTCGTTGGTCATATACGTGTATTCCAGTGGAAACGTTGACCCACGTTGCCAAACAAATTAATACACGCAGCTAAAATGCGCCGCGTGCCCGTGCACAGCATGCGCCGCGGTGGGCCCGCGCCTTTTTAAGGCGCGGGCCCACCGCGGTCCATGGGTTCTATTTACGACTAGTATTTACAGCTTTTGAGAGTGTCAAGTTGACAGCGAAGATAACACGGTAACACGGTTTGGTATTGGTAAACATTTAAAAAAAATAAAGTAAAATAAAAATAAAAAACAAAGAACAAAATTACAATGCTAAAGGGTTATTAAGTATGTGTGTTTGTATTGCTGTGTGTGAGAGTGTGTGTGTGCGTGTGTGTGTGAGAGTGTGTGTGTGCGTGTGTGTGTGAGTTGATGAGTGCTCATGTGTACGTGTGGATGTGGTGTAAGTGTGTTGTGTGTGTGCATATATGGGGGTGGTGAGTGTCTGGTTTGGTTCGCACCTTTAAATGTGTAGAAGGACGGGAAAAGACAGTGTGTATGGATTAACGCTAATATTATACTACACTATGAATGTGAATAAGCTTTCGGTCTCCTGATAGTCCATCTGTTGAAGCCAGTCTGCTACTTTCTTTTTCATTTCTTGCCGACACATTTTACCAATATTTAGTTTTTTATTTGCAAGATTGTATAATTTGCTACTTAAGCTATTAAATTGATGTTTGGCAAATGAGGTTCGGCAGGGTATAGTAGGGCATATCGAAGATTTGCTACGCTTATTTGGGTCGGGTAAGGGAACACTTCCTTGCCTTCTTTGGGTGACTTTGAGCACATAGAGCTGGCGGACAGTAAGGACTTGGAGCTCAGAGAATAATTGTGAGGTGGGGAACCTGTACGGTTTCTTGGTCATAACCTTGAGCACAGCTCTCTGTGCTCGTTCCAACCCGAGCAGGTAGGTCTTGGCTGCACCTCCCCACACGGTTATGCAGTATTGAATAATGGACTGACATAGGGCTAGGTAGACTAATTTTAGATGCTTCAATGTTGCGGACTCTCTAAGGGTCCTGAATACATTTATGAGTCGCCTTACTCTGACACCTGTGATGGAGTACGCGGCGTCTCACGCGCCTTGTTACACCACTTCATTGCCATATATTTGTCCTTGCGCAATAACGCGGGCTCCTACACTTGTATCTATACTATCTATACTAATACATATTATAAAGAGGTGAAGTTTGTGTGTTTGCATATTTGTTAAATTGTAAGGGGTATTCTCGGGATCTACTGAACCGATTTTAAAAATTCTTTCACCAATAGAAAGCCACATTATTGTTGAGTGTCATAGGCTACTTTTTATCCCTGTATTCATCACGGGAACGGGATCTACGCGGGTGAAACCGCGGGACGTCCGCTAGTCTGTTTATAAGAATGATCTCAGACTATCGTACAAGTTTTTAGCGGGTTACTACTACGCGCGCCATATTTAATCGCGTTTCAAAAATTTAAACGCGTGCACACGCCCCTGTATTTGTATATTTGCATAGAGTGAACGGGTGGACACCGACTTTACGTTTTACAATGAGCTTATATGAAAATCTAAGTAATAGTAGTGTAAGTTACTCAAAATGTAGAAAGCTGGTATAGATCGCGGCAAATAAGATGAACTAAAATGACGGTCGTTCGCGAAGCTACAATCATGAAAATAAGTCGACTGAGACCCGATAATGTATTACAGATTTCATCCCGTAAGTTGAATTATGATCTTGAATGCTCAGTTGCACATTTTCGTTCGAATCTCACTCTATTTTTGTCATTTTACCTATGCGGACGACCGCCATTTTAGTTCATCTTATTTGTCGAGTACTGTACACGTGCTTCGAAAAACCAGCCGAATCCGATACCGCCCTAAACAGTGTATGAATATCCACGAGGCCAAAGGAGTATGTAAGGATTGTAGCAAGTGGCTTTCTGTGGTTTCTGCTTACCCCCATGGGAAAAGGGCGTGAGTTTATGTATTTATGTATGTTTAATTATAGAGGGTTTAATCGCAAACCGATTATGCCACCCTCATCGGTACAAACAAATATTTCTTACAATCTAAATCCTATCTTAGCTAATTTATACAAGGTTCTTGCATCCTTCGACAATGGTGACGCAAGAATACTACTTATTGCATTTTTATTTTATTACATGCATAGATTAACATTGTGTGTTCAAAATTCAAATGTTGGTTGAATTTTAAAATTTACATTTAAAGTTTTAAATTAAGTTATAATGTGGCCGGTTTAGCGACTACTACAAAGTTTTCCGTACGCAAAATGTATCGCGCTCTGGACGTAGAGTTACGGACAGCAGTCCGTTATACAACTCAATGCAAAGGAAAGTTTAATTTATAGAAACTGTTGTCCAGTGTAAGTTTGTGCATTTGTGTGATTTTTGTGTTCATTTATGTGAGCATAAGTTTGGAACTAATGCTCGAGTTGGTGGAAAAAATGCAATTTTCGTTGGTCACTTAACGTTGTATCTTAAAAGAAGAAGTTAACGTTGCAACCAAACAAAAGTAAAATCTGAAGCGCAGAGCATTTCAAGTCCGCATTCAAATTAAAAAAAGACAAGCAAGACTTGCATGTGTGACAAATTCTGTCAAGAAATATATTCTAAGTAGGTACTGGATCTATATATTTCTTGACAGAATTTGTCGCTAAACACATCAGTAAGTGGCGAGATCCTCCTCTAATCGTAAGTTAACACCATTCCAGTTGTAAACTGAGTTTTACTACGTTCACGATTTATGTTTCTTAACATGTAAACATAAACGTGTTTTGGAAAAAACGACGTTAACACAAACAGATAAAGTTCAGTTTGCACTACAACTTCGATATTTTTTATGATATTCTCAAAAAGCATAGTCACTCTAAGATGAACTAAGTAAAAACCAACATAGAGTTGACATTAGTTTAACAAATAATAACATCGATTGGAAATAGAATATGAAATGACATCGACCGGCCAATTTGGGAGTGAAAGTTGTCACATTACAGACTCCAAATTGCTCAGGATGGTCAAATGCCTCTCAGATATATTTCCAGAGGAATCTATCTATAATTTTCCTTTAAGGCTACTTCGCCCAACGATTTTATGATGACCATCATCATTTACCATCGTTTTCGTGTCATTGATAGCTCTAAACGACCCGGAGTAGGAAGTTTCGTGTCACTGTTATATTATTGTAGTAAGAGATGATACTTATCTATGTATCTATACAAATAAAAAGAGAAGTTCTGACTGACTGACTGACTGACTCATCAACGCCCAGCCCAAACACTTGGACCTAGACAGCTGAAATTTTGCACACACAGAGGTTCCCTTTATTATGTAGACAAGGAATAAGGAGGGATTTTTCGAAATTCAACCCATAAGGGAGTTAAACAGGGGATGAAAGTTTGTATGAAAAATCGTCATTTTCACGCGGGCGAAGCCGCTGGCAAAAGCTAGTATAATATATCGTAACTGTGAGTAACATAACATCACTCCTATAATCCCTAAAGGGTTAAACAGAGGTATAATCATTAGTATACCCACATTTCACCAGTTATTTTGAAGTCCCATACCACCAACCGAGCACAAATCCAGACTCCGCAGCTGCTATTGAAAAACTCCTGATTAACCCAAAAACACTTTGCCCGAACTGGGAATCGAAACCAGAATCTCATGCACAACCGTCGCGCTTAAGACCACTAGATAAACTAGCCAGCTTGTGAATCTGCATACAAATTCTGAACTCGTATGTATTTATAAAATTAATTAATACAAACAGTTAAAACCTCATAATCATTACTCATTGTTACAGCACTGTAAAGTACGAGTGTATTTTAATTATTAAGCTTTGATTTTACAAGGGATTGTCCAATACAGTCTACATGATACACACTTACACAGGCTGTTTCTCTGAAAGTTGAACAAAACCGACGACAATGACGACTCCTCCGGACTCCATTGTTTAAGCCTGTCGTCTGCACTATGGTAGCCTCGCCCTTATTTAAAAGTTTGTTAAGAAGAAGGAATAGGTAGACCTCCTGTTTATAAAAGTGAATGAAGTGTCACTGACTTTAGGCGCGATATGAAGAAATGTACCTACCTGTTTAGAACAAGGTATAAACTACACGCTGTTAATTGTTTTCGGTTGTCGTTATTTAAAATTTTATGAAAACAGTGGTATTATTTCGTTAGGGATATCTACTATCCAGACTACCAGCTAGAGGCTGAATTTGTGCCCGTTTGATGGCAATAGGCTGTCCCCCTGGTACATGGGACTGAAATATAATGAGCGAAATGTTTGAGTACTACATATTAGGTACACCTCTGCACCGTACGCGGATTATCATGACTACTTTAGTTTGTGACCACAGATTCACTTAATTGATATTAGATAAAGTAAGTATTTATTTATGAACGAATGGCATAAAATATTTATTGTTAACACACAGCTGATGTAATAAACCTTCATAAGTATGCACTTGCAGTTTCTTTACTTTTACATTTTTAATTAGTATCTGCACATTTTATTCGAGTTCAAGGTTGCATTCTATTTCCATACGTTTATTCGTTTTACACCCAACTTACTTTAAAAAACCGACTAAAACGTTTAAACTAAACAAAGTAACAGTCGCACAATCCCCCATAGCATGCACTACTTCGTATGCGCGAGGGGTGTCTCTTAATTTCCGTCGCGGAAAACATATCGCTTGGAAGAAAGAAAAAAAATATCGCAACATTAAATCGAATGTAACTTTATTTATATCTAAATACGGTAGGTGCTTAAAGATTTTATCAAAATGCATATATTTCATCGTGAAATATAGGCATACGTGAGACAATATGTTGGGTTGTATGACAAACATTATCTATGTTATTGCAATGGTTTATCATACAACTTGATCCCCAAGACTCACAACCATCGTTTATTTTCCGCAATAGAGAGAAAATCCTCTCCGATTTTAAACCTTGCATGGCTGGGAAACTATGAAATTAATTCTAGGTAATCGTGGTGGTATATATTTTCGTATTATGAAAACCTCGCTCGGTTGTACAATTAACATTCTTCGAATATTCTACATAATACCAGCCACTCAAACTCAAACTCAAATTCTTTATTTCAATTAAGCCATTACAGGCACTTTTGAATGTCAGAAGAACATTTCACAAGAAAAAAACGAAACTACGAGTGCAATACGTCATTTCGAAAGCCACCACGTCGAACCACACGCCACCGAATGCCCGCAACAACGAACACTGCAAGCACGAAAGCACGCAGCAACGCAAACCGCAACAACGAATGCTCGAGTCCCCGAATCACGGAACAACAAATGCACGCCAAAACGTGCAACCGCCGCTCCGCGACCCGGAACCCCGCGCACCCGCCGCCACGGCACGCGCCGCCGCGAGCCCCCGCACCCACAGCACTCGCCGGCGGTAACAACCGGCGCCGCGCAGCCCGACGCAGCAACTCCCGAAACGACGCATTGCACTTCTACGCTACAGTCACAATCACAAGGCATAATAACTTGTGAAATTACTGCAGTTGCCAGTTCCCTAACGTAGATCTCATGAAGAAGAACGGGCAAGAAACTCCATGGTCACTAAGGTCAATGTTCAGGTTAAGCCACGCTTGCCTAGGTTAGTCTGTGAATGGGTGACCACCCATTACATACCACTCGAGTCCCGACTGTCATATTTTGTAGATCTCTGACAGACGTCACAGCCTCACAGGAAGTTAGCGGCCCGAAAATCTGACAACTCCATTGTGGAGTTCAGATAAGCAGTCGCTTCATGTAAAATATTAGTATTCAGCTGCATCCGGTCAGACTAGAAGCCAACCCTGGAATAGGCTAGGCAGATGATGGCGAATGGCGATTCTGTTTAATTCAGTCAATAAATATTTATTCTAGTTTATTTTCACGGACATCAGAGAAACTAGAATCATGAGTTAACAAGGCCAGAATCTGAAAACAATTACCATCTACTTCGAGTCACGTATGTAGGTTGTGTTATTCCATGTTGATGTTCTAAGATTGAACGATCGAACTGATTCCAACAGTAAAATTGTGATGGCCGGAGAGACAAAAGCACTTGTGGCTTCAACGTCGTCGTTTTTTAGAACGCCTTTATTCCATTCCCTAGTGAGACACTTTTTTGGGCCACGATGAAAAAAGGTTATGTGTATCAAACCTACGACAGACAAATCGTAAGGACCTACATTATTATGTATTAGTAGTTACGTATGTTTTAGGTATTAGGCCGCGCTCACTTTGGACACGAATTTGTATCGTACGTAAACGTACGATATGAATTAGACTAATTATACGTACGACTAACTCGCATCCAGTATGTGCGCTCCCATAGTACTTGGAAGGTTAAGATTGTTCGTGCGTGTTCGTACGAATAAAAGTCGTACGAAAACGCGTCCAAACTGAGCGCGGCCTCATACGACAGAGTACACTCAAAATTGATAAACTCATGTTGTGAAATATTTTCAATTGAGTTGCAGTGAACATTGAATCGAAAGGCAAGATCTTAATTCAACGACATTGTGTTTGTTAAGCGACATGTTTGTGAAGGAAATTACAAACCAGAGTTTGTAGATAAATAAATGAATTAAATGTAACCTAAGATTCAGTGATCCGGGGAATGGCAACTGATCGTGTTTTTAGAAAATTATGCCAAAACACTAATAATAATTATAAAAGCGAAAGTTTGTGAATGTTTATTACTCTTTCACGCAAAAACTACTGAACCGATTTAGATAAAATTTGGTACAAAGATAGTTGTAGTACGTGATAGTACCTGGATTAACACATAGGATAGTTTTAATCTCGATTTTATCTTCCCGTGGGATAACAGAAATGTTACTTATGATTCAGTGATCCGGGGAATGGTAACTGTAATATATATATATATATATATTTTAATTATAGCAACACATAAAGTTATGTAATACAAATTAATGAAATTGACATGTCTGCCTGTAATATCCAATAACAGCTTTTACTGCGTGCATATAATGCAAATATATATCGGTAAGGCACTTACAACGAAAACACTTCTTTTTCTGTTTGATTCAATCTCCGAGATGGTGATTGCGATTTTGACGTAATTTTTACTGGCAAATAGTTATAACGTCTAACTTAGGCTATTTTTATTTTAGAAATATAATTACGGTTCCTTGCAAAACAAATAAACCCTTAAAATTGATAACAAAATCACATACAAACGGCTAATCTCCGAAATGGCTGGACCCATTTTGACTGGGCTTATACTGGCAGATAGCTGTTTTTGTTTTTTTAAACGTTGCCCCACACTAGGAATTTCTCCTGTATCGTGGGTGCGTTCAACAACTCACATAGGTACACAAATGTGTATGTGAGTTTAAATGTTTGTGAACAGATTGTTTGTCAACAGATAGTTGTTTCGGGTCTGGGTATGAACCTGCGACACGCAGCTTAATTATAATAATATAGAATAATTAAGTCTACATTTAATTTTAAATAAAAATTGGCTACAAAATCCCATTTTTAAAAGGAAGGCAATAACTAATCATAATAATTTCACGCGAACAACGGTCGCGAGCAACATAATTATACTTTGAAATAAAATCTAGAATTGTAAGAACCACTCTTTTTTATCTGTGTTTACTGTTCAAACAGTACTAGATTAAGTTATATTTCTTTAGATTATAATTTGCAATCGTAGTTTGTTAGCAGCTTCTGTGCAAGTTCGATTACCAAGAATCTAGGAGTTAAAAGGAAGACATACAATGTTGGCTGTTTGCTGCTGCTCCTTTATAAAGCTATTAATGAACTCAAACAATGGTCTGCATTTATGACTTAGTTCTTTTCAATTGTTTACAGAAGCCATTCAAAGTAGTCAGAAGTTCGCCTGGAGATTTTATGAAATTCTCATCGCTATAACCATTGTCTGGTAGTCGAACCATTGTATTAAAATAGAACTAGCTGATGCCCGCGGCTTTGCCCGCGTCAAATTATATACTTAAACCTTCCTCGAGAACCACTCTATCCATTGGTGAAAACAACATGAAAATCGGGGCCGTAGTTTTTGAACTGACATACATACAGACCGAAAGACGTGACGGAGGACTTTGTTTTATAGTATGTAGTGATAAACGCAGTATCCTTTAGGAAAACTAATGTTTGTTCAACAACATTATACTCTACAGCATTACTCTTGATAATTAGATTGCACAGGATCAACATGTTCCTGTTAACTCTACTAAATACCTGGAAAGCTTGAGTTGAAGTTTTCCGTAAAAAGTTCAAAAGGACCACGCAGAATGTAGGGTTGCAATATTTGTGTCGCAATATTTTTAAAAGACCTATCTAACGACATCCCACTTCACGAGTAAAAAAAATGATCCCCCTTTAATGTGTAATGGAGAAACCCGAAAAAAAATTTTTTTTTTTTAGGGTTTCAAACAGGCAGACATACAGACGCACATGGTGAAACTATAAGTCCAAATTTAGTTCCCTCGTAACAAGTCTTATTGTACCAGAGAGAGACAAAAAATAGCATTATCAACAACAAGTTTATTTCTTACTTTGGCAGCTTACTACGGTACACCGTACGAAAAACAGCTGTTGAAAATGGTTTAAGAAAACTGTTTACAGACTAAAATAGTTATGACAGGTCACTTTTTTTTCCACTTTTGTTAAATACATGTTTTGTTTAGTTGGTGAATCGGGAGTTACCAAATGGGATGTGGCCTAGTTAAGCTAGGCTGCCCTGTGTCCAACACCATAACAAAGTTTGTTGATACAAACGATACGATACCCTTCGGTAAGACTGGTTGTCAGAGATGTGGCAGCAGGGACCAACAGCTTAACGTGCTTTCCGAGGCACGGAGGAAACTCGGTATGTAATGGGCGGTCACCCATCCACAGACTAACCTAGTCGTGGCTTAACCTAAAGATCGACCCGAGTGGCAGTTATTAATTCACGACACCATTAGCCTAATTTGTTCAGCTCCTGCTGATATGGAGGAAAGTGGAAATGATGTTTTCGTAGGAAAACATCATTTCCACTTTCCTTTGGTATTCTTTTCTAATTCTTTGCGGTATTCAAGACATAGCTATTTGTTTCTTTCGGACTTCGTCGAGCTTTATTAACTCGACGCTTTTGTGCTAGTCGCCACTTTTGATTCTGACTCTAAGAAGTTGCAATGTGGCGGGCTTAAATAAATAAAAAAAAGATTTGTGAAGCCACATTAAGTTTACCTTGTACCAAAAACTATTTTACTTATCGTTTTATTAACCTGCGAGTGCTTTGCAGTTCTGTAAGTGAGTTTATGTTTGCTTTTAGTGATTAAGTCGTTGAAGAGCCAGAAAAATAAATGAAATAAATAAATAAAAGCAGAGTTTTCTCAATTCAACTCTTCAATAAGGGTTATGTAGGTTAGCACTCCGGTTTATAATCATTTTAACCGACATTTTCAATTTCAGTCAATAATTTCTCGACATATAAAGTAAATAAGTAATTGACCTTACACTGTAGGTGGGACAACAATAACGCAATAAGGAATACAAATATTTGTTGCTGCAATCAACCTGCACTGCACTTGCAGCGTTCGCAATCCCCCTTCGCATCGGGGAGAGTGGGCCACGAACAATACGTACGTACAAACACAATGCCCTCACGATGCATAATAAAGGCTATTGATTCGCTGACCGATGCTTTAATCCCGCGAATCCCCTCGCGGAAACATATTGCTTACAGCTGAGTCTAATAAAAAAAAATGTCAGGGGGAAACATGTTACCCAATCTACAAGTGTAATAAATAAAAATGACATTTATATTCGTTCTATGGTATTAGTAAGGGTTTAATAAAAACTACATGCAATATATCAAGATTGAAAAAATACCACTAAGGCGTTAAACGCGCGAAATGATGATGATTAATGATTCATCGTTTTGATTTTTTAGTAAGACACTCAGCCTTAATTATGCACCTGTCTTTTCTATACAAATAAATTAAATTAAAGTGTTTGTTTGTAATTCCAAAATAACAGATATTTATAATATTATAAAGTAATAAGAATCTCATAAAAGGCTAAACCGGTTTTGACGGGACATTTATTGGCTGATAGCTAATGTTATAAGCTGTAACATAAATTGCATTACTGAAGCAAAATAATATAACTATTACATTATCAAGTTCTGTAGAAAAAAATTAAAACCCTTGAAATACAATTCAAATAGGGAAGGGAAGTAATATTTCTTAATGATAATAATTCCACGCAAACTATTGTAGCGGGCCTGCGGGCAACAGCTATTCTTTTATAATATTTTTTCTACTATTTCTTTATTGGTATGAATATCTAGATTTGTTTGTTTCAGCACTTTCAGCGTACCTATCTGCTAATACTCGTTTACGTATTCGCATTAAGTTTAATTTTAATCAAGAATCAAATACTCACCAAAATGCCTTGTTAACTTTCACATAAAGGTACAAAACTCTGGCTTTCAGGATATACCTATGTTAAAACAAGCAAGCTTGCTAGTTTTACCGAAAACAAGAACTAACTATGGCAAAAAAATGCTAACTTTTGAAGGAGCACAGCTTTATAACAAATTACCGTCCTGTATAAGAAATGTACACTCTTTCAATGCATTCAAAACTCAACTTAGCCAGCACATAATTGCGGATCGATCACTTCTGGAGAAATGAATGCATTGGATGGGTAACTATTAAGTTGTAATACTGATGACGAACATTGTAATCTTTATTTTTAGTATTGTTCTCAAGTAAGTGACTTTATGTTTTTATTGAGAATAAAGTTTCTTTAAACCGAAAACTTTACCTGTTACTGTTATTCTTAAGACTAAGTAAGATTAAGACAATGTTTGTAACAATGGCTAAATAAAATTAATTCGTATTGTTTCAAGACGACTATATTTATTTAGCAATTTGATGAATTCGACGTAACCGCGCTGAGCTAAGTCCCAACAAAGGGCGAATGGGTATTATTTGTTATTTCATTGAAATGCGGCTCCCCCACCGATGCAAGAGCAATGCCTACTTAATATTTTATTTTGCAATAAAACTGGGGAATGCAGCTGTACCACATTAGTTATGCTGGTGTTAGACATGTTTGTTTTTTCCCGCTTTTACTTAGAAACATTCGCTCAACATGAATGCTGCTAATTAAATTATTGTGTTCGCTGTTCACGTGTAGTTTATTTAGCAAGTACGAACCCTGGTAGGTTAATTAACAGGTATACATTTTACATAAGCTACTTCAGATAACTTTCGGCGGCTGAGACTATGAAATATTTATTTGGTGCCTACGCAAAGTAATTAGTCGATACCCTTTTTTTTTTTGGTGGGTGGAAAATCATCGAATAACCCCCCCCCCCCCCCGCTCTTGGGCAGAGCGAAGGGGAGTGTCAGACTTCTACTGACTAAAAACCAACCCATGTTCCTTCTTCTTCGCCCTTGTGTTGGAGCCGCGGTAACCTTTCGATATCCACAGCCCCGACGGGATTAGTCGATACCCTTCCAAGCCGTAAGCAAGAGTTTGAAAGAGAAAGATATGACTGGACTTATAAAGTAAAAAAACAATGTAACAAGTAGTCTTTGTGAGTATATGTAGATGGTTTGGTCATGTGGAATGGTAGGCGACTAACTAAAGGTACTTACAAGGCTGATGTGAGTGATGGCAGCGCCGTATTATTTCGTTATGCCATGCAAACATTTAAGACGCAGTCAACGGGGGAACCGTAAAAACGACCTGTTTTTCGTCGCAGAGTTAGCCGTATTGCTACTTATTACAATTCCAAAAAAAATACAGTGTATAGTCAAATGTATAGGTAAAAGACTTATGCAAAAATATTTTCTAAAAGTAATCAAGAACCTCGAAAAAAAAAATCACAAAATCACAAAAAAATCACACGAAAAAACTTTTTCGTCTCGAAATGCTCAATATTTTGAGTGACAACTGTTATTTATTTTTTTACTATCAGAAAGGAAATTTAACCAACTAAAGACATATGTAAAAATATTTTAACATTACAGCGTATTTTTTTTTTAAATAAATTAAATCTGCGAACTATCGTTCATTTTGGCAGTCACGAGCATCAAACGCATCGCCATTTTCAACCTTATTTGTTTAGGCGATGAGTTAAACGCGCGCTCAAGGTCGCGGGCAGCTAATGTCGCCTTAATAGCCCACAACCAGCAGCCAGAAATGCCTAAAACCAAAAGGTACAACTCGTCTTCTTTTAGCGAGAAAATTAATATTTAGTTATGTTAAAACTCCATTATAATGGCATATCAATATTTTCTGTTCATCCCAAACCAAAAAAGCAATAACAATATCAGTCGCTTATTATCTTCGCCGAATCGAAAAGTCAACAGCGGGTACTTTATCCCGGATGTAGTACAGACTACACTGTCAACTACACGCAAAATGAATATTTGTCTGGACATCTCCGATTTCTTCGTAACCCTCGTCCAGACTTTATTTAGCTTTAACTTTATTTAGCTTTAAATCGAAGAGCGGGCTTGTTTGTATATGGTAAGAGGGATACAAAGTTGACAGCAAACGTTTTACAAGGATTATTTTAAAGTGCATGCCACTTGCCTCTAGGACCGGTGTCGTTCGATGCTGGGAAGTTTGAACCAACCACTGTCGGTGTTGTAGCTAAAGATGTTAAGAAAGTGTTCAAAGCTTATCGAGTGAGGAGTCTCTGGGACACGGCGGACTAAGTGTCGAGCACAAGTGTCTGTTGTTATATGCAGGACCTCTACCGTGTACTAGCGATGTTCTATATGTTTTGTGTTCGCCACACCTGTTTGCTAGTAAAGCTTATAGAGAGTTTAGGGTTAGCTGTCGTGAAAAATAAACCGGGTGATACTTCTGACAAGATTAACTCTTCTTGAAATCTAAAAGTTCTAGATGGCCTGCTTAACTGACACCTTAGTGGACATTTAAACTTAAATGATTCCCAATTTGGGTCAACTTTCCACTGATAATGCTATACTGCTCTATAGGACTAGTCTGCATAGGACTTAAACATATTTGAGCAAATATGATTGTACTACTTATTATTACGTAAAAGTCTGTCAAACCCTTCGGAGACTAAAGACGTGCTATTAACATTATTATTATAAAATAATTTAAAAAATAAACATAAAACAAAGAATAAATTGTGTATGAAAAAACAGATAAGAATCATCATCATCATCATTTCAGCCAAAAGACGTCCACTGCTGGACATAGGCCTCCCCCAGGCGTCGCCACATTGACCGGTCCCGTGCGTCTCTCATCCAGCGGGTTCCTGCAACATTGACCAGGTCATCGGTCCACCTAGATAAGAATATGCTAACCCAAAATCTCCGTTTATCAGTAATATCAGAACTCCGTATAAAGTTACGCGTTATATATTATCATATTTATCAATAAGTCCCCTACTTTATCGATTCCGCCCGGAACGGGGCGCCGTAGACTCCTCTTTTCACTAAGTGTTATTATTTGATGCGGTAATGTAAACCTTTGTATAATAGAAGGGTGCGCAAAGGGACCAAGGAAGCTTTGTGAGCGAGTGCGGGGCGAAACGGCGATTTTTTCCGGGATAATACCATTGATTCGTAAAATAACGATACAAGATATTGTGTTGTGAAGTGAAAGTAGATATTGTCGTTTTATAGACTCATCTATATAACTACGTTTTTATATCAATATTAAAACCAATATAATCATTTTAAAAATAAATGTTTCTTTTGAAATACATTAGTAGTAAAATGTTGGAATTATACTAGTAAATTAAAACTCACTTGTCCTCTAAATGACTCAATCAGCCACAATCAATTTGCATCTAGAATGTAATATCTCAGTCACCATTTATCATCGATGTTAGCTACTGTCGATACATCCCAGCATTTTTTTCTTTCAGTTAATAAATTGTTAATATATTTTGCCATTTTTGCAAGCGGCTCTTGATTTAAAAAAAAATACCTACACACTATTCCTCATCGAATACCGACACCTCGTTCATATTTTTCGTTCGGATTTTTTTTAACCAAAATGCACCTGTTGACTAGACTATTTCCTCCGGAATTAATTATTAAATTGATAAATTAAATTAAATTGATATTATGTTAAATTAGTTGTAAGTCCTTATAATGTACCTAACTGTTTGTGGTTTCCCCTATCAATAAAAATAAATTAAAAAATAAACTCCAATAAATCCATTCCGTACCTACCGGTTACCGCTAATTTCGTTTGCCTTGTAAATACTTGTGATGGTGACTAAAGTCCCATCCGACCCATCCGTTCAGTAAGAAAGATAACACTCGCCTTGCAACTCAAACGAGCTGAGTGAAATGTTTTAGATGCTATTTTTTTTTATTTTTTTTATTAACCTATTTTGTCCCACTGCTGGGCGCAAACGCTGGCGTGACAATTTGGACTCTTATGGGATGAGTCCAAATCGTCACACCAGCGTTTCTTGGGCCTGCCTCGGCGACGACGACCGTCTTCAGGCAGATGCGATCTTATTTCCGGTAACACTTTTAAGGAATTAGATATTAATTAACACCACACAATTCAATCAGTTTTGTCTTGAGACCGACTTGAAGACAGGTGTGGCTCAGTTGATCTAGTATTAGGCCTAGCTCAGCTACTGAGGAAAAAAAAACGACAATAATTATTCGGTGAAACGAAGATATAATAATAATATATTAATATAATTAAAACTCTGATTTTGAACCTAATAGTAGTGCGTTAAGCTAGTTTTCGCGGGAGTGTAGGTATTGAAAAAGTCACTCATTTAGAAGGCAGATTAGTGAGCACATTTTAAATGTCTTTATAATAGACGGCCAAAATATTAACTGGGATGAAACGGCGAAAATAACTCCCGATCCTTATATTATATCCTTATTTCTGTTGTGGTGCTCTATTAGGCAACATACAAAAGCCTTTTTTACGCTTTCAGTAATTATACCATGCTCTAGGTGACAAATTCCACCACCCCGCAGCTCAGATTAAACAATGCTTCTGTTTATTGGCCCGACCCTCACTGATTCGCGTTGGTACATTGTTTTCATGGGTGTTTTTTTATTCAAGTTCATTGAATTGTAAAGTCCAACCAAAGGTTTATTTCCGACCAATACCAAAGGTTTAATATAACATAAAATCACGCCTGTTATCCCTGAAGGGTAACCCATTAATTAGTACACCCACATTTCGTAAGTTATGATTAAGTCACATATAATAGGGGGAGAGCCTATAATTGCTAACCAGACTCCGTAGCTGCAATAGGGATGTTTACTAACTAAAAACAAGAGCGTGTCGGGCCACGCTCAGTGTAGGGTTCCGTAGTAATAATTCTTTTTTTGTTTGAAATACGGGCCAATGAAGCTTGACCTCTGGATTGTATAGGCGCTCATACGATTCAGGGACCAAATTATATTGGTTAACTGCAGTTTCCATCTGTTGTTTCCATCCAAGTTCAAAATAATTTTCCTAGAAAGTCCTTATAAAGTTCTACTTTTCAGATTTTTTTCGTATTTTCTAAACTTATGGTTCAAAAGTTAGAGGGGGGGGGGACGCTTTGTTTTTTACTTTTGGAGCGATTATTTCCGAAATTATTGACATTATCAAAAAATGATTTTAGTAAACCCCTATTCATTTTTAAATACCTTTCCAACAATATATCACACGTTAGGGTTAAAATTAAAAAAAAAATCACTTCCCACTTTACATATAGGGGGGCTACCCTAATAAAACATTTTTTTCCAATTTTTATTTTAGCACTTTGTCGGCGTGATTGATACACATATTGGTACCAAATTTCAGCTTTCTAGTGCTAACGGTCACAGAGATTAAGCGAGGACGGACAGACAGACAGACATGGCGAAACTATAAGGGTTCCTAGTTGACTACGGAACCCTAAAAATGGCATTCTAATTAGTCCGTCTGTTAGATTATCGAAAAATATTGGATACCTACGTATTTTTTGTTTTATCAAATCAATAAAAATTGACGATGATAAAACGCGCCAAAAATTTGAGTGGGAGGTTGTGACGTCACTGCTTGCTAAGAAATGTCATACTAATGTCTTAGAATATGACGTCACACGAGTTTTCAAAGCACTGTATCGTCTTCATTGTTTGTATACGTGAAAAAAGATAAAATATGTGTCCAATATTTTTTTGGAAATCTATCTGACGGACTAATTAATTTTTTTTTTCACTTCTCATGCTCTGAAAGTGCTTATTTGTGTAGGTTAAAGGCTGCACAAAATCGAATTTTGTGCACAAGGGCATTAACGTATCTACTCATAAATGTATCTTTATTAAGGCAAAGAAAATGAGACATACAGCCAAACACAATAAGAAGTTCATAGATAGAATTTGTTATTTTATAATATTTACTTTAATTTATTTGCCTTAAGTGTTTTTGAAGACTTAAAAGATATTAGAATTTAAATTCAAGTACGGTAAGTTATTTAATTAATTAATGAAAATTATTGTTACAAAATTAATTTAATAGTAGGCTGTATAGGTCTGCAAGCCTAATATCAATTTCGTAAGATTAAAAAAAAACAATTTCCTTCAGTATTCAAAACTGTACAAATTTACTTTGAATTTTAATTAAAGAAATATGGTTATACTACTGTTTTATTTCCTCGCATTCGAAGTGAAAAGCAGAGTTTATAACTCGTTCACAAACCCTCGCCTTCGGCTGCGGGCTGCTAAAAGTCTCGGATAAAAATGGTTCGTTTTGTGCACTTGTTGTAAAATCTACTATTTGTTAATATCCCTAATTAGCCAATGCGTGACCTGAGAATCGAACCCATGACCACGGTAGTCGCGCTTGCAACCACTCGACTAACAAGGCAGTCAAAGGTTTAATAACTCTAAAAGAATCAGTTCTAGATTGTATAACTGTGAAACAAATTCAAAATTAAATATTAACTAGTGATAAAAATTGTCTTGTATCTTGTCAAAAATAACAACTTTTCAAAATGGGTGACTGCTGTCTCCTGCCACCCGCATGTCGCATCTCCCACCGCACCGAGAGCGCGTTCGTTACAGTTCGTTCAATTTCGGCGCTTCCGAGAAACCCGTGTCGTAAAAGCACTGGTCTGCAGTTGGTGGGCACCGCAACATGGATACCTTCCCAAATAAAAACAATAACGACTTTTCAATACACTTTGTGTGGAATGAATGACAATATTTGCCATAGGATGGGATTCATATTCTCACCAAAATTGAATTACCTTTGGTTATTTTGTTTCAGACAAGGTATAGTGCCTCGCTTTTCATTAGTAAAAGAGTTTTTAACACATGCAGATACCTATATCAGATATAGGTATCTGCATGTGTTAAAAACTCTTTCTTTTCTATAGTAGAGTTATTCCGGTCTGATCCCCTAAAACTGATACCCTAGGGGATCCGTTTTATTATGAATTATTTTCTATTCCGGTCTGATCCCCCGTAAAAGAATCGGATACCCTGACACATTTTTAGGACAGTCAGCAACAAAATATTTGTACAGCTTCTATTAGATTGTTTTTATTATATAAATTAATTGTAAATTCGTTTGTTTGTTTTTTTTTTTGTTTTTTTTCCTGAAAATAAAGAATAGGTAGTAAAGTCCCACAAACTACCTACCAGGAGAACAGAAGTAGGAAGGAGGTATGGGAAATTGGAATCTTTAAATCAAATCTATATTATGCCTCTAAAGTAAAGTCCCACAAACTACCAGGAGTACAGAAGTAGGAAGGAGGTATTGGAAATTGGAATCTTCAAATCAAATCAATAATAAGCCTTTCTAATACCATACATTTCATTGTTGGAGATGTGATATGACACTTATGTATGTGTGTCTTAATAATTCACCATTCTGGCCTCCTGGTAGTTTGTGGGACTTTACTATCCTGGTTTCCTATCTCCAACAAAAAAAAGTGCATGGTTTTAGAAAGAAATAATATAGATTTGATTTAAAGATTCCAATGCCTCCTTCCTACTTCTGTTCTCCTGGTAGTTTGTGGTACTTTACTATCCTGGGGTCCTATCTCCAACAAAAAAAAAGTGCATGGTATTAGTAAGAAATAATATAGATTTGATATAAAGATTCCAATACCTCCTTCCTACTTCTGTTCTCCTGGTAGTTTGTGGGATGATCGTACGATTGTAAGTTATAGAAATAAAAACTGATTATTTTTTCATTAACAACTGTTTTTCGGTTGACTGTACTTCACTTGTACTTGTGTCAAAAAGGGGATCAGACCGGAATGATAAATTACAGGGGATCAGAAAGGAATAAACTAAATAAAAATATTGGCAGTGGATCGGTTTGGGGGATCAGACCGGAACAACTCCTATAGTATATCTAGATAAATAAATCCTTAAGAAAACCAAGAGTGCCATTTTTGAACTACCTGACCATAATGCCATACCAAAACTGTTTTCGATTATTTAGTGCTAATACAAACAAGTAACAACCAGACAACAAGTTACTTCCTTCTACTTCCTTGTTACTTTTCTTTAAATGTCTAGAATTAAGTGCTTGAGTTGTACCTGTGTAACGTTGTTGTTTCGGACAAATTAGCTTGCTGCAAAAATAACCTCTATAAGTATAAAATACTGGTCTGTGTGAGCAAAGTAGTTGTTCTTGCGTTGTCTAAGTAAAGGATATCTGTGCTTTTTACTATAATATTGAATTCCTGCGGCATTGGGCGGTGGGCGGTCATAATCACAAGTCCATCAAATGGCGTCCTTTCTCGGAATATAGTGCTAGCTAATGGTGACAATACTTGAAGGTCATCATTACCCTTTTCCCAATTATGTTGGGGTCCGACACCACCACCGGCAAAGCCACTGCCTATCTGACCACAACTCAGCTAGTTTTTGATAACACCCTTTGGTAAGTCTGGTTGTCAGACTTTCAGGCCACAGGACTACATAATTATTACGTTACGACTGTCAAAAATCAACAAATGGCCGCCGGGACGTGTTTTCCGAGGCATCGGTGGAAACACGGTATGTAATGTAATGGGTGATGGCCATCCATTCACATACCTACCAAGGCGTGGTTGAATCTGAAGATTCATCCGAGTGTCTGATATTATCGAGCCACGAGCTTCACGAGGTAAGAAAACTTTAAGATATGGCAAATTAATGACATTCAGTGTAATATCGGTAAACTCTTCCGCTTCTCGTCAGGCCATAAAATATTGTGTTTATGGACGAGTGGGCTCTTTTCCTTGCGACCTACTTTCGGTTAGCCTTCCCTTCCTTCTTTACCGTTTGTTACCTGCTCTTTTGTGTCTTTGACCTTTATTCCTTGTTTTACTATGACGGCACGGTTGGCGCAGTGGCCGAGTTGGCTGCAGTGTTGCTTGTCGCGGGTTTGAATTCCTGTTCGGAATAAAAGTTTTGTATGGCTTGCAGGTCGTTGTTGTGGATCTGACTGTTGTAAATACACCACCATACAACAAAAATTCTACTGTGGGGCCTTTTCTTAACTACGAGTATGTTGGGGTCGGCTTTCAATCTTACCTCCACAACCTTACTCCTACTAGCATGCAGTGCCCCATGAAAATACTGGTTCTCAGGCTTTCGAGCCTATAACTTCCTGGAACAACTGTCACAGATGTACAAATGACGACCGGGGCCAAGCGGGTTCCAAGAGAGAAGCATAAAAAGGCTAAAGGCCTCTGCCTTCATCGGTCGTCATTTGTACATCTGTGACAGTTTTACGGCTCCTATATATAGAGTCAAACATGGTAGACATAACATTGTAGACCTCTGTCTACAATGTTATGTCTACCATGTTTTCTAAATAATACTCTATATATAGGAGCCGTAAACATCGAGTTAATTGAATGTGTCTCCTGCGGCGTTGGTTGAATAAAACCTTGTCATAGTACCATGTCATATCCCACGGCAAACCACATGCAGGGGAGTTGATTCAGGTAACAACATTCAATATTTGTGGTCAACCAGTAAACTTGCCACTGTAAATTGTACCACATTCCCTAAGAAAATAAGTTTAGTTTTGTTTTCAATAGATACTGAAATGGATACGCATTTTCTGTAATAATATATAATAGAAAATAACTGAAAGCGATTGCAAGTTACCTGGTTTAATTTTAATAACATCTTTTTTTACCATGTCGGATATACATTTTTACCAACATTCACTTTATTACATAAATATAATAACAATAAAAAGATCTTTCGTATGTTATATTTATTTGATTGGAAATCATGAAATTAAGGAACTTTCTAAGTTAATATTGTCGGTTGTAACTTGGTCCGCACAACAGTGTCGGTAGTGACAGAACCGGCATTGTTCGCGGGGCGGGCGAACCGCGCTTGCGCGCGGATCTGCCACTGGGAGGAGCACGTGTGCGGGTGACATTTTTATAACTTGATTATTGTTTGTGTACGTGTAAATAAATTAATGAAGTGATCATATCAAACACGTTCCCAACGAATTTTAGATCTAGTAAATTCTAATAAACAAGATCCTATTTATAGGTCTATGAAAGACACCACAAGTGATTTTCAAGATTATCCCATACTTACAGAACCTTGTAAGCACCCTTTATATTACTAAGTAATACAGTGAATTTTTTAGAATAGACAATCCTTTTAATAATTTATAGATTACAAGTTTTACACGAAACCATTCGTATTTTGAGTAATATAGATATAGTATCTTTAATAAAGTAGGTTCCGGTAGATACATCTATTTTCATTGTAATTCAAACAGACAACTTTTTCGGATATACCACTTCCGGGGGGAGAGTGAAAGGCTATGGGGAGGCTTTTGCCCAGCAGTGGGATAACATAGGCTAAGGAAAAGAAAAAAAAATCCCGCACATTGACATAATACAAGGTGTAGAAACTCAATTTTTCAGGAGATACTGCTCAGATCCCACATCAATGTCTGAGGGATCTGAAAACTCTATTGAAATTAGTATTCGTAATCTTTAAATATTAATATCAACTTCAGACGACTGAGTAGTTGTTAAGTAAGTACTGCGTACAAAGGTATGTCTAGACATCAAACTTATTATAATCGTATCTTGACATTCAAACCCGAGTAGTTATAACAACTGATTTATTTTAATTTCTGATCAAACTAGGCTGTTGATGATACATTCCCCTTACATACATACGGCTAAAACATGCCCTTCTATATTATTACCCATAGACTATGATTGTAGGTTTACCCTTGTTTGGTATAACAACGTTTCGTCGAAAATCACTTCGACTAATTTTAGTTACATTATAGTCATTTCGTATAATAGGGGATCGAACAAAAAAAAACTAATTAGTCCGTCAGATAGATTTCCAAAAATTATTGGACACGTATATTTTCTTTTTTCACATAAACTTAAAATGATGAAGACGATACAGTGCTTCGAAAACTCTTGTGACGTCATATTTTAGGATTCCTGTATGATTATAATTTTTTTTTTCTTTTATTGTTCATTTCCGTTGTTATTGCTAGTTCATCTTTTTTGTAATTCACCTTGTTTCTTTTGTACAATTTTTGTGTAACGTATTTTGATTTATTACCTTGTTAAACTTACTGTACCTACCTAGATTATAAGTGAATGATGTGGTCTCCTATAATTGGAAGCGCACACTTGTATTTGTCCCGCTTATGTATACTTGCATGTGATTGTGTAGTTTCTGTTGGAGATCCAATAAATAAATAAATATGATAGTACATTTTGACGACACAAGTGACGTTTCAAGCCCCACTCCAAGATCTTTGACGCGTTTTATCTTCGTCATTTTTTATTCATTTGATAAAACAAAAAACACGTATTCAATATTTTTCGATAATCTAACTTACGGACTAAACAGAATCATATTATTTTGACCCAGTCCGATCCCCTATTATTCATTTGAACGAATAATTAATTGGTAGATTTTTATTAGCATATTTATTTATTTCAAATAATATCATTTGACCGAGTTTTCAAATGCACTAATTTTATTTAAACTAATGTTTCACTAGACTAATAATGATTTAGTCGTAAGATCGTATCGAATATTCAGTTCTTTAATAATTCGTTTGTTTTCATTCGTCTCCGTCAGCAGGTCGACGGAGCCCCGCTTTGCGGGGCTCCTATTTCTGTCTGCACGGTTTAAAGGGACCTAACTAACCGAACCTCGGGGTGCCCCTGACGTCGACCGTCTACGGTTAAGATTTCTGTTAGCATCTGTGTTGTGTGAGTAATAATAATTTTTCAATTGAATATTCAACAAAATACATAAATTATACCACCTGAACATTACATCAAATGAACATTATTCCTTTTGATCAATAGAGCAAATGTTGTTATCGCAAATAAATATTCGATGAAATGAAAATTATGTTAATCCTGTTGTTGTTGTTGCATGAAGGAGCCATCCCACAAGAATAGTACAACTATCGGGGAATAAAACTTATGTCACATAGTATAAATGGGATGGAATTATGGGAGGCAGTGATAGAGAAAGGAACAAGAGAGCAGAGGGAGATCGTCACCCAAAACCAGTTCAGTAGATCGAGGAACGCCAACTCATGCTAGAAGAACAGACGTGCACACGTGCACACAAGAACTTGCACATGGAGTTTTTTGATTTGGAGAAAACGTACGAAAGTGTACCGCGGGATGTGTTTTGGTGGGCCTTGAAATAGAAAGGTATAGGGAAGACTGAGAAGGATGTAGAGTTAATTCGTGCTATGTACAGTAAATCTTGTACCGACGTCCGGTCAGCTGCTGGCATCACCGATGAGTTCAGTGTGGCTGTAGGCTTGCGCCAAGGGTCGATTTTAAGTCCTCTCTTCTCCGCATTTATGTCAAGCGAGGCGACGTCTCAGCAGTGTGTTGAGCGCGCATGTACACTCTGACGTCGGACATCAATCGGACGTCAAAAAGGCTTTCCAGCTGTGAAAGAAGATCTAAAATACTACCCAAATGTCCTTTCTTTAGTATTGTTCGTGGTGTCATTGAGCTCTTTAGGTTATGAGTTGAGCTGCACGATCACTGACAAATGCTTGCACTGACATGTCAGGTGAGCTCACATTTGTGCAGTTTTTTCTCAATTGACTTGACCAATGTCTGTACTTAAATAAAGACAGTCCTCTGAGTGTATATCGGCTGTTTCTTCTCAGAGTAGCCAGGTACGAAACAGCGGCCCCATTTAGTTTTAAAACTGATGCTGTTTATAAGTGATTGGTAAAACCAATTTCTAGAAAATAATATGATTCAATTGATTGAGTCATTTCAGAGATATTTTTACCTCTTTGTTGTATTAAGAGGGTCGATTTTTGAAGAAATCCTTATAGAGGCAGGTACAAACATGCATTGTGGAGTCAGAAATGTCATTGAGAGCAAGTTAACAAAGCGAGTAATGTTATGCACGCATCCCGCCATGGGAATGGAGCAGGCGGACCCGCGCCGGTGATTTCCCGGGTGACCGATTCTGGCCGAAGCTCGTAAATGCGGCGTCATCCGCCCGTCGCTCATACAACGTGATAAACACTTGGAAATGTTCGCTTAATTACCTATAGTTTGTATTTTTTTTTGTTGTTGGTATTATTATTTTATTTTTTTATGCAAAAGAACCATATCAAAAGGGTGTGATTTGTACAGGGCATAAGAATACTCTTACTGCATCTGTAAGACACTTGCTAACACTGCCATTCCGACATTTTTTTGTTGTGGTACACTTTCTATTTACAGCGATATTTGGATTTATTCCTAACCTGACCCGAAATCCTAACCCGGTAGTGGGGGGGTTAAAGTTCCATTTTTTTTACAATTTTTTTATAAAAGTTTTGAATGTTTTAACTTGACCCTTTTTTTAGGGTTCCGTAGTGAAGAAGAAGGAACTCTTATAGTTTTGCCATGTCTGACTATCCGTCCCTTTGTCCGCACTATTGCTCAATGTTATTAAAAAAAAAAATGACTCTTAGTACTAGAAAGCTGTAATAACGTTATTGAAATTCAAACTTTAGAAACGTTTTTACTTTTTGCTGAATAGTTCTAATTTTTCTCTTACAAACACGTTTATTCGGTGGGCCCATCGATTTGTAGTTGTTTGCACATAGGTAATGCTTGATTGACGGCTCCGTGAAGAGACGTTTCATCATCTGCCTAGCCTTTTCCCAACTATGTTGGGGTCGGTTTCCAGTCCAACCGGATGTAGCTGAATTACAGTATTTAACATGGAGCAAGTGTCAGTTAACACTGGATAATACGATACCCTTCTGGTAAGACTGGTTGTCCGACTTTCAGGTCACTGACTGTTTTAAGGCAGCTGGGACGAACAGCTTAACGTGCTTCTGAGGCACGGAAGAATCTCGGTACCTGAAAGGCGCAGACTTTTTCAGCAGAGTGATGCGCCCAACTTGCAGTGGACTGTAATTAGGGTTGTAGTCTCAGGATATTCAGGAACTTCAGGAAGATGTAAATGAAAGACGATTTCTTCAGTGAAACAAGGGCGCTGCGATGTGGAGTGTAGTGCGTGTGGAGTGTAGAGGTGACGGGTGATCTTCTTAAATGATGTCTTCAAGCAGCGGTCGAGCGAATAGTGAATCAGAATTTTTGGGCGTGCCCTATTTATAGCATTTACATCTTAGCGCTAGGTGCGCCCGTGAGCAAATGTGGCAACTTATGACTGGCCAATGAGAGGCGACTATTTATGATGTATATGTGTGAGTGAGCTGTAAACGCATGTCTGTATATGTGTGTAAGCAACTGTTATTTATTGTACATAAGACACAAATTGAAATAAAGAGTTACATACTTGGAAATAGTAAAATCTAGTACATATTAGGTTAAAGTTGGACATACAATGCAAAAACTTTATATATCTAGGTTACATGTATAGATTATCTATGTTTTAGTTGTACATAGCAAGTTAAACAATGAAATCTTATGTGTTAGGCACTAAAAAGTAAACAAAAGGTACACAAAAGTGGTTCTTTACGTTAATACTTAAGGAATAAGGCTCATAAATGCCTTATAAGTGAATAAAACTATTCTAACAAGGACTAATAACAAAAATAACACGTTATCATGGCTATATTTTACATGTATCTAGCCTTATATCTAAGCTGTTATTTACAGTACCTATATAATGTGTGTAGGCAAGCGCTGGTCAACCTAAATGGATATATAATAAGTCATTTGATGATTATTATCTTGGTTTGCCTAATTGCAACGAATGCTTCGTGTAATTCAGTTAATAACTTCAAAATTCAACCCTTTAACCCATCTTCCACTTCACAGTCGTCAAATTAATGACTCGCAATTAACAACCAATCAGATAACGCGTCATACCCGACACAATATTAATTTATCATTGCATGCTGTTATGATCCCTCCCGGCACCTACTTAGATGTCTTTTGCTTTGAAGAGTTAACGCAAGTACACAGCTAGGGCGTTAATATCTGCCCAAGGGCATCCCTAAGGAGATGAATACAGGCTTAGGTTCGTCTACACTTCAAGGACGAATCGAGACGAACGCTTTTGTTAATAATTTACGTGGGCTCCAATAATAAAGTTATAGACATAATTATAAAAGTGACGGAAAGAGACATTTTTGTATTGTATACGACAGGTCCTTGAAACGATTAGGTATTAATACCGCAACGGAATTCTTGGAGGGCAGACAAAGGTAATACTGTTGTACACCCACATTTATGCGACAGTATTCAAGACCTATGTACTCGTAGGTAGTAACGAACTTGGAAAATCTTTGCACATCAGTGAAGAAAATTTCCATGTAGGTAGGTATTAGAAATATACTGAAATATACTCTGCACTGCGCTCCAAAACGCAAATGTTTGAACAGTGACACGGGGTACCGAAATATCGAAAACTCGAAAGAATTAGCAAGCATGGTAAATATCCCGTTTCAGTGTTAGATAATGATAAAATTGTGTTCCTCCACATAGCACAATATTTTCTGTAAACTTTAATGTCTTCAAAATCGTAGCAGCAGACAGAAGCAATAATTATGTTAAATTATAAATGCATAAGTTAGTTACATGAATACAGCTAAAACATTTTTACAGATTTAAATAACAATATTGGATTCAAACAAGCTATAATATTATAAGCTTGCAAAGCAAATTAAAAGATCATTGTACGAAAAAAAGCCCCAACAATAATTTCACATATTATTTAGAACTACCAACACAACAACAACAACAAATAAACCCACACTGGCAGGATAAGGGTATTGTCGTCGGCGGAAAAAGACTAACTAATCTTCGTTTCGCCGACGACATTGTTCTTTTTTCTTCCTCAGCAGCTGAACTAGGCCTAATGCTCGAACAACTGAGCCACGCCAGTCTCCAGGTCGGGCTTTCGATGAATATGGCCAAGACAAAACTGATGACGAACAGCACAGAGCGCAACGTAGAAACTGGGGGTGTGGTGATTGAATATGTCCATGAGTACATATATCTCGGCCAGATAGTCTCTTTCCAGGCAAGACAAGACAAAGAAGTTGCTCGACGCACCGAGAATGCCTGGAAGAGCTACTGGTCGATGAAACATTTAATGAAGGGATCTCTCCCTCTTTCACTCAAGCGAAAGCTCATGGACGTGTGCATTCTCCCCACCCTCACCGGAGCGCAAACATGGTCGCTTACGAAACGTCAGAAGTCCGCACTTGGGGTCTGCCAACGAGCTATGGAGCGAAGAATACTGGGTGTCAAACTTACGGACCGCATCAAAAACACTATAATTCGCTCTAAAACCCAAATAGCTGATGTTGGTCTTACGGCTGCGAGTTTGAAGTGGAACTGGGCTGGTCACATCTGTCGCATGTCGGAGGAGCAATGGGCAAAAATTACCACTCAGTGGATACCAAAAGGCAGGAAACGACAACGCGGCAGGCCCAGAAGGAGATGGCGGGATGAGCTGGACTCTTTCTCAAGGGATTGGTCTAACATCGCACTGGATCGCGAAAAGTGGAAAGAGGGAAGGGAGGCCTTTGCCCTGCAGTGGGACAACATGGGCTCATAATAATAATAATAATAATAAATACCTAATATTATAAATAATGAATCATTTACTTTTAATAATAACTAATAAAATACTGCAAAACGTGGATCATAAACAGCATAATTATAATCTCCTAATACTGGGATACCACGCGGGCCCAGCACATTTTAGTGCAAGTTACCACTTAAAAACACTATAGAAAAAATACAAATACGAAAAGTTTTTTTTTTCTTTAATAAGTTTTGTACTACTCAGCTTGTGATAGATCCTTTAAAAAAAGTAAATGCCTGTGTTGGGAACTTGGGACACTTTTATGATTTACCACCTTCCAAAAAAGGACACTGCAGTCTTTCGTGCACTTACAAGAATTATGCCAGTATTTTCTACTAACTAAATAAACATTTACAATTCATATAGTTTCTAGGAAGTCAATTAAAATTACTTAGTAATACAGAAGATAGACTTTACAAAAGTTATAATTAAAAACGTATTTAAATGAGTGTGCGTTTTGTGTATGTTAAATGTGAGTTGGTTATGTGTGATATGTGTGTATGTGTATGATGTAAGTGTATGTGTAATGTGTAATATTGTACCTACATGAGAGTAAGTATATGCTTGAATGAGTGATCTACCGCCACCACGACCTACGATCTGTTAAGCAAAATTTCAGCAAAATTATCGGTTCTATAGTACTTAACCAAATAATTAAAACAACAGCCGACGGCTTGTATTTAAGTAACTTCTATCGAGTGCATGTTAACATTTTATTTAATAAAAATCGAATCAGTTTTATAACTAAAATAACTCATAGTAACACTACGTCCTTACAGGGTTGCGTTAATGAAGATGGCTGATGCAGGAGACAACATACATGTATATTACACGGAGGAAGTACCTTATTCGAAGATCCGCCAATAAATTGGCACTCAGAAATTCTAGGACTGATTTGTTGGGTGATGTCTAGTGTTGTCATGACAACGACACGAGAACCACTAAGATTCAGCTTGTCCCCTTGCTGTACGTCCCTAGCGACGCCCTAATCCGAGACTTCGTATCCCGAACGGGGTGCCCTAAGCGTGTAGTCGCCTAGTTTTAAGTTTATTTGCCCTGGCTAGAAGCCTTAATTTCAAGGCCACAGGAAAGTCCGTTTAAGCAGTAGCCATCCTTTTTAATATGACCAACAAGATACCATTCACACAATCAAGTATTGTATAGGTTGTACTAGCCAAACTATCTGAGTTTGAATCTAACTACTGGACTTCCTGGTCAGGTTCCGTTTTTTTCCTCGGTAAGTGTTCATCCAATAACGGCACAATTAAATTATAAACTACATCTTCTGCATACGGGGACCAAAGAAAGTCGAAGTGTCCGAAACTAACACTTTTGATCACGTGATGAATTCTCGCATCTCGCAGCTGGGGTAACAGTGTTTGTATATCCGATTTAGTCGCCAACCAATCTGACGGTGAACTGAATATTGCTATCGGTAAAGTTATATCTCTCAAGTTGTACGCTGGAGGAGCTGGACCACTCCTATATTTTATATGATTCTCATCCGCCCCATAGTCAAACATATGAAAGTATCCACTCTTCACAAGCTGCACGTAATGCAACACCGTCTTCACAGAACCTCCCGCTGGTACATGAGCCAGTACTTCCCCCATGGTCTTTGGATCCCACATGTAACCACTACCACCATTCCCGAGTAAGAGTAAAGTATTATAACAAGACTTTCTAAATCCTTTGCAATATTTTTCCACAATTTGATCTGGGAAAACTTCTTTCCGCATAAATTCAGACTGCCCAAGGAAGGCAAGCGACTGCTCTCCATTTTCTCTGTAGAAATTAGCTAGCATATTCAATGGGCCTTTAGCGTGATACATATAAGCTAATGGAGCGAATAGAATAGCTGAACTTAATATAGTGTTATATTCCGGCTTACTAGATAAAAGAACGAGTAATGCTGTGCATCCCATGGAGTGTCCTATGAAGTTCAGATCCGAACTGTTCGTGATTTCAATTATGTGTTTAATTTCTGCTGGTAAATCGTACATACCGATTTCATGCCAAGAAAAATCCCAATAGTCTGACCAATTAGAGCTCTTATTTGCGTGTATTCTAGAGTATCTGTTACCACGAGCATTCAGCAGCCATACATCGAACCCGTGCTCAAGTAGCTTATAAGGCAGGGCGCAATTTCTTCCCAGAAGTAGCCAATCGTCAGAACTTCCAAGTATTCCGTGGTGAAGTAGTACTACTCTGCTGTTTATTGGATTGTTTTCTCGCATCACTCGATGCATTGTTAACATGTACCCATCCTCGGTGAGAACTGTGTGTGATTCTGATAGGTATCCGTGTGCCGCAATCAACTGTTCAGCATTCATGTAGGGCACGGAAGTCATTCTTGGAAAATATACTACAGGTGGTACCATATACTTAGTCGATCCTTGACGTAAATTATTTTCCAAGTTATCGGAAAGCTTCCTTTTTTTCAAAACTTCATTAAAGAAATTGTTAAACGCACTTTTAACATGTTGCTTACTTTCTGCCAATTCTTCGGTTTTTTTACTGACGAAGGTTTTGAGACTTTTAAAAAACTTCCCAACGTTATCTAAAAAGGGAATCGTCCTTATATTTCGACGGATCTCACACTCTTTAGAAGTGCATTCCGCATTTGATTTGAACACGAAATCAAATAAAAACACAAACAAAACCAATTTACGAAACATTTGGATACTGTGGGCACTGAGAACGAACTGAAGCAGACACACAAATAATTTCTGGAAAAGATGGCAAAGACGTATGGCACCTCAAAACAATGGCTCCCATTCTAGAGCGGGTCTGTTTAGACAGAGCGTACGTGTCTAGATAAACATAAACATAGCGGATGCACAATATTGAAAGTCAGCTTCTGAAATCGAATCTCTTACAGATGTTTATAAACTTAAACACTCATTCATTCATTTATCTACTCGTAATAACATAATAAATGATGTTATCGCCATGACAACAAGGATGAGTTGAGGTAAATATTATAGGTAACTATGGGTAAGTGCTAATTACCGATTTCTTATTGATTTTCTGACACTATTTGTGTTTGTTATTGAGTCAAACTTCCAAGAATGTCTTATGATTTCGTTGATATTACAGTATATCAACGACTAGGTTCCGTCCTACTCTGTTTAATATAAAAACTGACATTATCCCAAAAAACCGGCCAAGAGCGTGTCGGGCCACGCTCAGTGTAGGGTTCCGTAGTAATCATTCTTTTTTTGTTTGAAAAAAGATACGATCAGGATAATAAAATATGTAAACGAAGTTAAAAAAAATGCTTGCATATGCATACGATTATACTACAAACTTAGTCGAGAAATTATTTTGTACAACTTATTTTTCTTTTTTGTACAAAAACTGTTTCCATCCAAGTTCAAAATGATTTTCCTAGAAAGTCCAAAAGTTCTACTTTTCAGATTTTTTTCATATTTTCTAAACTTATGGTTCAAAAGTTAGATTGTTTTTTACTTATGGAGCGATTATTTCCGAAATTATTGACATTATCAAAAAATGATTTTAGTAAACCCCTATTTATTTCCAACAATATATCACACGTTAGGGTTGACATTAACAAAAAAAACACTTTCCACTTTACTTAAGGGGGGGTACCCTAATAAAACATTTTTTTTTCAATTTTTATTTTACCACTTTGTCGGCGTGATTGATACACATTGGTACCAAATATCAGCTTCCCAGTGCTAACGGTCACAGAGATTAAGCGAGGACGGACGAAGGACAGACAGACATGGCGAAACTATAAGGGTTCCTAGTTGACTACGGAACCCTAAAAAGCAATAAGGACGAAGCTCTCCGTAAAAAATAATCTCTGTGATGAGAGTACTATGGTTTTAACCGAACTCAGAACGTGTAAAAAGATTTAATTAGCTGTTGTACCAGCAGCATTAATTCTTGGTATACCTTTTTTATTCATTCCAGCTGCTCCATGAGCTTTGCCTGGGGCAGGTCACGTATTATAGCTAACCGTGTGTAAAGCAGTTTTCCCATAAGTCTATCCCTGCAAAATTAAGAGTTTGATCATCATCATCATTTTAGCCGAAAGACGGCTACTGCTGGCTACCCGCTTTTTCGGTTTATGGCAGATTCGCTTTAAGGCAGATTCGCTTTACGACAGATTCGCTTTACGGCAGATTCGCTTTACGGCAGAAATTGTACAGTTGTATTGAAATGGTATCTACGAAATTTATGTGGAAATGAAAAAAAAACGACTGCCTCGTTGGTCTAGTGGTCGCAAGTGCGACTGCTGAGCATGGGGTTCTGGGTTCGATTCCCGGGTCGGGCAAAGTGTAATTGGCTTTTTCCATTAGGAATTTATCAGTAACAGCCACGGAGTCTGGATTTGTGCCCGGTTGATGACAATAGGCTCGCCCCCTATTACATGGGACTTAAACATAACTGGCGAAATGTGGGTGTACTATTAGGTAGACCTCTGCCTAACCCTTCGGGGATTACAGGCGTGATGATATGTTAGATGAAAAAAAAAAAACGAAATGCCCGCGAATATGAAACGAAGTTCTTCATACACTTTCGTAGAAATAAAATAATAGAACTAAAAATATTTTAGTTATGATTTACTAAACTATGATTTTAATTTTCTTTTAATAATTTCGTTCACAAATTAATGTCAATTTGTTTCTGAATTCGAATTCAATTCAAAAATTTCGAATCTGCCATAAACCGAACAAGTGGGGCTACCCCAAGTGTCGCCACATTGACCAGTATCGTGCATCTCGCATCCAGCGAATCCTCGCAACCTCCACCAGGTCATCAGTCCTAGGTGGACGGGAGTCCGGGAGGCCTACCAACGCAACGACTTCCGACCTTTCGATCTATTAAGTATTTAGAATTTGGTCTTGAGAGCTATCTAATAATATATAATCGTGGTAAAGCGTGCCTTTGAGGGAATCTGCACTCCTTTAAACTAGAATTGATGGTACGATGGAATTGGAGGAATCATCGGAATAAATAAATAAGTACTGCCTTCGGAAAAAACTTATATTATTTTATTTCCGTTCTCTGGAAAAAACTTGATAAACGAATCTTAAATTCAAGTGTATTGTATGTGTACTTTTCGAGTGAACCGACCGAGAATAAAAAGTTACACCGAAAATTCAACCCCACATTTCAGCCTCTTAGGGCTGGAATTTAGAAAACCCCTTTCTGAATGGATATCGCCTTTTCACAAAGAACACACGCTCTACGTTCATGACCAGCGGTTTAGACAGTGTGTAGATCTATCAGTCAGTCAAGACCTTTTTTTTTTTGGGGGGGTTGGAAATCATCAAATGGCTTCTCCCGCTCTGGGCAAAGCGGTAGGGAGTGTCAGACTTTTACTGACTAAAAACTACCCATGTTCCTTGTTAGCCCTTATGCCGAACCCGCGGTATCTCTTTCGAACACTCGCAGCCCCGACGGGGTCAGTCAAGACCTGAAGCGTGAAACTTAGGACTATGATGATTGCTATGCTTTTAAGATAAAGATGATTGTAATACATTAGGCGATAAGTTATGATCAGTGGCATGGATAGATAACCGCTATGCACATTGGCATCAGCGATCATTTTGACAAACAAACATAAATTCACAGCAGCATAGATGTGTATATGTGTACTTATACTGTATAATTATATGTACTTATATAGACAATGAGGAATCAACAACGAAGCGCAACGCACAAACAGACCACAATTTTATTGTTCAGTACCTTCGTTAATCCGAATGAATATCGATGAAATTTTCATTTGTTATTAAAGTGCAGGGGGTCTAAAATGGCCACTTTAGCAGAATATGAATTGACCTTTCAAAATAATAACTGCGTCTGTGACCATTTTACGAATTTAACGCAATTCATATTGTTTTCCTATTATTACTTACCTATGATCTATTTTCCTTAATGGTCCCAGACGCTGTTACTATTAAGAAAGGTCATTTACGCTTTTTGACGTAATTCCTATTATGATCTGCTAAAGTGGCCGTTTTAGACCCCCAGAAATACTTATAGTCCGGTCAATATAGACATTTGAAATAACTATAATTCCCACAGAGCCAAATATTGGTGGAGAACTGGGGTATACCATTACAAACAAAGCCTTAAAAAACACCATCGATCCTATGTGTGCTACAAAAGTTATTCGGGGTCAAAGGTCAAAATATGAGGATTTTTTAATTTTTATCGAAAACGGTAAGTTTTATCAAAAAAAATCTCAACCCAAAGTTGTAGATCATAAAATTCTCTACAAAAATGTACTACATTATTATTTTCTAAAAGTTACCATTCCTGAGATATCGTGATTCTAACAGTCACATTATTCTTCACTACATAGTATAAAATAAAGTCGCTTTCTCTGTCCCTATGTCCCTTTGTATGCTTAATTCTTTAAAACTACGCAACGGATTTTGAAGGGGGTTTTTTACATAGATAGAGTGATTCAAGAGGAAGGTTTATATGTATAATAACATCCATTTGCACCCGTGCGAAGCCGGGGCGGGTCGCTAGTTATGTATAAAAGCGAAAGGTAACTCACTCCTCACGAGATCTCGAAAACCGCTGGACGTATAAAGATGATTTTTGGACAGGAGGTAGTTTATAGTTAGTAAACGTCCGCTAAGAACGGATTTTGCGACAGGGCCGTTTTAGGGTGATCTTAGGGCCCTCGCAAGTTTGTATAATAATAATATTCCACAACTCCACAACTATCACACATGTATGAAAGTCCTTCATTTTTTGTGCTACAATCTTGATTTTTGGCAGAGACGTAGTTTATAGTTAGTAGACGTCTGCTATGCATAAATTTTCTGACAGGGCTGGATTAGGGTGGTCTATGAGCTTTTGCAAGTTCTGATTCATACAACCTTGCGTGGGCCCTTAGACCACCCTAATCCGGCCCTATCGCAAAATCCGTTCTTAGCGGACGTCTACTAACTATAAACTACCTCCTTGCCAAAAATCATATTTATACGTCCAGCGGTTTTCGAGATTTCGTGAGGAGTGAGTTACCTTTTTCTTTTATATAAAGGCTCTTAGAATCGCGATATCTCAGGAATGGTAACTCTTAGAAAATAATAATGAACGAAATTTTTGTAGAGAATTTTAAGATCTACAACTTTGGGTTGAGGTTTTTTTTGATAAAAGTTACCGTTTTCGAGAAAAAATCTCAAATTTTGACCTTTGACCCCGAATAACTTTTGTAGCACACATAGGATCGATGGGAATTTTTAAGACTTTGTTTCTAATGGTATACCCCAGCTCTCCACCAATATTTGGCTCTGTGGGAATTATTGTTATTTGACCACTACTTTTATGTCTAAATTGACCGGACTATTACACTGCTCAAATACATGGCAGAGCTGCTTCTATATAATTATTTCGGTCATGACCAAGTGGTCCGACCGCATAGTCTGACCAATCGGACTTCGTGAATTGACCGTGTACGTAATTTTGCACGTTTGTAGAAAAATAGGTAGGTACGGTTTTTTTTTAATTACACTTGGTAAAGTTCAAACGCATATTTCTCATGATAAAATAGGTTCCTTAAATTTGTTTCAAATTAAATCAATACAGTAGGCAAAAATGATTGCTAACTGTAGCGCTGATGTTCTTACGGAACATGTGGTAACCATTTGTACGTTGATGACCCTTCCATCCCGTCATGTATAAGCGGAGTGAGCACAGTGATTAGTTTTACTTTTTCTCGTCTGAATGCATCATCAACATCTGCCTCAACTATAACTAAAAATATTTAAAATAAGCAAGTAGATAGTGATAGTTTTATAATTCAAATGTATGGTAGCGACCAGCCCGATGTAGGTTTATGATACTGGGTAACGCGATACCCTTTAAGAAGGCTGAATGTCAGACTTTCAGACCACTGACTACCTGTAACGACTGTCAAAGGTCTATATGTGGGTGTTAGTACCAAGTACGTTGTCCTCCACGGGCTTTCTACCTACAGTTATCAGAATTTTCCACTCCTTACTTTACAGAAATTAGAGGGGGCGGGGAACAGAAATAACAATATAATACTTTCTTGTAAACATTTTTACAAAATCAACAAACAAGCGATATTTATTTTAAATTAATTAGCTCTTCTTGTAAAACGACACTTTGATATGTGGGAAGATGTGTGTGGTGTGTATCTTCTAACTTAGCTATTTGTAGAAACGTAGAAATGTAAACAATTATGATGATATTTATATCTTAAGGTGAATGCTTCAAGGTTTCGAACTCCACGATATATGACCTCTAAAATCCGCAATATTTCATTTTTTTTTTTATTTCATGTAGCCAGTGACACTCACGCCACCAAGACTAATCTAACGACGTATATATCATAAAATATACAAATCTGTTCAGTATCTATGGCTCATCCGTTAAGGAGTTATAGCGAACAAACAAAGAAACGGACATACATACAGGTCAAACACATAACCCTCCTTTTGGACTGCGCCGCAGTCGGGTAAAAAGAGACACTCACTAAACCAATAATGTAACGAATAAAAGATAATATTACGTTCTTTGTTCGCACATGTGATAGCTCGACTAATATTACATCTTAAAAATATAATTTATAGCCCCAAATAAAAGCCTTCTGCCAATGAAATATTTTTTTGACTAAGATCATTAGTTCCGGAGAATACCCCTACATACAAACTTACAAGCAGGCTTTTCAAAAAATGCCTTACTTACTGTACGTGTAAGGCCTATCTACCTATTTGATTACACTATGACCTACTTGATCGTACTAAGTACTACCATTCTTTATAGTTATTTATGTAGAAGGCATGTCCTGGCATGAGTGTCAGGCTGGTGGAATTTATGATACAAACCTAGAAACCTAAGTAGACAGGCATGCAGCCTTAAGCTGGGTTCCCACGGTGCGTGATTCTGCGGATCATCACGCACAGCCGACGACCACGGACGGCAACGCACACAGAAAGTGCTCTTTCAACGGTGCGTGTCGGTCTGTGTAGATATTTATGATAGTTTCATTTCATAATGCAAACTGAAAGAGAACGTATTATCGCTCTCTGTCACTTTGCAGCACCTTTGAAGTTACCGCCTCGCGACGGATACTCGTACCGATACAGACGAGACCCTTCCCACGGTGTGTCGTCCGAACTGGTCCGCGTCCGTCTGCGATACCGCGGACCGTGGGAAGCTATCTTTATACCTACCTAGATGATACTTAACGTCTTAATAAAAGCTTGCTGTTGATTTTTTAATGACCGACCGGTACTTTAAACTCTGACTGACTAAAGTCACAGTTGAAAATTAAAAATTCATTTACATGTCATGTTGTGTTAATTAAAACGGACATGAGACGTAAAAATATGTCTGTGACATTTATAGGTACTTGAAAACAAACTAAACGAAGAGCAGCGGTGGCCCAGTGGTGGCGGCCCCGACTTACGTTTTTAAATCGTGGGTTCGTACCCAAGCAGGCGCATTACTTTGTGTAAGTAATTTATTTCATCACCACTGCTCTCAAAACGGTGAAAGAAAACATCGTGAGGAAACCGGCATGTCCTAGAACCAAAAATTCGAAGGCATGTGACATCTACCAACCCGCACTGGGCCCGCGTGGATTCTAGCCCATTCCCTCACAAAGAGAGGGGGTCTGTGTCCAGCAGTGGGACTGCTTGCCTCGTTGGTCTAATGGTCGCAAGTGACTGCTGAGAATGAAATCGAGATTGGGGAAAGTGTTATTGACTTTTCTCTATCATGAATATTTCTCTAGCATCCATGGAGTCGGGGTTGACGCCACCCTGTTAGAATATGCCACGTGATTCTAAAACCACGCTGTTCCAGCCGTGCATGAGCGTATTTTAGAAAATTCCTTCTTGAGATGACGTCATTGAAGATCAATAACACCACACACACAACATTCAACAATGTCACATTTCTTTAAAAATGTAAATGTTTAAATGTTATTTAATTATAACTAAAAAAACCGGCCAAGAGCGTGTCGGGCCACGCTCAGTGTAGGGTTCCGTAGCAATAATTCTTTTTTGAAAAAAGATACGTTATTATTTTCCAATTTTTATTTTACCACTTTGTCGGCGTGATTGATACACATATTGGTATCAAATTTCAGCTCTCTAGTGCTAACGGTCACAGAGATTAAGCGAGGACGGACAGACGGACAGACAGACATGGCGAAACTATAAGGGTTCCTAGTTGACTAAGGAACCCTAAAAAAGGATTTATGATTTTATTCTTGAACTGGCATGCAATTATCACAATAAAAAAGGAGTTAATAGCTTGTTTTGTGCTTTACAGTTTTCCACGTGTATTGCTCGTGAGCCTAGTTTCAGCTCGGTCGTGGTGAAAGGAGAACTGTCTTTTTAAGAACTCGCTGACTGCCCAAGTGCAGCACCGGACGTATAATGGCTCAGAAGATACCTACGTCACTCGGGGAGGCTCCTTTCTTGTACCTTAGTGTTAAACAAAATTAAGCAAGAAAAAAAAACTGCAATCATTTAATAAAAATAGTCTAAAGACATTGTTAGCCTGTGCGAATGTTTCGACGGGTTGTGAATTTTCTTAGCAACAATTTGCATCAGCTACTGGTATTTCTTAAACAGCAAATTAAAATAAAAGTACGTATTCGGCTAATGTTTTCCAAATGGGATAAAATAATGCAAATCTGTTTTGATAATTATTCTCTTTTATCTGTTTCACAGTCTCGTACTCTTAGTAAACGAAGAGCCTCCTCAGATTTGTTCGAGGCTATATTGGCTAATGAATGAGCTAATCCAAATAAATAATAATAAATAAATCGGTGAAACGTGCTATCGCTAAATAATGTATCGCCTAATACTTAATTATACCGTTCAAAGGTGAATGGTTTCGAATCTGTAGAAAATTATATCGTTCAAGGGAAATTCTATCCGTACGGGACTCGATATTGAAATAAACAACTATCGGCACAATGACTGCTGTACTCACACCCCCACATGATACTTAAATAGCTAATCTTTCTGAACATTTTATTGTTGTTTTAACTATAAAATCTTTAGTTACCGGCCAAGCGCATTTCAGCCCACGCACAATGTAGGGTTCCGTAGTTGCCCGTCAAACTATGTGGACTAACTAAACTGATTAACTTCCCTGCCTACCTGCCTCCGAACGATGATTTCATTGGAATAATAAAACAAACTTACATTTGCATTTCTAAATACCTACCTGTGTTCTTTATTTCATTATATAATAATATTATTTATACTATACTACCATGATTTTCACACGCCCAAACACAACCCTTAAAGGTAGTTTGAGTAGCCAATCTTGAGTCTAACAAACATAATTATTTATTTATTTATTATTTACTAGTGACCCGCCCCGGCTTTGCACGGGTGCAAAAAAGATACTAAAACCTTCCTCTTGAATCACTCTATGTATAAAAAAAAACCGCATCAAAATCCGTTGCGTAGTTTTAAAGATTTAAGCATACAAAGGGACATAGGGACAGATAAAGCGACTTTGTTTTATACTATGTAGTGATTAAAACTTTATGCACAACAAAATCGTACAAAGGCGGACTTAATGCCTTGGGCATTTTCTACCAGTCTACCTTAGGGTGATGCGGTATGTAATTATGCACTTCATAGTTTAATATTTCACAAACGAATCTCTTAATCGAAAATGTGTTCGAGCAAACTCACAATCTTTTGCAAAGAACTGTCCAACGACACCCCAATCTATGGGCTTCGCAAGAAAAAAGATCATCCCCACTTTCGTGTATACCTAACTACTACATAGATTAAAGCAGCATTAAGCATTAAGAGGAAATTGCATCTTTCTAGTACTAAGAGTCTTTGAGATATAGTGCGGACGGAAGGACAGACGGACATGGCGAAACTGTTACCGCCTTACTAATAAAAATAGTTAAACCTGGTTTAACTTAGACTCGGTTTATCTCCTATTCCGTCTCACTTCAAAAATATTCAAAAGAAAGTGACGGCATGCGAAATAAATAAAGTCTAAGTTAAACCAGGTTTAACAATTTTTATTAATTAGGCGGTAAGGGTGGAACCCGGTAAGTGGTGTTGATTACGGAACCCTAAAAATGATCGCAGTGACGGGGAGAACAAATGCCTTTCGGATTCGTTATGGGTAATTTTAAACCCTTTATAGTAAGGTAGGTTCCAGCTATGTGACGAATTATTTTTATACCGACTGAAAATCAGATTTAAATAATTGTTTAACCATTGCACAGTGCGGTCTGTGCGTGACCTGCTCCCGAAGCTGGCGTAGCCCAAAATAATCATCATCATCATCAGTCTAATGTTCCCACTGCAGGGACTCAGGCCTTCTCTCTAGGAGAGGGATGGGCTATAATCCACGACGCGTGGATGTCACATGTCTTCGAATTTTTTGGTTCTAAGATATGCTGGTTTCTTCACGATGTTTTCCTTCACCGTTTTGAGAGCAGTGGTGATGAAAAAATAAAAACCTAACAGCAGAAAATATAACAACCTAATAAAACCTAAGAAAAAATTGCAAGCTGCGTTTAAGTGGGGGGAGGGTACTATCTCAGCTTCAAAATTAACTTACATCAACAGTTTAAATTATTACACTGAGCAACAGGACCTAGGTCTTCTTCTATTATAATGAAAATTTCACGAATCTGAGATGCTGTGTTGTCAGACAAAGTGCAATAAACGACCGTTTGGGAACAACTACTTAGTACGTATTTTACTATGGGGTACCTACGTATCATATGAGCGGAAAATAATCTACTGATATATTTGAGACCTAGCTGCTAGATTGAAAGGCGTGCTTGATATTAAAACAGGTTAATTATTTCAAGAGGAAACCTGGTACAAACAGGTTCAACTATCTTTGTTGTTAAATATGACACTGATAGTCAAAAGTAAATGAAAACAAAACACCTCTTTTATTTCGTTGCGTCTCACATATTATTATTTACGATATTACACGGAGACGGATTTACACGGAGATACTGAATAAATGCCTCTTTATTATTATTGTCACTTGAATGATTTGTGATTTTTACAAAATTCGATCATTGAAGTTCGAGTTGCTCATTTTATTAGAAGACAAATGTATGCCTACGTTTTCTAAGTTTCTAATAATCTTGATCGCATTACGAAGTTATCTTAGGGAGATAGGGATAACCATTGAATGAAAAAAGGCATGTATTTAAATCGATATCTGAATATTCCTTTTTTTTTAACAAAATATTCCAAAGTTTAACCAAAAATACTGACTTGCACACAAATTATGCACAATAAATAAATCAAATTCAATATAGTTGTTTAATGGTATTTGCAAAACTGTTTTATTGAACTGATAACCACCTAACCTAACCAAAATAATAATCACAATATCTGCGGAAATGTACTCACGATACGCAAAAAAAAAAAAACAACCTAAATAATTATAACCTAACCTACACTTTACGTTTTAGAGTGCAAGTTATTTTTGATACTTAAACAATTTGTATTTTTCCAATGTACGATCCACATTTTGGTGTGAATTCGATGTTTTGTGGGCTTTTTTATTTTTTTTAGTAGGACATTTTTAGTTAATAAATTGATTTTTTTGCACAGCATTCATTTTTCTGGTATGCATTCAGTTAATTAGTGGAGTTACGTATTGTGCTGAAAAATTATACAGATGTACATTTAAAAATATCCCGAAAAAATCTTAACACACCACTCTTAGAAATCCGACGCTGCGTGTTTTAGTACGGTACTTAATTGCCCTTGCCTCAGAAATAGTAGATACCGAACCGATATCGATTGCCCAATGCGAATAAAATCCATATTTACATATTATTATGTAGTAATTTCTTCGCCTTTGTTGTTTAACAAACGCTGCCGAATGCCAGTTGTTGCTGCTTCAAAATGTAGGAATAGCAGATATCATTTAAAAATGGCACGCTGGCGTTACAAGTCTGTCGGTCTTAGTAATAAAACTTTAATATTGCCATTCATAGGGTGGCAAACTGCATGCTAACAACGTGACTATGTGTCACGTTGTTAGCATGCAGTTTGCAAACGCTTTATCATGTTGCCATCCAATCTGAGTTTAACGAGCTTTGTAGAATATTAGGAAAAAGTTTGATGAGTATAGTTAGCGAAATCATGATGATGTTAACATCATGATTTCGTGTGTGTGTTTATTAAACGAAATAATGAAGTGACCATTTTAGGTTTAGCTAAATAAACTAAAAATATATTTGATAAGGAACAACAGGTAACGAGTTAGGCCCAATGAATCTACAAACATTATTTTCATGAATTTAATTCCATGACATAGGAATAAAACAGTAAATAGCTATTTAATATGAACATATTTAATTCAATTATGGCAGGACAAACACATTTATAACTCACATAACTAATTGCTTCGCACTTAAAATTCATCTCTTTCTCTTACTCCTCTTACTCTTAAAACCCCAATCAATTATCATATTTACGATTAAATTTTAAACTCTTAGTAGTGTTAGTTTGTGGTGTTATCTTGGACGTTGCAACGTCAATTTGAATTTCATTAGTTTTGGTACCCGTATAGACATTTAAACCATTTATCAAAAAATCGATAACTTTCGTAAAAACGACTTCTTCTGCTTGAGCCCCCCATACGAAGTCGGTGTGACTCATATTCTTGCCTCGTATTATGTAATGATCCATTGGATTACCGATGCTAAAGTACAGTCGCAGCATGTCAGGGATAGTAGCCAACCAGTCTTCACTGGAACTAATTAGAGCGATTGGCAGCGAGATTTCATTCAGGGGAAACTGAGCTTTTACATTATTAAACATATGAAACTTGCCACTTTTGACAATTTGAGCATAATGCAGCATGGTGACCGTGGAACCACCAGCAGGTACGTGGTATAACAATCTTGCCAAATAACTAAGATTCCAAAGACGATTATCTGACGGAATACCACCACTGACAAAATATAATGGATTACTGCAAAACAATAACGGGCCTTTACAATATTTCTGCGCAAGCCATTTTGGTATTTTCCGTGAAGGCAGAAACTCCTTGCTCCCAATAAGTTTGAGTAACTGGTTGGGCGGGCTTGTCGCCATGGCCGTCAGAATCTTGAACGGCCCTTCAACATTGCTCATGAATGCTAAAGGTGCCAACAGGATACCAATTCTTAGGTGCTGGTTGTATCTGGGCATCGTGGAAAGTAATACCAGAAGTGCCGTGGCACCCATCGAGTGTCCGATGTAATCGATGGGATGGTTACTCTTTGTTACCACACGTATGTAATCAATAACAGAGGGTAAGTCGTACTCTCCCATTTCTTGAAACGAGAATCTCCAGAATCGATCAGAATCTACTGCTAGTTTAATATGTCCACGCGAATAGTAATTTCCCCTCGCATTCGCCATCCAAACGTCGTACCCGAGATCGGCTAGGATATAAGGTAGAGATTTTTTAGGTCCCAACAAAATCCAATCCGCGGAACTGCCAAGTAATCCATGATGAAGTATCACTGTTTGATTCTTTAGTTTCCTCTCCGATTTCTGTGATATTCTATGTATAGTGAGCAGATAACCGTCTCTGGTGTGGACGACATGTGATTCGACTCTCCTTCCGTGTAGGATGGCCAGTTGCGGCGTGGACATGAGCGCAGTCGGCTCGGCTCTCAGGTTGATGTATTCCGGAATCTCTGAGTCGCTCTCAGCTGCTGTTTTGTCGACGAAGTCGTTAAAAGTCTTTTTCAACACAGGATACCCAATTTGTTGTAATGTTGAAATTGTAGGTAGAGGTAACTGATCCATTCCGGCCGGCAAAAGCAATTTTGATAATGCTAATTTCATATCGTTAAAGGTGTTTGACATAGAGGTAGCTATATCATGAAAATGGCTTGATAAATAATCAAGTAACGGACCACACATAACTTTTTGATTGAAACATAGTACTATTACTAGAGTTATCATTAAAATCTTCATGATCACACTCGCGTCCGTTGCATCAGCGCTTGCGTGACTGACTACTACTTACGAAGGTTTACAACAAACGATTACGATAAAATATATTTACAAAATAGAACAATCGAGATAGTGCTCGTATTTAATAACATTGTGCATGAATCAGTTTGATTATACAAATCTGCGCATCGTACAATTGAAGTGTTTTGTCTCTCATACCATAGACCAAAAAAACAAAATAACTAAAAAAATCTCTATATCTGAATTGTATGACTAAAAAAATATACCTTGACTTTATCTGCATGTGTCTCTAATAACCTTTCCTCGCAGCGCAATAAATAAAATAATAAATGAAATCTAACTTTCAACCTTAGAAGCAGGTCAAAAGGATTCCATAGGTACGATTATGCAGAAAAATTAAATATACTGACATCAGCGCGAAACTTCGCCTCTCCCCTAGTTCGGGAGAACTTTCTTTCTTAACGACGTAAACAATTTAAATCTAATGCAATATGCAGACCGCGCCGGCGACTCCAGCACCCCGACTTCCACCCCTCCGCCCGCCTTACCTGCGCCTTTATAAAAAATTCACCCTAATTCTGGGCCCAGAGCGAGATACCCCGCAGTCTCAAACTACACAGGAATCGCCACTAACTCTATATCTTGAGGATTATTTTACCTTCTTATTACCGCATTTATCCGTTAACGCTTTCCTATTGTTATTCCTGCAATATTTTATTGAATAAAAGATCAGTTTCGCTTTATTATTTGGTCGGATAAGTAATATTGGCTTGGGGATACAATATTCAATTAGCCAAATACATAGCCATAGCAACAACTAGCTCCCGAGATCTCACAAAGCAAAGCTACATAATTATACTTTAATACTAATGTTGCAATGTTGTTGTGAGGACGTAAGTTACATTTATACAAATTAGCAACTTCATAAAGACAGCACTAGAGCTTTGAGTTTGCATATTAACAAGCAGAAGTTTATGAGAACTAAAATGAATTGTGTCGTAATTGTTATTCTTAGAAAGTGCCATTTTATCAATTTAGCTCTCTAGCAAGCTTCGCCATGTCATTATAAACCTTAGTCAAAGTCTTTGGGCAAAAGGACGATCATGATATATTATGATCATCACCATCATCATCTAGCAACCTAGAATTCAACATAAAAACAAACACTTTCGACTTGCTGTAATTATTTAAAACGTTCAATTACAAATTGGCACCCGAAATAGTAAAAAGGCACACCGGTGTTTGTATAGATGTGCAAGCAAGGAAAGTGGAATGGGGCAGATCGAGCAACCAACATTGAACTCATGCAAAATGCAGTGGCACACCTTTCCCCTCCTGTTTGGAGCGGCCCGCGTAACCTCCCCCATTTATAAATGATTCGGGGCTCAATTTCGCCCGCACTCACCCACTGGAATATTGTTTGACTTGTGAACGTACTGAGTGGACTCTAGGTTTTTACACGACCATTACCGTACGGTCCGGCATTGACTGTTTTATTTATCGTGCCAGTACGCTCGCGCTGGCGGGAGCAGTAACAAGTTCTGTACAAACATTGTTTTACAGCAGTTTACAGGAATAAACAACTGTCGGAAATGTCTCTTGTCCTATTATTTACGTAGGTAACATATTATAACATCACGCCGTTAATAATAATAATATTCCACAACTATCACACAACGCCATCTAGTCCCAAGGTAAGCAGAGCTTGTGTTATGGGTACTAGACAACTGATAAACATACTTATATATTTCTAAATACATACATATTATAGATAAAATTACACCCAGACACAGAACAAATGATCGTGCTCATCACACAAACATTTGTCCTGGGTGGGAATCGAACCCACGACCTCCGGCATAGCAGTTAGGGTCACTAACCACTAGACCAACAGGCCAGTCGAATAATATAATAAGAATAATAATCTCCAAAGGGTCACATTTTGACAGTTATTTTTAAGTTCCTTAAAATAAGGGGTGAGTCATAAAACCGAGTACAAATTCAAACTCTGAGGCTTAAAACTGAGATATTTCTGATAGATATAAAAACAATTATTATCCTGACCCAGGAATCGAACCTAGAACCGAGGCAGAGGTACGAGTTATCTGCCTAGCCTTTTCCCAACTATATTAGGGTCAGCCTTCAGTCTTACCGGATGTAGATAAATATCAGTATTTTACATGGAGCGACTGCCTGTCTGACCTCCGCAAATCCAGTTAATACTGGGTAATACGATATCCTATGGTAAGAATGGTACGAGTACATACTGTAAATCTAGATGTCTTGATGCGGTCTACACCGCACGGGCAAGGGCCGACGCCTGTTGGGGTGAGTTACCGCGGCCCCGTACACGAAGGGCTAAGAAGGAACATGGATGAATTTTGTCAGTAGAAGTCTGACACTCCCTTCGGCTCCGCCCAGAGCGGGAGGTGTTATTTGATTATATCCACCCATCAAAATATAACATTCAGAATCCTACACTCATTTAAATACATAGTTTATAAAGGTGCCATTTAATTTTTCTTTTATCCATTGACGGGTATAAATTAATACTCGTACTGTATTTGACGTGCTTGATAATAATCAAGCACGTCAAATACGAACAGAATAATACATTATGTAGTTTGTGTATATAAATTAAAATGTTGCCTTACATAAGTACCTACCCACCGAAATGAGCAACATAGCCGTGTTTAGATTTAATTAAAGAGGCCTTTGAGAATATTATTTAATTAGCGTAAAGTATGATTTTACCTCTATTCTGTTTAAAATCCGTGATAATTAATGTTTTTCCCAAAGTCCAACACCCGTATCTATAACAAATCATAGTGATTACTTGAGTAAAAGTCATTGTTTAAGATCCGATTTTTTCTCTTTAGTTTAGTAATTCCCTAATGTTAGAACTATCACAGGTTAGAATTCTTAGGTTTGCTTTCTTTGACGGTTCTAATTTCGTTTAAATTCTTGCCCATTGCATAAAAATATTTGCATAAGTAATTACTTATGTTTTAGTAATTACTTTTACTTGACTGTAAATACGGATGCAAGAGTGTTCGTGGTTATAACCTGAACAAATAATAATTATGGTGTGAATCTATCTATATATAAATAAAAAGAAAAGTCCTGACTGACTGACTCATCAACGCCCAGCCCAAACCCTTGGACCTAGAAAGCTGAAATTTTGCACAGAGATTCCCTTTATAATGTAGACAAGGAATAAGGAAGGATTTTTCAAAATTCAACCATTAAGCATTGAGGTATAAATAAGGGAGTTAAATAGGGGTTGAAAGTTTGTATGGAAAGTCGTTTTTTTTCACGCGGGAGAAGTCGCTGGCAAAAGCTAGTCGATAATAATAATTGCTGCACCCATTATATAAAGAGTTTTCTACGCAATTTCGTTAGCAAACTAAGCCTTTGGTCACGGCTGTCATTAATGGATCTTTGACAGTCGTAGCAGGTACCTACTCAGTGGCCCGAAAGAATGACAACCAGTCAATACCAAAAATCAAAATCAAAACATTTATTTCAAGTAAGCCAGTTACAGGCACTTTTGAATAGTCGAATAAATATTAAATAAACTAAGCTACAGTCCCAGTCACTAGGCATAATAACTGTGAGTGTGATTGATTCATTAAATACAGTAATGCATGAATTAAAGCAAGATTATGAAATGAAACAGTGTGATCCAAAGAACTTTGTAGGGTTACAAATTGAAAAATCTGAAGGATTTATTTTTATTCATCAGTTAAAATATATTGAGAGGCTATTGTATAAATATAATATGCAAGATTCTAACTGCAATAGTATCCCAGTGGACCCACATCCACATATACAACACTGAGAAGAGCACTGAATCTGTGGACAAGAATATTCCATACCGAGAGGCAGTTGGATCGCTTATGCATCTGGCTGTGGTAAGCAGACCTGACATTATGTATGGAGTTAGTCCGGTGAGTACATATCTCTCCGGTGAAGCTTATAGTGATGCTGATTTTGCTAAAGACACTGCCACTCGAAAGTCATTAACTGGGTATGTGTTTATTAAAAATGGAGCCGCCATTACATGGGCAACACAACGTCAGCAAAGTGTTGCTTTGTCCACCACAGAGGCTGAATTTTTGGCTGCTTGTTCTGCGACAAAAGAAGCTTTGTGGTTAAAGAGAATGTTACTTGATATTGGCGAATTTAATCAGAATTCCATATTGTTAAATATTGACAATCAAAGTGCTATCTGTTTAATTAAAAATGTGGACTATCACAAACGTTGTAAGCACATTGATGTCAAGTATAATTTCATTAAAGACAAGTTTAATAAAAATCTAAAACCCGACTACGAATAAAATATTGGTTTTTGCTCTCCAAGACCTTTCATTTGATACCAAACATGTTATGATTATCTCAATTTAATATTTTTGAGGTAAGTTTTTGACATTTAAATCCGTCATTAAAAGAATTATTTTATAAAATTTATATAGCCTATGTCACCCGGGCTATTCTTACGAATCTATTGACACCTCATTTATTAAAATCCGTTCAGTATTTTAGGCGCTACGGTGGAACATACATACATACCTACATACATACATACATAGACTGCCAAAATCATTACCCTTCCTTTTGGCTTCGCCGTAGTCGGGTAAAAAGTATACTTAATGAAAAAGAAATTGATTAAAATTATGTTTGTACCAAAGAACAACATGCTGATATATTTACCTACTAAGGCTCTGCCTAGAGATAAGTTTTAGTATCTTAGGAGTAAAATTGGTAAGTATTAAGAAATTAAAATAATTTGTTAATACTGTATGAAACTTACTATTAATTTTGGTCAGAGTTTTGTTAACTTTGTTGTGTTTTAGAATAGATTTTTGAGTTCATGCTGTTGTTTATGTTCTGAAATATGTATGTATTAAGTTAAAGGGTTCAAATTTGGTGAGAGTGTTGAAATTAGTAAATTGAACCATAGTTTTAATGAGCATAACTTAGTACATCTTTAGTCATAAGTATCTATGGTCGATTTTGTATCTGTGTCATAGTGTGTTCTGAAAAAGATCTCTATCTAAATAAAACTACGTTTTGTAAAACAATTCACCTTATTTTTCATTTAATTCAACAGTACTGTAGTGTCCCATTCCTTAGCGTTGATCTCAGGAGAAGAATGGCAAGAAACTCCATGGACAACTTTTAAATCATAATATTGTTACAAAACTTTGGTTACATCATTCATGTTGAGATGGTGACAACCAGTATAAGGGAATCACACAGTACTAACTGGGTTGTGGAGGTCCGATAGGTAGTCGCTCCTTGAAAATACCTGTATTCAGACTCAACATGGTTGACAAAAGGTTGTTGAATGGATGAGTCAACATGATGAGATACAACATCGAGAAGTTATCTCTAGGAAATTAACTCTTATTAATTAAAACTAAACATCGCACGTGTTATGTTATGAATACAAATAGGCAATGAAAGACCGGAACAAGATGTGCTTATCACAATGGACATTGTCATATATCTTTTTTAAATAAAAATTGATCTAGCGTGTGCAGTATTTTCTACATCCGAACAGTTTTTACTTTATTACAGGTGAGAAACAAGGACATCTCTGTTACATACTAATAAACGTAGCGTGAGCATTAAGGTTCCATGTCGACTACTTCTCACATATGCTGGCAGCAAGTGCACATATCCTTAAGGCGCTAACAGCACCGAAACTAGCGCCAATTTTTAATTTTTAAAATCACTTTTCATGATTCTAGACTTGAAAAAAAAAACAAAAAAGGGAAAAATACACTTTAGAAGAAAAATCAGTTTCTGAAGTCGGTGCTTTTGTTTCTTTTCTTGATTTTTCTTCTAAAGTTTATTTTTCACTTTTTTGTGTTTTTTTCTTGAAGTCGGTTTTATTATTTGTTAAAAAGTTTTTATTTTTCACTTTTTTGTGGTTCACATGTTCATGGGTCCATAATGTGGACAATGTAGTTTTTTCTTTGAGTTTTGTTGATTTTTCAAAAACCGCTTGTCCGATTTCGATAAAAAAAATTATGGGACCATTTGGAAAGTATACCCTTTCCAACAAAAAAATAATTTTTCAAATCGTCGCAAGTGACGGAGTTATGCCCGAACAAACAGTTTCTTTTTTTAGAAGTCGGTTAATAAAATAAGAGAATTACTGATTAAAGATAAAAGTGGTCACGTTTAGCGGTAATAAGTAGTTCTCTTCATTTATGTGATTTTATGAAAAGTGCCTTCGGACGGCGAGTGTTGGGTGGCTCGCCGAGCGATCCGAACCAGTGCAGCGGGTCGACGGCGCATTGTGTTCCATGCTCGCGCTTCAAAGAGTTGTCAGCATGGGGCCCACTAGTGTCAGTGCCTGCTAGGATTGCGGAATTTGTTCAAACGAAAAGGGCAAAAGAAGAAATATGAATGTGTAGATTCTGTTTACTAGGTGGTGGTGTATCTATGGGCCAACTGAAAATAAATATATTTGTTGTTGATGCCGAGCAGTGGCGATGCTGTAACGATGAACATAAGTATGCGTCTAGCATGGACTTGCCAATTCCGAAATGCTCGAGTTGTAACCATGCGGCCATGTTACCAGCGCTTATGATCAATCGTTGATCTGATTGAAAAACAAACGATGTATGATATATTATTATAATAACTTCTGTGAGACTGTAAATACATCTGTAGATTGTTGGCCATCGTAACAATGATTAAGTACCTTAGTATCCAAACAAAAACTATGGTACTCGGGTTTGTGATTGAAACACTACCTCCTGTTTATATCAACAACATCTCGTATTTTGTACTCAGGTATGTCAAGTCGTGGGTAAGCAGAGGGTCTACCAATTGTGCTCTATAATTCCCGCTTCAATGGTTCAGTTAATTTCTTACATTTCGACAACATTATTTTATTGTAACATCGACTATAACCGTATTTGACCATTTCTCTTGATTTGCAACTTCAGACAAAAAAACCAGTCGAGTCAGACTCGCGCATGGGTTCCGTACCGTCCTAGTAGCCCCCTTTTTTAATTTAATTTTTTTTTTCAGTTTTTATTAAATGCATATGATATGATACGGTACGGACAAATAAAAAGTTTGTTCCGGTTAATTTCTGAAACGACTTTCCGATTTTGGCAGGACTGGCAGATAACTGATGTTTTAGTAAGGGAGTAACTTTTGACTTTTATTTAAAAACATTTGGTGTTGCCTGCGGCTTGGCCAGCTACAACTCGAAAATTATCCCACGGGTAGATAAAATCGGAATAAAAACTATCCTATGTGTTAATCCAGTTTATAAATATCTGTGTACCAAATTTTATGAAAATCCGTTCAGTAGTTTTTGCGTGAAAGAGTAACAAACATCCATCCATCCATACATAGGTACTTATAAACTTTCGCGTTTATTATATTAGTAGGATGAATAAGTTAGTGTTCCGTGCCTAAAAAAATAAAACCCATTAAATTGGTAACATTTTTCAATTCAAAAAGGGTTGATAATTTTTACAAACATTTCACGCGAACATTTGTTGCGAGCTTGTTCTATAATTATAATGATTGCTTCTCCCGACAGTTGCACTTCACTTTGTAAACTTTGATTGGAACTAGAATGAAGCGGCGAATAATTTTTGATTAAACTTTGCCGCATTGCTTTCCAAATTAACTGTGCTTCGAATTATTTACGAGTTCTCAAATATATACTTGAACTTTACTCGGCTGTTTTATTTAATTAGAATGGTTATCTTTTGTAGTTCTTGTAATAACGGTCCCAGAAGTCGACGGTCTATGTCGGATGTCGAGTATCGATTATAAACTGGTAGTGAGTTAGTGACTATAGTGTTGATAAACCTACAAGGAATTGCATAAGTTCAAAAAACAACATGCAGTGGTAGGAATTGTGGATCATTCCTACTAGTTCTACTGCGCAGTCCTACGATAGAACTAGTGGGTTTTTTTCCCCACTAGTTCAACGATTCAAGGTGGTACACACGGCTACACATCAAGCTATACAAAACCAGTATAATCTGATCGTTCATTGTGCGAAAAGATCTAGTAAAGTGAGGCCAAGATTAATTGGTTTTGTATAGCTTGATGTGTAGCCGTGTGTACGAAATCGTAGAATTATTGAGAACGAAAAGTCAATGGATTTTTTGTTCTAGTGGGAACGAAAAAATCCATTGACTTTTTCTACGATAAAGGGTGTTACAAAATCTTAAAACCAGCGGGACTCGAGTTTTTCATTCGTTCTATCACACAGTTTAGGGTACAACTACGGCACAAACTACCAGGAGAATAAAAGTAGGTAGGAGATATTGAAAACATTTTTTTTGGAGATGAAATAAAATATAGGTAGTAAAGTCCCACAAACTACCAGGAGAACAGAAGTAGGAAGGAGGTATTGGAATCTTTTAATCAAATCTAAATTATTCCTTTTTATTACCATGCCCTTTTTTTGTTGGACTTAGGAAACCAGTATCCTGGTAAAGTCCCATTTTACTATCCTGGTTTAAAGATTCGATTTGTCTAATTCACGAGTTCTATCGTAGGACTGCGCAGTAGAACTAGTGGGAATGATCCGGAATCGTCTGTTAGAACTCGGAATCATTGAACAGGACGGATATAACGGATGTCTAGTGCGTAAATACCATTCATTAAGTAATTGATTTTCTGAAATGGAATAAAACAAATCACATCAGATTTAGAAATGATAAACTTACTGAATTGAAAATCTGAAATATTTTCGTAGGATAACGCGTTGGCCACGGGACATTTGCCATAGCGAAAATTCGCGCGGTGCGAACGGCGAGGCGTCTAGCGACTGAAACAAACGCATAGAAAATGTAGGTACAGATCAAGCCACGGGGAGCGGCGACTGGCGGCGCGACCGGCAAATTGTAACGCGCGAATCGCACCGGGCGACTGGCGGCGCGACCGGCGATTGAAACAAATACATGAATCAGTACGTACGGCGCGAGCCACGGAGTCGGGCGGCAGTCGCGGCGACTAGGGAAGGGATTACAAATTTTTAGTTGTATTCGCCGCGACTGACTGACTTTTTTCTCCAATTCAGGTTGAATATTAACAAGAATATAATCGAAGGTTTCGACACTCATTCTGGTATACTCGAAATTTTTTTCTGGATACATTTTGTATTTCTCGTACTTCTTGTGGAATTCTCCATCTATACCTCGATTCGTATTCAAATAATGTACTCCACAATCTCTTCCAAATATTACGTCTTGAACCAAAAAACTATTACTTTGTAAGCAATATCGAGATAACTTTGATATTGACATTTTGCTCTCGGACTTCCATATTGGTCGCGGCGGCGAACGCGTCTCCCCGTGGCCTGCAAATGGCGCCGCGCGAGTAGTCGCGTCGCCCGCCGCACCGCCCGCGCCATTCGCGCCGTCGATCCCCGTGGCCAGGCCGTAATAGGCGTAAAAATGGTCTAGAAAACCATTGGGAATGAGCTTTTAGTCACTACGTTCAACAAATATTTTAACGATACGATATGACAAACTCCGACATAGAATTATCTTCCTGCCCATCCCATATTATTTGGGGTCGGTGCAAAACGTTTTCTTCATCCATTTTTCTCTGTTAGACGTAACGGTGGCATTACTTAATTAATTTAAAAATTAATTTTCCTGTAACAGGCGCCTCTTTCAAATGTCCTCTAATATACTCATAGTAAACTTCGACATAGAGAAGAATCTAAATGAATTTAATAACAAGATATTTTGCAGCGTGCAATGGAACGGCATCAAGTGGTAATAAAACTTCAGTGCCTAGCAGAGCAAATAATATTGTTATAAATTGTGTACCAGCCAGGTACGGACAGACTTTCCTGTTCAATGATTCCGAGTTCTTCCAGACGATTTCTACCTCTGTCTGCTCTTTTTTGAACTTATGGAGTTCCTTGCATTATTTCCTTGTAAGTACAGTCGAATCACACTAATATTATATTAAAGGCGAAAGTTTGTGAGAGTGTGAGTGTGTATGTTTGTTACTCTCTCACGCAAAAACTACTCAAATTTTTATTCCAGTTGTGAAAGTCGATTAACGAATGGTATTTACGCACTAGAAAAACATACTACTTCGACTGGCCTGTTGGTCTAGTGGTTAGTGACCCTAACTGCTATGCCGGAGGTCGTGGGTTCGATTCCCACCCAGGACAAATGTTTGTGTGATGAGCACGATCATTTGTTCTGTGTCTGGGTGTAATTTATCTATAATATGTATGTATTTAGAAATATATAAGTATGTTTATCAGTTGTCTATATAGTACCCATAACACAAGCTCTGCTTAGCTTGGGACTAGATAGCGTTGTGTGATAGTTGTGGAATATTATATTATTATTATACACTGACCTTATTGGTAAGGTTCTTCAAGAACGAGGAACGACAGGTGCGTAGTACTAGCAACTGGCGTATACATACATCACTGGCCGGATCATACATTCATACATCTGAAACCAAAAAAAGCGGTTTCGAAAAATTGCCGGTTTTCCCTAAGAGCACGTTGATGTAGTTCACATCAACGTGCTCTTAGGAGGTTGGAGTGTGCAAAACTAGAAAATACAGTGCAATAAACAAAATGAAGTCGTGTGTGCGGGAAAACTTCCCTTTGACACCCTCATAACCTCTACCCAAATAATCTGATATGATGCTTTCTTTCTTGTTATTTATTTATTTATTTAAGGCGATGACAATAGCTATTGACTTCTGATGTTTCAGTATTTTTGGTCACGCCCACAATTTTTCCGATACCCTGCGCCATACTACCAAGTAAGAAACAAATAGTCCAGGATCCGCGGTCCATTTTTGCACTTGATTACTATCAAGCTAATTTTGATGAGACGGCGAGACGCCCAACAATTTCCTGCACGAAACTCTCGAATTCTCGATTGTGGTAAGTAATAGGGGTAGCAGGGATAAAATATGTTGGTTTGATGATTCTCAAAAGTGTTAAGTACAAACACTTTTGAGAATCATCAGCTGGGTTTTTTTTGTTAAATCTGATGATAATTATCTAAATTATTTGAAAAAATATTTGTCCTACAAAATGTATGGTTTGATCAAAGAGTCCCCTTCCTTCCTTCCAATATGTATCGATAACGAAGTCATTAAAAATGATTACTTACTAACTGGGTTTTGGGGATTGGATATTTTCTATTAAACCCACTCTTTTCAAGTTACCTACAAGATTCTAAAAATTATATAAAGTGTTTGGCACTTACTCCACGCACCATCAATATTCCTGTACATCATAAACAACAGGCTAATACACTTTCTGGAGCCACAAATTCCAGAAGAGCAAGCAGGTTTTGTTAAAGGCAAAGACACGCGGGAACAAATTCTGAACGTTCGCCAAATTATAGAGAAAAGCCGGGAATTTAACAGCCCTGTATTGATATGTTTCATAGATTATACCAAAGCATTTGATTGCGTGGAGTGGGGCAAGCTGTGGGGGGTTCTTAAAGACATGGGAACGCCTCAACATCTTATTGACATAGTCCGATACCTCTACCTACACATCAACAACCGCTCTTTCGTCAAAATAGACACCGACTGTTCAAATGCGTTAGGCAGGGATGCATCCTCTCACCTCTGCTCTTCAATATGTATGAAGATTAATATCATTCAAGACTCTTGAGGGCTGGGACAAGGGGTTTACTGTTGGTGGAAAGTGGATTTCCAATCTGAGGTACACTGATGACACCGTTCTACTTGCTACAACATTTGGCAACATGAAAGAGATACGGCACAGATTGGAAAGTGGCAAAGTAGGGTTTGCAATAAATAGGCAGAAAACCAAGCTTATGGTGGTAGATCGTGCGGGAAAGCTATCGGGCGCCTATAACATCTAAGGCATCTATACTGTGGACAGCTTCGATTAACTGGGCTCCAATATAAGTAATGAAGGTAGCTGCGTCACAGAAATAAAACGGCGGATAGCCATGGCTAAAGATGCTATATTACGCCCCCGGAACATCTGGGAAAAACGTGGTATAAGTTTTAAAACGAAGGTCAGAGCACTAGTTTTCCTGATTTTCCTCCATAGAGTTAATAATAATAATATTTATTTATTTTCAAGCTACTTTGGCCCATAGATAAATACCTTACAGACTAACATACATACGATATAATTGACAGCTTGTGTTAGTAAACAAAACCTTAAAACTATATTAGTATCACTACACTTGCACTACGTCACTGTGCGATCATGTGGCACTTGCCCGCGAAAGCGTCGAAACACCACCCCCTGCGGCCAAAAGTCCTCTTCCAAGACGAGGTGCAGGTAGCATGTCGGTACTCGCACCACAAACGCCTTAAAGTTTTTTTTTTTTTTTTTTTTTAAAACATTGACGTTGCGGCGCGACTCGAGCAGCTGCACTCTCGCCACGTACTTGATCTTCTGGCGCACGTACTCCACGATGTCCTCCGTCGTAGTGGTGTAATGTAGACGGGAGAGGTACACAGTGTTCGGCTTTGCGGCACGAATATGCACATTGGGCTCCGATGGAGCCGTGCCGCAGCGGTTCTTGATGGTTCGCTGACGGCGCTTCCTCCTCAACACCGTCACGAAACCATCATCAGCCTGGATCGGTTCCTTTTCAGGCACAGGCTTCTCGGAAGGAGCATTTTTCCCCACAAGTTAAGACATGGACAATCCAAACAAGAGTAAGACAGAGGATAGACGCATTCGAAATGTGGTGTTTTAGGCGGATTCTCCGAATTCCATGGACGGCCAAACGCACAAAATGTGTCTATCCTTTACCAACTCGATATCAAGACTCGATTGTCAACAGTTTGCCTACAGCGTATTTTGTCTTATTTCGGCCACATAATGCAAAGAGGAGATAGCAGCCTTGAAAAGCTGGTCATTGTTGGCAATACCGAAGGCAAGCGACCGCGAGGCCGGTCGCCATTTTACAAATTTGGAAGTGTCTGTCTTCCAAACGATTGGCTTTGAGAAAAAATTGTTTGTGGAACCTCAATGTAATTTTTAAAGACCTGTCTAATGTCTATAGACACCCCACACGTAGGTATAGGTTTAATGAAAAAAAAAAAATAGTTTCAGTTCCATGTATGGGGCGACCCCCTAAATCCTTTTTTTTATTTTTGTATAAAAATCGTAAAGCGGTTCACAGAATACATCTACCTACCGAGTTTCAACTGTGTAGTCTCAATAGTTTCCGAATGAAGTGGCTGTGACATACGGGTGGACAGACGGACAAACAGACATGACGAATCTATAAGGGTTCCGTTTTTTGCCATTCGGCTACGGACCCCTAAAAAACAGCTGGTTTGTAGTAATTTTTGATGAGCTCGTTTCAATACATGTTGGATTTAGATAATGATCATCAGATAAAAATAAAATAGTTAGTAATAGATTTTTGAAAATCATCAAATAAATAATTATAATAATATATAATCAATATATATTTTATCCCTGCTGCCCCTATTACCTACCACAATCGAGAGTTTTCGTATAGGGTAATGTTGGCGTCTTATCAAAATGCAGCTGCTCACGGAAAATTAGCTTGATAGTAATCAAGTGAAAAAATGTACCGTGGATCCTGGACTAACATTGTGACGCGGTCAATAATAATTTATAGATGAACGGATAGCTGTCAGTGGGGCGCAAAGTGACATACGTCCGTCTAGCACCGCGCCTAAGCGCTCACTGTCGGATTGCTTAGGTAAGAAAGAGAGCGCGATGACGCAACGCTCGAACTTCTTACAAACCATATAATAATTAATTACATCAAAATAATTTATTAAATAATCAAAAATGAAAAACAACCAAATTTTGTATTTAAATATGATACGTTATTGTTATAAATTTTACGAACGTACGTTGATAATTAATTCAGATATTTTTGTTGGAAGATCATTTTAAGAGGTATGTTTACCATTTTTTTGTATCGAGAAAACTTTTCAGAAACATGTTTTGAAAACAACGAAATTTTCAGAAATATGTTCAAGATTAACATATATTTTTTCCGCCGTGTTAAACTGTATAGATTTGGCTAAAAAGTTGTTCGAGACAAGCCTATTTGGCTCTTGTCATCGTCTTAAGCTTTATGCACAATAGTGATATAATGTGGTTAGAGCCTAACCTGGTAAAAGGGTTTTTATACCGCCCATAGGCCTCTGACTTGACTTTACATCATCATTCATCATTTCAGCCAAAAGACGTCCACTGCTGAACATAGGCCTCCCCCAGGCGTCGCCACATTGACCGGTCCCGTGCGTCTCTCATCCAGCGGTGTTTACATGCCGTCAAGAAAAATATCTCTCAGGCATGAATTTTGCACCGATGTTTATTATTGATATTTTTCAAACGATATTTTTTTTCACCACCGTAGCTATTGATAATTATACAATAGGCGCATGAATATAAAAGACTTGTGACTTGGCAGTGATGTGATAGTGACATTACTTGATATAGTGCTAAAGATACTCTATGTTTTTGTCCGTATAAAATATTCGCGTTATTTCATTTTTTTAATCAGTTTCCGTCCTGTTTGACTTGTAACTTGTAGCTCACAAGACACATTTTTCGTATTACATTGAGATTTATTAAGTCTATACCAAGAAACTCCATGGTTGTTTGTTTGCTTCCTGTCCTGTCCTGTCGAAGAGTCGATAGACTAGTGCAGAGGCGGTACAACCGAAAGATCGTAAACACATATTCGTTTCGAATGCCCTCAATTATCTTGAAGCTAACTATTGTTTTTTCAGTACAGGGCCTGCAGTCTCTACACTAATAACAGCGCTACGAATGTCTCTACGTCGTATCGATGTCAAATTTCTTTAATAGATTTTCAGCTTTATTTCAACAGCATAAGGTTGAAAATCGATTAAAGAAAGTTTTCGATTTTTCGACTTAACGACATTCGTAGCGCTGTTATTAGTGTAGAGACTGCAGGCCCAGGGCCGGCAGTCTCTACAGAGATAACGACAAAATCGCTAAATTTCGATTGCTAATTACCATCGAATAAATTCGGTTGCAATAATTATGCTTGCGAGAAACGCATCTTGGATGTAGAGACTTGCTTTACTTGCAAGCATTATTATTGCAACCGAATTTATTCGTTAGTAATTAAGGATTGAAAGTTAGCGATTTTGTCGTTATCTCTGTCGAGACTGCCGGCCCTGACAGGCAGGACGCTATCGAAATCACCAATCGAGTAGCTAGCTCAGTTTTGGGTCCACACTTCAACACGTTAAGAAGAAATAGCTTCGGTCAAACAACCTTTGTGAACCTGCTCGAATATTTCGACGAACGCCTGAATAAATTGCAATCTGTGCAAACATTATTCAGAGAGCAACTGTGCTAATGTAAAATAATAATTAACAAACAGTAATACATATTTCAATAGGGACTGCATTCTATTCAAATAATATGTATTTCTGTTTGTTCACTGTATCGCTCAGTGAAGCGAGTGTAATGAATCCATTAGCTTTAATTATTGGCACAGGAAATTAAAACTCTTGCATTTGTTTGTGACTTCGTCAATGTTCATTACTTTGGAATAGCGTTTCTCGGAAACCGGGAAGAGTGTCAAAGAAGCCTGGGGAGCATGCATGTATTTATATGTATGTATATCTTTATATATCCTACTCCTATACTAATATTATAAATGCGATAGTTTGTGAGTGTGTGACTGTGTATGTTTGTTACTTCTTCACGCAAAAACTACTGAACGGATTTGGATAAAATTTGGTACACAGATAGTTTTTAACCTGGATTAACGCATAGGATAGTTTTATTCCCGATTTAATCTTCCCGTGGGATAATTTTCGAGTTGTAGCTGGTGAAGCCGCTGGCAACAGCTAGTTATTATATAATTCTACTGTACGTGTGTATGTCACTGAACTCCTCTTAAACGGCTAGACCGATTTCGATATATTTTTTTTACGTGTTTAATGGATTAGAGAATGGTTTAGATTTACAATTAGCCCCGGTAGGTGGCGCTGCTGTCTGGGCAGGCCAACGTCTGCCAGGTCCTCTCGTATAATTTTATGTATATTTACAATTGCTCTGGGCTTCGTTAATTTTAGATTCTTTGGGACCTCTTTCGCCTGCCTTCTTTAACACGCAAAATTCTGTTACAGACAGACAACTGGACAGGTGAAACTAAATAAAAGCTTTTAAAAATATTTGGAAAGTTGGGGGGGGGGGGGGCTGCTCACACTAAAAGTAACTGCAGCTTATTCTCCATCAGTTTGGTGTCCGCGTACACCACCACCATCCAGCTGATCCAGCTATGCATTTCCAGCATAACCTGAGCTCGCTTTGAATATGCTTCTCATACATTGAGAGATTAGCTTAATTTGGCATAGCTTCATTTTTTTTGGATAACTTAATTGGTGGTCGTGCGTACAGAACAATCAATAAAAACATAATTATGGCCTATCGGAACTCTCCTGCGTACTATTATTTTATCTATGTCTAAATAATTATAATAAATAAACTACATTACAACACCTCATCATCTGCCGAGCCTTTTCCCAAATCTCATTTTTGCTTGGAGGGACTGGCTATCTAAACTCCACAACCCAATTAGTACTGGCCAATTAATACGAGACCCCTTGGTAAAACTGGTTTTTAATAGACTTTCAGGTCACTGATGGCAGCTGGGACCAACAGCTTACCGTGCTTTCTGAGGCACGAAGGAAAGTCGATATTATTATGTAATGAGCGGTCACCCATCCACCGAACAACCTAAGCAAGCGCAGCTTAACCTAAAGATCGACCCGAGTGGTAGTTAATATTTAGCTACGAGCTACTAAACGAACCACATTAAACACCTAAATAGATAAATACACTCAAGCAACAACAGCTGAACTTTCACAGGTAATTAATGAATTTACTAATGAAATATAATATCCTACAATATAGCAAGCTTTTGAATGGACGGACGCTCGGAAAATTCTCACTAATTAGCGTAACTCATCGGTGCAAAATTCATAGTAAACAAACTAAAACTATAACTAAGGCAGGCAGACTGCCAGTGAAATATATGTTAGTAGATTTAGTAATATAAGTACTTATGTATAAGAGCGTTACTCGCGAACTTAGAGCGTTTGTTTGTTTTGCCATGGAGCATTGATTGCTTCTGTTATTGATGTCCATTGTTGTTGTCACTTTTTGTCCCTTGAAGTCTCACGAACTTGTACTTAATTGATATTTTTCACCACTTCTTAATTAATCTTGTTTACCACCTCAGTATTTACGTATATATTACACGAACTCTACACACTATTAGTTATTAAATGTATTGTTTTGCTTGTTTTTTTTTTCTTCGCTGGCTGACATCTTATTCTTACTTTTGATAAAGTTACATACTCTTTGCTTTTGATCCATAGACACCGTGCGCCTACGGCGTGCGGCGGCGGCGTCCTTTCTTTCGCTTGTCAGTGTTGCCATTTTCTCTCTTAGCATAGACGGGCACTATTATATAAGATAAATATTTAATAAGACTCCCTTATTGTTTTTATTAGTTTTATTTTTTATTTTATTTTTTTACTTTATTTTAATTTTAGTTACTTATTTTTGTTTTTTCTGTAAACGTGGCGTCACCATTGGGCCCTATCAGAATACCAGCGCTGTGACATTTGTGATTTGTCATAAATGTTACAGCACCATGCTGAGATAGTGGCCCTTTGGCTTCGCACGGGACTTTTTCTAATGTTCTAATTTTAAGTGTTTCTCTTAATCATGTTTACCTTGTTAGCTTTTAATTTTTTGTCAATTTGTTTTGTCCTGGTGTGAAACCAATAAATACTTTTTCTTTCTTCCTCTATAAACAGGGCAATTTGTAGGTACCCACATAACCACACAAAAGAGGACGAGCGTATTGCCATCCTTTTTGTCCCATGTTATTTGGAGTCCGAGTCCGACTGGTAGACCGAGTTCCAAACGTCGACATCCGAAGACGCACAAAGGTCACCGATATTGGAAAGCGCGTTATGGAACTCAAGCGGGGTTGGGCAGGACCGCAGGACACCTGGCAAGGCGTAGAGATGGCAGGTGGAGTAAGGCTGTCACCGAATGGCGTCCAAGAACGGGTAAAAGAAATGTAGGTCGCCCGGCGGCGAGATGGGCAGACGATATAGTTGCCATTGAGGGAAAAACCTGGATGAGACTGGCACAAGAACGTGGCGTTTGGCACCAGAAAAGAGAGGCCTATACCCAGCAGTGGGTGAATTCGGGTTGTGGATGATGATGATTTGGAGTCGGCGTTACACGTTATTTAAAACCATTCTTTCCTGTTAATAGTCACGCTATCATTTATTCCTTCTTCCTTCAAGTCATTTCTTACACAATCCATTTATCTTTCCTTTGGTCTTCCTCTCCCATCACAACCCATCGTCACCCATGCTCGTTCCATCGTCGACATCATCTCTGCCCTTTTTTTTTTTTTTTTTTTTTTGGTGGGTGGAAAATCATCGAATAACCCCCCCCGCTCTTGGGCAGAGCGAAGGGGAGTGTCAGACTTCTACTGACTAAAAACCAAACCCATGTTCCTTCTTCGCCCTTGTGTCGGAGCCGCGTTAACCTTTCGATAATCCACAGCCCCGACAGGGTCATCTCTCAGGGACATTTCCTTCGTCAGAAAATACGTGACGTCTGGCGGGCCTGGGATCTTACTCTATCAGGGTGTATGTGATATGATCACTCTTTTAGTCTCATGCTATTCGTCCCAGACGATTTTTCCTGGAGTGAAAATATGTCGAAAATTTCAAAATCACTTTGTCCGTTCTGAGAATCGAAAATGTTCAGCAGTACCTAGGGCTTGTGACTTGAAATCAACGAGGTGGTCAATCAGTAAGATACGTTCAAGCATTTTTACACACATGCTTCCCTATTACCTACATTTGACTTAAACATATCTGGCGAAATGTGAATGTAGGTACTAAGTACACCTCTCCTTATCCCTTTGGATATTACAGGCGTGATATTGTGTTACTTATCAGACTAACAACTTCTAGTCCAGTGGAGGGAGAGAAGAATCCTAAACTGAATCCTGAACAGAATTCATGACAACTGGATGCCCGTTGTAATCATTCTACCGCGTACGTATTCGACTGACTAATTTTAGAAACATTATACGAGTATGTACTATTTTTCATAATTAGCAATGGGGTGAATACTAAAGTCAGCTCAGGGACCGTTTGGCTGGGCCATACTCACAAAATTGGATCAACACGATGGCCCAAATAATAATTAGTTAGTGAAATATGCACAACGTTATTAAAGGTCTGCGTTATTTGCCGTGCTATTATTACTATTCTTAATTATTCATAATGGTACAGAAGGGGACGAATTCATGGGGTGACAAGGCAAGTTTTAATTTTTATTTTAATCTATTACGTAGGTAGGTTTTACAAACATTTTTATTATTCTTTGCTTAATAAAGCTATCATAAAAGGTTAAAAAAGCGCTTTTTTGTTTTTAATATTGGTATGTTTTACTTGCGTAGTCGTACCGAGTTTCCTCCGTGCGTGTCTCGGAAACCACGTAAACCCGTTGGTCCCGGCTTTCAATAATTGTATATCTTGGACAATCGTTACAGATAGTCAGTGGCCCGAAAGTCTGACAATAAGTCTCACTAAGGGGTTTCGTATTACCCAGTAATAACTAGGTTGTGAAAGTCAGAAAGGCAGTCGCACCGAGTAAAATACTGATATTCAGGTGAATCCGATAAGACTGGAAACAAAACCGCCCGCATTCGCATTTAAATTTGTAAAAAACATATTTCTACATAACAACCAATTAACATAACAATTTTTTAAATTATTTCATCGGGTTTCACGCTATTTCTCCTAAAATCACTATCACTATTAATATTATAAAACAAAGTCCTCCACCGCGTCTGTTTATGTTTATATGGTCGTGTTAAAAGCAAAAACAACTGTACCGATTTTCATGCTGTTTTCACCAATGCCTAGAGTGGTTCTAGAGGAAGGTCTTTATAAATAATTTGACATCCACTCAGGTAAAGCCGCGGGTTACAGCTAGTATAAAATAAAGAAAAAATAAGTATTTATTAGTCTCACACAGGGCAAAAAAGTAATAACAAACCAATCAAAAAAATATATAAAAGGAAAGCATAAAAATAAGACATAGACATTAAACTAAAATTGGTCCCTATCTCAGCATGGTGCTGTTACCTACATTTAAAACAAATGTTACAGCAGCGGTGTCACAAATTTAATGCACTAATGGGGATCCACGTTGCATGCTGTTCCCAAATCCTATTACCAGGGGCATTAATATCATTAGCTTCTTTAGGGACCAAAAACTCTGAAATTGCACATAGTATGTCGCTCGTGATTTCACGGAAATAACCTCGGAGTGCTTTAGTCCGAACACACGTCAGATTGCAACCAGCAGAAGTGATGGCTTAGTATTGTACAGTGACGAGCACTAATAGTCACATGTATACGTTGCAGTTTTCTGAATTAATTGTCCTCGTTTATCGATTTTATTGTCTCTTGTATAAGAGCCAAGCAGGGCTTTTTTTATCGATTGGAAATCATCAAATGACTTTTTCCACTCTGGGTGCAGTGGAAGGGAGTGCCAGACTCTTACTGACTAAAATTCACCAGTGTTCCTTCTTACGCCTTTTGCGTACCTACCAAAATCAAAAGTCATTTATTCAAACTTGGCTGATAATCAGCACTTTTCGAACGTCAAAGTTACTTTACTATTTACATTTTTATAAGACAGTCCCCCAAAAACGCCCACACATCGACAAGTATTTAGCTGGAAAGAAGAAGTGGCGGAACAAACTCCCCAACACACATCTGTCTGTTAGGTTGGTTAGAAGAACCAGACTCGATACGATAGCAAGGTGTCAGTTAAATTTAAGATTTACTATAGACACAATCAGTAATAAACAAAAGTGTATACAATAAACAATGTAAAAATAAAATAATAAATACATAACATAACAGTAAACTAATTTTGGGGACAGAACATAAAAACAACAACAACAACACAAGAAGAGCGGGGCTCCCCAACACAGGCATTACTTGCTTACAGGGGAGCTCCAAACACAAATATTGTAAAAATGTTTGTAAACTTGTTGAAGCAATAAACCATTTTGTATTTTTTTTTTTAAACATTGTCTTGTGTTCAACTCAGCGACCAACCATTCTTATCATCTAAGTAGTCGTTAATAGAATAGTAAGCTTTTAAACAAAGATTAGATGTAACTTTGGCTTTAAACGCATTAAATGGCAAGCCTAGAAAAGAAGATGGCAGTTTATTATAAAACTAGCTGACCCGCGCAACTTCGTCTGCGTCACATAAATATAGCTATAACCTTTCTCGATATATCGACTATCCGACATTAATTAAGCTAAATCGTAACAAACAAAAAATCTTATCTTTCCTATTTATTACAATAGTTTAGATGGTTTAGATTAGCTTAGATTATATTAAAGTGTGAATTACTATAAAATCTATCTCTTACTGTTAAATATATGACGACGGTAGGTCAACTATTTCGGGTACATCGTTGTCAGAGTCCAAGTTCAGCATGGCGGAGATACGAAATAATAGTCTCAACACTGATTACAACCGCCTATTTATTTACTTCCGATAACAAATTAACAAAATCTCAAACGATCAAGCCGATGGAAACGGATTAAAGTACGGAAACGTGGTAAGTTCGATACAGCGGGCAGCACAACCGTTCGCGCTCGTGTCTCACCAAAAAGTAACGTCCCTCAAGTCAAATGCGTCTAACGTCAACGTCAACCGACCACTCACAACTGACATTTGACATATGACAACTAACAGCTGTCATCTGTCAACCGAAAACTGACAAACCAGACCTGCCACGCTCTGTATCGACCTCACCCAAGCTCACAGCTTGACGTTTCCGACTTTAACGATGATAGATCCGAAAAACGATGATAGATGGCGTTATTCTAAATTGTCAACTCTAAATATTGTGCCTCGGTGTTGAATCTGCGACACGGCCATCTTGACATTTCACACGTCCTCGTGTGAGGTATCTGCAACAAGAATTCACGGAAAGTAAATCGTCCCTTACTCGGCCTCCCTGACCAAGACGTCGGAGTATTAACACACACACACAATTCAAAACAAAATTTTGTTCTGATCCATAATCTCATCAAATCTCAAAGAAAATCTCAACATTGAAATCAACATTCTTCAAGAATCATCAACTTTCGACCAAATCTAGTATCCGATCAAATCCAGTATGCAATGCTCTGCTCGGTACCATACAACACACACAGCTTCCAACAGGCAACCATGGGACCTCCGTTCGGTACCCAACCTCAACACATCTCATTGCCTCCATCCGGCAACCATGGGACCTCCATCCGGTACCCAACATCGACTCAACTCAACACATTGCCTTTATTTAGCACCTTTAGCTACATTGCCATGCTGGACGTTGATCACAGCACTCAAGTAAACACTTACACGCGTGCAGCAACGAACAACATTGCAATGTATGCAATCCGAGTCACTTGCATACTACATTTGCATCTTTTACCTCTCACTTAAGGTCTGACCCCTTCATCATCACCCGATCTCGTTTTGTCAGTGTCTATCGTGTCAAAGTCAAATTTACAGTCAGCAATTGCGTCACATGTCTCGATTAACCGTATTTTCTCAATCGTATCTCATTTGATGACATTATGAACCGAAACTAATCGCAAAAAATTGTCGGGTAAAACGTGAAATAGAATTTCTAAAACAATTCCATCGATCTCAACAGAAGTCAAAATTTTTACAGTTGACCTTACAGAAGTCTGCCCAATACCAGTCGTTCGGCCATTCCTGGCCCAAGTGGGTGGGGGGGAATAAAAGGTATTCTGATCAAAATCATTACAGGTTCTAATGAAATCAAAACAAACTCTTTATCTCAAAGCTGACATATCGAACAACACCCATTCTCATTCAAATAATAGGAAACTCATTCAAATATTGCAGTGCTCATACTCTGACCTCTATCCGGTCTTCATCATCACACTTATAGCCTCCATCCAGCCATAAGCATCAAAACAATCGACCTCCATCCGGTCTTCATCATCACACTTATAACCTCCATCCGGTTATAAGCATCAAACCAATCGACCTCCATCCGGTCATCAACACGTAACCTCCATCCGGTTACATACACAACAGGCAACCTCTATCCGGTCACCTTCACATGTAACCTCCATCCGGTTACATACACAACAGGCAACCTCTATCCGGTCACCTCCACATGTAACCTCCATCCGGTTACATGCACAACACCATCAAGATAATCATTTCGAGCCTTTATCAAAATATTTTTTAAAGTAGGGTTGTTCAACATTTGTTACTTTATTTTTCCTATAACGTTACAGGTTATAAGAAAACTCTTACTATTGCTAGGTACTTTAAATGTTAAGTTGACCACTTAGTATTCAACTAGTCTTGTTGTAATATGGGATCTAGAAATCACTAGTAAACAAAGATGAATATGCTGTCAATAGATTAATTAATTGGGAACGAAATTCTAATGAAACATCTGTATCAACTGTATTGAAATCAATTTGAAAATTAGAAGCATATTTGAGCTTATTTGAAACATCACAACATAACCTAACGACTTTTTCAAGACACAAAGAACACTATCACACCTCATACTAACGTTAAATCCTTGTTGTAAAATCTCAAGGCCAATTAAAATATCATTTTTAAAACAACTATCTGGTACAACATAAAACAATTTTTTTGATCGTAAATCGTAAATCACAACCTCAGTAAATAATTGTGAAGTACAAACTATCATGACCTATCCCGGGTCAATTTACAATGTTATTTACACGCTTGCCACTGAACTGTAACGAAACATTTTTGATCAGAGAGCATTCGGCACCAGAATCATGGTAAAATGGGTACAACTCACCAGATATTCATCAGCACACCGCTGGGATTGCTCACATAGCAAACTTCAACACGTCGCTCGCTATTTGCCTCTGCTGCAGGCTGCAGGCACTGCTTGGTCAGCCTGCCGCGCCGCCGCGCTGCCAACCACGCACCGCCAAGCCGCGTCCCGCCGCCGCGCCGCCGGCGTCGCTGCCGAAGTAAATTCTCAGCGCACCGTGACGTCATCGCACCATTCTTCGTATTTTATTCAGCTCGAGTGAATCCCGGTTCTGACGTCGCATAAGGGTCTTCGCGATCGTCATCACCATACGGGGCACTCCAGACTATAAACAGCTCCTTAAAATCGCTCCATTTCATCCCAGGACAAGATATGGACGACAGTCATGACAAAACTTCTCCCATGAGTCTGGTGGAATTCGCTGCGTCCCCTGTAGGCACGCCACAGCGCCGGTTTCACGGCGCTGCTGTCTTCACAGCAGCCCGGCGGTCCATCCCCACCAGGTGAGACCAACGGTTACCCGGAGGAGGCCCAGCGGAGGACGACCAGCGACGGAGGTGCCGACTTACGACGCACCTACAGTGGATGTGTGACTTCCGTTCGTCCCGTTTCTCCCATATCGGATCGATAACACACATGTCGGCTGTTGCCAACCAAGCACGCGGGACAATATTCCGTTTTTCAGAGTCAAAATGCGGTAGGCGAATATTCGTACTCGCAAAAAGTGATTTCATTGCTTGCACAATAGTCATAAAGTTTTTGTTTAGCTGCTCGAACATAAAACACCACATTTCCGTTTCTATGTCACTTTCAGACGCACGCGCATTGTCTTTACACTTTTCCGGCCTAGCACTGTCACTTACACTATGTAGGCGTTAGAGTTACATACCACTTCTGATGACGACGGTAGGTCAACTATTTCGGGTACATCGTTGTCAGAGTCCAAGTTCAGCATGGCGGAGATACGAAATAATAGTTTCAACACTGATTACAACCGCCTATTTATTTACTTCCGATAACAAATTAACAAAATCTCAAACGATCAAGCCGATGGAAACGGATTAAAGTACGGAAACGTGGTAAGTTCGATACAGCGGGCAGCACAACCGTTCGCGCTCGTGTCTCACCAAAAAGTAACGTCCCTCAAGTCAAATGCGTCTAACGTCAACGTCAACCGACCACTCACAACTGACATTTGACATATGACAACTAACAGCTGTCATCTGTCAACCGAAAACTGACAAACCAGACCTGCCACGCTCTGTATCGACCTCACCCAAGCTCACAGCTTGACGTTTCCGACTTTAACGATGATAGATCCGAAAAACGATGATAGATGGCGTTATTCTAAATTGTCAACTCTAAATATTGTGCCTCGGTGTTGAATCTGCGACATATACTATAACACTCTGTACTTGTAAACATTATGATGCAGTAAATATTTTGAATTTGAATTTCCCGGAGGCCAGCCAGAATCCCCCTTATACCTACATTGCGACGCAACCCGCGTAATTATTTTTCCGCGCGGGTATTTTTACATTGCGATATCTTCTAAGATATTTGTTTAAACTGTATAGAGTAAAGAGCACAAATATTCTATATTAAATTTCCGTTCTAACGAACACACTTATTTAGATATAGATTAATACCATATGGGTTAAATAAGCTTCGCAAAAAATAATTCTTTTTAACCTAACATTTTAATAGTAAAAAATGGTTACAGTGAGTCAATCTTAAAAGATAGACAGATGCTGTCGCGGACTTTTATTTAGAACTTGTAAAGACGAATAATTACTTCATACATGATATTCTCGTAACTTAAACCGTTTTCGCAGCGCATGCAACGGAAGCTCTCAGAAAGGAATTTACTTTTCCCGTTTTTGCAACATTTCTCATTTATGCTCCGCTCCTATTGGTAGTAGCGTGATGTTATATAGCCTATAACCTTCCTCGATAAATGAACTATCCAACACAAAAAGAATTTTTCAAATCCAACCAGTAGTTCCAGAGTTTATCGCGTTCAAACAAACAAACAAACAAACAAACACACTCTTCAGCTTTATAATTTAGTATAGATAAAATGTTGCCAAAGATGTACTGAGAAGCAACCGTGAGAATACCAATCTCCTTAAAAAAACTCTAAGGGAAACTTAGGCACCCAGCTGATAAATTGCACGAATCGCTCGCTTCTGCAGAACAAATATATTTTGAATATCAGCAGCTTTGCCCCACAGCAGAATACCGTAGGACATAACGCTGTGAAAATAACTAAAGTAGACTAACTGTGCTGTATCAACGTCATTGTATTGTCTTACTTTTCTGACGGCGTATGCGGCGGAACTTAGCCTTCCCGCTAGGCTTGATATGTGTAAACCTCATTGTAATTTTGAATCTACTGTTATGCCCAGAAATACAGCAGAGTCGGCAGTTTCCAGCTCTTGATTGGCGAGGATAATATTGGGACCTAGATTTCTAACATTGGGTAAATCGAACTTAATTATTTTTGTTTTCTTGACATTAAGAACAAGGTTGTTTGTTGTGAACCAATCCGTGACCATTGATAGCGCGCTGTTTACGTTGTCAAAATCGTGTCTATTCCTGTCTACTTTAAAGATAAGAGAGGTATTATCTGCAAATAGTTCAACGTCACAAAAACCCTTGAAATAATATGGCAGATCATTAATATAAACCAAGAATAAAAACGGACCAAGTATTGAACCTTGAGGTACACCTACCCGAACCGGTAGCCCATTTACGTCTACACATTGGAACCAGGACCGCGGTAACTCTTTCGAACCAATTCCGGAAATCAGGCAGGCACTGGCCCTAGTGGGCCCTAAGAGCCAAGGCTACACTATTACTTTGTGAGTCAGCAAAAATGGATTTAGTTTAATTTCGATTGGAAACCGTACTATTATTAATTTTTACAACGAGAAAATCTTATTTCAATTTTACGAAGTGCACTCTCATTAATGTCCGTGAGTATACTGCAAGCTATTGAAACAGTAGAAATTAGTTTTTAAAGCTATAATACCTAGATGAAACGGGTTAATCAAGACATTAAGTTATAGTAAATAAAGGATTTTAACTTTGTTCGTTTTAGAGAAGATTGCTGCAAATCCTGTTGCTGTTTTAAATCGATCAACTATAGACATGGTTGCCGGTGGTTTCACAAACCGGCCAAGTGCGAGTCGGTTTCCCGCACGAGAAGTTCCGTATTTATCTATAAAAACGGCAAAAATATCATGTGTGTTGGACCTATGGGAAATTAAATATCTATTGTATTCTGTTTTTTTTTTGTTTAAAAACTTTTTAAGTTAAACGGTTTTATGTTAAACATACATTGCAATAGTTAAGATAAATGTACTAAAAACCAAAAAATAATAAAATAGAAAACCGTGGGGCACGTCAATTGTCTACAAATTATCGACTTAATTATTATTATTATGATTTCAATCAACGATTGTAGACAATTGACGTGCCCCACGGTTTTCTATTTTATAATTTTTTGGTTTTTAGTACATTTATCTTAACTATTGCAATGTATGTTTAACATAAAACCGTTTAACTTAAAAAGTTTTTTTACCTATTTTTTTATTTTCTAGTTTTTAGTTTTTATTTCGCATTCTGTTTAAAGGGGCCGCCATCTTGGATTTTAATTTTATATAGTATATTGTATTCTGCTTGTTGAGCCCTTTCATTTGATACCCATATTGATGGGATTGATAAAACCTACGTTATCCGCCATTTTGTAGCGGCCGCCATCTTGGATTTCAATTTTTTATAGTATATTGTATTCTGCTTGTTGAGCCCTTTCATTTGATACCCATATTGATGGGATTATGTACCTACTAACATAGATCTTAAGAAAATTGTTACTAACACTTATAATATGGATTCTGTCCGAAATAAATGGTTAATAATAATAATAAAACATAAATAAATTATCCGCCATTTTGTAGCGGCCGCCATCTTGGATTTCAATTTTTTATAGTATATTGTATTCTACTTGTTGAGCCCTTTCATTTGATACCCATATTGATGGGATTAATAAAACATAAATTATCCGCCATTTTGTAGCGGCGGCCATCTTGAATTTATAATGATAATGAATAAACATAATTGTATTGTCACCAAAATCCAATGTGTGTACAAAATTTCAGATTAATCGGTTGACTGGAAGTGGGTGAAATTTGAATTACTAAATTTGATCCAAGAAAAAAACAAACGGGGTGAGCTAAATAAAACCGTTTAATAATAAAATGCATAGTTAACGGCTTCTTGAAGGGTACGTTTACAGCCTGTATAATACTGTGCGATAAAAAAAATAACAGTGTCATATTATATTGTTTGGTGCCTGTGCCCTCTGTGTGCGAATCCCACTTGAATAAAACCTATGTCAACTCTGCCTAGGGATTATCCAAGTATTTACCTAGTGGTCAAAAACGGTACTTCATAAGCACTATCTTCTTAGTCAGTCTACTGATCGACTTTTTAACATTCAACATAATATGCAGGTATACAACCAGTATAATACAGGCAGTTTTATGTTTTTAGTGGTATGGACACGATGAGCAACAATCAGCCAACAACTAAAGTTATAACAAGTTACTGTGTTACAAAATGTTGCTCTACCAAAAACTAAATTCGTTGCGGATGCACCGAAATCACAAACTTTACAATACACCTTTCACGAATGGGATGTTTTTTGAAACAACCACGTTTGGTCCCCTCGGTTAGTTATTGTGAGAGTGCAACCCAAACCCAAAAAATATTTGAGTACACACTTCACGAAAGTACCTACTCTCATTTTACAGAAAATAGATAGATTTTAGCCGAGCTGTCACAATTTTCGCAGACGAAGTCGCGGGCGAAATACTAGTAAGAGATAAAAGCTTGATGGTATACACGAAAGATGAAAGTTTATTGGTAAGGAGCACAAATAGTTTCACAGCACGATTTCAAGGAGAGCGCAAAATAGATACAAGGAGTAAACAAACAGAAACAGTGAGAAGGATAACATATTCGCAGATGCCGCCTTAAAAAAAACACGAAAAAGTGAAAAATAAACTTTAGAAGAAAAATCAGCTTCTGAAGTCGGTGACTTTTGTTTGTTTGATTTCATGTTTTTGCCACCGACTTCAGAAGCTGATTTTTCTTCTAAAGTTTATTTTTCACTTTTTCGTGTTTTTTTTTAAGGCGGTTTTATTTTCTGCTAAGTAGGTATAAAGTTTTTATTTTTCACTTTTTAGTGGTTCTTAATTATGTAAGTTCACATGTTCATGAGTCATAATGTGGACAATGTTATTTTTTTTCTGAGTTTTGTTGATTTTTCAAAACCCGCTTGTTCGATTTCGATAAAAAAAATATGGGACCATTTCGAAAATATACCCTTTCCAACAAAAAAAGAATTTTTCAAATCGGTTAGCAAGTGACGGAGTTATGCCCTCCTTCTTTTATTAGAAGTCGGTTAAAAATGAGAGAATATGGTTTAGTAACGATTACCTGGTGAAGGTGGCGGTGACCCGCTGGATGCGAGACACACGCCGGTCAATGTGGCGACACCTGGGGGAGGCCTATGTCCAGCAGTGGACGTCTTTCGGCTGAAATGATGATGATGATGGATTCTTGAAAAGCGCTTTGGAGTAGAATCTAAGACTAAGATACTAAGGAGCGACACTGCTTATCCTCGCAATGACGTATTTAATTATATTATGCACTGGCAAAAAAAGTAACTATACAAAGTTCGGTTTCTTTGTCCGTCTGCATGTAGGTATTATGACGTGAGGCAAGAGGTGGGTCGGGATATGGAAAGGTTACCGCGGCTCCGACACAAGGGCGAAGAAGAAGGAACATGGGTTTGGTTTTTGGTCAGTAGAAGTCTGACACTCCCCTTCGCTCTGCCCAAGAGCGGGGGGGGGTTATTCGATGATTTTCCACCCACCAAAAAAAAAGGTAAGAGGTGGGTCCCGTCGAAGCTGCGGGTTGTTCAAAAGATAACGCGGCCTCAACATAAAGGGCCAAGAAGGAACATGTGTGGTTTTTAGTCAGTAGAAGTCTGACAGCCCCTTCGCTCTGCCCAAGAGCTGGAGGGGTTATTTGATGATTTTCCACCCGCCCAAAAAAGGTAAGACGTGGGTTTTGGTTAAGAGAATGTTATCCAACTTCTTTGATTCACATGCAATCTGGCGGCTAAATCATGACATCACTACCATGGCCAGACTGATTAAAGTATTTTAGACATGTACATTTAGCGCGTGGTTTTAACTGGTACTAGCGCATAATATCACAAATGTTTATTACTTATTTATTTACAGCTCGACTCCTTTGAGTCAACGTCATTCGAAAAAAACGTCAAATAACTTAGCACATTATTATTATTTGTCTTTTAATTTATCAAATATTTGTAAAAGTTGTACTTAGTTTTTGCAGTAATATAACTTCACGACAATGCCTATTATTGAGCGTATGAAAGGGTTGCCCCAGGATTTGTACTCAGCTGAAGGGCTGATGTACCAAGATTGGAACGCCTTAACCCCAACCCAGCGAGCATGCTCCTCACGACTTGGTCTGACGATACAACGAGAGCAGCAAGACTACATGCTTAGACATCCCGAGGTAAAATTAGGATAAGTTTGTGAATACGCATTCTTTCACGCTCTTCGGCCTCGTAGGGGAACCTGACCTACATACGTACATTTCGCTGGTTATGTGGCTTTAAATCCAAGTAATATTAATAAGAGAGCAGTGGTGGTCCAGTGGTGGCGGCCCCGACTTACGAACAGTGAGTCGTGGGTTTGAACCTCAGGCGCATTACTTTGTGTAATTGATTTCATCACCACTGCTCTCAAAACGGTGAAGGAAAACATCGTGAGGAAACCGGCATGTCTTAGAACCAAATGATTCATAGACATGTGACATCTACCAATCCGCACTGGGCCCGCGTGGTAGATTTAATAGCCCATCCTTCTCCTAGAGAGGAGGCCCGAGTCCCTGCAGTGGGAACATTATAGGCTGATGATGATGATGAATATTAATAACAAGCCTGTAATGTTGCCATGGGGTAGACGTAAATAGTACTCTAGATTGCTGAGAAATTCCTAATGGAAATCCAAATACTCGTATCATTTTGCTCGGCCTGAGAATTCAACGAAACCCTGGCAGAATCTAGCTCACTGCTCAGCAGTTGTATTTAAAGCGAGAAAAGTTAATATTCCGCCGTGGTACTTTTAGAGGCCAGTCCATACAATATTGTTTAGTTGGGTCTACTCACTTCTACCGCGGTGAAACCGCTTCCGTTGCTCGTTTGGCTTATAAAACGCGGTGTAACAATGAATACCTACTGTTTAAGGTTAACACAATACAATTTTAGATAAAACAAACTTATTTTTAAGTAACTGACATAAGAAGTTTATTTCTATTTTGGTATTCTGAATCTCTGTAGGACCTGTGGGAGGAAGTGCTACAAGAGTGGGGACGCTTTTTCCCAATGCTTTTCCGGGGTACTCATTTGGCCCGACACACACCAGTGGAGGCGCAGCAAAGATACTGAGAATAAATCAATTTAAAATAAACCTTAACTCCGCGCGGCGAAGCGCGATTCTTGTCTGCTCTCGTAGCAGCTTGACGCATAACCGCGCGCGTCTCGCTTTCAATGCCGTTTTCAACCGTATGTCGTAGGAGTTAAGGTTTATTTCAAACGGTGTGCGTTGGGCCTATAAATGAGACTCTCCGTCCGTCTTCGTCCGAGGAGTCCGGGTCTAACGATGGAAACACTTAACTAGTAATTAAACTATTATTATTCACTAAAATAATAATAAAACTGCAGTGTGCAACAACAGTGTGACTCGTTGGGAGCCCTCCTAAAAAAAGGTTACAACTAGTCACAGTGGGACTCGGTTGGGTATGACTCGTTGAAAACCCTCCAAAAATTTCTAATTGAAAACCTCAATAATATTTTTCCCGAAGCCCGACTGGATGAAATATGAATAAGCTCCTAACTACACAGGGTCTAAATACTACTTGGAAACCCTTTGGCCTAACCCTTTGGAGAAAGTTTTCTCTGCGTGGTGTTATATTCTACTGCATCTTAATGTAGCTGTACTGTAAAGAAATACTAACGGTTTTCCTCTATATTTATAGATCTTAGCAATGCTCAAAATATTCATTGCTTTAAAGACACGTAGAGGAATCAGAAAAGATATGATGAAGGAAGCTGCCTATCATTTCACAAGACCCGCTGAAGTACTTGATGCTGAAATAAGAACCTTTCTAGAATCACCTAAGGAAGGACCATACGTTAATTTGGTCTGGAAACTAATTTATCGATTCATTCTATGTTGTAATGTTATTTCCTTCATGACTAAAAATCAAACAATATTTTTATTTCAGGACGATAGAAAGATTTACGATTGCGATGACGAAAATTTATTATGTGATTTAAGAGACATCATCGTAAAGCATTATCCACCAGAAACTTATGTCTACGCAACAGCTCCACCTAGTATTCCGAATACTCCTTCATCTTCGTTCCTTTCAATCCAGACTTCAGAATTTACTCTGCCAACTCCAGGTAAATGTCGTGCTGAAAGACTTTCTTCAAGGTACCAGCGTCGTTTTCGCGGAAAAATAAAATTTTAACAATTTAAAAACTACCAAAATATATGCAGTGTCGGCCTTGCCCTAGGGACCCCACGTGAAAAATGACATTTATTAAAGCCTACATTGTACCTAATTAAATTGATGACTGGCTCGTGACAATAATAATAATAATAATTCATTTAATCAAAATAACAATGTTAACATCAAATAGTAATTTCTATAAATGCAAAAATATACAATAAAATAATAATATGGTGTTTGTTGAAAACAGTCGGCCTTTCTAACAGCTAAAACACAAACTTCTTCAAAGACTTTTCCTTTCAGAGCCCATCCCAACTCCGGATCCAACCATATCGGAGCTATTCTACAACTTGGTTTCTAATACTGTGGATAAAGCGATCTACGTCAAAGTGGATGAAAGAGCTCTCCTGTATGACACTGCCTACGTGGAACTGACGAAGGCAGTCGAAGAAGCCATGGAGATTCCCGTCATAGATATACGACTTGATATAGCAGACCTCTTTTATAAAGCTTACCGCATGTTTGAAGTAATCATCATGGACAAAGAAGCATACGGTACTTCTTGGAATTTATTCTAGCTGTGTTATCCATTTTAATGCCGGCGATGCGCCTAAGTAGGTAAAAGTGGGACAAACTTTAAATTTAAAATTCTTAGTTTGGCTGATACCAGGGAAACATTTGACCATATTGAATAATTTGGCCGGACCACCCACTCCGGAGCCCGATCTCACAAACAGAGGAGACCTGTGCCACGCAGGCACGCAGTGGGAACTTGACTGGCTGATGATGCGTATTCTAACCATTTATTATCAATTTTAATTTTTCAGCTGCTGAAATCGCATGGGAAAAACGAATGAGAAAGAAATTAAAGAAGATGCTCAGGCGACAAGATAACTTTAAAGGTTTTTATCAACTTTTTTCCTGACGTTTCCCACCGTGACGGTTTTCTACTTTCTAAGACCATGAAAAAAAAACTGCATTTGGCGTTTATGTCAAATAGTTTGTTTTCTTGACAAAATTTTACGTTGAAATTGAAGTTGCTGTGGTGATTTCACTAAGAATCTTAAAAAAAAGACCAGAAACCGTTATTTAAGCCAAGAATAGCATTATTAGGAATATTTTTTGCCATCATAATTTCTAAGAAACATCCTGGTAAGTATATAATGTAAGTCATCCGTGCGATTGTTAGATATCCACTCATTGAGCACGTTACGTGATTTTCAAAACACCGTAATTTTGCAACAACGAATAATAATAATAATAATCAGCCAACGGCTTAATTTCCAAGAGCCTCGACCAGACCAACATCTGAGGAGGCTCTCGTTAGGCAGCTGGATCAAGGGCTTGGATACAGAGAGCGGTACTCCTGGACACGGCTCGTATTGTTAGGAGGTTCCTTTCTCTAGAGCCCTGACCGCCAGTAGCTTGGACCCTGTTCCCGATACCGGTGGGCTACAATTTTTTATATTTTTAAATGTTTTTAAATTTTCTTTTGTAAGAAATATTTAAAAATGAAACTGTTTAAAAATTAATAAAGGAAATAATTATAATAAACTTTTATTTGCAGACCTCAGTCCATAGTATTAGTAATATATGAAATAGACTTACTTAACTAATATTAGTAACACACTTAAACAACAAGTACAATACAAATAATAACAGACAATAATTATATACAACACAATGTAGACAAAAGGAACATAAAACCACATAAATGACGTATACCTATAGGTACCTATACGTACCTATAACAACAAATGCACTGACTACTAATTATGGAACAATGAATGCAAGTCACAACGAAAAATGCCACACCGAACTATTAAAACGAACCTATACACGATTCATCATCATCATCATCATTTCAGGCAAAAGACGTCCACATCTCGACATAGGCCTCCCCCAGGGGTCGCCACAATGACCGGTCCCGTGCGTCTCTCATCCAGCGGGTTCCCGCAACGATTAAATGAACACATTACGGTTCCATACATTAGGTTTACGTAAATAACTATTAGCTAAGATCACGAAACCTGCGCTCGGTCGACCTATCGAAAGCAGCCCTATTATCTGGAATTTCTTGACCAGACAATCAATAAAACTTTTGACCAACAGGTTATGAAACTCCGCCTACCCCAAAGAGTGAAATTTCGTCCCACGAGAGCTATAAGAGGCCTCCCCCGCGGCCTTGCGATTGTCAACCATTGGCCCACTACAATCGATATGGAAAGGTAAAGTTCACAGATGCAAAAACTGCATGACGGAAAACATCGGTGATTCTGAACGAACCAGGGAGAGACCGGGCACCTTAATCACGCCCCTGAGCAGCTTAATAAGTCAAATCTCATATCCAACTTCAGGATGCTTAAGTAATCGTTTTTTTCTAAGTGGTACCTACTACCGCGTTCTCTGAGAGTCAGTCGACCACTTTTCAGTCTTAGGGCGCCTTCAAATTAGGGCGTTAGCAGCGCGGCAGTCGCGCGACTTTAAAGTACTTTAAACAATTAGGGCGCCTGGCTGTGCTTAAAGAGGGCAAAATGGCAATAATTCAAATCCATCCAGGACTTGGCGGAGAAATCAGGTAACGAGTACGAAATAATAAAAAAAAACATTTTCCTTCAGGACCGCTACGGCATCTACCTACCGAGCGCAGAACAGTTTAGCAAGAACAATGTAACAACGACTCCTGATTGTGAGTCCCCAAGGACGGATACTTCTGGTGTTGATGATAAGATGGAAACCAAATCTACTATAAGCAATAGAACAACGACTACCGGAAAAACTGTAACGATCAATGAATAAAGCTAAATTTTAGACAAGGTTTATAGGACTTCATAACCAAAAGTCTAAAAATATAAGGTATTTTGCCCTATTACAAATGAAAATTACTCAAGGGACTACAAACGCGCATAGAGTCTATTCATAATCCTGAGCTCCTTTTTCTTTGTCAGATAATTAATATAAAACGATTACACTTGGATTTACATATTACTAAACTACACAACATAACATATTATTAAACTTCGTGCTTACATGTATTGTGTTTTTTTTTTGTATGGTTCTTCGCCACGCCCACGGCGGAAAGGTGCGCTTACAAACATTTAAACCCACATACACAAGCATACCCAGACCCGAAACAACTATCTGTAGGATACACACAAATATTTGTTCCCGGGGATCGAACCCGCGACACGCAGCGCAGCAGTTGAATCGCTCTCCGCTATATAGGACCGAGGGCCCGATTTTTATCAGGGTCATAACTTTCAAACAACAAGAAGTGGTGACCTGTTCTTGCTTTCACCATTTTCCACAATTTATTTAGTAGCTTATTAGTCATTCTTGAGAGTTACATGAACTTGGAGGGTTGTAATGATTTTGATGATTATAATTCTGTAACCGCATACGTCTTACATCCGCGAATCATATTTTCACTAACATGTAAGTTAATGGTTTCATTTTATTTGCGAAATAAACTTTTACGTGTATAAAAATTGAGGGCCCACATGTGCGTGTGGTGTGAGGGTCCGTTTGTTTTTGTGGCGCCCCCTAGTGAGTTACAGCCATGACACCTGTCTAAGAACATGGACTCTTCGAAACACAAATCCGTTATTGAAAACCGCATCAAAATGGGATCATTAGTTTAGAAGATAGGTGGGAACATTACTTTGCACAAACACATTAAGAGATATCTTGTGTAAAACACACAAGTTTACTTGTCCAATTGCTAATATATGTCCAGTTGTGAAACTGTTTAGCTGACAATGTGCCCAGTTGCTGCGGAGGGATAAAAAATTGTGTAAAAAAAACACCTCAAATTGACAACAATATTTATTAGTAAAATAAATTCAATTAAAAGCAATAACACGATATATAAAGTAATCATTATTTTAACATTAACATACTTAATAGAGAATAACAAGGAAAAATAAATAAAGTTAATTAATTTTTATTATGTTTCTACATACATTTATACGTCAAGGGGTGTAGTAATTTGGCCTGCCTAATTTTCTCCACTTTATTCATTTCTAAGTACCAGCCACGGTGACTTGGAGAAATGGTTGACTTCTAATAAGGCATGAACTGATTCTGAGGTTACAACCCCTAGGGTCTACACTAATAATAGTTTATTATGTTATACTTGTTACATGTAGAATCATACTTAAAACGGTGGCCCATTATCTCTGCGAAAGAATATGGTTGAAATACTCTGCCGCCACCCTGGAAAAACTTACTCATGAACTCCACCCTGGAAACAACAAAAAAGACTCATTAGAGAAATGCTCACACTTACACCGAATAATTGAGAAAGGAATGCACCACTTGGAGGTTCTCTGGCAGAAGCTCTTGTCTGGTGTAGCTAGGCCTACCTAACTGTTCGAAATTTTATGTTATTTATAATTTCAGCTACGCAAAAACCTTTTATTAAGCAATTAGATCAAACCAGCACAGTACGAAAATAAAACTTCAAAAGGTGGTGCTTTTGAAGTTTTATTTTCGTACTTCTACTATGTTCCTGAAATATCATTGTATGGCTATCAAAGTATTACTTTTGCCCCAACCAGGTGAATGTATTCTAAATTTTGCGTCTTAGTTCTCCCTCTTTCTTCGCTCTGTTAGTCTGATGAGCTAGCAACAAGATACCTAAATATCAATGAGGGAGAGACTAAAGCGAAATAGAAAACAAAATTAATTAAGTTACACTATATTTCGATTCATTCATCACTAAGTACCTATATATATTTTTGTTGTTGTTATGTGGCGTAATGTTTGATACGGAAGGAATGTACTAACCAGTGTAACCTAAGGCAATGGAGGAAAGCGGATAAGCCCTCCATTACCACCAATATGGAAAGTGTGAACGTCGCCCACAATGCAAAAATTGGAATCAGCATACCCGGTGTATGCATTGACTTTGCTAAAATCATATGCCACAACATGTCGGAAAGTTCTGAAACAACACAAATGCGAGCTTGGAGATTATCATAGAATTAACACAATATCTAACTGCGCTGCCTGACCGTGAATTGGCTATCCCTATTTGTATCATCATTTGACAAAGAGACAATGAAGAATATTAATATTATTGAACAAGCTGTTGACCAGCAGTTTTTTGATGGCTTTTTACAGTTTCTTGTTAGTTTATTCAAATTTTATTTTATTTTAATTTATTAAAATGGCGGGCAGGTTGATATTTATGCCACATGGGTTCTATCCCCTTTCAGATTTCTAGGTCCAAACGGTTGGGCTGGACGTCGATGAGACAGCCAGTCAGTCAGTATGGTCTTTTGCCTTAGATTTTCAATAGACGCGGACACCCTACAACAACAACTAGTTCACCTTCACACTAGCGTTTGTCCAGCGGAGGCGTTCGATAAACGTATGCGCAGCGTAGACCCCGCGACTGCGACGCGCAATCAATTTTTTTTCTCCGAAAAAAGCATATTTTAAAATGTTATCATAAAACAACCGAAGTAACAATACTCTGATATCCACGGTACTATGAACACGATTTAAGGATCATTATCACCCCGTCGGGGCTGCGAGTTGGCCATAAAGATACCGCGGCCTCGACATAAAGGGCTAAGAAGGAACACGGATGATTTTTAGTCAGAAGAAGTCTGACACTCCCTTTCGCTCTGCCCAAGAGCGGGAGGGGTTATTTGATGATTTTGCAACCACCAAAAAAAAAGGATCATTATGTATCACAAAACACAGAACTTTTCTAGAGCTTTACACGGATGTGACTATTATTATATGACTATATGATCACCAAAAAAACTATTCATTTATGACTATAAACCTACCCACTTATTATATAATATGACCCACACACATCCTTTCATTTTCATATGTTTATGTTGACAAGATTCGTGGTTTCATTTCCTCTACTTCGAAAACCTTGTCCATCACATTGGCATTTGCAATGATTGAATGTAAGACAAAGAAAATGATGGATAGATAGTGTGAGGAAAGAAATTAAAGAAAATGAAGTAAATGTTAAAGTTGCAGTTGATAGAGGATACTGGCTAAAAAAACTATCGCTCTCCCTTACACTATTCTTCACTTTTGTATACTATTTTCTTATAAATATCGAAATTTATGCAGCGCCCCCGAATTAGTTGAGTAAACGAGTCCCATAGTCCACAGAGTTATAATTTTCTGTAGCATGACACTTTATGAAAAAAAAATACCATCAAGGCACAAAAGAAGAACAAATATCGGTCGTCGATGTCATGGCGAGCCCACACGCACTATGAAATCTACCGTGCCGTTGCCAGATAACAACACAAACGGAACCCACATACTGCTGGTGTAAGTAGCGTGTCTTACCGTGCCGTACCGAGTTACACTTGTTTGTACTTACGTGAATGTGCAAGTGATAGAGCCCACAGCCGAAGGTAAGAAGCTGTATGCGATATAGTACTGAGCACATACTCTATGGTGTGTACACCTTGAAGCATCATCATTTCCCCAGTCTGTGATTTTTTTTGTACTTCTTCTTCCAGTTCAGCCCTAAGTACTGGATCTGCGTCCATACACTTTTTGTAGGCCTCTAGCTCTTTCTACAAAGTATGAAATAGGATTATTCTATAAGGTACACGTTAACAAGGTATCAGCATGAATCCTAAACATTTCGCATAATTATGCGCTGAACCAAGGACGGCAGGTGGACCGATGATCTGATGAAAGGTTACGAATAGGTTACGATGAAGATTCACTAAATGCATGCTTAGGGGAGGCCTATGTCTATCAGTTGATGTCTTAATAAGGCGCTCAACCAAGTTCCAATTATAGTTCCAAGATATTCAACAACTACGAGTAAAAGACATCTAGAAATACTATTATTGAATTGACTATTTTGTCCGGTGTAGAAAAAAAAACAAATATATAGGAAAAAAATACATGCCACTGCTTTTGCGTGTTTCTTGTTATGTTTCATTATCTTGATTATTGGTGTTCCTAAGAGCAACACAGGCACAGATGCTAAAGCTACTAACAAAAAAATACTTTGGAGTAGTTGCTGCCCATCGAACATGTATCCACTCGAGCAGCCTTTGTTTGGCTCCTTAGAGGTTGAAAAGAGTGCCATGTCAATAAATAATATAAGGATCTGAGGAGCACATTGTGTGTTCCTATCCCCGTCAACTGTAAAGAGTAAAATTCTATATGTTTAAAACAATCTTGATTTAAATTTACATAAAGGCGACGACTAATTTTGGCTTTATACTCGTAAACGGATGCTGCTTGTGGTAACTGTCATCTTTTTGACCAAGTTCCTTTTTGTTACAGTATATTAGTAATTATTTTTGCTTATAATATGTAAAATGTAATTTCAAGTTACTGCTAATCCTACAGATATTATAAATGTGAAAGTTTGTGAGGGTGGATGTCACAAATGGATGCTGTTAGTCATTCTCGCCCTTTTCAAAAATACTGAAAGGTTTTGTCTGTCCCTTCAATCCCTGATACATTATTTTGGAATAATGTTGTGTAGTATACATAATTATGCGAAACCTGAATAATTATAGTTTCATCAGATTAAGTAATCGATACCAATAATTTTTACACCATGTTACAATATTTTGCCTCAAAAATATTATTAAAGTTTACAATTTGCATTTGAAATCATACGAAAGACAATGTTATCACCAGTTTATTACTAGGCAATCGCCGTGGTACCCTCCACTGCTACTCGTAAATTATATTTTTACCCGACTACGGCGAAGCCAAAAGGAAGGGTAATGATTTTGGCAGTCTATGTATGTATGTAGGTATGTATGTATGTATGTATGTATGTTCCACCGTAGCGCCTAAAATACTGAACGGATTTTAATAAATGAGGTGTCAATAGATTCGTAAGAATAGCCCGGGTGACATAGGCTATATACATTTTATAAATTCTTTCTAAGACGGATTTTAAATGTCAAAAACTTACCTGAAAATATTAAATTGAGATAATCATAACAAATGTTTGGTATCAAATGAAAGGTCTTGGAGAGCAAAAACCAATATTTTATTCGTAGTCGGGTTTTAGATTTTTAAACTTGTTTATCAATGAGCGCAAGGTGACGCTGGGGGCACGTGCGGCGCGGGGGCTCACTAAGATCACTAAGTTATAACAGTGATTTTACATGATACAATTCAAATTTTGTTCATAGATTCCATACACAAAAATAGTAGACACGTGTTTCGGGCTTCGCATAAACTAGAACTAATGTTGCATAAAAAACAGGAAGATTGAACTTATATAATTTTCAACTTACGTGATTTAGGAGAGTACAAAATCCATTTTATAAAAATCATTATCGCCATCCAGCCGAATACTAGAAGTAGGAACATTACTTCAGGAATGAATTGGACGAATATCGAACTATACCTCCTGAAATGTCTGAAAAGATATTTAAGTTTTTTCAACACACTTGCTCATAAAGTGCCTATAATTTCACCGCAATTAGGCACGTAATGACACCTATAATCAAACTGTGACTTTTTCATTGCTATTATTCACTAGTGAGTTATAGGTTTTTTTTTTAAATTTTATTGGTTGAGTTGCTATATTTAAAAAAAAGTTTCGATACAAAAAAGATCGTGTTCAATGGTAAAAATAATTTAATGTACCTAGTGCTTCCCCATTTCATGCAACTTTGAATTTAAATAGATAATTTCAACGTATACGTTTTTAATAAATGAATCTTTCACTCAAATAATATAACTTTTGTTTTCTCTGTAATAAAGAAAAAAAAATACCCATTTTGTCCGTGGCTAAAACTCTATTATCCGCGAAAAGTCAAAAATAGTGAAACCATATTATTTTAGTCTATGGCCGATCGTCATTGTCAAGTAGTGGCGAAACTGGTCAAGAAAAAATGCATCGCTACGTCAAACTTAGTACATTTATTTTAGTTCCGTGTTTTCCCGCCTGCATAGATAACTTGGTAGAACTGTAGATGCGCGCGCATTAATTTTTCCCGCTATTGTGAAAAAAAAAACAGATCTTGTTTATCTGTTGAAGTTGGTAGAACTGTAGATGCGCGCGCATTAATTTTTCCCGCTATTGTGGAAAAAAAATAGAACTTGTTTCAACTGTTGAAGATGACTTTTTAGTATTATTTTCTTCACAAGTGTGTTGAAAAACGTCGTATGACACACGTGTGTATTGATGATTACCGTCCTCGGCTTTCTTAAGACCCTCACCTGACGGCTCGGGTCTCAATGGCGCCTCTGCGGTAATCACCAACGTTACACACTTGTACCATAATGTACTATTATTGCTACTTTCTGTTCTGTGCTTAATACTGTAATGTTAAAAATCATGCACAATTATTTGTGCACGCCTGTAATACCCGAAGGGTCAGACAAAGGTGTACCCATTAGTACCTACTCGTGGGTGTAAATATAACCCGTGACATGTGGATGTCACGAGTTATATTTAAGTTCCATGTAACCGCCGACATACCGAGTTTCCTCCGTGCCTCGGAAAGCACGTTAAGCTGTTGGTCCCGGCTGCCATAATTATAGATCTTTGGCAGTCGTTACAGATAGTGTGACCTGAAATTCTGACATCCAGTCTTACCAAAGGGTATTGTATTACCTAGAATTAACTGGGTTGTGGAGGTCAGATAGGCAGTCGCTCCATGTAAAATACTGGTATTCAGCTGCATCCAGTTAGACTGGAAGCCGACCCCAATATAGTTGGGAAAAGGCTAGGTAGATGATGTAATAGACGCCGAGGCTATTGCCATCAAACGGGCACAAATCTCGAATCCGAGGCTGCTACTGAGAAACCCCTGATGGAATAACCTGATAACACTTTGCACGACCTGGGAATCTAATACAGGACCTTATGCACAGTACTCGCGCTAGCGACAACTAGAGCAACGAGGCTGTCAATATTTGTAGATTTTAGTACTAGATGACGTGGCCTCGGCACAAGGGCAAAGAAGGAACATGGGTTCGGTTTTTAGTCAGTAGAAGTCTGACACTCCCCTTCGCTCTGCCCAAGAGCGGGGGGGGTCATTTGATGATTTTCCAACCACCAAAAAAAAAAAACTTCTGATACTTAAAGAATTACTGCATACAGAACTTTTCATAAGATTTCCGATAATCCCTCATCATTGTCGTAAATCAATTTGTAGAAACGACAATAATTATGTCCAAAACAATAATTTATTGTTGTAGAATATATTATTATTCTTATTCTTCTATAATATAGGTACCTTGTTTACTTACCTGTAATATTTATTATTGTAGAATCTTAGCTATCTCTTTACTATAATATCTCTTTACTTGAAGTAATAGTTGTAGAATTTACTAGCTTACTTACATGTAATTGACGCAACTCAGGCACAGGCCGAATGTCATATGAATGACTCCAAAAATTATAGACATTTTCATTTTATAAGAATTCTCAAACATGATTTTATTTGATGACATCTGTAACAAAAAAGCAAACCTTGTAGCAAACAGATAGAAAGGTTTCCCACATCCCGTGATATTTTTGCAGTGAAAATGTTTTATTCTAATATTGTATTTATTAGCCCTTGTCACGCGTCCCGCTTCCTGTGTTTCACTGGTTCCGTTAGGTTAAGGTACAGTGCTGTATGTAGTCAATTTTTAAGATACAATTTGAGTTCGAACCACTATCTTCTCCGGTAGCTACCCTGTTGTTGCCCGTATCCTGTTTTTGCCTAAATATGCATTTTATATTTACCCTCCACACGGGATCTTCACCAAACCAGTACGGTTTTCGGGTTTCTCTTTGTGGATCTATAGTGTAAAATTCTTCAGCATTTAACTTTTCTTTACTGAAGTTGATCATCCAGTACGAATCCATGAGAGAGAAAGCTCTCGAAAACAAGTCGTTGTAAATGAAACCGGTGTAACAGCTGAATAGTCCCATTAATAGTATGACATAACGACCTGTAAATAAGCAACGATGGAGTACTACTTATGAAAGACAGTCAGTCCAGTGGACCCAAAAGGTGAGCACGTATTACTGAGCACTTATAGTGTTTTCACTAAGCACACACTCAGGGCGGGATTTCACCAAAGCGGAGATGTGCCCACTTCGACCAATCACAGTTACATCTGGTCTTTCGCCCTTCCTGTGATTGGTCGAATTTGGCACATCTCCGCTTTGGTGGAGTCCCACCCTCAAGCACGGATTGAAAGAGAAGATGCGTAAAAGCTAGGGTATCTCCACCGAAGCTGTGCAAAGTGGCACGACGCACGCGACTCACGTCTCCTCTCCTCTGTGCTCAACCGTTCCCACTAAACCTGAGCGGAGACGAGATTCTATAGATGGTTTACGACATACCTCTCGTGTTGCGAGGAAAGATGACTTTGAACGAAAATAATGATATAAAAAAAATTTGGCCGCGCAAAAAAATATTATCTGGATGGACGAGGAAGGACAGGTTTTGAAAGCAATTGTAAGTACCTATGTGTTATGTAACTTTGTTAAAGTATTAGCTGGCACAAATGACATGAACATAAACTATCAATATTTTCATATTCACCGTCCCTCTCTAACTGCCATGTGCGCTTTGTAGAATACTTTTCGTACTAACTTTTTGTGTGTGCTGGATGGTGTATAATTATCTGTAGCATTATTAGTGGTCTGAATGATTTCTAAAATTTTGTTCAACTATTCATCAAGTTACGTAGTACTGTAGTATTTTGTGGTACTGGCACGCGAATGACACATGGAATGTTCCAATACCACAAAACATTACATGAAAGAGTTCCATATTATCCATATGTAAGTGAACTTGTTAGTTTCGCAGTAACTGTACACGTGTGTTACTTTGAGTTGATGGAATTTGGAATGATTATGTGCTTATAACGTAGCAAAAAATAAAAACAAAATTATACCACCGAATAGAATGTCCCAGATTTCACTTTCAGACCTCAATGATTCGTAGTACTCCTCGTAGTGCAACATATACCAGGCAGCCAAAACTAAAATGAATCCGTGGCCCAAGTCGCCAAACATAAGTGCGAACAAAAACGGGAAAGTGATGATAGTGTAAAGTCCTGAAAATATCAAACAAATGTAAGAACCCAACTGCAGCCCAGCCCATCGTGAGAGGGGTTTGAACTTTTTTTTTTGAAATCTGACACTCCCTACCGCTCTTGGAAGCCCCGCTCAATGTGGCCATGTAAGAACATGACCACACTATGTCTAACGTAGCCTATTGACCACATTAGACATAATCTGTTAGTTTTAGCTTTATAGTAAGGTGACCTGCTTTAACAAATCGATTAAAGTGAATGAATCGATACGGACTTCAAACATATTATTATGTGAATTGAATACAGTTATTATGATAAAGTACAGTCGCTACTATTGGTTCGCGGTCGCTTTTGAGTTTTGCTTTTCACAATGGTTAATCTGCCATTTTTGATTTCTTATATTTTATTTGGCGAGATATTTTCTGGCCGTGCCACAGTCGCATTTTGAATCGGAGGTAATAACAATAAATGAACATGATATTATTATGTTCATTATTGTACATAATATTAAAAAAATAAAAAAAACTTTTTTGCAAAAAAAACAACCGACTTCAAAAACACCAAAAAGAGAAAAATAAACTTCAGAAGAAAAATCAGCTTCTGAAGTCGGTGACATTTGTTTGTTTGATTTTATTTTTTGCCACCGACTTCAGAAGCTGATTTTTCTTCTGAAGTTTATTTTTCTCTTTTTGGTGTTTTTGAAGTCGGTTGTTTTTTTTGCAAAAAAGTTTTTTTTATTTTTTCATTTTTAGTTGTAATAGGTAGGTACTTATATTATATCCTATACAAATATTTACTATGCATTTAACTTTCAACTAAGAAACCTAACCCTTAACCTTCAAAATTCCTCTATTTTTTTGCTTTCAACTCTTAACCGTTGAGGAGTAGTATACCTTCCATTATCAGCTCATCAACATGAATAAAAGTGATGACTGCTAGATGCGAATACTTGAATAGCGCCAGAAAAAGCACGAAACATGTAATACGTGTCTATGAAATTCATATAACAACTAAAAAAATGTGTATTGTACACATCTGCATACCCCCTCAGAGCATACAGGCGTGATGTTACGTCATGATAATGGTATATTCAATAAACATCCAAGCGATTCCAGCAATTACGACAGATTTGCCGTCTATTTTTGAGGAGTTCCATTGTATATCTCCGAAGATCAGCACCAGATCTTCACCAAAAAAAATGGGACCACCTCAGGAGTATACTCTTTCAAATAAAAAAATAATTTTGAGAATCGGTCCACAAACGGGGGAGAAATCAGGTAACATACATAAAAAAATAAAAAAATAAAATACATACACACGAACATAGTAACCTCCTTTTTTGAAGTCGGTTAAAAAAGAGTACTTCATTGTTTCGCCAAAAATGGAACAAACTAGGTGGCGCGGCCACAAAGCATGCTTTCTAGGCACCGATTTCATTAACTCCGATTCAAAATGCGACTGTGGCGCGGCCCGCGGCCAGAAAGTACAACGCTTTACTGTACCACGCTTTATTTGTTTATAAAACGATTGTATTACTAATACATAACCATTTCGCTGCGGGAAAACTACCATTACAATTTCTCGGTGTATTATTTATTGCTCGTAGATGTCAATTATTAGCAAAAGCACTAGTCACACTTGAAAATATGGTCTAGAGTAATTTACTTTACTTTATTTTCCTTTTACTTTACTTTTAATTTACCTGGATTCAGTTCACGGTACGCGGAGTCGCCATACGCATTGATAAGATTTTGGAAACCTCTCGTAAACTTGTTTGTTCGAGTAAAAGTAGGAGGCATGTCCTGTGATGGAGGACCCTCATGTCCATGCTCACATGACACGACTACTACTTCCATGCGCGAGTTAAACGATTCTGCTTGAGATTCATGCTTTACCTGGAAAAGATGCAAGTGATTGCTATCAGCATGAAATAAAAACCGGCCAAGTGGGAGTCGGAAGCGCACAGAAACAGGGCCCCGAGTCTGCTATTCAATAGTGTCAGAATGGTCAATCGTTGATCTCAAATTTATTGTTGATTTTGACAACACCAAAACTTGTCCAAATCAACAATATGAGATCAGTTCTCCCGTCCTGTAGTGTACAAAACAATATGATAACGTGATCTTAGCGTTCAAATATGTCATTTTACGAACAACATCGGTGTCAGTGTGATTCATTATTCGTGGTTAAAAAATGTTATATAACATGGATAATGTCCAAACTATCAAAAGTTTAGCGGAGGAAGTCACGGGGAAAGTGCTAGCTTACTTTAAGCTTGTTATGTTCTAGAAACCGACAAGTATTTGAGAATTTCAAACGTCTGAATTAAAGAGCCACTTAGAACACGGAAAGTATTTAATGGATATTAATTGACTGACATATTGTGTTTTTTACCACTTAATTCAATATCAAAAATATATTTAGGATAATAATGACACCATTACTGTTGTATTGATTACTAAACCTTCAACTATTTGGTAATGGTTGAAGGTTTTTTTTTCTCGTTCCATCGTCGACCTCATCTCTGCTCTTAGGGCAAGATTGAGGTCAAGAGCAAGCCCATTTATAATAATTTAAAAAAACATGTACAACTGACTTATGATTCCAATCACCTTAAAATAGTTTTTTTTTTTAAAGAGTAAACATAGATTTTTTGCCGTATCGTCTCCGTAGGAAACCTTTTCTTGACGTATTATAGGTGTAATATTCTGACTAATAAAAACACAAGACATTTATTTCATTGGTATTCAATATCAATGACCATGCAAAGCCTATTACTTATTACAGTCACCCGAGCTTGCTGATTGATAAGATGACGTAAAATGACAATAGAACACTTAGGCTGAGTTGCATCAAAAAAGTAGTTAAAGTTAAAGTTTGTGTCAAATGGCACGTCAAACAAACATCAAAACTTCAGTTTTGTATCGGTTATGCCAACAATGAGTTGCGCGATTTGACAAATAGTTAAATGACGTCATAACTTTAACGGTAACTGCAACCACTCACTTTCCGCTGGTTAGTGTTATAGTTTATGTTAAATTGTCTGTCTATTTTATTGTCAAACGCGTTGAATATAACCTTTAGACATCATGTCCCTGCTCCAAGAAATACTCGCAGAAACCAGTTCTGATGACGAAAGCGATGAAAAGAAAAGTGTGATTACCTAGAGCCGATCGTTTTTCCACATGGAACGACGAATGTTTCTTGCCAAGATTTCGAGTCTCTAAAAACGTAGCTTGGTGGCTGACTATACGATTGCATTGCAAGGATATTCATCTTATGTAATTGTTCAACCAAAAAATAATAGGTACGTGCTATAGGTAGACAAAGCAATAAATATAATAGGTACTTACTTTGTTTGAATGTTTGCAAAAAAAAATTTGTAATAATTTTTCTATTAGATACCCCATATAGTACTGTCAAATTTGACAAAAACTTTAACTTTAACGACGTTTTTGGTGCAACTCAGCCTTAGGCTGAGTTGCACCAAAAAAGTAGTTAAAGTTAAATTTTCTGTCAAATTACACGTCAAACAAACATCGAAACTTCATTTTAGTATCGGTTAGGCCAACAATGATTTGCGCCATTTGACAAATAGTTAAATTACGTCATAACTTTAACAGTAACTACAACCGCTCACTTTCCGCTGGTTAGTGTTATAGTTTGTGTTAAATTGTCGGTCAATTTTATTGTCAAACGTGTTGAATATAACCTTTAGACATCATGTCCCTGCTCCAAGAAATACTCGCAGAAACCAGTTCTGATGACGAAAGCGATGAAAAGAAAAGTGTGATTACCTAGAGCCGATCGTTTTTCCACATGGAACGACGAATGTTTCTTGCCAAGATTTCGAGTCTCTAAAAACGTAGCATTGCATAAGGCGTAACAAGGATATTCATCGTAGGTAATTGTTCAACCAAAAAATAATACGTGCTATAGGTAGACAAAGCAATAAATGTAATAGGTACTTACTTTGTTTGAATGTTTGCAAAAAATTTTTTGTATAACTATATAATTTTTCTATTAGTACCCCATATAGTACTGTCAAATTTGACAAAAACTTTAACTTTAACGACTTTTTTGGTGCAACTCAGCCTTTTTTTTTTTTTGGTGGGTGGAAAATCATCGAATGACCCCCCCCGCTCTTGGGCAGAGCGAAGGGGAGTGTCAGACTTCTACTGACTAAAAACCGAACCCATGTTCCTTCTTTGCCCTTGCGCCGAGGCCACGTAATCTAGTACATAATACCGCGGCCCCGACGGGCGTCGGCCCTTGCGGGCCCCTCCTTGCTGACATCTCTTTGAGGCGCGCGTGGAACACGAACGCGCCGCCGACACGGTCTGTTGCCGTCATGACGACGGCCGGACGGCGAGCTAGCCCATTACTCACCGTCCACAGGCCCGCGTCTACGGTGGCCGGAAGCCATCACGTGGCCCCCGACGCCCGGAGCGCCTTCCGCGCCTTCCGCGGCGGCTGGGACGTTGAGAGGATCGCTCCCTCTCTCGTTCCGCCTCCTCCTTCGCTAGCATCACTGCTTCGCAGAAGGAGGCGACGGCGTCCCATTCCTCCTCGCCCCGGACCATGGCTTGCACCAGGGCCGGACGCGAGAGGTCGCCGCCGCCGATCGCCGCTACGAGAACACGGCGGGGCTCCGCCCAAGCAGGGCACACCTCCACACACTGAGAAAAAAGACCTTCTGAAATACAGAAGGTATTTCCATCCCTTTTGACTCAGCAGGAAATTTACCTTTCAAATTGGACTGATTAAATAGAAAAAATTTACCGTCTAAAAAATTCCTTCTTAACAATGTCCTTCCAATTTTATTCTTCCTACTATTTTGGTGGGTTATACATATCATAATCTACCTTCCAAATTTCGGTCGGAAATTCCTACTGAGTCAAGATAGAAGGTGTTTATTGGAAGATAAATAAAGGACGGTAAATTACGGACGGTAAGAAACTTGTTTCCTTCTAATATGTACCTTCCATTTTTTTTTCCTTCTACATTAAGAAGACGTTATTGGTCGGAAAATTTTATTGACCTTCCACATCTAGAAGGTAAATACCGTAGGTATTCGGGTATAGTAAGAAGGTATTTCCAGAATTAAACTTATAATTTATGAACTACCTACCTACGACGGAGGAAGAAGCGGTAGGTATATCACAATTCCTTCCAATTAAAACGTAACATATCTACTAATAGAGGATTAAATTAAAAGTCACTCAGACAGCGACAGTACCCCACGATCGATCATCGAGGGCTGATGGTTAATCCATCGCCCGCCTCACGCTCAGGGTACCACGCCACTTCTCATCAACGTGACTTGTGAGGACTCACATAGTGTGAAAGTCTCGAGAAGAGCTTACTATAGAAATGATCCTATGAAGTAAGGTCTTGTTCGATTTGGGCGAACCGAGGGGTGTCATTCAGCCGCGGAGAATCTTAACACCGCGATGTAGGAATGCGCGTCATCGGTACAACGCCATCTAGTGGCGCGGTTGAATGCCATGTTTCGGTGGATGCCATGTTCCTGTAGGGTTATCATGGCTAACCCTACAGGGTTAGCCATGATAACAGCGTGGTATTTTGTTACAAACTTTTATTTATTACAATGAATGTACAAATGTATTGTTCCGTGTTCAGGTGGCATCTCGCGTATGAATCTGTCTGGCAGACGGGTGGACCGATTTGGAAAATTCTTTTTTTTTAAAGAGTATATTAAATTATTTTATTTTGATAAAATTTATCGTCATCGTCTAGAACTTGATGAACGGATTCCAAAAATATATAGGTACCTAACACGAAAATGGTAATATATTAAGTTATCTAAATCACGATTTTTAAAAGAATCATTCGTATATTTTTATTTTTTCGGCTTGTTTAATGTTGTTCTGTATATTGCATTAAAATCCTTATTTGGCAAATGTTAGCTACTACATTATCATGTAATTTGGAGTAATTTTTCATTGATATTCGATCAACATTTTATATCTCATTTGATTGGCTCAATCCTTCCGGCCGGACCTGGAGATCCTTTCGTTTCTGATGGAATAGTAGATTAACTTCATTTACCTACCAATGAATATGAAGTACTTAAGTAAATATTCTTATTCTATTAGTAGCACTATTTGGAACGGATGTTAATCGGTATTTTCCTCCCGTTTCCTATGTAAGAGTTTAAACGAAATTTAGAAGGATGTTATCATTTAATATTATGTATGGTTATTCCTTCCAGCCAGCCTGGAATCATTTCGTTTCGGATGGAATAGTGGTACCATTCGGTTCATATTCTTCAATATCGGAAGGTTAATCTGCGTTTTCCTTCCGACACTGTTCCTACTGAAAAATTATAATAGATTTGGGAGGATATTATCATCAAATTTAGGAGGATGTTCCTTGTGATATTCCTTTCAAATGTGATACATCTAATTTGGATAGTATTTCCTTTCAACAAACCTAGCAAATCCTTTCGTTTCTGATGGATTAGTAGTGCCACTTTGTTTCCCATTAGTTAAGAGGGTAAATATTCTTCAATATCAGAGGGTTAATCTGCGTTTTCCTTCTGATACTGTTTCTACCGAAAAATTATATTTGATCTAGGAGGATATTATCATCAAATTTAGGATGATGTTCCTTGTGATATTCCTTTAAAATGTGATACATCTAATTCATCATCATCATCAGCCTATTAATGTTCCCACTGCAGGGACTCAGGCCTCCTCTCTTTGAGGGGATGGGCTATAATCTACCACGCGGGCCCAGTGCGGATTGGTAGATGTCACATGTCTTCGAATTTTATGGTTCTAAGACATGCCGGTTTCCTCACGATGTTTTCCTTCACCGTTTTGAGAGCAACGGTGATGAAATAAATTACACAAAGTAATGCGCCTGCCGGGGTTCGAACCCACGACCTACTGTTCGTAAGTCGGGGCCGCCACCACTGGGCCACCGCTGCTCTCGTCACATCTAATTTGGATAGTATTTTCTTTCAGTAAACCTGGCTAATCCTTTCGTTTCTGATGGAATAGTAGTGTCACTTTGTTTCCCACTAGTTAAGAAGGCAAATATTTTTCAATATCAGAGGGTTCATCTGTGTTTTCCTTCTAATACTGTTCTTACCGAAAAATTGTGTTTGATTTGGGAGGATATTATCATCAACTTTAGGAGGATGTTGCTTGTGAAATTCCTTTCAAATGTGATACATCTGATTTGGATAGTATTTCCTTTCAGCAAACCTGGCTAATCCTTTCGTTTCTGATGGAGTAGTAGTGGCACTTTATTTCCCACTAGTTAAGAGGCTCAATATTCTTCAATATCAGAGAGTTAATCTGCGTTTTCCTTCTGACACTGCTCCAACCGAAAAATTATAATTGATTTGGGAGGATATTATTATCAAATCTAGTAGGATGTTCCTTACGATATTCCTTTCAAATATGATACACCTAATTTGGATAGTAATTCCTTTCAACAAACCTGTCTAATCCTTTCGTTTCTGATGGAATAGTAGTGTCACTTTATTTCCCACTAGTTGAGAGGGTAAATATTCTTTAATATAGGAAGGTTAACTGCGTTTTCCTTCTGACACCTTGTCTACATAAAAATTCCAATAAATTTGAAAGGATTTCATCATCCAATTTGGAACGCTTTTGTTTATGATGTTCCATCCAAATTCTACACTTCTAACTTGGGTGGTCATTCCTTCTGACCCATTCAGCTAATCCTTTTGTTTCCGACGGAATAGTAGTAATATTTTTCTCGCCAAATACTTCCCACTATTTTAAAAGGATGAATTTGGGAGGAATTATTATTATACATCCTTATTTAGTAGGAATATTTAGCTGGATGGAAATTCCCTCTTCGTTAATGCCTTCCAACAAATTTCCTTTCTTTATGTTTTTCCGTATCAAATGGATAAAATCCATTACCTTCTAAATTTCGGTAGGAATTTGGTAGTTCCTCGATTCGAAAGGTAAACGGTGGAAGGAAAAGGCCCAATTTTGGAAGGAATTGGTTTTGGAAGGCAAAAATCGGAAGGTATATAAGGAATTTTTTCTCAGTGCAGTGTGCTCCACCGTGTCCTCCGGTCGATCCTCGCAGTGGAAGCATCCGGGCGTTTCCTCCCGCCTAATTCGGTGCAGGTACCTCCCGAAACATCCGTGTCCGGTGAGGACCTGCGTCAGACGGAAGGTGAGGGCGCCGTGGCTCCTCTCTAGCCACTCCTCAAAGAGGGGACTTACCGCCACTATCGTGGCGTGCCCTGTGCAACTCAGCCTTAGCTAAAGTACGTCAGTTTATTCAAACAGCAAATACTCGTACGTTTTTATATTAAACTAGTGGACCTGGCAGACGTCGTCCTGCTCGGACAGCAGCGCCACCTACCGGGTCCAATTGTAAATCTAAACCATTCTCAAAACCACTTGAACACATACAAAAAATTTCATCAAAATCGGTCCAGCCGTTTTGGAGGAGTTCAGTGACATACACACTCACAGAAGAATTATATATAATTATAAAGATGGGCTTAACCAGAAGAAGCCTATTTACTCGCGACTCAAGATCAAAATCAAAATCAAAGTTCATTTATTTAAACAGGCTGATAATCAGCACTTTTCGAAGGTCAAAATTTACTTTACTACAGTGAAACTTGGTTAACTGGGACTTGGATAAGTGAGAAACCTCTATAACTGGAACTCATACTGGGGTCCCATGAGACTGATTTGGATATCTGAGACACATTTAACCAGGTTTCACTGTATTTACATTTTTATAAGACAGTCCCCCAAAAACGCCCACCCATCGACACTTCCTAGTGTTTAGCTGGAAAGAAGAAGTGGCGGAACAAACTCCCCTCGACTTAAATAGATTGGGGTTATATATGTACTTGCTATTTTTCAGCAGTTACTTTGTCCGCGTATACTATAGTTCCTATACGTACCCCATTGATTACGGTGTTTCTCTTTCGGAGAGGCAAATTGTGCAATAAAAGGAACTTATTGGTACACAGATTGTCTCAATCTATTTTGGATTTTAATCGGACCATCTCCTTTCTTTAAACTTCTCGGAACTTTCTAACTTACAAATAAAAATAATATATTGAAACATACATACCGAATGCTTTTCTAAAATAACTTCGACTTTGCGATAGTCTGGTTCGGGTATCCAACACTCGCCCACCAACGTACGTACGTAAACAGGATCGCCTGGGCGAAACTTATTCATTGTGTAGTAAATCGCCTTCGATTTTTTAATGCAACCCTCCCACCATCGGATAGTTTTGGCTATTTGACACACATATGTACAGCGAATGTATCTTGTCATTTTTAGAATCTAAAAATAACAACATGTTATAATTTTTTATTGTTAATCAGAAGTAGTCCAAAAACAGGTTATTATTTTGCGTTAGTTAGGTACCTACTTTAAAGTCCCGTCGGGGCCGCGGATTATAGAACGAGATGACGTGGCCTCGGCGCAAGGGCAAAGAAGGAACATGGGTTCGGTTTTTAGTCAGTAGCAGTCTGACACTCCCCTTCGCTCTGCCCAAGAGCGGGGGGGGGGGTCATTTTAAAGTTACGTTTCCACAAGATATAATGCAGCGTCTGCCTAGCCATTTCCCAACTATGGAGGATCGGCTTCCAGTCTAACCAGATGCTGCTGATTACCAGAATTTTTACAAGGAACTACCGCCTATTTGACCTTCACAACCCAGTCAGTACCGGGTATTACAATATTCCTTGGTACGAGTAAGAATGTTTGTCAGAATTTTGGGCGAATGATTATTTATCTGTAACCAGGGTTGGGCGGTATTTGAATTACTTGTAATTAAAATACGTAATTGGAATACAAATACGTATGTATTTTGTAATTAGTATTTCAAATACTTGAGGCTTCAAAATACATTTTAACATAACATTAAAATACATTTAACCTTTATTTAGCGATCGTGAGTGTGAGAGCGAGCTTTTAAGCTGGTTATTTTGTTTTTAATTCATTTTTGCCACCGACTTCCGAAAGAAAGTTATTTTACACTTTTTCTAGTGGTTTTTGAAGGAGATTATTTTCATTTTGAAAAAGTTTTTGTAATTATGTAATTTGTATTATTTTGTATTTCAATTAAAAATAGCTAAAATACTGTATTTTGTATTTTATATTTCAAATACATTACTTGAAGATATTTGGTATTTTGTATTTCAATTACTTGCAATACTGTATTTTGTAATTCTAATTTGTATTGCAATTAAAGCAAAGCATGTATTTTGCCCAGCCCTGTCTGTAACGACTGTCAAAGATGTTCAAATGACATCCGGGATCAACGGCTTAACGTGCTTTCCGAGGCACGGGGGAAACTCGGTATGTAACGGGTTACCCAACCACCGACTAACCCAGACAAGTACGGCTTAACTTGACGATCGCAATTAGTAACCAATAACACTAGTCAATACTAAAAAAATCCCGCAAAAGTGATGCAGTACATATCATAGGTATGCCCACTCTCATTACCGGAAAAATATTAATTTTGTTGTATCACGTCTAAAACTGCCATAATATTTAAAAAAAAATAAAAGTATATTTTTGAACTAATTTTGCGGGTAGATGTAAACAGCATTTATTCTGGCACTAATAGTGTTACAAAATTAGTTGATCATATACAGCTAGCACCATATATCACGTTTGTACAAATTTTCGCGACAGTTTTGCCATATTTGTGGTTAAAAAAACTAAAATTATAGAATAAAAACTACAATTCAACTGCATCTGGTTAGGCTAAGAACAGGCATGGTTGTGAAAAGCTAAGCAGATACCATAGAACCAGCCTACGTATGGAGAAAGGGATTCCTAAGGGTTCTTCAGTATCGATATTCAGAAGATAGGTACCTATAAGTGTTACGGGCAGAGCCTGAGATTTAAAAAAATTACAACAAATTACAACGGCATACTCAGCCACGCTGAATTTCATCTTTTTGCACGGGATCTGAATAAAAATTACTGGCTTTCCACACGCACATAGAGTTCCTAACTGAAACTTTTCAAATACAGTTTAGGTTTTGTCTTATTACGCCTTTCCTACACAGTTCTCCAGTTTTCATGCTGAATATGCTTACTGAGGAACCCTCTTAGCTCTTTTAATAATCGTTCGGGCCTAACTCGAACTTAGGTGTATAATTATCTTACCTCTTCTAAATCCAAGATTTTAAAAACAAGTGTTTCCTGTAGATTAGCTCTAAGTTCAGGCGTTTCAGGACATGGAAAAGTGGTAATTTGAAATCCATCACAGATCTTTTGTACACGTTTTGACAGATTATGACCTTGGCAGACTGCTAAGAATGCCACTTTCCTAATTTCTTGGCGCTATAATAAAATATGCAAGTTGAAAACCATAAAGAAATCAGAAAGACAGTGATAACGTAAAAATAAAGTCGTTGAATTTTAGAACACCAAATCATCTTTCTTATACAAACTTCAATTCTACTTGAGTCAAGTTAATGGGACAGATGGTTATATTTTTGCGATGACTAGATTCCATGAAAAAAGTAGTTCATTTTAATAATCTTTACCAGGCCCGGAAACTTACTGTGTTAGGATTAATAAGGATCTTATCTTCATAAGCCTGTCTGTAGTAAATGAGGCCGTGACAGGACCTCCATAGTAGCAATTCAAAAACGGCAGCTTGGCTGCGTCTCACCGTCCCCGTAAGTATCATGAGGCGACCAGTATTGTGCACATTGGCGGATGATTCATTGGTCGTGCTGAGAAAAAACAGAGCAGTTTTAGAGAATTAACGTGTATTGCAACTTAAGCAATAAATAATTGACTTTTTTATTAGATAATCTTGAACCGCAGTGCTAATTACCATTTAACCATTTTTATGAACCTCACATAAGAGGGTTTACAAAATCTGAGGTTGTATTACAGATTTGTCATGGTCCTATCAAGACCGAAGACTCTACACTCGAAGTTGTGGATGATTATGTCTACCTGGGACAAATGGTTCCGTTGGGATAGGTCTAACTTCGAGAAAGAGGTCAATCGTCGAATCCGACTCGGCTCGGCAGGGTTCGGGAAGTTGTGCGGTATCTTCTCGTCCAACTTACCTTAGTGTCTCAAGACGAAAGTCTATGACCAGTGTGTGTTGCCAGTGATTACATACGGGACCGAAACGTGGTCGCTCACTATGGGCCTCATCAGAAAGCTCAAAGTTAATGGCAATGGAGAGGGCTATGCAAGGAGTTTCCTTGCGTGATCGAATTGGAAAATGAAGACATCCCGCATGAGAACCTAAGATACCAACGTATCCCGAAGAATTGCCAGACTTAAGTGGCAATGACCAGGGCACATTGCTCGCAAAATGGATAGCCGATGGGGCCGAAAAGTTATGGAGTGGCGACCGTGACCCAGAATACGTTGCGTTGGAAGGCCTCTCACTAGGTGGACCGAAGACCTGGTGAAGGTTGCGGAGATCTATTGGATGCGAGACCGGTAAATGTGACCGGGGCCGATAAATGTGGTGACACTTAGGGGAGGCCTATGTCCATCAGTGGACGTCTTTCGGCTGAAATGATTATGATGTTTTTTAATTTACCCTTTAAACAGTAGAGCCAATTTCTTCACTTCTGTGTATCCGAGCATTGGTCCAATATACGACAGAACATAGTGATACTCGCACAACTCAGAATATAATTGCAATAACTCTCTTTCGTTTTCATACATTTCTTGTATATCTTTTGTCCATTTACTCAGCATAGTCTGTAATGAAATAACTTATTGGTTAAATGCGCAAATAAAGAGATCAAAACAAACTACTTTATAATAATAGTAGTAGTATGACAAAGAACAATGAGAAAATTTGCATGGACCCCGTACACCCTTGTACAACTTTCTCATCTAATATCAAATGAAAGAGCTCATTGTTCAAGTCGATAACTGAAGTTAAGAAGAAAATACTGCTTTTAAATAACTAAAATTCAGAAAGGTACGACAAAATTAACACAAAATTATTAAAAATTCGTTTCGACAAGACGGGGTGAGCCTGTGATATATTTAATTGTGTTATCAACCTATTAGGTCTGCGACTAGTGGATACTACAGCAACGAAATGGTGAGACGCTGTGATTTGAAAACGTTCACGCGAGCTCCTCACAGAGAAAAGTCGATAGCTATTTGAGCAGTAGTTACAAAACACACGTTGAAAAAGGAAGGTGGTTTTACCTCATATTTACCGATATCTTCGAGTCTTATTGGTACAGATGGTTGGGATTGTTCGGGCACTTCTATACCAAACTGGTCCATTTCTTTTCTTAAGTAATCAATTTTAAGTTCCATTTCAGAATATCGACACACTTCGAAGACGAATTGCCTATTAATCAATTGTAAGTCTGGATATAGCTGGAATTAGGAAAGAAGAAGATAAGAATATTTACAATCCTCGTGTACTACTATGTATTAAATTTTAATTGATGCTGTATCTTAAATAATTATGATGGTGAAAACCGGATTAGTCCATCAGGTACTTTTTGACAGATGAAAATAGTAACTTTTCAATAAAACACTTCCTCTAAAACAGTTTTTTATTGCAATACTGTTAGGTTTAGTAAGCAGTGTATTTCACACTCGTTCAAGCTTTGTAATCCTTAGTAAATTGTTGATAAAAAATTGAAAATATCATTTTTTTATTTTTCCAACGGGAATTTTTTCTCAGACCTTTATGAAATAGTTCCAAAAAAGAAAGGAAATCTCTGATTTTGTTATTTATTGTGTTTTGATTGTGTTTTGATTTTTCATTTCCAAGTAGGAAAAGCTTGTTATTAAGTAATGCATAACACAGGTCTGCAATGGTTTTCCTCTTTGAGATCTGAGTAACGTTTCTTATAATATTGGAAATTTGTGGAATCGAGAATTGTATTTTTTTTGTTTTTGTGTAGATGAAGGTTTATAAAAAACTATACTGTGACTGTGCTTTTGCTTTAGATACCTACCTAAGGTCGGTTAGGTTACCTTACCTTAGGTAACTAGCAAGTTTTGAACTTCTTAAAATGGAAATTATTAAAACTATGAAATCTTGAAAAGGGGAAGCATTCTCCTACAAATTAAAATTCATATTGGTATTATCATCGGCACGATTCTTGAGCGCTGACGCAAAAGTGAGTTATTGGGTCCCTTTGGTGGTATTAAGTGAGACCCGGGGCAGGGAAAGTGCGGTGATTGGCCCGTAGCGCATCGCGTCATAGCCGTCACTCGGGATTTGTTCTTTACTATTGCTGCACTTACCTCGACGTGCGTTTTATTTGTTATAAAGTGTACGATGCGCACAGCGATCCCCACTCTTCCGCCGAGCGCTCAAGAACCGTGCCGGTATCTGTACTAAGAACATACGTCAATAAAATCCACGCAGTCTACTTCTCCGAGGTCAGCTAAGACATCAAAGACAACCTCCATTTGCAGGTACATTTGACATTTGCGCATATTATCACTTCTCAGCATAAACCCCATTTTGAATCTAAAAACGTAATGAAAAATCTAACGTTTATTTTCTAGTATTTCAGTAGTTTCAACATCTACCTACCTATAATATTGTGGAGTGACAAAAATGTAAAAAGTGTGGAATCAAAAAAATCACAGATAATTATGATCTCTATGTCTCTAATATTAATATTATAAAGTCATGCTGGTACTAGAAAAAACAAACTCATGTGTAATTCTTGTATAGGTACTTGAGTAGGTACTTAATAATAAGTAAGTTCAACAAAAAAAATGGCTTATTTTACCTTTATTTGGAATTCCTTTGATTTTTGATATTACTATAATTGTACCATTCCAAACACGTCTAAAAATAAGCTTTTACTTTGACGTTCTAAAATTGTTCTTCTTTGAGGTGTTAATTGAAAATCTAGTAACTGCCAGAATTACTTAAATAGGTTCTATTTACAATACTGTAATAATTTACAGAACTAAAATTATAATAAAAAACAGCCGACTTCAAAAACACCAAAAAGTAAAAAATTTACTGCTGAAGAAAACTTAGCTTCTGGAGTCGGTGACATTTGTTTGTTTGATTTCTTTTGTTTGCCACCGACTTCAAAAGCTGATTTTTTCTTCTGAAGTTTATTTAGCCGCCCCAGCACAGCTCATCGTGCTATATAGGATGATGGGATGGCGCAAGGGTGTCGACAAAAGTTGCATACCACACCAAAGGCCGACCCAATCGACAGGCGGCGAGCCTCTTTGCCGGATTGCCGCAATCTGGATCTGGATGCGATAGTCCTCCCGTTCCTGCACGAATGGCGCGCGGAGGTGCAGACGTAAGTCGCGGCAAATCGCCGCTCAGCCGACAAACCTCGGTGCGATCTTATGGCGACATGGAGAGTGCGACTGTCAGGGCACTCCACGATAGTGGCGATAAGTCCCCAATGCCCAAAGACTGAAGAATGCCTCTTGCACGAGAACATCTGTGAGGCACACTCCATCTATCTACTCTCCGCGTCAATCGATCACGCCCGTCCGGCACAATTATTCTTTACATCTCAAGAGAGCACAGGCACTGGAATAATTTACTGTTTCCCAACTAAGTTTTGAGGTAGGCTCGTAGATCGGCGGCGGCGACCTCTCGCGTCCGGCCCTGGTGCAAGCCATGGTCCGAGGCGAGGAGGAATGGGACGCCGTCGCCTCCTTCTGTGAAGCAGTGATGCTAGCGAAGGAGGTGGCGGAACAAGAGAGGGAGAGAACCTCTCGTCCCAGCCGCCGCGAAAGGCGCTCCGGGCGTCGGGGGCCACGTGATGGCTTCCGGCCACCGTAGACGCGGGCCTGTGGACGGTGAGTAACGGGCTAGCTCGCCGTCCGGCCGTCGTCATGACGGCAACAGACCGTGTCGACGGCGCGTTCTTGTTCCACGCGCGCCTCAAAGAGATGTTAGCAAGGAGGGGCCCGCAAGGGCCGACGCCCGTCGGGCTGCGGATTATCGAAAGAGATGACGTGGCCTCGGCACAAGGGCGAAGAAGAACCATGGCTTGGTTTTTAGTCAGTAGAAGTCTGACACTCCCCTTCGCTCTGCCCAAGAGCGGGGGGAGTATTTGATAATTTTCCAACCACCAAAAAAAAAAAAGTTGGCTCGTACCTCCCTAAGGCAAACATACCTATTTTCCCCTCGTACATTATAGTCAAATGTAACATTACCTACTTTAAATGAAAATTTAAAGAACATAATATAAAATTATATTATGTTCTTTAAATTTTCATTTAATTTTCAAATTATTAATATATCCAATGTCACTGAAAAAAATTGCATAAAAAATACTCTCTTGCTGAATGTAAGAGTCGTCGTTATTCTGTTTTTAACCGACTTCCAAATAGGGGGAGGTTCTCTATTCGCATGTATGTTTTTCTTCATGTATTTTCAGTGATATCTCCTTCAATTGTAGACCGATTTTCAAAATTATTTTTGCATTCGATACAGTATAATTCCGAGGTAGTCCCATTGTCGCCAAGTCAGGATCTGATGATGAAATCCCAGAGAAATCGATGAAAACCCTCTTTTATGGGCATTTATTACGTTTTCCATATTATTATTTAAAGTTGTTCAAGTATTTGTGTCTGATAATCTAACTCCTCAACGTTTAGGAGTTGAAAATCTAATAATTTTAATTTTATATTCCTAAAACATTTTATCTCGCCATATTACAGCACTAGATTTCGCCATTCTACCTTGATGCCTGCAATATTTTCATAAAATCCGGAGATATTGCGTTGGCATGGAAACCAGGAACTTATATGAGGTTCAAGGGGTTGAACCCTCGTCTGCATCCACATTTTAATATAGCATGCTCCTCGTATCTCGATTTATTTATTATCTTACTCGTACATTCACTTCGACGACTCACTTACGACGTGTATTTTTCAATAAATATGGAAGGATTTCAAAACAGACCAGGGGGTCTAAAACGGCCACTTTAGCAGATCATAATAGGAATTGCGTCAAAAAGCGTAAATGACCTTTCATAATAGTAACAGCGTCTGGGACCATTAAGGAAAATAGATCATAGGTAAGTAATAATAGGAAAACAATATGAATTGCGTAAAATTCGTAAAATGGTCACAGACGCAATTATTATTTTGAAAGGTCAATTCATATTCTGATCTGCTAAAGTGGCCATTTTAGACCCCCTGTATAAAGGTCGAGTTAACCTCATCCGAAGCAAGTGGCTGGTTATTCGCGATCACTTAAAATCAATATAATTTTTTTTTTTACATCGGAGTAACGAACATTCTGTATACCGTACTTCGTCATACTCGTATCGTACATTCTGACTAACGTAATTCGGACTCACAAACTTTCTGTATACCGTACTTCGGTATTTCGAACTTCGGATTAACGTATACAATCATACGCAACTGTTTAGTTACCCTGGCATAGGTGGCCCAGTGGTGGCGACCCCGAGGGTGGGATAATATAATATTACGTAGGTACAGTAGGTAAGTAAGTCGTGGGTTCGAACCCAGGCAGGCACATTACTTTGTGTAATTTATTTCATCACCACTGCTCTCAAAACGGTAAAGGGAAACATCGTGATGCAACCAAATTATGATATCCTAGAACCAAAAAATTAGAAGACTTGTGACATCTACCAATCGGCACTGGGCCCGCGTGGTAGATTATAGCCCAATCCCTCTCATAGAGAGGAGGCCTGTGTCCCAGCAGTGGGGAGTTATCCTCGTTGGTTGAGGCTGCCGGTGAAGGCTGTTGGTTCGTGACCTTGGGTTCCATTCTCAGGTCGGGTTAAATGATGGTAGGTTTTCCATCAGGAATAAGTACGTTTCCTGACAAAAAAAAAATTCCCTCCATTAAATTAACGAAAAATATTGGATACGTGTTTTTTGTTTTTTGAAATTAATAAAAATACCACGTACCACGGACCGCTGACCAAGTAGTTCGGCTCCATAGTAATTTCTCTTGCATGGTCGGATTTATCATTATTTTATATTATTATACAAGTTTTTATAGTCCGACTACTGCCCTCCAAATGAGATGAATTAATACGAAAGACCAACATGATGCTTAGCAATAAATTAAAGTAATAAATTGATGAAAAATTATTTAAAAACAATTACTTGGTACTGGTAGAGGTCAGATTTTGTAGGTAAATGATTCTTTACACGTCGGGTTCAGAAATACGTTATGAGGAATGGCTGGGTACTTAGTTCGATGTACATAATGCTTGGCTGAAGACGTCGTGAAGGGTTGGTTTACACCCTGTATACATAAGTACCAAGCTAGGGTACTTTCTACCCTCTTACGAGCAGTGGACCGCAATTGAGTAGCTACCTTGGAACTTGAGACAGACATCTTGGTTTATTCTTGGTTCCTCTTTATTAGATTAAACCTCGATTGAGACCAATTCAATTCAATTCAATTCAATCGTTTATTGCATATCACATGTGTTTTACAAGATGTTAATAATAATAAAATAGTTCACATGGACCCTGTCGGGCACAACAATTTTGTACAATAATAAATTATAAGTAGTAGCATTTAAGGAACAGTAATTAAAAATTTATAAACAGTAATTAGACATTCATTCATTTAAATAAGTAAGCCATTTTAATGTAAAATAAAAAATATCGAAATTAAAGATTAAAACAATTAAGTGAAAAAATAAAAATCGTCAATAAAATACAATAATAATCAAAATACAGTCAATAAAATGTCAAAGACAACATTGTAATATAAAATGTCAATAAAAAATCAAAATTCAATAACTAAGCAGTCAAAGTTAGTCCAATAAGATGTCATCGTTAAAAAAATCATTCAGTGTGTAATAGCAATTGTCAATTAATAATTTTCTGACTCGTCTTATAAATATTTTGTCATTTTGTTCAATTCTTATCGCATTTGGAATTCTATTGTAAATTTTAATTGATGTAACGTAAGGGCTAGTGCTGTGTAATTTTAGTTTCGATTGGGGTAACACGAGGGTATTCTCAAATCGTGAACGCGGTGCATATCGGCGAGCATAACCATGCTACCAGTAATTTCTTAAAATTTACTCAGGCCTTTTTTGCGAATAAAAATAAAAATAACTTATAGCCATATTTTTTTCCGTATTAGTAACTACATAACTGTCTATAGAGCAGCGGTGGCCCAGTGGTGGCGGCCCCGACTTACGAACAGTAGGTCGTGGTTTCGAACCTCGGCAGGCGCATTACTTTGTGTAATTTATTTCATCACCGTTGCTCTCAAAACGGTGAAGGAAAACATCGTGAGGAAACCGGCATGCATGTCTTAGAACCAAAAAATTCGAAGACATGTGACATCTACCAATCCGCACTGGGCCCGCGTGGTAGATTAAAGCCCATCCCCTCAAAGAGAGGAGGTCTGAGTCCCTGCAGTGGGAACATTAATAGGCTGATGATGATGATGATGAACTATTTTTATGGATGCCAAACCAAGGTCACGAAGTCTTGACATTCAGTTAAAATATTAGAAGAATGCCAGTGGTTGTCATGTTTCTCCGTCTTTACCTTGTAATCCTATAATTATCATTAAATATTTACAGAATAATAATACTATACACTTCACATTCTTTTACACGTAACTACGCCACAGGTAGGTAGGGAAACGTTCATTGCACGCCGTCATACGCATAGGCACAGCCTAGTGACATTATATTATATAAACAGAATAACATTGTTGATTTGTAAAATTGCAGGCGTCAGGTACGGTACCTAGATTGATCAGTTCCCTAATTGAACATTTCATCGCTCTTGAAACGGGATTTACAGGAAATAACATCGTTGATAGAGCTGCGCCTGAATGATTGCCTGTTAACATCCAAACGATTGAGTTTTGTACAACTAGGTTTTGCCTGCGATGTTGGTAAGGAGGTTTATTTAATCTATCTATCGTTAAAGCGGCCAACATAGGAAATTGAAACAAATTCTTATTCATAATGCTTTTCATGGTTTATCTTCTTCTAATAAATAAAGAGAGAAGTCCTGACTGACTAACTGACTCATCAACGCCCAGCCCAAACCCTTGGACCTAGAAATCTGAAATTTTGCACAGAGGTTCCCTTTATGATGTAGACAAGGAATAAGGAAGGATTTTTCTAAATTCAACCCTTAAGGGAGTTAAATATTGGATGAAAGTTTGTATGGAAAATCGTAATTTTCACGCGGGCGAAGCCGCTGGCAAAAGCTAGTTTATTATATTTTGAAAATTTACAGTTTTTGTAGAGAAATAGACTTAAGTAGTATAGTCATACATAATTGGTTTTAGAGATAAATTATTGATGAAGAGGAAAAGCCTGGCATCCCCGAAGAGTAAGACAAAGGTGTAATACCCATTATTACACCCACTTTTCGCCTGTTATGTTATAGTCCCATGTAATAGGGGCGAGCCTATTGCCATCAAACGTGCACAATTCTAGTCTTGGTCGATACTTTATTTGAAAAGAACTCAATAATACTTTACCCGACCTTTTTTTTTTGGTGGGTGGAAAATCATCAAATAACCCCTCCCGCTCTTGGGCAGAGCGAAAGGGAGTGTCAGACTTCCACTGACTAAAAACCACCCGTGTTCCTTCTTAGCCCTTTATGTCGAGGCCGCGGTATCTCTTGCGAGCAACCCGCAGCCCCGACGGGATGCTTTGTAGTCGCGTGACCACTCAACCAACAAGGTATTCTCACACATACACATTAACACGTGAACGAAGTCGCGGGCAACAGCTGTTAGTAATATCCTTCCTTACACAGTATAAAACAAAGTCGCTATTTTTGTCTGTTTGTTGGTCTGTATGCTTAAATCTTTAAAACTACGCAACGGATTTTGATGCGGTTTTTTTTAATAGATAGAGTGATTCAAGAGGAAGGTTTTAGTATATAATTTGAACGACATCCACGCGGGTGAAGCCGCGGGCATCAGCTAGTTATTTATAACTCGAGAATCTCGCCTGTATCATCATCTGACGAGTTTTTTCCCAACCGTGTTAAGATAGGCCTCCACTCTTAATTTTACATGGAGCGACTGCCTATCTGAGCTCCACAGACCACAACTCAGTAAGGCTGCGGTTTTACTAAGGCGGAGCGGAGTGATTCACCAATCACATGGCTTGAAATCAACATCAAGAATCCACAATCAAGATTTTAAGCCATGTGATTGGTAAATCGCGGCACAGCTCGTCTCCGCTCCGCCTCAATGGAACCGCAGCCTTAGTCCTGGGTAAAGCAATATCCAGTGGTAAAACTAGTCGTCAGACTTCCGTGCACACGACTAGGTACTCCGACTGTCTTAAACCATCGGGACCATCGGAAGAGTATATAATATAAGAAATGCAATGTTGTTTCTGCCTACCCCCACGGAAAATAGGCGTTTTTCCATGTACCTATATTTTTGCAACAAGGGAGTTCTCATTATTTGAAATGTAAATTGCAAAGCGTAATTAAGTTTTTCTATTAAGAATTTCTCAGTAGCAGCGACGCGACGGTGTCTGAATTTATGCCCGGTTGATGGCAATAGGCTCGTCCCCTATTACATAGATTATTGCACACCAGCACATCACCCGTGTTTTTGAAAAGATGGCCACCAGCAAACTGTTACACCATTCGCCAGTTATGGCTTCTTCCAGCAATAACTTATTTATGATAAGTAAAACACAGCATTACAATCCGGGTTTCAGAATTCACCTACGAAATTACAGTATAGGTAGTGCCCTCCAGCATGCACAGCTGCTAATGTAGTTAACTCGAGCCCGAGACGCCAGGGGCTACCACCAGAATTCTTTAAGCGATCATGTACACCTAAGGCAAACCTGCTGCAACATAAATACCGCTAAACTACACGACTAAGTAAAAAAAATATTGGAAAAATGATTAACATCTAAAAATTTTATCAGCATAATTAAATGTGAAAATATAACAAGCATTTTTTTCTAAAAGTTTTCGTATTTAAAGTTTGGTTGAAAATCGCTGCTGAGAATATCACTTAGAATCGATTCACAATGATAAGTATATTTTCTATATCCCTAAAAGACTGACGGCATTTCCCAGTCTCTCACTCAGGCACATATATATGTAGATATCTTATCCTACTAATATTATAAATGCGAAAGTTTGTAAGGATGGATGGATGTTTGTTACTCTTTCACGCAAAAACTACGGACATGATTTCGATAAAATTTCATACACAGATAGTTTATAACCTGGACTAACACATAGAATACTTTTAATCCCTGTAGTTCGATCCCGGGACAGTTAGCTACACCACGCGGGCAAAGCCGCTGGCATAAGCTAGTAATTATAAAACGTAACAATCACAATTCGTATATGAAAACCAAGTCTGCCAGTTTTTGACTACCTACTATATCGTCGTATGCACTATTTAGTTACTACACAAAAATAGACTACGTTTTGGTTCTTTACATGTCTAGAATACAGTTTTTGAGCCGTCACGAAATTAAGTTGCTACGACAGTAACCACGTTAAGCATATTTTAGTTGCGCACGCGAAGAAGGTGCCCGTGCGTTTTCTTTATTAACTTATATCTATATTAAATAATTCGATCCGCGGACAATATTATAGCGTGGGTTATACGTTTATTCAATGAATCTAATTATTATATTCTACATTAATAGCACTCCATCGTCCGAGTATGCTTTTATAAATGCATCTTTCATCTATGCATCTTGTTTAACTTCTTAAGCAAATCGTCAAGTAGCAAACACCATAGGAGCGGCGAGATGCAGTCTCCCTGGGGAAAGCCCCTCACCGCTCTCACCGTGATGGCACTAAACACTAACGAACGGTTTTGTTTTTTTTTAGTCTTCTAACTATGTCCGTGTGGCCAAGAAGCTGGATCGCCTCGACGTTCACATGCTGATGAAGCTTGTCAGATTCTGCAGATTTTTGAATCACTTTATCTATGAACTCAACGTTCAGGTCCCGATGGAGGTTATCATTTCGTACGTACCAGTTACATTGAATTTCCCGTAGTACTTTGTTCTGGAATCGTTGATGCAGCCCCACAGCTGAATACTATAAATCCAGACTGGCATCAGGACTTATCTGTATAATAACAGTTTGTTCTGCACGGACAGTACAGAGTTTCTTCCAAGCAGCTGCTCTAATACTTTCATTTGAACCGTAGGTCATTCATCTTTTTTCTACTTGACGTGACCAAAAGACAGATGAGAGGATTACTCATCACGTTTCAACGCAGCTTGCGTCTTCAAAACGTAACTTTCAATACCGTTATGCTTGTTGTAAGGCTTACCATTAGTATCGGTACAATGCCATTTTATGTTAAAAAATAATAGACTGGACTAGATCACACTAAATTGCACTAGATTTGCAGCCGCAACAAGAAAGCGGCTGGTCAGGGCTATGGGTTGATTAAAATATTGGAAGAATAAGACAAGATTTCTTCGTTTAATTATCGACTGATAAATCGATGACGGGCTAATCTCGAGCTTAACCCATATTTACGACGAGCGTCAACGTGAACCTGCCACAGATTAAGCAACAAGTTTTTGAATATACAAACTCACAGATAAGTTCCCAGATATAGCTCCGGTTAGGACTTTACCCAGTGAATTGAAATGATTATAAATGAACTCTTTGTGGCTGGATAACGAAAAATACGATTCTTATAGGACCAATGTAATAGAGTTTTACGCGCAAACCGATAAGTTGGTTTTTACGACCTGGCGAAAGACGTAAAATATTGGATATACACCGTCTGAAACAAAAGCCTAGCATAAAACATACCTGGCATTGTATGAGCTCGACGCCCATTATAAACAATAAATTATACCTATACCTACCTACTACGTACTTAATTTATGTGTCAGAACCACGTAAGCTCTTCATTACGATTTGTAATTCGAGTATTTATAGATAATCTGACTGAGTGCCTTTTATAGAATGTATGCTTCAATGTTTATCACAGAAATATATTTGGAATGTTCGGTGAATATAAGTGCCAAACGTGCGAGCTGCATTACACATCCTCGGAAATCCGCGCTTCGCTCGGCTTCATCCGTTTGTCTCGGTGGTTTTCCGACAAGGAAATCGTTCGGAACAAAAGTCAGTATATTTCTGTGTGGCTCACGGTTAAACATAGTCTCGCCCACGCTGCTCACGCGCCGCAGTGCCGCCGCTCCACGGGCCAGTCCCGTCTTCCTTCTCGCCGCCTATACACGCTCCAGGTTAGTAAACGTTTTAAGATTCACTTTCAATGCAACCTCAGCGAACTATTATTACTTTCATATTTATTTGCTGCGCGATATTTGTAAATGGTTCTGCAAATTGTTTTATTTGTAAAAGCGTACACTATTCTGTCAATTGTTCCCAAATTTTAATCTAGAATTGGTTACCGGTAATGTGCGTTCGAATTCCTATTGCGTGATTATTTTTAGCCGTTGAGCGTTCAACGAGTGCATATTACAATACCACCTCGTGTCTGACTAAAAACCCGGTTTTCGATACTAAAAATATCCCGATATCGAATGTTTGCGAATTCTATTTTGAATTTGTTTCACTGTTCGACGCACGCGTCGTTGCTCGGGGAGGATAATCCATCAGGAGGGGATGATAGATGAATCAAATAGCGCTCCGGTCACCGTCGATACCATTACATAATTTATTGAGTATGCATTCGTAGACATCCGTGTCTGTGTAGTAAACATTTATATTATGTTTATATAAAAATTCATTCAAATAAAATGCTCGTTGAATTTTTTACTATTCCATGCCAAGAATCTAGTTCATGTGCGTATGATAACATCAAAATATATCGGTTGATCGTTTGTCTTGTCAAATTAAAAGTTTCTGGTTCTATTTTCGTTTTACTGTAGAGCATTAAAAAACAGTTTATGTACGGCAACAGGATGATACGTATTGTTTAGTGTGCCGAAGCCACCTCTGTGTGTCACGTTGTTTTTACAAGGAGCTTGATGTGCCTGACGTGATGTTCATAAAATACACAAGCGGAGATTTTATAGTTTCACAAACAAACGGGGCGCGTGAAATTTTAGCTGAAACACGGAACGCTTACAAAACAGAAATATTTATGTATGAACGCACAGCAAATATCGCGTAACTTTAATACGTAATATAATATACTGTAGTGTTACTTTAATGATGATTTAATTGACTGTTGTTTGATATTGTTAAAACAATACACTGCCGACTAGAAAGCAACTACTTTTGAATTTGAGCTAACTCGAAAGTGAAAACATAAGCATATACATGAAGAGTAAGATCAAGACTAAAGCAATTAGGTACCCAAAGAATATTTATTTTATGGAACTTGCTTTGTTTTTTTAACATAAATATGAATATTATTTCTTTAATTAATTAATTGTATTATTATGTACATTATAAGTATATATACCTACGGAGCTTGAGTGGAGTAAAGAAGCTATTGACCTATTTTTTTCTAATCGTTCGTTTTCGTATATTTTAGGGCTCAAGATAGTATTTTTGCTTAAATAAGTATATGAAACTAGCTTGTGCCTGCGGTTTCGCCCGCGTGGTCTATGAAATAAATGTTTTTTTTCAGCAATATAATTGCACTTAGCGAGAATTATTCCTTGGGGCAACCCGGAGAATAATAGTTACACAGAAAATTAATTTTCTCCTCCATTTAGGGGCAGAATTTTGAAAAATTCTTCCTTATTGTTAGTCTACATTTTAGAGGGAAGCTGAAATTTGCACGGAGGTTCGTGCAAATTTCAGCTTTCTAGATACAAGGCTGGGTTTATGAGTCAGTTAGTCAGCACTTTCCTTTTTATTTATATACTTAGATATGATACAAAATATTATCGAATCAGCCGTTAATTAAATAGGGTTAATATAAAAAAGTTTATGAATTAAAGAAAAAAGAAGAAAAAGTATTGATTTCACACAGGACAAAACAAATTGACAAAAATTTAAAAAGTAAACATAAGAGAAACACTTAAAACATGCTAATGCAAAGCATGCTATGTTAATGTAAAGTCATCTTAATTGCTTTGGGTACCTACCCACATATTCAATTCATAATTCCATGCGAGTCTGAATTGTGGAGCGCCAACAATACAACAGCTAAAATGTATCGCTTTCTAGAGAAGGTCAAGCTCAAACTCATCAAATGAAGATGTGCTGTAAATTCTGAATAATAATTCATGCTACGCCTGTATAGTAATCTTCATAAAAAACATGAAATCTATTTTCATGTAAACTTGTTTAAGAGTATTTCAACTCTGTTACAATCATTAGAAATTACGTTAACTTAGTGTCAAGCATTTCTGCTAGGACCCCAAATATTCGGGGGCACGGCAGTGCCCCTGCCTATGTCGAGCGCGAAGCAAACACTGCCGTACCATCCTTTACTGGAACCATTTCGCCGCATTTTCATGCCCCTATTTGAGAACCTCTGGATAAGACCAGAACGCTGAAATTTTCGACATCCAGTAAGCTATACAATCACACTTAAAATAAAAAGTTTCAAGTCTGTAGGTCATTTAGTTCCAAAGTTAAGCGAAAGCAAAGTTTCGCATTTATGACACTCACTCATCATCAAAATAGAACTAGTACTTCCCATAAACTCAGAGAGCTGAAATTTGGTACAGAGTTAGGGTTTAATGGCCACATATAGGGAAAACTATAAAAACTAGGATAATCGAAAAATAAAAAATAAAAAAAAACTACTTAAAAAAAATGGTTTTAAATAAGAAAATCTAACAAAATAAATGAATATGCCTGTTTTCTACAAAAAGAAGTGAAATCCCAACAAAAACATTCTGTAAAAAACTAGCCAAGTCTCGATGGAGCTGCTTGTTTATCTCTAAAAAGTAATGAAATCTAGACTAAGTCGAGCCAAGTCTAAGGATCCTTACTGCGATTTCTTTATTATTATTGTTAATGTTGTGTGACTTGGCCGGTAGTTACAACAGATTTAACATTACGTGTAAACAAAATTTACTTGTACTCACTAACGTATAAAGAATGTTCAACGGCCAAGTCACACAACATTAACTATAGTAATAAATAAATCGCAGTAAGGAACCTTAGACTTGGCTCGACTTAGTCTAGATTTCATTACATTTTAGAGATAAACAAGCAGCTCCATCGAGACTTGGCTAGTTTTTTACAGAATGTTTTTGTTGGGATATCATTTTCGGAAAATACTACCCATAAAAGTTATACACAGCGATAGGTGCTCTTACAAATAGACTGAGAAGGAGCAATCATTGAATTAATTTCCTTAAACTTTTCCCTGCTTTTTCTCCTACAATTTGTTTATTATTTTTTTACTTTTAGATGGTAGTAACAAAATTCAAACTATGCAACACTATCATTTAGATCATACACCCTAAATCCTAAAGCGGATAATTTTTTATGTAATTGTTGTCGTGCCAGCGACACGAATATAATTTTAACCTGAAGCACATGTTTCGTGTTTTCAGTTTACTATAATACGGTCTATTTTCATAAAGCGAATGCTGTGATACCTAAATCAGACACCTGCGATTATTTATCGACAGAGTACCATGCTACCTTAGGGTACCGTCTTAGCTTCGCACATCGAAGCGTAATGCTAATCTGTATCTCAAGATCGTAGTTAATATTTAATTCTATTCAATCAACTGTGAAGTCGTCACCCGCGATTTTACTTGTAAGTTGTAATAAACTCGACTTTGCCTTACCCTTAGGGTCCCGACAAACAGGCACGGTGTGATTTTACGACACAACTTTGCTTATAATTTAATCTTTAGTCGTCAGAACTACATAATAATATAGTCCAGAGGTGAACGCAGAAAGTATATGGAGAGTCAATCTGAACGGCAAAATTTCTCATTACATTTCAACTTTTTTTTTTTTCCAAAAACACAATTAGTAGGGATCACTTAAAGTTAAAAATTCAATCTTAAACTAGATAAATAATAATATCTAGAACGAAACAGGTATTTACTATTGTAAAATCGTTGGAATTAATGTTTTTAGTTACATCGTGCGTACGTGCTAACAAGGTCATGCAGTCTTGTGCACTAAACAACGAATGCTCGCGAGTCGCTGCGATTATCTGGCGGAAAGTTGTGACCATGTGAAATAGTATATTTCAATATAAGTGCGGAAAGCCTGTCATTGCAAAGAGTTTCGACAAATGTCTAACCGAGCCGAGGCACAGCCGACGGCGAGGATTGACAGTCGGAACAAGTTGCAATGACGGTTCCGCACGTGTACTGAACAACTATTTTTAATACAGTTGCGAAAAAATGAAGCAATTTAATAAAATAATAAAACCGTAATTAAACTCGCAAAGAACATTTTTGGAAAATGGCGCCTACCGTAAAAGAATAAGCAGAGATTTTTTTGTTTTCTTTACCCATTCTGGGTAGGCAAAGGGAACTATGCCCATACAGCCAAGTCTTCAGTAGATTTTTTTTATTGATATGAAATAAAAATGAAATTTAATGAGATCTCATTGAATCAAATAATTAAATCTGATATTGAAACAAATTAGTAGCTTCTTTAGAAATATTTGCATGAATCATAAAAACTTCTATGATTTTATTTAGTAAATACTTCGTGGTTGATTTTTTTTTAATGGACATTATTTTGACAGTTGGGAAAGAGAACGCACGAGTTCGGGAAAGGTAAAGAAAAAGCACGAGTACGTAATAGCCCCCATCCCGAACGCTATACGTCCCTGCAATACGACACTTTTTGAGCAACTGTATTAAAAAAGTCTTTAGCATATATGTTGCATTTCTGATATTAATATTAACTATCGATACAGCTAGTGGTCTGCGGCACAGACACTGTCTATTTTAATTAGCAAGGAGCAGGTTCTAAAAGCTAACAAGTTTAATTGTGTTGATATTACGTTCTCTCAGCATAGTATATTTTAAATATTGTTACAAACATGAAGCGACTGAATTTAAAGCAAATCTGAATTTCACGGATCAATTATTGAGAAATACTCATACCTATGTACTCATAATCAGTGGTCACTGTGGACTCGAACTACTACGGAAAGGTATACTGGTTAAAATTGTCATTTTTATTTTTGTGGGAACAAAAAGGCTCGTCTTCGAGCTGACTCATATTTGAAATGAACTACATAATAATAATTATATTATATGGTCTTAGATCCCAGAGCCACCAGAAATTACTTTTTTTTTGAGAAATTAAATGTATGGGATAATGTAGTGTTAGTATATACTTTGAGTTTACTCGTATGCATACAAATGGTAGAGTCTTGATTTTTATATTATGATATTGACGGGACTATTCCAAGAGTTTTTGTATGCAGCCAGATCAATCGGAGAATCAATCATCTCCCATACACATAAAGTGTCGCTTTAAGTATGAGTAATAAGATCTACTGTAGTTATTTGTTTGCATGCACTAGCTAACACTGAGATTTGTAATTTCGAAATTCAAAAATCTCGCTGCGCACCGGTTCGTATCTGTTCACTGACTTTGAGGCCCGAACTCCACCTAAGCGGAGAGATGTGCCAAACTCGACCAATCACAGGAAGGGCGAAAGACCAGATGTAAATTTTAACTAATGTGATTGGTTGACTTCCGCACATCTCTCCGCTCCGCTCGTCTCCGCTTTGGTGGAGTCCCGGCCTGATAAAAGATGAAGTTCACACAAATTGCTCGTAGATGGTTTTATAAATAAAATGAAAATTATTCAGTACGAATTTCACACTGTATCTTATAGTTAGAAAATCAGTTTTAAACTTTAAAATATTTAAGCTAATGGTTTGGTTCATTAGTTCATTTATGAACCACAATGTGGTGAACAAAGGTAGAGGGAACTAGGCTTCTAGGAACAACACTGGCTAAATTGCGTCCCGTAAGTGGCTTATAAGCTTGAATCCTGACCGCTGTGTTCGCTCAGGTTCCGCTGCTATAATATTGTAAATGCATTTTCAAATTTCTGGAAAGTGCACTCCACTCCGATATCAAGGCAGCTTTTGCAAATCTTGAGTTTCACAGCTCTGTTTTTTTAAAGTTTAAAGAGACAATTATCTAGTTTGTGGTATCAGTATACCTACCTACAGTAGTCAGTAAAACAGTACCTACTGCAATATTTTTCATTTATTTAACATGATAATAAAGAGTCAATGGTTTGTTTCGGATAAAGGTAGCTTCACAATAATGCAAAGTAATATTAAGAAAATCGCTTTGATAGATTTTCAGGACTCACGTTAAATATTACACAGTGTGTTAAGTTAAACGATCGACATTTTAATTGCAGTAGAAATAAAATCACGAATATTTATCAAACCACCTCAAAGAAAGCTTTAAAAAACCATTTGAACAGTGTGTAAATCCCGTTGTAAAATACAATAACATATGAAATCGGGTAGGTGTACTTATTGTTAAGAAAAATCCTTTTCCAATATTTTATTCTCTATTGTGGTCTATTTTATTTTTAGTTCGGCAGCGTATGGGACAATACTGGACGGAGATTAAAGTGCAATGTGTGGGTTTATTTCTTTTTCTATTTCCATAGGAAAATAAAATTGAAGTTTAGTGCTGGCTTACTAGTTCATGTTAAGACTAGCTGATGCCCGCTGCTTTTTTTTTCGTAAAAAGTATCCTATATTACTTCTGATACCTTCACGAGTATGTGTAGGTACAAAGTTTCATGATGATCGGTTAAGTAATTATCGCGTGAAAGAAAATGACAATGAAAAATTCTGTGACGGTTTCACCTTTCTTTGTTAATGTAATATTTTACAAACGCTTTGTCTACTCCTCTTGATCCAGAATTTGACCCACAATGACGTCACAGATATAAAAATTATGCAAGTACATAGTATTAGGTTCGCAAAAGCAAAGTTAAAAATACAAAATAAGGATCGAAGTGATAATTTGTTTCATTAATCATCATCAATCGTGGTTAGACTGCATTATAGTGTGTTATTTAAACAAAATAAGAGGTTTGAGGATAATATTAAGAAATCACGTTATGATTTCGAACCCTACCACAAAGTATTGGCACTAATATTTTTGTTCTATTCATATATCTTTATTAAATGAACCGTTACATGAGTGTGATATAGATGGGTGTAAAGCACACACGTTCCTCTATATTCACAGTAAAAATCCACATTGAAAAATGAATATTTGCAGCAGGTTCGAGGAACACCAACTAATTTTCAGTATTCGGTGCAGTAGATGCGAGATATCAAAGGAGCAATTCGGAGACCCGTAGTTTTCAACGTATTCATTTGTTTTTACACGACTGCCCCAAAAAAGAGTGTTATGTTTTTATACCTACCTTTTGGGGTTCTTTAGTCGACTGATCCCACTAAACCGGAACCCACAGGTGCACACGACCGCATAATATTTCATTTGTCCCCCGGATAGGTAACCACAACTATTGACCACATTTATCAATAATTATCGGATTGAATTCACAACAAAAATGCCAAATCCATTATGCAAGAAAAAGGGCTAAATATGCACAAAAGAGAGAAACATGCACATTCAAACGTAAATTCATATAATCCGATGTCCGTCTGTCAAGATCGGGCGGAATCGGTTAGAGCCGTACAGAAAGAGTTTTATATGCATGCTATCAACTGATCATCATAACCAGCATATAGCATTTCACTGCTGGACACAGGCCTCCTCAATCGCACGCCACTCAACTCGATTCGTAGCAACTCTCATCCAGTAGCTACCAGCCGCCCTGCGAAGATCGTTGCTCCACCGAGCCTGAGGGCGCCCCACCAGAACTACATACATCCAACCTAAGTAGATCTAAACCTTTCTTTTCTTCCTTGTTCCCAGAACACAACAAGATGAGTCGTCTAGGCCGGACCCGGCGCACACGCGTCTACGATTGCAACTTTGACAAAGGCGAGAGTTACTACCGCCCGGTTCTTGACCGTTTGGACGGCAAGACGCCCGCGCCACGCGCTACGGAACCGGACCGCGACCGCATCCGGGCTGACGTTGAGAACCGCATCAAGAGCGCCCTGGATGACGTCGAGGGAGGCGATGATCTGTTCGACTCCAGGGGCGCAAGGGCGCAGAGGGGCAGGCCTCTGTCCTCTGCGTTCGACAGTGAGGACCTTTCTGATGATGTAGGTGTTATCTTTTTTTAAAAGCTTTTATTTAACTTGCAATGTATGGTTTTTCCAATTGAAACTATAGTAACCGTCCTTACGATTCCTAGGTCAGGATTCAAAGTGTTATTTGGATTTTTTTGGTAACAGCCACGGAGCCTGGGACAAACCCAGGCTCCGTGCTCGGTTGATGGATGGTTGATGGTAATAGGTTCACCTCCTATTACATGGGACTTAAACATTACTGTCGAAATGTTAGTGTACTAATAAGTAGCTAATAGTACACTCACATTTCGACAGTGATGTAGGTACTTGCGCCAATGCCTAATCCTTTGGGGATTGTTATCCGTAACATCTATGTATTAAACATAATTATTCAACTAATATGGGAACAAAACGGAACGAAAGCACGTGTCGGATCACGCACAATGTAGGGTTCCGTAAACCCTACATTGTGCGTGATCCGACACGTGCTTGGCCGGTTTTTTAAATCTGTCAAAAAAAGTAGAACACGGTCAGCCGGGATAACAGCTCGCTGGCTGCCAATTTTGAAAGCACATCTGACAAATGACTTTTCGGTGTATATTCGCTTTTATTTATAAAACAACGCTTGGTAATCTCCGTCTCTTCTTGTGTACTATCTTTCTATTCAAATCATTGCGAATATGGCAACCTACCTAAATATTATTATTCTCTACTTGAATCCAAAGAATTTTCTATTAAATATCTAATAAAGAATGTCCTCTAAAATAATAAATTACCGTATAAGTCCACTAATGTCAAAATAATGTTGCCTAAAATAGATTGAAAGCTAGTAGTTGAAAATGGCATCACTTTGATCAATGACAATAGCGACATGATTTACCACAACATTTACATTAGAGTGATTTCGTATGGAAACATCACGTTATATAATATGCAGTCGGTAGGTACAAATAAGTAGGTACCGTGTCCGAAAATTTTAAAATGTACGACATTTGATTTTTTTACTGATATGTAGGTGTGTTCACGGTTATAACGAGTTATAACCCTCCGCTTACCTATACATGATCAATTTCACACTAAAAAAAAAACTAGGAAAGCTCACGTTTACCTACTTTCATCAGTAAAATATTCCAGCTAATTGCATAATGTTGACGAGTACGATCAAACGCTAAAAGTACAATTTGGGCCTCCTAGTGGCAAATTATATGTGTTTGTGTGTACACTGTGTACCCTAACGTTACGTAATTGACATGCTTGTAATAAATTCAGGTCGAGTGCAGTACTAACCTATTTAATATGTATTTTTGCATCAATTAAGTTTTGTACCGTAAACAATTACCTAAGGAGATACAATGAGATAAGGACATACAAATATACTTTTGAAAGACAACGGACAGTAACTTCTGGAACTTACCCACAAGATTCCAAGAAACCTCTGAATTTCACAACAAATATTGAGAAGATATTATTCTAAAATACTTACTCTCCACCGCAGAAGCCTCTCATAATCCGAGACGCCCCGTTATTTTACCTATTGGTTATTACAAGCTTTCATACAGGTGCAAGTCTCGAGAAATTCAGAACGGGGAAGTCAGGAGCCTGAAGATGGAATTTCTAAACTTGACCCGCAAATAGTCCGAACTTTGGAAACTATTCGGACCAGACGTATTCAATACTATAAGTTTAGTACATTTACATTTTATAATATTATATTAAAACTATTTCTCGATGTCCGAGTAGCCACAACATACCGAATAAATTCAAAAATGGACAACAGAATTTGTAGTTTATCTGCCAAGTAAAATAACGGGAACCTTATAATAGTATTGTATATGAAAAGGCATTAAAAAGTTCGTCCGCGTCTATGTCAATTAGAATGGTGGCAAAACTCAACGTAAAACACTCAACACATCTTGCTGATGGATGATAGTAAACGGACCATGGAGGTAATTAAAGTAAAGTTACAAACTTAAAAACAAGTATTAAAAAGATCTTGTAAAAAAAATTGGAACTTTGACCTCCAATATATCCGTAGCTGGAAGGTTCCCAGGTATGGTCCCATACAAAGAATGATCCCAATGACGGGGAGATTATGTGCCTTTCGGTAAAGATAAAGATATATTTATTTTTTATATTTATTGCGTAACTGTGTACATTAAGTTCTTAATAGTAAACATTACATTTTTTGTTTCAACAGTCTATACCCAAGTCGGATATGCAAAAGCATTTTTTAAAGTTAGTTTCTCACAATTAAATTTTTTATCAAATAACTCGTGCAGATTATAAAATACATTATTAATTAACAATTTCTTCAATTTATTTTTAAACATAATATATTAAACGTAAATGATTGTACACACGAATAGCCGTAACATAGGTACTTTTATAATACATCATATTGTTGATAACTGGTAAATTAATGTCATACTTTTAGTGTTTCCGAATGTTTCTTTTAAAATTTGATTTTAAATTAAAATATTTCATATTTTTTTTAATAAATAAACATAATTGGAGTATGTAAATACCAGTCAGTGTCAGGAAACCCTCCGTTTTGAAGACATCTCTCAATGATTCGTTACTATGCATGTTATATATGAAAAAAATGAAAAATATTTTTTTTATTTAAACAAAATGCTTCAAACAATGATTTGTGTTTGGAGCCTCCTTTTAGGCAAACAATGCCTGTGTTAGGAGACTCCGCTCCTCCATATCTTAGAAATATTTGTTACATAAAAATATCACAGCAAAATTGCTATTTCATAATCTATCATCTTGATTATGTAACATGTATCACGTGAAGCGTGGTGTGCGTAGTTAGACGTGGCGCGTGTGTAAGATGTAGTGCGGTTAGATGAGATGTGCGGTGTGGTGTGTGGTGCGGTGTGGTGTGGTGTAGTGTGGTGTGGTGCAGCGGTGTGGTGTGTGGTGCGGTGTGGTGCGGTGTGGTGTAGTGTAGTGTGGTGCGGCGGTGTAGTGTGTGGTGCGGTGTAGTGTGGTGTGGTGTGGTGTAGTGTGGTGTGGTGTAGTGTAGTGTAGTGTGGTGTGGTGATTTGTAGAGTAGTGTAGTGTATGAAGTAGAGTAAGATTTGTATCATTATATTGTGTTGTATTACTCATGATAAACCAGAAGAGCTTCCGTATCCTCATAACTAAGAGACTTTGTCCAGTTTGTTATAACTTTTTTACAGTCGTGATTATTTTTATTATGTATATATATGTTTTTATTAATCCTATTGTATATTTGAGCTGAAAGATGGTGAAATTGTCTACTACTAAATTTGGTTTTACATGGGGGAACTACTGCAATGATGTCCTTTCTCCTTTTGTTTGTTTTATTCATATGATAAGGGAGGGTTTTATGTTTTTTTAGAACCGTTTGGGTTACATACAGTTTTCTGACTGAGAGTAAATTGCTGATTTCATATAGGTTTTTAGTAGAGTGTCTTTTATTTTTAAAATACATAACCTTTATAAGTGCTCGTTGTGCACGTTCCACGTCCAAAAATCTAGTTTTAGCTGCGCCACCCCAAATGGGGATACAATATAGAAGGACGGACTGTGCTAGAGCAAAATAGATCTCATTGAGGAGATTTCTAGGTCGCTTATCACTCCTAAACATTTTAGTAGGAGCCACGTGTCTTAATGTTTTGAAGATCCAAGTAAGCTTTCTGACCCTGGCAATCACCTGCTCAAGGTGAGGATACCAGGACAGAAACTGGTCAACCATCACGCCCAAGTATTTCGTCTTAGAGACTCTATTTAGACATGCACAATTACAGCTTATCCTGTTTAGATCTCCGCATGTGTGTACCCTCAAATTTAGGTCATCATTGGGCTGTGTCCGGTTACTAACACTAAAACATATGTAGTTAGTCTTGGTGGTGTTTAATGTTAGTAGATTGTTTTTCAGCCATTCAGCTACATGGGCAATCCCTACCTCTGCACTCAGTTTAACATCTTGCCAAGAATCACCAGCAAATACAATAGCAGTATCATCGGCGTATGCAAATACCCTGGCGTTTGTTAATTTTATATTGCACAGATCATTGATGTATATTAAAAACAGGGTAGGACCCAAAACACTACCCTGTGGTACGCCGTATGTTACATCTGCATTGTCGCTAGTGTACTGTCCTATTTTGACTTTTTGCTTTCTGTTAGAAAGGTAATCCCTGAGCAGGTCGAGTGCAGTACCTCTAATTCCGGCTTTTTGTAATTTGTTCACTAGGATAGGGACAGAGACGGTGTCAAAAGCTTTTTTGAGGTCTAGGAAAATAGATAGGCACTTTTTTCCCTTGTCAAGATGCTCAATAATATGAGAAGTTAATGAAGTTACCGCATCTTCGGTACTTACAGCCTGTCTGAAGCCAAATTGTGAAGGAGATAGTAAATTGAATTTGTTTAAGAATTTAGTGAGTCTAGAATTAATAATCTTTTCCAGAACTTTTGATATGGCTGGTAAGACCGAGATAGGTCTATAGTTATTGACATCGTCTCTGTCCCCCCCCTTGTGTACTGGGGTTATTATAGATTGTTTTAGGGGTGCTGGGAAGACGCCTTGCTGGAGACACAGATTTGCAAGGTGGGTTATTACAGGAACGACTTCCTTTCCTACAAACTTTAAAAATTTTGTTGAAATGTTATCCCAACCCGGGGCACTGTCAGATTTTAAATTCATTAATATACCATTTACTTCAGATTCGTCAGTGTCGATTAGTACGAAAGTGTTTAGGGGAGATGTATCTGGGAGAACAGGGATATGGACATTATTTAAAGTTGGGTGAATTTGACAGGCTAGTTGTTTACCAATGTTAGCGAAGTAATCATTAATATAATTTATCGAGTCATGAGAGGTGGGTTTTATATTTAACAATTCTAAGTTTTGACTTTTTATTTTATTAGAGTAAGTGATATTTTTTATGTTTTTCCATAGTATTTTATTATTAGTTACAGATTTTGCAAGTAAGTCTCGTTCATATTTCCTTTTTAATTTTTTTATTAGCTGATTGCAGTAATTCCTGTATCTAGTATACGTTATTTTTAGTATTTCATTGTAGGGGTCAATGCGATTCTGTTTTTGTAGACGATTTCGGTTCTTAATACATCGCAGTATACCCATAGTGATCCATGGTTTGATGATTCGTTTACTATTCGGAATTTTTTTCGTGATCGAGTTGTCATGTATAATAGAAGTTAAGGTATTTATAAATCTAATAATTAATAAGTCTGGGTCATCACAAAATAATAGATCAGATAATTTCTTCTCCTTTAGGTCTTTCAGGGCTTGCTCGTAATTTAGTGTAGTCGTATTTCTATTTGCCGCGTAAGTATTTTTTAATTTTGCTAGAGATAGGAATGTGGTGTGATGGTCAGTGATAGTTGAGTATAGGACAGCAATAGAGGCAGAGAATTTCGTTTTGTTTATATTTAACATAAAGTGGTCTAGGCAGTTTTGTTCCCTGGTGGCAAGTGTATGTCCGGGCAGTATACCAAAATGAGATAGCGTATTTAGATAACCAACTCTATTCTTGCGATCTTGGGATGATTCAGTCTCTCTAGCGATGATGTTGATGTTTATATCTCCGGCTATAATAGTGTTTTTATGTGACGATTTCATGTTAAGCTGTGTGCTAAGAGAGTCAGTGAATCCATCAATATTAGAATTTGAAGGTGAGCGGTATATACAATACACATCACAACCCAAGACATCCAGCCGTAGACAGGAAGCTTGGTCGAGCCGTATTTCCTCAACTTTGTGCTTTATAGAACATTTTACATAAACAACCACCCCATCGTTCTGATTAAGTTGTCGAGTTGTCATATAAGAGTGGTAATTGTTTATTTGCGGAATTGGTTTGTTAGAACTTAATCTACATTCTGTCAGGATAATGATGTCTAGATCGAGATTAAGTGTAGACAAATTGATAATAAAATCGTCAAAGTTACGATGTATACTTCTTATGTTTTGAGATATGATAGTAAGGTCATTTTTGTTTATTATGACGTGATCGTGGAGTTCTGAATAATCACAAGTGATAGAACGAGCAATTTCAATGTTGTCTAACTCAGACACAGTTTGTAAAATATTATCCATTACGACAGAGCGAATCTAGGATGAATAGTTGTATCAAGGAAGTGTATATTTCAATATAATTAGACTTTAGAATACTACTTACTGTAATAATGATTGTAATATGAGTTTTGAGTGAGGAATATGTTTTTGTTGTTAAAGTTCCGGTGGTTGAGTAAACGAATGGGTGTGTATATTGTGTATATGTGCAATGAGTTTGTGTGTTTGAATGTATGAGTGTGATTCGGTTGTGTACTAAGTGAATATGTGTATTAATAACAATAATAAAAAAGCTTAATGGACCAGGCAAAACATCATCATAGACATGGCAAAACTGAACCAAATGTTGGTTAACAAGAACATCTAATATAAGCAATAATAATACTAATTTAACAGTGACATGAAACTTAACTATACAACTACAGGATAATAGTCATTTTTCTAGTAAAAGTTTGTGTACCTGGTCTTCACTTCTAATGACTATTGATGGGGAATTTTCATCCTTCTTTGCGTAGACTTTGCCGTAGGCTGTCCAGCAAAACTTGTAGGTTCCAGACTTGGTTAGTTCACGTGCCAGGAAGTGGAGTCGGGAGCCTTTGGCGGTCAGATGTTCCGATATAAATACTGGTGTATCTTCTTGAGTTTTAAAACCCATATGTTTACACGATAATTTGTATTTATGCTTTGAGTTAAATGTCTTTGCCATTTTCAGAATTTCAGTCTTCAAGATCGTGGAGCCCGTTTCTACGACAATAGGCGTGTTCTGTTTATCTGCTGATTTCCCGCGTACTCTATAAATGTCTTTTATATCGTATTCTTTAATGCTGCACTCCATGTTTTGGAAAAGACACATGGTCATTTCAATAAGATCCTCTTTAGTCTCACCATTTTTTCTAGGTACGTTTTTAACCACCAGATTACTTTTTCGGCTTCCTATTTGCAGGTCTTCAATTTTATTTTCCAGGATAGTGATATATGTATTATCTTCTTTAGTCTGTCTTTCAAGCTGGGCAATTTTCTCTCGTAACTCCTCATTCTGTGCAGTAAGAAAAGTTATAGAACTTTCTATATTTATATTAGATTGTTGAATCTCCTGTAATGTTGTGTTCATGATTTGTATATCTTTACCCTGTTTTTCAGTGAAAGTCGATAACATTTTTTTCATTTCCTCTTTAAATTCGTCCAGTTGTTGCCCAATAGTAACCTCCATGTACTCCCTGCTCCTTTTAGTACGCTGAAATACATAGTTTGGCGGTGTTTTATCCATACCCGCACTGCTAATTTCCGTATCCGATAACGATTTGTTCAGTGAACTCATATTAGATTCGTAGCAATAAGAAGAAACACAAGCCGTGCGCTGCTCACCCACGAAGCGCAGTCGTGAGCGTGTAGCAGTGTTTCGTCCGCGCGCAGCGAGGTAATCTTATTGTAGCTAGAGCTGTGAGTCACTGCGCGCCGCCGCTAGCTGTAGCGATAAGTACGTGAAGGAGCAACTTGCGTAGGCGCAGCGGTAAGTGCATGCGTCCTTGAGCGTAAGCTACGCTGTCACAGTTAAAGACTACTCACGTGAAAGTATATCTGTCTTTGTCTCGCGCGAACTGTTCTCGCTCGCTCGTTGCCGGTGAAAGTATGCGTCCTTGAGTGTGAATTATTCGTTCACAGTGAAGACGACTCACGCGAATATATATCGGTCTTTGTCCTGCACGGGATGTTCTCGCTCGCCGGGCGCTTAGTATCCACGATGCTATGCGCTCCTGGTACTTCACTTGATTTATTCGGCTACAATTTTACGATTATTTTGTTTTATTTAAATAAAATATTAAAAATTTACTGAGTATTTGTGTACGCACGTCTGCACTGCACAGAGTCCGAGGGGGAAGGGGATATATTGTTATAAGACATTTCTTTCGGAGAATGAATGTGGATTGTACATTTATCGAGTTCCCCCAGTATATGACACCATAAGTTAGCAGTGGGTATACGTTTCCAAAATAAGCATTTCTCGTAACACTTGGATTTGTTGTTTCTGCCAGAACTGACAATGCGTAGCAAGCACTGGACATTCTTTTATTAATCTTATCAATATGTGCCTTCCAGTTTGAATGTTGATCTATTGTAACTCCTAAGAAATTTGTCTTTTACTTCTTCAACTGCTGTATCAGCCATGGTTACATCCAATTCAATAGGTTTACTTTTATAATTTCTAAATTAAATCAGTTAGGTTTTTGAGACGTTTTTTTTACGTTTATTGACTGCAACCAATCTGTCACAGTTATTAATGTTCTATATATTTCAATTTCGTAAATGAGGTCATTGGAATATTCATTTGAAATAAATATAGTTCAGCATACATTACGCAAAGATGGTCTACTATATTTGGAAGCTCGTTGATATACAATAAGAAAAAGGGAGGTCCCAATATACTGCCTTGCGGTACACCTAGTATTACAGATTCAAATTTAGATGTCACTACCTCCACCATTTTTGTACGCTCATTATATACCTCAATAACAGTGCCTTGCATTCTATTATTTAAATAATTCTCAATCAATTTAAGTGCTATACGTCTTATTCCTATACCTTCTAATTTGTCGAGCAAAATATCATACTTTACACAGTCAAATGCTTTTGACATATCAATGTGTTTTATACATACACAATATATACCAATTTTAGTCTCTGGAATTATTATACCACAGCATTCAAAATGAATTTCAACTGATAGTTCAGATAACCATTCAATTTTTTTGTAGTTAATTGAATTTTGTATATTGATACACACACCACCTCTAGATTTATTTTGACGAGAAAAATATGAACCCATTTTATAATTCGGCAACTGTAGTGTTTCTGCCCTCTGGTCACGAAAAAAAGTTTCACTCAGACAAAGAACATCGATATCTTTTGACTCAACTAGCAATATTCCAAATCATTTATTTTTGACCTTATACCTTGTCTTGTCTCTCAACACAAACCTGCAGAATACTAAAAAGATTGAGGCATACGGAACTTTATAGTCAATGCTAACAAATACAGTGTGGCTAAACTGGGAACAGATGTGAAAAGGTTTTACATAATTTAAGTTCACTTAAGAACTTTCCCCTTTTTGGATTACAGAGTAACACATTCGTTTATGCAAGTTTATCCAAGTAAAAATATAGAATTGATTGTATTCTTAATGGGTCCCTATCATTATTACCACACATAATTACGATAATTATAATCACACTTATTAAAGTCTTTACATAGTTCTAGTGACGATTCAAGTAGTTTATCAGTAGTTGCACCAGGTTTGCTGAAGGATGACTCGATGAAGCTTGATCCCTTGCAGTGTATTATCTCATAGGTGTACGTTCGTCAGAGAATATTAGAACCCTATTTCTGTAGCCATCGGTTTTATTTACAATTATCTCTGAGCTTGTTTCTGTCTGGGGTGTACTATTTAATTCATTTACACCCTGATTCATATTAACTGAAGGAGTATTGTTTGAGATAATTATGTCATTTAGCTTTTTGTATGTAGTAGAAGTCCTCTCATTCTGTTGCACGGAGTTACTAATCGGAGTTTCGATGGTGTTCACAAGGTTAACCTGTAGTTCGCTATAACTTTCATTCAAATATGAGTTACGCTTCGCCTAGTACATTTAAGTTTTCTTGAGGATACTGTGCTGTTATTAATTATCCTGCATGAGTCCGTACAAAGCAATTTATACTTATCTATTTTGTTTTGTTGACAAGTAATTACTTGTTGTAGTGTAAAGTTTTCCGAGTTTAAATTGTCTACCTCGTTCTGAGTCCTTTCAAAATCCATCCTAAGTTTCATTATTTCACTTCTCAACTCCTTCTACTTCATGGTTAAGCAATACTTTCGATAGATCTGGCAAACTTCGTGCAGTATCAGAAAGGTATATGCTAGACGACGTGCTTATGGAATTATCAACATAGCTGCTATGACTGCTTACACCTTTAGGTTGTTTACGCCTCAGCGTGATATTTTTGTAAAAAGAATCCATTATTTAACAACTTATATTTCGTTTTGTTTGCTGAGATACCTTTCTTCAATAAATTGCTGCTGATATTTTTGTTGCAAGCGGGTGGTTGGACATTATTAGAAATGTTTTGAATGTTTTTCACTTAAAACTTTGGTAATAATCCATCGATTTTAATGAACCAAAAGTCAATGTGCACTCCTTGTTTTCGGTCACAAGAATAAATAAGTTTCACTAAGTTATCGCAACGTTTAAGAGGGTATGCTACCTCAGATTAGCAACCCTATTTGTGGTGGTTCAAACTTCGCTTGTAATACTGTTAGAATAAAGTTCTAATCAGCTTGCACTACAAAGCGGTTGTTACGTCTTTCGCTGCGGCCGAATAGTGCGAAATTAGTGGTATTTTGCGATTTACAAAAAAACTATTGATTGGACTAAAAAAGTAAAACACTATGACTTTAGTTTGTTGCTTGTACAATTATTTGGCAAAAAAATCAGAACGATGACATGTAATTTAGTATGGTTTTTACTCGTTAAAAGAAATTTTTAGAGGTATCTTCGCGATTTTTTTCTATCGAGCAAAGTTAGTTGTATTATGTTTTCACAACACTATGGCACTAGCATATATCCTGAAGAATATCATATATTTTTCTGATGTTGATTACTGCAGTGAATCATATACTTTTACGCATTATAAAACTCGCGTTTGAGGTACCATACGCTCTTAACTACTTTTATCGCGAAATGATTCCGGAGTAAACAAACGAGATGTTGCTTCGTTAACGTTCCACGTCTACCTTATGTATGTACGTATTGCCAGATCTGAGGGGCTTCTATTCCAACGAAGGAACTACTTTCAAAACTTTCCCCACGTTATTTGAACTTTAAAACGTTTTAGTTCTTCTTCTTAGTATGCTGTTTTCATTGCAATTCTCTCTGGTTGTTTTGGTTTGGTTAGCTTTAATCTTATACAGCTCGCGCCAAACTTTGTGACCGTCCCGAAACTAGGCTCTTGCATTGCGCAGAACACAAAATCAGGTATTAGCGGGACGCTTGGGGGCAGGGCCATAATATAATAAGTATTAAAAATGTTAGAAAACGAAAATTGTTTGGTTGATTACGTATTCCCACTCGACTGTACCATGCGCAAGTTCGGACTCGCGACTATACTCAGGGCTGCCACAAAGTTTGGCGAGGGCTGTAATCACCTGTTTAGGGTTTTTTTTAACTATTATTGGGTTGGCTTTATGGTAAACTGATTGCAGCTTAATACCAGTGTTTTAAATGGAACGACTACCTATATAACATCCACAACCCAGTTCATCATCATCATCATCAGCCTATAATGTTCCCACTGCAGGGACTCAGGCCTCCTCTCTAGGAGAGGGATGGGCTATAATCCACCACGCGGGCCCAGTGTGGATTGGCAGATGTCACATGTCTTCGATTTTTTTGGTTCTAAGACATGCTGGTTTCCTCACGATGTTTTCCTTCACCGTTTTGTGAGCCACAACCCAGTTAATACTAGGTAATACGGAACCATTTTGACAGACTTTGTGAGTTTTGGGCTACTGTCTATAGTTTTCTACCTGTAACGCCTTTCAAAGATCTCCAAAGGACCAACGGATTAAAGCGCTTTCCAAAGAATGAAGAAAACTCGGTACCTATGTGTAATTTAGCCACGAGTGGGTAAATTATAACAGCCGATCGGATCGATCTTCAGGTTAAGCCGCGCTTGCTTAGGTTGACCATTCATTATATACCGAGTTTCCTTCATATCAGACTTGTACTAAACCCACGCAAATTCCTTCTTAGCCCGTTGTGTTCCAGGGCTGCTATATTTGGACTAGGAAATAGTTTTTTTATTGATACGTTTTTACCCGACTACGGCGAAGCGGCGGCGGAAGGGTAATGATTTTGGCAGTCTATGTATGTATGTTCCACCGTAGCGCCTAAACCACTGAACGGATTTTAATAAATGAGGTGTCAATAGATTTGTAAGAATAGCCCGGGTGACATTGGCTATATAAATTTTATAAATTCTAATTTTGACGGATTTTAAATGTCAAAAACTTACCTCAAAAAATATTAAATTGAGATAATCATAGCATGTTTGATATCAAATGAAAGGTCTTGGCAAGCACATTACAAATATGTATATCATATTGTAGTTTTAGTCAATATATACGTTTAGATTACGGCCAAACAGTTCTCGCGGTCTAGTCTGTGTTATTTACTCGTATATAATAATATAATAATAATAATAATATTCCACAACTATCACACAACGCCATCTAGTCCCAAGCTAAGCAGAGCTTGTGTTATGGGTACTAGACAACTGATAAACATACTTATATATTTCTAAATACATACATAATATTATAGATAAATTACACCCAGACACAGAACAAATGATCGTGCTCATCACACAAACATTTGTCCTGGGTGGGAATCGAACCCACGACCTCCGGCATAGCAGTTAGGGTCACTAACCACTAGACCAACAGGCCAGTCATATGTAAATAACAAACCAATATTTTATTCGTAGTCGGGTTTTAGATTTTTTCCCAATAAAAATATCACCTGAAATAATCCCACAAACCGAAAAAAAATATGACAGAGAATCGATTCAATTTAATTTGTTTTTCCATAGAGCTTACCTGAACGCTAAAATTTGTAATCCCATCAATAAATTGAAACACACACCGGATTTTGTATTTGTTGCGTTATTGCATACCCTTCCAATTAACTCCAAAATGCCCAGTGCAACTGATGTTCTTGAATAAACTTACGAAAAATATTGCCATTTTACTTTTGCTTTTTCAGGATGATATATAAATATAAATAAGAAGGATATAAAGAAGAAACAAAAGTATAAAGCCGCAAAACAGCTTGCATTAAAATTTTTGAACTGAATTGAAGACTGTACTTCGGAGAGTGTGCGCAGGAGCTCCATGAGCTGATTCCACCATCTCCCTTCTTCCATCGGGAGACTAGACGTACTGCAGGTTATCACCCATACCTAGTCGACGTTCCACACATTCGAACGAAGCGCTTTGCTAAGTCGTTTATTATGCGCACAGCCAAAGAGTGAAACTCCCTGCCTGCGTCGGTTTTGCCGAGTTCATATAACCCTAATCTATTAAGTCGCGAGTAAACAGGCTTCTACTGGGTAAGCTCGTTCCATCGTCGAACTCATCTCTGCCCTTAGTGCAAGATTGAAGTCAAGAGCAAGCCCATTTATAATTAAAAAAAAACAGTAAGCAAGGTTCGCCGTTGAACGGTAATACGAAAAATCGATCTCACGTTTCGCCGAATAACGCTACAAAGAATGAATGGTTGGCCGAAACCAAGATTTGCCGAAGTCATGGTTCGCCGAAATACGTTCACGTTTCACCGCAGGCGATGCGATCACGAGACAAACATAGCCGTTACGGCCGTTACTATCATTAGTAATATGTTTGCAACGTAATCCCCTGAACTAAAAGCCGGTTTGCGTTTGAGTCAAAGCTGAACGTCGCAGATCAAAGGTGACGTCGCGTCGTATAGCCAACTTACGAACGAGCTGCGTACTAAACTGAGTTATTACGATTATATCGTACCCGGTGAGCTCCTAAATTGGCTAGAGGCTAGACTGAAACACAGATTAAAGATGCACAAAACTGGAATAGAGAGTAGATTGAGATACGATACTTTGAATGCGAATATTGGAGATGGAAGCGCTACGGTAACCCTTGAAATTTCTTTCTTTTTTGCAATTTTCCGGTCAGTATTATGCTTATTATATGATTCGCGGCCGTAATACATTTCATTGTATCGCTGTATAAATGAAATAAGATAATTGTATTGATAATTTTAATGATTATAACTAAATAAAACCATACTTGTTACGGGCGCAAATCATGTTGCAACCTGCACCTACAAATTGCAAAAATAAACGTAAGAAAATCTTCAATTTTCCCTAGCGCTTCTACCTCAAAAACGCGCGTTTATAAATAGGATTCGGGCGTATAAATTACTGCTCACGATCTTGCACCCAAAATAACTCTTCATTCATTCAATGACAAATCCGGTATAAATTTAAATTCACCTAATACGTCTTTGGACAACAACATTGAAAGTAGCATTCTATATTTAATGTTATGACTTGCTTTGGAGCAGGTGCAGATTCGTGATATGAGTATGAGACATATATGTGCACACTAATGTAGATATATTTCACGGTTTCGATATAGCAGTGTAAGAGTCGCATAGAATATGTCGCGTAAGCATCGTGTAGGAACCACGTCGTCTGACATTAACATTTGAGTTTGTAGATACAGCGAACAAGCTAAGTATACAGGTAGAAATCATTATAACTCCAGTATACTGACATATTGATTGCAATTATTATATTGTATAAATTATAATAATATATAAATAATCATCATCATCAGCCTATAACGTTCCCACTGCTGGGACACAGGCCTCCTTTCTAGGGGAGGGATGGGCTATAATCCACCAGACGGGTTAGGTGCAGATTATAAATAGGGTCAAGACTGATGGGCCAGAATCGGCACACAGTGGGTGCCTGAAGTGGTCGTCGTCACCGTGGCAGGCCCAAGAAACTCGAAAGGAATGGGGGAGGCCTTTGCCCAGCAGTGGGACCAAATAGGCTAAAAAATAAAATAAAAAAGCGTTTGGCATTAAACGACTGATGTCAAACGCTGTATCTTTTAACAACGGTCTCTAAATGTATCTGTGTAATCTTAAAAGTAAATGCAAGATAGTTGGCTATAAACTTATTACCTTGTTCGACCGTACTAACATTGCGAGAAACAAGGGATTAAATGAGCTTTGGCTGCTTATTAGATGAATGCGGTCGGAATGTATTGAGTAAGATGGTATGGTGGTTCGAGGAGGTATGGTTTGGTTGTTGAGATAATATTTAGATGAACCGAGATGTAAGTTTAAGGATAGTCTGATAATGTTAAGTGAACATAATTTAATCTATCTATCTTCTATATAAATAAAAAGAGAAGTCCTGACTGACTGACTGACTGACTCATCAAGACCCAGCCCAAACCCTTGGACCTAGAAAGCTGAAATTTTGCACAGTCGAGGTTCCCTTTATAATGTAGACAAGGAATAAGGAAGGATTTTTCGAAATTCAACCCCTAAGGTAGTAAAAAAGGGGATGAAAGTTTGTACGGGAAATCGTCATTTTAACGCGGCCGAAGCCGCTGGCAAAAGCTAGTATTGTATATTACGATATATAGGAACTAGTGGCTCAATAATAACAGCCGCTCGAGCTAATGTTCAGGTTAAGCCGCGCTTGTCTTTGCTAGTTCGTGGATGGGTGACAATCCATAACGTACTGAGTTTTCTCCATGTCTCGGAAAACACGTTAAGCCGTTGGTTTCAGCTGAGATTCTTAGATCTCGTTACCGGTAGGTAGTCATTGATCCGAGAATCCGACTACCAGTCTTATCAAGGGTTATCTATCATAATGCCGCGGATTTTAGTACTACCTAGATGACGTGGCCTCGGCACAAGGGCAAAGAAGGAGCATGGGTTCGGTTTTTAGTCAGTAGAAGTCTGACACTCCCCTTCGCTCTGCCCAAGAGCGGGGGGGGGGGGGGTGTCATTTGATGATTTTCCACCCAACAAAAAAAAAAAGGGTTATCATAATGCCCAGTAGTTACTGACTGAGTTGTGGGGGGCAGATAGGCAGTCGCTCCACGTAAAAACTGGTCATTAGCTACCTCCGGTTAGACTGGAAGCCGACCCCAACATTATTGGGAAAATGGCTAGGCAGACATGCATGACGATTTCATAAGTATTATATTTTTTTTTTTAAATATCATAACTTACATTGAAATGACTTATTTACTGGTTATAAAATAATCTTATGTAAATAATGTAGCGGCCACATAGTGTGATAACTCATAATGTGGTAAAATATATTCGTACTAAATAAATAATACTGAGAAAATATCCCAGTGACACATTTACGGTTTTAGTCCAGTTGTGACGACAAGCGTTTGATGGACGCTTGGCAGACATTGGACATGCGTGTACGCCGCCGAATGTCTTAGTAAAATATTTAGTAGGTACATATTATTATGATGGATTGCCAATTTTGTAGTCTTACTTAATAAAATGTGCGCTATTGAAACATGCCATTCTATTTTACGTTTTTTTTTTTTTAATATTTTATGAGGCTAAAGAAAACACTGAATTACGTCACACAAACATAAATTTCATCATCACCATCAGCCGATAATGTTCCCACTGCAGGGACTCAGGCCTCGCGGATTTTAGTACTAGATAACGTGGCCTCGGCACAAGGGCAAAGAAGGAACATGGGTTCGGTTTTTAGTCAGTAGAAGTCTGACACTCCCCTTCGCTCTGCCCAAGAGCGGGGGGGGGGGGGGGGGGGTCATTTGATGATTTTCCAACCACATTAAAAAAAGGGACTCAGGCCTCCTCTCTAGGAGAGGGATGGGCTCCTCATCCACCTCGCGGGTCCTGTGCGGGTTGGTAGATGTCACATGTTTTCGAATATTTTGGTTCTAAAAAAATTTCTTTACGACTACCTATTTTTACCCGACTACGGCAAAGCCAAAGGAGGGTTATGATTTTGACTGGTTATGTATGTATGTATAATATGTATGTATGTGAGTATCTTCATCTGTTCCCTCATAGCTGGGTGAATTTCAACAAGAGATTTTTATGTGTCATTTCGGTGGATTTTTTTTGTTTCAATGCTATCTACATATTTTTAATGACAAATAAAACTTTAGCATATTTTATAACATTGTGCGTGAGTGGACATCAAATATCATCAAAAGTTACATATATATTTAAGGATGAATTTTTAAGAGTCCACTGAAATGAAAAGTGTCTACCGAAATGATAAAAATTACCACCGAAATGATATACTGTGCATACTAATCTAACACGAGTTATAACAGCCACCGAAATGAAATTATTTTTGTCCTCATATCACTGAAATGATAAACTTACTTTTTTGGCGGGAAACCGCAAGACGTTGGGACCGGTGCGTTCGCGCCGAGAGCTTGAGCCGGACTGATCCGAAGTGAGGAAAGGTGAGGGGGGCGTAACAACCCAATGTTGACATGGCTATTCTACTAAAACTTACTATCCTCTGAAATGATAACTTTTTTCCAGACAAAAGTTAACTGCCTGTCAAATCCATGAGAAAGAAGATAAACAAACAAAAATAGTTTTATTTCATCGAATGTATTATAATTTAATGATTACAAAATCGATTTAAATCCATATGACGAATATATTTGCAGGGGAAGGTATTTTATGAGCGGAATTGGGTTCAGGACAGGCCACTGTGATGATAGAATAACACTTTGTAATTTTTTTTTTCGTATATTAATGGGTAGAAATCAATTATTTTTTTGTCAAGGTAGAGAAGTACTTACGCTGTTGAGAAAAAAATATATAAAATTAAAAATTAGCACATTGCACTACCGTTCTCAGGTTTGCCGTGTATTTTTTTTGCTTGGGCAATTCACCCAGCTTCTAATCTACTTATCGGAACTCGACATATGATGTATCGTTAGAACCTTCTTAATTTTCCGCTGAACATAGGCTACATGACGTGTCACAAAAAGCGATTTGGCGCCCTCTAGCGGACAAAAAGTAAGGCTTAAAAAATAAAAATGGAGATAAATACGCCGTGTTTGGTATCATTTGAAAGAGACTCACTTGTACATTTCCAAAATATTGCTCAATTTAAAATCACGCCATCTAGCGGACAAAAGGTCAAAAGTAAAAAAAAAAATATTTAACACCAAAACTGTTAAAATAAAAAAAAAGTAGAAATCTAAAACCCGACTACGACAAAAAAACGACGCTGAAAAAGTATGAAACAAGATTTTCAGGATAGAACAAAAAGAAAAGCCGTAGTCACACGTTATAGGTACCAACCTAAACACTGTAATACCGTGTGACTGAACTGACTGACAAAATCTTTTTTTATCTTCTTTTTTTTATTCTTTATTCGGCTAGCCCGCGCGAAGCCCGTTCTCTGGCCATATAGCACGTGCGGCTAGCTCGCAAAAAAATGGTTTTCTATTCTCGTTTCCTCACGATGTTTTCCTTCACCGTTTTGAGAGCAGTGGTGATGAAATAAATTACATAAAGTAATGCGCCTGACTGGGTTCGAACCCACGACTCTTTGTTCGTAAGTCGGGGCCGACACCACTGGGCCACCACAGCCCAACAACTTTAAATGTATTTAATTTTATGAAACATTTGTTCTTTTGCATGTAGATTGCTTTTCATCACAATTAAAAACTCAGCTACGCGAACTTCGCTCGCTGATGCAGTCATAAGATTGACAAATTCGCAGATCTCGGGACATGCGGAAGAAACCAGTATGAATCAGTTAATTTGATATAAAAAGCAATAGTAGTAGTAGTAAAATAATTTAATATATAATTTTACGCACCGTCTCGATTTAATTTGCCAGAAATTATTTTATGTAGTCACATTACAACTTTATGAAATTATTCTCAAATTATATCAAAATGAATGATTATGAGAAAAACAAACCGTGTGCCCAAAGTATTTTTAGAGATGTGCCAACTAGTCGGGAAGGCGGCTATTCGACTCAATTTAATTACTCGAGTCTCGAGTAATCAATAAAAATAGTAATTTAACTTTTATCAGATCAATAAGTTTAGAAATTCTATGACCGCCTGGCGACCTCCCGAAGACCCGAACTCCACCGAACGCTTGGCCGTCTAGTTGGCCGATTAGTTGGACAGGCCTGTTTGAAACCGAATAATCAACCAAAAAATCTTGCATCGATACATGTCTCGAATCAAGAAACTAAACAACTTTTATTCTACGAATTCTTAAAATTGTTTTTGTAGTAAACAAATGTTTTATAACAATTAACGCGTTAACACCCAAGTAACATGGGGCAAAGGTGGAAAAATGCTAATTAATAATAATTATGATTATTCACTTAATAATATGAACAGTTTATGAAAAAACTAAATACATGCTTCACTTATCACAACGCTTTAAAAACAGCTCAATTATTAAAGTCCTGTCGCAAAACTTGGCGTTTACATTAAAAATTGAGACTTCGTCCTTTTCAGTATACCTAATTAAATTACTTACTGCACGGAACCCTTTCTCCACTGTAATATGACACAAGTCATGCTTCGCTGGTTTTTGATTAACTCACCCTTTATTGAAGTCCTCTATAAAATTACCTTGTTGAATATAATATCCACTTATTTTATAACAATTTCCTACTAGATGTGAGTATGTTATGCATAAAAGAATAAGGTTTATAGTTTCCCTGGTTCGCAATTGCACACTTATTTCGATGGACCGTAGGATTATTATTTATTACTAGCTTATTCGGCTTCGCTCACGTTCATTTAGAATTTAAAACACAAAAAACTGTTTTATTTTTTGGGGAAAAAGGTACCCTATGTCCGTTTCTGTACACCTGCCAACGTGTGTGTAAAATTTCAAGATTATTGCCGATTGGTTCAGTGGTTTTGACGCGAAAAGGTAACAAACAAACCAACTAGCTTTCACATTTTCTTAACACGTTAGACAGTTAGGATAACGATTTAAATTTTAATGTAGTGTTTATTTCAAATAATATTATTTTAAATAAACAGCTTAAGTACTCGATTCTCAGTCGACATCGCTCGTCGATGCGCGTGTGTTAGAACGGTTAAGGCTGCCGTCCATTGAAGCGGAGCGAGTCTGCGGAGAAACGGAGAAATATTAACCAATAGGATTGCACACTGGAACTGAGGGCAGATTTTATGTAATCCTATTGGTTAATATTTTTCTTTACTTCGCTCCGCAGCCTCGTTCCCCTTCAGTGGACAGGCAGCCTTACGTATCACGGGATCTCATACAAGTCAATGCATCGTGTGAAAACCACCTTACTATCAAGCAACGCACAGGGTTAACTCGATACTAAAAATAACGAATTATATCGTGAATTGACGAACATCCAGCACAAGGTGTGATTAATAAAAACAAGTCTAATAAAAACCATGACTAATTATGTAAGCTGATCTTGAGAAGCGAACTAAAAAAAAACAAATTATAGCTTTATTTAGTCTCAATTTATTAGGTGTTTTCCATTAGAAATTTCTCACCCACCCGGAGTTTTGGAGTATGATACTTCCTTGCTCTGAAAGTGCCTGGTCACACATTTGCTTACTATAATGTCTGATTGCTAAACTTGTAAGAGACTTCGTTCGGTAAATTAATTGATTGAAATTAAAATGTGCACTTTATGCTTTAAGGAAAGTTCTTTATAGCTTGTATTTTAGCAGTCAAAATAGACAACAAAATAAACATGTCAGACACAGTAGTCATAAAACTGCTGAACTAGCAAAATACATATTTCAATGAATAACACATTATTGGAATGTAATAAAAAACCACACTCAACTAAAACTAGTTTTAAACTATTTTTGAAACGTGAACGTTCCACAATTTTTAGTTGTAGCGCTCATGCGACGGGCTATACTTCGACAATATTTGCTCTGCAATATTTCCCAACCGTGCTTCAGGAGCATTGAGGTGTATTATTCAATGTTTGTTAACCCCAATGGCACATGCAAACCAAACACTTGCTATTTACTGACATCATAAAACAAAAATCCGTTACAGAGAGCCGGATCAAAAACTATCAAACCATTCCAGAAATGCACGGAAAATGCGGGTTAACACCTTTATTTGGGGGGGAGGGGGAATCATCAAATAACCCCTCCCTCTCTGAGCAGAGCGAAAGGAAGTGTCAGACTTCTACTGATTGAAATCCACCCATTTTCCTTCTTAGCCCTTGTGCCGATGCCGCGGTATCTCTTTCACGCAGCCCGACAGGGTGGGCCTTAAGAGGAAACGCGAGTGGTCTTTTCTCCATACAAACGCTCTCGCCTGTTTTCTTTTTGGTTAATGACCCTAGAGCAATGGTTTTTTTACAGAATAATAAATATTAACTATTTCTATGCCCCTATGTTTTCCTTTTTGGTGATAAATTATTTTTATAAGCACTAGAACCCTCAAAAAATGCTCAAAATTGCTTGTTTAGATCGCTGTTAACAGAGTCCTAGTGTACAAATTTGACAACTATTAACGAAAAAGGAAAAAAATAGCGGCGTAGTATATAACCTCCTTATTCATTGTCTAAAATATTTTTTAAATTGGTTCAATATTGGAGGAGGAAATAGGCGAGAGCCAAACCTCGAATTCTAACTTTTTTCTATAGTTGTCCTTATCGCACGAATTTGAGGGCAGGAGGACGGAGAGAGACAGCGATAGTAGAAAGAGACAGCACTCGCATTTCCTCTTAACACCTATCTAAAAACTATCGCAGATAAACAGCACATCTATTACAAAAACCTTTATTTTTAATAAATAAAAGGAAAATTATCACAGCTCAGAAGGCTTTACAAGTTTACGAGTAAATATTTTCCTATACATAATTTGAATGGGAGCGCAGGTTTAAAACTGCAAATTTTAATGTAAGTTTGATTTATTTTTACAAAGTAAAAACCTTATTTCGGAGGCAGGTAGGTAGGGTGGTTAATCAGTTTAGTAAGATCACATTATTTTGATGGGCAACTACGGAACCCTACCTTGTGCGTGGTCCGACATGCAGATGGCAGGGTTTTTTTTTAAATTACACATGCGTAGTAACGCAAATGGTTCTTATAAAAACAGGAAATAGGTTTTTAATTCCTTTTATCATTAACTTTTTATCGGTCTAACAGTTAAATGATCAAGTGTCTGAGAAGAATTCGATAAAAATATCGAAATGTTACCACGGAATAAACCTTTATAAACCGCAAATTATTTTCATATTTTCTCAACTTCTATAAAGTTTTATTACCGTCCAGTTTTCACTGAAAGTTTCTATTTCCGATTCTGGACATAGAACCTTCTTACTAATCAAATTATGACCAGATTTCAAAAAGTCAGCCTTAATTTATTCACCAGAATTTATGTTATATTTTGGTGTCGGTCGCATTATTTAGCCGCTTATTCTGGTAAAAAGTAATAATATTATCTTGTCTGACAGTAAGTTTTGCTAAACTAATTAACCAGTTTCCCCTATGTACGAGAATTTTTGATATTTAACGCCACTCAATTATAATCCATATCTCCTGCTCCATAAAAGCTAATTCTGTAAAAATGTATCAGAAAGTTGGTAAAAGCCTCTTCATGTGCACATGTTCGGATTTTTTGAAATGGTGACGGAGCACTTTTGATTTTTTTTTAAATTTAGAAATGTAATTAGTTCCTTGCGTATTCCGAAACTTGTTTTATGTTTTATGTCCTCAAACATGGAGATTTGGGATCGAGTGTCGTAGGTATGTTAACTCGAGGGATAGTATCATTTTTGAACTATGAAAATATCCAAAAAAAATCTACATTGGAAAGAAATTAATTTCTGTCTCTATGAAAAGTACTTTGATAAAAGTTTTCAAAGCAAAAAGTGTCGAGCAAAGTTTTGTCTAGTGGTCGCAAGCGCGACTACAGAACAAGAGGTCCTGGGTTCGATTTCAAGGTCTGGCAAGGTGTTATTGGGTTTTTCCATCAGGAATGTCTCATTAATAGCCCCCCCCCCCCCCCCGCTCTTGGGCAGAGCGAAGGGGAGTGTCAAACTTCTACAGACTAAAAACCAAACCCATGTTCCTTCTTCGCCCTTGTGTCGGACCCGCGTTAACCTTTCGATAATCCACAGCCCCGACGGGCCTCCGTAGTAGCCTTGGAGTCTGGATTTGTTCCCGGTTAAAAACATAACCGGTAAAAAGAGGTGGTACTAATTAGTACCACCACTTCGGGATTACAAGCATGATGTTAAGTTATGCAGACTTTTATAGAATGCTTTTCACAACCGTAGCTTTGTATTTCTTATTTAATAATATTTTATTTAGTTACAGACATTCCATCAAATTACAAAGTACACAATTACTCAGAAATGTTGACCACATTTGCCTCCAAATATGACGTACCCGGGCTTTAATGCACTGCGTACAAAGGTATTGAATGTCAAACAATCAATCATCCGATCCAATCAAATCAATTATCCGGCAGAAGCGTATCGTAATATTACGATACGCTTCTGCCGGATAATTGATATCGTGACATACATCAAAGTTCTAGCACAGGTTCTAGTGTCCGGCTCCCCATTTGCGTTAACGGTCGTAGGTATAATACAAACACCTATGTTTGGCGTCAGTAGCTGCGTTCTGCGTTGGGTTCAATAGACTTTCTAACAGTTAACAAACCCGACATGTTGATCACTCTGGAGCAACTATTAAATATTGGCATTACATTTTCCAACATTTTCGATCTTATTTTAAGTAGGTAAGGTTGTGCTGTGTACTAAATGACAATTAAAAATCATATGATTACAGAATAAAAAACAACTTATATAGGTGCGTAATATAATCATCATCAACTCTTTGCAGGTATTTCTGTATTTCTGATACTGTGTTTTATAAATTAATCATGAAAATGACTTTAAAATATGAGCATAAAAATGCTGCTCAGACAAAGTTATAATAGATGCATTTACGATCCGGAGAATATTATGATGCTACAGGAACGTTATATGAACCAAAATAAACCTTGTTGGGCTATCATCATCATCATCATCATATCAGCCTGGAATCACCCACTGCTGAGTATAGGCTTCCCCTTTTTCTGCCACACTTCCCGGTTCTGTGCGTTCGGGCTATGCTCAACATTTTCTTATTATATTCCTATAGCATCAGATTTTTCTTAGGACGTCAGACAGGAGCACTATTTCTAAATTAAAACATATTCACTATCTTGCCAGAGACTCCGCAGTAAAACAAGTATATAAAATGTCATTGAACTGTCGAAAAGTCATATTAAACTGTCCACAGTGAGATATTTACAACACCTGAATCACCCAATATAATGTTTTATTGTCAAAATAAAGATTGCTGCATTGCTATAAAAACTATTTAATGATGAAACATGCTTTAGATATTATGAAAAATTCTATATTTTTCTTCAAACTTGATCTCACATTCATAGTATTTACAGGAATCAAATATAATTGATTAACTCGGTTATTTTTTATACTCGTACCCGTCTACATTTCTACCGGTGCTTCATTTAATTTTATTGAACAAGTATTTACAAGTACACCGATGTGCGAGTGAATGTGGTGTTTTTAAAACAAAACATTAATAAAACATATCACGCCTGTAATCTCAAAAGGGTTAGACCGAGGTGTATTTATTAGTTCACCCTCATTTCGGCCGGACATACCATGTCCCATGTAAAAAGGCGCCTATTGCCGAAAACCAGGCACTAATTCAAACTCCTTGTAGTCAAGGAGTAATTTTTTTTTTTGCTTAGCCTGCACTGTCCCACTGCTGGGCAAAGGCCTCCCCCATGGCTTTCCAAGTTTTTTTACAATTTGCCTTCTCCGTCCAATCCGTTGAGAATGAGTCCAGATCCTCACACCAGCGTTTTTTGGGCCTGCCTTGGTTACGTCGGCCGTCTTCAGGCACCCACTGTGTTATTATCTTCGCCCATCTGTCCAGCCTTATCCTTGAAACGTGACACGGAGTAATACTACTGAGAAATACCTGATGACACTTCCCGACTTGGGAATCGAACCCAGGGGAGGCAGTCATAAATTATTCTTCAATATTTAATACTGAAATACAATCTCCATCAATGCGAGTTTATTTAAATGATTCGGTAACAATAATGGAGAGCCATGTTGATTGAATTAATAAAATAACATTATCGTTTATAAAGTGTTGTTTGTGGGAAAATGATTGATGTTAACAGAGGGAAATTATATTTTAAAATAATAAAGCAGTTCGTATAGCAACGGAGCCAGTCATAATATGAAATGTGTGACTGCCGCGGTAAAGCTATTGCATAGCATTTTTTTATCAATTATTATTTTAATTTGACAACCTCAGTTGACAACCTTGTTATTTTCCGTAACCATAGCAACCTGGTTGAAGATTTTCGTTACGGAATTTCTGGATTCGCTCTCCACGCTCAAGGCCCGCGATAGAAGATATGCAATAGCTTAATAATTATTGTAACGTATTCTGCCAGGATTACGGAATTGTTTCAAAACAGTTATCACGACCCGCAAAGGACATTAGAAGGAGCTCAGATGGGTTTAGTCAGTAAGAGCGGTTTCGCACTACATTCGATCCGAATCCGATCCGATCCCAAAATACGGTTTGAAGTAGTCGTAGAACTGTTCTATGGTATGTTACGCAGTCTGTCAATCTGTGTCCTACTTCAATAATGTACAAAATAGGACACAAAATAAACGATTTAACTAAATGTCAGTTTACCAAAATCATTTTCATCAGTTTAAATTGTCTCAGTGCGCGACACTTTGATGCTGTGACGCTTGACACGTTTTAGATTGTTGAAGAGTCGAGGCCGTGACTTAAGACTTTCTTGGCAGCCTAAACATTCTGTTAAGACATAGCTAGGGACTACGAGCCACTATATAAGCCACCTGAAATTCCATTTTGATTAATCACCATGAGTTTTATTTCGGGCCGCAGACATTCCCTATTGACTATTGATCTCACATCACGTAGAAAAAATATGAATCTATGAATGGATGTTGCCTCGCGCACGACGCTTGAAGATTTGATCTGAATTAGCTTTTGTGCATGACGTCTTCTACATTCTTTACAAGTCTTCTCAACTTCTTTAAAAGTTTGGAACTAGATGGTTAAAGAGCAATTTCTGCTCGACGAATACAAGGATAATTTTCTACAGACAACAAGCTTGTTTTATGCACTTTATAGGTTTTAGTCCAATCATATTACCCTCCTCGTTCAACGAAGACTACAAAGACTACCTTACTAAACAATACCTTTCATTGCATCTTGCGTTGAAAGAACTATACATACACATAGGTCTTTTAAGTGGCAGAATGGAAGCTAATTTTATTTTCATCATTTTTTCACCCTTGGTATTACAATACACAATGTAGCCACTTTGTACCTGAGTACTTTATTTCTAGACAACGTTTAAATGGCTCTTGCATACATAGGTAGCCGGATTTAGAGTAGTTCGTCCGTACAAAGCTCGAACTATCGACAATTGCGGTTTGGTCCGCCGTAACTTCGGCCCAGTGGGCCATCGCAGTTCCAATTCAATTAGTTTAACACTGATACTCGAACAACTTTTTATAGTCGGACACGTTACATGTTTATTTCAACTAAAATACGTGATGATGTGAAACCAAGTTTGTATGAAAATATTTTACATTTCAATTGTATCAGTGAAAATGGTACACAGATAAAAATAATGATTGAAGGCGTAGATGGATGTAATTGTAATGTAAAACACGTTAAGACGTTGGTTCCACTGTCATTTCAAGATTTTCGACAGTAGTCAGTGGCAAAGTCTGACTACCAGTCTTACCTAGGGCTATCACCCAATACAAATTGGGTTGTGGAGGTCAGATAGGCAGTCGCTCCATGTAAAATACTGGTAATAAGTGAATTTATCTGCCATGTTATGATTCATTGTTGAGCTTGGAACGTCACTATTTTTTTAACCAAAATCAATAAAGTCGGAATAACTTGAAAACAATTTCACAACACAAAAACGAGTAATGAACATTCACATTTTTTAAAGTTTTTTTGAAAAATTCCTGAATGCTATTTGAACGTAGTTCAGTCCATTTCATTAAGTTAAGTAAATGGTACGCAAAAATTCAATCCGGACACTAAAACGTTACTCAATTTTCCCGATTAAGTAACCGTTTCAGAAAATGAATAGAAACGTAACTATTTATTGCATTCATCACGAGCACTAATAATTATCTGTCTTTTAAAAGTGATTTATTTCCTAAATCTACTATTTGATACTTGTAAAATTATCAATAGGTGAATAGATCTTTAATCAAAGTTGCTTACCGCGAGAAAATCCCTCTCGAATCTTCCAAACATTATAGTGTTCGAGACTGTTATTTGTTAGGAAATTATCCTTACATAGTATAAAACAAAGTCGCTATTTTTGTCTGTTTGTCTGTATGCTTAAATCTTTAAAACTACGCAACGGATTTTGATGCGGTTTTTTAATAGATAGAGTGATTCAAGAGGAAGGTTTTAGTATATAATAAAATAGAATAAAAAGAGAGTTAGTTTTTACATTCGCAATTAATCTTTCTGCTTCATGTAATGATATTATTGTCATTATACTGTGTCACAACAGGTCTTGTTCTCTTATTATATTACGATCTAATGGAAAACTAATTAAAAATAAAATGAATATTAATGTCAAGAGGGCTTTGTATGCGTCTAGAACGTTTGAAAGCTACTATGATTCTGAGAAATTAAGAATGTCATATTGATATCTTCATTCAAAATTTTCTAGATTCATGTCTATTTTATTTTACGTCGCCTAAATCGGCTAGAGTTTTTTTTTACTACCCACGTGTGTTATTTCAGATACAAAGTAAAGAGAGTACGTTAATTTATGTCCCAATGTTAAAATTAACAATGACTACCGACACCGTTACCTACATGACGGCTTGCGGATAGCCAGACCGAAATAACTCAGCCACCACTACAGATGATAGGACTGCCAAACCGAATGACATGTGCCACTCGAATCCCAAACAGATTTTTATTGCACGCCGCAATCAAAATGGTTTATAATGGGAATACGAAAGGAGAAACAAGCCTCAGCTTTGTTATTCAGAAATGAGACTAAGAATGTTTTATTCAAGAAATAATCTCAGTAACCTTGGCGCATAAATTAAAAGTATTACCAGCATTGTGCTTTAGTTCTTCTTTAGTAATTTAATTGGTTCCCTTGTCACGTGCAACGGCGTGTCCTAGAAACTATTACGTAATGCAACAAGCTCACGTTGATTGTATTATCATTTCAGATCACAGAGTCCCTGAAGCGTCTGCGTGCAAGCAAGAAGTCATCTCGCTTCGCCGAGGACATCGAGTTCGACAATAACGTGGCTAATCTGGAAAACCGCATGAGGATCTCCGACAAGATCCTGGAGAGCGTTGGCATCGGGTCGTCTTCGGTTAGCAGCGCCAGCAGAGCCCTGCAGGAGAACGAGGAGCGCACAGAGAAGCGCATCGCGCGTAGGATAAACGATGAAAACTCGCTCACAAAGTGGACTGCGCTTGGCAGGGACGATGAGAGCGCGGCCGCACAGCGAGCAAAAGTGTCCAGAGCGCGTCTAACTGACTTGGAAGATGAGATGAACGAGCTGAGCGAAAGGACCGCCATGAGGGAAAAGCGCGCGGCTCGTCTCCGAGCCATCGTTGCCGACTCCGAAGCCTCCGACACGACTGTCTCCTCCTCCAAGGTCACCATCAGATCTGAGAGGGAAAAGAAGCAAGTCACTTTCTAAACAAACGTAGCTATCTTGTTACACTCTCGTTCGCTCTCGGCTCTAAAACGACTCGTTTTAGGACATAGTGAGTTCTCATCGTTTCGAGATAGATAAGTTTGCTAGAATGTGTGATCCTGCATTTGCCTATGTACAATGGTCGAAGTTGATGTCTATTTTATATTTGGATAGAATAAAATGAAATGCTATGTATTGCCCTGTTTTCTATTTATTGAAGAGTTAATAGAATAATTTTACATTCAAAACTTATCGTTTGATTACCTGCCTCAGTTTGTGTAAAAATGTTCCTCAAAATGAAAGGGTTACGTTGTATATAATTTTTTTCCCCAAACGCATTATGTATGTCGTATACATAATGCGTTTGGGGAAAAATACTGCAGAGGATCACAAAATAATTACTTTTGTGTTTTATTAGATTACTTTTGTAAACTTCGGATACGGTACTTATTTCATTTCAATTCCTGATAAATGCACATTGGCTGACCACTGAGCTACGTTCGCTCGGCCTCTATCGTCAAAGAGGGTGTTTAAAGGTGCTATTATTGAACCTCTAACCGACCTTGATTGTTGGTATAAGCCCTGACAGTGCGTTCATCTATTTATACATCTATTAACGTGATTTTCCATTTATATTGGTACATGCTGACCGACTTAGCCCATCTTTCAAGGATGTCAAGATCAAAGAGTATTTATTGCCACAAGATTATAATGAAAATATTATTTTAACGACGCAGTACGCACTGATTTTATACTCTGGCAGAAGCAATAAGTATTTTGTCGTTACCTGTACTACGGAGAAGTAATGATTATTACCTGAACTAAATGGAGCTCTCCGTACAAAACCTTGTATTACTTTTTATTCAAGGCAATATTGAATGTGATATTGGTCACAGTAGGGAATATAAATGGAAATATCTTAAGCCGTGTATATATTTTGTATGATAATATGCGTGGGCCTACCAGTCTTATGAACCCGTGGCATCCACGTGTGGGCAAATGGATTTCATTATAGAAATATCAGAAACTAGCTTTTGCCCACGGCTTCGCCCGCGTGGATGTCGGTTCAACTACAAAAGTGACGATTTTCCATACAAACTTTCATCCCCCTTTTCACACCCTTTTTTTTTTTTGGTGGGTGGATTATCATTGAATGACCCCCCCCCCGCTCTTGGGCAGAGCAAGGGGAGTGTCAGACTTCTACTGACTAAAAACCGAACCCATGTTCCTTCTTTGCCCTTGCGCCGAGGCCACGTAATCTAGTACAAAAATCCGCGGCCTTTTTCACCCCCTTAAAGGTTAAATTTCCAAAAACCCCTTCTTAGTGCTCCCGTACATGATAATAGGAAGCCGTGTGCAAAATTTCACATTCCCAGCCCCAGTAGTTTCGGCTGTATGTTGATATGTCAGTCAGTCAGTTCTCCTTTTATATATAGAAGATAAATACTGTAATCATGCTTTTTGGTGGTGGTCAGGCAACTGTTTGAGGCTCGCCTTGCTTTATTATTTCTGTGGGCGGGCATAAACATCATCTGCCGAGCCCTCTCCCAATCATGTTGGGGTCTGCTTCCAGTCTTACCGCATGCAGCTGCATACCAGTATTTTAAATGAAATGACTGCTTATCCGACCTCCACGACTCAGTTAGCGCAAATGTTAAAATTATCGGATGCTGTTACGACTGTCATACATAATATACAGATGACAACAGGGACCAACGGCTTAACGTGCTTTCTGAGGCAGGAAGTAACTCGGTATGTAATGGGTGGACATCCATCTATGGGCCAACCTAGGCACGTGCGGTTTCACCTAAAGATTGACCTGTAGCTGTTATAAAAAAGACAAAAAACCCGGTTATAGTTGTTTGTGTTGTATTTTGTAACCAAAACCAAACTGCTTGTAAGAAACAAAATAAGGATCGTTAACACACTCATACTGAAACAAGAGAAATGTCAACCAGAATTTGCTTAATGAGGAAGTGACTTGGTAGGACTGGGTGAGAGATGCAGGACAGATGTGGGGCAGCGTGGTAGGGATATATGCCCAACAGTGGTGTCCGATAGCCATAGTTGATTGATTGAAGGGCCATGCCCGTCGTTTTATGGGACAATAGCTGCCACTATTCATGCATTAGCTGATGATGACAACTGGTCACCACCACAAGTCAAGTCAATAACTCACAAGAAACTAGCTGTATTTTCTGTGTTTTTTTTTTATTATAGGTATATTTACAGATACTTATAAAGTTACTAAATATTTTACTAAAATACACATCAATATAAAAACACGCATTCTATTTATCTTTGAGTTTTTATTTTATACTACAGGTACCTGGGTCGAATATGGCCAGCCGATAAATATGGCCACATACTATTATTTCTAAAACGCAACACTTTATAAAACTGAACGCGACGGTATACGATCGCGGCCGAGCCACTTAACCGAGTAGCGCCCCCGCCACCCCTCTCGCACAGACGCCAGTCGCTCAGATTTCGTGGAAGTGGGAAGCCGCATTGCCGTTATAAAAACATCCAAGTAAATTCGGTCCTATATTTCTGTTAGTTTTCGATTTTATTCTTTTTTATGTACGTTGCCATGCTGTGCGGCAATTGTATTTTGATATTTTTTTGTGTAGTTCTCAAAATAATAATGTGTTTATGATTCGTCTGAATAAAGAAAAAAAAAATGGCGTGACTGAAAATATGGCCAATTTCATTATCACTATGATGATGATTTTTATAATTCCTTCTCATTTAATTTTAAAACCATTCCATTCCATTCGTGCCATTCCTAAATATATATTTTTTTTATAAAAAAACAGACGTCTTCTTTTACTTAATTTGCCTTTTTAAATAATTTTAAAGTGATACAGTAAATATGGCCACACCCGTGGGCATATTTACCTACCCTGTCGTAAATATGGCCAACTTTTAAATTTACGTAAAAGTAAAGAATATCTGGTAATATTCAATATTTTTATTGTTTTTTTGCTACAATATGAAAGATTATTAAGTACGCTTTATAAATAAATACCGTGGCTTACCCTCCAATCTTAAAAACTATAAAAAAAAGACACGAAACCTTAAGGTGGCCATATTCGACCCAGGTACCTTACTACTAGCCACATCGCTCGAAGAACAGACAACCGATGGGGAAGAAAGGTTCTCAAGTGGCCACCACGAACCGGAAGACGCAGCGTTAGTAGGCCTCCCACCAGGTAGACCGACAACATCGTGAGAGTCGCGGGCAACCGGTGGATGCAAACGGCAGGCTGCCGTTCTTTATGGCGTTCTATGGGGGAGGCCTTTGTCCAGCAGTGGACGTCTAATGACTGATGATGACTACTACTAGCTTTTGCCCGCGACTTATGCCCGATTTTACCACCATCAATCAAAGTTGTGACCATAACTGAAGCAACTGCAATGACAATATTTTGGCCACCTCTTACAGTTGCCAATAGCAAAATTACATTTATAATGTCTTCCCCGTGTCACGTGACTTGAAATAATACTTTTTATTATCCGATCGTTCTTTCTGGTCTTATCAACTTCGAAGCACATCAGCCCTAAGGCCCCTCGCCCCAGGGCGACGTTTTGTAGCGATACTGTTGCGTGCGTACGCGCGATAGATTTGTGAGCGTGGGCAAAAAGCTAGCGACCGTATTGCGATTGTATCGATACGAACGCGCGACAAAATCGCTACAAAAAGTCGCCCTTAAGTGGCATAAAATAACTTTCTACCTCTTTCACCAAAACCTCACCGTTCGTCACAGGTAGAAAGTGACGTAGGAATTATTTTTGAAGGTAGCGACGCTAGCTCTATCTAGCGTAAGAGTTACATACTGTTTATAGGTTGAGTAACGAACATGATTATAATCTTGTAACGACAGTTTAGACGTTCTTTTTTTAGTAAGACATTAGATGGCGACAGTAACTAAACTTTTAACTATTAGGTAATATGATTTTCAGATACCTTTGATTAAGTATTGATTGAAATCCACAATCCAGTCGGTAATGGGCAATAATAGGGTTGTAGGGGTTTGGAGAGTTTTGATTTTTGCCCGGTAGATGGCAATAGACGCCCTCTACTTATTACTGACTTAAACATATCCCTTCAAGGAAACCCTTCGAGGATTACCTACAGGTGTGATGTTGCCGACAAACTGTCCTGCAGTTTGGCTTTGTATGATACCTAATAATGTAACTTTTGATTAAAAAAATAAAAATAAAAATAAAAAAATATGTTAACACATCATGCTGTGATATGAACGTAAGGTTTTTCAGTCTTAGTGAAAGAAGTCTCCCCGAGACGCTTAAACATATTAGACGAGGATCGCGTGCCCGCCAGACCAACGTCATTTTAATAAAGGTGAAACTTTTGATGTTGAAGTACCTTATTTATAGTTAAGAACAATTGCATATTGCGAGATATCGAACTCAAACCGGTCTAGATTGAAGACCTGTTGGTTTAGGTACCTGCTTATTAAAACTTGATGTTAAAAAGATGTTTTTGCAGGTGGTTTTTGTTGAATGTGGTTCGGTATTACGAACGGAGGCCTATGTCCAGCAGTGGACGTTTTTCGGCTAAAATGATGATGATGAACACGAACAAGACCATTTTCGTCTTAAAATATGTTTTTTAACAAAAATCAAGACTTCTCTTTGTGATAGTTGTTGGTTAGACATATTTTTCGAAACAGAAATGCATTTTTCATAATCAGTAAATTGATTGTGGGTTGTTTAATTTACATCTCTCGTTCTCATAGTTAAATTTTCATGATGTTTATGACCATAATTCGTTTAAGACAGTATCTCATATAAAATAAAGTGTAAAAATTGCTAATAGGGCTGACCGCTACGTAATATCGAGCACACTTTTTACAGGGTGTGCACCAAAATCAAATTACGCACGGTACATGGAGTCTGAGCAGAAAATTGGATAGGCGACATGACATACCCCTCCATCCACCCCCTCATCCCCCTTGGACGTCTATTTGAAATTGCATTGAAACTGCATAGAAACCAGCCAATCGTGATAAAGAATATTAGTGCCATTAGTGATGAAGCTTAGTTATTTTTCGGTTAAAACCCTAGATTGGTTGGATGTGCCCTAGGTCGGTCGCTTGGCTTGTATAGGTAATTGAATTTTATAGCATTCACTTCTAAGGGTTCCGTTACCGAATGGAAAAAAAACGGAATTTTTTTTGGTTGGTGGAAAATCATCGAATAACCCCCCCGCTCTTTGGCAGAGCGAAGGGGAACCCTTATAAATGGTTCCTGTGTGTTCATTAGCAGGCATATTTCTTCAAGACAGTTCACACCACACTGTTGAAATTAACCTCTACACCAAAGTGAAGTAAAACTACATATCTCATACATAATACTTTTAATACTTTTTTCATAAGTCAATGGTCAAATTGACCGTCTATCTGTCCGCACTAAAGCTCAAAGACGCTAAGTACTAGAAAGCTGTAATATGGCATGAATATAAAAATGAGTTATTACGTCGATAAAGTAGTAAAATATAATCTTATTGGTATTGTAAGAAAAAAGGGTTTTGGTTTAGAGTTTGTAGTTGGTCTAGTGGCAGTAGTTCGGTGCTATATCTCAACTGAACTACTGCCACTAGACCATTTTTTTAAGTAACAAAATTTTGTTTTGATTGAGCGTTAAAAATACTGTGTTTATTATATTATTTAGTGCTACGGACTTCTACGTGCGCGAGTCCGACTCGCACTTAGCCGGGTTTTTATTGGACACCTACTGGTAAGTTAATATATGTATTCATTTTATAACAACGTAAGTATACTTAATCAGAAATAAAGCTATTTAACAGGGTAAGGAGAGTTTCTTAAAGGATTTTTCTAAATCCGTTTTGGAAACATTCAGGTTTTAAATGTTCAAACGCAGAGTCAATGCGCAGAGCCCTTAATATTTGTTTGGGCAAATGAACTACACACACACAAACGAACCCTGCATTCTTAGAAATAGATGAAAACATCGCAAATCACTTTCGACATTATGGCATACTCGTATTTCCCCGTCAATTTTTCTCAAAGCACGTCTGGCTGTTGCTTTTGTATTTCATTCGGTTACATCCATTCTCTAGCTGGTTATCTCCCTCCCTTCTGACATTCGACAGACATGTCCTTTACAGTCTCAATTAGCTCGGGCTTTTAAAAGTGTAACTCATGTTACTCTGACTGGATATGTTACGATTTTCGAATTTAAAGTCACTAGAAGTACAGTCGAACAAGATATTTATACAGCCAGCTAACTTGCATTAACTTTCTAAATTGCACATAATACGTATTATACTCGCACATTTACACCCGTATTTAAAAACAAGTCATTACTGTTACAAGTAATGACTTGTTTTTAAATACGTGTTGTACTTGAGTAAAATGTCATTGTTTAAGATACGATTTTTTCTCTGTAGTTTAGTAATTCCATAATGTTAGAACTATCAAACGTTACAATTCTTAGTTTTGCTTTCATTGCCGGTTCTAACTTCGTTTAAATTCTTGCTCATTGCATAAAAATATTTGCAGTAATTACTTAAATCCAAGTAATTACTTTGACTTGACTATAAATACGGGGGTAAGTTACATTTATAATATTCATAGTATAGTCGTCTGCATGCCTGAAAAACGGGTCGGCAGATGATGAGTATTAATACTTTGTAGTATAATGAGTAGTGTAGATAATATAACATCACGCCTGTAATCCCCGAAGGGTTAGGCAGAGGTCTACCTAACAGTACACCCACATTTCGCCAGTTATGTTTAGGTACCAAGTAATAGGGGGCGAGCCTATTGCCATCAACTGAGCACAACTCCAGACTCTGTGACTGATACTGAGAGGTTCCTGATAAAAAATCCAATAACATTTTGTTCGACCTGGGAATCGAACCCAGGACTTCATGCTCAGCAGTCGCGCTTGCGACAACTAGACCAACAAGGCAGAGTAGTAGAAGTATAGTGACATTATGTCTTAACAATAGGTACTTTTTCTTTAGAGATAGATTGTTTAGACTTAAGAAACAGACCAGGCATCGCCGATGTTGGCGATAAGTCTGCGAGGTTAAAGTGGGACTGGGCGGGTCACATTTCCAGGAAAGATCAGGACAGATGGACCAGAATCGTCACACACTGGGTGCCTGAAGACGGTCGTCGTCACCGAGGCAGACCCAAGAAACGTTGGCGTGACGATCTGGACTCGTTCGTGACTGATTGGCCAGAGAAGGCACAACACCGGGAGAGCTGGAAAGAAATGGGGGAGGCCTTTGCCCAGCAGTGAGACACAATAGGCTAATTAAAAAAAAAAAGAAACTGGGTTTATTAGTATTTTGTATGTATAGATTATTTTTTTGACTTAAACCTTTTTGTGATCAAAGCTATATTATTATACTCATTGTATTTCTGCCACTTTCTTTTAAACTGTATCTGTGTGTATAACTGGATAAATACTCAATTATATTATTGTTACTAGCTGCTGCCCGCGACGTCGTCTGCGTGAACGCTATACAGCACCAAAAATACCTTTCCATTTACCCGTTTCTTCTTTACATTTTATATCTACAGAAAGTGCAGTAACAGAGGGAGACTGTCTTTTGTAAAATTGACCTTCAAAAAGTGCTGATTTTCAGCCTGCTTTAGTCATAAGTTGTGACTGAAGCAGATGGAGAAAAAAATGAATTAGGAATACAGAATGGGGTAAAAATACATACATAAAGGACTTCTCGATAAACCATAGTAGTGGTTTGGCTCTCCGCAGTCAAAATGTATAGAGAGTCAGGACTGGTGACACGGGAGCAAGCGAAGTACAATTTATTGCCCGTGTGAGAAGCAGTTCATCTAGAGGTCGGTTCGCAGATAGGTTCCGAAGAAGCATAATCGGGACACCGACCTTCAGCTTGATGGTATGCGCTGGAGGTCCACTTGCTGACAGGGAGTTCAGAAATTCCACGGGATAATGTGTGGCGTCATCTTGCTCGACCACACACAATGTCTATAGTGGTGTAGACCACTTCATTCCGTTCAATTTCCGAGAGAATGCATTCGTTAATTGCTGCAGCCTGATCATTTTTGGGCGTCAAAATAGCCCGCTCACACACCCAACAATTCTGTTGGTGCGGTATACGACTGATGTCCCCGTACACACAGCGAATGGGTTCTTCTTAGATGGATACAACTATAATGAGAGATTCTGGAAGCACCACCTGTCCACCTCTCTCCTCTGGTAGAGTGCCTTCGCCAAGACTTAGAAAGACATCTAATAATTCTTGAGCACGTGCATTGCCGCCGAGCCGAGCTCTCATATTAATGGTCAAGCGCAGAGTGCGATCTCGTGATCACAACGAAGATCGTTTCAATGAAGCATTCACCTCGTCAGCCCTCAATCCCCGCGTCACCACGGGAAGCGTTTGTCGGAAATCGCCACTGAACAGAACTGTGACACCACCCATCAAATGTTCGTTCCTGTGGATGTCCTGCAGGGTTCTGTCCACGGCCTCAACTGCCTTCCTATTGGCCATCGTACACTCATCCCATACGATCAGTGAGCAATCCTTGAGCACGGGTGCCTTATCACTGTTACGTGACGCACCACAGACAGGCGTTTCGGCACTCTCTAAATCGATAGGAATTTTAAACATGGCATGTGCTGTCTTGCCACCCGGAAGCAGTGTGGCAGCGATTCCCGACGACACTACAGCAATGGCAATTTTGCCTTGCTTCCTGACCTCTGCAAGTATGCCAGTTGTAACAAATGTTTTTTTCTGTTCCACCAGGAGCATCCAAGAAAAACATTTTACCCTGGTTTTGCCCAACGCTTTCAAGGACGGTGTCATAAATTTGTTTTCGCTCTGAAGAGAACAAAGCGACATGGTCATTTCGTATGGTAGTCATTACACCCAGATTGTAAAATGCCTCAGCGTTTTACTCCTGATTTCCGCGGTCTTGATGCGGTGATGATTGGGGAGCTGGTAACCCATATTCGACCAGTGGATTGCCGCCGATAGAAATGACCACGTGTTGAAGTGAACTGCGACAGGTGTTCAGCACGCGTTCATCAGTTACTTCGACTTCGTCTCTAGTAGCACGCCTTAAAAGCTCGGAGAATATCTTCAGACAGATGATGGCGATACTTCTCCCACAATGCTACCGGGTTTGCGACTCCACAAAACACCAAGATGACGGCAAACAGATGACGCATGCGGCTGGGACTGTTACTGACGCTCGCCTCCGCGAAGGTGTCATCCCAGTTTTGGTCACCGTCGAGAAGGTGACTTCGAGGCTGCGCGGTTAGTGGGATACTCCACGCCATCAAATGTCCTCAGAAAGGCGAAAGACGTTGGGCCTCGGACCGTGTGAAGTAACAACCGCAGAAAATAGCATTCACCATTATTCAGGTGCACGGTATAAACTCTACCCAATGCGGTGTCCTTGAAAATTCCCGGAAAACCTTCCACAGCACGTCCTCGTCGATGTCGGTTAAATACACCCCTTTTTTCTTTTTTTTGAACTGCCTCGTTGGTCTAGTGGTCGTAAGCGCGACTGCTGTGTATGAGGTCCTGAGTTCGATTCCCGGGTCGGACAAAAAGTACTATTGGGTTTTTCATTAGAAACCCAATAGTAGGCCGGAGTTTGCAAGTTGGCGGTATAGTACCCCCGTGCCTCGGAAAGCACGTTAAGCCGTTGGTCCTGCGCCTGATCTCTCTCCGGTCGTGTCGGATTGCCGTCCCATCGGACTATGAGAGGAAAGGAACAGAGAGTGCACCTGTGCCTGCGCACACACTTGTGCACTATAATATCTCCCGCGCAGTTGGCTAATCTCTGCTAAGATTGGCCGCCGTGGCCGAAAACGGTCAGGAGGACTATTACTATTACACGCCTTTGCTTGTCGTATGTGTATTTATGAAGGCACTTCGTCATACGTAAGGAACCTCGCAAACTTTTCGATTTCACAGAGCCTGAAAAATTCCAAGACAGTTTGGCGCGGATTTTCCAAGCGCTCAGCAACGTCGCCGTCGTCGGGATCAAAATATATGCGCTGGCTGTTCTCCAGGTGGACGTCTAAGAACATGCACAACTCCATCTATGACTTTTAATAACAACTATTAAGCTCACCAACATGATCAAATTTAAATAATTTATACCCAAAAAGGCTTACACATGTAATTCGACTTGATGTTTTTGAAATCTCATAGATGGCGCTGCTTTAAAAAATTTCTTGGTACTACTTATATTCATTTAATTATGTTTATCGGCTTAAGTTACTTTTATTGCGTGTTTTTTATAGTGTGAAGCTAGCTTATAGCATGGTTAACATAATAACAACATTTAAATATGCGTCGTTAGATTACACGTTCTTACAGAATGCGTTGAAGAAATAAAGGTTCACTGCTCGTTCCCCGTAGGTGATAGCGTGATAATATGTAGCCTATGTGTTGACCCGACTTCTTAATAATATTCGTAACAAATTTGAAGTAAATCCATGCAGTACTTTTTGAGTTTATCCCGGACAGACAAACAGACAAACAGACAAACAGACAAAAATTCTAAAAACTATATTTTTGGCTTCGGTATCGATTGTAGATCACATCCCAAGTATCCTTTTTTAAAAATATTCAATGTACAGTTTTGACTTTCCTACCATTTTATTATATGTATAGATTTAACTAAGCCCCTATCTTATCAGCTAGTGGTACACAAAATGTGTGTGCGGGACATAATTTAACCCATCAATGAAGTTTGATTGCGAAGTTAATGATTCAAATTAATAGCTCCACGACGCTAATGGTGATAATAAAGCATTCTCCAAGTAATTATAATTTACTAGCAATTGGATTAGATCATGCGCGATATTTAGGGAGATTGCTAATTTAAACACTTGATAACTTTTTGTTTGTGTGGGATTGGAAACCATCAAATAACCCCTCTCGCCCTCGGCAGAGCGGAAGGGAGTGTCAGACTTCTACTGACTAAAAACCAGCCATGTTCCTTCTTAGCCCTTTGTTTTGAGGCCGCGGTATCTCTTTCGAACAATCCGCAGCCCCGACGCGACGGGATGATTTAACACACTTTATAACTGGGGTAAGTTAGCGAACGTCATCATTCTGGTTTGTTTTCGGGCTAAAGCAATAAAAAACACACCAGAAAACAGAGACTTCCTGTTGACTAAAACTTTTATAAATCGGTCCAAATTGCCGTCAATTTTGAGAATAATATGTCAAAATATTTTAAAATATTTTGACATATTATTCTCCGTACCTCACCGTAAAACGGCCTTGTGAAATAGGCTTTGCCTCACCGATGCCATTTTCATAAAATATTTTTTTAATTTATGCAAAAAATCTCAGAAACACTCTCCTTGGAATTTAATAAATGCGCCAGTACCTAACCTTTAAAAGTTATGCAAAAAAAAAAGTGAAATATCTGTAGATAGTGATGATGTGTGTTAAAAAAGTATGATACGCCAACTCAAAAATTAAGATGATCATAAAATATCAATAGCTTCACTAGTGCTACGCCGTAGCAAGGTTCAGTAGTAACGTAGCGCGTAGACACGGACTTCAATGTTCTACGCGTGGATCCCTTGTTCGTAGCTCGGCGTAGACCTTGCGTAGCACTCAGTCGTACATTGTGTTTGTGAATGCTGTAGATTGTAGGTGCTCAAGTTTAAGCTAACCAACGTTCGGAAAATATTAACTGAAACTATCACACTAGGATTAGAACGTATTATTAGATTAGTATAGGAATGAATGATATTATCGATCAAGTAATAAAGTTTGAAGATGTCACTAAAAATATACCTATCAAATCACGCCTGAAATCCACGAAGGGTTAGGCATAGGTTAAGGAAAGATGTACTCATTAGTACACCCACCTTTCACCATTCATGTTTAAGTCTCATATTTAGGTAGCGCCCTAATAGTAGCCCGGAGTTTGGAAGTTTGCGTTATGATACCCCTGTGCCTCGGAAAGCACGTTAGGCCGTTGGTCCTGCGCCTGATCTCTCTCTGGTCGTGTCGGATTGCCGTCCCATCAGAATATGAGAGAAAAAGGAATAGAGAGTGCACCTGTGCCTGCGCACACACTTGTGCACTATAATATTTCTCGCGCCGATGGCTAATCATCTCAAAGATTGGCCGCCGTGACTGAAAACAGTCAGGAGGACTAAGCGAGGAGGAGAGCGAAGCTATTGGTATCAACCGGGCACAATTCCGGACTCTGTGTCTGCTACTATTTTACTGAAATTCCTTATGGAAGAACCCAATAACACTTTGGCCAGCCTGAAAACCGTACCGAGGACCACATGCATAGCAGTGGCGCTTGCGACCACTAGACTACCGAGGCAGTTGTGCAATGTAATAATAATAATGTGGTGGGCTACAGTTTTTTTTATATTTTTAAATGTTTTTTTTTATTATAGGAAATATTTAAAAATGTATAAAATTTGTTAATATAATGAATAAAGGGAATAATAATAAATTTTATTGGAAACAATAACTCATCTAGATAATACTTGCACCGATAATATTTTTTTATAATATTATTAAATAACATTTTCGAATAAAAAGTAGTAAATATACTGAAGATGAAGAAGTAATTTATACGTGTTAATTATTGGTTTAGTTATATTTGGCCGCAAAATGTACCAAAAAACTGCTTAAAACATTAAAAAATATTTTAATTCAGACCTTGATATGGATCAAGGTCTGAATTAAAGAATTTTTTACTTTTTGGGTTTTGAATTTATGGATGATGTTAGTAATACACACTGCTTATAAACTTTGTTAGTAACAAATGGAATAAAAGATTTTAAAAATATTGCCCAATTCATACCTATATCTGCTGCATCCACCTGACGCCCCGGGTATGAAATGGTATGGACATGGACACGTACCCAATGCGCCACAATGGTGCAGTACGGCTTTTCACTAATAAGCCATTCTTGCTAGTAGCAGTGTAACACAATCTTGAACAAAGCCACAAACACACATCAAAATCATACAAAGGATACGTCAGATAATAATGAGGTAAATTGATACGGCAGAGATTCAGAATTCAAGCAGTTAATTTAGGTAGTGCCGGACTGGACGGGACGGTCAAATTACGGATCCAACACTTTACACCCGTTTGGCTGTCATGGTACTCATGACGCATTATGTTTGATGTACGCAGCGCCGACGATGTGGATCAGGGATCATCAACATTTCTACAATATCATTCATGAAAAGAGTGGTTCTCGAGGAAGGTTTAGTATTTTTTTTTAATTCAGCTCATAAGGGAGTTAAATAGGGGAAGAAAGTTTGTCAGGATATATAATTTCGACATACACGCGAGCGAAGCCGCGGGCAAAAGCTAGTCTATACTAATATTATACAGAGGTAAAGTTTGTTTGTATATTTGTTAAATTGTAAGGGGTAATTTCGGGATCTACTGAACCGATTTTAAAAATTCTTTCACCAATAGAAAGCCACATTATTGCTGAGTGTCATAGGCTATATAAAAAACCGAAAAATAAAAAGGCTTTTACGTGGTAGTCCGTTTTGCAAAGTGAATCGGAGAAAAATTTAATTCGGTTCGCGTTCGTGCCCGCTTCGGGAGAAAGGGGCGGGGCCTTTTACATCTGATCTGAGAGGCAGGTACCCGCGCGGCTCAGTCGCGTGGTCGGCTCCTTACGTAGCGGACGTCCCCGAAATTGAATTTTTCGAAACGTAATTAGCACACTTTCGACTAATTAAGCCCAACGAAGTGGGCACGGGTCAGCTAGTATTAAATATGACAAAACGCAGTGCGGCTGAGGTTTTCTATAAAGAAATTGGCTGTTCTTTTTTTGCTAAGAAACTGTACCGCTCTATTGGACGGAAAAGGACAGCCTTACCTCTTTTCACATTTCTCAATGTAAAACTAAAGAGCACTTAGAATTAGCGTTTGAGTAAATGCTGTAATAAGAACACACTACTATGTGATATTTGTTTACGAAACCCAGCACTCGAAGAAACTGTGAAGCGCACGTAAACTGTTACGATTGGTTGATTAACGCCAGGATATTCGAGCGCAGTTGGCATTTAGCGTAACTTCCGACGAGTTGCAAGTCGCGGAAACGCGCATTTCAAGTGAACTCATGACGTGTATACTACTAAACTTAAGTATGATATAACATCAAGCCTGTTATCCCCAACACCGTGTTGTGGAACACGGTTTTGCGCAATTTCCAGTCATGTCCTGGTCTTACTGAGGAAGTTAGACCTTTCGTTTTTAAGTTTGTTCAAATGTTTACGCACTTGCCTACGTATGTTACAACACCAATCACATGTCTGGACATTGGTCATAGATCTGTGACCAATGACGAAGTCAACACCATAAGTGAAAGTGTTTGACATCATTTTAGCTCGCTTTCTTCAGCTGATAGTCCGTCACGAGCGTTTGCGCGTCACGCCAAAGAGCGGTTGCACGATAGGTACATGATCAGGTGATGATCACTACAAAGTGGGTATTTGTTGGCAAAACTCTCCCATTAAAGGCCGAAACTGTGCCACAGGTTTATCACCTCTGGCGCGAGCTCTGTATCACCTGTCTGACAATGGAAGTGTACAACACCCGTGTTACTGGTACTTAGGTACATACGTCGCGCCATTTGCCGATTTAACAGTCAACGGTCAAAAGGAATAGGAGTAAGGACACCGTGTTCACGAAGGTTTAAAGACGATTATGGGACAGCATGATGGTAAACGTCCTTGGCTTATACTGCAATCGCCAAACTGTGTAACTTCTAGCACTTTATAAATTACTAGCTGACCCGCGCAACTTCGTCTGCGTCACATAAATATAGCTATAACCTTTCTCGATATATCGACTATCCGACATTAATTAAGCTAAATCGTAACAAACAAAAAATCTTATCTTTCCTCTTTATTACAATAGTTTAGATGGTTTAGATTAGCTTAGATTATATTAAAGTGTGAATTACTATAAAATCTATCTCTTACTGTTAAATATACTATAACACTCTGCACTTGTAAACATTATGATGCGGTAAATATTTTGAATTTGAATTTCCCGGAGGCCAGCCAGAACCCCCGTACCTACATTGCGACGCAACCCGCGTAATTATTTTTCCGCGCGGGTATTTTTACATTGCGATATCTTTTAAGATATTTGTTTAAACTGTATAGAGTAAAGAGCACAAATATTCTATATTAAATTTCCGTTCTAACGAACACATTTACTTAGATATAGATTAATACCATATGGGTTAAATAAGCTTCGCAAAAAATAATTATTTTTAACCTAACATTTTAATAATAAAAAATGGTTACAGTGAGTCAATCTTAAAAGATAGACAGATGCTGTCGCGGACTTTTTTTTAGAACTTTTAAAGACGAATAATTACTTCATACATGATATTCTCGTAACTTAAACCGTTTTCGCAGCGCACGCAACGGAAGCTCTCAGAAAGGAATTTTCTTTTCCCGTTTTTGCAACATTTCTCATTTATGCTCCGCTCCTATTTGTAGTAGCGTGATGTTATATAGCCTATAACCTTCCTCGATAAATGAACTATCCAACACAAAAAGAATTTTTCAAATCCAACCAGTAGTTCCAGAGTTTATCGCGTTCAAACAAACAAACAAACAAACAAACTCTTCAGCTTTATAATATTAGTATAGATATAGATTCTCGCTTATTCTCGCGGCTAGGTGTAGTCAAAGTCAATTTTATTTGTGTAATATAGGTAGTGAATACATTTCATTAATTATAGATCTCTATTTTATCCCAAAATGCGTACAAATATTTATAGTTGCATAACATGCGAAATAATAAAATAAAAATGCATCATACGAGAGGTAAACACAAATTATTTGGTAGGTATGTCAAAATTAATAGAGCTAAAAACAAGTATTATAAAATGTCATAGTATCAAGTAAATTCTACAGCCAAATAGAAATAATAATAATAACAAATGTCAAATTCAGCTAGAAATCGTCTATTGTGTGTATTCTCCAGTCAAAATAAATAAATAAGTCTACATTAATTTATCATTTAGAAATTCATCAATCGTATAATAACATTTTTCAATTAATCTTTTATTTTTATATAAAAATCGTAAAGCGGTTCACAGAATACAAGTCAACTATGTAGTCATAAAGTCTCCGAAAAAAGTGGCTGCAAGTGACAGACAGACAAACAGACTTAACAAATCTATAAAGGTTTAGTTTTTTGCCATCCGGCTAAAATAAATAAAAAAGCTATTCGGTTAAGGAACCTTAAAAAATGAGAATTTTCAATCAAGAAACATCTTTTCCCTGCAATATTTTTTGCGTAGAGTTACAGATACCGGCACGGTTCTTGAGCGCTCGGCAGAAGAGTGGGATCGCTTTGCGCATCGTATACACTTTATGACAAATAAAACGCACACCCGTTTATTATTTATTGGTCGTGAGGTACGTGCAGCAGGAGTAAAGAACAAATCCCGAGTGACGGCTATGACGCGATACGCTACGGGCCAATCACTGCAATTTCCCCGCCCCCGAGCCCTACTTCATACCACCAAAGGGACCCAATAACTCAATTTTGCGCAGGTGATTGTCAGTGTTCAAGAATCGTGCCGATGATTGTACTTAGTTTGATGTACAGAATGCTTGATTGGCGGCTTCGTGAAGGGTGCGTTTACACCTGGTGTAGGGATTGAAGTAACAGATAAGTAAAAACTATACTATTGTTAGCTATTTAAATACATTTATAACAACTTTTAAGATATTTACAGTATTTTTTAAAAATAAGAGGATTGTTTTGTATATTATAAGTAAGTTATTTGATTTAGTTGAAATGCCAAAATGGCGTCAACGGGTATTGGAATGAAAGTTGACTATTGCAGTCTAGTAAAGAGGTTTTAAAAGATCCAAGGCGCCATTTTAGCAAGAAATTCTTTTCTGAACTTTGAAAGTGTAAGAAACTCTAAAATACCTGTGTAAGTAAAGTGAATTTTTATAATAAACTTTGTAGTGGGACAGTTAAAATATCCATAGAACAATGCGACTATCGTTTATTTTATAAGAGTTTTTACACATTAACACATTGCAAGCATTCAGTTCTAAGTAATAACTGTGACAGGTAACGATTTTAAACACAAAGTGACCGTATGCGACAGCGGTGCGGGCCGGACTACTGATGTACTGTAGAGATGCGCGCGCGCGGTTCGGCGGCGGGGCGCGGGAAAACGTTTCGATATTACGCTCGCCTTAGAAAGCACGCCATCCTAGTCTATGCCTTCCTACATACTCCCCCTTTTGACCAATTATTGGTGCCCTCACCATTGGTCAAACGTCAACAATGACACGTTTCTTACGCGGCCTACCACGAGAACGTTTAGGAGCAACCGGCTGCGGAACCTCAGGGCACTCACCATCACGAGAATGATACCTCCTCAACGCTGAAACGTGGTACTTTCCAATGACTTCATCCGGTAAATCAGGGAACGTTAAGAGGTAAGTAGTTGGGCTAACCTTCTTCTGCACAAGATAAGGGCCATCCCTTTTAGGCATGAGCTTTGAGCTGACTCCTTTAGCAGCACTGCTAAGCACATGAGTCTTCATCAGGACAAGATCACCGACGGCAAAATCCTCAGCCTTTCGTGTCTTGTCTTTGGCAGCCTTACGAAGGTCTTGCTGTCGTTCAATGCACTCCTTACTGTTGCTGAGTGTCTCCGCTAGCTTCAGCAGATACGGCGTGATCTGTGGAACATAGTTTTCAGCCTCTATCACAGCACGAAGATCGCTCTGTACTGCAATAGGTGAGCGAAGTTCACGAGCAAATGTTAAGTAAGCAGGTGTCTGTTGCGTTGCTTTGGTTAGCGAGGTGTTCAATGCAAATCGGATGAATGGCAGAGCTTCTGGCCATTGCTGATGGTGTCCTTCTACCAAGATCGCCAGCTGGGTCTTGAGATCCCGATTTTTACGCTCGACCGGGTTGGCTTCCGGATGATAGAGTGGCACGAGACTCTGCTTCACCCCAAGTGTAAACATTGCATGTTGCATGACATCGGCAACAAACTGTACGCCGTTATCGGATATGAGACGCCTTGGAACACCAAAGCGTAAGAAAACCTCTTCAATCAGTACCTTAGCGCATGCTTCAGCTGTGGCTTCGGAGAGGGCGAACAGCTCAACCCACTTGCTGGCTGTGTCTTCAATAATCAGGACCCATCTCTCTCCATTAGCTCCCTTAGGCAGTGGCCCGAAAAGGTCGACAGCTAGAACTTCGAAGCGCTGAGCGGGAACCGGAGTCTGTAAGAGTCCCGCAGGTTTCTCATTGGAAGGTTTGTAGCGTTGGCATTCTATGCAGCTTTTCAGGTATTCTGCTACATAACGTCGCATACCAGGAAAGTAAAACCTCTGACTTATACGGTGCAGAGTTCTGTCCAGACCGCCGTGACCTGAAGTAGCTGAGTCGTGACATTCGACGAGTACTTGTTTCCTTCGAGTTTCAGGAACGACGAGCTGCGGTTCTTCTGTCTCCGCTTCAGTATATCGGTACAGTACACCTCTGCACGTATGATAACCTCTTTCTGACCATCGAGTTAATTCTAATTCATCCTTGCCTTCCAGAGCCTTCATGATCCTCGCCACTTCAGGGTCTGCGAGCTGATCCTCACGAAGAGTAGCAGCATCCCAGCGCGGCGGGTCAACGAGCACCATGCAGACTCCACAGGAATCCTGAGCCCCCTCCTCACACGGCGGGCGACTTAGTGAATCAGCAATGACGTTAGCCTTCCCAGGAGTGTAGTCGACTTGCAGATCAAAGGACTGGAGTTTCATGGCCCATCGTACGAGACGTCCAGCAGGAGATTTCAAGGTAAGTAGCCATTTCAGGGGCTGATGATCACTGCCGACGCGCACTGGATGGCCATCAATGTACCCTCGGAACTTCTCGACTGCCCAGACAACTGCTAACGCCTCGCGCTCGGTGGTAGAGTAGTTCCGCTCCGCCGGCGTGAGGAGGCGACTGGCATACGCGATGGGTTTCTCTTCTCGCTGCGACTCCCCCTGAAGTAGAGCAGCACCCAGAGCGTAATTGCTAGCGTCAGTCCTGAGAACGAATGGCACATTATAATCTGGCTGAATAAGAATCGGAGGTGAGGTTAGTAATCCTTTTAGTTCTCTAAATGCCTTTATCTGTTCTTCACCCCACAGCCAGGACTGATCCTTACGCGTTAGCATAGTCAGTGGCTGTGCAACTTGGGAGAAATTCGGCATGAACTTTCTAAACCAGGAGCAACTCTGTAGAAAGGATTTTAGATGCTTTACATTAGCTGGTTCCTTCATATCTAATATTGCAGTAACCTTATCTGGATCTGGCGACACTCCTTCTGAGGTGATAACATGTCCTAGGTATTTCACACTCTCTCGAGCAAATGTGCACTTATTGCGATTCGCGTGGAGACTGAAGACACGTAAGCGGTCGAATACCGCACGTAAGTCCTGGAGATGCTGGTGAAATGATCCAGATATTACTATCAGGTCATCAATATAACCAAGGAGTGTCACTTCCTTAAGTGATGACGCAGAACGAAATCGGTCGATTAAACGTTGAAACGTTGCGGGCGCATTGCGCAGACCGAATGGCATGCGAGTAAATTTGTGAACTCCGAGTGGAGATACAAAGGCAGTTTTATCCTGGTCTTCAGGTCTCACTTTGACCTGCCAGTACCCTGATCGGAGGTCAATAGTACTCATAAAACAGCTCTTACCAGTATATTGAAGAAGGTCATCGATCACAGGTAGCGGGTACGAGTCGCTCTTAGTGACGGCGTTCAGCTTACGATAATCCACGCAGAAGCGATAGCTACCATCCTTCTTCGGTACCAGTAGAGCAGGAGCTGCCCATGGCGATTCGCATTCTGTGATGACACCTTCGCGCAGCATCCGCTCTATCTCCGCTTCCATAATGGCTTTCTTGGCGGGCGTGAGTCGGTATGGCGGCACCGCAATCGGCGGGTGATCACCACAGTCGATGCGATGCTCTGCGAACGGGGTAGGGTCTCCCCCTTCTGCGAAGATATCTTCATACTCTTGGAGCAGCTGAGCAAGATGTTCCTTCTCTGAAATTGACAGCATCGAACCTTCATTATTACGTAAGACATCCGCGGCAGCGCACCCAATAGAGTCACGTGGAGTCTCACACCGCAAGGGGTGAATGACCTGAGGCCGATCAGCTGTGAACCAAGTATTGTTCGAAACGTTAATAACAATACCGGCTTTTCGTAAGAAGTCAATACCGAGTAACGTGTCATTGTTAACTGAATCAGGAAAAATAACAAAACTAATAGGTATCTTCAACCCCATAAGTAGTACGTCAACATCTACAAGTAAGACCTTGAGTTCCCGCACTATGCCATCGGCTAACTTTACCGACATAAAACTACTACGAAACGAATGTTTTAGCTTACGAAGCAGTGCATACAGTCGCGAACCGGCTACACTACGCTTAGCGGCCGTATCCACCAACCCGGTACCACGATGACCGTCTATCTCGATGTCGAGTATCGGACGACCGTCGGAACATAAGTACGACGCGGGCAAGTTACCTTCTTTACTCGGCAACGCATCGCTGTCGGAGTTGACATTACACTTATTACTACATAAACAAGTAGTTTGAGACACATTACATACATTATTAGTACATAAACAAGAAGTTTGAGACACATTACACTTACAAGAGTTTATCTTACGTTTACAATTGTGGGAAAGAACAACAAAGTTATCTGTGTTATCATCACATACCCTAGTGGGCTCTAACATATTAAATTCTACAACAGATTCTTTCGGATTAACCGAACACTTTGCGCAATTAGATCGAATTACACCGATCGCGCCACAACCGTAACACTTTACACTGTTAGACTCGGAACTCTTACCGGATTTATTATTATTCTTACAAGAGTCGCGTGTATGTCCGACTTTACGACAATAAACACAGTAAAGTCTTTTGTTACCTTTATTCTCCGAATTGTTTACCACATTAGGCGGGGCCGCAGTACCCGTAGCACTCGACGACGCTGTAGGAACATTCGCTGGCGACGCCGACGGCGCGGGCGCGCTCGTCGCGGAAACGGCGGGAGCGCGCGCGTTCGTCTGCGGAGGCCGGGGCTGCGGTGGTGGCGCGTGCGGCGCTTGCGCGCTAGCGGCCGAGCCACGAGCGTCCGACGACACCTCGGAGAGAGATTCTTCTATGTTTCGCGCCTTCTCGATCAATAATTCCAGATTCTCGATCGATTCACGAGTTACACGTTTTCTAATTCGTCTATGTAGTAACCCGTAAATCATGTCTACTTCCATATCGTTGGTAACTTTATAGGGAAGTTTAGCAATAAGCGCGCGGAGGCGAGCAACGAAAACCTCCGTGCGTTCTTCCGTTTGTTCCGCGGCAAATATTTCCCGGAATATCTTGTGTGGCGGTCGGGCTGCGCCGAACATGGCGCGAAGTCTTTGTAGCGCGTCATCCCATGACGTCACTGAAGATTTTATGCCGCGAAACCACACAGCTGCCTCCCCTTCTAGGAGCATAGGTAAGCCGCGAAGCGCATGTTCGTCACTGATAGATGAACACTCCTTGTATATAACTATGGAGTCGACAAATGCTTCGAGGGCCTCTGAGTCTGGGCGGCCGCCGCTAAATCGCGACGTGCAGCGCGCGAAGTTTCCGTGTTTGGTGTCTGGTGCAGCAGGCGATGGAGACGGTGAAGCTGAGCCGTTGAGGGTCGACGCAGCCAGCAGGCTCTGAACCAGTTGACGGTTCGATTCCGCTTGAGCCTGGGCGAATGCCTCCAAGAACGACGTAAGCGTCCCTTCCGATAGCGGCGCGGGCGTCGGGGACGCCGGCGGCACGCTGATGTCATCATCGTTGCTCCTACTCTTGCGACGAGGCATTGTAGTAGGTACACAACACAATAGTCAACACGAGGAAACACTAATTCACGTTGTACAACACACAAGTCAGTACTTTTGCGTCCAGTAAGAAAACCGTTACACTGTAGGTATTTGAGTTCGCGTCGCGTCGTTTAGGTACGCGTGCCGCGTTGGAGCGCCAGTTTGTAGTGGGACAGTTAAAATATCCATAGAACAATGCGACTATCGTTTATTTTATAAGAGTTTTTACACATTAACACATTGCAAGCATTCAGTTCTAAGTAATAACTGTGACAGGTAACGATTTTAAACACAAAGTGACCGTATGCGACAGCGGTGCGGGCCGGACTACTGATGTACTGTAGAGATGCGCGCGCGCGGTTCGGCGGCGGGGCGCGGGAAAACGTTTCGATATTACGCTCGCCTTAGAAAGCACGCCATCCTAGTCTATGCCTTCCTACAACTTGTAAATTGTAAATGTTATGCTGCAGATATTTGTTCTGTGCTTATTTTGATGTTCTGAACCCAGTGAATAAATCAGTTCAAATAGAAGCTTTTATTTCCCTTTTGCTCTGGCTTGTCCTACACTATTAATAATCCCAAATCTCTAAATTCAACTCACCCTTGCTTCGGTGCACGTTGTCAAATCAATATGTTATTAATAGTTGTAACATGTAGTGACATCTGCATCCGACGAAATATGTACAGTTAAATAAATAGACGTCTGATATTGGCAGTTAATAAATAATAGATATTGTAAATAGGCATGTGACTGTGAGTCATACGAACCGAATTAAGCACTAAGAAATCTAGAAGGGTGAAGTCTCCTGTAAAGGCCATCTTTACTACAAACTAGCTGATGCCCGCATATAATATACTAGCTGATGCCCGCGGCTTCACCCGCGTGGATGTCGTTCAAATTATATACTAAAACCTTCCTCTTGAATCACTCTATCTATTAAAAAAAACCGCATCAAAATCCGTTGCGTAGTTTTAAAGATTTAAGCATACAGACAAACAAACAGACAAAAATAGCGACTTTGTTTTATACTATGTAAGGATTTATTTATTGTACTTAGATACGTTTAGTCCACTCTCGGCCCCTCGGCCCCCAATAATTAAATATTCTTAAACTTAATTTCATAATGTGGCTATCAACTCAGTATGTGATCTATGGTCCGGTCAGGCGCACCGTATTTACAATGAGTGTCGGAAGGATCTTAATTTTGTCATGGTCCGAAGTGCAGCGGCGTCCTACTTGGGTACGCAATGGATTGAGTGCCTTCCATACAAGCCAATGTTGATTAATTTTCTTTTCTTTCTATGATGTCCGGGAGAGAAATGTACTTTGATTTTGATCATTCTTTCTATCTGAGTAGATGCGTCAATACATGCCCCACACAATCAATTAAGTTAAAACGAGTTTTAGAAAAGGTTCCAGGTGATTGTTCCACCGTCTTACCTCAAAATTTAAAAATTTTATTCTTGAGGTAGGTCCAAATGTAGAGATGACCACAAACAAAAAATAATACGTGAAGTCTCTTATGGAGATCAATAGGAGACTCCACCTTAAGCATTTGTAGTACTTAACATACCAACATGTTCTATTATCTTACACCATTTGAGTATTTTCTTTGATCTAAACACTATAATAATTTACATCTAATTTATTTATGTTCATGTTGTTTAATGCACGTGATATTATATTATTAATTTCAGAGTGGTCTTAATTGGGTGATGATATAGTATTATTTTTAAGTGTCCGTCTATTTTTGTTGTGGCGAGACGTGTGAAACAGACAAGACAGTCCTAATTATGGTCATAAGTCTTTTTGTCTTGTTTAGGTAGTCTCTAAATAGACTCCGAACCGAAGTCGGCCATAGCAAAGACAATCTCTTCAGAGGGGGTTTCATGAACGGGACAGATCTCAAGTGTGTGTGCGGTGTTTCTCCACAGACAAAAGCTCACCTTCCATCTTGCCGTGCATACTCTCACAACTGCGTACTTGACGATCTTATGATTGCATCAGCAAGCGGAGTTCGTATTGCTGAATTTTGGTTCAAGTATATTTGAGCAGCGGTGGCCCGGTGGTGGTGGCCCCAACTTACGAACAGTAGGTCGTGGGTTCAAGCCCAGGCAGGCACATTACTTTGTGTAATTTATTTCATCACCGCTGCTCTCAAAACAGTGAAGGAAAACATTGTGAGGAAACCGGCATGTCTTAGAACCAAAAATTCGCGCTGGGCCCGCGTGGTAGATTATAGCCCATTACTTTTTGCCCATTCTCACAGAGAGGAGGCCTGTGTCCCAGCAGTGGGAACATTAATAAGCTGTTGATGATATTTGATGAAAATTTGCCTTCGATACGAGAAACAAGTGAAACTAAAATAACAAGAATATTTTCATCGATGTAAAAATTAAAACATGCTATGACGCTACTTTTAATCCATCCAAAATGTGTCTTTAACACATACTACACAATACATGTGCAAGTCTGACTTGTACTTGGCCAGATTTTTTTTTGGGGGTGGGAATTTATCAAATGACTCCTTCCGCTCAGGGCTGAGCGGTAGGGAGTGTCAGACCACCAAAACCACCCATGTTCCTTCTTAGCTCTTGTGCCGAGGCCGCGGTATGCCAGCATTTCGATAATCCGCAGCCCCGACGGGCGTCGGCCCTTGCGGGCCCCTTCCATGTTGCTGACATCTCTTTGAGGCGCGCGCGGAACACGAACGTGCCGTCGACACGGTCTGTTGCCGTCATAAGACGGCCGGACGGCGAGCTAGCCCATTACTCACCGTCCACAGGCCCGCGTCTACGGTGGCCGGAAGCCATCACCTGGCCCCCGACGTCTCCCGTGGCGGCTGGGACGAGAGGTTCTTTCCCTCTAACGTTCCGCCACCTCCTTCGCACGATACCCCTTGATCAGAATTTTGGGCCACTGACTACCTGTAATGACTGTCATAGATCTACAAATGACAGCCGAGACTATGGCCTAACGTGTTTATCAACTTTCGGGGTAAATATTAACTAGGTATATACAGGGCGTCCCACGACTATGCCACATGGAGGGAAAGTACCTTGAATATTGTAGATAGAGCATTTTACTGAAAGAAGACATTATTTTAATTTCAAAACAACATCGACAGGGAGTGAAATAATCAAAAGAGTGCGACTTTGTATTCAACAATAAGGGACTCATTTTGAGCATTTGATAAATTGATAAAGGTATTAAAAATGTTAAAATTCATGGTCTTCCTTTTGTATCTGATCTGACACTATGTTATTTAGCAAAATATATTCCATATGATGCAGCCGATCGTTATGATAAAGCTACAGGATATTTTTTGTTCACGAGTAGCGGGTTCGATTCCCGGTTCAACCATGTAATTATTTAAAAATCTATGAATGCAGTTTAAATTGTTTTTGAAATTATAATAATGTATTCTTTCAGTAAAATGCTCTATCTACAATATTCAAGGTACATACTTTCCCTCTATTTGGCATAGCCGTAGGACGCACAGTATATATGACAAAACCTTTGTAAAATAGATGTGAATCATTAGTTAAATGCCACAGTTCATGAACGACTAGATTCTAACAATCAGAAATGTAGATAAAATGTTCAAAGAAACAGTAACAAAACGCTTTCTTACCTTGTTTAAAGGAAACACTAAGTAACTGTAACCACTTGCCAGTTCATTTCTTGGAAAAAGTAAATCCTTGTATTTAATTCTCTTCATAAACAAGACAAGGATTCAAAGGAAAAAGTGTTTCAGATAATTAAAAAACTATTCTTTTTTGTTGTTTCCTTACCTTGCAAGAAGTTGTTATATTTTATTGCGACGTTAAGCTTGAATAGATCTTTTAGTGGAATAAATAAACAGTGTATAAATTATAATACAGTAACAAAGGAGAACTCTGAGATTGTTTTACCTCACCGCAGGTCCTCACCGGACACGGATGTTTCGGGAGGTACCTGCACCGAATCAGGCGGGAGGAAACGCCCGGATGCTTCCATTGCGAGGATCGACCGGAGGACACGGTGGAGCACACTGTGGAGATGTGCCCTGCTTGGGCGGAGCCCCGCCGTGTTCTCGTAGCGGCGATCGGCGGCGGCGACCTCTCGCGTCCGGCCCTGGTGCAAGCCATGGTCCGGGGCGAGGAGGAATGGGACGCCGTCGCCTCCTTATGCGAAGCAGTGATGCTAGCGAAGGAGGTGGCGGAACGAGAGAGGGAGAGAACCTCTCAACGTCCCAGCCGCCGCGGAAGGCGCGGAAGGCGCTCCGGGCGTCGGGGGCCACGTGATGGCTTCCGGCCACCGTAGACGCGGGCCTGTGAACGGAGAGTAATGGGCTAGCTCGCCGTCTGGCCGTCGTCATGACGGCAACAGACCGTGTCGGCGGCGCGTTCGTGTTCCACGCGCACCTCAAAGAGATGTCAGCAAGGAGGGGCCCGCAAGGGCCGAAGCCCGTCGGGGCCGCGGATTTTTGTACTAGATTACGTGGCCTCGGCGCAAGGGCAAAGAAGGAACATGGGTTCGGTTTTTAGTCAGTAGAAGCCTGACACTCCCCTTCGCTCTGCCCAAGAGCGGGGGGGGGTCATTTGATGATTTTCCAACCACCAAAAAAAAAAAAAAGGCAACGAATTATAAAAACATAAAATTTTAAAAACCGCAATTTATAAATAACTCGGTCATTCATACAAACATTATGAAAAACACAATTATCACAAAATATGTATTTCTGTGGCCTGTATAACATAAAATTATGCGAATGAAAGGGGGCTTCCCTACTACGATGATACGGACCCCTTCATGTCCGAGTACGACTCGCACTTGGCCAGTTTTTTGTTAGTGTAAACATTGATGCATATGTCAATAAAGTCGTTTTCAATCGTTCGATGTTTCAAACGTTACGATTTTGGTTGGTTTGGTAAAAAAATAGTGTGCACCCAATGTGTTTATGTGCGTCTATGGCTACGGGCTAAAAGAGTATGGAAGGATCAGAAGAGGCGTTCTGCCTACATATAATTAAATGATGATTATAGCCCATCCCTCTCCTAGAGAGGAGACCTGAGTCCCTGCAGTGGGAACATTATAGGCTGATGATGATGATGATCCGAAAGTCTGACAACCGGTCTTACCAAAGGGTATCGTATATCATTACTATCCGGGTTGTGGAGGTCAGGTAGGTAGTCGGTCCATATATATAAAATACTGATATTCAGCTGTATCCGGTTAGACTTGAAGCCGAACCTAACTTAGTTGAGAAACGCTAGACAGATGACGATGAAGACCAATTTATTGTTTTAATTGAAACTAAGATATAGAACACCCAGTTGCAATAGATAGATATGCCATTATCCCAAAGCTTAACCGATCTTTCCATTCTAACAAATCGTTTATTTTAATCATATTGTCTTTTGACCGAGGCGTAATACATTATGTTAAGCACGCTTGGCATCCGCCGCATTCATTGATATCATTGCGGGTGTGAAACGTTCGGTAATCACCAATCAATCCTCATTTATTATAACAAAACATGCGGAACGTCTGCGTAATGAGCAGAACTGATTGCATCCGCTACTAGTCATTTTTTAATCTTCAAAGCTTTTGAAAGAAGACATGGAAAGACTTTCAAAATACAGAATGCGTTTCATAAAGAAATCCTAAGAGCAAAACCACAAAAATGAGACTTCATTGGGGCTTAAAATAACCACCTCAACAAAGTAATCTCTTACAAATTCGCATAAAATAGAAATCGATGAATTGTTTTCCGGATTTAACAACAGATGTGACATCATTTGTGCAAGAGTTAGTGACAATCTGGCTCATTTCCACCCAACTCCAACACGATCTAGCGGAAATTTATATCTTTGTTTTGTCTTTTCATCTGACACCCGTAACTAATGACCTCAACACGATTAATACATTCGTGTGTAGATCACCATTATAGCAATCGCAATTTCTTATGAAAGCAATTTGTAACAGTGAGTTGATTTATTATTACAAAATACATCATTAACCATTTTAATGTTCGTTAATAGTAACACCGCGAAACGTAATATTATGATTTAATTAACAAACATTTAAATGATGGTAAACACTTTTCCTACATCAAAAGCGCCTATGCGTCACTTGGCACACTAATTAAAAACGACTAGGAATTTGTCAATACAATGCACGGTCAGCGTATTGACAGAACATCATTGGCAACGAGTCGCACAAACATAGCGCTTGCGACAGCCAGGTGGGGTCAAAGGGAGATAAATCGGGAGGCTGCGTACGACACCGGGGGACGGAGCTGACAGTCGTAGACGAACGAGCATCCGCACCACACGTTTCTCCAAACCCAGTTAGGTCTGTGAAGTAGTGCCGTGACCGGTCGTGATAAAGTGAAGTTCCTTTACCAAGTGTCAGCAATAACGCTGTGGTTTTTGATCGCAGAGTACCCCTTTACGAGATGTGGGACGACGCAGATGTTGAAGAGACCCCTGCACCCGCGGAGGAGGTGGCCCCGGCAGCCCCCGAGCCTGCCGCGGCGCCCGAAGTTGCCGAACCCCCTGCACCTGAGACCACCGTCCTGGGCACTGAACCTCCGAAACTAGTATTTAAGCACTGGATCAGGTGACCATCTATATTTAATAAAACTTTCCTAAATTAAACTTAAACAAAAAACAGCTTGCCTCAATTTGTAAACAACGCGGATTGTATATTTATTTGTCCAAATAATTATCTTTTCAACATAATAGGAAGTATTTAGTAGCTTCGACTTCCACGGTAAAATAACGGTCGGTATTTCTGTTGATTGACCGCAAGTCTATTTAATTGTCGAGTGGTACATTTGTAAACAGGCGCCCTCACATTACAGGCCCAGATTCCTCCAATACAACTACCTGTACGACTACCAGCACAATTACTACAATGACGTCATCAACTACCTGGACCGGCGGAACAAGGGGCTGCCGGTAGAGAGGCCGCGCGCGCAGACCTGGGGCGAGCGCGTGCTACGCACCTACCTGTCCAAGGGCTCCTACAGCAGCAACAAGCAGAAAGACTCTTCCCTCCTCCGCGCTGTGTCGACGGGCGCCAGGTTCCATCGCTACCACAGCAAGTCCCTCATCTCGAGGAAGTATTCCAGACTCGGATTTAACACCGTCTCCATCTAGCTTCGCTCTAACACCCTCGCTTGACCTCGCTTCAGCGGACCCACTCCGGAGTGCCGGCGTGACCTTTGTGTCGATGTTACAGGATTTCGCTGGTGTGATGCAGCATCAGGCGCCGCCGCAACGGTACAAACAGTTACACTAATCGGAAGCCGTCCGCATTCCTCTTTTAATATCTGTCTTATTTGAGTAAGACAATAAAACTTTAAGTTTATTTATTTCGTTTCATTTGCTTGCGTATCCCTATAGGTACCCATGAACTGATATCTTTATAGTAGTTTAAACATTTAAGAAAAACCTAGATCACTTGTTTTATTTATGCATGCAATGCGACAGTTACATGAACAAGCTTTGCGATATGAGTATTAATTCTAAGAAGCTTCCAAAGCATTTAATCATTTTAATGGAGACTCAGGATTTAATCTGCCACTGAACATACACACGAAATTGAGTCTGTGAATATAGTAAACTAAATGCTAACGTACACAGAGTTCAAAGATAACACAGGAACTACACATAAATATCTTCCTAGAGATGATTTACAGCGGTGTTGAGACAGCTACACTGCCCAACTAAGCGCAAAAGCGGTATCTCAATTAAAGCGAGTTTCGAGATAATTGGAGTTTTGTAAAAAAATCTTTATTTTATTTTATATATTGTATTTTTTGCTTATTTAATAGAATTTATATATTACATTGGCTCTATTTGTTACTACAATAGTTAAAATATCAAAAATGTATGTGGATATACCTTTTTCATGAGATACTGCTACACCGCCTAGTAATTATACAATTAAAATTTGAGTTACCGCTTTTTCGTTAGCTGTTCTCCTACATGTACGTATACAAAAATATATGAATTTTCTATCAAATAAAATATGTATTATTTAAAGAAAAAAAAACAATCAAAGTATATTTATGAAGTCTTTTATTATTCAAATTTATAATGGCATAAAAAACAATTTGAAAAAAATACGGATTCTATGAAATAAATCTAGTCAAAAGTAGGGAGTTCTCTCCAAAAGGACATTCTGTTTTGAGGTATAATATTTTGAAAAGATTTCAAAATATTTTCTTTTTTGCTTTTAGAAATGCCTTCCATTGCAGTTTTCTTCTTTGGTGGTGGCAAAACTTGAGTTTTCAAAATTTTATTGCCGATTATGCTCGCAGTGATAGGGTCCTTATTGAATCCAGTTCTGTATGTCAATTCAAAACTGCCTCTATTGACTTCTACTTCGACCATTTCATTAATATATGGTCGCGGTTGTATTCGAGACAGTTTATACTGTGTCGTGTAATCTTCCCAGTAATAAAAATCTTGTAGAGTCATCTCTTTCGGTTTTACGTTTTTTCCTGCAGTACTAACTGCCTGAGAAAAATCGGCAAAATCGTAAATTTTGTTTTTCATGCATTTCATCGACAACTCCACCCTATGATGGAAACTGTCGGCTGACATAAAGGTGTGGCCTGGTTCGAAATATTTTATCACAATCTTGTCGGCGTCGATGTCACTTGAATTCACAATGTAAATTAAGAAAGAAATAAAAGTCCAATTTTTGTCCTGTGATGAACAATTGTCAACCCACAGTATGATATTTTTTTTATCTCGATGAAAAATAAAAAAATGGTAGTATGCACTTATGATTTCGGCTTTGGAGAGTCCAAACAACCCTTCATACCATAATACAGGAAAAACACTCAAACCTTTTCGCCCTTGACCAGTCGGCACAAAACTTTCGTTGTAAACCACTATCCTGTGGGTAAAAATAGTAGTTTTGAACATATCTATCCTGGGCAGCATGATAACTTTTTGTAAGTCGGCAGAATATACAACAGTATCAGTTTCATTTAGCTCACTGTCCAATTTATATTGCTGTCTTGACATATAAGACATAACGAACGGGCAACCGTTCGTTATGACTTGCCCACTTTGTGCAACCTAAACAGTAATGAAAAAACAAAAACAAACAAGTAATGACACGAAATTGTCAACAGTAAGGATAAATCACTGTAAAATGTATTAGAAACCCGATCGTATCAATCAAACAATAAGAGCCAATTTAATTTGCCGCTGCAACCGTATCTCATAAAGTAAAAAGATTTGCGGATCAAGTAAGCATTCAAATACTAAGCGTCTTAGCGGTAAGTCAAGTACTTCACGCATTATACATATTTGCCGCTTAACGGCTTAGAAAAAGTGCTGTTCTTTTTGAAGAGATTTGGCGGTATTTAAATATACGCCTGTTTGCCTACGTAATATTGATATACCTCTAATACCCTTAGAGATTTAATGAAAAACTGAGATAGGGAAATCTTTCTTAGGGGTATTTTTATATGTTTTGGACAAGATAGCGCTAAAAGGCTTAGTCCATTAGATGCGTATTTTTAAAAGCTATCCGATGGCATAAAAATCAATTTTACGATTTTTTTTGAGATACCGCTTTTGCGCTTAGTAGGGCAGTACATGTGTTCAATCTGGATCATAGACTGTACACACATAATTATGTAGGTACATGATGCAAGCACTTCAATTAGCGTACACTGCAAATATACCGTTGCACACGAGCCGACATCCACTCCACTTTACAGTTCCCAAAAAAAACACAACCCAAAACCAGCCACCGGCGGACACTGTGGTAGAAGAAAAAACGATCAAAGAATTTATAGTGACAGCATCATTGAAAAGCTTTTAAACTGTCCCCTTTATATCACGTTACATGCCCCACGTTTACTAGAAACACAAGTCATAATATATGTAATTATGTATAATAAATAATTATATACATAATCACAATACAGCCCCGTGACCTTTTCCCGTATTAAATGTAAGAATAATACCCTCATCGATCCCCGACGACTAATAAGGTATATTAGATTAATTAATATCCAGATAAATGGCTCCCATTAACTTCGCTTAGAATAATAAATCAGTGCGTTGATTTCTTAATAAAAGTGATTTATGGGTGAATAATTAAAATTATTTATGGATAATACAAGTACCCGTTCAAAAATTTTAATTTAAAATGAACAATTTCGCTAATCTAAATTCTGCTCACGAAACGACAACTTTCTCTATGAAATATTGCCAATACATAAACAGTTGATGGAGATGGACAGTCATAGTTATGAGATGACTAATAACATCAATGGTAAATGATTTGTTTGAAACATTATGCGGTAATAAAGTATCTGTGTCAGTATCTGTCATGACGCGTGAAGCCTGTAATATGGCTCTTAATGCAACACGTTCAATGTCACAATCGCGTGACACACACTCAGTGGGCGCACACAAAATTTCAATGTCGAGTTATCTAAAATAACTTATCTTTGACAGTTCAGTGAATGTAATCATTTGGGCGTGCGCCAGCGTTGGGCTACCTAGCAGGTAAAGTCGGCAATCGGCCAAATTGAAGATAATTAAATGTTACAATGACCAAGAGAGCCCAGACATCGATTGGGTACCTACTCGATATTTATAAATAGAACGCTCAATTTGTGACATCGATGCTTGCAGTAGTTGCCGTGTTAATTACTGCACTATACGTGTTTCCGGAATATTCACTCAAACTTTGTTCTCTATGCATTTTCGTTCCGAATTACAGTTTAACAACAATTTATCAAATGTTGCTCACATGCAAATTAAACTTCATATTAGGAAGTTTGATGAGTGTTTGAATGTTCAGTAATGTAATGTGTAATTTTAACAACTGTTGTGTAATTAAACAAACACTTCTTTACTAGACTCCAGGAAGTCGATTAATAGGTTATTTTATTTAAGTAACAATTAGGATCAGCTTTAATGATGAAAACAAGGAAAATATAATTATTTCAACGTCCAAAGATTGATTGCGTCAGTAGAAACATACGAATTATTTTCAGCTTTACCATTCTACCTGGAAGCAACCTAGAAAAAAAATATAATTCATGCACTAGAACAATAACAAAATTATCCTTTTTCCCGTAGATAATATCAATGGTGCACTCTGTCAGCGAATATATGGATCGTCAATTATTTGAGGGGAAAACCCGTCGCCGAGACACTACATCATCAGTCTGTCTCATTTCAGTGCATGAGGCTCATCAATTCATTCATAAATGACCGAATAATTGATGGATCTGGCGGACGGGTGAATTTTAATTACCGGCCGCATTGTGTTCGATAACACGGAGGTAAATACATAGGACCATCAGTGTACGTTGGGGTCCTTGCATTAATGGGTTCCCGTTTCCGCATTTGCTAAGCGATACGAGGTTCCGTAGGTATATGAAAACGTTTGGATTTAAGTAGACGATATGTGATGTTTGATTTTTGCAAATAGATTTTACATGTCATTTATTTTTAAAACTAGATGGTCCGGTTTTTCGTACCTGACTACTCAGAGAAGAAACAGCGGAAACAAACTTAGAGGTCGTAGTCTTTTTTAATGTCCAGACATAGTCTTGTAAACTCACATGAGGAAGGACTATGCAGATTAGTGTTTGAGACGGTCTTTTGGGAAAAACCACACAGATTTGGGTGGACCTGTCCAGTCAGTGCAAGCATTTGTCAGTTATCCTGTTACGTAGCTCAAACTACAACGCAAGGAGCTCAAAGTCACATACAATACAAAATATATTTTCGTAGGTCGCTTAAGTACTCAAACTGCCAGACATAAATTTTATATTAAATCGATTCATAAATGTCGGAGGTAAGCGAAAAAATAACATACCAAAAGAAAAACATACAGACGAATTATTGAGAACCTTCTCTATTTTGGAAGTCGGTTAAAAATAGGTAGGATTGCTTTTATTTTAGAACCTCTCGTGTGGGATTTCAAATGAAAGAGGTTTATAATAATATGAAACTGATGAAAAACCACACAGATTTGGGTGGACCTGTCCACGTAATTCGTATCTCATAAAACAATCTTGTCACTGATGGTAATTAACCGACTTCCTAAAAGGAGGAGGTTCTCTGTTCGATTTTATGTATTTTTCTTAATGTATGTTCTCCGATATCTCCTAGGCGTATCTCCTAGAGAGGAGGCCTGAATCCCTACAGTGGGAACACTATAGGCTGATGATGATAAGATTATGAGGTTCACCGATATCTCAGTCAATGTCTTCTTGTATTCGTATACTCCGGAGGTGGTCCCATTGTCACCAAGTCACTATCTGATGATGGGATACCAGGGAAATCGATGATAACCCTCAAATTCTATAGACACTTATTGAGTTTTAAAAATATTTCATTAAGTATACATCTGTTCAAGTATTGCGTCTGATAATCATAATTTTATGTGGATGCGCCTATGATGGAAGGTTCAACTCCTAAGCGGAGGGAGGAGGAGTTGAAATAAATTTATTTCAGGATTATACGTAGGTACTTATGGACCGCGTCTTTCAGGCTATTAGATTGACCTGATGATAGAAGGTAAATTTCATTACCTGACTTCAAACATCCTTTCTTGACGAATGGAGATCCTGTCCTGGATCTCTTTTCGGCAGAATTATTTTTTTATGTACTTATGTTAACCAATTTTGGAAGACACCTGAACCGTGCACAACTGCACACTTAAATAGCGAAATCGGTGGTGCTGTTTATGAAACATCTAAATAATGTTGAAGATAACCATGACATTGTCATGTATTGGTTCAATCTTCTATCTTATTATTCTTCTATTTAAATAAAAAGAGAAGTCCTGACTGACTGACTGACTCATCAACGCCCAACCCAAACCCTTGGACCTAGAAAGCTGAAATTTTGTACAGACGTTCCCTTTATAATGTAGACAAGGAATAAGGAAGGATTTTTCGAAATTCAATCCCTAAGGTAGTTAAATAGGGGATGAAAGTTTGTATGGAAAATCGTCATATACACGCGGGCGAAGCCGCTGGCAAAAGCTAGTGTAAAATAAATGTGTGGAAAACGTAAATATTTGTATAGAATCATCATCATCTGGCTAGCCTTTTCCCAATGTTGGGGTCGGCTTCCAGTCTAACCGTATGCAGCTGAATACCAGTATTTTACAACCGAGTTAATACTTCGTAATTGGGTAATTGGTAAACAAAAGGGTTAACCAGTCTTAACTGGTTGTCAGACTTCCTAAAGATCTTTATAATTATGGCAGCCGGAACCAACATCTTAACGTCCTTTCCGAGGCACGGAGGAAACTTGGTATGTAATGGGTGGTCACCCATCCATAGACAAACCTAGGCAAGCGCGGCTTAACCTTAAGACCGACCCAAGTAGCAGTTATTATTAAGCCCCGCTTTTTATAGAATACTAGCTTTTGCCAGCGGCTTCGACCGCGTGGATGTCCGAAAATATCAAAAATGACGATTTTTCATACAAACTTTCATCCCCTATTTAACTCCCTTAGGGGTTGAATTTCGAAAAATCCTTCCCTATTCCTTGTCTACATTATAAAGGGAACCTCTGTGCAAAATTTCAGCTTTCTAGGTCCAACGGTTTGGGCTTGGCGTTGATGAGACAGTCAGTCAGTCAGGACTTCTCTTTTTATTTAGGTATATAGATTACAACTAAAACTGATAAAATAGTAGATTATTGCATCGAGCACTAAGTAATTTATTATTGCACCGAGTGCCTGATTTAGAGCCTGAGCGTTAGCGAGGGCTCTAATCTAACAGGCACGAGGGCAATATAAATTACTTAAGGCGAGGTGCATAATCTACTTTTCTTTCAACTATTACATAAAGGTAGATAAAAGAAACTCATATCAAATAGTTAAAAGATTTTCTATAACACTGTCGGCTTCATTTAGAATGTTCTCCGAAGTTAATGTGTCGCTAAATGATTCCATTTTAATTCGAAGCCGAAGCACTCAAAATCAGATACTTATTATCACACTTTATCGTTTACAAAAATATTGTCAAGCAAAATTTCTTTCACTTTTTTAAATTTCTTTCATTTTATAGTAGTTAGCAGTTAAATTTGGAACAAGTAGTAGGATAGAAACGAATAATATACGTAAAAAAAAAAAGTATTGATATCGGCTGGCTGAATAGAGCTAATCCATTGAGATTGGCACCGGTGCGATTGAAAAAAATAAACTGTGCAATAATGAAATTTCATACATTTTTATTGCTCTAGAGCATTAAAGACTCGCTTTGTACTGAGTTTTTAGTGTGATTGTGATGAAATTAAAGCATAGTTGGAAGAAAAACTAATTTAAAGAATAGAACCTGTTTCAAAAACACAAAAAAGTTAAAAATAATAACTTTAGCTTCAGAAGTCGGTGCCATAAAAACGAAATCAAACAAACAGAAGCCACCAGTTCCAAAAGCTCTTTTTTATGTTTTTGAAGACGGTTTTTTTACTAGCAGCTACTATCAAGAAGTTATACAGACTATAATTTTCTAATATCACGTCAGTAAATATTATCATAGCTTAGTCAGCCATTAGTGGGCATTTCTTTATGGTACAACCCCGCCACACTATCCCCAAACTACTGCAACTCTTGAAAACTAGAATCAACATTGGCTACCACCAGAAAAGCGACGAGAAAATGAAGGTTTACGAAGTCCAAGAGAAGTAAAGAAATAAATCAGAAAAAAATAACAGAGGAGTAGGAAAAATGGGTCCCCACGTGGGTCAAGTGCGGGATGATGGATCGATTTTTAGGGTTCCGTACTTCAAAAGGAAAAAACGGAACCCGTGTGTCTGTCTGTCCGACCATACCCCGCCCTTATCTTCGAAAATACTGAGCCTAAAATTCTGAAAAAAATATACAAATTAGTTCAACACTTATAGATTACAGGAAAACCTATAAGAAGTCATGGTACGGAACCCTTCATGTGCAAGTCCGACTTGCACTTGGCCAGTTTTACGATAAGACATTCCGCTTTAAGATAAAGCTCAATTTGTGTTTCATATTCATACCGAAATCACAGTATTGTCATGCATGACTAAATGAATTAGCTTGTCGTTGCAAGACGGGTTGGCACCTTTTTTTTTTTTTTTTTTTGGTGGGTGGAAAATCATCGAATAACCCCCCCCGCTCTTGGGCAGAGCGAAGGGGAGTGTCAGACTTCTACTGACTAAAAACCAACCCATGTTCCCTCTTCTTCGCCCTTGTGTCGGAGCCGCGGTAACCTTTCGATATCCACAGCCCCGACGGGTTTCGATATCCACAGCCCCGACGGGTTGGCACCTTGTCATGGCATTGCTATCAATCAACTTATTAAACTAAGGCAGCCATGCCAAACAAAATATAGTTTTCGGTGTCGATGGATGTACAGTCACGAACATTAATATAAACACGCTTCGAAAGTTTGGAGAGTGATTTTCTGGCGAAATTTCTAATGCAACTTTGATTAGAGATCGATTTAATTATTGTTAGGGGACCAAAATTCGTAACTTCATAAAATAACAATCAATATATAAGGAAAAAAACACTTTTAAAACTAGCTACGTGTATAGACATTGGAGCTCGTAACTGTACAGCAAGCTTTGGGATACGTTTAAGTTAAATTGGACTACCATGCCAATTATCTGACATGAATGATATTTTAATTGACCCTCCAGCCTTGCTGGTATAGTTTTGCCAATTATGCACGTGTATTTACGTCGTAATTCGATCAGGTAGAACATAGAATATCCGCTCGCAATTGCGAGGTAATTCTATGAAGCTATCGGGCGAACCACCAGGCTGAGTAATTAACTGCCGGCTTCTCTGTTCCCCGATCATAATAATCTGGACTTCGTCAAAATTCGACTGAAACGGTTTCGGCTAGGCAAGTCTGCTCCATACTTTTTTTGGCGATGGAAAATTACTCATCCCGCTCTTGATGTAGCAGAAGGGAACGTTAGAGTCTTACTGGCTATAACCCTTTCGTGTTTCGTCTTAAGCACTTTGAGTTCTATAGCTACGGTAACTCTTTGGAACAAATTCCGTCTAAGTGTGCTCCATCCTAGGCCGCAAAATTCCTTCACATCTGGCGATATGCTGCGAAGCGCCAGCCTAATAGGTGTAAAATAAAGCCAATAATAGCGGCGTATTGCGAGACTAATAAGTTGAGTAAGTAGGTAACAAAGTAAACTTGACAAAACGGCCGAGTTAAAAACTATGTTTTTGCGACTAAGGTGAAAAGTTAAAGAAATTTGACAGTATTATATTTGTACCTATATTGGTGCTGTCGTCTGTACACCTCTGCGTTAACCTACGGTAATTAAGGGTTTAAGTTTACACCCTGTGATATGTTTTTTCTAGAATCTCTGAATAAATGATGACCAACTTTGCCCTTTACAGTTCCAGCGTGCCCCTAAAACACCCTGCATATCTAATAAATTTCATGAAAACCGTTGGAGCTGTTTCCGAGATTCAGATTAATTAATATACATATATATATACGAGAATAGGTAATATATTACATAGATAACACCGAAAATAGCCTTTTTTTGGGGGGAAACATCAAATGACTCCTCCTGCTTCGGTCGGGCAGAGCGGCAGGGAGTGTCAGACTTCTACAGATTACAGCACCCATGTTCCTTCTTAGCCCTTGTGCCGGGTATCTCTTTCAAACAACCCGCAGCTAGCCAAAAAAGCCTTCATCATCAAAACATAGCGAGGTATTTCGGTAGATCTGGTGCATGAAACAAAGATTTGTTTTGGAATGCGAAACAAATGCGATCTATTCGTGGTTGATATAGTGCAGGTGAACAAGAAACATCGTTAACTATGATTAAGTGGCCAGCCGAACATAGTATGCAATGTATTATTAGAACAAAGGTCACGACTGCAAATTAGATACATGCAGTATTGTAATGCAATGTGCAAAGAAACAATGGAGCTCGTTGCTTAATAATAAAACCAAAGACTAGACAGACGACAAAACGAATGCGTAATACAATATGTATTTGATTTGTAACTAACGTTGTCCACGGGGCTGACGGTCTTGAGCGTAGACGGGCTGCATTTTTCCATACAAATGTATTCCCCTATTCTCTTCCTGGATAATGCCTCTAGAGTAATCGTTTTTATTTATAAAAATCCAGGTCTATTGAAGGCATGCCTCTGTCATTTTTTTTTTCAAAATATTTATTACAATAATAAATATGACTTACCAAAAACCTAAAAAAATACCCCGTTTTTACCTACGTAATCAGATGACTACCAAAGAAAATTGAAAAGTTTTTAAAATAAAAACAAGTAATAGGGGGGCATAGATCTATTCTTCCTTTAAATTTTGATACCAAATATTGGCTTAGGTTTCGAGGAGAAAACAGGAGAATACGAAACGTCGATCGGTCAAGGTTTTTTATAGGTAAAATCGTTCTGAGCTGCAGTTGTCTCTATCGCACTCACATATTGATACCGCCCGGTTGCTAGAGCGCAGCGCGATGGCAATAGTTATATATACGTATATTATACGCAGCCCGTCTACGCTCTTAATTTGTATGTTTTTCACTGACTATGTCTTTCGTGTGACTTCAGACACCACACTATCTCCTGTCGTTATTGGGGCAAGTTAGCAAGTAGCTAGATTTCTTTTTATCTGTAATCTTTTAATTTAATGTAAAAATACAATTTCTTTTTCAAAACCAGTGAAGAATATCTGTTTGGGGAGGTTCAGAATGATATACTGAATACAAAGTAACAGTTTATGCGACATGTCTCCCCGTAAATATACATCGAAATCTCAAATCAAATCTCGATTATTTCAATAGATACAGTATTCATGAATCACACAGACAAAGGCTGATGACTTCAATTATGCGCCCTGCATGTTGACTGACGGTCTTCTTCTTAGCGTGTCGATGACAATTAAATTGAGTCGGCCCAAAATTTGGCGACGAGTTCGGCACTTTCAGTTGCCTCCATCAACTCCTGTGATGTGCAAGTAGCAGGACAGGCTGGACACGATATCAAGTGCTCCATAGTCTGTGGGGCAAGACCACATTTACACTCCAGGGCAGAGTCGTCTATGAATCTCCACCTGAACAGGTTTTCCTTGCTTCGGCCTACCTGTGTCCGGAGTCTGTTTAGAGACTTCCAGGTTAACCATGGCAACTCGTGTCCAGGTGGAAGATTTTCGGCAAGTGGCACAAATGGGTTGGGTAAGGCAACACTATCTCGCCACAACTTAAGTCTTTCCTTAGGGCGTTCGCCAGTGAGCGGGGGTACACACTTCATGAAGCTGTTGCGGCTTTTCAGCCTTTGCGGAACTATGATGTTATTGTGCAGAGGGTGTCTAGCGTCGGAGACCATTTTGGATCTTTCACTAGAGCTCGCCACCGCTCTGCGAACTACTGGTGGCGCTATGCCTGCCAATGGATACAGCATCTGTACCGGGGTCGGCTTGAGGCAGCCAGTGATTATCCGGCACGTTTCATTCAGTGCTGTATCCACTAACTTTGCATGGGCTGATCGACTCCACACGGGGCATGCAAATTCACCCGCAGAGAAGGATAGCGCCAGTCCAGTAGTCCGCATAACGTCTGGCGAAGCACCCCACTTTGACGAAACTAGTCGCTGTAAAAGACTGTTGCGGGAGTGCACCTTCTGCTTGATATTATTGCAGTTCTTGCCGAATGTAAGCGACCTGTCCAGAGTAACACCGAGATATTTTGGGAAGTTGCTGTGCTCGATAGGTACCCCATCCCAAACGATGTTGAGTTTGCGGCTCGCCTCTCTATTGCGAAGATGGAATACGCAAGACTGCGTTTTGCTCGGATTAGGTTTCAGTGAGTGGTTTCAGTTTCAGTGAGTGGTTTCAGTGAGTGACTGACGGTAAAGTCGACACAAACATCAGACTAACCGGTTTGATGCGAAATCATCAAAATCTCTCGACTATTTTTATTAAGGTTGAACAAGCCAGTCATTCTTCCATACAAACTTACGAAGGTGATTACTCCTCTGTTTGACGGTGTAGGTTCAAAATTAAAAATTGTATCAACTGGTCCTATCATTATCTAGGTCTGTATGGAAGCAGAATTGGAAAAAAAATATTGATTTGGAAGTTATGAACGTCAAAACTTTCATATTTTAGCACTAATTTTAACTCATCTTTGGGCGTAAATAAGTAACGTAGATAGTATGAAAGAGAAAAAAGCGAAACCATACGGACATAGATTAAAAAATTTAGATAATTTGATTTTTAACAGATACATTCAATAGATTTTTCATGAAACCAAATATACCAAAGGTCTGCATAGAAACAATCGCGCGCCCGTTTTAGTTGTGTCTCTTTCGTTCTATGCATTTCGCTCGTGATGTCGGGTGAAATAGCATGCATTTTAGCCCCGCCCACCAACTAGTTCGTGCCGTTGGCTTGTTTACCCTTAAATGCCACGCTCAGGTTGATGTGTAAAACCGTGCATTCATAGTCTATACAATATACATGCACGGCGCACTGGTAGACTTAGCCGTTACTTCAGCTCAAATCGTTTTAGACCAGTATGTAGCCACATGCACAGCTCTATTTGCTTCGAATAAGTCCTGAAAGGTGCAAGTGGTTGTGCAGGATTGGATAGAAGGTGGCTCATGTCCTACAGAAGGGCAATTTCATTGGGATGGATCAAGCCAATTTAGCCAGATTATTTATCTACAGCAGCCAACCTGGGTTATTCAATCTAAAGACACAGAGTACAGTACAGTACAGACGTCAGAAGAATTTTCGTTAAGCCACTTAAGATAGTTTGCCAAACAGAGTGAATATATGGCTTCAAAGATATTATAAATGTTGGCTTTCATTGTACTTACATTTGAATTCAGCCTTGATAAAATGGTATTTTCGATTTCAACAGTGAGTAAGACATAGATAAGAAAAAGGCTTGGATATCATTTTAAGCAGTTTTTTGGGCTATGTGAAAGCTTAACTATAAACCTATTGCACAGACGTAGATGCCAGCACATCATCAGCACATCAAGCTACAACAAACTGTCAAATCTCTTTTAATGTATTTTCATATTTATCGTTTAAGCATCAAGTTCAAAGTTGATTGGAAAAATTTGACAGTTGCGGATAGTTTGATGTGCAGGCTAGTGTCTGTACCTAACATGGTAAACAGTTTAGAAAGTCTTCGTTGTCTGATGTCCACTTCTTGCTCAACCATCCTTTTTTCATGAAAACTTAGGTGATGTGAATGAGAATTTTTTTTCACCGTTTTGAGAGCAGTGGTGATGAAATAGTTACACAAAGTAATGCGCCTGATTGGGTTCGAACCGCTTCCCCCCCGCTGCTTTTAGGAAAATTGGTTAAAAAAGTTTTTTATTCGTAATTTTTCAACTAGTTTTGACACATAACCTGCTGTCAATTCATGTTAATGATGCTGATTGATGTAGTTCGTGAAACCATTGCTTCGTGTCTTCAGCTACTGCCACCATAGTTTCGAGGGGATTAATACCTATTCAAAATAACCTCCGAGTTCAGACCCAGCGTTAGGGTTTTTGTTGTTTGTCAGGAGAAAAAAAGATCCTACAATTTCAGAAATCAAATACGACAATGCCATAAATTGGAATGTCTATTACAACGGCACTTCAAAACGCATTTACGTTCAAGATACTGTCCACTCTAATGCTCCGTGAGTTATTAGATGCAAGAACTCTTAATTTACCACAAAATACTACTTTATTTTTATGTCCCACAAACAGTGACTAATTACGTTTTAATACCTATACATTTCGGTTAGCAAGCATGTAAACTAGCAAATTCGACCTTCCAACCTTGTAACAAATGTTACTAAATAACTCACACCATGTGTTGTATAAACTTGAAAACACATGACTTATGTCACAGTCGGAGATATATTATTAACATTTTCTTGCTCTAGGCCAGTGTCTTGGACGACTATTTTTATACAGTGCCCAGCGAAACAATTGTGTAGAACTCTTTCGCCAATTGGAAAGAGTTGGAGGCAGTGACAGTTATAAATCGTTGTACATAAATATTTCCGAATGTCCGGCTCGGGCTGGGCGACCATGTCGGAATGAGTCTCAATAAGCAGAAGATAACGCTGGCTCAGTAGGTAAATTAACCGAATTGATGATACCTTTTCAAAGATTAATAGGGTTTTTAGCATCAATCTTTTCTTTACAGATTGGGTTAGTACATTTATTTTCCGATTGCGATTCTTCGCGATTTGAACGTATTTTTTTATTATTTCCACACATTGCGGTGCCGTAAATCAATATGAAAACTTTTCCGATAAGAATTGAATTATAAAACATAATATATGTCAGGCAAGCATATATACTAACCGTAACATTATCAAGTTGTAGTTACAGATTTCACAAGAGCAGGAAAGGTGAACAAGATTTGACATGCTTACAATGAAACTTAAGATGAATGGTTATTCGTGTCTAAAAACATTCACTGTTTTTAGTTCATTTAATTTGATAGTTGGTAAGACAGTTGAAACAATAGAAGAAGACGCAATTGACGAAGTCAATGATAATAATTGGAATGCGGCTGACGGAGAGCAGTATGTCAAACGAATTCTCAACAATGAAGGTAAGTATTTTGTTAAGCCTATACAGAGTGATTGGTTATTAGGTGCAGTTGTTGAAATTGATGACACTAGACCTAATTGCAACAATTTTGTAGAAATCGAACCTTTAAAATTTCTTTGGAAATTTTTCACCGGTCTATAAACAGCTGAAACTGGGAAATAAGTTAAATCAGAATCTATCTTATTTCTCATTTTCAGAAATTTTAATGGTTTGATTTTTGCAAAATTGTTGCATCTTATGATTGGTTCCGTAACCCAAATGGCTAAAACGGAACCCTTATAGAATAGCCCTGTCTGTCTGTCCATCTATAATCTATATGTTACAGCCATTATACTCCGCGACAGTTGAAATTTAGAGTGTAGGTAAAACGTCAAACTGCAACCCTATCTTTGTTTTTCATTAACATATACTATGAACAACAATTGATCTTGTATTATTTGGGGCTGTGGAACCCTAGGTGTGCCACATGTCACCAATTTCAAGTGCACGTAATTACCAATAACCCTGTATAAAACATTACATTATGATTCAAATAAAGCTTAGCTACCTAAAGAGCGAAAATTTTATTTTAGAAATCTCTAAAAGGCCTGGAATATTAATGTTCACTGCCCCATATAAGCTATGTGATGGAGGATGCAAGGGGAATGACGGTGGAAACATTGCAATACAGTTCCCTGTTTTCATCGGAAGCAAAGGCCGTGAGGCTTATAAGCGCATCTTCAATAGGGACTTCAACCTCTTACACACAGAAAGACCTGCTGCACCATTCAAAAAGAGTACGTCTAGAGTCACCACGACTAACACTCCGTGTATTATTTTGAGAGTAGCGGATACTACCACCACTACTACTACTACTACAACAACCACAACTACTACTGAAGCTCCGACAACCACTACAACTGAAGCTACCACAACAAAAACTACAACTGAAGCTCCGACAACCACTACAACTGAAGCTACCACAACAACAACTACAACTGAAGCTCCAACAACCACTACAACTGAAGCTACCACAACAACCACTACAACTGAAGCTATCACAACAACAACTACAACTGAAGCTACCACAACAACTACTGAAGCCACCACAACAACAACTACTACAACTGAAGCTCCCACAACAACAACTACTACAACTGAAGCTCCCACAACCACAACAACTAAAGCTACAACAACAACAACAACTACTACAACTGAAGCACCTATTACGACAACAACTGCAACTGAAGTTTCCACAACCACCACTACCACAGAGATCCCTACCACCCACTCCGATGTGCGATGCCCAACCTATGGGCCAAATATGTGCTTAAAGAAAAAATACACCACGTCCAACCCACTGTATACTCCTATTCCATATACAATTGAACATGATTACAATTTTAGTAAAAGATATTACACAGAAACTGAAGATGATTACGATTTTGATGATACTTCAAAAGTAACTGAATTTAATTACGATTTTGATAATTCTTTAAAAGTAACTGATGCTGATAAAACTAAAACGACGGTGCTAAGGATGGAAAATGAATTTCCTTCTCTAGAAGATATGGGGTCTGATTATAATTTCTATGAACATGGCTTCCTACGTATTTAATAAACACAAAAAGCGTTTGTGTTAATCTTAATTGTAAAATATAGCAGAAACACACACAGAAATGTATTTACAAGAAATCCAAAACTTTCGATTTTGAAGACTTTCTGAGCGACATAATAATTATGTATGTGATTTAAGCTGGCACGATTTATAACTAAACTAATACTGCTACCCCGCGAACTTTTGGCGCTTGTAACAGCGTCTAAATATCGGGAGCTCACAATAGTTGAAAATCTCGTTAATAACAGTGTAAGTTTACGTATGTAATTTTTGAGAAGTCTTAGTAAGGATTGTACACGCCAATATTATTTATAAACTATATTTACTTCAGGTTTGTTGTAAAACTATCAATATTTTTTCAACAATAAAATATTTTAATCGGTAACTGTTGTTTTTTATCAAGTACTTTTCATGTGAAAACTAAACAATACCTAAAGAAAAAACTCGTTAACTATTTGTTATTTCTAAATTGAACTTAATAAAACCAAATTTTCCTTGGCAGGGTATCTGCGTCACTCTTATTCTGATTTTGATGGCCTTGGAATGCAGGCTGGAGGAGATACCCTGGAATAGCTGGGTGAAGACCATGCCACAGGGTACACCAAGTACAGGGCGTGAACTAGACTTCCGCAAAACTCATTCTTTTGAGTGCAAATGTCCTCCTTTTAAAGGTAGCACAATTTCATACTGATAAAAACCACAGAGACCACACAGGTTGATTATTCATATTTTTAATCACAGTTCAAAATGTTGAGTAAGCTTATGACACTGTTGGATCTGTTCAACATCGGTAAATTTATTAACAAGAAATCCAAAACTTTTTATTTTGAAGACTTTCTGAACTACATAATATGCGATTTAAGCTGGCACGATTTATAACTAAACTAACACTGCTACCCCGCGAACTTTTGGCGCTTGTAACAGCGTCTAAATATTGGGAGATCACAATAGTTGAAAATCCCGTAAGTGAGGTTTTATGGGCTCTTTATGGTTTCCTTTCAATGATGGTCATTGAAAGGAAATAAATGTATACCTACCTATTTATACGCAAGATGTGTCACTATATTATCATCCCTTTTTAGAATGCGTTATTGATTTCAAAATCAACAAAGACGCCGCAGACTTCCTCAATGTACGAGGACTTATAAAAAATAAAGACCTGAAGAACTACCGTGACATGTTGCAAAAATTAGAAAATTCTAGTGGTGTCTTTCAAACCAGGCAAGAGGCAAGGAGGCGACTAAGAAATAGACGAAGTAGTTCAAAACATGAAGAAAACTGTTGCTGTCCACCCAGAAATATGTTCATACCTTCCTTTATATCCGACCGTAAATTCGACGAATTGGTAGATCACATAAAAGAAGAAATACTTAATAATAAAAATTAAGAGGAATATAATGACTACACTAACTAAAACTATACTGCAGCTAAATAACAGCATGTTGCAGGTGGAGGCGTTCTATGACTTAATATATGGGATTTTCACAATCGTGCATTTTCATCCACGTATTTTTTTCAACTTTTAAATACATCTTGCATAAATTATGTAACCCATGCCTTGGTATGCTTGGTAGGCATGCATGGCATGATTTGATGTAAATCAAATGGTTTTGAAGTACGCGTTATAACGCTTGTTCTTGACAAGCGTTATACCAGAAAACACGAGATTAAAATGAAAACGATGTGTGTGGCGTATGATTTCTTATAAACATTGACAAATCACTCGTGTTTAGTTACAGAATAGTTTCAACTAGTGCGGTCGAACTTTAACAGTCGGATAAGTTTTCAAATAATACATTTAGTTTTATTGTTTAGCCAAGGCGAAGTGTAAATTGGTTTTATTTCACACGACATAAAAGTGAAACCTTCGCCGATATAATAATGCTTGCTGCTATCATATTGGTGGGGTTTTCGGTTATCCACTACTCTTCCAGTGTCGAGCAGGAATTTGCTCAATTGAGTGACCTATTCAATAACAATAAAGAACTTGAGTCATTAAAGCGTAAGTACTACTTTGTGGCATAATAATTAGATTTCAGACTTATGAATACCAGGTATATGTTTGATTTACTACAAGATAATCTAATAAGTGCATAGTTAATCATCATGGAAAACTCATTTCTGCTGCTTTGAAATCGTAAACCTGAAGATAAATATGAAATGGTTTAGATTCACCAACACTTAAGACAAGTGTTGGTATATGCTATCAATACAATATGTCTTTATTTTATAAATATTATTATAAAATAGGTGGCAAGGAAGTTAGCACATAATTATATTGATAGCGCCGTCTCAAGTCCATTTTTGAACTTAGGTCGACTGTCGTTATCATGACAACAGGAAGACATCGCCCACCAAATCAATCTTATTTTTTTTGCCCGCAATTGGTGAATCTTCAATTAATAAGGTACCGTAAAAAACTTTTTTACAAAAAAAAACAACCGACTTCAAAAACACCAAAAAGTTAAAAATAAACTTCAGAAGAAAAATCAGCTTCTGAAGTCGGTGACATTTTGTTTGTTTCATTTCGTTTTTTTGCCACCGACTTCAGAAGCTGATTTTTCTTCTGAAGTTTATTTTTAACTTTTTGGTGTTTTTGAAGTCGGTTGTTTTTTTTTGTAAAAAAGTTTTTTTATTTTTTCATTTTTAGTTGTAATATCATAGAAATATTTACTATACATATAACATTCGACTAAGAAACCCACCCCTAATCCTTCAAGATAGGTACCCTTATTATTGCTTTCAACTCCTAACCTTTGAGGAGTAGTACCTTCCATCATCAGCTTATCAACATGAAGTGATGACTGCTAGATGCGAATACTTGTATGGCGTGAGAAAAACACGACACGTAATATGTGCCTATGAAATTTAAGGGTTGCCCTCGATTTCTCTGGGATTTCATCACCAGGTCCTGGTTTCCATATCATGGTACCTACCACCTTTGAAATATCTCCTTCACAATAAAAAAAGAATCATCAAAATTGGTTCATAAACGACGAAGTTATTCGCAAACACACATAAACGAAAAATGTTCAGAAATTAAGAAAAATCTTCATAAAATGAAAAGTACTGGGCCAAACTATACTAAATTTTTATGGGACCAAATGGCAACCATTTCGCATCAAACTAAAAAAGAATCACGTAAATCGGATCATAAATCGCAGCGTAATCGGTGTACATACATAAAAAAAAAAAAAAAAATACCGATCGCATTGAGAACCTCCTCCTTTTTAGGAAATCGGTTAAAAATGGGTTGAATAGAAAGCAGGGGTGAATAGAGACGAAACTTTGAGAGGGATTTTAACATTCAATTAATTTGATAGGTTACCGACAAGTAGACTATTTTATTTATTTAATTTTACTTTATAATTTAGATACGTTTTTGGCAACATACCATTTTAATTTAACGTTAAAATCCCTCTTAAAATTTTGTGTCTATCACCCCTGCGTTTCTATTCAACCCATTTTACAGAACTAAGATAATAATAAAATATATATATAATATATATATATAATATATATATATACCCATTTTACTATACTTCCACTGTACCTATTTGTACGTTGCATCCTACATCGGCCATCCTTGTCAAATCCATAGTTTCATTCTGCTATCAATGTTAAGCGCTCCCGCCCACGACAGACTTTCTGTAGGTGACCGATTTTATTTGTTCGTAAAAATCGGTGACCGATTGTTTTTGGTTAGAAAATTTAAATCGGCCCGACAAAAAGACTGTCGTGGGCGGGAGCGCTAAAGATGTCAATTGTCATTGATGTAAATGTGGGTCGGGTAATGGTTGCTCTTAATATCATATCACTTTTTTGCAACCTGTACTTTAACTTCGTTTTTCTTGTGGTCCCGATGTACCCCTCCAAAATAATTAAAATAATACAGCTTTCGGGACCGTGGTCCAGGTCCCGAAAGCCACCCATAAATGTTAAAGATTCTCTATTGAAAAGTGGGCGTTTATGTCAAATTATAAACAAACTGTAAATTGCTGTCAATATGTCTAAAGGGGCGGAACACACGCCTTTACGTGTCAAGTTCGAGTCAAGTTCAGTCCACAACTAACGATACCTATGATGACTTGTTGTAAATAAAAGAAAATGACTTGCAAGGTTAATTAAGTAGTCAGTTTAACTGCTAAACAGCCCGCGTGGTGGATTATAGCCCGGCTTAATAATCAACCACGCAGGCCCAGTGCTGGTTGGCAGATGTCACATGTCTTCGAATTTTTTGGTTCTAAGACATGTTCGGTTCCCTCACGTTGTTTTCATTCACTGTTTTGAGAGCAGTGGTGATGAAATAAATTACACAAGGTAATGTGCCTGACTGGGTTCGAACCCACGGCTCACGTTCGTAAGTCGGGGCCGCCACCACTGGGCCAACACTGGTCTCACCAGTCGTATCGCTTTGTCTGATCTATCATGCGGTAAGCAACCGCCTTCGGTACGATAACTTCAAACTTGTCTCGTAATTTTGTTTCAGCTGATTGCCCTAAAACACCAGTAATGATTCAACCTGTCATTATAAAACTATTTAGATACCCAAACCAAGACAAAGGCTTGTTAATAAAAGAACAGCTTGAAAAAATGAAATTAGGTGGATTCATAGGATGAAGACATTTAGAAATAAAACCGGCATTATCCATTCTGTATTTTTATTTAATGCCTCGTTAGTGTAGTGTCAAGTGCGACTCCTGACAAGTCCTGACTGACAATGTGTTTTTGGGTTTTTCTATCCGACACTTCTCAGTAGCTGTCCCGGTTGATGGCAATAGGCCACCCCTATAACATAGGACTTCAACATAAATGGCGAAATGTGGATGAAAAATTAAATTCACCTCTATCTAACCCTTCCAGGATCACAAGCGTGATGTATGTTATTTTTATTTAAAAAATCGACTTTATGCAACGCAGTTTATTACAAATTCGCCAAAATGTACCATTACGCAACTGTGCAGGTGGTACACAATACAAATAGCGAACAGCGAAAAATAGAAGAAAAAACTCAGAACAATGCGATTTAAGTAGGTGCCAATAAAGTGCGAATGAAAGATGTTGACGTCCAAACCAAACACAAAGTGAAATGTCGGTAAGTCTCTGACGGATTAGGAACCTTCTATTTGTCACGAACTAATTAATTAACAACTTATTATCCTTAAGATATTAAATACAAGGCCATTCTGATTACATGTTCGTAGTGACTTTTAGTGACAACAATCAGAATATTAGTTCATTTATTTATTTATTTATTTTATTTTAAAGAAGGCTTACAGACTAACAAACCAATAAAGCAAAGAATATAAAATTAAAAAAATTGCTAATAACAAGCCTCCACATATGGTTAACAAAAAAGTCAACGACAGATAATGCTCGTGGCATATTTTAAATGTAACGAATATTCATTATAAAGAGGAGGTTCTGCCTTAAAATTAATTGCAACTCGGGTCAATCTTTAGGTTAAGCCGTGCCTGCCTAGTTTGGTTCTCGAATGGGTGACCACAAATTACATACCCTGTTTCCTCCATGCCTCGGAAAGCACGTTTAGCCGTTGGTCCCGGCTGCCACATATATGTATTTAGCTGTCGTTACAGGACAGTAGCCAGAAAGTTTGGTAACCTGTCATACCAACAGGTATCGAATTATCCAGTACCACTGAATTAAGAGGTCAGATAGGCAGTTGCTTCATGTAAAACAGTGGTATTCAGCTGCATCCAGTTAGACTGGAAGTCGACCCCAGCATAGTTGGGAAAACGCTAGGCTTGGATGATGAATATTAATTTTATGCGTACATTATAAATTCTGCTATTTGATCTGAGCTCTACGCCTACAAATTGGCATGAAATCACCGCAACCATGAGTTCAGTTCATAAATTCAACATTTTCGCAATTCCATCAGATAATAACGAGAAACAAAATACTGAGTAATGATTAACATTAAATATTCTATTTATGATGGTCTAAAATTACTCGGTATGTGGGCACTATATCATTTTAATCGTCACTTAAAATCGACTTAATTAAATTTGTAGTTGGCCAATATTGAGTTTCTTAGAGAATTATATAATAGATAGTTAAATGTTTCACCTGTGTGACCGTGAATCGACATCATTAATTAATGATTTTAGTTGAATATTTGAATGCGTTAAGAAAATTTAATCATTGATATTTTCAGCTTAAATGGGTAATTCACGTATTAGTGCAGTATCAGATTATCGCAATGACATCGACATCCATCACAGGGGTCACGTACAAGGAACACTTCGATTTCGAGGAGAGATACAGAAACGCTAATGAATGTAATCCGCTTTACTGGCACCCACTACATCTGCCCCCCTACTGCGCAGAAGTTTTCGAGAAATTAATACGAGCCAGATTAGCGACTAACACTCCTGTCAGAATAACGACGGAAAGAGAAAAGGAAAATACTTACCCCATCCAATTTACCTACAATTACCCTTACCCAATGTATCAAATGGAATACCAAGAATACGAGGAATATCGACCACCTTTGAGCCCATATGAAGAAGTGATGGAACTATTGAAGGAAGACATTGCAAAAGATCCAAGCTCACCGACGGTCACAGTAATCCCAAACTTAGGTCCTGTTGCACTGTACAAACAAGCAATATCTAGGAAAAGTGAGAATAGAATCAAATCAATGGCAGAAGCCTATGTCAAAGCTACTAAGAAGATGTATGATGATTACTACAAAACCTATGGCAAATATCCTCCTTCTGAAACACAGCTGTACGTGTATGACAGCGCGAAAAATAAAACTAATACAGAAGTAAAAGAACCAAAAAAGAAGAAAAATAAAGTTCAAAGAGTGAAAACGAAACATGGAGATGTAGTCACCATAATAGAGACAAAGAATTTAGATGTATTTAAAAAAGATAATCCTGCCTTCCATTAATTTATTAAAATAGTATTTTTACTTTATCAATGTAACAATTTATTTACCACCCCACTAATATTCATTTTCATAACATAGAAGAACCAGCATTTTATTGAATGAAAAATAACAAAAAGTACCCTAATTAAAATCTTTTGTTTATAACCATTCCTCACACAATCCATTCATCTTTACTTTGGTCTTCCTCTCCCTCTCCATCCATTAACATTTATATTTATCACACTTTTCACATGCGATTCGTCCCTCCTCATCACATATGCTCAGATAATTTCCTTCAACGTTTCTGTAACTGGCACAACTTGTAAAGTTCCATTAATACACTCATTCCTTATTGACTATAATTGTTTTTTTTTTTTAATTTAAAGGTCTTTTTAAATATACTAAATTTAACAACAAAATATATAAACTAAACTACAAAGGGGCATCGAAAAACTCCTCCTCAACGCTGTCAGCAGGTAAAGTGCCCAAGAGACTGGCAGCGTTGCCACGTAGTATGGCAACACTTAACCTCTGGCCAAGGAAAAAGTGTTAGTACCTATAACGTGTGACTACGGCTTTTCTTTTTGTCCTATCCTGAAAATCTTGTTTCATAATTTTTCAGCGTCGTTTTTTTTTGTCGTAGTCGGGTTTTAGTTTTTTACTGTTTTTTTAAAAACAATTTTGGGGTTAATTTTTGTCAACACATGACTTTTTGTCCGCTAGAGGGCGTGACTTTTTTTTTTTTTTTTAAACGTTGCCCCACACTAGGAATTTCTCCTGTATCGTGTGGGTGCGTTCACAAACATATAAACTCACATACACAAATACCCAGACCCGAAACAACTATCTGCAGGTCATACAAATATTTGTTCCGTGCGGGGATCGAACCCGCGACACGCAACGCAGCAGTCCAATCGCTTAGCCACTGCGCCAACCGTGCCGTCAAACTTTAAATTTGAGCAATATTTTCGAAATGTACAAGTGAGGCCCTTTCAAATGATACCAAACACGGCGTATCTATCTCCATTTTTGTTTTTTAACACTTCTATTCTATTCTATTTATCTTCGGGGACGCCGGCAGACACCAGACGGGCGATCAGTCCTTTCGTTGTGGATTATTTCGCCCAGTTCCCCATTTTGGTGGATCCCCTTCATGGGTTACTGGTGGTCGGCATCGCGAATCTTCCTGTCGCCTTGCAGAAGCTCACCAGTTGTTCGGTAGAGATTTCTGCGAGCTTCTCTTCATTAATCTCATCTGTTCCTAGGATTTCCCATCTGAGTGGCCCATACATTGTGCATTCCGCCACAAGGTGGAAGCTTGTTTCTTCTGCTTCTCCACATGCTGGGCATATGGGATCTTCCTTTACTTTCATAATCGTCAGGTGTCTATTGAGTCCACAGTGTCCTGTTGCGATCCCTACTACTAGTCTTATGTTTCCCCTGCTCATTCTGAGTAGTTTGTGGGATTTCTTTTCATCATATGACTTTAAGAAGATTTTCGATTGTCGACAACCTTCTGTTGCATTCCATCTTTTATTTTACTCTCCTGTGGTTATTCTATGGATGATTCCTTTTGTTATGTTATGTGGGATCGGTAGCCTGGGCTCTGGTCCCACAAAGGTTTCATCTGCTCCTTTTCTGGCTAACTCATCCGCTATCTCATTCCCTTCGTGTCCTTGATGACCAGGAACCCATGCGACTGTTACTTCTGCTCTTTCCGCTAGCTGGTTGAGTGCTTCCTTACACTCTTTAACCAGTGCAGATGTGACTTCCACTTTGTTCAGTGCTTTGAGTGCTGCTTGACTATCACTGTATATAACTATTTTGGAAAGATCACCTGTAAGGGCGTTTCCAATTATTCTGGTACATTCCATAATGGCATGTATTTCTGTCTGGAACACACTTGCGCCTGTTCCTAGTGAGAATGATCTATTTATTTCCAGTCTTGGTATGTGTATTCCAGAGCCGGATAGCTTAGTTGATTCTTTCCTTGATCCATCTGTGTAGCAGACCGCCATAGATGGATCACTCTCGATTGTCCATTCTTCTCTCGTGCCTATATGTATTCTATACTTTTTGTCGAAGATCTTCTCTTTTTTGATTAGGTCATTGTTGGCCATAATCATTGATAGATTGTCTTCGTACGGTTTTGCTATCTCCGAGTGACCTTTGTCCATAAAATTGCCTTTCCAGAGGTTCAAGCTTTTCAGTTTGAACCACTGCTCCAAGGCTCTTTTCTTAACTTGTAGACTAAGCGGTATCATTCCTAGTATGACATCCAGGGCCGCTGAGGGAGTCGTCCTCATTGCCCCAGAGATCATTAACCCGGCCATTATTTGAACTTTTGCTAGCTCTGTGCTGTTAGTCTTGATTTGTGTTCTGTGCCACCATACTATTGCTCCGTGTATAACTCTGGGTATGATGATGGCATTATATATCCAGGCTACTATGGCCGGTTTCATTCCCCAGGTTCTACCTATAGCTCTTCTGCATTGTAGTAATGCAATTTTTGCTTTCTCACATGTTTCTTTTATATGCGTCTTGTATGACATGGTTTTGTCTAAGATCACTCCTAAGTATTTTATTTCCTTAGTTACTTCTATCCGTTCACCGTCTATGTATATTGGTGATAACTCCTCGTATTTCTTTCTTTTTGTAAAAAGGACTAGCTTCGTTTTAGTGGGGTTGAGGTTCAGTCCCCTTTCCCTACACCATTCGAGGGTAGCCCTAATTCCTTTCTTCATTACGTCACTTATGGTGCTAAGTACTTTTCCAGTGATTAATAGCACTCCATCGTTCGAGTATGCTTGTATATATATGTGCATCTTGTTTAGCTTCTCAAGCAAATCGTCAAGTAGCAAACACCATAGGAGCGGCGAGACGCATCCTCCCTGGGGAAAGCCCTCACCGCTCTCACTGTGATGGTATTGTTGCCTAATTCGGCCTGAATTGCTCTGTGTCTTCGTACGTTTTCTATCCATCTTGACATGTAGCTTGCTATGCCTTCCCTTTGTAAAGCGGCCTTGATCGCTGTGGAGTTGGCTTTGTCAAAAGCTCCCTCCACGTCGAAAAAGCAGCCCAATGCAAATTCTTTGTTTTCTAACGCTCTTTCGATTCTTACCGCTATGTTATGGAGAGCTGTCTCCGTGGACTTGCCCTCCATATATGCGTGTTGATTTCTCTGTAGCGGTGTGTCACTTTTTTCCACTTTGTTTCTAATGTGTCTGTCTATTATTTTTTCTAGGGTTTTCAGCACAAAAGATGAGAGACTGATGCACCTAAAAGATTTTGCTTCCTGGTACGTCGTCCTCCCAGGCTTAGGGATGAAGACTACTCTTACTTTTCTCCAATTTTCAGGTATATAGCCTGTGGCCACACTACTTCTGAATAGAGCTAGTAGATCTTTGATAATATACTTGTATGCCTGCTGTAATATCTTCGGGAGTACACCGTCCGGGCCAGGTGCTTTGTATGGTTGGAAGGATGATATACTCCAATCTATTTGGTCTTCTGTAATGATTTCTTCGACCTCAGCTTGTGTCACTTCGCCTTGGTTTTCGGTCATCATTGTTTCCTCTTGATAAGTTTCACATCCGGGGAAGTGACTTCTCATCATTTCGGTCAGTATCTTTTTTGGGTCGGATATGATCTCTTCCCCTATCTTTAGGCTTCCTAGTTTGCATGCTTTGTCTTTCGACAGCACCTTGACTATTCGCGCGGTATCAGTGTGTCTACTGATATTTTCACAGTAGGCGTTCCACCCTGATCTGCTTTCTTTCCTGCACATTTGTCCTAGTTTGTTCCTTAGTTCTCTATATTTGTCCCAGTCCTCATCGCCCCCTTTTCTGAGGGCAGTTCTAAGGGCTCGCGTGCTTTTCCTGATCTTCCTTAGTGTTTTGTTCCACCATGGTTGGCCTTTACCTAGTTTTAGTTCCTTAAGAGGGCATGCGCAGTGGAAGGCTTCTGTTAATGCCTCCTCTAGACGCTTGGCTTCCTTTTCGAGTTCCTCTGCTGTTTCGTAGCTTTGTTTTTGACTAGGAGACCATGTCTTTATTTTTGAGTCAAAGATCTCCCAGGAGGCTTTCTTTGCATTTCTGATCATTACTTTCTCCATCTCACAGTCCAGACTGAAGATGATCCTACGGTGATCCGAGTACGAATCCTCCTCGTCAACTCTCCAGTCTTTTATGTGTTTGCTTATGCTGCTGGATGCCATCGTAATATCCAGCACCTCAGCTCTTGACCTGGTTATAAAAGTGGGTGTGTTACCTACATTTATTATTTCTAAATTACTGCTTATAATAAAGTCTAGTAGCAAGTCACCTTTTTTGTTGCAGTCTGTGCTACCCCAAGCCACATGATGTGAGTTGGCGTCGCACCCCACAATAATCGGAATATTCTTACCTCCATACTTGTTTATCGCCCGTTCCAGTTCTGGTGTTGGCGGCTTGTAGTTGGTCTTTTTAACACTTACTTTTTGTCCGCTAGAGGGCGCCATATCGAGTTTTGTGACACGTCACGTAGCCTATGTTCAGCGGACAATTAAGACGGTTCGAACGATACCTCATAATGTTGAGTTCCGATAAGTAGATTAGGAGCTATGAGGGAACAGATGAAAATACTCACATACATACATATATAGCCAGTCAAAATCATAACCCTCCTTTGGCTTTGCCGTAGTCGGGTAAAAAAGGAATAATAGAGCAGATCTTGGATATAATACAATGATGATTTTTTATTATTTATATTTATTTTCTTCTTTTTTTTAAACTTTGCCCCACATTAGGATTTCTCCTGTATCGTGGGAGCGTTTACAAACATTTAAACTTACATACACAAACACCCAGACCCGAAACAACTATCTGTAGGTCATTTAATTAATATTCGTTCCGTGCGGAATACGAACCCGCGACACGCAGAGCAGTAGTCCTATCGTTTAGCCACTGCGCCAATGGTGCCGTCAAAATAAATAAATAAAGGCTAGAAAATATTCAAGCTCTCTAATTGTTACAGCGAATCCGCATCCCGGTCGTTATGAAACTATAGCCCAGAAAACGGAGGATATAGCCCGAGCTACGGCCGAAGCTTTTGTTGAAGAATCTCAGAAGAAGTATGAGGAATACCTCGCAGCCTACGAAAAATATAAGAATGTCCGTAAGATATATAACGACCTTCTGGCCAAAAGGGGTCAAAGAGAGAGAGTCAAAGTAATCAAAATAAATAATTGGAACAAACTGTAAATTGTATGTATGAAGAAGTTTTAAGAAATATATAAATGTTTCGGTTAAATTATTACCAACTAGCTGCTGCCCGCGACGTCGTCTGCGTGACGCCCTTTACTTTTTCTATTTTAGATATTTACATTTTGTAGCTCTGTATAGTTAGTAAATAATGTTTATCTTATGCAAACCATGTGCAATAATATTTTATCATAATATTGGGCCGACTATTTTCGACATATTCATGTAAAATAAAGAATATGTACCTGTACAATATACACACATATAAACTCGCAGGTGCAACATGCAGCGCAGAAATAAGGTCAAATAAACTTTCTAGTATTGTCGTCTAAGATTCGATTGTCTGAATAGAAAAAGATTCATTGTTTCAAACAAGTAATGTGTTTATAAAGCCCAGTAGAAGCAATAAACTAGTTCAGTCTCTGACTGAAAGAACGAACAAAATGTTTTATGTTAAATCCATTATAAAAATAAAGGTAAGAGATAATAATTGTAACAATATTCCGAGCAACAGTTTATTATTATTATTTATGTTTAAACTTTTAACCTGTCATAGACGAAATTCGACACAGACAAGCATTATTAACCCTTAAATATTTTTCTTTAATATTAACTATTAAGAACTACTTACCACTCAAAAGAACGTAGGGTCCATATTTTAAAGCTGTTAAATCATTTAAAAATATTAATAGTTATGAAGTTTTTATGGACATATCAATTTGGAGAATTGTTTTTAAACTTAGTCATTACATATTTTAATTTTATTGTTTTACACAAACAGAGCACTTTTTAAGAAAATAAACTCAAATTACCTGACTGCTTCGTTGGTCCAGTGGTTGCAATCGCGACTCCAGAGCACGAGCTCCCGCGTTCGATTCCAGACTAGGCCACTGTTAATGGGGTTTTTCATCAGGAATTTCTCAGTAACTGCCTTGGAGTCTGGATTTGTGCCTGGTTTATGTCAATAGGCTCGCCCCCTTTTATATGGAACTAACACATACTGGCGAAATGAAAAAATACTCATGGGTAACCCTGCCTAGCCCTTCGAGGATTGACTGACGTTAGGTTGGATATCCCGGTTAACGTAACTAAGGGCGGTTACAGTACCCTCATCCAGAATTCCCAGATATTTTTTGCTTACCAAGCTTATTCCTGCCTATACCATAACACTTGGGCCACTAAAACGATCTGCTCACTTGAATTAAATGCTAAAAATAACACAAAAACTTACTTAATTATTTATTTTTAGACCAAATCCTTCGACATATAAAATAGGGCCCTATTTTCTTAAGAGTAGTTTATTTCTATCAATAGTTTTTCAATGAATCCGTGTGGGTTTAATTCATAAAGTTCTATTCGTACGAAAATTACTGAGTTTTTTTTTTCTAGCCTATATCGTCCTGCTGGGCAAAAGCCTCCCCCATAGCCTTCCACTCATCCCTATGTGCGGTTTTCTCCGTCCAATTGGGCAAAACGCTTCTATGTCGTCACGCAGCGTTTTCTAGGTCTCCCTCGGCGACGACGCCCGTCTACTGACATCCACTGCGTGACGACTCTGGACCATCGATCTTGATCCATCCTACAGACATTACTAATTTTGTCTTACTTCTATCGCTTCCACTGGAACAAACCAAAGGAAAATTTCAATTAATGTCAAAAATGTAGGCTTAAAATAATACTTCTGAAACATTTATTTTTTACAGTTTTTATTTATATTGCTGTCGCTGGAAGGCATAAAATGTTCCATAGACGGTACATTTTCCGAACCCCGTCGAAACCGTACAAAACCAGGCGATGATCTATGCAACCCTCTCTACTGGTACCCGCAAAACATTCCAGAATACTGCAACTTTAAGAACATGCCTACTCCTCCTACTTTCCCCATTCCTATACCAGTACCAGTGCCTGAACCTCTGCCAATACTCCCTCCGCCAGAGGTGCCTCCTATAATTATGCCTCCTCATGAAATGCCGCCTGTCTCAATCCCATTTCCAATAATGCCACTACCTATGCCCTTGCCATTTGGTATTCCTTTGGCTCCTACAAACCCAATGGTTCCCGTTGCTGGAATACCGTTGCCACCTCCACCTGCTTTTCAGATGCCTTTCCGTCACCCGTATCCGCTACCTCCAACTTACGGGGCACCTATTGCTCAACATCCGCCACCTATCGCACCTCTATATCCACCTCATTTCTCGCAACCAGGGCCATACCCGGCACCTTATCCGCCTCCTTATTCGCCTCCGTTTCCTTCTTCTTATCCTTGTCCATACCCAATGCCATCTCCTGGAATGTGCATGGTTCCTGGAATGGGCATGGTTCCCGGAATACCCGGCATCGTTAGTCCTGATGGCGGCATTAACATCATGCCTTTCTCAGATGCCTACTCGGAAATGTTAGAAAACCATAAGCAGAAGATGATTAGAAGACGTATGCAGAGACTACTCCGAGATTATGAAAGACCTCCATGGAAGAGTCGAAGACATACCAGGCGACAGACAGAGAATGAAGTTATAGATGTTATACATTTGAGTGAATAGATGATATTTATTATAATTATAAAGAAAGAAAGAAAGAAAAAATATTTATTCGTCGCAGCTTAACAAGAACATACAAGGAGAAACAAATAGAAAATAAAACAATATAACGCATAATAAACAGTAAAAAATGTGAAAGTGTACGTGTTACAGCAGTGGAAGATTTGTATTTTTGGTAACGATTAATAAATAACACAATTATTTAATGTTTTTTGTAGTTTTTAACGCTGGCTAAGTCTAAACCTAAGTGACAATGATCCCATACATTATTATGTTTATTTAATTTCCCACGCCACACATGCACATACACATGAGGTTAGAAAGGTATGCTAGTGAGGCAAAATATTATTCATTCGACCCTCAAGAAACAAAATCGATTAATGGTTTAAAAATTGTTTGTACGTAAAATACAAATATTAAATACATTCACTGCAAAAGCAGACACGAATCCAAGAACTCTTTTCGAAAACATCGAATTAAGGCTCGGTTGCAAAATAAATATTGCGAAGCGTTCTGAGCTCCCTTTTATCGAACGAATCCATGCATTCAACGCATGAATATGAAATACGTTACATAGTTTCCTATAAAAACCTTTTAAATTCTTACCGATAAAAATACAATACGCTGGTCATACGAGCTTTTAAAGGGATTTTGGAAAATTCTGCAAAGCGCTTCTCCAATATTCTTTTTGTGTTTGAAAAGTTGTAAAATAATGGACGCTTTGTTCGAGCATGATTAATTCAATGCCTAATTTGTTGAAGTGGCGATTCAAACAATTGACGACACGGTTGGCGCAGTGGCTGACCGATTAGACTGGTGCTCTGCGTGTCGTGGGTTCGATCCCCACACCGAACAAATATTTGTATAACCTAAGTACAGATAATTGTTCCGGGTCGGGGTGTTTGTGTACGTGAGTTTAAATGTTTGTACACGCACGCACGATACAGAAGAAAATTCCTAGTGTGGGGCAACATATGCATTTAAAAAACAGAAAAAATATATTTACAGTCTTCATTATCGTAACTCTCTCTCAACTGAATAGGTACAAATATTTTACACGAAGCAGTTGCCTATCTGTCAACTTCACTATCTAGTAGTACTATGATTCCTTTTGGTGAGACTGGCTGATGTCAGACTTTTGGGCTTCTGACTACTCGTATCGACTGTTAAAGATCAATAAATGACAGCCGGGACCAACAGCTTCTGAAACCCATAGGAAACCCGGTACGTAATCGTCGCCCATTGCATCGACGAACCGACAAACTTAACATTGAAGGTAATTAGTAACCACGATCATTAAAATGCAAATTGTAAATTAGCCTAACTCGGAAATTTCTAGCAAAACTAGCATCTTCAACGCTTTTCCCATAGGTACAATGTTTTAATGATTAATGATGTCAAGTCAGGAGACGACACATTTCTGGGAACAGTTGGTTTTATTTTAGAATAGTGTACAAATACATGTGGACACGACAACTGTGAGTTGTGCGTGAGTGATGGATCGCGCGCGTTGACGGAAGCGCGCCAAAAATGTGTAGCACTCGAGAAACGCTATGTAAACTGAAATTAACTAAAAACTTTCCTCTATCTAATTTTGTTTCTTGAATGTAAAATCATCGACTCCCAGGTGTCGCCACATTGACAGGTCTTGTACGTCTCGCATTCAGTGGGTTCCCGCAACCTTCAAAAGGTCATCGGTCCACCTAGTGGGAGACCTTCCAACGCAACGTCTTCCAGTTCGCGGTCGCCACTCCAGAACTTTTCGGCCCCATCGGCCATCCGTTCTGCGAGCAATGTGCCCTGCCCATTGCCACTTAAGTCTGGCGATTCTTCGGGCTATGTGCGTCGGTAACCTTAGTTCTCATGCGGATGTCCTCATTTCTGATTCGAATGTAAAATACGGACTAACATTACGGGAATCTTCTGAATGTAAAAAGCACAGAGTATACAGGCAAAAATAGAAATAAATTATTTTAAAAATCGTATTATAAGAAATGTACATTTAGGCGCAGTATATTGTTATTTCTTGTATACTGGTATAATTAGTGCTTTTAGGTAAACTTTAACTAGCAAGTATCTGTGGCTCAAGGTACATACAGGTCGATGTGAAATAACTTACCTTTTCCCAACCATGTTGGGGTTGGTTTTCTGTCTACCCGGATGCAGCTTACCAGTATTTTACATGTGACATCGGCGACTTAATATTAATTTAAAATTTGCCTCTACGTGCATCGTAAAACTCAATGTACATTATTAATTTCCTCTACAATTATTGTACCCGAAACAAAATTTTAAAGATTTACACGCTGTGCACCCGAATTGAAAAAATGACGAGCTTTCATACCAGTGTTCATGTCAAAAGAGGATTCAATATTGTATTTTAAATACTATCAATATTTAATTGTATATTAGTACATTACTGCAGAATCCAGTAAGTAAGCCTTCCTGGCCAAGTATGAGTTAACCGGACCGAACCGCAGGTGAGGTCTGGTTATATACGAGGCCAGGATGGCTTTCTTACTGGTTGAGGTTTGTATAATGCTTTTCTCAAAAATTAAAGAAAGTTTAACAACATCATCATCAGCCAATAGACGTCCACTGCTGGACAAAGGCCTCCCCCATAGAACGCCATAAAGATCGGCAGCCTGCCGATCACAAATTTAATTAATTAAACGATTAACAACAAATTTGTTTAATTAATATTGAAGGTTACATTCATACGTGAAAACACAATAGCACTTTTTGGCCGACCCGGGAATCGAACCCAGGACCTCACGCTCTGCAGTCGAGCTTGCGACCACTAGACCAACGAGGCAGTTTAGGAAACAATTTTAGAAAAAACTTTTTAATAAACTGAAATTACTAAATACAATCATAAAATCCCACACTATAAATGTCATACCAAAAAGAGAGATAGATATATATTTGGAACCTCCCTTCTATATCCATGTTATAATGGCTAAACTCTAATCTGTGTCTGGTACTATGTTTTTTTTTCTAAGCAGATCTAAAGAGGATGACCTAGTGTCCAGTAAGTAAATTACATACTTACTTACTGGACAGTAGGAGATTCCAAATTTAAAATCTCGCTTCTTACTGGACAGTTGTGAATAAGTCTCCGGTAAAGTTCACTTTCTGGATACTTTTTAGAGATGTTATGGCAACATTACATACCATTTTTGAGAAAAATATATTTACTTGTCGTAAAATACACGATTATTATTTTATCTAGAACTATTATGTGACAATGAACTTGAACAACAATCATAGAAATGTTGGCCTATTCACAGTCAACTACGGATAACAAAAGTATAATTCAACAACTCCTATGACATACTTAATATTCGATTCCAATAAAAAGCATACAGGATAATTCTATGGCGATTTTTCTACCAGCCCATTGTTGGTTGTATGGAGGATGGACTGCTTATCTGACCTTCATAGCCTCGTTGGTTGGTCTTGCGACCACGCAAGCGCGACTGCAGAGCGCGAGGTCATGGGTTCGATTCCCGGGTCGGCCAAAAAGTGCTATTGGGTTTTTCATTAGAAATTTCCCGGAGTTTGGAAGTTGGTGGTATAATACCCCCGTGCCTCGGAAAGCACGTTAAGCCGTTGGTCCTGCGCCTGATCTGTCTCCGGTCGTGTCGGATTGCCGTCCCATCGGACTATGAGAGAAAAGGGAACAGAGAGTGCACTTGTGTCTGCGCACACACTTGTGCACAATGTGCACTATAATATCTCCCGCGCAGATGGCTAATCTCCGCTGGGATTGGCCGACGTGACCGTAAAACGGTCAGGAGGACTATTAGTACTGGGTAATACGATACATACACTTTGGTGAGGCTGGTTGTCAGACTTTCGGGTCTGAATTACCCGTTACGACTTACTGTCAATGATCTACAAAGGACTGCCAGGACCAACAGCTAACCCTGCTTTCTGACGCATGGTGGAATATCGGTCTGTAATGGATCACCTATCCACGGGCCAACCTAGCCAGACACGGTTTAACCTAAAGATCGACTTGCTAAGAAAAAGAAACTGCATGTGCCAAAAACTTTTTTACAAAAAATAAAACCGACTTCGACATAAATATAACACAAAAAAGTGAAAAATAAAAAATCAGCTTCTGAAGTCGGTGGCAAAAACATGAAATCAAACAAACAAAAGTCACCGACTTCAGAAGCTTATTTTTTATTTTTTGTAAAAAAGTTTTTATTTTTCACTTTTTAGTGGTTCACATGTGCTTACCCCTTCACAACGTACTGGCGTGATGTTATGTTATGAACTGGTGTAAACAATAGACAGACATGAGATTTCAGCAATCCCAGTCCATGCTATCATTTATTGAGGAGTTCCGTTGTCTATCTCCGAAGTTCTTCATCAGAATATGTTCACCAAATAGTTTTTATAACCTTAGTAGTGAGCACAGGCGTGATATTATGTTGTGTGATGGCGTAAACAATGCTTAGATATGCTATAGCAACAATCGCGGTTAATCAGCTGTTATTTATTGAAGAGTTCCCCCGATTTCTACAAGATCCCATCATCAGATATTGAAATGGTGACAATGGGACTACACGGGAAGCACCAGCTTTCAAATGAAAAAAGAATTATGAAAATCAGTTCACCCAGTCGCAAGTTATGAGCTAACAAACGTGAAAAAAAAAATACAGTCGAATTGATAACCTCCTCCTTTTTTCGAAGTCGGTTAAAAAGTAAATAACTATTACGGTAAGCGTAAGAGACAATGGATGTCACCTTCATTAATTTATGAATTACCTGAGGGAATGATCGATTGTGTCAAGAGTAAAATAGGTACACCTAAAAAGTATCGTAAGAAAACACTACCTGTCCATAGTTGCTGTGGTCGATTGACGGCCGTCGGTCCGTCAATGTCGTGAGCCCAATTATTCTTGCTTGCTATGATCTCAGAATACAGAAAGAACCAGAAGCCGTAAGCGCGCCTATTACTGAAGCGACAAAAACTACTCCTAAACAGAGTAGTTTGACACGCAGCCGCTCAGTTACTCTTCGAACGTCGTAGCGCGTAATGTGTTTTACCGGTGTCCAATTAAATTAAATTATGCCGTTTTGTGTCGTTCCCACCTGTAAAAATGCAGCGGGGCTAAAAAATAAACAGGATGGGATCACATTTCACATTTAAGTAACGCATTCACTAATCACCTTATTTTAATATTGAATAAATTGTTCAGTTTGTAATTGTCATAGATAATAATGCATCCATTTTGTTAGTGTTGCCAATATACTAGTTTTGATTTTCCCTTCTTTCTATTATTACCTACTGAGGGCTTTTATTTGGTGTAGTATAATAATACCTTCTTTAAAAAGTATTTTAACCGACTTTACAAAAGAAAGGTTATTGCCCGTATCTTTATATGGTATTGTTAGAATTGCATAACATTCATAATAGGTGCTATGTCAGTCTATTATGATTTCGTAACTTTACATTTGTGGTGTGTGTGAGAGAGGAAGCGCCCTCCCTTCCTGTCTCACACACATGTATTAAATTATGTTAAAATTAAATTATCTAAACCGTTTTTTATTTAAAGATCTTCTCTATTTCTTAAGATTTTCAAGTACATAATTATTATTACTTAGAAAAGGACAATTTTGATTTAATAATATCATATCTCCAATACACTCAACGGTTACCCCAAAAACGGGCAAATAATGTCTGAGCTTGCCACATTACGCGGGTGGGAAGTGAGGCGGGCGGGGGACGCTTGTTTTGTATTGGATTCAGCGTGCGGCTTGCAATGACAGTTGAACGCGGCTTCTGGTTCTTTCTGTATTCTGAGGCTATGATGACCAATGACGAAGGGATGATCTCATGACATTGGTTGGCTGATGGCGCTGAGTATAGTAGTTTTGATTGAACCATTGTGATAATATATATATATATGTTTGTTAGATAAAATCAGATGATTTATGTTCATTGAAAACGGATTTTGTCAACTTAAAAATCAACAAAGACAACAAAAATGAATCCGAGGGTAGTGTGACATTTATGGATGCTCGCGATAGTGACTGTGAACTTATAAATGCGGTGGATGAAATGGTGACCACTGCTACATCACCTACCAATAATCAAAACGCAACGGCATCAATGTCGTTGATTGGAAATGCAAGTACACAAAGTGAGAACAAAGTGATGAATGATCCGCGTATTGAAGGTAGTTCAAAAACTTTTTCTCAAACGAACGTTGAGCCGCAGAAACCGGTTGAGGTGCGAGCTATGTCATCGAGCGTTAGAGAGGATCACATCAATAACACAGTCCCCCATCCTGAGATAAAATCCTTTGCTCAAATTGCAAGTGAAGGAGGTGAATGGAAAATGGGAAATAAAGAAGAAGAATGGGAAATAAAGCAGAGAAAAAGGTACAGAAATAAATTTCTTAGTACCAGAGGAGAGGCAACCTTGCAAGCGGAAGAAAAATTCAAGGCGGCGGACATTAAGGTTCCGTTGTTCATTAATAATGTTGCCAAAGAAGTGTCATCAGAAGATATTTCTGGGTATATTCTGCAAAAAACTGGTGTACAGGTTTCCTTAGAGAAAATAAATGTCAGGAGACAAAGGGATTATAACGCGTATAAAGTGTTTGTTCCTAGACTAAAGTTAAATATCTTCATGGATGCAAGACTATGGCCCGATGGAATTTCATTCCGTCGGTTTGTAAACATTGTAACTAAAAGGATTAGCGATAACGAAATTACAACATGAGTACAATGCGAAATAAACAGTGTGTCATGGTTAGTTTTAACTGTAAATCGGTTAAACGATCGATAGATAGCGTGAGGTTATTATGTGGATCAGCAGATATCATAGCCCTGCAGGAAACTTGGCTTATGCCTCATGACCTGAATTGTCTTGGTGGAATTGATTCGAGCTTTAGTTACACCGGAACGTCGGCAGTGGACGCGTCAGCGGGCTTGCTGCATGGCAGGCCTTATGGAGGGGTCGCACTGCTATGGAAGAAAAGTGCGTTTTCGAATGTGTCTGTGATTGACTGTCAGTCAGTGCGTATATCGGCGATTAAAATTGTGCTATGTGATAGATCAATCTTAGTGTTCAGTGTTTATATGCCGACCAACTGTGCAGATAACCTGTGTGAGTTCACGAACTGTCTAAGTAGGATTCATGCTATTATTGAGGAACAGCAGGTAGGATCTGCATATATTCTTGGTGACTTTAATTCCCACCCCAGTGAACTGTTTGATGTCGAGTTGCGCAATTTTTGCGTAGAACAGAAGTGGATGTGTGCGGACATAAATATGTTAGGTTCTGACTCTGGCACATATACTTTCGTTAGCGAGGCTCATGGGTGTCAAAGATGGCTCGACCACTGTGTGGTGACGGAATCAGCCTATCAGTCAATTACTAGTGTCAATGTTAAATATGATGTGACTTGGTCTGACCACTATCCTTTATTTATAAATTGTAATTTAAATTTTATTAATCCAATTCTGAATTCTATAAATAATAAGAGTAAAAATAAAATATTATGGGGTAATAGACATTTGCAACAGCTGACTTTATTTAATGAATTATGTAATAATAATTTAAAATATATTGATTTTCCTGACGACTTCCGTAATTGTTGTGACATGAATTGTAATATATTAAAACATCGTTTAGTGATTGACAAATTATATAATAATTTAGTAATTATTCTGAGCAATGCTGCAATTGCATCATTTGACGGACCGTATTGTAAGAGAAAAGGAGGTTATATCAGGGGCTGGAATCGGCATGTTAGCGGGGCTCATCGGGAGGCCAGACTAAGTTTTAGAGTATGGGTGTCAGCGGGTAAACCCTCTCACGGTGATGTGTACAATAGAATGGTAAACACTAGAAAAGAATTCAAAGCTAAAATTAAATGGTGCCAAGACCACCAGGACCAAATAGTTATGGATCGGATAGCCTCACAACATGACAAAAATAATTTTCGGGAATTTTGGAAAAGTACCAAAAACATGAACCATGCACCTGACCTCCCGGTGAGTGTCGATGGACTGTCTGACGCCACTGATATAGCCAACTTATTTAAAGATGTTTTTGTAGTTGATCCACCTCTGGGACCCTCGTCGTCGTCGGGTGACTCTGAGTTTAGTACCACGTCGCCAAAACTGACGAATCTAACCATAAGGTTTACGTCAAAAGAGGTAAAAAAGGCTATTAGTCAGATGAAACGTGGTAAGTCACCCGGTCACGATGGGCTTAGTGTGGAGCATTTAAGACATGCTGGTAAACATCTGCCCCGAGTATTAGCGTTACTGTTTAATTTTTGTATCTCGCATTCTTATCTGCCCAGTGACATGATGAAAACTGTAGTGGTCCCGATTATTAAAAATAAAACTGGTGACATGTCAGACAGGTCGAACTACAGACCGATCTCCCTCGCGACGATTATCGCAAAGGTTTTTGACAGTCTTTTAAACACCTTTCTAAGAAAGAACATTGTGTTGCATGATGCTCAGCACGGTTTCCGCCAGGGACTGTCAACAGAGACGGCCATCATGTGTCTAAAGAAGACTGTACGCTATTACGTAGACAATCAGAGTCCTGTCTTTTCTTGCTTCCTTGATATGTCAAAGGCTTTTGATCTGATTAATTATGACATATTATGGGGTAAATTACGCAAATCAAAAATGCCTTTAGAATTAATTAATGTTTATAGGTACTGGTATGGCCACCAAGTGAATTCTGTACGTTGGGCAAATGCTAGTTCTGATGAGTATAAATTGAAATGTGGGGTCAGACAGGGTGGTTTGTCTTCACCGATTTTATTTAATTTGTACATAGACGATCTCATTAGTGAGCTCAGTAGCTTGCAGGCCGGGTGCTACATAGATGGAGTGGCCTTTAATAACATCAGTTACGCCGACGATATGGCAATCTTGAGCCCATCAGTATCCGGCTTAAAAAAGCTCTTGGATGTTTGTGAGAGGTATGTTGTGGAGCACGGTTTAAGATACAATGCCGATAAGAGCCAGGTTCTTGTTTTTGGAGCGAAGTCCTCAGACAGTTTTCCTCCAGTCAAGCTGGCAGGTAGTGTCTTGAATCGTGTTCAACAATTTAAGTACCTCGGGCATATTGTTACGGCGGACATCAAAGATGACCTTGATGTGGAGAGGGAACGAAGAGCATTGGCGGTTCGATGCAACATGCTTGTGCGGAGGTTTGCTCGCTGTACATGTGAAGTTAAAGTGACGCTTTTTAAAGCATATTGTCAAACACTGTACACGAGTAGCCTCTGGACGGGCTGTACGCAGAAAGCCATCAATGCTCTTCGAGTCCAGTATAACAATGCATTCAGGATGCTGCTGGGGCTGCCACGCTTCTGCAGTGCGTCGGGAATGTTTGCTAATGCGCACACTGATGGCTTTGCAGCGATCAGACGTAAGCGTGCCGCGTCGCTGCTGCAGAGGGTCCGGGGCAGCTCGAATAGCCTCTTGAGTGTCATTGCGGGCAAATTTGATTGTCCAATTATAAATTCTCTGTCCAACCTACATGTGTTACTAACATAGATTTAAGTTTTATGTTTACTAACAAGCAATCTATGGATGTTTTAAGTCCGAAATAAATGATAAATAAAAAATTGTCTTAGTTTTAGTTTAACAATAACCTAGTTAACTTAAATTTATACCTTTACTTATATAAAATAATAAATTATATGGAAAACGTAACCAGTGCCTACAATTTGAGGGTTGCCCTAGATTTCCCTGGGATCCCATCATCAGATCCTGACTTAGTGAGAATGGGACTACCTCATTAATGACGGAGATATCCGGAAACAAACAAACAAAAAAAAACGTGTGGCACTCGGAGACTGCCGCGGTAAAGCTATTGCATAGCATTTTTTATCAACTTATGCAAATAATTAATTATTTAATTTGACAACCTCAGTTGACAACCTTGTTATTTTCCGTAACCATAGCAACCTGGTTGAAAATATTTTCGTTACGGAATTTCTGGATTCGCTCTCCACGCTCAAGGCCCGCGATAGAAGCTATGCAATAGCTTAAAAACAGACGAATTGAGAACCTCCTCCTTTTTGGAAGTTGGTTAAAAACAGTAAACGCAATCCTTACAAATCTTTATTTTTTAGTAGTACTGCCCCCCTCCCTCCTCCCTCAACCTCTGGTGACGCCTTTGGTGCCCACCATTCATGAATATTGCATACAATTTGAAATACCATTGAATTCTATTGTAATCTCCTTTGACCATTCGTGTTGAATACGGTTTGTGTAGGTACTAAGGTATCATATTATCGCTTTATACCTGCGTTTAGCCTTTGCCTCGGTCAAACTAATCGTGCCCTCACAAAGCCTTGGCCTGTGCTGCCAAAGTTGTCGAAGCTGGTCTTTTGTGTATGATTCAATGTTCACCTCGCAACAGATTACGTTTGTGTGTGTCAGTTTAGGGTTTCCAAACAAGAATTCGTACTAACAACTGGCCTTTGAGTCGATTGCAGGTGTATTTTCAATGAGACTGATATTCGAGGTTCGTGGTTATGTGTTTCGAATAGCTGAATTAGAGATTTAGTTTTTCAAGATAGCATGGCTACGGCGTTACGTTTTTCCAGGTAGTGTGCATTCGTTGTTCAGGTTTTCGTGGTAGCGTGCATTCGTTGTTAAGTGTTTCGTATTCATAAACTTACGGGGAGGTGATATTAAGTGTTACACCTTTTTAAGTCACGTATCACATTCCGTTTAGTCAATCCCAGTAACTAATCAGTAAAGTAAGTAAGTATATACGGAATTATCGATATGATCGATAAAGTTTTCTGAATCCGACACTTACCTACACTATCCTATTATTATATAATGTAAATTGATGGCAGTGCTCACACAACATGATATCCAAGACTCCAAGCTGTTTGTCGATCGTCTCCCAGCCGGTTGTTCAACCCTTTGCCATCTTTCACATGAGGTCTTTTAGAGCCCTGTCGGGGCTGCGGATTTTTCCAAAGAGATACCGCGCCCTCGCCACAAAGGGCTAAGAAGGAATATGGGTGGTTTTTAGTCAGTAGAAGTCTGATACTCTCTAGGAGGAGTCATTCTACAATTTCCCACACTCCTAAACAAAAAAAAGGTCAATGGAGTTGGTTGGGTGAGTGATTTTCCTTGGGTTTCGTGTCTTGCTCTTGGTTTCGTAGCCTGGCAGACACTTTACGTTGTGGGATTTATTTAATACCAAGAAACCGATGACTTAAGACTTTCCAGAACTTGCACTGGGCCTGTATGGTGGAGTGGAATAACTAGCCTGCGTCGGTGTTCTTAAGTTCATATGACCCCAATCTATTTAGACTTCTTCTTACCCACGACGACGGAACAGAGAAGGTATATGCGTTTAGGGTGAGAGGTTGTTTGACAAGTTTGAGATTTGAAAGATATGACCTGCAAAGATATGATCCACCGAACTATCCCGAAGCTGCACTGACTGGTGGCTTTGAGTAGCGGGTTTTTTTTTTTTAAATGTAGTTTGCTTTTTGGGTTAGCTCGATCCAACATCGAGCTCATCTCTGTCCTCAGGACAAGATTGAGATCAAGAGCAGGCCAATTTAAAATCTGTTAAAAATATCACGATTTTCCTTCCACCGTGTTAATCAGCAGTTTTCTACCAAGATACTAAAAGAAAACAAACTGATATTCTTAAACATTTATTTCCAATTAGAATTTAGATAACATTAGGCAATACAATATAGTTCCAATAATACGGACATAGTCTGATTTCATATAATTTTGATTCTTACAGCTATCACTACTAAGCGTTGATAAAATTTAATAATAAACAGATATATTGCTAAATCTATTCAAAATGTCTAATAATTGTGTATGTAATTGTGTCACCCTATATCAAATATTTTCTTTTATGTACATAATTAAGAATATTCTATTCTTAGAATAAAATAGAATATTCTTTACTAAGGTTTTTAAATCCAGCAAAACTGAACGCGATCACTTGAACCGCGTTCAAGAGATGCAGCGTCTGTCGTAAACAGAGTTAGGTAAAATGTGTGAAGTAGTGCTATGTAGTCTATAGAGTAATAATTAGTTACATAAATTAACTTTTTTTATTCTTTATTCAAAGGTTTCTTAAGTTACTGTGCTAAACGCTTAATACACCGATCAAATCAACAGGCATAGCTCTATTAATATTAGTGTGATATTTTGACTCAATTTATAGTTTTAAATAAAGTTTTCCAAATTCATATGGTATTATCGGAAACTGCTCAATACATTTTATAATTTAGTGCAATACTTAAACTACAATACAAATTATTTTATTTTTATAAATATTACTATTCTATTACTTATTCTATGATTGGACGGAATTCCTGAGGGTTCCAGATATATACAGATACCTTATATACTAAAAACTATCTTTATTTGTAATCCTACCATAAAAGACTGATTGTAAGTAGGGTATTAAAATAGGTAAAAATATTTCCTGTTATACAAACTAGGCAGTTAAAAGTTGAAATACAAAGTTTTAGTAGTAAAATTTTTTCTTTGATTTGAAAAGTTGTTATTGTTGTGTTGTTGTTGTTGTATTTATATAAATAATTTTCGATTCTCGTTACAGAAACATTTCAAGTGGCGTTAAGACCACTAAAAAGTACAAAACACTAAGATGGAAACATACCTACTTATCTTCATGAATCGGAATTTATTCGGGCGTTAGACAATAATAACGTAATGATGACAAATTGTTCCTACAGGTTCTTTAAACACAGTAAGTGGTAAACATAGTCATTGCGGGTACTTACGTACTTGCGGAGTGCAGAACTCCTTGTGATTTAGTGTTTAAATACAACTAAGTGGGGATCAGATCTGCATGCTGTCTCCAACAAATATATTACAGATTTCACCGTTTTTGGCTTTGGAATATAATACGTTTCGAATGATTACACTTTTGTTTTAACCATTAGGTGGCAAATTGGTTTCATGTTTGGCACTTTTACAGTAAGCCATTTCTGCAACGACAGTATTTCACGTTAAGGTATGTTTTAAGTAGGTTTGCTCTTAAGTTAGCACAAAGCTGTCGCGGGAATATGCTGACATTAACCTTAAAAGTAACCTTTAATAATACTTATTTTAATTAAGTGCATCAATGCCGCTAGAGTTAATAGAAGTCTTAAGTAGAATTCCAGCTAAGTACTTTTAAATTTAACACCATTATCACCTATGAGATACATTAACTCGTGCAACTTTCTATAGGATGGTTACAAAATTGCAAATGCAACAATGCAACAATGTGATTTTGTAAACATCCTGTAGGTAAACTTAACAATTTATATAACTACTTACAATAAACTATTAAAAATTGTGCAATTTAATCTAAAACATATTGGAATGTAAAGTATGGACGGCCTAAAATTGACTTAATTACTTACTTAACTACTTAAGATATTTTAAAATATCCAATACAGTAATTTACACTTATTTGACTAAGTATCTATATTTTACTAATACTAAAATGTGATGCAAATCTAACTTATATCTACCAACAAGTCCGACTAGTCGAAAACCTCGCAGATCTTTTTTAATTTGTCGAAAACTTCGGGAATCTTACTGATTTGAGACTCAAAATGTCGAGTATTGATTGAATGTGTTTGAGAGCATTTCCCTTTGTTAACAAAATAACTAAAATTACAACAAACTAGTATTTAGGTTGAGGTACGTACTCCGATGGTTAATAACACTGAGGAACACGTAAGTAGCTTATGTTGCAAGAGATTTAGTAGGGAAATGTGCGAAGGAGCATTCACACGTGTCTGTGTATTGATAGAGCAAGCACTAGATTAGTATAGTCTTTGGTCAACTAGACCCACTTGTAACTGGACCCATAATAAATCTATGTAAAAAAAAAACATTTTAATAGTACATTATGGTACAAGTGTGTAACGTTGGTGATTACCGCCGAGGCGCCATTGAGACCCGAGCCGTCAGGTGAGGGTCTTAAGAAAGCCGAGGACGGTAATCATCAATACACACGTGTATCATACGACGTTTTTCAACACACTTGTGAAGAAAATAATACTAAAAAGTCATCTTCAACCGTTAAAACAAGTTGTGTTTTTTTTCACAATGGAAAAATTAATGTGCGGTAATAATAGGTATCATTATGTGCCTAATTGCGGTGAAATTATAGCCACTTTATGAGCAAGTGTGTTGAAAAATGATTTGTTCGACTTAAGAGGAAACGCGAGTGGTCTTTTCTCCATACAAACGCTCTCGCCTGTTTTCTTTTTGGTTAATGACCCTAGAGCAATGGTTTTTTACAGAATAATAAATATTAACTATTTCTATGCCCCTATGTTTTCCTTTTTGGTGATAAATTATTTTTATAAGCACTAGAACCCTCAAAAAATGTTCAAAATTGCTTGTTTAGATCGCTGTTAACAGAGTCCTAGTGTACAAATTTGACAACTATTAACGAAAAAAGAAAAACATAGCGGCGTAGTATATAACCTCCTTATTCATTGTCTAAAATATCTTTTAAATTGGTTCAATATTGGAGGAGGAAATAGGCGAGAGCCAAACCTCGATTTCTTACTTTTTTCTACAGTTGTCCTTATCGCACGAATTTGAGGGCAGGAGGACGGAGAGAGACAGCGATAGTAGAAAGAGACAGCACTCGCATTTCCTCTTAACTCGTGGGTCCAGTTCGAGTGGGTCCAGTTGACCAAAGACTCATAGTTCTGTTTCGTGTCAGTTCAGTAAGGTACTCACTTAGAAGAAATTATCAATCTGAATTTACTGAACACGTTTACGCGGTGCAACCACTGAAAAGTAGTACATACAGTACAACTTTACTGGACATTATGTATATGCACCTTTTAATTCGTTCTTTGTTCGTAATGGTTTACGGGTGTTGCGTAGTGGTCTGAAAAACATTTAAAAGTTATAGGTGCAAAATTCCCATATGGGGATAACTCAGTGAAAACAGAAAAGCTGACTGTCGAAAATATAAAATACGTGTCCGTTTCCGATGCTGAGTTAAAATAACTAATCCTTTATAAGTATCCAGCCAATTGCCTGGAAACACACCTAGTGTCATAAAATATCGCGACATTAAATTTTTATATAAGGTCCCATTAAAATAGGTGGACAAATAACACAGCGTTCAGTAGGTCTAACCAAACATAATTATCTAAACAAAAAAAAAACCTTAAATAAACTGTTTTTTTTTTTACTTAAAATAATAAATTGCCGGCACTCTAGAACAAACTCATCCTCTATGAGTAGGTACTAAAATGCGTTTTTCTTATAATTTTTGTTTTACCATCGTTCTTATTTTGGTGGTCTGAATTATTTCTGAAATTTTGTCCACCTATTTTAATGGGACCTTATATAAATATTGTGATGTAGATCGCTCGTAAGTACCTACCTACTTTGATATTTCTAATTTCAACTAAACTAATGCTACTTCTGAATCATGAAGATGTCTGGCTTTAAAACAAACTTTAGTGCTTAAGTAGGTTTTATAAGAAGTTAAGGCAATATGGAAACACTGGCAATTTTTGAAACGAGATACCTATTGTTTAACGAAGTTGTCTTATTCTTAACTGTTTACCTAAATCAAATATGTATGAACATAAAACCTTAATATATAATTCGTTGAAAACAGAATCATTCAATAATTCTAAAGTTTAAATTAAATAATTGTACACTCTGACCGAAAAACTATCCATGAAACGTTACCGCTCCATATATTAACATATTCATAGTAATCTATAAAAGCTATTTATAGCTCTACTGACACATTATCTACCGATATGAGTAGATATCAAACATAATTTGGAATTCATTTAATGACGGACAATAACTGTAAATCCAAAACTAGTTTATGTTTATAATTTGTTAGACATAATATAAGAAATTTACATTACCCGATTGCTTTTAAATCCTATAACAACACAAAAGCAAAGTATGTACAGAAACATGGATGATCAAACTTATCGGTAAGGTATGAGAAAAACTACAGAGTATAATACAGGTGGGAAGACGATGGATTAGGAGGCGGAAGACCCGGACCCTCCGTCTGTGCAGATTGGTGCTGTCAAATCAAAATACGCTTCCTCACTTCACAACAAAATGGGAACGAAACTCAAATGTTAACCGTGTTCTGGTGAAAATGGCTTCAATGACGAAGTTTAAATAATCCTTATTTAATTACGAAAACTATTTATTTCAACTACCCGAAACCTTAACAGACTGATGAGGCAAACAGTTTAATCAAACATTGGTATAACAAGGTCTAACAAAAATCCTATTAAATCATCACGGGGAGAGTTGGATTAAATAAAGAGATAACATTCCCAAAACTATAATAAACATAATACCTAATAATTTTATGGCAAATGCATACTCGTAAATATATATATACCGGGCATGTGGATAGGCTTCATGATACAAAAAACAACCGAAATTGATATTTTACAAAAAAACCACGAAATTTAAGTTTAATTTCGAACAAACATTTTTTCAACCCCGTAAAGTCGTTTACATTATTTGTGTTAGACCTTGTTTATGCCATTCTGTAACTAAATATTGTGCGCAATGGGAGTATGTCGGAAGACACGTGATTACGAGGCCCGATCTCGGGCCTCTTGTTGTTTATCGCAAAGCTAAATAAAGGAAAACCTGAGAAAACCAAAATCTAACAAAACCTGGTTTAGCGCAATGTTTCAGCGTTATCCTACTTTACAACCCTTTGAAATATTCATGGTTCGACCGGTCTACAAAAGTACTCGATTTCTGACCGATCGTGTGTAGTCATACAGGCTTTGTAATTATAGCCACTAGTGGCAACCTACGCTGATCTCCGAAAAAAAACATTATGGTCTTATCCAACACTGATTTGCGCCGGAGTAGAAAAATGACGGATATGTAATTCAAATTAAATTTACAATAAAAGAAAGAGCAACACGTAGTGCAGCTTCGCTGGACACCTACTAGGTACCTGTAGGCGGATCTACAAGTGTGTTCTTTGAATGCCCTGTCCACTGAGACTGTGATAATGCCGTGGCAAAACCAACAACTTCTGTGAGTCAATAAGTTCACCTGACGTACAGAAACTCGCTTAATCTTTTTGCTCCTTACATACTCCTTTTGCCTCGTCCACGTTCGTACGTTGCAGGTTTGTTTTAATGTTATTTCAGTGTGGGAAATCGACAGAACTATACAGGGTGTCCAGCTCAATGTCTTTTCCACACAGGAATAAGATTAAAACAATTATTCTACTATAAGACGTCGTGGTGGGCCACCCACGCTTTACACGCACGCCGGTTGCGAGTACTGCGCACCGGACTTTTCTGAAGAACCTCACCAAGAAGATATCCTTCTGAGGCGTCCCCTCCCGGCGTTGTCACTTACCTTGTAAATACCTTTTGTTAAGGGCCAGTTACGCGGACGCGCCGCGCGAAGTTTAGGTTTTTAGCGCTACACTCACAACGATCGAGGCTCGCGCACCGCACACGCACACATGTACGTATGCACAGTGGGTCGCCACGTCAGACTTTGACTCGCCAACTAAATTGTAACTTTATTGTCACTGATTTTGATATGTTGTCAAATATGTGATTATTAGTGATTATTAGCATAGTGAGATGGTAAACTACCTACCTACTACCTACCTACTACCTACCTACTACCTACCTACTACCTACCTACTACCTACCTACTACCTACCTACTACCTACCTACTACCTACCTACTACCTACCTACTACCTACCTACTACCTACCTACTACCTACCTACTACCTACCTACTACCTACCTACTACCTACCTACTACCTACCTACTACCTACCTACTACCTACCTACTACCTACCTACTACCTACCTACTACCTACCTACTACCTACCTACTACCTACCTACTACCTACCTACTACCTACCTACTACCTACCTACTACCTACCTACTACCTACCTACTACCTACCTACTACCTACCTACTACCTACCTACTACCTACCTACTACCTACCTACCTACTACCTACCTACTACCTACCTACTACCTACCTACTACCTACCTACTACCTACCTACTACCTACCTACCTACTACCTACCTACCTACTACCTACCTACCTACTACCTACCTACTACCTACCTACTACCTACCTACTACCTACCTACTACCTACCTACTACCTACCTACTACCTACCTACTACCTACCTACTACCTACCTACTACCTACCTACTACCTACCTACTACCTACCTACTACCTACCTACTACCTACCTACTACCTACCTACTACCTACCTACTACCTACCTACTACCTACCTACTACCTACCTACTACCTACCTACTACCTACCTACTACCTACCTACTACCTACCTACTACCTACCTACTACCTACCTACTACCTACCTACTACCTACCTACTACCTACCTACTACCTACCTACTACCTACCTACTACCTACCTACTACCTACCTACTACCTACCTACTACCTACCTACTACCTACCTACTACCTACCTACTACCTACCTACTACCTACCTACCTACCTACTACCTACCTACTACCTACCTACTACCTACCTACTACCTACCTACTACCTACCTACTACCTACCTACTACCTACCTACTACCTACCTACTACCTACCTACTACCTACCTACTACCTACCTACTACCTACCTACTACCTACCTACTACCTACCTACTACCTACCTACTACCTACCTACCTACTACCTACCTACTACCTACCTACTACCTACCTACTACCTACCTACTACCTACCTACTACCTACCTACTACCTACCTACTACCTACCTACTACCTACCTACTACCTACCTACTACCTACCTACTACCTACCTACTACCTACCTACTACCTACCTACTACCTACCTACTACCTACCTACTACCTACCTACTACCTACCTACTACCTACCTACTACCTACCTACTACCTACCTACTACCTACCTACTACCTACCTACTACCTACCTACTACCTACCTACTACCTGTAAAGGGGGAGTCAAGTCAACAGTACAGATCCGCGGTCCAAAATTTCCTATGTACCGTAACTTCCGAGATACCGATTTTTAAATATATAAGGGATGGGGGAGGGTCAAATCGGGTAGGGGAGGGTACCTCTTGTACGACTTTAGCCGTGGTGTCGGACACCACAAAGGCTGATTTTGAGGTCTAAATTGTTATATCTCCTCTCGTTCCCGAGATATGGCCCGTGAAAGGATTGGGGATGAAGTATAATAAATTAGAAAAAAGGGGTGGGATGGATACCTCAGTGGTGGTTTCCACCTCGTGGTGTCTACGACACCACTCAAGGTTGAATTTGAGGTCGAAACTTTCCTAGCTCCTCTCGTTCCCAAGATATGGCCCTTTGAAATAAATAAATAAAAGATAGAAAAAGATACCGCCGGGTAGATCTTCCAGTTGACCTAGCTGGGTCTACTCAGCTCCGATTTTGGCGTGAGTGGGCTCGTTTTTTCGGTCTTTTTGAGCTCTTTTAGGTACTTCAGGTTTCAGGATAAGGGATGGGGAGAAGGTGGGGGGGGGGGGTATCCCGGAAGTGTCAATCTGGGTAAACGATTATATGGCTAAAGGCCACTACTTAAAAGTGTTTACCGAAAGCAAAATTCTTAACCTACCAGGGGGGGGGTCACGGGGGGGGGGTTTCGAAAAATGTGTTATTTTTGGTCTAGGACGCACCGTTTCAGAGTTACAGGCCTTTTTCAGTTTTGGTGCGGTTGGTAAACTACCTACCTACTACCTACCTACCTACTTTCTTCCTACACCTACCTACTACCTACCTACCTACACCTACCTTCACCTACCTACACCTACCTTCACCTACCTACACCTACCTATCACCTACCTACCACCTACCTACCACCTACCTACTACCTCCTACTACCAAAAAACATTACCCTAAAGTTTGCTTGTCGCCGCCCCTGAGTTACGCTTCACCCACTCAACCTTCGTTACGCTAAGAAGGTCGCCGGCTCGCTTCGCTCGCCACCTCCCCCCTTCGCTCCACTCGGTCTCGCAGGTTCGCTCCACTCAGGACCTACCTACCACCGGAAAGCTATCATGACATTATCCCTACGCTACGGGGGTCGCCGGCTCGCTTCGCTCGCCCGGAGGGTAAGAGGGTAAAGCGAAGGGGGGAGCCCCTTCGCTTTACCGGTAACACCACAGGATAGGCTCCTTTCAATGAATCTGAAAAAAAAAATGTTCCAAGTCTCTTAATTTCCGAGATCCGCCTAAAGGGGGGGAGAAGGGGGACAAGGGGGTCAATTTTGAAAAATGGTTTTTACTTCCCCGAGCCTCCTTTATACGAATCCCTAAAAAAAAACACTTAAAGTCTCTTTGTTTCCGAGATACGATAGGGAGGGGGAAAAGGGGGGGTTTGGCACTTTTCCTATACTCACGAGAGTTACTTGTTTACGAATCTGTCAAAATATACCCACCTCCCCAAAAAAAAACTATCCTATATCCTTTCTCAAGTTCCAAACTATGTCTGTACCAAATTTCATCAAAATCCGTTCAGCCGTTTAGGCGTGAAAGAGTAACAGACAGAAAGAGTTACTTTCGCATTTATAATATTAGTATGGATAATGTAAAAATAATATTAATTGTAAGATCATAGAAAGAGGTGTCTAGGTAGTCTAAAGATTAGTCTAACAAGCCTAGCGCCACAGCTAGCGCGTCACTCCGCGCCAGACAGCGACAGAGTTACGCGTTACGCCCAAGTTACGATTCAATAAATAACAACCGACTTCAAAAACACCAAAAAGAGAAAAATAAACTTCAGAAGAAAAATCAGCTTCTGCAGTCGGTGACATTTGCTTGTTTGATTTTATTTTTTTGCCACCGACTTCAGAAATATATACATGACACTCGTATGATCATAATAATTTTTATTTCCCGCTCAGCTGAGTCAGTAATTTTTCTGGCCTGATGAAAGTTTCCTTGTAAAGTTTCGAGCTGCGGAGATAAATAGTTTCTGAGATATTTTTCGTCGTGAACATAAGAATAATTTGTTTTTATTTTTATTTTTTATTAATACGAAACGACAAATCAGACGCACACAAAAAAAAAACACAAATACACAATAAGAAACACATACCTACCAGTACATTGCCTACTATCTAATTTACGAGTAATAAAATGCAAATTCACAATACTATAAAAAGTATACTTACTCAATTTCAAAACTATTATGGTATCACAAAAGTTTGTCGCGAGACCACTGTGTACTGATTTTGTGTACGTACACGGTTCGACTGCGATCTGCCGATGCGGCGCAAATCGACGTGCTCTCACGTTGGAGGCGCGTGGCAGACTGAGCCACGAGTGGGTCCGTCGAAGCTTGCTAAGAAAGCGCTCCGCTTCATAGTAATTTGTATGAAGATTTTGAGCGAAAAACATGGGCAAGTTTGTGATTTTTTTACACAAAATGAGAGTATGTTTATAAAAAAATGAAGCTTTCAGTGACTTCTTTATACTTTTAACTTTATTATTTAATAAAATTCATTTAAAAATTCTCAATAATTACGACTCAGTTGTTACAATACGGGAGTGCGATTTACTCGTTTTTAGTGATTTTCAGATTTTTTTTTACACTTATCCATTAGCATTATCTTAAATTCGAAAGTTTTAGTAACAAGTTACATTCATTGGCTAGCTGTGTGATTTATTTCAAGGTTGTGGAGCATCGTTTTCTATCTATTTCTATGACATTCATAACCTTCGATTTCCAGAGCCGACCCTTAATCGCCTTACACTCATCCTCTCCACATAACCGGACCATATAAACATGCTCTTTTTTTCGATAACTTTGTTATGATTTATGTTCACATTAGTATGGTCTATTTGCCACGAGTATTCAACATAGTCAAGGTACAGTCAGGAAAAAACACAAATGAGTAACCACCTTCAAGCGGGATCCAGCCGATGAATCCTAATGTTAGAATTAACAGAATTTCGTAGTTTTCTTAAAATTAAATGACCCGCCACAAAAACATGGTTTTCGTGGTCTGGCTCTGATGTGATTAGGATGATAATGATGAACCTATGTGGTGAACTTTAAAAAATAAAAACTAATGAATCAACACTTAAGACTTATGAGTTAGGAAGACGTTGAAGTAAAGCAAGTAAATCATGTTATTTCTTTCGCAAATAAAACAAGACGTACCTAATTAAAAAAAAATATCATGCACAATTTTATTGCGTAATATAAAAAAAATCTAACGCCAACGACCTGAAATACTGCTTGAATTGTAAGCATATGTTGGACGGATAAAAATAGATATAACGTGATTTCTGCCTGATCGTAAAGTCAGACATACGTGAGCCACCTACCCTGATCTTTTGAAGAAAATCATGATGTACTATCCAACTCTCTAATTCGGCGGAGAACAAAACACGTTAGGAAAATAATATCAAAATTCACTTTGGAAAAAAAGATTGTTACAAGAAAGTGTATCCACAAATGTGAACACATTTTCATGCAAGGGAAGAGCGCTGGATCATCTTAAACTAAACCCTTCTACCATTTAAAGTAAATGTTAATGCTGGAATGATAACAGATGAATGATTGATAATGTAGTAAGATATTTTTTTAATTTAAGTCAGGAAGACGACGGCGAGGCAACATTTTAGGCCTGTTGTTTAAATAGTAAACCAAATTAAGTTTCTTTGGAAGATAATAAAGACAAACGTCTTAGAATAAACCCTTTTTACCGCTTACTAATGCTGGAATGACAACAGATAAATGAAGTGATAAAAAAATCAATACGATGTATTACCTCGTATTGATTTTTTTATGAGGATTTTTCAACTCAAAAAAAAAGGCCTGTTGTTTAAATATAATAGTAATGCAAATCAAGTTGAATTGGAAGACAGTTTTAACCCTGATGATTAAGTAGTAAAAGAAATTAAGTTTCAAAGGAAGATACTGCTGACGAGGTAAGATTTTAGGCCTGTTATTTAAATAGTCAAGGAAATTTAATTTAACTAGAAAAAAAATATTTTGAGGTAATATTTTAGGCGGTTTGTTTTAATAGTAAAGGAAATTAAGTTTAACTGGAAGAGAATAGTGACAAACCTACATAATATAGGTGTTAGAATAAACCCTTTTTACCACTCAGTTAATGTTAATGCTAAAATGACAATAGATGAATGTTATTGAAGATAATAATGAAGACGTGATGAAAAAAAATACTTTTAAATAAAGATAGGAAGACAGTGATTGTGAGGCATCATTTTAGCCTTGTTGTTTAAATAGTAAAGCAAATCAAATTGAAAAATACTGTTTGTAATCTCATCAATTCATTGGTCTCTAGGAAGACAGTGGATTTGGGGGCCGTGAAGGCAATTCCTATTTAGCCAATATGTGCAAAGCAATTAACAGTAAACAATTAACCTAACAAACCAACTACAGAAGGAAGACGATGGATCGGGAGCTCATGGCGTAACTCCGACTGTGCAATATTGTGCGATTTCAAATTAAACTCCACTTCCCTTCACTATCAAATTAGTTGAGATAAAAATCAAATAACCGTGTTCTCGTGAAAATGTCACCGATGATGATCTATCAATGAAGCTTAACTTAACCTATGTTTTTTTGTATTTTTTTTTATGTTTTTTTCTTTCTACGTGTGTACTTAATACTAAGTACCTAGTGACTTATAATTAACTTACAAATACATAGAAGCTTCATTGACACATCGCCAAACGATAAAGGGTATATTTAACTGATATACAATTTACTGCTAATCAAAACGCAGAAACAAGAAAACACTGATTTACTTTGAAGTTTACGTGATACCAATGAGAACAAAACAATCGTAATGGAAAATGTAGGTACCTAGAATCCCAAAGAAACTCAAACAAGTCTGTTGGAAAAAACAAACAAAATACTAATCCCGGAGATGAACAGAATTTAATTTTTAATGTCGGTTAAATGGTTAAAAGTTATTCATTGAAATAGCAAACTAAGAACCAAGTTAATTAAAATATACGATGACTATGCTATACTCTACTTCTACAGATTATTATTATTTAAAAGCAATCGACACAACACACAACTTAAATTCGTACTTATTTAATATTATAATAGAACTTATTTTTGTAGATATTAAGTTAACCCATTGACCGCCACGGTCAAGTAAGACGACAAGCCAAAAAGTACCTTAAGTCGACAGACTTAGAGCACTAGTTTGCTTGTTCGGCTTGTCGTCTATACGTGACTGTGGCGCTAAAAAGGTTAATGACAGTAAACTTAAGATGTCGGATATCTCTCTGCTTTGTGAGTGGAAATCAAATCTACGATGATATATCAACGGAACTGGAAATCTACTTAAACTAACTTGTATGCAATGTTAGCCAGAAAAGATAACCCAAAAAACTGAATAACGTATGAAAATCCAGAAACTACAGGGTAAATAAATAGTGGTTTTCTGAAACAAACTATTTTGAGGTCTAATACATACATTAGTAAAGGGAAGTAATTATAACACTGATGCCAAAAATATTACGTTATGTAAACTGTAGAACCATACTGCTATGAGTTGTTTAATAATTTAATCAAACCTAAACTCTCAAATCTGACTAACATTACATAATATAACCTATTGCGCTGTGCACACTACCTTAGATTCTAGTATCCTATTATGTGCCCTTAAACTTACCAGTGCCTTAAAATTAACACTACCTTATCTAGTTATTTTAATCCTTAACATATCTTAAATTACTGACAGTTCCGCTGATACGACACCAGAAGATCTGCGTTTGATAGGAAAATAAATATTATTTAGACCCTGATTTAAACGGTCGTATTTAGATTGTCTATAGTATACAACAAGTTGAAGCAACAACAAGGCCCACTTACACCAAAAATCTCTAAGCTCGTTTAGCTCTAAATTAACTAATTATCGTTTTGATTCTGTCAATCGTTTGAAAATGACAGAAATAAAATCATGGTGTAAAGTTTTGCGTTAATCATATTAAGGGATTTATCGTGCAAGTGGGTCTAAAAGTTACTCCACCTAAACAGTGTCTATGCGACGTAACTCATTGTCTGCTTCACTTTGAATGTAGGCCACAGGCAAGAACCTTGCAAAGACGCACGTTCATAGTTTTCTAAAACACGCGCGCAAGCATGCCAAGTACAGGCATACTGCATATACATATCCTATCGTATATGCCAGGGTTATCAGTGCTTTACCATAAATAGTCAGATACCTTCATGAATTAGAAGTAGCAAATACCTACATCTATCAATAAGATTTACTAACGAAATATCAAAGACTATATATCAGATCCATTTGCGTAAATTAACTACTATCTTTACCTGTTAAAACTTTCTACTGTCGTTGTTGTCTTACTTAAAGTTGTATCACGCTATTTTTTCATTGCGCATCACTTTCGTGTTGCTAATGAAAACTGGCATTAATTAGTTCCTTACTATCAGGAATGCCCCAGTCATTGTCTGTTGTGACTTAGGAAACAAGCGACCGTCGCTGTCTCGACAAGAGCCGTGTTTGCTTAGTTAGATTAAGACGGCATGCAACTCAAATAACAATGTTGTGTATAGAAATATCTTTCAGATGATCGAAGACGGGAATCTCAAACCTTTGTTAATTAATTTGCATTCCATAATATCCTAATCTTAGCAACATCCTCTACTAATTAGTACGTAGTATAGTCGATGTTAAGTCTTCTATAGTTGAAATATCTTTGATGAAATATTGCTACCTTCGTAAACAACGACATATCCCTTATTTCTTTATTGTTGTAGTACCTAAGGAACTTGTTCATGTGCCTTCGAGTTTATGAAACATACACTGAACTACTCACAATGATTGAAGCAGCGCTCACAAAAGGACAAACCGAGTCTCTCTTGAAACTTTTGTTCTTAAAGATAGTTTGTTAAGTACTTACTCCTCAGATGTATATACCATATATTACCTATATAACATAATATATGTTTCTACTTATACGCGTATATGGGGGTTACTGTTTTACTGTAAAACATTTGATTGATTTCTTTATAAACTTATGGGTATTTATTTTGATACAAACTATACTTATTTACGAAACTGAAAACTCAAACCAACCGAACCCTTCCTACGTTTGCTAAAACTAAATAAAAAGGCACAAAAGGGAATGCTTTCGAAAAAAAAAACCTGAACTTAAAAATAATTGACTGCTTCTAAAATCAAAGATATTATTATCCATGATAGACGATTCGAGAACTAGTTATTTCATCTGTCAGTTTGTACTGTTTAAGAGGGAACAGGGCGTGAGGGGCGGCAGGTATATGAAGAAACTATTCACGTTAATTAATTTACATACAAAAATAAGAAAGGGTCTACTATGTCTAGGTTCGATAATTTTTTTTTTATGTTTGTAACTTTTTGAATTTGTATGGTAGCCTCCTTATCACGGCCGTAAATATGGGTATTTTTTTGTTCTTTTTTGGAGGGTCATTTTTTTTTTTTTTTTTTTTTTTAAATGGGACAAGCCCGCCACACTATTCCCAAACCACTGTAACTCCTGTTAGCCAGAATCAACAGTGGCGACCACAAGAAAAGCGCCGAGACAATGAAGCTCGACGAAGTCCCAGAGAAATGATTTAACTGTCTTGGATCCCGCAACGAAATTAATCAGAAAAGAATAGCGGAGGAGTAGGAAAAAACATAGTTTCCACTTCCCTCCATATCAGCAGGAGACAGAACAGAACAAGGCCAATAGGCACACAGGGACGTATACAACTGAGATAAGCCTAGTTGCCTAGCACCACGGATATTATTGTCATTAATATTACTGGGTCCTAAGTTGTGAGCTGTTATATTTGATTCCAATAATAGGTATGACAAAATTGCTTGAACGCACGGAAATTTGTTCTAGTTTCTACAAGGTCCGTATAGTAAATAACTCCGGATGTAACCTGTACACTATTTAACATAATATTACGTTCATTCTGCCAAAGACTACACTCCCATAAAATGTGATGTGCAGTTTGTTCAAATTCGCAGTCAGATGTAGAACATTGACAAAAAGGCGACTCAACAAGCTTGAAGGAAAATAATTTACTCTTAAAGTTACCATGACCTGTGAGAAATTGGGCGACACAGTGATCCACCTCCAGCCATGTCCTGGCCAGCCGCTCACGAACGGATGGAAAGAACTGGTGAAGATGTCGGCCCTTGATGGAATTATCCCACCTACATTGCCATTCAGACAGAAGTTCCTCCCAGACGTCAGTCTGTGGTTTAAGTAATCTAGCTATTTTAGCACGGTCACGTTGCGTTAAAAAGTCTGTGTCCGCGGTCTCTCGTGCGCAGTAGTACATTGAAGCACGGCGCTGTACTTCAAGATCGACTGGAAGTACCCCTGCCAGTACCGGTAAGGCTTCAGTACTAACCGTCCTATACGCTTTACACAAGAAAATCAAAGCCAACCGCTGGCTTTGAAGTAATTTACGTCGTACCGCTCCAATGGTGGCCCTATCGGCCCAAACTGGTGCCCCGTAGCACATACACCCCAAGTAAGTAGCCCCATAGATCGTCTTTAGAGTTAAAAATGATAAACCCCATGTAGATTTGGATATTCTCGTTAAAGCATAAAAGTTCTTTTTAGCTTTTTCACCGACTGTTTTTATGTGTTCAATGAATGAAAAATTCCTCTCTAAGACAAACCCAAGGTAGCATACAGACTCCTTCTTTTTCACGGGAACGTTATTAAATTTAATACTAGGCCATGATTTAAGATTACCTTTTAAAAGAAGTTGATAAGTTTTATGTGGCGCAAAGGTCAGACGGTTACGATCACCCCACTGGGATATTAATTTTAGGCAAGTGTCAGCCAAATTTTCGAGTCCAGCCCGAGTACTTGACTGAATGAGCAGCAGGCCGTCGTCCGCGTAACCGGTTAATGAACAGCCGCATGGAAGTGGAATCGCGAGGAAGTCATCGAAGCCTACGTTCCATACATACGGACCCATAACCGAACCCTGAGGGCATCCCATGGTAAGCGACTTTGACATAGAATGATGTCCGAGTTTGAGTTTCGCGGAACCATTTAAGAAGTACGAGCAAACAAGATTGTATATGTTTTTAGGGCAACCACGAATTTTCAGTTTAAGGAGTAGCATCGGCCACCATGCGTTATCAAAAGCCCCAGAAATATCTAGAAAGATCCCAACTACGTACTTATGTTCGGATGTATTGACAATTTTTCTGACAGAAAGTGCCGCGTCTACGGTAGATTTTCCCACGGTAAAACCGAATTGGTTGTTGTGAAATTTCGGTCCGTCTGGTAGTAAACGTGGAACGATAAGACGCTCCAGGAGTTTCCCCAAAGATGGTAGCAGTGTTATAGGGCGGTAAGACTTAGGATCGTCCGGAGGCTTGTCGCCACTTTTCGGAATTATTCGTATAAAGCCGCGTCGCCATATACGAGGAAAAACGCCTTCTGCGATACAACGGTTGTAAACACTTAAAATCGCGTCGGCCGCTGTTTTACATGCTTCTATTATCATCCGATTAGATATTTTATCTTCACCTGACGATTTGTTGAGTGGGAGTTTCCTGACAACTTTAATCAATTCGTCAATGGATGGAAGGTCTGACGCTGGTGATTCAGGTGGCACAGCCGCCCACGCCCTGATCTGCTTGTGGTAGTCATTATCATTATCAGGCAAATCATCAGGTATCAACGTATTTAATAGAACTTCGGTTGTCTCCTCAATACCGGTGGTGTGTTTATTGTTTACTTTGATGTTTTCGACGAACGCAAGATCGACTGATCGATTTGCTTTGAACTCGTGATACAAAGGAGACCACGGACCTTCTTTATCTAATTTTTCTACTATTTTCCGCAGTAAATTACCTTTAGATTTTTCTACTGATGCTCTGTAGCGGGACTTGGCAACTCTAAACGCATTTAAAGCAGAGGTTAGGAGGTCTCCGGTGACCTTTCGCTTTTTAAGCTTATTTAAATGTCTACGCGCTCGGCGATAACTTTTACGTTGTTCAATTAGGTAGTCACACCACCAATCACATCTGCGGATATTGGTCATAGATCCGCGACCAATGGCGATGTCAGCACAGTAAGTGAAGGCGTCTGACATAATTTCAGCACTTTCTTCAGCTGATAGCCCGTCTCGAGTGAAGTCTTTGGTGTTAGACGCAAAAAGCAAGCTAAAGAATTCCCAATTCGCGCCTTTACTTTTATACCTAAAGTTACCAATGATATGTGAATGTGACGGACCTTGAGTAAACATCGGAACAAATTCGTACACGATAAGCCGATGATCGCTACATGACGCATCAGGTAGGACACGCCACCTATCCAAGCGAACGTCTGCACTAGAAAGTGTGACGTCAATACAAGATTCGCCCATTTGGCTGCAAAAAGTAGGTGGTGCATCTGGGGTATTATGAATCGATAGGTTCATTTCAGCAATGAAATCTTCGACAGCGGAACGTCGGTCGGAATCCGTAGACCGAACCTTGCCATACCACAGAGACGAGGATGCGTTAACATCCGCGCCAACGATAACTTTACAGCCAGCGAGTGACCGCAAGACATGACGGAGGTTATGTATGTGAGGACCAACAGGGTCTGAATATTGAAAGTAACAGCTCACAACGTAAACTTTATAGGAAGCCGAGGAGACTTCCGCAACGGCACAGTGCGGTGTCATGAGGTTACGCAAAGACGTTACTGTAAACTTAGAAGAACGCGCTACGTAAATTCCGGCTCGTGACTTTGAATCCAGCTGAACTACTTTATGAAGTAAGCGCGCGTTTTGATATTGCTCTTGAACAAGTACTATGTCCAAGCTGTAATCGATAATTAATTTGTCTAGTTCAGAAGTCGCTACCCTATCGTTGTGGAGATTTAATTGTCCTATATTTAAACTATCCATTATTTTAGTAGTTTGTGTTGAGGATTAACTGTTCGAGCTTAAGTTTGTAGGTAGTACACTCTGGTGACCCGCAACGATGGTCAAATGGTTTTTTAAAACGCTTACACGCCACGCAAGTAGGTATAAAATTTAAATTGTCCTTATGCGGGCAGTCGTTTGTTTCATGTGCTTCGGAGCAATTAGCACAGGTAGGTGACTTGTTAACGCAGTATTTTTTAACGTGACCGAACTGTTGACAGTGCAGACAGCGGACTACATCAACGTCGTCATTGAACCGGCAAGTCGCCCAATCAATAAATAATTTTTCCTTAGTGGACACTAAATGTTTACGCACGTTGGACTCGATTTCAATGCCTATCCACTTGCGACCGCTATCTAAGGAACGCCGACGATAGATTTTAGTTGATTTAATAAAATCGTCCTCTTGTATTGGCAGTTCATTTTGAATGTTTTGACGGTACAATGCGTGCAAAAAAGCATTGTCTTCCATTGAGGATGGCACGTCCTTAACTAATATACGTGGCTTTCGGCCTTCCGGTTTTACAAGTCGCAGGCCGGCGGACCTAATAGCGTCGACCGATTGCAATTTTTTAATTTGGCTGTCATTAGCGACACGTAATACGACACCAGATTTTGCAGTTTTTCTAACACCTACAATTTGAAACCCGTCGTCACTGGGATTGATCGCCTTCATGAGTGCTTGTTTAGTAGCAGAGGACGATGAGTAATCAGCTAATCGCTCAGCGGTGGGATAAGCCACGACACATGGAAGGGGTGCGCGCGAGTCGACAACCGGCGCAAGTTTAGTTTTAGGCAGTCGAAGTTTTAATGAATCCGCATATGAAACTTTATTACAGTTACTTGTATTGACATTGGTATTTGATTTAATTTTATCCAATTCGCGTTCCGTAACTGCCAATTTCGTTTCATTGGAGGATGATTTTATGGCTAACAAAGAAACAATGGACGTTATGCGCTGAGTCATGTCCATGATGGCAGATTTATTCGCAACATTAATTCGGGAACCTTGGTCATTAACAAGTTCATTAATTTTAGTTAGATATGCAGACGCTTGAGAAACTAAATCGTAATAGTCGTCATGGCTCGCACTTGGACTGGCACTTAATAACGGCGAAGACTTTTCAATGGAATTGGATGTATGAAGCCGTTTTGATCTGTCGTTGGGCGAAATGTACGTAGGAGACATTTCCCTGAACAATCGTTTCGGATTACCGGAGGTAGGTGTTTCATCATTCCGGCGCATTGTTTCTTTTCCGCGATCCGGGGGTTCGTCGTTTGTAGTCGACATATTATAAATTACGGATTTCACTCTAAAACGTAATTATATCGGTAGCAGTAAAAGAAATAACAGGCGACAAATACGGCAAATTTATGACGAGGTACCCACACACCCAAAAAAATAAATGTACTCACCGAATGCCAACGAAATTAACTTATTACCAATAAAACCGACGTTAAAATGCCAGAAAAACTTACTACACGAGCACTCAACACTAAATCACACAATTGGAAACAAATCACAAGCCGAGAATTAAACGCAAAACACAACAATCGTAATTAAAAAGCAGGAGCAAAGCCAGTATAAACCGCGCGCAATGACGGCCGGAGGGAAGTGGAGGGTCATATTGTCTTTACTTATAAGTTGCTGAAAAAAAGGTAATGTCGTGTGTAAAGTTGAGATTAATTTTAAAAAAAAGATAGCATCTGTTCCCTCTTAGTATCTGCACTTTAACAATCAAACGATATGTTCTTACCTTAAAGGTTACCAATTACAATAGGATTCCTATATTTAAGTACTTAGATAATTAACAAGAAATTTGTAATCTCCTTTAGAAATAAACGTACCTACGTCTTTTGGTGAGCTTATATGCGTTACTTAAATACATTTAAAGCGACCAAAAAGCAGTACATAAATTCACTTCACAGTAACAGTTAGTTGTATTATCGAGATGAAGGTAATCAATTAGAAGTTCTAATAAAGAATCAATTCGACAGTTATTACGATGTCATTGCACATAAAGGGCTGTAGATATATTAATAAGCGACAATGGAGCTGTCGCTGTCGACCAATCACAATTACATCTAATGTAAAACTTTTTGTTCAAAAATAAAGATTTTGTATTTTTTTATTTTTTTTGTGTCTGGTCTCTCGCCCTTCCTGTCCGCGCTTCATCTCCGCTTTGGTGGAGTCTCGCCCTAAAACGAAACATCCCAAATACAACTTTACATGCTACCATAAAGTTAATTTACTCTTTAAACAATCGCAATCCATCACCAACAATAATATAACAAACACATTAACATAACCCATAAATAAAAAAACTACCTCAGCCATGCTGAATATTTATTTAACCCGAGTCGAACTCGAAAATATACAACATAATTATATTTAAATATTATAAGCGTTAGGTACATTTCCTAACTACATACTTGCGTATAAACATAATACATACAATATAATAAAATACGGAGAATCGTCACACTCTATATATCGAGTTTTCTTCACAAAACAAATGATGGGGAACGAAAATGATTTATTTTTAAACAATGGTAAATTACTCTATGTGCTTTTGGCACGATTCTTGAAGTTAACTAAAATAGTGTATTTAAACACTCGTTTTCCTGTAACTAATTAATAGATAGTGTTCAGTTAACGTCCTGAACATTTGCTACTGAAAGTTGATAACATGATTAAACCCTCCGATAAATTTGTCCGTCCCATGGAATCTATTCATCCGCTATGCGGTATTAATTAGTCTCATTACAATGTTTCGCGTTGCAACAAGACCCATTATTCGTCACCAAAATTATGTATGCTCTCCTGGTTCCAAGCATTGTTTTGTGAATATTCATCAATCGAATGTAGCGATAACCCGTATGAATACATTCATACATATATAAAATAAGTATATACATGTGCGAAATTATTGCTGAACGAATACACGTCTGTGATTGTCGTAATTAATTAGTACCTTAATTCTATTTTAATACAGTACAGTTACCCATGTGATGTCTATCAATTTCTTTGTTTATTTTTCCTGACAGGAAGATATAATTTGGAAACTGTGTGGTTGCCAAATTCATACCGAGCGCTATAAGAAATCTCATTAGAAACTGATTTTTAAGTTTTTTAAAGAAACGAAGATCTATTATTAAATTATACTCATTTCAATATGTGCTAAAAGATCTGTAGATAGAATTTTTCTGTTGTTTGATTACCTATTATTTTCGATTAGTTCATCATCTGTCTAGACTTTCGGCAACATGTTGGGATAATTATCAGACTTTTAGACCACTGACGATCTTATACCTGTAACGACTGCCAAAGATCTATATTATATGGCTGGCGGGACCAACGGCTAACGTGTTTTCCGAGGCACGGAGGAGACTCAGTATGTAATGGGTGACCACCAAGAAGTACGGCTTTTCCTGAAGATCAACCCGAACGGAAGTTATGATTGAGTCACGAGCTCCTTTTTTACAGGTTGTAAATATTATATTCAATATCTAGGTTTTAAAAATTAATTCATCATCATCATCAACATTTCAGCCAAAAGACGTCCACTGCTGGACGTAAGCCTCCCCCAGGTGTCGCCACATTGACCGGTCCCGTGCGTCGTCATCCAGCGGGTCCCCGCAACCTTAACCAGGTCGTCGGTCCACCTAGTGGGAGGTCTTCCAACGCAACGTCTTCGGTTCGCGGTCGCCATTCCAGAACTTTTCGGCTCCATCGGCCATCCGTTCTGCGAGCAATGTGCCCTGCCCATTGCCACTTAAGTCTGGCGATTCTTCTGGCTAATTCTTTATTGTAAAAATTAATTAACAATAAAGAATTAATTCGTATCTTGCTCAATGTGTGTTGAGAAAAGATCTTATTTAATTTGATTCAGTTTGTTTTGATGATGCGTCGTCTTCGTGGGTTCACGAAGACGACGTCAACGAAGAACTTAATAATAATAAGTCCACATGTTCAAAAGAACATGAATCTCCGATACGAATTTTTAAGGGTGAAAGTTACGGTATACAGTTAGGACTCAACGTAATGCACTCAAACTTATAACTTAGAGAACTTATAAGTATGTAAAATTGAAAAAGTTGGGACTCACTTCCAATATCTCCTTAGCAAGACGTAACTTTGATAAACATCACATGGATACTTATATGACTATTTTATTAACTACCTGTAACTTTAGACGGTATATAAAAGAAAACCGGCTATTGTGATGACTTCCAATGAATATTTATTTTACGCATTACTAGAGCAGATCCAAAAGTACCCAGCCCGACCTATAGATAGCGGTTTTTGTTTGAGAGTATTATAATGTTTTTGTTATGAAAAATCAATCCTATTATAACTAAAAAATATAAAATACATATTTTAATATGGAATTTCAAGCTTCCATGTTATTTATTTGCTTCGCGCCTTCCAAACATCCAACAATTGGTCACCTTATTGGAATTTTTGTCATTTGAAAAACTTCTGTACGACTAATATCGAAGCCGAATCAGGATTTACCCCGGAGTCTTCTCCTTCAATTTAAACCAAAATATTGGGTGGCCTGGTTTTGGTATGCTAATACGCTGCTAAGGTGAACATAGCAGTGGTCAACCATATGAGGTGACTACACCAAAAAATATGGAATCGAAGGTCGACGAAAGGAAGTACGCGAACTAGCAGATAAGGAAGAGATTTCAGTAAGTTTTTTACATCGTATATTTTTGATGAAAGAAAGATGTGCCCGAAACGGCTGATGCTTTTCCTGAATAAAAAATATAACAAAATAGAGGAGAAGGTAATGAAGATATTTCAATCAGAAAGGTTTTTGTGTTAGGCCGGGTTAATCTGGGATGATTCAATATTTCTTAATAATTTGAATCCTTATGTATATACTAAAACTTATTCCCACGATTAATTTATTATTATTTACATTATAGCTGCACCAAAAGGCCATTCTTGTCTTAAAAGTAAGTTTTTTTAATAACTATATTTTGATGTTGATCTTACAGTTTGTTATAATTAGTTGTTCCATATACCTATACACATACAAGAATATTCTTCTAGAAGACTTAATGTAATATTTTAAGTATTTTACGCATTTCTTTCGAATCCAGTTTTTTTTAACTTCGTTATCGCAACGGTTCAATTCCTGTACCATGTATTTAGTATGGGTAGTGTAATGTATATTTTAGGATAATAACCAAGTTTTATAGAATAAATTGATCAAAACTTACTCTATGTTATCTCGACATATTTTAGTGAATCTATTGATTTAAAATGTATGTTTTTACGTGTAATTAACTTCTCTTAATACTATTGTTAATATTGAGTGTCAGATATTCCCGCTACAGTTTGTTGAAGATATAATAGGATACATTTGGAATGTGTAAATAAGCGAATATTCTACTGAGCAACTACGTGAAAAATACGTAAACCAAATAATTGGTGTGTTACACGGAAATAGTCGTTTTTCCACAAGACAACACTATAGTCATACACCCGCATCTATAGTCAAGTAAGTAAAGTAATTACTCATGCAAACAGTTTTTTTTGCCATTAAACAAGAAATCAAACCAAGTAAGAACCATCGACAAGCGAATAAAAATCGTATCATAAATAATTACTTTTACTCAAGTACCTAATCACTTTGATATATTTGCTTGTGTTCAATACGGGTGTAAGTGTTTTCTTATAGAAAAGGCATTCTGACCAATCCTTCCATGTTACCTGTATGCTTATTTTATAAGCCGGAAACGTTGTGACGTTGTAAAGTAAGGTGTCGGTGGCCGGCTCCTGACGCAATAAACTGCGGACTTAGCATTCTGACGCGGCTGTACTGACGTTGCTGTTGACCTCTATGAACTTGATAGTTTCGCCGCCGAAACTGACAGCCATACCTCAGAACTTGTGGCTGGTGGCAGGCTGCTCGGGCGGGGTCACATTCATTCCCATGTTATCATACGAAAAATCCAACGTTGTATCTTCGGCAGGGTGTCTGTTGCTAAGCGCTGTGCTGATCGTCTTCGGCGTCGTGGCTCCCTGGCTCTTCTCCGTCTGTGAGGTCCTGGTTTCCAGGTCTTTTGCGTTCAGAGGTTGCTGCGGTCGTTTCGCTGGTTCGGGGTTCCGGATCTCGAGTTTTAGTTCGTGTTTAGGTTTGGGCATCTCCGCGTGTGGGTTGTGATGGGTCAGGTCGTTTGGGTACTGCTTCACACGGTTCTGGAAATAAAGGAAGGAGGATCATTGGTAATAGCACAAGAAATATTTAAAAAAAGTTTATCTCTTCAACATCTTTCTTAGGATAAATGTAAAATTTGATAAAAATGAATAGAAATATTGCACCTATGTATGAATGTAAGTCGTATGGACATATATTTTATGATGAGACGGAATGAGGAAAAAATTGTGAGGAGGATGTTGATTATGATTGTAGATCTATAAGATTAGAGGAAGATCAAAGAAACTATAGATCGACTGTGTGAAAGATGATGTAGCTATAAAGGCTGCTGAGATGATGAGTAACAGAGAAGTATGGAAAAAGAATTAAGACATGCTGAGCCTACCCCAAATAAATTGGGATATGGTCAGAAGAATGATGTAAGTCGTATATAAACTTGTTCATGAGTGTTTTTCTGTTACACCTTAATGCATATGAAATAAAATAAATATTGCATTCAAAACCCCTTTGTACTCATCTTGTATAACATTAAAACGAGCTTTTGAAGTACTACGTTTATTCAATGAATGAGGAAAAATCTTATTAATGAGTAGATTCATTACCTACTTGTGACGTCACATGTATTGAGCGAACGTTTAAACTACGCGTCTTAAACATAATATTACTTTAATGTTCGCGTGTGTTGCCCTGTTATTTAATCTTTTTCCCTTCTAACAGTTCTTCTTGTGTATAATGTAATGTAGTTTTATAGCAAAACAATTTACCTTAGCTGGTTGAAATTTCTGTTTCAAATACCGCCATGAGAACTTGCCCCGGCAGACAATGATAAGAACGAGCACCAAGATGGCCAGAGCCACCGCGCTGATGATGAGAGCAGTCTGCGCTTGTCGCTGCACACCTTCGAAAACAAAGCCTTTGTCAACCACCATTCACCAGTTAAACTACAGTCTAAATTACAGTCTATATAAATAATTTCTTATTTAGTCATGCCTTTTTTGGGTTGAATGTTGAATGCTTCGCATAGAAAAATTTAGCACACGAAAGACGTATTTCACAATTGAAAGTAATCGCAATCAGCAAAACTAAAAAAAAATATTAATCGAATTGAGAACCTCCTCCTTTTTGGGAAGTCGGTTAAAAACGCTTTCTTGAGCTGTCAGTGTTAATTTCGAAACATTGACCACTCTCACAGTTGGTGTGCGTGAATTGCAATCTTATTATCGCTACGACAGTTCGCTTTCGAAAAAAATTGCAGTGATTTTGTTTTTCGTAGGGATTTAACGATTGTATTATCAAACACTGATGCTGAATAGCTGAAATCTTTCTCGTCTTTCACGCTTCTCAAGAAATATTATGAAACTTCCATTTACATAAAAGCACTTATGTGAAAGCTGATTCATATGAACATTTAAGCATAATCAGCCCATGTTTTTCCTACTGCTGGGATACAGACATCCTCTACATAAAAAGGAATGGGAGATACCACATAATATATCGTATAAGCAACAACACATAAAAGCTCTAAACACAAATGTAAATAATAAGGTCCAAATAGCATATCACAACAAAAGCCAGGCAACATTACACAACACTCTTTACATTGTCAATGAAGAATTATTTAGGTACAAGAGAGCGCTAAAGGGTTTTCGGAGCGCTACTAGTGGCTCCAGGCGTTAGTTGTCTACTTGTACCAAAACTTATAATTCATTGGGAAAGTTTAAAGCTTCTGTTACCAGCTGTACTAGGATGGCAGGTAGTATATGTTGCAGGATATACTACCTGCGTAGTTTGTTCGCTACTGGTCTCTATGCATAGCTCCTTGGTTGCAATGGCTCAACTATTCTAAGGCCGAGATCTATTAACGTTCCCTACTTATTGACTAAGACATGTACCCGCAGTAGCTTGGTACATAGTTGGTTTGTAGTTTGCAACGACAAGAAAGAATATCGCTAAACCAGATTTTGTGTTAGTTACGTTTATAGATCGCGGCCTATACATAAAAACGCAAGCAAATAATAATTCAAAAGGCGTGATATACATACAAGGATGAAACAGACTTAAAACATTGTGCTAATGGGTGCATTGAATAGTCATGGAGGTAGGTATTCGAAAGTTAATGTATAACAAAATGTGGCACTCGGAGACTGCCGCGGTAAAGCTATTGCATAGCATTTTTTATCAACAGCAAATAATTAATTATTTAATTTGACAACCTCAGTTGACAACCTTGTTATTTTCCGTAACCATAGCAACCTGGTTGAATACTGAATCTTGAATATTTTCGTTAGGGAATTTCTGGATTCGCTCTCCACGCTCAAGGCCCGCGATAGAAGCTATGCAATAGCTTAATAAAAACTTGTATAATTTGTTTAGGTTTGTTTTAAGGAACTTTGACCTCAAATATCTCCTTAACTAAAAAGTACAATAAAACAAAATCGCAATGACAGGGAGAACAAATGCTTTTCGGTTGCGTGAAGGGTTTCTTTGGTTACAATTTTACTTGTAGACATAATGTTGTAATGATTTTATATGTTTTAGTAATTTACACTAGCAGAGCTCAGAGCACAGCTAATTTAATATTCTCAGAGTCATTAACTTTGCACTTTAAAAGGTCAAAATAAAGTCGACTTTTCAAATCAATAATGGATTTGGATAAGTACTTGAAACAAGTTCAGGAGAAATGAAATTTTAACTCCAGTCGAGATCCACTGAAAAATGTCTTATAGAAAATAAGTTTTGTAGTCAATTTGATATTCGCACTGCAGAACAATTTCCAGAACTTACAATAACTTAATATCTCTAAGTTTTAAAACATTTGAGCAATTTGCGAGGTAATCCCATTGCAAATATATTTATAACTAATATTTTGGGCTGTAAAATAATTGTATGAGAATCAATAAAACTTTAATTATTAAAACAGAATATTAAATAAGTTCGTTATTATCTGGAAGGTTACTGGGAAGTGTTTATGTACAGTCAAACAAAGAGATTAGTATACACGGAGATAACCCGTTTTTTGAAAGCTTTTATTTCCTTTATAATAGCTATGAGTGTGCAAAGTAGTCTATTGTTTCTGCTTCACAACATTGGCTTGAACAGTTTTAACGCTGACTACAAAAATGAATATTGCCAGATAGTAGTGTTATGGGAATAGTTCAGTTTGTAAACCAAATAGCTCGTTAGAATACTCAATAGGATTATTTTGGTCCGTGATCTCAGTGGAGTCTCGGCGTATCCAAAATTACCTCGACGAAGCTCTTAATTGGACAGCAAAAGGACAATCTCATGAAAAACGCAAAAACCAATTTATTTCTTGTGTAAACGAAATAGAACGTTTTTCAATGTGTTGTTAGACAAATTTTTGTTTTTAATTTCAAAAGTACAAGACAGTTAGTATCGATTTTAGTTTTAATTAATTTAAAACTGATGCTTCTGACAAAACTTTAGGAAACAAATTAGTAACTAAAGCGGTTTAAGGAACAACTACTTATCTTTGTCACACTTAAAACTGATAAAAAAGATAAAACGTTTGTCTATTGCTTTTGACATTAAGTCGTGTCAAGCTCATTAACCCCTGAGCTTGTGGTGTGTCATAAATAATTAACTTTTGGCCAAATTCTTTCAACATCTGCCTAGCGCTAGCCTTTTGCCTGTAGTATTTTTAGTAGTATTTTAAATGTAGCAACTTCCATCTAACCTTCACAACCCAGTTAGCACTGGGTTATACCCATAACCCTTACTAGTAAGAAATGCCAAAATGTTTATTCCCTTAAGATTTGATTTTCTGCGCAAAATACTTTCAATTTTTTTCATTTAGCCTACCTTATTTCGCAAACAAGCCCTTTTTGACACAAACAAACCCCTTCTTATTGGCTTAAAAACAGCCTCAAAGCAAATTTCATTCCTTACAAATATTACATTTCACTGTGTGCAAGTAAAAGCCAAACATATTCGCAAAAGCAAACAAAAAGGACATGTACGACGAAGCAAGCATCACATAAGCATAAACTTTAGAACAAAGGATATCTAGGAAAAAAGATAAAAATAGTAGTAAGTTACCGCTCAGATCCCCAGGAGGATGGGAGTCGTCGGACCTCCGCATGTACCTCAGGTCGAGAAGGTAGCCTGTAAATAAACAAATATATGGAATGTGTGTTGTGTGGGTGCAAATAATATACGGTTTAAACAATTATTTTTCTGGAGTAATAAGCATGAATCAATCGTAATAGGGTTACATACCTATATACATAAAAATTCACACCCTTTTCCCATAGGGGTAGGTAGAAACCACGGATCCTTACATACTCCGTTTGCCTCGTGCACATTCATACATCTGGTCATACACGCACGGCGGTTACGAGTAAACCTCACCAACATGACCAGACTAGTTGTCAGACTTTCGAGCCACAGACTACCTATAAAGACGGTCAAAGATCTACAAATGTCAAGCAGATCCCGTATGCAATGGGAGGTCACCCATCCCAGTTTTTCAGATTAAAACTTTATTTAAATTAACACCATTAGGTACCCAATTATTATTAAAAGCATCCACTAGCAAAATGTTTAAGAGTGATACATTAAGTTTTACCACAAACCAAAAAAAAATGTCTTTTCTCGTAGAGGTTCCTACTTAGTTTGATTTACATAATGCTTGCTTGACGGCTTCGTGTAGGGTACGTTTACACCCGGTATAGATCGACCCGACATGCTGTTATTGTTTTACCACGAGCTCCTAACCAGTAATTCAGAACCACGAAAAATACGATTTGTAGAATTCTTCCCCGACATAGACAATCAGCAGACACAACATGACAAAAAGAAAAATATTGTGAAGTACTCAATCATGTAACTAAGACAACGTAACGTCGCAAATATTTGGCTCAAAGCTAATGTACTAGGTGTCGAATGACACTGTTCTAAAATGTTTATTGTTAAGTAGAGTGTTAATTTGTAGTGATCAGTTGACACATTGTCCGTCAGCGTCGAAAAATCTGTTTGAACTTTTCAAGGACAACTTTTTAGTTTGTAGATTGAAGCTACGGCTCTACGTTTTGTAGACTTAATTATAAATTATCTTGGTCAGTTTCGCCTTGAATCACAAAACCAAACGTACAATATTTGACTTGATAGGACTGCTGCGCTACGTGTCGCGGGTTCGATCCCCGCACGGAACAAGTATTTGTTTGTATGGCCTACAGATAGTTGTTTCTGGTCTGGGCGTATTTGTGTATGTGAGTTTCAATGTTTGTAAACGCACCCACGATACAGGAGAAATTCCTAGTGTGGGGCAACGTTTTTTTAAAAAAATAAAAATAAAATATACAGAGTTTAATAGGTACATTTCTACATACATATTTCACCGTTCATGATATCATTATATTCGGTCCTACGTCATCTTCTGCCTAGCCTTTTGACAAATATGTTGGGGTTGGCTGCCATACTAGTATTTTACATGGAGTGACTGCCTATCTTACCTCCACAACCCAGGGTACTGGGTTTGTACCCAATACTACCTGACGGATATCGTTATCCTTCAGATTTGGCTGACTTAACTACCTGTAATGACTACAAATGAATGAGAGCCAGGACCAACAGCTTAACGTGGTTTCGAGGCTCGGAGGAAACCCAGATATTATTGGGTCCACCAACCAACTAATGATTGACCCGAGTGGCTGTAATTATTTAGTCACGAGCGCCTTGCTCTTAGCTATTTTATCCTTTTTTTTTTTTTTTTTTTTTGTTCTCGGGGGGAAACCTTCAAAAGGCGACCGGTCTTTTGGGGAGAAGACCGGGGAGTGTGGGATTCTTACCTCACTAAAACCACCCCGGTGGTCACCATCCGCACATAAGAGAAGGCACCGTTACCTCTTAAAAGACCTGTCCGGAGCCTCCTCTGTGCAACGCCTGTTACGGCACTTCTCTGGGATGACTAGAGTCTCCCCTAAGTCATACTACGCAATTGTATACGGCAACACGTGACCACTGATGTGCTGCCGTTCATCTCTTTATCCTATGTTAACAGATTGTAAAAGATGTTTTCTCATGCAACGGGTCTAAGATTAAACAATCGTTAATTTTGAGGTTTTATTCATGACAAACTGAATACAACTTCGAGTCTTCGACCAACTTCACATTTAGCCTCAGACGGTCAGACCAGACGAGTTAACTATTCTCATACCTAGTTCAACTGAATGTCTGATTCTCATTCAATTTGCAACGAAGTAGTCTGCTGTCTGCTCTGTGAAGAAAACTCGAGAAACCCTTTCAGTGCATTTACAGAGACTTAAGCTTCTCTATAATTTCACAGAGCTATGATTACGACCTGTTTACAGATACCTTCATAAGTTCTCCTTAGAGCGAGGAAATACTGAACTGAATAAAACTTTATAAAAACCATAAAAAATGCTGGTGCTTTTAGATACAACAACGCCAAACCTTTCGAGGATTATAGGCGTGATGTTATTTTATGTTATGCAAAAATACTGATTTAGCAGGCGTATGCAAACATTATGCGATTTTGTTTTTAGGTAAGCACATGTCTTTAATTATATTCGATTACGAATACTCTTTCTTCTAGGCTGTGTGGTCATACATTCGTAACAATACTTTGATTCCCAAAAAGAAGACCCATAAAACTCAGTTTCAATGATTTCACAATAGAAAGGCATTAACGGTAAGTACAGTACAGATTTCTTCGCTGCGAGATAAGAAAAAATTAGGGCCGAGTATTATGTTGACACAGGCGGGGTCGGAGAAAAAATGTCCCGAACAAACAATTAGCAGGTTGAGCAGCGCCGACAGGTGCTCGCCCGGGCCACACACACACTACCTCACTCACACACACGCACACACTTCACAAAACTAACAACTAATAAACGCTTCTCAAATAGATACATAGTTTCACGAACGCAGCTCTGAATTAATAAACACAAACTACCCTGTACTAAATATTACATAAACATGAACGGGAAATAAAACATTTTATTCTAGATATCGTTCTCCAAGTATAGAAGCACAAAACTAAATGTAAACTCCTATTCTAACCAAAAACAGAGCGGAGCAAAGCTCCCTTTTGTTCCCCACAATACAAGTTAATTCAAAGCTCCTGCATACTTAACTCTGTTTACAGACGAACTAATTGAAAACATGCATTTAATAGCATCACGACATATATGCAACAAAAACAGATTACACTTGCACAATTTATAAACAAGGAGCCACCTGTATTTGAGTTTGCCGAGCAACGACGCGACGGTACGGCTGCACACAGACAGACACAAACCGTGTTAGTGTGCGTGAGCTCTCCATGTGTGCGTACCATACCTGTCGGAATCAACGGAGCATGACTTTTATGGGTATTGTTACACCCCTTACCAATGATCCTACAACTGCATTCTATTCAGTCCGTTATAACTCGTGATGTGCAAGGAATAACGACCAATTCGCAGTGGATTCGATAACATGGTACAGGCATGCACCTGATACTTTGGAATTGTACAGATGATCTAATAAGCGGAGCGCGAAGCGTTGTCGAGTTGCGTCTAGCTATAAAAATAACTGTTTTTTGTTAGATGCAAAGTTTATTCTTTTTTGAATAAATATTGTGATCGTTTCCATCGCTTCCATTGTACTTTACATCATCTTCATTTACGCCTAAGTTACTTCATAAAATATCAGCTATCTGTCACTAGAAATTCAGTCAAAATCGTCGGAGATAAGCCCGAAGAAACAGTCAAACAATTTTAAAAAACATGTTTTTTGTTATTAATAGGTATCCCACAAACTTTCACAATTACCTATGCATTCAGTAAAAAGCTGTTACTTATTTTAACATCAAAAACAGACTCTACAATTTCATTTATTTGTAGATATTGGAAAATCAAATCACTAGTCAGAAATACAATTTCATTATTAAAAGGGGAAAAGAACTGTAATATTGTTCCTCAGAAAATCCGATAGGTTAATTGTGGGCAATCAAAATTGGAAGCTCCATACATGAATAAAATTGTAACATTACGTTTTCATGGTTCCGTACTTCCGTAGTCAACATGGAACATTTTTTAGGGTATCTCTAATACACATTAAAGTGGGGATGTTTTTTTTTTCTCGCAAAGTTCATTGTGTAGGATGTCGTTGGATAGGTCTTTAAAAAATATGCAAATTTTTGTTACAACTCAATTGTGGCTACCTAAACCACCTAATCGGGTTGTGTTTGGGCATGTGAAAAAATCCATGGTAGTAGTATATAACGAAAATAAAAGAAAAACTGTCACAGCTACATTACGATCAAAGTAGGTACTTGGCAGGTCTGAACATAGGCTCTGCGAACTTTTACGCATGTAAACTTGTGAAGAAAACTGTTATTGTCAGATAAACCAATACCTATACGATCAGAAAATATCTAATTTAAACAGTGAGAAATACAAATAAAATAAATATCATAACACTTTTAAACATTAGTTGTAACAAAATAACCTGCACGAAGTTCGGACCTGCCAAGATAATTTGATTGCACTGTAAGTAGGCTTTTAAATAAGTTTTCGAATAATAGTTGACCAACTAATAAAATGTACTTGTATAAAATATTTTCCTAACATAATGTATGGTAGCGCAGGTCTTAAAACTGCAAAATTAAATGTAAGTTTTTTTTTTTTTACAATAAAAATCAGTTTAGTAAGGTCACACATATTTTGATGGGCACCTACGGAACTCTACATTGTGCGTGCTACATGCACTTGGCCAGTTTTTTATATTTGTATTTTGTAACTCAACATTTTTTTGAGAATACGCTCTCATTGATAAGAACTACTGAAAGCAATTACTTTATTCACAATTTCCCGATAGGCTGCATTGTACAAAAACAGCGTTCATTAAATTATCCTATGAAGCATATTAAGTATAATTAGAGAGGGATATTGGAATCTTTTTCCACGGATGCTGGAATTAAAAATATTGCCATGAATAATGTTAATATTATAGTGAAATATAAAACGAGACAGACTGATAGAATTTTTTTTAAACAATGGAAACGGAAACTGTTATTATTTTAGTTACAATCTCGATAATTGAAATAGAAGTGACAAAAATACAAGTCATTAAACAACTATTTAAGTCGCCAGGCTTCTTTTGGGTAAATACCGCGGCCTCGACACAAAGGGCTAAGAAGGAACATGGGTGGTTTTAGTCAGTAGAAGTCTAACACTCCCTACCGCTCTGCCCAGAGCGAGAGGAAGTCATTTAACAATATCCCAAACCCCAAAAAAATTAAAAATACTACCACATACACTAACGGTCGACCACTTTTCAACCATATTATGTTATTACTCAGGATACATTTTTATTTGTCCGTCATCGCTATTTAGATACGAAAAATAGTGTCAAATGTCTAGATGTCCTTAATGTTGAATATCTTTTGCGACGAATATTTACAGCAGTTCTTTAGCTGATGACAGCAGCTGTTGTAATGTATTCAATAACAACGTCGCGTATGAGTGTATCGTAAACATTTTACTATGTTACTGTGTCTAGATCAAACTCAACATGGATCGCAGCATCCGTATTAAGTGCGCGTGTCCACCTAATACTCTAACATCTGAGCCATTACCGTGTTGCTGTATAAATGTGAAACCACTCTCAAGAGATGCTTGACCTGAAACCTACACATTCTTCACTCGAGTGCAAGCGAGACAAACCGCAGTTAAACTGAGATAGCGACTACCGTAGGCGGTTGGCGGTCACGAAACCAGTTGTAAAGTTTATTGTTTAATGATAACAGACTTTATAACTAAGACAACTGAGTGAATAATCGATTGCTGAGTATTAAGGCTTCTATTATTATTTGTTCATATTAGTCATCCTTATAGCTCCAAGGATTTCCTCTGATAGAATCACGCTGTTAGTTTCTGAGAATGTTGATTCTAGTTCAGGTAACCCTCTTCTTTCGGTTATCGTGTGGTTACCGCGCGTAACCTAACCTAACCTGGTCTCAGAGCTTTTATTCAGCGTTTGAGCCTCAGACTTAGCTTTAGATGCCGTCGAAAAATATCTTTCAGTCTCTGGTTTGCTCACAATGTTTTCCTTCATGGAATCTAGTGATAAATATTACACACATGAATCCGAAAAACATGAATCAGATGTGTGTGTCTTGGAGCGAACTCCAGTGACTGTGAAGTTCGACAGTCACGCCACTAGAGTATCACTGCTGTCATATGTAATGTATTACTATTTGAATATTGTCATAGCCACTAAAACACTGAAATTACTATACTTAGTTCTAACCGTAACCAGTAAGACACTCACTTTTCCATATCAATTTCCGAAGAGCGGTCAAACAAAGTATAACCATATACAAACACTGTCACTACACTACAAAAAATGTTGTTACGATTCCACGTCGCAAACAATCTTTCAAGCGAAATGACATCTGAATCACACGTCCGTCGATGTCCCTCCGGATATTTTGAAATTTGCACTCAATCACAGCACCCATTAGGCTGATAGAGTATGTTCGATACATGATCAATATGACAGAAAAGGTATCTTCTGCTTAAAAACAGATAGTACCGCGTATCAAATCAATTAGTTACCCTACATTATACCTTTTGTTGTAGTATGCGTACATTGCGTACCTGCTCACATGCTAAGTTTGGAAATCAATTGGTAAACTAATCAAATTGCCGACATGAATCAAATTGCTGGCGTGAATTAATTTGTTACACATGTCAGATTGCTATGTCTCGTAATTATCAATTAGTCTGGACACCCAGCATAGACTGACTAGCCTATGTACCACGAGGCTCATCACCTGCTTGCCCTTGTTCCGTGTCACTTGGGGTCGGCGCTGTACGTTTTCTTTCTCCCTTGTCCACCACAAGAAAAGCAGATATGAGACACACTAGCTGTCATGCCCGCTTTTCTTTTGTATCATTCATCACTCACTTTCATTACAAACTTTCCTTGTCCTTCTCCTATACCTGTCCATTCATCAATATTCATACGCTACGTCGAAGCTGACTGACCAACATTTGTGCTACAGCATAACACATTTCCGTCTCGATGGAACCTCTTCTTATATCATTTGAGGTCTTTACGAGGCCACGCTATTCGCGTCGTCAGTAGCGCTTTAGAGTGCACACTTTGGACACTCCAGCAAGTAAATACGAACGAGAAATTGTTACCTTGGCATTCTTTGATGCAGAGTCCAGCATCGTAGTTGTGGCTGGTCTTGTTGCATACAACGCTGCAGGGGGCGCACCGGTTGGTGTCGGGCGAGCAGTACTCCTCGAGCTGGCACGTGAGCTGGCCGCATCGGATGCCGTCTAGCGTCAGCTGAGCGGTCGCGGCGCCGGCCACCGCCAGCAGGCATGCTAGTCTAGACATGGTTGATCTGTGAAGAGGATTCTGTTTTGAGTAAAATTGCTTGGAGAAAGTATAGGATTTTGATGGAAGATTGGCAGAAGATACTATCTGTGTCTAATTAAGTAATTACATCGTTTAAACGCGACATAATTCGATCAAAACATTCATAGGTAAAAAACGCATTTGCGTGGATGGCTTTTCGGTTCATTTTGAAACTAGGTAAATCTATCTGAATTGAGATAATCAGATAACTAAATCGATTACTGACAAATCTTTAATGTATTAAAAATTTCAGATGCACAGTTGTGCTGTCACCATATGGCATCAAGAAGTACCTTCAACAAAAATGGCGCACACTGCAAAAAGCAACAGAAGTTAACCGCAGCATTGACTCTTTTAGGCACAAAAGGGAGGCACAAAGGACTTAGTTAATGGAGAGAGGGTTATAAAAACATTTCCTCTCGGTGTCGTTACTATAAAGGTCCCCTTGTACAACATCAAAGGGTAGCGGGCTGCAATCAACTTTACGTAGGAGAATATCAGATGCACAGTGAAGTCACTAGGGGAGAGGTACGTAAATTGACTGGTCAACCATTAGCGATAAACGCAACTGAGAAATGATAAATTGGTAGTTCCAATATTTAATGGAAATATATTATATGCTAAATTCAATATTTTGTGGAAATAGGTGCTTAGTTAGTTCGAGGCGGCACGAGTAAGGAGGCATTTACCCGGTAGTGGAACAAACAGTACAGACTATTCAAAAAAAGAAAAACAGTCCTCTGTTCTGAGAGTAAGTAGACCGACGACTAAATGAGTGGACACTCAGCAGAAGAAGCTAAGAAATACCTGGATGAGACTCGCACAGACCAAGGAAGCGTAGCCCAAAAGGAGAGTGGAGCTTTCTACTCACTATAGGTACTCAGAAGAGAGTACCGAAAAAGGCTAAAATGTTGATGATGACTTAGTTCTCACTAAGTGTAGTTAGATTCTTTACGCCATTTTGCACGATTATCTTAGCAGACAAAACGGTGAGTTCTCCTCTTATGTAAACTTCATTAACTTGCAGATGATATTGGCATAATATTAGCATAAGCTATTTACACCAGACTTGCATTTGTAAGTCGAGGGAGATGAGACTAATGCATTTAATACTAGAATAATAATTGGTTAGGTTGAAATTAATTCATAGTTGTTGAATCATTCGAAGATCTACGAACGAAATAATCTCTTTGGTACTACATTTTCCTCACATACTCCATTTGGTAAACAACGCGGTACGTTAACAAAAAAACAAGTCATGATAATATGTAGTACGTCTTGTTATTTGTAAGAAAAACACACATTTATAGAATTATTTCTAGAACCATTCAATTAAACACGTCATCAATGACGTGTCGAGATTTCTGTATAAGGTTTTTTAAATATACCGATTATAAACCTTGGTCCGATTATGAATTATACCGATAAACTTTGGTCCGAGGAATTATACCGATTATAAACTTTGGTCGATAGATAGATGCAAAATGAGCTTAGAACCTATCAAAGGAAAAAAGGTTTTAAAATAGCTGCCCCCATTTTCCTCATACCTTTATAACGATTTTAGTAGCGAAGTGCAAATTAAAAATGCGGCGATGCCCGTATATTTTAATAAATATCTAAGCAATGGATAACTGCATAACTGTTTTCAGTCTGTCTAATTCTAAAAAGTAGTATAAGTATGATGTAATTATGACTTCACATTATTATAATATTAATAAAAAATAATAATATTAATGGTGATTTGATTTCAATAAGCCTTTGAAACTATATTTTAAACTAATACCTACGTAATTTATGTACAGCCCACGTGGTCGTGGTTTTTAAACTGTTTAAAACAGGTTTTAAGCGACGGTTTTAGGTTTAAGAGGACGCATTACGACGGATAGTCAAATCATTACTTTTTTAAACAAAAGTATGTTTATTAAATACAATGCTTTGTATTTAATAAACATACTTTTGTTTAAAAAAGTAATGATTTGACTATCCATCGTAATGCGTCCTCTTAAAACGGTTTCTTTACAACTATAGCCAGCAGAACAGACGGGACAGCGTATAGCATCAAAATCAATGGTGCAGTTTGCCACGGTATCAAACTGTTAGCTCATCTTCAGAATAAGTTGCTTCATAACAACAATAACTGAACAAATTAATATTAAAGTAGTGTTCTCACATTTGACGACCGGTTGTCGGTGACTCATGGACCTACCTCGCTTGAAGCAATCGTTCGGAAAACGTTTTTACACACTGCTCCAAGAGTTTTTTTTACTATAATTGTGAAAACTGGTATTTATACATCGTTCCGAGTACGTTAAAACTGTTTATGTATCATTCGACCCTCAGGCGTATGCCCACTTTGTATGTATTTAAAATATATCCCCATACAAGAATAAGGGCAGGAGAATAATGATTATTACCCCATAAAACTTAAAATATATTTACGGGCCACCGGAAAACTGATCAAATTATTTTAGAAAGTATAAATAGTAAGCTGTAAGTATCTACTTATAGTTGACTAGTAAATGGGCAAGTTACCCTATCGTTAATCGTCATAACCATTACCAATGTGCAATAACTAATTAAGCTAATTATTCCTTAATCCGTAGCTATATGTAATTACGCAAACACGGGTAGCCTTACGCATCATGAAAAGTAAAATTTATATAACAAATGGCAGCTATCCAATATCTACATTTAGGTAAAAACTGATCAGCTAGCAACATGACAAAAATATGAAACTTCTAGCAGGATTGTTTTATTTCTTATCCCAGTGTGGGAAAGGCGTCTGTTTTCGACACTAGTCGTCATGGTAGGCAGACTAATCTCAAATAACAATGCTTTGGAATAACCAATACATAACCGTTGCAATTGACACAATGGCGTACAAACAGTTAAAGTACCCATAGAAAAAATATAAAATATTTAAAAGGACTGCCCGTGCTTTCGCTGCATAGCAAACAGGATGAGTCATCCGCCGTATGCTACGCTAGCTAACCGAAGTGGTGTCTTACCTCACTAATATGCTCACAGGTAGTTTTAAAGAGAAGTTTGTCTCACTGTCTACCTTTATTTTTTATGCTACTGCAATTATTTCTACAAAACAACCGGGTCACCGTGTTGTGTCTTGAAAAACCCTAGAATCCATAATTTTTAACTACCTTTACAACAATGTGTGGGGATATGGACAAAGCGAATAGAGTATGTTAGGATTTTAACAGGTAGCGTTCTGTGGTTTCTGCCCACACCTATGAGAGGTATGAGTTTATGCACGTATGTATGTACCTAATATCAACTGCAAAAGCCCAAACTAATCGATATCTCAAAACCACCATTAGTCGTGAGCACAAGATTGCATATCTATATAATAATATATTATATATATATATTTGTTTTGAATATGGAACGTGCTAGGCGTTGGACGACGCAGAATATTGAAGAACTGGTCACATCCCATAGCGCAAGCGCTCGTGCCTACGCCAGAATTCGCAACGTCAGTCTTCTGACATGCGATCAACATACGTGACACGCGACATACCCGTAAACAAATGATAATTCAGAAAATATATAATATAAATAGATAAATGAAAGACGTCACACGTGCACGTTACATCGTAATAATTTTATTAAAAGCACTTTTTATGTAAAATGCTGGAGTCGCTTTTAAAACGGACGAAAGGCTGTTTTCTTTTTTTTTTGTCATTTTAAAAGCTTTATCTTATGTAATTTTATTTTTCGAAATATTTCAAATTATATCACTGAAACTGGAAATTATATTGTATTGTTTCCTATCACTGATAACGTTCGGTACCCAAATAAATAAGATGTTGAAAAGTACACACCCAAATCCAAAATATATTTCTGGTAGGGTGACCAACGATAAATATTTCGTTTCCATTTTTAAATCATCACAACACGTTGTTGGACATTCTTGTTCAAATTAAATCAACCGAATTTATTTACTGGTAAATTATTTAGTACCTGTTCTGACGCAATTAACACGTTACAGCAAGCAAGCCAATCAAATCACATACTTATTTAAATAATAATTGGTTATAAAACTGTTTATTTAGTTTGTTATTCACAAATATTTGCTCGAAGCCTCACCACATTGTTCTACGCAGTAAAACTGATTATAAACGACCTTTAATGTATTTGAGTCACCAAATAAATTATTTCTGGAGGCTTTTAACGACGTTTTTAGATGTACTAATTTAATTTGGGTGTCTAGGCGTCAAGACAAACACCCACATGCAAGTGGCTTCTTGGGAATTCGCGGTTTTGCTACGAAACCTAAAGATAAATATTTTTAAACAAAAAGGGTAAGTCTACTGCAACTATCGGTATTAAGAGACACAATACAAGGAAGGTAAGAACAAATGTTACCTGAGGGGAAAGTATTAGTCACGTCGTGAAGTGTTAAGAGTAAAAGTACACAGAACGGTTACCTGCCCCAAAACACCGCGTTGTCCCACCACCACAACACCACCACATACGACACAATCTCCTTTAAACAATACCTTCATGGAGGAAACAGTGGCTCAAACATTTTACACGTTTCACTCATGATTGCTAACAAACGCATTTGGTCTGAATCACAACTGTAATGTTTAAGTTTTTACCTGCGTTGCTAGGCAACCAACATCCAATATACGACGCTTTAATCCATATTGAAAGTGGTGGGTAGTAAGGTACTGTAGAAGTGAACCAACCACTGATGGTGAAAGACCCTCGTTACCGGATGTACCTACCTAGAAAATTTTGTCGTATAGGTAAGTAGTATAATATGTGGCTCCATTGAATGTAAATGACGCGTCGTATGTGTGAATTCAACGCTAAATATACCCGTTTCATATATTAAGGTTTAATTTTGAGGATTTGAAGGGTTTTGGCATTGATGGGTTTTGGTCTAAAAGATTGTTTACATTGACATCTACAGAATAATTTATATTTAGTACTTACGATTAATATCCCGGAACCCTCTGTGATATTCCTAAGTGTTTCAGTTACTAATTCATTATAAATGTTCAGTCATTATAAGAAAAATTGAGTCGGAACTTTGGAACCAAAAAGTTAATTCCCTGACATTTTCTCTACAGTTGATTACTTAACATAATAACATAGCTTCAGGCCTGTTTTTCTCCCAGATGGGTAAGATAAAGTTACCTTTAAAATAGTAAAATAATTCATCAATAAAATAAATTATGTTACGCTCCTTCAATCCTAGACTCTTGAATCCGACAAATCTTTATAGACTTTGCATCGTGTAGCAAAATAAAGGGAACTAAAAACGATAAATAAGGCTGCGAGTGAACTGACAGGCCGAGCTGTTTATTATTCTCGCATCAATCGGTCTCGTCGCAGTTGAAGACTAAGCCTTACAGTTGTAAAATTGGTTCCGAGAGCAAGGCGTGCCTAACTAAGATTGATTTCAGCGCTCTTCAGACGTTCACGTAGGAATTTTTTGCTTGTAAGTGGTACTAGTGGTACAAAGACTACGCTAGGTTAAATTTTAGGGAAGAATATAACAAACTTTATTCGTAAACGGATTCTCTGAAAGTTTTCGACTCGAACGTCATTTGCACAGAATTGTTTCGTCAAAAATTTCGTCAAGTTAGAAAGTTTTTGAAAATAGGTAATTTCTCTTGACATGATCTCGAGCGTGAGCTTGGAATTTGTAAAAGGACAACTTAGGTTCTAGAGGGTTTTTAAAAAAACAAAATCAATGTCTACCTACTAAGGTTTCTATTTGGGTATAAGTCCAAAATCGGCTTACGGAGTCCATTAGAATCCACAATTTCTCAGATCATAAGGCAACAAGGACTTCTAGAGAGCTAAGTCAGAAAAAAATGCCAGGTTTCATATTATGTTAAAAATACAGCTAATTTAACTAAAGTTAAAAAGCCAGCAGACTACATTAAGCTAGCTGGCCGAATTAATCCTTTCCTTTGAAAAACGTGTGTTGATTTCATAGAAACCTTCGCCAGGTTTAGCATTGGTACCATATTGGTACACAGAAGTTGCATAAAATTCAATAGAACAGCTGGTGTTTGCAGTAAATTAATTAAGTTAGTACAAAAATTGTGAATTAAACCCATTGTATAATAAATTATCTTCTTCTTCTTCTCTATTTAATAAAAAGAGAAGTCCTGACTGACTGACTCATCAACGCCCAGCCCAAACCCTTGAACCTAGAAAGCTGAAATTTTGAAAAAAAAAATCTTCAAATCTTGCACAGAGGTTCCCTTTATAATGTAGACAAGGAATAAGGAAGGATTTTTCGAAATTCAACCCCAAAGGGAGTTAAATAGGGGATGAAAGTTTGTATGGAAAGTCATTTTTTTTCACGCGGGCGAAGTTGTTTAATCAAATAATTTATTTATTTTGGCCTGCGTTACGAAAAATTTTAAGACTCGATCAAATTAAGACATTGGCCACCATGAGCCCTGGACCGAAGGACCTAAAACTCGTGGGAAGAGACTTTTGTCCAATAGTGGAGTGTTGTAGGCTAACAAAAAACGCCAATGTTAAACTAAGTGGCTTAAGTTTAGGCACTTTAGGCATGTGCTGTGGTATTTGGCTAAACGTGACACGATCGGTATGCCAATTATGCCATGATCTAAGCGTGGATCACCTTGAGACGGAGGCGCGCGCGCACGTACCTCCGTCCATCCTACCTCCCAACGGAATTAGTTTACAAATACTATTGATTATATTAACTTAGATGTTCAACCAATTAACTAAGGCAGATGAAGAATGTTACTAAGGTTATTCTGAAACCTGTTAGGACTATTATTTTGCCCATCGGTGTACTATCAGGGAACACTTTTTGCATGGGAAACATCTCGAAGCGTGTCCTCGGAAATAACAGAGTCAAGGTTATTTATTTCCAGAAATAAAGTTTTTCACCCTACAGTCGTTCAAAGTATCAAGAACTAACTAAAGTAGGTACAAGTGTAGTGATGGTATATTTTGACTTAGCTAATTTGCTATTAGAAGCTAGGTATTAAATAAAATGGTATCATTTTACTGTTGTAATTATAATTATTTTAAGCGTCAACCGTTATCTCTGTCATTGACGAGCAACCCCGCACTCCGCACGTTTTTATCAAACAAGGTCGCAATGACGAGCCGCGCGCGAGGCGCCGACCGAGACGACTTGATGCACGAAAGAAAGCAACGAATCGAAGACACCTTGAAACACCCACACGGCACACCACCTCATTGTTTCCTACTCATTGGTATGCAACTAATACTGCCATGAGTGTCTCAACCCGACGTTCTATGTATGTCTCGCAATCACATAAAGGACCCCATTGGAAAATCAACTCTATCTCACCAAGTTTAGATTCTTATCTAAACAATTGTGCACCAAAACAAAAAATGCAATTGAGATTAGAGGATAAAGTTGTTAGTTATATACGAGTAGGTACGTAGTAGGTGTAGTTGAAACAAAGACATGGGACTACACTGGTCATATATTATGCAAAGGCTGCACATGTTAACGATCAACTGTTTTCCCACGACTTGAACATTTTCAATTACAGGCAATTTTCTTTGCGGCGGCGTCCTCCGCGGCGGCTATTATAGGTTCATTTAAAATGCAATCAATAGCCCTAGAAACTGTGGCGTTTGAATAAATTATATGTATTGGCGACTATGTGACCTACATTTCTGACCTACCTATGCTTTATACCTTTTGTTTGGACTAGAAAGTTCTGTAGTTTAATCGTCAATAAAAATCCAATAAAACATTAAAGTACAAGTACGACACAAAACAGTAAAGTGAACAAAAATGAAAAGGCTCTAACAAATTGAATGCACCAAATTGGCATCGAGTGAACGCGGATGAGACCGGATATGATTGGGACATACTGTCCTCGCCCGGATATTACGCCGGCCGGGCTGTCTCAAATAGTATTAGCTGTTTGCTCACCTGCCGGCAAAACCAAAATTCACAAGGCTTTTAAATAAAACTGCATTTTACAGTACACGTCAGTATTTATTAAGCTGCGTGCAGCCCGTGCAGGGGAGTGTTTGGTAAGAGCACTGAATAATTGAATTTAACATTTACAATTAAAAGCACTCAGACAGCATACCGGCGAGCTTTATTAATAGCTTAATTTGTTACTCTCCATGGCAAGTTAAGAGATGTCTGATAAGATGACGAGTAAAAGAGAAGTATGGAAGACTAGCTTTTGCCAGCGGCTTCGCCCGCGTGAAAATGTTGATTTTCCAAACAAACTTTCATCCCCTATTTAAATCCCTTAGGGATTGAATTTTGAAAAATCCTTCCTTATTCCTTGTCTACGTTATAAAGGGAACCTCTGCAAAATTTCAGCTTTCTAGGTCCAAGGGTTTGGGCTGGGCGTTGATGAGTCAGTCAGTCAGTCAGTCAGGACTTCTCTTTTTATTTATATAGAAGGAAAATTTGCAAGAGAATGATGATATAATTATGTACATGTAATAATAATGACAATAATAATTTGACAACTATAATTAACGTTTGATGGCAATTTTCTTTGCGGCGTCCTCCGCGGCGGCTATTATAGGTTCATTTATAATGCAATCAATAGCCCTAGAAACTGTAGAATTGGGATAAATTATGTGTATTGGCGACTATGTGACCTACATTACACTTTATTTATAGTTAACTAGCTGATGCCCGCGGCTTCGCCCGCGTGGATACTGTAAAAACAATCCTTTTTTTTTTTTTTTTTTTTTTTTTTTTTGGTGGGTGGAAAATCATCGAATAACCCCCCCCGCTCTTGGGCAGAGCGAAGGGGAGTGTCAGACTTCTACTGACTAAAAACCAACCCATGTTCCTTCTTCTTCGCCCTTGTGTCGGAGCCGCGGTAACTTTGATGCGGATTATATATCATTCTAAAATTTCAGCTCGATCGGTGCAGAACTCTCTGAGTTTTTGAAGCGTACACAAACCAACATAACATTTTTATATATATAGATTATTACACTAAAATTTGACAACTATAATTTGGTGTCTTGGAGCTGATCTCTGATGATGAAGCCTAGAAGTACTCGGTAGTGGTACTCTTTAAATGCTAATAGTAAACCCGTCGAGTTACGGCTCGAAATCTCAAGCGAATCGGTTACACATCAAAACTAACAGAATATTCGAGTGGAATGAATTTTTTAATTATCAAAATAATTATTTTCTTTAGTATAATTATCATAATAAATTATTGGATAATTAGGTACCGATCCAGGCTGGTCCACAACTTGATATCTTCATTTTTTTTAACGCTATCGATTTCAGTGAATAAGGTGGAAGCGCCAGGGTAGACCAAGTATTACAAATAATTTACTTAGCGTTTTTTAAATTGCTAAAATCATCTTAAGTGCACACTCTTAAGAATAGGTTTATGACGTGAAGAATAAGTGACACTTATTTACTTATTTATTATTTTTTTTTACACGACTGCCCCAAAAAAAAGAGTGTTATGTTTTTAGCGTTCATGTATGTATGTATGTTTGTGAGTTTCTTTATTCCACCATAACTTCTAAACGCCTGAACCGATTTTGATATAAGTGGTATCATTAGATTCTTTGCGTTATCCCGGGTGACATAGGCTATAGAAAAATTCAAAAAACATAATAGGGTGGCCATGGTTTAGAAATAAAACGAACTTTTAATTTGTTTTTATTGAAATTTTAATGAAAAAGATAATCATCGTCTAGAACTTGTTAAGTAGATTACAAAAATATACCACAGTAGTATTCAATATCTATTGTGTACTAGTAATACAACTCAACAAATGATATGACAACATTTTAAACCCGGGATTCGATATGAATAAGATTATATATCAATAGATTCCTTGTAATGAAAGAAATAAAACTGGCTAGGTTACAACTCCCAAATCCGTCCACCACGGCAGCTGAATGGTTTTAAAGTTTGTTTGAAAAGTCAATATGCGTAAATCAATTTACTTAAAACATGGTAAGAATATTCATTTAAGGATGTAATAATGTCTGGGTCTCGAGGTGGCACTTCACAAGTCGGAGGCCATGGGCTTCCATGGACGTGGGAATGTGCTACCGTCGGGATCCCAGCTAATGGTGGGAGGGGTTCCCATCGGCGTCGAGTGTACTTTGAAGTACCTAGGACTCGTCCTCGACAGCCGGTGGAACTTCGTGGAGCATTTCCGACGTTTGGCTCCCAGACTGGAGCGGGCTGCGGCTGCCTTTAGGTGGCTCTTGCCCAATCTGGGGGGGCCAAACGCCTCCTGCCGTAGGCTGTATGCGGGGATCGTGCGGTCCATGGCCCTTTACGGGGCCCCGGTGTGGGCGCGTGCCGTGAGGAAGCGGGCCGTCCACTACCTGAACGCGCCCCAAAAGGTCATGGCCGTAAGGCTTGTCCGCGGGTACCGCACGATCTCCCGCGAGGCGGCGATTCTCCTTGCCGGATTGCCGCCGTGGGATCTGGAGGCGATAGTCCTCGCGCGCCTACATGAGTGGCGCGCGGAGGCGCTACACCGGGGGGTCACTCTGCTGCCGCGGCACATTGCTGCGCGGCGGACAGACCTCCGGTGCGATCTCATGGCGGCATGGAGACAGCGACTGTCGCAACCCAGCGCAGGGCACGCCACGATAGTGGCGGTAAGTCCCCTCTTTGAGGAGTGGCTGGAGAGGCGCCACGGCGCCCTCACCTACCGTCTGACGCAGGTCCTCACCGGACACGGGTGTTTCGGGAGGTACCTGTACCGAATCAGGCGGGAGGAAACGCCCGGATGCTTCCACTGCGAGGATCGACCGGAGGACACGGTGGAGCACACTGTGGAGGCGTGCCCTGCTTGGGCAGAGCCCCGCCGTGTTCTCGTAGCGGCGATCGGCGGCGGCGACCTCTCGCGCCCGGCCCTGGTGCAAGCCATGGTCCGGGGCGAGGAGGAATGGGACGCCGTCGCCTCCTTCTGCGAAGCAGTGATGCTAGCGAAGGAGGTGGCGGAACGAGAGAGGGAAAGAACCTCTCAACGTCCCAGCCGCCGCGGAAGGCGCTCCGGGCGTCGGAGGTCACGCGATGACCTCCGGCCACCGTAGACGCGGGCCTGTGGACGGTGAGTAACGGGCTAGCTCGCCGTCCGGCCGTCGTCATGACGGCAACAGACCGTGTCGGCGGCGCGTACGTGTTCCAAGCGCGCCTCAAAGAGATGTCAGCAAGGAGGGGCCCGCAAGGGCCGACGCCCGTCGGGGCTGCGGATATCGAAAAGTTACCGCGGCTCCGACACAAGGGCGAGGAAGAGGGAACATGGGTTGGTTTTTAGTCAGTAGAAGTCTGACACTCCCCTTCGCTCTGCCCAAGAGCGGGGGGGGTTATTCGATGATTTTCCACCCACCAAAAAAAAAAAAAAAGGATGTAATAATGTATGCATTCATAGGTTTTTCAAAAACACTCATTTAAAGGGTGAAAAAAGATATTCAGGGTTGAATTTTGTATGGAAAAGTCCTAGTGAGAGATTGAAAAACCTTTAAACTCATTACTAACGCAAATTATTAAAGCTTTGCGTGTGTAATAAAACAATAGGATGTGTGCAAGTGCGAGTTGGATCCGTCACCGATGGTTCCGTACCAGCATCTTGGTAGGTACTGTACTTGAAACTGTTTGGCACTATACTTGAATTTCTGTTGATTCCTAAGAAATGAAGAAATACGTCTCCTGATTTTTGAAAATAACCCCATATACTTAGGGTAAGTTATTATTATTTTCTGCATTACATTAATATACTGAGTTCGTCAACAAATATAATATTGAGCTTCGTGGACCTCAAATGATGAAATTTTACTACTTTTGAGCTCTATCCAGGCATGGTTATCCAGCGCTTTATCCCCCTAGATAAGTCCCCCAACTATGTTGGAGTCGGCTTCCAGTCTAACTAGATGCAGCTCAAAATTGGTATTGCACATGCAACCGCTGCCTTTTTGACCTGCACATTGGACAACACGGTTAGCACCGGGTAATATGATACCCCTTGGTAAGATTGTTGTCAGACTTTCCGACCACTGAATACGTGTGACGACTGTCGAAGATCACAGCCGCCCTAGTTGTGATGTGTAAATGGTACGGTTTGACGTGCATTCCGTGAAAATGAATCCCAGTAGTCGACACTAACAAAGTAAACACCAATCATTTTTAGGCGCTTGGTTCTGAAGGTGTAGGATTGTTGTAAACCATGACAAGAGTAAGCGATTATTTTCTCAAAACCAAGTAAAACAGTTCTTTCTCCTCTTCCCTCCTGTGGCAATATCTTTGCCCCTCCCCCCCCCCCCCCCCCCAACCCCAAAACCAATAAAAAGCATACAAAAATTTTCGCGCTCGCTGCGCTCGCGCATCCATCCTGTTCTTTCATCGATGTGTCTTGATTAAAACGTCGTCGTCGTCGTCGTCGTCGTCGTCGTCGTCGTCGTCGTCGTCGTCGTCGTCGTCGTCGTCGTCGTCGTCGTCGTCGTCGTTGTCGTTCATCTAGGTACTTCTATTCTCATTTCTGTTTCTAAATCGTTCATCCAGGGAAAATTTACCAACGCTTTATCCCTTTATCCCCTCGATAAGTCTCATTGGGTAGCACTTTATAAAACATTTTAATAAAATCAAACGACGCAAGCTACCAATGATTATGTTGACCCGTGATAGTGCACAAGCTGCAAACGGTAACATTGAACAGAAGCATCGTGACACAGTTAGAAGGGTACGTTTCAGATCCACGTTAGCTAATCCCTTGATAAACAGTCTCTTCAAAAACTAAACCGCCAAAGATCTCCACGAAAAATAAACGATTTACATTTTGGACTTGTATACTAGACAACCCAACAAGTTAGTACCGAGAAGGTATCAGTCGCATCTTCCAAACCTCCTTCTTAGACGTTTAGTTCCGAAAGTGGAGAATTAATGTCAAGTATAATAAGAGTAAGCAGTTCTCTTCTTGAAACCAAGTAAAAAAATTCTTTATCCTCTTACCTCCTGATGACAACATATTTGCCCACCCCCCCTGATCTATAAGAAGTATACAAAAATTTCCGCGCTCGCTTCGCTCGCGCATCCGTCCTGTTCCTTCTCCGTTCAGTTTCACTTGAGACGCTAATCTTTTTCTATTTTGAAATTTACCATCCAGGAAAAAAATATCATTGGTTAGCAATTCATAAAACAGAAATATTAACAACGTTTTTCAAATAGCCCCCGGTTACCACTCCTATTATGTTGAACCGTGACAATGCACAAGCTGCAAACGGTAACATTCGACAGAAACATAGTCAAGACACGACATAGACACGTCCATGTTAACTAACCACATACTAAACACTAATTATAAGTTTTTTTTTTTTTTTTTTATAATAATAATATTCCACAACTATCACACAACGCCATCTAGTCCCAAGCTAAGCAGAGCTTGTGTTATGGGTACTAGACAACTGATAAACATACTTATATATTTCTAAATACATACATATTAATAGATAAATTACACCCAGACACAGAACAAATGATCGTGCTCATCACACAAACATTTGTCCTGGGTGGGAATCGAACCCACGACCTCCGGCATAGCAGTTAGGGTCACTAACCACAAGACCAACAGGCCAGTCAAACTTGATTTAGTATAGCACAATCCCTAGCGCAACATTGCTTTCTCAAATGAAAAATAAATTAATATATCGTGGTATATTGGTTAAAGGTCAAAATACCTCTTTAACACTAAAAAATGTGAAATAAAAACAAATAATTAAAAAAATTAAAAAACACGCCTGCCATGTCAAAAACTAAACTAAAAAATTAAAAACAAGTCAAACGATTTCAGTGATGACAGAGAACAAGGTCCCGTAAATGTATTCGAAAATGGAAAACTGAAAACTAAAACTTTTATTGCAGTCGGGGGACCTGTAAAGAATTGACCCAGCGAACTGTCCCCCGACTGCAATAAAAGTTTTAGTTTTCAGTTTTCCATTTTCGAATACATTTACGGGACCTTGTTCTCTGTCATCACTGAAATCGTTTGACTTGTTTTTAATTTTTTTTAGTTTAGTTTTTGACATGGCAGGCGTGTTTTTTAATTTTTTTATTTTACTGAACGTTAGGTTAAATTTTTTATTTGTCAAGACATTTTTAACCGACTTTATAAAGGAGGAGGTTATAAGCATTCAGGATTACAATATTCATATTGACGAAGCATGAGCATGTAGCATAAATCAAATAAGTTAATAGTTTTTGATACATTTATTAATAATTACCTACACTACACATTATTAAACGGAACAGTTTTATGTGATTGTTGGCTATTTGTTTGTGTCTAAGAAGATGCTGATGATCGATGACGACTGCAAACTAGGGAACAGCTTGAATACTTCTTCTTTAAAGGAACAACTTCAAGCCTTCGTTGCTGACGATTCTGAGAGTCTGCATGGACGCGAAATAATATCGCGAACTACGAAGTAAAAGATAAGGGATTTCATTGTGCTATAAAGTGTTTTTTTTTTTTTTTTTTTTAAACCCCCACACTAGGAATTTCTCCTGTATCGTGGGTGCGTTTACAAACATTTGAACTCACATACACAAATACCCAGACCCGAAACAACTATTTGTAGGCCATACAAATATTTGTTCCATGCGGGGATCGAACCCGCGACACGCAGCGCAGCAGTCCAATCGCTTAGCCACTGCGCCAACCGTGCCGTCGTAAATAAAGCAAGAACATTGTCACCCTAGTAGTACTTTGTAAAGAAAGTTAAATAAAAAAACTTACCTTAAAATTAAATTACAAATCTATCAACCACTCTTCACAAAATACGATTTTAAAATATTTGATTTTCGATTTTAATATTTAGCTATTATTTTTTACAGGCAATTGCAAGACAAGAACACACTGCACCCTTAACGCTATCTCGCTCTTTTTTCCCCTATTTAATTGATTAAAGTAATACGAGCTCTATTTGCCTGAAATAAAGTTCTTTTTTGATATTGACATTTTGTTTGTAATCATTCCAGGTTGTACCATATGGCTAGTGACAGCTAGATTGTTTGTCAACAATACCTTTGGATACAGTAGTGAGTGCACACACATAACACGAGGCATTTAGGTAGGCATTATACGATGTAAACAACTTTGACATTGTGCTCGACACTAAAATATGAATCGGCGATGGCGGTTCATACAAAGGTACAATCAATTTTGACTCCATTAAGGGAGCCAGTGTAATCAAAAAGTTTTCTTAGATTTAATTGTGATTATGTAATAGTTTTACGTACTTAACTTCATATTAAAATGACCAAGACCCAGGTATGAAGTATCGACTCCACATAGTAGCGTATTGGACACAGTTTCCTACTTAAAATTCTGGTTGCAGTTTAGATTTTGTGTTTTTAGAATTTTAGATGTCAATGTCAGTTAAAAAAAAGAAAAGCTCTCCTGCACCGTGGGTCCGTCAATCTTAATGAATGGGAAACGAGTTACGTCCATTTTAAGTGCAACTTTAACATTTATTAAGCTAAGTCTAGAAACTTTACATCCGTGACATGAAACTGTCTTTGGCAGAAACGTATATATAGTAAAATAGTAAAATCCCATCAGTAAAATAGTCATCTATTAAAAAAACTAGTCATAAACACTTACCTATTTAGTAGTTTTCCAAGTTCTCAGTTCCAGAGTAAGCATTTAACAAAAAACAATGTAAGTCATCGGATCACAAAATATAGTCTGTTACAGCAAAAGTATTGTACTTATTCATAAATCTCCTTAACCGGAACTTAACTGATAAAGCAGGAAATTCACACATACTTGCCTCCTACGTAGGTATAAAGTTGATTGACTCACATAAGTGATATCACTACCTGTGTCACTACAATGTTATCAGAAATTATTTACTATATAACTCATTAAGTACGCGTACATACCTACTACGTAGATGTTCATCTCGCTAACCATCATTCTCTTCCGATATTTATGCGTCTTCCATAAGTGTAACACCATTATGACCAAGTGCAAGAAAAAAGAAAAAAATCAAGAAAACTTATAAATTAATATTAATAATAAATCTACAATTCTAAAAATCCACAAATTTTTAAATTCATTAAACAGATTTTTCTTAAAATTTGAACAATTCAATATGTTTAGCGACTTAGATTTTTTTTAATAAAATTTAAATTTGTAAAGACGTCCGTCCTCCTCGGTAGGCCATGCACTTCTTGTGTTTGTGGGGACTAGGGCATTAGCAATGGAGTAGTACTAGAATGACGTTGCCAGGCTACCAAGTTGGTAACAAATACGAAATAGGTTCTCGGAATCATCGATTTTTCATAATTACACCGATCAAAGACTTGCAGTGTCATCCACTGTTTTTTCAATAAGAATATTTGTTTTCATAATGATGTTTTCAGTACTCTGCTGAAAAGCGTTTGATGTATGATGGGCGACGACCTTCACTAAATTTAATGTTTCCTACTTTTATTAGTTTTTAAAAATGTGACGGTTTTTGATGAAATGCATAGCTAAAAGGCTGGGGATGTGTTTTCGTAGCAAAAAATGACCGCCAAAGTAATGAAACACGTTATGATGCTACATGGGATCGGCCGACAGCTCTGCAAGCTTGAGGTCCCGCGTTCGATCCCCACGACCCAGATCTTGTTTATTTTTTAAGTAGTGTGGCTTCTTGTAAGTCAACCTATTAAGATCTAATGATGGTATGACATTTTTTGGAATTTCCAAAATATTAAGTAATAATTCAAAAGAGTTCTGTTAAATACGATATAAATAAATACTTTGCTCTATGTTATTACTTCCTGGTATTTATTTGTTACTAATACACACACATTAGGTAGGTAGGACTCTAGGTACTTAATGAGACATTACGATGATAATTATCTAATAACAGACTTGAATAAGTGAAAGGCAATTGCGTTTTTGTTCATTACCATAATCACTAGGTAATTAATATTAGCGAAAATCAAAATATAATTACATTACTTCTTCGAATTTCATTGTGATGTGATCATTGTCAAAATTCGACTAATTCGTACCTAATTAGTCATTGGAAAGTGTACCAAGATTTTAGTTTCTATAGTTTTAAGAATCAACTATTAGGTTCTCGATTAAATACAGGGTTTCTGTCAGGAAATACCCAGTTCTATTCCAGTAATTCAAGGGTTGAAAATTAAATGTCAAGGGGACTCATTTGTAATCCACTGGAACCTATTAAAGTGAGCGGGCTGCCTTAGCTTTATAAATATTAGAGTAGGATTGCTGTACCAGAGTACTAGTTACCCCATCAGTAATTACGTGATCGTTACATACATGTATCTACATCCCATAATTATACGTTGCACGTCTGAAATACACAGTGAAAATCGACGACGGAAATCGACAAAAAAACAGCACCATGTAAGCCTTGGGAAACACCGCCTTGACACGTCTCACCCTTTACCCGCTATTGAGCTGTGGAATAATTGATAAAGTTCAGTTCTAGTGAAACCTAAGTATTCAAAATCACCAAGGAAACGCTTCGCTGCAACAAAACCTCAAGGTAACTTTAGAGACTAAGTTTATAGAATGAAAGTTATGATCAAAAGTTGTGCAGTATCTCTTGGTTACCAACGTAGCTAGAACTAACCTAGGTAGACGGAAATAACAAAACGGCAACAATTACAACAATAAATCTTGAGATATTCTCTGATATAAAAAAACTCTACCCCCCCCCCCCATAAACCACCACATAACAGGTGAAATCTGGGTATTAGGCTCACGCACGCACCTCTCCCTTACCCTTTGAGGATTATAGATGTGAAAAAAAAAACAAAAAAAAAAACATTATTATTATTTTATTATTAGTCCGCCTATGTACCACTCTTGTGCATGAAGTTTAAATAAATAAATAAATTATTGCGATAATGTTCATGAAAGTCTCAAACACAACAAGCCAATTTTAATTTCGAATAGAAAACATAAAAGCGACGCATAACAATTATTGAACCGTCGCAAACTTTCACCAGGGGTCCACGACGGTTTCTGAAAATAGCCCAACGCTAACAATGGAAGAAGGAGCTCATAACGAGGGAGTAGACGCAAGTGAAGCCTTAAAAAGCATGCAATAAAAAGTTTTGCTTGCTTCATAGAAATTGAAATAGCCTCAGACAATGCCAGCCGCTATATAGCTTTAAAACAGAAGGGGTTGCTGTTTATTCTGTAAGGTAGACATTTCAGGACCAATTATTAAATTTATTATTTAATTTATTATCAAAACAGAAATATAGAGATCTTGAACATGTGAATTAAAAAAAACCGCTTCGGAGAAAAGACGTCTTAATTTTTTTTTTAAAGCCTATTTTGTTGAATAGTTTCCGACATAGCTCTATAATCTTCAATGTCCTACCATGCTGTGCTGTTGCCGCTTAAGGTCTAAGTTAGCACTGTCATTCTAAGGATGCCTCGCCTAACATCACGTCTGCAATGCCTGAAAGGATAGGCAGAGGTGTATCTATTTCTATAATTAATTTGTTTTTAGGTTAGTTTAGTTTATATATTTAGTAGGTACCTATAGTCTTACTTTAATGTTTAGAAAATAAAGTAATCCTTCGATTGTCGACCGACATTTCGTCAGTTACGTTTTCCTCTTGATATAGGGGCCGAGTCTATTAGTATCAACAAACAACAATCAACCGATCCTGACTCCGTCATTCGTGGATGCTACTGCGAAATTCCTGATCAAAAAACTATGTAACACTTTGCTCGACCTGAGGCTCGAACCTGGACCCTTATGCTAAGCAGTTCGGGTTATGCGAAAGTATATAATATCAAGTCTGAATTAATAATCGAACCTAATGTTATTCCTAGTTTAGGCATTGATCGCGGGCGGCATAACCTAGTATTAAAAAAGGGCTATAATATTCTGTTAAACTATATTTTGACTTTACTTTGAATCAATTTTATAAACAATGGATATCCTTCGGTATATTCTCTTTCATAATATTAATAAATTAAAACGATATCCCCTTTAAAAGGCAGGTTAAACACTTTCAGTGGCTTGAGAAGCAGCATCTCTTTCACGATACAACCCTCTCCCCAGTAAAGAGGTTTCTATTAACGCCCCAGTTTACTGAATATCTGATATTCTAATCTTCATACAGAGTAAACTGCGGTTTAAGACTGGTGTAACTAACACAACGTTATAGATACTGTACACCCTTCCGTATTCTAAGTGATTAGTTTAAGATCATTGTCCCATCCCAAGTCCATTCGTCCCGGTCTTCCTTAGTACATTTAGTAACTTGTACTTGAGTACACACATGGCGACACATCTATCTATCTGTATTTATATAAAAGGCAAAGCTGACTGACTGAGGATCAACGCATGGACCAAACCTTTAGAGCTAGAAAGAAACTTAAAATTTCAAACACGTATTCCTCTTATGACGTAGGCATCCACTAAGAAAGGATTTTTCAAAATTCAAGGGTGTGAAACGGGGGGCATAGTTTGTCTAGAAAATCGACATTTTCACGCGGGCGAAGCCTCGGGCAAAAGCTAGTCAAGCTATATATTTCCAGTAAAACATGACCTCGCTTTGTATAGACGTCTCTTACAATGAGAGACATACTTTTACTAGTTTTCACAGTTTGTTTGGTCGTCGTACTTACCTTGGTACTAACCAGGAAGTGATGTTGCAATGTATGACCGTCAAAAAAATGTTTGTGGATCCTAATCAGGCTTGTATTTGAGAAAAAGAAGTGCTGAAAACATTCGCTACAATTCGTTCAATTATTCTGAATCGATGTCTTCGTAGAAATAACTTCGTGCAATGTAGAAGTAAATAAAAAGGGTGGGTATACTATGCCTTGGGACGTCATGCACATGTACATCCATAGGCTGACATAGTTGGAAGATATGAGTAGATCCCGTGCCTCGGTAAAACCGAGATGATTAACGCCAGCCAGAAGATTACTCAGTTAGTATAAAAAAATAAACACTAATAATTACCGCAGTTCATGATCTACAAATCAATAACAAATGAAGTCGCAGACCATAAAAGTAAGTCTTGCCAATGCTCGTGATGTCACGGTTTTTAACAAAGCCTCTGCAAAAACTACACCAACAACTTACTGTTGGGGTTTTATTTGCAGAATTTTACGCATTAGTCATGTCACGTAAGACAAGAATGATGGATCGCAGAATTCCAAGATCATTCTGTATACATAGTCGTTATCAAGAAATTTCTTAACAAAATACGTTGGAAAAAGCAGTTGATGAAACCTGTTTGAAACTGAATTTCAAAATTGAAAAGCCGTCTCTAGATATACATACGAGTACATAGTGAACATATAACCTACAGCCACCATATGTAGTAAGTAGCTAAGTACCAACCTGTGAGAAAATGTATAGGTACTTTAACTGTTTCATTCGCACTGTTATTAAGTAGCACTTAAACTAAGTATAAACTTATTAAACTTAGAGCTCACCTCACAATACTGCTGACATTATGCCTCGTACCAAACCAATCACAAACACTGAGCTAAACTTTCTAAATTTAAAAATTGAAACGCTGTGCGAAGCCTTTGCAGGCTCGGCGGCCAATCGCGGAGGTGGGTGACGGAATGCGACTCTTGCGCAGGTAGAGCCGCGCGTGTTTGTGAACCTGTCTCTGTGTGCGTGAATGTAACTACAGTGTAGCGATACGCTGGTGATTATGTGTGTGACGTGGTGAAACATTCAACTCTGACGTTTTAAAAACTTCCGAGTCGCTTGGATAGCTCCCATCGAGCTGTGAAGCTGAAATGATTATAATGTTTTTTTTTGTAAATAGATAACAGTGCGTCTTGAACGATGCCTGTGTGAATATTTCTGGCGGATGTAGTGGAAAACAACGACTTGTTTAACTAACTGTAACCTTACATTGTGTGTGGTTTAACTTGCGACTGGACTCGGTCTACAGTGGATGCGAAAAGATATCTTGAACTCACGCTTGCCTGGACAGCAAGGTCTACTGCTTTTTGGTTGATACTTTAAAGTCCCTGAAATATATTTTTTCTACAACAAATTAAAAAAATAACCTTTGTTTTCCTTGGCTAAGGACCATTTATTGTATTGGAAGAAAAAAAACCCTGAACTGTAGAAGTGAGTTTAGTTTTAGCACGCGCTAGTAGCGTTAATTAGGTATCTCTCCGAACATTCCCTTTAAACAGCACTTCATTATCATGTTCTACCTATTAAATTTGTTATGGTAGGTACCTAGGCCTATGTCCTATGTCCAGCAGTGGACGTCTTTTGGCTGAAATGATGAAGTAGCGCCTAGTATAAACTATAACTTTAATCAAGAAAAAGCCTAGGTAGTTGTCTTATAGTCCGTCTACTTCAGAAGGTAACGTAGGTATTACATGACCTATGAGAACTAAGCATTAATAATACAGGAAATATTGGAGAAACCATCACACACGACGACACGTTGACGACACGGTTGGCGCAGTGGCGGAGCGATTCGACTGCTGCGCTGCGTGTCGCGGGTTTGGTCCCCGCACGGAACAAATATTTGTATGGTCTACAGCATCTACAGATAGTTGTTTCGGGTCTCAGTGTTTGTGTATGTGAGTTTAAATGTTTGTCAATGCATCCACGACACAGGACAAATGCCTTGTATGGGGCAACTTTTTTACAAAAAAAATTTATAAAACATCATCCAGGAATCATAATTTAGAACACCATGTTGTTTTTACCCTTCTGCGGCGAAGCCCAAAAGGAGGGGTATGTGTTTGACGTGTATGTATGTATGTCCGTTTCTTTGTTCCCTCATAACTCCTAAACGGTTGAAGAGATTTGAATGAAATATACGTCGTTAGATTCGTCTTGATGGCGCAAGTATTATAGCCTACATTAAAATTAAAAATCAAGAAAATTTGCGGATTTTGGGGGCCAAATAGCGGAGTTCAAAAAAAAAATATCCAATACCATCGAGTAGGGTATCAAAATAAAGGGTTTTAAAAGGAGATTACAAAAATATGGAACACTTAATATGTTTAAAAGATATTCAAACTGACAAATCCTATAAACAAGCACAAAAGTTAAATCTGCGAAGAATTTTAGGCGACCAACGAAAGAACAAACACAAAAGAACTAAAAAGTTGGAAATAAAAAAAGTATTTAAAAAACTAAAAAAAACCCGACTGAAAAAACTGAAAAGCAAAAACAAGAGCACATTTTAAATTAAACAAAACTTGGAAGCAGGCGGGGTTCATTTGAATATTAAATTATGAAATGATAAAAATAGAACTAAAATAGAACCCCGCCTGCTTCCAAGTTTTGTTTATTTTAAAATGTGCTAGTTTTTGCTTTTTAGTTTTTTCAGTCGGGTTTTTTAATGAATGATAATAATCCAATATACAAGAAAGAAGTTGTCTCATGACATAACGAGTAATAGAGAAAAGTATGGAGGAAGAAGATATGCAGCACAGACCGACCCCAAATGACAATGAGTTGGGTTAACTAAGGGCAAGAAAATGATGATGCGAAAATCCATTATCAATCTATTGCTTGCTTCATAAAATTATCTTTAACATAATGCCAAGCCTGTATTCCTCAACGAGTACGAAACACACTTATCAAGAAACACACTCCCTCGATTCATCATCATCATCATCATCATTTCAGCCAAAAAACGTCCACTGCTGGACATAGGCCTCTCTCAGGAGTCGCCACATTGACCGGTCCCATGCGTCTCGCCTGCAGCGGGTCCCCGCAGCCTTCACCGGTCCACCTCCCTCGATTAGGTATGTTCTTTTTAGTAAAGGGTGAGACTAATGCCAATATCGTGGTATGAATGCGAAGAAATGAGGAAAATGTAGTGAGATAAATTGTTGAGATGAATTTAGATGGCTGTAAGAGTAGAGGAGAGCAGTGGTGGCTCGGTGGTAGCGGCTCCGACTTACGAACAGTGAGTCGTGGGTTCGAACCCAGTCAGGCGCATTACTTTTTGTAATTTATTTCATCACCACTGCTCTCAAAACGGTGAAGGAAAACATAGTGAGGAAACCGGCATGTCTTAGAACCAAAAATTCGAAGGCATGTGACATCTAATAATCCGCACTGGGCCCTCGTGGTAGATTATAGCCCATCCCTCTCCTAGAGAGGAGGCCTGTGTCCCTGCAGCAGTGGGAACATTATAGGCTGATGATGAAGAGTAGAGGAAGACCAAAGAAACGATTTATGGAATGTGTGAAAGATACTATTGCAAGAAAGAAGACTGCTGAGATGTCGAGTAATAGAAAAGTCGGTATGGAAGAAGAAGCCATTCTGCGTTGACCACAAATAAATTGGGATAAAGACAGGAGAATGACGATGATGATATATAGAATCTGGACTGATAATGGGAACAAATTAAACTTGGCCCAAACTGAAAACCAACCACCATGCACGTCACCGCTAGATCGTCGTTCAGCAGTCACCGCTAGATTAGGGCTACCACACGTCCTGATACAGCGGGACATGTTCCGATTTGGTACATTGTGGTCAAAACCACGTCAAACAGTCAGTTCTCCCGGTTCTAATTGTGAAATTGGGTCTGATTTAACGCGTTAGTGTTTGAGGCCCTGTTTTCGTATATCTCGAGAAATGCTTAACCCTTTAATGGAAAACGATCGGGCAATAGGAAAATAATGCCAGATAGGCATAGGTATTATTGGCACAAAATATTTTTCACTTCTCATGCTCTAAAATTCGTCTTTATGTCGTGCGTAGGCGACTTAAAGTCGCGTTTTATGCTCTAGAACATAAAGTAAAATCTTCGTCGATGACCAAGGTAATCGGCCCAACAGCCACACGAAGAACTTCAACATCATAGAATAACCTCTATCCTACCTAATTTAATTCGTTTCGTTAGTATTCTAAGAACAAGGGATTACACTACGAGATTATGTTGTCGCTAATAGTTCGAGGGACTAAATAAGTCTTTAACCCGAGGTAAACTGTGCTTTTCATTACGAATACAAGGAAAGTTGATGGGAATAGGCTTGCCCCCAATTACCTGAATCGGTTGATCGATTGATCTTAATTAGATTGGTTGATAGCAATAGGCTTGCTCCTAATTACACCAGTTGATGGCAATAGGCTTGCCCCCAATTACATCAGTTCATGACAATAGGCTTGCTCCTAATGACATTGGTTGATAGCAATAAGCTTGCTCCTAATTACCCCAATCGGTGAATGGCAATAGGCTAACTCCTAATTACACCAGTTGATGGCAATAGGCTTGCCCCCAATTACATCAGTTGATGGCAATAGGCTTGCTCCTAATTACACCAGTTGTTGGCAATAGGCTTGCTCCTAATTACACCAGTTGTTGGCAATAGGCTTGCTCCTAATTACATTGGTTGATGGCAATAGGCTTGCTCCTAATTACATTGATTGATGGCAACAAAGCTTGCTCTCAATTACCTAAATCAGTGGATGGCAATAGGCTTGCTCCTAATTACATCGGTTGATGTGTGGTATTTCGCTATTCTAAACCACGTATTTTATTTATTTCACTGAGTGAGCTGTAGTGTTCTTATATAATACTTACTTATTTACATTTTACATCATAATATTATTATATATACTTACACTTCGCATCTATCATACGTTTTATTGGTTTTTACATTACTATTCTGCGAATCGGTCTAAAACGATTCGTTTCCTTCTAAAATATCTAAAATAAAATAAATAATTTTCATATTTTTCATTGTTATGACACTTACGTCAGGGCTGTCAAACTATCAATACTTTTTCTTTTAATTTTCTGTCATAGTTTCTTACTAGCTTAGTCTATGAAGGTTACTTTTGATTTATGTAATTTAAATTCTTTTTATCAATATGTTAGCTCAAATATTATATTTTATAACTTACATAGCTTAGATATTGTATTTTATAGCTTACATATAATTAATTAACACGCTCTCAGAATTCTACGAAAAGGTTTTGGATTGAATATTACTGGCTGTTCTGAATACTGGCAAGTTGCATTTCTAAGACGAAGAAGTCACTATTTTAAATTCTGAAAAATGAACTGAAAATGACAAGCTGTGGATTTATAAAAGCTGAAATGATTTCACACGCGGGGACTTCTAATCTGAATCTGATCGAGGAAACATCTCCAATACTCTAAGTTCTACACTGGTTCATTGTTGCTGCTGGTCCTCCTACTCAAGGTGACGCTGATATTGCTGCTGGACCTCCTACTCAAGGTGACGCTGATACTGCTGCTGGTCCTCCTACTCAAGGTGACGCTGACACTGAAGAGGACCATCTTAATCACAACCAGAGTGACCTGCACTGCCGTGGAACCATAAAGCCAAGGATAACCACAACCGTAAAGTTCTTTAAAACCTCCTCCCTCCTCCCTTCTGAGAGTGTGCCCTTTTTTATAATTTGTTTTGTATTTTTTACTTTTCCCTAAATTCATTATATTGTTCAAGTCTACTGTCTCAACTCTTTTATTCCTCTAAATACTGTAGATTTGTTACAGATGGCAATAGGCTTGCTCAAAATGTTTTTATAACTGAGCAGTATGAGTAACGACCTAAGTAAGGTGGTTATGTCACGGTTCCTAATGTAAAAAAAATAAATTACAATAATTACAAGTTGCTGTTTCATTTCCTCGCAATCGAAGTGAAAAGTAGAGTGTACATCACGTCCATACAACCCATTTTACTCTCTACTTTATATCCATCCTCGCTCGCAAGCTCGCTCGGATTGATAAACGTCTCGCGTAAAATGGTGCGCTTTATGCACTTGGTGTACAATCTACTATTTCAGTCTTTTTTAATTGTTTTGTGGTCTTTGAATATTTAATGAGTGATTGATAAGTATTTAAATACCCTCTGTAAACCACCAGGAACACAAAATTTAATTGTTCAGCTTAAAAATGTGACGTGATTTTATGTTACAGCTACGTACTCTACCTACCTACAGTAACATATTTTCAAATCATAAATGTAGGTATACGTTTTTTATCTTGAATATGACTAACACCTTCGATCGACTCGACTCGACTTATTGTTAAAATAAATCTCTAATGGTCAACCCCTCTTCAGTAAAAAGCATGGTGATCAATGCTCGTAACTTCTCTGAATGAGAAGAGGCGTGTGCCAAGTAGTGGGATAGTATTGGCTGGTTATAGGTAGGTACCTACTTGAAATATACGATTTTTTTAAGAAAATACGTCAATGACAAACCAATAATTTTTATTTATTTAGCTTTTGTTTTAACCCTTGTGGGCAATGATAGGTTCTCATCAATCTTCGTTGTTATACGTCTTAGTAGGGTCGATGCGAAAACTTTATACAGGCAGGTTGAGCCTTATGGATCTACCGTTAAATATTAGTTAAAACATACCGAAAGGTAGGTACTTGTTCCTCCTCATTCATAATTATTACGGTTTCGTACCTGAAAAAAAAAATGGAACCCTCATAGGATCACTCGTGTGTCTGTCTAGCTAGACAGACAGACACACAATGGTCACACAGACAATGGTCGGACGGACAGATGTCCGTCCGTGAGCCTAAAATTTGGAAAAAAATACAGAAATTATTTCAACACTTATAGATTACAGGAAGTCTATGTACCTACTTATGTACCTAGTACGGAAAACCTTTCATGTGCAAGTCCGACTTGCACTTGGCCAGTTTTTTTTCACCTATAGAAGAGGACAGTTAAGCAAGTGACGGAGATATTCGAGGTCAAAGATACAATTCTTTTTAATTTAACAAATTTTATGGCTATTGCTTACTTTAGCTACCTCCATGACCGTATACTATTCAATCAAAGAATCCTTCAGGACAATCATGTGTTGAGTGTGTAATGCTGAGTTTTATCGTCAAACGTGATTTGTCAGGTCCGGGGCTTTTTCCTGCTTTTGGTTTACCATGATTCTACCAAGCTGTTGTTTTGTTTCAGAAGATTATTCGTTAAAATAGTCCTTACACTCCAATAACATGTAGTTACGAGTAATACTTAATTTTTTTTTTTTAAACAGCTTCGAAACTTTGAGTAATATTAATATAGGTACTTCCACAGAAGAGATAAAAGAGGGTAGGTACTTCTGATGCTAACCGTACCATCGATTTGGGGTACTGTCGATGTAGCGTACCATCGATGTAGTGTACTGTCGATATAGCGCACCATCGATTTGGTGTACTGCCGATGTAGCGTACCATCGATTTGGGGTACTGTCGATTCATTAACCCGTCGATGGACCGTTGTCGATACAGCGACCATCGATGTAGTGACTCGCGATGTTATGAACCAGACCCCGATAGAGATGTGCCGTTGCCGGCAATATTGCCCGAAGTGGGAATTTTGGTGGTAAGATTGCCGGGAATGGAAATATTCGGGGATATTTTTTATTATTAATAATTATAAGTTAAATTAAGTACCTACGGAAACTATGTAATAGGTACACTTATAATTTGCATTTATAGGCCCTAATCTACATTGACCGGCAACTTTGGCAATATTTCCAATGCTGCTGGCAATTTTGGTATTTTTCCCGGCAATGTCAATATTGCCACCAGGCACATCACTAGGTACCCATTTCTCCATAAATTTGTTTGCAAATGTTAAGGTTTTTGTAAAACTATGTGGCGATAGTATTGAGGTCTTCATTATTCTCTCAGTATGATTATTCTGGAGTTGTGTGTGAGCGTGGTGCGTTGTGTAGGTATGCGACTATAATAATATAGCCCATCCCCTCTCCAAGAGAGGAGCCCTGAGTCCCTGCAGTGCAGTGGGAACATTATAGGCTGATGGTGATGTTTGTAGTTTCTAGTTTTATATACCTAAGTCTTTTAGTTCCCCCGTCTCATAGGCTGATGATGATGAGGCTTTGCCTCAATAGTCATCTCGAGATATCTTGGTTTCTTCTTATTGAAGGTGATTCAGTCATTCTATGGTTGCTAGGATATACAAACCATAGCACAACTAATGCACAATTAGTTGATGTTTATGTTATTTTTCATTCTTATTTCGAAAGTAAGCTCCCTGGAATTTTGTTCGAGATTTTTCATTTTTTACAGCACTGCTGACGTGTGTTGCATGGTACCTACGTGTAGGTAAATACTCATTTCGTAAAAGAAAGTCTTACTACATAGATAACTTAGGTAACTAAAATTATAACGTTGCGACCCTTTTTGTTCGAATTGTCCGACATAGTCTACATACACTCAACACATAGGGAGAATTACATACGATGACATGAGCAATCATGTGAACCGAACATAATATGGGTAAAAGAAAGCTAACAATTTGCCTAGAATTTCCCTTAAATGACCAAGAAAATCCATAGCTTGTAAATATTTAATAAAATGTACTACGCGGTTCTGCGGAAGCTATTAACGCCCTCTATGCCAGATGACGCGATTCACACGCGTGACCCATGATGTGTGTGAATACGAGCTCTGCATCGTCTGCCGCTTGAAGTAAACCGCAATGTAACGCACCAATCCCAGATGTCGCTTTATCGCGCGCGAGGACATGTTGTAGCCAGGTTGTAGTCCTCCCATTGGCGAGACACTTGATCTTGGTGCTCAAACAGAACCTAACTTAACGTTAGACTTTTTAAATGTAATATTGATCGAGTTATTATACGACATATGCTCAGTACATGTCTCTTTCCCACAGTAAAATTTCCCACACATTCACTGAATGTAATTTGTGTTTGAATAAATAAGGTACCTGCAGTAAAACACAGAAATCACTTTCCAATCATTTATTTCATAGAAATTTCATAATATTGGTGAAATTGGGTTTACATTTACTTTTATAACATAATTAGATTAGAACAAAAGGCGTTACTAACATAACACAAGCCACGAACACGAAGGTCATGGGTATCAAAGTTATTTAACCATCATTATTTTAATTATTTAAACTATAGAAAATTGTAATTCTCCCTCTGACTCTTAGACTTTGACAATTTATTTAAACATAACAGAAGACTTTTTTATAAAGGTGGTATTTAAACTTAATTACTACTTAAACATATTTAGGTATACGAGTTTACGATTGTTCGTTTTTCTTAAATCGAACATGCAATAATATACATGTTCCGCTAGTTTTAAACTCAGATTGTAACATTAACCTGACAAGAACTGGGATGAAATAAGTTCAAGCGAGTATTCTAATTTATAATTGAAACAATATACCTTTTAACACGCAAAACAAACAAACAAATTTGCAACATAACAGGTGTTTTATAGAATCTTAAACATCATTATATTTGTTCTCTTTTAAGTCAAAACACATTATACAACACAATTATATTTTCATAATCATTTTTTTCATAATAATACATCTATCTATTGTAACTAACTTATATTATAATCACACTTACGTATTTAATATTTATCTACTTAATTAAGGCAAGTAACAAATTAATTATTACTTTCTGTTCGCATTAAAATTATTCATAGGAATGAAACAGTAATTATTATACATTTATTTTTCTAAATAATTACGAGGTTGGTAACCTTGGCACTTAACGACATCACGAAAATTCCGATAATTTATAAATTCTTTGGAATAATATTTTTAATCGTATAATCGTAACAAAGATAATTTACGCAATACTTTTATAATAAAATAGCAAGCAATTATTCGTTGTATTTAAACTTGACAATATGTGGATAAATCTATCATTCTATATTTATTGTATGTTTTTATCTATTCAATTTAATTTGCCAGCTACTGAAATTCGATGTCTCTGTAATTCAAGTTATCCTTTTTTTTGAGAAAGTCTACTTTATGTACGAAATACTTTACTTACTCAACTTAATACCAAGAAAAAATATTAAAAAAAAACAAAGCGTTTGATCGTCTTTGATACCTGCAAAATAACTTTTAACCTTGCTTTATAATAAGGCATCAGTTACAAATTATTAACTTGTCAAGGTATACTTTTAACCCCAAAAGATGTGTGTCTTTCGGTGTATGTTTGTGGCTCCGTAGCTCTTAGACGGGTGAACCGATTTGGATGCAGTTTTTTTTTACATTAAACTTACACTCGACAACGCAGATATTACCATCATAGGGGAAACAGTTTTATTCCGAAATTAAGAGTTTATTTATTTCTGCGACAAACGGCCTTTCATACATAAAAATGCAATCAATTAAAATATCTAAATATATCTCTGAAAATATAACGGCTTATGGTGAATCGGATTGTGAGAGTTCCGAACCTCAAAAAGAACCCTTATAGGATCACTTTATTTGAACGCGTATCAAGATGATATTTATGTCAAATACCCGGCGTACGGTGCGATTTCACAAAGGAATCGATACCTAATGGTACTTGTAGGTGATCTAGTATCATGTTTGGCAAAGAAAAAGCAATGCCTTACAGCAACCGTGTCTAGGGATCGAACAGCAAAGTTAAGTTTGTCTTTAACAAGTTTGTACGGAACCCTCTGTGCGCGAGTCCAACTCGCACTTAACCGGTTTTTCATAATACTTTAACCTGTGTTTAATCAATACTTCAGTATAATTTATTTGTTGTGAGCACCGAGAGGAATGTTAAGAGTACTTTCAAGGAAACATTATCTATTTGAATGTAAACTATTATTATATTTGTGTGTTTGTGTAGCAACATGTCCGACTTGCGGGTAACAAACGTGATGAGAACGCGTAATTATGGTTACTAGGAGTTTTTTCATGACCAGCGGGGTTACCGTAACGTCTAAAAGCAGTATTGTTTTATTCTTATTCGAGTGTGGGAAAGGGTCACAGCTATACAAGATGAATAAGAATAAAACCATATTGCCTTAAGACGTCAGAGTAAGCCACCTGCTCAAGATTCCAAGGCAACCAGTTAGCTTTTATAAATAATTGTAAATAATGTAGCCTATTATCCGTAGCGAACACCGCGTATCACAACTAATTTTAAGATCAATGACAAAGTTAAATTTGTATATTCTTAACATTCCCAAAGTCACGCACGATGATCATAGCATGCATATTTTGTGCTTAATTAACATAAATAAAAAAAGACAACAAAAATAAAACTTAAACATTTCTTAACTTAACATAAATGTCTCTCTCAAATCACTATTATTAGGCGCAAATACTTGAAACGAACAGTTTCACTCTGGCCACACATTTGTTCAATCCATTTGTTCCATCCAAGTCTGGTTGAGAATTGAACGAGATCTTGGTTCTGGAAATCTCGAGCACGAAATCTCCATCTTAATTATATAAATAAGGTCCATTGAATCACCAGCGCTGCATACATTCGAAGTCACCTACTAAACTATGCTACTAAATGTAGACTCTCGTGCGTTTGTGATCTTCGAGGCTTAAATGCATATTTAATATTATTGTGCATTCTTGTTACATCTGATGAGGTGACCTTGGAAGTAGACTTTAGTGGTCTAAACTTAACTAGTTGAGTTCAAGCTAGGTTCCGCGGCCACCGATTCCGTGACGTCATCAGAAGGCGGCGGTAGGGGGGCATCCTCTTCATATATCATAACTAGTTTACTGTATTCTCGCTTTCTTCGGGAACTCTGCAAAATAAACAAGATGATGACTATGTGAAGGGTGATAAGGCAAGAAAGGAGGTGACTGCTGAGATGAGTAGTAATAGAGGAGTATGGAAGAAGAAGACATGCTGCGTCAACCATAGATTGGGATAAGGGCAGGAGAATGATGCTTATTATTACTTATTATCCAGGAGCAGCGGTGGCCCAGTGGTGTTGGCCCCGACTTACGAACAGTAGGTCGTGGGTTCGAACCCAGGCAGGCGCATTAAAAATAAAAAATAAAATAAAAATAGTGTTATTTTTCCTTCTACAAGTTTGACATAGGATAATGTATTAGTGTTACAAGTTTGACTTATTTAATGTTAGTAATATTATGTTTCTTGATTTGTATTAACCGTTATTTGGTATTTTATGTACAAGGACCGCTAGCAAGAGCGGTGAAAGTCTCCTCCATTAGTTTCCATGCTTTTCTGTCTCTAGCTGCTCTACTCCAAATTTTGCCCACTACTTTTATAATATCGTCGCGCGGCAGGCGCATTACTTTGTGTAATTTATTTCATCACCGCTGCTCTCAAAACGGTGAAGGAAAACATCGTGAGGAAACCGGCTTGTCTTAGAACCAAAAATTCGAAGACATGTGACATCTGCCAATCCGCACTGGGCCCACGTGGTGGATTATAGCCCATCCCACTCCTAGAGAGGAGGCCTGAGTCCCTGCAGTGGGAACATTATAGGCGGATGATGATCCAGGTAACACATTATCAGGTATAATACGTAAGTACACAAGAGATGTTATAAGTAGCTTATCGCTTTGCTTTTTTATCGTGACATAATAGTACATTATGATATAAGTGCGGTAAGTTGAAAATTACAGCCGAGGCGATATTGCTAGCCCGAGCCGTAGGCGAGGGCTACAAGAGAGCAGAGGCTGTAATTATCAAAGCGCACGTATGTCATACGACGTTTTATAACACATTTGCGAGGAAATAAATAAAACTCGGACTTTCTTAAACGAATAAATCTTTTATTTGTTCACAAATTAGCGATGCGCGGGCATCAGTGCTTTTTTTTTTAAGGCAACGGTACAAAAACAGCCAGTATTACTAATAAAGTAAATTAATATTTTTTTGTTTCTGTTACAGATGTAATTTACTGTCAAAATGAATTAAATTAAAGAATTAAATGTTTATTTTTTATATTTTATCTCCCAAAGTTAATTTTATTCATAAAATATTGACCACTTTTCTGACATAAAAACTTTTTGATTTGCTTTCTTTGCTTTTTTTTTCTTAAGATTTAAAAAAGTACCGTTGGTTTTAGACGGAGCATGATAAACCGTACGTGTTACCTTATTAGAAAGAAACTCGTGCGTTTTACTTTACGATTACGCACAAGTACGTAATGACATACATTACGATATTGAAATTGGTGAAATAAGAGGCCCTTTACGAGCAAATGTGTTATAAAAGTACTTACAACCTATCTAGTGCAAGTTATCGCATTCAAATAGTAGGTATTACGACTATCGTAGTATTCGTCAATGATGTTGAATCGAAAAAAAATGTTCGAATTAATGTGCTATATTTTTTTACTTTTCCCCGCACTAGTCTCCTATATCGTCGGTGCGTTTACAAACATTAAGACTCAAATACACAAACAGCCAGACAACTACCAATGGGTCATACAAATATTAATGTTCCGTACGGGGATCGAACCCGCAGCAATCGAGCCGCCAATCGCTTAGCCACTGCACCAACCGTGACGTCGAATTACGATTCTACGACATCCTTGCATCGAAGTGCGATTTAAAACTTCTATACATAATCAACTGCATTTTGATCCAGCTATGATTCATCATCAGCCTATAATGTTCCCACTGCAGGGACTCAGGCCTCCTCTCTAGGAGAAGGATGGGCTATAATCCACCACGCGGGCCCAGTGTGGATTGGCAGATGTCACATGTCTTAGAATTTTTTGGTTCTAAGACATGCCGGTTTCCTCACGATGTTTTCCTTCACCGTTTTGAGAGCCGTGGTGATGAAATAAATTACACAAAATTAATGCGCCTGCCTGGGTTTGAACCCACAACTTACTGTTCGTAAGTCGGGGCCGCCACCACTGGGCCACTGCTGCTCACTATGATTTAGTTGGACAATAAAGTGAATTATTTACCTTTGAGACATTTGTACTGGTTTCTTCGCCGGAACTACTGGAACTGGTTATACCTTCTTCTAAGGTAAGCCTGGCAGCCACACCTTCCAACTGGAGGTCGCGGTACAACTGACTTAACTGCTCGTTCACGAGTGAAGGCTGCAAATTAAAAAGGATAATTTATAATCAGTCAATGCGAGAGGCAGTTCGACCTTTGGGAAAGGGATCCCTTTAAAATGTTAACTGTTCTCCGACGACTTCAGAACAGAACTTCGTGTTTTAGAATGCAAAGTTTTCTTTATAATAAAACACTTTTTTGTTGTTTAGGCCCAATCTTCGTCCAATCTGATAAGAATGAGCCCAGATCGTCACGCCAGCGTTTCTTGGGCCACCTCGGTTACGACGGCCTAATTGAGATAAATAAACTAGTAGGTAAATGGTAACACCCAATAACACTTTGCCCGACCTAGCAATTGAACGCAGGACATCAAGCTGAGCAGTCGTGCTAGGGACCACTAAACCTGGAATTGTTAAATTTCACTAATATTTATAGAACAGACGTGAAGAAGTTTCATAATAATAATGTAATGTGTGTGTGTGTGTGTTAATTGTATGGGCCTCAGTAGCCTGATAATAAATAAATTGATTGATTGATAATGAAGAGACCAACCTGTTCTAAAGTCTTCATTTTGTGTTGGTCGGCCATAAGGGTTTCTTCCACCGAATTGGTATGGATTTGGTACTTGTAGATTAGCTCTGAATTCACGCACACCTGTAAAAGGTAAAATGTGTTTTTTAGTGTCATCACTGTACCAGGACTTTCGATTTTGTTTGTTGCCACAAGTTGGCTATATAATTGTTTTCAAAATATATTATTACGAGTATTGTATGAATCAAGTGTATACGACGGGATATTTAATTGACTCCTATAAAATAATGAAAAAATGCTCTTAATAGATGGACAACAAAATGATCCTATTGGGGTTTCTATTGGCTGATTGAGTTGATTAATTTAAATATGATCTTCTTCCATACCTGCTCCAGCCATGGCGGTTCCATCTTCCTCCTCGCTGCTATATTTTTCACGGGCCGAGGTGCATGGTAAGCTGTCGCGTTTAAGGGGCTCTGAAATCATACTTCTTTTTATTGTCTGACGAAACAAAAAAAAAGAGCAAACAAAAATACTTTGTGAGTAAATCAACGTAGAATACATATTCAACTATTATAACCAACCTGAAAAAGAGAAAACAACGTACCTTGTCTAGAGCTATATTGTGTCCATTTCTATAAAATAAAGATGTATGGTAATGGTAACCTACCTCCTATTTCGACCACGAAGTATTTTGAACATGACGACTAGAATTTTATAACTGAAGAGGGCATAACCAATCAATCTTTACAAAGTCTGAAAAGAAACAGTCACCCACCCATGTGTGACTAAAAATTGAACTGAAAGAAACCAAGACGAGCTCTAGACAGAAACGGCCGACCTTGTGACCATCACAGGTCATTGAAACCTGTGTGGGGAAGTCCAAGGTCCAACGTTGTTCACTTTGCGGCTGACGGTAAAACTGCGGATATGTACCTTAGTTTGGGCCATGTTGCCATTTTTGCCGTCTCCACTGTCCTCGGCACTACCGGAATCTGTCTTAAAGAATGAAGAGTAGAAAGACGAGTAGCTAGACTCTCCGTCAGTCTTCTCAGGAGTTTCCTCACAGGTGCCAGGTTTGTTCTGCTTGTAAGGACGCTTTTCCCGTGGAGGTGGAGTGTTGGTAGCAGCCTCTGTGCTCTGAAGGGAAAATAAATTATATAGACATTGCGTAAGCTTTATTTTTCTTTGAGGTAAAGTCAAAACAAAAACTTTTTTATACACTATTTTTAAATTTATAGTTGTTTGTGTATAGTATGTATCCATGTAATGTAGGTTTATTTATGTATTTTGTAATTTAGGTTGGTTGTAAATATAAAGATTGCAGAAATAATAAATTGATTTAAAAATTTTGAATAGCTAAAAACTTTTAGTTGCATTAAATGGTTGATTGTTATAGACCTGCGCCGTTGCAGGTTTTGTTCTACATGACTAGATACAAAACAGATTACGACAGATAGAAAATTTGTTCTCCAAACTTTGTTTGTCAAACATTGATTGATAACGTAGTCCATATGTCATTAATCAAAATCAAAATCAAAACTCATTTATTCAAACTAGGCTGATAATCAGCACTTTTCGAAGGTCAAAATTTACTTTACTATTTACATTTTTATAAGACAGTCCCCCAAAACGCCTACCCATCGACACTTCCTAGTGTTTAGCTGGAAAGAAGAAGTGGCGGAACAAACTTGCACACATCTGTCTGTTAGGTTGGTTAGAAGAACCAACGTGTAGGGTCATTGCTAGACCAATCCTGTCTCGAAGTTAGCGTTACCAAGTTAGGCTGTCGTAACAGTGTCCTGATTATTACATTTGTCGGTACTTAACACGGAACTGGCTGGTTCTAATAGTGTTCAATTTAAAAAATAGTGTATTAAAGATTGTATTCATTTATTTTAATCGACCTCAGTATCTTTTACAAAATGTTATTTTAGTCATTATTATCTTAAAGGGACGGCGCTGTTTGTGTGCTTGTGCAGCGTGCACGTAACCACAATAGCTTAATATTAAAATAAAACCTGATAAAAAGTTGTTGACAGTTTGAAAATGTTTCATAATAAAATCTACCACAAAAATGAGCAGAGCCCCGAAAGCTCACGGGCTCTTTTGAATGCCCAAGAGAGCATTCAGGATATACTTTTTCTATTAGAGATCAAGGCGTAAGGCATAGTGAAATTGTAAGACAGAAAGTTATAGTAATAAGTTATCTTAAATTTACAAGAATAGATGCTAATATGAGCCACAATTGCAGCTCTAACCTTATGACTTAAACTTAGACTGGAAGACCGGACGTCACTCGAGTTTATAGTAGGCTCCTCGTTCCCGTGCTGACGATTCTCCGGCCCCGACTCCTATAAAAGCATTTCAAAAAGTGCAAAGGAAAAATCTACGCACTCCAATATAAGTCAAAAAGTCTAGACATGCAATAGGAAAAAACAAGCATAGGAAACATACTGAAAGAAATAAGATTGAAATCAAATTGTCACTATAATAATATAAGAATCGTCTAATGAAATTCAACTACAAATAGTATTGGCAAGGGAAGTCTTCTTGCCAATACTATTTGTTTCTTTGTGGAAATGGAAGATAATAAAAAAATATTTGGTAATAAAACTCACAAAATGATCAATTATTATGCGTTTTCAAACACACAGCCTCGATTTGAAGAAGCATGATTAATTAAGCCTAAAGATAACGCAATTTTATCTCTTACTTTTTTCTTTTCGTGTAACCTGTTACTACCACTCATAAGCAGAAGACACTCATTTTGGAAGCTGTACCGTAACTGCATTCGCCTTAAAACACAGAACATCGAAACAAGATAAACGGAAAGTTATGCATGCATAGTTATGCATGCATACGGAATTAGTAAAACTTGTATGGATCATTTTTTATTTTTTTATATTATGGGTCCTTCTGCTTATGGGTGAAAGAAACAGATTACACGAAAAGAAAAAGTTAAGAAATACAATTGCGATATCTTTAGACTTAATTTGTGATGCTTCTTCAAATGGATACTGTGTGGTTTCTACACACAAAATTTACAATTTTGTTTCAATGCCAAACACTATTATCAGCTAAGCAACAAGAAATCAAAACATACCGACAGTCTAAGAGTGATGTAGATGTAGCATGTGAGAATCAAGTAGTAATTAATGAACTCTTGGATGTTATTGTCATACCCGATTCAAAGCATTTGATGAGAGACTATCTGCGCTGCCGATGTCTGTTTTTGAAGATACGCCTTCAGATTCTGGTAGTTTCTTGTCGCGCCGTGCAGCACGTGTGCTGTCCTGCACCTTGTCTGGCCTTATTGTTATACTGGGCTTACAAGCCTGTGCAGGTATTTAATAATGTTAAGTTTATAGCCCTCCGCGGCGAAATCAATTACTTTTACAGTTACAAACTAAGCCAAATATTATAAAAAAAAAGAAACAAAAAAGAAAATTATGTACTGTGTTCAAATTATTATTTAGTTTCTGTATAACACTGTGACTCATAAATTCAGTTACTTCTTAGTGTGTCGATAGCAAATTTTTATTAAATATAATAAATTTGGCCCAGTTACTGAGTTTTATTAGTCCAAAAAATGTGCATTATCTTGCTTACCTCATGAACTTACAGCCAAGTAACAATTATATTATTTTATTTGGGACGTTACTTTGGTACAAAATGTGTCTGATCATTTGAGTGAATCTGTCTGAGTAGTTAGTGTAAGTGGTCGTGAACTCGTGAGGTCATCACATTCAGATCAAAACTGAAGCAGGTGCTGAACAATGCCATCAGGTGAACGAAGCAACAACGATTTTATTGTGCACGTTACGAGATTACGTGATAAGGACATATAACATCGGCCGATACCATCGCGTAAAATCGAACTTATCCCACATTTGTTTGGGGGTCCATCAATCTAACGAATACGAGTGTGAAAAAAAACATTCAAAAAAGTTAATTTACAACAAAAAAAAACAAAACAAAATGATGTCCTTTCTAAATTCTGTATAGCAATAAAACTGTGCAAATATAACAAGGAAATGGTAAACTGGTGACGTACCTCTTCATAGTTGCTGCTGGTCAGACCCAATGGGTACATAGTATTAGTATATTGTGGCATGGATTGTGCCATCAAATTATGGGATTGTTGCATAGGGTATGAAACCTGGTGACTCATTGGCGAGTACATAAGTGGTGTCCCATACATAGGGTGGCTGTACATCATCACTGTAACAGAAACAAACATTCATTGAAAATCTAGTTATTATAGATTACCTTCTATTACAGCGAATTTAAAAAAAAAACTAAAAAAGGATCAATTGACATACTTCAACTAGAACATAGAGCAACGCTGGCCCGTCAGGAATATCGTGAGGAAACATCTTTATCACCTAAGAAATAAAAATCGAAGACATGTGACATCTACCAACCCGCACTGAGCCCGCGAGGTGGATTATAGCCCATTCCCCTTTCATAGAGAGGAGGCTTGTGTATCAAAAGTGTGAGGCTGACTATGCTAATCTATATAAATAAAAAGAGAAGTCCTGACTGACTGACTGACTGACTCATCAACCCTTGGACCTAGAAAGCTGAAATTTTGCACAGAGGTTCCCTTTATAACGTAGACAAGGAATAAGGAAGGATTTTCCGAAATTCAACCCATAAGGGATTTAAATATGGGATGAAAGTTTGTTTGGAAAATCAACATTTTCACGCGGGCGAAGCCGCTGGCAAAAGCTAGTTAAAACATAAAGTAAATAGCTACTTACTTGGTGATTGGAATTGGTGTTGCTGGCTAGTTGAGGGTAGGTGAACTGAGGTAGTGGGCATTGGCTGCGGGGCCGTCGGCGCATAGTACATCGGGTACATTCCTGTAATATGACGTGCGTTCAAAATGGTAACCTAACAACAATAGTAGGTCATTATTCAACACTAGCGGACGTCCCGCGGTTTCACCCGCGTAGATCCCGTTCCCGTGGGATAAAAAGTAGCCTATGACACTCAGCAATATGGCTTTCTATTGGTGAAAGAATTTTTAAAATCGGTTCAATAGATCCCGAGATCCACTTACAATTTAACAAATATACAAACACACAAACTTTACTTCTTTATAATATTATAGTATAGAAGTATAGATATAGTATAGAAGTATAGATGAAAGAGCAGCGATATGACATGCTAAGTTGGAAATAAATAGGCATTTTTGATGTTAACTCTGTTACTTATATTAGGTTGGGTGTCAGTTTCTTTCTAAAGCTCGAAAAGATTACGGTTATTTTAACCTGAGTTAATAAGTTGGGACTAAATAATTATTCTTCTTGTTCTTTCTTTTTCGTGTGGTAAGTTCCTATTACTCTGGTTTCAGTCTGTTTTATGTCCGTCCATGGGATATAATAACTATACAACTTGAGACCTCCTTTATACTCGGTTATTAATTCAACTTGTGTTACACTTTCAAAATATTAGGTTTTGCCTGCGACATCGTCCGCGTGAAGATCAAAAATTAGCCCTCGGCAGCGTTCTACCCGCTAGCTGTGTGCCTAATATTATCTTAACTTGTTCCGCCCTTAAAGCGTATATGTATGGATAACAGACCAACAGTTAAGACTCCTAGGCCAATAACTTGAAACAAAATGGCGTCGTTCTGCGCAGGTTCTCTGTTTGATTTGTATGGGACGTCTAAAATTCGACTACTGAGCATGTTCAACTTATATGCCGCGTGGTATACTTGTAATGTTATTAGTATGGATTACGATTTAGTCAGGTTTAGTATAGTTACTACTGTACTCAGAGATATTTAATGATTACTTAAGCCGTCACTTAGTAAAGATTTGATTTGATACAAAACTTTCACTAAAGTGACAAAATCTTTACTATGTGATGCTTTGAGTGTAGCAGTTAGTGTGCCAAGTTGTTAGTATGATAAGTTACCTGACACAGGCTGCATGGGCTGCATGGGATGATGCATGGACCCCATGATGGACATCTGCTGAGGCATGCCGACGCCCAGGATGAAAGTGTTCATGTTGCTCGCAGATGGGGCGAGCCATTGATTAGATGCTGTAATCACAACACCACGACAGTTATATATTTGCCTTTTGTTGTTTAATCACACTATTCTCATCTCTGATTGTAACAACATTGGAAGCGACTAACGTCTAAGATACAGGCTTGGCCTAGTTTAGACGTTGGGGTTCATTTTGTCTGTTTACTTTGTACTGTACTTGTAACAATATTGTGTTAAGTGTAATATGTGTTTCCTTTTTTCAATAAAGATTATTAATATTATAGGTATTGTAAGAGTAAGATATTGCAGAAAACATCAATCAACCAATCATGACACTCATTAACTCTCAATATTTGTTGTTGCATCCCTTACTCATGTTTGGGTTACCTACGATCACAATAATACATCGCGATGTTTACATGTGTACAAGAAAGTTAAGAAAGAGAGACGGCTACGATAACCCATACTACGCCATATGTATGGATCATCGTAGCCATTTCTTGAAGGTAACTTTCTTGTACAAATAGAAAATGATAGTACATAAATAAGCAAAGATTTTCAGTAGTTAGACGTCCTTTGTTAGTTGTACTATGGCGGTCTTATGCGCCTGATCACCACTAAGCTCATTTTTGCTTGCACTCAAGAAATAGAATCGCTCGCTAGCCCGTGGCAGCGCCTCGGCACGATTTAGGCGAAATTTTTTTTAAATGATCTGGCGGAACTGTCTTCGATCGTACATCCCGCAAAATATAGGTTTTCGGTACGATAATATAGTGTAACTAAACAGAAAGGTGACTAAATTGATGGAGAAATGATATGGAAGAAAAAAGAGTAACTGATACCGTGACGTCTGACAGTGAAGAATAAAAAATGATGATAAAACAGAAACAGAAACAAAACAGAAACTATCCGTGATCATGGTGTTTGCTAAGTTGCAACAACGACGAAATATGGGGAACTCGAAACATGGTAAATATGCCGTTTTCAGTGTTAATTATAACCAGAACGTTGCATTGGAAGGCCTCCCACTAGGTGGACCGATGACCAGGTGAAGGAACGCACGGGACCGGTCTATGTGGAGACACTTAGGGGAAGCCTATGTCCAGCAGTGGAAGTCTTTCGGCTGAAATGATGATGATGATGAAGAACAGAAACTTAATTAAAATGGTAACAATGTAACGATGTAAATAACATACCTGTAGCCAACTGCCCAACAGTGGTGGTGATGGTGGCTGAGGGCTGATTGACGGCGGCACAGGGCGACAAGGTGCGTTTGTTGCGTCGCGCCTGTCTCGAGGACGGGCAGTGGTGCTTGTGGGCTGGACCCGCTTCCATCTTTGATGCACGTTTTAAACCATGGGGCTGCTGTGGGTACAAAGTAAAAGGAGGTTTGCGATCACATTTTTCTCTTCCTTTTCTTACACACTTTCTATTTTTACACGACTGCCCCAAAAAAAAGAGTGTTATGTTTTTAGCGTTCATGTATGTTTATATTTCTTCTTTCGCTTGCTGGCAAGTTATTATTGATGTTATTTTAGGAACATTGACGTTACCATATAAAATACTAAGTAACTTCGATTATTAAGATTTTCGTAAGTCAACTGTTCAAAGATATGAATCGTATAATGGTCGGTAGACATACAATTCGTTCTTAACTAAAATGTAGAAGTATCTTCCCATCAATCAGTTATCGAAACATCAAATTCCGACTTATTTCTATTATTTCGTAGGTCTAGGCCATTTAGCCCGCTGAAGGGTTGTTCGAAAAAAAGCCGGCCCCGGACATAAAGGGCTAAGAAGGAGCATGGGTGTTTTTTAGTCAGTAGAAGTCTGACACTCCCTTCCGCTCCGCCCAGAGGGAGAGGAGTCATAATAATGATTGCCAAAACTCCAAAAAAATGGTGATTCAGCCCGTTTATTTTTAAAAAGAAACTCTTCCAAGTTTCTTTGACTTCGTTCAAATTAAACGAATTTGATTCTTAAAACCCTAGTAAAAGACTGCTAAAGTAAAATGTATTTTTACCTGTATTTCAGTAGTCCCAGCACTGGTAGGATGATAGGACGCATTACAACGAGCCAAGTGCTCCTTCTTCTTTTTCCTCGTTTCCTTAGTGGTCTCTCTATCTCCTTTACTGCTTGTACGAGTCTCTCTGTGCATCTTCATTAATTCTTTTTCCATCTCATTATTGTGCCTGTTAAAGGTGAATAATCAATAAGAAAAGGAGTTACTGTAGATAGACTTTTATTTACAATGACGTAAATAAAAGTGTATCTACAGTAGGTAATTATTTTCACAATAAAATTATTTTGCAGAACAGAAAGAACTATTCAGTCATCATCAGCCTATAATGTTCCCACTGCAGGGACTCAGGCCTCCTCTCTAGGAGAAGGATGGGCTATAATCCACCACGCGGGCCCAGTGCGGATTGGCAGATGTCACATGTCTTCGAATTTTTTGGTTCTAAGACATGCCGGTTTCCTCACGATGTTTTCCTTCACCGTTTTGAGAGCAGTGGTGATGAAATAAATTACACAAAGTAATGCGCCTGCCTGGGTTCGAACACGACCTACTGTTCGTAAGTCGGGGCCGACACCACTGGGCCACCACTGCTCCCTATTCAGTATTTACAGTTAATAAAAAGCTGAATTAGCTCTAAATAAAACATGCTCACTGAAAAAATACATGTAGTAAGTGGTGGAAATAAGAGTTAGAGATGGTTAATCAGAATGTCTATCTTAGCCATATATTTTCATTTGGCGAAGAACATCAACAAAAGAAGATATCTCGAAGAACACAGCTTTACACGCGTTTAGCAAATTGGACGACATTTTGACATCGGCCAAAACTCTGTAACCAATGTGTTCTGCCTACAATGACGTACGGTGCTGAAACATGGACGCTTACGCAGGAGCCTATGTTAATACTCAAGGTTGCACAGAGAGCCATGGAGCGTTTTATGTTCGGCATAAAACTGAGAGATCGAGTTCCTAACGTCGAAATTCGAGGACGTACAAAGATTTTCTATAATGGAAATCGCGTTACGGAACTCAAGTGGAGTTGGGTAGGGCACTTAGCAACTCGCAGTGATGGCACGTGAACGAAGGTTGTCACCAAATTGTGTCCAAGAACTGGTAAAAGAAATGTGGGTGAATGATGGGCAGACGACTTAGGGGCATCGGGGGAAAAACCTGGATCAGTCTGGCACAGGAACGTGGAGATTGACACAAGAAAGGAGAGGCCTAAACCCAGCAATGGGTGAATTCAGGCTGTGTTTGATGATGATGAAGTTACATAATAATACTTAATTATAGTAATCCAATCATCTACTGTTAATGTACTACTTTATATTTAAAAGGGTTGAAATTTTTCGTTCGTCATTTCTTTACTAACTTGGTAAGCAATGACTCTGAAAGCCGAATAGGCTGATAATCCCCGTCAGGCATTGGGCTATTGGTCACCATGACCATTCCATTGGAATCCGACGAACAGGTAACTTCGCCTGAGTCTCCCGAATGCTGTGCCATCGGTGATAGACAAGTCCTGCAATAGAAAGATACAACGTTATCATACCTTCCTTCTTAGTCGGTCGCAAAAAAGCTAGTGAAATAAGGTCGACGACTCCCGAAAGTAAAGTTATTTTAGTTTTTTTTTTGTGTTTTTGCAAGTCGATTTAGTTTTTTGCAAAAAGTTTTTTTGTTTGATAAGATTAAATATGCATCTCAAAATAATTGACTATTTTGAGATATTGTGTTTGACTGAATGCGGTTACACTCTAATAGGTCAAACCATGCAGCATGGTTTAGGTACCACTAACTACAATTGATTTCTAGTTGATGTTTCCATATTGCTCTCTCCACCGGATAAGATCATTTTAGCTAAAAAAAAGATCAATTTTTACCACAATTGAGACTTCGCTTTCACGACATTAAGAAAAGATTTCAAATCATGAAATTATGAGTCGCTGAATCACTAATCTCGAAGACTACGTTATGAGAAGTTCACTACAGGAACTGATGGACGCTACCGAAAGCGCCAAACTGTAGCCGAATTCTGGGCCGACACAATTTAGATTACCATCGACACGCTAAGAAGAATAATAACACATGAAGACGATGAGGTTATTCCTGTCTATTTAAACTAACGCTTCGTTGATCTAGTGGCCGCAAGCGCAAATGCTGTGAGATCCGGGTTCGACTCCTAGGTCGGGCAGTGTTTTGAGCGCCACAGTCACGTATAGACGACAAGCCGAACAAGCCAAAAAGTGCCCTAAGTCTGTCGACTTAAGGTACTTTTTGGCATGTCGTCTTACTTGACCGTGGCGGTCAATGGGTTAATGAGTTTTTCAATCAGTTTCTCAGTAGCACCAACGGAACCTGGATTTGAGCCCGGTTGATGGCAATAGGCTCACCCTTTACTAAGTGGGACTTAAACATAACATAACGAAGCGCTTTTCTAAATCTTTTATTATGCGCACAGCGTGGAACTCCCTACCAGCGTCGGTTTCCCCGAGTTCATATAACCCCGATCTATTTAAGTCGTCAGTAAATAGGTTTCTTCTGGGTAAGCTTGTACCATCGTCGACCTCATCTCTGCCCTTAGGGCAAGATTGAGGTCCTCTTGACCTAAGCCCATTACAAATAAATTAAAAAACCTCGCGATATGTGGGTGTACCACTCTGTAAATAATGTGTGGGGGTAAATCTTTGCCTAATCCTTCGGCGATTACAAGAGTGATGTTATCTATATAATTAAGTTCCTAGTCCCTAGGAAACTACATGATATTTTCATATTTATTGTAGAGATTTTCTCTCTACAAAAAATGTAATTAACATCGATTACACAAAAGCTCGCTTACGTATACGTGATAGGTCGCGTTGAAACTCCGAGAATATTTTCACCGCTCGCAGTATTGGACTCCTCATACGCGATAGCTTGGTGACTACTGAAATACCTGAAAATAAATATAAAAACTATTAATACATTATACTTTTTTATGAAATCAAACCCTACAACCTTTGTTTTGTTTTTGGGCTGTGGCAAATCATCAAATGACTCTTCCCGGGAAGGGAGTGTCACGACTTCTACTGACTAAAAACCATCCATGTTCCTTCATAGCCCTTTGTGCCGAGGCTGCGGTATCTCTTTCGAAAAACCCACAGCCCCGACGGGAAATACTAGAACCTTAAATTAGAATACTTGAGACATCTACCATCCCGCAATAAGGCTGCGTGGTGGACCACAGCTCATTCATTCTATCTCATAGAGAGAAGCCCTGTGTCCCAGCAGTGTGGGAACATTCATAAGCTTGTGTTACGTTTTTATAACTCTGTTATTCTGAGAGTAACATAAAACATAGTTTGATGCTGATTTTAGAATTATTATGACTCTTAGGTGAAATTAAGTATTTCACTTAATTTCACTTCTGAGTCAATTATCTGAGTGGGGATGGTGGAAGGCGCACGGTAGCCGGTGCAAGTGTGGGAAAGGAACACCTGGATGGTTTTAAGTCAGTTATAGTCTGACAGATTCCTTCGCTCGCCCCAGGGACCAATAAAATGTTCGAGCCGATCCTCGGGGAGTAACTTACCGTTGCAATGTGTCGTTATAATTGAGTTGGGTGTAACTCAACGGTGTTTCAGTACTCGACTTGCTGTCATAATAATCATGATGCGGTGAAATGCCGCCAAGCATTACCGAGTCCCTTTCCTGTAAGATAAAACATAATGTTCGGGTAACGTTGCCAATTATATAATATCTTCTTCTTATCGTAGTGTCAGAGTTTCCTAGCCGCCTCAAGGGCATCTGACATGGTTTGACGACCGCCTTAATATAACAATACACTTATTATCCAAACTGATTGCCTCGTTGAGAGTCGAGGTCCAGGTTTCGATTCCCGGGTCGACCAAAATGCTATTGGGTTTTTTCATTGAGAATTTATTAGTATGAATTTATTAGTTAATTATGTTTATGCCCGGTAAATGGCAATAGGCTCGCCCCCTACTATATAGGACTTAAACATGACGGGCGAATGTGTTTGTACTATTAGGTACCCTTCGGGGAGTAGAGGCGTGATGTTATGTTATGTTATTTATTACCCATAGATTCAGGTAACATTATCGGAACGAATGTTTTTGGCAACAAGGGAATGACAAAGTTAGAACCTCAGATGAAATCTCATAATGTATTCAGAATCGTGCAGTAGTTTTAGTTATGGAATTGGATTGCATTTGCAAATGCAATCGTTGTTGACAGTATTTACGGAAAGATGTTATTCTTATACTAATTACACGTGTCTCCTCATATAAGAGGTATTGATATACTACATGACTTAATTAATAGAGGGCTAAACCTAGTGCCATCCAAATTCCACTCCATATCAGGCAGCTGATTTGTCTCGTTCAGGGAATACGATCCGAGCGAGACGTCACCTCTCATCTCTCATTATAGTATCAACGAAGTAAACGTGACACAAGGAAAAATTTACAAGAGGCTCAGAAACCACATATCGACGATGAACTACCAATATCTCCTATCTATAATACAAATCATATTCGCGATTGTATAAAAAATAACAATAAAAAATGTTAAGATTACGCAACGAATAATATCTTCCCTAGTCGGTAGTCGAAGAAACACGTGATTTGTACCCCCACTCAATCGATCACCTGTTAGTCTGGCTCTGTTTGCCAATCCAATAGTCACGTGGGCGCAACGCAATCGATGGAATTGACGTTATTGGCTGATTATTTATTACGTCACGTGCGTCTGGAACCCTTATTACTTTTAACGTGAGTTTTCCTTATGGTTCGTAATTGTTTTAAACAATTATGTGGAATGATGGTAGGATTTACTCTGTTGCCATAACAAATCATAGTAAAATATTAATGATTTTCAAGTTACTGTAAAATAGTTAAACATTTTTCATTAATTTTTCATTTTTTTTCGATAACGTTTATAAGAGGTAGCAACAGCAGCCAATCCGATCCAAAATATTTACTACAAATGATCGGATTCCAACTCCTTTCAGGTTTGGCACAATTCAAGCTAAGCTGAGCGACTCTTTAGTGTACATATACATCCAAATTAATCACACTAATATTATAAAGGCGAAAGTGTGGGAGTGTGTATGTTTGTTACTTCTTCACGCAAAAACTACTGAACGGATTTGGATAAAATATGCTACACAGATAGTTTATAACCTGGATTAACACATAAGATAGTTTTTATCCCAATTTTATCGTGGGATAATTTTCGAATTGTAGCGGGTGAAGCCGCTGGCAACAGATAGTATTCCATTTAAATGATAGGAGACCTTCTCGATTGAACGCTCTACATTTTAAGCAAATACTTCACTTTGTGAATTTGATGTCAAGATTCCTGTTGTATACTTTTCACTATTGGAATAAAGTTAACGTTGTATTAACGTAATAACACGAATTTGCACAAATACGCTAAAAGGGCGATTTTTTCTGGCAGTGCGCTTTCAGTGATGTTAGTAACTAGATAACGTTTTCTAGATTGATAAATAGTATGAACTTATTAACTCACATAGTAACTGTGGTCTGGGTCGTAGATCTCCAGGCGCAGTTCCTCATCAGTCTTGGGCGCTTCTTCCATCAAACTCTCCATGAAGGAAGCCAGGTCCTGGCAACGTTTGCTCATCTGTTGCTTAGCTAATTCCGCGGGCTTAGTAAGAGCCTGTGAAAAGAAACAACCATTATAATTTTTACCTAAAATATTGCACATAGTGTCTATTCTGTAACGCTACTACATGTTATCGTTTCTTGTTTGCGACAAAATATGACATAACTCGAAAAATAAGAAATACGGTGCAGCGTTTTTTCAAGATAGACTAAAAATATTTTGATTAAAATGCTAATATTTTTGTGCATAGAAACATGTTTTTTTTTTTTAATAAAGGTATTTATTCTTCGCTATCTAATTCGATACATCCTTTCTTTAACTTTATAGTAACTACAAACAACATAAAAAAAAAATTGATCATTCGCGTTCGATTTTCGCTGAGAGCAGTTGTGTTGCATGCGATCGCGCGCGTACCACAGTGTAAAGTGCTTACGAATCAAAACAACGCCGTCGGGTCGGCTGCATCGTAATGACCTAGTTATTGCGTAATGCTGACGGCTGACGGCAAATATTATTGTTAAGGCCAAGTCAATACTGGCTTAAATCTAACAATGGTATCGAAAAAGGATACCGTCGACCTAAAAACAGAGACTGAACATCTATTGTACAAATACTATTGTGAAGAAAAGAATGAGCGTTTAAAGCTCCAAAAGAACTTAGATGACTTAAAAAGTCAAATAGAAAACCTCCAGCAACAGCTGAAACTTCAAGCGGAAAACGCAGCCAAACCAGCAACAACCGCCACCGAGACCTCATCACCGCCTGTTGAATATGCAACGGACGAAGAAGAACTCGCTCGAGAGACAGGGTGGATACGGCAGAAGAGCAGGAAGAAAAGAAAATTGAACACCTCTCCTGCCCAGCTCACTCCAAATGAACACGTAAGAGACGGTAATAGAGGTAATGAAAAAGTTATCAAAACTCCTCTGCCACCACCTATGGTTGTAGATGGTGTTCAGAATTACCAAAAATTCTATGACTTTCTTTGCGAGAGTCAATCAGCTGACGAGTTCAGCATCAAAATGATGAACGGAGGTACCGTAAAAGTAAATGCCAAAAACGAAGAATCGTATAGAGCAATTTCAAAAGCCCTTTCAGACAACAATTGCCTTTGGCACTCCTATGAAAACAAGCAAGAAAGGCCAATAAGAGTTATGGCAAAAAAATTGCATTTCACATGTATCCCGGAAAGAGTAGTCGAAGACTTACGCTGCAAAGGCTTCAAGATTCTAGAAGCAGTCAACAAATTGAGTTGGAAAACTAAAGAGCCACTCAATATGTTTATGCTGACATTCTCAAATGATGAGGAAACCAACAAAATATTCAACATTAAACATATTTTGGGATGTAACGTGGAGATACAACCTATAAAATCCACAAAACTGGTACCTCAATGCAAAAGGTGCCAGGCATACGGCCATACGCAAAAGTACTGCTCCAAAGAACCGAGGTGCGTAAAATGCACAGGTAAACATCTCACCAAGGATTGCAGAAAATCAAAAGAAGAGAAGCCAAAATGCGTCCACTGCGGAGCCCCACATCCGGCCAACTACAGAGGATGTATTGTAGCTAAAGAAATACAGCAGCTAAGACTGAAAAAAACTAAGGGAAGTAATGCCAACGCTCAACAAAGTGTACCTGCCGGAAGAGGTGATGACCCTGGCAAGTCCAAACCAATTCAAAGTGCGATGAATACAATTAGTAAAAATATCTCATACGCGCAAGTAACTACAAGAGGCACAGTGAAAGCGCCTTTGGCTGATATGAACAGCGATAAAAAGCTGGATGAAATATTAAAGCTAATGTCATCATTCGACGAGAGATTAAAAAAAATTGAAAATGGCAACATAACTGCTACTTCTAAAACCAAAAAATGAATACTACACTTAAACTTATGGCGTGGAACTCAAATGGGTTACAAACACATCAGAATGAGTTGCAAGTTGTATTAGAAATTGAAAAAATTGATGTTTGCCTTGTATCAGAAACGCACTTCACAAAGCAATGTCATATTAAATTCAAAGGATACAAAGTATATCATGCATTACACCCAGACAATACTGCAAGAGGCGGAAGTGCAGTTATTGTTAAAGATAATTTGCAGCACTATGAAATGCTTAAATACGAAGAGAAAGATATCCAGGCCGTGGCAATTTGTCTACAAACAAAAAAATATCCCATAACAGTATGTGCCATCTACTGTCCACCACGATACATGATAAGAAAAGATCAGTATATGAGTTTCCTAGCCCGCCTTGGTAATAGATTTATCTTAGGAGGTGACTTCAATGCTAAAAATACGTATTGGGGTTCCCGACTAACAACTACTAAAGGCAAAGAACTACTGAGTGCCATAAAAGAACTAAAATGCGAAGTTATATCTACTGGAAAGCCCACTTATTGGCCAACAGATCCAAATAAAATTCCAGATTTAATCGATTTTTTCATAACCAGGGATCTATCAACTAGTTATACCAGAACGGAACAAAGTTATGACTTAAACTCAGATCACTCAGCAATTTATTTAGAAATTAGCGAGAGTTCTTTGTATAAAGAAAACTGTATCACTCTAGTTAATAAATTTACGGACTGGGAGGGCTTTAAAAACAGATTGAATGATCAAATAGACCTTAAAGTTCCATTAAAAACCCACGAACAACTTAACATCGAAGTTGAAAAGTTTATTATGCACATCCAACAAGCAGCGTGGGAAAATACACCTGCCTTTAACAAAAGAACGAAGGGAAACATTTACCCTCTCAGAATCAAGCAGCTCATTTTGGAAAAAAGAAGGCAGAGAAAAACGTGGCATCAATCTAGGTGTCCTGAGGACAAACAAAAGTTAAACAAACTTACAAAAAAAGTAAGAAGAGTAATCCAGAACTACAAAGATGAATCAACTAGAACCTACCTTCAGAAACTAAGTAACGACCAAAGGACAAACTACTCCCTTTGGAAGGCTACTAAGAATCTAAAGAGACCGATAACCCAAATCCCTCCCATCAAGGGTGAAAACGGGCAATGGGCACGCACAAATGAGCAAAAAGCGATGAGGTTTGCAGAGTACCTAGAAAACATCTTTCAACCAAATGAGGGGGAAACTATTGAAGACCACACTCTGGTTAATACAGTGATCCCAGACCTAGATGCCATAAAACTAGTTACACCGAGAGAAGTTGCACGAGAAATAAAGTACAAAATTAACCCAAGGAAATCACCAGGATACGATCTAATAACTGGGGAAATCTTTCATAACTTACCAAGAAAGGGTCTGGTTAAGTTAACAACCCTTATTAATGCCGCACTAAGGCTTAAATATGTACCGGACTTATGGAAAGTTGCTGAAGTAATTATGATCGCAAAGCCTGGGAAACCGGCTCACGAAACAACATCATACAGACCCATTTCCCTGCTACCAATAATGTCAAAACTGTTTGAAAAGCTGCTACTAAAACGCCTTAAACCCATCATAGATAACAGGAACATTATACCTGAGCACCAGTTTGGTTTTCGAGAAAAACATTCAACGATAGATCAAGTGCACAGAATTACAAACGTAATAGAAAACGCGTTGGAAAACAAGAAAGTTTGTTCTACTGTTTTTCTAGACGTAGCCCAAGCATTTGACAAAGTTTGGCATGAAGGCCTTATTTGTAAACTAAAAAGTCTACTACCGAAACCGTTTGCAGATATATTAGAATCCTACGTTCTAAACAGAGTCTTTAGAATAAGACAAGAAGATACGTATTCAGAACTTAAACCCATAAAAGCTGGTGTACCGCAAGGAAGTGTGTTAGGTCCGGTCCTGTACCTACTATACACTTGCGATATTCCCGAATCCGTAAACAATACCATTGGAACCTTTGCTGATGATACAGCCATAATGGCCGTTGGAAACACCCACGAAGAAGCAGTAGAGAAGGTTCAAATGGCTGTAAATCAAGTTTATGACTGGACTAAAAAATGGAGGATTCAATTAAATGAATCCAAATCCGTACATATAGACTTTACCAACAAAAAACAACAGTATCATCCAGTTTTTATTAATAACAACAAAGTCCCTTATGAGAATACAGCTAAGTATCTCGGTATGACCCTTGATGCAAAGCTACGCTGGAAAGCTCACGTCAAGAAGAAAAAAGATGAACTCGACCTACGGTTCAAAAGAATGTATTGGCTGCTTGGAAGAAACTCCGAGCTGTCCGTGCAGAACAAACTATTACTATACAGACAAGTCCTGATGCCAGTTTGGACTTATGGTATTCAGCTGTGGGGCTGCACCAAACAGACAAATGCATTAATCATTCAACGATTCCAGAACAAAGTACTACGGGAAATTGTTAATGCACCCTGGTACGTACGAAATGATGACCTCCATCGGGACCTAAAAGTTGAGTTCATCGATAAAGTGATGCAAAAATCTGCAGAAGCTCACGACAAGAGACTTCATCAGCATGTGAACGTCGAGGCGATCCAGCTTCTCGACCACACGGACATAGTGAGAAGACTTAAAAGAACAAAACCGTTCGAGTTAGTGTTTAGTGCTAGTGTTAGTGAATAGTGTAATGTAGCAAAAACGTTACTAAATAAACACAAGAAAAAGTGTATTCGCCTTAATAGAGACAATAAGAAAAGTGCCAATGGACACATTCTTAGTACGTAAAGACAATTTAGCAATTTAAGTTAAAATTAAATTACTTATTAGTCCATATACAAGGCTAGATTGTAATAAAATTAGGGTCCATCATTTTGATGAACACTAAGATAAGGAAAAAAAAAAAAAAAAAAAAAAAAAAAAATGTTATCGTTTCTTGTTTGCGACAAAATATGACATAACTCGAAAAATAAGAAATACGGTGCAGCGTTTTTTCAAGATAGACTAAAAATATTTTGATTAAAATGCTAATATTTTTGTGCATAGAAACATGTTTTTTTTTTTTAATAAAGGTATTTATTCTTCGCTATCTAATTCGATACATCCTTTCTTTAACTTTATAGTAACTACAAACAACATAAAAAAAAAATGCTTGAGTTATGTCATCTTTGTCGCAAACGAGCGATGCTGCATGCTCGTATGTCTATGCTTGTCTAAGACAAGCGTGTCTATGTCTTAGACCAAATATTATTATCAGCAAACACTATTATTATGTACATACAAATTTCAATAATTACGTTTATCTGTTTATAAGTCGAAGAATACTTTTGTTTTTAGAAAAAAGGTCTTACATTTTTAAACTAGACTGAAGTTATAACTGAAATGTTTGATGTTATAAATTGTCAGTTAAACGTAATTAATTACACGAACAGCACATATATTATAAGCTGAACATCTAGGTATAGACGTTAAAGTTTTACCACCCAAAGGCTGATAGAATCCTGTTATAAGAAAAAGAAGTTAAGTGAGAAAAAAAACATTAGCTATATTAATAAAGCTTGACACTCGTGATTAGTCGTTAAGTGCCAAGAGCCGCTTAACAAGTCATCCTGAGGATAACTCATAAACATCTTGTTAGGCAGGCGTATTAGTGACTATAGCAAGTAACCGCAATCTTTGACTACCTAACAGCATTTAGATGACCGCTATTGGTAAAAGAGGAGACCAATTAATAATTGAAGACTCAAATTATCAGTACTACATTTTCCACCCGTGGATCGTTTCAGATTTCATGATGTAAAACCGTGAACTGTCTTCACAAATCAGAGAGATCTGCAGTTTATTTATTTAAACTTCAGTTTCAGTAAACCTAAAAAAGAAAAAGGATCTTCTTCTTCTTCTTTATGGGTTTTAGGTTTCCGCACTTAATCCTTAAAGTGGACCATTGTGCGTGAGCCGTGGCGGCCGATTATTCCAACCAGCCCACCTCCCTCCAGAAGCAGATCAGGCTTCCCGGTCTCCTCAGGGCATCCGCAAGAGATCGTGGTGTTCCCAGGGTCTCCTCACGAATCTTGGTAACGCCTGTGCACTCGAGGAGCACATGCGCCACAGTTTCCTCCGCCTCCATGCATGCCCTGCACAGGGGACTGTCAGTGATTCCTAGGGTGTGAAAGTGTTTATTCAGTGAACAATGTCCGGTGATGGTCCCCGCCACCAGGCGCAGGCTATCTCTGTCCAGGCGCAGAAGGCGCCTGGTCAGTTTTGTATCCAGGGATGGCATAGCCTCCCTGGATTGCCTGCAGCCTGGTGTCGAGCTCCACCATTTCTCTGCTTGTATTCGAGTATGTTCTTTTAACCAGCTTCTTAGCTGCTTGAAAGGGATGGGCACAATGGGTTCGGGTCCGTAAGGCCTTGTGCTGGATCCTCTTCTGGCAAGTTCGTCGGCCGCATCGTTTCCAAGCGATCCGCTGTGACCTCTAATCCATTGCAGCGTTACCTTGTTGTGATTTATTTCCGTTATTCGTTCCAGGGCTTTGTGGCATTCCAGTATCAGTCTCGACGTGAACTGATTACTCTTCAGGGATTGAAGGACTGAGGCACTGTCGGAGAGTATTCGAATATTGGTATCCGTGACCTCCCTGGCCTCTATAGCGTGTGCCGCTTGGATGATACCTACACACTCTGCTTGGTAAACAGAGTTAAGTTTTCCAAGTGGTTTGGATATCTTGATGTTTAGGTCGTCGGAGAACACCCCGACGCCTGTCCCATAGTCGGTTTTTGATCCATCGGTGTAAATCCTTAGCTCATTTGTACCTGAGTAGTCACACCACTCCTCTATGAGCTCTATGTTGTAATGTTTTTGGAAGCAATGGGTCTTCAGGGTTCTGTCGATGGGTGATGTCATCATTGGCTGTTCCTTGATTGCATCTTCTCTGATGCGTGTGTGTTTGATTCTCGAGTCATTTCTTAGGATACCGGATACTTCGAGTCTGAAAGTCGCTAAGGCCGCCTCCTCTCTTATGACGAGATGCAGGGGAGGTAGCCCCAGCATCACCTGTAAGGCAGCAGTGGGGGAAGTTCTCATGCTGCCGGTGATTGCTACGCAGGCCAGCCTTTGTAGTTTCTCGAGATCCTTTTGGGTTGTACTTAGGTTGGTCCTAGGCCACCAAACTAAAGAGCCGTATGTGATGATTGGTCGGATAACTGTGGTGTATAGCCAGTAGGTTATTTTGGGGCTTAAGCCCCAGTTTCTTCCCAGGATATTTAAACTTTATTTAAACTTTATTTAAACTTTTCAAGAGTGGTTTATAGGTGGACTTAATGCCATAAGACATTCTCTACCAGTCAACCTTTGCATCAAATAGGACAGCACTGTGGTTTATGAATCTATCTTCCAGTTAAGAACTCGTTAAGCTATTCAACAAATATTATTTAATGTGTACGTTGTTAAAGAAAGGATTAGAATCTGTCTCTTTAATTATCACCATAAATAAACATTAGTAAATCTTTTTTTTTTTCAATAAAAAGCTTTAAAGGAAAACATTCAAGTGCTCTTTTATTTCTGTAACAATAAACTTCGCTTACCTCATTCATTGTCCGAATAATTGTGTCCCTCAGCATTTGTGCTTTATTTTTTTCCTCGTCGGACATTTTCGTTGACTTTTCAGGATCAGGAGCATGCAACACGTCGGGATTATTTGGCCCCTAAAAATATAATTCATGTAAAGAATCGTGACATAAAGTAGTGATGTCTAATATGAGTATAAGTCGTTGGTCCCGGCTGCCATATCCATCTTTGACAGTCGTTACAGGTACTCAGTGGCCTGATAGTCTGACAACCAATATTACCAAAGATTATTGTATTATCCAGTACCACCTTGGCTGTGGAGGTCAGATAGACAGTCGTTCTATGTAAAATACTGGTATTCAGTTGCATCCGGGTAGACTGGCCGACCCGACCATAGTTGGGAAAAGAATGGGGAAATGATGATGATGATGATCTAATATGAGTAGTCTTATGTATTGGTACCTCAACAATGTGATGTTTGCCGATGACAAATTCCAGTTTCTTAGACCAGGGGTTTATAAAAGATGACCACTCTGTCTCAAGGCGAACATAGTCTCCATTTTGTGTCATCATCCTGCGAAAATATTTTGATTAGGATTTGTACTATCTATACAGGGTGTGTGGCAGAAAAAAGGGGAGGCCTATACTCAGCAGTGGGTGATTCCGGGCTGATATGATGATACAGGGTGTAAACTAACCCTTCACACGAGGATGCAAATCTTCACTTTGTATGTGAAATATATATTTGTTTGGATCTATATTCCAACTCTATTTTGCCAATAACAAGTACCTCTTCCCAGAGCTACTCTAGTAGGTAGTAAGTGGGTCAGGTCAGGGACAACACAATATGCCTAGGCAAACTGACATTATATTATATCCCACGATAACGTCGAAGGCAACAACAAAACGGGATTAACAAAAGCTACCAATTGACAGCATAATTCAATCACTGTTGGAAGCCGATTACGTGCGTACGAGAAAAAGAGTACATTTAGAAATGTTCCCCGGAGAACATACTCTTACGGGACACCATACCCGGTAAGACCACGTAATAAACTTAAACACACTGATTGGTCCACGAGGGCCATAAATAAGGGATTCTTAAGATTTTGCCAACTTAGGGCCCGTCATAAAAAAAAAAAAAACAAAAAATTAAAAGGTAAATTGGACAAAAGAGACATTTCTATCGATTTTTTTCGTAAGAAATTTCAAATACAAGCAAGCCACACTTGTGTTGCATCCTGTTATGCCAATGAATGGGATAAAGGCAAGAGAATGATGAATTATTGTCTTAGTCTCTAAGAATAGAGTCCCTACCGTTGAATCGATACTGACCTGTATGACTTGGACCTCGGCAGTCCTCCTTCTTTAACGATCGTGTCGTACACTTGCCGCAGGTACATTAAATCCTCAGGGTGGTACAGCATCAGCACGTCCTTACCAGCCAAATCTTGGGGCAGATAACCTAGGTACGGAACTGATTCAGGGTCCGCGTACTCAATGTTACCGTTGGCCGCGTGTCTTATCACAAACGGCACTGCTTTTAATGCCATTTCATTCGGTGCTTTAGAAAAAATATTATGAATATTATTAATTGAATATTATAATAATTTTTTGAACAGTGTATGTATAATATAAATCAGACCAAAAATTCATTCAGCCTGACATTGGCAGCTACAGCTGATGCTTTCGTTGCCATATTAAGCGAAGACATCCTCATCATCAGCATATAATGTTCCCACTGCAGGGACGCAGGCCTCCTCTGAGAGGATTATCTAAGACATAGCTTTGTTTAAAAGAGCTCGCAGAGTAGTTTCAATCCCGGGCAGGTGCATTACTTTGTATAATTTATTTCATCACCACTGCTCTAAAAACGGTGAAGGAAAACATCAACATGTCTGAGAACCAAAACTTCGAAGACATGTGGCATTACTGACCCTTACAGGGCCCGTGTGGTGGATTAATAGCCCATTCCCTCTCATAGAGGGGAGGACTGTATCCCAGCAAAGGGAAAAATATAGAATGATTATGCTATGGCTTCGCTTAAAATGATAAACAATAGCACTTGATAGACTTGTTAATATTAAATGACAAACAGGTAGCGAATTTTATCGTGAAGACTAGAACGACGTTTCAAAATCTTCTGCCATAAGTCAGAAAAAATTGCCATAAGTATGTGTTTCTTGGCTTTATACTTTAAATTTTCGGTGGTTTGAAGAGACACTTACTTTTAAAGGCTGAGAAAAATGGTGTAGCCTGTATGACCAAGTAGATCACTTTGCCCTCTTCATCGCTTACATTTTTGAAGGTCAACTTGAGTAAAAACGGCATGAAGCCCACTACACTCTCTTTAACGCCGAAGCCGCTTGTAAGGCCTCTGTACCGGCGAATACGACACACCAAAGTTGACACCGGAATAGCTTGGTTTTGAACTGAAGACAAAAGAGACACTTTATACTGGAATGAGAATCCTATCAATTATATAAAATATACAGGGTGTGGATTTAGTTACTTGTATAAAAAAAAACAAGCTCCTACTCTTACAACAGTAGGCGCACTGTTTTGCGTGTGAATGAAATAATATCCCAAGACACTCGTTATAATACTGTGCAGTTTTTACAAGTGATGTTTGTTATTGGATCAGTATTACCAGAAAGCTGCCAGCAATCAATTTAATATTTGTGTAATTTATTTCGAATCAAAAATGCAATGTTTGTCTTGATTATGAGGGGAAAAGGGGGCAAAAAGGGCAGGTTTTGCACTTTTTAGCTACTCATGAGAGTTACTTAAATACTTATACGCTTCACCCACTCAACCTTCGTTACGCTACGGAGGTCGCCCAAGAGTTATAATGTCATACTTGAGGGTTGTAAAAGTACATTGGCAAACTGAATAAATAAAAACTTTATCATAAACACTCAAAAATAAGAATGTAAATATGCCGTTTTCAGTGTTAGTGATAATGTATGTGACCAAGTGAGTTTAAAGCCAGTCTGAATAATTAAAAAAAGGTTTAATTTTTGTAGTAACAATTTGAATAACAAAAGTCAAACTTAACTACATTTACCAAACCAAGCATTCAAAGCTTCATCTTATACACCTAGAAACAAGAAATTAAAATTCAATTACACCGCGAAAGTGAAAGCTGGGCGTTGAAAATACAAAACCTAACCAAAAATCATGTTAAATAAAAGTTTCCATAAATAACTCCCGTCTCCGTTATATAATTTTGTGCGTAACTTTTCCTGTTGGAAAATCTTTTTAGTACATTGTGTATAGAAAAGCTTCTTATCAGCCTCAGCCTCTTCTAAAGGTATATTTGGGGTTGGAATAAAAAAAATGTTCAACCCTTTTTCATTATTTTCATTTCGCAAACATTCGTTCAGTAATTTCTTTAACTTCCTTCTCCCTCGTTATACAATAACATGTTGTATAATAACCCTTTTGGTTGTTTTTTCCTTCCTTATTACATGAAGCTACTGCTATTCAGTAATTGGAATTATTAACGGGAAGTAAAATCTCATATTATTTCATGTAAGTATTTAATAACACGAATAGGTTACCTTACGGAGTTTTTCTATAAAATGTTAGATTAAAAACTTGCAGTTTATATAAGGAGTAAAAACTTAAAATTGACACTCAGGAAAAAGATAGTAAAAATATAGAGAAGTACCTTCGCTGCCAGTATGTCCATGTGCCAATCATTCAATTGAATACAAGTAACATATAGTTTGTGATAGAAAAACTTTAACATAAACATCTACTAAAAACCAGCTGGATATAGTGCTAAAAACACAAAGTGTGAATGAAAAGACTACCTTAATATCTATTTATACAGGGACTTAGGTACACGTGCACACGGTTACACATCAGGCTATACTTTTCCAGTTTACGCTGATCTCGCATTGTACGGAAATCATATACAATGCGAGACCAGCTTATACTGGAAATATATAGCTTGATGTGTGGCCGTGGGTACACGTAAATACCTTAATCCCTTAATAAACGTGAAAAAAATAAAAAAATAGTGCAGAAAATGGAAGTGAATTGGCACAATGGATTCTGAAAGTCGAGTTTACCTTTGTCAAGCGTACCATTCGCAATTTTCGGGACTGCCAAACCATTGGTTATTTGAGAAGCAAAGGTGTTGCGGTCCTGTGAAAGAATTTTTTATTTCAGTAGGGCTGAATATTTAAAGTTGGGTAGCTTTTATCGATAAATATATCCAACTGTTGACAGTTGGATATACATCAACATCACAACGTCACAACGTCGATATTTACGTCAACTATTCTGAAATAGTTGACGTAAAAGTTATCTGACAATTGAAAATGAGCCCCATGTTATGTAATATGATTACCTACTTTGAACACATTCTCTACAATCGTATTTCAGTACGCTTGTATTGTAAAGAAGAAGGGGTATTATAACCTGGGCCCAAATGTTGTAGCACTAATTATCCTATTTTAAAGTGAAGGTCTAATCAATAATATAAAATTTTATTAGAAGATATCATGACGCCAATCAATTAAAGAAACAAGATAATTAGCTCTTTTAATATACTAATTATTAGCAGTATTTCCTTAACCTAATCATTGTATACTAGGCCCTATCAGCCTCGTCTTCTTTATTTATTAAGTAAGAACACATTCGAATTATTCAAACACAAAGACCTCTTGACAAGACGTTATCACAAAAACTACCATAGCTTTATTTGGAAAAAGAAGCATCACACAATACAAAGTTCCAGTTAAACTCACCCTCGGATGCACGAAGTCGATAAACGACCTTCCAATCCACATATCTTTCGGGAATCCAAGAGTGGACGTCAAAGAAGATGTGGCATACATGATAACGCCGTCATGCATCGAGATCACACACGAGAATCCGTCCTGCAAAAGAGAAGAAGTCAGTTATCTTGCCGGGGCGTATGCATATCGTAATCTATGCGAACAGCAACACTAAACTTGTCAAAATCAACAATTATGAGATCAATGATTGACCATTCTGACACTATTGAATAGCAGACTCGGGGCCCAGGTCGACTGCATGCGACTGTCACACAGACATTTGCATCTGCTTTAACTGCATAAGAGCAATATTAAACCTGTGTACATCCTACATGTATGAGTGCAGCGATGTACACAATAATTATACATTTCTAGCAACTATTTGTTGTCGAGTACCTTAGCGGGACAGCTTTAAAGAGAAAGAAATAATCGTAAGTTCAAAACTAGTCATGTAGTTCATGTTTTATGTCAGTCGATTTTGACGATTTCCCTTTCCTCAGTTTGCCCCCTTAAACGCCACACGTGATAAATGGACGCCCTTACACAAAAAAACGCGACAAACACGTGATTCGGGAAGTTACAAGTACCTTTATAGGAAACCACTTTAAACAAATAAAAGTAATTTTTAATACAGTTGCTCAAAAAGTGGCGTATTGCAGGGACGTATAGCGTTCGGGATGTGGGCTATTACGTACTCGTGCTTTTTCTTTACCTTTCCCGAACTCGTGCGTTCTCTTTCCCAACTGTCAAAATAATGTCCATTAAAAAAAAAACAACCACGAAGTATTTACTAAATAAAATCATAGAAGTTTTTATGATTCATGCAAATATTTCTAAAGAAGCTACTAATTTGTTTCAATATCAGATTTAATTATTTGATTCAATGAGTTATAGGTTTTCATTTTTATTTCATATCAATAAAAAAAATCTACTGAAGACTTGGCTGTATGGGCATAGTTCCCTTTGCCTACCCAGAATAGGTAAAGAAAAAAAAATCTCTGCGATTCTTTTACGTTATGCGCCATTTTCAAAAATGTTCTTTGCGAGTTTAATTACGGTTTTATTATTTTATTAAATTGCTTCATTTTTTCGCAACTGTATTAAAAATAGTTGTTCAGTACACGTGCGGAACCGTCATTGCAACTTGTTCCGACTGTCTACCCTCGCCGTCGGCTGTGCCTCGGCTCGGCTAGACATTTGTCGGAACTCGTTGCAATGACAGGCTTTCCGCACTTATAATGAAATATACTATTCTGGTAAAGGCACGTTGTTGGGCATTCAGTAGGTACAGTCTCTGAGGTACAGTCGAACAAGCTATTAAGTATACAGGCAGCCGTATTTATATTTACTTTTAAAATTTTACAGATACACTTTAGAGAGAGACTGATGTCGAAGAGATGGCGTTTGAATCAGTCGCATAAGGTAGATGTTCACGGTAGCCCGCGAAATTCATTTTCTTACGTTTTTAGTGATTTGCAGGCCAGTGCTAGGTTCTTAATTCTGTAATTATGATGATTTTGGTGATTATAATTCTGTAACTGCATACGTCTTACACCCGCGAATCATATTTTCACTAACATACAACCTAGCACTGGCCTGCAAAACGCTAAAAACGTAAGAAAATTTTAATTTCGCGGGCTACCCTGGAACATCAACCTTAATGCCAAACACTTTATAAAAGAACGTGTAACTTCCTGTATACTTATTAGCTTGTTCGACTGTACTCATTGTTTCTTTCAAAAGGCCAATACCGCCGATAAATACTACAAAAAAATTCCTAGAATATTACGATGTTGTTGACAAGTACGTCAGAAAATCTTTTCAGGTTGCGTTTCACGTTTTCGGTAGGCACGTTCACTACCGCCATGCTCGTTTTAGGGACACACGTCACGTTTCGAGTATAACTTCCTGTATACTTATTAGCTTGTTCGACTGTACTCATTGTTTCTTTCAAAAGGCCAATACCGCGGCATAAATACTACAAAAAAATTCCTAGAATATTACGATGTTGTTGACAAGTACGTCAGAAAATCTTTTCAGGTTGCGTTTCACGTTTTCGGTAGGCACGTTCACTACCGCCATGCCCGTTTTAGGGACACACGTCACGTTTCGAGTATAATGTATGTTGTTTGGGCGTTTTCCTATTGTTTTACGTTTAGTACAGCAGATAATGGCAAAAGAGCGTGGGACTCAACTGTATGAAGGGTGAAAAAATACCCTCAACGAAGTAGACAGGTAGGTACTTACTCTCCCAGTCATTGCGTTCTTTTTTTTTGTTCTGGACCACCTCCTAGTTATGGAGATATTAGAGGGTAAAGTTCCGAACTTTTCACAAGTTTTTTTTTAATACAATTTTTTAAGGTTTTGCCTTTACTTCAATCTAACCCCAAAAATAAAGTTATTTCCCTGCATTTTTTTTTTGCATACATAATTAAATTAATTAAATGCTTGTTTGAAGGCTTCGTGAAGGGTCGATTTACACCCTGTTTTACACCCTGTATGATCTACTGTGATTTTCCTAACATAATATATTTTGCCGTGTTTGCCGTCGGAATAATGTATCCGGCAAAGAGATAAGAAGAGAAGAGAGAGAGAACAGTTTCGATGTATTTATGAAAACGTGTAAATGAGATTATGCATACCTTACAACGCATCTGTTCGGCGTTTTCACATCGCATCTCATAGCGGCCAATGTCTTGTAACCGCTTACTTTGTGCCTTCGGATAAATAGAAAATTAAGCTTGTATACAAGTACGAATCACTTTATAATTTAAAAGCTCATTGGGTTAATAATAGCAGTATGACGGTCTGACTGACAAGGCACTGGTTTCGAACCCAAGACATGCATCTCTGATTTTTCGAATGCATGTGCGTATTGCACAATTTATCACTTCGGTTCGGTGAAGGAAAACATCGTGAGGAAACCAGCATTGCCTGAGAGATATTTCTCGACGGCATGTCAAGCCATTAACACTCCGAGACGTTAGACACTTAATGACAGTCTAAAATAAATGGTTTGATGATATCATTAAAACCGCTGAGAACCTGGTTAAAGGCACGGAACCGCAAAAAGTGGCAGAAAATATGAGAGGCCTATACCCGTGGTTACAGGCTGATATGATGATAACATAATATCATTCGATTACAATCCCCACATATTTACATATAGTCCGGTCAAATTAGACCAAAAAAGGTAAGCTTACATTAATTCCCACCCGGCTGTTGGTAGGATTGTTCAAAACACCATTATAAATGATATGTAAAAAGTCCCCATCGATCCGACACTTGGAAAAAATGTTATTCGAGGTCAAAGGTCACAAAAATATGTTTTTCGCGATTTTCAGCAAAACGGTAAGTTTTATCATAAAATTAAAAGACAAAAATATAGATCAAATAAAAATCTATAAAAATGTCCAAAAACTTATATTTCTACGATTCATTGTTTTCGAGATATAACAATTCAAAAAGTTGAAAGAGTTAGAACTACGTGCTTAGGTTACAACTCTACGTGCTGAGGGCCGGCGTAATTATTTTGTCGCGTGGATATTTTTACATTGCGATATCTTCTAAGATATTTGTTTAATCTATATAGAGTAAAGGGCACAAATATTATATATTAAATTTCCGTTCTAACAAACACATTTATTTAGATATAGATTAATACCATATGGGTTAAATAAGCTTCGCAAAAAATAATTCTTATTAACCTAACATTTTAATGGTAAAAAATGGCACTGTAACCATTTTTTACCATTAAAATGTTAGGTCAATAAGAATTATTTTTCAATCTTAAAAGATAGACATAATTATGCTGTCGCGGAATTTTTTTTAGAACTTTTAAAGATGATCAATTCCTTTTTCCTCTTCCTCGATAAATGGACTACCCAACACAATAAGAATTTTTCAATTCCAACCAGTAGTTCCTGAGTTTATTGCGTTCAAACAAACAAACGAACGTTTCAGCTTTATAATATTAGTATAGATAATGGTGTTTTGAACAATTCTACCAAATTTCAGCCAGGTGGGAATTAATGTAACCTCGGATGTCTAAATTGACCGGACTACATAATAGTACACCCATGCTGATGAAATTATTAAATATTTATGTATGTTGCTCAAAGAACTAACTAGAGACACTTACAGAGCTGTAAGAAGTTTGGAGAGTGCGACCGCTTGGAAAGCTGGCTGCAGGGACAGTCTGCGATACGTTGCCGGAAACCACCTAAAACAATTAACCAGCATCAGACACATCATAATTATACACTAAGTCAATAAAACACAGCTATCTGATATTTCAGTAAGTTGATATTCTGCCAGTTCAGGCCACACTTTCTTTACGCGTCTTCCCTTTTCCCCAAAACTGTTAAAAACCTTTACTCCTACGAGCTCTCACCATGTTTTTGGCCAGTGTGTCAAAGCTTCAACATCTACGTATATTGTGATCAAACGAGGTGTTAGTAATTGTTGGCAAACGTACAGGTATGTCGTCAATGGCAGTCGACGTCACTGCTCGCTTCGCCGTCGCTTTAATCGGCCCCTAGTTATGCGTAACAAACAAGGCGTGAGCGCACGCGACACGGACAACGTCACGTTGTCTGACATGCACTTACTATTACTCATGTAAAGTTCAATCTATTGTAGACACAAATACACTATTCAATAATATTTAATATTTATATATAATTGTTTAAAGTACTTACACAAGTACTACCCACATCATCTTTATTCGGCAGCTCAGGGATACATATGTCCATGTTCTCAGCGCCATTTTTTTCTATTTGCGCATGCACAGGTGGCGCTGGGGTAACTGTACAACAAAAAGTCAAACGGAAGATAAAAATGCATTCTAGTATTTAAAAACATTTTAATATTTTCTGAAAAAAAAGACAATGAAACCACATCGATAATCAGGAATAATACTCATATAAAATGAATAAATTGTACATTTTTTAATAATAATAATATTTATTTCACAACAAAAATTACACAATAACATAATTAATGACTGGATAGGCTTAGTATACCTTTTAAATTATGGAATCCTCTGTTGCCGAACTAGGACGGATCCTGTATCTCGGCAAGCAGCGCCATCCCCTAACAGATTACACTACAAAGTTAAAGCCAAACTAGACATACAAATTGCTTCTATAAAAGATAATAAAATTTATGATATAAATTAATTAATTATTCCCAAAATCTACATCTAATATAGCTAGCTCATATTGCATTCAATAAAACAAATATCCATATAATTTATACAAATAAATAAAATTGGAATTAGAAAAAGAAAGATAATTATAACGTAAGATTTAAGTACCGCATAATTTTTTAAAGGTGTTTTTGTGTATATGTGTGTGTGGGTGTGTGTGTGCCTGTGTGTATGTGAATCTTTGTGTAGGTATGTGTTTTTGTGCGTGTTGTACCGAGTCCGAAAACCAACTGTAAAGCGTCTACTAATTTTGAATTCTTAGAAGGTCTTCAGTCTCCTCATAAGAAAGACTAAGGAGATAGGCATGAATTCTCTTCTTACAGTGCATTTTATTTAGTTGATAGATGTTTAAAATTTTGTTCATTTTGTTGTACATGAGGGGGGCTATAAAAGTAAAGAATCTTTTTATGAACGCTGTTTTTGGTTTGTACGACCGGGAGCAAACTTCATGTTTCCTACGCTTATTTATTGTAGTAGGGTCGTATACTATTGAGCAGTGTTGCTTAAGGATAATTGTTTCAATGAAAATTTGTCTTACGGTTGTCACTTGACAGTACTGATATAGGTCAGTTGTTGGAAACAGTATTGGTTTAAAAGTTGAAACTTTTAAAATGGCACGTTGTGCGACTTCCAAACTCTTTAAAGTAGTTTTTGGGGCGCCCCCCCACGAGGAGATACAGTAAGTTATGATAGATTGACACATCGCATAGTATATTTGTTTTAAGAGACTCGCATCTGTTATGTGTCTTAGGTTTTTGAAAACATAAATGAGTTTGCGAACTCTGGATGCTAGAATTTTTATGTGTTGCTTAAAACTGAGATGACTGTCAACTGTAATACCGAGATATTTTATAGTCTTCACGCTTTCCAGCGGTTCACAACTGCAGTTATTTCTGCTGCTACACTTATGAGGAAATATTTGAAGTGTCTCGCTAATATCCGGGTTATTTCGAATAGAAAAAGTTAGATATTTAGTTTTCTCAGTATTTAGAGTCAACACATTATCAAACAGCCAATGTTGTACCACATCAAAACCATTTTGGGCAGCATCAAAGACCTCATTCCAGGTATTAGCGGAGAAAAGTAGAGCGGTGTCATCTGCGTAAGAGATTATTTCACAATTTGGTATACTTAAGTTTGTGAGGTCATTGATGTATACGAGAAATAGAGTAGGTCCCAAAATGCTGCCCTGTGGAATTCCAAACGATACAGGGAGTTCATTGCTGCAATGGTTATCGACTCTTACAAGCTGATAACGCTCGGACAGGTAGCTTACAAAAAGCTTAAGCTGTGCACCACGTACACCAAGGTTTTCTAGCTTCTGTATTAGGATCGGAACAGAAATAGTGTCAAAGGCTTTAGCGAGGTCTAAAAAGACCGATAGACACTTCTGTCCTTTATCCAGTTTTGTGGTTAGGAGTGTAGTTAGCCTAAGCACAGCCTGATCAGTCGACCTGCCCGCGCGAAAACCAAACTGATTTTCTGAGAGAAACTTGTTCGTCTCGAGATAGTTGACAAGTCTAGTATTAATAATCTTTTCTAGTATTTTGGACAAAGATGGCAGGATCGATATTGGTCTATAATTAGTAAAAGTTTTTTTATCACCACCTTTGTCTATCGGACGAACAACAGATTTTTTAAGTGCTTGAGGAAAGGTGCCTGTTTCAAGACATAGGTTGAAGATAAATGTTAGTGGCGGGACAATGAAGTTCTTAAATTGTTTTAATAGTTTGTTAGAGATGTTGTCCCAGCCAACCGAACATTCAGTCTTCAGATTACTAATGTGACGAGCTACTTCTTCCTCTGTAGTCTCTATTAAGTAGAAAGAGTGTAAGGAGGGTTTATTTTCTGGATTACCAACTATGTGCTTGTCATCATCGAGACTGCGTGAGTTAATAATTTTCTCAGCCAGTGACCGTCCTACGCTTACGAAGTAATCATTCATTGCATTTACAGTCAACTGAGGAGATTGACAGACTTTTAATAACTCGGTTGGAGGATGGTTATCTTTTTTAGTATTAGTGACGCTCTTTATCACATTCCATAATTTTTTAGGGTTGCTTCTAGCCAATTCAACCTGATTTTTATCGTAAGCTCTCTTTAATTTTTTTAGTATTTGGTTACAATAATTTCTGTAGCGAGTATAGGTAACTTTCGAAATCTTGTTACTCGGGGACTTTTTGGATTCCTGATGTAACCTATCCCGATGTTTAATGCATCTCAGTAAGCCCGGCGTGATCCAAGGTTTTATAATTTTTTTACGTCTTGGGTGGGTTATTGAGTTCGTGTTCTTTTGTAACGCTGATTGTATGTTAGTTATAAGATAATTTAGGGCAATTTCTGGATCTTTTGTTTGGAATATTGGATCTATATCAATATTGTGGATGTCTATACTGAGGCTGTCTTCATCTATCTTTTTTATTGTTGATGGGATGCAATGACGTGGTTGCTTTAGATCCATGTGTATTAGAACTGGATGGTGGTCTGTCAGATTCGTTTGTGGTATAAGAGTAATACACGCATTTTTGGTTTTAACTAGAATGTGATCAAGACATGTACCACTTGCATCACGAGTGACCTCAGTGTGTGCTGGCAAGAGACCATGAGAAGCAGCCAAAGTGAGATATTTCTCTCCGAGAAGGTCAATTTTGTTAGTGTTGATTGCAATATTCATGTCACCAATTACAATTATATTATTAAACGATTTTATGTCAGTCAAAATATTATTCAGTGATTCAATAAAAGTGTCTATATTTTTGTAAGATGGAGATCGATATAAAGAAACAATTGCTAAGTCATGATCTTTTTTAAGCACAACGCAGTTACCCTCTTCGAAGTTAGGCTCCTCAACAGCGAACGTTATTTGTTCTCTGTAGTACACGACGACACCATCGTTTTGTTTGCGGTTTCTCACAGAGGCAAACGATCTGTAACCTGTTAATACAGGTACAACGCTAACATTTTGAAGCCAGCATTCCGTAAGCACAAGCACGTCACATTGAACCTTAAGCCTTTGTAACATTGCTTCCAAACCCAAAAAATTGCAGCTTATGCTGCGTATGTTCTGTGTCAAGACGTTGAACCCATTCTTTGTTGCTGTTAATAGTTCAGAACAATTGTCTAGATCACAAGATATAGCCTTAGAGACAGTCAAATTATCAATATTTTTTGCTAAGTCAATCAGATTATCGAATTTTAAATAATAGTAAATATATGTCAAAGAAACTAGATCTAAATTGTTTAAAGCAGTCGGATGGAAGAAGCGACGAAGTATGGTTTTCGGCAAGTACAAGTATGTGTGGTTTGTGTGGAGTATTTGTTATTGTGTGATGAAGTGAGTTTATGTGTATGTATGAAAAAAGTACAAATAGTTTTCTATGCGGTCTTAACATGCAAGCAAGATTATTTTGATACAATAAATTATTACAAACAAGCGAGGTAGTTTTAACAAGATTAAGTTGGTACACATGCAAAATTAACAGAAAGATCAAGTTTTTACTAGAACAATAAAAGATTAGTCATGCGGCATTTCTCAGTTTATCCAAATCACTGTCATTGTTTACGCGGATTTGGGCAAATTCTACCGATTTACGGAGATATACTATCCCGTGAGAGGTCCAACAAAAATCGTAACCATTCGCTTTTTGGAACTGTCTTGCTAAATAATATATACGTTGAGCCTTAAATGTTAATATTTCCGAGACATAAATAGGTTGTGGAGGGGATGGTAGGCCAACATGGGTGGTATTAAGCTTTTCTTTCATAGCTTTCGATTTATTAAATTTTTTAACACCTTTTATCACTTTATCCTTCGTAATTACCGTACTTAGGTCAATTATGATCGGATTTGTGCCATCCTTAGACTTTGTTCTGTATACGTCTCTGATATCTGATGGTCCGATATTAATATCAAGGGTCTTTCCAATGCTTACCACCATATCACAAAGTTGATCTTTTGTCTCGTCATTTGTTTTAGGCACATTTCGTATCTCTATGCCGGTTGCCCGGGATTTGCGCTCCAGATATTCCACTTTTTCTTCCAACTGGTATATGGTCTTTTTATCCTCTTTACGTTCCAACTCTAGGCTAGAGATTCGCGACAAGAACTCGTCGTATTTGCTGGACATTACTTCCACGCTTTTTTTTAGTTCGGTATTTTGTTCCAGTATATTATTGATTTTGTAGATTAAGTCCTCAAATCGATCGTCCTGTTGTTTTAAAAACGACGAGAAGACACTCATCGTTACAGAGCCTATATTTTTGTCGTTGCCATCCAGTTTCCGCTTCTTACGTTCAGTTAAGTTAGTAGCCATTCCCGACAAGTCTGGTACTGTTGAACCTTGGGACAGTTGAGATTCACTTGCTGCTGTTAGTCGTGTAGGCGCTTCATTCGAGCGTTTACTTTCTATCGGCATCGGTAGCGGGGAGGCGGGGGGAGTGCGGTGAGCAGGCATCTTCACTTGTAAGTTTTTAACTCTAACTACAAGGTACTTCTGCCACAGACAACAATTTATTGTACGGTAGTAAATTTCGGATAAATACTTGCGATGAACACCCAAAAAGTTTTGCACGTTGTGGGGCTCGAACTCGAGTCTCAATCGCGTCGTCGACTGCGGGCGCACGGCTTACACCTCTCGACCACCGGAACTGTAACTTTTGTCGCGAATTAGGCGATGAGTTACCACTGTTGACAGGCCCTAGACGAGTGTCATTGACCCGTACAAAGGTCAGCTACCGCGACACTGAGACAAAGAGAATTTGTAACGAACACTTTAAAAACTTAGCAAATGTTTTTGTTTGTATCTCCGTTAAAAGTTTATGCACTGATTTCGTTTTTTCACTGATTGTTCCTTTTGTTATGGTGCACGTATTGGTGTAACTTTTACACTATTTACTGTACTTTAAACTATTTTTAGGAAATAAAAAGTTCGCGAGTACAAAAAACACGTCTGCTCGATACAACGTCCGGGCGGGGGGGGATGTTCCGGGAAATGCATGTACATACCATGCATTTCCCGGAATACAATGCCCTGTCTATGCCTTACCTCACATATGAACAAGGATGGTGACTGCGCACAGTGAGTTACAAATCCAGCTCGATGTTAAACCTAAATATAATAAGGGCAAAATGTATTAAACAACTGACTCGAAGTTCGGAATACCCAATCGGCTTGGCCTTCTGTAACGATAATTAATAAATCGATTTAATAAACTTCTGGCCGAACAACTACATACAATCTGCATTACTTAGTTGCTAGTTAATAAAATGTATTCTAAAAGTTAGGAAGACCACAGCGATTTTAATTAGATTACGAGTAAGCGATGTAAAGCTTTGTTATGTGACTGTATTACCGTATTAATTTCATGTAAAATCAAATAACATACAAAAAAATAAAAATAAATAACTGTCTGTTTTTAATATCAAAATAATAGTTTTTTACTGAATGCATTTGAAAATATATAATACGGCACTGGCACTTATATCAAAAACACATTTAATTTTCAATTTTTGTCGGTTTGTCTGTCTGTTTGTTCCCGGCTAATCGGCCAAAGGGCTGGACCGATGTTGATTTTGGATTAGCAGATAGCTGATGTTATAAGACCTAATATAGGCTAGGCTACCTTTGGTTTCGTGCAAAAAATTAAAACCCTTGAAATTGGTAATAAAATTCGATTACTAATCCACTACGCAAAATGACTGTCTAAATACAATAGACTAGAATTCACTAGAAAATGCATAATTTTGCCACTAAAAACATAACTTATAAAAAAACTACAAGTCTCCCATTAACTCAATTCTACCGTGAAATGTTGTGAGATACAGTACGCTCAAATTATCTTGGCAGCTCCGAACTTCGTGCAGGTCATTTTGTTACAACGAATGTATTAAAGTGTTATGATATTACTTTATTTGTATTTCTCACTGTTTAAATTAGATATTTTCTGATCGTTTAAGTATTGGTTTATCTGGCAATAACAGTTTTATTCCCAAGTTTACATGCGTAAAATTTCGCAAAGCCTATGTTCAGAGCTGCCAAGATAATTTGAGCGTACTGTACATGTAATACCAAGTCGGTTAATTTATTCACTCTTTACTTGACCTTCTGTTTTATGTTATTACTTATTACGTAATTAGCTAACCTAAGACCACCAATAAACCTTACCTAACCATATCAATATTATAAGTCTTTTAAGTTTTAAATAAATTGATTGACCTGCCCATCCCATGAAAACACAATATATCTCACATATTAAATTAGATGGTTTAGTGCGATTGTCTATAGTATATTGTGCTCATTAGCTCATATTCTGCTCGTCTCCATAAAGGCAACATTTTGTTCAGTTTATTCATGTGTCCTTTTGTTTGTAATGCGGTATCACGTTTTTACTTCAGTAAAGCTGAACGGCACGTGCAGTAACACGATGGGTCAAACCGCATGTGACCAATAACCAATCACGTTACGCAACAGATCTACGTCATCAATAAATCCAAATGTAAAACCAATCATGAAAAGTGGTAAAATGCAGAATATTTACGTAAATAATGTTTCACGAAATTAATACAGAGCGCAAAAAAGATATTGTGACACAAACTAGGACGAAGGAATTATCTTTCCTTTCAGATTGTTTATCTTTCTCAGCTTTCACGAGTTATGTCAAGAATTATTGCGCGCCGCTCTGATTGATCCACCACCATTCTATCAGGCTTATTTGCTACAATAATCCTGTCAGTGATGATGGAATAATAATAATATGATTATTGTTGGCTTTTAAGCGTGTTGGTGAAAAACTGTAAGTTTAGCATGAATTTCTAAATAAATAAATGTAATGTATGGAAACGCTGTTTTAATAATAAGCGACAAGTGGTGCTGGGGTTATGTACCTGAATCTATGGTAAACGTTTCTGCCACATTTTTCCTTTACTTGTTCTGTTTCTTGGCATTATACATTATTCTGAATCAACGGGAAGTATAAGGTTTTGATTATCTTGTGAAATCACAAAATATGCGACATAAACTGTTAGATCTTTTGAACGCGTTGGCTTACAAGATTCATTTTGTCACAGTTGACAGAGTTAGTTAGTTTTTGCGTTCCCGATAATAAGTGTCTTGACAGACAGACAGACGGACAAAAAACTGATCCTATAAAGATTCCTTTACAGATACGCAATCCTCAAAAAATATTTGCAATTTAGTGTGATAATTTTGTGAGAAAACCTGACAAATCACGGCCAAAAAATGACAAATGACAAGCATTTGCATTCTGAATGAAGTAGGTAAGCGTAATATGTGAAACTTTTTATTTGTAAGACCTAAATATATAATAACTTCATGCAAAAAAAGAATTTTGGGGGTATGAGGAACAGGGTGTAAAGCTCCTCATCCCCCGTTGAAAAGGGAGGATCCTCCGACCGGACGGGTGTTGTGTCCGGCGGGCTAACTGCCTGACAGTTGTAAGTCGGGAACTCCTTTACAGGCTTATGTCGCGGATAATGTTCATAGCGCGATGTAGGATTTTCTGTCGATCGTTTGTTAGTACGCAGGTGTTGCGATAGATGTCGCTAGTCGCCACAGAATCTTGAATCCTGAGATGGCTGCACTTTTGCGTAACGAAATATTTGCGCTTTAAAAACAAAACCAACCGGTGGACACAACAGATATGTCCCATTGGTCATAATTCTGAAGTAGTGCCTTACCCCTTGAAGCCAGAGACTGAACCAGAAGTATGTCGAGCCACACGTGATTTCGCCGGATCTGAATTGAAGGTGTGCTCGCCACACAGGTCAACATGTTTTTAATAAATCATTTTCCACACTCACACCAAATTGTTTCCCCTGAAAACTTGGGAAACGTGAAAGGCGAACATGATGTTCGATTACTCTAAAGTTTGGAGAGTGTTGAAGAACAGTAACAAGGTTTCTGGGATAAAAATATGTTATCAGATTACTGATGGTCCACTTTAAAAGACACTGAAGCGAATCAGCGTGAATATTGCAATTTGTAAGAATTTCAATGTATGGTAATGCTAAAATTAAAAAAGTGTAAATACTTTGAGGACTGGCCAGTGGCCATACCAATATCAAAATCTCATTACGAATTAAATTCTCTATACAAGCACATAGTTTTTTTTCATCTCAGGGCCAAAAACGTTGTAAACTAAAAACACAAAAGAAACCAACCAAAACAAATGAAAGAATATTTAAAAATAGCTGTAAAAGCGCTTCCTCACCGGGAGCATTTTCCGATGTTACGTAACAATCAAACAACCAACTTTGTACAGAAATTAATTTCAAAATTCTTACTATTACATCATTTTATGAAGCAGTATTGTTTTAATATTATTCCAGAGTGGGAAAAAGACGGCACTAGACGTCCTCTATAGCTCCGTCTATTTCCCTCTCCGAAGTGACGCTAAACAAATACTGCTATAAGATGCCATGGTAACCCCCCTGAACTGTTACATTAGAGGTGAATGCTGCGGGTGAGGGAGCGCAGCAAGAAACTAAAATATTCATAATGTAATAGTATGTCTTTCTAACCCAAAACACAGGTAGGTTTTTAAGCTGCCTTAAAATAGGTACTTGTGGTCACAGCAGTTAAAACGTTCTTAAGAGAACATACTTTTTTATGGAATAATATCTATTTACCCGACTGCGGCGAAGCCCAAAAGGAGGGTTATTTGATTTAGGGATTACTTGTATGATCATTGCACTTAGAAGCTTACTATAAACAGACTTATAAACTTGACGTTTTTAACTCTGATCCGTGTCTTCTGTTTAGAAATAAAAGGAAATATTGGCATGGTGTCCTAAAACCGTTTTCCTGCAGCCGAAATTGTTTGAGTAGCTTCTCTTACTATGTCATATTAACACTGTAGGTAAATGAACATGCGAAAATCAACTGCGAAACTGATACTCTGCTTTCTGTTTAATGTAATAGAAATTCTCAGATCTATAAGAATGTCATAAACATTGACGTTGTAGGAAAAACGACGATTAATCTGCTAAAAGCAAATCATATAAAGCTCAGTAAAAAAGGTACCCACCTTCAAGGTTTTCTTCCTTTGGGGCATCAAATGTGGGGACTGGGTCTGGTGCCCTGACCTCCTCCACTATTATATCGGGAACCAAAGTCTCAATCTGGGGTAGGAGCTTCTTTTTCTTTGGGTCTTTCTCCTTTTTGGGTGTTTGCAAGTTGTTGCTAGCAGAAACATTAGATTTATAAATATACGTCTAACTTAAACAAAAAACCAAATCTAAACTCAGATTTTTGTTTATTATTTTGTTTTACCCTCTAGCTAAAATGATGTTATCTGAGTAACAGTTTTAATCTACATTCCTATTTATACAAAAACTTCTTGGATATTGCTGCTGTTAAACACTACTAACCTGCTTCCAGAAGTTGAGGGTTTCCCGCCATAGCCACTGCTGCCACTGGAATTGCTTCCAGAGTGTGTTGACTTGGAACTATGGCTGCAAAAACATTTATTATCTTGAACACAGCTTTTACTAAACGTCGATACATATGGCGAGAACATCTTATATTTTTCAATATAATAAAAACTGCTCAGAACCGCCCCCGAAGGAGTGCAGCCGAGTAATGAGATGGACTCGGCTGCTACTTTTTAAGAGGGAAAGGGGCCAACAAATTAGTATTCGAATAAAGTATTGCCGTCGCGCCGCGTCCAGACTGCCCCCGTAGAGTGCGATAGAGACAGCTTTAGCAGAACATAATAGGATAATAATAAGAATTGCCTTAAAATTCTGAAAATGGTCACAGACACAGTTAATATTATGAATTGTCACTTTGTGGCCATTTTACGATTTTTTACGTAATTCATCTTATTATGATTTTGCTAAAGCGGCGGCAATTTTAGCCCCCAGACCGAGTATACCTACCACAAAAATTTTACGAGAGCGAGGTTTCGTAAACCCTTTTTTTGTTTTCGAAAACTGAACCGATTTACTTATTTATTTTTGACGTTAAAATTATAAGAAATAGTATACCCTATATACATCCTATCAATTTCGTATGTGTAAAAAACTTTCGAATTTGTCTGATCGTGTCGTCAAATCACGCCCTTAAAAATGAGGTAATTTTTGTTTTCTTTGGAGGGACATATTATAAAATATTTTCTCAAAATTATATTATTAGTTGATGGAAATGAATAAAAATGTTGTGAGAAAACTATACAACCCGAATGGATTCATCCATTCGGGTTGTATAGTTTTCTGATTTGGAGTATTCGGATTTGGATAAAATATAATTAAGTATGTCGTTAGATTTGTCTTGGTTGGGCAAGTGCCACTGGTTAGATTAAAAAGTAAAATTGTGGTTTTTGGGGGCCAAAACGTGGAGTACGAATTTATATTTCTTCCATTTTTTCATTATGGTATCAAAATTTAGGGTTTTAAGAGGATATTACAAAATTATATTGTACCTATAATTATTATGTTTAAAAGATATTCAAATTGACAAATGCTTTAAAAAAGTTAAAACATCTGCGAAGAATTAAGGGACCAACTAAAGAACAAACACAAAAGTACTTTAAAAAAAACTATTAAGTTGGATATAGTAGTTAAAAAACTAAAAAACCTGACTGAAAAACAAAGAAAATTCTATTTTCATAATTTAATTGAAAATGCCCCCGCCTGCTTCCAAGTATTGTTTAATTTAAAATATTAGACTTGGTATAGGTATCCTTCAAACTCGTGGCTGCGGGTTGTTCGAAAGAGATACCGCAACTCGGGACACAAAGTGCTAAGAAGGAACATGTGTGGTGTTTAGTCAGAAGAAGTCCGACACTCCCTTTCGCTTTGCCTAAGAGCGGGAGGGGTTATTTGAAGATTTCCCACCAGACAAAAAAAAAGGAACATGGGTGATTTTAACTCAGTAGAAGTCTAGCGTGTTTACGTACAGGCGGGGTGTCGCGCGGCGCGTGCTGCCTTTTTAATTCAAACACATGGCGATGTATGAAAAAGTTAACGATTTTTCGCTCGTTACTTTAAAATGCAGCGTTTGTTGCGGTGGACCCGTCTCTCAGTAAATTAATAAAAAATCACGAGACGAGCCTTTTGCACGCGCCGCGCGACGCCCCGCGTCTCCGTAAACGAGCCCTAACATTCCCTTACGCTTCGCCCAGAGCGGGTGGAGTCATTTGATTACCTAACCTCCCAAAAAAAAGAGTTATGTAGGTACCATCGTGGTAGTGGAGTGCTGTACTATGATTTTATTTACTACCTTTATATCATACTAGCTTTTGCCAGCGGCTTCACCTGCGTGAAAATGACGATTTTCCAAACAAACTTTCATCCCCTATTTAACTCCCTTAGGGGTTGAACTTCGAAAAATCCTTTCTTATTCCTTGTTTACGTTATAAAGGGAACCTCGGTGCAAAATTTCAGCTTTCTAGGTCCAAGGGTTTGGGCTGGGCGTTGATGAGTCAGTCAGTTAGTCAGTCAGTCAGGACTTCTCTTTTTATTATTTGTTTACCTTTTACGGATCACGACATACAGTCCACAGACAGACAGATGAATGGATGGATAACGGAGGCTTAGTAATGGGTTCTCGTTGGTAACCCTTCGGATACGGAACCCTATACACAATTGGAAAGTAAAAGGGTTTTCCTTGACTTTACATAACATTCTAAACAATGAAAAAGTTTAATTGCTGATTTTCCCGAATGGGGTAAAAATGTACTTATACTAAGGAAACACGTAAATTTTATTACGTTATACCTACTTGGTCAAGTTTTATTATATAACTTTCTTACTTCAGCGGCTGGTGCCGCTATTAAATACCGAAAATAATGCGGGGACTCGGACGATTTCAGGGGCCGTATTTTTGAATCAATAGAATTCCAAATCGTGTACGAAATCGCAGAATTCATCACGTCATTTCCGTCATTTCTACTGGTAGAATATCGGATACGAGTGGGTCGGACCACTCGTTGCAAAATTCACGGGTATGAATATTCAAAAATAGCGATTTCGTACGGATTCGCATACGAATTCTGCGATTTCGTACACGATTTGGAATTCTATTGATTCAAAAATACGGCCCCTGCAACGTGCTTACTTTCTCCCAGTCCGTGATCACTCGTGTAGGGGGGGTAGGGAAGGATCGAGCAGGCCTTTTCGATTTACATTTTAAGTATAAGGTTGTCGAACCTTTTTTCCTAATCTTGATTTTTTCAAATACTTGGAGACAACCGTTTTGGCATGGCATAGCAAAAATCTGCTTAATAAATGAAATTATCAAGAAAATTACTCGGTAATAACTTATAGAATGATATTAATTTGCAAGTTGAAGCTACAATTTAGTTTTATTCACTGTAGACTTTGTTGATAATTTTTGCTTACCTTCTTCTGGAATTACTGTTGCTGCAACTGTTTGAGTATGCAGAATCTGAAATTTTTGCATTGTTTTCTGAATCGTCTAAGTTGTCCATGTTGCATTTGTTTCAAGACTGTTGAAAGAAAAAAAACAATAAATATTTATGAAAGTAGGTGAGATAACCTTACATTATAAATAATAAAAAATAAAATGCAAGAGCACAAGAGAATATCATCATCTCAATCATCATAAATTAATTATTAATGTAAAAGTCAAATTCGCAGTGCATTTTCTCATCACACTATTATCATTCGCATGGGCACTACTTTTGTTTTTTAAAACACATTTATGAGTAGCAGAGCAACATTTGTTTTGGTTACAACAAACTTCAATCTGATTCACAATATTCTCATAAAAGCAGTTTTGTAATGATAATATTGTGATGGAATAATAACACAGCTGCTGGTTCTTAAACATAACCAGACAATTAACTTTGTCTTACATAACAATGAATGAGTAATATAGCGACGAAATATAAGGAGAATGGTGACACTTAGCTGGTAGATACTTTTGTTTAACCCAATTTGTAATTAAGACAAACAACAGTAGGTAGGTAGGTACTTGTGATCTTATTAGATTCCAATCTAATAATATCACAAGTTCTGTTGTTTACACTCTCAGATCATCAGATTTTAGAGTGATTCATGATTGTCAATATTTTTACCCAACTATGGGAAAAGGAGCGTTATGTGTATAACGGCCCCATAGGTGAACTATGGGGACCGTTATATTTTTATAATTTAAATGGACCACGCCTGCTTCCAAGTTTTGTTTAATTTAAAATGTGCATGTTTTTTTTTTGCTTTTTAGTTTGTTTTAAGGAATGGGTTTTTTCCATCATGAATATATCAATAGCTTCCAGTCTGGATATCTGACTGGCTGATGACAATTTGTGATTTAAAGATAATTAACTAACACATGGGTGTACAAAAACAGTATCTCTGTCTAAACCTTCGGCGATAACAGGTGTGATGTTACGACATTTATTTATAGAAGGTCCTTGTTTACAACAATTAAAATATATCAGCATAGCATAAAAGCCAGGAATTAATTTTTATATAATTCTTAAAATAGAATGAGACTTATGACTGAGTTTCCTCTAGACCACTTATGTCTCAAAAACCACTTAACTGATGAACACTTAAATTCATTGAGAAGTGTAATTGCAGTTACAGCATCTAGTTATTTGTCTCGCAAGCTGGTGGTGGACACAGTTGCAGTAACTTCAATTATTTTACTGTTGCCCTTGCATTACTATTTGATTTATTGAGTTTGGGAAGTTGTTGGGTAAGGAAAATCACAGAAAAGTGGTTGATACAATGTTTTCAAAAGTTAACCAACTTGATAGCATCTGATAAAAGTTCTGGATATTTATTACTTGTAATAGCATCAACATTTTCAAGGGCACACTATTCTAGATAAAATTAAAACGTACATAAATGAAACAAAAGGTCACTCATTGAGATGACAGGGGAACATTATTTAATTAAATGCATGTATGAATGCGTAGCAAAGATGCTACATTTATGTACGTACACCTAAGTATTCTACTCATTATATATGGAAGTAAATCTCTGAAATTAACTTGAAAAATTCTAGTGGAACTCCTTGGAATGAGTTAATTTTAACAAATAGGTAGGTATTGGTCAGTGGGTCGTCGTATGGGCGGAATATTTAATAAAAACTTACTTTTAATTGTCTAAAACTTACCAATTAACACCAAAGACGATAATCTGTTCTTTTTTCAAAATAAGTTTCTTTCGTAATAATTATTTTGACTTGACAGTTACTTCTTCACAAGTAATCACAAGTAAGAATCCCACTAAGATAGAGCGGTTTACTTTTTATCTGTTTTAAACACGTAGATATTTTTCGTAACCGAATCACAACGCACATAAAAGTTTTCAACAGTTTTGTTCATCGGCCTACAAGTTTATCAGTTAATAAACGAGAGTAAATTATGATTTAAGAGTTACTTCGCGAAAGACGTTTGGTTTAGCTCTGTCACAATAAAAATTTGTGGCTCTGTTGTCGTCCTTTTGCGCGTAGTGATGCGCCATTCAAAACGTGAGCTTGTTTGGAATAAAACAATAGCAATTAAACGAAAACTAATTCGATAAATCGAGAATCGTAATAACTATTTGAAAAAAACTTGAGTTTTCAAAAATAATAAAACGTAGATAATAAATTAATAATTTAATCAATGTTTGATGTTAGCATTAATTGTTTAAAAAAAACTCATTGGAACATTTCAGTTTTATCATTTCCGTTTCCAATTTTGATCAAATTTGTTTTACCATTCTCGTCTCGTAATTCCAGAGTCGAAAAGCCAGTGCATCCGGCAGTAATTAAATGAGTAAGGAAAGTTGTTACCTAATAACTCCGTCATTATTGGACCGATTTCGAAAATTTAGTTTTAATGAGAACGTGTATTTTTCTAATTGGTCTCTTAGAAAACAAACATCAAAATCGTTTTCGGGTTGTTTTTCTCCTTGGCCTACGCTACCATGATGATTGATGGTCCTTAATAATTTCTAGATACAATGGAAAATTGATTTATGACAAGTATTTGTCCGGTATACAACAACTGAAAAGGGTAAACTGGAATCCTTTTTGCAAAAAAAAAACTATCATCCAAATAAAATGAACAATGAGATAAAACTTTGATTTAACCACTTTATTCGCATCGAATAAATAGGTAATCGATACAAAAATCTAGTCGAAAACAGTGGAACATCCCTTTGAATCATCATTAGTGATTGGGATTGTAATTATGTCGGTTATCGATAAAATGTTTTAATAGGTACGAAGAATAGACTTGTTTGTTTACAGACTTGATTAGTTACGAAATCTTCCGGGCTACCGGTTCAGCTAGGTGTACCTCAAGGTTCAATACTGGGTCCGTTTTTATTCTTAGTTTATTTATATGATCTGCTATATTCTTTAAAGGGTTTTTGTGACGTTGTTCTATTTCTTTACCTTTAAAGTAGATAGGAATAGACATGATTTTGACGACGTAAACAGCGCGCTATCAATGGTCACGGATTGGTTCACAAGAAACAACCTGGTTCGTAATGCCAAGAAAACTAAAATAATTAAGTTTGCTTTAACCAATGTTAAAATCTAGGTCCCAATATTATCTTCGCTAATCAGGAGCTGAAAACTGCCGGCTCTGCTGTATTTCTGGGCATAACAGTATTAGATTCAAAATTACAATGGGGTTTACACATATCAAGCCTAGCGGGAAGGCTAAGTTCAGCCGCATACGCCGTCAGAAAAGTAAGACAATACACTGACGCTGATACAGCACGGTTAGTCTACTTTAGTTATTTTCACAGCGTTATGTCCTACGGTATTCTGCTGTGGGGCAAAGCTGCTGATATTCAAAATATATTTGTTCTGCAGAAGCGAGCGGTTCGTGCAATTTATCAGCTGGGTGCCCGAGTTTCCCTTAGAGATTTTTTTAAGGAGATTGGTATTCTCACGGTTGCTTCTCAGTACGTCTTTGCCAACATTTTATATAGGTATTAGACAAAATATCCACCTGTACACTAAAAACATCCACATAATATCCACAACTTTAACACTAGAAATAAGCATAAACTACGCGCTCCTTTTCACCGGCTTCACAAAGTTCATAATTCATTCGTAGGGCTCGGGATGACATTTTATAATAAACTGCCATCTTCTTTTCTAGACTTACCATTTAATGCGTTTAAAGCCAAAGTTAAGAATAGTTGGTCGCTGAGTTGAACACAAGACAATGTTTGATGTTCTTTCTCCAAAATTAGTTTACTGTTATGTTATGTATTTATTATTTTATTTTACATTGTTTATTGTTAGATACTTTTGTTTATTACTGATTGTGTCTGTAGTAAATCTTAAATTTAACTGACACCTTGCTATTGTATCGAGTCTGGGTCTTCTAACCAACCTAACAGACAGATGTGTGCTGAAAAGTTTGTTCCGCCACTTCTTCTTTCCAGCTTAACACTAGGGGAAGTGTCGATGGATCGGCGTTTTGGGGGACTGTCTTATAAAAATGTAAATAGTAAAGTAAAGTAAATTTTTGACGTTCGAAAAGTGCTGATTATCAGCCTAGTTTGAATTAATGACTTTTTTTTTATTTTTGTTTTTTTTACCTATTCCTACCATCGGTTGGAATAGGTAAGTAATCAAGTCATAGTAACTGGTGGTAACTTTGAAATGAGGGGCTCGTGGCTAAATAATAACAACCGCGCGGGTTGGTTTTAAAGGTTACGCAATCTTTGATGAGGTTGTTCTCTTCATACCAAGTTTCCTTCAGACCTCAGAAAAGCACGATACGCTGTTGGTCCCGGTTCAGCCAGCGGTCAGTAGCCCGAAAGTCTGACATCTAGTCTTCCCAAAGACTATGTTCAAATGTTGTTACCCAGTTAAGTACTGATTTGTGGATTTCACATAGGCAGTCCTCATAATAAAATACTATGGATCATCCGGTGGGGCTGGAAGCTAACCCGACATGAAAGACCTGCGTGGAATACTTTACAGCCTACTACCAATACCCAAAAAGGGTAGTAATAGACCCCAATAATTATCTGACTTTTGCTGCTGTGTATCGGTGTCCATTCGAGTTGTCCTTACTTTACCTTATTCCTCCGAGTTCTTCAGGGGTTTTGCGCGGTTGGGTCTACGCTACACTTTTCCTGCTGCTTTTTTCAATTAGCATTATGAGAGATATGTATGAATCTAGCAAACATGACAGCGGTTAAAAGTATGTTACCTGACAGGTGCTAGAAGTCATGGTAGTGCGAACAACATTCAACTTTAAATCTTGTCTTCATGTGGGGTGATAAAAATTTAGCATATTTTTATAATAGTTTTTTGTCTCTCTAATTCTCTATGTTTAAAGGGGCTTCTTAGAGATACTGGCACCCTTATAATACAAATGGCAGAATATAACATTAAGGTGCTTCTAAACAGGCTGTACTTTCCCGGCAATGTGTGGCTGTACCACTATTGGCTATTGGCTAGTATTGCTCGACCATCTTGAAAATATTGCCGGCTACACGTGAAAATTTTTGGTCATACAAAATATTATATGTGGCAATATGGCCGGGCCATTATAGTATGACTGACAATGTTGCCGGCCATTGTATTGCAGTAAAATATGGCCCGTTGAAGCAACTCCATAAAAATCAAATAAATACAATCCGGTATTCAAAACGATCCTCTTTATCAGTAGGTATCGATAAAACCGTAAGTAAATAATGAAAGAACATCACTAGGGTTCACGCTCAAAAACACGTGAACGGACTGTGTTGAAGTAGGATCGGAGTTCTCTTTCTTGGATTATTCGAAACCGCACGTGGCCGACAAGCGAGACAGCGATGTTTACGAACGTTTACTGAATCGGAGTCGCGTGGCCATGAATGACGAATTAGGTCCGCTCCACTTGAATGTAACAACACTAACAACTCGCAACTTTTTACCTTTTACTCGAAAAAAATACCTACCTATTGGATTGTTGGTATAAAATTAGAAGTAAATTGGGACGAAAATATATGGGGTGTACGTCATGTAGGTACGTGTACCTAATAATGTTTATAATATTATGAGGTAGGTAGGGATGCTGTATTAACGTGATGACGTTGAGGAAAAATATGTTATTTTAAGACTGAATGAAGACGCTTTGGTAGGTCTGTTGAGTAATAATTAATTACTCAACAGATCTACCAAAGCGTCTTCATGACTATGTAGGTAGGTACCATACCGTCAATTTTTGTGGTTTTGGGAACTTTTCAAAACTTTATTAGTAGGTACCTATAAAGGTCGGATTCATATACCTACCTATTACTATTACTATATAACATACCTAATCAAAGTCAAAGATTCATAAAGGTAATAAAAAAAAATACTGCGTCGTAGCTCTCACCCCACAGACCTACTCAGCATGAGGTCTTGGATTCGAGTCCCGAGTCGGGGAAAGTGTTATTGGATTTTTCCAATCACGAATTTCTCAGTAGCCCCCATGGAGTCTGGATTCGCGAGGAGTTGTGTTTCTGAGCTGCTTGTATTTTTTATTTTTTGTGAATATGCATGGAATTAATACCTGTATATGATCTATTTCGATTAAATTTTGATTCGGAGCTTTTGGTTAATACCTATGCCTTTTTAGGGTTCCGTAGTCAACTAGGAACCCTTATAGTTTCGCCATGTCTGTCTGTCCGTCCGTCCGTCCGTCCTCGCTTAATCTCTGTGACCGTTAGCACTAGAAAGCTGAAATTTGGTACCAATATGTGTAGGTATCAATCACGACAACAAAGTGGTAAAATAAAAATTGGAAAAAAATGTTTTATTAGGGTAGCCCCCCTATCATATGTAAAGAGGGAAGTGATTTTTTTTAATTTCTGCCTTATCGTGTGATATATTGTTGGAAAGGTATTTAAAAATGAATAGGGGTTTACTAAAATAATTTTTTGATAATGTCAATAATTTCGGAAATAATCGCTCCAAAAGTAAAAAACAATGTGTCCCCCCCCCCCTAACTTTTGAACCATAAGTTTAGAAAATATGAAAAAAATCTGAAAAGTAGAACTTTCTAAGGACTTTCTAGGAAAATCATTTTGAACTTGGATGGAAACAGTTTTTGTACAAAAAAGACAAAAAGTTGTACCTACTTACAAAATAATTTCTGGACTAAGTTTGTAGTATAATCGTTTATAAGCAAGCATTTTTTTTAACTTCGTTTAGGTACATATTTTATTATCCTGAACGTATCTTTTTTCAAACAAAAAAGAATTATTACTAGGTACGGAACCCTACACTAAGCGTGGCCCGACACGCTCTTGGCCGGTTTCTTCACTAGGTAACACTAGGCGATACATAAGTAGGTACCTATGTAACTGGATGGCAATGATATTAAAAGATTAAGAATTATTTATTTACTTAAAACACAGGTGTTCTATTTCTATTCTATTTATTTTCGGGGACGCCGGCAGACACCAGGCGGGCGATCAGTCCTTTCGTTGTAGATTATTTCGCCCAGTTCCCAATTTTGGTGGATCCCCTTCATAGGTTAATTACTGGTGGTCGGCATCGCGAATCTTCCTGTTGCCTTCCAGAAGCTCACCAGTTGTTCAGTAGAGATTTCTGCAAGCTTCTCTTCATTAATCTCATCTGTTCCTAGGATTTCCCATCTGAGTAGCTCATACATTGTGCATTCAGCCACAAGGTGGAAACTTGTTTCTTCTGCTTCTCCACATGCTAAACATATATATGGGGTCTTCCTTTACTTTCATAATCGTCAGGTGTCTATTGAGTCCACAGTGTCCTGTTGCGATCCCTACTAGGTACTAGTCTTATGTTTTACCTGCTCATTTTGAGCAGTTTGTGGGATTTCTTTTCATCATATGACTTCAAGAAGATTTTCGATTGTCGACAACCTTCTATTGTATTCCATCTTTGATTTGACTCTCTTATAGTTATTCTATGGGTGATTCCTTTTGTTATATTATGTGGGATCGGTAACCTGGGCTCTGGTCCCACAAAGGTTTCATCTGCTCCTTTTCTGGCTAATTCACCTCTGACCAGGGACCCATGCGACTGTTATTACTTCTGCCTTTTCCGCTAGTTGGTTGAGTGCTTCCTTACACTCTTTAACCAGTGCAGATGTGACTTCCACTTTGTTCAGTGCTTTGAGTGCTGCTTGACTATCACTATATTATATAACTATTTTGAAATAATCACCTGTAAGAGCGTTTTTAATTATTCTAGTAATTACATTCCATAATGGCATGTAAGTAGGTATTTCTGTCTGGAACACACTAGCGCCTGTTCCTAGTGAGAATGATCTATTTATTTCCAGTCTTGGTATGTGTATCCCAGAGCCGGATAGCTTAGTTGATTATTTTCTTGATTCATCTGTATAGCAGACCGCCATAGATGGATCACTCTCGATTGTCCTTTCTTTTCTTGTGCCTATGTATTCTATACTTTTTGTCGAAGATCTTCTCTTTTTTGATTAAGTCAATGTTGGCCATAATCATTGATAGATTGTCTTCGTACTGATTTGCTATCTCCGAGTGACCTTTGTCTATAAAATTGCCTTTCCAGAGGTCTAAGCGTTTCGGTTTGAACCACTGCTCCAAGGCTCTTTTCTTGACTTCTAAGCGGTATCATTCCTAGTATGACATCCAGGGCCGCTGAGGGAGTCGTCCTCGTTGCCCCAGAGATCATTAACCCGGCCATTCTTTGAACTTTTGCTAGCTTTTTAAGCTATTAGTCTTGATCTGTGTTCTGTGCCACCATACTATTGCTCCGTGTATAACTCTGGGTATGATGATGGCATTATATATCCAGGCTACTATGGCCGGTTTCATTCCCCAGGTTCTACCATAGCTCTTCTGCATTGTAGTAATGCAATTTTTGCTTTCTCACATGTTTCTTTTATACCTACCTATGCGTCTTGTATGACATGGTTTTGTCTAAGATCACTCCTGTATTTGATTTCCTTACGCCCAAATACTCAAACGTCACTCAATTTTAAGTTGCACTTAAATCTCGTGCTGTCTTTGTTACTTTAACGCAGAGTGACAGAGATAGCAGGAGTTTTGAGAATTGAGTGACGTTTGAGTATTTGGGCGTTAGTTACTTCTATATCCGTTCACCGTCTATGTATACCTATTGGTGATAACTCCGTGTACTTTTTATTTGTAAAAAGGACTAGTTTCGTTTTAGTATGGTTAAGACGATGACAATAGCTATTGACTTCTGATGTTTCAGTATTTTTGGACACGCCCACAATATATCGTCCTCGTCCTCGCGCGCGCGCACTCCCGAGCGGTCGCTGCGAAATAAAGTCATGACAATGTCCGAGAATAGTGTAAACACACTGAAGTGTGTGAATTGTAACGTAGTAATATGTGAAGTGTTAGCGTTTATTCAAAATAAACTTGATGTTATGGATAATGAAAGCATAATAAGAATTTGTGTGTCGGCGTTCTCTGAAGAAGACATTGACAGTGCAAAAAAGTTATTGTTTTCATCTGTGAAAACAAAACTTAAGCTTGTATCAAGACGTAAACAGAAAAAAGAAAAGGATCTCGAAGATATGCTGACGGTATTAAAAACAGCGGAGCCTGATCAATTACCAGTTTTTGTTGCCTACAACTTGGAGAAACTACCGCCCGTTTGTTTTGATCATGTCGACGTAACGAAGTTATTAAAGGACTTAGTATGCTTGCGTCAAGAGATAAACCAGATAAAATTAAATTATGTGACTAAAGAAGACTTCGAATGTAAACAAAAGAAGGATAGAATATCTGTAAATAGCCCTGTGTCATATATTAACTCTAATATTAATATGCGAAGAGGAGGGTATCTTTTGGACAGCGGACCGTTTGGACTTTCGCATGTTTCTGAGTCATCGCCGCCGGCGCCGCCGTGTGAAACAAGTACCGAGCACCGGCCGCCGATTCTCGCGCCTTCATGCCCCCGCGCCACCGCGGTGGAAGCAGGCACGATGGATAACAGCTCGCCGGACATAAACAGTTCTTTGCGAATTCAAGGACCGTACAACCCCGCTTGAGAGTTAAGCCTTTGGACAGGGTAACCCGTACATGGGGTAACTCATATCGCTGTGTTACCTTTTGTTCGAGTTACATCCTCGAACCCCAGCGAAATGGTTAACACTTTTAATAAGGTAACCACGTGAAGGGGTTAACCCCTTCAATGACTTAAGCCTTTGAAGAGGTTACCTTCCCGAAAAGCTTTTTTTCGTGTTACCCTGGATTACCTAATAAACTTTAGCTGCATCTAGGTGGGGGGATACTTGCACCCGTGCGCACCTTACTGTTTTTATTTAGTTATTACGATTTTGACAACAAATGATGCGTGACATTTAAGCGAACTAACAATTAAGATGAGTAAGACAGGTAAATGATTATTTTAAAGTACTAAGTTAAATTAATGGTCTTTCTAGTGTTAAGTGGTCGGACCACGTTCATTTATACCCATGTATATACCTAATTTGTTCCTATTTTAGTAAGTAAGTAGGTATTAATAACTACCTACGATAATTATTAGATTAACACCAAGGTAATGCTATTTTTTATGTAAGATCAGGCGAAGTAACAAATATAAAATCTTACATTAACCCTATTCTTGGCGCTGTGTACAATTTGATACATTGAACTTTATGAAAATCTAGAAACGTTCCAAAAGGTATTTTCAAAACATTTATTATTTTATATGGTACAAAAGACAAAATATACTTAATCCAAATTCTAAAAAAAAAAATATTTTATCATATGTTAATCCAAATAATTATGCAGTAGAAAACAAAATAGCAAAACGACCAAAGTCGTCTGGGCGTTGCAAGATAAAAACACAATTTTTTTATTATATTTAGGTCAAATTATTTTCAAAAGCTGTTTAATTCAAATAGGTATATTGGCTACTTAGAAACGCTACTTTCAAGTATCAAAATGGTCTGAAATCGTAAGTAATTTACTGTTTTTCTTAGTGTATCAGATATGATACACTGCCAGATTCCATCCTTTTAGATAATTTTTCGCATGTATCAAATATGTGACATTGCTTGATTTGTAATTAAAAATTTTAGTGTACTCATTGTTGAGAAGCCTAATAAATAAATAAATTTGTACGGTTTCAATTTATTATATAGTTATTACAATATATCTATTTTTTATTATGTATATTGTCATTATTATTGTTTTTTTTTTAATTTGTGTCACGTGTGGTTTATCGGCTTATTATGCAAAAACAAAGTTTAAACGTGGTTTAATAATAACTGCCACTCGGATCGATCTTTAGGTTAAGCTGCGCTTGCCTATGTTGGTCTGGAGAAGTGGAGATAAAACGCCTCCTTTGGGGCATCCTCTTACTACCTTGGCTCTTGTGGTAGTATTCCCCACTATCTGAACCGCCCTTTTGCTAACCAGTTCTGTGATCCAGTTTCTTATTACTGGTTTTACACTAAATTTTTGCAGGGCGTGGTTAATGCTGTTGTGTATGGTTTTATCAAAAGCTCCTTCAATGTCTATGTCTATGAAGGCAGCAAGTGTTGAGTTTTTATTTGTTTTAGCCGTTTCTATTTTGTGCACTACCATGTGTAATGCCGACTCTGTTGATCTGCCTTTCCTGTACGCATGTTGTTGAGGATGCAGTGGTTAGCTCCATCCCTTAAGTGTCGATCTACCAGTCTTTCCAGTGTATTCAGAAGAAAAGATGTTAGACTAATGGGCTTGAAAGATTTGGCGTGTGTGTAGTCCTCTTTTCCTGGTTTAGGTAGGAAGACTACTTTTGCCTCTCTCCAAAGTGTGGGGATATAGTTGAAAGCTATACAGGCCCGGTAGATTGGTATTAGGTGCTTGGTTGCCTGTTTTAGTTGTCATTGTAGTAGGGCCGGGAATATTCCGTCCAACCCTGCGTATTTGAAAGGCTTGAAGCTCCTTAGAGCCCATTCTATTCTATCCGCAGTTACGAGCTTGTTGGCCACATCCCATTCGCTGGTTGTTGGTGCGCTGTGGTGGTCAGTAGGCCACTCTGAGTCGGATGTGATTTGGCATCCGGGAAAACTCTGGAACATAGTAGTGGACAGCCTCATAAAGAAACTAAATGACAGAGGATACACTACTTTTTTTAAGTTAGTTACTTGTTTTAAGTTTTAAGTTAGATTCAGCAAGCCGACGTCTTACTGTCCATGCACTTGGGTTACTTCCTCCGAGGCGTCGAAACTGATTTGTGAGTTCAGTTCCTGTGAGAAAGCAATTTCGAAGCATGGTGTTCACCAAGTATCGGTTTTCTCGTGCTGTGGTACACCTGGTTCTGCCCGTTCCTGGTCTGCGTAGGTTAGAACCAGTTTCTTCGTAACGTCGGAGAACTCTTTGTACTGTTGACAGCGACACACCGACAGTCCTGGCTGTATCGCGCTGACTCCGGCCGGTTTCCAGCATTGTAAGTATTCTGGTGCATTCTTCAGGCGTAAGCGACATAATTTCAGCTTGAATAATGAATATAGAGCACTATCAACATGGTTTATGTACCCACATAAATGACAGATTACAAACAAAAGCAAAACCAAATGCTGTAATTACGTAGTTCCATCTTCGAAAGTGGCCCTTTTTCAAATTTGACTTTTTTATGATATAACTTTACAATAATGTTACAACAGCCCACTGACAGTCATCTGACAGCCATCTGACAGCCACCTGACAGCGAGCCTCGCCAACGATAGCCATGCCAACCCGAGCCAAGCCATAACTACCGGACGCCTCCGGTGGGGATAAAGCTTTATAATGCCCTGCAAGCTCATTTTTAGCGATCTGGTCGCACTCGATTGTAGTAGTTGTAAGGGGAAGCTCTGCCCGAATAAAGTTATAAATCAGTTCCTGTTTATTTTTTACCACTGTCGTTACACTCAGAAGTGGTATCGAAAACAATAAACCTACGATTAAACGACGCTCTGATACATTTAAAAGTCAACGGTCACCAAGTACAAAGGACGAGGTCTGAAAATTCAAACGAAGAACGTTGATGCACACCGCCTACAAGGAAAATATTGAAGAGTCGCCCATCCCAGAATCACAAGGCACAAATTGAAAAAGCAGTCTACGATCTGGATGGAACACGAAGCGCCTGCCCTCAGTACCGCATCATTGATTCCATAATTTGACCCTGAAAACGAAGACTGCGGCCAGTAACCACCTGTGAGACACTTCGAGTTACAAGAAGTATCCATTTCTCTGCCAGTAACGCTGCTACGGTAAATGAAGGCTACCTCAAGGTCGTCAACAGCGAGCCCAAGGACATGGAAGGGACGAACCGTCCTACTTCACGCTGAGAGCTGCCAGGAACCATGCATAAATAACAAGGTCAGTTAACATGCCAGTTAACAGATATTTGCAAAATATTAGCCAAATGCCATTAGCCAAATATATTAGCCAAATGTGTTTTACAATGAAGTGCCCTATGTGTTGATAATAATTAATGCCAATCGTAGACAAAATTAGGTAATTTGGTAGGCCCGATAAGTAAATCTAATCATAGTCAGTTAATCAGTATATTATCTCGGTACAAAAATGGTTTTACTAGTTGTGTATTAAGGAATTGAGAACTTAAGATGTACATATTTTATTTAGTTCAAGTGCGCATCAGATTATCCAACAACTCCAAAGTAAATCTTTAGATATAAATAGCTACAATAATTTCATCAAACTATTGTCAGTGGTTTATAGCATTCCTAGGCAATCTCTTGCTACCGTCAGTCGATATTCAAACAGGTATAAACTTATTGCATAAAGTTCTTGACAAATTGCAAACGAGGATCTTAAAATTAAATATGAGAAACCGTTAATTTTTACATATTTCATAGGTCAAATAAGCATGTGATGGCATTCAACCGGTTGAATTTAAGTTGATACATGTGTCTTAATTTCCCGTCTCGAGTAAGGTAAACGAAGTGCGTCAATTTATTCCATCTAGTTCTATGTAGTTATTTATGAGGCCAACAGGAGTAAAACGCGAGTTTTATAATGCGTAAAAGTATATGATTCACTGCAGTAAACAAAATCAGTGTTTTACTTTTTTTTAGTCCAATCAATAGTTTTGTTGTAAATCGCAAAATACCACTAATTTCGCACTATTCGGCCGCAGCGAAAGACGTAACAACCGCTTTGTAGTGCAAGCTGATTAGAACTTTATTTTAACAGTATTTCAATCGAAGTTTGAACCACCACAAATAGTGTTGCTAATTTGAGGTAGTATAGGCTCCTACGACAGTTCAATAGTAACTTTGCAATAATAGCTCGATTGTTTATCAAACTAACAAAAAATAATACGATGTGGGTATGACTTATGCGGCAAGTCACATAAATCTTGTTAAGGAAAAAAAAAAAAAAAAAAAATGTGATTATTATAATAAACGATCCTAGTTTCCCAACAGAAATTCACACGTATGCAGCAAGGTATCTTTTATAAAAGCAGATTGACGGTAGTTTGCGCCCAGTCCTTTAGTTTAGTCGCGTTACTAGTCGGAAAGAGTGTTAATCATGATTTTGGGCTTTAATCCCTTGCAGTAATGAAGTTGTTGCGAAGATATTATCGTATAAATGTGTTATGTAAAAATGTCCATGTAATTTCGGACTGTACTGCAGTGCGCGATATAATGACTAAACGTGATCTTATGCTATGCATTGCTCGATATTACAAACAAAAGCCAAGCAAAATCCAGCAAGCCAAAACCGAAGCTAAAGTTAAATTCTATGCCTGCCTTTGCTTCAGCCTTATGTAAGTAGATCGTTTGATGAATGCCGTTTAATGTGTACCATTTAGAGGTTAACGATTAGTTCAGTACAGTGCAATGACAAGATGAAAAGCCAAAAAGTTGTATTGTTTTGCTATAGTGAATAATTGTAGTATAACTATAGTGAATAATTGTAGTATTGATAGTAGCCTGTAACGTAAACAAACCTTTACGGTACCCGATTAGTTGTGTCAAACTTCGCGCGATGGAAAATATTACAAAATGCATCATGACGATGTTGGCCAAGGCGTAAAGTGCGTAAAGAACGAAGTTCTGAACTTATAAATAAGAGCAACATTTCTGGTTTCCATATATAAATTACCCGATTTATACTTAAACATTATTATGTGACATCATGTTTACATTGTGCTTACGGGAAAGCGGTACGGTAGGAAGGAGGGCCAATGACATTCAATTTCTAAATCTACTGAACCAATGAAAATGGTAGGTAAATATCGATAGTTTGAGCCCTTCTGGCTAAACAAAAAAAGGAGTACTAGTGGGTACATATTGTTTATATTGATACATGCTTTCACTAAATTCGTTGTTTCTGAACCAACGCCTAATGTCAATAATTCTGTGGTGACAATTAGTTTAGATCGCAATTATTTATTCAGATCACATTGTTTCCGACCATGGCAAGGTCTTTACGAGTAGATATTTCAAGAAGTTTGTAACGGAACAGCAGTTTAAAAATACGTTAACTGTTAACAGCTATTGCGTGTCCTACCTAGGTTTGCTAAGAAGAATAATATTAATTAAGTCTATTTACAATCATTTTTGTTAATCTAACTTAGCGCTAATAAGTAATACATGTAGCAAGTTTAATTTTAATTTGAAAATGGTGATAAAACCGAGGTCTCGAAACTAGGCTACGCCTGTAGGTATCTTGGGGGCCAGAGTAGCATTATCTTAGCGTTGATGAGTTGAGCAATATCTAGTGTTGATGGGGTTAAATGGTGTTGTGTGTAAAAGTAATGAAGTTTTGCCATCGACACGCTAAGAAGCATGTGTGTTAGTACCAACATGTGTGTGTGCGTGTGTCATATTGGTATGGTTTATAGTTAACTTAAATTGTTTCTTCAGTTTCTTTATACGATAGGTTGGCAAACTTAGTTTTTTTAGTTATCTTTTCTTATATGAAAAGTGTTTCATGTTTTTAATGTCTCTGATTCTACGTTTAATGAGTAGGTCGAAGTGTGGGAGGCACTAATCGCACAATTCACGGAACTTAAGGAAGCAACTCAATATGGGGACAATAGGTTACCAAACATAATTTGGAGTTTTAATAATACTGTTAATAATACAACAGGGTACCTAAGCCTTACGATTTATCCTAGACCGGGTTTCTGAACCAGTGCAATTTAGAAGCGATAGAGTTATCTACTACTGGAATTTGAATAGCTGGAAAGAAAATGGGACGTAGCTTAGATACAAGGCGAAAAATAATAATAGCTGATAATAGTGTGATTTACAAATTACAAAAAACGGTGATTACGCACATTTACGCCAGGCGCTGAGTACTAGCGGCAACAAGGTCAATGCTCATAACATCACGCTTGTAATGCCCGAAGGGTTAGGTAGAGGTGTACCCATGAGTACACACACATAGTAATATACAGTAAAGTTTGAGTCCCATGCAATAGGGGGCGAGCCTGTTGCCAAGTTAATTCTTGTTTATTAAGGATTTATATTCTGGCCCACTTAAGTGATATTGAGGAGTTAGGTCATGATTGACATAAACTAAAAAGTACAAAAGGTCATAATATAATTATGATACAACGGGTTTACAGGCTTAGTATCCGTTGATTCCTTATGACTATATCGTAGCGATGCTTATAATAATATGTCTGATAGCACCAGTAGTGTAGATGAACAATAAATTGAGCACCGAAGATTTCATAAATCTTCTTGAGAGATCAAAGTTCATTGCCCCATTTTAACTTGGTTTTTTTGAGCTGACTTGTAATCGTTGTTTTTCTGGTTCCCATTGCGGGAGCAATTGTTTCAGGACGGCCGAATGTTACAACAGCCCACTGACAGTCATCTGACAGCCATCTGACAGCCACCTGACAGCGAGCCTCGCCAACGATAGCCATGCCAACCCGAGCCAAGCCATAACTACCGGACGCCTCCGGTGGGGATAAAGCTTTATAATGCCCTGCAAGCTCATTTTTAGCGATCTGGTCGCACTCGATTGTAGTAGTTGTAAGGGGAAGCTCTGCCCGAATAAAGTTATAAATCAGTTCCTGTTTATTTTTTACCACTGTCGTTACAATAACTAAGAAGTTTTAATACCTTCATTTAAGGAGTATTACATTGTCTATTAAATACAATTTATTGCATTAACCTATCATTTTTAGTTTCCGAGATTTTTAACATTCTTTAAGTGACCCGGATTCATTGCTCTCGAGTATATATACCCTCAGTCATTGCAATGAAACCCTTTTTTTTTTGCTGGTAAATCATCAAATAGCTTTATAAGGTCAAACAAAATTTTATAAGGTCCAAAGGGTGTTACTATCATGATTTTTAACACAACTAAAAGAACCAAAAATAATAAAAGAGGGTTCTGTTTTTTAATTGAATTAAATGTTTTTTTGTACGTTAGCGTGTTTTATTTTTGTATGGGTAAAATAACGTTGGAAGCCTGGCAGTGTAGCAAATAGGTATGATACATAGATTTTATAAGGTAGATTAGGCAATGTATCTTATGTGATACATTCAATAAATCATAAAATAATATAAATACATTTTTATTTTTTCTACCCGCAATAAATACGTAAGAACGCATTTTATGTATTTTTTTTCAATATTTCCAAAAATAGTAACCTTGCATTTCTGGCATTTCCACATAAATAACATTTGCTTGCGTTAATACAATATAAGTAATAACGATGCACAGTACCTCGCCTCGGCTGTGGCATTTTCACAGAAAGACCTTTCTTGGTAATACGTATATTAGCTATTTTTCCAAGTTTACAAGTCGCTCGGCAAGTCGGTAACTCGGTACACGCAAGATTGGTGGACCGCCGGACGCAGAACGAATGTCACGTGCGGTCGTGTATGCAATTTTCAAACTAATATCGATTGTAAACAGTGCATAGTACAATGTCTTGAGTTGGAATGGCTTACCCTGTTACAGGGTGTTGAAAGGGTAACCCGTTCGTAACAGGGTTTACTATACCCGTTCGGAGGTGTAACATGTACTAAAGGGTTTCTTTTTGAAGCGCTTAAAAAAACCCCTTCAAAAACCCTTTCAACGAGTATCCGGACGGTCCCTGTTTGCGATATCGTACTATCTGTGACTCGCACAGGGCTGCGCACGACTCTGTTGCGTTGGCTCCAGTAAACTCAACTTTGTTGAGTAGGGATGGTCCGAATCTTAACGGATTTTCTAGTAAACAACTGACTATGGCTGAAGTAGTAAGCAAAGGTGAATGGAAAGAAATGGAAAATGATGGACAATGGAAAGTTGTTCAAAATAAAAAGTTAAAGAACCGGTTTACTGGTAGGATAGGCAAAGCGCAACCTGCTTCAATGGGGAACTTTAAAGCAGCAGAATCATTTATCCCGCTTTTTGTTTCGAATGTTGATAAACACACCAGTGAAGCCGATATTTGTGACTATATTAAAACTAAGACTCAGGTATCCATAAAACTGGAGAAAATTAACATGAAAACAGAAAGGCCGTACAATGCCTTTAAGATATTTGTCTCCAAAAATAAATTAGACACCTTTTTAGATGATAGCCTATGGCCTGAAGGAATACGCTTTAGACGATTCGTGTTTTTTAAAAAGGATAAAGAATCCTATGAGACTCAGCTCCCGTCTATAGACAAGACACAAAATAATGGCTGTTAATGATAAGAATAAAATTATATTATCGACATTTAACTGTAAAGGTGTGAACAGGTCGGTGGATAGTGTGAGAAACTTATGCAAGAGTGCCGACATCATTGCACTCCAGGAGACCTGGATTTGGCCGCACGATATAGGATTTCTAGGAACCCTAGACGACAACTTCGCGTACAGCGGCAAGTCAGCCATTGACACGTCTGTCAAAGTGATCACAGGAAGACCATACGGTGGAGTGGCACTGCTATGGAAAAAATCAGTGTTTCCATCTGTGTCAACAGTGAAGTGTTTCAGTGATAGATTAGTTGCGATAAAAGTCAAATACGAAAGCCGTCCTATGTTGATATTCTCAGTGTACATGCCCTACGATAATGGTAAGAGTGACAATTTGACTTTGTTTACAGAGACTTTAAGTGAGATTGTAGCAATAATTGAAAGTAGTAATATTGAGTGTGTAATTATACTGGGGGATTTTAATGCTAACCCGGGCTCGCGGTTTTTTAATGAACTTATTTCAGTTTGTAATGAGCAGACTTGGTTTTGCGAGGACTATGAGCTCCTGCCGAAAGATACTCATACGTTTATTTGTCAAGCGAGTGGCTCGCGACGGTGGTTAGACCATTGTTTGATAACAAGTGCAGCCAAAAACTTAATTACTAAAGCAGCAGTCTCATATGGGGTGTACCAGTCTGATCATTATCCTGTTTTGTTTGAGTGTAATTTAAATAAAATTAATCAGAAATTACCAGCTGAGAATTTTCTTAGTAATAAGGTGCGATGGGGTGAAAGAAATAATGAACAAATTAATAATTTTTATGAGTACTGTAATAATAAACTAAAATTAATAGATTTTCCCGACCAATGTATCTCGTGTTCTCATAAAATGTGTAATAACATGGATCATAATTTATTATTAGATAATCTGTATTTGGAAATAGTTTCAACACTCCAAGAGGGTGCCCAGTGTACATATGTCGGCAGTGATCGCACCATGAGAAAAAAATATATCACAGGCTGGAACAAATATGTCAGCGACGCTCACAGGGAGGCTCGTTCTTATTACAAAACTTGGCTGTTGCATGGTGCACCCACTCAGGGAACTATCTATGAGAAAATGCGTGAAACACGAAGGACATTTAAAACTAAATTAAAATTTATCCAAAATAACCAGCAGCAAATTAAGCAAGATATTTTGGCAAAAAGTCACTCGAAAAAAGAGTTTTCTAAGTTTTGGAAATCTACTAATCAATTAAATGCCAAACCGAGTCTCCCTGCAAGTGTGGGGGGTCTGAGCGAACCGAAAGAGATTGCCAACCTTTTTCAAAGACATTTTAGAGTTGAGTCTCTCTTACAAATAGATCGGCGGGTGTTCGATGAGGGGGACATTTCGGGGTCTGGTGAGTTTACCGTAATGTTCACATCTAAACAGGTTGCTACTGTCATAAAGAAGATGACAAGAGGTAAATCGCCCGGCCACGACGGCCTTAGCGTCGAGCACCTTAAGTATGCGGGGCCACACCTGTATAGGGTTCTTGCTCTTCTGTTTAACCTTTGCATTAGTCACCGATATTTGCCGCAGGACCTTATGCGCACGGTGGTGGTTCCTATTATTAAGGATAGGACAGGGGACGCTTCTGACGTGTCCAATTACAGGCCAATTTCGTTGGCCACTATAGTCGCCAAAGTCTTGGACAGTTTGCTTGATCAACAGTTGGCCACCCACGTTGAACTCCACGACGCACAATTTGGTTTTAAGTCTGGTTTATCAACGGAAAGTGCCATTCTGTGCCTCAAGCAAACTGTTCAATATTATACTTCCCGAAAGACTCCCGTTTTTGCTTGTTTTTTGGACCTGTCAAAAGCGTTCGACCTAGTCTCGTACGAGGTACTGTGGGATAAGTTGCGGAGTGATACAACAGTACCGAATGAAATTACATCCTTGTTTCAATACTGGTACAATCACCAGACGAATAGTGTTAGATGGGCGGGGGCTCAGTCGGAGATGTACGAGATGGAATGTGGGGTGAGGCAGGGGGGGTTAAGTTCACCACGCCTTTTCAATTTGTACGTCAACCGGCTAGTCGGTGAGCTTAGCAGCACCAAAGTTGGATGTCATATTGACGGCGTATGCTTGAATAATATTAGTTATGCAGATGACATGGTGCTGCTAAGCCCATCGATAGGCGCTCTGAGGAAGCTGGTGGCTATTTGTGAGTCCTATGCAGTGTCCCATGGGCTCAAGTACAATGGCAAGAAGAGCGAAATTATGATCTTTAAGGCTAGTGCCATAAACTACTCGGATGTTCCGGGCATCTCGCTCTGTGGCACTCCTTTAGCATGGGTGACTAAGTTTAAGTACTTGGGTCATTGGGTCACTGATGATCTAAGGGACAACATGGATATTGAGAGGGAGCGCAGGTCGTTGGCTGTTCGATGTAACATGCTGGTTCGAAGGTTTGCACGTTGTACAAATCAAGTTAAAGTGACTCTTTTCAAAGCTTTCTGCCAGTCATTCTACACGTGCAGTCTTTGGACCAGTTTTACGCAGAGGACATACAGCGACCTGCGTGTCCAATATAATAACGCGTTTAGGATACTGTTTGGGCTGTCGTGGCGTTGTAGTGCTTCCACGATGTTTGCGGAGGCGCGCACAGATGATTTTTACGCAATCATTAGAAAAAGGACCGCCTCCATGGTCGGTCGACTACGCACCGCCGCGAACGGTCTCCTGAGCGTGTTCTCAGATCGGTGGGACTCCCCTCTGCTGCGCCATTGGGTAAAGATCCATACCATCTGACTTTCATATTTTTTTCCTTTTTCTGATTACTAACCCTAGTCATTAAGTTATTTTGTTGATACTAACACTATGGACTATGTCTGAAATAAAGAATTTGAATTTGAATTTGAATTTGAATATTTCCGATACCCTAGCGCCATACTACCAAGTAAGAAACAAATAGTCCAGGATCCGCGGTCCATTTTTGCACTTGATTACTATCAAGCTAATTTTGATGAGACGGCGAGACGCCCAACAATTTCCTGCACGAAACTCTCGAATTCTCGATTGTGGTAAGTAATAGGGGTAGCAGGGATAAAATATGTTGGTTTGATGATTCTCAAAAGTGTTAAGTACAAACACTTATGAGAATCATCAGCTGGGTTTTTTTTGTTAAATCTGATGATAATTATCTAAATTATTTGAAAAAATATTGGTCCTACAAAATGTATGGTTTGATCAAAGAGCCCCTTCCTTCCTTCCAATATGTATCGATAACGAAGTCATTAAAAATGATTACTTACTAACTGGGTTTTGGATATTTTCTATTAAACCCACTCTTTACAAGTTGCCTACAAGATTCTAAAAATTATATTAAGTGTTTGGCACTTACTCCACGCACCATCAATACTCCTGTACATCATAAACAACAGGCTAATACACTTTCTGGAGCCACAAATTCCAGAAGAGCAAGCAGGTTTTGTTAAAGGCAAAGACACGCGGGAACAAATCCTGAACGTTCGCCAAATTATAGAGAAAAGCCGGGAATTTAACAGCCCTGTATTGATATGTTTCATAGATTATACTAAAGCATTTGATTGCGTGGAGTGGGGCAAGCTGTGGGGGGTTCTTAAAGACATGGGAACGCCTCAACATCTTATTGACATAGTCCGATGCCTCTACCTACACATCAACAACCGCTCTTTCGTCAAAATAGACACCGACTGTTCAAATGCGTTAGGCAGGGATGCATCCTCTCACCTCTGCTCTTCAATATGTATGAAGAGTAATATCATTCAAGACTCTTTAGGGCTGGGACAAGGGGTTTACTGTTGGTGGAAAGTGGATCCCAACAAAAACATTCTGTAAAAAACTAGCCAAGTCTCGATGGAGCTGCTTGTTTATCTCTAAAAAGTAATGAAATCTAGACAAAGTCGTGCCAAGTCTAAGGTTCCATAATGCGATTTCTTTATTATTATAGTTATTGTTGTGTGTCTTGGCCATTGAACATTCTTTATACGTTAGTGCGTACAAGTCAATTTAGTTTATACGTAATGTTATATCTGTTGTAACTACCTATGATTGTTAAGCGAGATAATAACCCATACTGGTATTGGTAATTGGACGCCAAGAAGAAAAATGACCGAACTAAACGAAACGAACAACGGCCAAGTCACACAACATTAACTATAATAATAAAGGAATCGCATTATGGAACCTTAGACTTGGCACGACTTTGTCTAGATTTCATTACTTTTTAGAGATAAACAAGCAGCTCCATCGAGACTTGGCTAGTTTTTTACAGAATGTTTTTGTTGGGATTTCACTACTTTTTGTAGAAACGTGGGCATATTGATTTATTTGATTAGATTTTTTTATTTAAAACAATTCTTTTTTGTATTTTTTTTTTTTTTTTTTAATTTTCGATTTTCCTACTTTTTATAGTTTTCCCTTTATGTGGCCATTAAACCCTAACTCTGTATCAAATTTCAGCTCTCTGAGTTTATGGGAAGTACTAGTTCTATTTTGATGATCATGAGTGAGTGAGTGAGTGAGTTTCATAAATGCGAAACTTTGCTTTCGCTTAACTTCGGAACTAAACGACCTGCAGACTTGAAACTTTTTATTTTAAGTGTGATTGTATAGCTTACTGGATGACGAAAATTTCAGCGTTCTGGTCTTATCCAGAGGTTCTCAAATAGGAGCCTGAAAATGCGGCGAAATGGTTCCAGTAAAGGATGGTACGGCAGTGTTTGCTTCGCGCTCGACTCGGCGGGGGCACTGCCGTGCCCCCAGATTTCCAATCTGAGGTACACTGATGACACCGTTCTCCTTACTACAACATTTGGCAACATGAAAGAGATACGGCACAGATTGGAAGTGGAAAGTGGCAAAGTAGGGTTTGCAATAAATAGGCAGAAAACCAACCTTATGGTGGTAGATCGTGCGGGAAAGCTATCGGGCGCCTATAACATCTAAGGCATCTATACTGTGGACAGCTTCGATTAACTGGGCTCCAATATAAGTAATGAAGGTAGCTGCGTCACAGAAATAAAACGGCGGATAGCCATGGCTAAAGATGCTATATTACGCCCCCGGAACATCTGGGAAAAACGTGGTATAAGTTTTAAAACGAAGGCCCGTTTGGTCAGAGCACTAGTTTTCCTGATTTTCCTCCATAGAGTTAATAATAATAATATTTATTTATTTTCAGGCTACTTTGGCCCATAGATAAATACCTTACAGACTAACATACATACGATATAATTGACAGCTTGTGTTAGTAAACAAAACTTTAAAACTATATTAGTATCACTACACTTGCACTACGTCACTGTGCGATCATGTGGCACTTGCCCGCGGAAGCGTCGAAACACCACCCCCTGCGGCCAAAAGTCCTCTTCCAAGACGAGGTGCAGGTAGCATGTCGGTACTCGCACCACAAACGCCTTAAAGTTGACGTTGCGGCGACTCGAGCAGCTGCACTCTCGCCACGTACTTGATCTTCTGGCGCACGTACTCCACGATGTCCTCCGTCGTAGTGGTGTAATGTAGACGGGAGAGGTACAAAGGAGTGTTCGGCTTTGCGGCACGAATATGCACATTGGGCTCCGATGGAGCCGTGCCGCAGCGGTTCTTGATGGTTCGCTGACGGCGCTTCCTCCTCAACACCGTCACGAAACCATCATCAGCCTGGATCGGTTCCTTTTCAGGCACAGGCTTCTCGGAAGGAGCATTTTTCCCCACAAGTTAAGACATGGACAATCCAAACAAGAGTAAGACAGAGGATAGACGCATTCGAAATGTGGTGTTTTAGACGGATTCTCCGAATTCCATGGACGGCCAAACGCACAAATGTGTCTATCCTTTACCAACTCCATATCAAGACTCGATTGTCAACAGTTTGCCTACAGCGTATTTTGTCTTATTTCGGCCACATAATGCAAAGAGGAGATAGCAGCCTTGAAAAGCTGGTCATTGTTGGCAATACCGAAGGCAAGCGACCGCGAGGCCGGTCGCCATTTTACAAATTTGGAAGTGTCTGTCTTCCAAACGATTGGCTTTGAGAAAAAATTGTTTGTGGAACCTCAATGTCATTTTTAAAAACCTGTCTAATGTCTATAGACACCCCACACGTAGGTATAGGTTTGATGAAAAAAAAAATATAGTTTCAGTTCCATGTATGGGGCGACCCCCTAAATCCTTTTTTTTTATTTTTGTATAAAAATCGTAGAGCGGTTCACAGAATACTTGTAGAGTTTCAACTGTGTAGTCTCAATAGTTTCCGAATGAAGTGGCTGTGACATACGGGTGGACAGACGGACAAACAGACATGACGAATCTATAAGGGTTCCGTTTTTTGCCATTCGGCTACGGACCCCTAAAAAACAGCTGGTTTGTAGTAATTTTTGATGAGCTCGTTATCAATATATGTTGGATTTAGATAATGATCATCAGATAAAAATAAAATAGTTAGTAGGTAATAGATTTTTGAAAATCATCAAATAAATAATCTATATAAATAAAAAGAGAAGTCCTGACTGACTGACTGACTGACTGACTCATCAACGCCCAGCCCAAACCCTTGGACCTAGAAAGCTGAAATTTTGCACAGAGGTTCCTTTTATAATGTAGACAAGGAATAAGGAAGGATTTTTCGAAATTCAACCCCTAAGGGAGTTTAATAGGGGATGAAAGTTTGTATGGAAAATCGTCATTTTCACGCGGGCGAAGCCGCTGGCAAAAGCTAGTTATAAATATATATAATCAATATATATTTTATCCCTGCTGCCCCTATTACCTACCACAATCGAGAGTTTTCGTATAGGGTAATGTTGGCGTCTCATCAAAATGCAGCTGCTCACGGAAAATTAGCTTGATAGTAATCAAGTGAAAAAATGTACCGTGGATCCTGGACTAACATTGTGACGCGGTCAATAATAATTTATAGATGAACGGATAGCTGTCAGTGGGGCGCAAAGTGACATACGTCCGTCTAGCACCGCGCCTAAGCGCTCACTGTCGGATTGCTTAGGTAAGAAAGAGAGCGCGATGACGCAACGCTCGAACTTCTTACAAACCATATAATGATTAATTACATCAAAATAATTTATTAAATAATCAAAAATTAAAAACAACCAAATTTTGTATTTAAATATGGTACGTTATTGTTATAAATTTTACCAACGTACGTTGATCAGTAATACAGATATTTTTGTTGGAAGATCATTTTAAGAGGTTAGTTTACCATTTTTTTGTATCGAGAAAACTTTTCAAAAACGTGTTTTGAAAACAACGAAATTATCAGAAATATGTTCAAGATTAACATATATTTTTTCCGCCGTGTCAAACTGTATAGATTTGGCTAAAAAATTGTTCAATACAAGCCTATTTGGCTCTTGTCAGCGCCTTAACGTTCAACCCCCTTTCCCTACACCATTCAGGGTAGCCCTAATTCCTTTCTTCATTACATCGCTTATGGTGCTAAGTACTTTTCCAGTAATTAATAGCACTCCTTCGTCCGAGTATGCTTGTTTAGCTTCTTATGCAAATCGTCAAGTAGCAAACACCATAAATAGGAGCGGCGACATACAGCTACCCTGAGGAAAGCCCCTCACCGCTCTCACCGTGTTTTTTTTTTGCTTTTTATTTGTGATGGGCTTACTCTTGACCTTGTAGGGTTCCTAAACTGGTGACCCCGAGTTGAACACAATATAAAATGAGTGATAGTGAGTCCGAGCACACCGCGTCGTCACAGCCGGCGGACAACGTGACACGTCGACCGCGCAAGGCGAAGCGCGTGTCCATTGAGGCGACGCACGAGATTTATCGTGCGCCCATAAAGTTGCCACCATTTTGTCCAGAAGATCCCGACATATGGTTCGCACAAATTGAGGCGCAATTTGCGAATGCAGGGGTGACAGATGACGTCACCAAATTTAACCACGTAGTCGGCCACCTTGACCGACAATTTTTTAAAGAGGTGAAGGACGTCATTATGTCCCCACCCGCTACCAACCGTTACGACAAACTGAAGACGGAATTGGTGAAGCGCCTCTCCGTCTCCCAAGAGAAGAAGGTGAAGCAGCTGTTGATGCATGAGGAGCTGGGAGACCGGAAGCCGTCACAGTTTCTGCGCCACCTTCAGAGCCTAGCTGGACCGACCATACCGGACGACTTCGTGCGCACCATCTGGAGCAGCCGACTACCCAGCAACGTCCAGTCCCTGCTGGCATCCCAGCCAGACAGCACCCTGGAGGCGTTGGCCAACCTGGCCGACCGCGTCCAAGACATCGTGGCACCGAGCCACGTGGCTTCGACTTCGGCAGCAGGACCCACCGTGAGTGAGATGGCCGCCGAGATCGCAGAGCTCAAGCGGGCGATGAAGGACCTGACGGTGCAGCTGCGTGACAGCCGTTCGCGTCAACGCTCCCACAGCCGTGGCCGAGACACGCGACGCAACTCACGGCATCGATCGTCGTCCCGCTCCGACTCCAGCTACCGGAGACACCCGTTGTGCTGGTACCATTCCGTGCATGGCGAGAAGGCCAAATGTTGCATAAAGCCATGCGACTACAAGCAGGGAAACTCCGCGGGCAGTCGGTAATGGCGACAGACGATTGCCCCGCCTCTACTGGTCGTCTATTCGTCGCGGACCGACGGACGAACACGCAGTTCCTGGTCGATACTGGAAGTGACCTCTGCGTGTACCCTCGTCGTCTGCTCAGCGAGCGTCGTGCGCCCACCAACTACCAACTTGTGGCCGCGAATGGGACGCCCATTCCAACGTTTGGTTTCTTGGAACTCAACTTAAATTTAGGACTCCGTAGAGACTTTAAGTGGCGTTTTGTGGTCGCGGAAGTGACAAAACCAATTATAGGTGTCGATTTTTTATGTTTTTACTCGTTAACCGTTGATTGTAGGAATCAACGGTTAATCGACAGTAGCACCAATGTGTCGTGTATAGCTTCGAATCCTTCAGATTCCTCTTTATTCTCTGTAAAGGTGTCTTCTGGCGATTCGAGGTACCACAGGATACTCGATAAGTTTCCCGACATCACCCGACCTGCCGGAACACTACGCACCACACCACATAACACGGTACACCATATCCGCACGACCCCAGGCCCTCCAGTATCATCTTCGTTCCGGCGATTAGCGCCGGATAAATTAAAAATCGCCCAGCAGGAGTTCCAGCAGATGCTGTCCAGCGGAACCGCCAGACCCTCAGAGAGTCCCTGGTCATCTCCACTTCATCTAGCTCCTAAAAAGGACAACGGTTGGCGACCATGCGGTGACTATCGCATGCTCAACGCGCGGACAGTCCCTGACAGGTATCCGATTAGGCACATTCACGATTTTGCTCACAGCATTACAGGGTGTCGCATTTTCAGCACTATCGACCTCGTGAAAGCCTACAACCAGATTCCTGTCAGCCCAGACGACATTCCGAAGACCGCGATCACCACACCGTTCGGCCTGTACGAATTTCCGTACATGACGTTTGGTCTACGTAACGCAGGCCAAACTTTTCAACGTTTTGTCGACGAGATGACCAGAGGGCTCGACTTCTGCTACTGTTATCTGGACGATTTTTTAATATTTTCCAGGACTGAAGCAGAACACGAGCAACATCTTCAAATTATTTTTGACAGGCTTAAGGACTTCGGCATGTTAGTCAACACGACCAAGTGTGTTTTCGGTGTCCCGGAGGTAACCTTCTTGGGATACCATATCTCCGAAAAGGGCACAAAACCACTGGACGCCAAGGTTGAGGCCATCAAAACCTTCCCACAGCCGAAAGATGTTCGTCAGTTACGCCGATTTCTCGGCATGATTAATTTTTACAGGCGTTTCATGCCCCACGCCGCTCAGATTCAGGCGCCACTTCACAACCTTTTGATTGGCAACGTAAAGGGCTCGCACCCCATATGTTTGGCGGAGAGTACTTTGCGTGCATTCGAGGACTGCAAAGAAAGCCTAGCTAACGCTGCTTTATTAGCTCACCCCGATTGTAGTGCCAAACTAGCATTGGTTACAGATGCGTCTGACACTGCAATCGGCGCGGTGTTACAGCAGCTTAGCGACGACGGTTGGCAGCCATTAGCTTTCTTCTCGCGGAAGCTCAGCCCTTCGCAAGTAAAGTACTCTCCCTATGACCGGGAGCTGCTGGCCATTTACGAGGCCATCAAGTACTTTCGCCACATGCTGGAGGCGAGGCACTTCGTCGTGTACACGGACCACAAGCCGATCAGTTTCGCATTCCACGAACGGAAGAGAAACTGTTCGCCTAGGCAATTCCGTCACCTCGACTTCATAGCCCAGTTCACCACCGAGATAAGGCACATTTCTGGCAAGGACAATGTCGTTGCCGATCCCTTATCTCGCGTGGAGGAGCTACAGTTGCCGGTCAGCCTCAACACCCTCGCAGATTCTCAGGCATCAGATCCAGAACTGAAGAAACTTCTTCAGGACGGATCTTCACTGGTGCTTGAGAGGGTGCAGGTCCCTGGGGAGCGTACGTCCGTGTACTGCGACGTAAGTACAGCGTCTCCCAGACCTTATGTGCCCAGAATGCTGCGAAAGCAAGCTTTCGACAGCTTGCACTCCCTCAGCCACCCAGGCGTCTCAGCGACTGCCAAACTGGTTGCAGAGCGCTTTGTTTGGCCAGGCGTCAGGAAAGACTGCAGGGAGTGGGCACGAGCATGTCTCGCATGCCAGCGGGCTAAAGTGAGCCGCCATGTCTCTGCGCCGTTAGGGACATACCATCTCCCACGCGCCAGGTTCACCACGATCCACATTGACCTTGTGGGCCCGCTCCCAATTTCACAAGGCTACAGGTACTGTCTGACGGCAGTCGACCGTTTCACCAGGTGGCCAGAGGTCGTACCTATCGTCGACATCACTGCCGAGACAGTAGCTAAAGCACTGCTCTCTGGATGGATTGCCCGGTTTGGCTGTCCTACGGACATTGTTACGGACAGAGGCCGTCAGTTCGAGTCGGCTCTGTTCGAACAATTGTCCAAGATTGCTGGCTTCCAGCACAAACGGACAACGGCATACCATCCAGCGTGCAATGGCATGGTGGAGCGATTTCACAGGCAACTCAAGGCGTCCATCACGTGCCATGCCAATGACAAATGGACCGAGTCCCTGCCGTGGGTATTGCTTGGCATAAGGAGCGCATTCAAAATGGATGTCCAAGCGTCTTCTGCCGAACTAGTGTACGGCGAACCGCTAAGGCTCCCAGGAGAATTCTTCTCATCCAGTGATGACGGAACGACCGACATCACGGACTTTACCGCGCGCATCCGCCAGTTTGCACGCAACTTGCAGCCAACTCCAGCTTCCCGTCACAACAAAGCAAGCATTTTTATATTTAAGGATCTGCAGACCACTGATCACGTGTTCCTTCGTGAAGACGCATTACGTGGCTCGCTGCAAGCAGCATACACAGGTCCTCACAAAGTTCTGCATAGGGGTGAAAAAGTCTTTAAAATTTTATTTAAGGGCAAAGAGGTCACGGTCTCAATTGACCGCCTAAAACCAGCCTACATATTGGCTGACAAAACTGACCCTCATGAGGTTACCCCATCTGGCGACCAAACAGAGCATACTACTCGTTCTGGTCGTCGGGTCAGGTTTCCTGATTTTTATCGCCCTTAACGGTCTCTGGAAGGGGGTGGTGTAGGGTTTACACCAAATATATTGTTTATGTATTTATATTAAATAACTACACAAAACAACACAACACATTTACACACAAACAGATTTATTTACATGTATATATAATTATCACTTAATTACACATCACCGGCAACTTATATTGCTACGACAATATAATGCCGGACGATGTCGGGAGACTTGCGTAGTATATAGGAAACGCGCAAAGAACGAGTGAGTTGAACCGTGCGCCCGAGCGATGACCGACTTACTCGTGACCTTCAGTCTGTTCCTAGCACGACAACACGCGCACGCGCACCTACTGGTGTCGCCTCGAATCCGCATATTATTGTTCTGTTTTATCGCCGTTATAATAACTGTTCTTCCGTATTTCGTGTGTGTCTGAACTGTAATCTGTGTTGTGACAATCGTGACTGTAAACTATCATCTCTGTACTCCTTCTTGTGTCAATTGTGTTTTGTGTTGTGTATGTGGACTTTGTTCAAATATACTGTGAGTACCTAAGGCATTAACTTTTATTACCATCCTGCCTACCACACACCGTAACACATCTCTAAAACCTCAATCTTGCCCTAAGGGCAGAGATGGGGTCGACGATGGAACGAGCTTACCCAGAAGAAGCCTATTTACTCGCGACTTAAATAGATTGGGGTTATATGAACTCGGGAAAACCGACGCAGGCAGGGAGTTCCACTGTTTGGCTGTGCGCATTATTAAAGAATTGGCAAAGCGCTTCGTTCGAATGTGAGGAACATCGACAAGATATGGGTGATAACCTGCAGTTCGTCTAGTCTCTTGATGGAAGAAGGGAGATGGTGGAATCAGCCTGTGGAGCTCCTGCGCACACTCTGTAGAAAACCGTCAGACATGCAACTTTGCGGCGTTGGGCAAGGCTATGAAGCTTGGCAACCAGTTTATCGTCACCAATTAGCCTCCTGGCTCTGCGCTGTACAGAGTCAAGTGCGGCAAGTTGGTATTTGGCAGAGCCATATCCCAAAGGTGACAGCAATACCTACTCCATGCCGGACCGGATTTGAGCTTTATCCCTAATATTATAAATGCGAAAGTAACTCTGTCTGTCTGTCTTTGCTTCACGCCTAAACTACTGAACCGATTTGTGTGAAAGAACAATGTCCAAAACGTCCCCACCCTTGTAGCACTTTAAAACCTATGTCAATCGAAGGGTTATAGTCAACTTATCATTTTATTGTATGACAGCGAAACTGAAATCCGCATCCGAAAAAAGTTATATCGTTATGAAGAAACCGAAATCAGTCACAATAATAAGTATGTTACCGACCACGATACTTTTCTTTTTGTAATTATTACTGTGGAATGATGTCATTCGGAGTTTTCAAACCTCGGAACTTAACCTTCTGCAGCTAGGTGTGAGACAGGGAGACGTCATATCTCCGAAGCTGTTCATCGCTGTACTGGAGGATATAAGTATGTTACCGACCACGATACTTTTCTTTTTGTAATTATTACTGTGGAATGATGTCGTTCGGAGTTTTCAAACCTCGGAACTTAACCTTCTGCAGCTAGGTGTGAGACAGGGAGACGTCATATCTCCGAAGCTGTTCATCGCTGTACTGGAGGATGTTTTCAAGGTTCTAAATCGGGAAGGACTACTTAGGCATCAATGTAAATGGTGAGTACATCAGTCACCTTCCGTTTGCTGACTATATAGTGGCTGAGACCATGGAGGACTTCAGAACAATGCTCGATGACCTCAGTAGAGTTTCCGAAAGAGTGGATCTTAGAATGAACATGAACATAACCATGATCATGTTGAATGGCTATATTGGCTATGTAACACCCACTCCTATAAAGATCGGAACCTCTATACTCGAAGTTGCAGACGATTATGTCTACCTGGGACAAACGGCCTAGTTAAGTAGGTTTTAATTCGAGAAAGAGGTCACCACTTCACCAGTCCCATGCATCTCGCATCCAGCGGGTCCCCGCAACCTTCACCAGGTCATCTGTCCACCTTTTTTTTTTTGTTGAGTGGTGAAAAATACCCAACGCATACAGCACTGTCCCGGGAGACGGCGCGGCTTGCAACCACTAAAAAACACTGGCGTGAACCTACTGTCACTTTGTTGGATGAGCCACAAGAACTGCTACGCATGACGTTCGCGACCCATCCAGCGATGTCCAGGCTCACCTGAGACATACCACTCATGAGGGCCGTGCGATGTGACGACGTTAGACTCCCCGATCTATCGCCCGCTGGCACCTCCTAGGGTGGCATTGGGTCACCATGGCGCCTCCTCCACCGACCTGTCCTCCTTCGACGGATCGCGTTAGTGAGGGAGTCTTCCTCCGCCACCTCCTTCTGTGAGATGACATCCTCATAGAAGGACGCCACTGCCTTCCATGCCTCCCTACTGTCGACCATGGCCTTGGTCACAGCCGGCAAAGAGCGGTCTGCCCCAATTGTTGCTACGAGAGCACGGCGCTGCACCACCCAAGCAGGGTAATGCTCGAGGGGGTGACGCGCCGTATCCTCGCTGCAGTCGCACTGGTAACACGTGAGTCGCCTCCTGTCTAGCCAGTTTGTACAGGTGTTTGCCGAAGCAGTCATTCCCTGACAACACCTGCACTAGATGGAAGGTCAACGTCCCGTGTCAGGTCATTTGTCCACCTAGTCGAAGACCTTCCAACGCAACGTTTTCTGGTTCGCGGTCGCCACTCCCTTACTTTTCGGCCCCATCGGTTATTCGTTCTGCGAGCGATGTGCTGTTCCCGGTCTAAGTCGGTAACCTCGGTAACCTCAGAAGCTCCGCGCATAGCCCTCTCCATTGCCCTCTGACTTTAAGCCTTCTGATGAGACTGATTGTGAGCAATCACATTCAGGTCTCGTATTTAATCAATGACAGCACACACTGATCAAAAACTTTCGTCTTGAGATACTGCGGTAAGTTGGACGAAAAGATCCAACTCAACTTCCGTAACGCTGCCCAGCCGAGTCAGATTCAACGATGGACCTCTTTCTTGAAGTTAGACCTACCTAACTAAGACCGTTTGTCCAAGGTAGTATAATCGTCCACAACTTCGACCGAAAATATCCGATCTTGATAGGAGTGGATGTTACATAGGCAGTCAACATGACCTTGGTTTTGTCCATGTTCATTCTAAGATCCACTCTTTCCGAAGCTCTACTGAGCATCGAGCATTGTCCTCCATGGTCTCAGCCATAACCACAATATCGTCAGCAAACCGAAGGTGAATGATGTATACTCGCCATTGACATTGATGCCTAGTTCTCCCTAGTCCAGAACCTTGAAGACATCCTACAGTACAGCGGTGAACAGCTTCGGAGATATGACGTCTCCCTGTCTCACACCTAGCTGCCGATGGGTAAGTTCAGAGGTTTGAAAACTCCGAACGATATCATTCCACAGTAATAAATACAAAAAGAAAAGTATCGTGGTTCGTAACATAGTGTCATTATTGCCACCGATTTCGGTTTCTTCATATCGATATAACTTTTTTCGGATGCGGATTTCAGTTTCGCTGTCATACAATAAAATGATAAGATGACTATGACCCTTCGATTGACATAGGTTTTAAAGTGCTACAAGGGTGGGGACGGTGTCCATACATTTTTGTGCATTGTTCTTTGGTACAGACATAGTTTGGAACTTGAGAAAGGACATAGGATAGTTTTTTTTTTTCGCGAGATAACCAAAAATCTGCCGGAAGTCACTATTCCACGCGAACGAAGTCGCGGGCAAAAGCTAGTATAATATAAAGCTGTCGGCTTGAAGTACCTACCGCTTAACCTTATTTAGGATGTACCCAGCTTTTTTGCCGCAGTTTGAGCTTTCAACTCAATGTAGGCGTCGAAGTTCAGATTCGCGCTCAACTTCGTGTCAAGAAGCTCGAGGCTGTCGGTCTCGGTGACTTGTACAGGCGCACTCCGGAAAGTAGGGGCCAGATTGAACGGAATCCTTTTGGCGGTGAACAGACACACTTGCGTTTTGGTGACGTTGAAATAAACCAGATTCTCGTCACCCCACTCGGAGTCTCGGAGACAAGTCTTAAGGCTAAATTCATTCACTCTACCATGGTAGAGCGAACGAATACAGCCATTCAATACGAGAGGCCATAATGAACGTAACTTCATCACCACCGGCTTAATTAAAAAACGCACTTTAGACATAACGAAAGTTCATTGATCATTTAAAATAATAATAGAAAAAGAAAAAAAAAAGACTTCAAAAGAAAAATCAGCTTCTGGAAGTCGGTGGCATAAAAACTAAATCAACTGTTCTATTTTTTTAAAGTGTTTAAAAAAACATTCCAGTTTTCAATACATCTTTGGAGAAATCGAGACCCAGGTAGAAGGGTTTGAGAAAAAATCTTCGAGACGACAAAAGGAGACAGGACAGACTAAATATGATCGACTAAAAGGGCCATTTTAGATAGACCCCCTGTAAGTTTAATACTAAATATCATGATAGACACTTTTATAGATACGGTACCTACAACAATAGGTAACCAGTGGCACTTTTAACATTCCGGAAATAAAACAACAGTTACCTATGATTTTTAATAATAATTTTATTATAGTGTTTCAACAAGCATGGTTTCATACAAAATAGAACATTGAAATCCCTAAGGTAGGATAATTAAATATTGTATGCCACATTTCAAATTGAACTTGGTGTAGGTACATTTTAGATATTTATTTTTTCTATTTTTGTATATTGGTTTGACGATAGGTGTTTATTATAAATTCATAGTGTTCAGATGGCCCTACCAGAGTGGAAAAGACATGGAATAAGAATAAAACAATGTTAGGTTAGGTTGCCCCCTATTGCGCAATCTTCTTCAGCTGACTTTAGTTTCACAAATATTAATAGAGACATTTACCTTGATACAGACATTCATGTTGGTATAGACATTTATGTTCGTATAGACATTCATGTTCGTATAGACATTCATGTTCGTATAGACATTCATGTTAGTATAGACATTTATGTTGGTATAGACATTCATGTTCGTATAGACATTCATGTTCGTATAGACATTCATGTTAGTATAGACATTCATGTTCGTATAGACATTCATGTTAGTATAGACATTTATGTTGGTATAGACATTCATGTTCGTATAGACATTCATGTTCGTATAGACATTCATGTTAGTATAGACATTTATGTTGGTATAGACATTCATGTTAGTATAGACATTCATGTTAGTATAGACATTTATGTTGGTATAGTCGACATTCATGTTCGTATAGACATTCATGTTGGTATAGACATTCTTGTTCGTGCAGACATTCATGTTCGTATAGACATTCATGTTAGTATAGAGTCTATACCTACTATACTAACATAAAGTAATACTTAGACTACAGAGACATTACCTACTCTATGTTAGTGTCATCAACGAAAGTCCAATAATCTCGATGTCTCCACGTCGAGAAAATATGACATTTTCATAACAAGGCTTTTATTATTGTCATCATACCCGGGCAAAGAGGTTTAAGAAACGAATGTCACTTGGATAATAACATACGGTGATTGAAACTGATGGGGACGACCCTGGGTCTCAAACAAAGGGACACGATAACGTCCGTTAGGTAGGTACTGTAACACAATAGGTAGGTAGGTACTCATGCTAATAGGTACTTACAACTAATAAATATAGAAAATATTTCCTATTTTATCATGTATAGAATGTGATGGTTGCCAAAGGCCCAACGCACACCGGTGGAGGCGCTGCGAAGATACTGAGAATTAATCATCATCAATCAATTAAAATAAACCTTAACTCCTATGACATGCGGTGAGCCGTTAAGCTGCCACGAGAGCAGACAAGAGCCGCGCTTCGCCGCGCGGAGTTAAGGTTTATTTTAAATTGATTTATTCTCAGTATCTTCGCCGCGCCTCCGCCGTTGTGCATTGGGCCAAAGGGTTTTACAAGGATAATTATGTTGGTCCACTGGCTGTCTTGATTCTGTAAAGGTAACTGTAACGGTACTGGTAATATTGTTTTTCATCAGAGGCGCTTTAGAAACTCTGACACTAATAGTATGCAGCATTACTGCTATACTACTACACATCTGGTTTTCTAACAACCAGAGCTTTTTACCCGACTGAGGCGAAGCCCAAAAGGAGGGTTATGTGTTTTTTGCTGTTTGTATTAATGAAGTGGTCTTCTCAGAATATGTTGGCTGCAGTCTCCGTCAGGTTTAATCAAATTTTTAATTTGTAGAAAGTACCTAGTTCTATTAAGTTAAGTCTTAGAAATTGATTACCAGTCTTTAATTACTTTTCTTAGTCTTGTTGAGTTTCTTGACTTAATTTTTGCTTTTTCTTGATTTATCTGATTATCCTAACTACAAACTATTCTGTTAAGGCTTATTCCACTTTTCCCCCCTGAGAAAACACCCCTCAGGGGGGAAAACTAAACACTAATGTAAAACCATTCCAAGGAAATGATAAGGGGGTTTCCCCTTATCATTTTGAATTATTCCACTTTTCCCCCGTATGGTTACATTTTCAAACGGTATTGGCAAAGAGAAGTAGGAGATGAGAAAAAAGGATAGTAACGTCCCACAAACTACCAGGAAATCAGAAGTAGGAAGGAGGTATTGAAAACTGGAATGAAAGTTTAAAAAAAAAAAAAAGCGTAGGTAGTAGTCCCATAAACTACCAGGAGATCAGAAGTAGGAAGGAGGTACTTACACCAAAACTGGAATGAAAGTTTTTTTTTCTTTTTACAATAACAATCCAACGCGTTTACGTAAGAAAACCACATTTTGAATAATCTCACGTGAGATTTGGGGATGGGGGAGGGCGTTGAATAAATTCTCACGACATCTCACCAGGGAGGGAGGGAGGGACAGAAAATATAAAAAAACACCTCACGTAATTTATGGACGCCCGCTTAGAACAATGGTCCACACAGCCCTTGATCGAGATGACTGCAGTTGTGGGGATAGATGTTAATCCAGCTGTTGGATTCTGCAGTTACACGGTAAAATTTAACTGACGGAAGGACGCCATAATCTTGAGTAGACACGAATTTAAGTCTGCATAGCACATCGCGGTAGGTATGAAGACTGCCATTGAAGAACACACAAGCCAAGAAAACTTGACGTCTACCCATTGACTTATTAGTACATTACTGCAGAATCCAGTAAGTAAGCCTTCCTGGCCAAGTATGAGTTAACCGGACCGAACCGCAGGTGAGGTCTGGTTATATACGAGGCCAGGATGGCTTTCTTACTGGTTGAGGTTTGTATAATGCTTTTCTCAAAAATTAAAGAAAGTTTAACAACAAATTCGTTTAATTAATATTGAAGGTTACATTCATATGTGAAAAACACAATAGCACTTTTTGGCCGACCCGGGAATCGAACCCAGGACCTCACGCTCTGCAGTCGAGCTTGCGACCACTAGACCAACGAGGCAGTTTAGGAAACAACTTTAGAAAAAACTTTTTAATAAACTGAAATTACTAAATACAATCATAAAATCCCACACTATAAATGTCATACCAAAAAGAGAGATAGAAATATATTTGGAACCTCCCTTCTATAACCATGTTATTATGGCTAAACTCTAATCTGTGTCTGGTACTATGTTTTTAGGGTTCCGTACCTCAAAAGGAAAAAACGGAACCCTTATAGGATCACTTTGTTGTCCGTCTGTCTGTCTGTCTGTCAAGACCTTTTTTCTCAGGAACGCGTGGAGGTATAAAGCTGAAATTCATATCAAATACTCAAGTCTATGGTCTCTTGGAGCTGTGAAAAAATCAAACTTCTAAGTCAACGCGATCAAAAGATACTCCCGTTTATGCCGCAAATTTTCGACACTCGCAAGGGAATCAAAACCTACAGGGTACTTCCCGTGAACTCAGAATCTTGAAATTTGGTACGAAGCAACGTCTTATAGCATAGATAAAGGAATAATTACGAAAACCATAAATTTTTAGTTACATCAAGATACTCCCGTTTATGCCGCAAATTTTCGACACTCGCAAGGGAATCAAAACCTACAGGGTACTTCCCGTGAACTCAGAATCTTGAAATTTGGTACGAAGCAACGTCTTATAGCATAGATAAAGGAATAATTACGAAAACCATAAATTTTTAGTTACATCACATAATATATTTTTTTTACGGAACCCTCGGTGCGCGAGTCCGACTCGCACTTGGCCGGTTTTTTTTCTAAGCAGATCTAAAGAGGATGACCTAGTGTCCAGTAAGTAAATTACATACTTACTTACTGGACAGTAGGAGATTCCAAATTTAAAATCTCGCTTCTTACTGGACAGTTGTGAATAAGTCTCCGGTAAAGTTCACTTTCTGGATACTTTTTAGAGATGTTATGGCAACATTACATACCATTTTTGAGAAAATATTATTATCTACCCCAATAATTTCATCAAACTTTGTTGTACAAGAATATGTTTCACAGACATAAGTCGGTTTGTGAGGACCGGTTACTTGTCTAGCGTGGTTAGCTAGTGTACTGTAATGAGTTATTTTTTACCACTGTATCAATAATATAAGGGTTGGTAAATTAGATACTATGAAACCTACTAAAGTAGTACTAGTTAAACAAGGTAATATTAGACTCTAAAGCCACTGTGTAACTTCTCATAGACTTCACACAATCCTTAAGATAACAGATTTATTAATAGCCGAACTCGCAATGAATAATTATACATTTGTTGGTAACACTAGCTGTTGCCCGCAACTCACAATCGCGTGAAATTATTTAAAAAAATATGTTACTTCCCTTTTTGAATTGGATTTTCATATGCATTCAGTAAAAGGCTGAATATATATTACAAACTGACACTGTTTTTTTATTTATTTAAATAAATTACATTAATCATTAACCGCCTTATTCATAAAAATAGTTAAGAGTTGTTTAACTTAAGCTTGGTTTATCTCGCATGCCGTCTCACTTCAATAATATTCAAATGAAAGTGACGGCATGCGAGATAAACCAAGCTTAAGTTAAACAACTCTTAACTATTTTTATGCATAAGGCGGTTAGTGTGTGTTGCATTTTACATTTTAAGCTTGGAGTTGGTTTACACTATGTTGTCAGATCTACTACATATTCGATACCGCAATTTAGCGATATTCGAATCTTCGGAATGTTGTTCCGATTAGACCGGACTCGCCTTACATGACACAAACATACTATTCAGAGCTGGGTGATATGTTAGCAGTATTAGACCTAAACAAAAAGTATTCATTTTGTATAAAACTTAAAATTTGCTCTGAACAGTTTTGTATCCATAATTTTAATTAATAAATGGTGGAAAGGCACAGGTTATAAGTAAAACAGACGACATAAATAAACTACACAAAACTTGTCTATGAACCAATACAATCATGTGTAATATGTGGTTATTGTAATTTAAAGTAGATATCGTGAAAGTCACACTAAATCTTAAATTACAACAATAGTTTTGAGACAATTGTTATAAATTCACATAATATTGTTAAAATAATAATATAATTATTATTGGTGCAAAGACCATTTATATGTAAATATATAGGGTGAATGCTAATTACTGACCGATACATAAACACGTGATTGTACTCATGATAACAAACAACTTTCTCAAAGAAACATTTCTTTTGAATACTCGTTCACGTGTTTAACCAGTCACCCTAAATATAACCCTTTTGTTAAAATAAGTTGATTAATATTCTTTAGTTAACGGCGGCCAATATTAAGAGGGCCACTTCTTCACGGGGTGATCGAGCTATCAGCTGCATGGTGACGCCGCCGCCAGCGCCCGCCAGCCTGGCTCTGAACAGCACTGGCGTGCCTCCGCGCCAAACACCACCGCCGCGGATTTCTTTGATTGCATCACCTGTGATGGCTCCTTTTGGTATTCCCAAGTGTTCACACACTGCTTTAGCAGCCTCTCCTAGGTCGTTTTGTGATAATCCGAATGTGTCTGAAACTTCATGAGCAGCAGTGGCCCTTTCCCAAGTATCTTCCCAGTCATCAGATGCTGCACGTGCCCTGAATTGATCAGCACAACTGACTTCGAGCTCTTCTAATGGATAATTATCGCCATAGCCTTCTCCTGAATCTGGTAGTCCAGTTGTGGGATCACAGTCACGGACCACAAACTCCAGTGTCGCTCCAAAAGTCCCTAAAGTATCAAGAGGGGTTTCAGGGAATTCAAGAAGACAAAAGATGCTGCCCTGTTTATCATACGGCAATTGTTGGCAATGAACTTCAGTTATCATTTTATAGCCGGGAGCAGGGTCTAATCGTATATGAACTTCTTCGAGAAGTTGATCACTCAGAGTATTCACACATTCAAACTGTAAAATCAAATGCTTTGCGAAAATATGCTTGATGCAGTGAACGCGATACTCGGTTTCTGGCTCGGTCAGATCAACGGATTCACTTGTTTTGAAAATTGGTCCAAGTTTTTCAATATTGGGCACGACTTTTAATTGATCAGCATATTGCTCTTCACGGGAAACAGTTGGAGCTCGTGTTTCAATTTCAACAGGAGCTTCTTTCTGCTCTTGCGATTCTTCTTCTATTGTAGGAACAGTAGCGATATTAAAAGGCTCTTCCGATTCATCAGAGTTTAGATGATGATATAGTGCCCTCTCTAGAAGTACAGGGTTCGGTATTGGGACGTTAATAATATAATCATTTATAAGTTGTGCATCACCAGAATCCAAAATTGCGCTGTAATAAATAGCGCGATCGCGAACTTCATCATCGTCATCTAATTGACACCTGGCCAAAAGAACTCTTATATTTGGCAGTAGCTCGGGTCGAGCTGCTCCGAAACGAGCCACGGCAGAAACAGCAGCAGCCCGCACTGGGCCTGACTCCAAAATGACTCTGTTGTATATGTACCGAATATACCTAGACGGCTGGCGAGCTTTTGGTCCTTCACGTCCCAGAATGTATAATATGCGAACTGCTAGTGAAGCATGTTCACAGTCTTCAATAAACTCACAAAGATGCGCCAAGCCTGTCTCTTTAGCATCTGGATTTTCTTCTACGAGAGCTATAATGGCATCTGCAATAGCAGTCTTGTACTGCAAGCCACCTTCATCTCGGAGCATACCAGCCAGAAATGATGCCAGTGACTGATGTTTACGTGGGTACTTAGAGCAAAGGCGCCTGATCGCACGTACTACAACAATTTTGAATTCATCAGAAATTTCAGACATGAAGCTGGAAATTTGTTTCATCAAACGATCAATTGAGCTTTCTGCACCAGTAGCCAGAAGAGTTGTAACAGCTAATGTGGCTACAGAGCGATTTGGATCAGATATTAGATTTTCCAGATCAACTGCACAAGCTGCTACAGCATTGGGATGTTTGGCTGTCAGTTTTGCTAAAGTGCGAGCGCCAGCTAGTCGCAAAGTAGCCTTAGAGGACCCACAGAATATTTGGAGCACCGAGACAGCTTGAGCAAGGTCACGAGCAGATTTTCTTAAATTCACAACTGCATGCGCGGCTTCATAAACCACGATCTCGGATTTATGGCGTAAACAGGATTCAATGAAATCTACATATGGTTCTGAAGCATCAGTTTGGTCTTCTTCAGCTAATTTGGCTGCATGTCGAATTAGGAGGCAGAGTGCATATGGTGAGCGTAACGGAGACCGAGCTAGTTTGGTTACAAGCTTCACTGTAGACAGGCGATCATTACGTCGAGCTCCAGCAACTACGCCTAAAGCATGGTACGACACCATTGCGTTATCCGACATGATGACACCCTGGAAAAGCGAAAAATCATGTTTAAATATTTGGAAAAATATATTGAAACTGGATTCCTAATTCAAATTACACAAAATATAAGGTCAGAGCTGACCGCAGCTCTAGGAACTTCACATGGTACCATGTTTGGTTGGTTGGGCAGCTCAAATTATGTGGTCAGTGAGATCTTCCTTTGTATGTGTTGTGTGTCCTTTGTACCACACTACTATATGATTTACCAAGTAACTAATTTGACATGTAGCGTGTCACCCAGAATCATAGTAACAGATGTTGATTCGCTAGAGCAAATCACCTAGCACACAATGTAGCCTTAGGTGAATTACAGATTGCTGTTGCAAAAATTACTCAAAACAAAATCCATATAATAATATAACAAATTTAAAAACTAAAACCGACTACAAACCGCGTTGACCGCATTCTATACGTTAAGTTGACTAAAACTATAATAATATAATATACTGTATATACATAATACACTTCTCATCAAAAAAATCGAAACACCTCGCAGTTTATGATTTGACAAGGATTATCAGAAAAATGTGTATATTTAGGAAGAAAAGGAAAACACTGAAATACACGATTTTTTGGAGATGCCGACCATAAAGGAAGAGGCTTGTCACATAAGCAAGAGATACAAGGAGAGGCTCAACAGGCACACGAATGAACTGGCCAAGAACCTGTTAACCCGACACGGAGATGTAACTCGCCTAAAAAGATGGCAAATACTAGACATAGACCAGAGAAACTAACTTAGTATCTAGCAACTCTTACGGTGCTGTTTAATGGAATAGCACCAAATCCAAAATGAATCCCAGAGAAAATCTGATTATGGCTTAAAGCCGATTGCAGATAAGACAGAGGAAAAAAAAAAAAAAAATTTAGGAATAAATGTAAAATGTCATTTAATAGTGAGTAGTATGTTTTTAAATCCTAATGTTAATGTTCTAAATTCAAATTATGTCTTCATGGGTTTCGTATTTTGTTTAATACAAAAACAATAAAAACGAAATTGTTTCGATTTTTTTGATGAGAAGTGTATTTGTAATGTGCTCGCCAAGACCTTTTATTTGTACATGTTACGATTATCTCATTTTCGAAGCTAGAATCTGACATTTAAATTCCGTCCTAACAAGTAGGAAAAGGTAGGTAGAAAAATGTGCATTGCAACGCATGCCGCGGCACAGCAAGTATTAAATATACCAATGTAAGCAAAAGAACCACTCACTGAAAATAGCTAAGCAAGGAATCACCGACCATAAACCATACTTAAGGACGCATTCCCGATTGATAAGTCAAATCATTACTTTTTTAAACAAAAGTATGTTTATTAAATACAATGCTTTGTATTTTTAAAATGTTTTTGCTGCTTATTGTAGATAGATGTGCAAGGTACAATTCTTAACTATAAATATAATTTTAGATATGTCCAGTTTCTCAATAAATGTACCGAAGTAAATTTTTTCACTTCGGTACATTTCAATCGGGAATGCGTCCTTAACATGTCTAAAAGACAGTCTGTAGAGGTGTCAATCAATTTAACAGTGTCAATCTGTATTTCAATAGTACATCAAAAACACAACCCATTTCCAGCTACCACCCGTAGCAGAACTTGAAGTCCAAGCTGTTTAAGCCCATTAAAATATGGGCTGCGGGTTGTTGGGAAGAGATACCGTGGCCTCGGCACAAGGGCTAACAAGGAACATGGGTGGTTTTTTATTCAGTAGAAGTCTGGCACTCCCTTCCGCTCTGCGGGAGGGGTTATTTGATTTTCCCGCACCAAAAGGCCCATTAAAATATAGCAAATTTTTGCCGAACATTAAATCACAATCACAACCCAAAGGCTGGGGGCTCCATCTAAAATATTCAATGGGATTCTTTGTTTTGATAACCTTCATAAATTTTTTGCTATTTCAATATTATACTTCTCTACGAGAAAATTAATAAATCTGATCCGAAAAGATCTGAAACTAAATTTGTTAGAAGCAAATCCGCCACTGTCACAATCGACCAATCAGGAGCCGCCATTTCAAAATTTCTAAGATGGCGAATCAGTTATTTGTCGTAGTAAGTTATCTGGAAATAGCGTCTGTGTGTGTTTTAATTAGACTATTAGTCTTCTCATGTTTACAAAACCTAATTTAGGTTTAAAGTCATTGAGAAACGCATAGCTGGCCATAATAGCTGGGATATAATATCTTAAATTATCTCCAGTACAAGCAGGCATCAACATCTTTCCACCACCAACCACTTACTTAAACTGTCAATATATTTGAGAAATACCAAGAATATAACTTTGACAGCATCACACATTCTCCAATATTTAATGCCCTTTCAAAACGGTTGATGCCTTGACGGCACGGTTGGTGCAGTGGCTAAGCGATTGGACTGCTGCGCTGCGTATCGCGGGTTGATCCCCGCACGGAGCAAATATTTGTATGGCCTACAGATAGTTGTTTCGGGTCTGGGTATTTGTGTATGTGAGTTAAATGTTTGTGAACGCACCCACGATACAGGAGAAATTCCTAGTGTGGGGCAACGTTTAGAAAAACAAAACAACAGAGAGAAGTAATGTTACAAATATTTCTGTGATACCATTTTTTAATTTTTGTGAATTATTATCAACCTACAAAATGCTGTTTTACCTAAATAATCTATATAAATAAAAATGAATTGCAATTCTGTTAATCTCGTTAAAACTCGAGAACGGCTGAACCGATTTGGCTAATTTTGATCTTGAAATATTCGTGGAAGTCCAGGGAAGGTAGTAGGTTAGGTAGGGTAGTAGGTAGGTTAGTGGGTAGAGTAGTATGTAGGTAGGGTACCCAAGTAGCACAAAACTGCATTATTGGATGTCACATAAGTCCACATCGGTAACTTTAGCATTAATGAAGACTTATTAGAGTTTTCTCGAACTGCAAACGCTGAAAATTATGCTTTCGTCTGTTTATCGACTATATAAACAACCACGGAAGTAACATTGTAATGTTTTGAGCGTTAATATAGGTGTTCAGCCCCCCTATTGCGTATCTTTTTAACGTCAGTGGCTATCAGAAATGGTTTGGTACATTTTTTTCTTAAAAATTCACCATTTGACAGTTATTTGATAGACATTATAAGTTATCCACTGTCATTAAAAGATACACAATAGCCCTGCTGGTCTGTGTTAATCAGCATCTGGCATCAATTGTACTTTCAGCTACAATATAACATTTTTGTGGACCTGAACGTAGCTATATTCTGAATGGAAGGCCACAAATGTACCCATAAAATGCTTGCATTTTAAAAAAGAACATGTAAACTGCTCTAATGCAATCAATTATTCTGTGACTTCAATAATTAACAATGAAATATTGCATATTGCTGAACATAGTTGAACTTTTACGGTGTTAATCAGCTTGCTACACGCAATCTTATAATAGCACTTATTTAGCCCACATCATCAGTATGGGTGAATTTATATGATGCTAAATTACAGCAAACTGCTATAAAATAATGATCCCTTTGATCCTGGTTGGAGCTGAATACTTGTACTAGCATAGGCAATTAATCTACTAATGCCGTTAAATAAGATCCTGAAAGACTATCATTAGCGCCCAGTATTTTTTTTTATTTGGCCTGCACTGTCCCACTGCTGGGCAAAGGCCTCCCCCAATTCCTTCCAAGAGCGCATTTCGGATTAATTATGCTGTTTTCACCGATCCCTATTAAACCAATTCGTACAGAGAGTTGGTTCGTTGGGCACAATATTTGTGTGCCATGTTACCCACCACTAAGCTTTACATGGATCTGTAGCCGACTTGTTCGACACAAAAACTACCCGTCTCAGTTTGTTACGCATTTATGTACCACGAGTGAATTCAAACAAGTGAATTGAACAGCACATAGCATTTCATTGTGATTAATGCGGTGCACATTGGATGTCCGCCATTTTTCAGGTGTTAACCTGTTTATCTATCTATCTATCTACATATATAAAAATTAATAGCTGTTCGTTAGTCTCGCTAAAACTCAAAACTCGAGAACGGCTGAACCGATTTGGCTAATTTTAGTCTTGAAATATTTGTGGAAGTCCAGGGAAGGTTTAAACGGTGAGAAAGTGGTAGGTAGGTAGGGTGGTAGGTAGGTAGGGTAGTAGGTAGGGTAGTAGGTAGGGTAGTAGTTAGAGTAGTAGGTAGGTAGGTAGGAAAAAAAGCATTGCAACGCATGCGCGGGTTCAGCTAGTTAGGAATAATACTAACAATTTATTTTGGTTTAGTCCGCAAAAATAACAACTAGATTCAAAAGGTTAAATTATTTATAAGTAAACAGCGTATTGTCAAATTCAATTTCCAGCTTTTTTATTGTATCATCAACTTATTTTTTTCTTTATATTCTATAAATTTTAAGTAAACAGTAATATTTTGAGCGCATGTGAAAATGTTCATCTATAATACCAAACCATATTTGACAATAAACTTGCTTTCCCAATCACATTTTAGGCATGTTAAAGAAAAAACCAAGGTTTTAGTTACCGAAAACTAATATTTTACCACGAACGATGGCCACAAAATGGTTCGCCAACAAACATCACCAAAATAATAAATAAAAATTTTGCTACTTCTAACAGCTGAAGCTTTAAAAAGATTCATGTCTGTAGTTTGTGCTGAGTAATAGGTAATTCACATCTAATAATCAGCCATTGTGCTGTATAATAGGTAACACCCACTCAAATAATCAGTCAATGTTCAGCTCTTGGGGTGACTCTGACTCTCCTATAATAGGGGATCGGACAAAAAAAAACTAATTAGTCCGTCAGATAGATTTCCAAAAATTATTGGACACGTATTTTTTCTTTTTTCACGTAAACTTAAAATGAAGACGATACACTGCTTCGAAAACTCGTGTGATGTCATATGATAGTACATTTTGACAACACAAGTGACGTTTCAAGCCCCACTCCAAGATCTTTGACGCGTTTTATCTTCGTAATTTTTTATTGATTTGTTAAACCAAAAAATACGTATTCAATATTTTTCGAAAATCTAACTTACGGACTAAACAGAATCATATTATTTTGACCCAGTCCGATCCCCTATTGCTTAAATAATGCTAATATAATGCAATTAGTTACAGTTATTCAGCTAACAGCTGTTTTATTTGTGCCTAAATCAGAGTTATATCAGCTGAGACAGCGCCTCTAATGCTTTTATTCAGCAGGCTTGTACAGCTTAGGAATCTAATGTGGACAGTGATTCAGCTATTATACAGCGTTTCTGTGTTACTTGAGTAGGAGGTAGGAAAAAAGGCATTGCAACGCATGCTGGGTACAGCTAGTAATAAATAAAATAGGTAGCTCGATCAAGGGCTTGATTCAGAAGGCAGTACTTTTGGACACGGCGCGCATTGTCAGGAGGTTCCTCTTTCAAGAGCCCTGACCACCGGTAGCTCAGACCCTGTTCCGATGCCAGTGGGCTACTATGTTTTATATTTTTAAATGTTTTTTATATTATGTTGTATAGGAATGTTTAAAAATGTAAATAATATGAATATGGGAATAATAAAATAATAATTGTTAATGCCATGGAGCTCTTACATGGAGAGGCTGTACTGTAAGCAACCCCCTGACAGATATAGCGCATTCAACCTAGCATTGCTTCATTAGATTATCAAAGTCAAACTATTTATTTCAATTAAGCCATTCTTATTTTTATTTACCTGAGCCTCCATTACCCAACGACGCACCAGATCAGGTACAGTAGCTGATAGGTGGAGAGCAGACACAAGGGCTGCGGAGCTGACTGCAGGGTTCTTATCCACAATGGCTTGCTTCATGTAGCGCTCAATTGCTTGCAACATTGTGCTATCGGTGATTGTACACAGAGCACGAATAGCAGCAGCTCTATACAAGTCTTCCTTGCCCGTCATGTCCTTAGTGAGGGAAGAAGTAACTATTATTACATCTTGCGCCATAGTACTCAGTTCTTTGATTGTCAAGTACACAAGCCGGCGTAACACGACATCCTTCGACTGAAACAACTTTGTAGTAGCGAAAAACATGTCCGTAGCTTCTTGTGTATTCAATTGCTCCCCTTGATTTAACAAATACAAAATCTTCGTGAGGATATGTATGCATTTTTTTGGATTAACAGGTGTCGAGTTAAAATATCTCGCCTCTTGTAACAACGTAGTTTTATCCAAATTCTGAAAAGTACTCCCTGTGTCCTCGTCTTCCTTTTTATCGCGGCGACTCATTGTAGAATGATTTGATTAAAACACAATTATCTATTTACAACAAGAACTCTGAAAGATAAAATTATAGCAAGCAGTCCCTCTGAAGGTACTCGACCACGTCAATACCATAGAGTAAAATACATAAACCAAACAAGATTACGTCAGTTCAGTGTCTCCTTACGTAAATCGAGAGTTACCGTGTTGCTAGGGTAAAAATACGGTGTTTCTCGACCAAATTACCGTGTATTTTTTCAAAGGATAATATAACAACATTAATATGAAATAAATCAAAACACTATATTTTGCTCTTAAACAAGTAAAAAAAATACACGTGAAACATGCAAAATTCAACATTAATATTAGATATAATGTTGAATTTTGCAAATTTCACAACATTAGTTTGCCTGAAATCAACACAGTTTTTCCCATTTCTATTCCTTTTTACCCGACTGCAAGGAAAGGGATAATATTGTTTTGGTTAGAAGTTTGTTTCTTTCGACCCCCGGCAGTGTTGCCTTTACAAAATTGTTAATTTGACTGACGAGAAATTCGTTGGAGGACTTTTAAGCAGTACACGGTGAAATTTATACAATAAAATAATTCATAATGGTAATACGGTGATTTATGACACGGTAATACATTATTACCTTGACCGTAGATATTGACTTGATTACGGTGCATCTACGGTAATTACCGTGTATATGGAGACACTGCGTCAGTTACATTTTTTTTCTTGACCATAGATAAAACAAAATCCTCCAGTCGAAATCACTTCACTAGATCATACCACTTCATAATAATTAAAAAAATAAAAATAAAACACTTCATAAAAAAGTCTGTCCATAATGTCCCTATGTATGCTTAGATCTTTAAAACTACACAACGGATTATGATGTGGGTTTTTTTAATAGATAGAGTGATTCAAGAGGAAGGTTTATAGGTAAGTATCACATTCCTCCCGTGCGCAGCGAGGGCGGGTCGCTAGGAATAGAATAAAGTGAAACCTAAATCATAAACCTACAGTAAAATTGTACAAAAATACGTATATTTTTACGTTTATTGTATATTTCGAGTCCCTTTATTGCACGTCACAGCAACGTAGGTACCAGCAGTGCACGACACTGGAATATCGACAGTGGGTGCGTTCCGAATTACGCTGTAATCGATTTGAGCGTCCATAAACCCGTACCGAATTACTGTGAGCGCGCTAACGATGTCCCTTGAATCGTCATAGATGACGTCATGACATGCGCCACCTTGCGATTACACCGGGGTGCGTTTAAGATGGCCGGCGAAATTTTCGCCGGATAAAAATTAAACTAGCGAGGGTTCGCTGAACGGAGTCATAGGTTTATGTCAATTTTATCTGTCAAATTCAATTGACAGCTAAATTGTAATCTCGATTTTGCATTTGATCTCGAAATTATTATTTAGTAAAAATAGACCGGAACATGAGGAATCAATTTGCCGATATAATATTTGTTTAAAGTATTTTATAATATTATATTTCTACAACAATTTGTATTATTACTTCATCCATGATAATCCACAAATAAAATTGACGGAGAATCGGAGACGTTTAGTACTCGTTTCAGAAATATTCGTAAATATGGCGCGATTCTAGCAAATTAAACAACAAACAGCTCAATGACAAAGTCAATCTGACAGCGGGATAAAATTTAGCGAGCTAAAAAGGTCGCTAAAAATTATCCTAGTTAGGGGAAAACTTATACCGGGGACGGCCGTGAACGGGGCAGATAAAATTTTAGTCAGGTTAATTTTTCGCCTCGCGGTGTGCTTGAACGGGGTGTTTAACGTTTAGTCAGGTTAAATTTTAGCCTGGATAAGCATCTTAAACGCACCCCCGACCATGCCCCAAATAGATATCACCGTGAGCGCTGTCAAAATCAAAATAAAAAATGACAGATGTCTGATGCGTGTGTGTGTGAGTCTGGGTGTGTGTGCGTGTTCACAGCTGAGGTTCACTGGCTGGAGTCGCACAAATACACAGTGTTGCCAGAAGGTTACATTTCTTACATTTTTCGTAACTTTTGACCCCCTCGCGTAACATGTAAGTAACTTTTATATTTAAGGCAATTTTCGTAACTTTTGAGAACAACGAGATTTGTAATACTAGATTTTTGCAAACAGTTTTCGAACGCATTTCAACGCACCTAAAACTGGCGCGATTCACTCCTCACACTCAGAGATGGTTCTGAATGGAAAGCGCCATGACAAAATGAAACGTATCCTGGTTATATTAAAACTCGATTTTGCTTGAGCGGGTGCGCGCACGTTTCCTACTTCGCGAGTTGCCGCCGTTCGCAGTTTCGCGACTTTCGTAGCTATTATCTACAGAAATGCCCGGTTGTGATTCTGATTTGTTTTGTTTCATTGCGTTATTGTTTGTTGTCGTACATATACTGTGAGAAAAGTGCGTGAGTGAAGTTCCGGTGATTACATTAATAATTTATTGTTTGGTAGGTAAGTAAGTTTATCGGGGCCTGTTACAAAAAAACGCGACATTGCCAAGTTTCCTCGTTGAAATTGTATGCTTTTACTTCGTTGCTTGAAATAATAATTTTTTGTTAAAAATAGGTCGTTATCTCTACTACAATAATCACAGAGTGAATTTAAGATAACTTTTTTATTTATTTAGTAAAAAAAGTCATTAAGGTGAATCCTCCAACCAGCCCGCGAAATTCAAATTTTCTTAAGTTTTTTGCAATTTGCAGGCCAGTGATAGGTTGTATGTTGATGAACATTTGATTCGCGGCTGTAAGACGTATGAGTTACAGAATTATAATCATCAAAATCATTAATACAACCCTCCGAGCTCTTAAAGGTGTAAAAATGACTTTTTTCAAAGTCATTCCGGAATTTTTATGAGCTCGGAGGGTTGTATTTAATGATTTTGATGATTATAATTCTGTAACTCTTAAGTCTTACAGCCGCGAATCAAATGTTCATCAACATTCAACCTATCACTTGACAAAAAACTTAAGAAAATTTGAATTTCGCGGGCTACCCTGGAACATCAACTTTAAGTTAGACGTACAATAATATTTTAATGAACATACAACCTAGCACTGGCCTGCAAATTGCAAAAAAGTGAGAAAATTTGAATTTCGCGGGCTGGTTGGAGCAAGGATTCTATACGTATCGAATACTAATAGTTAGTTCAGAGTAAAAATAATGATGCACTACCTCGTAGTTTTGGCAACAATGGCGCTGCGAACAAATGAAACTAGTCTGTTTTATCCTAAGATTAAATACACCCTATGACATCATAGATTCCTTTATATTTCATCATTTTGCTGATATCAATTTCGACTTCCGACCCCAAAAACAATTAAAAAAAAAAAAAAAAAAATGTAACTTTTGCAGCAAAAATGTAACTTTTCAGGTAACGAAACGTAACTTATGACTCAAGGGCCCTGGCAACACTGCAAATACATTCAATTAGTTCTTTGAAATCTCTTTGGAGTCTCATAACCATGAGTATTCAAGTAAATATACAAGACGAGCTTAGCGGGCGACGAAGTTCTCTCATGCAGGGTTGTTTTTGTTATCACGTGACGAGTGAGCACTGTAAGCGCGCTTACGAGCGTTCCGAATTGGTGACAGCTCATAGCTGTCACCAATTCGGAACGCAAAATATCGACGTGAGCGCTATGAGCGATTATTTTGTAATACGGAACGCGGCCAGTGACAGTCACAGGTGACAGTTCAGAAATTGACAGTTGACAGGGAAAAACTTCATAATATTTTTAAAAATAAAATACTATCTACATAGATTATTAATTCAGACTTTTGGTAAAAGTGGAAAAAATAACTGTTTTCATCTTGTTCAGATTGAGACTCGGCCAATGCTGCAGACCAGTCTAGGATCCGCGTTCGGGATAGCTCGGGTGCGAATGCGGCTTTGATGAACACTTCTCTCCGTAAAGTGCAATGTTCGACGGCTCACCATGGGGCTATCGTCACCACATAATGCTGGCAGAATAGTCGACAGCGGCTTAGTTGCCAAATAATAAGAAAGAAAAAGTAGTGAATTTTAGTTTTTTTGTGAGTGCCTCTAGATGGCTGGATCCTCTTTACCATTTGGCCAGTAAGTATCATAATAGACAATCACAATGTGTATTTTACATAATTAATCTTACATACATTATAGTAGTAAAACACGTCAAATACTGTTTTTTGTTTGTAAAATTGACTGGTTGATTGAGTCAGTTTTACAATCAAAGGTCATCATCATTTGCCAATCCCAACTATGTTGGAGTTGGCTTCCAGTCTTATTGGATACAGCTGAATACCAGTATAGTTTAAGGGTGTAAAAGTAAAAAGATAGTCTACTTATTTTAAATTTTTTAATGGTTTACCGATCTACAAATACATTTGTACATGGGTATTTTGAAACTTTTTGTGGCGAATTTTTGCCCTAACACTCATTATACATATATCAATTTATTTTAATTCTACTGTCTTCTTAATAGCATTGAAAGAAAGAAGTCCTTATGCTATCCAAATACAGAATGCAGCAACAATACGACAATAAATGAATTTGTATTTCCTAATTTCCTAACAAAAATTCAAGTATAATATAAAGTAGTTAGTCCCAGGACATTACTTTTCATTTTCCCTATGATGTCAGATTAATAGGCTAGCACCAGTAGATTAACAACCCCCATATTAGTATAAACACTAAACACATTTTGCCAACTCGCTATTTCAAAAACCTTTTTCCAAAAAAGTTGTTCCCTAAATTAAACCAATATTTAGAAATTATGTTCTACTTCATTAACCATTTTATGTTATTCGGTATAGTTTGTTTGAATTTCAATAGTTAGTAAGGTGCAGCGGGGCAATCTCGACAGCGGGAAATTTCAACTAATCTTAATAACTTCTACATTTTACTTTGAAAGTTGAAATTTCCTGCTGTCGAGATTGCCCCGCTGCACCATATTTTTATTCATAATTACCAGTATTTTCATTTAGTGTCGTATTGTCGTTGTCACCTTGAATATAATTTTGGTATTAAATACCTGGTAATAAATTGAAATAAATTCTATATTGACATAATAACAAATTAAAAATAAATAACAATATCCAAAATTCATCAAAACAAAGAGCAGGTGCAATGAATTTATTAAAAAGAAAATTACTTAAGTTTGCTGAATAAGGCTGACTAAATTAAATACCAAGGGACTAAACGGAATCATCGGTTTAGCAAAAAATATTGGATACATGTTTTTGGTTTTATCAAATTAATAAAAATTGACAACAATAGACCAAGTCAAACATCATGAGTTACTATTGACAAAAAAATGTACTGAAATATGACACCACACGAGTTTTCAAAGTGTGTAAAAAGAAAAAGATGTGTCCAATTTTTTTTGGAAATCTATCTGATGGACTAGTAGATTTTTTTGTTGTCTACCCTATTTTGCTAATGAAATCATAATCATTGGGAATAATAAATATGAAACATAAAGCATTATTAACTTGGTAACTTAAATTTAGCTTGGTTACTGTTTAATTCAATGACTTCTACTACATTATTGAAGAAATAATAATCCACATAGTTACATGTAATAAGTAGTTTATAAATATTCACAACACAAAAAAAGATTTTCTAAAATACTGACCAATTGTTAATAGAAAAATTCTCAATAAATTGTGTGAACTTCAAAGAGAATACTATATTTTATGAGATCATTGACCCATCTTTATTTATTAAAACACTTAATACAAATGACTGGCTAATGATTTTTATAATATTTTGTCCATCGGTCTTTTATTTAATAACCTTCTCGTATCTATTTAGCTCATCTCATCACAATTCTGGACTAGAAAGTGCAATAAAATACAAGGATAGTATGGTATTTGATTTGCGTCTATGCATGTTACATATTCCTATCTATACTGTGTAAAGTAATATAAAAATCAACCAACTTCAAGTTCGAACATTGATTTAAATTTTTGGAATCTCATGCGACCCATCACAATTTCTGCCTCTGGCATGAGTACTGTGCGTTTAACTTAGTACATTACCTTGTTGGTTATTCAAGGAAATACTTTTAAGAATTTCATAAACAGATTTTAACAATTCTGACTACACTTTTTGAAAGTTACATTTTTAAAATGGATACTGTCCATTTACTAATTTTTAACCGCAGTAACGTTAAACATCACTAGAGCTCCTTGTTTATTAATGAATAATCAATCTTTCCAAATATGTCTGTGGGTATTTTAAAATTGTGCACATGATACCTAAAATTTTATGGTTTTTGTGTCTGTTAACCTATTTAATGGGTATCACAACATCTCTTTTGTTCTTACGTGTTAGTGTACATAGATTTTGCTCTCTACAAGATGAAAAAAGATTCATACATGAAATGCGAACATCTATAACTTCTCATTGATTGACCTACATGGCAACAAAAATTGCATCCCATATTTTATACAATGTGTACTTTAGATGAAACAGTTACAGTACTTACATCACTAAAAGTTTTTTTTATTTCTATTTATTTTAATACTAAGATAATTTTATTAAACATAACAATAACTATTTGGTCGCAAGTTTGACTAGCTTATCTTGGCGAAAGTAAAGTTAAGTATGGGACCTATTTCTCATCTTGAGAGCCTGCAAAAACATTTTATTTTATTTTATTCTTTTTAATAACGTATTAAATCCATTCTAAACAAACTGCTAAGCAGCAAAACAATATTATTATCACAAGGCCGAAAATAAATAAATATATAATTCAGATTTTTCGTGTTTATTTTTTAAAAAGATATTACTTAGACAGACTCTGTGGAACGTAATCTGGAATGCTCTGTTCAGAAATAATTTTGCAGCCAATTTTACTGCTCATTAAAATAGATTTGATTTAAATGTTGCTCCTATTATTTAATGAACCTGAATTATTTTAAATAGACCTAAGTACGATAATACCTCCAAGTTCGTATTGTTGACTTGGTGAATCTACATGGACAGTTATCTACACCAGTCAAACGAAGATAACACTAATGGTAGTTGTGATGATTTCACTAACAAAGTAATCACCTTATTATAAAATGGCTATCATGTGAATCAAATGGAACATTTTTTTCTACACTACAGATTTGGCTTCACATTAATTTATTTTTAATTATTTACATTGCATTAATTTACAAAATAGGTCACTCGGTCTTATTTTCCGGTAACAGGATTTCGCTACTTTATTAACACATTTTTTTTTAAATTTCTATATCTTATTTCAGAAATCTCCTTCCCAAATACTTACTGTAATCCTTTTTTAGTGTTAGTTTAGTTTAACTATTAAAAATATTCCAGTCGCTAGTCAATTTTTTATTTCAATATTAATCTTACGACTAGCTTATTATCTCTTGCCTCCACAGGTCATTGTTGTATTTATTTTATTGACAGTGCCTAATTGGCTCATTCCCATTAGTTCGATTCATTAGTTCGATCGTCGAACTAGTGAGATTTTTTTTTCTCATCTGTTCGACCGTCGAACTAGTGAGAACTTTTTTTTGCATTTGTTCGACCGTCGAATTAATTAGATTTAAAAATAGTTCTACTATATTTAAATGTTTTACTAATTTCGTAATAAAATAAAAAACGCAAAATTATAGGCTGTTGCTAGTCGTCCGCTAAGTGGATGAATCACCGTTTCGCGACAGTATCCTTTATGGGCGGCATGGGCACCGGGCCGTAGGCCGACGAAGGAGGCCGGCGGAGGCCCGGCACTTCGGGGACAGAAGATATTAGTGTTATTTAATATGCGAGCGAAGCGAGCGCGCGTCATGGAGTACATGCGTTGCATGTATGAGTGACGTGACCAAAAGCTTTGTTATACTTTGTTCTAATAATATTATTATGGTAAATAAACATTATGTTATTTTAATTTAGGACTTAAAACTTTTATGGAAAACGATTTTATGTCTTTCGTATATTATTGATTGTAATATTTATGAAAAAAGTTCTCACTAGTTCGACGGTCGAACAGATGAAAAAAAAAATTCTCACTAGTTCGACGATCGAACTAATGAATCGAACTAATGGGAATGAACGACCTAATTGGCACTAAGTCGCTGGAATTGAAACATCAGGTTATGATTTTTTGTTATCTGGTTTTTGCCTCGTTTTCGAGAATCGAATAAATGTAATTTGAGAGCGGCGATGGCGGCACGCATAAGTTGTCTCTGGTGTTGTACTTAATTAGAAGCATGATTAATAAACTAGTTAAGCTAATATTCCCAACATACATTTACAACGATCTTAAATATTATTATCTCTATATATAAAGAGATTCTAAATTGATGTAAGTTTATTAGCATGATACCAGTGCCGATGTCTCAAAAATATTTTCTATGTATTTTCAAAGGAATGGTTGAAATTTGGTCTTCCTTTTTGGTCTAACAGTTGTGCGATTTCGTTTCGATTTACCTATTGTAATTACTAACAGGTTTATGCCTTCTGTAGGCACTTCTAATCGATAGTACCTAATTAAGCTGAAGTTACACGTGATCGTTTACACAATGCATCTATAAACCTTATAAAACATATGAAAGCCGATCTCATGCTTACAAAACGAAATCGGCTGTTACAAATAACCGGTATAATAATCAGCAAAGCGATCTTAACGTGAACATAAACGTTATTGTCTTAAAATAGACTAAATAATGCGATATTTTACTGTAATGATCAACAATATCATCTTATGAAAATCGAGGTGACCCTCACGTTGTCCAGTCAGCCGATATTCTTTTTGATTTTGATATCTTGTTCATTAAGGTGCAATTACAATTATACCGAAAGTGGCTTGCATTGACCATTTACATTTAAACTAACATCAATACCTAATTATTATGAGTAGCCTAAAGTAACTTTATAGCTTCTAGGCCGGCGGTAGGAAAACGTAAACGTTAATTTCGTAGATATTTACAAGTAATATAGTTTTTTGTTCCAAACACTACGTTGCTAATACTTATTTTGGCACTCGTTTTTGGATATTTGCTTGGTTACAAATGGTCCTTTTATCCGCCACACAGTCAGTAAGTACCTCGTTAATGTTTCTTGAAAAATAACAAATCAGTGACGTACCAGCCCAAATACGATTGTTTCAAATATATACATAACTGGTAGGCCCTAATAAGGCCTGTTCACAAATAACATCAAACATCAACAATGAGATCAAACTTATTCTATATTATACATACTCATTAAAAAATGCTTCAAAATTGGTTCACAGACTTGTAGATCAATGTTCGTCTTCATCAGAAACATCTACCTATTGATAATGATGAAAAATTACAGGATATACCTACCATGACTTATTTATGTTGTTCTAAACATAAATACTTGAACATTTATTTAACCTAGATAACGTCTCTATCTTGTGAAATGGGATCGTTGCAAGAATTCAAAATAGTTATTTCAATAACACTAAACCATTTTTTTCTAGGCCTTAATGTCATAAATTTCATATTTTTTACCAATTTCTAGAAAAAACGGATGTTACCGTGTACTTATACATTCAACGAGTTTTTGTTTTCTCTCTGATTACTTTGCTTTTCGTCACGCAGATACATTTTAGATTATTATACCATGCCCGAAAATTTTATATAATTACCCCTCCTCAGAGTCAGACAACACATTTGTCTTAGATATACTTAACACATTATAAGATACTTATATCATTTCAATTCAATAATGTCAATTGATAAGCAAAAAAACACATTGCAATCTACGAATTGTGAAACATCTATTACACAATAATTATCTTGACAAAAATGTATTCTATGTTGGAATATAATATATGACTATTAATTGAACATTATCGGATAAAAAATAAATTTAAATAAAAAATTAAAAGCACTTTGGCAAATTAGTGTGGACTAGTTAGTAGTATTTCTTTGGTTTTAAAATAACTTTTGTATGAAGAACGAGATAATCTCTAAACTTATTAAATATCTTATAAAACTATAACAAACAAATACAATCAGTGAAACAATGAATAACAATAAATGGTTGCTTATTTCGAACACTCAGAAACTTGATTGAATATAATATGTAATTTATGACTATTATAAACATTTCACCACATATACTTTACAGTGATTTTGTTGCAATGGTCCCAACAAAAAAATGGTCTAAGTTCAGGTGTATAATACACAAAACATTATTGCTATTCCTGACTGGTACAGATTGTTTGCAAAACATTTTCCATTATAGTACCTACATTTTAATGTGTTCGCGAACACAACACAGTAACAGTAACTAACTATACGCTACGTTACATACAACCGAGGAAAATATTACATTGCATGTTGTGTTGCAAATAATCTATACCAGGCTTAACATGCAACATAGATGCTCAAAACCAATATAGGGACCTTTTATCTGACGCTTTGAAATGCAGGGTCGGACAAACAACAACTGTTACTTCTTTGTAGTGGTCACGGCTGGTTGCGCTGGCGGCTGGATACTGACACGGACCTCTCCTGTGGGGCCCACCACGATTCTCACCTGAAAGAACAAAGTGCTTGTTATACGAAACATTCGATTTTTGTGCGTTGTTGTAAAATACTGGTATTCAGCTGCATCCGGTTAGACTGGAAGCCGACCCCAACATAGTTGGGACAAGGCTAGAACGATGATGATCTGGTTACACTTAGTTAAGAGGAAATGCGAGTGGTATTTTCTCCATACAAACGCTCTCGCCTGTTTTCTTTTTGGTTAATGACCCTAGAGCAATGATTTTTTACAGAATAATAAATATTAACTATTTCTATGCCCCTATGTTTTCCTTTTTGGGGGATAAATTGTTTTTATAAGCACTAGAACCCTCAAAATTGCTTGTTTAGATCGCTGTTAACAGAGTCCTAGTGTACAAATTTGACAACTATTAACGAAAAAAGAAAAACATAGCGGCGTAGTATATAACCTCCTTATTCATTGTCTAAAATATCTTTTAAATTGGTTCAATATTGGAGGAGGAAATAGGCGAGAGCCAAACCTCGAATTATAACTTTTTTCTGTAGTTGTCCTTATCGCACGAATTTGAGGGCAGGAGGACGGAGAGAGACAGCGATAGTGGAGAGAGACAGCACTCGCGTTTCCTCTTAAGTGGCTAAACGATCTAACTGTGATCCTATCTAGTGCGAGACCTACTCGGTATAAACTGACACATTCATCATGTAATTTTTTCGTGTTTTTTTTTTTTCGTTTATGTATAACTTGAGACCTTGTTTAACCAAAAAGCACTTAAGTTGACTAGACTAATGACTGTTGTATTTTTCTAAAAATCTACACATACGCTTAGTAGCTAACTACTTTAAAATATTTTTGAGAATGCTTGATGAACTGCTATTGCAGACCAATAGCAGTTCCATTGGATTCCATTTTAAACCTCTTTTTGATGTTTACACTAGAAAATGTCTCCCGTATCTTGAGTGCGTCTGGGCCACAAAGAAACAGGCTGTGCCTAGTTTGGGACCCACGGCTACTTCTACTTTTGTATTATTTTAAGTTTGCTCATAATATTTTTATTTTCTATGTTTGTATGTTATCTAACTTGTACACGCGTGTCAAAAGAATAAATTGAAGTTGTTCCTAGTTCTAAAACGGTTCGCAGTTCTGTAGAATACACGCCCAATTTCGACAGTTAGTATGTTATAATCTTTTTATGTTTTTTTTTATCTTTTTATTTTCAACTTTAGTAAACTTTTTATTTTAGTAAATATTTTTAGATTTTATGTTATGTGTTTTATTTTCTGCTACCTTGTCTTTGTTAAATTTTTAGACAGTTCTGTTTTTTTTTCTGTTGTGAAATACGTACCCTATACGAGACACAAACATTTTGCATTAGTTCATCAGTTCATAATGAGTTTGCTTCAGATGGTACGGTCAGCATCAGAAGTAGCTGAACATTTCGGAATTTTAATTCTTTTATGTACAGGACTCTAGATATTATTTTTAATGTTTCAGAAGATTATTTGTTAAAATAGTCCTTACACTCCAATAACATGTAGTAACGAGTAATATCTAACAAGTTTTTATTAATAAAACAGCTTCTAAACTTTGAGTAATGTTAATACTTCTGATGCTGACCGTAGGTACCTAGTCGTTTCGGCGGAGCAGGGTGAATCTGAAGGTTGAGCTGATTTGTATAGCAGGAGGTAACCTTAAAACATGAGCGTAGTTACCTAGTCTCCCCGTCAGACATTCATAGCGTAGTAGACGGGGTTTGGCGGAGGCGCCATCGGAGACGTGGCTTGCTGCGCCGATACCCCCGAGGGTGCGCCTTCCGGGGCTCCCCTAGCGGCCCTGGATGGGGACCCGGGCGCGGGCTGGTACATGGGAGCTGCCACCTGAGGAACAAGGAAAATTGACAAAGGCATTAAGGTTGCTCTAAATACATTCCTATTAATCATCTATATTTAAAACAGTCATCTGTATAAAGTACTTAGTGGAGCATCATTTTTACAATTCCTAACTTTTTATGTACCTAGTCTTTTAACAAATTTTGTTTTAGAATTAATTTGTTCTTCGTGATGATTACAGGGCATAATTTTATTAATATCCACCATCAACTAAAAAGCAAAACTTTATAATGTTATTCGTAGCTCCGTAGCACCTCCGTAGCCGCGTAGCTACGGCGTTATACCACGCTACGAGGCTACGGAGCTTCGTAGCTGGTGTAGCGCGACGCCATAGATTGAAAATCCTTTATTAAAAAAGGAATCAAGCCATATAATATTATATATTTAATACGAAGATTCCATATAAATAAATACAAATCTTCACTTACAAATATATTATACACTTACGAAATTACTTACTTTCTCTGAGTAGCAAATCATCTGCTTTCCTCCTCCCGGCTGAGGAGCTGGCACGGGCCGGTATCGAGCCGGCGCGGGGCACAGCGTCTGAAAACATTTATAGGAATTATGAAACTAGCTGAACTTTGATAGTTGTTAATTATACATAATATTGAACGGGCCAAGTATATAATGACAGGCGTCCTGCCTGTACGGGGCTGTGCGCACTGGACGGCACTTAAAATTAAAAATCAATCGTTAACCAAAACTCGCTTTGTAACAACCACAGGTAGGTAAATACAGAATACTAACATGATGTGTTTATCTGAAGAATTGAAGATGCTGACTAAAACTTATCAAAACTCAAATAAAATATGCTTATTTTTGTGGTTTTATGGAAGGAACTTATTGCCTAAAACCAACAATTTCCTTCCATAAAACCACTAGAACAAATTAAACACAAGAAGCAGTTTTAGGTATACCACGGAGCTATTCTTGGAAACAATTTCCCTACAAAACTTAAGTTACCTCGTATTTACACCCACGAAAGTTAATTACTTACCATAAGTACTCATGAAGGAAAGTTTACCTTTCTCATATTATTACTTTAATTAAAACAAAGGAACTATAACGTACGACTTGGAGATTGAGTTTGTTCGCAGAATTCTAGACAACTTTAGAATCATAGTGCTTGAGTTCAGTCTAGGTCTTGCCTTTATGTATAAGTCAGCTGCTTTCTATGTGACGATGTCAGTTAATAAAATATCTTGCAGAATACCTTAAACTAGACAGGATGAAGTTTGACCCTTTGCCCTTTGTGCTTCGAAGATCCTGCCATCCTTTATGTAGTTACAATTTATTTCTTACAAGGTCAGACTGCGAGCGAAAATTCGCTTGCTTATGGCCGGGATACACGAAACCAGTTTTTCAAGCCAGGACAGCAAGCTAGTTCTCTACTACTAAACTGTCCTGGCTTGGAACATGCTAGAAATAAAGCTAGTTTTGTAAACACGAAGCCAGAAGTACTAGCTTACTGACACTAGCTTGCTATCCTGACTTGAAAAACTGGCCACGTGTATCCCGGGATATTATAGTTGCATGCAATATGTAGCATGCAAATTTTCACCTAGTTTAGCAGCAAAAACATCTGATCTATGAAGTTGTTGTGTATTTAGGTACAATGTTTTATACAAATAAAAATTATCCTATACCTATTCCTCTGGCTGCTTTTTCTACCCTTAGAAACGGTCGGGGTACACCGACGAGCAAATTTTTACTGCCAAATGTATGAACTTATGGAGCAGTGTTTTTTTTATAATCTTCGAAAAAATAGAGGTGTCTCATTATTCATGGTAACAACTTGCACGTCGTTGTCCCTTTTTAGGGTTCCGTACCTCAAAAGGAAAAAACGGAACCCTTATAGGATCACTTTGTTGTCCGTCTGTCTGTCTGTCTGTCTGTCTGTCTGTCTGTCTGTCAAGACCTTTTTTCTCAGGAACGCGTGGAGGTATCAAGCTGAAATTCATATCAAATACTCAAGTCTATGGTCTCTTGGAGCTGTGAAAAAATCAAACTTCTAAGTCAACGCGATCAAAAGATACTCCCGTTTATGCCGCAAATTTTCGACACTCGCAAGGGAATCAAAACCTACAGGGTACTTCCCGTGAACTCAGAATCTTGAAATTTGGTACGAAGCAACGTCTTATAGCATAGATAAAGGAATAATTACGAAAACCATAAATTTTTAGTTACATCAAGATACTCCCGTTTATGCCGCAAATTTTCGACACTCGCAAGGGAATCAAAACCTACAGGGTACTTCCCGTGAACTCAGAATCTTGAAATTTGGTACGAAGCAACGTCTTATAGCATAGATAAAGGAATAATTACGAAAACCATAAATTTTTAGTTACATCACATAATATATTTTTTTTACGGAACCCTCGGTGCGCGAGTCCGACTCGCACTTGGCCGGTTTTTTTTTTTGGTGGGTGTAAAATCATCAAATGACCCCCCCCCCGCTCTTGGGCAGAGCGAAGGACCAGAGCGCAGAGCACCAGAGGGCTCAGAGTGTCAGATTTCTACTGACTAAAAACCGAACCCATGTTTCTTCTTTGCCTTTGTGCCGAGGCCACGTCATCTCGTACTAAAATCCGCGGCCCCGACGGGCACGTCGTTGTCCCTTACACCGTATTTAGTAGAGACCTACTTATTTGCATGCATTTTTGTGTAATCATTTTGTAATTAGGTACTTGTATTTTATAGTTTAAACATAGGTACCTACTTATTTCAATTTTATCTTGCATATTTTGGCACTTTTGTTACATAGTTACGTAATTAGGATCATTTATGATGCATTTTGCACTTAGGGGACGGGGGGGCAATATGGGGTTACGAGGCAAAACGGGGCCACCCACACATACAAGTAAGCACACATGCTAGACGCGTGTTGCTAAAGCCAAATGGTGGCCATTATTATTGCTTCGGTCGTCAATACGCTTGTGACCGGCTACGAGACTGCGCGTGTGTTTTTTTTAAGACAAAAATAGTTTTTCAACGTGACTTCATCTAATTTTAAGTGATTACAGAAACGCTCATAACAAGGTAAGTTATTAAGGTACTAATTTCGTTTTTTTATTGTGAGTTTCCAGCGATATTACTTATTTATATATTTTAACTAAAATCATTTTAACTGTCCTGCCGTTTAGTTTATTATTATTTAAAGTAATGTTTGGCATTGGGGCAAAACGGGGTCGTGGCTAAGGGGCATAACGGGGTACCTTATTAGCCTTATTGCTTATTAGCTTATTAGCCCTATATCAGCTGACGAAGACTAATGAAATAATTTGTTTGTTTGATAATTTATGAATTACTTTGTTTTAGGTATAAAATATGGTACGAACGTACAAAAAGAAAACTTCGAGGCGCAGTTGGTCTGGTTCTTACTTCAACCCCTAAAAAAACGAGTTAGAAGAACGAGAACAACTTAAATGAACCAAGAAGTGTTCGAACCCAAATGATCGTTGATGTGGTCGTTGAACTCACACAGCCTGTGCTGGTGTGGTTGACGAGAACGAAGAGGAAATCCACATCTGCTCATTTTGTAACCCAAAATAATTGGTAAAAATAAGTAGAGAACTGGGTACCCCATATTGCCCCTACCCTGGGGCATAATGAGGTTTTCGTAATGGTCTGGTAGATTTGAAATTAAAAAGTTGTTTGATTATTTACTTTCCTAAAGTGTATTCCAAATGTTAATTTTGTAAGTAAACTAAAAGTTGTGATAGCTTTCAATTAAGAAATATATTCCTTTTATTCTTTTATTTCTTATTTTCCTTAGCGTCCCCATTATGCCCCCCCTTCCCCTACTACCTCCTTAGTCTAGTGGTCGCATGCGCGACTGCTGTGGATTAGGTCCTGGGTTCGATTCTCAGGTCGAGCCAAGTGTTATTGAGTGGATCTATCAGAAGTTTCTCAGTAGCTACCACAAAGTCTGGATTTGTGCCCGGTTGATGGATTACCATAGCATATTGAGGCTCGCCCCTATTAAATGGAACTAAAATACCCCACATTTCGCTAGTTATACTTAACTGGTGAAATGTGCAGGGTATACTAATGGCTAATCCTGTGCCTAACTTTTCGGGCATTACAGGCGTACGTTTATGTTTTGCATGCAGATTTCGACGATTTGAAGTTGCATATAATATAATCCGATGTGTATTTATCTAGATAATAAAGTATTACGCATGTTACCTGTAGTTGAAGTGGATGCGAGTAGTGCGCTCGCTGCGGCTGCACTGGCGCGGGCTGCGGCGTGCTGGCGCCGCTGCGAGCCTGCTGCTGCTGGTAGTACGAGTGCATGCGGCTGTCTGCAATACCAGTTCACTCACTGTTACTCTACTCACTTGGCTGTAGTCATTCTTATTAGGCCCTTCGCCCACGTACCGATGCTCTTGCGAGTTCGCATCGATTCAATCGCGATGCGGTCGCTAGCTGTTTGCCCTCACATACAAAACTAAAGCGCCTTAGTAGCTATGCTGTCCAAAACGCGCGACAGTATCGCTACAAAAAGTTGCCGTGGGCAAGGGGCCTTATATTATTACAAAATAAGTAATATTGAACAATGCCAGACACTTTCCTTCGGCCATAACTTCTCCCAGACGCTTTAAAACTCGTAAAGTTAGAGTGCCTGATCAATGTATTCTAGGCTAGCAACTAGAAGCAACTACTATTTTTTCGAGAAAAAACAGTAGTCTTTTGTGATCAGGCGCTCTAACTTTACGAGCTTTACAGCGTATGGCGGAAGTTATGACCGAAAGAAAGTGTCTGGCAATGTGCAATATTATTTTACAAATTGTCACCTGGTATCGGTAAATTGGCCGTCTAACTAGGTAGGTATGCTGGCATTCAATAGGTACACGTATAAACACTACTCGAAGCCCCCACACTTTAGAAAATAAGTAATGCCTGGCGGCACTGGGCTCTTGGAATAAAAGTCGCGGAAAACTTTATTTGCGCGATTCAGGATTTTGCTGTTAGTTCTTCAATATTCTCACAGATTGCGCTCTAGTACTTAACTTGTATGGTACAAGTAACAAGTTGCATTTGTACTTTTTTGTAGTGTCGCGCAGACTAATTGATTCTTAATTGTATTTTAATTTTAAACACTGATTATACTTTTTGCTGTGTCCTACAGGGACCAATCCATCCATACTATATATCTATAATATAAAAATGAATCGCAAAATGTGTTGGTAAGCGCATAACTCAACAACGCCTGGACCAATTTGGCCAATTCTTTTTTTTAAATCTTCGTTGAAGTTCAAAGATGGTTTTTACGGCGAGAAAAAATAGAATAATTGACGGAAAAACCCTAAAAACAGCCCGAAAGATCTAAAAAGATCTTTATATACCTATCTTATATATGATATATCTTAAAAGATCTACGGAGCAATCATAACCAATTTGGTGGTGCAATGATTTTATTAGCAGGAGATTTTCGACAACATTGCCAGTGATTCCACGATCAACGCCAGCTGATGAGCTCAATGCATGTCTAAAGTCCTCCAATTTGTGGAAACATGTTAAAGTACTTCATTTAAGCAAGATTATGCGTGTCGAGTTGCAAAATGACCAATCTGGAAACATATTATTTACACAACTCATTGACATTGGTAATGGCAAATTTCATATAGACATGTTGACTGGCTGCATTAACTTTCCTCAAAGTTTTTGTCAGTTAACTCGATCAAAAGATGAACTTATTCAGAAGGTGTTTACAGATGTTTCTCAAAATTACAGAAACCATGATTGGTTGAGCGAAAGAGCTTTATGGGCTGCAAAAAAAAAAAGTGTAAATGAATTAAATTATAAAATTCAAGAAAAAATTAAAGGCGAATCGAGGATATATAAATCAGTTGATTCGGCTACTAACCAAGATGATGTAGTGAACTATCCACCAGAATTTTTAAACGCGCTGGATTTTCCAGGATTACCACATCACAATCTTCAATTAAAGGTTGGATCGGTAGTTATTATGTTGCGAAATATCAACCAAACGCGTCTTTGCAACGTCACACGGTTAGCGATAAAAAAATTACTAAACAATGTGATAGAAGCAACTATACTGAAAGGAAAGTATAAAGGAGAAGACGTTCTTTTACCGCGCATCCCAATGATTCCGACTGATGTGCCGTTTGACTTTAAACGACTACAGTTTCCAGTTCGGCTTGCTTTTGCTATGACCATAAACAAGTCCCAGGGGCAATCATTAAGTGTTTGTGGTATTAATCTGGAAAACCCATGTTTCTCACATGGTCAATTGTATGTTGCCTGTTCCCGTGTTGGAAAACCATCAGATTTGTTTGTCTATGCGCCAGGAAATCAAACAAAAAACATCGTATATCACAAAGCACTACAATGAAAAAAAAAGATTTTTGATAATAATTATGATTCACATGATTAACAATAAAGGAATTACTTATTTTAAAATGATAATATATTATGTTTTATTTATTTATATTTCTTATTCAAAACGACCTATCACCAGGGTGGCGGTTCTGTTCAGGAGATTTTTTTTGCCCCGACTATAAAATATGTAGGAACAAAAAAATGTCTCATTACAAATATTTTTGACAGGACTTTATTGCTATTTAATTAGGCAGTACGAAGTCTGCCGGGTCAGCTAGAAGCAAGAACTCTCTTCTTCTTTACGACTGCTATTAGTCAATGTACGTGGCCCAATATTTACGAACTGTTGATGGTGAATTGTGTGGATCTTACAGAGAAGCCTGTCAACGTTTGCAATTACTAAAAAATGACGCTCATTGGGATAAAAATCTCAATGATGCTGTAATATCAACACACGCTAATCAAATACGAACATTGTTTTCAATAATCATATCTACATGCTTCCCATCAAACCCAATTACCCAATTGATTTGTGGATCAAGTACAAAGATTATATATGTGATGATATTTTGTATAAAATACGAAATAGAATGGGAAATCAAAATATACAAATCAGTGAAGAAATTTACAACGAAGCATTGATTTCAATTGAGGACATGTGCTTGATGATGTCAAACAAACTATTAATTCAATTAGGCCTGGCAGCGCCCAATCGTCCAATGCATGATGATTTTAACAAAGAGTTGAATCGAGAAAAACTGTATGATATCAACACTATGAAAGAATTAATTCAAACAAATCTTCCAATGTTGAATGAAGAACAGAAGTATGTATGTATTTGATACACTTATGAAAGTAACAAATGATGAAACTGGAGGGATTTACTTCTTAGATGCACCTGGTGGTACAGGAAAAACTTTTTTGATTTCATTTATTAGCAACGATTCGCTCACAAAAAAAAATTGCACTTGCACTCGCTTCGTCGGGAATCGCAGCAACTTTGCTTGAAGGTGGTCGAACAGCCCATTCAGCATTAAAATTGCAATTAAATATGCAAATCAATGAAACTCCGACATGCAACATTTCGAAGAGCTATGCAATGGCAAAGGTCTTGCAGCAATGTAAATTAATTATTTGGGATGAATGCACGATGGCACATAACAAATCTTTGGAGGCTTTAGACAGAACCTTAAAAGATCTACGGAGCAATCATAACCAATTTGGTGGTGCAATGATTTTATTAGCAGGAGATTTTCGACAACATTGCCAGTGATTCCACGATCAACGCCAGCTGATGAACTCAATGCATGTCTAAAGTCCTCCAATTTGTGGAAACATGTTAAAGTACTTCATTTAAGCAAGAATATGCGTGTCGAGTTGCAAAATGACCAATCTGGAAACATATTATTTACACAACTCATTGACATTGGTAATGGCAAATTTCATATAGACATGTTGACTGGCTGCATTAACTTTCCTCAAAGTTTTTGTCAGTTAACTCGATCAAAAGATGAACTTATTCAGAAGGTGTTTACAGATGTTTAACAAAATTACAGAAACCATGATTGGTTGAGCGAAAGAGCTTTATTGGCTGCAAAAAAAAAAGTGTAAATGAATTAAATTATAAAATTCAAGAAAAAATTAAAGGCGAATCGAGGATATATAAATCAGTTGATTCGGCTACTAACCAAGATGATGTAGTGAACTATCCACCAGAATTTTTAAACGCGCTGGATTTTCCAGGATTACCACATCACAATCTTCAATTAAAGGTTGGATCGGTAGTTATTATGTTGCGAAATATCAACCAAACGCGTCTTTGCAACGTCACACGGTTAGCGATAAAAAAATTACTAAACAATGTGATAGAAGCAACTATACTGAAAGGAAAGTATAAAGGAGAAGACGTTCTTTTACCGCGCATCCCAATGATTCCGACTGATGTGCCGTTTGACTTTAAACGACTACAGTTTCCAGTTCGGCTTGCTTTTGCTATGACCATAAACAAGTCCCAGGGGCAATCATTAAGTGTTTGTGGTATTAATCTGGAAAACCCATGTTTCTCACATGGTCAATTGTATGTTGCCTGTTCCCGTGTTGGAAAACCATCAGATTTGTTTGTCTATGCGCCAGGAAATCAAACAAAAAACATCGTATATCACAAAGCACTACAATGAAAAAAAAAGATTTTTGATAATAATTATGATTCACATGATTAACAATAAAGGAATTACTTATTTTAAAATGATAATATATTATGTTTTATTTATTTATATTTCTTATTCAAAACGACCTATCACCAGGGTGGCGGTTCTGTTCAGGAGATTTTTTTTGCCCCGACTATAAAATATGTAGGAACAAAAAAATGTCTCATTACAAATATTTTTGACAGGACTTTATTGCTATTTAATTAGGCAGTACGAAGTCTGCCGGGTCAGCTAGTATATAATAATATTATAAAGAGGTAAAGTTTGTGTGTATATTTGTTAAATTGTAAGGGGTAATCTCGGGATCTACTGAACCGATTTTAAAAATTCTTTTACCAATAGAAAGCTACATTATTGCTGAGTGTCATAGGGTATATAAAAAAACCGAAAAATAAAAAGGCTTTTACGTGGTAGTCCGTTTTGCAAAGTGAATCGGAGAAAAAAGCAAAGCTGCGGCGGGCGCGGGATGGTTTCGGGTTTAATTCGGTTCGCGTTCGTGCCCACTTCGGGAGAAAGGGGCGTGGCCTTTTACATCTGATCTGAGAGGTAGGTACCCGCGCGGCTCAGTCGCGTGGTCGGCTCCTTACGCAGCGGACGTCCCCGAATCTGAATTTTTCGAAACGTAATTAGCACACTTTTGACTAATTATGCCCAACGAAGTGGGCACGGGTCAGCTAGTTAATATTATAAATGCGAAAGTAACTCTGTCTGTCTGTCTGTTACTCTTTCACGCCTAAACGGCTGAACGGATTTTGATGAAATTTGGTACAGACATAGTTTGGAACTTGAGAAAGGACATAGGATAGTTTTTTTTTTTTTTTTCTTTTTTTCCGCGAGATAAACCAAAAATCTGCCGGAAGTCACTATTCCACGCGAACGAAGTCGAAAAAGCAAAAGCTAGTAATTATATAATTGTACCATAACTTTAAGCCCATTAAAAGATCATATGAATGAATTCACTTCTGCCTGTAGGCACAGATATTATAATACTTCCTGTAGGTAATGTCGCCAGTTTGAAGTTTCGTATAAACTTCAAGTTAAAATCACTCAGCAATAGAGTAGCTTTCTATTAGTGAAAGAATATTTGAATAGCTAGTTTCGGAGATTGAACATTTAACACCTTTTACATGCCTTTTACAATATCAAAGTAGAGACTACGAGTTCAATTCTATAGAATGATAACTTACAGTCATTAGCCTGCTGCCATTGTTGCTGCTGTGCACCGTAATCTGCATGGTGTTGGTAGTGATAGTGAGTACTGTACGGCAGGTACAGCAGCTGGTGATGGTTCCTGATCGGCGGCGGTGACTCCGGGCGGCGGCAGCGAGGCACCGCGCGCACCGGCGACGTCTGCTCCGAGCTCGTTTGCGAGCTGTACAACTCCTGACTGCTGTCCGAGCATCTGGAATTGGTAAGTGGAAGCAAGAGTCAGTGTTGTGTGCTTATATCTCTCTGTGCTTCCACCCTTGACTGCTGAAATTGCGGCCAACAATTTAAGAAGAATCTCGCTGCATCGATTTAGGTTAGGAAAGCGTTGCGGTGTATTTAGTATATTTAATAGCCGAGTCTGTATTTACTTAGAATAGTCGGATAGTTAGGTAGGTAACCTAATTTAGTGTTTTTTTTTAAACCAGCTTCCTAACCAACTATCTGTAATAATAAAAAACTGTAAATATTTAAAAAGTCTTACCCGATATTAGCATAAAGCGAGCAGTTCCTATACATGGTCTCTTGTTGCTGCCGCTGTTGCTGGTAGTGAGCATACGTGGCCATGGTCTGAGCGTGCGCGTAGCAAGCATCCGAGTGCTGCTGGGGCACCGGGGTGCTCTGGCATGGCCTCGCCGGCATGTAATCTGATGATTTAGACCTGGTGACCGATGGAATACAACTTTAATAGTTTTCAGTGCTCGTTTTCTGATTCTTACAGTCTTTAGACAGTCGCTCTAAAATGCACGCAAGCACAAGAAAAATCATTTCGCAAAAAGCTGTCAGCAATGTCAAGTAATCTTTGATTCTCTAGCGTTAATCTTACCAGTTAGAATTGGCACTGGCTCGGCTTTGAGGCCTTGAGTTAAGATTGGCTTCCGAGTAATATGGCCAAGAATAGTTAGAGTTTGTGCGTTGGCATGCGTGTGATGGCATCTGTTGCGGAGTGGTGCCCGGGGACGGTTGCAACTCGTTCTGCATTTGTTGCAGTATCTCGTCTGATGCTCCAAGTTGCTGCTTTATAGCAATGCCGCGAACGGCCGGCCGGCGATGGAAACCTAACAAACATAATTTAAATAACTTTATTTACAAACATTGAGATGTCATAGGTGCTACTAAACCCGTCTGCCTAACTAGGAGAATACAGACTTTAATGTTAATAAAATGATATTATCTTACCGTAATCGTCATGCTCATCATCGCTGCTAACCGGCTGTGACTCCTGGCCGTACCGCTGCCTTAGTCTCTCAGTCCTCGGAGCCGTGGCTCTAGCAAAAGCAGCCAAGCCATCGTCGCCTTCTCCGGCTCCTAGATACCAGAGAATCTTAACAAACTTTGTAACCGACGGCAACGTCAGATTTGCTAGGTACAGTCACCTGCAAAAATGCATGGAAAATTCAGAAATAAAATCGTGTCAAGCTAGAAACGACGCGACCTAACGTAAACGAGTTATCGACTATAAACGTTCACAGGAAAATAGACACTAAAGTACCTATCGATGTAATTTTGCAGGTGACTGTACAAGTTATAAACCAACTTCTACACCTAAGCCAACTTAGCTGGATATCCGAGTAGGTACGGTTACCAAAACAAAGACCAAGTAAGGTTTTGAGCAATATTTAGTACGAAACGAGAATTCAAATAAAAGAGTTGGAATTTACGTAATTTTCTTCGAGCGTTCGTGCTAGACCCGTGCCCACGGATGATCTAGGATCTGACATACCTACCATACCTAGTCAGTGTTGTCTTCCTTCGAATTTTCAGGCAATTGTTCACAATAACAGTACGTGCCAATTGATATTTTCATAGGAATGTTTTGTGTGGGACGTCTGGGTAATACAACCCTCGAAGTATCGCTGAACGGCACTTTTCGCCTAAGAGGTTGAGCGGGAGGTCTTTTCTCCTTTAAAATTTGGTCCAATACTGGAACCCCACTGAATTATGAATTTTTACTTAGGTAGGCTATTCACTTGCCCATAGACTTCAGGCTACATTTGCCTTTATCGCACGCATGTCGAAATCGCTCTGGATTTTCAATGATAATTCCGTGCCGTGCTTCGAAAGGTAATATGCCGGTGGTCCCGGCCGCCAAACAGCGTTCGTCAAACCATGTCAGAGGTCCTTGAGGCGGTATAGAAACTCTGACACTAGGATGTGTGGGGTCGTTAAACCTTACTGTCCACACGATAAGAATGAGCAGTCAAGTAAAGGCATTGATGTTAGTATTAGTTTATATCTGTGTTAGGACTTACAGAGCTGCCCGCTTACCCGGTGTTCCTGCGACTACATCCGGTGCCGGCGCATCGTTGTGTTCTTGCAAGTCCACGTTAGTGGCCGACGAGGCTGATGTGCGGTCTCCCGGTGGGACGTAGTAGAAGCCCTCGTGGTGGGCCGCGCTTCCAACACACGCTGTCAATGGTGCTAGTGTAGACAGGAACTGCCTCCTCGGCTCTGACTTCGGCTGTGGGGGGAAACGACGTAATGCATTTATTTAGGTATAAAAGGTAAATTGTAGGTAGTTATCAAGATCAAGTGCGTAACCACGGAAAAGCATACGACGTTTAAATAAGTTACATAAAACGAAACAACTCCTCGTCTTAGCACTTTGAAAAATATATTAAGGTACTTGAGAATAATAGAATGTTTAGCACTGCGTAAACCCGCATAAGGGCTTGAAACGAAGTTGACTTAGTACTCTATCTGTACTGCGGGTCACGAAATTACAACTTAGCAACTTGCATTTTATCGAGATAAAATGTTGGAAAAACCACTCGGCATTCCAGCTCAACACTTCAATGAACAGAAGTGTTTTTTTTTCATTTGTGTAAAGTTCCCAGTCGTCTGTGAAGTTACGCAATAGTGATAAATTGAAAGTGAAACCACAAGTGAAACTCTATGATACTCTTGCTACTGGCACAAATTTATTTGTATGCACCGATGTTGGGGTTAGAACTTACGGAGGGCTATCCCTTATCCCTGTATACGTAAATTATTTTACTTGTGATACAGATGGCGACAGTCGGTGTTAAATCATTTTTTCTTCAATTTTTATTTTACCACTTTGTCGACGTGATTGATACACATATTATTGGTACCTACCAAATTTCAGCTTTCTAGTGCTAACGGTCACAGAGATTAAGCGAGATCGGACAGACGGACAGGCAGACATGGCGAAACTATAAGGGTTCCTAGTTGACTACGGAACCCTAAAAAGGGCTCCCTCTGGTCATTAAGTCAAATGACAACATGACGTCACGACTGTTATCTCCGAAGGGTCACGTAGAGGTGTTCCCATTAGTACACCCACAAATCAAATCAAATCTAATTTATACTTAAACCTTTAAACGAGCAATTCTTGATATATGAATCTCGGAAACGGCTTCAACAATTTTCATGAAATTTAGTATGGAGTGGGTTTCGGAGGCGATAAATCGATCTAGCTAGGTTACATTTTTAGAAAACGTCGTTTTATCAACAAAAAATACCGAGCGAAGCATTTGATGACTAAATCATCAACATCAGCCTATAATGTTCCCACTGCAGGGACTCAGGCCTCCTCTCTAGGAGAGGGATGGGCTATAATCCACCACGCGAGTCCGGTGCGGGTTGGGTTGGTGATTAAATACATTCATTAAAATGTATTCACAAATAATGATTATATTAATTTTATGTTAGTTCGTCTTAGATTTACATTACTTAGAATAGGGCAGTTCAATTTATCCGCAATAACCACCACAATGCCATTATTGTTAGCAAGAACTCTACTCAAAATCAGACGACTTTTTTGCGCAGAATAGCTGCAAATCCGTCCGTACGAGCCTCCATGAATATGGCAGATGTACTGCAGAGAGAGAGCACAGCACAAAGCATTCGATATATAAGGTCCCATTTAAATAGGTGGACAAATTTTAACACAGCGTTCAGTACGTCTAACCAAACATATCCAAGTAAAAAAAAACACTGATTAAAGTGAGTTTTTTGTACGTAAAATATTGGGTAAGTAACACTTTTAGTGTATTTTCGCTCCCTGTTTTATTTTCTTGTAGGTATCTGATGCGTTTCTCAAATTTTCTTTTTTTACCATTGTCCTTATTTTGGTGGTCTGAATGATTCCTAAAATTTTGTCCACCTATTTTAATGGGACCTTATATAATGGACTAGCTGACCCACGCAACTTCGTCTGCATCACATAAATATAGCTATAACCTTTCTCGATATATCGACTATCCGACATTAAACAAAAAATCTTATCTTTCCTCTTTATTACAATAGTTTAGATGGTTTAGATTAGCTTAGATTATATTAAAGTGTGAATTACTATAAAAGCTATCTCTTACTGTTAAATATACTATAACACTCTGTACTTGTAAACATTATGTGATGCAGTAAATATTTTGAATTTGAATTTCCCGGAGGCCAGCCAGAATCCCCCGTACCTACATTGCGACGCAACCCGCGTAATTATTTTTCCGCGCGGGTATTTTTACATTGCGATATCTTCTAAGATATTTGTTTAAACTGTATAGAGTAAAGAGCACAAATATTCTATATTAAATTTCCGTACTAACGGACACATTTATTTTGATACTAGCTAACCCACGCAACTTCGTCTGCATCACATAAATATAGCTATAACCTTTCTCGATATACCTATCGACTATCCGACATTAATTAAGCTAAATCGTAACAAACAAAAAATCTTATCTTTCCTCTTTATTAAAATAGTTTAGATGGTTTAGATTAGCTTGGATTATATTAAAGTGTGAATTTCTATAGGTATCTCTTACTGTTAATTAAATATACTATAACACTCTGTACTTGTAAACATTATGATGCAGTAAATATTTTGATTTTGAATTTCCCGGAGGCCAGCCAGAATCCTCCGTACCTACATTGCGACGCGCGAATTATTTTGCCGCGCGGATATTTTTACATTGCGATATCTTCTAAGATATTTGTTTAAACTGTAAAGAGTAAAGGGCACACATATTCTATATTAAATTTCCGTTCTAACAAACACATTTATTTAGATATAGATTAATACCATATGGGTTAAATAAGATTCGCAAAAAATAATTCTATTTAACCTAACAGTTTAACAGTAAAAAAAGGTTACAGTGAGTCAATCTTAAAAGATAGATATAGGCTGTCGCAGACTTTTTTTTAGAACTTTTAAAGAGGAACAATTCCTTCATACATGATATTTGCGTAACTTGAACCGTTTTCGCAGCGCACGCAGCGGAAGCTCTCAAAAAGGAAATACCTTTTCCCGTTTTTGTAACATTTTTCATTTATGCTCCGCTCCTATTAGCCGTAGCGTGATGTTATATAGCCTAAAGCCTTCCTCGATAAATGGACTACCCAACACAAAAAGAATTTTTCAATTCCAACCAGCAGTTCCTGAGTTTACCGCGTTCAAACAAACAAACAAACAAACAAACAAACAATCAAACAAACAAACAAACTCTTCAGCTTTATAATATTAATATAGATAGATTAATACCATATGGGTTAAATAAGCTTCGCAAAAAATAATTCTATTTAACCTAACATTTTAATAGTAAAAAATGGTTACAGTGAGTCAATCTTAAAAGATAGACAGATGCTGTCGCGGACTTTTTTTAGAACTTTTAAAGACGAATAATTACTTCATACATGATATTCTCTTAACTTAAACCGTTTTCGCAGCGCACGCAACGGAAGCTCTCAGAAAGGAATTTTCTTTTCCCGTTTTTGCAACATTTCTCATTTATGCTCCGCTCCTATTGGTAGTAGCGTGATGTTATATAGCCTATAACTTTCCTCGATAAATGAACTATCCAACACAAAAATAATTTTTCAAATCCAACTAGTAGTTCCAGAGTTTATCGCGTTCAAACAAACAAACAAACTCTTCAGCTTTATAATATTAGTATAGATTATGATTACCTGCCAAAAGTAAACCTATGGCATGACTATTATGGTTCCTTTTTGTGTGTTACGAATTTTGAAGTACTTAGTCCTGTTTGTAAACTAATTGATACCATAGATACCTGATTGCTTGAGGAGACACTTCATTATCAAATCTAATTATGTATGTTAACAGAATCATGTAACTGTAGGTAGGTAGGTATTCCCTTGCGTGTGTAGTGCTAATCTGTAAGTAAGTACGAGATTGAATTCGTTTTCATAACAGACTAACCTTCTGTGGTTCCTGATGTACGTCACCCAGGTCCGGCGGCAACTGCCGTGTGGGCAGCGGCACCGATATCGTCGAGGATGACGAGCTAGACGAAGCGCTGCCAAACGCTTTCTCGCAATTCTTGTCGATACTGATGCTGTTGTATGACTTGTCGCTCGACTTGTCGCTGCTGCTCGACATCTTGTCGGCGCTAGCCCCGGCTGGTGACGACCTCTGATCCTCGGGCTCATCCTCCACATCGCAAGTCAGCAGACGAATGCGTTCAGCGAGTGACGTTGTTTCCTGCTGCAAACATATGTTGTTAATGACAGTACTGAGCAAATTGTTTCATCGACTACGAGTACAAGACAATGGTCACAATGGATATGTCCCGTCTCATGTTCTATGGATTGCGAATGACGGTTCTCACCGAGTTGGGATCTTACTGCGGATGAATACTACATGAATAGCTATACAATACTCGTACTAAAACGTCTATGGAAACTTAGACAGCGCCTTCAATTGTGTAGACATGTGATGTTTTATGAGTTAAAGAATAGATATCATAGTTTATTGATTACGATAGTTTCGTTATAGGATACTAAAGAGTAGTAAAGAGGTGCTAGCAAACCTAATATAATGTTTTCACAAAGAACTTGGAAGTTTGTGAGGAGTTGAGGACGGAAATAATTCCGTTAAAACTATAAAGGCAAACTTCTTAAACTACCTACACTACAGTAGGACAGGACAGTGCTTTTGTGTAGTTTGAAAATTCATTTCGTATTACAGAAGTTGCACGTTTTTTATATGACTTATAAAACTTATGACTAATAAGTTGTTATGACAAGCGTTATTATTATATATGATAATAGTGCAAGTAAATATTGTGAGGGACGATTATGGAAAACATTAAACAATAATCGTTCAAATAATTTTATGGAAAACAAGACAATATCGATGAATAGGTATGCGTAGGTGGAGAAATACAACAAAATAATTGTCAAGTTTGCCAACATCTTATGTAAGTGTTCACGTGCTTTTAGCCGATTCGTTTCATCCAGTTTTCAATATTATAAATACTAAATTTTTTATTATCTATTTGAAGTTAAGTTTAATACGACAACACGGGTTTTGCTTTATTTTAACGTCAAAATGAAAGTTAGCTCACTTTTTCTTGGAAATTCCCCGTAGGGATAGGAATTTTTTTATTAACTTTATAGGAGGGACCGCGAGACACAAAAATGCCATGTCTTTATATTATATAATTATATTTTCTTGTTAATCCTTCACAAAAAGTAGGTATACTTAGTTTGATGTGCATAATTCTTGGTGTCAACCTGTATTATTAAGACCATTTAAAATAGTACGTCTTCGATGGGCAGGACATGTGCAAAAATGGACGAGGCCAGAACACATTTACTTGACAGTAAACCAAGATAGTATCGCAGCAGCAGTCGAGCCAATCCCGACTAGAAGGCCCGCGGTAGTAATATCTAAGATGATTATGATGGTAATCCACCTGGTTATATAGATAAACCCTTTAATAGATGGATATTATCCAGACCAGCTTTAGATGTATCTAATTTACAAAGAAACTTCTTCAATGTTCAGTCAAAGCTACACATATCAAACGATACGCGGAATAGGCCAGTAATAAAAAGTGGTTGTTAAAAATTCTGACTAGAGCTAGCGTCGAGAAATGTAAAGTGAAAATACGAGTACGTGGAAATGCAAACAAACACAACGCATAGCGATATTAGTTTCCTCGGAATTGAATTAGAATTGTGTTTTTTAGGGTTCCGTAGTCAATATGGAACCCTTATAGTTTCGCCATGTCCGTCTGCCGGTCTGTCTGTCCGTCCGTCCGTTCGCACTATATCTTAAAGACTCAAACAGTAATTTGGTAGAACAAAATTAAAAAACACATTTTTTTAAGGTAGGTATCTCACAGTATGACAGTGCAGGGATGTTTTTTTTCTCGTGACGCTTATTTTGTAGGATGACGTTGGATAGGTCTTTAAAAAGTATTGCGAGTTTATTAGGTACACCTCTGCATAACCGTTAGGAAATTACAAGCGTGACGTTATGTATGTATGCAAATACCAATTGAATAAAAAGAAATGAGTTCATTAATTAATGGTATTCAGCTGCATGAGCAACTGCATCCGGTTGGCCAATCCCTGTAGCATGGCGATTCTATCTCTATTCTACCAAGAATAGACAAAGATTTTTCCATACAATTTGACCTTGCTACAATCTGTCATTTTGTCGATTCTTCCGTCGACAAAACCCGTTTCTTCGGTGGTCATGCTAAGCCGGCTGGAAGCCGATCCCGAGATAGTAAAAAGGCCAGGCAGATTATGTGTATTTGTCATCGTTCCATCAATAGTGTAAGGCCCAACGCACAACGGCGGAGGCGCGGCAAAGCGCGGTTCTTGTCTGCTCTCGTGGCAGCTTGACGGCTCACCGCGCGCGTCTCGCTTTGCATGCCGTTTTCAACCGCATGTCATAGGAGTTAAGGTTTATTTTATAAATTGACTAGCTTTTGTTCGCGACTTCGTTCGCGTGGAATAGTGACTTCCGGCAGATTTTTGGTTTATCTCGCGAAAAAAAAACTATCCTATGTCCTTTCTCAAGTTCCAAACTATGTCTGTACCAAAATTCACACAAATCGGTTCAGTAGTTTAGGCGTGAAGCAAAGACAGACAGACAGACAGAGTTACTTTCGCATTTATAATATTAGTTAGGATAGTTAGGATTTATTCTCAGTATCTTCGCCGCGCCTCCGCTGGTGTGCGTTGGGCCTAATTTATGCTAACCAAAATGCTAACATAATCATCTTGATCGTGCGAGCGGGATAGAACGATGTAGGTAGGGTGCGAAGTGAGGGCGACAATTAAATTAATAAAGGTTATCCTGTGCGCCTTTAGACATTATAAACTTCGTTATCCGATGTAGGAAATTTGATTTTATTTTTGGTCGGATAAAAGTGTTTTTATCGTCTCCAGTCTATAAATAAAAACTTCTGACTAAAACCTTTTCAATTCATAAAGAAGGCAACAATCATCTGCCTAGCCTTTCACCAAATACGTTGAGGCACTGAACTTAACGGTAATGGGATAAGAGTCAGTTTTCCAGGAACTGTATGCTCATCTGCCTAGCCTTTACCCAAGAATTGTGTGGCTCGGCTTCCAGTAAACCGGATGCAGCTGAATATCAGTATTTCATATGATCTCCACAACTCATTAGGATAGGGTAATACGATAGCAGCGGTGGCCGGTAACAGTAAGTCGTATGTTCGAACCCAGGCAGGCACATTACTTTGTGCAATTTATTTCATCACTGCTCTCAAAACGGTGTAGGAAAGCATCGTGAGGAAACCGGCATGGCTTAGAACCAAAAAATTCGTAGATAATAGGTCTTTACCTATGAACTTGCCGTTTTGTTTGAAAAAATTTAAACGATTTTTTTTCATGTATTTTTTATTTGTATTAATCGAAGTAATCACTCATGCAATCAATGCATCTTTGCCAACGCAGTGGCAGTTTATTGATGCCCTTCTTAAAGAAATCAGCTGGTCGGGAGGCAACAAATTCTTCAAAGGCATTTTGTACTGCCTCTCGGGTATTGAATTTTTTTCCCGCCAAGAAGTTATCCAAATTCTGGAAAAACTAGTAGTCTGTAGGCGCACCGCGCAAGGTCTGGTGAGTAGGGCGGATGACGGAGAGCTTCCAACCCCAGTTCTTGCAACTTGGAGACCGTCTGCTGTGCAGTATGAGGTCGCGCGTTGTCGTGCAGGAGCAGCGGAGACGAGCGATTGACCAATGCTGGTTGGAGATGTGCCAGCTTCTCCATCATTGTGTTCAGTTCTTCACAGTACACATCTGCAGTAATGCTCACCCCGTTTGGTAAGAAGCTGTGATGAATCACACCGGCGCTAGACCACCAAACAGTGACCATCACTTTTCTAGGGGTAAGTTTTCGTTTAGGGCATTGTTTAGGTGCTGAACCAGGATCCAACCAACTTGCTGAGCGCTTACGGTTATCGTACAGGATCCATTTTTCATCGCAGGTAACAATACGGTTCAAAATTCCTTCATTTGTGTGTCTGTTGAGCAGTGCAAGGCACGTCTCGACGTGTACAGACTTCGCGCTGGCGATCATTGAGTTCGTGCATGGGGCACCCATTTGTCAAGCTTTTTTACCTTGCCAATTTGACGCAAATGGACCAATATTGTTTTGACGCTAACGTCGAAAGCTGCTGCTAATTCAGCCGTAGATTGTGTATCATCAGCTTCTTTAACAAAAATTATTTTGATTTGAAATGGCCAGTACTGCAGAACGGCAATTTCATAGGTAAAGACCTAATATGTGACATCTACTATTCCGCAGTGTGCCCGCGTGGTGGATTATAGCCTATCCCTCATAGAGAGGAGGTTTGAGTGCCTGCAGTGGGAACATTGCAGATAATGAATACGATATCCTTTGGTCTGAGTGGTTGTCACTTTCAAGCCACTGACTATCTGCAACGACTGTCAAACATTTTCAAAGGACAGCCGGCACGAACGGCTTGACGTGCTTTCCGAGATACGCATCAGGAAACTCGGTATGTAACCCATTCACGGGCCTTCCTTGACAAGCCCAGCTTAACCGCAAGTTCGACCTGAGTGGCTAGGCTATAAGTTATAGTATAATATTTAGCCACGAGCTTATTTCGAAAAAGGCAAAAACATAACTAAAATATTCCGTTAGTCAATAACATCGACGAATACGAGACTCGATCGACGAACAATGTAATCTGATCGAGTTTTAATTTATGCGTTAGAGAGATTCCGACTCAGAAAAACCAAATCAAAACCTTTTCACATCCACTCGAATTTATAGATGCGATATTCACATTCTGGGAAATAGAAAAGTGAAAACGAGATAGTTCTTTGAAATTGTTGGGTGGAATTTTTCAATCTTACCTACCCTGGGTATTTCTCACCCTTACCGTTTAACTTTTATTGACAGTAAAATGTAGATTTTTCGAAGAAGATGTAGTTGAGCGCCGTAAGATTTATACCTTGGAATTCAGGACCAATCAATGAATCATCCATCATAAAACTATTGGACTGCACGTTCAAAAAACGTTAGAAAATTTTAATTTCGTGGGCTACCTTGTCGCCTTCACCTTAATTTATTAAATTTTCTCAAAAAATAAGGCAATATCTATATAATAAGATACTATATCGTTTTAATTTGTATTTACCCTGGATTCCCCTGGATTCCGAGATTTGACAATATTTACGCCTTACGGCACTTAATTACATGGTTTTCTTCTAAGAAGGTTTTACGGCTAAATAGATTTTTCTCGGAAAGATTGTAACCACTGTCTATTAAACCCGCACAGTTATCTAATACCGTGGGAATCTGTGACTATTTTTAAACATGGTGATCCGTCTACTTAATGTGATTATAGGTAAAGCAACATTTATACACCCTCAGGTTATGTTGTACCCAAAGTTATTTAAACTTTATTTAAACGATACTTGCGATAGACGGAATAACGCGAACAAAAGCTTTATCTATTTGCTTAGAGTTTAAACTGTCCATTGTTCGTGTTTAGTCCATTTTGCTTCAAGGCGTTGAGGCATGGGATTACATTTTTAACACGTTTTTATTAGCATCACCTGTAAGTCCTGTTACTATGTAGTAATAATAGATAAAAACCACTGCTTAGTTTCGGAAATTATAAATACATGTTTAGTTTGGATGATAATAATGATAATGCATGGTTAGGTTAATGATGTCATTATTAATATAATATGGCGGACTATGCATTGAAATGCACAGTAGTCGTAGTGTCGTGTAGTCGCATATCTTAAATCTCTTTGTATAATACTTGAAGCCTACATATTTTCAGGTCAGGTCGCATCTGGCATTTCGAAAATAGCCGGTATTTTATTTCCAGTCCAGAGCTTAGTAACCTACAATATATCGATGCCGATCTGTCGATCTGTTACTTTGTTGTGGTCGAGCTCGCGCCGCGTCATGTCATGTCTGCTGTATCGTCATTGTCTGGCCATGGCAGGTCAGATTAGCAACACGAGAATTGAAATTGGGCTTTTATAATAAATAAAATGTCGATATGTTTAAAAATAAATGGTGTCATCAAAGTTTGTTTAGAACTTTAGACGGTGGAACGGGTATGGGATAAAGAATATTATAAACTTTATCTCAAAAAAATTTATTTAACGTAAATCACAACAGCAGCAAATTAAAAACTTTAATCAGATTATTCACCCATAGGTCGGAATAGTTAATAAGCCGAAATTTCAAGAAAGTAAATCCTACTAATAGTATGAATGCAGAAGTTTGTTTGTTACTCTTTCAACACTACTTAATGGATTGGGATGAAATTTAGCAGTTTATAGCCTGGATTAACACTTTTTATCCCGGTAGTATTATCCCGTGGGACAATAGAGATGTTTTCGGACTAAAAAGATATGATTCTGATCCGTCCGTCAGTTAGATTAGGTATCGAAAAATATTGGACACGTGGTTTTTGTTTGATCAAATTAATAAATATTTACGAAGATAAAACGCGTCAAAGATCATCAGTGGGGACTTGTGACATCCCTTTCCGATAAAAAATGTTGTGCTAAGTATGTGACTTGACACGAGTTTTCGAAGCACTATATTGTCTTCATTTCTTGATTAAGTACATGAAAAAAGAACAAATATGTGTTCACTATTTTTTAGAAATCTATCTGACGGACTAATTAGATTTTCTTCTTCCAACTATGCTTTAATTTCATCACAATCACACTAAAAACTCAGCAAAGCGAGTCTTTAATGCTCTAGAGCAATAAAAATGTATGAAATTTCATTATTGCACAGTTTTTTTTTTTAATCGCACCGGTGCCAATCTCAATGGATTAGCTCTATTCAGCCAGCCGATATCAATACTTTTATTTTTACGTACGTATATTCGTTTCTATGTTTGTTCCTAATTTAAAAAAATGATTGCTGCTAACTACTAAAAAATGAAAGAAATTTAGAAGAAGTTTGCGACACGGTTGGCGCAGTGGCTAAGCGATTGGACTGCTGCGCTACGTGTCGCGGGTTCGATCCCCGCACGGAACAAGTATTTGTATGGCCTACAGATAGTTGTTTCGGGTCTGGGCGTGTTTGTGTATGTGAGTTTCAATGTTTGTAAACGCACCCACGATACAGGAGAAATTCCTAGTATGGGGCAACGTTTTTTTTTTTTAAAAAAAAAGTGTGATACTATCTGATTTTGAGTGCTTCGGCTTTGAATTAAAATGGAATCATTTAGCGACACATTAACTCCGGAAAACATTCTAAATCAAGCCGACTGTGGTATAGAAAATCTTTTAACTGTTTGATATGAGTTTCTTTTATCTACTATTCCTATAAGTAATAGTTGAAAGAAAAGCAGATTATGCACCTCGCCTTAAGGAATTTATATTGCCCTCGTGCCTGTTAGATTAGAGCCCTCGCTAACGCTCAGGCTCTAAATCAGGCACTCGGTGCAATAATAAATTACTTTGTGCTCGATGCAATAATCTACTATTGTCAACTACCCCAATTATCGAAGTACATGTGGCCTTAAGCTATATAAAAAATTATAAAATCCTTGAATTATTTTTAAGTTCCAATATAAAGCTGTTAAAATAGTGAAACTGTGGCAGAATATGGTACTTATTTCCGATCTCTGTTGATGACAAGCTTTTACGAAACTGACTTCTGCCATATTTAGGTATAAAGGGTGCTGGGACGTTGCGGGGATTCCGTGCTCCGAAAAACAAAAAACGTATTTCCAATTCCCTAGCGAAACTTGGTTATATACCTGTGACTTGCGACTAAAGACATGAGCGGAAATTACAGACTATATTTTTTGACGTTTATTTATCACGACGAGACACGACTAATATAACGGCAATTAAGTTAAAACAGCAGGATGAATACTTCAGCTGCTAATTATACTGCTATTGCTCGGACAAAGCGCAGATTTCACGACATTTTACTGTAATTAATGCTGGAAAGTTCGAATTTAATGAAAATGGACGATCACGTGCATCTTTTTATTCATCTGAATCGTAAATTAAACATAACGAGATCAACGATTTCTGCGGAGAAAGCATTGCACATAAATCCAAGAATTTGAACTAGCACGAGTAAAGAACGAACTCAAGCACTTTTATAAAGTTTTATTTAAAACTGAAAACGGTTCTTAGTACCTACATCTACTGGAAAAAGTTAATTATTCCACGTTCAATTGCCAGAGTACTACCATCCTATTTGGCATCCCACTCTAAGGCTGCGGTTCCACTGAGGTGGAGCGGAGCCGGAGCAGAGGCTTGAAATTCACATCTCTTAGCAGCTATGTGGATTTCAAGCCATGTGATTGGTGAATGGCGGCACAGCTCGTCTCCACTCTGCTCCGCTCAGCCTCAGTGGAACCGCAGCCTTAAGTAGAAAACAGGATTTTCTTAGAACCGGAGATTGTTGTTACTTAATTTGCAGTATTTTCCAGAACCTAGACCTAGACAGCCGCAGCTGATAGTTTCTCAGAACGGAAATAACATGTCAATAAACAGATGCGACGTTCAACCAACATACTGTAATATTAACGTGTCGCACGCTCAATGAGCTCAGTCCAATTATATTCTGCAGTAGTAAAAAGAAATTGACATAACGTATTAAATGGATTAAAATATAAATTGTGTTTCGCATGGAATACGCCTCTCAATTTTACAGTATACAGATGTAAATCAGTTTAATAGGATCAGTTCTGTTAGTTCGGGAATAACTAATAGCTTTTATGTTACATCAGAAATGGGCAATGCCAGCCTTGGTGTGTGTGTGCGTCAAGGTATAAAGTGTGTAAGGGTGTAAACCACAGATGACAGAAACAACAGGAGATATGCCCTTTAGCCGAAAATGTATGGGGACCTGTGTCGTCAGTTCACACACGCAGAGCAGTAAAAACAATAGATATACGCATTCGCAAACACATCCGCATTTCTTAAAACATTACGTACTACACAATCAATTATAAACCTTGTCCCTTCAGTCACAGCGTGTATTTACCATGCACCGCACAATTTACTTAATACATTTTGTTTTACTTCGACGCTAGTGATTGACTAAATCGAAAAGATATCGATTCTTCTATTTATTATTATATTGTAATAAAGTTCTTTTGGGGTCCTGAAAATAATATATTATAAATAAAAAAGAATATGTCCAGAAATTATTTAAAATAAAAAAAGTCATTTATTCAAAACAGGTTGATTAAAAAAATATATATATTGATTTGTGTCTGTAGTAAATCGTAATATTAACTTACACCACAGATGTGTTGCAACAGATTTTGACGTTCGAAAAGTGCTGATTATAAGCAGCACTTTTGTCTGTCTGTTAGTTTAAGTCCCTTAGGGGTTGAATTTCAAAAAATAAATCCTTCTTTATTCCTTGTCTACATTATAAAGGGAACCTCTGTGCAAAATTTCAGCTTTCTAGGTCCAAGGGTTTGGGCTGGGCGTTGATGAGTCAGTCAGTCAGGACTTCTCCTTTTATTTAAGTATATAGATAGATAACTCGAGCAACTAATGAATACTATTTATTCAGTCATTATTAAGCAATAAAAAGCACTTTCTATTTTTGCAAGCAATACTGAAAAGTATTGCTTGCAAAAATAAGAAAACGTGATAATATAAACGTTGTTATTAGTACCTACCTATATTTATAATTTGTTTTTTAAACTAAAAATAAATTTATATTTTATTAGTAAACTAGCTTTTGCCAGCGGCTTCGCCCGCGTGAAAATGACGATTTTCCATACAAACTTTCATCCCCTATTTAACTCCCTTAGGGGTTGAATTTCGAAAAATCCTTCCTTATTCCTTGTCTACATTATAAAGGGAACCTCTGTGCAAAATTTCAGCTTTCTAGGTCCAAGGGTTTGGGCTGGGCGTTGATGAGTCAGTCAGTCAGTCAGTCAGTCAGGACTTCTCTCTTTATTTATTAGAAGAAGATACATAGTACAGAATATTGGTTTTTCTTATCTCCATTTACGGCAACGCTCAGTAACGCCATAAAATACGCCTTATACTGCAGTAACAATTGTGTAGAGTAATTAATTGTATAATGCTTAATATGTATAATCATTCGTACGTATACGCAGAATCATCGTATAAAATATCGACAACTACAAACATCACAATTAGACATCTCTAGCTCACAAAGACTGACAGCAGCAGCTTTTCGAAAATATTGTGTGAGTGAGAGCATCAGTAAAACACCTATCCATTGCGCTATTAGATCAGCCGATTCACTGGTCGATTTGTACTAAACAAGCAATGGTTTTTGTTCCTAATGAAAACAATTGATTTGGTTTTTCATCATGTTTCTCGTACCACGAAGTAATGTTTTAATGAATTTAATATGAAAAACATTATTTTTGTAGTACTTACGTGTGAAATGAGATACCATCTTTCGTGTAATTCACAATACAGCTATTATTTTTACAAACATTCACTGAACTACGCGGCATTTTGTAAAAAATCACGAGCAGTGAAGACGTCGCAAGTTGACATTCGACTTACTATTGAAAGTGGCATAAGGCCCCGTCGTGGCCACATAAGTTCGCATGTACCACGCCTCCTTGCCATATCTCCTGTTGTTTCTGTCATCTGTGGTGTAAACCGTGCTTGCCTAGGTGGTTCCAGAGATGGGTGACCGCCCACTACATACCGACTTTCCTCCGTGCCTATAGGGCACGTTAAGTAAGTCGTTTGTCAAGCCTGCCATCTATTATATAGATCTTTGTCAGTCGTCGCCAAAGTACGTGTAAGCGGTAGGTATGAGTACTATAGGGGGGTACGCCCAGGGGAACCAGTCATGGGTCCTGGTTCCTGCTCGACTTGCGGAAATCATCAGATGATGTGTTTTTTTTTTATTCTGGTAATAATACCTTTAAAATAAATAAAACACAACCGCACTCAAGCCCCGCCGTCCCACCGCTGCACCGTCAATTACATTACGGATATTTACGCTGATATCCTCAGATTTGCAAAATTAACGCATTTTAGCTAGTAATTAATGCCCCTTATTATATCTGACGCACTCGCGCACAATATTTTTTTACATTTTAGAAAATTTGCACGCTTTCCCCATCAACATCTAATCTAGAAAATCTAATGTGTATCCGCGACGCTCGAGTAAATCCACATTTATCATCATGAGCTCTCCTACTACTAGACCTATGAGCCACTCAGAATAAAGTATTAATAATACGGTAATATGAAGATGTAAAAGTCCCAGCGTTTTCTTTGAGTAATTAGGAGGCGTATTAATACGAAGGTTGCGTAAAAGTCAAAGCGAAAGTAAAAGGTCTTAAAATGGAACTAGGTCAGGACAGGGACCTACTTATACAGTATAGCGGGGTATAACGAATCAACGAACGAATGTAGAACCAACTCGAAAAGTTTCTCAGAAACCGGGTAAAAATTTAATATTTTAGAAAAACGACTATTCATTTATTTTGTAAATGATTCGTGGCTTAATAATACTAGCAGCTCGGGTTGATCTTTAGGCGCCATCGATGAATAAACAAATACAATTTTCTAATCTCGGAACTGTCCATAGTGTCCATGTAAAAGCGGTTATAAGATTTTTTATAAAGCCGGGCCTATCTAATATCCGCCGTTGTGTCAAAGTTGCGGTTTCTTATAAAACCTCGATTGAATTGGCACAAACAATTTTTTGTAAAACACATAACGTTCTAGAATGTCACGTTTCCGAGATAACAACTATCAAAATTAAAGTCCATTACAATGATGGCATTTTCATAATACTTTGATTTGATTAACCACGCATGAAACCTGTATGTACGAATCAATAGCTGAAATCAATACAAACAAGTTTTGTGTGAAATAATGTTCCAAAGTGTCACGTTTTCAAGATGTAAGCCATTAAAGTTAAAGTCCATTTAGGCAGCCCATTAGTTCAAACTACTTCAAACCCTTTTACCGAAAATATGTGTTAAAAACACAGAACAGGAAGTAAAGGGTGAAAAGGTCTCGATTCTTTTTCGTATTACCTATCTGGCTAGTCGGTCTACAGAACATTGATCAGCTATTTGCATATTTATTTATAAGCAACGCCACTTGTACTAACTGATTCGGTACCTCCTTCTTTTTTTCATTGATTCAAATCAAACCTTTGTTCTAAAGCATTTAATCCGTTCTGGTTAAATCGTTCAACTTTAATTTGAACTGCCAGGTAATAGGTTACCTGGCAGTTCAAATTAAAGTTGAAGTGTAAAGTGTTTTCACAAAAGACCACTAAAAATAATATAAAAGAAATTCTGCAAGATTAGAACACCAATCAAAAAGCATTAGGTAACTCGCGTGGTAAATGCTATTTAAAGTTCCCGACTTAGACTCAAAATTCATGCAAAGTATAGTATCACCTATTCCAAGAACGCACCCAATTACTAATCTGTATCTATCTCAGTTAACTCACAGCTTTAATCATCAAGTTAGTGCTTTTAGTTAGTAGTAGTTTCAGGTAAGTTTCTGCGTATTTTGCCTGAAAGTTGTTTAATACCTCACCAATTTTAGTACTGCGAATAGAGTCAATCTAGTCAAAGACTAACCCAGTAGGTAACAGAAAGCGCCGATTGTTAGTTAGTAACAGGAGTAACAACAAATGAGTACTGATACCACTCATTGCCTTAATAACAGGTTACCTAACCCATCGGGATTTTGTAACCTATGTGTTAATAAATAGGTACAGAACCAAATACCAGATCAGTTTGCGTAAGAGCTTCAGTTAAAGTTAGGTTTGCTGATTAAGTTTGTTTTACAGTTCGTCTTAGGAAAGTGCGGTAAGATCATGAGCTCACATGGTATCGATATTATCGCACGAATCTTAGAAAATCAGTTCAAAACTTTCAGTATGTAGTATGTACTCAAGGGTTAGTAGTAGTTAGAGTTTTAGGCACAACCTGTAACGGCTATCAAAGATCTACAAGTGACTAGTGTTGCCCAAAATCGGTCTTGGTCTTGCAGTCTTGGTCTTGTTCTTGCATTTTCGCAAGACCAAGACCAAGACCAAGACTGACTTATTGTAGCAAGACCAAGACCAAGACTGACCCCTGCAAGATTTGAGCAAGAACAAGACTTAGCCTGCAAGACTCTTGCGTCTCGCAGTTTAGTCAAACTGAGATCTGGGCGTTATTATTTTCTTTCTGTTTCGGCGAATTTGTGTACTACTGTATGGATATTTGTATGTATGAATAAATAAATTAATTGAATTAAATTAAGTAGGTATTTTGTTTCGACGACGACAAATTTTATTAGTTAGAATTATCAAGTCGAGACGATGATGAAAAATATGTAAGTGATAATTATTTTAACCGCTAGCTGTTTGCGAAGAGTCTAGGTTAGCCACTAAACACACTCAGTAAATCATAATAGGTACCTACCTTAAGTCAGTAATCACGCTTAGGGACTAAGTTGCATATTTTTTTATAATTATTATGAAGTTAATTTAATTAATTTGGTGGTTTACTATGCCTATGTCAATTTAAACTGTCAATGTAAACATGTACGTACTCTGTTACGTTGTTCTTAGATCTAAACTAACGTGTTTAGTAAATATCAATAGGCTAATAGGTACTTGCAAGACTTGCGAGACTCTTGCTGCAAGACCAAGACCAAGACTTGAGAGCGCAATACCAAGACCAAGACCACCTGTATTGACGCAAGACCAAGACCAAGACTGGCTAAGTCTCGTCTTGGTCTTGCATTTGGGCAACACTACAAGTGACAGCCGGAATCAACGAGGCACGGAGGAAACCCGGTATAATGGGTGATCATCTATCTACGGACCAAAATAGAAGCGCGGCTTAGAGATCAACCTGTTATTATTTAGGCATCACGAGCTAGTTAATTGTCCTTCTCATTATGTTTAACTAGCGGGCGTCCCGCGATAAAAAGTAGCCTATGACTCAGCAATAATATGGCTTTCTATTGGTGAAAGAATTTTTAAAATCGGTTCAGTAAATCCCGAGATTACCCCTTACAATTTTACAAATACACAAACTTTACCTCTTTATTAGTATAGATGAGCATTTCATAAAAAGGAGGTTGAAAAATGTGTCATCATCATCATCATTTCAGCCAAAAGACGTCCACTGCTGGACAAAGGCCTGCCCCAGGTGTCGCCACATTGACCGGTCCCGTGCGTCTCTCATCCAGCGGGTCCCCGCATACTATGACCCCTTATACGAATGAAGAAAAATCGTAAAATCGTAAAATTTCTTTAATAGATTTTCAATCTTATGCTGTTGAAATAAAGCTGAAAATATTCAAATTCAAATTCATTTATTCATTTAATATATTAAAGAAATTTTACGATTTTACGACTTAGCGACAGATTTTTATCGTTATTTAGTGTAGAGAATGCAGGCCCTGAGCTCTTTCATTGAACCCATCTGCCTTCAAAGCAAGAGTGAACAAGGCATATTCTGGGCACGCTCGTGCCATAATAGACCTCGTCCTACGCTTTCCATCAGGTGTGATCGAGGTCAAGCTCAGGCCACTTTTGCAAGAAAACAATGTTTATGATAGTCGCCGGTCGTAGCATTTGAATACCGTGAAAGTGAAAACACCTCGAACTAAAATTTTGATATCTAGTGGGGCGTTTTTCAAAAAAGATGTACATTGCGAATTTTGGGTGTCCCCTGACTTTAGCATTTTTTTTTAATTTTTGTATGCAACACACTCAAATAAACTGCATATTTATTAAATAGTTACATACTCAAGTTATAAAATAGACTATAATACGCAACCCAATTATCACTGATATTAAAATATCATAAAATTACCATTAAAAAAAGTGCCAAATACGCATGTCCCACCTGCATGTTTGAAACTTTGAAGTCTCAGGTAAGATTAGTTAAATTGAATGGAGTCACTGTTTTAGACACTGTAGACGTATTTTGAACTCATAAATACAATTAAGAGCTTATTATTTCGAATTTAGGCTTTAATAGCTCAAAATACTATATTTATTGTTGTCCCAGGAATATGTCACAACCGGAATTCCGGTATACGTCACGGTAAACTTTTCAATACTTCAACGCAATATTACCCTAAAATATTGTTGTTTTTCATTTCTGGCAACATTTATCTTGTCTGTGGTGTAACCGCCATTTTGAAGCAAACCTCAGTGTCAACAAAATCTGTGACTAAAGTAGCCGCGTTTCGGTGGTCCAGAATCGGAGTTCCACATAGTAGGTAACAGGATTTTATGAGGCTTGTAGCAGCTTTCCAAGTTATTTGCCGTAAAACAATTACATTTTTGTTTATAAATTATTGTAAAACGAGTCGAAAGTAGTCATAAAATGAACAGAACAGCTTGAATTATTGTTAGAAGTTTGGTTGGTATGAAATCGTCACATCGGGTTCGTCACGTATTGTATAGCCGGAATCGTTTTGTGACGCACCGGAACTATTAGGCTGGGGTTACATTAATTTAATAGATGAATAGGCCTTGAACTAATGAAAATTAAAATCTAGCAGTGGCGTGCCCGCAGAAAAACGGAGGCATAGCCTATTGAAATAGCTGACAATATAAGGATAAAAAAAAATATTTTTTGGTTGGAGAAACCTTGTTTTAATTTTTTTTCATATCCTATTTTATTACAGCATCGGGTTAACCTGGGCCATATACACCATTTAGGGTCTGAGAAGCACGGTCCTACTTTACACCGTTTCCGAGTTATGGGCGTTTAAAATTATTGTACCAAAAAAAGTTAAATACAAATATCTTGAAACATGTAACATTAATTCTTAACTCATTGAAATAAGATTCAAAATAACTTGATAAGTAATAAAATCCTTTGCCATGACACGCCGTGCCATGCCGGCAGAAAAATCAGCGTCGGTGACCTTTTATTATTTGATTTCATTTTTATCGCCACCGACTTCAGAAGCTGATTTTTCTTCGGAGGTTTATTTTTCACTTTTTTGTGATTTTGTTTTTTTTTGTGTTTTTTTTATCATAATAATATAACTCAAGAGTACATTTTTTAAAACTGAATAATTTTCTTTGCAGCCATTTTATTTTGATTGCTTGGTTGCGAGGGTAATTGCTATTTGGAATGGAAATAGGTTTATTATATTACTTATTTAAAATTAGTAAAAATTACCAAAATTTAAGAAGTTGTGTTCAAAATAAATTTAAACTGTGTACCTCAAGATTAAGTTAAAACAGGTTTTAATAACCATCTGTTTTTACGTTAGATTATTAATTTAAAGACTTAAAATAAAAAATGTTCGACCAAATATTACCCTGTCTACACTTAGCTTAATTTTTTCCAGTTAGTCACTTAGAATTCCAGAGAGTCACTGTCCCATATTTTTACCGAGACAATTAACTAATCTTATTTAAGAAATATTTTGTTAATTGATAATATTTTATAGTTGTAGTTGACCCTGAATTTGCTGTTTACATTATTTGTAATCGCGTTCAATTTCATTTTAAGTAGTAGGTAGAAATGTAATGTTTTAATGGTGAAAAGTTCCTTCTGTGACGATCTCGAAAGTAAAATGATTGCTAAGCAATGATTTTAGTGATTTATCTATGTTTAGGTGTTTTGTTTCAAAGATTTGAAAGTTTATTTATTAAATAATAAAAATAAATTATCACATTAACTCATGTTTTTCATTTTATTTGCATTTTTCCTTTGTGACGAACCGGAGAACGTTCCTGTGAACTCGTCCGTAAAAATAAAGATTATCACGTTGTTTTGCGTTTTACTGATGTATTTTTTTTAATTTCTACTGGTTTATAGTATATTTTATCGAATGAGATAAGAATTAACGGTAAAATTTCTATAACATAAAAAATTGTTCCGGTTCGTCACGTGTACATCTATTTTGGAAAACGCCCAGTGTGACTTTGGTCTATGCCTACATCAGAGGGTAGTTGACAATAAAAATCTAAGTAGTCCGTCGAAATAGATTTCCAAAAAATATTGGACACATATTTTTTCTTTTTTCACATACGACAAATGAAGACGATACATTGCTTCAAAAAGTCGTGTGACGTCACAGCGTGGTAAATTTTTTACCACGAAGTGACATCACAACCCCCCACTCATGATCTTTGACACGTTTTATTTTCGTTAATTTTTATTAATTTGATAAAACAAAAAACACGTATCCAATATTTTTCGATAATCTAACAGACGAAATAAACAGAATCATAATTATTTTTGATAGTCAGGAAAATCCCTATTCCAGGTTCGGACGATGATTGTTAATTCAATTCATCATTTTCTTATAACACGGTAGTCAACGTTGAGTTTCATGAAGGAAATAAATGTTGCAATTTTGCGTTCTGATTTTTGTCAGGTACTTTTTCCGACTATTAGGCTGCTCTAATATCAGGAGTATGTCTTTTCAATTTACAGTTAAAAACCGACTTCTTAATTACAAACGATAACCCGTGTAAAAGGATTTTCACAATTCAATAAGCTATCTCAACCTGACAGTAACTTCCGGACACTTGACATTTATTCTCCTTTTTATTCGTAACTAGCTGACCCGGCAGACTTCGTACTGCCTAATTAAATAGCAATAAAGTCCTGTCAAAAATATTTGTAATGAGACATTTTTTTGTTCCTACATATTTTATAGTCGGGGCAAAAAAAATCTCCTGAACAGAACCGCCACCCTGGTGATAGGTCGTTTTGAATATAAGAAATATAAATAAATAAAACATAATATATTATCATTTTAAAATAAGTAATTCCTTTATTGTTAATCATGTGAATCATAATTATTATCAAAAATCTTTTTTTTTCATTGTAGTGCTTTGTGATATACGATGTTTTTTGTTTGATTTCCTGGCGCATAGACAAACAAATCTGATGGTTTTCCAACACGGGAACAGGCAACATACAATTGACCATGTGAGAAACATGGGTTTTCCAGATTAATACCACAAACACTTAATGATTGCCCCTGGGACTTGTTTATGGTCATAGCAAAAGCAAGCCGAACTGGAAACTGTAGTCGTTTAAAGTCAAACGGCACATCAGTCGGAATCATTGGGATGCGCGGTAAAAGAACGTCTTCTCCTTTATACTTTCCTTTCAGTATAGTTGCTTCTATCACATTGTTTAGTAATTTTTTTATCGCTAACCGTGTGACGTTGCAAAGACGCGTTTGGTTGATATTTCGCAACATAATAACTACCGATCCAACCTTTAATTGAAGATTGTGATGTGGTAATCCTGGAAAATCCAGCGCGTTTAAAAATTCTGGTGGATAGTTCACTACATCATCTTGGTTAGTAGCCGAATCAACTGATTTATATATCCTCGATTCGCCTTTAATTTTTTCTTGAATTTTATAATTTAATTCATTTACACTTTTTTTTTTGCAGCCAATAAAGCTCTTTCGCTCAACCAATCATGGTTTCTGTAATTTTGTTAAACATCTGTAAACACCTTCTGAATAAGTTCATCTTTTGATCGAGTTAACTGACAAAAACTTTGAGGAAAGTTAATGCAGCCAGTCAACATGTCTATATGAAATTTGCCATTACCAATGTCAATGAGTTGTGTAAATAATATGTTTCCAGATTGGTCATTTTGCAACTCGACACGCATATTCTTGCTTAAATGAAGTACTTTAACATGTTTCCACAAATTGGAGGACTTTAGACATGCATTGAGTTCATCAGCTGGCGTTGATCGTGGAATCACTGGCAATGTTGTCGAAAATCTCCTGCTAATAAAATCATTGCACCACCAAATTGGTTATGATTGCTCCGTAGATCTTTTAAGGTTCTGTCTAAAGCCTCCAAAGATTTGTTATGTGCCATCGTGCATTCATCCCAAATAATTAATTTACATTGCTGCAAGACCTTTGCCATTGCATAGCTCTTCGAAATGTTGCATGTCGGAGTTTCATTGATTTGCATATTTAATTGCAATTTTAATGCTGAATGGGCTGTTCGACCACCTTCAAGCAAAGTTGCTGCGATTCCCGACGAAGCGAGTGCAAGTGCAATTTTTTTTTGTGAGCGAATCGTTGCTAATAAATGAAATCAAAAAAGTTTTTCCTGTACCACCAGGTGCATCTAAGAAGTAAATCCCTCCAGTTTCATCATTTGTTACTTTCATAAGTGTATCAAATACATACATACTTCTGTTCTTCATTCAACATTGGAAGATTTGTTTGAATTAATTCTTTCATAGTGTTGATATCATACAGTTTTTCTCGATTCAACTCTTTGTTAAAATCATCATGCATTGGACGATTGGGCGCTGCCAGGCCTAATTGAATTAATAGTTTGTTTGACATCATCAAGCACATGTCCTCAATTGAAATCAATGCTTCGTTGTAAATTTCTTCACTGATTTGTATATTTTGATTTCCCATTCTATTTCGTATTTTATACAAAATATCATCACATATATAATCTTTGTACTTGATCCACAAATCAATTGGGTAATTGGGTTTGATGGGAAGCATGTAGATATGATTATTGAAAACAATGTTCGTATTTGATTAGCGTGTGTTGATATTACAGCATCATTGAGATTTTTATCCCAATGAGCGTCATTTTTTAGTAATTGCAAACGTTGACAGGCTTCTCTGTAAGATCCACACAATTCACCATCAACAGTTCGTAAATATTGGGCCACGTACATTGACTAATAGCAGTCGTAAAGAAGAAGAGAGTTCTTGCTTCTAGCTGACCCGGCAGACTTCGTACTGCCTAATTAAATAGCAATAAAGTCCTGTCAAAAATATTTGTAATGAGACATTTTTTTGTTCCTACATATTTTATAGTCGGGGCAAAAAAAATCTCCAGAACAGAACCGCCACCCTGGTGATAGGTCGTTTTGAATAAGAAATATAAATAAATAAAACATAATATATTATCATTTTAAAATAAGTAATTCCTTTATTGTTAATCATGTGAATCATAATTATTATCAAAAATCTTTTTTTTTCATTGTAGTGCTTTGTGATATACGATGTTTTTTGTTTGATTTCCTGGCGCATAGACAAACAAATCTGATGGTTTTCCAACACGGGAACAGGCAACATACAATTGACCATGTGAGAAACATGGGTTTTCCAGATTAATACCACAAACACTTAATGATTGCCCCTGGGACTTGTTTATGGTCATAGCAAAAGCAAGCCGAACTGGAAACTGTAGTCGTTTAAAGTCAAACGGCACATCAGTCGGAATCATTGGGATGCGCGGTAAAAGAACGTCTTCTCCTTTATACTTTCCTTTCAGTATAGTTGCTTCTATCACATTGTTTAGTAATTTTTTTATCGCTAACCGTGTGACGTTGCAAAGACGCGTTTGGTTGATATTTCGCAACATAATAACTACCGATCCAACCTTTAATTGAAGATTGTGATGTGGTAATCCTGGAAAATCCAGCGCGTTTAAAAATTCTGGTGGATAGTTCACTACATCATCTTGGTTAGTAGCCGAATCAACTGATTTATATATCCTCGATTCGCCTTTAATTTTTTCTTGAATTTTATAATTTAATTCATTTACACTTTTTTTTTTTGCAGCCCATAAAGCTCTTTCGCTCAACCAATCATGGTTTCTGTAATTTTGAGAAACATCTGTAAACACCTTCTGAATAAGTTCATCTTTTGATCGAGTTAACTGACAAAAACTTTGAGGAAAGTTAATGCAGCCAGTCAACATGTCTATATGAAATTTGCCATTACCAATGTCAATGAGTTGTGTAAATAATATGTTTCCAGATTGGTCATTTTGCAACTCGACACGCATATTCTTGCTTAAATGAAGTACTTTAACATGTTTCCACAAATTGGAGGACTTTAGACATGCATTGAGCTCATCAGCTGGCGTTGATCGTGGAATCACTGGCAATGTTGTCGAAAATCTCCTGCTAATAAAATCATTGCACCACCAAATTGGTTATGATTGCTCCGTAGATCTTTTAAGATATATCATATATAAGATATATAAAGATCTTTTTAGATCTTTCGGGCTGTTTTTAGGGTTTTTCCGTCAATTATTCTATTTTTTCTCGCCGTAAAAACCATCTTTGAACTTCAACGAAGATTTAAAAAAAAGAATTGGCCAAATTGGTCCAGGCGTTGTTGAGTTATGCGCTTACCAACACATTTTGCGATTCATTTTTATATTATAGATAAAAGAAATGGTTTCTTACACTAAATTCAATTCTTTCTTTGCCTGTTTTTCTTTTCTTGTTTCAATCTGCTACTTTAAAAATGATGGTCCGACATACAAACACTGCCCCTCATTCTCACCGCACTTATTATTGAAACAAGGACCGAGGTTTATTTAAAGTGTTCTATTTGCTAGAGGAGATTTGAAAATTCAGTAAAGCACTTCTCCTTCTTTATCGGGTGTCAAACGTGATGTCAGAGTTTTACTGCAGCCCAAGGGCCTCCGACTTCGATTAACATGCCGGTCCTTACGATGTTTTCCTTCACAGAAGTTGGTTATAATAAATTATAATTATATACTAAGCAAATGAAATCGAAAATTCAGAGATTCGTGTCTTGGGTTCGAACTCGAGGCCTATGACTTGTTCGAAAGAGATACCGCGGCTACGACACAAAGTGAAGGAACATGGGTGGTATTTAGTCAGTAGAGGTTTGACACTCTGCCCAGGGGCCGTATTTTTGAATCAATAGAATTCCAACGAAATCGCAGAAAAAGTGTACGAAATCGCAGAATTCGTATGCGAATCCGTACGAAATCGCTATTTTTGAATATTCATACCCGTGAATTTTGCAACGAGTGGTCCGACCCACTCGTTTCCGATATTCTACCAGTAAAAATGACGGAAATGACGGAAATGACGTGATGAATTCTGCGATTTCGTACCTACACGATTTGGAATTCTATTGATTCAAAAATACGGCCCCAGACCGGGAGGAGTCATTTGATGATTTCCCAACCGAAAAAAAAGGGCCTATGACTTGCCAGGCGGCTATCACAGCACTATCACTAAATGAAGCACTTACTTTTGGTTGCTGTTTTTTCCGTGCCTCGCTCCGTAGCAGTGAACACCGCAGCGCGTTCCTCTCAGCCACGCGGCGCACCGCTGCTTCCTCGGTCTTGGGCCTGACTCCTGCGTCCCATGCCCTGAGTAAACATTACAAACAACAATCTTTAACAACCAGCCTATCAAAAAAATAACAAGCAAATTACTACCACGGAAAGCGCTAGGTCAGCGGTGTTATAAAACACTAATAATAAAACAGGAGTAAAATAAATGAAGGTTGAAAAAAATAGCAAAATAAATGAAGCTTTCATACCTTAGCGTTTCAGAAGTGACTAACTGTGGTTCAATGGCGGGTGGCGGCGGCCTGCCGCTGTTGAACAGCTGCTGGACCGCGGAGTTAGCTTTAGGCGCGTTGATCGTGAGGATGAGAGGGGTCTCCAGTCTAACAGAGATGTTTTGTGTTAGAACCATGTCGAAAAGCTTTAGGCGAAGGTGACGGTCCGGACGGGACAAACTTTCTAGCAGCTATCGTCGCATGTCCAGCCCGAAATTCACCTCTGTGTTAAAAAATATTCATAACCTACTTAATTTTATTTTTTCTCAAAATGCAGACTATTTTTTTTATCTGCAACTTGTACAAATGAAACCTCTTTAGAGATTTTGAACAAGCATTAGTAACCTGCTTCTACATAGCATTTATTCTAGCGATCTAGGTAGGTAATATAATTTATAACACATTTGCTCGTAAAGGGCCTCTTATTTCACCAATTTCAATATCGTAATGTATGCCATTACGTACTTGTGCGTAATCGTAAAGTAAAACGCACGAGTTTCTTTCTAATAAGGAAACACGTACGGTTTATCATGCTCCGTCTAAAACCAACGGTACTTTTTTAAATCTTAAGAAAAAAAAAGCAAAGAAAGCAAATCAAAAAGTTTTTATGTCAGAAAAGTGGTCAATATTTTATGAATAAAATTAACTTTGGGAGATAAAATATAAAAAATAAACATTTAATTCTTTAATTTAATTCATTTTGACAGTAAATTACATCTGTAACAGAAACAAAAAAATATTAATTTACTTTATTAGTAATACTGGCTGTTTTTGTACCGTTGCCTTAAAAAAAAAAGCACTGATGCCCGCGCATCGCTAATTTGTGAACAAATAAAAGATTTATTCGTTTAAGAAAGTCCAAGTTTTATTTATTTCCTCGCAAATGTGTTATAAAACGTCGTATGACATACGTGCGCTTTGATAATTACAGCCTCTGCTCTCTTGTAGCCCTTGCCTACGGCTCGGGCTAGCAATATCGCCTCGGCTGTAATTTTCAACTTACCGCACTTATATCATAATGTACTATTATGGAGATAACACGAATTTTATTAGCGACCCGTATTCGAATGGATGAATGTTTGTTATTCAATCACGCCCGAACGGCTGAAGAGATCTGGATGAAATATATTGGCACAGTGGTACATTGTAGCGTCGAATAGTACCTAATTATACAAAATTTTGTTACTTTTTCCCCTGCTAACGAAGTCACGGTCAACAGGTGGAACTTCATATTATGATGGTGTCAAAATCAAAATCTCATCGGAAGATTATACCTACTATTTCGAGTCAAATCCCAGCACTTTCTATGATTAGCTCAATATCAAATCTTAAACTTTTATTTGCGTCGTCAGTCTTAGGAAAACCACTTACGGGTATAACAAATCTGATGTATTATTAAAGAAGTTCTAAGAAGAAATATTCGGTAATTACATCTTCATGTATTTTCGTTTTGAGAAGGTCGTTCAATAATAAATTCACCAAGATTATTTTTCCAGAAACTCTTGGATAGAAATTGAATTTTATTCGAATTTTACTCGAATATAATTCAATTTCGACAAGAGTTTCTGTGTGTTGCGTTTGTCATAATATAAGGTCACATCACTAGCAATGCGTCCCAACTCTATGTCTAGTCTACATTGTCGGTTGATAACAACGCGACGTTTACCCGTGTCTATAATTAATTGTAATTTAAAACAGCGTTGTCCAAAATGTTGAGTAGGTACCGAATCTACCTACCTAAAGCCAAGTTGTTCCAACTTCTAGCTGTACCTAGTATACATACTAGGTACAGCTACAAATGCACTGGCGATTTCACTTAATTAGTGCCGATCTATGTAGTCTAGACCGACGTACTGACACGGGCAAACATCGTTTACGAGAACTAGTAAACACGTGCTCTTCAATATTAATTACTTAACATATAAGTACTAAACGTTAATTAATTTCAATACAGAAGCGGAACTGAATAGGTTTAATTTTCTCTTAGTAGGTAAACTAAGTATCTCAATATCATAATTGCTTTGACGTTTGAAGTTAAAGTGAAATATACTTGCATCTTTGACACGAGCGCCCCGTTTCAAATTTAATTGGCATAATGAAACTTCGTTGATATTTAACAGCAAGTAATTCAAACAAGGTTAGTGGATGCCGACAAATTGCTATGGGTTCGAGCAAAATGAGAGCTTTCAGTAAATGACAGTGGACACATGGTACCTACTAGTAATTTTAGTATCCATTAACTGCGATCGACAACATGATTGTGTTTAACTAACAGGCTCAATGTATCTGTAAATCCGTTCCTGTGAATGCAATTTGACTTATCCGGTTATTCCGATAAAGTGTTATTCCAGGAAATTGCCCTTTTACCGCTGCTTGATGGTGGCTGTGTTATCTCGGCATCTTTATCATCAGTCTCTTGCCCTTATCCCAATTCATTTGGGGTCGACGCAGCATGTCTTCCTTCCATACATCTCTGTTTTTCGTCATCTCATGAGACATCTCCTTTCTTACCATATCATTCATAACACAGTCCATCCATCGTTTCTTTGGTCTTCCTCTACTCTATCTCGGCATAATATCGCGAATGTTCCGAGTTGCGTGAAAATTATCACAACGACATTTAAGATTTTTACTTGCGTTTATTGAATAGCGTGTAAAAATTCATTTCAGGTTAATTTAATTTCAATATTATCACTTAAAATAAATAGACACCTAAGGCATTTTTCCTTTTTTGGCATTACAAAGAAATAGTAAACTAAAGTGCTGAAATTAATTAAGTAACCTTTTTTAAACTCAGACTTTTATCTGTAATTGATATTCCACAACTAGTTAAAATCTTAATTCGTTTGGTACTAAGAAAACGACACATTCTAGTTTTCACAGCTATTGTATATTACAAGAAGCGAGTAAATAAAAGCTGTGTTCATTCAGTACTCAAACACAAAGTTCTAGTTTGGCACTTCGTCTGCCGTGATTTTATTTCAATCCGCGAATTCCTAAAAGGTAATAAATAAACTGCCGTTAAAATAAACATATTGGTCAAATAACGGACTTAAATATTTGTATTTACTAGCTTTTGCCCGCGACTTCGTTCGCGTGGAATAGTGACTTCCGGCAGATTTTTGGTTTATCTCGCGAAAAAAAAAAAAAAAAAAAACTATCCTATGTCCTTTCTCAAGTTTCAAACTATGTCTGTACCAAATTTCACACAAATCGGTTCAGTAGTTTAGGCGTGAAGCAAAGACAGACAGACAGAGTTACTTTTGCATTTATAATATTAGTTAGGATTATTTTCCCTCGTTGAATAGTAAACAAACTAAGTGTAGGTGTTATAATTTCGGTGATGAACTGATTACCTATCCGTTTCTTTGTCTAAAATGAGTATTAACTGTCTATCTAATTACCTCCTCAAGTTTAAAGCGTAGCTAGTTATGTAGTACTATATTAATTCTGTGGTGTAGGTAATTAGATTTTATCTGTATGTAATGTAACTTACAGTCAGTTGAATAAAAAATCGTATACAAATCAGATCAATAGTTTTGGCGTAATGGGATTCTAGACAGAGTTTTAATGTTGTAGATAGGAAGCTGTGTATAGGTTCCTGTGGTAATGACATATTTTCCCGAAGTAAAAAGTAGTCTGAATTTTGGTACCTTCCTACCCTCTAAGTTAAGTAGTGTGATGGAATGTCGCTAAGTTTGGATCCGAGTAAAACTGTTAAATAAAGACAGTTGCATCAAAATTTTATCATAAAAATTCCCTAAATTATGGCGCCTACCGACCCTCTAAGTTAGAAAAGTGATCAAATACTAACTTGAAGTCTTACTAACACTCAGTTCAAAAAAAAAACATCAAAATCATTTCAGTAGCTATGGCGTCATGCGCTTCTTGACACGATCACGCTAGATTTCCGCGGGAATGAGGTATTTTCCCGCCGTAAAAAGTAGCCTGTGTCCGTGCCTAGGATCCTATCTTTATATTAACCAAGTCTTATAAAAATCCGTTCAGACGTTAAGGCGTGAATGGGGTAAACTCTTAAAACAAACGATTAAGAATCACTAACTTAATTAGTTTTCTGCCTACTGCCTACGCCTTAAGTACGATAGCATGAATATTAATAGCCCATATCCTTTTCTAGGTTACTATCTATCACCTAACTAAACTTCATCAAAATCCGTTCAGCCGTTTAGGCATGATAGAGCAAAACTCCCAGCAAAAACCATAAAAAAATCACTAACTCAATTCAGTTGTCTGCCTACTTCCTACCCCCTAAGTACGATGACGTGATCATTTTGATCTTATATCCGTTTTTAGGTAACCATCTATTACCTTACTAAATTTCATCAAAATCTGTTCAGCCGTTTAGACGTGAAAGAGCAAAAGTCCCAACAAAAACGACTAAAAATCACTAACTCAATTTAGTTATCTGCCTACTGCCTACCCCCTAAGAACGATGGCGTGATTATTTATAGCCTATGACCATTTCTAGGTTATCATCTATCACCATACCAAATTTCATCAAAATCCGTTCAGCCGTTTAGGCATGAAAGAGCAAAAGTCCCAACAAAAACGACTAAAAATCACTAACTCAATTTAGTTATCTGCCTACTGCCTACCCCCTAAGAACGATGGCGTGATTATTTATAGCCTATGACCATTTCTAGGTTATCATCTATCACCATACCAAATTTCATCAAAATCCGTTCAGCCGTTTAGGCGTGAAAGAGCAAAAGTCCCGACAAAAACGACTAAAAATCACTTACTCAATTTAGTTATCTGCCTACTGCCTACCCCCTAAGAACGATGGCGTGATTATTTATAGCCTATGACCATTTCTAGGTTATCATCTATCACCATACCAAATTTCATCAAAATCCGTTCAGCCGTTTAGGCGTGAAAGAGTAACAGACAGACAGACAGACAGACAGACAGAGTTACTTTCGCATTTATAATATTAGTATGGATTAGTATGGATTAAAATGCCCGCGACATCATATCCAATACAATGGAGCTGAAAGAATTCTGCTGAACATTGAGCGCATTCCGCAAAGTGCCAAACAACACTGATATAATTATATACAGTAACACAATTTCCTCGTTATTGGACGTTTTTGCGGTCAGTCAATTATATGTATAAAATGTGAGTGATGTACGGGTATTTCGGCTGACGTGATCAAACTTCCTAGTTATCCGGCGCATCTATCTTATGAACCAATCAATGAAACGTTTGGCAGGATTGAAATTCCTGTACTGACCTGTGAGCTGTACTTGTGGAGTTATACTCCTTTTGTGTGGCGTTGTGTTGTATGTCGTTGTCCACTGCTTGAGTCTGCACCGGCTCTGGTTCTTTCTTCGGAAGCTCTTCCTCGGAATCTTTGGGTCTCTCCAAGAAGCGTACCGACCTTGGCGTGATGGAGCCATCTTCATCGCTGGCCGTAGTTGTTGATCGCTGATCATCATTCTGTTACATAAAAAAAATAGTCAATTCAGTAACACTAATGGGAACGTTCCATAAGTGTTCCTGAATTGGTTTTCTGCGGAGTATGATTAGTTCTTTTTGTTTGTTTTTATTAGCTGTAAGACCTCCATGTATTACCTACTAAACAAATAAATTCTATTAATTTCTCGGAGCTTGCTACTAGAACCAACATAGAGTTCTAAATCAAATACGAACATAATTCTGAAGGTGCGATAATTAACATGAATTTTTAATACATTCATTATGATAGAACACACTCCCATTTTAGGGTTCTGTACCCAAAGGGTAAAAAGGGGACCCTATTTCTAAGACTTCGCTGTCCGTCCGTCTGTATGTCAAGAGGTTGTACATCAGGAACCGCGGTAGCTAGATAGTTGAAATTTTCACAAATTCAAAGACATGGTTGTTTTGCCGTTTTTATAGATAATGGTACGGAACCCTTCATGAACGAGTCTGACTCGCACTTGTTATTTGACGGCACGATTTCCAAACGGAACAAATATTTGCATGGCCTACAGATTGTTGTTCTGAGTCCGGCTGTTTGTAGTACGTTTAAATGTTTGTAAACGAGATACAAGAGCAACTTGCTAGCATTAAACATTCTTCCTAAGGTGCATCCACACAGCAGATGACTTCTGTGGAGCAACATTTTGCAACACGGTAACTTTGGTTAACTGTCTGTAACGTTTGAATGTCCATGCAACCAATAATATAAATTGTTAAAATAGAACAAAGAGTAAGGCCCCTAGCACACGGCGTATTTTAAACGCGAAGAAAATGTTGTGAGGAAAAAGTTGACTATGAATGCTATAAGATTAGAGGAAGACCAAATTTAAGAAACGATGGATGGACTGTGTACTTTTTTTCAATAATGTGACAAGCCCGCCACACTATTCCCAAACCACTGTAACTCCTGTTAGCCAGAATCAACAGTGGCGACTACAAGAAAAGCGCCGAGGCAATGAAGCTCGACGAAGTCCCAGAGAAGCGATTTAACTGTCTTGGATCCCGCAACGAAATTAATCAGAAAAGAATAGCGGAGGAGTAGGAAAAAACATAATTTCCACTTCCCTCCATATCAGCAGGAGACAGAACAGAACAAGGCACACAGGGACGTATACAACTGGGATAAGCCCCAGTTGCCTAGCACCACGGATTTTATTGTCATTAATATTACTGGGTCAATAATTGGTATGACAAAAATGCTTGAACGCACGGAAATTTGTTCTAGTTTCTACAAGGTCCGTATAGTAAATAACTCCAGATGTAACCTGTACACTATTTATCATAATATTACGTTCATTCTGCCAAAGACTACACTCCCATAAAATGTGATGTGCAGTTTGTTCAAATTCGTAGTCAGATGTAGAACATTGACAAAAAGGCGAGGCAACAAGCTTGAAGGAAAATAATTTACTCTTAAAGTTACCATGACCTGTGAGAAATGGACTGTGTACTGAGTGAAGGATGTTATGGCTATTAGAAAAGAGGTGACTGCTGGCATGACAAGAAATATAAAAGTATGGAAGATACATGTTGCGCTGACCCCAAATAAATTTTGATAAGGGCAGGAGAATGAAGACCCTCTGCGAAAGTCGCAGAATACAAATTTGCTTAATAACCTGTTCGATGTCCTTGTCGTTGTCCAATGACTTCCACAGCCTACCGCCTTTTAGTATGCCCCCGCGGCGCTGCGGAAGAGGCGAGCTTTCTGAAGATAGTCTGCCATCAGTATCCGCTGTGTCACTGTCCTCACCTAAAACAAAGAAAGATATCAGTTTTTTACAACTGTTCCCATAAAAACAGATTCTAAGTACAGTGGTGGCCCAGTGGTTGCGGCCCCGACTTAAGTATTATGCAGTAAGTCGTGGGGTTCAAACCCAGGCAGGCGCATTACTTTGTGTAATTTATTTCAGCACCACTACTCTCAAAACGTTGTAGGAAAACATCGTGAGGAAACCGGCATGTTCTAGAACCAAAAAAATCGAAGACATGTGACATCTACCAACCCGCACTGGGCACGCGCGGTGGATTAGCCCATCCCTCTCCTACAGAGGATGGCCTGAGTCCGTGCAGTGGGACCATTAGGCTGATGATTATGATAATGAAAGTTACGACCACCAATATTATGTATTTTCACGCAGCAACTTTTATAAGTGATTCTCACCTACTACATATTATTATTATATTAATTACCGTTTCACGTTTTCGCGAACATGATATTTTGGAATACCCATGTATTAAGAAATTATATAAATATGTGGGGTCGTTAGACCTTACTGCCCACACGATAAGAAGAAGATTAAGAAATTGGTTTTATCTCAAATTTTTGTTTGGCGAGTAAATTGTGAATTTTGCCAAGTAGGTATATAATATAGGTGGGTACCATCTATCTGGCAGAAACTTGATGCTCCGATATTAATTTGGCATAACACACTTGGCATATTCTTCTTTGAACGAAGGTGTTTATGGCAAAACAATTATTTAATAGATTTATCCTTTCGCAGAATGTTTCAATGGCATACTTGGCAGAATTTTATTTTGTAGATTTTTATAAGGCATAATGCCAATTCTATTACAATATTTTTGAACTAATTTAAAATTAAAAGTCAATACCTTTTGCTACAAAAGTTAGTGACAGAAACGAATCGCTGCAAAACCGACTCCACGTAGTCTCTTCTGCCCTACCCCGAGAGTGTAATCTAAGCCCGCGTAGGCGCGGAGGGGCGAGGCGGCCCGCAAGCTGAGGAGCAGGTGGCTTAAACACGCGCCACCGCAGCTGCCGAAGCAGCCGGAGCTGCCGGAGCACCGTAGCGCCGGAGCCGTGACAGAAGTCATGCCTGCTGCATGTTACACGTATGTTATATGAAATGAAATGCGTGCCAAAAGACGATTCTGATTATGAATTTTATGCGAAATGATGGTTCTGGAAATGAAGTTTATGCTCAAAGATGATTCTGACTTACAAAATTATGCGTTTCGAATTTATGGTAAATGAGTGTACGCCAAATGATTTTCTGCGAAATGAAGTTTCTGCCATCCACTGCTATGCAAAACAAAATTCGGAAATAAAAAAATCCACTAAAAAAGGTAGACCCAATATAAGTACCTACATGTTAGTGCTCGTGATTCAAATTACTTAAAGTTTTACAGAAATATCTTTATTTGTTTGCTACATCACACGGAGTGATCCGAAATGCAGCATAGTATTATTGCCACTTCAGACGGAGCACCTCTTTATTTCTGCTACGTTAAATAGACAAATGTTCCGCGGAATTCCTGAACAGTCTCGTAATTTGGATGCTACAATATCCTCTCTAATTGCACAATTAATTCCCTTGTTTCCCAATTAAATCATACTTTCTTAGTTGTGCGAGGAAACAGAGAACCTACAAGTATATTTGTACCTATTTTGAGAAGAGGCAAACCAACGAAAGTGAAGTCGTGCTTTGAATGGTTTTGATGAAAACCAACTTAGCAACCAACTAAACAAAGTCAAAACAAACGGGGTGTTCCAATGAATAATGGCATCCACTAACAAAGTGATGTGATATTAATATTGTTACGAATTTTTCCCATAACCATCTGTATGGAAAAAATTCAACACTACATTATATTTTCACCAAATATCCTTATTTTTTTTCAGAAAACACTTTTAACCAGTGTTTACTTAGATATCGAATTCTAGTCAATTACGATTCGTTTCGATAATTAGGCAAAATCAGGCTTCCGCAAATAATGGGCCTACCACACACAAGCTTCACCAGTCTTGTCTGCGCGATTACACGGTGCATACGGTACATCGCGCGTGTGGTTGGTAAATCTGTATTACCAGTACCAGACGGCTATTTTATATCATTTATTTATTTATGCACACACAAAATACAAAAAAAGGATAAAAACATAACAAATAGAAGATCACAAAGGTTATACTGCTTATTTCAAAAGAAATTTCTTCCAGCAGACCTGCGAGAGGAAAGTTTGATTAGAAATGTATAGGATATGTGTATTTATGTCGACCGATTTGAGAAAATACACAACTTTCAGAAACCTTCACAGTTCCACAGTGGAAAATTCTAGACTCTAACGTAATTTATAATGGAAAAAACCAGCTGACGGACGTAACAATAGATTAAACCGATTAACATTTTAATTATTTTGTTAATGACTTTTTGTTACGTTTCAGGATATGCCACACAGTTTTTAATTCATTTAAGTTTGCAAAAAAATAAATTATGAAAGTGGCATGTCTCTAAATGTGCTGCTTTTGAATAAACATCTGCCTAACATTTTCCTATTTATCATATGATATAACCGGAAGGGGTCTACCTTTTTTAGCAGAATTTTTTATACCCGAATTTTGTTTTGCATAACAGTGGATGGCAGAAACTTCATTTCGCAGAAAATCATTTGGCATACACTCATTTACCATACATTCAAAACGCATAATTTTGTAAGTCAGAATCATCTTTGAGCATAAACTTCATTTCCAGAACCATCATTTCGCCGAAAATTCATAATCAGAATCGTCTTTTGGCACGCATTTCATTTCATACATACGTGTAACATGCAATAATAATAATTATTATTAATTATTATTATCAACTCACCCCGGCTAAAATTTCCAACTGAGAACATTATAATAATATAATAATAATAATAATATTCCACAACTATCACACAACGCCATCTAGTCCCAAGCTAAGCAGAGCTTGTGTTATGGGTACTAGACAACTGATAAACATACTTATATATTTCTAAATACATACATATTATAGATAAATTACACCCAGACACAGAACAAATGATCGTGCTCATCACACAAACATTTGTCCTGGGTGGGAATCGAACCCACGACCTCCGGCATAGCAGTTAGGGTCACTAACCACTAGACCAACAGGCCAGTCTACATTAAATGTTGTTATGTCAAAAATAATAATAATTATTATTAATAATAATAATAATGACGTCACTCATACATGCAACGCATGTACTCCATGACGCGCGCTCGCTTCGCTCGCATATTAAATAACACTAATATCTTCTGTCCCCGAAGTGCCGGGCCTCCGCCGGCCTCCTTCGTCGGCCTACGGCCCGGTGCCCATGCCGTAAAGAATACTTTCGCGAGACGGTCGTTATACCTTTTAAAAATCTACCAAATAAAATTCTGCCATCTTAAAAGTATGCCATTGAAAATTCGACTAAGTATTTAAACGTTCTGCGAAATGAGTATTCTATTAAATAATTTGTTCTGCCATAAACACATTCGTTCAAAGAAGAATATGCCAAGTGTGGTATGCCAAATGAATTTCGGAGCATCAAGTTTCTGCCAGATAGATGGTACCCAACCGGAAGCACCTGAATTTTACATGGATCGATTGCCCATCTGACCAACCCAGTTTGAACTGGGTACTATACGATATCTCCTGGTATGACTGGTTGTCAGACTTTCGGACCAGTCCAGAGGTACCAGTAACGACTGTCGAAGATGTACAAATGACAGCCCGAGACCGAGGGCTTGTCGTGCTTTCCTAGACATTGAGGAAACTCGGTATGCAATGACTGGTTACCCATCCACAGACCGACCTAGGCTAGAGTGGCTTAACGTGAAGATTGATCCGAGCGACTGTTATTACCTAGCCACGAGCTCCTCCTGTTGTTTCTGAATATTTTGTAACATAGCAAACTGGACAAAACTGTTAAAGAGCTTTATTTTATCGGAATTTATTGATACAAAAACGTCTATCTATTTTTTTATCAACAAGATAAAAAAATACATAGACATTTTTGTATCAACATTACGAATGAAATTCTTTTGCCATTCATTAACATTCAATGAATATCTTCCGCCTACACAATATCAAAACGGGGCCAAATAAAAGTAAGTACTTACCTACTTATTTCGGTAATTATAAAACAATAAACATAAAACTTTTAGAAGCATTTCATTTTCAATAATTTCTTAACCGAATTCCAAAAAGGAGGAGGTTTTCAATTCGTCTGTGTTTTTGATTTTGTATACTAGCTGTGCTCGCGACTTCCTCGGTTTCGAAATCAGATCAGATTCGAAAAATATTATAAATCTGTACACCGGGATCCGTTTCCACTTTTTGTTGCTACGGATCCCAGGATACGTGGATACACAATTAAATTATTTTTTTGGACGAAATGGATCCCGGGGTCCTTGGAGAGAACTCTCACACCCGTATTTATAAACAAGTCAAAGTAATTACTTGGACTTAAGTAATTACTTATGCAAATTTTTTTATGCAATGGGCAAGAATTTAAACGAAGTTAGAACCGTCAATGAAAGCAAACCTAAGAACTTCTAACCTTTGAAAGTTTTAACATCAAGGAATTACTAAACTACAGAGAAAAAAATCGTTTCTTAAATAATGACATTTACTCAAGTAATTACTATGACTTGTTTATAAATACGGGTGTAAGTGTTTTATCAAATCGGATCCCGGGATCGGTGGAGACAATCCCGTTGGTGGAGAGTGGCTCGTGACAGGGCTCAGTGGAAAGAGCTAGATAGAGGTCGCCTTTGCCAGACGGCACACTGAATTGAGAGTGATAGAGTTTTTGAAATAAAACATCCGAGAACCAAAGCAATTCAGGATAACAATGTCATTATCATTATCAACAAATGGGAAAATTAAAAACCTATTTGTCAAAAATAAAACTGACATCAAAAACACAAAAACGTTGTCTAACAAACAAAAGTCACCGACTTCTGATTGCTGATTCTTCTTCTTAAGTTTATTTTTCCCTTTTTTTTGTATACTAGGCATTTTGAGAATTTGCCATTCTGAGAATTAGGCTTTTTGAGAATTGTCCATTTTGAGAACTTGTAAATTTTTGCGACTCTGTTGCCATTTTGAGAATTTGGCATTTTGCGCTTAACCTTTGTTTTCTTTATCTTTTTCACTTTTTTTGTGTTTTTGAAGTCAGTTTTTTTTTGTATACCTGGAAATAAATAAATTCTATTGAGGTTTTCAATGAAGCGATAGGAAACCATATTTAATGGCTTCCTATCGCTTCATTGAACGTCGTTACGCGAGCGGTATTCAACCCGCTACCTAAATAGGCAAAGAAACTAAGTGTGTCTTTCACAAAGTGTGAAAAAGGTATGAAACAACAAAGTAGGTACCTATAAATTGAATAGTTTGTACTACATAACAATTTTAGACGAGAATATTTACTTGTTTCATAGTTTTAGGAGCTTGATTTTTCGGGCACAACAGATGCTGAACTGAAGAATGTCACAGAGACTTGAAAATACGATTTTTTACAAGCGTTCTTAAAACTTGGAATATATGTTTCACTTGAATGAAGAGTCTCTGAGTTAAACCGCAGTCAGATGGACTAACGGACGAACGGACTTGCTGAAACCAAAAGGGCTACTAGTTTTACGATGATTTTGTATACCATATTTAGGTATATCATTCTATATAATTATGATCTAAGTATATATACAAGGTCTTCTTCTTAGCGTGTCGATGGCAAATCGTCACCAAATAAATTATACTAATTTGGCCTCCCCGAGCGACGTATCCCACTATTCCCCGATACGTCCGGCGCACCATGCATGGGCAATCGACTTCTGTCGATTGACTAATCCTTTCACCACGATGGCAAGGTGAAAACAAATTACAATGTAATAAATGAAAATATAATTGTGTTCACACTAGTGAACACAATTATATTTTCATTTATTACATTGTAATTTGTTTGCAAGCACTAGCTTGTTATCGATCCATCAATAGCGTAGTTCAACCTAAAAATGATCTCCTTGATAGAGGGAACGGGAAAGAACAGCCTTGGCAGGGAAAAGAGGAAACCCGTACATACTCTGATATTTCACGGTCGACTGATTTAGATATGAAATTACGAACAAAATATTATATACCACGCTACCCCGAGTACCTTGCGTACCTTGGCTTTGATTTTCTTGTAATTATAGAAACCTAGTTCATGCTACATGGGCCATGGGTTAATGATAATATTGTCCCAACTAGTTATTTTTGCGAGGAATGGTTTTCTTACTGCGACATTTTAGGGAGCAGGGGTCGTTTACCTCTCAAGGTTGTACAAAGTCGTCGACTTGTGACCTCTTTGTGTTAGGACTAGCAGCCCGCCCCAGCTTCGCTCAGATAGTCACAGGGACAGGGAATTTAATTTAAGTCTAAACTATAACATTACAAGTCAAAAAACAGACTGATAGTTGGGACTTGGGATCGTATTAGAAGACGGTCTATAACTTCTCTCTCCGATCTTAAGTCTCGGCCAGTCTCGGCTAAGCAGTCCTAGTTGTGTAATCGCAAAAAATATTACTGGGAAACAACTTATTATTTTTGGGGTTAAAAGTCACGTTTTACGGTAAAACTCAATGTAGCACTCTCAAAACATTGTGCTGTTCTGATACATGCTGTGAGTTGAAAGAGATAATCTTAAAAATTATTAACCATATACTCAGAACTTTCGGCTGCGTTAATAGTAGATTATTGCATCGAGCACAAAGTAATTTATTATTGCACCGAGTGCCTGATTTAGAGCCTGAGCGTTAGCGAGGGCTCTAATCTAACAGGCACGAGGGCAATATAAATTACTTAAGGCGAGGTGCATAATCTACTTTTCTTTCAACTATTACATAAAGGAATAGTAGATAAAAGAAACTCATATCAAACAGTTAAAAGATTTTCTTTACTTAACACTGTCGTCTTCATTTAGAATGTTTTCCGGAGTTAATGTGTCGCTAAATGATTCCATTTTAATTCGAAGCCGAAGCACTCAAAATCAGATAGTATCACACTTTATCGTTTCCAAAAATATTGTCAAGCAAAATTAACAAAGTTCCCCAAAAGTTCCCGCCAAATTACTTTTTTTAAATTTCTTTCATTTTATAGTAACTAGTTAGCAACAATCATTTTTTAAATTTGGAACAAGTAGTAGGATAGAAACGAATAATAGTTATGTAAAAAAAAAAGTATTGATATCGGCTGGCTGAATAGAGCTAATCCATTGAGATTGGCATCGGTGCGATTAAAAAAAATAAACTGTGCAATAATGAAATTTCATACATTTTTATTGCTCTAGAGCACTAAAGACTCGCTTTGTGCTGAGTTTTTAGTGTGATTATGATGAAATTAAAGCATAGTTGGAAGAAAAGGTATTTTTGCACCCTTTATTACCGAAGCAAGTGCTTCAAACATTGCGTTGAGGTAAACATCGTGACGTAACCAGCGTACCTGAAAGATATTTCTCGATGGAACGACCTAAAGCCAAGTCAAAGGTCCATCCCGTCGGGACTGCGTGTTGTTCGAAAGAGATACCACGGCCTCGATACAAAGGACTAAGAAGAAATATGGGTGGTTTTAGTCAGTAGAAGTCTGACACTCCCTACCACCCTGCCCAGAGCGGGAGGAGTCATTTCATGATTTATCACCCCCAAAAAAAAAAAACAAAAGTCAGAGATCCATGGGCGGCATAAAAACTTTAACGCCAGGTTTAAGCACTAACCACTCGATACAAAAGGTCCACTAAGCTATCATAGCTATTAGCTGGTGAATTTGCGAGACATGTTATGTGTAGCACCTTTCCGCTTGTGAAGAAAAACAACACCGTCGTGAACGAACGGTTGGCGCAGTGGCTGAGCGATTGCACTGCTGCGCTCAGTCGGGGGTTCGAGACCCACACGGAACAAATATTTGTATGGCCTACAGATAGTTGTTTCGGGTCTGGATGTATTTGAGTATGTGACTTTAAATATTTGTAATAGCAGCCACGACACAGGAGAAATTCCTAATTGCCTAGATACAAGTCGGATGTTATTAGGTTGCGAAACCCCGACCTTACGTTCAATCCCAGAAACCTCTGCTTCTCTGCAGACTTGATCTAAAGTGGCCTATATGAGCAGCGGTCAAAGACAACATTCAAATATAATGTCAAGCTATCTTCTACGTCATGATTTCAATTATTATCCATTTACTTTGAAAGGAGCAAACGCTAACTTTCACCGCGTACTAATTATTTTAATTATCAGTTCAATCGGTTGCGGGAACTGATTGGAAATTCAGCTGCAAGATTTGACTGGTTAGAATGTATGGATATTCTAACCATAAACTTAACAAACAAAGGGGTTTGAACTTTTTTGTATGGGAGCTGGCATATCGACCCACCGCCATTTTGATTTTTTTTTCGAAATCGCGGCCCACGATAAAAGTGGTATGTATGGATAGAGGACATATAGACGAACAAAAAATGTCCAGTAACACGGTACCCAAAGTGTCACGTTACTGAGATATTTGAAGGTAAAGCTGGACATATTAGTACAAAATCTTTACAAATAAAATTAATATTGAAGCGTCTGCTTGTAATCTTTACATCTATATAAATACCTATGTGATTGTAATATAATTATAGAAGATTTTTATTGAATGCATATAAAAAAAAATACGGCACATAATAATTTATATCGTATAATTATCGACATACCTACATTGTATATTTCTGTTCAAAGCAGGACAAAGGAATGACGGAAAATACGAAATGAAAGGTTGACATGGCATGGATTAACAAAAGAATTATTGTTATATTTTCCAACAGTAGTAAATCCATAATCATTCATATCGTCATGTATCAATGAGTAATACGGGTCGTTATCCTGCTGTTGAATTTAACCTAGAAAAAAGAAAACCGACTTCAAAAACATAAAAGACGCAAAATAGAAAAATAAACTTCAGTAGAAAAATCAGGTTCTGAAGTCAGTAGCAAAAAAAAACGAAACCAAGCAAACAAAATGTCACCGACTTCAGAAACAGATTTTTCGCCTGAAGTTTATTTTTCAATTTTTGTGTTTTTGAAAACGTTTTTTTATTTTTCTATTTTAAGTTGTAATATCCTATACAAATATTTACTATGTATGCATTCAACATTCAATCAAGTTCAGTTTCTTGTGTCCCACCCAAGAAACCCAACCCTAACCTTCAAGATTCCCTTATTTTACTTTCAACTCCATAAGCCGGCTTTTCACTAAGGGATGTCATGTAACATTCCTTCAAATGACCTCTAAATATCGCTCGCATACATTTTGGACGTGACCGTTCACACTGTGCTATAATGTATATTACATCCCGAACTATAAAATATTTTGTTCGACCGACTGAGCGATGTTTAGAGGTCATTTGAAGGAATATTACATCCCATAGTGAAAAGTCAACTTTACCGTTGAGGAGTTGTACCTTCCGTATTCAGCTCACCTAGATAAATGGTGCACCAAACCGTGCAACTTTTAGTCGACGTTTTACAATTGCCCATGTAGGCCTATGTGAAATATAATATTTTGGTTTTGATTTTTTGATTTTGAACCTGAAAGAATACAACCATTATTACGTCCCCATATTAATTTATTAAAGAATTATCCTTCAACTCCTAACCGTTAAGGAGTTATACCTTCTATCAACAGCTCATCAACATAAAGTGATGACTGCTAGATGCGAATACTTGAGTAGCTTTAGAAATAGCACGAAACACGAAAGTCAAAGTCAAAAATATTTATTTCAAGTAGGCCAGTAACAGGCACTTTTGAATAGTCGAATTAAACTAACTGCGGCACTCAGAGATATCCAACGATTGCTCAAGCCGCCACCCAGCAAAGGCCTGTCATAGTTTTGTATGACAAAACTGCCAAAAACCCTTACCAAGCGACGGCTTATGCAACCATCGAAGCTCTCCGAGTGTGGCAGTAAACTACTGAACTACTGAAGCTAAATAAACTCAGCTACAGTCCCAGTCACAAGGCATAATAACTCCCCGTCGGGGCCGCGGTATTCCCGTCGGGGCCGCGGTATTTTGTACTAGATTACGTGGCCTCGGCGCAAGGGCAAAGAAGGAACATGGGTTCGGTTTTTAGTCAGTAGAAGTCTGACACTCCCCTTCGCTCTGCCCAAGAGCGGGGGGGGGGGGGGGGTCATTCGATGATTTTCCACCCACCAAAAAAAAAAAGGCATAATAACTCGTGAGTGTACTGTAGTTGCCAATTCCAAAGCGTTGGTCTCATGAGAAGAATGGCAAGAAACTTCATGGACACTCTTTTAAAATCGTTTGGGTTTACAATATGTTCAAGGTACAAACCTAATCTTGGTATAATACACACATTAAGACTATGCAGATTAGTGTTTGAGATGGTCTTTTGAAGAAAGCACCACACAGATTTGAGTGGACCCGTCCAGTCAGTGCAAGCATTTGTCAGTTATCGTGGAGCTCGACTTATAACTCAAGGAGCTCAACGTCACGACGAACAATACCAAAGAAAGGACATTTGGGTGGGTCGCATAAAGTACTCAAACTGCCAAACAATCGTTAAAATTAAATAAAAACCCACACGAATGGGACTGGGCAGCACATGTCTGTCGCATGCCGAACGAGCTGTGGGCCCGTAAAGCTTAGGATTGGTGCCCTGAAACAGTGACACGGGGACGCGGCAGACCACGAAGGCGCGCGGGACGAACTGGATGTCTTCCTTGAGTTGCCCATCAAAATATGTGAACTTTCTAAACTGATTTAAACCACCCTGCCTACCTGCATCCGAATGATGATTTTTATTGTAAAAATAAAACAAACTTAAATTTGCAGTTTTTAAACCTGTGTTGTCATACTTATGTATAGGAAAATATTTTATACAAGTACATTTTATAAGTTGGTCGACTAGTAATCATAAACTTGTAAAGCCTACTTAGCTGTGATAGTTTTTCTTTTATTTTCGTTATACATGGGTCCCGTGTACATTCATTCCCAATTACAGCTTTTTAATAGTAAGAGTCTTTGAGCAATACTGCGGACTGACGGACAGACAAACGGACGTGGCGAAACTATAAGGGTTCCTTGTTGACTACGGAACCCCTAAAAACGATACTAGTGGTAGCTTTTTTTTTTTCCTTTCCCGCTTGAATCTTTGCAACTTTTTTCCTCATTAAAATGAGGAAAAAAGTTGCATATGGGGAAAATTCAAAAGCTCAATTTAGCAATTCTGATGTGCTCACCCACCACAAAAGCCGCAGCCATTACCGCAACAGATATAAAAAAAAAATGGTTGAGTCAATTATTTATTCATAAACTTACAACAATACATTGTTAGAACAATCAATTAATTTTTACAACAATAACTCGTCATTTACGAGCAGGTAACTTAGTGTGACAAATAAATGGAATGCATTTCTATTTAGCTGGAATTCAAACCGCTCGCCGTGGCTGTTTGCATTTTCAGTCACCGAAATTATTTAGCAGGAAACCATTACTTATTTTATAATTACTGTTATTGTCTATATTTATGTTCCTATCATCTTTTGCGAGTTAATATTTTGACAGATTTAGTAAAATACTGAGGCATTCAAACGAATACACATTTTTTTCAACATTGTTTCTAAACCAATTTATATTTTCACTATAGTTGAATATGTAATTCTTTTGAGAAAATAAATATCTTTGAACGTAATCTACGGAACCCTAAGAAAACAAGTAGCAGATTCTAAGGCCCAGATTCACAGACCACACTTTGACTTTACTAAGTAAAGTATGATTTTTGGAAAGTAAAGAACAGCTTGACAGGACTAAGAAATATATTTTTGCGTGAAAGTAGCTCTTTCTATCAAAGTAAAGTCAAAGTGTGGTCTGTGAATCTGGGCCTAAGAAATATATTTTTGCGTGACAGTAGATCTTTCCATCAAAGTAAAGTCAAAGTGTGGTCTTTGAATCTGGGCCTAAGAGCAGCCACTCTATCAAGATTTGAACCAGTGCTGAGTGGTCTCAATTGAAGTCCCTAAACTTTTATTTTGTTCACTTTACTCGCTACAGTGTAGAATTCGCTAACGACATGGCGGACGCATTTCGTGTTCATAAAAAAGTTTTTCAATGGACTCACTAGTTAGTGGCGCTGCGGGCATTTCAGGCTTCGCCTCTTCCATGTATATCTCAGGGGCGCATTCTGAAAAAAGAAGATAATTTCAGTCGATTGTTCCACTTTATGTAAGCTTGTATCAGATGCAGACTTCGGTTTGCTGTCTGTTCGTGTATCAATTGCAAGAAATATCTGAACCTGTCGCACCGGAACAAATATCAATTAATTTATATATCTGTGGACGGTTTGTGGTTCGTTACTTATTTACGGTTGAGCCAGTTTTGCATGTGGCTGCGTTATGCAATCTCGTTGTATGTTATTTATTTAGTAATGCAAATGTTTTACACGTACAGACGGCTACACATCAAGCTATACATTTTCAGTATAAGCTGGTCTCGCATTGTATAGGATTACCGTACAGTGCGAGATCAGCATAAACTGGAAATGTATAGCTTGATGTGTAGCCGTCTGTACCTACTTGTTTAACGCAATCATTAGATTATATTCGTAATACTCGAATGTAGGTCTAGTTTATTAAATATGATCAGGAGTATTTCATCCTAACATATCAGTGATTATGTAGATTCTTAGATTGATTGTAGATGTGACAATAAGACGAATTTGGCCTGTTTCTTTTTTTCCGAAACGAAATACAGAGTGATTGGTTTCCACGGCAATTAATACTTGCAAGAAGCACTTTCTGCACACAAATAAACAAAGTAGATAGGTACACTTTACGCTCTGGACTGAAATCCGTGACAGGAGCCATGGTACGATCAACTGTGCTTGAACTGCGTTAGTAACACTTAAACTACGCAAAGGCTTTGTCAAGTAACCACACGATGGTTAACAGGCAACCACAAACCGATCACTGCTTGTCAAATCAAGCTTACTCCCGTCAAGTTTGAGCCGCCTAATCCTACGTAGATTAGTATTTGACATAGTAATGCTCTGTCCTGCCACAGATAATAATATTTATCTACCCAAATATCATAAACCCTCTATAATGCGTTCAAAAACCATAGGCCATGACCAGCATTACCAACCAGCAGAAATTAACAGAACTGTAATGAGCTCATAACCTACTGAAAACAGTAGGTTATGAGTTTAAATTTGGAACAGGTGTCAAATTCAAGTGAGTGTGCTATTCTAGTATCTACATTAAAACAGATACCTATCGATACGAAACCCCAATTCAGTATGATTTTAATTATAAATCGCACGACATTTTGATCTCGAGTGACACAAGAATAGTGACTTTGTTCGTTTGCCTATGATTTAAAAAAAATGACAGATATCCGAAACGCCGCCATTTCGAGCTGTCATTTGTTCGTTAGCTTTTTATTCCCTTTCATTGAGTAGACAAATTTTCTGATAAGTTCTTTATTTCTGTCGAAAATGAGTGATAGTGACTCAGAAATTAACATGAACACTCCGCCAGATATCGTAAATGCAGCGACGAATGCAACTAATAACCTGTTTATTTTTTATTGCATTACACTGGTAACAATGCTGGTCATTTCCCTATGGTTCCTGAGCCCATCATAGAGCCCTTATGATATTCGGGTAGATAAATTAGTGTATGCAACTATACATAATTAGGCATTACAACACTCGTGTGATGCTATTAAGAAACTCGCCTTCGGCTCGTTTCTTAAACCCACACTTGTGTTGTAATGCCCTTCATTATGCACAGTCGCATAAACTACTATTGTGACACTTGTTTATTAATATTGTACAAATAACATCACGCCTGTAATACCTAAAGAATTGGGCAGAGGTGTACCTATTAATAAACCATTTAGCCAGTTGTATGAATGTTATGTAATAGTTAATGAGCCTACTGCCATCAAACGGCCTCAAGCTGAGTCACAGCTCCGTGGAACTGAAAAAATACTGATGTTTAACTCAATACCGAGTTAGCACTTTGAAAATTGAACCCATGTCTAAATACAAAGCAGACGCGAACAAAATGAAATACCTATTACAATCTAAGTATAAAATTTACCGAAATATCATAATTACAAACAATTTTATAGTTTCAATAATTATTCAGTCGTTTAATGCAGTTCATTCGCAAGCATGAGTGCGTACATGCTCGTTGCAGGACGAGGACAAATAGACGTGGTGACCGCGTCCAGTCGCCTAGTCGGCCGCCTGTAAACACGCCGCGAGAGACCGCCATTCGCTGACTACAATTTACATTTGCAATGCATGAAGCTGATCTCGTCTCCATCATCGAATTTGACTGCGATAGACATAGAAGACATTTTACTAACCGAGTTACCTACAGTATGTTTACATATTTTTCATTGACAATAAGTTTGCAAGAGATTGCAAAAGACGACCGTCTTAGTACGTACTAAAACTTTACGCATTTATAATTTTTTACATAGTGTATCTTGAGTCAGTTAGTCTCTTGAGAGACTATTTGATAAAAAACGGCAGTCTTGAGACTTACATAAATGAACTGAGACGGTTGTATTGGTGATTTTAATAATAATAATTCAGTAAATAGACATTTGTTACTTCGCGTCAGTCCTATCCTATTTTATTTAACATACGATGATACGACTTAACACTGACCAGCAAATTTAAATAAAATTATAATTTCGCGGGGTACCTTGTCGCATCAACCTTAAACATAACAGGCGAAATGTGGGAGTGGTACTGCAAGTGATGTTATGTAAAGGAGTGCAAAGTGATATGAATTTAGAACTTACTTCTGTTTTTTACGAACAAGATTTCCAACTGTAGACGCCTATGTTTTATATTCAATTCTCGAGTTTTACCAGGTTTCGTTAGCTATTCCTAATAGAGCATACTAGGTATACATTGTATTGAATTACAACATTGTGACTGCGAATTGTTTGTAGTGTAAGCGACGGAACTGTTTTTTATTTGTTTGTACACTTTTACGCGTATATGTGGATTTTTGAAAAACGTCTGTCGGTAGCATATTGTTTTGCTGTCGGCAGCATATTTTTTTTGTATTTTTTTACGAACGCAAAATCAGCCGGATCGGTGTAAAATACTAGCAATTTGAACAAATCCCTCTCCCACTAAAATACTGCGTTTTTTCAGTTATTGGGACCTGGCAAAGGGTCGCTTGTAGAACTAAAGAGTCTCCCGTAGTGCGAAGCCTAATATTAATCGATCGAAGATTTCTTTACATTTCTGAATAAAGAAAAGTAATTTGTTATTGTGGTCAGTGTCAGCGACCGAGTTACCGTAGTGTATAGGTAACCCGAGCCACCGCCATTTCGCCGCCGCCACACGTCATCGTCGAGACGTCCCGGCGCGGCGGCGCTGCACCTATATATCTTAGCTTTTTTAATTAACTCCCACATCAATTCTGAAGTGAACGAACTAATTTATTTTTTATAAATCGGCTTTTTTCCTGACAAATAATAAAAATATGATTTTGTTTAGTCCGTCAGTTAGATTATCGAAAAGTATTGAATACGTGTTTTTTTTTTATCAAATTAATAAAAATTGACGAAGATAAAACTCGTCAAAACTCATGAGTGGCTGTGACATCAATTTTCTGTAAAAAAAAGTTCTGCAATATGACGTCACACGAGTTTACGAATTTTTTGATTACGTGAAAAAATGGTTATCTATCTGCCTAATCAGAATTACAGATTTTCATGGCTTCCGACCACCATAGGGCGTGTTCCACGCGCGTCTCAAAGAGACGTCAGCAACGAGGAAAGAGTTTGCAGGGGCCGACGCCTGCTGGGGCTGCGGGATCGTTCGAAAGAGATACTGCGGCCCCAAACACAATGGGCTAAGAAGGAATTTGGGGGGTTTTTAGTCAGTAGAATACACACCCCCTTCTTCTCTGCCCATAGCGGGACACATTTGATGACGAAAAGGCAATTTTGGACACAAGATTGCAAAAAATAGAACTGTGGACATTTTGATGTCAAATTACACATTTTTTGAGCTCGCTTCGCTCGCCTTTGCAGCTAGGTCTTGGGAGTTTATATTGTCTATTAGAAGTCGACCAAGTTACTCCAATAGTTGGCAACGAATTTGAATTCATTTTTGGTTTTGTCTGAAAGTCAAGCAGGTAACTCTTGTATCTGGTCAAAAAATTATAGTCTGACCAAGGTAGGATGTTCAAATTTTCAAGCTCACTTCGCTCACTCATAAAGCCTAAGTTATTTTTATCTTAAAAGTCTGATCTTTTTCAGTATGTTCAAGTAACTGTTCAGAATTAGAAACTACTAGTTTTTCTAAGAACCTAAAATTCTTAGAAAAACTTCAGCTGCAGACTGCAATCGTAACTTGTAAACTTAACCATTACAGTCAGGTCGGTCAGGTCGGTTCAGTCGGTCGGCGAACTCGGTAGCGAACGGTTCGAATATCCTACCCACCTACCTCCGCGAAAATGTCTGTGAATACGCTTAAATGTGTGAACTGTAACATAGTGATATGTGAACTATTATCATTTATCCAGAACAAGATAGATGTGATAGACAATGAAAGCCTAATAAGGATCTGTGTATCTGCATTTCGAGAAGAAGATGTAGTTAGTGCTAAGGAGCTGCTGTTTAGTTCTATAAAGACTAACCAGAAGAAGATATCCAGGCGTAAAGAAGGCAAAACACAGAGAGACTTAGAGGATATCATATGTGTTTTTAAAGTGACCGAACCGGATCTTATGCCTATATTTGTGGCTCGTGACTTGCAAAAGTTGCCGCCCGTTACATTTGACCACGTCGATGTCACCAAATTATTAAAAGACCTGCTAATTATGCGTGCTGAAATTAGTGAGATAAAAGGCAATTATGCAACAGTATGTCAACTGGATGAGCTGAAGAAGGAATTAGGATGTAGCCGGCTGCCAGCGTCATTGGTAACATGCAACATCAACACAAATAAAAGAGGAGGGTATTTGCTTGATAGCGGGCCGGTTGGATTACGGCCGGACAACACCGCGATGACGGAACGTTCGAGTTCTGAGCGCGCTGACTCACCAAAGTATCGCTCTCTCGCTCACACTTATACTGAGGGAGACAAGCTAATTGCGCACGCGCCATTTAATTCGACGGTGTTGGAAAACGAAATGTGTCAAATGTGTACTGAGATTGAGTCAACTGTTTGTCATACAGAATTGAAACAAACAACGAAACCCACTATGGCGGAAGTTGTGAGAAATGGCGAGTGGAGACCGAAAATGAAACCAACTGACGAATGGATAACAGTCCAAAATCGTAGATCAAGAAATCGTTTCGCTGGGAAAACGGGCAAAGCGGCAACAAACTTGGCAGAAAAATTTAAAGCCGCCGAAATGAAAGTCCCTTTGTTTATTTCCAACGTAAACAAGGAGACCGCAGTGGAAGATATCTGCCAATATATCAAAAAGAAAACGGAGCAGGTTGTTTCACTTGAGAAAATTTCTATGAAGAGAGAAAAGCCGTATAATGCTTTTAAAATATTAGTAGATAAAAGCAAGCTGGAAACCTTTTTAGACGACCAAATGTGGCCAGATGGCGTCACATTTCGTCGCTTTATTCACTTCAAGAGTGGAAAACAAGACGGAAATAATATTATTTCCGAGACGGAGGGAATAAATAAAGCAATTAATGGATAGTACATCGAAATTGAATATTATAACATTCAATTGTAAAAATATCAAGAGATCTGTTAACTGTGTACGTTTACTATGCAAAACAGCTGACATTGTTTTGTTACAAGAAACATGGCTATATCCACATGATTTATGCTTTCTGGAAAATATAGATCAAGACTTCAGTTTTACCGCGAAGTCTTCAGTGGACACTTCAGCTGGTATTTGTAAAGGTAGACCTTACGGAGGTCTTGCCATATTGTGGAGAAAAAGTGCAGTTGATAACGTGTCTCTAGTGCAGTGCGACAATAACCGAATTTGTGCAATAAATGTAGTGATAAATAACCGATGTTTTATGGTTATAAATATGTATATGCCAACAGATTGCAGTGATAACTTACCACATTTTACAGAATGTCTCAGTGAAATGTATTCTATCATACAAAATAGTAATGTTGAATCAGTGTTTGTATTGGGAGATTTCAACGCGCACCCGGGTGAGTCATTTTGTAACGAACTTCTTAGTTTTTGTACTGAGCAAGAATTATTATGTGCGGACATTGATTATCTAAGCATGTTATCGCAAACTTACACTTTTATCAGTGACGCACACGGGTGTAAGCGTTGGCTTGACCACTGTCTTGTTACACAGTCGGCAAGAAAAACCATTGCTAACATTAAAGTTATTTACGATTCGTTCTGGTCCGATCACTTTCCTTTAAAAATAGAGTGTGATATTAATGTTATTAGAGTAAAAACAAATGTAATTAAATCTTTGTACAACGGTGTGTGTTGGGGGGAACGAAAACCAGAGGAAATCAGTCGATACACTTCTTTATGTAACGATAAGTTAAAAATGTTAGATTTTCCAAAAGACTTTGAACTCTGTGCCGATAAATTTTGTGATAATACCCACCATAAACTTTTATTGGATAAAATGTACACTGATATTGTTTCTATATTAAGTGAAGCTGCTAGTATAAGCAGAACCCCAAAAGGCATTATAAGAAAAAAGGGTATTAAGGGATGGAACAAACATGTAAAAGAATTTCACACACAGGCTAGAATTAAATTTAAATTATGGCTGTCGTATGGTCAACCCAGTAGTGGTCCTATTTATGATGAAATGACATTAAGTCGTAAAATCTTTAAATCAAAACTGAAATGGTGCATTAAGAACCAAGAAAGAATTGAAATGGATATTTTGGCTTCACTCCATTCAGAAAAACGTTTTTCATCATTTTGGAAAGGTACTAAGAGGCTACAGAATACTCCAAGCCTACCAGTTAGCGTGGATGGTAAAAATGATAACTATGAGATAGCCAATTGTTTTAAAGACCATTTTAAAGTGAGTTCATCTCTTAAGTCTGCGCTGAAGGTGCGCGATGCTGAGACATGTAGATCAGGATCACCTCTTCAGTTCTCATGTAAAGCACTAAAATCTGTGATTAAAGGCATGAAGAGGGGCAAATCACCTGGTCATGATGGGCTTAGCATCGAGCACCTTCAGAATGCTGGTAAACATCTGCCGAGAGTGTTGACTATGTTATTTAATTTATGTGTGGGACATTCTTACTTACCTCAGGAGTTACTGGATACAATTGTTGTACCTATTGTGAAGAATCGGACAGGAGACATAGCAGACAAAGGTAACTACAGGCCTATTTCACTGGCAACTGTGATAGCCAAAGTATTTGACAGTGTGCTTGACTCGCACCTCGGTGGGTACACCCAGTTACACGACACTCAGTTTGGTTTTCGTGCAGGGTTATCTACTGAAAGTGCTATACTTGCGTTGAAGCACACTGTGAAATATTATACTGACAGGAAAACACCTGTGTATGCTTGTTTCCTGGACCTTTCTAAGGCCTTTGACCTGGTTTCTTATAATGTCTTATGGGAGAAGCTTCTGGAGGCGGGCGTTCCTACTGCATTAGTATCTATATTATCTTTTTGGTATGACAAGCAGAGGAACTTCGTCAAATGGTCTAATGCATTGTCTGACCCCTATAAACTCGAGTGCGGCGTTAGGCAGGGCGGGCTAACCTCCCCAAGGCTTTTTAATATTTATGTGAATAAACTGCTAGTTGAGCTCAGCAGCACTCATGTCGGATGCCATATAGATGGAGTATGTCTAAATAACTTAAGTTATGCAGACGACATGGTGCTGTTGAGCCCGACTATCAGTGGAATTAGAAAGTTGCTCTCAATTTGTGAACAATATGCCGAACAGCACGGGCTAAAATATAATCCTACAAAGAGTGAGCTGTTAGTGTTTCGGGGTAGGAATAAAAATCCAACTTTTGTCCCTCCTGTAAAGCTAAATGGTTCGCATTTGCAGAGAGTTACCCACTTTAAATATTTAGGCCACATTGTGAACGAAGAATTGAAAGACGATTTGGATATGGAAAGGGAGCGCAGGGCACTGTCTGTGAGGGGAAATATGATATGCAGAAGGTTCCATGGTTGTTCAGTTCCTGTAAAAATAACTCTTTTTAGGGCCTTCTGCCAAACATTCTACACCAGCAGTCTTTGGGATAATCATACCCTAAAAGCAGATAATGCCCTGCGCATTCAATATAATAATGCCTTCAGGGCGCTGTTGCGGCTTCCACCTTACTGTAGTGCGTCAGGCATGTTCGCTGATGCGCACACTGACGATTACTTTGCCATAATGCGGAAGAAAGTTGCCTCAGTAATAGCCCGAGTGAGGGGAAGCAGCAACAGCATTCTGAAGGTGTTTGCAGATAGGCTGGATGGGCCTACAATGGGCAGATTTATCAAGCTTCATGTTGGCAACAAAGCTTGTTAAACCTCCCCGTGTTTGTATTTCACTATTTGTTTTTAAATGTTCCTGCATGTTACTAACATAGTTTTTAAGTAATAATGTAATACTAACACCCTATGGGCCTTGATGCCTGATAATAAAATTTTTTTTTTTTTTTTTTTTTTTTTTTTTTATTATTTATTATTACAAATCTGTTTTCACTGAATTCCTTCTGCCAAAAAATATTTAACATCCCCATAATTATGAAAATTGTATTAAAAAAAATAGACGCATTTACGTTACGATAACATCGCGTTGGCCTCTGTAGACAGTCACCGCAGACACGGCTTACTTTTCATATCTACATTTCTGGAGCACACATTTTTTTATCTGCCCCGGCCAGTCAGCCGCGAGCTCCAACATAATGTTCTCAAATACTATGCAAAGCTCATTGTTGAGCCGAGATAACGTAATATACTCTGGGACTTGTGTAAATTAATACAGTACCACAGAACCCGATGTACACTGAGTCTAGAAATATCACGTTTTAAGACAGACGAACCTACTTAAACAACTTCGCGCAACGTGAAACTCATTTTGACAGCCGCCAATTGAGTTCGAGACGCGTTCCAATTTGTGAGGGATACCTACTGTAAACCACAGCTTTAACTTTACATTTTATAAAATAAAGTACGATCTAAATTAATCAAATGGGTGAGAGTAAATTTTTCAATACACTTCTTATAAAACTGGCTCTTATTGCACTATGATTAGGTTCGACATGCAATGTATTTCGAACGCGTGCGTTTTTCTTATTTTTCCACAACCAATGCACAGTGGTTCCGCGCCCTAAGAGAGGCGATCATAGGGTTTCGCGAAGGTAATGACTGTCGTTATCAATACTAGTTATTATTATTATGCTTTTTTGTAATACTTTAGGTTATAATAAAATAAAAATAAGAGAACTTATGTTTAAGAAACTTTTTTATTAAAAAAAAATGCAGTTATTGTACTTGACGAAACACGTTCTAAAACACAAGAAAATAATTGCAACTTACTAACTAATAAACTTAAATATTTACATTTTTATAGTAAAAATAAAGTAAATACCTAATTATTACCAAACTACAAACACAGAAATGGACAAAAATATATTATTTACATGTTAATAGTTACATAATAGGAGCTGTATCTAAAATAATATAATCTAGTGTTTATTAAGTAACTATATACATTTTATTCTATACCGACAACAAATGCAACACCTCTTTAGATAGAATAGACTTCTTCTTCCATGGTAACATTCTTAAACCAGAAATGTAAGGATCGGAGTTAAGAAAAAGTCTACCTATCAAGTCGGTGTTTGCGACAACCCGGGACATTTTCCTCGTGTTGTCACGCCTAAACTGTTAAACTAACTTATTGCAAGATTCGGTGGCAAGACACTTGCTTCCGGATAGCTACAAATCTTGTACAAAGATTAGTAACTATTTTTATCTACCCAAATATCATAAACCCTCTCTAATGCGTTCAAAAACCATAGGCAATGACCAGCATTACCAACCAGCAGAAATTAACAGAACTGTAATGAGCTCATAACCTACTGAAAACAGTAGGTTATGAGTTTAAATTTGGAACAGGTGTCAAATTCAAGTGAGTGTGCTATTCTAGTATCTCATTAAAACAGATACCTATCGATACGAAACCCCAATTCAGTATGATTTTAATTATAAATCGCACGACATTTTGATCTCGAGTGACACAAGAATAGTGACTTTGTTCGTTTGCTTATGATTTAAAAAAAATGACAGATATCCGAAACGCCGCCATTTCGAGCTGTCATTTGTTCGTTAGCTTTCTAATCCCTTTCATATAATAGACAAATTTTCTGATAAGTTCTTTATTTCTGTCGAAAATGAGTGATAGTGACTCAGAAATTAACATGAACACTCCGCCAGATATCGTAAATGCAGCGACGAATGCAACTAATAACCTGTTTATTTTTTATTGCATTACACTGGTAACAATGCTGGTCATTTCCCTATGGTTCCTGAGCCCATCATAGAGCCCTTATGATATTTGGGTAGATAAATTAGTGTATGCAACTATACATAATTAGGCATTACAACACTCGTGTGATGCTATTAAGAAACTCGCCTTCGGCTCGTTTCTTAAACCCACACTTGTGTTGTAATGCCCTTCATTATGCACAGTCGCATAAACTACTATTTCTACGTCATCAGAGTTGTCAACAGCTACGTTATCAGGGCTTGAAAAACTCGACGCCACCGTTCCAGTACGGATTTGCTGTCCTTAATAGACAGCCAAGTATCTAGTACAAACATTGTTTTGAAAGAACACTCAATATCAGTACCTATAACAAAACAAGAAACAGTTAATTGCGGATCAAAAACAATACATATTTCGTAGCAAGTGCTACGCGGCCCAGGCACTCGGCGTAGACCCTTTCTGCACCTTACCGCTGCAGGTATCTGCAGCTACATTTTTTTAAATCTAGTAGTAGAGATTTCAAGCGACATTTTTATACCTAACTCAATGGCACAAGTAGATGCAAACATAAGTAAAAGCTACAACATAGAAAAAAAATACAGAAATAAATACGTAAATAATGCAGCGGCGTAGCACTCTATTTTTAATAAACTGGTGCATTGAAAATACAAAATAGTAAAATAAATTTATAATGCATACCTGTATCTTGAATGTCCATTGCAAAATAACAAGTCACACACAAGTTGGAACTTGAAAACACGCGTCGCGTATTAGGCTAATTAGCGCTTGCTGATAACACGGTTGATGACTAATCAGATGTGTTCACTTCCGATGCCAAAAAAGGAATGTTGCGAGCAATAGATTGCAAAACCTTTTATTGCCACAGGTAGTATGACAACTTGTGGGTAACTGAACCAGGATATCATGGCTTAGCTCAATCATTGATATCGAACGCCTATGACCTTCTACGGGACCACCGTGCAATGGCGGAAAAGAAAATTACCACAGATAACTATACTTTATAATAAGTCCAAATCGATTTAAACATTGGAAATAAAAAAACCACCACAAAGAATAGAAAAAAAAAATACCACACCTAACTATATCTTATACTAAGTCCAAATAAAGGTATTACTTAAGTTACTGTGTTTTCATTTACGAGGGCAGAAATCGATTAAAACATTGGAAATTAAAAAAAAAAAAACACTACCAAGTAAGTAGGCGGTGTTTTTTTAATCTCGTCATTCTGATGTTTGCGTAAAAAATAAAATATTATATTTGAATTGTGTTTAAAATTATGAATATTTTGAACAAATATTTACTTTTATGAACAAGTTAACATTTATTAATTGTGTTCTTAATTTAATATAATAATAATAATTTAATTTGCTTTTATATTTTTGCTGTGAGGCAGTTTAGCGGCTCCTTCAACCTGGTGATATCAAAACGCAGAAAAAAAACTAAAAACTTAGTATTATATAATTGATGTCAAAAATACTTATCGTTTTATTAGTTTCTTTCTTCTCGACCCCAATGAATACACGTGCCGTAAAACAAACTTTCCGCACGTGTATCAAAATGTACCATTCAAGTAAAGTTCTACTGAACGGCAAAGCTAGAAATACAGCTCTATCTAAATCTCTATCACTACATAGTATAAAATAAAGTCGCTTTCTCTGTCCCTTTGTATGCTTAAATCTTTAAAACTGCGTAACGGATTTAGATGCGGTTTTTTTTTAATAGATAGAGTGATTCAAGAGGATGGTTTATTATGTATAATAACATCCATTTGCACCCGTGCGAAGCCGGGGCGGGTCGCTAGTAAGTAATAAAATAATTACGTTACTCTAGTTCGTGGTGACCTCATTTTGTTTCAAAACCTTAGTTAAATAATTATCTACGATCTGTTTAGACAAGATAAAAGTCAGCTTCTTTCAACATTCTGTGTTCGAAATTTTTGAATAGAAAACACGCCACCACTTTTCAGCGAAAACTCGCCTAAACATGAAATGTTTGCTGCCCCGGGTGGGATGGTGAACACGGTCTGCTTGGAAAAATAACATGTTTAATAAAACCAGATATTATACGAGTACACCTTTGAAGGAGCTTTAACCGAGCTCGGCTTGGTTATCGAGTAGCGTTAGCGTAAAATCGACATGTGTAACATTATGACGCGCCTAAAATGGCTTGACGATAACTGGTTAGTTAAGAGGTACAAAGGTGATTGTTCCGTTATCGCTAGCAACGTTATTAGCGGTAGTTTGTAACGTTTCGTGGTAATTGTATCAGAGCGTTTCGCGCAATCAAAATTTAACACAAGTAGGTATTTATAGCACGTGTGCCGACACTGCCGACCGACCTTCCCCGACCCTGTAGCGTGTGTGTGTATTTGTATTGGGGGAATTATTCAAATTAGAGAGCCTGCTAACGTCGCGTTTCATTTTAAATTTGGGTCTCGGGCTGTGATTAAAATTTATCTTACTTTAGGGGCTTATACGACGTTTAATTTTCCAGTTCCACTACCTTTATTGATCAATAAGGTTGTGGTGATTAGTACGAGTCGGTCTATATCCATGCTATTTACAGTCTCAGGAAACCATTTAAGTCCATTATACTTAGGCATTCTTCGTGTTGTAGAATTCTCAAGTAGGTACGCTGCATACCTATAAACATAGAACCTAGCCGTTTTTCTCATATTTTGGAGGGTGGGAAGTCATCAAATGACTCCACCCGCTCTGGGCGGAGCAGTATGGTGTGTCAGACTTCTACTGACTAAAAACCACCCATGTTCCGTCTTAGCGTCTTTGTGTCGAGGTCGTGGTGTCTCTTTCGAACAACCCACAGCATTGAATCTAGCCTTGCCTTAAGCCTTGCCTTGAAATCTACCTACCTAGTCCGAGGCTGAAACTTGAGTTAGCTCATATTCGTTTGTCATCGAAATAAGAGCCATAGAGCCTGATGTTGTTTTATATTTTACTAGCACTTTGCCCTCGGCTTCGCCCGCGTGGATGTCGGTTCAACTACAAAAGTGACGATTTTCCATACAAACTTTCATCCCCCTTTTCACCCCCTTAAAGGTTTCCAATTTCCAAAAACCCCTTCTTAGTGCTCCCCTACATTATAATAGGAAGCCGTGTGCAAAATTTCACATTCCTAGCCCCAGTAGTTTCAGCTGTACGTTGATATGTCACCCAGTCAGTTCTCCTTTTATATATATAGATCACAAAAAATATGATTCGTTAATTAATTTTGTCCATAGATACGTACGATTTAACCGTTTTAAATTTTGATGTCTCTTTTTTCTTAAATGTACTACCTACATGTTTACATTTGGAAGAGGAAGACATGTTGCGCCGACCCCAAATGAATTGGAATGAGGGCAGGAGAATGATGATGATGATGTTTACATTTGATACGCTAGTGATGTCATCTTGCTCCCGTTCTTTGGTCTCTTAAAGACCTGGAGGCAAATTTAATGAGAAAATAATTCAATCAGGTTTAAAGGACAGCCGCGTTAATTACTAATTATTAGTGTAATCAAACAGCAATCATTGGACACTATCGCAATTACCTATATCATGAGTGTAACGTTACGTTACGAAAATTAAGTTTATAATTTATATTGTTATACAGGGCGTCCCACGGCTATGCCACATGGAGGGAAAGTACCTTGAATATTGTAGCTGGAACATTCTACTGAAAGAAGACATGATTTTAATTTAAAAAACAATTTAAACTGCATTCATAGATTTTTTAATAATTACATCGTTTAACCGGGAATCGAACCCGATATACGAGAAAAAAGATTACCCTGTAGCTTTATCATACCGATCGAAATGCTTCATCATACGGATTATTTTTTGCTAAATAAGTAACATAGTGTCAGAAATAAAAGGAAGACCATGAATATTTGTAAATTTGACATTTGCAAGTGTCAATTTAGTCTCCCGAATAAAAAAACACACTTTAGTCCTACGCATTTTTTTTGATATGATGGTTGAGCTGCTCTACCTACCTATTAACTGACTTAAAAATAAAGATCGTAGGGTATTTGTGTATCCCCGTCCGGGCCGCGGATTATAGAACGAGATGACGTTGGCCTCGGCACAAGGGCAAAGAAGGAACATGGGTTCGGTTTTTAGTTAGTAGAAGTCTGACACTCCCCTTCGCTCTGCCTAAGAGCGGAGTCATTTGATCATTTTCCACCCACCAAAAAAAAAAAAGGGTATTTGTGTATGTGAGTTTAAATGTTTGTGAACGCACTTACGATACAGGAGAAATTTCTAGTGTGAGGCAACGATTTTTATTAAAAAAAAAAGTTTAATTATTATAAGCGACTGCTGTGCATGACGTCCTGGGTTCGACTTTCAGGTCGGGCAGAGAGTTATTGGGTTTTTCCCTTTTGAGATTTCTGAATAGCAGCCACGGAGTCGAAATTAGTGCCTAGTCATTGATATAAAAACTAAAGATACGGTCGCGTCCGAACATTTTGCTCGATGCGTTCCCCATACAGAGAAACTAACGTCATCTATAAGAACTAATCAGGCTGCTCGTAAACGTAACCTTGTATGAGCGGCGTGGCGTGGTATTATCGAGGTATAAAGAAATTAAATAAAGCTTTCATTAAAATGTTAATAAAAAAAAAATTTAAATTTTAATTTTTCGTTTTCTTTTAAACTTCGGTCTAGTCAAGACTTTTTTTGGGACCAAATTCGAGGCGTCATTATATCATGCGGTCCGCCCAGTCCTTACGCAGTCAATAGACTCGCCCCTAAACATGACTGACGAAATGTGGGTGTACCAATTGGTAGGTACACCTCTGCCAAACCCTTTTTTTTTGGTGGGTGGAAAATCATCGAATAACCCCCCCCGCTCTTGGGCAGAGCGAAGGGGAGTGTCAGACTTCTACTGACTAAAAACCAACCCATGTTCCCTCTTCTTCGCCCTTGTGTCGGAGCCGCGGTAACCTTTCGATATCCACAGCCCCGACGGGCTCTGCCAAACCCTTCGGGGATTACATGTGTGATGTCACGTTATGTATGTTAGTACATTGAATAAACCAAGCAATACCGTTGATACTGTTTTTTTGCATCCATAATAAATAATAATAGGAATATGATTTTACAACACCTTATCACTACATAGTATAAAACAAAGTCGCTTTCTCTGTCCCTATGTCCCTTTGTATGCTTAAATCTTTAAAACTACGCAACGGATTTTGAAGCTGTTTTTTTAATAGGTAGAGTGATTCAAGGTTTTAGTATCTTATTTGTACCCGTGCGAAGCCGGGGCGGGTCACTAGTTTTACCAATAAAAGAAAGAAGAAAGAAAGCAGTTATTATACCTACTCATGTTGAGTAAATAATTACAAAACCATTTTCTCATACGAACAAAGGATTAATTAATAAATCTGTTAGTTAACGTACAGTCCATTATGTAATAATCCGAACTCAAATATTAATAAAACTGCACTTAGTTCCAACAAGGTATTACGAGTAAGTCCGTATTTGTTCAATCTTTTTTATTTCCATTAAGTTACGTGCATATTATAAAGCACAAAATACAAATAAACAAAAACACACAAAACAAAACAAATAAACAAAATAAACACAGTTATAAATGAAAATTATATAATAATAATAATAATATTCCACAACTATCACACAACGCCATCTAGTCCCAAGCTAAGCAGAGCTTGTGTTATGGGTTAGACAACTGATAAACATACTTATATATTTAAAAATTTTCTAAATACATACATATTATAGATAAATTACTTACACCCAGACACAGAACAAATGATCGTGCTCATCACACAAACATTTGTCCTGGGTGGGAATCGAACCCACGACCTCCGGCATAGCAGTTAGGGTCACTAACCACTAGACCAACAGGCCAGTCATATAAATTGTGGATAAATCGTGTTCTTTAACATCATAATTATATCCTAAGTATCGATTATAAAGGATACTACTGCCCACTTTACCATATAATAGCGTACCATGAACTTGCCATTCTTTTTTTGAAAAGTAACTAGTTTTTAATTTTGGAACATGACATTTTTTTACTTTTTATTTGTACTGAAAAGTATGAGTCTATGCCCACTATTAGATACACAAACGTGAGTTAGTTTAAGTATTTTAATAATGGATTACTTTAATTTAGCGCGGTTGCCGTCGGCCGGTCATGACTGACCGCGAGTTTTCTCAGTAAATACTGCAGTCTGGTGGACGGCTGCAGTATTTTCGTTTCAGAACTTTCTCGAATTTCCATATTTGAGCCACACGTCACAGGTCGTCACACGGCGGCACGGAAGGTGAGGTTGGCACGCAGCCAGCTCTGGTTCATTCCCGATGTAGATACTTAGTATCAGTGTTGTGGCCCTGTTTGTTAACTTTTGTGCAAATGTTAAGGTTTACTGCCTATTATTTATTTGTTACGGCCGTCGTTTCCTAACTGCCAGCCTCTACTTGAATGAAGTTATTCGGCTGTTTTCAAGTATTTCGGTTTATGTATTTTAGAAGTTATGCAAGCAGTGTACGAATTCGTACAGACGATCCGTGTAAAACCTATGTTAAATAAGTAGGTAACTCAAAATGGTTCTTTCTTTGGCCACAGAATTAGCATTGCCATCCAACGTAGCGATACTGCTAGTCGTCTGGGCACGTTCCCGAAAGACAGTGATGCGGAGGAGTACTTTGACGCCCGTACTTTCTCTTAGTCTTAAGGCGACATTAGCTGCCCGCGACCTTGAGCGCGCGTTTAACTCATCGCCTAAACAAATAAGGTTGAAAATGGCGATGCGTTTGATGCTCGTGACTGCCAAAATGAACGATAGTTCGCAGATTTAATTTATTTAAAAAAAAAATACGCTGTAATGTTAAAATATTTTTACATATGTCTTTAGATGGTTAAATTTCCTTTTTGATAGTAAAAAAATAAATAACAGTTGTCACTCAAAATATTGAGCATTTCGAGACGAAAAAGTTTTTTCGTGTGATTTTTTTGTGATTTTGTGATTTTTTTTTTCGAGGTTCTTGATTACTTTTAGAAAATATTTTTGCATAAGTCTTTTACCTATACATTTGACTATACACTGTATTTTTTTTGGAATTGTAATAAGTAGCAATACGGCTAACTCTGCGACGAAAAACAGGTCGTTTTTACGGTTCCCCCGTTGACTGCGCCTTAACTTTTGTTATTATCTCGGATCTATTTGTAGTTTGTATATTAATAACAATAAGTAACATAATAATCCTTACTTGAAAAAACCATTATGTATTTATTATTTTCAATATCACTAATTGAGCTACCTACTCTGAAAATATATAAATATTCGCGTTCATTCCTGAAGCCCAGACCATAGCTCGAATGCAAAAACCTTTCAATTTTATGCTTTTAAAAACCAATAGCTTTAATATTATGTCATCAATAAAGGCGGTTTGTTCGTCAAAGGGTCAGAATATCGGCTATCATTCCATTTAATTTTACAGCGTTAAAATATAATTATTCAATTATTGGCTTTAGTGAGGTCAATAATATGTGTCAGCCGTAAACGCAAACTGAAATGAAAGTAAAATTTAATGATGTCGATCAAAAAAGAGAGACTTGCTGTTGACATTTAAATGCTTGTGTCCAATTAAATCCGATTTAAAAGCTAAATGTAGTTTATTTAACCGTATTTTGCTTTTATAATGAATTAGGGATGTTGACTTATTATATAATATATTCGCCAGTGTTTTTATTTTATAGATAGGCACGAAAGTTATGTTTAATTATTTTATTCATAAATTTAAATAAAAAAATTAGTTCAAAAAACTAAAACCCGACTACGAATAAAATCGCAGACTAATAAAACCGCGGTCTTAAAAGTAGAAAAAAAAAATAATTCTTATTAGACGTAGTCGCATGCCATTGATACCTGATGCTCTTTCATGGCGTTCTCATTGATACAGGAGTCAGCTGCTAGTTGCCATTAGCAAGGTGGCGCAAAAAAAAACTACGCCAATTTGTACAAATTACTAGAAAATATCCTTGTCATAACAGATGTCTAAAAAAGTATAAATAAAACGAAATACAAAGTCATGGACTACCTACATTACGAAAATCGTTTTTGATTTAGTACAGGCACAGTAGTAAAATCTAGGATTTCTCTGTAGAAGAATCTAAATAACTAAAAAACTAATGAATTTCAGGAGAACATAAAGTGGCTTAATTTATTGCATTTCAATCCTTCTATGAGGTCCTGTAAGGAATACGTCGAGTTACGAATAACCCAGTATATTGGCTATTCATGTTAACATGCATAATCAATCAGTACGAGAACACTAGTAAGATTTTCAACGAATTCATGTTGTATTACTGACCGGCAATATTCGTCGAATTTTGCCAAATCCTTCGCCTATTAAACTAAAAAGCTTTAAAGTGCTGCCAATTTTTTTTTGCCTTGCAATCTCTTGAGAATTGTCCATCGTAAACTACTTATATAAAATGGGACGTTGTGGGCGACTGTGGGCGACGTTGACGGCGATCAAATTGATAAAAAAAAATCGCAGTTATGCATAAGTATCTTAGTTTAGTTTTTCTAGTATTCGTAACATCTCCCAGAGTTTTAAAAACTGCTTTCATAAGTATATAGCTGTTATTTTAAAGGAATTGCGTTTATGACAAGATCCTAAAAACTAAGAAATCAAGAGCCTCGGCCAGTATATACGTGGCAGTATGTCATTGCACTTGAGGCAGGATATCAAGCTATAGTGCTGTTCATGTGGACAAAATTATACAGGTGTAAACGGTCCCTTCGCGAAGCCGTCAACCACGCATTGTGTACATGAAACTAAGTAACCCTATGCAAAAAATATTGCTGAGAAAAATCTTTTTTCTTACAAATGGGTATCGTATTACCCAGTATTAAGACGATGACAATAGCTATTGACTTCTGATGTTTCAGTATTTTTGGACACGCCCACAATTTTTCCGATACCCTAGCGCCATACTACCAAGTAAGAAACAAATAGTCCAGGATCCGCGGTCCATTTTTGCACTTGATTACTATCAAGCTAATTTTGATGAGACGGCGAGACGCCCAACAATTTCCTGCACGAAACTCTCGAATTCTCGATTGTGGTAAGTAGGTAATAGGGGTAGCAGGGATAAAATATGTTGGTTTGATGATTCTCAAAAGTGTTAATTAAGTACAAACACTTTTGAGAATCATCAGCTGGGTTTTTTTTTGTTAAATCTGATGATAATTATCTAAATTATTTGAAAAAATATTTGTCCTACAAAATGTATGGTTTGATCAAAGAGTCCCCTTCCTTCCTTCCAATATGTATCGATAACGAAGTCATTAAAAATGATTACTTACTAACTGGGTTTTGGGGATTGGATTTTTTTTAGTAAACCCACTCTTTACAAGTTGCCTACAAGATTCTAAAAATTATATTAAGTGTTTGGCACTTACTCCACGCACCATCAATACTCCTGTACATCATAAACAACAGGCTAATACACTTTCTGGAGCCACAAATTCCAGAAGAGCAAGCAGGTTTTGTTAAAGGCAAAGACACGCGGGAACAAATCCTGAACGTTCGCCAAATTATAGAGAAAAGCCGGGAATTTAACAGCCCTGTATTGATATGTTTCATAGATTATACCAAAGCATTTGATTGCGTGGAGTGGGGCAAGCTGTGGGGGGTTCTTAAAGACATGGGCACGCCTCAACATCTTATTGACATAGTCCGATGCCTCTACCTACACATCAACAACCGCTCTTTCGTCAAAATAGACACCGACTGTTCAAATGCGTTAGGCAGGGATGCATCCTCTCACCTCTGCTCTTCAATATGTATGAAGAGTAATATCATTCAAGACTCTTTAGGGCTGGGACAAGGGGTTTACTGTTGGTGGAAAGTGGATTTCCAATCTGAGGTACACTGATGACACCGTTCTCCTTGCTACAACATTTGGCAACATGAAAGAGATACGGCACAGATTGGAAGTGGAAAGTGGCAAAGTAGGGTTTGCAATAAATAGGCAGAAAACCAAGCTTATGGTGGTAGATCGTGCGGGAAAGCTATCGGGCGCCTATAACATCTAAGGCATCTATACTGTGGACAGCTTCGATTAACTGGGCTCCAATATAAGTAATGAAGGTAGCTGCGTCACAGAAATAAAACGGCGGATAGCCATGGCTAAAGATGCTATATTACGCCCCCGGAACTTCTGGGAAAAACTTGGTATAAGTTTTAAAACGAAGGCCCGTTTGGTCAGAGCACTAGTTTTCCTGATTTTCCCGCGGAAGCGTCGAAACACCACCCCCTGCGGCCAAAAGTCCTCTTCCAAGACGAGGTGCAGGTAGCATGTCGGTACTCGCACCACAAACGCCTTAAAGTTGACGTTGCGGCGCGACTCGAGCAGCTGCACTCTCGCCACGTACTTGATCTTCTGGCGCACGTACTCCACGATGTCCTCCGTCGTAGTGGTGTAATGTAGACGGGAGAGGTACAAAGGAGTGTTCGGCTTTGCGGCACGAATATGCACATTGGGCTCCGATGGAGCCGTGCCGCAGCGGTTCTTGATGGTTCGCTGACGGCGCTTCCTCCTCAACACCGTCACGAAACCATCATCAGCCTGGATCGGTTCCTTTTCAGGCACAGGCTTCTCGGAAGGAGCATTTTTCCCCACAAGTTAAGACATGGACAATCCAAACAAGAGTAAGACAGAGGATAGACGCATTCGAAATGTGGTGTTTTAGGCGGATTCTCCGAATTCCATGGACGGCCAAACGCACAAATGTGTCTATCCTTTACCAACTCGATATCAAGACTCGATTGTCAACAGTTTGCCTACAGCGTATTTTGTCTTATTTCGGCCAGATAATGCAAAGAGGAGATAGCAGCCTTGAAAAGCTGGTCATTGTTGGCAATACCGAAGGCAAGCGACCGCGAGGCCGGTCGCCATTTTACAAATTTGGAAGTGTCTGTCTTCCAAACGATTGGCTTTGAGAAAAAATTGTTTGTGGAACCTCAATGTCATTTTTAAAGACCTGTCTAATGTCTATAGACACCCCACACGTAGGTATAGGTTTGATGAAAAAAAAAATATAGTTTCAGTTCCATGTATGGGGCGACCCCCTAAATCCTTTTTTTTTATTTTTGTATAAAAATCGTAAAGCGGTTCACAGAATACTTGTAGAGTTTCAACTGTGTAGTCTCAATAGTTTCCGAATGAAGTGGCTGTGACATACGGGTGGTCAGACGGACAAACAGACATGACGAATCTATAAGGGTTCCGTTTTTTGCCATTCGGCTACGGACCCCTAAAAAACAGCTGGTTTGTAGTAATTTTTGATGAGCTCGTTATCAATACATGTTGGATTTAGATAATGATCATCAGATAAAAATAAAATAGTTAGTAATAGATTTTTGAAAATCATCAAATAAATAATTATAATAAATATTATAGCCCTGCTGCCCCTATTACCTACCACAATCGAGAGTTTTCGTTTAGGGTAATGTTGGCGTCTCATCAAAATGCAGCTGCTCACGGAAAATGAGCTTGATAGTAATCAAGTGAAAAAATGTACCGTGGATCCTGGACTAACATTGTGACGCGGTCAATAATAATTTATAGATGAACGGATAGCTGTCAGTGGGGCGCAAAGTGACATACGTCCGTCTAGCACCGCGCCTAAGCGCTCACTGTCGGATTGCTTAGGTAAGAAAGAGAGCGCGATGACGCAACGCTCGAACTTCTTACAAACCATATAATAATTAATTACATCAAAATAATTTATTAAATAATCAAAAATTAAAAACAACCAAATTTTGTATTTAAATATGGTACGTTATTGTTATAAATCTTACCAACGTACGTTGATCAGTAATACAGATATTTTTGTTGGAAGATCATTTTAAGAGGTTAGTTTACCATTTTTTTGTATCGAGAAAACTTTTCAAAAACGTGTTTTGAAAACAACGAAATTATCAGAAATATGTTCAAGATTAACATATATTTTTTCCGCCGTGTCAAACTGAATAGATTTGGCTAAAAAATTGTTCAATACAAGCCTATTTGGCTCTTGTCAGCGCCTTAACACGTTCACAGTCCCAGTACAAAGCCATAAAACGTATTCGTACGTATACCTACGATCTCATCCTAACTTGCAAGCATTTTGTCTAACCATACGTCCATGATATTTTTTTTCCTGTTATTCATACGTCCAGTCAAATAAAAAACATAAAATTTACTCTTGGATTATGACTCCAACTGGAGTCATGGACAAATGAGTAAGGTAGTACACATGTGACTCCATTTGGAGTCATTGGACAGTATACGTGTTATCTGGGATGTGGCCAGGTGGACCGACGACATCATGAGAGTCGCGGGCAACCGGTGGATGCAAACGGCAGGCTGCCGATCTTTATGGCGTTATATGGGGGAGGCCTTTGTCCAGCAGTGGACGTCTAATGGCTGATGATGATGATGAACTGGGATGTGGAGGTCAGAAAGGCAGTCACTCCACGTAAAATACTGGTATTCTGGTATCCGGTTAAACTAGAAGCCGACCCCAACATGGTTGAGACAAGGCTAGGCAGATGATGATGAACTTTTTAACCAACTTTAAAAAGGAGGAGGTTCTCTCTCTATTTATGTATCTTATGTTAGTTCATCGATATCTCCGTTAATTGTTTTTGTGTTGAGAGAATATTCTCCTGAAGTGGCCCCATTGTCACCAAGTCAGAATCTTATTATGGAATCCCAGGGAATCACTACGTTACTCTCTTAATACCTTTTACATTTTTATGACATTTAAAGGCGGCCTTATGTTTTACTTTCCTCTTTTCTTGATGAGTTTTTAAATGTCAATACTTTTTCCACTAGTGACGCCTTTTTTTTTTTTTTTTTTGGTGGGTGGAAAATCATCGAATAACCCCCCCCGCTCTTGGGCAGAGCGAAGGGGAGTGTCAGACTTCTACTGACTAAAAACCAACCCATGTTCCCTCTTCCTCGCCCTTGTGTCGGAGCCGCGGTAACTTTTCGATATCCGCAGCCCCGACGGGCGTCGGCCCTTGCGGGCCCCTCCTTGCTGACATCTCTTTGAGGCGCGCGTGGAACACGTACGCGCCGCCGACACGGTCTGTTGCCGTCATGACGACGGCCGGACGGCGAGCTAGCCCGTTACTCACCGTCCACAGGCCCGCGTCTACGGTGGCCGGAGGTCATCGCGTGACCCCCGACGCCCGGAGCGCCTTCCGCGGCGGCTGGGACGTTGAGAGGTTCTCTCCCTCTCTCGTTCCGCCACCTCCTTCGCTAGCATCACTGCTTCGCAGAAGGAGGCGACGGCGTCCCATTCCTCCTCGCCCCGGACCATGGCTTGCACCAGGGCCGGGCGCGAGAGGTCGCCGCCGCCGATCGCCGCTACGAGAGCACGGCGGGGCTCTGCCCAAGCAGGGCACGCCTCCACAGTGTGCTCCACCGTGTCCTCCGGTCGACACTAGTGACGCCTGACACCTGAACCGATTAGTTGGTTGGCCGAAATACAAAGTACCAAAAGTTTATGTCGCAATTTCCGTGGCTTAGTCGATAAATGCCTAATTCTTAAAATACGGCTAAAATTAAGGAAAATAGTACATTTTGGTACAAGTGTGTAACGTTTATCATACGAAGTTTTTCAACACACTTGTGAAGAAAATAATACTAAAAAGTCATCTTCAACAGTTAAAACGAGTTCTGTTTTTTTCACAATAGCGGGAAATATTAATCGGTTTTCCTATGCGCGCGCATCTACAGTTCGACCAACTTATCTGTCCATGCGGGAAAATACGGAACTAAAATAAATGTACTAAGTTTGACGTAGCGATGCATTTTTTCCAGTGGCGCCACCATGAAATTCACACCTAAAATGGTCATACTGTAACAATGGCTACCGGCCATAGACTAAATGAATGAGCGCGATAGAGTTTAAAGCACGTATAAAATAAGAAAAAGTTTTCTTTATTACAGAGAAAATAAAAGTTATATTAGTTGAGTGAAAGTTTCATTTAATAAAAACGTACAAGTTGAAATTATCTATTTAAATTCAAATTTGCATGAAATGAGCAAGCACTAAGTACATTAATTTATTTTTACTATTGAACACGATCACTTTTGTATCGAAACTTTTTTAAGAACGTAGTAACTCTACCAATAAAATTTAAAAAAAAAACCTATAACTCACTAGTGAATAATAGCAATGAAAAAGTCACAGTTTGATTATAGGTTTCATTATGTGCCTAATTGCGGTGAAATTATAGCCACTTTATGAGCAAGTGTGTTGAAAAAAAATTAATGAATGGTGCGGCGGCGGCGGCGGCGGTGGCTATTCCGATTTATACGTATAGGTACATAATTATGTACAAATTAGTTTGTCGACATGATTGTTACTTGTAGCTATTGTTTTTTTCGGATACGAACGACACACGTACGTATATGAGAGAAAAAAACACGGGTTAAACGAAATATCCCAAAACTAGAGGGGTAATAGTAGCCCTTCAAGAATTGTACTATCCACCTCCTGGCTCCATCATCAGAGCAGACAAAGTTTTATTTTCAATCAACAATTACGAGTTGAAGTAGGTTAAAATCCAATTCGTGAAGTTAAACTATGTTAGTCAATTTTAAATTAAAATATTTCAAAATACGACTAGGTACTTCTAGATAAAAATGAACTTCACCACAAATTAGATACTAGATTGTTTACATTGTCGGGTTTTATATTGATTAAAACCTTAACAAATATTGTGCAGAGCTAAATATTCATCATAAAAAAACAACCCTCTGTATCATTTAATCATTGAATGGCTTTTCCATGAATACTCATTGAACCTATAGGGCGGTATTGATAAATTAAATTAGTTATAATACGTATACACACACACATATACGTTTGTTCCGATTGAATGTAATTTAAAATAAGTTTAAAAATCTAAAACCCGACTACGAATAAAATATTGGTTTGTTATTTACATAATACGAGTAAATAACACAGACTAGACCGCGATAACTGTTTGACCGCAATCTAAACATATAATATTTTATATTGACTAAAACTCTAAAATGATATACATATTTTTTTACTTTTTAATTATTACTCGCCAAGACCTTTCATTTGATACCAAACACGTTATGATTATCTAAATTTAATATGTTTTGAGGTAAATTTTTGACATTTAAATTATAAAAAGAATATATAATTTATAAAAAGAATTTATATAGCCTATATCAACCGAGCTATTCTTACGAATCTATTGACACCTCATTTATTAAAATCCGTTCAGTAGTTTAGGTGCTACGGCGGATCATACATACATAGACTGCCAAAATCATTACCCTTCCTTTTGGCTTCGCCGTAGTCGGGTAATAAATGATTAATGATAATTTACCTGAATTGTGTATCTGCATACGTGTATCGTGACGACGTAAGTCATATTTTGTTTTCCATACAGCCCGACACTACCCGTAAATTGCAAAAAATAATTAAAGTCGTTAACAAACTGCCGACTAATCAAACCATAACTTGTTTAGCCAAGTATTGTTGCTAACTGCCACAATAAACAAAGAGCCGAAAACCATTTACGTAAGGCCACTGACAGACAAATCAGAAAAAAAAACTGTGACAAGGGTTTAGTGGCACGGTTCTAATGAAGAAAACAACAGGCTGAATAAAGCAGTGCTCATCCAACGACATGTGAACTCCGTGTTCATATTAACACACTCTGCGTTCGTGGCATCCGTGTACGTTTGTGCGCGACTCGGAGTGTCAAGATAAGCTGGCGGCTTACAATTCGAGATAGAAGCCTTGGCTCGGTGCCAACTCCTTGCCATGTCTGTCTTTGCATACGGACGAGTTTTCGTCTAAGGAAGTAGTAATTAAAAACAAATACCATATCTCCTTGATTTAAACCTTAGGCTATGATTTACTAAACACAATGGATTACTTAGTTGTAATAGGATCGACTATAAAATGAAGCTTTTTGTTTAAGAAATTATTATTTAACTAGCTTTTGCCAGCGGCTTCGCCCGCGTGAAAATGACGATTTTCCATACAAACCTTCATCCCCTATTGAACTCCCTTAGGGGTTGCATTTTCAAAAATCCTTCGTTATTCCTTATCTACATTATAAAGGGAACCTCTGTGCAAAATTTCAGCTTTGTAGGTCCAAGGGGCTGGGCGTTGATGAGTCAGTCAGTCAGGACTTCGCTTTTTATTTTTATACATTATTTACTCGTTTATAGGTAAATAGATAGATAGAAGATATTCAAGGGACTATTGTAAGACCAAACCAAACCTCACCCACCCTCCCAGTGAATTAAGTTATTTCATTAATTACTTGATGTTTTTGCCAAGCAGGTAGGCAATGCGGGTGTCAGAGATAAGTAGTTTGGCGTCCATTTTGTTGAAAATAAATGCTTTAACCTCACTCGAAAAGTGCTTCCTACTGCATCGCTTTTAGGCTCAAAATGCAGTACTTGTTACAAGCTTGCTTTTGACATCTCATACCCTTTCACAGATAGTTAATTAGTCTGCAATGCCATGTGTTTTCTTTTTATAAATCGAATCAAAGAACATAGGTACAAAGAACCTTTTCAACACACTTGCTCATAAAGTGGCTATAATTTCACCGCAATTAGGCGCATAATGACACCTATAATCAAACTGTGACTTGTTCATTGCTATTATTCACTAGTGAGTTATAGGTTTTTTTTTAATAAAATATTATTGGTAGAGTTGCTACGTTCTTAAAAAAGTTTCGATACAAAAATGATCGTGTTCAATAGTAAAAATAAATTAATGTACTTAGTGCTTGCTCATTTCATGCAAATTTGAATTTAAAAAGATAATTTCAACTTGTACGTTTTTATTAAATGAAACTTTCACTCAACTAATATAACTTTTATTTTCTCTGTAGTAAAGAAAACTTTTTCCTTATTTTATACGTGGTTAAAACTCTATCGCGCTCATTCATTTAGTCTATGGCCGGTAGCCATTGTAACAGTATGACCATTTTAGGTGTGAATTTCATGGTGGCGCCACTGGTTAGGAAAAAATGCATCGCTACGTCAAACTTAGTACATTTATTTTAGTTCCGTATTTTCCCGCATGGACAGATAAGTTGGTCGAACTGTAGATGCGCGCGCATAGGACAAGCGATTAATTTTTCCCGCTATTGTGAAAAAAAATCAGAACTCGTTTTAACTGTTGAAGATGACTTTTTAGTATTATTTTCTTCACAAGTGTGTTGAAAAACGTCGTATGATACACGTGTGTATTGATGATTACCATCCTCGGCTTTCTTAAGACCCTCACCTGACGGCTCGGGTCTCAATGGCGCCTTAGCGGTAATCACCAACGTTACACACTTGTACCATAATGTACTATTATTTATTATTTTTAATGGTGATAGCGCATTACTTTTAATTGAACACATAGGTAACTATGGCATATTGGTATCATTCTCCTTATTTCATGTCTCCGATTTGTCTGACACTTCAGAAAGTTGTTCAGAACTGCAAAAAACGTAAGGAAATTCAAATTTCGCGGGCTACCTGGTTGCATTCATCCTAAACAATGCAAATGAAGCCAGATTCGTGCACTCGATATCAGTTTAACCCTGTCGGACAATGATCGCCGTGGGAAATGTTCTAGTGCAGCGTGTAACACTAGGGTTGCTAATACGATTTTCCAACCGATTTTACGAAATACAGCGAGCAGGATTTGCATATGAATTTCGAAGCCGACAAAACGGGTTGAATCCGTATAGGACAGCCGAGCGAGTGGCGAACATTTAATCATAAAGTCCGGAATATCAAGTGCATTGGTGTTAGATCAGATTTCAGAGCCACTTAGCCAGTTAGCACTAGAAAGCTGAAATTTGGTAAGTACCAATATGTGTATCAATCACGCCGACAAAGTGGTAAAATAAAAATTGAAAAAAAAAATGTTTTAATAGGGTAGCCCCCCTATATGTAAAGTGGGAAGTGTTTTTTCTTAAATTACAACCCTAACGTGTGATCTATTGTTGGAAAGGTATTTAAAAATTAATAGGGGTTTACTAAAATCATTTTTTTATAATGTCAATAATTACGGAAATAATCGCTCCAAAAGTAAAAAACAATGTCCCCCCCCCCTAACTTTTGAACCATAAGTTTAGAAAATATGAAAAAAATATGAAAAGTAGAACTTTATAAGGACTTTCTAGGAAAATCATTTTGAAAGCGAAAAATAAATAAATTTAAAATTTAAAACTTAATTATATAAAAAAAAAACATAATGGATCTTTAAACTCATAAGTGGGAACACTTATTGTGACGGACGGGAAACTATGGATGGAACCCTACACTGAGCGTGGCCCGACACGCTCTTGGCCGGTTTTTTATTTTTTTTGTTAATTGTTAATAACTTTTGCAATTTTTGCAAGCGGAACTTCATTTTTTTTCGAAAGTCATCTGGATGCCATTCCGAATCGAATGACACCTCAATCATAATTTTCGGAGGCTGCTGAAAAAAGTTCATCAAAAAAGCACTTGTTGACTAGACTATAGGTACACGTTGGTAGCCGACTGCACGCAGCAGCAGCAGACGACGTGTCGCAGCGACACGACCTGTGTCTTCAGTTTATACACGCAGAGCAGTAAAAACAATTGATATAATTACGCAGTCGCGTACACACCCGCATTTCTTAAAACATCTCGTACTACACAATCAATTATAAACCTTATCCCCTCAGACACAGCGTGTATTTACCATGCACCGTACAAATTACTTAGTAGAAAACGATAAAATACTTAAGACTTTTTATACAATAAGTAGGTACTTTTTACATTTTATAAATTATTTAATGCCCGAATGCTGAAGTTCCTTGTTAAGTTGTTACATATTCCCATATCAATGAATATTATTTATTCAGTCAATAGTAAGCAATAAAAAGTACCTACTTTCTATTTTCAGTGTTGCTTACAATACTAAGAAAGCGTAATATTACAAGCGTTGTTATTTGTATCTATATTAACTTTTGTTGTTTGTAAATTTATAATTTACTAGCTGATGCCCATAGCTTTTTCCGCGTGAATGTCGATTATCGCGACTAAAAGTAATGTTTTAGTCCCCCTGCACTTTCAAGTTTTTTTTTATTTTGGAGGTTGGGAAATCATCAAATGACTCCCCGCTCTGGGCAGAACAGTAGGGAGTGTCAGAGTTCTACTGACTAAAAACCACCCATGTTCCTTGTTAGCCATTTGTGTCGAAGCCACGGTATCTCTTTCGAACAACTCGCAGCCCTGACCGGACTTTGAACCCCTTACAACCCTTTTTTCGCACTAAAAAGTAGGCAATGTCCTTCCTCAGGCTCTAGAGTCTAGCTAGACTATCAAACCAAATTGTATATAATATGTGTACCAAATTCCATTTAAATCGGTTCAGTAGTTTTGGCGTGAAAGCTCGACAGCCAGACACACAGACAGATTTACTTTCGCATAGGTATATAATATTATTAAGGATAATAGTAAGGATTAGTCAATACCTACATATTATAAGTAAGTAATAGTAAAGAATATTGGTTTTTCTTATCTACATTTACGATTACCCCAGTAACGCCATAAAATACGCAGTTCCTTACACTGTAGTAAGTAACAAATTGTGTCTACAATATTTAATTATATCATGCATAATCGTACTAAGCAGAATCATCGTATAAAATATCGACAACCACAAACATCACATTATGTCATCTGCAGTTGCCGTCTGCAGCCGGGTTCGAAATCATGACTGCAGCGACATGACGCGACGACGCGTCGTGACGACATGACGTATAATAATAATAATAATAATAATAATATTCCACAACTATCACACAACGCCATCTAGTCCCAAGCTAAGCAGAGCTTGTGTTATGGGTACTAGACAACTGATAAACATACTTATATATTTCTAAATACATACATATTATAGATAAATTACACCCAGACACAGAACAAATGATCGTGCTCATCACACAAACATTTGTCCTGGGTGGGAATCGAACCCACGACCTCCGGCATAGCAGTTAGGGTCACTAACCACTAGACCAACAGGTCAGTCAATGTGTATGCTGCTGCATCGTGCAGTCGGCTACCAACTTGTACCTTAAATGACTGGAAGTTAACCCATAGTTTGTTTTCAACGTTGCCGCGTTGTTGTCAGAGAGGTACCTAATTTGATGAATTCCCATGTAGTTGATGTACCTGCCTAATAAACTATTCATCTTTTTGGATTAATTTTATTGAGTAGGTACTGGTACGACCACTCTTGTGATTATAAAGTAGTCTATCAAAATATTTAAAAAACATCACACTATTAAAGAATAAACAATAACCTAAAACTCGTGCAACTCTTTAAATCACATCTTTCCATTTTGTTCTGCTATAGTCGGATGAAAAGGTATGTCAACTTGAACATTTAACAAAACTTATGGGCACAGTTTTAATTTGATTTCCACCCGTTTGCTCACGGCATCAAGTTATGACCAAGAAACTCTCAACTCCACGAATAGCTGAAGTTATTCGATATTATCAAGTTCTGTTGACCTAATAAAATTATAAGTACAGTTAAAGTACTCGGGCGGTGAATTGGGCAAATAAGGCTTGAAATGAGACTGCCACACAGATCAGGGCTAGAAACGATGTATAAAGTAAAAACTAAATGTGGCACTCGGAGACTGCCGCGGTAAAGCTATTGCATAGCATTTTTTATCAACAGCAAATAATTAATTATTTAATTTGACAACCTCAGTTGACAACCTTGTTATTTTCCGTAACCATAGCAACCTGGTTGAAAATTTTCGTTACGGAATTTCTGGATTCGCTCTCCACGCTCAAGGCCCGCGATAGAAGCTATGCAATAGCTTAAAAAACTGAATATTATAAGTTAAAAAACATATAAAAGCCGTCACCGAGGGAGGCCGCAACCGCATAGCGAGAATAGTGGAAGGCTATGGGTGATTCGGTTGCCTAACTGTGGGATAACATAGAATAAAGTAACAAACTGAATAATAATAGTACATTTTGATACAAGTGCGAAAAGTTTGTTTTTGCATTCAAGGCGGAATGAACGCCCGAGCCGTGGCGAGGGTGTAGTTCACTAACAAATTCCAACTTGTATCAAATGACATTTTTCAATACAATGAAATAAAATAGTAAAGAGATAAGTACTTTGGTCATCAATTATTATGAGGCTATGATTTAATTAGCTTTTTTTCCACGGTTTGATTTCGCCAGGTTGAATAGTTCGCCAGTTTAGCTAGAAGATATTTTTAGCAAACGTCATCCAATTATGCACATCGTTCGTTAAAAAAAATAGATACAGCAGACGATAGTACAGCTATTTTTACGAACAAAGATAAAGACAATTATGAAAACGACTACGACTACGAACGACACTTGAAGATATCATAAAATGGTTAAAAGTAAATAATCTAAAAATAAATATTGACAAAACGAATTATATGACTTTCACAAATAAAAATACTAACACGGGGAAAAATCTAAAAATACATTACAAAGGCGAACAATTAAAAGAAGTTAACAACACTAAGTTTCTTGGTATTTATATTGACTCTGGGCTAAATTGGAAACTTCAGGTTGATCATGTTTGTAAAAAATTAAACCAATTTTCATATGCCCTTTACATGCTAAGAAAAATTGTTAACGAGAGAGCATTACTTAGCGCTTACCATGCATACGTAGGGTCTACAATCAAATATGGTATTCTTTTTTGGGGCAATTCAACCAACAGGGAATATGCTTTTAAGGCCCAGAAAAAGTGTATTAGGAGTATATGTGGGCTTAAACAAACCGATTCATGTAGAACAGAGTTTCCAAGACTACACATTTTAACGCTTCCATCACTATACATTTATGAAGCAGCAGTAATGATAAAATGCGATTTAAGTAAATATGACACATTGAGAAGTGCACGGTATAAACATGAATTATGTGGAATTAAGTGTAGGACAGTTAAGTTTAAAATGAGTATATTTGGGATAGGTGTGAAAATTTATAACAAACTTCCAAAAAATGTAAAAGGTACTTTAACCTTAGATAGTTTTAAAAAAAGTCTAAAGGAATTTTTAATATGTAAGGCTTATTATTCAATTAATGACTTTTTTAATGACAAAAATATTGATGACTTTGATTGACCTTTAGACAATGACTGAATGAGTAATTTAATTTGTATGACATAAATCAATAATTTAATTTGAATGACAATAACGAATAATTTAATTTTAATGACATCAATGTATCATGTAATTATCATGAAATCAATTGGATAATTTAATTTGTTTATCTGACTACGTGAACTTGTAACTATATTAATGCATGATGAATGATGGACGCTGACTTAGAGCGAATAATTGTTTTGAAATTCAGTAAAATGTAGTGAATGTTATAAATGTGGAACCAGCATCAAAAATTGTACACCTTATAGGTATGTTGCAGCGATCCAATATATTGTAATCATAAGACCTAATATTTCACCTGTGACAAACAATAAATAAATTTGAATTTGAATTTGAATTTGAAAACTTTTTAAATAGTTGTTCAGATGTACATCTCTTACGTCTCATCTTGTGACCGCGGTGGTGTAACCGGGCGGGCCGCCCAGCTACAGCCGCAGGCTACGGCCTCAATGCACCCTAATATTTATACTGTGCTACTAGCTTTTATGCGAGCCCCGAAACGCGAAGTAATTATGCCTCGCGTCCGCGTCGTAAGAACATATAATATCATAGCGAATTTTATGTACGTTTTACGTTCTTCATTTCAAGATTCCCAGTTGCCTACTTGGAAAGATCTATCTGAACAGAGCGCCTATACAAAAAGATATTATAAACGGCGGCTCATGGATAATTAATAACGATATTGAAGAAGTGTAAAAAATATTGGTAACATAATTGCCACTAAAACTGCGTTCGCCCAATGCCTTATTCTCCCAGTCCTCGACTATGCTTGGCAGTTATTTAGATCTCAGTTGCTCAGCTAAATAAGTTTGAGTTACTTCAAACTGTTTGTATCTGATTCCAATTTGGTTTGCGCAAATATAATCTTGTTTCAGAGGTTCCGGGTGCCTATCCGCCTTGGCTGGAATGCGCTTATTTTATCATTAATCACAGTATTCTGTTTTTAACTCACCCTTTTAACTCAAAGAACGTTTTATGTTCTTTCATGACGCACAAATATGTTTGACACTTGTGATCATCTGCACACTCCACCAAATTTTATGACCTCTCATTTACGGTCGAAGGTAGTCCGTTTATGGAACAAATTACCGGTGTGACTGGTCACTCATTCCTTTAAAAAGCTTAGTTGCAAATCATTTTCATTCACCAAGTCAAAATGTCTTGTTAAACTGGTGGAATACATAACCTCCTTAGACGTCGTTTCGTGATATTTAGGTTCAACATGCTACTGCCAGAAATAAATAAAATATTAAGTAATTGAAAAATGTTTGTATACTTAAATTTCATGTGATACATTGGTACTTATTTGCCAAATCAATGTTTGCATAGTGAGTTTTTATAATATAATAAAAATTGCACATAACATGCTTGGACAAAATGTGTAAGTACAAATAATACAGTGGTTCCTGCCAAGAATATTGCCAAAGTACCTACTTTTGGTGAAACATCAGTGAACCCATGCAATGCAATGGAAGGAACCGTATGTCAGCGCATATAATACGACAAAACATTTTTTTCTAAGTCATAAGACTAGTAGGGTCTGTTGTTTCTGTCATCTGTGAGTAGGGTAATAGTTTCCCCTATTAAGTATATTATATACTTTCGTGATCCCCGAACGCATGATGGGCGGCCAAATGCATAAGCGAAAATGACGCCCAAAACTACATTCAAGAATTCGACAGAAAGGAAATGCGATTTTTTCTGATCTCTGCATCTGCGTGAGGAAAGTTCACACATATAGGTTTTTTCTTTACAATATTTACAAACTACAATTTACAGAACTAAAATAATGATAAAATATATACAAGTAGCAAAAAGAGAAGAATTACAGGGCGTCAAAAAATTCGTCCACATTGCTGTCAACAGGAAAAGTGCCCAGAAGGCTGGCAGCATTACCACGTTGGATGGCAATGCTGATTCTTTGGCCAAAGAATAGGCCAGCCCTCTGGTCACGTGAAGAGTCGACCAACCGCTTGGCAATTTCCTTAAAAATTAGGTGAGCACTCGGACCCCAAGGCCCCAGTGTTTCAACCCCAAACGGCTCAAACACATAACTGCTAATTAAGTTGTTGTATTTGCGCCGCTTGAGGTTTTCAGCACCTGCAGCAGCCGCCCCAGCACAGCTCACCGTGCTAGGAAGATGGGATGGCGCAAGGGTGTCGACGCAAGTTGCGTCCCACACCAAAGGCCTACCCAGCTTCCACGGCATTATGGTCATACCATCTGGTCTCTTCCCATCGACGCGTGCCAACCCATTGGGTTCCAAAACAGCAGGCACACCGGCGGTGGCCAGAGCACGTCGGATGAGATCATTAATGCTGGCGTGCCGCGCAATTCGACCTGCGCTCTTACTGCAGGAAAGGCCATGGTGTCCGAGGCTGTCGACTACTTCACCACATTGACAGCGATGTGGAGCCCCACACGGAGCACCCAAACGCAAACATGTAGCGAGCCGGAAGGTTGTGTCACCTAGCATAGTGCCTATATTAGGTGACGGTAGTGCCTGAAGCCAGAGGCCCGACTCCCACTCACCCACAGCCAGCAGGCGGGCACGCTCAGCAGTATTGGTAGACGTATTAATTAGGTTATTCCGTACCAACCTGCAGAGCGGCTCATCCCACTGTCTCTGGGAAAATGGGTTCTCGGGCCGATCCGTGTTCGGGCAAGCCATTCTCCAGGCGCTCTCTGCATCAGTCAAGCACGGCACTTCCGAGTCAACCAGGGAGAGGGTTAAAATTTTCCTGGTTAGCTTTTCAGTGCTGTGGACAGACGACAGGAACGCCGGTAAGCTTACACTAGAAATTTTGCGGACGCCGAGGCCACCAAAACGAATTGGAAGGGTGGCTTGCTGCCACGCTCGGTCGTCCAAGGCCACATTAAGAATGGAAGTTAAAGTCTGGTGAATAATTTGGTCAATTTTGTCCAAAAGTTGTGGTTTCTTCCAAAGAGGAGAAGACCGCAGAAAATACATAAAATTTGGACCGAAACAACAGTATCTGATGAGGGTGAAAGCCGAATGTAGGTTAATATTGGAGAGTCTATCCGAAATATCATATATATATATATATATATTATATATCCAAATGTTACAAATTGGGTCGGGAGTTACTTTATTAGATACAACGATTTTCTTTCATATATTTTTCTTTAATGACAGTTTTTGACAAAAACCATTTTCTTCTAAAAAGTAGCACACAATTCCACACCGGGCGGCGACCTCCTTAGAAATACACAACATCCTCCGGCCCCGCGAGAAAGCGGAAGAAATCTATATAAAACTAAAACACTAATCGGGAATAATAAAATAATAAAGTATATAATATAGTATAATAATAAAGTAAAATAAAATCGTTAATATAAATACCTAGTGGGCAGCTTCACCAGCCGACCGGAACGAGTAACATGCATTTTAGTGGGCAGCTGCTGTGCAGGTGCAGTGGCTGGCACATCCCTATGACGAACCTCTAAAGGGAATAGGCGCTGCAGAGGCCTGATTAACTCACCTCTTGCGGTTCTAACTCGCGCTACATGCCTATGACCATCCACCCCTTGTAACGTCTCAACAACAATACCTAATGGCCATTTAACCCTCTTTACATCATCAGACCCTATCAAAACTATGTCCCCGATTTCAACTGTATTAATAATATTAGCTGTTGATTTCTGAGTAAGTAGAGCCAGGTATTCGCTGCGAAAGCGCTGCTTCAGATCGCCACATAAACTTTTAATATAACGCCAACGTCCAGTCAAGAGCTGACCATCAATATGACCCATATCCAGGACATCTTTCCCTTCTTTTCCTACATGTAAAAACATTGAAGGAGTCAACGGAGCTAAATTTTCCGTAGTGTCTGCTATATAGGTTAGCGGCCGAGAATTAATCATTGCTTCCGTTTCACACAACACAGTCAACAGTTCATTATATTGAAGCGCTGCCCTACCAAGCACTCTCCTTAGCATTTCTTTAACCGTACGTACCATTCGTTCCCAGAATCCTCCCCACCATGGCGCTGACGGAGGTATAAAACGCCATTCAATCTTTTGCGTAGAGGTCTCCTGTGCTATTTCATTCCACTTGATGTTCTTAAGTATTGAACTTGCTCCGCGAAAATTCGTTCCGTTATCTGTATATATTATCCTTACGGAACCTCTTCTTGCCACAAACCGGCGGAACGTTAGCATAAAGTCTTCTGTAGACAGTGAAGAACACAAGTCTAAATGGACTGCACGATATGTAGCGCATGTGAATAAAACGATCCAGCATTTTTCTCCCGTCTTTAAATACAGTGGCCCAGCCAAGTCTATACCGGTTGCCTCAAATGGACTGCCACATTGTATCCTGTCTATAGGCAACGGTGCGGAAGGTACTGAACAACTCTTGCTGCTGAAACGCTTGCAAACGACACATTGCCGCACAACCTTTTTGGCAAGACGACGTATGCTTATAATCCAATATCTTTCACGAAGTTTACTAATTAACGTTTGTGATCCCGCATGAAGATATTTTACGTGAAAATATTGAACAAATATAGGTACCATTTTATTATAAGCATCCGGCTGCGAAGCTAGATTTTATGATAAGCGTTCCTGTTGGGCTTCACCACAGCCGGGTAATAAAGTGAAGACTCTCCAAGTATTAGCGAGGCACCTCGAATCACGGCGTCTTAGTTCACATTTTTTGTATAGAAATTAGAATTTTTGTATTGTTGGAACATGCTAGTATGTTGGTCCAATTTTTTGGAAGAAAAATATCGGTATCAGCGATAAACTCCCATTGTATCCATGGAATTTGCAATATTGTATAAGCTGTGCGACGATTCTTGTGTACAATAAATACATTATATCTTTCTATTAGGGCGTAACCTATTTATTATTTCCTATATTTCGCACATACATATTATAAACAACAATAAACTCAAAAGCAACATCTTCATAGTAGCTATCATATTTTCTCGTCGAAAATGTATTTGTGGTGCGAGTTCCCCATGGTTTGGAATGTTAGGCGCGCCGCGGATATTTCATGTCAAGGCCATTCCCCCCTCTTCCGAGCCAACTACAAGCTTGAGGATTTATAAGAGACAAATGCCTCCGATTGCATATTCGCCCGTATCGAAAATTACAGATAAGTTACTGCTGCTTTTTAGCCTCCCCTTTGTCGCTTCAAAAATGGTTAGTAACTGTTTAATTTAAATTATAATTGACATGTAGTCTTATGAAGTATCTCTTCTTCTTCAGTCGGTCCCTCATTACTGAGGATCGTGGTCACTGGACCCCTTCAAGCGGGCAATCTGCCTCCATCAATTGATTATTTATGAAGTATACAGAATAATATATACATACTAATTACTAATAGTCCCTATGTCGGTTGTGTCTGAACTTCTGAATTGTAAGCCATTACATAGGTAAAGTACGATGAAGTAGACCGAAGTAAGTTTCAAATCCACATTTACATGTCAATAATAGGGTACCTACCTATATCACCAAAAAAATCTAATTAGTCCGTCAGATAGATTTTCAATAAGATAAACCTCATATTATACTAAAGTGTTCACATGCAGGCATGCTTCATTTCAAAACGAAACATTGTTTTTGCAATGTCAGTCAGTTATCGTGTTTCCAATTATCGCCCAAAGATAAAAAGTAACATTTATTTTTCAGTTCAAATACGCAAATATTGTGTAGCTCCTTTATGCGATTTTATTTGAATCGCTTAACGTTTTGCGTATATTTTGAAATCATCATTGTCATACCTCGAATTTTATGGTTAAATATTTTACGCTAAATTTTATCTGTTTTCCGGATCGTTAGTTGGATTCACCTGAAACCTGTAATGGATGCTTGTACTTTTTATTTATAATGTTAAACATACACATTTTTGAGGCGGAGTTAATGATGTTGGTGATGCAGAGACAAAAGTAATAGCCATAGGTGGCCCGTGACGAAACAGTGATTTGTGGGAACATAGCTTTTTCGCACAGATTAAAGTTTTTTTATTCTAATACCTACTAATAGTTAGATAAAGTTATGAGCCGACCCCACCATAGTTTGAAAAAGGTTAGGCAGATGGTGTTGATGACGAATCGAATAAAGCTATAGACGTCGAAATATCCGAGAAAACTGATGAAACAGACAGTTGGAAACGATGATTTGATTACGGCCCGTTTTCCTTTGAAGGAAACCTTGAAAATGATTTATTCGTGCGTGACGTAGGTAATCCTTTTCACATAGATAAGGTAACAGCTGCTGCGACGTTGTTCACGGTAGCTGAGAAAACAATGAGATATCGGATAACAGGGTGTTGTTGCCTTACGTGTGATGGTGAAAGCTTTCATACAATGACATAGACTCGGCAGGTACACAGCGCCGGCTAGCCGGTACGTCAGGGTTTTAAGCTCTTTCTTTTCAAGATCCTTATCCCGGTTTCCATGAAAAGACCCAAATAACAGACATGTTGGCCCCTATATATAGGTTCAATACAGTATAGAGATAGATGAAATACGATTTATTGACTATTTTTGCCAATAGTCGCGAGATCAGCCTTTTCCGTCCCATTCGATAATTCAGATCATCATGAAGTGTTGAATTGTTTTCGGTATCTTTCTTTTACCGTTATTCTGCTATTTTTACAAGCTTTAATTTATTGTAAACATATGACAGACATGACTTGATCCTGTAGCCAGGATGACCTCGCCACGAGAAAACTCCGCAATGGTTAATAACATGTACCAGAAACTTTGCAAACGCGTTCAAAGTTACTATAGTCAAATCTAATTTTCTTCTTGTTAAAAGGTTGTTTTTTTTGAGTCACCTATATTCTTTTATTTCCGGAGTTCTTATACCTTAATTGCTATTTTGGCCACTATTTACACAAAAAATACTTATTAGTATTATTTGTACACTAAAAAAAATAACAGGAGAATATTTTCCGAATGAATGAGTTCGGCAAATGTAATATCAAGTGAGGGATGCTGTCCTCGTAAGTTATCCATTGTATGGCGCTATGTCTGCAGATGATATATTAAGCGTTTGCCCTCCAACCCCCGAACCACGTCTGGACCTAAAACGTACAAATGTATGAAAGGACTCATTTTTCTTCAAATAAATACGGTAGCGGGCTTATACGAATAGTGTTGCTGTGTTTTAGTACAATATTTTATTTAACGTTCCTTATTCGGTTGTATCATGTATGTATGTAAGTCGTCCGCTTCAAGATTTGCATTTTTTAAGCTATTGCATAGCTTCTATCGCGGGCCTTGAGCGTGGAGAGCGAATCCAGAAATTCCGTAACGAAAATTTTCAACCAGGTTGCTATGGTTACGGAAAATAACAAGGTTGTCAACTGAGGTTGTCAAATTAAATAATTAATTATTTGCGAAAGTTGATAAAAGATGCTATGCAATAGCTTTACCGCGGCAGTCTCCGAGTGCCACACGTTTTTTTTTCTACCTTTTGATCTGGTGGTAATTTTTTTTATGGCCCTCATCATCGGTTAACAGCAAGGATACGCAACTGTGTATACGCATTCAATCGTTTTCTTCTTTTAATTTTAATATAGCTTATTTATAAAAGTTATGATTTTTGGACATGACATTATTTTTTATTGTTCGCTTACTTACACAGGTAGATACAGGTTAAAATGTCTACGGCGAGCTTTGCATTTGTGTGACTGCACATAGATAGTGTACGTTAGGTGTGACGTCGGCATAAAGCGGGGCGCACCTTAGTTTATTTTGAACCGGTTTATACAAGTATAGATAGGTCCCTCGCGCGACGCTACTCCGCCGCGCCATCCATCACATGAGTAGAAAAATTTCCATAGGTACAGGAAATTTCAATTGAAATTCAATTTCATTTTGAAATTTCCTCTTGTACCTTCTGTTAGCAGCGTGGTGTGTTTAATAATAATAAATCGTTTTATTTGGAACAACATAGGAACCATTTTTGTTAGAACATGGTTACAAACGCAATTCATTCCAAAAAAACCCTCGTTGTGGTGGTAGACAATGCATCTTACTACAATTCGTTACAAAACAAGATAAATGATTGACTGGCTCATTTACCTATCTCAATATCAATCACTACATATCGATGCTTAAACTCTACTTTAGGTATACACTCAGGCAAATGCATAGTTCACTTAGCTTCGGCCCCGCAGACTACTTGTTGTAAATTTAATTTAAACTGAAATTAGTGTTAAATAATTAATCACTGCAATATGCATACAAGTAGGTACTTGCTGTAATTTCAACAGAAATAATTACTAAATAATGAATCACTGCAATATCAATTGTTTTACCAGCAATAATACCTATTATTAATGATAAACTCAAACATAAAGATAAATTAGTAGCCATAATTATTAATATTTCATATAGATTATAGATAATATTATAAAGCTGAAGAGTTTGTTTGTTTGTTTGTTTGTTTGTTTGTTTGAACGCGATAAACTCTGGAACTACTGGTTGGATTTGAAAAATTCTTTTTGTGTTGGATAGTTCATTTATCGAGGAAGGTTATAGGCTATATAACATCACGCTACTACCAATAGGAGCGGAGCATAAATGAGAAATGTTGCAAAAACCGGAAAAGAAAATTCCTTTCTGAGAGCTTCCGTTGCGTGCGCTGCGAAAACGGTTTAAGTTACGAGAATATCATGTATGAAGTAATTATTCGTCTTTAAAAGTTCTAAAAAAAAGTCCGCGACAGCATCTGTCTTTTAAGATTGACTCACTGTAACCATTTTTTACTATTAAAATGTTAGGTTAAAAAGAATTATTTTTTGCGAAGCTTATTTAGCCCATATGGTATTAATCTATATCTAAATAAATGTGTTCGTTAGAACGGAAATTTAATATAGAATATTTGTGCTCTTTACTCTATACAGTTTAAACAAATATCTTAGAAGATATCTTAATGTAAAAATACCCGCGCGGAAAAATAATTACGCGGGTTGCGTCGCAATGTAGGTACGGGGGATTCTGGCTGGCCTCCGGGAAATTCAAATTCAAAATATTTACTGCATCATAATGTTTACAAGTACAGAGTGTTATAGTATATTTAACAGTAAGAGATAGATTTTATAGTAATTCACACTTTAATATAATCTAAGCTAATCTAAACCATCTAAACTATTGTAATAAATAGGAAAGATAAGATTTTTTGTTTGTTACGATTTAGCTTAATTAATGTCGGATAGTCGATATATCGACAAAGGTTATAGCTATATTTATGTGACGCAGACGAAGTTGCGCGGGTCAGCTAGTCTATTCTATACATATAATAAATCTGTAGATAAAATATTTTTGTACATTGAAAATATTTAGAAAAAGAATTTGCAGGGTGTTATAGTATAACCAACAGAACTCATTTCCAACATTTTTGGAATTTTTGTCTGTTTGTCTGTTTATCTGTTTGTCTGTTTGTCTGTTTCGATGACTAAGCATCACGTAAAATGTACGAAACTAATGTAGGTAACTTTTATAAATAAATATTGTGCGTAACTTGGGGTATTACTTAGTCTTTGTTTCATCGTAATCGGTGCTCTCTATCAAAAGTTATTTGAATTTATAGTTTTCAAGAAGAACTTTATCAATAAGATCATGAATGAGACATGCAGCGACATCTATTAAACGAATATGGTACTTATTAATAAATGCCTTCAAAAGATAACGTTATAAAGTTATAATAGCTTAGGGTACCTACTCTGTAGGTAAGTAGTCTAAATGGCACTGCTTTTAAAGTCTACATAGCCTAAACCCTATAGTGTGATTGATCGCTTTTTATGCATTCAATTTTAGTAGTTTATCTTCGTCTTCGATAGATGGCGTTGTTCATTTGATGCCTTTTTCTGAACCGCGGTGTTAATTAAAAATATATTCCGTGAATAGTCAACAAATAAAAATTTACCAATTACACAGTACCTACTTATAGTTTCGCCATGTCCGCATGCCTGTCTGTCTGTCCGTCCGTCTGCACCATGTCCGCACTATTGCTCAAGGACTCTTAGTACTAGGAAGCTGTAATTTAGCATAAATATACAGATGAGTTACGCCGTAAAATAAAATCCCGCAAAATATATTTTTTTTAGGGTATTCTCCAGTACCTATAAGTACATAAAAGAGGGGATGTTTTTTTTCTTGCGAAGCCCATATTATAGTGACTGTGGGGTGTCATTAGATAGGTCTTTGAAAAAGATTGTGAGTTTGCTCAAACACTTTTTCTATTAAGGGATTGGTTTGTGAAATATTACGCTATAAAGTGCAAATTTTGTTAGACTCAATTCAGGCTACCTAAACCAGGCCCGCAAGGGCCGACGCCCGTCGGGGCTGCGGATTATCGAAAGAGATGACGTGGCCTCGGCACAAGGGCGAAGAAGGAACATGGGTTCAGTTTTTAGTCAGTAGAAGTCTGACACTCCCCGTCGCTCTTGGGCTTGATGATTTTCCACCCACCAAAAAAAAGGCTACCTAAACCACCCGTCAGGGCTGCGGGTCCCGTCGGGGCTGAGAGTCCCGTCGGTGCGGCGGGTTGTTCGAAAGATATTCCGCGCCATCGGCACAAGGGCTAAGAAGGAACATGGATTTTTTTTAGAACCCCTCCCGCTTTGGGCAGAGCGGAAGGGAGTGTCAGTCTTCTACTCTGTTTCAAATTTCATCAAGATTCGTTCGGCCGTTCTGACTGTGGGGTGATTACCAAACATCTATCCATCTAAACTTCAATACTAGACATACGTCCAAATACTCAAACGTCACTCAATTATAAGTAACCCTCAAAACTCCTGCTATCTCTGTCACTCTGCGTTAAAGTAACAAAGACAGGCAGCACGAGATTTAAGTGCAACTTAAAATTGAGTGACGTTTGAGTATTCGGGCGTAAGTCTGTGCTTTGCATTACCCTTTACCCTCTTCTTATTTTCTACAGCGTCGCAGGGCAATGATTTAATGTAGGTACCTACTTTTGTCTAAGCGACGCATTTTAGTTTTCGACAACCACGCGAACGAAGTCGCGGGCACAGCTAGTATTTCATAATAATATTATACTGGGCCCGCGTGGCGGATTATAGCCCATCCCTCTCCTAGACAGAAGGCCTGAGTCCCTGCAGTGGGAACATTATAGGCTGATGATAATGATAAGAATGAATTATATTATATATATTACAATTATCACCATTCATTAGATGCGGCAATAACCTCCCACAATAAATACTCGATTGGCTTTAATAAATTTCTGAAGCTCGTAAATTTGAAGCCAACGCTTCTGAACTATTTCAAATAGGTATTCGCTAAGAACACAAAAAGACTGAGGGAAGCTGTAAGCGGTCAGCTTTGTGCCACGTTTCGGTCAGGGGAGAGACTCGTTTTATTCGTTCGTAGAATCTGTGATATCTACGTAAAGTTACTATCCGCCGTGATGCCACACGGGCGTTGAGTCGACGCAGCGCAGTGATTTCTACGCAGTGCTGCAGTGAGAGCAAAAACTATTCTTATTTTTCATAGTATGTAAATGACAAGCAATGTTACTACTGCAGTTCTAAGAAAAAATCCCATATCCCTAAATTTTATATCAAATAATTCAAACCAATTTTGACAACGTACAAAATTTTAATGTTCTACAACGTTATTAGTTTTTTTTTTTTAAATTTCCCTCCTCTCACATCGGTTTTTTTACGACTTTTAGAAGCAAATATTTATCAATCATTGCCAGCGTTTTAGCAAAATTCAAAGTTTTGAATTTTTGTTTTGTCAGTATTTATTACAGACAAAACAAAAATTTAACGTGACAATTCATCGGCCAAATCCGATAGTTGTTGAATTGAAATATTAAACAGTGGTTTTCCAATAGTTGTTGAATTGAAATATTAAACCGAGGTTTGAAAAATAAATTGTTGTTTTTTTGCAGTTTTTATATCTTAATTTATTACCAAGAGAAACCGTCTTCCTCATAGAAGCGAATAATTGTATTGTTTTTGAGCAAAATAAATTTTAAGCACATACCTACTTATGGTACCAAAAATATGTTTAAATGTCAATTAAGATTGTATTAAACTAGTTGCAAAGTTCTGTGCCGTTTCTTAATAGGTTGGTAAACGACAAGCTTAGAACGAAAATGTAGTCAGGTTTGCGAAAATATTATGTTTTAATTACAATTTGGGCGACACGTGACGTCGGTACTTGTCAAAGGCAGATGCCGCTGAGACACTGACCTTGCCCGAAATATAGGCAAGAATATTTTTATTCTTCGTTCGAAAGAAACTCGCGGCACGTGCCAAAATCAGAAGTTACATTCAATAGTCCTTTGGAAAACACGTGTTCAAATGGTTCCCTACTTTTACCCTAAATGCCCAGTAGGTGTGAATAACTAACAAAGCTTGTGACACCGTTAGTTAGCCAGACAGGCTAATGTCCCAGTAACTACTGTGAGCGTCTTGATATCTATTTTTAAAGTTTACTTTACGGTAATCAAAGGAAACATTCCTTTATTTATATAAAGAAAAAACAAATCTGAATTAACTGTATATTTTTGAGAATTTGCTTGCCACAGTCGGCAGTCGAAACAAGAATCGGGAATAAATTCGAAAAAATATCAGCCTGCAGGTATTTTTGTAGCATCAGTCGATAGGGATTAAATCTCTCTCAAAAAACATAAGGAAAACTATGAAACCTAAACTTATAAATTTATTGGAAAAAGATAAAGCACTTTTACTCAAAGGTCTTCGATAACTTATTAATTAGGGAGTAGCACCTAATTAACAATTATCTTTGACGTCACTCATTAATTAAAATTACTAAGAACGAAGATTGCAATTTGCGTTTGTTGTCACTGTTGTCAGACACAGTGTACCTCACAGTGATTATGGTTTGTCAAGCAAGAACCAACGACGCCTTAGAGTGAAAACCTCGTAATCGTAAAATACGTAGAAAAGAAACAACTGCGTTGAAAAAATTTGTACGGCGCCTTTTTTATTTTTTATTAATTAATTTTGGATTTTAAGTATTCTAACCCGCTTTTATATCTAGAACTGTTCGACACTCTAGGCTGATTACCTGATGGTATGAAAATTAAATAAGTAGAGATTCTTCCGATTCTTTCTAGAAACGCAATAAAATTAAGAGCAAAAATGCATTATTCCCGAGGTTTTCACTTTGAGGCGCCGATTTGTTTTAATAGAAGCTTATTATTTAAATTACAAAGATGTCAATTAAGCTCTAAGTTGTGTTTAGAGTAAAAGTTACAAACAAGTGTACCCATTAGAATACGTCCCAAGATGCTAAAGAAGAAGAAGCTGCTTCGAAGAAGCGAGACAAAATGATAAAGAAGGTTTAATGCCTATTTCAATTTTTACATTTTGAAAATGTTGTTATTTTAAGGCAAAGGCCCGCTTCACCACAAATCACTGAATAAATTGGCATTTAGTGATTTGTGGTATAACACAAACATTTATTATAAACATCATACTGTCAATGTGTCATTTACAAAGCAATGGGGATTAGCACTAAACTCGTCTATTGATTTGTGGTGCCAGTGAGCCTGAAAGTGGATATAGGTAACCTAATAAAACAGACCACAGTTTTGAGTTTCAAAACGATTTAAATAGCTGTATCGGTAAATATTAGGAACTAACCGACAGGTGGTTCGTAAGTCCACTGAAGTGGAAATGCTGCAGAATAATCCTATCGAGCTTTTGTTTCTAACATTTTGTAAAGGTACTTAAAAGGCGTTCAATCGAACACCAGTTGAGTTATCCCATTTAGTGATTAGACACTACACTGTATTGGAAAAAAGAGGGCTTTAGTTTCTGTCTCGATAGCGGCTTTACATCTGAGGGAACTTGCATATTAAAGATTCTCAAAGAAATTGTACTATGAATACACAAAGGCTTTTGACAGCATTCAACACAGCGTCTATATTCTCAGTAGAGGATACTTATATAGAAGTACTAGTGACCCGACTCGGTTTTGCACGGGTGCAAAAAAGGCATTTAAACCTTCGTCTTGAATCACTTTATATATTAAAAAAACCCGCATCGCATCGCAGGGACAGACATCAGCGGGAAGTCACTTTGTTTTATACTTTGTAGTGATGATAAAAACATATTTACAATAATTATAGTACGGCTAACGTTCAATTTGATTCTGATAGGTTTAACATTGAAAATTGCCAAAGGAGTAAAACCGGGTGACCCGCTCTCTCCTAAATTATTCAGGAGCGGCTAGGGCGGGGGACATTTAACACGTTGTTGTCGCATGGACAACGCAAGGTGTTTCGATCGGTGATCAAAATGCTATCAGACGATATTTGTTATTTTTGCTTCTAAAGCAGATCATCTGCAAAAATCGCTTCAAGATCTGAGCACTGCAATGAATCAGTAAACCAGTACCGCAGTTTCATTACTACGATATTATTTATTAAATGCAAATACCCAGGTAACGAGCAAAACTCTCACATCCGAGGTTAAGCTGAATGTACCGAAGCCAAAAAAAAAACGATAATACCTAACTATAGATAGTATTAATTAGCAGGTAGTTTTGAAATTAATTACATAAAATAATAATTATGATATATGTTAAGTTCAGTTTGACCGCAGGAGTAGCGCAGTGCGACGGATTAGTAACCGGAGCGGCGGAGCCGGAGTTAAATTGACGCAAAAAAACTTTTGTCATCATATCATAATGTTACCTTTTACGGCCTTTCGGGTGCTTTTACTTATTACAGATAAAAACCCCAGTTTTCGGCGGATTTTTTACAGACTCGGGTCAACGATGGGTGGACTTTGAAGGGATTGTATTCAAGGTAAAACGCTTTATTTTCCGTTTCTGTATTTCCTTTGTTCTCAGTGAACTAATAATCTGTGCATATCGGCACACACGTTCAATGTAGAACGTGTGCGCCGATATGCACAGTTTCTCAGGGATTGTATTTAAGGACAAACGTTTTGTTTTCGGCTCTGCTCTGTGCTTCCTTCGTTCTCAGTGAACTGAGAATCTGTACAAGCAAGCTGTGCATACAAGTCAAGCTACGCAAAACCAAATTATAAGCTGATCTCTCTTTGTAACTGAAGCTCCTGAAAAGCGCGGTTAGGATATGTATAGCTTAGTGTATCGCCGTGTATTGTATATGCATTATAGTCACCGGTATTACACCGGTAGTCCGTCTTTTTTGGACGATAAAAGCATAGGAGCGCAAAAAGCCTACTTTTAAACAAGCTACACAAGCAGTTAAATAAATTCTTAAACTTAGAACGAATTGCAGGATTACCGCAACAACTAACAATTAAACTAGCTACGTAATTAGGAATATTTCACCTTGCATAGAACAAGGTCTTATTTGCGAGGAACAATACGTGTCTGCAAAGTTTTAACTGGACAAAGAGGAAGTTGTCCAAAAGTTACTTGCGAGATTCAACCTTAACCCAATAATAAGTTAAACTAAATTAATTGACATGGAGAAGCTACACTAACATAGTTACGCGTAAACAAGGCCATGGTTTTAAATAGATTCTTTGATTGAGATTAGATTTTTATTGACGTTACACTTTACTGCTTAGCCAAGGAAGAAAAGTCAAAGAAAAGATGGATGGACGTGTGAGGAAGATGAAAGAGAAATCAGGACTTGAAACTAAACTAGGTACTTAATGTTTTCGCTCGTTTAATAAGCTATTAGGAAATTTAACCTTAACTTCCCTTGACATCATCATCATCAGCATCTTCCAGCCCTTGTTTCATTCTATTGTTACAACAGCCCACTGACAGTCATCTGACAGCCACCTGACAGCAAGCTACTCCAGCGACAAGCCAACGATAGCCATGCCAACCATAACCAAGCCACTAGCAAGCCATAACTACCGGACGCCTCCGGTGGGGATAAAGCTTTATAATGCCTTGCAAGCTCATTTTCGCGGTCTTGTCGCACTCGATTGTAATAGTTGTAAGGGGAAGCTCTGCCCGAAAAAAGTTATAAATCAGTTCCTGTTTATTTTTTACCACTGTCGTTACACTATTTATTGTCATGAAACTAACTAAACACAATGGTTTTAAATCTTAAAAACCAATTTTGACCCACTTCTAAATCATCATCTGCCTAACCTTTTCACAACTATGTTGGGGTTGGTTACCAGTCTAACCGGATGAAGGTGCAACTGCTTATCGGACCTCCACAACAACTCCGTTTACTAACTGGGTAATACGATACCTCGTGACCTTCTACCTACCTTTAACCTACTTCTAATAGTCGTATCGCAATGAAACTTTGTATGTATAATGGGTGGATGTAGACCTACCGTTAACGAAACTGAAAGATATTTTGATCTCTTCGTCATTACGATATTTTTTGCTCTACTGCATACAGGATACATTTTTATAATGTTTACTTACTTTAAAAGTTTAAATACCTCCACGACCCCCGTACAATTCAATGCATCCAACAAGACAAATGTGTTGAGTACGTTATTCATCGAGTCATACCTTAAAATGGGTGTTTGTTTAACTAAAAAACAATTATTGTCGTTTCCCAGAAAAACAAAATTGCGCAGAGTTGATTAGTTTCATGTCCGTTTACACCATTTATGAAGTTTGAATGACAATACCACAATTTGATACTTGAAAAAGAAGCCTGGAAGGGATTAGTAGAACTATTCACTTGTAAACCACTCGAGTTTCGAGTATATCATTCGCTTTGATGATTTAAATAGAGTTTACTTGGTATTGAGGGTCTGATTATAAAATAACGTATGTTAGAGTCGTAAACTGTAATATCTAGCCCGATGTTGTATAATTGTGTTTCACTTACAAATAATTCAAGATATACCTGAACCTACTTTAATAACGCAAATTAATATATTATTATGTTAACTATTTACTATGGCGTCATAATTAAGCACTATTTAGTTACAATACAAAATAGAGGCTTATGTCTTGTCCCGCCGGGGCTGCGGATTATCGTAAGGCATAACGCGGCCTCGGCACTAGGGCGAAGAAGGAACATGGGTTTGGTTTTTAGTCAGTAGAAGTCTGACACTCCCCTTCGCTCTGCCCAAGAGCGGGGGGGGGGGGGCTATTCGATGATTTTCCAAAAAAAAAAAAGGCTTAAGTATGTCTTATGACATTGACAGTCCGTCGACAAATTCGCAGAGATTTACTATGCTTTTTTGACTAAAGTTGTTAATGAATTGCAATTATTTTTAATGCAACATAATATTGGTTATATGCTTAACAACTACGTATTTTTAAAGTTCATAAAACTCGCTCTTGTTGCGTTAATCAGGCGTTGAAAAGAGGTCTCTCGCGCCAACGCAAGTCCGAGTCCACTTTCAGCAATCAGTGCGAGGCAACAGAGGCAAAATCTAATGAGATGAATATAGTACATTGTTACCTTAGGGGTGAAAGGAACTTATTTAGTCCCCGAGACGGGGTTTGGCGCCTGAGCGCAGCGAGGGCGCTAATAGTTCGAGGGACTAAATAAGTCTTTAACCCGAGGTAAACACTGTGCTTTTCATTACGAATACAAGGAAAGTTGATGGGAATAGGCTTGCACCCAATTACCTAAATCGAAAGAATGAAGAAAGAAAAAGTATTTATTGGTTTCACACAGGTCAAAAAAAAAAAAACAAAATAATTAAAAAAGTAAACTTAAGAGAAATACTTAAAATCGGTTAAATCTAACCGGTGGATGACAATAGGCTTGCTCCTAATTACATCGGTTGATGGCAATAGGATTGCTCTTAATTAGATTGGTTAATGGCAAATACATTGGTTGGCAGTAGGCTTGCTCCCATTACTCAAATCGGTAGATGGCAATAGGTTGCTCCTAATTACATCGGTTGATGGCAATAGGCTTGCTCCTAATTAGATTGGTTGGTGGCAATAGGCGCACTCCTAATTACATCGGTTGATGGTAATAGGCTTGCTCCTAATTGAATTGTTTGATGGCAATAGGCTTGCCCCCAATTACATCAGTTGATGGCAATAGGCTTGCTCCTAATTAAATTGGTTGATGGCAATAGGCTTGCTCCCAATCACCTAAACCGGTGGATGGCAATAGGCTTGCTCCTAACTACATTGGTTGATGCCCATAGGCTTGGCCCTAATTACATCGGTTGATGGTAATAGGCTTGCCCCTAATTACATCAGTTGATGGAAATAGGCTTGCTCCTAATTACATTGGTTGATGGCAATAGGCTTGGTCCCAATTACATCAGTTGATGGCAATGGGCCTGCTCCTAATTACATTTGTTAATGGCAATAGGCTTGCACCTAATCACATCAGTTGGTGGCAATGGGCTTGCACCTTATTACATTTGTTGGTGGCAATAGGCTTGCACCTAATCACATCGGTTGGTGGCAATAGGCTTGCTCCCAATTACATCAAATAATTTGACAGCTGTCAGTAGAAAGCGATTCTCCCTAGGGCTGAAAAGTAGTACTTTCAACCCGCTCCGCAGGCATGTTATGACCTACTTTCAGAGTATGAGTAATGAAAAATTCTTTAAATCCTTGTCTTTAACTTCATCTCAGTACTTTTTCTTTTAAGTCTTTTATTTTCTTAATCTGATGACGGTAAAATCGTCAAATTTCTCGGTTTTTGCCCCTCTAAAAATACATAGTTTCTGTTGATAGATTTGTGTTATTATTCGATTTTATTGAAGGGCTATTATTGAATAACACGACAAAACAAAAAAAAAAACATCGTAAACTGCAAATTATGAGAATTCCTAAACTCCCATAAAATAACAGTTTATATACAGAAACGTTTCCCATATTTACTCAGTGACCGCCAGACCGCAGTGAAAACACAATTTTGAATTGAAATTATTTATATATCGTATCGCTAAGTGTGTTGTCGTATCGTCGTATCGTAGTTTTACATAACGATATTATGTAACACTATGTTAGTTGCCCTTTCTTGTTTCTAGTCACTCACTTTGATTAGTAACCCACTTTTTACAAGCTCGTTCTGGATTTTATTATAAAATCAATATTCGTCGTTAGTTTTGTTAATGTTTAGCTTACTCAAATTCATACCGCTCAAGTCCTTAAAACAGTATCTCATCGGCAGTCACTAAGTTTTTTTTTTTTTTTAATTTTGCTCTTTTCTTAATTCCCGATAAAAAAAACATCTTTGTTTATTTTTATGGTGGTTTCTGGAAATAGGAATAAATTATAAGGTTCGAATTTATAACTTTCTTTATTTTTAAGTCCATTAATAGGCAAGTAGAGCAGCTCAACGATCATATCAAAACAATTACGTACGACTAGGTGTCAAAGCACAGTCAAAGGAGAGCTCCCGCGCCTCCCGCCCGCGCACGATGTGTTTTTTTTTTCTGTGAATTCCTGAGTTTTGCTCGTCGAGACCCTACTCTTCAGAAAGCTGGGCACCCGAACTGGCACGCAAAGTAAGTGCGTTATCTAGATAGGTATATCTATATCTGTGGTTTTATTAAATGAATTGTAAGATGAACAATTTTTCGGTTGGTTTTGCGAGAAATTGTTAATCTCATCTGATCTCAAGAAAAGAAAATACAATACAGTTTATTGCATCAAACGTTTTCCGTCAGACGTCGCTGTCGCCTTGGACTTTACTTTCCTGTACTTTTATTTGTCAACAAAGAGGGAAAAGCGGATTGCTTTACGACCACCCGACCGACCTGTTCAACTGTTTTCCACAACAAAATAAACATCAACTAAGTATACCTTACAGGGTTTTTATTTATTTTTAGGGTTCCGTACCTCAAAAGGAAAAAACGGAACCCTTATAGGATCACTTTGTTGTCCGTCTGTCTGTCTGTCAAGACCTTTTTTCTCAGGAACGCGTGGAGGTATCAAGCTGAAATTCATATCAAATACTCAAGTCTATGGTCTCTTGGAGCTGTGAAAAAATCAAACTTCTAAGTCAACGCGATCAAAAGATACTCCCGTTTATGCCGCAAATTTTCGACACTCGCAAGGGAATCAAAACCTACAGGGTACTTCCCGTGAACTCAGAATTTGAAATTTGGTACGAAGCAACGTCTTATAGCATAGATAAAGGAATAATTACGAAAACCATAAATTTTTAGTTACATCACATAATATTTTTTTTTTACGGAACCCTCGGTGCGCGAGTCCGACTCGCACTTGGCCGGTTTTTTAACTTACTGAAGACTTTAAAGTGAAGAATTTTAGTTTTGCTCGTGGTAAAGTTGTGAAAATCACTGTTTTTAGTGTGCAGATAAAGTTACAGGCAAACGTGGGTTGTCAACTTTGAATATATCTTTGTACATGATGGATGAGTGCATTGATTGTAATTTAAATTAATTGGCGCAGACAATAAATCAAGGCAGAGTGGAAGGAGAGTGGAATAAATAAATGCAAATTGCTTTGATTTCAAAAAGTATTTAATAAAGTTAACCTATATTATTTAACTAGCTAGAACACCTATTAGCATATCGAGGCACTTCTTGGCAATCATCAATCCTCATTCATATGCATTCAGTAAAAAGATGTTATTACGAAACTACGTGTACAAACAGACACTTTTTTATTATTAGATAATCCCAATGATCGGTTAAAATTTTGTCATCGATAAACAGCAGGGCTATCGCGTATCTTTTTAAATGTCAGTGGCTATCATAGTGTCCAAAAATTAACTGTCAAATGGTTAGTTTAGTTGTTTGTTTGACAGTTAATCGATGGACATTATGATAGCCGATGACATTTGAAAAATACGCAATAGCCCTGAAGCTGAAGCTGAAAACAATGTGTGTCTGTGTGTGTGTGTGATCCCTCCCTCATTCCCATATAAACGGGTGACTACGGCGGCGGCCGGCCTGCGGGCGCCGCTTTATTTCTGTCGCCCAACCGCGCCCTACCCTAATGCCGCTTCTGCATGCATGTCACGACACGAGTACTTGACGGATGACGCGTGATGCGCCTGCTGCGTGACAGCCCTTGCCCTAGTTTTGCATGGAAACTCAACAATCACAACAGCTCATGAAAGTCCATTGTTGAACGTGGTTGGTAAATAAAGATCATAACGCGTTCTTCAGGACTTGTTTTATAAGAATGCATTTTACTAGAATGCACCTTTTAATGTGACAGGCGTTTTAAAGGAATAATAATAATAATAATATTCCACAACTATCACACAACGCCATCTAGTATCAAGCTAAGCAGAGCTTGTGTTATGGGTACTAGACAACTGATAAACATACTTATATATTTCTAAATACATACATATTATAGATAAATTACACCCAGACACAGAACAAATGATCGTGCTCATCACACAAACATTTGTCCTGGGTGGGAATCGAACCCACGACCTCCGGCATAGCAGTTAGGGTCACTAACCACTAGACCAACAGGCCAGTCACATATATACAGGAATAGATGAGGAAAATATCTGCTGGGTATACCAGTAGTGGGTGATTCCGGGCCGATGTGATATGATGACAATGTTCAAGTTATCTTATTTTACGTAGAACAAAACAAGAAGAAACATACTGGTAGTGAAAAATAATTTAACGGGGGTTTACTTACTTATTACTTACAAAATGGCGTCAAAAATGTTTAAAACCACAACTAGATTATTATCCCCATCACATATTCCTCGCCTCGTATATAATCAGTGCTTTATAATGTCGTAGTATTATCATTAGTAAAAGTTCGATGACCGTGGGCGCGCTGCTACGGGCGTAGTCGCACTGCTACGCGCGTAGGCGCCCTGCTACGCACGTAGTCGCACTGCTACGATCGTAGGCGCACTGCTACGCGCGTAGCAACGCTTTGTCCTATACTAATACCTCTGACCCCTTTACCTTTTACTTTCAATGCATCCGTCAGCACAATGTTTTCACTCAATGTTATCGTGGTTTATAAAATACTAGCTGACCCGCGCAACTTCGTCTGCGTCACATAAATATAGCTATAACCTTTCTCGATATATCGACTATCCGACATTAATTAAGCTAAATCGTAACAAACAAAAAATCTTATCTTTCCTCTTTATTACAATAGTTTAGATGGTTTAGATTAGCTTAGATTGTATATTATTAAAGTGTGAATTACTATAAAATCTATCTCTTACTGTTAAATCTATACTAATATTATAAAGCTGAAGAGTTTGTTTGTTTGTTTGTTTGTTTGAACGCGATAAACTCTGGAACTACTGGTTGGATTTGAAAAATTCTTTTTGTGCTGGATAGTTCATTTATCGAGGAAGGTTATAGGCTATATAACATCACGCTTCTACCAATAGGAGCGGAGCATAAATGAGAAATGTTGCAAAAACGGGAAAAGAAAATTCCTTTCTGAGAGCTTCCGTTGCGTGCGCTGCGAAAACGGTTTAAGTTACGAGAATATCACGTATGAAGTAATTATTTGTCTTTAAAAGTTCTAAAAAAAAGTCCGCGACAGCATCTGTCTATCTTTTAAGATTGACTCACTGTAACCATTTTTTACTATTAAAATGTTAGGTTAAAAAGAATTATTTTTTGCGAAGCTTATTTAACCGACTTTTTGACTGGCCTGTTGGTCTAGTGGTTAGTGACCCTAACTGCTATGCCGGAGGTCGTGGGTTCGATTCCCACCCAGGACAAATGTTTGTGTGATGAGCACGATCATTTGTTCTGTGTCTGGGTGTAATTTATCTATAATATGTATGTATTTAGAAATATATAAGTATGTTTATCAGTTGTCTAGTACTCTGCTTAGCTTGGGACTAGATGGCGTTGTGTGATAGTTGTGGAATATTATTATTATTATTAACCCATATGGTATTAATCTATATCTAAATAAATGTGTTCGTTAGAACGGAAATTTAATATAGAATATTTGTGCTCTTTACTCTATACAGTTTAAACAAATATCTTAGAAGATATCGCAATGTAAAAATACCCGCGCGGAAAAATAATTACGCGGGTTGCGTCGCAATGTAGGTACGGTACGGGGGATTCTGGCTGGCCTCCGGGAAATTCAAATTCAAAATATTTACTGCATCATAATGTTTACAAGTACAGAGTGTTATAGTATACTAGCTGACCCGCGCAACTTCGTCTGCGTCACATAAATATAGCTATAACCTTTCTCGATATATCGACTATCCGACATTAATTAAGCTACGCGGTTGTAGGAGTTGCGCGGGTCAGCTAGTATACTATAACACTCTGTACTTGTAAACATTATGATGCAGTAAATATTTTGAATTTGAATTTCCTGGAGGCCAGCCAGAATCCCCCGTACCGTACCTACATTGCGACGCAACCCGCGTAATTATTTTTCCGCGCGGGTATTTTTACATTGCGATATCTTCTAAGATATTTGTTTAAACTGTATAGAGTAAAGAGCACAAATATTCTATATTAAATTTCCGTTCTAACGAACACATTTATTTAGATATAGATTAATACCATATGGGTTAAATAAGCTTCGCAAAAAATAATTCTTTTTAACCTAACATTTTAATAGTAAAAAATGGTTACAGTGAGTCAATCTTAAAAGATAGACAGATGCTGTCGCGGACTTTTTTTTAGAACTTTTAAAGACAAATAATTCATACATGATATTCTCGTAACTTAAACCGTTTTCGCAGCGCACGCAACGGAAGCTCTCAGAAAGGAATTTTCTTTTCCCGTTTTTGCAACATTTCTCATTTATGCTCCGCTCCTATTGGTAGAAGCGTGATGTTATATAGCCTATAACCTTCCTCGATAAATGAACTATCCAGCACAAAAAGAATTTTTCAAATCCAACCAGTAGTTCCAGAGTTTATCGCGTTCAAACAAACAAACAAACAAACAAACAAACTCTTCAGCTTTATAATATTAGTATAGACAAAAGAATAAAAGCCCGAAACGCAAATAATATGCGAACATTAATTTCAAAACCGGCCAGGAGCGTGTCGGGCAACGCTCAGTGTAGGGTTCCGTAGTTTCCCGTCCGTCACAATAAGTGTTCTCATTTATGAGTTTAAAGGTGGGGTTATCCATTATGTTTTTTTTTATATATTTTTTTTTTCTCTTTCAAAATGATTTTCCTAGAAAGTCCTTATAAAGTCCTACTTTTCACATTTTTTCATATTTTCTAAACTTATGGTTCAAAAGTTAGAGGGAAAATTATTGACATTATCAAAAATGATTTTAGTAAACCCCTATTCATTTTTAAATACCTTTCCAACAATATATCACACGTTGTGTTAAAATTAAAAAAAATACTTCCTAGTGCTAACGGTCACAAAGATTAAGCGAGGACGGACGGACGGACGGACGGACGGACGGACGGACAGACAGACGGCGAAACTATAAGGGTTCCTAGTTGACTACGGAACCCTAAAAAATAATACCCATTGTAAAAATATTACGTATTGTAATAATAATACCTATTGTTGTGTCATCAAATCCGATTGAGACCTTTATAGGTATATATTTGAATTGCAACGTGTATGAACGAGAAAAAAAGTACAAGACCTTTTTTTCCTCACTTATGTAAATGGCAAAATTTCCACCTGAATAAAATCTATTTCCTCGCCCAATTTCATTACGATCCGATCAATCATTCATTCGTGAAAACGTAACTAACAGAGTTACTTTCACATTTAATATTATGATAAAAGATTATAGAAATCAGCGGACGGCACGATACGGTTTGCTTCGTGAAATGGCGCAATAATGTCGCGGTGGGGTACCGCTAAGTAAGCCAAACCATTTTGTTACAATAAATATTAATTTGCAAGTACTTCCGACCAACTTCTTTCAATACGATGATATTTTTGGCGCTTTAGTTACATTGGGTGTTATACTGGGAACATAAACATATGAGTTTGAAATCTTCCTATTTTAGTTATTGCTTTATACTCGTACTTAACGGTAGTCCGCCGATACTTTAAGTATGTGTTGGGAGTTTTTATTTAATTTAATAATATAATAATAAATAAAATTAATAAATTTAAAAGGGTTTGAATTAAATGGCCCGCCTAACAATCGCCATTTTATTTAAAAAAAAATAAGTTGCGGCCTCCCGTACAACAAGTTTTGTCTGAGACAAAATGTTCTAAAGTGTCACGTTTTGGAGATATGAGCTATCAAAATTGTACTGAAGATGCCAACAATCCCGTCGGGGCTGCAGGTTGTTCGAAGGAGATACCGCGGCCTCGACACAGAGGGCTAAGAAGGAACATGGGTGGTTTTTTAGTCAGTATATGTCTGACACTCCCTACCGCTCTGCCCACAGCGGGAGGAGTCATACTTTGATGATTTCCCACCCTAAAAAAAAAAGATTCCAGCAATGAATGGGCTTTCACTTTTCCGTAGTGCCTTACAAGTTAGATAAAGAAGTTAATACTCTGGTATTTCAAAATATTACGATACATACTATTGTTGGCTCAAAGTCACGACATCAGCCAGTAACCGTGCGGTTAGCGTCCGGTCGACGTGCGGCAACCGACAGAAGTTCATAAAACGAGGCGAGCGGCGGTGCAACGGTCACTTTTTGCTTGGACGGCGCTCGGAAAGGACTTGCTACCCGACTATTATCGTGTGCTTTGCTAATTTTGGTTTATGTTTTTGCTCGTGTACTGATTATTCCATTTGCTGGTGCTATTTCTATTTGATTATTGTTTAAAATGTTTGTCTTGATATTTTTGTAAAAGTGTAATTCAAAAGATATTAAACATTGTTTATTTTGTTCATGTATTTCACTTCTGATTCCTAATATCAGAAGTGGGATAGTGGATTCTTTTCGCCCACAAGTTAAAAACTAGTTTTCAGGCTTTTAATTTTAGATAAAAGCGGGTAGTAGTTAGCAATGGATAGATTGAGTTGTTCGCGTTCAAAAACTAGTGCCTTGCGTTCTAAGCGATCTCGTAGCCACCATAAGTGGAGTGGAAGGTCACGTATAGCAAGTTTCGGGATCCGATCGCCGTTCCAAGCGCGAACGAGATCGTCGTCGTAGGAGCCGCGTGAGGACGCGAAGTCCTGTGTAACCGCTCTCGCGGTTGAGGCGACGCTCCGGACAGGATTGGTTTACTTTCGTTCCTGATACAAGTAAGATCGAACCATTTTAATATTTCGTTGGTTTAGTAGTCGTAAGCGCGACTATGAGCATGAAGGTTCTGGGTTCGATTCCCGGGTCGGGCAAAGTGTTATTTTCTGGATTTGTGCCCTGTTGGTGACAATGGGCTCACCCCTATTACATGGTTAAGCTTATGTCTTAACATAACTGGCGAAATGTGGGTATACTGGGTACCTCTGCCTAACCCTTCGGGGATAGCAGGCGTGATGTTATGTGTGTGTTTATAAGGTCACTGGGGTGATTGGCAATGCCTCGGACGCATTGGTGGTTATTTACATGGTGGTGCTAATACGTCGCTTAACGATTGGTTGACCAATAACAGCACGTGGACTCATTTTAAACACGAATTTCGGTCATTGTGTCCGCGTGAAGTCGATATGGTCACTGTGCTATAATGACGTTATGAATACAAGTATCTGTATGACCTACAGATAGTTTTTTTTTTAAGTCGGGTACTTGTGTATGTTAGTTTAAATATTTGTGAAGGTACCCACGATACAGGAGAAATTCCTGGTGAGGGGCAACGTTGTGATTTGTGATATCTGATGCTCAAATAAAAGCCGCAATTATGAACAAAACAAAATACAGTCAAAAGTCGTTTTCCGTATATTTGAAACCAAAAAGTGCAGTTGTTGGCACATCAAACTCGAATAATCATGGTCTGCGTAAATGCAAACCCCTACGCAATATGATCAGTTGACTTGTTTTCGTGTGAAGACGTAGGCCGTATACAGGTGCACTGTAAAGTCTGATAAGTTTTGCTTTATTATAGAAGTTGCTTTTTATTACACATGATAGGCTAAGAAAGATGCCAATGAGTTACGTATCAGTTGATGTTTATAAGGATTTTGATGAAGTAAAGTTGTGGTTGCAAGCCAAGAGATTCTATCGGCTGTATTGTGTTAGACAGTACCAGTAATTATTGTGTAGTCGTAGTCCGATTAAAATTGAAGGTTTTTGAGGAAACTCGAGTAGACAGTGGGTGTGTTTGTTGTATGTTGTGCGTTGTGCGTTTAGCTCTGGTTGAGGTCAGGGTCTGGAAAGACCGTAGTGTTAAGTCAAATAGTGATACACACGGGAGATAGACTTGTTTACCAGTCAGTTAGTGATCTGTGGTTTTACTCGATGATTTTTGTGAACCTGGCATTTTTTTGACGCAATAATGTTTTTAAGATTGATTTAAACGACAATGGTAGGTACATGACCCAGGGTGGTTGATTGTTGTATTTTCGATAATTTCCAGTTTAGCCGCGTTTGATTTTATCAACGAGAGTAGGACTTAGTGGATGTTTGGTCAGGTTCTGTCGTAGATTTGTCTCTTTGCATAGTAACCATTACATAAGAACGTGTGGTTTGGTCAAGCGCGTGGCCTCAGCTGCGTGTGTGAAAGTCTGTGTGAAAGTCTGTGTGATACGCTAACAATGTGCCTATGTCAACAGCCACTGAGGGGTATGCAAACTCGGAGCCTATGCCTACAGTGTGTGTGGAAGTCTGTGATGTCAACAGCCACTGAGGGGTATGCAAACTTGGAGCCTATGCCTACAGTGTTGTGGAAGAAGTCTGTGTGATATGCTAACAATGTGCTTATACATCCCTATGTGCCTATTGGTATTCTTGTCTGACAAGTTTTGTTTGGTGAATGTTTCTTTGAATTTGATTCTCGACTTGAATGTTCCTTAATGAATGAGATTACTCTCTTGTTGTACTACTCGGTTAGAGAGCCTTGGTGTTAAAGGTTTTACTCGATGATTTCAGCAGTTTTTGTTGCAATAGATTTTTTAAGGTTGGTGTGAACGACTAGGTATATGACTCAAGGTAGTTGAGTGTTGTATTTTCGATAATTTCCAGTACATTTGATTTAATTAATGAGAGTCGAATTTGGTGCCACCCAATGGAACTAAAGTTTGGTCAGGAGTGATCGAGCGGAACAAAATTCTGATGTAAATTTGTTTGTTTACAGAGTAACCATTACACAAGGATGGACGAAACGCAACGCTGCTTGGCCTTAGCAGTGGTTGCCAGGGCTTTGCCACAATGACGCCGTGAACGTGCACGTCACTGCAGGGTGCCAGCGCGTCTTACTGGCGTTGCTGAGCGCGTCGCTGCAAGGCGACTGCGCGCCCTACTGGCGTTGCCGAGCGCGCCTTCTGGCGTTGCTGAGCGCGTCGCTGCAGGCCGAGCGCCTCGCTGCAGGCCGAGCGCCTCGCTGAAGCCCAGCGCCTCGCTGCAGGCCGACTGCGCGCCCTACTGGCGTGTACAGCGCGTGGCTCCGGGCTGCCAGCGCGCTACTGACGTGTTAAGCGCGTCGCTCCAGGCTGCCAGCGCGCTACTGACGTGTTAAGCGCGTCGCTCCACTGTGCCAGCGCGCCCTACAGGCGCAGTTGTGTGCGGCACTCTACAGTGCCAGCGCGCCCCACAGGCGCAGTTGTGTGCGGCACTCCACGGTGCCAGCGCGCCCTACAGGCGTAGTTGTGCGTGGCACTCCCCCGTACCAGCACGCCCCACTGGCGTTGTGAGACACGCTATCAAGGAGACAGCGAAGAATCAGCCGCCTTGTTGGAAGCTGACGAGGACGTCAGAGCGTCAGGAGAGGCCGTGTTGGCTCAAAGTCACGACATCAGCCAGTAACCGTGCGGTTAGCGTCCGGTCGACGTGCGGCAACCGACAGAAGTTCATAAAACGAGGCGAGCGGCGGTGCAACGGTCACTTTTTGCTTGGACGGCGCTCGGAAAGGACTTGCTACCCGACTATTATCGTGTGCTTTGCTAATTTTGGTTTATGTTTTTGCTCGTGTACTGATTATTCCATTTGCTGGTGCTATTTCTATTTGATTATTGTTTAAAATGTTTGTCTTGATATTTTTGTAAAAGTGTAATTCAAAAGATATTAAACATTGTTTATTTTGTTCATGTATTTCACTTCTGATTCCTAATACTATAATAAATAATTTTTGCTTTATAATTTGCTTCTAAAGTTTTCTAAAGAATCAAAATAAATAACTTGGGACCTCACTTTGATGTAATGAACAAACATACCATTATCTCGAGGTAATAAAGTATTATTGTATTATTTAAGAATGACAGTATTTTGCGAACGAAAATATTCGATATTCAGCGATTTATGAATATTCATATTGTGGGTAAACAACAAGTGTCATGACGTGGACTTCACAATGAGGGCGAGTACCGAAGACACGTCAATTATGTTTCAGAGACAGTAATGCTAAAGAGCTACAATTTTTGAAATAAAAAAATAAAAACTATGAGTAGTGTTGGATTTTTTTTTAATAATATTGCAACACCAACAAAAATCTTTAAAACATATTATTCAAACAGTTTATATATATATTTTTTTAGAATTATCATACTTAAAAAGAAAAGATTACCTATTGGCTCTGGTTGTTATCACAACAAATAGTGAGATTATTATTATTTACCACTAGCTTTTGCCAGCGGCTTCGCCCGCGTGCTACAAAAATGTCGATTTTCCTTACAAACTTTCATCTCCTATTTAACTCCCTTAGGGGTTGAATTTCGAAGAATCCTTCATTATTCCTTGTCTGCATTATAAAGGGAACCTCTGTGCAAAATTTCAGCTTTCTAGGTCCAAGGGTTTGGGCTGGGCGGTGAGTCAGTCATGACTCAGTCAGTGAGTCAGTCAGTCAGTCAGGACTCCTCTTTTTATTTATATAGATAAGAAATTCTTATAGTAATGTCGCTATGTTAAATGAAGTCGACGTCCCGCAGCATTTCAAAAGCGCATCGCGATCGACGTGGATCCCGGGCCCGGAATCCCATGCTCCGCAGCGCCCGCCGCGGCCGCCGCCGCGCGCCGGCTCGCGACAACCACGACTATTAAGCAATGAACTTCTACTAAATATGTACTAACACAGCTACATTTTGTGAAGCACAATTTTATTCAAAGCTCCCGTGTTTTAAACGTATATTAATTTTATGAGTTGGTTCATTTTAAACGCTCTTCATTATTATATTGTCTTGTTGTGTGATGTTTAGTAGACCGTGCGATATGAATGTTTATTATTAAGAGACTGCAGCTGTTTTAACTGCTTGTTAATTTGATTCGAAATTATGCTTGATTTACGACGATAGTTTTACACTATATACATAATAATATCCTTAACAAAATAAATGTATTTATCAAAATATAAATATTTACAACTACAATTTACATTCAATCTTTAATTATCATAAAATATGTAGAAAAATGAAAAAAAAAAAACGATTGAGGAGTTGTACCTTCCATCATCAGCGCATCCACATAAATGTGATTATGGTTATCAGACCAAATATAATAATATACTCTTACGAATACAAAACAATTTTGAAAATCGGTTCATTAATGACGGAGATCGGAAACAAACATACAAAAACAAAAAAACTTAATTGAGAATCTCCTCCTTTTTGGAAGTCGGTTGAAAATAGGCCATCCCTCCCGTGCGGGCGTCCCGTGAAGGATTGACCAACCGCTTGGCGATTTTCCGAAATTCCAGGTAAATAAATGTATTGATAATTTCAAGCGTTAAATTAAAACTAAAATTGCTCTAGAGTTATCGCAAAATACAAATTTTCAAATTTCACAAAGTAATTACGTCGGTGGTCAGCGTTGCGGAAGTGATGATGGTAGTCGCGGGACGGGCTCAATTAATACATATTTGCGTACTAACTGAACCCGTATAATAAGTTTTGTAACATAGGTTACAAATATTATTTTAATGCTGCTATATCGTTGTCTAGGTAGTCGTTGACGGCGCGTTCGTTTCCCTCGCGCGCCTCAAAGAGGTCAGCAACATTGCAAAAGCCGACGTCTGTCGGTGGGGCTGCGAATTGATCGAAAGAGATACGAGCCGCGGCCCCGGACACAAAGAGCTAAGAAGGAACATGGGTGGTTTTTAGTCAGTAGCAGTCTGACACTCCCTTCCGAGGAGGGGTTATTTGATGATTTCCCACCCTCAAAAAAAAACCCAATCATCCACTAGAAGTCATCTGGTTAAACATAATTACTGCTATTCGGGCGAAGCAGGGGCGTATAAAAAATTTAGTTCATCTATATCTGACTATATGTACTAGAAAGCTCAACTACATTGCAAGTCCAAAAGGTATAACACCAATAGTTATTGCAAATTAATGATTATAATAAATTAATTAGAAACTTTGGAGATGTTTCCGTTGCTTTGATATCATTATTTCAATTTCATGGTGATGTCTTTACTCGTCTGCTCTCGAGGGAACTCTTTAACCGTTTACATCTGTTACCATTATTATATTTTAGTATGTGCGGTTGCGTGTGGTACACTAATTCCCTTAAATTGGAATCTTACAAATGATTTTCAAACAGAAATAGGAGTTTCTTGATATCGATATGTTCCATAATTGGGTTACGAAGGTCAGAGGGCTCAGGACCGCTTCAAATATTAACAACATTCGTTCGGAAAACTTCGGACTCCAATGTTTATAGGAAATCGGATGATAACTATCTAAAAAATCTGTTCCCGAGTCATGACACATTTGGTATAAAAATGGCGTCAATAACTTATTAAGTTTAAGCTTTGATGAAATTCATATGAAATAAATATGCACGTTTAAAATGATATAATATTGTTGGCTCAAAGTCACGACATCAGCCAGTAACCGTGCGGTTAGCGTCCGGTCGACGTGCGGCAAACGACAGAAGTTCATAAAACGAGGCGAGCGGCGGTGCAACGGTCACTTTTTGCTTGGACGGCGCTCGGAAAGGACTTGCTACCCGACTATTATCGTGTGAATTCGTGTGCTTGCTAATTTTGGTTTATGTTTTTGCTCGTGTACTGATTATTCCATTTGCTAGTGCTATTTCTATTTGATTATTGTTTAAAATGTTTGTCTTGATATTTTTGTAAAAGTGTAATTCAAAAGATATTAAACATTGTTTATTTTGTTCACGTATTTCACTTCTGATTCCTAATATCAGAAGTGGGATAAAGATTCTTTTCGCCCACAAGTTAAAAACTAGTTTTCAGGCTTTTAATTTTAGATAAAAGCGGGTAGTAGTTAGCAATGGATAGATCGAGTTGTTCGCGTTCAAAAACTAGTGCCTCTCGTTCTAAGCGATCTTGTAGCCACCATAAGCGAAGTGGAAGGTCACGTACGTAGCAAGTTTCGGGATCCGATCGCCGTTCCAAGCGCGAACGAGATCGTCGTAGGAGCCGCGTGAGGACGCGAAGTCCTGTGTAACCGCTCTCGCGGTTGAGGCGACGCTCCGGACAGGATTGGTTTACTTTCGTTCCTGATACAAGTAAGATCGAACCATTTTAATATTTCGTTGGTTTAGTAGTCGTAAGCGCGACTATGAGCATGAAGGTTCTGGGTTCGATTCCCGGGTCGGGCAAAGTGTTATTTTCTGGATTTGTGCCCTGTTGGTGACAATGGGCTCACCCCTATTACATGGTTAAGCTTATGTCTTAACATAACTGGCGAAATGTGGGTATACTGGGTACCTCTGCCTAACCCTTCGGGGATTGCAGGCGTGATGTTATGTGTGTGTTTATAAGGTCACTGGGGTGATTGGCAATGCCTCGGACGCATTGGTGGTTATTTACATGGTGGTGCTAATACGTCGCTTAACGATTGGTTGACCAATAACAGCACGTGGACTCATTTTAAACACGAATTTCGGTCATTGTGTCCGCGTGAAGTCGATAAGGTCACTGTGCTATAATGACGTTACGAGTACAAGTACCTGTATGACCTACAGATAGTTTTTTTTTACGTCGGGTACTTGTGTATGTTAGTTTAAATATTTGTGAAGGTACCCACGATACAGGAGAAATTCCTGGTGACGGGCAACGTTGTGATTTGTGATATCTGATGCTCAAATAAAAGCCGCAATTATGAACAAAACAAAATACAGTCAAAAGTCGTTTTCCGTATATTTGAAACCAAAAATTGCAGTTGTTGGCACATCAAACTCGAATAATCATGGTCTGCGTAAATGCAAACCCCTACGCATTATGATCAGTTGACTTGTTTTTCGTGTGAAGACGTAGGTAGGCCTTATACAGGTGCACTGTAAAGTCTGATAAGTTTTGCTTTATTAAAGAAGTAAGTTGCCTAATACACATGATAGGCTAAGAATGATGCCAATGAGTTACGTATAGGTAGTTGATGTTTATAAGGATTTTGATGATGTAAAGTTGTGGTTGCAAGCCAAGAGATTCTATCGGCTGTATTGTGTTAGACAGTACCAGTAAATATTGTGTAGTCATAGTCCGATTAAAATTGAAGGTTTTTGAGGAAACTCGAGTAGACAGTGGGTGTGTTTGTTGTATGTTGTGCGTTGTGCGTTTAGCTCTGGTTGAGGTCAGGATCTGGAAAGACCGTAGTGTTAAGTCAAATAGTGATACACACGGGAGATAGACTTGTTTACTAGTCAGTTAGTGATCTGTGGTTTTACTCGATGATTTTTGTGAACCTGGCATTTTTTTGACGCAATAATGTTTTTAAGATCGATTTAAACGACAATGGTAGGTACATGACCCAGGGTGGTTGATTGTTGTATTTTCGATAATTTCCAGTTTAGCCGCGTTTGATTTTATCAACGAGAGTGGGACCTAATGGATGTTTGGTCAGGTTCTGTCGTAGATTTGTCTCTTTGCAGAGTAACCATTACATAAGAACGTGTGGTTTGGTGAAGCGCGCGGCCTCAGCTGCGTGTGTGAAAGTCTGTGTGATACGCTAACAATGTGCCTATGTCAACAGCTACTGAGGGGTATGCAAACTTGGAGCCTATGCCTACAGTGTGTGTGGAAGTCGACATCTGAGGGGTATGCAAACTTGGAGCCTATGCCTACAGTGTGTGTGGAAGTCGACATCTGAGGGGTATGCAAACTTGGAGCCTATGCCTACAGTGTGTGTGGAAGTCGACATCTGAGGGGTATGCAAACTTGGAGCCTATGCCTACAGTGTGTGTGGAAGTCGACATCTGAGGGGTATGCAAACTTGGAGCCTATGCCTACAGTGTGTGTGGAAGTCGACATCTGAGGGGTATGCAAACTTGGAGCCTATGCCTACAGTGTGTGTGGAAGTCGACATCTGAGGGGTATGCAAACTTGGAGCCTATGCCTACAGTGTGTGTGGAAGTCGACATCTGAGGGGTATGCAAACTTGGAGCCTATGCCTACAGTGATGTGGAAGAAGTCTGTGTGATATGCTAACAATGTGCTTATACATCCCTATGTTCCTATTGGTATTCTTGTCTGACAAGTTTTGTTTGGTGAATGTTTCTTTGAATTTGATTCTCGACTTGAATGTTCCTTAATGAATGAGATTACTCTTTTGTTGTACTACTCGGTTAGAGAGCCTTGGTGTTAAAGGTTTTACTCGATGATTTCAGCAGTTTTTGTTGCAATTGAATTTTTAAGGTTGGTGTGAAGCACTATGGTATATGACTCAAGGTAGTTGAGTGTTGTATTTTCGATAATTTCCAGTACATTTGATATTAATGAGAGTCGAATTTGGTGCCACCCAATGGAACTAAAGTTTGGTCAGGAGTGATCGAGCGGAACAAAATTCTGTTGTAATTGTAAAGTTTGTTTGCAGAGTACCTAACCATTACACAAGGATGTGTGGCGTGTGTTTGGACGCAACGCAACGCTGCTTGGCCTTAGCAGTGGTTGCCAGGGCTTTGCCACAGTGACGCCGTGAACTTGCACGTCGCTGCAGGGCGACCGCGCGCCCTACTGGCGTTACCGAGCGCGCCTTACCGGCGTTGCTGAGCGCGTCGCTGCAGGGCGACTGCGCGCCCTCTTGGCGTTGCTGAGCGCGTCGCTGCAGGACGACTGCGCGCCCTCTTGGCGTTGCTGAGCGCGTCGCTGCAGGGCGACTGCGCGCCCTCTTGGCGTTGCCGACAGCGCGGCAGCGTCGCTGCGAGCCGACTGCGCGCCATACCCGCGTTGCCGAGAGCGTCGCTGCGAGCTGACTGCGCACCCTACTGGCGTTGTCGAGCGTGTCGCTCCGGGCTGCCAGCGCGCTACTGGCATGTACAGCGCGTGGCTCCGGGCTGCCAGCGCGCTACTGGCGTGTACAGCGCGTGGCTCCGGGCTGCCAGCGCGCTACTGGCGTGTACAGCGCGAGGCTCCGGGCTGCCAGCGCGCTACTGGCGTGTACAGCGCGAGGCTCCGGGCTGCCAGCGCGCTACTGGCGTGTACAGCGAGAGTCTCCGGGCTGCCAGCGCGCCCTTCAGGCGCAGTTGTGCGTGGCACTCCACTGTGCCAGCGCGCCCTTCAGGCGCAGTTGTGTGCGGCACTCCACGGTGCCAGCGCGCCCCACAGGCGCAGTTGTGCGTGGCACTCCACGGTGCCAGCACACCCCACTGGCGTTGTGAGACACGCTATCAAGGAGACAGCGAAGACTCAGCCGCCTTGTTGGAAGCTGACGAGGACGTCAGAGCGTCAGGAGAGGCCGTGTTGGCTCAAAGTCACGACATCAGCCAGTAACCGTGCGGTTAGCGTCCGGTCGACGTGCGGCAAACGACAGAAGTTCATAAAACGAGGCGAGCGGCGGTGCAACGGTCACTTTTTGCTTGGACGGCGCTCGGAAAGGACTTGCTACCCGACTATTATCGTGTGAATTCGTGTGCTTGCTAATTTTGGTTTATGTTTTTGCTCGTGTACTGATTATTCCATTTGCTAGTGCTATTTCTATTTGATTATTGTTTAAAATGTTTGTCTTGATATTTTTGTAAAAGTGTAATTCAAAAGATATTAAACATTGTTTATTTTGTTCACGTATTTCACTTCTGATTCCTAATAATATTTATTTCATCTCAAACTTTTATTTGTGGGAAATAAAAGTTATAACTAAAGCTTCAGACTGAACTAAACTCCTTCTGTAATATAACTATCTGATACCTGCGGCTTCACCCGCATGGATGTCGGAACTTGACAAATTACTATATACTAAAACCTTCCTCGAGAACCACTCTATCCTTTGGCGAAAACGGCTCGATAGCGCTGTATTAAAAAAAAAAAAACAATACAAAGAATACAACATGCATTAAAACTTCAAGGAAAATGAATTACGTAAAAATTATGAATGCCTCAATAAACAATACGAAAACGATGTGGTCAGTTATCAATAACATTACTAAATCAAATAAAACTAAACATATAAAGAACATTAATTTAATATGACAAAAACCGCAATAAGTTTAAGATAAGTTTGCACCGCATATTTGTTTCCGTGGGGGTTGATAAAACTATGAAAGCTGCGGCCGGCGGCGCCTACGACGTGTGAGCCATAGGTACATTCGGCGCATGCGATATAAATTCCATGTACATCGTACCGGTAACCGAGCGAGAAATTATTAATATTATACGCGGAATGCAAAAATAAACGCAGCTTCGGAGTGATGGACTTACTTAAAACAAAAAGGCTTTTCGACATTCCTAGAAAGGAAGCTACAGCAGCAGGGACATATTGTTTCAACCACAGCTGAATTTCATACATGTTTACCTCACATAAATTCAATTGTTTTCATAAACGTAATATTCTAGGTATATTACGGTTAACGCCATTAAGGTTAATGAGGTTTTCATGGACAGAAATAGAACACTCAAGAGACGCTTTGAAAAGGGTACAACAACCGTGTACGAGTACGTTGCCAGTTGTTAATTTTAGGCCTATATTACTGCCATGTTAGTATAAAAGTAGCAAATTTTAATGAAAAAATACATAACATCACGCTTGTAATCCTCGAAGGGATAGCCAGACGTGTATTTAATAGTAAACCCACATTTTACCAGTTAGGGCAGTCCCATGTACAGGGTACGAGCTTATTGACATCAACCGGTCACAATAGGGAATCGGACAAAAAAAAATTAATTAGTCCGTCAGATAGATTTCCAAAAATTATTGGACACGTATTTTTTCTTTTTTCACGTAAACTTAAAATGAAGACGATACGTGCTTCGAAAACTCGTGTGACGTCATATTATTATGATAGTAGGTACATTTTGACGACACAAGTAAGTGATGTTTCAAGCCCCACTCCAAGATCATTGACACGTTTTATCTTCGTCAAGTTTTATTGATTTGATAAAACAAAAAACACGTATTCAATATTTTTCGATAATCTAACTTACGGACTAAACAGAATCATATTATTTTGACCCAGTCCGATCCCCTATTCCAGACTCTGTGGCTACCACTAAGAAATTCCTGATGTTAAACCAAATAACACTTTGCCTGACCTGGGAATCAAACCCAGTATCTCATGCTCCGCAGTCGTGTTTGCGATCACTTGGCCAACGAGGTACCTAGTAGGCCTGTATTAGAATAAACATAGCAAATTCAAATTAAACTTGATAAAATAAATCTTAACAAAAAGGGGAATGACAAATGTTTATGCAAAATAAGGGTCTTAATGCCCGATATCGTTAAAAAGGAAATCTAAAAAGAAAAGCATTGTTTTCCGCGGACGGGTACTAAAATGAAGGTGAGATTTGTGAACAGTCAGCTGAAACATATTATAACTGAGGTTCTGACCTTTCGTTCTGTTTTCGTAACAATTTATTGGTGTTCATTGGTGTTCATCCTCTGTTTAACCGTGTTTTGTTTTTCCTCTGTTTACTAATATCAGTTACCTATGTAAGTTTATTTCATGTATTACTAACATTATGGACTAAGGTCTGCAAATAAATGTTTAATAATAATAATAATTAACCTTTTTGTTATTGTTTTTTGACAGCCTTGGCCTTGTTAGTCTACGTTTATAACGCGACTCGGGCAAAGCCTCACCTTTTAAGTTTTGTCAACAGCAATTTCTCAAAAGCAGCCAATGAACCTAGAGTTATACCTGGTTGATGGCAATAGGCTCGCCCCCTATTACATAACTGGCGAAATGTGGGCACACCTCTGCCAAACTCTGCGAGGATTACAGGCGTGTTATTATTTTATGCTTTCGATTTAAAAATGAAGGAATGCATTTAGGTTACAGGTACTTCTAGCTGTAATGCGAGAACAGCTCAAATGTTAAGCGTGAACAGCATCTACTTTGCTTTGTCCTTGACCCGTTGGGAGAGCATGAGTTTGTGGTATTCCCATCTGAGCACCTATGCTTAGAGCACCAAAAGTATTCCCATTAGAGCACTAATCAATATTTTGACGTGGACAATAAGAAAAATTTAACTTTATTCCATTTTGCGCACCTACAGTGCGGTAGCTGCTAGTGATGGGGTGTATAATACACAAACTACCAGGAGAACAGAAACATTAGGAGGTATTAGAAATGAATCATAAAATCAAATCTAATGCCTTTCTAATACCACACAGTTTTGTTTTCGTTGGAGATGAGAAACTAGGACAGTAAAGTCTCACAAAGTACCAGGAGACCAGAAATATATTTTTGATCTATTGGCGCGAGCGACTGTTGTCTTAGCGAATGAAAAGAAAAGAAAGAAATTGCTTAGAGCTAAACTCGAGTAAAAGCGGGCGTGTCGCCTGAAGACCCCCTCCGCCCGAGGTGGCAGACTACGACTTATGAAAAGAAGTGGAAATCCGCAGAGCTTTTGCCGAAAGCAAGTAACACGTCTACAGGGTGTCGAGTAGGTGAATAGTACGACAAAGTGCAGACTGCTGGGGTGATAAATTCCCGTCGTCGAGGCTGCGGGTTGTTCGAAAGAGATACCGCGGCCTCGACACGAAGGTCTACGAAGGAACAGGGGTGGTTATTAGTCAGTAGAAGTCTGACACTCCCTTTCGCTCTGCCCAGAGCGGGAGGGGTTATTTGATGATTATCCAGACGACAGTAAAAAAGTGGTGATAAATTGAAGTCTTCTTCGTCATCGTGTCGATGATTCCCATTAAATTCGTTCCTAGCCTAACTCAGCCACATTGATGGCGTTAGTAATGGCTTCAGACAGGTCCCTCAAAGAGTAGGTTAAGTAAAACATATTTTATTCATATTTTGTTAATGAAAATTTACTAGTATTATCTACATATCTCCAAAGTATATTTATCTAAGTATCCAAAACTATTTTTAAAGTTTTTTTGTACAAAGCTGACACACATTTTGCGATAAGGTGAACAATATTTAAAATACGTGTATTCTTAAACACAGTTTGTTTTCGATAGACAAAAGACGTATCAATGCGTGGATTAACTATTCACGAGAAAACATTTTTTTGCTGCTGAAGATACCGCGCAACTTCCCGAACGCTGCCCAGCCGAGTCGGATTCGACGATTGACCTCTTTCTCGAAGTTAGATCTACCCAACTGGACCGTTTGTCCCAGGTAGACATAATCGTCCACAACTTCGAGCGTAGAGTCTCCGATCTTGATAGGAGTGGGTGTTACATGAACATTCAACATAACCTTGGTTTTGTCAATCTATTCCTGAATAGTTAATCCACGCATTGATACGTCTTTTGTCTATCGAAAAATCTCCTTGGATTAGATAATCCAAGGAGATTTTTCGATATTTTGGAAATTATAGCATGGCATAATCATCATTAAAAAAAAATACTACTACTAGAAATACTGTTAAATTTTTAACAACTATAAAAACAGCGTATATTATTTATTGACCAGGTACATTAGTTATAGTTGTATATTTATGTATTTTATGAAAATCTCTTGAATTTTAACGAGGATGCAATATTGTTGAGTTAAACAGTCTTGCCGGAAATTGAAATAGGTCATTACCCATTTTCCGATGAAACGTCTACTCCGTCAGTAGTTCTAGTTAATATAAGTAGTATGTTTTTTGAGAAGCCGGTAAGAGAGAATAATTAAGTAGTTTGCTATTCGGGGTATTCTCTTTGTTGGTTACCGATAGCACTATATATAGTTACCGAGCAAAGCGCCGCTGTGGTGTCCCGCATCGATTGAAGTCTAAAGTACACCCAATTACACATCAAGCTAGTACAATCTATCAAATTTATTTAATAGAATTTCGACTTTATCATTTTAGCATTAGGTTCAAAGTTGGTTGAAATTGGTGTATCGGGGAGTGGATTTGTCAGTTTCGCGTAGCTTGAAGTGCTGGCGGCGTCTGTACACCAAGATTAACATTAAAGCTGTATGAACGTTAATACCATGTAGTTATTTCCTGCATTTTCCATTTAATAACCACTGATAAAGATTCATGCTTGTGGGTCTAGAATACATAATAAATACAATAAAAGAATGTAAGTACTATATTAATGGTAAAAAAACACTTTTTTCAAAAAAGAAAAACGACTTCAAAAACTCAAAAAGTGAAAAATAAACTTCAAAAGAAAAATCACCTTCTGAAGTTGGTGACATTTGTTTGTTTGATTTGGTTTTTTAACGAGTTATACCTCTATTCCGTAGGAATTTATCTTCCATCAACAGTATAGCAACATAAAGTGAAGACTGCTAGATGCGAATACTTGAACAGCGTTAGAAAAAGCACGAAATACGTGACTATAAAACTTGAAGGTTAGCCTCGATTTCTCTGGGATGCCATCATCATCAGGTAAACATAATATATAGCCTGAAAGAATACAACTATCGGTCCATAAGTACGCATAAGTAAAATTGTTTGATACGTTACAAATTGCAAAATGTGTACACTCCTAATCAAATTATTTGATTTCCCTGACACGTTCGTGTTTGTACCACAGACATTCTTAATATGTGTACCAAACTACAAATAAATCGGTTCAATAGATTCGCAGCAATCGCGCTGTAATAGATAGACGATAATCCGATAAGGTTCCCTTATTTATTTGGACGTACAGAAACCTAAATATCACCCACCACGACCTTTTGTTAAATAGAGTTGCTTATAGGCCAAGTTGCGCAATAGTTATAAAAAATGTTTGTCCGTTTATAACAACACCGTGAAAACCCGCAGGTTGGCTTAACATTCTACATCGCCTTCAGGCATGGTGACTGAAGCCAGATTTATTAACTGGTTTCCTATGACGATATCAAGAGATATGTGTACCGCTACCAATTGACATTGTTGTCTAAGGTCATAATAAAGAACATAGTTTCCTGTGCCTCGTTCCCAACGGTTTAAGTAACGAATTTCCGACCGCTATTCATTGAGCCCGTTAGAAAAAGTGCGTTTTGATATTTTTAATGCATTCGAGGCGGATTTGGCGGCGAGGTGGTTATGGAGCCGAGAACTTCTGGAACTTACAATTTGACATAATTTATGTACTTATTAAAAGATAGTTAGAAAACCCCTAAAATTCGAACTGGGTGCTAAATTTTACGAGTTCGCTATACGCTCGCTCTTGGGTCCTGAATATTGTATTGCCTAACGAGCTGGTATCCATAACTATACCCACGTTCTAATCGCGAATTTTGTTTACGTGAATGAGTTTGTACGTTAATTTGTGTGCTCTCAATCCACAATTTGTAAATCACCTTCCTAAGAACAAAGTTGACAAACTCTCGAGAAAGAACAACTAAAGTAATTTGGCAAGCCTTTTATTATCTGATGTCTTATATCAGCAGGTATTAATCGGTTGAGAAGGTATGGACCGATTATAGTCCTTTTCCCTTTTTCATCGTTACTAAACTAAAAATTAAAGCAAAAGTTTCTGCTAGTCGCAGGCTCGCAGCTAATGTGGAGTGAGTTAACAAATTGCTGCCAGTCAGTGCACTAATGTAGTTTATTACTGAAACACGTTGTTCGTCTGTTAGCAGGAAGAGCTTATTCTCGCCAAAAGGAAAGGTTTCTGTATTTGTAAAGTTTCTTTCTTGTGATTGTTGAAAGTTGATTTTGATCAGTTTGTACTTGGTTTTTGAACTGTATTTTGTTAACTTGTCGTGTTTATTAGTTTTATAGATGTAAGCCGGGCTGTAGGAAGGGGGAGGGTACAAAACATAACTTTTCACCACGCCTGTAATTCTCAAAGGGTTACGCAGAGGTGTACGTAGTACAGTCAGCATCAGAAGTATATTAACATTACTCAAAGTTTCAAAGCTGTTTTTTTTAAAAACTTGTTAGATATTACTCGTTACCTACTACATGTTATTGGAGTATAAGGACTATTTTAACGAATAACCTTCTGAAACATTAAAAATAATAGCCAGAGTCCTGTACATAAAAGAATTAATATTCCGAAATGTTCAGCTACTTCTGATGCTGACTGTACACCAGTTATGTTTAAGGTCCATGTAATACGAGGCGAGCGTTTTGTCATCAACCAAGCACAAATCCAGACTCAGTCGCTGCTACTGAGAAATACCTGACGGAAAAACCATTAACACTTTCCCCGACCCGGGAATACAATCCAGGTCCTCATGCTCAGTCGTCGCAACAGCTCACAACTAGTGTTGATTCAGCCTGCATCGTTAATTCGTGATGTTGTGGTCAATTCAGGAGCGGTTGTTTAGTGGTATGTCGAGTAGGCTATCTGTATAAATAAAAAGAGAAGTCCTGACTGACCCATGTGACTGACTGACTGACTCATCAACGCCCAGCCCAAATCGATTTGACTGGCCTGTTGGTCTAGTGGTTAGTGACCCTAACTGCTATGCCAGAGGTCGTGGGTTCGATTCCCACCCAGGACAAATGTTTGTGTGATGAGCACGATCATTTGTTCTGTGTCTGGGTGTAATTTATCTATAATATGTATGTATTTAGAAATATATAAGTATGTTTATCAGTTGTCTAGTACCCATAACACAAGCTCTGCTTAGCTTGGGACTAGATGGCGTTGTGTGATAGTTGTGGAATATTATTATTATTTTCGGAATGTGTTTTTTCTTCTCAGCTCTTAGACTGGATTTTTACTACATTTACGGGTCGAAACCAAAGCAAATGTAGCGTGTGGTGTGTTTGTGTGTGTGTGTGACGTGTGTGAGTTTTTTATATGTTGTGATGAGGTCCTATTTATTATTATTATTATAAATCCTTGACCTAGAAAGCTGAAATTTTGCACAGAGGTTCCCTTTATAAGGCAGACAAGGAATAAGGAAGGATTTTTCGAAATTCAACCCCTAAGGGAGTTAAATAGGGGATGAAATTTTGTATGGAAAGTCGTTATTTTTTCACGCGGGCGAAGCCGCTGGCAAAAGCTAGTACCTATTTAATAAAAGTACTTTTACGTTTGAAGACTTTTACATAATGTACCTAATTTATTTTTTCCTTGTACTTTGTAATACTCAAAGAGAAAAAGTCGACAAACATAGTTACTTACCTTAATTTGAACGTAGAACTGAATTATTGCCAAGTATTTGCAAGAAAAATGTCCAACGAGGTTAAGGGTTCTATCGAAGTCTTATAAATCTTTTATGAGACAGTCATCACTAGCCCATGTCAACTTGTAGGTACCAAACGCGTTGGAAATACTGTTCATTAGTTAGCTATGTTCGTAAATGCCAACTTCGATTAACCGCTATCTTCTTCTTAGTGTGTCGATTGTAAGTAATATAAACTATCGTCCCAGAGCTGAGCTACCAGTTTGGCACTTTAAAGCGTTCATCTGTTCCTGTCTCTGTGGTAATTCAACCCGTCGATATTATTCTGGGACCAGTCTATTGTAGCCAAATCCGACTTAAAACTTCTCTTACCATCTAATCTGATTTTAGAAACTGTGACAGACTAAAATGTTGCCTGATAAATACTAAAACAGGTGAGATGCATTTTCGTCTAGAAACAATTCGTGCCACATTCGATAAAGGTTAGTTCTGAAACAGGACGGAGCAGGTTACGAGATGGAGGTTTAGGTGGTACGAAATGGTTTCTGTTTATTTATAGGAGACTGATAAAATGTTCCCCAAAGTACACAGAAGTAAATGCATATCAAATAAAATGTAAAAATAATAAACTTTAAAGAAACTCATAATAAAAATAATTTACAGCAGGGGGGCCAGCTGCTCCAAGTAGAGGGGAGTGCGTAGGTACTTTTAATGTTGAGATTTCACAAATAATCAGAAAATAATATGAACCTAACATTACGCCTTTAATCATTATACATCCACCTAATTTGTATTTACTTTAAGATTATACAGATACATAAAGAGACTGATGTCAAACGATACAGCGTTTGACATCAGCGAAACACCATAGAAAACAAAATTGCAATCAGTATTTTCAGTGTAGGTACTAGAATTCTACCTGTATATTTATTAGTTTGTTCAACTCTGTTCAACTGCACAACTTTCAACTAAAGAAACCTTTTCTTTCCAGCCAACATTTTTGAATTCGTTTTCGCATTTTAATTTTTTTGTAGAACTGTTAATACACACATTAACACGGTCTAGGGATATTTCATACTCAATTAAATAACTCGAAAAGTACTGGCCGCATTGGAATCTTTAATACACCGATTTGTTTGTAATTTATCTCAGACTAATTCCAAATTCAAATTTTTGAAAATTCTTTTGTTTCGGTGGCATAAAAATGTCTTGATGTATTAGGAGAGGGAATTTTCATTTGTGCGAAATTCAAAAAACAATACGAATTACGTTTAGTTACAGTTTTTTTTCTTTTTTAAACGTAAGATAAAGTTAGAATTGAGGTATTGTAGCCATGCAACGCCGACATTTGACGAGGGCGGAGATGTTACGAGCTGTGGGAATGCTGGAAGCTGGATCTGTTCAGCGTAATGTTGCTGAGGCCATAGGGACCCATCAAAATGTAATTTCAAGATTGTGGACACGCTATCGTGCCACAGGTGAAGTAGCGGAGAGGCAGCGGGGGCCAAGTCGCATCACTACCCCCAGACAAGACCGATTTTTGCAAATTTCTGCGCGAGTTCAACCAAATGCAACGGCGACTCAATTGGTCCAAAGGCTGCGAGTGGAACATTAAGTGCTTGTGAGTGACCAAACTGTAAGAAGGTGACTGCATGAAAGCAATCTACGCTCTCGTAGACCACTCCGGGTCCCACCTTTACGGAGAGGCAATCGTGGACGACGATTAGAATGGGTTCGGAACCACGTGGACTAGGGCCGTGAGCAATGGTCCAATGTGCTGTTCACGGATGAATCCAGGTTCGGCTTCCATCCAGATTCACGAAGGACGCGTGTTTGGCGAGTTCCTGGACGATGGAGCCGTCTCCAGAACCCTCAGTAAGTTCACCCATACCAAGGAGGAACAATTATGGTTTGGGCAGGAATTCGTCTTGGAGGACGGACGGATCACGTTTGGGTGCGGGGCAATATGACGGAAGAACGATACGTCCAACAGGTGCTGGGGCCCGTAATCTTGCCTCACAGAACACAAATGGGGCAAGATTTCCTGCTCATGCACGACAATGCCCGGGCACACACGGCGAGAACGGTAGCAGCTTGGTTACATACACATAATGTTAGGGCCTTAGACTGGCCTGCTCAATCGCCAGATCTAAATCCCATTGAGCATGCGTGGGATATGCTGCAAAGAAGAGCTCTGAAGGAAGTTCCCGAAAATTTGGCTACAGAAGATCAACTTTTTGCGCACCTCAGAAGGACATGGGACAATATTCCGCAGCAAGACATTGACAACCTTGTTCTGAGCATGCCGAATCGTTGCCGATGTGTTATGAACATCATGGGCGCTTTCTCAGACTACTAACTTCAAGTTTATAAACACAAATTAAATGATTTTTCAATTTTTTTCAGTTTTTACTCACAAATTAAAAGTTAATTCATATACGGTTTCCGTCTATGCTTCATTTTTTTTCCATAAAATCCTGAAATTTTAATCAGTACCTTAACCATTATTAAAAAATGGTAGAATATTAAATAACGTATATTTTAAATATATACATGTCATATAAATAATTAACACATTGATAGTAATTCGCTTTTTTAAAAATATCCCTAGACCGTGTTGATGTGTGTATATTAACCATTAATAACACTGTCTTCTGCCACCACCCAAGAGACCTGTGAAATGCATTCTTACTCGAGTACAACAGAGGGGTAGATCGGTTAGAAGTGATTGCTCACTCCTCGCTTAAAAGGATTTTATCGGGAATGGGTTAAGTTAGCGTGAAATTACAATCATCAAATCTACATCGGCAGAATATTTCCTTCACGTATTAATCCCGTCGACATTCCAGTTTCCAAGAATGACCGGAGTTGAGTGAAACGTATCTACTCCTTTTCATGACCTAATAATACACTCGTGCACCATTTTATTTGATTCATTGCAACGTTGAGAAGTTTCTCGTTGGATGCATTTTGAATAGGATGCCATGAAAACATATTTAAATTTAGATTCACTGGAGAAAAGTCTACTCGATTTTCTTCGCTTGATTGAGGACACTTGTTGCGGTATGAAATAGAAGTGGGTAGGAGGTAGGTGGTAAGGTAAACTCGCTTCGGTACACCCACGGACTGAATTAATCATGATGTTTTATTCCTACCTTTAATAGCCATACCTATCAATGCGTATTCTGCTACATGAAACTGAGTACCGAAGTTTTGAAAATTATTAAGTACCTACTTGAGAAATTTAACCGCGCGCGATTTTATTTAGCGGCGCGCGGCGCTGCGGCGGTTTCAATCCCGCTTTATGAAGTTAGCAAATATTATGCTAATCGACCGAAGTCCCATGAACGCACAGACACTTCTGCTTCTGGCCTCCTGATAGTTGGTGAGACCTTACTAAAATTATTTCTCATGTCCTACGAGTATGAATGTTATGACTATAAGAGTAGAGGAAGACCAAAGAATCGATGAATGGACTGTGTGAAGGATGATATGGCTACAAAGGAGGTGACTGCTGAGATGACGAGAAATAGGGAAGTATGGAAGAAGAGGACATGTTGCGCTGACCCCAAATAAATTGGGATAAGGGCAGGAGAATGATGATTTCTCATCTCCTACTTCACAAGTTCACAATGACAACTTCTTACTACGTTATCTTAGTAGTGTAGTGTAATACGAGTAGTAGTTCAAAGGTGGTGGTTTTCGTATTAGTGCGAATGTTTGCACAGTGGGAATGTACGAACTACCTATGCCAAAACATAGTAATATTGGGAACCAAAACCACGTTTTTTAACTGTGGTTAGTTTGTCAATACACTGTGAAAAGCACATCGCAAAGCAAACTCTTTCTTCTTTGCTCTTCTGTGTCCGACACCTCAGTCCACTGTAAAGGACTTTGAAAGCAACTTTTATTTTATTCCAACTGAAACCTTATATTAGCAACATTTTATTGATGGATACTTCTTTTGAAATAGAAACATAATAGATTTCCAAATGGTTAATAGAACAGCCTGCAGTTTTTCATTAAAGGTTATTAGCTATGTTTGAAAAACATCGATCCAAGATGGCCGCCGCCACAAAATGGCGGAGTACATATTTGTTCTCAACTCCTATCAATATGAGTATCAAATGAAAGGGCTTGACTAGTAGAATACTAGACACTATATCAAATTTTTAAATCCAAGATGGCCGCCATCCAAAATGGCGGATTACTGCATATTTTTTACAATTCCATCATTATATGGGTATCAAATGAAAGGGCTTGAGTAGTAGAATACACTATAACAAATTTCAAATCCAAGATGGCCGCCATCACAAAATGACGAATTATGTTTGTTTTTACAACTCCCTCAATTTTGGTGGATTGATTTGTAGAATAATGTACACTATATTGAAAGGGAATGCGGAATATAAACTAATGAAATTAAAACAAAAAACCGGCCAAGAGCGTGTCGGACCACGCTCAGTGTAGGGTTCCGTAGTTTCCCGTCCGTCACAATAAGTGTAACCGTATAACGTTAATGTGTAACGGGCAAGTTCAAAATGATTTTCCTAGAAAGTCCTTATAAAGTTCTACTTTTCAGATATTTTTCATATTTTCTAAACTTATGGTTCAAAAGTTAGAGGGGGGGACACATTGTTTTTTACTTTTGGAGCGATTATTTACGAAATTATTGACATTATCAAAAAATGATTTTAGTAAACCCCTATTCATTTTTAAATACCTTTCCAACAATATATCACACGTTAGGGTTGAAATAAAAAAAAAAACACTTCCCACTTTACATATAGGGGGCTACCCTAATACTCCCCTAATAAAACATTTTCTTCCAATTTTTATTTTACCACTTTGTCGGCGTGATTGATACACATATTGGTACCAAACTTCAGCTTTCTAGTGCTAACGGTCACAGAGATTAAGCGAGGACGGACGGACGGACGGACAGACAGACATGGCGAAACTATAAGGGTTCCTAGTTGACTTTGACTACGGAACCCTAAAAAGCTTGAATTTTTTTTTTACTTTTACTCCCTTTAAACTTAGTCAAACTTTGATTTAAAGGGAGTAAAAGTGGAGAACCAATGTTTTATCTTTATTGAGTTGGTGGTTTTTTAAATTTTTAATTTATTTACTTGTATATCTTGCATTTAAAAAGTCGTTGTCACATTCTGTACATCACCATCTGCCTAATCTTTTCCCAACGTCTGTTTTAATCTGTTCCCAACAACATGAGTGTATGACTGTCTATCTGACCTCCACATACCAGTTAGAACAAGGTAATACGGTATTCATTGGAAAGAATCGTAGTCACACTTTTGGCCACTAACTACTTATAACGACTATCAAAGATCTATATAAGGTCCCATTAAAATAGGTGGACAAAATTTTTGAGATCATTCAGACCACCAAAATAAGGCCAATGGTAAAAAAAGAAAATAAGAAAAACGCATTAGATACTTACAAAAAAATAAAACAGCTAGAGAAAATACACTAAAAGTGTTAGTTACTCAAAATTTTATGTCAAAAAAAAATCACTTTAATCAGTGTTTTTTTTACTTGGATATCTTTGGTTAGACGTACTGAGCCCTGTGTTAAAATTTGTCCACCTATTTAAATGGGACCTTATATATAGCCTGGATCAACGGCTTGCCATGATTTCCGAGGCACAAAAAATGCCTTTGTACAAGTTTCCCTAAGTTACTTCGAAAACACTGGGAAATTTAATTCGTCGAAGCCTTGATACAGCGTTGTTATGTTTGGTCTACGACTTTTTTGTACGATGTTTCCACAATCTGTGATATTTCTTTACACCGGCAAGCTTACATCGACTTTTGTTTCACCAACGTTTGTTTGTACCAGTACAAACATAAAATTTAATCATAGTGAACGGCGAGTTTTCGGAATTCCTTAGTAACAGAAAACTCGTTAACATGCCTAGCGGAGTGCAATTAATTAGATTACTTCTTCTGTATCGTGTTGTTTGTGCCTTACCTGGTATCACAGTTTTTATGATCGATTACAACGAAAATACTTCAAAGTAACGAAGTGCGAGTTCGCCTATGGTTGGATTTTCATTGGACTTTTTTTTATGATTTCCTGAATAATTTTAAAAGAAAAGCATCGCTCATTGAGTCTTTTATTATTTAACTCCTTTCTGTTTATTTTCGAATTTATATTGTGTCGTAAAAGTGTGACCTTTGTTCATCCAGCTGGTGTCGATAAAATGTATAATTATTTCAAGTTTTCTTTTATTTGTATTGTCCCTAAAGACAACAGTACTATATTTCTGAAATACCGAAAGGGACTTACTTTATCTTTGGTAACTGGTATTGTTTTAGAAACGTTCTCCAAGTAAACCTTGTCTTCATACAAATATAGCGCTAACCGTGCTAGTGCACCGTCTGTTAACACCCCGGCGCGGATATTGTGGAACATTGAAGGTACAGGTCAGGATGGTACGGCCACCCCGGTTGCACAGCCGGTTGCAAGTCACTGAATCGGAATGTAGCTTTGTGTCCGTGTATTGTGGAACTACCGTTATGATCGAGCCAGATCACCAAGCCGTCCCGGCCGATGCGCGGCCCCGATGCTAACTTCAACTATTGTTCGTTCATTTGTAGGTGCATGACTACTGCCATTGTCACGCGCTTCTACATAACATGACACCTATAATCCCCGAAGGGTTAGACAGAGGTTTACCTAATAGTACACCCATCATTTCGCCATAGTTATGTTTAAGACCCATGGGCATGTAATAGGGGGCGAGCCTGTTGCCACAAACTCTGATTCCGTTGTTGTTACTGAGAATTTACTGGTAGCAAAACCAACTCTTGGGAATCGAACACAGGGCCTCATAATTTAGCAGTCGCACTTGATCATGAACTCATGACATAAAATTAACACTGATTATAAAATACTTCACGTTTTCTTTGCAAAGTAGAGTGTTGGTATGGTGTTGGTGATTGAACGCATTAATTTATTTCTTAGCTTATCAAAGAGGTTGAATCATGAATGCTACGGCTTCCGTCGCGATATTTTTTCCTTTTAATTTTATAGTCGCTTTCCGTAATTAATTTTTTACTCTTTGTAAATTTTAATTAAAGAAGAACTTATAAGGTTATAAAATTTTACGTACGCAATAAAATAGTTTTCTCATAACAAAATGGTATGATCGCAAAAATGGTGGTTTTCTTGAAAACGAGACCATTAGAAACGCTTTGTGGAAGTTACTGCTCCTTCTCATTTCCATGTGAATAAAGCAAATCATAGGGCACCGGGACGCGAGCGTTAGACGGCACAGACGGCACTAGTGTGTTATCTAATAAAGTCTAATTCCGGGGCACATAACACGTTTAGCGCAGACCTCCCGTCTGTGTCTGCCTTTAAAGTCGTTAGTACTTTACATTGACATTATAGGTATGTGCCGTAGGGCGAGTAAACGGTGATGATTTCGAAAATCAAAAGTAGCTCCGTGCATTGCGATTTAAAGATACTATAATATGTATGTTTATTGTTTTTTTTTGCCATTTTGTATGAACGTCATGTATCTGCGAATAGACTAGGTATTTTATTGCAACATTTTAAACAGTAAGTACCCCCATGAAAGATGAAGACTAATGGCTAGCTGAAGTAGACACTTTAGTTAGTGATTTTTCCTAACGTACATGATGTTTTTATAAATATATATTGACAAGGTACTGTTATGATGTTAATTTCATTACACAGTTCTCTTAGAGAATTGCGCCTTCGTAGACCATAATATGGCTCTAATGGCCCTTTTCTGAAGAATATATATAGACTCAATGTCTGCAGCCCGCCCCCGGACATTTTTTACATCCGAGTCCAGTTTTCCCCCTGTGGGGGATTTTCTCAGGGGGGAAAAGTGGCACAAGTCAGAAGTCCATGTGCAGCATAAAAACTATGATCCCAGCTAAAGCACTAACCACACAATAATGAATAGAGAAGATCTGCAACGAGTAATTTTTGAAGTGAAAACTTCTTTAGCGGCGTTGTGCACTTTTTAATCGTGATAGACACGTTTTCTGATCGAAAACTCGTAAGACGGCGCAGGGCGCAAGCGCGAATGTGCGTGTCAAATACACACCTCTCAACCAGGTCCAGTTGAAAACCAGCGTCAGGCACTTAGTTGCCTGACATTTATGCTGAACTGGGCCTGTTTGGAGCAGCCGTGGGGCAAACAATTTTTGTACCAATTAGTTTTAGGTTATTTAAAAAAAAATCACTTGTTCATTTTAATTTTTGCATGTTTATTATTGTGCTATGCCTGTGCTTTACCATTTATTATTGTGCTATACCAATAAATGTTATTTCTTTCTTTCTTTTCTTTCTTTCAAATGTCAAAAAAAAATGTCAAAAACAAAAAGTGAAAATTAACCACATAAATATTATAAGTACTTACCCAACCATAACCACCCAAAACCAACCCCCCCCCCCCCTAACCATTCCAAAATATTCAAAAATGCACAACGTTAATGTTCAAGTTTTCACTTCTGCCGTCTCCCGGAGTGCAACCCGTTGTTTTTTTCTTCTTTCAAGAACACCATTATTGTTATGAGACGTTGTTTATGAAAAGGGAAACACTCCGCCCAGCACTATTCAATTTCAACGAGTATTTATTTTTCGTATAAAACGTGCTTCGTGTCGACCACTTTATTTATTCATTGTCTTTTTGTCGCACTAGTTGCTTCTGTGCTGGCAATTACTTAGAGGCTACAAAAAAACTTTCGTAAATGTTATGTACCGTACCGTACCTGGGTGATAATACGACACATCGAATTTAAAGCAAGAGACATAACACACAATACGATACGATGATCTTTAAAAGCAGTTTGTTTTCTAAGCTCTACTATGTTATTACTCGTATTTAGGTATTGTAATTTATTATGTAACATCAAGTTATTATGTTTTCATCACTCATACTCGAAAAGTAGGTCTGAAGTTGCCTGAGGAGCGGGTTCAAAGTTAAACTTTTCAGCCCTAGGGAGAATCGCTTTCAACCGACGACTGTCATCAAGCCTCAATTGGCTTGTCCCCAATTACAACGGTTGGTTAATTTCATCGGTTAATGGCAATCCATCAACCGATGTAATTAGGAGCAAGCCTATTGCCATCAATCAATGTAATTAGGAGCAAGCTTATTGCCATCAACCGATGTAATTAGGAGCAAGCCTGCCTATTGCCATCAATAAATGTAATTGGGAGCCAACAGCGGATGTAATTGGAAGCAGGCCTTCAATAGTTGTGATTGAGAGCACGCATATTGCCATCAACCGATGTAATTGGGAGCAAGCCTATTGCCATCAACCGATGTAAAAGGGAGCAAGCCTATTGCCATCAACCAATTCAGATGGGAGCAAGCCTATTGGCATCAACCGACGTAATTAAAAGCAAGACTATTGCAATCAACCGATGTAATTGGGGGCAAGCCTATTGCCATCAACCGATTTAATTAGAAGCAAGCCTATTGCCATAAACAGATGTATTTGTGGACAAGCTTAATTGCCATCAACCCATGTACAGGTTAGGAACAAGCAAACAATAAAAAAAAAAACATTTACTTTACTTGTATTCGTAATGAAAAGCACAGTGTGTTAATGAAAAGCAACGGGTTAAAGATTTATCTTGGGACTAAATAAGTTTCTTTCACCCTTATGGTAAAAATGTACTATGAATTTTACCGCCTGTAAATGACATATTCATGATTATTTCCACCAGCATTGATATTTTTCGTCGGTTAAATAAATAAAAAACTTGCTGCTCCACAAACGCTCGGTTCTTTGTTAATAGATAAACCAAATTCAATAGCATTTTTTTTTTATTGTGTGTATAATCCCCACCTATATGTATATACTATACTATTTATTATATTATAATATACTATAATATATTTTAGTGGGATTTAATAACAATATTGTCACGAGTGGCCCAAGTGATACGGCAGTGAAGTAGAACGTGCCACATCAACTAATAGCTAGGCTTTACTCATAATGGAAATCATAAACCTATGTTAATTTAGGCTTCAGCTTAGCGATTTCTGACGCGCTCGAAGGCAGTCTATTAATTTAACCCCGCTAGTCGTTCTGCGAATTGCAAGGCGATATTTAATGTGCATACAAACCGAACTAATTATTTTTCTTTACGTGTCGATGAGCTCAAATCGTATTAGACCAGTATGAATCGTATTAGAGCAGCTGTGCACCTGCACAACTCTTTCATTCGCTTCTAATAAGTTCTGAAAGGTGCAAGTGGTTGCGCAAAATGGGCAGGATAGGAAGTGGCTCATATCCTACAGAGGGGTTCCACACTGGCAGTTTGTTTGGGATGGATCAAGGATACCCCATTTAGCCAGATTATATTTACAGCGGCCAATCTAGACTCGCAACTAATTGTTTTATTTTAAACGAAGTTTTATAAAACGATTCCTACAGAACAAGTCTCGTTTTAAATACTTAACTTAATTTAATCACCACCGCTTTAACTAACAACAATATTTTATTTCAAAATTGAATTTATTCCGACACTAGAATGTCCATTTTGCTGTGAACATACAAAAAAATAAATGAAGCTCTCAGAGTTTGTGCAGTTTGTTTAGTCTCTCTAACGGAAAACCTCGAACAAATAGCTGTAATGCTAGATCCAGTTCTTTATTTTTGTTTGCTTTGTGAAACTTGCGCTAATTGTTTAGTGAAAGTTTATAGCGCCGGGCGAAGTTATCGAAATCTCGTTAACGTTATTTTTGATTCAATTCAGCATGACTAATTCGACATAACTAAAAATCAGCACGAATATGAGTAAACAACTCATATTCGTGCTGATTTTTAGGAGATAAAGATTGTTGCACTTGATGTAAATGGCTGCAAATCCGAAGATAACGAGAATAATGTGCTACAGTAAAAAGTTCCATCAAATAGCTTTGCAAACCATCTAAGTTGAACTTTTAGGTGCACTTGCTGACCTTACTCCCAATGTAGTTCATTACTTATATGAGGGCGTCACTGGACACTATTACCTTTTCCTACGAGTATAAATGCCGTTAAGCAAATTCAAATATTTATTGCTCATCACAGTACATAATATTGCATTTCTAGATGTGAAGTGAATGCGAAGTGTGAAAGCTTTTACTGACCGGTATGGAGAATGTGTCTATCATTAAATTCCTGTAAACAGAAATTGAGCCTCATTCCGTATTCCAGCTACTTAGACAGTTAAACACTGTTGTGTTAATGCGCCGCTCTTGACATAATTACGAGAATCAATCACACGATCCGAAACAATTAGATACCGATTAATGTCCTGTTTAATTACCTTGATTGACTTAATACTCGATACGTCCAACACACAAACTAATGAATAAACTAATTGTGAATGGCGGACGCGTTCCTTTCAGATGTCACCAACTTCTAACTGTAATGAAAAACGCGGTTCGTTGGTTATGCATAGCCATGGACGTGCCAACCTCCCTCCCCCCTATCAGCTTTTCATTCATTTTAAAAGGGTTAACTGAAACTCAATTCGATTGTATTCGTTTATTCCGTAAAGGTATTTTATTTGACTTTGATTGGTAGAAAATTAATTAAGTTTGTATTTCGCTCTGCTGAAACAACAGTTCAAACCCGTTCTCTCGGAAACCAAATATTTTGTAAAATTTTAATTTGGTTCGCAAGCATTTTCATAAGGAGGAAGCAAAACGTGGAAAGACTTTGTAGTCTGTTCCAGACTGTTTTCTTGGAAAACTGCTTCTAACTAAGTGTTCTACTATAAAGTATAAAGTAATTAGTGACGGATGAATTTTCATTGTTCTTGCTAAACTGACATTGACTGCTAGCATGTTCTTTAGAAATAATTTACATATGTAATTAATTTTTCCGCTTTGCTCGAGACAAAAGATATCGAAATTTTATAATATTTTTACAAGAAAAGGTTGGTAACTGGGAAAATTTCATTAGAGAAAGACTAAAACTCAATACCTGTATGGTGTCACAAGTCACGCGTTACGTAGATAATTGCATTCCGTTGACGAAGCGTCCCTGGGCTGCGCCGTATAGTCCGAGCAGACTTTCAATCAGAGTAATGCAATTATTGCATGGCGCCTGAATAACAAAAAGTTCCCTGCAAATTAACTGACTGATATTTACGTCATTTAACTGTCTAACTTGGTAGGTACACACAACTATACATTGTGTTTGGATAACGTCGGGGAATATAAATACATATTATATTGTAGTACTCCTAACATAACCCAACAACCCGCAAATCGTAGCCGAATTCGCATCCATGTTATTTTTTTAACCGACTTCAAAAAAAGGAGGAGGTTATCAATTCGACTGTATTTTTTTTTTTTTTTTTTTTTTTTTTTTTTTATGTTTGTTACCTCATAACTCCGTCGCTTGCTAACCGATTTGAAAAATTCTTTTTTTGTTGGAAAGGATATACTTCCCAAGTGGTCCCATGATCACCAAGTCAGGATCTGATGATGGGATCCTGGAGAAATAGAGGGAACTCTTCAAATTTTATAGGCACACTTGAAGTGATTTGAGTAGTTTTTGGAAGAGTACTTTCTCGGAGTGGTTCCATTTCAATTTAGTGAAGATCTGATGAAGAACTTCGGAGATAGGCAACGGAACTCCTCAACGAATGATAGCAAATGGACTGGGATTGCTGAAATGTCATGTCTGTCTATTGTTTAGACCAGATCATAACATAACTTCACGCCAGTACGCTGTGAAGGGGTAAGCACATGTGAACCACTAAAAAGTGAAAAATAAAAACTTTTTTACAAAAAATTAAACCGACTTCAACAAAAAATCAAACACAAAAAAGTGAAAAATAAACTTAAGAAGGAAATCAGCTTCGGAAGTCGGTGGCAAAATCATGAAATAAATCAAACAAAAGTCACCGACTTCAGAAGCTGATTTCCTTCTTAAGTTTATTTTTCACTTTTTTGTGTTTGATTTTATTCGGCCGAAATAGGGTATGTTCAATAAAATTCCTCTCTTCTTTATTTTTCGTGTGGTTGGTGTCAGAGTTTGTAAAAAGAAAATAATAAAATTATGTTTATAACTTTGAATCAGAGCAAGTTCATAAAGGGTGTAAAAATACCGTTTATAACGAAGCCGAAAGGCACTATACACACACACATACAGTTATAAAATTTTCACAGATTTTTTTCTGAACTCTTCTAGATTTTCAGACAACAACTTTTCTTAAATTGCCTCCATGACCCGTTAAGTATTCAAAGCATCCATCAACAATGTTTTGATCGTGCTACATTGAGTTTAACAGCAAAATGTGATTTTTCATTTAAAAAAAAATTCGTGTATGGTCCGTTAACACCTGTATAGTAAACAAGTATTTATAGTGAATGACTATTATAATTGCTCTCAGTATCAGTAAAACCGATCTCCAAACACACTGTGTAAATAAACATTTCAAACAATTAATTACTAATAAAAAAGAAGTTGACAATTCACAAACAAGTCTAAAAACTAAAACCCAATTAAAAACGGAGGACTAAAACTATAATATAATATATTATATACATATTTGCAACGTGCTCGCCAAGACCTTTCATTTGATACCAAACATGTTATGATTATCCAAATTATTGTAACGAACTCATTAATGAGTTCCGATTAATGCAATTGCAATTATAGACAGTTTACTTAGTAGGTATTTACATAATACAATTAGATGACAAAAGAGAACAGTATGTATAGATATACCCGTTTCGTTATATTCTAGTACCTATGTAAAGTTTTAATTACTTAAACCAGGCATGGTTAACTGATACTTGAGGATCCTAATTATTATATTATGTAATGTATTTTATGTACCCATATTATACCCTTATGTGATTTGATTTGAATCGAATTATGTCAATTAATTAATCGTTTTCACAAAGTTATTTTGCAATGTACGACACTAATGTGGCAACAATGCAATGCAAATGCATTGTAAATGTACAATTATGTGGCAGCCCGGTCAAACTATGTATAAACCATCGACAATACTCAGAACCAAAACCAATCTGTAATATTATATTATTGAAGAATTGAAGATAAATATTATTTTGTGGTTAGTTTAAGTTATTTTATTTTTAATGTTCTATTTCAGTTATTGTAATAGTTATAACTTTTAAGATTTTATGTCAGTGCCAACGACGACAAAAGCTGATGTAAATTACGACGTAAACAATGAACGTTAGACATTGAGAGAGCGGGCGCGGGATTACGGCGCGCGGCGGGTGTAATTTCATGTTCTTTTGTTTCTTATATAGACGACATCACACAGAAAGAGAGCTCCTAGCCTCGCTCGAGACAGCCCGCGTGTCTGAGCCTGCAGTTCTAAATCAGCTCCTAAATAATGATTCCACTCAGATCCAGCTTGTACCCTTAGTGTCCTCCTCAAGAGACGCCCTAATCTGAAGCTCGTGTACCCCACAAGGGGGATGCCCTTAGCGTGTAGTCGCTCAGTTTGTAAGTTTTGTTTACCCTGGCTGTAGGCTCAAGGCACCCATAGAATAGCCCGGTTAAGTAGTCGACAACCTCCTAGGTTAAACTCCGAAATACCTACCATTCACAAAAAAAAACAGGGAGAGAGCCGATGTACGCCGGACGTGTACCTACGGGTCGACGCGCGCGGGACGATGACCTCAAATACATCCCTTGTTTCAACATTAAAATATACAACAATAACTTTAAACATTAATATAATCATTTCACCTTTCGTGCCCCTCTTTTTAATATTTTTTTAATTAGTACAAATAATCGTTTTTCGTCGGTGGCCGACCGAACCCACTGCGTGTTGATAGTAATCGATGTCGCTATGTACTGGAGTCTACAGTACTGATTCATCAGTAACTACTTTATCTTGAAATTCCATTGTCCAATACTATCCACCCATACCGGTTTGTTTGAACCTTATAGCGATTTAAGGATTACAGTTTGTACATCTCTCCTCATATTTTCAACTGATTATACGTTGTCGTAAGAGAGATTTGACTTACCATCAGTCGGCGTGGTTTGCTGACTGGAGTTGATCCTGGGCCGCTCCTCCCCGGCAGCGATGTGTTTGGCGGTCCGCCGCGCCACTGGCCGCAAGTCAGCCTCCACATCACTCGCTTCCTCCTCTTCGTAGGTGTATTCCATTTCTGAAACACAGTATCGAGTTACCACCTTTGGAACTATTTGAGGGAGTTATAGACTAAAGTGACCATTGTTATTAATAGATTGTTTTATTATTTTTTTGTGGCATTCTCGTTTTCAGATTAAAATGTTCCAGTGCACATGTGAGCATGTTCGTCAGCTGTAAGTTGTAACTGGGAAACACACATATTCTTTACCTTCATGCTCCCTCGATTATAGGCAAAACTAATAAAAACGTTCTTATGTTTGTTTACGGTGCCCGCCTAATACCACAGACTGAGCAACGAACACGTAAATACTAATTTCCTTTGACAATATTGGCACTGGCAAACGCGTACAAATACAATATTACAAGAACAAAGACCGAATAGCTTTCATATTTCTGATTGCCAACTAGTTTCATAGTGAGCCAGTTGAGGGATGTCTACTGATTGGCAATCAGAATTTGGTTGTTTCACAGTCGCCTGCACATGCTGAAAGTCAGGCGAGTCTGTAACAACAAAACTGGGCCCGCATCGGCTGTCATGTCAAAGATTATTCCCGGTACAGTAAAAGAGGCAGAGGCTTGATACACGTTCGCAGTTCGCTAATGGATTGATTTTTTCTGAAGCCGATTTATATTATCGGTTCGACTCATTTGTCCGGTGAGGCGTTCATTAGTGGCATCAAAATTATAAGTTAACGCTATGATTAACGTGTTATAAGTTGTGATTAGTAGAATTTATAAGATGTTGCCGGTCCTTCATGTGCGGTGTAGTTATAGTTTTTTTTTATTAGCCTATTGTGTCCCACTGCTGGGCAAAGGCATGCCCCATTTCTTTGCAGCTCTCCCAGTGTTGTGCCTTCTCTGGTCAATCAATCACGAACGAGTCCAGGTCGTCGCGCCAACGTTTCTTGGGTCTGCCTCGGTGACGACGACCGTCTTCAGGCACCCAGTGTGTGACGATTCTGGCCCATCTGTCCTGACCTCTGCTGGAAATGTGACCCGCCCAGTCCCACTTTAACCTCGCAGACTTATCGCCAACATCAGCGATGCCTGTCTTGGAGCGTATTAGTCCATTGTACTAGCAACAAAACGTGTTATTTTAATTTTTTGTGAGACCTATAGTTTGTCAGAAAGCATAAAAACCATTGCAAGATGTTTCACCCCTTTTTCCAAGATGGCGGCCGGGGCAAAAGGGTTGCAACCCCACAAACTTGGATTTAACTTTAAACTGACCCCCTCTGGACATCTAAAATATATAATTGCGGCTTCTAAGAAATGCACGCTCAATGTAACATTTCAATGGACTTAAGGCGCGGTCCCACCGCGGCGCATGCTGTGCACGGGCACGCGGCGCATTTTAGCTGCGTGTATTAATTTGTTTGGCCACGTGGGTCTACGTTTCCACTGGAGTAGACGAATATGACCCACGACTATGACTAGCGTGGCACAGCGCACGGAGAGGCTACGATATAACACAATAAGCGATTGTACACCGATAAGCGAACTGTACATAGTCGTGGGTCATATTCGTGTACTTCAGTGGAAACGTAGACCCACGTCGACCGTGTTGAGCTATGTAACCGCCTATTCGAGCAAGCCACGCATGTATCAATGACGTCAATTCATGCGTAGCCTCTCCGTGGGTTGCAGTGGACACAACCACATACATTTTCTTACAAAGCGAAGCTTACTACACCTCTCCGTGCACAGCGGTGGGGCCGCGCCTTTTATGGTGTTACGAATTCGATCGGTGATTTTGATGTTTAAAATGCTACGCTGTATCGCTCTTTGGCAAACCTTGAGTTTGAACTAACTGGCCCAGGTATATATATATATATATATTCGTCGACATAGTGTATTTCCTGCCCATCGACCTCGACCCATGTTTAGCGACATTGGTCATAACTTTAGTCTTTGACTGATTCATCATCAGTCCAACCTCAAGGCTTGCAGTGCTCAGGTCTTGGAGCATTTGTTGCAGTCGATTTGCATCAGACGCAAAAAGAACAATATCGTCTGCAAAACGAAGGTTTGATAGCATTTTCTCACCGATCGGAATGCCTTGCGTTGCCCATGTGTCAGCAAGGGTTTTAAATACTTCCTCGAGGGTGCTGGTGAATAGTTTAGGAGAGAGCGGGTCACCCTGTTTTACTCCTTTGGAAATTTTAAATTTTGAGCCTATTGAATCTAGTTTAACGTTAGCCGTGTAAATATTTTTAACAGTTCTACATAAGTTTTCTCTATACCTTGGCTTCGTAGAGCTGAGAATATGACATTGTGTTTTATGCTGTCGAAAGCTTTTGTGTAGTCTACGAAAGCCAGGTACAGAGGTTTTTGATATTCTGAATATTTTTCCAGTAGTTGATTCAGAGTGTGAAGGTGGTCTGTGGTAGAGAAACTTGGACGCAATCCGGACTGTTCCGGTTGTTGGTGCGCTGCTGCGCTGCGATAAAAATCATCGTTCGGAGGCAGGTAGGCAGGGTGGTTATTTGGTTAAACAATTTAATAAGTTCATCATTCATCATCATTGTAGTTATTCATTATCATCGTTCAATTTAGTATTCACCAATTTTGATGGGCAACTACGAAACCCTACATTTTTCGTGGTCCGACATGCATTTGGCCGGTTTGTATGTTTGCTGATTGCTTTTTTATGCTGACGTGAATTGAAATAAATGCTATAACACAATTTAAAAATGTTATTAGCATTTCGTAATAGTCAGCCCACTGTAAAATATTTGGGTATAATAATAATACATACATTTGGCGCTAAATATTACCGTAATAGTTTAATGTTTAGCGGTAAATGTATCCTTGTTATAAACGGAAAAGTACGTACGATTAGTTACAAAAAGGTAAAATTGTATTTATCAGCACATTTGCTAACAAACTACTTTACAGTTTGACAGAAGTAACACTTTTTGTAATAATCAGGTTGTCACCCATTGATATACCTAGAATATATCAATGATCTCACCACGAAATAAAGTTGTTAGTATTTTTAACTAGGTACATACACGTATATATAAAGCTCTGTTTATTATAAAGTAAGAAACACCTTTGGATGGCACAGCTGTATTTACACAGAAATAAGATTCATTGAAAAAATTGAACTTGATGATTACTTATATGGCAAGAAACTCCTTTCTTGCCATAGCTCATGTCTGATGAGATGTCGAGTTGGTAATAGAGAAGTATCAAAGAAGAAGACATGCTGAATTGGGATAAGGACAAAATTGATGACTGTCAATATTTCACAAGATATTTTCAATGGTGTTAAAACTATGGCAGACCATTCTAGAGCAAACTGTGATATGATTATGAATGTTGTAATACTGTGATATGATTTTAAAAATGTTGTAATATTTCAGCTACCGTAAGAGAGATAAATAAACAATGTGTGTCCATGTGGCCAGTCTTAGATATCTGTGACGTTATTCGATCGCACGGATAGAAACTTTTAAAATACGACAAAATGTCGTTGCCTCAGCTTTTAAAGTAAGTACAATGCTTTCCGTTTTCCCCGGAGTAACAATGGTTTCAAATCTAAAGAGCTTCGAACAGTTTTCAGATAAAATGCACCTTCACTAAAAATACTCTAAGATAATATACGAGTATTTATTGCCATTTTACACGCAGCGAAATCCCATGAACTGTTGTGAGCTATAAATTTTCAATATCAATATATTGTGATAATTAACACGCTTGGGATCGACACTGTGAGGGCTAATTGGATTACGTTAACGATGCAAAGCATGCAATTAGGTGTGCTATTCTGATAGCGCTGATAACAGTCATATTATTGTCACACCGAGAGGAATAACTTTCTGTTATCGCTCAGAATCGCGTATGGTATCAAGTATCAAGGAGCTTACCGTCTCTACAAAACGTAAGAAAACCCTGACATGTCTGCTCGACAATTTTATTTTTCGATATTGTGTTTGATTTCAGAAAGACGTCAAGCGGTTTATGGGATTGTGTGCACTCTCGACCCCTTCACCTCAATCGAATAATGTATAGGTAACAACTTTGTGCAATGTCTGATGCTCTTTTCTATTCGAGATACAGAGTAGGTGTCTGAAATTCTTTGTCATTTTCTTTACGGAAATTGTGTACGATGTTATTTTTCTGTTTCGTATTTTATTTTGATTTTTCACCTATACCTATCTACAAGCTATAAGTTTGTGGTCATACGTACTATTTACAATCATATCCTGCGACTTTCTATATATTAGCTAGCTGATGCCCGCGGCTTCGTCCACGTGGATGTCGGTTATCGCTACCAAAAGTAATCCCTTCACCCCGTTCCGTGTTTCGGGGTCTCGAGCATTCGTTGTTGCGGTTTGCGTCGCTGCGTGCTTTCGTGCTCGCAGCGTTCGTTGTTCCGGGCATTCGGTGGCGTGTGGTTCGGCGTGGTGGCTTTCGGAATGACGTATTGCACTCGTAGTTTCGTTGTTCTTCCGTCCTTCTGACATTCAAAAGTGCCTGTAATGGCTTAATTGAAATAAAATATTTGAGTTTGAGTTTTGAGTTTGACCCCCCCCCCCCCCCCCTTTCAACCCGATTTTCGCATTATTAAGTAGCCTATGTCCTTTGTCGGGCTCTAGACTATCTGTGTACCATTTCATTTATTTGGTGTGAAAGCGTGACACAGACAGAATTACTTTCATATTTATAATATTAGTAAGAAATTTAGAAAAATGAATCCTCATTGTGTTTAATATTTATGCAATATTTATTCTCTGCCTTTTTTTGTTTTCTTTAATACCTTAACAATCCCTTTTAAAGTTAGCTGGTGAGCTGCTATTAACGCTCTCCTGGACTTGAACAGACCTAAAAAGGTTTGCGCATAAATAGAACATGATAATGTCAGAATGGCTATTAAATGTGAATTTTTGTGAGAAGTATTTTTTTGGAGAGTGGAAATCATAAAATGTCTCCTCCCGCTCTGTGCAGAAGGGAGTGCCAGACTTCTACTGACTAAAAACCACTCATGTTCTTAGCCCTTTGAGTCGAGGCTGCGGTACTCTTTCGAACAGCCCGCAGCCCCGACGGCTTCCCGTGTATGCACAGTGCCGGACTGGGACCCGAAATCGGCCCGGGCATTTTAGAGGCGGTCGGCCCTCCACTCTCAAGAGAAAGAAAAACTACTTCCACAAATTTTGAATCCACTGAAGAAAATATTTAGAATAGAAAAAAAGAAAAAAAAAAGACTATTAGGCTGAAAGGCTAAGCAGCGACTTTAAAAGAATTAGGACTCCAAGATCGAACTCGAGAATCTCGACCCTTACACTAGCTTACTTGGTCGACAGTCAATGGCAAGATTCAAGAGGTATATTTAGTGAGTCGCAAGAGTGAGCGGATCGAGCTCGAAATTTTTTTGACACCGTACCCTGGACAGGTTAGAATTGCTTAGATCTATTGGAGTTACATGGTCCACTTCGACAATGTAAAGTTTCAAGGGTTAAGTTTACGAGTAATGGCTGCAGCTAAAGTTCTTCTAAGGATCTAAAATACTTATTATAATCAAAGTAGAAGTATTAAATTCTGAAGCGTTATTTGAAAAGTCTAAGAACTAAAAGGAATAGGACTCCTAGAGCGAGCGAAGCGAGCTCGAAAATCACAACCTAAGTGTTACTTGGTCGATAAACAAAGTAAAGACTAAGACGTAGTATCTAGCAGGCCGCAAGAGCGAGCGAAGCGTGCTCGATTTTTTTTGACACCGTGTCTAGAATTGATGGGTCGGTGGGACCGAGTAACTCCAACAGGTCCACGAGTTACTCGGTCCCACCGACCCATCGAGCATCCGGCCCATCGAGCGTTTGCCCGAATTGCGCTATGGCCAGTCGGGGCCTGGGTATGCATGCCTGTGTTAACCATTGAACTATATCCGTTCAGTTGTGTTGTTATGTTGTGTTAATGGCAAGAAAAGAGGTGACTGCTGAGACGATGTGTAATAGAGAAGTATGAAAGAGGAAGACATGCTGCGACGACCACAAATAAATTGGGATAAGAGTAGGAGTTGTTGTTGTTTAGTTGGTTGCCTGAGAGATATTTCTCTTAAAACTCTGACACCAAGGTTAGGCATTAACCACACGATAAAGAAGGAGATTATATAATGTTGAAATATTGTAATTGGCTTCGGCCGTTCTATTTAAAATCAATCATTCATTACCGTGTACAATTTCTGATTTATTAGAGATTATTCATTTTCGGTATATTATATTACCTTGTTCATTATTTAAGAGTCTGTTTTCAATTCACGGCTTTCGTATCATATTTTATACCCAATACACAGTAAATTACATGCTTAAGCGCAATTAAGGTTTTAATTTCCTGCAGCGGTAGTTGTTTTTTATGAATGGTTCTCTACTATTCACAGTTGTATAGTATACAAGGGTATTATTCTCAAACTAATGTATATAATTCATGATATCTGCTACCCAATTCACTTTCACTCACAAGGTTTGTGGGCGGGCGGGCCGATTCGGGGGAGGCAAAACGACGAAAATCGATCACGATTCCCTAACACCGACTGTGCTTAGGGATCGCGAAACGAGACATTGTGAAACCACGTTGCCTTCTCGAGCTCGAAGAGAAACGTGTCGGCGGCTCAAAGATGGCCGCGCTTTGTTTTCTTTTGCGAAATAATTTGAATTAAATGCAACGGAAGTTTGTTTTATCTACTATTTGTTTAGACTTTAGTACGAACCTTACAGTTAAATATCTACTTAAATCATTTTGGTGTTTAATAAAACCAAGAGTAAGTATCCAAGTAGTGGATAAGCCGGTTAACCGTGGCGTAGACACACAGCGAGGGAGGGGTTGGGGCAAGAGGCTTGTAAAATACGTTTTACTGAAGTCCTCACATTTTACAGCCATAGTAGGTACAATATCTGGGTCGGTCGCCTCAGGTACGCAAGAGCTTAATGACCGTCTGTCTCATTTGGTTTCTCCTAGCCTAGGCAATTTATCATCATGACTGGTTCGGTGACAAACAAAGCATATAAAAAAATATATAAGCTTTAGCTTGTGCTAAACATTTTGTTCATACACACTGTAAGAGACTCGACGGGCCAACTGTACCACGAATATAGAGCTTGTATACCACAGCAGAGTAACATTTTTCATCAGGATAAAATATCAAAATATACCTAGTACGTAAGTAATTAGTATTTTTTTAATAATCGATACTAATTCGGTAATTAGTCATTACATAACAAGTTATTACGCCTAAATACGTGATATTTTTTATTTCTTTTTCACAACACTTTAGTCAAAATATATCGAACAGCTGATTTTCTTTTTAACAATCTGTTTAATTTCAGTGTACGTACTGTTTCGCCGATTGGTATAAACTCGTGTACCCTCTGAATTCATAGTGGCCGTTTGTGCACCGATGAACCTTCACCCTGTATTTTCTGCTAAAGCATGGCACGCTTGAGAACACATTGATTGACGTTGCCATGTTGCGACCCAGCTAATAAGCAACCAACTCGTGAGGATAAACGATTTTATTCAATATTGTAGGTACGTTAAATATCCACCAAGCATGTCTGACACGTTTACGGATAATAAGAAATGTAGACGTCTTTTGCAGACGCCGTCTGATAAAATGGATGGAGCATGAAATAAGCCGATACATGTAAAAATATATATAAAGAAAGTCCTACATTTATCCTGTCGATTTACAAGATTATGAAGTGTGAAATTTCATCATATTTTGATTAATGTCAAGACGATATCAGTAACCGTAATTAGTTTTCTGATATCGAATCATCTTATCAAATGAAAGGTATGGTCATCGTAACGGTACGAGCATGGCAGTTAATTAAATAGGCAAAAGCTACCATTATTAGCTAGAGAAAGTGTAAAAACTAAAAATAAAAGCTTGGAAAAGTCCAATGGTAAGGCGCGGCGGCAATCAATGAACTAACTACTAACTCATTGCCTCTGGACGCTCGATGTAAAAAAGATAAATCGAGGAAGAAAAAGAGAACTGTAATACTGGATGCGTAAACGAGGTATTAATAAGCACCGACCGGCGCGATGAAATCAAGGGTGTTTTATAATTAACGTGGAATAAAAGAGAAGTAATTATTCTTTTATCCGAGCTGTATAGCCAGTCAAAGTTATAAAGATCTTTAGAGGTCATTCCACTGGCTGACTGGGGTTGCTCGTGTGATAAACGTCGTAATAATTCAAGCAGAATATAGCGCGATTCCAGCTATTATATTTTGCGATATTTACTACCTGGACGCTCTGTCGACGAATTCTAAAGCATTCCGGCGATCGTTTACCGACGAACAGGACACGTGCCCTTGCCGTCCCTACCTTCGACGTACCTAATAAATTCTCAACAATTTATTATGGCTGAAGTATTACGAACGTTCTATCTAGTTGAGTAATAGGTACTGATTACCTTTTACTTTTACCTTTTTTACCTTGAGAGATTTAACACTTAAAATTCCGGCTATAAATACTCTCTAAGAATACTCGTATTATGGGTTTCTGTTATACTATTTTTTGGCTGGACCGAAGGTAGGTCTAATCCTTTGTCAGCCACGTGTTTAAAATTTCTGGAGTATAAGTTTCTCAGCTGCGACGATGCTCCGTGAGTTTTACCCATCTGCAAAAAAGTCAGACTTTTATACAAAATGTCATACCTCATTTCACCCCCTTATTTTTTTGAGTTGACAAAAGTTTCTTTTCATAACGTCTCGGAACGCCATCAAAGATAATCTTTCACGCTTGATCCTGCGCATCAGTGTAGGTATGTTGAAGGTATCTAGGCCAGCCAATTTCAGGTTTTCATTAATTTTTTTGTAATCTAACCTGAGACTAGTATGATTCGTAATGTAAACATTTAATTGGTCATTGGATCGTGATTTATTACTATTATTTTTGTTTCGACATTTTTGTTCCTTCGGCTAACCGGAAACTGCTGACGGCACGGGCCTAAGCCAGATGGGTTGAGTGTGGGTGTGGACAAATTAGATCCCACTCGATTGTATATTATGCAGACTGTATAATATTGTCACACTGCAGAAACTTTCTTACTTGCCTGCATGTGTGGTAAGTTAAGGGAACTCAGGGACAGTGAGTGGCGTAGCTACCTCGTGGCTAGGCGGGGTAGTGCCCCGGGGCCCTCAAGCTCAGGGGGCGATCGAAACCGTACCAGAAAATCTCGATCGAACTGAACTTTTGAATAGGTATTTCTCTCATTTTTAAAATAAATAGGTATGACGCGTTGCAACCCGACTAGGGCGAACCTATTACCATCAACATCAATCAATCTCAATTGGCTTTTTGTATTTTAATTTGTATGTCAGTAACGGGAAAACATAGCGAATGTTAACAAATAAATCAGTCTGATTCTGATTCAACTTCGCTAAAATTCAGACTCATTGATGCTTTTGAGAAATTCCTGATGGCAAAACCACTTAGTATTTGTAAGGGTATTTGATTACTCTCCAAGAGGCGAGAACTGTTAAGCGAGCATAACCAGTATGACGGCGACGCATCCGCAGTCAGACTAATTAGTTTTGATACACGCTTAGCACAATAATTTGCTTTTACTCGTATAATTAATTAAGAATTATCTAGCGTCGCGTGGAATTAAAAATGCATGGCAGCTATGCTTCATTTTCGGGGTAGGTATACACCCCGAAAGGTGAGACAGACACACCCACTTTTTGCCAGTTTATAGGTTTAAGTAATAATAGCGGGTGAGTTTATTGCCATTCATTGGGTACAAATCCAGACTCGAAATCCAGATTCGCCAAAAAACGAAGCTTTCCTTTCTTTTAATATGCAATCCTAGGTGTTGCCAGCGGCTTCACCCGCTACTGGCCGCTACAACTCGAAAATTAGCCCACGGGAATATAAAATCGGGATAAAAATTATCCTATGTGTTAATCCAGGTTTAAACTGTGTACCAAATTTTATCCAAATCCGTTCAGTAGTTTTTGCGTGAAAGAGTAACAAACGTCCATACATAATATATACTCACAAACTTTCGCGTTTATTATTAAGATTTAGAATAAAAGCTCCTGCATTATAAACTACAGGAATATAAGGTGGCAGAAACTTTATATTCCGATATATAAAGTTATACGAATCAGCGGTAGTTTGCTGGTTTCCTAAAACAAACTTTAAAACGACTCGGATCTGTCACTTACAAGTTTTAAGTACAAGACTTACACCACACGATGCTCGCACAAAATTTACCCCTGATTCTAAACCTTTTTGAGATAACAAGTAGTGATTTTAAAATAACATAACATGACGCCTGTAATCTCTGAAGGGCTAGGGAAGCGGTGTACCCATTAGTACAACCGCATTTCTACAGTTTTGTATGTTATGTAATAGAGGGCGAGCGTATTGCCATAAGCTGGGCACGATTCGAGACTTCGGCGTGGCTAGTACTGATATAATCTTAATGGGAAAAGCCAATACCACTTTCCCCGACCGTTGAATCAAAACTGATGCACAGTATTCGGTCTTTCGACCACTAGACAAACTAGGCAGTTCAAAATAACTTTAGTTAAAAATATACATTTCTATTTCCGATTCAAGTGCTGTACCTATAATATTTTTTTATCAAAAATCATAACGAACAGCTACAGTTAACCTCACGCGCTCTTTTTGCAAACATTTTATATTTCATTCAACCGAATGTTTTTTCTAACTCGAACATATTCAACATTGCATGCATTATAAATAAACCTGTACTCCCAACAGCTCCTATAGTATCAGTTTATTGAAAAATTATCTTCAAAAGGGTACAAAAATATTCTTATAAAAGTTATTTGCGTGGTAATCAAAATATTTATAAGAGTATCATTCACATGATGTTTGTTCAATATTTTCTCGTTCAAATGGACAGACATTTTCATTTCTTAATTTGCTGTAATGAAGGTTCATTATAATAGGAAAATCTCTTTATAACAAACTACCGTCCTAAATAAGAAACCTACATTCTTTCAATGCATTCAAATCTCAACCTAGCCAGCACATAAGGCAGAGGCAGGATAAGATTATCCCCATATTAGTTTAATCAATTAAGGCTACTGAAAAAACGAGCCATTTTTAGACTTTCGTACCAAAATAGTACTAAAACGTACCATCGGGACCGGTATCCGTTCAACCGTTTGTATGTCACGGTCGATTATATCAGCTATATTTAAAGCTATCGCCACGAGCACATTAGCACGGTTTATTATTTGCAATGCCAATTAATAAGGCTTGCCGGTCGGCAATTTTGTTTATACGTTAGTCGACCCGAAATACACTACACAAAATATTTTGGTCTCCATGCAGATTGTGTTGCTCAGCAAACCTGCATTTTCAATCACGTCAAAGTTGGGTACAGATCGAGTAAAGTCTAAAAATAGTAATAAGTATAAGTTTTTGAACTGACATGGTCACTTACATTATTATTAACACTTGTAACGAGGTATTTACCATGTTCACTATTTATCTACCCGCAATAACAGTATCCGTGATCATCAGTGACGAGGCGTGCTCATAGTCATAAGCCGATTCCCACCGGCTTCCCTTTGAAAATAAAGCAAAAACAAAATGGTTTTTTTTTACAAATTTAATGCATCATACGGTTAAAAATATTAAGTACAAAAATGCCAACATTTTTCATGTCTAACCCGGTGCTTGAGTATCAGAATTCAGAACTAAATTCGTATGAACAAGACCACGTGACATTCACGGTTCGTAGCACGGTTTTGTAGGGCACTCGGTAAACTGACTATAATCGGGTTATAATCGAGACTACGTTGGGAAGAAACGTGATAACTCCGACATTTATGACGGACTGGCCTGTTGGTCTAGTGGTTAGTGACCCTAACTGCTATGCCGGAGGTCGTGGGTTCGATTCCCACCCAGGACAAATGTTTGTGTGATGAGCACGATCATTTGTTCTGTGTCTGGGTGTAATTTATCTATAATATGTATGTATTTAGAAATATATAAGTATGTTTATCAGTTGTCTAGTACCCATAACACAAGCTCTGCTTAGCTTGGGACTAGATGGCGTTATGTGATAGTTGTGGAATATATTATTTATATTATATTATGAACCGATTTTCAAAATTCTTAAAAAAAAACCGAACCCATAAAAGATCACTTTCTTGTCCGTATGTCTGTCTGTCTCTCTGTCACCACCCTTTATCTCCGAAACAGGTAGAGATAGAAAATTGAAATTGATACCACAGACTACGGACCATGGTCCCTATTAGCTGTAAAAAAAAATTAAGATTTTAGGTCGACGCCATCAAAAGTTATGGCCGTATATAGGATTTTGGAAAAATTTCTTAGTGATCAAACTGACCTTAATTTTTTACTTTTTTTGTTTTTCATAATTTTTACTTTATTCATGCTACAAGAGCTTGCTTTTCACCAAATTTTGTAATTCTGGGACCACAAGAAGTACTCCGTAGATTTTTGAAATAACAAAAATTAAACCTATAGGGCACTCCCGGTCATCCTAGAATTGTGAAATTTGTGAAAGTGGCGGGCCGATCGTCTCTTAAATTGGGCCGATTTTGGGGCTTCATGGAATACCTCGACTGGTGCTTGTAACTGCACCGAATTATCGGAAGTTTAAAATAAATAGTGCCTAAACATGGTAAATATCCCGTTACAAGTGTTAATAATAACAACATATATTAATAATAAAACTAAATTAAGGTCCTAAAATAATGTTTGTAATAAAATATTTTTCCTTTATTAATTTTCAGAAATATATATTTAGCACTTACAGCACGACTAAAGCACTACCCCAACCTACACTTGTGCCCATGCTCTTAATAGTTACTGAACTCTCATAGTTACTTGGAGAGGATCTTAGGTACTTAGTAGTTGCTACTTCTGTACGGACCTAGTTGTTTGCTTGAACTTAGGTTAGGTACCTATTCGTTAACTTATTTAAGTGCTGCTTGCCTGCTATGCATATCTATTGACGTCGCTCAGTGAGTTCAAAGACCTCTTGGAAATAGAAAGCAATAAAACTTCCTTGATTATTCGTAGGTGTGCGTTACATCGCGGTGTAAGATCCAGATGAGCGTCTCTACAAAAAAATCGAAAGTCGTTTTTATTTTCACAAATGGATTTTAAATCCCTACACGATGTGCCAAAACGACGTACCTATAAAGTCAATACTTCACTAAATCAATAATAACGTAAAAGTACAAAAATTACTTTGTAATCAACTAGAAGAACGTAACTTGAATACCAGCAAAACAGTTTTAAATAAGTTGATAGGTGGTAGTGCAAAAATAACGTATTGATAAAAAAGTCTTTATTTGAATGGTAAACTATTGCTTGGTTGACAATTTTATGCGAGCCGTAACAACGTACAATGTTAGACGTACTGCCTCTAAATAATATTCATATTTGATGTTTATTTGAAGGACCATACAAACTTACTGCCGTTTACGTTTTTTGGCACTTACTAAAGTCGAAACCAGTTAAGAATAAGTAAGAGCCAAAATAACGTATGTCAACCAATTTTTGAATACATATAAATATTTCTTATAATAAGTGCAAGTACATATTTTTTTATACTTAATTATGAACTCTCTAATAGTTAGTATGTGAGAGTTTCTGTATACTTCTTTCACTAGTCCAATTTATATTATCCTCTATATAGTTCAAAGAAGTAAAATAAACACAGTTTTTTAGCTCTCCTGTAAAATTGACAAAAAAGATATACGTTCATCTGGTTCTTACACCGCGACATAAGATTGCAGTTCGTTCATCATCTTGCAAATACAATTACAAACGTGGAAACATTGGTGTCTTCTACGTTCAAATTTCAGTAAAATGTTACAAAAATGGAAGCAGACCATGACTTTTGGTTCTATATTGGGCTGGCGTCCTCACGAAACTCCATATAATAATAAAAGTACCTATGCTATGCAAAAGCCCAATGGCCAGTTTGCTTTTAAAAAAAACACATTGGAACATTCCATTTGCAACAAAACGAACTAGGCTATGCCGGGAAAACTTTTACAAATAAAATATGGACATGATGTATGTGAATAATAACAGTGACAGTAGTGGTTCGCCAATCCATAAAAAGATAACTTTTACACCTATAAGTTTACTCTGACAAAAGCACATGGGCTCGTTATATATAGAACTAGCTGATGTACGCGGCTTCACCCGCGTGGATGTCGGTCAAATTTTATATAAAAAACCTTTCTCGACAAGCACACTACCCATTAGTGAAAACAGCATGAAAATTGCAGTAGTTTGTGAGTTTATCGCAAACAGACAGACAGACGCAGCGGAGGACTTAGATTTTTATAATATTTAATGATGATTGGGTGTTTATAGCTACTTTAGTTTTAAAACATCAACTTCAACGTATGAACTGGCCTGGTAAATCTTTGTTGTTCGACATACAGCGCAACAACACAATTATTTAATTTTATAATTTATACTTTACATTAGAAATATGTGTAGCAAGAAGAAGTTTACTTAGAAATATGTATGATTGTACACTTTTGCAGTAGTATTAAAATAATAAATGAATCACATTAAAATTTTGTGAGTACCTAACCTAAAATAAATAAATATCTGTCGACTACTAACAGCGGCAATGTATAAGAAATATATATGTACGAGTATAAGCAAATATTACATTACGATTCCTAATACGGGAATTTGGCTGTTATCATTGCGATCCCTACCCGCTTTATTTGGATAACATATTCGACCTTTTCAAACGTGGGTTTCTCACATTTTATCCACAGAAGTTAATAACTCTATTACAAATTCTATTAGGATTAAGAAAATTTGCATAGCTACCAATAGTTTTCACTTGAAAAAATCACAAGTTAGATAGATAGATTCATTTATTTGCCTGAAATATGGTATTTTACAGATTTTATAACACAGGTACACATTAGTTCTTCATAATCCGCCTACTAAATAAGGCATGCAAATTTTGTGACATAAATGACATACGAGTATTACAAGTTCTGATTCAACACGAATTCGTACTATTTAAAGTTGTTTTTTAAATGCGAGCAGCGTATATGTCCTGTTGCTAATAGGAAAGGCTGGTCAAAACTATCAAACTAACTTCAAAAACACGAAAAATGAAAAATAACTTCAGTTTCAGAAGTCAGTGACAAAAACAAATAAATCATAAGCTAAAAAAGTTATCTTTCACTTTTTGTGTTTTTTTTTGATGTCAGTTTTTTTTGCTAGAGTCATACTGTTCTACAAAATGCGCACATAAGTGAATACGTTACAACATAGATCTGCGAAATTTTCCACAATACTAAACAAAAAAGCTGGTAATAAAATAGTTTAATTACTTTTTTTATGTTCTTGACGTCAATTTTTAGCGGAAACTTTGTAATTTTGACGTCAGAGCAGCTTTAGCTACACTTATTTGTAAAGTGCGCGCAATTTGAAATGGGTACTAATTAAACCAGCTTCTTTTTACCCGACTACGGCGAAGCCAAAAGGAAGGGTAATGATTTTGGCAGTCTATGTATGTATGTTCGTATGTATGTATGTTCCACCGTAGCGCCTAAACTACCGATCAGATTTAAATAAATGAGGTGTCAATAGATTTGTAAGAATAGCCCGGGTGTCATAGGCTATATAAATTTAATCAAATATTTGAAGGTAGTTAAATGTCAAGCCTATGTCCAGCAGTGGACGTCTTTTGGCTGAAATGAATGAATGAATGAAATGTCAGATTACAACATCGAAAAAAAATTAATTGAGATAATCATAACATGTTTGGTATCAAATGAAAGGTCTTGACAAGCACATTACAAATATGTATTATATTATAGTTTTAGTACACACAAAAATAAAATTCAAATAAAAAAATTAAGTTCAAAAATCTAAACCCGACTACTAACAAAATCGCGGTCTTAAAAGTAGAAAACAAGAACATAAATTCTTGTCTGATATTCTTCGTAGTCGCATGCCACCTTGCTTATGGCAATTAACAGCTGACTTCTGTATCAATGAGAACGCCATGAAGGAGCATCAGGTTTCAGTGGCATGCGCCTACGAAGAATATTCCCGCCTTAGATTGAGTTGGATCCGCTTCCACTATCGCCTTCAATTCGTCGTTGTCGACAATGTTTACCGGCCAACCGCGAGGCTCGTTCTTCGACTCAAAATTTCCAGATTGAAAACGATTGAAAACACGGTCCATTACTGGAATGGACCGTGTTTATGCAAGCAGTGGTTCCCCCGAAATTCAGTAGTTTTTGAGTTATTTAGATTTTTCTACAGAGGAATCCCAGATTAACTACTGTGCCTGTACTAAATGAAAAAATAATTTTCGTAATGTAGTCCAAGACTTTGTATTATGTTTCATACTTTTTTAAATAGCTGAGAAGACAATGATATTTTTTAAAGATGTCAAATACCAAAATATACAGTATGTTAGTTTTTAAACGAGGGACTTATTGAAACCTGCATTAGGGCATGCTTACAATGATACTAATTTAAACTATTAACAGAAAAAGACACTGATAAATAACAGATAGAACCATACCAAATATTTCGGAAAAGTCTCGCCGCCCTTGCGTTTATCACATAAAATCTACGTGGATCAATGAATTTTAGGTACCTAAAATTAATTTTCCCTTAATATTTTGAAACTGGCGTAGGACAATGGCGAAAACGAAACGTCTAATAAAGTTAGATCTGGAGAGCACAATTACGTCACAAAATAAGGTTATATTTTTTACATATTTGGGACGAGAATCGAATACTGAATACCCTCCCTAACACCATGTAGAACAACAGCAAAACTTCCTGAAAATCAGAGCTACTGAATAAATAACCGAGCGGCATGTTTTATTTGAAAAGCGCTTTACCTGGAGCTTACAGGAAATTGCATTGCCTGAAGCGATTAATCAATAACAACGGGCACAATGCATTTCAGGACGTCCATGCAAATGTGTTTACTTTTCACATATTACTGTGGCTAGTCGGCTGTTCCTTTGTTTGTTATTAGCCTCGTATTTCCAAGTAGCGAACGATTGTAAAGTTAAATGAGTGGTGCAAGAAAATGGAAAGCGATTAGTCATTGTTATATAATATAAGCTTTCGTGATCAAATGTAATCCCAACAAAAACATTCTGTAAAAAACTAGCCAAGTCTCGATGGAGCTGCTTGTTTATCTCTAAAAAGTAATGAAATCTAGACAAAGTCGAGCCAAGTCTAAGGTTCCTTACTGCGATTTATTTATTATTATAGTTAATGTTGTGTGACTTGGCCGTTGAACATATTCTTTATACGTTAGTGAGTACACGTAATGTTATATCTGTTGTAACTACCGGCCAAGTCACACAACATTAACTATAATAATAAAGAAATCGCAATAAGGAACCTTAGACTTAGCTCGACTTTGTCTAGATTTCATTACTTTTTAGAGATAAACAAGCAGCTCCATCGAGACTTGGCTAGTTTTTTACGGAATGTTTTTGTTGGGATTTCACTTCTTTTTGTAGAAACGTGGGCGGGCGGCATATTGATTTATTTTATTAGATTTTCTTGTTTAATTTTTTGTAGTAGTTTTTTTTTAATTTTCGATTATCCAACTTTTTATAGTTTTCCCTTTATGTGGCCATTAAACCCTCACTCTGTACCAAATTTCAGCTCCCAGTACTAGTTCTATTTTGATGATCATGAGTGAGTGAGTGAGTGTCATAAATGCGAAACTTTGCTTTCGCTTAACTTTGGAACTAAATGACCTACCGACTTGAAACTTTTTTATTTTAAATGTGATTTTATAGCTTAATGGATGACGAAAATTTCAGCGTTCTGGTCTTATCCAGAGGTTCTCAAATAGGGGCCTGAAAATGCGGCGAAATGGTTCCAGTAAAGGATGGTACGGCAGTGTTTGCTTCGCGCTCGACTCGGCGGGGGCACTGCCGTGCCCCCCGATAAGGAAGTGTTGGGCATGTGAGCCGCAAGATAGATAGTCAATTTGATGCCCTGAAACTGCAAGGTGCGGCCGTGGTATACCACCAAGGACATGGGAGGGAGAGACGAACGTCTTTGACAGACATTGTCAATCCATTAGTTTGGTCGAAGTGACAAAGGATGTGCCTAAAGTGGAACAATACAAGCTAGTTGTATCGTTTTGCTACATCTTTTATTATGCGCACAGCCGCACAGCTAAGGAGTGCAATAACTTACCTGCGTCGTCGGTGTTCCCGAGTTAGAGGCTTGTTCTCGGTTAGCTTTGTTCCATAGTCGTCACTCATAGGCGTCATAGCTATCTTCAGGACAAGATTAAAGTCTGCAAGACTGCTATTTACTTAAATTCTGTCCTGTGGACCATTACATTTAATTTAAAAAATAATAATTTATTATATATTTTTTTATGAAAGCTAGGTGCTTTCATAAAAATAAGGTTTTTTAATATTTTTTTGTAAGAAATATTTTAAAATTTTTAGTAAAGGAAATAATCGGCTTTCGATATACCTATTCACGTTGATATTTTTTATTTTTTTTGCAGGTTGTCAGCCCTGCGAAAATCGATCAGTAAAAGCCGGAACCAACACACACTGCCGCTCACAGAGGCACCAGCACGCGCCCACACAATGTATTGTAAGTATATATAATTGTATATTGTAGGGTATTTATATTTTTAGAAGTCTAGAGTTATGTTATGTAATTATGAAGTATACAAATGTCCTAGAATATGTAGCCATTGGAAAATATGGAATAAACGTTGGCGTCTGTTCGTGGGTGTGTAAAAGCGTGGTTATAGGGAGAGTTAGACGGGATCCGTTTTAACACGGTGGTTCACACACTGTTACCGATTTCGATTTCTAGGAAAAACATTTGTATTCATTTTATAATTGATTCGGGTCTAGCTAATCATTAGTATAGTTACCTCCTTGAATTTGACGCAATTACTAAACGACTGCTTGTGTAATTTAATAACAAATCATATATTTTCAGATAATTCATTGACACGAAACTCATTCATACATACCCTAGAGTTATAGGATTTAAAATAACCTTACACTTTAAAACATTCATCATCATCATCATCATTTCAGCCAAAAGACGTCCACTGCTGGACTTAGGCCTCCCCCAGGTGTCGCCACATTGACCGGTCCCGTGCATCTCTCATTCAGCGGGTCCCCGCAACCTTGACCAGGTCATCAATTCACAAGGCAGTTACACCCGGTTACGATCATTTATGCCACTATGTCGTTATGATAGTGAAGTCTCACCCTAACAACCATCACGTACTGCGGCAGTAATTTAAATATTACTGCCGCACCCTACCCTTTAGGGTGTGAAGGGAGTTACAGGACCTATTCAGACCTACCAACCTAACAGTCCCTAAGCTCTAAGACCTATAATCCCTACACCCCTAACCTATCACATACCTAATATGAGATCCGGCTCGAAGGATCAAACTATTCAGTACATTTTACTCCTTCGAACCAGATCCTTATCAGATAGGTAAATATCAGTTTACTAAACAAAATTTAATTTTATATGGCATAGTTTAAAGGACGCCATACCGGAACGATGCATTTCACAGTTCTACGGCTTGCGGGTTCCAAGAAGATATTTCCACGGTAAAACGCATTACGGTGGAAAAATAGTTTTAGTTTGTTTTTTATGTGACTCGCTTTGTCGATGTGAACTTAAAATGAATACTGGGAGTTTTCATTCTAATATAGATATACCTAGATAGATTTAAATCGAGAAATAATTAATCGAGCCACAGTTTTTTTAATTGGCCACAGGATCAAACTTCTAATTTTATAACTAAGCCACGGGAAAATTATATAGCCTCTAATATACTAATTCGTCTTCTTTACAACGCCCACTAAATATTCTATAGAAAGCATCAAGTGACGATCAACATTTATATTAACTTGTCCTTGTTATTTATAAATAGGCACCTAATTTACTAACTCAGCCACGGAATTTATATCTCACCACCATTTTACATTTTACAGCTTCAACACAAGGCCCTCAAAAAAATAAAAATGAAGCGACCGTAGTCAACATCATTTATTATAACTTCGCATGTAAAATAATACATCACATTCTTTTATCGTGAAACTAGCAACAGAAAGATTTGGCGCGAGCGCGCGAGACGACAGCGACCGGCCATTTGCACCAATCAGAGAGCGCCAAAGTATATATATGAAATGTCAACTTTTGATACACTTTAGATTATTATATTTACGTTAAAAATACTTATTAGTTACAGAAATGTTTTTACCATTGTCTAATTGACTAGTCACAGGCAGACTGTATGATTCGTTATTGCAAACTGAGGGAAATAGGTTAGGTTAGGTTAAAACTGTGACCAAACGCGCGCGAGCCGAGCGAGCGAAGCGAGCGGTGCCGCGGCAGCGGCCGGCGAGCGCTACTTCCGAGTTGCTTGCAGAAATGTTTTCACAATTTATTGTCTAGTTTTCCGATAAAAATGAAGTTCTGAAGCGATTCTGTCGATAACTTTTGTAGCACAGCATGTAAATAAAATCGATCTTTAGGACATTCGATACTCTGAACTTCAATATTTAGGTCATTAAGTACTCTGAACTTCTATATTTAAGCCTTTCGATGACACGACAGGAGTTTATACATACTATTAGTGGCTATAATATAATATTTGATGACAATTTTAATTAAATTTTGATGCTCAGTTAATGTGGCATGAGTTATAATTTAAACGTACTGAGTTAATAAATTAGAAGCTAATTGAATATTTTTTTGATGCCATATATTAATATTTTAGAAGTTTACTGTTTGAATTCATGTTACAAATTTAGATGCTAAAAAATAATCACGATGCTGAGTTGTATTTAGAGTGGCTTTAAAAAAGATAACTTGTGGCTAAGATAGTATTATTTAGATGCTCGTTAATTGTGGCTGACTTAGTAATTTAGAAGGCAAGTTAGATTTTTAGATGCAAATAATGCTATTAAAAAGAAGCCGGTTTAATTAGCACCCATTTAAATCACACTTTAATGGTTTGATAGTCGAGTCTTAAAACACAGGCAAACTGACGTATTTTGACAATATGTTATATGTACAACTATTTTTTACTTTTTATCTTAGTATTACATTTTGGTTTTTCTTCGTGTAAAATGTAAAACATCTATTCAATTACTTTTTTTTTTTTTTTTTTATAAAAAAAACGTTGCCCCACACTAGGAATTTCTCCTGTATCGTGGGTGTGTTCACAAACATTTAAACTCACATACACAAATACCCAGACCCGGAACAACTATCTGTAGATCATACAAATATTTGTTCCGTGCGGGGATCGAACCCGCGACACGCAGCGCAGCAGTCCATTGCTTGAGCCACTGCGCCAAACGTGCCGTCATTCAATCGAAAAGAAAGTCAATTGACTACCATAATCAAGTAATGATCTACAAAGTTGAAAGAAAGTTTTATTTCCTAATAGATAAGTAAAGAGCAACGATAAAAAAGATACATGAAAAAATATAAAAAAGTAGTTAAAAAACTAAAAAGTATATTAATGTATAACCACCTGCTTTTTTAGAAGGCAGTTAATATAAGTCAGGTCACACCACTCATTTCCTTGTACAGCTTATCTCACTAATGTCTGCAAATATCACCGAACTAATTGAAGGAAACGCTCATTCAATCTCAAAAATCGATAATAAAAAATAAAAATGCTAGATGAGAGTCTCCAGTGCCTAACTAACTGCGCCTGTCTGTTGAATGAGCTCGTAAGAACCGCGTAAGCTCATTGTGACTCACGAGAAAATCTTTTCAAGTGCAAAGTTCAAAAGTGTACCTAAATCTTTTCAACTGGCAGTTATTCAGATAAAATGTCCTGCATTTTTTTAAAGCCGCACTTTCTATGGCGTTTTATCGCTCAACCGGTTTCTATTCATGCCGCGCGTACAGATATAAATTAGAATATATCTACCGACTCAGGTGTCTGACAATTGTAAAGAGTGCGCTGGAACTAAATATGGGACGGATTTAGAGGGAACACGGGCTGCGAATTCTCTATATTAAAATCATTTATTTTTTCAGCGACTAATAAGTAAAGAACTCGGTCCAGAAATGACAAATTATTCTTTTTCACGACCATGATTAGAGGACTACCATACAGAATCGAAAAGTTTTTAACATACAGAAATTTATAGAAATCTAGACATCCTCTTTCTTAAAATTTTAATGTCAAAAATATTGAATCCGCTAAGTTTTGGAGGTAAAAAAGAGGGAACGCGAAACTTCAGTCTTGTCTAGTGATATAATCGGTCTGAGCTCAAGCTGTCCCAATCGCACTCTAAGTGGGCTTGACAGCGCGTTGGCCTTGGCAATAGATTTCTCAAATAAGTACCTATTTATCTGCCTTGTTCCCTTTTAGGGTCCGTTCACAACGACCGCGACTAGCTCAGAGAGGAGATCAGATTTTTATTACGTTTAAAACAGATTTTTTGACATGTGACTACGCTCAAGAACTAAAGAACAAATTGCTCTCAAGAACAAAATAAGTGATCCTCTTGATAAAAAAACTGCTCTCCTCTCCGAGCCGGTCGATGTGAACGGACACTTATACGGAGACGCGGGGCATCGCGCGGCGCGTGCAGATGGCTCGTCTCGTGCATTTTTACCCGACTGCGGCGAAGCCCAAAAGGAGGGTTATGTGTTTGACGTGTATGTATGTAATTATTAATTTACTGAGAGACGGGTCCACCGCAACAAACACTGCATTTTAAACTAACGAGTGAAATATGCTTCTCTTAAAATCGACGTTTGAAATCGTTAACTTTTTCATACATCGCCATGTGTTTAAATTAAAAACGCAGCACGCACCGCGCGACGCCCCGCCTGTACGTAAACATGCACATAAGCTGCTTTGCTCTTATAAAAATATTACACCCCATGCCATGATGGTTACCTGGAAGTTGCGCTAAAAAGAAAATATTTTCGCAGGTTTTATATTGTGCAACGTAACTTCATTTTCAAAACTTTGTTACGGCTTAGTAGGCGACTCGACCGCTGGAACTCGCCCGGTCCGGTCGAGACAGGAATTTAATTTTAATTCATATTTTTGAGTGGTGTTTCGGACTATACTTTTTTTTAAGCAAATTTTGTACAGTCAGAATGAAAAACATTAGGTTGGGGTCGTGGGGCTTTCGGGACCGGGACCACAGCCGGGACCGCGGTCAATGTAATGTGTTATGAAGTACTAGGGTATCATAAGTTAGTAGGAGATAAATCATTTCTTTCGGGCTGTCACCAAATATAAGAGTTAAATAAAATGAAAATGAAATGTGAGAGTAATGAAATGTGTTATGTAGTAATGTAGTACTAGGGTATCTTAGGTTAGTAGGAGATTAATCATTTCTTTCGGGCTGTCACCAAATATAATAGGATAGTAAAGTCCTATAAACTACTAGGAGAACAGAAGTAGGCAGGAGGTATTGGAAATTGGAATCTTTAAATCAAATCTATATACTTATATTATGCCTTTCTAATACAGTTTACTTTTTTTTTGTTGGAGGTAAGAAACCAGGATAGTAAAGTCCCACAAACTAGCAGGAGGCCAGAATGGTAAATTATATAGTGGGGAAATCATCAAATGACTCCTCCCGCTCTGGGCCTCCTTCCTACTTCTGTTCTCCTGGTAGTTTGTGGGACGAACATGTGGGACGAACACAGGACACTACCTTATCTATATTATGTGTCTGACGGTACTTTGACTCTAAAAAAGGATTCGTCCGAAACGCCACTCGAAAATATTAATAACAGTGAAATTCCTGTCTCGACCGGATCGGGCGAGTTACAGCGGCCGAGTCGCCTACTGAGCCTTTGTTACCACGAGCGATTGAAAATATTGACATTCAAGTTTTCACTATACTTAGCAAGTTTCAATAAAGTTCTTAGTAAAAGAGTGTACTAGTTAAAATTAGTAGATTTATAGAACTATCATCATCATCATCAGCCTATAATGTTCCCACTGCAGGGACTCAGGCCTCCTCTCTAGAAGACGGATGGGCATATAATACACCACGCGGGTCCAGTGCGGATTGGCAGATGTCACATGTCTTCGAATTTTTTGGTTCTAAGACATGCCGGTTTCCTCACGATGTTTTCCTTCACCGTTTTGAGATTTATAGAACTACTCGGAACAAAAGATTTATCAAAATTAATCTGTAAAATGAATAAAAAAATTAAGTTCAAAAATCTAAAACCCGACTACTAACAAAATCGCGGTCTTAAAAGTAGAAAACAAGAACATACATTCTTGTCTGAGTCGCATGCCACTGATACCTGATGCTCCTTCATGGCGTTCTCATTGATACAGAACCATTAGCAAGGTGGCATGCGACTACGAAGAATATCAGACAAGAATGTATGTTCTTGTTTTCTACTTTTAAGGACGCGTTTACGGATTCTCGCGGTAATTTGTTTTTTTTTAGTTATGCTACTACAAATATTTTGTGTTCGTAGAGCTATGATTTTCAACACGAAGTGCAGCTAAAAAACGACACAGGTTCCACCCACAACGGTGGCAGAGCGCAGATTAAGTTTTACATTAAAAATTTTTGCGTAATTTATCATGACAGTGACCGCTAAAATGAACCTTATTGCAATCGTTTAAGATTCATCCGGAATAGCAAAAAATGAGAAAAAATAAGTTTCGGTTTTCAGTTTTTCTGCGACTATTCATAGCATTTAGCTTAAAAAAGATTCCCATTATTAAAAATTGAGTATATTTGCCTACATACAGTATTTTTAGAAATAGTAAAATATGTTAATAATAGCACAAAAAATGTACCTAAACTCAACCCGGTGTCGTTAATTTTGTGGAAAATGGCAACGTAAGGTCGATTTTACATTATCAAAGACTAAAATTTTCAATATTATAGTTCCCATTATTTGAAGATGAAGAACCAATCTATACGAGGTAGTTATTAGTTAAATTCGATTTTGTTGAGTTATGACATAAAATGTACCGAAAAATCAGCATAATTTTGCCTTATTTGAGAACGCGCCCATAAGACCGCGATTTTGTAATAGTCGGGTTTTAGATTTTTGAAATTATTTTTTTTATTTGTATTTTATTTTTGTGTGTACTAAAACTATAATATAATACATATTTGTAATGTGCTTGTCAAGACCTTTCATTTGATACGATTATCTCAATTAAATTTTTTTCGATGTTAAAATCTGATATTTAACTTCCGTCATAAAAATATTTGATGAAATTTATATAGCCTACTCCCGGGCTATTCTTACGAATCTATTGACACCTCATTTATTTAAATCTGATTGGTAGTTTAGGCGGTACGGTGGAACATATGTACATACATACATACATACATACATACATAGACTGCCAAAATCATTACCCTTCCTTTTGGCTTCGCCGTAGTCGGCTAAAAAGGCATTCGCGTTCACCAAACTTTTTTGATGCTGAGTTCCTCGAAATCCGTTGTCTCGATTTGCAAAAAGAACTGAAAACCGAATATCGCAATCAAAACAGTTACAAGTGCATGGTAAGCTTGTTAAATCCAGGAAACCCTACAGAACCCGGTAGAATAACACCATTACTGCATTGTCTGTCCGTTTGTTTTTATATTCGATTTTTGTATCGGATTGGAACATCGCTTGACAAAAATATTTCGACGAATCTTTTCCTTCCACGTATTCATTTACAAAGGTTTTATTTTGTTATTTCATTGAACGTAACTGAATACATAATTTTTAACTAACAAGTAACTGCTCAAGAAGGTTGAAAGTTTATTTCCAGGACGTAGTAAAAACATTATAAATGTACAATAACCCATTTAAATTAATCTACTAGTAACATTGGCGAAAAGGGCGTACTAAGTGGGCCAATAAAACAAAATAAGACAGTAGTTACTTTAGTATACCTAGGTACTAAGTGCCTACTTTCCCATTTTGAAAATCCTACGCTTATTTTAAAACGAAGATCAGTGTGCTTACTCTCGAATATAATTCCGATAGATCGACATTGGAATTGTCATTCAAACGTCAGGCATTGGCTGGACTCACTGAGTCTAGCCAATCCCTGACGTTTAACTCAACCAACTGACGTTTGACCAATGTCGATCTATCGGAATTATATTCCAGAGTAAGCACCCAGGTATACAGGTACTTTAACTTTAACCGAGGTAAAGAAACCTCATATGTCTGTATAACTTTATAACGAGGGTTTTCGCAAATTGGAGAAAAAACACTTAGCTTTGACAAAAAAATAACAGTGATAAGTAGGGTACATTCTATAAATACTTAGGTACCTACCTCATGGACTTAATTATACGGGTTCTCGAAATAGGAAAGTATGAGAAAATAATGGCGTCTTGAGTGTTCTCCTTCGCTTCTTACATACTCATGTCGTTGAAGTTCTTAAGTGACATTGAGACAGAACCATTTTTCAGTTTTGAAGTAGGTACTGTTTACTTTCATAAGGATGTTACCAAAATTAGTCATAGTTTTGATAAAGAATTGTGTTTTATTCACGGTCCATGGACAATATTGTTTCTGCATTAACGGACGATACTAATTGTTTGAATTTAATTAAAATATCATCTTATCATCCTGCCTTTGCACCTTGTTGCTTGTAGTTGCGCAACACGATTCATTCATCCAGTCTCCTCTGTCAATCGTCACGCTATCATTTACTTACTGCTTTTTTTTTCATATCATTCCCCACAAAATGATTCCTTTTTTCTTGTCTTTAGGTCAAATACGATTATAAAATTTAATTATTAAATTAAATATGTGATTAATAAATTAATAAAAATACCTACGTAGATCCTTAAAAAACAATTTATTTTTTCTTTGAACGAGTTTGTTTCGTTTACGACTTGTAGAGTAACAAAAGAAGTCATATTTTTAGAAACAATTGTTTTGCATTTTATTGTGCAATTCTTGAAGTAGGCAATAAGTATAGCCGTAAGTATCATCACGGTACGAAAATTCTGAGTTCCGTTTCCGAAAATAGTAGTTTATGCGACTGTGCATAATGAAGGGCATTACAACACAAGTGTGGGTTTAATAATACATCACACGAGTGTTGTAATGACTCAGTGATCAACTGGGCGGCAATAAACTGGGCCACGTGGACCAGTTGTACATAATTAATTATGCCTACTAACTGCCTAATTATGTATAGTTGCATACACTACCTACTTTATCTACCCAAATATCATAAGGGCTCTATGATGGGTTCAGGAACCATAGGGAAATGACCAGCATTGTTACCAGTGTAATGCAATAAAAAATAAACAGGTTATTAGTTGCATTCGTCGCTGCATTTACGATATCTGGCGGAGTGTTCATGTCAATTTCTGAGTTACTATCACTCATTTTCGACAGAAATAAAGAAATTATCAGAAAATTTGTCTACGCGTAACTGGAAATAAAAAGCTAATGAACAAATGACAGCTCGAAATGGCGGCCTTTCGGATTTCTGTCATTTTTTTTTAATCATAGGCAAACGAACAAAGTCACTATTCTTATCACACGAGAATTTAATTATAAATCGCACGACATTTTGATATCAAAATGTCGTGCGATTTATAATTAAAATCATACTGAATTGGGATTTCGTATCGACTGTTTTAATGTAGGTAGATACTAGAATAGCACACTCACTTGAATTTGACACCTGTTCCAAATTTAAACTCATAACCTACTGTTTTCAGTAGGTTATGAGTTCATTACAGTTCTGTTTATTTCTGCTGGTTGGTAATGCTGGTCATTGCCTATGGTTTTTGAACGCATTAGAAAGGGTTTATGATATTTGGGTAGATAAAGATAGTAATTAAAGCAAATTGATGATGTTTTCCAATAATGGTGCAACTGTAACGTGTGCAACATTCGAGTTTGGTCGCTCGTGCTAGTGTGGCAACCGCACTTCATCATCAGCCTATAATGTTCCCACTGCAGGGACTCAGGCCTCCTCTCTTGCAACCGCACTTGTAACACCTTTAATGTGGCAGAGTGTTGATTAAATTATTTAACAACGCGTTCCATGAATGAATATCATTCATTCAGTTACGTGAATTATGGAATATAATAATACAGGATGGAAACGGTGGAAGGATGTTCCACTCTGTTTGTTTCAGTGGATAATTGGATACCGGTTGTAATGTTGAAAATAAGTTGTAATTGGACAATTGATAATGCGCAAATTCAGATATGTTTACGTGACACCATAAGCGATAACGTTAAATGAATTCATTATTCCTGCTATGATTATATCATTATCGTTCTGGGCCTGCAAACAAATAAGAACGATAATGATACGATGAACGATATTAGTGGAGTGCCGTAAGACGTAAATATTGTAAAATCTCGGAATCCAGGACCGGTCAATGAATCTTCATAAAAACTATTGGACTGTATTGCTAAAAGCCCAAATAAAAAAGTTAAAAAAAAAAAATTACGCGCTCGTCATTTTTTTTTTTTAGTACCACAATGTACTGAAAAACTAGCTTGTGCCAGCGGCTTCATCCGCTACAACTCTAAAATTATCCCACGTGAAGATAAAATCGGGATAAAAGCTATCCTATGTGTTAATACAAGGTGTCAGCTAACTCCATACCAGCTGCAGCCGTTCAGACGTGAAGAAGTAACAAACTCACACACAAACTTTCGCATTTTTTTTTAAAAATTTTTGGTAAAAAAATAACGAGTTATACTCGTTATTTTTTGCGAAATATTAATAAATTAACATTAAAGTTACTATGCAAATATTATTTATTAGCTTCAAACATTATTTTCTCTTGTCCCTCTCATCACATCACACAATTTTAGTTTTTTGGGTTGGTGGAAAGTGATCAAATAACCCCTCCTGCTCTTGGGCAGAGCGAAAAGGAGTGTCAGACTTCAACTGACAAAAAACCACCCATGTTCCTTCTTAGCCTTTTATGTCGAGGCCGCGGTATCTTTGTGTCCAACTTGCAGCCCTAGCGGGCCCCTCCCATGTTGCTGACATCTCTTTGAGGCGCGCGTGTAACACGAACGCGCCGTCGACACGGCCTGATGTCGTCGTCATAAGACGGACAGACGGCGGGCTAGCCCATTACTCACCGTCCACAGGCCCGCATCTACGGTGGCTGGAAGCCGTCACGTGGCCCCCGAAGCCCGGAGCGTCTTCCACGTCGGCTAGGTCGAAATGTTCTCTCCCTCACACATTCCGCCACCTCCTTCGCTAGCATCACTGCTTCGCAGAAGGAGGCAACGGCGTCCCATTACTCCTCGCCTCGGACCATGGCTTGCACCAGGGCGGGACGCGAGAGGTCGCCGCCGCCGATCGCCGCTACGAGGACACGGGCAGACCTCCATAGTGTGCTCCACCGTGTCCTCCGGCCGATCCTCACAATGGCGACATCCGGTCGTTTCCTCCCGCCTGATTTGGTGCACGTACCTCCTGAAGTAACGTCGTGAGGACTGCGTCCTTTCCAGCAACTCCTCAAAGAGGGGACTTACCGCCACTGTCGTGGCGTGCCCTGATCACATCACACTTCACACTAATATTATAAAGTACTAAAGTTTGTGAGGGTGTATGTTTGTTACTCTTTCACACAAAAACTACTGAACGGATTTGGATATAATTTGGTATACAGATAGTTTATAACCTGGATTAACACAAATGATAGTTTTTATCCCGATTTAATCTTTTCGTGGGATAATTTTCGAGTTGTAGCGGGTTAAGCCGCTGGCACAAGCTAGTTTTTCAGTACATTGTGGTACTAAAAAAAAAAAATGACGAGCGCGCAAATTTTTTTTTTTAACTTTCTTGTTTGAGCATTTAGCAATGCATTCCAAAAGTTTTTATGAAAATTCATTGACCGGTCCTGGATTCCGAGGTATAAGTCTTACGGCACTCCACTATATGGTCTACACTGAAAAACAATGAAAAACGTCACCAAAAATAGACATTTGTTTTGCAGTGATTGTTGATCACCTAGCAAACTAACAACTAAAACTTTTTTCAATCGGTTCAGGTTGTCGTCAACAGAGTTGAGAATGTTCAATAATATTTTATAATTGTAACGTTTAAATACCTTTTGAACTCCATCCCAAATGGGTGCCCATAATACACACCTCTCCATTTAATTTTTATGTATCGTCTTTTGTTTCACCTCGGAAGAATAAAGCTACATTTTTGGAACGTAAAGATTATGGGCTACAAAGTGTTCGCTTAGTTCCCTTGTTCTTAGATAGGTGTTAAATGGTACGGATTATATTATCTTTTCGCTCAGTCGGCGGCAAAACTACTCGCTAAACTAGCTGCCACAATTCTCGTAAAGTAAAAATTGCGTGATGTTGTCGCGTCGCGCGTCACGTCGCCACGGTGCAAACAACAAACATTAATTTATTGGTCTCGTCCACGGGTCTCGTCGATCTAGTCACCACAACAAATTGGTTTAATTCTTGAGGTCGGGAAAAAATTTATTGGGATTTTCCATCAGGATATTCTCCGTAGCAGCCACGGGCATGCCATCAATCGGACACAATTTTTGCCCGATTTATAGAGAAATAAATAAATTCGCCATGAATTCGCCCCTATTACATAAGATTCAACATAGTGGGTAAATTGTGTTAAAGTACACCTTTTTCCAAGCCTTCAGGGATAATAGGTGTGATGTTATATTATAATAATGTTGTTGATGTTTAATATTTTGTCATACTAATACTAATTAATTAATTATGTTAAAAAGTAACTTTTTTTGTTAATTTGTTTCCTCTTTACTCTATTAAATGATTTTAGCCTAAACTGATTACTTGTAAATACTTGAAGTAAAAACTTCCTCCTCGGTTAACGGCGTTCGTGACCTTCCCTACATAAGGAAGGCAGCTATTTGTGTCCGCGCTCGCTACCGCTCGTGATATGGACTTCAAGTCAGATGTGCAGTCATGTGCACACATGTTGTCGTCGGGTACTAAATCCAATCCACTTCGAGCGATAATAGTGAATCTCTCTAGTCTGTAGGATAGTATTGAATGCAACTTTATTAAATGTATTTGTGCCAGTAACCCCCTTATTAATAAAAAAAAGTTAAGCCTGCTTAAACTTACGCTTGGTTTATCTCGCATGCCGTCCCTTTCATTTGAATATTTTTGAAGTGAGACGGCATGCGAGATAAACCAAGCGTAAGTTTAAGCAGGCTTAACTTTTTTTTATTAATAAGGCCGTAAAAGATCAATGATTGATTGAGATGATATTATATGAAGACAAGCAGCTAATACTTAATAATTAAATGGTAACTGTAATAAATACCTCATTGTTCGCAAACATTATACAGGAAACCAACTTGCCTAAGAGATATTTCTGGACGGCATGTACAGCCAAGTCAGAGGCCCAGAAAACGGCATAAAAGTTTTGGTTAGACACTAGCTACACGATAAAGAAAAAACATTACACAGGAATTGATCAGCATCCTAAGCATCGCCTTTGGACATAGTTTCTCTCACAATAAACAGATACACTGAATAGGAAAGAATAAATGCATCGTGTACAGATCTGCATATCTATTCACAAATAATCGAATCGAAACCGAGTCGAATTCTATGTCATATTATAATAATAATAATTCATTTATTTCAATCACAGGTGATCATAATTAGCAATTAGGTACATTCAATAAAAATACTAGAAAAATAAGACAAAACACAATTACAATAGAATTTACAGTTTAAATTGGTACAACATGGTTGTTACATTGGTATTGGTTGGTTGGTTGGTTTTGGTTGGTTAATTGGTTTGGTTGGTATTATGTCATGTCCATCTTTTTTTGAAATTACGAGAGTGAGCGAAATAGGCATACGAAATATTCGATTCGATTTTGACTCGATTGTTTGTGAATTGGACGACTGGACAACTTTAACTACGAATCAAGGAGCATAAATTAGTAGTGTTGATCTCGAAAGGTCTCCCTAGGAGTGTTAGCAAACGAATTCGGTACTTCGGGACCAAGTTTAAACTAATTTGGCATCTTGCCTAGATTGGTTCTTAGAGCTTCAGTGCTATCGAATTTAATACAAATAATATACCTAATACTCACTGAAGTTGGTTCAAACGACAAAGTGCCTTGGGTGTTGATCGCGATAGTGAAATTGCTTTAAACGAAATTTAATCAGGCTGCCTGAAAATTACCGAGGTCACCGAGGTGGTTAGCGGAAATGTGATAGCGTGGCGGCAAACCACCTATAAGGGTCTTTAATATTTGGGATACGGACGGTTACCAGGCAACTACATAGTGTAAGGCTTTCAAAGTGAAGGCTTGTCCTACGAAACATAAATAGATATCCCTTTTCGTTTTCTATGAAACGATGCGATTTTGTAGTCGGCTCTATTTTTTTTATTTTTTTTTGCGCAGTATCCACAGACATTGTAAACCGAAGCTCGAAAGGGCGCGGGCGGGCCTGCGGGTCATGCCGGCGGCCGGGGCTGATGACGTCCGGTGCACCCGATATTACCAAAAAAATACAATGCAAAAAACGTGGGAATACCTCAGCGTGTTTTCTTTATAAATATTGATTTATTTTATTTTGAATGGTTTTTTAAATAGAGTTAGTAGTACCTACAGTCATGAGCGTTTATCTATTATATTTTGAGTGCGTGTAGATTGTTGCGCTCCGGACAAGACATACCGACCCGAAGACGAGCACGAGCGTAAAAGACCCGAGAATGCAATGGAAAATAGCATGCTCAAGTACCTACGTTTTGAATTTGAATTTAGAAGACTTGATAAACTCAAAGCATTTATTTCAATTTGAAATTCAAATCTTCTTTCTCGTATTATAAGTAGTGTGTCTATCATCTCTTTTGCTAAATAAATGCTGATTTTACTAACGTACATGATGTTTTCATAGATGTATTCACAAGGTAGGTACTGTCATGATGTTAATTTCCTTAAACAGCTCTCTCAGAGAAAATATAAAAAACCATAATATTTTGTAGATTTTGGATTCTCGTCGCCTCTTATATCCACATTGATTCTAACACATTCTGACAGAATGCTGATCACTTACAATACATCGAGTAAAACTCCACCGTGCAATTAGCCCACTTAAACAAACAACAAAACTGACCGTGTGGTAATTAAAACTGCTAAACACACTACACACCACCCGCTATAAAACGTGTCGATAATATGTTTTACAGCGCAGCGCATTGCAGGCAAACTTTTCTGTGCTGACACTGCTGACCATTCAAACAGTCGGCGAGTTTCATTCCTGTTATAAAATGCAAAATGGTTTGCCAGAGATGTTTTAATTAGTACTGCGTGTGAAGCGGACTAATTCAATATTTACTGAATGCAAATACCTGTCGGCCATCACGAGTTTACATTTTCTATTATGGAAATAATCATGATGACAACTATGTAATTGCAAATAGCGGAATAACATTTCAAATGGCTGGTTTTGATTGCAAAAGTTAATCGTGCCGTTCGAGGTACTACGAACGCATTTCACGAATAACCGAGGTAACAAAACACATGCATTCATGTTCGAGACGTCATGTATCCGATATAATAAGTAATATACACATTGGAATTATTTGTTTTCTTACTAAAAACAAACTAGGGCCGACTACTCGCTGTAGTTACGAATATTATAGCAATTTGCGCTCTTTCTTTTTCACTCCTGAGAAACAAAGATGGGCCCTACTACGACTTTGCACGATTGCCGCTTTCCCGTCTATTTTTAGAGTTCCGTAGCCGAATGTCACAAAACGGAACTTACGGAACCCTTATAGATTCGTCATGTATGTCACAGCCACTTTATTCGGAAACTATGTATTAAGACTACACAGTTAAAACTTGATAGTTAATCCGTGAACCACTTTTTTAATAATTTGACAGCTGTCAGTTCAACCGATACTCTTTCGGCTGAAAAGTATTACTGAACCCGCTCGCTAGGTAACTTCAGACCTACTTTCCGAGTATGAGTAATGTTTTTTTTTTTTCGTAAATATTACAATGTGTTTAGTGGAGGTATGGTGGAAAAAAGCTTCCCGGACGCTTCTTGGATCTATCAGCGTCCGTAGCCTGGCTACGTTCTGGGCCGGGGAATTATGGATGAAGTTATTTTGATGAATGACTACAGAATATTTATTGTGAAGGACGGTGTGGTTGTCAAATGTCGGGCATGCCACCGTCCGGACGAATCAATCCGTTACAATATTATCTCCGGGTGTTCTCGTCTTGCTAACGGAGAGTACTTGCACAGACACAACCTTGTAACCAGGATTATCCATCAGCAACTATGACTAAAATACAGCCTTGTGGAATTGGAAGTGCCGTACTATATAAGTATGTGCCCGATCCGTAAGTTCTAGAAAATTGCAATACCACATTGTACTGGGATCAATCCATCATCACTGATAAGACTAAATATTGTAACCTGGCATAGTAGTGTGTTGTGTCGATTTTTTTTATCATTGTTGTACAACCATGGCGACTGTCTCAAAAATTAAGTAAGTAACTGATCATCATTTATTTAGTGTAGAAAAATTTGCATATGCATATGCATGCACAAAAAAGAAATGATAGATACCTAACTTTACTGTAAATAAATTGGTAATGTACTAATATAATGAACATCAATTACCTACTGCTACACTAAGTGGCACAATGAACCCTAAATTCGTCTGAAGGTTAGACGTACAGCGGCCTCGTAGCCGATTATCTGTTTTAATAAAACAGTTGACAATAACCCGAATTTAATACATGAACTACTCCAATACAGTTGTTCATGTATATTTAAATTGTTTATTGAAATACAAAAATATATACAATATGGCCTTACACAGTGCCATAATAACGTTAGTTCAAGAAAAGCGTCCATTTAAAGGCAGAGCCCGCGGGGATATCGTGAACTGGTGAAATGCGGCACAACGATTTAGTTGAGTGCTCTTTAGTCTATTCCAAGGCTCTATTCTCGTGGACAATCCTTTGCCATTTTCCATGCATTTTTCGCATAGAGTTGAGTAGGTACTCCTGAATAGGCGTAATTCACAACGAGTCAGTATAATCTTAATGCATCGCGCAGCAATTTATATTCCTACTTCATCGAAAACATAAAAATGTACCTACTAAGGGCAATGACATCTTATTTAATGACGATGTTTTTCATTTTCTTCGTCATTTGAATCAGACATTTTTGATGTCATCCATTCGTAAGTTAGAGTGAAGAACAAAAAGGCGGTCATTGTGTGCCATAGCATGAACATTCCGTTACGAACTTACGACCCGCATTGAATATGAAGGCAGCAACGCATGCATGATACGGCTTGGAGACGAACAATTACACGATTCTCACGGATAATGGACGGAGACTATGGACGTGCCACTTGCTAACCGCTACGAGTACAGAGATACATTAGAGAACAGACTTGCATGTAGCTATAGCTATAACTTTCTGCTGATTTTACTTCTTAGCGCTGGTCGGTTAACGACATTAATTACAAAGGTTCACAGATTTTATAGAATGTAAAGGGAAATATTAAACCTATTTGCTAGAAAAGTCAATAACAGCTCCGAAAAGAATGATTAAAATGTCGAGCAAAAAATAGTAGAAGGTTATCGGAGAAAAAACGTCGGTGCTGCCTGCTAGGGGGCGCCGGGCTACGCTCCCACGGACTACTACGGAGGTACGGGAGCTCGTAGTATTTACTGTGTGGCACGGCTTTACTATGGCGTATTTTTAGAATGAAGTCATATTTGTAGTAGTCTGTCTCTGTCTAGCGTAGCCTTTACAAATCTATAATAAGGTGTATTCAATAGTCTTGTCGCGGCGGCTGAAGATATTTAAAATACTTTCTGTTTTCGAACAAGAGCTATTGTCTCTGTCTCCATTGTACAAGTAAGTCACTTTAATTCCGATTGCATTTCCAAACAAATTAACTCTCTTTGTTCGCGCGGACAATAGCTAATGGGAAGGTGCAATATGAAGTTTTATCAACTAGCGCTAATTACTTCCAAATACACCTCAACGAGTTCACAGTCTTCGGAAGTTTTAAGTTCCACAATCGCGCCACCTAGATGCTTTATTGTCCTCAATCAAAGTTTGTTACAATCCAGTAGTTCCTAACTTTTAGCGATAATTAAACTTAAAGAGACTCAATTCTAGTTCCGTAATTGGCGTTCAAAAGTGCCTTTTAAGGCACAGATAGAAACAATTGGTTTGACTATGATTTTTTTGAATTTATATGACGCTTAGTTATTATGTCAAGTAGCAAACTTTAGACAGCCCTCCTACGACATAAATTGTGCAGTTGCGATGTAACCGAGTGAAATAGCGCAATGTGGGACAACAAAAGAGTGTTCAATAAGATCTAGGTCTTCAAGCTTGTGTGACTTCAAACTCAATAGAAACAGACCCACACAAAGCTGAAACTGACAATTTCGTTGTAGAGCCGTTTGTCCATGTGCCGAGGTGTCCTTGGCTTGAATAGGACGACAGTCGACAACACACATATAACCTTGTTGTGCGCGCGTTATCTTTAGGTCGTTAAGCATTGTTCACGCTTCGGGGTTACACAGACAATGGCGACTCTGGAATGGTTCAACGTCTACTCGAGATGGAAATTACAATGTGTGTCGTGGACTCTCGTTTCTGCCGGTGTTGAGAGTGCGATAGCTCTGGTGCTAGAGGTTTTCGGGCTGGCTGGGTGGCGGGCTGGCGGGAGCGTCACGCGCCCGCGACGCCGCGCTCCGGTCACCTTAAGCTGTGGTTCAACAACACTTCGCAGGTCAGAGCGAGTCAACGAACGAACGAACGTCAGGGCAAGGCAACTTAACCAGTGCACGACGGTATGACCTTTCTTTTATGCTGACATCCAGAGTATTAGATTCGAAAATTCTGTAAAAAAAACTATAATAGGCTATACTATAATATGTACGGTCAAATTGGTTATGAGTTCAATCAAACGATAAAAGAATATTTTGGAATATCCACCTAGTACGATAATAGTACATTTTGATACAAGTGCGGACAGTTTGTTATTGCATTCGAGGCGGATTGAACTCCCGAGCCGTATGGTGAGGGTGTTCATGGGGTCGAGAAATGCAATAACAAATTCCCACGTGTATCAAACGACGTTTTTCAATACACTTTCGAAGAAATTATCTAATAAAACAACATTAAAAACAATAAGTATTTTTGTCATCAATTTTTAGGAGACTATGATTTAATTAGCTTTTTTTCCGTGGTTTGATTTCGCCAGGTTGAAGAAGAAGCAAAGGTATGAAGCCGCTAAAGAGCCTCACAGGAAAATTATAAAATTAAAATATTTTTTAATTGGGAACACAAATAAATGGTACTTGTTCTTAAAAATAAATAATTGCTTAAAATAATCATGTTTAAGTATGTATAGTATTCGTTTTACAAACACACCGCAGACTCTATAATAGACGTTGGTGTTTTTTTTTAATTTCCTATGTTATAATCGATTTGCACTGGACTTAGTTTAAGGTATAGTTATAATCTGTGGTAATTTTCATTCCCGCACTTGGTTGCGGAAAAATAAGATTACCGCACGCGTGCGAAATGCTTACGTCGCATGTCGAACCTAATCGTAGTGCCATAAGAGCTAGTTTTCGAGGAAGTGTATTGAAAAAGTCAATAGCATTACATTGTAGAACTAGAAACTATATAATATGCAGACTGACCTAAATGAGGGTATAATCGACTTTACTGCTGATCAAACTCAGCGGGGTTAAGTTCATTGAGTACCCGTTCGTAACTAAATTGTTTATTTTTACTAACATCCACACAGCATTCGGTAACCAAAAAAGCTTATTATTTTCAAGGTGACTAATATCTTAAAAGGCGATTAAGTGTTTGCAACTAATAAAATAATTTGGCTACCATTGCTACCAAGTTATTTTTATTTTAACCGTCTCAGTTAATAAAGATATCAAGACCGTTTTCATCAAATAGTCCCTCAAGAGACCTTTATTAACTGAGACGGTTGTGTTGGTGATTTAAATCATTATTACTGAGTAAATAAACATGTGTTATTGCTGCGAATCCCATTTTCTTGACACTGACCGGGAAATTGCAAAAAATGTAAATTCGCTACCTTGTCGCATCAACCTTAAACTGAAGCTTTAGTTTCTTTATTTTGGTTATTGCAGCTATCAAATTTATAATCCAACGCAGTTTAGTTTTAAATCAAATGTCACAGGAAGAGACGATAAAAGCACGTCACCATAAAAAACGATTTTTAATCAAATGCGATTGTTTTGTACCTATTGACGAGCTATTTATTAGAGATATTATTTAAAAAAATGGAGTAAGAATTTTGTCTACCAGGAGACCATTACCTCGGGTTTCGTTTCCCCGCATGTCTTATTTCAAAAGTTGCGGGTCTCGCTCTAGGCATCCGCTGTAACTTTTCCGTTGCATACTAATGCGTGGTTTTAATATGATTTTCTAGATAACTTGTAATTTACTCTTAAGAATAACACTATCCAAGGACCTTTTGGCGCATGACTGAAATTGGGTGGAACTCTGTCATTAGCACTGTACAACTAGAGCGATAATTGGGTACGAGTTCAAAAAAAGTAATTATACCTTCAGATAGATTTCCGAAAAATATTGGACTCGTGTTTTTTCTTTTTTCACGTAAACAAAAAATGAAGACGATACAGTGCTTCGAAAACTCGTGTGGCGTAACATTTCAGTACATATTTTACTGATGTGTGACGTCACAAGCCCCCACTCATGATCTTTGACGCGCTTTATTTTCTTAATTTTTTATTAATTTGATAAAACAACAAAACACGGTCCAATGATTTCGATAATCTAACTGACGGAGTAAACAGAAACATTTTTTTTTGTCAGGAAAGTAGCCAATTGTATTCTTCTTTTGGTAATGGTTTGTCGTTGGCTTTTAGAACTCTTTGTATCAGACTTGTCATGCATGAAACCGGTTAGACAGGCAGATGATGATGATGATGATGATTGTCTTTTGTTAACAAAACCGCACACCTTTGGGAGTTCCCAAGAGTTCCCAAGCTCTCAGTCCCACAGGGATTTTGTTTAACAATACCTTTATTTTTATAGTTTTTGGCGTGTGGTAAACCATCAAATAACCCCTCCCGCTCTTGGGCAGAGCGAAAGGGAGTGTCAGACTTCTACTGACTTATAAAACCACCCATGTTCCTTCTTAGCCCTTTATGTCGAGGCCGCGGTATCTCTTGCGAAGGCTCAGTAGGCGACTCGGCCGCTGTAACTCGCCCGATTCGGTCGAGACAGGAATTTCACTGTTATTAATATTTTCGAGTGGCGTTTCGGACGAATCCTTTTTTAGAGTCAAAGTACCGTCAGACACATAATATAGATAAGGTTTAGTGTCCTGTGTTCGTCCCGCATGTTCGTCCCACAAATTACCAGGAGAACAGAAGTAGGAAGGAGGTATTGTATTATAAAAGAGATAACGCAGTATCTCTCATAATATAGATAAGGTTTAGTGTCAGGACACTAAACCTTATCTATATTATGAGAGATACCGCGTTATCTCTTTTCCTACTTCTGTTCTCCTGGTAGTTTGTGGGACACGAATACAGGTATTCGTGTCCCACAAACTACCAGGAGAACAGAAGTAGGAAGGAGGTATTGCATAATAAAAGAGATACCGCGGTATCTCTAGCAACATGGGTGGTTTTTAGTAAGTAGAAGTCTGACACTCGATATGATTAATCTCCTACTAACTTATGATACCCTAGTAAAACATAACACATTTCATTATACTCCTGATAACTCCTATATTTGGTGACCGCCCCAAAGAAATGATTAATATCCTACTAACTTATGATACCCTAGTACTTCATAACACATTTCATTACTCCTGTTAACTCTTATATTTGTTGACAGCCCTAAAGAAATGATTAATCTCCTACTAACTTATGATACCCTGTACTTCATAACACATTACATTGACCGCGGTCCCGGCTGTGGTCCCGGTCCCGAAACGCCACGACCCCAACCTAATGTTTTTCATTCTGCTTGTACAAAATTTGCTTAAAAAAAAGTATAGTCCGAAACACCACTCAAAAATATGAATAAAAATTAAATTCCTGTCTCGACCGGACCGGGCGAGTTCCAGCGGTCGAGTCGCCTACTAAGCCCTTGCGAACAACCCGCAGCTCCGACGGGGTCTAACAATACCTTAACACTGAAAAACGTCAACACAAATAAGTTGATGTACGTTTGCGGGTAACTTTAGATTGGTTGAGCTGAATTGAGAATATCAAACAATTTGTTAACTTTGAACACTATCCTATTTAATAACTGGTTCAGGATGATAACCAGGTAAGTACTTTATTATTATGATAGGTTGAATTTTGGTAGCCTAACCTGGTAACGTAGTCTGTTACCTGGTAACGTAGTCTGTTACCTGATAACGTAGTCTGTTACCTGGTAACGTAGTCTGTTACCTGATAACGTAGTCTGTTACCTGGTAACTTGACTGTAACCTTTTTTTTTTTGGAGGGTGGGAAATCTACAAATGACTGATGATCCCATTTAAAAAACCGCAAATTTATAACTTTTGTCATTCATACAAACACTATGAAAAACAAACATCACAAAATATGTTTTTTTGTTTTCGCTTTAAAAAAAATTATACAAATAGTAAAGGGGGCTTCCCTAATACGATGGTACGGAACTCTTCATGTGCAAGTCCGACTTGCACTTGGCCAGTTTTCCCTGCATTTTGATCAACGTTTTCAGTGTTTGATCATTTGTTTACAAAAACAAGAATACTGACTGCCCTCCCATTCATTCGTTATTTGATCCTACACGTCGCGTCGCTCCGTACCGCGCCACCCCGCAGGTGTGCGTACATCTGATATGGTTGTCACTTCTAGCATCCGAGCTCGGATTAATCGAACAAATAAAAAAAGGATAACAGAAGCGGTCGCAGTTTTGTGTGTTTTTGTATTCCCAACGTTAACCCAGTTTACCATAGTTTGCCGATTATAACATTCCAAAAACTCCTAACGAAGTCAGTTTGTTGTCCACTACAATAAAACGTTTTATTATTCGAGCGAGTTTTTCCATCAAACGTTTAATTCAAGTTAGGTTCATCACTACCAGTGACACAAAAGTACACTAATAAGTAGTATTATTAGGTTCGTTAGTTATGTTCTACCGATATAATGTATGTTTGTATTGATAGGAACGTCGTTCATAAAAAAAATAAAGATTCATTCCAGGTTTTATGCTGACTACGGATACTTAGTAAACCACTTCGTAAGAAGTTGTTTCATTAATATCTAAAATCTATACGGAACCCTAAAAACTTGTATTGGGCATGAGTACCTACTATTGAGTACATAATTATAACCTACAAGTACTCATGCCCAATACAAGTGTTAGGTCGTGTGGGCTTCGAGAAAACATTTACCAAAAATTGGTCATTGTCATGTTCAGCCCAACGTACCTACTTACAACAAAAATGTTGAAGTGTTAAAGTCTGCAAAACATAACAAATATAATGTAATACAATAACAAAGTAGGTATGCGCAAAACATTCTGATCCAGGCGCGCAACGCGACGAACGTCACTAACATTATGCTCGGACCCGAACATTACGCGTAAGTGCCTAAGCTCGTATCGATCTTTACGCGTACCAATTTTCGTAGCCGCGTAGGACCGCTACGCGCCGCTTTCAGATGGCCCGACCCCGGCCGCGGCCGGTGTGCTCTACGCGATTAAGCACGGCAGGGACAATGTGTGCTACGCCATGGCTACGGCCTACGGTCTACGCTATTTGCCTCGACATGATGTATATGTGTAGTAAAATTGCGCTCACGACTATGCCAATTTTACTGTCGTGGTAAAACTATAATAAGAATAAAATTCAAATAATAATAATAACTGTCTATGCAAAGGGTTTGTATTGGTACCAATTTTGGACATTTTAACTTATTTTGAATCAAATCTTATGCTTTTGTAAAACGTGATGAGCAGTGAGATCCGCTACAGATTTACTACTATTAGTAGAACCAGAAAGTCTATGACGATGTATGAATGTATGTTAGTTATTACATATTAAATGTACACAAAGTCACGCCTTTATACCATGAAGGTAGGCAGAAACCACAGAACGCCACCTGTTAAGATCCTAACATTTTGCTATTACCTACATACTCGTAGTACCTACATTTTGATAAAAGTTTACGTTAAGCTTATATCTACGTCCGAATAACATAAAGGCTATCTTAGTCTTTATCTTCACTAATATTATAAAGAGGAAAGATTTGTATGATCGTAAAGAATAAACTTAAAAACTTGTTTCAACATTTCTTTCATCATTAGACCACTACATTTAACACCCTTATAATAGAATAGGCTATAAGTATTTATAACAAGTTTAATAAATAAATATCCACCCGTGCGAAGTCGGACCCGTTAGTAATAAAATAAAAACATTGTGAAATTGTGAATGAGAAGCAAATTCTTTTACAATATAATAAATAGTGTGAAATCAAATGAATATTATGTAAACTGTGAGAATATTGGCCTGAAATACGTTCGCGTTGTTTCTGAGAAACCATGTAACTTCATTGCGAAAATATCGTGTTATAAGCTGTTACCAATAAAATTAAATTCTGCGTTTTAAAGATAATTTTATTTAACGGTTTATTTGGTTAAGATTTTTTGCTTTTAAATATTTCATGGTTCAAATGAAATTCTACTATTTAATTGTTTTCGATCAAACAGACCATATTAACCCGTAGCTTAATAATAACAGCTGTTGTGGTAAATCTTTAGGTTAAGTCGTGCTGGCCTAGGTTGGCCCGTGGATGGGTGACCACACATTACATACCGAGTTTCCTCCGTGCCTCGGAAAGCACGTAAAGCTGTTGGTCCCGGCTGTCATTTGTACATCAGTTATTCTGTGGCCTGAATGTCTGGCGACTAGACTTACCATGGGATATCCTATTACCTGAATGTCTGGCGACTAGACTTACCATGGGATATCCTATTACCTGAATGTCTGGCGACTAGACTTACCATGGGATATCCTATTACCTGAATGTCTGGCGACTAGACTTACCATGGGATATCCTATTACCTGAATGTCTGGCGACTAGACTTACCATGGGATATCCTATTACCTGAATGTCTGGCGACTAGACTTACCATGGGATATCCTATTACCTGAATGTCTGGCAACTAGACTTACCATGGGATATCCTATTACCTGAATGTCTGGCAACTAGACTTACCATGGGATATCCTATTACCTAGTTTTTCTTCTCCTTCATCGTGTGGTCAGTGCCTAACCTGGTGGCAGAGTTGTTCTACCACCCTTGACTGACTTGGCTTACATGCCGTCAAAAATGCATGCTCAGGCATGCTGGTTTCCTGACAATGTCTTCTTTCACCAAAGTAAGTGCAGATAATTTTACAACTGGGTTGTGGAGGGTAGATAGAAGAAGTCGCTTCATCTATCTATCTATCTACTTATCTATATAAATAAAAACAGAAGTCCTGACTGACTGATTGACTGACTCATCAACGCCCAGCCCAAACCCTTGGACCTAGAAAGCTGAAATTTTGCACAGAGGTTCCCTTTAGAATGTAGACAAGGAATAAGGAAGAATTTTTCGAAATTCAACCCCTAAGGGATTTAAATAGGGGATTCAATGAAAGTTTGTATGGAAAATCGTTATTTTCACGCGGGCGAAGCCGCAAGTGTAAAATACTAGAATGATGGAAACTAAATTATTATAGCTTATTGACTAACTTGACTTCTTATTTTACGAAAAGTAAAATATCTTAACATAGTCATCAGTCTGATCTCTATAACCTAAAATCTCTCCTAGTTAATATGTGGCCCAGTTTCCTTTATAAGTACAGATCGACGGTCCCTACGTACAATCCCCTAACTGCAAATGACAAACTTTACAGGAGAGCACTTTTAAGTTTTAAACACATGTAGTTCATGTTCTACCACACAGAAAGTCATGAAATTTGGAATACAGGTTTCATATTTGATCTATTTTATAAAAAAAATAACTACAACTTTTAAAAGGCCTTCCGAGCGTATTATTTGTCACTTACTTACTTATACAGCGGAATCATCCCTGTGGTAAATAATGTAAGTGGTACTTATTCAGTTTTACGCCGGAGGTATATAATTAACTAAAGACGCAATTACCATTTACGTGGGGATCATGTTACAAAAACTGTATAAAAGTAGATAAGTGTTTAACTCACTCAAAAAAGACAGTTCCTCACAAGATAGACAAATTATTTGCATTACGTTTTATTTCGAAGCAGGTTAAATGTACACAAAAACGTTATTTCTCGCAAGTGGCAGTTGCGGGGTAGGTGCGCGGGGTTACAATGGATTGTCCCGCGTAAAACGACTGGATTACCACTATTGTTGTTCTACGTCGGAAATTTCAGTAAATTTGGTAGTTATGGGAAATGTCGTGTGTGTATTTAAAGGTCAATTTGGCAACTTTTATTAGTTTTTATTACACTGGACGATAGTTTAGGTTTGTCTGAGTGTCAGGGAACAATAAAACACAAATCACGTATCTACCACTTAGGTGATTATACGTAGGGACCGTCGAGATGTTTATTAATTAAATGTTTATTGATTTTGTATAAATGTTTATAGGTTTTATATAAATATTTACCTATTTTATATGAATGTTTAATGTTTTTATATAAATGTTTATTGATTTTATATGAATGCTTAATGCTTTTATATAAATGATTATTGATTTTATATAAATGTTTATTGTTTTTACAACTAGTCTTTAAACATCTACAATAGTTTTCCTAATCATCGAGGACAATATAACAACGGGTATAATTTAATAGTCAAACGAACTTACCTGTAAGTGAAGTTCGATTGTAATTATACTTGTTGTTGTATTGTCCGAAGATGATTGGTCCCACCGCTTAATTCTCTTTGGTCCCACCCGACCCAGAATCTCCATGCTATATAGTTAGCATGAACCCTATGTTGTAAAACCAATAAATTCCTATGAACTTAATGAAGCTGTTTCAGAGGCAGATGACAGTGACAGGAGACAGTCGCGTTTGGAAATAAACTTTTTTCTTTAAACTTATTTAATGGCGTCGCTGTTGTTGTTGTTGTCGCTTTGCTATTGCCCAGTTTCCTGGTAACCTATTCAGAGATATCACGATTTTTCACTTCCTCGCGTGATATAAGTAGTCACTTGGTTTAACCAATAATAATAATTTTCTAGTTTAACATTAAAAACATTTTTATGATTTACTTGTAACATTAAGGAGTCTGCTCACTACAACGTATCATATCATGACCGTGATAGCAAAGGATAAGGCAATAAAAACAATACTGAGTGGTATGATTGTTTGCCCACTAAACCGTCCTATCACCGACCAACATTACAGCGGTTCGTGTTATGTTAATTTCCGTGCCTTATAACACAGTATGGTACGGTGTTTTTTTTTTGTATCGGTATCTCGCAGTTAAGACCAGGAGACTATGGCTTCTGCTTAACCGGGCAGATCCGTGCCTTGAGCTTAAGACCTCCAGCCAGGGGCAAATAGCTTATCGACAAGTAACAAATCGCTAAGGGCACCTCCTGTGGGGTACAGACCTCGGCTTAGGACGTCACTGGGAGGGGGGGCAGCAAAGGGACAGGCTGGATCTGAGTGAGATTATTTAGGTCTGGTTTAAAACTACTGGCTCATCGTCGCGGGTTGGCTCTGGCAAGGACGGGGCGCGAAGCGGAATACGGTCGAAGACGGTCGGAATGACGGATATCTGTGTTAGTTCTTTCTAAAAGTACTGGTTACCCTAATACTTTCCTGATGGATGTTGATAACCGCGATCAGGAGATTCCTATGTTTAACAGCAGTGTCAAGCGAAAGAAGCGCTTGGAAAGGCATTTCATGAACTGGACGACGGTAGGCAATTTGAAGTCTAAATTTAGACTGTCATTACGGACAAACCAGGGGGCTCTCGTGATCTCACGTAGAAAACGATTTTGCAAGGTCTGCATCCTGTGGATGTGACGGGGATGGGAGTGGGCAAATACGACACACTTCATTGAAAAATAAAAGTAGTTGCCACAATCAAGATTTGGTTTAGATTGACTAAGTAACTTGTTTGCATCTGAGCCTATCAAGCACAATGATCACAGCAACTACACTGCGGTGTAAAGACACTAAACTTAAAAGTGACATTTTGCTATTTACCCGCAGAACTACCAGCAAAGACCTTATTATATACTTTGCGAAGGAAAGTTGGCGATCGAGTATGATGATACGGTGTAGTCGGAAGACTCCTTTAACTTTAATACGTATTTAACGAGTGACTGATGTCAACGGGCAGAGTACATACAATTAATTTCCAAGTAATTATTGAATGTAATTTGTAAATAATTAATTGGTCAGTAGTAAATTGGCAATTATAAAACTTATCGACAGTATAATATGTCGCCACAATGTAAGTAGAAAATTACTCGGAGGTAAACATCCATTTACCCAATTTTCCTTGTAATGTTTTTGTAAAAAACTTCAGAAATTCTAAAAAGCTAATCGAAAGTTCACGTTTCAGGTTAGCCTGTGCGGTGGAACACGGTATTGTTCTCGATTGATTGTGTAATATACAATAAGAATCCTTAAAATGTCGGTTGTGCTTTATTTGCAGGAACCTTCTTTGTAGAGTCGTATACAAATAAAGTTATCAACGTTCCCCTCCGTTCACGTGGCCTGCCTGAAGTAGGTAGGTACGTACGCCACGTGAGTTTTTAGGGGTTTTATTTTATTTTAGTTACTACGTCGACATTTATAAATGTGAAACCATAATAATTTCAGTTTGATAAACTTTAGTCCGCTAGTAGAAAAACTGCGGCAGGCGGTGGGGTGGTCCATTGACTCTTTAACCCTACAAAAATACAAAAAGAAAAAGATAGAACAGTGGTGCGAAAAATGTTAGCACATCAATCGTATTTTGAACGAAAAACTGCACCGCTGCGAGTGGTCGCCCCGTAAGGCTCGTAGGATGAAAATGAAATCGAGGAATCGCAATCAATTTTTTACCTAGCCAGCTATTCGGCTTTATAAACCGTTTTGTAGTTCTATTTTCACCTTTTTGTATTACGGGCTTTGTGTCTTTCTGATACAGATGGGCAATCAAATGTGTAGATATTTTCGATGAAACTTTAACAATTCCACATCAAATATCATAACCAAAGAACATGAAATTATGTTTCAATTTTAACTTAATGTTATCTGCCAACAAGGCTGCTAACATGTAAGTATTATGAATGTTACAATTGAATACTTGCAACAGATATGGTACACTCAGTTAATCGGATTAGTCCTACGTACTGCTTCACTCGTGTTTCTCTTTAACGTATTATTGCATTAATATTTTAACATTCTGGAACGGAGCTGTTTCTTACTGATTTGTGTGCGGTCTGTCAACGAAAAATGTGTAACAATGGAAAATGACACCAAAACCCGACATCTATTTACAGTAATTTTTGAGTCACTTCCCGATCACCTACGAAATTAACCATGAAACTTTATTCTGCTTGCCGTCAATTTCGAGAATATGTAATTATGTTTTTATTGTAACGTTTAATTACCCTTTTTATTAAAATAAATCAAAACTTAGTCCCAACCGGGTGTCAATAAGACACTTCTCTATTTTTATCTTTTCTATGCGATTTTCTTTCAGTTTTGTATCGTAAATAGGTACGTTGCAGGTCACTACCAACAGTATGCTTTCGAAACTTTATTCAGGTTGTTCAAGTATGCTTCAGTACACAGTACACACTTCAGTATGACACTCGCTCTATGTTTACCAAACAAATGTATTTCAAACTATGACCAACTTCAGCTCTAATGTGATTTCAGTAACGAGTTGAAGCTTTTATTGCAGCGGAAGTCAGTTTCGGTAGGTACGAAACTAAATTAATAAATTCCTTTTAGTCTAACTAAGCTCCTCATTAAAAGTGCAAACAACTGTTTATTCACCTTCAGTGCTGGGACTCTGGGAGCCCTCCTGGAGGGCTCACTCAAATCGTATCACCGATGCCGGGAGCCCTCCTCGAGGGCTCATTTTAAATGTAGGTTTTTCTTTGCGAAAACAGCATGAAATAATGTAAAAATAAAAAAAAGTTGTATAATTATTTTAACAAGATTTATAAGAATACGCCTTGGTTTTAAATTACAAGCACTTTTATTTTTAATAAATTTTCTACCTCATCCTAGACGCCGAGAGCCCACGTGGTAGGTTCTATTTCAGAGGTGGAAAACCATTGGTACGATTTTCAATATTTTCTAAAAATATTAGTTATTTATAGAATTTTTCCAATGTTTCAAGAAAAGACCACTATATATTTCATGTTTTTTTTTTCAATAAAACCGAAAAAAAAACGGAAAATTTTTCATGTTTAAAATACATTCTTAGTCAATTTAACGTAGGATATTCTATGCTTTTACTCTTTCCATCATCATCCACCTAGCCTTTTTCCAACTATGTTGGGCTCGGCTTCCAGTCTTACCGGATGCAGTTCAGATGTAGTACGTTACATGAAGCGACTACCTATCTGACCTTCACAACCCAGTTAGACGACAACTGGGTGATACGATCAACCTGTCAAGTCTGACAACTGGGCAGAAACAAGTCTTACCAAGCATAAGACCAGTAATACTGGTTTGCAACCAGTCTTACCGAAGGTAAGACTAGACTGCTACCAGTTTTACCAAAGGTAAGACTAGTAAGATTAGTCTGCTACCAGTTTTACCAAAGGTAAGACTAGTCTGCTACCAGTTATACCAAAGGTAAGACTAGTAAAACTGGTCTGGAACCAGTCTTACCAGAGGTAAGACTAGTAAAACTGGTCTGGGACCAGTCTTACCAAAGGTAAGACAGCACTGCAACCAGTCTTACCAAAGACTAGTAGGTTATGGTCTGCAACTAGTAGGTTACAGTCTTACTTTTGGTAAGACTGGTGGTCAGGACTTGACAGGTGATCGCATTACCCAGTACTAACTGGGTTGTGCAGGTCAGATAGGCAGAGATACCCATCACATATGTGTGGAGTCATCATTTTCATTGATGACTCCACACATATGTGAATTTTATTTAACTGACTAAGGATGGATTCGACCAAACTAGAGTAAGTTTTTACTCGAGAGTAAACTACCACTTACTATGCAATTGTTTATTCGACAATAAGAATTGTCTTACAAAGCAGTAGCTTACTCTCGAGTAAAAACTTACTCTAGTTTGGTTGAATCTGCCCTAAGTATAACATAACATCACGCCTGTAATCCCCGAAGGGTTGCGCAGAGGTGTACCTAATAGCAGGTACACCCACATTTCGCCAATTATGTTTAAGTCCCACATTAGAGGGGGCAACCCCATTGCCATCAATCGAGCACAAATCCAGACTCCGTGGCTGCTACTAGAAATTCCTGATGGAAAAACCCAATAACACTTTGCCCGACCCGGGAATCGAACCCACGATCTAATGATCACCAGTCGCGGTTGTGAACACTGACCAACGAAAGATTTTACAAGATTTAAAAAAACCACAAAAGGTTGCGTACCACTTATTTTTAGGTTTTATAACTTAGTTCCAAACCTAATGCCGAGAGCCCTCCAGGTCACTGGCATTACGTTTGGGAAAATGTGAGCCACATTTTCCCAAACGTAATGCCAGTGACCCCCCTGGAGGGCCCACTTGCATTATGTATGGCGGGATGGCACATGAGCTCTATGAAATGGGGGTGGAGTCAAATGTGTTAAACGTCTGCGCCAACTAGCTGGATTAATTTGATAAATTGTTTAATGTCACCTCAAAGTTTTATTTTTTCATTTCGAGGCTCATTAGTTAGACTATGAGGTTTTAATTTTTTTTTTGTCATTTCAAATTTTAATTGAAAGAGCGTCTTCTTTCCGTGGGTTTATTTTTGTCTTTCCTCGATAGCCTTTTTTTTTTTTTTTTTTTTTTGGTGGGTGGAAAATCATCGAATAACCCCCCCCCGCTCTTGGGCAGAGCGAAGGGGTGTGTCAGACTTCTACTGACTAAAAACCAACCCATGTTCCTTCTTCCTCGCCCTTGTGTCGGAGCCGCGGTAACTTTTCGATATCCGCAGCCCCGACGGGCGTCGGCCCTTGCGGGCCCCTCCTTGCTGACATCTCTTTGAGGCGCGCGTGGAACACGTACGCGCCGCCGACACGGTCTGTTGCCGTCATGACGACGGCCGGACGGCGAGCTAGCCCGTTACTCACCGTCCACAGGCCCGCGTCTACGGTGGCCGGAGGTCATCGCGTGACCCCCGACGCCCGGAGCGCCTTCCGCGGCGGCTGGGACGTTGAGAGGTTCTCTCCCTCTCTCGTTCCGCCACCTCCTTCGCTAGCATCACTGCTTCGCAGAAGGAGGCGACGGCGTCCCATTCCTCCTCGCTCCGGACCATGGCTTGCACCAGAGCCGGACGCGAGAGGTCACCGCCGCCGATCGCCGCTACGAGAACACGGCGGGGCTCCGCCCAAGCAGGGCACACCTCCACAGTGTGCTCCACCGTGTCCTCCGGTCGATCCTCGCAGTGGAAGCATCCGGGCGTTTCCTCCCGCCTGATTCGGTGCAGGTACCTCCCGAAACACCCGTGTCCGGTGAGGACCTGCGTCAGACGGTAGGTGAGGGCGCCTTCTGTCTCCATCGTCGAACTCTCGATGGCAGTTTCACCCCAGCTAAATTAGAAGCTTTGTGAACGAACCCGGGGGTCGACTTGGAGCGGGTAGTGTAAAAACAAAACACTGGACTGGTAGTAAATCGCGTATAATTAAAACTTGTACCGAAATCACAGCGAATGCATAATGTACTGCTCACACCAAAAAATTAACCATCAAGCTACTTAGCTAAACGCATGTAACGTAACCATATCGACTTCTATTTCGACTACAACGCCATCTATCGAGCGAAGGGGTACTAATTTTCCAATATTAAATGAAATGAAGTTGCTATGATTCCGTTTGCTCTTATTTAACCTAAACATACCGCCCACCAAGGACATTATGACCGACTGTCCTTCCATACCGGCTACCGTTCTCAATAAAAAAATGTAAATGAATGTAATCTCGAACGCCTAAAATTTAAACCTTAATCCTTGGTGAGAAGTAATTACCAATATTAAAATACCCTTGACATGTTACAAGTTTAGATCCCTTAAACTATAAAAATACAATCTACTTGACAAATAGTTAACACAATAACTTCGACATTTTGCTTATAACTATAATAAAAACAAAACACTTTAATTGGATACAGGTAAAACACATAATTTTGACGTAGGTCTTTTTACCGTAGACAATTTTGTGCGTAGAGTCACGACACGAGTAAGACCGTCAGAACCAGGATGCTTTTGTTCAATTCTACCTAGTAACCACTTGCCGGGAGGCATGTCGTCCTCTTTAACTAAAACTATTTCCCCAACAGATGGTTCCGGAATTTTATAATGCCACTTATTTCGTTGCAAAAATTGGTGAAGGTAGTCGTGCGACCAACGTCTCCAGAAATCTTGCATCATTCTCTGATGAAGTTGCCATCGCTTTAAGTTACTAACACTTGCCCTTTCATAATTTGAATCGGGAGGTAAAACGAGTGGTTCTCCTACCAGGAAATGCCCAGGAGTTAGGATAGTAAATTTATGTTGATCTTCCACATACGATAAAGGTCTCGAATTAAGGCATGCCTCGATTTGAGCCAATACTGTGATCATCTCCTCAAAGGTAAGAGTCGAATTCCCTATCACCCTCTTTAGGTGATGCTTAGTGGACTTAATCCCTGCCTCCCACAGACCTCCGAAGTTTGGCGAATGAGGCGGGATGAAGTGCCACTCTGTACCATTATTTGCAAGTTCTTCTGCTAATTCAGGGTTACAGGCTGACCTTTCTTCGTTAAATAAATGAAGTAATTCGCGCGCTGCCCCCACGAAATTAGTCCCATTGTCGCTGTATAGTTCCGCGCATCGACCACGCCTTGACACAAACCGCTTGAAAGCAGCCAGAAATCCTCTGGTGCTTAGCTCACTAACTGCTTCTAAATGCACAGCCCTAGTGGCCATACATATAAATAAAGCAATATAGCCCTTGTACGACTTATTACCACGACCTTTAGACACTCGAATATTTATCGGGCCCGCGTAATCTACACCGCTACACAAAAATGGTTTGTTCGGGGTTACACGAGAGGAAGGTAGCTGCCCCATCAGTTGAGTCCTTACTTTAGCTGTGTATCGGATGCACCGCACACAGCTTCTTACATACTTTTTTGCCAAAGCCTTTACACCCATGATCCAATACTTGGAGCGTAAGTAGGTAATCATTAATTGCGGACCACCGTGCATAGTTTTCTCATGTGCATCCGCCATCAGAAGATTGGTTAAAAATGATTCTTTTGGTATTAGTATAGGATGCACTCTCTCATAAGTTAATTGTGACATTTCAAGCCGCCCACCAACTCGAATTATCCCCTTGGAATCTAGAAACATGTTTAACGAATCTAATTTTGTATTTTTTTTTCTTAACTTATGATTTTTTAATTCCTCCAATTCATTGGTAAATCCTTCTTCTTGACATCGTTTTACACATATTTCTGTTGCATCTTCGAGTTCCTGTTTAGATAACTGTCGTGACCTAGTACCAACACTTATCGCTTTATTTTTTCTCAAGTTAAGAAACCTACGGCAATAAGCCATAACTCGAATCAACCTTGACAACGATGAAAATCTGTTCCAAAATGAAATTTCTAAAATGCTTGTATGCACCTTAGTTTCTTCCAGACGTGTAACCAGATGTTTTGGTCTTTTGTATTCTATTACGGGTTCCCTTAGGAAATTCGGCCCTTCCCACCAAAGCGAGACCTCTTCAAGTTCAGATGGAGAAACCCCGCGTGAAGCACAATCTGCTGGATTTTGCTTGGATGCTACGTGCGCCCAGTGATGTGTATCCAAGGTGGTCAAAATTTCGGAAACTCTGTTAGCGACAAAGGTTTTCCACCGACTTGGATGACAATTCAACCAAGCTAACACGACTTCACTGTCTGTCCATGCGTGCCAGTCACTCCTTTGAATGGTCATGACCTCGCCTACTTCTGCAATCAACTTTGCTGTGAGAACCGCCCCACACAGTTCTAGCCTCGGGATGGACACCTGTTTAACGGGTGCCACCTTTGTCTTAGATGTGATTAAGGAGATATGAACATTACCCATGTCATCAATTACTCTAAGATAAACCACGCCTGCATAGGCGTTTTTAGATGCATCGGAAAATCCGTGCAACTCCGACTTCACAACATTGGAACCTGTATGTAACCATCGTGGGAATTTAATGCTAACAAGAGAAGCTAAACTATTGCGGTAAGTATCCCATTCTTGTACTAAATTATTCGGAATTTCTTGATCCCATTCCAATCCTGCTAACCATAACCTTTGAATAAACATTTTAGCTAGAATTATACTTGGTGCTAACCAACCTAACGGATCAAATAATCGTGAAATGTCCGAGATAATTTTTCTTTTTGTTACAGGTCCAGTCATTGGCGTGAGTTCCAGAGAGTACTGAAAACAATCATCGCGAGAGTCCCAGGTAAGTCCTAATATTTTTGTAACATCATCTGTTTTTATTCTTAATTCTTCATCGTTTCCACATCTAATTTTTGTCAATAATTCTTTACAATTGCTTTTCCATTTTTGCAATTGAAACCCTCCTTTAGCTAGCACTTGAGATAATTCCATGTAAGTTTTAAACCCATCTTCTATATTTTCAGCCCCTGACATCAAATCGTCCATGTAAAAATCATTTAAAATTATTTTTGCTATGTCTGAATTATCTCCGCACTCATCATAAGCTAACTGTTGTAGCGCCCGTACGGCCAAGTATGGAGCCGAAGCAGTACCGAAGGTAACAGTTATCAATTCATACTCGAGTATTTTCCCTTCAGGAGTATCCCTCCAAAGTATCCGTTGATATGGAGTATCTCGCCTATCCACTAAAACTTGCCGATACATTTTGACGATATCAGCCACGATACAGATCCGATGTGCTCTCCAGCGCATCACGGTATGACGGAGCTCGTCTTGCAATGACGGACCTACCATTAGATCATCATTTAGTGACCTGCCATTAGTGCCTTTACAGGAAGCATCAAACACGACACGCACCTTGGTGGTGTCTTTATCCTCACGTATTACTGCGTGATGAGGTAAGTAAACAGCCTTTTTATTATATTTTTCTTGCTCTGTTACTTCTACCATGTGGTTAAGCCTTAAATATTCTTGAATGACATTCGCGTAATCTGCTTTTAATTTAATGTTCTTACCTAACCTTGTTTCTAACCCATTTAACCTTTTTTCAGCAATCACTTTGGATTCACTGCACCTGCCAACCAGGTTTGGTTCGCGTAGCGGTAATCTTACGATGTACCTGCCATCTTTATTTCTTGTAGTGGAAGTTGTAAATAAACTTTCACATTTTGTTTCCTCCTCCGTTAGCATCCTTTTTGTTCCAGATGGCTCCTCTAACTCCCAGAATTTTCTTAACAATTCGTCATCATGGACGCTAGCATGCATCACGGTAATTTGTGGGTGAGTATATGTCCTATTGTCAACTTCAAATGCACCCGATAATATCCACCCTAAAGTGGTTTCTTGCGCTAAGAGAGTACCGCTAATATTCTTCTTAACTCCGTTCTGAATGACTTGGCTGTATATATCAGCACCCAATAACATATCAATTTTATTAGGCCTGAAATATTCTGGATCAGCCAAATCATTATCGCTCAAGTCTACCCATTCTACTCGACATACCTTTGAAGATGGGAGAAGAGCTGTAACCGACTTCAGAACGTGAGCATTGACTTTTATGTGAAAAGAAGGGTTAACTCTCGAGCGAAGTTTGATAACCACTACGGATTTCGAAGTTGTATCTTTATTACCACCCACACCTAACACCGTATTTTTGGACGGTATTTTATTTAAACTTAAGTACTGAACCATGGATTCTGTAATAAATGAACCCTGAGATCCCTGGTCCAGTAAAGCCCTAACCACCCGATAAGTTCCATTCTTCGACTCAGCCTTTACTAAAGCTGTAGCTAATAATACAGTTTTCTTACTGTGTCCTGTCGCAAGACATGAAACTAGTGGTTTATCCTCCGCTTGATTAGCGGCCTTTATCCTCTCATTTTCTGCTGATGAGGTTTCCGCGCGAGCAGCACTACTACCTTCACCAATATCAGACCCTACAACACCCTGCGGGTGTAACAATGAATGGTGGCGGCGTTTACACACCTGGCATCTAAGAGTGTTTCTACAATTTTTTGCAGAGTGGTTACTATATAAACAAACAAAACATAACCCTTTCTCTTGGGCAAACTTACGGCGGGCATCATTGTTTTCCTTGCTAAACTTAGGACATGAACTAATTTTATGATCCGCTGAACAATATGCGCAGGATACCTTTTTATTTTCAACTACATGAAATGCCTGAGTACCCTTTGGGATCCTAGAGTCTGTTTTAGTTTCTAGGCTTTCTAAACCTCGATATCGACTCACTAAAAACTCCCTAAATTGATCAAAAGTAGATAGGTCATCCGTTTGTTCCGATGCTGTCATCAATTCCCAAGCCCTCCTAGTTTCTTTATCCAATTTAGCACTGACAATATGTATAACTAGGATGTCCCATGATGCCACATCTACTCCTAAATTTTTTATTGAGTCTAAACAGTCGGAAGTTGTACTAATGAGTCTTTTTATGTCTGTCGCGGACTCGTTAGTTGTACTCTTTTGATTTAAGAAACGTTTTAAAATTCCGTTTGCAAGAAATCTTTTATTATTATACATCGACTCCAATTTATTCCAACTGGCCTTGTAATTTTCTGATGTCACGTCGACATTTCTCAATAACAATTCCGCATCTCCCGTTAAGTACCCTTTTAGGTAATACAGTTTTTGGGCCTCATCTAATCTACTATTATTATGGATTAGTCCTACAAATAAATCTCTGAATGTTTTCCATTCGATATATTTTCCAGAGAAAACAGGTATTTTTACCTCTGGCAGTCTAAAATTTACAAATTCCTTACTGTTACCAGGCCCCGAATTACTGATTGGTTCACCTGATTGGTCATTAGCATTACATTTCCCTAGTAGTTCTTTTATGTCACTTTTGAATTGTGTATATAATTCCTCCACATCATCATAAAGACAATTCTTATGATAGGTGGAACTATGTAGCTCTGCCCTTTTTATTTCACTAATTATTTTAATGTGCGTCTTACTAAACAACTGCCACTGTTGTTCCAAACTTTCTAAACGTGTTTCAAAATATGACAAAGTACGACGATCTTTAGGGCATTTCTTAAAATTAGCCATAGCCTTGGTCATGTTGGCCATTACATCTTCTTGGATATTATTTAATGCCTCCATTTTTATCGTAAACACAAAAATGCACAAAACAAATAAAACACAAGTAAAATATCAAGTACTCCACAATTAGAATACAACACACACAAAACAATAATTAAGAGTGGAAGAATATAAAAGTACTTATTTAACTTAATGTCCACTAACAACAATCTTCTTGCCTTTGTACCATTCACTTTATCACATGTCCCAAAACATTTTAAATTTTACAAGTCTTTTTCCGTTTTAATTTTATATGAAATCGGGCATAGATTCCACGTCTCAACCACTTTTTCTTTAAAATTTTGCAAGTTCAAAATCACTCAAGAATGGCTAAGTTATTTTATTAGTGTTAATAAAGTTCTAATTTAACTTCTTCAAATTAAATTCTTCCTGACAATAAGATTGAAAATTGTACTCACGATTTTCCACAATTCACTCACTGACACACTGACACCTCGTGACGCGCAAAATGCGTCTTGACGTAATGCACCACACCAGTGGCGCCCTCTGCTTGCCCACGATCTGCCGTCTTTTTCCTCCCTTGCGCCGTTCCTCCGGTTATAGTAGCCACCAGTAGTGCTGCACCACGCTCCACTGGCTGCTCCAACCGGTTCCACCTCCAGCTCCTGGTACCTCTCACCTGGTACCCCTCTTGAAGGGGATGCTCTGGACAGCGATCCACTGCCCAGTAACGACGCGAAGGGTGGTAATCTCTACCACCACCGGAGACCACCAACAAACACTCCCGACCACTCCTGCTCGAAGGACCATGAACGAACCCGGGGGTCGACTTGGAGCGGGTAGTGTAAAAACAAAACACTGGACTGGTAGTAAATCGCGTATAATTAAAACTTGTACCGAAATCACAGCGAATGCATAATGTACTGCTCACACCAAAAAATTAACCATCAAGCTACTTAGCTAAACGCATGTAACGTAACCATATCGACTTCTATTTCGACTACAACGCCATCTATCGAGCGAAGGGGTACTAATTTTCCAATATTAAATGAAATGAAGTTGCTATGATTCCGTTTGCTCTTATTTAACCTAAACACTTTGATAACTGCTGTAAACTGTTTAGGAGCTATACGTTTTATGACGATGTCAGTTTGGTCGTGTCTGTTTTATGTTATATGGTCTCCATAAGTGCATGTGTGAGTGCCAAGTTTTAATAGAATCGATTATAAACAGTTGAAAATGCGGTAGGTGAAAAATTAATCGACCTTAATTTTTCTTCACACTTATTTTTAGGGGTGGTCTTTCAATGGAGCAACTTGGACAAATACCTACATTACACCTACAAACATCGTTAAAATCTGACTTCTCTGGCAGAAGCGTAATATACGCATGTTAGCTTCTACGAATTGACTTGAGAACCTGCACTCATTTCCTGACTATAAGGACTGTTTCTGCAAACATTCTCTTCGCGTATTCAATTTGTCAAGGAAGATGTCTTGACAAAAAAAAGTTACATCCTCTCAATGAAAACGTCTCGCCTCTGAAAAATATGTTGGTAAAGTTATAATGACTTGTTGAGTTCAAGGGTTGCAAAATTGTATCTTATGTACCAGTTTCCTAAAGCACGAAGCCCCCTGTCCCTAGACTGCAAGTGTGTGTGGTCTGTGTCCCGATATTCGTTCTGTAATACCTCATTTCCGACTTGCTGTCTGAGGCGGCGCGGTAGGTTGGCATCCGATTTATCTTTCTTGTTATTTTTAATTTTATAAGACCGTAAGCATTTTTATTTAGTTACCGTCATTCTGCCTAATTTTGATGTTTAGATTTCAGTCATCTGAGGTTTTTAAAGATTTTTTGAAATTATCAGACCGCAAAAATTGATCAGTTTATGTCGTAAACTCGTAAGTATATGAAATGAAACTTGTTGACTTGATAATACTGTCTTTATCACTTGTGTATGACATCGTTGCGCCGTATAACAAGGTTAAGTGGTCAAGGTTTTCATAGCGTAGTCGACTGGGGCCGTCTGCCCCTCTGCAAGCGTATTTTCACGTGAATTCCTGATCAAATACCTGTCTGTTTTCGTTTGGAAGCAATCAAACAGATTATACCGGTGAATGATTCGAACGTGACCTAACTTTACTGATAAATAACAGAACTTTCAAATGTTATTCTTTCTAACTTTTGGTTTTCCAATCAAGCAGAATTCCGCTTTGCGGTTTACCTACTTTATAAATTTATTTTAGTGTTTCGTTAATTTAGGCAGCTTGTTATATCTACTAATTTAGGCTAAAATTTAAAAAGTAATATTTTTGTAGCTGGCGATAAGTTTACGTGGAAAACTTCATATTGAGGCTTCTAAAATATGTATGCGAATTATATGAAAAGTTATTTCAACGAACTAAGAGACTTAACAAAAAGCTGCAAAGACAAGACTGAAAGGAAACTGTAAATTCTTATATTCCTATGATAAAATGCACGTTGCATTTTATCTTTCTGTCTATTATAACGAAGCCCCTAAACCGATTATGATCATAATTATATAGTTTCTCTGGCTGGTAAAAACAAGAGATATTTTAAAGCGAGGACGGTAATCATCAACACACACATGTATCATTAATATGATGTTTTTCAACACACTTGTGAAGAAAATAATACTAAAAAAATCATTTTCAACAATTAAAACAAGTTGTGAATTTTTTTTCGCAATGTCGGGAAAAAATAATCAGTTTTCATGCGCGCGCATCACACACTCGCGATCAGCATATAGACTAGAAGAATAAGGTTTCTTTTTTTGCCTTTTCTCGGATAGCGTTTTAGCCCAGGGCTTGTTAACGTTACCAAATTCACGATAAAAGTATCGGTAAGTAACGATATTTTCATAATGTTAATTTATTAACGTTATCACTGGTATCGGTAATTTGGTATCGGATCAGTTTATTATTGTTCCCTGGTAACGGTAAAAGTATCGATACTTTTACCGTTACAGTCACATACCTTCCATTTCGGTTAACCCACGTAGGTAATTTTATATACTAAATGAACAGATAAACCGTTTGCGTTCGGTTTTGGGTGGCGACTAAACTCACAGCAAGTGGAAACAGAAAAAAAAGCTATTATGACGACATAAATGCGTCGTAAGAAAGAGATGAAAGAAAAATACCGTTACTTATAGGGTTAATTTGGTATCGGTATCAAGTATCGTTACCTGATAACACTATCATTTAACGGTAAATCATTGATAACGTTAAGTCAAATTACCGGTAAAAGTCCACCCAACTATCGATACCAGACTTAACGTTACCTATGAAATTAACGTTACCTTCGAATGAAGGAGGTAACGATACCTAATTTTTAACGGTATTCAAAGCCCTGTTTTAGCCACGTATAAAATGGGGAATTCAAAGTTGTCTTTATTACAGAAAAACTAAAGTTGCATTTGAATGAAAGTTTTATTTAACGTACCTACCTACAAGTTAAAATAATCTATTTAAATTCGAAGTTGCATGAAATGAGCAAGCAATATATACCTAAGTACATCAATTTATTTGTACCTACTATGAACACGATCTTTTTTGCATCGAAAGCAACTCAACCAATAAAATTGAATATTATCAATGAAAAAGTCACAGTTTTGTTACAGGTGTCATTATGTGCCTAATTGCGGTGAAATTAGAGCCATTTTATGAGTGAGTTGAAAATATAATAATCCTTCATACCACACAAGTCTCCGTGTATGATTGCTTTTCTTGTGGACATAATAAGTAATATTTATATCATAGCAAACATATCAAAACGAACAGACTTCTGTCTGAAACATTAAACAGCATATAAATTGGTTCTGTGTCACTTGTGATTGTGACCGACGCCCGATCAGATCCTACTCGTTCCTAATAGCAACAAATTCGTTGTCCGAACCAGGGCTTGTTAACGTTACCAAATTCACGATAAAAGTATCGGTAAGTAACGATATTTTCATAATGTTAATTTATTAACGTTATCACTGGTATCGGTAATTTGGTATCGGATCAGTTTATTAATGTTCCCTGGTAACGGTAAAAGTATCGATACTTTTACCGTTACAGTCACTTACCTTCCATTTCGGTTAACCCACGTAGGTAATTTTATATACTAAATGAACAGATAAACCGTTTGCGTTCGGTTTTGGGTGGTGACTAAACTCACAGCAAGTGGAAACAGAAAAAAAAGGTATTATGACGACATAAATGCGTCGTAAGAAAGAGATGAAAGAAAAATACCGTTACTTATAGGGTTATTTTGGTATCGGTATCAAGTATCGTTACCTGATAACACTATCATTTAACGGTAAATCATTGATAACGTTAAGTCAAATTACCGGTAAAAGTCCACCCAACTATCGATACCAGACTTAACGTTACCTATGAAATTAACGTTACCTTCGAATGAAGGAGGTAACGATACCTAATTTTTAACGGTATTCATAGCCCTGGTCCGAACGTATTACGGCACTGCAGGCTTGCACCACATTGTCATTATCTATTGTTCGCCAACCGAATACAGGGAAAGCTCCATTCTATGTATTTTTTATTTATGTAGTGCGGCAGTTTGGCAAGGCCAATTAAAATTTTTAAAGTATTTATTGACGTTGTTAGAGGAGGGTTTCATAGCACCCAGATCTAATTGGATTGTGGTTAGATAAGCAGTCGCTCCATGTAAAATACTGGTATTCAGCTGTATCCGATAAGACTGGAAGCCGACCCCAACATAGTTGGGAAAAGGCATGATGATGATTATGTATTGGCGATGAAAGCTGAATTAAACTTTTCTATAATTCCGCTGCATTTAAATAATATATTTTGGTAGCTGACTCAACCATATCAGTGATGGCATTCAGTGGCTCTCTTTAAATATAAAAAAAATATTCGCGAGCCATTTCTAGCTTTTCGTGGTCAATAAGGAACCTTTAGGTAGGTATAGTTTTTCCATGTCCGTCCATCTGTCTGTCATGGGGTTAGCTTAAAGACACTAAGTAGCTGTACTAGACTCTAGTACCTAGAGAGTTGTTATTAAACAACACGTTGACATAGTGGTAAAATTTAATCATGAAAATATTGTTTTAAGGCTGTTTTTGTTTGTGAGAATGAACTTTACTTGTCATTGTATCGTGGCATTCAGGAATCCGTTTGCGAGATATTAAATTTTAAAGTGCTATCTAGTTTAAAAAATCAACCCCCATCATCCAATGGTTTTATTTTTGGGCTTGCTGTCGATTTTCATAAAATGTTACTAACAAAATATATTGTGATTATGACTGTGTTTATTTCATCCATGCTGTGCGTGGATCATCGTTGCCCTCTTAAATGAAAATCAACTCCGTATGCTGTAGTTATTGCTAACCGTTAATAGCATTATTCCATAAGGTGAATCCTCCAACCAGCCCGCGAAATTCAAATTTTCTTAAGTTTTTTGCAATTTGCAGGCCAGTGATAGGTTGTATGTTGATGAACATTTGATTCGCGGCTGTAAGACGTATGTAGTTACAGAATTATAATCATCAAAATCATTAATACAACCCTCCGAGCTCATAAAGGTTCCGAAATGGCTTTGACCTTGTAAAAGTCATTTTTAAATGTTCATCAACATACAACCTATCACTGGCCTGCAAATTGCAAAAAACTTAAGAAAATTTGAATTTCGCGGGCTACCCTTGAACATCAACCTTAAATAAATGTTATTGCAACGCACAATAAGTTAATGTTGTTAGGAAAAAATACTTTACTATTTTATTTGTGTAATTTTACTTTATAATTTAGTTACGTTTTTGGCAACATACCATTTTAATTCAACGTTAAAATTCCTCTCAAAGTTTCGTCTTTATTCACCCCTGAGTTCCTATTCACCCCATTTTTAACCGACTTCAAAAAAAGGAGGAGGTTATCAATTCGACTGTATTTTTTTTTTTTTTATGTTTGTTAGCTCATAACTTGCGACTGGGTGAACTGATTTCCATGATTCTTTTTTCATTTGAAAGCTGGTGTTTCCCGTGTGGTCCCATTGTCACCATTTCAATATCTGATGATGGGATCTTGTAGAAATCGGGGGAACTCTTCAATAAATAACAGCAGATTAACCGCGATTGTTGCTATAGCATATCTAAGCATTGTTTACGCCATCACATAACATAATATCACGCCTGTACTCACTACAAAGGTGATGAAGAACTTCGGAGATAGGCAACGGAACTCCTCAATTAATGATAGCAAATGGACTGGGATTGCTGAAATCTCATGACTGTCTATTGTTTACACCAGTTCATAACATAACATCACGCCGATACGTTGTGAAGGGGTAAGCACATGTGAACCACTAAAAAGTGAAAAATAAAAACTTTTTTACAAAAAATAAAACCGACTTCGACAAAAATAAAACACAAAAAAGTGAAAAATAAAAAATCTGCTTCAGAAGTCGGTGGCAAAAACATGAAATCAAACAAACAAAAGTCACCGACTTCAGAAGCTGATTTTTTATTTTTCACTTTTTTGAGTTTTATTTTTACGGTACTAAGTGATTGTACTGTGTAGTGTTTAAATTTGCTTACATTAATTACAACTAAACTATGTAGGTACATAGTTTAGTTGTAATTAATGTGAGCAAATTTTAGCTAGCATTCCCATTTAATTTTAATCCTGAAATTTTCATATTTATGGAAATCCAGGTATTTGCTTCACATGACGTAAAGTGTTTGGTTTATTAATTTTACAATTTGACATATAATTTTTATATATTATTTGACATGTGTAGTTATTTTATTAATTGAATTTTATTTTGTTGTTGAATGTTAAATCTAATAGTAGTGTGTTATGTGTCTGCCTTTTGAGTATTTTGCTTGATAACATTATTTTTAAGTATACTTACTAAGAAAATTATGGAACATTGTTGTCCGAGTTTAAATAAATGAATTAATAAAAGAACGAGAAGAAGATAACAAGAAGAAGATAACACAGCTATAAGTAGTTGATGACGAGAAGAAGATAACACAGCTATAAGTAGTTGATGACGAGAAGAAGATAACACAGCTATAAGTAGTTGATGACGAGAAGAAGATAACACAGCTATAAGTAGTTGATGACGAGAAGAAGATAACACAGCTATAAGTAGTTGATGACGAGAAGAAGATAACACAGCTATAAGTAGTTGATGACGAGAAGAAGATAACACAGCTATAAGTAGTTGATGTTTAATAGTCAGTTGCGATATTTGTTGTAGACTGAAGACGAGAATAATACAACCGCTTTTCAGTTTCGTGGGGTTTCCGAAAATCTTTAGTGAGTTCGTGGTTTTACTGGTAGGTATAGGTAATTATGCTGTCTATGAATAGAGCCTTTTAAGTTGGCTATGTGTAAAAACTTGCGAAACAAACTCAGGTAGGTACATAATCATAAAGAATCGCAGACCACCCAAGTAAGCTGGTCCACAATAAGTTCCTATTTAAATAGACACACAAAAGGTTTCACTAAACGTACATGCATGCATCTCGTGTGTTGACCTGACGTAAAGAAACTTGTTTTTGAACGTACAGCTTGTGATAGGTACCTATCTAATTATATAATCGTCTTGCTGAATAATAATGACATGTATTCATTATATACGAAAGGAATGTACTTACTTTTAAAGGTCTTAAAGCGTTTCATAATATAGTAAAATGTTGCGTGTTTACAGGGATTTAGAATAGATCGTTGTCGCGTATAGATTTATTATTTTACGAAAACTTGTTTATTAATTTAATCTGCACATTAAATAATTGCTACTTTTTAGTTTTATGAGTGGTAGATTATTAAAGTTGTTGCTACTTTAATGGTGTTGTGTCCTAATGTTTTTCGGTAAATTGAAAGGATAAAGAGACATAACAACATGACATAATGTGAAAGGCTACGTGGTCACAGCTTGAGACACGTTTAGAAATTATGCTATCACCTCATATTCTAGATTACTATTTTGGACAATAGCCAAATTATATACCGTACGCATTATTATATCAAGGACCGTACGTAATTTACTTGGAAATGAATTAGACTTACTGATGCTCGTATTGTCGGGGCATCTACCTTTGACAATAGATACCTATGTAACTATTTGAAAACCTTTTTTTGAAACGAGCAGTTTGGCATTTCATTTATTTGGTTTTTTTTTTTTATATTAGGTTGATAGTCAAAACGGTGACTTACTAAATAATCAATAAAAATGGGTGGATACGTTGAGCGTCTTTGGTGAACCGTGAATATTTCAGAAGGCGCTGTAGGTATTGAGTGCTCCTGCTCTACGCGAGGACAATAGAGTTTCGGATGTTTTGAAACCTGACAACAGTTACGTCATTTGTTCTAATAACGCTTTAACACGATCTAAATTGTTGTCAATTCAGTTGAAGCGCTTCATTGTTATATAACAAGTAGTCAGTTCGCTCGAGCTACATTGCAATTAAAACGATAACTGTTTTATCATCTTAATCACCCAGTTGACATTGTTAGTTCGCTCGGCAGTAAAAGCAATCGCAGGTTTAGTCAAAAATACACTGCATTTTAATCTGATAACAAGTCCGACTTGACACCTCTGAAACGAAGAAAAGAGAAAAGAAGGACATTACTAATGACAACTAGAAACTTCGATATTCGTAAGGTTTCACATGTTTATCGGTGTTGGTGACAGAACGTGTACTTCAGTGATAATGGAGGATAGTGTCGTCGCTCAGCCGGCAGCCTGTGAGCAGCCTGTGAGACGTGAAACTCGATATGTGACCGTGTGCGACCTTGGCAAGGACACGGCCGGAGGTGGTGACTCACCAAGTGGCTGGTGAAGCGAGGCGTGCGCGTCGCAGTCGGCACAGATGGTGGACCGCAGCAGGCGCTCTCGCTGCAGGCGCCGCAGCAGCTGCAAGTGCTGCGGCGTGAACACCGTGCCCGAGCGCTCGCCCACCAGCAGCACGTCGCCTGCTTCCCACCAGGCTTGCTCGCGCAGCGTGCCATCGCGGTTGAACAGGCCCAGGTCCTTGTATCCCTCCGGCGGGCTCAGCGCGCTCGGTTCGGCCTCTTGGTATCTTTCGCACGCGCCACATCCCGAGCACTCCTCGCCTTCGCCCTCATCAGAGTAGCCGCACTCGTCGCGCACCACAATAATATAATCGGCCTCAAAAAATTCGTTGGCGCTCTCATCGAAGATAACACGATGCTTTTTAGTTTTGCTCCCCTTTTTCAGTGAAGACTTTAAGTTATCGTGATCTTTATTATGGCGCGTATCGCGCGCGGCGCGGTCGCCGCGCATGGTCGCGAGTTGTCGCGACGCGAGCGGTCGCTAAAGTGTCGGAAGGCTGGTTCGGCAGGCATGAGGCGGCGGTATAGCCGACTGCAGCGCCGCGCCCGCCCTATCCTATCGATCGTCGCCACCCGCCTCGGTGGGGCCCGCCAGCGTAACGCCGAGCATCTACAGAGCGCCCAGACGATTTCCCACTTGCCATGCCATAAACATTGAGCACCGCGCGCGCTCATTAATTGGACTCATAAATAAAAATTTATCAAGTTTTATTTTTCGATCAATTACCGATCTCGGTTTAATCGAGATTCTATATTCTAGATTAGGAATATATAATACTTAAGTTTTAAAGTAGATCATTGTTTCTATTAAAATTTGTAATGACTGTTACCTAATTATCTTTGGCACATAGGTACGAGGATAACACCGGTCCTGGGTTTCTCATTGCAGGTGAACAATTATAGGCCGCTCACCGCTCCCTGTCGTGTAAATGAACGCAGTTAAGACATACTGCTGGCGTTGCGGCGTGTTTACAGATACTTGTCAACATTGAAAGAGAAAGCGGTGAGGTGCTCGCCGGGCCGGCTCTCGGCTTCGTGCGGGTTCGGCTCCTGTCAGCAGGAACAACTACAGCTACTTATCTAAGATTTCAGCATGTTGTTGCGGTTTTGTTGTCTCATATGAATAATAACCCTCCTTTTGGGCTTCGCCGCAGTCGGGTAAAAGGGACAGGGTTCTGTTTTTTCCTGGTGCCTGGTAACATTTGAGTAAAACCTGAACCATTGTTCAGGTTTTACTCAAATGTGACGCATCGGTTCATCCCTCATGAATACGTACGTACCTAGGTACTTGGAAAAAATCTATCCATTATTTAATTATGAAAATAATTAATAATACGGGCTAATCCGCCAACAGACGCAATGCTCCACCATTTAAATATGTAATTGAACAGTTTCAGAATTAAACTATTCACAAAACAGAATATTTCACATACGTACCTACTTAATTAGTTTAATCAATAAATAGTTGAAGATTAAAGAAAATATGAATTATTTGTGGCAGGAGTGAATTGAAAAAGATTAGGAAACGTGTCAGACGGTTGGTAGGGGAGAATGGATTAAAAGAAAGCGTATCGCTGACCCCAAGTAACATGGAATAAGGGCAGGACAAAGATGACTGGTTGACCTAACGATTGAGTTTTATAATTCTATCTTAGATTAGATTGTCCTTCCATTGGTAGCTAACATTAAAAAGCCTAATAACATACTGTAAATATTAGAATCAAACTAAACTAAAACCGCTAACAAACTAAGAACAAAACTTAATTGCCACATGTCTATGTCGGGGCCTTATTCATAGGCTGCAGCGAGTAAAATGAACTCGCGAACTGCGTTCAAATGCACCCTGCGCTGAAGGGCCGCGCGTACAGCGGGCAAACACAAGCGGCTGCGAGATATTGCACGAAACATGCATGCTATTAAACAGCTGACGAATACGGTTTCTGGCTATTTACAGCTATACAGTTATTTACTTTTCACTTCAGTAGCTCAAACATGTAGGTTTTGCTGCCTGAAATCAGTGAGCAAAATCGCATTTTGCTCACTGAGTGAGACAATAGTAGTTTATGCGACTGTGCATAATGAAGGGCATTACAACACAAGAGTGTTGTAATGCCTAATTATGTATAGTTGCATACACTAATTTATCTACCCGAATATCATAAGGGCTCTATGATGGGCTCAGGAACCATAGGGAAATGACCAGCATTGTTACCAGTGTAATGCAATAAAAAATAAACAGGTTATTAGTTGCATAAGTCGCTGCATTTACGATATCTGGCGGAGTGTTCATGTAAATTTCTGAGTCACTATCGCTCATTTTCGACAGAAATAAAGAACTTATCAGAAAATTTGTCTACTCAATGAAAGGGAATAAAAAGCTTACGAACAAATGACAGCTCGAAATGGCGGCGTTTCGGATATCTGTCATTTTTTTTAAATCATATGCAAACGAACAAAGTCACTATTCTTGTGTCACTCGAGATCAAAATGTCGTGCGATTTATAATTAAAATCATACTGAATTGGGGTTTCGTATCGATTGTAGATTCTAGAATAGCACACTCACTTGAATTTGACACCTGTTCCAAATTTAAACTCATAACCTACTGTTTTCAGTAGGTTATGAGCTCATTACAGTTCTGTTTATTTCTGCTGGTTGGTAATGCTGGTCATTGCCTATGGTTTTTGAACGCATTAGAGAGGGTTTATGATATTTGGGTAGATAAAGTAACTTTTTAATTTTTGTTTTCAGAATGCCGCGAATATCTTATTCAGCCTTGGGTTAATCATGCATGTCGAAACATTCACACTCTATCTCTTTCCCGCCATTAGAAACAGAGAGAGACAAAGACCAGCCCTTTCGAAGTTCCGAATTTGAATTCGACCTCAAAGACAAACACGTTCGGAATTACGTACTAACTAAAGAAAAAATAATTAACCGAGCCACAGTTTTTTTAATTGGCCACAGGATCAAACTTCTAATTTTATAACTAAGCCACGGGAAAATTATATAAGTAGCCTCTAATATACTAATTCGTCTTCTTTACAACGCCCACTAAATATTCTATAGAAAGCATCAAGTGACGATCAACATTTATATTAACTTGTCCTTGTAATTTATACATAGGCACCTAATTTACTAACTCAGCCACGGAATTTATATCTCACCACCATTTTACATTTTACAGCTTCAACACAAGGCCCTCAAAAAAATATAAATGAAGCGACCCTAGTCAACATCATTTATTATAACTTCGCATGTAAAATAATACATCACATTCTTTTATCGTGAAAATAGCAACAGAAAGATTTGGCGCGAGCGCGCGAGACGACAGCGACCGGCCATTTGCACCAATCAGAGAGCGCCAACGTATATTATATATGAAATGTCAACTTTTGATACACTTTAGATTATTATATTTACGTTAAAAATACCTATTAGTTACAGAAATGTTTTTACCATTGTCTAATTGACTAGTCACAGGCAGACTGTATGATTCGTTATTGTAAACTGAAGGAAATAGGTTAGGTCCCAAGCAACATGCTCACGTGATAAATGACGATAAACTGACGTCATCTTTGAAACAATGACGTCCTTCGTCATATATGACGTAATAAAATGTCGTGATTTGGAGCTATATGTCGTCGTTTGCTTTTTAAGACGTCATCAAGTAACGTGATTCGGAGCCCACCCACTTGATATCTAGTAGCGCCACTGCTCGATAGATGGCGCTGTACGCTGACGTCACGTTTCTGAATCGCGGTGTTAAGATTCTCCGCGAGCGAATGACTACCCCTGCTTTACTTAGATGTGTTATCGCTGCTCGGCCTTTTGGCTAAGATCAAAGTGTAGTATCTGTTCTTTTCAGCTTAATACCTGAAAGTGCACTGAGGGACCAGCCCAGTATATTAATCTGATTTTTGTAAGCCGTTCGCGGGTCGGCCCGGCCTCGGTACTACTCTAATTTAGTCATTTATGACGTGATTATCACGACGAATGCGACGACATGGCAGACGTTATAATTGACGTCGAAATCACGTAAGCTGATCACGTCATTAATGACGCACTAATTTGTGACATTCTGTTTTTTTTTGACTGGCCTGTTGGTCTAGTGGTTAGTGACCCTAACTGCTATGCCGGAGGTCGTGGGTTCGATTCCCACCCAGGACAAATGTTTGTGTGATGAGCACGATCATTTGTTCTGTGTCTGGGTGTAATTTATCTATAATATGTATGTATTTAGAAATATATAAGTATGTTTATCAGTTGTCTAGTACCCATAACACAAGCTCTGCTTAGCTTGGGACTAGATGGCGTTGTGTGATAGTTGTGGAATATTATTATTATTATTATTATTCTCACGTCAAAATTGACGTCTATAATGACGTGATACGACGTCTATCGATGCCTTAAAATTCACGTCATTATTCACGTGAGCATGTTGCTTGGGGTTAGGTTAAAACTGTGACCAAACGCGCGCGAGCCGAGCGAGCGAAGCGAGCGGTGCCGCGGCAGCGGCCGGCGAGCGCTTGCTACTTCCGAGTTGCTTGCAGAAATGTTTTCACAACTTATTGTCTAGTTTTCCGATAAAAATAAAGTTCTGAAACGATTCCGTCGATAACTTTTGTAGCACAACATGTAAATAAAATCGATCTTTAGGACATTCGATACTCTGAACTTCAATATTTAGGTCATTAAGTACTCTGAACTTCTATATTGGATGGTTCCACCACTATAAGGATGGACTTCCTGGCAGGATTTTAATCGCTGTTGGCGTCCAGGGGTTCTCCAGTGTCGTATACGTCTTGTATCCGGTCTCATACCAAAACGAGACTCATCAGAAAAGCAACCGAAACGCCACGAAAAGCAAACGAACCATCATGGTATGGGCGGGTATTTGGATCGGCGGAAGAACTGAGTTGATTTGGATCAGAGGCAACCTCAACGCTCAAATTTATGCTGAGACGATTGTATCAGACCTCATCGTTCCTCTACAAGTGCAAATCGGTCCCTTATTTCAGTTAATGCATGATAATGCACGACCGCACACCGCAAGAGTTGTAAGACAGACTCTCGCCGCAGCTAACATCAATGTCCTGCCCTGGCCTGCTCAGTCGCCAGACTTGAACCCGATTGAGCATGCATGGGATATGCTACAGAGAAGAGCTCTGCCGAATATGGAGGGTATCCAGTCGCAAGAAGACCTTTTTTTGTTGTTGCAACGAACATGGGCGGCCATTCCACAGCGTGATTTGGATGAACTCATTTTGAGTATGCCAAACCGATGTTCTTGTGTTGTTAGTGTTCGCGGTAGAAACACGGATTATTAATTGTTTAAGTTACCCAATAAAATTTTAAAAAAAACTGTTATATCAGTCTTTTTTTCGAACTTTAATGTTAGTGGTTCAAATGTCAAAAATCCCTTTATTAGGAAAATGGCAAATTTCTTTATTAATGCAAAGGTGACTTGGTTTATCGTTACTGTGACAAACGAAAACACTTTATTTGATGAATCCTTAAGGGCCGGCTCCGGAAATCGAAGGTTGGGAATGTCATAGAAATAGATAGAAAACGATGCTCCACAACCTTGAAATAAATCACACAGCTAGCCAATGAATGTAACTTGTTATTGAAACTTTTTAATTTAAGATAATGCTTATGGATAAGTGTAAAAAAAAATCAGAAAATCACTAAAAACGAGTAAATCGCACTCCCGTATTGTAACAACTGAGTCGTAATTATTGAGAATTTTTAAATGAATTTTATTAAATAATAAAGTTAAAAGTATAAAGTAGTCACTGAAAGCTTCATTTTTTAATAAACATACTCTCATTTTGTGTAAAAAAATCACAAACTTGCCCATGTTTTTCGCTCAAAATCTTCATACAAATTACTATGAAGCGGAGCGCTTTCTTAGCAAGCGTCGACGGACCCACTCGTGGCTCAGTCTGCCACGCGCCTCCAACGTGAGAGCACGTCGGTTTGCGCCGCATCGGCAGATCGCAGTCGAACCGTGTACGTACACAAAATCAGTGCACAGTGGTCTCGCGACAAACTTTTGTGATACCATAATAGTTTTGAAATTGAGTAAGTATACTTTTTATATTATTGTGAATTTGCATTATATTACTCGTAAATTAGATAGTAGACAATGTACTGGTAGGTATGTGTTTCTTATTGTGTTTTTGTGTTTTTTTTTTGTGCATCTGATTTGACATTACATTTCGTTCGTAGAACAAAAACATCAAAAATTCTGGTTGTTTACATTTTCATTATACTAATTCTTAATTATCTGATAAACGCGTGGACCGATTTATATGATTCAAACGGATAGAATGGTTTTATACATAGAATTTTCATTTGACAAAAAGTCGTTAAGATATCTCAACAAACAAAAAATCTCATTTTCAAGTTGCTCTCGTAATTATCCAACAAAAAAGATACCTACTATGGCGCACAGATATAAGCCGCGCGCGGTGCGTTTGTATGTATGAAGATACCGTACTTCCCCCTTTTTAGAGTTCCGTAGTCAACTAGGAACCCTTAAAGTTTCGCCATGTCTGTCTGTCCGTCCGTCTGTCCGTCCTCGCTTAATCTCTGTGACCGTTAACACTAGAAAGCTGAAATTTGGTACCAATATGTGTATCAATCACGCCGACAAAGCGGTTAAATAAAAATTGGAAAAAAATGTTTTATTAGGGTAGCCCCCCTTTATGTAAAGTGGGAAGTGTTTTTTTTTTAATTTCAACCTTAAGGGTAAACAAGCCAACGGTACGAACTAGTTGGTGGGCGGGGCTAAAATGCATGCTATTTCATCCGACGTCACGAGCGAAATGCATAGAGCGAAAGAGACACAACTAAAACGGGCGCGCGATTGTTTCTATGCAGACCTTTGGTAGTATGGATACCATGAAAAATCCATTGAATGTATCTGTTCAAAATAGAATTATTTGAATTCTTTAATAACTAATCTATGTCTGTATGGTTTTACTTTTTTAATTTTCGTACTATATACGTTACTTATTTACGTCCAAAGATGGTTAAAATTAGTGCTAAAATATGAAAGTTTCGACGCTCATAACTTTCAAACCAATATTTTTTTTCCAATTCTGCTTCCATAGAGACCTAGATAATGACAAGACTAGTTGATACAATTTTTAATTTTAAACCTACACCGTCAACCAGAGGAGTAATCACCATACTACGTTTGTATGGAAGAATGACTTGCTTGTGCAACCTTAACGTGCGATATATCGTTGGAAAGGTATTTAAAAATGAATAGGGGTTTACTAAAATCATTTTTTGATAATGTCAATAATTTCGGAAATAATCGCTCCAAAAGTAAAAAACAATGTGTCCCCCTCCCCCCCTCTAACTTTTGAACCATACGTTTAGAAAATATGAAAAAAAACTGAAAAGTAGAACTTTATAAGGACTTTCTAGGAAAATAATTTTGAACTTGGATGGAAACAACAGTTTTTGTACAAAAAAGACAAAAAGTTGCACAAAATAATTTCTGGACTAAGTTTGTAGTATAATCGTATATATGCAAGCATTTTTTTTTAACTTCGTTTACATATTTTACGGACGGACGGACGGGAAACTATGGAACCCTACACTGAGCGTGGCCCGACACGCTCTTGGCCGGTTTTTTTATAGGTACGATGGTTAAACGTATCAAATTTTATTTGTGAATAACAGTGTAGGCATTTATCGTTGTAGCCCTGTAGGTCCGGCCGTGTGGAGGAGCCCTGCACATTGTGTGTGTGTGTGTGCTTGTCTGTCTTCATTTTATTTCATTAGGTATCTGATATGTTATATTTATTGCAGAATCAAGAATATCCGGCACTAATCATGGAACCGGAGCTGCAGCCTGATGAACATGAACTGGTTGTTGGCCGCAGATTGGTCGACGTTGACTTTGTTTTTAAGCAATTGCAAGATTTATGTGATCACGGTTTTCAGTACAATATATTATTTTTGTAATTGGGAATAACAATTTCATTTTGTATTGTGCATCTAAAATAATAAAATTCTATAGTACAATTTAATATATGTACATTATTAATCTCGCTATGCTAATAAATCTAATAATCACTAATAATCACATATTTGACCACATATCAAAATCAGTGACAATAAAGTTACAATTTAGTTGGCGAGTCAAAGTCTGACGTGGCGACCCACTGTGCATACGTACATGTGTGCGTGTGCGGTGCGCGAGCCTCGATCGTTGTGAGTGTAGCGCTAAAAACCTAAACTTCGCGCGGCGCGTCCGCGAAGCTGGCCCTTAAAGAAAATTTTAATTAATATCAATCAGGAGAAAAGTTATTGCAAAAATATATGTTGATCCCTAGACACTTTTGATGTGTGTATTAATTTATTACGATATGTAAAAGATGCTGTAAATGTTAAATTATGCATATTAATTATGTAATATTTTCATTACAGGTTGTACGGAATTAGTGGAGCATGTCGCAATAACGAGCTATTAAAGCTAACAGTTAATAAATAACAGTAAATATCGAAAAGCATTCAGATAAAAAACTGTTAGTAAAATTTTATTGAATAATACGAAGACGAACCTTGACAACCTACCTTGACAACCTTGACTTGTCGAAAATCTGTAAGCGCATAGTGGAAACAATAAGTCTGAATTCGACCTCGGAGGCTGGGTAAGATTCATAGCACTTCGAAGAATCGTGGCGAAGAGCTTCAATTGGTGAAGAACGTCAAACCGGACTGGCACTCATCCACGTCCAATAAAACGTACGGCGTACCCATTGGAAGTAGATTAGAGGTATTTTTTAATGTTTATAATTATGTACAGCAAGTACTTACCTACCTAATTATAAACATTAAAAAATACCTACTTTTTACTTGTATCTATGATTAAGTATAAAAATTTAATTATAACTTCTTGTGTCTTGACAACGACTATATGTGACTCCCCCCCCCCCCCCCCTGACACCAAAGCTGGATCCGCCCTTGCCGGTAACACATCCATACAAAATGTAATTTTATTGAGTTTTGCCTGGGTCCATATTGGCTCACCTAAAGTTTTTTACCCGAAATTGTTCTTCCTAACGATTTGTAATCCGAATGATCACTCCTCCTAAAATTTTTCATCCTAAAGTTTGAATTCCTACTATTTGTAATGCTACTGGTGATGTTCCTAACACTCATGTTTCCGAAAATTTTAATTCATAATATCGTTATTGTAAACATATTTCAACTCCTACTGTTTTTTATCCTAACGTTTTTAACCCTAAACATAATTACCATAATATTTTCACTCATACAACTGTTTAGAATGATTAAAGGTCGTTTCACTGATTTTTGTCTTGAAATGAAATAAATGAATGAAATTCAGGTCAGAGTGTCGTCTTGGGGCACTATGAAAAAATTACTTAGAAAAATTTCGCGAACAATTTCCAGGTAGCGCTCGCCGGCCGCTGCCGCGGCACCGCTCGCTTCGCTCGCTCGGCTCGCGCGTGGTTGGTCACAGTTCTAACCTAACCTAACCTATGGATATCCTTGCATAGTATATAAGGTCCCATTAAAATAGGTGGACAAATTTTAACACAGCGTTTAGTAAGCCTAACTAAAGACACCTAAACAAAAAAAAAAACACTATATAAAGTGATTTTATTTTGACTTAAAATAATAAATTGCCGGCCATTTGCCGGCACTCTAGAACTAACTCATCCTATAAAAGTAGGTATTTTAATGTCTTTTTCTTATATATTCTTTTACTATTGTCCTTATTTTAGCGGTCTAAATGATTTCTAAAATTTTGTCCACCTTTTTTAATGGGACCTTTTATAATACTGATTATTATGAATAGAAAGTAAGTAGGTAATATAAACAAAAAAGATATGACTTTGAATAATAGTGTAATAGATGTTTATTGCTACTGACATTATGAAGTTGAATGCTTCGGAATTAAAACATTAGAGACAGAGACTTTAGGAATTGCGATCGTTAGGATGAAAAATGTTAGGAAGAACATTATCGGATCTCCAATTATCGGAGTTGAAATTTTAGGTGAACTTTGGCGCACCCGTTTTGCCTACCTCTAAGTAATAGCGAACATAGTGCTACCCGCAAAACTCTTTACAACGGGTAAATGACTGCTTAAAATGTATATAAAAATGTTATGTTGGTTTGTGTACGCTTCAAAAACTACTTCACCGATTTTCATGCTGTTTTCACCAATGGATAAAGTAGTTCTCCAGGAAGGTTTTTAGTATATAATTTAACCGACTTCCACGCGGGTGAAGCCGCGGGCATCAGCTAGTTATATATAAAAATTTAGTACATTTCAGTACAATATATTTAAATAACTTTTCAGGTTAAAGTTGATAAAAATATCGAAAATCTATAGTGGTCGTGCCAGAAAGGTTCTACCTAGCAAGGCTACGGTCGATACGTTACAGCAGCGAAAATATGTGAGTACACTTTTTAAAGTCGTGAGTACAATAAAGAACACATTTTTTCATGAATCTGTACCGCATTAAAATTAAGGTAATCATTCATGGTCGTGCTGGAGAGGATCACACCTTTCCACCAGAGATGTGCTATGCTACGTTGCTATGGATGCGTTTGATATCCACCAATCATATTCATTGGTGCACATAGGTTCACATAGCTTAGCACTGGTGGAAACGTATTCAACTAAGATATGTTTTTCATAATAATGTTACGAGCTGGGTATGGGATAAATAAAAACACTACCAAATAAACACACGAATTAACTTTATTAATCGCAAAACACGTATTCACAATCACTTCAACAGTACTGAACACTTTGTCGCACTAGATAACTCTTCGAACCTTTCGTTGTCTCGCTTAAAAGTGAACTGCCCAACTTCGTCCTCAATCGGTCCTTTTATACCCGAGCAAACAAAAGACATTCGAGATAATTCTCTATTATTCAAGAAAGCATCCACAAAAAAACATTAACAAAAAATAAACTTAAAGATAAAAGAACCGACAAGGAAGAAGTTACTTAACGTCGTCGGCATACGGTCGAAATTACAATGACAACTGCCGGCGACTCCCGGCGCCTGACCTTGAATACAATGTAAGTTCTATACCTACTACGGAAATAGGTACCTAAAAGAATGAACTCGTATTTTCTAGGTACTACACAGTTATTAGCGCGGTTTCTCGAAGATTCTAGATGACCGTCGTAACACTGCCCCCTCCTTAGACATGCTCGTCCCGAGCATCATTAGTCCCGTAATATCGCGCCAGTCGGTCCACATGCACAACCTTAGGCGCACCTCGCGGACCCTTCTGTATTCTGTAGGTGACATCGTTGATCCTGGTCACAACTCTGTATGGTCCATCCCATTTTGCTTGCAATTTCGGAGACTTTCCCTTGCTCCGCACTGGGTTATGCAACCACACCAGCGAACTTTCGTCGAAACCACGACTGTTTGCCTTCCGGTCATAACGAGTCTTCATCTTCTCAGACATCTGTTGTCCGGATTGCCTGATATGCTCATACACATCATTTAACTTGTTACGCAGATCATTCGCGTAATCCGTTACACTGCGTGGGACATCCGGGGGGGTTCCAGTGATTAAATCTGCAGGCAACCGTAATTCCCTTCCAAAGTTCGCGAAGGCTGGAGTTACAGTCGTACTTTCGTGAACTGCACTCCGATAGGACAGAAGAAACGGCTGTATGTGCTTGTCCCAATCCCTTTGCCTGTTTTCCACAACTTTTGCCAGATATCTCTCCAACGTCTGGTTGAATCGTTCCACCATTCCATCAGATTGTGGGTGGTAAGAGGTGGTTCTGGTTTTGTGGGTACCCATCAATCGACAAGTCTCCTGAAAAACTTGCGATTCGAAATTCCTCCCTTGATCGCTGTGAATTTCTAAGGGTACTCCAAAACGACAGAAGACTTCCTGAACCAATTTATCTGCGACTGTTGTAGCTTCTTGGTTAGGAATGGCGAAGACTTCTGGCCACTTTGTGAAATAGTCCATGACAACCATGAAGTACTTGTTTCCGCTGTCACTTTCCGGAAATGGTCCCGCAACGTCCAGTGCTATCCGCTCCCAGGGAGCTCCAACGTTGTACACTTTCAATGCACCTCTGCTTCGTGTGTGGGGTCCCTTCACAGCCGCACAGCTGGTACATTTGCGACACCAGTCTTCCACATCATCACGACAGTGGATCCAGTAAAAGCGCTCTCTGATTTTCAGTAGAGTCCTTTTTACCCCCATATGTCCTCCTGAGCATCCATCATGGTAGAGCCGTAAAACATCCGGTACCTTAGCTTTAGGGACAACCATTTGTAGATGACAGCTGTCCCCTCGAGCGTTTTCCCATTTACGGCACAAGACTCTATCCTGGATCTCCAAACTGTTCCATTGTGCCCAATAACTCTTCGTGATGGAACTCATCGCAGCCACATCACTCCACTTGGGCTTCGGAGCACCAGCTTTGATCCAGTCGAAGATTGGCTTGATGTCCGAGTCATTTTGTTGAGCCTGTTGTAGAGTCTCCTTCCATTCATCGCTGAGATCCGTTCTAAGCATCCTCACGGGCACTACTTCCTTAGTCTCTTGCCTGGCACAGTGCTTGCAGTCTTCAGGACAAGGTCTTCTTGACAAGGCGTCTGCGTTACCGTGAGTTCTCCCACTGCGATGTTCGGTTACAAAGTCAAACTCTTGCAGTAGTTCAATCCATCTCGCCACTTGCCCCTCTGGATTCTTGAACTGTAATAGCCACTTCAATGCAGCATGGTCAGTTCGTAGCTGGAATTTCCGTCCCAACAAATACTTACTGAAGTGCTGCAATGTCTTCACTACGGCGAGCAGCTCTCGTCTTGTTACGCAGTAATTTCTTTCCGGTTTGGACAAAGACTTGCTGAAGTAAGCTATAACAACCTCCTGATCTCCTTTCCGTTGAGATAACACGCCCCCAATCCCAGTATTACTTGCGTCTGTGTCGACTATAAAGTCATTTTCAGTGTCAGGATATCCCAAAATAGGAGTATTGCACAGACGTCCCTTTAATTCTTGAAATGCGGCGTCGCAGTTCTCATCCCAACAGAATTGTTGCTTTTCCTCAGTGAGTCTGTGTAGAGGTTTCGCAATGTCGGCAAAATTCCTCACAAACCGGCGATAGTAGGAGCACAAACCCAAAAATGCTCTGACCTGTGTCTTGTCTTTCGGAACTGGCCAATCCTTGACGGCAACTACTTTCTCTGGGTCTGTTTGAACACCTTCTCCCGAAACTATGTGTCCTAAAAAGTTCACTTGCTTTCTGAAAAACGAGCACTTTTTCGGACTCAACTTCAGGTTTGCTGTTTGGATCTTCGACAGCACTCGGTTGAGGTTTCTAAGGTGATCTTCAAACGTACGGCCCACAATGATTATGTCGTCTAGATAGACAAGACATGCGTCACCAATCAACCCGGCAAGTACTTGCTCCATCAGCCTTTCAAACGTTGCAGGAGCATTACATAAACCGAAAGGCATAACTTTAAACTGCCACAATCCTTTTCCTGTTGAGAATGCAGTCTTCTCCTTATCCTTGGGGTCTATTTCTACCTGCCAGTAACCACTTTTCAGGTCTAGTGTCGTAAACCACTTCATTCCTGCCAGCGTATCCAGTGTGTCATCGATCCTAGGCAGTGGATAGCTGTCCTTTTTCGTGACGTCGTTCAGTCGTCGATAGTCCACACAGAAGCGCATACTGCCGTCCTTTTTCTTTACCAGGACCACAGGAGAACACCATGGACTGGATGAAGGCTCTATAACACCATCCTTCACCATACCCTCAATCATGGTTTCCACTTCTTTTTCCCGTGCAACTGGTAGTCTCCTTGGTCGCTGACGGATAGGTAACTCGTTGCCTGTATTAATTCTGTGCTGAACCAGTCCAGTTCTTCCTATGTCAGCATCACCCGTAGAGAAAATACCGGCGTACTGAAGTAACATCTTCTTAGCCTTGTCCATTTCACCTTCCGTTAAATGACAATTTTCTAGAAGCGTTGACACGTCGAATTTGGCACTACTAATTTTGTTTCCGGTAGGTAGATCTTGCAATTGACGCATCCAGCAATTACTTCCTCGCAAGTGCCGATCAAGGTGCCCTTCTTAATCACTTGCTCCTTGTCACTTGGATTCAAGATTCGTACAGCTGAGATATTGTTGGCCTTTACCAGAGTTCGTGCCATCTTCCATGAAAACTCATTGTCCACCCTTTCTATCAGAACACTTCGATCTTTGTGTCCAGAGTTCTGTGGTAACTTAACTGGCACGATCGTTTCTGATCTGCGAGGAAGAACAATTTCCTTCAGGCAGTACACTTTCCCTGATGGTGCACCTTCCATGAAGACTTCCTCTGAACCACATTTCAACACTCCTTGGTCAATGTCGATCTCACAACGATATTTCCGCATGAAGTCCAAGCCCAAGATGCAATCGTCGACTATGTCGGCCACGATGACATTGTGTCGGTAAATTCTGTCACCCAATTTTAACTCCACCTCCTTCTTGCCTCGGACGGTTATGTGCTGACCGGTAGCTGTTAATAATTGAAGACGGTCGCGGTTATTGAAGTAGCCCCCAAGAAACCGATTCGCCAGGTGAGAATTGACGACAGTGTGAGAAGCTCCAGTATCCAACGTCAGTTTGCATGGAGTTCCGTTGACTTCGCCGTTGATAGTCAGGCTGTTCCCGTCATGTGCTTGTGAGATCGAGATCCTCGGGGCTCTTTCAAATCCAGCCAGCACCCGCCCCCCAGTCCTGGCATTTACTCGTTTCCCTGTTGTGGTTGGGCAGCCACTTCAGCCACCTTTCCCTGCTGAGGTTGGTCTTCTCTTGGTGAGCTGCGCTTAGGACAGCTTGATCGAAGATGACCCCTTTCTCCACAAGTGTAGCACCTAGGGCTGTATCCTTGCGGGCGGTCGCGTACAGGTGACGCTACTACCTCCCTGACCCGGTGCGTACGGTGGTCCTGCCTCACTGCCTCTACTTCTAAGGCATGGGCCAAGGCATCTTTCAGCGTCTCATGATGCCCAAGTCTCACAGCGGCTCTAACCTCCAAGTCGCGTATTCCATCGATGAACGCCTGTACCAGATTTCCATCAATAAGTGCAGGGGCGGACTGGTATGCTTTCCGAACCAGCTTTTCAACTTCCAGGGCCCACTGCTGTAAGTTCTCGGCACTACGTTGAACGCGATCCCTTAATTTTGCACGAAAAACATGCTCCAGGTGCGCGTCGCCGTATCTGGATTCTAATGCCTCCAGCAGCTGTTCGTAGGTCACATCCTTGCCGAGGGCCTCAAGAATGTTAAGGGCCTGGTCTCGGAGACCCAAGGTGAGCGCGGTCATGGCTTGCGCTTTGGTCCACCCATTCACTTTCATAACGGCCTCGAATTGGATTTTATAGGCCGACCACGAAGATGTTCCGTCGAATGGCGGCACTTTAAACCCGCGTACTGAAGGTGCAGCAATCACCGAAGCCACAGCCCCGTCTCCAACCTTAATTTCGCTCAGGGCCTTCTTCACGTCGGCGATCTGGATTTCGGCCTTTGCGATACGGTTGTCGTGCTGCTGTACCTGCTCCTTCATCACGCTCAGCTCTTTCCCAACTGATGCGTGAAGATCCTTTATCAGGAGCATCTGTTCCTCTTGGCGCCGAGCCTGCTCCTCTTGACGGCGAGCCTGTTCCTCCTTGTCCCGTTGCAACTGCTCCTCCAACCGACAGGCCTGCTCTTCTTGACGACGTGCCTGGTCTTGCAGCAGTGCCATTAAGGCAGACAAGTCAGGCGCCGCTGATGTAGTAGGCGCCGCTGGAGTAGCTCCAGATGGGCCAGCGACTGGCTCTGACGTAGGCTGGGCACCGCCCGGTGTTTGTGTCGGGGAGTCCCCAAATCGCCTTTGGTCCATACCTTGCTGCCGCTGACTCCTCGTACGGATACTATCCGTGTCGTCCTTCGGTAGAATCGGCATTATTTATCCCCGCTTCTGACACCAAATTGTTACGAGCTGGGTATGGGATAAATAAAAACACTACCAAATAAACACACGAATTAACTTTATTAATCGCAAAACACGTATTCACAATCACTTCAACAGTACTGAACACTTTGTCGCACTAGATAACTCTTCGAACCTTTCGTTGTCTCGCTTAAAAGTGAACTGCCCAACTTCGTCCTCAATCGGTCCTTTTATACCCGAGCAAACAAAAGACATTCGAGATAATTCTCTATTATTCAAGAAAGCATCCACAAAAAAACATTAACAAAAAATAAACTTAAAGATAAAAGAACCGACAAGGAAGAAGTTACTTAACGTCGTCGGCATACGGTCGAAATTACAATGACAACTGCCGGCGACTCCCGGCGCCTGACCTTGAATACAATGTAAGTTCTATACCTACTACGGAAATAGGTACCTAAAAGAATGAACTCGTATTTTCTAGGTACTACACAGTTATTAGCGCGGTTTCTCGAAGATTCTAGATGACCGTCGTAACAATAATATGAAAAACATATCTTAGTTGAATACGTTTATCCTGCCATAAGGCAGGATGGTGTGTTGTGTTGCTATGCTATGCTAACAGAGAGGAGATGTGCCAAATTCGACTAATCTCAGTTACATCTGGTCATAAAGTCCTAAGGGCGCCCTAAGGCCCTAAGGGCGGGACTCCACCAAAGCGGAGATGTGCCAAGCAGAGAAGAGATGTGCCAAATTCGACCAATCACAGTTACATCTGGTCATAAAGCCCTAAGGGCGGGACTCCACCAAAGCGGAGAAGTGCCAAGCAGAGAAGAGATGTGCGAAATTCGACCAATCACAGTTACATCTGGTCATAAAGTCCTAAGGGCGCCCTAAGGCCCTAAGGGCGGGACTACACCAAAGCGGAGATGTGCCAAGCAGAGAAGAGATGTGCCAAATTCGACCAATCACAGGAAGGGCGAAAGACCAGATGTAACTGATTTTAAGCACTGGGTTTTAAGCTCAAGCTCTGTTGCCTCTTTACGATACCCATGGGACGAGTTGGGCGGTCATATAAATAATTACTAATTAAGTTCTTGCTGGAGGTTTAATAATTATTTATAAGTAAGCAATCACACCACACATACAAGTAAAGAAAAACATTATGATGTACATTAGAAATTGCCAACCTTAATGTCTATACATAATATAGGTAGTTGCATTCATTTATTAAAAGGAGGAAGATACGGTACGCGCTAACATCGCAATCAGAAAAACATGCACCGAAACTCACACAGTGCTCACACATGATAGACAAGGACAGGACAGACATAAGAGCCGACGCTGTTGTGCGAGCGAAATCGCGTACAGGCAATCCCATATGGGCCTACTACACGCACGCACTTCCCCAGTTTTCGTTCACACTTCACAGTACATCGCGCGTATGGTTGGTAAAACTGTATTACCATTACAAACCACACGCGCGATGTACTGAACCACACGCGCGATGTACTGTGTGCACCGTGTAATCCCGCAGGCAAAACTGTGGGGAAGCGCGTGCGTGTAGTAGGCCCATTAGTTTAGTAGTAGGACCATGTACTGTGACTTAGTACCGTATCTACCTCACATTGATTACATCAATGGGTAGTTAGTTGGTTTCTTTTATGGTTGTCACTCGGCCAAAAACTTTTCATCAAATGGGCATTTCCCTTTCTAGAATACTTACTTGATTTTACTGTGAGCAGTTACTCGAAGTTAAACTAAAATATACTAAATAAATAAATATCATTTCATTAGATAATTATAACAATTGATGATCCCAGATGAATTTAGGCATATAAATAAAAGCTGATACATCCTTAAGTTCTAAAGTATAATTGTAAAAATAGGTACTGATACAGATCACATATATCTAAGCAATAATAGAAATACAAATATTTAGTATTACATATTTATTACAAGTTTAAAAATAATTAAGTACTTACATGTAGGTAATTCAAATAATGCCCAGCTTAACTAACAGGCACAGTTACACACACACACAACAGTACATTAGGTACCTACAACTACATGCTGAAACTAAATCTTATGATACTTTCTTCTAAATGATTTTGATTTGATTTAATGACAAACATCAATACCGTTACATCATTTAGTTTCGTAAAAAACGATAAAAATCTTTGTATGTAAATTATCATTACCTTGGTGGGTATTTAAAACGATAAAAATCTTTGTATGTAAATTATCAATACCTTGGTGGGTATTGATAATTTACATACTTACAAAGATTTTTATCGTTTTTACTGTGAGCAGTTACTCAAAGTTAAACTTGAACATCATTTCATTAGATAATTATTATAACAATGGATCATCCCAGATGGATTTAGGCATTTATAAGCTGATACATCCAAAGTTGAAATTGTAAAAGTACTAATACAGATCACATATTTAGGCAATAATACAAATATATAGTATTTCATATAAATTAATAGTTTAACAATAATTACATGTACTTAGGTAATTCAAATAGTGCCCAGCTTAACTAACAGGCACAGTTACAAACACACACACACACACACTGCACATTAGGTACCTACATGCTGAAACTAAAACTGATACTTTTTTCCAAATGACATTGATTTGATTTAATGACACACATCAATACCGTTACATCATTTAGTTTAGTAAAAAACGATTAAAAAATTGTATGTAAATAACAAATTACCAATAACCACAAAGTCTAAAAGTTTATATAAAAATAAGCGTCGGGTTGGGAGTTGTCACTATCCCAAAAATTTCTATTCTCATAAAAAATCTAATCTAATCATCTTTTCTGAGAACAACACTGTCTAACACTGTTATCAAAAATCAAATAACATATTTTTTTATTATAGTGGCCACAGAAAGCCTGTCCATAAAAGTAGTTAAAAATCTAAAAAACCCGACTGAAAAGCTGGAAACAGGTGGGGTCCATTCTATTTTCCGCCTGCTTCCAGGTTATGTTTAATTTAAAATGTGCTTGTTTTTTGGTTTTAAATTTTTCAGTCAGGTTTTTTAGTTTTCTAACTACTTTTTTATGTCCATCTTTCTAGTTAGTCACCTAAAATACTACAATTTGACTTTTTGCTATGAATTTCATTTCATCATAACTAACTACTACTTATTTTATAAGTTTGTATATATTATAGTTATCTCCTTTTAAAACCATTCATTTTGAATACCTTAACGACGATGGTGACTGTTTTTTTGTTTACTCCTCAGTACGGCCCCCAAAATCAAAAAAAAATCTTTGTTTTGTTTAACTTTGACAGGCAAGATATCTGTGTCAATTTTAAAGCTGACAATGAATCAGCAGCTCTGTCTTCTTAGCACAGTCCTTTTGTCATCTGAGTAAGGTCCATCATCCCCAAAAAGGTTGCAAGGTCTCGAGGGACAAGAGCACTCATTAGCTCTACTGTCAGTTGGTCATTCACATTGTTAATCACATTAATGGCACCAGCTTTGTTATCAACCACCGTTTTCATGGTATCTATTACTTCCTGACTGAAAACCTTCGCCCCTCTAGGCTCACACATATATAATTGACAATGAACAGCCAGTCCTGGACACTGGTTCTTTGGCTCAGCACTGCTGTCTGGGGGGTGGATGTCTCTTGCTAGCACAGACTTATCAACACATCCATAATCAATAGCATAAATATCACAAGACACATCCTCTTTATTGTTTAAAATATACTGTATCTGGCCTCGCACAAACTTTTTAAGTATCTTTGATTTGTACACAACTTGTTGACCTAATCTCACTGTGCTAGCAGCGACAGATTCAGCGTCTGGTTTTTCAATTATATTCAATAAATCATCGAGGTTTGCCTTGCGTACAAAAAAACTTTTAGGGTCTTTGATATACGTCACAAAAATACTGTAACGGTAACCAACCTTCCATTCATGAAAGGTGTCCATGATGTCTGTAACCCACAGCTGTAACCCGATCTGCTCCGAATTCGTTAGATAGAAGTAGACGCTAAATAACGCACCGGATCAACACATGGATGAATGGCGACCACGACAATCACTGGTCACTGGAACTATGTAGGTATAGTGTTCTGTGCATGGATACCTCTCAAGGTAAAGGTAAAAATACAAAGTCCGTGATTTGAACTGTGGTACTGTTTGTTTATGGGTTTTTAATAAATAATATTATTTGTACTCTGAGTAATAAAATTCGCGCATCTAAATCACAGACGTCAGTGTAAATCAATAAGCGCTTGCGCTGCCCAAGGAGTTTATATACTATCTGGATCTGGAATAAGTACGAACAAAATCTTTAGAAGATAATGCCGTTTTAAAATAAACTTTATACCAAACCAATAGAGTTTGTATTACTTTACTTTCCAACGTCTTTTCGAAGCGGGAAAAATACTTCAGAGCGAGGCAAAAATCAAGGGGTATTCTGTCTGTCTGTCCTTGTCTTGCAACTGCCAGTGCGAAAAAAAAAGAAACATAGTAATCGAAAGTCACATATCTAAACTATCACATAAAATGTAGCTATAATATTCAAAAACTAAATATTACAATAATAAATACTTACGAAGTAATATTTATTAAGGCCAAAATTCATAAAAACTGTAAAGACATATTTACATTATACATTTTCGCGATGAACTCGTAATTTTGCTTTGTCAAGTGTTTTTTATTGAAACATTTACAGTCTGTCTATAAAGTCATGAAATTAATGTTTGAGGAAGAGCAACTGTCATCAACTTGTTATGTACAACTTGATATCTTGCTAAGTTGTAACTTGATATCTTTTGCATTTTTAAATGTTTTTCAAATCTACGTTGACAAAACTTCGAAGAAACGTGTTAAATATGAGGAAAACAAATAGGAGTGGAGCTCGGGAAATTATTTCAAAGTATATCAGCGATGTTTGTTAGATCACCAAGCTGGACAAATTTTATCAAATTTGGATGATATTTATACTCGAACAGCAGCTATGTAATATATAATATATAATAATAACAGGTATGTAATCGTGTTATTGTTTGTTTTTTATCTACCAAAAGTCACAAATTTACTAAATATACGATTTTAAGACTAAAATAAGCATTGTTTACATTGCGCATTTATAGTTTAGATTGCAAATGAAATTTACCGATGATTATAATATGAATAAGTCTTAACATGTTTGAAATAAAAATAGTGCTATCTATTTTCTGTTAGATATTACATCTTTTTTTAAATCTTTCGTTCAGGAAATCCTGAGAGTACAGCGAGGCGTATTGTAGATGAAGGCAAACACAGATCCTGGTCGTCCTAAGAAAGAAATGGATGACTTCAACATAGAATAACTTACGTTGAAAAAAAAAAAAAACGCTAAAACAGATCTGGATTTTAAATATATCCTAGAAGTCCTGTGCAAAATTTTGAAATCGATTGGATTTTCTTACAAGAAGTGTCAAAATAACAGAAAGGCTCTAATCGAACAACATATTGCAGCAAAACGGGCAAGAGAAAATGGGCATACAGTGGTACAAAAGTTAAAACATAACATTAATAAAAAATATGTACGAACATTTTTCTTTTATTTACTCATTTTTATTTCAATGAAGGTCGGAAGGAAAACATCGTGAGAAAATCTGGACTTATGGTTTTATTCTATGTTGAAATCGCCAACCCGTCTTGAGCATGCGTGGTGATCAGTGCTCGTGCCTTCTCTGTTGAGAAAAGGCCTTTGCCCAGCAGTGGGACAGTAATAGGCTGGTATTTTTTTTTAATAAGATAACAGCTTTTAATTAAAACCAGGTTTGCTTCTAGTACAAAATAATGTGCTAGTATCAAAACCATTTTAGTCACACTATACAGGGTTGCTATGTGCACGAGTCTGCACGACCGCAGCGCCCTCATTTATTTTCATGACTTTATAGACAGACTGTATCTTAAAATATAGTAAAATCGTGTTTCGTGAAGTGATGTGTATGTGTGAATAGTGAGGGGCTTCCTGAATGTGGAATTTCTCTTTTAAAGTAAGTTATTTTAGCTTTGCTTACAAACAACGACTAGTGTGACTAATTCCTATTGAAGTTTTTTTTATTGTTACTAATGCAAAGCGAGGAGGTGTTAAACATAATAATACTATCCCAAAAGAAAGTACAACATTTTTGGACACACTATTAGAAAGAGATGACATCATCCCTTTTTGACGCTCGGTACGCACGTGCACATTCCAGCCAGGGTATATAAGTTCTTTGCCCACGGTTTAGTAGGTTCATAGATAATCTGTGGTATTTTATTTTTTGTGCTGTGCATTGTAAACTCGCTAGATTATCTATGTTCTGTGATTGTAAATAAAGGGGAGATTGTGACATTTGTGACGTGACTGTGACTGTGTTGGTAACAAAATACAAGCAAAGCAAGGCTAAAACTTTACTAACTAATTTATTCCCGTTTGGTATAAGTAGGTATTACTCTTTAGATTACTCTATTCACAGGATTTTGAAGATTTTCATGTAAAATCAAAATTAAATTTTACGGTAGAGTCAGAACCTAAAACTATCTAGATACATTTATTTATGGGAATTATAACCTAATAAAATTAAATTGTTCCTTTCAGACTTATAATTTAGTAAACCACCCTAAAGCATAGGTACAACCAGTATACCACAACCTCAGATCAAAAAACCTGTTATTTGATCTGAGACCACAACAGAAAAAATATGTCTACCAGTACCATGCATGAGGGAGAAATAATTTTTAAGGAGATATACGGAACTGATAATACAAAAAAATTGTATGTTAAGCCCCCAGGTAAGATAGGCTAAAATTATTTTATTGAAGAATGTTGACAATTTGTATTTAGTCCAATTTGTAGTTTGGCCATTTAATAAGGTCTTCAATACAAAACAGTAGGCAAGACTTCATGGCGTGGCCAACGTCTGATATGTCGTAATTTTGTTGCAGACCAGTCAAACGTCGTGGTAATCGATGAAAAACATTACAGTGGAATCACCAATTTTTTCACAAGCGTATTTCTCCCGCAAGGATACCCTACTAGTGTAAGCAGAGACTACACAAATTACCAGATATGGGATACTGCACAAGCTTTTTGCAGCACAATTACTGGTAGGTTGAAATTATGATCTGGCCAGGACAGTTGTAGTCAGCATGCCATAAATGCACAGTACCAGTCTGTGCACATTTTACAAACTTTCATTATTAGACCATTCATTTTAAAATATATCATGTCAACTTAGAAGACTTATCTATCTAGACTTTCAGCTGATTGATGACTGAATAATTATGGTTTAAAAAAAAGTGTTTGTAAAAAAAAGAGTGGCCGCCGTGCCTCAGAAAGCATGTTAAGCTGTTGTTTCCGGCTGCCATATATAGATCTTTGGCAGTTGTCACAGGTGGTCAGTGACCTCAAAGACTGACAACCAGTCTTACCAAAGGGTATTTATTACATGACGTCGTGGACAATGAGAGCCTTATAAGGATTTGTGCGTCTGCGTTTTCGGAAGAAGAGATAAGATAAGAATAAGTTTATTTTCATCTTAAAAAAACTGCAGAAATTATCTAGGTTGTAGAGGTCAGATAGGCAGACACTCCATGTAAAATACTGGTGTTCAGCTGCGTCTGAAAAGACTGAAAGCCAACACCAACATAGTTGGGAAAAGGCTAGGATGATGATGAAATTTTCAAAATGGAAGTAATAGTAGTAGATAGGTATTATTAAATTATTGACAGCTTGTAGCATGGTTTTTCGAAAATAATAAATTGAATCCTTAGAAAATGTGTTATGAGAAATGATTGTTATTTTACAGGGATCCTCGCCACACAAGAAGTACTGCGTGGTGTGGGAGTTGGGGATAACACAGCAACACCATTAGCAGCCACTGTGACCTGGGTTTTTAAAGATGGTTGTGGTAATTTGGGAAGAATATATTTTGCATACAGACGTGGGTAAGAAAAGATGAGTGTAACTATTTTTGCCAAATAACTTTGTATTGACTACCTACTAGACTGGCAAAAAAAAATATCACTGTGGACTCAATGATGTGCATACTGAATTATGGCCACACTCGAGAGGCTTATGTCCCCGGTGTGAAGTAATTATGAGATCTACGCTAGGGAACTGGCAACTACAGTACTTTCACAAGTTATTATGCCTTGTGACTGTAGCTTAGGAGTGCAATGCGTCGTTTCGGGAGTTGCTGCGTCGGGCTGCGCGGCGCACCGGCGGCGAGTGCTGTGGGTGTGGGGGCGCGCGGCGGTGCGTGCCGTGGTGGCGTTTGCGCGGGGCTCCGGGTCGCGTGGCGGCGGTTGCACGTTGCGGCGTGCATTCGTTGTTCTGAGATTCGGGGTCTCGTGCATTCGTTGTTGCATGGTTGTTGCGGTGTGCGTCGCTGCGTGCTTTCGTGCTCGCAGTGTTCGTTGTTGCGGGCATTCAGCGGCGTGTGGTTCGGCGGTGTTCGTTTTCGGAATGACGTATTGCACTCGTAGTTTCTTTTTTTTGTTTTGTGAATTGTTCTTCTGACATTCAAAAGTGCCTGTAATGGCTTAATTGAAATAAATGCTTTGAGTTTGAGTTTAATTATAAGCTCATTATGATATTTATTGTCTTTAATCCTTGCTAAACACAGACAACTATATCAAAACATTTCACATGAATATGAATCTTGTTATTGTTTTTAAGTTTATACAGTCCATCCAACGTTTCTTGGAACTGTTGTAAAAGAATATGTTACAATCTTGGTATAAAACTAAGTACATCTATCTATTTAATGTTTCCAGAACTCACTTAGATGCATACAGTAAGAAATGGAGACTATGTGCGGATGTCCTAAATGATGCAGCAATGTGCACTGAAATAGCTCTGCCAGTTTTCCCGAAGTTCACTACATTCGTCCTATGCATCAGCACTGTTATGAAAGCCATTGTTGGAGTTGCCGGTTTGTATGTTTCTTGTTGAAAATGTTATTGCATAATTCTCTGTTACTGCTATTTTCATGCCAAACCGCTTTACAGGCTCGATGTTATGGTATACTGTAACAGTAATTAGTGAACAGCGCAAGTCTACTAAAATATGAATATTTAATAAATTTTGTTTGCAGGCTCGGCAACCAGAGCAGCGTTGACGCAACATCATGCTATTAGAAATAATCTCGCAGATGTATCTGCCAAAGACTCCGCTCAAGAGACAGCTGTGAATCTCATTGCTTCCCTATTTGCACTGATAATCCTCACACTCTTTGGGTAAGATGTTTAAAATTACATATTACATTTATGATAGGACAGCCCAGCGGGATAAGCAAGAAATCAGGTGCAGGACTTACGGCTTAACGTACTTTCCGAGGCACGGGGTATCATACCGCCAATTTAAAATCTCGGGGCTACTACTGAGAAATTTCTAACTCGTCTACTATGAAAAGTTTCCGACATGAGCACTACAAGTTTTAAGTGATACACATATTACTTTTTTCAGGAGTTCTCTGGCGATATTCTTAATAATGGTCGTATTGCACATTGGATTTAACTACATGGCAGTAAGATCAGTTTGCTTGAAAACCTTTAATGCTCCAAGATTTTTACAAGTTGTTGAATTGTATTTGAAAGAAGGAGGATTTGGAAGCCCATGTATCGTTAACAGATTTGAACCAATTATTGCGTTTAAAATGGACCGGCTCTATATGGGTAAGCTATTTAATTATAGAAAACTTTGCAGTTGAAAATACTAAGAACATAAGAATAGACCATAATGATTGAATATTTTGCTTTCAGATAAAAAACTATGTGGGTTCAATATTATAATTGGAGAGTCTATGAGTAAATTGGTGGATAAGAATCCAAAAGCAGCATATATGAACAATCTAAAAGAACTCTACAATGATAAGGAATACGTACTACTCCCATGTATGGAAACAAGAAAAATATATGTGTTTCTACGGGAATCCGCCGACTCCGAAAACATACTATTCGCGTATTTCCATGCTGTATTACTTGGCATTGTCATCTGCGCCATAAATAATTATCATTTGGTATGTTACATATTTATAAATACGTTGAATATTATTTTGAAAAACTTAAAGTGTCAAATAAAAACATCTTTGAAGTGTTATAAATTTGAATTTTGGTTTTGTTTATTCAAATCTGATTAAAATCTATACATTTATTAAATTTCTAGAAAAAATATTTTTGTACATTGAAAATATTTAAAAAAGGAATTGTCAGGGTGATATAGTATAACCAACAGAACTCATTTTTTGAATTTTTGTCTGTTTGTCTGTTTCGATGACTAAGCATCACGTAAAATTTACGAAACTAATCTAAGTAACTTTTATATATAAATATTGTGCGTAACTTGGGGTATTACTTAGTCTTTGTTTCATCGTAATCGGTGCTCTCTATCAAAAGATATTTGAATTTATAGTTTTCAAGAAGAACTTTATCATGCTCATAAATGAGACATTAGTTTTCGACAACCACGCGAACGAAGTCGCGGGCACAGCTAGTAATCAAATAAAAGCGCACGATTTGCAAGTGGCTGCACAAAGTTTTCTTCAAATACCTTTTTGAACATAGTTTATCACATACTTTAGTTGCATACTTTTAACGTAATAATTTTGATTACAGCCGATTTACAAGAATCCTGAAATTGCGTCGAAACCATTTCAGCTCCTATGTGACAGTTTAGAAAAAGCAGAATGGACAAAGGAAACAATGGAAGTCCCATGTGAACCATTGCGATTTGTACCATCCATTGAACTCATAGAGTATCTTAACAGTGTTGTACAGAAAGAATGGATTCAAATTAAATCAGGGCTCGCAAAAACTGGTGAGTAATTAGTATGTTCCATAATGCCGATTTCCTTCACAAAAATATAGAGTCTACTTTAAATACCATTGCAGCATTGTAAAAACCTTTTAATTTATTTCAAACAAATTCATCGTTAAGAGCAGTGGTGGCGATGGCGGCACTCGGTAGTCGTATAGGTTCGAAACCAGGCAGGCGCATTACTTTGAGGAATGTATTTCATCACCACTGCTCTCCTAACGGTGAAGAAAACATCGATCCGTAGCGTCTACTAATAGTAAAACTACTAAACGTAAATATTGTTACAGGGTGGGATTTCAATAAAAATCTCCTGTTGGTTGATGAATGGCGAATATGCAACCCTAAATTTGCCAAGCGAACCAAGCGGTCTAGCCGGAGTGGAGTCAAAATACTTGCTTATGACTCACTAAGACTCGGTCAAAAAAGCAACACTGTTGAAGGAAATTCTACTGAACCTTGTACAATTGAACCCGACTCCTTACTAAGTTATCCGATTCGTGGTACACTCACGACGAGTGAAGCGGCGGCTACCAGAAGTGCGGAATAAATGCTGCAGAGGCTAGCCCTAGTCGAGCGACAAACAAAGCAGATTTGACGCCAGAGAACATTAATACTTAAGCGAGCTCGTCGCCTCCTCGCAGCTCATCAACATTTGCAGCGCGGCTCTTACCGCAGTAAGGATCAAACTGGTGGGAATAAAACGCCCACACTTGAAAGGTCGAGCCTAAGGCATCCATCATAATATAATATAGCTATTATTTTTATTGGGTGTAAAAATACCCTTCGTAAAGTCAAATGCAATTGTTCTCCTTCGTTGAGACTTTTTTTGCTGTTCAACTCAATTATTTTTCGACTCTTTGTCATGAACTGTAGTTGCTGCCAGTTAAGATCGTCTTAGCGGTCATTGACCCACATACATAAAGTTTTAACTTTGAAATCTATACTAATACTAGCTGACCCACGCAACTTTGTCTGCGTCTCTATATATAACTTATAACTTTCCTCGATAAATCAACTATCCAACCAAAATTATTAAGTTAAATCGTAACAAACAAAAGTTTTTATCTTTCCTCTTTATAATATTAGTTAAGATTATACTAAAATGAGAATTACTATAAATATCTCTTACTGTTAAATATACGATGTCGATAACACCCTGTACTTGTAAACATTATTTTGTTTGAATTTGTATTTCCCGGAGGCCAGCCAGAATCTCCCGTACCTACATTGCGACGCAACCCGCGTAATTATTTTTCCGCGCGGGTATTTTTACATTGCGATATCTTCTAAGATATTTGTTTAAACTGTATAGAGTAAAGAGCACAAATATTCTATCTTAAATTTCCGTTCTAATGAACACATTTATTTAGATATAGATTAATACCATATGGGTTAAATAAGTGATGCTATTCATCTATTCATATAAAATAATTATTTTTAACCTAACATTTTAATAGTAAAAAATGGTTACAGTGAGTCAATCTTAAAAGATAGACAGATGCTGTCGCGGACTTTTTTTTAGAACTTTTAAAGACGAATAATTACTTCATACATGATATTCTCGTAACTTAAACCGTTTTCGCAGCGCACGCAACGGAAGCTCTCAGAAAGGAATTTTCTTTTCCCGTTTTTGCAACATTTCTCATTTATGCTCCGCTCCTATTGGTAGTAGCGTGATGTTATATAACCTATAACCTTCCTCGATAAATGAACTATCCAACACAAAAAGAATTTTTCAAATCCAACCAGTAGTTCCAGAGTTTATCGCGTTCAAACAAACTCTATCTTTTAAGATTGTCTCACTTTAACCTTTTTTTACTATTAAAATGTTAGGTTAAAAAGATTTATTTTTTGCGAAGCTGATTTAACCCGTATGGTATTAATCTATATCTAAATAAATGTGTTTGTTAGAACGGAAATTTAATATAGAATATTTGTGCCCTTTACTCTATACAGTTTAAACAAATATCTTAGAAGATATCGCAATGTAAAAATATCCGCGCGGCAAAATAATTCGCGCATTGCAATGTAGTACGAGGGATTCTGGCTGGCCTCCGGGAAATTAAAATTTAAAATATTTGCTGCATCATAATTTTTACAAGTACAGGGTGTTATCGTATAAATAACAATACGAGATACCTATAGTAATTCTCACTTTAATATAATCTAAGCTAATCTAAACTAATATTATAAAGAGGAAAGATATTTTTTTTGTTTGTTACGATTTAGCTTAATTTATGTTGGATAGTCGATTTATCGCGAAAGGTTATAAGCTTTAATTATGTGACGTAGACGAAGTTGCGTGGGTCAGCTAGTCTAATGATAAGCCTGTTCATGTTTTGAATCGTATCTATCGTGTTCTTCAACATATTTTCTAATGAAAAACGATACATTGTTCATTTGTTTTTGGTTCGTACGAAGAGATAATAAGGACCGATATTGCGATCTTAATTGGCGTCAACTATAATAGAAACTTGATATTTGTTTGTGGAAATAACATGAATTGAAAACTGATTTGAATATGAAGAATTTAGTTTGCAAGTATCAGTAAATGCAGTTGAGTTGTAAAAGCTGGTGAATAAATAAATCCCTTAATATTTTTTTTCGTCAACACGGGCAGTTATTTGCAACTAAGTACATGACCCTATGCGCTATAGCGCAGCAAAATAGTTTAAAACTAATAATATTGCAATATCTAAAGGGTATAAAAGCCCTACCTTTAACGAAAGGTACTTGCTCTCGCCGTCAATGCGCGACGCAATTTTTGTTCTGGACCATAACTCGAAACCTCTGGAGACCAAAGTTCCAAGTGTTTCACAAGTTATTTTTAATAGCGGTTTTAAGGTTTTACTATTCAAAGCATCCATATGTGCAATGTTTGAAATATGCTACATTAGTGAAAAATAACCCAAAAATAGAAGTTGTTCTCGACATGCAATTTTGCGTAGGGTTACTTAGTTTGATGTACATAATGCTTGGTTGACGGCTTCGTGTAGGGTACGTTTACACCCGGTATCACGTACATTCCTATTCATTGCAATAAATAACGAATTATTATTCTACTATTAAATGTAGCTACGTGTATAATTTTAAGTGGGTACTCGTCATGTATGATATAAAATAAAGATTTTAAAAGTAATGAAAACTAAATTGTATCATTATTCTTCACTCTTTTTAGCAACCCTTGGATTCCTCCCAAATAAATTACCAAGTTTGAAATCCTTTTGCAGGATATGCGCTACCTCCTTATCCTGCCCCTCTTGCACTTTTCAACCGCCCTCATCTTCCGTCTGACGCAGGTCCTCACCGGACACGGATGTTTCGGGAGGTACCTGCAGCGAATCAGGCGGGAGGAAACGCCCGGATGCTACCACTGCGAGGATCGACCGGAGGACACGGTGGAGCACACTGTGGAGGTGTGCCCTGCTTGGGCAGAGCCCCGCCGTGTTCTCGTAGCGGCGATCGGCGGCGGTGACCTCTCGCGTCCGGCCCTGGTGCAAGCCATGGTCCGGGGCGAGGAGGAAGGGGACGCCGTCGCCTCCTTCTGCGAAGCAGTGATGCTAGCGAAGGAGGTGGCGGAACGTGAGAGGGCGAGAACCTCTCGTCCCAGCCGCCGCGGGAGGCACTCCGGGCGTCGGGGGCCACGTGATGGCTTCCGGCCACCGTAGACGCGGGCCTGAGTAGTGGGGTAATGGGGTAGCTCGCCGTCCGTCCGTCTTATGACGGCAACAGACCGTGTCGACGGCGCGTTCGTGCTCCACGCGCGCCTCAAAGAGATGTCAGCAACATGGAAGGAGCCCGCGAGGGCCCACGCCCGTCGCCGCTGCGGGATGTCGAAAGAGATACCGCGGCCTCGGCACAACGGCGAAGAAGGAACATGGGTGGTTTTTAGTCAGTAGAAGTCTGACACTCCCTTCCGCTCTGCCCAAGAGCGGGAGGAATTATTTGATAATTTCCCACCCACCAAAAAAAAAGGTGTCACTGACTCTGGCAGGGCCACCAACACTGATTTTAATTTTGATAACACAAAAATGTTCTCCCTAATTTGTCGATCACTGGTTTATAAGTGGCCGATCTGGAGTCTCCCCAGCACACGGTGGGCTGAAAACCTGAAATCAAGCTTTCATAGACTTAGGCCTCTGCCTCGAATTTTGCGGGCAGCGGGGCGGCGGCGGCGGCGCGGGCGCGGCAAGATCTTATGCGTACAATCAAATGGACTGGTTCTCGGAATACAGCGGCGCGGGGGCGGGCAACGAGCGGTGCACTCCATACAAGTCGCGCCGCCGCCGCCGCCGCCCCGCTGCCTGCAAAATTCGAGGCTGAGGCCTTAGGGGTTCACGAAAATTGATGAGCAATTAAAAAAAAAAAATAACGGCTTTGCAATCTACCACTAAATACAAGGCATTTTTCCTCTTTGCGATTTTTATTTAAAGGTACTTACATAATATTTTTAAAGTTTTGAATTTATTTTTGTATGGAGAAATTTGATTTTATATGAATAACTTTTAATTCTCAAGAGTTCTCAAAATACGGCTTTCGGTAGTGCCTAATCCACTCATACGCACACTCTTACTCACTCACAAAATTATCACTTGGACAATTTCATCAGATTCTGATTCAAATTCGTTCTCTAAATATTCCACATTTACAAATTCTATATTTTAAAACGGCTTAGAGATTTGAATAGTACAAATTATTAGCCTATTTTAGCATATAATCTGGGACTGCGATAATTAGCGATAGGGCAAATATGTCAGACCCATAAAGTTAGTTTTTTATTTTCAAACAGCTACTCCAGCTTCACACTAAGACGCTTCGCTACGACTCTGCACTAATGTATTTGACGCCATACGCTCCTTGAGGCCTACAGGAAAGGGGGACGAAATTAAAATGCAAAATACTACACCATACCACTTTATTTTAGTATTGTCAAATATTGTATCGTTCGTGAAAATTTGATATCGTGACATCCCATCGTCATTCAAATATATGAACGTTCATACAATCTCGAAACATATTTCCAACTAGACTACTTTACATTAACGTGTTCTCAAATACAACTCATATTGTGAAAACAATATAATCAGAGCCGTAAGAATGCGAGGTGTTGCTGCGAGCGATCGCTACATTACTGTCTACGATATTAAATAATGCATTGGATATTATTATTAAATATTGCTTCATTATTTTAGGCTGTGTTTATCAATAATATGATCCCTTTAAAGCATCTACATCACACGTAAATACTTTGGTAAATTACAATAAAACTAAAATAATTAAGAATGGAGAACGAATTAATTGCATTTTGCAAAAAATAGCTTACTCAGTACTTCTCTGAAGGTTAATTTACATTTGCATTGGTTTAGTAGCGAGTTTAGAATGTGTTCCATCACACTACAAGAGGTAGGCTGGTGGACTCGCCAGGTTCGCGAGTTAACTCACTATAGTCAACTTATGCAAACGTTAATCAGCCTTTAGAACCAGCGATGATCAGTCACACCTATACTATACATATAGACAAACCATATGTTCCAAAACCTTTCATTGGATCTACCATTGAACCTAAGTACAATAAAAACAATACTGAGTTAGCTGCAAATTTTGAAATATTAATGCAAATGATTTATAAATATTACGACAAAATGAATATCGCATTTGACCTAAGAAGTATGCACACATACTGCATATTCGTTATAGTTTCTACGTAAAACGACCTAAATAGTGTCCAATCAACAAGTTTCAGCCGGAGTCGGAACCGTGGCCGAATACGTGAAGATACAAACAACTGTTTCGGTCGGGCCCAACCTGCGACGAAACCGAAACTTCGCTCGGACACTACAGCTAAGTGACCAACTAACATTTTCTATTTACTTTAGTTCGTATTTCAGCAGCTACGTGGAATTCTCAGTTGAGTCACACCACCACTAAGTCAATTTGTCAAATTAAATGTCTACTCCGAAAATGTTATTCATACTAATTATAAAGTACAAAATAATAAACAATATTTCCATAACAGAGATAAGTACACAATAGTATCATAGGTATATTTAAAATATACTCAACAACAATAATAATAAAAAAACAACGCAAATAAAAATGCATCAACAATAAATAAGCTTATGAAAATAATTAATTTTGAAACATTATCTTGATAAAACGTTTAAAATATCACTTCAAAAATTGACTATTGGTGTAATGTGTGAATCAAACTGTTAGTATTTCCGTTCAGGTCATAACTGTGTGCATTACGATCTCGCCTGAACGAATAACTTATATTCTTGGGTGTGATTACTTAGCATACTGCTTCATGAGTGAATCAGTGGTTAATGACTTGGGTCGCTCGATGGGCAGGCCGAGCGCGCGCGACCAGATCAGCTGAGCGAGCACGCCGAGTGCGCGGGACACGCCGAACATCACCGTGTAGTAGTTCATCTCCTTCAGCCCGTAATACTGTAAGGGGACAGTGCATGTTAGTCATATCCGCACATATTATGACATACAAACATAATCAAGGAAAAAATACAAAAGATAGTTATAATACCTGTAAGAGGACACCAGAGTGGGAGTCCACATTGGGCCACGGGTTCTTGACCTTGCCGAGCTCTGTTAGGATCGGGGGCACGACTTTGTAGACAGCGGCAACCAGTTTGAACATGGGGTCGTTGGGCAAATGCTTCAGGGCGAATTCACGCTGGCATGTGTACCTTAACAAACAATATTTTTTTAAGAAACAGCTATATCAGGTGAATACAATACTTATAAGTCTTTTTCTAGATTATAGGTTGTTACCTGGGGTCAGTCTTCCTGAGGACAGCGTGTCCGTAGCCGGGGACGACCTGTCCGGACTTGAGGGTCTTCCAGATGAACTCCTTCAGTCCTTCTTCGGTGAAGTTATCACCAACCTGCTTGCGCAGTTTCTCCAACCAGATGAGTACCTGCACCAAATAATCTTTATTAAGTTAACCGAAAGTGTGAATAAAAAAAAATCAGCTCCTTATTTATAAATTATAATCGATCACAAATGAGGGTGTTACCGGATGTTCTAGACGAAGAGCTTCAAAGTGGTGTTTTGAATGTCTATTTGTGGTGGCCTGTACCAGCTTGAATAATAGAATTTATAAACTCAAAAATCTGTCAGAGTGTAAAGTAAATTAATGAGTAATATTAATTAACTAATCAGTTCTTTCATCTCATGCCTAGCCTTTTCCGAGCCCCGTCCGGATGCAGCTGAATACCAGTATATCACATGGAACGTCTGCCTATCTGAGCTTCACAACCCAGTTAGTAATATGGTACCCTTGGTAAGACTGGTTGTCACGGTTTGGGCTACTGAATACCTGTAATAACTGTCAAAGCTCTACAAATGACTGCTGTGACCAAGCGCTTAAGGACGCATTTACGATTGATAAGTCAAATCATTACTTTTTTAAACAAAAGTATGTTTATTAAATACAATGCTTTGTATTTTTAAAATGTTTTTGCTGCTTATTGTAAGTAGATGTGCAAGGTACAATTCTTAACTATAAATATAATTTTAGATATGTCCAGTTTCTCAATAAATGTACCGAAGTGAAAATTTTTTACTTCGGTATCAATCGGAAACGTGTTTTCCGAGGACACCCATCCGCGCTTAACCTTGAAGATAGACTCGTATAGATACAAGAAAAGGTGTATTATTTGTTAAATTTTTTCCTAGCTGTATGTTACTCGTAATTGTTACTACTTGGTGCGCGTCATAGCTTGTAACTGTATTAACATAGTGCAATAAATCTGTGTATAACAAACCTCCTGGTTAGCCAGACCGTGCAGGGGTCCAGCGAGTCCGTTGAGGCCGGCGGCGAACGAGAGGTAGGGGTCACTCAGAGCTGAAGCCACCAAGTGCGTCGTGTGCGCAGACACGTTGCCACCCTCGTGGTCGCTGCACAAATAGAAACAACATACGTCAGCATTGACCAAGCCTTTAAGTTCCATTTCATCACTGGACTTGTTCTGCGGTAACATGCAAACCCACTTTTTAATTAAATTAAAAGCTCAAACTAAGTACAAACCTAAGTGGTTTATTAATGCTATTCTGCTTAAACAAATGTAATAATTTTTTGTAAATGGTAAATAAATGAAAAAAAAAAAAAGTTCTAAATGTAGTGTTTTATTCTTCAGTAAAATCAGGTCCACATACATCAAAAGCATATGTTATCCAAACGTTGATGTGGGTTGGTACATTTTAGCAGAACTTTGCTCAACTATAACTTACTACTTTTATACTTATAACAGTTCAGGTGTATGGCCCAAAACTTAAGATATATTGAACAAATGATTTGCATAAACATTTAACAACGGTATTTACACTCAACAAAAAAAATATAGCATGCAGAAATGTGTGAGAGCAAGCGAATAGTTATTGTACATAGGTGTGTTTATTCTAAAGGATTTAGATACATTGATAAAGTGCATTTTAAAATATCCACAGGTTTTTTTCAGTATTTTACAATGGTGTATGCAACGCAAATATGTTTTTCATTTCACAATATACATTTTATCAATTACAATTACATTTTAGAGAAACTATTTGTTGGTAAAAATGGTGAGAATGTGGTACTCATTTCCTTATGTGAGTAATTTAATCAACTTGAAGTAAACATCACAATTAATAATAATAATAATTTTTTATTCAATAAAAAGTTTTGCAATGTTACATAATAATTATATCCTTAGGGCTAATTTTCAATGGTCTTATCGACAACTGATTAAACACGCTATGTGTTTGTGGCATTCCACAATGACTTTCTTTTACACATGTAACGCAATTTTATTGAGATAACAAAGATATTGCGAAGTTTCACCGTGATTTCGATCCAGATTACCAGAAGTATTAGAAATTAAGAAATCGAGGAAGGAAAGGTTTAATCTTTGTTATCGCAAGGAACAGGAACACAGTAAAGACAAAGTTTAAAAGTGTTAGAAAAAACAAAATTTTAACAACAAAAAAAACACCAAAAGCTCAGCATAATTTAAATTACAGTCTACATGCTACAGTTTGTAATTACTGAAAGCAGGAAGTATTTTCGCTGTAGGCTGTCAATATGTCAAGTGCGAGCGAAGGTCATAGACGTTAGAAGATAATGAGGCAATCTTGCTTAGCTTAGATTAGAGGTAAACATGGAATGCTAAACACAGTTTACATTGGAAGCGAGATTACAACTCATTTTATTCAATTATGACATATATTTGTGGTTTCTAGGTTTCTATCTATAATTTATAAAAAGTGTAAAACGGAATCCCTAACACTTTGTTATCAGTCTGTCCAAAAAGCCGTTATATCAAAATTATATGTTGGAATTCATTCATTCAATGAAGTGAAGTGCAGAAATAATATAATTATGGTGCACTTGAACTAAAAGTACCATAAAACAACATCACATCACAACTGTAGTCCCCGAAGAGTTAGGCAAAGGTTTACCTATTAGTACAACCACATTTAGCCAGTTATGTTTAAGTCCCATGTAAAGGGGGCGAGCCTATTGCCATTAATCGTACACAAATCCAGACTCCGTGGCTACTACTGAGAAATTCGTGATGGAAAAAACCCATTAACAACACCTTCCACACATTCGAACGAAGCGCTTTGCTGGGTCCTCTAATATGCGCACAGCCAAGGAGTGGAATTCCCTGCCTGCGTCGGTTTTTCCGAGTTCATATAACCCTAATCTATTTAAGTCGCGAGTAAACAGGCTTCTTCTGGGTAAGCTCGTTCCATCGTCGACATCATCTCTGCCCTTTTTTTTTTTTTGGTGGGTGGAAAATCATCAAATGACCCCCCCGCTCTTGGGCAGAGCGAAGGGGAGTGTCAGACTTCTACTGACTAAAAACCGAGCCCATGTTCCTTCTTTGCCCTTGCGCCGAGGCCACGTCATCTAGTACAAAAATCCGCGGCCCCGACGGGATCATCTCTGCCCTTAGGGCAAGATTGAAGTCAAGAGCAAGCCCATTTATAATAAAAAAAAACAATTTGACCAATGACCTGGGAAACAAACCCCGGACCTTAGCACAGCAGTCGCGATTGTGACCACTAGACCAACAAGGCAGTCCTACTAAAAGTACCGTGTTCAATAAAATTCGCATCTGGCAGTTATAATAACATTCGCTATTCATCATCATCATCAACAGCCTATTAATGTTCCCACTGCTGGGACACGGCCTCCTCTCTTTTTGAAAGGGAATGGTCTATATTCTATAATCTACCACACGGGCCCAGTGCGGATTGGTAGATGTCACATGTCTTCGAATTTTTTGGTTCTAAGACATGCCGGTTTCCTCACGATGTTTTCCTTCACCGTTTTGAGAGCAGCGGTGATAAAATAAATTACACAAAGTAATGCGCCTGCCTGGGTTCGAACCCATGACCTACTGTTCGTAAGTCGGGGCCGCCACCACTGGGCCACCACTGCTCCAACATTCGCTATTGCTAAGTGGTATTAATTACATACTAATAAACTGTTAACCAAGTGTTTGAAGCATCTTCCAACAATGTCAGTGTTTAGACATTAACCTTCAAATGATCGCAATATACATACTTTGTAAAGATATGCACATTGTGGCAAGAAGGACGTCATTGTGTGCATTTAGAGTGCACTTATGTTTCGCTCAATGAAAAAAACAGAAATGGAAGAGGCTTCATTCTCTGGGTTCTTAGGCCCAGGCGCAACCATGCACAAGCTTGAAACAATGCACACATTACAGAACAAGGGAAGTCAAGATCAATAACACAATTCATGCAAATCATTGTTCAATATTCATTCTACATGTGTGGTCTGACCCCATATAATTGTGAGTGTTGATTCTTAGGCCCATTAAAATAACTAAATGCTTGAAGCAGAATAAATAAGAATATTAGTGTGTTACCTGTGAATGGTGAGGTAGAGACGCATCAGCTCTGTGAACTGAGGGTCGTCGAAGCCGAGCATGCTGCAGTAGTTGGCAGACAGATCTTTGTTCTCATCGATGGCGCCGACGCCCTTGCCGTCACGGTAGGTGTTACGGAAGATGGTGGCAGCCACCACGGGCAGTTTGGCGATCAAGTTCATTGAGTCCTCGTATGCGAACTGGTACAGAAAAACTTACAATGTATTCTCCCTGGTCGGATTATTAGTTTTCCCCACAGGGGGTAAAAATCTAATTTATGGTGTTTTTAATCAAAAATGGTATCTTTATGTATCTGCCATATCATGAGTGCATGACACCTAATTTCCGATGTGTAATAAACGAAAATGATAAACGATTTTACAACTTTTAATATCTTGTATCGGCGTATATCAGTTAGTGTATCTCTGCCGTTAACCAGTTTTATGACGTGTTGATGTTAAGAGTGAGTAGTAGTACTACATACCTCCCAATACTTAGTTTTGGGTACTCCGTCGGAGTAGGCCTTGGCGAACAGTGACTCGCTGTTGAGGGCAGTGACGGCGGCCGAGAACTGAGACATGGGGTGCAGCTTGCTCGGCATGTTGTTGAGCATGGTGACAACGTGCGCTGGCAGCTCAGCCCTAAAAATAGCATTGTTTTGTTTAACAACCTTTAAAAATGTTAATACCGCAATACCAAATGCATGGTAGATGCGTTTCTATACCAGACTTAGGAAGTTGAAAATTAAATTTGCATGTGATTGTTTATGTAATATCTCGTTGCTAAATGATAGCAGCCGCTTGTGTCGATCTTCAGGTTTAGGTGAAAACACCAGAGTAGCCCGCGGAATTCAATATTTCTTACGCTTTTTTGTAACTTGGAGGTCAATGTGCGCGTCCTCTTTCGTCCGCGCTCGTTGCAAGTAGTCAGTGGCTCGAAAATGTAACGTGATGATGTGCATGTAAATTATACGGAACGCAACGTTGAGCCGCAATTAAAATTGTGAAGAAAGTACTCAAAAACAAGACTCAAATGTACTTTGCACTGAACTGTACAGTTATATGTTCAAATATTGACATGATGAAAATAATATTTAGTCGGGAATATTTACTAATTTATAAGAAAGTTGACTAACCTCCGTGCCCATTCCTTGGATAGGGCGGTTGTTTGAGCCTCCGTGGGGACTTCTCCTGTCACGAGGAGCCAGAATAGACCTTCAGGCAGTGGTTCAGAGCCACCTTTAGCCTTGGGCAGTTTTTGCTGGCATTCGGGGATGGACAGGCCGCGGAAACGGATTCCCTCATCGGGGTCCAACAGGGAAACCTCCCACACTAGCCCCTTGATACCACGCATACCACCGTACATCTGTGGAAAACATAATATTTATTTATTAGGGACGACTCCATTGGTGCTCAATAAATGATTGGCTTTGACCTTGTAACACGTGATTACTTGATCATAACTGCAGACGACCCAGAACATTGGTTCGAGATGCACTTATATGTCTACCATTTTTATTTAAATCAAATAATATGACCTTTGTATTCAGCCTTCAAACGTTTCTACACACAGATACGATATATTTTAATATTTATTTAAGTAAAGACATATCGATACAATAGGTAGGTATGCAATCTTGAACTGCGTCAGGGTTGAATTCTAAATCAGTTCATTGACCACAGGCTTGGGTACTCTTACTCTATATGCGACATTGTAGTGAATATATTAAGCGTAAATACCCTCAAATGTGTAATATAGAGCTGCGATGTTTTTATTTATTTTTGGGTTACTTTATTGTCAATCAGAGCATTGGTTTTGATAAGCGGTGAACAATAGTTGAAGACTAGGATGCGGCTCGTTATCGGAAAAAGGATACCGAATACTAATTATTATTCATCAATGTTTAACTTACCATATCAATGCTGACATCGCCGACTTTCGTTCCGCCATATTTCTTACGGAACTCCTTAATCCTGGCCTGCTCTTTGGGGATTTTTTCCTGGAGAACGCTTTTGAGGTCGGTCGACTCCGCGCTCAAACCTCGTACGAGAATCGATGCTGTCGGGCATATTTTCTGAAATAAAAATAAACTCGTAAATTCTACGTTACTAATACATTGTATATTCAATAAGTATGTTGCGTGCGACCTTGTTTGTGTTTATTTAACCATAGTTATAAAATTGAAGATTTAAAAGTCTATGCAATTCTAAAAAACTTTCAAGTGACTGATGAGGAGGGAGCGAAGTCCGAGATACGACAGAGTGAAACATTAATTTATATATTACAAACGCACAATAAAAGGTGTTATTACACGTGTCAGTGCAAAGCGCGGAAGTTCAGCCTCTTTATGGGATACTCCGAGCCTCGACGTTCGTGTACGTGGAAACACTTATCGAGGTGTATACCTTTTCTGGTTAGACTGGAGGTATGTAGTTTACAGCAAGATTAACAAACAAGACAATTCAAGGCGATCTCGTGCATGTGAAATATCATTAACCTCCATTAGAAGTCACGTTACACATAAATGTGACTATTTATATAAACACATAGGTATTTATATACATGTCATCAGTACCTAACAATAAATTGTGGGTAAGTATGTGTTAGCTACGACTAATGTAAAACCATTTTTTTCTATAGTTCGGGCTACGTGTGTACATTAATTAACAAGGTATATTCAAAAATGTACATTATTACACGATAAATTGGTGACAAAACGGGTATGTACCCGTTTTGCTACTTACAAAATCGTGAATAATTAATTACCCAGCGCGTCTAGTGCCAGGAAAAATACTTCGCTTAGAATATAAACGTAAAATACATTTTCGGAACTATAATCAGTGATACTGTACCTAGTTACCTACCTACAGTTGTAAGTAGATTATTTGGAAGTTTAAGGATTCGTTAACAAAAACTTGTTCAGCATAATACGGTTCAAGTTATTCTGGCATTTTTTATAGGTCACCTAAAGTAACTAATATTTTTGTATTCCAAGTTGTACCTAGTTATTTTTGATGAAATGACGACAGAGTTATGGCTGAAGAGTTTTGCGACGTGTAGAACACGAAATAGTACATTGTTACCTTAGGGGTGAAAGTAACTTATTTAGTCCCCGAGACGGGGTTAGGCGCCTGAGCGCAGCGAGGGCGCTAATAGTTCGAGGGACTAAATAAGTCTTTAACCCGAGGTAAACACTGTGCTTTTCATTACGAATACGAGGAAAGTTGATGGGAATAGGCTTGCGGTTGCGCCCAATTACCTAAATCGAAAGAAAGAAAAAACGTGTGGCACTCGGAGACTGCCGCGGTAAAGCTATTGCATAATGCATAGCATTTTTATTAATTATTTAATTTGACAACCCCAGTTGACAACCTTGTTATTTTCCGTAACCATAGCAACCTGGTTGAAAGTTTTCGTTACGGAATTTCTGGATTCGCTCTCCACGCGATAAAAGCTATGCAATAGCTTAAAAGTATTTATTGGTTTCACACAGGACAAAACAAATTGACAAAAAAATAAAAAAGTAAACATAAGAGAAACACTTAAAATCGGTGGATGGCAATAGGCTTGCTCCTAATTACATCGATTGATGGCAATAGGATTGCTCCTAATTAGATTAGTTGATGGCAATAGATTTGCTCCTAATTACATCGGTTAGGGGTAATAGGCTTGTCCCCAATTACATCAGTTGATGGCAATAGGCTTGCCCCCAATTACATCAGTTGATAGCAATAGGCTTGCTCCCAATTACCTAAATCGGTGAATGGCAATAGGCTTGCTCCTAATTAGATTGGTTGATGCCAATAGGCTTGCTCCTAATTACATCGGTTAACGGTAATAGGCTTGCCCCCAATTAAATCAATTGATGGTAATAGGCATGCTCCTAATTACATTAGTTGATGGCAATAGGCTTGCTCCCAATTACCCAAATCGGTGGATGACAATAGGCTTGCTCCTAATTACATCGGTTGATGGCAATAGGCTTGCTCCTAATTAATTTGGTTGATAGCAATAGGTGCGCTCCTAATTACAGCGGTTGATGGCAATAGGCTTGCTCCTAATTAGATTGGTTGATGGCAATAGGCTTGCTCCTAATTAAATTGGTTGATGGCAATAGGCTTGCCTCCAATTACATCAGTTGTTAGCAATAGGGTTGCTCCCAATTACCTAAATCGGTGAATGGCAAAAGGCTTGCTTCTAATTAGATTGGTTGATGGTAATAGGCTTGCCCCCAATTACATCAAATGATGGTAATAGGCATGCTCCTAATTACATTGGTTGATGGCAATAGGCTTGCTCCCAATTACCCAAATCGGTGGACGGCAATGGGCTTGCTCCTAATTACATTTGTTGATGGCAATAGGCTTGCACCTAATCACATCAGTTGGTAACAATAGGCTTGCTCCTTATTACATTGGTTGATGGCAATAGGCTTGCTCCCAATTCAAATAATTTGACAGCTGTCAGTTTATAGCGAATCTCCCTAGGGCTGAAAAGTAGTACTTTCAACCCGCTCCGCAGGCATGTTATGATCTACTTTCAGAGTATGAGTAATGAAAAATAACATGGTTGCGGAATCGGCATTAATTTATTTTTCAACACACTTGCTCATAAAGTGGCTATAATTTTACCGCAACTAGGCACATAATGACACCTATAATCGGACTGTGACTTTTTCATTACTATTATTCACTAGTGAGTTATAGGGTTTTTTTTTAAATTTTATTGTTTGAGTTGCTACGTTCATAAAAAAGTTTTTATACAAAAAAGATCGTGTTCAATAGTAAAAATAAAAATAATGTACTTAGTGCTTGTTCATTTCATGCAAATTTGAATTTAAATAGATAATTTCAACTTGTACGTTTTTATTAAATGAAACTTTCACTCAAATAATTTAGCGTTTATTTTTTCTGTATTATAGAAAACTTTTTCCTCATTTTATACGTGGCTAAAACTCTATCGCGCTCATTCATTTAGTCTATGGCCGGTTGCCATAGTTACAGTACGACCATTTTAAGTGTGAATTTCATGGCGGCGCCACTGGTCAAGAAAAAATGCATCGCTACGTCAAACTTAGTACATTTATTTTAGTTTCGTGTTTTCCCGCATGCACAGATAAGTTGGTAGAACTGTAGATGCGCGCGCATAGGAAAACCGATTAATTTTTCCCGCTATTGTGAAAAAAAATCAGAACTCGTTTTAACTGTTTAGATGACTTTTTAGTATTATTTTCTTCACAAGTGTGTTGAAAAACGTCGTATGATACACGTGTGTATTGATGATTACCATCCTCGGCTTTCTTAAGACCCTCACCTGTCGGCTCGGGTCTCAATGGCGCCTCGGCGGTAATCACCAACGTTACACACTTATACCATAATGTACTATTTCAACACACTTGCTCATAAAGTGGCTATAATTTCACCGCAATTAGGCACAAAATGACACCTATAATCAAACTGTGACTTTTTCATTACTATTAATCACTAGTGAGTTATAGGGTTTTTTTTAAATTTTATTGGTTGAGTTGCTACGTTCATAAAAAAGTTTCGATACAAAAAAGATCGTGTTCAATAGTGAAAATAAATTAATGTGCTTGCTCATTTCATGCAAATTTGAATTTAAATAGATAATTTCAACTTGTACGTTTTTATTAAATGAAACTTTCACTCAACTAATATAACTTTTATTTTCTCTGTAATATAGAAAACTTTTTCCTCATTTTATACGTGGCTAAAACTCTATCGCGCTAATTCATTTAGTCTATGGCCGATTGCCATTGTTACAGTATGACCATTTTAAGTGTGAATTTCATGGTGGCGCCACTGGTCAAGAAAAAATGCACCGCTACGTCAAACTTAGTACATTTATTTTAGTTCCGTGTTTTCCCGCATGCACAGATAAGTTGGTCGAACTGTAGATGCGCGCGCATAGGAAAACCGATTAATTTTTCCCGCTATTGTGAAAAAAAAATCAGAACTCGTTTTAACTATTGAAGATGACTTTTTAGTATTATTTTCTTCACAAGTGTGTTGAAAAACGTCGTATGATACACGCGTGTATTGATGATTACCGTCCTCGGCTTTCTTAAGACCCTCACCTGGCGGCTCGGGTCTTAATGGCGCCTCTGCGGTAATCACCAACGTTACACACTTGTACCATAATGTACTATTAACTACATACATGACCGTATGTAATGGTTTCGTTGAAGTATTATAGTTCTTTTAACGCAAACCAATGAACAAAAGCATCAAGCACTGACAAAACATCATAACAGGAAGTGCTTGTTTGTAAATAATTCGATGAGCGCAATCATAGCGGCGGCGATTCAATCAATAAGACGTGAACATCGTGGGGTCAGCGCGGGCCAGAGTTTAACCTGATTGACATTATAAATCACATTCGTGTATAAACCCTTCAAAACGTTGATAGAGACGAGATCATCAATTAACTAATAATAATTTTCTTCCTTGAAAGATAACGTTATAGAGCCGATGCAAGTCGCTTAGTAATTGGAGTGTTATTTGCAAGGATTGCCCCCCCCCCCCCCCCCCCCCAAACAACTGAGTTAAGTGGAAAGAGTGAAAGGAGGCCTTTGCCCTGCAGTGGGACACATTAGGCTCATGATAATAATAAATAACAATTGATTATTATTATTTGGTAGACGTAGGTACTCAAAGAGCTGTACGTTTCTTAAATTGGTATAAACGTCAATGGTGTCTACTTGTCGCACCTTCGATTTGCAGATGAACTCATTTTGTTCGCCAAATCTCTGGAAGACCTTCAACGCAGGCTGTTAGAACTCTACGATGCTTCCTTACGAGTAGGCTTGAGAATGAACATGTCCAAGAAGACGAAGGTGATGGCACGAACTCCGGATGACTCTGTTTCAGCTGTTGTGGTGAGAAACGAGCGTCTGGAAATGGTTGATAATTACGTTTATCTTGGACATGTTCTATTTTGATAAAGAGCACTCGAACAAAGAACTTTCCAGAAGAATACAGCTAGGATGGGCGGTATTCGGTAAGCTCGAGCATGTTTTGCGGTCTAAGAGGATACCCCAATGCCTAAAAACCCGCCTTTTCATTTCAACCAGAGTGTGTCCTGCCAACGATGACCTACGGTGCCGAGACATGGACGCTCACAAAGGAGACTGTGCACCGAATACGAGTTGCACAAAGGGCCATGGAGCGAGCTATGCTCGGCATAACCCTACTAGACCAAGTGCGTAACTTAGTATGTAAATAAAATAAATAATTAAAGAGAATAATATCAACAATTTTCAAGACAGTCTAAAGCGTTAAGGCCAAGCGTTTGTTAATTTGACTTTTGTTTTCGTGAGAATAATACTAGTGTTGATTATAATAAAATGTTTATGACTTCTATAAATTCGAATTCGACCCTATTTGTACCTACTTGACTACTTTTTCGATTCCACGGATTTCGGAGGTACTGAAGAACATTAACCTAACCGTTTAGAAATAACATCTCATTCCACATAGCCATTTTGCTTATACCTACTAAATTTTGATATCAATTTTTTGTTATACGGTTATAACAAAAAAATGATTAAATAAATAAATAAATAACATGGGCCTCAATTCTCGCGCACTTTGTTAGTTTTACTCTTGAAACTGATAAAGTGATAAAATGATAACGTTGCGTTGATTCAGTGACAAGATTATTACAAAAGCACATTTTCCTGGTAAACCTTAATAAAGGCATGCTAGTTAGCAAGAAATGAAAAGCGGTCAATTGAATACCCCTGCAGAATGGCCAATAAAAGGCAAGTAGCAACGGTTACGGTTTCAAGTGTTACAATGACGCGTCGCGCCGAATAAGACACCAGAATGCGGGCATCCCCATTGTCGCGCTTGTAATCTACAGCCTACAGCGATCGAGGACATGGCGCATGCTCAGTAAGGTCACTGGAAATAAGGCCGAACAATTACGTAAATGAAACCCAATAGATACTTAGGTTTTTTCCTCGAAGAAACTGACAAATAAGTACAACAGTTCTGAATAATGGAGACAAACAAGGAAAATTTTAACGTTTAATGTAAACAGGGACTTACCGAGGCAAGCTCGTTACAATTTAATTCGCAGTCTCGCAATTTGGTCACGGATATTAATGTAGAAGGCTTTTCTATGACTTCCTTCTAAGTAGGTACTTCACCTAAATACGACATTCATGACTAATCTGGCGTGGCGTCCAGCCTAAAATATCCCACGATCAAGTAGGAAACCGTTTAACTACCCAACGTGTCTTTAGAACACAAGGCTTCACTCATAGCTAGCAAATGTGTCCGAAGCTCTAAATGCCAATTTGTGAACCTAAACTCATGGGGCTTCTGTTTGGTGACACTATGTGACAACTGACAACTTATCAGTCACGAACAAGTTGTTCATCTGAGATTTGCTCATCACGAGTAAAATACGTCTAAGTGCTTGGCCAGACTGGCAGCGCGGCGCGGGAAGCGGCGCGGGTGCGGCAACGCGCGCGATTTGCCTGTCCGCACTGGACCGCGATTTCGTTCCGAGCGTTGTCGCGTTCAACTGTTCGTCCAGTGTTTGTCAAAATATAATATGGATGACGAAGACTTGTTTTTATTGGAAAATTCTTACTTTAAATGGCAAATGCTAAAAGTGAAAAATGGAGTTAATAAAATTAATTTAACCAGAGAAAATGAAGGAGAATTTTACACACTGTATGAAAGATTGCGAGAGCAACCTCAAAAGTTTTTTGAATATACAAGAATGTCAATGGATACGTTTGACTACATATTACAAAATATAGAAAATTATATTATAAAAAAAAATAACAACTTACGCCGAAGCAAAAAAAAAGCAAAAATTTTTTTGGTAAGAATTTTAAAATTCGGTTATTTTAATTAATTGGATACTTCTATAAATAATTATAAATAATTGGATTAATTTCTTAAGCTTTAACTTATAAAAGTTAAAGCTAAATAAATAAATCCAATTTATCTGGTTATCTGGCGCAGACTAAAGTTTGAGATACGCCGCTCCCGCGCGGTTTATCGCTTGCCGCCCCGCGCAGTCACTGCGGCCACTTGTATGAACGAGCTATGGCACGAGTTGCCCGCGCGCTCCCCGCGGAAAGTAGCCCGCGCCGCTTCCCGCGCCCGCGTGCCCACTACGGACACTCAAATGAAGTTCCATACGTTTAAGTTTGTCGCGCCGCGCCCGCCCCGCGCCCGCGTTTGCAGTCTGGCCAAGCACTAAAGCGTTTTTTAACACATTGCTGTGTTTTCAAAACCAACAGTGTCCGAAGTCCGAACGAGCGAATACATCAATACGTGACGAGACGACGAGACGTGACTCTCTACGTATTAACGACGATTGGGTGACATCAGAGAAGAAAGGAACAAGTTCTGGCGGCAAAAAATGACTAGAGAACGAAAAAAAAAATATTTTTGTCACGCAGACGGCTACTACATTCTGAATAATAAAAGAGCTGCCAGTTGTTATGGCTTCTAGGAAATTAACGATTGGTTAGTTACTGTGGTGAACCTTTTTACAACATTATTTATTCTTCTATGATCATAGATCAGATATGTCATAATCAAACTGTCTTAGGAATGAATTGTCAATTTTCAACAATATGTAACGTTTTGCAAATTAAAACCTAAAGTATAGGTTTTGTCTGTTATTTCAATTTAATTTGCAAACAAAACGATTAAGATCCCATGGACAAATATCTACGACCGGAGCGGTTCGATGGCGACCCGTCCCTAAGCACGGCGGCCGCGGAATGGGCACACTGGAAGAAAACTTTCGTCAACTTCCTTGCGGTGCAGGACTCGACTACTACAACTGATAAGGTCAAGCTTACTATATTAATTAATCACGTGTCTCCGAACGTGTATAGGTACTCATATAAGTGAATGTGAAACATACGAACAGGCATTGAACCTCTTAGACAAACTTTATGTAAAACCAACTAACATCCTTCGACTGGCCTGTTGGTCTAGTGGTTAGTGACCCTAACTGCTATGCCGGAGGTCGTGGGTTCGATTCCCACCCAGGACAAATGTTTGTGTGATGAGCACGATCATTTGTTCTGTGTCTGGGTGTAATTTATCTATAATATGTATGTATTTAGAAATATATAAGTATGTTTATCAGTTGTCTAGTACCCATAACACAAGCTCTGCTTAGCTTGGGACTAGATGGCGTTGTGTGATAGTTGTGGAATATTATTATTATTATTATTATCCTGTATGCACGCCACGCTCTCGCCACACGGAAACAAAGTAGCCATGAGACTATCGACACATACATCCAAGCCTTGAAGCAGCTGTCCAAAGATTGTAACTTCACGGCTGTCGATAGTAAGACCAACCGGGATGACAACATTCGCGACGCTTTCATAGCTGGCATCACCTCGACAAAAATAAGAGAGAGACTCCTCGAAAACCTTTGCTTAACTTTGGACGAAGCACATAACCAGGCGCGTTCCTTGGAGATGGCTGAAGTTAATACACTACATTATAACAACATAACTATGAACGCGGCTACACAAAACATCTCTGATAACACTAATGTATGGAATACTCCTATGCCAAGTGGAAATGCAAGTACCTCTGCAGCCACGCCGGCGTTCCAGAATTACTCGAACCGCAAATGTTTCTTCTGTGGAGGACGGGTGCATCCGCGCAAGACATGGCCTTCAATGTGACATGTCAACTTTGTAACAAGAAAGGGCATCTCGCAAAAGTCTGTCGCAGTAAGAACACTAGCGCTGCCGCGTCTGACCAGGAAAATGTCACCGCCTGCATCATTGCTGCATCACCGTCGTCCTTACATAAAGCAATTGTCCCTGCATATATCAAAGGCATTAGAGCTGAAGCACTATTAGACACAGGCAGTTCTAAAAGTTTCATTAATTTCGAATTTTCTAAACTGGTTTCTCTAAAGATAAAACCAAGCCAGCAGACAATATCTATGGCCTCTCTTAATCATATATCATCAGTCAAAGGAGAAACTTGCCTCACGCTTACCTTGGGTAAACACACATATGAGAACGTTCAACTGCTTGTGATCGATAATTTATGTTCAGATATGATTATAGGACACGACCTATTAGAGAAGCATTCCTCACTAGAATTCGCATTTGGTGGCCCGAAAGAGCCTCTTGTCGTGTGTAACGTAGCCGAAGCATCTGTCCCTGCTGTGCCTTTATTCGCCAACCTATCTCCCGAATGCAAACCGATTGCTATTAAGTCTCGAAGATACAGTGATGACGACCGACGTTTTATTGAAGAGGAAGTGAAGAATCTCTTAAAGGAAGGTGTCATTGAAGAGAGCCGGTCACCATGGCGAGCGCAGGTACTGATCACTAAGAATGTGAATCACCGTAAACGTCTTGTAATCGACTATTCCAGAACTATAAATCGATTCACAGAACTGGACGCCTATCCACTTCCTAGTATAGAGGAACTGATATCAAAAGTGGCAAAATACTCTGTATTTAGCGCCATAGATTTAAAAAGCGCCTATCATCAAGTTCCTATTTTGCCAGAGGAGAGACCATTCACTGCGTTTGAAGCAATTGGAAATCTATACCAGTTCCGACGTATACCATTTGGAGTGACCAATGGAGTTTCTAGCTTCCAGAGAACTATAGATTGGCTTATTCGAACGGAAAAATTGAAAGGCACATTCGCATATCTTGATGATATCACAATTTGCGGCAAAACACCAGAAGAGCACGACTATAATCTGCAAAATTTTATTGCAGCAGCTAAGAAGTACAGTTTAACCCTGAATGAAGCAAAATCCATATTTAAACAAACTTCTATTAACATACTTGGTTACACGATCGCCAATAATATCATCAAACCCGACAATGATAGATTAGAACCTCTTCAAAACTTTCCTCCACCTCAAGACTTGCCCAGCTTGCGAAGAGCCCTGGGTATGTTCGCTCATTACTCTAAGTGGATACCAAACTTCTCCGAAAAGGTACATGAACTATCAAAGACCAAGACATTTCCGCTGAGTGGTGACAATATCATTAAAGATTAACTTAAGAACGCCATAATCAAGTCTTGTGTTCACGCCATTGACAATAATTTGCCATTTACAGTAGAAACTGATGCCTCGGAACACTCAATTGCGGCAACTCTTTCGCAGGCGGGCAGGCCTGTAGCATTCTATTCGAGAACACTTAATCGAAGTGAACAGAATCATTCATCATTTCAGCCGAAAGACGTCCACTGCTGGACATAGGCCTCCCCTAAGTGTCGCCACATTGACCGGTCCCGGTCCAGAATCATTCAGCTATTGAAAAAGAAGCTTATGCAATCGTAGAGTCCTTGAAGAAGTGGCGGCATTTTCTAATAGGGAAATCATTTCTGCTCGTCACCGACCAGCGATCCGTCTCTTTCATGTTTAATGCTAAGCACAATAGTAAAATTAAAAACGAGAAAATACAGCGCTGGCGATTGGAACTATCTCCATACAAATACGACATCGTACAGAACCATGTAGCGGACGCCCTCTCCCGTGTTTGCGCCATCGTCGAGACACCTGCAAAGTTACGATCACTTCATGAAGCCCTTTGTCACCCGGGTGTAACCAGAATGGCACATTGGGTGCGTTCCAAAAACTTAGCATATTCGATTGAAGAGATAAAGAGTATGACGAAAGACTGTCGCATCTGTTCTGAGGTTAATCCCAGATTCATTAGAGCTGATCCTCAAAATAAACTTATTAAAGCGATAGCGCCTTTCGAACGACTGAGCATGGATTTTAAGGGACCAGTACCATCTAAGTCGAATAACAGATTCATTTTAACAGTAATCGATGAGTACTCCCGCTTTCCGTTCGCCTTTCCGTGCTCTGATATAAGCGCAAAGACTGTAATCAAGCATTTAGACAGCATTTTTATCATGTTCGGCATGCCGGCCTACGTGCACTCGGACCGAGGGACATCATTTTTATCGGCTGATGTAAAAGATTTTCTACACTCCAGGCAAATAGCGACGAGTCGTACAACGCCATACAACCCTCAAGGCAATGGCCAAGTTGAAAGGCTCAATTCTACGCTCTGGAAAAGTGTACAGTTAGCTTTGAAAACTAAGAACCTGCCAATAGAGAGCTGGGAAGATGTCCTACCGCAAGCATTGCACTCCATACGCTCGCTTCTTTGTACTAGTACAAATTGTACGCCGCATGAAAGAATGTTCCGCCACTCTCGGAGATCGACGAATGGAGATTCTATTCCCACATGGCTATCTGGGTCAAACAGAGTACTTATGCGACGCTTTGACCGGAAAACAAAATATCAACCACTAGCCGAGGAGGTGGAGGTACTGGAGACAAACCCCACTTATTCGTTCGTTCGAACAATGGATGGTCGCGAAACTACTGTATCTAACCGCCATTTAGCACCTTTGGGAGGCAATCCAGAAGATATTACCACAATTAACGAATTTGTGGACGCCGAACCCCAAAGATCGCAGTCACCATCACCATCTTGTTCACCACCAACTTCGCCTTCTTCACCGACATCTTACTCAACACCAGTCTCGCTGCCAGCTACTCCTTCGTCACCGCTACCATCGGAGGATTTGCAAGTGGCACCGGAACCAGAACAAATGAGCTCAGACGGGATCGAGCTCCCAGTTTCGGAGCCACTCCGGAGGTCGGCCAGATCACGGAATCCACCGAAGTTTTTGCGCGATTACATCTGGCCGGGGTGAATGTGGTGAACCTTTTTACATTATTTATTCTTCTATGATCATAGATCAGATATGTCATAATCAAACTGTCTTAGGAATGAATTGTCAATTTTCAACAATATGTAACGTTTTGCAAATTAAAACCTAAAGTATAGGTTTTGTCTGTTATTTCAGTTACGTACCGTAATATAAGGTTACCTAGCAATGATGCTAGTAGTGTCGTGCATTAGTGCTACATTTATAGATAGCATGATAGTGATCATGCAGTACAAGGTCGATTCTGTGTAGATGAAATACACGGTGGAATTGAGAGGGACATCTTGCGTGATACCAAGCTATTGTCATAGATTTACTACATTCTCCAGCGCTGAAATTTATTCATCGATTATTAAATTACAGAATATCAGCCAAAAATTTTCACTGATTCTGTTCCAAACTTAAGAAAAAATACTAAGTAGGTAGATTATACGGATACCGTTCCGTTCCGGAGGCCTGAGCTCGTTTATAAAATCAGGTTTTAGCCATCGAAATTCATAACGCGTCGAACCTACACGATGAGTTTTACCTAATATTGTTGAATAAATACAGCCTCCTCCAAGTAGGTGGTAGATGATGTCATAGAATCGTCGGGTGGAAATCAGCGGTAAAATAAACTTAACCTTCATTTGTTTGAAAAAATTCCAAAAGAAAATCTACTTTTAGGATTCAATCACTGTTATCGTTTTATCCCTTCGAAATGACTGTAAACCCACCGGTAAAATAGCCTAAAAACAAGGGGAAAGAAGGAATACAAGATGGGTACTCACGTGGCCGTGGAGCTGTTGTTCTGATTCACTTCACCTCGTTTTAATGTTTATTTCGCAGTGCACTACGTTAATAATAGTCTGGGACGTCCCTTGAATGATATTTATCACTATCTTGAATGTTTCTTGTGGTTTTCACGGAGCCGGCTCGAGCCGTCGTTTTGATTCGAAGTTGTTTGCGGAAGAGTGACGATATGCGTGTTGAGCGCTAGTGAGCCTGCGCAGGATCCGGAAATAGAGACGGGAAGGAAAATAGGGATGTGGTAACTTGTGCAAAAAGACTAAGTTACCGGTTTTTGTGATGATGTGTTTTTAATACTTTAACATTATTCCCCCCCGCTGGCGAAATTTATTGAGACTGAAGAAAAAATACCAAGACTAAGTCCACATAATGTTGAAGTTGATGTGTAAGAGTGTGATGGAATAGATAAATATTATGTTTTACATATATGTTACAAAAATATAAAGAAATGATAATGAACATTTACCTAAATGAAAAATTTTGAAATTAGTTACCACCATCCGGGATGGGGCACAATTTAACAAGAGGTCTATTAATTACGCCTTGTCCAGTTTCGACAGTCGCAGAACGTGGGATACCATCACGACCGTGATAAAGATTCATAATTTTTCCGAAACGCCAACGCAACGGAGGTTGTTGTTCGTCCTTTATTATGACAACTTGACCAAGGCGAGCTTGATCAGTTGACCTAGTCCACTTCAGTCTTTGTGAAAGACTAGTTAAATATTCTGTATGCCATCTGGCCCAGAAGTCCTGATGCATACGTTGAACGAGTTGCCAACGCTTAAGTCTGTTAAGTTTAATGTTTGAATAATCTGGCGTTGGCAACGCTGTTAAGGGTGCTTGCGTTAAAAAATGTCCTGGTGTCAGAACTGATACATCATTAGGATCAGTGCTCAGTGAGCATAACGGCCTTGAATTGAGTACTGCTTCAACCTGTGTAAGTAAGGTGTTTAATTCCTCATATGTGAGAATTTGAGTACCTATGACTCTATACAAATGTGTCTTTACGGACTTTACACCGGCCTCCCAAAGTCCACCGAAATGTGGTGCCCCTGGAGGGTTGAATTTAAATTGAATGTATTCAGACTCACAGGCTGATTTCATCACATTGGCCAATTGTGACTCCGCACCCTTAAAGTTCGTACCACAATCAGAATGAATTACGTTGCACCTGCCACGGCGGGCGATAAATCTGCGTAATGCCGCTAAAAATGCGTCGGTGGACATATCGGAAGCTAACTCTAAATGTAGCGCTTTTGTAGCAAAGCATACAAAGAGACACAAATATGCTTTTGTAGTACGTGTGCCACGATATCTTTGCAAGGTTATATTAAATGGACCTGCGTAATCGCAACCGACGGCTTGGAATGCTTTTAATTGAGTAATACGTGCTTTTGGTAAATCTGCCATTTTAGGCTCAAATGCAATTGGCCTTGTGCGAAAACATTTATAGCAATCCGATAGGACTTGATGAATTGCTCGCCGAGGAGACAATATCCAAAAATTTTGCAATAATAAAAACTGTAATGCTTGTAAACCAGGGTGAAGATTATCATTATGTACTGATTGTATAATTAATTTAGTTAAGCGATGTTTACGTGGAAGTAGAGCTGGGTGTTTTGTTTCATAATCGAGTTCAGATCGAGAGAGCCTTCCCCCCACCCGCAAAACACCGGAATGGTCTAAAAATGGATTGAGTTTTCTAAATGATTTAGGTAAAGTTTTCCCTGCTGATAAAATTTTAATTTCATTTTGGAATTCGGAATGTTGAACATGTTTAACAAGCTTCATAAGAGCACAATGAAGTTCAGCTTGAGTTAAGTTATTTGAATATTTGGTTTTGCGTAAGGCACTGATAAATCTGTTACAATATGCTAAAATACGTTGAATTTTACGAAGTGATGAATATTTTTGAAGAAGATTATCGATGGGATCAAGATCGATTATGTTACTTAAAACTGTTGTACGCTTTTCGCATAGTACATCATTGCTTGTGACGCAAGATGATTGAATTGTATCGTTAGGCCAATGATTTTCAGATAATGATAACCACTCCGGTCCTGACCACCAGAGGGCATGACTGATGAGCTCGTCAGGTAGCAAGCCACGACTCGCACAATCAGCTGGATTTTGCTTGCCTGGTACATGTTTCCAGACAGCAGTAGGTAATTTTCGCTGTATGTTAGCAATGCGATTGCCTACGTATACTTTAAAATTTTTAGAATTAGATTTGATCCATGCCAACACGATCATGGAATCAGACCATGCATATATGCCGTCTATGTTTAGTATGTTAGAAAATAAGTTAATAATATAATGCATAAGGTCTGCTAACAAAGAAGCGCCACACAATTCCAGTCTTGGCAGCGTTCTACGCTTTATTGGTGCCACCCGCGATCGTGCACTTACAAGACAGACTTGATGATGATTTTGATTTACATTGGAACGAAGATATACTACTGCCGCATAGCCAGCCTCACTGGCATCACAGAAACCATGAATTTGATAGCTTGATGCGTGAGCGTGAGTAATACGTCTCGGAATGTGAAGGTTTTGTAAATTGGATAACTGGCTAGTGTACTTCGTCCAAGTTAGGTGAATATCATCGGGTACTGGTTCATCCCATGACGTTCCTAGTAACCACAAACGTTGAATAAGAAATTTTGCTAAAAAGGTTAACGGTGTGAGAAGACCAATGGGGTCATAGATGCGAGCAAGCTCTGATAGCATTGTTCGTTTGGTACAATCGCGTGGAATTTGATTAACTTGATAATTAAAAACGTCTTTATGAGCGTTCCAGGCAAGCCCGAGAACCTTGACAAAGAGAGTGTCACTGTCGAACGTCAAATCTGGAACCAATTTATGTTCTTCTGGTATATTTTGCAGTACAGCCACATGATTACTTGACCACTTTCTGAGCTCAAAACCACCAGCAGCCATAATTTCGGTCAATTCTTGCTGTAGCTGAATTGCCTGCTCTACGGTGTTACAGCCAGTGACTACATCATCCACGTAGAGATCTTTTTGCAGAACCTTAGCTGCGGTTGGATAAGACTCTTGTTCGTCTTGAGCCAGTTGATGCATAGTGCGGATGGCCAGAAATGGTGCCGATGAGACTCCGAAGGTCACGCGATTGATCCTAAACTCTTGAATAGGTTCTTCAGGTGAAAACCTGAAGAGAATACGCTGATAATCCCTATGCTCTTGGGTAACGATAATTCGGCGGTACATTTGACGTACATCCGCTGATAAGACGATAGCGTGAAGACGGAACCGTAAAATAATATTTGTGATATCTGCTTGCAACTTACAACCAGTTAAAAGAGTGTCATTGAGTGATATTCCAAGTTTATCCTTGGCCGAGGCATCGTATACAACTCTCAACCGAGTGGAAACACTGCTAGGCTTTACTACCGCATGATGTGGAATATAGTACGCGGTAGGAGACTGACACTCGTCAGATGAAACGCGTTCCATCTGATTACTTGTTAAATATTCCATGATATGTGCTTTATATTCGTTCCCAAATGAAGGGTTTTGAAGCAGGCGCTTTTCCAGCTGCTTAAAACGCCGAAGCGCTGTATTATATGAATCGCTAAAAATTGGAAGAGATTGATCTCGAAATGGCAACTGAACGATATAACGACCGTCGGCATCACGTTTATGCGTTGCCTTATAAATGTCCTCACACCGAACATCGTCTGCGGAGGCTGCTTGATTAACTTTTGATTCTGTAGGTACATGATCTATGTCCCAAAACTTCTGGACAGCAATGTCCAAGTTAGCATCCAGTGATACATGATTGACAGATGCTGGAGGAGATTCAACACTGGGATCAGCTGCTTTGGTCCTACCCATGAGAATAAATCCAAACACTGTGTTAATGGCTGTTGCCAAATGACTGCCACCATCAACTTTGCCTGGTAACAAAATCTGGGGAAATATCTCTCCACCAATTAAGAGATCGATGGGACGAGACTGATGAAAATCTGGATCTGCCAGCTTAAGATTTCCTATATGTTGAAAATCATTGAGATTGATTGAATGTGTGGGCATATTACCACAAATTTTATCCAATACTACTGCATCCATACTAAAAGATATTTCTGAATTGCCTAATGGGCAGAGTTCAAGGAAAACTCGACTACTTGAATTAGTAGGAACATCACCAATACCAGACATCGGTGTGTTGCATTTATAACGAGTCAGACCAAGGCGACGAGCGCAAGCACTGCTCATGATATGACTCTGACTACCAGGATCTAGCAAAGCACGAATCTTCTGATAAGTGTTGCTACCATCCTTGACCATGACTTGAGCTGTGGCAAGTAAAACAAAGGTGGGAGCCAAGCCTCGTGATATATTGGATAATGTAGTAACAGGGGTAAGAACCTGCTTTTCAGCGCTATCTGCAATAGTCTGATTTGTTGTAGTCATATGGACTTGTGAGGAAGTTTGTTGATTAACATTAGTCAATGATTCCTTAGGAAAATGCAATAAAGTATTATGACGTTGATTACAACTTTTGCATGAACGGGTTGAAAAACATTTAGAAGTGCTATGGTTGGCACGTAAACAATTTAAACAAAGATTATGTTGTCTAGCAAGTTGAGCCCTTTCTTGTGGCGTTTTAGACATGAAATTATTACAATTAATAAGAGAATGATTTTCTTTACAAATTATGCATTCGATGTTAGGCGTTTGAGCTACCAGCGAAGAGGTTTTATTTATAGAATATGATTTGGTTTGATTGTTATTTCTTTGACTATTGGGAGCTGATGATAATGTTGGTACATTTGTTAGGCATGATCGCTCTAATGCACTGCATCTATCTCCTAAAAATGTTTGAAGCTGACTAAATTGTGGGATATCACTGTCTATACAAGAAAGCTCAAAAGCTTCACGAGATTGTTTGTCAATTTTAGTTATAAGAGAATGAAATAAAACAAAATCCCATTTAGAAGTGGGCAACCCTAAAGAGTCTAACATTGAAAGGTTCTCAGCATAACTATCTAAGAGAGTACGCAAACTCTGCACTGATGCTGTACTAATAGATTTCAAATTACAAATTTGTTCCCAACATAAGAAAGCCAAAAACCTCTTGTTGGTATAACGCTTGCTCAGTGCTTCATAAGCACTTGTATAATTAGCATCTGAAATAGGATATGCTCTAATTAAGTTTATTGGTTCCCCAGAAAGGGAAGTGACAAGATATTGAAACTTTTCAACATTACTTAAATCTGTCCGACTATGGACTAAAGTATTAAATAAGTCAATGTAACCCGGAAAGTCTTTTAATTGACCAGAGAAAGTAGGCAGCTTTATTGGTGGCAATTTAGCCAGGTTTTTGTGTTCATTTTTGTGGTTACATGATGATGTTGAAGGTTTAACCTCAATTAAGTTTTCAGGAAGAAGTGTCCGTTTAGTTTCAAGAATTTCAAAGTACATGTCATCTGCCTGTTCCTGATATGTGGTTTGTTTGTGAATGCAGTCCTCTTTTCCAAGGCCGCTATACTCACTTATGAGTTTGATGTGAGCATCATTAAACGCATCCATAACGGATTCCAACCGTGAACACCATGTTTCAAAACGTGGTAGAATACTGGAGTCATTTTGACATTTGCGAGCACAGGTAACAGCATCTGATAATCTTTTAAAGGCTATATTGCGTTTAGACTCATGGTGAGCCGCCATTGCTTCACTCATGATTGAAATTGAAATTCAGAAGATTAATTTAAATTAAATTAAGTACAATGTATTTTTTAAATTACTTGAGTATAGTTAAATGCTACTATTCTATCCTGAACCCGGTATCTAATCCATAAATTACTTCAAAGTATTAAAAATTAAAACAATTTGACATTAATTTGTAACAACAACAAACAGTAGACAATATTTTTCATGAAACTACCATAAAATCTATGGAAGCATTTTTGATTAATGGTATTAATATGCTTTTAGAGCTGGTATCACTCTATCAGAACAGGTAGGGTAGGTACACAAGGAGATTATGAGACCTCACCTATTCTGAGAAGTAAGAATAACGAAGGACCATATTTAAGATGAAATACGAATTACTTACGGATAAAAGTATTTCTGAGAATTATTAACATTAAATAAAAAGTTAAAACGCTTGTTATGTTAACAATGAATGAACCTAAACGCTGTATGTTACGTTTAGATCGCCTTTATGAACCTAAAACGCTGTATGTTACGTTTTATAGGTCGCTATCATGTATGATTTCACTATCCAAATGTTGCATGTTACATCAAAATAGTATTGACAATCCGTTCGAATTATGAATCCGCGGCACGAAAACGAGACGACGACGCGGACTGAACTAGTCGAAACTGGTTAGGAAAGTTTGATTTGAAATGAGTTTGATTTTACTCCGAAAACACTTGAATGTATGATGTAGTGATAAGTGATAAATAAATATGATGAGACAGTAATGAGATACTTAATGAAATAAGATACCTATTTTTTGGAAAAAAGATGGACGCCAGTCGTAGTACAAACGAAAACTATTTTAATAGGAACATGTATGAAATCCGGCTGAAGGCCCAAATACTGTTATCGTTTTATCCCTTCGAAATGACTGTAAACCCACCGGTAAAATAGCCTAAAAACAAGGGGAAAGAAGGAATACAAGATGGGTACTCACGTGGCCGTGGAGCTGTTGTTCTGATTCACTTCACCTCGTTTTAATGTTTATTTCGCAGTGCACTACGTTAATAATAGTCTGGGACGTCCCTTGAATGATATTTATCACTATCTTGAATGTTTCTTGTGGTTTTCACGGAGCCGGCTCGAGCCGTCGTTTTGATTCGAAGTTGTTTGCGGAAGAGTGACGATATGCGTGTTGAGCGCTAGTGAGCCTGCGCAGGATCCGGAAATAGAGACGGGAAGGAAAATAGGGATGTGGTAACTTGTGCAAAAAGACTAAGTTACCGGTTTTTGTGATGATGTGTTTTTAATACTTTAACAATCACAGAGCAAAAAAATAAAAGCTTATAATTTCGTCCGGTTGTTATAAAGACAGAGAATGGAGGGCACTACCCATAAATTAAAACCGAGGGATGGAAAAAATCGTTGGGATATCGGTGGATCCCATATTCCCATTACTAAAACATGATGGTGGTTCCAAGACATTATTTTTTAATTATGGAGGTAGGTATGCCCAAAAAAAGTTGCTTTCAACAAAAAGTGTTTGAAATACGATACATCTGTCGTCTATACATTTCTCTTGCGACGTTTGATGCGTGTGAGTTTTTTTTGCATCAAATAAAATGTAAGCTTTGTATGGATTGAGGCATAATAAATTAGCTTACGAGTAACCTATAAAAGGTGAGTGGGTTTATTGAAATCCCTGGTATTGATCTTCGATTCACAACAGAAGGTCAGACGTTTAACGTTATCACTTATCACTTCACTATCACTACATAGTATAAAACAAAGTCGCTTTCTCTGTCCCTGTCCCTTTATAGGCTTAAATCTTTAAAACTACGCAACGGATTTTGATGCGGTTTTTTTAATAGATAGAGTGATTCAAGAGGAAGGTTTATATGTAGATAATATAAATCAGCATTGCACCCGTGCGAAGCCGAGGCGGGTCGCTAGTCTCAATATAAACTAAACTTCCGCGTTGTTGGCATGGACGCTACATTATAATTATAATGACATAAGTGATTATCTTAATGACCTACTTGCTTCAAATATTTTAAGTTATTTAAGTACTTAGGTACTTATAATAGTTATAATAAAATAACACATGGTGAACTCCTTAGAAACCAAATTGCATTGTAAACGTTATTTTCAACACACTTGCTCATAAAGTGGCTATAATTTCACCGCAATTAGGCACATAATGTCACCTATAATCAAACTGTGACTTTTTCATTGCTATTATTCACTAGTGAGTTAAAAGGTTTTTTTTTTTTAATTTTATTGGTTGAGTTGCTACGTTCATAAAAAAGTTTCGATACAAAAAAGATCGTGTTCAATAGTAAAAATAAAATAATGTACCTACTTATCTTCGGGGACGCCGGCAGACACCAGACGGGCGATCAGTCCTTTCGTTGTGGATTATTTCGCCCAGAATGTACCTACTTAGTGCTTGCTCATTTCATGCAAATTTGAATTTAAATAGATAATTTCAACTTTACGTTTTTATTAAATGAAACTTTCACTATAATAATACCTATAACTTTTATTTTTTCTTTAATAAAGAAAACTTTTTCCTCATTTTATACGTGGCTAAAACTCTATCGCGCTCATTCATTTAGTCTATGGCCGATCGCCATTGTTACAGTATGACCATTTTAAGTGTGAATTTCATGGTGGCGCCACTGGTCAAGAAAAAATGCATCGCTACGTCAAACTTAGTACATTTATTTTAGTTCCGTGTTTTCCCGCATGCACAGATAAGTTGGTCGAACTGTAGATGCGCGCGCATAGGAAAACCGATTATTTTTTTCCCCTATTGTGAGAAAAAATCAGAACGCGTTTTAACTGTTGAAGATGACTTTTTAGTATTATTTTCTTCACAGGTGTGTTGAAAAACGTCGTATGATATACGTGTGTATTGATGATTACCGTTCGCGGCTTTCTTAAAACCCTCCACCTAACGGCTCGGGTCTCAATGGCGCCTCAGCGGTGATCACCAACGTTACACACTTGTACCATAATGTACTATAATATTGAATAACCACGATACACAATGCACTATTACTATTTGCTTTTTTTATTGTCATCATTCATTAATTAAATGAATAGGAACCAACCTATTTATAAATATTGTGATTCGCAATGATTTGGTATCGCCATTGTAAATAATGACAAACGTGTTCTGCTAGCAATGCTAAATACAATTAATACTAGATGCACTGATGATAGCGTTTTACATATAGCAAATTAACATGACCGACCCATAGTCACACTAAACTACCACACCAGTGTGACTATGGTTAATTATTTATCCGTAGTCACACTGGTGTGACTACGGCTGATCCGTAGTCACACTAGTATGACTATGGATAATTTAACCTGATCTGTAGTCACACCAGTGTGACTACGGCTGAACCGTAGTCACACCAGTATCGTAGCTTTTGGTCACGTCACTCATACATGCAACGCATGTACTCCATGACGCGCGCTCGCTTCGCTCGCATATTAAATAACACTAATATCTTCTGTCCCCGAAGTGCCGGGCCTCCGCCGGCCTCCTTCGTCGGCCTACGGCCCGGTGCCCATGCCGCCCATAAAGGATACTGTCGCGAGACGGTGATTCATCCACTTAGCGGACGACTAGCAACAGCCTATAATTTTGGTTATTCATCCCGGTGTGACTACAGGTCACACCGGCATCAGGTTAAATTATCCGTAGTCACACCAGTGTGACTACGGATAAATAAAATTGACCATAGTCACACTGGTGTGGTAGTTTAGTGTGACTATGGGTCGGTCACTCAAATTACCACCCCACTGTCAGCAAGATTCAAGCCTGACGAATGCAAATTAACATATTATTTTCTTTGAAAGAGGCCAAAGATCAGTAATTATAAGTAATAGCTACTGCATACTGACGTTCTATTGATAAGATTGTATTGATAGCAGCGGTAATTTAAACATTTTATCAGAAGAGGCGTTCAATTTTGTAACAATTTACCTACTTCATAGTGCACAGTTATGTACAGATAGATGCTATCATACATTAATCTATGTAGATGTAGTTTAACCAGATCTGTCTTCTGTCGTTTACTTGTTCATATTTTACACTTGAACATGAAAACTGTAATCACCCTGAGCGTAAAAACGATTTACACTTGCCCAGTGTTCATATTTTATTACTAACGTTTTATCACTTTGTCGTTCCTTATCACGTCGACTTTAATACAATAAAACCATGTTGTATTTATCACGGACTTACAACTCACGCATGATAATAGATGATATAGGTACCTACCTATGCTATTTCGTAAAAAAATTAAACGTATTTTCGTAAATCATTATTTTCTAGTAGGTCGCAGCAATAGTTTTTGTAATGTTACCACTAGAAGCCATAGCTCAACGCAACCTTGAACATGTGCGTCATAAAACCAACGTTCTTAGCTGGTTTTTTTTAACTCTGCCGTCACTCCCATGTTTTGTTTTCGTTAATTTTCCAATTCAAGTCTTTATAATGTAGTGGATATGTGAACGATACATGTAACATGTGCCTATAATAATCGTGAGCATTTGGGCGTGTGCCCGCAGCGAGCGCGGCTTGACCTGCATGGTTATCTTTAGAGTTGGGGCATAGCAGAGGACACGCATCGTGAATGTCATTGCGGGGATTTCTGTTACATAGTTTACTGATAACGATATCGCGTCACGACGCCATCGATAAATACAAGCGTAATATGTTCCGGCCTCAGGATGGCGGTCGTCCGTACGAACTTAACACTACGTAATTATGTAAATCACATTCTCGTAGAACAATAGTTAGTAGTCACCTGACATTGTAAAGTCAAGTGTTACTCCCGATTATGTCATGAGGAGGTAAGAATAGTGCTATCTCGTACGAGTTGACGTGCGCCGCGTGTGCTCGCTCAATGAGCGGCTCGTGATAACACGGTTACGTTAAAATTCTCGTATGAAGTAATAATTATGGTCATGTTAGCGGCTCCACGTGACAGACGAGGCAGAGCGCGCTGCACGCTGCACAGATTGACATCGGTCATCACGCCAACTAGCGCCACCGTGCATGACACTGACACAGATTGCCCAAGGCCATTGCCACATGTTTTGTGCAAATCTCACGTGACTACACTACATATTTCCATACCTAACTGATCAATCATTGCAGTTTAACTTTTATTCTCTAATAAAAACTGTCATATTGTTTCTGTGATAACTTGATAAGATAGATAAACTTAGTTGTGCTAGTATAATTATCTTGACACTTTGCTTGACTTACAGAAAACAAGAACAAATTATATAACCATAGAGACAACATGGTAGGTGATAATATTCAGTTGGTACATATATACATTTTAGTCATGATTAAGTTAATTTGACCAAGATGCAATAATTGTTTGGAGAAAACAAGGGTGGTCACAATCTAACGAAGGAGTCCAAGTTCATAGAATCTGTTGCTAATGTTGGTACAAGGTTTCATAAAAACTTATTCCAATTAATTGATGTGAATCATTAATGGCACCTTAGCAGTTTATCAAGGCAAAATAAGTAGGTAGTAGGGTAGGTAGATACATGTAATTCTTGGGTAAGTGTATGACTAACAAAATAATTGTTCAATATTATTGACCTTTGCATTACCAACTTAACAAGCAAGATATTATCAAAGAAATATTGTAGGTATATCAATAAATAAACTAATATTGAATATAGAGGCTAAAAGCTAGATAGAATAGAAGTAAAGGTACAGTTACACATGCTCAAAAATAGTATGCTTATTAGCATGCCTAAAATAAGCATGCTGTTGGAACTCAATACATTTGCTTCTATTAAGCATGCTTATTATAAGCATGCTTTTTAATAAGCTTCCAATGCTTTTTAATAAGCTTAAAATTCCACAAACATTCGTTGTTCCGATAAAGAGTGACAAATTTCAAAGTCTTCTCGTCACCCCAGCGAGCCATTTTTGGCGAGAAATCGGCGCCTGTTCCTGCAGCGACGATCGGAATACTACTAACAAGCATGCTCAATAAGCAGACCTGTCCACACGTGCTTAAACCACGCCCCCCGCCACCCGCGCCGCAGGTAGCATGCTCAAAAATCGCACGCCTGTCGATTTTTGAGTATGCTCGAAATAAGCATGCTTATTTTGAGCAAGGTATGGACACACGTGCTTGTAAGCAGCAAATGCTCGGTTGAAGCATGCTTTCGTGCTTTAAATAAGCATGTGTAACTGTACCTTTAGTTTCTGAATTGGGACTACACAGTACCTATTGAATTTGTTTAATTATTTAGAACAAATCCAAAATTTTCTCTGGAATTTTGATAATATTGCCTGCCCAGACATCCAAACCAATTGTTTGGATGTCAACAAATATACATTTTACTTGAAAAGATACTTAATGCATGAAACAAATTACATTCTAAGTGTATGCAAAGTCAGTAATATTCCAACATTTTTCTTTATCACTGATTAATAGATTGAAGTACATACGTAGCAAAAAATTTTGGGATTCATGTAAAAAATTATAACCATTAATTATTTCGACATAGGTTCTGATTCATCAGTAAAACGCTTCTGTCACATTGAATCAAATTAAATACCAAATGTACACCTATTAGATAAAAAAAAAAAGTATTTAAATTAGGCTGTACCTTAACAATTATTATTGATTTTGCACGTTTAGTTTGGCATCATGTGTCAAGCAAAGCGAAATGCGCGAAAAGATTCGACTAAAAAACAAATGAAAAAATCAGTACATAATCAGAGTATTATTAGTGAACGTAATTTTAATCATTGCCTCGACACAAACGAACATCCTGTTGTTAAAAAACATCTTGACTTATACTGGAATTTCCCGCTGGAAATCTGCATGCGCTTTGTTATAGTATACCGGTCATGTCGTATTTTTAACGAATAATAAATAAACTGCGATAATTTGTTCCTTTTAACGATACCTAAACTCAACTCACATACTACCGGGATGCATTACATTTAAAGTTATTCCCAAAATAGTTTTTATTCCCATTACATAACTTCGAACCCAAAATGTGGGCAAGAAGGTTATAAAAGTTCACAAAAAAACACATCGCGCAAGATTATTAAGCTACACTTTGAATTTATTATAAGAATAAGTAATAAATTATGTATTTACCTGCACCTCTGGCAATTTAGACAAAGTATATCTGAACAGAGCCATTTTCAAACCCACCGAGCGCTTGCCACCAAAGATAACTACACCTTGCTTGCGATCGATCGCATTCGCAAGTGATGGAAAATGGAAATTGGAATGTTGACTAGAGACAAGAGAGCAATAGAGGCTGACTTCTTGGCTATCAAACAGTGTTGCCAACGTTATAACTGGGGTTGTACCATAGACTTAAAAATAAAATTTTGAGTAATCTGTGCGCCTACACCAGTGGGTGAAACCCTTATAGGTGAAACCGTGAAACATTCGTGCAAAGAGTCTAAAATAACATTAAGGTGGATGTTCACGGTAGCCCGCGAAATTCAAATTTTCTTACGTTTTTAGCGATTTGCAGGCCAGTGCTAGGTTGTATGTTAGTGAAAATATAATTTGCGGCTGTAAGACATATGTAGTTACAGAATTATAATCATCAAAATCATTAATACAACCCTCCGAGCTCATACAGGTTCCGAAATGACTTTGACCTTGTAAAAAGTCATTCCGGAACCTTTATGAGCTCGGAGGGTTGTATTAATGATTTTGATGATTATTATTCTGTAACTACATATATCTTACAGCAGCAAATCAAATGTTCATCAACATACAACCTATCACTTGCCTGCAAATTGCAAAAAACTTAAGAAAATTTGAATTTCGCGGGCTACCCTGGAACATCAACCTTAAGGTGGATGTTCCAGGGTAGCCCGCGAAATTCATTTTTTTCTCTGGGAGAAGACAGCCCTCTTGTGCCATTCCGAAGCATACAGAAGCGAAACGCCATCTAGATTTCTTCCCCGGAACCATAGATATGCCCGTACAATGGAATGGAAATGTCTTGTTTAGCAGATAGGTCAATATTTGTTTACTTTTAGGTGATCAAGTGATCACTGACCATTCTTTCAAAGTTTTTTAAGCTATTGCATAGCTGCCGTCGGGGCTGCGGATTTTTGTACTAGATGACGTGGCCTCGGCGCAAGGGCAAAGAAGGAACATGGGTTCGGTTTTTTGTCAGTAGAAGTCTGACACTTCCCTTCGCTCTGCCCAAGAGCGGGGGGGGGGGGGGGTCATTTGATGATTTTCCACCCACCAAAAAAGAAAAAAAAAATTGAGCGTGGAGAGTGAATCCAGAAATTCCGTAACGAAAATATTTTCAACCAGGTTGCTATGGTTACGGAAAATAACAAGGTTGTCGACTGAGGTTGTCAAATTAAATAATATAACATCTAATTATTTAGGACAACTTTGTATACCATGCTCAGAATAAATTAGTTAAAAAAATACCCATGGAGCTATTATATTTATATTTGGTTTTCAAACTTCTACTACTTCTTGTATCATATAGAGACATCTCTCGTTAATATGATAATAATAGTTTCTCGGGAAAATAATGTATAGATGGCGACTGCCACAGTATTTTTAGCATTGACATATAAAAAGTGTGGACTGGAAATACCTACAAAAAAAGGTGCATACCTACGGAGCATAAAATGGATGCCAATGCTAGGGTTGTGTCAATCATGAAACATAGTATTACTGTAACGAATATCGATACTAGTATTACGAGTATTATTAGATATCACGGTTGAACTATAATTAACAGTCCGTTGTAAAGTTGTAACAGAAAAATATGAGTAAATTTACTTACCTTCTGATACCTGAGAATAAAATTTATTCAAAGTGGTTTTTCTGAATACAATAATTAAAGAATACTTTCTACCCGACTACGGAAAAGCCAAAAGGAAGGGTAATGATTTTGGCAGTGTATATATTATGTTTGTATGTTCCAGCATAGCGCCTAAACTACTGAACACTTGTTCTCCCCACCACTGCGATATTTTTTGTTCTAGACCATACTTAGGAACCCCCTAGTTACGGAGATATTGGTCAAAGTTCCAAATATTTCACAGTTGTTTTGTAAATACTAGTTTTTCAGGTTATAACTTTACTTAAATTACCTCCATCACCCGTTTACTATTCATAGCATCCACTAGCCCAATGTGTATACGTAAAATATGATATTTAACCCCAATAAAAAATCGTTTCCCAGCAAAAAATTGCGTTGGTAGGGGGGTACTTAGTTTGATGTTTATGTACATCAAACTAAGTACCACCCTTGCTTGGCTTGGTTGACGGCTGTGTTATGGGTTAATTTACACCCTGTATACGTTTAGATTGCGGTCATACAGTTGTCGCGGTTAAGTCTTTGATATTTACTCGTATTATATAACAAACCAACATTAAAGTAGAATATTACTAAACCTCAACTACGAATTAAATCGCAAACTAATAAGACCGCGGTCTTCTACGCAGAAAAAAAACAAGAAAATAATTCTTGTCTTTATATGCCTTATCCAATTACCTAATTGATTGTCGTCTAGTAAGTAGATAATTTGTAAATTTCAATGTAACGTATTATAAGTAAAATGATAGTAGAGGGCAGTCGTCGCCTGCCACCTTGCTAATTTATTTATTTATTTATTGACCTATCTACAATTGTTACACTGTTTGTTCACATAATACAACAAAAATGATGACTGGCCTGTTGGTCTAGTGGTTAGCGACCCTAACTGCTATGCCGGAGGTCGTGGGTTCGATTCCCACCCAGGACAAATGTTTGTGTGATGAGCACGATCATTTGTTCTGTGTCTGGGTGTAATTTATCTATAATATGTATGTATTTAGAAATATATAAGTATGTTTATCAGTTGTCTAGTACCCATAACACAAGCTCTGCTTAGCTTGGGACTAGATGGCGTTGTGTGATAGTTGTGGAATATTATTATATTATTATTATTAAAAAGATACATGCATAGTGTACAATATGGTGCGCTAGACACAGCATGCAAAAAAAAAAATATATTAAAATATAAAACAAAAAAAAATACAATTATCGTGCAGAAATAACACTTTAAACAACAGTGGGTAGCTCTATCAATAGCATCCGCATCTGTCAAGTCAAAGTAAACACCTGAATATAAGTAATTACTTATGCAAAAAATTTATACGAGTATGCAATGGGCAAGAATTTAAACGAAGTTAGAACCGTCAATGAAAGCAAACCTAAGAATTCCAACGTTTCATAGTTCAACTAATGACAACAAGCTGACTTATATATCAATGAGAACGCCATGAAGGAGCATCAGGTATCAGTGGCAGGCGAAATACGACTTTTTTTTATTTAATATGGGCTTGCTCTTGACCTCAATCTTGCCCTAAGGGCAGAGATGAGGTCGACGATGGAACGAGCTTACCCAAAAGAAGCCTATTTACTCGCGACTTAAATAGATTGGGGTTATATGAACTCGGGAATACCGACGCAGGCAGGGTATTCCACTCCTTGGCTGTACGAATAATGAAAGACTTAGCAAAACGCTTCGTACGAATGTGTGGAACATCGACAAGGTATGGGTGATAACCTGCAGTACGCCTAGTCTCTCGATGGAAGAAGGGAGATGGTGGAATAAGCTCGTGGAGCTCTTGCGCACACTCTCCGAAGTACAGTCTGTAGAAGACCGACAGAAATGCAACTTTGCGGCGGTGGGCATGGCTATGTAGCTTGGCAACCAGCTTGGCGTCACCAATCAGCCTCCTGGCTCTGCGTTCTACTGAGTCGAGTGTGGCAAGTTGGTATTTCGCTGAGCCATCCCAAAGGTGACAGCAGTACTCCATGCCGGACCGGACTTGAGCTTTATACAATATTGAAAGCTGTCCAGGCTTGAAGTACCGCTTGACCCTGTTTAGGATACCCAGCTTTTTTGCCGCAGTTTGAGCTTTTGACTCGATGTAGGCGCCGAAGTTCAGATTTGCATTCAACTTCGTGCCAAGAAGCTCGAGACTGTCAGTAACTTGTACAGACGCACTCCAGGAAGTGGGGGCCAGATTGAACGGACTTTTTTTAGCAGTGAACAGACACACTTGCGTTTTGGTGGCGTTGAAATCAACCAGATTGCCGTCACCCCACTTGGAGATAAGACTTAAGGCTGAATTCGTTCGCTCTACCATGGCCTCTCTCAATGAACGTATTTCATCACCACCGGCTTTTGCGCTGGCTGGATGTGTAACTCTCCATGACAGTGCTGTCATCTGCGTACCCAACAATACCAGGACCGAGGAGGTCGTTGATGTGCAGCAGGAAAAGTGTCGCGGAGAGAACTGACCCCTGAGGAACTCCAGCATCAATAGCCACAAGGTCAGAGGAGCAGCCATCAATGACAGCATATCCAGCAGCAAAAGTCAGCGGGAATGCCGTATGCCGGAAGTTTGCTCAACAGACTTGCGTGCCAAACCCTGTCGAATGCCTTCGAGATGTCCAGCGACACGGCAAGGGCCTCGCCGTGTTTCTCGATGGCTTCGCCCCAGCAGTGCGTAGCAAACACCAGAAGGTCCCCAGTTGACCGTCCCCGGCGAAAGCCATACTGACGGTCGCTGAGCAGGTCGTTCGCTTCAAGGTGCGCCAGCAACTTACCGTTAAGTACCTTTTCCATTACTTACTATCCTCTATAATAATTTTACGTATAATAAATACGTTAAATTGAAAATTACAAATTATCTACCTACTAACTAGACGATAATCAATTAATTGGATAAGGCGTTGATAGATAAGAATATTAGACAAGAATTATTTTCTTGTTTTTTTACTTTTAAGACCGCGGTTTTATTGGTCTGCGATTTTATTCGTATTCGTGTTTTAGTTTTATAAACTTATTTTTTTAGGTTTGCGCTTTCGGTTATATCTGGTCTGTAGATTCTGGTAGGTATGCAGATCCTAGTGAAGAAAAAATCTTTTTTTAGTAAGAAGATTGTTTCTATTATGATTAACATACTGACTGGCGAAGTAAAATAAAAGGGGACTTTGTTTCTTGTCGCCAAAATTTGTGTTCGTCACCAAGTTGCATCACCTAATAGATCTATCGCCACGAAATATTTTCGTTCTCAGATAAACAAAAAGTGTTCCCAGATAATTATGAATGATCAAATTAATGTTAATATAATTATGTGTAAAATAAGAGATGGATCACCAATAAAATTGTAGTGCAATAAGAGGGTTTGTCAAACCCTATTATTCTACTGACTAAAAACCACCCATGTTCCTTCTTCGCCCTTGTGCCAAGGCCGCGTTATCTCTTTCGATAATCCGCAGGGCGGTCCCGCGCCCTGACCAGACCTGGCACGGTCACTCGAACAGATATCGTTTCAGCGCAGCGAAGGAACTAGTATCGGAAACTATTACGCAACGGTACAACACTATCCATGTTTGTAAATAAACGAATCAAATTATGAAATAACAAAAAGGTCTCTGGGACGGAAATAAACCCATATATATATATTAACACTTTAGCAATAAATTAATGATCACTTAGCATTTTTTCATAGAAAATGTATTACTCCTAGATACTATTGCATGAAAACGACTACTAACCTATTCAAAGTCAATTGAGGTTGATTTTCAGTCCTTCTTGCACCACACTTCACAATATAACACGCAGGCATATTGAATTGCTGTTTCCTAATATATACACGCAGTTTAAGAGATAATCTCGTCGTAATTTTCTCACAAAACGCAATTTAACAAAAAGTAAACAACTATTTGACAGCACAACTACCACGAAACTCGTCGCCATCTTGTAGCACAATATGGCGAATACGGCACCTACTATTCTGTGACTCGCGTATCCAAATGTTGCCATTATGAGAAACAACTGAAATATTGTTGTCTCTTTCATCAAATACGATTACTGCATTAGAAAGAACGAAACAAAACTATATTTTACATTCTGTCTCCTATTTCACTCATATTTGTATAAGCAAGTGAGTATATAGAATATCGCGGCGTCTCCATATTTTTCCTATCTCAATGATTTTTAGTCTGACTGACTGGCAGTCAGTCAGTCAGTCAGTGACTGCCGTTTTGAGCTATTGCTCCCCCCTCAGAAACTAATGAAACTATTGATTGATGTCGTTCACCGTTCACCCGGTTCACCACTTCACCCGCGCGTCTTCCTTCCCCCCCCCCCCCCCCCCCCCTGGTGTTCTCTGATTACTTAGAGCTCGTGTTTTACTGTCAAGTGAAAAACAACAAGTAACAGGCAAAATACCCCGCAATAAAAAAATGCGGTTCTTTACATTAGCTTGTTTTCTTTTTTTATGTTTTGCGGCCCATGGTGCTAAAAATTTTCGCCTCGGAAGAGGCCATGGCGGTAATTTAGGAGCTCCAGGGGGTTATAATGGTGAAAAGCTACCGCCAGCTCAATGGTTCAAACAAAGATTAGATCACTCAAGTCCATCTGATCTAAGAACTTGGAAACAGGTGAGTGCAAACCAACTAATTATCATTACAGTGGAAACAGCAAAAACACTGATAAAAATAATAATCATTCCGCTGTACTGTCAACGGGTCACACAAAGAACTGCTAATCTAAAGATAACCACAATAGTTTTTGTTGAAAATGAAAACATATTTCATTGATGGCAATAAGTCAAGATATGATCTGGAAAACACTTATTGTTACTGAGACTGAAACAAACAATATTTGATTCTTTTCAAAGAATTAAACATTGTTTGTTTTTTTTTGCACTAAAAAAGGTCAGAAAAAAATGTTTTTAAAACGGCAATCAAATCCTATCAAGCAAGTATAAAATGTAATATGTTTAAGTGGTGCTTCCCTTTGGTTTGATAATGTGGGGTGGTGGTGAAAAGAGAGCATTTATTTCACATACAATCCATGAATGCTTCCCGGGGTCTACCATCGACTGGCCCACAAGTGGACAGTGAAACCATTTCTAAAAATTACTCACGGGTGGAAAGTGACACAACTATTTTTGTAATATATCAGTGCTGGCCACCACTAGTGGACAGCTACCCAAATAAAAACATAAGTATTCCTGTTATCCACTAACGACTGAGTGTGAATGAACTTATTATTATTATTCCAAAAGTTGTTAACCATTTCACATGTTCTAATCCTGACTGTTTTGGTTTCAGCGCTACTTTGTAAATGACAGTTACTATGACTTCAACAAGCAAGGGCCTGTGTTTTTGATGATTGGTGGTGAAGGACCTGCTGATGCTAGATGGATGATCAAAGGGGCCTGGATCGATTATGCAAAGAAGTTTAATGCTCTTTGCATCAATTTAGAACATCGTTATTATGGCGAGAGTCACCCTACTGAGTAAGAATTTTTATTAATTACAGGCAGATGGCAGAAAACGTATTGAAATAACTACCTTCTTAAAAATCATCACAAATAAAATCAACATTGCATTGTCATCATAATATTACTGTCTTTTTTTCAATATTTCCATATTTTAAGTCAGTATCATTAAAATTACAGAGACATCAGTGTCAAGAACTTACAGTACTTGTCATCATATCAAGCTCTGGCAGATTTGGCAAATTTTATTAGTGCCATGAATAATAAATATAAACTTCAGAGCAAAGTTCGCTGGATAGCCTTTGGTGGATCATATCCTGGCTCCTTAGCAGCATGGCTGAGGCTAAAGTATCCGCATCTTATATATGCTGCAGTGTCGTCCAGTGGCCCATTGTTGGCTAAAGCTAATTTTATGGGTGAGTTTTTTTTTAATTCTCTATGCACAAATTGTAATCTCAAAAAAAATGTACCACAGCATTTGTAACTGGGCCCAATATTATATCTATTGTTTGTATTTCAGAATATTATGAAGTGGTTGTTGACGCATTGCGAGAAAAAACTGGTGGAGAAGACTGTGTCACTGAACTAAAAACAGCTCATAAAGAAATAACAACATTGATGCAGACTCATCCAAATATTATCGAGAAGGAATTCAGGTAACAGCTGTTTATGTATGTTTTTTATTATAGGAACAATAAACAGCTACATTCCGCGATATTAAAAACATGATAACATAAATAACTGCAATAATAAAGTAGCCCACACAGCGCGGTATGTGTACACAGATAACCATTAATTACTAAAAGTTCAATTACTAGGAAATAAGCAAAAAGAGAAAGAAATAAAAGAAAACAATAGCATTATACTAATGAAATGTGGCTAAGGATATTAATAAGAATTAAGATCATTAATAATTTCATATGTATAAATATTATATTGGATTAAATATTTTTTACAGGGTATGCAAGCCTTTTAAAGGTGCATCAGAAAATGATATAAAGAATTTCTACAACTCCATCGCTGATGATTTTGCTGACGTGGTGCAATATAATGAAGATAACAGGATTAGCGCAGATATTAAATACAAGAATCTGACTATCAATACGGTGAGGAATTTCAGTCTTGTTACAAGTATAAATGGAAGTGAAAATTATTATTTTCTAACACCTCCATTGTTACTTGCTATGAGATTTAGCCAAAGCAGATTCTCATTTTGTTGAAAAGATGGATTCTCTACTCTTCCTGCCTTATTGACAGAAGAGAATGGAAGAAAAAAATGTGTTAACCCCAAATAACATGGGATAAGGGCAGGTAGATGATGAGATTCTCATTTTATTGAAACTTGTTCTGATTTTGGCATAAAATTGTTACTTTTGGTTGGTAGTTGTGTCCCATAGGTTTTTATTGGGGACCATGAACATGCTGTGTTTAGTCTACCCGAGAATATATTTAAACATTGATTCTAGGTGTGTAATATGTTAACATCTCCTGGGTCTGAACCTGCATTTAAGAAACTTGCAACTTTCAACTCTATCATTCTGGACAAATCCAATCAAACATGTCTGGACTACAGCTATGACAATATGATTAAAGATTTGAGAAATATGACTTGGGGATCAGAAGGAGGTAAGCATATACCATATATATAATTGAATTTGTTTCAGTCCAGACTGGAGTTAGTGAATTCAGCAAATAACTGTTCTTCTGAATCAGCTGCTTAGATATTTTGCTGTAACTTCGCTAAACTAGAGTTGCATCTCTCTTTTAAATAATGCCTTGACAGATTATATGCCATACAATCAAGTCATAGATATGACTTGATTGTATGGACGGTCCAGCCATCATCTTCCCAACTATGTTAGGGTCGGCTTCCAGTCTATCCGGTCCAGATGCAGCTGAGTGAGTACTAGTACTTTACATGTAGCAACTGGCTATGACCTCCACAACCTAGTTACTATATACTGGGTATTATGATACCCCTTTGGGAAGACTGATTGTCACACTTACGAGCCACTGACTACTGGTCTCAGCTAAGGTGTTGGTGTATGTGGACATCAATATACTTTATTTGCTCGCTAAAAGCTTTGGAAGGTACATTTTATTCGTTCATTAGTTTCACAAGAGACATACAGATTAATTGATGAGAATATTCTAATAGATCAGAAGGCCTATCTCCCTCCTTTTTTCGGTATCAGCATATTTTACAAAATTTTCTGTTCTCGCAACCTATTGAGACCTGGTTTCTTCATTAATGATTCAACACATTGACACGTTGGTCCAGGCTGTCATTTGTAAATATTAGACAGACATTACAGATAGTCAGGGGCCTGAAAGTCTGACAACTTGTCTTACCAAAGGGTATCATAATACCCAACAGTCACTGGGTTGTGGAGGTCGGATACCCAGTGCTCCATGTATAGGCAGGTACTGGTATTCAGCTGCATCTAATTGGATTGACCCCTTTTTGAGAAAAGGCTAGGCAGATGATGATTAACGATTGAACACATAATAGTGATAGTACCTCTTATCCCCCCAAGAAAATAAAATAATTATTATGTGTATTGTTTATTCCAGCTCGTCAATGGATGTATCAAACCTGCACAGAGTTTGGATTCTACCAGACTTCTTCAGGAGAGGTTGAAGTGTTTGGTGATCAGTTCACACTTGATTTCTTTATTCAACAATGTAAAGATGTGTTCGGTAACAAGTTAGTACTTATAATGAATTATTTGATTTTGTTAAGATTAAAGTGGTAATTTGGGGCTAATTGATTGTTAAACGCATAATGGCTTAAGGCGACATTAGCTGCCCGCGACCTTGAGCGCGCGTTTAACTCATCGCCTAAACAAATAAGGTTGAAAATGGCGACGCGTTTGATGCTCGTGACTGCCAAAATGAACGATAGTTCGCAGATTTAATTTATTAAAAAAATAAATACGCTGTAATGTTAAAATATTTTTACATATGTCTTTAGTTGGTTAAATTTCCTTTCTGATAGTAAAAAAATAAATAACAGTTGTCACTCAAAATATTGAGCATTTCGAGACGAAAAAGTTTTTTCGTGTGATTTTTTTGTGATTTTGTGATTTTTTTTTTCGAGGTTCTTGATTACTTTTAGAAAATATTTTTGCATAAGTCTTTTACCTATACATTTGACTATACACTGTATTTTTTTTTGGAATTGTAATAAGTAGCAATACGGCTAACTCTGCGACGAAAAACAGGTCGTTTTTACGGTTCCCCCGTTGACTGCGTCTTAATTCATGAATGTGAATGAGAACAGAAAAGCATGTTAGATAAACCGTGTTGTCGAAAAGGAAGACTATGTTGTATGTACGTACCTACATACTACTTACTGCTTATATATAAATTATGCCAGAGCTGTGTTGTGAACACAGAAGAACAGAATTATAGCATAAGTAAATAATGAATGAGATTTGTAGACCCAAAAGGTCATTTTACACTACTGTGAACCTAATTGGCAACTATTCTCATTGCAAACACCTCATTCTATAAGAAAACACAACAAACACACTTTGAAACATCTCACAGAATTAGTACATTTCACATAATTGTTTGCGGCTTACTCCATTATAATATTTATTGTCGCTAAGTACAGTACGCTCAAATTATCTTGGCAGCTCTGAACATAGGCTTTGCGAAATTTTACGCATGTAAACTTGGGAATAAAACTGTTATTGCCAGATAAACCAATACTTAAACGATCAGAAAATATCTAATTTAAACAGTGAGAAATACAAATAAAGTAAATATCATAACACTTTAATACATTCGTTGTAACAAAATGACCTGCACGAAGTTCGGAGCTGCCAAGATAATTTGAGCGTACTGTAGGTAAATATGCGTTCGAGACTATCAATCCGTTTCATTTATTATTTTCAGGTACAATGCTGATTTTGTAGATGCCGCTGCAGACTGGACTAACAGCAACTATGGAGCCCTGAATATTGCAGTGTCTCGAGTGGTGTTCGTTCACGGCTCTGTAGATCCATGGCATGCTCTGGGAATCACTAAAACTCAAGATAATGATTCACCAGCTATTTATATTAAAGGTAAGTCGTTTATTAATATTTTTTTTAGATTAATCATCGACTGGCTGACAGCACTTGTTTTTCATTTTACCTTTAACCTTTTGAGCGCCACAGTCACGTATAGACGGTTAATGCTGCCAGCCTAGGTACTGTTTTATAATCACATTATTTTTGTTTTCTGTTCGGCCTTGGAATGTTATTCTGTTGATGATATCAAAATGTTGACTGTTATTAGTATTTTAATTTGGTGAAGGTTTTCCTTATGCCTTGTATGAGAGAACAGGCACTGCGATTCTCCATACAAATATATTCCCATTTTTTTTCCTGTAGAATGCATATGTATTAGATCAATCATTTTTTTTTCATAATTTCCTTAATATTCTACAAATCCTTTTTACAACAACAAAAAAAAAATACCTACTTCCAAAAAAATTTGATATGAACCTAGACATGCTCTTTTTAAAAGAAAAATAATTGAATCGACTCAATTATCGAGGAGAAATAAGGGGAATTGATGCAGCCCGACGGCACTTTCTTATAGAAAGTGCCGTCGGGCTGCATCATACCTATTTTTTTAAGCCCTGTTCTCTTTTAAGAATCCTGTTAGAATGCTTTGAGTTAATGAATTTGCTAACAACTGCGTAATAGTTTATAGTTGAAGTGTCTCTATCAACTTGTAATATCAAAGTTTGTTCGTTACAGGTACAGCACATTGTGCAAACATGTATCCTCGAAGTGAGAATGATTCCAGTGAATTGATTGAAGCACGCGTCGAGATTGAGCAGTATCTTGCCGGCTGGTTGGGGCAGCCTTAACATGCGTATTTTGGTCCTAAGCTGAACAGGATGTCGATGCATCTTTCAAAGAAAGATATGCAGTCATTAAAAACTCATTTATTGTATAAAATGGTAATTGAAATGGTACTGTCACTCACTTTAATGAGGGCAGACTAACTGCTGCACTCATAGCCTGTCATTAATACCTAAGCCGTCACTTAGTAAAGATTTGACAACCTAGTGACGGCTTAAGTAATCATTATACGTCTCCGAGTGCTGTATTTAATGTACTAAATACTAATAGCCAAAGTAGGTGCTATCCATTCTTCCCAGGTCCCCGTAGCGTAGAGGTACTGTATTTTATGGGATATATAAGATATATTACACACATCAACACGGTCTAGGGATATTTTTAAAAAAGCGAATTACTATCAATGTGTTAATTATTTATGTGACATGTATATATTTAAAATATACGTTATTTAATATTCTACCATTTTTTAATAATGGTTAAGGTACTGATTAAAATTTCAGGATTTTATGGAAAAAAAATGAAGCATAGACGGAAACCGTATATGAATTGACTTTTAATTTGTGAGTAAAAACTGAAAAAATAGAAAAATCATTTAATTTGTGTTTATAAACTTGAAGTTAGTAGTCTGAGAAAGCGCCCATGATGTTCATAACACATCGGCAACGATTCGGCATGCTCAGAACAAGGTTGTCAATGTCTTGCTGCGGAATATTGTCCCATGTCCTTCTGAGGTGCGCAAAAAGTTGAGCTTCTGTAGCCAAATTTTCAGGAACTTCCTTCAGAGCTCTTCTTTGCAGCATATCCCACGCATGCTCAATGGGATTTAGATCTGGCGATTGAGCAGGCCAGTCTAAGGCAATAACATTATGTGTATGTAACCAAGCTGCTACCGTTCTCGCCGTGTGTGCCCGGGCATTGTCGTGCATGAGCAGGAAATCTTGCCCCATTTGTGTTCTGTGGAGCAAGATTACGAGTCCCAGCACCTGTTGGACGTATCGTTCTGCCGTCATATCGAGCCATTACCGCCGACTTAGTGTAACCGACAAAAACCAAATTTTACAGGAGAAGGTTTTTTTTGAATAACTTTATAAATAATTGCGCTATTAAGTTGAAATTTTGACGTATAATAATGATTTTTGAAACCTTAGGTGTAACGGTTAAAATTTTCAAAAAAACGTCACTACGTTTTTTGCCACTTTGTTTATAGTAAACGACAAAATTTGGATGTACTGTGTCGGTTGCGATAACAAGTAGGGTCGCTTACGCTGCAATTCTTAGATAATTACGCAACTTACGATAATTTTGATTATGTCGGTTACTGTAAAATATAGAAAAATGTTGTGCTAACGATAAACTTAGCATTTGCTATAACTTTGTTCTTTTGGCGGTAAAAGTCGAAGAACAAGTCCGTTATAGTTTAAAAAGTCGTCTGCGATAAAAAACGCTGTTTAAGTAAAAATGTCGCTTACGATAAGACGGCGGTAATGGCTCGATATTGCCCCGCACCCAAACGAGATCCGTCCGTCCTCCAAGACGAATTCCTGCCCAAACCATAATTGTTCCTCCTTGGTATGGGTGAACTTCCTGAGGGTTCTGGAGACGGCTCCATCGTCCAGGAACTCGCCAAACACGCGTCCTTCGTGAATCTGGATGGAAGCCGAACCTGGATTCATCCGTGAACAGCACATTGGACCATTGCTCACGGCCCCAGTCCACGTGGTTCCGAACCCATTCTAATCGTCGTCCACGATTGCCTCTCCGTAAAGGTGGGACCCGGAGTGGTCTACGAGAGCGTAGATTGCTTTCATGCAGTCGCCTTCTTACAGTTTGGTCACTCACAAGCACTTGGTGTTCCACTCGCAGCCTTTGGACCAATTGAGTCGCCGTTGCATTTGGTTGAGCTCGCGCAGTAATTTGCAAAAATCGGTCTTGTCTGGGGGTAGTGATGCGACTTGGCCCCCGGTGCCTCTCTTTCTACTTCACCTGTGGCACGATAGCGTGTCCACAATCTTGAAATTACATTTTGATGGGTCCCTATGGCCTCAGCAACATTACGCTGAACAGATCCAGCTTCCAGCATTCCCACAGCTCGTAACATCTCCGCCCTCGTCAAATGTCGGCGTTGCATGGCTACAATACCTCAATGTTAACTTTATCTTTCGTTTAAAAATGAAAAAAAACTGTAACTAAACGTAATTCGTATTGTTTTTTAAATTTCGCACAAATGAAAATTCCCTCTCCTATACATCAAGACATTTTTATGCCACCGAAACAAAAGAATTTTCAAAAATTTGAATTTGGAATTAGTCTGAGATAAATTACAAACAAATCGGTGTATTAAAGATTCCAATGCGGCCAGTACTTTTCGAGTTATTTAATTGAGTATGAAATATCCCTAGACCGTGTTGATGTGTGTATCTATTACTATGTATTTAGGTGAAACTGTTAGTCTGTTAGAGTATGGCGATGTAATAATTAACATAATATTTAGCTCAATTTATAAAGTAAACGAGAGGCTAAGACAAAATTAAGGGTGCATTTATTTTATAGAAGTTTCGTGATACGAGTTTAACTAAGATTTTTAGGAGATATTGGGTTAGTCATTAATTAATAATGTATGAATAAGAATTTAGTAACATGGTATACTATTTTTAAACCAAGTTACCGATGAACGGAGTATTAGATTTAACTTGACCCATATCATCTTAATACTTTTTTTGGGTAAATAATATAGGACCTAGTTCATTTCAAAGTAAAGTATCAATCAAAACTCTGTTAGAATCTCACATTGTCAATAAACAATATACTCCATAAGTACCTAAGCAGTAAAAATATTGGTGTTGACATTATTCATGTTTAGAAGTAGGTACTTAAATATAATCCAATAACCAAACCCATAATACATGTAATATAATTATATTGCAAATCATTATATTATCCTGTTACCGCTAGTAACTAAATACGACAATAATCTTTTATATCTGTCAATTGTCTTAACATGGCAAAAATAGAACGAAACCTTTAAATAAAACCACCAAAATTTAAATACTTACAGCATTTATATAAGGAACAATAAAATTCTCACATAAATAGGTTTACAACCTGCTTACAATTAACTAAACCAGTTTAGTGGAATATGAATAAATATTTATTCGCTATGCTGCTATACTCCATGATCTATCACATCATACTGACGCAATATATTATGCATTAAATGATGAATTTATTTTCATATACTTATCATTAAATTATCACAAAGAGAAATGCATCGCTATAACATTTTTGTCAGGCGCATTGAAGTCATTTTTTTTAAACATAGATTGATAAAGCTCATGTAAACATCTTTTTATTTTCAATATTGTAATCTCAGTCTAAACGTTACCAGTGTAATTGTATAGATTAAGAATAAAAACTCTTTGAGCAATTATTGTATCGTAGTCTTAAATAAGAGGTTCCTCAATGGTGATTTTAATACCGACTTATTCATATCAATTTATCTTACATTATAAATGTTTTAAACATTAATAAAGTTGTTTTACTTAAGTGTTATGATGACGTTGATATTCTTCTTTCCTCTTCTTTGTCGTATAGCGGTTCTAAAGGTCTGCCCTTCAACATCATCTCCATAATACTGGAAACAGACAACATACAATTTCTTAAAGAACTGAGGTTCATAACATAACAACACCACGACTACGTTTCCCCGAAATGATAGTGGGCAAAAATGTATGGGAGTTGGTCCAAGCGTCGCCAAGGATGAATCATATACCAAATGGAAGGGCACAACGTACTGTTCCTTCAAACACGCAGAGGGGCATTAAAATCGGTGCCGGAGGAGAGGAGATATTTCGAGAAATGATTAGTTTATTTTTGCCTTTTAGAAGTTATTAAAGTGTTAGAAACTACTTCTTTCAACCTCCTTGGTCCGAGTGGAAGATTAGAAAAAATAAACAAAGCGCATTACGACAGTTGAAAGTGTCACTTGTCAGAGTTGTCAGTGAACGCGCGCTCGGGTTATTTTGACTTTTGGCGGCAACGGATGTATTTAACCTTCTTTATTAATTAGATTAATTATTTAGTGACATTGTCGGATAGGTATCAGAACATATTATCATCATTACCATTAAAGAATAAAAGAAAACAAAAAAATTCAAGGCTGAGGCCTAAGGCGTTTGTGGTGCGAGTACCGACATGCTACCTGCACCTCGTCTTGGAACAGGACTTTTGGCCGCAGGGGGTGGTGTTTCGACGCTTCCGCGGGCAAGTGCCACATGATCGCACAGTGACGTAGTTAGGCCTCGATCTCCTGGCGACATGGCGAGAGCGACTGTCTCAACCCCGTGCAGGGCACGCCACTTTAGTGGCAGTAAGTACTATCATCGAGTGAGAAGTGTCTGGAGAGGCGCCACGGCGCGGTGGCGCCCTCACCTTCCGTCTGACGCAGGTCCTCACCGGACACGGTTGTTTCGGAAGGTAGGTTGGCAGTAAGTACTATCATCGAGTGAGAAGTGTCTGGAGAGGCGCCACGGCGCGGTGGCGCCCTCACCTTCCGTCTGACGCAGGTCCTCACCGGACACGGTTGTTTCGGAAGGTACCTGCTCCAAATCAGGCGGGAGGAAACGCCTGGATGCTACCACTGCTAGGATGACCTGGAGAACACGGTGGAGCACACCGTGGAGGTCTGCACTGCTTGGGAGGAGCACCGCCGTGTTCTCATAGCGGCGATCGGCGGTGGCGACTTCTCGCGTCCAGCCCTGGTGCAAGCCATGGTTCGAGGCGAGGAGGAATGGGACGCCGTCGCCTCCTTCTGCGAAGCAGTGATGCTAGCGGAGGTGGCGGAACGTGAGAGGAAGAGAAAGTCTCTGCCCAGTAACCGCGGGAGACGCTCCGTGCGTCGGGGGCCACGTGACGGCTTCCGGCCACCGTAGGCGCGGGCCTGTGGACAGTGAGTAATGGGCTAGCTCACCGTCCGTCCGTCTTATGACGACGAAAGGCCGTGTTGACGGCGCGTTCGTGTTCCACGCGCGCCTCACAGAGATGTCAGCAACATGAAAGGCCCCCTTCCATGTTGCTGACATAATATCTTTCTTGATTTTTGGAGGTTGGGAAATCATCAAAAGACCCCTCCTGCTCAGCAGAGCGCTCCCTACCGCTCTGCTTTACCGTCAGACTTCTACTGACTAAAAACCACCCATGTTCCTTGCTAGCCCGTTGTGTCGAGGCCGCGGTATCTCTTTCGAACAACCCGCAGCCCCTACGGGCGTCGGCCGTTGCGGGCCCCTTCCATGTTGCTGACATCTCTTTGATGCGCTCGTGGAACACGAACGCGCCGTCGACACGGCCTTTCGTCGTCATCAAACGGACGGACGGTAAGCTAGCCCATTACTCACTGTCCACAGGCCCGCGCCTACGGTGGCCGGAAGCCGTCACGTGGCCCCCGACGCACGGAGCGTCTCCCGCGGTTACTGGGCAGAGACTTTCTCTTCCTGTCACGTTCCGCCACCTCCGCTAGCATCACTGTTTCGCAGAAGGAGGCGACGGCGTCCCATTCCTCCTCGCCCCGAACCATGGCTTGCACCAGGGCTGGACGCGAGAAGTCGCCACGGCCGATCGCCGCTATGAAAACACGGTGGTGCTCCTCCCAAGCAGTGCAGACCTCCACGGTGTGCTCCACCGAGTTCTCCAGGTCATCCTAGCAGTGGTAGCATCCGGGCGTTTCCTCCCGCCTGATTTGGAGCAGGTACCTTCCGAAACAACCGTGTCCGGTGAGGACCTGCGTCAGAAGGAAGGTGAGGGCGCCACCGCGCCGTGGCGCCTCTCCAGACACTTCTCACTCGATGATAGTACTTACTGCCACTAAAGTGGCGTGCCCTGCACGGGGTTGACACAGTCGTTCTCGCCATGTCGCCAGGAGATCGAGGCCTAACATGAACGTTTAGCGGCGTCCCCACTTAGGCCGCGCGGCTCCATGAGGCAAAGCTGCGCGCCTAACAGGAACTTTTCGAGTGACGTTAGTGGGGACGCGGCTTTACAGTGTTTTATTGGATACAGTGACAGAAACCAACAAAAAGATGACAGCACGATAAAAAAAAACATATTAATTATCATAGTAACACCAAAGAGTATCAAAAAAGAGGTTTTCTTGCGTCGTGCTTATAGTTAGCACCACAGTTAGCACGAAAAATAGACCGGCTTGCGATTAGGTACAATGCTTATTCACAAGCATGTTCTTTTCATCATACACGTGCTACTTGTGTGCTATACTAAGTGACAGCTGCTCATCACTAGAATGCTTTTGTGCCAGTACGTAGCATGTGTATCCAGCCTTAATAAAAATCAGTAATAACTTTTAGGGCAAAAATAAACAGATCATTTCTCGAAATATCTCCTCTCCTCCGGCACCGATTTTAATGCCCTTCTGCATGTTTGAACAGTACATTGTGCTCTTTCATTTGATATATGATTCATACTTGGCGACGCTTGGACCACATTTGCCCACTATCTTTTAATCAGAGATTTACCAATACCCGGAGGGCTTCGAATTATTTGACATTTAATAAAAAGGCGGAAGTTGGGCAGACCACGCTTCACAAAATTCCAACAGCTCTTCAACAGTTATGTAATAGAGAGCGAAATTGTATCAACTGGGCACTAATCCAGACTCCGACTGCTACTAAGAAAATAGAGATTAACTTTGGGTATTTACCCAATAGTTTGAGTTCTCAACATGGGTATAATAACTGACTCCAACTGCGCAACCAAGCATTCAGGTGACTTATGACCCGGAACAATCAGGATACAATCATGTTACCCGTGAACGTACACAGCAGTGTCCGTAGGCTACAACCAAATAAACCTTTACAGAATATACTTACAATATCAACGTGAAGACAACGACTTGCGTAGATATTGTGAGGTAGAATATAGAATTGATGAATTCTGTGTCATACGTCGCTTTGTACAGTTGTGAGTAGATGACCGACGCAAACATCGCGACGGCGTTTTCCATGACGGACAAGAAGGCATACGCCACACCTGTGGATAAAATATTCTCATATAATTATATTGAGATTGAGAATCTCAATACTATCGTAAAACCGGGTGAATAGAAACGAAGTGGTGAATCGAAACAAAACTTTATAAACAAACATAATAAGCGATTGTAGTAATATTTATGAGTTGGATTGTAACGTTGAATATTAATATGGTATGTTGACAAAACGTACCTACATATCTAAATTACTTATTTAAAGTAAAATTAAGCAAATAAAATAAGAGTATAAAATAATTAAATATTAAAAGTTTTTAGCTCCATTCACTCCGTTTAACCTGGTAATCTCTACTGAGTCGTCCCAGAATTTATTATGAGTTGGCACCATCACTGGCGCCCACCAATTATGAGTATAGTATATTAGACGAAGTTTGAAAGTGGTGGCGGCAGTTACAATGTTCGTGGATCAGGGTGTACCTTACTTCTTCTTCCGTACATGTATCTGTACTTAGACATTTTCTCTGTTATTGCTAAGCATGCCATAGACAGACGGACAGTTCCTGGCTGGCTTTTGATGATTTTCATTTCATTTCTCAACACAATAATTATAATTACGGCACCGGACCAGCATCAACATAGACTTCTATACAAGAATCGCGAACGTCTCGACTTGAAGCGAGACTGATCAGTGCGTGACCCACTTTCGATGCCAAGCACCCAGCTTATGAGTCAAACAATAATTCGTTTGTGTGCCTACAACCCGCCTCCGAGTCGTCGCTATACGTAGCTAAAGATGACTTGGCAATTTCAGGCGTATAAAAAAAAGATATTTTGACATTGGCAGAGAAAGTGATAAATGCACGTAATTCTACTGGTTCTGCCATACATGGCTACAATCAGTTAAATACGTCAAACTAATCCAACGTTCTACTGTGTTACATTACTATTCAATATAATCAGACTCTCAAGCATACATCCAAAACATATGACTAGAACGGATTCAAAATTAATCAGCATTTGCCATACAAAATCATTACAATAACTTTGGAGGCTGGAAGGGATGTTGGTTGGACTATTTTAGCAGAACTATGCTTAACTTATCTCCTCTTACCTCTCTCAGAAGCAGGTAGAACCTTGGAGGTCATAGAGCGTATAAGAGGTGCGACACACGGCCCGAGAGCCGCGAATGTGGCACCGACGTACCACAGTTTGTCTGTCTTCGCATGAGCGTACACCAAGTGACCGCATATGTGGGCTGTGGCACCCAGCATCACTATTACCTGAAACAATTTACATATAACTATAAGTCTTTAGGGTATTGTCTTAAGCAAGTTTAGCTCTTATATTACCTATTAGGTACGTATATTGCTATTAGATATTGCTAGAAAGGAGGTGACTGCTGAGATGTCGAGTAATAGAGAAGTGGCAACATACTTCAGAATGTCTTTTATTTCAGGAGGCTAATTGGTGACGATAAGCTGGTTGCCAAGCTACATAGCCTGGCCCACCGTCGCAAAGTGGCATGTCTGTCGGTCTTCTACAGACTTTACTTCGGAGAGTGTGCGCAAGAGCTCCACGAGCTTATTCCACCATCTCCCTTCTTCCATCGAGAGACTAGACGTACTGCAGGTTATCAACCATACGTTGTCGATATTCCACACATTCGAACTAAGCGCTTTGCTAATTCTTTTATCATGCGCACAGCCACAGAAGAGATAAAAGAGGTTAGAAAGGAAATAGTTCCTGATTTGTATTAGAACGCGTGTCGCCGCTTGTCTCCCACTCTCTATATCCACTACATGCAAGACGCTAATAAGTACGCGAATTATGCACACAAATAAACCGCACTCACTTAGATCGCGAGCTTGCTACTGGTTGTCACACTAGCGCAAACATTGCGTTTGACGTACACTCACACTTGCGTATATTTCTCATACATGTTACGGTGACCAAAAGGTCGATAATGTATATCGATAAAATTACTTGAGTTTTGTTACTTTAAGTTTTGCAGTTTTTGCTTTAATTTCGGGACGGGACAGAAAGAAAGAAAATAAGAAAGCAAAAATATTTATTGGTCTCTCACACATAAAAAATTAAAGATAAAAAGTAAACATAAAAGATTTTTTTCAAATATTGAACATTAAGTACTTGAAATTCAATTTCAATTCAGATTTTATTATTGTCTTGAAATAAAACGTATTTATTAAGTAGCAATAGCATGCGCTTGTTATCTTTCAAATTCGAATTTTTCAGAATAAAATGCAATCTCACACTAATATTTTTCTATAATAGCTTTAGTCAGGTCTGTAACATAATATCTGGATCTGTTAGAAACCTAAAAATAAAATTTAAAATGTATGTTTCGATTTATAAATGGCTAACCTCAAAACAAATTTTAGATGAAAAACAATCAATAAACAATAATAAGGTATTGATAGTATGGGATAAACAAAAGTTATTTTAATCATAACATAATAATCATTTGAATGCATTCACACATACTAAATATCGACATTATTTACAACTTGGTACAACACTATCGAAACGCAAAGAGTAGGCAGAATTTAAGCTTTGGCTCGTCGCACGCGACGTTCGCAGTGAACGAAATGCATTGCGCAATCGCCCACGTAGTACAAGATGTACCCACGTATTGCAAGCAATGTACATAATTTCGTTTCTGCTTGCGATTGTATCATTTTTGTCTGCGAACTACATAATACTATTGTAATAATTACAAATATCACTTGTATTTTAAGGTTTTTAGACTTACCGATGAAGAGAAATCCCTTCTCGAGCCACACTGCACACCTGGCTTCTTTTCCGACACGTAATAATCGCGCAACACGGCATAATTCTTTTTTTTTCGCGGAGCTCCGTTCGCTGTCACAATATGAGCGCGATTGTTGGTCAGTAAATCAAATTTTGTCGACATATGATCGTCTGATCATATAGGCGGCGCGCGTGCCCCGCCCACATGGCCTTTCTAACCTCTTTTATCTCTTCTGTGCGCACAGCCAAGGAGTGGAACTCCCTGCCACTGCCAGTGTCGGTTTTCCCGAGTACCTACATATAAACCCAACCTATTTAAGTCGTGAGCAAATAGGCTTCTTTTGGGTAAGCTCGTTCCATCGTCGACCTTATCTCTGCCCTTAGGGTAAGATTGAGGTCAAGAGTAAGTCCATTTCAAATAAAAAAAGGTAATGATGAGGTACTAACCGTGTCTCTCCAATGGAATACTTTAGTCATAAGCGGTATACCAAGCAGCATCGCTATCACGTACAGGGTGCTCAAATATGTCCTGAAATTGCTGAACGACGTAGTGTCCCATTTGAACACCTTTATAGTGTAGAGATACATTACCGAACGCTCGTCTGCAACAAATGTATTCATCACACTATAGTATTGTTCTACTAAATTGTTGAAAGAATAAATTATAAAAATATCGTGCATTCTTCTGATGTAAAACTAAATAATTTGCCTATCATTTTAATATTAAAATGCCGCTAAAATATAGTAGGGAACACGTTTTTTTAAACCTGCTTATTGATCAGAGCTTGAGAGAGAGGGGGGAAGAATGCATGTCAGCAGAGGGAAGATTATGGGTAATATACGGTCTGTATCAGACAATATGTGGTTGTTTAAAGGTTATATAGGTATACAAAAAACAAATCTTCTTAGGGCCTTATCACACTAGCGGTTTGGATCATTGAGGTTTAATGTACTATGGTTTGGATGCGGCTGCGGGGCGGAGCGAACGCGCAGCGAATGCGACGCGAACACGCCGCGGCTGCGCAGCGAGGACGTCGCGGACGCGTGGCAAATAAGTACGTTATGTTTTCGTCGCGTGTTTGTTGCAAATTATCGCCGTACAATACACTCAGTAACAAAATGGATTCCGACAAGGAAACACTCCTGTTGGCTTTTTTACTTCGATGACGCCGGAGACGAAAACGAAAGTATCGACGAATTTGGGAAGATCGATTATCCGTTGCGCGTCCGCAACGAATTCGCTGCGTATGCGCGGCGTGTTCGTTGTGTGTCCGTAACGAATTCGTTACGCGCCCGCTCCGCTTTGAGGACGTTCGCAATCCGCTAGTATGATAAGGTAGGTAGGTAAGGTCTTAGTGGTGGCTAGTTCATACAAGCCCAAAACCTTACTTAACCTAGTACTTTTCATGATGTAAGGATTCTGAAGTCTGCTTGCCCTTGGGGGCTTGCCGTATTGTTGGCCCCTAGGCAGGCCAACCTGAACCACTTTCTTCATGGGACCAACCTCACGAAAAATAAACAGTCCTATATAACTAGATCCATTACGTATTGAAGTTTTATTGAGACTCTAATTTGGTACCTATTTGAAGTCTTGTTTAAGATTTGTAGAAATCGCCGTGCCGAATACATAACCTCCTCCTTCTTAGAAGTCGGTTAAAAACAGGACTTACCTCTCTGGAAAGTGTAAAACGCCATAGATATTAATAGGAACCATAGAAATAGCCTCCGATTGTTAGGTCTCTTCTGTGTGAGGACCGATAAAGTAAGCGCTATATTCTTGACATCAAAGAAGTCAGTGATGGGGTTCTTGACCCCTGCTTCTTTCAAAGACTTCTGCTCCGGCCTAGTCTGCCATTTGAGGAATATCACAGTGTACAATGTGGCTAGCACCATGAGGGAAGTGTTGATCGCGAACATGATCGTAAAAGATCGGTTCACTACTTTGTTCCATAGTAAATTACCTGCGAACAACAACATTTGAGATTATAACAGTTTGATAAATGTTTTATTCTTTGAAACGATGTTTTGTAAACGTTGATGCATTGGCACTTTGGTAGTGAAACCATCTGTCATTGATCGAAAAATTGCTTTGATATTGTTTCACGAATAAAATGTTTGTTTTTATTGCTACCTACAACAGGTACTTAAGTCTAAACAAATATTACATCTATCTAAGTGGTATTATGTTTGTGCTTACCTATAGCTAATCCAGAAGGCATTGTACTTAAATAAACTACATCTAGTATGCCAACTCTTAGCGTTCTGTTCTTCAATGATGAAACGTCAGCAATGTAGGCGAAACAACCGGCGAATATCGCCAGGTCAGCACCCGTTAAGGCACTCGGGAATGCAGCTGTGTATATCACGTATTCTACAGGCCATGCTGAAATATAAGACAAATAATGAAGATTATTTCATGAAATAAAATTGCATATTAACGTAGGAGCTAGCTGATCCTTGAAAAATGCATCTGCTGGTTAGCCTGGAAGCCGACCTTAATATTATTCGGGAAAAGGATATTAATTTATGCAGATGATGATCGTGAGCCACAGATAAAATTGCATCCTATTAATCAGGCCACTGTCGTTAAGAGTTAAGAGCCTCGGTCAACACCCGAGCTGGCAGTTGGATCCGATCATCCGGAGCTTGTTTCAAGTGGTATTCCGACAAGCTTGTCTTTGAAAGAAAGAATTAACGAAGCCCTTGAAGTCACTTCTTTTGCAATAACAGTGGGTAGTGGCTGCACCCACACCCATGGTGGAAACCTCACAGCTTAACTTAAAGGTCACAAAGAGTTTCGTTTCGCTTTCCTTGTTGGAGATTTTGTAGGTAAAATAGCCAATCTGAAAACAGCACCTTTTACCGTATCGTGGTAACGAGTGCAATACGTCATTACGAAAGTTACTACGTCGAATCACACAGCGCCGAATGTTTGCAACAACGAATACTGTGAGTACGAAAGCACGCAGCGACGCATATTAATCTACGTTTACCTATATTAATCTACGTTTCGCCGACGACATTGTTCTCTTTGCGTCCTCAGCCACAGAACTTCAGTTGATGCTTCAAGACCTGAGCGATGCAAGCCTTGAGGTTGGACTGAAGATGAATATGTCGAAGACCAAAGTCATGTCCAACGGAGCACCTAAAATAATAAAAGTAGACGGGGAGACAATACAACATGTCCAGGAATACCTTTACTTGGGCCAAGTAGTCTCTTTCCAGGCGAGGCAAGACAAAGAAGTCGCAAGACGAGCAGAAAACGCCTGGAAGAGCTACTGGTCCATGAAAGAACTATTTAAGGGTGAGTTGCCTATATCACTTAAACGGAAACTTATGGACATGTGTATCCTTCCCGTCTTAACCTACGGTGCACAGACTTGGTCTTTAACTAACATCCAGAAGTCCAAACTCAAGGTTTGCCAACGAGCAATGGAGCGCAGTATACTAGGTGTTAAATTAACGGATCGTGTTCGAAACACAATACTGCGCTCCAAAACCAAAATAGCTGACGTGGCCCAAAAGGCTGCCCAACTCAAATGGGACTGGGCTGGACATGTCTGCCGTATGCCAGACGAACTGTGGGCCAAAGTCGCGGGAAACTGGTGCCCTGACACAGTGAGACGAGGTCGCGGCAGGCCACGAAGGAGATGGCGGGACGAACTAGACAGGTTTCGTCAAAGCTGGAAGGAAGACGCGCGGGTTCGTGAAAAATGGAAGGAGTGGAGGGAGGAGAACAAAAGTTATGAAATTTTCCTTGTGCCTCCACATAGAAAATTTTAGTAGTTTAGAATAGTGTTGTAAATATAATTATGTTAACTGTTTGTGTTTAAGTTATAAAACGAGATATTTTTTCAAGTCGTCATTCTAACAAATAACATTAACTAACAAGACCTTGGATTTGTTGGGCTTGTCAAACAATCAGCATGATAGACGTAATCACATCAGTATCTATTTGAATATACATCTCGAGTACTATGTATTTGAGATACGAGCATGAGTGGACATTTTTTGTAATCTTAGCCATTCTCGAAGCCAATTGAATACACAGAAAAAAAACATCAAGGAGTTTAATTACAAACGCACAGAAGATTTATATACCTACCCACTTATACAAAATCACGGAGTCATCTTCAATAGTATTGAGGAATGACTTTGTGACGTTTAATTTTTATACGCCTGTCCAAAAGGAGGGTTATGTTTTGGACCTGCATGTTTGTTTGTATTTATGTATGTCTGTTTCCTTGTTCCCTCTTAACGATTTAATATCCCGACAGATTTGAAAAAATCTTTTGTTTTCTATTCTAGGGGTCGCGTCGCAACGACCATAGGGGCCCGATCAAAATAATAATAATAATAATATTCCACAACTATCACACAACGCCATCTAGTCCCAAGCTAAGCAGAGCTTGTGTTATGGGTACTAGACAACTGATAAACATACTTATATATTTCTAAATACATACATATTATAGATAAATTACACCCAGACACAGAACAAATGATCGTGCTCATCACACAAACATTTGTCCTGGGTGGGAATCGAACCCACGACCTCCGGCATAGCAGTTAGGGTCACTAACCACTGGACCAAATGAAAAAGTCACGACGGGTGCTGAAATCGCGCGGCACAGCGTGTCCATTTGATATAAAGTTCTACTTTTCAGTTTTTTTTTCATATTTTCCAAACTTATGATTCAAAAGTTAGAGGGGGGGGGACACATTGTTTTTTTACTTTTGGAGCGATTATTTCCGAAATTATTGACATTATCAAAAAATGATTTCAGTAAACCCCTATTCGTTTTCAAATACCTTTCCAACAATATATCACACGTTAGGGTTGAAATTAAAAAAAAAATCACTTCCCACTTTACATATAGGGGGGCTACCCTAATAAAACATATTTTTCCAATTTTTATTTTACCACTTTGTCGGCGTGATTGATACACATATTGGTAGGTACCTTCAGCTTTCTAGTGCTAACGGTAATTTCAGCTTTCTAGTGCTAACGGTCACAGAGATTAAGCTAGGACGGACAGACGGACGGACGGACAGACAGACATGGCGAAACTATAAGGGTTCCTAGTTGACTACGGAACCCTAAAAAAGATCGCCGATGAATTATTGAGAACCTCCTCCTTTTTGAAGTCGGTTAAAAATATTATGCACTGTATAATGGTTAAAGTCATCACTGTTACATTGAAATGAAAGAAAACATATTTGGCTCTATTGCTCTATATTTTTCTTTGTTTAGCCCATGTTGTCCATTTGTTGGGCGTTTTTCTTGAGATATGATAAATACCTACCTGTGACGTGGTAGGTGGTTTATACAGATGGAGAAAATACATCCACAATAATTTTGATAGATTACCAGTTAAATAACTGTTGACTACCGAGCGTCAAGTCGATGTATACAACGCTACAAGGTGCAGTTTGGCATCCTCGCCATAAAAATTACCAACCCATTTTATTATAGATTCGGGTCGAGAATGGATGTATTTTGGCGAAATGTGTGTAGGTATGTGTTTTTTGTGTGACGTAAATTAGTCTAAGCCCAGGCACAAGTTGATATAAGACAGCAAAAGATAAGGATTTTCAAGAGTTATCTCAACGAGACATCAGTATAAGATCTACCTCTCAACTATGAGAGTAATCTAATACCATGGCTCACCACTAATTCTGAAGTACCTATCTATATCTAGGTGTCGATGAGCTCGAAGTACCTAGTACAACGTACGACTCATATCGATAAATTTTGAGTTAGTGCAGATTCCCCCCGTTCTCGATTCTGTTTACTCAGGCGTCATAAGGCAGGGCTGATTAAAATTATTCCAGCGTGGGAAAGTGACAGAGCTATGTAGTTTTCCTAACTGGAATAAGATTAAAACAATTCTGCTTTAAGACTTCGTGGTAGGCCACCAGGTCAGGTCACAAACTCGCAAAACACCAAAGTTGAGCATGAGAACTTGTGTTTGATTCTCAGCTCAATTTAAATGTTGACTTTTTGGATAGTTATTAGTTATTACTCAGTATTTGTGGTAGTCTGGATTTGTGCCCGATCTTGGTCAGCAGGCTTTCGCCCCTATTGTCGAAAGAAAACTAGCGATTTGTGGGTGTAACATCTGCAACTTCTTAAATCAGCCTAGTCTGTCCTCCTGCTGGGCAAAGGCAATTTGCCTTCTAGGCGTGCTGATATGTTAAGTTATTGATGGTTACTCTACTGCTGTTGCGGTAATGTAATGTCCGACTTGAATAATTTGTTAGGTTGATCATTGGTCAACATCATCATGGCGTACGTAGGCAGCTCGTACGGGAATACAAAACCAAACGAATGAATAATAATGCGACATCTGTCTGTCTTCTGACTAGTAATGAGATGTTATTTTATGCGCAGATGTAAGTAGTACGATTTAATAATTATTAAAAGTTATTATAACTTGGTCACTTTAACGGTCAACAGAAAAGTACTCTAAATACTGGAAATAGCAAATTTTACTCAAACATTCATTTATTTTTAATAAGGACCGACCGTCGGAGACTCTACGCTCGAAGTTGGGGACGATTATGTCTACCTGGGACAAACGGTCCAGTTGGGTAGATCTAACTTCGAGAAAGAGGTCAATCGTCGAATCCGACTCGGCTGGGCAGCGTTCGGGAAGTTGCGCGGTATCTTCTCGTCCAACTTACCCCAGTGTCTCAAGACGAAAGTCTATGACCAGTGTGTGTTGCCAGTGATTACATACGGGACCGAAACGTGGTCGCTCACACACAATGGGCCTCATCAGAAAGCTCAAAGTCACCCAAAGGGCAATGGAGAGGGCTATGCTCGGAGTTTCCTTGCGTGATCGAATCAGAAATGAGGACATTCGCTTGAGAACCAAGGTTACCGACGTAGCCCGAAGAATCGCCAGACTTAAGTGGCAATGGGCAGGGCACATTGCTCGCAGAACGGATGGCCGATGGGGCCGAAAAGTTCTGGAATGGCGACCGCGAACCGGAAGACGTTGCGCTGGAAGGCCTCCCACTAGGTGGACCGATGACCTGGTCAAGGTTGCAGGAAACCGCTGGATGAGAGACGCACGGGACCGGTCAATGTGGCGACGCCTGGGGGAGGCCTATGTTCAGCAGTGGACGTCTTTTGGCTGAAATGATGAATGATGATGATGAAGGACCGACCGAAGGTTCGATTTCGATTTCGGCTAGTTTCGGCCAAAAAATCTAGTTTCGGTTTCGGCCAATAATTGGCCGAACCTTCGACCCCGCCGAAACAAGGTAAACGTGAATTGTCGCGCATCATTCAGCTAACTTCGAGTTCCATGCAGTTGAGTTCGCTAGCCGGCGCGATCGTGATGATTTGAGGTTAGGTGATTTTTCTCGTGCTAAAATTATGTATTTGTTTTTACTTATGATTAATGATGATGTATTTTTGTGGCATTCATTAGGGTCTTGTGCTACAGTGTAAATTTTTTTTTTTTTTTTTTAAACGTTGCCCCACACTAGGAATTTCCCCTGTATCGTGGATGCGTTTACAAACATTTAAACTCACATACACAAATACCCAGACCCGGAACAACTATCTGTAGGTCATACAAATACTTGTTCCGTGCGGGGATCGAACCCGCGGCACGCGGCGCAGCAGTCCGATCGCTCAGCCACTGCGCCAACCGTGCAGTCAAATAGGTTGTAAGTAGGTGTGTTTAGAAAAGAATTCATTAGATATTTTACTTGGTTCTGTTGAGTTATTCCCTAGAACTTAAACAATATGAATTTATGTAGAAATTAATGTAACACTTAAAAGATGTGTGAAGATACCTGTGATGTTTGATTCAAACATTACTATATTTGTTTGTAATTGTTGATGGATTAAATTTTGTACCCGTATTCGAACCACCCCGTAGTTCCGATACACAACTATCTCTGGTGATTTAACTATTACCGTGAATGACCTTCAGTACTATTAGTTATGTCGCATTTTTTCCCTTTAGTACGCCAGCTTAGTTTTGTTTTAATTTTGGAAATTACAAACAAATAAAGTAATGTTAAAAATTTAGTGCTTATTTCTTAAAAAGTTTGACAAATATGTTGATTGTATTATTTTTTCTTTTAAATTCACATTATTAATTTTACAAATGAAGATCTATGTTTGTTACGTGCATAAGTACCTACCTATTTTTTTTTTTTTTTTTTTAAACGTTGCCCCACACTAGGAATTTCTCCTGTATTGTGGGTGCGTTCACAAACATTTAAACTCACATACACAAAAACCCAGACCCGGAACAACTATCTGTAGGTCTTACAAATATTTGTTCCGTGCGGGGATCGAACCCGCGACACGCAGCGCGGCAGTCCATTGCTTGAGCCACTGCGCCAACCGTGCCGTTAATTTTATTGTTGCATTTTTTTACACGTGTTAACTGTCTATACATGCGAAAAATACAATTTAGATTTAACATTCTATAAATATTTAAATAAGTTTCGGTTTCGGCCGAAACTGGGACCAAGACCGAAGGTTCGGTTACGGTTTCGGTTGAAAATCCTGTTTCGGTCGGACACTAAGTTTTAAAAAGAAACTATGTATTCAAAGATGTTTATTAATGCGTTTGCCACACTCGGGAATCAAATTGGTTAAAATTCTAAAAAATAAAACCCTGGGCGTTTATTATACCATGATATATTAATAATACTGCTATAAAATATGGCAGTATGTCCCCGGGGGCCTGCGGTCCTTTAATGCTTAGGCCTTAGATACTTAAAAGCTCACCTTTCGCGGTATTGATGGTAATCATCGCTGAGAAAAATAGTTTTCCAAGAAGGCCGGCGAGTAGTATTATTTTGCGACCTCGCTTATCGCTGTAGGAACCTAAGAAAAAGGCGAGCAGCAGTGGCACCACGTGGCTCGCCACGCCGTTCCATTGGTGGAATGTTGACACGGTGAGCTGCAAACACAAGCAAAATAATATAAATTTATTTATAGCTTTTAACGTGGCGTTCTCCGCTGCGAGATCAGAAAAACTTTGTTTTTTTTCATTTACTAGAATTAGGATTATAACAATATTTATTAGTCCCCTATTTCAATCGGATTTTTATTCGTTAACGTAATAATCGTTTTATGAAAATTACCTACTAACCTAACTACTTCATCTAATATATAAAATTCTCGTGTCACAGTTTTCGATGCCAAACTCCTCCGAAACGGCTTGACCGATTTTGATGAAATTTTTTGTGCGTATCGGGTATCTATGAGAATCGGCCAACATCTATTTTTCATCTTTTTTTTTTTTTTTTCTGAAAATGCCAAAACAACGTTTGCCGGGAACAGCTAGTCTAATATATAAAATTCTCGTGTCACAGTTTTCGATGCCAAACTCCTCCGAAACGGCTTGACCGATTTTGATGAAATTTTTTGTGCTTATCCGGTATCTATGAGAATCGGCCAACATCTATTTTTCATCTTTTTTTTTTTTCTGAAAATGGCAAAACAACGTTTGCCGGGAACAGCTAGTTACTTATAACATTTATACAACCAGTTATAGTTCCCCCCCTCCAGTTGGTAATAGTGCTATAGTGCTTTGCCAATGATAGGCACAGGCCGCACAGGCAAGGTTGTTAGGGAAACAAATACTCATACAAGTTTTTGTGGGAAAAGTAAGTATGAATGCGATGGGTAACTCTCATTTACATGGTTATCTATTACTTTCATGAATAAATTTAATATAACGTAAATTACAATCCATTATTTGATACGTATTTATTTTGGTATGAAAATTCAAGCATAATGAAGCAAAATTAAGAAAACAAAAAAAAATTGTTATGAAATAATATGGTCTCGATTAAATGTTGACTGATAAAATGGCTGATTTATCAATGCTGAGCCAATATTACTAAATGAGGACTTTAAGTGTATTTTATCTTAGCCCATAGGTACATTAGCAACTGCTTCATGGCTTCATGTTATTAAGGCTTACAAATACCTTGATATTTTTTTTAATATAAACATAGTATAATATATGGTAGACTGCTGACGCCCGCGGCTTCGTCCGAGTGGATGTCGGTTAACGCTACCAAAAGTAATCCCTTCAACCCTTTTTCGCGTTAAAAAGTAGTCTATGTCCTTTGTCAGGCTCTAAGACTATCTGTGTACCAAATTTCATTTAAATCGGTTCAGTAGTTTTGACGTGAAAGCGCGAAAGACAGACAGAGAATACTGTCGCATTTATAATATTAGTAAGGAAGTAAGGATGACGAGTAATATACGATAAAATAACGATAGTTTGTAAACTCACCCACAATACAGGAGAAATTCAAATCTTTAAAAAAAAATTGAGAAGTAGGTACGGAAGAAAAGACATGCGGATCAACGGGATAATGTTCAGAAAATAATGATAGATATACATACCTGTACTTCTCTATTAATATCGTCATAGCTACTAATATTGTAGCATATCTCAGGACTATAGCCATGGTTCACGGTGCAAGCTTGGAAAAGTGGATGTCGGTTAACGCTACCAAAAGTAATCCCTTCAACCCTTTTTCGCGTTAAAAAGTAGTCTATGTCCTTTGTCAGGCTCTAAGACTATCTGTGTACCAAATTTCATTTAAATCGGTTCAGTAGTTTTGACGTGAAAGCGCGAAAGACAGACAGAGAATACTGTCGCATTTATAATATTAGTAAGGAAGTAAGGATGACGAGTAATCCTTACATAGTATAAAACAAAGTCGCGTCTGTTTGTTTGTTTGTTTGTCTGTATGCTTAAATCTTTAAAACTACGCAACGGATTTTGATGCGGTTTTTTTTAATAGATAGAGGGATTCAAGAGGAAGGTTTTAGTATATAATTTGAACGACATCCACGCGGGTGAAGCTGCGGGCATCAGCTAGTATACGATAAAATAACGATAGTTTGTAAACTCACCCACAATACAGGAGAAATTCAAATCTTTAAAAAAAAATTGAGAAGTAGGTACGGAAGAAAAGACATGCGGATCTACCACAAATAAATTGGGATAATGTTCAGAAAATAATGATAGATATACATACCTGTACTTCTCTATTAATATCGTCATAGCTACTAATATTGTAGCATATCTCAGGACTATAGCCATGGTTCACGGTGCAAGCTTGGAAAACATAAAATGTTTGTTCTATGACATTTGTGATCATATATGCCATCATATACAGGAACATTGGCGGTTCGACCGTTATGTATTTGTACCATGGTTTCTGCTGCTTCACCTACAATCATAATATAAAGAACTTATAGATATAAATGTAATACTTACTTATCTAGTGTAAATACACACATCAACACGGTCTAGGGATATTTCATACTCAATTAAATAACTCGAAAAGTACTGGCCGCATTGGAATCTTTAATACACCGATTTGTTTGTAATTTATCTCAGACTAATTCCAAATTCAAATTTTTGAAAATTCTTTTGTTTCGGTGGCATAATAATGTCTTGATGTATAGGAGAGGGAATTTTCATTTGTGCGAAATTTAAAAAACAATACGAATTACGTTTAGTTACAGTTTTTTTTCATTTTTAAACGTAATATAAAGTTAGAATTGAGGTATTGTAGCCATGCAACGCCGACATTTGACGAGGGCGGAGATGTTACGAGCTGTGGGAATGCTGGAAGCTGGATCTGTTCAGCGTAATGTTGCTGAGGCCATAGGGACCCATCAAAATGTAATTTCAAGATTGTGGACACGCTATCGTGCCACAGGTGAAGTAGCGGAGAGGCAGCGGGGGCCAAGTCGCATCACTACCCCCAGACAAGACCGATTTTTGCAAATTTCTGCGCGAGTTCAACCAAATGCAACGGCGACTCAATTGGTCCAAAGGCTGCGAGTGGAACACCAAGTGCTTGTGAGTGACCAAACTGTAAGAAGGCGACTGCATGAAAGCAATCTACGCTCTCGTAGACCAAAACGGGTCCCACCTTTACGGAGAGGCAATCGTGGACGACGATTAGAATGGGTTCGGAACCACGTGGACTAGGGCCGTGAGCAATGGTCCAATGTGCTGTTCACGGATGAATCCAGGTTCGGCTTCCATCCAGATTCACGAAGGACGCGTGTTTGGCGAGTTCCTGGACGATGGAGCCGTCTCCAGAACCCTCAGGAAGTTCACCCATACCAAGGAGGAACAATTATGGTTTGGGCAGGAATTCGTCTTGGAGGACGGACGGATCACGTTTGGGTGCGGGGCAATATGACGGAAGAACGATACGTCCAACAGGTGCTGGGGCCCGTAATCTTGCCTCACAGAACACAAATGGGGCAAGATTTCCTGCTCATGCACGACAATGCCCGGGCACACACGGCGAGAACGGTAGCAGCTTGGTTACATACACATAATGTTAGGGCCTTAGACTGGCCTGCTCAATCGCCAGATCTAAATCCCATTGAGCATGCGTGGGATATGCTGCAAAGAAGAGCTCTGAAGGAAGTTCCCGAAAATTTGGCTACAGAAGATCAACTTTTTGCGCACCTCAGAAGGACATGGGACAATATTCCGCAGCAAGACATTGACAACCTTGTTCTGAGCATGCCGAATCGTTGCCGATGTGTTATGAACATCATGGGCGCTTTCTCAGACTACTAACTTAAAGTTTATAAACACAAATTAAATGATTTTTCTATTTTTTTCAGTTTTTACTCACAAATTAAAAGTTAATTCATATACGGTTTCCGTCTATGCTTCATTTTTTTTCTATAAAATCCTGAAATTTTAATCATTACCTTAACCATTATTAAAAAATGGTAGAATATTAAATAACGTATATTTTAAATTTATACATGTCATTTATATAATTAACACATTGATAGTAATTCGTTTTTTTAAAAATATCCCTAGACCGTGTTGATGTGTGTAGTTAGATGCACTGGGTATGACATTATTACTGAATTATTTGCTGAACTCACAACAATTGTACCTACTTTACTGGTTGACAGAAAAAATATAGGTATAAATATTTTACACCGTGCATCAAAAAGCATGGTTAAGCCAGTGCATGGTCTCGGCTGCCATCATGTATATATAGACTTTTGAAAGTCGTTACAGGTAGTCAGTGCCCTGAAAGTCTGACAACCAGGGTATTTTATTACCCAGTACCAACTGGGTAGTTAAGGTCAGATAGGCAGTCACTCCATTGAAAATACTGGTATTCAGCTGGATCTGGTTAGAACTGGAAGCCCACCCCAACATAGTAAGAAATGGAAAAGGCTATGCAGATGATAATAAAGATTTTGAATAAATGTGTAGTATTGATCATAACAAATACTTATAAAATGGAATTTAACAGTGTTAAATATACACTCAAAAGTCCATTTTGTATCCACCATCAACTTATATTGTGTAATATAAAAGACATATAAAAAGATAATAATCTTAGTAGGTTTGTAAGCACTGTGATGAATTAATAAGATAAACTAAACTCACAACCGATGAATATGCTGTGTGGCAGTAATTGTTTTGTTTCATTTTTATGATATATGCAACTATGTATGTTGAAATGTTCTACAATTTACTGTACTAATTCCATAAGTGTGTGTAGCTGACAATCAGCATAAATTAATTAATCACCTATTATCATCATATATTACTCGTCAAGTGGCTGGATATCATAAGCAATTGAATGATATCTATACTGTGTTAAGACTTAAGAGCGTGTGCTACCACAGATTAGCAACCCTATTTGTGGTGGTTCAAACTTCGCTTGAAATACTGTTAGAATAAAGTTCTAATCAGCTTGCACTACAAAGCGGTTGTTACGTCTTTCGCTGCTTCGGTATTTTGAGATTTACAAAAAAACTATTGATTGGACTAAAAAAGTAAAACACTATGACTTTAGTATGTTGCTTGTAGAATTATTTGGCAAAAAAATCAGAACGATGACATGTACTTTAGTATGGTTTTTACTCGTTAAAAGAAATTTTTAGAGTTATCTTCGCGATATTTTTCTATCGAGCAAAGTTAGTTGTATTATGTTTCCACAACACTATCATTCATCATCATCATTTCAGCCAAAAGACGTCCACTGCTGGACATAGGCCTCCCCCAGGCGTCGCCACATTGACCGGTCCCGTGCGTCTCTCATCCAGCGGGTTCCTGCAACCTTGACCAGGTCATCGGTCCACCTAGTGGGAGGCCTTCCAACGCAACGTCTTCCGGTTCGCGGTCGCCATTCGAGAACTTTTCGGCCCCATCGGCCATCCGTTCTGCGAGCAATGTGCCCTGCCCATTGCCACTTAAGTCTGGCGATTCTTCGGGCTATGTCGGTAACCTTGGTTCTCATGCGGATGTCCTCATTTCTGATTCGATCACGCAAGGAAACTCCGAGCATAGCCCTCTCCATTGCCCTTTGGGTGACTTTGAGCTTTCTGATAAGGCCCATTGTGAGCGACCACGTTTCGGTCCCGTATGTAATCACTGGCAACACACACTGGTCATAGACTTTCGTCTTGAGACACTGGGGTAAGTTGGACGAGAAGATACCGCGCAGCTTCCCGAATGCTGCCCAGCCGAGTCGGATTCGACGATTGACCTCTTTCTCGAAGTTAGATCTACCCAACTGGACCGTTTGTCCCAGGTAGACATAATCGTCCACAACTTCGAGCGTAGAGTCTCCGATCTTGATAGGAGTGGGATGGAACATTCGACATAACCTTGGTTTTGTCCATGTTCATTTTAAGACCCACTCTTTCGGAAGCTCCACTGAGGTCATCGAGCATTTTACTGAGGTCTTCCATGGTCTCAGCCATGACCACTATATCGTCGGCAAACCGAGGGTGAGTGATGTACTCGCCGTTGACATTGATGCCAAGTCCTTTCCATTCCAGAACCTTGAAGACATCCTCCAATGCAGCGGTGAACAGTTTCGGAGATATGACGTCTCCCTGTCTCACACCGCGCTGCAGAAGGATAGGTTCCGTGGTCTGGTCCTGAAGTCGGACTGACATGGTGGCGTTTTTGTACAAACACAACACTATGGCACTAGCATATGTCCTGAAGAATATCGTATATTTTTCTCATGTTGATTACTGCAGTGAATCATATACTTTTACGCATTATAAAACTCGCGTTTGAGGTACCATAAGCTCTTAAGGTGAAATTCAATAAACAGAAGGAAATACCCCTTATTTTAATTGTAATAAGGGGTGTTCCGTATGGTGTCGGACGTAAAGAATAGCACCATCCCATATCTTCCCGTGGGTGTCGTAAGAGGCGACTAAGGGACTTACCAGAGAATGGGCAGCAGCGTTCTCTGTGCCTTTGTAACAACCATACTGAGATCGCCAACCCGCCTGCCAAGCGTGGCGATTATAGCAAACCCCCCCCAAAAATGATGAGCGCAATGCAGAAAAGGCCCCTAGTACCCGGCAGCCCGTCTAGCCTCGGCTACGGTAGCGGTCGAGGCAACGGCGTGGCAAGGGGTGCTAAGAATCCCCGGACGGGATCCGGCTACCAAACATACCGACGACTGGACCTGGTAACATATAACACGCGCACACTCCGGGCCGACGAGAAGCTAGCGGAACTCGAGGAAGAATTAAGCAGGCTGCGATGGAGTATTGTCGGATTATCTGAAGTCCGAAGAGAGGGGGAGGACACGATAATCCTGAAATCCGGCAACCTGCTCTACTTCCGAGAGGGAGACCGGCAGTCACAGGGTGGTGTTGGGTTTATCGTCCACAAGTCTCTCGTGAATAACGTGGTGAAGATCGAGAGTGTGTCGAACAGGGTGGCGTACCTTATACTCAGAATATCCGCAAGATATTTGCTGAAGGTCATACAGGTCTACGCCCCGACCTCGGCATACCCCGACGATGAAGTAGAAACCTTGTATGAGGATATTTCTAAAGCCATGCATGGTTTCAGAACTTACTTCACCGTTGTCATGGGGGACTTCAATGCGAAACTGGGCAAACGAAGCGATGATGAGCTTCAGGTGGGGCAATTTGGAATTGGAAAGCGGAATCGCCGGGGTCACCAACTGGCCAGTTTTATGGAGAAGGAGGGCCTCTTTATGATGAACTCCTTCTTCAAAAAACGTGAGCACAGGAAGTGGACCTGGCAGAGCCAAGATGGTGCGTCGTGCGACTAAAAATGAGATTGACTTTAGGGCTTTCAAATTCGGATAGTTATCAACTCCGGAGCTAGTTACGATGTTGAGCAATCAAATCCGGAACTCCGGAGTTGGCTCCGGAGTTGACAGATTTTTTAGAAATTAATAAAAAGGCCCTTTATATTAATTAATAGACGTTTTATTTGTTAAGGAATCCGTGTTTTTGTTTAAAAAATCATCATCAGCCATAAGGCGTCCACTGCTGGACAAAGGCCACCCCCATCGAACGCCATAAAGAAGGGCAGCCTGCCGTTTACAGCCACCGCTTGCCCGCGACTCTCACGATATCGTCGGTCTACCTGGTAGGAGGCTTACCAACGCTGCGTCTTCCGGTTCGTAGTCGCCACTCGAAAACCTTTCTTTCCCATCAGTTGTCGGTTCTCCGAGCGGTGTGGCCTGCCCATTGCCACTTCAACTTGCATATTCTGAGCTGAGAGCAATGTCGGATTTTCCGTCATACTCGAAGGTACTACGTCAGAAGCATGGCACGGGAGTGTGCCGTGTGGTGGTGCCCATCTTCAAAAAAAGTGGCAACAACCTACTGAAGAATTATAGACCCATCTCACTCCTGAGCCTTGTGTACAAGCAGTTCTCGAGGGTCATCTCAGGTTCATTACGAACCGTCTCGAACGCAGGTTTGATGACTTCCAGCCACTCGAACAAGCCGATTACTGAAAAGGCTTCAGCACTATGGAACACATCCATATGCTCCGCCAGATCATACAGAAGTCTGAGGAGTATAATCGGCCATTATGTCTTGGACTATGAAAAAGCCTTCGATTCAATCGAAACCTGGGCGGTGTTACAGTCTCTCCAGCGATGCCGTATGTCGATCCAATTACAGGACGATAGCATGAAACCAATCCAATTGCAAAGAGGCGTGACTCGTGAGACAGGGAGACGTTATTTCTCCGAAACTGTTCACGTACGCATTGGAGCATGTTTTCAAGCTCTTGGACTGGGACGGATTTGGCATCAACATCAATGGTGAATATATCACTCACCTTCGTCGTTTGCCGATGATATATTATAGTAATTATGACTGAATCGCTGGAGGATATTAACACAATGCTCAGGGACCTCTGTAACGTTTCTCAAAAGGTTGGTCTTAAAATGAACGTGGGCAAGACGAAAGTTATGTCGAATGTCCGTGTTCCCCCCTTACCGGTAATTGTTGGGAGCGATACTCTCGAAGTTGTCGATAGATATGTCTACCTTGGACAAACTGTTAAACTAGATAGATCTAACTTCGACAAAGAGGTCACCCGAAGCATCGAACAACGCGTTCGGGAAACTAAACGCCATCTTTTCGTCCAAAGTTCCGCAGTGCCTTAATTAAGACAAGGGTGTTCAACCAGTGTGTGTTGCCAGTGATGACATATGGCACAGAGACATGGTCCTTAACCGCTGGCCTCTTAGAGAAACTTACGAGTCACGCAACAAGCCATGGAGAGAGCTATGCTCGGAGTTTCTTTGTGCAACAAAATCCGAAATTAGGAAATTCACTGAAGAACCAGGGTATCAGATAACTAATACGCATTATAAAATATTAAAACAATCAACAATCATAAAAAATAAACATTTGTTTGGTAAGTTACAATCAAATTGCAAGTTTTCGTCGTTTTGTAAATAATGTTTCATGGTTTTTGAAAACCGGTTTCAACTCCGGTGTTTTATTTCAACTCCGGATTTGAAAAATGCTTAAAATCGCTCCGAAACTCCGGAGTTACGAAACTCCGGAACTCCGGATTGAAAGCCCTAATTGACTTCATCATGTCTACCAACAAGCAAATGTTCAATGATGTCTCTGTGATCAATTCGGTGAAAACCGGAAGCGATCACCGAATGGTAAGAGGCACATTGAACATCAATATAAAGCTAGAAAGGTCACGAACTCACGACTGATGAAGTCTACGCTCCGTCCAGCACAGATCCAAATCCATAACTCCGAGAGCTTTCAGCTTGAACTTCTGAATCGCTTCGAATGCCTAGGAAGCTCAGTGGACGATTACAACGACGGGTTCGTGGAAACTGTCCATACGACTGGGTCTAAATTTTTTAAGATACGTCGTGCAAATAAGATCAAGAAACTCTCAGATCACACTCTCCAGCTCATGAAGGAGCGGCGTGAGATGATCCTGCAGTCTTCGGACGAACCTCGGCAATGCCGGCAGCTCAATAGACGGATCTCCAAATCCTTGAAGAGCGACCTCCGCCGCTTTAATACCGAGCGTATTAAAGACGCAATTGAACGGAACAAAGGCTCCAAGGTATTTGCAAGAGATCTGGCTATTGGGCAGAGCCAGCTCACGAAACTGAAAACCGACGATGGCAGGATCGTGTCCGCCAAACCGGAGCTTCTGAGAGAGATCGAGAGTTTTTATGGGCAGCTGTACACGTCAACTAGTCAACCCGTCGAAAATCTAGCGAAAGACCCCAGAGCTAGACTGACCCGACACTATACCGAAGACATCCCGGATGTCAGCCTGTACGAGATTAGGATGGCTCTGAAACTCATTTATCGCAGCATCATGCTGAGATAGGAGCCTTTTTGGCCTCGCACAGGTTTTCACTTATTTAGTTTTATATTCTTTTTTGTTATTATTATTTTTTGTAGTTCCTGTGCTTGTCCCAAATAAATATTTTTTCTTTCTTTCTTCTTTCTTTTTTTCTTTCTGAAACAGCTTAAAAACAACAAGGCGACGGGTGATGACGGAATTACGGCCGAACTGCTGAAGGCGGGTGGCAAACCGGTAAGGCCCTTCAGAAGTTGTTTGATTCCGTCATACTCGAGGGGAAAACGCCACAGGCTTGGTGCAGGGGTGTGGTGGTGCTCTTCTTCAAAAAGGGTGACAATGCCCGGTTGAAGAACTATAGTAGCCATCTCACTTCTAAGCCATGTCTACAAGTTGTTTTCAAGAGTCATCACGAATCGTCTCGCACGCAGGTTCGACGATTTTAGCCTCCCGAACAAGCCGGATTCCGAAAAGGCTTCAGTACCGAAGACCACATACATACGCTGAGGCAAGTTATACAGAAGACCGAAGAGTATAACCTGCGTCTCTGTTTAGCGTTTGTGGACTACGAGAAAGCCTTCGATTCGATCGAGACTTGGGCTGTACTGCAGTCTCTCCAACGGTGCCAAATCGACTACCGGTACATCGAGGTGTTGAAGTGTTTGTACAAAAACGCCACCATGTCAGTCCGACTTCAGGACCAGACCACGGAACCTATCCTTCTGCAGCGCGGTGTGAGACAGGGAGACGTCATATCTCCGAAACTGTTCACCGCTGCATTGGAGGATGTCTTTAAGGTTCTGGATTGGAAAGGACTTGGCATCAATGTCAACGGCGAGTACATCACTCACCTTCGGTTTGCCGACGATATAGTGGTCATGGCTGAGACCATGGAAGACCTCAGTAAAATGCTCGATGACCTCAGTGGAGCTTCCGAAAGAGTGGGTCTTAAAATGAACATGGACAAAACCAAGGTTATGTCGAATGTTCCATCCCACTCCTATCAAGATCGGAGACTCTACGCTCGAAGTTGTGGACGATTATGTCTACCTGGGACAAACGGTCCAGTTGGGTAGATCTAACTTCGAGAAAGAGGTCAATCGTCGAATCCGACTCGGCTGGGCAGCGTTCGGGAAGCTGCGCGGTATCTTCTCGTCCAACTTACCCCAGTGTCTCAAGACGAAAGTCTATGACCAGTGTGTGTTGCCAGTGATTACATACGGGACCGAAACGTGGTCGCTCACAATGGGCCTTATCAGAAAGCTCAAAGTCACCCAAAGGGCAATGGAGAGGGCTATGCTCGGAGTTTCCTTGCGTGATCGAATCAGAAATGAGGACATCCGCATGAGAACCAAGGTTACCGACATAGCCCGAAGAATCGCCAGACTTAAGTGACAATGGGCAGGGCACATTGCTCGCAGAACGGATGGCCGATGGGGCCGAAAAGTTCTCGAATGGCGACCGCGAACCGGAAGACGTTGCGTTGGAAGGCCTCCCACTAGGTGGACCGATGACCTGGTCAAGGTTGCAGGAACCCGCTGGATGAGAGACGCACGGGACCGGTCAATGTGGCGACGCCTAGGGGAGGCCTATGTCCAGCAGTGGACGTCTTTTGGCTGAAATGATGATGATGATGATGACAATTGTAATGTTACTGTAATTGTTACAACATACATTGTGTTAGGGTCTTTGTTACTACAAAGTTACATACATTTACTATAGAATAGATTCAATGCAATAATTGTAGACCTACCTAAAGTTTTTACAAATTGACATAATGATTGTACCTTGGTCGAAGAGACAGAACCGAATGACCACAAAAGGTTCACTACATAATTCTGAGCATTCCATTTAAAAAATAATTGTCAGTTAAAGTTTATAAAGAACTACTGTTACCTATATTACAACAGCAGTTTTTTTCAATTACCACTGATGAAGTTCAAAGATTTTTGTATTGATAAAAATGCTGGTCCAGCTCCACAGCCACTTGGGCTCTTGAACTAAGATATTAATGTTTGGCACTTTTGCCAGAGAGGCTGCCCTTTTAGTTTTTTCTTTTGTGGCATGTCCGCAGGTACCTATCTGTATATTTTGTGACTATAATACCTGTGGATGCGTGAGTCAATAGAAACATTATATTTGTACATTATACATGTAGAAGTTTTATTATGGCTTAAAAGGCTTATCGTAATCTTTTATTTTTTTTCTCTCTCTCTAAATTGCTTCAACAGTATTATACCTAGGACTGTGTGTTATGTAACTTAATATGAAGGGTTTTTTTCATCGAGTTTCTAGCCCATTCTTTTTCGTGATATCAATCATTTGGAATGGGCAACTACAGTCCTTTCACAGTTAATATGCCTGCAGCTGGACCAGTAACTCAGTTGTGATTTGACTATGTACGTGATGTTTTGTATGGAACTAAAACTACAATAATTTTAAATACTTAACAAACATAAATTATGATGTTGATCTTGATGACCATCAATTACAATGTTAGTGCGACTAGAACTATGCACTAGTAATATTAATGACTGTATGGATATGTTCTGGATGTTAGTCACAGACTTGGTCTTTGAAGTCCAGAAATTCAAACTCAAGGTTTGCCAAAGAGCAATGGAGTGTAGTATACTAGTTGTTAAATTAACGGATTGTGTTAGGAAATAACTGCTACAAACTAGACGGAAGAACTAAATGGAAGGAGCGCAGCGGGGCCTTTGCCTAGGAGTGGGGCAGAGAAGGCTAATATTTTTTTCTTAGCCTTCTTTGTCCCAGTAAAATATGTGTATATGTTAACATATGATGTCATATGTTAGATCAAATAAATGAGACAATCAATTTCACTTACGGTGATGAACAAAATATTTTTATAACAAATACATCAATGACAGCCTTGATACTGACTATAATTTAACAAAAGGTCAACAGATAGAGAGAGATAAAGTTAAATGAACAAACAGATATAGTACAACAGTGATTGTAAGAGATTTTGTTTATTTGATTCATGATTTTCATCAATCTGTCTTAGAAGTACCTAATATTACTTAATATTTATTACAACAATACTATACGCATTGGTTTACGAAATGCATATTTTCCGTTACTCATTTTATTTTTATCAAAGTAACGTAAGTTAATATTTCAAACAGTTGTTGAAGCATTGTTTTTGCTAATTAATGTTAGATAATGATAATTTCTATAGCATACGAGAAATCATTATTATGAGGCATTAACCTTTTGAGCGCCACAGTCGCGTATAGACGACAAGCCGAACAAGCAAAGAAGTGCCTTAAGTCTGGCGACTTAAGGTAGTTTTTGGCTTGTCGTTTTGCTTGGCTGTGGCGGTAAATGGGTTAAACAGCAAGCACAAGTAAATTAGGACACGTTCACGTTGTAAAGTTTTATTTTGTTTCGCTAGCAATTTTCGGTTACATAACTTAACAACGATGCACAGAAGAGAACAGGCAACGATGTATCTGTACATCGTTTGCTTAATTTAATAGTCGCAATCATAAAATTAGTTAGTACAATTATTTACTGTTTACTTACTCACCGTGCTAACGCTGTCGTCTTTAGTTAAAGACGACATTCTCACTCAACTTTATCAATAAGTTTCTCCAGATGGAATATTACTGTATTGTTATTTAAAAAATAATTTATCTAACAATTTGGAAGTTTCGTAATTCGCACATTTTGTTACGTCGTCGCGCGTAAACACATGCCGGCCGTGTTGTTGGATAGAGTACCAGACGGAAGTCAGACAGGTCAGACAGAATGACAGTGACAGAACAAACGTGGATTTAAATGTCGTTAGACATCTGTCAGATTAATGTTGCCACAGCCAGGGTTTTAAATACCCAGTTTTTGTACCTAACATTTTTTGTTTGTTTTTTGGACCTAAATATATATTTTTTTTAATTGAATGACCATTTAGTGCAATTTAATTACTTTAAAACGGAATGAAATTTCTATTTATTGAAAGGAAATTAAAAGTTCGTCCTTACTATAGTTGTAGCAAAACCGTTTCAAACCAAAATTCATGGTTTAAACCCCGTTTTAAATTGATTTAAAACGGTTTAAAGCCACAATTTTACACGTAAACAAAAGATGAAGACGAGACCTACAGTGCTTCGAAAGGTCGTGTCACGTCGTGTGACGTCACAGATTAGTATGTTTTTTACCCAAAAAGTAACGTCATAAGCCCCCACTCATGATCTTTGATATAACCGGGTTCATTAAAGAAAGGAATCTAAAATGGCAACACATGGCATGTCCTCTCGCTCGCTCACTATAGTGTGCGAGCGTGAGGACATGATAAAAACCGCCATTTTAGATTCCTTTCTTTAATGAACCCGGTTATACGTTTTAATTTCATAAATTTTTATTAACTTCATTTCAGCCAAAAGACGTCCACTGCTGGACATAGGCCTCCCCCAGGCGTCGCCACATTGACCGGTCCCGTACGTCTCTCATCCAGCGGGTCCCCACAACCTTTAACATGATAAAACAAAAAATATGTATCCAATATTTTTCAATAATCTAATAGACGGACTAATTAGATTTTTTTGGTAAAACACCCTAACTAACGGCAACGCCGCATTTTTATTTTGTCCTTTGCAACTAAAATCGCTTCATAGGTATGTCATGGAGAGTGTTGGGCTGGGGGCAGGTATTTTAAAACATATTTATTTAAATTTTCTTTGTTAAGTCCTAAAACATTTTAAGCCGTATTAAACCGCTAAGTGTGGTTTTAAATCGTTTTAATTAAAACCAAATGGTTTAAAACGTTTAAAATCCGTTTAGTCCTGACCTAGCTTGTTTCATCACCAAACATTATTTACACAGTTCTTTGGTTCTGTACCTATACCTTTTACGTATCCCTCTAGTCTTCACCTAGGACCCTTTCTCGAACTTTATCAATCGCCTTTATAAACACCTGCTAACTCTCTTTCTCTTCTTCTTTATCGTACTTACAGTTCAGCTCACCCACCAGCAAGTGAGTCGTCTTAAAGGCGGAGTTAACCTTAATTTACCTCATTCTTACCTGTCAATTTCTAAAATCTTCTGTTACACCCGCCCATCTAAGTGCAACAAGCCAACAACCCTTACCCCCTTCGGCCTTCCCACAATGACCGAATGTGTACTTATCACTATCACTACATTATAAAACAAACTCCTCCGCCGCGTCTGTCTATCAGTTCGCAATAAACTCAAAAACGACTGCACCGTGGAAGGTTTTGTACCTATATAATTTGACCAACATCCGCGTGGGCGAAGGGGCATCAGCTAGTAGACAATGAATTAAAACACAGAAGGCTAATAACCAACACTGGTCATTAAGGTTTCTTAAAGTACTTTGGTGCGATTTCATTCAAATGTATTCGCACACATTTAATGCAGTACAAAACGATCTCGATCTGAGCTGCAGATCCGTTTCCAAGTCAAAAAAAAAATATTGCAAGTTGCTAGTTATGTTATGAACTTATGACGGATGGGGGCTGCGATTCTCTACACAAAATATATTTCTAAGGCAATCATTTTGTACACCGGTCATTCTCCGATTTGGAGTCGTTACCTAATTACCGTAACCTTTTTTAATTTTTACTAATTTGACTTAATTAAACACATTAAAATATGAAAGAATTATTTCATAGAACGAAAGAATTATTTCATATTTTAATGTTTCTAAGTCAAATTAGTGAAAACACATTAAAATATGAAAGAATTATTGAAATATATGAAAATAAAAAAAGGTAACGGTAATTAGGCAATCGGAGAATGGGCCGACACCAAATAAATTGTGATACCCTAAAATAGGGGAGATTTTTTTTTTGTGGGAAATGTGTAGTATTTGGCAACACTGGGAGGGAGTGTTAACCATTAATAAACTTTCCCCAGTATGTTGTAAATAAATTATATTCACAATGACTTGAAGCACAATTGCTGAAATGTAAATAAAGGATCTGTGAATCGTTTCATACTCTGGATCAAGTTTGTGTGAACATAAACTAAAATAACCAGTTTCAAGTCTTGACTCATACCCGATATCGACTTAGTATATGACACAGAGAACATGGGATGCAAGAGCGAGCGAAGGGGCTCGAGACTTTAGGCACCCCGACTCTGACAGGTAAGTTTAGAAAATAACGCCCAGCGAAGTGCGGCTGCGTAGACCTGGGTTTTGTCGACTATGCCACGTTTTGGGACAAATTCGCGCACATTTAATGCAGTACAAAACGATCCCGATCTGAGCTGCAGATCCGTTTCCATGTCAAAAAAAAAACTATTGCTAGTTGGTAGATAATGTAGTTATGTTAAGACGGAAGGGGGCTGCGATTCTCCATACAAAATATATTTCTAAGGCAATCATTTAATCATCATTTCATCAATCATCTTCCACTGCGAGGATCGACCGGAGGACACGGTGGAGCACACTGTGGAGGTGTGCCCTGCTTGGGCGGAGCCCCGCCGTGTTCTCGTAGCGGCGATCGGCGGCGGTGACCTCTCGCGTCCGGCCCTGGTGCAAGCCATGGTCCGGAGCGAGGAGGAATGGGACGCCGTCGCCTCCTTCTGCGAAGCAGTGATGCTAGCGAAGGAGGTGGCGGAACGAGAGAGGGAGAGAACCTCTCAACGTCCCAGCCGCCGCGGAAGACGCTCCGGGCGTCGGGGGTCACGCGATGACCTCCGGCCACCGTAGACGCGGGCCTGTGGACGGTGAGTAACGGGCTAGCTCGCCGTCCGGTCGTCGTCATGACGGCAACAGACCGTGTCGGCGGCGCGTACGTGTTCCACGCGCGCCTCAAAGAGATGTCAGCAAGGAGGGGCCCGCAAGGGCCGACGCCCGTCGGGGCTGCGGATATCGAAAAGTTACCGCGGCTCCGACACAAGGGCGAGGAAGAGGGAACATGGTTTGGTTTTTAGTCAGTAGAAGTCTGACACTCCCCTTCGCTCTGCCCAAGAGCGGGGGGGGTTATTCGATGATTTTCCACCCACCAAAAAAAAAAAAAAAAAAAAAAAAAAAAAAAGGCAATCATTTTGTACACCTAATAAATTGTGTTACCCTAAAATAGGGGAGAATAAATTTTTATTTGTGGGATATTTATAGTATTATGGCAACACTGGGGAGTGTTAACCGTTTATACATTTTCCCCAGTATGTTGTTAATAAATTATATTCACAATGACTTGAAGCACAATTTCTGAACTCTTATTAAAATCGTAAAAATCCAAATAGATATTCCGAAAGGGTGCAAAAACATGCTACTTGCTTAAGGGGTAAGCAATATTACATTACCTCCGAAGGTAATCTCTAATTGTGTGTGATGTCCAGTCATGAACTCATGACGAATATTAGAACGATTAGACAAACGGAGTATCCAGCCTAGCCGTTATATGACTGTTCTGTAAACTACGGGTCGGGAGTTTGCACCCCGACAATTCATTTATCTTTGTATCGACATTGGTTGTGTTTGAGTTTTCTTTTTTTTCCTTCAAAAAGTTGTAGAGAAGTAGGTATGGAAGAAGAATACCTACATGCTGCGCCGTGCCCGAATAAATTGGGATAAGGGCAGGAAATACCCCGTCGGGGCTGTGGTTTGTCGAAAGGATAACGCGGCTCCGACACAAGGGCGAAGAAGGAACATGGGTTTGGTTTTTAGTCAGTAGAAGTCTGACACTCCCCTTCGCTCTGCCCAAGAGCGGGGGGGGGGGGGGTTATTCGATGATTTTCCACCCGCCAAAAAAAAAAAAAGGCAGGAAATCTACTGCCCTTATTAATCAAGTCTGATGAGTTCACATTAAGGATATTAAAATATTACGAGCTTGTGAAACAGTTGCCAGCATGTTCAACAGACAGGGCCAAGTGCCATCAACTGGCAAAATAACACTCTTTCTTAAAATTACCTTTTATTATTCTAAGCTACTCTCTTCGTATCCATACACTGATTTTGATAAGTGGTTTTTGTACTTTACTCTTTGGACTTAACTTTTTAACTACCTATATGTACCTATGACAGCTTTTGTCACATCCAGTAGTATAAGTAGGTACCTACTGAACATAAATATTTAGATATTCACAGTTCTGACTGAGTTCCTCAAGCAAGGTGAATTGGAGCGTCTGCGCGGATCATCACCATCGCAAAACAGAGACAAGTGATCCTTACCCGACCTGTACATAGACTTTATGACTACTTACCACCTAGAATCTACCCATATTCTTGGGGGGACACATTGTTTTTTATTTTACTTTTGGAGCGATTGGAGATAGTAACTATAATTTACGTAACCGTACCTGTTGCTTTACGTGTTTCTAGTTTACGGTGTACGATTTTTGTATGCGTCATACGCCTATTCTGGTCGATACCCGTATTCCAAAAAGATGGTATACAGCGTATTTAACACCTATTGCCTTACTTCGAGATCATGTTGTTTCTGCGTCACACTCAAAATGGGCGCGATCCTCATCGGCCTGGCAGGGTTTGTGCCGAGTATAGGTCTCATATATGCGTTCAGTGCTGGGAAAGGAATGCTGGTAGACTACGGAGTGTCTCCTTTGATCGCTGATATAATTCTCCATTCATACGCAATATTAGGAGTGCTGCTGGGTGCTGTGAACGTCATGCTCATCGTGGCCTCGGTCACCTATAACGAGAAGCAGATATTACTGTACCTGTGGTTCGCTTGCGTTTACTTCTTCGTAGACTTCGGTAGTATACTGCTCATAAGCCTAGCCGCAATATTTCATAAAAATTATGCTTTTGGTTTTTCAATATTTTTTATAGAAGCTTTTTATTGGATATTTTTGTACTTTTATATTTTTCCAGTTGTAAACGGTTTCAGAAAAAATATACATACCATAGTGATAGTTTTGGAATAAAAATAAACAATTTTGTTATGAGGGGGTGATTTTTGTTGTAAATAAGTTCTAGGTTCTAAATGACACTGACCCTATCATTTTTATTTCGGGTTTAACAATTTTGTTAACTTCGTCATAATGTTTAACTATTTTTTACTAAATCCACGTCAATTTTCGTTAAGATTTAAGAGAGTTTCACTAAATCCACATGCACATGATACTAGATGGTATAATCTAAACAGTCGGTCTCGAGTTCTCGACTCAAAAATATCTGCAAGTTTGGCGCCTTCAATAGCATCATCACGATCGGAGAGCACTCAAGTGCAGCAAGGGTAATACACAATGAAAACGCAGATAATTGCTATTTGATATCTTCTTTACTTCAAAATGTCTAATTGTTAGGTACATAATGATCCGACAGTGGTATAAAATCAATCACATTTCATTTACCTATTTAATATTTAGGTATGTTACTCAGTACCTTACTTTCCCAGATTACCTACTATTTATCGTGCCGACAAAGAATATACTTGCCCCATGATAGTAAATTTCCCCACTGGTAAAGGAAAACAAAATGTCCAGAGTATAATTGGGTGTCAACCAACCCCGTAACAAGCCTCATACGCCGGATTAAACTTCACCCTGTAATTATCAATTTGTACCATAGTCTTCGTAAACTGTAAATACTACCTTACCTACAACGCACGCCGAGTGAGGGGACGGCAGAGATTTCTCATACAAATATAGGTATTGAATAATGCTTCTCGAACAATTTTAATACTTAATATCAAAGTCTAAATGTAAAGAAAATACCTACGACCTTCCAAAAATTATAAAATGACAAAAGCCCCATTTTTACGGACGTGAAGGACTAAAGACAAATTCTAATAGTAGATTAGTAGCCAAGGGCTGTAAGGCATCAATTGCAGCCCGAGATATTTAGGCGCCCTCGCTGCGCTCGTGCGCCTGAATATCTCGGGCTGCAATTGATGCTTACACCCGAGCTAACTACTCTGCTTTACATCTCGATTGTGAGGTAATTATAAAAAAATCCCAAAAACAAACAATATTTAAAGTTTTCTATTCCCGCCTTTTTTCATCTCTTTTTTTATTTTATTTTTCAAGAACAAAATTGAGCTTCGCCGTTCGATATTTAAAATTGATGACTATTAAAGTATTAAGCCTCCCCCACACAGGCGCGTTTTTGCGTTTCTGCGTTTTCGCGTTTCTGCGTTCTCATATTGTTGATATGAGTTCTTAGAACATTTGGTATTGGAACGCAGAAACGCGAAAACGCAAAAATGCTCCTGTGTTGGGGAGGCGTAATACTCATACGAAGACAAGGCTGAATAGCGAAGCGAGCTCTTTTGTCATTGGGCTGAATGCATGATGTCTATTGCCAATATGATGGTTAGATGTACGCGAACTTTTTGAAAGAGTGAAGTGTGTGTTGAAAATTACTTACCGCCCTAGGGCTTTTCTAGCTACATTATTACCCTAGAGCGCTAATTGGTCACCTACAAGCCCCATTTGGGGGTAATAAGGACCTACTTACCGAATATGAGAGATGTAAAAGATTTTACCATTGAAGAAATTGATGAAGGTTAGACATACCTACTCTTTTTTAAAATTTTAATGTCAAAAATAATTGAAATAGTTTTCCAGGAGAAAACAGGGGAATGCGATTTCGTCAATTTTTTTTTGTGATATGACCGGTCTAAACTTCAGTCGTCCCTATCGCACTCCACTGCGGCAGGCTTGACGCAGAACGACGGCAATAGTTTCTTGAAATAGGTACCCTGTACCGGTGTACCCTCAGAAAAAATCGCACTCGTCCCTAAAATAACTGTGTGCGTATACTACGAAGAAACCGCACATATCGTAGAGCAATGAAATAATCGCACGCCGCGTAACTGCTACCCTATATATGTGCGCTGCGTGATGCGTCGCACAGTGATCAATTCCTAAAAGTTAGGGTCACTTAATTATTTTTTCACTCCTCTTGCTCAAAAAGAACGTCATAATACCATACAAAAAAATTAAGTTCAAAAATCTAAATCCCGACTACTAACAAAATCGCGGTCTTAAAAGTAGAAAACAAGAAAATAATTCTTGTCTGATATTCTTCGTAGTCGCATGCCACTGATGTTATACCTGATGCTCCTTCATGGCATTCTCATTGATACAAGGTGGCATGCGACTACGAAGAATATCAGACAAGAATTATTTTCTTGTTTTCTACTTTTAAGACCGCGATTTTGTTAGTAGTCGGGTTTTAGATTTTTGAACTTAATTTTTTTATTTGAATTTTATTTTTGTGTGTACTTAAACTATAATATAATACATATTTGTAATGTGCTCGCCAAGACCTTTCATTTGATACCAAACTTGCTATGGTTATCTCAATTTAATATTTTTTGAGGTAAGTTTTTGACATTTAAATTCCGTCATAAAAAGAATTTATAAAATTTATATAGCCTATGTCACCCGGGCTATTCTTACGAATCTATTGACACCTAATTTATTAAAATCCGTTCAGTAGATTAGGCGCTACGGTGGAACATACATACATACATACATACATACATAGACTGCCAAAATCATTACCCTTCCTTTTGGCTTCGCCGTAGTCGGGTAATAAAATTGCATATATTGCCCTAGGGCTAAAAGTAAATCTCGTACGACAACTTGTTCAGCCGGCTGGTGCGTGATTTAGTTTCAAGTAAAAAAAAAATGTTTTATTTTTAAAAATGGAACTAAACGTGCTGAATGCCGAACTCTTTGGTAGAATGTGTGCGTTGCATTGCAGATACATACAGAAGAAATAAAAAAAAAGGTATTGGCGCGAAATTTTTGGAATTGTATTATTAAATTGAATTTAATTTTTAATAAAATAAACTCAGTAAAACTACTTCGCTAAAGCTCGGTAGTAAAACTACCTCGTATATAATGGGTCATTTTAGGCCCTTGTATTACAATGATACAATGTACCTACTATTGGTCAAGGTGTCGAAATTTCAAATAATTTTTTTTGCTGACTTGGTGGTAAGTGTTGTAGTTGTACATTATTTTAAAACATGAACATTATGCAGCCAGTAGTATATATACACACATCAAAACTGAAATAAGGGACCGATTTTCACTTGTAGAGGAACGATGACGTCTGATACAATCGTCTCAGCATAAATTTGAGCGTTGAGGTTGCCTCTGATCCAAATCAACTCAGTTCTTCCGCCGATCCAAATACCCGCCCATACCATGATGGTTCCACCACTATAAGGATGGACTTCCTGGCAGGATTTTAATCGCTGTTGGCGTCCAGGGGTTCTCCAGTGTCGTATACGTCTTGTATCCGGTCTCATACCAAAACGAGACTCATCAGAAAAGCACACGAAACGCCACGAAAAGCAAACGAACCATCATGGTATGGGCGGGTATTTGGATCGGCGGAAGAACTGAGTTGATTTGGATCAGAGGCAACCTCAACGCTCAAATTTATGCTGAGACAATTGTATCAAACGTCATCGTTCCTCTACAAGTGCAAATCGGTCCCTTATTTCAGTTAATGCATGATAATGCACGACCGCACACCGCAAGAGTTGTAAGACAGACTCTCGCCGCAGCTAACATCAATGTCCTGCCCTGGCTTGCTCAGTCGCCAGACTTGAACCCGATTGAGCATGCATGGGATATGCTACAGAGAAGAGCTCTGCCGAATATGGAGGGTATCCAGTCGCAAGAAGACCTTTTTTTGTTGTTGCAACGAACATGGGCGGCCATTCCACAGCGTGATTTGGATGAACTCATTTTGAGTATGCCAAACCGATGTTCTTGTGTTGTTAGTGTTCGCGGTAGAAACACGGATTATTAATTGTTTAAGTTACCCAATAAAATTTTAAAGAAAACTGTTATTTCAGTCTTTTTTTCGAACTTTAATGTTAGTGGTTCAAATGTCAAAAATCCCTTTATTAGGAAAATGGCAAATTTCTTTATTAATGCAAAGGTGACTTGGCTTATCGTTACTGTGACAAACGAAAACACTTTATTTGATGAATCCTTAAAGAAAATTTTAATTAATATCAATCAGGAGAAAAGTTATTGCAAAAATATATGTTGATCCCTAGACACTTTTGATGTGTGTAGATATGTCATTTCAAAGTTGTATCGAATGCTAAATTATTATAACAAGACTGATTCATCTTGATCTGAGGATTCATCGATGTTTTGCGCTTCTATTCAATCAAGTTAACTAAGTATTCAGAGAATACTGTGAATTGAAAAAAGATAGTTAAAAAACTAAAAAACCCGACTGAAAAAACTTAAAAGCAAAAAACAAACACATTTTAAATTAAACAAAACTTGGAAGCAGGCGGGGTTCTATTTTTTTCATTTCATAATTTAATATTCAAATGAACCCCGCCTGCTTCCAAGTTTTGTTTAATTTAAAATGTGCTTGATTTTTGCTTTTAAGTTTTTTCAGTCGGGGTTTTTAGTTTTTTAACTACTTTCACACACGTCAAACACATAACCCTCATTTTGGGCTCCGCCGCAGTCGGGTAAAAAAATGGTGCCTAATAAAGAAGGTTTGAACTTTTTATTGGTATATAAAAACCACAATAATGACAGATTTATCGTATAAAAAAAATTACAACCTATAATGTTCTGATATTTACTAACTTTTCTAAGTTTGAACTGTGTTACGTTTAAAAGTACAAATAAGTACAAGATCATTTTGATTTCATTGCATAGCAGGGACTATTAGCTATACAAAAATAATATACATTTTTTTACCGGTGATTAGGTACCGGTTTGTGCACGTAACACGGTTCAATCAAACTAAGTTAGTAAATATCAGTAGGTATATTATTTTGTATATTTTTTTTATAATTTATATACTTACCAATAAAAAGTAAGTACAAACTTTCCTATAAGGACATAATTTTTTTCAGTTCACAGTGTTTTCTGAATACTTAGTTAACTTAATATTCAAGTTAAGTTAACTAAGTATTCAGAAAACACTGTGAACTTTGAACGAATAGAAGCGCCAAACATCGATAAATCAGTCTTGTTACAATAATTGAGCAATTCGAGACAACTTTGAAAGGACATATCTATTTAACTACAGTCTGCATGATGTTGATGTTTTAGAATAATGTACAACACTTAATCACAAGTGTAAAAAAAAAAAACGAAATTTCGAGACATTGCAGCATTGACCAAAAATAATTAAGTGACCCTAACTTTTAGGAATTGATCACAGTGCGTCGGCGCTACGAAAGAACGAGCTCCGCGTAGGCGCGAGGCGCTACGAAAGAACGAGCTCCGCGTAGGCGCTACAAAAGAAAAGCTCCGAGTAGGCGTAGGCGCTACAAAAACATGAACTCCGAAACTGCGCGTTGTGTAGGCGCTACGAAGAAACCGCACACCGGGAAATGTGTAAAAGTCATACATGACACGAACGTAATATGCATTATATTCAACTAGGTAATTGGTTTCCAACCAAAATAGCGCGAACGAATCGAAAAAAGAAATTTTATAAAACTTATCATTACGAAAGTTTACTAAACCCGGACTCACTCATTTGTTACCTATTAAAATATGTAGGTATTAGTATTGATTGACTAGATATTTCTGAGATTTTACGTAGAATGTTTTTTGGTACTTCCAATAGGTACGTGGTACAATTCGCGTTACGTCTATTTAAATCTATGTAGGACAATTTATTGAAGAGCCTTTTATGTACCTACATCTGACTAATTTGAAAACCATTGTTTTTCATTTTAATTAAATAAGTTAATTTAATTAAAACTTGACTTTGCTTGGCTTTGCTGTTTTCTGTGTGCCAAGACTATCATGTAAATATTTGCTCTAGTTTACGATGTGATGTAATTGTTAGCCATTGCTGAGCGTAGTAAGTATTTTTATTTACATTATGGCAAAGTGGAAGCCAGCGGCTAGAATTGGTCACTGGTCAGCAAATATCGAGTAAATTGTTTGGTCCACAGCGCTCGAGATCATAAAAGTTACAGCAGGTAACAGTGTGTTATTCACAACAGGATTACTTCGTATCCAAATCACATCGAGGTATACAAAAGTATTCGAGATAGCACAGATTGTACATCGTCTACAGAAGAAGAAGGGAACAGCAGATAGTTGAGTGTGTCCCTGTTGGCCGCACAGCATATGCTGGGTAGCAGCAGCATCACCCTTCCGAAGCGCGTGGAATCTTTCGCAGCGCAATGTTTCTGTAACAGCACGAGGAACTGGTCCTGAAGCATCTCAAGGTGAGCTGATGTGCTCTCCGTCGAGTCTGTGATAAGGAGAAACAATAGCCCGTTAGGTAACTAAAACGACATATATTTGCAGCTTTATATTAATGGTGTAAAAGGCAATTATTACGCAAACGAATACTTGTATATCGAGAAAATTTCTAACCTGTACAAAATAACAAGGTAGATTTCATCCAGTCATACTCCGACCTATCTAGCCGACACTGAGATAATCTCTTCAACAGATATGTTAACTTCTTGACTTCTTCCTTAATATGGGGCCGCTTTAAACTTACTGTTGGTATGGCGCTATCTGAAAATTTGTATAAACTACAACTTGGGTTTGAACGAACATTATATTTTAGAATTTCAGATATTTCAATGTATGTATATACCTTCTTCGAAGTTGTAAGAGTATTCTGCTGCAGTTAGGATAAACAGTTCCTTCCATTTACTGTGCAATAGGCTAGACTGTTCAGAGGGCTTCATATGGACGAACGAACCAACTCCGTGCAGCCATTTTATAGATGCGGCTAATATCTTCGCAGCTGGCCCACACTGTTCCTCATCTAGTTTCCACGTATCGAAACAATACTTTTTTAAATTCGATGTCATTTCTGTAATTCCATCCGAACTGCCATCTATAACATTAATGACTTTATGGCGGTCGTTGAGGTAGTCGACGAATGTGTAAGGTTTGTATTCAGAAGTTTGACTCCGTCTTTCTGTTATTTTCGATACAATGTGCACTGGAGGCTCAAAGTTGTTAGGTGAGTGAGGTGTGGCTTTTCTCGTATCTACGGACAAAATACTTTATATTATTCTTGTTTTCAATGCTCTGGTACCCACTTACTGCTTTGACATTAAGGTAAAAGAAATAATAACGAAAAGATTCCTGTGCTTGCCAGCCTAGCCTTATGTATGAGTTGTATGACACACAAAAATAAGAATGACTTCAGTATCAATGAATGTATAAATTGCCGGAGCAAAGTGATAATTATAAAGTTCGCAGATCGCAAAAATCGCAGGGCTTTACATGACATGTAATTTCTCGTAATATGGATAAGGACTAAGTGCCGAAACAAAATCCCTAACATAGTAAATAGGGTTTTACATTACACATGCTAATAATATACCTACAATGAATACAATCAATTATTACTTATGTATATTTATGCGTAGGAAGGCAACACTAACCTTCTTTTTCAATGGCGTCGACATGGCAGTCAATGTTGCAGGCTTCTTCAGTGCTCGAAACTTCATCTTCTTTTATCTTTTCTGTGAGTTGCGAATCTGGTTTTTCTACGTGAGGGAAAACAAGAAAAGATATATAATATACGTAAAATTATTCCGAGTAGGTACAATTAAAATGTTTTAGCCAATAAATAATAATAAATACTCACTTTCTAAGGAATGTGAACAGCCAGCAGTAATGACGGGTGGATACAGAATGTTAGTTGGGATATATGCTGGATGTGGAGCTGGATAATGAAGTGATGCCGAGAACAGCGGTATCTTGAAAGGATTGAGAGGACTGAGCGCACTGATATGAGTGCCGAGGAGTGGGTTCAGTTGGGGAGCGTCCGGAAGTCTCGACGGAGGGAAGTCTTGAAACGATGACCTGTCCAACAACGAGTTGTGTGTATTTGCGTTGGGGAGGGACACCAGGCCATTGTAAGTGTGTAGTGGGGGGAAGGTGGAGAGGGTGAGGGGTGTGGGGGCTGGGAGGAAGGGCTGCTGTCGCGAGAAGTTGTAGCCGAGCTTTTGGAGTGCCATGTGGTGCTGGGCGGCGACGGACGGGCGCGGGGCTCGTTCGTGTTGAACTGCTGCAAGCCCGCAACATCAATTAGAAACCTTTACAATACTTTGCATTATAATACTTAAACTAAAAGTAACGGTTACAACAATGATACTAAGATATTTACTTCCTGGAAAATGAATTTAACTCGCTCACATAAGTCACATAATATGATCCACATTTGTGACCCAGGATATGGTTAAATTGCTACTATACTTTGCATAAAGACACTAATATTATAAACAGGTCATTTTTAGGGTTCCGTAGTCAACTAGGAACCCTTATAGTTTCGCCATGTCTGTCTGTCTGTCCGTCTGTCCGTCCTCGCTTAATCTCTGTGACCGTTAGCACTAGAAAGCTGAAATTTGGTACCAATATGTGTATCAATCACGCCGACAAAGTGCTAAAATAAAAATTGGAAAAAAATGTTTTATTAGGGTAGCCCCCCTATATGTAAAGTGGGAAGTGATTTTTTTTTTAATTTTAACCCTAACGTGTGATATATTGTTGGAAAGGTATTTAAAAATGAATAGGGGTTTACTAAAATCATTTTTTGATAATGTCAATAATTTCGGAAATAATCGCTCCAAAAGTAAAAAACAAAGCGTCCAACTTATGGTTCAAAAGTTAGAGGGGGGGCCTCTAACTTTTGAACCATAAGTTTAGAAAATACGAAAAAAATCTGAAAAGTAGAACTTTATAAGGACTTTCTAGGAAAATTATTTTGAACTTGGATGGAAACAACAGATGGAAACTGCAGTTAACCAATATAATTTGGTCCCTGAATCGTATGAGCGCCTATACAATCCAGAGGTCAAGTTTCATTGGCCCGTATTTCAAACAAAAAAAGAATTATTACTACGGAACCCTACACTGAGCGTGGCCCGACACGCTCTTGGCCGGTTTTTTATTTGTATGTTGGTTTGCCCTCTCTTGTTACTGGCCCTATGAAAGGATTCAGTAGTTTTTAACCGACTTCCCAAAAGGAGGAGGTTCTCAATTCGATTGGTATGTTTTTTTTTTCAATGTATGTATAATGTGCACCGATTACGCTGAGATTAATGATCCGATTTACGTGATCCTTTTTTGTTTGATGCGGAATAGTTGCCATTTGGTCCCATACAAATAGTAAGTTTGGCCCAGTAGGTAATTTTAATTTTATGAACATTTTTCAATGACTTCGTCGTTTATGAACCAATTTTGATGTTTTTTTTTTATTGGAAAGGAGATATTTCAAGGGTGGTACCATGGTATGGAAACCAGGATCTGGTGATGGGATCCCAGAGAAGTCGAGGGCAACCCTCAAATTTCATAGGCACATATTACCTGTTTCGTGCTTTTTCTGCCGCTATTCAAGTATTCGTATCTAGCAGTCATCACTTCATGTTGATGAGCTAATAATGGAAGGTAGGTACAACTCCTCAACGGTTAAGAGTTGAAAGAAAACAAAAATAAGAAAATCTTGAAGGTTAAGGGTTAGGCTTCTTGGTTGAATGTTAAATGCATAGTAAATATTTGTATAGGATATTACAAAGAAAATGAAAAAATAAAAAAACTTTTTTACAAAAAACAACAACTGACTTCAAAAACACCAAAAAGTGAAAAATAAACTTCACTAGAAAAACCAGCTTCTGAAGTCGGTGACATTTGTTTGTTTGATTTAATTTTTTTGCCACCGACGACTTCATAAGCTGATTTTTCGGTTGTTTTTTTTTTGGAAAAAAGTTTTTTTATCTTATGTTAGGGTGAATAAGAACATTAAGTAATAAGTTATAAGCTCATCCAATTTCAAAATTTTAAAAATAATACTTTACCAGTTCAATGCCGCATTTTTTTTTATTATTATTTTGTCTTTATTACAAAGTCGGCCATAATGATACATTGATAATTATGCGAGATTAACAATGTCAAATATTTTTATTTATTTTTTATTTTACTAGTGACCCGCCCCGGCTTCGCACGGGTGGAAAAATTATATTAAAACCCTTCTCTTGAATCACTCGTATCTATTAAAAAATCCGTTGCGTAGTTTTAAAGATTTAAGCATACAAAGGGACATAGGGACAGAGAAAGCGACTTTGTTTTATACTATGTAGTGATGAATGATGATGTAGTCTTGTTTCAGGAGATATTAATAACTTACTTCTGTATCTTATATCTATATAAATAAAAAGAGAAGTCTTGACTGACTGACTGACTGACTCATCAACGCCCAGCCCAAACCCTTGGACCTAGAAGGCTGAAATTTTGCACAGTGGTTCCCTTTATAATGTAGACAAGGAATAAGGAAGAATTTTTCGAAGAAAATCATCATTTTCACGCGGGCGAAGCCGCTGGCAAAAGCTAGTAGGAAAATATAAATACCACCCATACTTATTAATTTTATGTTGCCTGACTGTAGTCACTTAGCAATCATATTGAATAAACATCAGAAATCTGATGGCCAAAACAGTAAGTGATAAGCAAACAACTTCACACCACTGCACACTGCTGCCAAGGGGTTTGAGGGAGGCGTTAAATATAATAAAGGCAAGGCGCGACGGCTTCAATATATGCCGCAAACGATCCGTGGTGCGGCCCGCAACCCGCAATCAATTTCATATGTAAATAAATATCTGTGTGAACCACGGCTGCTGGCGACAGCTTGTCTTCACGAGACATTGTTTACTTTTCGCTATACTTACTTTGCTTACAAAAATCTTTAACTTGTCGCTTTTTATTATAATGAACTTGAATAATAGTACAGTTTGGCTTAAGTGAGGAATCTTTGTTATTGCATTCGAGGCGCGAGTTACACCTGATGAGCTACAGGCTCTCAGAACTGCAGTAGCAAATAAAGTATATCAAACGCCCCGGTTGAACACTGGGGCGTTTGATATACACTTTCGTAGAAATATAACATTGAAACGTTAATTTTTGTCATTTATTTTTAGGAAACTATGATTTTTCCGCGTTTTGCTTTCGCCATAAAGTTCGTTCAGGTTTATTTTTATTTTCTAATTGCCCCTTTCTGTTTACGTCCGTATGGTTTATGGGTTTGTTTACCACTACCAAATATATCTAAACTAAATATTAATATTGTAACATAAAACTGTCTTTTGTCCCAATAAAATAAAAATAAAATATTTCTTTGCGCGAGATAATAGTACATTATGGTACAAGTGTGTAATGTTGGTGATTACCGCTGAGGCGCCATTGAGACCCGAGTCGTCAGGTGAGGTGAGGGTCTTAAGAGAGCCGAGGACGGTAATCATCAATACACACGTGTATCATACGACGTTTTTAACACACTTGTGAAGAAAAAAATACTAAAAAGTCATCTTCAACAGTTAAAACGAGTTCTGATTTTTTTTTTTCACAATAGCGGGAAAAAATAATCGGTTTTCCTATGCACGCGCATCAACAGTTCGACCAACTTATCTGTGTAGGCGGGAAAACACGGAACTAAAATAAATGTACTAAGTTTGACGTAACGATGCATTTTTCTTGACCAGTGGCGCCACCATGAAATTCACACTTAAAATGGTCATACTGTAACAATGGCGATTGGTCATAGACTAAAAGAATGAGGTTTCTTTTTTTTTTTTTAAGTTACATTTATTACAAAAGTTATACCTATTATTTGAGTGAAATTTTCATTTATTAAAAACGTACAAGTTGAAATTAATTATTATCTTTTTAAATTCAAAGTTGCATGAAATGAGCAAGCTCTAGGTACATTTTAATTTATTTTTACTATTGAACACGATTTTCTTTTTCAAAATTTTTGTAAGAACTCAACCAATAAAATTTAAAAAAACTAGTGTCCGACCGAAACACGATTTTCAGCCGAAACCGAAACCGTAAACGAACCTTCGGCCTTGGTCCCAGTTTCGGCCGAAACCGTAACCGAAACCGAAACTTTATTAAATATTTATGGAATGTAAAATCTATTGTAGTTTTACGCATATATACACAATTAACACGTGTAAAAAATGCAACAATTAAAGTAGGTAATTAGGTAACAAAAATAGCTCCTTAGGTATTTGTAAAATTAATAATTTCCAAAAAAAAAAAATTAAGCACCTCGCATACTAAAGGGAATAAATGCGACATAGAAAATATAAGATGAAACTTTTTAGTAAAAAGAATCTATTGGTTTATTTAACAAAAAAGTACATCATATTACATATTTTCAAAGATGGTGTTTTAAGAAATAATTTTCATTACGAATTTTTTAAATTATATTAATTAGTTAAGGTTTGAGGCGCTTTGCACATGGAGCAACTATTGCAGCAACTGCCACTAGCTGTTTACATATATTTCAATTGGATTGCGCACACACAGCAACTCGAGTTTCGAGTTCCGGCAATCGTCAACAGTTTTCAGTTGATGCAATCAATGACTGAGTTAGTTGCTAATTGCCGCAACTAGCAACTGTTAAATATAATACCGATTTTTAAAGTTACCGTAGACGGCGACGACGTAATAAAAGTAGAGCAATTGGTGCTTCTTCGATATTCATCGTCACACGGTTATGAAAGTTGCTCACAGATTGCCATAAAATTGCTGCAACCGTAAACGTTGTAGCAACTATCAACTAGTTACAGGAAACTTTTTAAGTTGCTTAAGTTGCCTCAACTTAAGTTGATCCATGTTCAAAGCGCCTAAATCACCGGAGATAGTTGTGTATCGGAACTACGGGGCGGTTCGAACACAGGTACAAAATTTAATCCATCAACAAATATAGTGTAATGTTTGAATCAAACATCACAGGTATCTTTTAAGTGTTAAATTAATTTCTACATAAATTATTATTATGTAAGTTCTAGGGAATAACTCAACAGAACCAAATAAATTTTCCAATGAATTATTTTATATACACACCTACTTACAACCTATTTATTTTACACTGTAGCACAAGACCCTAATGAATGCCATAAAAATACATCATCATTAATCATAAGTAAAGATAAATACATAATTTTTGCGCGAGAAAAATCACACAACCTCAAATCATCACGATCGCGCCGGCTAGCGAACTCAACTGGTACTCGAAGTTAGCTGAATGATGCGCGACAATTCACGTATACCTTGTTTCGGCGGGGCCGAAAGGTTCGGCCAATTATTGGCCGAAACCGAAACTATGGCCGAAACTAGGTTTTTTGGCCGAAACTAGCCGAAACCGAAACCGAAACCGAACCTTCGGTCGGTCCTTAAAAAAAACCCTATAACTCACTAGTGAATAAGAGCAATGAAAAAGTCACAGTTTGAATACAGGTGTCATTATGTGCCTACTAGCGGTGAAATAATAGCCACTATACGAGCAAGTGTGTTGAAAATATGTATAGTTATCTGTGGAAATTATTTACATAAATACATATTGTATTTATTTATTTTTTAATACTATTTGTTATTTTTTTTTTAAGGTAGGTACTTTGTATTATATGGTTGCATTCCTCCTATTAAAAACCCTGATACAGTCTTACAATAATACATTTTGAAAATCAATCAATTCAAATTGGTAATAACGTGCTACTTAGTTATTTCCTATTTGAATATGAGTGATGAATGATGATGAGATAGAATAATTTTCAGGAAGTATCGACATCGAGTTCTGAATTAGAAGATCATGTTGAGGAAGCTCATGAATTCATCGGAGTCAGAACAAGTGCACCACTTGTTCCAACGCTGAATTATGGCCAAATAACGGAGAGGGAAGGGCTATAATCCACCGCGCGAGCCCCGTGCGGTTTGGTAGCAGGGTTGTTGCTGATGCATATTTTTTTCACATCAGCGGATGCTGATACTGGTGCTGATCTTTTAGGATTCACATCAGCGGATGCTGATGCTGATTTTAATTATTTTCTTAAAAAAACAGGAGAAAAGTAGTTACCATTGTATATATACATCTAAAAGTTGCATATTTTTCCTTGGTGCTCAATTAAAAGATTGTTTCAATACTTATATATAACTTAACGAGACAAGTTTCTGTTTGTTTGCAATCGCAATCCCCGCGGTCGATCTTTTGATTGGTCTAAACTCGCAAGCAAAAACTCAGCATTAATAATCAGCATCGATCAATGCTGATGTAGAAAATGATGCTGAAGTTCAGCGGATGTTGATGCTGATACTGATGTTCGCAACAACCCTGGTTGGTAGATGTCACATGTCTTCGAAATTTTTGGTTCTAAGACATGCCGGTTTTGTCACGATGTTTTCCATCACCGTTTTGAGAGCAGTGGTGATGAAATAAATTACACAAAGTAATGTGCCTGCCTGGGTTTGAACCCACGACTTACTGTTCGTAAGTCGGGGCCGCCACCACTGTCGCTGCTCCGTACACGCTACACCGTAACATATACACAAACAAAAAGTCTACAAAAATGTTTCATTTCTCATTACGATTTCAGAAATCATAATGAGAAAATATGCCAAACAGCTATAGATAGAACTAAGGAGAGAGAATAACTGAAACTTAGTTATCAAAAAACCTGTAAATAAATAAGGTACACAGAGTACAGACACTTGCAAGCGTGTGTACTAGGTAGGTATATCGCCCATAAAATGTCGAGTTCGATTTGTATGAAATTGTTGATATTTGACTTCGTGAGAGCGTAAACCTGCGATCTGACATGAAAGGGACGATGAAAGCTCGCTTGTGTCGGTCGGCCCCTGCGTTTTTTCTCTCACCACTTACTAACACTTGTGTACCGCAAATACTTGAAATGTTTCCTAATGGAAAAGACATGCTGCGAAGGAGCCACCCTGGATAAATACTTTATTGGGACAAGTGCCCGCCCGTGTTCACTATTGATTACCGTTAATATCGCTCTGATTTTACTTCTTGCTGATAAAAGTTTCAGCGATCGCTAAGCAGCTTTGTGAATAAAATTAGTAGGTTAATAGTAGGTAATATTATCTGAAATCTCTGGTCTAGGTTTTCTGTAAAAACTATTCTGTAGACTAAATCAATTGAAATTCACTAAGTACCAAATACGTAGTAGTTTTTACCAGGAGTCGCGTATTATACCTACCTTTCTAGTTCATACATAGGTAATGATACTATAAATGCACAGCTTGACGGCCGTTAGGTTAACAATCGATGAAAGGCCACTGTCGGTTTTACTATTGTGCCACGACGCCACGTCTATGAAACATATATTATTAAATAGTCCGCAATTAACTTCTACCAGTTAGTCTGTATCCTACCTGACTTCAGTAACCCTTTCTAAGAAATAGACCCACAGGCGTAATTATAGAGCCATAGTAATTATTGATGTCATTTTAGATTAAGGTCCAGATTGGGCGCTGGCCAATGGTAAAGTTTTTTTTTTTATGGAGTGTGGGAAATCATCAAATGACTCCACCTGCTCTGGGTAGAGTGGTAGGGAGTGTCAGACTTCTACTGACTAAAAACCACCTATGTTCCTTCTTAGCCCTTTGTGTCGAGGTCGCGGTATCACTTTCGAACATCTCACAGCCCCGACGGGAATTCTAACATTCTCAAGATAATGAGTGACGGATCTGGCGGCATTAAGGGTGAAGTTATCACCATTAATGGCAGAAACGGTATGTTGTTAGTTCTATATATGTACCTGTAAGCAGTCACTCTGCCTCTATCAAAGACAAGTTCGGTATGAGCCTCACAAGCACTCACAAGTGATACTTCCCATATCATTGTTGAGCCTCCCTGTCATCAACCCTGTTTGTATTTACGCTGACGTCCATTCGGTTGTCAACAGTATTACTAAAAGGAGTACTTAAGATCTGTTTCGTGTTATCACTCGGTACATGCTCGGTACATAGGGATACGCGAGTACATGTTTCTACTGCTCAGTAGACCAATCAGCACATTGTCACCCAAAGCGAAGTTTTTTCCGGCAAAGTGGGAGAAGGATGAAAATGAAAAAAATGCACTAAGAATCCTTTTAGCTATTCATATTTTAGTGGTACGTACACTTACACTAACATTGCTCACATCGAAGAGGCGACTACAAGTGACGACACGGACTTCACGTTCGCGTGTACAAAAAACAGTCTCGAAATTGTCTGATAGCATACCGGACAGTGTATCGAGAGACACAAGCGAGTCGACGATGCTGTACCCAGCACCAGTTATCTAAACCCCCTAAGAGGAAATGCGAGTGGTCTTTTCTCCATACAAACGCTCTCGCCTGTTTTGTTTTTGGTTAATGACCCTAGAGCAATGATTTTTACAGAATAATAAATATTAACTATTTCTATGCCCCTATGTTTTCCTTTTTGGTGATAAATTATTTTTATAAGCACTAGAACCCTCAAAAAATGCTCAAAATTGCTTGTTTAGATCGCTGTTAACAGAGTCCTAGTGTACAAATTTGACAACTATTAACGAAAAAAGAAAAACATAGCGGCGTAGTATGTAACCTCCTTATTCATTGTCTAAAATATCTTTTAAATTGGTTCAATATTGGAGGAGGAAATAGGCGAGAGCCAAACCTCGAATTATAACTTCTTTCTGCAGTTGTCCTTATCGCACGAATTTGAGGGCAGGAGGACGGAGAGAGACAGCGATAGTAGAGAGAGACAGCACTCGCATTTCCTCTTAATGTTCCTGTGCTCATTTAGATTTTCCTTTTACCTATACAAATTCAGAAGCTACATACAAAGTATCTCAATATGACTTCCAAATCCTTCGATCCAGGGCCAATTTGAAGCACAGTTCGTTAGTAGGTACTGTCCAGCTAGTTCCGTGCTATCTCCTGCGAGGCCTCGGCCTCTAGCTGTGTCAGGGCTCAGTCTACATCATCGTTATTTTGGTAAACAATACGGGTACCTACTTAATTAATAAACGGATAATAAACAAACTCACCATCTTTCTTCATATTGACTCGTAGGCACTTGGAAAAGCGGCAGGCCTGACATTGGTTCCGTCGTGTCACGTCCACTACACACCGGCCCTTTTCTTTACACACGTAGTCTAAATTACTGAGAACGGAAAATAATACGTTACATGATAAACTACTAGTCACTTTAGTCTAGAAAATTTAGTATGCACTACAATTGAGCGTAAATAGGCACCTTGTAGTTCAACGCATGCAATGGTTGTCTATCATAGTTTTAATAGATAATGTAATAGGTGTTACGTTTTCATTTCTTGTTGTTTGTAATTTTTTCCTTGTTTTATAGGAAAAAGTTCGTGCCCTATGGGTTTAATGTTGAAATTCCATGTGAACTGTCACTTGGGATATGTGTTTACGTAGGTACGATTTTTCAAAATATATCTTACATTTTTTAGGAGCAAGAAACTATTGTGCCTCATTTAAAACTGTTGTACCTACGTTGTGCATTAGTGAAATTAAGATTAGGTAGGTACCTACCTAATAAGATAATAAAGCATCGGATAAAAAAATAAATTAACCCTATGCAACGTTTTAAATGTGGCCTATAACAATAGGGGATAATGTAGCTTACCGTTAGTGAAAGAATTTTTGGAATCATATCAGTAGGTATCTAGTTCCGAAGATTATAACTCCTTACATAAAAACTATCGTTATTCCATTAGTATAGACATAGATAATTTGGCTGTCCACGTCTCTATGCGATAATTTAGTATTTTCAAAAAAGCAATAATAGCTTACAAAATAATTGAAACTAAAATCAGGATCGGGCTTTCAGAAACTTGGGAATATTTTACAATATTTTGTATTAAATAGTGATTACCGTCTTATACTCCTCTTGAAGAATCCCCTACATCCGTCGCACGAAGCCACGCCGTAGTGTTTTCCTGAAGCTTTGTCTCCGCACACACGACACAAAGTTTCGGGCTTTGTCTCCATGCTTCGGTAGTTGTGTATATTCTGTGTATGGTAAATACCCCGTTTTCAGTATTAATTAATAGTAGTTCTGTGTACATTCAGTAAAGCAACAAACAAACATTAAAAATAATAAAAACATATTTTGATTTCAAAGAGCGGTCTTCAATAGAAGTGCCTGATTTACGTCATGACTTCATTAATAGCTCTTTTATAAAAATAAATAACAATATTTAAAAGTGTTTTTTTTATCATTTTATTATTTAATATGGCACTATCTCAAATCTGTTATTTTATATTTTCACACCTTAGTTCCACGCGAAGGTTATTTTGATTTGTTAGTTTGATTTCGCCGATTGAAAACCATAGAAAACAATTTGGGGCAGTAAAATATGAACTTAGTTTAACTAATTCATTCAGATGGGTGCCGATCCGGAATGAAATAATTGTTACATATTATTATTGTTAGGCAATCCTTGTCGATAATTATATTCTTGTCTTTTCAAAACACTTAGTTCTAAACAGTGAAATGAATGAAGAACTGGACACGGATGAGCTGTTCAATACTTTATAAGGTGTTAAATTGGACTCTGACTATTTTGTGGACGACATTTACAAAGAGATGATTCTGAGGTAGGTATGAGGTATGTCCAACTGGATAATAGTAATAACATGGTAAATAATAACGTATACTTATTCAACAAAAATAAAAAAAAGAGAATGTGCCACTCAGAGACTGCTGCTGTAAAGCTATTGCATAGCATTTTTTATAAATTATTTAATTTGACAACCTCAGTTGACAACCTTGTTATTTTCCGTAACCATAGCAACCTGGTTGAAAATTTTCGTTACGGAATTTCTGGATTCGCTCTCCACGCTCAAGGCCCGCGATAGAAGCTATGCAGTAGCTTAAAAGGTTCGGTCGAAGGACTTGAGGAGATTATCATAAATCATGACATGAAGAAAGACCATAACCGACGTCCCTAATCTGAATTGAATTGAACGTGCTCTGAGCCCCAAGGACTTGAAATGAAGTCAACGCATGACGTCATGAAATAAACACATTTCTTATAGCTCACATTGAGTTACTTATGCATATTGTTTCTTTGATACTTGTATAATAATATAGGTACTGGCTTACTACGGATACTGTGAAATAAAAAAATATTAATGTTTCTATTTATGTTCGTACAATTATAAATAAAATAACATGTGCTTAGTTCTGTCTCAATAACAACAATCGTCGCTTACGGCTACGCTACGTCTCCATATGGAACGAACACTTGTAAAAGTCCAAGGCCCACAATGCTCCCTGCATTGTGGGCCTTGGACTTTTACAAGTGTTCGTCTGGACTGTTTTCAAGATGAGGCTCCCATCCTAACCGGAAAATGTATGCATTATTATGGTGATAAAACCTTCGATCGAAGGATAAAACCATGATCATCGGTGTATTTTTCAAAAGAATTTATTAACCATAATATTTTGTTATCAAATGATCCAATAGTTTCAACTTGGCTAAAATCGGCATTCTGCTACTATCAGCATTCTGAGGTACAATGCTGCCTACGACACTCGATAAAATCAATAAACGAGGATGACTTTCAAAATGTATTTAAAAAGTACTCGAAAATATCAACTGCTTTTAGTAAAAATATGCAGGATGTATCTCATTTTAAGTACAATAACGTAATCAAATCATCTATAACCCGAATATGCACCCTTCTAAGGACATTATAAAGTTTGAAAGAATACCGCTACGTCACCGGCGGCAGGCATTAATAATCGATTGATTATTCAAATAGGAAGGCCAGCGGTGCGCCGGTGCCACATCATACGACAAAATATAAAAATAACTCTTCGGCTGTCAGCACAGATAAATGGAGTTTTGATAGAGGTTTTGTCGTATTACCGCATCGCCGCACCGTATCGCGTACTTTAGCGTCATGTCGCGTGACACTTGCATAATTGTATTTGATGATGATGATATAACTACAAAATTATAATAGGCTGAATTTAACATAACACATAATATTATGTATTTACTGATGTCGTTATAGACTAAGCTTCTAAGTTTTGGTCTTCATTATCTGTTGTTTCTGTTATCTTTGATTGTAATAATGCATGCTTAGTAGTAGGGTAATACCTTCATTATAAAGATCACAGGTTACCTAAACTTTAATTCCCATGTTTTTTGAAAGCGTTTCGAGATACACTCGTTTTGTCATACATTCGTATTAAGTAATTCGTAGTAAGTCACCGGTAACTGCCTGCTGCCATGCTCAACTCATGAACATGTGCGGGTTCTCACGGAGTGGGGCTGTGGGGCGTTGTCATTCTTTGGGGAACCTAGTCATTAGGGTCAGAAGTTCAGAACAGACAGAGCAGCAAGATGCTCGAGTTCTGATTGATTTATTGAACATAATACCTATAGAGTTCAATAAACTAGCGTGCTAGACATAATATCGTGCGGCATTTGTGTTCGCGTTTGTCCAAAAAAATTTGGTCCAAATAATTTTGAAGAATGTGGGAAACCTTGGCAGATTACGTTCTTAATAAATTATAACAATAATCTCTCAACTACTAAGTGCTACAATTTACTATGCACATGCATGTACGATTTCTGGCAAATTTTAATCATTCGAAGCTACTGAACTAAAATGATGAAATATTTTTTATTGTTTATTTTTATTTCTGAAACCGGGATATAAATATTCATACAAGCCTTCGTCTAGTCTACTTTCTTTAGTAGGTATAGGTACATACATATCTTGTGGAAACTCTGCGAAGGGTTCATAATACCATGCCGATCGCCGCTTTCCCCTCGAATTACTAACCCAAACTCAATTGTCAAATCGCTAGTTATACCTTCTATTGGAAAAACACTGACATGTTTTAGTAATTGTGGCGTGACGTACAGGTCACAATTACACCGTATGTGCGGTGAAAATGACGGGGGACCCAGACAATAATTATCCTTGAATGATAAACGCTACATGTTTTGATTGCAGGCCTCCCCTTACTAATTGCTATCCAAGCGGTTAACTTTTGGCTTTCGACTTTTGTAAGTAATACCGGGTAGGCTGATGCTATCTTCTTAACGTTTTGTGCTAAAATTGCCGAAACAGGGCAATTTTACGTCGTTTGTTATATAGATGTTTTTTTTAAGTAAGTACTAATTACTAACGTAATTTTAGGAGTAACAATAAAATTGATCTAAGTAATGCACAATAGAAAATGGGAATCATTAGATATGTACTTAACCGGAAATGTATGAAACCTAGGAGTTGTACACAATTCCTAGGAAATATAATTACCTATACAATTCCAAGTCTGCTTAGGAAATGTATAAAATAATGTTTCAAAGATTCCTTAATACACACATTTCTTGGGAAATGTATGTACTTATTTCCTAGGAATTGTATACAATTCCGAGATGATACTAGGAAATGTGTGTATTAAGGACCTCCAGGCACAATCGACGGAGCCCCGCTTTGCGGGGCTCCTACTTATGGGTGGTTTAATTAAAATAACCACGAAGGGGATGGCGGTCTATTCTAACCTAACGTAACCTGTCCGAGTCGGGGTGCCCCAAGTCCCGAGCTCGCTTCGCTCGTTCTTGTATCCAAGTTTTCCTAGTAGCGGGTTCGCAGGGTATGTCGGATCTCAGTATAATTCAGTATATACTCAGAGGAAGGAGGAGGACTATCCCCGTTATACTTACAAACAGCAAGAATGTTATACATTTCCGATTGCTATTTAGGAAATGTATAGATTTCCTAGGAAAAGTGCATAAGTATTACGAGATATATCATAGATTTCCTATCTATTTTAGGAATTGTACACATTTCCTAGGAATGGTATACAATGACGGATTACACACTTTTTCGTTAACACATAGGTACCTACTTACATATTGTAAATGTAAAAGAACAACGTGCTATGATACGACATCAAATCGTCCCTCGCATGACTAAGTGTCGTAACTAGCAACGGGCAAATGTTCAGGGCAACCTATTTTCTGTTTAGAACTTGATATCTGGAGCTGTAGCCAATGCCAGGTGCGTCCTAAATACAAGTTTATTGTATACATAAAGAGAGAAGAGCTTCAGTGTGCTTAAAGTACATAGTCCATTTACATTTTATATGTGTTTATTTATTTATGTACACATAAAACACTTACGTCACTCTGTGATAACTTTGTTTTTTACTTAGTTCAGGAAATTGACACTTACGCCATCATTTGTAGTGTTATGGGAGGTAAAATAAAGTATTACTGTTTCTATTATTGATTATAAATAACAAAAAAGTATTTAGGTTCTATTATTTTTTATTGCCAATCACAATATCTAATCTAATCACAGCATATTTCGTTTAATCTTAACGCTATTAAATGCACTTAAATCAGTCTTTGCATTGTATTGAATTATTATTCCTAATGACTATTTCTTTGTTTATTTGTCATTAAAGTTACTAATTACAAAACATTGATAGAAATATTTAGCCTTACAATAAAATTTCTTGTCATTTTAATGACAAACAGACTAAAACTAGTGTAAAACTTAAACGGCAAAATAAACGGTTGTGCGGCTGGAATGACAATGTAAGGAAAGCGCATCGGGAGGCTAGGCTGAGCTACCGGGGTTGGGTGGGTCTGGGTAGACCAAGTACTGGTTCCGCTTACGACCTGATGTTGGAGTCGCTAAAAATTTTTAAAGGACGACTAATGGTGTCAGAAGCACCAGGACCAACTTAGAATGGACGTAATAGCTAAGCAGAGAGCCGAAAAAGATTTCACCAAATTTTGGAAGTCCACTAGTGAACTTGATGTTAAGCCTGGCCTCCCTGCGAATGTTGATGGACGAAGTGACCCGGGAGATATAGCTAATTTGTTCATGGAGCACTTTAAAGTGTGCTCTCCTCTGGGTCCTTCGACCATTAGGCGTGATGGTGAGCCCATTGTGGCGGGAGAGGAACCATCACTTAAAGGGGTTTGGCTAACTTTGTATGGGCTAGTGGCGTCATTTTTTTTTTGAGCGGCCACTTTTAATTTTCATTTTATTTTGTTGTGCTGTGTCAAATACACATACATGTTAAATTATTTTTGTCCTAATTCATTTCTAAACTGAGATATTTGAGTTTGAATATTATAAAAATGTCTTCTTCAATTACTGTTCTGCGTAAAGAAAACTTAGTTATGTGTTTAGAAGGTTGATATTAGAGCTGGCTTAATAATAACTGCTACTTGGGTCGATCTTTAGGTTAGGCCACGCTTGCCTAGGTGGGTCTGTGGATGGGTGGGTGTGGATTATATACCGAGTTTCCTCCGTGCCTTGGAAAGCACGTTAAGCTGTTGGTCCCGACTGCCATATATAGATCTTTTGCAGTCGTTACTGGTTGTCAGTGACCTGACTCTGCCTGACAACCAGTCTTACCAAAGGGTATCGTATTACCCAGTATTAACTGGGACGTGGAGGTCAGATAGGCAGTCGCTCCATGTAAAATACTGATATTCAGCTGCCTCCGGTTAGACTGGAAGCCGACCCCAACATAGTTGGGAAAAGGAATAAATAATACAAGAGCAATATTGCATCCAGCCCTTGTGTAGTAGTTTCTACGAGAATGTACACGTAAATGTCCGTCTAGATGAATGTGTAATACGAGTCCCGCCGACACGATTCAGACTTCGCTGGCTACAAATGCAAAATGCACTGTTAATTACATCCATGGTGTTATACATCCAAATCTTAAACATATAAGAGTCTAAAGAGGTATGCTGGGTCTGTCACAATACACAAACGATCACAATGCCAAGTCTTTATAATGCATCAGCCCATAGATAACAGACATCGAGCCATGCAATCTACGTACGTATTTAATTTATTTTGATTATTTTTTCATCGTTGGCCAGCACTAGGAACTTCAGTCTGCTGTATCGTGGGTGCATTCACAAACATTTAAACTCAAACACACAAATACCCAGACCCGAAACAACTATCTGCAAGTCATACAAATATTTGCCCTGTGTGGGAATCGAACCCGCGACACGTAGCGCAGCAGTCAACTGCTTGAGCCACTGCGCCTACCGTGTGGTCTGAATTCTGAAAAAAATACGACTGGAACCTTAAACAGTGCAATAGACTGTAATAACTTCTTCGATTTTAATGAGCAATTCAAAACCAAATATCTCCGTTCCGATTAGATTTAGAGAAATGCATCCATAATATTTTTGGATCGCTTTAATCTGTTCTTTCAAAATATCCAAGTTTCATTACTGGCCGCGCAACTTCAAAACGACGCCAACTTTAGCCAAACCCCTTTACAGCGAAGCAACTTAAAAAAGTTATAGACAATATGCGCAGAGGTAAATCTCCTGGCCACGATGGGCTCAGTATTGAGCACCTAAAATATGCTGGTGTTCATGTGCCGAGGGTCCTGTCCATGTTCTTCAATATGTGCATTACTCATACATACTTACCGGATGACCTGATGAAGACTACTGTGGTGCCCATAGTGAAGAACAGGACAGGAGACATATCGGACAAAAATAATTATCGCCCGATCTCTCTCGCGACGACTGTAGCCAAGGTATTGGATAGTGTGCTTGAGTCTTGTCTGGACAAATACATACAGATACATGACGCTCAGTTCGGGTTCAGACCTGGACTTTCAACTGAAACCGCGATTCTGGTTCTTAAGCACACTGTCCAGTACTACACCGAACGGAGGACTCCGGTGTACGCCTGCTTTTTGGATCTCTCCAAGGCCTTCGATCTCGTTTCGTATGATGTGCTTTGGAGGAAGATGAAGGACAGGGGTATACCGGCAGAGATACTGAAAATATTCCAATACTGGTACTCGAATCAGGCTAATTGTGTTAGGTGGTCAAACTGCCTTTCGGATTCATACAGGTTGGAATGCGGGGTGAGACAGGGAGGGTTGTCTTCGCCAAAACTGTTCAATTTGTATATAAATGACCTCATAGTCGAGCTCAGCGCCATGCGTGTCGGATGCCGGGTAGGGGGTGTTTGTGTGAACAACATCAGCTACGCGGACGATATGATGGTGCTGGGCCCGACTGCGAGGTCAATCAGGGAAATGCTGAAGGTATGTGAGAAATACGCCGCTTCACATGGTCTGTTGTATAACATTAAGAAAACCGAGTTCATGGTCTTCAAGGCCACCGGCAAGTGCACAGACACCACGTCTATGATAACTTTGAACGGTGCTAATATTAAGCAGGTCCGAAAGTTCAAATATCTGGGCCATATACTTGTCGACGACCTTAAAGACGATGATGACGTGGACAGGGAGCGCAGGGCGTTGGCGGTCCGCGGGAATATGCTGGCGCGCAGATTTTTTCGTTGTACCGATCAGGTCAAAATAACATTGTTCAAAGCGTACTGTCAGGGCCTGTACACGGGAAGTCTGTGGTTCAGCTGTTCTCGGGGGACGCTAAATGCCTTGCGCGTCCAATATAACAATGTTTTCAGGATGATATTGAAACTCCCTCGTTTCTGCAGCGCCTCGGGGATGTTTGCCCAATCGGGGACAGATGGCTTCCATGCCATCATCAGGAAAAAGGTGGCATCGCTTGTGAGGAGGATTCGGGGGAGTGACAATAGCATCCTGAAAGTCGTGGCTAAGGACACGAGAGCTCCTGTGCTGAGGCATCTCATGCGGAATCATTGTTCTCATGAAATGCCTCGTAAGTACATGACTCACTAAATTATACGAGTATCCGATAAATTGTTACTAATCCTAGTGTATAAGTCATTTACTAACAAAAATGGATCTTATGTTGTCCCAAATAAAACGATTATTATTATATTATTATTATTAATCCAGTAAAGCTCAATATTTTATAAAAATCAAACGCTTAAATGACTGCAGTTCAAGTGATTATCCTCAAAAAAAATATCACTAAATGTCGTATAATACCATACGCCACTAAAAACAAAAATGTATAGCTAAAATGGATTTCACTAATAGTCGTATGGCATTTACTGCAATTAGTCATATTTGTTTTTTTTATCCAAGCAGATACATCAACGGTTCGGGTAGCTCTATCTGTACAACGGCGATAGATAGAGATACGACGATTAGTGGAATCCGTTTGAAAATAATTTTTAAATAAGTTCATGTATTTAAGTCAGTTTTGACAAAATGTCAGTTACGACAGTTAGTCATGTGAGGGACGAAATGCGAGAAATAGATTAAGTAGGTACGTAAAGGTTCCTAAGATAGTACCGATAGAGGGTTTTATCTCAAATTGATAGCCGCTGGTATTTTTATATAGATCTGAGAATGATTAGGACGCACTTAAGATTACCTGCGTAGTTATTTCTATTTCTAATAGGTATGAGAACTTGTTGAATTTCAGCAATTCTGGTGAATCATTTACTGTTGCCGCTGTAAATAAAGTACCTACAAACCATGAATGCTGTGATGCAAGATTTCTACCTTGATTGACAGACAACTTAAATTCTCAAATCAGAAACTAAAAGTAAGAAAGTCCTCGCATAACAGTAAAATTCCCTTGGGATCATATTGCAACAAACATCAAAGTACCTCCTTCTCGGCTTGATTTTTGTTATCTACGAGAGTAGCCCATCTAGGTAGGCGAGAGTACCTAGGTAACAGAAACCTCCAAAATGACATTTGCGCTAAATGCTATCAACAACGACGCCGTGGAACGAGAAATTAAAGGTTAAGTTAATCTTAAAATAAAGCCAACGATTTTAAGTAACTTAACGAATAACGATAACAAAGTTATAAAAGCCACCTCTAATTTAAGGCCAACCGCAGTCAATAATGGAGAAGCAAACATATTGCCGGAATTATGAAGTGATGTAATTATCCGCACCCCACGTTTAGTTGCGTCAACTTGTGACTCGTGTGCCGTGTTGGTGTCAGATGGACCCCTGCCATTTGCACCGACTGACCTGCGGTGTGGCCTCACAAGGGCAAGGGGGCCGTATCATCGACTCATTGCATCTAGCAGGTAAGGGAAACCAAAGGTCACTCAGAAACCACTCAGAAAGGTGATTCAGAAAGGTCCGATAGAAGAAGTGTTGAGTGCGTTTCATCGCTAGAAAGATAAGTAGAAATAAGAAAAATCTGTTTATTCTGAACCACTACAGAAATTCGTTCCTTTTATTAATAGGTCGCCTTACAGTGGCTATATCGAGTCAAGTTTTTTTTTTTAAACGTTGCCCACACTAGGAATTTCTCCAGTAGCATGGGTGCGTTTACAAACATTTAAATTCATATGCACAAACCAAACAAGTAATTATTTCAGTTTTTATGTACCTATGCAAAAAAGATGCATTTTTTTAGGAAATAGACCATAATTTAAAGGATGTAAGAAGAACAGTCAGAGAACGCAAAAATAAGAATTCTAACTTTTGACAGTTCTAACTTCAAGTTCGTAGAAATACTTACTTTTACTTATCTATACTAATATTATAAAGCTGAAGAGTTTGTTTGTTTGTTTGTTTGTTTGAACGCGATAAACTCTGGAACTACTGGTTGGATTTGAAAAATTATTTTTGTGTTGGATAGTTCATTTACCGAGGAAGGTTATAGGCTATATAACATAACATCTTAGAAGATATCGCAATGTAAAAATACCCGCGCGGAAAAATAATTACGCGGGTTGCGTCGCAATGTAGGTACGGGGGATTCTGGCTGGCCGGGCCTCCGGGAAATTCAAATTCAAAATATTTACTGCATCATAATGTTTACAAGTACAGAGTGTTATAGTATATTTAACAGTAAGAGATAGATTTTATAGTAATTCACACTTTAATATAATCTAAGCTAATCTTAACCATCTAATGATCTAAACTATTGTAATAAAGAGGAAAGATAAGATTTTTTGTTTGTTACGATTTAGCTTAATTAATGTCGGATATTCGATATATCGAGAAAGGTTATAGCTATATTTATGTGACGCAGACGAAGTTGCGCGGGTCAGCTAGTCACTTGTTAAGGATGTAAGACTAACTAAAAGCTTTCTTCTTTTACAGATTAAGGCTACCCTATACACCCGTCGGGGCTGTGGGTTGTTCGAAAGTAATACCGCGACCTCGATACAAAGAGCTAAGAAGGAACATGGGTGGATTTTAGTCAGTAGAAGTCTGACACTCCTTTCCGCTCTGCCCAGAGCGGGAGGAGTCATTTGATGATTTACACCCTCCAAAAAAAAAAAAATGCTGGGTATACACGACTCACTATACAGGATTTATACGTACCCTTCACGAAGCAGTCCCGTGCAACCAAGCATAATGTACATCAAACTTAGTAGGTAGGTATCTACGTAAAAATTATTGCTGGGAAACAACTTTTTTTTGGAGAAATCACGTTTTACGGCAAACCTCAATGTAGCACACTAAAAATATTGTGCTAAAAGACAATGTTCATGGATATATGGAGTTCCGTACCAAGCTGTCTCAAAATCAAACTTTGTTTTTTATGGTCTACACTTATTAGGGTATATTAACTCCTACGAGAGTTATTTTTGTAAACAAAATTCGAATTTAGGAGTAATTTTATAAAATCGAAAATAACTTAAATTCCCACGCGAAAAATCATATGTCGTAAAATAATATGAAAATATTTTCTATAATATTTTGATCTTAGAATCTGAGATTTCTTGGTACGAGTTTTGGTCGTGATCTTTTAGCACAATGTTCTAAGTGTGCTACATTGAGGTTTACTACAATTTTATACTATTCATATTCAAAGCATCCTTTAGCTGCTAAATGATGATTTGAATAGTAAACGGGTCATGGAGGCAACTAAAGTAAAGCTTTTACCTTAAAAACTGATACTTAAAAAAAACGTGAAAAATTTGGAACTTTGACCTCCAATATCTCCGTAAATAGAATGTTCTCAGGTTTCAAAACAAATAAAAATATCGCAATGACGCGGAAAATAACTTACTGCATGTCTTTTGGCTTCGACAAGGGTACCTACTTTTACATCTTATCGAACGATCGAACTAACGTTTGCCCGGGATCTTCGTTCGTGTGAAAATATTATAAAAATATATTGATTCCTTTTTTGAATCTGATTTTATAAGGTACCAATCAAAGGGTTTATTTTTTTTTGCACGGTACCCTAATTCTTATTCTAAAACAAAAGTGTTTTTGTTTTATATGCCGTTTATATATATTTTCGTATGCATTTAGTTAAAAACTGTTATTTTAATTATGACAAACGAACACTTTAATTTTATTTATTTGTATAAGTAGATACTTACATGTTATTACTAACAATATTTCCTACATAAAACAAATCAATGTTTTCTTAAAATTCATAACATGCCAATATGATTCAGTTACCTATTATTACCTATCGCAGGATTTGAAGAATTGTTACAAAATAAATAAATTCTGAAACTACATAGTTTGTTGACAACAGAGTTGTTCTTGCGAACTATCAAGGAACGACATTAAATAAACATTATTACTCGTATAGGTGGCGACTGGCGAAAGACAACCATTTAAACGTATCGTTTACAAATAGGTACTGTTGCGCGATCACCAATTAAAATTAACAAGCTTACGGCCGCAGTTTTGCCCGCCCGGAGTTCGGTAACTGCCTGGCAGGATCGTAGTCGTACTAATGTGATAAAAAAAGTGTTTACGCCGTAGACTCATCTCCGCTGTAGACTCGATTTCGCCGTAGACCCATCTACGCTGTAGAGAGGTCTACGCCGTAGCTACCATCCGTAGTTCAGTAGTTTTTTTTTTATTATTATCAATGGGCTTGCTCTTGACTTCAATCTTGCCCTAAGGGCAGAGATGACGTCGACGATGGAACGAGCTTACCCAGTAGAAGCCTGTTTACTCGCGACTTAAACAGATACGTGTAGAGTGGGGAGTAATAAACATCGTTCCACTCTTACATTTCGCATTCATCGTCTAAGAGATTTGAATGAATGAAATGATACCCTAAGGCCCCGGTGTCCACCAAAGCGGAGAGGAGCGGAGACGAGAGATGTGCGTAAATCGGCCAAACCATTTATAGTTATTTATATCTAGCCTTTCCTCATTCCTGTGTTTGGTCGAATTTGGCACATCTCTCCGCTCTGATCGTCTCAGCTTTGGTAATCATTCAACACGTAGTTCAAAGAGATCAATTGCTAGTTTGCTACCAAAACTAACGAAACCTGTCGTGCAGGTCGTGCTAGAATATTTGGAAGTGGAGACCGCGGGCCCGTTAATGTCTCAACAGTACGAGTATCTTGCATCCAATATACTTATGTATAGGTAGTATAGGTACCTATATATACAACAATGTTACTTAATGTTAAAAGGCATGACTTTTTGTGGTCGTTCATTAGACACTAGTGTTTACTTCTTCATTTCATTACAAGTTCTCTTCGAAATAAGTACATAAATACGAATTTTAAAAATCATTTACTTGCATACAAATAGGTGTTACCTATACTCACACTTTTTTCACATGGAGGTAGGCAGAAGATTCAGAACACCATCTTCTGCCATCGACCGTTAATACATTGACACATCTACAAGAAAACTTATTTGGACCGGAAATCTGCATTGTCTATTTCAGAAACAGTAACGCTCGATGACAACAACTACGAAACCGTATCCTACTAAATAAACATGGGATCATTTAAAGTTTTTTTTTGAATTAATAACAATGTATATATGTCACGGCTAATACCCGAAGTGCGGCTGCACCTAGTTTTAGCCGGTTAGAACTAGGTGTAGCCACTTACTCTTGGTTAAACCTAGTACGAGCCGATTGTTTTCGGGTAAAACTAGGTCTATCCTTCATCATGCCGGCTACAACTAGGTTCGGCCATTCCCTGTTGGATAAAACTAGGTCTATCCGATATCGCGTCCGTCCGTCACGACCGTCTCGCGGCAGTATGGCTTTATGGGCGGCATGGGCACCGGGCCGTAGGCCGACGAAGGAGGCCGGCGGAGGCCCGGCACTTCGGGGACAGAAGACATTAGTGTTATACAGGGTGGGCCATTTTTGCACTTTTAAAACATCATTAGAAATAAAATTACAAATGTTATTTTGTTGAAAACTTATTTAACGTAATAATAATTTAATGAAATTTAGTTTTTAAAAATGACATCGTCCAAATGTGCACCGTCTCGTTGTTGGCACTCCTGCAATCGACTACGCAAACTTTCAAAAACTCGCTGACACATGCGGCGGGGGATCGCGGCTATCTCCTCGTGGATGTTTTGTTTCAATTGGGATATTGTCGTCGGTTTATTAAGGTACACTCGACTTTTCAGGTATCTCCACAAGAAAAAATCGCATGGTGTAAGGTCCGGGCTTCTCGGAGGCCATGGGATATCACCTCTGCGAGAAATCAATTTGTTCGGAAACATTTCTATAACTACCGGTAAACTCACATTTGAGGTATGGCATGTTGCTCCATCTTGTTGCATCCAGGTCCTGCTATTGTATCCTTGAAATTCATGCAACTGCGGCGTCAAAAAGTCTTGCAACATCTTGACGTATTCAACTGAATTCACAGTTACATTATTTCCTTGATTATTTTCAAAGAAATACGGACCAATTATGCCCTTTGCTGATATGGCAGCCCATACTGTCGTTTTAGGTGAATGAAGTGGCTTTTGGTGTTTAAGGCGAGGGTTGTCCCTGCTCCAATATCGACAATTGTGCTTATTCACGTGCCCATTGATGTGAAAATGGGCCTCGTCCGTAAACAATACATTCTCAAGGCTGGAGAATCGCTCCAGCATAGTGTCAGCCAATAACTTACGTTGAATGTAATCATTTGGTTTCATCTCCTGCACAATTTGAATCTAATATGGGTGCAGTTTGAGGTCCAGATGCAAAATCCGCCGTAGGCTAGTTCTTGGTATTGCCAAAGCTGCCGAACGCTTACGCGTAGATAATTCTGGATCGTTTCCGTACGGATATTGCGACCTCTCGAATGTTCTCATCGCTTCTTCTTGAACGTGGCCGCCCTGTTTGTTTAATTTTCATTGTCGATCCCGTTTGCTTGAACTTCTCGACCCAAGCTTTGATCAAATTAACACTTGGACACTCACTTACACGGCGTAATCGGTATTCGATTCTGAACAGGCGTCGTACAGTAATGCAGGAATTATTGTTTTTGTAAAAATTTTCTACACAAAAAGCACGCTGTTGTCCCGTAAAGCGCTCCATCATTACTTAAATTGCATGAAGTGACGCATAGTTTCCCGCCATTTACGCGCTTTTCCCTCGAACAGTTTTCAAAAAATCTAGTGTTGCTATTTGCAAAAATTTTTGGCCCACCCTTTATATATACGCGAGCGAAGCGAGCGCGCGTCATGGAGTACATATGCGAGGATAGACCTAGTTTTACCCGAAAACCATCGGCTCGTACTAGGTTTAACCAAGAGTAAGTGGCTACACCTAGTTCTAACCGGCTAAAACTAGGTGTAGCCGCACTTCGGGTATTAGCCGTAACATATATAATAATAATAATAATAATATTCCACAACTATCACACAACGCCATCTAGTCCCAAGCTAAGCAGAGCTTGTGTTATGGGTACTAGACAACTGATAAACATACTTATATATTTCTAAATACATACATATGTATTATAGATAAATTACACCCAGACACAGAACAAATGATCGTGCTCATCACACAAACATTTGTCCTGGGTGGGAATCGAACCCACGACCTCCGGCATAGCAGTTAGGGTCACTAACCACTAGACCAACAGGCCAGTCAAAATATATATATGCTACTTTTGTGGAACTCATTATCCTTCATAGGTTTTGGCACTATGTTAACTTTCTTTACACAAGTTCGCCAAGATAAATAATTATAAAAATAAATTTGTATGATGATTACAGACTGAATGAGCTGGCAGTAAGTTTGGTGATACATTGATACAAGTAGGAGCCATTTAACGAACTCTCCAAAGTAAAAGTAGACTAAAGTTCAGTCTCTAAAAACTCGATTTGCTAATAACTACTGCTAATAACTTTTAATTTATGTTTATCCCTACCTTTTAATAGTATCCAACTTCTACAGGGAAATTACAAGTAGGTATTATGTAATCATAGATAATAAATACTTTCAATAAAAGCAATACATTTTTTACACATTACCTTTTCAACTTGCAACTAAAATATTATACCAGCTGAAATAGCAACTTGTTATGTACCTAGCACAAATGAATAAGGAAAACTAATCAAATCAACTGCAACGAAATTCCCAAATCCTTTTGTTTGGTTTAATATAAGTATGCAATTTCATCTAGGGGGTTAGACGACGTACAAGTTACATGCTCAGTCTCTAAAAAAAGAACACTGGATATAGGCGGTCCATAAAAGCCACTAACTTTTTGATAAAACTTATTAGAACGTAAGCTTATTTCTCAGAAACGGTAAACGCGGTACGCTGCATAACTACAGTACATTATGGTACAAGTGTGTAACGTTGGTGATTACCGCTGAGGCGCCATTGAGACCCGAGCCGTCAGGTGAGGGTCTTAAGAAAGCCGAGGATGGTAATTATCAATACACACGTGTATCATACGACGTTTTTCAACACACTTGTGAAGAAAATAATACTAAAATGTCATCTTCAACAGTTAAAACGAGTTCTGATTTTTTTTCACAATAGCGGGAAAAATTAATCGGTTTTCCTATGCGCGCGCATCTACAGTTCGACCAACTTATCTGTGCATGCGGGAAAACACGGAACTAAAATAAATGTACTAAGTTTGACGTAGCGATGCATTTTTTTTCTTGACCAGTGGCGCCACCATGAAATTCACACTTAAAATGGTCATACTGTAACAGTGGCGATCGGCCATAGACTAAATGAATGAGCGCGATAGAGTTTTAGCCACGTATAAAATGAGGAAAAAGTTTTCTTTATTACAGAGAAAATAAAAGTTATATTATTTGAGTGAAAGTTTCATTTAATAAAAACGTACAAGTTGAAATTATCTATTTAAATTTAAATTTGCATGAAATGAGCAAGCACTAAGTACATTAATTTATTTTTACTATTGAACACGATCTTTTTTGTATCGAAACATTTTAATGAACGTAGCAACTCAACCAATAAAATTTAAAAAAACCCTATATCTCACTAGTGAATAATAGCAATGAAAAAGTCACAGTTCGATTATAGGTGTCATTAAGTGCTTAATTGCGGTGAAATTATAGCCACTTTATGAGCAAGTGTGTTGAAAAGTATATTTTGTGGAAGAAGAAGCAGTGTTGTGCCGATCAATTTTTTTACAAGTACAGGGTGTTATCGTATATTTAACAGTAAGAGATACCTATAGTAATTCTTACTTTAATATAATCTAAGCTAATCTAAACTAATATTATAAAGAGGAAAGATATTTTTTTTTGTTTGTTACGATTTAGCTTAATTTATGTTGGATAGTCGATTTATCGCGAAAGGTTATAAGCTATATTTTTGTGACGCAGACGAAGTTGCGTGGGTCAGCTAGTTAATAATAAAGCGGGTCGGTTGTGATCATGTTTATAATTGCAAGGGTTATTCATTATTGGGTTCAGTATACAGGTGTGTTTTAATTGTGAATGATGTATACTCTGTACTTAGCCATATAATAATAATCAAACCAAATTAAGGAAATGATTGATCTTCGGAAATAAAAACTGATTTATATTGACCAGGAAATAAGCACTGTTTTCAGCGGTTTAGTGGCACTGTATTATCAAAGAGTATTTTTAAAATCACATAACGCTTAACACTGATACTTAATTATTACACACGGTAAGTACACAGGCACAGAGCATTTGGTAACTTATGTGAAAAAAAAATACGTGACATGTTTTAAGACGGAATAGGGTTTGCCTTCAGCGGATACTCATCAATCCTAACTAAAACATTAAAATACTTTTGCTTTTACCTAATCAAGATTACCCTAAACTCTTCCCAAATAAATTATTAGAAAACTAGCTGACCCGCGCAACTTCGTCTGCGTCACATAAATATAGCTATAACCTTTCTCGATATATCGACTATCCGACATTCATTAAGCTAAATCGTAACAAACAAAAAATCTTATCTTTCCTTTTTATTACAATAGTTTAGATGGTTTAGATTAGCTTAGATTATAATAAAGTGTGAATTACTAAAAAATCTATCTCTTACTGTTAAATATACTATAACACTCTGTACTTGTAAACATTATGATGCAGTAAATATTTTGAATTTGAATTTCCCGGAGGCCAGCCAGAATCCCCCGTACCTACATTGCGACGCAACCTGCGTAATTATTTTTCCGCGCGGGTATTTTTACATTGCGATATCTTCTAAGATATTTGTTTAAACTGTACAGAGTAAAGAGCACAAATATTCTATATTAAATTTCCGTTCTAACGAACACATTTATTTAGATATAGATTAATACCATATGGGTTAAATAAGCTTCGCAAAAAATAATTCTTTTTAACCTAACATTTTAATAGTAAAAAATGGTTACAGTGAGTCAATCTTAAAAGATAGACAGATGCTGTCGCGGACTTTTTTTTAGAACTTTTAAAGACGAATAATTACTTCATACATGATATTCTCGTAACTTAAACCGTTTTCGCAGCGCACGCAACGGAAGCTCTCAGAAAGGAATTTTCTTTTCCCGTTTTTGCAACATTTCTCATTTATGCTCTGCCCCTATTGGTAGTAGAGTGATGTTATATAGCCTATAACCTTCCTCGATAAATGAACTATCCAACACAAAAAGAATTTTTCAAATCCAACCAGTAGTTCCAGAGTTTATCGCGTTCAAACAAACAAACAAACAAACAAACAAACAAACAAACAAACTCTTCAGCTTTATAATATTAGTATAGATTATATGAATAAAATAAGAAAATACAAAAAAAAAACCCATTAATTCTTCCGGTAAAAAACTAGGTACTCACGTTTCTGATGTCTTCAGTTCCGTGGATAAAGCTCAACAATCAAACGCCGCCAGATGATTATGTCCTCTGTTATAAAATTGTTCAGTCTGGGGTGGTATTAAGTAGTGGGTGGTTGGATATGTGGGCGGAGCCACCTTTCATCCCCTAGCTACAATCAACTGGATTGGTCGCAGCTTAGGGGGCGTGACACTTTAGTGTTTTGTTCCTTTCATTATTTATGCTTGAACAGGTGCAGTCACCTCGATGTTTATAAAGCATTATTTTGTCAATCAGTCATTTGCTTGTGAACTTACTTAGTTCAGGATTCAGTTTTCGAACATAGTGGCACTATTGCATGTGCTATTACTATGTAGGTATTTGTGTAATAATGTTTTCATTTATAAAGTTTTAAGTCCGTGTCCAATATTTTGTTTTAAAGAGTGTCCATGGAGATTGTTTCCGTTTTTTTATTGATATCTACGTATTTATTTGCAACTACCACATATTTTTGTTTTTGTCAATTCTCTGTAATTCGGTCAATTGAAATAAATGGATGTAAGTACTTCATACAGCCGCCGTAGTGGGTCAAACAGCCTATAGTGCTGTTGAGTTGTTTGATGGTAGCTGCTGCAATAAACCGAGCCGATGGCCAGTTTCGATGAAGAATACGATTACTTACATATGTAAGTAATCATATTCTTCTATCTATATCTTCTATAGATACTTATATCTTTTACGCGCGGCTTTGCCTGCATGGAGTTCGGTAATTGTCCTTGGGACTCGATCGGGATAAAAAGTATCCCATGTACCTAAACTTCCACATTATAAAATATCATTGTGCCAAACATCTAAGTATCGTAATAATATTTATGTAAAACGTACACCACGTATAAGTATATAAACTACTTACGTAAAAAAAGGTAAGATTTATCATAAAATTTTGCCGAGACAAAATTGGAGATCAAAAATGTCGCATGATGACGATGCGATGTTTTGCTGAAAATCGCGAAAAGCTTGTTTTTGTGACCTTTGACCTCGATTTTTGTTTTCCCAGGTGTCGGATCGATGAGGACTGTTCACATTTCATTATATTGGTGTTTTGAACAATCCTACCAATTTTCAGCTGGGAGGGAATTAATGTACTAACCTTAGGTAGGTACCCCTATTTTTTGGTCTATTTTGATCGGACTATTTCGCTTTTTTTTTTTTTTTAAAGACGTTGCCCCACTCTAGGAATTTCTCCTGTATCGTGGGTGCGTTCACAAACATTTAAACTCACATGTATATACACAAATACCCAGACCCGAAACAACTATCTGTAGGCCATACAAATATTTGTTCAGTGCGGGGATCGAACCCGCGACACGCAGCGCAGCAGTCCAATCGCTTAGCCACTGCGAAAACCGTGCCGTCAGTCAGTCGTATTTATAATAGTAGTAACTCAAGTAAGATGTGACACGAAAACTAGTGACACGTTTTATCGTTATACCTATATAATTCATGAGTTAAAAACTTAAAAGGTATTAACCCTGCTGCTTTCCACGTAGGTACCTTCTCGTATTTATTAGTCAATACGCGATAAGTAAATATCTAGGTGCTTTTGGTAGGGATACCTTTTTTTAAGCTCGTTCATTGGACACATGCGTGTTTACTTTTAAAGTTTTCTTGGTAAGTATACATGTTAATTCCATAACTGCCTCGTAAGTTCAAGTCAAAGACAAAATTATTTATTTGCAACAAATGTGGTACAAAAGATGTTAAAATAATCCCAACATAGACTTTGTCTAGATTTCATTTCTTTTTAGAGAAAAACAAGCAGCTCCATCGAGACTTGGCTAGTTTTTTACAGAATGTTTTTGTTGGGATTTCACTTCTTTTTGTAGAAACGTGGGCGGGCGGCATATTGATTTATTTTAGTAGATTTTCTTATATAAAACAATTTTTTTTGTAGTTTTTTTTTTAATTTTCGATTATCCTACTTTTTATAGTTTTCCCTTTATGTGGCCATTAAACCCTCACTCTGTACCGTACCAAATTTCAGCTCCCTGAGTTTATGGGAAGTACTAGTTCTATGTTGATGATCATGAGTGAGTGAGTGAGTGTCATAAATGCGAAACTTTGCTTTCGCTTAACTTCGGAACTAAATGAGCTACAGACGTGAAACTTTTTATTTTAAGTTTGATTTTATAGCTTATTGGATGACGATTTCAGCGTTCTGGCCTTATCCAGAGGTTCTCAAATAGGGGCCTGAAAATGCGGCGAAATGGTTCCAGTAAAGGATGGTACGGCAGTGTTTGCTTCGCGCTCGACTCGGCGGGGGCACTACCGTGCCCCCCGATAATTATGTAGTGCTATGACACATTTCGCCATAAAGTTGGCATGCAAGCATTAACAATGATGCTTCGTTCAACACACAGTAACTGTTCAGTGGTCGTCAGTGCGATTGCTTAGTATGAAGTCCTGGGTTCGATTCCCTTCGTGATGACTCGATTGAAAGAAGACTATGTTTATCTTGGAAAGGTGTATTTTAGAACCTCAACAGTTAATTGTCATGGTTAGACCTGCTGTCGTGTATGGATCAGAATGTTGGGCTACAAAAGAGATAAATGAAAGGCAATTGCATGTGTGGTGTGGTGTGACGCGAATGGATAAAATATGAGAGAATGGAGGAAATCTGAAAGCGGCGCCGGTGAATGAAAAGATGATTGGTAATCGATTGTCGTGGTATGGACATGCGAAGGAATGAAGGAAATGTGGTGAGGTAAATGTTGAGTATGAATGTAGATGGCTATAAGAGTAGAGGAAGACCAAAGACACGATGGATGGACTGTGTGAAGGATGATATGGCTAGAAAGGACGTGACTGCTGAGACGACGAGAAATAGGGAAGTATGGAAGAAGAAGACATGTTGCGCCCAATATCGCCCTTATCCCAATTTATTTGAGGTCGGCGCACCGCGCAACATAAGGAACATAGGAGAATGATGATGATGTACTTTTACTTTTTAACGGACTTCAAAAACGAGGAGGTTATCAATTCGTCGGATATTTTTTTTATTATGTATGTTCCCCGATTAGTCGAAGATGGCTGCACCGATTTGTTTTTTTTTATTATTTTGTTTGAAAGGGTATACTTCCCAGGTGGTCCTATAATCTATATTCATCAAGTAAAGATCTAATAATGGGATCCTGGAGAAACAGAGAGAACTCTTCAAATTTTATAGGCACTCGAAGCGATTTGGGTAGTTTTTGGAAAAATATGAACTTTCTCGGAGTGGTCCCCTTTCAATTTGGTGTAGATCTGATAAAGAACTTTGGAGATCGGCAACCGAACTCCTCAATAAATTATAGCAAATGGATATGCATGAACGGAATGGATTGCTGAAATCTCAATCGTCTTCATTTTATTGTGTTGTTGTTGTTATGTTTAATCCTGTAAGATTTCCTGTTGTGTTCGCTAAACAAACGAATTTAAAGACTTTTGTTTTGCTTTTTTTATCATTATTTTTATTTTATAACTGTTTCATGTGTATAATAATGGATTTTCCCTTTACATTTTGTATACATTATTTAAATATGTTTCAAATATAATTATATGTATCTATATAAATAAAAAGAGAAGTCCTGACTGACTCATCAACGCCCAGCCCAAACCCTTGGACCTAGAAAGCTGAAATTTTGCACAGAGGTTCCCTTTATAATGTAGACAAGGAATAAGAAAGGATTTTTCGATATTCAACCCCTAAAGGAGTTAAATAGGGGATGAAAGTTTGTATGGAAAATCGTCATTTTCACGCGGGCGAAGCCGCTGGCAAAAGCTAGTAGTAAACTAAATACCGTGTAGTGGGACCCTGGTGAACTGCTTTACGGGTTTTCCTAGTGCTGACGCCAGTCTCATGTACCGTAATTTTAAGCTTTATATCGTCATAATAGTTAATAAGTCATATTTGTGAAGATAATACAATATTTTGAATTTGATCATAATCATCTGAATTCATCTACAGACTTATTTTACCAACTATGTTGGGGTCGGCGTCCAATTATCTAACCGTAAGCAGCTGAATACCAGTATTTTACATCGAGTGACCTCCTATCTGGCCTCCACAACCAAGTACCTATTGGGTAAAATATGATAGACCTTTGATAGTTAATATATACCTATTGAAAAATGAAAATAACAAATATTTTTATTTAAACAAAATGCTTGATACAAAGTGTATTGTGTTTGTAGCCTTCTTTTAGGCAGACAATGCCTGTGTTAGGAGGTTAGGAGACCCCCGCTCCCCCATATCTTAGATATATTTATGTTACATATATTACAGCATATCGTTCAATCTAACAACTTGAGTATGTGAAGCGTGGTGTGCTTCAGTTATTACTTATTGTTTGTATGTGTACCAACCTATTATTGTGTCATGTGTGTATTATTGTGTATAGAGTGTAAGAATGGGACAGTTGCTGTAGGTTTTGACGCATTATTAATAAAACAAAATATTTAAATCGGAACCTATTTATTTCATTGTCCCATTTTTATAAAACAGAATGAACTAACTTACATATCAGTTGTTACACAAAAGTGCATTACATGCGTTACATTACCTGTAATATATAACTTTATATAACAAATACAGAGTTAATTCAACGTTAGTAAATAAGTACAGATAGAACAATAACCTAAACATTATTAAAAACACTTAATGCTTTGGAAATAACACTAATCATCTAAAAATTAAAATAAAAACGCATAATGTGTGTTTAAAATCATTACCCGGTATGTAAAAAGTAGATAGTATCGCAAGCCACTATAATATTACGTTAAATCACAGCTGAATTATGTTATTCTTTACGTTCACTCTTATTATTGGTTTATATAGTTATTAATGTGTTAAATTAAACCGTCCGTTAAATATAACGACCCTGAACGTATTAAAACACACATTTACGATGACTAAGAAAAATAAGTTGAATCTCAATATAATGTGATCTAAATATAAATACAGTATGAAATTATTTTAAAATAGATTATGTACAGGCGTATGAATTATTTATCTAATCAATTACTACTAAGGTCGGCCCAAGACGACGAAGTTTTTAGAAAACTCTCCAAGGGTTTTCCGAAACGACCCATACAAACTATAAATAATCGCGCAACTTAAGTGGGGGTGTTTCGTTAAGCCTTTGGAAAGAGGTGTATATACAATTCTCTGTAGGAAGTTGATTCTTGGGCCACCCTGTACACTTAACCTTTTGAACGCTAGATCGTAAACGCATCGGCGTCCCTTAAAAAGGCAAGCCACAAATTAAAGCACAAATACCTTAAAAAATATAAACCAACATCGTAGCGATAACCAATTAATCATTGCTTTCCTTCCCTTATTTTTTTAAATTAAATGTCACTCGTGCCATCATTACTTCTTTTGACACTATTTTTAACCGACTTCCAAAAAGGAGGAGGTACTCTATTCGTGTTTATTTTTCTGCTATACGCGCAATATCTCCGTCAGTTGGGGTCTTAGGGACCGATTTTCAAAATTATGTTTGCGTTTGAAAACCCTATACTCCCGAGGTGGTCCAATTGTCACCAGGTCAGGATCTGATGATGGGATCCCTGAGAAATCGAGAGCAACCCTCAAATTTTATAGGCACTGATTACGTTTTCCATATATTTTCTGAAGCTGTCAAGTATTTGCGTCTTCCCTAAGTACATATCGTTGTATTCTTTCAGGCAATTAGGTTGACCTGATGGTAGCAGGTAAATCTCATTAACCGACTATAAAAAAAAAGAAGGTTCTCCTATTACTCGAAGACTCCTGAACCGATATAGAAAATTCTTTTTTTGTTAGATAGGAGATATCCCAAGTGTGATAAGATGATAAGGCCTGTATTACGTGATTCGTGCTTTTCCGAAAGCTTTTCAAGTATTCGCATCCAGCAGTCATCACTTCTTGTTGATGAGCTGATGATGGAAGGTATAACTCCTTAAGAGTTAGGAAATGGAGGATAATTATTATTATTTAATAAAATATTATGGGGACGTATATATGATTGTTTCCTTTCAGGTTATCTAGATGAGCTGATTATGGAAGGGTAGTACCTTCCTCAACGGTTAAGGGTTGAAAGCAATCATAAGGGAATTTTTTTAAAAAAGAAACATACGACAATGAAAAACTTGAAAATATTCTCACTAAATTACCACCCAAAAAAAAAAGAGCAATAGAAAGATCAATATTAACAAAAATGAAAACAAAAACCTCTACCTGGCTCTCAGTAATACCCACAAGAAAAGACAACTTCGATCTTTCTCCCCACGAATTCAGGGACGCGCTAGCTATAAGATATCACCGCACACCAGTCTCCATGCCTGCGTCGTGCGACGGTTGCGGCAGCGACGAATTTAGCGTGGACCATGCCTTATGCTGCAAGACGGGCGGCCTCATCACACGCAGACACAACGAGATAAGAGACCTTTTCTGTGAACTGTGCCAGCAAACCTGGGGCAACGTCACGAAGGAGCCAGTCATCTCTGAAGGCGACTCAGGACTGCGTGGAGACTTCGCCTGCCGCGGAGTGTGGATTGCCCAGAGGGAGGCGTTATTTGATGTCCGTGTCGTTGACACCGACGCTCCCTCCTACGCATCACGCCCAGTAGCAGCTGTCCTCCGCTCTGCCGAAGAAGAAAAGAAAAGGAAGTACTGTGGCCCATGCGAGACGCGTCATGCCACCTTCACCCCCCTGGTGACTTCTGTTGACGGAGTTTTTGCTCCACAAATGACTTCATTCATAGCACACCTTGCCGAAGCACTAGCGGACCGCTGGAGCAGGCCCCTTTCTACAATTACAGGCTGGTTACGTGCGAGAATACAAACAGCCATCATCAGAGCAAGTAGTATGTGCATTCGTGGCACCCGTCATAAATGGCAACGGATAAACATCTATGAAGATGGTGCTGCTCTTCCCCACGTCTTGTCATAATCCTTTCCATTAACCTGTCACTTCACCTATTATTAGTTTGTTTTTATTTTATGTATGTTATTTTTAAGTTAGTTGCTTGATAATAAAGTTATATTGCGATAAGGGAATTTTGAAGGTTAAGTTAGAATGTTAGGTTTCTTGGTTGAAAGTCAAATGCATAGTAAATATTTGTATAGGATATTACAACTAAAAATGGTTAAATAAAATACTTTTTTGCCAAAATAAACGAACTTCAAAAAAACAAAAAATAAAAATGAACTTCAGAAGAAAAATCAGCTTCTGAAGTCGGTGAAAAAAAACGAAATCAAACAAACAAATGTCACCGACTTATGAGGCTGATTTTTCTTCTGAAGTTCATTTTTCACTTTTTGTGTTTTTGCAACGCAACGCAACGATTTCATTTGTGGACTGTATCCTAGGCGCTCAAAAGGTTAAATTATTCCGTAAGATAATATTGCATAGGATTATAACATTAGGACTTCAATAATGGTATATACCCTAGAACCGAGCACAGTTTAATATAATATGATGATAACGCAGATGAAAGCGTGACAATAATATCTGGATGAATGTCGGTACGTAGGCAGGGCTACAGGTAGTGAAGCATTAAGCTACGATTGATTATATATTGTTGTAATATACATCGTGAGACACTGTGCAAGGGAGTGAAGTTTAATAATGGACACCAACCTATGGGTACTTCAAAGGGAACTAAGTGTAATATGTCCTATGATATATTACTCAAAACAAAAGCGGCATTATATTATGTAATAAATAAAAAGTTTAAAGGGTTTATCCATGCTTTCATAAGTCTGATGACTTAATATTGCATCACGTTATACCATAGCAATATCAAGCTATCAGAAAAATTAAAACCTACTAATTTGAATTTAAAACTGCATGAAGAAGTGAAAAAATAATGATTAGCATTGTTTTAATATACCAAATTATATCACGTCAAAAACGAACATATTTGTTAATATAATATAATAACATACATAATATGATTTGTAATTTAATTTATTTTTTTAATCCCATCAATATGGGTATCAAATGAAAGGGCTCAACAAGCAGAATACAATATACTATAAAAAATTGAAATCCAAGATGGCGGCCGCTACAAAATGGCGGATAACGTAGGTTTTATCAATCCCATCAATATGGGTATCAAATGAAAGGGCTCAACAAGCAGAATACAATATACTATAAAAAATTGAAATACAAGATGGCGGCCGCTACAAAATGGCGGTTAACGTAGGTTTTATCGATCCCATCAATATGGGTATCAAATGAAAGTGCTCAACCAGTATAATACAATATACTATATAAAATTAAAATCCAAGATGGCGGCCCCTTTAAACAGAATGCGAAATAAAAACTAAAAACTAGAAAATAAAAAAATAGGTAAAAAAACTTTTTAATTTAAGTTAAGATAAATGTACTAAAAACCAAAAAATAATAAAATAGAAAACCGTGGGGCACGTCAATTGTCTACAATCGTTGATTGAAATCATAATAATAATAATTAAGTCGATAATTTGTAAAAAAAAAATAAAATAAAAAAAAAAAAAAAAATTATTAATAAATAAATTATTATTATTATTTATAAATAAATAATTTTATTTATGTTTTAATAATTTAAAACATAAATAAATTATCCGCCATTTTGTAGCGGCCGCCATCTTGGATTTCAATTTTTTATAGTATATTGTATTCTACTTGTTGAGCCCTTTCATTTGATACCCATATTGATGGGATTAATAAAACATAAATTATCCGCCATTTTGTAGCGGCGGCCATCTTGAATTTATAATGATAATGAATAAACATAATTGTATTGTCACCAAAATCCAATGTGTGTACAAAATTTCAGATTAATCGGTTGACTGGAAGTGGGTGAAATTTGAATTACTAAATTTGATCCAAGAATTAATAAAACAAACGGGGTGAGCTAAATAAAACCGTTTAAAAAAACAAAGACTATCCACACAACAAGCCCTATTTTGTTTTGAGTAGATTCCATCTTATTCTAGAACAATGAGTGTCCCAATTCGATTAATCGGAATATTATTATTTACGTTTATATGCAAAAATAATTATTTTCTCATTAAGTAGATAAAAATAAACGCTATTGTGATCGTTTATTAGTATCAACAACACTGTACTGCTAGTTACAAAACTCATCTATTTAACCGCACTTGTGATTTTCTAGCGAGAACTACTAATACAAATTACACATTTTCATGTTATATAATAATAAGTGATTTTTTACAAAATAGAGAAGCTCCTTGTCATTGCAGATTACGACCTCAGACCGACGCCTCATAAATGAATTCTATATTTTACTTGACTACGACGATTGTATGAATAAATATAGTAATTAAATCTTAAAAACAATAAATTACTAGTCTAAATTGTAACTCACGTTATATAATTATGTATATTGAAATAAAAATGTGTTTTAGTCACAAGTTCTGAGAATATTTTTGTAGGGCTAGCTGATTTCAGGATATCGCCCTTTTATAGTTAGAAATTGTAATGATTTAATTGCACAGGAGTTTAATTTTATTTATAGGTATCACAGCCATTATAACTTTTTGTTAGCTTACAGTACGCACGTTTTCTACAGGTTATATGTATTTTTAAACAAGCACATCTTTTATGGTTGTTCGATTCATGACCCCAAACACATTTTTGATTCAACTGTATATTATTTTGTACTAAAATTTTTACATACATTTCATTCGCAATTGATTGTGGAAGTTCTTATTAATATTTACAGCCGAGATAGCAGGGCGTGATTTGTAAGGATTTTTCAATATTTTATTTTTGATAAATAAAATATGAAACTTTTCTCCCTTTATGAAATAACGAGGCGTAGGTAATCGTAATCTTCTGGTACCTTTACTACACAAATGAAATTTTCACGCATGTGGCTATTTTCTTGAAGCTGCAGTAAACATATATGTTTAAAAAAAGACAATTGAGTAACTACGAAGTCTGACACAGTCGACACTGAATATACCTACAGTAGAGTCAAAGTAGACTTAAAGCGAACATATATAAATACCCTATAATATAATACTTGTAATGTAATGTTGTGCAATGCAAAAAATATGTTCTTATTAAAATTCAAATACCACGTTTTATCTTTCTTTATTTTTCAATAAAAGTAGGTACTTGCATAATGAAAGACACAAGCGATTAAACACTGAAATCGGGATATTTATTGTGTTTACTGTTTATTTATAACAGCACCAAAATATCGGGATCTCAAAACAAACATGGTAAATATCCCGATTTAAATGTTAATTATAATGTTAGTGACCATGTCAGTTTAAAAACTTATAAAAGCGATTTATTATTTCATGGCATCCCGTTTTAAAATCCCTGTTCGACCGACGTCATTTCATTACCACATGTATGTAAAATCATAATGGACACTATTTATAACTTACCCACATTACAGTCCATTTACATTGAAGGTTGATTTATTTACCAGAAAAACAATTATCAAAACTGGACAACACGTTCTCATACACATACCTAAATCATTATAACAAGTTTTTGACCCATAAATTTTACGAGAAACATAATTGATTTCATGATTTTCAGGAAAACTTATTGATTTCAAACATGGATATTAAATAATCATTATAAATTAAAAGGATAGATCGCAACCAACAACAAAAACATTGGAGAACCTAAATACCACGGACCGAGATAATTCAAAACGCTTGCATTAAAACAAACATCAAATATTTCTATCACTTTCATGTATCAAAATATTATTTGTCTTTTACAAGAGAGATTATAACAGTTTTTAGTTAATTACTATGACTATGTTTAACAAGACAAATATAGATATTTTCAATCCGAATGTGTGAGACCGTCAGATGTCTATTACGTTCTCGTTGTTTCGAGCTAAGAACATTTTCAGTACCCACTACCCATTAAGAAAGAATGCGATTCGGGGCAATCTGTAGCTGTTCGAATCGATTGCTTGGTATATATAGTTCGCGTGCTATGAGGTCACCCCACAATAGGAGGGTGCACAGTGAAACAGTGAATTCGAAGCAAAGCAGATCGATATTCTTGTTTATTTAAATTCGGCTCGTCTGGTCAAATCTATATAAGAAATAGTGTGGGCAACTGGAATCTTCCCGTAATAGAACTCTGAATACCGCACCGTCAACATGATATGGATATACACACTCGATACTATGTAAAATTATTCGAGTTCACTGACGGGCCGCCGCTTTTCACCCTTATATTCTAATCAATAAGGTTGAAAAGTGGTCCATCGTAAGTGCAACTCAGTAGTGCCAGTCAGGGTAAAAATATAGCTTTACCGACTTACTAATAACTGCCAAAATGACTTCTTTTTCACTATTTTAAAATTATTATGTGTGTAAGAACGTGTTGTTTTTCAAATATTGTGTTACACAATATTGCAGATTGATACGTATACCTCGCTTAGGTATAATAATGTTGAGACTTTCAGTCAGACGGAAGAATTATCTTGCTCTATAATAGTCCAGGGATTACAACACTATTCAGTCGTAGCGTCATCAACACGCTGTCATTAATAATAATTAGTAAACTACAGTACATTGTTAGTACTAACATTAATCTATGATATTTTCTAATTGCCACCATTTTGGTTAATGAAATGCCACAGAGTGTTACAATCCACGTACCAACAATCATAATATAGTATGTATATAAATAGATGTAAGTATATTCATTATGAAGCCTATAATATATGAATGTTTCCTATGCTGCTGCTGACTGAGATGATGTACAATAGAAAAGTATAGAAGAATACAGGCTGCGCTGACCCCAAATGAATTGGGATGAGGAACGATGTCGACGATGAATACCTATTATGCTTCTTATAGATGCATACATGATGATTATAGATGCATTCATTATAGATGCATACATGATACATGATGTATTAAATTATATTAATCAATAAGCAAACTGTTTTTTTAGTCTTTTTCATTTAGTTTTCATATAGTAAAAGTCATAATATTTAAGCTTGTTTAAGTATCAGATGAATTCGTCAGTTTTTTGTGATTCATTCTTAGTGTAAATGAAGCCTACTCGCACAGAGGTTACATACAGATATTTTATTATTACACCACAACATGTCTTTTATAAACAGACACATTCTGGCATTCATACATTTTTATTGCTCACAATATACTAATGCAGTCATACCTACTCGTACAATAACACTAGCAACAATCTATTACGTTTGTACTCCGCTACAGGTTACATTATTATATACTCCATTTATAAAAGCACTTACTTTTGTATACAGTTATTATTAATTTATGAAAGCGATATTGATCACCACAAAATTATTCCTCTATATTTTTTAATTATGTGTTTACAGACCTATTTTATTTAGCTTTAACTTTACGACGATAACTACATATTTCGACAGTAGCAAAATAAATATTTCAATAATTCATATCTCTTACAACTGTGAAGGTTGTATTGTTTTTATAAAAAAGTTACACCTCGGTTTAGCCACAGCCAGGCAGCCATTATCTCAATATCGGGGATATTATTATCAATTTGATATAAGAACATTAGGGCGCCTTCAAATATGCCGCGCGGTGGCAGCGTGGCTGCAGCGCTGCAGCCGCGCTGTTTTGTTAATCCATATAAATAAAGCACGCGCGACTGCAGCGCTACATCCGCGCTGCGGGTGTGCGTGTTTAAATCCGCGATTTTTATATGGATTAACAAAGCAGCGCGGCGGCAGCGCTGCAGCCGCGCTGCCACCGCGCGGCTCTTTGCGGCTAATTTGAAGGCGCCCTTAGTTGACAGTCCCAGTTAAATTAACTTCTACATAGATACTCAGAAAGTTTAATGAATTAGTCAGTATTATGTATTAATTCACAGTCGGTTTATATTGTATAAGTAATCATGTTTTTAAGTTCGATGATAAGAGTAGCAACTAGGGATTATGTAGGCATATAATGGTATGTCTAAAACTACGAGTAACACAATAATTACAATTTAATTTAGAATGAGTAGAATCACGGTATGTGTGTAATCTAACTAGTTATATATTAGTGTATAATCTCAATTATATGCTACACTGGCAAGAATTCTATTTGTACTTATGTGCGGTGAAAGCCCATATCACACTAGTTCACACTACACTACGTGAGCCTGTCAGCGAGCGGGTCGCAATCGTTATACCAGATGGACCACAGTTGTGATGTCGTTTCAAACTACATGTGAAGAACCATCTAATGCTGCTGAAAAATTTGAAGTAGCCCAATCTATGCAAATTAATAGTTGTGTTTGTTTGTTATTTCAGAACAGCTTTTTACTGAATAAATAAAATATTTAATCCTCCTTCATCTGTCCGTTTGTTTCAGCAAATCTCCGAAACAACTGGACCGATTTTGACGGGAAAAGGGTTTCGTGCAAAACAGTGAAAGCCTCGAATTTGTTAGTAAAATCCAAATAGGGAAGTATTTTATAACAATAATTTGCTGTAACTTTGCCCTGGGGTGCGTCAGCCGACTTTTTTATGTAAAGGGCATGTACATTTTAGCAATCGTTGAATGGTTGTAGGCGTTATGTGATAGAGGCCGTAAGGCGTTTCATTAAACGGATTAAAATAAAGCCAAGTCTTGCAATCTTGATAATATATTAAATGACGTCAATGTTTAAATGAAAGTGGCTCTATTTTAAGGAGTGTATAATCCTTAGTCGTTTTAAGGTACAATAACAAAATCAAAGCAAGCTAAAACGAGTTTACTTTAAAGGTACCATTCGGTTATTCTTCTTCATCATGTGGTTAGTGGTTAAACTGGTGTCAGAGTTTTATGCATCCCATGGACCTCTGACTTGGCTTATATGCCGTACCATTACTCTCGTTTAATTAACTATTCATAGTGGTGGATCTATGGTAGCAGCATTACTGTGTAACTAAAATACAAGACCGACATCAAAACATTCGAATTGCTTAGAGTTTTATCACTGATTTTACACGGTATATGAACGGAGTCGAATGAGTGGAAGCAAGGTGTAAGAGGACCCCACCCCCTTGACCTCCCCATAGTATTACCTACTAACATAATGTAGGTATTAGAAAAATATACAGAATTATGATTAACTATAGGCCTGTTTGACACCCAGTGGATTATAACATACGTAGTCTACAAAGACACTAAGCGGGGATTACTTTGAATTATACATTCTATGACTTAATGACAACAGAACACGAGAATGCAATTATTTAAGTCATACAATAACACATACAATATTAGGTTAGATCAGATAGGTTATGATTAAATGTGTAAGTATTAATTTTAACAATAACTTTGTGATATGTTTATTTTTTTTGTAATAAGTACCTTAATGTTAATCTTACATATAATTGTCACGGTGGTATTAAAAAGGCATACATTACATATTATTTGACGGCGATCATCTGATTAACAAACTAAATACTTTGCGACACAACATACTACAGTTTTAGGCCCTGCGTAAGCAGGACCTAAAAATATTATAGTATTTAATAATATCATGTTGATGAGTGTGTCTGTACTCCCAACACGCATGCGCAGTTAACCGTCAACACTCACACGATATATGAAAGTAAGTTACATTGAAACTGACATTATCATTATAATCAATGAATCAACAATATTAAAACATCTTTGGTTACATAAACATCAATATTTGTGTACAATTAAAAATTAATGTAATAATAAATAACCAAGTATATGCTAAAGTTTTTCCGTTACTTACAAACAATTTTATACAAAATGTAGTGGATATGATACAAAAAAAAATTAATAATTACATTACATTTATAAAAAAATATTTACATAGGTCTACCTAAAAACGATGACAATATTTGAATATACATGCATAATAACGTTTCTCCAGATAACAGAACTTCAATAGCTTAATAAATTAATATAAATAAAAATGATATATCTTTTTAAAAAAAATAAAACCGAGTTAAAAAAAAACACAAAAAAGTGAAAAATCGGTCAAACAAAAGTCGGTGACTTTTGTTTGTTTGATTTCATTTTATTGCCACCGACTTCAGAAACTGATTTTTCTTCTAAAGTTTATTTTTCACATTTTTTTTTTGAAGTCTGTCTTATTTTTTGTTAAAAAGTTTTTATTTTTCACTTTTTCACATGTTCATGGGTCATATGTGGACGACGTAGTTTTTTTTTGAGTTTTGTTGATTTTTCAAAAACCGCTTGTCCGATTTCGATAAAAAACTATTATTCTAAGAACTAAGAATTTTTCAAATCGGTTAGCAAGAGACGGAGTTATGCCCGAACAAATATATATACATATATACAGGGTGTCCGCGCGGTGGCAGAATTCGGATTTCAAAATAAAATAATAAAAAAAACGAACGTTATTTTTTTTATTTCTACGTAGGATGCCTTTTAAGTTTTGTCGTTTGAAGAAAAAAACACAACTAGAACCTTAAAGTACTTTTTATTGTTTTTCAAAGTATTCACCACGTAGCTTATTACACTTTTCCATTCGCTCAAACCAGTTATTATAACATTTATTCCAGTCTAAAGTAGGGGTGTTCAAAATGGCTGACTTGAAAGCGTCGACTGCTTCTTCACCGGACTGGAACCTTTGACCACAAAGACTTTTCTTAATTTTAGGAAATGTAAAAAAATCGTTAGGGCTTAGGTCAGGACTGTATGGAGGATGATTAAGAATTTCTACTTTTTCCTGCTTCAAATAGTCAATCGTTTGCCGAGCGCTGTGTGAGCTTGCGTTGTCGTGGTGCAGGATGATGCGTCGCTTTGAGTTAGATTTTCGAAGTTCGGCGATGACTTGTGGTAAACAAACTGTGGTATACCACTCTGCGTTAACCGTTCTACGATCTTCAAGTGTAATAGTCGCAACATGGCCGGTTTTTCCAACGAACGTAGCCACCATCTTCTTTGAAGTGCTTCGAGAACGAACAACTTTAATCGGCTTTGGCTCGTCTTGAAAGACCCAGATTGTAGATTGTTGTTTGGATTCAGGATCATAGGCATAGATCCAAGATTCGTCACCACTGATGATGTCGTAGACGTGATTTGACTCTCCTCGGTTGAACCTTTGCAGAGTTTTCTTACACCATCTGACGCGAGCCGCCTTGTGATCGTCGGAAAGCAGATGCGGTATCCATCGGCAAACTAGCTTTCTCACACCAAGCACTTCATGCAAAATTTTCTGAATGGTTGTCCCTGAGATGCCTATTAGAGCCTCTATCTCTTGATATGTCACATGACGATCTTCGAGAATTAGTTGTCTCACAGCAATGATGTGATCTTCAGTGAAGGCGGATTTTGGGCGTCCTTCGCGAGATTTGTCACTAACACTAGTATGTCCACGCTGGAATTCTAAAAACCAGCGTTCGACAGTCCGCAGACATGGGGCTTCATCATTGAACACAGATGTTAGCTCTTCAAAACACTGAAGCCGTGTCAGGCCTCTTTTAAAGTTGTAGAAAATTATTGCACGAACATTTTCCTTAGAAAGATTCATTATCGTACGTAACCTGACAGATTCCAATCGACGCTGTGACTAAACAATAGCATTAATCCTAATACTTTCAACTGTTTTGAGATTCAAAATTCAAACACATTCGAATAAAGAACAGTTCCAAATTCAAAATTGCCGGGGAATATGGAAACGACAGAACTTAAAAGGCATGCCTAGTATGACTATAACAAAGAAGGGAAGTGCGGGTTTTATTTCTTAAATTATTTCGTCTAAATGTTGACCGTCACGTCGGACACACTCTTGGAATCTGGCTTCAGTATTCCGCGCCACTCGCTGGAGAAGAGACGTCGGGATGCCATTAACCTCGCGAACGATATTTTCTTTTAATGCTGGAGATGGTCGGTCGGGCGGTTTCATAAACTTTACTTTTAAGGTACCCCCACAGAAAAAAGTCCATGGGGGGTAAGATCCGGCGACCTGGGTGGCCAGGGGATGTCAGCGGAAAGGCTTATCAATTTGTTAGGGAACAAATCACGAAGAAGCGCCATGGTCTCTCTAGCAGTGTGTGGCGTGGCGCCATCTTGCTGAAACCATGTCTGTGAACTGTAGGCAGGTTGTGCTCTTAATATTGGCAGAAAAAAAATCGTTAAGCATGCGCCGATAAGAAACGCCGGTCACAGTAATGGCTTGTCCTTGATGATTTTCAAAAAAATAGGGTCCGATTATGCCTCTGCTTGACAATGCACATCAAACCGTCACTTTGGGACTGTGAAGTGGCTGTTGATGTTTCAATCGTGGGTTCCGTCCTTTAAGTAACCAATAACGGCAGTTCTGTTTATTTACACTTCCATTTAAATGAAAATGGGCTTCATCGCTCCAAAAGATTGTGTTCACTGTACGAAATCGCTGCAAAAATGTCTCGCAGAAACTTTTGCGCAAATTGTAATCATTAAGCTTAATCGCTTGCACAATTTGAATTTTAAAGGGGTGAAGTTTAAGGTCCTTTTTCAATATTTCGTGCACAATTGTTTTTGGGAGCCCTAGAGCAGCCGCTCTCTTACGCATGGACTGTCGCGGGTTATCGCGTAAACTGTTTGCGACAAGTTCGATGTTGTCATCAGTCCTCGACGTTCGGCTGGGTCCCGGCCGCGAATTATTTGCTGCTGAACTTGTTGTTCTGAACCTCCGCACCCACAATCTAATCAAATCTTCGCTTGGCGCGTCACGTAACCGTCGGAAATATTCGACGGTTGCGAAAAAGAAAGAAGATGAAGAAAGAGAGATAGAGGAAGATTTTGTTCGCATACAATATACCATCGGTGGCCAAATTAATAGGGACAGTAATAAGATTTTGGAATTTTCGAGTTTAAGTTGATTTGCGTAATAAATAATTGGTTGTAGGTCTCTTATATATTTTTTATTAGTATCTATGTTCTATTGGGATCACAAAAAATCCAAAATGTATACAAAACTGTTCATTATTATTCAGGTAAAAAAAAAAAATTGGTGAAGCTCTTATTTCAGCAAAGGGTGATACCACCCTTCTATGGTTCTAGGGTGATACCTAGGTTCTATGTGTCGGGGCATGCTCTATAAATAGAATGTTTTGCATTTTCCTTTAGTTTGGCATTATGATGCCATTCTCTGGTGAGGGTTTCTATAAGTTGCCTATCAGTGGTAGACACTTCTTTGGCAATGGCCCCTTTGGTGAGTTCCCACATTTTCTCAATGGGATTCATGTCAGTTGAATTCTCTGGCCAAGGCAAAACAGTGTCATTCTTTCAGCCAAAAATGCAGTAACGCTTCTGGTTTTGTGGCAGCGTACTGAGTCATGCATAAAAATGTATTCGACATCATCGGGGAACCATTCATTGACCTGCGACAATACCTGGGTTTCTAATACTCGCTTGTATTGGTCTTGTTTCATCGTTCCTCTTACGGTGTATAGGCGCCCCATGCCTTTGGCTGAGATGACAGACCAAACCGTAACACTAACCGGATGTTTAACCCTTTCTACGATGCAATCGGCGTGGAATCGTTGACCAGGGCGTCGTCTTACAAAAGAACTTTTGTCGACCAAAATTTGAAAAGTTGATTCGTCAGAAAGGCTTACCTGTAAATTAACAGAATGAATAGTAGAAAATAGTAGAAAAGTTATTGACTAATTGCATTATTCAAAAAAGTTATTTTTCCTCGACTCCAACCTGCGACAGTCATTATTCGATGTTGTCTGGCCCATTGGAGTCGTTTCTTTTTCATACTGTCGGTTAGGCGTGGTTTTTTTGAAGGCCACCGTCCCATCAAGTTCTATTCGACCAACCGCCTACGCATTGTTCTTTCCGAAATCTTTACACCCTCGACGTTCATCATCGTGGTCAAATGAGCAACACTCTTTTTATGAGTTTCGAGGCAGATGCTCCTAACTCTTCGATCGGTACGAAGTGTGGTAATCCTTTTTCTGCCACATTTGCCAACCCGAATTGCCTCAAGAGGCTTTTTATTGTCAATTTTAATTTTTATTCGATTTACGACAGATTTTGAAACCTCAGCCATAGCAGCTATGACTCTCTGGGAATGAGTGGAGTGCAGTAAAAATGTTAGTATCTCTCTACATTTTCTTGGAGAGGTGTCCAAAGCCTTGTCTATCCTAAAAAAAAGAAAATTTCGCGTCTAACTATTAATAAAATGTAAATTCATAGACAAAACATAGCAAAACTATTTTACTACGGGGCATTACTTACCTTTTGATTATTTTAGACAAAAAAAGTCGGTTAAATCAAGTGAAAAAACAGTTTCTAGAAAATTCAAAAATATATACTGCGAACCGCGCTTTTTAACAGACAATGACCGAATTAGAAGAAACCTTCCAAAATTGACAAATGATGCACGGATTCACTGTGTTGCCACTTGGCAAAAACAATAATAGTAGCAGTAGCTATATCAGATAAAATATAATGTTTTACCTGAAAATAAAACAGTTATTATATACGGAACCTTATTCTAGACCTATACAGTGAGACAGCATCTTTTCGGATCTGACGTCACGACCTCTCTTGTTCCCCCTCCCAACCGGCTCCGCCCCGCTGTGGCCGGGGGGAGGGGGCGTGGAGCTTGCCCGAATAGTCAGGCGCACTCCTCACATTGCATCTCACTTCCGGTGGATTATGAGTCCACCAGGCAGGATTCAAAATATAGGTCTAGAATAAGGTTCCGTATATAATAACTGTTTTATTTTCAGGTAAAACATTATATTATACACTATGAACCGTTATTCTAGACCTATACAGTGAGATGTGTTTATTATCGCCTGGTGGCAAGCTAAGTATATGCCAATGTGTGAAAAAGAAATTACTTATGAGTATTTACATTAAGCAAAATAAAACTGTGTGAGAACATTATTATTAGAAATGAAAGTGACTCAATGAAAGAAATTGCAGGGAATATTTATGAAAATAAATAAAAACTGTATAATTATGTAAAGAAAAAGATTTTTAATGAACCACCAAAACTAAGTAGGTATACCACAGTAAAAAGAACTTACACATACATAAGTTTTGCTATTCACTTATCATGATTAGTACCATAATGTATGCTTTAATGATATGATATTCGAAGAATTAAGATTTGCTTTGAACTAAAGTTACATTAGTTATGCATATCATACCTACTTAGATTAAATAAATCAATTTAACTGAATATAGCAATATGTTGCTTATTTATTGAAATTACATTGATTATTTAAGTAATCATTTATTATTTAGAATCTACACAGCTTCAAATGTCAGAGATAAATTGTTACGACTTTGCGATGTGTTAATTTCGGCTGAATAGAACCGTGCAAATGTGTTGGGGACACGCCAGTTCCCTTTTGCCATGATCTCGTCAATATTGTGGCACTCAAGCCAGTTGAGAGATGCTGCGGCACTTCGAGTACTACCAGGAGTAGCCTCTACTCCTGCCTCCTTAAGAATAGTTTTAACCCATCCTCCAATGACTGTTCGGGAGGCTGGCCTGACTCTACCACGAGTTGATATAAATAAATGATTTAATGTCATTGTTAATTCTACGTGATGATGATACTTCTATCAACTTACGTATCCACCATACAGGGCATATGGATTTATCTGTATGTGTGTGCAATTTCCATGATGATTGTCTGTGCGTATAGCTATCTGTCTTTGAGCCAAATGCTGGGTGTAAAACAATATGATTAGAATTCTCTTCAAAATGTGCACTATCAACCCGTAACAGTGTCAGGTCATGTACTCTACGACTAGAAGCGAGTAGCAAAATCAGTGCTGTGCGACGAGATACTTGGAATAAACTTGCATGAGGCGGCTGGTTAGAGCTGAGCCATTCTACCACAATACGTGGATCCCAAATGAAAGAATTTTTAGGTTTGGAATCAACATTAGCAAGTGAAATAGCTTTTAACATTCTCTGAACGATAGGGTCACGGCTTATGATTTGTCCGTTAGAACAGGCCAAAGTGGCAACTGTTGATTTATAAACTAGAATAGTTTTATAAGACAGTTTAAGAGTTAAGTGCAAGTATGCAAGGTACTTAGCGACTTGGGCACCAGAGGGGTTTGTATGGTTGAAATTATTATGAGTACACCAATTTAACCATTTTTTCCAAATACCAGTATACATTTTCTTCGTGGAGGGTCGCCAGCTAGAATTAAGTAGGTCTATTTCGTTTTGAGACCAATTTGTTAATTCGGCACACCACCCTTCACTAGCCATGCCTCTAGATACATCTGGTCCACGCGAACCGGAGGCAGATAAGTCCGTGTATCTAGTAACCGCCGATGAAGATTGAATATGGGTAAAGGAGCGCTCACCGCTCTCCTCTTCAGGTCTGGTCGCCAAAACACTTTGGACCAGCGCGGTACTATTAGGATGTATCGACCCTTGCACAGGTTGAGGTGTGACAGAACTCGTGGAATTAGGTGTGGTGGTGGGAATATCCACGCTCGACGGTATGACCACCTTCTGCTGAAGGCGTCGTGAAACTCTGCTTTCGAGTCTTTGCAATCTCGTGAGACGTAGCGCGCAAGCACGTGTGCGGTTTTCGAGGCGAACAAGTCGATTTTGGGCCTTCCGAACTTGCGAAATACCTCTTGACATGCTTCCTCCATTAGGGTCCACTCCCCGGGTAATTTGAGCCTTGACAGCATGTCTGCTTCTGTGTTTACTTGACCGGGCAGGTACTGAGAGACCAGGTGAATCTTGTTCTCGTCCGCAATCTCGAATAACATGCAAGTTAGCCGGTAGAGGTTCTGTGATCGGAGACCGCCCTCGTTCCGCATGTAACTCACCACACTCTTGTTGTCTGACTGAACTAGCACGGTTGAATGACGTAGCGATTGCTGACGATTGGTTAAGGCCTGTATAACTGCCCACATTTCCTTTAAATTGCTGTGCCAATGTTTCTGCTCCGGGGACCATAATCCGCTCAGACAAGCGTTGTCTACTATGGCACCCCAGCCTCTGGCAGATGCGTCTGTCGTTACATAGTGTGAGACAGGATCTGGATGTATCGCTGTTCCTATAGACAGAGCTCGTAACCACCACATTAAGGTCGTCGACACTTCCGGCTCGAGTGGCCGTTTTACGCGTGCTTGGTGCTTTGGAAGCCGATTGCAGGCTACTTGTAACGGGCGGCAATGAAGCCGACCTCTGGGCACAACGAAGGCTGCAAAGTTTAGCATACCTATCAAGCATTGAGCGTCGTGCAAACTCCATCGATTTACCTGTAATATGTGGCGTATCATATTGGAGATTTTGGAAACCTTTTCCTGGGGCAAATACTTGGAATTCAGGGCGAGATTCCATTTTATGCCGAGATAGTCTACTGCCTTGGTAGGGATCAATGTGGATTTTTTGTAGTTGATCATCCATCCCAGAGTTGTTAGGACTCTTATAGCTTCCGCAGCATGGTCCATTAGGATTAATCGATCTTGGTTCACGATTAAATAATCGTCCAAATAGACGATAACTCGCAAGCCCTTCTCTCGCAGCACGTCTGCTACCCAATTTGTCACTGTCGCAAATGCCCTGGGTGCTGATGACAGCCCGAATGGCAGACAAGTGATCTGAAGGAGCTCCGGGCTCGACTTCTTTTGGGTGATGACTGGGGCTGACTGCTAGGTGAAAATAGGCCTGAGAAAGGTCTATTTTGATCGCCCAGTCGTTCGGTTGCAAGAAATCCGGCACACGGTACATATTTATTAAGCGAAACTTTGTTTGCATTACGTAACGATTTAGATTTTTTAAATTGAATATCGGGCGATTGTTGGTATCTGACTTTTGCACTAAAAACATCGGACAGACATAACTTGGAGATGGATCTACTCGAATCAAGATTTTCTGTTGTTTCAAAATATCGATCTGTTCTGACATCAATAAGCTCGTTGGAGTTTGAAAACGTGTTAATAAGTCTGGACTTTGAAGTGGGGGTATTTTGAAAAAGGGAATTCGGTAACCAGATATCATTTTTATAATGTTCTCTGGAGCACCGTAATTCTTCCAAATTTGAATGTAATTTTTTAACCGCCCGCCATAAAATAAAATTTCTTGAGGATAGTCACTTACGATACTGATCGGATTTACGATTGCCGGAGAACCGTTTTTTGTTTTCGTTATGCCTGGTACCGGATTTATTGTTTCCCGACTTTCGGCCTCTACTTTTCGGGGGCGCTTGAAAGCTCGTGGATGTCTGGGGATCGAACCCAGGATTGTCACCGTGAAAGGGCTTGCGTGGTCGCTTAGCTGGAGGGCCATCCTGTCTATTCCGCATAGACATGGCATGAGGCTCTTCCGCAGAGCGCTTTTGGGCAGAGAACAACTTACTTGTACCACCAGCCCTTTGCAAAAAGGTGGTTAAATCCTGTGGATTAAAAAGGTTATCTTGTGTTGGGGGGATCTTTTGCAAGTCCACCTTTACATATTTGTCCCTGACACCCGACAAAATACAGTCACGACGTCTTTGAATGATATCAGCACGTCTCCCACAACTCATTTGCAAGAGATCCTCGGACACTTTCATGTAAGATGAGTTTTCGGAAAAAGAAGCATTAATCTTTTCATAAAGCGTGTCAGCGTTAAGTACACAGCCAGGCGATTGCGCCCATTCTATGATTTGCTGAAAATTGTTTCTTAGCAGCTCATTTTGTTGTATAAGCCCATGGGTAAAAGCTCCAAACGATCTATCAAGTAATTTAAGCCAAGAAGAATTTGTATCACAATGTCTAAGTTCAGTGTTAACATCGAGTTCGTAAAAACCTGGCTTAGCGACATACTTTTTCTCAGTTTCTAGGTATCTAACCCTTTGCCAATCATTAGTATCAAAATGATGTAGTTTATTTAGTACATGTAATCTACTCTCAGAGGCATTTTCAACAGTAGGTTCTCTTAGGTTAGTGGATACTGGAAATTCGAATACTTTCGCCTTCTGTGGTTTACTGAGAAGGTGATCATTCCCAAGAGAAACCCTCAAGCCTTCAGATGGATGTAAGGAAATATCAGAATCAGATTCGGGCTCGGTTTCTTTGTTTGAAAAGCGATCGTTATTTTTTAAGTACGATAATATTTCACTCACTTGATTTGACAGCGAGTCTAACCTGCGCTTGTCAGTTTCTCGGGTTTCCTGCCGCAGTTGCCGGTGTCTCCGACGTGGGGCGGAGCTGCTCGACGACGATGAAGACGACGAAGAAGTTGCCTGCGGTGAAACATGGGGAGGCGGGCGACTCCCGTCACCCTCGGCAGGTGCTTTCGTGGATTTTTCCATTTCTTATAAAAAAACACGCACTCAAACACTAAAAGTACTCGAAACACTATTACCGAGTTTTCAAATAACCACTGAATAAAGTTTTTCCACGAACTAAAATTGTAGTGCTTTTATTTAAACTAATAATTTTAAACACTAAACAGCAGCGCTGTTGCCCGCACTAGAAGAGGTGTGATCGCACCGAAAAACGATGCCAATGTGAGGAGTGCGCCTGACTATTCGGGCAAGCTCCACGCCCCCTCCCCCCGGCCACAGCGGGGCGGAGCCGGTTGGGAGGGGGAACAAGAGAGGTCGTGACGTCAGATCCGAAAAGATGCTGTCTCACTGTATAGGTCTAGAATAACGGTTCATAGTGTATAATAACCCTTTAAATGAAACACATTTTTTCAAATATACATATTAAACTATAAACTACATAAAATCAAGCACTGTCCCTATTAATTTGGCCACCTACTGTAGTATGCGAACAAAATCTTCGACGAGCAACGACACATGAATCGTTTGTTAGCGTCCGACGTGACGGTCAACATTTAGACGAAATAATTTTTAAGAAATAAAACCCGCACTTCCCTTCTTTGTTATAGTCATAGAAATAAAAAAAAATAACTTTAGTTTTTTTATTATTTTATTTTCAAATCCGAATTCTGCCACCGGACACCCTGTATAAACATCCAAATTGAGAACCTCCTTCTTTTTTTAGAAGTCGGTTAAAAAGCATCGCGATGCCATAACACTTTGCTCTGAAGCCATCATAGGAAATATAAACATACATAAAAAAGAAATATTTCCTTTTATTATGAACGCAATTATTTATTAGAGCGTATCTAAATATTTCCTGCGAGTTATCCACGGCTTATTAAGTACTATATGTTTGTATAGTCGCCTTTGACTGTAAAATACTTCAATTACACTATGTTTCAAAACTCTACATCACGCCGTGAAAGGCTGCAGATTGAGTTGACAACGCCTGAAGTGAATAATCATAATATATTTATATACTGGCTTTTCACGCGGCGTCACTTGAGTTATGGTCTGAAATTAACCCACGGCAAAGCTTTAAATATATGGCCTATGACACTCGGGGACAATATAGCTTTCCATTAGTGAATGATCTTTCGGACTTAGATCTGGAGTTCCTGAGATTACCACGTATGCACAAACCTACAAACAAAACCTTCTTTATTAAGAAGGTTATAGTAGTATAATATTATTATAGTATAGATGTACTGGTATAAAATAAGGCCATCAATCCGGAAATGTTAACACTGAGTCAACCATTGTGTTCTTAAATACACGAGTTATATTACGTTAATGTTACATCATAACTATTACCAGTTGCCCGCGAAATTGCAAAAAACGCACGAAAATTATGCTTTTTGAATTTGTCTGTCAGTACCATACTGACCGACTCACCGGTAGTCTGACCTTCATTTTTGCGGGCTATTCCGGCGCTTCCATCGTACTAGCATCACGCTTGTAGACTACGAGTGAGTAGGCCAGAGTGTAGTACATCAGTGACTCGTTTGCCCAGTAAACTACACTCATCGTTTCATTGATCTGGATATTTATATTCACTTCAGCCATTATAAAAGCAGACACTGCGCCTGGTATGGAACCCTCTTTGCAAACTACATTATAATACACCTGATAAAATATTAGACCTAAACCGTTCTAAAAAACAGTATTCACACTGCAATCCAAGAGTTCGGTAATCCGACACTCGTACTTAAAGTTTATTCATTCAGTGTTTGGTTAACGATTACCGATACTTTAAGAGCATATTATATAATATACTCATTTCTATCGACAAATACACGATTATAATTATTCCTAACCGCAACCACGCGAATGGCAGCCATCTCGATTTTTTAATCGGCTGACCTAGGGTCTGTTCAAGGAAATGCTAGATTTCTACCTTTGAATCTATAAGACCTAATAGTCGAATTACTGACATTTTTTTTTTATATTATAGGCCCTTAAAGCTTCGGTAACAGTTGACTAAAAACACTGGTATTTCGCACATAATTAAATTGAAGTAAATTACTCCAGCATCATGTCAGACCCCTAGATTGCAGGTACTTTAATTTAATCTGTGGTGTTGAATATCCGTTAAAAGCGACATTCTTTTCTATTTAGCAAAATCGTGAAAAATTTGTTCATTATAAAAATAAAGAATATTTACGGTTTTTATAGCTATTATAATATTAATTGTAAAATGCAGAGGCACTTATATATAATCTTTCATTTAAAAGAGAATATCTACAGATTTCTTGGAGTTATACGTTATTACGGCGTTGTTTTATATATATTTTTATCTTTTTCATTTTTTATAGAGAACATGTCCATATTGCCGTAGTTCAATATGGACTACATCAAATATAAGTAGAATATGGTATGTTTGGTAATAAATACGTTTAGATGATTTATAGCAGCTGAATTGGGTAGCCGAACCAATAAAGTTGTGTCCGAAAAATGCTCACCCGCAGGTGATTATCTAAATACTCTCCAAATAACAACCTTGACAATGATACCAAAGGTGTTACTTACTACCACTGGTACTCGGTAACGTGCCATACAAGCAGGCAAGACTTTTAACACTGCAAAAGTGATTGTATATCGGGTTGATAGTACATAGACCTACTGTTTTGCTGACAGTCTACTTACTCTAGTGGACAAACTTTCACCCACTAAGATACACATGTTATTACAGGTTACATGACCGTACAAGGTTATTCGTTTTTGAGGGAAGTCTTCTATTTCGAACGATAGCTAGAATTTGCGAAAACTTCGTGACGTCCGAATGGCGGCCCCGCTTGATTTCTTGCGTTATTTTGAGACGATTTGTTTTATTTCAACCGAAATAGCGATTTTATTAATATTTCAATGTGAACTTCGAAATGAAATTAATGACCGTCTTAGGACTTTTTTTTTTTCAAATTGGGACATGTTCACCAGTGTGGTGAACTTTCCCAAACGACTGTAACTCCTGTAAGCCAGAATCAACAGTGGCGACCACCAGAAAAGCGCCGACACAATGAAGCTCGACGAAGTCCCAGAGAAGCAATTTAAAGCTGTCTTGGATCCCGCAACGAAATTAATCAGGAAAGAATAGCAGAGGAGTAGGAAACAACATAATTTTCACTTCCCTCCATATCGATCTCCTACTGATAGTAGGAGACAGAATAGAACAAGGCCAATAGGAACAAAGGGACGTTTACAACTGGGATAAGCCTAGTTGCCTAGCATCACGGATAATATTAGGCCTTTACCTTTTTTGGGGTCTTTACCTATGAAATTGGAGATTTGTATGAGAATTTTAAAATATAAAAATTTTGGTAGTTTTTTTTATTTCAGCTAATCAAAGTACAGATGGCAGTTTGTTTATCCCTTTACTGTAGAAGTCTGCCGGACGGGAAGCGATGAAGTCAGCGAAAGCGTTTTGTACTGCCTCTCGGGAGTCGAATTTTTTACCACTTAAAAAAATGTATGAGTGACGTCATTATTATTATTATTACTAGACATTGGGGTGATTCATCCACTTAGCGGACATGCAACGCATGTACTCCATGACGCGCGCTCGCTTTGCTCGCATATTAAATAACACTAATATCTTCTGTCCCCGAAGTGCCGGGCCTCCGCCGGCCTCCTTCGTCGGCCTACGGCCCGGTGCCCATGCCGCCCATAAAGGATACTGTCGCGAGACGGTCGTATTATAGGAACACGAAGAATAAATAGCGGACGTTTTGCTCCCATGACTTACTACGTTACGGTCGTTTTATCAACGAGGACATTTTGCTCTGCGGACCAAATGAGCATAACAGGTCACAATGTTAGTCCAGGATCCACGGTACATTTTTTCACTTGATTACTATCAAGCTAATTTTCCGTGAGCAGCTGCATTTTGATGAGACGCCAACATTACCCTATACGAAAACTCTCGATTGTGGTAGGTAATAGGGGCAGCAGGGATAAAATATATATTGATTACAAATATATTTATTTGATGATTTTCAAAAATCTATTACTATTTTTTTTTGTTAAATGTGATGATCATTATCTAAATCCAACATGTATTGATAACAAGCTCATCAAAAATTATTACAAACCAGCTGTTTTTTAGGGGCCGTAGCCGAATGGCAAAAAACGGAACCCTTATGGATTCGTCATGTCTGTTTGTCCGTCTGTCCACCCGTATGTCACAGCCACTTCATTCGGTAACTATTGAGACTACACAGTTGAAACTCGGTAGGTAGATGTATTCTGTGAACCGCTTTACGATTTTTATACAAAAATAAAAAAAAGAAATAGGGGGTCGCCCCATACATGGAACTGAAACTATATTTTTTTTTTTCAACAAACCTATACCTACGCGTGTGGTGTCTATAGACATTAGACAGGTCTTTAAAAATGACATTGAGGTTCCACCATGGAGCAAAATATTTTTTAATACAGTTGCTCAAAAAGTGGCGTATTGCAGGGACGTATAGCGTTCGGGATGTGGGCTATTACGTACTCGTGCTTTTTCTTTACCTTTCCCGAACTCGTGCGTTCTCTTTCCCAACTGTCAAAATAATGTCCATTAAAAAAAACCAACCACGAAGTATTTACTAAATAAAATCATAGAAGTTTTTATGATTCATGCAAATATTTCTAAAGAAGCTACTAATTTGTTTCAATATCAGATTTAATTATTTGATTCAATGAGTTAAAGGTTTCATTCCATTTCATCTCATTTTTAATTTTTATTTCATATCAATAAAAAAAATCTACTGAAGACTTGGCTGTATGGGCATAGTTCCCTTTGCCTACCCAGAATGGGTAAAGAAAACAAAAAAAATCTCTGCTTATATTCTTTTACGGTTGGCGCCATTTTCCAAAAATGTTCTTTGCGAGTTTAATTACGGTTTTATTATTTTACTAAATTGCTTCATTTTTTCGCAACTGTATTAAAAATAGTTGTTCAGTACACGTGCGGAACCGTCATTGCAACTTGTTCCGACTGTCAACCCTCGCCGTCGGCTGTGCCTCGGCTCGGTTAGACATTTGTCGGAACTCTTTGCAATGACAGGCTTTCCGCACTTATAATGAAATATACTATTTTCTCAAAGCCAATCGTTTGGAAGACAGACACTTCCAAATTGGTAAAATGGCGACCGGCCTCGCGGTCGCTTGCCTTCGGTATTGCCAACAATGACCAGCTTTTCAAGGCTGCTATCTCATCTTTGCATTATGTGGCCGAAATAAGACAAAATACGCTGTAGGTAAACTGTTGACAATCGAGTCTTGATATCGAGTTGGTAAAGGATAGACACATTTGTGCGTTTGGCCGTCCATGGAATTCGGAGAATCCGCCTAAAACACCACATTTCGAATGCGTCTATCTGTCTGTCTTACTCTTGTTTGGATTGTTGTGAGAGTGTTGTGAGGAAAATCAGGAAAACTAGTGCTCTGACCAAACGGGCCTTCGTTTTAAAACTTATACCACGTTTTTCCGAGATGTTCTGGGGGCGTAATATAGCATCTTTAGCCATGGCTATCCGCCGTTTTATTTCTGGGACGCAGCTACCTTCATCTATATTATATCTATATATACAGGGTATCATTTAAGCTATCACCAATTTAATTAGTTTTGTGTTTCTTAAATAATAGGGTTTGTCCTCAAAATAGTAGATCTGTCACCAAAATGTAGTCACCAAACAATGCAAAATCAGTTCCACAATAAATCACCTAAAATCCTGAGATATAAGGTTGAGTAAATCAGGTGTTAATAAAACACCTGATTTACTCCATGACGCGCGCTCGCTTCGCTCGCATATTATATAACACTAATATCTTCTGTCCCCGAAGTGCCGGGCCTCCGCCGGCCTCCTTCGTCGGCCTACGGCCCGGTGCCCATGCCGCCCATAAAGGACGCTGTCGCGAGACGGTCGTAGTCAGGGATCGATAATCGATTTATTTGGTGACAGATCTACCATTCTGAGCACAGAGCTATTATTTAAGTAACAAAAATTGGTTATCGATCTCTTATTTTACACATATATTAACATTAATTTGATAATTCATACCTGGGAACAATTTTTGTTTATCTGAGAACGAAAATATTTCGTGGCGATAGATCTATTTATTAGGTGATACAACTTGATGACAAATATAAATTTTGGTGATAGAAAATATAGTTCCCATATATATATAAATGTTATGTTGGTTTGTGTACGCTTCTAAAACTCAAAAAGTTCTGCACCGATCGAGCTGAAATTTTAGAATGATATATAATCCACATCAAGGATTGTTTTTACAGTATCCACGCGGGTGAAGCCGCGGGCATCAGCTAGTATTATATATATAAATAAAAAGATAAGTCCTGACTGACTGACTGACTGACTCATCAACGTCCAGCCCAAACCCTGAGACCTACAAAGCTGAAAGCTGAAGCAGAGGTTCCCTTTATAATGTAGACAAGGAATAAGGAAGGATTTTTCGAAATTCAACCCCTAAGGGAGTTAAATAGGGGATGAAAGTTTGTTTGGAAAATAGTCATTTTTATAGTTAAACCGAAATCCACGCGGGCGAAGCCGTGGGCAAGAGCTAGTTACTTATATTGGAGCCCAGTTAATCAAAGCTGTCCACAGTATAGATGCCTTAGATGTTATAGGCGCCCGATAGCTTTCCCGCACGATCTACCACCATAAGCTTGGTTTTCTGCCTATTATTGCAAACCCTACTTTGCCACTTTCCACTTCCAATCTGTGCAGTATCTCTTCCATGTTGCCAAAAGTTTTTTTTTTATTATTTAATATGGGCTTACTCTTGATCTCAATCTTGCCCTAAGGGCAGAGATGAGGTCGACGATGGAACGAGCTTACCCAGAAGAAGCCTATTTACTCGCGACTCAAATAGATTGGGGTTATATGTTACAAGTTGTAGCAAGGAGAACGGTGTCGTCAGTGTACCTCAGATTGCAAATCCACTTTCCACCAACAGTAAACCCCTTGTCCCAGCCCCAGCTAGTGATGTGCAATTCCGCTATAAATAATTATCATGTTATAGACTATTGAATATATTTTTATAACATGTTATTTTATACGTTATCATTATAACGAGTTGCAACAAAACGCGGCAGCAATCTGAACGCGGAGACGTTGTCGTTTTATTCGGCAACACGTTAAACGGGCGCAATGATGCGCTGTGAATGTTATCACTTAGTGGACTGTATACGAACGAATATAATAATATCGTTATTATTAATATTAAGAACGAATATTATTATATAGTTTTAAATTATCAGTGAACCTTCCTTTGAGTTTTAGGACTAATAAAATGTTATCTATACTAATATTATAAAGAGGTAAAGTAAAGAGGTAAAGTTTGTTTGTATATTTGTTAAATTGTAAGGGGTAATCTCGGGATCTACTGAACCGAATTTAAAAATTCTTTCACCAATAGAAAGCCACATTATTGCCGAGTGTCATAGGCTATATAAAAAACCGAAAAATAAAAAGGCTTTTACGTGGTAGTCCGTTTTGCAAAGTGAATGGGAGAAAAAAATCAAAGCCGCGGAGGGCGCGGGATGGTTTCGGGTTTAATTCGGTTCGCGTTCGTGCTCGCTTCGGGAGAAAGGGGCGTGGCCTTTTACATCTGATCTGAGAGGTAGGTACCCGCGCGGCTCAGTCGCGTGGTCGGCTCCTTACGCAGCGGACGTCCCCGAAATTGAATTTTTCGAAACGTAATTAGCACACTTTCGACTAATTATGCCCAACGAAGTGGGCACGGGTCAGCTAGTTATTAAGTACAGTTGAACCAGTGTAAAAATAAAAAAAAAAAAATTGGTATTTTGTGATTCTCACTTAAATATCACGGGGATGGCAGAGGGGTGTCAAAATTTTGGTCCTTTTTAGCCTAGGACGCTCCGTTTTCAAGATATTTCAATTTCATATTTTTTTTAACAGAAAATTTGAGCGCCCATAACTCGGAAACGGTGCATCGTAGGACCGCCGCGCGGCACCGCTTGCTACGTTGTTATACTTATTATATTACCCCGTTCTGGCCCCACTGTTATTCGTTGGGCGTGTTGTTGAGTTAGACGTTATAATGATAACACGTAGGCAGCGTCGGTATAACAAACGTTATTCGTTATGAATCAATAACATGTTATGTTTTGGTGTTATTCGTTATATTAACCACCACTAGTCCCAGCCCTCAAGAGTCTTGAATGATATTACTCTTCATACACATTGAAGAGCAGAGGTGAGAGGATGCATCCCTGCCTAACGCATTTGAGCAGTCGGTGTCGATTTTGACGAAAGCGCGGTTGTTGATGTAGAGGCATCGGACTAGTTCAATAAGATGTTGAGGCGTTCCCGCATTTGATATAATCTATGAAACTTGATTTGTTCCCGCGTGCCTTTGCCTTTAACAAAACCTGCTTGCTCTTCTGGAATTTGTGGCTCCAGAAAGTGTATTAGCCTGTTGTTTATGATGTACAGGAGTATTGATGGTGCGTGGAGTAAATGCCGAACACTTATTATAATTTTTAGAATTTTGTAGGTAACTTGTAAAGAGTGGGTTTAATAGAAAATATCCAATCCCCAAAACCCAGTTAGTAATCATTTTTAATGACTTCGTTATCGATACATATTGGAAGGAAGGAAGGGGACTCTTTGATCAAACCATACATTTTGTAGGACAAATATTTTTTCAAATAATTTAGATAATTATCATCAGATTTAACAAAAAAAACCCAGCTGACGATTCTCAAAAGTGTTTGTACTAACACTTTTGAGAATCATCAAACCAACATATTTTATCCCTGCTACCCCTATTACTTACCACAATCGAGAATTCGAGAGTTTTCGTGCAGGAAATTCTTGGGCGTCTCGCCGTCTCATCAAAATTAGCTTGATAGTAATCAAGTGCAAAAATGGACCGCGGATCCTGGACTATTTGTTTCTTACTTGGTAGTATGGCGCTAGGGTATCGGAAAAATTGTTGGCGTGACCAAAAATACTGAAACGTCAGAAGTCAATAGCGATTGTCATCATCTTAATATCCGTCCTAAGTTGTGACCTGTTTTATATTTGATTGTCTTTTGGCTTGTCTAATTGAAAAAGTAGATTGGTATCCTTTAGTTAGGGACTGTTATTGTCACATAGGAACCTAACGAATCCCCATAGCTGGTGAATTGCCTGTAATAATTATGTACGTGAATGTTTGGAAGTGGAAACTATTTCCGCACAATTACATCAGTCACTCAAATTAATGGTAGGTAATTGTAAGAATTGGCGAAACATCACATTTAAATACAAGAATATTAATTACATGAGAAAACTTGCAAAATTATACATTTCAATTCATTAATTCTCAAAGAAAAAGTAAATATCGTCCATAATAAATAATTAGTAATTAATAATATCATAAATTAAAATGAGATAAGTTATAAATAGTCACCTTGTTACATGGATAAGATCTTGTAATACATCGCGGGTTATTGAAAGTGCATACAGGATGGGCCCGCTACATCCTGGTCGATCACATGTCCGCGAGAAGCTCCGAGTAGTAGTGAGTTGCACTCAGGTAGTCCACGAGTCGCCTCGGCAGAGGGAGGCTATTGACGAGGTCTCGACGTACGTACTTTAATATCACAAACCTGAAAATGTTATTTCATGATATACATTTAGCTTAGCATTCCATTTCTATTGTTATTCTTTATTGCACACAAAAAATAAAGATTATGTACAGCGGGGAGCTTGATCCAGAATAGGGTTTTTTCATAGCAGACCTTACTTCGATTGCCTCTAAATATATAAATCTATTATTTTAAATTCAGTCGCAGGCAACACTAACTGTTGCCAGCGACTTGGTTCGCGGAAACATTTTTGATTGTGTGAGAGTATATAACTGGATAAAGTGGCGATCAACATCTTTCACCAACATAAATCCCCAAATCTGGATCCAGCTCTACTATAAAGAGTAGTCGACTATCTGACACCAAGACTGGTGATGAAATACAATAGGGTCAATCGGGGAACTGATTGTGCCTAATTGTTCAATCAGGAATATGTACCTATTCATTTCAAAACATACATTCCTTATATTCATTTTCGATACATAGTAATAGTAAAGTGAATACTAAACATCAAACAGCAACCAATGATGGTATCACCCTGTGACAAAGCCCCGAAACACCAATACTTTCAAAAGTACTACAGCATAATAATCAGAGAAGACCAGTAGGGCTACTCAGGTTAGAAAGATCTGAGAATACACAATTATGTATTAAAGAACGACTCGAAGCCGGAGATATCCAGCTCGCTGGGGATTTTCAACACCGTCTACAACGCGGAGTGTGAGAGAAGCGGCCTATGGCATACAAGCCAGGAGAGTTATGGACATAACAGACTACGAGATTTATCTGCTGTTTACACGTGTCGTCAAATAAAATTGATTGGTCTTTATTGGCAGATAATTAAACTAAATATTTTCAACTAAAAGCTCTTTCTTTGCTACCAAAAAGAAAAAACTAGATGTATGTCGTAATAAATGTTTGAATGCTACGTGTTATTCAAATTAAAGTAAGATTGCATATTGGACTGAACTCCTATAACAAACGGTTTCTAATCGAATCTTATGTTATATAGGTATCTCTGAAAATAATGACTCGGCATAGTTGAAAATATGATTAAAAATTCGGTGGCGTGCCTAAAATATTCTGCAACGTGCCATCAATGGCACGCGTGCCATTGGTTCGCTATCCCTGATAGAACATACATAGGGTGATCTTGAGTGGTACAGCACATGTCTCGTCACTTTACCAGCTTCTCTCTTATTTAATTAAATAATATGTGTAGCTTACCTGCACATATGCTGAAGACTTTGTACACGCTTAAACCTTGAAACCGGATATAGTAGTTGTACTCGCACTGGCCCAAGCACGGGCCTCAAGTTCAAAAAGAACAAATATCGTCCGCTGCGAGATGTTTCTACCGCATTCTCTATGAATTCTACTATAGTCTGAGCTTTAAACATAGTGCAACCACCAAAACAGAAATTACCTGGAAATTAAACATAGAACGTTTTATTACAAAATATTTGTTTTTCAATATTGCTATCTTTTTTAAATAATAATAAAAACTAAAATTAATAGTTGACTGGTAGCAATAATAGGATTCAAGCTACCGGTGGCCAGGGCTCCTGCTCCGCCTCGTATTCACAAAAGTCGTATATCTCGCTCACTTTCGTAATGCTTAAAAAAGATTTATCGAATCGAAATCGAATCGAAGCGTTTGTGAATAGGCAGGTGTTCAGAAGTACCACTTTCTGGATAAAACACTTGATTCAGCTGCCTAGCGAGATCGTCATATGTTCACCAAGGCGTACATTGCATCTCAGCAAGTAATATTAAATTTGCATACCACCAAATGCTATGACACCAAAATGGCTTAAACGAAAACAATTACTATTTCCATAAACCTGCTAGCTAGTTAAGCTAAAAGAGCTGCTGCAAACTCAGCACCGATAACACCTTAGAAGTCCAGCTTGAATCACTCACTCTTTCAAGCTCAACCAATTAGTGTTTGGAAACTCAGAATGCTTTATACCAGAACCCAGGTATTTTAATTATTATTACCTATTCAGTTATGTATTTCTTTACAGTCAAGGTTATTCTAAAGGGTACCTTCAAAACTCTCTAACAAAACCTATGTCAACGATAAAATACATTTCCATCTGTACATAAATAAGATTGTTTACATATTCGCGATTTTGGTAAAGCTGTGGTAAATGATTCAAATAAATCTTACCCTGATCATGTTCAATCCTTACATGTCTAAGACCATTTAACTTAAATGTTAGAGTGAATATATAATGATCATCACTACTGTCACGGACGATAAATGAACCATCTGGTTCATTAGACAGAATCTTTTCAGCAGCTTCCACCGATAGGGGGCCCCAGTACCAACCATACTGAAATGAAAATATATATGATATCGATCAAAAGGGCTTTGCAGCAACAGTAATATTTCAGTAACGATTCAAACAACTGCTTACATCTTTAACTTTCTGTATGGAAGTAGCGAAGTCCATAACAGTGTCTTCTTCAGTGGCGGCGCGGCGCACAGCTGGTCTTGCGTGCATGGGCGGTGGCAGCGGCGGCAGCGCTCGGCGCACGGCGGCGGGTGGCGACTCCTCCTTGCTCTCGCTCACTCGCTCCACGTCTGCCGCACTCTCCGCCACGGGCTGGCGTCTCCAGCGAAATAAGTTACAAAAACTCTGCTTCAAATTAATTGATAGTAACCTCACTGGAGATATTTTAACCTTTTGGTTTTGACTTGTAATACTCTTCTTAACGACTTTATCGTTCTTCTCTATTTCGATGACATCCTTCGGAATGTTTTCTTTGTGCTTTTTGTTCTTAACATTCATACCAAACGAATTTTTGTTCGGTTTTTTATGGTTGTTATTCGTTTCCCCAGTTCTAGTTATTTCATTAGTTTCTTTCAAAAATACTGTGGAGCTGGCGTCCTTCCCCAAATGTTTTGCGTGTATACCAACATTGCTCACTATGGGGTTATTCTTTTTATTAATAGTAGCTCGACATTCCGAATCGCTTGAACTAGAATAAAGCGTTTGTAAATATTTTCTCATTTCGCGCAAGGTTAAATGCAATGAGTCAGTATCAGAGTCACCCGTACTTTTCTTAAAAGACGAACTAGGCAAGCTATGTCTTTTAGTTTTTACATCTTTAGTTCTGATATTTTCTTTAGTCTTATGATTTTTATCGGCAGAGGTATTCGTAGCTGTAATTTGGGTTGTAATTTTGCCACGTTTTTTTATGTTTCTGGGTGGCTTTTTTCCTTTATTCCTTAGATTGCTTTGACTAGGCCGTACCATATCAATGGGCACTGCATAAATGTCGCTATCGAATGGGACATTGTACATATCCGTTATATCGGAGGTTTTGGAAGTCAGTGTATCATGTGAGATAGCCTGAGTAATGAAATTAGAGTCATCAGCCTGGAACTGTGTTACAAGAGAGTTGTGACTGCTGGACAATCGCGACGACAGCGAATTCCTCGAAGAAGGCCGATTAACACGACAGGGACTCAAATGAAGAAGTCTTGGACTCGCGAATCTATGGTTCAAACATTGACGCCGTTCGTATAGCGATTCAGACTTAAATTTTCTTGGGTACACAGGCGAAAGGTGTTTTGTGGTTATTGGTTTGTTGTCTGTCGTGTCAAGGGTGAAGATAACAGTCGGCGGCACGAGTACTGCCGGACATTTCTCTACTTCTTCTGCAGCAGGGCTATCCTGCAAAAGAGAACACTTGAATAAATGTAATGCAAATATATAGGAATTTTATAATTAGAAAGGTTATAGCCAAAAACAATATAATAAGACTTTTTTTTTTAATGTCAATGCCAATTATGGATATTTTTACTCTATGCTACCTTGCAAGATATAGATTAGTAACAACATAGTTACCTGAAATTCAGGTGGTGGTTCTATAGTAGTAAGTATTGCTTTTCCAGGTCCTTTTTTCACTGTATTAAAAAAATCAGCACCCATATGCTCTGTTTCAGTTGGTTCACATAGTGACAATGACTTTTCATCGAAGTCACTTTCCTGTAACTGTATAGAGAGACATGGACATTAGTTAAACAAAGAAACACAACAAACAAATTGAGTGATTGTTATCTTCTAGTCCTACATTAAATGTGTACATATGTAACATAGATACAATAAGTTTTATGATTTCAAAAATGTTCTTTGCTGAGCTGATCTATCATTTTTATCATCTGGGGCTAAGTTACATAAACAATAGATTGCTAGCTCAAAACAGTAGCCTGTAGATAATACATTCTTCTTTGGTCATTTTCATAGAGCATTCTCTATTGGTAAGGAAAAAGTTCATGGCCCACCAAAGTATGAAAACCATACCCACGGCGTACAGTAAACAAAAGTGCTGGTTGTACAGAGAAATGTGTACAGTTTCCAATGGTATCTTTCGCATTACTGTGGGAATTGTACATTACGGTAAAAAAAAAAAATGCATATTTTGTAATAAGTTTGTTTTCCATAGTGTTTGTATGAAAGACAAAGTTACATTTGCGGTTTTGTAAATGTGCTGTATCTCAGAAACTATTTACTATAATATATCGTTCAAACCCACTTTGGTTGAAAGATTTTATTACGATCTACAGCATATGTTTTTTTTAGATTTTTCACTCTTATTTTTAAAGTTAGAGGGGGGGGGGGGGCACACTGTTCACCACTTTGGAAGTGTCTATATTGTTAACGATTGACTTTGAGTTAAAATGGTTTTAGGAACCTCAATGTCATTTTCAAAAAGTAGCCTATGACACTCAGCAATAATGTGGCTTTCTATTGGTGAAAGAATTTTTAAAATCGGTTCAGTAGATCCCGAGATTACCCCTTACAATTTAACAAATTAATATACAAACACACAAACTTTACCTCTTTATAATATTAGTATAGATATAGATACCCCACACGAATAGACTTGATGAAAAATGTTTTTTTAGCTTTAGTTCCATGTATGGTTCCATTTTTTTTTAGACCCTTAATCTTTTTACGTCTTCTCCCATCGAATTGCCATAATTTTTTTAGATAAAATGAAAAGTGGGTTTTGTGGCCGTAATTTAAAAATTATTTGGTTTCTGTACGACGACTTCGACCAACCGGGTTAGATTTGGGCCATGACCTTTATGAATAATAATTTTGACTGGTTCATTGGTCTAGCTAGGAGGTTTGAGATTCTCAGGTGGGGCAAAATGTGACCAACAAGTTTTCTTAAGATTGTGTCATATTATTTTGTGCATAGGCCTGCATTCGCTGAGCGCTGTGAGCTGCAAGGCATACATAACAACACATGCAATATGGTGATAAAGCAAGCCAGGTGAAATAAAATAAAAGATAATAATGCAACATAACAACTAGTAAAATACAATTGAAAGTCCAGCACTATCCTTTGTAACATAACATATTTATAATAGACCAGAAACTTTATAACTAGCCCCTTAGGGTATTGCACTTTTTTTTTGTTATTTTTTTAAGTGGGGATGTAGGAAATCCAAATGTGAAATCTAAAATTCTGTTAAGAACCGTTTTTTTTTAAGTTTATCATAGCTTACTCGCAAGGTAGGTGTCTCGCTTACTGTCAAGGGCTAACTGTGTGCTAAATTGAATTAAACTCTTTTCACCCAAAGGTAACAGTCATAGTTACTTTCACATTATTTATTTATTAAGAAAGGCACAACAATGAATTTACAAGAAATGCCACAATAGGTACACCAGTCTTCTCATTCTTATTAAAGGCAACTAAACTGTTAGTTTAGTTGCTACATTTAATATCTACAAAATAATATTGCACTAGTGCATGCATTGCATTTGCTATTTGCATTAGTGTAAGTATGGATGCTATTCAAGGAGTAAGACTGTGAGAGATTATATTATTCAACTATTGACTGGCTGTTCATATAATTGTTGATTCACAAGCACAGCTAAGTAAAAAGCAACAGCTGTTTATAAAAAAATAGAACAAGAATCCAAGAATAATTCGACACAAGCATAAACAACAAAACTATCTACAAACAATAAAACTATAAAGAAAAATGTCATTATTCTGGTACAAAAATGATTCACAAAATGTAAAAATGAGGAAACTAATTCGCAAGCAATAATTTACTCTGATTTTGTTGTATTTGGAGAATAAAAGTAATTTAACCTTCGCCCACACGACAATACAATTACACAAACATGCATTAGCTACGTACTTATTTCCTACTCATTTGAAATTACTTTGCCTTTATCCCATGTCCTAATATGTGGATATTATATGTAGGTACATGACTGGACTAGGTATTGAATCAAAAAGTTTACAAAATCAAAATCATTCTCGTACCTATATTGTTTACAACACGTTTAGCTTCTACACCAGAGATCAAAAATGGCAATAACATATTTAATAAAAATGTTACAGAAAAGAACCTAAAACGTCAACTACATAACACTATCAAGCGGCCTTTAGCTAATGAGATATTGTAATTTGTGAAGAAAATTTCTACTGATTAGCTCACCTCGGATACAACGTGATGCCATCCACTGGCAGAATCACTAGAAAAAGAACCACTTGTGATTATAAGACCACTATCTTCGCTTAACGGAGGTGCCTCAGAATGTGTTGAAAAAGGCGGCGACTCCATTACCCAAATATTTGATTGGGATAACTAACATGAACAAAAAATGGACGTAAATTCAGAATTTTCATAAAAATATTGAAGCAAATACATTGCATTGCAGTCTTTTACTTCTTAATTAATGCCCGAACTAAAAACTTTTTTTAAGGATTAGATACAAGCGAAATGAGCCCAAATATTTTTTTAACGGTGCAGCACTGCCATTAAAACATTATTGTGAGCTTGCAATACCGCCCGAGACTGAAAAACCCATAGATAAGAAAAAACCAAACCAAAAGTGGACCATGAGTGGCATAGATATATAATTATATATCTATGATGAGTGGACTAAGTGGACGACCTGTGTGGACGACATTCGCGTTATGGTGAATGCGACAAGGTTGCCCGCGAAATTCGAATTTTCTTACGTTTTTTGTAATTTAATCACCAATACAACCGTCTCAGTTCTTAAAGGTCTCAAGAATGCCTTTTTCATCAAATAGCCTTATGTTTAAGCCTCTGCCACAATATAAATATCTTATTATACAGTACTGTGACTCGGCCTTATCTTTGGAATAAATGCATAAAGCCGCGCGGTCGCGCGGTACGTAAACATGCAATAGGGCTGCCCGCCTCCTGTATTTAATTACATTTGCCTTTTTTTATCATGAATGGGCTTGCTCTTGACCTCAATCTTGCCCTAAGGGCAGAGATGGTTGAGATAGTCGTGGAGAGGATCCGGCAGCTGGGTCTCGAGGTGGCGCTTCACGAGTCCGAGGCCATGTGCTTGCATGGGCGTGGGAACATGCCACCGTCGGGATCCCAGCTAACGGTGGGAGGGGTTCCCATCGGCGTCGAGTGTACTATAAAGTACATCGGACTCGTCCTCGACAGCCGGTGGAACTTTGTGGAGCACTTCCGACGTTTGGCTCCCAGACTGGAGCGGGCCGCAGCTGCCTTTAGGTGGCTCTTGCCCAATCTGGGGGGGCCAAACGCCTCCTGCCGTAGGCTGTATGCGGGGATCGTGCGGTCCATGGCCCTTTACGGGGCCCCGGTGTGGGCGCGTGCCGTGAAAAAGGGGGCCGTCCACTACCTGAACGTGCCCCAAAAGGTTATGGCCGCGGGTACCGCACGATCTCCCACGAGGCGGCGAATCTCCTTGCCGGATTGCCGCCGTGGGATCTGGAGACGATAGTCCTCGCGCGACTACATGAGTGGCGCGCGGAGGCGCTACACCGGGGGGTCACTCTGCTGCCGCGGCACATTGCTGCGCGGCGGACAGACCTACGGTGCGATCTCATGGCGGCATGGAGACAGCGACTGTCGCAACCCCGTGCAGGGCACGCCACGATAGTGGCGGTAAGTCCCCTCTTTGAGGAGTGGCTAGAGAGGAGCCACGGCGCCCTCACCTTCCGTCTGACGCAGGTCCTCACCGGACACGGATGTTTCGGGAGGTACCGAATCAGGCGGGAGGAAACGCCCGGATGCTTCCATTGACCGGAGGACACGGTGTGCCCTGCTTGGGCGGAGCCCCGCCGTGTTCTCGTAGCGGCGATCGGCGGCGGCGACCTCTCGCGTCCGGCCCTGGTGCAAGCCATGGTCCGGGGCGAGGAGGAATGGGACGCCGTCGCCTCCTTCTGCGAAGCAGTGATGCTAGCGAAGGAGGTGGCGGAACGAGAGAGGGAGAGAACCTCTCAACGTCCCAGCCACCGCGGAAGGCGCGGAAGGCGCTCCGGGCGTCGGGGGCCACGTGATGGCTTCCGGCCACCGTAGACGCGGGCCTGTGGACGGTGGGTGTCTAATGGGTTAACTCGCCGTCCGGCCGTCGTCATGACGGCAACAGACCGTGTCGACGGCGCGTTCGTGTTCTACGCGCGCCTCAAAGAGATGTCAGCAAAGAGGGGCCCGTAAGGGCCGACGCCCGACGGGACCGCGGATTTTTGAACTAGATGACGTGGCCTCGGCGCAAGGGCAAAGAAGGAACATGGGTTCGGTTTTTAGTCAGTAGAAGTCTGACACTCCCCTTCGCTCTGCCCAAGAGCGGGGAGGGTCATTTGATGATTTTCCACCCACCAAAAAAACCCGACTGAAAAAACTGAAAAGCAAAAAACAAGCACATTTTAAATCAAACAAAACTTGGAAGCAGGCGGGGTCCATTCTATTTTCGTTTCATAATTGAATATTCAAATGAACCCCGCCTGCTTCCAAGTTTTGTTTGATTTAAAATGTGCTTGTTTTTTGCTTTTCAGTTTTTTCAGTCCGGTTTTTTAGTTTTTTAACTACTTTTTTTTATTTTCCACTTTTTAGTTCTTTTTTGTTTGTTCTTTCGTTGGTCGCGTAAAATTCTTTGCAGATGATTTAACTTTTGTGCTTGTTTATAGGATTTGTCACTTTGCATTTCTTTTAAACATGTAAGTGTTATATATTTTTGTAATTTCCTTTTAAAATCCTTCATTTTGATACCTTACTCGATGGTATAGGAAAATGTTTTTTTTTTAACTCCGCGATTTTGCCCCCAAAATCAGCAATTTTTCTTTGTTTTTTAATTTTAATGGAGCCTATAACACTCGCGCCATCAAGACGAATCTAACGACGTATGTTTCATTCTAATCCCTTCATCCGTTTAGGAGTTATGAGGGAACAAAGAAACAGACATACATACATACATACTTACATACATACATACACGTCAAACACATAACCCTCCTTTTGGGCTTCGCCGCAGTCGGGTAAAAAAAAAAAAAAGGGCAGAGATGATGTCGAAGATGGAACGAGCTTACCCAGAAGAAGCCTGTTTACTCGCGACTTAAATAGATTAGGTTTATATGAACTCGGAAAAACCGACGAAGGCAGGGAATTCCACTCCTTGGCTGTGCGCATAATAAAGGACTTGGCAGCGCTTCGTTCGAATGTGTGGAAAGTCGACTACGTATCAGTGATAACCTGCAGTACGTCTAGTGTCCCGATGGAAGAAGGGAGATGGTGGAATAAGCTCGTGGAGCCTAGCTCCTGCGCACACTCTCCGAAGTACAGTCTGTAGAAGACCGACAGACATGCGACTTTGCGACGGTGGGCCAGGCTATGTAGCTTGACAACCAGCTTATCGTCACCAATTAGCCTCCTGGCTCTGCGCTCTATAGAGTCAAGTGTGGCAAGTTGGTTGGTGGCAATAGGCTTTTCCTAATTACATCCATGGCACGAGTGTACATCGGTTGATGGCAATAGGCTTGGGATAGAATTTCCATTAAGAACGGCTGATTAGGAAGTTCATTTTTTTTTTGTAGATAGTACTCATTATTAGAAAGCTTTTTGCAAATTGTCAAGTAACAGTTTTTTTTTTATTTTTTTTTGTTGTATTTTTGGATGTAAAGAGTGTGCATAATAATTGTTGCTGTATTATAATACCAAAAACAGCGGGGCGGTTAGGTTTGTAGGGTACCGAACACGTAACTAGGAAAACTTGGATGCAAGAGCGAGCGAAGCGAGCTCGGGACTTAGGGCACCCCGACACGGACAGGTTAGGTTAGAAGGGGATGGCGGGGTCGATTGAGCGAGCGAAGCGAGCGAATAGACCCCGCCATCCCCTTCGTGGTTATTTTTTTTAAAAACGAAGGTGTTAGGTTCCAAAAAATAAATTTTTCTCAAGAATGGTGCGTCGCCTATACATGGGAGTGGTGCCAGAGCACAGTGGGCACCCCCCCTCACCCTTCCCCTGTCAAAAGATACAAAATTTTGACCTGTTTCGCGTTTTAGCGCTGTTCTAACCTCAAAACTTTAACCATGGATATCTCCATAACCATGGGGCTCCTGGATTTGGGAGTGGTACTAGGGGGTAGCCCTCTTCCCCCCCTCCCACCCCCCCAATCCCCGCCTTAAAAAGCGACCGTTCTTAATGGAAATTTTAACCAAAAAAATTAATTGGCGGGAACAATAATTATTTTTACAATATTTACAAGTTGCTGTTGAATTTCCTCGCAATCGAAGTGAAAAGTAGAGTGTAAAACTCGTCCATAAAACCCATTTTACTCTGTAATTTATAACGTCTCACGCAAAATGGTCGGCTCGTCACTGCGGCGCAGTCGCGACTGTCTGCGTGCCAAGCGCGTACCGAAACGAAATCGAGGCGCGTAGCGATAGCTGGCGCTTCGTCCGTTTGTATGAAGTCGGAAACTCGGAATACTGTAGGATAATATTACCGTGCCTCTGCTTTTTAGGGTTTCGTACCCAAAGGATAACCCTATTAATAAGAGTCCACTGTTCGTCTGTCTGTCACGAGGCTGTATCTCATGAACCGAGTTATTAGACTAATTTGATCACAGATACCTAATGTATTTATGTTGCCGCTTTAACAAAAAATACATAGGTGCTAAAAACAGAATAAAAATAATTGACAACAAACGTGATTAACACTTCGTGCGCGAGTCCGACTTGAAATTGACCGGTTTTATTATTTTTTAGGCACATTAGCACAGCTAGAATACATATTCTAGCTTCGTAAATCTATTACCACAGGAAAGGCCCACTTCACATCATGAAATAAAAAAAAAACAGCCATGTGCGTGTCGGACCAAGCACAATGTTGGGTTCCGTAGTTGACCATCAAAATACGTGGACTTACTAAACTGATTAACCTCCCTGACTACCTTCTTCCGAGCGAGGATTTTTATTGTATTAATAAAACTAACATTTTGCAGTTTAAAAAAAAAAAAAATATGCGAGTACTCGGTCAGTGGGTCGTCTTAGGGGCGGATTTTTAGGAGTTGGAGTATACGCTTAGGGGCACTATGAGCAGCAAAGAAAACACAAAAAAAAAATTTTTAGTTAAAAAAAAATTTCGGGACTTAGTAAATTTTCCTGTTTTTTTTTTTTTTCGGAAATTCCTCATTTTTTTTTTGTTTCGGGTTGACCTTGACAATAGAACTTATTTAGGTTCTGAGAACCATGGTCCTACGACGCACCGTTTCAGAGTTATGGTCCTACGAATTTTACTTCGTTTCTTCTATTCTATTTTTATGAATGGCAATTGTGCCGATGTCGACAATTCTGCCAATGTCAAATGTGGAATGGAGAAACGTGTGTGGAAAGCATTAAAAAATAAAATAATTTAGATTATGAAAAATAAATAAAACAAACTGTACGTAAAGTGTAACTTGTCGATAAGTGTTAATAAAAAATATACATTTAAGAAAATAAATACCTATTATTTGTAATATAAATTAATTTAATAAATCGAATACCACACTACGACTTACAATCTGATGTTGTTGCTACGGATAAATATAATTAGGGAACTACAAAGCTTTGGAGAAAAATGAGTTAATAAAGAAGGAAAGTTAATAGGAACAGGGATTTTCAATTCTGAAAGACGGCTGTATAGATCAAGAGATGGGTTATTGTTAGTACAATTAAAGAAAATATGTTCCAGGGTACCCTCGTCCAAACCACACTCGCAAAGAGATGAATCTCTGACCCGAATTTTGTGTAGAAAATACTTCGTTTCTTATAGAATGCTCTATATTTCCAAAATGGTAGCTCGTAATATTGAAAACATAACATAACATTCATCATCATCATTTCAGCCCGTAATCACCCACTGTTGGGCATAGGCCTCCCCTTTCTTAACATAACATTACGCCTATAATCCCCGAAGGATTCGGCAGAGGTGTCCTCGTCCTCGCCGGTCGGGGCTATGGATTGTCGAAAGGTTAACACGGCTCCGACACAAGGGCGAAGAAGGAACATGGGTTTGGTTTTTAGTCAGTAGAAGTCTGACACTCCCCTTCGCTCTGCCCAAGAGCAGGGGAGGGGGGTTATTCGATGATTTTCCATCCACCAAAAAAAAAAGAGGTGTCCTGTCAGTACCTTCATCCACCCACATTTCGTCAGTAAGTCCCATGTAATAGAAAGAAAGAAGGTGAGTCTATTCTATTTACAACAACCAAACACAAAATCAGGCTTCATGGCTAATACTGAGAAATTCCATAGGGAAAACCCATGGAGCAAAATAACCAGTGGAGAAAGCATGGGCACGTTTTTGTTCTAAATCAAAGTCACTAATATACTGCGGGGGGAGAGGTACGTTTCGGACTCTGTGACAGGGCTTGTTAACGTTACCAAATTCACGATAAAAGTATCGGTAAGTAACAATATTTTCATAATGTTAATTTATTAACGTTATCACTGGTATCGGTAATCTGGTATCGGATCAGTTTATTAATGTTCCCTGGTAACGGTAAAAGTATCGATACTTTTACCGTTACAGTCACTTACCTTCCATTTCGGTTAACCCACGTAGGTAATTTTATATACTAAATGAACAGATAAACCGTTTGCGTTCGGTTTTGGGTGGCGACTAAACTCACAGCAAGTGGAAACAGAAAAAAAAGCTATTATGACGACATAAATGCGTCGTAAGAAAGAGATGAAAGAAAAATACCGTTACTTATAGGGTTAATTTGGTATCGGTATCAAGTATCGTTACCTGATAACACTATCATTTAACGGTAAATCATTGATAACGTTAAGTCAAATTACCGGTAAAAGTCCACCCAACTATCGATACCAGACTTAACGTTACCTATTAAATTAACGTTACCTTCGAATGAAGGAGGTAACGATACCTAATTTTTAACGGTATTCAAAGCCCTGCTCTGTGATTGGTTGTCGAACTGACAACCAAATGACAACTCATTCTCTAGGGATTCCATAAAAGTAATTGAAAAAGTATCGATATCGATAATTGTTTGACTTATTAGTATTATAACGATTTGTTTGCAATACAGAGATTACGGGTTTGATTTTGAAATAAAACAGGTAATTATTAAACTTAGAAGACTGTATTTAAAAAAATATAATATATTTACTGGTTTTTAAAATGGATTAGTTTTGAATATGTTTTTCTTCTATATCCTTTGGATTTGTATTATTTTTCGTAATAAATGTCAGTCGAGTATCAATATATTTTTTTGCTACACATGAAGCTAAATCAATTAAATGGTTATTCGATTCTACGTCAAATTGGTGAAAAAAAAAGTAAAAGGACCACAAATTAGTTCAAATTAATTTTGTGTGTTAAGATCATGATAATATCACGGAGGTAGCAAAGGGGGGTTAAAATTTCGGTAATTTTTATGCCTAGGACGCTCCGTTTTCAAGATATTTGTATTTAACTTATTTTGGTACAATAATTTAAAACGCCCATAACTCGGAAACAGTGCATCGTAGGATTCGTAGGAACATGCTTCTCGGACCCTAAAAGGTGTATATGACGCAGGTTAACCCGATACTGCAATAAAATTGGTAATAAAAAAAATTTAGTCCTCGTTCCATAGCTAGGCTACACAATCGAACCAATTTTTTTTATCCCTATCGTGTACGTTTTTTCATAGGCCTTTGCCTCCGTTTTTCTGCAGGCACGCCACTGCCAGCAATGTGTTCACATGCCGATGCGCGTATTGGCCACCTTTACTCCAAAACTAAAATTGATAACGTCTGTTCCATACCTACACTGGCCTATATAAAAACATTTAAAAAAACATAATTGTCTAGGATTGCAATGATTCAAATAGATTCCAAGCAACGCGTCTAAATTTTGTGTAAAAGGCAGGCAGAGATATCATACACTTACATTTTTTACTGTTATGTACAAGTTTATGCCAGTATTATACACATTTGCGAGTAAAGCCAAGGGAATAAGCATGTTTGAAAATATAGCAATAATGAAACAAAAAAATATAAGGTATTTTAAGACCTTATATTTTAAATTATATCGATACCATAAACCGTCGCGATACTGCGAACTCGAACATCACTATCATGAAAGAAAGAGACAACTGCATTAGTGCAAATCAGCAAATCAGTGTACCAGAAAGAGACAGCAATTATTTGATTCTTTTTTCATTGTTTTGATCAAATTGAATAGAAAACCACATAGCTGTGAAATGTTATCCCATCTTTTGTGTAACTTGAAGTTGTAGTACACTTTCCACACCATTTAATTGCACAACTAGGCATTATTTTTCGATAAAAATGCTTTAAAAACGGGAGCGCGTGACGTTCGTGCGTTAGCCTACAATTTTTGCGACTGAGCAAAATTTCGCCGCGTACGCTTGATATAGCGTATTTGGCGCCCGCGGTAGCCCCCGCACGCGCTCTCCACTGGTTATTGTGCTCCATGGGAAAACCCCAATTACACTTTACCCGACCCGGAAATTGAACCCAGGACTTCTACCACGCGACCACTAGACCAAAGAGGTAGTAAAAAAAAGTTAAATCAGTTGGCGTTGGCAATTTCGGGCATACAAAGAATATAAAGATATATTTTGAACTTGGCAGGGAAAGGGTTAACTACCTTTCGGGTTCGTCAACGTCTTCAACAAAAAAAACAGAATTACAGTCAAAATATTTATTTGCTCAATAAATATAATACAAAACTTATATTAAATTATGCAAAGTCACGCTCATCTCCTGGTAGCAATGTTAACCAATTTCTGAATGATTTCATGTAGGTACAACAAGTAAATACATCTTAATCATCACATTGATTCATTACTTGCTATTTGATCATCATTATCAATGTAATAATTGTAATTTTTTGAATAATAAATTATTCTTATTATAAAAGAAGCCTTATTTTTAATCAACCAGCTTTTTATTAGGTACTATTTACCAAGCTAATGCATTTTATCTCTAAATTTTTGTATACGAGTAAGTAGGTACCTATAGCAGTTTTGTATTATTAAACAGTATAAGTATACAAAATTGCTATACTTGCAGCAGTATAATTTTATACTGCTGTATTATGTATACCACCCACCGCACCTTCCACAGTGAACACTATGACTGTGATATGAATTTTATACAATATCAATAGTTTGCCGAGTTGAACGCAGATAAAATATAATGAATAGTCAAATTGTGATAATTTTAAGAATTAATTAATATATAATTTAAATTATGTACCTATAGAAAATATTTGAAATAAAAAAAACTTTATAAAATTATTATCATGCAATTATTTTCATGGTTATTTGAAAAAAAAAAACAAGTTCATATAATGAAGGATAGGGCTAGCTACCTACCTCACTTATTAATAATTATATTCTGTACAATGTTTACCTTCACAATTAGACGAGAATCAAAATGAAAAGAAAGTCCAAAAAAAAAATTGAGTAATAAAAAAAAATGAATTCACGTCACGTTCTTCTTGCTTGACTATACACTGAATTAACGAAATCGTCAGACAAACTATTAGTTAACTGATAAATTTAAGTGTTTCTGACTGCTTCATACATATAGCTGGCGCCACATAAAAAGAGCGCTGAGGGGAAAGCGGGGGGTGTTCGCATGGGTACACTCGCGCACGAAACTACTAGGCCTATTGATTTATTTTCGAACTAGCTTTTCGTTTGCGGCTTCGTATTGCTTATTAGTAGGTTGACGACATCAAAAATATATGAAATAAAATATCATTAAATCATTGATGTATTATAACCATTAAATAGAATTAACACACATTTTGTGTGTGTTTGTTGTAAATTTGTTCAATTAAAAACACAATTATTCTCAATGTAGTTTCATGCATTGTTTTAAATTATCAATAATATTATTAACGGCCTCTCTCTTCATAAAACAATTTACGTCATAAATATTTTTTCTCAATTATTATGTAAAACCATTTCATTTCATTGCGATGCATTTTTAGCGGTACGCTATTGGTCCGTCAGTCTGGCTGCGTCACGTTCATTCTTAAAATACCATCGCGCACAAACGTTTTACGAAATGGTTTTACATAACAATTGAGAAAAAATATTTATATATGATAAATTTTAATTATATAGATTTTATTTCAAATCAATTATATATATTTCATAAAAATGTAACTTCCATTTTTGTAATTTAAAATGTAATTTTACTCATATTTTAATGAACTGTTTTCTTTTATTTTTAATCAATTTAATTATACAGATTTTATCTCATATTTAAAATATCTTCTGCCTGTAGGGGGGAGTCCCTGGTGTCCTGAAATACAAGTCACGGCTTAGTTTAGGCACCAGTCTCCCACAAATACACATTTGACTCTTAATAATATTTTTTTTTTTTTCCATTTCTAAGTTTTTAGTTTTAAGTTGTGTTTGTGGAAGAAAATAAACATTTTTATGATTTATTATTATAGTATAAAACAAAGTCGCTATTTTTGTCTGTTTGTTTGTCTGTATGCTTAAATCTTTAAAACTACGCAACGGATTTTGATGCGGTTTTTTTTAATAGATAGAGTGATTCAAGAGGAAGGTTTTAGTATATAATTTGAACGACATCCACGCGGGTGAAGCTGCGGGCATCAGCTAGTTTAATATATTTTTGATGTCAACCTACTAATAAGTGATATACGAAGCCGCAAACGAAAAGCTAGTTAGAAAATAAAACAATAGGCCTAGTAGGTTTGTGCGCGAGTGTAACCATGCGCGAACCCCCCCTCGACCCGCTTTCCTCTCAGCGCTCTTTATATGTGGCGCCAACTATGCCTAAATTGACCCTTTGCATTGAGATATTCAAGTTCAGGTTTTTTTATGGTTTAGTCTAATTTAGCATTACTGTTAATTTCATATAATTATGTTGTCAATTATATCGAAAGGAATCTCCATAAGTAATGCTAGTGTAGTATTTGAAAAGTTCTCATCTTCATCAAATCAAAAAGCAGGGCGTGGGTTAATTATTCTAAAATAATGGACATAAAACATCTGTTTTAGACAAACTGGATTCATAAATTTCGTTGTTTCTGACAAGTTATAATATTAGTTAAATAATAATGTCTCAGCATCTCAATTAATAATATATTGCATTGAACCACCAACACTTCAAAATTCTATTGAATACCTTAATCATTACTTTAATAAATAGTTATTATTAGCTTAATTTTCATTAGGCTTCCTGCTTTTTTGTCAAAATTAATCTATGTACCAGTTTAATCTTTAATGTATTTTTGTCTTATGCTCGACGGTTGAAATATCAATCCACCATTTGACAATAAATAGGTTTGTATGAAAATACCTGATTCAGGATTATAAATAACTAGCTGACCCACACAACTTCGTCTGCGTCACATAAATATAGCTATAACCTTTCTCGATATATCTACTATCTGACATTAATTAAGCTAAATCGTAACAAACAAAAAATCTTATCTTTCCTCTTTATTAAAATAGTTTAGATGGTTTAGATTAGCTTAGATTATATTAAAGTGTGAATTACTATAGGTATCTCTTACTGTTAAATATACTATAACACTCTGTACTTGTAAACATTATGATGCAGTAAATATTTTGAATTTGAATTTCCCGGAGGCCAGCCAGAACCCCCCGTACCTACATTGCGACGCGACGCGTGAATTATTTTGCCGCGCGGATATTTTACCATTGCGATATCTTCTAAGATATTTGTTTAAACTGTATAGAGGAAAGGGCACAAATATTCTATATTAAATTTCCATTCTAACAAACACATTTATTTAGATATAGATTAATACCATATGGATTAAATAAGCTTCGCAAAAAATTAATCTTTTTAACCTAACAGTTTAACAGTAAAAAAAAGGTTACAGTGAGTCAATCTTAAAAGATATAAGATATATTATGCTGTCGCGGACTTTTTTTAGAACTTTTAAAGAGAAACAATTCCTTCATACATGATATTTGCGTAACTTAAACCGTTTTCGCAGCGCACGCAGCGGAAGCTCTCAAAAAGGAAATACCTTTTCCCGTTTTTGTAACATTTTTCATTTATGCTCCGCTCCTATTAGCCGTAGCGTGATGTTATATAGCCTAAAGCCTTCCTCGATAAATGGACTATCCAACACAAAAAGAATTTTTCAATTCCAACCAGCAGTACCTGAGTTTACCGCGTTCAAACAAACAAACAAACGCTTTATAATATTAGTATAGATAATAAAGGAGACTACAGGGGCTCTATCTATTGCTGAAAATAATAGTACATTTTGATACAAGTGTGGAATGTTCGTTATTGCATTCGAGGCGGATTGGTAAATAGAAATTTATGAATAAACATTATTATTTTAAACAAATATTTACTTTTATGAACCAAATAACATTTATTTGCGTTCTTAATTCAAAACTATTTGAATTTTATATTTTTCATATGAGGCTGTTTAGCAGCTTCATACCTTGCGAAATCAACCGCAGAAAAAAGCAAATTAAATCATAGACTCCTAATAATTGATGACAATGCACTTCGGCCCTACAACACCCTCGCCACGGGTGTTAATTATTCCCACTCGAATGCAATAACAAAGTTTCCGCACTTGTTTCTAAATGTACTAAGTATTTTCGATAAACAGATAGGAATTTCCTACGAAGGATCTTGGACTACTACAAATTTCGATTTTTCTATTAGAAACGAGTTAGAATAATTTTAAATATTAATGCCTTATTCATGTGCGTATTGTATAATTATCACTTGCTTTGGTGAAGGAAAACATCGTGAGAATACTAACATGCCTGACAGATATATTGCTCGACAGCATGTAAAGTCAAGTCAGAGGCCAAGGGAGGGCTAAACCTCTGCCACCATGTTAGTAACTAACCACAGTTAAAGGAGGAATGCCTTAGCATGTTAATAAATAATGTGATTATGGTTATTGCATTGAACCGTAACATTAAATAATTATCTCAAATCACTTATTTATTAAGTTGATTACATAAATGTATTTCAGTAAGCTTATGTCTTTAAAATACCATATTTTACAGAATTGTCCAAATTACGATCTATTCTTTGCCTAGTTTATTAAATAAGTATTTTATTCTCATGCTCGATTGTTAAAAATATAAACCTAGCATATTTACAATAAAATGGTTTGTATGAAAATACAGTTTCAGATTTAAACTATTCTAATGGTGTAAAGGGTACAATTTTGCGTTATTCTCCAAGGCGAAAACAGAATTTTAATTTTAATATTATTGAAACGAAAACTACTTCTGGGTTCCTCAATCAAGTTAAACCTTGATTTTCACCATTTTGATCTGTATGAATTCTTAGGAGTCGCTCTAGAGTCTCGTCTCGGAAACTAAAACCCTGGATGGTGTTACCGGCCAAACCAGATTTCAGGCTAAATCTTTTTACTGGTTTATTGTGTCAGGATATACTACTGCAAATAAACTAAGTACACTGCAACCAACTTGGATGTCGTGTAATGTAACGTGGAAGACGTGGTTGGACCTAGTTGTAACCTACCCTATTCAGTCGGGATGCCCTATTATTGTCTTGTGAAACTGCCATCCGGTTGGGCTGGTAACAGATTTAACGTTTATACCTATCTTAAAACTTCCATAACTGCGTGATGTACATAATTATACTAATAAAGTATATATCTCGGGGTGAATCACAAATGCACAACCGGCAAGTCAAATAACCAGTTTAAAAGTCTGTAATCACAAAATAGTCATTTGGTTATCAGCCCTTTTTCATAAACACGGAGTGAAGTAACACATTTACACTAGTATTGTTACGCGATAACATTGATGATTAATCCGAGTCTTTTTGATTGAGGTCATGTCGCAGGTCCGCCCAACGTACAGCGGACTGTTTTATTTTTAATGTTGGCTTTGCGTATGTCCGTAAGTAGCAAGCATATACAAGCACACACCGGAGCGAAGGCGAAAGCCAAAACTCCGAAGAGGGGTGCTCCAAGCACCTCTTCGGCCCCCGGGGGCTCTGCTGCCAACACAGCGAGCTCCAGTGCGGGCACCGGTCCGGCAGTGGCGAATACCGCTGCCAAGACCAACAAGTCCCACAACAAGGGAAGAACATCGGCGCTGCCTGGGACCAGTACCGATCCTCCTGCACAGTCCCCCGCAACGGTTAACGCCGGTGGGCGGGCTTTGCTTCCAAATCCTCCCCCACCCTTAGCTCCTTTAGTAGCCCCTCCCCCGATGGCCGTCACTGGTCAGTCGGCGGAGCTCTGCATCTCCAACGACGTGCTTGTGCAAAACTGGCAGGTGCAGAAGGGCAGGAACAACGGTAGGAAGGGGGGTAACGCTCTGGCATCACGACGTCAACGTGCGGACCCTGCAGTTCAAGCTGCTCCGGTCCCCGGGACAAGTGGTGCCATAAGAAGGAACCGGCCGAACAAGAAGCAGCGGCTAGCGGCACAAGGTAAGGGTAACTCCCGGCAACTAATGCTGGCTAATGCTGCTGGTCAGGGGCAACCGACCAGTGGCATTGTCAACTTCTTCTCCGCAGGCAAGCGGTCGCAGGCCGGAGTCGACAACAGCCGCCCAGGCCCCAGTCGACCACCGGCCGGCACGTTAGAGGTACAAGGCTCGGCAGAAGGACCAGCCACGGCGGTTACGCAGCGACCTGCTGGGAATGATCAGGCTGCGGCTAAGCGGGCTCTCAACGAGACCTCGTCGCCTCGTGGGGAGCGTAAGCGGCCGCGGCTTGATAAGTCCAAGCGGGTCGCTAACCGTAGCTACGCCCAAGCTGCAGGATCGGACCTCGACGTCGCAGTCACGTGCGACCGGATGGGGCAGATCAGCAAGGAGGTGGCGGGCGAGATCCTCGAGGCTCTTCAGAGGAAGATGCTCGACGAGGCCTGCTCCCCTGACGCTCTGGACCTGCCAGTACCGGTCTTCAACGCGAGGCCGGCGTTCGTGGATGGGGTGCTCAAGCTGTGGTGCGACAGTGAAGTCACCTTAAGCTGGCTGAAGAAGCTCATAGCTGAGATGCCTCCCCTTGCTGGCACGTCGCTTGTGATCAAGAGGCAGGCAGACATCAAGCGCCGCGTACGTTGCGGCATACTGATCCCTGACGACCGGGGGGTATTCACGGACCCACTCAACATCGGGCGACTTCTATCCCATCAGAATCGATGGATAGATATTAAGAGCTGGGCATTGCTGCAAGCCAAGAGGCAGGAAAACGCTTGCTTCGTGGTAGTCGGGATCCCTGAGGACCATATTCCGATCCTGATGGAAGCCGAACGACGACTGTCATTCTGTGCCGGGAGGGTCTATGTGATGTTCCAGACACCGAGTGGCAAGTTCGTCAATGTCCCTCAGGAATTCCCGGCAGAAGCTACCACATCGGGGGTATCACGGGTGGAGGAGTCAACTCCCTCCACGAGTTCCACGGAACGGCCTACGGACGTGCCTGCGGGAGCAGAGCCAGAGGCCCCAGCAGTCGTCGGTGTGGAAACCGTCCTTACGTCGGGAGGGGAGCTCGATGACGATATATTGTCATCGGCTTCTGACCTGGAGGAGGGCGGCTTCGACCCCGGCTTTCTGTTTGCTGGGCTGCGGCTCGAGGGTGACGAGGACGGATCGACCAGCAATGGCATCCCCTTCGCTAACCTGTAAAGTCCTGCAGGCAAACCTCCACCACAGTCAGACCGCAACGGCTCAGCTACGGAAGTGGCTGGAGGTTCAACACACGGCCATAGTCCTGATCCAGGAGCCGTGGATCAGGGCGGGAAGAATTCAAGGACTCTCCAATCTTGGGGGTAAGCTCCTATTTAGCTCAGAACATGATAATCCGAGATCGTGTATCTACATAACGCATAACATAAAAGCACAGCCACTTACGGAATTCTGTTGCAGGGATATCTCTGCAGCTAGGCTGCTATTACGGCGCGGTGACACGGAAGTAGAGGTGGCTTTCGTCTCGGCATACATGCCTGAGGCTGAGGAGCCGCCCCCGCATGACCTCGCCCGCCTCGTAAGGCACTGTGAGTGCACACGGCTGGAGGTGGTCATAGGGGCCGACGCAAACGCTCATCACCCTCTGTGGGGCATGAACACGCAGAACGCAAGAGGTAAGGCCTTAGTTGACTATTTGTTTACGACAAACCTAACCCTACTAAATACAGGTTCCGAACCAACATTCGTCACCAGACGCAGTCAAACGATCATAGATCTGACTTTGGCATCGGAGGGCGTCGCGGCTATCGCATCCGGCTGGCAGGTCTCGAAAGAGGCCTCCTGCTCGGATCACAGGTGGATCCGCTTCGACATCCCGGTATGTGTGACACCTAGACTGCCACGCCGCAACCCACGCAATACTGATCGGGCAGCCTACACTCGCATCCTGGTAACCAAGCTTACACCAACAAAGCACTGGAAGACCCCTGACAACACGGGCCAGATCGAAGAGCAAGTAAGTTACCTGACGAAATCACTGTTAGATAGCTACCATGCAACCTGCCCAGAAACCACTCCGCCCACAACCCCAGGCAAGCAACCATGGTGGGGACCGGATTTGGAACGTAAGCGCAGGAAGGTAAGGGCAGCCTTTAACAGAGCCATGAACACCAGTGCTGACGAGGATTGGGACGTCTATAGGGCGGCCAAATCCAGCTACAACAAATGCATCCGACGCAGAAGCTCTGGTGGCTGGAGGAAATTCTGCGGGAAAATAGAATCCTGCCAACAAGCAAACAGGGTAAGGAAAATACTGGCACAGCAGAATTCTGCCGGACCGGTAGTGCTCCGTAAACCTGACAACACGCTTACCACTACTCCAGAAGAGGCGATGCGCGTCCTTATTGAAGCTCACTTCCCGGGTTGCGTTTTCACACCCACAATTGACTGGACTGAGGTAAATCAAACTCCAACAGATAACGACTGGAAATACGCTCACATGATGATCACGCTGGAGAAAGTCCAGTGGGCGATCGGGTGCTTCCATCCTTTCAAGGCGTCTGGTCCGGACGGGGTGTTTCCTGCACTACTGCAGTGGGGCGGGCTCTCCGTCGCGGAAAAACTGGTGCCTATTATGCGGGCGTGTCTGGCCTTTCGTTATGTTCCGAAAGGATGGAGGGAAGTGAAAGTCATCTTTATCCCTAAGCCAGGTAAGAGTGACTATACCAACGCCAAATCCCACCGGCCGATCAGCCTGACCTCCTTTCTCCTGAAAACTATGGAGAAGATATGCGAGAGAGAGCTGAGGGATGGCGTCTTAAAAGCAACACCTCTTCACGCAAACCAACATGCATACAGCGCGGGTAAGTCCACTGAATCCGCTCTTCATCTGGTAGTTAGCCGGATAGAAGAAGCGATACATCAGAAAGGCACCTGCCTGGGTACTTTCATAGATATCGAAGGAGCCTTCGATAAAACAAACTTCTCCAGCATCAGCGCCGCCCTCTCCCGTCATGGTGTGGAACAGGTACTGACAGACTGGATTACTAATATGCTTAGCAAAAGAGTAGTCCGCCTTGGAGTGGAGCAGCAGATGGCAGTGATAGCCAAGGGCTGTCCCCAGGGAGGAGTGCTATCGCCCCTCCTCTGGAATCTGGTGATCAACGACCTTATCACGAAGCTCAATGCTAATCACTTTTATACTATTGGGTACGCAGACGATCTCGCCATCCTCATCTCGGGGAAGGTGACAGGGACTATATGCAATCTCGCTCAGCAGGCGCTTCGCATAGTTGAACAGTGGTGTGCTGAGTTCGATCTCTCAGTGAACCCCACGAAAACTGAGCTAGTCATGTTTACCCAAAAACGTACGCTAGGCCCTCATCGCCTACCTAAGCTATTCGATACAGAGCTCCAGGTAACCAACGAGGTCAAATACCTGGGAGTTATCCTGGACAGTAAGTTAAATTGGAGCAGTCATCTTGACAACAAGCTTAACAGGGCCTGCATCACCTTTTGGCAATGCAGGAGGATGATAGGTAAGAAGTGGGGCCTATCCCCCAAAATTATACTGTGGCTTTACTGTGCGGTAATCCGACCCATGATCACCTACGGGGCAGTGGTCTGGTGGCCCCGTACCAAATTAATAACAGCCATAAACAAGCTGCAACGTATGCAAAGGCTCGCCTGCATGGCGATCACAGGCTGCATGAGGACAACTCCGACTGCAGCCCTCGAAGCCATACTGGGGCTTCCGCCGCTCCACCTGTTCATTCAGCAAGAAGCAACGATGACGGCGGTGCGCCTTAATACGCTACAACTCTGGGGTAAGAAGTACACGCAGCATACTGCGGCACTAGAGGGACTCCAAAGCGAATTTCCCCTGGTGAAAGCTGTTAATGATCGAGTACCCAAACAGTACGTATTCGACAAGAAGTACAAAATCCAACTCCATGAGGACCACCGCTGCGAGGGACTTAGCCCCGCAGAATTGCGGATCTTCACGGATGGATCCAAAACAGGTACTGGCACTGGAGCCGGAGTCTTCTCGGAGGATCTCAATATCCACATAGCCGTACCTTTAGGTGCCCACAACACTGTCTTTCAGGCAGAATGCATGGGCATCTCCCTGGCGGCATCAGCCATCTTGGCACGGGAGGTAAAGGATCAATCCATCCGTATACTCTCTGACAGCATGGCGGTGCTGCTGGCATTAAGGAGCCACACGGTCAATTCCGGGCTAATATACGAGTGCCACCAACGCCTGAACCAGGTAGGTAACCTCAACAATATAACCATTCAATGGATTAAAGGACATAGCGACTCCCGAGGCAACGATGCAGCGGACGAGCTCGCTCGAAGAGGCTCAAGCATGGCGGCGGTGGGACCAGAACCCATCGTGCCGCTCCCTTTCGGTTATCTTCGTACGCTGGTAAGGAAACGTACCAGAGAACTTCACGCCAAGCTATGGCTAGACCACGGCGAGTGCAGGCAGGCCAAGGAGGCGCTTCCCGCCATCGACGCCCGCCTCACCAAACAAGCGCTCCGGCTGACTAAGCTGCAGCTACGCACAGTGACGGCCGCCATCACTGGACACGGTACATTTAATAAGCACCTCTTTGTTATAGGTGTCACGGATAGTCCTCTGTGTCGAGCCTGCATGGAGGAAGAAGAAACAGCAGCCCACGTGCTCCTGCACTGTCCAGGGGTTGCCCCATACAGGGCCAAGTACTTCGGTAACCCAGGTACTCTCCGCGAGATTGCCGGTAACATCAAGGGGTTGCTGGCTTTTCTCGGGGAGCTTCGGTGGATCGAATAAGATTCCCACCCGCACGCAAAACCCACGCTCCGGGCGTGGAGTTGCGGACACTAGCCCGATGCATCTATCTATCTATCTATGTCCGTAAGTAGTCATACGAGTAAAGTTCAGGCTTGGCATAGCTTCACTCCGAGTTTAATGGTAAGGGTGTAAGAGCTCGAAGGGGTGATGTCGGTCGACATGCCACTACAGCTTCGCCTTATTCCGAGCTCGAGCTGGAGCTGGAAGGCGTGTAGCTGTAGTAGTCGCTCTGCTAGGCGGTGTTGATCTGCTCCACGTTCAAGTGAGTGATGAAGCGCAGGCGCATCTGCAGCGCAGGCCGCAGCTTCCGGATCACATTCTCCACTTCGTTCTTCATCGTGTCGCCGACGAACATGTATTTTATGTGATAACTGATAAATGGTTAAGAAATATTTACTTTTTTGATTACAGGAAAAGAGTGTCGACATGTATCGAATCGCTGGAATCCGCTTGGGCTGGTCAGAAAAAAGCATTAAGTTCATGTAATAAAAGGGATAAGCCGAACTAAATACGACCAAATGTAGGTTCGATAAGTAGTCGCCTAATCGGCATAATAATTCACAACATATTTTGATATCTGAGACTATGCAAGGCCGATACTCCATTCATATTATTTCCACAGTATTACTGCTTTTGTATGTTCTTAGAAAGATACTCATAATGCCATAGAGGTAACAGTTGAGTACCATAGAGGTTGACATACGCAAGTCAGTCGCCAACTGTAACATAAAATTGTGTGAAATTTATGAACATTATAGTTCTTCAATACAATAACTTTCTGACTCTCTTCGTCGCTGCAGAGACAGCAGAGAAACTTGCGTGCAGTCATTTGGTTATGAGGCACACAATTCGATAAGAGGTTTTAAAGAGTCGCTATCAATCAAATGAAACCATTGCATTATAAATGGATGTACGTAGACACATATACAGATAGCGTTCATCACAGTAAACCTCGTGCATCTGCTGCCAATAATAGCAGAAGAGATTTAGCATAGCAACGCACAGCTCAAAGCTATGTTAAAGCACGTTTTTAAAAGGATACAGCAAGTCGCATATCGGGTCAATGTACTGCAGATGTTGCTGAGACTTATCGATATGCGCCAGAAGTTCGTAGAGAGTGATAGTGATGTCCATGACTGCTCGCGATAAGTCCGAGTTAAATCGTTGCAAGAACGGACCGACCAAGTGACACAGGTACAGCAGTTGAGTCTCTGTATGGATCTCCACTGACAGTTTGTCCTTCACAAACCTGTAAACACATAAATAAACAAACTAGATACTTGTTTTAACGAAGATCATTTCTGCAGTTTTCAAGAAAATAGCAAAACTACAATAGTGAAACTATTACTAGTATACTTACTGAGGAACTTGCATTATTTGGCCCGCCCCCGCGTGGTACCATATCGCATGTGCCAATGCCAAAGTTAGGCTGTATTTATTCTCCAGCAAAGCAACATTTGTAGTAGTCAGGTTAAATAGTTGGAACGGTGAGTGAGTGTATGACCATTCCGTCATTTCAGTGCTTGTCATTAGTTCCAATATGCGGTCGTGAATGACGCTCCAGTACGGGTCAGGCAAAGCGGCCATTATCAGACCGATAGCATTGATCCAAAGCTGGATCTTTGTGGCTGGTATTACGACAAAGCCTTTGGTGATGACGTCGAGAAGAGAGTTGCCGACAACGTTGGGTGCCAGCGGCACAGACATCAGCTCAACGCACGTCACGTACAGGGAGTGAGCCGAGGGATTCGGATACTCGTTGAAGCGCCAGTCCGTGTTAGGGAAGTGTGACGCGCCAGTCATAGCTGTGACTTAGCTAAGGAATAATATTAATGGGAATTTTATACAGAACTAGCTGATGCCCGCGGCTTCGCCCGCGTGGATACTGTAAAAGCAATCCTTGATGTGGACTATATATCATTCTAAAATTTCAGCTCGATCGGTGCAGAACTTTTTGAGTTTTTGAAGCGTACACAAACCAACATAACATTTTTATATATACAGAATATAGAGAAATTACATGAGACTTCATAGCTGGCGAAATGTGGATGTACTATTAGGTACACCACTACCTGTCTCTTCGGGGATTACAGGCGTCATATTTATTTCATTAATAACGCAAACAAAGTTTCATTACGTGTTCTATTTTTTCTTTATAATAATAATAATAATATTCCACAACTATCACACAACGCCATCTAGTCCCAAGCTAAGCAGAGCTTGTGTTATGGGTACTAGACAACTGATAAACATACTTATATATTTCTAAATACATACATATTATAGATAAATTACACCCAGACACAGAACAAATGATCGTGCTCATCACACAAACATTTGTCCTGGGTGGGAATCGAACCCACGACCTCCGGCATAGCAGTTAGGGTCACTAACCACTAGACCAACAGGCCAGTCTAAAGTCTTTGTTGATTAAATTTGAAAAAGGATACTGTCTACCATGCGGTTGACTAGACTCAGATAGTAGTTAAGGTCGGGGGTCCAGGCGGTAGCGTCGGCGTCATTCTTGGCTAAATACGTCTGGAACGTGTCAGTGGTGGCCCATCCAGAAGGACGCACGTCTTTCAACGATCCCAACACAGCATTCACTAGTTTTCTCTTCAGAAGCGGCTTGTCTCGAAGCTTGGTCTCATAATAGTGCAGCGTGTTGTACAGGAAAGTTACAGGTCGATCTGTTGACATAATGTTACGTTGTACATCAAAATAATACCACCAAAGTAACCGTGACAGCGCGCACGTGTGTTAGCTCACCGTGGAATTTATACAAATAGCCAAGGTGTTCCAGAAGCTGCTCCAAGTTCTTGCTAACAGATGGTATTTCCAAATGTCTGTGCACAACAATGTCCAATACTGGTATGAACCGGAGACACACGTTGCTCAAGTAGACGGGAATGGGGCCGCCGTACGCAGTGCCTGCCTCTTCAGGCGCGAACTTCTCTGGGTACTTTCTATGAAATGCTAGATGTTTGTCGTACCTGTAAGCCATATCAATAACAATTTATAATAATAATTTATACAGGAACATATTATAAAATGTATTTAACGTGTTAATAATTGTAAACAACATCGTTAAGAGATGAACAGTAATATTATTTTGACTGGCCTGTTGGTCTAGTGGTTAGTGACCCTAACTGCTATGCCGGAGGTCGTGGGTTCGATTCCCACCCAGGACAAATGTTTGTGTGATGAGCACGATCATTTGTTCTGTGTCTGGGTGTAATTTATCTATAATATGTATGTATTTAGAAATATATAAGTATGTTTATCAGTTGTCTAGTACCCATAACACAAGCTCTGCTTAGCTTGGGACTAGATGGCGTTGTGTGATAGTTGTGGAATATTATATTATATTATATTATATTACCAATTATTTTGTTTCCAATGCTCAGGCGAGTTTTCTTTGACGAAATCCTGAGCTCTATTTCTCAATTCTGATCCCTTCAAAAGCAATAACTGAATAATATAAAGGCACACTTGGCTTTCATTGCCATCCGGATTGGGGCGTAGTACCTAAAAAGTAAAAAAAACACAAAGCATTAGACTTTTCAGCTAGTTAAAATTGGTTGGAACGAGTTTTTCCAAGCAATGTACACACTAATGTATACCCCACTCAAGAGAGTTCCTAAATCTCGAACACGATTTTGATTGATTCTTTAAAAAATACGATTTCTCGTTTGTCAAGACGCTGTCAATTAATTGATAGTAGTCAACTTTTTAAATCTCTCTTCGACAACCTTTATTTGAGTCACTACCAACTTTCTTTGGCAGATGTTTTTAATTGGAGCTGGTTTTGTGGTTGACGGCAATAGGCTCGCCCTGTGCGTGAGTGTAGTATCCGGTACTCCTCTGACTAACCTTTCGTGGATTACAGGCTGATATTATGTCTCACAAAAGTTTCTTATGGAGGTTGCGAAATCATCAAATGACTCCGCCCAGCGGGAGGAGCGGAAGGGTGTGTCAGACTTCTACTGACTAAAAACCACCCATGTTCCTTCTTAGCTCTTTGTGGGAGGAGCCGTGGTACCTCTTTCGAACAACCCGCAACCAGGAGCAAGAGCCCTCCTCTGCTAAGAGTGAGCTGTGTGGATATGACTTACCAAGCACAAGACGAGCCGGTCGATGGTGACGATATTATACTTCCAGATGATGTCGTTGATCGCGTCAACGCACTTGTTGATGTGCGGCCCGCCTGCCGGGTTCGTCACCTCGAACACGAGGTAGTCGCAGAACTTGCGGAGGTGTGCTGACAACGCACGGGCGCCTATTCGCTCTAGAATTCTATAAAAATAATAATTATCTTTATTATGATACACAAGAGCAAATTAACAAAGTAACATGGAATATTTACATAAATCTACACAGATCATGTAAACCTGTCTCCTAAACTAAGTAGTCCTGTATCTTAGGACACAGTGTTACGCCAAACAGGGCGGAAAATTAGCAGAGAGTATTATAATAGAAGCTATCGCAAAGTTGTAATGCTAAACGCAATGGTTTTTATAGAACACTAGCTTTTGCCGTCTTTTTATACACATAGAAGATAATATCACGCCCATTACCCGAAGGGTTAAGCAGAGACGTACTAGTACACCCAAACATAAAACGGGCATTACTCCAGACTTAGAGACTGCTACTGAGAATTTCCAGATGGACAAAACTCAATAACACTTTGCGCGACCTGGAAATCAAACCTAGGACGTCAAGCTCGTCGCGCTTGCGATCACTAGACGAACAAAGCAGTGGTTTTTACAATACCACGTATACCAAACATCATTGTGGCCATGCAGAATAGGGGATCGGACTGACTCAAAAAAATATGATTCTGTTTAGTCCATCAGTTAGATTATCGAAAAATATTGGATACGTATTTTTTGTTTTATCAAAACAATAAAAATTGACGAAGATAAAGCGCGTCAAAGATCATGGAGTGGGGCTTGAAACGTCAATTGAAGGTACAAAATGTACTATCATATGACGTCACACGAGTTTTCGAAGCACTGTATCGTCTTCATTTTATGTTTACGTGAAAAAAGAAAAAATACGTGGTTAATATTTTTTGGAAATTTATCTGACGGACTAATGAGTTTTTTTTTGTCCGATCCCCTATTGTGACCATTAAATATCGCGAGCACAGGGCTGAGCATAGTGATAAAAGACCCGGAGACATACACTCACTTGAAAGCAACAGGGTTGATCCTGTTAGTCTCAAAAATCATTTTCCACAAGAGACAGAGGAAGAGGGGCGTGCCTGGCACCGAGAAGTGCGATATAATATCATTGTCGTTGGCCATCGAGGTCCACTTGCGGTACTCCTCCTCCACCGACTTTTTGAGCACTTGCTTGTTCTCTTTAGGGGCAGGATTCTGTATTCAAAAATCAAAATAGTATTAGAATAAATTTGGTTTCATACATTATTTCTAAGAACAAAGATGTTTGAACAAAGGCGCTTTTCGTGTCTCATTATTAGTGTTTAGTGCTCATCTTTAAAATAAACCCTTGAGAAAATTCAAGGTTATCCGCCCAACAGTTTACACCGAGCGTTGTCTGTCAGTCAAGTAAATATTATCTGGATTTAACATATTTATGAAGTAGTTTAGTTTATAGACAAACCTGAGCAAAGAACTCGACGAGCATTGGTGGGAAACACTGCAGTGTGTGTTGTGACCACATATGCGGCGTGTTCGTCATGATCGTGGTCAGGAGTTCCTTCACAGCAGCCCCGTCACTGCCTGTTGGTGGAGAAAAAAAACAGTTTCATCAGACTATGTACCTACTAGAATTTTCTGTTTATAGGTGAGGGCCCATTCAGGGTTTCTAGAAGAAAACGCCTCACTTACTACTATGATTCTTTCAATGGAATAACTATTCATGTTCATCCTCGGCCTGCCCCTGTCACTATTTATTATAGATATTTGAGCATCTACGAACTTTCAAATCCTGCAGCATTCCCCAGTTCTTTGGTCACCGGAAGCCCTTTCACACTTAAAAGACTTTTCGAGCCTATCTGCCATTCTTTCTGCAAGCACTAGGCAATCCTACAATCCTCAGAATCCTCCCTGTTTATTTTGTGGATCTCTTCATCTCTATTTGAGCATTCAGAGAAACTCTAAGCGTAGCCATCTCTCCATATAGTGGAGTGCCGTATATAAGACGTAAATATTGTAAAACCTCGGAATCCAGGACCGGTCAATGAATCAACATAAAAACTTTTGGACTGCATTGTTAAAGGCCTAAATAAAAAAGTTAAAAAAAAAAAATTGCGCGCTCGTCATTTTTTTTTTTATTACTACAGTGTACTGAAAAACTATCTTGTGCCAGCGGCTTAACCCACTACAACTCGAAAATTATTCCACGGGAAGATAAAATCGGGATAACGAAAACTATCCTATGTGTTAATCCAGGTTATAAACTATCTGTATACCAAATTTTATCCAAATCCGTTCAGTAGTTTTTGTGTGAAAGAGTAAGAAACATACACCACAAACTTTAGTACTTTATAGTATTAGTGTGAAGTGTGATGTGATCAGGGCACGCCATGACAGTGGCGGTAAGTCCCTTCTTTGAGTAGTGGCTGGAAAGGCGCCGCGGCGCCCTCACCTTCCGTCTGACGCAGGTCGTCACCGGACACGTTGCTTCGGGAGGTACATGCACCGAATCAGGCGGGAGGAGACGACCGGATGTCGCCATTGTGAGGATCGGCCGGAGGACACGGTGGAGCACACTGTGGAGGTCTGCCCCGCTTGGGCGGAACCCCGCCGTGTCCTCGTAGCGGCGATCGGCGGCAGCGACCTCTCGCGTAGACGCGGGCCTGTGGACGGTGAGTAATGGGCTAGCTCGCAGTCTGTCGACGACAGGCCGTGTCGACGGCGCGTTCGTGTTCCACGCGCGCCTCGAAGAGATGTCAGCAACATAGGAGGGGCCCGCCAGGGAGGAAGGTGAGGGCGCCGCGGCGCCTTTCCAGCCACTACTCTCAAAGAGGGGACTTACCGCCACTGTCATGGCGTGCCCTGATCACATCACACTTCACACTAATACTATAAAGTACTAAAGTTTGTGGTGTATGTTTCTTACTCTTTCACACAAAAACTACTGAACGGATTTGGATAAAATTTGGTATACAGATTAGTTTATAACCTGGATTAACACATAGGATAGTTTTCGTTATCACGATTTTATCTTCCCGTGGAATAATTTTCGAGTTGTAGTGGGTTAAGCCGCTGGCACAAGCTAGTTTTTCAGTAGATTGTGGTAATAAAAAAAAAATGACGAGCGCGCAATTATTTTTTTTTAACTTTTTTATTTAGGCTTTTAAGGACGCATTCCCGATTGATAAGTCAAATCATTACTTTTTTAAACAAAAGTATGTTTATTAAATACAATGCTTTGTATTTTTAAAATGTTTTTGCTGCTTATTGTAGATAGATGTGCAAGGTACAATTCTTAACTATAAATATAATTTTAGATATGTCCAGTTTCTCAATAAATGTACCGAAGTAAAACACTTCGGTACATTTATTGAGAAACTGGACATATCTAAAATTATATTTATAGTTAAGAATTGTACCTTGCACATCTATCTACAATAAGCAGCAAAAACATTTTAAAAATACAAAGCATTGTATTTAATAAACATACTTTTGTTTAAAAAAGTAGTAAAACACTTCGGTACATTTATTGAGAAACTGGACATATCTAAAATTATATTTATAGTTAAGAATTGTACCTTGCACATCTATCTACAATAAGCAGCAAAAACATTTTAAAAATACAAAGCATTGTATTTAATAAACATACTTTTGTTTAAAAAAGTAATGATTTGACTTATCAATCGGGAATGCGTCCTTAACAATGCAGTCCAAAAGTTTTTATGAAGATTCATTGACCGGTCCTGGATTCCGAGGTATAAATCTTACGGCACTCCACTAATAGAATATATTGTGTCTTTTAGTCAGTGCTAAATAAATGTATTTTCTAAGATGTCCGTTCCAAATGGCTAACATGTAAACAATATGATTTCTTCCCTAGATGAAAATGTTAGTGCGATGTTCCAACAGTTGTCGACTAAGACACAACGGTGCCACTGCGTTGAGGATCAAACAGGTATTCTAGTAGGCACCTATTGGACTTCGCAACGCAATAAGGTCATCGTAATAGTAGCTGTTAGTATATCAACATAATCACATTGTTTACTCGTCAATCGTTACCCTTACGCCTACATCTTTAGCCTTTCTTACAATTACAAAAAAAGTACAAAGCTTACCAGCCCCCGTCATGTATATGCCACGTGCTAGAGTGAGCACCAACACTCGGTTCAACTCTTCACTCTCTGACGATACCAGTGACTTGGGCTCTGAGACCACCCTCGACATTTGCAGCTGCACTCCGGAACTGCCCAGACTTGTTATCAAACGTAATGCTGTACTTTCGAAACTGGAATAAGGAAATGATTATTTTTATTGCTTTTGTACTCAGTAGTGTCACAGCAGTGTTCAAGATAAAATATTGTTTACCATAATTGTAGCTGTGTTTGATTGGCTTGTGGGTATGCAGCTAGGGAGTGTATGTTAGACAGCAGTGTGACCCTGTAGTGCGGCTGCACGTGGTGAATACGATATGAGAACATGTCCAACAAGTTATGAAGTATGCCCCAAGCATGGGATTTGAATACATTCGGCAGCAACTGATCTGAAACAGATAATATTCATTTTTCTTACCCTATTGCAGACAAATTAAATGGTATAGTGGTGGAGACAGTGACAGTGCTGTTGATGTGCTTATTATAAACTAGCTTTTACCCGCGGCTTCGCCCGCGTGGATGTCGGTTAAACTACAAAACTAACGATTTCCAAACAAACTTTGTCATAACATAGGGAAAATTTTCTTTGCAAATATTCATTAGTTTTGGAGTTCAGATATATTTTACGATTATTACTAGGCTGACCTTCTACTTTGGCACTTTAGTCATTTTACTTAGCTTAAAACAGCTTTACTTACGTATGAATCCCTTGATTCCCATTGACTCTATTTCAGTATAGACCAAAAGACGGCTGTAAGTTTCTACCAAGGCCGGTGCCATCATGCTGTTCCCGGGTATATTAGTCTTATTCTGAGCCAACTTTGCAACATGAGTTACTATCGAGTGTATTAGTGACATCTTACAGTGCAATGTCAGGCTGTCTAAAATACACATAGACAAGGGAACGGTTGGCAAAGGCGTGCCTGGGTTCCCATTCGGCAGAGCTTTCTGGCTTCCAAAGAGCGTCTCTATAATCACACCCATCGGTCTAGCGAAGTACTCTTGATTTGTTGAATATGCATTACATAGTAAGGCTATGCGGAAGTCAGACCCCATCAATGTCGGTGTACTATTTGAAGTCATTAGATGCTGCAGAAACCTAAGATACAAATAAATGTCACAATAATTACTTAAATATATAAAGTAAATTAAAAATCACAATAAATAAAAGAATACATACTCATACTGTACTTTTAAATTTTGTGGCATAGTCATTGTCTTGTGTTCAGTTTCAGCTTTCTTCAACAAGTGCATCCAAATACATACTACAGCCATTTGATGTGTGCAGTGGGCTTTAGTGCAATCAGGCACAGGTAGTGGTTCCTTTTCAGGATACAGCAATTCATAAAGCTTTATTATTGGGAGAAAATTGGATGAGGGGTTTCTTTGAATACTTCCGGAGATAAATTGTAATAAAACCCACATAAGGTGGTCTCTACCTTTTTTCATATCATGACCAATCAATTTGCTATGGAGGCCCATTACAATGTTTGGGAAAGAAGCAAATCCAATGAGGATCAAGTATATAACCTGAGATGATAAGTGGAGCCAACACCAATGTGAAGAAGACATTTCATCATCTTCATTCTCAGATTCACTTTTTTCCATTGGCAGTATCATGAGTTCCACTAATTGATCCTCAAGAGCAATGCAGCGTTGTTTGTGCTGCTTTTGAAGACCAAGCATAGAGCACATCATGTCCCTGGAATATGGCTGTTGTAAAACATGCCTTAACAATGATATTTGTGGTTGTAGAAGTTCATCATCATAAGGTAAATTACCCTTCAGGGAAAATTTCAAAGTGGTAGGATCTAATCTCCAGGGATTGACAAGATGATCAGCGTAACCTGAAAACTCCACTACAGGCAACATTTGTGAATGTCCAATTATAGACACCATTTGGGCACAAGGCCTAAAACTTTCCACAAAACTAGACAGAAGTTTAGCCAGTTGCTGAAACAGAAACATAAATATTTGTGATTTTTTTCAAAGAGAAATTGTATCATAATGACAGATATCCTTAAAGATTCTTTTGATATATACAATACACAGGATTGGTAGTAAACCAGTCATGCAGTAATCATATGAGATCAATGTAACAATATACAACTTACCCAGTGAGGCCAGTGGTTGTTACCCGGATAATCCTTCTGGATCTCAGTGACAATGAAGTATGCTGGCAGCAAGGAAGCAGAGCGATCAAAAATATATTCAATTACATTGTACAATGCTCTTAACTGAGGCATTGTGCTTGAATTTAACCTCACTGGAAGTGTATGAGCTTTCTCTCGGCATCCCTTGAAAAAACACAATAGGATAAAACCAAGGATCTTGGGAAAAATAAGACCCACCATAGAAATAAACCAACCTTCATTATTTCTCTGACACCTTTATAGTCCACTCCTCCTATAATTCTTCTGATCAGAAGGAAACTTTCTATCCAGAAATCACCATTCTGATACATAAGCTTTTCATTGGTCAACATGCAGTCACATAACATTCTGCAAACATCAAAAAATTAAACAAATCAATAACATTTATCTACCAAAAGTTGGGGCCTACATTCACTTATATTCTCTTAATGTGTTTAAACATATTTCATACACTTTACTTGGCACACCTACAAAACAATATTTTAAATAGGTTTACAGCTTACAGCAGTAGGCTACATGTTTAGCAGACATGTGTTAAGATACATACCGAGCTGGAATAATATTTGTATTCACTAGCGTTTCCAAAAGGGCAAGGAGTTGTTTCATTTTGTATCTGTTAGTCAGAACAGCCGTAAGAGTCAAGCACTGGCGTAATGCTGATTCCTGCTGCTCCACACTCAAGTTGGTCATGATGCCGCACAGTCTCTTCTGGTACATTCCTAACATTTCATTTTCTTCTTCTGGTTTATGAACGAGGAAGCAACTGAAAGCTTCCTCAACAGCTTCAACTCTCTGTAAACAGGAATGAAAAATGTTATAACCATGAATACCATCACATAAAAGTGAAATGTTTAATTCCTTGTGTTTTAACAACAGTACAACCTTACACATAGGTTGTAACATAGTACAACCAAAGTTGCAAGTTGTCAGGACAGTTTTATAATATTATCCTGACAACTTGTAGGTTCAACTAGTTGAATAAAGTTTAATACTCACAAAACTATGTCTGTTGAAATATGCACCATACTCAACAATAACATGCTTGAAGTTTTATTAGAAACAGACCATCAAGAGTTTCTTTATTAAAAATCACAAAGCATTTATTTTATTTTACTTTTTAATTTAATTGTTCTTTTTTGTGTTTTATAGCATCGAATTGGAATATTCTGTAATGCTGCTATAATTAGTGTTAAATAAATAAATAAATTTATTTCAATTAGACCATTACAGGCCCTTTTGAATGTCAGAAAAACAAATAAAACAAAGCTACAGTCACAATGCATAATAAGTTGTGAAAGTACTGAAGTTGCCCATTCTCTAGCGTTGATCTGTATGGGGAAGAACGGGCAAGAAACTCCATGAAAGTGTCAATGGAGTTTCTTGCCCCTTTTAAATCAGAATATTGTTACAAAATCTTGGTACATTACACCATTCATATTGAGATGGTATATTATGTGAGAACCATTACAGCAAGATGTGCAAGTTAAAAGCATCTGGAGTAAAAAAATATCATCATTTCCCTGCCCTCATACCATTCTATTTGGGATATAAAAAACAAATTAAAAAAAAATATAATAAAAGGAGGCAGGTTATTTTTAAGCTCGAAACTTACCAAAATCTCATTGACAATATTTGCTACTTGAGAGTCGGCCATCTCTGCAATACTGTTTCCCACAATATTATCAATGAAAGCACCTCACTTAAAACTACTGGTAATAACATTCATATTGAAAATAATTATATAAAAAACATCTAAACACTGCAATCTCTTTACGTTTTTTCACCTTTTCAGTACAACTGATTATATACAACAGAGGCTAGGTTAAATTTGGAAATAATTGTGTCGCATTCTGCCAAACAATATAAATCCAGCATAAGTTGTAGGGGAAAGCTATATCCCAAGAAAGGCACCGAAGCATTCAGGATATTGCAAAGAAAAGTTCAATGCACCACGCATAAAATGTAGGAAATAACTATATTTGCAGAGAAAAAGATTAAAAAATAGACCAAAACTAAGTTTCAGAAATGGTCAAAAATGGCTTGCCAAAGAGTATAATGTCAAACACTACAAACAGACAGCCGACTTACGATTTATGTTGACATGTGGGGCCAATGTTGCCACATTACCACATCCTTAGGAAATGGGAAAATAATTCACTGATTCGCCAACCTTGTCAAGCATTCGTGACATACTATTTTGGAATTTTAATTTCAGTAATCTTAGTTTAGCTTTTTATTTAATAGCACATTATTTGACAGTATTTAACTTCTGATTACATTTGTGTGGTGACTCTTTTTAAAAATGAATAAGGAGATTTTAATAACGAGATAGCAATACTGTCGTCCACCTTAGAAAGAGAGGTAAGCCCACAGAGAGTGAGATAGAGAATCGTAGGTATTTGACTCAAACTTTTGTTCTAAGTGTGGCCTCCATATTTATCTATTTCTTCATGGCGTGCGCGCGAGCGGGATGGACGATGTACGAACTACAATGGCCTAGAGAACGAGAAACTGAGTGAATCCCGACTCGTGAGACTGAGAATGCCCGGTCATTTATGTGCATAATCTATGGCCCGGTCGTTCTATGGCTCTTTGATAGTAATTGTTTTCGATGTTTTTATTTGTTACTTATTTAAACTTTGTTAGTGAAATTAATTAAAATGACAACATAAAAAAAACATAATTAAATGACAGTCCTAAGCCTGCAAAGTATGAAGGAAAATCAAATATGGTCGGTGTTCTCCATCACGTCTGACTGACTGATGTTAATTTGGGGTTGTTTCCTGGAAACTTCGCCGCAAGATGGCGCTGGTGTTTGGCTACACGCTACACATGTCAATTTTTTTTAAATAGGTAAACGTTTGCATTGTGTGAACGATTTTTCAAGTATTTGCGCGGGTTTTTTAACTCAATTTGTCGCTGCACAATTTATGCTACCTGGCGTATCACCCAGTTGAAGGAGGAATTGAAAAAACGAGGAACAACGCAACAAGGAAAGAAAGCGGAGCTTGTCGAAAAGTACAATAGATTTAACATTTTATCGACTTTTAGCTGTTTTCTGGGCAATATTATGGTTCTACAAGTTGTAAAATAAACTTCACTCACTAACTTTTTGCATTTTAATGATCTAATAATACACAAACTAAGGTAATACATCATTTGTATGAACAAGCCTACTCTACACTAATAACAGCGCTACGAATGTCTCTACGTCGTATCGATGTCAAATTTCTTTAATCGATTTTCAACCTTATGCTGTTGAAATAAAGCTGAAAATCTAGCGCTGTTATTAGTGTAGAGACTGCAGGGCCCAGGTCCGGTCAAGGCGCGGGACCGCTCTGCGGATTATCGAAAGAGATAACGCGGCCTTGGCACAAGGGCGAAGAAGGAACATGGGTGGTTTTTAGTCAGTAGAAGTCGACATCCCTTACGCACTGCCCAAGAGCGGAGGAGTTATTTGATAATTTGATAGGTCCGGTCCGTAGTTCACAGAACCAAGATACCGTCCCACAGAGTTATAAGATGGTTATACGTGACCCGAAAATAAGACATCAGCATTTTGTTATTTAGTTACAAATGATTACAACTCTAACCAAATGATTTATTGATAAAAATATTATCTACTTACCAGACGATAATCAATTAGGTAATTGGATAAGGCGTTGATAGACAAGAATTATTTTCTTGTTTTTTCTACTTAGATGACCGCGGTTTTATTAGTTTGCGATTTTATTCGTAGTTGAGTTTTAGTAAGTAATATTCTACTTTAATGTTGGTTTGTTATATAATACGAGTAAATAACAAAAATATGTACTCCATGACGCGCGCTCGCTGCGCTCGCATATTAAATAACACTAATATCTTCTGTCCCCGAAGTGCCGGGCCTCCGCCGGCGTCCTTCGTCGGCCTACGGCCCGGTGCCCATGCCGCCCATAAAGAATACTGTCGCGAGACGGTCGTATTATAGGAACACGAAGAAAAAACTTAGCGGGAACCTAACCTAACCTATCCAAACCAATTCTATCCTTATCCGTGCTTATACCTTTTGATCTATAGCGCAAATGTTGTTATCGCACGAACAAGTAACCTTATATCAAAAGTTGTTCGGCGAAACAAGGGTGAACCCAAATGAACATTATACATTTAAGTAGATCAATAGTGCAAAATATGTTGTTATCGCAAATAAATATTGGATGAAATGAAAATTATGTTAACCGATATTATACAAAATGATTATTTTCCTAAACGTTGTTCGTAGTAACATTATCAAAAGTTGTTCGGCGAAACAAGGGTAAACCTAATTTTTGAATATTAAATTATTGTGTTTGTAAAAAGAATACTCTAAATAAAAAAAAGGTGTGGCACTCGGAGACTGGCATAGCATTTTTAACCGACTTCTAAAAAAAGAAGGAGGTTCTCAATTCGGATGTTTATATACTTATATTTTTTTTTTTTATGTTTGCTCGGGCATAACTCCGTCACATGCTAACCGATTTAAAAAAATCTTTTTTTGTTGGAAAGGTACTTCCGAAATGGTTTTTTATCGAAATCGGACAAGCGGTTTTTGAAAAATCAACAAAACTCAAAAACAAAAAAATCTACATTGTCCACATGAACACTCATGAACATGTGAACTTACATAATTATGAACCACTAAAAAGTGAAAAATAAAGTTTAGAAGAAAAATCAGCTTTTGAAGTCGGTGACTTTTGTTTGTTTGATTTCATGTTTTTGCCACCGACTTCAGAAGCTGATTTTTCTTCTAAACTTTCTGGATTCGCTCTCCACGCTCAAGGCCCGCGAACGCGATAGAAGCTATGCAATTAAACAATTATTTGTGTTATTAATTAAAAAAATATTTGAACTTTATATTTTTCTTGTAAAGCTGTTTAGCGGGTTCATACCTTTGCTTCTTCTTCAACCTGGCGTAATCAAACCGCGGAAAAAAGGCAAATTAAATCGTATTCTCCTAATAAATTATGACAAAAATACCTAATTATTAGTTTAACGTACCTGGTTGAAACAATATATTTATTCACACTTATATGCACAACTTAGTAGCTACGTCGCGACTTGGGTCGCGGAGGATCGCTTCGTACGTCTGTTACTCTGTTCCCGTTGGCGACTGCCGACTGGCGTTCCGCGTTCGGGTTACTCCACCACTACGTCGCCTGCGCGCTTGCGCAGCCTTCCCTGTGTTCTGCGCGGGAGGTGCGTGGGCGGCGAAGGAGGGGGCGCGCGCGGTATGGCAGCGAGACCGTATAACAACATTACAGTACTTCCTATTACCATGTAAAACCCCGCGTTACATCCTCCCCCTCTACCCTAACTAAGCGCCCTCGCAGCTCATCAAGCACATTCTGCAAGGCCTCTTTCTCGTTCTGTGACATCTCGTGCGGTGGACCGAACCTATTGCGTTCTTGGTCTGAACTCACCTTTTGCACCTTGCGCAGCGACAGCTCAGTTGATGCGGCGCACAGCAGGCTCGCGTCAGTAGGTTCAAGCGTGTACCTAGGTGTAAACAAAATCATGGCTCTTTCCCGGACTATCTGAGAACGACCATGTGCGTCGGGCGACGTCTATTACCATGCCGGCCCGCGTTAAGAAGTCTAGGTACACCTAACAGCGTCCTAGTATCGTCGCCAGTTAATACCAAAAACTGACACATCACCCTGCGACCTTTAACTACTATAATTATCTACCTCGGTCGATAACAGGTCTCTACACCCTTGTGTACCGTCTGCGAGGCGTACGTAACGTTTAGTTTTACTAAACCTACTTCCTGATTCTACTAACAATTGGTGCAATAGAGGGCTCGCAATACTATGTGTAGGTAGAGCCGGTATCTACAATAGCCACGCCGTTACGGCCCATAACACTAATAGGTATTTACATTTACCATTGGGTGCTGTTCGCGCACACTCATATTTGTTATTCGAACTTTTCGACGAATCAGTATCATTGTTAAAACTATCATCCCGGCTACAAAAATCTACCTACATCAACAGTGTTGAAAGATGTTTTGTCTTCGGGTTTCGACAATGTTTTCGCACAAACATCACATTTCGACCTCACGACACCTTGTTTACCGCACCCATAACAATGTAACTCCTTATGTGTAGCGTCACTATTATTTTTGTTAGTGGCCGCCTTATCGCGATTGCGACACTCATCGCTGACGTGCCCAAACTTACAATGACTACAGCGGGGTCTACTTTTGTTATTGATATGCGGCACCGTCTCATCTAAGTTACTGGAACTCGACTTCGAAGTCGGTTGCGTTAGATTACGGTCGGTTTAGGTACTGCCAATGTTTTAGTTTGCGGAGTCGCATTACTCTTATTACTTAATCGTAACGGACAATTTTTTGTCAATTTTTTTTTGTGTGACATTTTTGTGTTCGTGGGTCGGCCAGGAATCTTATTAGTATGATGCTCCAGGATTTATTGGATTCTATCCGACTTAGTAAAACAAGCTTATCTTGTTGTCGCCATGTTCTTTATTTAATAATCATAAACAGCAACTCTATATCTATTATCTAGGGGTGTACCCGTGGGTGTACCAACAACCATAGTGCTCGAATAAGTAACTAATTCTGCCGTCGTAAGAAAAAGGGGCACAACTAACATTTTGACAAAAATTGAGTTATACATATTTGGAATCAGAAAAAAAGGCGCATCTGCTCAATTTTTCGTAGAGTTTTATCATCAAGGAATTCGGAGATACAGTAGGCTCAAAAGGCACAAATTACACTAATATTCATGTTTTATAGAACGAAAAGGCACATTTATTTACCATTATATTGAAAAGGCACAAACACGTAGATGTGACTATTACTTCATACAGTACAGATTTTAACTAAAATCTACTTTGAAAAGGCACACTTAACTTAAAGAACCAACGTAACATAAAGAAAAGGCTCAAATGCCAGATGTGCCCTGTCGACTTAATTAATGATCCATGCATGTCTCAATTAATTTACGTATAAAAGGCACAAATAACCAGTTGTGTCTTTTCTTTAAATTATTTAGGATTAGGGGTTAGGAAAAAAAGGCAGGGCTTGATTGAAACGCGCCAGTTGTGCCTGCGACGTTAAAGTGACTCTACGCTTGTCCTTATGGCTATAAATTGATGCTATTGAGTTCCTCAGGGGTCTGTTCTCTCCGCGACACTTTTCCTGCTGCACATCAATGACCTCCTTGTTCCTGGCATTGTTGGGTACGCAGATGACAGCACTGTCCTGGAGAGTTATACATCCAGCGCAAAAGCGATGAAGTACGTTCATTGAGAGAGGCCAATGTAGAGCGAACGAATTCAGCCTTAAGTCTTGTCTCCAAGTGGGGTAACGAGAATCTGGTTGATTTCAACGCCACCAAAACGGAATAGTGTCTATTCACCGCCAAAAGGAGTCCGTTCAATCTGGCCCCTACTTTCCGGAGTGTGTCTGTACAAGTTACCGACAGTCTCGAGCTTCTTGGCACGAAGTTGAGCGCGAATCTGAACTTCGGCGCCTCCATTGAGTCGAAAGCTCAAACTGCGGCAAAAAAGCTGGGTATCCTAAATAAGGTTGAGCGGTGCTTCAACACAGCTTTCAGTATTACATAAAGCTCAAGTCCGGTCCCGATGCATGGAGTATTGCTGTCACCTTTGGGATGGCTCAGCCAAATACCAACTTGCCACACTTGGCTCTGTAGAGCGCAGAGCCAGGAGGCTCATTGGCAACGATAAGCTGTTTGCCAAGCTACATAGCCTGGCCCACCGCCGCAAAGTTGCATGTCTGTCGGTCTTCTACAGACTGTACTTCGGAGAGTGTGCGCAGGGGCTTCCACCATCCGTCTTCCATCGGGAGACTAGACGTACTGCAAGTTATCACCTATACCTTGTCGATATTCCACACATTCGAACAAAGCACTTTGCTAATTCTTTTATTAAGCGCACAGCCAAACAGTGGAACGGGAGTTCCAGTGTGCGACCTGTGTGTTCCACCTGCGTCGGTTTTCCCAAGTTCATATAACCCCAATCTATTGTCGCGAGTAAACAGGCTTCTTCTGGGTGAGCTCGTTCCATCGTCGACCTCATCTCTGCCCTTAGGGCAAGACAAAATAATAATAAAAAAATAAAAAATACGGGTACTTATAAGCTATTTCCTGTAAACGAACAATATTATAATTAGAATAAGCTCTAATAGAGTAGCTTAAAGGTTAAGTTTTATTATATAGTTTGTTAATCTTTCTTCACATGATTATTTGTTTTTTTTTTTAAGAAAACATTAAGTAAAGGGGATAGAACCGATGTGGCATATCAACCTGTCCGCCATTTTGTTTTTTTTTTGAAATCGCGGCCAACATTGAAAGTAGTATGAATGGATAGAGGACATATAGACGAACAAAAAATGTCCAATAACACGGTACCTAAAGTGTCACGTTACCGAGATATTTGAAGTTAAAGATCGACAAATGAGTACAACGACAATCATTAAAAATTTAAAAAAATAGCCTTTTTACGTGTATAGTCGTTAAATTGTATCCAAATAATAGTTCCCAGGTTGATTACTATTATACGCACAATAAAATAGCTTCACATCGCAATGAAACACTATGTTTTGTCAAAAAATTGTTTTCTCGTGCTCCTAGTAGTATGTAATGTACCTACTCTCTTTCAATAACCAGTAATAATAATAATTAACACCTTTATACACGTAAAAGGTCTAATTTTTATGTGGTCATTGTACTCATATGTCCATCTTTGCCTTCAAATATCTCGGTAACGTGACACTTTAGGTACCGTGTTACTGGACATTTTTTGTTCGTCTATATGTCCTCTATCCATACATACCACTTTCATCGTGGGCCGCGATTTCGAAAAAAAAACTAAAATATGGCGGTGGGTCGATATGCCAGCTCCCATACAAAAAAGTTCCAACCCCTTTACATTAAAAAGGCGCAATTAGACAAAATGTGCCCATTCTTTTAGACTCAACGACCAATTTGCTTGAAATATTAAAAAGAAAGGTCACATTTGGTTAACTATGCCTTTTCTTTGTAGTAAGTGGTATTTTATAATATTTTTTTTTTAAGATGAAAGGAATAATTTGAATTTATTTAATAATTACTTATATATAAAACCTAAAAAGTAAAAAATATAATAGTAAGTACTAACCTTCACGCATATATCATCAGTATTTTTTTTTCTTTTAAGCAATACGTTTCCACACTATGAAGCAGAATATGGTAAAAACTTTAATCCCTATTTTCTCAGTTTCACCAAAATGATAGATGTGCCCTTCTCTCATACGACGGCAGAATTATTATCTATGGACATTGGACACTAGTGACACTACATCCTCCCTCACAGATTTAGTTTAGTTGGTGGGTGGATGATTCTCTTAGATCTCCTGAGTTCGGGAGCTGACTCTGGATTAGACTGGACTGGACTGGGACGTACTGGACTGGGCTGGACAGGACTGAATTGAGGACATGGAGTCTGACGAACCCTCTAGGAGGAGACCATGGTCCGACCGCGGGTAGGTACACCATTTCCGATGTCGTACGGCATTTTGTTGTGGGGGATTGCCGCGGCCGCCGATATTCAGACCATCTTTGTTTTGCAGAAACCGGCGGTTATATCAATTTATAAATTGAGTCCGAGAAACTCTCTCTGAGAAAACTTTAAGGAAATTAATGTAATGACTGTTCCTTCTCAGTATAATTATTTTTGAAAATCTTATGTATCCTCACAAAAATATAAAGATGTTTAAGAAATATAGTGATACTATAGTATCACTATATTTCTGGCAACACCTATAGGTGTTGCCAGCGGCTTCGCCCGCTACAACTCAAAAATTATCCCACAGGAAGATAAAATCGGGATAAAAACTATCCTATGTGTTAATCCAGGTTATAAACTATCTGTGTACCAAATTTTATCCAAATCTGTTCAGTAATTTTTACGTGAAAGAGTAGGTAGGTACCAAACATCCATATATACGTAGTAGGTACTCACAAACTTTCGTCTTTATAATATTAGTGTGATTTTTTATAGTGATATTCACAATATAAATACACTAGTGACCCGCCCCGGCTTCGCACGGGTGCAAAAAAGGTATTAAAACCTTCCTCTTGAATCACTCTACCTATTAAAAAAACCCGCATCAAAATCCGTTGCGTAGTTTTAAAGATTTAAGCATACAAAGGGACATAGAGACAAAGAAAGCGACTTTGTTTTATATACTATGTAGTCAAGAAATAAGCATATTGTACCCACAACAAGACTCAAGAAAATAGTGGTTATTGTGCTCCATGAAATAGGTGGATCATTTAGATGCCAATATTCGCTATTTAACCGACTTCCAAACAGAGAGGTTCTCTATTCGTGTGTATGTATTTTTTCAACACACTTGCTCATAAAGTGGCTAAAATTTCACCGCAATTAGGCACATAATGACACCTATTAATCAAACTGTGAATTTTTAACCGACTTCAAAAAAGGAGGTTACTATGTTCGTGTGTATGTATTTTTTTTTTATTTGAAAGAGTAGGTATATACACCAAATTAAAATGGTTCACCATTTTAATTTGGTGAAGATCTGGTGCTGATCTTCGGAGATATACAATGGAACTCTTCAAAAATAGACGGCAAATCTGTCGTAATTGCTGGAATCGCTTGGATGTTTATTGTTTATACACGTATTACGTGTTGCGTGCTTTTTTGACGCTATTCAAGTATTCGCATCTAGCAGTCATCACTTGTCTTCATGTTGATGAGCTGATAATGGAAGGTACTAGGTACTCCTCAACGGTTAAGAGTTGAAAGCAAAAATAGGGGAAGGAAGGTTAAGGGTTAGGTTACTTGGTTGAATTATAGGTACTTATTACAACTAAAAATGAAAAAATAAAAAAAAACTTTTTTGCAAAAAACAACAACCGACTTCAAAAACACCAAAAAGAGAAAAATAAACTTCAGAAGAAAAATCAGCTTCTGAAGTCGGTGTCATAGTGTAGTCAAATTAGGCCATTTTTTAATAAAGATTGGATTAAATTCTCCGGAGAGGCAAAAACGTTTGTGATGGATTTGTATGAGTTAAAGATCGAGTATAAAAAACAAATTGCTTTTACCACCCCTACGGAAGGGGGTGAAAACTATTATTTAGTCATAACTAACCAGAGAACACAGATGTACTCAGCGTAATTTTTTATACGCTTTATTACACCTCAGTCTACATTATTACATTTTATTTATTTTAATCAGACCAACGCAGAAACAGAAAAAAAATAAAAATTAAAAAAAAGTGTTTTTTGGTCATTGCGGCTGTGGGGAAAATTGTGTAGTTTTGTAAACTGAGGAAACGGTTAGACAATTTTGACCTAAATACATTATTGATTTTGCACCCTAGTGTGACATATGGAAATTAGTTTTTCACGCATGTCTGCCGCTGTACTTCGGGGGAAATTTTGATTGTTTTGAAAATCATCACAATCATATTAATTTGGTCTCCTTTAAATTTGCACCCTTTAAAAAATTGGCATTTTTATATGGAACATACATTTTTTTAGTATTGTAGTAATTGCCACTGAATAAATACGCCATGGAAGTGACAAGCGCGCGACACGGAATAATAAACTAACAAGAAGAGATAAGCGTCGTCATCACGAATGCGCGTTGTTTGATGTATTTTACTAGGAAGGAGTACTTTCTAATTGTGAATGCTCTGTTAGTAAGTAATAGTGGACGCACCTAAAGATTATATTTTTAATGATAAAGCAGCTTGTGTATAAACGAAAAATAAAATGGCAGTGTCCTCCAAGCATGTCTTTATTTATTAACCGACTTCGAAAAGGAGGCTCTCAATTCGTCGCAATCTTTTTTTTTTTATGTATGTTCCCCGATTTCTCGTAAGCGTCAGGAACTCAGGACCCCTGGACCAAAAGAGATTTTTGATGTTTTGAAAATACCAAAATACCTACCTTTTTTCTACTATTTGATACCTAACTTCAAATATTAACCCTTATTAAAATAAAGGTATAATGCTTAACACTTAAGTTTTTGGTTTAAAAAAGTATTTTTCTTGCACCGGCAACATTTGAATTTGATAATAAGTAAAACGTTGTCTTTTTTTAAATTCAAATATTGGGAACATTTTATTTATAAACGTCACCCGTCCATATACGTCAATGTCAAAGTGAGCCAGTCGGCAGTTTGGTGAAAAAAATTTGAAATTGTGACGTTCCTCAAAAAATTTTAGTTTTGTTCAACAAAAAATCCGGTAAGTGTTTTTTGCGTTCAGATTCTTACACTATGTTATATTCTTGTTGTTTTGCATCCATAAGGTTGAAAAATCCGGTAATATATGCATGTTTTTTGATCGTGTGAAGTTATGGGTAATAGTAGTAAATTATATGCCATTGTGCAATCGTGCCTAACTATAAATTGGATTTAAGTACTAATATATTTATGTGACTCTGTGTGCTAAGTCATGTTTCAGGCTTTTTCACACTACGGAGGAAGCTCAAGGAGAATAAATATATATTATTATCTACTTTTTATAATTAATAAAACTTTCTTTTTATTATGAACACGAGTATATTTTATTTACCTACTACAAATAGACATTATATTCATATCTACATTCGAAAAAATGTTAATAAGTACCAATATTTTTTTGTATTACTTAAATTACGCAAGCAAATCCAGGGAAAATAACTAGTATAGAAATTCGTTCAAATCGTATTGGATAATGGTAACTACATATTTTACCACCATCGTAATATTTTACAAGTCGATAATGGATAATGGTAAGATATTTACCACCGAAAAAACCCCCCTTTCCCTCCCCTTTTTAGTTTTTTTTTTCATCAAAAATGAAATCAGCAGCCCCTAATTACCTAGAAACAAACCTCGTTTTCTCCTAAATATCCACAGGGGCTCGTGTTTGTTTAAGGATTAAGTACCTCGACTGACGGCGAAAAAACACGTAAAGTGGTCAGACATTCTGACGTCAGGTTGTCTGGACCATTTTTTTTTTTCATAGTTCGAGACAATATAACGAATTTATCTCTTTGTAAATATGTACTACCTTTTTAGTACCTCAACATATGTTTTTTTCAATTTTTTTTGGTATTCCAGAAAAATGTTACGCAACAAACAAACTTTGAGCCGAGCACGACGGAGCCGGTCTCGGCTTCGTCGTTCGCGGCGTAAGACTAAGTGTGGACGTACAACGAACCTACAATGATCACGGTCTTCGAACGTAGTCAAATCTCTTTGTGTTCGCCAAAAATCCGTCAATTTTCGGAGCACAGCCGAGTACGAACGAAATGCTCGCAGTGCGCTCGTTCGAGGCTTGTAAGTCGGTCCACACTAGACGACGAATTGTGTTTGGCTCGTGCTAGGCTCGAATAGCGTAGACGCAGCTTTAAATTACAGAATAAGCAATAAAGTTAATAATTAACATAAATGTATATTTTTTTCAAAGAACAATGGGCAGGTTTGTATAGACCCCGTCCCTCCCCTTGTAACACTTTTTCCTATATATCAAATGATAGAGCGTAAACAATAAAAAAATTGATTGTATGGCAATAAATGTGTGAATAATGAGGGAAAAAAAGTTATCAGTGCAGGCATGAATAACTTTTTTCCCTCATTATTCACACATTTATTGCCATACAATAAAATGTTTTATTTTTTACGCTCTTTCATTTGACATATAAGGAAACGAATTATAGGATAGGTACGCAAAGACGATGGTGGATCTCGAAGAGCTCGGGATCGCCGGGGGCCTCCGAGTACGAGCCACCACGACAGGTGCTCGTATGATAGAGATTCCCGGGGAATCGAGCGCCTCGACCGCAAAAAAAAAGACGCTCTAGCTGAAAAGCTCAGAGCGTCCCTAAATGCGGACAAGGTTCGAGTGTCCAGGCCAGTTAAGTGCGCAACCCTGCGCATCCTGGGTCTGGACGACTCTGTCTCCGAGGAGGAGGTGGTAGCCGCCGTCACCGCGGCCGGGGGGTGCTCTGTCGAGCAGATCAAGGCGGGCACCCTACGCCCGGGCCGCGATGGTATGCTGACCGTAACGGTTAGATGCCCTGTGACGGCGGCGAAGAAAATTGCGAAGGGCCACACTCTGAAGGTGGGCTAGTCCAGGGCGCAGGTGAAACTTCTGGAGCCCAAACCTTTGAGGTGCTACCGGTGCCATGTTGGGCACCACGTAGGCTGCCGAGTGCCGATGCATCTCGGAGGTGGACCGCAGCGTATTATGTTTCCGCTGCGGTCAGCCCGGTCACAAGGCCGCGGCTTGCCTGGCCACAGTGGCCACGCCTCACTGCAATGCATGTGCGGCGGCTGGGAAGCCGGCCGAGCACCGGGCAGGGAGCAAGGCCTGCGCTCCACCCGCCAAGGCCAGGGGGAAGGGACGGCCCTCCGCCACCAACCCCACCGTCGTCAACGCCGCAGCCGCCGATGCCGCTGCTAAATCCGCCACCACCGCAACTCCCACTGCGGTTATACCACAGGAGGTCCCGGAGGGGGCTGAAATGTAGTGCCATTAATGGCCCCACCAAGCCTCCTCATCAACTTTTCTGTGGCCACGTGTGTGCGGATGCGGGGCGAGTCGGTGGTGGACATTTCGTGCGCCAGCTCCGCTCTGTTACGACGCGTCGTCGACTAGCGCGTTATGGAGGGGGTGGAGACCTATTCCGACCACCGGTATATCCGGTTTGAGGTCGCTGCCCAGTCTTCGAGCGCGCCGGTCTCACAGACCCCGAGTGGTCCACGTTAGGCGCTGAAGCAGCTAGACCGGAAGCTCCTCCTGGAAGCCGCGATCGTGCAGGCCTGGGTGTCATCACCGGTCAGGCACGCCGACGTTGACACCGAGGCAGGTTGGTTACAGGAGGCCATGTCCGAGATATGCGACGCAGCAATGCCCCGAGTCCGGCCAGGAAGCGCCCGGCGTCACGTGTACTGGTGGTCGCAAGAGCTGTCGCACCTGCGGCAGCAGTATGTGGCTGCGCGGCGCCGGTACGCCAGGCATCGCCGGCTCCGCATTCGTCCTCCGAGTGCGGAAGCCATCGAGGCGGAGCTATATGAAGGGTACAGAGCGGCGAAGACCGCCCTCTTCGAGGCTCGTCGGCGGGCCAAGGCTCAGGCCCGCGTGGAGATGCTGGAGACTCAACAGAGATCCGTGGGTCCGCCCTTATAAGACGGTGCGGAATCAACTCCGCACCCGGGCCCCCCCGCTGACGCAGAGTCTCCGGCCTGAGCTCGTGGAGGACGTGGTGAGCGCTCTGTTCCCTTCGCGAGAGGAGCATCGTCCCCCGCTAATGGCTCCGCCACCTGCGGTGCCGGAAGCGGACGGTTCAGGAAACCGATGACGCCATTCCGGAGGTGACTAGGGTAGACCTGAGAGTGGCGGTACGGAGGTTTAAGGCCAAAACTACCGCCCCGGGGCCCGATGGCTTGCCTGGCAAAGTCTGGACCCTGGCCTCAGACTCAGAGGCTCTTGGGCCCCGACTGGAGTGGCTCTTTAGCGCGTGCATGGAAAGAGGCCAGTTCCCGCTTCGTTTTAAGACGGGGAAGCTGGTCCTCATCCAGAAGCCGGGGCGCCCTGCGGACTCGCCGTCCGCATACCGGCCCATTGTGTAGCTCGACGAGGTGGGCAAGCTCTTTATGAGTAATTGCAAACCGCCTCGCCGAGCACCTTGAGGGAATGGGTCCGGATCTTGCGGATAAGCAGTTCGGCTTCCGCAAGAGGCGCTCGACGGTGGACGCCATCATGCGCGTGAGAGCCCTCACGACGGGAGATGCGGTCTCTCGGGGCGGTGTGGTCTTGGCGGCGTCTCTCGACATCGCCAACGCCTTCAACACCATGCCCTCTAGCTGCATCAGGGAGGCACTCCGGTATCACCGGGTGCCGGCCTACCTTCGTCGTGTAGTCGGGGACTACTTGACAGACAGGGCTGTCATCTGCCCTTTTCAAAACGGAGAATAGAACCGGCGAGAGATGTCGTCTAGTATGGACCGACTTACAAGCCTCGAACGAGCGCACTGCGAGCATTTCGTTCGTACTCGGCTGTGCTCCGAAAATTGACGGTTTTTTGGCGAACACAAAGAGATTTGACTACGTTCGAAGACCGTGATCATTGTAGGTTCGTTGTACGTCCACACTTACGCCGCGAACGACGAAGCCGAGACCGGCTCCGTCGTGCTCGGCTCAAAGTTTGTTTGCTGCGTAACATTTTTCTGGAATGCCAAAAAAATTTGAAAAAAACATATGTTGAGGTACTAAAAAGGTAGTACATATTTACAAAGAGATAAATTCGTTATGTTGTCTCGAACTATGAACAAAAAAAAATGGTCCAGACAACCTGACGTCAGAATGTCTGACCACTTTCTTTACGTGTTTTTTCGCCGTGAGTCGATGGTACTTAATATTTGAAGTTAGGTATCAAATAGTAGAAAAAAGGTTTTGGCATATTATTATTGGTTTTGGTATAGGCATTTTGGTATTTTCAAAACATCAAATATCTCTTTTGGTCCAGGGGTCCTGACGCTTTCGATTTCTCGATAATACTATGCGCGCGTAATACGATGCGCAAAAACCTAGGGATGCAAGAGTCGAAATAAGTTTTTTTGGGCCAAAATGTTTGTTTAGGAACGTTGACAATTATTATTAAAATAAGAGGAAATGATAATTATTTTGCGTAGCGCACGGATCGCTTTTTGCCACAACAAAAACAATGATCTAAACGCAACGCGAACGCATAGCACTCCCGCCGCCCGCCCGTGTCTGCTTCGACATCATTATAATTATATACAAACATCGTACGCTAGCTCTGTATAAACTTCCGGCTATATATTTCTTATTTTTATGGGGTGCGAATGTAGTATACTTAGAATACATTACATATTAAAAAATCCATGACTACACTAATTTGCCCCGAAGTACAATTTACAAGTATTGTAAAATCCTGATTTCCTAGGGGTGCAAAAGGGTGCTAAAATAACTGGGTGTTCATGATGCTTTAAAAAGCATATTACGAGTTTGCACCAACAGGCTGAATTTCCCTTGAGCCGCAAATTAAAAATAATAATTAATTAGTTATTCATACACCTCACACTGTTTTGGTGAAAAGTATTTATACACCAAAGGGGTATCTACAAATATCTAAACTTACCACAATTAGTTATTAATAAAATTTCAAAATAATGGGACTTGTGTTAAATACCCTAATATTAAACGATGTTCCGTACATAACAAGAATGGTGCAAACTTAGAGGAAACTTATATTCATGTCTTCTAATGATTCCACAAAAAATTACAACTACACGAATTCCGTCCAACCATTTTGCTAATTCGACTACACTATCAAAAAAATAAAATCAAACAAACAAATGTCACCGACTTCAGAAGCTGATTTTTCTTCTGAAGTTTATTTTTCTCTTTTCTGAAAATGTGTTCTTGGCGTAGGTACTTAAAAAAATTATCTTCTAAGTACAAACCTAGCTCTTTGTGGTACGTATATACTCAGTGCTAAAAAGTACAGTCCGAACGAAGAATGGAGTGGACTTAAAAACATACTCTAATTTGTCAGCTTATCTAAAACTAGCTTTTGCCAGTGACTTCGCCCGCGTGAAAATGACGATTGTCCATACAAACTTTCATCCCCTATTTAACTCCCTTAGGGGTTGAATTTCGAAAAATCCTTCCTTATTCCTTGCCTACATTATAAAGGGAACCTCTGTGCAAAATTTCAGCTTTTGTAGGTCCAAGGGTTTGGGCTGGGCGTTGATGTGTCAGTCAGTCAGTCAGGACTTCTCTCTTTATTTATATAGAAGACTGTCAGATGGATTTAGAAGCAAGAAATCAAAGGTTTTATCGTCCAACGATGTTGAAAAATTTATAAAAGATGACCCAGATAACCAATATCTGGTTACTAAGGTTAGTTAAACTAATTTTAAATATCTATTTAGGCGACTTCAGCTTCAGCGTGTTGTGTGTTAACTCTAAGAGCGTTGTCACAAACTTCGGGCGATTTGCCGATAATACGTACTTTTACAAGTCCTGGACATATCTTATTTATAGATAAAGGCATAATATTTCAATGAAAAATTATAAATCTGACTTTGTTTTAGGTCATGTCCTGATTAGAATTTCGTTTTAAATGTTAATATTTCGAGAAATAGCCATTTTCCGACACCCAATTTCGAGCAAACGTAAAACATCTGGTATTTCCCTGCTACTTGTGACAAATTGGCAACACAAAAAAATCTGAAAAAAAAACAAAATACTGGTTATATAGTCCTGAAGGTCCTGTCCTGATTAGAATTGAGATAGAAATGGAATCGCAGCAAAAAAAAAGGATATTCAAAAGCAATACTGAGCTAAAATTTATGCGTTTTAAAAATGGTTTAAACATAGGATAAAGACAAAATTAACAAAAAAAATTTAGACATACTTATAGTACAACACTTTACCTTCCCTAATTATATTTTTTTGGAATTTTACGCCGTCTCATTTTTTTATTACGATTTTCCAAAATAATGCCTTATTAGTTGATGTATGTACGGCCGCCATACGCATTATGTAACTCATACGCCATACGCGTGTGAGTTACATAATCTATACAGGTAAACCAGAGGTTGTCCACAGTTTAAACGTAAGTATTCTTGTAATTTATTATGATAAAATAAAATTGTAGTCATGTTCTATGTTGGAAAGGAACGCTTTGCGCAACCTTATTATAAAGTTTATTCGTAAATGATACTTACTAGTCGATAAAAAATCATACCTGTACCTAACAATAAATTACGGGTAACAGAAATCTTTATTTTAGAAAAAATGTGGAATCTTTCGAATGATGCATTGAAATATATTCACTTTTATGAATCTTTCGAGAAAAAAAAATCCAAGAAGGCGGGGCTGGGAAAATTTTAGGTTTTTCCGTCATAGGTGTCGTTTTGATGGTTTTTGGGGTCGCTGATTACGAAAATGAGGTCAAAATGAAAATCCAAGATGGCGATCAGGAATTTTTTTAGTTTTTCCGTCATGGGTGTCGTGTTCATGGTTTTTGGGGTCGCTGATTACGAAAATGAGGTCAAAATAAAAATCCAAGATGGCGCCGACGAAAATTTTTGGTTTTTCCGTCATGGGTGTCGTTTTCATGGTTTTTGGGGTCGCTGATTACGAAAACCAAGATGGCGGCTAGGAAAATTTTAGGTTTTTCCGTCATGTGTATCGTTTTCATGGTTTTTGGTGTCGCCGATTACGAAAATGAGGTCAAAATGAAAATCCAAGATGGGGCCAGGAAATTTTTTGGTTTTTCCATCATGGGTGTCGTTTTCATGGTTTTTGGGGTCGCTGATTACGAAAATGAGCACAAAATTTAAATCCAAGAAGGCGGCTAGGAAAATTTTAGGTTTTTCCGTCATGGGTATCGTTTTCATGGTTTTTGGTGTCGCCGATTACGAAAATGAGGTCAAAATGAAAATCCAAGATGGGGCCAGGAAATTTTTTGGTTTTTCCATCATGGGTGTCGTTTTCATGGTTTTTGGGGTCGCTCGCACACAGGCGCAAGAACCGTCAGTCGCCGCTCGTTTCGAAGTTACTCGATTTTGTGACAACGCTCTTAAATGCAGTGGAACGCTGCAAACTGTACCTTACTGTAAATTCGAGTGTTAAATATTTTTTTCATATTTATAATTATTTTCGTCCAGTGAACGACAGTGCTTATATGCGGTATGAATGCCAAAATAGTACATTATGGTACAAGTGTGTAACGTTGGTGATTACCGCAGAGGCGCCATTGAGACCCGAGCCGTCAGGTGAGGGTCTTAAGAAAGCCGAGGATGGTAATCATCAATACACACGTGTATCATACGACGTTTTTCAACACACTTGTGAAGAAAATAATACTAAAAAGTCATCTTCAACAGTTAAAACAAGTTCTGTTTTTTTTTTCACAATAGCGGGTAAAATTAAAGCGCGCGCATCTACAGTTCTACCAACTTCAGCAGTTAAAACAAGTTCTGTTTTTTTTTTTCACAATAGCGGGAAAAATTAATGCGCGCGCATCTACAGTTCTACCAAGTTATCTATGCAGGCGGGAAAACACGGAACTAAAATAAATGTACTAAGTTTGACGTAGCGATGCATTTTTTCTTGACCAGTGGCGCCACTACTGTAACAATGACGATCGGCCATAGACTAAAAGAATGTGGTTTCTTTATTTTTGACTTTTCGCGGATAGAGTTTTAGCCACGGACAAAATGGGGATTTTTTTTCTTTATTACAGAGAAAACAATAGTTATATTATTTGAGTGAAAGATTAATTTATTAAAAACGTATAAGTTGAAATTATCTATTTAAATTCAAAGTTGCATGAAATGGGGAAGCACTAGGTACATTAATTTATTTTTACTATTGAACACGATCTTTTTTGTATCGAAACTTTTCTATAAACGTAGCAACTCAACCAATAAAATTAAAAAAAAAAACTACGTAACTTACGTGCCTAATTGCGGTGAAATTATAGCCACTTTATGAGCAAGTGTGTTGAAAAATGAATTTATCTATTTAGTAGGTAATCAGGGTGGTATACTGATAAGACCCGATTGCTCAAGATAAAAAGAAATGAGAATACTATTGTATGAATAGTATTATAGTATAGTAACGGAGTGATGTAGGAATTAAGGGATTCTTTAGTCTTTACTAATATTTTTGGAACGAGATGTGTTTTATAAAAAGCTAGTCATTTAATAAACAATATCATGTACCTAAATTTAAAGGATGTAAAATAAAATAAACGACAAGTACATAAGTTGTAAGTTTTCTAAGTAAAAACCTATGTAAAAAAAACTGGGAGGACCTAGGTACAGTTTGAGATGAAATGAAAATGTAAAAGAATGATCTCATTACGAAAGTTGGCATAATTAAGTAAAATAATAAAGATCGTTAAGGCCGGGTTGCAGTAATTTTAAGATTTTTGAACCTATAAAAATCGTTCTAAATACGAGTTTTTAATAAATAAAAATCATTACATAATAATTGAACATACTCTCTAGTAAATCGTAAAGATAGAAACGCGATTTAGAATGATCGGCTCAAGTATCGAGCCGATCATTCTAAATCGCGTTTCGTTCATCATGAATTTATATGAAAGTTATATCAGTAAATAGAACTTTTTATTCTGAAGTAAATGGTGAAAACAGATTGTATAATTTCTTTATAGTTTTTCTCCAAGAAGCAAAAAACAGTCAAAATTTAGGCATTATATCGCTCGCGCGCGGCAGGGCGAGGTCGTGCGTACATAAAAACAAAGTACTGCAACCTGGCCTTAAGTACACTGAGAAAAAAGTATTGTTAAATTAACAATAAAAGTTTGCGAAATAGGAGCCAACAGAGTAAGTTTGTTGCCGCAGCAACTTTTTTATTGCGAAAAACTATTGCGAATGTGACAAAGTGGAAATGTGTACTTTGTGGATTATCACATAGCGAATTTCACAAACGCTCGTTTTCACAAACTTACTCTGTTGGCTCCTATTTCGCAACTTTAAACGTGGAGATATCACAGTGTTAAACTTATATAATCTAGCAACGTACAGTTTGCTATAGTTGCAAGTTGCAATCTTACAGTTGCGATTAACGCAATGTTATCTTTCAACATTGTGGTTCCAGCTATGTACACTTTGCTTTATTAGCAACCTTCAAGTTGTGGTTTCAACAAAGTTGTGATGTAAAAACAGGCCTGCAGTTGCGATTAACGCAATGTTATCTGTCAACCTTGTGGTTCTAGCTATGTACACTATGCTTTATTAGCAACCTTCACGTTGTGGTTCCAACAAAGGCGTGATCTAACATAGTGATGATCGCCATTTTACCATTGCTATTTCCGCAGTACCATATTGCAGGTACTTATAGCAATGTTACCATTGCTGCTCCCGCAGTACAATATTGCTGGAGTAGCAACATTGTACTGTGGGAACATAAATGGTAGCATTGCTATTTCTGCAATATGGTACTGCGGAAATAGCAATGGTAAAATGGCGATCATCACAATGTTAGATCACGCCTTTGTTGGAACCACAACGTGAAGGTTGCTAATAAAGCATAGTGTATAGATTAGCAATAGTAGAATTATTTAGCGTTGCACATGCCAGCAATGCACAGAGCTTCTAGAGTGCTAAAATCTGAAGCCCGGTGTATTAATCATGTGCAACGTCTTAGAAACGGGAATGACTATCTACATAATAAAAAGCAGTTATCAAAATGTCACCAATTTTTAATCAAACATTAAGTTATAATTAAACACGTAGGCAGCAAATGCAAAAGATTACTGCCTAACAAAAAGTCGAACAATGGGTCCGCCATGATATTAATATTATTAATTTCATAACACTTTTTCACCACACGCACTTTTTTTACAGTTTTACTTTTCACGACGATTATCGTCGACGCACTCGCAGACGCGCCGACGGTCATAAAACCTATTTCTGCACAGACTATGTACGTATATATATGTCTCTGTGTGTCCGTGCGGTGTACTTCCTTCTTCCTTCCTAAATTCCGAAAATCCGAACGGCTTAGAAGAACTAGAATTAGATAATTAAAATCAGGTGTACCAAGTGTACCGTACCAACATAACGCACGCGCCGCGGATATTCTCTATAGACTATACGCTATTACGAGTAGTGTTGCCCGCCACTGCCGACCGAAGACTAAACTAGATACCGATCGATTTTAACAACTTTACCAAATTCAAACATTGTCGAGAATGAACTTTGTGATTTTCACTATAGTTGATTTGTATTTTTATCTATGTTAGGATACCCTCGCAGGGTTTGAATTGTGTTTATAGCAATTTGAACATTGTTAGAGAATTATGCACATTGTGAACTCGTGCCCTTAGAATTGTTAACCCCACAGAGTACAAATTTGCAATTTTATAAAAAAACATTCAATGCCACAACACAAAAAATCAATGTGCTGCTTAGGTATATTGCGAACGACACATGCTTTAACTTTGTGAACGCCTTTTAATAGATATTGCGATTTTATCAAAGGGGATCTTTGAATTGTTAATGGTGTAATGTGATGATTATATAATATCATTGGCCAAAGCATATAAAACAAGTGCAACTTAAATTGCATACTACACAAACTTCAATTATGTGAACCCCACCCACAGATTACCAACTTATACGATTTTATCAAAGGGCTCGATAATTGCTAACGCCACAACATGTCAAAGTTAATGTCGAACACCGGAACCATGCACAAACGTATAACCTGTGAACCCTTTCTTCTTATTGTTAGCTTCGCTAACGAAACCAGCATGAATGGAATGATAGATTTAGATACATAATAGGATAAAATTACTTTTGACCAGAAATCAGCCATGCATGCCATAAGTGAACCTCTCAGATTACCATATCGTGATTTTATCAAAGGGCCCGAAAATTGCTAACGCCACAGCATATAACATTAATGCACAGCTTATATTGCAAACCACACAAACTTTAACTTGGTAAACCCCACAGATTCCCAACATGTGATTTTAACAACGGGCCTGAAAATTGATAACGCCACAACTTATAACATCAATTATGTACGGCTTACATTGCGAACTACACAAACTTTAACCATGTGAACCCCGCATATTAACACTTTGCGAATATATCAAAGGCCCCAATAATTGCTAACGCCGCAATATCTAAAGTCAATGCGCAGCTCACATTGCGAACTGCACAAACTCTAACCATGTAAACCCCGCAAATTACCACTTTGCGAATTTATCAAAGGGCCCAATAATGGGTCCCCTATGTTGTTTCGAACGCCGCTGTTGCGACGCACGCTGTTGCGAATATTTTTTCCAGTGCCTCACAGGTTAGAATTCTTATGGACTCGAATGAAGTAGTCGCGAAAGACGCTGTTTCGAAAAACATTTTCACTGCCTCATACGCTCGAATGCTTGTGATTTCGATATCAGAAAGGGGTGAAAGGCATAGTATAGATTTGATTTAAATATTCTAATACCTCCTGCCTATTTCTGTTCTCCTGGTAATTTGTGGGACTTAACTAAATAAGTTATTTAAAAAAAAAAAACATTCCAGTTTTCAATACCTCCGTCCTACTTCTGTTCTCCTGGTAGTTTGTGGGACTTCACTACCGCCGCTGTTGTAAATTTTTTTCTATGAGTACCTACATATCACAAAATTTATGTCTGATCTTTATAATAAATTGTCTAGGTACCTAAGTGGTACAGGTAGTGAAGTCCCACAAACTACCAGGAGAACAGGAGTAGGACGGAGGTATTGAAAACTGGAATGTTTTTTTTTAAATAACTTATTTAGTTAAGTTAAGTCCCACAAATTACCAGGAGAACAGAAGTAGGCAGGAGGTATTAGAATATTTAAATCAAATCTATACTATGCCTTTCACCCCTTTCTGATATCGAAATCACAAGCATTCGAGCGTATGAGGCAGTGAAAATGTTTTTCGAAACAGCGTCTTTCGCGACTACTTCATTCGAGTCCTTATGCTTTCGAACCTGTGAGGCACTGGAAAAAATATTCGCAACAGCGTGCGTCGCAACAGCGGCATTCGAAACAGCATAGGGGACCCCCCAATAATTGCTAACGCCACAACGTCTAAAGTCAATGTGCAGCGCACATTGCGAACTACACAAACTTTAACCATGTGAACCCCGCTAAATACCACTGTGCGATATCTAAAGGCCCAAAAATTGATAACGCCACAATATTTTACTGCGGGGTTCACAATATTTGCGTTTCACAAAAAAAAAAGTTGCTGTGGCAGCAAAGGTTATTTTGCTGTAATCTCAAAATTATTTTGTCACTTTCGCAAGAATTTGCCCGCAATGTAAAACTGCAGCTTTGTCTCAGGATTTTTTTCTCAGTGTACCTTTATAATCGTAACGATCGTCGACGTTTTGGAGAATTAATATTGTCCAAAACTACCTTTGAAAGGGGTTGGTCTTGGTTGATGTTATTATGTAGGTATATTCGATTAAAAAACTTTCGAAAGGTTTTCAAATATTATTAAGGACCTTGTGATATTTTTTTACTTCGAATATGGAATGTTGTGTACCTAATGAGGAGCTAGTTATTAAGTTCAACTATGTATGTACTTATTTTGTGATTATAAAACTTCAGGACATATCCTAAGTTTAAATATTTGTAAGTTTAGGTTAACCAACCTAGCTAGGCTATGTACTATAAGTAGGTACCTAAATCTGATTTATAGTACATTATGGTACAAGTGTATAACGTTGGTGATTACCGCAGAGGCGCCATTGAGACCCGAGCCGTCAGGTGAGGGTCTTAAGAAAGCCGAGGACGGTAATCATCAATACACACGTGTATCATACGACGTTTTTCAACACACTTGTGAAGAAAATAATACTAAAAAGTCATCTTCAACAGTTGAAACAAGTTCTGTTTTTTTTTTCACTCACAATAGCGGGAAAAATTAATGCGCGCGCATCTCAGTTCTACCAAGTTATCTATGCAGGCGGGAAAACACGGAACTAAAATAAATGTACTAAGTTTGACGTAGCGATGCATTTTTTCTTGATCAGTGGCGCCACTACTGTAACAATGACGATCGGCCATAGACTAAAAGAATGTGGTTTCACTATTTTTGACTTTTTGCGGATAATAGAGTTTTAGCCACGGACAAAATGGGTATTTTTTTTCTTTATTACAGAGAAAACAAAATTATTTGAGTGAAAGATTCATTTATTAAAAACGTTTAAGTTGAAATTATCTAGGTATTTAAATTCAAAGTTGCATGAAATGGGGAAGCACTAGGTACATTAATTTATTTTTACTATTGAACACGATCTTTTTTGTATCGAAACTTTTTTTTAAACATAGCAACTCAACCAATAAAATTTAAAAAAAAACCTATAACTCACTAGTGAATAATAGCAATGAAAAAGTCACAGTTTGATTTAGGTGTCATTACGTGCCTAATTGCGGTGAAATTATAGCCACTTTATGAGCAAGTGTGTTGTAAAAGTACTTTATACGTGTAAAGCCAAGTTAGTGGCTCCTGTACGACACTGACACAATAAATAAATATAATCAATTCATTTGTATTGTTTTTTTTTATTTCCTTTAGTTTCGTTTTCTTCTAGATTAAAAGGATCTAGACTGCCTTCAAGCTTTACTGGTAAGCAAAAGGCCCTGGCTTCGGTTCCCAGGTTAGGCCATGTGTTATGGGATTTTTCTTGCAGGAACTTCTTAGTAATGGCCTGAGTTGGCCCGCTTGATGGCAAAACATCATAATTAGTAACGGCGGCTTCTTCTTTCAGGCTATTATGTTAAGATGGCGTCCCAGACAATAATCTAAATTACTGGACAGAGCAGCTATGAACTACCTATACTTATAAAAAAGTACATAATGCAAATAATACATATTTGACAAAGATAAATTAGGTCCTTTGTCCTTACCTATGAAATTGGAGATTTGTTGGCCAATTTTAAAATATAAAAATTTTGGTAATTTTTAACCGACTTCTAAAAAAAGAAGGAGGTTCTCAATTCGGATGTTTTTTTTTTATGTTTGTTCGGGCATAACTCCGTCACTTGCTAACTTAATTGACAAAGATTATACACTTCTCATCAAAAAAATCGAAACACTTTCGTTTTTATTGTTTTTGTCCTAATTTTTTACCAAAGAGAATTAATTCCATGAAAAAAAAAACATTATTGTGTAGCTGGCAGTTTGGTCATTACAGTAAGAAGAAAAAAATCAAAATTCGAAATTAGAATTTCATTTGTTTATCCTATAAATGAAATTAATCACTGTTTTGAGACAAATGTGTATTTAGGGTTGGAGTACGTTTCTCGTTTAAAAACTAAAAATTAGCGCTTGTCTTTAAACTTTTTGTTTCTTATTTCATTTACTGTGACTTTGGGACGTCTGGAAAAACTTTTTTTTCTAAAACATATGGATACTTCGCCCGCAGAAGCCGCCCAAGTGGTGGCATTGCTGGATTCTGGACTTAGTCAGCGTGTTGTGGCTGCAAGATTGCATCTAAGCTTATCATCTGTTCATAGAGTCTACAAACGCTATCGGGAGACTGGTTCGTTCACGCGCCGTTCAGGATCTGGCAGGAATCGGGTCACTTCTGAGCGAGATGATAAACAACTTCTTTACGAAATCGACGCCTTAACGCTTTTCAACTGCAGCAGCAGCTTCGCGTTGTACGAAGAGTAGCTGTAAGTGACTCTACAATAAGAAGAAGGTTGAAGGAACGCGGATTGGCACCGCATAAGCCAGCGAATGGGCCGAAATTAACTGCAGACCATCGAAGAGCGCGCCTTAACTTTGCACGCGAGCACCTAACTTGGTCATATCTTCAGTGGAGCAAAGTACTGTTTTCTGATGAGTGTAAAATTATGCTGTATGGTAACGACGGAAGACGGACGACACTATTACTTAAATGACATTTTACATTAATTATTCCTAAATATAAACATTTTTCTGATAATCCTTATCAAATCATAAACTGCGAGGTGTTTCGATTTTTTTGATGAGAAGTGTATTAGGTCTTTACCTATGAAATTGGAGATTTGTTGGCCAATTTTAAAATATAAAAATTTTGGTAATTTTTAACCGACTTCTAAAAAAAGAAAGAGGTTCTTAATTCGGATGTTTTTTTTTATGTTTGTTCGGGCATAACTCCGTCACTTGCTAACCGATTTGAAAAATTCTTTTTTTGTTGGAAAGGGTATACTTCCCAAATGGTCCCATATTTTTTATCGAAATCGGACAAGCGGTTGTTGAAAAATCAACAAAACTCAAAAAAAAATTACATTGTCCACATTATGTATGACTCATGAACATGTGAACTTACGTGTGAACCACTAAAAAGTGAAAAATAAAAACTTTTTAACAAAAAATAAAAACGACTTCAAAAAAAAAAACAAAAAAAGTGAAAAATTAACTTTAGAAGAAAAATCGTTTTCTGAAGTCGGTGGCAAAAACATGAAATCAAACAAACAAAAGTCACCGACTTCAGAAACTGATTTTTTTGAAGTCGGTTTTATTTTTTGTTAAAAAGTTTTTTTTTATTTCAACTAATCAAAGTACTGGCCCAAATGATCTATACAATTTTGCCATTTTGATGGCAGTTTTTTTATCCCTTTACTGTAGAAGTCTGCCGGACAGGAGGCGATGAAGTTAGCGAAAGCGTTTTGTACTGCCTCTCGGGTGTTGAATTTATTCCTACTTAAAAAAATTGACAAAATTTTGAAAAAAGTAGAAATCTGTTGGGGTAAGGACCGGTGAGTACGGTGGGTGACGGAGAGCTTCCAGCTGTAAGGCTGAGGCTACATTAGGCAGCGATTTGCGATGCGACTGGAAGAGCGAAGAGAAAATAGAGAAAAAAGAGCGATGTACGGTGTAGCCATTTTCGCGTCGCGGCCTAATGTAGCCTCAGGCTGACTCTTGTAGCTTTGCGATGGTCTGTCGTGAAGTGTGAGATCGCGCGTTGTCGTGCAGAAGCAATGGGGAAGAGCGATTGACTAGTCGAATTGACTAGGTTGTCGAATTGCGAGCTTCTCCATCATTGCTTGCAATTCTTGGCAATAGACATCTGCCGTCACTGTTGTGCCATTCGGTAAGAAGCTATAATGTACAAGTCCGGCACTGGTCCACCAGACAGTCACGATCATCTTCCTAATTTCCTATGAGTAATCTATCTCTCAGGATCCACTTTTAACCGCAAGTAACAATTCGATTAAGAATTCCCTCGTTTCTATGCCCATTCAGTAGTGCTATGCATGCTTCGGCTTCGACGCGTAAATCTCGCTGTTGGTCGCTTAGTTCGTGTGGCACCCACTTATCTAGCTTTAATATCTTTCCGATTTGCCGCAAGTGCTTCAATAATGTTTTGACACTAACTCCAAAGCCCGCAGCAAGCTCAGCCGTAGATTGAGTTGGATCCGCTTCCACTATCGCCTTCAATTCGTCGTTGACTGGTTACCGGCCGACCGCGAGGCTCGTTCTTCAACTCAAAATTTCCAGATTTAAAACGATTAAACCAATAATGGACCGTGTTTAGGCAAGCAGTGTTGCGCAGCGGTATTTCCACGTAGGAACTCATATTCGAAAATTGTACAAATTTTCAGTTTATCCATGGCGCCAAAAACTACCACAATGTCAATGACAAAAACAAAAACCTATCTAAAAACAAATGACTGAATTTGAAATTAAAATAACAAACACGTCTTTTGAATTTGAATTTCGAATTACGCGCCAATCCACAGATAAGTAATTAAATCTGAAAATGCTGGTTATAGAATCTCTAATTACATTGGTACCTAAATACCTATTATTATTACTTGAGAAAAACATTTTATAGGTACCTATTTAAAGAGAATGGGCGAAAATGTATGAAAGCTGGTACACCCCTCCAATAGCAATGAGATATACGTCGTTGGATAGCTCTTTTTAACTGAAACAATATTTACTATCTATTACAGTTTTGTTGAGATGTTTGTCCGTTTTGAGTTAAAGCTCAAAAACAAAAGTAAACACGCCTGTAATTCAAGAAGGGTTAGGCAGAGCTGTAGGTGCCTAATAGTAGGTAGGTACACCCACTTTTCGTCAGTTATGTTTAAGTTCCGTGTAAATACAATAGGGGGCGAGCCTATTGCCATCAACCTGACAAAAATCCAGACACCATGACTGCTACCAAGAAATTCTTGAGGGAAACTCCAATAACACTTTGTCCGACCAGGGAGAATGTATGGAAGCTGGTACACCCCTCCAATAGCAATGTCATATACGTCGTTGGATAGGTATTTTTAAATGGAACAATATTTACTGTGACAGCTTTGCCGAAATAGTTTGTCCATCCTGAGTTATATCTCAAAAACCAAAGTTAAAAAAAGTTTTTAGTATTCCGACACAAAGTACTCATCTGTTTACGTACATTTTAATTGGTAATTTTTGAATGTCTCGTTGATCTAGTGGTTGCAAGCGCGACTGCTGAACATGAGGCCCTGCGTTCGATTCCCGGGTCGGGTAAATTGTTACCTATTGGATTTGCTCTCAAGAATTTGTCAGTATCAGTCAAGGAATTTGTATATAAGCCTAGTTCATGGCAATAGGTTCAATGGTTCACCCTCTATTACATGATTTACATGGGAAACATAACTGCCGAAAACATCGGTGTATTATTATAAGTTACACCTCAGTCTAACCCTTTAGGCATTACAGGCGTGATGGTATGTTATGTTATTTGCGAATTACATTATTATACTATAATAATATATATTATTATACAACGACGTTAGTGTTATTTTCCTTTATACACCAAGATATCACAATATTAATATCATCAATTTTTACTTTTGTTTTTAACCAATAACTCAGAATGGACAAACATTTCGACAAAACTGTCAAAGTAAATATTGTTCCATTTAAAAAGACCTATCCAACGACGTATATGACATTGGTATTGGAGGGGTGTACCAGCTTCCATACATTCTCCCTGGTCGGACAAAGTCTTATTGTAGTTTCCCTCAAGAATTTCTTGGTAGCAGCCATGGTGTCTGGATTTGTGCCAGGTTGATGGCAATAGGCTCGCCCTCTATTACATGGGACTTAAACATAACTGACGAAAATTGGGTGTACCTACTATTAGGCACCTACACCTCTGCCTAACCCTTCGGGAATTACAGGCGTGATGTTATGTTTTGTTGTGATAATTACGTTGTATACAACGACATTGATATAATTTTAGCTTACACACTAAGATATTATAACGTTAATAGGTATCCATTTTTACTATTGTTTTTGAGCTGTAGCTCAAAACGGACAAACATTTCAACAAAACTTGTTTCAGTTAAAAAGAGCTATCCAACGACGTATATCTCATTGCTATTGGAGGGGTATACCAATAAGCCCATTCACCATAATGAGGTAAATTATTTAATTTTCGTTTTTCCATCAAGGTTGACATCGATCAACAACACGAAACTAAGGAAATTAATAGTTTCAGGGGTAAATAATGTAGATGGCGGCTCTTTCTTTACCGAAGCTGTGCTCCCCCTACACTAATCTCTTTTAAAATATACATACACCTACTTACTATTTACTATCGTAGAGGACAGACAGTGCTGCAGCTGTGTTGTACACCTAGCTATTCATTTACATATATCATTATATATAAATGAACAGCTAGGTGGTGGTGGGTGATGGCTAAGCGTGTGAATTCGCCGCTAGAGGCGCTAGTGTAGCGTGAGGTCTCCAAAATGTCACTTGTCATTGTGGAAATAAGAAAAAGAGGTGCAGCAGAGGACTGAAAGAACAGCTAATTCAGAGGTTTGTTTACTGTTTACAAACAAAATATTTTGTCGACATTAAACTCCAACTCAAAATTAAGCTTCTTTGCCGAGTTTACAGCTATGTTTTTCTTTTTTACCCGACTACGGCGAAGCCAAAAGGAAGGGTAATGATTTTGGCAGTCTATGTATGTATGTATGTATGTTCCACCGTAGCGCCTAAACTACTGAACGGATTTTAATAAATTAGGTGTCAATAGATTCGTAGGAATAGCCCGGGTGACATAGGCTATATAAATTTTATAAATTCTTTTTATGACTAAATGTCAAAAACTTACCTCAAAAATATTAAATTGAGATAATCATAGCAAGTTTGGTACCTATCAAATGAAAGGTCTTGGCGAGCACATTACAAATATGTATCTATACATATTATATTATATTATTATATTATTTATTATAGGTAATAAATCTGTAGACAATTTTTTTTTGTACATTGAAAATATTAAAAAAAAAAATTGTCAGGGTGTTATAGTATAACCAACAGAACTCATTTTGAGCATTTTTGGAATTTTTGTCTGTTTGTCTGTTTGTCTGTTTATCTGTTTGTCTGTTTATCTGTTTGTCTGTTTCGATGACTAAGCATCACATGAAATTTACGAAACTAATGTTGGTAACTTTTATATATAAATATTGTGCGTAACTTGGGGTATTACTTAGTCTTTGTTTCATCTTAATCGGTGCTCTCTATCAAAAGATATTTGAATTTATAGTTTTCAAGAAGAACTTCTCAATATGATCATGAATGAGACATGCAGCGACATCTATTAAACGAATATGGTACTTATTAATAAATGCCTTCAAAAGAAAACTTTAAAAAAGTTATGATAGCTATACGTACTCTGTAGATAGGTAGTCTAAATGACGCTGCTTTCAAAGTCTACATAGCCTCAACCCTATAGTGTGATTGATCGCTTTCCATGCATTCAATTTTAGCAGTTTATCTTCGTCTTCGATAGATGGCGTTGTTCATTTACCGCGGTCACAGATAATATAATACTAGCGTAGTACTAGGAAGCTGTAAGTTAGCATGAATATACAGATGAGTTACGCCGTAAAATTAAATCCCGCAAAAAATAGTTTTTTAGGATACACTTAAAAGAGGGGATGTTTTTCTTGCGAAGTCCATAGTGTGGGGTGACGTTAGATAGGTCTTTGAAAAAGATTGTGAGTTTGCTCAAACACTTCGGATCAAGGGATTCGTTTGTGAAATATTAAGCTATAAAGTGCAAATTTTGTTAGACTCAAGTCAGGCTACCTAAACCACCCGTCAGGGCTGCGGGTCCCGTCGGGGCTGCGGGTTGTTCGAAAGAGATACCGCGCCCTCGCCCTCGGCACAAGGGCTTTGAAGGAACATTGGTGGTTTTTTAAGTCAGTAGAACCCTTCCCGCTCTGGGCAGAGCGGAAAGGAGTGTCAGTCTTCTACTCTGTTTCAAATTTCATCAAGATCCGTTCGGCCATTCTGACAGGGTTGATTAACAAACATCCATACATCTAACTTTAATTTTAGACATAGTCAGTGCTTTGCATTACCCTATTCTTATTTTCTAAAGCGTCAGTAAGTTAACGCAGAGCAATGATTTAATGTACTTTTGTCTAAGCGACGCATTTTAGTTTTCGACAACCACGCGAACGAAGTCGCGGGCACAGCTAGTTATATTATAAGTTTTTAAATTGACATGGTCACTGACACTACTATTAAGAGCGTAGACGGGCTGCATTTTTCCATACAAATGTATTCCCCTATTCTCTTCCTGGATAATGCCTCTAGAGTAATCGTTTTTATTTATAAAAATCCTGGTCTATTGAAGGCATGCCCCTGTCATTTTTGTTTTTCAAAAAATTTATTACAAAAATAAATATGACTTACCAAAAACCTAAAAAAATACCCCGTTTTTACAGCGTAATCAGATGACTACCAAAGAAAATTGAAAAGTTTTTAAAATAAAAACAAGTAATAGGGGCATAGATCTATTCTTCCTTTAAATTTTGATACCAAATATAATTTAATTGGCTTAGGTTTCGAGGAGAAAACAGGAGAATACGAAACGTCGATCGGTCAAGGTTTTTTATAGGTAAAATCGTTCTGAGCTGCAGTTGTCTCTATCGCACTCACATATTGATACCGCCCGGTTGCTAGAGCGCAGCGCGACGGCAATAGTTATATATACGTATATTATACGCAGCCCGTCTACGCTCTTAATATCATAAACGGGATATTTACCATGTTTGATTTCTGTTTCGAGTTCCCGATATTTCGGCGCTGTTACAAGCACCATGATCACGGATAAACTGAAGTCATTGCGGGTGGATGTTTATGAGCAGACAAATCGGTCTACCCTCTTTCTAGTTCGTTTTTTGCGTTCGGCACCACTACCATTGTCACTCACTACACGATTCTGTTCCCGACACACAAAACTCACTGTGTCCACTCGCGAACTTTTTCGACACTTTTTCGGTTTTTGCATATCATCATATCGTATCATATCCGTGATCATGGTGCTTGTAACAGCGCCGAAATATTGGGAACTCGAAACAGAAATCAAACATGGTAAATATCCCGTTTATGATAATAGTAATGTATTATATTATAGTATAAATGCACACAAAAATAAAATTCAAATAAAAAAATTAAGTTCAAAAATCTAAAACCCGACTACTAACAAAATCGCGGTCTTAAAAGTAGAAAACAAGAAAATAATTATTGTCTGATATTCTTCGTAGTCGCATGCCACCTTGCTAATGGCAATTAGCAGCTGACTTCTGTAAGTATCAATGATAACGCCATGAAGGAGCATCAGGTATCAGTGGCATGCGACTACGAAGAATATCAGACAATAATTATTTTCTTGTTTTCTACTTTTAAGACCGCGATTTTGTTACTTGTCGGGTTTTAGATTTTTGAATTTAATTTTTTTTTTTACCCGGGACCTCACTCGCCAGTGGCGCCAACTGGTGAGCACAAAAACGGTAGCCCTCACTAGTTCCTCTAACGAAAAACTAGATGGCGCTGAGATCAACAACTTCCTAATTTTAAAAATATGTGTACCGTATGATTTTTATAATCTGATAGTAGTCTTTGGGTTCAGTTTCAGTGAATGCGACAAGGTCACCCGCAAAAATCGAATTTTCTAAGGTTTTTTGAAATTTGCCGATCAGTGTCAGGTTGTATGTGAAATAAAATGTGCCTTTACCCTTTACCGAGTAATAATGAATAAAATCACCAATAAATTGCCTTTTTTATCAAATAGTCACTCAAGGGACTTATTTGAACTGATACGGTTGTATTGGTGATAATAATCATTATTACACAGTAAAGGCACATTTGTTACGGAAGCGAATCGTATTATTCTATTATATTATTATACTATATAAAGCTAAACTACCACTCACTGACTCACTGACTCACTGACATCATTGTTCTCCCAGATGTTGGATGGGGAGGTGGGTATATTTTGACAGATTCGTAAACAAGTAACTCTGATGAGTATGGGAAAAGTCCCAAACCCCCCCTTTTTGCCCCCCCTCCCCCCCTCCCTATCGTATCTCGGAAAATAAGAGACAGGTATTTTTTTTTTATTACGGATTCGTATAGAGGAGGCTCGGTAAAGTAAAAATCATTTTTCAAAGTTGCCCCCCTTGCCCCCCTTCTCCCCCCCTTTAGGCGAATCTCGAAAGTTAAGAGACTTGGAACGATATTTTTTTCAGATTCATTTAGAGGGGCCTTTGCGTTAATCGAAATCATTTTTCGAGACTCCCCCCTTCAACCCCCCCCCCTTTTTCACCTTTTTTTTTTTTTTTTTTTTCTTACATAAAACTATTGAGGGGCGTTGAAATTTGTATACCCTCCCCTCCCCAACCTCCCCTAAAATTAAAAAGGCTGTAACTTCGTAACGGTTAGAGATAGCCATTAGGTGTTTGAACAAATATTATAGTAGGCGTCGAAACCTGTCCGGTGGTGGTACAGCGGTAAAGCGAAGGGGGGAGCGGGCGAGCGAAGCGAGCCGGCGACCCCCGTAGCGTTGGGACAATGTCATGATAGCTTTCCGGTGGTAGGTAGGTCCTGAGTGGAGCGAACCTGCGAGACCGAGTGGAGCGAAGGGGGGAGGTGGCGAGCGAAGCGAGCCGGCGACCTCCTTAGCGTAACGAAGGTTGAGTGGGTGAAGCGTAACTCAGGGGCGACGACAAGCAAACTTTAGGGTAATGTTTTTTTAGTGGTAGTAGGAGGTAGTAGGTAGGTAGTAGGTAGGTGTAGGTAGGTAGTGGGTAGGTGTAGGTAGGCAGACCCGCGAGCTGCGCGCAGCGAGCGCAGCCACGCAAATACTAGTTATACTATATAAAGCTAAACTACCACTCACTGACTGACTGATCTATTGACAGAATTGTTCTCCCAGATGGTGGATGGGGAGGTGGGTATATTTTGACAGATTCGTAAACAAGTAACTCTGGTGAGTATGGGAAAAGTCCGAAACCCCCCCTTTCCCCCCCCCTTCTCCCCCCTCCCTATCGTATCTCGGAAACTAAAAGACCCGTATTTTTTTTTTTTTACGGATTCGTATAGAGGAGGCTCGGTAAAGTAAAAATCATTTTTCAAAGTGGCCCCCCTTTTCCCCCTTCTCCCCCCCTTTAGGTGGATCTCGGAAGTAAAGAGATTTTACGTGTTTTTTTTTAGGGATTCGTATAGAGGAGGCTCGGGGAAGTAAAAACCATTTTTCAAATTTGACCCCCTTGCCCCCCTCTACCCCCCCCTTTCGGATCTCGGAAGTTAAGAGACTTGGAACATTTTTTTTTTCTTATTCATTGAAAGGGGCATAGAGTTAGTCGAAATCATTTTTCAAAGCTCCCCTTCCCCCCCCCTTAACCCCCCCCCCCCTTCACCCCTTAATTTTCAGTTTTGTTTACGGATTCGTATAGAGGAGGCTCGGGGAAGTAAAATGGTGCTACCGGTAAAGCGAAGGGGGGAGCGGGCGAGCGAAGCGAGCCGGCGACCCCCGTAGCGTAGGGATAATGTCATGATAGCTTTCCGGTGGTAGGTAGGTCCTGAGTGGAGCGAACCTGCGAGACCGAGTGGAGCGAAGGGGGGAGGTGGCGAGCGAAGCGAGCCGGCGACCTCCTTAGCGTAACGAAGGTTGAGTGGGTGAAGCGTCACTCAGGGGCGACGACAAGCAAACTTTAGGGTAATTTTTTTTGTAGTAGCAGGAGGTAGTAGGTAAGTAGTAGGTAGGTGGTAGGGGTAGTAGGTAGTAGGTAGGTGTAGGTAGGTAGCAGGTAGGTGTAGGTAGGTGGTGTCATACGTGAGATTCATATAGAGGAGGCTCGGGGAAGTAAAATCCGTTCTTCAAATTTGAACCCCTTGCCCCCCTTCACCCCCCTTTAGGCGGATTTCGGAAGTTAAGAGACTTGGAACATTTTTTTTTCAGATTCATTGAAAGGGGCAATGCGTTAGTCGAAATCATTTTTCAAAGCTCCCCCTCTCCCCCTCTTCACGACCCGCGAGCTGCGCGCAGCTCGCGCAGCCACGCAAACTCTAGTTATACTATATAAAGCTAAACTACCACTCACTGACTGACTGATCTATTGACAGAATTGTTCTCCCAGATGGTGGATGGGGAGGTGGGTATATTTTGACAGATTCGTAAACAAGTAACTCTGGTGAGTATGGGAAAAGTCCCAAACCCCCCCTTTTTGCCCCCCCTCCCCCCCCTCCCTATCGTATCTCGGAAACTAAGAGACCGGTATTTTTTTTTTATTACGGATTCGTATAGAGGAGGCTCGGTAAAGTAAAAATCATTTTTCAAAGTGGCCCCCCTTGCCCCCCTTCTCCCCCCTTTTAGGCGGATCTCGGAAATAAAGAGATTTTACGTGTTTTTTTTTAGGGATTCGTATAGAGGAGGCTCGGAGAAGTAAAAACCATTTTGAAAATTTGACCCCCTTGCCCCCCTCCACCCCCCCCTTTCGGATCTCGGAAGTTAAGAGACTTGGAACGAATTTTTTTTCAGATTCATATAGAGGGGCATTGCGTTAGTCGAAATCATTTTTAGAAACTCCCCCCCTCTCCCCCCCTTCACCCCCCCCCCCTCTTCACCCCTTTTTTCTGTTTTGTTTACAGATTCGTATAGGATAGGAGGCTCGGGGAAGTAAAATGGTGGTACCGGTAAAGCGAAGGGGGGAGCGGGCGAGCGAAGCGAGCCGGCGACCCCCGTAGCGTAGGGATAATGTCATGATAGCTTTCCGGTGGTAGGTAGGTCCTGAGTGGAGCGAACCTGCGAGACCGAGTGGAGCGAAGGGGGGAGGTGGCGAGCGAAGCGAGCCGGCGACCTCCTTAGCGTAACGAAGGTTGAGTGGGTGAAGCGTAACGAAGGTTGAGTAGGTAGGTGTAGGTAGGTGTAGGTAGGTGTAGGTAGGTAGTAGGTAGGTGTAGGTAGGAGTAGGTAGGAGTAGGTAGGTGTAGGTAGGTGTAGGTAGGTGTAGGTAGGTGTAGGTAGGTGTAGGTAGGTGTAGGTAGGTGTAGGTAGGTAGTAGGTAGGTGTAGGTAGGTAGTAGGCAGGTGTAGGTGTAGGTAGGTGTAGGTAGGTGTAGGTAGGTGTAGGTAGGTGTAGGTAGGTGTAGGTAGGTAGTAGGTAGGTGTAGGTAGGTAGTAGGCAGGTGTAGGTAAGCAGACCCGCGAGCTGCGCGCAGCTCGCGCACCCACGCAAATACTAGTTATACTATATAAAGCTTAATTACCACTCACTCACTGACTGACTGACAGAATTGTTCTCCCAGATGGTGGATGGGGAGGTGGGTATATTTTGACAGATTCGTAAACAAGTTACTCTGGTGAGTATGGGAAAAGTCCGAAACCCCCCCTTTTCCCCCCCCTTCCCCCCCACCCTATCGTATCTCGGAAACTAAAAGACCCGTATTTTTTTTTTTTTACGGATTCGTATAGAGGAGGCTCGGTAAAGTAAAAATCATTTTTCAAAGTGGCCCCCCTTGCCCCCCTTCTCCCCCCCTTTAGGCGAATCTCGAAAGTTAAGAGACTTGGAACGATTTTTTTTTCAGATTCATTTAGAGGGGCCTTTGCGTTAATCGAAATCATTTTTCGAGACTCCCCCCCTCACCCCCCCTTCAACCCCCCCCCCTTTTTTCACTTTTTTTTTTTTTTTTTTTTCTTACATAAAACTATTGAGGGGCGTTGAAATTTGTATACCCTCCCCTCCCCAACCTCCCCTAAAATTAAAAGGGCTGTAACTTCATAACGGTTAGAGATAGCCATTAGGTGTTTGAACAAATATTATAGTAGGCGTCGAAACCTGTCCGGTGGTGGTACAGCGGTAAAGCGAAGGGGGGAGCGGGCGAGCGAAGCGAGCCGGCGACCCCCGTAGCGTAGGGATAATGTCACGATAGCTTTACGGTGGTAGGTAGGTCCTGAGTGGAGCGAACCTGCGAGACCGAGTGGAGCGAAGGAGGGAGGTGGCGAGCGAAGCGAGCCGGCGACCTCCTTAGCGTAACGAAGGTTGAGTGGGTGAAGCGTAACTCAGGGGCGACGACAAGCAAACTTTAGGGTAATGTTTTTTTAGTGGTAGATGTAGGTAGGTGTAGGTAGGTGTAGGTAGGTGTAGGTAGGTGTAGGTAGGTGTAGGTAGGTGTAGGTAGGTGTAGGTAGGTGTAGGTAGGTGTAGGTAGGTGTAGGTAGGTGTAGGTAGGTGTAGGTAGGTGTAGGTAGGTGTAGGTAGGTGTAGGTAGGTGTAGGTAGGTGTAGGTAGGTGTAGGTAGGTGTAGGTAGGTGTAGGTAGGTGTAGGTAGGTGTAGGTAGGTGTAGGTAGGTGTAGGTAGGTGTAGGTAGGTGTAGGTAGGTGTAGGTAGGTGTAGGTAGGTGTAGGTAGGTGTAGGTAGGTGTAGGTAGGTGTAGGTAGGTGTAGGTAGGTGTAGGTAGGTGTAGGTAGGTGTAGGTAGGTGTAGGTAGGTGTAGGTAGGTGTAGGTAGGTGTAGGTAGGTGTAGGTAGGTGTAGGTAGGTGTAGGTAGGTGTAGGTAGGTGTAGGTAGGTGTAGGTAGGTGTAGGTAGGTGTAGGTAGGTGTAGGTAGGTGTAGGTAGGTGTAGGTAGGTGTAGGTAGGTGTAGGTAGGTGTAGGTAGGTGTAGGTAGGTGTAGGTAGGTGTAGGTAGGTGTAGGTAGGTGTAGGTAGGTGTAGGTAGGTGTAGGTAGGTGTAGGTAGGTGTAGGTAGGTGTAGGTAGGTGTAGGTAGGTGTAGGTAGGTGTAGGTAGGTGTAGGTAGGTGTAGGTAGGTGTAGGTAGGTGTAGGTAGGTGTAGGTAGGTGTAGGTAGGTGTAGGTAGGTGTAGGTAGGTGTAGGTAGGTGTATGTAGGTGTAGGTAGGTGTAGGTAGGTGTAGGTAGGTGTAGGTAGGTGTAGGTAGGTGTAGGTAGGTGTAGGTAGGTGTAGGTAGGTGTAGGTAGGTGTAGGTAGGTGTAGGTAGGTGTAGGTAGGTGTAGGTAGGTGTAGGTAGGTGTAGGTAGGTGTAGGTAGGTGTAGGTAGGTGTAGGTAGGTGTAGGTAGGTGTAGGTAGGTGTAGGTAGGTGTAGGTAGGTGTAGGTAGGTGTAGGTAGGTGTAGGTAGGTGTAGGTAGGTGTAGGTAGGTGTAGGTAGGTGTAGGTAGGTGTAGGTAGGTGTAGGTAGGTGTAGGTAGGTGTAGGTAGGTGTAGGTAGGTGTAGGTAGGTGTAGGTAGGTGTAGGTAGGTGTAGGTAGGTGTAGGTAGGTGTAGGTAGGTGTAGGTAGGTGTAGGTAGGTGTAGGTAGGTGTAGGTAGGTGTAGGTAGGTGTAGGTAGGTGTAGGTAGGTGTAGGTAGGTGTAGGTAGGTGTAGGTAGGTGTAGGTAGGTGTAGGTAGGTGTAGGTAGGTGTAGGTAGGTGTAGGTAGGTGTAGGTAGGTGTAGGTAGGTGTAGGTAGGTAGTAGGTAGGTGTAGGTAGGTAGTACCGCGAGCTGCATTGAAATTTTTTTTTTTCAGATTCATTGAGAGGTGCAATGCGTCAGTCGAAATCATTTTTCTAAGCTGCCCCTCTCCCCCTCTTCACGCCTCGCGAGCTGCGCGCAGCTCGCGCACCCACGCAAATACTAGTTATACTATATAAAGCTAAACTACCACTCACTGACTGACTGATCTATTGACAGAATTGTTCTCCCAGATGGTGGATGGGGAGGTGGGTATATTTTGACAGATTCGTAAACAAGTAACTCTGGTGAGTATGGGAAAAGTCCGAAACCCCCCCTTTTCCCCCCCCCTTCTCCCCCCTCCCTATCGTATCTCGGAAACTAGGAGACCCGTATTTTTTTTTTTTTACTGATTCGTATAGAGTAAGCTCGGTAAAGTAAAAATCATTTTTCAAAGTGGCCCCCCTTGCCCCCCTTCTCCCCCCTTTTAGGCGGATCTCGAAAATAAAGAGAATTTCCGTGTTTTTTTTTAGGGATTCGTATAGAGGAGGCTTGAGGAAGTAAAAACTATTTTGAAAATTTGACCCCCTTGCCCCCCTCCACCCCCCCCTTTCGGATCTCGGAAGTTAAGAGACTTGGAACGAATTTTTTTTCAGATTCATATAGAGGGGCATTGCGTTAGTCGAAATCATTTTTAGAAACTCCCCCCTCTCCCCCCCTTCACCCCCCCCCCTCTTCACCCCTTTTTTTCTGTTTTGTTTACAGATTCGTATAGGATAGGAGGCTCGGGGAAGTAAAATGGTTACCACCGGTAAAGCGAAGGGGGGAGCGGGCGAGCGAAGCGAGCCGGCGACCCCCGTAGCGTAGGGATAATGTCATGATAGCTTTCCGGTGGTAGGTAGGTCCTGAGTGGAGCGAACCTGCGAGACCGAGTGGAGCGAAGGGGGGAGGTGGCGAGCGAAGCGAGCCGGCGACCTCCTTAGCATAACGAAGGTTGAGTGGGTGAAGCGTAACGAAGGTTGAGTAGGTAGGTGTAGGTAGGTGTAGGTAGGTGTAGGTAGGTGTAGGTAGGTGTAGGTAGGTGTAGGTAGGTGTAGGTAGGTGTAGGTAGGTGTAGGTAGGTGTAGGTAGGTGTAGGTAGGTGTAGGTAGGTGTAGGTAGGTGTAGGTAGGTGTAGGTAGGTGTAGGTAGGTGTAGGTAGGTGTAGGTAGGTGTAGGTAGGTGTAGGTAGGTGTAGGTAGGTAGGTGTAGGTAGGTAGTAGGTAGTTGTAGGTAGGTAGTATTGGAACATTTTTTTTTTCAGATTCATTGAGAGGTGCAATGCGTTAGTCGAAATCACTTTTCAAAGCTCCCCCTCTCCCCCCCTTCACGCCTCGCGAGCTGCGCGCAGCTCGCGCACCCACGCAAATACTAGTTATTATATTATACTATATAAAGCTAAACTACCACTGACTCACTGACTGATCTATTGACAGAATTGTTCTCCCAGATGGTGGATGGGGAGGTGGGTATATTTTGACAGATTCGTAAACAATGAACTCTCAATCCTATGGGAAAAGTCCGAAACCCCCCCTTTTCCCCCCCCTTCTCCCCCCTCCCTATCGTATCTCGGAAACTAGGAGACCCGTATTTTTTTTTTTTTACTGATTCGTATAGAGGAGGCTCGGTAAAGTAAAAATCATTTTTCAAAGTGGCCCCCCTTTCCCCCCTTCTCCCCCCCTTTAGGCGGATCTCGGAAATAAAGAGAATTACGTGTTTTTTTTTTTAGGGATTCGTATAGAGGAGGCTTGAGGAAGTAAAAACCATTTTGAAAATTTGACCCCCTTGCCCCCCTCCATCCCCCCCCTTTCAGATCTCGAAAGTTAAGAGACTTGGAACGAATTTTTTTTCAGATTCATATAGAGGGGCATTGCGTTAGTCGAAATCATTTTTAGAAACTCCCCCCCTCCCCCCCCCCCCCCTCTTCACCCCTTTTTTTCTGTTTTGTTTACAGATTCGTGTAGGATAGGAGGCTCGGGGAAGTAAACTGGTGGTACCGGTAAAGCGAAGGGGGGAGCGGGCGAGCGAAGCGAGCCGGCGACCCCTGTAGCGTAGGGATAATGTCATGATAGCTTTCCGGTGGAAGGTAGGTCCTGAGTGGAGCAAACCTGCGAGACCGAGTGGAGCGAAGGGGGGAGGTGGCGAGCGAAGCGAGCCGGCGACCTCCTTAGCGTAACGAAGGTTGAGTGGGTGAAGCGTAACTCAGGGGCGACGACAAGCAAACTTTAGGGTAATGTTTTTTTAGTGGTAGTAGGAGGTAGTAGGTAGGTAGTAGGTAGGTGATGGGTAGGTGATAGGTAGGTAGTAGGTAGGTGTAGGTAGGTAGTAGGTAGGTGTAGGTATGTAGTAGGTAGGTGTAGGTAGGTAGTAGGTAGGTGGTGGCATACGTGAGATTCATATAGAGGAGGCTCGGGGAAGTAAAATCCGTTTTTCAAATTTGAACCCCTTGCCCCCCTTCACCCCCCTTTTAGGCGGATCTCGGAAGTTAAGAGACTTGGAACATTTTTTTTTTCAGATTCATTGAAAGGGGCAATGCGTTAGTCGAAATCACTTTTCAAAGCGCCCCCTCTCCCCCTCTCCACGCCTCGCGAGCTGCGCGCAGCTCGCGCACCCACGCAAATACTAGTTATACTATATAAAGCTAAACTACCACTGACTCACTGACTGATCTATTGACAGAATTGTTCTCCCAGATGGTGGATGGGGAGGTGGGTATATTTTTACAGATTCGTAAACAACTAACTCTCAAACCAATGGGAAAAGTCCCAAACCCCCCCTTTTCCCCCCCCTTCCCCCCCCTCCCTATCGTATCTCGGAAACAAAGAGACTTGAAGTGTTTTTTTTTACGGATTCGTATAGAGGAGGCTCGGTAAAGTAAAAATCATTTTTCAAAGTGGCCCCCCTTGCCCCCCTTCTCCCCCCCTTTAGGCGAATCTCGAAAGTTAAGAGACTTGGAACGATTTTTTTTTCAGATTCATTTAGAGGGGCCTTTGCGTTAATCGAAATCATTTTTCGAGACTCCCCCCCCCTCACCCCCCCTTCAACCCCCCCCCCCCCCTTTTCACTTTTTTTTTTTTTTTCTTACATAAAACTACTTATTGAGGGGCGTTGAAATTTGTATACCCTCCCCTCCCCAACCTCCCCTAAAATTAAAAGGGCTGTAACTTCATAACGGTTAGAGATAGCCATTAGGTGTTTGAACAAATATTATAGTAGGCGTCGAAACCAGTCCGGTGGTGGTACAGCGGTAAAGCGAAGGGGGGAGCGGGCGAGCGAAGCGAGCCGGCGACCTAGCGTAGGGACAATGTCATGATAGCTTTCCGGTGGTAGGTAGGTCCTGAGTGGAGCGAACCTGCGAGACCGAGTGGAGCGAAGGGGGGAGGTGGCGAGCGAAGCGAGCCGGCGACCTCCTTAGCGTAACGAAGGTTGAGTGGGTGAAGCGTAACGAAGGTTGAGTAGGTAGGTGTAGGTTGGTAGTTGGTAGGTGTAGGTAGGTGTAGGTAGGTGTAGGTAGGTGTAGGTAGGTGTAGGTAGGTGTAGGTAGGTGCAGGTAGGTGTAGGTAGGTGTAGGTAGGTGTAGGTAGGTGTAGGTAGGTGTAGGTAGGTGTAGGTAGGTGTAGGTAGGTGTAGGTAGGTGTAGGTAGGTGTAGGTAGGTGTAGGTAGATGTAGGTAGGTGTAGGTAGGTGTAGGTAGGTGTAGGTAGGAGTAGGTAGGTAGTAGGTAGGTGTAGGTAGGTAGTAAGGCGGATCTCGGAAGTTAAGAGACTTGAAACATTTTTTTTTTCAGATTTATTGAAAGGAGCAATGCGTTAGTCGAAGTTTTTTTTCAAAGCTGCCCCTCTCCCCCTCTTCACGCCCCGCGAGCTGCGCGCAGCTCGCGCACCCACGCAAACACTAGTTATTATACTATATAAAGCTAAACTACCACTCACTCACTGACTCACTGACTGACTGACAGAATTGTTCTCCCAGATGGTGGATGGGGAGGTGGGTATATTTTGACAGATTCGTAAACAAGTAACTCTGGTGAGTATGGGAAAAGTCCGAAACCCCCCCTTTTCCCCCCCCTTCTCCCCCCGCCCTATCGTATCTCGGAAACTAGGAGACCCGTATTTTTTTTTTTTTACTGATTCGTATAGAGGAGGCTCGGTTAAGTAAAAATCATTTTTCAAAGTGGCCCCCTTGCCCCCCTTCTCCCCCCCCCTTTAGGCGGATCTCGGTTATAAAGAGAATTTACAAGTTTTTTTTTAGGGATTCGTATAGAGGAGGCTTGGGGAAGGAAAAACCATTTTGAAAATTTGACCCCCTTGCCCCCCTCCATCCCCCCCTTTCGGATCTCGGAAGTTAAGAGACTTGGAACGAATTTTTTTTCAGATTCATATAGAGGGGCATTGCGTTAGTCGAAATCATTTTTAGAAACTCCCCCCCTCTCCCCCCCCTTCACCCCCCCCCCCCTCTTCACCCCTTTTTTTCTGTTTTGTTTACAGATTCGTATAGGATAGGAGGCTCGGGGAAGTAAAATGGTGGTACCGGTAAAGCGAAGGGGGGAGCGGGCGAGCGAAGCGAGCCGGCGACCCCCGTAGCGTAGGTATAATGTCATGATAGCTTCCCGGTGGTAGGTAGGTCCTGAGTGAAGCGAACCTGCGAGACCGAGTGGAGCGAAGGGGGGAGGTGGCGAGCGAAGCGAGCCGGCGACCTCCTTAGCGTAACGAAGGTTGAGTGGGTGAAGCGTAACTCAGGGGCGACGACAAGCAAACTTTAGGGTAATGTTCTTTTAGTGGTAGTAGGAGGTAGTAGGTAGGTGGTAGGTGGTAGGTAGTAGGTATGTGTAGGTAGGTGTAGGTAGGTGTAGGTAGGTAGGTGTAGGTAGGTAGGTGTAGGTAGGTAGTAGGTAGGTGTAGGTAGGTGTTTTTTCAGATTCATTGAGAGGTGCAATGCGTTAGTCGAAATCATTTTTCAAAGCTCCCCCTCTCCCCCTCTTCACGCCCCGCGAGCTGCGCGCAGCTCGCGCACCCACGCAAATACTAGTTATTATTATTATACTATATAAAGCTAAACTACCACTGACTGACTCACTCACTCACTGACATAATTGTTCTCCCAGATGTTGGATGGGGAGGTGGGTATAATTTGACAGATTCGTAAACAAGTAACTCTGGTGATTATGGGAAAAGTCCGAAACCCCCCCTTTTTGCCCCCCCTCCCCCCCCTCTCTATCGTATCTCGGAAACTAAGAGACCGGTATTTTTTTTTTATTACGGATTCGTATAGAGGAGGCTAGGTTAAGTAAAAGTCATTTTTAAAAGTGGCCCCCCTTGCCCCCCTTCTCCCCCCCTTTAGGCGAATCTCGAAAGTTATGAGACATGGAACGATTTTTTTTTCAGATTCATTTAGAGGGGCCTTTGCGTTAATCGAAATCATTTTTCGAGACTCCCCCCCTCACCCCCCCTTCAACCCCCCCCCCCCCCCTTTTTTCACCTTTTTTTTTTTTTTTTTTTTTTTCTTACATAAAACTATTGAGGGGCGTTGAAATTTGTATACCCTCCCCTCCCCTCCCCAACCTCCCCTAAAATTAAAAGGGCTGTAACTTTATAACGGTTAGAGATAGCCATTAGGTGTTTGAACAAATATTATAGTAGGCGTCGAAACCTGTCCGGTGGTGGTACAGCGGCAAAGCGAAGGGGGGAGCGGGCGAGCGAAGCGAGCCGGCGACCCCCGTAGCGTAGGGATAATGTCATGATAGCTTTCCGGTGGTAGGTAGGTCCTGAGTGGAGCGAACCTGCGAGACCGAGTGGAGCGAAGGGGGGAGGTGGCGAGCGAAGCGAGCCGGCGACCTCCTTAGCGTAACGAAGGTTGAGTGGGTGAAGCGTAACTCAGGGGCGACGACAAGCAAACTTTAGGGTAATGTTTTTTTAGTGGTAGGAGGAGGTAGTAGGTAGGTGATAGGTAGGTAGTAGGTAGGTGATAGGTGTAGGTAGGTGTAGGTAGGTAGTAGGTAGGTAGTAGGTAGGTGTAGGTAGGTGTAGGTAGGTGTAGGTAGGTGTAGGTAGGTGTAGGTAGGTGTAGGTAGGTGTAGGTAGGTGTAGGTAGGTGTAGGTAGGTGTAGGTAGGTGTAGGTAGGTGTAGGTAGGTGTAGGTAGGTAGGTGTAGGTAGGTGTAGGTAGGTAGTAGGTAGGTGTAGGTAGGTAGTAGGTAGGTGTAGGTAGGTAGTGGGTAGGTGTAGATAGGCAGACCCGCGAGCTGCGCGCAGCGAGCGCAGCCACGCAAATACTAGTTATTATACTATATAAAGCTAAACTACCACTGACTGACTCACTCACTCACTGACATCATTGTTCTCCCAGATGTTGGATGGGGAGGTGGGTATATTTTGACAGATTCGTAAACAAGTAACTCTGGTGAGTATGGGAAAAGTCCGAAACCCCCCCTTTTCCCCCCCCTTCCCCCCCCTCCCGATCGTATCTCGGAAACTAAAAGACCCGTATTTTTATTTTTTTACGGATTCATATAGAGGAGGCTCAGTAAAGTAAAAATCATTTTTCAAAGTGGCCCCCCTTTTCCCCCTTCTCCCCCCCTTTAGGCGAATCTCGAAAGTTAAGAGACTTGGAACGATTTTTTTTTCAGATTCATTTAGAGGGGCCTTTGCGTTAATCGAAATCATTTTTCGAGACTCCCCCCCTCACCCCCCCTTCAACCCCCCCCCCCCCTTTTTCACCTTTTTTTTTTTTTTTTTCTTACATTAAACTATTGAGGGGCGTTGAAATTTGTATACCCTCCCCTCCCCTCCCCAACCTCCCCTAAAATTAAAAGGGCTGTAACTTCATAACGGTTAGAGATAGCCATTAGGTGCTTGAAGAAATATTATAGTAGGCGTCGAAACCTCTCCGGTGGTGGTACAGCGGCAAAGCGAAGGGGGGAGCGGGCGAGCGAAGCGAGCCGGCGACCCCCGTAGCGTAGGGATAATGTCATGATAGCTTTCCGGTGGTAGGTAGGTCCTGAGTGGAGCGAACCTGCGAGACCGAGTGGAGCGAAAGGGGGAGGTGGCGAGCGAAGCGAGCCGGCGACCTCCTTAGCGTAACGAAGGTTGAGTGGGTGAAGCGTAACTCAGGGGCGACGACAAGCAAACTTTAGGGTAATGTTCTTTTAGTAGTAGTAGGAGGTAGTAGGTAGGTAGGTGGTAGGTAGTAGGTATGTGTAGGTAGGTGTAGGTAGGTAGGTGTAGGTAGGTGTAGGTAGGTGTAAGTAGGTAGGTGTAGGTAGGTGTAGGTAGGTGTAGGTAGGTGTAAGTAGGTAGGTGTAGGTAGGTGGTGGCATACGTGAGATTCATATAGAGGACGCTCGGGGAAGTAAAATCAGTTTTTCAAATTTGAAACCCTTGCCCCCCTTCACCCCCCCCCCCCCCCTTTAGGCGGATCTCGGAAGTTAAGAGACTTGGAACATTTTTTTTTTTCAGATTCATTGAAAGGGGCAATGCGTTAGTCGAAATCATTTTTCAAAGCGCCCCCTCTCCCCCTCTTCACACCCCGCGAGCTGCGCGCAGCTCGCGCACCCACGCAAATACTAGTTCTATTATATAAAGCTTAATTACCACTGACTCACTCACTCACTGACAGAATTGTTCTCCCAGATGGTGGATGGGGAGGTGGGTATATTTTTACAGATTCGTAAACAAGTCACTCTCGTGAGTATGGGAAAAGTCCGAAACCCCCCCTTTTCCCCCCCCTTCTCCCCCCTCCCTATCGTATCTCGGAAACAAAGAGACTTGAAGTGTTTTTTTTTAGGGATTCGTATAGAGGAGGCTCGGTAAAGTAAAAATCATTTTTTTAAGTGGCCCCCCTTGCCCCCCTTCTCCCCCCCTTTAGGCAAATCTCGAAAGTTAAGAGACTTGGAACGATTTTTTTTTCAGATTCATTTAGAGGGGCCTTTGCGTTAATCGAAATCATTTTTCGAGACTCCCCCCTCACCCCCCCTTCAACCCCCCCCCCCCCTTTTTCACTTTTTTTTTTTTTTTCTTACATAAAACTATTGAGGGGCGTTGAAATTTGTATACCCTCCCCTCCCCAACCTCCCCTAAAATTAAAAGGGCTGTAACTTCATAACGGTTAGAGATAGCCATTAGGTGTTTGAAGAAATATTATAGTAGGCGTCGAAACCTGTCCGGTGGTGGTACAGCGGCAAAGCGAAGGGGGGAGCGGGCGAGCGAAGCGAGCCGGCGACCCTCGTAGCGTAGGGATAATGTCATGATAGCTTTCCGGTGGTACGTAGGTCCTGAGTGGAGCGAACCTGCGAGACCGAGTGGAGCGAAGGGGGGAGGTGGCGAGCGAAGCGAGCCGGCGACCTCCTTAGCGTAACGAAGGTTGAGTGGGTGAAGCGTAACTCAGGGGCGACGACAAGCAAACTTTAGGGTAATGTTCTTTTAGTGGTAGTAGGAGGTAGTAGGTAGGTAGTAGGTAGGTGGTGGGTAGGCGATAGGTAGGTAGTAGGTAGGTGGTGGGTAGGTGGTGGGTAGGTGATAGGTAGGTAGTAGGTAGGTAGTAGGTAGGTAGTAGGTAGGTAGTAGGTAGGTAGTAGGTAGGTAGTAGGTAGGTAGTAGGTAGGTAGTAGGTAGGTAGTAGGTAGGTAGTAGGTAGGTAGTAGGTAGGTAGTAGGTAGGTAGTAGGTAGGTAGTAGGTAGGTAGTAGGTAGGTAGTAGGTAGGTAGTAGGTAGGTAGTAGGTAGGTAGTAGGTAGGTAGTAGGTAGGTAGTAGGTAGGTAGTAGGTAGGTAGTAGGTAGGTAGGTAGTAGGTAGGTAGTAGGTAGGTAGTAGGTAGGTAGTAGGTAGGTGTAGGTAGTAGGTAGGTGTAGGTAGTAGGTAGGTGTAGGTAGGTGTAGGTAGGTAGGTGTAGGTAGGTAGGTGTAGGTAGGTAGTAGGTAGGTAGTGGGTAGGTGTAGGTAGGCAGACCCGCGAGCTGCGCGCAGCGAGCGCAGCCACGCAAATACTAGTTTATATATAACATACAACCTGACACTGACCGGCAAAATGCAAAAAACGTAAGAAAATTCGAATTTCGCAGGCTACCTTGTCGCATCAACCTTAAGGGTGAGTTGCACGATATTTCTATAACGATAATCAAACGGTAACAAGCCCTCAAATCCCCGGTTAAGCAACATTCGCGTTGCACCATATTAGCAACGGTTGTAATGACGTCATGACTTAACGTTAACGTTAATTCCAGGAGCCCGCGAAATTCAAATTTTCTTACGTTTTGAGCGATTTGCAGGCCAGTGCTAGGTTGTATGTTAGTGAAAATATGATTCGCGGCTGTAAGACGTATGCAGTAACAGAATTATAATCAAAATCATCATTACAACCCTCCAAGTTCATGTAACTCTCAAGAATGACCTTTTTGATGAAATAATCATTCTTGAATTTTCACTAAACTAAAGCGTCTGTTATGCAAAACGGCCGCTAGGAAGTGTCTGGGAGTATTAGCAACTTATTTTTAAGGATATTGGTATTGCCTACAATATACGTAAAAATCAGCTTGTAGAAAATACGTGAAGTAAGTAATTTTTTTGTGTACCTTGATGACCGTACCTGAAAATTGGCCGTTCAAGCAAGCTAGCTGGTAGTAGTGTGTTCTTTGTTCTTATTAACACTACTCAATCGTCCACATTTCCTTCGTCAGAAAATACGTGACGTCTGGCGGCCCTGGGATCTTAGGCCCAGATTCAAAGACCACACTTTGACTTTACTTTGATGGAAAGATCTACTTTCACGCAAAAATATATTTCTTAGGCCCAGATTCACAGACCACACTTTGACTTTACTTTGATAGAAAGATCTACTTTCACGCAAAAATATATTTCTTAGTCCTGTCAAGCTGTTATTTACTTTCCAAAAATCATACTTTACTTAGTAAAGTCAAAGTGTGGTCTGTGAATCTGGGCCTAACTCTTGACTTTCCCTTCGTCTTTTCGAAGGGGGAGCAAAACTTCAGAGCGAGACAGTAAATCAAGGAGTGATCTATCCTTGTCTTGCAATACACATTGACATCTACATTTTTTGACCTACTGGTAGTGACACAAAAAATTTGATGACTTACGTAAGTATTTATTTGTATGTATGTATGTATATTTGTTGTATTTATTTTTAAACCAATTTGATTTTTATTTAGTTTTTCACTTATCATTTTATTTTGTTATTAAATATTTTTAATTGAATGAGAGTCATTATTGTTTGGAATTAGTAAGTTTAAGTGAATTAATATGGTTGTTATTTTAATTTTTTAGACATGTTTGATTGTAACATTTTAATTGTACCTACCTACTGTTTTATTTTACTTTCAATTTCAACACAATGTATATTATTGTTACGAAATAAATAACTTATGAACTTATGAAAGTTAATAGGGGATCGGACTGACTCAAAAAAATATGATTCGGTTTAGTCCGTCAGATAAATCATCGAAAAATATTGGATAGGTACGTGTTTTTTTGTTCTATCAAATCAATAAAAATTGACAAAGATAAAGCGCGACAAAGATCATGGAGTGGGAATGAAGACAAGGAATAAGGAAGGATTTTTCGAAATTCAACCGACTTAAATAGGGGATGAAAGTTTGTATGGAAAATCGACATTTTCACGCGGGCGAAGTCGCTGGCATAAGCTAGTCATTTATAAAGCTAAACTAGCACAATAAAAACGGTATTAATTTAATATTCAAAAACTAAATATTACAATAGATAATAAATTCTTGCAAAATAAAATTTAAAATAAGGCCAAAATTCTTAAAAACAGTATAGCCATATTAAAAAACAAAAAACATGGCGGAAACACCGGAAACATTCATTTTCGTGTTGAGCTCGTATTTTCGCAAAGCCAAAGGAGGGGTAGGATTTTGACTGGATATGTATGTATGTCAAGGACGTTATATACTATCTGGACTGTGTACGTGCCACTCAAAAGCGTTCCGAGCGAGATTACCTCGAAAGAGAATGTCATCTCTTTCTAATAGGGTGACCAAACATTTATACTTACATTTGGGACAGAGACTGGCCTTAGACTGGCCTGTTGGTCTAGTGGTTAGTGACCCTAACTGCTATGCCGGAGGTCGTGGGTTCGATTCCCACCCAGGACAAATGTTTGTGTGATGAGCACGATCATTTGTTCTGTGTCTGGGTGTAATTTATCTATAATATGTATGTATTTAGAAATATATAAGTATGTTTATCAGTTGTCTAGTACCCATAACACAAGCTCTGCTTAGCTTGGGACTAGATGGCGTTGTGTGATAGTTGTGGAATATTATATTATATTATATTACAGATATAATTATGTGGCTGGCCTGGCTTGGTATTTGTAATAATTAAAAAAACTGACAAAGAAATACATTTATTCATATTTGCAAAAAGTTGTTCCAAAAAAATGGTGGCATACGAAATTACGAATATATACACACCTTACTTAAAGAGAAATAATTAAACGAGCCTCAGTTTTTTTAATTGGCCACAGGATCAAACTTCTAATTTTATAACTAAGCCACGGAAAAATTATATAGCCTCTAATATACTAATTCGTCCTCTTTACAACGCCCACTAAATATTCTATAGAAAGCATCAAGTGACGATCAACATTTATATTAACTTGTCCTTGTTATTTATACATAGGCACCTAATTTACTAACTCAGCCACGGAATTTATATCTCACCACTAGGGCTTTCAATACCGGTATTACGGGATCCCGTAATACCGTGATCCCGGACAAATATGGGCCATTTTCAATACCGGTATTGAAGCCCTCAATACCGTGATCACGGTATTGCAAGCATTACATGTATTATCGTAAATTAAATTCCATTTTTAAAATATAATAATGACACACGAAACATATAAAGAGACAGTGAGACAATGACTGATAATGAACAAGATATGACCATAGAAGAACCTTCTACTTCATTGAATTCGAGCAGTGGAAATGATATCGGGAGGCTGGAAATCGTCAAACCTGCGCGGTTTGACGATTTCCAGCCTCCCGAACGAACCAGATTCTGAAAAGGCTTTAGTACCGTAGACAGCATACCTACATACGCTGCGTGGTTATGTGGCTGGATGTCATACAAGAGACCGAAGAGTATAACCTGCCTCTCTGTTTAACGGTTGTGGACTACGAGAAACCCTTTAATTCGACCGAGACTTGGGCCGTACAGGCCGTACTGCAGTGTCTCCAACGGTGGCAAAAACGCCACCATGTCAGTTCGACTTCAGGACCAGACCTCGGAAGTCGGAACCTTTTTTTGTGTGACAGGGAGACGTCATATCTCCGAAACTGTTCACCCTGCACTGGAGTATGCCTTTAGGGTTCTGGATTGAAGATACCTCAGTGAAATGCTCGATGACCGCAGTAGAGCTTCCGAAAGAGTGGGTCTTAAAATAAACATGGACAAAACCAAGGTCATGTTGACTGTCCACGTAACACCCTCACCTATCAAAATCGGAGACTCTACACTCGAAGTTGTGGATGAAGTCTACCTGGATCTAATGATGTAAAATAGGTCCAGTTCGACCAGTCAGTCAGTTCAAACTTCGAGAAAGAGTAGAAATCGTCGTGGTGGGCAGGGCACATTGCTCGCAGAACAGATGGCCAATGGGGCCTAAAAGTTTTGGAGTGGCAACCGCGAACAGAAAGACGTTGTGTTGGAAGGCGTCCAACAAGGTGGAACGATGACCTGGTGAAGGTTGCGGGGTCACGCTGAATGCGCCCATAGGACAGGCCACTGCGGCAACACCTGGGGGAGGCCTATACGCCCAGCAGTGGACGTCTTGGTTGAAATGATCATTAATGATGATGTGTGAAAATGCAGACACGTCCATTCCTACCGGCAGCTTAGAGATATTTACTGTCTGTGATACCTACGAATATTGATGCAGAGCGTGCTTTTTTTTTAGTAGGCTATAGTGAATGATGGCTAATAGCTAATTAAGCTATACTTACGTTTCTACAAATATTGATAGGTTGATGTGTGAAAATGCAGACACGTCCATTCCTACCGGCAGCTTAGAGATATTTACTGTCTGTGATACCTACGAATATTGATGCAGAGCGTGCTTTTTTTTTTAGTAGGCTATAGTGAATGATGGCTAATAGCTAATTAAGCTATACTTACGTTTCTAAAATATTGATAGGTAGCTATGTTGATTACATGATACATTTCAATAATAATAAAAATCGACTTTTTTGATATTTATTCTTTTCAAACGCTATGTGGAATGCCTTCCTACAAAAAGACTTGAGTTAAGTTTTGATTATGTTCCTACTTAGTCCTATCTAATTAAATAATCAACCAATACCAAATTGTTATATAGAGCGCTATTTATTCAAGTTATTTAAAATAAAATAAAACAAAAAAGACTGTTTTTACAAATAAAAACACATACTTTAAATGTTGGTATGTAATACCGGTATTAATACCGTGATCACGGTATTGACGTCCAATACCGGAATCGATACCGGTATTGAAACATCCGGTATTTTGAAAGCCCTACTCACCACCATTTTACATTTTACAGCTTCAACACAAGGCCCTCAAAAAAATATAAATGAAGCGACCGTAGTCAACATCATTTATTATAACTTCGCATGTAAAATAATACATCACATTCTTTTATTATGAAAATAGCAACAGAAAGATTTGGCACGAGCGCGCGAGACGACAGCGACCGGCCATTTGCACCAATCAGAGAGCGCCATGAAATGTCAACTTTTGATACACTTTAGATTATTATATTTACGTTAAAAATACCTATTAGTTACAGAAATGTTTTTACCATTGTCTAATTGACTAGTCACAGCAGATTGTATGATTCGTTATTGTAAACTGAGGGAAATAGGTTAGGTTAGGTTTAAACTGTGACCAAACGCGCGCGAGCCGAGCGAGCGAAGCGAGCGTTGCCGCGGCAGCGGCCGGCGAGCGCTACTTCCGAGTTGCTTGCAGAAATGTTTTCACAATTTATTGTCTAGTTTTCCGATAAAAATGAAGTTCTGAAGCGATTCTGTCGATAACTTTTGTAGCACAACATGTAAATAAAATCGATCTTTAGGACATTCGATACTCTGAACTTCAATATTTAGGTCATTAAGTACTCTGAACTTCTATATTTAAGCCTTTCGATGACACGACAGGAGTTTATACATACTATTAGTGGCTATAATATAATATTTGATGACAATTTTAATTAAATTTTGATGCTCAGTTAATGTGGCATGAGTTATAATTTAAACGTACTGAGTTAATAAATTAGAAGCTAATTGAATATTTTTTTGATGCCATATATTAATATTTTAGAAGTTTACTGTTTGAATGCATGATACAAATTTAGATGCCAAAAAATAATCACGATGCTGAGTTGTATTTAGAGTGGCTTTAAAAAAGATAACTTGTGGCTAAGATAGTATTATTTAGATGCTCGTTAATTGTGGCTGACTTAGTAATTTAGAAGGCAAGTTAGATTTTTAGATGCAAATAATGCTATTAAAAAGAAGCCGGTTTAATTAGCACCCTTACTTAAATATAGGTACTCTAAGGAAACTTACTAATTCGAAAGTCGATGTCTTTTGTCTGTTTTATTTAGTTTAGAAAAAAAAGTTGCAAACAGTCTTTTTATTTTTCCACTACAAATACAAATATTGACTATGCATTTAACATTCAACAGAAGAAACCTAACCCTTAAGGTGAATGCGACAAGGTAGCCCGCGAAATTCGAAATAGGATTCGCGACCGTAACAAATTGTGACTTTACTGAGTAATAATGATTAAAATCACCAATACAACCCTCTCAGTTCATAAAGGTTCCTTGAGTGACTATTTGATGAATAGACGAGAGTTAATTACTTATTACCGCCAATAGTGGCCACTTTTATCTTTAATCAGTAATTCTCTTAATTCATCAAGTCTATAATCATGAAAAGTGATTTTAAAAATACTACAGGTTATTTACCAGCATGATATTGTTCTGGATATTTCAAATTTAATGTGATTTTAGAGTAAAATTCGAATTTCGCAGGCTACCTTGTCGCATCAACCTTAAGGGTGAGTTGCACGATATTTCTATAACGATAATCAAACGGTAACAAGCCCTCAAATCCCCGGTTAAGCAACATTCGCGTTGCACCATATTAGCAACGGTTGTAATGACGTCATGACTTAACGCTAACGTTAATTCCAGGAGCCCGCGAAATTCAAATTTTCTTACGTTTTGAGCGATTTGCAGGCCAGTGCTAGGTTGTATGTTAGTGAAAATATGATTCGCGGCTGTAAGACGTATGCAGTAACAGAATTATAATCAAAATCATCATTACAACCCTCCAAGTTCATGTAACTCTCAAGAATGACCTTTTTGATGAAATAATCATTCTTGAATTTTCACTAAACTAAAGCGTCTGTTATGCAAAACGGCCGCTAGGAAGTGTCTGGGAGTATTAGCAACTTATTTTTAAGGATATTGGTATTGCCTACAATATACGTAAAAATCAGCTTGTAGAAAATACGTGAAGTAAGTAATTTTTTTGTGTACCTTGATGACCGTACCTGAAAATTGGCCGTTCAAGCAAGCTAGCTGGTAGTAGTGTGTTCTTTGTTCTTATTAACACTACTCAATCGTCCACATTTCCTTCGTCAGAAAATACGTGACGTCTGGCGGCCCTGGGATCTTAGGCCCAGATTCAAAGACCACACTTTGACTTTACTTTGATGGAAAGATCTACTTTCACGCAAAAATATATTTCTTAGGCCCAGATTCACAGACCACACTTTGACTTTACTTTGATAGAAAGATCTACTTTCACGCAAAAATATATTTCTTAGTCCTGTCAAGCTGTTATTTACTTTCCAAAAATCATACTTTACTTAGTAAAGTCAAAGTGTGGTCTGTGAATCTGGGCCTAACTCTTGACTTTCCCTTCGTCTTTTCGAAGGGGGAGCAAAACTTCAGAGCGAGACAGTAAATCAAGGAGTGATCTATCCTTGTCTTGCAATACACATTGACATCTACATTTTTTGACCTACTGGTAGTGACACAAAAAATTTGATGACTTACGTAAGTATTTATTTGTATGTATGTATGTATATTTGTTGTATTTATTTTTAAACCAATTTGATTTTTATTTAGTTTTTCACTTATCATTTTATTTTGTTATTAAATATTTTTAATTGAATGAGAGTCATTATTGTTTGGAATTAGTAAGTTTAAGTGAATTAATATGGTTGTTATTTTAATTTTTTAGACATGTTTGATTGTAACATTTTAATTGTACCTACCTACTGTTTTATTTTACTTTCAATTTCAACACAATGTATATTATTGTTACGAAATAAATAACTTATGAACTTATGAAAGTTAATAGGGGATCGGACTGACTCAAAAAAATATGATTCGGTTTAGTCCGTCAGATAAATCATCGAAAAATATTGGATAGGTACGTGTTTTTTTGTTCTATCAAATCAATAAAAATTGACAAAGATAAAGCGCGACAAAGATCATGGAGTGGGAATGAAGACAAGGAATAAGGAAGGATTTTTCGAAATTCAACCGACTTAAATAGGGGATGAAAGTTTGTATGGAAAATCGACATTTTCACGCGGGCGAAGTCGCTGGCATAAGCTAGTCATTTATAAAGCTAAACTAGCACAATAAAAACGGTATTAATTTAATATTCAAAAACTAAATATTACAATAGATAATAAATTCTTGCAAAATAAAATTTAAAATACTAAGGCCAAAATTCTTAAAAACAGTATAGCCATATTAAAAAACAAAAAACATGGCGGAAACACCGGAAACATTCATTTTCGTGTTGAGCTCGTATTTTCGCAAAGCCAAAGGAGGGGTAGGATTTTGACTGGATATGTATGTATGTCAAGGACGTTATATACTATCTGGACTGTGTACGTGCCACTCAAAAGCGTTCCGAGCGAGATTACCTCGAAAGAGAATGTCATCTCTTTCTAATAGGGTGACCAAACATTTATACTTACATTTGGGACAGAGACTGGCCTTAGACTGGCCTGTTGGTCTAGTGGTTAGTGACCCTAACTGCTATGCCGGAGGTCGTGGGTTCGATTCCCACCCAGGACAAATGTTTGTGTGATGAGCACGATCATTTGTTCTGTGTCTGGGTGTAATTTATCTATAATATGTATGTATTTAGAAATATATAAGTATGTTTATCAGTTGTCTAGTACCCATAACACAAGCTCTGCTTAGCTTGGGACTAGATGGCGTTGTGTGATAGTTGTGGAATATTATATTATATTACAGATATAATTATGTGGCTGGCCTGGCTTGGTATTTGTAATAATTAAAAAAACTGACAAAGAAATACATTTATTCATATTTGCAAAAAGTTGTTCCAAAAAAATGGTGGCATACGAAATTACGAATATATACACACCTTACTTAAAGAGAAATAATTAAACGAGCCTCAGTTTTTTTAATTGGCCACAGGATCAAACTTCTAATTTTATAACTAAGCCACGGAAAAATTATATAGCCTCTAATATACTAATTCGTCCTCTTTACAACGCCCACTAAATATTCTATAGAAAGCATCAAGTGACGATCAACATTTATATTAACTTGTCCTTGTTATTTATACATAGGCACCTAATTTACTAACTCAGCCACGGAATTTATATCTCACCACCATTTTACATTTTACAGCTTCAACACAAGGCCCTCAAAAAAATATAAATGAAGCGACCGTAGTCAACATCATTTATTATAACTTCGCATGTAAAATAATACATCACATTCTTTTATTATGAAAATAGCAACAGAAAGATTTGGCACGAGCGCGCGAGACGACAGCGACCGGCCATTTGCACCAATCAGAGAGCGCCATGAAATGTCAACTTTTGATACACTTTAGATTATTATATTTACGTTAAAAATACCTATTAGTTACAGAAATGTTTTTACCATTGTCTAATTGACTAGTCACAGCAGATTGTATGATTCGTTATTGTAAACTGAGGGAAATAGGTTAGGTTAGGTTTAAACTGTGACCAAACGCGCGCGAGCCGAGCGAGCGAAGCGAGCGTTGCCGCGGCAGCGGCCGGCGAGCGCTACTTCCGAGTTGCTTGCAGAAATGTTTTCACAATTTATTGTCTAGTTTTCCGATAAAAATGAAGTTCTGAAGCGATTCTGTCGATAACTTTTGTAGCACAACATGTAAATAAAATCGATCTTTAGGACATTCGATACTCTGAACTTCAATATTTAGGTCATTAAGTACTCTGAACTTCTATATTTAAGCCTTTCGATGACACGACAGGAGTTTATACATACTATTAGTGGCTATAATATAATATTTGATGACAATTTTAATTAAATTTTGATGCTCAGTTAATGTGGCATGAGTTATAATTTAAACGTACTGAGTTAATAAATTAGAAGCTAATTGAATATTTTTTTGATGCCATATATTAATATTTTAGAAGTTTACTGTTTGAATGCATGATACAAATTTAGATGCCAAAAAATAATCACGATGCTGAGTTGTATTTAGAGTGGCTTTAAAAAAGATAACTTGTGGCTAAGATAGTATTATTTAGATGCTCGTTAATTGTGGCTGACTTAGTAATTTAGAAGGCAAGTTAGATTTTTAGATGCAAATAATGCTATTAAAAAGAAGCCGGTTTAATTAGCACCCTTACTTAAATATAGGTACTCTAAGGAAACTTACTAATTCGAAAGTCGATGTCTTTTGTCTGTTTTATTTAGTTTAGAAAAAAAAGTTGCAAACAGTCTTTTTATTTTTCCACTACAAATACAAATATTGACTATGCATTTAACATTCAACAGAAGAAACCTAACCCTTAAGGTGAATGCGACAAGGTAGCCCGCGAAATTCGAAATAGGATTCGCGACCGTAACAAATTGTGACTTTACTGAGTAATAATGATTAAAATCACCAATACAACCCTCTCAGTTCATAAAGGTTCCTTGAGTGACTATTTGATGAATAGACGAGAGTTAATTACTTATTACCGCCAATAGTGGCCACTTTTATCTTTAATCAGTAATTCTCTTAATTCATCAAGTCTATAATCATGAAAAGTGATTTTAAAAATACTACAGGTTATTTACCAGCATGATATTGTTCTGGATATTTCAAATTTAATGTGATTTTAGAGTAAAATAAATAAGATGTGGTTGGCGCTAGTTTCGGTGCTGTTAGAGCCTTAACATACAACCTGACACTGACAAGCAAATTGCAGAAAACGTAAGAAAATTCGAATTTCGCGGGATACCTTGTCGCATTAACCTTAACCTTCAATCAAGATTCCCTTATTATTGCTTTCAACTGCTAACCATTGAAGAGTAGTACCTACATTCCATAATCAGCTCACCTAAATAACCTAAAAGAATACAACCAATATACCTACGTCCTCATAATATTTTATTAAACAGTTATCCTCTAACTCTTAACCGCTACGGAATCCATCATCAGCGATTGGATACGTTGGATTTGATTTAAGACCAAAATGGAAAAGTTTCAAAAAGTAAAGAAAGAATTCAAATGTTTGTTTTGGTTATGTTTGATTAAGATGAGATATGAGATTTTATACCGATTGACTTGATTATAGAAAAGGGGTATTCTTTATTACAATAATTTCATGATTCCCGTTTATAGATCTTGAACATAGTCACCCTAGTCGTTATTTGTAAACAAAGATAAAAGAACCTACCTGAAAAATGAAATCCCACATGCTGGATACCCCTCACTTTCACAACCCTTCAGACAACACCATTTCACCATATTTAAAGACAAATATTTCGCTAATACAATTAAAAACACTTGAATAAGGAAAATTATTATTTCAACTCGAAAATGTTTCCGCCATATTTTTTAGGTTTTTTTTTATATGGCTATACAGTTTTTATGAATTTTGGCTCTAATAAATTTTAATTCGCAAGTATCTGAAAATTAAGTATTTGAATATTATATGGACTAGTTTAGCTATATAAGTGATTTTCGATTACTATACATTTTCCTGTTTTTTTCACTGGCAATTGCAAGACAAGAACAGACAAACCCTTGAATTTTGTCTCGCTCTTACGTTTTGCTCCCCCTTCGAAAAATCGTAGGGACAGTAAAGTAATACAAACTCTATTTGTTTGACATAAAGTTTATTTTTAAACGGCATTTTCAGCCAAGGTCACCCTTCGTTGTACCCGCCTGATGTATGTAAGTATGTGAGTATCTTCATCTGTTCCCTCATAGCTTCTAATCTACTTAACGGAACTCGACTTAGGAGGTATCGTTAGAACCGTCTTAATTTTCCGCTGAACATAGACTACGTGACGTGTCACAAAAAGCGATTTGGCGCCCTCTAGCGGACAAAAAGTAAGGCTTAAAAAATAAAAATGTAGATAAATACGCCGTGTTTGGTATCATTTGAAAGGGCCTCACTTGTACATTTCCAAAATATTGCTCAAATTTAAAATCACGCCATCTAGCGGACAAAAAGTCAAATGTAAAAAAAAAATATATAACACCAAAATTGTTTAAGTAAATAAAAAAAGTAAAAAACTAAAACCCGACTACGACAAAAAAAACGACGCTGAAAAAGTATGAAATAAGATTTTCAGGATAGAACAAAAAGCCGTAGTCACACGTTATAGGTACCAACCTATACACTTTACCGTGTGACTAGGACTACGGCTTTTCTTTTTTCTATCCTGAAAATCTTATTTCATACTTTTTCAGCGTCGTTCTTTTTGTCGTAGTCGGGTTTTAGTTTTTTACATTTTTTTATTGCTTTCTCAAGTGCTTTTTATTGTATCTTTGTAAAATATTTATCTTAAAATATGGTAAAATCGTGTTTCTTGAAGGGGTGTAATAGTGAGGGGTTTCCTGGATGTGGAATTTCTCTTTTCACAAAATTCAGGTTTATAGTTCTTATAACTTTGTTTACAAATAACGACTAGGGTGACTATGTTCTAGATCTATAAACGGGAATGATGAAATGATTGTAACGAATACGCCATACCTACTATCTATATCGGTAGGTATAATTTATAATCTCATAAAATAATATTTCTTATCATCTCATATTAATCTCATAAAAAACTTAACGAAAATAAACATTTAAATTAATCTTTATTTTTTTTAACTTTTCCATTTTGGCGGCAACTATTAATTCAACCTTTTTTTCTGACGCAAAGGTCTCAAATCGAACGCAGGTTAAAATTTCTGTTATGGACCATCGATTTATGAGGCAAGGAGGGATGAGGGGGAGAAGGGGTGAGGTGAGGAGTGTTACGCCCCTGTACCACCCCCACCCCTCGGAACCCTGGAATGAATGGTTCTGGACATATTCATGGTTAAAGTTTTTAGGTTAGAATAATACTATTAGAATTAAACGTGTAAAAATATAGTATCGTTTGGCAGGAGAAGGGAGAGGGGCCAGCCCCCTGTGCCTTGGCACCACTCCCATAATTATGAAGGAGACGCACCATTCTTGAGAAAAACACATTATTGTAATGTAACCTAACCTCAAAATATGGCGAAGGTGAAGGAGGTCCGGTCGATGGAGTCTACTCTTGAGTGAGGGCTTCTACTATTGAGTGGTTTCAGATTGTCAGTCGTATCTCGTATCCAGTCGATCCCGAAAATCACTATTCACAAAACCGAAGCCGAGTAAATGGATTCGATTGTGATTCGAGATGAAGATATCAATACGCTGACAGCTATTTGCTATCGGAAGCGCAATCCAATCAGAATTACGACACCATTTTCTACTATACCATAAGCAAGAGTCGTTACATATCCATTTAAGGTGAATCCTCCAACCAGCCCGCGAAATTCAGTTTTTTTTTAAGTTTTTTGCAATTTGCAGGCCAATGATAGGTTGTATGTTGATGAACATTTGATTCGCAGCTGTAAGACGTATGTAGTTACAGAATTATAATCATCAAAATCATTAATACAACCCTCCGAGCACATAAAGGTTCCGGAATGACTTTTTAAAGGTCAAAGTCATTCCGGAACCTTTCACCACAACCTATCACTTGCCTGCAAATTGCAAAAAACTTAAAAAAAAAATAATTTCGCGGCTACCCTGGAACATCAACCTTAAAATAAAAATCATTTTACATTGTTTTTAATTATATTTTTTGTTTTCGACGGATATTCAGTACACAATCTACAGTAAAACTTATAGAATACTTAATACAGATAATTTAAAGCCTACTACCACTAGTGTAGTCGAATTAGCAAAATGGTTGGACGGAATTCGTGTAGTTGTAATTTTTTGTGGAATCATTAGAAGACATGAATATAAGTTTCCTCTAAGTTTGCACCATTCTTGTTATGTACGGAACATCGTTTAATATTAGGGTATTTAACACAAGTCCCATTATTTTGAAATTTTATTAATAACTAATTGTGGTAAGTTTAGATATTTGTAGATACCCCTTTGGTGTATAAATACTTTTCACCAAAACAGTGTGAGGTGTATGAATAACTAATTAATTATTATTTTTAATTTGCGGCTCAAGGGAAATTCAGCCTGTTGGTGCAAACTCGTAATATGCTTTTTAAAGCATCATGAACACCCAGTTATTTTAGCACCCTTTTGCACCCCTAGGAAATCAGGATTTTACAATACTTGTAAATTGTACTTCGGGGCAAATTAGTGTAGTCATGGATTTTTTAATATGTAATGTATTCTAAGTATACTACATTCGCACCCCATAAAAATAAGAAATATATAGCCGGAAGTTTATACAGAGCTAGCGTACGATGTTTGTATATAATTATAATGATGTCGAAGCAGACACGGGCGGGCGGCGGGAGTGCTATGCGTTCGCGTTGCGTTTAGATCATTGTTTTTGTTGTGGCAAAAAGCGATCCGTGCGCTACGCAAAATAATTATCATTTCCTCTTATTTTAATAATAATTGTCAACGTTCCTAAACAAACATTTTGGCCCAAAAAAACTTATTTCGACTCTTGCATCCCTAGGTTTTTGCGCATCGTATTACGCGCGCATAGTATTATCGAGAAATCGAAAGCGTCAGGACCCCTGGACCAAAAGAGATATTTGATGTTTTGAAAATACCAAAATGCCTATACCAAAACCAATAATAATATGCCAAAACCTTTTTTCTACTATTTGATACCTAACTTCAAATATTAAGTACCATCGACTCACGGCGAAAAAACACGTAAAGAAAGTGGTCAGACATTCTGACGTCAGGTTGTCTGGACCATTTTTTTTTGTTCATAGTTCGAGACAACATAACGAATTTATCTCTTTGTAAATATGTACTACCTTTTTAGTACCTCAACATATGTTTTTTTCAAATTTTTTTGGCATTCCAGAAAAATGTTACGCAGCAAACAAACTTTGAGCCGAGCACGACGGAGCCGGTCTCGGCTTCGTCGTTCGCGGCGTAAGTGTGGACGTACAACGAACCTACAATGATCACGGTCTTCGAACGTAGTCAAATCTCTTTGTGTTCGCCAAAAAACCGTCAATTTTCGGAGCACAGCCGAGTACGAACGAAATGCTCGCAGTGCGCTCGTTCGAGGCTTGTAAGTCGGTCCATACTAGACGACATCTCTCGCCGGTTCTATTCTCCGTTTTGAAAAGGGCAGATGACAGCCCTGTCTGTCAAGTAGTCCCCGACTACACGACGAAGGTAGGCCGGCACCCGGTGATACCGGAGTGCCTCCCTGATGCAGCTAGAGGGCATGGTGTTGAAGGCGTTGGCGATGTCGAGAGACGCCGCCAAGACCACACCGCCCCGAGAGACCGCATCTCCCGTCGTGAGGGCTCTCACGCGCATGATGGCGTCCACCGTCGAGCGCCTCTTGCGGAAGCCGAACTGCTTATCCGCAAGATCCGGACCCATTCCCTCAAGGTGCTCGGCGAGGCGGTTTGCAATTACTCATAAAGAGCTTGCCCACCTCGTCGAGCTACACAATGGGCCGGTATGCGGACGGCGAGTCCGCAGGGCGCCCCGGCTTCTGGATGAGGACCAGCTTCCCCGTCTTAAAACGAAGCGGGAACTGGCCTCTTTCCATGCACGCGCTAAAGAGCCACTCCAGTCGGGGCCCAAGAGCCTCTGAGTCTGAGGCCAGGGTCCAGACTTTGCCAGGCAAGCCATCGGGCCCCGGGGCGGTAGTTTTGGCCTTAAACCTCCGTACCGCCACTCTCAGGTCTACCCTAGTCACCTCCGGAATGGCGTCATCGGTTTCCTGAACCGTCCGCTTCCGGCACCGCAGGTGGCGGAGCCATTAGCGGGGGACGATGCTCCTCTCGCGAAGGGAACAGAGCGCTCACCACGTCCTCCACGAGCTCAGGCCGGAGACTCTGCGTCAGCGGGGGGGCCCGGGTGCGGAGTTGATTCCGCACCGTCTTATAAGGGCGGACCCACGGATCTCTGTTGAGTCTCCAGCATCTCCTCGCGGGCCTGAGCCTTGGCCCGCCGACGAGCCTCGAAGAGGGCGGTCTTCGCCGCTCTGTACCCTTCATATAGCTCCGCCTCGATGGCTTCCGCACTCGGAGGACGAATGCGGAGCCGGCGATGCCTGGCGTACCGGCGCCGCGCAGCCACATACTGCTGCCGCAGGTGCGACAGCTCTTGCGACCACCAGTACACGTGACGCCGGGCGCTTCCTGGCCGGACTCGGGGCATTGCTGCGTCGCATATCTCGGACATGGCCTCCTGTAACCAACCTGCCTCGGTGTCAACGTCGGCGTGCCTGACCGGTGATGACACCCAGGCCTGCACGATCGCGGCTTCCAGGAGGAGCTTCCGGTCTAGCTGCTTCAGCGCCTAACGTGGACCACTCGGGGTCTGTGAGACCGGCGCGCTCGAAGACTGGGCAGCGACCTCAAACCGGATATACCGGTGGTCGGAATAGGTCTCCACCCCCTCCATAACGCGCTAGTCGACGACGCGTCGTAACAGAGCGGAGCTGGCGCACGAAATGTCCACCACCGACTCGCCCCGCATCCGCACACACGTGGCCACAGAAAAGTTGATGAGGAGGCTTGGTGGGGCCATTAATGGCACTACATTTCAGCCCCCTCCGGGACCTCCTGTGGTATAACCGCAGTGGGAGTTGCGGTGGTGGCGGATTTAGCAGCGGCATCGGCGGCTGCGGCGTTGACGACGGTGGGGTTGGTGGCGGAGGGCCGTCCCTTCCCCCTGGCCTTGGCGGGTGGAGCGCAGGCCTTGCTCCCTGCCCGGTGCTCGGCCGGCTTCCCAGCCGCCGCACATGCATTGCAGTGAGGCGTGGCCACTGTGGCCAGGCAAGCCGCGGCCTTGTGACCGGGCTGACCGCAGCGGAAACATAATACGCTGCGGTCCACCTCCGAGATGCATCGGCACTCGGCAGCCTACGTGGTGCCCAACATGGCACCGGTAGCACCTCAAAGGTTTGGGCTCCAGAAGTTTCACCTGCGCCCTGGACTAGCCCACCTTCAGAGTGTGGCCCTTCGCAATTTTCTTCGCCGCCGTCACAGGGCATCTAACCGTTACGGTCAGCATACCATCGCGGCCCGGGCGTAGGGTGCCCGCCTTGATCTGCTCGACAGAGCACCCCCCGGCCGCGGTGACGGCGGCTACCACCTCCTCCTCGGAGACAGAGTCGTCCAGACCCAGGATGCGCAGGGTTGCGCACTTAACTGGCCTGGACACTCGAACCTTGTCCGCATTTAGGGACGCTCTGAGCTTTTCAGCTAGAGCGTCTTTTTTTTTGCGGTCGAGGCGCTCGATTCCCCGGGAATCTCTATCATACGAGCACCTGTCGTGGTGGCTCGTACTCGGAGGCCCCCGGCGATCCCGAGCTCTTCGAGATCCACCATCGTCTTTGCGTACCTATCCTATAATTCGTTTCCTTATATGTCAAATGAAAGAGCGTAAAAAATAAAACATTTTATTGTATGGCAATAAATGTGTGAATAATGAGGGAAAAAAGTTATTCATGCCTGCACTGATAACTTTTTTTCCCTCATTATTCACACATTTATTGCCATACAATCAATTTTTTTATTGTTTACGCTCTATCATTTGATATATAGGAAAAAGTGTTACAAGGGGAGGGACGGGGTCTATACAAACCTGCCCATTGTTCTTTGAAAAAAATATACATATGTTAATTATTAACTTTATTGCTTATTCTGTAATTTAAAGCTGCGTCTACGCTATTCGAGCCTAGCACGAGCCAAACACAATTCGTCGTCTAGTGTGGACCGACTTACAAGCCTCGAACGAGCGCACTGCGAGCATTTCGTTCGTACTCGGCTGTGCTCCGAAAATTGACGGATTTTTGGCGAACACAAAGAGATTTGACTACGTTCGAAGACCGTGATCATTGTAGGTTCGTTGTACGTCCACACTTAGTCTTACGCCGCGAACGACGAAGCCGAGACCGGCTCCGTCGTGCTCGGCTCAAAGTTTGTTTGTTGCGTAACATTTTTCTGGAATACCAAAAAAAATTGAAAAAAACATATGTTGAGGTACTAAAAAGGTAGTACATATTTACAAAGAGATAAATTCGTTATATTGTCTCGAACTATGAAAAAAAAAAATGGTCCAGACAACCTGACGTCAGAATGTCTGACCACTTTACGTGTTTTTTCGCCGTCAGTCGAGGTACTTAATCCTTAAACAAACACGAGCCCCTGTGGATATTTAGGAGAAAACGAGGTTTGTTTCTAGGTAATTAGGGGCTGCTGATTTCATTTTTGATGAAAAAAAAAACTAAAAAGGGGAGGGAAAGGGGGGTTTTTTCGGTGGTAAATATCTTACCATTATCCATTATCGACTTGTAAAATATTACGATGGTGGTAAAATATGTAGTTACCATTATCCAATACGATTTGAACGAATTTCTATACTAGTTATTTTCCCTGGATTTGCTTGCGTAATTTAAGTAATACAAAAAAATATTGGTACTTATTAACATTTTTTCGAATGTAGATATGAATATAATGTCTATTTGTAGTAGGTAAATAAAATATACTCGTGTTCATAATAAAAAGAAAGTTTTATTAATTATAAAAAGTAGATAATAATATATATTTATTCTCCTTGAGCTTCCTCCGTAGTGTGAAAAAGCCTGAAACATGACTTAGCACACAGAGTCACATAAATATATTAGTACTTAAATCCAATTTATAGTTAGGCACGATTGCACAATGGCATATAATTTACTACTATTACCCATAACTTCACACGATCAAAAAACATGCATATATTACCGGATTTTTCAACCTTATGGATGCAAAACAACAAGAATATAACATAGTGTAAGAATCTGAACGCAAAAAACACTTACCGGATTTTTTGTTGAACAAAACTAAAATTTTTTGAGGAACGTCACAATTTCAAATTTTTTTCACCAAACTGCCGACTGGCTCACTTTGACATTGACGTATATGGACGGGTGACGTTTATAAATAAAATGTTCCCAATATTTGAATTTAAAAAAAGACAACGTTTTACTTATTATCAAATTCAAATGTTGCCGGTGCAAGAAAAATACTTTTTTAAACCAAAAACTTAAGTGTTAAGCATTATACCTTTATTTTAATAAGGGTTAATATTTGAAGTTAGGTATCAAATAGTAGAAAAAAGGTAGGTATTTTGGTATTTTCAAAACATCAAAAATCTCTTTTGGTCCAGGGGTCCTGAGTTCCTGACGCTTACGAGAAATCGGGGAACATACATAAAAAAAAAAAGATTGCGACGAATTGAGAGCCTCCTTTTCGAAGTCGGTTAATAAATAAAGACATGCTTGGAGGACACTGCCATTTTATTTTTCGTTTATACACAAGCTGCTTTATCATTAAAAATATAATCTTTAGGTGCGTCCACTATTACTTACTAACAGAGCATTCACAATTAGAAAGTACTCCTTCCTAGTAAAATACATCAAACAACGCGCATTCGTGATGACGACGCTTATCTCTTCTTGTTAGTTTATTATTCCGTGTCGCGCGCTTGTCACTTCCATGGCGTATTTATTCAGTGGCAATTACTACAATACTAAAAAAATGTATGTTCCATATAAAAATGCCAATTTTTTAAAGGGTGCAAATTTAAAGGAGACCAAATTAATATGATTGTGATGATTTTCAAAACAATCAAAATTTCCCCCGAAGTACAGCGGCAGACATGCGTGAAAAACTAATTTCCATATGTCACACTAGGGTGCAAAATCAATAATGTATTTAGGTCAAAATTGTCTAACCGTTTCCTCAGTTTACAAAACTACACAATTTTCCCCACAGCCGCAATGACCAAAAAACACTTTTTTTTAATTTTTATTTTTTTTCTGTTTCTGCGTTGGTCTGATTAAAATAAATAAAATGTAATAATGTAGACTGAGGTGTAATAAAGCGTATAAAAAATTACGCTGAGTACATCTGTGTTCTCTGGTTAGTTATGACTAATTAATAGTTTTCACCCCCTTCCGTAGGGGTGGTAAAAGCAATTTGTTTTTTATACTCGATCTTTAACTCATACAAATCCATCACAAACGTTTTTGCCTCTCCGGAGAATTTAATCCAATCTTTATTAAAAAATGGCCTAATTTGACTACACTACACGTGTGTTTATGTACTACCATGTCGATCGAATCTCTGAATAGCATTAAAATTTGGCAATCGTTCGATCCAAAAATCTGATACCTACATGAAAAATGTCACGATCGATTCGACTTCGATTCGATTGTTTGTTAGCTATGCTGAGCTCGATATATGTTCGCTGTTGCATATAAGTTTTCCTAGACTCGTGAAAATTTGAAAAAAGCTTTTTAATATACACTTTATTTTTTATTAAGTTTAATGTTAATGTTGTGCTTTAGTTTATAAGTAGAGCTATTATTTGTTAAAGAGACATAATGAAGTTTAAACATTTTAGTTTTGTTTTATTAGTCTAAGTAAGTTAGGGTTAGGTATATGTGCATACAATAACTAAAATTAAGATACTAAATTAAAATGTTCATATTTTAGTATCAAGTTATTTGTACATTGTGCGTATAGCCCACCAATAAATTTATTTGTCTTTTTTTTCATCTTAAACCTATCCCGCTGTAGTTTATTTTATAGTGTTACCAATGCAAAGCGAGGAGCTGGGTGCTAGAAAGTTAAAACATAATTATAACTATCCCAAATCTAATTACAACATTTTTGGTCACTCTATTAGAAAGAGATGACATCCTCGTTTGAGGGTGTTCGAGATAATCTCGCTCGGAAAGTCGGAACGCTTTTGAGTGGCACGTGCACAGTCCAGATAGTATGTTAAAACGTCCTTGGCCAGCAGCCCTTGACATAGTGTTGCCAAATGGTGTGCAAAATGTCCCGATTTTTGGGGTTCGTGGACTTGGACTACTCATTGTAAATGTGATAAGCAAAGAGCATTTTTACACTCAAGATTCTATTTGACTTAATTTAATAAAATAGAATAACGCCTTTAGGAAGAAATGAAAGCTGTGAATACTTAATTTTTAAATCTTTATCAATGCTCGGTTAATACATTTAATTAATGTCAGGAAAAACGGAGTAACTCCCGAAACTCCCGCTGCTTTGAATCTGATTTGAACTTTACTTTTCCTTTTATCCCGATATGTGGCTCGCTCGGCTCACCCGGTCTGGCAACACTTCACAGGAGCGCCCGGCCGGCTCGTCGCGCCCCCCACCCCACAGTCAGTTGGACAACTTAGGCGGTGGGGCACGCGTATTTTGCTAATAAGTTGCAGTGAATTATAATTACTAAATCTGTAGCGCGGCTCTTTAGGTAAATTAAAGTGCGTGCGATTATTGACTGGACTTGTTTAAACGCATTTTGTTTTCAAAATGGCCACAGAAGTAATAAATAACGTGCCCGAGAACACCGAGAAAGAAAAGGAAGCACAGGAGGACGCGCCGCCGGTAGACAATGGACAAACTAAAGAAGATCCTCCGGCCGAAAAAGTTGAAGAAAAGACAGAGGAAAAGAAAGTTGAGCCTGCCCCGCCCAAGATCTCGGTGCACAAAGCTAACTTTGAGAAAGATGTTATTTATTTGTATCAGTTCTCGCGAACTCCTTTGTTGCCCTCAACTTCACCGTACTGCTTGAAAGTTGAAACATGGCTTCGTTTGGCTGGCATAAAGTATGAGGTAAGTGCACGACTGTTTTAATTGCTGCTTGCGTTTTTTTTACAGTATTTTACTTTTTTTAAACTTAAATGCACCGCAGTTTTTTGTTATTCAATTTTTTTTGTTCCATCTTATGTTTGTATTTTTTAGGTATTATCTACAGGTACCAATCGTATTCATGAGCGGGAACAGCGAATTTGGCCCTGCGAACTCTCTCTGGACTATCTATTTTAGGAATTCATTCGTTCACATTCACAAGGAGTTTTGGGAAATAGTGAGGCATCAATTCTTATCCATCATAGATTAGTAATAACGTTAAAAATATGAATAAATTTTCATGGTATTGATTGCGTCAAGTCAAATTAATAAATGGACCTACATTTAATAATTTGAATAGGTACTAGGTATTTGATAATGGATGGTCTAGCCCTTACGAGTATAACATTCGTTTTGCGGCGTATACGGCGAGAACGACGACGACGCCCGCATCGCGGCGAGTGATCACATTTAACGCAATTTTTTTAAATTAAATTGATGAATGATGCTCATTATTTATTGAGTTAAAACATTATCCTAAAAATCAAAAAACATCTTCAGGTATTTACCAACCGTAAGATTATAACTTTTGCATGCATATCTGTAAAATATGGCTGAACCTACCTCTTTTTTATTCCACCATGTTCTGTAGTCTGTACCCATATTTGCAAAATAAAATTTACTTTACTTTACCTAGCCCTGGGACAAAACCAATAAATAGCAGATAATCTTTTTTGAGCAGTGCCTTTATTATTAGCGAGATGTTTTCCCATCAGTGGGATCATGCAGGCTTACAGTCAAACTAAAAATATATACAAAACTAGCAGACCTGGCATTGTTCTGCTCGAACAGCAGCGCCACCTACCGGGTCCAATTGTAAATGTAAACCATTCTCGAATCCACCTAAACACATACTAAAATTATCATCAAAATCGGTCCAGCCCTTTAGGAGGAGTTTAGTGAAGTACACATGTACAGAAGAATTATTTAAATAAAGACTAGCAGACCAGGCAGACATTGTTCTGCTCGGACCACCACCTACCGGGTCCAATTGTAAATGTAAACCATTCTCGAATCCACTGGAACACCCAAATAATTTCATCCAAATTGGTCCAACCGTTTAGAAGGAGTTCAGTGACGTACACACGTACAGTAGCTGGCTACAATAGGGTGACAAGAAAACGAAATTGAACAAAATCTACCCTAACTTCACTACTACTAAACCATCAACTCACCCCTTATGATTGATTGATTGAGTTAATAAAAATAGAACCATGTATTGTGCCCATTAAAAGATTGATATAAAGTTATTAAATAGTTTAAATTATTATTAGTTTTTAACGGTTATCGGTTTCGAAGAGGGGAATACCAGCCGAATCCACATTTTAGAAGATTAAGCCAAGCTGGCCTAGGTTGGACCCATTATATACCCAGTTTGCTCAGAAAGCCGTTGATCATGGCTGTCATTTGTTGATCCTTGACAATTGTTACAGGTAATCAGTGGTCCGATAGTCTGAAAACAAATCTTAACAAAAGGTTTTATTTCACCCAGAACTAATTGGGTGTGTTCAAATAAGCAGTCTCTTCATGTAAAATAATGGCAAACAGCTGCATCTGGTTAGACTGGAAGCTGACCCAAACATAGTTTGGAAAAAGCTAGACAGATGAAATGATCAAAAAAAAAAATTTGAAATGACTGTTCTATTTAGTCAATTTTTAACAAATCATCCCTGTTTGCTTGTTCGCTCAGAACTTACATGAAGCAGTACACATCTACAGAAAATGTATTATTGAAAAAGCTACTGCACCTGGAAAAAAGGTGCTCATATAACAACATGGGCTCGGTCAGCAAACCATTACTGGCCCCACTTTGCTCAAGCCAAGGTATATCAAGGTTATACAGAAGGTAATGAGAGACTGGTGCCTCAGAGATAGTTGGCTTTGGCAGAATCGACACTTGAAGGGGTTTTTACGAAGCAGGAGTGAAATGTGTTCTAGGACTGGCTGCCAGCATTGCAAGAAGAGGACCAACAATCTGGCCTGTGTCACTGACAAGCACATCTCTTTCTCAAAAATTTTATTCAGTCAGCATTTGTTTCAAATGTCCTGAATATTATAGGTAGCCGGGCACTTTGAGAAATTCATGATAGCAGGCGATATAAGAAGGAAATTTCATTATGACTATTGAAATTGTATTTGTTGCATTCACAAATCCCATCAATGATCACCCAATACTAAATTGTTATTAATTAATTTTTCATTTTAATTAAAAAAGAAGAATAAATAGGTACCTACCTATGTTTTTACAAAATATTTTTTTGACAATGTTGACATAACATTTCAATATTTGAATGAAATTAAAAGTATCTCACACAGAACAAGATAAACAACATGAAAAAGAAAATAAACGAAGTAAAACTAAGAAAAACACGTAAACATAGGTATTATAAAATGAAACTAAAAATACTGGTAAAAAAAAAGACAGTTCTTCTCGACATAAATAATACGACAAACGAACTAACTGATTTTTTATCTCAAGTTCATGCTTGTAATTTGGTCCTATCTCTGCAAAACTAAAATACAGAAAAAGTTAAAAAAATATCGAACAAATCAAAACAACGACGTAGCCTCATAAACAATATCGACGAATCGTGTTAGTCTCAAAAATTCCTGCTTGGCAATCTCTTACTTTCGAACACGAACATCGCTAGCCGGTACCCAGAGAACATTAACATCATCACCGTTGGAAACAGGGAGCTCTTTTTGCGTCATAATGTTCCGATTCCACAATCGACTTGATTAGCTGACATACTCATATCATCCTAATATTCTCATTATCAAACATGCATTTTTACATGAGTTTATAACGGCTAAATTTCTTAATTATCTTCTTTTTTTTTAAATCCGGATCGTGTGCATGCCTGTTTAATGTACTTAGATAGCTAGGACTTTGGTTAATATTGACACAAACCACCTTTGACCGTGCCTTTGACTTCGACTATCGAAATAGGAGTAGCGAAACTTCTTCCAGTTTCGGGATCTAATAGTGATAATATGATACTATGATACATATAATAATTATAGAAGTACATTAAAGAATAAAAAGTATCGCTGTTTTCTAAAAGAGACCTTCCGATAGTTGGTCACCTACCTCTTTGTAGCGTGATTAATTGAAATAATTTAGAGTGAAATTAACCTACTGTCATGAGAATAATTATTATTATAATAAAGCTTGAATGAGTAATTATAAGTAGGTACCTACTACTGACTTGCACGGAGGGTAAAACGGAGGAAAATAACAAAGTTTATTGCAGCTACTTACCTATCCAGTAATGTCTCATTAAGAGGAAAGATGACATATTAATTAATTGGTACCTAATACCTACAGTACTGCTCATAAATACAATATGCTGCAAATAATATACAGTATTTTATTGTAATAAAATCGCAGCGTTAGTAGGTACCTACCTACTTTTATATTCCAGCTATACCAATGTGAATTGGATGTAATAATAATAGTAAACACGTTATGAGCATCCATGTGTAGTCTCTTTAGCTAGCGTGAGGGAGGGTGTAGGACGTGCTGTATCCGCCCGCGGCCATTGCCCTTTAGAATTAACCTTGTTCATACATTCCTACATTAACATACCAACAGCGGCGGGACAATTAAACTAAAAATACTCGTCAATCATTTCACCATACACATGCAGTTTATTATTCCCGCATGGGTAAATTTTATTAATTAGAAATGACTTCTTTTTTATTGAAATCAGATTTTTATTGTGTTGCAGGCTATGGTGCTGTGGTCTTGATCACTATTTTTTAGCACTAACTGCATTTTGTGGTACTACCTACTATTGTTTTCAATTTATTACTCATGGTTTTTTAGTTGTTTTTTTTTTTAACTTTTCCCCAGCCTACGAATTACTTCGGAATTACTTGGATGCGTTTACAAACGTTTAAACTCACATACACAGACACCCAGACCCGAAACAACTATCTGTACTTAGGCCATACAAATATTTGTTCAGTACGGGGATCGAACCCGCGACACGCAATCTTCTTCTTCGGTTTAATAAATTAACAGTATACATAATTGTTTGTACCGAGATGTAATATCGTCCTCAATGGCAATTTTACTAGCACTCCCGACTCTCAAACGTAGGATTTCAGTGGCTGACGTTTGGGTCTGCAAAACTAATCTAGGCGCCGACCAAATGAGATGTGGCAGTAAATTAAATGAGATGAGATCGTCACTAAAATAAATCTCTATCGACGCTCCTTGGGAGTTCATCATCATTCTCTTCCCCTTATCCCAATTAATTTGGGGTCGGCGCAGCATGTCTTCTCCATGTAATAAAAAACACATTAATAAACTTTCTTAGAAAAGACGGGTCCGCGACTATACTAGTATATAAAGCAAATGCGTGTCAATGCATGCGACATACTTTCAAACGTTAGCTTTACTTCTACGAGCTACGCAAAGAAAGTTTTTACAGCGAGAGCGAAGTAGAAACCCGGGTATCTTCAAGATCTAGGGAAATTCTGATTTTATGAATCCTCCTTTTTAGGGTTTCGTAGCCGAATAGCAAAAAACGGAACCCTAAATCTATAAAGATTCGTCATCGTCTATCCGTCCGTTAATAATTCATGTTCCCATGGCCAGTTTTTTGTAAACTAGGGTGTTTTGGTCTCTTATCTGTACTGTACTGTTCCTAAAGCAACAGATAATTAATCACAATACTTTCATAGTTTCACTACTTTTTAGTCTAAGAAGAGTCGTCTTGTCGTAGAGGTCAGAATTAGTCAGAAAGGCAGTCGTCACTTGCAAAATACTGCTCCATCCGGTAAGACTGGAAGCCGAAGCCAATAAAGTTGGGAAAAGGCTAGACAGATGATGTTCTCTACTAAGGACTGGTCTAATATCAAGACAACTAGGATATGGGGTACCCTGCGTAATTCCTAAGTACATGAGAACTATGACTCCATTGTGCTTAGGCGTAAAACATAATGCTAGTTAATAAACACAGCAAGCAGATATACGTAATTATAACGTCGCGCACTGAGTCGGTTGTCCGTATATACTATGTGTGTAATCGATTTCGCTTGCTTTGTGAGGCATCGGCAACAATGCGTTTATTATTCCAACTGAGAGTCGTGTTTCGTGCGACGTATTTGGTGGCGGAATGCGGGTCGGCCGCGCGCACCTCCTGTCCACATTCGCACGACGGAAGTGCACCTCGACTTGCTTAATGCTACTTAGCAAACCCATTCATTCGTATTCGTGTCGGATAGGCTCTATATTAATAAGTAACACCTGCACCGTTATAGTATGACCTTCATTAAGGATCGCAACGAGTCCCGTAACGAACGTTACCGTACCATATATTACACAGTGACCCAATTATTGAAAGTGGACACGTAACACATAATGATTAGTTTGACAAATCTTTACTTTTAATTAGTAGGTATAACCGCACTTTTAATTTTATTAACCTTTTCATCAGACTTTGATAAAAAATAATAAAGCTCTCTGATGATTATACGTTTGACTTCCTAAAGTACCCCAGGCTGATAGATAACATTATCATTTTTCCTGAGAACTTTTTTTTTTTGCTTATTCATTCACATTTCCAATTGTCTATGTACATATAGGTACTTACCCGGTGCGTCAGGTGATTGCAGCAGATATTTATGAACTGAAATATTTTTAAAAACTTGTTTTCCATTTATTACCATAGTATTAACATCATTTATTATGAATCAAGGTCTAAAATTATTTATTTTTGATTAATTTCACGTTTTAGGCTGTTTTCTTTATCATGTACTTTTTATTTTATTTTACGCACTCTTCATTTTATCGACATCAAGCTACCCCAATCTGTCAGATTTCCCAATCAACCTTAAACCTAATGTCTTACTGATAAAGTTGAAAGCCTATTAAATAAATTTGACAGATTGTAGTAGCTTTATGTGCTGGCGTCTGTACAGTCACGCACGAGTACCTACCTAATTATGTTTACTTACACGAAACCACTTTTAAAAGTGATGTTCCCCTACTCTATTGATAAACGTTTTATATTTTTACGAACATAGCATTTTGTTAGCCATAGTAAGTAGAAACCGTTATTTCCCAAGAAAATTCCTTTTGAATTTTGCTAAGTGTATCATAATTTTGCACGTGACTCTACAGTGTATCTGAGATGTTCTTGTTTAAAATTTGTGAAAATTTGAAGATTAGAACACTCGGGCATCACCCGCGATTGCTGCTTTTGCATTTCTGATTATTTTACTGATATGATTGACTTGAATAAAAATGAATTGTTTTTTTTTTTTTTTTTAATTTCTATTGACTCGAATTCGCGCGGGATAGAAGATTGTACGGGTTGTTCAAATCCGACGCACTTAAATTATTTGTACTTACAAACTTGTATCCCCCCCTATTTTAGCGCAAACTGAAAGACCAGGGACCGAATTTTATTTTGATTGAATTTCTAAATAAATTAATATAATACTCTCGAGATAAACATATCCGTTTGACTCCTCAAAGAATGCTACCATAACAAACAAAATGAAGTTTGAGGTTTATTGCAAATCATATTATTATAATGTCTAGTTAATATTGTATCGATCTATTGGAGTAATTCAAATCGGTAATACACGTATGTGGCAATGTGATCGAGAAACCACAACTGCGAGTTAGCCACTGAGCTATGAAATCGTGCGGCTACGGTATGTCGGCTGCACTTTCTCAAGTTCCGGCCAGCACTACCTGGAGACTATTATTATAAGAAGTCAGTAGCTTCGCGTACTAACGTCAATCGCTTAATTGCCTCATTCTGAGAAACTCATCGTCTTGTAAGAAGGGTCATGATAATGCTCATACCTTTTTTTTTTGCGGCGTGGGAAATCAACAAATGACTCCTCCCGCTCTGAGCAGAGCGGTAGGGAGTGTCAGACTTCTACTGACTGACTAAAATCCACCCATGTGCCTTCTTAGCCCTTGTGCCGAGGCCGCGGTATCTATTTCGAACAACCCGCAACCCCGCCGGGATGCTCATGCTTCACTTCGCTTCTGTAAACAGTCTAGAAGGTACTCGGATGTAATATCTACTCGTATCTTGTTTGCTAAACAGTGCGTGGGAGTTCAGGTTTTAGGCCGGGCGTAAATGTCAGGAATCTCTTGCTGAATTCAGCAAATGAATGATCCGAGAATTCAGAATCTCCTTTACTCTAAACGACTGAAACAACCTTTTATTTAACCGTCATTTGCTTGTTTATTAAATTTATTTTACCTTCTATCAATTCTAGTTATTATGGGTTTATATCCAGCAGAAAGGTTCGGGGCCTGTAAAGGAAAATGCATGCTTCAATTTATTCCATTTTCTAGATCATTCACTTGATGAATTCATAAAGGCATAGTAGGCCTGACACGGACCCTCGGCCATACCCGACTACATCGAACGAAGGGTTATTGTGTGTCAGTGTGATTAAACTCATTAAACCCGGGAGAAACCCGTAACATGAAATAATAGATCATTCCCACTAGTTCAACTGCACAGTCCGACGATTTACTCATTTAAAAATTTCAAACAAACAGTTATAGTTACATTTTTTATTAATTATGTCATCATGTGTCGCATCGCATGCCTTTGCAGAATAGGTACCTACGTTAGGAATGTCCTGTTTGTCTTCAGAATTACTCAACATATGCGCGGAATACCGACGACACTCTTGTATACAGTCGTGTTCGACGTACTTCTATAATAATACCTACTTCAAAGAGTATTGATCAAGTTACACACTGACATTCTTGCTGTATGGATAGACTAGTGGAAAAAACAAGGATCGATTGGATAATTATTATAGATCGTATTTACTCATTTATAGTGCGAGTGGTCAAGTTTCGTAAACACGTTCTATCGCATTGCATTGCAATGCATTTTTATTCCATTTATATTTAGAATAGGATGATTTTTTAAAAGGTTTCAAAAAAACTTTTACCAAAAAAAATCAACCGACTTCTTCCGACATCCGAAAAAGCTGATTTTTTTCTGAAATTTATTTTTCACTTTTTGGTGTTTTTGAAGTCGGTTGTTTTTTTTTCGGAAAAAAGTTTTTTATTTTTTCATTTTTAGTTGTAATATTTTATAGAAATATTTACTATGAAACCTAACCCTTAACTTTCAAGATTCCCTTATTATTGCAAATGGGGGAGAAATCGGTGAACATACATAAAAAAAATGCGTATTGTGCACATCTGCATACCCCCTCAGAGCATACAGGCGTGATGTTACGTCATGATAATGTATCTATACTAGACTAATATTATAAAGAAGTAAAGTTTGTGTGTTTGTATATTTGTTAAATTGTAAGGGGTAATCTCGAGATCTACTGAAATTGTTTCACCAATAGAAAGCCACATTATTGCTGAGTGTCATAGGCTACTTTTTATCCCTGTATTCCCACGGGAAGTGAATCTACGCGGGTGAAACCGCGGGACGTCTGCTAGTATTCAATAAACATCCAACCGATTCCAGCAATTACGACAGATTTACGCCGTCTATTTTTGAAGAGTTCCATTGTATATCTCCGAAGATACAGCACCAGATCTTCACCAAATGAAAATGGGACCACCTCAGGAGTACCGAGTATACTCTTTCAAATAAAAAAATAATTTTGAGAATCGGTCCACAAATGGGGGAGAAATCAGGTAACATAATTAAAAAAATAAAAATACATACACACGAACAAAGAACCTCCTCCTTTTTTTAAGTCGGTTAAAAAGGAGGAGGTTCTTTATCCCTAATTAACAGTATTCTATTATACGTTTTGAAGATGAATCAGTTTGCATAAATTCCAGCCTGTCAGTATCCTTCGCAAGGTTGTTAAACCCTTATCACTATCGTAAAATTATAGTATACCCCTATATGTACAGTAGTTATTCGCTTGTGCTGTATTCAATACGCAAATAAGTAACACTTATGATTACGTCCACCAACGATAAGAAGCTCTTTGTAACAATCTCCTTTGTTATTGATTATTTTGGTAGGGTAATAGGATTAAGGGTCTGTAATTCTGTGTCTATCTATACTTCTATGTGGTGTGTTTGAACACAGATTGCTCATATCCAGATACAAAGTAACTCTAGGTTAAAGATGAATTAAAAGTAACATTTGACATCTATACTTCTATACTAATATTATAAAGAGGTAAAGTTTGTGTGTTTGTATATTTGTTAAATTGTAAGGGGTAATCTCAGGATCTACTGAACCGATTTTAAAAATTCTTTCACCAATAGAAAGCCACATTATTGCCGAGTGTCATAGGCTACTTTTTATCTATGTATTCCCACGCGAACGGGATCTACGCGGGTGAAACCGCGGGACGTCCGCTAGTCGTCAATAACTTTAATTTGCCAGATTATTTCATCGGTAAGTACTAAGTAGCTATTCGGACATCGTGAAATAGACCTTAGGTTATACAATAATGAGTTGTCTCTGGGGTGTCTAGATACATGTACAGAATTCATAGTAACCGTTTGTGCATCGATGCCATTTCTGATCGTAGATAGTATCGTGTTTCGTGTATCTACTTAGTGCATCAAATCAATAACGTGAAGAGCGAAATAGCCGCGCAAGTGCACACTGCACAGCACAATGGCTCGATCGTTCCCCGAACGCTACTGTTTAAGTAACGGTAGCACGTTGTGTGATGTTGCCTTGTTTACACTTAACACACGATACTTAACAGTAACGTACATTGTTAAAATTAGCCGCAATTCAATGAATGTTATTTCTTCCACCTAGCGAGGTATTTCACATAGTTAGTGAAAACATGCTAAACACACGAGTAACGCTTTGTATGTATAAACTTTTAGTCAGAGCTTCGAGTTAACATTGTATCATCGTAAGGGCGCGGGCGGTACTAGTATGAATCAATAATGTAGTCTAGGTTTGCGCCCGTTAGGAGCATCCCAGGCTATTTTTAGAACTTGTATAGAAATGTGACTGAGTGTACTACACCCCTGCTCTACGGTTTGTTTTTGCTAGTAAATAGGTACTATAAGATGAGCTGTAATGTTGTAATTCATGCTTTCAACAAACCAGAATATAAGTACCTGTTATAGATCTACTTCTACTTAAACTTTTATGAATCGCTTAGCGACCAACTCCATGTTTATTTATTTGACTTTAATCTTGGATTCTGAGAATTGATTCTGATTTTTTGATGATTGATAATGTGTAGTTTCAATGGCTTCCTATTAAATTATAATGTTCTTAAGCGACATGTGCGACCAACTAATTGTTATCATGACTCATAAGCTCAATGATTTTAATTTCGTAAATAAGTTATTTCAATCAAGTGATGCTATTTATGGTGAGATATGATGCCCAGATGTAACATAGTAACGTCGTGTGAAAATGTCATTATTAGTTGAGGGAATGCCTAGGCGTAGGGGTCGGCAACCGCGAGGGCTTCGACCTGAATGAGATCGTCAGAGCGCCTGCGCGACCCCGCCCGGCGCGCGGCGGGCTCGGCCGGCCATCGACCAACCCCAGCCAGCCCGAGCCCCGCACCCCCCCGCCAGGGTGCGCCCTGCGTCTATGCCAGGGCCACCGAGCCGCGCGCCGCCGCCAGCGCCCTCATACCGTTCACCGTTACCGTTCATACCTTGCCATACCGTACATTGTCTGGCAATAGTGGTACAAAAAAAATATTAAATTTAATAAGTTGTATAAAACGCACACTATGTAGGCAAGCTTACTATAAGTTGGGGGATTACATTGTTGATAAAAATGCTTGGCTCAATGCTGGTCCTGCTCCACAACCATAGGGTCCAAATAAATCGATTATCGTGTGAAGTTATTAGCTGCAGAAGATTGTAAAAATATCTTTGCATTAAATAGATTAAATATCTTAATATTATATAATTGCATAGCACGTATGTGTGAGTACTATGTACTATAAAGCCACTTTTACATTTATTTATATTTTTATTGACGTTGCCCTGGTGACTGAGAGAATGTCATGCTCACTCAAATCCCTCGCTGATGGTGGCGGGTGTGTCGGATCATTTAGTTCCCTTCAAAATGGTTGAGTTGAATGGTGCTGATCCATGCGTCATGTTCGTGAACGGGCGCTGTCAGTGGAGACTGGTCATCTCTTAGTTGCCATGGTTTATTCATATTTGTTTATTGTATCGTTTACTCTGGACGCCTTTAAACTTGCTCGTATTTTTACATCGTTCTCACATAATATTTAAGATCTCAACATCCAGGCTAGCTAAAGTAGACTCATCTTTCATGGGGTACTGTTTAAAATGTTACAATAAAATACCCCTTTACGTTCTTCAACTGAATGAGACGCAATTTAAATTCTGTTTAAAACGTATACTGTGTAGGCAAGCATCTTATAATTTGGGGGATTACATTGATGATAAAAATGCTTGGCCTAAGGCTGGGCCTGCTCCACAACCACAGGGGCATTATCATGTGAAGTTATTGTAGAGGCTGCAGAAGATTGTAAAAATATTTTTACATTGTATAGATTCAATGTCTTAATATTGTATAATTGCATGGCACATGTGTGAGTACTAAGTGTGTACTATAAAGCCACTTTTTACATTTAGTTATATTTTAGTGACGTTGCCCTGGTGGCTGAGAGAATGTCATGCTCACTCAAATGTCTCGCTGATGGTGGCGGGTGTGTCGGATCATTTAGTTGTGTCATGCTCTGCAGCAGAACCACTTTGCCTATAATACTTTAAACTTATAGGATAAAATGTAGATAATGTCTATATTATTGTAGGTTAATTTAAAAAAAATGTATATTGTCAGTTTCTTGGAAAACATCAATTCAAAGTGGCCCTGCTGAAGAGCATACTCCCCAGCAGAACCACTTTAAAATAATAGGTATTTCACGCTGATTATGCACAGGTCTTAGTAGAAACATAATGCATATTTATTGTATATCAAGATAACATCGTCAATTTTAGAAAAATATTTACAGAATAGTAGTTAAATGTAGATGAATTACAAGAATGCGCCTGCTATAATAAAAAATACAGGATACAATGTAGATAATGTCTATATTTGTGTAGCTTAATATCAAAATTTGTATATTGTTAGTTTCTTGGGAAACATCAATTCAAAGTGGCCCTGCTGAAGAGCATACTCCCCAGCAGAACCACTTTAAAATAACGGTTATTTCACGCTGATTATGCACAGGTCTTATTATAAACAAATGTATATTTATTGTATATTAAGATAACATCTACAATTTTAGATAAATACTTACTTATTGATTTTTAGTAACATATAAATGTTTTATCGGAATGCGCCTGCCATGAATTTCTTAGCAAATAACATGATTAATAGATTCATACATATTAATATTTCTTTACGACAAATAAATAAATAAATGGTAGGTATATCAAGGAAATGAATTCATAAGGTATAAAGATTAAGAAAAAACAGACAAAAATGTAAATAGAATTGGTTTTATTTTTAAGTAAGTACATATAAAATCATCATCTGCCTAGCCTTTTCCCAACTATAATAATAATAATAATAATTTATTTATTCAATTTAGACAACAGTGATCCATATTTTTGTTAGTAGGTATACTTAAAGTAACTATGTTGAGTTGAGGTCGGCTTTCAGTTTTACCGGATACAGCTGAGTAGCAGTATTTTACATGGAGGGACTGCCTATCAGACCTCCACAACCCAGTTCATACTGGGTAATACGATACCCTTTGGTAAGACTGGGTGTCAGAATTTCAGGTCACTGACTACCTGTAACGACTGCCAAAGATCTATATATATGAGATCTATATTTCTCGACATCAGAAGCAGAAGGTCGGATGTACAAAACTCTCTATGCATTTGTACATCCGACCTTATGCTTCTGATGTCAAGATTTATGTACTTACTTAAAAATAAAACAAATTCTATTTACATTTTTGTCTGTTTTTTTCTTAATCTTTATACCTTACTAGCTTTTGCCAGCGGCTTCGCCCGCGTGAATATGTCGATTTTCCATACAAACTTTCATCCCCTATTTAAATCCCTTAGGGGTTGAAATTCGAAAAAGCCTTTCTTATTCCTTGTTTACACTATAAAGGGAACCTCTGTGCAAAATTTCAGCTTTCTAGGTCCAAGAGTTTGGGCTGGGCGTTGATGAGTCAGTCAGTCAGGACTTCTCTTTTTATTTATATAAGATAGATGAATTCATTTCCTTGAAATACCTACCATTTATTTATTTATTTGTCGTAAAGAAATATTAATATGTATGAATCTATTAATCATGTTATTTGCTAAGAAATTCATGGCAGGCGCATTCCGATAAAACATTTATATGTTACTAAAAATCAATAAGTAAGTATTTATCTAAAATTGTAGATGTTATCTTAATATACAATAAATATACATTTGTTTATAATAAGACCTGTGCATAATCAGCGTGAAATAACCGTTATTTTAAAGTGGTTCTGCTGGGGAGTATGCTCTTCAGCAGGGCCACTTTGAATTGATGTTTCCCAAGAAACTAACAATATACAAATTTTGATATTAAGCTACACAAATATAGACATTATCTACATTGTATCCTGTATTTTTTATTATAGCAGGCGCATTCTTGTAATTCATCTACATTTAACTACTATTCTGTAAATATTTTTCTAAAATTGACGATGTTATCTTGATATACAATAAATATGCATTATGTTTCTACTAAGACCTGTGCATAATCAGCGTGAAATACCTATTATTTTAAAGTGGTTCTGCTGGGGAGTATGCTCTTCAGCAGGGCCACTTTGAATTGATGTTTTCCAAGAAACTGACAATATACATTTTTTTTAAATTAACCTACAATAATATAGACATTATCTACATTTTATCCTATAAGTTTAAAGTATTATAGGCAAAGTGGTTCTGCTGCAGAGCATGACACATTTAGTTCCCTTCAAAATGGTTGAGTTAGATGGTGCTGATCCATGCGTCATGTTCGTGAACGGGCGCTGTCAGTGGAGACTGGTCATCTCTTAGCTGCCATGGTTTATACATTTTTCTTTGATTTGTTTTTTATATCTTTTTACTCTGGACGCTCTTAACTTGCACATCTTGCTACATAGTTCTCACATAATATACCATCTCAACATGAATGATATAATGTACCAAGATTTTGTAACAAATTCTGATTTAAAAGAGTGTCCATGGAGTTTCTTGCCCGTTCTTCTTCATGAGATCTACGTTAGGGAACTGGCAACTACAGTACTTTCACAAGTTATTATGCCTTGTGATTGTGACTGTAGCGTAGGAGTGCAATGCGTCGTTTCGGGAGTTGCTGCGTCGGGCTGCGCGGTGCCAGATGTTACCGGCGGCGAGTGCTGTGGGTGCGGGGGCGCGCGGCGGCGTGTGCCGTGGCGGCGGGTGTGCGGGGTCGCGGGGCGGCGGTTTCACGTTGCGGCGGCGGCGGCGTGCATTCGTTGTTCCGTGATTCGGAGTCTCGAGCATTCGTTGTTGCGGTTTGCGTCGCTGCGTGCTTTTGTGCTCACAGTGTTCGTTGTTGCGGGCATTCGGTGGCGTGTGGTTCGGCGTGGTGACTTTCGGAATGACGTATTGCACTCTTAGTTTTGTTCTTCTTCCGTCCTTCTGACATTCAAAAGTGCCTGTAATCATTACAGGCACTTTCTCTCAGCCACCAGGGCAACGTCAATAAAAATTAAAAATATAAATAAATGTAAATGTGGCTATATAGTACATAGTACTCACACATGTGCTATGCAATTATATAATATTAAGATATTTAATCTATATAATGCAAAGATATTTTTACAATCTTCTGCAGCTAATAACTTCACACGATAATCGATTTATTTGGACCCTATGGTTGTGGTCTTGTGGAGCAGGACCAGCATTGAGCCAAGCATTTTTATCATCAATGTAATCCCCCAACTTATAGTAAGCTTGCCTACATAGTGTGCGTTTTATACAACTTATTAAATTTAATATTTTTTTTGTACCACTATTGCCAGACAATGTACGGTATGGCAAGGTATGAACGGTAACGGTGAACGGTATGAGGGCGCTGGCGGCGGCGCGCGGCTCGGTGGCCCTGGCATAGACGCAGGGCGCACCCTGGCGGGGGGGTGCGGGGCTCGGGCTGGCTGGGGTTGGTCGATGGCCGGCCGAGCCCGCCGCGCGCCGGGCGGGTTGCCTGTATTAATCCTGTGCTGAACCAGTCCGGTTCTCCCTATGTCAGCATCATTCGTAGAGATAATACTGGCAAACTGAAGTAACATCTTCTTAAGTTCTTAGCCTTGTCCATTTCTCCTTCAGTTAGATGACAGTTTTCTAGAAACGTTGACACGTCAAATTTTGGACTACGAGTTTGATTTCCGGTAGGTAGATCTTGCAATTGACGCATCCAAGGTCCAAGCTACGTGCCGATCAAGGTACCCTTCTTAATCACTTGCTCCTTGTCACTTGGATTCAGGATGCGTACAGTTGAGATGTTGTTGGCCTTCACTAGTGTAGTGGGACAGGACGAGGTGGTATGGAAATAAAAGAAGAGACGTCCTTTCTGTACGGCGTATATTGTACGACTAAATACTAAACATTACTCACTACATCACCCTCTTTAAAGTTTTTTTTTTTTCTTAAACTATATATGGTTTTGTACGGTTTTTATGTACCGTATCTACATTACTACTTTTTACTATTTTAACATTAGGTCTATCTTCTTCAATCACAACATAAGGTCCACTATACAATTTGTCCATTTTATAAGTACTTTCATTCCTTATTAATATTAAATCATCTTTCTTATAGCTAATAGGGTTTATATTTTTAATACAGTTGCTCAAAAAGTGGCGTATTGCAGGGACGTATAGCGTTCGGGATGTGGGCTATTACGTACTCGTGCTTTTTCTTTACCTTTCCCGAACTCGTGCGTTCTCTTTCCCAACTGTCAAAATAATGTCCATTAAAAAAAAAACCAACCACGAAGTATTTACTAAATAAAATCATAGAAGCTTTTATGATTCATGCAAATATTTCTAAAGAAGCTACTAATTTGTTTCAATATCAGATTTAATTATTTGATTCAATGAGTTAAAGGTTTCATTCCATTTCATCTCATTAAATTTCATTTTTATTTCATATCAATAAAAAAAAATCTACTGAAGGCTTGGCTGTAGTTATAGTTCCCTTTGCCTACCCAGAATAGGTAAAGAAAACAAAAAAAATCTCTGCATATATTCTTTTACGGTAGGCGCCATTTTCAAAAATGTTCTTTGCGAGTTTAATTACGGTTTTATTATTTTATTAAATTGCTTCATTTTTTCGCAACTGTATTAAAAATAGTTGTTCAGTACACGTGCGGAACCGTCATTGCAACTTGTTCCGACTGTCAACCCTCGCCGTCGGCTGTGCCTCGGCTCGGCTAGACATTTGTCGGAACTCTTTGCAATGACAGGCTTTCCGCACTTATAATGAAATATACTATTTATCATAAGTGTCCTTTCTTTTCATCATACTATCGATTAACCTTTTTCTTGCATCCTTATGTGCTAATTATAGTCTATATTTTAATTCTAAAGCATATTTTTCTGCATTATACAATGGCTCTAAGTCATCTTTTAACCTACTTGGAATATTACATGGCCAACATGGCTTACCGAAAACGAGTTCATACGGTGTATAATTAGTTGAAGTGTGTACTGTAGTATTAAAAGAAAAACACCAAAAGGGCAGCCAATGGCTCCAAGTGTATGAGTTTTCGTCACTGCATTGGATTCGTAAAAAAGTTACGTAAGTTTTTGTGTGTGTTTTCTAAAGCTCCTATGCTTTGGTGGTGGTAAGCAGTGGAGTTTAATTTTTCTATTTCTAATAACTTACACACTAATTATCATGGTGGAAAGCATGAACTCAGTACCGCGATCAGTTGCAATAACTCTCGGTACGCCATACCTTAAAATAAAATTACTTACCAAAGATCTCGCTACGACAGCAGATTCCTTTGTTGGTAGTGGATATGCTTCCACATATTTTGTAAGTTCGCATTGAAGGGTTAATACGTATTGGTTACCTTCATTATCTCTGTCAAGGGGTCCCACAAGATCTAGAAAGATCTTTTCAAACGCTGAATTCGCCGTGGTTGTTATCTCCATTGGTTCCTTGCAACTAGATGAGTGTTTCATCAGTTGACACTTAGTACATTTACTTACGTAATTCCTGATGTCACTCTCTAGTCCTGGCCAGTAGTACTTACTTTTAATGTTGTTCACCATTCGTCGAAGCGTGTCCGCTTGAAGGCAATAAATGATAGTCATTTAATATGACTGTCATGTCGTCCCTATCGGTGATTCTCTTTACATTTCTTAAAATATGAATACGAGGTGGTAGTGGTGTTCCGGAACACTCATTTCTACTATCTATTTCTTCACATAATTCCTTTATTAATTAATCGTTATTTTTTTCTTTAATTATACAAACTTCTTTTACCTTGTTTTTCTTACAAAAATCACTTAACATATTCACAAAAAAAAGCAAAATTAAAAATTTTGAAAAAACCCACGACTATTAAAAATTTATTGAAAAAAGGTTAAAATAACATAAAACACCCACCTTAAAAAAACCCAAGAATGTCCGTCAGGGGCTGCCATTAAATGAACTAGTTTTACAATGTTCAGCTCCCAACGGACATTCTTGGGTTTTTTTAAGGTGGGTGTTTTATGTTATTTTAACCTTTTTTCAATAAATTTTTAATAGTCGTGGGTTTTTTCAAAATTTTTTAATTTTGCTTTTTATTTTAAACTTTTTACTTTTATTTTTATTTTTTTATCTAAGAACATGCACCAATCAAACCTAAACCCATAACTGAAAACTGAATCAAAATCGGACTTGTAGTTTTGGAGAAAAATGGCAACTTTGATTTGCACAAAAAATGTTTGCTGCAGCGCCCCCTGGTGAGTTGTCACCGTAACACCTATCTAAGAACATGCACCAGTCAAACCCGAACCCATAACTAAAAACTGCATCAAAATCGGACTAGTAGTTTTGGAGAAAAATGGCAACATGTATTTGCACAAACACACAAACAACCTCTCACCCCAAACGCATATACCGTCTCCGTTCCATCGTGGGTAAATAGTCAAATACGTCTCGCGTGAATTGTGACATATAATTAAGATTAATGTGAATAATTGAATGCTTTTCGACGTAAGCTAAACATTTTTCTTCTCTACTTATTACTTTTTTCTCTCGGAGTCTTTCTAACTCTTTACTTTCTATAAATTTCATTTCTACTAAGTCAATTGGTTTTTTAAGTATCTCCACGATTTTTGGTTGATCAGGCCTCAAATCAATGGGTTTACTAGAAATATCCAGCGAACTCCCTTCTCCTCTTAATTCTTTTAATCTATTTTCCTCTTTTATTTTCTTACTCTGAGCTTGTGTTGTCACAAATATATTTTCATTAATTCCTTTCAAATCATTATTCTATTTAGTGCGTCCGCTATTACGTTATCTTTTCCTTATATATAAACAATCTTATAATCATATTCTTCTAACTGTAACCTGAACTTTAATAATCTACTTGAGGGGTCTTTTATACTAAATAAGTATATGAATGGCTTGTGGTCTGTCATTATTGTGAATTTTCTTCCAAATAAATATGGTCTAAAATATTTCACGCTCCATCATCATCCTCAACCCAACAATCCTAAAAGAGCAGAGACCATTAATGGTCTGCTTGCATAATTATGCAATTGGCCTTAAATCTTTATTGCATAAGACTGATCCTTATACCTGATGCGTCTGTCTGTAGTATGAATTCATTTTCTGTCGAAAAATCTGGGTATTGTAAAATTGATGGAGTCGTAATTGCTCCTTTTAATATTACAAAAGATGTTTCAGAATTTTCTGTCCAACTTTATTGTCTTTCCTACAAAGTTTATCTAAAGGGATAGTAATATCCGCAAAGTGTGGGATGAACTTTCGATAATAATTACACAGTGCAACGAATCGCCGTACATCGTCTGATTTTTGTATAATTTTGAATAGCCTTTACCTTCTCTGGATCTGGCAAAACACCTTTAGCAGTTACTGTATGACCTAGGTATAATAATTCCTTTTTACAAAAGTTGCATTATTTTGGATTTATTTTTAAATTGACTTTCCTTAATCTTTCGAGTACTTTTATTAAATTTTGATTATGAATTTCTAGGTTTCTACCTATGATAATTAAGTCATCCATATTGTTATGCATTTTTCAAAATTTAATCCTGACATTGCTATTGACATAACGTGAGAATGCACCTGGGCTTATTTTCAATCCCATCGGTAAGCGTTTCATCTGATTTTGTCCTGAGCTTGTAGTGAAGGCTGTTACGTTCCGGCTATTTAATTCAAGGTCAACTTGATAATAACTTCGAGATAAATGACTGAAATAAATGCAACCGGAAAGAGAGTCTAAAATTTTTGTAATATTTGGAAGTGGGAACTTATCATCTGGTATTTTCTCATTTATTTTCCTATAATCGACTACTAATCTCCACTTCTTATTATTATTTTCGCTTTTTTTTGGTACGAGTAGTATGGGACTATTCCATTCACTATTGGTTGGTTCTATTATTTCATCATCTAACATATCTCTAATTTGTTTATCAATTTCCGATTTTGTAGATTGTGGTAGTCTGTATGGTTTCGTATAAATGGGTGTTTCACCTGGCTTTAAGTTAATAGATTGGTTCATTATACTAGTAGTACTTAGCTTATCTATCACCTTATAAATGAAAAACAGTTCTAGGGTGATTATTTTTGACATCATGTGACATCTTTGACAGCTGAGTGGTTATTGACAAATTATGTAATCAGACAGTTTTTCTAATTCGGGTTTAAAATATGGTAAGTTAACATCTTCTTCTGAACTGTTTAAAATTTTAATAGGAATCTTCCCATTTCTAGGTTTTACTAAACTTCCTGCTAAAAATATATTTTCCGATATTTGTGTTGGAGTTACTATGTAGTATGTAGTCATTTTCTGAACTTGAATTAATTGTTACAAAATGAATTGATTCACTTCTGCGTGGTAAATACAGATTTTTATTAATCTATTGCATAGATTCTATCGCGGGCCTTGAGTTGAGCGTGGAGAGCGAATCCAGAGATTTCGTAACGCAAATTTTGAAGCAGTTTGCTATGGTTACGGAAAATAACAAGGTTGTCAACTGAGGTTGTCAAATTAAATAATTGTTTGTCTCTCTGCTTTCTCCTTCTATAATATTCTTACTCGTATAATTTGTGTACAAAGTGTTTTAAATATGAATAAACAAAGTGCATTTAATAATGAAGAAAGTCACGAAAAAATAGTGAAAGAAAATGAGTGAGGAGTGAGTACTCTATAAACATTCATTTTATTATTAGTACGCATCAATGATATTATAGAAAGATACGCCATGTTCATACTGAATGACGTTCAGATATTGTTGCGTTGTCATTTTATGGCTGAACGTCAACGTCAGACTACGACAGCGATAGATAATACGGAACATAATGAGATAGAAAGAGATAGCTAGTTTTAGTGTGTTGCGCTTGAAGTACACTAGAGTATCAAAGAGTCGATTTACCACAGAAGAGACATTGAATTTTTATGACTGTTACCAATGTACAGCTACTAAGTACTGCGAAGGAAAATTAATCTTTTTACAATTTAAATTATATTTTAGATGCTAGTGAATATTTGTATCAAATTTCTGAAAACAATATAATGATATTAATAATGAAATAAACGTGTAGGATTTTGAATAATTAATGATACTAATTATATTTCATCACACGCGCCTGTGACAATAGGTATATTTCGTATATTGGTCATGAATGACGTTTTAAATAAAACAACAAACAAAATTGAATTCTATTTATTATTAACTAGCGGACGTCCCGCGGTTTCACCCGCGGAGATCCCGTTCCCGTGGGAATACAGGGAGTAAAAGTAGCTATGACACTCGGCAATAATGTGGCTTTCTATTGGTGAAAGAATTTTTAAAATCGGTTCATTAGATCCCGAGATTAGCCCTTACAATTTAACAAATATAATACAAACACACAAACTTTACTTCTTTATAATATTAGTATAGATAGTATAGATATATTATGAAAACAAGGATTTTTGTATTACGATTGATGTCTTAAAACAAGGTTTTCCTATGGTTCATAATGTTATTAGTCCCAATAAAAACATAACCACTAAAAAATATTTTAATAAAAAAAGATATATAGGCAACCCAACCCGCCCCTCACCCCTGTCGCCACTAAGGCGCGGCCAACTAGTTCCGCGCGCACTATAGTTGACGTTGATTTCGTTCCGTAGTTAAGTAGGTATATAAATATACCTACATAATAATATATTTTAGGTTATAATTTATTATGATTAAAAACTTCTTTTTTTACCCGACTGCGGCGAAGCCCAAAAGGAAGGGTATGTGTTTGACGTGTATGTAATGTATGTATGTATGTAAGTATGTATGTATGTCCGTTTCTTTGTTCCCTCATAACTCCTAAACGGATGAAGGGATTTGAATGAAATATACTTCGTTAGATTCGTCTTAATGGCGAGAGTGTTATAGGCTACATTAAAATTAAAAAACAAAAAAAAATGCGGATTTTGGGGGCCAAATCGCGGAGATAAAAAAAAAAAAATTCCAATACCATCGAGTAGGGTATCAAAATAAAGGGTTTTAAAAGGAGATTGCAAAAATATAAAACACATATGTTTAAAAGAAATTCAAAGTGAAAAATCCTATAAACAAACATAAAAGTTAAATAAATCATCTGCGAAGAATTTTACGCGACCAACGAAAGAACAAACACAAAATAACTAAAAAGTTGGAAATAAAAAAAGTAGTTAAAAAACTAAAAAAACCCGACTTAAAAAACTGAAAAGTAAAAAAACAAGCACATTTTAAATTAAACAAAACTTGGAAGCAGGCGGGGTTTATTCTATTTTCTTTCATTTCATAGTTTAATATTCAAATGAACCCCACCTGCTTCCAAGTTTTGTTTAATTTAAAATGTGCTTGTTTTTTTACTTTTTAGTTTTTTAAGTCGGGTTTTTTAGTTTTTTAACTACTTTTTTATTTCAGAAGTTGAGTTGATAGTGGTAACTTATTAAATTAGTTTTTTACCCTCAAATAAGTTTAATTTATTTCTTGTTTGTCTTTTTGACAGGCTTTTAATTAATGGATTATTTTTGTGCTCATGATGCAAACGGACGTTCAGATACTTTTGAATAATAGCTCGAATTAATTGCAGTCTATGATTAAGTGTAGGGGCTAGGCATCCAGTCAGGTTCACTTCTTTCCGCCGTAACTAAGCTAACCCATTTATTTTTTATCAATTCATCACTTGGAAATCTGTAAAATAGTAAAACATTATGAGAAAATATGTTTTATCTAGGTACGTTACTACGTACGTTCCAATTTTACTAATAAAATATATGACAGCCCGCTATTACTAATCTCATTCTATATAATTTTAATCATAAAAATTGAAAGCGCAACGCTATATATTGTGCCTACCATTTCGTTTCTGTTTGATTAATCTATGACGCATGCTATTTGTCCCTGTCACACAGCAGATTGTCATCCTATTCTCTATCCTTTTCGAACCATCATGTCAATATTACGAAATTTATTTGAAATTGAGAAATAAATCGTGAAAAAAATACAAATATGATATATTTTCATTATACTTACGAATGGTATGAAATTCCAAAACTCTTATTTTTCTTGGCACCATAGTTTTTGCACTTTCTTAGTACACAACTTGGCATTTTTGTTACGCCGCGGACTCGGCTGGACTCGGCTTACTTCGCTCGCTGCTACAAGCCGACTAAATGAAACTGCGACATTTGTCTTAGTTTGTCCTCAACAATTTGTGCGTGCTAATGCCATATCTACCTCTTTTGTTATATAGAATATCATTGGTACGCATCTATCATAAGTTTTATTGGTTCTTGCATTACTATTCTGCGAATCGGTCTAAAACGATTCGTTTTCTTATAAAATATCTAAAATAAAATAAATAATTTTCATATTTTTCAATGTTATGACACTTACGTCAGGCTGTCAATACTTTTTCTTTTAAATTTTCTGTCATAGAGTTTCTTACTAGCTTAGTTAGTCTTTATAGGTTAGTTTGGATTTATATAATGTACATCGCGCGAAATTCGAAGATCAAACTCTTAATATCGTTATTTTTGTTCAATTTTTTTGAATGAATAATTATTTTGGTGTGTAATTACACAGTTACACTATTAATACCTAATTATTTATACCTATTATTGCATAAGTTGATAAAAAATGCTATGCAATAGATTTACCGCGGCAGTCTCTGAGTGCCACACGTTTTTTTTTTATCTATTCTGACTGTAATTTTAAAAGTTGTTTAATAAGTCAATGTTTTGCATTAAACATTCTAAGAAAGTCTAAGCCAATAATTCCATCCGCCTGACATGGCATGTTATTTAGTACATGGAACATAAATGTAAACATCGCTGATTCTCTGTAACTTGAATATGACTGTGTTTGTGAGTTGATATACAATTGTAACGTTAAGTCAGCTAATTCATGGGAATAAATGTTACCTCCTACGCCTTTGATTGTGGTATCTTTACTTTGTAATGTGATATAATGTGGTATTTTAATTTTAGCTATTCGACTGATAGAGTTGCCCCTGTATCTACCAAAAATGAACCTAACTTATTTCCTATTTTAAATTTTACGCAATGTAGTCCCTGGCATGTTAATACACTTGCGTGCAAAAAAATCGACCCACCCAGAACGCTTTCGTTCATAACACGATAAATAAAAATCTAAAATTAATTAATGAATACTTTTCACACTGTTTGTTAAATGTCAGTCTAAGGTTACAATAGACCAGTTTTTACTGTAACACATTTTGGTTTATTGATTTTACAGACTGAAAAACAAAAACGGTTAGAATAGCTCAATTCTTTAATGAATAATTTTGAATGTAAAACTCAATAAACGCATTAAATTTCTCGAGAAAAGTTTGGTCAGTAGCTTGTATTCCCCCACGTGCTCTTATTGCAGCTTCTTTCCTGTTTTTCATTGACCTTTTTAATGTTTTTATGAGTTCTTGGGGTATACCTCCCCACGTCTCTTGAATGGCCACCTATAGTTCTTGGAGGGTTTCCAGGGGCTGATTTCTGGCCCTGAGCCTTCTCTTCAGCTCATTCCATAGATGTTCAATGGGATTAAGGTCAGGGCTCCTTGCTGGCCACTCCATAACAAGAATTTCCACCTCACTTAGGTACTGGAAAACTATCGTGGCTGTATGTGGTCGGGCGTTGTCCTGCATTAACAAGAAACCATCGCCTATAAATCCGGCGTATGGCATGACAGGTTGTTCTAGCAAGTCCTGGATGTATCGCTGTGCAGTCAGATTGCCTAGGCGAGGTCCGGATACGAACTGAAGATTCGTTTTTCCTCTCAAAGAAATTTCGCCCCAATCAGTCCACGAACGTCCTCCAAAAGCGACTCGTTCTTCAATACAAACCTGTGCAAATCGTTCTCCCTCTCTTCGCTAAACTTTCCTGCGCCCATCATTTCCATGAAGACCAATTTTACACTCATCCGAGAACAGTACGACCTTCCATTGTTCGAGTGTCCAATCAACGTGAGCACGAGCAAATTGAAGCCGCGCTTGGCGATGTGCGGGGGTTAATTTTGGACCATTAGCAGGTTTGTGGGGATGCAATCCGCTTCCTGCAAGTCTCCGTCGTACATTCCATTCACTTACAGCTACACCGCGAACATTACGAACTTGCTGTTGCACCTGAACGCCAGTCAAATGTCCATTTCTTAAACTTGTAGACACCATAAATCGATCATCTCGTTCTGAAGTAGCCCGATTTCTTCCCAAACCTGATCGTCTCTTGAAGCTGCCAGTCTCTAAGAACCTTCTGTACACTCGTCTTACTGCTGATCGGCTTAGGTGAAGACGTCTGGCCATGACGCGCTGATTAAATCCAGCCTGGATCAGTGCTACAACTTGAGCGCACTCAGACGGAGTAGTATCCATTTTCACAGAGAGTAAAAACAATTAAACTCAAGCTAAATGGTCACTTAATCAGTAAAAATAACCATTAACTTTTAACACACTGCAATGTCACTGAGAATGCGTTATTAAAAATGAGAAATAAGGGTGTCCAAGTAAACGAGTCAATATCATCAACAACATCCGGTTTATTGAAGTGTAGAGTATGTTAAAATTAAGTTTATTAAACATACTTTCAAATTCCATTATTAGTTTTTGTTTGTATGATCTTAATTTTTATAAATTGCGTTCCGAATCGAAACTTACAGGGCGGGTCGATTTTTTTGCACGTAAGTATATTTTATGATCGAAAAAACGTACCTATAATTTGGGTTACTCGACTCACGGTTTTCTGTCGTACTCTCTTGCTGCTGCTGGTTTTGTCGTTGGTCAGCAACATAATATGCAGCTTGGTATTGGCTGTCTCGACTCTCGACCACGAAAATTACGATTTTGACCTCTAATAAAAAAATATATTATAAAAACAAAAAACCCAACTGCGTAAAAACAAAACTAAAAAGAATAAAATAAGCATCAGAATTTAAAAGCAGAATAGAAGGATCAACAGTCGGGACCCATTCATTTTAGTGACTTATCAAGGAGCTCCCCGTAAAATTTAAATGGGTCCCGACTGTTGATCCTTCTATTCTGCTTTTAAATTCTGATGCTTATTTTATTCTTTTTAGTTTTGTTTTTACGCAGTTGGGTTTTTTGTTTTTATAATATATTTTTTTATTTAACACTTTTTAGTCAGTTTTCATTAACTTCGTTATTACTATTATAAGACGGTAGATTTCGATTAGATTTTATATTCATTCCGTACACGTAAAAAAATCCGGTTATAAGTAAGTAAGGAATGCGATATTGTTTGTTCTAATAATTTAAATCGTTATATATCCTAAACGGTTTTATAAAATGAAATATGATAAAGGAAACCTAATATTCATTTTCAAATACCTATTCAACGATACCCCACTGGACGTGGTGCGTCGTTTTTTTTTTTTCATTTTGACAATATGGCGACTAGTTGTTACTATAGTGAGTATTGTTTACTGTAATGTTTTTAGTGACACTCGCGAGGTCAAGACGAATCGATTGACGTACGGATCATCAAAATCGGCCAAGGCGTTTGGCCTCTACAGTGCCACATAGGAACAAACATACATACATACATACATACATACATAGACTGATAAACACATAACCCTTCTTTGCTTTGCGCAGTCGGGTAAAAATACGTCCACGTCCGTAACCTGAATTTGATTGGAATCGTTGGTTTGAATCGTGGATGCTATTTCCTCGTCCTCGATTGTAGTAGTTATTACTCCTTCCTCTGTAGTTTGAAGGATTGGCGCGTCCACGATAGGAAGAATTATTATAATAATTATTACCTTGATTGTAGTTACTTCGACTGTAGAACCCGGGGCCACGATTATTTTGCCATCTTCCTCTGGTCCTTGGCTTACCTCTTAGATGCATTACTGCTTGCTGGGCCGACTGGTCTGGCTCCTCATCTTGTGTTGCACGAATGGCGTCCTTCAGCTGGTGGTAATCGCGAGCCGCAATGATTGTGCTTAGTCTTCTATTTCGGAGGCCATCTGAAAACCGTTTTATGGCATATTTTTCATTTATTGGTTGCAAAACATTACTAGTAGCTTCGTTATCGTTTGATTGAGAAATTGTTAAATAAATAAAAAGTTCTTCCAGCTTGCTACCGAACTCTGCTATACTCAAGTCATTCTGGGATAATTTATTCATTTGCATGAGTAAGGAATTTGCTGACTTTTTTGTTAAAAGAAATGATTTTATATCTGCAATAGGGGATCGGACAAAAAAAAACTAATTAGTCCGTCAGATAGATTTCCAAAAATTATTGGACACGTATTTTTTCTTTTTTCACGTAAACTTAGAATGAAGACGATACAGTGCTTCGAAAACTCGTATGACGTCATATGATAGTACATTTTGACGACACAAGTGACGTTTCAAGCCCCACTCCAAGATCTTTGACGCGTTTTTTCTTCGTCATTTTTTATTGATTTGATAAAACAAAAAACACGTATTCAATATTTTTAGATAATCTAACTTACGGACTAAAAAGAATCATATTATTTTGACCCAGTCCGATCCCCTATTAAAAGATTCGTACTGGAATAATCTGTCTTTATCTTTAATTTTGCCAATTTTGTAAATCGGGTTTTAAGCACGAAAGTAATTAGTAATTTCTTATCTACTGCTTCAGTTAAACAAGAATCATACATTTCAATACCTTTTATAATTTTTTCTGTGGTCTCCTCGTTACCATCCATCACAGGAATGAGTGAATTTGCCGTTTTTAGGTGCATTCATGCACTCTACACCTGCTTTAATGGGGAACTGGGCGAAATAATCCACAACGAAAGGACTGATCGCCCGTCTGGTGCCTGCCGGCGTCCCCGAAGTTATATAGAATAAGTGGACTAAAACTTTATCAACGAATTTTTGTAACTTCGGCTTGTGGAAATCGTCAGATTATATATTTATCGTTATCCTTGAATTATTTCATTTAAAATAAAAATTGCCACGCTCGAGAATGTCGAGATGACGTTTTTTTTACAACTTTGTAGCCATCTCTCTTTACCATTTTCCATTTCTTTACGTCACTCTCAAATTGTCAGATTAGTGGATTATACACTTTTTACCCGACTACGGCGAAGCCAAAAGGAAGGGTAATGATTTTGGCAGTCTATGTATGTATGTATGTAAGTATGTATGTATGTATGTATGTTCCACCGTAGCGCCTAATTAACATGTAATTAACTCACCCTACCATAATCTGACGCGCTCGAGAATGTCTGATGATCATTTTTTTTTTACTTATCTGATCCTTTTTCCTTGACGGGCCGCCTAATATATGGGGCTCATATTTGGTGTAGGTACTTAACCGGGTACAAGGTATCCCCCTGTATATTAATCTGTCGCGCTTTAGTAAATCCAGAAATCCCTTCTAGGGCTCCCCTAATAGTCCTCTGCCGCGTTTGTCTGTCTGTTTGCGATTCATGTTGTTGTTTTTAGGGTTCCGTAGTCAACTAGGAACCCTTATAGTTTCGCCATGTCTGTCCGTCCGTCCGTCCGTCCGTCATCGCTTAATCTCTGTGACCGTTAGCACTAGAAAGCTGAAATTTGGTACCAATATGTGTATCAATCACGCCGACAAAGTGGTAAAATAAAAATTGGAAAAAAATGTTTTATTAGGGTAGCCCCCCTATATGTAAAGTGGGACGTGATTTTTTTTTTAATTTCAACCCTAACGTGTGATATATTGTTGGAAAGGTATTTAAAAATGAATAGGGGTTTACTAAAATAATTTTTTGATAATGTCAATAATTTCGGAAATAATCGCTCCAAAAGTAAAAAACAATGCGTCCCCCCCCCCTCTAACTTTTGAACCATAAGTTTAGAAAATATGAAAAAAATCTGAAAAGTAGAACTTTATAAGGACTTTCTAGGAAAATTATTTTGAACTTGGATGGAAACAACAGATGGAAACAGCAGTTAAACAATATAATTTGGTCCCTGAATCGTATGAGCCCCTATACAATCCAGAGGTCAAGTTTCATTGGCCAGTAGAAGAAATTGTATAATATAGCATACCGTTTTGGTACGGAACCCTTCATGTGCGAGTCCGACTTGCACTTGGCCAGTTTTTTTTTTTTAAATTGCCCCACACGAGGAATTTCTCCTGTATCGTTGGTGCGTTCACAAACATTTAAACTCACAGACACAAATACCCAGGACCCGGAACAACTATTTGTAGGTCTTACAAATATTTGTTCCGTACGGGATCGAACCCGCGACAGTCGACACCGACACGCAGCGCGGCAGTCCATTGCTTGAGCCAATGCGCCAACCGTGCCGTCGGTGTGTGTCCGTCGGAACCTTCCTCGAGAACCGCTCTATCCATTGTATTAGCAATGGATAGAGCGTTGTGTAATTTGACCGACATGACATCCACGTGGGCGAAGCCGCATCGGCTAGTTTATTATAAACAACGCGTCGTCTGCCTTTGCCTTACAAATTAAACGCCCCTACTTGTTGACCGTGAATCGGCGATTCTTTGTGTTATGGACGGAATCCTTTGCATGATTGACGATACCACTACTTATCGTACCTATATGTATAATTAATTGTGTATTACCATCTGAACCCAATAGAACCAATAATTTATATGCAAGTCTACAACTTACTGCCCATAATGTTGTAAATTACAATTATTTATTCTTATTGTTGATAAGTAGGTACTTAGTTTACTCTTAGTGGAATCAATATCAATTGCATTAAGTAATTATACATATGTATATTTTTAGAGCAGTGGTGGCGGCCCCGACTTACGAACAGTTGGTCGTGGGTTCGAACCCAGGCAGGCGCATTACTTTGTGTAATTTATTTCATCACCACTGCTCTCAAAACATCTTGAGGAAACCGGCATATTTTAGAACCAAAAATTCGAAGATATGCGACATCTACCAATCCGCACTGGGCCCGCGTGGTGGATTATAGGCATAGCCCATCCCTCTTCTAGAGAGGAGGCCTGAGTCCCTGCAGTAGTGCAGTGGGAACATTATAGGCTGATGATGATGATATTATTTGTAAATTCTTGGTGTAGGAAATTTCATTTAAGTATAAATAAAATCATGTATGATATTGATAAAAGAGTGATAATAATGTGGCCGGGGCTCGATCTGATGAGAGGCGCGGCACGGCGGGCGGGGCGAGTTTGTCGGCCGGTGAACCTCGCTAGTCGAAATCAATACAGCTGCCTGGCGCGGTGCGCTGCGCGCGGTGAAGTCTGTAGCCCGTTGCTATGGATACCGTACCAGATAAACCAACGGACTGGGACCCCGCCGCTCTCGCCCCGGCCGGTATCCCCCTCGCGCGTCCTTTCCCCGCGCGTCTCAGGCCGAAGCTACGCTTCCCTCTATGGTACGAGTACGGGCCACCCATTCCCGCTCTCTCCGTTGACAACAATTCAAACTTTTCTCTGTTACCATGCAGACAGCGAGCAACCTGTTGATACCACGTGGAATTAAATTGAAGACATCACTGAGAAAGTGCAACCAAGTCAACGAACGGTTAATTTTTGTATTAGAAGACGTAATTAGACGTTTAAAGTAAAGTAATGTACTGGCAAGTTGGCAACTACATAAAGCCATTTCGTTATTGCTTCTACGATAAACATTGTTAATTTAATTTGTTACCAATATTTTAGGGTACGGAACCCTAAAAATAAAGTATTATAATGGTAACAAATGGCTGAATGGTAAAAAAACGGAACCCTTAATAGATTCGGCATGTCTGTCTACGTCCGTATGCCACAGCCATTTTATTCGGAAACCATTAAGACAACACAGTTGAAACTTGGTAGGCAGATGTGTTCTGTGAACAGCTTTACGATTTTAACACAAAAAAAATGAAGATTACGGGTCTCCCCATACATGAAACTGAATTTAAAAAAAACTATTTCATCAAACCTGTTTTTTTCTCAAAGTCTATCGTTAGAAAGATAGACACTTCCAAAGTAGTAAAATGTGTGTCCGGGCAAAGTAAGAGCCCTCTTACTTCCTTACATAGTATAAAACAAAGTCGTGTCTGTTTGTTTGTTTATTTGTTTGTTTGTCTGTATGCTTAAATCTTTAAGGGGGAAGCTCACATCCTGCCCGCGAAATTCAAATTTTCTTACGTTTTTTGCAATTTGCAGGCCAGTGCTTGGTTGCATGTTGATGAACATTTGATTCGCGACTGTAAGACGTATTTAGTTACAGAATTATAATCATCAAAATCACCAACACAACCCTCCAAGTTCATATAGATCGAGAAACTATTTTTTCAAGGTCAAAGTTATTCCTCGATCTATATGAACTTGGAGGGTTGTATTGATGATTTTGATGATTATAATTCTGTAACTAAGTACGTCTTACAGTCGCGAATCAAATGTTCATCAACATACAACCAAGCACTGGCCTGCAAATTGCAAAAAACGTAAGAAAATTTGAATTTCGCGGGCAGGATGTGAGCATTCGCCTTAAAACTACGCAACGGATTTTGATGCGGTTTTTTTTAATAGATAGAGTGATTCAAGAGGAAGGTTTTAGTATATAATTTGAACGACATCCACGCGGGTGAAGCCGCGGGCATCAGCTAGTTTAAACTAAGAGAGTGAGAAACCTTAAAAATATATAATTATGAAAAAACCGCAAAAATAACTTTGTCATTCATACAAAATATATGTTTCTCTGCTTTTTAACAAAAAATGAACCAAATTATAGGGGATTTTCCTACTACGATGGTACGGAACTAACGGAACCCTTAATGTGCAAGTCCGACTTGCACTTGGCCAGATTTTTTATTACGTGCATCATAAAAATTGGTACTTAAAGTACCTATAAGTATAAAAAAAAACAAAAATAACAGTATTATCCGACTTCTCGCACCCCATATTAAACGGGCCTCTATCATCAAAAAATCCCAAAGGAATAGGCCTTTTTATTCTGAGTCTGAACAAAAGGTACTTTAACCGGCTCAAAGAATCTTTTAAAAATTATAATAGCTGTAAACGTAACCTTCACCTGATACATAAGGTGGTTGGGGGAGCAATAAAAGAAAGGAATCTCCGGTATCTGTCCCCTTCCGTGGTCCCCTTAGACCGAATATACTAGAGCTAGACAAATGAATGGAGCCGCCATTTCTGCATTACCACGTGTACTGCTAGCGACATCTTCTTTTTAAATGATGTACTATTTCTTCTTTGTTTTCAATAATTGAAGTAAATAAGTAATTAACTGCCGCATTCGAGAGACTCGGAGAGACGTTTAATTATTATTAAGCCATCACTTAGTAAAGATTTTGACACTTTAGTGAAGGTTTTGTATGTCAAATCTTTACTAAGTGACGGCTTATGTAATCATTAAATATCTCTGAGTACGGCAGTAAAACGTTCAAACCTGAAAGGTTGATAGATACTTGGTAAAATATGTAAAAAATGTAATGGAAAATGGAACATTTATGGCGCCAATAGGCAATTACAAATAAAAAAGATTACAATAGCGGAGATGAGAATGTTGAGGTAGATGTATGGTGCGATAAGAATGGATAAAGTAACGAATAAGTAAGTAATAGTCATCATCTGCCTAGCCTTTTCCCAACTATATTGGGGTCGGCTTCCAGTCTAACCGGATGCAGCTGAATACCAGTATTTTACATGGAGCGACTGCCTATCAAACCTCCACAACCCAGTTAATACTAGGTAATACGATACCCTTTGGTAAGACTGGATGTCAGAATTTCAGGTCACTGACTACCTGTAACGACTGCCAAAGATCCATTATATGGCAGCCGGGACCAACAGATTAACGTGCTTTCCGAGGCACGGAGGAAACTCTGTATGTCGGGCGGTCACCCATCCACAGACCAACCTAGGCAAGCACGGCTTTACCTAAAGGTCGACCCGAGTGGCAGTTCTTATTTAGCCACGACCTCCTCATAAGATAGATAAGTAAGTAATAGTAATAAACCAAGTATATTATAGGGACTTTGAAAGTTGCGCCCGTTACAGAAAAGTTAAAAGGGTATCGACTAACGTCATAATTATGGGCAATTGAGCATGTGATGAGGATGGATGAAGCGCATGTGATTAAAAAAAAAAAGATGGATGGAGAGGAAGACCAAAGCAAAGATGGATTGTGTGAGGAATAATTTATGAAGGAAAAAAAGTAAACGATAGCGTGGCGATTGACAGGGGAGAATGTAATAGTACATTGTTCACCGAGAGGAGAAAGTGACCGATTACCGTCGCGCGTCGAGGGTGTCGTTTAAAACCCGGAGCCGTAGGCGAGGACTTTAAACGACTTTAACACCCGAGATCGGGAATCGCACTTTCTCTCGAGTGACACATAGTGCTTTATACTACACCTACGAGGAAAATAAAAAACTAAATCTTTACTAATTGAAATTTATATTGAAATTGTTGCAGTTAGTGAATCTGAGCGGGAGAGTAAAGTGTATGAAAATCCATTCTCTCCCGCTCAGATGCGTTTTCTCCCCGCATATTTGTTCGATATGCAATGACGTACTTTCTACTGTAAATTTGATAAAGTATCAAGGTACTTTCCAAGCAGGTGTAGTATAAAATATCGTGTTGCGTCGTCCCCAAATAACATGGGACAAGAGCAAGAAGATGATGATGAAGAAATTAGAATTATCCTAAAACATTCTGTGGTACAGATAAATCGAATTACAATTGAAAAGGGTCAACTGCCGTCTTCAACATCTTGCCGCTATGCAGTACGGTTCGTAGGTAGGCATTATGTCACTGTCATTGCCAACAGCAACAGCGCAGTATCAATCAACTCTCAGTGCTGCTGGGCACAGCGCGATGAATCCAAAAAAAATCGTTTAACCAATTAAACGATTTTTAAGTTTTTTTTTTTTTAAGATTCTTATCAACGACCAATCGTTGATAAGAATCTTAAAGCATCTCTATTCTTACTGCTACGAATACAAAGAGTTGCGTCTTTCATACCGATACGTCAAGCTTGAGCCCTCTGGATAGCAGGATACAGAGTAAAATAATATTAACCGAAATTATAAAATGAAATAAAAACTATATACATACAGTAATACATAATTATGTTAAAACTTCGCTGGCGTGTGTCCGTGTGATCTGATGTTAATCTTAATATCTAAATTGTTGGACATTTCAGCCTGTAATGTTCAAATGCAGACTGAAGACCTCTTCTCTTGAAAAAACTATATAGTTAAACAATTTGTCTTTTTCGCAGAATGTGGACCACAAGGGAAAGTTCCGATCCAAGAAGGGCCAGCTGCCATTTGTGGAGCTGAACGGCGAAGAGGTGCCTGACAGCGCTTTCATCATCAAGGAACTGTCTGAGAAATTCAACAAAGATCTTGATGCGGGTACGTATTGTCTTACTTAGCATTAGATACTGCGCTTGTCCAAAACAGATATATATTAAAAATTACTTGACACATTTTTGTTTTTATGGTGTTTGTCAGGATTATAATTATCAGATACTGATGTAATAGATTAGTAACAAAAAAGTGAATTTTCAAGTATTGCAAGTTTCTTTGTCTGAAATGTACGTATTGAATTTAGGTTGTGCGTCATCATTATTGGGCGGGGGCTCGTCTCGGTATTGATGTTTGTTGAGTTCAACGGAGAATTCGAAAACCGGGCGGACCGAGCTGAGTCCTAGTTCCCTAGATAGCACTAGGACGCCGCGCATGTGCATAAAATGTAGGTTGTGGAAGCTTGGCCAGGCTTGTCTAAATGACCTATTTGTTATATGTAGCACTGACGCCGGAGCAGCGGGTCGTGGCTCATGCTATGATCTCTATGATTGAGAACCATCTGTCTTGGGTGGTTCTATGGTGGCGCGCTAAGTACCCGGAGAGTGTCATCAAGGGATACCAAGTGAATCTGCAGAACGCGCTCAACACCCGCCTGCCGAATCCGATTCTCAACTTCTGCTACAAGTTGACGGCTGCCCGCAAGGTATGTGACACTTAGTAATAACAACTAGATTACGATAACTCCGTTCTAAACCAAGTCGTGATCGCGTTAACTAATGACATTTTTGATTTTGACGTGTTTTCTTTTTAATTTCACAGTTATCATTTCTTTTCATGACTTTTGTTTTTGTGGTTTATTCCGAATGTTACCATTCGATCCATGATAAAGAAATGACGGCACGGTTGGCGCAGTGGCTAAGCGATTGGACTGCTGCGCTGCGTGTCGCGGGTTCGATCCCCGCACGGAACACATATTTGTATGGGCTACAAATAGTTGTTTCGGGTCTGGGTATTTGTGTATGTGAGTTTAAATGTTTGTGAACACACCCACGATACAGGAGAAATTCCTAAAGTGGGGCATCGTTTTAAAAAAAAAAAATGGTTACTATGAAGTTATGATAATAACGGATTATTAACTAAACATGAAAAGGATTACTAAACAATACCATTAGTTGTCTAGGATTAACAAACTGTTGCACTGACAATGATCTAAAATACTAACCACTAGTACAGCTCGCGCCAAACTTTGTGACCGTCCCGAAACTAGGCTCTCGCATTGCGCAGAACACAAAATCAGGTATTAGCGGGACGCACAACAGCTTGGGGGCAGGGCCATAATATAATAAGTATTAAAAATGTTACAAAACGAAAATTGTTTGGTTGATTACGTATTCCCACTCGACTTTACACACGGCTACACATCAAGCTATACAAAACCAGTATAATCTGATCGTTCATTGTGCGAAAAGATCTAGTAAAGTGAGGCCAAGATTAACTGGTTTTGTATAGCTTGATGTGTAGCCGTGTGTACCATGCGGGTCCATGCGCAAGTTCGGACTCGCGATTATATTCAGGGCGGCCACAAAGTTTGGCGAGGGCTGTGGTTACTGGTCTGTTTTCCAATTTAAGCATTTTATTCTCGCTAAGCAAATCTACGGCTAGACAGTCTGTAAAGGGGTGGATCAGCGGGTTGGAGGTCGCGAGTTCAATTCCTGCTTGTTCACCAATCAATCACAATTGTTAACAATTCAATGATAAATACGCTCAGTACTACTCAGTAGTATAGATTACGTGAAACACTAATAATGACTATAGCTAAAAGTTATTTAAGCTGCTTTCAAAGCAAACGTTAAAACAAAATTCAACAAGTTACTTTTTTCCCTCATCAGGCTCTTTTGGATTTTTTTTATGTGATATACTTGCTTACTTGACGCCGTCGCCTCCTTCTGCGAAGCAGTGATGCTAGCGAAGGAGGTGGCGGAACGAGAGAGGGAGAGAACCTCTCGTCCCAGCCGCCGCGAGAGGCGCTCCGGGCGTCGGGGGCCACGTGATGGCTTCCGGCCACCGTAGACGCGGGCCTGTGGACGGTGAGTAATGGGCTAGCTCGCCGTCCGGCCGTCTCATGACGGCAACAGACCGTGTCGACGGCGCGTACGTGTACCACGCGCGCCTCAAAGAGATGTCAGCAAGGAGGGGCTCGCAAGTGCCGACGCCCGTCGGGGCTGCGGATTATCGAAAGAGATGACGTGGCCTCGGCACAAGGGCGAAGAAGGAACATGGGTTGGTTTTTAGTCAGTAGAAGTCTGACACTCCCTTCCGCTCTGCCCAAGAGCGGGGGGGGGGGGGGGGGTTATTTGATGATTTTCCACCCACCAAAAAAAAAAAGGGTGATGAATTAGTCATCTTTGTTCTCATTGTATTCCAGATTAGTATCTGGTATCGGTTTTGTTTGTCGTATTTTCCTCGTTTTCATAATATGTTCTTTTATTTTCAGGGCATGAAAAAAGCGAGAGCTCATGGCATTGGTGTGCACTCCCAAGAAGAGATCCTGGAATTTGGTAAAAATGATCTGCGAGTGCTTTCGGATCTTCTGTCAGATAGACCTTTCTTTTTCGGAAATGAGCCGACTCTTGTAAGTGTTATTTAATATCAAACTAAGTTCGAAAATTGATGCAAACCACATCGCAAGCGCATTGCTAAGGTAACTTAGTTTGGCTGTTTTACGACATTGAATAGTAACGCCTTGGTTTAAAGTACAAGTTCCATCGGCTAGCTTGGTAAACCACGAGCTAGTTCAGTCTACGTATCGTAAAGCTTGCGGTGTGGCCTGCGCTCCGTTGACTCATAACTATAGATTTATCATAGACCACAAGTTGTTTTCCTTTGTTCATCCATTGCTCTAATTGATTTCCGAATGCTGGTACGGTAGCTAAATGGTTTTAAACAAGTAGCTTCGACTCTTCGAGATAATGACGTTGGTTTAAAAGATTTAGTTCTATATTTCTCATGGAATTTGATTTATTACAGTGAAACCTGGTTAAGTGAGACCTCAAGGGACCTGAAAATTTGTCTCACTTATAGAGGTATTCCACTTACCCAGTGTCTCAGATATCCAAATCTGTCTCATGGGACCCCAGTATAAGTTCCAGATATAGAGGTTTCTCACTTATCCAGGCCCCAGTTAACCAAGTTTCACTGTATGGAATACTAAATTTGTTACATTAATACCAACTGTACAGGTCTTGGACCTGGATTAAATGAATCCTTTGTTATGTAATGAATGAGACTTGAATGCTAACGAAGCTGGTGCTGTTCACAGCTGGATGTGGTTGCGTTCTCGCACCTCGCACAACTCCACTTCATCGACAAAGAAGTGCCGCACCCGCTGCGAGACGCCATGAGCGAGCTGTTCCCGAACTTGGTGGGGCTGGTGTCAAGAATCAAGGAGCGCGCCTTCAACGACTGGGATGACATCTGCTCCACACTCGACCTCAACGCCCACCTGCCCAAACCCGTGAAGGAAGCCAAGGACACGAAGGAGAGCAAGGAAGGCACCGGCCCCAATGAGAAGCAGCCTCTACCAGATGAACCCGAAAAGGGCAAGGTACGTTTTATGTCTCACATAAAAAAATACCTGGTTTTAATATACACACAAGGGGCTAAACTGTTTTACGTTCGTTACGTCACCATCTCAGGGCCAGTTGAAAACCAGCGTCGGGCACTAGCTGCTCGGCAGTTTGCTGAACTGGTCCTATTTGGCGCAGCCGTGAGATGCACACACGCTTTTATCTTGTTTTGTTATTTTTTATTTTCAATTTCTTTATTATTTTTATTGTTTGTTGTGTGCACTTGTGGCATGTACTAAATAAATATGTTTTCTTTCTTTCTTTCTTTAACACAAATAAATAAAAGTTAAAATTGTAATGTAACTGTTACAGGGCGATGAAAAGGAGAAGGAGCTGGAAAAGGAAGCCGATGAGAAAGGAAAGGACAAGGACACCGAGAAGGAGAAGTAAACGATCACAACATGTACGGCGCTGATAACATTACACCGTGTAATCATTAACAAGTTGAATTATACTCTTAAGAGGAGCTACTCGTCGTAGATTCTGTATATTATAAGCGTGTAAATCCATTTGTCTTTCCCGTTCCTGCAGTTAAGGGCTCGCAAATATGCGTCTCTATTGTAATATCATTGTGCTCTCCACTCTTGTAAGAGTTCACGTGATGTCGTGTCGTATATATACCATTTTGTCTTAGAGTTGGTTTTATTCTAATATTTACGAAAGTAGTTTGTGTAATTCAATGCTCTATGTGTTTATAATATAATTCTGTCATTAAATGTTTCAATGATTGAAATCAATATAATAAGTACCTAATGCTGTTTATAAGGTATTCAATATTAGACAAGCATTTTATCCAAAATGAGTAATAGAATATGTAATTAATTCGAGATAGTCCACTTGCATCGTGTTAATGTATCGTCATGTATGGAACTGGAGTTTGCCGTTGTTCGCCTGACGCAATATCACCACCAGGCGTATATTCTTCGACGCGGATATCAATGGAATTAAGAATTGTGCCAAGTTGTTTCTAACACTGTTTCGGTTTACTTTCTACCGCTACATCGTAAATAAAATTGTTTCGTAAACATTACATTTCTTCATATTCTGACAGGGTCTTTGAACAGGGCATCATAACATGAACAGCATTCATAACGCGATATAAAAAAAAACGTATTTATTGAAAACTAATACACGCCTATTTTTACTCATTTCAGTATGAAGCGTCGTATATTCCAGAATATCTTTTTAAAAATCTCATTTTTCATTAATATTTTGGCGCCAATGGCGCTCTTTGTTTTTCTCTATTTTGTAAGTCTAGAATATTTGATACCAAAAATTGGCTGATTTAGATAAATTTTAAAGAATGATGCATTTCTTGAAACATGGCTCTTCAACTCTAAAGAAAGAGCTAATGTGTGATTAGACTGTTTTGAGATTCTTGTACTTTATTGGTTTATCTTTATACAAATAAAGTTTACAATTTACAAATTTTTGATAATCGACAAACCTGGAAGACTGTTTTTCATGTTATAAATAATTCATAGTCCATAAAATTTTGATATTGTATTAATTGTTAAGGTTTAGAAAGAAATGTATTCAAAATTTATAGAATGTATCTCATCCTGCATTATGATTATTCAGTCGATGACTGTAATTAATTACTCAGCACACCATCTTGTTTAGCCACCAAGACGCACAAAATTGCGCGCGGTTTCCTCCAACAATGGTTACAAATATAATGATGTACGTCTGCTACGTCTGCCCGTTGGTCGCGATGTTTCTGCGATCTTGTCGCTCACGTCACGACTGTCTCACAATAACGCACATTCATACTCATTTAAAATAATTTTTGACAAGCCCTTAGTAATCTACATGTTTTGTAAAATAATCAATGAAGACTGTTCTCACTATTCATTCCTTGATTGTTTGGTCAGCCAGCACTACGACTACGACTGAATAATTAAATTAAAATTACTTTATTTTCGTAAAGTTTGGGTCTAGGGTTGACTTACGGCGTTAGGCACTGAAACAGGCTATAAGTTATATATTTAGGAAATAAATCACTAAAGTACATTCCAGTTTCACACATCATTTTCACGATAGAGTTTAAACGTTGTGTGTCCATCAGGTTGTTGGCTGTACGCGATGAAGTTGAACGGTTAATTTTAAAATTTGTAATAATATAAGTAAATGGTTTTCGCATCGTGGCTTGATAGTAGAATGTCGATTTTAGTCGGTTTGTAGATAGGCACGGTACGTGATTACCTGTGCTTTAGTTCCATCTTTACATCTCAATTTGATTAATGTTAGGGTTTAAAATTATATATAGGTATGGATAGAGGTTTCGAAATTGCAACATATTTATCTCGAACAAATGGTAATCATAAGGTTATGCACGTAACCAAGATTACGTTAGTGTAAGAGGAGTTGTGGCCGGTGAGGTCGAGTTGCCCGCTCCGCCCATAAATATAGGGAAAAAAAGAAAAAAGACAAAAAAAAATTTGGTTCCGAATTATTAAAATTTTGATTTTGATTTCCGGGGAATTGGTTGACGGTTTTGGTCCCTCCCGACAACTGCTGACCATCACTGCCATTAGATACAAAGTAAGGAATTAACATTAAGGAAGTAAATTTAGGGAATGATGTACTATACTAGTCGTCGCGTACGCATTCGTCGTAGGTAGAAGCGTGGCGAACCAGCCTTTGAGTAGCTGCGTAGCCACGTTCCATTATTTCATAATATGTAGTATACGTATAATATGACAATGTTTATTTAATAATAAGGCTGAAGAATTGTCCAACCATCCGGTATGAGAGCCTGTTTCAGTGTAATGCGACATATTATTAACTCGATGAGATTGTCTGCATAGAGGTGTCACACAGAGAAGGGTAATTTTAAAAGTGACTATGACGAACATAGGACTAGATTAAGCTTAGAACTATTATTTAAGCATCACAGTAATATTATTACATAATACTCTTATCATACTCCCATTTTAACGTGTTAAATTGTCGAGACAATAAAGAAAACCGCAAGAATTTGTGACCATCGGAATGTGATGTGGAGGGCTTGTTGCATTTGAGTAGAATAGAGACAGAAGTAGTAGCGATGTGAAGTAGGGAAAATGTCGAGTTTGTAAGGGATGCTCACTTTATTGTCTCTTGTAGGATATTAATACAATACCTAATCGATATGTTAATCAACATAATTATTCATTATTCACACTCATTATAAAATTGTTGTAAGTTACTAGCTATTATACAAATTAATCATAATTACTCATATGTTTTAAGTATTTCAAGTATGTATGTTTATACTATCTAAACAGGGAAACCTAAGAAAAAATAACATTGTAATAGGTATCTATAGTTACGTTTTTTTCTGTATTGATAATCCATTCACTTACTTACTTATTGTATACCTAGTAATGTGGTTTTCAATTAATGTGTCAATATGTTAATCTTAAGAAGTAGATAGTAATGGCCATCCTTAACGACGAAACAACTGAGCTTCGACGCCAGTCGACACATACCTTAAGAATTTCAATGTAATATTCTGTCGTTATTAAACATAACTACTATATCTACTAAAATATATACTGCAATGTGACTCGGCGTGAACTGTGAAACCACTTCATGCCAAGTCCCGGAGCAGGTGAATGTTGTTATTTCCTACTTCCCTTAATCCTGCAAAACACCGATTCACAGAAATCATAGATTTTATTGAGACAAAATACAGATTCTGATATTTGGTGACAAAGCACAAATTAACGACAACATTTTTATAGAACATTATTAGACCGACGTCTGCCAGGTGTGTCACTGACTCTGGCAGGGCCACCATCAGGGATTTTAATTTTGATAACACAAAAATGTTGTTAATTTGTCCGCCCGGTAGGTGGCGCTGCTGTCCGCGCAGTACGACTCCTGCGCGGACAGCAGCGCCACCTACCGGGTCCAAATTATTGTGAATCTAAACCATTCTCGAATCCACAGGAACACAAAAAAAAACATCCAAATCGGTGCAGCCGTTTAGGAGGAGTTCAGTAACAATAGTAACAATCACACATCTACAGTAGAATCTATACTAATATTATAAAGCTCAAGAGTTTGTTTGTTTGAACGCTGTAAACTCGGGAACTGCTGGTTGGATTTGGAAAATTCTTTTTGTGTTGGGTATTTCATTTATCGAGGAAGGCTTTAGGCTATATAACATCACGCTACGGCTAATAGGAGCGGAGCGTGTCACTGACTCTGGCAGAGCCACCATCAGGGATTTTCATTTTGAAAACACAAAAAAATTGTCGCTAATTAGTCGAAATTTGTCGCCAAATATCAGAATTTGTCGGTCACTGGTTCAAAAGATATAAGGGTTTATAGGTGGCCGATCTGGAGAGAGTCTCCCCAGCAGGGCCACATTTATATCTCAAAAACTAGGGCACCTAGCAAATATCTCTTTTCTCCCATAATTTGTCGCCAATTAGTCGGAATCAGTCGCCAAATATCAGAGTTTGTCGGTCACTGGTTCAAAAGATACAAGGGTTTATAGGTGGCCGATCTGGAGAGAGTCTCCCCAGCAGGGCCACATTTATATCTCAAAAACTAGGACACCTAGCGAAGATGTGTTTTCTCCCATATTTTGTCGCCAATTAGTCGCAATTTGTCGCCAAGTCACAGATTTAATCGGATCTTAGTTTAGGAGATATAATGAGTTCAATTAGTAAGGTATAGTCCAAGAGCTAGGTCGAAGAGTTCACGAAAAATACCAAGAAAAAAATATTTCTATTAATATGTGTAATATACTTCTAGTTTTATCGGTCTAAAGTCTTTAGAAATGTCCGAGAGAGATAAATTCTCAATTTAATTCATGTTTTTATGTTTTAAATTACTAGGTTAGAGTGGCTTAAACTTCTTTGAAAACATTAAACCTTGCTCTTGGTCTATTTGGTGAAAGAGGTACAGTCGCATGCAACTGTTTTACCACTTTACAATGTTAAGCTCTAATTAACTTTAGAATAATAAATAAATGTCGTACCTTTAGTAAAATGTTTAAAATACTTAAACGTTGAAAAAGTATTGTCAATTGTAATCAAATTTTATTATATAAAAATGAATTTCCATAAAGTTCGTTTGATGTGTGTTGTGTTGGTGTGTATTTTGAGGTGATTGCGAGTGTTGTGTTGTGGGTATGGACGGGTTGAGTTTTTATTTTATCTTAATTGAGGTTAGAATAATAAAACTTCTGTTGTCGAAATATAAAATGATTTGTTTATAGGTAATGAATACAGCTTTCCTATGGTGGGTTGAAATTATAGAATAAGTTTACATTTATTTAATTCGAAACAAACATTCCTCCATAAGACGTCATAGATACTGTCTAGAAACTACATAAAGTATTTTGTACTCGCTTGTACCACTGTATGGGGAAATTGAATTCTTTAATATCTTTTTAATTACACACCGACTAAATCTGTAACTTTGCGACAAATTGCGACTAATTGGCGACAAAATATGGGAGAAAACACATCTTCGCTAGGTGTCCTAGTTTTTGAGATATAAATGTGGCCCTGCTGGGGAGACTCTCTCCAGATCGGCCACCTATAAACTCTTGTATCTTTTGAACCAGTGACCGACAAACTCTGATATTTGGCGACTGATTCCGACTAATTGGCGACAAATTATGGGAGAAAAGAGATATTTGCTAGGTGCCCTAGTTTTTGAGATATAAATGTGGCCCTGCTGGGGAGACTCTCTCCAGATCGGCCACCTATAAACCCTTATATCTTTTGAACCAGTGACCGACAAATTCTGATATTTGGCGACAAATTTCGACTAATTAGCGACAATTTTTTTGTGTTTTCAAAATGAAAATCCCTGATGGTGGCTCTGCCAGAGTCAGTGACACGAGCGGAGCATATATGAAAAATGTTACAAAAACGGGAAAAGGTATTTCCTTTTTGAGAGCTTCCGCTGCGTGCGCTGCGAAAAAGGTTTAAGTTACGCAAATATCATGTATGAAGAAATTGTTCCTCTTTAAAAGTTCTAAAAGAAAGTCTGCGACAGCATATATCTATCTTTTAAGATTGACTCACTGTAACCCTTTTTTACTGATAAACTGTTAGGTTAAAAAGAATTATTTTTTGCGTAGCTTCTTTAACCCATATGGTATTAATCTATATCTAAATAAATGTATTTGTTAGAAGGGAAATTTAATATAGAATATTTGTGCCCTTTACTCTATACAGTTTAAACAAAAATCTTAGAAGATATCGCAATGTAAAAATATCCGCGCGGCAAAATAATTCGCGCGTCGCAATGTAGGGAGATTCTTTCCGGGAAATTCAAATTCAAAATATTTACTGCATCATAATGTTTACAAAAGTACAGAGTGTTATCGTATATTTAACAGTAAGAGATACCTATAGTAATTCACACTTTCATATAATCTAAGCTAATCTAAATCATCTAAACTATTATAATATAGAGGAAAGAAAAGATTTTTTGTTTGTTACGATTTAGCTTAATTTATGTCGGATAGTCGATATATCGAGAAAGGTTTTATGCTATATTTATGTGACGCAGACGAAGTTGCATGGGTCAGCTAGTTATATGACAAAGACTAGCAGAGCTGGCAGACGTCGTCCTGCCCGGACAACAGCGCCACCTACCGGAGCCAACTGTGAATCTAAACCATTCCCGAATGCACTCAGGAATAGACTAGCAGAGCTGGCAGACGTCGTCCTGCCCGGACAACAGCGCCACCTACCGGAGCCAACTGTGAATCTAAATTCTAAACCATTCCCGAATGCACTCAGGAACACATACATCAGCGGAAGCAGTGTATATTATGATAATATACACTGCTTCCGCTGCCATCTACTTGATATTCGAGGTACGGCTTACAAGAAGATGGGCTACAGACGCTGCACGGCTGCAGTAAGCTTAGTTAGCGCCCTCTAGTTTGTTTTACAAGCATTTCTAGGCATGAACGCTACCAGGCGGTAAACAAATCGCGCATCACTGGCATCAGACAACACTCGTAGAAAAGAGTTAACTCATTTATAGTTCGCTAGAGGACGCTGAGGACGTTGTGTGAGCTATTAGAGCGCTCATCTTCATTATTATAGACTACTGGCCCGTGTTGAAAAAATTATGGGTCATGTGAACCACCAGGTAACCTATCTAGAACGATATAGGAGCATAAAATAATAAGATTCAGCACTATGCCGTCACTTGTAAGCTGTCCAACCGAGTGCAGGTGAGAATTCAAAAGTACAGGTAGACTGGGTACATTTTGGTCATATATTTTTGTACGGCATTCTTACCATTGATAGATCCATGAAAAATAATAAGAAAACGCGTAGTGCCGTAAAAAAATGTTGCGCCACAAAGTGCGAATTTTTATTTTATTTTCCAACAATTTCGAGGGTAAATTTGGTCATTTGATTTTGTACGGCATCAGTTTCATACTATTTCAATACTGCTTCTAATCCATTATTCCGCAACGCCGTACAAAAATCATGCGACAAGGGGAAATAATCGAGGGTTGTAACCCCCTCTCTTTCCGCTGGTCCTGGGGGTGATTTGAAAAAGTACGGCTTCGGTTCCAAAACATTATCTAGCACTCAAAAGTACTATTAAAAATAATGCCGTCAAAAAATTATTGTTCATTTTAAATGTATATCAATAATTATCTTAATTTCATCGTATCCTTGATTTTTAAAGCTGTAAAGTCATTTGATCCTGTACGGGAACTTTTTTTTTAACATGATATTGTAAAATACAATTGTTATATAGTATTGCCGTTCAAAAGAAACTGTTCAAAAAAAAGTTATAGAGAAATACAAAAACTGAAATTTTGCAAATTATTGCAAAAGTTTAAATATCATAGATTAATGAAATATAGCAGTTTTCTAAATTTTATCCCTTGTTTTAAATAGTATTAACATAAATAAATTAGGAAAAAATTATGCCGTACATTTTAATGCAGACCATTATCTTTTAGGCTGATGAAAATGACGCTACCATTTTAAGGTTGCACAAGCCAGTCATTCTTCCATACAAACGTAGTATGGTGATTACTCCTGATATTATCAATCTGATACAGTACGAGTACGGCATTAACATATTTTTGAAGAAAACAATTGATAATATGAAAAAATCACTATGACGTCTAACTGATATTATATCCAAGAATTGAAACTGCCAATCCCAGTATCAACAGTTTTGTATACTTTTTGGTTTAATATATACTTCAAACATTATTGATACATAAATATATAATTGATTTGTTTAATTGTAATGATGTGAATAAATAAAACAATCATTTTTTAGAAAAAAATCGATATATTTAATGATGATAATAAATAACATGGTTTTTCTTTAAATTATTTTAAATTAATTATTGTTTTTATTTTGACAGTGGTTAACTTAAAGTGTCTATCAAATAACTGTCAAATGGTGAGTTTTTAAGAAAATAATGTACCAAACCATAACCAATTTACAGATTTATGATAGCCACTGACATTAAAAACTTTTTAACAAAAAATAAAACCGACTTCAAAAAAAAAAAAACACAAAAAAGTGCAAAATAAACTTTAGAAGAAAAATCTGTTTCTGAAGTCGGTGACTTTTGTTTGTTTAATTTCTTTTTTTTTGCCACCGACTTCAGAAACAGATTTTTCTTCTAAAGTTTATTTTGCAGTTTTTTGTTTTTTTTTTTTAAGTCGGTTTTATTTTTTGTTAAAAAGTTTTTATTTTTCACTTTTTAGTGGTTCACATGTTCATGAGTCAATGTGGACAATGTAGTTTTTTCTTGAGTTTTGTTGATTTTTCAAAAACCGCTTGTCCGATTTTGATAAAAAAATTATGGGACCATTTCGGAAGTATACCCTACCCTTTCCAACAAAAAAAGAATTTTTCAAATCGGTTAGCAAGTGACGGAGTTATGCCCGAACAAACATTAAAAAAAAATACAAACATCCGAATTGAGAACCTCCTTCTTTTTTAGAAGTCGGTTAAAAAAGATACGCAATAGCCCTACTGCACATACCTAGTTACTAACCGATGTAAATCAATAAGTTAAGTCAACGCTAAAATAAGATTTGTAAAAATATGTTTTGTTGCTTGTAAAGAAAAAAAAAATACTAATACCGGACTCCCAGGTGTCGCCACGATTGCACCTTTACTATACGGTGCGCCGACTTGTAGGAAATTCAATTTTACAGCTCCCACATAAGATTTACTTTCAAAACAATTACTGATCTACCTAGGGATTGAAATGAGCTACACGACTAGGAACAGTTGACGTCAACTGTTCCTTGTTAATTATTTTAAGACTTACAGACTTATAGTTGCCTCAACCGAAAATGTGCGAGTACTTCTCAAAAATATGTTGTATTTTGGAATTATTAGTGACAACATGTCTATATTTTGGTATAAATCGATAGTATACAAACCAATATTTAACATAGTTTCTAACGAGGAACCTAGAATCACGAAAAGAGTATGAAAATTAGTTCAAATAAACTATCTAAATGCCGTATAAAAAAATATCGTGATGAATTTCACCTTACATTTCGTTATATGGATTTTTTCTTTTTAATTTTTTAATTCTCAGTTTTTTTCCCCTTTGGACCAACGAAAATGTACGGCATATGAAAAAATATTATCTATGCATGAAATACTTCCAAAATAAATTAATTTTATGTTGTGTCAAATCACCCTCTGGACCAGCGGAAAGAGAGGGGGTCACAACCCTCGATTATTTCCCCTTGTCGCATGATTTTTGTACGGCGGCGTTGCGGAATAATGGATTAGAAGCAGTATTGAAATAGTATGAAACTGATGCCGTACAAAATCAAATGACCAAATTTACCCTCGAAATTGTCGGAAAATAAAATAAAAATTCTGACTTTGTGGCGCAACATTTTTTTACGGCACTACGCGTTTTCTTATTATTTTTCATGGATCTATCGATGGTAAGAATGCCGTACAAAAATATATGACCAAAATGTACCCAGTCTACCTGTACTTTTGAATTCTCACCTGCACTCGGTTGGACAGCTTACAAGTGACGGCATAGTGCTGAATCTTATTATTTTATGCTCCTATATCGTTCTAGATAGGTCACCTGGTGGTTCACATGACCCATAATTTTTTCAACACGGGCCAGTAGTCTATTATGTTTTTTACCCACGACGGAACGGAGACGGTATTGCGTTTGGGGTGAGAGGTTGTTTGTTTGTGTGTTTGTGCAAATACATGTTGCCATTTTTCTCCAAAACTACAAGTCCGATTTTGATACAGTTTTTTGTAAAATCAACAAGGCGCGCGCACACGACCGGCTCGAAGGCTTCGACGTATAGTTTTCGGTGAAACAATTTTTGCAGAATGGTGTTTCGAAGTAACGTAGGGAACCCGGATAGTAAATACTTACTAAAAGATTACCAGGAGTCCAGAATCAGGAAAGAGGTATTGTAGGTACATTGTAAACTAGCTACACCAAAAAAAGCGTGTTAAAAATTAAAAAGTTTGCGTGCACATGAACTGAAACTTGGATAATTCTCATTAGACCCATTTTATTAATGATTTTTTATTAAATAGATCTAACGAGAAAACTAATTCTCACTATATCCATCTATTTATCACGAATCTGGGCAATGGATTTTCTGTGGAAAAATATTCTCAGTAGATCCACTTATTTCGATGATGAATCTATTCCTATTGAGAAAAAAAAACTCAGTAGATCCATTGGTTAGATCCAAGATGGATCTACTGAGTTTTTTTCTCTCAGAATGATCCCTTATTTATTAGGGTGTTATTTAACTGGTTAGCATAGTATTCGTATTTTGGTCAGCGGAAAAATATAATCTGTCGGCAGAAATAGCAAATTGGTCAGCAACTCAAGGCCAGCAAACATTTCAAAATCAATCAGCAATTTATGTCATTCTGGATGGCTGTAATTATTTTTGTAATCATATTAATTATAAGCTGCATTGAGCTGCTCCTGTTTAATAAAATTTTGATAAGCACTCAGAGGGTAAGCAAAAAAATCATTTTGAGACGCATAAACTACCGGAATGCTGTAATATTGCGACCAATTTCAATGTAGTGCTCGCCGGCAGGCCGCTGCGGCGGCATCGCTCGCTACGCTCGCTCGGCTCGCACGTAGCTGGTCACAGTTCTAACCAAACCTAACCGCCCACTTCTAACGTACATTACCGATTTTCGCAATCCAATTAGTTATTTTGCTCACCATGTTTTAAATATGCATATCGATCAAACAAACTGCATAAAGAATGTTTTCTCTCCTGATCGATCATGAAATCTAGCTGACCAAGTAGTAATTGAGCTGACCAAGTAGTTATTTTGCGTACTGAATGTTTATTAAGCAAACTCATGTTATTTTAAGCTGCCTATTTATGATTTTTTTGAGCAAACTTTCGGAGTAACGTACATCGGACCATCGCAGTACCTAACGAACATTCTGAATATCGTACTTCGTCATAACGTACATTCTGACTAACGTAATTCGGACTCCCAAACTTTCTGTATACCGTACTTCGGAGTAACGTACCTAATACAGTAAATTTTTGACCATTATCAAAATAATTAGCGGAACAAGGATTGCTGCCAGATTTTTTTTAATTGCAAACAAAATCTTTGTATTTAAAATTTTAAATGCTGCGACCAAATTATTTAGGTAAATGCTGTTTTTTTTTTGGCTCACCAAAATTTTTTAATTGCTAAAGCAATTAATTACTTCCCTATTTATTATATCTATGCCAGGGTTGAATGGACGGCGGGAGGAAACGCCCGGATGCTTCCACTGCGAGGATCGACCGGAGGACACGGTGGAGCACACTGTGGAGGCGTGCCCTGCTTGGGCAGAGCCCCGCCGTGTTCTCGTAGCGGCGATCGGCGGCGGCGACCTCTCGCGTCCGGCCCTGGTGCAAGCCATGGTCCAGGGCGAAGAGAAATGGGACGCTGTCGCCTCCTTCTGCGAAGCAGTGATGCTAGCGAAGGAGGTGGCGGAACGAGAGAGGGAGAGAACCTCTCAACGTCCCCGCCGCCGCGGAAGGCGCTCCGGGCGTCGGGGGTCACGCGATGACCTCCGGCCACCGTAGACGCGGGCCTGTGGACAGTGAGTAACGGTCTAGCTCGCCGTCCAGCCGTCGTCATGACGGCAACAGACCGTGTCGGCGGCGCGTACGTGTTCCACGCGCGCCTCAAAGAGATGTCAGCAATATGGAAGGGGCCCCGCAAGGGCCGACGCCCGTCGGGGCTGTGGGTTATCGAAAGGATAACGCGGCTCCGACACAAGGGCGAAGAAGGAACATGGGTTTGGTTTTTAGTCAGTAGAAGTCCGACACTCCCCTTCGCTCTGCCCAAGAGCAGGGGGGGGGGGGGCGTTATTCGATGATTTTCCACACACAAAAAAAAAAAGAATGGACGGACAGACAGCGGAGTCTTAGTGAAAGGGTTCCATTAGCACTCTTAGGATGCGGAGCCCTATAACTGATTGTATCACAGGTACAGAGGCATACCTCTCATCGTCATCATTAAGTGTGTACTAAGAAGTTTTCCTTCCATATTACATTTCATAATTCAAAGAAGATTAATCAAGGTATAAACATTGCTTCTATAGACCTTAAATTAAAGCCAAAAAAATTAAAACAGACCGAGTGTACACAGTTAAAACAAATTAACGTTACTTTACGCAGATGTAGAAACGGCTCAATCGTTTCAAGTTGGGACAAATTAGTACTTAGCCGGCGACGTCTTTAGCAACAACACTTAAGGGTGATATTAAAATCCAAACAGTTTGTTGAGAGCGGGGAACACTGGCGGGCGGTGTGGTGATGTACCGGCGCGCTGCGGCGGGGGCGGGAGCAGGGCGAGGTGAGCGCGTCTTATCGCGAGTGTTCCTCTGCGGAAACACCGCGACCACTCGGCCGCGGACAAACTATGGGGTCGCTGTTAGTTTGATTTAGTCTTTGGCTCTTTCTAAGTTATAATATTTTTACATAGTAACTTAACACCTGTAGACCCTGAAGGGATAGCCACTTACCAGTGGTGAACCATGTAATAGGAGCGACCCTATTTCCATCAATCAGAGACAAATCTAGAATTTCAGAAGAAATGGAAAAAGCTCACGAAAACACTTAGCCTTGCCTAGGAATCGAACCCGGGACCTCACGCTCAGCTCTCGACACTACGAGCACGAGACAATCTGGGCTTTAGCTAAACGGCCTCACTAATCTATACTTTTATAATAATATTTTTGGGGGATCTATGAGGTCATCTTAGCATATAGCTACAGTAGGTACAGGTCAGACTAGGAACTGCAAATGAAAAACCTGATGTCCTTTACTACTACTACATTTTATCAAGATAAATACATAATGTGCAAAACTCTTTATTAATACATAGCAGATCCCTAAATAGTTAGGCAGGTGACATGTGTGTGTATCTGAAGTACACCCACATTTCACAAGTAATGTGTTAGCCTTATGTAATAGGTTCCATATTTTGAAGGTCTCATCATCATCATTTCAGCCGAAAGACGCCGACTGGCGGACATAGGCCTTCTTAGTGTCGCCACATTGACCGGTCCCGTGCGACTCGCATCCAGCGGATCCTCGCAACCTTCACCAGGTAATCGGTACACAACGTCAATGTAATGTTTCAAAAAGTTTTAATACCTACGTATCGACTCCATGCATTGCCCTATCCAGGCTACTCACTTTTTAACAGCGTTAATAACGGTGGAATTAAAGCGCGAGAGGCCGCGGAGGACGATTTAATTAAACCTTAACGAAGATCCCTCACTAGCCTCCCCCCCTTCACTCCTACCCCCTCCTACTCCTACCACCTTTACCTGCCCGCTGTTTTATTTAATTTTTGTTTGAATCTGTTTTCACTTATCTACTGACTTTTGTTAGCATTTGTCCTGTCAACACAAAACTTGGTTTTCTTTTGTTGTCATTTTTGGCTGGCTCGTTGGTGTAGTGGTCGCAAGCGACTGCTGTGCGTGAGGTACTGGGTTCTATTCCCAGGTCAGGTAATGTGTAATTGGGATTTTTCATCAGGTGTTTCTCAGTAGCAGTCACGGATTCTGGATTTGTGACCGGTTGATGGCAATAGGCTCGCCCCCAATTACATGGAACTTAAACTTAAAGTGAATGTACTAATGGGTTCACCTCAGCCTAGCTCCTAGGGGTTACAGGCATGAAGTAATGTTTCGTTATTAGATATTCATGACGACTTCAAAAATCCATTTAAAATCTGTACTTCAGCCATTGTAAAACACTTAAGAGTTTTAGGAAAGAGGTCCTATACACTCCCCAGTAACACAAGTACTTACGAGTTCCATTACCTTAAAATGTAAACTCAATTAGGCTTGAGGTATGTACAGTGTGGAGTGTGGACGTGCCGACGGCCGCTGTCGCCTGTCGCAGATAGCCGCGCGGCTGATCCCGCGTGATTTACGGCCGCCGCCGCCGGGGCCATGGGCCGCACGGTCGCTAATGTGCACGCAACCTTACCGCAGCCAAGATGTTGCACCCTTTTCATAAGGACTTTAGATACCGCAGCCACGAATTAATATACAAAACTGACTTTGTCAGGGATTTTGGGTTATTACAATTATTAGTAAACTCATTTCTGTGGAGTAAAAAATATTTTTGCCTGTTACTTCCGGTCACTGGGCAAAGGACTTGTTGTATTCGGGATAAGATAGAAGCAAGCTTTTGAATGTTTTTAAATTAAACATTCAAAGAAGCTGTGACACTGAAATATTCGCAGGAAACCTTAAATGGATGTAAGGAACGTAGGTACTACTAAGGTAAAAAACATCTCATCAAAATCTATAATTAAAACGAAAAATTCTGCAATTATTTTGAAAACAAACACAGCGTCTAAAAAAATGTTATTAACGTTTTCATTAAGGTGAGACTGTTCATTTGCAAAATGATAAATATGGCATAAATTATTTCATTTAATATTCAATTCGGTTCTTTCGTCGTGGTTTCAAATATTACGGGTAACGAGCAGCTACTTAGTCGGCGACACCCTTTTTTCTGATACTGTTTGCTGACTGGCTCTTAATTTTGAGTTTAAATATGGGGGAGAGATACGTTCAAAAGAACACTCAACAAATCCTAAGCACTAGGCTCAGCGCATGGCTTCACCTGCGCTCTCTGTTGATTCAGCGCGAGTGCGCGTCGTTCTGCTTCATAGTCTGTGTACCTTTTAAATGTAACGTGACTTTAGTACTATTTATTTATTGATGTTGTGTCAATACTGTGTTATTATTGAAGGGTTTTAGTTACTTCTATAGCTTTCGTTTTACGTTTGATGTCTTTTCCTGCTATAACACAATATAGTGAAGTGTCGTTTGGAGCTTTCTCGATATTAAAGCTTGACTCAAAATCCTTAAGTCTGCCACGTCAAAGAAGGATAGTTTCAGAAATTTATGAGCTGTTATATTATAATTTAGTGTCGCGAACCAGCAGTAAAATCGGGCTTAAAAGATCAGGGCGGAGGCGGCGAGCGGCGCAGCGGGGCTCCTCGCACTCTACACGCACTTACCGGGTGATACACAACTAGTCATATAGATGCGTAAACATCTACCAGCCAATTATTGACTAGCCACCCCAACACGACACCGACCCACGTAATTAAAAAAAACGAGTCATTGATAATATACCTAAGTATTAATATAAGTTTCAGTATATTTCTCATCAAACGTCGCACATTATACAAAGATTTAAAGAAAGGTTTAACCCGTAACCACATTTCCCGCGCTCCCTCGCTCAAGTTTGGGATCCAGCCATTTTTCCGCCGTCGTCCGCGGAGACAGTGTGAATTTTATGAAATTTAAAAGTTTTCTCCTCGTCGCCGGGGAAAAAATGTGATTAAATATGTTTTGTTCAAGAGCAAGACATTAAAGCGATGTTAAGGGTGTGATAATGAGGGCGTTGATAAGCGTTTATTAGCCGGGCGGGCCGCGTCGGCGATCTCAATAATAGCGGCGCCCGTAACGCTATCAGGGGGGAATTAAATCATTTTAACGTAGTTTGCGACGAGACTCCTTAAGAAAAACTCTGTGATACGACGCTTATTTGGCCTTTAAATTGCGCGCTTTGTTGATTGTCGCGACGAGCTTCACGGATTTTGCGTTGTTTTTAAAAGTAATTATCTACGGTTTCAGGGGTTTTTTTGAGAGGTTATGATTGCGTGGTTACTTTTAATGTTTGATTATTAAGCTATCGTACATGTGAAGATATCTTTTAGTAGAAAACACTTTGTAATTTGAATTAAGTTTATGATATTATGAAAAGTTTTCAGACAACAAAAATCTGTTTGAAATTATTGGAGAGTCGAAACCGAAAGGTATCGCTCAAATTAATAACAACAAGCAGTGTAACATGCGGTTTTGTTGAATTATCTTATAATGTTCTGCATTAAGCAAGATTAGTCCACATTTGGCGTACAATGGCTTAGCGGCGGCGGTGCGGCGTGTGCGCCGAGGGTGCTAAGTTGCGGCTCAGCGGCGCGGCGCAGGTGCGCGGCCCGGCTTACCGCACCGCACCGCACTATTGATGACCCTTTCCGCGCTCGCACGACATGATTTACAAGCTGACAGAACACACATACGAACCATTCACATCCATACACATGCGACCTGTGTAATTGTATCCAACATTTTATGTCCTAGGTGATTGCGGCTTTGTAAATTATGCGCTGAAACTAAACATGTGACATTTGTCCAGATGTATGTCGAGACTGCCCAAGACTCTCCATTTAACCAGCTGATGTAATCATTTCTAAATTAGGAGAAATCATCTACTTACTACTCGCTTTGAATTAGTTAAGAAGCCTAAACGATGCGGAATCATACAAATTACTCTAAATATCAAAGGGGTGATCCGTTCGGCGTTTAATCATGCGAACGTCACTGCAACTGTACGGAATTAAAGCTCACCCGTAAAACATGTCGGTCGCAATTAGTACAGTAAAATTTCAATTTGATTGGTGTAATTGCATCTCTTTAGAGGCGGCGGTGGCACAGTTGTTATTAAGCGTTTCTAATTTAATATCATTTGCATAGACGTGACCCACGCCCGCACCGCGCGCCGCGTGACTCCCACAAACCTCACTGATCGAGATCAGTGCCTGGCTTTTTTATGACTTCTGAGTTTTCCTAAAGTTTTCTAAGTTCGTTCGTCAGTCGGTTTATTTCAGTAAAAACTTAAAAGTCTGCTTCTATGGCTATCGAAAGTTAACAACGTAAAGTATAACAGAACTATTACACCACATTCAGCAGTTGCCTCTCTCATCTCGGCCACATTAAGCCGGTAAGATGACTGTTATATTAATTGAAACCATTACAGCACATTACAAAAAATATTACCATATTAATTGTGAGAAGTGTAGGTGAGGGTTGTGGATGCGGGGTGCAAGTGGGGTGCAGGGCGGGGGTAGCGCGCGGGGGCCCGCACTCCCTGTCACAGATACAAATCGCGCGGATTTACGCGCACTCCAGCCCCAGTGGAATTTATCTGGCGCTTCTATTTACGTATCCTTTTATTTGTTTCGCTCCTATTAGTCCCGATAGAGAATTTTTATGTTTGCATGCTCCCGGCTCCCGGGCAGGCCCCGGCGCCTGCCCTCGTAAAGCGGCGACTTGTCAACACTTTACAGCGACGATAACACAATTTCCGAGCATGCGATCTGCGTTTATCGGATTATACGGCAATAACTTAGCGCTGTTGACTCCAGTAAATATTTTCGTTTGCACCGCGGCCTGAGCCTGACTAATTACACCCGTTTATTGTCCGGATCCAGGTGCGCTGACACGCTTAATCCTTGTACTCTCACGACTGAATCACTGAATGCTTACACACATACTGAAACATTATCACCTATCAACAAACACTTGAAGTAGGATACTACACTCTTTTGCAGCTTTTTCAGCTCAATCATAATGCAAAATATACAGTGAACAAAACAAGCAATTATCAATATATCGAATTCACGGAATACCACATTGATCAGTAGTGTATGTGGTGCAGGGACGCAGTCGGCAATTCGGCGCGCAAACATTTAAATTAATGTAATAAAGAGGCGTGGAATACACGGCTTTAGCGTAGCCCGGGATTAGCGTTGCGCGTAGCGGCTCGTAGCGGGCTGCTACGCCGTAGTCGCTACGACTAACATGACCTAATATGAACACTTCTATTTACAAGATCGTTTTTTGCTGATAAAAAATTAATACTAATACTCTAGCAATGACATAGAATGTGGGTCTTTAATGGAATACGTTAGGATCGTAGCAGGTGGCGTAGTTCTACCTACCCCTAAGGCCTAGGCTTGAGTTTATTTATACATGTACGTAAAACGGTTAGAACTAAATACGTGAGTGTAAGTCAATATTTTGGTGATATTCTAGGTAAATCTATGCAATATGATATCTATGGTCCTTTTATATTTTCAATTTTATTGATCCTTTGTATTTAGCTACTTGTGTCACATCACCAGTCATTTCCTAGAAAATAACTTTTGTAATCTGTTTTTTTTTTTGTGTTGCTCTCAAAAAATACCTATGCTAGGTCATCAACGAATATAGCCTCAATGATAAAGTTAAATTGTCTGTTAATTGGCGGAATAACTATTCTCGTACTGTATACATAAAATGTGCAGATATTTTGACGCAATGAGAATGAGAGAAAAATGCGCACGTTCCCAAATTCCGAAAAAAATAATTGATTTTTTTAACTGTTGTTCTTTTAAATACCGTATATACAACAGAACATTTTTATTAAGTCGGTTATAAAACAGAACATTTTTATTTGCGCAGTAGCAACACAAGAGTTAGCAACGTCTCGTAGCGTCGTGTAGTTTTCAATACTACGTTCGTAATAACTTACCGCGTAACGTAATCTTGCTCGTTTTGGATTATTGACAGCTCACATCTTTCTCTCGTTATTGTTTTTTGAGAACAAGGAGATTCAGAAGTTGAGGTGCTTTTGCTAACCCACTATCATGATTGAAGGGCACGGTGTACGGTTCGTGTTGGTAAATTTCTATCGCGGAAAATCGGCAAAAAGTTCAAAATATATGTTGGTATTTTCATGAAAATGATATAACACATTACCACATATTAATTCTGCGAAAAGTTTAATTTACCTTTCCAAACAAGAAATGCTACTCGTTATAGGTTTGCAATTCACCTGTATAGCATTACAATTAGTTAGGCAGAACGAACCGATAGCCAATAAGCGATCAGATTCGGCAAATTGCGTCCGTGCGATGTGCGATCATAAATCGGGCGGTGTCGGGTCGGCTTAGCGTCGGTTAAGCCTCGCCTGATAATAGGGTTAGCACGTCGACACGACTTAAAAGTCTCTCCGTGTTATACGCTCACTCACACCTATTTCAAACGATTATCGTTTTTAAGCCTCTGTGTTTGTTTCGCTGGAGAAAACAGGATGATGTTGTATTAGTAACGTAAGGATATTATTGAGGGTTTGTTTCACAATATATAAGGTCCCATTAAAATAGGTGGACAAATTTAAACACAGCGTTCAGTAGGTCTAACCAAAGATATCTAAACAAAAACATTAAATGAAGTGATTCTTTTTTATTTAAAATAATAAATTGCCGGCACTCTAGAACAAACGCATCCTTAGGTACTTAAATGCGTTTTACTTATTTTTTTATTTACCATCGTCCTTCTTTTGGTGGTCCGAATGATTCCTGAAATTTTGTCCACCTATTTTAATGGGACCTTATATTATTATAATACTACTAATAATCAAATACCTAAGTATAAACGAAACTATCCCAAACATTTTTCTTTTTTTCAAATTTTAGGATGTCATCACGAGCAAACGGTTTTTCATTTTTATTTCATATTGTAATTTAAATAGTTGTTATGCTACTTCGAAATAGTTATAATTACAATTATTCGAATATCGTAATACAATCTCTATTTTAGAAACAATAGATTAGTTATTGCATCTTTTCAACAGACAACAATTGTCTACGTCAAACTTTGGTATTAATAGTCGTGAAACCATCAACTTTTGAGTGGTATGATCAGATATGATGGTGTGAACAGGTGGCCGCGCGGCTGTCACGTCACTAGTCACGTTATTGCACAAGTTTGAGGGACGGGGGCGCGGCGGCAAAGGGAACCCCTACGTGATCACGGAAAAACCTTACTGCATCAACTTTATCTATACTTACACCGAAACACTAACAAATATACAGATTTAATAACAATAAAGTTATTCCGATAGATTGTATCAGAATTAAATTGACATAATTAACATCATGTGATTTAACGTGTTGACAAATACAAAAGATTTCAGTATTCGGCATTTTAATTACATCCACACCTAAATTATACGGCGATAAATTCCACATCAAAAGGAAAAACATACATCATAACGGTCTCATATGTTCCGAGGGTCGAATAAAACATTCCAATCACGTTGGCTCGCTTGTTTTACAAACCGATACGACGTGGCTTCCGGTGACTTCGACTACTGAATAACGCACAATAAACTGTATGTTATACGTGCTAAGGTTCGGTTTGAGCCAGCAAACGTTTGGCCAGTAGACATGACAATGCAATCAGCGGTGACCGGGCGGGATTTGTTTCATACATGATCGGATTTGCGGGATGAATAAGTTTCGACCCCACAAAATAACAAAGAGCCTTATTGCACGTTACGCGTTTTATAAGGCACTTTGCGAAATTCTTTCCTTTCAACCGTGGACGAAGTTTTATGTAAAACTATAATCAAATTGATGTGAAGGTGATGTACCGCCCCGTCCTTCCTTCTTTTTGAAAACCTTTACATACAGCTACAGCTATGTCATTTGTCTCAGTTAAAAGTACATAGGGGAGAGCGGGGCTGAAAGTGCCGATTTTGACAAATCCTTATATGATTCGGATAAAACAAGTACTATGTCTGAAAGTAGTGGTTCATCCTAAGCCAAATTTAGTCTATAGTACGAATTTACCTACAGATTTTGCACATTTTTAATAGTTTTTAAGAAAAAGTGTTTTTTTTACACAGCGGCGGCAAGGCACTACCAACCCCACTTTGGGGCAAGTTGTGCCGTAGCTGGGGCCGGTTGTGCCGTTGATAATGCTAGGTGTTTTACTTAAATCAAAATTAATTTAGAATGTAAAAGACATCAATTTTATAATAATGTATTTATTTGTTATCATTTTTACTATAAATCAACAGTTTCTAAGTATTATAAATTAAAAAAAACAAATTACCCTTACTTATGTAATTATTTCAAACTTAAAAACATATTTTAAACCAAAGTTTGTACTTATTTTTATGCGAATGCGATCAATTATTAAAAATGCGAATGAGATCAATAAAATTATTAAAAATATCAGTATCTAAGGACTATATTACAAAATGCCATATAGATTTCACAACCAAACCCTAAGTCGGGGTTGGTTGTGCCGCGGCACAAGCAGCCCCACATGAACGGCACATTTTACCCCGCGTGCGAGAGTTTGAAATTTTGTCTCGCATATAAAAATCACTCTGCTCAAAGCATTAAAATTACACTGCATAGCAAACTAGGATAAATATCAAACATTTTACTAAAACTCTCATTTAAAAAGCACGAAAAATGCTAGCTTGCGACCAAAAAGTATCGAAACGAAAATATTTACTGACGTGGCGCTGGACGACCCTCACATGCACTGCCAGCCGGTCCTCGTCGCAGACGCAACTAAAATGGCAGCCGCGCGTGCCCGACTGTTAGGCATTACGCGACACAATACGATCGTATATCTATCTCTTTCTGTTTTCGAGATATTCGCGTCGGCACAATTTACCCCCGGCACTTTTAGCCCCGCTCTCCCCTACACAATAATAGCGTAGTGTTTTCACATTCCTGTGTCAACAAAGCCGCTGGCCTCATCAAAAGCCGGACACAGATGAAAACGATGGGAAACCGCGACTTTATAACAGGGTTTTTGATTGCTTGCGTTGTGTGGAGGCAATGGGACTAGTGCCGGCAGGGGTGTGGTTGGGGGGGGGGGGGCGACCTGCGGCGATAGATTAATGTCGTCGATCTAATATTCTGACAGGTGCGGTCGCAGCGCTCGCAAGCACTCGCCAGCCACGCCAACTGCGCGTGGATGCGGCTTCTGACTCTGCCATGTGGATCGACAGATCGCACTTGACGTGTGATGAGTGTGGTGAGTCGAAACAAACCGTTGATATAAAAACAGTTTATTGAGTACAGAATGCGAATGAATATTGGTGGAGAGAGACTGTCGTCTCCAACAATTATTAGTTCACCATCTTGATAGGTTTGTCAATTAGAAGTAGCTCCTTCTACCACAATAATTTCTTCCAAGAACAGTTTCAGCATTTTCTCTATGTGCCCTAACTGTCCTAAATCCACGGCATTTTATAAAAATGCAGGTCATGCCAAATTTCCGACTTTCATGTCGTCAATAAATAACATATTCGCGAGGTATGACAGCTGCTACTAATCGAGCCCCCCCCCCTCCTCCCCCTCGCCCTCCCACCATCATCTCCGGCATTAGTAGGACTCGCGGCGAACTAAAATTTTCTCTGCGAGAAACTTTCCAAACACCATTAAGTCAATCTGGTCGTTTTACAGATGTTCTGCTGATATTAAACACGGCAACATTTCAGCCGGAGACTCGCTGAGGATGTGACGTCATGTCGTCTCACCCTTGACGCAATTGTAATGCTTGATGAAACATTCAACGAAATTTTACTTAATTGATTGACACTCAAATTGGAAAACGATTTAGTTTTGGTTCAATAACGGCAATAAGTAAAAATAAGTGCAATTTGCTCTACAAAATAACTTAAATAAATAACACGCATAACATCCCACCTGCAATACATATAATCTATACTAATATTATAAAGCTGAAGAGTTTGTTTGTTTGTTTGTTTGTTTGTTTGTTTGTTTGTTTGAACGCGATAAACTCTGGAACTACTGGTTGGATTTAAAAAAATATTTTTGTGTTGGATAGTTCATTTATCGAGGAAGGTTATAGGCTATATAACATCACGCTACTATCAATAGGAGCGGAGCATAAATGAGAAATGTTGCAAAAACGGGAAAAGAAAATTCCTTTCTGAGAGCTTCCGTTGCGTGCGCTGCGAAAACGGTTTAAGTTACGAGAATATCATGTATGAAGTAATTATTCGTCTTTAAAAGTTCTAAAAAAAAGTCCGCGACAGCATCTGTCTATCTTTTAAGATTGACTCACTGTAACCATTTTTTATTATTAAAATGTTAGGTTAAAAAGAATTATTTTTTGCGAAGCTTATTTAACCCATATGGTATTAATCTATATCTAAATAAATGTGTTCGTTAGAACGTAAATTTAATATAGAATATTTGTGCTCTTTACTCTATACAGTTTAAACAAATATCTTAGAAGATATCGCAATGTAAAAATACCCGCGCGGAAAAATAATTACGCGGGTTGCGTCGCAATGTAGGTACGTGGGATTCTGGCTGGCCTCCGGGAAATTCAAATTCAAAATATTTACTGCATCATAATGTTTACAAGTACAGAGTGTTATAGTATATTTAACAGTAAGAGATAGATTTTATAGTAATTCACACTTTAATAATTATAATCTAAGCTAATCTAAACCATCTAAACTATTGTAATAAAGAGGAAAGATAAGATTTTTTGTATGTTACGATTTAGCTTAATTAATGTCGGATAGTCGATATATCGAGAAAGGTTATAGCTATATTTATGTGACGCAGACGAAGTTGCGCGGGTCAGCTAGTATGCCTAATAAAGTATTATATATATTATATAAATATAGCAGAGGCATAAGGCAGAGGCGTACCTAAAAGTACCTACATTATACCCATTTCATCATAAAAATTAAAATATTTACAAAAAGTTTTCGGTAAAACTCTTTCTTCTACAACTCGATTCATCCCTATACATCCAAAACTCAATGACGTACTTACGTACTTTACGGAATAATATAAAAGGCTTCCATAAAACGCGGCATATCAATGTAACCCTCCGGTCTTCCACTCCTGTTTTATTATAATTGGAGGTATCACGAGTTATTAATAGGCCACTGACGGCCCCTGATTTGCGGTGAACGATGAATGATTAACGATATTATTTTAATTACTAATTTCTGTGCATACCACGTAACTGTGCACAAAAACCAATATGCAAACGTACGGCCGATTGATCTGATGGTCATTAGTGAACGTGGTATTGTTATTGATAATGAATTGATGATATTTCTTTTTTTAGTATTAAATTTTTTGAAATAGGGATTTGTAAGATTGTAAATTAGAAAGTTCAAATTTAGAACCCGTTTGAATTTCTTTTACATAAAATAGTTCCAGTTTAAATCCTTTTAGCAAATAAAATAAGGTTGCCGCGTAGGTTACACTGCTGAGCTTGTAGAATATTTTTTCACTTAAGGTCTGTGCAGGAAGCCGCTCGTATATCGCACTACCCGCAGCCACACATCCCCGCGCCGACGGCGGCATTTTCAATTCCTCTCGCGGTTCACTCGTCAACATCTCACTTATTTACGAGATCCGACCCTAACGACTACAGCTGACGGCGAAGATAAATATACGTTTTTCTTCGACTTGAAAAAAAATAATAGTCGAAACTTGTATTGTTTTATAACTGGCATTTTTTAAATTTACAGATCAATCATTGATATCATTCGGATTTAATTGGCAATATATGAATGAAGCTCTAAAATATGAAAACCTAATGCATACTTTATAAAAGAGCAGCAAAATTAAAATAAACCATCAAACAATTTAATTAATAAATTAAAAGTAATAATTTCTGTTAAGTACATATTCGTGCAGTAGTCGGTGGTAGCGGCTACGCCGTAGCACGCCGTAGCGCGCCGTAGCCAGCCGTAGCCCGACGTAGCCGCGGCGGTTAGTCGCGCCCCGTGGCACCAGCTGCGTGTAAATTGCTTGCGCTCGATAATGGCCTTTTCAATTTGCAGGGATTTGTTTGTAATTTGTTGACGTGACTATGATTTATTTATTTACAAATGTATTTTTTTCTAACACTTTACTAGTATAAACAAACCTGTTAATCCCAAGAGTTTATCATATTCAGCGCATAAAGCAAACATTAAAAAGGGGGCGAGGACAGACTATGCAAAAAGTATCGTATTAACTTGTACGAGCATGTGTAAAAGACGTTTTTGTGTGAAACACTCTGATACGGATAATCCGTGCGCGACATAACCGAGATTGTATTACGGCAATAAGTCCGCCTCGGCGCTGCTATACGGGCCCTTAATCCCGCTAAGATTTTTTTCACACGTCCCCCGCGAGCCGGGAGCTCGCCTGCCGCGGGGAAAACTAATAAAGAAACCATTTCGTAGTCAGCTGAAGCTTGAAATGTATTTTTTATATAATTTACCGCGAACTGATTGTGGCACAGACACATCTGAAACCCTCTCGATTTTGAGTTAGAGTAAATCTATAAGAGCTTTTTGCAATTTTATTTTATAAACGTACCACCTGTAAGATGTAACTTGAAAAGAGTTATTGTACACAGCGGGTGTTAGCTTATCAACTATAACGAAGTCACATTTATTTTAAATAAACTGAGTAACTTAGTAGATTTGCATCGTTAGCCAAAGCCTAGGTCCAGCTAACGAACATATCATACAAACCACTCAACAAAAAACAGTGGCAAATATAATTTGCACAGTCAATTTTAATAGTACGGGTCATAATGAGCATAAACAATGCTGTGATGTGACGTTGCGGGCACGCTGCGCGCGACAGCGTGTCGCCGGCGGGCGGCGGGCGGCGGTCACGCACTAATTACAGCGTCACGTGTCACGGCAAAACACGTCGTCACCCGCCGGACGCGTGTCGACCGCTAGGCGTGTCACGCTGCACATCGATCAAACACAATATTCTTCGACTTGCTCGCTTTTAAGACCATCATCGTTCTCCTGCACTTATCACAATGTAACCTACACCTTTTTGTTACGTACTCGTCATCTCAGCAGTTCTCTACTTCCTAACCTCATCATGGGTCTATCCGTCGTTTCTTTGGTCTTCCTCTACTCTCTCATGCGCTTGAAATATAGATAACTTAAAATGGAATAATCTTCTGATTTTCTTCTCTCGTGCCTGCAACACCTTTACGAAAACACAAGGTCAAATAGTTAGAACACTCAACAAATGATTGGTGCCGATATCTTAACAAGATAAAACAAAAATGTAATAATTTATACCTCTTTTTGGTAGTTGGGCTCCTCTTTTTGTCGAATCGATGAAGTCTGATACTGTCTGTTCAGGTCGAACGGATATAAAGCGACCTGAACAGCTCAATAATTTGCCTAATTCAAGTCCAGGATGTCGCAGTTAGTTGGCACTTTGACTGACAGCCTGGGGATACGCAAAATAAATGGTACAGTTTTCCGTGTAGGCTCTTTTGTTACACTCGAAATGCCTGTATCCTTACATAGTATAAAACAAAGTCGCGTCTGTTTGTTTGTTTGTTTATTTGTTTGTTTGTCTGTATGCTTAAATCTTTAAAACTACGCAACGGATTTTGATGCGGTTTTTTTTAATAGATAGAGTGATTCAAGAGGAAGGTTTTAATACCTTTTTTGTACCCGTGCGAAGCCGGGGCGGGTCACTAGTAGTCATATAAATCTTCGCATCTCTTTCGATCATGGTTGTTTCTAGGTCATTAAAAAAAAAAGGATTATTCGAGTATGTTGGTTTGGCGGGTCGCAGCCCTACACAGTGCCGGACATACGGCGCGGTCAGGGCTGTCCTCATCGCTCGCAGCAAAAAGCGTCGGCAAAACGCAACCGTGTGCCCGCTGCACTACTCGACCGCAAACTGCGCCCTCCGACACTTGTACCGACACTATTTACATGCTCCACTATGTTTGTTGTTTATTTATTAAAACACTAGCTCCCCGCCCGGCTTCGCACGACTACTATTTACTTTTGAATAACTTTTGTTTAGATTTTTGTACAAAAACCTCTGAATTTTCGGCAAATCTCCAAAAATAAATTTTTCATGCGGATCTGGTGTTGTCAATAACGAACAACAATAATTCTTTTGAACTGTTCTCAAGTAATTGTTCTTCATACATGCAGCATTGATTTTTATCTATAATTATTTCATAAAGTAGCCCTCTTCAATAGTTAAGTAGGTTGTACTGTACTTGTCGAATCAGCTCTACTAAATGATTTTTATTTGAGATAATTTCTCAAAATATCAACTTTTTGAACGGCGATTACAACCAACACTATACAATTTTGGTTGTCGTGATACCTGGTAAGCCTTGCAAATATTTTTAATTTTAATTTGTGATACAAGATTATTTCTGTATGACCAAAGCGATGACATAATGACTAATCCTATTTCAAAATAAGAAATAGGATTAGTTGTTTTTGTGTAATTTATTTTGTTTACTAACAGATTACGAACACCTTATAATTATCTTATGTTATTTCTGTGTACTACTAAAATCCCTACTAACTCTCTTTGTAATTTTCGTTGTAACATTTTTCTTTTATGGACCTTGGTCTGAAATAAAGATATATTATTATTATTATTATAATCATTATATAAAGTTCGTTATTGTAGTTTTTAGATGTGTTAACGAACATGTAAGAACCTAGAGCATGTTTTTTCAAACTTAAACTTCTTGAAGAACTTTGATTCAAACCCTCTATTCATGTCCCAAATGTTAATTCATGTTTGATAGTGAGTGTCTATGTCTTCACTTTCTAAAACATATTGTGAATATATTTCCGTAATAGGTTCGCTTTAATTATTTTAAACGCGAATGAAAATTAGTTGTCGACTTGGCGTAGCAAAGGTAAAATAAGTTTGTAAAAGAGTGTGACTACCCTATGTGTATGATAGGTACAACAAGACACAGGGGCCGGGACGCCGCCGCTTTCAAATACGCTTCAAATTGCATTACACTTGCTGTGATACGAGTGGGCTCAGCCTTTTCCCTCACCCGTTAGAACTGTCTTTTTATATTCCGATAACACTCGTACGAAGGTAATTACAGATGTAGCTCGTTTCACAATATTTTTATTTCAGTTTGGAGTGCTGTAAAATGGTTGTTTCTTTTAAATATATTTAAAACTATAGTGTTCCGTGGTGTTTTGGCACTTGTTTGAGGAGCGCGCTGTTGGTTAAATAAATGAAAGTGACAGTGCACTTTACTTTTGGTAGGTATTGAAAAAATCAAGATGGCGGCGTTACCGACTATGGGCCAGTACCACCAAAGACTACAATATATCAACGAGTACTAACACGCTACACTGTAAACTTCGCACGATGATGCAAATAGCGTATGGCTGCGTATTCTCTTTTTGAAAAATAAGAACACAGGTAATATGTTTTTATTTATATTTTACACCCTAGTTATAGCTACTTTCAGTCCGCAATATCCTGAATAAAATAACACGTCCTTTAATTCTATTAGTATGAAACTTTGCGAATCAATTCTATTTCATGAAGGTTTTCCAAAATGACCACTTGGAACCCTGGACAAACGACATTGTATGTCCAGTCTACCAGAATGTTTACTTAACGTCTGTCGGTATTAATTTGCAACAATCTCCGTTAGGCGTGTAGTCGGGGCCACTGATTCAATTATGTCACGTTTGGAGTACACTCGTTCACGCGAAAACATGGGGAAAAACGAGAAAAATTTCGGCATTAGATCGCGCTGATAAGTGAATGACTTCTCGCATGGCTAGCTGTCAAAGGGCGGGCAGCCAGGCGCGAACCGACCCACGCGGTCGTCACACCGCCGCCGCGCGCCGCCCGGCACAATCCGCGCGATCCGAGCCCACAAACAGAATGCGCTTCATAAAATCGTTTAATTCATTTGCGTTTTGACTATTCAAGAATACTTGACCGACCGTTTTTCGTGTGAATTCAGACTGACCCGTATTAGCGATTTTTTATCTGATATTGTGGTTACCCACTTGAGGTAAATAATAACAGCCGCACGGTTCGATTATCGTCGTTAAGCATCGCTTGCAGACTTGGACCCATAGATGGGTAACTAACCATTAGATAAGTACCTATCGAGTGACCACGGGGGTCACTCGATAGGTACTTATCTAATGGTAACTTCGGAAAGATCTTGGCCAGTCGTTACTGATAATAAGAAAATCAGTATTGCCAATTAGCCATTGATTGTGGTCTGATAGTTTTTAAGTCACAAGACAACAAAATGTTGTCATTTCAGGTTAACAGTGATCTGAAATGCGATAATTTCAGTACCTTCTTCTTAACATACTACCTTTAATGGTGTGTAAACGATACAATAATGAGAATAGATCGTCAGCTCTCGCGAACGATGTTCCTGTTAGCCTCGCGGCAGTAAAGTAAATCCTTTCTAAATTGCGCGTCGCGCACACATCGCCGCCGCCCGAGATATGTCGATATTTTAAAAGAACACAAGCTCCGCACGACATAAAAAAAGATACGAGAGTTAGGACTTAGTATCCATTTGCTGAAATTGGCCTCGTTCAAGATAACAACAAGTTTTCGCACCCTCGCAACTAAATGTGCAATTCATACGTGTGTAAATTTATGTGTGTACACGCTACTATGCACCCTATTGTGTGGGTCATAAGACTCCGTATGCTGCTGCTCGAACCAGTTTTAAGCATATGTCATTGTGGATGCTTAGGTAGTCTTATCAGATCTTGTTGGACAACATGCGGTGAGCGTCGATTCTTTATCGTTAGTAAAATTTTGTTTATCCACGTAAGAAAATTGGTACCTACCTACCTGCATGTTGATGCAAATATTTGGTGACGCATATTAATGTACTAGCTGACCCGCGCAACTTCGTCTGCGTCACATAAATATAGCTATAACCTTTCTCGATATATCGACTTTCCGACATTAATTAAGCTAAATCGTAACACACAAAAAATCTTATCTTTCCTCTTTAATACAATAGTTTAGATGGTTTAGATTAGATTATATTAAAGTGTGAATTACTATAAAATCTATCTCTTACTGTTAAATATACTTTATCACTCTGTACTTGTAAACATTATGATGCAGTAAATATTTTGAATTTGAATTTCCCGGAGGCAGAATCCCCCGTACCTACATTGCGACGCAACCCGCGTAATTATTTTTCCGCGCGGGTATTTTTACATTGCGATATCTTCTAAGATATTTGTTTAAACTGTATAGAGCAAAGAGCACAAATATTCTATATTAAATTTCCGTTCTAACGAACACATTTATTTAGATATAGATTAATACCATATGGGTTAAATAAGCTTCGCAAAAAATAATTCTTTTTAACCTAACATTTTAATAATAAAAAATGGTTACAGTGAGTCAATCTTAAAAGATAGACAGATGCTGTCGCGGACTTTTTTTTAGAACTTTTAAAGACGAATAATTACTTCATACATGATATTCTCGTAACTTAAACCGTTTTCGCAGCGCACGCAACGGAAGCTCTCAGAAAGGAATTTTCTTTTCCCGTTTTTGCAACATTTCTCATTTATGCTCCGCTCCTATTGGTAGTAGCGTGATGTTATATAGCCTATAACCTTCCTCGATAAATGAACTATCCAACACAAAAAGAATTTTTCAAATCCATCCAGTAGTTCCAGAGTTTATCGCGTTCAAACAAACAAACAAACAAACAAACAAACAAACAAACAAACTCTTCAGCTTTATAATATTAGTATAGATATACTTTAAATTAATTAATAATAGTATTAAAAGTCCAACTGCATGAAAATGATAAACTATTGTGTATATTATTATGTAAATCACATATTACAAGAGATAGGTAGTCAATTAGACATAGATGTACGCACGTAAGTCCGCGTAGGTCAGACCCTAGCTTATTTCAACAGGCAGCGTCCCATATCGTTTAGCATGTGATTATACACGCTTCGATGAACAAAGAAAACTATCCTCCGCCGCACCGCGCCGCTCTTGGCAGTGCATGCATTCTTTCCCGGATATATTGAACGCGGGACAGCGTTGTGCTACACACATATACAGTCAACTGAACAACATCACAATGTCTAGTAGCTGTAGGCACGTTACTATAAGTAATATTCTGTAGACCTTTATAATTCAATAAAATGTGATGATATCAGAAAGGGAGAAAAGCGTAACATAAAGAATGTGAGATGGCAATAAACGAGTTAACAGGACATTTCAGGCGCGGGTAGTCTCATAACCCTCCACCGCTCGGTACCGGGCCTTTTTGTATAACTGTCATCTTGTCAAACTATAACACGCTGCAAATCCCCACATTTCCATACAGCCGTATTTTACGGCTCACCAGAGAAAATAAATAACAACGATAATATAAATATGAGAATTTTCCGAACCTTTAAGTTTGAAGGTATTTACATATCAGTTGTTGACGGAAAAATCCAGATAATAGTGAATGGGGAGGATGTATCGATTTGATCAGTTTGGTTGTATTGATAAAGTAACATAGTTTTGGTTCTGTTGTCATAATATCTAATTTAAAACTTTTGTAGTGGGTACTACTGTTTTTGCTAGATTGTCCTTTCACTTAATCCTCGTTTTTTTTTTTTAATACGGAATGCTCATTGCCAGTCTAGAAATTGAGTAGTGACACCACAAGCCGTCGGCCGGCGTTTGACCCGCAGGACCCGCGTGATGGATGTCGGGGCAATTTGTCCGACCCCCGCCGATGACCCGTCACCCGGCGCTCGTCTCTACTGACTGATACATGTCACTATGTCAGCGCGCAATCGAACCACTTACTTACCACTGTTGGTAGACATTTGTGAAATTGTGTATGGATATTGTTTTAAAATAACCTAATCGTGAATTTAGTTAGGGAGTCAAAATTATCTTTTCTCTTTGAAATTTGTCATAAGATTGAAAAGTTAAGTGTTACGCATACGCACATGAGATGCCTCAATTAATACTAGGGTGTATCAACACAATTACTTTTTAGGGTTCCGCCTGGTCAGCAGGTCGTCTTAGGGGTATATTTCCAAATTCAATTTTGTAACGTAGTGTCTTCTACTCGTATGAACTGCTTCAAAATCACAAAACTGAAGTAAAATTATGGAAAATTTTAGTACCTACTTATATAACTGCACAGCAGTTCCTGAAAACCTAATATATAGTTATTGTATAATGAGATATTTACTTCTTTACGCCCTCTTCAGTTTGTAAAAAAACTGGACAAGTGGGAGTCGGACTCGCACATGAAGGGTTTCGTCCGTAGTTCCGTACCCCTTTAATTTGTATTATTTGTTGTTATAGTGGTAACATAAATACACATTTTGTGATAAGATTGTTTTTCACAGTGTTTGTGTGAATAACGGTTTTTTAAATGTCAAAAACTGCTAACTTATCTCGTTCAAACAAATTTTCGTTGAAAGTTTTCATTGCGGTCCACTGCATTATTTTTATATTTTTCGCTCTCTTAGTTTAAAAGTAAAATGGGGCGGGGGCGTTTACCACTTTGGAAGAGCCGATCTTTCAAACGATTATCTTTGAGAAAGAAACGGTTTTAGAAACGGTTTAAACCTCAGTGTCATTTTTAAAGGCCTATCTATAAATAACCCCCACAAATAATTTTGTATGGGTTAATAAAAAATAGGTACATCTACCTCCCACCAAGTTTCAACTGTGTAATCTTAGAGCTTAATACTTTCTGAATATAGGCTGTGACGTGACTCCTGTGACATACGGAGGGACAGACAGACTTGACGAATCTAGAAGGTTTTCTTTTTTGCCTTTCGGCTAAGGAACCCTAAAAACGCCGTCTATAAGTTTTCCATAGACAATTTTCTGGTGAATTGTTGGTGTACTAGTAGCTACTAGCTACACCTCTGCCTAATACTTCTGTACCCTGTACGCCAGGAGATTTTTTCGTTGTTGTATTGCAAAAAAATTGTTTTTTTTTTCTTGATTGTACCTGGTAACCTTCTAGTAATTATATGTAGATATTGGTTGGAGGTCAAAGTTTAGATTTTTACACAAGTTTGTTTTAAATATCAGTGATTTGGATAATCGTTTTACTTTAATTGCCTCATTAGGCCTCAATGAGCTGCTTACTATTACATTGAGTTTTATCGTAAAACGTGATTTTTCACTCCTTAAAAACGTTTACAGCCTGTATTAGGTTTTCTTTATTGGAAATAACTTTACGGAACTCAAATTTAGTTGGCAGGACACTTAGCGAGGTGCAGTGATGACAGGTGGACTAATGCGGTCACCGAAAGGCGTCAAAGAACTGGCAAAAGAAGTGAGTGTCGTCTAGTGGCGAGATGGGCAGACGTCTTAGGTAGTTGCCAACGGGGGAAAAACCTGGTTGAGGCTGGCACATGATACACCATGACCACCTGAATTCATACCCAGCAGTGGATGTGAATTCAGGTTGGGAATGGTGATGATATACTGCAAATGTTTATTTGTATAAAAACAAATAAACAGACCAAATTGAATTTCTGAATCTGCCATGTCGGCTTTGTATAGCTGAGGCTTTGACTTGAGGAAGGCTACAGCCCTTACGACCTAAGCAAAACGCGAAATTGCAGGTGAAACCGCGTTACATACCTAGATACGCATCCATTTATATTGTGACTCCAATACCAATAAGTAAAGCTATACAATTCTGTAAGCTTAAGTTAAAAACGTTCAGTCCTGGCTACCGTGGCTACGGCTCCATGAGACAAATTAGACGATGCGATAAGTAAAAGAGAACATAATATAACATTATTATTTCAATGCAGATATCTCGGTTTTAGTGTGGATCGCGAAGTAATGGTGCGAGGGCGGGTCTCGGGATTTTCCACTGGGCGGAGTTTACGAGAAAAATACACCGCCTTTCGGGCGCCACGCCCTCGTGCTCTCGCTTTTCCACACGAGCATTTAACTTATTTTCGTTTTATTATGTCGTGGCCGTGTGAGGTTGCCTGTCTGGGCACACACACACCGGCTCCATGATACAGAATATTAGCGCACTGCTGCACGCTAACTGCCTTTCATATTGTTGAAGTCTGCCCTTAGACTGACTGCAAGAATTTTAGACCTCTGACTTTTTAGAACCATTTCTAATGAAGGAATAAATAATTTGTTTCATTAGTTTATATTAATAACTAGTGACCCGACCCGGCTTTGCACGGGTGCAAACCTTCCTCTTGATATACTCTATCTATTAAAAAAACCCGCATCATAATTTGTTGCGTACCACTTAAGCATACATAGGGACAGACAGCGGGAAGTGACTGTTTTATACTATGTAGTGATGATGATAGTGATAGTGAAGTCAATTTAAGCCTTATATAACCCAGTATTGACTGGGTTGTAGAGGTCAGATAGGCAGTCGCTGTATGTAAAGTACTCGTATTCAGCTAACTCCGGCTGGACTGAAAGCTGACCTCAAGTTTATAGTTGGAAAACGTTAGGCAGATAGTGACGATGAATTGGTAGTCGAGTGCAGTCAATTCATAATACTAGATTTAGCAGTAGACTCAAGAAGGAGACCAATAAGTTATGTAATAACTGGATAGTTGACACGATTACCAAAAATCCCAAGACACAAATTATCTAAAATCACCCTTTATTTTATGAATAAAAACCTGATTATATTTTATTTTTTGCGTTGACATTACTATTGATTTACTTCGACTAAAAGTTTACAGGGCAGAAGAACGACGATGATGATGTTTTTTTTTATAAATGATGTACAATAGATGCTAAAAATTTAAACTAAAAGTTAATACTTAGGTACATATACAAAGACCAAATAAGACACTTAGGCGTCCTAGTACTCCTCCGCATCGCCGACAACCGGGAACGTGCCCTGAAGACTGGCAGCATTGCCACGTTGAATGGCAATGCTAATCCTTTGACCAAAGAATGAGCCAGCCCTTCGACTAATTAATCACCCACAAACTATTTACGTACAAAATCAACGTTTGATCATAATATTAAGTACACCTCGTTGGTGTAGTGGTCGCAAGCGCGACTGCTGAGCATGAGGTCCTGGGTTCGATTCCCGGGTCGGGCCAATTGTATTTGGTTTTTTTTAGCCCAGTTGATGGCAATAGGCTCGCCCCCTATTACATGGGACAAACATAACTGGCGAAATGTGGGTGTACTATTAGGCACACCTTTGCCTAACCTTTCGAGGATTACAGGGGTGAACTTATAAAATAAAAAAAAAATAAAAAAAGAAGAAACAGAGTAGGTAGCCGGTAGTTTTGTGCAAAGATCGCCGATGGTCAAGTAACTTCGGCTAGTAAGCGAGCTATCGTCACGATACGTCACGGAGGAAGTAGCAAAGCGAGACAATATTCGTAGCCACTATTTAAGTCAGACCAAATAGATCTCAATTAATATAAGTCGAGTCATGTTATTGCCTATTGTAAAGATTTTCGTTTTTTATTTTGGTATTTGTAAAATATTTATTAGTTTATTCTATATATATTTTTTTTTTATTTATGTATTATTATAATTATATAAGTATATAGTTTAGTTTTTAGAGTTGATGTTGTTTTTTAGATATTTTGTACCCTACCACAATGTTGTCTTATTTAACCCTAAGGTTGACTGGTAGAGAATGCCTTGTGGCATTAAGTCCGCCTATGTACCACTATTGTGCATGAAGTTTAAATAAATAAATAAATAATATCTAACGTACGTGCCAGGCGCCAGCGCAATGTATTGTATGGTAATATCCTTAGTCAACTCTTAAAAGAAAGAAAAAACTACAGGAAAATTAAAAAAAAAACTGTCGTGAAAAACAATTTTATTTTAACTTTCTTCTTTATCCCTCTAGGAACTCGATAAAAAGAAATCCGATGATATCCGACTTACTACCTACATAAAATCCACCTTTTTGTCTTAACAGTAAAAACTCATTGGAGTCAATAATTATGTCATAAAATAACTGGCCTGAAATCTAGAATGCCAAATTTGAAAATTGTTAGAATACTATGTTGTGACTGTGACAATCAATTTGAAATTGGATCACGATGGCTTTTTTTTTTAAATAAGGCCGTTCGGTTCTGTGTTGTGACAGGGTGTGACATAAAACTTTTTTATTTTCTTTCTATGGAAGTTTTGACAAATTAAATACATAAACATTAATTCATCGATGTAGTTCATCAAATACAACAACAATTTTCCCATTTCTGCCTTGTCTATGGATGATGGTGTCGTCTAATAGAAGGCTTATCAACCCTATCAACTAAGTGATCCCGTTTCATTTGTTGTTTTAATAATTCACAAGAGCAAAAGTAACATAATGGAGAAAACAGTATTGTCTGAAATGGATTCAAGACGAAAACTTTTAACATTTGCAAGCAATGACTGGATAAGAGTATTAATAAGGGAATACGAGTTAGAAGGTAATACTTCTATTAAAATTTGTAATATTGCTGATATTTTAGCCCTATTTTTTTTTATTGGTTTATTAGATGCTTATTTTGCAATAGGCAGATGTGTTTTAACTAAGGCAGAGTTGTTATACTTTCAGGGATAAATTAAGCACATTGTAATCAGGACCTATTTTAAATAACTTGTTTGTTGAGCTTTTATTACATAACTAATAGCGAAATGTGGTTGAAGCATTAGGTACACCTCTGCCTTACCCTTCGGGCATTACAGGCGTGATGTTATGTTTTTACATTAATATTGAATTTGAGAACTTTACATTTCGTTATTTTCAGTTAGAGTGGAAGCCCGCTGGCCGACGATTTTGTTGAATTCGACAGAGAGGCGGAAGGTATGGGCTATTAGCTCATTACTTCGCGTACGTGGTAAAGGAGTGCCAGGATGTGCCTGCAGACTCTTAGAAAGATACCTATCCACTCATGTTCGAACATTTTTACAAGAAACTCGTAGTAAGCAGACAAACATTTATTACTTAAACTCTAGCTCTTGTGATGCGTGGTATAAAGTAATCCCACAGTTTCGTATAACCGAGACTAAAAGGATCCTATGTCCTGACCAAGGCACCCGATTTCAACCAAGTATGATTGATCTGAAAACAACTACGTAATCAATAAAAAAACATTGTTAGGCGTTAAAACATGAAATGAATGAAGACAGTACTTCGAAATGTTTTCGCATTTCGACATTAATTTGCCTACCATTGATATTTTTTTTGATTACGTAGTTGTTTTCAGCTTCGATCTATCTTGAACTGAAAAAGGCTCAATGATCGTGATGACTACAATAGTAGGGATGCGCTATTGGTTGCAAATCTGACATAGCTACCAAATATGTATATATGTTTGTATGTTCGCCCTAATTCTTGCACCTCAATTTTGAAGCAGATATCTTCAACCGATTGCTGAAATTTTGCACGCATATATAGATATCACGTAAAAATGCAATATTATGGTAAAATGGAGCTGATCTGATGACGGAGCTGGAAAGTGGCCATAGAAACTCCGTTAAAAAACGACTTAACCCCATTGAGTTTGGGCTCATATGATTCGTCTTGACGAGTGCTTTGTCTCTAGATAATATCCAGAATCTGTTGATGGAGGATCTTAAAAAATATCCGTATGCAACCGTCAGATTAAGGAAAATAAGTTCATTCCATTTGTTACGAATATGAATTCTATTTGATTAGATGGATGACCCAATGCCATTGCGATGTGAGCATTTGTCATATCGCTTACGTTGTGCCACAGGTTACCAGGGAGGGCGAACCCTGTTGTACTGAAGCCCTTATTCTCTTATGTAATGTATGAAACTATGTTTGTTCGGGTGGAATCTTGCAACTCAATTTTTGAAGCAGATGTTAACTTCAACCGATGGAGCTGAAGTTTTGTGTAAACGTTTAGTTTGAATGACAATGCACGATTAGCGTTTTAGTGGCGCATTCCTCCAAACACCCAAGTCCACGTATCGCCTCAGGGCACCGGGGTGAACTCTGTTGTATATTTAGGTCTTACCCTTAACCAAGCTCTGGGAGGGACGACAAATCTTTCTTCAGTGTCAAGTTACGTGACTTTAAGTAGGGTAGCTTACAATCATTAGAAGGTCTCCTTACTGAAAAGCTAGCCTGTTCGAAATTAACCGGCAAACGACCTTGCAGCAATAAATGACATTACCAGACTGAGCAACCTGTCACGCGATAACTAAAAATTAAAAAAATAATTCAAAGTAAAAAACCTTTTAAAAACAACCTTTTATTTAAATGCGCTAAAAATAATAAAATAAACTTTTCCTTTAAAACTTTAACTATAAACATATAACGTCATCACACAATTCACATGATATAAAAGTTTGTCGCGAGATTTACCTACCTGTGTAGTTAAACAAGTACCTAAATGTAAAAGCTATGTGTCTAATTGATTTTAATTTTTAAATTCTTCAATCTTAGTAAATATAATACAAGTACTTAAATCTCGCGACAAGCTTTTATATCATATTATTATGAATTGTATGATGACGTTATACGTAAGTAGATAGTTAAAGTTTTGAAGGAAAAGTTTATTTTATTATTTTTGGCGCATTTAAATAAAAGCTTGTTTTTAACTAGTTTTCTACTTTGAATTTCAGTGTTTATCTTTAAATAATTAGACTCTAATTGGTAAGAGCAACGAAAACTTGCTTCGTATTTATAGGCGAGTCTAACATGAAGTACAAAATTTGATGCTGTTCTTCAAACTATGAGACGGAGAATAACGTATCCTTCGTACATTGATACCTGCAGACTACAAGAATTAGTGGACGTTAGCGATACCGCCTAAAGCGAGCGATACGTATTGGATCGACTTATTATAATGGGTGTTAAAAGAACCTTAAAGGTGCAGAGAGGATCTGATTCGTCCCGTTATTGCAATCATTAGGTTTTTTTTTAATCTGGGAACTTTTTAGTTACGGAGCCTTGTATTATATTGAATGCATCCATTAGCAAAATGTTTTGAGTGCTTTTTATTGAGTCCTAACTCCTACCGTAATCCGTGATTATTCACCCCAAAAAGTGCTCTTCTGTGCAATAATTTCTGTGTAAAGGTACTTAGTTTGACGTACAGCATGCTTCGTTGACGGCTTCGTGGTCCGTTTGCACCTTTTAGATGGTCGCTAGAAAGAGGGTGTCAATGTTTTGCCGGTAGGCGCTGAAGAATGGCTGCGGTACAAGGACGATGTGTTGTCGCGGTTCTACCTGCTGGCCGTGTCGTGCGTGCAGCTGGCAGCCAAGATGAGCGACATGCAGGCGCAGCTCAACGCGTCCACTGTCAGAAGCATGCTACTGCACGCAGACATCGACTACTCCACGTTCGAGATCGTGACCATGGAGATTCACGTATACTATTTTCTCGGTACGTATTGCGTATTATCTGACTAGAGTGTTTGTAAAATCTGATTTATAAATGAAACGATTAACTTCGTAAATAGCTTAGTTACAACGATTTTGAACTAATTTTACCTTTTAGTAAGTTTTACCGTTTAGTAGCATCCTACTAATATTATAAATGCGAAAGTTTGTGAGGATAGAATGGATGTTTGTTACTGTTTCATGCAAAAACCACTGAACGGATTTGAATGAAATTTACCACACAGTTTATGACCTACTGGATTAACACCGTGTGGGACATTTTTGAATTTCGATAGTATGATCCCGTGGGACAACGAAATGCAGGCGGTCGAAGTCGCAGGAGTAAGCTCTGTAATGTGCACACTGTTGGAGCACACCGTGGGGCACACTGTCTGTGAATGAGACTGGGCTAATTCTATTGTTGTTAAATGTTGGGAATAAGCACACCACTCTGTCCAGGACTGCTAATCTCACAACTAGCATACATTTCAATAGTATTTTGTTCTAGGATACCGTATACCATTATGGAATAGTTTGGAGATAGCTGAATATCTGGCAGTCCGAATGGGTCTGACGGAGCCTCGGGTCCTCAACGCGGTGGGGCACATCATCAACCTGACCGAGTACCACCGTGATGTCCTCGAACGGCACATGAAGCACTGGTTGTGGCACAGGAGTTCTGATACAAGTGCAACTCCTCCAAGTCAGTATATTACAACACATTTTTGGATATATTCATTATCATTCTCCTGCCCATATTCCAATTGATTTGGAGTCGGCGCAGCCTGTTTTCTTCTTCCATACTTCTCTATTACTCGTCATTTTGACAATCACCAAGCCATATCATATGGGGAACTGGGCGAAATAATCCACAACGAAAGGACTGATCGCCCGCCTGGTGTCTGCCGGCGTCCCCGAAGATAAATAGAATAAGCCATTATATCATAATTTACACAGTATATCCATAGTTTCTTAAGTGTTCCTCTACTCATAAAGCGATTCATATTCATACTCTAAACTTACCTCATTTCTGTGCATCACATGCCCATACCATGACAACCAATTACTATATAACATAACAACACTAATTTCATAACTTGTACTTAAGTCCCATGTTAATAGAAGGGTCAGTAACCGAGAGCTATCCAGACTTTGGGTCTTCGGCCAGTGTTCTGTAGTTAGTTAGACCAACAAATCAGTTTATTGTTTCTATTTGTACTAAGGGGGGAACAAGATGACCTTACACAACCTGCACGTGTGCGCGGGCGCGGTGGTGGCGACGGCGCGGAACATGCGCTGCGTCGCCCACGACCTGGTCTTGAAGCTGAGCAAGCTGCTGCGCGTCGAGTCGTGCTACATCAAGGCGATGGCCAACACTATCGTGCTGCGCGTGCTCAGTGAAGACATACCCATCCTCAAGAAGAGGCGTCTCATGTAGATGAAGTGCTGTGAGACACTTCGAACAGTCGTTGTTCTTATTTATACCACAAGCTAACCAGCATATATTATACAAAATAAGCGAAAGCACGTCCTAACTTAGTAGTTAAAATGACAACGCAATAGATTTTGTTTATTCATAAACAACTGGAATCCTGTATTTCTTGACTTGGTGTACTTTTCTCGCGTACCGCATTCCGCCAGTTACAAGTTACTAAGCGAGTCCTCAACTGAGCACAATTCAAAACGACTAACGAGAAATTGGATGGCCGATGGGGCCGAAAAGTTCTGGAACGGCGACCGCGAACTGGAAGACGTTGCGTTGGAAGGCCTCCCACTAGGTGGACCGACGACCTGGTCAAGGTTGCGGGGACCCGCTGGATGAGAGACGCACGGGACCGGTCAATGTGGCGACACCTGGGGGAGGCCTATGTCCAGCTGTGGACGTCTTTTGGCTGAAATGATGATGATATGATAACGAGAAATTGGATTTAGATTTTTGCCAATATACTTGCTTTACTTGTGTATGATATGTTTACTAGAGAGTACCCATTTGTCGTTGTAATTAGCAAGTTAAGTTAATGCGACTAGGCTTACAAGTCCTTACTCGACTGCTCTGTGCCTTTGATCGTATGTTTGAAGTGGTGTGCGGATTGTCCAGTTGATGACAATGGCCCTTCCCTAGGCTACATTGAGCCTTGAACATAACTGGCGAAATGCAGGTCTAACCTAACCTAACCCTTTGAGGATTTCAGGCGTGATGTTGTGTATGTTTTAATAGGAAAGTTGTGGTCCACCCGTACATATAATTGCTACGTGCTGGGTTTGATATAAAATAAATGCCACCGCTAGACTGTTAGGTTAGGTTTGCTCCTAACAATACAGAAATAAGTGTGTTGTTAAGGACGCATTCCCGATTGATAAGTCAAATCATTACTTTTTTAAACAAAAGTATGTTTATTAAATACAATGCTTTGTATTTTTAAAATGTTTTTGCTGCTTATTGTAGATAGATGTGCAAGGTACAATTCTTAACTATAAATATAATTTTAGATATGTCCAGTTTCTCAATAAATGTACCGAAGTAAATTAAAACACTTCGGTACATTTATTGAGAAACTGGACATATCTAAAATTATATTTATAGTTAAGAATTGTACCTTGCACATCTATCTACAATAAGCAGCAAAAACATTTTAAAAATACAAAGCATTGTATTTAATAAACATACTTTTGTTTAAAAAAGTAATGATTTGACTTATCAATCGGGAATGCGTCCTTAACAACATACATTCAAATAGGTACAATCTGTCTAGGTGGTAAAATTTGTTAAGTGTTTGATGTATGCGTTACGGGTAATGCTAGAAGATGTAGACATAGCTTTATCCAAGATAGTAGGTACAGTTCCGTTTTTGTGACCTTTGACCTCGAATAACTTTTTTTCCAAGGGTCGGATCGATGGGGACTTTTTACATTTAATTTATAATGGTGTTTTGAATAATCATACCAATTTACAGCCGGGTGGGAATTAATGTAACCTTGAATACCCGGACTATAAACTACGTGCTTAGGTTACATCTCTGTCAACTTTTTGAATTGTTATATCTCAAAAACGGTGGATCTGTCAACTTTTTGAATTGTTATATCAAAATCGGTGGTAGAAATGTAAGTGTTAAGACATTTTTATAGATTCTTATCTGTTCTTTAAATTTTGTCTTCATAAATATTATGATAAAACTTACCGTTTTGCTAAAAATCGCGAAAAACACATTTTTGTGACCTTTGACTTCGGATAACTTTTTTTCCAAGCGTCGGATCGATAGGGACTTTTTACATTTCATTTATAATGGTGTTATGAACAATCGAACCAATTTTCAGCTGGGTGCGAATTAATGTAGCCTTGAATGTCTAAATTGACCGGACTAAATTGGTTTCTTTCTTTTTGTTGTTCAATCTTAGGAACACGACATTTTTTTTTTTGTTGTACCTTGTGCCATAAGTATGTAATAGAGTCTCAATTTCATGAGACATTTAGCAATAAATGTAAGTAATATAATTTCGTTCTGAATCTAATTTTTTTTTGTATTTCACAAATATGTGGTACAAAATGTATGGGACATCGACGCGCATGTTATAACAATTAGTATTATATACTTACTTACTGTTGTAAGTTTAGTTATGTTGTTGTATCGCAATGTCTTATTATTTCCTCCGTTTAACTAGTGTATGGGCATATATTTACCGCCTTATTCATAAAAATAGTTAAGAGTTGTTTAACTTAAGCTTGGTTTATCTCGCATGCCGTCTCACTTCAATAATATTCAAATGAAAGTGACGGCATGCGAGATAAACCAAGCTTAAGTTAAACAACTCTTAACTATTTTTATGAATAAGGCGGTTAGTGTACTATACAGTCATCAATACTTGTTATGTACTTTTAGTCCAATCACTGGCGTGTTTTTCATGACACGTAAATTACGTATGAATAATTGAACAGAGTGCAATTAGCGGAAAAGTGGAAGAAAGTGTATACTGGTCTGACTTTATGTGGAGTTCATGCATGTATTGACAAGAAAGATGAAAAAAAAATCGATTGGCATGCCTTTTTTAGTTTTTTTCCAAGCTTGTAATTCGATAAATGACTGTGTGCACACTACACTGCACATTATCATCAATTTAGTTTTGTTGGTAATTTTTATGTCTGTACAAAAAAACTCCACACCTCTGGGAATACTTGTTTCCACTTTAATTATGTGTATTTATTATTTACATAGAGTACCTACTCTGTTAATTTTAGATTAAGCTAAATGTAAATTAAGACTTGATAAAATACTAGTTTCTTTTCATAATGCCCGAATTGACATGCATTTAATATAATTATGCTGCTGCATGTCTACAGGCAACATTGTAATTGTTGTGAATAAAAAATAGATTTTTTCTCACGATTGTAATTTTTATTTCTATTCCTTCATCTAGATTGCATTATCTACCTTTTTTAATGAGTATATAAAAGGTCATTAAATTAACTAAAACACATATTATAATAATATAACGTTATACTGTCTTCATCAACTTTTTCCAACTATGTTGAATCGGCTTTATAATACGCTAGCTTTTGCCAGCGGCTTCGCCCGCGTGAAAATGACGATTTTCCATACAAACTTTCATCCCCAATTTAACTCCTTAGGGGTTGAATTTCGAAAAATCCTCCCTTATTCCTTGTCTACGTTATAAAGGGAACCTCTGTGGAAAATTTCAGTTTTCCACGTTCAAGGGTTTGAGCTGGGCGTTGATGAGTCAGTCAGTCAGTCAGCAGGACTTCTCTTTTGATTTATATAGATATCTAGGTACTACTGTATCCAACTCGAACAATTAACGAAATATTGTATGTCACCGATACATTATCATGACAGAATAACCTATTTTACGTGCAGGTATATTTCAATACCGCTTTAATGTCTCCTCACAGCACGCTTATTAAATTGTGTAGTTCTTTGCACAAGTTAGTTTGGAGCCTGAGCACTGAACAGGAGCAGCGCATCAGATATTAAAGTGTGCGTTTGTTGTGGCGTGCCCCGCTTTGATCGCTCACTCGCGAAATATGGCTGCACCGCCGGAACGCTGCCGGTTTAATATCCACGCCAATCAAACGCGTAACGTCTGCCAGTTATTATTGCAATATATTAAAACGATGAATGCACAATCATGTGTGATATTACGCGTGTGTCACACACCCACACACGCACCACCAACCAAACGACCTGGAAAGAATAATTTAGTTTGAGAAAGTTACATTTTTTTGGAAAACAATAATTACTGAATTAAGGGCCGATTTATTCAATTTTAAAAACCTTGTTGTGTTGAAAATACGTCAAACTACATTGTTATTTCTAGTGTTATTTGACGATTCGTACTTACCTACACTCGGATCATTAATGCAAAAAGTGTCTACACTGCGATGCCAATCCAAACATTCTCGTAATAACCTTAATATAGATTGCCATTTTAGTTGCTGTCCCAGTAAAAGGAGGACGAAATTTAATTAAACAGTAATTGTGGTTAGCAGCGGCGCCCTTTTTATCCGCAAAATGTTAACAAGTTATAAAAATTATGAATTAACATCCACGCGACGAGGGTCCGGCGCGGGGTCGCGGGAAGGGGGAGGGGGGGTTTGGTTAAGGGTCCACCACAATAGACGCTGCTCAAGGGTGCCCAATAAAAACTTGACAAATGGCGTTTCATAATCGTGTTGCATTCCGAGCGTCGTCACAGCCATCCCGGATTGTCCTCCCTCTGGAAAATATGTCTCTTGTTCAGAAATTACCTCGTGTGCTGACAGCGCTACTACATCATATCACATTTCATTGCATGCTGTGGGGAAGCCATACTATTTTTTCGGTGCAATATGTTTATTTTGAGAATACTTGCCTGTCTATCTGATTGTTGTAATTGATTATCCTTTGATTACAGTATTATAATAGTTAAATTGGAGGAGTAACCGATGCTTGTCGAACGTAACCAGCATGATATTGCCAGTGTGCTTACACGCTGTCTTGATCGCAATAGCGATTAGACCGCAAATGTAACGTCATAACCACAGGGCCTGGAGAGGCGGTAAGACCACTATACCATTACCGGCACCTCACGTGATCTTGATCTCAATTAACATTACCGCATACTGCGCATACAGCCACTTTCACCTAACCTAACCATAGATTTGAGGACACCTGTAAACGTATCATTAGTAATGTAGGTATCTGTTTGTGTGATTAGTTAGGATAGTCCTTCTGTTACTACCAAATGTTTAATATAATAATATGTACAAGTCTATCACAAAGCAATATAAGGTCCCATTAAAATAGGTGGACAAATTTTAACACAGCGTTCAGTAGGTCTAACCAAAGATATCTAAACAAAAAAAAACATAAAATAAAGTGTTTTTTTTTTAACTTAATATAATTATTTGCCGGCACTCTAGAACAAACTCATCCTTTAGGAGTAGGTACTTAAATGTGTTTTTCTTATTATTATTTTTTACTATCATCCTTATTTTGGTGGTCTGAATGATTTCTGAAATTTTGTCCACCTATTTTAATGGGACCTTATATATTGTGAAAAACCGGCCAAGAGCGTGTCGGGCCACGCTCAGTGTAGGGTTCCGTAGCAATAATCCTTTTTTGTTTGAAATAAGATACGTTCAGGATAATAAAATATGTAAACGAAGTTAAAAAAAATGCTTGCATATACGATTATAAGTACTACAAACTTAGTCCAGAAATTATTTTGTACAACATTTTGTCTTTTTTGTACAAAAACTGTTTCCATCCAAGTTCAAAATGATTTTCCTAGAAAGTCCTTATAAAGTTCTACTTTTCATATTTTTTTTATATTTTCTAAACTTATGGTTCAAAAGTTAGAGGGGGACACACAAATTGTTTTTTACTTTTGGAGCGATTATTTTCGAAATTATTGACATTATCAAAAACTGATTTTAGTAAACCCCTATTCATTTTTAAATACCTTTCCAACAATATATCACACGTTAGGGTTGAAATTAAAAAAAAAATCACTTACCACTTTACATATAGGGGGGCTACCCTAATAAAACATTTTTTTCCAATTTTTATTTTACCACTTTGTCGGCGTAATTGATACACATATTGGTACCAAATTTCAGCTTTCTAGTGCTAACGGTCACAGAGATTAAGCGAGGGCGGACAGACGGACAGACAGACATATATCTTTATCACAGACCTAAGCAGCCCAAGTAGCAAAATTGTCGTTTAGTAAGCTCCTGTTAACGTCTTGTTTCGTTCTACTGTACTGAGAGAGTATGTACTTCTTAAAACGTCTGAGACGAAGCTGCTTAGGTCAAGGACATGACAAGGTCATGACTTCTAATGAATAGTCAGCACCAAACTAGCATGCCCTCTGACTTATAAAGGTAAGATATTTATATGTGCCCTACATTTGCTATTACTAGAGTAATGAGCCCCTTTGTTGTCATATTGTGATTTGTTAGAGAAAGTAAGAAAAAGTTCAACAAATTTAAACAAATGGATACGATATAAGCGTAGGGGCAAAGAACAGTCTCGAAAATGTATCTTGAAATTTAATCGGGATTGGACTACCTGTCTATAAGAGTCTGGGGAAGTTTGTGCTGGTTCTGTACAACTTGAAATAGAAATAAACATAGATTGATCTCATACTTCGACGGCACGGTTGGCGCAGTGGCTGAGCGATTACTCTGCTGCGCTGCGTGTCGCGGGTTCGATCCCCGCACGGAGCAAATATTTGTATGGCCTACAGATAGTTGTTTCGGGTCTGGGTATTTGTGTATGTGAGTTTAAATGTTTGTGAACGCACCCACGATACAGGAGAAATTCCTAGTGTGGGGCAACGTTTCTAAAAAAATAATTTAAAAAAAAAATACTCGTAATAATCATACAATAACACAAAATAAAAAAACGTAAAAAAAATACTTGAAAGACACTGATAATGACATAATACAGGGCGTCCCACGGCTATGCCACATGGAGGAAAGAGGAAAAGTACCTTGAATATTGTAGATGGAACATTTTACTGAAAGAAGACATTATTTTAATTTAAAAAACAATTTAAACTGCATTCATAGATTTTCAGATAATTACATGGTTGAACCGGGATCAAACCCGCTACACGACAAAAGAAACTACCCTGTAGCTTTATCATACCGACCGAAAGGCTTCATCATAAGGATTATTTTTGGCTAAATAACATAGTGTCAGAAATAAAAGGTAGACCACGAATTTCATGAAAATCGTTTCAAAGTAATTCTGACACTGTTCTGAAAATAATAATTCTGATTAAAACATCATGCTACCTGTATTGGCACGCGGGGTTCTTTTTGTTGTATTTCTCTAAAAAAACCCTAAAACTTATTTAAGTTTTAGGGTTTTTTACCTATGTTGGCGAAGTAGTTATCCTGTAGTAGTCTTAACTTTGACTTATTTTATAAAAGTTTTGATTTTGCCTTATGGCACGCGATTTTGATACTATGGCGGCTTAAGTATTTGTTAATATACCTAATTTTACCCAGTACCTTTGGATAGGGCAATCCACTCTGCCAACAATCATTTTCAGGATGCTGTTCCGAGTGCTACGCTAACGTAGCAGTAGGGAATCCGCTTTCTTACGCATGATGATGGCGTGAAAGCCATTCGTCGGCGAAATAATTCTTTCATTTTTATTTTCATATTTTGATTTTTTTTTTTTTAAAGTAATTTGACTTAAATGTTACTTGCGAAAAATAAAAAAAGGTTACGGTAATTAGGCAATCGGAGAATGGCCGTCGTACGTGCTTCAGTAAACATTCCCGACGCACTGCAACGTCGTCGTGGCAACCGTAACAGCATCCTGATGGATTATAGAAAAGTCAATAGGAAAAAATCAGAACAAATGTGGGTTTGTAGAGTGCTTCGGAATTTCATGCGCGCGAGTCGTATATGCACTTAGGTGGACTTTTTGTATTTTTGTTTAACGACCCAATTTACAACAACACTTATATTTATTTACTCAAGAAAACACCGTAAATCCTAGCTATTGCGAAGTTGACCGATAGGTACATATCTTATTATTTACAATAAGGAATGATAAAACTGATTAAATAAAATACGTGAACTCAAACATTCACGACATAGTACGTCTACTCATCTCGAGAGGCAAGTATAAATCACACTCCGGTATCGATGTCAGTGGAACATTTAGCACTGCCGGAGCGCGAACCAAGGGACAGTTAGAATGGGTAACTGTGCGACTTTGCGTGCTGACGGTACATCCAATAATCTGATTCCACGTGGTCTAAGTTTGTATTAGGTCTCGTAAGCAGAACTACACGGTGATGTGTTTTTTTCTAGTGAATTAGAGTATTTTACCATCATCATCTGTCTAACCTTTTTCGAACTACATATATGGGGTCTATGTGACCCCTGTTACTACTGGGTACTAGGATACCCTTTAGAAAGACTGGTTTTCAGTCTTTCAGTCCTTGACTACCTGTAACGACTGTGAAATAACTACAATTGACAGCAGGGATTTCCGAGGCACGGAGGAAACTCGGTATGTCATTGGTCTTGGACAGAATATTGACCCGAGCGTCTGTTATTATTTAGCCACGAGCTCATAGTTACCAATAAAATAAAATTAAAAACAAAATGAGGAAAGTATTTGGTTCAGTGGTCGGGAAGCCGAGAATGGAGCATCATTTGGCATGGACTCTTCGAAATGAGCGATAAAATTGCGTGCGAAAATGGAACATTGTTTTAATCCTGTGTTTAGATTGTAGCAAATGGGACAGGTGTTTCTAAATTTGATGTTTTTTACACAACTCACTTTGGCTACCACAGCACACGATCTGTAGTTTATTGGTACATAAATGACGTCTATAATTTATTTTAGATGTGTTTTTTCCGAAGGCCTTTACGCCGTTTGGGTATTCTAATCTATGCGTCATCCCTAAGCCGCAGTTTCTGAAATAAAACACGTTTTATTCAATTGTATTAATTACTCAACAATGATCACCTAACAATGACTTTACCTTCATAAACATAGTCAAAGGTCGGACCGTTTAATCTGGCATAAACATCCCGAAAACTCGTAAAGTAAGTCTCGCTACTATTATTAGGCACTAGCGGGTAAAGAATGCCGTAATAAGGGGCGGTATTAGCCTCGCCAAAATATTGTGCCACGTCACTAGCTAGGGGTAGAAGGGGGCGCTCACCGGCAATATTATTAAAAATAATTTCTCATTTTTATTGCTCGCTCTTAAGCTAGTGGTGTAATAAATGACTACATTTTTATTACAATCATTGTTGTTGAAGGTGGCTCGTTTTAATGGGATTCAGAGATATTTGTTAATTATGAGCAACATGATAGTTTAGTTAAACGTGATCTATTCGTTTATTTTGGTTAACGTAATTTACTGTCCTGTTACACTATATCTCTAAATAGCGAGATTTGTTTTAAAATGCCCCGTTTTTCACCAAAATGAATTAAAAATCTTATAAGTCATTATTTTTTATTTTCACAATGTTATTAAAAAAACAGCTTTTAATACAGTGAAACTATTTAGACATTCGGTTGTGAGGAAACGATCCTGACTGCATGATCAAAGCATGTCGGTCATAAAATGTATTGTCTTCAAAAATAAAGGTCCTCCAACCGATCTGAACTGGTTTGAAATTCAGTTGCAAGATTTGACCATCACACTAACCAACTAACTAACTAGTAAGGCAAGTTAAACAAGAGCTTATAAAATCGTGAAAGATTTAAAACAACAAAAATATAAATATGCTACACCGCACCGCGTAGCACCTTCGTAGCGGCGGCGTAGCACCGAACGCACTTTGTTGTAGACCCTGAAACTTGGTGAAATCTAGCTCCAGATCCTAATCCTAATCTTAATCTACCTTCCTGTGATATAACGTGTAGTATCATAAAACTAATATACTATAGTAAATACAAAAAGGAGCTTGCGTAATCAAGGAGCCCGTAGCATAGAAGGTCCTTTTTTGGAGTTTTCACTTTTACTGACTAAAAACCCCCCGTGTTGCTTCTTAGCCCTTTGTGTCCGGTGCCACAGTATCTCTTTCGAACAAGCAGCAAATCCGGCAGGCGTGGGCAATGTTGCTGACAACGTTTAGAGGCGCGCGTGGAACACGAACGCGCCGTCGTCGAAACGGCCTGTCGTCGTCAGAAAAAGAACGGACGGTGAGCTAAGCATAGCAGGCCTTTCGTGGCAGTTTCCTACAAGACCTTACGTCTGAAGATATGATATGAATGCTACAGAAGTTTCATTTGAAATTGTAGCCTAAAATCTGTTAGGCACCATCTCACCTTGCAACACCATTTCGAGATTCAATGGAATCGCAATTACCTAATTTGGATGTCTGATGGATACGATGTTGCGACGATGAAGTTTCAGCAGCATTGTAGCTGGTTATTCTAAGTACTCTTAGGTCACATGTTGCTGTGTTTTTCTTGTAATGATATTGAATAATGCTGAAAGTAGTTGCTTGCGTGCCCAGAACCAGAGCTCTACAGATCTTTGGTTGATCCTTTACCTGCATACCAACATAGTACCAAAAATAACTTTCATTAGTAATGAATTCTTATTTTGGTAAAAACATGAAATAAATTGCTTCATCGTTTATTTCGATTCGTTTTAAGTCCAGTAATTTTAGGTTTTATCTGCGGAATAATTCTTAGTGGGCTGAATTTTTGTATATACATTTATTACGGCATTGTTTTATAAATAGATGTGAAAAATCCACATTGATATCGTGTCGGCTAATGAAGTTATCACGGTCAAAAGGTCACGAAAATCAGTTTTTGCAAATATCTCGCGACCTATTGCTCGGAGGTCAATAGTGGTCATTATAACATTGTTTCAAGTAAAATTATCTACAAAAATGCATCTGGCATTTTTCTGTAAAATCAACCGTTTTCGGTGTAGAGCGCTGATAAAGCGATTAGAATGCACTCACATACGGTATTGTATACGAACATATAGGCGTTATAGTCCAAGATCCCAGGGCCGCCAGACGTCACGTATTTTCTGACGAAGGAAATGTGGGCGATTGAGTAGTGTTAGTATGAACTAAGAACACACTACTACCAGCTAGCTTGCTTGGACGGCCAATTTTCAGGTATCGGGTCATCAAGGTACATACAAAAGTTACTTACTTCACGTATTTTCTCCAAGCTGATTTTTACGTATATTTTAGGCAATATCCTTAAAAAGAAATCACAAATACTCCCAGACACTTTCCGTCGGCCGTATTGCTTAACAGACGCTTTAAAGAATACATAAACTCCTAATGTTTTAATACTTAAAGCTAATTGATCGGGTTATTGCCATGCTATATTGGGCATGCGCTCTAACATGCACCCGAGTGGTCAAAGCAACGTTTTCAACAAAATTCTGAAGACACAGGCAATGGACAGATCCTGTTGAATGCCCACCGAATGAGTCCAGTGGAGGTCTGTATGTCAGCCACACGAGCGATGCCATGCATTCTCGGGTAAACAGTCACAATCATAATACGTTTAAGTCTAAACTTTTTGGGAACTTTAAAGCGTCCGATAGGCAAAACGGCCGCTAGGCAACTTATTTTTAAGGATATTGCCTACAATATACGTAAAAATCAGCTGTCAGAAAATACGTGAAGTTAGTAATGTTTTTATGTACCTTGATAGCCTGATACCTGAAAATTGGCCGTCCAAGCAAGCTAGCTGGTAGTAGTGTGTTCTTAGTTCATACTACTAATACTACTCAATCGCCCACATTTCATTCGTCAGAAAATACGTGACGTCTGGCGGCCCTGGGATCTTACTCTATTAACTCTATTGCTTTTTAACCGACTTCCAATAAGGAGAAGGTTATCTATTCGTGAGTATGTAATTTCCGCGCATATATTATATCCGTCAATTGTGGAACGATTTTCAAAATTATTTTTGTGTTCGAAAGGGTATACTCCCGAAGTGGTCCCATTGTCACCAAGTTGGGATCTGATGATGGGATCCTTGAGAAATCGAGAGCAACCCTCAAATTTTATAGGCACGTATTACGTTTTCCATATATTTTCTGAATCTGTTCAAGTATTTGTGTCTGATAATCATAATCTCATGTCGAAACCATGTTAAAAAAACGTGTCTTGCATTCTACCTCGTAGGTGGTGAGGAAACTAGTGCTAGTCGCTTTCTCAGCGCTCTACTCCGAAAACGGTTGATTTTACAGAAAATGCCAGATACATTTTTTGTAGATAATTTTACTAGGAACAATATTGTAATGACTGCTACTGACCTCCGAGCAATAGGTTGCGAGATACTTGCGAAAAACTGATTTCCGTGACCTTTTGAGCTTGATAACTTCTTTAGCCGACACGATATCAATGTCGATTTTTCACATCTTCAGTACAATGCCGTAATAAAGGTATATATACAAAAATTCAGCCCACTAGGAATCTTTCAGTAGATTGAGGATTAAAATACCTAAAATTACTGGACTATATGACGGTGTGCGCAGCGAGATGAAAAAAGTAAAAAAAAACCTTTTCGGATCAATTTGTTTGCCCGTATAATCCGGATGTTCAGCTGGGAGTGGTCGCATGCTCCGCCCAGTTCACTCTTCTCTCACAATATTCTGTCACACTCTTTTCATTTATATTTTTCCATTTCATTTTCTTGTATGCAAAGAGATGATAACATAATAATGCACAAGGCGAATAGTGTATTCTGTTACATCTAATGTTTATCTGAAATAATATGTCTAACTTCAATGGAATGAAATGATAACATGAAAAATAAAGTCTTAATTTTACTTTTAAATTAATAATTTAGAAGAAAAGTACAATTGTTTTTTTCAGTAAGATCATTCCAATTAAATTCTGAATTAATTTGCAGCGTAACTTTGTTCGAGTTTATGTGAAACACCGCAGCACTACGTCGGGGAACCACTGTACGTGATCTGTTAACGCTGACTTCGTTTGCCTTTGAAAGGAACTATTAACGATAAGATTCAAACAGCAGATGAACTTTAACAAATTTTAAGAAGTTTCTAGATGGTAAGAAAATGGTGTTTTTTCTTGTTTCTGGGTGTGGGGCGTGTCGGTCGCGACGCCCGCCCAGCGCGCGCCTCGCGCCGCAGTCGTCCCGCCGTCGCCGCGCGCTCCGCACGTCACACTTAGACCCGTGCTCGCGAATCGCTTTTTACGCACGAAACGCACTTCCGTCGCAGAATATAATAGGTAAGTCGTGTTCATTTTAATGTAAATAGTTTTTAGAGTAAACGTACTTTAAAAAAAAATTATAAAGAAAAAACAGGAACTTTCAAATACTATTCGTGAAATATTTTTCGTTTGCTGTGAAAAGTGTTACATAACTTAATAAAAAAGTATAACTTAAAACTACTTTTGTGGTGATAATCATGGATGTTTTGTACCGATATATAAGTAGGTAGTTTCTTTTAAAATAATATTTTGTCTAAAAGTAAATAATTTTAACGTGGAGCTTTCAGATTTTTGGAATGTATTGCTAATAAAATATAATAGTTAGCGAAGGAAATACAATAACGACGAATTTTAAATAAGTTTGCCTATAAATAAGAGGCCTATGTCCAGCAGTGGACGTCTTTCGGCTGAAATGGTGATGATGATAGTTTGCTTTACGATCATACAGAATTTTGTTTCTTTTTTACTTTAGGTTGAATTTAACGAATAAAAAACTTAAACATACTAAAAAAATCGTGATGGAATAAACACACATATTACCTATTAAAAAATTTCAATCAATTTAGATTTACCAGAACCAATTTTAATAAAGCATTCACTGTGTGCTGTAAAGCTGTGTGCACACTCCTTTTAATTACCCGTTTGCTGCGACAACAATTCTTTTTTTCAGGACAACACATTTTAAAATGGTCGATATTAATTAATTTGTTTATAACGCAATAAATTAAAATAAATAAAATACTTACAACGCTCTTTTTTTACTTAGGGTCTATAAAAATAAGCGCAATAGATTTATTTTAAAATTAAGTACATACCAATATTTTAAATGAATTGAAAATTAAAACCAATATGAATAAGGGTGGCTGCTAGAGGAGTTTCTTAAGTCACTCGGCTGACTCGGTTTTTATCGCTATACTATTATTACAAAAGGTGCGAAGATTATGTTATTTATTTGTATACCACAAAATACAATACTAGACATCTTTAAAATAGAAGAGCACAAAGGTACTGCTGGTTTCATAAGAAACTTCTTACAGCAGACCTACCCTATATGAGAAGAAAGTTGAATTAGAAATGTAGGTCACACACTGTGTAGGAAAGACAAACAAGAAAATTTTAATTAGAATTAAAAACTAAAACGTAACTATATACAATAAAACTATATACATATAAAAATAAACACTAGTATTGTGAATATATACCTATAATACATGATTAGACAGCATATACAGTATAGAGGAGAGGAAATGCTCGCTGACTTGTTTTTTGGACATAAATAAAGTTTAAGAGTCCAGAATGTTAGATGGAGATTAGTTTTACAAACGTACTAAGTGAACAGAGGAGGAATAAGAATAGGATTCAGTTTTTTACGGAATGGGAAATTATGATGATGAATAAGGTGGAATCTACACAGATCATCAGAGGGACGGGTAAAGAAAAACGATTGTGAAGGTAGTAGGCTATTACTCGTTTAAAGGATATTGTCTCCTCCACGGTGACAATATCCGAGTATTCCTGCGAAGACGGATATGGAACCATTGTACTTCCTTGTGAGAAACATAGTCAAACCAAACACAAAACGGATACAAAGGAGGATTTCAACTTATTGAAAATACATAGTGTAGTGTAGTTTTGCTGTTGTTTTAATTAATGGTTTGACTCCTACAATAAACGCAAGTTGAACAGCATTAGAAAAAAAAACGCAGCATTTGATATATTATTGAATGTTGCGCATTTTTTAAATAATTATTATGATTAACTTTAACCTTAATTAGTGAAAGAAGATGACGATGACCTGTCAATGACGAATGTATTTAATCGAATTTTCGATTGGCCATTTTAATAATTAGATAAAAAGAAAGAAAATTGTTTTTATGCTCAATTGTGTTAGTGTTTTGCTGTTTGTAATCATATTTATAATTAATATTGTAAATTTTTCATTCGATTCGAAAGCCTCTAGGCTAGAAGTAGTCTGGTAAAAAGAGATCTGAAGGCCCTTTCTGCCTCTATGAAACAAACACATTTAAACAGTTTTACTTTCTTTATAAAAGAATATAATAATATGTACTTACGTATTGTTGGTAAAAATAATACGGGATTCGGAGCTTTATTTTATTTAAGTATGAAAAATCAGTATTTTTTTACTACTTACCTAAAAAACATTAAACAAACTATTTTGAAACCTTATTTCAGTTTTAAACCTTCAAGTGGGCGCGGGATATAAAAAACAATGGAGTGTATCCGTAGTGTCTATGATTAAATGGTAATTATTTTTATATTTCTCAATTATCTGCATTGGCGATTTTATCAAAGAAGATGGGGCTGTATGGCAGCACTGTAGCACTTTTTTAAACTACATCAGAATGAGGATGTGATTCATCCTAATATTGTATTCTATGACACCATGTCGCTAATTTTAATCATTATTAAATTTCAAATAATTTTAGGTCATCCGTAAATTTTATTACACATTTCTAAGTAATAATTGTAACCACTGCTAACACAGATACTGCAAAAATTAAGATTCAAGATTTTTGACTTTATTGATCTTTTGAATTCCACATGAAGCATTCCACAAAGCAATGATTTGCGAGTTGGTATACAAACACGTTCAAAGATTCATAATTTATTCTTATGAGCACTAAACTAATACATAATATGGCAAAAACAATTTAGTTTCAGCAATAGTGGTAATAATTGGTATTTAAGAAGTGCTGTATCTTGTTTATTTAATTTATTAGCGTCATGGTATCTTCTAATAACATGTTATGATTAATCCTTCACTTTATCATAGGTTAGCAAGTGCTACACCACTGGGCCCAGGGTATGGACACTGGGCCAAATAAGTAAATTGCCTCCTTCTTCTTTTATTTTATAAGATTTTTTAAACCAAATTAGGGAGTGTAAAAATCCTCGCGATAAAGCAACAAAATATATTCATAATATTGGCTCTATAGTGATCACAATCAGAAGTTACTGTGCCTATATTCAAGCAGGCTACTTGGTAGATGGGCTATTAATAGCCGCAACACTATTCTGCAATCAATAGGCAGTATAGGCACCCGGCAGACTTAGTGTGGGCGCTAACTAATCGCACCCGATCAGTCTTAGTTATTATTGTTCTAGGTATTAATGTATTATCATAGTAAGAGTTTCCCCCGTGCATTAAAAAACACGTTTAGCGGTTGGTTTCGGCTATCATTTGTAGATCTTCGGCAGTCGTTACAGGCAGTCAGGGGCCGGAAAGTCTGACAGTGTATCATATTATCCAGTACTCATTTGGTTGTGGAGGATAGAAAGGCAGTCGCACATCCTAAAATAGTAGTAGTCAGCTATATCCGGTTAGACTGGAAGCCGACGGCAACATAGTTGGAAAAAGGGCAGAAGTTGATCTAATTATTTGGTTTCCCTGAACATTTGGAAACCTAGATGACCTCTAAAAATCACATTTAGGTAAATTGAGAGTTTATGAAGGTCGTATATTAAAATTATGTAGGTAATATAAGTAGAAATAGGATATTCGGATGCCTATAATTTGAGTGTTGACTAGAATGGAGTACTGTGACTGATGTTTAACATTTTATTCTAATTCAATATTTAGTAGCAAAAATTCAGTTTCCTTTATTTAACAACAACATTTTAAAGTTGAAGGAACGCGTTTTATGTGTTTCAAAATTTTTTTGCCTAGTTTTAAACAGAATATAAATATTTATTATTTCTAGGAATTTGATATAAACTTTTTTTTATCAAACCCCGGAAAGTCGGAAAAAGGTAAACCGCTTCCACGTTTGTACCCTTGAAATGTAAGTACTTTAGGCACTTGCCTAAAGTACTTACATACTATACTTTGTTTTTTTACAAAAACAAATTAAGGCTTTTTTTTAATTCTAAAATATTTTTCTGAACTTTTTTGTTTCTGAATCACTAACAAACTTAGACCAATAAAGCTAAACTCATATATTGGATACAAGAGAACAAAACAAAAACTACAATACTAATTGTGGTTTTTTTTTGTTCTCTTGTATCGATAGGTTGTCGATAGTTAGCGAAATATGGGTGCTCTTTCTATCTAGAGTATTCTAGAGAGAAAATATTCTATAAAGCATGCTACACATTGAAACAACATGCATGTTGTCACGTTCACGTCGTTCAGGATCGACATAGTATGTTTTCGTCTTCCATACTTCTTCTTTTAAGAAAGCGTGTTTATTTGCACGGTCTTCAAGTAAGAATTAGGGTTTTACAATAATTAAAATAAGCCGGTAAATAAAGTTGTAAGATACAGTTGCTGATTTCTTAGTGGATGCCTACGTCATAAGTGTACGTGTCTACGCTAAGGTTTTTGCCTGTATGTTGATCCTCACTTCAGTCAGCTTAGCATTTTATTTATACAGATGACATTTGAGTTAACAACATATATGACTGAATAACTTTTCAATGTTTGCATTACTGTAAGCATTGATTTATTATAACCCTAGATGCACAATCACGAACAAAACAAACAGTCGAAGCTGTCGGCAAACACTCACCAATACACGCACTACTACTACATAAGTAGTTATCGTTACACTATAAACATATTTCTTTGCAAATTCAACCTTACGCAGATTACTTAAAGTTGTTTTTACAATGCAGTTATAAAAAGCAATAATAATTTTACGACCGAAGTAAGCCGGTAGGACAAGGTATGGAGTGGAGACGAATAGGTACTTTTTATGTTTTTTTAATACTTAATTATTATTTTAACAGTTAGTTAAATTGTGTTTTAAACACATAATTTTACTTTTATCTAAGGGTAAATGTTTTTAGTTAGGATCTGACTGTGTTAGTGTACGTGTGGTCGTGTATAATCAATGAAACAAGTATTATCCATTCGAATCATTTATTATATATATACATTTTTGGTTTAAAGGTATTAGCAGAACATTATTATCGAAACTAAGTAGTTATTAAGTTTAAGGTGTCAAAAACGAAGTCAAATTGACGACCTCTTCTCCTTTTGAAATCCAATTAAAAACTAATATAATATGTAACGTATACATAATTGTTAAAAACATAAAACAAAAAACTTATTGATTAAAAAAACACAAATAAACACAATAAAAAAAAATCGACTCCATTCGATACGAACAGGGTCATTTGTATAATGCGACTAAAAGAAAAGTCTTGTAATACATCGTTCTTACGCTAACAAAGCGACCATTGAAATATGCCGTATTATACTCGGACCGTTTAGTAAAGTTTTGAGAGAAATTAAATCAAAATCACGTATTGCTTTCTATATTACGCCATAAACGCAACAAAAATAAATCAATAAACATTTTTACTTACCGAAAATACGATATCCCATCCTTTTTAAATGTCTTTGAAGCTGTATTTTTGCAAATTCTCAGTGAACACTTCGGCATTTTGTACGACCGTGCAGAGACGCGAGCGACGCGAGACTATTTGAAATGAGTTCACGATTTGTAATTTTGCACTCATTTTATGCGGACGGTTTTGAGACGCGGTTTGTGTATCTTGGGTTTTATAGTACATCAATGACTGTAAGACATATATCCATTTAACACACTTCTGACAAAACCACCTTGCCTAGACGTCGCGTCGTCTGATATTATTCTATTTTATGTAGTATTTAACAAACAAAATATAATTTGAACGTTACTTTCTGTATGACGATGAGCTTGCGAAGTAGTTGCGTGCGTGGTGTAGGTAAACAGCGATTGTCAATATCACTGGTTTGTAACTCGCTCTTTACCCATATGCTAAAAGTCCGTTTCGATACCGCTCGGTATCACTACATAGTATAAAAACAAAGTCGCTTTCTCTGTTCCTATGTCCCTTTGTATGCTTAAATCTTTAAAACTACCTACGCAACGGATTTTGATGCGGTTTTTTTTAATAGATAGAGTGATTCAAGAGGACGGTTTATATGTATAATAACATCCATTTGCACCCGTGCGAAGCCGGGGCGGGTCGCTAGTGGTTTTATAAATGAGAGCTTTTTTTTGTTTCCATCACCGGTCGCAATGTGGTTGACTCGAATATATTGCTAAATCCTTTCAAATTTTCTTACCATGATTTTTATTTAAGTTTCCTTTAAACCTATCCGGGAACGTCTTGTTGAGAAACAGGGGCCGCCTCCGGTTCACTCACCCTCTCTAGAGATATGGCGGTAGGTTAAACGGCAGGTGCAATAAAAAGTTGTGGTGCGTTGTAAGTGACTGAGTGTGTGACCACCTGGACCGGGACCTCCTTGTCATCCTTATGTTACACTGGGGCTGGTTGCCAGTATGAGCTTTCAGGTTGTGGATACATCGCCGTGATATGTGGCACAATTATCATCAATAGGGTAGTTCACAAAAAAAATCTAATTAGTCCGTCAGATGGATTTCCAAAAAATATTGAACACGTATTTTTTCTTAATTCACATACTTAAACAAAAAATGAAGACAATACAGTGCTTCGAAAAGTCGTGCAACGCCAAAGTTTGGTCCATTTTTACCAGACTATGTGTTATGACGTCAAAACCCCCCACTCCATGATCTTTGACAAGTTTTATCTTCGTAAATTTTTATTAATTTGATAAAACAAAAAACTCGTATCCAATTTTATTTCGATATTCTAACTGACGGACTAAAAAGAATCATATATTTTTTTGTCAGTCAACTACCCTATTGAGCTTGATCCGCATTCTGCAACCAACAATTTATTTTATTTAGTGGGAAGTGAAACTTCTTGTGGGAAACACGCAATCCAATTTATCTATTTATCTAGGGCTAACGTAGCTAGGCTACATGGTATAGGACAACCCCAAAAGTAGAGCACCAAGTATCAATTTAGGAAACGAAAGACCTTGAAAGGACAATCCGATTTTCAGTAGTATTTAATTTTAATAAACTTCTACTAACCCGTTACGAATACAAAATCACAAACGTACCAATTTTCCGTAAGTGAAACTACCTTAATTGTAGGTGTAACTATATAGATTAATGCTAATATCGTGAACGCAGCTTCGGAGCAATTAAGCACTTAGAGATCGAATTACTAAGCCATTTCTAAGAAGGTTATTATTGTATCCGACAGGTATGTACTCGTAGGTATGTATCTAATTAATTAGTGCTCCATGATTAGTAACAACAACGAATTTAACACAACACACTGACTCGAGATAGCATGCGGCAGTACCGTCTAGCTAGATGGGTTCCCTACTTGAAATCGAATGACGCGAGATCGAATATCACTTGCTCGAAAACGTTTACCAATATTCAGGTCATGTTTTAAAATTGTTAGTCGATTCAGTACTCATTTTATACGTTTTACTGTACTGGGGATCGGACAAAGTAAAATCTATTTGGTCTGTCAGATAGATTTCCAAAAAATATTTAACACTGTTTTTTCTTTTTTCGCGTAAACAAAAAATGGAGACGATACAGTGCTTCGAAAACTCGTGTGACGTCACATGTCAGTACATTTTTTACCTTCAAGTGACTTCACATCTTCTTCAAGTGAAACCCCCACTCTGATAAAACAAAAAAAACCGGCGAAAAGCGTGTCGGGCCACGCTCAGTGTAGGGTTCCGTAGTTTCCCATCCAAGTTCAAAATGATTTTCCTAGAAAGTTCTTATAAAGTTCTACTTTTCAGATTTTTTTCATATTTTCTAAACTTATGGTTCAAAAGTTAGAGGGGGGGACACATTGTTTTTTACTTTTAGAGCGATTATTTCCGAAATTATTGACATTATCAAAAAATGATTTTAGTAAACCCCTATTCATTTTTAAATACTTTTCCAACAATATATCACACGTTAGGATAAAAATTAAAAAAAAAAACACTTCCCACTTTACCTACCCTAATAAAACATTTTTTTTAAATTTTTATTATTAACCACTTTGTCGGCGTGATTGATACACATATTGGTACCAAATTTCAGCTTTCTAGGGACGGACGGACAGACAGACATGGCGAAACTATAAGGGTTCCTAGTTGACTACGGAACCCTAAAAAAACGTATCAATATTTTTCGATAATCTAACTAACGGACTAATTAGATTTTGTTTTCGTGTTTGTGTCCGATCCCCTATTGTAACCTACACATTATGGAATGCAATTTGTAAATAAAGAAAATAATATGAATATGGTTAAACCACAACCTTCTTCAGGTACTTACTTTAAATGATGATTACGCTTAAATTGATTCCTCGTTTCAAACACTCGGATCATTACATTTTTGCGTCCCAGAAAGACTTGTAAAAAAATGTGATTTAATTGCATGCCTCGCCGGTCGTCACGCGGGGATAGGCAATGATTCTTATCAGCCCTTATTGAAAAAGGGCCAGCCGCGTTCCTATCACGCATAAATCAGGAACACGCGTATTTCTTTCAGGCAATGTTGGCTCTTTTATTGCCCACTTATTGGTAACTACGATCTGATATATTGCACCGATAGAATTAATGGTCTAATAGAACTATTATTGATTTACAGATATATTTATAGCAGGCGTTTACTGCGTCACATTCTAACTGCGCACATAGCACCGAGTAGAAGTCGGCTAGAAGTACCAACTTGATTAAAAATTTGTCAAATCTATTTTATTATTATTTATTTTATAATTATTCATTAAAACGTAAATTGTGTAAAAAATACCCTTTATGAAACTGAAGGGCACTTATTTTCCTCGGCATTGCCATCATGCATGTTCAGGGGCCCTACTATGACGTCTTAAAACAGTCCTAACTTATTCTTAATCCAGTGTGGAAAAGAGATGGCGCTAGACACCCTGCATAGTTCTGTCACGTTTCCACACTGGAATAGGATTAAGTTAGGACTGTTTTAAGACGTCATAGTAGGGCACCTGGTCCATATCTGGGAACTTTCTAGTTGCGGAGAAATTGTCAAATAAATATCAAAATCTTTACAAGTTTTTTCATTCATTTGAGTGTGCTAAAACGTGATTTATCACCCCAAAAAAAAATGTCGTTTTGGTTAGGGTTTCTTAGTTTTATGTGTTTATAAATAATGCTTGGTTGAGGGCTCCGTGAAGGACCCGTTTACACCCTGTTGTTTATGATTGTTTCAGTTCTAAAGGTTATACATTTAATCTGTCATAGCATTTTAAACTTTCAGGAATATATTCATATTTCAGTTACAATCGCTAGTTTTATTCCGTGCGTTGTTCCTCTAGCACAAGCTCCAATCAGGGACAGTTTACTGTGTAGTGGTAAAACAATAACACCACTACTCAGAACTTACAAGTAACGTGGCCGATATTATTCCAAGGCAATATTCTAGAACACCCAGAAGTGTTCCATAAATACAAGTACAATTAAACGGAATGCACCGCATGTATCATTTCATAACGTTTACACTGGCTGTGTTTATCGCCTACTGTTCCGGCCATACTATTCTTTTCCCAGTGTTTACACGTCGCGGTAATAGAATAGATAGCTGCAAGTAACGCGGCCCAACTGCTCCTAAGTAGGTGGAGTGGGGTGCGGTCTCACTGCCCGAGTTGCGGTGCAAACAAACACCGAAGAAAACCACTTTACACTCGTTAACGAGAATTGTTATTACTTTTAACCGACTTCTAAAAAGGACGAGGTTCTCCATTTGTGTGCACGTATTTTTTATTGTTATTATGCATCCACGGGATCGGACTGGGTCAAAATAATATGATTCTGTTTAGTCCGTAAGTTAGATTATCGAGAAATATGAAATACTTACGTGTTTTTTGATTTATCAAATCAATAAAAAATGACGAAGATAAAACGCGTCAAAGATCTTGGAGTGGGGCTTGAAACGTCACTTGTGTCGTCAAAATGTACGACGATATGACGTCACACGAGTTTTCGAAGCACTGTATCGTCTTCATTTTAAGTTATAATAATTTTTGGAAATCTATCTGACAGACTAATTAGTTTTTTTTTTGTCCGATCCCCTATTGTGGACCGATTTTCAAAATTATTTTTGTGTTCAAAAGGGTATACTCCCGAGGTAGTCCCACTGTCACCAAGTCAGGATCTGATGATGGGATCCCAGGGAAATCGAGGGCAACCCTAAAATTTTGTAGGCACGTGTTTCGGTTTTAGGCACTTATGACGTTTCCATATTATATTTTTTATTTCTACTGTTTTGTTAACTTAGTATATAGGAGTTGATGCTGCCGCTGAAGCTCATTATGGAGCACAAAAATTATCCTATACTTTATTCCAAGTAGCGTCATGCGTTCAGTGTGAACGAAACTTTACCTACTTGAAAATGAGTATGAAAAATTAAAAAAGCGAAACACTCGTTCACATTGGCTACTGACTGTGAACGAGCTCTAAATGTTTTAATCATCATTACATTATAATACTACCTTTTGCTTAACTCCGGTACAGTATAGACACTAACCACACGATAAAGAACACTAGTACGCACGGTTGCCAACCAAGCTATAGGAACCAGTTTCAGGGGCCCTACTATGACGTCTTAAAACAGTCCTAACTTATTCTTAATCCAGTGTGGAAAAGAGATGGCGCTAGACACCCTGTATAGTTCTGTCACGTTTCCACAATGGATTAAGAGTAAGTTAGGAATGTTTTAAGACGTCATAGTAGGGGCCCAGATCTGTTATCGTACGGAAAATCTATATCAAATGAGGCCATGTTATACTGGAAATGTATAGCTTGATGCGTGGCCGTGTGAACGTTTTTTGTTTTGTCTTGAAGAATTTATAATTAGGTTTTTTTTTATTATTCTTTATTATAATTAAAAAGCAAATAATAACCTACCTACTTATTTCCTAATAAAAAATATTATAAGAATATAACGTACGGAACCATTAATGCGCGAGTCCGACTCGGTGGCCGGTTTTACCGGCGGGGTTGCAGTAATTTTAAGATTTTTGAACCTACAAAAATCGAACTAAATACGAGTTTTTTAATAAATAAAAATCATTACATAAAAATTGAACATACTCTCTAGTAAATCGTAAAGATAGAAACGCGATTTAGAATGATCGGCTCGATACTTTTTTTTATCAAACATGACTCTAAATCACAATTTCAAACGTGTAGGTACTGCTAAGACATTTCATCATGAATTTATATAAAAGTTATATCAATAGATAGAACTTTTTATTTTGAAGTAAATGTTGAAAACATATTGTATAATTTCTTTATAGTTTTTCTCCAAGAAGCAAAAAAACAGTCAAAATTTAGGCATTATATCGCTCGCGCGGCAGGGCGGGGGGCGAGGTCGTGCGTACATAAAAACAAAGTACAAGTAACAAAGAAAATAATCTATATATATAAAAGGATAACTGACTGGGTGACATATCAACGTACAGCCGAAACTACTGGGGCTAGGAATGTGAAATTTTGCACACGGCTTCCTATTATAATGTAGGGGAGCACTAAGAAGGGGTTTTTGGAAATTTAACCTTTAAGGGGGTGAAAAGGGGGATGAAAGTTTGTATGGAAAATCTTATTACTTGTGTTTAGGAATGTGAAATTTTGCACACGGCTTCCTATTATAATGTAGGGGAGCACTAAGAAGGGATTTTTGGAAATTTAACCTTTAAGGTGGTGAAAAGGGGGATGAAAGTTTGTATGGAAAATCTTATTACTTCTGTTTAGGAATGTGAAATTTTGCACACGGCTTCCTATTATAATGTAGGGGAGCACTAAGAAGGGGTTTTTGGAAATTTAACCTTTAAGGGGGTGAAAAGGGGGATGAAAGTTTGTATGGAAAATCTTATTACTTGTGTTTAGGAATGTGAAATTTTGCACACGGCTTCCTATTATAATGTAGGGGAGCACTAAGGGGTTTTTGGAAATCTAACCTTTAAGGGGGTGAAAAGGGGGATGAAAGTTTGTATGGAAAATCGTCACTTTTGTAGTTGAACCGACATCCACGCGGGCGAAGCCGTGGGCAAAGTGCTAGTTATAAATAAGATTGCGTAGTCATCATAAGAAGTGAATTGTATTGCATGTGTGAGATAATACCCCTTGCACAATGCACATGTCTTCCGGTAACCCATCCCTGGGCACACCGTCATGCGGCACCGTCTTAACCATTTTTTTGTGGGTGGTGGGAAATCCTCAAATAACCCCTCTTGTTCTGGGCAGAGCGAAAGGAAGCGTCAGACTTCTATTGACTAAAAACCACCCATGTTCCTTCTTAGCCCTTGTGCCTAAGGCCGCGGTAGGTATCTCTTTCGAACAACCCGACGCCACGACGGGAACACCGTCTTAACCCTTAGCCTGGATTGATCGGCGAATATGCATGTGTTCTTCATGTGTGAAACCGACCCATGTGCCGTATGCGTCACGCCGCACGCCATCTTCCATAGATGGCGTGACGCTGTCATGGCGTGATTGCTCATTTAAGCCACGTAAAATCAACCTTTTCGCATTAGTATATAGTTTGTTTTGGAACGATTGTTGATCGACATATTTATATTATATTATTTCCGTTCTCGAAAGTTCTATGCTACAATTAGTGATTTAGTATGAGAAATAATTAAACGAGCCTCAATTTTTTTAATTGGCCACAGGATCAAACTTCTAATTTTATAACTAAGCCACGGGAAAATTATATAGCCTCTTATATACTACTTCGTCTTCTTTACAACGCCCACTAAATATTCTATAGAAAGCATCAAGTGACGATCAACATTTATATTAACTTGTCCTTGTTATTTATACATAGGCACCTAATTTACTAACTCAGCCACGGAATTTATATCTCACCACCATTTTACATTTTACAGCTTCAACACAAGGCCCTCAAAAAAATATAAATGAAGCGACCGTAGTCAACATCATTTATTATAACTTCGCTTGTAAAATAATACATCACATTCTTTTATCGTGAAAATAGCAACAGAAAGATTTGGCGCGAGCGCGCGAGACGACAGCGACCGGCCATTTGCACCAATCAGAGAGCGCCATGAAATGTCAACTTTTGATACACTTTAGATTATTATATTTACGTCAAAAATACCTATTAGTTACAGAAATGTTTTTACCATTGTCTAATTGACTAGTCACAGGCAGATTGTATGATTCGTTATTGTAAACTGAGGGAAATAGGTTAGGTTAGGTTAAAACTGTGACCAAACGCGCGTGAGCCGAGCGAGCGAAGCGAGCGGTGCCGCGGCAGCGGCCGGCGAGCGCTACTTCCGAGTTGCTTGCAGATATGTTTTCACAATTTATTGTCAAGTTTTCCGATAAAAATGAAGTTCTGAAGCGATTCTGTCGATAACTTTTGTAGCACAACATGTAAATAAAATCGATCTTGAGGACATTCGATACTCTGAACTTCAATATTTAGGTCATTAAGTACTCTGAACTTCTATATTTAAGCCTTTCGATGACACGACAGGAGTTTAAACATACTATTAGTGGCTATAATATAATATTTGATGACAATTTTAATTAAATTTTGATGCTCAGTTAATGTGGCATGAGTTATAATTTAAACGTACCGAGTTAATAAATTAGAAGCTAATTGAATATTTTTTTGATGCCATATATTAATATTTTAGAAGTTTACTGTTTGAATTCATGTTACAAATTTAGATGCTAAAAAATAATCACGATGCTGAGTTGTATTTAGAGTGGCTTTAAAAAAGATAACTTGTGGCCAAGATAGTATTATTTAGATGCTCGTTAATTGTGGCTGACTTAGTAATTTAGAAGGCAAGTTAGATTTTTAGATGCAAATAATGCTATTAAAAAGAAGCCGGTTTAATTAGCACCCTAAGTATGTCGTGCGCGGATTTGATCGAAGGATATCGATAAAAGAAAATGCTATAGGTAATGTAATATGTTTTTATTTTAGTAATTATAAATTCTATTATTATCATAAACGTTTCACATCTGCGGTAATATTTTTCTTATTTTTTCTTAGTATTTCCTATTAAGATATTGAATTTAGACAAGTCTTTCTAAGCCTTTTTCACCGATTCTGACTTTTTATTTTCAAGAAGGTACTTGCAAGGTTCCAAGTTCCAACCTTTATAAACGCTGTCCAGGTCATACGAGTTTATGAGTATTATGAAAATCATTCGTGATCAATATAGTTTGCCATCGCAACATATCCGAACCGTTTTATTTAACCCGCGGGTGCTCGCGCATGGGTCGAAAAGACCCAGTACTCTAGTTTTTGTGCCATAACTGTTTTTGTATTAGATCATTCGTGTCGTCGCTCTATGTACCTTCAAGTAGCCTCACAGGCTATCTGCACACCCCACCTCAGCCAGTCCCCGTGCGGCATTTGGAAATTGTGAGTATGGGTCGTTTCGACCCTTGTGCGACGTAATGCGTTAGTGTATTTTTTATTACAAAAATATTATTTTGATTTTATTTCTTCGTTGATATGTCGTCAAATCGTTTGAATTACAAGAGAATAGCAGATATATTAGAAGGGGGAGATTTTGAACGTGTAATTTTGGCAGAAATTGAAGAAAATTTGGATATTGATAAATTTTCAGGCTCAGAAACTTCATTGTCCTCAACGAGTTTATCTTCAACATTCTGACAGTCTGAATTGTTGCACTATTGAGAAGATTGTTGATATTTATGATAATTAAAATGATTTTTTTAATGTTTTAGATTAAATAAAAAAAGTTAAAGTTGTTTTTTAGTTCATACATCGTAAAAAGTTAGATTTAGCAGTGATCTCTTGAATTTGGTGATTTATATTATTGTTTTTCTCTAAATAATGAACATTTATTATTTTTAAGTTTGTTTTGTTACCCTCTTTCTAAATAATTAACAAATAATTCCGAAATTTAATTAAGTTATTAAAAACAATACATTCAAAATCTGGGTCTTTTCGACCCTCGCGCGACTGTTCATGAAATAAAAGGAGACGCGAGTACCGGCGGGTTAATTACCAAATTACATCAATAGGTCTCCATGTCCGACACTCCGGCAATGGCGTGACCAAATTGTCTTTGACATCAAAATCGGGTGCTTGCACAAAGCAACACGCTGTTTACACGTCCGTCTGATTACAGCGACAACACATATGCCATTACGCCTCTGAGCTAATTGGAGATTCAAACGGACAGATATTGAGATCTTGCTATGTTTATCTGCTAATCAGATATGTCACTGATTGGAGAGCATTGTCAACGATAATTATGGGCCTAATAAGCCTAACAGGTTGTAATTTAATAAGTGGGTAGCCAAGTATAAGTGGCCACTCTTCTACTGGAGATGGATAACATTTAAATTAGTGTTTACAATCTTACAGATTTTCTTGAAGTTTTTATTTATCCAAGCATTATAAAAAAATGTGTTGAGGTTTTACAAAATAAACACTTATTAGAAAAGTACGCATTAAGAAGTGGCTCAACTTTAAAAATAATACAACTAGGGACTTTGTTGAAAATGGGAGTCCACTCCACATCTCGTACAAAAGAAAAATGAACGATCTTTCCGTAAAATTAATACAGTATAAACTAAGTATTTAACGCCAATCGATCAAGTTACTTGATACTGTAAACTCTGGTTGGTTTACCTTGTTGTCTGTACAATGATATATTCTGTGTATCATAACACCCACTCTAAATACCGACAACAATTCGTCAATATTAAGGAGTGAATAGGGATTCTAAAATGGCAACTTTAGCAGATCATATATGGCGTTAAAAAGCATAAAATTGACCTTTCATAATAGTAACTGCGTCTGTGGGCATTTTACGAACGAATTTTAACGCAATTCATTTTATGATATACCTACCTACTGAATGGCAATTTTAGACCCCCAGTACTTTAAAGTTGTATGTGTGTACTTGTTAAAAACAAGCTTTCCCCCAACGACTTCGCCTGCGTTTTTTTTACTGTAATCTTCGCGCAAGTGCAAACAATAAATTGACAAAGTTTTATCTTAATCAGATGGCAGCGCGTACAATACGAAAAAACATCATTTTTATAAATTAGCTGGTTACATTGTTAAGAAAACTTAAGTTTATGTAAGCTTCTCCTTGTTATTCAAGGAATAATACTGAAAGCAGATTTTGATATAGTACGGTCTAGACGTCACCGACAGTTGACAATACTGTCTGATCTGTTACTAATAACGCATTATAGCCATTAGCCACGACCAGATATAAGATAATGGAATAATATGCTCGAACAGTCGAAGTAATCTATTTGGCCTGCTGTGCCTGATCGAAGTCAGTGACACAAAGGCAAGGCACGGGTGTTCTCCTTACTGTGGCGAAGCATTGCCAATTAATGGAAACTGCTGACAATACCATATGTTACCGAACATAATTGGCAATACCGGACAAAAACTTCAAACATTTGGTTGTAAAACTGTAAAGCATTTTTTCAAGACACCACGGAAAGCTGAAATACAGAATTATTCTGAATTTATTATGCTTTAAAAGTTGACTCATGCAGTGTAGTTTTAAAATAAAATGTGACCGGGTTTAAACCAAACTCTTCTTTTTACAACCCCGCTCGGACGGCACTCAGACACCCTCCGAACTAATATAAATCCGGGAAAACCCGGACGGATGGGAACCCTGGTAAAGCGATCGCTGTGATTCTGCATTTTTTTTTCAATATTGAAGTATTACCTGCTCGGGACAGCATGTCATGATATAGAAGCAAGCAGGATTAGGATCAACTATAGGATTAGAGCAATTGGATGCATTAGTTCTAAAAATCCATTTTTACCGATATTGAGTTGACCAGTTCAAAAAAAATCTTTTTGAAGTCAAACTTCTTTACTGAGGATTTTTGTGTCACGAGGGAGAGATAGGGAGGCCATGATTCTTGATTTATACTACATTAAATATGAAGAATATGGTCATTAAATATATCAGCTACGGGTATGGACTTATTTAATGAATTAAAGTTATTACATTAGCGAGATAAATAAAAAAGAGGAGCTCGTGACTTAAGGCGGTCCAGGGTATCCCGCGAAATTCAAATTTTCTTACGTTTTTAGCAATTTGCAGGCCAGTGCTAGGTTGTATGTTAGTGAAAATATGATTCGCGGCTGTAAGACGTATGCAGTTACAGAATTAAAATCATCATTACAACCCTCCAAGTTCATGTAACTCTCAAGAATGAGTATTTCATCAAAAGGTCATTCTTGAGAGTTAATTACAGCCGCGAATCATATTTTCACTAACATACAACCTAGCACTGGCCTGCAAATCGCTAAAAACGTAAGATTTGAATTTCGCGGACTACCGTGAACATCCACCTTAATAATAACTGCCACTCCGGTCGATCTTTAGGTTAAGCTGCGCTTGCCAGTGCCAAAACTGTGGATAGGTGACCACCCATTACATACCCAGTTTCTTCCATGCCTCGGACAGCATGTTATGCTGTTGGTCCCAGCTGCCATATTTTAGTCTTTGGCAGTCGTTACAGGTATTAGTCAGTGACCTGAACGTCCGACAGTATTAACTGGGTTGTGGAGGTCAGATAGGCAGTCGCTCCATGTAAAATATTGGTATTCAGTTGCATCCGGTTACACTGCACTGGAAGCCAAATCCAACATAGTCGGGAAAAGGCTTATAGGCAGATGATGACGTTAACGGGATAAATGACATACTCACCCTTTTTAAACCCAAGAAATCTTTCTTTACACTCAACATTAAGTGAGATGATTTGTGATGACGGCAGCAATGACTAGTGTTGTTTATTTGTTCTGGTTGTCCTCCGCTATATTTCCGCCACAAACGGGCGCACGCGACGCTATATGAACGTTTTGAAAATAAACAGCTTGTCTATTCGTGTGTGGTTAAGTGGCTGTAACTCGGCTTTTTTTGTTTATTTCCCCGAAACCGTTACGATGATCACTTTCTGTGGAAATGTTTTTTGTGGCGTAAGTGGCTTTGTACGACCTGTCGTTATTGAAATAGTTTTCGACAGTTTCTTAGTTAGGCACTGTGATTGTGTCTAAAATAGCATTAGAAATGGGAAAAAACTTAACCTCGAAAAAATTTGGTTTATTCCCGAAAAAACAATTTGTTTGTGTTTTGAGGATTAAATGTATGATGTTTGTTTTCTATTTTGTTATAGACTTTCAGACACGATATAAAAGTTGTTATGGAATAAATGAATTAAATTTAATTGTGACTTTTTTTCGTTTTTTTTTCGCATAATTACCTACAATCAGAAAACGTGATAAAAATGAATATTACAATTTGGAAAGTAACAGAATTCTTTCGATTAATGTATTGAAAAGAACAAAAAATAATGATAGGTAGTTTTTTTTTATACATAGAGTCAAACCATGGAACAGCCTAAATTCTTAAGTAAGTCTAGCTATCGCGGTTCTTGAGATACAGCCTGGTGACAGACAGACGGACGGACCAGAAGTCTTAGTAATAGGGTCCCGTTTTTACCCTTTGTTTGTTTTTACTTAAAAAGAAAGCGAGGCTACAGTCACAGTCACAATGCATACAAAATTATGAAAGTATGTACCTACAGATGAAAAAGAATGGGCAAGAAACTTCAATATCGTGTACCTAATAATATCATGTGGGGGTGATAGTACAATCTTGAACAGAATCAGTAGCAAGGTGTAATGTGCTGCTGAAAAGAGAGAAAATATTCATAGAGTGAAAACATTGATTTTTTTAGTATATCATAAATAGAAGATTTGATTTAAGGCGCCACTTTTGGCGGTAATACGTAATTCTCTTATTTTATCAAGTCTAGAATCATGAAAAGTGATTTTAAAAATACTACGGGTTATTTACTAGCATGATAGTGTTTTTAGTAAAAGAAATAAGATGTGGGTGGCGCTAGTTTCGGTGCTGTTAGCGTCTTAACTCTTCTTGCTTCTGCGCTCAGTGACGATGCACCTGCGAAAAACATTCCGCTGCGAAAACTTTTCAATTAAACTCATCTGCTACGCCTGCTAGCGTAGTTTATCCAAAGAATCTTTGTTGATTAATTATATCTGTGTTTAGAGTGTAACCTCCGTCATGGAAGGATTCCTCCACCACATGGCGCCGCAGTTCCTGCACCCTGCGTTGCAGAGCTTCGGCTGTGGCGCCTTCCGGCCGATAGGGGGCGCCTTCCACCCGCTGTACCCGGGGAAGGCCTTCGCCAGGCACCTCGGGGAACAGTACGCGCTGGGCCAGAGCGTCGGGCAGGCTTTGAGGGTGAGTTTCAGCACTTTCAGACACCCTTTGGTCTATTTCCATGACTTTTGAAATTGAGGTACTGGGTTCGATCCCGTCGGGAATGCGGGTTGTTCGCAAGAGATACCGTGGCCTCGACACAAAGGGCTAAGAAGGAACATTTATCTATTCCGGTTATCTATTTATGACTTCAAGTCATTGATGCCTTTTCAAACATTCTCCACTCAATATAATATACATTAGTGCTTAGAGAACTTAGTAATCAGCTCTTTTATAATGATTGTAACATAACCTCACTTTTCCTAAACCACTAATAACTCGGCTCTCGGAACTTTCAGTGAAGGACTGATAAATCTGAATCTATTAACTCATAACATTTGCTGAATTTCCCACCTGCTGGAGTGTCCCAGATGTCCTTTTACACGTTGCCTTTACAAATTGAACAGTGCTTCTGCCGCTGCAAGAAACGTGGCTACTTACTGGGCCCAAACCGTTTAAATATGGAAGTAGCATCGATACGAAAAGAAGAAGAAAGAACCGATATTGATTGATAGTGAAACGCATTTACCCACCTGTCTGCCTGTAACTAGGTAGGAGATATAGAACTGTTTTGGAAATTCTGACAACTAGGTCTGAAATGCTGATGGCGCAGTGGCCTAAGGCTGAGGCTACAGTAGGCAGCGATTTGCGATGCGACTGGAAGAGCGAAATTTTTTGAACTGAATTGATGTACGGTGTAGCCATATACGTGAGCATTCATTTACTTGTTTTCATCGCTCATGTGTCGCAGGTCGCGTCGCGGCCTAATGTAGCCTCAGCCTCACTGTGTATTCATTTTTGATAGAAAGGCTACTCTGGTTCTCATGACTTTTTTATTTATTATGAAGCAGAATGTCCGCGACGATAGCAGCACGCCGCCCCTGTACCGGCATGGCTACGCTCCACGCGACGACACAAGCTCCCCTGGCTCAGCCGCGTCCGCTTCGCCGCGTCCCTGCAAGGACGACGACGCACCGACCGCACCAACCTGCACTGACTCACACGACTTCTTCTCACGTGAGTAACCACTTGTTTCTGGCTTCTGCTTAACCAGACAAATCCTGTGTGTCCAAACCTTGAATGTAAGTCGTTCAATCAGGGGCATAAAACATATAGACTAGTCACTTATAGCCCTGTGGGGTATGGAATGGACCTCGTCTTTGGGCGTCACTGGGGGTGCGCAGCAAGGGGCAGGCTGGATCTGAGAGAGATTACTTAGGGCTGGTTTATTATTACTGGATCTACTGGAGTTAGTTATCACCTCACCTGCCTTCTTGTTCTTTTCAAGTCGATGGCATATAAGTACTAGTCATACTGACAGTGTGTCACATACAACTGATTTGTGAGTGTTTTCTTCGTATAAATTAAAGCTCTTAAGCGTTACCTACTTAGCTTATGTACTCTGGCTTCTGTCTAAGTGTTATTTATGTTTGTAATTTAAGTTTCCCCTAGTGTGTTACTGAAATAAGAGAGTTAGTTACTTTAAAAGTATACAGCACCAAATAGTAAATGGAGTTTGTATAACGTAGCTTGCCTGTGTTACTACCAATCCTACTAGCAGTAGTAAGTAGTTAGTAGTAGTTGGCTGCATCAAAGACAATGGGCATATGGGTGAAAACTGGTACACAGTACTAGTAGCTGGTTGCACCAAGTGATCCGACACGCACTTTGTTCCGGATTTTCCGTTTACGATCGGAAGTAGAAACACAGTATTTTATTTATTTCCCACCTAACAACTTGCTGTAAGTTGCGGTGGAGACAATGGTAACCGTATCGTACTGACAGTAGGATTGGGAGTAATACGGATAAGTTATGCTATAAGGTGCACCTCTAACTAACCTTTCAGGGCTAACAGGTACGATGTGATGTTGTTTGTGCAGCTGACGGTGAGCGCAAGTCATCGTGCGGTGTGTGCGGTGCGCGCCTGGGCCCAGGTGTGGCGCAGGCGCACTTCCTTCAGGAGCTGCAGCACCTGTACAGCCTGAGCGCCCTGCCCCGCGACCCGCCCGCGCCCCAACACCACCCCTTGCATCACCAGGATGAGGACGCTCGCTGGGAGGTACCAACATATTCGGTTATGTGAGAAACCGGTGTAAAAACAACCATGTTCATACTATAAGTTTTTAAACTGACATGGTCACTGACACTACTGAGTAAAATTTTTTCACTTCGGTACATTTATTGAGAAACTGGACATATCTAAAATTATATTTATAGTTAAGAATTGTACCTTGCACATCTATCTACAATAAGCAGCAAAAACATTTTAAAAATACAAAGCATTGTATTTAATAAACATACATTTGTTTAAAAAAGTAATGATTTGACTTATCAATCGGGAATGCGTCCTTAATATCATAAACGGGATATTTACCCATGTTTGATTACTGTTTCGAGTTCCCGATATTTCGGCGCTGTTACAAGCACCATATTTTTGTAAACTTTTAAAATGTTGAGACGCACCTCTGATTCTTCAGATTCGGATTGCGGATTGTTTAATTATCACTTACTTGAAGGAAATCATTGTGAGGAAACCAGCATGCCTGAGAGATATTATTCGGCTGATAAAACTCTGTACCAGGTTAGGCATTAACCATACGATAAAGAAAGAAAAGCACCATCAACATCCAGAACTCAGTCAACAAAACATTTGAATGTGCTGCCTCTACTCGGCGGTGGTGACAGCAATGGATGCACACGCAGCCGTGCGCTATCAGGTGCCCCTAGAGTGAGGCTGTGTCAGACACAGGCAGCCCTAGAGTGAGGCTGTATCACACACAGGCAGTCCTACAGTGAGGTTGTGTCAGACACAGGTAGCCCTAGAGTGAGGCTGTATCACACTCAGGCAGTCCTAGAGTGAGGCTGTGTCAGACACAGCCAGCCCTAGAGTGAGGCTGTATCACACACAGGCAGTCCTAGAGTGAGTATGTATCACACACGGGCCGCCCTAGACTGAGACTGTATCACACTCAGGCCGCCCTAGAGTGAGATTGTATCACACACAGGCCGACCTAGAGTGAGACAGTATCACAGACAGGCCGCCCTAGTGTGAGACTGTATCACACACAGGCCACCCTAGAGTGAGACTTTATCACACACAGGCCACCCTGAGTGAGTCTGTATCACACACAGGCCGCCCTAGAGTTAGACTGTACCACACACAGGCCGCCCTAGAGTGAGCCTGTATCACACACAGGCCGCCCTAGAGTGAGACTGTATCACACACAGGCCGCCCTAGAGTGAGGCTGTACCACACACAGGCAGCCCTAGAGTGAGGCTGTATCTCACACAGGCAGCCATAGAGTGAGGTTGTATCACACACAGGCAGCCCTAGAGTGAGGCTGTCTTAGAGTGAGACTGTATCACACACAGGCAGCCCTAGAGTGAGGCTGTCTTAGAGTGAGACTGTATCACACACAAGTAGTCCGAGTAAGAGTTGAGACTGTATCATACACAGGCTATGAGTGAGCCAAACAACCGAACTGTTATGCGGTTAATTATGTGAAAAAGAAACAGTTCATTACATCCCTGTTTTAAACTGAGACTACGATGTGCTCCGCGATTGTATTCAAATATTTTTCACCTAAGCGATTTCTTAATTTTATTGAAAATAACACGGTCACATAATCTCTGGACTTCTGGTATCGATGCGTTCCTAAAATGCCTATAAAAATATAAAATGGCGTCATCGTCTGGATCAGAGGTAATTTGACTGGGTTGTTTACTCCGCTGCGACTGTTTCCTGATGAAAAACATTTTGCCAGACATACCAGCGCATTCGCGCCAATCGTCAGCGGCGACTGAAGCTGCGCACACGCAAGCGCCACCACACGGTGGAGAGTATGCTGGGCTACGACCTGGACGAGGAGAGGCGAGAGGAGCGCCCCCGTGAGCCCCGGCCTTACGATGCAGAAGACGAACCCGTCGACGTGGAAGGCGACTCGCTCGGCTGGCCCGAGTCGGCCATTAATGTTGATGGTAGGTAACCCTTCTGTTTCTTATGTCACCTTTCAGGAATACCAGGATGAAAATATCCACTATGTCTTCAAGGACCCACCAAGCAGACCCACTCAACATTTTTTGTCTTCCTTCTTGTTCCGGCTAATATGCGAAACGATAAAACCGAATTTGACGCTTACACTTTTACTAAACTTTTGCTAATTATTGTAGAAAAAGAATAAGGGTACCGTACAAGAATATTAGAACCCTTGAAATTAATATGAAAATACGAATCAAATAGCAATATTTTTTCAATAATGTCATGCGGACGAAGGTCGCGGGAGTTTAGAATATGTACCTATAATAATAATAATAAATAATAATATTCCACAACTATCACACAACGCCATCTAGTCCCAAGCTAAGCAGAGCTTGTGTTATGGGTACTAGACAACTGATAATAGTACATTATGGTACAAGTGTATAACGTTGGTGATTACCGCAGAGGCGCCATTGAGACCCGAGCCGTCAGGTGAGGGTCTTAAGAAAGCCGAGGACGGTAATCATCAATATACACGTGTATCATACGACGTTTTTCAACACACTTGTGAAGAAAATAATACTAAAAAGTCATCTTCAAAAGTTGAAACAAGTTCTGTTTTTTTACCCGACTACGGCGAAGCCAAAAGGAAGGGTAATGATTTTGGCAGTCTATGTATGTATGTATGTATGTAGGTATGTATGTATGTATGTTCCACCGTAGCGTGTAAAATACTGAACGGGTTTTAATAAATGAGGTGTCAATAGATTCGTAAGAATAGCCCGGGTGACATAGGCTATATAAATTTTAAAAATTCTTTTTATGATGGAATTTAAATGTCAAAAACTTACCTCAAAAATATTAAATTGTGATAATCATAACATGTTTGGTATCAAATGAAAGGTCTTGGAGAGCAAAAACCAATATTTTATTCGAAGTCGGGTTTTAGATTTTTAATTAAGCATACGCACTTGTTTCCACAATAGCGGGAAAAATTAATACGCGCGCATCTACAGTTCTACCAACTTCAACAGTTAAAACAAGTTCTGTTTTTTTTTTTTCACAATAGCGGGAAAAATAAAATGCGCGCGCATACTACAGTCCTACCAAGTTATCTATGCAGGCGGGAAAACACGGAACTAAAATAAATGTACTAAGTTTGACGTAGCGATGCATTTTTTCTTGACCAGTGGCGCCACTACTGTAACAATGACGATCGGCCATAGACTAAAAGAATGTGGTTTCACTATTTTTGACTTTTCGCGGTTAATAGAGTTTTAGCCACGGACAAAATGGATATTTTTTCTTTAATAAAGAGAAAACAAAAGTTATATTATTTGAGGGAAAGATTCGTTTATTAAAAACGTATAAGTTGAAATTATGTATTTAAATTCAAAGTTGCATGAAATGGGGAAGCACTAGGTACATTAATTTATTTTTACTATTGAACACGATCTTTTTTGTATCGAAACTTTTTTAAAAACATAGCAACTCAACCAATAAAATTTAAAAAAAAACCTATAACTCACTAGTGAATAATAGCAATGAAAAAGTCACAGTTTGATTATAGGTGTCATTACGTGCCTAATTGCGGTGAAATTATAGCCACTTTATGAGCAAGTGTGTTGAAAACATACTTATATATTTCTAAATACATACATATCATAGATAAATTACACCCAGACACAGAACAAATGATCGTGCTCATCACACAAACATTTGTCCTGGGTGGGAATCGAACCCACGACCTCCGGCATAGCAGTTAGGGTCACTAACCACTAGACCAACAGGCCAGTCTACCTATGTTTAATAAGAAACTAATAATTTATAACAAATATGTATATTTACATTATCATAAGCATTCAGTAAACAGCTGGACTTCCATAGTATTGTCATCTCCGTTGCTGCTGTGCACTGTTCAAGTTCGTAGATTTTATTTTAAGTCAACTTCTAACCTATTGTAATTTTATTTAGAAAAAGAGCAGCGCAGTGAAGGGGAGAAGCTGCACATGAATTATGCCGAAGACCTGGAGATATCCAGCACCAACGACGCCATGCAGTCACCAGAACGCGTGAGGTATTTTTTCTCTAAATGCCCACATCGCACCTTGTCCTACTTATTACTCGTAGTTATAGGGAGTTAATCGTAAAAAGGAATTTGTATTTGTGAAATAATTTTGAGTAGGTACCAAATCACAACAAAAAAAAACCAAGCAGTTTTGAAACTTATACAAAGTTAAATTTCAAACTTAGGCAAAGTTTAATTTCAAACAACATAATAGGGGATCGGACAAAAAAAACTTATTAGTCCGTCAGATAGATTTCCAAAAATTATTGGACACGTATTTTTTCTTTTTTCACGTAAACTTAAAATGAAGACGATACAGTGCTTCGAAAACTCGTGTGACGTCATATGATAGTACATTTTGACGACACAAGTGACGTTTCAAGCCCCACTCCAAGATCTTTGACGCGTTTTATCTTCGTCATTTTTTATTGATTTGATAAAACAAAAAACACGTATTCAATATTTTTCGATAATCTAACTTACGGACTAAACAGAATCATATTATTTTGACCCAGTCCGATCCCCTATTGTAAATAAGATTGCGTACAAGTTTTAGCCCCCTTTTATTTGTATAGCGGCAATAGAAAAACACATTCAACACAACATTCTGTTCGGCTTACAGCAATTAAAAAAATAACATTGTATTTGCGGTTTTATTGACAAAGTTATATAAATTGCGGTTTTTGAAAATGTGTCAAAAAACTAAAATACAAGCTATTTGAATTAAACGTAAGGTTATTTGAAAAGTACTAATAAAATGCTTTTAGGAAATATGACTGTCTAGACGGGAATTAAACGTCTAAACCAGCTGGCTTGATAAAAGTTTTGCAGGTCCATACTTAACTCATAAAATAATAATTTCGCCGTAACCATTACGTTATGTACTATTTTTTTAATTATGCAATTTGGAAGGTACTATATTATGTATAGTTATATTCTACGCACATTAAACTTCAGCTTTCAATCCGATTCAACATAGGGTCCTGCTGCTCGGTATACAGACATGGGTCCGCCCATGTCTATATATTAGAGTCTGTCCGACCGAACGCAGTAGGTTAGCGTTGGTCAGTCGCCACTTTACTCACACTAGCTCGAAACTCTATAATGCCATAAATAAGAAAATTAAAATATACCCTATGACTGGGAATTTGCTCAAGAAGAATGTGACCACCTGGCTTAAATCCCTGTCTTATGATGAGACCGAGCAACTTTTAATGTCATAAATGCGGTAGACACACACACACACATACACACACACATACACACACATACACACACATACACACACACATACACACACACATACACACACACACACACCATGACACACCTCATCCCTACCTCCACTCTACATATAAACTCAATCATATTATAGTGTACATTAAATTATATTGCCTGTTTTTCTCATTCATTTTTATATTTTCGTTTTTAATGTTACTTCTTTTAGGTTAACTTGGAACAATGTCTAGATGTGTATCATTTTCTATTTTGAATTGGGCGTTGATAGCTGCGCCACAGTATTTTACTTTTGTAGCTATCTTCGTTTGTCCTTTGTATCCTGTACTTTTAAGTTGTTTCAAATAAAAAATTTATTTATTTATTTATTTATATTTATTTATATACCGAGCAGGACCTTTATATTTCACAAACGAATCCCTTAATCGAAAAACTGTTTGAGCAAACTCGCAATATTTTTTTAAAGACCTATCCAACGACATCACACACAACGGACTTCGTAAGAAAAAAAATTATCCCCACTTTAATGTGTATTGGAGTTACCCAAAAAAAAAACAATATGCACTTACCTAACCTATTTGTATATGCATGCCAAATTGCAGGTTTCTAGTACTAAAAGTCTTTGAGATATAGTGCGGACGGACAGACAGACAGACGGCCATGGCGGAACTTTAAGGCCAGGCGCGGCGAAGATACTGAGAATAAATCAATTTAAAATAAACCTTTAATTCCTATGACATGCGGTTGAAACGGCCTGCAAAGCGAAACGCGCGCGGTGAGCCGTCAAGCTACCACGAGAGCAGACAAGAACCGCGCTTCGACGCGCTTGTTATTGATTTATTTTCAGTGTCTTCGACGCGCCTCCGCCGGTGTGCGTTGGGCCTTAGGCCCATAATAACTACGGAACCCTAAAAAGAAGAGAATCCTCAATTTGTTACTGACTTTGTATATTTTCTTTTTAAGGATTGAGACACCCAAATCTCTGTCTTTGGACTGCACACCAAAGACAACCGAGAGTGTGGAGAGGCCAGCAGAGGTGTCGACGTCGGAGGCCTGGGCCGGGGCCGGGGCCTCCGGGGCGTCCGCGGATGCCTGGCCGGCCCTGGCCGCCGAGGCCTACATGCAGGCCACGCGCCATAAGATGGATGGCGAGAACCTGCCTTCCTCCACCGACACACGCAACTAAATGTCTGCCAGTTACACAAGTTTTCGTATGATGTGACTGCATCTCATTCATTTTTAGTGCTTAGTTGTTTTGAAGCTATAAAAAGCCACACACTAAATACATACGGATTACTTGTTTAGTATCAATATTGAGTTAAATCTAAGACAATTCAATGATTCAATTTCGTATCCAAAAAGCGCTTACTCTCATAAATGTAGGAGGTGTGGTCACCCTTTGTTGGTTTTATTCAGCACTCAATTCAATCACTCTCTCGATATTGTTAAGTATAGTTATATTTTTATTTATTAGTTAAACAATCGTTCTATATAAATATTATAAATGTTCGGGTTAACTGACTTACTGCCGCACTCAGAGACGTTTAATGATTACTTAAGCCATAACTTAATTAGCTTACACCGGTATCTATACACAAGTCATAGTGATTACTTGCGTAAGTCTTTTTTTTATATTAAATGGGCTTACTCTTGACAAGGGCAGAGATGAGGTCGACGATGGAACGAGCTTACCCAGAAGAAGCCTATTTACTCGCAACTTAAATAGATTGGGGTTATATGAACTCAGGAAGACCGACGCATCTATACACAAGTCATAGTGATTACTTGCGTAAAAGTCATTGTTTAAGATACAATTTTTTCTCTGTAGTTTATTAATTCCTTCATGTTAGATCTGTCGAAGGTTAGAATTTTTAGGTTTGCGTTCAAACTTCCTTTAAATTCTTGTCCATTGCATAAGTAATTACTTAAGTTCAAGTAATTACTTTAACTTGACTATAGATACAGCTGTTAGTAAAAATTTTGACATTTTAAATGTCATATCTTTACTAAGTGACGGTTTAAGTAAGTAATCATTAAACATCTGTGAGTGCTTTTTTTTTTGTAAGGGCCTCTCGCAGTTCATCTCTCTGAGAGGATGGTATACTGCTTAACCGGACTCTGTGAGTGCGGCAGTTAGTAACGACTTTATCGAAAATCGTCATTACAAGTGCATGCTTTGCTTCTCCTTTCCCACCAAAAACCTGGCACTTCTAGATCGTTTATGTATATGTATTAGAGAAAGTTTTATAATAATAAGATATCGTTATTTATTTCTGTGTAAATAGAGTTAAATCTGTTTTAACGAACAACTTTAGCGTTATGTTCGTCAGTGATTATCAAATACCTTAATGTAACTATAATACTATGTCTATATCTATTTTAAATCTAGTTACTATGTAGATAAGTTATAGAATGTAAATCACCTCTTCGTTGTTATTAACTATGTGTACATAATAAAATATGTCAAACTGTTTCATGTTATAAAAAATGATAATTATATTACAAATATCGATGTATATGTTATGGACCAAGTGATAAATTGGGCAGTATACATAATGCCCGGTCATTATGAAAAATGCCCAATATGAAAGTGCAATTTGATAATAATTATTCAAATAATCAAATTGACTGGGCATTATACATATTGCCCATCACCTTTTGGGCAGAGTAATACAAACACATATAATTACTATTTTTTTATTGTTATTGTCATTTAACTTAAAATAAACTAAATATTAAACAACTTAAATAATCGGTTTGTAGGGTACCGAACACGTAACTAGGAAAACTTGGATGCAAGAGCGAGCGAAGCGAGCTCGGGACTTGGGGCACCCCGACACGGACAGGTTAGGTTAGAAGGGGATGGCGGGGTCGATTGAGCGAGCGAAGCGAGCGAATAGACCCCGCCATCCCCTTCGTGGTTATTTTTTTTTAAAACCACAAAAACAATAGCGCTTGAAGTCCGCCGCACGAGCCGCACGCTGAATGGCGGTCTCTGATTGGTCAAAGCGTGTCACGCCACGCGTACTTCCCTCCCCGCCCTCGCACCGCGTCAAATATAGCTTTATTATCAAATTGCCCAATTGTCATGTAGCAATATAATAATGACCGTGCAATGTGATAAATAATGACGTTAAGATAGTAATTAATCACTTAGCCCGATAAAGCTAGACATTATTCATAATGCTCGTGCATTATTAATAATGCCCGCATTAATCACCTGGTCCATAACATATAGAACTTGCATTACATCACTAGAAGTAGGTGATACATTGTGTATATTTCGTGAGCGTGACTCTATGGATTATAGTTATATTACGATCTGCAAATCTGCAATTGCATGCCTAGATGTATGTCCATTGCTTAGTAGAGCTCATGTCTTCTTCCCTTCAATCGTTTCTATTTTTTAAAGGAATTAATAAAAAAAAATGGGAAGTTAAAGGAAATGTATTCAAATCTCTTTACATTAAGACATCATTTATAAACTTTTACTATTCACAATAAAGATTATCTTCGACGTAACTATCAAATACCAATATACTTGCTGCCAAAGGCAGTGAACACCAATATGGGACTGGTTCAGGAGCTCCGACGAGATTCCGAACTATCATACATAGCGCAATCACGTACATGAGTCCACAACTAGCTCTTAGACTGTTCAGCGTCCATATCTAGATGAATTTAAACGAGTATCAAAGGGTAATAACAGACGACCATGGACGGCTTCTGTCCACGGTTTAACAACTCTCCGCCACGAGTCCTGGTAGAGGTTTCCGAAAATGTACGTTCGATTAAAATTCAAAAAAATTGCCAAACTGAAGTGGCAGTGGGTAGGGCACATTGCTGGCAGAACGGAGGGCCAATGGAGCTGAAAAGTTCTGGAGTGGCGACCGGGAATACGAAGACGTTGTGTTGGATGGCCTCTCACTAGTTGGACCGATGACCTGGTTAAGGTTGGGGGTTTCCACTAAATACGAGACGCACGGTACCGTACCGTCTTTCGACTGAAATGATGATGAAAAACGCACGGATTCTAGAGAAAATACGCTTAAAATCGTTCATCAAAACCAACAATCAATATTATTCAAAGAAGCAAACAATTTTATTTAAAGCAGGAAACTATCCCCCGAGTTGAATGTGCATCTGGATTGCGGGCCCATTTTTCGAACCCTTGCGAAACGAAATAAGACAGGGAAATCCGTTAAAAATAGTAAAGAAATTCATGGCCCTTTGCTTTAAGTTTTTTCTCTTTTTAACTAATTTCCCTATAAGTTTTATTTCGTTTCGCAAGGGTTTAAAAAATGGGCCCTCAATCCAGATGCACATTTGAGTTGAACCTACTTTCATGTTATACCACTGAAACTTACTGTTTTAGCCAGTGGCGTAGCGTGCCTTAAATGGGCGCTGTATCAAAATTTGTAGGGGGGCCTAAATGAATGGTAAAGATTTTGACGAGATTTTTTACGAGTTTATGTGAGATTGTGAATAAAATCTTAGGAATCACACTTTCGGGGTGCAGCCCGGGGGCCCCGTATCATTGATACGGCTGATACGGTGGTAGCTACGCCCCTGGTTTTAGCGTAAGTGCACAACTAGTTATTTCGATTACCTAACCCTTACGCACAGTTTTAAACTTAAACTTCAGTTACTATTGAATGGAATGGCGAGAAAAGGAGACGCAGCCTCGTTCACAACCTTATCTGTAAGTCTAAAATAGGATGTTAGTGTTTAAAGCACTCACTCGTACGAAGACCACAAAGAAGTTTCAATACAGCGTGTGACCTACGTACAAAACAGAAACAAAGTAAGATTTTCCTATAACCTCTACTTGTATTTTACAATTTTTGCATTTTGACACGAATTTAGATACTTTTTCGATAACGCTCTTCATATTGCATACCGCCCATTGTATTCTACCGCCCAATTCTAACAAAATAAATAATACAAACGTAGTAGCTTGCCATGCGACTACGTGAGTGCCCAAGTGAGTATAAACTACACGATACAGGAGAAATTCCTAGTGTGGGGCAATGTTTTAAAAACAAAAAAAATAACGGCTACAGTTTTGAAGCGAAAACGGGGTCTTCTGGGTTTTGTTTTGTGTTGGAAAAGCGTACGAAGAGACCCTGACGACGGTACAACGGTGCAGCGGCTGGCTACGCTTGACAGTCCCCAACCTTGAAGGTCGACTGTCGGAAGGCGTCCTCGGCCGTAGACACGGACGCTCGCAGCGGCATTTCCGGCTCACCTTCCGTTCGATACTCTTGCACAACCTGCAGAAAGGCAAATACGTTGACTAATGCTTACTTACGTAAGTAAACGTACGTGCATACGTGCTTACTTTTTACTTACGTAATCTAATCGGTGAGTCGCTGATCTACAGTAATATTGAATTTATTGTCGGCCTGGTTGCTTGGTGCCTGGTTAGTTTGGTCACTGTTTTCGACACAAGATGTCCGGGCTATGTAAGGTATCTACTGACTCACTCTGCGTATATGTTCCTCGCGGGTAGCTAGTTCCTTGGTGAGCTCTTCCTTGCGTTGCTCCATCTCCGGCTCGCCCTTGCCTTCGTTGATACACTTGTTGATGTGTTCGTACTCGCGGTACAAGCTCGCATACTCGGCGAGGCTCTGCTTGGCGTCGTGGCTGCCACGCCCCTTTGACGTGGCGCAGTCAAAGTCCTCCCGATTTGTCGCAAGACTGCTTCAAAAATTAAGACAATAAATTGTGGTTAAACTAAAAATCTGGTTCTGGTTAATTAAAAAGATTCAGTGAAAAAGCTTGAAGATAAGATAATTTTTAACCGACTTCTTCAAAGCAATTTCATAAACAATTCGATGCACACACAATAATGTTTGTGCATCGAATTGTTTATGAAACGATTGTTTTTTTTTTTTTTTGCAAAAAACTTATTTAAAATTAGATACTCATTGTAAAAAGGGATAGTTTTTTTTGCTCAAAATGTAATGCAAAAGGTAAGTAAGCTGTTTTGCGATACTTATAGTAAACTCAGCAGCGGTAGGGAAGCACTCACTTGTACATGGAAGTGTAAAAGAATTGCGGGCGGGCAATGGCGCGCAGGAAGCGAGGCACCATGCCGTCACCCTCGCGGTACAGGTTCAGCATGCGGTTGTACGAGATGTACTTGTAGGAGGGCAGTCGCACCAGCCGCCGCCCCACGCGGATCGCGTTGATCTCGCTGTGGTGGTCCAACGATGGTTGCTGGTTCTAAGTGCAAAGATGAAATGTGAAAATGTTTTAATTTATTAAATCATATTACCTACTACGTAAAGGTATTTTTTTTAGGGGTGTGGGAAATCATCAAATAACCCCTCCCATACTGGGCAGAGCGAGAAGAAGTGTCAGGCTTCTACTGACTAAAAACCACCCATGTTCCTTCTTAACCCTTTGTGTCGAGGCCGCGGTAACTCTTTCGAACAACCCGCAAGCCCGATGGTTTCGAAATTTGTTTTTTGTATGAATGACCAAGTCATATTTGCGTTTTTTTTAAATGTGCTATATCTCAAAAACTGTTAATTTTATCTCGTTCAAAGCAATTTTGTTGAAAGTGCTTATACTACTAGTCTACATCACATTATTGTTTTTAGATTATACACTCTCTTATTTTTAAAGTTTGGAAGTATCTTTCAAACGATTGATTTTGAGAAAAAATGGTTTTATAAACTTCAATGTTATTTTAAAAGACCTACGTTGCTATGGATGCGTTTGATATCCACCAATCATATTTATTGGTGCACATGTTTAGCACTGGTGGAAACGGACTCAACTAAGCTGTATTTTATATGGAAAGATGCGTGCTATGGATGAGCGCTATGGATGCGTGCTATGGATGCGTGCTATGGAGGCGTGCTATGTGCCGCTACCCTACTATCGAAACATAGCTTATCTCGAGCTGCGCATCTTCCTCGCACATCTTACTCGCACAGCTACATTGCTTAGCATCAGTGGAAATGGTCACATAGTTTCACAGCTTAGCTATTACATCTTCGCATGTGCAGCATAACTGCATAGCACATCTCTAGTGGAAAAGCACCCTAAAGAAGTAAAGACCCCCATAGGTACGTATACAAAATAAATGTGGGGTCCTACCGCTATAAGGCTTTTTAAGGAAATTTCGAAAAGGTTGGTCGACGTCACAGGAGACCGAAGAGCTGGCAGCTACCTCGGACAAAGAATTAGTCTAGCTATTCAAAGGGGGAACGCTGCCAGTATCTTCGGAACCTTGCCTAAAGGGACTCCTTTTAATAATATATTTTAGTTACTATGGTTTTTATTTTAGTTTTAGGTTCTTTGTTCTAGTATATATTTTGTAATAAAAAAGTTATAATGCAATAAATAAATGTTGTGGGCCGATGTGACATTAACATCACAACATCTGACAATCAAACCGCAGTAAACAATTAATTGACTAGAATTCTGTTAATTATGTCAACCGATTCTCCAGATCCCATGCAGTGACTTTGCTCAATAGCATATCGATTACAGGAAAGCCACCAGACTGGTAGTCTGTATTGGTTGTTTTTTGGTCAAGTTGGCTTGGGTTATACTGGTATAGAAGATTCTATGTTCTATTATTGTACTATTTCTTATATTGCACAGAACTGGCGCGACTATATACACTCACCGGCACGGAATGTCGCCCGAACGTAAACAGAGCGATAACAAGCTAATTTGCTGTCGCGTATCAATATTTCAAGTAGCAATTTGTCAATAAGTTTGTTTTTGTTTAGTTAAGAGGGTATGTACCAAAAAAAATATAGCTTTTTGCACTTTTGGGTCTCTTGAACCTTATTTCTGTGCTAAAACGCGAATGACACTGGTGAGTTAAAATTCAATATTTGAATGATAATGGCATTTACTGATTTACTCTTGTTTTTAAATCAATCTGTAGTTATTCTTGCTTCCAGAAACGCAAAATAATGTCTCTTACTCCAGACCAAGTTGCTCAAGCTGTGTTGCTTAGGAGTTAAGGGAGAACTCAGCGAGAAATTGCTAAAACTTTAAGTAAGTATACCAAGAACAACTCTGCAGTATGCCTCTCTGGTGGCTGCCTGGCAAGAAATTCCACAAGAGGACATAAACAACATCATCCACAGCATGCAAGCCGTCATCAGGGCCAGAGGTGGTAGCACCCGTTATAAATTTTTGTAAAGGTGTTAATTTTGCTTGATTAGCGTGATTTTCATTTTCTCTTTGTTTCGTGTTTAAGGTATTTTTTTATAAAATTTCATTAAATTCGGATGTTTTTTTGTCTTAATCACTCATTGGTATTTGATAAATAAACTATACCAAAAAATTCAACATTGTATGTTTTATTTTGATTACAAACCCTAAATTGCGTTTGGGCCACATTCCGTGTCGGTGAGTGTAGATATCAATATATTAAGAAAGAAAACTACTTTCAGACTTACCGAAGTGGTACTCTTTGTACTATATGCTGGTACGTGCCCCAAACCTGAAAAACAAATAGTTGAATAACTCTGTTAACTTCTACTTAAAAGTAGTGGGGCTAAAGCATTCCATTTGCTTCTGGACTCTGGACTATTTAATCATGCATGGTCGAACAAGCTAATTAATATATGGAGGCAGCTAACTTGCATTTACTTTTAAGATTATACAGATACATTTAGAGACTGATATTAAACGATACAGCGTTTGACATCAGCAGCTTCGCCCGCGTGAAAATGACGATTTTCCATACAAACTTTCATCCCCTATTTAACTCGCTTAGGGGTTGAATTTCATGTCTTAGCGGATGCCTACGTCATAACATCTACCTGCATGCCATATTTCAGCCCGATCCGTCCAGTGGTTTGGGCTGTGCGTTGATAGATCACTATGTCAGTCAGTCAGTCACCTTTGAGTTAAGTATATATATTTTAGATATTGCAATCAATATTTTCAGTGTTCTAGAATTAGCTTGTTCCCCTGGACGTGTTACTGTTTGCGGTTTGCTTTAGGACCAGACGCGGATAAGACGGCGATAAGACGGCGTGATAGCGCGGCGGCGAATAGAGCTATATCTAAAGAGTTTCAAGGAATTGATGGAACAATAACCACCTTGTTGTGGTTGGCCACGCAGGCCACGTGTCTCTTATTTATGGAAATACGTTCGAAATAAGAAACATGCGTCTTACCCATATGATGTGCTATAGTCAGCGGTATGCCGGATAGTGGTTGTTGAATTTTGAGCCCATTTAACACCTAGAAATAAGGAACATTATGACTTTGATATTGATAAAATTTCCGGTAAAGTGAAGGTGTTATTGGGTTTTTCCATTAGGAATTTTTCAGTAGCAGCTACGGAGTCTGGATTTGTGACCGGTTGATGGGAATACGCTCGCCCCTATTACATGGGACTCATATCCGGCGGAATGTGTGTACGTACAGCTCTGGCTCATCCTTCGGGGATTAAAGGCATGATGTTATGTTATGTGGAACAAATAAAATAAATACATAAACATATTTTTTATCGCGGCATATGGGATTAATTACATAGCGCCTATAAGTTGTTTATCGAAAACTGTCGATGGCTAATCTAGTTATATCTGAAGCTAATGAAAGCATCCCGTCGGGGCTGCGGGTTGTTCGAAAGAGATACCGCGGCCTCGGCACAAAGGGCTAAGAAGGAACATGGGTGGTTTTTAGTCAGTAGAAGTCTGACACTCCCTCCGCTCTGCCCAGAGCGTGAGGAGTCATTTGATGATTTCCCAACCCTCAAAGAAAAAGCTAATGTAAGTATGGCAACCATTTATGTCCATGTAGTTCACCTGTTGTATATTGACGCCGATGTTGTGTGAGGGCGCAGTGCTCTTGCTGACCACGAACGGGATGTTCGTGTAATTGGGGCCGCTGTAGTAGTTGCGCACGCCTGCCTGCTTCATCTGCGAGGCCACGGTTGGCATCTCGTACCGACGACTCCGGTATTTAATGCGGCGGGGATGACGTAGGCCCTTTTCATAGAAAATAATAAGTAGGTGCTAGGTACCTAGCCCTAAAGTTGAGCTTCCACGTGTACGAGGATGGAAATGACCAGGGCCTCGAGTCTGCTATTCAATAGTGTCAGAATGGTCAATCATTGATCTCATAATTGTTGGTTTTGACAAGTTTGGTGTTGTCAAAATCAACAAATAAGAGATCAATGATTGACCATTCTGACACTATTGAATAGCAGACTCGGGGCCCAGTAATATCGCTCCATTTTTAACCGACTTCCCAAAAAGGAGGAGGTTCTTCCAAGCTTGAGTTAAGCTAGCTTTGTGATTGATTATATAGTTTCGCGCTGCGCATCCTCGCACACGCACGTCACTGGAGGATATGAGGCTTATTATGGCACAACCAGTGTTTGAGTTTAAAGATCTGTCCCACAGTAAAGATTTTAAAAACGACGATATCTAAGTAAATAGTGAACAATGGTAGGTAAGTGATTGAGTTTAAAGTTTTTTGTGATTTATATAGGGTAGTGTTTCGATTTAACCCATACCCATTATACCTTTTCAACTTTGTAACAACATTATACCTTTTCTGATAAGTACCAAGATAAATTCAATAGGGTCAGTTTGTATGACTGTGTGTGTGCCCATGAGGTGTAGTAGGTTTCTCGGATTGCAAAGAGATTTAAGTAATAATATCTTAACCAACTTGTTTAGGTTCCATCGGTATCGGCATACTTTCCAGATACTCATTCTCTTCATCTTCGAAATTCTGGGCGTTTCGAACTGCAAAGTCGTTTTATTAGTTAATTAAAACTCCATGAATCCGCGGTGATGTCCTCCGCGTAATTGCTTCTCTTTTCTTATAAACAAAACGGAATGTTACTTGTTCACATTACCTATTCTTAAAAACCGGCCAAGTTCGAGATGAACTCGCGCACCAAGAGACCAATAACAATGAAAACGGCAAAAAACCATGTTTGTTGTATTGCCCCTCTCAAATATTTATTTTATTCTGGTTCTAAATATTTGTTGGTATAGCAGCAACAGAAATACAATGACATCAACTGCATTGATGTAAATATATCAATGATCAACTGTGAAAATTTCAACTGTCTGACTATTATGATATTACTGATTATTCACCTGGTTACACAGACAGACAGACAGCAGAGTCTTAGTAATAGCTAGGTTTGAAACTTTGGGTACGGAATCCTTGTTACATTAGGGGTGAAAGTAACTTATTTAGTCCCCGAGACGGGGTTTGGCGCATGAGCGCAGCGAGGGCGCTAATAGTTCGAGGGACTAAATAAGTCTTTAACCCGAGGTAAACACTGTGCTTTTCATTACGAATACAAGGAAAGTTGATGGGAATAGGCTTGCGCCCAATTACCTAAATCGAAAGAAAGAAAAAGTAAGAAACATAAGAGAAACACTTAAAATCGATTAAATCTAATCGGTGGTTGGCAATAGGTTTGCTCCTAATTACACCGGTTGATGGCAATAGGATTGCTCCTAATTAGATTGGTTAGTGGCAATAGTCTCTTGCTCCTAATTACATCGGTTGGGGGCAATAGGCTTGCCCCCAATTACATCAGTTGATGGCAATAGGCTTGCTGCTAACTACATTGGTTGATGGCAATAGGCTTGCTCCCAATTACCTACCTAAATCGGTGAATGGCAATCTTTCTCCTAATTAGATTGGTTGATGCCAATAGGCTTGCACCTAATCACATCAGTTGGTGGTGGCAATAGGCTTGCTTCTTCTTACATCAGTTGATGGCAATAGGCTTGCTCCTAATTACATTGGTTGATGGCAATAGGCTTACCCCCAATTACATCAGTGTATGGCAATAGGCTTGCTCCCAATTACCTACCTAAACCGGTGAATGGCAATTGGCTTGCTCCTAATTAGAATGGTTGATGCCAATAGGCTTGCTCCTAATTGGTAATAGGCTTGCTCCTAATTAAATTGGTTGATGGCAATAGGCTTGCTCCCAATTACCTACCTAAATCGGTGAATGGCAATAGGCTTGCTCCTAATTAGATTGGTTGATGCCAACGACCATACAGCCACTAGACGCCTAATAACAGGCGACAAATGTCTGTCAACACATTAGGGCTATAAATCTTATAGCCGTCGTCAGTCACAAAGTTCGCATTAGTTTAGACCACACCTGTGAGCCGTAAACACTTCCGCACTACACCTTTGAAAATTCGAGAAAATAAACATAATATGGCCCCGTGTACAGTACGTTGGTGTGTTATAGAAAGCCGGACTTCAAGTTTCCTGAAAGACGGTATCACATTTCATCGGTAAGTTAATGGTTCCTTAATCTAAATAAAATTAATTTTCTGACATTATTTTTCGGAGTTCATCTTATACTGGTCATACTTGTATGCAGTGCACATTCTTGGAGCGCGCGTTGATGTCTTTTATGATTGCATCTCTTTCTTTTGAGAGTATTTTTTTTGCCATCTCTTTTCCTCGATTTTAAGTAAAAATAATTAGTGATGCTCCAAATCGCATGACCACCCCTGTTATCGATAAAGCAAAAAAACCTAACTATTTATGTAAAAAATATATTGTTAGTAATTAAAAATTACAACAGGATACAGCTAACAAATTGTGAAACTTTAACGATTAATTTTAGATACCCACACGATCCAGATTTAAAAAAAAAATGGGCAATTGCAACCAAGCGATTTTTGAATGTTCTTACATGATTCAATCGATTAGATCAAGTATTAGGCGTCTAGTGGCTGTATGGTCGTTGGTTGATGCCAATAGGCTTGCACCTAATCACATCAGTTGGTGGCAATTGGCTTGCTCCTAATTACATCAGTTGATGGCAATAGGCTTGCTCTTAATTACATTGGTTGTTGGCAAAAGACATACCCCCAATTACATCAGTATATGGCAATAGGCTTGCTCCCAATTACCTACCTAAATCGGTGAATGGCAATAGGCTTGCTCCTAATTAGATTGGTTGATGCCAATAGGCTTGCTCCACATTTGTTGATGGCAATAGGCTTGCACCTAATCACATCAGTTGGTGGCAATAGGCTTGCTCCCAATTACATCAAATAATTTGACAGCTGTCAGTAGAAAGCGATTCTCCCTAGGGCTGAAAAGTAGTACTTTCAACCCGCTCCGCAGGCATGTTCTGACCTACTTTCAGAGTATGAGTAATGAAAAACAAAAATCATAGCTTGTAGATAGGGTGTTTCGTAAAGCCTAATCTATACTTCTATACTAATATTATAAAGAGGTAAAGTTTGTGTATTTGTTAAATTGTAAGGGGTAATCTCGGGATCTACTGAACCGATTTTAAAAATTCTACCGTTAGAAACCTACATTCATCCCGGGTGACATAGGCTACTTTTTATCTCTGTATTCCCACGGGAACGGGAACTACGCGGGTGAAACCGCGTGACGTCCGCTAGTATATTTATATGACTAGATATTTAACAATATCTACTTCCTTCCTTCCACAGTCATTTTACCACAGATTTTGTGGATTGCTGCGAAAGAAAATTCTTAATTGAATGAAAATAAGTAGGTACATATTTGCCGATGCAAAACCGGTTTTTTTTCGATTATGAGAACTGTGCCGTGTAAATATAGGCAATAATGAGCATAATTTAATACGTCTGCATCCATTGAAGTCTTGCTATGGGCAGCGGTGATTCTGCAACATGGGTAGGAAAGGAGGTGCATATTGATTAAAAATGCTTTCTTTACCTTTTTTTAGCTTTTTGTCGAGCGGTGTTGCGGGCAAAGGGTTCATGGGCGCAGCAGTCATTGGCACCGAACCCTGTCGGCGCATGCTAGGGGAGATCATCCGGCTTTTGTTGAACAGCTCCACCAACGGTCGCTCTTCTTCCAACTTGGCTGTCGGTTGAACAACAAATCTTACAATGATTGCGCTAAATCAGCTTCACCGTAGCTGCATGCAGGTGGCTACATACTGGTCTACTATTTGAGCTCATCAACACAAAGAAGAAGACCAGCTACAACGTTCTTAGAAATTGCCGCACTGCTTTACTTGAGGGAAAGTGTAAACTGTGTAGACACGCGCTATGGCCTTTTTCATTTGGGAGATGGTTGATTACAATTTTATAAGGTATTTTCGACAGCTGATTTGTGGGGGTTGTCCTAGCCAAACCGTAAATTGAGATGTGCGATTTAACCACTCGATTCAAACTGGCTAGTAGCAAACACGCATGTTCCATCGACTCTTACAATAAAATGGGGAAATACAATTCTCTACCCGGCTGTTGTGTGTTCCTGTGGAGAGGCTGTTTGCGACGAAGCACCGGAATTTCACCCTGCGGTCCGCCATGCCAGTGGTCTGCCGGTCCTCGTTCTGTATAAATCACAATATCTTTGTCTGGAGATGATTTTATAAGGTTGTACATAACTCCTGAAATGTTGATTTAGCTAAGTAGGTAGTGATAATCCATTTGTAATGGCACAGTCATAATTACGTAGGCGGTCATAGGCCCGACACAGTACGTAGACCGTGGATGAGGTCGTCGGCCCAACATACATAGACCGTGAATACGGTCGTGACTCGTGGGCTCAACATACGTACATTATTTCATCACAATTTCTCTACAGACCGCAAAGAAAGACATCGGTAGAAAATGTCGACTTACTAAGTCAGAAATCGCCTTCCGCAAGGGTGATGTTCATCAATAGTCAATGCTGTTCTACTGAGAACAGCATTGACTATTGATGAAATTTTTGACCAGCAGTGGGACGTAGAATAGGCTGGTAGTAAAGCTAATGACCCTATTGTAGTTCTATGTTTAGGTACCTGTATACGTTTTATTACTTTCTTTAGGTGGAACTTCTCCAGGAACATTTCTTCGTCGGATATTTGTTGGTTTTGCCAGACGCGTTCCTTGGGGCTTCTTGCCGCTTGCGACAGGACTGGTGTTGCTGTAGTAAATTAAGACTACCTAGTATTAGCAGGAGCAACGAATGTCAATTTTACCACAATCAAGGGTGATTCACAACTTATACTTACGAAAAACTGTTTCTTGCGATTAATTAATGCGTGTGCGTGGTATGGAAAGGGAGTGACGTATTAAAATAGGCTAGTCTTGTGAAGAGCAGCGGTGGCCTAGTGGTTGCGGCACTGACTTACGAAGCCCAGGCAGGCGCATTACTTGCTGTAGTTTATTATATCACCACTACTCTCAAAACGGTGAAGGAAAACATCGTGAGAAACCCGATGCCAGTTTTCTTACGATGACGTCTTAGAACCAAAAAAATTGAAGACATGTGACATCTACCAACCCGCACAAGGCCCGGCCCGGCTACATGGGGCCGTGGTGGATTATTTTATAGCCCATCCTTCGTCTAGAGTGGAGGCCTGAGTCCCTGCAGTGGGAACATTATATGCTGATGTGAGTCCTTTGCAGCGTTTATATTTATAACTTATTCAAAATCTCTCCGAATTTCTGATTGTCTAATTTCATTTGTGCGAGGTACCAGGTAGGTTTCTTTATGCTTACTATTTAATGATCTATGTTCACACGGTATGAAGAAACTTACTAGTCTGCCTGTTCGTAGTTGGCAAATTCGTCGATGTCGTCCTGACCACAGGCTACTTCTTGCGCTTCGTTGGCGAGACGGCTCTGATGGCTGCACACGCCTGTGTTGGACAATATGGATGGAAGTACTAAACGAATTCAGGTAATAACGGTCGGTACCTACTCGTCCACTGGTCGAAATGAATTATCTACCTCAAAAGATTAAAACATGAAAAAGACACATTGAAAAAGATTTAGGGGCAAAGCCATGTTCCACGATACTAGTGTCCCTGTTTACATTTTGGGATACCTACTACGAGTACCAGCACATTTTAAAAAAATCATTTGAGCCATTTAAAGAAAACTGAAATAACACTCACTGTCTCCGTCAGCATGCGACCTATGCCTTTTGAGTTTTGAATACGGCTGCTTATCCAAATTTGATCGGATGTACTAAAAAATTAACAACATCGTTAAAAGTCCTACAGCATTCATTGAAAAAATTAGGATACTTTTAGTATTAGTAGGTAGGTAATACAATACATCTACGTTTGTTACGAACCACAAGTCGTACCTGAGCTGGATTCTTGAAGTTGTGGTTGTAGCCCCGAACCTGGCCGATCATCCGGTGCTGCTCCACGGTGGCAGGGTCCAGGTAGCCTCGCGTGGGGTTCTGCGGTATCTCCAGGCGACGTAACCTAGCAGCTTGCTGCGACACCTCTGTAATCAGCAAGGCTGGCATAATTATTCTATGCTAAACGTAGTGATTAAGCCTATCAAACTTACGCCCCAACATTAGTTGATTAAAAGCTAGGTAGATGTCACGTCGTAATGACTGTCTTTAAAATGGAAAGACCGGGGTAGCCCGCCAAATTGATATTTTCATACGTTTTTTGCAATTTGCCGGTCAGTCTCAGGTTTGTAATAGTTTGTATGTTGAACAAAATGTGTTTTTTTATAAAGCTATTTAACTCGAGCAGTGCCCAATTTCATAGGTACCTACTGTGGTACCTACTCAAAGTTCATATTACTACAGTCCTCCATTTAGGTAGTGACAACAAAAAATCTTACAACAGTAGTAGGGGTACTCACTTTTCTTCGGCTGTGTTCGCACACTTATGAAAGGGACGTGTTCTGGTGTCTGTGGCGATTCTGTTACTTTGATCAGGCTAAAAAAAAACAGTATTGATTTGAGAGTAGGTAGTCGTTTGTAGGTGGGTAAGTACATCTACTAAAACAGAACTGACGAGTGTGGGTGTGTGAAAAAAATCTCAAACACATACACACAATTGGGTAGGTATCCAAAAATTTAGAAACGATAGATAAACTAAATATTAATCCCGAATATTTTCGATCATGGCACACGAATACATGACAAGCAAGCGTGTGACACTAGACAGACCGATTTTTCGATTTGTTACACGAACAAAATCGTAATCCAAAACTTCTTGAACTGGATTACGATTTTGTTCGTCTTGTCCCGTTGTTAATATTCAAATGTGCCTGAACCTTAATTATCGGATGAGTGAACTTCTATAATTTAGATGCAGTTCATTAAATAGTATGATGATAATCTAGTTTCTAAACCTAGGTAATCATAACAACCTTGTAGTTGTAGGTATTACCTTCGTTTTTTAAGTTTCTTTTTTCTATTTAAAGATTTCACCAAATCGATTTTCTCCTGAAGTTCATCGCATTTGTCTTCAGCTATAGAAAACTGGTCATCAAATTCTGTTATGGATGCTGGTAAAAGAGATTTTATAACTTAGTATTCAGATAACAGAAGTCACAGCTATTTATAAATGTCTGCCTGCCCACACACAAAAAATATACTATACTCATATAATAAACTCATCAGTAAAACATCAGACAACACCAGCAAAATTCCGTAAAATTGTGCAAAATCATTAATTAAATCAATCATCACAATTATTGCTGGTCGGTCAGTTGGAGAAATTGGGCGATTTTAAACAAGTTCTTCCAACACCACCTCACCAGCACCACTGCCTTATTTTGTCGTCAGGTGTCCGGACTAGTTAGGCGAAGGCATCGCGTCCTCGTGATCATACCACACAGTAGACCACAATTTTATTGCGTGCCCATAAGCAGATAGGTATCAGAATAAATAATTATCATCAGAATCCGCCTCGAAATCATCGAATGCAATAACTTTCCGCACTAACGGTACTTAATGTAATTATGGGAGTGCAGGTCTTAAAACTGCAAATGTAAGTTTGTTTTATTTTACAATAAAATCATCGTTCGGAGGCAGGTAGACAGGGTGGTTGGTACTGGTTAGTCAGTTTAGTAAGTTCACGTAGGTATTATCAGTCTTGCGCTACCCGCCATTGAACGCGGACGCGTAAATATCGTTATTCGGTGACTCATGTGCGAGGGCGAAAAAATGTCTTCAAATATAGTAAAGTGTGTGAACTGTAATGTGGTTATAAATGAACTGTTGGCGTTCCTAAGCAACGTTATGGACTTCATGGATGAAGAGAGTATACATCAGCTGTGTACCACGTCATTCTCTGATGCAGAAATTGTGAAGGCAAAAACATTGCTCACTGACTCGGTGCCGAGTGTGAAAAAGATGCCCACTCGCCGGAAATAGGGGAAGAAGAAAATGTCTAGAGACCTTGATGACATTATTTGCCTGATGAAGGGTGCTGATCCTGAGATTTTCCCAGTTTTCGTAGCGAAAGAACTTCATAAACTGCCGCCGGTCACCTTTGACCATGTTGACGTGACTCGGCTTTTGAAGGATATCCTGTGCCTTAAAAATCAACTGTGTGCTCTTGATGAGAGAATAGTGTCGCGTGAGGAGTTTAACCAACTCAAAGCTGAGATTGATCATATGAAGAACGCATCGATCATCGATGATTTTGCATCAAGTGCAAATGTAAACAAAAAGCGTGGTGCTCGCCTACAAAATAGCTTTGAGTTTGATAGTGGACCCATTGGTCTTAATTATGTGCCACAATATGTGCCTATAAAATCAGCTGGTTCGAATGTTAACGGATGGCCATCTCTTGCTGGGCATTCGTCACCAAAAACTTTGTCAACAAAACCTAGCGGCGAGTCCTCTATCTCTTTCGCTCGCGTGCGAAACAAGGCGACAGATGCAGTAGTAAACGTTACAGCGACGCAGGCCGCGGAGGAGTCTTCAAACATTGCTTCGGATGGTGCGAGGGAGACCGACTGCCTGGCGAGCCGAACGTACGGCGGCGGTTCAGGCGTAAGCGAGACAGAGCATCCAGCGGAGTGTTCGCCGTCACCTTCGATGCCGCCGCCGAGTGTCGAGCCCGCGAGCTGCGGCGACGCATTGAACCCACCCGTTACTAGTGTTATTCGATCGCCGGTTTTAGTGAAAATAGTCTCGAACACGACCGCTCAACAGTCCAATGCTCGCGTTAGTAGTGTACCAGTGCCGCGGATGAGTGAGAAAAATAAACAAGTGGTAGGGGCCAATGACTCTGAGTGGCAAATAGTGAGAAACAAAACGTCTAAACGTAATTATAAGCTTATTGGGCAGAGAGGGTGTGCTGTTGCACCTGAATGTAAATTTAAAGCGGCGGATATAAAAGTCCCTTTGTTTATCTCAAATGTTAGTAAAGATACTTGTGAAATTGACATTATTAACTATATTAAAGAAAAAACAAATGTTATTGTATCTCTAAAAAAGATAAACATGATGCAGACTAAAAAGTATAATGCCTATAAATTGTATGTCTCTAAGTATAATTTAGAATTGTTCTTGGATGATAATTTTTGGCCTAACGGAATAACGTTCAGGCGTTTCGTGCATTTTATGTACAAAACAAATACGAAAGCGAGTCAATTAGTGTAACAGTATGGACTTAAATGCAAAACAGTATCTTAACTTGATAAGCTTTAACTGTAAATCTATCAAGAGATCTATTGACAGTGTAAGAGACATTTGTGAAATGGCTGATCTAGTGGCACTCCAGGAGACGTGGCTGCTTCCCCATGACATACCATTATTGGGAACTATTTCGAATAATTTTGAATACACAGGTAAGTCTGCTGTAGATACTTCTGTGGGTTTACTGAAGGGGAGACCTCATGGGGGGGTTGCCATACTCTGGAGAAAGGGTGTGTTTGATAGTGTTGCCGTGGTGCCGTGTGCCAGCACTCGCCTGACAGCTATAACAGCCAATGTTGGCGGCCGGTCTGTTATTGTTTTTTCTGTGTACATGCCGACTGACTCATCGGATAATCTACCTATAATGACTGAGGTTTTGGGAGAAATAAGTGCAATAGTAGCTAGTGAGAACATTGAAGCCTTGTTTATTTTAGGTGATTTTAATGCTCACCCTCATGAATTATTTTTTATTGAAATGAGTAACTTTTGCTCGGATCAAGCCTGGATCTGTGCCGACGTGGAAAAGTTTGGCACTCGGAATGATACTTACACTTTTGTTAGCGAGGCTCATGGCTGTAGGCGATGGCTGGACCACTGTATCGTATCATTGTCGGCCTGGCGAACTGTAGTTGAGGTACGTGTAATTGAAGATGTTTACGTGTCGGATCATCTACCTTTGCTTGTTACTTGTGATCTAACTGTGGTAAGGCCTAAGTTGGTGACGTGCGACTTGCGACGTGACTCGGTGGTGTGGGGGGGGAGAGATGACACTCAGATAAAAACTTACCATGACCTATGTAACAACGCTTTTAGAGTCATTGATTTTCCCGCCGAATTCGCGGAATGCTGTCGTGGGTCATGCGGCTTGGATGACCACAAGATTATTTTGGATAGGTTATATAGCAATATTGTGGAAACCTTGAGTTGTGCCGCTGTTGGGTCTAGCGGGAAGCGTGACCGTAAATTAAATAAAAGTAAGCACTTGTGTGGATGGAATATGCATGTCCGTGAAGCTCATCGAGTGGCCAGGCTTAGGTTTGAAACGTGGATAGCTTGTCACCGGCCCACTTCTGGTATTATTTATGACGAAATGCTCGAGTCGCGTAAAATATTCAAAAGTCGCTTGAAGTGGTGTCAGAACAATCAAGAACAGCTTAAGATGGACATTCTGGCTAAACACAGATCAGCAAAGGACTTTTCTAAGTTCTGGAAAGCCACTGGAAAGCATGAAGTTAGGCCTGGCCTCCCGGTGAGCGTGAACGGAAAAAGCGAAGCGGTCCATATTGCCAATATGTTTAGGGACCACTTTATGGTGCGCTCCCCGCTGGGCCCTTCAGAGTCATTTGTTAGGTCTGAGCCCGGATATGAGGGGGAGGAGTCGCCTGTTCCTTTTACGGCTAGTCAAGTGAGGCGTGTTTTAAAGAGAATGACTGGCGGTAAATCTCCAGGTCATGATGGGCTTAGTGTGGAGCATCTGCGGCATGCTGGTGTTCACCTGCCGAGGGTTCTGGCCTTGTTCTTCACGATGTGCTGGAGTCACTCATATTTACCACATGACTTAATGAAAACCATCGTAGTGCCTATTGTGAAGAACAAGACTGGGGATATCTCGGACGGGGGGAACTACCGGCCTATATCTCTGGCAACGGTGATTGCTAAGGTGCTGGACGGTATGCTTGATTCCTACATTGATAAGTACATTAAATTACACGACGCGCAGTTTGGGTTTAGACCCGGTTTATCCACGGAGGCTGCCATCGTAGGTCTCAAGCATACTGTCCAATACTATATGGACCGTAGGACACCGGTATATGCGTGTTTCCTTGACCTCTCCAAAGCTTTTGATCTTGTCTCATACGATGTGCTGTGGAGAAAGTTGGGGAGCGCGGGTATACCGGTGGGGGTGCGCAATTTGCTGAAGTACTGGTATTCCCACCAAACAAATTTTGTGAGGTGGAACAATACGTTGTCTGAAGCATATAGGTTGGAAAGCGGGGTGAGACAGGGTGGTTTGACGTCACCCAAGCTTTTCAACCTATACATAAATGACCTCATCGTCGAGCTCAGTAGCAAACGTGTCGGGTGTTCGATAGATGGCGTCTGCCTCAACAACATTAGCTACGCGGACGACATGGTGCTGTTGAGCCCGACGGCGAAAGGTCTTGTGGAATTGTTAAGGGTGTGTGAGTCCTATGCTGCTGCACATGGTCTTGTATACAATGTCCAGAAATCTGAATACATGATCTTTAAGGCCGCCGGTGTGTGCCCAGAGTATTTACATAATATTACCCTTAATGGCTTGTGCATAAAACGTGTTGCAAAATTTAAATACCTGGGGCATTTCATAACCGAGGGTCTTGATGACGATTTGGACATTGAGAGGGAGCGCAGGGCTTTAGCGGTCAGAGGTAACATGCTGGCACGCAGATTTTCCCGCTGCTCTGAACAAGTAAAAATAACGTTGTTCAAAGCGTATTGTCAAAGCTTTTATACTGGAAATCTGTGGGTCAAGCACACCAAAAGATCGCTGAACGTCCTGCGCGTCCAGTATAACAACATCTTCAGGATGATGTTGGGGCTGCCTCGCTTCTGTAGTGCATCGGGGATGTTCGCACTGTATCGAACTGATGGCTTTCATGCCGTCATTCGCAAGAAAACTGTTTCCCTGATCTGCAGAATGCGTGGCAGCTGTAACAGAATCCTGATGACTGTAGCGGATAGGATCACTTCTCCGACGTGGGTATCATTTATTAGGCGCATAATTTAAATGTTTTAATTTTAATTTATTTTAATTTGTATGTTTTATTTTAATTTTATCTAATTTTATTTTGAATGATTTAAATTTAATTTTAATTTTATCTAATTTTTATTTTGAATGTTTTAATTTTATTTTAATTTTATCTAATTTTATTTTGAATGATTTAATTTTTAATGAATGTGTATTTTAATCTTATTTTGACTCGTTGTACCTATTATTTTGATTTTAATTGTAATTTATTTTTATTTTTAAACCTGTTTTCTATATTAGTTTTCTTCTACCTGTATGGATCAAGTTATCTGAAATAAATGAATTTTATTTATTTATTATTTTTTTGATGGGCAACTACGGAACCCTACATTGTGCGTGTTCGAACATGCACTTGGCCGGTTTTTTAAAGTTGCGTGCGTACAAGTTGCGTCTGTCGAGATTGTCGAGAATTAACATAGACTTATCGAGCTGAACACGTGTGGTCGACTCGTGGCCACACATTTGCATCACACAAATGCATCTGTTGCAACTGTGGGCGCATCTGTCGTCGTCTGCGGGCGCATCTGTCGATGTGTAGAGGATCCTTAATTCGCAGACCGTCACTCTAATTTCCGAGCCGCCATAAAGTTCGAATTGAACTTTTCCATGTTTCATTGGATGAGTTTGACATCTAAGTAGGTACACGAAGAGTAGGTTGTAGGGTACGTACGTACCATTTTTCTCCCGTCTCCGATCAGAACGTGTTCCTTCCAAGGCAGAGCCAGCTAGACTACTGGAGCTCCTATGACGCTTATTATCTGTAATATTATGTATATTAAGTACAATGCATTTATGCAATAACTGTGACACTTGCCAATGAGGCAGGTAGGTACCTATGATGCTGTCGTACCACATGTCGTCTGACCATTTTTAAATCAACTAACTTACTTAAAGGATTATATTTATTTATTAAACTTTCAACCCCTATTTCACTAGGTTATCTAAGGCGTTGAATGTTTTTTTTCTTTATTTGGTGTAAGTTTAGAAGATAGACATACTTATAGCGTTTTTTTTTAGTTAGCCCGTATTTTCCCACTTCTGAGCAAAGGCCTCCCCCCCCCCCTTTCCTTCCACATCTTACATAATTTTAGCGTTACTAGGGTTTATTGTATCTTTTAGGAGGAATAATTCCATATTGTATCTTTTATATTACCTATCTACAATAAGGAATTTTTCCTCACATAACTTTTATAATTACCTATTTAGGGTCGGTGGGTCATCTTAGGGCCGTACGTACCTACTTATTCACCTATTGCTTTACATGGCACACGCCAGCCTACCTACCTACCTACAGCTAGGGTTACCATTTAGAAATCTGAAAAGTCCTGACAAAAAGCCTGACATTTCAATAAAGTCCGGACATTTTAGTCAAAAAATGCAAATTACTTCGTCAAGTAGGTATCTGGCCCTGAAAAATATAGGTAGGTACTTAAGTACAAAATAATATCCTGAAAAATAGCGTTAAGTTTGATAATTTTACGTAAAACTATTTTTTTTTAAGAAGATATTTTATGTTTGAACTAGTTGATTGTTTGCAATAGAAGATTTAATGTTTTATCTCGTTAAGTTGAATGTTAGAGAAGCTGTTTTTAGATGAATGAGAAGTTAATACAGATTAAAGACTTATTTGATATTCTTACTTATATAAGTTTTATTATTCGTATTCCATGTAAGCCAAAAAATCCGGACAAATTAAAGAACCGGACAAAGTCCGGACAAATCCGGAGGGATGGTAACCCTACCTACAGCTTTCTAGTCGGCAGGATTTTTACGACATCTTGGTCAGTGGGTCGTTTTAGCTTCAATAATTACCTACCCTCAAATATTTCAGCAAACTTACACAAAAAGGATTAAATATTAGGTATCTACACGGCACCTGCCTCTTGAATCATCCCGTCAATTCGTTAAAACCGTATGAAAATCAGGTGGGTAGTTTTTGAGTTTCATCGCGTTCAGACACACAGACAACAAACGCGGCGGAGAGGACTTAATTATTAGGTAATTAAGTCCTACTTTCAATAATAATAGTTTTGTAGTAAGCAGAGTGGTGTCGAAGGTCATCGCGGGGGATACCTACAGTTAACTAGTGTTCTTTTTGAATAGGGGTAGGTAACTAGGTAGGTACCTTTATACTGAGCCTTTATAGGTATAATTCAACAACATCGATTTTGAGATAAGTAGCTACAGACTCTGTCATGTAACATCAGTTCACATTGGTGGAGTGAAATAATCACAAATCAATGAATTTTAAATACAAATTCTTGTTGCAAGGATCGTATAATCTCATCCAAGTATTATAATAATATTATGACCAACCTTTACATAATTTTAAACCATCGCCCATATTAACTTCAAATTTTCATAGCACACTACTCGCAAGCTTTGCGCTAATTTTAAATAAACAGATCGGCTGAATAATAAATATAAAAAGGAGGGTGTTTTTAGTAAAAGCACTAAAAAATCATTACGTCAAAGTTGTCAAAATAATATCAATCCTGGAACAAGGAAACATCGGCGTTTGCTTCAAAATCTATGTGCATAATAAAGGTTGTGAACTTATCAAATAACACTGGCAGGTTGTGTTGTGTAGGTACCTACTTACGCCACCGCTGCCTTTCCACCAGAATGTGTGTGACGTGTGATTTCGCTGTGTTATCGCTTCATTTTCTCAGTTTGAGCTAGGTAATTACCCGACTGCGGCGAAGCCCCAAAGGAGGGTTATGTGTTTGACGTGTATGTATTTAAGTATGTAGGAATGTATGTCCGTTTCTTTGTTCCCTCTTAACTCATAAACGGATGAACCGATTTGAATGAAATATATTTAAAATGTGCTTGTTTTTTGCTTTTCTGTTTTTTCAGTCGGGTTTTTTTAGTTTTTTAACTAGGTAGGTAGGTACTTTTTTATTTCCAACTTTTTAGTTCTTTTATGTTTGTTCTTTCGTTGGTCGCGTAAAATTCTTCGCAGATGATGGCAGATGATTTAACTTTAAAAAACAAGCACATTTTAAATTACCTAAACAAAACTTACTAGCAGGCGGGGTTCATTTGAATATTAAATTATGAAAAGGAAAAATGAAAATAGAATGGACCCCGCCTGCTTCCAAGATTTGTTTAATTTAAAATGTGCTTGATTTTTAACTTTTCTATTTTTTCAATCGGGTTTTTTAGTTTTTAACTAGGTAGGTACCTACTTTTTTTATTTAACTGATGAGTTGGATGGTTAGATGGTTGGTCAGGTTTAGGCACTACGCTCGCTGCTCAAACTTGCGTAGGTACTCTGGCCATGGCTATTGGAAACGCAGCGTTAGATAATTATCTACTTAAGTACCTACAGTGTGTTTTTGAATTAGCTTATAGATACTCCTCTTCGGTGCAAAAACTTAAAGACTAAGCGCAGTAAAAAGTACTAGGTACAGTAGGATAAAATCTCAACCAAGTTTATTCATTTCTCCACTGAAAAATGTTGAAAAAGTTACTTGGTACTGGATATCTTCAATAGTGGTTGCGTATTTAAATACCTACCGAATTGCAAAGTGGTGCGCTCTGAACCAATATGCAATTCGGTAAACGCAATAGGTAAGTACGTTTTCAGACATCACGGCATCATTTAATCCTTCCTCTTTATACTCTTTAATATCATTCTTCGCACAATCCATCGACCTTTTCATTGGTCTTCCTCTCCCTCTCTCTCCATCCACCATCATTGATAGGTACCTATCTCTCAACACCATGTCCACCACACTTACAGACTTGTATACTTACCTACCTATTTTAGTTTCCCTTTAGCTTGAGGGGCATCCATGGGTTGCAAGTTGTTCCAGTATCGCCATTTCATCCATCATAAGTTGGTGAAGTAGATCGGGACCGGGGTGTAAGTTAACGCATCGGGCGTTACACCCCGGTCCGGGGTCCCAAACTATTACACCATCCCCTTGGACAAACAATCCGAGCCTACCAGTCGGTATGGGCGTACCGGCAAAAGTTATAGGCACAAGACTGGAAGACCGCCAAAATTGCTGAACCAGTAGGTATTCCGTTTTCTACTTGGGTAATAATTTTCAGGCCAACATTCTCCAGAGTTAACGATCATACCTCCAATCTGCTCTGAAACTCAATCCGCAATAACTTGTATAGGTACCTACCTATTATACTTTAAAACAGGTATCCAGTTCAGTCCTACCTAATGCCTTATTATTATTCTTCATCCCATTTACTGCAATCCTCACTTCGTAGTAATGTTTAGCCTGTTTCGACGGAAAATAGTACATTTTGATACAAGTGAGTATTTTTCAGAAAAAGTGTACATTTGTGAATTAAAATGATGTCGTTAATTTGAACTCTAAAAAAGTCAATAAATATATCTTGTACTTTTTAATCGCCGCGTTGTATTTGACAGAAATATATTATATTCATTCGCAAATAGTCTCATGACTTATTATTTTAAGTATTGTTTACAAAAATATTAAAATAATACCACTCAAAATATTTTTTCTATACAAAAAACGTAGTGTCACTATCAGCTTTAAAATATTTCGATTCGTTTAAATGGCTTTAAAGTTCGATTTATTACACGAGATTTGTTTTTAATGTGCTAAAGGTATCCTCTAGTATTTAAATCTCTGTTTATTTGGGGTTTTCCTAATAATACAATTGAGAAAAATTGTTTCATTACAGTGTCTCAATATTTTACATGTTCGTTACAAGCAGTTTCGTTAACAATTTTTACACTGGTTTCTTGGTATTTCTGAACGCAGTCGTAAATTTTAATATTGGCAACACTAGCCTGAACCTGATTGGCTGTTAGGAAACTGTCAAACGCAACGATCAACCATTTTGTTGTGAAAGTCGTGAACGGAGCTCCGAAGAAACATTTTCGTTATCATATATTTACAACGTGCTATTTCGGTAAGTAATTTAGATACACGTCTGTGGTTTTGATATGTTAATTAGTAGAATGTTATCTTTTTACTTAGTTCTCCTGCTGAACGTTAAACATTGTTTTTTGCAGTCAATTTACTTTTGAAGTTATTTTGGGCTTACATTTTAGTGACATTTCGTTATGTAACGAAAAGGTTTTCTTACATTTTAGTTGCATTTAGTAACTAAAATGTTACGTAACGAAAAAGTTGAGTATAAAGCTGCATGTACAGACGGCTACACATCAACCTATACATTTCCAGTATAAGCTGGTCTCGCATTGTATAGGATTTCCGTACAGTGCGAGATCAGCGTAAACTGGAAATGTATACTTAGCTTGATGTGTAGCCGTCTGTACATGAATATTTTAACCAACTTTACAAAAAAAAGAGGTGAATTGTTATCTGATCAATAAAAAAATATAAAATGCGTTTGTTAAAGTGTATTTTTAAGGATTAACCTTCATTTCATTGATTCACTTTTTTGTAAGCTACAGGTACCTCTATGTCTGCCAAAGTATACCAAAGTATACCTAATTTTGTTAATTCTAATAAAAAAAAATATATTTCATTGTCTTTTTATTGTTAAAGTAATTTGAATTGACACATCCGGTCCTGTGTAATGATAATAAATAAATAATTATAAGAGGAAACAAAAATAGTTAACACTGTGTGTTTAGAGCTTAATAATTACATTTTTGTTACAAGTTACAATTTCATTACAACAAATTAGTTATAACATTTTCGTTGCGTACAAAAAAAATTAAAAGTACTCAAGTGCGAAAAGTTTGTTATTGCCACGGTTACGTTAAGAACGGTAGCCTGCCTTTTGCATCCACCGGTTGCCCGCGACTCTCATGCACGATGTCGTCAGTCCACATGGTGGGAGGCCTACCAACAGTACCAACGCAGCGTCTTCCGGTTCGTGGTCGCCACTCGAGAACCTTTCTTCCCCATCCGTTGTCACTTCTTGCCCATGGCCACTTCAACTTGCATATTCTGAGAGCTATGTCGGTGGCCCTGTTTCTTCGGCGAATTTCCTCATTTCGGATTTTATCGCACAAAGAAACTCCGAGCATAGCTCTCTCCATGGTTCGTTGCGTGACTCTAAGCTTCTTTAAGAGGCCAGGAGTGAGGACCATGTCAACTCACACAACACACACACACACTGGTTAGGTATAGTACCAAGTTATAAAACCTCCGAACCTCGTCTTAAGACATTGCGGAACTTTGGACGAAAAGATGTCGCGCAGTTTCCCGAACGCTGCCCATCCGAGTTGGATTCTTCGGGTAACCTCTTTGTCGAAGTAAGATCTAGGTACCGAGTTTAACAGTTTGTCTAAGGTAGACAACTATCGACAACTTCGAGAGTATCACTCCCAACAATTACCTACCGGTACGGGTGAAACACGGACATTCGACATAACTTTCGTCTTGTCCATGTTCATTTTAAGACCCTGTTGAGAAACGTTACTCAGGCCCCTGAGCATTATGTTAAGAGGAAACGCGAGTGGTCTTTTCTCCATACATTACAAACGCTCTCGCCTGTTTTCTTTTTGGTTAATGACCCTAGAGCAATGGTTTTTTACACAATAATAAATATTAACTATTTCTATGCCCCTATGTTTTCCTTTTTGGTGATAAATTATTTTTATAAGCACTAGAACCCTCAAAATTGCTTGTTTAGATCGCTGTTAACAGAGTCCTAGTGTACAAAGAAGAACGGTGACGTCCCATATAAAAAAAACCCAGACCCGACAGAAAAGTGACATATCTCAGTTTTTTTGTTATTATTTATATAATCATATTATATAGTTTTTATATTCGAAATCAATGGCTAACACCAAAATATTGCCTTATGTTTTTGTTCAGGGTTTACACTAAAAAAATACAAAATGCCTACTTATCTACAAAATTCGTAATGTATGTAACTAAATGACGATAAATAGTTATGGGATGTATCCAGGAGACCTGGAGATACAGCTGTATTATATAATTTTTGAACTCCGAGTACAACATTCAACTAAGGATTATTTTTTTTAAGGTGGTTTAAAATCATCTAATGACATCTCTCGCCCTTGGGTGGAGCGAGAGGGCGTGTCAGACTCTTACTGACTAAAAAATTCCACCCCGTTCCTTTTTGCCTCTGGTACTGGGGTCAGAGCATGCCCTTCTGGATTCGCCCTCAACTTAGGATTAATTAAAATCGTCATATTCGATGATTCAGATCGGATTATTCCACTAATTCGTTGAAGCCAGTTCGAGCTTATATCGGTGATTAGAGAACTAAAAAGTTCATTAATCAAGTTCAGTTTTTCAGTTCATTTTGTTTTTTTTTTTTTTTTTCGGTATAATTTTTGAACTCCGAGTACAACATTCAACTTAGGTTTTTTTTTGTTTTTTGTTTCCATGAAAGAGTGAGATAGCATTATTGGTTTCCGTCACCAAAAACCAGCTGAGCCGTAGTAGGTATGCACACAGTACGTGACCGTTTTTATACATACACACAAATAACTTCCTATAAGAACATTATTCTTTTTTTTTTAATACATGCCATAATTACTACTTACTTTTCTACGTCATTTAGTTACATATATTTACGAATTGTGTAGATACGTAGGCATTTTGTACTTTTTTAGTGTAAAGCCTGAACAAAAACAAGGCAATATTTTGGTGTTAGCCATTGATTTCGAATATAAAAACTATATAATATGATTATATAAATAATAATAAAAAAACTGAGATATGTCACTTTTCTGTCGGGTCTGGGTTTTTTTTGCCTGTTCAACATAGCGGCGTAGCCTCCTTATTCATTGTCTAAAATATCTTTTAAATTGGTTCAATATTGGAGGAGGAAATAGGCGAGAGCCAAACCTCGAATTCTAACTTTTTTCTACAGTTGTCCTTATCGCACGAATTTGAGGGCAGGAGGACGGAGAGAGACAGCGATAGTAGAAAGAGACAGCACTCGCATTTCCTCTTAATATCCTCCAACGATTAAGCCAAGAATGATGACTTTATCATCGGCAAAACGAAGGCGAGTGATATATTCGCCATCGATGTTGATGCCAAACCCGTCCCAGTCCATGAGCTTGAAAACATACTCCAATGCGTTGGTGAACAGTTTCCGATTGGTTTCGAGCTCTCGCCCGTAATCGGATCGACATAGTGGCGTTTCTACACATGCACTTCAGCACTTCGATATACCATAGTCGATACGGCATCGCTGAAGAGACTGTAACACCGCCCAGCTTTAAGATTGAATCGACGGCTTTTTCATAGTCCACAAAAAACGCTAGATATGACCGATTATACTCCCCAGTCTTCTGTATAATCTGGCGGAGCGTATGGGTGGTCCATGGTGTTGAAGCTTTTTCGGAAACCGGCTTGTTCGGGAGCCTGGAAGTCATCAAACTTGCGTTCGAGACGGTTCGTAATGACCCTCGAGAACAGCTTGTACACATGGCTCAGGAGTGAGATGGGTCCATAATGCTTCAATAGGGTGATGTCACCTTTTTTGAAGAAGAGCACCACCACACTTGTGGTATACTTCTGCCGTAGTACCTTCGAGTATGACGGAGTTAAACAACTTCTGGAGGACTAAAACTACTAAAAGTACCTACTAGTTTTCCACCCGTTCGCAGAAGTTCTGTCGTGATTCCATCATCTCCCGGCGCCTTGTTGTTCTTAAGCTGTTGGAGGGCCATTCTAATCTCATACAGGCTAATGTCTGCGATATCCTCGTGTAGTGTCGGGTCAGTTTCGTTTTGATGTCCGGAGCTGAACTGACAACGGGCTGAAGGTTGAGGCACACAGTTACAGTAAATAAAATAAAACTACTTATATAATTTAATCTCATTATATATTTATTCCATATACACCTATAACTACTTCTTGACACAAAGAACATATAACTGCACTGAAAATGCATAAACATACAAAATAATCATCGCTCTTGTAAATGACAAAGAGCGCTAAATAAATATTAATTCATAAACTTGTTACCATTTCCAATGCGTAAAAAAGTATACAGTAGCTTATATATACATAAAAATGTAGTTATAATTTTGAGTACATGTATATTTGCTATAGTCGATAATTATATTTAGCTCCCAAAGTCAGTAAAAAGATGTTAAATAATTAATTTATTACATTATCATTAATTGCACCCATTATATCATTTAATGAATCATTAAAATCAATAGTATAAAGCGCGAGCGTCGCCAACATGCTTGTTCCGTCGCCAAAATGTTAGTTGTTAAGTTGTATTGTTATTGTAATACTAATTGAAGTGCGTTGACGCAGCAAGCAGTGAACGAGCGCCGAGTGCGCCGACGCCGTACGCACACTACGCACTGGTGACAACTGAAGCTTCGTAATACAGAATACGCACCGTCTTTACGTCACGACATCATTACTCGCTACATATTTACTACAGATAGCGCGCAAGTTGAATGCAGAGCTTAGGAATGCGGTAGTGCTGTGACAGCACTACCGCATTACACTAGTGTGAATAGCACAGCACTACACTGCAGGCGCGTGAGGTGGGGCGTGCGGGATAGCGGGGGGAGATGCTCCCGCTCTTTACCTCAGACCCCGACTGCATTCAACTCGCGCGCTATCTGTAGGTACTCAGCGTTGCTTTTCATTATGGTATAGGCGAGCTCGTAATTGCTTTACCACTTTTGACAACGATTTAACAGTCACAAAGACCGCTTTCTGACGTGCAAGTAATAATCAACCTTGGTGTGGAACTATTACGAGGTCGACTAGACTGTTTACTCCAAAGAATTTTATGTTCAATAAATGCAAAAATATTTCATGGAATGATGAATTTATGTAATTATCAGTCCAAACTCATATTGCATGACTCGTATTATTGTATAATAATAATATTTATACTCTGTATAGCATCAATAACTTTACGATCTATTTTTATCGTCTGAAATTACGAGTTTAAAGCGATTAAAATTTGTTGTTTTTTAGATTATGCTAATCATAGTAGTATAGTGTTTAGTCAATCTTAAGTGTTTTATATCAATCTTATTCGTAAAACTATTTAGAACACATCGAAATAATATATAAAACACAAACGTGGACGGCCGTCCCTTAGGACAGGCGTTGTATTCATTAAAATATAATGATTTTAATAAAAGTTAGTATGTTACCAAGTAATACTTATAAAAATACATAGACGCACTGCGCTTAGCAAATATTGTGCATGAAGTTGCTTCATCGATTCCAGCTTACTCAGCCAGCATAGACAATTTCGGTATCTGACCAATATCGTTATGTTTATGCTATTGATACAAAGTTATTGTTAGTGTACAATTTCTTCATATCACTCAAACAACAGAAAGGACAAATGGTTAAAAAAAATATTTTCTAGTCCGCAAAGAAGGACGATTGAAGTTTTAAAAAATATTAACCTACTTTATTAGCGACGGATGAAATCATTCCCATCATAACTAGGGAAAGAGAAATTATCTAAATAGCCTTAGTTGGTATGGTTCCACATGAACCGTAAATATGTAACAAAATAAACATGACAGGGAATAGACCACCAATCCACCCACATGTTACCAGCTGTGTCCAAGTACAGGGGGCAAGCCCATAGCCATTACAATTAATTAAATACTTACGGTTCAAAGACATTGCGTGGTGTTACTATTAAGTTTGTTGATAAAAATCATTAATAAGTTTGCTTTAGCTTAATCTAAACAAGCTCCGAATCCCTTTCATCGTACATTGTACGGCAGACGTACGATCGTACTCATTGGTGACCATAGAGCAGGGAAAGCCGCGGAGGCAGCGTCTAGAGAGGGCCGCGCTAATAGAATATGTGGCGCTGAATATGCGCTGAGCGCACTACTTCTGGCACGCACGGACTGCCTTTCAAGTGTAGGTATGCGTCAGTTCTGGCGCAGTGCAAGTAAACGCTGACACGCTCGGTTTGTATTGTCTTTAACTTTTAAGTGTTGACAATACCGCCTGTAGCAGCGCCCACGTAGCATCTCCGAGCTTTGAGGCTGTGACGAATAACGTACATATACAAACGATTATGACTTTGTTCTTATTTTTACTACGATATTAACTATACTAAAGGGTGAAGATTTCAGTCCTTCTATAATGTGGATAATATGGATCCATCTTGAAATAATTATGCATTATGCCTCGTTATAAAAAGATGATAGAAATTAAGTTTTAATGAGCCCTAAATGCAACAAATTTAATATTTAAACACATTTCTTGTGATAGCATTAAAATTTACTGTTGAAGTGTTGGCATCACATATTCAGTAACTTTACCATAGCAAGCAAGTTGCGTTTTGACATAAGCTAAGTTTATATTTGATTATTCAAATAAACTGTGGCTATTAAGCGGTGATGGGAATCGAATCGTTATTGAAACATTATAGAACGTACAACATTACGAAATAGTGAATAGGCCCTCAGATAAAGTTGTTATTCACTGCAGAGACTATCATATTTTCCTCAAATCCAGTTTCAACTAGAAGAGCTCATTCAGTATTTGAGCTACTGTTATTATTAAAAAAGTATTCGTTTACTGTCTTAAAAATCACGATCGCTATTCGTTCTATAAAAAAATTCAGAACACAACTCATGGTAAAAACAGAGTATAATCTTTTTTTTTTAAATACATTTTCCTTTAATTCATTGTTTTTATAAAACGATACTAAATGTAGTAGCGATACGTTTTTATATAGTTCCGACTAAAATATCTGAATATATCCCAAAAAGACTTAATAATCATTATAACATCATAAATAAAAGTTAATTAATTACTTGTTCAAAAACCGTTTCGTTATGAATAATATTATATGGTAAAATACTAAAATGTACGCGTGACGGGGCCGGGTGGCTGCGCGCACGCGACCTCACGGGCACACTCGCGTCGCGTGGTGGGCGGCTCGTATGCGCCGGACTCTTTACAACAGCACACACTTCTTTTTCCTGGCCGGTTCCGGAGGCTCCAACGCTGCTAGTATGGCTTCATCGAACACGTTCTTCAATCCTTTCTGCAACACGAGGAAATAACATTTTTACCATTGCCACTCGAAAAAGGGCATTTTTTTCATCGATAACAGTGAATAAAACGCTCTTTTATTCACTGAGTGAATAAAGACATTTTGAATTAGGAACAAACACGAATTACGTATAGTGCGCGCAGAACTAGTTGGCCGCGCCTTAGGTGGCGACAGGGATGAGGGGGCGGGTTGCCTTATACAGCTCGCAATGCACAGGAGACTATAATTAGACAGTGATGACCAATCTCGAGATATTAAATTGTTCAATTTATTGAAAAGAATACTTAAATAAAAAAACAAAAACATGCCTAAGGCGCGGCCAACTAGTTCCGCGCGCACTATACAAAAAAATCGCTGCTGCTGAAAACGTTGCTGCTGAAAACGTACTGGGTGGCTGAATGGAGCTATTCCATTCCAAATTTTAAAATAATATCCCGCCAATTTAGTTACGTTCCGCTCTGTCTTTAATTGTGGTTGTTTTGTGTTATTGGAAAATCTATTTACATAAGTAATTTTAATAAAATGAGTTCTTCCGATGACGAAAATGAGAGACTGACTCCGGAATAATTTCGTTCTAAAGCAGCAGTTAAAGTAGATGATTTGTTGCCGCCAAAATCTCGGGAGTTGTACCTGAAAACATACAATTTATTCTGCGACTGGAAAACCATGAATGGCGCCAATTCCTTCTCTGAGTGCATATTTCTTAACTATTTCAATGAATTAACCAAGACCGCCGTCGACACTTTGGAGCATAATATATTCTATGATAAAAGCCACAGTGAGAATCAAACACAACATTGATAGGTATTTCAAAATACTCAAAGTTAGTGACATACTTAAAGTGCGTCTATCCGTGGGTAATAAGTCAAAGAAATCTAGAGTGCTTAGCTCCGAAAATAAATACCATCCTAATTATTTTCTCACAGTCAATGGTAAAAAGTAGAGTACACAACACGTGAATAAAAAATTTATCTCGGTAGGTACTTGTATCCCTCGCTCCGTTCAGGATTCTAGAGTATAGAATCCCTCGCTACGCTCGTGATTCTACTCTAGAATCCTTCGCTGCTCTCGGGATCCAACTTCGTACCTCGAATTAAATTCCCTTTTTATTCACTTGTTGTATAATCTACTATTACGTTTTTACTTACCTTACCTTTAAACACTAACATAATCAGGCAGGCATTACACCACGCTGAATGTTGCCTGGTGTCTTAAACTCATTTTATTAACAATATAATTGTCACAATAATAGAAAGAACATCTATTACACGAAAGATATTATGTTCACAGTACATTCTACTTCTACTTGTATTTACTACTCAGTGAAATATGGCTAAATAGCTCGGTTTCGAGGTGTTCTTAATTAGTATTTTTCCAAAACTACTGAATAATAGTTTTGTGAAACAATTGGGAAATAAAATGGTGAACGCAGGTACTAAGTTTAAACATGCGCTGAAATAGCATTTAAAATTCGTATTTGAATGGCAGTGTGTGCTTTGGTTTGAAATTAAGTGCAGTTGTTCAAACTATGTGACTTAAGTTTAGTAAAACAGTACCTTCCTTTCTGTAGACAATTAAAATTTGTTTAATTCAGTCTCCATTTTATGTTCCAACAGAAAGATAGCAGTGTAAACAACGAACCAAAGACAGTTGCGTTTATCCAATACTTCCCAATAGTTTCATTTTACTTTATTATGACACCAATAAATTACACACTCCTTATAAACATACGAAACATGTTTTAAGTAATATTATTTTTCATAGAACATTCGTTTCTAAAGCGAATTTTGCTGTGAAATTGAAAACAAAATGATTATGTTTCAGATATGAAATACAGGCGGTATTACTTTGCATTGTTTGCGCCTTGAAAATATAAAGAAAATGTTTTTATAAATCTAATCCAAGTGTTAGATTTAAAACAACATTGTCAGTTAGTACATTAGTATGAAACAGATCAGAGATGTGCAGTTATTCCATAAACCATTCTACGAGGTTCAATATAATTGTCTCATACCTGTGTGAGCGCTGAGCACTCTACATATTTGACAGCCTTGAGTTCCTTCGCTAGTTTCTCGCCCTGTTCCAGTGACACTGGCTTCTGTTTTATCTTAGCAAGCTTCTCCATTGTGGCCGGGTCATCTCGCAAGTCTATCTGAGTGCCCACCAAGAGGAAAGGCGTCTTTTGTTGATGATGAGTAATTTCTGGCACCCACTGGAAATTACAAGCAATGAATTAGAATCATACTAAACAAAATAACAATATTTTTTACTAGGTATTCAAGCATGATTTACTGCTTTTAGAAGCCTAGCAATATTATGAATTTAATGAAATCATGAAGAAGAAGTAGATACTGTTTAGTATTAATAAGTATTGTATTTAGACATTGTTATACTCTATTTATACGTTAAGTTTGTAAAGAGAAATAAATTGATTTGAATTTGATTATTTACTCTCAAAAGCAAAACAGCTTGCAAACTGTTGATACTCATTAAGGTGGGTACCCTGAGCAAATAACCTTGAGCATTTGCTCCCTCTTTGCCGCACCCCACCTCTACAATACTTCGTAAACTATTACTTGCGCCACCTGGCGAACTTCATACGAATACAAGTAAAATTCACAGATCTAAGAAGTAATAGATATGGCATTCAAAGAAATATTTTTTTATGAAATGTTATTATGAATTCAGTTACTATACTCACGTCGATAAATAGGTAGGTACTTTCAACTTTTACAGTGATACAAATATTACGATTACGAAAATGAGCTCAAAATTAAAATCCAAGATGGCGCCGATGAAAATTTTAGGTTTTTCCGTCATGGGTGTCGTTTTCATGGTTTTTGGGGTCGCTGATTACGAAAATGAGATCAAAATGAAAATCCAAGATGGCGCCGACGAAAATTTTAGGTTTTCAGTCATGGGTGTCGTTTTCATGGTTTTTGGGGTCACTGATTACGAAAATGAGGTCAAAAGGAAAATCCAAGATGGCGCCGACGGTTTTTGGATGTTCCGTCATGGGTGTCGTTTTCATGGTTTTTGGGGTCGGTGATTACGAAAATGAGGTCAAAATGAAAATCCAAGATGGCGCCGACGAAAATTTTTGGTTTTTCCGTCATGGGTGTCGTTTCCATGGTTTTTGGGGTCGCTGATTACGAAAATGAGGTCAAAATAAAAATCAAAGATGGCGCCGACGAAAATTTTTGGTTTTTCCGTCATGGGTGTCGTTTTCATAGTTTTTGGGGTCACTGATTACGAAAATAAGCTCAAAATCAAAATCCAAGATGGCGCCGACGAAAATTTTGGTTTTACGACTATAAGTATATATATATATATATATATAAAACGACAGCCATAACGGAAAAATCAAAAATTTACCTGGCCGCCATCTTGGATTTTCATTTTGACCTCAAAAACCATGAAAACGACACCCGTGAAAGAAAAACCAAACATTTTCCTGACCGCCACCTAGGGTTTTCATTTTGACCTCTTTTCGTAATCAGCGACCCCAAAAACCATGAAAACGACACCCATGACGGAAAAACCTAAAATTTTCCTAGCCGCCATCTTGGATTTTCATTTTGACCTCATTTTCGTAATCAGCGTCCCCAAAAACCATGAAAACGACACCCATGACGGAAAATCCAAAAATCTTCGTCGGCGCCATCGTGGATTTTCATTTTGACCTCATTTTCGTAATCAGCGTCCCCAAAAACCATGAAAACGACACCCATGACGGAAAAACCAAAAATCTTCGTCAGCGCCATCTTGGATTTTCATTTTGACCTCATTTTCGTAATCAGCGACCCTAAAAGCCATGAAAACGACACCCATGACGGAAAAACCTAAAATTTTCCTAGCCGCCATCTTGGATTTTCATTTTGACCTCATTTTCGTAATCAGCGTCCCCAAAAACCATGAAAACGACACCCATGACGGAAAAACCAAAAATCTTCGTCGGCGCCATCTTGGATTTTCATTTTGACCTCATTTTCGTAATCAGCAACCATAAAAACCATGAAAATGACACCCATGACGGAAAAACCAAAATTTTTCGTCGGCGCCATCTTGGATTTTCATTTTGACCTCATTTTCGTAATCAGCGACCCCAAAAACCATGAAAACGACACCCATGACGGAAAAACCTAAAATTTTCCTAGCCGCCATCTTGGATTTTAATTTTGAGCTCATTTTCGTAATCGTGCCAATATTATTTTGTATCACAGGAAAAGTTGAAAGTACCTACCTATTTATCGACGTGAGTATAATAACTGAATTCATAATGACCAAAAGTATTTGGACGCACCAATAAATATTTCATAAAAAAATATTTCATTGAATGCCATATCTATTACTTGAAATTACTTCTTAGATCTGTTGATAATGTGACGTAAGCGAGCGAGCGCATGAGCCGACGCGGCGCGGTGACGAGCGACACGGGTTCCCCCTTCGAGGCCTGGCGGCATACTGAATGTCAATAGATACGGTTGCGAATACGCTCAGAATTTTGCATAAAAATCTTTATAAAATCAAATTTTGGGTTTTTGAAAAAAAAAAACGTACCATAATGTTCATTATGAAATTGCTTATCCATTAGTGTAAAAACAAAATAAAAACAATTGTTAGTTTTGGAGAAGTAGCATGTTTTCAATAATTATTTCTCATTTCTGTGGTTTCGTTGTGAGGGGATTAATTAAATATTTTACTTAAAAAAGAAAAAAACAAAACGTACCATTTTGAAGGTAAGAGTATGTAGAAATTTAATGTATTTTTTGTTGGTTGATATATCTTTTTTTTTAAGAGTTATAAGCTCCAGAAAACTGCATAAAAAACGGCTAGAGCTACGTTTTGCTGGGGGACGCGCCTTAAGCTAATAAATTGCATCATTCTTTAACCATATTAAATTGTGCAAAATAATATTGCTTCATAATTTCAATTGACATTTAAATATGTGTAATAATAGAATCTATGTGTTTAGTAATGCATGTCATTAATAATTTCAACTTACTTTTTCCTTGACATTTTCAAATGAACTGGGGCTTACTACACTGAAGCAAACAAGGAAAACATCCGTCTGGGGATAACTTAGTGGTCGCAACCTGTCGTAGTCCTCCTGACCTGCAGCCAACATTAAGTAGTTAATCAATATGTTATTTATACAAAGCATAAATATGTAATATTATTCATGATTTTACTAATTGGTTTTCCAAACATAAACTGAAACACAATTTCACATTTGATTACTTATGTAACTATGTTGCTGCTGCCTGTCAATATGTTTGAGCACCAAACATATTCATAGCCGCAACATTGTTCTGCTCTGCACCAGACAGAACTAAACCTACATAACTGAATGTGTAAAATACAAAAAGCTACGATTGGTAATAAAGCATAGTAGCACTAATCCACTCTATTCCTGATCATACTTGATTAATGGATCACCAGAATTGAGAATGTATACGAACTATGTACATAAGTTAATAAGAAACACTATATTTACCTGCAGTATCAAAGAGACCCAGTGTATAAGGTTCTCCTCCTATCATGACCGTGACAGCATAGTTATCAAACACAGTGGGCACATACTCGGATGGGAACTTGTTGGTCGTGTAGCTTATGAGTAGGCATGTTTTACCGACGGCACCATCGCCTACCACCACACATTTAATCGTCTGCATGTTCGCGAATGATGGGTAACTTCTATACAGATAATTTGTGATGAAAACTTTTACTCGCTTTTTCTAACGCACAGAAATGATTCACTGACCATAGCAACCCTCAGGAAGTACCTGGAACAAAACAAATATTGGGTCAATCTCAGTACCTCCGGATAAAATAACGCAAGCAATTTTAATTACAAGAATAAATAATATAGCTTAACAAGCAGACTTAAAGTTTGTCGCCATTGAAATAATAAAAAAAATATAAAAATGATAAGATTGAATTTAGTTGATTAAAAGTGTATAGGTGCTTGTAAATATCTCATCTGACATATCGATGGCGAAGTACCAATAGGTATAACCCGGTTCATTAAAGAAAGGAATCTAAAATGGCAACACATGGCATGTCCTCTCGCTCGCTCACTATAGTGTGCGAGCGTGAGGACATGATAAAAACCGCCATTTTAGATTCCTTTCTTTAATGAACCGGGTTATACCTACATCCCTATTTTGTTTTGGACAATAATGTGATAGAAACAAAATTAATCCAAAGCTGGAACAAAAAGTATACTGGTTGGATTTTCAAGGGAAGTCCCAGATGGTTTCCCTATATTTGTTAATATTTTCCTATAACATAACATCACACCTGTAATCCCCGAAGGGTTATTTATTTATTTATTATTTATTTACTTTCAACTAACAACTAACATTACAGGCCTTAACCTAATTCGTTAGTATGGCACTCAATAAACCTAAAAATACACGTTTCTTACCAATTAATCTACAAAAATAAAATCTAAACAACCTAAAAAACAGGCACACACACATACACACACATACACACACACACACACATATGTAGCCTAGCCTAGGTACTTAGTACACCCACATTTCGTTACTTCCCTTGTTAAAGGGGACAAGCCTATTGCCATCAACCAGGCACAAATCCAGACTGTGCGGCTGCTACTGAGAAACTCCGGATGGCAAACCCAATAACATCGAACGAATTGAACCCAGGAATTTCCCTATAGTAATGATTTTTTACTAACTTCACTGAAATAGGTTGTTTCCTTGAGCATTTTTGGGTTGTTGGTTTTTTTGGTGAGACAGTATTATGTTTAAAAACTCGGTATTTTAGAAATAGTTGTAGAAAGTAAAGAATTCACAAAAAACTTGTAATATAAGTACCTATGCATTTCATTGATAATGTTATGAACAAAAAAAAAACAAATTGGCGTTGAATAGATGCACACCGGTCACACTATTTTCGCCACAATATAAATTCGTCATATTTTAAGTAATTTAGTAAAGAATATATTTTTTTAAAACGAAAGTAGAATAGGTACCTAGTAAGTATTTTTTTTTACTTTCTTCTCCAACCCACAGTCTAATTGCACTCCCCATATCTTAACATAACTCGGTAAGTAGTAGCTTTAGTGAAACCTAATGATACGATTAATTTAAATTCCTGTTACATATTATATTATTATATCAGTCTTGTTCATTTTAAATTGAAAACTAGAGTTTTAGAGTTGTACTGTCACATTACAGTTTTTAAGATAGGAGGTACCAGTAGTTCATTGGCAATATACGAAGCAAACAAAACAATTAAAAAATTTCAATATTCATGACTTCATTAGAAGAAAATCAATGAACTAAGCATCATGTTATTTGTGGTGGTTATCAATGAGAAAAGTCCATGGAAACTATGGATAGACAGTGTAAAGTATTATTTGTCAAGAAAGAAGGTGACAGATGAGATGACAAGTAATAGAGAAGTAAGGAAGAAAAAAAAATGGGGAACTGGGCGAAATAATCCACAACGAAAGGACTGATCGCCCGCCTGGTGTCTGCCGGCGTCCCCGAAGATAAATAGAAGGAAGAAAAAGACATGCTGTACATATGAATTGGGATAAGAGCAGTGTGTATGTAGGATTGTAGGTGATAGAAAGTCGCAAAAGAACTCATAACAATATGGAACATTTGTATGTTAAAGACGGAATAATGAATATTTAGGGATTTTCTCAACGAACATTCTATTTTAAAAAGCTTTTAGTAATATTATGACGAAAATGAACACTATTTAGTGGCTAATTAACAAATATAATCAGAGTGATTTAAACTGTTGATGTTATAATCACCACAGCAAATACCATTAAAAAACAAAAGTAAGTATAAAATATTTCTAGTAGTTATTATGATGATATAGATAGAGAGAGCTATTAGAGAATAAAACATAATTGATGATTTAAAAGGCAACAGCATTACAAATAAACTAACATTTCCTCATCACTTTTCACTGCAACTGTAGTCCATGATGACATTCAGTAAATCTAATAACAATTTATAATGAATATATGAGATGTCAAGTATCTGATTACACATAATGGAGAATTTCAGATGAATAAAATATATTGATGTCCTTATTACTCATTATGTAGAACAGGGATACCTTAGGAAGTTGTTGACAACACAAATATCTTTAAATATCAGCCAATACCAATTTCAGCAGTTTCTAGACTGGATGAACAGAAGCGTCCAACCAGATGGACTTAACTTGGGTATCGTGATTGGATGAGATTAGCCCTTTGATACTGAGCATTCTAAAAATCTATAAAGGTGTTTTGACTATCCTATCAAGTGGGTGTTGAGTGTAGGCCAACCACGAAGGATGGTACACGGTTGGATGTCACATGCAAATGATTGATACAAGCAATATAAACATTTCAGCACTTGTATACTGCCGGGCATGTTAGCAAACTTGAAACTTGTGAAAACTCTTTGAAAAAGAGTGTGATGGGAAAGAGATAAATTAAGAACCATCGATATATAGAATGGTACTAGAACAAAGGATGTCTCGGTAATTATCAGATAACTGAAATGGAAATGGACAGGGCATACCATCAGAGTTAAGAAAAATTGTTGAAATCTAAATTGCATTATTCACAAGTCGTAAGAAACGAAACAAGGTAGGTGGTAACCAAGAAGATGGCTGGACAAGATAAAAGTTATAGCAGGTGGTTGATGGACAACAACAGCCAATGATATAGAGAAATGACTGCGGCGGTCGCGGGCCTGTGCCTCGCGAGGCTTGTTCGCGGCTTCTTCTGTGCGTACCCAAACGGCTCGCTATGCGCCCACAACCCAGGCGATGAATTTGTTAAACGCTCTGATAGCTCAGGAACCGGATCTAGATTTGTTTTTTAGTAGCAATAAAGCTATGCTTAACTATTGTATAATTTTTTTAAGTTAGTGTATATAATATTGACTTGCTGCACGCGTTGGTGTATACTGTAAGTGCAGCAAGTAACTGATTAAATAAATAATAAATAAATAAATAGAAACAGTTAGCGGAGGCCTTTGTCAATAGAAACAAATTAATATACTATTAATACTGAAAGTTAAACTGTGATTATTATTATGATATATTATATTAAATTAAGTGATTATTTAGTTAGGATGAATTGCATGTAATTGTAATCAATCAATGCACTTATACTTATGATGTCTGAATAAAGGCTTTTATGATATAATTGTAATTCAAGATACCTAATTGTATTTTCACCAAATTCAAGTTATTAACTTGAATTACTATTAACTAACCCCTTTTACAAGGGAAGTAACGAAATGTGGGTGAACCATAGAATATAAACTCAGTTTTTGCAACAAATACATTGATAAGAGAAGCACAGCCATTAAAGTAACACAATAATCATGAAATATATACAATTTTATTAGTTGTATTTTTCTATGCTTTTTGAGGTAAAATCTATGAATATACCTTGTGATACAACAGTGTTTATCAATATTTATTTACTTCTTGTTGTTATTATAAAAAAATGATGATAGTTTATCCAGCTGTGCATCATTTGACTTCACTGCAGGGATTTTTAGTTATGAACAATCACTCTTTAATTGATATATTATGTTTTCGAAAAGTAATGATTTGTTGATAAGTTGATTGTTTTAATTCTGATATCAATGTTATTTTACAAAATCACATTTAGCAAACATAATGGCTGTATGCAAAACAATACACTCGCTGGAGCCATTAGCTGATTATGGTAACACAAAACATTATTTCACTGTCTATTATCAGTAAGTATGTTATAATAAATTGTTGACAAACCAAACAGTCATTGTTCAATTGATGATATTTAGTCTCCATTCATTGTTAATTTGACCAAAATTATTTATGACATACTTCTCAAGTATTACTGGATCTACAACTTTATAATTTGAATATGGAAATGATTTGAACCCTGTCTAAGTTTATTTTCAAATACATAAAAAGATATGATCTTCAAAGTACCATAATACAAACAACAATAATTACAATCTGAGACAAATAAGTAGGCACTTGACAATTTAGCATCTGACTAATCAGTGTAGGCGTGTAAAATGTAGGTGAATAACTCGCACAGCAAATAAAATACAAGCATTAAAAAACGATAAATAGAACTACATTCCAAGCACGATATAGGGCAATGACCCCCAAAGGGGTCATGTAAATAAAAGTGTGTGGTGATTTTCAGGATGCTAAAAAACAAAGACATCTCTCTAGATGCATCGATAGCGCGATAGACGGTTGCCTGTGCGCCGCCACTCATTAACATGCCTTCCTGTTCGTTTCCGTCATGACTGTTGTCCTATCTAAACAATCACACACAGGAGTGGCAGATGCACCAGGATCAATCACACTGAATACAAGATTAATTAATTTACATACCGGTGCAGTTATGTTCCAATAATGATAAGTATTTTTACATAATCACGTCACAATACCTTTGACGTCCATTTTGTGTAGAGTTCGATCACAAGTAACTCGCTATCATAATATTACAGATATATGAATACATTTTGATTTATATTTTACTTACCATGAAGATGAAACACTTTCAAATCCAAAAATTCAATTGTAATTCACTGTAAATAAGTTGAAAACTACAAAACTGTACGTTGCGGGTTGGGTCATTGACGGTGACGCCATTGATTGGATGAATAGTGATGCGCATCAAATGTCAATCAATCGATTAAACTAACGAATAAAACGAACTAATCTGTAAAATCTGTAGTCGATTTAACAGTGGATAATACCGCAATCGTCTTTCCACTCATTTAGATGATCTTAAAATGCCAACCAATGAAAACATAGAAGATGTAATCAAAAATGTACAACACCATAACGCTTAAGGTGGATGTTCCAGGGTAGCCCGCGAAATTCAAATTTTTTAATAACTGTCAAGAATGCCTTTTGATGAAATACTCATTCTTGACAGTTACATGAACTTGGAGGGTGCATTGAGATAGGATCATAAGGAGGCGCCGCGATGTTCTATATACACACTTGCTTATACAAATATGAGTGAAATAGGAGACAGAATCTAAAATATAGTTTTGGTTCGTTCTTTCTAATGCAGTAATCGTATTTGATGAAAGAGACAACAATATTTCAGTTGTTTCTCACAATGGCAACATTTGGATATGCGAGTCACAGAATAGTAGGTAGGGTGCCGTTTTCGCCATATTGTGTTAGAAGATGGCGACGAGTTTCGTGGTAGTTGTGCTGTCAAATAGTTGTTTACTTTTTGTTAAATTGCGATTTGTGAGAAAATTACGACGAGATTATCTCTTAAGGCGCGTCCCCCAGCAAAACGTAGCTCTAGCCGTTTTTTATGCAGTTTTCTGGAGCTTATTACTCTTAAAAAAAAAGATATATCAACCAACAAAAAATACATTAAATTTCTACATACTCTTACCTTCAAAATGGTACGTTTTCTTTTTTTCTTTTTTAAGTAAAATATTTAATTAATCCCCTCACAACGAAACCACAGAAATGAGAAATAATTATTGAAAACATGCTACTTCTCCAAAACTAACAATTGTTTTTATTTTGTTTTTACACTAATGGATAAGCAATTTCATAATGAACATTATGGTACGTTTTTTTTTTTCAAAAACCCAAAATTTGATTTTATAAAGATTTTTATGCAAAATTCTGAGCGTATTCGCAACCGTATCTATTGACATTCAGTATGCCGCCAGGCCTCGAAGGGGGAACCCGTGTCGCTCGTCACCGCGCTGCGTCGGCTCATGCGCTCGCTCGCTTACGTCACATTATCAACAGATCTAAGAAGTAATTTCAAGTAATAGATATGGCATTCAATGAAATATTTTTTTTATGAAATATTTATTGGTGCGTCCAAATACTTTTGGTCATTATGAATTCAGTTATTATACTCACGTCGATAAATAGGTAGGTACTTTCAACTTTTACTGTGATACAAAATAATATTGGCACGATTACGAAAATGAGCTCAAAATTAAAATCCAAGATGGCGGCTAGGAAAATTTTAGGTTTTTCCGTCATGGGTGTCGTTTTCATGGTTTTTGGGGTCGCTGATTACGAAAATGAGGTCAAAATGAAAATCCAAGATGGCGCCGACGAAAAATTTTGGTTTTTCCGTCATGGGTGTCGTTTTCATGGTTTTTGGGGTCGCTGATTACGAAAATGAGGTCAAAATGAAAATCCAAGATGGCGCCGACGAAAATTTTTGGATTTTCCGTCATGGGTGTCGTTTTCATGGTTTTTGGGGTCGCTGATTACGAAAATGACGTCAAAATGAAAATCCAAGATGGCGCCGACGAAAAGTTTTGATTTTTCCGTCATGGGTGTCGTTTTCATGGTTTTTGGGGTCGCTGATTACGAAAATGAGGTCAAAATGAAAATCCAAGATGGCGCCGACGAAAATTTTTGGTTTTTCCGTCATGGGTGTCGTTTTCATGGTTTTTGGGGTCGCTGATTACGAAAATGAGGTCAAAATGAAAATCCAAGATGGCGCCGACGAAAATTTTTGGTTTTTCCGTCATGGGTGTCGTTTTCATGGTTTTTAGGGCCGCTGATTACGAAAATGAGGTCAAAATGAAAATACAAGATGGCGCCGACGAAGATTTTTGGTTTTTCCGTCATGGGTGTCGTTTTCATGGTTTTTAGGGCCGCTGATTACGAAAATGAGGTCAAAATGAAAATCCAAGATGGCGGCTAGGAAAATTTTAGGTTTTTCTTTCACGGGTGTCGTTTTCATGGTTTTTGAGGTCAAAATGAAAATCCAAGATGGCGGCCAGGTAAATTTTTGATTTTTCCGTTATGGCTGTCGTTTTATATATATATATTATATATAGTCGAAAAACCAAAATTTTCGTCGGCGCCTTTGACCTCATTTTCGTAATCACCGACCCCAAAAACCATGAAAACGACACCCATGACGGAACATCCAAAAACCGTCGGCGCCATCTTGGATTTTCCTTTTGACTTCATTTTCGTAATCAGTGACCCCAAAAACCATGAAAACGACACCCATGACGGAAAACCTAAAATTTTCGTCGGCGCCATCTTGGATTTTCCTTTTGACTTCATTTTCGTAATCAGCGACCCCAAAAACCATGAAAACGACACCCATGACGGAAAAACCAAAAATTTTCCTGGCCACCATCTTGGATTTTCATTTTGACCTCATTTTCGTATACAGCGACCCCTAAAACCATGAAAACGACACCCATGACGGAAAAACCAAAGATTTTCATGGCCGCCATCTTGGATATTCATTTTGACCTCATTTTCGTAATCAGCGACCCCTAAAACCATGAAAACGACACCCATGACGGAAAAACCAAAGATCTTCGTCAGCGCCATCTTGGATTTTCATTTTGACCTCATTTTCGTAATCAGCGACAGCGACCCCGAAAACCATGAAAACGACACCCATGACGAATAAACCAAAAATTTTCATCGGCGCCATCTTGGATTTTAATTTTGAGCTCATTTTCGTAATCGTTATATTTGTATCACTGTAAAAGTTGAAAGTACCTACCTATTTATCGACGTGAGTATAGTAACTGAATTCATAAAAATATTTCTTTGAATGCCATATCTATTACTTCTTAGATCTGTGAATTTTACTTGTATTCGTATGAAGTTCGCCAGGTGGCGCAAGTAATAGTTTACGAAGTATTGTAGAGGTGGGGTGCGGCAAAGAGGGAGCAAATGCTCAAGGTTATTTGCTCAGGGTACCACCTTAAACTGCGTGTATATGTTAGGAAACAGTAATTCAATATGCCTGCGTGTTGTATTGTGAAGTGTGGTGCAAGAAGGACTGAAAATCAACCTCAATTGACTTTGCATAGGTTAGTAGTCGTTTTCATTCAATAGTATCTAGGAGTAATACATTTTCGATGAAAAAATGCTAAGTGATCATTAATTTATTGCTAAAGTGTTAATAATTGGGTTTATTTCCGTCCCAGAGACCTTTTTGTTATTTCATAATTTGATTCGTTTGTTTACAAACATGGATAGTGTTGTACCGTTGCGTAATAGTTTCCGATACTAGTTCCTTCGCTGCGCTGAAACGATAAAAAAAACCGAGTGACCGTGCCAGGTCCGGTCAGGGCGCGGGACCGCCCTGAGGATTATCGAAAGAGATAACGCGGCCTTGGCACAAGAGCGAAGAAGGAACATGGGTGGTTTTTAGTCAGTAGAATAATAGGGTTTGACAAACCCTATTATTGCACTACAATTTTATTGGTGATCCATCTCTTATTTTACACATTATTATAATAACATTAATTTGATCATTCATATCTTTGAACACTTTTTGTTTATCTGAGAACGAAAATATTTCGTGGCGATAGATCTATTTACTATGTGATACAACTTGGTGACGAATACAAATTTTGGCGACAAGACACAAAGTCCCCTTTTATTTTACTCCGCCAGTCAGTATGTTAATCATAATAGAAACAGTCTTCTTACTATTAGAAGACTAGCTGACCCGCGCAACTTCGTCTGCGTCACATAATATAGATTATTCCTACCTACTACCCAACCTACTACCCTACCTACTACCCTACCTACTACCCTACCTACTACCCTACCTACTACCCTACCTACTACCCTACCTACCTACTACCCTACCTACCTACTACCCTACCTACCTACTACCCTACCTACCTACTACCCTACCTACCTACTACCCTACCTACCTACTACCCTACCTACCTACTACCCTACCTACCTACTACCTACCTACCTACTACCCTAAAAAAAAGTATCCTATGTCCTTCTCCTGGTTCTTAGCTACCTCCCTACCAATTTTCATCTAAATCCGGCCAGCCGTTCTTGAGTTATAAATGGTGTAACTAACACGACTTTCTTTTATATATATAGATTTGTTCTTCACTAGGATCTTATTAGTTTGCGATTTAATTCGTAGTTGAGTTTTAGTTACATTCTAATTTAATGTTGGTTTGTTATACGTCTGTTTTTTAAGCTAAGTCATGGTAGGCAGCCATAGTACCAAGTACCCACGCGTACACAAACAGGCAGGCTTAGGGGGCAGGATTAGTCATTCGCATCTGTCAAGGGGGTGTTTCTTATATAATACGAGTAAATAACAAATGTAGCACTACCTTTTTAAATATTTTTGTGAGCTGGCAACACCGCCCACGGCTCCTGGCAACCCAGCCCGCGACGCGCGAAACCAAAGACAGTGGAGTTCGGTTCGTGCGCGCTTTCAACAGATCCGCGAAACGCTCGTTTTAATAATCACAAGTTTACTGTTTATCTCCTGTTTGTTGATTTAGTTTTACCTATAGTTCTGTGTTTTTACCGTTTTACAATATACTTTCACCATTTAACGTAGTGACTCATTGAAATAGCCCAAATATTCCAACCCCTGAGAAAACTCTCCTTACACAAAGACTGTTATCGTTTTATCCCTTCGAAATGACTGTAAACCCACCGGTAAAATAGCCTAAAAACAAGGGGAAAGAAGGAATACAAGATGGGTACTCACGTGGCCGTGGAGCTGTTGTTCTTATTCACTTCACCCCGTTTTAGTGTTTATTTCGCAGTGCACTACGTTAATGATAGTCTGGGACGTCCCTTGATTGATAATTATCACTTTCTTGAATGTTTCTGGAGGTTTTCACGGAGCCGGCTCGAGCCGTCGTTTTGATTCGAAGTTTTTAGCGGAAGAGTGACGATATGCGTGTTGGGCGCTAGTGAGCCTGCGCAGGATCCGGAAATAGAGACGGGAAGGGAAATAGGGATGTGGTAACTTGTGCAAAAAGACTAAGTTACCGGTTTTGTGATGATGTGTTTTTAATACTTTAACATTATTCCCCCCCGCTGGCGAAATTTATTGAGACTGAAGAAAAAATACCAAGACTAGGTCCACCTAATGTTAAAGTTGATGTGTAAGAGTGTGATGGAATAGATAAATATTATGTTTTACATATATGTTACAAAAATATAAAGACGAAATGATAATGAACATTTACCTAAATGAAAAATTTTGAAATTAGTTACCACCATCCGGGATGGGGCACAATTTAACAAGAGGTCTATTAATTACGCCTTGTCCAGTTTCGACAGTCGCAGAACGTGGTATACCATCACGACCGTGATAAAGATTCATATTTTTTCCGAAACGCCAACGCAACGGAGGTTGTTGTTCGTCCTTTATTATGACAACTTGACCAAGGCGAGCTTGATCAGTTGACCTAGTCCACTTCAGTCTTTGTGAAAGACTAGTTAAATATTCTGTATGCCATCTGGCCCAGAAGTCCTGATGCATACGTTGAACGAGTTGCCAACGCTTAAGTCTGTTAAGTTTAATGTTTGAATAATCTGGCGTTGGCAACGCTGTTAAGGGTGCTTGCGTTAAAAAATGTCCTGGTGTCAGAACTGATACATCATTAGGATCAGTGCTCAGTGAGCATAACGGCCTTGAATTGAGTACTGCTTCAACCTGTGTAAGTAAGGTGTTTAATTCCTCATATGTGAGAATTTGAGTACCTATGACTCTATACAAATGTGTCTTTACGGACTTTACACCGGCCTCCCAAAGTCCACCGAAATGTGGTGCCCCTGGAGGGTTGAATTTAAATTGAATGTATTCAGACTCACAGGCTGATTTCATTACATTGGCCAATTGTGACTCCGCACCCTTAAAGTTCGTACCACAATCAGAATGAATTACGTTGCACCTGCCACGGCGGGCGATAAATCTGCGTAATGCCGCTAAAAATGCGTCGGTGGACATATCGGAAGCTAACTCTAAATGTAGCGCTTTTGTAGCAAAGCATACAAAGAGACACAAATATGCTTTTGTAGTACGTGTGCCACGATATCTTTGCAAGGTTATATTAAATGGACCTGCGTAATCGCAACCGACGGCTTGGAATGCTTTTAATTGAGTAATACGTGCTTTTGGTAAATCTGCCATTTTAGGCTCAAATGCAATTGGCCTTGTGCGAAAACATTTATAGCAATCCGATAGGACTTGATGAATTGCTCGCCGAGGAGACAATATCCAAAAATTTTGCAATAATAAAAACTGTAATGCTTGTAAACCAGGGTGAAGATTATCATTATGTACTGATTGTATAATTAATTTAGTTAAGCGATGTTTACGTGGAAGTAGAGCTGGGTGTTTTGTTTCATAATCGAGTTCAGATCGAGAGAGCCTTCCCCCCACCCGCAAAACACCGGAATGGTCTAAAAATGGATTGAGTTTTCTAAATGATTTAGGTAAAGTTTTCCCTGCTGATAAAATTTTAATTTCATTTTGGAATTCGGAATGTTGAACATGTTTAACAAGCTTCATAAGAGCACAATGAAGTTCAGCTTGAGTTAAGTTATTTGAATATTTGGTTTTGCGTAAGGCACTGATAAATCTGTTACAATATGCTAAAATACGTTGAATTTTACGAAGTGATGAATATTTTTGAAGAAGATTATCGATGGGATCAAGATCGATTATGTTACTTAAAACTGTTGTACGCTTTTCGCATAGTACATCATTGCTTGTGACGCAAGATGATTGAATTGTATCGTTAGGCCAATGATTTTCAGATAATGATAACCACTCCGGTCCTGACCACCAGAGGGCATGACTGATGAGCTCGTCAGGTAGCAAGCCACGACTCGCACAATCAGCTGGATTTTGCTTGCCTGGTACATGTTTCCAGACAGCAGTAGGTAATTTTCGCTGTATGTTAGCAATGCGATTGCCTACGTATACTTTAAAATTTTTAGAATTAGATTTGATCCATGCCAACACGATCATGGAATCAGACCATGCATATATGCCGTCTATGTTTAGTATGTTAGAAAATAAGTTAATAATATAATGCATAAGGTCTGCTAACAAAGAAGCGCCACACAATTCCAGTCTTGGCAGCGTTCTACGCTTTATTGGTGCCACCCGCGATCGTGCACTTACAAGACAGACTTGATGATGATTTTGATTTACATTGGAACGAAGATATACTACTGCCGCATAGCCAGCCTCACTGGCATCACAGAAACCATGAATTTGATAGCTTGATGCGTGAGCGTGAGTAATACGTCTCGGAATGTGAAGGTTTTGTAAATTGGATAACTGGCTAGTGTACTTCGTCCAAGTTAGGTGAATATCATCGGGTACTGGTTCATCCCATGACGTTCCTAGTAACCACAAACGTTGAATAAGAAATTTAGCTAAAAAGGTTAACGGTGTGAGAAGACCAATGGGGTCATAGATGCGAGCAAGCTCTGATAGCATTGTTCGTTTGGTACAATCGCGTGGAATTTGATTAACTTGATAATTAAAAACGTCTTTATGAGCGTTCCAGGCAAGCCCGAGAACCTTGACAAAGAGAGTGTCACTGTCGAACGTCAAATCTGGAACCAATTTATGTTCTTCTGGTATATTTTGCAGTACAGCCACATGATTACTGGACCACTTTCTGAGCTCAAAACCACCAGCAGCCATAATTTCGGTCAATTCTTGCTGTAGCTGAATTGCCTGCTCTACGGTGTTACAGCCAGTGACTACATCATCCACGTAGAGATCTTTTTGCAGAACCTTAGCTGCGGTTGGATAAGACTCTTGTTCGTCTTGAGCCAGTTGATGCATAGTGCGGATGGCCAGAAATGGTGCCGATGAGACTCCGAAGGTCACGCGATTGATCCTAAACTCTTGAATAGGTTCTTCAGGTGAAAACCTGAAGAGAATACGCTGATAATCCCTATGCTCTTGGGTAACGATAATTCGGCGGTACATTTGGCGTACATCCGCTGATAAGACGATAGCGTGAAGACGGAACCGTAAAATAATATTTGTGATATCTGCTTGCAACTTACAACCAGTTAAAAGAGTGTCATTGAGTGATATTCCAAGTTTATCCTTGGCCGAGGCATCGTATACAACTCTCAACCGAGTGGAAACACTGCTAGGCTTTACTACCGCATGATGTGGAATATAGTACGCGGTAGGAGACTGACACTCGTCAGATGAAACGCGTTCCATCTGATTACTTGTTAAATATTCCATGATATGTGCTTTATATTCGTTCCCAAATTAAGGGTTTTGAAGCAGGCGCTTTTCCAGCTGCTTAAAACGCCGAAGCGCTGTATTATATGAATCGCTAAAAATTGGAAGAGATTGATCTCGAAATGGCAACTGAACGATATAACGACCGTCAGCATCACGTTTATGCGTTGCCTTATAAATGTCCTCACACCGAACATCGTCTGCGGAGGCTGCTTGATTAACTTTTGATTCTGTAGGTACATGATCTATGTCCCAAAACTTCTGGACAGCAATGTCCAAGTTAGCATCCAGTGATACATGATTGACAGATGCTGGAGGAGATTCAACACTGGGATCAGCTGCTTTGGTCCTACCCATGAGAATAAATCCAAACACTGTGTTAATGGCTGTTGCCAAATGACTGCCACCATCAACTTTGCCTGGTAACAAAATCTGGGGAAATATCTCTACACCAATTAAGAGATCGATGGGACGAGACTGATGAAAATCTGGATCTGCCAGCTTAAGATTTCCTATATGTTGAAAATCATTGAGATTGATTGAATGTGTGGGCATATTACCACAAATTTTATCCAATACTACTGCATCCATACTAAAAGATATTTCTGAATTGCCTAATGGGCAGAGTTCAAGGAAAACTCGACTACTTGAATTAGTAGGAACATCACCAATACCAGACATCGGTGTGTTGCATTTATAACGAGTCAGACCAAGGCGACGTGCGCAAGCACTGCTCATGATATGACTCTGACTACCAGGATCTAGCAAAGCACGAATCTTCTGATAAGTGTTGCTACAATCCTTGACCATGACTTGAGCTGTGGCAAGTAAAACAAAGGTGGGAGCCAAGCCTCGTGATATATTGGATAATGTAGTAACAGGGGTAAGAACCTGCTTTTCAGCGCTATCTGCAGTCTGATTTGTTGTAGTCATATGGACTTGTGAGGAAGTTTGTTGATTAACATTAGTCAATGATTCCTTAGGAAAATGCAATAAAGTATTATGACGTTGATTACAACTTTTGCATGAACGGGTTGAAAAACATTTAGAAGTGCTATGGTTGGCACGTAAACAATTTAAACAAAGATTATGTTGTCTAGCAAGTTGAGCCCTTTCTTGTGGCGTTTTAGACATGAAATTATTACAATTAATAAGAGAATGATTTTCTTTACAAATTATGCATTCGATGTTAGGCGTTTGAGCTACCAGCGAAGAGGTTTTATTTATAGAATATGATTTGGTTTGATTGTTATTTCTTTGACTATTGGGAGCTGATGATAACGTTGGTACATTTGTTAGGCATGATCGCTCTAATGCACTGCATCTATCTCCTAAAAATGTTTGAAGCTGACTAAATTGTGGGATATCACTGTCTATACAAGAAAGCTCAAAAGCTTCACGAGATTGTTTGTCAATTTTAGTTATAAGAGAATGAAATAAAACAAAATCCCATTTAGAAGTGGGCAACCCTAAAGAGTCTAACATTGAAAGGTTCTCAGCATAACTATCTAAGAGAGTACGCAAACTCTGCACTGATGCTGTACTAATATATTTCAAATTACAAATTTGTTCCCAACATAAGAAAGCCAAAAACCTCTTGTTGGTATAACGCTTGCTCAGTGCTTCATAAGCACTTGTATAATTAGCATCTGAAATAGGATATGCTCTAATTAAATTTATTGGTTCCCCAGAAAGGGAAGTGACAAGATATTGAAACTTTTCAACATTAGTTAAATCTGTCCGACTATGAACTAAAGTATTAAATAAGTCAATGTAACCCGGAAAGTCTTTTAATTGACCAGAGAAAGTAGGCAGCTTTATTGGTGGCAATTTAGCCAGGTTTTTGTGTTCATTTTTGTGGTTACATGATGATGTTGAAGGTTTAACCTCAATTAAGTTTTCAGGAAGAAGTGTCCGTTTAGTTTCAAGAATTTCAAAGTACATGTCATCTGCCTGTTCCTGATATGTGGTTTGTTTGTGAATGCAGTCCTCTTTTCCAAGGCCGCTATACTCACTTATGAGTTTGATGTGAGCATCATTAAACGCATCCATAACGGATTCCAACCGTGAACACCATGTTTCAAAACGTGGTAGAATACTGGAGTCATTTTGACATTTGCGAGCACAGGTAACAGCATCTGATAATCTTTTAAAGGCTATATTGCGTTTAGACTCATGGTGAGCCGCCATTGCTTCACTCATGATTGAAATTGAAATTCAGAAAGGTTAATTAAAATTAAATTAAGTACAATTTATTTTTAAATTACTTGAGTATAGTTAAATGCTACTATTCTATCCTGAACCCGGTATCTAATCCATAAATTACTTCAAAGTATTAAAAATTAAAACAATTTGACATTTGTAACAACAACAAACAGTAGACAATATTTTTCATGAAACTACCATAAAATCTATGGAGGCATTTTTGATTAATGGTATTAATATGCTTTTAGAGCTGGTATCACTCTGTCAGAACAGGTAGGGTAGGTACACAAGGAGATTAAGAGACCTCACCTATTCTGAGAAGTAAGAATATCGAAGGACCTTATTTAAGATGAAATACGAATTACTTACGGATAAAAGATTTCTGAGAATTATTAATATTAAATAAAAAGTTAAAACGCTTGTTATGTTAACAATGAATGAACCTAAACGCTGTATGTTACGTTTAGATCGCCTTTATGAACCTAAAACGCTGTATGTTACGTTTTATAGGTCGCTATGTATGATTTCACTATTCAAATGTTGCATGTTACATCAAAATAGTATTGACAATCCGTTCGAATTATGAATCCGCGGCACGAAAACGAGACGACGACGCGGACTGAACTAGTCGAAACTGGTTAGGAAAGTTTGATTTGAAATGAGAATACTTTTACTCCGAAAACACTTGAATGTATGATGTAATGTTAAGTGATAAATAAATATGATGAGACAGTAATGAGATACTTATTGAAATAAGATACCTATTTTTTGGAAAAAAGATGGACGCCAGTCGTAGTACAAACGAAAACTATTTTAATAGGAACATGTATGAAATCCGGCTGAAGGCCCAAATAATGTTATCGTTTTATCCCTTCGAAATGACTGTAAGTAAACCCACCGGTAAAATAGCCTAAAAACAAGGGGAAAGAAGGAATACAAGATGGGTACTCACGTGGCCGTGGAGCTGTTGTTCTTATTCACTTCACCCCGTTTTAGTGTTTATTTCGCAGTGCACTACGTTAATGATAGTCTGGGACGTCCCTTGATTGATAATTATCACTTTTTTGAATGTTTCTGGAGGTTTTCACGGAGCCGGCTCGAGCCGTCGTTTTGATTCGAAGTTTTTAGCGGAAGTGTGACGATATGCGTGTTGGGCGCTAGTGAGCCTGCGCAGGATCCGGAAATAGAGACGGGAAGGGAAATAGGGATGTGGTAACTTGTGCAAAAAGACTAAGTTACCGGTTTTGTGATGATGTGTTTTTAATACTTTAACAAAGACTTAACCGCGACAACTGTTTGACCGCAATCTAAACGTATACAGGGTGTAAATTATCCCTTAGCACAGCCGACAACCAAGCAAGGGTGGTACTTAGTTTGATGTACAGAAACATGAAACTAAGTACCCCCCTACGCAATTTTTTTGCTGGGAAACGATTTTTTATTGGGGTCAAATATCATATTTTACGGTAAAACTCAATGTAGCAACACATTGGGCTAGTGGATGCTATGAATAGTAAACGGGTGATGGAGGTAATTTAAGTAAAGTTATAACCTGAAAAACTAGTATTTACAAAAACAACTGTGAAATATTTGGAACTTTGACCAATATCTCCGTAACTAGGGGGTTCCTAGGTATGGTCTAGAACAAAAAAAAATATCGCAGTGGTGGGGAGAACAAGTGTTCAGTAGTTTAGGCGCTATGCTGGAACATACAAACATAATACATACACTGCCAAAATCATTACCCTTCCTTTTGGCTTTTCCGTAGTCGGGTAAAAAGTATTCTTTATTTATTGTATTCAGAAAAACCACTTTGAATAAATTTTATTCTCAGGTATCCGATACCTGAGATTTTTTTTTATTCAAAGTGGTTGTAGGTAAGTAAATTTACTCATATTTTTCTGTTACAACTTTACAACGGACTGTTCATTTTAATTCAACCGTGATATCTAATAATACTCGTAATACTAGTATCGATACTCGTTACAGTAGTACTATGTTTCATGATTGACACAACCCTAGCATTGGCAGCCATTTTAATCTCCGTAGGTATGCACCTTTTTTCTGTAGGTATTTCCAGTCCATATGATACTTTTCATTAGTCATTGGGAGGGTGTAATGATGATTTTAATTCTGTAACTGCATACGTCTTACAGCCGCGAATCATATTTACACTAACATACAACCTAGCACTGGCCTGCAAATCGCTAAAAACGTAAGAAAATTTGAATTTCGCGGGCTACCCTGGAACATCCACCATAAACGAGAAACTTTCAAAATATCCGAACCTCGAAAATGGCTCCAATGATTATCATAATTAGTATTTAGATTTAGATTTATTTTAGATTTTTCGTGATACACTTTTGCTGCTTCTCTAATTATTTATTACTTACTAACTCCACTAAACATTGTCTCTGGCTTACTAGAGACAATTTTTAGTGGAGTTACTCAGATAGTCTGAACTTGGTAACCCTTTATTTTAGGGTTCCGTAACCGAATAGAAAAAACGGAACTCATATAGATTCGTCACGATCTCTGTCCGTCCGTCTGTTGGTTCATCTGTTCATCCGTATATGTCACAGCCACATTATTCGGAAACTATTAAGACTCCACGGTAGGTAGTTTAGTCTGTGAACGCTTTACGGTTATTATGCAAAAATTACTTCATACATGGAACTGATTTTTTTTCGTCAAACCTATTCGTGTGGGGTCTGTCTATAGATGGGTCTTTGAAAATGACATTAAGGTTTCTAAGACCATTTCTTTTCAAAGTCGGTCTTTATAAAGATAGGCACTTCCAAAGTGGTAAAATGTGGTTCCACCTCTAACTTTTAACTTAGGAGAGTGAAAAACCTAAAAACGTTATATGTTGTAGATCGCAATAAAAACTTTTAACTAAAATTTATGATTTACCTACGAACGAGATATAGTTAAAAGTTTTTGAGGTATAGTACATTTAAATTATCGTCCAATATCGATTCTGAATGTTATAGGGAAAGTAATGGAGAAAATAGTACACAACCTACCACAATATCTAAATTAATTCCGCAACAACAACACGGGTTTATCAAGGGACGATCTACAAACATTAATTTAGCAGTATTTCTCGAGAGTGTAGTTCGTGACATGGACGGTGGTGAGCAGGTTGACGTGATCTACACGGATTTCGAAAAAGCATTGGATCGTGTGGATCACGACATCCTCATACGTAAGCTGCAAGAGCTTGGAATTCGCGGTAACTTGCTCAGATGGTTCGAGTCATATCTTAGGAATCGGTCTCAAATTGTCACATTGGGGGAGTAAGGTCTGCCTGCGTTATTATACCATCCGGTGTGCCACAGGGCTACATTCTGGCACCTCTGTTATACTCTGTCTACCTATACGATATAGGAGCACATGTCCTTGATGCAAGTTCCTCATGTATGCCGACGATAACAAGATTCTTATGACTATAAAAAATAAGCATGACTGTGAGAAGCTACAACGCGACTTAAACAAATGATCTAATTACTACATTATCAACTAGCACTTTGCCCACGGCTTCGCCCGCGTGGATGTCGGTTCAACTACAAAAGTGACGATTTTCCATACAAATTTTCATCCCCCTTTTCACCCCCTTAAAGGTTAAATTTCCAAAAACCCCTTCTTAGTGCTCCCCTACATTATAATAGGAAGCCGTATGTAGTTTCGGCTGTACGTTGATATGTCACCCAGTCAGTTCTCCTTTTATATATATAGATAGAAGAAGAAAAAAGAAGAAAGATAGAATCAATGTGAACGTAAGCAAATGTCAGACTATAACCTTTACTAGAAAGAGAAATTGCATTAACTACAGCTACAGTCTCAGTGGTGGTAATGTTGTGCGTTGCAATGTAACAATGTTATTGTTGGGATCTTGGTGTCGTCCTGGACTCGAAACTTTTGTGTTCAGAACATGTGTCCTATGTCGTCGGCAAGGCATATAAAAACCTAGGATTCATTATACGTAGGTACTTGTATACTGACATTAATAATAATAATATAATAATAATAATATTCCACAACTATCACACAACGCCACCTAGTCCCAAGCTAAGCAGAGCTTGTGTTATGGGTACTAGACAACTGATAAACATACTTATATATTTCTAAATACATACATCTAATATATAAAATTCTCGTGTCACAGTTTTCGATGCCAAACTCCTCCGAAACGGCTTGACCGATTTTGATGAAATTTTTTGTGCGTATCGGGTATCTATGAGAATCGGCCAACATCTATTTTTCATCTTTTTTTTTTCTGAAAATGGCAAAACAACGTTTGCCGGGAACAGCTAGTATTATAGATAAATTACACCCAGACACAGAACAAATGATCGTGCTCATCACACAAACATTTGTCCTGGGTGGGAATCGAACCCACGACCTCCGGCATAGCAGTTAGGGTCACTAACCACTAGACCAACAGGCCAGTAAAAATAAACTAATTTGATGGAACTAATGTTCCATCAAATTAGTTTATTTTTCGTACCTACATACGCAGTATTTTAGAATACTGCAGTAATATTTGGAATCCGCACTACTTGGTCTATAAACAGCAGACAGAATCAATATAATCAAAATTCATCAAATACATTAAATATCTTAGTGGTTTCAGATCTTCAGATGTAAACATCATAATATGCTGCCACTCGAGAACAGACGTATGATTCTGGACATGCTATTGCTTCACAATATCTGCAGTGGGAATATCAACAGCACCGATGTCAATAACTTAGTTGTAAGATTAATGACTATGATAAACGGAACTCTTCATGTGCGAGTCCGACTCGCACTTGGCTAGTTTTTTAATTTGTCCACAACACATCGAAACAACCAATCAGCAATTCAGAAAATTACACACTGGCTGCAACTCGTTGACACCTGGGCCCTGTTTAATAAACATTACAAGTCTACAATTTTGTAGATAACTGACTTAATTGTAAAAATTTCTTACAAGTGCTGTTTAATAAACCTTACAATTTGTAAAAATTCTACAAGTAAAAACTTTACAAATTGTACAATTGTAAATGCTGTTTAATAAACGTTTACAATTGTAAAAAACGCCTGTAGATTTTGATGACAATTTTGTAGCTACAAATTTGTAATTGTAAGTTACAATTTTACATAAAAATGTAAGTTTTGTTGAATATTCTTAAATCGCTCGGTAATTTAATTTCATAAATCTTACACATTTAGAATTTGGTTTAACTTCTTTTATATTTGTTTGATTCATAATACATTTGCCGAGTGGATGTAAGAGCTGCATTTCTTTTAAAATCGAATTTAAGATTATGTCCTGTCTTATTTATCAAAAACAAAAAAAAACCGCCGAAAAGTTTCAAATTTTACGTAAAATTTGACGATTTAAAAGTAAAATTTAACCCTTTATAAAAAAATTCACCGTTACCGTTCACTCATATTATTCATCATCACTATTTGTGCGAACCATATTTTAAACAATAACAACAAAATTTCTTCATTTAGTTAATTGAGGTCCAAAATTGTAAGTTTCTGACACGCGGTGCGTCCACCTGTCGAAATTTTTCTACAATTTACAAATTATGTAAACTTGTAGCTACAATTATGCGTTCAATAAAACAGTTTTCCCTACAAATTTGTAAATTGTCACCTGTAGAGAGAAAATGTTTATTGAACAGAAATATGTAGATTTGTAGCTACAAGTCTACAAATTTGTCAGTTTTCCACCATGGTAAAATTGTAACTTGTAGTTTTTATTAAACAGAAACTTGTAGAATTGTAACTTGTAGCCTACATTTACAATTTACAATTTGTAAGTTTTATTAACAGGGCCCTGGCGGGAATAAAAAAAACGTATTTAAATTCCGAATAATTTTATTCTTAGTTTCATTCATTGTGATTAATTATTGTGAATGACAAATTCAGTTTAAAAAATCTGTGGTTATTTCTGAGGGTTATTTTATTTCTCAGAATAATCTTGAAAAATTATAGAAGTGGATAGGTACCATTGGTCGTTGCGGATTGCGCTATCAAACAAATTGAGCTCCTAAATAATATTTACATAACCTGAAAATGTTGCTTTTAGGCGATCCTTTTCCTAATTTTAGTGCCAACTCAACGATTGGGGAGATAGATTTTTATAACTATCTTGGAGATTCGTAAGTTTTTACAGAATAATTTTAAAACCGACTGTTTTATCTGTATGGGATTACGAGAAAAAGTACTGTTGGTCTGTGTTGGTCCGTGCGATGTAAGTAGGTACAGTCGATACAGTACCAAAACCTGGTCTACAGCGGGCACTACTGGCAGCTCCAATGTGGATGTCAACTTGCACCAAGGGTCCGCTCTCAGCCTTTACCTCTTCCTGGTGATAATAGACGCTCTCGCACTAGACATCCAGGCATATGCTGGTTGCCGAGATCGTCCATTGAAAGTCGTGACTTGTGGTCGCAAATTTTGGAGAATGTTGGTCTGACATGCTACCAATCCCAAGTAGAATGAGACAAGGGCAGCAAGATGATGATGAACAAACACAGTTTTACTAGTTTCTAGTAGAAAAAAATCCTAGCATAGCAGAGCAATATTTTTACAATAATTATTGTGGTGAATTGGGAACTGACATTTGTCAAATATTATAGAAAAAGTTAAATGTGTTTTTTTTTTGTAAATTCTGCGCTTTATCTTAAAGAAGGTAAAGTGTAGAATTTTGTAGCTTAAAAAAGAAATTGTGCTACTTGTGTGTACAAGGAATTTTGTCAATGTTTAATTTTACCCTAATTTATTACCTTTTGCTTGTGCAAAATGACTCTTGAAGATTTAGCTTCCAATAACCAAAAGATCAATAGGTTCAAATATTATATTGAAACTTAAAAAATATATTTTATGACCTCTCCACCTGTAAATAAACTGTTGTATATTTTCCAGATGGGGTATTCTGTTCTCCCACCCATCAGATTTCACTCCAGTATGCACTACAGAGTTGGCCCGAGTTCTGAAGCTGTTGCCGGAGTTCCAAAAGCGCAACACCAAAGTTATTGGCTTGTCCTGTGATAGTATTGAGTCTCATACAGAGTGGTGCAAAGATATCCAGTGCTTTGCAGGTAATATGGATTTCATTGTGGTATAATATGTTTATAATATGAAAAAATGTGTCTGCATGATATGATACTGTTGGTAAAAACAACCTAAGTAATAAACCTAATTTAGTTAAAATATCACTATTTACACTTGATGCTTAGTGTTCAACTCAGTAATTAAATAAACAATTTTTTAAGTATTTTTGATTACTTATCAAAAATAGCTGAAACTGGACTGCTTTGCTGTTTTTGAGTGAATTCCCTGCATGATCAGTGTCATTGGGTATTTCAATTCAACAAAACTGCTAAATTGCGTATTACTGACCATGTTAAGTAATTTTCCTAAAATCTGTGTACATGAAGGGAAGAGAGTATATTTAACTGACGTATTACTGTATGCTAAGGAGTACCTAAATATAAATAAAGTCTGATTTGTAAATATACTTTCAGCACTGACAGATTCATGTACAGTGAAGTTAACAGCACAAGTCACCAAATTCATTTAGTTAGTGCTTAGCATATTTAAAGCATTATTTAGATACGGTTATCATCATCAAAAAACAGAAACAGGACAATCTGACGACAGGTTTGACGCAGTGGCAGAGCGATTACACTGCTGCGCTGCGTGTCGCGGGTTCGATCCCCGCAAGGAACAAATATTTATATGGCCTACAGATAGTTGTTACGGGTCTGGGTGTTTATGTATGTGAGTTTAAATGTTTGTAAACGCTCCCATGATACAGAAAAAATAATTCCTATCGCGGGGCAATGTTAAAAAAATAAATAAAAGATCTTTATATTTTTCATCTTACCTAGAAATAATAAATCATTTGCAGGTTGCAATGAGGATGAGAAGTTTCCATATCCAATAGTTGAAGACCAGAATAGAGAGATTGCAAAGAAGCTGTGCATGGTAGACAAGGATGAAGTGGATTCTTTAGGTATTCCGCTCACTGCACGTGCTCTCTTCATCATTGACCCAAACAAGAAGTTCAGGCTGTCGTTTCTTTACCCAGCCACTACAGGCAGAAACTTTGAGTAAGCATAGTTTATCTTTTATTTTTCTATTGGTTAAGAATTCATTATCTGCGAAGCAGTGATGCTAGCGAAGGAGGTGGCGGAATGTGAGAGGTATAGAACCTCTCGTCCCAGCTGCCACGGGAGACGTTCCGGGCGTGGGGGGCCACGTGATGCCTACCGGCCACTGTAGACGCAGGCCTGTGGACTGTGAGTAATGGGCTAGCTCGCCATCCGACCGTCTTATGACGACGACAGGCCGTGTTGACGGCGCGTTCGTGTTCCACGCGCGCCTCTAAGAGATGTCAGCAACATGAAAGGGCCAACGCCCGTCGGGGCTACGGGTTGTTCGAAAGAGATACCGCAGCCTCGGCACAAAGAGCTAAGAAGGAACATGGGTGGTTTTTAGTCAGAAGTCTGACACTCCTTACCCATCTGCCCAGAGCGGGAAGAGTCATTTGATGATTCCCCCCCCCCCCCCTTAAAGGGGGTTAAATATGCTGCCTGTCCACAGAAGTGGAGCGAAGCTGCGGAGCGAAAAAACGGAGAAAACTTAACCAATAGGACTGCATAAAATCTCCGCAGCCTCGCTCCGCTACTGCGGACAGGCAGCCTAACCAAGGAAATGGCGCGCGCCTTGTGTCCGGACGAAAAACTATTTATAAGTAACTCGTTAAAAACAGCTAAATATTTCGCAATCTAGTTTCAATGCCTATATACAAAAGCAGTAGCATTACTATTTACAATACAGCATTCAAAGCATTACTATTTACAATACAGCATTCAAATTATTATGAGTTTCATGTAGGTACGAATTATGATCACATATGACACAAGATACCATTGTCATGGCGGGGGGCCGTGAGGCTGTGACATGTTATCACTAGTTTTGATAATATTTATCGTTGAAGAAGTTTGAAGTTGACAAAACGGACTTGATAGCGTGTATTGTAACTTGTAACACTTGAATAAATATGGTTAGTGGTTACCATCTACTATTGTTTGTAATCTGCTTAGTCATTGTTAAATACCGTCGCCTTGGAGGCCAATGGAGCTAAGCCACAATTTTGCGAAATTGAGTTAAATATTAACGTACTCACAAAGAGCCATACTATATACTAGTCAATACTTATATAGATATTATAACTAAAAGCAGGTTATTTTTTCCATTTGCCAATAAAGGGGTTTGAACTTTTTTGTATGGGAGCTGGCATATCGACCCGCCGCCATTTTGATTTTTTTTCGAAATCGCGGCCCACGATAAAAGTGGTATGTATGGATAGAGGACATAATTAAAATTATAGATGAACAAAAAATGTCCAGTAACACGGTACCCAAAGTGTCACGTTACCGAGATATTTGAAGATAAAGATCGACAAATGAGTACAACGACAATCATTAAATATTTAAAAAATTGCCTTTTTACGTGTATAGTCGCAGGTACAGGACCTGTCCATGAAACCCCCTTCTGTGGAACGCAGAGGTTGCGAGAGCAGGACTTCTTCTTCTTCCTTTCCACTTTAGTGAAGCCCTACTCATCAAATCAACCTGGCTCGCTCTTGGGACGGAGCAACGGACCGCAGGCTGGGCAGGTTGAGCCTGCTTATCCCCTTTTCTGATTTGTCGCTTAGACTGCAACGCATCAGATTTGCCGCTGGTGGCAATTTCTGCAAGCACGTTTATGGGTCGACTTACCTACGCGTGACGTTTCCGCGGCCGGTGTAGGTAATATTACCGATATTATTAATTAACCTGTGACGTTATACTTTCCAGTGAGATACTGCGTGTGTTGGACTCCTTGCAGTTGACTGATACCGCCAAGGTCGCTACGCCTGTGGACTGGGTGGTAAGTTCCAACTTCATTTTAAGTTTACGTACCTACGCGCTACGTAATAACGTAAGTAAGGTTAGATTAGGTTAAGGCTGCGGTTCCACTGAGGCGGAGCGGAGCAGAGCGGAGACGAGCTGTGCCGCGATTCACCAATCGAGTGGAGAAAAGATGTGGATTTGAAGCCATGTGATTGGTGAATCGCGGCTCAGCTCGTCTCCGTTCTGCTCCGCTCCGCTCCGCCTCATTACAACTTTAGCACTTAGGGTGCACGTGCACCTAAAATCCTTGCGGGGCTGCGGGTTGTTCGAAAGCACAGATGACAGAAACAACAGGAGATATGGCAAGGAGGCGTGGTACATGCGAACTCATGTGGCCACGACGGGGCCATATGCCACTTTCAATAATAAGTCGAATGTCAGCTTGCGACGTCTTCACTGCTCGTGATTTTTTACAAAATGCCGCGTTGTTCAGTGAATTTTTGTAAAAATAATAGCTGTATTGTGAATTACACGAAAGATGGTATCTCATTTCACACGTAAGTACTACAAAAATAATGTTTTTCATATTAAATTCATTAAAACATTACTTCGTGGTACGAGAAACATGATGAAAAACCAAATCAATTGTTTTCATTAGGAACAAAAACCATTGCTTGTTTAGTACAAATCGACCAGTGAATCGGCTGATCTAATAGCGCAATGGATAGGTGTTTTACTGATGCTCTCACACACACAATATTTTCGAAAAGCTGCTGCTGTCAGTTTTTGTGAGCTAGAGATGTCTAATTGTGATGTTTGTAGTTGTCGATATTTATACGATGATTCTGCGTATACGTACGAATGATTATACATATTATGCATTATACAATTAATTACTCTACACAATTGTTACTGCAGTGGGCGTATTTTATGGCGTTACTGAGCGTTGCCGTAAATGGAGATAAGAAAAACCAATATTCTGTACTATGTATTTACTAATAAAATATTTTTTTTTAGTTTAAACAACAAATTATAAATATAGGTAGGTACTAATAACAACGTTTATAATATTATCACGCTTTCTTATTTTTGCAAGCAATACTGAAATTAGAAAGTGCTTTTTATTGCTTAATAATGACTGAATAAATAGTATTCATTGGTTGCTCGAGTTATCTATATATCTATATACTTAAATAAGCTTTAATAAAAAGAGAAGTCCTGACTGACTGACTCATCAACGCCCAGCCCAAACCCTTGGACCTAGAAAGCTGAAATTTTGCACAGAGGTTCCCTTTATAATGTAGACAAGGAATAAAGAAGGATTTATTTTTTGAAATTCAATCCCTAAGGGACTTATACTAACAGACAGACAAAAGTGCTGCTTATAATCAGCACTTCTCGAACGTCAAAATCTGTTGCAACACATCTGTGGTGTAAGTTAATATTACGATTTACTACAGACACAAATCAATATATATTTTTTTTTAATAAACCTGTTTTGAATAAGTAAATGACTTTTTTTTATTTTGAATGATTTCTGGACATATTGTTTTTTATTTATTAGTACATTATGGTATAAGTGTGTAACGTTGGTGATTACCGCCGAGGCGGCATTGAGACCCGAGCCGTCAGGTGAGGGTCTTAAGAAAGCCGAGGACGGTAATCATCAATACACACGTGTATCATACGACGTTTTTCAACACACTTGCGAATAAAAAAAACGTGTGGCACTCGGAAACTGCCGCGGTAAAGCTATTGCATAGCATTTTTTATCAATTATTTAATTTGACAACCTCAGTTGACAACCTTGTTATTTTCCGTAACCATAGCAACCTGGTTAAAATATTTTCGATAAGGAATTTCTGGATTCGCTCTCCACGCTCAAGGCCCGCGATAGAAGCTATGCAATAACTTAATAATACAAGAAAAAACATTTTATTTAGTAGATAAAAAGTTTATTTAAAGAAACAATTAGTAAATGTGCAGTTAGTAAAATTATAATTAATTGTTTTTCATGGCGTAGCGGTCTCTTCAGATAGATTACTGGCTATGGTTCTGTATGTCTTTTACAGTTATATTTGTTAATTCTTGTATCCTACATGCACCAGTTACACCAAATATTAAAGCAACCTGAAAAAAAGGAAAAAATAATTATTAAGTTTAACACACAACACGCTGAAGCTGAAGTCACGTAGATAAATATTTAAAATTAGTTTAACTGACCTTAGTAACCAGATATTGGTTATCTGGAGCATCTTTTATAAATTTTTCAACATCGTTAGACGATAAAACCTTTGATTTCTTGCTTCTAAATCCATCTGACAGTCTTTTTAGATAAGCTGACAAATTAGAGTATGTTTCTAAGTCCACTCCATTCTTCGTTCGGACTGTACTTTTTAACATTGAGTAGGTATATACACCACAAAGAGCTAGGTTTGTACTTAGAAGATAATTCTTTAAAGTACGCCAAGAACACATTTTCAGAAAATGACTGCGATTTCTTGGTGTTTTGCCACTGCTTGAAATTTTGGTACGCTAATAGATATTTCTCCTTGGAGTTTTCGGGTAGCAAATTTTCCATAACGCTAAGGGCTTCAAATCTTACATCGGGCGGTGTACAACATGAATCATTTTCTTCAAAACTAGACATTTTAACTAATAAAATAACTTAACAGTGAAAACGAGTTGTGTATTTTTTTCGCAGTAGCGGGAAAATATTATGTTTTTTTTATAAGCGATCAGCCATAGACTAAAAGAGGTTTTTTTTTTTGTTGGTTGTCGTGGATAGTGTTTGGAGCCACGTACAAAATGGGGAATTCAAATTTTTATTTAAGTATCACAGAGAAAACAAAAATTATATTTGAGTGAAAGTTTTATTTATTAAAAACGTACTAAGTTTAAATTATCTATTTAAATACAAAGTTTCATGAAATGAGCAAGCACTAGGTACATTAATGAATTTTTACTATTGAACACGATCTTTTTTGTATCGAAACTTTTTTAAGAACATAGCAACTCAACCAATTAAATTTAAAAAAAAACCTATAACTCACTAGTGAATAATAGTAATGAAAAATTCACAGTTTGATTATAGGTGTCATTATGTGCCTAATTGCGGTGAAATTTTAGCCACTTTATGAGCAAGTGTGTTGAAAAATATATTATTTTCAGGACCCCAAAAAAACTTTATTACACTATAATAATAAATAGAAGAATCGATAACTTTTCGATTTAGTCAATCACTAGCGTCGAAGTAAAACAAAATGTATTAAGTAAATTGTGCGGTGCATGGTAAATACACGCTGTGACTGAAGGGATAAGGTTTATAATTGATTGTGTAGTACGTAATGTTTTAAGAAATGCGGATGTGTTTGCGAATGCGTATATCTATTGTTTTTACTGTTCTGCGTGTGTGAACTGACGACACAGGTCCCCATACATTTTCGGCTAAAGGGCATATCTCCTGTTGTTTCTGTCATCTGTGTTCGAAAGAGATACCGCGGCCTCGGCACAAGAACGTAGTAACGTTCAAGATTGAAAAGGAAAGAACGGTTCACCTAATGACACCATCTTACAGCGAAAGGACTATAGTTGCGCCAGGCTAGACGCATAATTTATGCACAAACGGTTACACTACAAAAAAATTGCTAAGTATTCCATACATTTTGCCGGTCAATTTGAATTAGACATCCGAGGTTACATTAATTCCCACCCGGCTGAAAATTGGAAAGAATATTTTAATGTAAGATCTAAAGAAAAAGGAATATGGTGTAGGTCTATAACTCTAAAGTCTCCGAGCCTCCTCATATAAGTACCGTGGTTCTGTAATACTAGATTTAGCAGAAAAATTATAGTTAGCTCACAGACTGAGATCTGGACACATGCCGCTCAATAATTTTGGATTTTTAATGAAATGATTCACCAAATTGCGAAGTGTGTGGCACACTGGAAGACGTAACGCATTTATTAGCGGAGTGTGTCAGATTTCAGTCTGCAAGAGAGAATCTAATTAGAGAATTGGAGATAAATATGCACGATGTATCCTGGTTCCATCATATTCCGTCAACATCAACACCTAACTCCGAAGCTGCTTGTAATTTAATTAAGTTTGTGTTGTTACGATTTACGTAAGAAGGTCCGATGACGACTGGCATGTGTGCATTTGTATAAAAGTCCCTAAAAATAAATCAAGAGAAAAAAAAGTACACAATGTATACAGGGCTGGGCAAAATACATGCTCTGCTTTAATTGAAATACAAATTACAAAATACAGTATCGCAAGTAATTAAATTACAAAATACAAATTACATTTAAGTAAGGTATTTAAAATATGAAATACAAAATACAGTATTTTAGCAATTTTTAATTGAAATACAAAATACAAATTACAAATACTTTAAAAAAAAAAATGTTCTGAACATTGCAAAACTAGTTCATAAATTTAATGGCAGCCCCCGACGGACATTCTTGGGTTTTTTTAAGGTGCACCCACCTTTTATGTTATTTTATCCTTTTTTCAATTAATTTTTAACAGTAGTGGGTTTTTTCAAAAATTTTAATTTTGCTTTTTATTTTAAACTTTTTTTTTTTTTTTAAGTAACCTTTTTTGTTAAAAAATTTAACCCAAAATCTTGTCAACAACCAAATTTTTTTACACGTGCAAAACTAAACCGTTATGACTTGCCATCTTAGCTTGACAAGTGACATTGACAATCAACGTACATTTTTTTTGCGTTTCGTTGGCCAATTTTGACCTACCTACAGTCATATCGTTCAGTACCTATAACACAGGTGCAGTTTTGCTAGCTCTAATAACTGCTTTACCATCATTGCACTCTCGCCTCGCACTCACACTCACGATCGCTAAATGAAGGTATAAATGTATTTTGTTAAAATGTATTTTGAACCTCAAGTATTTGAAATACTAGTTACAAAATACTTCGTCGTCAGGTATTTGAAATACGAATTACAAATTACATTTTAAGGAAGTAATTGAAATACAAATACAAAATACGTATTTGTATTTCAATTGACAATATTTCAAAACTGACACAACCTTAAAATAAAAATACCATTTCTCTATTTTCGTATCCTGAGTTCAAATATGTATTTTTTATATTTTTTGATTTCTTCATTTCTGAGAAAAAAAATGAAAACCAAAAAACATGTGATGACGTCACAAAAATGGCTGAATGATGTAGTTACCTTTGCCTAAGCAGTCCAATGTTTTTGAAGAAAACATTAATGTCAAACAAGACGTCAAATTGTCAATGTTTTTTAGTCACCGAAGTTCATATTTTTCAAAAACAATTTATTTTTCATATCAACTCAACACGCTTACTGTCATAGTCATTTCTTCTCAACTTTTAATCGATATTTCGCCAATAAAATGAATCCCAATGAAACATATACGCCGTATAAGGAACCAAAATATTGTTTTGTACCAGCCTGCAAAAACAACTCTAGAGATACTCAAAAAGCATTTTTTGCAGTGCCTAGCTCAGCAAAACTAGAGTGGTGCAATGCTGTGGGTATATCATGTCCTAAACGCGTTATATATGTATGCGAAGACCATCTCAATGTAAGTACTTAAATGACGAATGATTTTTTACATTATGTACCACAACACAATGCATAGTGCATGTGGTGTTTGTTTATCTTGTTCTAAATTTTGTTGCATGACCCGTTTGTATATTCAGCAATATTGTAGTACCTAACTGTAACCAAACCTAATAAAAAAGTTCATAAATAAACCCCCCAGTGCTATCACTTTGAACCAATAGATTCTGCCCTGTATAACAGTTTTAATTTTGATTTCTGATGAGACTTCCGATATTTCAGCAGAAGTAGAACTTCCTTGTGTTGAAGGTAACAACACTTCTTCCATCTCATCATCTTCTTCAAAGATAGGTTTCTTGGTCTTCTTCTTGTAAATGGCACAATAAGTAGTTCGATCCGATGTTTTTGGCTTCACTTGTACACCTTTGCTGGCTTTTGTAGTGAATGCACATGGAAATGGGCAATCATTTTGCATAGCTGATGAAGAAGTTATTGAAGATGTGGTGGGTCTAGGTTCAATAATATCTTGATGATTGGTTGAGAGTGACATCCTGACCAGAGATTGTGGTAGCCGAGACTTCAACTTTGGCCGCACTTTCATTGTTATCCAATACCGGTAGTTCTCCACATCAGCCTCCAACTAAAAGAAAAATTATAATGTATGATGTGAGTGTCTCAAAAACAACCTAATTACATCATAATTTAAAATCATTATGATCAAAATATTTAATCCTTTTACTAAATAGTTGCCATCTTAGCTTGACAAGTGACATTGACAATCAACGTACATTTTTTTTGCGTTTCGTTGGCCAATTTTGACCTACCTACAGTCATATCGTTCAGTACCTATAACACAGGTGCAGTTTTGCTAGCTCTAATAACTGCTTTACCATCATTGCACTCTCGCCTCGCACTCACACTCACGATCGCTAAATGAAGGTATAAATGTATTTTGTTAAAATGTATTTTGAACCTCAAGTATTTGAAATACTAGTTACAAAATACTTCGTCGTCAGGTATTTGAAATACGAATTACAAATTACATTTTAAGGAAGTAATTGAAATACAAATACAAAATACGTATTTGTATTTCAATTGACAATATTTCAAAACTGACACAACCTTAAAATAAAAATACCATTTCTCTATTTTCGTATCCTGAGTTCAAATATGTATTTTTTATATTTTTTGATTTCTTCATTTCTGAGAAAAAAAATGAAAACCAAAAAACATGTGATGACGTCACAAAAATGGCTGAATGATGTAGTTACCTTTGCCTAAGCAGTCCAATGTTTTTGAAGAAAACATTAATGTCAAACAAGACGTCTATAACACAGGTGCAGTTTTGCTAGCTCTAATAACTGCTTTACCATCATTGCACTCTCGCCTCGCACTCACACTCACGATCGCTAAATGAAGGTATAAATGTATTTTGTTAAAATGTATTTTGAACCTCAAGTATTTGAAATACTAGTTACAAAATACTTCGTCGTCAGGTATTTGAAATACGAATTACAAATTACATTTTAAGGAAGTAATTGAAATACAAATACAAAATACGTATTTGTATTTCAATTGACAATATTTCAAAACTGACACAACCTTAAAATAAAAATACCATTTCTCTATTTTCGTATCCTGAGTTCAAATATGTATTTTTTATATTTTTTGATTTCTTCATTTCTGAGAAAAAAAATGAAAACCAAAAAACATGTGATGACGTCACAAAAATGGCTGAATGATGTAGTTACCTTTGCCTAAGCAGTCCAATGTTTTTGAAGAAAACATTAATGTCAAACAAGACGTCAAATTGTCAATGTTTTTTAGTCACCGAAGTTCATATTTTTCAAAAACAATTTATTTTTCATATCAACTCAACACGCTTACTGTCATAGTCATTTCTTCTCAACTTTTAATCGATATTTCGCCAATAAAATGAATCCCAATGAAACATATACGCCGTATAAGGAACCAAAATATTGTTTTGTACCAGCCTGCAAAAACAACTCTAGAGATACTCAAAAAGCATTTTTTGCAGTGCCTAGCTCAGCAAAACTAGAGTGGTGCAATGCTGTGGGTATATCATGTCCTAAACGCGTTATATATGTATGCGAAGACCATCTCAATGTAAGTACTTAAATGACGAATGATTTTTTACATTATGTACCACAACACAATGCATAGTGCATGTGGTGTTTGTTTATCTTGTTCTAAATTTTGTTGCATGACCCGTTTGTATATTCAGCAATATTGTAGTACCTAACTGTAACCAAACCTAATAAAAAAGTTCATAAATAAACCCCCCAGTGCTATCACTTTGAACCAATATTTCTCTTGGTACTATTTAGTAAAAGGATTAAATATTTTGATCATAATGATTTTAAATTATGATGTAATTAGGTTGTTTTTGAGACACTCACATCATACATTATAATTTTTCTTTTAGTTGGAGGCTGATGTGGAGAACTACCGGTATTGGATAACAATGAAAGTGCGGCCAAAGTTGAAGTCTCGGCTACCACAATCTCTGGTCAGGATGTCACTCTCAACCAATCATCAAGATATTATTGAACCTAGACCCACCACATCTTCAATAACTTCTTCATCAGCTATGCAAAATGATTGCCCATTTCCATGTGCATTCACTACAAAAGCCAGCAAAGGTGTACAAGTGAAGCCAAAAACATCGGATCGAACTACTTATTGTGCCATTTACAAGAAGAAGACCAAGAAACCTATCTTTGAAGAAGATGATGAGATGGAAGAAGTGTTGTTACCTTCAACACAAGGAAGTTCTACTTCTGCTGAAATATCGGAAGTCTCATCAGAAATCAAAATTAAAACTGTTATACAGGGCAGAATCTTTATGCTTGACCTTGTTAAAAAAAAACCACAAAATTATATAGGCTTACCAAAGAATTATTATTGGTTGATTAACTATTTAGAAAGTCATCTGAATTTAAAATCCTTTAATATAATAGTAACTTTGTATAAAATTAAAAATAATACTCCCTTTTACCAAATCTCAGATATGTTTGAGGTGTCATTAACAACATTATGGAGAATATTTTTTAAGACTTTGTGTGTTCTATCAAAGTTCTTTAAACAATTAATTTTTTCTCCCCGTGTATGTGATGTCAAAAGAAACTTGCCGGCTTCCTTCAAAACAAATAAAGAATATTCAAATGTTTTTTGCATTATTGACTGTTTTGAGATAGAAATTGAAAAACCGTCAAATCCTATTAACCAGGCTCTATCATGGTCACAGTATAAAAATGCTAATACTATAAAATACTTGATAGCTACAACACCTGATGGTTTTGTCAACTTTGTTTCTGTTGGTTTTGGGGGTCGTACATCTGATGCCAATATAGTAGAAAATAGTGGTTTTCTGGATGTGCTGCCACCAAATTGTACTGTATTGGCAGACAGAGGATTTAAATATGTTGATACTTTACTAAGTCGAAATCAGAATAATCTGCTTCGGCCACCCAGTGTTTCAAAAGATCAAAAACTGACGAAGCAGGATGCTATCAAAAGCAAGGTCATTGCCAGTCTGCGTATCCATGTTGAAAGGGTAATAAGAAGAGTAAGGCTATTTAAATTTTTGAAACCACACTCTGTAATAAATAATAAATTAATTCAACATGCAGATGATGCAGTTATTGTGGCATGCGGGTTAATAAATCTACATAGTACTATTATTAAGAATGAATAAAAGACATAAATACTATATTGATTTTTATTTTGCACTTTGTAAGACAGTCTTAAAAATATATTGTTTCCAAAATTCTTCAGCAGCATCTAATAAACCTTTCACATATGTTTCATCATAATCCACCCAGTACTTGTTTAGGAGTTTTGTCTGTTCAAAACTAGGATCAGCGACACAAAACAGTCGTTTTAATTTTTTTGCAGCATGCATTTGTACCATTATCTGAGCTTTATATTTTTCATTCAGTTCGCTGTCTCTCACGTAATTTTTCATTGTTTTGTCACTTATAGGGCATTTTATTTCAATCACAAAGTCCATACAAATCCCATCAGGTGAAACAACACCTGATGGTTTTGTCAACTTTGTTTCTGTTGGTTTTGGGGGTCGTACATCTGATGCCAATATAGTAGAAAATAGTGGTTTTCTGGATGTGCTGCCACCAAATTGTACTGTATTGGCAGACAGAGGATTTAAATATGTTGATACTTTACTAAGTCGAAATCAGAATAATCTGCTTCGGCCACCCAGTGTTTCAAAAGATCAAAAACTGACGAAGCAGGATGCTATCAAAAGCAAGGTCATTGCCAGTCTGCGTATCCATGTTGAAAGGGTAATAAGAAGAGTAAGGCTATTTAAATTTTTGAAACCACACTCTGTAATAAATAATAAATTAATTCAACATGCAGATGATGCAGTTATTGTGGCATGCGGGTTAATAAATCTACATAGTACTATTATTAAGAATGAATAAAAGACATAAATACTATATTGATTTTTATTTTGCACTTTGTAAGACAGTCTTAAAAATATATTGTTTCCAAAATTCTTCAGCAGCATCTAATAAACCTTTCACATATGTTTCATCATAATCCACCCAGTACTTGTTTAGGAGTTTTGTCTGTTCAAAACTAGGATCAGCGACACAAAACAGTCGTTTTAATTTTTTTGCAGCATGCATTTGTACCATTATCTGAGCTTTATATTTTTCATTCAGTTCGCTGTCTCTCACGTAATTTTTCATTGTTTTGTCACTTATAGGGCATTTTATTTCAATCACAAAGTCCATACAAATCCCATCAGGTGAAACTCCAATGATAGGGGATATTAAAATCAACCCTGTGTGTTGAATTGCTCCAAATTCTTTTTCTATCTCCTTGAGTACTTCTTTTTCTAATGCCTTGCCCCTTTTAATAGCTTTAGTTTCTGGCACCTTATAACCTCCTAGAATACTTTGCACTAAAGCACCATTCTCTGTTTTACAGTGAATAGCTTCATAGATCCTGGACCCTGTGACTCTCCCTTGACGCATAGAATGCCACAGTTTAGAGCCTGCTTGAGCTTTTGTAGCTTCAGCAATAGTTTCAACTACATCTACTGTAACTGTTGTAGAAGAAAATGATTTAAAACTGTTGTAGCAGTGATCATCTACTTGCTGTACAAACTGCAGCACTAAATTAAACACACTATAGTCATTTAATTGGGGCTGGCGATTTCCACAGTAATTTAAAATCATTCCTGTTGAAACTTTACGCCTCTTGCATTCTTCGGCAAACATAGAAATATTGACAGTCATGTCCACATTATCTGGGGTTCTTTTCATTTTGCCAATGTTTTTTGCCAAGATAAACTTCTGGTCACCTACAGCTCCAGCAAGTTTTGGTTTACTCCAATAACACTTGGTTGACATAGTTGAAGGTTCGTCTGATCGTTTTATCAGCCAAATGGCAAAGCATATAGCGTGTTTGCATCCTCCTGCAGAAGCTGCACAGTCGTTGCATTCTACTGTAATAATCTTCTCGACAGATTCATCGATTACAGTTGTCACCTGATACAACTTGGATTTTACTTTATGTTCGGGTGTTACCCTGCATTTAACGGTGCATGTGTTTCCTTCTCGCTTGACTTCTACATATCCCACAGCTGTGTCAACATATGCTTCCCGTGATGCTAGTAATGCCTTGGCACTACGTGTTTCCGCTATATTGTAGCATTCATTTTCGTGCATAAATTGCAATAGCATTAAATAGTCCACTTTCGGCAAGTTTCCGCTATCGGCAACTACAAAACCTTCCGAAACTTTCATGATGACTTACTTAATAAAAACAGAATGAGGATTGGATTATTAACACTTGAAAATAAGAAAAAATACGGTTTTTTAGTAATGAACGAGTTTGACAAGCTGCCAACAGCCAAAGTGACAACGACAAGACAAGTGTGACACATATCAATTTTTTTTGTCGGGTCACAGTAAAGCAAAGGTTATATCGCCATTCTGCCATGAGTGTGACGTCATTTGGCGCTTACGTCTTTTTAGAACACGCCGAATTTGAAACTCAAAATTATGAATTAAAAGTACATAATTTCGAAAAATAGAAAAATACGGGTGCCCTAGTTTTGGATTTACTTTAATATAACGTAATAATACACACAAGTTAAAAATATGAAATGTTGTCAATTACGTATTTTAATTACAAGTAATTCAAATACTGCCCAGCCCTGAATGTATATAAACTAAGTAGGTGGTACCTACGTACCGCTTAGATTACAATTCTTTCAACTTTTTGAATTGTTATATCTCAAAATCGGTGGCCCTTAGAAATGAAATATCTAGACATTTTTATAGATTATTGTCTTACCTATAATTTAGTCTTTGAAAATTTTATGACAAACCCGTTTTTGTGACCTTTGACCTCGAATAACTTTTTTTCCAAGTGTCGGATCGATGGGGACTTTTTACATTTCAATTTTATTGGTGTTTTGAACAATCCTACCAATTTTCAGCCGGGTGGGAATTAATGTAACCTTACCCCTATTTTTTGGTCTAATTTGACCGGACTTTATTGCAATTTTATAAGAAACTAGCTGATGCCCGCGGCTTGGCCGGTGGCCCGCGTGGATACTGTAAAAACAATCCTTGATGCGGATTATATATCATTCTAAAATTTCAGCTCGATCGGTGCAGAACTTTTTGAGTTTTTGAAGCGTATACAAACCAACTTAACATTTTTATATATACCTATAGATACTTGATTCTTAATTAATTACCGATTAAAACAATTTAAAATTTTGGTTGAGAATAATGTACTGAAATAAATAAATGGTAACTCTTTGCTCTGGATGCGGTACTTACTGGGACTTCACAACAATAAAAAGATAAGTTAAGTAGGTGCTCTGGTGTGTGCATCACGGCAGTAATCTTGCAGTGCCGTCAAATTCAAGTCAAGCTCTTTGGTTCATAGTTAGGTACACCCACTACACTATCGGTACAAATTATTTTAATATACATAAACTCACTCCTTTCTTCCAAGGGGATAGGCAGAAATTGCAGATGTATACTCCTTTCGCCTCGTCCACATTCATACATGTGGTCATACAGGGACGCCGCTTGCTAGTACTGCATATAACTGGAAACAACCATACTGCCCGATAAGGTTTTAACAGATGTTTAGAAGTCAGTAATCTAATGTTTTTTTTTATATTATTTACAGGTTGGAGATGACTGCATGGTCCTGCCTTCTGTGCCCATAGACCAGATACCCAAAGTGTTTCCGCAGGGCACCACAGTAGTGCCCATGCCTTCCGGCAAGAACTATCTGAGGAAGACAAAGTGCCCAAAACTTGTAACACCATAGTAATTGTAATCGTTTTCAGTTCAAAAGTCATATATTTTCATTTTATTGCTACTCTATAAATTATTTAATATGCACATAACATGAAAAGTCTGTTGAAAGTTATATTTTAATAAATATTAAAGTTTCAGCTCAGTTTAATTAATTTTCTACTCAATAACTAAATTAAACCTACTCCACTACTTATTCTCTGCTACTTTTAATTGGATACGTCTAGACTATTTTTTTCTAGTGATCTGGAGACAGTAAATAAAAAGATAGGCAAAAGTAAAAAAAAACTAGTGTAATGTCATAAAAAATGACTTAGCTTTAACCAATTTAAAAAGACTCGTTAGACAAAGACAGCGTTATGAATATGTGACGTTCATCAACATAATTATTTAGTGCACAACTGTACTTAAAAGTGTATCTAAGAAGAATAGCTGTACCGGATTTTAAAAAGTGTATCTTACAGGAACTGAAGCGAGTTTTTTTCAAAAGTGTCTCTACGAGGAAAGTGTATCTACGAGGAATAATTCCCCCATACTTACGAAGTACTAAGGGCTGTTTCGCGCGACAAGGATAGAAAGTGCCCCCACCAAAAACTTCTTCTTTCTTTTCATCTTCTTTCATTCCATTTTTTGATTGATTTTATTATTATTTTTCAACACACTTGCTCATAAAATCATTTATTGCCCGTGGTCCACCCGCCTAAGTCCACCTGGGTGTACTACGGGCAATTATTTTTGCCCGTGGTCCACCTCCATGTCCATATGTTTCTATCGTAGTATAACGAAAGAATAACAGTGATAATAAATTGTAAAACCAAACTAGTGTGAAAATGTTTTAATCTATTTATTGGTACCTCATTATACGTTAGACATAAAAAAATATACTTAAACATATTTTATTGGTTATGGTTTCCGCGCTTAGACCTTAAAGTGGACCATTATACATGACCCATGGCGGCCGTTGCTTCAACCAGCCCACCTTCCTCCAGAAGCAGATCAAACATCCCAGTCTTCTCAGGGCATCCGCAACGGATCTCGGTGTTCTAGTTTCCTTGTGGATCGGAATTTTGGGCTACAAGCTAACTGAAATTGTCTTGTGGGAATATAACCCAGCAAAAGTACTAGGCTAGCATAGGTTCCAGGTGGTATGTATTTAAATTATTTTGGTTCACCTACCCAGAATATTTTAAACTAGCTGACCCGAGCACAGGGGTGCGTTTAAGATGGCCGGCGAAATTTTCGCCGGATAAAAATTAAACTAGCGAGGGTTCGCTGAACGGAGTCATATAGGTTTATGTCAATTTTATCCGTCAAATTCAATTGACAGCTCAGCTTGTCAAACAAGTAGTAAACAATCTAGATTGTAATCTCGATTTTGCTTGTGATCTCGAAATTAATAGTCAGTAAAAATGGGCCGGAACATGAGGAATCAATTTGCCGGTATAATATTTGTATACAGTATTTTATAATATTACATTTCTACAACAATTTGTATTATTACTTCATCCATGATAATCCACAAATAAAATTGACGGAGAGTCGGAGACGTTTAGTACTCGTTTCAGAAATATTCGTAAATATGGCGCGATTCTAGCAAATTATACAACAAACATCTCAATGACAATGTCAATCTGACAGCGGGATAAAATTTAGCGAGCTTTAAAGGTCGCTAAAAATTATCCTAGAGTGCGCGCAAGATAAGTCTGCGCGCGACTGGTGGCGTGACTGGTAGCGATTATTTACCTAAACAAGAATAATAAATAAAACAAACGGGGTGAGCTAAATAAAACCGTTTAAAAACGAATAAAAACACGGAACACAACACACTCTCTTGACACCTGACATGAAAGACAAGATAACGGCCAGCGGCCAACGTTAGTTCCGATTTTGGCCGCGCGCAGACATAGCTTGCGCGCACTCTAGTTAGGCGAAAACTTATACCGGTGGACGGCCGTGAACGGGGCAGATTAAATTTTAGTCAGGTTAATTTTTCACCTTGCGGTGTGCTTGAACGGGGTGTTTAACGTTTAGTCAGGTTAAATTTTAGCCTGGATAAGCATCTTAAACGCACCCCAGAACATAAAGAACAGGTAGAAGTGCTAAGTGACGAAATCTGTATCGGAACCAGTGTCGCCAAACTAACACAATCAAACCATTAATCATACAGTGCACTACAACTACACAATTTGTTTGATTGGTCGTTTCAATTTCAATCACAACTAGCGTAACTCACAGATTCTACATTTTAAAAATATACCTTCGTGGTAATACGATAGCATTTATTTTGCTTCACTCAGAAATAAAATACGACGTTTTGTAATCAGCAATCATACTAGAAATTATTGCCTAGTAAATTCCGCTACTCGTCCATAGATGGCAGTATTTTCAATGGACGCAATAATACACTTTTCAACACACTTGCTCATAAAGTGGCTATAATTTCACCGCAATTAAGCACGTAATGACACCTATAATCAAACTGTGACTTTTTCATTGCTATTATTCACTAGTGAGTTATAGGTTTTTTTTTTAATTTTGTTGGTTGAGTTGCTACGTTCATAAAAAAGTTTCGATACAAAAAAGATCGTGTTCAATAGTAAAAATAAATTAATGTACCTAGTGCTTCCCCATTTCATGCAACTTTGAATTTAAATAGATAATTTCAACTTATACGTTTTTAATAAATTAATCTTTCTCTTTACTTAGTAAAGAAAAAAAAATCCCCATTTTGTCTGTGGCTAAAACTCTATCCGCGAAATGTCAAAAATAAAGAAACCACATTCTTTTAGTCTATGGCCGATCGTCATTGTTACAGTAGTGGCGCCACTGGTCAAGAAAAAATGCATCGCTACGTCAAACTTAGTACATTTATTTTAGTTCCGTGTTTTTCCGCTATTGTGAAAAAAAAAACAGAACTTGTTTTAATTGTTGAAGTTGGTAGAACTGTAGATGCGCGCGCATTCAGTTTTCCCGCTATTGTGAAAAAAAAAAAATAGAACTTGTTCTAACTGTTGAAGATGACTTTTTAGTATTATTTTCTTCACAAGTGTGTTGAAAAACGTCGTATGATACACGTGTGTATTGATGATTACCGTCCTCGGCTTTCTTAAGACCCTCACCTGGCGGCTCGGGTCTCAATGGCGCCTCTGCGGTAATCACCAACGTTACACACTTGTACCATAATGTACTATAAAAACTGCAGTATTAAGGATTATATTCGCGTCACAGGTCTGTATTTTTTGCTACTCGGCCAAGGAAGAGACACATTAAGCATATCGATATCGATAGATAACCAATTTATTTTGAAAAAAAGTTTGTAGGTATTATAAACAAATAATTGTACCTATTAATAATTGTAAATAATAAAACAAAATAAAATTCAATATTTTATTACTTACCTACATACAGGGCTGGGCAAAATACATGCTTTGCTTTAATTGAAATACAAATTACAAAATACAGTAACGCAAGTAATTGAAATACAAAATACTAATTACATTTTAGTAAGGTATTTGAAATATAAAATACAAAATACAGTATTTTAGATATTTTTAATTGAAATACAAAATACAAATTACATACTTAGGTACAAAAACATTTTCAAAAAAAAAATAACGGCCTTCAAAAACCATCACAAAAAAGTTTTGTGTAAAGTCACTTTCTTTTGGAAGTCGGTCATCATTATCATCATCATCCACAGCTCTAATTCACCCACTGCTGGGTATAGGCCTCGATGGCCTATACCCAGCAGCCTATACCCAGTTGCCTCGATGGCAACTATATCGTCTGCCCATATCGCCGCCGGGCGACCTACGTTTCTTTTCCCCGTTCTTGGACGCCATTCGGTGACAGCCTTGCTCCACCTGCTATCTCTACGCCTTGACAATTCAACGTACATTTTTTTACGTTTTGTTGGCCAATTTTGACGTACAGTCATAACGTTCAGTGTACATAACAGGTGCAGTTTTGCCAACTCTAATAGCTGCTTTACCATCATTGCACTCTCGCGGTCTCGCCTCGCACTCACACTCACGATCGCCAAATGAAAGTATAAATGTATTTTTGTTAAAATGTATTTTGAAGCCTCAAGTAGGTATTTGAAATACTAATTACAAAATACTTCGTCATCAGGTATTTGAAATACGAATTACAAATTACATTTTAAGGAAGTAATTGAAATACAAATACAAAATACGTATTTGTATTTCAATTCGGTATGTAAAGTATTTTTTAGGTATTTTTTTTTTATTTTTATTTCGTAAAACAGTTAATTTTAAGCAACCAATTTTAAGCATTTTGTTTTCCCATTAACAGTTATTTTTTTATGATTTTTTAAAGTAATATTCGTGATGACGTCATTTCGTATCCTGAATAGCTTTATGTCTTTGCCACGTTTTCAGTACATACAAAAAACACATATAACTTCAAACTTGACATTGCCAACAGTTAACACTTGACAGATACCTTACCTACGATTTTTTATTTTGTTGTGAAATGTTAATGCTGTGATCGTGGCTGTGATTTCCTACGATTTTTAGCTTTAATTTCCAATAATTAGCCGTGCTGCGTATCCGTGCAATGAATCGGTCATCGATAACTACTGCTAAACGCTTCGTACCATCATGTAGAAACACTACAACAAATAGCTACACAAATTGTTTGTAAATGTGAAAGAAACGCTAAAAAAGAAGTGGTGCGAGGAGGTAAATATGGAATACAAGCCTGGGCGTCATCTTTTTTGTTTCGAAGATCATTTGAACGTAAATATTACAAAAAAAAGTACCTATGTAAAAACGAAGGCGAAAAGTAGGTAATAGAATCCTACCAAAAAATTCAGAGAACCATGTCGGGTGGTCAGGGCTCTCGAAATGAAAATTAAATCTCGTGAACTACTTTTATATTAGAACAATTTCAGCTTTCAATTTACTTCAAGCCATGTTTAACATTCAATCTTTTTGCAGTTGGAAGAAGATCTAGAAAACTACCAATAATACAAATTAATGAAAGGAAGACCTGTACCTACTCATTCAGTAGTCAGCCACAAACATGTTGGATACCTAGATGCTGTAGTGTTAATTGCATGTGGTTTAATAATTTACAAAGTGAAATAATAAAGACTGATTAAATAACATTATCGTTTTATTTGTAATAAGCACTAAACAGTAAGTGCTTGGCCAGACTGGCAGCGCGGTGCGGGGAGCGGCGCGGGTGCGGGAACGCGCGCGATTTGCCTGTCCGCAGTGGACCGTTTGAAGTTTGCAGTCTGGCCAAGCACTAAATACTGTTGAATTTACAAGAAACGAGCAGTTAATAGACCTGTACAAATTACAATACCTTATTTTACACCTTTTATTATATTCTCTTTATTTGTTTCACTTACTTAATAGATTACATTTTTTAACATTTCTTTTCTCATTGGCCGTTACGACTATCGGCACAAAGCTAGCCGAGTTCACATACCACATATCGACAACCTCGTGTGCTAAGTCCAGACATTTTATTTGCTTCTCCTTCTCAGCTTTCACGAGGTTCTCGTTCTGTCATGAATAGTCCTGTCAGTCATGATTTACTCTTTTTGGGTATAAACATTTTCCAAAATATCAACGCTTTATCAATCAGGTCCCTATTGTATTGATGATGGTTCACTGCTCCTTTTTTCCAACCAAAATAAAAACACCAGTGTATGTTTGCATCCACCGGCAGAAGCAGCACAGCCATCACAAGTTGCTTGCAATATGACTTCATCCTTTTCGTTGAGAGTTACAGTTACCATGTACTGCTTATTTGACACTCGGTGTTCTGGAACTACTTTGGCCCTCACGATGCACTTGACTTGGTCTCTTTTGACTTCAACATAGCCAACAGCAGAGTCCACATAGGAAGCGCGAGACGACCTGGATTACCAAAAATATATTAGTTAAGCAGTAAAATTACTAATGTAAATGGGTGCAAGGTATTTATAAATATAGGTAGGTACAGCAGTAGTTACATTGTTACTTACATTAGAGCTTTAGTTCCTCGGATTTCAGCGATGTTATATTTATTATCATTTTTCATGAACTCCAGGATCATAACATTATCCAATTTGGGCAAGTTATTGGAGTCGCTGCGTACAAATTGATCCATATTTAACTAATCCAAACAATAGGCAGGCAGTTCCGTAAAGCGTGCAATGGTCGATCAATGGTGCAGTAAGTATCAAAGTCCAACGGGAAAGCAAGGTCTGTCGTGTACAAAGAATAAACGTAGAGAAAGAGAAATTAAGGCAGCGCGCGATCCGTCCATATCTAGCATCTAGTAGTATTGACACTGACAATGACGGACTGACAACAACAGTTTTTTTTAATTTTTTCTTGAAAAGCACAGGAAGTAGTCTATTCAGGAAACTTTATGACGTCATTTAGAGGTCAAATGAAAGTCAAATCGTTACAAGTATAATTGTGAAAATAAACACAATCTTGTGATATAGAGAGCTAAAAGTAGAAAAATAAGACATAAGAACTCAAAATCTCCAAATGGTTTTGGAATCAGCGTAGGTTAATTTTTACTTTACATACCGAATTACGTATTTTAATTACAAGTAATTCAAATACTGCCCAACCCTGCCTACATAAAACTATTTACAACAAACCCAAACAAATAAATACTAACAGAGTTTTTCTATGAGAAAATTCTAAGGACTGAACATAAAAGAGAAACTTCTTCCTTGGGAAACCTAAAACATATGATTAATGAATGATAGATATACTTTACTTGCTTGCTTGCTTTGCTTTACTTTAGAGATACTTTTATTTATACTACTTCCAACTTATAGCCAATAAAAATGTTGTAATCGTAATTATTGCACTGCAGCATAATACTATTTACTAGTGAACATTTTGGATTTCATTTAAACTAATATTATTATGCGAAAGTTTCTCGATGTCTGTCGCGCTATCACGCCAAAACTACCGATTGAATGAAATTTGGTACATAAATAGTCTAGAGCCTGAAAAAGGACAGGCTACTTTTTAAGGTTGTGGAATCTTGTGGAATCAGTATACCTACAGGATTTAGAATATACGGATGGTTCGGCGCGGATAGGTGCGTGATGCCATATACTATTTCATCTAAAGATTTATAAAATGCGATGACTGCGGCGATTGCGGCGCGGTCAGGTGCGCGTTCACTTTTGGTGCGAAAAAAGGGTTGAAAGGGAGGGATGAACACATTACTTTTGGTCGCGATAACCGACATCGGTCGCGGTAACCGACATTCACGCGGACAAAGCCGCGGGCATCAGCTAGTATCTTTATAATAATAATCACTTTATTATTATGGTTTGGTGGTCTCTATGGTCCTTACATTCATACTTTATTTAAACAGGTATATTTCGGTGGTAAAGATGCCATCATACAAAAGAAAAACATAACTTGTCAATATTATTGTGTCAGTTTTTACGTAAAATGTCAATGCAATTCTCAATCATTATTAAAATTTGTAAAAGTTTGATTCTATATTAGCTACAAAACATGTAACTTTAATGTTGTACAGGTACACCTTTCAAAATAAATTTTATGTGATAATTAGGATCTTTGTATTGAAATGTTAAACATTAAGTATAACATTGTTTTATTTTATCGATATCTATCGATCAAATCTGCAACCGATCTTAACCACATCACTAATTGGTAGCATGGAACTTTCGAGAAAAAAAAGGACCCTTGTTCAAAATATAACAATCGACATTCGATCTAAAATAAACTTTATTTCAATGGGAAAAGGTTGATTATAATTTTCTAATAATGTGACAGATTGTCACATTTTTAGTAAATTTTAGAAAATTGATATTAACTACGATTTTATTAGAAAACAAATAAAATCGTATCTACCGATGTTATGAAACACCTCCGTTTTTAAGTTTTTTTTTCTACAGTCATTTTTACGCTCCAAAATCGCACAATACGTGACAATACGGGCATATTAATGCAAAAATTAAATAGGCGGGAGACTAGCGACTCGAAGCGATGTCAAAACACGACTAAGTCAAAAATTTGAGAGTTTGCAATACAGTGCAAGGATATGACAGCCGTGCTACGCCTACTTTGCATTTCCACTGGTCTTTCTGTTCCGTGGACCCGAGCAACTTCGTCTGCGTCACATAAAAATAGCTTTAACCTTTCTCGATATATCGACTATCCGACATATACTCCAAATATTTTGAATTTCAATCCCCCGGGCCCTACCATGAAGTTATAGATAAATATGGAGACCACACTTCGAATACCTACTTGAAGCAAAACTTATGCATCGCTATCTCGCTCTCTGTGGGCTGACCCTCTCTTTCTAAGTAGGGTAACCTTTATTTTATTTTACCTAGGACATTACGTAGTTCCTTTTCATAACTTGTGTTTGATTAAATTAATATATCCACATCTCTGTTCACTTCTAGATTGATGAAAGATGCCAATGATAAATTACGAAAGAAGCTGTTTGCTTACAGTGTGAAAGTTCCTGATTTTTTTTGACAGTTTGTCATTTTCAATCACGCAAAAAAGTCTTACGTAATTTCGCACAGAAATAGAATATAGACCATGGCCAGTATAAAACTTGAGTTCCTGTAGCAATACGAAATTAATGATCTTCTATCTATCTATATAAATAAAAAGAGAAGTCCTGACAGACTGACTCATCAACGCCCAGCCCAAACCCTTGGACCTAGAAAGCTGAAATTTTGCACAGGCGTTCCCATTATAATCTAGACAAGGAATAAGGAAGGATTTTTTGAAATTCAACCCCTAAGGGAGTTAAATAGGGGATGAAAGTTTGTATGGAAAATCGTCATTTTCACGTGGGCGAAGCCGCTGGCAAAAGCTAGTAAATCATAATGACAGAAGAGGTGGTGACACGACCACGGTGGTTGCCTACCGCAAGGGCTGGTGGGGTGGATCAAGATAATGAATCTGGAAGGATTTGGGAGAGATTTTTGCCCAGTACAACTCTTACTATAAAATCATGAAATCACAAAAAAGAAATTAGATGTTTCTTTTATTTTGTAGACTAATGAAAATGATACATATAAGATGATTTTTTTTTAAAGATTTCTGGGTAAGTCAGTGTTAAGGTTTTTTACCACTGTGGAATTTTTAATATTATGTATTTTCATCTAAATACGGGGCTATAATAGGAAAGGTAATACATATGTATAAAACCTCAAAAAGAAACAAAAACACTTTCTAAATTAAAATCATTTTATTATAATACGAAGACATGTCCTGATTTTTTTAGTCTGTCGTAAAACTCTTTGCTTAAGAATCTTAGATTTCTTCTGCAGTATTTTTTCTTCAGTTGATTTTATTTACACCTGTACGCCCCTATCAATCTTCGTAGAGACCTGGGCTTCGCTGTTGACCTAAAACCAGAAGAGTGTGAAATCAGAACATAATTTTTTATTATTCATTACATAATTACTGTATTATTTAAATAGTAATTGGCTATTTGACTACTGTTAAAAATTCACGAAAATGTTATGTTATTTCAAAGAACTAACAGAAATAACACGGTGTGTGAAAAAAGTAATAAAATGTAATAAAGCGAGTATGATAATGACTATATAATTAATGAAGGTCCCACGGAAAGTCCCAGATAAATCCCCAATATGGTCACACTACTTCAGTATGACTCCTATAAAAACAAAAACAAATAAAATTGCAGAAAGTCCATGAAATTCAATGTAAAACTGTTTGGTCTTTACATAGTTATCTAAGTTATCATTGACTAAATCATAGGTCAAGCTTTTATGAAGTAATTAATTGAAAATACAAAGAAATATGCAGAAATATGTTTACAATTATTCAGTGTCAAAAATCCCGATTTAAACACTTACGCGTGAAATCTTATATCACCTCCTGGACACCACGTACTACCACAACCACGCACTACACAAGTTTGCACCATTTTCTCAATTATAACTTTGATTACAGGCAAATATCTCAAACGAAACTGTGAACCGCAAAGTAAACAACCGCCCTATTGGTACGATTTATGTTGTTTTTTTTTTTTTTTTAATATTTTGTGGCTATGCCACTGGCTTGGTTACAAGACCTTTAAGCCAATTTATGTTGACATGTGGGGCCAATGTTGCCACATTACCACATCCTTAGGAACGTTACCGAGATTGAGACCAGCGAAAAGTGGTTTTTCAAGCTGGCTGGACACGTTTTCGATCGATTACCTAAGATTCTGTAGCGTCATCTATTCTGAAATAAGGGTGTTTAGCCGTCACATAAAAGTGCCCTATTAACCTATTAAATGCGAGCAGTTTTAAAGATTTGTCCAGCCAACCTGAGTCACATATAAAAATACTGACACTTCTGACACCATTGCACTGAAAACCAACACATCAGAGGTTTTAGGAATCTTCGAGGCTTCATCGTTGTGGAGGAATCGATAATCCCAATGTTAAGGCCATATGGCCTTGTCCAGCGGGCCAACTAGATACTTCGTCGGGCAGTGTCTACGGCATAGATAAAGAATTCCGAATTCTATATCTATGGTCTACGGAGTCTTCATTAGTTCCTCGCCATGAGCTGAGATATTGGTGCCGATTCTCTTGTCACAAATTTCTCTAAACTAGACTAAAAATCATTAAAATTTAGTTTAATCCTGTCAAACGACGTTATCCATTCTGAAATTGACTAAAGTGACATAGCTTAACTAAATTATAGTCTGACAGCACTAAGTTATTCAATTTAGTGAAAATGGCAATTTTGCTATTCTGAAATTGACGTTTTTCACCTAAAATTATGATTGTCAAACTAAATCAGACCATTTTTAATCGCGAATAAAAAGGTGTGGAATAAAATTAGTTGACATAAACTAAAATTTACAAAGCATATTTCTCTATTATTTTTCGAAAGTTTGGATGACTTTGAGTTAATTATGGAAGCTTATGTGATTGCCGCTGTTGGCGATGCGGCAGAAAGGTAAGTTTAGTGTTATTTTATTATGATACAATACAAAATGCATTCGTGAAAACTTACAAAGGATTTGTACTGAACATCTAATGTACTTGCTACATTATTAGTTGGAAAAGAAGTGGATAAATGCACTTCTCATAATCATAGCCACTTCCAGGCTCTGAGTATTATCTAATAGACACTTTCAAGAAAGAATTCATTTGGAAAGATTGCGAGACCAATCCAACCAATTCCAAATGGCAGAGGAGAAATTTAAAAAACTCTTTAGACTCCCTAGAGCGGGAGCACTTTATTTGGTGGATATGCTAAGGAATCCTCGGTTAGATGAAGGTTTTATCCCCAAACACCGAAAGGTTAGAACAGTTTTGTGCAGTAATTCACTTGCATATACAAGTTTTTAAGAATTTATAGTTTAGTCGAGTGGTATCTCACTTTTATTATATTTATGGGTGATCTAAACCTAGTCATTACATAATTGAGATCTTTCAGTCGAAAACCGCACGCCCCTCCACTAAAATTTCTTTACAAACATTTGAACGACCCACTGACCGAAAAGCAGTGGCGCAACATGCATTTTTAGAATGAAAAATTTCTACCTACCTACCTGTATGATAATAGAACTCATTTGCAGATTCTAGCTGCACTAAATCTGTTTGCTCAAGGCAGTTATCAAACAGCTGTTGGGCAAGACAACTTACTTGACAACTTAATTCTTCTGAAATCTAAATAAGTGTATCTTTGCAGACGAAGAAGATATCGATGGCAACGAGGATAACAAGCAGAATGCTATTGTGGAGGATCAGGATGCTATTGTAGAGGATCCTGGCGCAGACTTCCTTGCCGAAGCAAGGGAAATTCGGCAATTACTTGTCAATAATTTTAATTAAATTAAACATTTTATTTCTTTATTATTAAAATTTTAATTTTCTTATCACCTTATTTATTAATTAACCTATCTAAGAGTGGCGATTAGGTTTCTATCACAAATTGAAACCGCATATTCAGTTCATGTTTTGTATAAAAAAATAATTAACAAAATACAATAATCAACAAAATATGCCAAATATTTGCCTCTTCTCTACAGAGAAGGCACGAGCACTGATCACCATGCATGCTCAAGACGGGTTCGCGATTTCAGACTTATTAGGTATATTATAATAATTATAGTCCAGATTTCCTCACGATGTTTTCCTTCCGACCTTCATTGAAATAAAAATGAGTAAATAAAAGAAAAATGTTCGTACATATTTTTTATTAATGTTATGTTTTAACTTTTGTACCACTGTATGCCCATTTTCTCTTGCCCGTTTTATAAAAGAATTGAATTTTTTGTCGAATTGCACTTATTTATGTTGAAGTCATCCATTTCTTTCTTAGGACGGCCTGATCTGTGTTTGCCTTCATCTACAATACGCCTCACTGTACTCTCAGATTTTCCTGAAAGAAAGATTTAAAAAAAGATGTAGTATCTAATGGAAAATACATAGCACTATTTTTATTTCAAACATGTTAAAACTTATTCATATTTAAAATCATCGGTAAATTTGATTACCCAAAAGTATCAAAACTTAGCTACTTACATTTGCAATCTAACCTATAAATGCGCAATGTAAACAATGCTTATTTTAGTCACAAAATCGTATATTTAGTAAATTTGTGACTTCTGGTAGATAAAAAACAAACAATAACACGATTACATACCTGTCATAGCTGCTGTTCGAGTATAAATATCCAAATTTGATAAAATTTGTCCAGCTTGGTGTTCTAACAAACATCGCAAGTCACATTGCTGATATACTTTGAAATAATTTCCCGAGCTCCACTCCTATTTGTTTTCCTCATATTTAACACGTTTCTTCGAAGTTTTGTCGACGTAGATTTGAAAAACATTTAAAAATGCAAAAGGTATCAAGATAAAATAATAACAAGTTGATGACAGACAGCCGATGACATTTGATGTACTATGATTTAGTGTTACCCTACTTTTGAATAATCCATGGTATAATAATATAAATAATCTTAGTTCCTCAAACATTAATTTCTTGACTATACAGACAGACTGTACTTCATTAATGATTACTGGTATACAATTTTAAATAAATATTTGATTTACCTCAGGTTTTTTTTTGCAATTCAGATCATTTCGTTCACTTTCATTCAGCTTTTGTCTATGGTCTACTGCAATCTTGGTCTATGCTTTATTCAACTTAACGAATGTCAAACTCGATTTTAGGTGTGTCAAAACTATACTTAAATTTAGAGAATCTTGTTTTCAGAATAACTTACCAAAACCAACTAACTAAAAATAAGAAATTTTAGTTTTAGTTTAGGTTAGTTCGGTGTACAAGAGAATCGGCACCATTGGTGCCGATTCTCTTGTCACAAATTTCTCTAAACTAGACTAAAAATCATTAAAATTTAGTTTAATCCTGTCAAACGACGTTATCCATTCTGAAATTGACTAAAGTGACATAGCTTAACTAAATTATAGTCTGACAGCACTAAGTTATTCAATTTAGTGAAAATGGCAATTTTGCTATTCTGAAATTGACGTTTTTCACCTAAAATTATGATTGTCAAACTAAATCAGACCATTTTTAATCGCGAATAAAAAGGTGTGGAATAAAATTAGTTGACATAAACTAAAATTTACAAAGCATATTTCTCTATTATTTTTCGAAAGTTTGGATGACTTTGAGTTAATTATGGAAGCTTATGTGATTGCCGCTGTTGGCGATGCGGCAGAAAGGTAAGTTTAGTGTTATTTTATTATGATACAATACAAAATGCATTCGTGAAAACTTACAAAGGATTTGTACTGAACATCTAATGTACTTGCTACATTATTAGTTGGAAAAGAAGTGGATAAATGCACTTCTCATAATCATAGCCACTTCCAGGCTCTGAGTATTATCTAATAGACACTTTCAAGAAAGAATTCATTTGGAAAGATTGCGAGACCAATCCAACCAATTCCAAATGGCAGAGGAGAAATTTAAAAAACTCTTTAGACTCCCTAGAGCGGGAGCACTTTATTTGGTGGATATGCTAAGGAATCCTCGGTTAGATGAAGGTTTTATCCCCAAACACCGAAAGGTTAGAACAGTTTTGTGCAGTAATTCACTTGCATATACAAGTTTTTAAGAATTTATAGTTTAGTCGAGTGGTATCTCACTTTTATTATATTTATGGGTGATCTAAACCTAGTCATTACATAATTGAGATCTTTCAGTCGAAAACCGCACGCCCCTCCACTAAAATTTCTTTACAAACATTTGAACGACCCACTGACCGGAAAGCAGTGGCGCAACATGCATTTTTAGAATGAAAAATTTCTACCTACCTACCTGTATGATAATAGAACTCATTTGCAGATTCTAGCTGCACTAAATCTGTTTGCTCAAGGCAGTTATCAAACAGCTGTTGGGCAAGACAACTTACTTGACAACTTAATTCTTCTGAAATCTAAATAAGTGTATCTTTGCAGACGAAGAAGATATCGATGGCAACGAGGATAACAAGCAGAATGCTATTGTGGAGGATCAGGATGCTATTGTAGAGGATCCTGGCGCAGACTTCCTTGCTGAGGCAAGGGAAATTCGGCAATTACTTGTCAATAATTTTAATTAAATTAAACATTTTATTTCTTTATTATTAAAATTTTAATTTTCTTATCACCTTATTTATTAATTAACCTATCTAAGAGTGGCGATTAGGTTTCTATCACAAATTGAAACCGCATATTCAGTTCATGTTTTGTATAAAAAAATAATTAACAAAATACAATAATCAACAAAATATGCCAAATATTTGCCTCTTCTCTACAGAGAAGGCACGAGCACTGATCACCATGCATGCTCAAGACGGGTTCGCGATTTCAGACTTATTAGATAAATTATAATAATTATAGTCCAGATTTCCTCACGATGTTTTCCTTCCGACCTTCATTGAAATAAAAATGAGTAAATAAAAGAAAAATGTTCGTACATAATTTTTATTAATGTTATGTTTTAACTTTTGTACCACTGTATGCCCATTTTCTCTTGCCCGTTTTATAAAAGAATTGAATTTTTTGTCGAATTGCACTTATTTATGTTGAAGTCATCCATTTCTTTCTTAGGACGGCCTGATCTGTGTTTGCCTTCATCTACAATACGCCTCACTGTACTCTCAGATTTTCCTGAAAGAAAGATTTAAAAAAAGATGTAGTATCTAATGGAAAATACATAGCACTATTTTTATTTCAAACATGTTAAAACTTATTCATATTTAAAATCATCGGTAAATTTGATTACCCAAAAGTATCAAAACTTAGCTACTTACATTTGCAATCTAACCTATAAATGCGCAATGTAAACAATGCTTATTTTAGTCACAAAATCGTATATTTAGTAAATTTGTGACTTCTGGTAGATAAAAAACAAACAATAACACGATTACATACCTGTCATAGCTGCTGTTCGAGTATAAATATCCAAATTTGATAAAATTTGTCCAGCTTGGTGTTCTAACAAACATCGCAAGTCACATTGCTGATATACTTTGAAATAATTTCCCGAGCTCCACTCCTATTTGTTTTCCTCATATTTAACACGTTTCTTCGAAGTTTTGTCGACGTAGATTTGAAAAACATTTAAAAATGCAAAAGGTATCAAGATAAAATAATAACAAGTTGATGACAGACAGCCGATGACATTTGATGTACTATGATTTAGTGTTACCCTACTTTTGAATAATCCATGGTATAATAATATAAATAATCTTAGTTCCTCAAACATTAATTTCTTGACTATACAGACAGACTGTACTTCATTAATGATTACTGGTATACAATTTTAAATAAATATTTGATTTACCTACCTCAGGTTTTTTTTTGCAATTCAGATCATTTCGTTCACTTTCATTCAGCTTTTGTCTATGGTCTACTGCAATCTTGGTCTATGCTTTATTCAACTTAACGAATGTCAAACTCGATTTTAGGTGTGTCAAAACTATATTTAAATTTAGAGAATCTTGTTTTCAGAATAACTTACCAAAACCAACTAACTAAAAATAAGAAATTTTAGTTTTAGTTTAGGTTAGTTCGGTGTACAAGAGAATCGGCACCATTATTGTCTTTAAAATGAGTGTCCGGTTTGAATACGGAACTGAATTGCACATGGTTGTACAGTCGCCGTCAGATATATTGAGCAGACAAGGTGACCAAATACTAAATCAAACAAAAAAAGTCACCGACTTCAGAAACTGATTTTTCTTCTAAAGTTTATTTTTTACTGTTGTCAAAAATGCCATTTACAATTTACAACTAATAATAATAATTTTTTACTTTTTATTTTTTGTTGTATTACGGAACGGATTTGGATATGTCATGTATGTCAGTCAACCAAATGTCACGTCTGACACAGGAAAAGAACAAAAATAAATATTATTTGTATTGTTTATTATCCTGAAACGAAGCGCCACAACTTAATTAATTTATCATGAGTATTCAGGATAAATTAAAGGCTGCTTTCAAATACATGAAAATTGTGGCAGCAGCGGGCAGTGGCGGGTTTATTATTTATTACAATATCATGCAAACGTGCAATTCAATAAAAAAAATAGTGAATCCAGATGTAATTGAAAGGGAAAAGAAACATGTGCCCGAATATATTTACGTCGACCCCTCCTACAATCGAACGTTCCAAATTGAATATGATAAAGCAACAAAACAACCGGTGGGTTTCAGTCGCATTTGGAAAAGTTTGAAGCATTCCTTAGCATGGAGACTGTTGTGGTTATGCCGTCATGGAAACAAAGATCAGCGAAATATAGCCTTGGAACAACTTGCTGCTTTCAAAAATAATAAAGCTTGGGACTGCTGCAAGCTTGCACAAGCCATAGATGAAAACACAGCAGTTCTACTGGCACGAACTCGAGGTGTCGACCTACGATATTTCCTTCCACCTCCAATTCACGTCAGACGTGCAGCACTGTCATCAGACCTCATCTCATACAAATTTCGAGACCTTATAGTGGCCTTACAAACCATAAATCCCCATTGCTGCATTGAACAGTTTCTCAGTAAATACTTTACAAATGTACATGAGGATGCAGTAGAGTCGGATAGTATTCCACCCAAACCTGATAACATTAGTGAAAGAGACCTATGTATATTGTGTATGGATGCCCTCTACCATCATGTAAGTCTTTTCAATGTTAAGGAATATGACAAGGATCTCTCTATAAAAAAGTTTGTAGAAATGGGTGGTATAGCCTTATTAGCTGAAGCTTTGTTAAGACATCGTAATGATCCAGACTGTGACCTAGCAGTACTCAAGATTCTCACAGTTTTGAGTGTGCATTGTAATTTAATATCAGTTTTATTTCAAAATGGTCTTGTTGGTGAATTGTCAAGACTTATAAGAGAAAATGATATACGCTTATCTAGTTCATCAGCAGTATGTCTTGCAAATTTGTCCGGAGAGTACTGTTACAGGCCTGGACTATATCTTTTACATCCACTGTATAGAAGCACTGCTCCGATTGTGTGCGATACTCTGCTTGTACATGGACTAAGAGGAGGAGTTTTTGTCACATGGAGACAGCGTGACAAAAAATGTGCTAAGTCTGTTGGAATCACAGAAATATCAGTTCCAGATAATTCTTGTGAGCCTTGTGAGACTAAAGAGCAATCAGCCGTAAAAAAATATCTTGACCCTGAATTGAGACAGGTGATGGATGATTTGATAGAAATGGGAGAAGAGGCGTTATTATCAGAAATGGAGGTAGTGCTTCACGATATTCCTATTGAAGCTACAAGAGAACCAGCATCAACCAAAACGTTCACTGCAAGTAACAAACGTCATGCTCTAATCCAAGAACAAGAAGACAAATGTAACTATACCGTGTGCTGGCCTAAAGACTGGCTGCCAAAAGATGTTAATAACTTAAGAATACTTGGTGTCAACTATTGGAGCTCACTATCAGAGTGGCTTGAACGCTGCCCAAAGCAAACTGCAGACATTGCAACCCGAGCTTCTGAATTGGTTCCTGCCCTGATAGATGCTCGTGTTGGCAGCAAAGACATTCCAATAGTGTGGCTGGCTCATTCTATGGGTGGATTAATTGTCAAGCAAGTGCTTGTTGAAGCTGCAGAAAGTGATAGAAAAGTTTTGAAAAAAATTGCTAATAACACTAAAGCTATTTTGTTCTATAGTACTCCTCACAAAGGCAGTTCTATGGCTGCAATGCCTCGAGCAGCTGCTGCTGTACTGTGGCCTTCCAATGACGTGCGGCAATTACAGGAGAACTCGCCAGTTTTGTTAAATCTCCATAAAGCATTCATTGAGTTTGCAGATGCGTATAACTGGGAAACCATTAGTTTTGTAGAAAGCTTGCCAACATTAGTAACTGCATTCAAAGTTCCTGTGCACTTTGTTGAGGCAAATACGGCGGACTTAGGCCGTGGCGAATTTTACCAGCTTCCTCTAGACCACATGCAAATATGTAAACCAGGAACCCGACAGTCAATTTTATATACTACAGTATTAGATGTGTTGCAAAGAGTATCCTTAAAACAGACTGAGATACCTTCAAACTCTGTTGTACAGAGGACGATAGACATATTCTTCTGGTTTTTACGAAGTAAAGTCAGGGAAGTATTAGAAACCTTAGATGATAATCAATCTCAAACAGGATTACGGTGGACTGAGAGAGTTTTGTTAAATGCTTTCACAGACGATTTTACTGATTAATATATAAAAAAAATGTTTTCTTTATTATTATAAATATATTTTATATAGGCTAGTCAGATTGTTAGCCCTTGAATCCTATATTTTTGTTACATAATAGTAGTGCTTTACCTGTTATACGAGTTCCTTTATAACAGTACCTATTACAACAGTGAGAATTTATTATATTTTGATATTGTTTATTAAGAAAACCTATTTTATTAAAGTATATTTTCGAAACAATTCTTTTTAATTATATTTTTCCCTGGACAACCTTAACCTACTTACAGCAGTTTTGCCCAAACAAACGTAGGTACCTACTTATACTTGCCTTAATAGCCTGGACAGGTTTTCAATTCATACAGGAGTTACCTACATGGTCGACTTAAATTATAATTCAAGATTCATGAGGAAGCAGGCTTCAAGAGTGAACCAAAAAAAAACGGCCTTGGTAGTTTTGGTAGGCAACTATGAAGGTGCATCTATATTTTCTCCTTAGGTTTAAGTTCTATGTAGACAATGTAATAGGGGCTTACTAACCAATTTAATTGCCATAAATTCAGATTCCGTTTCTGTTACTGAGAATATCCGGGCCAATAACACTGCCCGATCTGGTAATCGAACCCAGGACATCATGCCTACCTACTCGTAGGTCGCCTCGTAGCGCTTGTGACCACTAGTCCAGTTAGGCATTCGGTATCCCCAGCTAATTACTTATTACTGCCAACAGTGGCCACTTTTATCTTTAATCAGTAATTTATCAAGTCTAGAATCAAAAAAAGTGATACAGATCTATTACACTAGTCAACAGTGAATTTGTTGCTCTTGCTAAGAGAGTGGTTTAAGTATGGCCTTGTACCCAGAAATAACGTAGTATTAACAGTTTTTGGAAATTGGCTGTAGTTTTTTATTTATTTCGGTTTGAAGTTTGTATGAAATAGAACAATTTGTATGGAGAAGCAAAAATTTTTTAAAAAAAACCCTGGTTCGTTTATTTATTTTAAAACTCACTATTAAAACAAGTACAACCAAAATAAAATAAACCGTTATTTTATGTTTTACATCAATTGGGAGCATAAAAATCATTTTCCTCTTACTTAGTTTTTATTTTTACATTCAACATGTAATAGAATAAAAACCATTTACAGGTAACAAATAACCCATAGATATACATACCTACACACATATTTTGTATTACTATAGACAACCTAAAACTATGTTAGTAGTACTTTTCTTGACTCGAAGATTTGTGAATTCTTGTTGAATGAAACAGGCACAGTTTAACATACACATAGGTACCCTATTATCTGAAAAACTAGAGCTTTAAACGGCCACTTTAGCAGATCATAATATGAATTGCGTTAAAATCGTAAAATGGATCTTTCACAATAGTAGGTAATTGCGTCTGTGACTATTTTACGATTTTTAACGCAATTCATATTATTTTCCTATTATGATCTATTTTTCTAAATGGGCACAGAAGCAGTTACTATTAAGAAAGGTCCATTTTACGATTTTTAACGCAAATCATATTATGATCTGCTAAAGTGGCCGTTTTAGACCCCCTGATCTAGTACACCAATGACTTTTTTTAAAATATATGTTATCAATAAATAGATCTCGCAAAATTATCGAAGGCAACACAATAAAAATATTTTTTTGTAGACCTGTGATAAACTACTCAGGTTAATTACTAGCATGATAGTGTTTTGGATTTTTCGATGTGATTTTAGTTAGAGTTTAAGAAATTTAAGATGTGGGTGGCGCTAGCTTCGGTGCTGCTAGGTACTTATAGAGTTAGTTTCGTGGAAGAAATCGAGATGGCGTTTTGAATCTTTATGCTTCGGAATGACACAAGAGGGCTCCCCCTGCTCCCATAATTATTATTATTATACTCTTTGAACCACCCGACTTTTAACCTTTTGAGCATTAGGATTGGGACATGAGTGGGAGAAATGTCGGTAAAACAGGACAACAAGGGGTGATCGTGATGAGAACAAGGAACTTTCAAGGAACAAAGGTTCCTTGGTGTGGAATTGAGAGAGGGTTGGTCGCTTTCAAGCGCCACCTATATTTTTATAACCTAAACCTGTAACGTGTAAGTTTCCTAAAGATGGACACAGATAGAGCTAGAAGCGCTGCTGTAAAAGTTTCAATGAAGTTTCACGACGCGGAAGCTTTGAGCAAAAGTTTCCAGATTCGCGATCGTAATTACGTAAATTGTTACCTACGCTAAGATGGAATGATTTTATGATGTTGTAATTGTAATCGAATTCGTGGATTGAGAATATTACCTATTTGAACTAATTTTATTCGAATTGTTATTAAAATATTATTTTTGAGTAGGTATCCTACCTACCTACCTAATTTCAATAGGTAAATCGAAATGCTGGCAAAAATGGATTAATGCTCACCAAATTGTCTTTCCTAAAGTATTGTAGGAATGAACCTATTTTCCTTTTTATTCTATACCATAAAGATTTATAAACGCCTTTAAAGTTAACTGCAGATCAAATATTTTATATTATCACTAAGTATATGTCACCAATATTGTATTTCACGACTTTCAATTTATCTCCATGACGCGCGTTCGCTTCGCTCGCATATTAAATAACACTAATATCTTCTGTCCCCGAAGTGCCGGGCCTCCGCAGGCCTCCTTCGTCGGCCTACGGCCCGGTGCCCATGCCGCCAATAAAGTATACTGTCGCGAGACGATCGTATTATAATTTTGGTTAATTGATTTGGTGAGCATTTATCCATTTTGGTAGGCAAAAAGAATATAAATAAACACGTACAATTATTCTGATGCGTGTCTAATTATTTAAAGATAAAGATAATTTATTTGTTCAAAACATGAGTATACACAACACATGGGCATGCAAGATGTTACATCAATAATATAGCAGACAGTCATGTTTTGCCTAAATGGCGTACAAATAAGAGAAGCAGGACGCTAGACAGCATATTAATTTTAAAATTGCCCATTAAACACATTTGTAATTAATCATTTAAATTAGAGCATTAGGTACTTGAAATTAGACGGTACAAATACAATAAAATAATGTCATAGGCTCATCATAATAATACAATAGAAATAAAAAAAATCAAATGTCAAATCAGGTATTAATAAAATTAGGATGTCAATAAACAAGTCAAATTAAATTGTCAGATAAGAATTCGTCAGTGCTATAGTAAGCTTTCTCTAATAAAAGGCCTTTTAATTTATTTTTTAATTTGTCGATTTTTAGAAACTTAAAACGTTGTTCTTTAGGCACCTCAGTATGGAGTGGGTTTATTTTATTTGAAGTTAAAATATTTTATTTAGTACTCTACTGTACTTAAATCTAGGGTCTAAAAATCTTTTTTGGTGAGCATTTAAATTGTAGCCTAAAACAAATTCGCTTCCCGCTGTCTGTTTAGGTATGCTTAGATCTTTAAAACTACGCAAAGGATTTTGATGCGGGTTTTTTAGATAGTGATTCAAGAGGAAGGTTTTTATGTAGCACATTCGCACCCGTGCGAAGCGGGGGCGGGTCACTATAGTGTTATATAAAATAGGATTCGCGGCAGTCACAAATATATATTTACTGACTAATAATGATTAAAAACACCTACCTATACAACCGTCTCAGTTCATATAATTCTCTTGAGTTATTTGATGAAAAAGGCATTCTTGAGACTTAAATGAACTGAGACATGAGAAAACACGCAAAAAACGTGAGAAAATTCGATGTTTTCCGGCTAACTTGTCGCATCAACCTTATGACAGTTAAACGGGTAGATTTTTTAAAGGTTCTAACCACATTACCAAAAGATTGTCACGTGTTGATCTTACAAGGTAAATTCCGCGACTGAATCGGAATAAAAATACAGATTATTTCTAATACAAGTTTCAAAATCTAGGTAAGTAGGTACTAATTAATCGAAAAGATTTTATCTAGATTTTATCTATATAGATTTTGTCTAGGTTTACCTACTTAAAATCTTTTCGATATCTATCTATCTTACCAGCCTATAGAGGCTGGTAAGGAAATACTGCACTACGTAACAAACTGACGTGCTAATAAATAACAACTTATACCAAGGTTGGCAACACTGGTGTTTAATGAGTATTTCATCAAAAGGTCATTCTTGAGAGTTACATGAACTTGGAGGGTTGTAATGATGATAATCAAATGAAATAATCGATCCAAAAGTAAAAATAATGTGTCCCCCCTCTAACTTTTGAACCATAAGTTTAAAAATATGAAAAAAATCTGAAAAGTAGGACTTTATAAGGACTTTCTAGGAAAATCATTTTGAACTTGGAACACTTATTGTGACGGACGGGAAACTACGGAACCCTACATTGAGCGTGGCCCGACACGCTCTTGGCCGGTTTTATTTATTAATTTACTGAGAGACAAGTCCACCGCAACCTGTGACCGCAACAAACGCTGCATTTTAAACTATCGAGCGAAAATTGCTTCTCGTAAAATCGACGTTTGAAATCGTTAACATTTTCATATATCGCCATGTGTTTGAAATAAAAACGCAGCACGCGCCGCGCGACGTCCCGCCCTGCCCGTACGTAAACATGCATTAACTAAGTCTAAGAGTCTATTTTAGCTTACTTCTTGTTAACAGGAAGTCAGTTTTAATAATAATGTGTAGGTAGTTCCCCACCCTCGATAAAGTTTTAAAATATGGCATTAATTAATTTGTAATTCCTCCATGTGCCTACGGTGTAATTTATCGAAGTTGTATGCCAAACTTGTTTGTTTTAATTGTTTCAACTAGGTGCCTACCTATAGTACTGTACTGCCACGCTCACTGACGTTCGACCACTTTCAGCCATAGATCAAGGGACATAAGGGTGAAAATTGGTCGATTGTAAGTGAACGTGTTAGTACTTTCACTCTGATAACTTTGTAAGTTTGACGATTACTTAATAGTAAAACTACAGAAAACTTAAAACATATCGTAACAATGATAGAAAATTATAGTAGTTTAGGTGGTAGGTTAGTTTCAGCTCTCTTAGTTGAGAGTTTGAGAGCTTATTAAAATACTTAATATGGCTCATCTTGCCTCTAGATTTATCACATAGGTAACCACGTAATTTTCAAGTAAAAAATATTTAATAATGCTCTTTAATCTTAAAGGACCAAAATGCTCTGTTAAAAAACCAGTCAAGTGCATGTCGGACCATGCACAATGTCTGGGTTCCGTACTTTACCCATCAAAATATGTGAAAATTATCCCACGGGAAGATACAATCGGGATAAAACTATCCTATGTGTTAATCCAGGTTATAAACTATCTGTGTACCAAATTTATCCAAATCCTTTCAGTACTTTTTGCGTGAAAGAGTAACAAACACCCATACTTACAAACTTTCGTGTTTATAATATTAGTAGGATTTTTATGGTACCAAATGGCAACTATAATATTCCGCATCAAAATAAAAAGAATCACGTAAATCGGATCAAAACAATCGAATTGAGAACCTCCTCCTTTTTGGAAAGGAAACCGTATGGCGCACGGAAGAGTACCTAGCAAAGGCGCTGCGCTATTATAAAAGAGCCTGCATGATAATCATATGTTTCGCATGCGCTACGCGTTTGCTACGATGCTACAGGCGCTTGCTACACTACTGCTACGCGGCTTCGACGCGTTCCCATAAAGTAGCGCATGTTTTTCGCAAGTCCTTCCGCATATTTTTCCTAAAGCCTAACCTTAGAACCAATTTAAATATTAAATAAGCCACATTTCTTATTTAACTATTTTCTACCAGCAGCTTTCTTTATCACCCGCGTGTATTTAATTTACCAATTTCCATTCATTTTCAGATCGGCTTGCAAGGGATCAATAAACCTTCTAACCGACATTTGGACCTCTCTCACTCTCTTGTCACTGTTATCTCTTTCTAATATAGGACAATCACCCGACCTACTGAAAGGTGATGGATTTATTCATGTAATATGTGTCGAATTATGTTGATTATTTTGCTCAACATAATATAAAATAATACTTATAACATTATGTAAATGTTTTCCTGAAAATAGACTGCATTACCGTACACAATAAAGTCTAAGCGCTGTTTTCCATTTTTTACAATGATTCTCGATTAAGTACTATAAATAATGCATATCACGCAGTGAGAAACCTCTCTTTTATAAGGGTTTTTTTCTTTGACTGTTTCTGCAGCGTCTCGGGGATAATAATCATGCAGGCATAATAAAAGCACAAAATACGAGATCACTTAGTCTTATACAAAGGCAGGTAATTAAATTAGAGGGAAGCTAAGATGATCCAAACAATATACAGACGCGACTGAAAGCCTCGGAGTATACATCGGATATATAGCTTCAGATTTAATTAAACTGACTAGAAATGCAATTTTGTTATTACATTCCAGTCTAATGAAGAAACACAGGTACAACAGGGATGTTTCTTGAAATTCTCAACATCGAACAATTAACAGCATCAATAACTAGGTAGGTATTTATTATTTAATCGGGAATTGTCCCACGGGAGCCTGTGTGCTAATTATAAACTATTAACTGTCTTTATGCCAAATTTCAACCACATCCGTTCCGCTTTGCTGAAAAAATCAGTTTCGCATACAATAGTAAGAATAAAATTCCATACCTAAATATTCACTTCTATTCTTCTTTCTTCTTCTATTTACTTGTTTTAAGAAATGAACACCTAGCGTGGATATCAAAAGGTATATATAGGTATTCAGCATTTATACAATGCCTTCCGCGGGTGGTTCGAAAGAGATATCGCAGCCCCGTACAGGTCGTACACTGCAAAGGGCTAAGAAAGAACATGGGTGGTATTTAGTCAGTATAAGTCTGATACTTCCTTCCACTCTGCCCAGAGTGGGAGGAGCCATTTGAAGATGTATCACCTTCCAAAAAAAAAGTAAACAAACTTTACAAAAAACCAAAAAAAGTCTAGGCTGTCATACTTTAGATTGCCATCGACACACTAAGAAGAACCAAAAAATGGCGTCAAAAATTCCTCCTCAACACTATCAACTGGTGATGTGCTCAAGAAGCTGGCCGCGTTGCCACGTCGCGTCGTATGGCAACGCCGCGCCGTTATCAATATATAGTATTATTTCATAATAAGAAACTTCAGCAAAATGCCGAGTTATCTGTTAGGTACACTGAGAAAAACGGGCTACTTAAAATTGGCAAATTTGTAATGTACCGGCAGCCAGATACGTATAATGTGCTTTAAACATGAAAATTATAAGAGCCATACTTATAATGAAACGACATCATGTTAAGTAAGTATGCGGCATAATGCTCTGTAAAGACCATGTAAACAAGTTACTTGTAATGAGGCCGCATCATGAAATTACTGTGCCCGCATTATTAACGTTTACGTATGCGGTTTAATGATGCCGCATATGTATTAACAGAGCAGCATACGTAATTTACTTACCCGGAACCAGGAAAAATGTATGCGCTATACGAACGAAGTTATACAGCCGCATTATTTCAGTATCTAGGCTCTTTACAACAGTAACTGGTTGTCAAATCATTGTACTGACTCCGACTCATTAAGTAATGGTTCCGGTTACGTACATAATGTACGTGCATGCGTCGGGGATATGCCGATACATTTTACGCACACTGGATAATTAATAATGTCTCCGCCTACATAATCGTTTACGTATCCTGGCTCATTTTACGAACTCCGTTTACTTACTGACTGTGTTCGGTGCGTATAATCTTTATGACGTCAGCCGCATCATGAGATTACTGTGGCGCACTCTTACCATTTACGTATGCGGTTTAATAATTCGGCACAGAGCAGCATACGTAATTTACTTAACCCGTAACATAAAATATGTATGCGCTATACGTACGACGTTATACAGCCGCCTTATTTCAGTATCCAGGCTCTTTAAAACAGTAACTGCTTGCCAAATCATTGTACTGAATCCGACTCATTAAGTAATGGTTCCGGTTACGTACATAATGTACGAGCAGAGTAAGGGATATGCCGATACATTTTACGCACACTGGATAATTAATAATGTCTCCGCCTACATCATCAGTTATTACGTATACCTATCCTGGTTCATTTTACGAACTCCGTTTACTTACTGACTGTGTTCGGTGCGTATAATCTTTATGACGTCAGCCGCATCATGAAATTACTGTGGCGCACTCTTAACATTTACGTATGCGGTTCATTGATTCCGCACAGAGCAGCATACGTAATTTACTTAACCCGTAATATAAAATATGTATGCGCTATACGTACGACGTTATACAGCCGCCTTATTTCAGTATCCAGGCTCTTTAAAACAGTGACGGCCGTTTTTGTTTCACGTCGGCTCGATAGATGGCGCTGTACTGATGACGCGCAATCCTGAATCGCGGTGTTAAGATTCTCCGCGGCCGAACGACCTCCCTGGGTTTTCGTTACTTACGGTATCGCTTCTCGGCCTTTTGGCTAAGATCAAAGTGTAGTATCTGTTCTTTTCAGCTTAATATCTGAAAGTTCCCTCACTGAGGGACCAGTATATTAATCTGATTTTTGTAAGCTGACGGGATGTTCGGGGCTCGCTCCACTCCCGTCGCGGGTGGGCCCGGCATTGCAGTGCCGCCGGGATCGGCCCACATCATACCCTTATAATAATGTCTCATCATTGCTTACTATGCCCGCATATACGTACGTACGCACGTATGCCGCCGCGGTGCACACATACGGCTCATCGTGATTTACTGTGTCCGCCACAGTATTGTACGTATGCCACCGCGGTGCACACATATGGCTCACCATTATTTACTGTGCCCACTACAGTGTCGTACGTATGCCGCCGTAGTACACACGTTCGGCTCACCGTGTTTTACTGTGTCCGCCACCATATCGTACATATGCCGCCGCGGTGCACATTTATGGCTCATCATTATTTACTATGCCCGCTACAGTATCGTACGTATGCCGCCGTGGTACACACGTACGGCTCATCGTGATTTACTGTGTCCGCCACAGTATCGTACGTATGCCGCCGTGGTACACACGTAAGGTTCACCGCGTTCTACTGTGCCCGCAACAATAGTATACGGGTGTTGCAGTCGTAGTTTCAGGAGTATTCAGTGCGACTTGCGCACTACGTATTACGTAGCCGGATGTCGGGCTACGTACGTACGTGCAAAAATCGACCACGAGTAATTACGTAACCCGCTCCATGATGAGCGTCAGTATGCCGACTACGTATGACTGACTACTTACGCGTAATGGACCGGGTTACACACGTCATGGTGGTCGATTTTTGTCCTTATTTTACGTAGTGCGGCAGAGGAAATTTTTCTCAGTGTAGTTGTATTCGAAATTGCGAAAACGAGAAACGGGAATACTGTCAACGGTGGTCACTGTAGCGCTAGTTACAGATTTACGAGTCCCGAAAAGTGGGCCACGAAGGTGTTATCACCATGGCAACCACTCCATGTTGCTATCGATCCCCCAAGTTGTCTCCGCACTGAGGGACGATGACCCACATCGCACTGCCTTTGTTCCCCCAAATTTTTGTTGTTCGCATCCGCCTCTGTGACATCCGAAAGTTTTTCGAGCATTTTACTAGAGGTTACAATGACATTAGTTACAAAATATCACATAATAAAATACCAAAGTTTTTTACTGCGTCTTTTTCAAAAAATACTAATGATGTGATGTTTTATCTCCAAATTATGTACTGTCTTGCTTTTGTAACTACTTACTTAAATGTAATGTAGCAAATAAATTCAGTCGAAACTATATCAATTTCTCGTATTCGAGATGCTCATATTAATATGGCATTAGAAATCTGCGTCGATTTTCGAAACCACTTTAGTGACAAATTAAGTAATACTTATTTGTTGAGATATTGTGCTACTGCGAAACTGATACTAAATAGTGCATTCATATTATTAACCAATTATATTTAATTTCACAGTTTTTCCTTTGTTGGTTTCGGACGTACTGCACCATTTTATAGGGTTCCGTAGTCAACTAGGAACCCTTATAGTTTCGCCATGTCTGTCTGTCCGTCTGTCCGTCCTCGCTTAATCTCTGTGACCGTTAACACTAGAAAGCTGAAATTTGGTACCAATATGTATATCAATCACGCCGACAAAGTGGTAAAATACTTAATACTCCCTTCACAGATACGGCTTTAGCAACAATACGTGATACGCCTTTGAGATCATTCGTCTCTTTCCCCCCATTGTGAAAGTAATCAAGGAAGACGGAGATAGGACAAAAACCTTTAACGCACGCCTAGGTAATTTGGTGTCGATCAAAGCGTTGCTATTCCTACTGTCTTTGTATAGTCCCCGACACGTAACTTGGCAAGAGTCGTTAGTTGCGCAGAAGTCATTTTTTAGGTTTCTTTGGCGGTCAAGTGGGGCGCGGGGTATGAGGTAGCGTCATCCGCGCGTGCGATTGGTGCATTCAAATGCATACGTTCCGTTCGCTCCCGATTACACTTGTGTTGTTTTTGTTATTTCTTTTTGTTACGAATTTGAGTTGTCGTTGTGTTTTAAATTTAGTTTCTGTTAGTTGTAGACCACAGATGGACCAAAACTATAACATCATGGCAGGGACCACTGGGCAAACGCCATATAGGTAGACCCCACGCGCGATGGGAGGACGATATTAAGAAAATAGCCGGGCCGCACCGCAATGGATGCAGATAGCCCAAGACCGCGAAAAATGGAAAACTTTGGAAGAGGCCTTCACCTGAGAGGGGTTCCTAATTAATGTTAATAAAGTTGCTAATGAAATAAGTAACTGTACTATAATAATATTATAAACAAATGAGCAACATCGTGCACAAGCTATTTTTTAATTAGTTTTTTAAGGAAAATTATTAGGTTTAAATTGTAGCATGTTTTTTTAGGAAATAAAAGGCTTTTTTATTTTTTTATTTGTCAGTTGTTTTAAATTTTAGTTTTTGTTACGAGTGTTGTTGTTTTAAATTTAGTTTTTGTTACGAGTGTTTTTGTTTTAAATTAAGTTTTTGTTGTTTTAAATTTTGTTTTACTTTTAAATGCATATTTTTTATATAACACCTAAGAAATGTCACAAAGTCTTCACCTTTCTTTAACTTCATTATTAAAAATAAATTATGTCAATATCAATAACCACAGAATAATGACAAGCAATAAAAGTGAGCACTTTTTGTGGCACAAAGTGTACGATGCACGAACTTTGAATTCTTTACGTAATAATTATGTACAATAATTATAATAATACTGTACCTTGCAAACAGAACTAAGTAATTCAAATTAGATCAAATAAACTTGATTAAGAACGAGGTATCTCTCATTAAGCTGCAGCAGCTCGTAATTGTCAAGTTAGCATTCGACCCAGAACTAACTGCTAGCTAACTACGTTACCCGGCGTTCCCTGCAGGGCGTTAATGTGGTTATATCTGCTCCTACCTACCGTCAGTCTTCACTAACGAGAAAGCAAACATGGTAATATAATAATATTTGCTGGCATGAGAGATTTCCGGCTTTATTTCGATGTTTTCAAAAGCTTATTAAGTAATCTTTTAATGCATTGTGAGAGTAGCAAAGATAATTTTAATACTAGCCGGTAACTGAATAAAAGAAGTGGAAAATATGTTTTTACTACTCCTCTATTCTTTTCTGATTAATTTACGTTTTTAAATTGTTCTCTGGGACTTCATCGACTTTCATTATCTCGGCTCTTGTTGTTTCCAGGATGTCTTTATAAAAAGCATGCGGTACACGCCTTTTTTCTCTTGGGGATACCTCAATCGGCAGAAACTACCAATCTTCTAATGTTTGTCTTCTTTTTAACCTTTACTTCGTCCACGTTTATACATCTGGTCGTAGCGATCATACACGCAGCACTGACCGCATGCCCGTCGGGGCTGCGGTTTGGTCACAAAGAATGTGCGTGTGAACTGAGGGACCAAAAATAAATCCACAAAATGAATATCCTAGGATTTAGTAGTACACTTGAAACAATTGTAGAAGGAATCTGGGAATTTGTAAACAAATATATCGAAAACTACGACCCATAAAGTGTGGTCCCTCAGTTCTCACAGACGATTAGCCAGATCTCGGAAAGTATCTTAAAGAACAAGATTTTGTGAATACAGACATTTAGTAGAGAATTTGAAAAGATATTTACAAAATAACAAACCACAAAGCATTAAAGATAAAAAAAATATAACGACTGAACTGTGGTCCCTCAGTCCACATAACAAAGATAAACATTTTAGTGAATCTTACTGAATAAAACCGTTCTTTTTCTACATAAAGTTTTAGTAGAAGTCTTAAAACATATTGTAAAAAAAAATGGAGCTTAAATATCGAAGCATTTTGAAGATAGCAATGATTAATACTGGTCCCTCAATCCTCACATCCACTGACATATGTGCGTGTGCTAGCTGCTTGACGAGAGGAATATCAGAAAGTCTAGTGTCCTTAACTTTTAGTAGTAAGTTTCTTCTAAATAATAGGTATCTAAAATTGTGTATTTCTTACTTCATAACTGAGATAATACTATTTTTTTAATCCTATATATATAACACTAAAAATGAGGGTAATTTATTTTAATGTTACTTCAAGCTTGCGTTCGGAAACAGCTTGCTAATCAAATTAGTTATTTAAAAAATTAAAAAAAAACTTTGGGTCATGGGAAGGCATCAATCATCATCGAGCGGCATAGGCCGTGTCAAACTTCTACTGACTAAAAACCACCCATGTTCATTCTTAGCGCTTTGTGCCAAGGCTGCGGTATCTCTTTCGAACAACCCGCAGCCTCGACGGGAACCATACAACCTTGTTTTCGTTTCGTCTAAAAAATGATATCTATCTATATAAATAAAAAGAGAAGTCCTGACTGACTGACTGACTCATCAACACCCAACGGAAACCCTTGGACCTAGAAAGCTGAAATTTTGCAGAGATTCCCTGTAATGTAGACAAGGAATAAGGAAGGATTTTTCGCGGGCGAAGCCGCTGGCAAAAGCTAGTGTTAAATAAAGTATAATAGTACTGTCTACATTTTGTATTATTGTGTGGTCACCCTTCTCTATCTATTTTGATAGGATTAAAAAAATAGTATTATCTCAGTTATGAAGTAAGAAATACACAATTTTAGATACCTATTATTTAGAAGAAACTTACTACTAAAAGTTAAGGACACTAGACTTTCTGATATTCCTCTCGTCAAGCAGCTAGCACACGCACATATGTCAGTGGATGTGAGGATTGAGGGACCAGTATTAATCATTGCTATCTTCAAAATGCTTCGATATTTAAGCTCCATTTATTTTTACAATATGTTTTAAGACTTCTACTAAAACTTTATGTAGAAAAAGAACGGTTTTATTCAGTAAGATTCACTAAAATGTTTATCTTTGTTATGTGGACTGAGGGACCACAGTTCAGTCGTTATATTTTTTTTATCTTTAATGCTTTGTGGTCTGTTATTTTGTAAATATCTTTTCAAATTCTCTACTAAATGTCTGTATTCACAAAATCTTGTTCTTTAAGATACTTTCCGAGATCTGGCTAATCGTCTGTGAGAACTGAGGGACCACACTTTATGGGTCGTAGTTTTCGATATATTTGTTTACAAATTCCCAGATTCCTTCTACAATTGTTTCAAGTGTACTACTAAATCCTAGGATATTCATTTTGCGGATTTATTTTTGGTCCCTCAGTTCACACGCACATCACAAAGATACCGTGGTCTTGACATAAAGGGCTAAGATGGAACATGGGTAGTTTTTAGTCAGTAGAAGTCTGACACTCCCTTTCGTACTGCCCAAGAGCGGGAGTGGTTATTTGATGATTTTACACCGACCACAAAAAAAAAGCACTGACCGTATCACACAAAGTACCTACTTATATAAAGTTTTCTTACAAGTCTAATGAAATCCTCTCTTTTAGGAAAAGTTCAAGTGTGCAAACCTGGAACGGTTGGGTATTTGTCTGTAGTCTGTAGGCTTATAATACCTTAAAATTTATTTTCTCTTTACTCATAGGTAGATACTCGTAGTATTTAGGAGCTCTTTGAAAGACATGACGCAGATTGTGTATCTTTGACAGTTGTAATAATAAGTCCGAAAGCCTGACAACCAGTCACCCTTTGGGTTATCTAACCTTGGCTTACCAAGGGTTAGATGACCCAAGTGAAGTGCAAGGACGCACTCTTACCTTTTCTTGAGTGGTTTTTTTGAATTCCCATAACTTGGATTTATATATACCAGACAAACAAAATTCTCGGGAAATGATATAACATAATAATATATAGCTATTATGCTATAGATTTTATTGATATTAGGTCTTTACTTATGAAATTTCCGTTCTGCAGTACTGGCCGAGTCGAGACGTGCCTTGCACTGCTCAACAGACACAAATGAAGGAATTTTGAACCGCATTGTTACCTGCGATGAAAAATGGATCCTGTATGATAACCGTAAGCGCTCAGCAAGTTGGTTGGATCCTGGTTCAGCACCTAAACAATGCCCTAAACGAAAACTTACCCCTAGAAAAGTGATGGTCACTGTTTGGTGGTCTAGCGCCAGTGTGATTCATCACAGCTTCTTACCAAACGGGGTGAGCATTACTGCAGATGTGTACTGTGAAGAACTGAACACAATGATGGAGAAGCTGGCACATCTCCAACCAGCATTGGTCAATCGCTCGTCTCCGCTGCTCCTGCACGACAACGCGCGACCACATACTGCAGCACAGCAGACGGTCTCCAAGTTGCAAGAACTGGGGTTGGAAGCTCTCCGTCATCCGCCCTACTCACCAGACCTTGCGCCTACACAGACTACTACTTTTTCCAGAATTTGGATAAATTCTTGGCGGGAAAAAAAATCAATACCCGAGAGGCAGTACAAATTGCCTTTGAAGAATTTGTTGCCTCCCGACCAGCTGATTTCTTTAAGAAGGGCATCAATAAACTGCCACTGCGTTGGCAAAGATGCATTGATTGCATGGGTGATTACTTCGATTACTTATTACAAATAAAAAATAAATGAAAAAAATTCGTTTAAATTTTTTCAAACAAAACGGCAATTTCATAGGTAAAGACCTATTATCTTAAAATCTCGGATTTCGTCACTAGCTCTCTGATGATCATCAAAATTCTTATGGCATTTCCTGAAGTCATAGAAAGCTGAAATTTTGTAAATAAGCTAGTACTTATTAGTACGCGAATACAAAAAAAAAAGTAAATCTTGGAACTTTCACCCCTTAAACTTTCGCAAACTTTAATACTAGAGGTCTAATAATTGATAAAGGGACTCCTTGTAAAGGCACCGATCTGATGAGTAAGACCTTGAACTATTATTAACACTGAATGTAGAGAACGCCAAGCCACATTATATGTGATATTTGATAACTTTTCACAGTGCTAGCTGCCGTCAAGGCGACATTTTACATGAAAATGTTTTTAGTGTGATCATTATTATTTTACCTAGTACTAACTGAGTTGTGGAGGTCAGATAGGTAGTCGCTCCATGTTAAATACTGGTATTAAACTGCATCCGGTTAGGTTAGTTGGGAAATAGGTAGCTGATACAGAGAAACTCATAACACACGTAAACAACATGCACATACACACGTAAACAATTATTCTAACAGGATTTAATTTTATTAGTGATAACTGTGCCGAAATAGTCACAGATGTACCAGGACTAGGTCATGCAATACCGTTTACCGGAAATTTCCGCGTATTTCGCTGCCACGCGAATTATGAATTATTTGGAATTAGGGTGATAAGACCAAGTCTGAGATTCCGTAGGTCAAAATGGTAAGAATGCACATGTCCATGATGTCCAATTACATATACCCGGTGCGTCAGGTGGAGTAGCAGATATTTATATGAACTGAAATATTTTAAAATCTTTTATTCCGTTTGTTACTAACATTATTTATAAGCAGTGTATACTAACATCATGATATGGATCAAGGTCTGAAATAAAGTATTTTTATCTACCCAATTAACATAAACCCTCTATAATGCGTTCAAAAACCATAGGCAATGACCAGCATTACCAACCAGCAGAAATTAACAGAACTGTAATGAGCTCATAACCTACTGAAAACAGTAGGTTAAGAGTTTAAATTTGGAACAGGTGTCAAATTCAAGTGAGTGTGCTATTCTAGTATCTACATTAAAACAGATACCTATCGATACGAAACCCCAATTCAGTATGATTTTAATTATAAATCGCACGACATTTTGATCTCGAGTGACACAAGAATAGTGATTTTGTTCGTTTGCCTATGATTTAAAAAAAATGACAGATATCCGAAACGCCGCCATTTCGAGCTGTCATTTGTTCGTTAGCTTTTTATTCCCTTTCATTGAGTAGACAAATTTTCTGATAAATTTTATTCTTTATTTCTGTCGAAAATGAGTGATAGTGACTCAGAAATTAACATGAACACTCCGCCAGATATCGTAAATGCAGCGACGAATGCAACTAATAACCTGTTTATTTTTTATTGCATTACATTGGTAACAATGCTGGTCATTTCCCTATGGTTCCTGAGCCCATCATAGAGCCCTTATGATATTCGGGTAGATAAATTAGTGTATGCAACTATACATAATTAGGCATTACAACACTCGTGTGATGCTATTAAGAAACTCGCCTTCGGCTCGTTTCTTAAACCCGCACTTGTGTTGTAATGCCCTTCATTATGCACAGTCGCATAAACTACTATTATTTTATTAATTTTATAAAGCGAAATAATTAAAAATCTGTAGAACAGCACCTGTCTATGAACACGAGGCTTGTTTAATTGCTATTACTTAATTATTGTATTTCATTACCTTTGTAAGGTGCGCACGGAGGCAGGTGGATAAATACCTTGGTTATGGGCTCGCCATCATAAATTATCAGGTAGGTAGGTAGGTATGTCGGTAGTACCTTATCAATTGAACTTTTAAAAAACATGTCATAAAATGTAATTATCGCTATCAAGTGCCCTTAATATCAATTCTACGGTCTATCTATATCAATACAAATAAATAAAACTAACTGTGTTTGTTTGTTATTTCTTAATAACAGCTTTTACTGAATGTTTTATGTATTTAAAAGTAATGCGATACTGTCTGTTTTTTTTCAGTAATCTTTAAAAGGCTGGACCAATTTTGATGGGACTTTGACTTGCAGATACTTATTCTTCTTTTTTCCCTATTTGAAACGGATTTTGCTAATATATTTTTTTACACGTACCTATCCCTAATTCTTTACATATATACTTTTCAATACACTTCCTCGAAAACTAGCTCTTATTGCACTACGATTAGGTTCGACATGCATCATATTTCGCACGCGTGCGGTAATAAGAATACAGCGTGCTGTAATATTATTACCGCACGCTGTAATCATAGAGCAGCGGTAATTCGATGAAAACTTATGAAATTAAAAAAAAAACACCACTGACTATTATAGAGCAGGCGTGTTTTTTTTTTAATCTCGCCATTTTGATCTGCGTCTTTACAGCGTAAATATTTTTTGAATATTTAAATTGTGTTTGTAAAAAGAATACTACTAATAAACGTAAATATTTTAAACAATTATTTACTTTTATGAACAAGTAAGCATTTTTTTGTGTTCTTAATTAAAAAATATTTAAATTTTATATTTTTCCTGTGAGGCTGTTTGGCGGCTTTATACCTTTGCTTCTTTTTCAACCTGGCGAAATCAAACCGCGGAAAAAAAGTAAATTAAATCATAGTCTCATCAAATTTGTTGACAAAAACACATAACGTTTTTAGTTAATTTCTTCGAAAGTGTATTGAAAAACGTCGTTTGATACACGTGGGAATTTGTTATTGCATTTCTCGACCCCATGAACACCCTCGCCATACGGCTCGGGTGTTCAATCTGCCTCGAATGCAATAACAAACTTTCCGCACTTGTATCAAAATGTACTATTCTTATATGCTTTTAGTAAAAGACTGATATTTTTGAAATTACAAACAGTTACTTATATTTATTTGTGTATAAGATGTAGAGTGTGATCACGATCATGCATGGATAAGTGTGCACTCATTAGGGCACAGTTATCCATGTAACCTATAAATGAGCAGACAGTTCAAAGGATGAAAGTGCTTTTGATGAAGGAGATGTACTAATACGTGTTATTTCTATTTATAGTTAAATAAGTATTATTTAAAAAATAACGAATTAACGAAAAACGAAATGATGATGCCGGAATACTTATTCTGCCGTTTTTACTGCAACTTTGTTTTTGTTTGTCAATACTGATAATGAAATACGATAGGACATCTTAACCCGAATGCGTTACCCCCTTCTTTACTGGAAGTCGGTTATAAACGTCGAAACCAGATTGTTAGTTTTTTTTGATAATTAAAATATTTGCTGAATAAAAAAACAGATTTTTTTGCAAATAAATTAACTCGAGAACTGGCTCTTTCTTTGGTCAATGAATTAGTATTGCCATTCAACGTGGCAATGCTGCCAGTCTTCTAGGCAAGTGCCAGGATAACAGCGATGCGGAGGAGTACTTTTACGTCTACTCGTATCTTTCTGTCGTCGTTATGTAAGTCATGATGACGATGATTATGAACCTGTACATAACGCTGTTGCTGAAAACGTGACTAATGAAGCGAGATCTTTGAGAGATAAGACTAAAATTAAAGCTCCTAAGCGCTACGATGATTTTATTTTGGCAGCTGTTGAAGAAATTGAAAACATTCACAAGCCTAAAGAACCTATCACCTTCAAAGAAGCATTAGAATCTCCTGACCGAAACAAATGGCAAGAAGCTATGAAAAATGAAATGGCATCTCTGAACGAAAGCCAAACCTGGGATCTGGTAGATTTACCTAAAGGACGAAAAGCCCTGCCTTGCAAATGGGTATATAAAGTTAAAATGAATTCTGATGGTTCCGTCGAAAGGTATAAAGCCAGAATGGTAATCAAGGGCTACTCTCAACAACCTGGAATAGACTACGATAAAACGTTCAGTCCAGTGGTTCGCCTGAGCACTGTGCGAACACTACTTGCCATAGCTGCAAAAGAAAATCTAAAATTATGCCAGTTCGATGTGTCAACAGCTTTCCTAAACGGCACAGTCGAAGAAGATATTTATATGAAACAGCCTGATGGTTATCAGGATGCCACAAAACGAGTCTGCAAGCTGAAACGCAGTCTCTATGGACTAAAGCAAGCGCCGCGTTGCTGGAACACCTGCATTGCAGAGTTCTTAAAGAAATCTAACTTTCAACAAAGTGAAGCGGATCCATGCTTGTATGTTCGAGTCAAAGGACAATCCAAAGTCTTTATTGGTCTTTACGTTGACGATGGACTAGTAGCGTACAACACAACCAAAGCAGGAGACGAATTCATTAAGGAATTAAAAGCACGATTCAAGATAATTACCAAACCTGCATCATATTTCCTTGGGTTGGAAATTGACGTGCGCAAAGACGAGACCATTACACTATGTCAGAAGGCCTACACAAAGAAAGTTTTGGAAAAATTTGGAATGTCCAATTGTAAATCTGCACCAACGCCCATCATCAAAGAGCATGAGACGGGAGAGGATGAGAACACGAATTTCCCGTACAGACAAGCCGTGGGTGCTTTAGCATATTTATCAGTAGGCACAAGGCCTGATATTTCATATGCTGTGGGTGTCGCATCCAGAAACCTAGACGCACCCACTAATAAAGATGTCATGCTGGTAAAACGCATCTTTCGTTTCTTGAAAGGGACCCTACAGAACGGGCTGACTTACACGAAGGAGTCACCCTCATATTTGGTCTGTTATAGTGACTCAGATCACGCAGGAGACCAGACTACCGGCAGATCGACATCTGGAACGATGTGCTTATTCTCTGGAGCTGCTATTAGCTGGAGAAGCCAGAAACAAAAGACTGTCTCCATTTCCTCAACAGAAGCGGAAGTGATAGCTGCCAGTGAAGCTGCTCAAGAGATTATATGGTTAAATAGACTACTTAAGGATCTGTCCAAGAACACAGAGAAACCGGTACTAAACCTAGATAATGAGTCTGCTATTAAACTTGCTAAAAATCCGCAATACGAATATCACAAAACTTCAAAGTATCAACAACGAGTGTTGCGTAGCAATACAGGTAGTCCATAGAGTTTTTACTATGTACTAAGAAGGTGTGTATACTTCACATCCTCTCACGTTTTTAAGAATTTATAAATAAATTCTTGAGTCCCATTCTGGAACTTAAATCTTGCAGCCTAGGGCCAAACAGTGGCTTCGTTAGCATATCGGCCAACTGCAACTCCGACAGAACGTGTTGAACATTCAAGTCTCCGTTGATAACACATTCTCTCACAAAGAAATGTTTCAGCTTGATGTGCTTATTCCGTTTGTGATATTTGTTTGTTTTCATCTGATGAATTTTGAATTCCATTGAACAATTTGGAAAGTTCAGTTTTATTATGTTCATCGTAGAACATGTTCTTAACCACTCGAATATCTTTCGATGTAACAATAATGTTCTTTGAGGGTATGAAAATTCTGAAAGCTTTGCTTGTTTCAGAATATCCCGCAAACATGCCGGGAATTGCCTTTGGGGCAAATTTGTGACCGTTGATGCCTTTCTTCAAAACAAAAGTCTTGGAACCGAACACGTACAAATGATTGATACATGGCTTTCTGCCTACCCATCGTTCAAATGGCGTTTCGTTCTGGATAGCGCTGTTAATACTCCTGTTAGATAGGTAGTTTGCAGTGAAGACTGCTTCGCCCCAGAATTTTAATGGTGTATGTGCGTCAATCATCATTGCTCTCGCTTTCTCCACAAGGGTGCGGTTCTTTCTTTCTGCAACTCCGTTTTGATTCGGGGTATAAGGTGCGGTGAGCCTTCGCTGTATTCCGCAACATTTTAGGTAAGTGTCAAACTCTTTATTGACGTATTCAGTACCATTGTCTGACTGTAAAAACTTAATTTTATTTCCAGTTTGTGTCTCCGCTAGATGTTTGAACTCTTTGAACTTGTCGAATACTTCGTTCTTAGTTTTGATGAGATAAACTCGACTGTATCTGCTATAGTCATCAATAAAGGTAACGAAATATTTGTTTCCGCCGATTGTGGGCGTTTGTATAGGTCCACACACGTCGCTATGAACGATTTCTAAGCGTTCTGTTGTTCGTTGAGTATTTTTCTCACGGGGGGCTGGTAATCGATGCAGTTTTGCTTGGATGCAGGTTTCACATTCTGCCAAGGTTTCAGAAGCATCAAAGTTCAAGCCAACTAAGTTCTCGTTTATGAGTGCAAGTTTCATATCTTTGGCGTTCATGTGACCAAGTTTTCTGTGCCAGTCGCTGATGTTTGACGAGTTCGTTTTCTTCGTGGTAGTTGTAACGTCATCTTTATCATTGGCCAGGTTGTTGCGCTCATGTTTATTTGGTTTAATATAGTAGAGACCATCTTCTTCTTTGTAAGCAGTGAGCGTTATTCCAGCTTTTGTGTTTCTGACCGTTGCTTTGTTCTTCGTAAAGAGGACAGAGCATCCTGCATCTGTCATTTTACTAACGGACATCAAATTAGTACAAAGACTAGGTACGTACAGCGTGTCTTTTAGGTGTGTACGCGCAATACCGCTACCATTTTTGGATAAAAAGGTTATTGTGCCTTTACCTTCAATCTTTGCAGTATGTTCTTCAGTGGCGAAGTTTAATTTTCTGGATATTTGCTCAATGGTCGTAAATAATTCTCGTTGATACGTCATGTGAGACGTACAACCGCTGTCTAAGACCCAAATGCTGTTTCTAGGCTTCTCGTTTTGTGTGAGGAGGCACTGTGTAGCATAATTGTTCTTATGAGAGCCGTTGTTGTTTTTGGTTGGTTTCTCATTGTTCTTCTTCCAGCAGTTAGTACAGATTTTGTGGGTTTTGCGTTTAAATATGTTTCCTCTTTGTTTGCAAATTTTACATGACGTGGCGTATAGCGCTTCTTCATGCGTGAAATATTCAGGTTTGTCGTTGTTTTCCGAAGTTTTGCTATGACGAGCTTCACATTCTTCGATAATTTTGTTTTTCAGTTCTTCTGGCTTCGGAAGAGTGTCTCGTGTTTCGATAGCGACTCTGAAATTCTCGTATTCGGATGAGAGACTGTACAACATCATGATTGTCAACAAGTCCTCGTTTATGGCTATATCCATGTCTGCCAGTTTGTCAACTATGTCCATGAATTTGTTCAGATGATCACGTACGTCGTGTCCTTCTAATTTTGTTAGGATCAGTTGTTTCAATAGGGATGCCTTTCGTGCAGGCCCCTTGCTGGCGTAGGTATCTTTCAGTTTTTCCCATAATGCTTTAGCTGTTTTGCAATTTTTAATTTGTTTGAGTTCAGAAGGAGCGATTATAAGAATCAGTTCTGATCTTGCTTGTCTGTCACCTTCTTTGTCAGCTTCAGTAGCATTATTTTCAATGTATTTCCACAGTTTTTGTCGAACTAGGACGGCTTCAGCTTGTATGACCCATGTGTCGTAATTTTCTCTCGTAAGAGGCTCGATTTTGGTGCTCGACATTTTTAAACAAATGCGACAGGGTTACTCACTTAAAACTCGTAACTTCGTACACGCTCTGCTACCATGTTAAATATAATAGAAATACATGGGAAAAATATAGTTTTATTGTAAGTCACAAAACTTCAAAGTATCAACAACGAGTGTTGCGTAGCAATACAGGTAGTCCATAGAGTTTTTACTATGTTATAAGAAGGTGTGTATACTTCACAGCAGTGATATGATGAAAACAGGGAATTGGTCAATTCCCTAAGGGATTTGATCAAACCACGGAGGAAGATAAAATAACAACACGGTTTTATCATTTCCCTAAACAAATCTAGTGAATTGAACAAATCCCAGTATCCTTTATGGGCGGCATGGGCACCGGGCCGTAGGCCGACGAAGGAGGCCGGCGGAGGCCCGTCACTTTGGGGACAGAAGATATTAGTGTTATATAATATGCGAGCGAAGCGAGCGCGCGTCACGGAGTACTACTGGGATTTGTTCAATTCACTAGATTTGTTTAGGGAAATGATAAAACCGTGTTGTTATTTTATCTTCCTCCGTGGTTTGATCAAATCCCTTAGGGATTTGGAAAAATCCCTGTTTTTATCATATCCCTGCGACATATACATAATATGTAAATAGCTAGGTACCTACTATCTTAGTTTTAACTATTATTTTTTGTTTTATTTATAATAATTACTATAATGAGTTAATGACAGTAAGTACCTAAGTACCTATACGAAAAAAAAACATTAAGGGCCGGTTTCACCACTTGCTGATAAGTCCCTGATAGCCTATCCGGAACTTATCTGCCAGATAAACTACAACTTTTGATAGCATTATCTGTCAGATAACTGTCAGATAACTATCTGACACTTTATCCGTAACCGGTGAAACTGGCCCTAAAAGAAATAAGTATGTATGTGACGGTTAAGTAGTTATGCCGTAAATAAAACGTCGTTTAAACAGGGACTCAGGTCTTCCTACTCCCATGTGAATAGGTACGACCCGAATTCCTGATGCCACAAAAACGTGCCGTAATCGGAAATTCTATGACGTCACCAAGTTCATTATAAATTTTCGAGGAAACAATACATTAAATGCAAAAATAAATTGAGGAAAAGGGTTAATAAATTAGGCACCTATATTTCCTTAAAGTAACTCGTGGCTAATTATTACTGGAGCCAGGTTGATCTTTAGGTTAAGCCGTACTTGCCTAGGTCGGTCTGTGGATGGAAGACGTCACCCATTACATACCGACTCCTCCGTAAAGCCACGTAAAGCCGTTGGTCCCAGCTGCCATGATCCTTCTCAGTCGTTACAGGTAAGGTCAGTGGTCTGAAAGTTTGACTGTTGAGGTCGGCTTCCAGTCTAACCTGGTTCAGCTAAACAGGTACCAGTATTTTACATGGTGCGTGCGACTGCCTATCTGACCTCTACAGCCCTGTTAGTATTGACTAATACAATAAACCTTGGTAGATGATTGTCAGGCTTTTGTGCCACTTGATTACCTGTAACGGCTTTCAAAGATCAAGAAATAACAGCCGGGACGAACTATTTAGTGTGGTCCTCGAGGCACGGAGATAACTCGGTATGTAACGGGTGGTCTCCCATCCATGGACCAACCCAGGTAAGCACGGCTTAACCTGAAGATCGATCCGAGCGGCTGCTATTACCTAGCCACGAGCTCCTCCTTTGGCCGTTTTTATTTGATTTACAGAAATTAAAAAAGAATTGTAATAAGTACCTATACCAAACGGTGTTTTGAAGTCTATCAACATAGGGTGCGTCTTTGGTCAACTGGACCCACTCGAAGTGGACCCACGATATCAGTCGAACAACTTATCTGGCAAAATGTGGGTGTACTAATGGACACCTTTTCCCAACCCTTCGGAGATTACAGGCGTGATGTCATGTTATTGACATACCAACATCCTGCTTAAAAATACACTCTACCAGCCCTCTGGTTATGTCAACGAAAATATATAATAAGTTACCTAAATCAATAAAAGAAGAAAAAAAGCTCCACCTATTCACGAAAAAATTAAAAAACCTATTATTAAGCAAATGTTATTACAGCGTCAACGAATACTTAGATGATAAATCTTAGAAACTTATAAAATAATCAAAATGTGTTGTACTTATCTAATTGTTAACTACTTATTTATAATTTCGTTTTTCCATTTTCTCCATAACTTTTGATTTTGATTTTTGTATTGAATATTGTTATATTGGCACCTACTTAGGTCTGTAAAGGTAAATATGTGATTTTATGTTTGTATTTAATTTTTGAATTTTATTATAAATTTTAATATTATAATTTTTCATACGTTAGTAAATGTTAAGCCGTATGCTTAACATAATATTTCTTTTGCTGTGCCCGACAGGGTCCATGATTGTTTCTTTTAAAAATGTTTACCACCTAAGCCTACATTGTGGAATGCAATAAAGAATTGAGTATTGAGTAATAAGTACTGGTCAACGAGACGACTAGTCACCACAAGCAGCACCACCCGAGCATAACGCGGGGATCAGCTATGACCTCTCACCTTATTTGGGGGAAGAAGGTAACCTGAACCCCTACGCTATTACAAGCAATGACATCTAGAGGTGCTTGACGAACCTGCTGCTTCTGAGGCAAAAATATATTACATTAATATAGGTAATCGATAGTCTCCGAACACTCGAGCTCGATTAGCTCGATTATTCATTTATTTATTTAAAAAAATTAATTAATTAATTTAAATTTTATTTTTGATTATTTATTTATTGATTTTAATTTATTGTGGCTCGATTTATTATTTCTCATTATAATATATAATACTACCCTCGTAGGGGCAAAAAGCGGTATCTCAACATTACGTTACTACCTACGTAGAAGAGATGTACTTATTGATATTTTTTTTAAACTACTTAATAACAATACACACAAATGCATAAATGTAATTTTCGTACTGAATAAGAAAGCACGTTGTTCCCATATTTACTGTTATCTCAAAAAGAGTTACCGCTTTTTGGCTAACCGGGGCACTAGTGAGGTCCGCGTATAATTTGCCAATATGGCGCGCCCCTGAAATTGGGTCATCGATCGGCCCCGGCCCATAAAATTTTGCTCGCACAAATCTATAATTCATTTGGATCCCTCTTATGTACGACTAGCGGACGTCACGCGGTTTCACCCGCGTAGTTCCCGTTCCCATAATAATATAGAGATAAAAATGACGACACGGTTGGCGCAGTGGCTCAAGCAATGGACTGCTGCGCTGCGTGTCGCGGGTTCGATCCCCGCACGGAACAAATATTTGTATGATCTACAGATAGTTATTGTTTCGGGTCTGGGTATTTGTGTCATCATCATCATCATCATCAGCCTATAATGTTCCCACTGCAGGGACTCAGGCCTCCTCTCTAGGAGAGGGATGGGCTATAATCTACCACGCGGGCCCAGTGCGGATTGGTAGATGTCACATATCTTCGAATTTTTTGGTTCTAAGACATGCCGGTTTCCTCACGATGTTTTTTTTTGTTTAGAGAGCAGTGGTGGCGGCCCCGACTTACGAACAGTGAGTCGTGGGTTCGAACCCCGTCAGGCACATTACTTTGTGTAATTTATTTCATCACCACTGTTCTCAAAACGGTGAAGGTATTTGTGTATGTGAGTTTAAATGTTTGTGAACGCTCACGATACAGGAGAAATTCCTAGTGTGGGGAAACGTTTATAAAAAAAAGTAGGTAACCTATGTTACTCAAGGTAAATGTAGCTTTCAAATGGTGAAGGAATTTTTGAAATCGGCGCAGTAGTTGTTGAGTTTACTTATTCATTACAAATATGTAATACACACAAAAATACAATACTTTCCTCTTTAGAATATTAGTGTAGAGTTAGTGTAGATTTCAAAGAGATTTTGTCTTTATTAAATGTCTGATTAGTGTAAGTAAATTGAGACGATAGTTCTGTGAAAGGGGCAATTAACGTCTGTTGAACAACTTCTAGTTTACCTGATATTTATTATAAGTAAACTTTGTAAGGCTCCAAAGATTAGTCTATTTTAAACCTCATTTATTGAGCTTCACTTTAGATCGGTATTTTATGAGAAAACAAAAATTCTTGAAAAGAGTAGAAGGTAGGACTTTCTGCTTAATTATATTTTTCTGTCAAAGCACTTGCATAATCCTTGGTACTTATTTAAAACTAACCCAGTATTAGCCCAGTATTGTATTATATTATTATTATTAACCTATATAGAATACCAAGTACCTTCTTGTTCAGGAAAATGATTCTAACGATATAACCTAAATAATATTACCATAGCACACAAGATAATTATTAGTACCTAAGTACTTCATATCTGTCTAGTTAACGTAATTTTTTAAATCGCCCAAGTTCCTTCTTAGCCCTTTGTGTCCGGGGCCGCGGTATCTCTTTCGAACAACCCGCGTAGTGGATTACAGCGAATTCTCAGTCACAAGGCCCGTGTCCCCACCGTGGGAACATTGTATTCTGATTACGCTTAACAATACCTAACTATGAAGAAGACCAACATTTCGATTAATTTTTCGACTCGTACGAAAATTTTTGTGACGCTGCTTTCTTAACAACGCAATATCAATTATTATTGAGCTACGAAATACAGTTATCAAATTCAAATAGAGGCAAGATTTATGGAAGTAATTCTACATTATAACGAAGCAGGAAGTTAAAAACGCGGACGTTACACAAAGACCTTCGTTGTAGCGGCGTGTTGTCCATACTTTATCCGAGTTAGGGCCCGCGCAGACGAGGGACTTTGGCCATAGACGACACCAAAAACTATGTTTCTAAGTCGTTGACAATGAGATTTGATAAATATTGTCTCGCTCACATAAATGTATAGGTACTAGTTAATTACTATCGTTTCATGCTGGATATACGAGCTCATCGCAGTGTACAAACTCTTTCACGCGAGCTAAGATAACTTGAAAATGTGCCCTCACCATAGTTTAGGCACATCTATAATTCCTAAATCCAGTTTATATTACTGTCGTTAATCTCATTTAAAATATTTTATAAGGGATGTGTTTGCTGATTTGTTCCGTTGTGTATGAATAGGTATTACTGAAATAATTTTTCGAACATTTTATTTAAGTCCTCCACGTCATACATATCTAACAGTAACAGTAACGGACAAAAGTTCGCCGTGTGCGCATGCCTTTAGTGAGCATATCTCTGTGGTTAATTATATTATATTATACTAGATGGAGTCGCGATCGGCGAGCACATGTGCGTGGTGACGTAAGATGCTGATGTCATTGGGCCAAGCCCGCGCATTCTATCAGCACTCCGAACTAGCACGCTGCATTTTAGGGTTATGCTGGAGTTACATTAAAACGCTTAAACATGATTTGAAAAACTAGGTGCTGTCCTTGTTTTGTGGGATGACGAGGTGATTCCACTGTAAAAAAAATTTAACAAACGTTAGAACTCAATATGATACAAGCATTGGACTTGGTGCAAACAGGTATGAATTGTGATTTTATGAAAATGAATAAACTGTTAAACTAGATTTGCCTGAGTTCGAGACTATGGAAAAAGGCTGTACCAGAGTGCTGTGCAGTGGGATGGCCTAGGCTGACCGCTACTAATAAAAGGCTTCTTTCTGAGATTTTCACAAAGAACATTCCTTGAGAATGCTACACTCGCCGGAAATGATAAAGAAAATAAATATATTGCCTTTTAATAAAGGACCACTTATTTCTCTGTACTAGAATGCCTCGCAAAAAACTTACATAGGTAAAACGAAAAATGTGAAATGGAACGTACCTACTTATTTCAATTGATTACGTTTTACGGTTCCTCAGCACAACGTTGCCCAAACTTCACTCAAGTCAAATCGGCTTAAACTTTTTTAAACCGACTTCCAAAAAGGAGGAGGTTCTCAATTCGATTGACCATGTTTTTTTTTTTCTATGTATGTACACCGATTACGCCGAGATTAATGATCCGATTTACGTGATTCTTTTTTTGTTTGATGCGGAATAGTTGCCATTTGGTCCCATAAAAAATTAGCATGGTTTGGCCAAGTACTTTTCATTTTATGATATTTTTTTTATAATTTAAGAACATTTTTCGTTCGTTTTTTTATGTGTGTTCGCGAATAACTTCGTCGTTTATGAACCAATTTTGATGATTCGTTTTTTTATTGGAACGGAGATATTTCAAGGGTGGTACCATGATATGGAAACCAGATCCTGGTGATGGAATCCCAGAGAAATCGAGGGCAACCCTCAAACATAGGCACGTATTACGTGTTTCGTGCTTTTTCTGACGCTATACAAGTATAGGTTTCATAGTAAATATTTCTTGATACACAACTAAAAATAAAAAAACTTTTTTGCAAAAATAAAACAACCGACTTCAAAAACACCAAAAAGTGAAAAATAAACTTCAGAAGAAAAATCAGCTTCTGAAGTCGGTGGCAAAAAAAACCAAATCAAACAAACAAATGAATGAATGACTTCAGAAGCTGATTTTTCTTCTGAAGTTTATTTTTCACTTTTTGGTGTTTTTGAAGTCGGTTGTATTATTTTTGCAATAAAGTTTTTTGTCTCTATAAATGGTGGCGGTGAACAAATCCGTTGAGGTACCTACTCATAGTCCAGAACGACGTTTACAGAAAATATTCCTCTCTTTAATAAACCGTAAGTACATTGAATTTGCCGTATTTAAAAAAAAGAGGATTTATTTTGAAAGAGGAAACTGCTTTTTGAATTTCCTGCTATAGTAATTGGTGAGCCTGGGAGGTAAACCATTTCAAGGTAGTAATTCTCGTTATTTGAGGGACACTTTTTGTGCAGTTGTCCTCAGTCCGCCCATAGGGGCTACTGCAATATAGAGTTAGTAAAACATAATTATATACGGAACTCTAAATTACTATTCATTTCGCACTTAACCATTTTTTTACCGTTTTTTTTCTATGCAGATTCCACACTCCACATTTGGGTTCCTCTTAGCAGCATTTCATAGATGATTATAGACTCGTGAGCCAGTTGCTTTGAATTGCAAAATGTGTTGCTATGTAGAACCCGCTGTAGCTTAATGTGGAAGGCACCAACAAACTCATTGTTGTATTTAATTTTAATAAATGTAAGGCGTTTAAGTGTAGGGCACGCCACGATAGTGGCGGTAAGTCCCCTCTTTGAGAAGTGGCTAGAGAGGAGCCACGGCGCCCTCACCTTCCGTCTGACGCAGGTCCTCACCGGACACGGATGTTTCGGGAGGTACCTGCACCGAATCAGGCGGGAGGAAACGCCCGGATGCTTCCACTGCGAGGATCGACCGGAGGACACGGTGGAGCACACTGTGGGTTCGTGCCCTGCTTGGGCAGAGCCCCGCCGTGTTCTCGTAGCGGCGATCGGCGGCGGCGACCTCTCGCGCCCGGCCCTGGTGCAAGCCATGGTCCGGGGCGAAGAGGAATGGGACGCCGTCGCCTCCTTCTGCGAAGCAGTGATGCTAGCGAAGGAGGTGGCGGAACGAGAGAGGGAGAGAACCTCTCAACGTCCCAGCCGCCGTGGAAGGCGCTCCGGGCGTCGGGGGTCACGCGATGACCTCCGGCCACCGTAGATGCGGGCCTGTGGACGGTGAGTAACGGGCTAGCTCGCCGTCCGGCCGTCGTCATGACGGCAACAGACCGTGTCGGCGGCGCGTTCGTGTTCCACGCGCGCCTCAAAGAGATGTCAGCAAGGAGGGGCCCGCAAGGGCCGACGCCCGTCGGGGCTGTGGATATCGAAAGGTTACCGCGGCTCCAACACAAGGGCGAAGAAGAAGGAACATGGGTTTGGTTTTTAGTCAGTAGAAGTCTGACACTCCCCTTCGCTCTGCCCAAGAGCGGGGGGGGTTATTCGATGATTTTCCACCCACCAAAAAAAAAAAAAAAAAGGCGTTTAAGTGTTCAACAGTGTGTTATATTTTATAATATTATGTTAAAATGAGTTAAAGTTCCGAAATCATAAAATTTTTCTTCCATTAGTGTTTCTTTAAAATTAATTTATTGGACAGCAGATCAGTGGCCATAATATTTAACTTTGAGGTGGCCTAGCGATGTTAGTAGTTTCAACGGCATAAGATGCCAGCTGCTACTGGTCCTTTCAGTTTACTGATACCTGATCTATAAAGTGAGTTCTAGTCACATAATGATTCACGGACACCGCAAATATGACGTGGGTAGAAAAATATATGGGTTATTAAAGACTCACTAGTCAGACGACCAACGTAGTCGCCTCAGATTATGTACACAACGCTTATGTACATAGATATTAGATGACCCTCAATGAGTAGGTCACAAAAGTGATTACATTGCAGATACCACAAGCGAATCTAGAGTCTAACGTACGGGAAGCTGTATGAGTGCGTATTAACGCTGGTATAACAACTTTACCATAATCCTGTTATACAAGTGGGCCGATTTTCTGGCAACCTCCGTTCTGTTTACTCAAAGCGGCGTTTCGTATTGATTCTAAAATCATCTTGACCTACTTGCAGAGTTGCAGAGTACCATCGTATCTACTTAGATACTGAGTGACGATACGAACGCGTTCGTTTACAACATTAGATAAAGCTGTGATTAAATCTAAATTGCTTTTATTTTCCGTTAGAGGTTTATAAACGATTTGTATAAGGTTTTTCATTGTGAAGTGGTTGCTAATGACTCGCTGGAGTTGTTACACTATTAGATCATTTGTCCTTGCTGCGGCTGGACTGGCTTAGTACTCGTAGGTTTTATTTATATTATGAATATGCTGTGATGAATAATGCCTATTTTCATGTTTTATTGGTAGGGCATAAAATACTTCTGTAAGTTAGAATCTACACTATATCAATATAGTATGACATTGACATAGTAAAAGTTTAGAGTACCTACCTACATCTGTATGGTGTGTTATATAATATTAGAATATTTAGAACGAATTACGCAAAAGTATTTGGCGTTTTAGTACAGTTTTCCCCAAAACAAACTATTGAGAAAAAGTTAAAGTATCCGTTAAAATACACAGCATAACATTTCAGTAGACGGTAGATTCGACTACTGAAATTTATTTCAATACATTCCATTTTCATTCCATTGTTATCTTTCCCCAGAGCTACCAAAAACAATAAAGCTGAATATTTGACATTTCCGTTACTGCCTTCAACGGATTGTTTTCATAATTAAAGGCATCATTTTCATTTCTCAATTGTTTTCCATATCCGTCCTTTCACGCAATGTTTTATGTTTATTTATTAAAATATAATATATCTTTATGATAACCTGTGACAATGAATACAGATAGATACAGTTCTTTTACAGTTTATGGGTAGCGTTTATGTTAGCGTAGATGTTGGGTTGAATTTTGATGAAAGTTGATTCCCTAGTTTTAGGTACTCCCTATTTTTATCATAAACCTTTGGTTTGCAACTTAACAGCTAACGATAAATAAACTGTGCCAGTACTGTATTCTTCTTCCGACATAACCTGCAGGAAGGCATACAAAGACAGGAGACGAGAATATCCGCCACACGACACAAAATGGGCTCATGCGGGCGTGGACACCCAATCGTTCCTCATTGAAGAGGCGGATCCCGCCACGTGACTGACTAGATCTACTCTAATCAGCGAACTCTGGCAACACCCGCTCCACAGATAAATCGGTCGAGATGACCGAGTCCTCGTCTACGGCCATGTACCTATCTGTTGAAATCTGGAGCATTTCAATCAGGCCCAATTTACTAATAAACGGGTTATTTTCCGAATGTCTCCCAGCTGAAGGGATTATAAACCTTATCGCGTTGGAAGAAGGATTGGCTGATTGCATGACATGTTTGCTGGTCGACAGTAGAGCACGGCGGCATTGAAGAGGATGGTTATCTAGTTAATTAACTACCAAACGTACCGTGTATTTGCGAGTTCTTGCACTAGGATTATCAATTTAAATAAATGGCGCATCATCAACTTAGATACTTTTAAGACATCGACTCCATAATAAAATAAGTAGGTACTTAGGTACGGAAAAGGGTGACTTTCATGCAAACTGGTAATGTTAAAAAAAACTGGCCACATGGACAGAATTCGACATATTTTGCATAAATGGTATTGGTTTTTGACCGAATATAAGAAAGGGGAACATCACGCATTTAAAATAAAATTAAGTATATAAGATAGTCAACCACTTTATTATGTTTGAGTCCTGCCCTGAATTTAGGTAGGAGGGCCTTAGGTAGGCCCATGGTAGCTAATTCAGGGTTTTATTTGAACAAAATAAATCTGTAATCAGTTAAAACTTGGTTAAAACAATGAAACTGATGGTTAATCTTTCAAAAGTATTCGCTTTGACCTTCAATTAAATTATGAAGGTTGCCATATTGTTCGGAAGCCTTAAGTCGGTGGTAAACTATTGATTTATTCAAAGTCGTTCTCAAGGGGTTGTACTGGAGTATCTACCAGTCGCGTTGTTTGTGCCTCAAGAAATTATTAATGACACAATATTATTACCTGTACATTTGTACCAGTACAGGTAGGTACTCCTGCTACTAGGTTATAAGAGAATTCGTATAATTTTAATTTATTTTTATTAATTGGCCGAAGTGATGGCAGTTCCAGTTGTTATTATTTTAAACGTCTATATTGATGTGGTAGATAAAATTATTAGGATGACGATGACCCGAATTCTAATACCTATGTTCTGCATTCTAAATGAATTTCAAAATCTATGATGAGTTCTAACTATCATCATCTGCTTAGCCTTTTCACAAATATATTGGGGTCGGCTTCCAGTCTAACCGGATGCAGCTGAATACCAGTATTTTACATGGAGCGACTGCCTATCTGACCTCCACAACCCAGTTAATACTAGGTAATACAATACCCTTTGGTAAGACTGGATGTCATAATTTCAGGTCACTGACTACCTGTAACGACTGCCAAAGATCTATAAGTATGGCAGCCGGGACCAACAGCTTATCGTGCTTTCCGAGGCACGGAGGAAACTCGGTATGTCGGGCGGTCACCCATCCACAGACCGACCTAGGCAAGCACAGCTTTACCTAAAGATCGACCAGAGTGGCAGTGCCACGAGTTCTAACTATATCTAAATAAATACTTTTTGGGCCTTGTTAAACTTCAGAATAATAAGTGAAAGAATTCAATTACTTGACCTCCTTATCTCAACAAAATTTAGGTCGCATCCTAAACAGATAATTTTTCACATTATTTAGGGCGTCATTTCGTTCACAGTTTTGTGGCAATACTGTGTACTTGTAATCGGTTGATAAATAAATGTAACTCAACGCTTATCGCGGTTAGCCTTGGCCTGCTTAGGCCACACACAGCGAACTTTATTTGACGTTTTAGTGTTCGCTATTGTGGAACACGTTGGCATGTAGCCGACCCGACATACATAGTCATCAGTAGTTCACGAGTACTTTGGCTAATATGTTGTACTGCAGTTTCTATAACTTCTGCCTCGCTGTATAAGAAAAGGCGTGATATTATGTATGTTTTCCTCACGAAAACTGTGAAGGATTACGTCGCGAGAAACGTATGTTAGAACCAAATATTCGAAGACATGTATGTGTGATTTACAGGCAGCTACAAACCCACAATTTGCCGTGAGTTGGATAGACGACTCTTAAAGTGACTCCTAGAGGCCTGCTAGAAGAGATAGGCTAATAAGGGCTAATTTATAATTAATGCTCATGTACAAGACCCCAGCACATCAATTCCTTTAGTAGATTGTTAACTTCATCACTACAGCATTAGGTTCAAAGTTGATTGGGAAAATTTTACAGTTTCGGGTGGCTTGATGTAAGTAGGTAGGTACCTACGGCGTCGTAACATGTCTGTTTATAACTGAAAATAATCACCAATTTCACGGTTTTATACGTAATAAACGTATCATTTTAATTATCATATCCCGGCTAGATTTTCAAATTAGGGTAGGCCCCTCATTATATTTACAGTTATTAAACACAAGTTAGTTAGTTAGTTTATTTACACACAAGTTTTCAAATTGTAAAATGTTTTTTGAAATGTAATTTAAACACGTCCAAAGGACCTTTTAATTAAGTACTTATCAAATTCTTTTGTCAATTTATGAAGGTGTTCGAGTTTTTGTAGATTTTTCTGGGAAACCGTGTATTCTATCATAATTAATATATTTCATAATTAATGTAATAAGGAGGAAGCCTATTGCCATCAACTGATGTAATTGGGGGCAAGCCTCTTGCCATCAACCGATGTAATTGGGGGCAAGTCTATTGCCATCAACCGATGTAATTGTGAGCAAGCCTATTGCCGTCAACCGATGTAATTAAGAGCAAGCCTATTGCAATCAACCAATGTATAATTGAAAGCAAGCCTATTGCCTTCCATCAATGTGTTTGGGAGCAAGCCTGTTGCCATCAACCGATGTAAATAGGAGCAAGTCTATTACCATCAATCGATGTAATTGGGGGCAAGCCTATTGCCATCAACACAATGTAATTAGGAGCAAGCCTATCGCCATCAACCGATGTAAATAGGAGCAAGTCTATTACCATCAATCGCTGTAATTGGGGGCAAGCCTATTGCCATCAACACAATGTAATTAGGAGCAAGCCTATCGCTATTAACCGATGTAATTGTGAGCAATCCAATTGCCATCAACCGAAGTAATTAGGAGCAAGCCTATCGCCATAAATCGATGTAATTGTGAGGAATCGTATTGCCATCAACCGATGTAATAGGGGATCGGACAAAAAAAAACTAATTAGTCCGTCAGATAGATTTCCAAAAATTATTGGACACGTATTTTTTCTTTTTTCACGTAAACTTAAAATGAAGACGATACAGTGCTTTGAAAACTCGTGTGACGTCATATGATAGTACATTTTGACGACACAAGTGACGTTTCAAGCCCCACTCCAAGATCTTTGACACGTTTTATCTTCGTCATTTTTTATTCATTTGATAAAACAAAAAACACGTATTCAATATTTTTCGATAATCTAACTTACGGACTAAACAGAATCATATTATTTTGACCCTGTCCGATCCCCTATTGAGAGCAAGCCTCTTGCCGTCAACCGATGTAATTAAGAGCAAGCCTATTGCCATCAACCAATGTAATTGGGGGCAAGCCTATTGCTATCAACACAATGTAATTACAAGCAATCCTGTCGCCATCAACCGATGTAATTAGGAGCAAGCCTATTGCCATCAACACAATGTAATTAGAAGCAAGCCTGTCGCCATCAACCGATGTAATTGTGAGAAATCCTATTGCCATCAACCGATGTAATTAGGAGCAAGCCTATTGCCATAAACCGATGTAATTGGGAGCAAGCCTTTTGTCATTCACCGATGTAATTGGGGCAATCCTATTGCAATCAATCAAAAACAAAATCTATTTTAATTTCCTTGTATTCGTTATGAAAAACACAGTGTTTACATCGGGTTAAAGAATTATTTAGTCCCTCGAACTATAAGCGCCCTCACCCGTCTGGGGGCTAAATAAGTTGCTTTCAACCCTAAGGTAACAATGTACTATTAATAAATTTTCAACTTTATTGCTATGACACTAGCTTTTTGGTTTCGGAGAAAATTTGACGGTTTCGGGTAGCTTGTCTGTGCATGTTTTGCTAAATGGTCAAAACGAAATGAATTACTTGCGACTGTTTAGTAGACACTAGCTACTAGACTGTGGCCTTTACTGAAATATTTAACTCAAACAAGTACTTACTGGGCCCTATGGCCTTGTTTGTTACGCCACCAGTTTGATGTGTGTGCTCATTTCGGACTAGCTGCTGTCCACGACCTTCGTCACTGTGAAATTGTTATAATTAACTAGATGTACCTATGCGATGCAATGCCCTTTTGCTTACCTATTACCTACCTCCCTCCCTACTATCTACCTACCTCCCTACTACCGGCCTACCTACTTACTACCTACCTACTACTTGCTTACTTCCTACCTACTACCTACCTACTACCACCTACTACCACCTACACCTACTTACTACCTACCTACTACTTGCTTACTTCCTACCTACTACCTACCTACTACCACCTACTACCTACCTACCTTCCTTCCTCCCGACTACCTATTACATACTACTACTTTCTCACCGTTTAAACATTTCCTGGACTGCCACAAATATTTTATAACCAAAATTAGCCGTTCTCGAATTTTAGCGCGACTGACGAAGGAAGTATTATTCTTAATTGTACTGTACCCACGACCACGGTACAAACATTTTTTTTTTTAAACTCACATAGGTAGGTACATTTTTGCGTGATTATCCTTTTTACCCGACTGCGGCGAAGCCCAAAAGGAGGGTTATAGGCTACATTAAAATTAAAAAACAAAGAAAAATTGCTGATTTTGGGGGCAAAATCGCGGAGTTAAAAAAAAAAAATTCCTATACCATCCCGTAGGGTATCAAAATGAAGGATTTTAAAAGGAGATTACAAAAATATAAAACACTTATATGTTTAAAAGAAATTCAAAGTGACAAATCCTATAGACAAGCACATAAGTTAAATCATCTGCGAAGAATTTTACGCGACCAACGAAAGAACAAACACGTAAGAACTAAAAAGTGGAAAATAAAAAAAAGTAGTTAAAAAACTAAAAAACCCGACTGAAAAAACAGAAAAGCAAAAAACAAGCACATTTTAAATCAAACAAAACTTGGAAGCAGGCGGGGTTCATTTGAATATTAAATTATGAAACGAAAATAGAATGGACCCCGCCTGCTTCCAAGTTTTGATTTGTGATACAGTTACTGGACCTTAGTCCAGTAACTGTATCCGAAAATGGAAAACTGAAAACTAAAATTTGAATTGCAGTCGGGGGACCTGTAAAGAAATGTTCCACCCAACTGTCCCCCGACTGCAATTAAAATTTTAGTTTTCAGTTTTTAATTTTTTAAATGATTTGTTTTTTTTTTTTTACAGCGATTACTTTCAAATGCATTCAGTACGCATAAAACGCTGTTATTTTAAAATTACAACCTGACTCTTCTCTTCTCTATTTGCATAAATAAAACTTTGAACAGCACATTTTTGATTTTTCTATCACTTCTCTACTTATGTAGACAAATTACGTCACTGTCCTATTTTTTTGGGAAGTTAGGACAGAAATATCGCAAGTAGAAAACAAAATCTCCTCGATGTATACAACAGTTTTAAATGACGTATCATTAGGAAACACCTACAAAGCTCTGGTGCTCTAGAAATTGATTTCCTACAACGGGAATGAAGTTATTTCAATACATTATTTGATGAAGAAATAGCGCTGGAATGGTGCGTATATCTCGCACGGTCGCATGGCCGCATGGCCACTCACAGCGTCCCCCGCTCCTGGCTACCTGCCAACAACTTTAAACTGCTGGAGTTGATCTGAGAACTGACTTCGTGACACATTACTATTGATCCTAACTCTATTTTTATGGTGTGAGCGACGCGTCTTTTTGGTCGATACTCCAGACTAAAGAAGGTCTTGTCTGTGTCATGTTTTTATTTTCTTTTTCTATTTATACACCCTCGGTATCTTCTTAGATTAGGAAGAAAATGAAGACTACGAAATTATTGAATTACATACATACTAGCTTCTACGACTTTCGACATCGCCCGCGTATTAAACACATTATATGAACTTCAAAATATCATTCCAGATATTAATCTGCATAGTCCTAAAAGAGACCTTGTTCTAGTCCTTTATAAAGAATTATCACTACGGAACCCTACACTGAGCGTGACCCGACGCGCTCTTGGCCGGTTTTTTTCATAAATATTTTCAATTTGAAATTCTACATAATATATTTTTCAATAAAATCGTCTCGCCCGGTTGATGCTATCGTTTTCACACCTGACAACGTTGTATGATGCGGTTTGCTCCGGCAGGAAAATATCGTGGGTTACTTTGATCTAGGTACGTCTCACGCAATCTCGCTCGCCTTTACGGAAGTACGGAGAAGACATGAACAAATGCAGGTTGGTTTACAGAAGCCAGTACAAAAAGCTACAAGTTATAATAGACCTAGATTACCGGCATAGACCGGCATTACGTTCAAGGTTGATTAGGAAAATATGACAGTTTTGGGTAGCTTAATGTGTTGGCGTCTGTTCCTTGGTCTAGGTACTATTTAAAATTTAGCATAGGCAGCCTTTAATATTTCCCACAGTTGGAGTACATGTCTTCTCTCTACGAGAGCGAATGAGATAATATATTCCCCACGAGGGCCAGTGTGGTGAGGACGGTGAGGTAGATGTCACATGTCTTTTGATTCTAGGATATGTTGGTTTCCGCATGATGTATGCCTTCACCGCTTGGGAGTGTTATATAACACAAAGTAATGCACCTGCTTGTGTTCGTACCCGCGACCTACAAGTCGCAAGTCGAGGCCGTTATCACTGGCTCACCGCTGCTGCTACCCACGGCGTGTCGTAAACTATTTGCTAACTGCGAGTGATAGTTTGGCAACAGATTTGTGTGGCGTGCCACTAACCTGTGTCTGTATGAATTATATTACGTTGATTGACATCACACATGCTAAACACTCATTTTGTACACCTAGTACACAAGCGTTGCCAGCTTTTCAGTCAAGGCTTTCATACGGGTGTCAATAAACCAATTTGTAAGGGTGAATTTTATTTTTTAGGGATTCGGCTGAAGTTCTTGTAAATATCCTAAATGCAAACGCCACCTCAAAAATCAAATAGCTATTTCAAAAACATTAGCACCTCTGTTTGGTTAGATTTGGTATAATACGTCTTGTTCATCCAGAGATTGAAGCTACAAAAGACAATGTACAAAATATTTTAACAATGAGGACTTTAAGAAAAATATTAACATATAGGGGAAAATAATACTACAACAAAAGGAATTTTGCATGGCGGTAATGATACAAGGTCGGACTCAGTCCAGACTGAGTTAAATCAGTCTGTACACATGATGATATTCACGTTAGCTCATTGGTCAGAGCTAAATACGAAATTATATGTAGTAGAGCCAAGTGGTCAAAGGAACAATGATTTTAAAAAAAAAAAAGCATGAAAATGTTTGATTAATGATCTTTGCCAAAGTTTTAGACATTTTAAACTTTTCATTATTAGCAAAGGTCTGCTACGGCATCAAATATGATAATAACCTAGATTTCAGTAGGTACAGTCGCGCTGTAAATCATTTTTCAATTGATTTCAAATGATTAAATCTGGGATATCTCTCTAAAAATCGAAATAACTCATAAACTACTGAATTTCTAGGGAAAATTTGCTGGTTTAAATTAATGCATTTTAACCCTAATATGACGTCCCGCAAGGAATACGTCGAGTCACCAGTATCCCTGTAGGTATAATAAACCTTACAAATATTCAAGTACTTTAACCTACTACCACTACAACAAAGTTTTAGGTTAATGTGGAAACTTTATCGTTTTGCTATTCAAATATTCACTCGGAAGAGAGTTTCTCTACCTATTTTGTTTTCCTATATATTTAGAATATACTTATATAATATCTATCTATCTCTTTAAATATCTATCTCTTCATATATATAAAATTTTAGTGTCACAGTGTCGGTTGCCAGACTCCTCGGAAACGGTTTGACCGATTTTTGATTTTTGAAAGCATTATATACTCGTAACTACTTTTAGAGCACGCTCTTTAAAATAATCTGATTCACACAACTGAGCTTGATGAAAAAATGCTTTGTCTATTTGAAGTTAACGTATATTATGTTCGACACAAAACATAATTTCTAGTAGTACCTATTTGTTCCGAAGCGTAGGCCCGAAATGTTCCACATCGTGAATTTACGAACAGAGTTTTAGACCCCCGAAAACATACTTTACCACCACCCTCTACCGCCCAATCTCAGAGGGGCAGTGCGGGGAGGGGAAGATTAATAATTCGCTGGTTACGTTAAACAAAGGTACAACGTTACACTACCGCCGAAACACGCCATCTTATAGCTTAAGCCAACGAAATTAGACTGGATGGACTACTTTATATTCTGTCATTAAATTCGCGTTGGAAGCGACACAGCTGTTGCCAAGGCATTTTAAATTAAAACTGTTTTTTAGAAAGCCGACTAGACGTGACCTTTTTAAAACAGTGGCAACATATTAGGCATTCTGCACGTAGGTACAGTTCTTTTGACTATTTGAATTCTTTCGAATGTTAACAAAGGGTTCGCTGCACGATTGAACCATTTCAGATGTTCAATTCATGCATTCGCGAAGCATTGTCAAACTGAACAACACACCGACTCGAATAGAATTGAATTTCCGAGTGCATTATAAAATATGAAAAGCTCTATTGCTCGTGAAAGTCTGCTATAAAGTGAATTCTAACTGCTGAACACTGCCGTGCATTTATAACGAGGGGTTGCAGAGCGGTGCATCTTGAAGGAAATCTTGAGCAGGTTCGGCGCCACTGAACTTTAGACTTTTTCGACAGGAAAATATTGTTTATTCCTGTTCTTTTGGTTCATCAACTACCGTATGATTGCTTGTTGATTTAATTACGAACAATTGTTGTATTCACTCCATATCTGTCAGAGCGCAATTTCAACAAAAAACAAACGATTTTTCTTTAGGAAAATTGGTTCAAAACTCTTTTTTTTTGTATTATTTTATTATGTTACAATTGGCCTGTTTTAATTTGAAATCGCCTACTAAATATGCCTCATTTTAAACCTTTGATATTTAAATAATTATATTGTGCTTGTAAAAACGTGAACGTTGATCCAATTGAAGAGAGGAAGGCTAATTTTGACGTTTCAGCAAAAACAAAGACTTAGCACTCCAGCGCATGTCAATCTACGTTGAAAATTGACAGTGTTTGACAGGTTTTTCAGTACATAAAACTGAATTGTTCCTGTAAAAAACATGCCAGTTTTGATTTTAATATTTTCCCTGGAAGTAACGGACAGTTTATTAATTAATGTGTGTACGTCAAACATATGCGTTAAAAAAATTCAGTAGGGGCCCTATTATGTCTGATGTAGATAAGGTGGAACGAAATGACAGTAAATTTAAAAATAATGGTCCTTGTTCCCACGTGCTACATAATTTCAAAAAAGGGGATACATTCGGAAAATATGTTAAAATATTTTCATCGCTAATTATTATCGCATATGGTTCACCCACCCAGTAGCAAATGTAACAATGCAATGAAAACTTCGATCGATATTAGTTAATCTATGCGAAGGTCTTTATGGATCTGTTCCAAAAAATAACAACTGTATAGCGTAGTTTCTTGAAACTGACTTATCGAATCAAGGCTGAGAAATAGGACGCAGTGATGTTTTTGGTCTGTTCACATAATTTGGAAAATGAAGTTAGGTATATACTTATAAAAAATAATATCACTTTTACGTTACTGTCTCGTTCGATTACCACGGAAGGCATAGTGTTTGTGGTATTTCATCACGAATTTCTCGGTAGTAGCTACGGAGTCTGAATTTGGTGCAAAAGATGTCAATAGGCTCTACCTCTAAAATTATGGAGAGTCGAAATAAAAGAGTTTTAGACAAAACGGTGACAAGAACATGTTTAAGTCCAACGCCATTAAAGGCTACAAAACCAAATACTTGCAGTGGGTATGTAAAATAACAGAAGCCCTGGTCATTTTAATTAGCATTGACCATAATATTAATACGACCGGCACCTACCTACTTAATACGAGGTAGGTATACATTTGTCCTAGGTATTAATTTAAATACTAGATTAGATAAACTGGACAAGTGTACACTCCCCACATAACCGTTGCATGTAAATGGGCACTAGAACTCTGACCTACTATACAAAACGGACTTTTTTAAGAACTCAGTACCTACATGTTTTGCTTTCTCTTTTTTAATTAGCATATTGTTCTGTAAATTATACAAGTTATATATTTTGACACGAAGCTCGAAAACAGTCATGGGAATTGTAACCGTTTCTTTCTGTTGCTGTTTTAATTTTTGGTCCTTTGACCCGGATGCTTTTTGTCTTTCATAATATTTTTGTATAATTTTCATATATTCAAAAATTTTACCTACTATGTATTTTTCAGGTGTTATGGTTTCGAAATTACCAAAATCATTAGATATTGTATCAAAAGTACTGTTATAAATTGGGATCAGTTCTAGCGCTCAAAAACTTCACATTTTTGTCGGTTATCAATTTATAAAATGTACCTTGAATGTACTTCTAAATGATTTAATAGGAACAGTTGAATTAAATGATATTGAATTGGTAGAAGTGAGGCTGGTTGACTTGACAGCGTTTAGCTACGCGCGAGTGTATACGAGGTCGCCACAGTAACCACTGCTACTTTGGACCAAAGACATTAAATATAATAAATTAACGTTGGACAAAGAAATCGAACATAGGCAATAACCAATTGATTTCTGTCAGTGCAAGTGTTACGAGTCAAACTTCTGAATTTGTCTTTTCTATACGGCTTCATTTGTGCAAGATATTTTCCTGTGATATTTCTTCCAAAAGCTTTTATATACCTAGCATCTTACACGTAAATCTCGTAGGTGTGGACGGCACAAATGAATTGGTCAGACAGGCGTTAATATGTATGATGTGAGTAGGTATAGTAATAGCAGCTTTCAGAAATAAACATTTAGTATTGAACTCTACACGATCACGTCCTAACAATTTTGAAGTATTGGTACACACTTCGTCAATTTAAAAAACCCTAGCTGCTGTTGTAAGTAATAAGCCTTTTAAGCCTTTTCCCAACTACGTAGTTGTCGGCTTATAGGTACTGGTTGTCTAATCGAATTCAGCTGTATACCAATATTTTTTATGGAGGTACTGCCTGAACTAGGTTATACGATATTATTATGCCCTTTGATAATTCTGAATCAATCAGTTTATGCATTTAGCGAATCATCATTATGGATTCGAATTTTAAATACAAATCGGAATTTTGAAATTCATTAAGAATGTTTTATTTTAAAACCAGACATTTTAATCTTCTTATGATCACTCCTAATTCTAATTGGATTGGGGGGTTGAATTAGGGGAGGGGGACATGGACATATTCTATTAGTATTAGGTGTATTAAGTGCTCGGAAAATAATACTATTGAAGGTGGTAAAATTGGCCTTCGATTCATTTCGAAGACAATATACAATAGCAGCTCTATAAATTAGCAGGTGCTTGTTATTGGAGTCACACTCACAATCCGATTATTCGTTATGTGTTGTTCCCTTGGTTATTTCCTTTATTTATTTTCATACACACTTATTACATTTTTAAATATTCTTTAGAAAAAAACATTTAAAAATATAAAAATTGTAGCCCACCGGTATCGGGAACAGGGTCCAAGCTACCATAGGGTTTCAGAGAAAGGAAGGAGAGGGATCCGGGCTATCATCCACCACGTGGGCCCAGTGCGGGTTTGTTGCACGTATTGCGCCGCCCCAAATAGAATAGGACAAGAGCAGGTGGACGATACTAATAATGTTGCTACTACAACGTCTTAGGCCTCTCTTTGATGACACTGACCCAGTAAAATGTTTAGTTTATAGGGTTCCGTACGTAGGAAAAACGGAACCCTTATAAGATCACTCGTGTGTCTTTCCGAAGATCCCTCCCCCCTTATCTCCGACTCTCATCATCATCATCACTTCAGCCAAACAAAAGACATCCACTGCTGGACATAGGCCTCCCCTAGGTGTCACCACATTGACCGGTCCCGTGTGTCTCACATCCAGCGGGTCCCCGAAACCTTTTCCAGGTAATCGGTACACCTAGTGGGAGGCCTTCCAACGCAGCGGCTCTACTGAGTCTAAAATTTTGAAAAAAAAAAACAGAAATTAGTTCAACACTTATGGATTACAGGAAAACCTATAGAAGTCTAAGGTGCAAAAAAAATATGGAAAATCTCTTACCTAATATCTACTACAATGTTACGGAAGCGGAACCCTTCATGTGCAAGTCCAAAATCAAAAATCTAAACCAAAAGTCATTTATTCAAACTAGGCTAATATGCTAATTCATCAGCACTTTTCAAACGTCAAAAATTTACTTATCATTACTTTACTATTTGCATTTTTATAAGACAGTCCCCCAAAACGCCCACCCATCGACACTTCCTAGTGTTTAGCTGGAAAGAAGAAGTGGCGGAACAAACTCCCCAGCACACATTCAGTCTGTTAGGTTGGTTAGAAGAACCAGACTCGATACAATAGCAAGTTGTCAGTTAAATTTAAGATTTACTACAGACACAATCAGTAATAAACAAAAGTATATAACAATTAACAATGTAAACATAAAATAATAAATACATAACAGTAAGCTAATTTCGGAGAAAGAACATAAATAACAAACATTGTCTTGTGTTCAACTCAGCGACCAACTAATCTTATCATCTAAGTAGTCGTTAAGAGCGTATGGTACCTTAAACGCGAGTTTTATAATGCGTAAAAGTATAAGATTCACTGCAGTAATCAACATCAGAAAAATATATGATATTCTTTAGGACATATGCTAGTGCCATAGTGTTGTGAAAACATAATACAACTAACTTTGCTCGATACAAAAAAATCGCGAAGATACCTCTAAAAATTTCTTTTAACGAGTAAAAACCATACTAAAATACATGTCATCGTTCTGATTTTTTGTCAAATAATTCTACAAGCAACATACTAAAGTCATAGTGTTTTACTTTTTTAGTCCAATCAATAGTTTTTTTGTAAATCGCAAAATACCACTAATTTCGCACTATTCGGCCGCAGCGGAAGACGTAACAACCGCTTTGTAGTGCAAGCTGATTAGAACTTTATTCTAACAGTATTTCAAGCGAAGTTTGAACCACCACAAATAGGGTTGCTAATCTGAGGTAGCATACGCTCTTAATAGAATAGTAAGATTTTAAACAAAGATTAGATTTAACTTTGGCTATAAACGCATTAAATGGCAAGTCTAGAAAAGAAGATGGCAGTTTATTATAAAATGTTATCCCGCGTGATAGCCCTACGAATGAATTATGAACTTTGTGAAACCGGTGAAAAGGAGCGCGTAGTTTATGCTTATTTCTAGTGTTAAAGTTGTGGATATCACTGTTTTTAGTGTACAGGTGGATATTTTGTCTAATATATAAAATGTTGGCAAAGATGTACTGAGAAGCAACCGTGAGAATACCAATCTCCTTAAAAAAATCTCTAAGGGAAACTCGGGCACCCAGCTGATAAATTGCACGAACCGCTCGCTTCTGCAGAACAAATACATTTTGAATATCAGCAGCTTTGCCCCACAGCAGAATACCGTAGGACATAACGCTGTGAAAATAACTAAAGTAGACTAACCGTGTCTTACTTTTCTGACGGCGTATGCGGCTGAACTTAGCCTTCCCGCTAGGCTTGATATGTGTAAACCCCATTGCAATTTTGAATCTACTGCTATGCCCAGAAATACAGCAGAGTCGGCAGTTTCCAGCTCCTGATTGGGGAGGATAATATTGGGACCTAGACTTCTAACATTGGATAAAGCGAACTTAATTATTTTAGTTTTCTTGGCATTAAGAACAAGGTTGTTTGTTGTTAACCAATCCGTGACCATTGATAGCGCGCTGTTTACGTCGTTAAAATCGTGTCTATTCCTATCTACTTTAAAGATAAGAGAGGTATCATCTGCAAATAGTACAACGTCACAAAAACCCTTTAAATAATATGGCAGATCATTAATATAAACCAAGAATAAGAACGGACCCAGAATTGAACCTTGAGGTACACCTAGCCGAACCCAAGTCTACACATTGGAATCTATTTTGTAAATACGAATCTATCACATTTAGGGCCTCATTTTGAACACCGTAATGACGAAGTTTCCGTAAAAGCGTGTCGTGATGTACGCATTCAAAAGCTTTAGAGAGATCGCAGAAAACACCGATTGCATTTTGCGCTTTCTCCCATCCCATGCGTTAAATATGTGTTTTAGCAAAGCAACACCTTTATCCTTAGTCGAACGACCCTTTGTTAAGCCATATTGATCATTATGAAGGAGTTTATTTAATTTAAAATATACTAACAACTGTTTGAGAATTAATTTTTAAAATTTTTTGCTAAAAGCAGGTAAAATAGAAATTGGTCTAAAGTTACCATTATCATTTTTACTGCCTGATTTAAATAGAGGGATGACTTTACTGCTCTTCATAAGGTCAGGGAAAGTACCCAAATCAACGCATTTATTGAAAGTAACAGCAAGACAGGGGGCTACGATTTCGATTATGTTACTTACAAGTTTAATAGAAATGCCCCAGTAATCACCTGTGTTTTTAGACTTAAGTGAATTAAAAACTTTAACTACACCACGAGGTGTTACATGTTCGAAACTAAATACGTTACCACATTTAGACACGCTGCTATGCAAAAGATCTTCGGCCTTAAACGGCGACGAACTCGGGGAACGAGTCGTCGCTATAGGTATGCTGGCAAAATACTTATTAAAAGCCTCGGCTACGTCGGCTGATTTGTTAACTAATTTGTTACCCACCATGATCAGGTGATTATTTTGTTTAACAGATTTACCCGTTTCATTGTTAATGATTTTCCAAGTGGCTTTAACTTTATTATTAGAATTTTTAATGGTCTCGCTTAAGAATTTTGATTTTGCAATAATACAAATCTTTTTAAATAATTTGGAATAATTCTTAACATACTCTAGAAAAGTTGTATCAAACCTGTATGTATTGTTTAAGACCATACAACTCCTATAATCGGGCTCGACTTTTGTAAATACCCGGTGTAGCCCATTGGTTGAAGCCAACAGAAGGTCCCTTAATGTTAATACTTTTAGACTTAAAAATAGATTGGTATTCATTTTGCACAACATCAAAAAGGGCTTTATAAATTTCATTAGGAGTCTCGTGCTCTACTATTGACGGTGTTACTTTAAGTGCTACATTATTTTAAAATTTATTGCAACGACTAGCTGTATGAGGCCTGCGTTCTATTTTGCGCGGCTTTCTTTTTAATGGCTCATTGACTTGTAAAATCAAATGAACACATTCAATGATGTCCACATACGTTTATTTTATTATATGGGAATACCATATAATAAAATAACAGCAGAATTGGGATTTATTTTAGTCAGTTTAATATGACTAATTAATTGGCTAACACTGGCACCGGGTAAACAATTATTTATAACATAGTGTGGTGAACATTGATTAAATAAGGTACCAAAACCTTGACCAAACTTATCAGAAAATAAATAAGTGGTATCTGTAACAATATTATTATCATTACTTCCAACTGGCTGAGCCACTGAGGGAGCAGGTGACTGGTGCTGAGGCTGTGGAATAACTGTGCACGCACAGCTACAAGAAAGGTTATTCGTCAGAGACTCATACCTCTCCGCATTGTACGTGACCAGGTCCACCAGCTCATTGGCCTCCTGCATGCTCTTACTCAGGTCTTGTTGAGAAGCCTCATATTTACTAAAGATATCCTTTAGTGTATACTCCCTAACAAACAGCTCATCCTGAAGGTTTTGAGTGTCAGTCTCATACATTGACCTACATAATTCTAATTCACTGATTTTTTTGCCTTATTTTTGTGTTTTGTTTGTTAAATTTTAGGCGTTTCATGAATTTTTTAATATTTCTAATTCGTTTATTAATTTTAATGTATTTTTTAATCTTATTATGACTAGTGAATATATTATTTTTACAGATAGTTTCATTAGTTAAGTCAATGGTCACAATTGGCTCAACACAAACAAGTCCTGACCGGCTACCGACCAACTCATCATAAAGACTGCAGGTGTTCGCAGACTCTTCAGTCCGACTTGCACTTGGCCAGTTTTTTGACAAACAGTGTGCTACGTGTAGTATACTAGTATGCCCGCGTAACACCAACATAATAATTTCTCTTAGAGTGCTCTCTTGTCTATTTTGATTAACATCTTATCTTATCTTATATATATATATATTTATAAAATATATTTATAAAAATGTTATGTTGGTTTGTGTACGCTTCAAAAACTCAAAAACTATTTCACCGATTTTCATGCTGTTTTCACCAATGGATAAAGTAGTTCTCGAGGAAGGTTTTTAGTATATGATTTAACCGATTTCCACGCGGGCGAAGCCGCGGGCATCAGCTAGTATAAAATAAATTGTTAAAAAAATATGCAACAAACATACAGACACAACAACATACATTCGCATTTACAATAGTCGTAAGAATTTCTGACATTCTTCCGTATACTGATGAAAAAGTGCCTCTCAGATAGGATTCCCAAAGACAACCTTGACGAAAATTGCCTTAGTCCACAATGACAGTGGTGTTCGGTAGGTACTCGCTCAGCTAGGTCGCCAACCGCTAGCAATTCGTCCTCTAAACATTCATGAGTATAATGTTCGTATGTACTTGTGACTTGTGTCGTAACTAGTACACTGTGCGTGTTGTGCAGCCCAGCCGTCACATGTTGTAGCCCAATCATACAATCAATGGAATCATTTGTTGCGTGTGTGTGTGTATAGGTACACCTCGCCAAAACATATCTAGAGATCCACACACTGACACAAAACTATTCAATACTTTGTAGTCCCCGGACGATTTAGGACAGTTTTTGTTCCAAATAAAACTTTTACCCAAGGGGCCGACTTTCATGAAAATGTTGAACAAAGAAAAACGATCGTAGTTTTTCTTTCTCAAATTCATTTCATAATTTTTTTTTGGGGTCAAAAACCTTAGATTACGATTTTATGTATACGATATTGGAATTGGAGCTATTTACAAAAAAAATGGGAATATCATCGTAGGACTATTGTGTAAAATTATCGTCCCAATTTTTTGTTAAGTTTGTATGATAATCGTTCATAGTTACTAAAGGTGTGGCATATCTTGTCGGCCGTGCGATACTGCAATGATTACCTATATTATTTATCAGTGTTCTAGATCTACGTGCTGACTCCTGGGGATTTTTCTGGGAACTCAGGAGTTATATAAATGATACTTGATTATTAAATAACTGTAACGTTTACTTATTTTTTGGGTCGAGTTCTAACTGCCACATATACTAACAAAAAAATAATATTTGTGGTCCCATTTGATTTTCACTGAAATGTTTTATCCTTTACCACATCACAATAAAAGACCGTGTGTTTTGTTAATGAACAGCCTGCAATTAATTTCAGTCTACCAATTAGAGTGCAGTGTAATACCTACTTGCGCTCGTGAAATTATTCATTATTTTACAATTCCGGGAGCAAAGCAATTAGTATGAAAATAAATGCAATTACATCATTTAAAGTAGTTAATTATTATAAATCAAGTCTTACATTAATTAGGTAGGTACTTATCGATTATAAAAGTTGACGCAGAGATAATAATAATTTCATATCTTGGACGTGGGTGTGTATGTGAGATATAAAAAACGTATACCTATTAGGTATTTAAAATACCTTCAACATCAGTGCTTGAATGAAAATACTACATCGAGTACGTCATCGATTTATTATGTGTATAGATATATTAAAAATAAAAATAAAACTTGAAAACCTGTGTTAAGGATTAATTTACAACAATTTGTAACGGAAAATCTTAAAAAGTTTGATATAAGATTGTTCACGCTCGTTTATTAGACACGACCCAAGTCTAAATACATTTGCTATGCCGCTATTTACCTACGTGTATCTAACGAACATAGACACTGATGTGCATGTTATAAGGTCTATTATTATAGTCCGTTATCTGAATAGTGTTGTACATGTGTACGTACCTACGAACAATGTCGGTTGGTCGATAAGTAGTTAGAAGTTGCTCAAGGCTGTCGACTCGTGGAGGAGTAAAAACTTGGTCAAGGCCTGTTCTTAGTCAAACGGTTGTAATATGTCTGCTTTTGGCACTCTCGCGGGTTATTTGGAAATTCCTAACGATGGAAGTTTTGAATTAACAAAGGAAAGGAAATAAGGGGGTTATCGTTGAGGAAATCGACATAACACAACGGCATTGACGGCATGCCAGAGAGGTAGGTAAGACTAGGTAGGTTATGTTTAAATAAATTATACAGCAACTACTTGAGCAACTACGAATACATATAATTTTATCGAGTAGCGGTGCTATGTAGTGGTATTTGAGTAGATCTATAATGATTGCACCTGCTTCGTCCAAGCATACACAAGCACTTCTTTTGTCTCTAAGGCCGAAATTGAATTGAAGATAACCGAATGGAACAATGCGACTGTGAACACTATGCTCTCTGGTATAACGGCTACTGTTGCTTGGTTTAGTTTTGGTAGGTACTCCTTGTTCTAAAGTGCGTATTGATCGAAATTTCGGCCAAGTTGGACACGAGACATGTTACACGGCAAACGAACTGCTCAAACTTTCAAATGTAATCTTCAAAGCAATATTATATCGCATTTCGAAAGTTGGGCAGTATTTTCGGACGACTACAAAAAAAAAGAGGAAGTTCCCCATTCCGTTGTATTTATTTTTATGTTTCTTACTTCATAACTCCGTCATTTATGAACCGATTGAAAATATATTTTTGGTAAAAGGTACGAGTACTATATATTCTCCGATTGTACTCATAGAAATTTCAACAACATCAGTCCGGTCGACGTCGGTTGTTTCATGCATGATGGACAAACAAAACAGTCGATTGTATTTTTGTTAAGCAACAAAGAAAAATTGTTACTCGACAAGAAATGTGGAAATTCTCACACATATCGATATTGATCACCTACCCTTAGGAAGTTTAGGTGATCAATATGGATGTGTTGGAAAGCAACACGGTTTGCTGAAAAGCAAGTAGGTATGTTTTCCTATTTGAATTTGAAATTAATTTCTTTGTAAGGTTTTCGTGTGGATTGAATCTCCAATTGGCGAATATTGCAATTTTACAACGTTTCCGTATAATTTTACGTGAAATATCATATTGTATCTGAGCTTGTATTAATAAAAATATCGATACTAGCTCAGTTAAAATTTCATATATTCATGTTTATAAATGTAGAGTCTATTTGGTACTAATTGTTTTTGTAATAGGGGGCGAGCCTATTGCCATCAACCGGACACAAGTCCAGACTCCGTGCCTGCTACTAACAAATTTCTGATGGGAAAACCCAATAACACTTTGCCTGTCCCGAGAATCGAACCCAGTTCTGCAGTTGTGCGTGCGACCACTAGACCAATTATGTTAAAGTTATTCTAAACCAGAAGTTATTATTACATAATTCATGGTTTTAATAATCAAATGGTCGCCCTCACTTATGGAGGGTATTCAGAATACACAAATAAGATTTCGGAGAAAATTCCGAACATTTGAAGAAGACTTCGGGCTATTCTTTCCGCAGTATGATTTTGTTCTGATATTTTACAACGGTTAGTGTATTACTCAATACTAGAGGGGTTCGATAACGATAAAAAGTACATTCACAAGTCGATGACACCGGCCACGATATACTATGCAGTAGTCATTCCGCATGCCTAAAATACCTCTCTACCGAAGAAATTTGAACTTTACTTATATACCAATTTGAATCTAGAACTAGTCAGAACTACTAAATCATTTTATGTGTCAAATGTTGGGTTTCTCTACCTAAGATCTTGCGGTGAGCCAATTATTTATTGAACAATGTGGCTTATGCATGTCCCTTTATGATTGTCTTCGTCTCAACTCAGTACATCAGAACTTCACAAGGCATGACCAAACCTTTCTTTGTCCTGTTTCGTGGGTAATTCGTATGCAGTGCACACAGGCAATACTGTCTAATGCGAGATCCCTCCACATTTAGATTAACGCACCTTTCACAAGGCGAGACGTGCAGTAACTAGACTGCGAATGGTGTCCTGATAACATTCACTGCTAATTAGCTACATTGATGCTATTTAGTCGATTTGGGCAATGACAGTAAGACACCCTCATTATATGGGACTCAAACATAGTAGGCGTATTAAAACCACAGCTCTGCCAAGCTACTCGTGATTACTAGCGTGATGTTATGTAAGCTTTGAGTATAAAAGTTGCCCTATTTAGTGATAGCTAGTATGTACATAGTTGTACAAAAATGAAATAGTTAAGCAGTTTCCGTTGTCAAACACGAACATGTAACGATTTGCCATTGTGTTCCATTTACCATTGTTTCGACAGCGTGTTGGATCGCTGATGGCGTGGCGTGGCGGCTCACGGGCACTCGTGCGCTGGCGCCGCGCAAGCGTCGAAATTCGTCGGTGTCATCGAACTGGAGTAGCCTAGTTACGACGATATTTCGATAGAAGTGGCCACCAACGTGTCCTCCCACTGCCAACGCAAATTTGGACAGTTAGACATTACGAATACGTATTATATATATTTTAAATAATGTTGTTATCGTGGGGAACTGTTTGCACATCAACTGGCTTGTAAAATAACTTATGAACTCGCTTTTAAGAACTTCCTGTGAACTCGCTTTGTATGATAATATGAATGAATGATAAATGAATTATGATGGATGCTATTTATCTTAAACTTAGCAGTTACCTATATAATTTGAAAAGATTCTTTGTCCGTCCCCCTTGGTTACAGTGATATTATGGAGGGTGAATTATAATAGACAAAATCTTCAGGTGTGCTTTGAATAGTGTACCTATTTGAAAAGAACTCGTATTTGTGACTCGCTTTGTCATCTCTGGTCAAGGCTGTTGCTTTTGTCTCCTCAATAAGTCTGACATCATTCGCCAGGTGACCTTCCCTTTGAAGAGTTACTTCATTGAACATTCTACTAACATTCATTCTAAATTCGTCTTCCAAATATAGTGTGGCTTGCATTCAATAATATAATAACGGGGCAGGAACGTCTTTCGAGTGGACACGACTCGACGCGAATAAATAGCCCAAGTCAGTCAAATATAAAGTCCCATTAAAATAGGTGGACAAAATTTTAGAAATCATTCAGACCACCAAAATAAGGACGATGGTAAAAATAATAATAAGAAAAACTCATTTAAGTACCTACTCATAAAGGATGAGTTTGTTCTAGAGTGCCATCAATTTATTATGATAAGTAAAAAAAAAATCACTTTACTTAATGTTTTTTTTGTTTAGATATCTTTGGACGTAGACGTACTGAACGCTGTGTTAATTAAAATTTGTCCACCTATTTTATTTAATGGGACCTTATATTTATACCTAACTAACTGCAGAAGATGCCTTTTCCTTTTCCTCGGCTGAAAACTTTTATTGAGAAATCTAAATACGGAGACAGTTGGGAAATAGTCTTCACATTAGATCCGTTCCAATTTCTGGTCGGCGAAAATTGGAAGAGACTTTTATAACTGACGGAACAGACAACTAACCCACAAAAATAAAAATAGAATTTAGAAATTGGGCGTCTAAAGTATTTTACTTTCTTGTTATTTAAAGTTTGCTCGTAACTATAAATGAAAATTTCAAGTAGTTTACGATCTGATTATTCGTTTACTGTACGAGTTAATGTGTGATGTCTGTTCGTTCGTTCGTACCCTATAATCTTCTTAACTACTAAACCGTTTTTGATGAAGTTATGCACACTGGTTCTACACATGCCTTTTTTTTTAGGGTTAGAAATCGTCAAATTACTCCTCCCGCTCTGGGCAGAACGGTAGGGAGAGTCAGACTTCTACTGACTAAAAACCACCCATGTTTCTTCTTAGCCTTTTGCCCCCCCCCCCCATGACCCCTTCCATGTTGCTGACATCTCTTTGAGGCGCGTGTGGAACACGGACGCGCCGTCGACACGGCCTGTCGTCGTTATAAGGGCTTGTTAAGGCGACATTAGCTGCCCGCGACCTTGAGCGCGCGTTTAACTCATCGCCTAAACAAATAAGGTTGAAAATGGCGATGCGTTTGATGCTCGTGACTGCCAAAATGAACGATAGTTCGCAGATTTAATTTATTTAAAAAAAAAGTACGCTGTAATGTTAAAATATTTTTACATATGTCTTTAGTTGGTTAAATTTCCTTTCTGATAGTAAAAAAATAAATAACAGTTGTCACTCAAAATATTGAGCATTTCGAGACGAAAAAGTTTTTTCGTGTGATTTTTTTCGAGGTTCTTGATTACTTTTAGAAAATATTTTTGCATAAGTATTTTACCAATACATTTGACTATACACTGTGTTTTTTTTGGAATTGTAATAAGTAGCAATACGGCTAACTCTGCGACGAAAAACAGGTCGTTTTTACGGTTCCCCCGTTGACTGCGTCTTAACGTGCGAAAATAGCTTCACGTAAAATAAAATAAAATCTCACGTTCCGCCACTTCCTTCGCCACTCTAGCATCACTGCTTCGCAGAAGGAGGCGACGACGTCCCATTCCCACTCGCCCCGGACCATGGCTTGCACCAGGGCTGGACGCGAGAGGTCGCCGTCGCCGATCGCCGCTATGAGAACACGGCCCAAGCGAGACAGACCTCCACGGTGTGTTCCACCGTTTCCTCTGGCCGATCCTCGCTCTACACACCCTTGAAGGTTTCGATAAAAATATGGCACAACTAGCAAATAATATATAAAATATTTGATTCCTAAGAAGTACCTAAATAAAAGCAATGGTAGATTCCACCACGTTTCAAGTCTATGAAAGAAAATGGTCACCACTAATTGAACCAGATTGTTGTTAAGATGCAGGCGGGATGCGAGGGGGGCGCGGGGTGTGCGGCGGGACTAAGGCGACAAATTCGCGAAGGCCGTTTCCCGTGCTTCATCAATGCGAACTCTTGAACTTTGGCATACATACATGGCTCATTGCTTCGCAGCAAATAGTTGTAGATGTAGTTTATCAGAAAAGGTAGGTAGGTACTCTACATTTTCACAATGATTTTAAATAAAGGTAATCTGCATTCACAATGGTTTGAGAATGCTTTGAAATATTTTTTTTGTGTTTTTATTAATGTGCCGTTTATCTTCATTTTTTAATATCTTCAGAAATCATTAGTTAGAGATTAGAAGCTGTCAAAAGTTTTCAGTTCGTGTTTTAAACATAACTAAAATTACGTAACCTAACCTAATTCTAGTTTTAATTCCACTTTAAAGCATTTTGACATTTATGTAGCAGGTGAACGTTACCCATTTTGTGGGTTAAGGGTTTAGAAGACCCACCCTTACAAATTGTTGAGTAGTGCATAATTAATGTTGACGACAGAGCTCCTACCAGCTGTCAGTAAGCTGTCAGTAAGTATCTGCAGAGAAATCATTCATTTTATGTCAGCTTACCGAAAAATTAATGTACAACAATTGACAAGTAACCATTTTCAAATACCTATATGATTGGTAATTTCATCAATTAGGGAAATAATTTACTGAAAAAACTATATAATCGATAAAAACATATTTTATATGGTATTTTGTTATTTGACAAACAATTAATTTTACATGACTACAGTAAGTTTAAAAACTTAATTTATTTTATATTTATGCCACCTGTGGTACATACTCGGTTATCGTGACATGCGATGCGGAGGAATGAGAAAAATGTAGGGAGAGAGAGGCCAAAGAACTTTAAAAACTATGTTAGTAAAACTTGTAAATTTGACAAGAAAATAAGAAATACATAAACGGATAATCATGATTTCCCCACAACAACATTCAGGAGACGTTCTGCTACAACGACGCGGCACATTTACATCTGATCGCTATGGAGTACATCATCATCATCATCATCAGCCTATAATGTTCTCACTGCAGGGACTCAGGCCTCCTCTCTAGGAAAGGGATGGGCCATAATCCACCACGCGGGCCCAGTGCGGTTTGGCAGATGTCACATGTCTTCGAATTTTTTGGTTCTAAGACGTGCCAGTTTCCTCACGATGTTTTCCTTCACCGTTTTGTGAGCAGCGGTGATGAAATAAACTACACAAAGTAATGCGCCTGCCTGGGTTCGAACCCACGACCTACTGTTCGTAAGTCGGGGCCGACACCACTGGGCCACCGCTGCTCTCAAGTATCTATATAGCTCTCTATGGAGTACGCTGCACTAGCAAATATTCCCGAGTCCCGACGCACTGCAGAAGCGTGGTAGCCCCAGCAACATCCTGATTGCATAATGTTGAACTTGAAGAGTACGATGGCCCCGTTGGGGCTGCGGGTTGTTCGAAAGAGATACCGCGACCTCGGCACAAGGGTTAATAAGGAACATGGGTAGTTTTTAGTCAGTAGAAGTCTGACACTCCCTTTCGCTCTGCCCAGAGCGGGAGTTGTTATTTGAAGAATTCCCACCCCAAAGCATCCTGATTGCTTTACATATACTCGTATTAAACTTGAAGAGTATGATGGTTTTCTGCGTACAGCTTATCCATAAGGCACACGGGTACAATATCTGACAAATTCACTTTAAAAACATTACACGTCGTAAAAGACTTTTAAAAGTTCAGATTATTATAAAAAACATGATTTGGCCAAATTATAAAAATATTAAATAAAATACCTATGTACTTAGATTCATACGTAGATTCAATATCATGCGAAACATTCGTAAAGAGAAAAATGTTTATCCAAGTGTTTGTAAACGAAGTGATTATATTTTATGAAATAAAACATTAAATAAGTTGTTTGTAAAATAAATAATGAAACATTCGTTGTAAACTAAAAATGTTTCTAAGAAGTTTTGTTGAGATATTATTGAATAAGTGAACCTATTCAGATATTCATTAAGTATCGTTATCTATTCGAGTGGTAATCCCTGTTGTAATTACGTATTACTAACGAGAAAATACTTGGTTAATAAAAATAAAGAACAGTTTATGAAACTATCGACAAAGTTTAGAAATTGCCCAAGTGATTGATGGCAAGACTTTCTAACTTGAAAGTAGGTATACCAACTCGAGCAGTATTCGAAACGAAATTGGTCCATTCACAAGGTTAGCGAAACGAAAAGTGTGACAAATCATAAAACGTTACAAATTATAAATGGATTTAGGAATTTAGTGTGTCATTGAGTTCTCAAATTATTAAAATTCTTTGTGAACGATGCATCTAGCGTGGGACTTGCGAGAGTCGCAAGCAAACTTTCACAATGCGTTCTTTTTAGAAGTTCTCGATAGAAATCGCCTCGTTGGTCGAATGGAGGCGAGGACAATGTGGAACCTTGAGTTCATGGGATTGATACGAGGTCAGGCCGAACTAACACGAACGTGACGGTGACTACAAAGGTTTCTTATATAGTGTGAACTACAGTCAAGGGCCTCCCTTTTAAATTCGAGTAGGTATGGATTGCGCGTTTGGTAGTATAATTCCGGACTTATTACGGACCTTTGAATGTCGCATTGAGAGATGTTAAAGTGTGATGTTTCCATCTATAGGTCAGTCACGAGCAATAAAATCAATAAAATGTAAATACTCCAACTCCCCTAAATTCAAAAGCTATCTTGTGGCATTTCCTTTTTAAAGACAAAATCTATTTAGAAAAAGTATGACTTCCAAGATACTACTAGGGTCGTGATTTTGATGATTTATTATTATATAAAAGTGACTGTACTGTCGAACAAGCTAATAAGTATACAGGCAGAAGTCTTATAATTCTAGTACACTGAAAATATTGATTGCAATTTTGTTTTATTAAGCGTTTCGCATTAAGCGACTGATGTCGCTTAATGAAACGCTGTATCTTTTGACATCAGTCTCTAAATGTATCTGTATAATCTTTTAAGTAAATGCAAGTTAACTGGCTGTTTACTTATTAGCTTGTTCGACTGTACAAGGTAGAGCTTCTATAATTTAATGAATGCATTAAAATAAACTTGTCTTTGTCTTGATTATTAGTACGATGAACTACATGCTCAAAATCTTGAAGTGTGCTATGAATGTAGTATGTGTGAAATAAACTCGTATTATGGTGCCTCTTATGCTCTACCTTGTTAAAATGAAACAAACAATATACATTCAGGAAGGCATCATACCCGGTAGGTATGTGGTCATCCTAGGGGACAGTATTTACCTAATGAAACCCTCTGTGTCTGATATCTACGTAGCGTGCAGGGTGCAATGCGATCCAGTCAAGAAGGCAACTCGAAGATACCTATACATACTTGGTTTTGCATGCAATACATTTAAAAATAAAATTAAATAACCCTACCTATGTTCTTTACACAATAGGGGATCGGACTGGGTCAAAATAATATGATTCTGTTTAGTCCGTAAGTTAGATTATCGAAAAATATTGAGTAAGTGTTTTTTGTTTTATCAAATCAATAATAAATGACGAAGATAAAACCCGTCATAGATCACGGAGTGGGGCTTGAAACGTCATTTGTAGGTACAAAATGTACTATCATAATATGACGTCACACGAGTTTTCGAAGCACTGCATCGTCTTAATTTTTTGTTTACGTGAAAAAAGAAAAAATACGTGTCCAATAATTTTTGGAAATCTATCTGACGGACTAATTAGTTTTTTTATGTCCGATCCCCTATTATAACAAAACATCACACCCGTTATCACCGAATGGTTGGGCAGAGGTGTACCTAAGTGTTCTAAAGTAAATACAATTTCCATTTGTTATGTTTAAGGCGACATCACCTGCCCGCGACCTTGAGCGCGCGCTTAACTCATCGCCTAAACAAATAAGGTTGAAAATGGCGACGCGTTTGATGCTCGTGACTGCCAAAATGAACGATAGTTCGCAGATTTAATTTATTAAAAAAAAAAATACGCTGTAATGTTAAAATATTTTTACATATGTCTTTAGTTGGTTAAATTTCCTTTCTAATAGTAAAAAAAAAAATAACAGTTGTCACTCAAAATATTGAGCATTTCGAGACGAAAAAGTTTTTTCGTGTGATTTTTTTGTGATTTTGTGTTTTTTTTTTTTCGAGGTTCTTGATTACTTTTAGAAAATATTTTTGCATAAGTCTTTTACCTATACATTTGACTATACACTGTATTTTTTTTGGAATTGTAATAAGTAGCAATACGGCTAACTCTGCGACGAAAAACAGGTCGTTTTTACGGTTCCCCCGTTGACTGCGTCTTAAGTCTAATTTACATTAAACACGTTCACTAAATCTTATGTTACCTTCACAAATGATTTCTTAATCTTAATATTGTGAAAAAAGTTATCTCCGTAATTTATTTTAATTTCCCGTACAGACGCACCTTCCATACTAGTGAACACTTATACTTTAGGTACATTAGCATCCGAATAACCGATCTCTAGTCATGAGAAAATTTAATTAGGCACATCAGGATCCGAAAGAAACTACGTTCATGAAATTCCGACTTCTGCGAAATTGAATCCGATGGACATTCTTTATCCGTATTGAATTATTGATACCTGAATTACACTAGATGCCTATATACATTGGTATATAATATGTTTAAGAAGGCAGGATTTCATTGTCCTTTAGTGAACAGTAGCGTCCTGGAGAAGGGAGGCCGCTTGAGAGCCTATCATGATTTCACGTCAGGGAGAAGGCATCATTAACAGTCGTTTTGATTACTGCGGACGTTACGTGGTTTCAATAGGATAGGATAGTGTAGCTTCCCAGCAACGGTGAAATATTTTTTTCAGTCCATATTCGTTACATAAATAAATAAAATTAAATAAGCCTTTATTGCTGTAACTTTCATGCTTAGTCTATAACGTTTATAGAAACTACTAAAATAACGTTAAGTTTTACAAACTGAATAGATTTGTTACATATAAAAATACAAATCTTTGCTCTTTATATCATTAGTATGTATCAGTTATAGAAATACTACAGGGAAATGATTAGAAAACATTCATGAAAGTCCTGAGAGCTTGCTTTGTTTAAGAACCAAATCGGACGAAATCGGAAATAGTTCCTTATAAGTAAAATAATAAATAGCAGTAGACGGAATAAACTACTTGTAATCATGCCAGCCAACGATTTAATATAAAATCTCTGAGTAGCTATCAGACATTCAGCCGTGTCCGGAGATTGAATGGCCATTTCAGCATTCTTGTGAATCATAAGTCCTTTTTTAGCTATTAAAGGTATTTGAAAAGACGAGGAGTCTACGGCGAGAAGACTGCGAATGCTACCGTTTAAACCTTAATGGCTATAGGACGTGAAAGAGGTGATGAAAAAGTGAACCATTACTTTGAAGTTTCGCTTTAGACTTAGTCGAATCTGCGGGTTTCAGTACCGACAGTATCATTAAGGCTCTGAAAAGCACCTTAGGTGTTTTCATAAATAATTTAAGATTTATCTGAATGATTTAGCTTTCTCTGATTACTACAATATTATCGGAACAACACAATGATCTTCGAAAGTAGAAACAACCAATTAAAATGTTTCGAAATATTGAAAAACCCCTAAGTACCTACGCTTTTGTTTGCAACTGCTCCCGAGTGCGACGCCGACGGTTCAGTTTCCATAAATTTTTGTCCATTTTCGCAGAACCTAGTCCGCAAGTACTCAGCGAATTCATTGTTCGTGCATTTGGACTATTGTTACGGTATATGCATAGTGGACAAAGAAAACCGAAATCGGATCAGCGGTTTTCGAAATTTCAGCACTCGACAACGAACGTTCCAACAAGAAATGAATGGGCATGAAAAGTACGCATTGTTTTCTGAAATCCGTAAGGTAATGTAGGTACGATATGTGTTCAACATATTGAACACATACGAACAGAAATTACATAAGTAAGTACATATTATGTCAACAACAATATCTAGTAATTACCAATCTGTGCTGTGATACATGGCAATAATGCCTTGAACGATCTAATTACACAGATCTCGTGATAATCACATGAAGAACTATTAATGTCAGGCATGGTTAGAATGCTGGAAGTTGGCATCTATACTTAATTCAGTAGGTATAATACCTATTAATGCATATGCATGTTATATCCATGCATGCATATGCATGTATGTGCATGTAATGTGCATGTGAATTTCTCTGTAGCAGTCACGGAGTCTGTATTCGTGCCCGGCAGCCTCGCCTTCTTTCATCAAATGTTGGTGTACTTTTAGGTACACAGTGCTTAACCCTTCGGATATTGAAGGAGTGATGTTATCTCAATTCGATGACTTTAACTACATACTTAAGAAATATTATTTGAAACAAACGACAGAACATTTCCATCATAAAATACTGCAATGACAATCAATTGGAAAAATAAAAACAAAATTGTTATATCACAAGATGTATTAAACTGCTGTGTGGTGCAATTCTGATCTGCATGCGCTAATGAGGGCAAATATCTGTAATTTATGCAGATGTCTTCATTGTGGGATGCTGCACGGTGCAGAATGCGGATTGTTGGGTCGATCTCTCGAATTATTTCAAGTAATGAAGTGCTAAGATGCGTCTTTGACATAACGTACGTACGTAAAGTTGCGTAAATTAATCGGTGAATTTTGTTTTCGTTATATTTGACACTTGTTACAAGTAGTTAATGGTCCGAAAGTCTAACAAACTAGTCTTATCAAGGGGGATTGTATTATGGGTAATACGATCGAGTATATAAGTAATGAGTAAACAAAACTTTAACTTTATAGGTCAAGTGAAAGTAGTAAAAAAGAGCACATGCACATGTCCAGCATGTGTGCTCTTTTTAGCTCAGCGATGAGTCTCGAATATAATTCCGATAGATCGACATTGGAATTGTCAGTCAAACGTCAGGCATTGGCTGGACTCACTGAGTCTAGCCAATCCCTGACGATTAACTCAACCAACTGACGTTTGACCAATGTCGATCTATCGGAATTATATTCCAGAGTAAGCACCCAGGTTTGCACAGGTCGAGCTTCCGTGGGCGAGTGGCGCGAGTAATCGCTCGTCACACTTGCACACTCGCTTATAGCCCGACGACAAAACTATCGAAACTACACACTCGTTTCCCGCTGATCGCCAACTCGTTTATAGTTCTACTCGTTTCTCGTTCATCGTCGGCGGTCGGACCACTGCCTTATTGTGAGGATCTCAAATTCATACCGCTCAAGTTATTAAAACAGTATTAGTTCAGTCATTTTAGATTTTTTCTGCGGAAAAAATCCTAGTGGGCTGAATTTTTGTATATACCTTTATTACGGCATTGTAATGAAGATCTATGTAAAAAATCGACATTGATAACGTGTCGGCTAAAGAAGTTATCAAAGTCAAAAGGTCACGAAAATCAGTTTTTCGCAAATCGCGACCGGAGGTATGTGTGTGCATTCTATTCGCTTTATCAGCGATCTCACGGAAAACGGTTGATTTTACAGAAAAAAGCCGAAAACCATTTTTTGGAGATAATTTTACTAGGAAAAATATTGTAATGACTGCAATTGACCTCCGAGCAATTAGGTCGCGAGATATTTGCAAAAACTGTTTTTCGTGACCTATTGACCTTGATAACTTCTTTAGCCGACACGATAATATCAATGTCGATTTTTCACATCTTCATTACAATAATAATAATAATAATAGAGAATAGTGAGGAAGTTCATGCAGATTGACGAAAATGAAATATTTCACAACACACACACACACACGCTACGCTGACTTTGGCTAAGGCCCGTTAACGTAGCTTAAACTAGCCAACGAGCTATGAAACAGAACATGTTTTCCCTAAATAATAATAATAATAATAATAAAACTAGCCAACGAGCTATGAAACAGAACATGTTTTCCCTAAATAATAATAATATTCCACAACTATCACACAACGCCATCTAGTCCCAAGCTAAGCAGAGCTTGTGTTATGGGTACTAGACAACTGATAAACATACTTATATATTTCTAAATACATACATATTATAGATAAATTACACCCAGACACAGAACAAATGATCGTGCTCATCACACAAACATTGCCCACAATGCCGTAATAAAGGTATATATATCTGCAAATATTCAGCCGACTAGGAATTTTTCCGCAGATTGGGGTTTAAAATGTCTAAAATGACTGGACTATATCTCATAATTCCCCATATAAACATTTTTTTTATTTTGCCATAATTATGGTAGTTTATGGAAATAAGAATAAATTATAAGGTTCGAATTTATAACTTTCTTTATTTTTAAGCCCGTTAATGGGCAAGTAGAGCAGCTCAAGGTTTCATCAAAACAAATACGTACGACCATGTGTCAAAGGTGAGCTCCTGTGTCTCCCGCCCACAGACGATATGTTTTTGTTTTTTTCTGCGAATTCCTGAGTTTTGCACAGCTAGACGCTACTCATAAACGTCAATTTTCATGATCTGATAATTTATAACTATCTTTAGGTTGTTGACAGTACCTGTGGCTGTAGACAATACCGAGGTACCGAGTACTAACGAGGCAAGGTACCAATTAAGCCCCACTAGACGAAAAAGCAACATTAGCAAAACGAAGACCGTAGACTAAGTATCTTCAAACCTCGTATTGCTTTCGTTAGCCCTTTGTTGGTTATTATACATTACCTGAAACAATATCCAATTAAAATGGACTCAAAGACTTAGTTGTTTTATTTGCCAACTGGATGGCCATTAGGTTTCCCATCGGGAATGAAATGAGTTTACGTCGATATTATTTTTTACCTTTCTATTTACTTTGTAGGTAGGTACTCACAAATAAATGAGGACAAAGGGAATTGATTGGGTTTCGTTTTCAGTATGTATTTCATAAAAAAATAACTTGCTTTAATTGAAAAGAGTTTAGAGTGCTTGGGCTCTATTTATACAAGATGTCCAAAAAGTACCTTGAACGTTTCATCACCGACAACTCTAAAGGATGATATGATGTTGTGAGGGAGAGTAGGGCACTGGCGGTCAGAGCTGGATAGTGGATTTTTTGGGTACTGTAACCTAGTAAAAATATGCTTTTCAACTTTTCTTATTGCGCGACGAGATCATTCATCCGTCATTTCACACTCGTGTAAAGTATGATGATTATTTATATTTTAAGCGAACCCGCTAATATGATTTGGTGTTACCTAAAAGCCGACCAAAGAGAACCTCTAAATTTTTTTCCAAAATTTCCTTAAAGTAAGTAGGAAGTTACTTTAGCCAGACTTGCTGTCAAAATAAACATATTTGTTTTATGAATAACGCAGTGGTTGCTACATAGTACTTACGTGACAAAGGGCGGACTTAACCTTGTCTCCACCCTGTTTGTGTGTCTGTCCTTTGTTTATACTTGTTTGTTAGACCGGGATTTCTGACAACTTGTCCCTACACTCACCCTTAGTTACCCTCGTCCTTAGTTACCAGTACATTTTGCCCTGAAGACTTTCTATCCATTTGATATGAGGCTATTATGTTGTTTATTATGTATGATTTAAAGGCTGGTCTAGTCTAAGCTTTATGAATATAATATTGTGTAAAGATTAATATAATCAACGATCGGCATTTGGGAACCTTTTTGTTATTTGCATGACAAACTCTGTGGTGTCAAGGTAAAAGGGGATGAGTCAGATATTTTGAAAAATGAGATAATTACGCAGTTGGATAAAATATATTACTAAGTATTACGGTAAAAAGGAGATGAGTCAATATAATGTATTTTTATTTCGTGAATCTCAAATAGCAAAAAGAGTCTAGTCATAAATAGCAAAACTTTAAAAGTAAAAAGGAGTTATGTGTAGTCATCTTCTTATTACATACCTAATTCTTTACTTATAAAATTAGGCATAGTGAGATAAGTCGACTCGTGCCATTTCGCGCGCGAAGTTGACGTGTTTTGACCTGTTTAAAAACCCTAAATTTTGGTTTACGTGTCTGTTTGAGTGTTAAAAACTATAGAAATGAAGAGGATTCATAAGATAATGTCACTGGCTCTAAATGAAAGTCCCACTGAACGTAAGTATGCTTGTTTTATAACTTTTACCTTTCTAACCTTAGCAATTCCACCAGGGCTGACCCCCGGAGCTTAACTTGAGTCAGTTTCTCATGAAGCTGACTCCAGTTTCCATTTGTAATCTTGTCAGCTCTAGTGTTCCGCTCAATTGGTTGTGCCAAACTAACCTTGTGTCTGTACGTGGATGTGGGCGCATCGACAACTTTAGCAGTAGGCTATTGCCGCTCTTGCGAATGCGTCCGACTTCCTACGCACTGGGCATTCATTACTGAATTTATTATTCACTGATGATGAAAAAAATGTTGATTTTATTATTTAAAAAATTTTGATTTTATATCTGAAAAAGGTTGATTATATTATTTTAAAATGATGATTTAAATAATTGACAATGTTGATGTAAACTTTACTGATAATCAATAAAGAATGTTGTAAATTCATTGATGTTTTTTTTATTATTTAATTCCAGATTGATCTGTCATTTTACAAATTTGTCATTTTCAGATCAGGTAATTTTTTTTTAAAGGGTGACAATGCCCGGTTGAAGAACTATAGGCCCATCTCACTTCTAAGCCATGTCTACAAGTTGTTTTCAAGAGTCATCACGAATCGTCTCGCACGCAGGTTCGACGATTTCCAGCCTCCCGAACAAGCCGGATTCCGAAAAGGCTTCAGTACCGTAGACCACATACATACGCTGCGGCAAGTTATACAGAAGACCGAAGAGTATAACCTGCCTCTCTGTTTAGCGTTTGTGGACTACGAGAAAGCCTTCGATTCGATCGAGACTTGGGCTGTACTGCAGTCTCTCCAACGGTGCCAAATCGACTACCGGTACATCGAGGTGTTGAAGTGTTTGTACAAAAACGCCACCATGTCACTCCGACTTCAGGACCAGACCACGGAACCTATCCTTCTGCAGCGCGGTGTGAGACAGGGAGACGTCATATCTCCGAAACTGTTCACCGCTGCATTGGAGGATGTCTTCAAGGTTCTGGATTGGAAAGGACTTGGCATCAATGTCAACGGCGAGTACATCACTCACCTTCGGTTTGCCGACGATATAGTGGTCATGGCTGAGACCATGGAAGACCTCAGTAAAATGCTCGATGACCTCAGTAGAGCTTCCGAAAGAGTGGGTCTTAAAATGAACATGGATAAAACCAAGGTTATGTCGAATGTTCATGTAACACCCACTCCTATCAAGATCGGAGACTCTACGCTCAAAGTTGTGGACGATTATGTCTACCTGGGACAAACGGTCCAGTTGGGTAGATCTAACTTCGAGAAAGAGGTCAATCTATCTAAACAAATACAACATCATTTCTCAAAACCAATATGGGTTTGTTAAAGGTAAGTCGACTGAAGACGCTGTAATGGACTTGGCAACTACTGTAATTCAGTCTTTAGATAATAAACGTAAAACAATTGCAGTATTTTTGGACTTGTCGAAAGCATTCGACACGGTGTCAATTCCCATCCTTCTATACAAACTGGAATCGATAGGAGTTAGGGGCACGGTCCTAGAAATGTTTCGTAGTTACCTCACTGAACGTAGTCAATATGTCAGGGTTGGAAATTATAGTAGCGATGAAGAATTTCTCTCATACGGAGTCCCACAAGGCAGTGTGCTTGGTCCTACCTTATTTTTGGTGTACATTAACGACCTGTGTCAACTAGCAATTAACAACTGCAGAATAATCACATATGCAGATGACACGGCGTTGATTGTGCATGCCAAGGACTGGCAGCAAGCCTATGATGAAACCGAAAAGGCACTGTCGTCTGTAATAACCTGGCTAAACGACAACCTGTTGACCCTAAACGCACTAAAAACAAAATTTATAACTTTTTCTGGTTCTTCGGCATCTCAACCATCGGACTTCTTAAAAATTATTGCTCACACCTGTCGTCACCCTAGCCTTAACTGTAGCTGCCTCCCTCTTATACGTACAACTGACATAAGGTATCTGGGAGTGCAAATTGACTCTCATTTTAGGTGGGACAAACATATAGGAAATATAGTTTCCCGTACAAGAAAACTCATATACATTTTCAAAAAATTAAGATGTTCTGCTAACCTAGAGACATTAAAGTTAGTGTATTTTTCTTTAGCTCAGTCAATACTAATGTACTGTATACCGGCGTGGGGAGGTACGTTTGCTACTAGTATGCTGCGTGTGGAGAGGGCGCAGAGGGCGGTCCTAAAAGTTCTTCTTAAGAAGCCTATTAGGTACCCGACTGTAACTTTGTACCAACAATGCTCTGTACTCACAGTAAGACAGCTCTACGTGCTTCAGACCGTCCTGCGTAAACATGCTTCAATCCCATACAAGCCGCACAACAAGCGCAGGAAAGATATAGTGTGCGATATTCAGTCGCATAGAACTGCTCTCGCCAGTAGAAATTTTTATATAAATAGTTCTCGTCTCTACAACCGTATTAACAAAATAAAATATATACATAATCTTACAAAAAATAAATGCAAACAAGAAATACAAACGCTCTTATTAAGTTTAAATTACCGGGAGACTGAAGATCTTCTCAAACTAATCCTATAGATTTATTTATTTATAAAATAGACGCACCACACACTCATACTACATATACACTCACACTACACATACACTCACTCACACATCCAGAAACACTCACCTGTTCTCGCAAGCACGCACGTGCACCAATGTTCCTCATAGTAAATAAGTAGCTTAATTTAATTTAATTTAAATCCTAATTTAATTTTAATCCTAACTTTAGTTTTTAAGTAACTATAGTTAGTTTATAGTATCAATTTGGTTTCTTTTATGATTTTATAGATTTTCATTTACTTTTTAGTTTATTAGAAATAGGTACTCTTCTCGAGTTCACCTTGTAATGTAACACGTTCGATTTTTTATGTAACCCATTTTGGAAGGCGCTGGTGTCTGTGATACAATGATATTCATTAGTACAGGCACCAACGAATCTCTATTATCTGTGATGTTCATTTTTATTTGGAAAATTGTTTTTGTGAAACTAAAATGTGTTTTTTACTGAAATAAAAAATTATTATTATTATTATAATCGTCGAATCCGACTCGGCTGGGCAGCGTTCGGGAAGCTGCGCGGTATCTTCTCGTCCAACTTACCCCAGTGTCTCAAGACGAAAGTCTATGACCAGTGTGTGTTGCCAGTGATTACATACGGGACCGAAACGTGGTCGCTCACAATGGGCCTTATCAGAAAGCTCAAAGTCACCCAAAGGGCAATGGAGAGGGCTATGCTCGGAGTTTCCTTGCGTGATCGAATCAGAAATGAGGACATCCGCATGAGAACCAAGGTTACCGACGTAGCCCGAAGAATCGCCAGACTTAAGTGGCAATGGGCAGGGCACATTGCTCGCAGAACGGATGGCCGATGGGGCCGAAAAGTTCTCGAATGGCGACCGCGAACCGGAAGACGTTGCGTTGGAAGGCCTCCCACTAGGTGGACCGATGACCTGGTCAAGGTTGCAGGAACCCGCTGGATGAGAGACGCACGGGACCGGTCAATGTGGCGACGCCTGGGGGAGGCCTATGTCCAGCAGTGGACGTCTTTTGGCTGAAATGATGATGATGATGAATTTTTTGACGTGCCATGGTCTCGGCCCACTTCAGTGGGAGTCAACTGTGATGTTTTATGTATAATATTTGTAAACTGACAATAATGGATACATAAATAAAATAGCACATAAAGAGACAAGTCGTTAGAAGGATTCTTTTTTATTTTTCTTTTTGTTATGGAAAAAGGAGATATGTGAATTATTTTAATAATTAATAATTATTAATATTTTTCAGATACACATAAAAGACACCTTAATTGATAAATGAAAATTAAAACAAATTTGTATTAAGTATTTCTATTCATTTTTGATTAAACTGCATTTATTTTATAAAACAAATAATTGTTTTCTTTATTAGCCTCTGGTCATAAGTTGTGTTTTTAGACTCATCCCCCTTTACCTTGACACCACAGAACTAACCGTTTCATAGAATGTTCCATAGTCGTTTCACTTCCGTGAGCGTGTATACGCAAACCACCTTCTTTTAATAAATCCCGTGGGTAGTGAAAGTGAATTTATAGAAATAAGGTGGATTATAGTGGGTAGAAGATTAAATATTTATTTTAGAGAGGTGAAGGTATGCAGTATGAAGTCGTGGGATGACGGTTGAAAGGGCCTGGGGGTAATGGAACGTGAAAAAATATGAAAATTTTAGTGACCGACCCGTGGTACAACTGCGATGTCCAACTGGTTGTACTACGGAGAAGTAAATTTACCCATGGTTCAACTGGTTGTTCTATGGGGAAATATCTTTACCAATGGTTCAATTACAGTGAGTTGTTCTTTCCTTGGTCCAACTAGTTGTACTTCTGGGAATTGAATGTATGATCTATGGAACAACTACTGGTAATAAACAGGAAAAGGTTATCTATTAATGCTGAAGTGCAATGCAATTACTACCTCCTCTTTTAACCAAAATTATAATACGACCGTCTCGCGACAGTATCCTTTATGGGCGGCATGGGCACCGGGCCGTAGGCCGACGAAGGAGGCCGGCGGAGGCCCGGCACTTCGGGGACAGAAGACAATAGTGTTATGTAATATGCGAGCGAAGCGAGCGCGCGTCATGGAGTACAACATGCGTTGCATGTATGTTTGTTTTACACGATCATCCTATCCCCGTGGTCCAACCAGTTGGACATAATTCCACAGTTGTACCACGGGTCATAATCGTATATATCAGAAAAAAGAGTTGAACCATGGGTAAATTTACTTCCCCGTAGTACAACCAGTTGGACATCGCAGTTGTACCACGGGTCGGGGTGGAAAATTTTCCTTTCATTGCTTACGTCATTCGTGATCATGCAAATAAGCTAGGTGTTGTGGGGCGCTACAAACATATTGAGATATTATGGTGTCACAGTTTCATAGAGGTATTGTTATTCATCTGTTATACGTTTTCAAGACACATATAGCTCCACTGCATTGACTAAAGACGCATGTCTGATACAAAATGAATGCCTCTAGCTTACGCCATTTTAAATTTTCAGTGACTGAATTTGAAACTCTATTTTTTCGAATATTTATGCGAGATTACAACAAATGGAATGATACTAACTTCTTTTTTAAATCGGTATATTGATTTATCTGTATTTTAATTTGTCATAAAATTAATGCTATTAGTAAATAAAAATGAGAGATTCATAAATCGACTTGCTTTATTTGGTGTTTTAGAAAAAAAAAAATAAGTTGTTAAAGAAAACATTTTTGTAAACTTTACGGTTTTCTTTGCTCAGGGAAAACTTAAAGAAAACTCTGTTAAGTTTTACAGCTAACTGGTAAACTAAGAAAACTGGTTATTTTATTTCAATGTTACTGTTTTCTGTTAAATATAAGTCTATTTGAATGTTCTACGTTCTTTAAAATTCGTTTTGTTTTTTTACCTGACTAATCCATAGGGAGAGTAATGTTTTTCGCGCGTATATGTATTGTTCGGTCTAATGTGAGCTCGTAACTCCGGATGAACCGATTTGGATGAATTATACGTAGTTTTTAGGTTTTACTTGATAGCGAGTTTGTCAGTGAATACATAGAAAAATGCGAGTTTTGGTGCTAAACTGTAGATTTACATTGTAGGTTTTAAATACATAATTTATAAGTTTAGTAATAATTTGAATCTGGACATCGTAAAACAATGTGAGAAAATCGTTTGATTATAAAGTGAATTCGTCAGTGATCTTTCACATTACTAACTTTTTTGAATGTCCACGTCATTCACGTCATCTCTTGAACATTGTATAATTCTTATCGAAAACGGATATATATTAATATAATATTATCCACGGTTTGAAATAGTTTACAAATACATTTTTCCTCGATCTCGAATTCGAACATGGAAACATTACTTCTGGGTGCGTACGTACATTGTCGTTCTTTACGACTTTATTACACCAAATATTGTTTTATTTTACATATGGGATCATATAAAGAAATACTCAGAATTCACTATACATAACATCACGCCATCATCATCATCGTAATATCCGTACCTAGAGGTATATGTATTGGAGGTGAGCTTATTGCCAACAACCGGGGCATAAATTAAATAGACTGCTGCTACTAGGAAATTGCTAATGGAAAAAAAAACAATAACATATAAATAGCCCGACCCAGGAACCAAACCCAGGACCTCGTAAACAAAAAAAAACATTCATGGCACTTATCGAATGTCAGAAAATAGGTGAACGAGTGGGTTTGATCGTTTCCTATGAAGAAGAATCGGCTAGGAACTCCATTGTGAATTTGTGACACCTATATAAAAACTGACTGTCGCACTCAGAGAGGTTTAACGATTACTTAAACCGCCACTTAGTAAAAATTTGACATACAAAACCTTTACTAAAGTGTCAAAATCTTTACTAAGTAATCATTAAACGTCTCTGAGTGTGGCAATGAGAGTGGAGTGGATGCCCAACCTTCGGTCATTGACGAGGCACCAATAGAGAAAGATGATAATTCATATTTTTCCCAGATGAATTTGCAGCTTTAACCATAAAGAAAATAAGGTACATAGTAGATTATCCTTCAAGAATGTCACTCTTATTAGAAGTGAATAGTCAGTAAGTTAAACGATTGGCTTACAAAGGATGATCTGATAAAAACTTTGAGCAAGCATTGTTATAGAGAAGGCCAATGCCCAGTGGATACTGGGAATTTTATCATTTAACAGAATTGCTAAGATTTCCTCCGACAAAAGTTCTTTTGTAACACCAAGAAAACAGTGGCTTTATAAACCCGAGAACCAGTCAGTTCAAGCAGTCAGTTTCTTTGTTAAAACAATTGGGATTGATTGCGAAATGAAGTTTCGGGTAGTTTGGTGTGCTGTAGTGTCTTTACTGAATTTAATTAATGAAACTGAATAGTCATCGGTGCAAAACACAGCTGAAAGCTGTGTTTTAAAAATAAATCTGATTTTTTAGTCTGAAACCTGCTGAGGATACTTGACTGTCTAATTAATGACTTGTTAGACTCTATACAGTCCTCTATTTTCCAGAAATAATGAAAGGTTCATCTATAAATGTATTTCAATTCTAAATTAAGGCGTGGATATACGTGAATTGGCCTTTTTTAGGATACATTAGAACCTTTTTTTTAAATAATTATATTAATCTACACAATCTAGCTAGAGCATAGAGCTAGAGCATGACTGTCATCATCGCTTCAAAAAATAAATAAATTTAAATATATGCAAAGTAACCTCTGTTTTTGTATTTACTGCCATTTTTCTCCTAATCTATCAATCATAGGATCTTTTTATTGCCATCAATATCTACACTAATATTATAAAGAAGAAAGATTTGTATGTTTGTAATGAACAAACTCAAAAACTACTGCATCGATTTCAAAAACTCTATCACCATCGAAAAGCTACATTCACCTTGAGTAATAGGGTACTTTTTTTTATCTCTGTACTCCCACGGGAACGGGAACTACGCGGGTGAAACCGCGGAACGTCCGATAGTATTATATAAAGTCATGCCGATGGGACTTTCAGCTTATTTTTAACCGACTTCCCAAAAAGGAGGAGGTTCTCATTTTTTTTTCTATGTATGTACAGTCACCCACAAAAGTGCATGGATACCTTAGGGCCTATTTTTCTGTGAAGGTAGAAATCAAATTTTCGAAAATAATTAATAGATGGCGTTTGATTTCTGCACAACTGTGATATTAAACTCTTCAATCCCCAGTGTCACTTGTAGGTGGCATAAGTTTTATTTCTGTTTGAACTACCTCACAGCAATTTTATTTGTAATTCCTACATAGATAATAATAAGAAATTAAACCTTTAAAGTTTTTACTTTCCGCAATGACAATATCCGAATTACCCGGTGTCACCTGTAGGTGAAATAAAAAGGAGGTAGATTTTTATAACTTAGTCCTAAATAAATGTAATCTATTCTGTTGAGATATAGAAAAAAATGGACTTTGACTTGGGAATAGGTTAGGTAAGTAAGAAGTTAGGAAACACGTATTAGCTTGGATTAAGTGAGAAGTTAAATGATTAAAAAAAAACCGGCCAAGTGCGAGTCGGACTCGCGCACCGAGGGTTCCGTAAAAAATATATATTATGTGATGTAACTAAAAATTTATGGTTTTCGTAATTATTCCTTTATCTATGCTATAAGACGTTGCTTCGTACCAAATTTCAAGATTCTGAGTTCACGGGAAGTACCCTGTAGGTTTTGATTCCCTTGCGAGTGTCGAAAATTTGCGGCATAAACGGGAGTATCTTGATGTAACTAAAAATTTATGGTTTTCGTAATTATTCCTTTATCTATGCTATAAGACGTTGCTTCGTACCAAATTTCAAGATTCTGAGTTCACGGGAAGTACCCTGTAGGTTTTGATTCCCTTGCGAGTGTCGAAAATTTGCGGCATAAACGGGAGTATCTTTTGATCGCGTTGACTTAGAAGTTTGATTTTTTCACAGCCCCAAGAGACCATAGACTTGAGTATTTGATATGAATTTCAGCTTGATACCTCCACGCGTTCCTGAGAAAAAAGGTCTTGACAGACAGACAGACGGACAACAAAGTGATCCTATAAGGGTTCCGTTTTTTCCTTTTGAGGTACGGAACCCTAAAAAACAAAAGAAACCATAAGGAATGTTTTGAATTGCTAGCACAGCATTCAAAAATATAATATTCTAGTTAGTAGTCAGTTAGCAACAGGGATTAACGGAGACAAACAAAAAGACACTATCACACAAATTTTAGAGGTTTATTTTTTACAGTTTATTATTCAAAAACAGACATTTATTATCGTTCAACATTATTATAATAAATAAAACTTCTTATTGAGGCCATAGCTTAAGTATTCGTTTCCAAAATAGGAAAGAGGATTGAAGCTTTTAAAACCCCAACAAAGACAAACAGGAGACCGGATTATTTTATCACAAAAGTGAAAAGTTTAATGAATTAAATAGGTAGGATAAAGCTATACAATTGCACAAAAACATACGAAAAGGTTCATTATGTAATGTAAAAACAAAAATTGTTGAGTTTGACTTTTTTTAGTTATTAAAAATACGTAAGTCATGTAATAGGTTATAATAACCCGGTCTCCAGTTAATATAAATAATAAGTACTAAAGTTAAGTAATATTATTTTTAAGTATTATGAAATATAAATCCTGGATCGGCAAAACTTATCTATCCCCACACGTTCACTGTAATATGACCAGCATATTGGACACTATCCACTTGTTTAGCACGTATTATTTCGGCACCACAAACATAAGCGTCCGTGTTCACTTCACTGGACTTAAAAGTTTTTTCATCTGTAAAGATGAAAAAACATTACTCAAATCAAAGTTAACATGATCCAAAGCGAACTGTAATCTTGCCCTCTTGCCCTTTTATGGTTTTCTGAGGGCCAGGGTTTCACAACATGCCTCCTATAATGCAGCTCTTCACTTTTAAGAGCACAACGGGCATTGTCAACACTTGAGTCATAAGAAGCAGCATAGTCGGTCATCGGCAGGAATCCATTTTCTTCATACTCTCATAGCACGATTTGACGCTGTAATGTGTTTATGAGCCGTGGTCTACTAGTTCTTTGATGGTGTTACAAAGAACCCTCGTCTTCAAATCGTCGTACCCAAAGAACAACTGGTTTTCTCTGCAACAATATAACAGAAATATATAATACGCAATAATGATTATTTATTAAGTAGTATAGTCGTAACTAAAACATTTTTTTTCTTATAAAATTTTTGAAATCAAAACTACTTACGTTAACAATAAGATAAGTCGACAAGTTTCGAGTGTCGATAAGTTTTTGCCTTGATTTTGCAAATCAGTTATTTGAGCTCTTGTAACGAAAACAATATTACAACGCGTACTCATTTTGATGAAATAAGTTAATTCACCTAAATTAAAATAAAACTGAGCTAAACATACTCGAACGAGGTCGAAACAAACTTAACGAACAATCAATTGAGTTTAGTTATAACTCATATAACTTCAATCTTATTATTTCTACTACCTACTAATTTATTTATGAATTCATATTCGACCTACCCTCAAGTTTGAAAACTAAAACATAGATAATTAAAATCAGATAGTTATAAAATGATAATAATATTCAATTTAAACAAGCATAGTATGTAGTTATGAATAAATTTATTTAATAGAAATAATTCATTATAAATTATTTGAATGGTTAAACAGAAAAAAGAAACTACATAAACATTTATACAGCGTGAGCGCCCTCTAGTTAGTGTAGCATCAACAATATAATCAATGTTGCTAATCGAGTACTAATTTACGCCAGGTGGCGTCATTTCTTGCTTCACACGGTATTTTTCCTGAACTGCCCATGCATTATTGTACGCGATGGTACATCGATTACGCCGAGATTTATGATCCGATTTACGTGATTCTTTTTTAGTTTGATGCGGAATAGCTGCCATTTGGTCCCATAAAAATTTAACATAGTTTGTACGTTTCATTTTATGAACATTTTATTTATTTTATGAACATTTTTCGCTAATGTGTGTTCGCGAATAACTTCGTCGTTTTTGAACCAATTTTTTACCAATTACTTTCTTGAAAAGAACAAGGGATAGGTTGAAAGAAAGAAAGAAAATGTATTTATTGGTTTCACACTGGACAAGAAGTTAATAAATAAAAGATGATGGTTCTTGTTCTAATATAAGATTATGATCTAATATGATGAGCAATGCGTTGCAAGTCACATTTCCTGTACATTGGTGGACATGTAGCCCATTTGCTTCGGTGCACTAATGAGATAATGGTAGAGGTACTAAATTGCCCACCGCAACGTCTATTGCCAACGTTATTAAGTTTACTCGAGATATTTGATCATTGCATGTTCCGTGCATGCTCATCTAGCCTCAAGGGAGTCAAATGTAGACGCACCGATGTAGTTCAACACTATGTCGGTGATCCCTAGACGTACCGATGTAGTGTTGGTTCGTTAGAGATAGCACAGAACCGTTATAACCCGACTGAGAATGATAATGCCTACATTTTTGTTTGTCCACATTTTTATGAGTGAGTATCAAGAGATTGATGGCTTTTAGATAATAGTTAGGCCCAGATTCAGAGACCACACTTTGACTTTACTACACTTTTCTTTTATAGGAAATTAGTTTAACACGAAGGACTACATTATTTAAACGCATAATAATGCAAAGTTTACTTTGAGGCCAAAGTCATGATTATCGACTACTTCGCCTTTACTAAGTAAAGAACAGCTTGAAGTAGATCTTTCCATCAAAGTAAAGTCAAAGTGTGGTCTCTGAATCTGGGCCTTAGACTGAGGTTCACTATTATAGTAGGTATTATACCCACATTTAACGTGTTATGGTTTAGGGGTAGCGTAATAGCGATCCTATTTCATCTAGCATGAATCTAGACGTCTCGTGCTGCGAATGGTAAAACCCAACTACTGAATTCCTAATCGGAAACTCAACGTGGCAACGACATTTTACCCAACCTAGGAATCAAACCAGTACCAGTACCCAACACTCATAGAGAACGAACTCAACTCGTGAGATATAAATCAAAACACCAAATTTTTTAAAGAAAAGAATATCCACGAAAATTCCTGAAGTAAAAAAAGTTCTGTTTTATCACGTTTAATTTAAGTAGGAACGTTTTGGCAACTTTTCCATTTAATGCGCTTTTAATAAACTTCGACCATTTTCCAGATGCGACATCTACTAGTATATTATTTACAATAGCACAATAGTAGCCGTGGGTAGTAATGCGCTCTACAACAGGTTTAAAGCCCGGTTCCACCGCAAGCGGAGCGGACCCATTCATGACTTCTTTTAACGCGCAACAGAAAACTGCTTAGAAGTTTAGTGTTTCCACAAACAAAGAGTCTGCCAGAAATGACTCAGCAGGCAAAAAGAGTAAAAATAAGCTCGCTCTGCTCTTCTCTTTTGCGGTGGGAATTAGACGACTAAACTCTTTCTTGTTGGAAAAGCAAACCTATTTCATAAAAATGCAGTCCGCTTCGCTTAGCATTTCCGGCTCATTACTGTTCGCGGTGCAAACCGTACTGAGCTCTTGGTTCGCTAATGACTAGTAATGACGCATTAACTGAGTCATTTCTCAAGGTCGAGTAGCAGCAAGTTTGCTCTCTTCCTACCGCATGTTTAACTTGATACTGTTTGTTTTTCCTTAATGTCTTAATAGGCAAACATATCGAGGTTTTCGCTTCAGTTTCATATGACGAAGGTTTTCATGGTCTAAGTCTGGAAGACATAACATCAACATCGTTAGAATTAACATCAAAGTCATCACCTGCCTTCCTTTTTCCAACTATGTTGAGGTCGGCCTCAGTCTAACCGGATGCAGCTTAACACCAGTGTTCTACATGAATCGACTTTTAGTCTTCTTACCGTTGTTGCCAACAGGTTAGACGGACCTTTTATGCAGCATTGGCAGGCTTTACATGCACCTGTATACCGGGCGTGGGGCAGGTAAATTTTTAGATTCATTATCAGATTAATATTATTCCTTTTTAATTATTAAATTTAAATTTTCATTTCATTTTTATATCTGATTGTGGACATGTCGTATTTACATTTTGAAAGTTTATATTTTGACATTTTACATTTTGACATTTTACTTTTGACATTTTAAATTTTGACATTTTGCATTTTGACACTTTACATTATTTTTATTTTTTTGACTCATGACTTCTATTTTTATTTCAATTGTAGCTTTAAAATTAATTTTATTTTATGAATTTAGATATTATTTTATGATTTAGCATGCATTCTGAATAATTTATTTTATGATTATGCATTTTTGGTAATTCGTAGTATGTGTTGTATATTGGCCCTCAGTATTATGATTATTTTTACTAACACTATTCTTTAAGTATACCTACCTACTAACAAAAATATGGATCACTGTTGTCTAAATTGAATAAATAAATTATTATATTTATTATTATTATATCTGACCTTCACAACCCACTTAGTACTGGGTAAGGTTAGACTGGTTGTCAGACTTTCGGGCCACTGACTACCGGTTACTATTGCCAGAAATTTACAAATGGCAGCCTGGACTAACGACTTAAAGCGCTTTTTGAGGCACAGAGGAAACTCGGTTTGTTATGGTTGGTCACCAATTTACAGCTAACCTAGCAAACTGCTACACCTGAAGATTTATCTAAACGGCTGTTATCATCTAACCACGAGCTCCTTAACAATAAACATTAAAGTCGTAGTATTTATAACTCAAAAGAAAGGTGGAGAAAAATACAAGTTACGTTAATTTAAGATGATACACATATAACATGATAGTTTAAGATGGTACATCATTGTCGAAGGGAAGTACTTGAAAAGCCAAGAGGCACGTGAATTAACCGGGAGCAGATCATCAGACATTGTAAAGAGAAAATGTGCGAAGATGACACAATAACGTGTAAGTGGTGACCAATTACTGCGGAGTGAGGATGCACGCGAGGGCCGCATTACCGCGCGCCATTATACTCGCAGTTCCGTCCAAGTCCCTCTCATTACACGGGACAGAGTCGGAGGAAACGTTTTGTTATTCAAATGGTACTTACCAGACGGTTTCATACCCGTGTCATTATACTCGTACCAGTCGTAGGAAGTCTGTCTTGAAACTCAAGTTATTACGAGCAGTGTCAGTATTCTCAAGGACTAGACAACCATATTTTTGCAAGATATAGCGATATACCGATGGTGCAAAAGTACCAAAGGTTTGCAGCCGATTGGCTGCCGAAATACATGTCAATTCCATCGTAAGTTGTTCTGAGAGAGTTTTGGTATCTGAGAGAGATACGTACCATGGTTATAATTATCCAGAAGAAATAATATAAATCTTTCCGCTTGCAATACGATTCAGCACCTACCACTCAGGGTATTGTATTAATCATATCCCTTGATATGATTGCCATCCGATGAATAATTTGTTTACCTAAAGCATGCTCGCAATGAAAACTTTTAATTATAAGTACGTCAATTCAGCTGGATAGAGTCCATTCGATCGGATACTTTTTAAGCGAATGAAAAGAGTACGCAGTCGGAATGAATCTATTCAAGTTGACAGTCTCCTGCTTATTCCACCGCGGGGGAGTTATACAGCATAATGATACCATACCCGAATTGAGTAAGACGGTAAATATAAATTTCCTAATTATAATTTTCACGGGAACAGGGACGTCGCGTGTGCGCCGCTGGTTGGCTAAACTCCAGTTTTATATTTAAACGAACTAGTGGCCACTGACATTTTATGAAGGAGATTTTGAAACATTTCGAATTGTGCTATAGTCATAATAGTTTAGTCGCCTATCGAGTTTTTACCGTGCAGCGGCTCGTGGGTGTATTGGTTATGCAATGCGTCAGATACCTGCGCAGATAGAAGGCGTCGTTGTGTCATGCGGCCGTCTCGTATAAATATCGATGTAGTAATTATCGCAGATAACACTCAAGTACTCATAAACAATGTGCGTTATATGTCGTCACTCGTGTCACGTCACCCGCACGCTGTCTACTCTTGTTCATCGTAACACTTTGATAACTCGTATTGAGCGCAACTAACAACTGCTCGGTGCGGATTTCTGTCCTAAATACTAGAATATGTAGCTCGTTAAATGTAATTACTCTCGCCGGTAAACGTATCACTAAACTGATACTTTTGTGGAACGCGCTACCTCAGCATCCCAACATCTTATTTTTTTATTTATTCTTCTATCTACAATTGTTACACTGTTTATCCTAATAATACAAAAAATGAGATACAAGCACAGTATGGTGCAATAGATGATGCAAAAAAAAACTAAAATGTAACATAAAAATTGCAATAATCGTGCAAAAATAACACTTTCAACAATAGTGGGTTAGCTTTAGGAATAAGTGCCTACAGTACCCAAATACAAAAAGACAGTTCAAAAATGAAAAAAAATAAAGTTGGTTTTGATGAACTTGGCGCTTGAATTTGAGAAGTGTTGTGGAAAATTTTCTCGACGAAACATTTTCTCTTCTAAGAAAGATATTCCAAATGTTCAAAGGAAATTAATTCCACTAAAATAAGATGTTATTAGACACTGTTCAATATCTACTTGTATAATTCCATTAGGGAGGTCGTCAAATGGCTTAATAGATATTTAATTTCGTTTCCATGACAACGAACTAAGCCGGGCCTTGATTGGAACAACACGAGGAGATTATTAGAATATAATTTGTATAAATTATGAAATACATAGGGAAAATTCCTACTGAATAATTTTTCTTATAACTAACTGTGCAACAGTGTGTGTTATTAGTGTAAGTACTTAGAAATAACGGAAAATAAGAAACACGGAAGAGTAATGCAAGGATCCGAGCAAAGTACAGACAAGTTTTCACAATCAACTTTCAACCTAATGCTTTAGCGATAAAGTTGTAAATAGATTAAAGTTAGTGTGAAAGATTGTAGTAACTTTATTTGATGGCGTCTGTACCTAAGTGATTGTGTTCAAGGGAACGAGATAATACTGATCAAAGAATTATGCTGCAAATCTTCTATGTGGAAACCTGGTTCAAAAACTGGCCAAGTGCGAGTCGGACTCGCACATGAAGGGTTCCGTACCAAACTGGAAACAACTTTACAAAGTATGCTTCCCGTGGGAATCGAACCCATGACCACCGGGTCACAAGGCAAACGCCTACACCACTCGACCGAGGACTTTTGAGCTAAGTACAGACATATAAATTTATATTGTGGTACAGACTACCTGTAACGATTGTTAAAGATCCACATGATAGCCGGGGCCAACGGCTTAACGTCCTCTCCGAGGTACGGCGGAAGCTCAGTATGTATTGATGGACCGACTTTAGCAAGCACGGCTTAACCTTTAAGGTCGACCCGTGCGGCTGTTATTACTAAGACATGAACTCCACCAAAAAGACATGGTATGAAAACGAAATTACGAAAGTAGGATACGAAAGAAAATGCTCTAGTCAGTCATCTGTCTCCGGAGTCACCGTACCATGGGATGATGACGTCTTTGGATATTATTCTGTCAGATTATATCTCCACCATTGTAAGTATTATTGCGAGGAAACCTGTCTCACACAGTTTCGTTCACAATTATTTTCGCTTGGATTGAAATTTTAGCTCGTTGGTCGCATGCGCGACCTCTGTTCATGAGGTCCTAGGTTTGATTCCTGAGTCGGGCAAAGTGTCAGCGACGAGTGCTGGATTTGCATCCGCTTGATGCCAATATAATTGCCCTATTACTTGGCACTTAATGATAACGTGCGAAATGTGTGTACTCATGGGGGTACAACTCTGGCTAATCTTTCGGTGATTACAGGCATGATGTTATAATATATTAAGGTATGTGCCACATATAAACCTTCCTCTTGAATCACTCTATCTATTAAAAAAACCCGCATCAAAATCCGTTGCGTAGTTTTAAAGATTTAAGCATACTTACATTTATAGGGACAGACAGCGGGAAGCGACTTTGTTTTATACTATTTAGTGATTTCCCTTGATAATTTTGTGAGGAAAGTTTTGACTATGTGTTTTCTTAATTTGTTCTTTTGCAGATCCGCTAGCCGTTTCTTAAGAAATAAGCAGTAGATCATACCTATGATCAAAAATATTATATGATATTTTATATGCTTCTGGGTTAGCTTATTCCATCGTCGGCCTCATCTCTGCCCTTAGGACAAGATTGAGGTCAAGAGTAGGCTCATCTCACATTAAAAAAACTCCTAAACCACTGTAATAAGCCGCTACACAATTCTGAAAAAACTCGAACAATAACATACCTAAATGTGAAATTCGTCAAGGTAGTACACACAGCACAGCTCACGCCCTACAGTTCCGGTATAACATGGCCTTGTTTTGTACAGATTTTCTGTACACTTAGAGGCCCGCATAAACTGGTTTTGTATAGCTTGATGAGTCGCCGAGCGAACCTTCAAACCAAGTAGATACTGTGATATACTAAACAGTGCCCTCAATGACATATGACGTATGCAAGTACTCGCCAAGTATGTGGTACAAGAGATGGTTACCTTCGAGCTTAAGGCGATGTTACTTCACAAAACATCTCATAGGTACATACATTTTGGACAGATTTTCGTTGTTACTACTGTCAACTAAATGTTTTAAAGTTTCCTCTAAATATTGTTAACTAGCTTTTGCCAGCAGCTTCGCCCGCGTGAAAATGTCGATTTTCCGTACAAACTTTCATCCCCTATTTAACTCCCTTAGGGGTGGAATTTCGAAAAATCCTTCCTTATTCCTTGTCTACATAATAAAGGGAACCTCTGTGCAAAATTTCAGCTTTCTAGGTCCAAGGGTTTAGTTTAGGCTGTGCGTTGATGAGTCAGTCAATCAGTCAGTCAGTCAGTCAGGACTTCTCTTTTTATTTACATAGATAGAAGATAGATAAATACTGCATTATTTATAAAACCACGGACATTTCAAAACAGGCTGGTCACCAGGGTTGGCATGTTTAAAACAAGTTGTTTAAAACATGTGTTTTAAACAGTGTTTAAAACAGTTTCAAATAAAACATCGTTTTTTATTAGGTGTCAAACACCTAAGGTATCTAAAAGTTGTGACAAGTTTTGCAGCTTTCTCGTTAGGTACCTACCAAGTTTGTTTCGTATCGAAATGAATAAATCCAAATGTTTTTGTGTTATTGTGAAATGAAAAATCGGAAAGAAAGTCCGCTCTATATAAACACTCCATTCGGTAAAGTCCCCCGGGGAATTCCCAGAACTTCCGTAATTCTTGAATGTGATTATATTCAATAAATGATTTGGGTATTCCCCTTATTTTAAGCGAAGTTTAGGTGATTTCCCTACTAAAAATGAACGTCGAAACATACCGCATGTATTCAATTAAGATCAATTTTGGTCATGCAGTTTTTAAAATAGTATAAAAGTGAATTATATCAGGCTTAATCAATTAAAAATGGATGATAACTAACTTAGGAAAAAAAACAAAAAAAACAACTGTTTAAAACATTTTAAACTGTTTGTTTTATAAAATGTAAAAAAAACTGTTTTTTTTCCAACCCTGCTGGTCACTAATAAGTTTTGTGGTAATCGGTCATGGTGGTATGGGCATATGATGCGGAGAAATGAAAAAATGTCGTGGGGAAATTTTTGAATACCTATGAATGTGGAGGAGTATAAGTAGGTAGAGGAACAATAAAAATACTATGAATGGATTGATGCAAAGCACGAAATTGTAAGAAAGGAGGTGTCAGATGGCCGCGGATTTTTGTACTAGATGACGTGGCCTCGGCGCAAGGGCAAAGAAGGAACATGGGTTCGGTAATGTTGATGCCTGATTAGAGAAATCGTGGACAAGTTGAAATGTTTTAGATAGTTACTACTCCTAAAAATATCGCAGTCAAGCACAACACTGAGAGAGGTATATTAACTAAACACCATAATTATAATTTATTTAATTATAATATTACCCCGTATTCTCAACTGTAACGGTTAAAGAAAACAACGGATCACAAATTCTCAATTAGGGTTACGTATAGCGCGGATAGCGCCTTAACGAGCCGTTATTCGTAAGCAGCGGAACCACCGCGCGTCATTAGAAATCCGCTTGAGCAGCGCTTGCGACGCGACGTTGCGACACAATAGTCGCACAGCACAGATACGCATAGACTATTTTTGTTTATACGACAGATGCGACAGTTCTTTGTGTACTAATGTTACAGTGATTGCGTGATTGTTTTCAGTACTATATTTCTTCTTTTTATCCTAATTGATTACAAAATAAATGAGAAATTGTAATTAAACACAAAATAACAATAGTTTATGTCATAGGTCAAAGCCTAGTTATCCCATGGCGGGCGCATTACTTTGGTTCATTTATTACGACTGCTCTCAAAACCGTGAAGGAAAATACCGTGAGGGAGTCCTAAAGTCTGCTAAAAATAAAATTGCGATGACGAATCCATCCGCTTAAAGTGGTGTTTACGGCGGATTCCACTAATTGGAACGGTAATTGGGCATTTCCAATTTATAAAGGCGATATTCCGTGTAAAATACAAATATACTGTGGAATCCTGTTATACTAGAAGCCAACACCAAGATAGTCTGGTTAAGGAAGTGCAGGTGTACCAATAACTTAAAAATTATAATGTTTAAAACGCAAGGAATGCTTATGCTTAAAGAAGAGGTTTTTTATATTATAATTCGATCATTTTGACTAAATATTATTATGTGACGGCACGGTTGGCGCAGTGGCTGAGCGATTGGACTGCTGCGCTGCGTGTCGCGGGTTCGATCCCCGCACGGAACAAATATTTGTATGGCCTACAGATAGTTGTTTCGGGTCTGGGTATTTGTGTATGTGAGTTTAAATGTTTGTGAACGCACCCACGATACAGGAGAAATTCCTAGTGTGGGGCAAGTATTGTGACACACTACCTAATAATAATAAAAAGCCGTTAACCGTCAAATTGTAAACATTAACTGCCAAATTTTTCGATTATTTTTTGGGCTTTTACTTGACTACAAAATATTATCTGATTTTTTAGAAACAACAATTCGCGCATTTTCTCCAATATCTCGAAAACTACTTTTTTGCTAGTGAAAGGACGTCAGTATAGAATATCTCACTAAATTCTACCATGAGAACAGCATTAAACTGATGTAAAGTTTCACTCTACAAATGCGGCGAGGTAGTTACCCCAAGAGTTATGTGGCACAAATTCCGACAGACTCAAACATTTAATGAAGATGCGTATCTCTGCAATAAACTGATCTATAGCCTCTGACTCTAGAAAGGTCGGCACATTTTTTACAAGTGACTATAGAGTGAAAGTCAGTGAGCGGGCCTTTTTCGGCATTGCCAAATACCGTGGTTTAGAATGGGCGGCCTCTTAGCAACAGGCGAGTTATGTTCCAACTGTTTCATGATCACTATTATGATTTAGAGTTAATTAAAGTGGGCTTTTGAGGCTTCATTTTACACTGTTTGGATCGACATGGTCATATGTGTTGTGGAAGAAAAAGAGGTTGGTGATCAGACGTCAGAAATATATAAAACCTCTCTGGAATATTCTAAGTTAAATTAGACTATCTATGCATTATTTAGGTTAAAATTACCAATAAAAAATACATAATTTACGTATAGCGTGTTCACTGGTGTAGTTACAATGATCGTGGTTGTTCATTCAACCTTGCCATGCAGCACGCCGCATTTCGTGGGCGATGCCGCGATGACGTAGATTATCAATAGTTCGTTAAGTTACTGGTGGAGGCATAGCGATATCGGCATGCGGCAGGAGCGCTCGCTACTCCCCTGCCACCGGCCGCGGCCTGAGAACACAAGCACGAAAGAATTTTGCGATCTCCCGTCCTATTTCTGCTTATTAAAAAGCTGCGTTCATCTCGTTCCGACACGTTTCACCTCTAAAACGCTACGAGTATTCGGCTCCAGACAGGGTCCAACTTGTTGGACAGGTTTCTAAAAATAGCGGAAATGGCCGATTTTTTGAGAATAGCCTAAGGTCCACGGCGGCGTGTCTAACCACGCTTGTTCATTTTAGTTCGCGATATTTTACTACTTCATAAAGTTTAATCGTCACAGTTGGTTTGCGGTTGCGTTGGCCAGTAACTATCGATGTCTTCAGTTGTTGAACCTACATGTAGGTCTGTACTTCTGTACATATATATTTTTTCAATTTCCTGTTAGCTACAACTAATTAGATAACAGTAGGTAGGTGTACGTAACGGTTTAACTCGGTCAACCAATGTACCTAGGTATGGTTAAATAAACAATATCTTACGTGGCGGGTTTTTTTTGGAAAATATTCCCGCTTTAATTTGTAAGAGTAATAATCTTTTATTTTAATATCAGGCAACAAAGTTCCATAGACATAGATACTTACTCGTAAAATTCACAAAACAATCCTAAACAAGATTTTACATAAGTTTAAAAAGTAGTTGTGATTGCTTTCAATTATGTGATTTAAATGTCGAGGGTACAGGACTCAGGTGTAGGAGAAAACCAAAGAAACGTTGCAGATGGATGTAGGTACCGTGTAAAGGAATATATTATTATGACAAGAGATAGTCTGGTGATAGAGACGAACGAGAAAAGAAGACATAGCGTTGACCCCAAATGAATCGGGCAAGATAATGATGATATTAAAAATTCTTCCTGATTGAGTTGAGTCATTAATTAAGTAATCTATAAGAAACTTACTTAATAGCCGTAATCACACGTTATAGGTACCAACCTAAACACTTTAATACCGTATGACTACGGCTTTTCTTTTTGTTCTAGCCTGAAAATCTTGTTTCATACTTTTTCAGCGTCGTTTTTTTGTCGTAGTCGGGTTTTAGTTTTTTACTTTTTTGTTTTTAATATTTTTTGTTACAGCGGCAACAGAAATTCATAATTTGTGAAAATTTCAAATGTCTAGCTATCGCGGTTCATGAGATACAGCCTGATGACAGACAAACCCTAAAAATATATTTTTTATTCTAAGTACTCGTAATACCAACAGAAATTACAAACAGACGCTTAAATTTTATTTTGTTGTGTGTATATGTAGATACATATAAATGAAATCCGAAAGTAACTGTGTCCGTTTGTTTGTTACCTTTTCAGGAGTAAACGTCTAATCGGATCTTAATGAGATTTGGGAAGGATGTTGAATATAATTATCATGGGGAAAGACATACATACATAGGCTACTTTTTTTGTTCTCCCACATACTCGTACACATCACAATATCCACCCGAACGAAGCCGCTGGTAACAGTATTGTATTTTATGAAAAGAAAATCCTGTGTTTGTGTCTGATTAGTCCTGCCTATCAGCCTGTCTCCCCTCGATAAAGTCTGTTTATTTTTAGTCTAGGAGTACACGATGCTTCATATTAAATCATTTTCTCGAAAGAATTATCCGCTCTCCGTGAAACGTTAAAACTCTGTGTAAATCTCAATATTTTTGTATAAGTAGAGTGATACTAACAGAAAAAAACACATTCAATCATTTTCTCCAAAGATATTATCAGATTATATCAAAACTCGGACGGACACATCAAAACTTGAATATATCAGAACTTGGACGGTGACTAAAAAGTCATCTTGTATATTCAGTGCGAGTGAACAGCTTATATATACCATCGTCACACTGCCAAGTTTCATATCGTAGTCCATCTAAGATGCCACGCGGTTCTTATACCTTGAGTTATGTATAATTAGAATATGATTTTCGTACTTGAAAACAGGCTGCCTTTTTAAGAAAGATAGCGTTACACCTTACGCTTGCCGATTTGTGTCTCCACTCAAGCAAACGTCCGCGTTCCTTTGGCCGGCCCATTGCCACTTCAGCATACCTATCCTATGAGCTATGTAGTTTCTCCGGAACCAGAAAATTTTACATGTGTGATAGTGTCTGGATCTCTGGATTCCGGTTTACTTATGACATTTTCCTTCACTTTTTTGAAGGCATATCGTTTGAAGAGTAATTTGGCATGAAGTGTTGTGTCCTGGGAATAAATACCGCGAAGTTGTCCCGTGAAATCGTGTCCTGCCTGTACAAGTGTGCAGTCCAGCCCTTATGACTCTGTGAAAACAAATATAGGTGCATGCGATAGTCCTATCCCGCAGTTCCGGACCAATGGATTGATTCCCTATACTGTTCATTCGCTGTAAACTGATAACCTAATCGCTACTGCATTCATGATTGACATTTATAAAAAAAGCTTTTTTGTTTGCTGTAATGGTTGTTTCCAAAAAATACGTAAAATGATGCTTTAAATGATAATTATTTGTAAAATATTTTAGGCGATTCTGTCTAATACGTTTTGGTTCTTTTAATTATAAAATAAATATGGTAAGTATACCTAATGCATATACCTACTACATATCGCTCAATACCACTGGATGTCTGAAAGTAGACCACGCTGAAGACGTCTACCGCGGGAAAGATGGTTTCACGATCATGATTGTGCAGGATAGACAGCTACGGAAAGAGAAAAGAAAAGTATTCACCCAGCAGTGAGAAACGAGGTAGACTAGGTCGGTAAAAAAACCTTTAAAATAGAGGGAATAATAAACCTATAACAACTTAACAACCGTCTATTTTAAATTAATAGCGAGCCTGACATGGAAATCCATGTGGCTTTTTAATTCTCAGTAAAAACCTCGTATTATTGGGAAATAATCAGCGGGAGTTGACAATATCGACTAGGCTTCTGTGTAGTAGTTGTTCACTTATAATATGTTAATCAGAATGGCGGGTCGTCGGCGTGTTCGCTTCCGGTTTGTATAAAGTTGGAAGGTCCCGGGGTTTAACAAGTTTTCTACATCAGTAAAGGCCCGAGTTCACATTTTAACTGGATTAGTTTTCCAATACATCCCCTTCCGTTTGATACATCGTATGATCGTGCAAGCGAGGGGTGACCTGTGATAATTACCTTAGGAGCTGTTTTTGGTAAAATTCTTGTTAAATGGAAATATTATGGTTACGATGGCTTTGTACCCGTGGTCCCTCTCGTAGTCCCTTGAAGGGACCACGGGCATAAAAGTACCCGTAGTCCCTTTTTCAGATATAACCATACCAAATTAAGAAGGCGATCAGTCACAAACTACCAGGAGGGCAGAAGCATCGGGAATGATGTAGCTTGTATGCCGTAAGGACGTTATACGAAGCCAATCACCACTTTCAAGTTTGTAGGACTTCATTTTCAGAGATTTATTGATTTCAGTCAGTCTACAAGTGGTCTTTAACCTCTGCCTAAAGCTGTCTCCATTGATACTTTTGTGTGCTAAAGAATCTATGCAAATAGCCTTCCAGTCTAACCTGATGCAGCTGAAGACCAATATTTTATAAGGAGCGACCGGGACTATCCTATCTGACCTCCACAACCTGTTCTACAGTCCTAAATAAATACCTACTCGGCTGTAGTAGATACCTTTTTCAGATATATCAGTAAAATAGTTCCCTGTTAATGTGAACGGCCCCCGTCCAGATTTTGCTGATGGCAATTGCCCCAAAACGGTCGAGTTCAATCAAGTTTCATGATTGCGCCAGGTCGCATCAAATTGATGATTTGATTGGCTAGATTGAAGCAATTACTGCCGCACTCAGAGACGTTAAATGATTACTTAAGCCATCACTTATTAAAGACTAGCTTTTGCCAGCGGCTTCGCCCGCGTGATAATTACGATTTTTCATACAAACTTTCATTCCCTATTTAACTCCCTTAGGGGTTGAATTTTGAAAAATCCTTCCTTATTCCTTGTCTACATTATAAAGGGAACCTCTGTGCAAAATTTCAGCTTTCGAGGTTCAATTTTCAAATTTCAGGTTCAAGGGTTTGGGCTGGGCGTTGATGAGTCAGTCAGTAAGGACTTCTCTTTTTAATTATATAGATTTTGACACTATTTTGAAGGTTTTGTATGTCAAATCTTTACTAAGTGACGGCTTAAGTAATCATTAAATATCTCTGAGTACGGTAGTGAATGTCCTAAATGGCCACTCTTCGTGACGTTGTTCTAGCGAAATACACACATCAACACGGTCTAGGGATATTTTTAAAAAAGCGAATTACTATCAATGTGTTAATTATTTATATGACATGTGTATATTTAAAATATACGTTTATTTATTTATTTATTTATTTTACAATTTATGTACACACAGACGGCACAGGAAATTAACATTAACATAATACTTGAGTACAAAGGTACCGCTTATTCCCACAGCTCGTAACATCTCCGCCCTCGTCAAATGTCGGCGTTGCATGGCTACAATACCTCAATTTTAACTTTATCTTTCGTTTAAAAATAAAAAAAAACTAAACGTAATTCGTATTGTTTTTTAAATTTCGCACAAATGAAAATTCCATATCCTATACATCAAGACATTTTTATGCCACCGAAACAAAAGAATTTAAAAAAAATTGAATTTGGAATTAGTCTGAGATAAATTACAAACAAATCGGTGTATTAAAGATTCCAATGCGGCCAGTACTTTTCGAGTACTTAATTAAATTCTAATTTAGAGTTTTGAATTTTCGCTTATCACTGTAATGGCCACACTGCCAGCTTACAATCATGTGATTTTTTCATGGAATGAAAACTCTATTGTGTTCAAGTAGGTAAGACAAGAACCATAAAAAAGGGAAGTGTTTCGATTTTTCTGATGAGAAATGTAGTTTGTGCGTCGATATCCCTTCCTGTATAGTGCGGTTAACAGATTGGCAATGCTTGTATAAACACTCGAACCACGACAACACAAACTGCTACGTAGTGAAGGGGTTGTCAAACACAAGTCAATAGATCCATGTTATAAACCTATAACAGGAAATTAACATTAACATAATACTTGAGTACAAAGGTACCGCTTATTTCTTAAGAAATTTCTGCCAGCAGACCTGCTAAAGGAGAAATGAAGAAGAAATGTAGACAATAGTGTATGAGAATGAGAAAAGGAAAAGAATAATGCATTTATGAGCCTATTAACTAACTTAACCTAAAATAATAAAATACACATATGATTATAATATAGATATATACTTAAATAAATACATAATGCTAAGATACATAAACAAATAAAATAAATATGTATATATTGAATCATACTGGAGAGGACAGGTAGTGTTCTTTGACTCTAGTTTTAAATAAAGATATTGTCTTTAAGTCTCGGATGCTAGGCGGAAGTGAGTTCCACAACCTTACAGCATGGACAGAGAAGGAATATGAGTAATAGCTGGATTTATGAGGATGGGATTTAAGTAAGGTTCGAAGATGCGATCTACATGGTGCGTCAGCAGGACGGGCATAAGAGAAACGCTCACGCAGGTAAGAAGGATAGGACGGGTTGTGTAGAATCTTGAAGAGAAGACATAGGATCCTATTGTTCCTGCGAAGGCGGATTGGGAGCCACTTGAGTTCTTTGCGAAGGTGAGATACGTGGTCATATTTACGCAGACCAAAAATAAAACGAATACTTAAATTTTGCAAGCGCTCAAGCTTATTTAATAGCTCCTCAGTAGCATCCAGGTAGCAGGCGTCGGCATAATCTATAATCGGCTGAATAAGTGATTGAGTTAAGGCAATTTTTGTTTTCAACGGCAGCAGACTCTGAAGGCATTTCAGCGAATAAAGTGAAAAATGCACTTTACGACTGACCTCGTTGACTTGAGTACGTTATTTAATATTCTACCATTTTTTAATAATGGTTAAGGTACTGATTAAAATTTCAGGATTTTATGGAAAAAAAAATGAAGCATAGACGGAAACCGTATATGAATTAACTTTTAATTTGTGAGTAAAAACTGAAAAAAATAGAAAAATCATATAATTTGTGTTTATAAACTTGAAGTTAGTAGTATGAGAAAGCGCCCATGATGTTCATAACACATCGGCAACGATTCGGCATGCTCAGAACAAGGTTGTCAATGTATTGTCCCATGTCCTTCTGAGGTGCGCAAAAAGTTGATCTTCTGTAGCCAAATTTTCAGGAACTTCCTTCAGAGCTCTTCTTTGCAGCATATCCCACGCATGCTCAATGAGATTTAGATCTGGCGATTGAGCAGGCCAGTCTAAGGCCCTAACATTATGTGTATGTAACCAAGCTGCTACCGTTCTCGCCGTGTGTGCCCGGGCATTGTCGTGCATGAGCAGGAAATCTTGCCCCATTTGTGTTCTGTGGGGCAAGATTACGGGCCCCAGCACCTGTTGGACGTATCGTTCTGCCGTCATATTGCCCCGCACCCAAACGAGATCCGTCCGTCCTACAAGACGAATTTCTGCCCAAACCATAATTGTTCCTCCTTGGTATGGGTGAACTTCCTGAGGGTTCTGGAGACGGTTCCATCGTCCAGGAACTCGCCAAACACGCGTCCTTCGTGAATCTGGATGGAAGCCGAACCTGGATTCATCCGTGAACAGCACATTGGACCATTGCTCACGGCCCCAGTCCACGTGGTTCCGAACCCATTCTAATCGTCGTCCACGATTGCCTCTCCGTAAAGGTGGGACCCGGAGTGGTCTACGAGAGCGTAGATTGCTTTCATGCAGTCGCCTTCTTACAGTTTGGTCACTCACAAGCACTTGGTGTTCCACTCGCAGCCTTTGGACCAATTGAGTCGCCGTTGCATTTGGTTGAGCTCGCGCAGTAATTTGCAAAAATCGGTCTTGTCTGGGGGTAGTGATGCGACTTGGCCCCCGGTGCCTCTCCGCTACTTCACCTGTGGCACGATAGCGTGTCCACAATCTTGAAATTACATTTTGATGGGTCCCTATGGCCTCAGCAACATTACGCTGAACAGATCCAGCTTCCAGCATTCCCACAGCTCGTAACATCTCCGCCCTCGTCAAATGTCGGCGTTGCATGGCTACAATACCTCAATTTTAACTTTATCTTTCGTTTAAAAATAAAAAAAACTAAACGTAATTCGTATTGTTTTTTAAATTTCGCACAAATGAAAATTCCCTATACATCAAGACATTTTTATGCCACCGAAACAAAAGAATTAAAAAAAAATTGAATTTGGAATTAGTCTGAGATAAATTACAAACAAATCGGTGTATTAAAGATTCCAATGCGGCCAGTACTTTTCGAGTACTTAATTAAATTCTAATTTAGAGTTTTGAATTTTCGCTTATCACTGTAATGGCCACACTGCCAGCTTACAATCATGTGATTTTTTCATGGAATGAAAACTCTATTGTGTTCAAGGAGGTAAGACAAGAACCATAAAAAACGGAAGTGTTTCGATTTTTCTGATGAGAAATGTAGTTTGTGCGTCGATATCCCTTCCTGTATAGTGCGGTTAACAGATTGGCAATGCTTGTATAAACACTCGAACCACGACAACACAAACTGCTACGTAGTGAAGGGGTTGTCAAACACAAGTCAATAGATCCATGTTATAAACACCACAAACTAATATGCAGTCTAAAGTAAACGGGGATGATTGAAACCTAGCAGGGCGGATCTAATCAGGATCCCTCGGGCTGAAACTCGCAATAACATAGCTTGGTACATAAGCTGTGTAAGCTGTGGAGAGTCAACAGCAAAGGTCGATGACTGCAGCACGCCCTAATGAATATGATTTTGACTTTTGCCTAAAAATAGTTCTTTTGATTTATTTATTGGCATTACGAGCATTGCTTAAAGTAGGTACTTATTCTTAAATTACTGAAAATAGTTGATGTTGGGAAACTGCTCTGATAATAAATAACCAAAACTAAGAAAAACAAAAATAAAAACGATACGGTATTTAAATTCTCGAAAATACTTACTTAAACGGATTTAAAAAAAATAATTGGTCTAAGGTTCGATTCCTGAGTCGGGCAAAAAGAGTTATTGAGTTTTTCCATCAGAAATTTCTCAGTAACAGCTATAAAGTTTGGATTTGTGAGTTTGTGGCAAAAGGCTCGGAACCTATTAAGACCCTTCTGAGATTACAGGCGTGATTTTACTCGTCAGGACCTTTCAGGACAAACCCATGCAGAATGTTAGTTCAGTGTCCTGAATACGGGGAGTATTCTAAATTAATACGAGTATACACATATAAGACAGTTTGGTAACAGAAGATTTCATGAAAAGAATTTTTTCAATACACTTCCTCGAAAACTGGCTCTACGAGCACTAATTGCACTACGAGTAGGTTCGACATGCGACGTATTTCGCACGCGTGCGGTAATTATATTTTTTCGCAACCAAGTGCGGGAAAGAAAATGACCACAGATAACTATAAGTACCTTATACTAAGTCCAGTCCAAATCGATTATAACATAGGGAATTTAAAACAAAAAACACCAACGACTATTATAGAGTCTGCGGTGTTTTTTTTTATTACGTCTTTTTAATTTGCGTCTATAAAGCATAAATAATTTTTGAATATTAAATTGTGTTTGTAAAAAGAATACCATACATACATACTTAAACATGATTATTTTAAGTAATTATTTATTGTTATGAACAAGTACCATATAGTACGTGTTCTTAGTTAAAAAAAATATATAATTTTCCTGTGAGGCTGTTTACCGGCTTCATACCTTTGCTTCTTCTTCAACCTGGCGAAATCAAACCGCGGAAAAAAGGCAAATTAAATCATAGTCTCCTAAAAATTGATGACAAAAATACTTATTGTTTTAAATGTTGTTTTATTAGTTAATTTCTTCGAAAGTGTATTAAAAACGTCGTTTGATATACTTACGTGTGAATTTGTTAATGCATTTCTCGACCCCATGAACACCCTCATCATACGGCTCGGGTGTTCAATCCGCCTCGAATGCAATAACAAACTTTCCGCACTTGTATCAAAATGCTACTATTATATTTTATGCCTACTTATGTTTCAAATAAGGTACTTGACAAAAAAAAAATCTAATAAGTCCGTCAGGTAGATTTCCAGAAAATATTGGACACAATTTTTTTTTTCTTTTTTTACGTAAACAAAAAATAAAAGACGATACAGTGCTTCGAAAAGTCGTGTGACGTCACATTTGCGGTAGGCGCAGCATGTTTTTTCCTTTTCTCTATTAGTTTTCATCTCAGCAGTCACCTCCTTTGTAGGCATATTATCCTTTAAACAGTCCATCCATCGTTTCCCTAGTATGCCTAGGAAATCGCTTAGTTAATCCTTTTTATGAATTGATCGATTAAGCGCTAGACGTCGCTTTGGCGCGGCTTTCTGGCGTCGGATTATGACGTCACGGCTTGCGAAGAAGCTTGGTAGGGTTGCCTACGAAGATAAACGTGAGAGAGCATATCCGTTGCTACGGGTAATACGGGTGTGAGGTAACTTGACCTTAATGGGAACATTTTGTGTGTGTGTCAAATAAATAATAAGAATAATATTTTTGTCTAATACACCTTGTTTTATCATCTTTATGATCACTCGAAGTTTTTAGGAACTAACATCATGGGTCGATTCGCGATTAACTTAATGGATTTACAAAATAAAACATACTTACCTTACTTAGACCGAATGTTTCCATGCATACATAGACGACGCAGAACACCACCGCCTACTTCTTTTGCCTCGTCCATCGGGTCATACACGCACGCCCGCGCCGGTTGCGAGTATCCTTTGATATCTATACTAAGGAAATTAGAATTATAATCTACTATATCGGTAGGGTGTAAATATATCTATATTTCATTATCTTACTTAACTTTATAAATAGGTAGGTACTACTGTTTCCCAAATAAACAAAACTGTTTCTGTTTCGTATCTATCTGTGTCTCTCGAACTTTATGCTATAATGGCGACAGCCGAAACTAGTTGGATGATATTAAATTTTCATACTTCTCTGACTGCCATTTACATCTTAAATTCAATTATTGCAAAAATCCATTCATTCATTATTTGAATTTTCAGTAAAATGCCACGGGCGCTGTCTACAGCGGACGCTGGTAAGGACGGATTCCATGTAAAATCGGTATATAATATCATTGTTTATTTAAATCTTTACATTGAGTAGATAAACTCGTAGCCTTATATAAAGCCTTTGCATAAATACTCGGGCGTAATGTAGCTTGCCTTTCATTATATAATTTTCTGAATCCTATTGGAGTTTAAATGGTTTCCCCCTACATACAATCTTTCGTTCTTCATAATCATTAAATCTGTACTTACTAAACAAAATTAAATATTTTACTCTTGAAGTCTTAATTAAATTATTAGGCTACATTGACAGCATCATCGCGCGTACATAAGTTAACTTTTTGTAATTTAATCACATCATAAATGTTAACCCTAGAAAAACTCACTTTTGAATTTCGATGTTTCAGTGGTAGCTTCCACTCGAACTATGAAAACGGCTTACCGTCAACTCGGCATGGCGCTGTCAATATCATTCACGTGTATACGCTTAGGAACGCTTAGAAGTGATTTCATTTTCATGTTACTTATTGTAACTAACATTTTAAATCCCATATTATCATAAAGTAGGTTATCTCAAGGTTGCAATCCTTATTTCACGAGAAATTCCCCTTAGAACTTTGCTAAGACTATACATATCATTGGTCGTGACTGTACCCGCCGAGTCAGCGAGTCTCGACTCACGACGGCTGGAGCTATCTCTCACAGGCGAAAACGAGTGTCTCATTAAATTGCTATTATTAATGAGTTGATTCAATAGCGGCGTCACACACCTTTTGTTCAAAATGCTTTAAAATAAAAGTTTAATCTTATGTGGCTATTTAAAGTCATCACTGAACATTAAAGAAGTGCTCTTTCAGAATAATGCAAACCCATTAAAATGAGGATTGGTATAACTTAGCAGTAAGTCGAGGGGACTACTAACCGCTAAGCTATGCCCGCGAACGAACCCAGGCAGGCGTGTGTAATTTATTTCATCACCACTGTTCTTAAAAAGTCCTAGGAACAAAAACGAAATGTGTGTGTAGATATATATCACCTCTAGCAACCTCTGATTAGGTAGGTAAGTGTGTCCTTCATTGAGTGCAACGATAATTCGCATCAAAATGAACCAAACTGTTCATGTTTTTTTAATTGAGCTGAAATGTTTTTTTGCACTAAACGATGCATTGGAAAACATGCACATCGAATCCTGAGACCAAACACAAACTTGCGATTTCAGGAACCTATACATTATACCTCAATGACCTAGGATTGGATTTTCCGACGTGATGAATGTCTGGCTCAAAGCTGACAGTCCAGCACGTCACTCATTGCGCATAAAGCTGCTGTGTCAGAGTGCTATCATAAATCATCGATAGTCTCTATTACGGTACTGTCACCCTAGCACTTACTGCAGCTATTTGAGGCGCGACTAATGCAGCTGTCAACAACCTAGCTGTCACAGGTCCCTACTTTGACGTCTTAATCCATTACAAACAGTCAGAGTTAGAAACTAAAATTATTTTCCGAAAATAGTGTATGTCTATATGGATAATATTCCACAACTAATAATATTCCACAACTATCACACAACGCCATCTAGTCCCAAGCTAAGCAGAGCTTGTGTTATGGGTACTAGACAACTGATAAACATACTTATATATTTCTAAATACATACATATTATAGATAAATTACACCCAGACACAGAACAAATGATCGTGCTCATCACACAAACATTTGTCCTGGGTGGGAATCGAACCCACGACCTCCGGCATAGCAGTTAGGGTCACTAACCACTAGACCAACAGGCCAGTCCAGTACGTCCAGCCGGATAACTTCGCGATTTCGATTTTGGTTTGAAGTAAATGTTGTTTAGTGATTTGTACCACACCCATAAAAATGTAGAGTAGGTATTATGGTTCGGCATGCGGCATAAACGATGGCGTGGTCAGCCACCCTTTTTTTTTTTTTTGGTAGGTGGAAAATCATCGAATGACCCCCCCCGCTCTTGGGCAGAGCGAAGGGGAGTGTCAGACTTCTACTGACTAAAAACCGAACCCATGTTCCTTCTTTGCCCTTGCGCCGAGGCCACTTAATCTAGTACAAATTACCGTGGCCCCGACGGGCTGGTCAGCCACCCTGACCACGCCATCGTTTATGCCGCAGAAATTTATGCGAAATCTATGTCAAACAAAAAATTGTTAACAGCATGCCACCAACATTAGATTACCTTCTGAGACATTACGCACTTCGCCCAGGGGTGAGAAATAATATAAATACCAGTGAACGGAAATAAACAATAAATACTCTTTTATCTACCCAAATATCATAAACCCTCTCTAATGCGTTCAAAAACCATAGGCAATGACCAGCATTACCAACCAGCAGAAATTAACAGAACTGTAATGAGCTCATAACCTACTGAAAACAGTAGGTTATGAGTTTTAAATTTGGAACAGGTGTCAAATTCAAGTGAGTGTGCTATTCTAGTATCTACATTAAAACAGATACCTAACGATAAGAAACCCCAATTCAGTATGGTTTTAATTATAAATCGCACGACATTTTGATCTCGAGTGACACAAGAATAGTGACTTTGTTCGTTTGCGTATGATTTAAAAAAAATTACTGATATCCGAAACGCCGCCATTTCGAGCTGTCATTTGTTCGTTAGCTTTTTATTCCCTTTCATTGAGTAGACAAATTTTCTGATAAGTTCTTTATTTCTGTCGAAAATGAGTGATAGTGACTCAGAAATTAACATGAACACTCCGCCAGATATCGTAAATGCAGCGACGAATGCAACTAATAACCTGTTTATTTTTTATTGCATTACACTGGTACCAATGCTGGTCATTTTCCTATGGTTCCTGAACCCATCATAGAGCCCTTATGATATTCGGGTAGATAAATTAGTGTATGCAACTATACATAATTAGGCATTACAACACTCGTGTGATGCTATTAAGAAACTCGCCTTCGGCTCGTTTCTTAAACCCACACTTGTGTTGTAATGCCCTTCATTATGCACAGTCGCATAAACTACTATTATCCAACGAATATAGATATTAAAGTAAAAATAAAAAATAAATATTCCGTAAACCGGGTGTCTATAAATTCGAACGTTCATTTCAGGATCGCAGTCATAATAAAAATATTGATTCGATTAAAAATACTTAAATTAAATTAATTAAAATTAAATTAAATTAAAAATGTTTATTTCAATCACAAACATACTTATCCAACGTAATACATTCCATCGCTATATACTATGACTATGGAGGGTTGCATACCACCCTGCTCATATTCCTGTGCTCAACATTTTCCAAAATATTGCTCATGCAAACAATTTCAGTAGTGAAATAAACAGTAAATACACGTTCGCCCTGGCGTTAACTAACAGGAACTGAAATATTTGTGCTGCTCAAATACTTGTCGATATTAAAGTTCGTTGAAGAGCGCATTCAGCACGAAATGTTAAAGCTACATAGCACATGTTTGTACTGTGTTGTGCACATAATTATTCGCAGTAAATATGTTATTTCATCAAACAGTGCTCTTGTATGTTTATCGTCGGATTGCTTGTTTTACTTCACTGTTTAATTTTCATAATTAAATTAATGTAAGTAAACTGTTATGTCCAAGCAATCAAAATACAGCTGTGGAGAATATACAGTGGTGAAGGCAGTTAATCAAAGTCCTAAACAAATAAATGGTTCAGTTTTTGAAGTTAAAGTAATTAAATTAATTACAAAATAATATGAGTGAAAGACAGTAACAAAGTTGCCACTGTTCCAGAGATAACAGTAATCAAAGAGGTTTAAGATAGGTACTCATCATCATCATCAGCCTATAATGTTCCCACTGCAGGGAGTCAGGCCTCCTCTCTAGGAGAGGAATGGGCTATAATCTACCACGCGGGCCCAGTGCGGGTTGGTAGGGAAGATAGGTACTATTGAGAGAGTATCAGATGTTTCATAGAAAATGATCCCATGTCTCAGGGACTCCTTCACGCAAAACCACATAATTACCAAGTTTGACACGGTTGTTTATTAGTTAGACAACGATTTTCGTGGTATGCTCTCTATAGTTACAATATTTAGCATTCTCTGGAGTCGCATACTTGAAATTTGAGGCTTTAAGCAATTATATGAATATCTGATTAGTGTCAAACAGGTACGGTTTACTGAAGCGTATCAAAGCGTCTGGCTGGCCCCGGCAGCCGGCGTGCTTGCCCAGTCACCCTGGGGCTGCTGCAATGCATGCTTCAGCATGCATTCTCCAAGTACTGAATAGCGTACGTGCTCTACGGTTGGGAGGCATAGCTGCATTCCGAATGCTTGTCTGAATGTCACGCATTCTAATAGCGAGGAGCTCCTAATGCATCTCATTGCACTTGAATAGGAAATACGTGGCGGTCCTCAATATGATTTTCAAAAAACGGTTGTAGAAAATCTTGAAGAAATGTGTATTTTATGCAGGAATACGGTGTTGTGTACATAACAAAAAATACAATGATTACTTGGTAATTTATTCAGATCATTTTTCAACTTCCGCTTCGGCAAGTTTTATGGGAGACTAATAACTTGTTTGCTTACTTTTTCATAATAACACGATAAATATAAATAACTAATGAAACAGACCCATTTTGTTTCATTATTGAATCGAAAGTAACACAAATACTTATTCTTACCAACACTACCATATAATACGTAAGTAGGCACGTACTCACGCAAGAGGTACCGTGTACATTAACCCGCTGAAAACTGAAGAAAAGTAACAAAACTTCAGGACAACCGAACAGGTCCTGAAAAATAGATGAAGCCACTCCTAATACAACATGCGGGACTCATATTTAATTCATGGAAGACCCGGTACAGGTACCTTAAGTGATAAAAGTCTAATGGGAGGGTTACGATATCGCCATGGAGGACTCTAATGTATGTTAATTCATCTATGTATTATGTTAATTCGATAGTTTAAGAAGCAAACGTTTTGAAAATACTAATAAGGTGATGCTCGCGGCTTCGTCTGCGTGGATGTCATTTAAATTATAGACCTTCCTCGAAAACCACTCTATCCATTGGTGAAAACAGCATGAAAGTCGGTGCCGTAGTTTTAGAGCTTATCGCGAACAGACAAGCCGCGATAAAGGACTGAGTGTATGTTTTATTAGTAGACTTCCACACGACCTGTATGTACTACTGGAGTACCCATGTACTTTCTGCTACCTTCGCTGATGATACGCCTAATAAAAACGCAAAATTCTAAGTAAATTTTTGAGGAATGGAAAAATGTATTGCCAACAGAGACTTGAGGAAACCTAAAGAAAAAATTAAAAAAAAGTGAAAAGGAGCAAGGATGGATCTTGGAGTCCCTTCGGCATCGAATTTAGTAACTGTAAAATAAAACTGCGTTGCCTATACAAACACAAATAGGCGCACACTTATCATTACTTCGCTGTTATTCTTGCAAGATAAAGTGTTAGAAACAGTGATAAGAAACGTAAAACGGTATCAGTTTTTACGATTACTGTTGGCAATTTCATCATACAACTATTACCTAGAGTAACTAGAACCATTTTAAGTATGTGGTTTATATAATAATGCTGTTTGCTGCAGTTTAATATTTGAAAAGGTTAAAAAAATGGTTCTGCCCCTGAGGTAAACAGTGAAGTCAATAAGAATTACAAACGTATATACACATAGGTACGACTCCACTCAGACACAGAACTCTTTAAAGTAACACATTGGGCATGCACGGAGCAAATTTACTTCGGGACAGCAGACACTGTGTCGCTTTACGACCAGATGGAAAGCACCCGCAAGATCTATGTGGAAAATTCCTTTTACATGTGCCATTTGTCTCCCATACACAACGAGGGCGACCTTCACAATAAAACACTATGAAATTCCATTATGAATCATAATACAAGTATATGAATGTTTGAATACAATTTATCTACTCGCAAACTAAATATACGGTCTACTTTTCTATTGCAAATGTACTTTGTTATCATATTTATAGATTATGCAGATACTTAGTTAGCATGTCTCTACCCACTTTATATGATTGTTTTCTAAATTAGTAGATACTTATGTATATTTTGAAGGAGACTTTCAGAACCTACCCAGATACTATACTTAATGAGTTATACTCGTTTTAAGATCGAAACATTTATCGGGAATTATGAAAGGAAAGAAGTGAGGTTGGAGTTCAAAATGATAATTTATAACAGTTGAGACGAACTGAGGCAGCTGAGGCTCCTGGGGGGGCCAAACGCCTCCTACCGGAGGCTCTATGCCGGGATCGTGCGGTTCATGGCCCTTTACGGGGCCCCGGTGTGGGCGCGTGCTTTATCGAAGCGGGCCGCCCACTACCCGAACGCGCCCCAAAAGGTGCTGGCCGTAAGGCTAGTCCGTGGGTACCGCACGATCTCCCGTGAGGCGGCGAACCTCCTTGCCGGATTGCCACCATGAGATCTGGAGGCGATAGTCCTCGCGCGCCTGCATGAATGGCGCGTGGAGGTGCTACACCGGGGGGTCACTCCGTTGCCGCGGCAAATTGCCGCTCTGCGGACGGACCTCCGGTGCGATCTCATGACGGCATGGAGATAGCGATTGTCGCAACCCAGCGCAGGGCACGCCACGATAGTGGCGGTAAGTCCCCTCTTTGAGGAGTGGCTGGAGAGGCGCCACGGCGCCCTCACCTAATGTCTGACGCAGGTCCTCACCGGACACGGGTGTTTCGGGAGGTACCTGTACCGAATCAGGCGGGAGGAAACGCCCGGATGCTTCCACTGCGAGGATCGACCGGAGGACACGGTGGAGCACACTGTGGAGGCGTGCCCTGCTTGGGCAGAGCCCCGCCGTGTTCTCGTAGCAGCGGTCGGCGGCGGCGACCTCTCGCGTCCGGCCCTGGTGCAAGCCATGGTCCGGGGCGAAGAGGAATGGGACGCCGTCGCCTCCTTCTGCGAAGCAGTGATGCTAGCGAAGGAGGTGGCGGAACGAGAGAGGGAGAGAACCTCTCAACGTCCCAGCCGCCGCGGAAGGCGCTCCGGGCGTCGGGGGTCACGCGATGACCTCCGGCCACCGTAGACGCGGGCCTGTGGACGGTGAGTAACGGGCTAGCTCGCCGTCCGGCCGTCGTCATGACGGCAACAGACCGTGTCGGCGGCGCGTACGTGTTCCACGCGCGCCTCAAAGAGATGTCAGCAATATGGAAGGGGCCCGCAAGGGCCGACGCCCGTCGGGGCTGTGGATATCGAAATGTTACCGCGGGTCCGACACAAGGGCGAAGAAGAAGGAACATGGGTTTGGTTTTTAGTCAGTAGAAGTCTGACACTCCCCTTCGCTCTGCCCAAGAGCGGGAGGGGGGGGGGGGGTTATTCGATGATTTTCCACCCACCAAAAAAGAAAAAAGGCAGCTGAGGCTCTGGACAAAATGACCAAAACTGGCGAAAACGAAATGTAGAATGTGGAAATGCCTGAACATGCGGATGGTTTGTAAAATGACCCTAAAATGACGGTCGTACTGAGATTTTTACCTTACGTGTTAGTAACTATTGTTCTAGTTGCAAAGCTAAACTGAAAACTAAACGAAGGTGAGTCAAACAATAATTAAAAAAAATACTAGGTAGATAGAGCAATTTCAGAGTCGTATTGTAACTACGTTTGATATCGAACTCGATCATCAAATATGCATAAACGTGGCAAAGAACACCTGGCTCCCAGCGGCAAAGAAAATTAATCAATCAATTAATGACAAATGTGACGTCTACCATTTTAACCTAGATTACTGCTTTTGACCTAGTTAGCAGTGCTTACGTACAAAATGCACTGCGTCAAAAACTTTCAGAATGTCTGTGGCCCACGATCTCCCTAGACTTTCCCATGTTGGGTTCAGCTCAGCAACGTTAACAACCAATAAAAGATAAAAAAAACTTTATTACTATCTTAGTAACTTTTCGTACTTACATACAAAAAATCAAGACAATACCAGCGACCGTTGAAGAGCTCTCTCGCAGGAAGTGCCTGTTTACAGCATCAGCTCATCTCTATGTAAAGTAAATGTTATGTAAGTACCTAAATAGTTGAAAAATTAAATGAGAAAATCTCCATCATCATCATTTCAGCCGAAAGACGTTCACTGCTGGACATAGGCCTCCCCTAAGTGTCGCCACATTGACCGGTACCATGCGTCTCGCATCCAGCGGATCCCCGCAACCTTCACCAGGTCATCGGTCATCATCTATATAAATATCTTCAATTTGAGGATGTTGTATAACCGGCTTGGTTTGCAAGAATCCATACTAGTTACACGTGTAGGAAATCAGCGAATCCGATTATATCAAAAGATTAAAAATAAACAAAAACAGACGATTCTAGGTACCTACTGAACTTTTTAACTAAGTTTACTTTAATCTAATAACGTTTAGTAGCCCTTTGAGATCTCTCTAACTACCGTTTACTAGACCGTGCTGATGTTTCCTTACCGTCATAACCTTATTAAACGGACTTCAGTCTTCTAGTGGCATGAACAAAACATGAAGAGTAATGAAGACCTTTTAATACATTTACATTTTTTGACAAGCTCGTCTAAAAATCAATAATAGCAAGATTACGACAAAAAAATGAAATTATTATGATTTATTCAGTTTCGGACAACAATACAATCCATTATGTTAGTAAACAATGCCTTAAATGCCCGTATAACACATCAACTCAATTCAGAAACTTTTAAAACTATTGGCCCTGTATAGAAGAGAAAAATCTACTCTAAAATGATGTAGTATTACAAAATAATAAAATAATTGAATGTTCCACTTCATACTCGTGTATCGAACGAATGAAAAATAAAACAGAGTGCAAAGATAAGTTTTTGCAATGTATTGGTGTATTGCATTGGTGATACGAATGCACGATACGCTGTACACTCAATTAAACAAACGTGCGCTGTTATGAACACTAATTGGTGTACAGATTTTATGATTTACTTTATTAACGGTCCGTCGCAGTGCCGTACAAGTGACATTATGTAATGTTGTCATATTCGACGGCACGGTTGGCGCAGTGGCTGAGCGATTGGACTGCTGCGCTGCGTGTCGCGGGTTCGATCCCCGCACGGAACAAAGAAATAGTTAGGGACTATAATATCTAAGTTCAATATTAATGAACTCGCTGTATAATACAAATAAACTACACATCTAAGAATCCAGCTACGGCGCTGCTACGACTTAGCTACGACACAACTACGATGTTGCTACGACGAAAATAAGACGCTATTAAGACAACGGTGCGGTAACGCTACGACAAAGCGCCGCTACGACTGTTTGCGATAAATCAAACAAAGATATTTTTGAATTTTAGAGGTTTAATAAACCTTTACAAAGTAGATATCTTTTTTTATACATATCGTTGCGACGGAGCGGTTTGCAAGATGATGAATGAATGAATTGAATGAATGGAAATAAAATGACAATGAATGAAGGTTGAGTGACTGAAGGAATGCATCGTAGACAACGACGAATCTACGATGCTGCTACGACGAAAATGAGACGTTACTAAGACTACGCGGCGATAACGCTACAAAAGTTTGCTACGACTAAGCTACGCTGCTACGACCGAGCTCCGATGCTGCTACGCCGAAAATAAGACGCCACTAAGCCTAGACTACGCTACGATGCTGCTACGACGAAAATAAGACGCCACTAAGACTACGCTACGATAACGCTACGACGCTGTTACGAAGCTGCTACGACGCTGCTACGACGCTGCTACGATGCAGCTACGACGCTGCTACGACGCCGCTACGACTACCTACACAGTCGTTTGTCACAATAATATTGAAAAAGATGAGGTATCACCGACCCATCACTAAAACTGTTTCCGCCTTATTACAAAAGGTAGTTAAACCTGGTTTAACTTAGACTTGGTTTATCTCGCATGCTGTCACTTTCTTTTGAATATTATTGAAATGAGACGTCATGCGAGATAAACCAAGTCTAAGTTAAACCAGGTTTAACTACGTTTTGTAATAAGGCGGAAATGAGTTTGGAGCCCCATCACAATATAAATGTGACATGTTTAGTCCTGCCTTTCGCGCACGATTACTTGCACTTTTCAGAACTTACATGAGGCAACTTCAGTTTTATGCATGGATAATGTTTTCACTAATAGTAAGGTAAAAATCCAAAGTAAACCCGAACAAAGCACCTTTTCTCAACGTTTAATATGTTTTGAATTTGATTTTAAAACACAAACAATTTTATAAAGACTGTATTTCTGTCTGATTACCAGGCCTCTATCTAGGAATGAAAGCCAGGACCGACGGCAAAACGAAATTGATCTTCCAGTCTCCGTATCCTGATTATTCAAAGGGAACGAAAATCAATTTAGTGTTGGTAACTCCAGAGTTCACCTTGTTAGCTGTTAGCCGGGTACTGTTCGGTACGATGTCAGAGTCGTCGGTAAATTGGAAGATTACCGACGGCGTTAGGCGTCAGCTTAAATGCGCTGTACACTGCATGTGTGTCATTGTAAGGTCTATTGATATAGAGTGGTGTGGAGTGCGGAAAGGACAGTACAGTATGATGAATGTTATTTTATTTTTCATTTCTATTCTACTTCTGGTTAAAACGAAAGATAGTCTTCAACGAGGAGGAGTTAATAATAATTTTAATAATTTATTTATTTAGACACATTGGATGACACGTTATGCACAACAATTACAGAATGCAAGATAAAATAAAAAAAGAGTACAGTTATGGTGCAATTAAGTAGCGCTAGACCCCACACTAGGATACCCTGTGTCGTGGGATCTAGTTATAACAGCGTTGATGACACATTATAAGTGCACTCGTGGGTAGTTTAGTAATCATTCGGTTACTTAGTCTAAACAATATTTAAACTCACCTACTTAACTAATGGAAACATGCAAAGTTACAATTAAAAGGTTTGTGTAGAGTGTAATTGAATGTAGATGTGTTTGTGTTGGAGGAAATTACAATACAAGGGATAGAGTTACCGCATACAAGTGGCCAAACACAATTCGAAAGGACCTTATGTTAAGAGACAAACTGACTTGAACATCTGATCCTCTTTATGAGCTAAAAACAGATTCTGCCATGCACGTGACAACACAGATACACCTAGTGATGCTTTCGACAATTTAATGAATCTCCACTCAGCCGGTGACAGCAGGCGACCGGGTATTGGGCAATCAGCAGCAATCGGTAATGAAACACATCCTCTCAATATGTGTAATTGACGGCAAAACGGTCTACATGTGTTCGCACATTTGGGGACCGGACAATTACGAAACTTGTTAACCGGTGATGGGCTTCTCTTTTGAAAAGTTGACAGTTACACTCAAACAGGTCCATTATTTCCATAAAACATCGGATGACGTTGAGTTCTGAGCCCGCCATTTCCATCATTACGGTGCACCGGCCCAAATCTGGAGTGTAGTTAAAGTATGTTGAAAATATTCGTAAATGTAAAGTTTTTCATTTAGTTTTTTGTTTCTATTTAAATCATAACATCACTCCTGTATTTCCGTGAAGGTTTAGGCAGAGGCAGAGGTTTTAAATTAATATTATTCTTAGAAATAAATTGATTTAGTATTGTTTCTAGAAATTCACTTTGGCCAATTCGCGACTCCAATTGTTTTTGGAAAAGGAATCCTAGTTACATCCCAGATACTATCCGATTTCGTTTTGTAGGTCATCCTAGTGAGTCCGTCAGTTGGTGATCGAACTTCGCGCTCCTCGATATTTTGATAAAAAGCTCAGACGAACGTCTCCCCACAAATCTAAACTGCAGTTAAAGAAACAAAAAAAAACTTTTTGCAAAAAAAAACAACCGACTTCAAAAACACCAAAAAGTGAAAAATAAACTTCTGAAGAAAAATCAGCTTCTGAAGTCGGTGACATTTGTTTGCTTGATTTGGCTTTTTTGCCACCGACTTCAGAAGCTGATTTTTCTTCAGAAGTTTATTTTTCACTTTTTGGTGTTTTTGAAGTCGGTTGTTTTTTTTTGCAAAAAGTTTTTTTATTTTTTCATTTTTAGTTGTGCATCGTATAGAAATATTTACTATAAAACCTATACTTGTATAGCGTCAGAAAAAGCACGAAACACGTAATACGTGCCTATGTTCGAGGGTTGCCCTCGATTTCTCTAGGATTCCATCACCAGGATCTGGTTTCTATGGCATGGTAGCACCCTTGAAATATCTCCGTTCCAATAATAAAAGAATCATCAAAATTGGTTCATAAACGACGAAGTTATTCGCGAACACACTAAAAAAACGAACGAAAAATGTTCATAAATTATAAAAAAATGATCATAAAATGAAAAGTACTGGGCCAAACCATGTTAAATTTTTATGGGACCAAATGGCAACTATTCCGCATCAAACTAAAAAAGAATCACGTAAATCGGATCATAAATCGCAGCGTAATCGGTGTACATACATAAAAAAAAAAAAAATAATATACCGATCGAATTGAGAACCTCCTCCTTTTTGGGAAGTCGGTTAAAGATTGAATGTACCTACCTACTACGAGTATTCAATCGAAAGACTTGAAACTTTGCAGTATCTACCTATCTATTATGTGAAAGTACCAAGCAATAGCGGGCTGGTCTATTGTAATCTATCGTGCACAAATTCATAGATAGTGGGGTACTGGGTATACTTACGATACCACCACTTGGTAGTCTGATTGTCTAACTTCAGGCCCCTGTCTACCTGTAACGACCGTCAAAGATCCACAAATGACCAGTGGCTTGACGTGGTTTCCGACCCGAGACACTTAATGTAAGTAATTGATGGTCATCTATGTAGACCGACCTTGAAAAGTGCGACTGTTATTATTGACCCACGAGCTGACTGATTTATCACTGCAGTTATTAATATTCGTATTATTCTTCGATTATTATTACATAACCTCTGCACTGGTGACGCATAAGTTTATTTTCGTTATAAAGCACATTACTTTTTTGTTCACGGTTCAATTAGGTTATTTATCGGTTTGTTTTTACAGTTTTATGTTAATTGATGATTATTACAGATTAAAGGCGTGAGTAATTAGATGTTGATAACATCTATACATATAATAAAATGATAGGAAAGTCAAAACTGTACATTGAATATATTTTAAAAAGAATACTTGGGGTGTGATCTACAATCGATACCGAAGCCAAAAATATAGTTTTTAGAATTTCTGTCTGTTTGTCTGTTTGTCTGTATGTATGTCCGGGATAAACTCGAAAAGTACTGCATGGATTTACTTCAAATTTGGCACGAATATTACTAAGAATTCGGGTCAACCTATAGGCTACATATTATCACGCTATCACCTACGGGGAACGAGCAGTGAACCTTTATTTCTTCAACGCATTCTGTAACAATGTGTAATCTAACGACGCATATTTAAATGTTGTTATTATGTTAAAAATGCTATAAGCTAGCTTCATACTATAAAAATCACGCAATATAAGTAACTTAGGCCGATAAACATAATAATTATTATTGTAATTTTAGTATCAAGACAATTTAAAGCAGCGCCATCTATGGGATTCCAAAAACATCAAGTCGAATTACATGTGTCCTTTTTGGTTTTATATAATTTAAATTTGATGATGTTGGCGAGTTAATAGTTGTTTCTAAAAGTCATAGATGGAGTTGTGCATTTTCTTCTTAAGCATTGTATCGTTAATTCGTTTCAGAGATGAGCAAGACAATTAAAAAAAAATGTGTTTTTATAAGTTTTAAGCTGCTTCATCTATGTCTTATAAAATTCATCGAGATTGTCTGTGATGAACGCGTGCTGAACACCTGTCTCATTTCACTTCTAGACGTGCTCATTATGGGTTACCAGCTCCCCAATCAGCACCGCATCAAGACCGTGGAAATCGGGAGTATAACAATAACACTGAGACAATTTACGATCCGGGCGAAATGACCACCATACGAAATTACCATGTCGCTTTGTTCTCTTCAGAGCAAAATAAAATTTATGACACCGTCCTTGGGCAAAACCAGGGTAAAATGTTTTTCTTGGATGCTCCTGGTGGAACAGGAAAAACATTAGTTACCACTGGCATAATTGCAGAGGTCAGGAGGCAAGTCAAAATTACAATTGCTGTAGCGTCGTCGGGAATCGCTGCCAATGCTTCGTTGAAATGATCTTCGTTGTGGTCACGGGTTCGTTCACTGCGCTTGACCATTAATATGAGAGCTCGGCACGGCGGCAATGCACGTTCTCAAGAATTCTCCGATGTCCTTCTAAGGCTTGGCGACGGTGAGGAGAGAGGTGGACAGGTGGCGCTTCCAGATTCTCTCGGTACTTCAGTAGAGTTGTATCCAGCTTAGAAGAACTGATTCGCTATGTATACGGGGACATCAGTCGTAAACCGCACCAGCAGAATTCTTGGGTGTGCGAGCGGGCCATTTTAACGCCGAAAAATGATCAGACTGCGGCAATTAACGAATGCATTATCTCGGAAATTGAGGGGAATGAAGTGGTCTACACCTCTATGAACACTGTCGTCGAGTAAGATGACGCCACACGTTATCCCGTGGAATTTCTGAACTCCCTGTCAGCAAGTAGACTTCCAGCGCTTACCATCAAGCTGAAGGTTGGTGTCCCGATTATGCTTCTTCGGAACCTATCTCCTTCGAAGTTGTGTAACGGGACCCGCCTTAAAGTCATCTCGCTCCACAGACACACCATTGAGGCGAAAATTCTCACGGGTTTTGGAGTCGGCGAGGCAGTATTTATTTCGCGATGACCATCAATAAGTCGCAGGGGCAAACACTGAGGGCAGCGGGTGTCGACCTCAGGACGAGCTGCTTCTCACACGGGCAGCTGTACGTCGCTTGCTCCCGCGTCACCAGTCCTGACTCTCTTTACATTTTGGCTGCGGATAGCCAACCCACTATTGTTGTTCATCGAAAATTCCTATAAGTATGTTATTTTTACCCTATTTTGTATTCCTTATTCATTGTTTTCTCCATCTGCTTCAGTCACAACTTATGACTTAATTCAGGAGAATCACCATAAAGTAATTTATTCAAAGCAGGCTGAAAATTTGCACTTTTTGAAGGTCAATTTTACAAAAGACCTTCTCACTCTGTTACTCTACTTTCTGTAGATATGAAATGTTAATAAGAAACGGGTAAATGAGTGGACGGGTATTTTTTACCCGGCTACGGCAAAGCCAAAGGAGGGTTATGATTTAAAAAAAAGTGTAATCGTAGGTATTTTTGGTGCTCTAAAGCGTTCACGCAGACGACGTCGCGGGCAGCAGCTAGTATATCATAAAGTGACTTGGTATAAAATCATTGCACCCACCAAAATCTGGAGTGTAGTTTGTGCAAGGAGGCACGCCACCGCCACCGTAGTAACGGGGCGCCTGAATTGTCCTAAACTGCACTGAGAAAAACGAGCTACTTAAAATTGGCAAATTTGTAATGTACCGGCAGCCAGATACGTATAATGTGCTTTTCACATGAAAATTATAAGAGCCATACTTATAATGAAACGACATCATGTTAAGTAAGTATGCGGCATAATGCTCTGTAAAGACCATGTAAACAAGTTACTTGTAATGAGGCCGCATCATGAAATTACTGTGCCCGCATTATTAACGTTTACGTATGCGGTTTAATGATGCCGCATATGTATTAACAGAGCAGCATACGTAATTTACTTACCCGGAACCAGGAAAAATGTATGCGCTATCCGAACGAAGTTATACAGCCGCATTATTTCAGTATCTAGGCTCTTTACAACAGTAACTGGTTGCCAAATCATTGTACTGACTCCGACTCATTAAGTAATGGTTCCGGTTACGTACATAATGTACGAGCATGCGTCGGGGATATGCCGATACATTTTACGCACACTGGATAATTAATAATGTCTCCGCCTACATAATCGTTTACGTATCCTGGCTCATTTTACGAACTCCGTTTACTTACTGACTGTGTTCGGTGCGTATAATCTTTATGACGTCAGCCGCATCATGAAATTACTGTGGCGCACTCTTACCATTTACATATGCGGTTTAATAATTCGGCACAGAGCAGCATACGTAATTTACATAACCCGTAACATAAAATATGTATGCGCTATACGTACGACGTTACACAGCCGCCTTATTTCAGTATCCAGGCTCTTTACAACAGTAACTGGTTGCCAAATCATTGTACTGACTCCGACTCATTAAGTAATGGTTCCGGTTACGTACATAATGTACGAGCATGCGTCGGGGATATGCCGATACATTTTACGCACACTGGATAATTAATAATGTCTCCGCCTACATAATCGTTTACGTATCCTGGCTCATTTTACGAACTCCGTTTACTCACTGACTGTGTTCGGTGCGTATAATCTTTATGACGTCAGCCGCATCATGAAATTACTGTGGCGCACTCTTAACATTTACGTATGCGGTTCATTGATTCCGCACAGAGCAGCATACGTAATTTACTTAACCCGTAATATAAAATATGTATGCGCTATACGTACGACGTTATACAGCCGCCTTATTTCAGTATCCAGGCTCTTTAAAACAGTGACCGCCGTTTTTGTTTCACGTCGGCTCGATAGATGGCGCTGTACTGATGACGCGCAATCCTGAATCGCGGTGTTAAGATTCTCCGCGGCCGAACGACCTCCCTCGGTTTTCGTTACTACGGTATCGCTTCTCGGCCTTTTGGCTAAGATCAAAGTGTAGTATCTGTTCTTTTCAGCTTAATATCTGAAAGTTCCCTCACTGAGGGACCAGTATATTAATCTGATTTTTGTAAGCTGACGGGATGTTCGGGGCTCGCTCCACTCCCGTCGCGGGTGGGCCCGGCATTGCAGTGCCGCCGGGATCGGCCCACATCATACCCTTATAATAATGTCTCATCATTGTTTACTATGCCCGCTACAGTATCGTACGTATGCCGCCGTGGTACACACGTACGGCTCATCGTGATTTACTGTGTCCGCCACAGTATTGTACGTATGCCACCGCGGTGCACACATATGGCTCACCATTATTTACTGTGCCCACTACAGTGTCGTACGTATGCCGCCGTAGTACACACGTTCGGCTCACCGGTTTTTACTGTGTCCGCCACCATATCGTACATATACCGCCGCGGTGCACATTTATGGCTCATCATTATTTACTATGCCCACTACAGTATCGTACGTATGCCGCCGTGGTACACACGTACGGCTCATCGTGATTTACTGTGTCCGCCACAGTATCGTACGTATGCCGCCGTGGTACACACGTAAGGTTCACCGCGTTCTACTGTGCCCGCAACAATAGTATACGGGTGTTGCAGTCGTAGTTTCAGGAGTATTCAGTGCGACTTGCGCACTACGTATTACGTAGCCGGATGTCGGGCTACGTACGTACGTGCAAAAATCGACCACGAGTAAATTACGTAACCCGCTCCATGATGAGCGTCAGTATGCCGACTACGTATGACTGACTACTTACGCGTAATGGACCGGGTTACACACGTCATGGTGGTCGATTTTTGTCCTTATTTTACGTAGTGCGGCAGAGGAAATTTTTCTCAGTGTGGCTTCGAGAAAAGGAAAGCACATGAGTGACTTTTTTTTTGTTTTACTTCCGGGGGGAGGCCTTTGTCCAGCAGGAGGATGACACAGGATAACAGTAACAATAATTTCATACTTATACTGTACTACGTCTTCCAACATCATCGAGTTGTACTGGCGCTACCGCTGCAGCTCCAGAGAACCTCAAGCTGCGTAACTATTTGAAAACTATATATAACTATAGGGTCCGTATAACTGTTTCCTTAAAAAGGCTGTCATTTTTTAGGTACTTTCTCAACGCCTTCCTGCCTCCGAACAATTATTTATTTTTAAATTATAAACACACTTACATTATTTTGCAGTTTAAAAAAATGTACTCCCATACATTATGTTTAAGAAAATATTTTATACAAGTGCATTTTATAAATTGGTCGATCATTATCTACTCGTAAACTTGTTATCATACTTAGCTGTGATAGTTTTCCTTTTAATTTCGTAACTTAAACTATCACCGTGAATTTTTTCGCTCATCCAAATAATACCGTTAAGCTGGTAGGGGGTCAATTTAAGGCGCTGACAAGAGCCAAATAGGCTTGTATTGAACAATTTTTTAGCCAAATCTATACAGTTTGACACGGCGGAAAAAATATATGTTAATCTTGAACATATTTCTGATAATTTCGTTGTTTTCAAAACACGTTTTTGAAAAGTTTTCTCGATACAAAAAAATGGTAAACTAACCTCTTAAAATGATCTTCCAACAAAAATATCTGTATTACTGATCAACGTACGTTGGTAAAATTTATAACAATAACGTACCATATTTAAATACAAAATTTGGTTGTTTTTAATTTTTGATTATTTAATAAATTATTTTGATGTAATTAATCATTATATGGTTTGTAAGAAGTTCGAGCGTTGCGTCATCGCGCTCTCTTTCTTACCTAAGCAATCCGACAGTGAGCGCTTAGGCACGGTGCTAGACGGACGTATGTCACTTTGCGCCCCACTGACAGCTATCCGTTCATCTATAAATTATTATTGACCGCGTCACAATTTTAGTCCAGGATCCACGGTACATTTTTTCACTTGATTACTATCAAGCTAATTTTCCGTGAGCAGCTGCATTTTGATGAGACGCCAACATTACCCTATACGAAAACTCTCGATTGTGGTAGGTAATAGGGGCAGCAGGGATAAAATATATATTGATTATATATTATTATAATTATTTATTTGATGATTTTCAAAAATCTATTACTAACTATTTTATTTTTATCTGATGATCATTATCTAAATCCAACATGTATTGATAACGAGCTCATCAAAAATTACTACAAACCAGCTGTTTTTTAGGGGTCCGTAGCCGAATGGCAAAAAACGGAACCCTTATAGATTCGTCATGTCTGTTTGTCCGTCTGTCCACCTGTATGTCACAGCCACTTCATTCGGAAACTATTGAGACTACACAGTTGAAACTCTACAAGTATTCTGTGAACCGCTTTACGATTTTTATACAAAAATAAAAAAAAGGATTTAGGGGGTCGCCCCATACATGGAACTGAAACTATATTTTTTTTTTCATCAAACCTGTACCTACGTGTGGGGTGTCTATAGACATTAGACAGGTCTTTAAAAATGACATTGAGGTTCCACAAACAATTTTTTCTCAAAGCCAATCGTTTGGAAGACAGACACTTCCAAATTTGTAAAATGGCGACCGGCCTCGCGGTCGCTTGCCTTCGGTATTGCCAACAATGACCAGCTTTTCAAGGCTGCTATCTCCTCTTTGCATTATGTGGCCGAAATAAGACAAAATACGCTGTAGGCAAACTGTTGACAATCGAGTCTTGGTATCGAGTTGGTAAAGGATAGACACATTTTGTGCGTTTGGCCGTCCATGGAATTCGGAGAATCCGCCTAAAACACCACATTTCGAATGCGTCTATCCTCTGTCTTACTCTTGTTTGGATTGTCCATGTCTTAACTTGTGGGAAAAAATGCTCCTTCCGAGAAGCCTGTGCCTGAAAAGGAACCGATCCAGGCTGATGATGGTTTCGTGACGGTGCTGAGGAGGAAGCGCCGTCAGCGAACCATCAAGAACCGCTGCGCCACGGAGCCATCCATTCCATCGGAGCCCAATGTGCATATTCGTGCCGCAAAGCCGAACACTCCTTTGTACCTCTCCCGTCTATATTACACCACTACGACGGAGGACATCGTGGAGTACGTGCGCCAGAAGATCAAGTACGTGGCGAGAGTGCAGCTGCTCGAGTCGCGCCGCAACGTCAACTTTAAGGCGTTTGTGGTGCGAGTACCGACATGCTACCTGCACCTCGTCTTGGAAGAGGACTTTTGGCCGCAGGGGGAGGTGTTTCGACGCTTCCGCGGGCAAGTGCCACATGATCGCACAGTGACGTAGTGCAAGTGTAGTGATACTAATATAGTTTTAAGGTTTTGTTTACTAACACAAGCTGTCAATTATATCGTATGTATGTTAGTCTGTAAGGTATTTATCTATGGGCCAAAGTAGCCTGAAAATAAATAAATATTATTATTATTAACTCTATGGAGGAAAATCAGGAAAACTAGTGCTCTGACCAAACGGGCCTTCGTTTTAAAACTTATACCACGTTTTTCCCAGATGTTCCGGGGGCGTAATATAGCATCTTTAGCCATGGCTACCCGCCGTTTTATTTCTGTGACGCAGCTACCTTCATTACTTATATTGGAGCCCAGTTATAGTCTATTTTGACGAAAGAGCGGTTGTTGATGTGTAGGTAGAGGCATCGGACTATGTCAATAAGATGTTGAGGCGTTCCCATGTCTTTAAGAACCCCCCACAGCTTGCCCCACTCCACGCAATCAAATGCTTTGGTATAATCTATGAAACATATCAATACAGGGCTGTTAAATTCCCGGCTTTTCTCTATAATTTGGCGAACGTTCAGGATTTGTTCCCGCGTGTCTTTGCCTTTATCAAAACCTGCTTGCTCTTCTGGAATTTGTGGCTCCAGAAAGTGTATTAGCCTGTTGTTTATGATGTACAGGAGTATTGATGGTGCGTGGAGTAAGTGCCAAACACTTAATATAATTTTTAGAATCTTGTAGGCAACTTGTAAAGAGTGGGTTTAATAGAAAATATCCAATCCCCAAAACCCAGTTAGTAAGTAATCATTTTTAATGACTTCGTTATCGATACATATTGGAAGGAAGGAAGGGGACTCTTTGATCAAACCATACATTTTGTAGGACAAATATTTTTTTCAAATAATTTAGATAATTATCATCAGATTTAACAAAAAAAACCCAGCTGATGATTCTCAAAAGTGTTTGTACTTAACACTTTTGAGAATCATCAAACCAACATATTTATCCCTGCTACCCCTATTACTTACCACAATCGAGAATTCGAGAGTTTCGTGCAGGAAATTGTTGGGCGTCTCGCCGTCTCATCAAAATTAGCTTGATAGTAATTAAGTGCAAAAATGGACCGCGGATCCTGGACTATTTGTTTCTTACTTGGTAGTATGGCGCTAGGGTATCGGAAAAATTGTGGGCGTGTCCAAAAATACTGAAACATCAGAAGTCAATAGCTATTGTCATCGTCTTAATTTTGAGTCTTACAACATTTTGCACTTCAAAACATATTTGGACAAACTCTTATATTTTTTAAAGACATAATAATATCCAACGATATCCCACACATTGGAATTCGCGAGAAAATAAAAATCATCCCCACTTTTATGTGTACTGGATAAGCTAAAAAATATTCAAAAATTTTATTTTACCTGCACTTTGTCGGCGTAACTCATCTATTTATTCATGCCAAATTACACCTTTCTATTACTTCGAATCTTTGAGATATTGTGCGTACAGACAGACAGATGGACATGGCGAAATGAAAGCCTATGTTTCTGATATCTCAGATGATCATATAAAAGTAAAACATAATTAAACTGAATTTTATAATAAAAAGTATTTATAAAAACTAACTGTTAGTTTTAATAAATATTTTTTACATCTCTCATATTCGGTAAGTAGGTCCTTATTACCCCCAAATGGGGCTTGTAGGTGACCAATTAGCGCTCCAGGGCATTAATGTCGCAAGAAAAGCCCTAGGGCGGTAAGTAATTAAAAAAAAAAACACTTCACTCTTTCAAAATGTTCGCGTACATCTAACCATCATAGTACTGGCAATAGACATCATGCATTCAGCCCAATGACAAAAGAGGTCGCTTCGCTATTCAGCCTTGTCAGCCTTGCCTTGTGTTATGAGTATACCGCCTGTGTGGGGGAGGCTTAATAGTCATAAATTTTAAATATCGAACGGCGAAGCTCAATATCGTTCTTGAAAAAAAAAAATTAAAAAGAGATGAAAAAGACGGTAATAGAAAACTTTACTTTCAATATTGTTTGTTTTTGGATTTTTTTTATAATTACGTGCTAATTAGGAAAAAAACATGAGTTCTGCAAGTAATGGAGATATAAACTGCACTCCCGATTCAATGAAAATGGAAGCTGAAGCAGCAATTAACAGTATTTTGCCTGAAAGTTCTAAAGAGAGATATTTGAAAACTTTATTCTTGTAATGCCGGTTTTCTTCTTACCTCATAATCGAGATGTAAAGCAGAGTAGTTAGCTCGGGTGTAATCATCAATTGCACCCTCGAACTATTGGCGCCCTCGCTGCGCTCGTGCGCCTAAATATCTCGGGCTGCAATTGATGCCTTACAGCCCTTGGCTACTAATCTACTATTTTTTAAAACCATACTATTACATGTAATATTAGCCATGGCACCGATGACCGCTGGGGTAGACGTGAGTGGATACCGCGAATCGGCAAACTCAGGGACGATCTTCACAGTTTCACTAGTGGTAACTTGCTGAAGGTTGCAGATAATCGAGATGAATGGCGTGGGATTCAGGAACCCTTTGTCCAGCAGTGGACTGCTGTAAGCTGACGATGATGACTTGGTACATGTGTTTTCTAGACAAAATATCAGTAATAATACAAGGTGGAGGGATTGGAGATTGCGTACTGTTCCTAAGTGTGGATTTGAGACTTATAAAATGAGCAGAAAAAAATATACTCATTCACACTGGGTCCGTCAACGACGATTGGTCAAAAAAGACGATACGTAATGACGGATGAACGTTGTAAACGGAATCGAGTTTTTTTACGATTCATCAAAATATCCGAATAGATGTTCACACTGAATTCGTGATTCAGACTTCAGTCAGTCTTGGACGAACTATACGTCATAACGTCATAACGATTCGTGATTTAAAACTGAAGGTTTTTAAAAAAGGCGAAACGTCATTTAAGACGTATCCGTAATTTTTCACGATTCCGTAATAGTGTGAACACGGGCAATTAAAATGTATAGCCGCCCATACACATTAATATATCGATTTGTGAAAAAAGACGATTCGTCAAAAAACACGAATCGTCTTTGACGGATTAGTGTGAATGAGCCTTTACTGAGACTAAAACCATCTTTCAGAATTTCTTGTAAACTTTATTTTTAAAATATTACCCATAAGAGCTACAGGTCAGATTATAATCAGAACAGTAGACTTTGTATGGAACCCAAAACGATACTATGTAGCTCCAACCTTTATCTACAATAGTGATTACAACAATGACGTCTTTGAACCATTTATATTGTAATCATCGTAACGATCTTCTTTGAACCCTTGTTGTTGACCCCGGCTTCTTTGTGAAATTGTGTAGAACATTCATGTATTTCGGAAGTAGTAACCCTTTGACGTAAGATATTCTTTTGTTAGACATTTTACAATCTATTACAAAGTATTGAACAGTAATTTATTTGAATCCAGTATGTACAAAACTTGCAATATTACTATGTACATTTTCTGCTGATGAAAAAACCCTCGTGGCGTCATTTATGAAGGATATCAGTAACTTGTTGCGAATATTCGAAACGAAACCACTTGTTTTAGACAAGTGGTTTAACCTTAACCGTGGAAAAAACTACGATGATGATTTAAATAGAGCCAACTAAAACAACCCAGATAATCATATCACATCAGTTTCTAATTATTAAGTCGTCAACAGCTACATCTACCTGGGCTCTACTAACAACAATTTCGGGCAATTGTGGCCACGACACTGAGATTGGACGACTCGATCAGCTGTACAAAAGTTAGATAAAATCTGGAGAGACCTTCAAATAACTAAACGGCCAAAATACGCCTCATGAATATCCTGGTTTTCCCAATCTTCCTCTATGGAGTGAACACCTGGACATTGCGAATGCAGGACCGACGCAAGATCGACCACCTTGAGATGTGGTGTTCGAACTGACTGCTCAGGGTAAACTGGACCGCTCATCGGACCAACGAGTCAATACTAAAAGAACTCGATAAAAACAAAGACTGTCGGCGCTTGTGCAATTACGAATCCTCAGATTCTTTGGACACGTTACTCGCAACAATTAGTCCATAGACCTCTCGGTCATCCAGTGTAAAGTCGAAGGCTTGGTCAGACAGCTTAGCTATTTCTGGAAATACTAGGTGGACACTCGGACCCCGGAGTGTTTCAATCCCAAACGACCAATTAACCTATTTACGCCTCCCGTCCTCAATTGAGCGCATCTTCAAATCTAGGGTAGATTTGAACATGCGCTCAATTTTTGTATTAACATTGCAAGTTTCGTTTACTACGTTATTGTTGAGGTGCGTCTTACGTTGTCCCGTATGTACCCAGTGAGTGTCCCTATTTTAGCATGTTACGATTCTTTTACTAAATCAAAAGACGTTTTTCCCTTTGTTTTATTTTCGGACACCCCGTTCTCCACCAAACAATACTTACAAGTTATTTTATTTTCCGGCTATTGCAGTCTAGGGCGTTTAGTTTTTTTAACTGGGTTTTATAGCCTCTTGATTGGACCATTGTTTTTTTTTTAATACGTTGCCCCACTTTATGAGTTTCTTTTGCTTTGTTATGGTAAATACTAAATACAGATTTTGTCCATTGTAAGTTTGATGAGATTGCGGGCAGGCTTTATTGATGTCGCCGGAACTGCATCTTTTGTTTGCCTACATCCATCACTGTTTCTCCATTCGGGTAGTTGTTTTTCTGTGGTTCTTGAAAATACCGACTCCAAGAGCACTATCTCTATGATTTAGCATTTTAATTCAACGCCGAAAGAACACGTTACGACAGCGGCAGTGCACCCATGCACTGCCACTAAAGACACTGTTCTCCACAAAACGATTGTTTCTTAGTAAGAAATGTTAATTTAAAAATTAGAATAAATTATGGTATTACCCAGACACTTAATACCGATTACACTTAATAATAATCAATAGAATAATTTACTTGGCTCGCGAGGTTGTTGACATGTGAGTAGGTGTGAACTCAGCAATCATTGTGTCGAAAGTCGTTTCAGTCAATGAATGGCTTAATTGCCAAGAGCCTCGACCAACACCTGAGGAGGCTCTCGTTAAGCAGCTGGATCAAGAGTTTGATGAAGAAAGTGGTACTACTGGACACTGCTCGACTGACCGCGGTAGCTTGGCTCCGTCCCGATGTCGGTGGGTTACATTCTTTTTTATATTTTTAATTTATTTTTGTACAGAATATTTAAAAATGTAACAAGTTTGTTTGTAAGTAAATAAAAGAAATAGAATAAGTGAGCTTTGATTTTTTTTAAATCGATTTTTCAATAAAGTATGACTAATGTAAATGTTTTTTTTTTGCAATCTCTGTTATCTTAAATGACTATGTAGGTACATAACAATTTCAATAATAAACCTATAAAATATGTTTGGCTGCGTTTATACAAATACTTATAAGATCACGCGATAAAGATAATTAAAGTTCATTATTTTGTTTAAATTTTTTTTATTTGTTAAAGTTAACAAAATAATGTTGTTAAGTCCAAGAAATGTTAATAAATATTTTTCACCAAATATGTGGTATATATTTAATATATATTATATTATATTATATATTTATATTATATATTTAATATATATTATATTATATATTTAATATATATTATATTATATATTTATATTATCAATATATTTGCGGTTTTTACACTTTTACATGTAACAATGACATTAAGTAACGTTGGGAAACATATTTTTACATTAATTTGTTAACTTTAACAATTGATTAATCGTTTGATCATGTCGTTACGGCTGGGCGAAACTCTATTTTTGGCTTTGAATTAAAATGCTAAATATATTAGCGATAGAGTTCTGGTAGTTGGTATTTTTTATTGAAAATTTCCTGTTCTTTAACCGTTTCAAAATATTCAAAAATGCACAATGTTAATGTTCAAGTTTTCACTTCTGCCGGCATTCCCGGAGACAACCCGTTCTTATTTTTTATAATATTACAAGTAGTATTGAATGACTAAATATAAGACTTTGGGAATTTCAACCTGTCTATTGTTTTCAACCAGTTCTTGTTTATTATAAAGTTAAAAGTGGTTAAATTACTAAATATTTTCTGCTTTAGATGCATCTTCATGTAGTCTGACGGTTATGTTTTGACTATATAGGTCATTGAAGGCAAATTACGAAAAATTAAGAATAAAGGTCCCTGTGGGTCATTGGGGTCCTTGTAACTTTTGAATGTTTACAATATATCCGATTTCATCATCTACTTTTAAACGATGTATCTATTTATCAATAGACTAATGTCGGGCAAAGTTCTATTATTATTTCCATCAGGAATTGTCAGTAGCAGCCATTGAGAATTTGCGACCGTTTGATGGCAAAAGGTTCGTCCCCTGTTACATGGGGCTTACATAACAGGCGAAATTTGGGTGTACTATTAGGTAGACCTCTGTCTATTACCCTTCGGGGATTACAGGCGTGATGTTATGTTATAGATGAGGGCGGTACCAGGGTATTCATAATTCTTTTTCCCGTTCCTCCAATTGTTTGCAATTTAAGATAGGGAATGTATTCCGTCTATTTTAGATATTGATCTTCTTTAAATCAAAACATTTTTCGTTATCATGAGTAGGTAGACATACTCGTAAAAATACGGCATCACCGTTATCACTGATTGTGTTGACTGCCTTGGTTCAATGATCGATTTATTCTTATCAAAACTTTTAAAACAGTCTTATTAATTATTATAATTATTTATTATTATCTGTCTGTTTTATAAGTTGTGGCCAGCTTACTTCCTACTTTAATAGGATTTATTAAGGCATCAACTAAACTCTCATTTCTTCGCGGTTTAGTTCACGTCTTGTTCTAAGTTAAACCACTTTTTGTTGACATCTTTCAAATTCTGTACAACTTTGATACCAACACTGGAAAATTAAATTCGCTTTGAGCATTTCATATACCATTTTTGTTTCCCTATTCCCATTGTTAATAGTGTAGTGTTCTTTAGCGATAATAGTGGTATTATTTATGAAACTATTCATTCGCTAAGCCATTGTATCGGCGAGGTTCCTCGGAAGCCTCTAAGGTTATCAAGGACGAGGACATGGCTTGCCATTGGACCTCCTCGCTGAGGGCGGGCCGGGGTTCCACCCACTAACTTTGAAGTTGTTAAGTGTAACTTTATGTGTTGCGTGTCCTAACTTAGTTGTAATAATACAACTTTAACCATGTTAGGTGTAAGGTTAAAAAAAAATTGCAAAATAAATAAAAGTTTCAGTAAAAACAAGTTGAGTTCCAGTTTAAAACAATTTTATTGTTAAATCGCATTGCAGAGTACATAGTAGGCGCAGTTATAATAATGTTACATATCAATCGCAAGTGCCGAAGGTTATACAATAAAGAGGATAGCCGCCGTGTGAGTCGTGTGCCGTCGCCTACTGATGCTGGCTGCAACAAAAAAGATAATTTGAACAAGCTTCAAATCGTAGTCTGTCCGTTGAGTTCGCGTTCTTTGACCAACTTTAAAATTTAGGCAGTACAGGAGTAGCCAGTGCGGTGTGGCGGGGTGGGGGGCGCTGCGCCGGCGCAAGACATCCGCTCGCTCTCAGATTGCCCAATTCCCGCCACGAGCCGCCGCGCCGACGATTATTTCCATTTCGTCATTCAGTGCAATGACTCAAACCAAACTGTTACGACACAGATATTTAAAGCATAAGACATCACACAGAAATATGTAACACAAGAACAATCAAAGGTACAGTTACAAAAAATAAAGGTACTAGTACTAGTTCACGGCGAAACTCCTAAAAACGGCTTTGTCTCTAGCAGAAAATTCAGTGATTTCGCAGCCGAATCAAATAACAGCTTGCGTAATCTCTGACGTCACTGCAGACTCGGCCATGCTGGGAGGTGATGAGCGAGGCTCCGGCGCAGCAAGCGATGATAACTACGACGGTTACATGCCAACCATATAGGAGAGAGAAAAAGACTGACTAATTTATATCACAGTCCAGTCGATTCCTCCCCCCGACACGACTGACATTTTAATTTTCTTTCTTCTAGTCTTCATAGTTCAGTGATGTTCAGCTCAACTGTAATTAAAATGTGAAACGTAGACGCGACACGTGCGCGTACGACTAAAGCGAGACGTGAGTCACATGACGGAGCTAAAGGAAAATATTACGAATTGTTCTATAACAGCGCACAACCGACCGAACCGAATTCGCTAATGTTATAACGTTTTCAACGAATGACAAAAAAACGCGAAGTGGAAACTCAACTACTTATACGGAAGTTGTAAAAGTAGGTCGCGAACATCTCACAAAGTTTTAAATCCGAGCTAAAATATTTTTTATTCACTTTAAAGTTGATTTATGATCACTTCTAGTTCCTATTTCCAGTTAACTTTAACGCGCCTCACATTGCACGAATAATAACTAAGTTTGAAAATATTCAAAGTAATGTTCAACTTGCACTAGGGTACTAGAGTTCCGAGAGCACGACTGAAGTCGGTGACGACCAAAGTGCGAATGGCGGCACGTAGCGGTGACGGTGAGCCGTGGCGTTTGCTGTGAACGGGGCGCGGCGGGTGGCGGGGGGCGAGTGGGGGCGCGGGGGCCGGGGGCCGCGGGGCGGGCTGCGCGCGCAGAGAAAGGACGCGAGTGGTGATGTAATCGCGATCGATGCACTCCGCGCTGCCGCGCCGCGCGCCACCTTTGATCGCAACTAGCAACTACGAAATTACCTGCACTACGCACATTTAACGACTCTCGGTACTGTTAAGTCCTCCCCGTTTTTAGTAGGTAGTAGTCTATGCCTTGCCTACAGTGAAAACGCTTTGTGACGTATTAGTGATAAAGTGGAAGATTGGCTGATCTGCGGCCGTGGGAGTAGCGGATCTCGCGGCTTATATGCATATAAATTACGAGGTCAGTGACCGTAGTTTAGACACGTGTAGAAACAAAGAAAACCAGACTGCTTGATCTCTGAGTGGTGACTGCAGTGGCGTCAGATAGAGCGTACTTATTGAGAAAAGGCGATCTCGTAAGAGCGGTTCAGAGCAAATAGGTGTTCGAGATAGTGCTGGTACCAGTTCATTATTGATCAGTAGTTACCAGGTACTTGGTAACGATGACGGGCGTGTTCGTCTTGCTCCGTCGCCGCGTCGTAAGTTTCCGTGGCCCCTCGGCTTCTAAGTAGGTCACACGTGTAAGCGTTCTCCCCACCAGACCGGCCTTGGCTTACTTTGCGCCAAATGGCATATACCTCCCCTTCTCCTTGGGCACCGCCAGCGACACCGAGCCCACAGCCCAAGCCGTACTTAGCCACTAATAACTGTACTTACTCATGCCAGGCATACCTCGGGCGCCCTTTGTACGCCTGACAGTTTTCGACACTATGATAATATCTGTGGCTGCCTTAGGTATTGATGACTTCCGCGAAAGGTTTCAGTTCCTTCCTATTTCTTATCTCTTTTGTATTAACGATTTTTTACCGAGTAGGTAATTTATTGTAACAGTATTAAATCGTCAAAATGAAAATATCGTTATCTAAAGTGACCAAATTCCAGTAAAGAAGGGGGAAGTAATCCGCACAAACAAAGGGCGTGGCATATAAACTCCTCCCTACGCGCGGGTAACATTTTTTTAGGAACAAAGTTTGGGCTTTTGTGATGTGATCTTTAAGGTCGGCTGCGACGCGTCGCTAATGCAACTGGCATTTATAAACATACTTACAATCTTATTTAGGCAATAATTTAGTGTAGAGACCTCTACATTAAATTAATGCCTAATTATTATTGCGTAATGTGCATTTCCAGCACTCGGCTCATCGCCGAAACTTCAAAATGCATCAGTGCACTTGTCGCCTGTTGTATGTTGTGTTGTATGCTTTCTTCTAATTACTGAAAAATTTTGGAACGATAGTAGAATTATCATTTGGAAAATTCGCTTGGACCCGCCGTTGGGCTCGAGGCCCTAGTGCGCATGTTTGAGAAGCTGAGTGCCCGAGCGACGCGGATTTATCGATCTCCTCAGTGTCAGCGAGACGCGGCGTCGTGTTCGAGCAACCCATCGCGGCCTCATCGAATAAGACGCGCTTCTGATGATGAAAACAGCATTTCGGCCTCGTTGTATCTAGGACGGCACCCGAAATAACTAGGACACGGTAACTGCGCAGCGGCTAACGCAACTCGTAGCTGGCGTAACGTGGCGTCCAAAACCTTAAGATCCGTGAAAAGTAGCATCGCGGCGCGAGTGTAACGTTTTCCGCGCGTCCCGGCGCAGCGCATGCAAGGGAGGGGAAGCTCTACGTCAGTGGTGCGTCCAGACTCACGAATCGACCTCTCCGCGCTACTTTCGTTTGCTCTAACGCCAATATTTATGGTAGTTGATAACGCGGCGATAGCTCGTAATTCAGATATTGTCGGTTAACGTATTGTGTACCTATCTAAATCGTTGTTGAAATCTGTGGACTCGCGAAACAGACGCCGCAAATACGATCGATTATTCTGCATCACGTAGTGCGCAGCGCGGACTCCATATTGTGTGTACTTTGCCTATAGGTCGGCCGTTTGCAGACGCATCTCCGAGCTGCTGAGCTGATATATCTCAACTGTGTGCTCTAATTGGTGACCTGCGAGAACTATTACAGCTGACCACTGGTGTGTTCGTTCGTGAAAAAGTTGTTTGAAAAGCTAGTCAAGATGTCGGGCGAGCAGGTGCAAAACGCGAAACCAAGCAATGATTCAGAAAGCCCTGAAGCAAAGAGGGCAAGAGAAGAAGAGAAGTATAAGGTAAGTACTATTAATTTCTATGAATTCATTTCAGACATTACCCAAGTAAACTACAATTATATTTATGTTATATGTATGAGTGCAGATTTGCGCAGGTTGCAGTGATTATCCAAGCTGAACATGTATCAACAGATTATTTGCTTATCTACTAGGTTCTAATCGTTCTATTTTATTATACTATACCTATCCTTAAAACTTGGTTTAAATTGTAGCAGCTATGTAGGTAGGTACCTTATTTTTAATAGTATGAAAATCCATGTCTCATCTGGATATTACTTTATTACTGCAGTCTACAGGTTATTCAATGGTAATATGTCTTGCATAGTTTCAACATAATATTTAATGAGTCATGAAACCCTCTAAATTGTAACCAGTTATTTGGAGGTACATATATTTTGTTTCTCTACCTCTAACCTAGATAACTTTATACAGTTAACTCAAAAAAAAACTAGTTATGTTCATGGATAATTGGATATCAGTAAGACTAGCATAAAAACAGTGACTGAAAACCTTCAGAGTGATTCCTTTATATTTTCCTAGTTGGGAGGCACTTTTACAAATATAAACAATTTTGAATTCACATTCATCCTACAGCCCAGTAAACATTTACAGATAATAATGAGACATTTATATTTCTGTATTATATTATTATAGTCCCAATTTTCTTTAAAAATAGAAATTAAGTTTTCAACTCCATGATCCACTTTGTATGTGATGGCTGTGTCCGAGGGAAATAAACCTAGAACATGTTTATTTCAATTATGTCAATATGTATATGGAAACAGCTTCAATGTGGTTAATTATGTTCTTCCATATATTTTTGTATTACTTAAACTTCGTTTATGGTTAATTGGGTCACCTAACTTTCTGATTGGGTAACCTATTTGATTCACACAAACCTTGTTAGCTTGATTTTGGCCAAAGTAAATCAAAGTTTGGTTTCATGAAATGTTCAAGGTTTGAAAATGAAGTTCACTTAATTGAATGAAAACTTCAAGATGACTTAAATTAGAACATTAGAAAAGAAAATCTGAAAATCTAAAGATATCTTTTTGAAAACAATAGATTTGCTGATAAACTTAGAACTAAGTTTATCAGCAAAAGGTAGAGTTAACTATAGACCTAATAACAGCTACAAATTCTATACTGTACTTTGCATAATGTTCTGTACTTGACATCAGATCAATTTAGTCAATTTAGATGATCCTGGTGGAGTGGTTGGTAATGCTTTACTTCTTGTTGGCTGCCTCGTTCTAACTCAACATGAACATGTGGTGGTGTGGTGTTCCTAGGTTCTATAACTTGTCTATCATCATTTCTTTGTATGACAGTTCTTTTGAAATATTTCTCAAATATTATTCAATATTTCTCAAATATTTTGCCATATTTAACAAATATTTTTTCAGTATGAGAAGTTAAAATATCCAAACTTATTTCAATTACTTAGTTATGTATATCAGTTCCTATTTACCGTTTACCTGCAGACATAATATTTAACACTTCCTGTCAATAACCGAATGTCAGTTTATATTGGACAAAGTTTGTTGAACCAATATCGAATATTTATTTATAACTGAGAACCAATGAAATTCATACTAGAACGCATTCCACTCATTTTGTTATCAAACAATACATTCCGCGCTAGGTCCACCATTATCATCATTATTATTATGCAGTGTACGATGATTTTCTTTTGTTTTCTTTGAATCGTAGCTGAAACGACCGGTGCGCTAGATAATTTAAATTGATGCCCTGAGTGTACCGAGTGCCTACGTTTGCTTGGCACAGTATTCCTAAATCATGCTAAATAAATATTAGATAGGCGATAGAGTAGGTACTGAAAACGCCTTGAACACGCCACCACGAGCCAGTGATAACGGTATAACGATACGCGGAACACTGATAAGAGCGGAGTGGCACAGAGCCGCACGCACATGACGCTCCGACATACTTAATCCAGCGCCGCGCGCGAACCGATCCAATGTACGCTCCCCGTTACGCGATACTTGACAGAACGTTACAAAGAGAACGTACTTCAATATTCTTGTCACACTATCAAATGCCCGCACTCATTAAGAACCGATAACACGTGGAAAATTAGGAAATAAAAAAATACGAGTTTACACGCGGAGTTTGATAAGAGCCTGATAACACGTAGGTTAGTAACGGAAATTTCGCAAGCAAAAAAAAAAAAACAAACGTCAAAATTAAAAAATCGCGCTTAAAAAGTAAAGTTGTCGCGCGAGCGCGCAGCGGGACTCACCTGACGTCGGCACGGCTGCTCGTACTTGGCTCGGTCGTGTTATGCCAGTGCCGGCTGCCATGTTAACTATATTTATGACAGTGGTGGCGGCTAATGCGCTGGCGCGCAGACCACGTCGACGCAGAGCAGTGCCGCATTGTGTTCTATTCTATACTGTATACGTATGCGCGCCCAGCATTGAACCCCCCCGCGCCCAGCAATACCCCCCTCGCGCCCAGCAATGCTCCCCCCCCCGCGCACCCAGCAAACCCGCGGAGTACCTCCTGCACGGCTTGGCACTAAAACGTCGTAAGCGTGACTGAGACTGCCGAATGGAAAATAGACTCTTTAAACCCAAATGGGCCTAAAAGCAATTGTATCTCTATGGCAACGCTGCTTTGGTTTATGCGGCATTTGTCCGCTGCGTTGCCAGAAGTCGTCGATAACTGGGCTCGTACCGAAAACTGAGCTCGCCGAATTCGTTCGCACTCGGTCTAGCGCGAGTCGGAGGGGTCATGTTATCATGCGACACACTATAAAGCATACAAAGCGGACCTAATTAATACGATTACGATATTCTAGTTTTATCGAAGTAACGTTCCTCCGTCAAATGACTCGCGTAATAATATTAATGTAACTACTGTCTTGCCTATATTATGAAGCATTCGACTACAGTTATTGCACGGTGGTTTCCGACTGACAAATAATAAATCTTGAACGTGGCGCTCGCTTATATTACAAAACAAGGCTTACACTAGGTCACAGATTTAAATCGTGAACTCACTTTTCAATTTCGCGCTTTAATTGAACAATGGTAAAATCATAATCCATCCCTCTCCTAGACAGGAGGCCTGAGTCCCTGCAGTGGGAACATTATAGGCTGATGATGATGATGATGATCATGAACCTATTACTTGAATACTTTATAAATAAACTAAAGAAGAATAAATCATTGGAGCCTCTTTCTTGCAACAATAGTTTTCCTTGACATAGCTGCTCTTTAAACCAAGTTTTTCAGGCTTTGTAAATGGACACCGAACGCAATAAAGTTAAAAAAAAATTAAAATAAAACAAAAATATTATAAAATATGGATACGTGTTCTACTTAACTTTAACTGAAATAATGAAAGTTATTTCCCTAATTTAAACAATAATAAAAAAACGAAGGCAAACATAAATTGCAGCGTCCTGTAATGATTTTCCAATTATGATGTTTCTTTTTTTGTTATGTTTTTTTGATTTCTTTTTTTTATAGTTTTATTTTGTGCCTGACAAAAGATCTACGGACTTCCTGCAACTGCGTCTGGATCTCCGATGGCAGCGCACGTGCAGTCATGACCCAACTGCCTTACTGTAGGCAATGTTTTTTTTATTTATTAACTTCTTGACAATTATTGACCTACTAATAATGGGAAATGAAAATTGGGGTTTACTATCGAGAACTCGATATAAATAGTAAACAAGGCAAATAATATTTGCCGTGCTATTAGTGTGTATTTATAGTTTTCATTATTTAACAACTTATTTATTTTATTAACAATTTTTTTAAATAATTAATTATTAATTAAAATAACAATATGATATTTAACCAAAGCCATACTTTACTCATTAACTCATTATTTATTTAATTGTAAAGAGAAAATAATTTAGCTTAAATATAATTATAAATATAATTTAATAATTATTTTCTTATTTATGTACTAACACATCTTATTTGAACAAACTAACACTTATTAATGATTTAGAGCAATAATGAAAGTTGAGAAGAGTAACAAGTCTTGGGTTGTTTCAGAACCCCATGTGTGTTTGTGAAGAAACGGAACCGGAACCACAATCTGAATATGACGTCTCTGGAGATTGGGTAAATATCTTAACCTCAGAGTCCCAACAAAAAAAGCAACAAAAAAAGCAAAAAAAAAACTAGTAGTAGGTATGAAGAGAACGCAGTTCTATCCAAATGTAATCGTTAGTAAAGTGCTTAGTTGAAAAAAGTAAGTTCATTGGTTTCAATTCAATGAGCTTACTTTTGACTAAGTATTAATTTATTAATAAAAACAAAAAAAAAATATGGCAAAAAAATAATGGATTCAACTGAATTCAACATTCAGATGCTTAAACTCGTTTTTAGAAGCTTTCAGCTGCTCTTACTAAAAATTATACTTCCTTACATAGTATAAAACAAAGTCGTGTCTGTTTGTTTGTTTATTTGTTTGTTTGTCTGTATGCTTAAATCTTTAAAACTACGCAACGGATTTTGATGCGGTTTTTTTTAATAGATAGAGTGATTCAAGAGGAAGGTTTTAGTATATAATTTGAACGACATCCACGCGGGTGAAGCCGCGGGCATCAGCTAGTAATTTATAATTTGATGTAGTAATGTCACTTTTCTCATGTATCGTGGGGGCGGTTACAAACAGTACCCGCAATACCCGCTGCACCAACCGTGTCGTTAAGTTAGGTTCCACTGAAAGTGAATTTTCCAAGTGATTGCTTTCACAGCTATCGAGGCATGATCCTATAGGTGTATTCTCCTTTCTTGAATGATTACTTTTTTGTGTTTAGGGAAAACTTCGGATCTACTTTTAATCTATATATTATTCAAATTCTTGCTTATACTTATACAACTAAAAATACTGTCTGTCTTGTTGAGGAACACTAGAATATTGCTGGTGACTTAATTTTTATCATATTTTTTTTTTAATAATAATTGGTTGTTGGTAGGGTAGAACCGTAGAACCCAGCAAGCATATCAGTATGAAAACTTGATAACCGAGCAGGTATGCTGAGAACGTCAAAAATATACATCATGTATCAAATAGTAATATCTAAGGGTTATTTTTATTTAAGGGTATAGGTAGGCTATCATTATGTCACACCCTTAAATACGGCTACACCAGTTTGATAGACACTGTATTTGAGAAGATAGGAGGTCTGCTGGTCATATTAAAATGACTCTCGAAAATAGAAATTGTTTCAAAATAAGCCGAATTTTGAGCACGATCGAAAACGTTTTAATCGGATAATGTATCTTGCACAGGTAACATATGACGGACCAATTAATGCAGACATTTATAACTCCGCGTCCATCAACGCTTCGGCGGACCTCGAAGCTCAGATGAAGGAATATTATGCCAAGCTACGTGGCGCAGCCCCACGAGCCTCAGCACCACCAGTGACACCCTCACCCGGACTACAGCCCGCCTATGATCCTGCTGTCCCTACTGACTCGTCTCCAGAGGCCGATAGTCAGGTAAGTCAGAGAATGTAGTATTACCAAATAATACTTGGCAAGATGATGAAAAGTCTAATTCATATATTTAAGCAGCCGACAACAACGTGGTTGGGTAAAGGCTAGGCAGATGATAATGAGATGATACTACGATAGAAACATGCTCTACAATTCCCACGGAAGATTTTTACAGTCCCAATTTAGTAACGTTTGTACCAACATACCTACAGGTGTATGTTGGTACAAACATTACACAAAATTAATCATCCATCATAAATACTTTTAAATGTTGATGGATGATGAGATGTCAAAGCGGATACAAAGTAAAACATCAGCAATGTATTCTTATGCAGGCGGATGACGAGTGGCACGACCCGCTTGTGGAGATGTACGTGCGCGACGCTACCAAGCAAGGCGAGTCAACCGACGAAGGAGCGGACGCTGCTGCCGCCGCGGGCCCGGACGCCTGCGTGCTCGGCGACAACTCGGCCGATTTTGCAGTCACACACTTAGAGTAGATATATGAATCAGCAAATATGTGTTTAATTATTTATATTGAAGCCTGGCCTGACTAACTTCCGTCACATTATTTTATTTATAAAAACATAAAACCGGCAAAATCAATAGCTGGCATCAATACAAACAAGTACCTACTGTAGTTAATACAATCTTGTAAAGCATTCTTCGCCACCGATACAGTTCATATTATACTACAAACAGTGTCCGCGTGCACATAATGCACATATGCACGCGGAAACTATGCGTGAATTGTAATGCCTTTTAAATCCATAAATCTATGGAGAAAAACTAGGCAAAATTACATCAAAATTCAACAAAGAAACACAAGAACAGGCATTGATTTTTACGAACAGGAAAACCACTTCTGAAGATAGTGCTCCCGATTGACCTACTTGTTTATATTGATGATGCCATATTCGATTAAAACAGTTTGCCGGAGGTTAGGTAGGCCAGTTGACAAACGAAATTGCAAATATGGGGGTAATTTTATAGTAGAAGTGAGAGCAACCGCGATGATGAGGCCACCACTGTATCCAGTGACGTCAGTACTGCGGAAGCTACCACTGAGGCTGATATTTCCACCGCTGAGACTTTTGATGCCGAAGCACTCCAAGAAAATGATGGCGACGACGCCCAGGCCGAGAACACCGCTGAGGAAAGCCAGGCCGCCCGTGAGACGTCATCTGCCGATGAGGTTAGTACCTATTACAAATATTTCAATATTATATACCTATAACGACACCAAAATACGAAGTTATAAATACCAAAGTATCTCTAAAACTTAATGTCTCAATAGTGTATAATTATGACACACTTCATCATCATCATCAGATCTTACATTTAACATTTTTAAATTACTTGGTATCTTATTAAATATACGCACACACATAGAAATACAGCTTCATAGGCCCAGCACATTGTTCCCATTAAATAGGTCAATAGGTACTAATATTTATAATCTCAGGTGAACGTATGATAGAGAAAGTTCCTATGTTGTTATGTATGTTGCCGCCGGAATTCCAACGTTTATCTGTTTCACTTTCCCCTGCTCACGATTATTTTTACCGCAACCATAAATACTGGTATTTTTTTCGAGGAGTGGCATGGGACTTTTATTTCTAGAAGGATTGATATCTTTATATCGATATCGAAACACAATCGAATCGACTAAGTACTTAGTTTCGGTTTTGTGAATAGTGATTAGAGGACTTTTTCGATAGCACTTTCGATCGATTGGTTACGACAGCCAATAGATATGGTTGTTTGGTGAATAGTTTTGCAGAATGTAGTTCAAGGCTTATTTTCAGCGTCGGCTTTAGTTCTGCAGGTACTAATTACATTGTTTAAAACTGGAAAATACGTAGTCAATAACTAGAAAAGAGAACATAGGTACATTAGTAGAACCTAAATGTGTTGGGCCTGCGTAGGATGGCATCGTCCTGAACACGCAAAGCATGAAATAAATAGGTCGCGGGGGCACGGGGTCCACCCGGAGGGTACGTGATGCTCTGAGGGAGAGGGGGGCACGGCGCTGGGGGGCGGGGGCTGGGGGCTGCCGAACTAGGTGGCCTACATGTTCACGGGGCGCCCGCTCCGCTGCACAGCGCTTTTTCATCGAGGACACGGCTGTAAATGAATTATTTGAGGATCGCGGCTCACGTACTGCGCCTATCATTCTGTTGTTCTGTACCTAATATAGCTTCAGGGACGACGATTTTTCTAATGTATTCAATCAATGCAATGTATGAACATTTCATATTATTTTCATGACTTTTAGTAATGATATTAATTTAGCTAAGTATCGAGCAGAAAAACAACTTTCATTAATTAGGCGCTCTTATAATCTCAACTTCTATAAAGATCATAAATCTAGGTATCTCTACATATTTACATACTTAAAGGCTTTACCTTTAGTCTACTAACAAAGCATTAAAAAAAATAGATTCCTAAGAAAAGAATCAATTCAATTCAATTTAACATCACGCAGCGACCCTTGGAGACGAGCGTGCGGGTGAAACTTTGACGCAAAACTAGTATTTAATACAAGAATGTCGTTGCGAGCGGTCCCTCAGACTGGCAGACTACGACACAGTCAGTTCACACCGTCACACATCGCATGTCATGGCTGGCACATTCCTGTCTGCCACGTCACGGCTTGTGTCGCATGTCGCATGTCGGAGTCGCAACCAATGCACCCAATTACGTACGATAATATAGCTCGTTTTCACATGTCCAATGACTTTCGGTTGATTGGAAGCATAGATTGGAAGTTAGTCAGATAAGGCAGATTTGCAAGCTCTGGTCGTAAGTCATGACAAACTTTCAGATACTTAGGTCATATAATTTGCTATTGAGTAATATTTGTGGTGAAAAAAAAAAAGTTATGTATGTCCGAAACTACCCAACGGGGACGTTATATCGGGATAAAGTAGATATGTCTTAACGGGTTCTAAGTCTAACCTTTTTCATTGAAACAAAACCTTGAACCCTTGGACATCATGCTTTATTATTGATCAGTGATCACACATTGCAATTTATTGTTTCGAATAGTTCAATAAGTAAATAATAGTGTCTGTTTCTATATAACTTAAGCTCAAGGAATTACTATAAGATAAGTTTACTACGAGTATAAACTGCTTAGCTGACTTAACTACTTAGCTTTAAATTAGTCTGTAATTTACTTGTAACCATATTAATGCAAAAACTAGAGAGCTTATAAATGTTGTTTTACCATATAAAACATTCAAAACATGAACACCGTCAGAGATTTCTATACCCCAAATAAATATTAGTCTCTTTTTGCCTTCTTATGTCAGGGTTGACGAGTCCCTGGCCACCTTTTGGAACTCCCAAAACACAATAGAAAAGCACTCTCGTTACAAATTAGATCATCGTCATTGATGTCAGTCGAAGGTTGAATTGTGGAATAATCACTTTGATCAATATTAAATAGCATTTTTTATAGTCGTGGAAATATTTATTTACAGCAGCAAAAATATAGAAAGGAGAAGCAGTCACTATAGAAAACTTTTAAAAATGATTCGGGTAAAAAAGTTACCTCGTGAATTAATTTTCTGGGCAAACCTTTGAACAGGTATCTGCTGCGTGGAGTACATTGTTGGACTTAGATCTATGCCAAATGGCAAACTTGAGGAGAACGGGAAAGACTTTGGGGTGGAAAGGCTGGTCATCAGCATGGTTCGCGGTACTGACCACCGTCCTCTAGAGAGGTCGACTTATGGGGATCGAAAGTGGGTGTACCCTTGGGCGTGTACAGTTGGTGGAGCCTTTACAAGCAGCTCTGAACCGTTTGTAACTTTCAGGTACTCAGTGCTGGCGACTGTGGCTGTCCACGCAATACTTTAGCGAATTATATAAAACAATGTTTTTGTTGGTTATCACGAAAAGTAATCCACAAAGCGCACACTTAGAGGCCTAAGGGACGTTGAACTTGGTTGAAAATATCATGTCATCTTCCTTGGGGAACATGGGGATGTTACTTGGGGCCGGCTCACCGATTTCGTCGCCTATGTTCATGTTAGTATGTTTAGGTATGAATATTATATGTTTAGGTATGTATGCATACTCATCATCATCATTTCAGCCAAAAGACGTCCACTGCTGAACATAGGCCTCCCCCAGGCGTCGCCACATTGACCGGTCCCGTGCGTCTCTCATCCAGCGGGTTCCTGCAACCTTGACCAGGTCATCGGTCCACCTAGTGGGAGGCCTTCCAACGCAACGTCTTCCGGTTCGCGGTCGCCATTCCAGAACATGCATACTATTATGTGGTTTATTTAAACACGTTTTTTTCTTCCATTCTACTCTGTCAACCATCACTATCATTTACTCCCTTTTCTTTCAAATCATCCTTCCATTGTTTTTCTTGGTCTTGATGTCCAACACCCTAATAATATCTCCATGCCAAGCTGGTCGATTCCCTTTCAAATTGTATGTAATTGGCGCAACTTTTAAACTTCCTCATACTTGTTCCTACCGTATCAATTCTTGCCCCACCACACAACTCTGCTACATGTAATCTATTTACAGTCATCTTCTTCACAGCCAAGCGTTCCGATCTATTCAGTACGCCATATCTAACCACGAATTTGTACTGTCGCCATTTCATCCATCTCTCGGTCAATTTCGCCATCCCCTTGGACTAGAACAGATCGGTATGGGCGTTCCGGCAAGATTTATAGCACTGGACAAACCACCGAAATCATAGAATAAGTAAGTAGGACCAAAATAGAATAAGTATTCTGTTTTGGTCCTACTTACTTTCAGGCCACCACACCTCCTATCTGCGTTGGAACTCTAGGTCCCCCTCTGGTACAACCCGACAGCCAAATTGAAGCTGTACTATGGCACTACATCGACTGAACATCGCTCGGATCAACTGCCCATACTCACATCCCAGGCAAACGTTTTCAGGGCTCCCCACTAAACCTCACGAGGTACCAGGGGCCGTTATATTTTTGAATCAATAGAATTCCAAATCGTGTACGAAATCGCAGAATTCGTATGCGAATCCGTATGATATCGCTATTTTTGAATATTCATATCCGTGAATTTTGCAACGAGTGTTCCGACCCACTCGTTTCCGATAGTCTACCAGTAGAAATGACGGAAATGACGTGATGAATAATTCTGCGATTTCGTACACGATTTCGAATTCTATTGATTCAAAAATACGGCCCCTGGTCGTATGCCTTGTCGAGGTTGATGAACTCTATGTGCAAGTATTTATTCCCACTTGTAATGAAATTATGGATACTTAAAAAAAATAAGGTGATGCAGGTAAAGAAAAAGTACCTTAAATTGTTTAATGTCTAAGTGCTTGGTAAAAGCCTCCCATTTACTTTTCCAGGAGTACATATATCCTGCGCCACCTTATTTTTGTAAGCTATCGACTTTTTTATCAAAGTCAATTGTGGAATACTTTTCGTGTTGTTATTTTCTGTGCTCAGGGTTGTTCATATGACGTAAAGCAGTATTGTTGTAATGTTACTCTACCACACCGCACTACCGCTATGATAGTCTAGTGGTGTAAACGTCGGACTGCCAAGTCAAAGGTCTATAGTTCGAAACCAAGACCTCTGAACTTTTACCCGACTGCGGCAGAAGGAGGGTTATGTTTTTCGAGAGTATGTATGTATGTATAATTGTTTGGCACGCTCTGTAGCCTGAACGGGTCGATGAATTTTAGCTTGAGAGGTGTCGTTAGATTCGTATTTACTCTGAGAGTGACAGAGGGTACTTAAATCAAAATAAAAATAAAACAAAATGGCGGATTTTGGCCAAATTCAAATGTTCGGCACGCCCTGCAGCCTGAATGGCTTGATGGATTTAGCTTGAGAGGTGTCGTTAGATTCGTATTTAACTGACTCTGGGTAAATCAAAATAAAGTTGGAAATAAAAAAAGTAGTTAAAAAACTAAAAAAACCCGACTGAAAAAACTGAAAAGCAAGAAACAAGCGCATCTATTCTATTTATTTATATATATATCCATTCTATTTTTTTTCATTTCATAATTTAATATTCAAATTAACCCCGCCTGCTTCCAAGTTTTGTTTGATTTAAAATGCGCTTGGTTTTTGCTTTATACTACACCTGCTTGGAAAGTACCTTGATACTTTATCAAATTTACGGTAGAAAGTACGTCATTGCATATCGAACAAATATGCAGGGAGAAAACGCATCTGAGCGGGAGAGAATGGATTTTCATACACTTTTCTCTCCCGCTCAGATTCACTAACTGCAACAATTTCAATATAAATTTCAATTAGTAAAGATTTTGTTTTTATTTTCCTCGTAGGTGTAGTATAAAGCACTATGTATCACTCGAGAGAATGTGCGATTCCCGATCTCGGGTGTTTTAAAGCCAAACGACACCCTCGACGGTAATCGGTCACTTTCTCCTCTCGGTGAACAATGTACTATTTCAGTTTTTTCAGTCGGGTTTTTTAGTTTTTAGCTACTTTTTTTAGGATTCATGTGCGTATTGTGTGTTTTTCACTTGCTTCGGTGAAGGAAAACATCGTTAGGAAACCAGCATGCCAGAAAGAAATATAAAAATAAAATAACCCAAGTCAGAGGCCCATGGGCGTATTAAAAAGTCTGACAGTAGGCCCTGTTTAATAAACACAATCACATTTGAATTTTTCAACTGAAATCATTACAAATATTCACTAATAATGATGTTTAATAAACGTTGACACGTGTAGAAAGCACCTGTCGATTTCGATGACAATTAGTTACATAAAATGTACCTAATTTTTTTGTTAAAGATTCGTAAATCGTCAAAAAAAGAGGGTCATAATATCATGTTAGAATTTTTTAAATTTGTTTTTATTAGTGTCTACAGAGCCCTTTTCTATTTATTTGTATTCTTATAGAAAGTCATGGAGCACAATAACACAAATGACATTTCAGTGTGGGAACGAGAGAGCTATGGAGGACGTCTAGAGCCATCTCTTTCCCATTCTGGAATAAGGTTATAACAATACTGCTTTCAGATGTCATGGATGAAACTGGAGAGATTTCATCTAGGCGTAGGCCATCTGAATGGAATCTCTCCAATGTTTTGGCCTATGCTTGCTAATGCATATTCAAAATTTATAAAACCCTGATCGATCCGCGAGGGTATAAGTATTGAGATTATATTCAATCAAGTAAAAATGCTCCGATGAAAATTACATGAAATGTACTAAAATGAAGAAATTTAAATGGTAAAACACCGGCGAACTTAGGGACACAAGGCGGAATAATGCATTTTAAAATTCATATATATTTTTTTTTACTTTCAAGAATATTTGATTTCAGTCAGTGGTATACCTATTTCCCTTTCGGATTGGACATGGTTTTCATAGATTATTGTACATCGTTGAATTAAATTCAATTTTGTGACTTTAAGGTAGGTATACCTTAATACCTAGTAGGTACTTGTTGTTGTCTCTGCGCTTTTTCTAGGGCTAGGTACATCTATTTATCTATTGCAGTTTTTTTTTTGCATTGGGTCGGGATTAGACTTAATAAGAAAAATCCTGACTGAAGGACATAGTACTACTTATTAATTAATATCAAAATATTGTATTATAAATAAACTAGCTTTTGCCAGCGGCTTCGCCCGCGTGAAAATGACGATTTTCCATACAAACTTTCATCCCCTATTTAACTCCCTTCGGGGTTGAATTTCGAAAAATTTCTTCTTATTCCTTGTCTACATTATAAAGGGAACCTCCAAGGAAGGTCCAAGGGTTTGGGCTGGGCGTTGATGAGTCAGTCAGTCAGTGAGTCAGTCAGTCAGGACTTCTCTCTTTATTTATTAGAAAACTAGCTGACCCGCGCAACTTCGTCTGCGTCACATAAATATAGCTATAACCTTTCTCGATATATCGACTATTCGACATTAATTAAGCTAAATCGTAACAAACAAAAAATCTTATCTTTCCTCTTTATTACAATAGTTTAGATGGTTTAGATTAGCTTAGATTATATTAAAGTGTGAATTACTATAAAATCTATATCTTACTGTTAAATATACTATAACACTCTGTACTGTACATTATGATGCAGTAAATATTTTGAATTTGAATTTCCCGGAGGCCAGCCAGAATCCCCCGTACCTACATTGCGACGCAACCCGCGTAATTATTTTTCCGCGCGGGTATTTTTACATTGCGATATCTTCTAAGATATTTGTTTAAACTGTATAGAGTAAAGAGCACAAATATTCTATATTAAATTTCCGTTATAACGAACACATTTATTTAGATATAGATTAATACCATATGGGTTAAATAAGCTTCGCAAAAAATAATTCTTTTTAACCTAACATTTTAATAGTAAAAAATGGTTACAGTGAGTCAATCTTAAAAGATAGACAGATGCTGTCGCGGATTTTTTTTTAGAACTTTTAAAGACGAATAATTACTTCATACATGATATTCTCGTAACTTAAACCGTTTTCGCAGCGCACGCAACGGAAGCTCTCAGAAGGGAATTTCCTTTTCCCGTTTTTGCAACATTTCTCATTTATGCTCCGCTCCTATTGGTAGTAGCGTGATGTTATATAGCCTATAACCTTCCTCGATAAATGAACTATCCAACACAAAAAGAATTTTTCAAATCCAACCAGTAGTTCCAGAGTTTATCGCGTTCAAACAAACAAACAAACAAACAAACAAACTCTTCAGCTTTATAATATTAGTATAGATAATATTGTTGGGGTGTGGAACTGTGGACCCAGCAATAATTGTGCTGATAGTCGTTTCAGCCAATGGCTTAATATTTGTCACAAAATAAAACACATGAAAAGGGTTGTCGCATTTTTTTTGTACTAAAGGCATGACTAAATAACAGGGTCATGTCATGCCTTTAGTTGCCTTATTCAACGTTGAAAAACACTGAATTCTGTTGTATCTCCTGCGACTGCATCATTGAGGTATGGAGAGCTCGTCAACAGGCAGGTTAATTGCTCGATTTAACAGTCAAATTTTTTTTTTTAAATTTTTAGTCTCTGCGTTACGCCCGTATACTCAAAAGTCACTGAATTTTAAGTTGCAATTAAATCTCGTGCTGTCTTTGTTACTTTAACGCAGAGTGACAGAGATAGCAGGAGTTTTGAGGGTTACTTATAATTGAGTGACGTTTGAGTATTTGGGCGTTAAATCGGAATTATACCAAAGTTCTAATATACTTAATTAAATAGGTACTTCTGGTTTCGAACAACGAAAGAACAAACACAAAAGAACTAAAAAGTTGGAAATAAAAAAAGTTGTTAAAAACTAAAAAACCCGACTGATTAAACGGAAAAGCAAAAAACAAGCACATTTTAAATTAAACAAAACTGGGAAGCAGGCGGGGTTCTATTATTTTAGTTCTATTTTTAATTTCATAACTTAATATTCGAATGAACCCCGCCTGCTTCCCAGTTTTGTTAGTTTCGCAGATACCAAGTGATCATTTTCCACAAACGAAATGGCAATTTTCTTAGTTTCTCAACAATATCTCAGATACCGATGCAGAACATAAAACGCACTGAATTTATTTTTGCTAGCGTGCATCTGCCCCGTGCATTGTCTATGTTGCTATGTCAGTCTTGCCTTGTAAGGTACGGAACCCTTTTTCTGATATTATAATGCTGCTGGTCCTGGCTCCATGACATTCTGTAGACACTCCCTCGACGAACATCCAGCGACAACAGATAGACTTAACAGCCAGAAGAGGTTTCTTAGTTCGACTTAAACCGCCACAGTCGAACCGCATACGCTGGAAAATACAGCTCCCGACACCAACAAAATAATGTCGAACATCACCAGGAGTAACTGCCACCGAATGTGACCTGCTACGACCTTGATCAAAAGATATCGCTCGACTGCTGACACGAGTAGGCAAACAAAATTGAGCGAGAGGGGGAGTTTTCCGAGAATACCAGACTGACACCCACTGCAAATGGCTTCAGCCTGTATGCACTGGGTGTCAGTATACTGCTATACTTTTGAGGCTCTAAAGTTTAGAGCCTCAAAAGGATTTGGGTTCCAAAAACACCAAACGCGAACAAACAACGTCCATGGTACCCAACATCATACTGTGAACTTATTTAATTCGTCGCCAACACCGCAAAGGGGCGAACCTCATACAAACGGTCAAAAATTAGTTAAGTATACAAAAATGCTCCATTTGTTGAGCTCTATGTCGTCACAAAAAGGCGAAGCTCTAAGACTAATAGAAACGAAAAAAGATTGACGGCGTATCTGAAAATCAGTTCCAGCAAAATTTTACGAAAAGACGAACTCGAAGTACGCCTTTTCGTCGCGCCACTTTATCACCAAGACATCCCGTTTAACTAATATTCTCTTAGAGTTACGCCCCGATACGCTATGATAATATTGCGTTGTTTTAATTTCAAAAACTTTATTCAAAACAATCAAAAAAATTATTATGAGATCACAAACTTGTTGACCTTAAAATATTTTTTAAACAAACCAAATTACTTAGTAAGTTTGGATTCTTTGTCATTATAACTCTATATTATAGTTAAAATCAAAGAAAAACAATTTGGTGTTACAAATCAAATAAAAACAATTCGATATTATTACAGTGTTTCACATAGGTAACAAATAATATCAGAAATATGTTCATAACAACAAAATAAAAATAAATCGATGCTAGGCCTACTGAAATACAGTCATCTGCAAAAAAAAGTATGAAATAAAGTGTGTATGTACTTATGTATTAAATTTAGGCACGGTACAGTATAAATCTTATAATAGGCGAATACGTTGGTGTTGCAGTAATTAACAGTACCTAACTATAAAGTCTAGTTGAAAAATACTAAGACTGTATTATAAAGAGATCAATGAGAATTTCAGTCATAAATCATAAACATTAATAGTTACAAACTAAAGTGACTTATATTATAAGTTTTAAACATAATTGTATTCATGAAATTTCTAGATTTTATACAATGAGGTTTGTTAATAATCTTTATCATTTATGTACTCATGTGGCAAATTTTTATAGTAATTTTGATACTCATGGAACCTAATGATAGGGCCAGTCTCCAGAACCAAGACTCAGCAAATCGTCAAATTTAGGCTTACAAATCTTTATTTGTGAATCATTCATTGGCCTTATAGGTTCTTTTAAGAATTTGGCTTGCGATCTTCTAACAGAAATGGACCTGTAAGCAACATCAGTGTCACTTGTTTTAAAATACAATGAAGTCGAGGTTTCTTTATCTACCTTAAACTCCACTAAGTAAGCTGCTTGCTGAGTCTTGGTTCTGGAGACTGGCCCTATCATTAGGTTCCATGAGTATCAAAATTACTATAAAAATTTGCCACATGAGTACATAAATTATAAAGATTAATAAAAAACCTCATTGTATAAAATCTAGAAATTTCATGAATACAATTATGTTTAAAACTTATAATATAAGTCACTTTAGTTTGTAACTATTAATGTTTATGATTTATGACTGAAATTATCATTGATCTCTTTATAATACAGTCTTAGTATTTTTCAACTAGACTTTATAGTTAGGTACTGTTAATTACTGCAACACCAACGTATTCGCCTATTAAAAGATTAATACTGTACCGTGCCTAAATTTAATACATACACACACACTTTATTTCATACTTTTTTTTTGCAGATGACTGTATTTCAGTAGGCCTAGCATCGATTTATTTTTATTTTGTTGTTATGAACATATTTCTGATATTATTTGTTACCTATGTGAAACACTGTAATAATACCAAATTGTTTTTATTTGATTTTAACCGTATTATAAAGTTATAATGACAAAGAATCCAAACTTACTAAGTAATTTGGTTTTTTTTTTAAATATTTTAAGGTCAACAAGTTTGTGATCTCTTAATAAATTTTTTGATTGTTTTGAATATAGTTTTTGAAATTAAAACAACGCATATTATCATAGCGCATCGAGGCGTAACTCTAAGAGAATATTAGTTAAACGGGATGTCTTGGTGATAAAGTGGCGCGACGAAAAGGCGTATATATTTTCTCGGCTTTTTCTCGAAAAACCCAGCATTGTAAAATATTATATTTGTATTAATTTTGTAGTCCTGTTTCCATAGTGCACCTTCGCGTTTGATTTTTTTGATTATTATCTCTATATTTTTAAATATCATCAAAATAAGCGCGCCATCGGGAGAAAAAAAACGTTTTTTGCCTCTCCTGTAAAATTTTCTCATTTGAGGTTCGCCCCTTTGCGGCGTAGGCGACGAATTGTTTGTTGTTCATTTCTAGGCCACCGCCCCCTGCCTTTAAATATAATTCCTGGGAAACAACTTTTTTTTGGAGCGAAAAATACTCAACGGAGTCTCATGCCATTTTTTGATGAAAATTAAAACTTGATCCCCTATTACAGTTTGATCCTTATTAGTGGCAGTATCGAACTGTGTAATTACTAATACAAACAGTGTATTTTTTTATCATCGCAACAGGTTTGGTTCCTGACTTAGAATACTGATTTTTCAAAAACTGATGTTGATGATGAAAATGGTTTAGTTATCGTCAAAATCGGTCTCGACACTCTTTTGAGTTTTTTTTCTCTGTTCCTTATATTTGGCATTACGGCCAGCCCTTGACAAATTCACCTTGGATACTTAGGTATAAAGTTATACCTACCTACTTAGGCTATGCTAGCGCATCTCATTTTATATCAATGATACACTTAATTGTTTAGATTTTATAAAAAATATACGATAAGGATGCTTTTTAGTGTTCTGTGGTTTATTGCAAATAAATAGTACAGATTGCGTATATAATAAATAATAATAAGTCTGAGACAACGTGCGCAAGTATAGGCGTGTAATGTCGATGGGTGCGCGAGTTTCTAAAAATTGATAAAAACTGCAAGTGTCCTTAAAAAAAAAACAACACAAAATAATTTCATTTTTTTTTTATTTCTTCAGAATTTTAGAGATTTGAAATAAAAATACCTACTTACCTGTACGTACATATAATAATTACAAAAGCGCTACATAAACGAAAGCAAACTTTTATTTTAACCTAATTATGTTTGTTCCTAGGTGGTAAACGAATGACTGGCGCCAGAGGGAGAGGTGTCTGTCGTCTCAGCGGACAATACAGGAGCCGCTGGCTTGGGGGACATGTGACGGGCCATGAGTCCACCGCCGGCGCGCGTGCCCAACCGGCCCGCGCTCCCCCGCGGCCACTGGGGCCCAGTAGTGCCCCAGTTGCGCCTAGATACCAACAGTCACAGGGACCTTGTCGGCAGCACGGAATGTATCCTGCGCCGACTCTTGCTCACGGACTGCTATGATTCTATCAGCAATTTTATGAGTTTATATTCAGCTTATGAGCAGCAGCGACCCTCACTGTTCGAATTTTATACAGATTATGTACCAGTGGTACGTGCTCGCTCATCCACGTGCGTCGGCTTAGCACTGGAGCTTATGCGACGCTTCCAGTGCCTGGAGTGCAGGTTCCCGGGGCTAAGTGCCACCATGGGTGTTTTTTCCTGTGAAGAATCGGTGCCTGGTGTGCTGGAAGACTGTGTCTCAAAGGACGAGGCCTACCAGCTGAACTCGCCCGATAAGGAGCATGTAATGGTTGGCATCCACATCTTGTTGAACGGGAGAAAAGGTGTGTTGATTGCAGATTCCGGCTACCACGCGTCCAAAGTGGTCACGGTGATGGAAGACGGGCTGATACCACATACGGGTTGGTTTACTCATATGAAGAAAGGAAAAAAATTCCGCTACGAGTTCTCTAAATCCAATCCCAATTACATAATTTGGTATGACAACGAACGGTGTAACGGGCGCTCTAATTTGTCTGCTTCGCTAATTTATGCTTCTAGATTTTTCTGCGATGCCATATGCATCACAGAAAAGCGAAATTTAGTATATAAATTAAAATCCATTATAGGCCGTAGTCATCGTGGCACAGTGATGGCTGGTCTGATCTTTTATTTATGTGCATTCTTTAGTGAGGCAGTTTTCTCTATTAGAATCGGTGAGCAAAAATATAAATATCGTTTCCAAGATTTTCTCGGAGATGTTGATTTAGATTGTTTGAATACAATAGAAATGTGTAACGCAAAATTAAATTTTGCTGAAGGAAGACTGATCGCAATTGTTAAGCGTCTAGCTCATATATTGTCTGATGAGTCATTCGTCAGACAGTGCATCCAGATAAATGCGTATATTAAGCAGTGCAGTATAATATCTAGGGAACATTTGTGTGCTACGACCGACATCCAAGACATTAAAGAAGAGGACTAAGTATCGATACCAGTGTTAATCAATATTAATACAGCCTAGCGGGTTGTGTTTTCACACTATTTGTAGAGATTTAGGCTTGAAGTTTATTTTTTAATTTTTTGACGCTTGTGAAGTATCTATTAGCCTAATATATTTTATAAATAAACTAGGTAAGTACTATTATTGATATTGACTTCACGATTCCGTATACTATTTATAAACGAAGTGTACGGAGGTTCCTAAATGATCGCGTATTTAATACGCAAGTTAATAGGTACCTACCTAATAATAATTAAGTATTTATTTTAATAAAAATACTAAGTTTTTCAGGTTTTACGGGAGCAACGATAATGTCATACTAAGTTTATTATATTGTCAAGTTGAGTGATACGTTTTGCTAATGTAAATCGGTTATTTTAATTAATTATTATAAATCGAGTGGTGCATGAGGCGGGGTTTTGTGTGCACATACTTTTCACAAAACATCTTTAGTATTGTATTAATTTATCATATTCTGTGCGGGTAAACCCGCTAACGGTGAAAATGGAGGAAGTAGGGAGTTCACCGGAGGCTGCGTTGACCGATACTAGCGATTCAGAAATATTAAAGAATTGCGAGCGGGAGCTGATGATGATGAACAGTACGATGGATTTTGAAGAACAAATTGCCAGATCAGAGAAAAGATCTAGGGAAAAGAGCGAAGATAGTAGTGATGAAAGTTTTTGTACAGTTGACAGGAGACGTCCTAAGAAACTCATTAGAAGCACTTCAAATGGAAATTTTAGCACAAGCAGGTTTGATGTAAATAAAAATAATTTTCAAAATTCTGAAGAGAAAACAGACACATTAACGTTTTTGATATGTTTGACTTCATTACAAGTCTTACCTAAGCAGATGGCCTTGGCTAAGTGGTTACGAAACGGGAATATTCAAAATATCACTAGAATCAAATATAAAAGCCCTTATAAAGTATTTGTACAGTTTGATGATAGAAAACAAGCCGAAAAACTACAAAATTTTCCTAAAAACAAGGAACTAGATATTCGAGCTCAATTTACCGATGAGGTTGACCTTTCCTATGGAGTTATTAAAGGGGTTGACTTGGAAATGACTGATGAGGAAATGTTAGTCTCATTCAGTGGCGCATTTGAGGTGGTGTCTGTCAGAAGACTGAGACGTTTAAATGAGGACGGTAAATGGATCGACAGTGAGTCAGTTAGGATAGGTTTTAAAAGCCAGGTTGTGCCACAGTATGTGTATGCATATGGATGCCGATTCAGGGTTGAGAAATATGTTTTTCCCGTAACCCAGTGCTCTGGATGTTGGAAGTTTGGACATTCTAAAAAGTTTTGTCCGATCAAAAAAAACCTATGCCCAAAATGTGGAAAAGACCACATCAATTGTGAGACTCACATTTTTAGATGTTTGAATTGCAATGGTCCTCACATGGCTATAAACAAAACATGCCCATTTTTTATTAAAGAGAAGAGGATTCGTATTCTCATGAGTATGAAAAATATCACGTACAAAAACGCATTGGAACTGTATTATATTGAAAAAAAGGAATGTAACAAACAAGTTTCACCGGAACAAACGGAGATGAGTAGTCTTACATTTATTGACGTTAATGAAAAGCTGTCTGGTGAACATAAAGAACAATTTACAGATGGAGAACCAGTTATTTTAGAACATAGAAAAGTAGATTACGCGACTGTAGTAAAAAATAAAAGTGATAAAAATAGTAAAGAAGGATCAAATAAGCCTAAAAAGAAGTTTACTATAAATGTTCATGATAACATTAATAAATCCGTGCTTACAGAAAATTTAGAAAATATACAAAATCACGAAGAAGAAAAGAGAGATACAAATGAGAGGAAATTTCAATGGAGGAAGATTTGGAGAAATATTATGGCAATTGTGTTCTCGACAGAGCAAAACCTAATGGACAAAATGAAGGCGGTGTTTAAAATTATATGTGAGGAAGTTAAATTATTGTTAATTAGTAATTTTATGGATGGAGATTTGCTAAACTTTTTTACATCTAAGAATAATGGATAGTTCAGCAAAGGAGATGTCGGTTAAAATATGTCAGTGGAATGCACAAAGTCTAAGACCTAAAATAAGTAGTTTTGATGCATTTTTAAATCAGGAAAAGTTTCACATTGCTATTTTGAGTGAAACATGGTTTGACTCAAGTTTCAACTTTAATTTAACTGGGTACAATATATTTAGAAAGGATAGACCAGATTCTTATGGAGGAGTTGCTATAATAGTTCATAAATCATTACATACGCAAATAAGTCCTATTAATCTGTCAAATCCTGGCATAGAAATAATTCACGTCAAAATTTTAAATTGTAAAAGTCTTAAAAATATAATATCAATTTACTGCCCATCTTCTGTCGTTACTTGTTCTGCTGACTGGGATAGACTATTTAATTTAGAACTCGAAAAGACTTTAATTGCAGGGGATTTTAATGGGCATCATACAAATTGGTCGTATAAAATAGATCAAAGAGGAACCCAACTGTTTGACTCTTCACTGGAAAATGGTTGGATTTCTTTAAATAATGGTGATTTTACTAGGGTCAAATTAGTAAATGGCATTGTGACGAGAACTTCACCTGATATTACGTTTGCATCGTCAGATATAGCAATAAATTGTGATTGGAAAGTATTCAATGAAAACTTGGGTAGTGATCACCTCATTATTAAGATAACTCTGAACTACTTCGAATCAAAAAATTATATTAAGAAACGTAATTATAAAAAAGCAGACTGGAAAGCGTTTAGCGAAAATCTTCTACAGCCATTTTGTGATTTTGATAACTTTGAAGACGTGCAAGTTCAATATGATTATTTTGAGGATCACATCAATCGGTCAGCCATTAAAAATATTCCTGAGACGAAAATTTGTACCAATCCGGCTGGTAAATTCAAACCTAAGGAATATTGGGATTCATCACTGTCCGGAGCAGTAGCTAAACGTAGATTAGCTTTGAGTATATTTAGACGTAACCCTACTCCTGTTAATCTTAAAACTCTAGAGGATAGAACTGAGGAAGCACACGCTTTGATAAGTAAAGCTAGATCAAATAATTGGAAATGTTTTTGCAGCAGTATAGATGAGACTACGTCTGTGTCTGTAATGTGGCAAAAAATGCGTTGGTTCAAAGGTTATAAACAGGTAAAATCTTATCCGTCTGAAACTAAGCAAAAGGAATTGCTAAATGCTTTAGCACCAGATACAGTAACAAACAAACAACCTTCTTTCACATCTCATAATAGTTTATTAGAATCACCATTTAGTCTGCAAGAAATGAAACACTGTTTAAAAAAAAAGGATACTGCTCCGGGCAAGGATGGAATAACTTACTCCATGATTTTTAACTTACCTTCTGAGGGAAAATTATTTTTACTTAACTTATATAATAGGATTTTTTCATCTGGGCATATTCCACGCCAATGGCGGGAAATAACCGTTATTCCCATACCAAAGGCTGTTAGCGGCACTGACGTAGAACCAAAGCTTAGGCCTATATCTCTCATATCATGCATTTGTAAAATATTTCACTCCATGTTAGTAAAGAGGCTTGAGTGGTATACCGAAAAAAATAAGTTTTTATCTGCTGCTACGACTGGCTTTCGCAAAGGACAATCCTGCTTGGATTGTCTCGCGAGGCTTGTAACTGATATTCAAATAGGATTTTCGCACAATGTTCCTACTGTAGCTTGCTTCTTGGACATTGAGAATGCATACAACAACGTGTTAGTAGAGAGTGTCGTGACTACATTAGATAGATTACAGTTTGGTTCTAATATTTGTAAATATATTTGGGAGTTTTTAAATGCAAGATGTTTAATGATAAAAGTGTATCCTGGGGAGTCAACCATTAGTAGATGGACAAATAGGGGTTTAGCTCAGGGCGACCCACTTTCGCCTTTGCTGTTTAATTTAACTACGTACAAAATTTGTCGTAAGATTGAAGGCGTTTCTCTATTACAGTATGCCGATGATTTTGTATTTTATTTAAAGCACAGGGACTTACATTTTTGCGAAATTTCTTTACAATTAGCAGTTAATGATATGATAGCTAGGCTTGATGAAGTTGGATTACAACTTTCCTCTAATAAATCTAAAATGTGTATTTTTTCTAGAGGTCGAAGAAGGAACAAAATAGAGCTTAAAGTCAATGAACATGTTATTAGTTCAGTTGATAGTATTAAGTATTTAGGTATGTGGCTTGATCGATCCTTACGGTGGGGTAAACATGTTAATGAAGTAGCTGAGAAAGTCTTGAAATATTTAAAACTTTTCCAAGTGTTAGCGGGTTCCAAATGGGGAATGCATCCAAAGTATTTACGTACGTTATACATTTCGGTGATAAGAAGTAGATTGGATTATGGATGTTTTTTGTTCGGAAATTGTGCTAAAGTCCATTTGTATAAATTAGACAAAATACAAAATCAGGCGGCCAGAATAATCGGAGGTTTCATTAAAAGCAGTCCTATTCATGTAATGGAGAGCGAACTGTGTTTACCTCCGTTGCATAATAGAAGACTATTTCTTTCATATAAGTACTGTATAAAAAGTATGTCCTGGTCGAACAGTATAATTATACGACTTATTGCAGAACTAAATGATCTCATGCAGATGAGATTTTGGCAAAACAAAAACAAACCCTTACTTGTTTCGGTACTAGGTGAATGTGAATCTTTTCCTGTGCATTCCTCTGATTATTTAGAAATGTTTTCGTTAGAAGTTTGGGTGACCAGTATAGCAATAGATGACTTAATTAAATGTACTTTAGAGTGTGTAAAAGGTCCAAAAAAATCGTTAAATTTTTCTTCTCTTAAATATGAAATCATAAAAGAAATTCACGATAAATACTGTCGGTTTAATAAATATTTCACGGATGGTTCCAAATGTAAAGATGGTCTGGGAGCAGCGCTTTATGATGTCGATAGAAATAATTCCATTATGTACAAAGTAAATACTTATGTGTCCATTATGACGATGGAGCTCATTGCAATCTATGAAGCCATTAATTATGCTTATAACTTGGGAGATAGACATTTTGTGATTTTTACAGATAGTAAGAGTGGCTTGCAGCATTTAGCTCGCTGTGCCTCTGGTTTCAGAGGTATTTCGATAGCTTACTCAATTTTACGTAAGATAATAGATCTAACAAACAATGGCGTCGTTTTAAGATTGCAATGGATCCCATCTCATGTAGGTTTGAGAGGCAATGAGGAGGCTGATAGATTAGCAAAGTTAGCGGTTACTCAGGGTCAAGAATATTATGTCGTACCTAATTATTTAGAACGAGTAACTTCTTGCAAAAGAATGTGTTATGATAGGTTTAAGGAATATTTTGACGAACGTAGCAGAGAAAAGGGCATTTGGTATAAAACCATTCAATATCAGCCTCTTCCAATACCGTGGTTTGCTATCATTGAAATGAGTAGATGCCATATTGTTCTATATCATAGATTGCGCTCTGGTCATTACCCATCTCGGAAGTTTGGCTTTCTGATGAAAAAAGTGGATTCTCCCAACTGTGAAATATGTGGAACGGTTGAAGATGTTTACCATTTACTTGTCGAATGCAATAAGAATAAAAAGGAACGAGACACATTGATGTCTAAATTAAATTTAAATAAATTTGATACCGGTTCATATGTTCCAGTTTTAGCGCAGCCGTCTCCGGAGATAGCAATTCTCCTTGCTGATTTGTTTTTTTAATTTTTATTACTTGTTTAGTTGTGTAAAATAGTTTATGTTATGATGAGGCTGACTTGCCTTTAAGGATAAAAGCCTTCTTTAAAATAAAGATTAAAAAAAAAAAAAAAAAGTTTATTATAAAGTTTACTATAGATCTACAGTACCTACCTACTATTATAAATTCCAAAATTGTAAAAAAAATGGATTGATATTTGTTACTCATTCATTCAAGAATCATATAAGTAGGTATATAATTATAATAAAAATAATATTTAAAGAAATAGGGTAGGTAACTAAAACAATTGCTGTCACTGTCGCAGGTGGTAATTACTAGTGTCACTATAAAGAGAATAACACGGAATGAAGACCTGTGTAAAATCTGTACAAAGAAGAGATAATGGAGTAGGTACACGTCCAATGAAATAATGTATTTAACTTTGGTCATTCGGGATGTCAGTGTGTCCGGGTGTTGCCACCATGATCTGGGTCACACTGGCACACACACACAGACCAGCTCACCGGCACGCACACCGCCGCGACTCGCCTCGGCCTCTTCACTAACTAGGCCGAAAAACTCGCGCATGCGCTCACAACTCACAACCTACTATATCTACCTACTCATACAACGCCGATTTTGGAACATTCCGTACAACATGCCTAACCGATGAAATACATAATAGGTACAGTTAGCAGCACACGTATACACTTAGCTACGTTTAGAAACAACTTTGGCCTCGTATTGGTTACATTTTTATGTTACGTAACGAAACTAATATTTTCGGAACCCATATTGTCATACAATAGGTTAATATCTAGCGTAGCAATCGTTATTTTACGAGAAATTGGAGTTCGAAGTTTGCTCAGCAATGGATTTCTTGGTATATTTTGTATTAACTTTTATTTATTATCTTGTGATGGTTCTTGATGTTCAATGTCAACAGCGTCAGTTCGGTTACTTTTCCCGCCATGAATGCACCACGAACAGACTCGGGACACTATCGCAAATAGCACACAAAAAAACTTAAGTAGAATAACTGGTAAACTCATAAAATATGTTTTATATATGCTGATGGTTTCATATCGATCCGTAACGTTACGCTAGTGTAAAAGTGGAAGCGCCAGGGTACCACGTCTCCTTCGGGGCTACCCTGCCGCTTCCGCCTTAACGTGACCTCTTTCACAACATCTCACCTATTTATTACACGCTTTGACTGTGCTTTTGATGTCATCATATGATGTTAGGTTCTAAGATAGACCGTTACCATCCTGGTGACAATATTATTAACATTATAATATTATAGTGATTCTTGTTGGTTCTATACAGAACCATAAAATGGTGTAGTAAGTAACTGCTGGTGCCACCGTGTCCTCGGGGCCATCCTCGAATCAGGCATCTCGACAGCTTTTATAATATGTACCTACTTATTATTAAGGTAGACCGTCACCAGGATGGATAACATTATTACTAAACAAATGCTTATTCTTGCTGGTTCTATAGAACCATTATGTATGTAAAAGTCTATTTAATTACGTATCCAATAGGGAAATAAATGTGAAGATTTGATGTTTTTAAGGATCTATTGTCCTCTATAATCATGTATGATATATACCTTTACCTTTTTGATATAATTGTATGTAGAGCTGGGGAGTGATATGACATGCTGTATATTGAGCTTTATATATATTCCTACGGAACATTTTTAGCTATAAAATGCAGCCAAGCAATAGGCGGCTCGCAAGTATTGTATAATTTGTGTCTCCTGACTGATTTACACAATTTTATTTTATAAATATTTTTATCAAGTTGGAATCCACACTGACGCACAAACGCCTACCACGAATTCAAAACATCATCATTCCCAAGTTGTTCATCACAAATTTCAATTTATTTTTAAGTTACTGACAGCCGTTCCTTTCACACATTTTGGCCGAGTAGGTATTGCAGTTTTATAAGAAACAGCAGTTTTTATTTAATTAGTGCTTCGGTGTCCCTTCCACCATCGTGTCAATACAAGTAAATCGTAAGGTATTATTGTGATTTAAATGCCAAAAATATTTCATTTCACATTATTTTTGTATATGTCCCCATCATTATTAGAAAAAACTCAAAGCTTTTTTTAGAACAAACAGCTCTAACTTTTTGGTATCACTTTAACTGTCCTTATAAAGACATGTAGACATGTTTGACATGGAACAGATAGCACGCTGCTAAGCTAGCTCTCGGTTGTATAGCCTACATTCATATTATTAAATAACGTATATTACCAATCGGAAATCAATGTGTTAAGTAATTTTAAATGTTTAACTAGGGTAACACGATTTAGGGATGTAATATCACTACGAGCTTGGTAGGTATGGGATAATTTGAAACACTACCGATTAAACAACAAATATCTTGAATCATTCTAAATTCACTACCAATCACTAGGTAATAATATTACTAGGGCAAGTCTATTGCAAGAAAATGGGTATTGTTTAAATGGTAGTGCTAATGTATGTATGTAGAAAATTAAGAAAGTATAAAATTCGAATTGAACTTAGTTCGACGATTGATGTTTAAAAACTATCATAATAAAAATGTATTGTACCACCTGTACCTACCTATATCCCGCATAAGTTGGGGGGGGGGGGGGGGCTTTAAAATTAAGAAGACCCTCCACATCCCGAGGTGGGCAGTCTCAGGAAATACTTTTTCGCAGTGGACAAGGGATTCACCTCACTGTCTATGGCTAAAGAGAACTAGCGCAAACCTGTAGTACTTTACTTACAACCGATGACCGCAAGGACATGTGGCAAGGCAAGCAGCTACACGGGCGCTCCTATCACACTCTTAATCGGCCCGATGCCAATATATTTCTAGCGTCTTGGCTAAATTTCAGCGACCTTTTAGGGAAACTGTAGGTTTTTTCTAAGCGATTATAGACGAAGTTAATTTAACGAGCAAATATCGGAGACATAGGAGCCACCGTCCGGGTGTAAGTCTACCAGACATAATATTATCTCTACTTATTCTCGTCTGGCTAACGGTGAGTACTTGCACAGGCACAAGCATGTGGCCAGGATTATTTACCAGCCAGCAACTTGCTTTGACATACAAACTTGTGGATTCTGAGGTACGTAGGGTCGTTTCGCCGGTTTCGCGACCACCTTCAGTAGGCGACCACTTGACGTACTAAGTTTCTTTAAAACAAGATAATAGTATTTGTAGAGGTAACACAAATAAATAAAAAACCTAACGTGCTTTATAAATAATTATGAAATAAGAATTTACACAGTTTGAAACAAATGGGCTAACCCAGAACCGAAAAAATATTGATAAAGGCGCGTTTTGATTCAGTGGTGAGAAAACGTACCGCAAGTTAGAAAAAAAATAGCACGGGGCGCGGCGCTCAAAGGTAATTTTCATTACTTATTTCATGTTTTACACACAAGTTAGATGTTAAATTGAACAACCGATAAGTTTTCGTTATTATTTAGTTGTATTTTGCTATTTTTTAAGTTATTATTAAGATAAAATCAAGTGGTCGGTAACCAAAATGCTTATTTATCAAGAACGTTAAATAGCGACCATGTGGTCGCAAACCGACGAGAATCGCATTATTTATTTTCTATCAATATGACCCTATTGCTTTGTACAGGACTGTTACAATTTTGAATGTAACATTTTAGAAGCTTTTCTTTGTAGTTATTTAGTAAGCGACCACCACTTTCTTTGAAATTACTATAAAAACGGGATGCTAAACAGGTGGTCGTAAACCAAAATAATCGAAATAAAGACGTTGGTTTCCGACCACCATAATTTAGTATGAGAGAAATAACGTCGGAATATTTTTTTTTTTAATTTTTGATAAAAACAAAATTAAATTATTTTATATTACTTTTTTTAGGTGGAGTTCCCATATAATTCAGAGTCAAAGAAAAAAACAGTCCGGTACACTGAAGAAGCCCTGAAAAAAGCTCTTGATGATATCCGAAAAGAAGGGAAGGGACCGTAAAAATGAATAATATAATAATTAATACATTTCTAAAGCGATTATAATTGTTTTAATGGCATTTTTTCATATTAAAATAGTGGTCGCAAACCAACTCACTGGTGGTCGCTAACTGATTAAAGTGGTCGGTAACCGACGTTTTCGCTATATTTTCACTTTTTCAGCATTTTATAAATATTTTTGTATGAATGTACTTTATTTTATGTTTTTGTATCCAAACTAGACTATATTTGGGACAAATTCACATTCATATAAACTATTTTGCGTGTAGACAACATTTTTTTTTCTTCATCATAAGTGGGCAACTCAGCTAACTGGTCGCTAACCGGCGAAACGACCCTACTTCAAGTATGTGCCTGACCCAGTTCTCGAGAAATTAATAATGTTAGTATGTACAAACGGACAATGCATAATAACGTTACGTACGTAACGTACGTGTAATGCATTCATGTATAACATATAATATCAATATACGATTGATGTGAATACTTGTAATTGTTTTTTATTTGACTACCTCAACCCTGAGCAAAGAAGACATGAGAGCAATCAGGAAATCAGAACGGCGATTAATTGCTGATCTTGTGATATTTTTAAGATCTATATGAGATTTTTTATTATCATTTTATGGGTAGGTACTGAAATTTCATAACAATAAGGGAACTCAAGTGCTGATGTTGGAGTTAAAGTTAAAACAGCCAAGCTAAAGTTTTAATGAAGAAAAGTGGTGAGAACAAATAGAAATTGCACAAACCAGAGAGGTTTGAAGGGAGAAATGGGAGGCCTTTGCCCTGCAGTGGGACACGATAAGTAAAGTCTAATAAAAATACATGACTTACATTTTGCGTGCGCATGTAGTAAAGAAATAAACAGTGCTACAGATTGGTTTTCGAGGATAAGGTGTTGATCACGTTCTAAAACTTGCTCATGATGATGAGTAGGTACATAAGGGTAAGGCCGATAAAAATGGATTATTTTAGATAGCTCCAGCGTCCGGTAAGTAATAAAATAGAATCTTATATATTACCTTAATTATTCTTTTTTCTTAGCTTTGTATATTAATTGTTCTAGTAGGGCTAACTATACTAACAATTCTCAAAACATAATTATTAATTATTTTTCATAAAAATAGTATGTGATCACAACATTTTCTATACAAAATAAAATGTCCCACACTCGCCCTGGGGCCTTATAAATCAATTTTGAAATTTTGCTGTATTTTTATTTGACCGTTTTAAAGTTCTTATGAATAAAATAATACCTATTCTACAAAATTACAGTGTCAGGCAGGATTAGATAATAATCAAATAATAAAATTCTGGTACATAACATCGTGTCCACAGATTTGATGCTTTTAAGTAACGTATTTTATGTTACGATTTATTTTACTAAAACTTAGCATTTGAGCAGCAGAATTCATTTCTATAATATGGCAACACCATAGCCTACCTGTCTATGCTACGTCTTTCACTCGTCGGCCATAGTTTGTAGTGTGAGCTTTTGTTTTCGAGCGGAACGGAGTCATTTTTGTCGGTTATAAATTGATTGCAGCTGAATAAAGGTAAAACTGTATTCATTTATTAAAGTATATTTATTATTTTGATGAATCTAATGTATAAGGAATAGCTAGAGGCTGTGTACGTGCTTTTATTCTTGTCGTTTAACCGTTAAAGTGAAAATGTCTTGACGAGAGGTTAGCTTTTAAGTGACATTTATGTTACATGTTTATGTAACGTTACTTAAAAGTGATGTAAGGCCTAAGTAAGTAAGTACATGTACATGTACCTTAAGTGTGTAATTCCTTTTGTAAACAGGTATTAAATAAATGATTGTGCAAAAAGGAGTTTTTTCTTATATTGGAGACGTGCAATGCGTGATTTTACAAAACTTTTATGTTACTTTTAAGTTATCCAGCCACACACTTTTATGTTACTTTTAAGTCACATGAGGCCAATTTTACGGCCTTACCTATAAACGTGTTTTAGTGTAGTGCACTGATACTTTCTACGATCCCATTCTAATCCACAGCCATACGTTAGTTTTGTTTACATTTTCAGACAAAGAATACGGGCCAGCATGATAAAACTAAAACTACTCATAAAATAACAGAGATAGAGGCATGAATGAAACTGTATGTTATACATAATTTGTCAAGTAATAAAAAACAATAATTGGGAAACATTATTAGATTAACCGCCAAAAACATTTAAACAAACACAAATTTTTACACAGAATAAATAATCGGTGGTACCATTACTATTGATCGATTACAACACCATCTATTGAAAACGTAGCGCAACCGCACTCTGACCGCAGTTCGAAACCAAGTCACTGAGATACCTAAGTACTTTGTAGGTAACAGGGCTTTTAATCTTTGTCAAAATAAAACTAAAAAACACTCGCGATCAAGTAATAACTTGACTGCGAGTGTATTTTTGATTAGCAACGCACCGCTTTCCATATTACCTACGAGTTACGAAACAACTCGCTTGTCGTCGAGGAACGTAGATAAGTAAGTATACTTACATGTCTTTGGAGCGAAAGCGACACACCATCGATCGGTGAGTTAAAAGTGTTTGAAAATGTTTGAACTTTGGCAGACTCACACGCAGTTTCTTCGTGAAGAATCTGTTGAATTATGTAACACATTTTGTTTATTTTCTCTATTAAGTAAAGAAACTAAGAAAATGTGGACACCTCTGTATTTTTATTAGTTTTTTTGTGTTTTGCAGTCCCCAAGTCCCCACCCATTCTGTAAAGATGATATTAAGTCCAAATTGTTTACTAGGCCTGCCTGGATGATTAGCTAGCCCTTCTTCCTTCACTACTTTGTATGATATTAAGATTCCAGCCCATCTGCCTTGATACATCCTACAAGTAGGTATAGACGCGAGAACATAAAGCTACTACAAACTAACAAATTTCTATAATAGATTTGTAACTATATCGCTGAAGCATTAGGCTCAAGGTTGATTGAGAAATTTGACAGTTTCGGATAGCTTGATGTGTTGCCCTACTTGCCCTGGCGTCTCTACAAGTAGGTACAAGAACATATTTAAATAGGTCAGGGCCTAAGGGAAATCGATCGTTCAGTTTCTTGGTCCGACCACGCGATTCGTCTTGATTTTACAATGTCTTTGTAGTACGTACTTCACGAATACGCATTTTATATTTCTACTAGGTACTTATGTACCTACTAAGACAGTAGTACCTACTCGTACATAACTAGAACAGGATAAAAGAGTATTGCAATATTTGCCGAAAATTAATGAAGCTGGAACAACTACTCTCAATAATGTTAGTAAGTACCTACCTCAGCTGTTTATCATTGAAAAGTCCAGTTTTATTGAGGTACATCCCTATCGCCTATATATAAACGGAAAATGGCAGTATTTAAAACAAAGGGCTGTATATAAGCATAGGTATAGCGAAAGCGACAGACCCACTTTAACGGACTGGGTTGAGGATTTTCAGCGCTGACCTAGTTAAGTAAAGCGGAGGTTCCAACACACGAGCTGTTCTGCCTATTGCCGAAAGAGAAAAATAGGTAATCAATACGTTTGCTTGAACCAATCTTCGAATTCTTGTTCAATCGACAGTTAAACACAACGCATATTATTTTTTATCGAATTATTTTTTTTATTTTTTATTTTATTTAATATGGGCTTACTCTTGACCTCAATCTTGCCCTAAGGGCAGAGATGAGGTCGACGATGGAACGAGCTTACCCAGAAGAAGCCTATTTACTCGCGATTTAAATAGATTGGGGATTTAAATAAATTATGAATAGGTACCTAAGTACCTTACTGAGTACCTACATACTATGATTATATTTCTAAAATATTTGAGCCTACAAGACATGCACGAATTAAAAAGTCTTTTACTTGTAAATTTTATGTATTTTATTGACTCAGCCATCGTTTTGTAGGATATACAATGCATATAATTTAACGCTCTTGTATAAAAAAACATTATTTTGATATTGGGAGGGAACACTCGATGTGTTGACTACTTATACAATTTAATAAGTATGGGTGAGTATACGACGATGCTACGTCAACGTTACGACAGCCCTACGGAAATGCTACGACATCGCTACCCCGCTGCTACGACATCGCTACGCCGCTGCTACGACATCGCTACGCCGCTGCTACGGCGTTGCTACGACGCCCGTAGGACCCCGCTACGACAAATCTGCGGCGACGTTACGTAGCTGATACGGCCCCGCTACGACCACGCTACAACAAGGCCACTACGCCGCCGCCGCTACGTGTCCATTTACACACAACATGACGCCTGTAATCCCCGAAGGGTTGGGTAGACGTGTACTCATTAGTACCTACATCCACATTTCGACAGTTATGTTATGTTTTGTTTACATGCACTGGCTATTGCCACCAACCTTCCACAAATCCAGACCACGTGGCTGCTACTGAGAAATTACTGACAACAATATCCCAGTTACACTTCACCCGAGCAGGGAATCGAACCCAGGACCTCATGCACGGCAGACTAGACCAAAGGGCGGTCGTGGTATTTGTTTACAGTTCACCAAAAATAGAGAAAAGTTTCTCCATCGTGTTAATTTGTTCCAGCGTTCAGTAGTACCTTTCCCCTAAGAGGGGTGGCTATGTTCAGTGCTGCATGCCCGCATCGAGGATGGCGTGACCGGGTGAGGCCGGGTGCGCGGATGCGCGCCCCAGCAGCGGCTCCGGCCTCTGATCTACTTCCACTGACCCAATTTCCTCTCATATGCTCCAAATTAGTGACCTCGACTTGTTTCCAGTGTGGCAGGGTGCTCTTATATACCGGGTTATGTATTGAAGCCACTTCTGTGATGTATGTAAAGTCCATTCCCTGTGATGTGTAACTTTCAAACTTGAACCGGATCCGAGTTGAAATAAGTAAAGGAGCAACATTGTTTAAAGATATTCACGTCAGCAGTTTACTTACCACCAAAATACTGTTACGAGCTGGGTATGGGATAAATAAATACACTACCAATTAAACACACGAATTAACTTTATTACTCACAAAGTCACAATACACTTATTCACAATCACTTCAATACTACTGAACACTTTGTCGCACTAGATTTCTCTTCGATCCTTCCGTTGTCTCGCTTAAAAGTGAACTCACTAACTTCGTCCTTAATCGGTCCTTTTATACCCAAGCAAACAAAAGATATTCGAGATAATTCTCTATTATTCAAGAAAGCATCAACAAAAAACATTAACAAAAAAATAAATTTAAAGATAAAAGAACCGACAAGGAAGAAGTTACTTTACGCCCTCGGCATACGGTCGAAATTACAATGTCAATTGCCGCTGACGTCGTGCGTAGGCTGACCTTGAAATACAATGTAACTATACCTACAGCGGAAATAGGTACCTAAAAGAATGAACTCGTATTTTCTAGGTACTACACAGTTATTAGCGCGGTTTCTCGAAGATTCTAGATGACCGTCGTAACACTGCCCCCTCCTTAGACATGCTCGTCCCGAGCATCATTAGTCCCGTAATATCGCGCCAGTCGGTCCACATGCACAACCTTAGGCGCACCTCGCGGACCCTTCTGTATTCTGTAGGTGACATCGTTGATCCTGGTCACAACTCTGTATGGTCCATCCCATTTTGCTTGCAATTTCGGAGACTTTCCCTTGCTCCGCACTGGGTTATGCAACCACACCAGCGAATTTTCGTCGAAACCACGACTGTTTGCCTTCCGGTCATAACGAGTCTTCATCTTCTCAGACATCTGTTGCCCGGATTGCCTGATATGCTCATATACATCATTTAACTTGTTACGCAGGTCATTCGCGTAATCCGTTACACTGCGTGGGACATCAGGGGGAGTTCCAGTAATTAAGTCTGCAGGCAACCGTAATTCCCTTCCAAAGTTCGCGAAAGCTGGAGTTACAGTCGTACTTTCGTGAACTGCACTCCGGTAGGACAGAAGAAACGGCTGTATGTGCTTGTCCCAATCCCTTTGCCTGCTTTCCACGACTTTAGCCAGATATCTCTCCAACGTCTGGTTGAATCGTTCCACCATTCCATCAGATTGTGGGTGGTAAGAGGTGGTCCTGGTTTTGTGTGTACCCATCAATCGACAAGTCTCCTGAAAAACTTGCGATTCAAAATTCCTTCCTTGATCGCTGTGAATTTCTAAGGGTACTCCAAAACGACAGAAGACTTCCTGAACCAATTTATCCGCGACTGTTGTTGCTTCTTGGTTAGGAATGGCGAAGACTTCTGGCCACTTTGTGAAGTAGTCCATGACAACCATGAAGTACTTGTTTCCGCTATCGCTTTCTGGAAATGGTCCCGCAACGTCCAGTGCTATCCGCTCCCAAGGGGCTCCCACGTTGTACACTTTTAATGCACCTCTGCTTCGCGTGTGAGGTCCTTTCACAGCCGCACAGCTGGTACATTTGCGACACCAGTCCTCCACATCGTCTCGACAGTGGATCCAGTAAAAGCGCTCTCTGATTTTCAGTAGAGTCCTTTTTACCCCCATATGTCCTCCTGAGCATCCATCATGGTAGAGCCGTAAAACATCCGGTACCTTAGCTTTAGGGACAACCATTTGTAGATGACAGTTGTCCCCTCGAGCGTTTTCCCATTTACGGCACAAGACTCCATCCTGGATCTCCAAACTGTTCCATTGTGCCCAATAACTCTTCGTGATGGAACTCATCGCAGCCACATCACTCCACTTGGGCTTCGGAGCACCAGCTTTGATCCAGTCGAAGATTGGCTTGATGTCCGAGTCACTTTGTTGAGCCTGTTGTAGAGTCTCCTTCCATTCATCGCTGAGATCCGTTCTAAGCATCCTCACGGGCACTACTTCCTTAGTCTCTTGCCTGGCACAGTGCTTGCAGTCTTCAGGACAAGGTCTTCTTGACAAGGCGTCTGCGTTACCGTGAGTTCTCCCACTGCGATGTTCGGTTACAAAGTCAAACTCTTGCATTCTTGAACTGTAATAGCCACTTCAATGCAGCATGATCGGTTCGTAGCTGGAATTTCCGTCCCAACAAATATTTACTGAAGTGCTGCAATGTCTTCACTACGGCGAGCAGCTCTCGTCTCGTTACACAGTAATTCCTTTCTGGTTTGGATAAAGACTTGCTGAAGTAAGCTATAACAATCTCCTGATCTCCTTTCCGTTGAGATAACACGCCCCCAATTCCAGTATTACTTGCGTCTGTGTCGACTATAAAGTCACTTTCAGTGTCAGGATATCCCAAAATAGGAGTATTGCACAGACGTCCCTTTAATTCTTGAAATGCGGCGTCGCAGTTCTCATTCCAACAGAATTGTTGCTTTTCCTCAGTGAGTCTGTGTAGAGGTTTCGCAATGTCGGCGAAATTCTTCACAAACCGGCGATAGTAGGAGCACAAACCCAAAAATGCTCTGACCTGCGTCTTGTCTTTCGGAACTGGCCAATCCTTGACGGCGACTACTTTCTCTGGGTCTGTTTGAACACCTTCCCCCGAAACTATGTGTCCTAAAAAGTTCACTTGTTTCCTGAAAAACGAGCACTTTTTCGGACTCAATTTCAGGTTTGCTGTTTGGATCTTCGACAGCACTCGGTTGAGGTTTCTAAGGTGATCTTCAAACGTACGGCCCACAATGATTATGTCGTCTAGATAGACAAGACATGCATCCCCAATCAACCCGGCAAGTACTTGCTCCATCAGCCTTTCAAACGTTGCAGGAGCATTACATAAACCGAAAGGCATAACTTTAAACTGCCACAATCCTTTTCCTGTTGAGAATGCAGTCTTCTCCTTATCCCTGGGGTCTATTTCTACCTGCCAGTAACCACTTTTCAGGTCTAGTGTGGTAAACCACTTCATTCCCGCCAGCGTATCCAGTGTGTCATCGATCCTAGGCAGTGGATAGCTGTCCTTTTTCGTGACGTCGTTTAGTCGTCGATAGTCCACACAGAAGCGCATACTGCCGTCCTTTTTCTTTACCAGGACCACAGGAGAACACCATGGACTGGATGAAGGCTCTATGACACCATCCTTCACCATACCCTCAATCATGGTTTCCACTTCTTTTTCCCGTGCAACTGGCAGTCTCCTTGGTCGCTGACGGATAGGTAACTCGTTGCCTGTATTAATTCTGTGCTGAACCAGTCCAGTTCTTCCTATGTCAGCATCACCCGTAGAGAAAATACCGGCGTATTGAAGTAACATCTTCTTAGCCTTGTCCATTTCTCCTTCACTTAAATGACAGTTTTCAAGAAGCGTTGACACGTCGAATTTGGCACTACTAATTTTGCTTCCGGTAGGTAGATCTTGCAATTGACGCATCCAAGCTACTTCCTCACAAGTGCCGATCAAGGTGCCCTTCTTGATTACTTGCTCCTTGTTACTTGGATTCAGGATTCGTACAGCTGAGATGTTGTTGGCCTTTACCAGAGTTCGTGCCATCTTCCATGAAAACTCATTGTCCACCCTTTCTATCAGAACACTTCGATCTTTGTGTCCAGAGTTCTGTGGTAACTTAACTGGCACGATCGTTTCTGATCTGCTAGGAAGAACAATTTCCTTCAGGCAGTACACTTTCCCTGATGGTGCACCTTCCATGAAGACTTCCTCTGAACCACATTTCAACACTCCTTGGTCAATGTCGATCTCACAACGATATTTCCGCATGAAGTCCAAGCCCAAGATGCAATCGTCGACAATGTCGGCCACGATGACATTGTGTCGGTAAATTCTATCACCCAATTTTAACTCCACCTCCTTCTTGCCTCGGACGGTTATGTGCTGACCGGTAGCTGTTAATAATTGAAGGTGGTCGCGGTTATTGAAGTAGCCCCCAAGAAACCGATTCGCCAGGTGAGAATTGACGACCGTGTGAGAAGCTCCAGTATCCAACGTCAGTTTGCATGGAGTTCCGTTGACTTCGCCGTTGATAGTCAGGCTGTTCCCGTCATGTACTTGTGAGATCGAGATCCTCGGGGCTCTTTCAAAACCAGCCAGCACCCGCCCCCCAGTCCTGGCATTTACTCGTTTCCCTGCTGTGGTTGGGCAGCCACTTCAGCCACCTTTCCTTGCTGAGGTTGGTCTTCTCTTGGTGAGCTGCGCTTAGGACAGCTTGATCGAAGATGACCCCTTTCTCCACAAGTGTAGCACCTAGGGCTGTATCCTTGCGGGCGGTCGCATGCAGGTGACGCTACAACCTCCCTGACCCGGTGCGTACGGTGGTCCTGCCTCACTGCCTCTACTTCTAAGGCATGGGCCAAGGCATCTTTCAGCGTCTCATGATGCCCAAGTCTCACAGCGGCTCTAACCTCCAAGTCGCGTATTCCATCGATGAACGCCTGTACCAGATTTCCATCAATAAGTGCAGGGGCAGACTGGTATGCTTTCCGAACCAGCTTTTCAACTTCCAGGGCCCACTGCTGTAAGTTCTCGGCACTACGTTGAACGCGATCCCTTAACTTGGCACGAAAAACATGCTCCAGGTGCGCGTCACCGTATCTGGACTCTAATGCCTCCAGCAGCTGTTCGTAGGTCACATCCTTGCCGAGGGCCTCAAGAATGTTAAGGGCCTGGTCTCGAAGACCCAAGGTGAGCGCGGTCATGGCTTGCGCTTTGGTCCACCCATTTACTTTCATAACGGCCTCGAATTGGATTTTATAGGCCGACCATGAAGATGTTCCGTCGAATGGAGGCACTTTAAACCCACGCACCGAAGGGGCAGCAATCACTGAAGTTACTGACCCGTCTCCAACCTTAATTTCACTTAAGGCCTTCTTCACATCGGCGATCTGAATTTCGGCCTTTGCGATACGGTTGTCGTGCTGCTGTACCTGCTCCTTCACCACGCTCAGCTCTTTCCCAACTGATGCGTGAAGATCCTTCATCAGGAGCATCTGTTCTTCTTGGCGTCGGACCTGCTCCTCTTGATCGCGTTGCAACTTTTCCTCCAACCGGCGGGTCTGCTCCTCTTGACGCCGAGCCTGTTCCTCTTGACGGCGAGCCTGTTCCTCCTTGTCCCGTTGCAACTGCTCCTCCAACCGACGGGCCTGCTCCTCTTGACGACGAGCCTGCTCCTCTTTGTCCCGTTGCAACTGCTCCTCCAACCGACGGGCCTGCTCCTCTTGACGACGAGCCTGGTCTTGCAGCAGTGCCATTAAGGCAGACAAGTCAGGCGCCGCTGATGTAGTAGGCGCCGCTGGAGTAGCTCCAGATGGGCCAGCGACTGGCTCTGACGTAGGCTGGGCACCGCCCGGTGTTTGTGTCGGGGAGTCCCCAAATCGCCTTTGGTCCATACCTTGCTGCCGCTGACTCCTCGTACGGATACTATCCGTGTCGTCCTTCGGCAAATTGTTACGAGCTGGGTATGGGATAAATAAATACACTACCAATTAAACACACGAATTAACTTTATTACTCACAAAGTCACAATACACTTATTCACAATCACTTCAATACTACTGAACACTTTGTCGCACTAGATTTCTCTTCGATCCTTCCGTTGTCTCGCTTAAAAGTGAACTCACTAACTTCGTCCTTAATCGGTCCTTTTATACCCAAGCAAACAAAAGATATTCGAGATAATTCTCTATTATTCAAGAAAGCATCAACAAAAAACATTAACAAAAAAATAAATTTAAAGATAAAAGAACCGACAAGGAAGAAGTTACTTTACGCCCTCGGCATACGGTCGAAATTACAATGTCAATTGCCGCTGACGTCGTGCGTAGGCTGACCTTGAAATACAATGTAACTATACCTACAGCGGAAATAGGTACCTAAAAGAATGAACTCGTATTTTCTAGGTACTACACAGTTATTAGCGCGGTTTCTCGAAGATTCTAGATGACCGTCGTAACAATACCTATTTAAACCAACATTTAAATAGAACTGAATTTGTAGAAGAGATAGGTACTCTGATGAAATTCTGGTAATGTTATTGTTTCTAATTATTTTCTACCCAGGTAGGTACCTACCTAATCGAAGTTGTTAGCGAGCATTAGCGCTAACAGCTTCGATTTCTGTTGAAACAATACACGAACACACATGTTTATTAAATAAAATTTCCTGTTACCTAAGTAGGGTTACAACTAAGTGCATACTATAGGTATTTACTATACGTACCTATGACTTTTAAGTGATAGGTCTCTCTTTCTCCAAAACAGTTCAAGACCAAAACAGTAGGTATATATAATATATTAAAAGACTCTTTTGCTACCCATACAATTATGAAATAAATCTTTAGTCAAAGTTGCATTAGTTACCTATTCGAGAAAATAACTCTCGAATCTACTTGTGTATATTAGTAGGTATGTAAGTAAGTACCTATACATATTGTTATCTATAAGTGCTTTTAACTGGACAATCTACTTATATTTCAAAAAGTTGGGCCTCTAAAGTCGCCACTTTTCAACTAAAACGTAGAATCGTTGAACTACTCGGATAAATTATACAAGTGTGATCAAGAAACAGCGATCTAGCAATCTCTAGCAAGTAGGTCAATGGTTATCAAACGACGGATGGGCTCCACGAGTACCTCCCGAGTGCAGCGTCGCGGGAATCAACTCATTAGAGCGGCCTCTCCGCCTCCCGGCCCAGCCATGCAGCCGTGATAGCGCTGACCCATATCTTTTAATCCGAAATGTAGGTAACAGGGCCATCGCTTTTATACATGCTAAATAATGAAGCGACCCTGTTTTATTCTTGTTGGTAGAGAGGTACTTTGGTCGGTAGCTGATGTATCTGCTTATACTATTAACTATGTATATACATCTGCGCAGTCGGGTAAAAAGACATTGCATTTAGCCAGATTTGGCAACTTGTCTGTGGTTCTTCATACGTGAAGAATCCGAATAGCGCTTGCAGTCACGAGATATTGGGAATTATAACAAAAAATATATATTTTTAATTAATTTATTTCGCATTACACTTACAAAATATGATTTTCTACATTCAAATATTCCCTGCTACGGCAAAAACATAACTTTTTATATAAAAGCTAATTCATGTCAACATCCCTATTATACCTACTGCGTATTCGTACACAACAGGATAAACAAAAGAAGAAATCTACGAATTGACTAGATAGTTACTCTAGTACATGACACATCTAGAATTTAAAATACATAACATAATTATCATAAAATAAGCTCATTACATAAATAACATTTACCTACTCTATAACCAAAATGATACATTTCGGCTTTCTAAATTTTATTTTTTGTATAACATTGACTTACAAAACAGTAAGTAGTTCTAAAAGTTAATTTTACAATTACTGTAAGATTGCAACGTAGTTGCAACTAGAAAAAATTACCTATCATAAGTACATGATTACCTTTAACACTAACCCTACGACTAGAGCGATTAAACAGAAACAAAGTCATGCAACTATAATAAACTAGTTATTCACCAATTTATCATCAGGTGATTAATTTTTTTTATGATTTTTGGTGTTAAGTGTTACTTAAAGTACTACAAGACTGTGCGACTACACAACTTTTATAAATAGGCATATATATTTATATATATTACATATATAATTTATATTATATTACGTATATAAGTGATATATTATATGTTTCATATAAGTACTTATTTATTATTGTCAATAAAACTTATGCTAATACAGTTTTGTTTTAGCCACACATCGAAAACCTCTCAGGGCTTATTTGTGTGCTGGCGAGCCATTCATTTAAACTTTAACAAAATGTTACCCACCACATTAAATAATCACTACGTATATTACTCAGACCAAGAAAAAAGGAAAGACGGCGCGCCGCGAACACCAACAGTGAAGCCACAAAACCACACGCCTATAGCAAGTAAACATACAAGCTCACGCACACACCTACACTAAAACCACACGCATTTCTCCTAGAACGTCACGACTTCACGAGACATTGTCTACACACATAGATAAAAAGTTGGCTTCACTTTTGATGTTCGTGGCGCGTCGTCTTCCTTTTTTTGTTGGTCTGAGGTATATTATAAAACAAAGTCCTACCCCGCGTCTGTCTGTTCGCGATAAACTCATAAACTGCTCCACCGATTTTCATTCAGTGTTCACCAATGTATAGAGTTGTTCTCGAGGAAGGTTTTGGTATGTAGTAATTGTATTATTTTATTGTTAAGTTTTGTTGTCATTATGGTGAATGCTGTGTATACCTACCGATTGTAGGCTTAAATATATACCAGCACTTTTATATTGTAATAAGCTGTTAGTGTATCCAATAAATAAATAAAGCCCGGATTTTTGTGATGGACTATAGTTTGAACTCGTTCTTTGTAATATTTGTATATATGCCTGCCTTGGCACATAAAGTTCCGGAAAAACTATGGTGAAAATTTTTCCTAGTTTATGAGAGCAACGCGAACAGCGATATGAAAGTAGGATTTATATATTTTAATATTTTTATTACACCAGACATTAAAAACAACACGCACCACAACACTACTACAACACTAATATATAAATACTTGTATACATTATTATAAATTTAAAACTAACTCTTCTCAATTTAATAATCTGAATGCCTAGACTTTTCCCAACTATGTTGGGAAACAGCTCGACACGCAGATTATTATAGTGCAGTAAGTAGGTACAGCGATGTTACGGAGGTTCGATTCTGATTCCGAAAGTACGGAAATTCCAATTGATTTTGCATGTGATTCCGATAAATTATAATCGGGGTTTATTTCGGATTTTGATTGCAACTAATTGTAATGTTATAATTTTAATTTGATTGTTTTTATTTCGACACTAACGTAGGTAGGTATACATCACCTGTAGTATTTTTTGAACTGATTATAAAAATATAACTGATGAATAATGTGTAAGGCTGCCTGTCCACCGGAGCGGAGCGAGGCAGCGGAGCGGAGAAACGGAGAAATATTAACCAATAGGATTGCACACTGGGACCGGAGCGGAGATTTTGTGCAGTCCTATTGGTTAATATTTCTCCGTTTCTCCGCTCCGCTGCCTCGCTCCGCTCCGGTGGACAGGCAGCCTAATACCTGCCCTTAACACATCTCTCTTCTGCCTCCGTCTATTCAAGTACCGGTTCCGACAAACCTAAAACTTCTGCTCCTAATTACTTCCGTGACATCTCTAGTACCTACAGTACGACTTCCAGTCTTTTCGTTAGTTATCATTCTTCCGTTTTTGTAATAAATATTAAATATAATACATTTTCCACCCTGTACGATAAGACAAGTCACAGTCACCCTCGAGGCACAAGTATTTTAATTTGACAAGACTCTGTTTGGTAAAAGTGATTACCTACTTGAGTATAAGTAATTATTTTAGACACAAGTGGGGAAACTTTGATACCTACTGCGGTCGAGGCCGAATATACGATACGGAACCGGAAACTGCAGTAAGAAGTACCCACGTGACATCGGTTTTCAATACACTTTCGAAGTAATACAATAATGGAACAAAAAGTGTTTTTGTCATGAATTATTAGGATACCTACCATGATTTAATTCCTTCTTTTTTCGCGCTATGCTTTGAATGAGCACAAAAGTATCAAGCCACTAAACTGCCTTATATAACAAATACTGACAAATAGTACATATACCTCGCGCCAAATAAAAAGAATGCTGGGGGGTCAAGCTGCGCAGTAGGCGATTTATGGGTCTATTTGGTGGTATGAAGGAGGGCCGGGCGAGGCGGGGCCCCATACGGTCCGTCAGTCTGCGTCACGTTCATTCTCAAAATACCATCGCGCACAAAAGTTTTTAGGTAATAACTGAGAAAAATTATTCAAGACGTAAATTGTTTTATGAAGAGAAGGCCGAAAATTATATTATTGATAATTTAAAACAATGCATGAAACGGACCGCAGAGGCAAGAAAATGTTGCGAGTCTACAGTGAGAAAAAATGTGTTTTTAATTGAACTTTGGGGTTTGAACTTTTTTTGTATGGGAGCTGGCATATCGACCCACCGCCATTTTGATTTTTTTTCGAAATCGCGGCCCACAATGAAAGTGGTATGTATGGATAGAGGACATAAAGACGAACAAAAAATGTGTAGTAACACGGTACCTCAAGTGTCACGTTACCGAGATATTTGAAGAAGATCGACAAATAAGTACAACGACAATCATTAAATATTTTTTTAAATAGCCTTTTTACGTGTATATGCATTAAATTGTATCCAAATAGTAGTTCCCAGGTTGATTATTATGTTCTGCGCGTTCAATATAACAACACCTTTAGGATGTTGATGCGGCTGCCTCCTTATTGCAGTGCGTCGCTTATGTTTGCTGAAGCTCGAACGGATGGCTATCCAGCTATAGTTCAGAAAAGAGTTGCTTCGTTACTACGACGGGTGAGTGACAGCAGCAATTATGGCATCCTCAGGATGATTGCTTCCCGCACTGATTGTCCGATCCAACATAAATGGATGAGTTTATGTACCTACCGGCAGGGGCGTATTTACCCTAGGGCCATCCGGGCCATGGCCCGGGGCGCCAGCACGCCAGGGGCGGCGTAGCCGCCCGGCCGCTCCTGGCCGATTGCATTTTGTTTTGGTGCCATTTCCACTTTCACTTCTCACCTGATTTATATTTTCTTTACAATCTCAACATTCAAGTTAACATAGTAAAACCAGGCGGCAACATCAGGTCATGGTTAACAGATAATATTACTATTAGTATACTAATAGTAAAAATAAAGACAACCAAGCAGAGGCGTAATTTCGCGCCGTCGCCCTGGGGCGGTTTTTCGAACTAGCCTTAGGTATATTCCAGTTTGCCGTATGCCGCCCCAAAAATCAAGCGAACAAGCACTATAAATATCCTTCTAATCTGCCGCCCACAACTCGGTATTCTCGGTAAAATGAAAATTTAACCTGTCTGGAATGCTAAGATTTTCTAGCTCGCTACGCTCGCACTTGCCGCCGATTTTTCTTCATTGTCCATTCCCTAAATGCATTAGTAGTAATAGTAAGTTAAATATATTTTTTTTATGTTAAAAAGAAAACCAGTTACTTTTGCGAGACAGGGGCCAAAAATTTTCGAGCTCGCTCCGCTCGCTCTTACATTTGCCCTCGGGTCTGAAATAGTCTGAATCATCCATAAGTTTAAAAAAAAATATCTTTCTGCATGAATTGTTGAAACTAAATGTAATTTATCCGATGTGTTAAAATTGTTTGAACTCGTTCGCTGTTTTTGTTAATTTTCGGACCGGCAAACACTAACACACTATTAGCTATATTGGCAATCAAAAGCAAAAGAAAGAGGTTAAAAAAATGACTTTCAAAAATAAACCCGAAGTGTAACATTTTCAAATACAGTAGAGCGTCGATTATCCGAACTAATTGGGGGACATGGGTGTTCCGTAAACCGATTTTTTCGGATAATCGAACTTCCTATAATATGTATGGTTTATCTTTCATAGAAAGGAGAACACGTTCACGTTTAGGCATTTTAAATCGAGAATTTACTTTCACGCGACAGTTTATCGACTAGACTCTTGTAGTCTCTAGTAAGGACATTTATGTGTAATCAAAAAGTCGCGACAAGTGCGCGAGCACTGTAGCACGGGAGACGGGAGAGAGGCACACGTGGATCGGGCAGGCGTAGTCGTTCGGATAAGCGGTCGTTCGGTTGATCGACGTTCGCATAATCGACGCTCCACTGTAATACAAAAACACCATTTTGACTTTTAGTTAGTTTTCTTGGCTAATGATGAAAATAGAAGGGGTGGCTAAATTAGGGTGGGCCCCCGGTCGCGAAAACGCACGCCACGACTCTGTGGTCGACACAGACGTATTGAGATCGTTTCCAAAATCTACAACTCATTGATTAACTCGAGCGAGACTACTTTAGAACAAAATATCACAAAAAAAAATGTTTTTCATGGTTTTGTTCTTGACTTCTGGGGCGGCAAAAGTTATTGGCCCGGGGCGCCAAATTTCAAAATACGCCCCTGCCTACCGGACAATTCTGACGTGACAATTTCGAATATTATTGACTTTTTTTGACATAATGATCTTTAGTATGTCTTTAGTATATTAATATTGACTTTAGTTATTTAATTTTCTTTATTTTTATTATTATCAATTTTAATTTCTATGTAATGTATTTTTTTGTGAATGTTGTTTGCTATTAATTGAATTTATTGTATGTTCTTAAATTTTGTAACTGTGGGCTGACTTTTCTGGATTGTGTTATCCGAAATAAACGTTTTATTATTATTATGCGTTTCTTTGCTGAGAATATCTGCGCAAATATTGATTTCCACACTAGTTGTGATGAAATGAAACAAATAACGACAGTGAAATACATCGCTATCCTGAATCTAGAACCTAATTGTAGCGTGATAAGAGCTAGGTCTCTACGAATTTCGAGGAAAAGAAAAGAGAGAAAAGTGTATTGAAAAATTCTGGGTTATTGTATAAAATGTTTGTATAAGTAATTACTGAAACTAAAGTAATGGCTTTAACTTTTGACAATACACAGACACAGCTGTTAAATATCTATACAGAGTGTATGAGACAGCCCCCCGCTAAATACTCATTTATAATATCAATTTTATTTCTTGCTTTATAACATAATATTATATCATCACATATTATATTATATTATATTTATACATTTAGTATCCACTCAGCACAGTATCGTTAAGATATAAACCCTTAAAACATTTAATGTTTTTGTATAACATTTAGGTTGATATAACATCAATTTATTTCTATAAACTTTTGATATATAATAAATCATCGTTCTTTTTGTAAATATTTAAGCTCCCTTTTTCATAAAGTTAAATTGTTTTATAAATATACCTATAATAGAAGTAAGTAGGTAAGCGGTTTCATTTAAACTCCTATCATAGTCACGTTGATTACGAAGTTCACTTTTCAGACATTTTTTTCTTTTCCAATAAGTTTAAGCCGCCTCACCCTTCTCATCGTGTTGATGACTGGAACCGGTTTCATCAGGTTCTGAAAAAAGGAAAACAGTTAAAATTCCACATATCTAGGAACTCAAAAAAAATGTCTACAAACTTTGTTCCATTATTTTGTCATAGTGATTTCAGTGATTTTTATCCTATTTTATTTGCGTATTAATTTCGTTTGCAGTTTTATGATTTTTGATATATGTACGTTGAAATGTGGGAGCGGTCAGCCGCGCAATTCGCGCGTGCGTGGCGCCCAAGGGTGCCGCGAGCGATTCCGGCGCGTCTGATAGAAACGACGATATCTCCAAAACTACAGTAGTTACCTCGCTTTCAGTTCTATCATTGGAATTGTTATTAAATTAGCTAACCTAATAATTATGTATAGTTTAGTGTAGTTTTGCCTTGTAATGTATCAGTAATTATAATGTATGTTCAGTGTGAGAGAATGTTTAAATAGCGAAAACTTTTTTTTTAACTTATAGAACAAATGAGCTGCTGAAAGGGTTTCCATCAGGAATTTTTTATTAAAGCAGCCATGGAGATTGGATTTGTGCCCCATTCATCTATCCCATTATTTTTTTTATTTTTAATTAATTTATTTATTTCAGACCATAGATCCATAAAGTGTTAGTAAAAACTTAACCTATTGTTAGTAAATAATAAATTACAAAATTACAAATTTATCTAAAATTACATATTTATATTTATAAATATATCCATTGGTGTAGTGTGACATTTATAGATATAGATAGGTATATCTATATCTATAAATGTCACTCACTGACTCATCACGAAATCTCAAAAAATCGTCTCGCTGGACGTACAAAAATTATTTTTGGCAGAGAGGTAGTTTATGGTTAGTAGACGTCCGCTAAGAACGGATTTTGCGACAGGGCCGGATTAGGGTGGTCTAAGGGCCCTCGCAAGTTTGTATGAAAGTCCTTCATTTTTTGCGCTACAATCTAGAGTTTTGGCAGAGACGTAGTTTATAGTCAGTTATAGGCGTCTGCTATGAATTAATTTTGCGACAGGACCGGATTGGGGTGGACTATGAGCCCTCGCAAGTTTGTATGAAAGTCCTTCATTTTTCGTGTTACAATCTTGATTTTAGGCAGAGACGTAGTTTATAGTCAGTAGGCGTCCGATATGAATTAATTTTGCGACAGGACCCGATTGGGGTGGTCTATGAGCCCTTGCACGTTTATATGAAAGTCCTTCATTTTTTGTGCTACAATCTTGATTTTTGGCAGGGATGTAGTTTATAGTTAGTAGATGTCTGCTATGAACGGATTTTGCGACAGGGTCGGATAAGAGAGGTCTAAATGCTATCACAAGTTTGTCTGAAAGTCTTTCATTTTTTGTGCAACAATCTTGATTATTTTCAGGGACGGAGTTTATGGTGAGTAGAGGTTCGCTAAGAACAGATTTTGCATTAGGGTCGGATTAGGGAGGTCTAAAGGCTCTCACAAGTTTGTCTGAAAGTCCTTCATTTTTTGTGCAACAGTCTTGAATTTTGACGGGGACGTAGTTTATGGTGAGTAGAAGTTTGCTAAGATTTTGGTTCAGGGTCGGATTAGGGAGCTCTAAAGGCTCTCGCGAGTTTGCATGTATGTTTGATTGTTGTACTACCGGCCTGAAATTTAGCAAGTCTATTAGCTAACAATTTTTTTTGTGACGATCTGGACTAAGGCCTCCCGCAAGTATATAAATGGAATCCTTGGCGTATTGGAGTTGAAAATTGGTAGAAAGATGGAATATAGTTAAGACATAAATGTATTTGTACCTATGTGTGGGAACAGATTTTATGAGAGGGCCAGTTTAAGGGAATATAATCGCTTCGATTGGCATTTCATTCGATTTGGCATACCTAGTACATCCAGACGCAGTCCCATACATACATACACGTCATTTTTTTTTTTTTTTTTTTCAAAAAAGTTACAAACATGTGTGGGTATAATACACATCTTCTGCCAAACTGCAGGACAGTTTATCGGCAGTGTTCTCGTGAATACAGCTCTAATTCAAATAACATTAAGTACTACCTACCTACATACATCATAAAGAGCGTTAAGGGCAACACATAGTTTTGTTATAAATGTAGGGAAGGCACATCCCCTTGTATTTTTAGTGCGCCGTCTGCTCACATAGACGTTGTTATATAAAGAGAGAATTACAGTTCACTAGTCTACATTTCTATCAGCTCCAGTATCCGTAGGTACATATAGGTACCCTGGTGTCTATAACACGGCTTCTATCAGCTAGCCAGCCATGCCAGCACGCGCAAACGAGTATATAACAAGAACGCTAGTATATTATAATATCTTAACGATATTAGAGTAGACGTAGAGTAGGTTTAACTCTCCCACATAAAAAAACTTTTCTGCAAAGAACAAAACCGACTTCAAAAACACAAAAAGTGAAAATTTACTTTAACTTCAAAGTTGAAATACATACATACAGCCTTTTGGGCAAGGTAGTAAAGACATTTACTTACAAACAAATACACATTTAAATATAGTACAAGATACGAGCAATAAAACTTACTATTACCTATAATTATATACCTACTTACATTGGGGTTTTGGTTGTGTTGGCCGCTTCGGCTTAGCAATTTGCTCCCTTGGCATCCGCGGTGGCAGAGGTGGCGGCGGTAGATCCTCACCAATTTCTTCCGAACCTGTGTTGATGGCCAATAGAGCGAAATGTTGTACCGGATCTGTGTTGGTGGCCTGTAGAGCGAAATATTGTTATAGTTTTATTACCTAATACTACCACTAAGGAGTGGAACTCCCTGCCTACGTCGGTTTTCCCGAGTTCATATAACCCCATCAATCTATTTAAGTCGAGAGTAAATAGGCTTCTTCTGGGTAAGCTCGTTCCATCGTTAATAATTAATTAGTTGATTAATTGCAGACGACTGGTGAACAATTTCAAAATGTCAAGTTCACATAGGTAGGTTTGACCAGACTTGTCCCTGCCGAGAGTTAAGCCCCACGCGAGTGTTGCCGATGCGTTCCGTCAATCACTGCGTATTTAGGTACTTAACGTATCGGCACACCCTCTATTAGATGGTTAACATAACTGACCTAATGTAGACAGGGCTGGGCAGTATTTGAATTACTTGTAATTAAAATACGTAATTGAAATACAAATACGTATTTTGTATTTGTATTTCAATTACTTCCTTAAAATGTAATTTTTAATTCGTATTTCAAATACCTGACGACGAAGTATTTTGTAATTAGTATTTCAAATACTTGAGGCTTCAAAATACATTTTAACAAAAATACATATATACCTTCATTTAGCGATCGTGAGTGTGAGTGCGAGGCGAGAGTGCAATGATGGTAAAGCAGCTATTAGAGCTAGCAACACTGCACCTGTTACATACTGAACGTTACGACTATTACAGACTGTACGTCAAAATTGGCCAACAAAACGAAAAAAAAATGTACGTTGAATTGTCAATGTCAATCTAAGATGGCAAGTCGTGTAAGAAAATTAGGTTGTTGACAAGAGTTTGGGTTAAATTTTGGAAAAAAAAAAGGTTAAAATAAAAACTTTTAACTTGGTTATTTTGTTTTTAATTCATTTTTGCCACCGACTTCCGAAAGAAAGTTACTTTACACTTTTTTCTGATGGTTTTTTGAACGCGGTTTTTTTTTAAGTTTTTGTAAGTAATTATGTAATTTGTATTTTGTATTTCAATTAAAAATTGCTAAAATACTGTATTTTGTATTTTATATTTCAAATACCTTACTTAAATGTAATTTGTATTTTGTATTTTAATTACTTGCGATACTGTATTTTGTAATTTGTATTTCAATTAAAGCAAAGCATGTATTTTGCCCAGCCCTGAATGTAGATATGAAGTTAGGGGGTTAGGTTAAGTTATGCGGGTTAGGCACTACAGATACATATATGTTATCCATTTTTGAATTAGACCAGACGCCTAAGATCCTCTAGATCAAAACATCCAAGGACACTGAATTTGCTGTTGAAAGACAGAACCCCGCGAGTTCGAGTATACCATGACTCAAAAACTGTTACAAAAACTTACGACTACGCAATAAAGAATTGAGAATTCACTACTTAGATTATGTTATAGTAAGTACCAACTGATAAACCAATCAGAAGCTCGCGGACGAGTGGTTGGGCCTATGGGTTATTAATTCAAACCCAGTGATTTGAAAATCAACTGTCTGGTCTCAGACCAACAAAAAAAGGAAGACGACGCGCCACGAACATCAAAAGTGAAGCCAACTTTTTATCTATGTGTGTAGACAATGTCTCGTGAAGTCGTGACGTTCTAGGAGAAATGCGTGTGGTTTTAGTGTAGGTGTGTGCGTGAGCTTGTATGTTTACTTGCTATAGGCGTGTGGTTTTGTGGCTTCACTGTTGGTGTTCGCGGCGCGCCGTCTTTCTTTTTTTCTTGGTCTGAGTGTCTGGTTAAATTTTGTCTAATTTGCCATACTAACATTGGCTATTTACGTATGTGTTCTGTGAAATTATCATTCTCTTGCCCTTATTTCCCATCCTCCTTATTCATTTGGGGTCGGCGCACCATGTCTTCTTCTTCCATACGAAAAATTATTATGAAACTTTACAATTAGGTACCTACATAAATAAAGCCGTTCGGTAATCGAGTACCAATGGATTCCTTTGTTTATGGAACATAAAAACAATCATCTATTTTTAGGGTTCCGTACCTCAAAAGGAAAAAACGGAACCCTTATAGGATCACTTTGTTGTCCGTCTGTCTGTCTGTCTGTCTGTCAAGACCTTTTTTCTCAGGAACGCGTGGAGGTATCAAGCTGAAATTCATATCAAATACTCAAGTCTATGGTCTCTTGGAGCTGTGAAAAAATCAAACTTCTAAGTCAACGCGATCAAAAGATACTCCCGTTTATGCCGCAAATTTTCGACACTCGCAAGGGAATCAAAACCTACAGGGTACTTCCCGTGAACTCAGAATCTTGAAATTTGGTACGAAGCAACGTCTTATAGCATAGATAAAGGAATAATTACGAAAACCATAAATTTTTAGTTACATCAAGATACTCCCGTTTATGCCGCAAATTTTCGACACTCGCAAGGGAATCAAAACCTACAGGGTACTTCCCGTGAACTCAGAATCTTGAAATTTGGTACGAAGCAACGTCTTATAGCATAGATAAAGGAATAATTACGAAAACCATAAATTTTTAGTTACATCACATAATATATTTTTTTTACGGAACCCTCGGTGCGCGAGTCCGACTCGCACTTGGCCGGTTTTTTTGTTTAAAAACAACCATCTCTTTAGTCTGTAGGTATATTCCTAGACGAAGAAGTTTTGGCATGATTGGCATTCCCTGGCCCGCCCTTTAAACATTTTGTAATATTAATTTGTAAATGTAGGTAGGTAGGACTTAACTTTCCCAAAAATAAGTCTCATCCGCGTCTTCTGCCAATGGACAAAAAAACCATAACTTTTCCAGTTAAACATTTTTGAAATAGATCAGTTTTTTTGAATTCTACATTCTGTCCATTTGTCTATTCTTCCGTCGACAAAACCCGAAACCTAAGTATTTCCACAATGGTTCACATGACAGTGGTCATTATTATTAGGTAAGTAGGACTGAATGTCCGTGATTGAAACAAAATTGTAGCTGCATACCAAATAGTGAAAGTAAAACACAAATTAGTAAACGCATTACTAACAACAATTTTGTTGTTTGAATTGATCGGCTGTACACCTAACCTTTCTTTATTTGCTTTTTTATTAGCGTCTTTGAATAAAACGTGAGGATTGATCAAATCGTCATTTTAATGTAGGTAGGTTAGAAAACTACAATGCTGGGCACATTCGGACCCTTTTTTTGTGCGTTTTCCCTTTCTCGCACAGCGCCTGTCAAAAAACATGTAGGTACTTATCTCACGCTCACCGGCGATTCTGACTGAGCTTCATGCGTAGGTACTCCTGGGCCATTCAAGTTATAATTATATAATATTCAAGCAGATTTTAGTAAATTTAACTCCTCTCCCGTGTCCCATATTAACAAAAGTTAGAAAAGCTCTTATTTAGCCATGAACTCCTCTTGTGCTTTCATGGTATTCATGAGTGTTGGCGCCTAGTGCTACATTCATAGCAACATCTTTCGTTCAAAATTATGAGACGGAGTTAATAGTCAGGAGTTTGGTTTTTTTCTTTGTATTTTTAAAGTACCTAGAATTCCCTTTATTATATTCATCTTAGCAAACGTTAGTAGACCCACTAAATTATTGTAAAAAAAAACTTATTCTTTGGCAAACTACAAGTTTACACAAATACGAGGGTTCCATTTATGTCCAATTCGAGACAACTAGGTAGGTACTTTAATTTTACTTAAAAATCAGAAAAAGTACCTAATTAAATAAATATTGCTGACGTACGTAAACATCATTCTCTCCCCGCCCCCCCACGTTATCAAAAATAAATAAAGCACCCCCTCCCCCTTTGTGTTTACGTAATACTTGAATGACCCCATCGAAGTTACCTACTTTTTGTACGGCAACATTTTGCGACATGATAACATTAAATCATCTTCTGTAACTTTTTTTCTCTTACACAAAATTGCTTATTGTAGTAAGATTAGCAAAGAGTAAAATGGCTACCTGTGTTCGAAAGTTCGTAAGTGGCAGCCGTTACTTGTGGCCGACTACTGGTATTACTTACTGCCTTATGTTTAGTACTTAATAACACTGACTTGCCATTTTGTATATTCATTCAGATGTATTCTGAAACAAAAGAGATTTACTGCGTAATGGACAGGAAGGCGATCAAAGCTGCTTCAATCTTCTTAGGAAGACGATCAAAGCTGCTTCAATCTTGATAGGAAGACGATCAAAGCTGCTTCAATCAAAACAGCGTGTCGCAGTAAACTGCTGGCCTTTAACTTGTAGACCTTTGCGACACGCTGAGTGTGGGAGAACTGTCCTTCCAAATTGCGCCACAATACTCTGTCCTCCATTTTCCGTATCCAGTTCAGTCTGGTCCAGCAGCTACCTTTTAAAGGTCATGGGTACAGCTAGCAGCTAGAACAAATCTTGTAACCACACATTATTTTGTTATGCTCTCTGAACGTGTTTACAGATTGATAACTCAGTGCTATTAACCGTTCAGGAGTTCCCATATTCCCCAGTAGCAACTGACCTTAGAATTAGATATTGTTTTATTGTATTAGACTTGAATGTGTCTACAAAAAGGTAACTGTACTATTAAAATCCGTTCAGGACTTCCCTCGCACGAAGTCGACTGTGGCCTCTTTTATTTTCTATTATTTTGGATGTCACAGGTGGTTTCGTATAACAGTGAAACCTGCTTAAGTGAGACTTCAAGGGACCTGCCAATTTGTCTCACTTATAGAGGTATTCCACTTACCCAGTGTCTCAGATACCCAGGCGAAAGTGTTGGGACCTCAGCATGAGTTCCAGTTATGGAGGTTTCTCACTTATCCAGGTCCCACTTAAGCAAGTTTCACTGTATATTATAGCATAGGCACCATCACGCCTGTAATCTCAAATCTGCAAACCTAATATTACACCCACATTTATCGAGTGTAATAGCGGGAGAGCCATGGAGGCATCAACCGTATATAAATCCAGACTCCGTGGCAGCTACTGACGAATTCGTGATGAAAAATCCCATTAACACTTCGGCTGACCCGAGAATCAAACTCAGAAGTTCAGAACCTCATGCTCAGCATTCGAGCTTGCGACTTCTCAACCAACGGCACCGTGGCAGTCCGTCGTGATACTAATACTGTAACCGAGGAAAACAACAATAACGTTTTCAACACCTAATGATAATACCTAATCGTAGATTTGCGCCACGTGTCTTTCCAATTTTAGAGTTTTCATACACTCGTTTGTGTTGAAATATGGATTATAAGTTGCAAAGATACATTTTTTTACTGTTAGGAGTAGCCGTAATACTAAATAATGTAGAGACAGGTCGATATCTGGCTTAAGTTTTGGTGTTAACACCAAACTCTCAGTTATTACTTATTACATACAGCTTTCTCCGTTTGTCGAAGAACTATTGCCGTTACGACGTAACAATATTATTTAATTTACATTATTATGAATATAAAATTGACTTTAATGAACATGCTTTATAGGAAGAACATTTAGTAACAAACAAAAATACGAAGATATTTTTCACTAAATTAATTTATTTTATTAGTAATTTGCACGATTAATTCCCGTTTAAGTGTGGTCTATGGATACCAACATGGCGACTGCTTTCATGATATCCCCGTTCGTTTTTTGCAGTTGCTCGTGGCACTTATCAAAAGCGACCTCGGTCCCCACTGAGACCTTTACGCGAACAAGTTTGATGGCGTTGTGAACGTTCCAGCCGCTCAGCTCCAGGGCCTCTAAACACTCCGCCTGATTTGCCTGAGAATTATTAATAACTTGTGTCAAATAAATAATATAAATTACTTTCAGGTAACTTATACCAGTAAACAATCAAAGCGTATTTTCCACTACACACACGCACACAGTATGCACATGGGGTTAAGTGGAAAATAACAATAATAATAAAAAAATGTGCAGCAAAAATATCAGTAAAAAAATTTGGTTGTATAATTTGTATGCATTTGAAGAACATGGAGCAATATATTTTAAAAGTCACACCATATTGTATACGGTAATATGGTGTGTCTAACTTCTGCCATGGAATTAGTACATTACAGGATTCTAGATAGCGTTAAAACTTTCCATCGATCAAACAAAACACGTATGAAATCTTTCATTAAGTCTGTGCATGTGTCCGTACCATATCCAGAAGTCATACAAAATCTATCAATTATGTAAGTATTCAATCTATTGTAAGTTCGTGTCACATTGTCATTTCCATCGCGAATATCATCGGAAGAACTTACGAGCACCAATATGCATACACAATTAACACAATGCAACTTCTAAAAGTGATTTGCATTTACTGTTTTATATACACTCACCGACACGGAATGTGGCCCAAACGCAATTTAGGGTTTGTAATCAAAATAAAACATAAAATGTTGAATTTTTTGGTATAGTTTATTTATCAAATACCAATGAGTGATTAAGACAAAAAACATTCGAATTTAATGAAATTTTATAAAAAATACCTTAAACACGGTACAAAGAGAAACTGAAAATCACGCTAATTAAGCAAAATTAACACTTTTACAAAAATTAATAACGGGTGCTACCACCTCTGGCCCTGATGACGGCTTGCATGCTGTGGATGATGTTGTTAATGTCCTCTTGTGGAATTTCTTGCCAGGCAGCCACCAGAGTGGTTTTTGATTCACGGAGGGTGTGTGGAGGGTTAACACTCCGTCTAATTTCTCTTCTTAGCTTGACCCAGTGTTCTATGGGGTTCAAGTCGGAGCTTCTTGCGAGCCACTGCATTTTCTAAATGCCGACCTCCAAAAGGTAATCAAAAACGCAATGCCCTGTGTGAGGTCGGGCATTATCTTCCATTAAAAAAAATCTTCGCTTTCAATGAACCCCATAAAAGGCAAAACGTGATCTTGAAGGACGTCTTCAATGTATCGCAGTGCTGTCAGACGACCTTTAACAGCCACTAACTCCGTACGACCCTCTGAACTTATTCCTTTCCAAACCATAACAGAACCTCCTAGAAAACTCACCTTTTGCCTTGTAGTGGTTGGAAGGAACCACTCCACGCCTTCTCTACACACGTACCCGGCCATCAGGAGATTTTAAGCCTACTCTGCAGTCATCAGTCCATAAAACTTTGCTCCATTGCACGTGAGTCCAATTTGCCTGTTCGCGAGCAAACCGCAATCGACTTACGCGATGGTGCCGGAGCAGTTCTGGGCTTTAGGCTGATCTTTGAGAATGTAAATTACGTTCCTCCATCCTCCTTCTTATTGTTCGCTCACTTAAGTTGACCCCTCTTGCCGTTTGTAGGCGCTGTCGTATCTAAACGGCAGTGAGGAACCGATTTCTCAGAATTGTAAGAGTAATAAAGTGGTATCTCGGGCTGACGTGCACCTGATTCCGCCACTTCCTGGTTTTCTTGTATAGAGGCACATCTTTCAAGGCATACTGCAGAGTTGTTTCCGGTATACTTAAAGTTTTAGCAATTTCTCGCTGAGTTCGCCCTTGAGTCCTAAGCAACACAGCTTAAGCAACTTGGTCTGTCTGGAGTAAGAGGCATTATTTTGCGTTTCTGGAAGCAAGAATCACTACAGATTGATTTAAAAACAAGAGTCAATCAATAAATGCCATTAACATTCAAATATTGAATTTTAACTCACCAGTGTCCTTCGCGTTTTAGCACAGAAATAAGGTTCAAGAGACCCAAAAGTGCAAAACACTATTTTTTTTTGGTACTTTCCCTCTTAACTAAACAAAAACAAACTTATTGACAAATTGCTACTTGAAATATTGATACGCGACAGCAAATTCGCTTGTTATCGCTCTGTTTACGTTCGGGCGACATTCCATGCCAGTGAGTGTATTATGTGATATATTTACGTTTGCACAAATATTTTAAAAGCCATCATTTTACGAAATAGGTATTACCTCAAAGTTGAAACCGTTATTTCCCAAAACAAAAGCTTTTAATTTTTGCTAAGTGTATTTATATTTTTCTCGTTATCAAAGCAATAATGAATACAAAAGTAGCTTTGTAAAGTCTTTGCCACGTATTCTTGTGACAATGTCCATCTCGTCTCGATTTACCATACCAAAGTCAGAACACTAATATACCGCATGCATCAGTAGTATATTCTAGAACATGCTATAGATAAACTATCAAACTGAACCAATTTCTGTATGGGTCGACCATTATGAACATACATTTCTAATGCAAGATGTCGAGGTTGACTGGATTAAAAAAGAATGGAACCACTGTTTCTTCTGCATAAAAACGATTAAGTATATAAATGTAAGTACCCAAAAGCAGAGGCCTTTCTATAATCTCTTCTATTCAACAGTAAAATCATACAAGCAAGAAAAGGAACTAAAACTCAATGTTGTTTATGCTTAACCTTTTGACCGCCACAGACGACAAAAGGTACCTTAAGTCGACTTGTTCGGCTTGTCGTCTATACGTGACTGTGTCGCTCAAAAGGTTAATGTCAGAAAAGGTCACATTAGAATGTTTATTTATTTATTTATTTATTTAAACTTCATGCACAAGAGTGGTACATAGGCGGACTTAATGCCACAAGGCAATCAAACAAAATAAGGTCGATTATCACTAGGGAACAGAACATAAAGTTGCGAAAGACTAATTAAAAGAACTGAATTTACTACAACACTGATTCGTCAAGATTACCCAATAGAAATATTTTATTACCACGTTCATCATCATCAGCATAAAAAAGATCCATGTGGTGTGCATGGATATTTTTCTACAGGATAGTACTATATCCACTCAACTGTCAAACAAATGTAACTATCAATCTAGTTTTTAAACACGAACGTGTAAAGGTGATATTTTAAAACTGCCTTCCTTAGTAAAATGTCATTCGAAATTCGGAAATTATAAAGATAGCGGGTAACACAAGCGCAAACCAGAGACAATGGCAGTCCAATCGTCATGACAGATCGCAGTCTATATAACTCTATGATACCGGTGTCAGGCTGCAATGTCGGCGGCATTCGCCGTAGATATCGCATCGTCACAGAATAGGGTAGACGACTAAAAAAATCTAATTAGTCCGTCAGATAGATTTCCAAAAAATATTGAACACGTATTTTTTCTTTTTTTACGTAAACAAAAAATGAAGACGATACAGCGCTTTGAAAAGTCGTGCAACGTCACAGCTAGGTACAATTTTACCATACTATGACGTCAAAAGCCCCCTCTCCATGATCTTTGACAAGCTTTATTTTCGTCAATTTTTATTATTTTGATAAAACAAAAAACACGTATCCAATATTTTCCGATAATCTAACTGACGGACTAAACAGAATCATATTTTTTTTAGTCAGTCGTCTACCCTATTATATAAGAAAAATAAAAAGCACGTTTGTTTGTATGGGAACTGCTACCTCCTCTACAGGCTATTGTTACTCGTGATTTGTTTAGTCTTAGTAAATAAATTCTTGTTTTTTTTTTACCCGACTGTGGCGAAGTCCAAAAGGAGGGTTATGTATTCTCTATAAATTGAGGTCATAAAGCATGGTTTTCTTAACGAAGATCAAATTATTATAATATTTGCTATCAAACTCGGCAAAACAAAACCGAAAACATTTTTTATTTTTTACAGAAACGTTGTCCCACACTAGGAATTTCCTCTGTATCGTGAGAGCGTTTACAAACATTTAAACTCACATACACAAAAACACAGACCCGGAAAAAATATCAGTAGGCAATAAAAAAATTGTTCCTTGCGGGGATCGAACCCATAAACATAAAAAGACCAAAAAACCAAAGAACTAAAATTGTATGAAGTTCGAATTTTGAAAGCTTAGCTACATGACCGCACGTAAACCAACAACTTTCTCAACGTTTAGGAACAAACAGGATAGCAGCTGTCACTAGATGGCGCGACTGGCTGTAAATATGATACCGGTACTGAAAGAAAACGTCGAATATACTCATATTCACCTTATCTTTTAAGACCTTCAACATCACCCTTACTTCGTCCGACTCTTTGCCCCGCTGACGGCCGCATGGCTTCTGGTCAGCAAATTCTAGGAGGTCTTCGACAGACACGTGATCTTTATGTTCTGAAAATGTTTGAAAACAAGTTTATAAATAAAATTGTCCACATAGTACAGTTTTGTCACACAAAAACTGTCAAAACCTTTACAAAGTGACGGCTTAAGTAATCATTAAATATCTCCGAGTACCGCCGTTAGACTTAAAATTAATACATTAACTTTAAATGAAAATCGGACTTTCAGTAGTCCGATTTTTATTTGTGTAATATTCGACAGTTTTTTGCCCCACACTAGGATTTTCTCCTGTACCGTGGGTGCGTTCACAAACATTTAAACTCACATACACAAATACCCAGACCCGAAACAACTATTTGTAGGCCATACAAATATTTGTTCCGTGCGGGGATCGAACCCGCGACACGCAGCACAGCAGTCCAATCGCTTAGCCACTGCGCCAACCGTGCCATCAAGTTTGGTTTAAGGTCAAGATCAGGGACATGCGGAAGCATGGTGGAGGACAATGGTGAAAGGTAATAGATATGCATAGTGAGTACGTACCCTTTACAAGAGCTCTTAGAGCCCTGTTACTCTCGGCATCGCTGCTGTCAGAGCTTTCAATGTTGGTTGGAACACCAACCTCATCAGTATCGTTTTCAGTCATGAAGAAGCCGTTGAAAGGATTCGGGGATGAGGACTCTTCCAAATTATTAAACGGATTAGTGTCCAATTTGGGTCCATCCACCACGTCCGGGCAGGCTGTTGCTTCTTCAGTTTTTGGCTCTGATTTTGTATTTTGATAGATAATTGGGAGAATCACCTCCATTTTGATCTGTTCTTTTTGTGGTTTGGGCTGAGAAATCATTTTTAAAGGATATTTCCGCACGTGACGCGGCATATCAACTAATTTCGGTTTTGAAGTCCGCGGTGGAAGTGGTAAAACATTACTTGCCTGAAAATGTTAATAATATTTATTTACAATTGGACGAGGACTAATACGTCATTAAAATCCAACATCAAATATACCACTGACGTGCTAATGAGATCTTACTTAATTCAGAATTAGATACAGACGACAGCACATCTAGCTACTATAATCAGTCAAACTTTAATAGATTTTCAACTTTATTGCTAAACTATTAGGTTCAAGGTTGATTGGGAAAATTTTGACAGTTTCGGATAGCTTGATGTGCTGGCTACCTACTTGACTCAAAAATTTTGAAAATTAATTGGCTTTGAAGGCTTAAAATAAAGTTGTTATTTTTGAATTGTGTCTTAAACTTATTGGTCAATGGCGCCAGCTACCCTATTGAGTTCTAACAGGAAACCGTCTCGCAAAAGCTAAATGAATGAATGTTATTGTTAGTGGTACTTACGAACACGACTTCCTCATGTGTGGGTTCAGCGAGCACCCTGAAATACATACGTTAAATAATCAATTTCGATTACACCATATTACAGTAGTGCGTTTTGACTCATCATCTCTGGTTGTTTATAATATTGAAATCCCGATAAACAGTAGTCAAGACAGTGTTTAGCAAAGTCTTTACAGTGGGACAGTGGTGTCAAGCGATCGGGCAGTAGCGAGTCGACACTCACTGTCTTGGCTTCCCAAGCCTCCGTACTCATAGTTGCTATTTGCCACTGTCTAAACAGACAATGCAATACGATGTGACAATATGAATCGGGTCTTATGTCATTTTGACAGTAAGATACATAAATAAGTGATCAGACAATTGTCTAAACACGACAAAACGGAATAAAAACGTCAAAGAAGAATTTTAACATCTTGTTCCCATACGACTTGACATAGATTATCTCTGAAAATTTACTTTTGTTAGTCAGGTACTTGACTTCTGCGACACACGCTTTTTCGCTACCGTTTTTTTCAATGGCAGCCATCAATTTGTCAGTGACTTCTCAGCCATATCATCCTTATATCCCTTAAATAATTTATATATCCATCCACCAACATGCATGGTAATTACTCTTTTCTATGAAATTATAAATTACTAGCTGACCCCGCAAACGTTGTTTTGCCATATAAAAAAAAATATGGGGATGAAAAATAGATGTTGGCCGATTCTCATAGATACCGGATAAGCACAAAAAATTTCATCAAAATCGGTCAAGCCGTTTCGGAGGAGTATGGCAACGAAAACTGTGACACGAGAATTTTATATATTAGAAGATATATAATAAATTATAAATATAAATTTAATGAATCAGCATCGTTCTCTTACCATTATCCCAATATATTTGGGGTCAGTGTAGCATGTCTTCTTTCATACTTCTCTATTACTCGTCATTTCAGCAGACACCTCCTTTCATTCCATATCATTCTTCACACAGTCCATGCATCTCTACTCAAAATGTTCCTCGCTACATTTTCCTCATTCCTCCCGGATCCCATGCCCATACATCGACAACTGACTCCCACACAACTTTTCAGACACTGGCGCTTGTTTTATTCGTCCTCGATATGTACCTATTTAATGAATAAAGATAACTAAAGTTGTGTTACCTGGTCTTCAGATGCGGGTGTTGCAGCGAATGGAACGCAGGCTGGTTACTCATACGGGCCGGTTTAGGCATTGTTGACGGCTTCATCGCGCCGTTGGACTCCTGCGCGATGTGAGACATCAGCGAGGTTGAAGGAGTCGGCTCCTCTATGAGGCTGGTGTAAGCCATCTTCGATTCTTCAGTTAAAGTTGACTGGAAAACAATGTGTCAGTATGTTAGTTTTGCTGTGGCGAAAAAGAGAAACTTACTAGCTTAGATTACTTGTTCTAAAACACAACTACTAAACTAGAGACTTGTTATTTTGTACAAAACCTATAGCTGACGGTTCACTTTAGTTGTCAGACTTTCGGGCTCACAAGGACTGTCCAAGATGTACATGTGACAGCCGAGACTAACAGTTTAACGTGCTCTCCGAGACACGGTGGGAACTAGGTACGTTATAATGATCACCCATCCACAGACCGTCTTCGGCAAGCACTGCTTTACTTTGAAGATCAACACGCGCGTTTGTTATTATATAGAGTCACGAGCCCCTTACTTACCGGACCATTAAATAGTATAAACCTTTGTGTGCTACATGTAATTAAAAAAATCAAAGAGTCCGTCATACCTGAATGTCCTGGACGCTATTTGCTTCTTCGCTGAAATTGCGACGCGGTTCGCGTGTGCCTGTAACAGTTATAAGCAAATTAAGACCTAAGTAAATGACAAAAAAAAAGGTTTTTACAAAGCAATATTATTTGAATGTAATACTATATCAATGCAGCGCTTGTTAAATATAATAAACGCTACCCGCTTGGACAGTGGTCCAAGTCCCTACATAGGTGATTTAGTCAGTGGAATAAATCATTTATGAAAGAATGTTCTTTTTTTCCTATCTTTCACAATCCCAGTCCTCCTTCACTCCTTCCATTTCTGACGACCCCGCACGTCCTTCGGTCTGTCCATTCCATCTCAGGCGGGACCTGTTCAGTTCACCCCGCCACACCATCTCCGTCGTGGCTTATCATCGTACCAGTTTCCTGCTATTTTGGCTCACAGTTTTCTGCGGCAGACATGTCCTGCCCAGGCCCATTTGAGTTGGGCAGTCTATTGAGTTTCGTCAGGTACCTATTTGTTTTGGAGCGTAGTGTTGTGTTTCAAACACGATTCGTTACTTTATCATCTATTTGCTCGAAGGCAGATTAAGACGAAGAATGTATTTGTTTTCATTTCACACAACAAACTTGACGTGTCCTCTAAAATCTGTTAAATAACTCATTGATTATTTTAAATGTAATTATGAGTTCACTTAATTTTAAAAGTTTTGCTTGTGTTTGCTGAGTAGTGCGCTTAGAAACTGCTATTTTATTTTATGAATTACTTTTAGTTACGTGTACCCTAGTGTACGTGAAAGCTAAGATGTTCCAGCTAACCTGTGAAGGGAAGTACTAAATACAAGGGTAGGCCCATCTACAGGGTTTTATTCAGGGTCCGATTTAGGGTTTTTTATATTACTTTAAGGATATAATAGAACATAGGTAACTAGTTTTAGATTTATTTAGTATTTGAACATTTTATTTTATAAATTCCAATTATATTTTTTTAAGGTAGGTAAGGTTTTTATTAAGTAAAAAAGCTTTTTTGGTTCATCGGACACTGATAAAGGTAACATTGTAGGGGTAGATTGTGCAGAGCTAAAGGGGCGCCTGTAAATTACACCTTTTATCAGACAGTAGGCAACATACATCTATGACAAATAATTGTCGACGCACTTTCTTCAAAACATCGAAATGTACGGAATTGTTGCGAGTTGGGGTGACACATAAAACCATCGATCGACTAAAGCTAAAATAAAGATGTATTTTAATTATTGAATAAAAAGGATAACCAAACTACAGCAATGAAAAAAAATTATAACCATTAAACACTGATACTCAATCAATATTGTCTGCAAAAAAAATAAACGAGACCTATGCAAATAAGATGAAAACAAAATAAGACCAAAAAAACTGTAAACTTACGTTTACAGTCGAACAAAACAAGAATCAAGATACAAAGAAGTGGGATAGAAGACGTCACATTGATGCTGCGAAGCTTTATACAAGGAGTTCTTCTACTCATGACCACTTTTCCATTGTGCAATGCAATACATAATGAAAATCCACAAATCGAAAGTTCATGATCAAACTTATATCACAAGTAGAATCGCTCCTAAGGTAAAGTTAAAGGCACGCATCTGAGGAATGAGGAAAAATGAACCTTACTTTATGCGTCATCTTTGTGTACTAAGGCTCATTTTTCTTTACATTTTCAGACAAGCCTGTTTTGTTCACAACGTCAGAAATAGCCCACATGTAACGAACTATCTAACGACATATAAACTCACCAGCGCCACAGATAGCCATGGCCTTCAGTTTGTTAATTATTTTATTGGCTGAAACCAAATTAAAAAAGTTGATGGCAAAGATCGTGATACCTAATTAAACCCTCAATTCAGGATAACCAAGTCTGCTCATAGCCTGACGCTTATAGCCAATGTGATGTTGATGCGAAACCAATTGATGAGTTATAAACATAATTTTGGATATGTTAATAGGCCAGTAGCATTAAGCTTGGGTATCGCAAGAATGTCGCCACATGAACATTGCGTTTGGAGGCAAGAAAATAATTTAACAATAGGAATCGAATTTGAGCATTACGTTACAAACAGACGCGCCCGGTGGCGAATTTCACACATAAAAAAATCGATCACGATAATATCCGTCAATTGAAGACCGATTTTCAAAATTCTTTTTGTTGTAAAAAATTGTACAGTTATAAACGCGCTTGTAATTGCCGGTTTATCTCACTGAGTGAGAAAAACCGACAATTGCAATAGAATCTGACAGGTTATATTACAGGTGAATGTTATCGGCAAAGGACAGCCGTCAAGTAAAGTTCGTCCTCGGAGATAGATAAATAAATGGTGCTAGTGTTTTACTGCTAGACGAACTGTGGCGGCCGTCAAGTGACGACACCGTAGTGATTTTCATAGCCATGTTAAAGTGGCACATATTTAATTACCCACTATAGATTCCGCACGGAAGGTAACTTATGCTCACCACTTATCAATGCCTTTGCACTGATATAGGAGTTACTCGCGCTACTCGTGCCACAGCAAAACAATGAAAATATTCAACATGCGAAATATATAGAGTGTGGTGGCTACTGCTATCTTTGGAGACCCAAGCTTTATGCTGGCTTTACTACGTATTGTTAGTTAAGATTTGAAATAGAGGGCTGTACTTACCCGAAGTGTGATCTTTGTCAGCAGGTTCATTAGCATGGCCGTGGTGATGACGTGAGGGAAACTTGAAAAATTTTGACTTTTCACTAGGCGACTGGGGGAACTTCTTGTCCCCATCGAGGTCACTCATACTTCTGGAAGTTGCAATTTCAATTTATTAAATGGATCCTTTGTGGCACATTTGAACTGTATGAAGGATGATATGGCACGAAAGGAGGTGCAGTCTGCTGAGATGACGAGTAAGAGAGAAGTATGGAAGAAAAAGAAGACATGGTGCGCTAACCACAAATGAATTGGAATAAGGGCATGAGAATGATGTAACGAAAACAAGGATGTGTTATCGAAAAAAACGTTAATTACTTAGCCGTTATTTCGTTAGCCATGGCGACTGCTGTATCCAAGGTCTTCTCTTCCGACGCCGACATCGGCTTCATTGTACTGGTGGAAAACCCCTTCTTGCGTTCAGCTTTTGAGAGAGTCTGCGCCCTGTAACAAAATAATGCATATTAAGAATTAATTAACAAATATATAATTCATCATCTAGCCTTTTCCCAATATGTTGGGGTCGCCTTCCAATCTAACTGAATGCAGCTGAATACCAGTATTTTACATGGAGCGACTGCCTATCTGACCTCCACAACCCAGTTAATACTGGGTAATAAGGACCCTTTCCCTTTGGTACGACTGGTTGTCAGACTTCCAGGTCACTGACTACATGTAACGATAGGGGAGGGGGTTATTTGATATGGTTTTTGAAAAAAAAATGAAGTTCAGCTTGTAAAAATTGCAAAAGTTATTTATTAACAATTAACTAAAAAAATTAAAACGGGTTTAGTTTTTTGCTAATATCTCAAAACCTAATAAAAATTTATCAAATTTCAAAAAAGATTCAAAAAGAGTTAAGACTTTATGTTTTTTTAAAAACCGTTTCTTAAAAAAAACTATTTATTGCTTTAAAACGCATTTGTTGATTAACAATTTTTTTCTCCCACTTCTAATTAATATTCAGGAATCATATTTTTTTAAATCTTTATTTTTTGTTTTTCTTTTCGATGTATAAAATAAATATTGAATTATTTAATTTTTCATTGTTTATGTAATAAACAATTTGTTAAAAAACAATAAATGTTTACTTTATATACCTAATATATAAAAATCTCGTGTCACAGTTGTCGTTGCCATACTCCTCCGAAACGGCTTGACCGATTTTGATGAAATTTTTTGTGCTTATCCGGTATCTATGAGAATCGGCCAACATCTATTTTTCATTCCCCTAAATGACGCATTGCAACGCATGCGCGGGTTCAGCTAGTATATTTATAAAAAAACGTTGCCCCACACTAGGAATTTCTCCAGTATCGTGGGTGCGTTCACAAACATTTAAACTCACATACACAAATACCCAATACTAATACTAATATTTTTTTTCTTACTTTACTTATTGTCACAAAAACAGATATGAAATTGTTTTTTTTTAAATTATTTTACAATTTTTTTGAAAAATATTCGCGATAAAAAAAGTTGGATCACTGATTATTTTTTACTGATCTATCCTGCAGGCGCCTGAATTTATTCAACTTTTAATTTTCATATTTAACAAGTTTAAATAACATTTATTTATGTAAGGTCCGAATGGAGCGTAGCTTGCGCAAGCCGGAGTACCCGTTTTCGGGCGTATTTTCAAACCGATGGGAAAGTTATTATTATTGGTCTTTCAATTCCGGCAGTTAAAACATTTATTAGGAAATTTCCTCCTCTTTTTAAATCTTTTCTCAAAATTGATAAATTTTCTTTGGGTTTTGAGATGTTTACAAAAAACAAAACCCGTTTTTAATTTTTTAGTTAATTGTTAATAACTTTTGTAATTTTTACAAGCTGAACTTCATTTTTTTTTCAAAAACCATCTGGATGCCATTCCGAATCGAGTGACACCTCAATCATAATTTTCGGAGACTGCTGAAAAAATTTCATCAAAAAAGCACTTGCTGACTAGAGTACATAACAATTTTGATACTTAACACGCTTCACAGGTAAAAGAAAAGGCTCAAAATCTCCATGGGATAAAATTTACATCGCCAGCCAATGACTAACTAACATCGTTATTTTATTGAGCAAATGAAACCGTTGTGTCATCTATGTCATCATCGTCTGCCTAGCTTTTTCCCAACTATGTTGGATTTGGCTTTAATTACAACCATATTCCAACCGTATACGCAGCTGAATACCAGCAGTTTATATGGACCGCTTATCTGACTTCCTTAACCCAGTCACTACTGTGTAATACAATACGCTTTGGCAAGACTGGTTACCAGACTTTCAGGCTACTGATTTCCTGTTGTATGTAGATTTTTGACAGCAGTCACACGGATAACGGCTTAACGTACTTTCCAAGGCCCGGAGGAAACTCGGAGTGTAATGTCACTCGTTCACTGACCAACCTAGACAAGCGCGGCTTAACCTAAAAATCGATACGAGCGGCTGTTGTTATTTAGCCGCTTGAACTCGTTTTGTACGCAACAAATATAATTTGTATTTTTTTATTCCTATTTGAATGCATAAGCCATTTCGACAATAATGGAGTATGTAACTAAGTATTATAAAGTTTTTCAATGTAGCCCAAGGCCATTGAATTTTGGAGTCGTACTAATATTTTTTGTTTAGTAAAAAGTTAAGTGACAATGATAACGCAACTTACTTATAAGTACTATAAGTACGTGGGTCCTAACATTTTTCGTCATAAAAACCAAGCTTGAAATTTTCCACCGTGATGATTTTGAGCCAAAAGTATACTTAAACCAAATAAATAACAATAATAAAATATTACTAAGTATTAAAATATAACATTTAATTGTATTTTGTTCATATGTGTAAATAACGTTTTCAAGACAGCAAGTGTCTTGAAAACGTTAAACGTAACGTTACGTCGAAGAAACGTAGTTTTCTGTGGCATATCTAATAGGTACAAAGTAAATAGTGTGAGTATTAAATACACTGCATTTAAGCCAAAAACAGTAACATAAGACCCACTTCGAGCAAATGTCTCGAAAAATTATATTTCGTATCAACACACATTTTTGTTAACACAAACATTTGGTTACAAAAATGAAAGAAAGAATCCAAACAGAAAGTGTCCGCACAAAAAAAAATACAACATTAAGGCGCTTTGCACATGGAGCAACTATTGCAGCAACTGGCTGTTTACATATTATATTTCAATTGGACTGCGCACACGTAGTAGTGTTCGTCAACAGTTCACGATCACCGGAGATGGAAACTAGTTGCCAGTTGCTGCAATAGTTGCTCCATGTGCAAAGCGCCTAAGAAAAAGTAGGTACGCTGATTGATAAACTTTTTGCACTAGAACCATATTTCTGCACAAAAATACACAATATTATTTACACGATGTTCTCAATACGGCTTGGAATATGTATAATCTAAAATAGCGTCTCTAATCCCCGAAGGGTTAGGCAGAGTACTACATAGTAATCAGTTATGTCTATCCCATGTAATACGGACGAGTCTGCCAAACGGTCACAAACCCAAGTCGTATTGAGAATATCGTGTAAATAATATTGTGCAAATGAACTTAATACTTGATGTATTATTTAATAATAGTGCAATACTTTTTTCAACCAGCGCCCTATAGTGTATGTAATTATCAAATATTTACTTAGGCGGGTCCGATTCCACGAGACAGTAGGCGCAGTCAGTCAAAATGCTGAAATAGAAGTTATTATTATTACCTATATATTTTATTCTAAGACATCTAAATATACTGACAATAGACAGGACAAAGCGAACAAAGTCGTAATCTACTTGCAAGTAGTTGCAAGTGCCAAAGCAAACGCAATCATTATGTGTTTTCTTTAAATTGTCATACATGGGATCATAATATATTTTTCTATGACTTTTCTTCTGATAGCCTGACTATAGTAAGTATTTAAATCTCTTTGATTTACTTTAACAACAATATTCATTACTAAACTAAAACAAAAAACAATCATTAAAAAGAACATCAAATAACCGAAATATCTAGGAATCCGTTTCCTAGATAATTACATCTTAGTAAATGAAAGTTATTTAAATAAAAATAAATAAAGCTGTAGGCAATCCGAACGGACCGGACAGTGGAATCTTAAAGCCCGCTTTACAGTAAGTATAGTATAACTCAAATACATACAACAACATCAAACGAATACACTGATCAAAAAAAAATTACACCAGAAATCCGAAAATTACTCCGAGGAAACTTTACGGAGAAGATCGTTTACATAAAAAAGTTTGTTGCTTATCTATAGCTAGGCTTTATAGTATTGCATAAGCATAATGGACTCAGACCTCCCGGCCCTCTAATACGAGAGAATGGACTTTAACGTTTCGTTCACACAGACCGGCTCGGAGAGGAGAGCAGATTTTTGAGCATCAATTTGAGATCCACCACGCTTTTCCAGTGCGGCTTTACAGACCACTAGTGAATTATGATTTGAACGAATTTTGAATCATGGATCTTACTAAATCAAAATCAGTGTAATAGTTTTTGTTTGACCAGTATAATACATGAATACATACAGCTCTTCATCGTCTTCCAGAGGTTCATAAGTTTTATGAACCGATCCAAACAACCTGCGTAAAATCGCTAACATTTATTTCATTCGTATCATACTGACAAAAATAAACTTAATACAAGATTCAAATAATAATAAAAGCTTAATCCACAACAACTTAAGTTTTGTTTTTCAATTACGGAATAATCGCCATTAATTAAAAGCCAGTCAACTGCGAGTCCGACTCGCTCACCAAGGGTTCCGTAGCATCAAACAATATAAGTACCTAAAAACATTGTTATGCAGTATGCTTGTTCATACGTCAACTTACACTGCAGCAAAAATGGTAATGAAAACTTAGTTAAGGCTGCAGTTTCACGATAAAGTCACATTATCAAGAACTATAAATACTAATATCAAATCTTATTGAAACAAACTGTTGTTCATAGTTCTTTTTACGTTCTAAAAACTCACTTTTTTGTAAAATTTTAATTTTAGTCCTTTAAAGCTAAAAGGACACAATTTTTACAGCTTTAGAAGCGAGTATCTCTTGAATTAGGAATAAACCATTTTAGGAAACTCGATATCATGCTATTTGGCTACGGAACCCTAAAAAATAACAAAATTTGTATTAAAATATCTGCTAAAGAATTTGACGGAATCTACTCATCTCGATTATCCTGTAACTGTAAGAAGCCCTTAGTATTTAAATGTATACAATAATAATTATACTTGAATAAAGTGCTTTTCCACCAGAGATGTGCTATGCAGCTATGCTGCGAAGGTGTAATAGCTAAGCTGTGAAACTATGTGACCGTTTCCACTGATGCTATGCTATGTTTCGATAGTAGGGAAGTATAGTTTTGTATAGCACGCATACATAGCACACATCTTTCTACATAAAAAGCATAGCTTAGCGTGACTTAGCTGAGTCCGTTTCAGTGCTAAGCTATGTGCACCAATGTATATGATTGGTGGATAACAAATGCATCCATAGCAACGTAGCATAGCACATCTCTGGTGAAAAAGCACCCTTATCATGCAGGAACTTAGAGTAGGTACCTATAACATGATTTTTGACGTTAAAAACTTGCGCTTCGTTCTCACCTAAGCGTTTAATGGCAGACTGAGAGTCTGGTGAAAAATGTAAGGAAAATAGCTTCAAGTCAGACTGAGCCGGTAGCCACTTATGATTCATAGGAACTGATACTGGTAAACTCTCTTAGGAAACTTTACAGGAAAAGAAAAACTAACTAACCAGGAAACTTATTCCACCATCTCCCTTCTTCCATCGAGAGACTAGGCGTACTGCAGGTTATCACCCATACCTTGTCGATGTTCCACACATTCGTACAAAGCGTTTTGCTAAGTCTTTCATTATTCGTACAGCCAAAGAGTGGAACACCCTGCCTGCGTCGGTTTTCCCGAGTTCATATAACCCCAATCTATTTAAGTCGCGAGTAAATAGGCTTCTTCTGGGTAAGCTCGTTCCATCGTCGACCTCATCTCTGCCCTTAGGGCAAAATTGAGGTCAAGAGTAAGCCCATATTAAATAAATAAAAAAAAAACTTTTAATATTGATTTTTTTATTAATATTCCACAGTTTTCATTACCTAATATTAAACGACAACTAGCTTTTCATCAAAAATAAAATTTACTTAAATTATTTTCTTTTAATCAGTTCAGGAACTCCAGCCATTAAAAATGAATCAAATTAACTACAAAATTATAGCTCGATTTCTTAGCATTTTACCTGGTATTTCTTGTAGATTAGGGTTTCTCAATATTATCCCTCTGTATACGTTTTGGTGTAAACAAAGCTTTATAATGCTTTTAACATAGTAAAACAAAAACTCAAAACATAGAAAATTAAGAACCTCCTTTTTAAAGTCGGTAAAAATATCGGTCAGACTTAATTATAGATCACTAACATCATTATTATGTCCAACTATCTGAAAGAAGCTATAGCAATATAATACCTACAACGTGATTTTTGTACCGACTTTTACAAAAAAAAAAAATCTTCTATTAATAAAGAAAGGTAAAGAAAGAACAACAGAAGCTTAACGAATGTCATATTATAAACTTGATAATGATACCCTGCCTCTCTGTCTTGTATGTTAAAAGACCGAGAGGTATCGAAGAGCAAAATATTGGCCCATACCAGCTTTGAAACACAATTTAAGATCGGGGCTCAGTAGAGGCAAAAATAAACAAATTCTCTAGTCATATCTACACGTACCTAGATATCTTCTTTGTTGCTCCAGTGCTTGCGCTGATTTTAGCAGGAAGTGGAAACAAATTGTTAATTAACATTTACTTATGTAAGTAACTAAGTTTTCTACATAAAACAATTGCAAGCAGTTAATCTAAGGGTATCACAACATAACATATTTAGAATCAATGCCTATGAATGGCAAAAAATTTAATGAACAAAATAAAGATCAAAACGGAATAGAGACGGACATGACATAATTACAAATAATAAAAGAGTGGTATCCCAGGAATGGAAAAGAAGTAATGGGCATGACAAACAAAATGATAGGGAGATGACCTTAAAAAGTGGCTGATCTAGAGTGGCCGTCAAAGGCAGAAATGGAAAACTACAGAGAAGGCCTTTGTCGAAGGACAATCTGTTGATTAAAACCAATCGTCTAAGTTAAAAAAAAATGTGTATTGCAATAAAATTGAAAAACAATAGCAGTAAAGGCTTATTCTATTTTATCTACACGTACCGAGGTTTCTTCTTCTTCGCTCCAGTGCTGCTTTGAGCACTAAGTGCAAAAATGTGTTAATTAATATTCATGTATTCAAATTTTCTACTTCAAAACATTTGCATGCCATTATAATGACGATTCTGTCATCTTCAAAGGATTGACCGAAACATGTTTTAAATACAAGGTGTAAACAGACCCTTAATGAAGTCGTCAACCAAGCCTTCTGTAAATCAAATTTAGGTGACCCCACGCAAAAAATATTACTGAAGAAGGACATATTTTTTGGGGTGAGAAATCACGGTACAACTCAACGTCACGCACTTGAAACATTGTGCCGATGGATTCATTGAGTAGCAAAGGGGTCAAGAAAGTACCTAATAAAAAAAGAACTTGCTAAGCAGTTGAAACTTTGACCTCCAATATCTTCGTAACAGAAGAGGACTCGTAGAGGCTTCGTAAAAGTTCTATTTACACTCTATGATTAGTGCTAAAATCATAAAATCAATTAAATCGTGATGCAACCGTGGTCTAAGTCATGCATTACAAAGTGAAGCATAGATTTTTAACGAACGTATGCGACACGACATGCAAAGCTGGTTTTAATTCAATAAAATCAAACTAATTTTAATAGTAACTGTAGTTCGTTTTATTGAATCAAAGTATATTCAAACTTCAAATAATAATGTGAATACTTAGTACGACTATATTAGCATCGTAGCAACTGGCGTGCTGTAGTTTCTGCCTATCCTCACGGGGAAAACGCGTGAGTTTATGTACGTATGTGTATGTTACATAGTCTTTACCACAAAGAATAATTCAATTCATTCAATCAATTCAATTCCATTTACATGCCAAAAACACATTTGCTTTGTGAAGACTAAGTAAAATAACCAACCTCAAAACAGCCCGCTTAGCTTTTCATGGTTATGTAATTTCTAATATTAGATACGGTATTGTGTTATGAGGGAATTCTTAACAAATAAAATATTTGGCCCAATAACAATGTACACGTGCTCTTGTGATATGTCACCTTTGACTTCATGTAAGTAAACCTCATTGAAACAATTTATCCTACCTACATTCTTGAATGTGAATTTGTTAAAGCATAATTAACTCTCTCTCACTGATTATTCTACCTATGAAAACCCCTACATATTTTGTGTTTTTGTAAACCTTTTGAAACCCTAACCTACTAAAACATGCACTTGTGCATGTCGGACCACGCACACCCAGCTTATGCTGAGTTGGTTACCCTTTCGTTATGTGCATGCTCAGCGCAGTTGAGCTGTTTAATTAATTGTTAAGCTGTTTGTTGTTATTTGTTTATGTATGTGCTGCTCTTTTGTGTTGCTGCTGTAACGAATAAATACGTATTCTATTCTATTTTATGCACAATGTAGGATTCCGTAGTTGCCCATCAAAATATGTGAACTTACTAAACTGATTAACCGGGTCCCCTATGTTGTTTCGAACGCCGCTGTTGCGACGCACGCTGTTGCGAATATTTTTTCCACTGTCTCACAGGTTCGAAAGCTCATGGACTCGAATGAAGTAGTCGCGAAAGACGCTGTTTCGAAAAACATTTTCACTGCCTCATACGCTCGAATGCTTGTGATTTCGATATCAGAAAGGGGTGAAAGGCATAGTATAGATTTGATTTAAATATTCTAATACCTCCTGCCTACTTCTGTTCTCCTGGTAATTTGTGGGACTTAACTAAATAAGTTATTTAAATAAAACATTCCAGTTTTCAATCCCTCCTTCCTACTCCTGTTCTCCTGGTAGTTTGTGGGACTTTACTACCTATAACACTAAGTTACCTAGACAATTTTTTATAAAGATCAGACTTAGATTTTGTGTTAAGTACCTACTCATAGAAAAAAATGTACAGTTGAGGTAGGTACTAATATTTTTTATTGTTACTTTGTTAATAATAATATTAAATGATTTAATTACTGCTTAAATATTTTTCTGCATACTTTATGACTAAATAAATCGAAATCACAAGCATGTTTTTTTTTTAAATAACTTATTTAGTTAAGTCCCACAAATTACCATTAGATCAGAAGTAGGCAGGAGGTATTAGAATATTTAAATCAAATCTATACTATGCCTTTCACCCCTTTCTGATATCGAAATCACAAGCATTCGAGCGTATGAGGCAGTGAAAATGTTTTTCGAAACAGCGTCTTTCGCGACTACTTCATTCGAGTCCATGAGCTTTCGAACCTGTGAGGCAGTGGAAAAAATATTCGCAACAGCGTGCGTCGCAACAGCGGCGTTCGAAACAACATAGGGGACCCGATTAACCACCCAGCCTAACCTGTCTCCGAACGATGATTTTTATTGTAATAAAAATTAAAAAAAAACGGGACTCAATAAAGATTAAACATACTCCATTAATCCATTTAAATCAAACTTTGACCAAGTTTCATTTAAAGGGAGAAAAAAACAATTTTCAATCGTTAGTTTATATTACTCATTCCCTTTCAACATACTTACTTAATGTAAATTATTCTACAAATATATCACTTTAATTTTTTTGCTACCCATATTATGGGAGTTGTAAAAACAAACCTAATTCGTCATTTTGTAACATAATGATTTCCTAATAGATAGACACTGTCCACAATACAATAATAATAGTTGTCGCAGATAGTAGATCTGCGACAACTATTATTACAACTCAAGACTTACTCAGAGATGCCGCTCAAAACGAAACGCCGCCGATCACGATTAAAAACAAGGTAGATAGCTACCGACAGCATTATAGTAGATTATGCACCAAGGGGCTAAAGTTGTGTCTTATGTCACGGGCGTCATATTGAATCTCGAGCGCAATGAAGGATTCGGGATTTAACTCCCGACCGCAGGGAGGGAGTTAAGAGTTTAACTCACGAGCGAAGCGAGGGAGTTAATACAAGAATCCTGAATGCAGCGAGGGATTCAAGCTAGCCCAAGGCAAAGACACATTTAGCCCAGAGGAGGATACTCTACTTTTTACACCTACTGTGAGAAAATAATAGCCATAGGTAGTACGAAAAACAAAGTACCTGTTTATTAAATAAACAAACAGTAAGAATAACATAATAGAAATAATGAAATAGAAATAATAATAATAATATAATAATAATATTCCACAACTATCACACAACGCCATCTAGTCCCAAGCTAAGCAGAGCTTGTGTTATGGGTACTAGACAACTGATAAACATACTTATATATTTCTAAATACATACATATTATAAATAAATTACACCCAGACACAGAACAAATGATCGTGCTCATCACACAAACATTTGTCTTGGGTGGGAATCGAACCCACGACCTCCGGCATAGCAGTTAGGGTCACTAACCACTAGACCAACAGGCCAGTCAGAATTATAAGAAAGAAATGGTAGAATGGTTTTGGATGATTGGCTGTATGCATTTTGAATTTAGAACGTCATTGGAGACGCTCGTGAAATTATAGTATTTTTGATAAAATGTGATAAATCGACTGTAGTCTTAGATAGGTTTTGTTATTTATTTATTCACAAATTCCACAGCAATATTATCTTAGCGCAGTTTACTTAAAATAAATTAAGTAATGTTACAGCCAATTACTATTACGGTATTACGGCGCGGTACGGTATTTGTTATTATTAATGCCACTTTTAATGTTATTTCATTCCTTTTAAAAAATGGTTCGTAGTTATCTAATTATTCTTCAAATTATTATGTCTTCGAAAACATGGCAACGATATGAAGAAGCAGTCGTTATGATTTTGTAGGAAATCGAGAATATCATCCACGCCTAATAAGGGTATCGAGAATAGCTTTCCTCTTTCTGGCACCAAAGGGTGTTTGTTATAGTGCGCGCGGAACTAGTTGGCCGCGCCTTATGTGGCGACAGGGGTGAGGGGGCGGGTTGCCTACAGCTTGCAATGCACAGGAGACTATAATTATACCTACAGTGATGACCAATCTCGAGATATCGTGAACAATAATAATTGTTCAATTTATTGAAAAGAATACAAATAAAAAACAAAAACATGGCTAAGGCGCGGCCAACTAGTTCCGCGCGCACTATAGTAGGTACTATACTGCCAATTTAGCTGAGCATGTGAGATTCCAAATTCAAATCACATTATTGACCAGCGGGTCATAATGAAATCCAGTACAACATTATTGACTGGCTGTTCCCCCGGTCACTAATGACTCACTTTAGGTTAAGGTTGCATGACATATAATTTGACATTTTCGAGCAGGTGGTGTGAAAATTAATTTTCCAGCGCAGGTTGAAGCCCAGAGAAAAGTGAAAGGGAAAAATAATTGAGCTAATCACCCTCCGAGGGGCTTACAGACGGGAGGAGAGACAAAGACTCAAAGTTACTCATTGTTAGCAAAACAGCAACTTGCTAATAATGAGTAGCTGGAAGCTTTGAGTCTAGCAAGCTATTATATTATAATATAGTCTAGCATTATTACTACAATGAAAAAAGAGTCTGACTCTATTGAATGCACTATTTGAGGCGTCGTCATCAAAATGTGATCAAAACTGAAAGTAAGGTTAAAACAGAACTGTAGCTCTACCATGAGTTGTCATCGAAAACTTAATCGCTAGCGTTGTACTCGCTAGCGTGCTAACGTGGATCAAATAGATTTCGATTATGTTCGCACCATGAGATTTACGGAGTCTTACGCAGTCGCTAAGGTAAGCTCGATAGATTGTGTCGTCTAGCTAACTTCACTCTACTTATGTTTTGTTTCTTTCTTTCCCACTAATAAGAAGAGAGAACGGTATCTACACAAATAAACCGACGAAATTGAAAAGTTGACAGATAGTAGACTACACAAAGTGTTAAGTGGTTTTTGAATTTTTATTCCTTATAATCCACCACTGTCGTGTATTCAATTTGTAATTTTGATAGTTGACCTTGAGTGACAGAGCTGCGTTGTGTAGTTTAAAAGTTTACTATAGATTCAAACAGATTATTTAATACAATGAGGACCAGTGTCACACAGTTCCAATTGTTGGTAGAGTTTATAGAAAGGTAAGTTTGAACTTTCCTCAAAATTATATTTTCCAATTGGTATCTAACATTTTGGCTTGAAATTCATGTTAATCATGTCGTTGGTCTTCAAATTTAGCGACCACTGACATATTCCATGCTAAATAACCACTTGCAGACATTGTTTTGACTATATTAGACTCAAAAACGTATTTAATTTTAATGTAAACATATGTTTCACACGCCAAAATGCTAGTGAGCTACGTAACTACTAAAGTAAGCGTCTTGCTCGATAGGTTCAGTGAAATAAGTGACTCATGGTACCGTATTGTATGGTGACAGCTGTAAAACGTCAGTGACTAACGAATAGATTACGTTAGGTGTTTAACCTATCGTAATATATAGTGCTCATGGTATGAATTTTAATTCTTTCTGTGACCGCTAGGGGCGCTGTACAATATTTCATACAACTAATTTACGGAGACGCTAGCGAGTTTTTGTTGTGTAAACTCATGGTAGAGCTACTGTTTTAAGACGTCGTAGTAGAGCCCCAGATTATCAAGGTTATGTAGAAGTGAGAAAGTAAGTTAAATGTGCAATGTTTTAATGCAGTACGAAAACATTATTTCATGAATGAATGATGCATTAATACTACGACATACAAATATTTAAATACGCTTACAAAACAATAAAACAGTAAAATCATACTTAATCTTAAACCTACGCAATAAATAAAACAATAAAGCAGAAAGGCTGGAATAGTAGCACAAATATAACAAAACATCAATAAATTCTAAACACAAAACAGAGCTTAAATCAGTCTAAGACTCTTTACAAAATAATAAAAAAAACAGTTAAAGCAGCACAAAAATGACACGACGCGCGACTGTGGCGCGACAGAAACACATTCCTTCACATTTTATAAGAACAGCTGCGCGTTAGCAGTGCGACTGCCGTATCGCTGTTTAGATGGTTTAAGCGCAAAATGAGTAATTCTCAAAATGGCCACAGACTCGTAAAAGGACTAGTTCTCAAAATGGCCAACTCTCAAAAAGCCTAATTCTCTGAATGGCCAATTCTCTGAATGCCAAATTCTCTTAATGCCCAATTCTCAGAATGGCTAATTCTCAAAATAGCTAATTTTCTACATTCTTTCTTATAAATAAAAGACACTCCCCGCAGAGCGAAAGGGAGTGTCAGACTTCTGCTGACTAAAAACCACCCATGTTCCTTCTTAGCCCTTGCGCAGAGGCCGCGGTATCTCTTTCGAAAAACCCGCAGCCCCGACGGGAGTGTAAGGGCTCCCAAGACACATAAACACGATGCGACGTCGCGTCGTACAACGATGCGGCCATGACCTTTTGGGGCGCGTTCAGGTAGTGGACGGCCCGCTTCCTCACGGCACGCGCCCACACCGGGGCCCCGTAAAGGGCCATGGACCGCACGATCCCCGCATACAGCCTACGGCAGGAGGCGTTTGGCCCCCCCCAGATTGGGCAAGAGCCACCTAAAGGCAGCTGCAGCCCGCTCCAGTCTGGGAGCCAAACGTCGGAAATGCTCCACGAAGTTCCACCGGCTGTCGAGGACGAGTCCGAGGTACTTTAAAGTACACTCGACGCCGATGGAAACCCCTCCCACCGATAGCTGGGATCCCGACGGTAGCACATTCCCACGTCCATGGAAGCCCATGGCCTCCGACTTGTGAAGTGCCACCTCGAGACCCAGCTGCCGGATCCTCTCAACGACTATCGCAACCCCGCGTGGCATGTTCGCGGCCGCCGCCTCGTGCGACTCCCCCCGTGCCAGCACCAGCGTATCGTCCGCGTAGCAGACGACGCTGACGCCGTCAGGGAGGTCGGCACGCAGCACCCAGTCGTAACCGATGTTCCACAGGGGCGGCCCCAGAACCGAACCCTGCGGGACACCGCACGACATCTCTCGCCGGTTCCACTGTCCGTCTTGACCAGGGTAGATGACAGCCCTGTCTGTCAGATAGTCCCCGACTACACGACGAAGGTAGGCCGGCACCCGGTGATACCGGAGTGCCTCCCTGATGCAGCTCCAGGGCATGGTGTTGAAGGCGTTGGCGATGTCGAGAGACACCGCCAGGACCACACCGCCCCGAGAGACCGCATCATGTGTGGGAGCCCTAACAACCAATTAGTACTTGTTTATCGTCGCGCGACTGTCGCGCTGCTATCGTCCTAATGTGAAAGCGGTTAACTATGAAATTAAGACGGCGCGACTGTAGCGCTGCTAAAGTCACTTAAATGTGAAAGCGATCATTGACTTGTGTTGTCTGATATGTCGTCAAATCTCTCAAAAGTTAGTTTCATTTTCGATGACATAAAAATCAGGGCTTAGAGTAGACAAGTGGCAATCGTTCACAAAGCGTTCTTATCATATTTCTACGAGCTAAAATGTCAGTCCTACTCATAATTTAAAAAAAAAAAAACCTTTTAGCTTTTACATTGTTTACATGATATGTTACCGATGTCGTTAGTACAATGTCACTTTGCCTAAGCCCTCTTGAGTTATTGTTAAGTGGACCTGATGCCGTGGTATTCACTTACGAGTCTCCCGACGGGCTACAGGGCGGCGCTGGCGGCAAAGAGCTAACAAAACAAATGAATTAGTAAGCAATGGATGGTTAGTACTTTGTAGTTAGTGCGTTTGTGTTGTAAACTTTTGCTTGCATATCAATTTCTATAACGATTCTATAAACTCTTTAGTTTTCCATTAGTCTTGAGGAGGTAGCAGCCAGCTGAAATATTTATTTGGCTGTTAGATATGTTAGTTATATTTAACAGAAATATTATAGGCATTTATGAAGCCACAAAAACTTATTTCTTGTATTACAAGTGTAACAAATAGTCGCCTACTTAAAAAGGTAGTTTATCTATGTGGTGTGTATTCATTTTCACATAGAAAACTTTAGATAAATCATACTCGTACGTTATAGCAAGTGTAGATTTTTTTTTTCTTTGATCTTTCTATAATATAGATTATAGAGCATTGAATCAAAGAAGAATAATATAGAGTCTATATTATTATACTACGTCATGAAAAAGTTAACCCTAGCTAGATTGTGTTCGGTTAGTAGTGTTAGAATGAAAATAAAGAAAGATATTTACCTAGTACTTGGCTCAGGCTGCCTCAGCGGTTGGGGCTGAAAAAAAAAAACATGTTAGTATAGTTCAGAGCAACACGAATTATCTTGTTTATACTACTCTGAGTAAAAGTATCGGGAATATGTCAATAAAAAGACCCGCGTAAAAGAGGTCGTTCTAATTTTTTTACTGCATGTTGGTAGCACTGTACTGATTAAGCGCGCAAAATTTGAGCGGGATCTGTCATTTCATTTGTTTTTCATTACTCATACTCTGAAAGTAGGTCATGACATGCCTGCGGAGCGGGTTGAAAGTACTACTTTTCAGCCCTAGGGAGAATCGCTTTCTACTGACAGCTGTCAAATTATTTGATGTAATTGGGTGCAAGCCTATTGCCATCAACTGATGGAATCCCATCAGTTGATGGCAATAGGCTTGCACCTAATCAGGTGCAAGCCTATTGCCAATAATAAATGTAATTAGGAGCAAGCCTATTGGCATCAACCAATCTAATTAGGAGCAAGCCTATTGCTTTCCACCGATTTAGGTAATTGGGAGCAAGCCTATTGCCATCAACCAATTTAATTAGGAGCAAGCCTATTGCCATCAACCGAAGTAATTGGGGGCAAGCCTATTGCCATCAACCAATTTAATTAGGAACAAGTCTATTGTCAGCAACCAAACTAATTAGGAGCAAGCCTATTGCCATCAACCGATGTAATTAGGAGCGCACCTATTGCCATCAACCAATCTAATTAGGAGCAAGCCTATTGCCATCCACAGATTTAATTAGGAGCAAGCCTATTGCCATCCACAGATTTGGGTTATTGGGAGCAAGCCTATTGCTATCAACCAATGTAATTAGAAGCAAGCCTATTGCCATCAATTGATGTAATTGGGGGCAAGCCTATTGCCCCCAACCGATGTAATTAGGAGCAAAGCCTATTGCCATCCACCGATTAGATTTAACCGATTTTAAGTGTTTCTCTTATGTTTACTTTTTATTTTTTTTTGTCAATTTGTTTTTTCTTTCTTCTTTCTTTCGAGTTAGGTATAATTGGGCGCCAGCCTATTCCCATCAACTTTCCTTGTATTCGTAATGAAAAGCACAGTGTTTACCTCGGGTTAAAGACTTATTTAGTCCCTCGAACTATTAGCGCCCTCGCTGCGCTCAGGCGCCAAACCCCGTCTCGGGGACTAAATAAGTTACTTTCACCCCTAAGGTAACAATGTACTATTAAACTACACTTTTTGTTGGTGATAGTTTTGAGTCCTCGGCGATTTTTACAATGGAAAATATTGTTGAACAAAGAGTGTGCCTTAAATTTTGTGTTTCGAATGATATTTCATGTGGTGAATCTCTAAAAATGTTGCGAAATACCTACGGCGAATCGTGTATATCGAAAACAAGGGCTTATGAATGGTATAAGGCTTTTAAAGAAGGCCGAGAAGTAGTAGTAGACTTGCCTCGTTCTGGTAGACCTTCAACCGCTACGACCAAAGAAAACATCGACAGAATCAAGAAGCTAGTGCTCGAAAATCGACGTATGAGTCTGAGAGAGTTGGCTAGTGAGGTGAACATATCTTTTAAGTCCGTCCACAACATTGTCATTGACAATTTAGGCATGAAACGCGTCGCCGCTCGACTAGTTCCAAAAGAGCTAAATTTTGTTCAAAAAGCGCAGCGAAAGCATGTCGCTGAAGACATGGTTTCCCGAGCTTCTACGGATCCGACCTTTATGAAACGTATAACAACTGGCGATGAGACATGGGTTTATGAGTACGACATGAAAACAAGCCAACAGTCTTCAGAATGGCGTCTCGAAAACGAGCCGAAACCAAAAAAACCGCGGCAAAGTCGCTCCAAAATCAAGGTGATGCTGACAGTTTTTTTTGACTACCGTGGTGTGGTTCACTCCGAATTCCTTCCAGAGGGAGAAACAGTGAATAAAGAATATTATTTAGGCGTCATGAAGCGTTTGCGTGAGAGTATCCGTCGAAACCGTCCAGATTTGTGGCAACACAACTCATGGATGCTGCACCATGATAATGCACCATCACACACAGCCATTATAGTGAAAGAGTTTTTAGCGAAAAATTCAACAAAAGTTCTCGACCAAGCACCGTATTCACCTGATATGGCTCCGTCTGACTTTTTTTATTTCCCAAGTTAAAATTACCACTTCGAGGAAAACGTTTTGAGTCGATAGAAGCCATATAAGAAAATTCGCTGAATGAGCTAAAGGCCATACCGCAAATAGCCTATGAAAAATGTATGGAAGACTGGGTGAAGCTGTGGAGATGTTGTATTGCAAGCGATGGGGCCTACTTTGAAGGCGATAAAATAAATTTAGATGAATAATTTGTATTTTTTGTTTCATTGACAAATTCCCGATACTTAGTATTCATTACGCATGAATAGGTAATAATAATGACTTTAGTGCCGCATGATTGTTTTGGAGCTTAAATGATAATTTGGCATTTTTTATTATTTTTTTACTTACACAAGGTATCCAGTAAATAGTACGCCATAGTGCTGGGGGTGATAGCTTGAGGTAATAGAAGATTTAAGCTTCTCGTAGTAAAAAAAACCCTTTTTTTGGATGGTGGGAAATCATGAAATGACTCCTCCCGCTCTGGGCTGAGCAGTATGGGAGTGTCAGACTTCGACTGACTAAGAACCACCCATGTTCCTTCTTAGGGTTCGTTTACGGAGACGCGAGGCGTCGCGCGGCGCGTGCAGAAGGCTCGTCTCGTGTTTTTTTATTAATTTAATGAGAGACGGATCCACCGCAACAAACGCTGAATTATAAACTAACGTGCGAGCTTCTTGTAAAATCGACGATTGAAATCCTTAACTTTTTCATACATTGTCATGTGTTTGAATTAAAATCGCAGCACGCGCCGCGCGACGCCCCGCCTGTACGTAAACATGCACTTAGCCTTTTGCATCGAGGCTGCGGTATCTCTTTCGAACAATCCGCAGCCCCGACGGGATTATCTTCTGCCTATTCCTTAACTGTTCTACTTAGTCAGCAAAAAATACTAATGAATTTTAAGTAAAAAATTACCAAAGTCTCGACTGTAGAACCAACTGTTAAAAGTTATCTCATTACAAACAAGACCAGTCAAGTAGTCAGATGCACCAAATCTAAGATTGAGTTCAAGCGATTGCCACTTATTACAAAATTATTTGCAGTTCGGATCGAGACGATTCAAAAATGGAGTATTCAAATAAGGGTGAGAATCAATAAAAAACTCAACCTTTTTTTTATGGGTGGGAAATCATCAAATGACTTCTCCCGCTCTGGGCCGGGCAGAGCGGTAGTGTCAGACTGTCACTGATTAAAAACCACCCATGTTCCTTCTTAACCCTTTGTGTCGTGACTGCGGTATCTCTTTCAAACAACCCGCAGCCCCGACGGGCGTCGGCCCTTGCCGTTGTTGGGCCCCTTCCATGTTGCTGACATCTCTTTGCGGTGTGCGTGGAACACGAACGCGCCTTGTCGACACGGCCTGTCGTCGTCTCTTTGACTAGAAGTGGTTCAATGAGCGGGAACCACGGCTGAGAAGGCCAATAGGGGAAGACTAAAATGCCTACAGCTCTATCTGTTATAAGAGACGGACGGACGGCGAGCTAGCCCATTACTCACCGTCCACAGGCCCGCGCCTACGGTTGCCGGAAGCCATCACGAGGCCCCCGACGCCCGGAGCGTCTCTCGCGGCGGCGGCGGCGGCTGGTACGAGAGGTTCTCTCCCTCTCACGTACCGACACCTCACTCAACCTAGTTAATAGATCCACTTTATTATGTGGTATAAAAGCAAAATATGTCATCGCACATGGCTCTTCGTTAAAGTCTTTCATGAACTTTGGTCACGACCACGCCCTTAAATGCAATAAAACCACGGACGTACGGTCCTGACCAAAGTAGTATAAAAAAACAACGGGTTGCCGGCAGAAGTAAAAACTTGAACATTAACGTTGTGCACTTTTTAATACTTTGGAATGGTTAGGGAATAATTTCGCACGAATTGGGTATTTGACAATTTTTTTTTATATAGGTACTTGTGATTCGGTAACAGTAAATAAAAAGATAGACAAAAGTAAAAAAAAATAGTCCAATATCTTAAAAAATGGCTTAGTTTTAACCGATTTTAAAGGACGTGCTAGACAGAGACAGCGCTACATAGATGTGACGTCATTACAATATACCGCCATAGAACAGTTACGTTATTACGTAGTACAAAATAATGGCCGTTTCACGCGACAAGGATAGAAAGTGCCCCACCAAAAATTTCTAAAGCGTGTAGCAACTCCATTTTTTGATCGATTTTATTACTTTTTTACACATCGTTTATATTTCTTTTAGTTCTTTAGAATAACATAAAATTTTCGTAAATTTTTAACATTTTCAAATACCCAATTGCTTTATTTATTAGCTTACAGGTATCGCTATCGTACTACTGCGCTGACAAGAAAGTAACGGAAAAAGATCAATAATACACAAAATGTTTGTTATTCATCCAAATTTATTTTATCACCTTTAAAGTATCCTCCTTCAGAAACGATACACTATACGCCAACGAATAATCCAATCATCAAAACATTTTTTAAACGCTGTTTCCGGAAATGAGTTTAGTTCTCGCCGCAAATATCGACTTTGGCGTGGTTTTTTCGGTTTCGGTTCAGTTGGAAGGCGGAGCTCCGAAGGCTAGTTTGCATGTCAAACTCGTAAACCCATGTCTCGTCAACAGTAACAAGGCGTTTCATGAATGTTGGGTCGGAATTGACTCGTTCTAGCATGTCCTCAGCGACTCTCATGCGATTGAGATTTGGAGAAAATTCAGGTCTTTTGGGGACTAGCCGAGCGGTAACATGTTTCATAACCAAATGATTAGTTAAAATGGTTGTTGACTCGTGAGATACAGATAGTTCGGCGGATTTCTCTCTCATGCAAAGTTGAATGAGAATTTTCAGTCACATTTTCCTTCACTTTTGCTATGTTAACTTCAGTTGCAGACGTTGATGGCCTACCAGAGCGAGGCAAATATTCGTGTCATGCTCTGCAGCAGAACCACTTTGCCTATAATACTTTAAACTTATAGGATAAAATGTAGATAATGTCTATATTATTGTAGGTTAATTTAAAAAAAATGTATATTGTCAGTTTCTTGGAAAACATCAATTCAAAGTGGCCCTGCTGAAGAGCATACTCCCCAGCAGAACCACTTTAAAATAATAGGTATTTCACGCTGATTATGCACAGGTCTTAGTAGAAACATAATGCATATTTATTGTATATCAAGATAACATCGTCAATTTTAGAAAAATATTTACAGAATAGTAGTTAAATGTAGATGAATTACAAGAATGCGCCTGCTATAATAAAAAATACAGGATACAATGTAGATAATGTCTATATTTGTGTAGCTTAATATCAAAATTTGTATATTGTTAGTTTCTTGGGAAACATCAATTCAAAGTGGCCCTGCTGAAGAGCATACTCCCCAGCAGAACCACTTTAAAATAACGGTTATTTCACGCTGATTATGCACAGGTCTTATTATAAACAAATGTATATTTATTGTATATTAAGATAACATCTACAATTTTAGATAAATACTTACTTATTGATTTTTAGTAACATATAAATGTTTTATCGGAATGCGCCTGCCATGAATTTCTTAGCAAATAACATGATTAATAGATTCATACATATTAATATTTCTTTACGACAAATAAATAAATAAATGGTAGGTATTTCAAGGAAATGAATTCATAAGGTATAAAGATTAAGAAAAAACAGACAAAAATGTAAATAGAATTTGTTTTATTTTTAAGTAAGTACATATAAAATCATCATCTGCCTAGCCTTTTCCCAACTATGTTGAGTTGAGGTCGGCTTTCAGTTTTACCGGATACAGCTGAGTAGCAGTATTTTACATGGAGCGACTGCCTATCAGACCTCCACAACCCAGTTCATACTGGGTAATACGATACCCTTTGGTAAGACTGGATGTCAGAATTTCAGGTCACTGACTACCTGTAACGACTGCCAAAGATCTATATATATGAGATCTATATTTCTCGACATCAGAAGCAGAAGGTCGGATGTACAAAACTCTCTATGCATTTGTACATCCGACCTTATGCTTCTGATGTCAAGATTTATGTACTTACTTAAAAATAAAACAAATTCTATTTACATTTTTGTCTGTTTTTTCTTAATCTTTATAAGTACCTTACTAGCTTTTGCCAGTGGCTTCGCCCGCGTGAAAATGTCGATTTTCCATACAAACTTTCATCCCCTATTTAAATCCCTTAGGGGTTGAAATTCGAAAAATCCTTTCTTATTCCTTGTTTACACTATAAAGGGAACCTCTGTGCAAAATTTCAGCTTTCTAGGTCCAAGAGTTTGGGCTGGGCGTTGATGAGTCAGTCAGTCAGTCAGTCAGGACTTCTCTTTTTATTTATATATAAGATAGATGAATTCATTTCCTTGAAATACCTACCATTTATTTATTTATTTGTCGTAAAGAAATATTAATATGTATGAATCTATTAATCATGTTATTTGCTAAGAAATTCATGGCAGGCGCATTCCGATAAAACATTTATATGTTACTAAAAATCAATAAGTAAGTATTTATCTAAAATTGTAGATGTTATCTTAATATACAATAAATATACATTTGTTTATAATAAGACCTGTGCATAATTAGCGTGAAATAACCGTTATTTTAAAGTGGTTCTGCTGGGGAGTATGCTCTTCAGCAGGGCCACTTTGAATTGATGTTTCCCAAGAAACTAACAATATACAAATTTTGATATTAAGGTACACAAATATAGACATTATCTACATTGTATCCTGTATTTTTAGGGTTCCGTACCTCAAAAGGAAAAAACGGAACCCTTATAGGATCACTTTGTTGTCCGTCCGTCTGTCTGTCTGTCTGTCTGTCTGTCTGTCAAGACCTTTTTTCTCAGGAACGCGTGGAGGTATCAAGCTGAAATTCATATCAAATACTCAAGTCTATGGTCTCTTGGAGCTGTGAAAAAATCAAACTTCTAAGTCAACGCGATCAAAAGATACTCCCGTTTATGCCGCAAATTTTCGACACTCGCAAGGGAATCAAAACCTACAGGGTACTTCCCGTGAACTCAGAATCTTGAAATTTGGTACGAAGCAACGTCTTATAGCATAGATAAAGGAATAATTACGAAAACCATAAATTTTTAGTTACATCAAGATACTCCCGTTTATGCCGCAAATTTTCGACACTCGCAAGGGAATCAAAACCTACAGGGTACTTCCCGTGAACTCAGAATCTTGAAATTTGGTACGAAGCAACGTCTTATAGCATAGATAAAGGAATAATTACGAAAACCATAAATTTTTAGTTACATCACATAATATTTTTTTTTTACGGAACCCTCGGTGCGCGAGTCCGACTCGCACTTGGCCGGTTTTTTATTATAGCAGGCGCATTCTTGTAATTCATCTACATTTAACTACTATTCTGTAAATATTTTTCTAAAATTGACGATGTTATCTTGATATACAATAAATATGCATTATGTTTCTACTAAGACCTGTGCATAATCAGCGTGAAATACCTATTATTTTAAAGTGGTTCTGCTGGGGAGTATGCTCTTCAGCAGGGCCACTTTGAATTGATGTTTTCCAAGAAACTGACAATATACATTTTTTTTAAATTAACCTACAATAATATAGACATTATCTACATTTTATCCTATAAGTTTAAAGTATTATAGGCAAAGTGGTTCTGCTGCAGAGCATGACACAAATATTCCATCACACCTCGACCGCTTTTTAACGCTTTGTACCACTCATAAGCATGACGTGTTTTTGATAAAGCCGATTCACCGTAAGCTTTCTGTAACATTTTCACGTGATTCCGAACACAAAATTCCATTGGCGATGCAAAATTGAAGATAAACTTTTTGTTCGATGTTTTTGTCCACAATGAAATTCGCTTTACACACTACATTATGATGTAACTAAAACAGCACTGTATTTACTATAAATAACAGATGAAACTCAAACTCCGTGCCAAAATTGAAAACAGTTGAGCCAATCTAACAACAACAAAAAAAACAAATATTTGAATTTCGAACCGAGTTCGAACCATAAACAAATCATCCATTCTCGATACTTTTTAGGGTTCCGTAGTCAACTAGGAACCCTTATAGTTTCGCCATGTCTGTCTGTCTGTCCGTCTGTCCGTCCTCGCTTAATCTCTGTGACCGTTAGCACTAGAAAGCTGAAATTTGGTACCAATATGTGTATCAATCACGCCGACAAAGTGCTAAAATAAAAATTGGAAAAAAATGTTTTATTAGGGTAGCCCCCCTATATGTAAAGTGGGAAGTGATTTTTTTTTTAATTTTAACCCTAACGTGCGATATATTGTTGGAAAGGTATTTAAAAATGAATAGGGGTTTACTAAAATCATTTTTTGATAATGTCAATAATTTCGGAAATAATCGCTCCAAAAGTAAAAAACAAAGCGTCCCCCCCCCTCTAACTTTTGAACCATAAGTTTAGAAAATACGAAAAAAATCTGAAAAGTAGAACTTTATAAGGACTTTCTAGGAAAATTATTTTGAACTTGGATGGAAACAACAGATGGAAACTGCAGTTAACCAATATAATTTGGTCCCTGAATCGTATGAGCGCCTATACAATCCAGAGGTCAAGTTTCATTGGCCCGTATTTCAAACAAAAAAAGAATTATTACTACGGAACCCTACACTGAGCGTGGCCCGACACGCTCTTGGCCGGTTTTTTGACTGAACGTACATTCCATAAAAAAATGAACATTGATCTGAGACTACACTTATTTTACATTAAAAAGTTTATCTCTCAGAAACATCAACTTGACATAATAAAAGTAATAGACGCAACTAAAACACAAGAAGAAAAGGCCCGCAGCCACTTTAACGATATTGCAGACAAAAATAACGTTACCCTCGATCAGTTTAAAGAAGTCATCACGAAGTTAGAGGGAGAATTGAAAAAAACATTAAATTTTTTTGACATTTGACACACACGCACATTCGCCCTCCAGTGACTTACGAATTTTCGATCAGTAGGGCTGTTGCGTATCTTTTTAATGTTAGTGGCTATCCTAGGTGTCCATAAATTAACTGTAAATTGGTTATGGTTTGGTACATTTTTTTTAAACTAACCATTTGACAGTTATTTGATAGACACTTTAGGTTAGCCACTGTCATTAAAAGATACGCAATAGGCATTGATTAATAAAAACCCAAGATACACACTGCGCGTCTCAAAACCGTCCGCTTAGAATGAGTGCAACATTACAAATCGTGAACTCATTTCAAATAGTCTCGCGTCGCTCGCGTCTCTGCACGGTCGTACAAAATGCCGAAGTGTTCACTGAGAAATTGTAAAAATACAGCGTCAAAGACAACAAAAAAGGATGGGATATCGTATTTTCGGTAAGTAAAAATGTTTATTGATTTATTTTTGTTGTATTTATGGCATAATATCGAAAGCAATATGTGATTTTGATTTAATTTCTCTCAGAACTTTACTAAACGGTCCGAGTATAATACGGCATATTTCAATAGTCGCTTTGTTAGCGTAAGAACGATGTATTACAAGTATTTTCTTTTAGTCGCATTATACAAATGACCCTGTTCGTATCGAATGGAGTTGATTTTTTTTTAGTGTGTTTATTTGTGTTTTTTTAATCAATAAGTTTTTTGTTTTATGTTTTTACCAATTATGTATACGTTACATATTATATTAGTTTTTAATTGGATTTCAAAAGAAGAAGAGGTCGTCAATTTGACTTCGTTTTATTTATTTATTTAAACTTTATGCACAAACGTGGTACATAGGCGGACTTAATGCCACAAGGCATTCTCTACCAGTCAACCTTAGGGTCAAATAGGACATAATTGTGGTAGAGTACAAAAATAAATAAATCAGGAGAACACTATTTTGTTAACATAAATTAAATTAATATACCTACATAAATCGTACATACTACTACATATACATAAATATGGAATTAAATAAACTAATATATATTATAATACATACAAATAGTTCATAAAACGAGGAACCAAACAATAATTACCATGACTTTACACACTTAATTAAGAGTAATTCAGTCCGATTTAAAGAAATGCTTCCGCACAGCTCTTTTGAAAGCCATTTTGCTTTCCGCTTTTTTAATGCAAAGGTTTTTGACACCTTAAACTTAATAACTACTTAGTTTCGATAATAATGTTCTACTAATACCTTTAAACCAAAAATGTAAATAAATGATTCGAATGGGTAATACTTGTTTCATTGATTATACACGACTACACGTACACTAACACAGTCAGATCCTAACTAAAAACATTTACCCTTAGATAAAAGTAAAATTATGTGTTTATAACACAATTTAACTGTTAAAATAATAATTAAGTATTAAAAAAACATAAAAAGTACCTACTCGTCTCCACTCCATACCTTGTCCTACCGGCTTACTTCGGTCGTAAAATTATTATTGCTTTTTATAACTGCATTGTAAAAACAACTTTAAGTAATCTGCGTAAGGTTGAATTTGCAAAAAAATATGTTTATAGTGTAACGATAACTACTTATGTAGTAGTGCGTGTATTGGTGAGTGTTTGGCGACAGCTTCGACTGTTTGTTTTGTTCGTGGCTGTGCATCTAGGGTTATAATACATCAATGGCAATAGGCCTGCAGGTCACGCGTCCTGACGCGATTTTACAATCCCAAAAAAGTGCACAACGCGTTACGCCGCTAAAGAAGTTTTCCCTTCATAAATTGGCATGTTTCAAGTTCCTTAACCAATAGTTCTCTATTTAAAAGTAGTCTTTTCAGAATAGGTTTTTGAATCATTTTCCGTCCTCACAGAATATACGTGTTCAACATAATTTACTTTACTCGGTTCCGTTTTTGCTATCCGGCTACGGAACCCTTGGTGGGTGAAAATCATCGAATGACCCCCCCCCGCTCTTGGGCAGAGCGAAGGAGAGTGTCAGACTTCTACTGACTAAAAACCGAACCCATGTTCCCTCCCCGCCCTTGTGCCGAGGCCACGTAATCTAGTACAAAATACCGCGGCCCCGACGGGGGCTACGGAACCCTAAAAGTGGTTTGAGGAGCCTCAATGTCATTTTTAAGGACCTATCTTTAGACACTCCACAGAATATGTTTAATGAAAAAAGTTTTTTTTAGTTTCAGTTCCATGCATGTATGGGAAAAACGGAAGGTCTACACGGGGGGTCTCCCCTTAGACCTTCCGTTTTTTGCCATTCAGCTACGGGACCGTGATCCTCCATTTGTATGGAGGCTACGTGGCCACGATCACGAATTTTAAGTACATACTTTTGATCGAAACCAGTAAGTTAAAAGCGTTTATTTATTTACATATCTCTTGCTCTGTAAGTAAAACTTACACCCCTGAATGCCGGGGTGTATGACTATCATTACAGCATAGGTTTTGGAATTTGAAAAAAGAACTGTCATACTCATTTTACTATTAATTTTAATTAAATACACATTTTTTTCTTCTTAATAAATGTTCATTGAAACCTGCTGTCTTGTTGTTTACTTACCTCACAATCGATATGTAAAGCAGAGTATTTATCTCGGGCGTAAGCATCAATTGCATACTCGGGTTAATTAGCGCCTTCGCTTCGCTCAGGCGCCAAAAACCTCGTATGCAATTGATGTCATACAGCCCTTGGTTAAGCCCTTGGTTAAGTTCCGTGCGTTCAAGCAATTTTGTCATACCTATTATTGGAATCAAATATAACAGCTCACAACTTAGGACCCAGTAATATTAATGACAATAATATCCGTGGTGCTAGGCAACTGGGCTTATCTCAGTTGTATACGTCCCTGTGTGCCTATTGGCCTTGTTCTGTTCTGTCTCCTGCTGATATGGAGGGAAGTGGAAACTATGTTTTTTCCTACTCCTCCGCTATTCTTTTCTGATTAATTTCGTTGCGGGATCCAAGACAGTTAAATCATTTCTCTGGGACTTCGTCGAGCTTCATTGTCTCGGCGCTTTTCTTGTGGTCGCCACTGTTGATTCTGGCTAACAGGAGTTACAGTGGTTTGGGAATAGTGTGGCGGGCTTGTCCCATATTAAAAAAAAAGCCCTTGGTTAATAATCTACTATTTCACCTGTCCCGATGTTTGTCTGTAAACTTTTGTCACACATCCTGGTGAAGAAGCCGTCAATCAAGCATTCTAAACATCAAACTAAGTCGTACGCCCACGCAAAAAGAACAATGGCGAAATCTTAGCTGAATGAATTTGAGCGACTAAAAGTGACTTATATACGAAGTCATTTCTTTTATTTTTCTACGTTTTTTCAAAGTATCACATTAACTAGTTAACTCCGGATAAAAAAAATATTTTATATGAAAAGTTATTTGATTTTTTCATTGATGTTTTGTGTCGCCATTTTGTATTTATTCTGCCAAGTGACAGTAAGTACAGTGTTACAAGTACATAAATGAAAAACGTCGCCGGAGGAACCGGGACGTTTGAGTGGATAATAAGTTTTAGTTTGTTACTGTAATAAAGCGGAGTGAAATTAATTAACAATAATGTTTATTTCTAAGTGAAAGTGTTCCTTGCAGGGAGGTAAAAATATTGGAGTGTAAAAATAAATGAATTACTTTCAATTAATGACTGACAAAAAGACTATTACCCCAAATCTAAAAAAATAAGTTGTTTGTTTGTACAGCTGTCTATAGATCGGAAAACTCATGTCACAGACTTGTCTCGGTTATGTTTACAAAAGTTCATGACTGAATTTCTATTATGCTCGGAGTTCTCGAACAAATATTCTTGCTCAAACTAATTCAGAAATTGACGCCGAGTTAAACAAGATATTTATTTATTTATTTAGTACTTGGAGGACTTACAGCTAGTAAAAACAAACAAAAAGAAGAAACCATAGTCACCAGAAAGCCAATTACAAGTCCTCACGTATAGCAATATAATACAATGATTTATGGTATGAGCACAAAACAAAAAAACGCCTTATGTAAAACAAATACAATATATTTTATATATATTTTTCATATAAAGACGCATGAATTTAATCTCAGCTAATTTAATGTATGGGGAGCTGCCATTGTTCTTTGTGCTGAGAAACGATTTTTATTTTTGGGATCCAAATGATCCAAAATCACATTTTACTGTTATACTCAATGCAGCACTCTCAAAAATCAACTCGGACTCAATGCAGAATCTATGCCAAGGTTTTGGACACTTTTTAAACTTTAAATTATAAGCAAAGGTCTGCTACGGCATCAACTATGACAATAACTTCAAAATCTTGTTATTTTAATTTTGCCATTAGGTACTTCTTAAAAAAAATGTACTTATGGCGCCATTGATATAATAAAACCCTAGATGCACAGTCTCGAACAAAACAAACAGTCGAAACTGTCGCCAAACACTCACCAATACACGCACTATAATTATTATCGTTACACTATAAACATTTTTTTTTTGCAAATTCAACCTTACGCAGATTCCTTAAAGTTGTTTTTACAATGCAGTTATAAAAAGCAATATAAAAAGCATTTTATACGACCGTGCAGAGACGCGAGCGACGCGAGACTATTTGAAATGAGTTCATTGTGAACTCATTTTATGCGGACGGTTTTGAGACGCGGAGTGTGTATCTTGGGTTTTATTATATCAATGTATAGCGCAAAAAAAAATACGGCGCCAGGTGCAAAAATTACTAGGAATTGTCCTTGTTTTATCATATCAGCTATCTAAAAAAGTTTTCTTCCAACTATGCTTTAATTTCATCACAATCACACTAAAATCTCAGTACAAAGCGAGTCTTTAATGCTCTAGAGCAATAAAAATGTATGAAAGAAGAATGGGTACATTTGTATGGACCCCGTCCCTTTCCTTGTAACACTTTCTCCTATATATCAAATGAAAGAGCGTTAAAAATACATCATTTTATTGTATGACAGTAAATGTATGAATAATGGGGGAAAAAAGTTATTCACCGACAAAGAAAGAAAATATATTTTTTTTTTTCCTAGAACATTGCTTGAGTGTGGTGTCTATTGATAGGTCTTTTAAAATGACACTGAGGTTACTAAAACCATTTCTTCTCAAAGTCAATCGTTTGAAAGATAGACACTTCCAAAGTGCAAAAATGTGTCCCCACCCCCTCTAACTTTTAAACTAAGTAGGTGAAAAATCTAATAAAAATATATGCTGTAGATCGCAATGAAAACTCACAACAGAAATTAGTTTGAACGAGATATAGTCAGCAGTTTTTTAAGATATAGCTCATTTAAAAAACCGCAAATATAACTTTGCCATTCATACAAACACTATGAAAAACCAACTTATCACAAAATATGTATTTATGTTGCCGCTTTAACAACAAATAATACAAATTAAAGGGGACTTCCCTACTACGATGATACAGAACCTTTCATGAGCGAGTCCGACTCACACTTGGCAAGTTTTTTTTACCCAATTCATTTTTTTTTCAATTATTCACACGGTTACTGAACCGTGTGAATAATTGAAGAATTGAATTGAGGAAATGGAATACTTCTATGGTGTATACACCATAGAAGTATGTCTAAATTAAAGTCCAAGAATGACTGACTAAGAAAAATCAGAATCGATGGATCCGTGTTGCTGAGAGGCCGCATTTTATCGTGGCACGTATAAAAAAAAAACTTATATTTTGTTCAATCCTAACACAGAGTGTAGTTAGCTTGGGGCAGTTTTCAGCAATAGACAGAGTGATTTAAGAGGAAGGTTTATATGTAGCACATTGCACCCGTGCGTAGCCGGGGCGGGTCGTTAGTAAAAAAATAAAAAATAAATTCAATTCTTTATCGGTGAAGAAGTGAGCAGCGGTGGCCCAGTAGTGAGCAGCGGTGGCCCAGAGTGAGCAGCGGTGGCCCAGTGGTGGCGGCCCCGACTTACGAACAGTAGGTCGTGGGTTCGATCGAACCTAGGTAGGCACTTCGAAGACATGTGACATCTACCAATCCGCACTGGGCCCGCGTGGTAGATTATAGCCCATTACCTCTCTAAGAGAGAAGGCCTGTGTCCCAGCAGTGGGAACATTAAATAGGCTGTTGATAAATAACTTTTTTCCCCAATTATTCACACAGTAACCTTGTGAATAATTGGAAAAAAAATGAATTGGATAAAAACCTTGCCAAGTCGAACTTGTACATGAAGGGTTCCGTACCATAGGGCACGCCACGATAGCGGCGGTAAGTCCGCTCTTTGAGGAGTGACTGAAGAGGCACCACGGGCGTCCTCTTCAGCGGACACGGTTGTTTTTGGAGGTACCTGCACCGAATCAGGCGGGTGGAAACACCTGAATGCTACTATTTCGAGGATCGGCCGGAGGATACGGTGGAGCATAACGTGGAGGTCTACCCCGCTTGGGCGGAGCCCCGCCGTGATCGGCGATCGGCGGCGGTGACCTCTCGCGTCCAAGCTCTGGTGCAAGCCACGGTTCGGGGCGAGAGGGAATGGGACGCCGTCGCCTACTTCTGCGAAGTAGTGATACTAGCGAAGTAGGTGGTGGAACGTGAGAGGAAGAGAACCTCTCGTCGCTGCCGCCGCGGGAGACGCTCCGGGCGTCGGGGGCCACGTAATGGCTTCCGGCAACCATAGACGCGGACCTGAGGACGGTGAGTAATGGGCTAGCTCGCCGCCGTCCGTCTTATGACGACGACAGGCGTGTCGACGTCGAGTTCGTGTTCCACGCGCGCCTCAAAGAGATGTCAGCAATATGGAAGGGGCCCGCAAGGGCCGACGCCCGTCAAGGCTGCGGGTTGTTCGAAAGAGATAGAGCGGCCTCGACATACAGAGCTAAGAAGGAACATGGGTGGTTTTTAGTCAGTACAAGTCTGACTAAAATCTGGGTTATAAAAAAAAATGTTCCGTACCATCGTCGTAGGGTCATCCCCTTTAATTTGTATTATTTGTTGTTAAAGCGGCAACATAAATACATATTTTGTGATAAGTTGGTTTTTCATAGTGTTTGTATGAATGACAAAGTTATATTTGCGGTTTTTTAAATGAGCTATATCTCAAAAACTGCGGACTACATCTCGTTCAAACTAATTTCGGTTGTGAGTTTTCATTGCGATCTACAGCATATATTTTTATTAGATTTTTCACCTACTTAGTTTAAAAGTTAGAGGGGGTGGGGACACATTTTTTCACTTTGGAAGTGTCTATCTTTCAAACGATTGACTTTGAGAAGAAATGGTTTTAGTAACCTCAGTGTCATTTTAAAAGACCTATCAATAGACACCACACTCAAGCAAGTTCTAGGAAAAAAAAATCTATTTAAATAAAGAGAGAAGTCCTGACTGACTGACTGACTGACTCATCAACGCCCTGCCCAAACCCTTGGACCTAGAGAGCTGAAATTTTGCACAGAGGTTCCCTTCATAATGTAGACAAGGAATAAGGAAGTATTTTTCGAAATTCAACCCCTAAGGGAGTTAAATAGGGGATGAAAGTTTGTATGGAAAATCGTCATTTTCACGCGGGCGAAGCCGCTGGCAAAAGCTAGTATATATTATATATTTTCTTTCTTTATCGGTGAATAACTTTTTTCCCCCATTATTCACACATTTACTGTCATACAATAAAATGATGTATTTTTAACGCTCTTTCATTTGATATAGGAGAAAGTGTTACAAGGAAAGGGACGTTTTGCCCCTTCTTCTTTCTACATACCTTCAAAATGGTACGTTTTGTTTTTTTCTTTTTTAAGTAAAATATTTAATTAATCCCCTCACAACGAAACCACAGAAATGAGAAATAATTATTGAAAACATGCTACTTCTCCAAAACTAACGATTGTTTTTATTTTGTTTTTACACTAATGGATAAGCAATTTCATAATGAACATTATGGTACGTTTTTGAATAAAGATTTTATACAAAATTCTGAGCGTATTCGCAACTGTATCTCTTGCGCAGGCATTGACATTCAGTATGCCGCCAGGCCTCGAAGGGGAAACCCGTGTCGCTCGTCACCGCGCCGCGTCGGCTCATGCGCTCGCTCGCTTACGTCACATTATCAACAGATCTAAGAAGTAATAGATATGGCATTCATTGAAATATTTTTTTATGAAATATTTATTGGTGCGTCCAAATACTTTTAGTCATTATGAATTCAGTTATTATACTCACGTCGATAAATAGGTAGGTACTTTCAACTTTTACTGTGATACAAATATTGGCACGATTACGAAAATGAGCTCAAAATTAAAATCCAAGATGGCGCCGACGAAAATTTTTGGATTTTCCGTCATGGGTGTCGTTTTCATGGTTTTTGGGGTCGCTGATTACGAAAATGAGGTCAAAATGAAAATCCAAGATGGCGGTAAAGATTTTTTAGGTTTTTCCGTCATGGGTGTCGTTTTCATGGTTTTTGGGATCGCTGATTACGAAAATGAGATCAAAATGAAAATCCAAGATGGCGCCGACGAAAATTTTTGGATTTTCCGACATGGGTGTCGTTTTCATGGTTTTTGGGGTCGCTGATTACGAAAATGAGGTCAAAATGAAAATCCAAGATGGCGCCGACGAAAATTTTTGGATTTTCCGACATGGGTGTCGTTTTCATGGTTTTTGGGGTCGCTGATTACGAAAATGAGGTCAAAATGAAAATCCAAGATGGCGCCGACGAAAATTTTTGGATTTTCCGACATGGGTGTCGTTTTCATGGTTTTTGGGGTCGCTGATTACGAAAAGAGGTCAAAATGAAAATCCAAGATGGCGGTAAAGATTTTTTAGGTTTTTCCGTCATGGGTGTAGTTTTCATGGTTTTTGGGGTCGCTGATTACGAAAATGAGGTCAAAATGAAAATCCAAGATGGCGCCGACGAAAATTTTTGGATTTTCCGTCATGGGTGTCGTTTTCATGGTTTTTGGGGTCGCTGATTACGAAAATGAGGTCAAAATGAAAATCCAAGATGGCGGTAAAGATTTTTTAGGTTTTTCCGTCATGGGTGTCGTTTTCATGGTTTTTGGGATCGCTGATTACGAAAATGAGATCAAAATGAAAATCCAAGATGGCGCCGACGAAAATTTTTGGATTTTCCGACATGGGTGTCGTTTTCATGGTTTTTGGGGTCGCTGATTACGAAAATGAGGTCAAAATGAAAATCCAAGATGGCGCCGACGAAAATTTTTGGATTTTCCGACATGGGTGTCGTTTTCATGGTTTTTGGGGTCGCTGATTACGAAAAGAGGTCAAAATGAAAATCCAAGATGGCGGTAAAGATTTTTTAGGTTTTTCCGTCATGGGTGTCGTAATGTCGTTTTCATGGTTTTTGGGGTCGCTGATTACGAAAATGAGGTCAAAATGAAAATCCAAGATGGCGCCGACGAAAATTTTTGGATTTTCCGACATTGTGGTATTTCGCTATTCTAAACCACGTATTTTATTTATTTCACTGAGTGAGCTGTAGTGTTCTCATCTAATCCACACTTTTATACTTACTTATTTACATTTTACATCATATTATACTTACACTTCGCATCTATCATACGTTTTATTGGTTTTTGAATTACTATTCTGCGAATCGGTCTAAAACGATTCGTTTTCTTATAAATTATCTGAAATAAATAAATAATTTTCATATTTTTCATTCAGACACTTACGTCAGGTTGTCAAGCTGTCAATACTTTTTCTTTTAATTTTCTCTCATAGTTTCTTACTGGCTTAGTCTATGAAGGTTACTTTTGATTTATGTAATTTAAATTCTTTTTATCAATATGTTAGCCCAAATATTATATTTTATAACTTACATAGCTTAGATATTGTATTTTATAGCTTACATATAACTAATTAACACGCTCTCAGAATTCTACGAAAAGGTTTTGGATTGAATATTACTGGCTGTTCTGAATACTGGCAAGTTGCATTTCTAAGACGAAGAAGTCACTATTTTAAATTCTGAAAAATGAACTGAAAATGACAAGCTGTGGATCTATAAAAACTGAAATGATTTCACACGCGCGGACTTCTAATCTGAATCTGATCGAGGAAACATCTCCAAGGACTCTAAGCTCTACACTGGTTCATTGTTGCTGCTGGTCCTCCTACTCAAGGTGACGCTGACGCCAAGAGGACCTCCAATACGTCTACCCGAGTGACCGGTGTCGAGCGAGACGCTACGCTGTCTCCAAACTACCTCATATACAACCAGAGTGACCTGCACTGCCGAGGAACCATAAAGCCAAGGATAACCACAACCGTAAAGTTCTTTAAAACCTCCTCCCTCCTCCCTTCTGAGAGTGTGCCTCTTTTATAACTTGTTTTGTATTTTTTACTTTTCCCTTAAAATATAATGTTCAAGTCTACTGTCTAAACTCTTTCATTTCCTCTAAATTCAGTAGATTTGTTACAGTTTGGCGCCCAACGTAAATTCAAAGCTTTCCCTCTTTTCAAAATTCTAAAACAAACTATCTAAGTTTATTATCTTTTGGACTCTTATTTGGCTTAGTCTCTTTTTTATAACTTTATTAATTTACTCTTTTCCTCTTCAGCACTCTACTTAAAGACTACTCGTACTACTCAACAACTCACACTACTCAACACTCTTCATATCTCACTATTCTACACCCCCACACACATTCCTTTACCCACTGGGTATTGGCATCCATTCTTCGCTTGGGAGTGTTTTTAAAACCATTCGTGGTCACTTACAAGTTGGGGTTTGGCTTACTCTACGACGTACTGTAGGACAATATCCTATAGTCGTTACCAACTTACCACTTACTTACTAACTTAACTCTCTACTTATACCTCACTACTCTGCACCCCACACACTTGCACACCACTACGTTTACTCACGGGTAATCGTACCCAGTCTTTGCTTGTGAATGTTTTTAAAACCACTCGTGGTCATTTACAAGTTGGGGGCTGGGACACTCCACGACAGCTACAGGACAATATTCTGTAGTTGTTTATACAAAACTCACAATATTTCTAATACTTCACTACACTACCCTACACACACAATTTTCCTCTTATGCACTCTGGAGTCCTCTTATGCACTCTGGGAGTCCTCTTATGCACTCTGGGAGTCCTCTTAAATACTTCTTAAATACTCTGAGTCCTCTTAAACCACTCCTCTAGAAGTCCTCTTATAAAAATTTACTTTTTTATTGTTAAGTATATTTTTTTTTATTTTATCTTTTTACTTTTGTAGGTATATATTTATGAAAATAATTTCATTTCTTCATACATTACTCAAAACACTCAGCTCACTCCTTCTTGTTCTTTTCGATTTTTTTTTTTTATTTTCCCTTAGTCTATAATACATTATTTTTCTTGAGCGGTAGCAACTCATTAAATAAGCCCCTAATGCATTATCTTATCTTAGAGGTATTCTTAAAACCCTCTAAACCTTCCTCTTGAGCTCTAAACTCAAGTTCCTCTTGAGCTCTAAACTCAAGTTCCTCTTGAGCTCTAAACTCAAGTTCCTCTTGAGCTCTAAACTCAAGTTCCTCTTGAGCTCTAAACTCAAGTATCTCTTAAACTTGAGGTTTTTCTTAAACCTTAAACTTTTCGAGCGGATAAGCAACTCGTTAAATAAGCCCTAATGCTCTCTTCTAAATTGGGTTTTCTAACAGGTGCGGGTTACGACACCTAATTAAAAAAAAAAGCCTTCGTAATTACAATTTAAATATTTCTTTGTTGGAGTATGCGTCATTGAATGTGAACCATATCTCCTACGTGTGAATGACCGAGTGTTTGATGAAAGAATGTAAGATGTTGTATGTTAGACCAAAGACTTATTTTTAACCTTCAAAATTTTCAATAGAGTTGAAAATTTTCCGGGGTTGTTGGGGAAATGTGGTATTTCGCTATTCTAAACCACGTATTTTATTTATTTCACTGAGTGAGCTGTAGTGTTCTCATCTAATCCACACTTTTATACTTACTTATTTACATTTTACATCATATTATACTTACACTTCGCATCTATCATACGTTTTATTGGTTTTTGAATTACTATTCTGCGAATCGGTCTAAAACGATTCGTTTTCTTATAAATTATCTGAAATAAATAAATAATTTTCATATTTTTCATTCAGACACTTACGTCAGGTTGTCAAGCTGTCAATACTTTTTCTTTTAATTTTCTCTCATAGTTTCTTACTGGCTTAGTCTATGAAGGTTACTTTTGATTTATGTAATTTAAATTCTTTTTATCAATATGTTAGCCCAAATATTATATTTTATAACTTACATAGCTTAGATATTGTATTTTATAGCTTACATATAACTAATTAACACGCTCTCAGAATTCTACGAAAAGGTTTTGGATTGAATATTACTGGCTGTTCTGAATACTGGCAAGTTGCATTTCTAAGACGAAGAAGTCACTATTTTAAATTCTGAAAAATGAACTGAAAATGACAAGCTGTGGATCTATAAAAACTGAAATGATTTCACACGCGCGGACTTCTAATCTGAATCTGATCGAGGAAACATCTCCAAGGACTCTAAGCTCTACACTGGTTCATTGTTGCTGCTGGTCCTCCTACTCAAGGTGACGCTGACGCCAAGAGGACCTCCAATACGTCTACCCGAGTGACCGGTGTCGAGCGAGACGCTACGCTGTCTCCAAACTACCTCATATACAACCAGAGTGACCTGCACTGCCGAGGAACCATAAAGCCAAGGATAACCACAACCGTAAAGTTCTTTAAAACCTCCTCCCTCCTCCCTTCTGAGAGTGTGCCTCTTTTATAACTTGTTTTGTATTTTTTACTTTTCCCTTAAAATATAATGTTCAAGTCTACTGTCTAAACTCTTTCATTTCCTCTAAATTCAGTAGATTTGTTACAACATGGGTGTCGTTTTCATGGTTTTTGGGGTCGCTGATTACGAAAATGAGCTCCAAATTAAAATACAAGATGGCGGCTAGGAAAATTTTAGGTTTTTCCATCATGGGTGCCGTTTTCATGGTTTATGGGGACGCTGATTACGAAAATGAGGTCAAAATGATAATCCAAGATGGCGCTGATGAAAATTTTTGGTTTTTCTGTCATGGGTGTCGTTTTCATGGTTTTTAGGGTCGCTGATTACGAAAATGAGGTCAAAATGAAAATCCAAGATGGCGGTAAAGATTTTTTAGGTTTTTCCGTCATGGGTGTCGTTTTCATGGTTTTTGGCGTCACTGATTACGAAAATGAGGTCAAAAGGAAAATCCAAGATGGCGCCGACGGAAATTTTTGGATATTCCGTCATGGGTGTCGTTTTCATGGTTTTTGGGGTCGGTGATTACGAAAAGAGGTCAAAATGAAAACCCTAGGTGGCGGTCAGGAAAATGTTTGGTTTTTCTTTCACGGGTGTCGTTTTCATGGTATTTGAGGTCAAAATGAAAATCCAAGATGGCGGCCAGGTTAATTTTTGATTTTTCCGTTATGGCTGTCGAAAAACCAAAATTTTCGTCGGCGCCATCTTGGATTTTGATTTTGAGCTTATTTTCGTAATCATTGACCCCAAAAACTATGAAAACGACACCCATGACGGAAAAACCAAAAATTTTCGTCGGCGCCATATTGGATTTTCATTTTGACCTCATTTTCGTAATCAGCGACCCCAAAAACTATGAAAACGACACCCATGACGGAAAAACCAAAAATTTTAGTCGGCGCCATCTTTGATTTTGACCTCATTTTCGTAATCAGCGACCCCAAAAACCATGAAAACGACACCCATGACGGAAAAACCAAAAATTTTCATCAGCGCCATCTTGGATTTTCATTTTGACCTCATTTTCGTAATCAGCGACCCCAAAAACCATGGAAACGACACCCATGACGGAAAAACCAAAAATTTTCGTCGGCGCCATCTTGGATTTTCATTTTGACCTTATTTTCGTAATCACCGACCCCAAAAACCATGAAAACGACACCCATGACGGAATATCCAAAAATTTCCGTCGGCGCCATCTTGGATTTTCCTTTTGACCTCATTTTCGTAATCAGTGACCCCAAAAACCATGAAAACGACACCCATGACGGAAAACCTAAAATTTTCGTCGGCGCCATCTTGGATTTTCATTTTGACCTCATTTTCGTATTCAGCGACCCCTAAAACTATGCAAACGACACCCATGACGGAAAAACCAAAAATTTTCATGGCCGCCATCTTGAATTTTCATTTTGACCTCATTTTCGTAATCAGCGACCCCTAAAACCATGAAAACGACACCCATGACGGAAAAACCAAAGATCTTCGTCAGCGCCATCTTGGATTTTCATTTTGACCTCATTTTCGTAATCGTAATATTTGTATCACTGTAAAAGTTGAAAGTACCTACCTATTTATCGACGTGAGTATAGTAACTGAATTCATAATAACATTTCATAAAAAAATATTTCTTTGAATGCCATATCTATTACTTCTTATCTGTGAATTTTACTTGTATTCGTAAGAAGTTCGCCAGGTGGCGCAAGTAATAGTTTACGAAGTATTGTAGAGGTGGGGTGCGGCAAAGAGGGAGCAAATGCTCAAGATTATTTGCTCAGGGTACCACCTTAAAAAAATATCCGTCCAAAACTGTAGTTTATGTATGCGCGCCGTAACGAGAGGTATTAGAAAGACAGCATTAATTGTACCTACAAGTTACCTAAATAATAATTTAATTGAGTTGATTTTGTTACGGTCTAAATCGGATTTAAAAGAACAACTCCGTAGTTTGGCAGTAGTGAATCCCTTATCAATTTCCTAGATTTTATTATATTCCGTATAGTATTGTGAATGATTTGTAGTTTAAGATACAAGGGGGTTGACTTTGACTTGTGACTAAAACTCACAAAAACAATAAAGAAAAAGTTCTCACGTACTTTCGTCAAAAAGATGTCAGTAATTACGATGCAATAGCCTTATTCATTGAGCCTTTATTTTAGAAAATAAGGCTCAATTAATAAAAATACAGTCGGAAAAAATATAATTCACAAAAGTAGTACCATTACATAGATATTAAGGTTAAGCGGTGCTTGTCTACTAGTTACCTAGTAGACAAGCACCGCTTAACCTAAAGATGGACCCGAGCGGTAGTCATTATTAATATACAGGCTCTTATTTAATTACGGGTCGTGAATTGAAATTTCAGATTGTATGTAAGCTATCGCAGTGCAGAAATTTAAATCAGTAGCTGTGCCGCGGCAGCAGCGGAAAACACACGTAATACATGAACAGAGACTACAACTGGGCCTTTGAATCATTTTATCTTTTGTTATTTATGAAATGATCATAACTTTCATAACACTTTGACTTTTACAACTTTCATAAGTTTTTATTTTTTCGCTTTAATTTAAAAGTTATATCAAATTGTTAATAAGTTTTTGTATCCAGTACGGAAAACATGCCGACGGCGACGGTTCCCGAATAAACGCGAGCGCGTGAGACGTCAAAATGTTAATTTCTTCATAGTAGCAAATAGGTGCTGCAGTGTTTTGTTTTCGGATACTTTTTAGTCAATGTACTATCGTAAAATTGCTTTAACATTATGACGTCTCAACCAATCGTGGCGCGTTACAAGCCATGTGATTCTTTAAAAAAAATAGTTACAGAACTAGGTATTCATCGAAAATAAAAATTTAAGAGATTTTCGCATCGACCACACACAATTTGTGTTCAAGTTTTAAAATACATAAAATAGTACATTATGGTACAAGTGTGTAAAGTTGGTGATTACCGCTGAGGCGCCATTGAGACCCGAGCCGTCAGGTGAGGGTCTTAAGAAAGCCGAGGACGGTAATCATCAATACACACGTGTATCATACGACGTTTTTCAACACACTAGTGAAGAAAATAATACTAAAAAGTCATCTTCAACAGTTAAAACGAGTTCTGATTTTTTTTCACAATAGCGGGAAAAACTAATCGGTTTACCTATGTGCGCATCTACACATCGACCAACTTATCTGTGCAGGCGGGAAAACACGGAACTAAAATAAATGTACTAAGTTTGACCTAGCGATGCATTTTTTCTTGACCAGTGGCGCCACCATGAATACTGCAACAATGCGATCGGCCATAGACTAAAAGATGATTTTTGACTTTTCGCGGATAGAGTTTTAGTCACGGACAAAATGGGGAATTCAACGTTTTCTTTATTACAGAGAAAACAAAAGTTATATTATTTGAATGAAAGTTTCATTTATTAAAAACGTACAAGATGAAATTATTTAAATTCAAAGTTGCATGAAATGAGCAAGCACTAGGTACATTAATTTATTTTTACTATTGAACACGATCTTTTTTGTCTCGTAACTTTTTTAAGAACATAGCAACTCAACCAATAAAATTTAAAAAAAGAACCCCTATAACTCACTAGTGAATAATAGCAATGAAAAAGTCACAGTTTGATTATAGGTGTCATTATGTGCCTAATTGCGGTGAAATTATAGCCACTTTATGAGCAACTGTGTTGAAAAATAGTTTTTTTTTAATACCAGTACCGACAGAACTCAAAAAATATAAAATGTGTGAAAGCACTCACCGGTTCGTCGTTTCGCTTCATGTCCAGTTTTTGAAACATTGTTTCTAACTGTTGAATTAAACTCTGGCTGAACTCTTCGCTTTTCTGTAACAACACACACTTATCAGAGGTCCGCGGGTCAAGAAATGCAGTCAGAGCGACCTTTGCGCTGCCACTGACGAAGAAGGTGACGTTTCAGGCAAAAAAAAAATACTTTAAAAATATTTTGTGCCACCAAGACGAAGAAGACTAGACCAACACACGTAAGGGTAGAAGGCGTACTAAACGTGTTTTTTAACTTTGAATGATAGGGAACGGTTAACCCACGCGCGGCCCACCAAGTATTTAAAAGTACATGCTAACAAATGCTTACAAATACTTTTTCATTAAATGATGTCGTTTGGTAGAAACTTACTACTCTGATGATCACAAAACTTAACCTCAAACTGAACAAATGCCTACTTAGTACCTACTTGGAAGTATATATTTAACTATCACTTTTTACTTTTGTTTTCTCGCGCTTGGTATTGCGAGTATAGGACACGCTTTTTTGGGATAAAAATAACTCACTACCTGGTACAAGTCTGAAAACTAAAACCCGACTACAAACGGAGGACTAAAACTATAATCCTTACATAGTATAAAACAAAGTCGCGTCTGTTTGTTTGTTTATTTGTTTGTTTGTCTGTATGCTTAAATCTTTAAAACTACGCAACGGATTTTGATGCGGTTTTTTTTAATAGATAGAGTGATTCAAGAGGAAGGTTTTAGTATATAATTTGAACGACATCCACGCGGGTGAAGCCGCGGGCATCAGCTAGTATAATATATAGGTACATATTTGTAATGTGCTCGCCAAGACCTTTCATTTGATACCAAACATGTTATGATTATCTCAATTTAATATTTTTCGAGATATTTTTTGACATTTAAATTCCGTCATAAAAAGAATTTATAAAATTTATATAGCCTATGTCACCCGGGCTATTCTTACGAATCTATTGACACCTCATTTATAAAAATCCGTTCGGTAGTTTAGGCGCTACGGTGGAACATACATACATACATACATATATACATACATACATACATAGACTGCCAAAATCATTACCCTTCCTTTTGGCTTCGCCGTAGTCGGGTAAAAATTAGTGGTCACCAGAGCGCCTGCCCCAGTCGGGTAGTGTAATTGAGTTTTTCCATCAAAAATTTCTCAATGAGCTCGCCCCCATTTCAACAACCAACCAACCAACAAAAATGAAAAGATTTTTCTCGACAAATGTCTATTAAAACCTTGAAATAAGGTATATTTCATAATAGTATAGGTTCCAAAATACTATAGTCCAGTCAAATTAGAAAAAAATAGGGGTAAGGGTTACATTAATTCACACCCAGCCGAAAATTGGTAGAATTGGGTACTTGAAACTGTCAAAAATTTACGATAATTTTATGTTATTTTAAAGAACTAACAGAAATAATACGATGTGTAAAAAAAGGAATAAAATCGATCAAAAATGGAGTAGCTATCTTACATGCTTTAGAAGTTTTTGGTGAGGGGCACTTTCTATCCTTGTCGCGCGAAACGACCTTTTGTACTGTGTAACTATGGCGGTTTGACAATAAGACGTCACATCTATGTAGCGCTGTCTCTGTCTAGCACGTAGTTTAAAATCGGTTACAACTAAGCCATTTTTTAAGATATTACTCAATTTTTTTTACTTTTTTTAAAAGTACTGGGCCAAACTATGCAAAATTTTTATGGGACCAAATGTCAACTATTCTGTATCAAACTAAAAAAGAATCACGTAAATCGGATCATAAATCGCAGCGTAATCGGTGTACATACATAGAAAAAAAAAACATACCAATCGAAAAAGGATGTTAACTAAATAAAATTAATTAGTCCGTCAGATAGATTTCCAAAAAATATTGGACACATATTTTTTCTTTTTTCTCGTAAACAAACAATGAAGACGATACAGTGCTTTGAAAACTCGTGTGACGTCATATTCTAGTATGACATTTCTTAGCGAGCAGTGACGTCACCACCTCCCATTCAAATCTTTGACGTGTTTTATCTCCGTCAATTTTTATTGATTTGATAAAACAAAAAATACGTATCCAATATTTTCGATAATCTAACAGACGGACTAATTAGAATCATATTTTTTTAGTCAGTAAACATCCCTATTGAGAACCTTATCCTTTTTGGGAAGTTGGTTAAAAATAAATTACACGAGGTCAAAGGTCACACGAAGGAAGGAAAGGAAGGTTACACGGTCAATACGGGTTTTTCGCGATTTTCAGTAAAACAGTATCATAAAATAGCCAAGACAAAATTGTAGATCCGATAATAATCTATAAAAATGGCCGAACACTTTTTTTCAGAATCACCGTTTTTGAGATATAACGATTCAAAAACTTCAAAGAGTTGTAATCGTCATAGTATGTATAAGTACACCATGTATTTAAACTACGTGCTTGCACGTTTCGTTAAAATTACTCGAAATGAACAAGTGCAGTTAGCTTGTCTTCCTCCAACCTCAGCAGCTGCTCATCAACATCTTTTTCGGGTATATTATCAAGTTAGTTATCAAGTTCAAGTGTGGTTTGGTTATCAGCTAGACCCAAAAGACTGGGGTTGAAAGTTGATCGACAATACATGATTAGAACCAGTTCAAACTTTACACCCACCTGCGCCGGAATTTTTGCTATAGACAATTTTTTTAAACTGTAAAAAGGGATGTAAATGCTAAATGTGGTCGCAAAAAAGTTGTACTGTTTTGTTACGTAGCATGTAAAAATTGTCAAAGTCGGTCGTGCTCTAATTTTGAATCACCAACAATTGAGGACTCATTTGATGCTAGCGAAGAGACATGCGACGTGCCATTATTGGGGCAATTTACTGGCACCCAGAATGAAGAAGAACAAGGAGAAGAGGAAGCAGATATATCAGAGAATTATGATGTGGATGGATAATAAATTTCCTTTTATCATTTTCAACCCTTGCCAATATCTTTAATTATTCAATAGTTTTAAATTAAACAGAATCACAACAGATCAGTGGAATAGTCCTACCGGGGAAACCTCATTATAAAAAACGCGCTAAGTACACTACCTCAAAGGTGGCGTGGAATATTATGACGATAACAACTTTTTGAATTGTTCTATCTCAAAAACAGTGGCTTTTAGGAAAAAAGTATTTAGATATTTTAATAGATAATTATCTGGTCTACAATTTTTATCACAGCTTATTTCATGATAAAACTTACTGTTTTTCTGAAAATCGCGAAAAACCCGTTTTTGCGACATTTGATCCCGAATATTTTTTTTCCAGGTGTCGGATCGAAGAAGACTTTTCACACAGCGAGAAACCCTTAGGAAACGAGATATTTGCAAAAAATCGATTTTTGTGACCTTTGAACCCTAGTATTTCTTTTCCAGGTGTCGGTCGTATCGATGAGGACTTTTCACATTTCTTATATAATGGTGTTTTGAACAATCCTACAAATTTTCAGCTGGATGGGAATTAATGTAACCTCGGATGTCTAAATTGACCGGACTGTTCGCAACAGATTAGTGCTCGTGATGAACACACACAGGTAGTCATCGAAAAGAATTCTGGCGTTAATGCAAGATTGCGTTACACAAAAAGATTATATTGAATTATCAAAGATATGATGAGGAAAATGATGATGAGAATATTGGATATATAAAAGTGGTGGTACTCCCTTACTTCTCCTAAAATTGTTTGTCCGAAAATCATTATCCATAACACGTTTGCCATAAACTTCATTAAGGCGCGTCCCCCAGCAAAACGTAGCTCTAGCCGTTTTTTATGCAGTTTTCTGGAGCTTATAACTCTTAAAAAAAAAGATATATCAACCAAAAAAAAATACATTAAAGGACATTGCTCAAGTTTATATGAGGTTTGGTCCAAATGCTGCCCAGGAATGGGAGTACCTGCGCTGAGTTCCTGGCACTAAACTATGTCATTAGACAAAATATTTTTAGAATCCATCCCGGGGTTCCCACTTTTTTTTATCTATTTACTCTGATGAATTTATTTTTTTCACATGGTGTTTTTTGACGCCTTTTGAAGATTTTTACACCCTTTAAGACCACAAATAAAGACATTTTGTATAAATGGACAGTTTTAATACTTATTCCGTATTGGAAGTGATAGAAAGGAACAAAAAAAACTGAAATGACTTGTATTATTTATTTCAATTTCAATCATCATCATTTTCATCAATGTCTCTGTACGTACTGTCTAAAGAGAGGGCAGAGGTCTGATAGCAACTTGGTGCCTATTTTTTTCTTTTATTAGGTACCTAGTGAAAAATGCCTAACGCATACCGCACCGTCCGCGTCCGGACAGACGGTTTGGTTAATGGGGCTTGTAAAAACACCACCGTGAGCTTACTGTCGCCATGGTGGATGAGCCCCAAGAACTGCTACGCATGACGTTCGCGACCCATCCAGCGTAGCCTGCCTCCGGGCTCCAGAATCCTGTGGCAATGTCTGGGCTCACCTAAAACCGCCACTACTCATGAACGCCGTACAATGCGGCGACGACAGATTCCCCGATCTATCGCCCGCTGGCACCTCCTAGGGCGGCATCAGGTCGTCATGGCGGCTCTTCCAACACCCTGTCCTCCTGCGACTGATCACGGAGGCGGTGGAGCGCGTCAGGATGGAATGCACTCCGCCACCTCCATCTGCGAGATGACATCCTTGCAGAAGGACGCCAATGCCTCCCATGCCTTGCTATTGTCAACCATGGCCTTGGCCACGGCCGGTAAAGCGCATGCGAGAGCACGGCGCTTCACCACACATGCAGAGCAGTGCTCAAGAGTGTGAAGCACCATGTCCTCGCTGCAGTCGCACTGGTGACACACGGGAACCCCCCCCCCCCCCCCCTCTGGCTACTTTGTGCAGGTATTTCCCAAAGCAGCCATGCCCTGACAACACTTGCATTAGACGGAAGGTTAGCGTCCCATGTCACTTCCGTACCCACTCCTGCACCTGCACTAGGCGTCTCCTGCCTCACCCGCCATTTTCCAGGGTATGGGTTTGGTCCTCCCTACACCACTTCATGACCACCTTCAGGCATCGGACGCCTACCGCTCTCCACCTGCAGGTCTGCGTCACGCCGGTAGATTTCAGTGAACACTTACGCCTCCGAATCCCACGAGGGTGTACCCATACCGGGGCTCTGTAGAGCGCCGTCAAGCGAATCACCCCCGTTTACAGCCGTCTCAGACCACGTTTGGTCCGGTGCAAGCTGGGCAAAGTGCTCGTCGAAATATGTAACCAGGTCCAAGTATTTAATGCTTGCCCACACCGGTATCGTTGCAACACGATGGTGAGGTGTACGCAAGCCGGAAGCTGGCGTCGGGGCACAAGAAATACCAGAGCCTCCATCTTCTTGAGAGCCATCTTGGGGCCCGGTGCCTCGATTTGTTACAAGCGAGACTGCAAACGGCCTGGACTCTGTTTAAAAAAGCTAACAGACCGTCGATTCCGACATTTTTGACATATTTGACAAAAAATGAACATATAAAACTGTCCATTTACACAAATTGTCTTTAGTTGGGGTCCAAAAAGCGTAAAAATGTTAAAAAACCGTCAAAAAATAAACATGTGTTAACAATAATATCATCAAAATAAATCTGTAAAAAAAATAGGAACCCCAGGATGGATTTTCAAAATATTTAGTATAATGACATAGAGTAGTGCCAGGAACCCAGCGCAGGTACTCCCATTCCTGGGCAGCATTTGGACCAAAGTTGGGCAATGTCCTTTCTACATACTCTTACCTTCAAAATGGTACGTTTTGTTTTTTTCTTTTTTAAGTAAAATATTTAATTAATCCCCTCACAACGAAACCACAGAAATGAGAAATAATTATTGAAAACATGCTACTTCTCCAAAACTAACAATTGTTTTTATTTTGTTTTTACACTAATGGATAAGCAATTTCATAATGAACATTATGGTGCGATTTTTTTTTTCAAAAACCCAAAATTTGATTTTATAAAGATTTTTATGCAAAATTCTGAGCGTATTCGCAACCGTATCCTTTGACATTCAGTATGCCGCCAGGCCTCGAAGGGGGAACCCGTGTCGCTCGTCACCGCGCCGCGTCGGCTCATGCGCTCGCTCGCTTACGTCACATTATCAACAGATCTAAGAAGTAATTTCAAGTAATAGATATGGCATTCAATGAAATAATTTTTTATGAAATATTAATTATTGGTGCGTCCAAATACTTTTGGTCATTATGAATTCAGTTATTATACTCACGTCGATAAATAGGTAGGTACTTTCAACTTTTACTGTGATACAAAATAATATTGGCACGATTACGAAAATGAGCTCAAAATGAAAATCCAAGATGGCGCCGACGAAAATTTTTGGATTGTCCTTCATGGGTGTCGTTTTCATGGTTTTTGGGGTCGCTGATTACGAAAATGAGGTCAAAATGAAAATCCAAGATGACGCCGACGAAAATTTTTGGATTTTCCGTCATGGGTGTCGTTTTCATGGTTTTTGGGGTCGCTGATTACGAAAATGAGGTCAAAATGAAAATCCAAGATGGCGCCGACGAAGATTTTTGGTTTTTCCGTCATGGGTGTCGTTTTCATGGTTTTTAGGGACGCTGATTACGAAAATGAGGTCAAAATGAAAATCCAAGATGGCGGCTAGGAAAATTTTAGGTTTTTCCGTCATGGGTGTCGTTTTCATGGTTTTTGGGGTCGCTGATTACGAAAATGAGGTCAAAATAAAAATCAAAGATGGCGCCGACGAAAATTTTTGGTTTTTCCGTCATGGGTGTCGTTTTCATAGTTTTTGGGGTCGCTGATTACGAAAATAAGCTCAAAATCAAAATCCAAGATGGCGCCGACGAAAATTTTGGTTTTTCGACTATATATATTCATATATATATTCCATAACGGAAAAATCAAAAATTTACCTGGCCGCCATCTTGGATTTTCATTTTGACCTCAAAAACCATGAAAACGACACCCGTGAAAGAAAAACCAAACATTTTCCTGACCGCCACCTAGGGTTTTCATTTTGACCTCTTTTCGTAATCAGCGACCCCAAAAACCATGGAAACGACACCCATGACGGAAAAACCAAAAATTTTCGTCGGCGCCATCTTGGATTTTCATTTTGACCTCATTTTCGTAATCACCGACCCCAAAAACCATGAAAACGACACCCATGACGGAACATCCAAAAACCGTCGGCGCCATCTTGGATTTTCCTTTTGACCTCATTTTCGTAATCAGTGACCCCAAAAACCGTGAAAACGACACTCATGACGGAAAACCTAAAATTTTCGTCGGCGCCATCTTGGATTTTCATTTTGATCTCATTTTCGTAATCAGCGACCCCAAAAACCATGAAAACGACACCCATGACGGAAAAACCAAAAATTTTCCTGGCCACCATCTTGGATTTTCATTTTGACCTCATTTTCGTATTCAGCGACCCCTAAAACCATGAAAACGACACCCATGACGAATAAACCAAAAAATTTCATCGGCGCCATCTTGGATTTTAATTTTGAGCTCATTTTCGTAATCGTAATATTTGTATCACTGTAAAAGTTGAAAGTACCTACCTATTTATCGACGTGAGTATAGTAACTGAATTCATAATAACATTTCATAAAAAAATATTTCTTTGAATGCCATATCTATTACTTCTTAGATCTGTGAATTTTACTTGTATTCGTATGAAGTTCGCCAGGTGGCGCAAGTAATAGTTTACGAAGTATTGTAGAGGTGGGGTGCGGCAAAGAGGGAGCAAATGCTCAAGGTTATTTGCTCAGGGTACCACCTTAACCATAATGTTCAAATTGCCGAAATTTTGTTTAACATAATTATCTTTAGTTCTAAAAGTATTCTGTCATAATATCGATTACCATAATAATTGAATCTCCTAATTTTACATGACCTAAATTAATATGTCCTAACTATTGCTTTACCTAATGTGTATTATTCCGAATGTTCGTTTATAATAAATTTTATAGTCCTAAAAAGATTCGAAGTGTCTAGTCGTCCGATTAGCGGATGAATAAATTTAATTAGTCGTCCAATTAGCCGGATGAATAACTAAAATTATAGGCTGTTGCTAGTTGTCCGCTAAGTGGTCATAATCACCGTCTCGCGACAGTATCCTTCATGGGCGGCATGGGCACCGGGCCGTAGGCCGACGAAGGAGGCCGGCGGAGGCCCGGCACTTCGGGGACAGAAGATAAATAGTGTTATTTAATATGCGAGCGAAGCGAGCGCGCGTCATGGAGTAACTTTGTTCTAATAATATTATTATGATAAATAAACATTATGTTATTTTAATTTAGGACTTAAAACTTTTATAGAAAATGATTTTATGTCTTTCGTATATTATTGATTGTAATATTTATGACAAATGGATTTAGGACATATTATATTTAGGGATTTCAATTTTATGGCATGTGATATTATGTGATATTTAGTTCGGGTAAGTTATCATTCGGACAAATGATGATTAGGACAAAAAAAGTTATGGCATTTTAAATTATGGATAAAAAAGTTAGGTGACACAATAGAGAACCAAAAGTGGTACTTACAAGGGCGTCTACACTCTCAGCCCTCGCCACCAAGCGGTCGGGTCTGGCCGAAGGCGCGTTGCCTTCCTGCAATAACACAAAAGTATTAACATCCAACAACTCAACTTACTTCTTTACAAGATATAAGGGGTAAGGAGCTGCAAGCTGTACCTACAAATTCAGTGACTACTGCGCTCACTGAAGAAAAACAGACTTTTATTAAATAAATAAAAACTAACTTAAAGTTGTTATTTCATTAAAATCATACATTATTTTTATTTATTTTTTAACTAGCCTACATTGTCTCCCACTGCTGAGTAGTGCTGCAAAGACCTCCCCTTTCTACTTTAAACCTCTCTATCACGTGCGATGTCTGGCTATGTTAGTTCCGCAAACATGATCCGGTCGTCACGCCAACTTCGCCGAGGTCGACCTCGACGGCGCTGTCCTTCCTCAGGTGTCCAGTGAGTGATGCTCTTTGCCCATCTCTCCGGGTGCACCCGTGCAACGTGGCCTGCCCACTCTCTCACAAGCCTGGCTGTCTTTTCTCCAACATCAGCTATTTGAGTTATGGAGCGCAGGGTGGTGTTTCTAACGTGATCTGTTCGCCTAAAACCCATTATACTGCGGTCCATTGCTCGCTGGCAAATCTTGAGTTTGGATTTCTGTTGTTCAGTAAGTGACCAACTTTGTGCACCGTAGGTTAGGACGGGCAGGAATAACGGCAGGATGCACATGTCAACGAGTTTTCTTTATAATGTTAGGGGAAGGCTTCCCTCCATATGTTTCTTCAGGGCCCAGAAAGTCTTCCAGGCATTTTGTACTCGCCTTTCGACTTCTTTATTTATTTACTAATTTTATCTATATCTATAAAAGCGAAAGGTTAGTCCGGTCAAATTAGGCCAAAAAAAGGGGTAAGGTAACATTAATTCGCACCCAGCTGAAATTTGGTAGGATTGTTCAAAACACCATTATAAATGATAATATGTAAAAAGTCCCCATCGATCCGACACTTGGAAAAAAAGTTATTCGAGGTCAAAGGTCACAAAAACGGGTTTATCGCGATTTTCAGCAAAACGGTAAGTTTTATCATAAAATTTGCGAAGGCAAAATTACAATTCAAAAAATTGACAGAGCTGTAACCTAAGCACGTAGTTCATAGTCCAGTCAATTTAGACATTCAAGGTTACATTAATTTCCACCCGGCTGAAAATTGGTACAATTATTCAAAACACCATTATATGATAAAACTTACCGTTTTGCTGAAAATCGCGAAAAACCCGTTTTTGTGACCTTTGACCTCGAATAACTTTTTTCCAAGTGTCGGATCGATGGGGACTTTTTACAAATAATTTTAATGGTGTTTTGAACAATACCACCAAATTTCAGTCGGGTGGGGATTAATGTCTAAATTGACCGGACTAGGTCACTCACTCCCTCACTGATTCACCACGAAATCTCTAAAACCGCTGGACGTATAAAGATGATTTTTGGCAGAGAGGTACTTTATAGTTAGTAGACGTTGACTAAGAACAGATTTAGCGAGTTTAGCGACATGGCCAGAATAAGAAGGTCTGAAGGCTTCCACATGTTTGTATGAAAGTACTGATTTTTTTTGTACTAACGACCTGAAAATTTAACAAGTCTAGAGTGTAGGAGTAGGAAGTATAAGCTTAGAAATTTGTAAGGACGACCTGGACTAAGGGCTCCCGTAAGTCCATATGAAATCCTTGGCTTTTTATACCTGAAAATTGGCAGGGAGATAGAATATGGTTGAATATAGTTAAGACATTTCATGTAGGAAGTTAGGAACAGACTTTACGACATGGCGACAAGGGAATATAATCGCTTCGATTGGCATTTGGCATTCGATTTGACATAGTACCATCCACAGGCAGTCTAGACAAGAGAGTCAAAATTACTGCGCGATCGAAGTTCGCGGGCAACAGCTATAGTTCAGTTAAATTGTATTATTGCTAGGAAAGTTTTGGGTTAGTTCTGATTTTTTCATTCCATATGTGTTTTGGGGTGCTAAATCTGAATCTGAGGTTTGCGGACAAAATTTCGTGACGCAACATTAAAAAAAAACAGAAAAGACAGTTTTATTTTTGCTTTTTTGCTTAAAACTCGAAAACTATTAACTTTTGGTAAATGGTCTGTTTACAGAAATTAAAGTACTTGAAATTCTCTACAAACACCAGTATTTAGTTTTTTTTTTTTCAGACGAATCGTTCGGTTTCTAGTGCGAGTTGAAAATTGTAAATTTTTAGCAGTTTATGCAAAACCCACTTTTTACATTTCAATATTAATTTTTTATGGATGCTGTCATTTGATAAATGTCACCTGGTTTTCCACACAAGTAATTAAAAAGAAAAAAGGCAAAAATTATGCAAATTCAGTAGGTATCAAAAAAAGGTAGAACTGATGAAAAAAAAAAAAAACTGAAACTTTATATGCCGATTGCCATCCAGTTTATAGTGCGCTAGTGTGCGCTACACGTACACACGTATACTACAACGTCTACAACAGTTTAGCACATTGTTTCCGATTGGAATGTAAAGCGGCTTTAACTGCTTTTTAACTAAGTTATTTTGCTTTTTTGCAATCTAGCTATAATATTTGAGTCAAAACGTGAATTATCCGTGTGACTCGGTCTTTATTTTAATTAACTTAAAAACCTTTCAATACAAATCTAAAAAGTGGGTTTTGCAGTCACACCGGTACAAATTGCCAATTTTCAACTTGCACTTGAGACCGAACGTTTCGTTTGTACAATAACCAAAATAGTGATATTTGTAGAGAACTTTAAGTACTTTAATTTCTGTAAACAGACCATTTACTAAAAGTTAACAGTTTTCGAGTTTTAAGCAAAGAACCGGAAAAAAGCTAAAAAAAACCGGTTTCTTCTGGTTTTTTTAATGTTGCGTCACGAAATTTTGTCCGCAAACCTCAGATTCAGATTTAGCACCCCAAAACACATATGGAATGAAAAAATCAGAACTAACCCAAAACTTTCCTACTAGGATCACTTTACAGAACAAATTTCCTGAATTACTAGTATGAGAATATAATTATGTAAGTATTTTTTTCTAATACCAAAGATCAACTTAGGCCTATCACAGATGTGAACGCACGTCTTTTGGGGGGTAATAATTTCATGGTACTGTAAGTACGGTTCTAAGTCAAAAATTCTAAATCAGAGACGTTAACTCCCCATAAATAAGCTTTACATAAGCACTTGTATTATACAAATAGACTGGTGTTTGCAAATCACGTCCAACGTCATAGTTCTCACAACAAAAATGTGTTCCCAGTTTTTGTTGCAAATAAGATTATCTACAACTTTTGTTCACAAACTTTTAGACGTAGAACCAAAAATAAGAAAGTTATGAGCATCTAAGCTCAAATACCAGGTTCTGCGCCCAATAATGCAATTACAGCAATATTGCACGATTGCTTGTCGACCTATTTGTGATGCATCGATGACAATATAAACAAAATGTTTTTTTTTGTTTTTTATACTGTTCTCACATATAATTATGTAAGATCTCGACATGATGAATGAAACCAAGATTTTGTAACAATATATTGATTAAAAAGAGTGTCCATGGAGTTTCTTGCCCGTTCTTCTCCATACAGATCTACGCTAGGGAATGGGCAACTACAGTACTTTCAGAAGTTATTATGCCTTATGACTGTAGCTTCGTTTTATTTGTTTATTTTTTTGACATTCAAAATTGCCTATAATGTTTTAACTGAAATAAATGCTTTGAGTTTGAGTTAAAAAAAATGGAAAAAGTTAGTAGGGAAAATTGTTATAATTTAGCTAAAAAAAGTCCATGGCTGTCTGGAATTTTCTAAGTCTTCAAATATTTAATTAGCTCGTTCAATCTAACGACATAGCCCACGTAATCTCAATTTCAATATATATTCTCTCCCTCTCGAAAATAATTATTACCTACCGCACAATATCTATAAATGCTAATATTATAAAGAGGAAAGATTTGTATGTCGCTGACTTTAGAAGCTGATTTTCCTTCTTAAGTCTATGTTTTACTTTTTTTGTGTTTTGTATGTCATGTAACGAATAAACTTAAAAACTAGTGGACCGATTAGAAAAATAATTTTATTTCACCAATAGGAAGCTACACTATCTCCGGGTGACATAGGCTTTACCTTTTATCCCTGTATTCCCACGGGAACGGTAACTTCGCTGGTAAAACCGCGTGACGTTTGCTAGTTCTTCTTCATAAATTAATATCTTTAAATCTTTGAAGAGGCGGGTTTATTTCTGTCAAGTACTATGAAAGCTGAGGCCAAGGTTGCAATTGTAGGATATCATCTTTGTATAGCCAAGTTATAACCACCGGTTCCATGTTACAGACATGTTGTATACAGTTAAATAGGTTTATACTATAAGTTAATTAATTTTATCGTACCACTTGCTCAAAAAAGTGTCATTCTATGCCACAAAAAGCGAACATAACAATAGTAATTTTTAATCTGTTAAAAACAGGGAAAGAAAATTGTACTGAATTTCATTCATCCTCTAGGGGGAGAAAGTAAATTTACTGAATTTCATTCATCCTCTAGGGGGAGAATGTCATTTCTATCAATAATTGGACCAATGTTTCGAATGTTAACTTTTACTTTTAATTGTCATTATTTTTAATAAATGCTTATCTCATATTATTATTGTGTTAATTTTTTCGCAAATGGTACGAAAAGTAGAGTATTTTCCTCGGTGATAAAGCTGTCTTAGTCTTGGGTGAACTTAAATTGTCAACCGTGACAGAGGACACTGCTTTGTCCCCTTGGTTAATAATCTACTATTATAGTACCCGTGACGCTAAAAGTGGATTTACTCGAGCGTCGCAGGAACCTATTAGATTTAGTAAATTCAATGATAGGAAAAATAAATGTCCCTATATTTAATCACAATGTTTCTACATTTAGCGTCTACACATTTTCAAGAGGGCAAAAAAAAATACATTCAATAAAATTACACAGGCTTCCAGTCTTACCGGATGCAGTTGAATGCCAGTATTTTACATGAAGCGACTGTCTATCTGACCTCCACACCCCGGTTGGTATTGGGCAATTTGGTACCCACCCCTTTGAAAGATTGTTTGTCAGTTGTAAACTATGTTACCTAAAAACTAGTACGGGTAGGGTTACATTTATGTACATTTTTAAGAGCACCGGTGGCCCAGTGGTGGCGGCCCCGACTTACGAACAGTAGGTCGTGGGTTTCGAACCCCGGCAGGCACATTACTTTGTGTAATATATTTTATCACCGCTGCTCTCAAAACGCTGAAGAAAACATCGTGATGAAACCGGCATATCTTAGAATCAAAAAAATTCGAAGACATGTTTTTAATTTACACAATATAAAAATGAGTTTCGCTAAAACTCGAAAACGGCTGGACCGATTAGGGTAATTTTTGTTTTTAAATATTTGTGGCAGTCCAGGGAAGATTTGAATGGTGAGAAAGTAGGTGGTACGTAGGCAGGTGGTAGGCAGATATTATGCATGTGGTAGTCAAGTGGGAGGCAGGTGGTAGGCAGATGGCAGACAGGTGGTAGGCAGATATTATGCATGTGGTAGTCAAGTGGGAGGCAGGTGGTAGGCAGATGGCAGACAGGTGGTAGGCAGATGTTAGGCATGTGGTAGGCAAAAGATTGGCAGATGGTAGGCGGGCCTGAGTAAGGCAGGTCGTAGGTAGGCGAAGGCAGGTGGTAAGCAGGAGGTAGGCAGTCGGTAGGCAGGTGACAGGCATGTGGTAGGCAAGTGGTAGGCGGGTCGTAGGCAGGCGGGCGCATGTGGTTGGCAGGCGGTAGGCAGGTGGCAGGCTGGTGGTAAGCAAGTGGTAGGCGGGTCGTAGGCAGGCAGTAGGCAGGCGGTAGGCAGGTGGTAGGTAAGTCTCTATAGCCATGGGGTTCCGCGGGGTGTGAATGGTACAGGGGGGTAGACCCCTAATCCTTCTTGTCTCATAAATTATCATCTGCCTAGCCTTTTCCCAACTATGTTGGGGTCGGGCAGCTGAATACCAGTATTTCAAATAGAGCGACTGCCTATCTGGCCTCCACAACCCAGTTCAATAAAAAATCCGACTGAAAAAACTGAAAAGCAAAAACCAAGCACATTTTAAATGAAACAAAACTTGAAAACAGGCTATGAATATAGTATGTATGTATGTCCGATTCTTTGTTCCCTCATAACTCCTAAACGGATGAAGGAATTTGAATAAAATATACGTCGTTAGATTCGCCTTGATGGCGCGAGTGTTATAGGCTACATTAAATTAAAAAATGAAGAAAAAAAAATGCGGATTTTGGGGGCCAAATGTCGGAGTTCAAATATTTTTTTTTCCAATACCATCGAGTGGGGTATCAAAATAAAGGGTTTTAAAAGGAGGTTACAAAACTTGGAAGCAGGCGGGGTGCTATTTTTTTATAGTTCTATTTTTTTCAGTTCATGATTTAATATTCAAATGAACCCCGCCTGCTTCCAAGTTTTGTTTAATTTAAAATGTGCTTGTTTTTTTCCTTTTCAGTTTTTCAGTCGGGTTTTTTAGTTTTTTAACTACTTTTTTTATTTCCAACTTTTTAGTTCTTTTGTGTTTGTTCTTTCGTTGGTCGCGTAAAATTCTTCGCAGATGATTTAACTTTTATGCTTAGTGCTAGTGTAAGTGAATAGTGTAATGTAGCACAAGTGTTACCATATAAAAAAAAAATTGCTGTCGCAATTTTTTTTTTATATTGACGATGTTCGACATTCACAGTGCAGGTCGTACTTGGATTTTTTTTTACCCGACTGCGGCGAAGCCCAAAAGGAGGGTTATGTGTTTGACGTGTATGTATGTAAGTATGTATGTATGTATGTCCGTTTCTTTGTTCCCTCATAACTCATAAACGGATGAACCGATCTGAATGAAATAAACGACGTTAGATTCGTCGTGATGGCGCGAGTGTTATAGGCTACATTAAAATTAAAAAACAAAGAAAAATTGCGGATTTTGGGGGCCAAATCGCGGAGTTCTAAAAAAAAAATTTTTCCAATACCATCGAGTAGGGTATCAAAATAAAGGGTTTTAAAAGGAGATTACAAAAATATATAATACTTATATGTTTAAAAGAAATTCAAAGGGAGAAATCCTATAAACAAGCACAAAAGTTTTTTTTTTTTTTTCCTTATCCTAGTGTACATCAAAATGATGGACCCTAATCTTATTACAATCTAGCCTTGTATATAGACTAATAAGTAATTTAATTCTAACTTAAACTGTTAAAAATATTGTCTTTACGTACTAAGAATGTGTCCATTGGCACTTTTCTTATTGTCTCTATTAAGGCGAATACACTTTTTCTTGTGTTTTTTTGGTAACACTTGTGCTACATTACACTATTCACTTACACTAGCACTAAGCATAAAAGTTAAATCATCTGCGAAGAACTTTACGCGACCAATGAAAAAACAAACAAAAGAACTAAAAAGTTGGAAATAAAAAAAGTTGTTAAAAAACTAAAAAACCCGACTGAAAAAACTGAAAAACAAAAAACAAGCACATTTTTAATTAAACAAAACTTGGAAGCAGGCGGGGTTCATTTGAATATTAAATTATGAAAAGAAAAAATGAAAATAGAATGGACCCCGACTGCTTCCAAGTTTTGTTTAATTAAAAATGTGTTTGTTTTTTGTTTTTCAGTTTTTTCAGTCGGGTTTTTTAGTTATTTAACTACTTTTTTTTAGCCTATGTTGTCCCACTGCTGGGCAAAACCCTCCCCCATAGCCTTCCACTCATCCCTCTGTGCGGTTTTCTCCATCCAATTGGGCAAAGACGCTTCCAGGTCGTCACGCTAGCGTTTCCTAGGCCTCCCTCGGCGACGACGCCCGTCTTCTGGCATCCACTGCGTGACCACTCTGGCCCATCGGTCTTGATCCATCCTACAGACATGGCCCGCCCAATCCCACTTCAAGCCAGCAGTCTTTTTTCCCACATCAGCGATTACAGTTTTTGAGCGTATTGTGGTATTGCGTATTCTATCGCTGAGCTGGATAGCATGTAATAATTATTTAGCATTTAATTGTGAAGACGCCATGACAACAACGCGCGCGATATTTCGAATAGTTAGAGATACCCGCTCCCGCGCGGTTTATCGCTTGCCGCCCGCGCACTCACTGCGGCCACTTGAATGAACGAGCTATGGCACGAGTTGCCCGCGCGCAAGTGCTTGGATAGCACGTAATAATTCTTCAGCATTTAATTGTGAAGACGCCATCACAACAACGCGCGCGATAGCTCGAATAGTTTGAGATACCCGCTCCCGCGCGGTTTATCGCTTGCCGCCCGCGCAGTCACTGCGGCCGCGTGCCCACTATGGACACTTAAATGAAGTTCATACGTTTGAGTTTGTCGCGCCGCGCCCGCCCCGCGCCCGTGTTTGCAGTCTGGCCTCACACTCACCTATGGAGCACAGACATGGTCACTAACCAAGCATCAAAAGTCCGCACTCGGAGTCTGTCAGCGAGCAATGGAGCGTAGTATCCTAGGAGTTAAGCTCACCGATCACTTAAGAAACTCGATACTTTTTTTTTGGTGGGTGGGAAATCATCGAATAACCCCCCCCCCCCTCCCGCTCTTGGGCAGAGCGAAGGGGAGTGTCAAACTTCTACTGACTAAAAACCAAACCTATGTTCCTTCTTCGCCCTTGTGTCGGAGCCGCGTTATCCTTTCGATACTGCGTTCCGCTTCCGAACCTCAAATTTCCGATGTTGCTCAAATGAAACTGGGCTGGCCACATCTGCCGCATCCCGGAGGAGCTGTGGGCCAAAGCAACCACGCAATGGGTCCCAAACAACAGCAAACGACAACGCGGCAGGCCCAGAAGGAAATGGTGGGACGAACTGGATTCGTTTTGCAAACCGGTTGCAAACCAGTGCTCCGGTTTGGATAGGCACAAGTGGAAAGAGGGAAGGGAGGACTTTGCCCTGCAGTGGGACACAAATGGCTGGTAATAATAAAAAAAAAGTTTTGCTTTTTTAGTTTTTATTGTCGGGTTTTTTAACTACTTTTTTTATTTCCATCTTTTTAGTTCTTTTGTGTTTGTTCTTTAGTTAGTCGCGCAAAATTCTTCGCAGATGATTTAACTTTTGTGTTTGTTTACAGGATTTGTCACTATAATAGTATATTAATATTTCATTACGAGTGCGGAAAGCCTGTCAGTGTCATTGCAAAGAGTTCCGACAAATGTCTACCCGAGCCGAGGCGCAGCCGAAGGTGAGGGTTGACAGTCGGAACAAGTTGCAATGACGGTTCCGCACGTGTACCTACTGAACAACTATTTTTAATACAGTTGTGAAAAAATGAAGCAATTTAATAAAATAATAAAAACACAATAAACTCAACTAACTAATAATTTATTTCTTATAAAAGTTATAATTCACATATACATTGAAATTGGTACAGTTTTTTATACTAACTGGGGAAGTTTTAGGTTGCATATTTACTGTTTGAGACAAATATTATTAATTTCATATGATTGTTCATGTATATTTGTCGAAGGTGTTATACAATGGCGTTTGCTAGTTGATGGAATTGGATCTGATGAATTATCATTATCAACGAAGGTTACGAACGTTACGAAGATTACGAACGTTCACTTCAGTATTGTCATATGAAGGAGACGGACTGGACTTTAAATTATTGGATTGTGTGATTTTTTTCCCAGTTTCTAGTTTGTTGTTTAATGAATCAGCAATATAGCCTTCTGCAACTTTGTCTGAATTCCAACCTCCTAGTCGCTTTAAGGACGTCAAATTGGCTCCTGAATGTGCTAATAATGTAGCAGAGGTCCTCCTGACCAGCAGACCAATAAACGTAGCTATTTCTTTTGGCATATTACCAAATTTGTTTATCCCGATTACTTGAGCTGTACACTTTCCATTGTGGTAATTTTGGAAATAATGGTCGGTTTTTGCTTTTTGTGACCGCTGATTCATATATTTTTGCACTATTCTAAGAAAATCACCTTCAACAACAAAGCTTCTCGGTATCTTATTTTTTGTATTCGGAATCTTGATTAGTAGCATTTTTCCATGGGCTTCAATATCTTTTAAAGTAATATTGGCTAACTCCTCTCTGCGGCAAGCTCCAACAACGCCAAAAATCAGCGCAACCTACAAAAAAAGGGATATGGTTAATATTTTTTTTATATTTTGCGATTTCGTAAACTAAAGAAGAATATAACTATTTATTAATAAATTACCTTTCTAACTAAATAACGATCATCGGGAGTTTCGTTCAAAAACCTCTCCACTTGTTTCGATGTTAATACTTTCGACTTTTTTTTTACTTGTAAAACCGTCTGATTGTCGTTTTAAGAAAGCATTTAGTTTTGTGTATTCACTTATATCCACGTTGTTCCTTATTTTCAGCATACTTGTTATCATCGAAAACCTCGACCATATTAATTTTGCCAGAAGTATGCCAACATAACATTTTCTGAAAAACTATTTGTTCTTTTCTCTTCTCTACACGCAATAAATTCGTCGTACGTGGATATATGTATTATGTAGCGACTTTTCGACTTTTCCGGTAAAATGTTCTCCGAAGTATTTTGTGCAATTATACTGAGATCCGGTGGTGTTATTCAAATAAAATATCGTCGAAATTACTCATTTTGTGCAACAAACAACTAAACTCGCAAAATGCTCGCAAAGAACATTTTTGGAAAATGGCGCCAACCGTAAAATAATATTAGCAGAGATTTTTTTTGTTTTCTTCGCCCATTCTCATACAGCCAACTCTTCAGAAGATTTTTTTATTGATATGAAATGAAAATGAAATTTAATGAGATGAAATGAAATGAAACCTAAGCTAACTCATTGAATCAAATCATTAAATCTGATCGGTATGTAAAGTATTTTTTAGGTATTTATTTTTTATTTTTATTTCGTAAAACATTTAATTTTAAGCCACTAATTTTAAGCATTCTGTTTTCCCATTAACAGTTATTTTTTTATGATTTTTTAAAGTAATATTCGTGATGACGTCATTTCGTATCCTGAATAGCTTTATGTCTTTGCCACGTTTTCAGTACATACAAAAAACACAAATGTGGCATTGGATGACCGAGCTTGGGCACAAGCTACTCTTCCCATACGCATGGGAGGACTCGGCGTCCGCAAAATTTCCAGTTTAAGTTTACCGGCTTTCATATCCTCGGTCCACGGCACTGAGAAGTTAATCAGGAATATCCTGGCTTCCACACTGATTGATTTTGATGTGCCGTGCTTCTCTGAGGCTATCGAGGCTTGGAAACTCGCTTGCCCAAATACTGAAGCACCCGACCATCCATTTTCCCAGAGACGGTGGGATGAGCCGCTTTGCAGAGTAGTTCAGAACAATTTAGTCAACACGTCTGCTACTACTGCAGAGCGTGCGCGCCTGCTGGCTGTGGGTGAATGGGAATCGGGTCTTTGGCTTCACACACTGCCGTCGTCGTGCATAGGCACTTTGTTCGACGACACGACCTTCCGCCTCGCTGCTTCTTTGCGCCTTGGTGTCGCCTGCTGTTCTCCTCATCGCTGTCATTGTGGTGAAGCTGTCAACAGCCTCGGTCACCACGGCCTGTCATGCAGCCGTAGTGCTGGCCGTTTCGCGCGGCACGCGAACTTAAACGACATCATCCGACGTGCTCTTGTCGCCGTCGGCGTACCAGCTGTTTTAGAACCCCATGGCTTGGCACGCGACGATGGCAAGAGACCGGACGGCATGTCTTTGTTTCCTTGGAAGATGGGTAGGCCTTTAGTGTGGGACGCAACATGTGTCGATACTCTTGCGCCATCACATCTTCCAAGTTCATCGTGCTGCGCAGGTGGAGCCGCTGCGGCTGCAGAAAACCTCAAGCGGCGTAAATATAGTAACCTTTGCGGAAACTATATTTTCGAGCCGTTTGGGGTTGAAACTCTGGGGCCGTGGGGTCCGAGTGCTCATAGCCTGTTTAAGGAAATCTCGAAACGCTTAGTTGACGCTTCTCGTGACCCAAGGGCTGGCTTTTATCTTGGCCAGAGGCTAAGTGTTGCCATACAACGAGGCAATGCCGCCAGTCTTTTGGGCACATTACCGGCTGACAGCGTTGAGGAGCAGTATTTCGATGCCTTTTTATAGTTTATTGTTAGTTTAGTTTATTTTATAGTTTTTAATTAATTTAATATGTATTTAAGGTATTTAGAACTCAATAAATATGTCTCTCTAATTTAGGACATAATTAAAAAAACACATAATATAACTTCAAACTTGACATTGCCAACAGTTAACACTTGACAGATACCTTACCTACGATTTTTTATTTTGTTGTGAAATGATAATGCTGTGATCGTGGCTGTGATTTCCTACGATTTTTAGCTTTAATTTCCATCCATTAGCCGTGCTGCGTATCCGTGCAATGAATCGGTCATCGATAACTACTGCTAAAAGCTTCGTACCGTCATGTAGAAACACTACAACAAATAGCCGACACAAATTGTTTGTAAATGTGAAAGAAACGCTTTTTAAACAAGAAGTGGTGCGAGGAGGTAAATATGGAATACAAGCCTGGGCGTCGTCTTTTTTGTTGCGAAGATCATTTGAACGTAAATATTACAAAAAAAGTACCTATGTAAAAACGAAGGCGAAAAGTAGGTAATAGAATCCTGAGTATTAATAATAATAATAATAATATTCCACAACTATCACACAACGCCATCTAGTCCCAAGCTAAGCAGAGCTTGTGTTATGGGTACTAGACAACTGATAAACATACTTATATATTTCTAAATACATACATATTATAGATAAATTACACCCAGACACAGAACAAATGATCGTGCTCATCACACAAACATTTGTCCTGGGTGGGACCACCAGTATCCACCACCAGTACCACCACCACCACCACCACCCACCACCAGTATTCATATGATAGAATCCTACAAAAAATTCAGAGAACATGTCTGGTGCTCAGGGCTCTCGAAATGAAAATTAAATCTCGTGAACTACTTTTATACTAGAACAATTTCAGCTTTCAATTTACTTCAAGCCATGTTTAACATTCAATCTTTTTGCAGTTGGAAGAAGATCTAGAAAACTACCAATAATACAAATTAATGAAAGGAAGACCTGTACCTACTCATTCAGTAGTCAGCCACAAACATGTTGGATACCTAGATGCTGTAGTGTTAATTGCATGTGGTTTAATAATTTACAAAGTGAAATAATAAAGACTGATTAAATAACATTATCGTTTTATTTGTAATAAGCACTAAACAGTAAGTGCTTGGCCAGACTGGCAGCGCGGTGCGGGGAGTGACGCGGGTGCGGGATTTGCCTGTCCGCAGTGGACCGTTTGAAGTTTGCAGTCTGGCCAAGCACTAAATACTGTTGAATTTACAAGAAACGAGCAGTTAATGGACCTGTACAAATTACAATACCTTATTTTACACCTTATAATATATTCTCTTTATTTGTTTCACTTACATAATAGATTACATTTTTAAACATTTCTTTTCTCATTGGCCGTTACGACTATCGGCACAAAGCTAGCCGAGTTCACATACCACATATCGACAACCTCGTGTGCTAAGTCCAGACATTTTATTTGCTTCTCCTTCTCAGCTTTCACAAGGTTCTCGTTCTGTCATGAATAGTCCTGTCAGCGATGATAGACTGATCCCAGTACAACGTTACAAGGTCTTTTTACCCGACTGCGGCGAAGCCCAAAAGGAGGGTTATGTGTTTGACGTGCATGTATGTATGTATGTATGTCCGTTTCTTTGTTCCCTCATGACTCATAAACGGATGAACCGATTTGAATGAAATATACGTCATTAGATTCGTCTTGATGGCGCGAGTGTTATAGGCTACATTAAAATTAAAAAACAAAGCAAAATTGCGGATTTTGGGGGTCAAATCGCGGAGTTCAAAAAAAAAAATTTTCCAATACCATCGAGTAGGGTATCAAAATAAAGGGTTTTAAAAGGAGATTACAAAAATATATAACACTTATATGTTTAAAAGAAATTCAAAGTGAGAAATCCTATAAAAAAGCACAAAAGTTAAATCATCTGCGAAGAATAATTTTACGCGACCAACGAAAGAACAAACACAAAAGAACTAAAAAGTTGGAAATAAAAAAAGTAGTTAAAAAACTAAAAAACCCGACTGAAAAAACTGAAAAGCAAAAAAACAAGCACATTTTAAATTAAACAAAACTTGGAAGCAGGCGTTCATTTGAATATTAAATTATGAAAAGAAAAAATGAAAATAGAATGGAGAGCTTTTTTAGAGAACTGGGTCGGGCACATACTTGTAGTAAGCACGGTACCTACCTCAGATTCTACAAGTTTATATTTCAAGGCAAGTTGCTGGTGAATAATCCTGGCCACTTGATTGTGCCTGTGCAAGTACTCGCCGTTACCCAGATGAGAACAACCAGAAATAATATGTCTGATGGATTCCACCCAGACGGTGGCATACCCAACACACGTCAACCGTCCCGTCCTTCATATTATATTATACTAGCGGACGTCCCGCGGTTTCACCCGCGTAGATCCCGTTCCCGTGGGAATACAGGGATAAAAAGTAGCCTATGACACTCGGCAATAATGTGGCTTTCTATTGGTGAAAGAATTTTTAAATCGGTTCTGTAGATCCCGAGATTACCCCTTACAATTTAACAAATATACAAACACACAAACTTTACCTCTTTATAATATTAGTATAGAAGTATAGATAACAATAAGTTTTATGTCTTGGCAGTAATAATAATCTTTTTGTATATAAACATTTTCCAAAATATCAACGCTTTATCAATCAGGTCCCTATTGTATTGATGATGGTTCACTGCTCCTTTTTTCCAACCAAAATAAAAACACCAGTGTATGTTTGCATCCACCGGCAGAAGCAGCACAGCCATCACAAGTTGCTTGCAATATGACTTCATCCTTTTCGTTCAGAGTTAAAGTTACCATGTACTGCTTATTTGACACTCGGTGTTCTGGAACTACTTTGGCCCTCACGATGCACTTGACTTGGTCTCTTTTGAATTCAACATAGCCAACAGCAGAGCCCACATAGGAAGCGCGAGACGACCTGGATTACCAAAAATATATTAGTTAGGCAGTAAAATTACTAATGTAAATGGGTGCAAGGTATTTATAAATATAGGTAGGTACAGCAGTAGTTACATTGTTACTTACATTAGAGCTTTAGTTCCTCGGATTTCAGCGATGTTATATTTATTATCATTTTTCATGAACTCCAGGATCATAACATTATCCAATTTGGGCAAGTTAGTGGAGTCGCTGCGTACAAATTGATCCATATTTAACTAATCCAAATAATAGGCAGGCAGTTCCGTAAAGCGTGCAATGGTCGATCAATGGTGCAGTAAGTATCAAAGTCCAACGGGAAAGCAAGGTCTGTCGTGTACAAAGAATAAACGTAGAGAAAGAGAAATTAGGGCAGCGCGCGATCCGTCCATATCTAGCATCTAGTATTGATACTGACAATGACGGACTGACAACAACAGTTTTTTAAAAATTTATCTTGAAAAGCACGAAGGAAGTAGTCTATTCAGGAAACTTTATGACGTCATTTAGAGGTCAAATGAAAGTCAAATCGTTACAAGTATTATTGTGAAAATAAACACAATCTTGTGATATAGAGAGTTAAAAGTAGAAAAATAAGACATAAGGACTCAAAATGTCCAAATGGTTTTGGAATCAGCTTAAGTTAATTTTTACACCGTAGGTCGGTGGTAGGTAGGCGTAGGTTTTTTTTTGGTTGGTTTTTTTGCGTAGGTTTTTTTTTTTTGGTTTTTTTGTGGTTGGTTTTTTTTTGGGTTTTTTTTCGTGGAGTACGTGCGCCAGAAGACGAAGTACATGGCGAGAGTGCAGTTGCTTGAGTCGCGCCGCAACGTCAACTTTAAGGCGTTCGTGGTGCGAATACCAACTTGTTTTCTGCATCTCGTCTTGGTAGAGGACTTTTGGCCGCAAGGAGTGGTGTTCCGTCGCTTCCGCGGGCAAGTGCCACAAGAACGCGCAGTGACCTAGTGCGCTAGTGAAGTGCTACTAACATAGTTTTAAGGCTCTATTAACTAACACAAATTGTATTTTATTATATGTATGTTAGTCTGTAAGGTATTTATCTATGGGCCATAGATGCCTGAAAATAAATTGATTATTATTATTATTATTTACTTTACATACCGAATTAGTCGCTTCTTTTTATAAATATTTGCATGAATCATAAAAACTTGTATATTTTTTTTTGTAAAAACTTCGTGAGGGGTTTATTTTTTTAAAAGACATTATTTTGACAGTTGGGAAAGAGAACGAAGCTCGAGTATGTAATAGCCCACATCCCGAACTCTATACGTCCCTGCAATACGCCACTTTGTTACTTACAACTGTATTAAAAAAATCTTTTAAACATATAAGTGTTGTATATTTTTGTAATATCCTTTTAAAACCCTTCATTTTGATACCCTACGCGATTTTTTTTTCTTCCCGCCTGATTCGGTACAGGTACCTCCCGAAACAACCGTGTACGGTGAGGACCTGTGTCAGACGGAAGGTGAGGGCGCCGTGGCGCCTCTTCAGCCACTCCTCAAAGAGGGGAACTGCTTAAGGGATTCTGACATGGTTTGACGACCGCCATTTGGCGGCCGGAACCACCGGATTATACGTGCCTTCCGAAGCACGGAATCATTTATTTATTAGACAATCAGGTGATTCAAGCCTGCAATATCCTAAACAAACTGTAAACAACTATACAAAGTATACTTCCCGTGGGAATCAAACCCACGACCACCTGGTCACAAGGCAAACGCCAAAACCACTCGACCACGGAGGCAGTTAACTCTAGACTAGTTTTTTTTTTTTTTTTTTTTTTTTTTACTCTAGATTTTAGATTAAATAAACGTTATATCAAATAATATTATACGAAATCAGTTTTAGAGCAATTTTTATGAAAATGTTTAAAATAAACTTCAGAAGAAAAATCTGCTTCAGAAGTCGGTGGCAATAAAATGAAATCAAACATACAAATATCACCGACTTCAGAAGCTGATTTTTCTTCTGAAGTTTATTTTAAACATTAGTCTTATTTGTTATTATTGTAGACTTATTCTGCATATAATTTATAAGTATCTATTCATACACATTACTAACTAATAACACAAAGTACAAGGCTGTTTTACTTCCGTCACTTCACCATGTCAGGGCCAGTTGAAAACCAGCGTCGGGTACTAGTTGCTCGGCAGTTTGCTGAACTGGTCCTATTTGGTGCAGCCGTGAGATACACACTCAATTTCGTGTTTAGTTCTTAGTTTTCTTTTTTAAATTTTTTACTTTGTTGTGTGCACTTGTGGCATGTGCCAAATAAATATGTTTTCTTTCTTCTTTCTTTCACTGCGCCGATGCCGTATTAATATGGGATATAGACGTACCATGTCGGTGTCAGAGATCTCGTGGTACTCGTGGACCTCGTCTGCCTTGGGCGCGGCGCCGTCGTCCCACATCTGCGGTCTGCTAAGGGTCCCACTGCGAGCCTAAACGAAAAAGTAATTTATTAATTTGACTTGACCGTTATTCGAAGCTTATTTCATTGAGATATGCCCTACGTTTCCCGCTGTGCATATTTTTCTTTCTAGCGCGTCACATCCGCTTGCCAGTGGTAGGGAGGTTCGGTAAGCGAGACTCGCCATTTTGATTTCATTGGCGTCTTACTTGCCGCCGTGAACAGTCGTGTCGTTCCGCTGGGCATGTGCTAATTTTGGTAAGGGAAATAATAAATCGAGCCACAGTTTTTTTTAATCGGCCACGTGATCAAACTTCTAATTTTATAACTAAGCCACGGGAAAATTATATAGCCTCTAAAATACTAATTCGTCTTTTTTACAACGCCCACTAAATATTCTATAGAAAGCGTCAAGTGAAGATCAACAATTATATTAACTTATCCTTGTTATTTATACATAGGCACCTAATTTACTAACTCAGCCACGGAATTTATATCTCACCACCATTTTACATTTTACATCTTCAACACAAGGCCCTCAAAAAAATATAATTAAAGCGACCATAGTCAACACCATTTATTATAACTTAGCATGTAAAATAATACCTTACATTCTTTTATCGTGAAAATAGCCACAGCAAGATTTGGTGCGAGCGCGCGAGACTAGTGACCGGCCATTTGCACCAATCAGAGAGCGCCATTCGATTCATGTACTAACGAGTTAGTCACGTATATTCAAAATGTCAACTTTAGATACACTTTAGATTATTACATTTACGTTAAAAATACCTACTAGTAACAGAAATGTTTTTACCATTGTCTAATTGACTAGTCACAGTCAGATTGTATGACTCGTCATTGTAAACTGAGGGAAATAGGTTAGGTTAAAACTGTGACCAAACGCGCGCGAGCCGAGTGAGCGAAGCGAGCGGTGCCGCGGCAGCGGCAGGCGAGCGCTACTTCCGAGTTGCTTGCAGAAATGTTTTCACAATTTATTGTCTTGTTTTCCGATAAAAATGAAGTTCTGAAGCGATTCTGTCGATAACTTTTGTAACACAACATGTAAACAAAATCGATCTTTAGGACATTCGATACTCTGAACTTCAATGTTTAGGTCATTAAATACTCTGAACTTCTATATCTAAGCCTTTCGATGACACGACAGGAGTTTATACGTACTATTAGTGGCTTTATTATAATATTTGATGACAATTTTAATTAAATTTTAATGCTCAGTTAATGTGGCATGAGTTATAATTTAAACGTACTGAGTTAATAAATTAGAAGCTAATAGAATATTTTTTTGATGCCATATATTAATATTTTAGAAGTTTACTGTTTGAATCCATGTTAAAAAATTTAGATGCTAAAAAATAATCATTATGCTAAGTTGTATTTAGAGTGGCTTTAAAAAAGATAACTTGTGGCTAAGATAGTATTATTTAGATGCTCGTTAATTGTGGCTGACTTAGTCATTTAGAAGGCAAGTAAGATTTTTAGATGCAAATAATGCTATTAAAAAGAAGCCGGTTTAATTAGCACCCATTTGGTAAAGATCTGAAGATATTTGGAGATAGACATTAAACATTAACATTTTTCAATAACAGAACAAGTTTAGTGATTTTGTTGTGAAAGAAATTTTGGTTTTGGTTTGAATCCATGTTACAAATTTAGATGCTAAAAAATAATCACGATGCTGAGATGTATTTAGAGTGGCTTTAAAAAAGATAACTTGTGGCTAAGATACGAGTAGTATTATTTAGATGCTCGTTAATTGTGGCTGACTTAGTAATTTAGAAGGCAAGTAAGATTTTTAGATGCAAATAATGCTATTAAAAAGAAGCCGGTTTAATTAGCACCCATTTGGTAAAGATCTGAAGATATTTGGAGATAGACATTAAACATTAACATTCTTCAATAACAGAGCAAGTGTAGTGATTTAGTTGTGAAAGAAATGTTGGTTTAGTTACGTAATCATGGGCAACTGCTCGTTACGTCATAGGTTACCTAACGGGACTCCTTACATATTGTGTATTTATTTATGTAAACAATTTGTAAGGACAAAATACTTATTAAAGGAAACATAAAGGTAATTGGGTTATTGTACGGAAAATTACTGAACGAGACTGGTACGGTTAATTTATAATAACTTGTACCTAACATTTTGTGCCATAGTGCGAGTAACCTCGAATCACCTCGTTGATGTAGTGATCGCAAGCGCGACTGCTGAGCATGATGTGCTGGGTTCGGTTCCCGGGTAGGGCAAAATGTTATTGGGTTTTATATCAAGAATTTCTCAGTAGTAGCTACAGAGTCTGGATTTGAGCCCGATCGATGGCAATAGGTTCGGCCCCCATTACATGGAACTTAAACATAACTGGTAAAATGTAAGTTTACTATTAGATACATACACCTCTGCCTATCCCTTCGGGGATTACAGGCGTGATCTTATGATTGTTATGACAATGTTATGTAGTTCGAGTAACCGGGACACGATCGATGTACTTGGATTTTTTTAAGCTATTGCATAGCTTCTATCGCGGGCCTTGAGCGTGGAAAGCGAATCCAGAAATTCCCAAACGAAAATATTCAAGATTCAGTATTCAACTAGGTTGCTATGGTTACGGAAAATAACAAGATTGTCAACTGAGGTTGTCAAATTAAATAATTAATTATTTGCTGTTGATAAAAAATGCTATGCAATAGTTTTTCCGCGGCAGTCTCCGAGTGCCACATTTAATTTTTTTTATCAGTGTCGCCTTTAATTGAGACCGCAGACGCGTTTCGGTGCGTTGTTCAAACATAACATCATACCGGTAATCCCCGAAGAGTTAGGCAGAGATGTACGTATTTCACGTAACCTTTATAGCGCCACAGTCACGTATAGACGACAAGCCGAACAAGCAAAAAAGTGCCCTAAGTCTGTCGACTTAAAGGTCCTTTTTAGCTTGTCGTCTTACTTGACCGTGGCGGTCAATGGGTTAAATGTCTAAGTCCCATGTAGGGGGCAACTTATTGCCATCAACGGGGCACAAATCTAGACTCCGTAGCTGCCACTGATAAATTCCTGATGGACAAACCCAGTAACACTTTACACGACCCGGGAATTGAACCCAGCACCTCATGCTTAACAGTCGCGTTTGCGACCACTTAACACGGGACAGTTTTAAATTATCGGTGTGCGCTAAAAAAATATTAATTTGTGTATCTGTTCTGTGATTCCTGAGTTTGTAAATATTGCTGTAGGTACAGAAAAAATCGGCTTGACAGAAACTAATTAAGTGAACTACAATAAGTTATTATTTCGAAAAACTAAATATTTTTTCAGCTCTGTCTAACCCTTTGGGGATCACAGGCGTGATGTTATGTCATGTAAATTTTATAGACTTAATGATAGTGTGTGTTCGTGCTCATTTTAACTACGGAGAATGTAAGCCAAAGTTGGAAAAATAAGTTACAGTGTTATTCTTCTTTTGAACATAACAACAAAAAAAGAGCAACTAAGCATTATTGCTCTTTCAAAAAACCAAATTCAGTCTACAGTAATAGTTAGGTAACATTCTCCAAAAAAAAAACGGGTTGCACTCCGGTAGTGCCAGCAGAAATGAAAACTTGAACATTAACATTGTGCATTTTTAAATAGGTATGTGGGAATGGTTAGGGAATAATTTCGCATGAATTGCTTTATTTATCAGCATAAAAGTACTATCATTTATGTGGTTAATACAATATTCATTTATTGCACTATCGTACACAAACATGTCAATTTAATATAATTGACATGTTTGTGTACGATAGTGCAATTAAAAAACATTAACGTTGTGCATTTTTAAATAGGTATGTGGGAATGGTTTGAGAATAATTTCGCATGAATTGCTTTATTTATCAGCATAAAAGTACTGTCATTTATGTGGTTAATACAATATTCATTTATTGCACTATCGTACACAAACATGTCAATTTAATATAAATTGACATGTTTGTGTACGAAACATCAAAAATTTCACATGACATTTATTTATTCATCATGACATTTTGACATTTGACACACACGCACATTCGCACAAGCGCCCTGCAGGGCTATTGTGTATCTTATAATGACAGTGGATAACTTTTAATGTCTATCAAATAACTGTCAAATGGAGAGTTTTTAAGAAAAAAATGTACCAAACCATAACCAATTTACAGTTAATCTATGGACATTTCTGATAGCCACTGACGTTAAAAAGATACGCAATACGCGATACGCGGCTGCTCCGTCTTACGAATTTTCGATCAGGTTACGTATCAAAGAAATATTTTTACCCATCCCCAAAAAAGTGCACAACGCCGCTAAAGTAGTTTTCACTTCAAAAATATGTGCTATGTTTGATACCTTATCAGTTATACCCGTACTGGTCGACGGCTCCGACAAGGACCAGTGGTCGTTCCTCACCAGGCTCCTTGCATGACCGTCACCTGCTTACAAACAAAAAACATTATTGGGTATACCTCTGCATAACTGTTCGGGGATTACAGGCGTGACAGATGTATTAATATGTCGTCGCAAACGATTTCAAAATGACAACACTTTCAAATAATTATTTCCACGTATTAAACCTCCTCGTTGATTTCCAAACGATAATGTGGGTTTGTTATCATTGGTCCATAGTATAGTCGACCAAGAAATTGGTTTACCACTCTAAGGTTGAATACCATTTGCACGTACAAAACATCAGGTGCTATTTTCACGTCAGAATCTGTCAATCTGTCATCCTTAGCGAATAATTATGTTACTGGGAGATGTCATCAAAAGTGGTAAACCAATTTCTTGGTCGACTATACAAACCAATCAATGGTTTGTACTATGGACTAAATCATGAAACCGTTCTATTATAAAAAAAAAACAAACTGTTTATAGAAGAAGTGAGCCATATCAAGATTTGGTAATAATTCCCAAACATAATTAGTAGCATATGGTAATTTTAGTGTGCACGTGCCTAGTGTATACAAATAGTATGAGCAGTGTTAAGAGGAAACGCGAGTGGTCTTTTCTCCATACAAACGCTCTCGCCTGTTTTCTTTTTGGTTAATGACCCTAGAGCAATGGTTTTTTACAGAATAATAAATATTAACTATTTCTATGCCCCTATGTTTTCCTTTTTGGTGATAAATTATTTTTATAAGCACTAGAACCCTCAAAAAATGCTCAAAATTGCTTGTTTAGATCGCTGTTAACAGAGTCCTAGTGTACAAATTTGACAACTATTAACGAAAAAAGAAAAACATGGCGGCGTAGTATATAACCTCCTTATTCATTGTCTAAAATATCTTTTAAATTGGTTCAATATTGGAGGAGGAAATAGGCGAGAGCCAAACCTCGAATTCTAACTTTTTTCTACAGTTGTCCTTATCGCACGAATTTGAGGGCAGGAGGACGGAGAGAGACAGCGATAGTAGAAAGAGACAGCACTCGCATTTCCTCTTAAAAGGTGAGGGCCAGTGTGACGGGATTTTTGAATTGTAAAAATATTTGATCTTTTTCAATATAAAAAATACACTTGATGCTGTGACGGCTAAGAGGATACTAATACTTCGTGACCTATCACAAAGAGGGAGAGGGGCCTATAAAAGCGACACAAAAAATCCTCACTCGGACGGGAATCGATGTGACTTTTTATATATTTATGCTTGTGCTTGTATATAATATGGATATGTGTAGAAATTAATGTCAGTATGTATTGAAAATAACCTCACACATTATTACAGTACCCGGCGATACATTTTGCACATCGACCTTTGGAAAGAGACAATCGGCAAATTTCGGCTTGGTAGAGCGTTTTCTCTGTCACACACTACCTATGTGACGTTTTGTCAGTCGTTGTTCAAGTGCGATAGAGTGCGGTCGCGTCCAATTCAAAATATATAATAAGAGTTGTTAACACCCCCAAATTTTAATAATTTAATTAAAGTTGTACTATGGCATCTTTAGGAAAAAGAGGGAAACCTTTACGAGGTCAGTCACGAGAAATGATTTACAATGTTTATAAATATATTGTAACCGAAGCTGACAGATTTAAAAAAAAATGAAGATGAAAATGTAAGTTGTTATTTTAAGAAGGTTCAAGAGCGAGTTGCAAATGCCACTGGAATTTCAAGAAGAACTTTGAACAATATTTTAAACGAAGTCAGTACTGAAACACATTCTACTGAAATTAAGTTCAGCTCTCCAAAAAAAGGGAGACCAAAAAAGCAATTTCGTTTGGATATGGACGATTTTGATTATGATGTTGTACGAAGAATGGTGTATGATTTTCACTTACGATTTAATGAACTGCCAATAATAAAATCATTAAAAGCTAAATTATCTGAAGCTATTAATTACAATGGGTCTGAAAAGACGTTGAGAAAAATACTTCACGAGATGGGATTTCGGTTCACTAAAATGGAAGATAATCGAAAAGTTCTAATGGAAAAGCACGGTGTAAGTCTCAAACGAATGGAATACCTCGATAAAATACGCAAATTTCGCGAATCAGGAAAAAATAACGTCTACATGGATGAGTCTTACATACTTACATACATCCCACACTAAAGGGAAATCTTGGAGTGATGATAAAAAAAAAGGAGTAAAAAAACCAATTTCAAAAGGTCAACGTTTGATAATAGTTCATGCGGGAAATGAAAAAGGCTTTGTACCCGGTGCCTTTTTAATGTATAAATCCACGGACACTACAGGTGACTATCACAATTAAATGAATAACGATAACTACGAAAAATGGCTGGTTAATCAATTAATCCCAAATAGACCCAGTGATTCTGTTCTAGTTATCGACAACGCACCCTATCACAATAAATATGTTGAAAGACCCCCCAACTCAAACACCATTAAACAGGAAATGATCAACTGGTTAAACAGACACGAAATTCCAGTTGATCCAAAATTAACTAAAACTCAGATTTACGCTATTATAATTATGTGTTTTCCGTGGACATAGTACTTGCTGAACATGGGCACACTGTGTTGCGGTTGCCACCATATCATCCGGATTTTAATCCAATTGAAAATATATGGTCACAACTGAAAGGCTATGTAGCTTCTAGAAATGTGGGTATGAATTTAACTACAGTAAAAACATTACTGACTGAAAAAGTAAACATGATCGGGGCTGAAGATTGGAAAAAGGTTTGCGATCATGCAATCAAATGTGAGAATGAATATAGAAGCATTCAACATGGTTTGGACAATTACACTGATAGACTAGTGATAAATACGGCTGACAGTGACAGTGATATTGACATCTTTGAGAGCACAGATAGTGAAATGGAAATAATTGAGAATTAGAATTATTATTAATTTTAATGGTGTTTATTTTGTACACTACAGCTGTAATTTTCCAAAATAATTAAATACATAAACGTAATGTGAACATGTTTTTTTTTTCATTTTATTTTACCCCAACCTAAAGTCATCACATAAAGAAAAATTGGTGTATTTTATATAAAGAATAAAAATAATTATCAAAAGAAGCAAATCATAATTGTTTTAACAGCTCCTAATAGATACCGGACTGTTTGAATTTCGTGCGACAGAGATAACGCTCTACGAAGCCGAAATTAGCCGATTGTCTCTTACCAAAGGTCGATGTGCAATATTTATCGCCGGGTACTGTATGTGTATATGTCCTGACAGCTATACGTCAAAGTACGAACCCGATACATCCATTCCGTCGAAGTCAGGCCTGTTGTCCGGCTTGTTGGTCAGCATGTGGTACGGCGTGGTTCCTGAAGCGCCGCCCGTCAGATGCGATGGAGAGTTCGGGTTGATGAGCGGCATCTGCTCCAGGTCCTCGGATGGCTTGTATGGCAACACGTAGGCTAGGCGAGGCTGCTGGACAGATAAGTAGAAAACGGATTAACTAATAGCGACCAGTTGTGCAACAGAAACAAATTTAACCGATTTCAAAAAATGGAGGGGTTATTTATTAGACCGGTAACTTTCTCTTTCATGAATGTCTAACGATTTCATAAGGATTAGGTTCGAGTTAGAGATATTTTTTTAATTTGGTGGTTTTGGTTTGTTTCGTTGTCTTTTTGTCACCGACTTCAGAAACTATAGTTGTTTTTTGTTGTTGATTTATACCTGATGCAAGGGTGGGTCGCTAGTTTTACATTACAAACCTACTTACACTACACTCGTATTTATAAACAAGTCATTACTATTACTTGAGTAAATGTCATTGTTTAAGATACGATTTTTTCTCTGTAGTTTAGTAATTCTTTAATGTTAGAACTATCAAACGTTAGAATTCTTAGTTTGCTTTCATTGACGGTTCTAACTTCGTTTAAATTCTAACCCATTGCATAAAAATATTTGCATAAGTAATTACTTAAGTCCAAGTAATTACTTTGACTTGACTATAAATACGGGGGTTAATAACACGTACACACAGTATCATTCTCAAAATAAAGTATCGGTCAAACAAGTTTTAACGTTTGTTGATCTAATATGACAGGAGAAATGGCAACAGAAGCTGGAGAATGTTGGCTTCAACAGAAGTTAACAGAACTAAAACCGAATACATGTTCTGCGATTCTGGTGATCTCTCCAGCCCTGGAGTTATAGCACTAAATGGCGCGTTTCTTCCTGTCTGCTCCGACTTCCCGTATCTCGATTCACTCGTGCGATGGCGAAATAGACCGTATAGTAGTGTTAAGCACAGAATTGAGAATGTGATGGATGAAATGGCGGCAGATCACGGGAACTATCTGCGACTCCCGCATTCCCCTTAAACTTAAGAGGAAGATTTATAAAACAATGGTTAGACCTGTAGTCTTGTATGGATCACAATGTTGGGGGTCCATATTGGCTCACCTAAAGTTCTTTACCTGAAATTGTTCTTTCTAACGATTTGTAAACCGAATGATCACTCTTCCTAAAATTTTTCATCCTAAAGTTTTCATTCATACTATTTGTAGTGCTACCGGCGATATTCATAACACTCATGTTTCCGAAAATTGTAATTAATAATATCACAATCTATCTATATATATAATAATGTTATGTTGGTTTGTGTACGCTTCAAAAACTCAAAAACTACTTCACCGATTTTCATGCTGTTTTCCCCAATGGATAAAGTAGTTCTCGAGGAAGGTTTTTAGTATATAATTTAACCGACTTCCACGCGGGCGAAGCCGCGGGCATCAGCTAGTTGTAAACAAATAAAAGTATAATAGATGTTTATTGCTACTGACATTATGAAGTTGAATGCTTCGGAATATGAACATTAGAGACAGAGTAGTTAGGAATTGTGATTGTTAGGATGAAAAATGTTAGGAAGAACATTTTCGGATTTCCAATTATCGGAGTTGAAAATTTCGGTGAACTTTGGGGCACCCCAATGTTGGGCCACAAAAATGATGAATGAAAGGCATTTGCATGTGGCTAGTAGTAACGTAGTAACGCCACGCTTGAGGAGTCAATTCGCTATAAGCGTCTTTTCGTTGTAAGTCCACGAACGTCAAATGTTCGCCTGTAGCGTGTACGGTGGGGGGATGAATCAGTTATGTACATACCTACAGAGTGATGCGTCGACATTACATGTGAAAATGTCGCTATCAAAAATAACTAAAAATAGTTTTGAAAGTAGGTAGTTGTTTTGTCTCGAATGATATTGTGAATTAGCGACAAGGAGTAAACGATTTGTAGCGGCAATCGGCGGGTAGCGGCGATCGGAGGCAGCGACCTCTCGCGTTCGGCCTTGGTGCACGCCATGGTCCGGGGCGAAGAGGAATGGGACGCCGTCGCCTCCTTCTGCGAAGCAGTGATGCTAGCGAAGAAAGTGGCAGAACGTGAGAGGGAAAGAACCTCTCGTCCCGGCCGCCGCGGGAGGCGCTCCGGGCGTCGGGGGCCACGTGATGACTTCCGGCCACCGTAGACGCGGGCCTGTGGACGGTGAGTAATGGGGTAGCTCGCCGTCCGGCCGTCTTATGCCGGCAACAGACCGTGTAGACGGCGCGTTTGTGTTCCACGCGCGCCTCAAAGAGGGGCCCGCAAGGGCCGACACCCGTCGGGGGCTGCGGATTATCGAAATGGCATAACGCGGCCGCGGCACAAGGGCGAAGAAGGAACATGGGTTGGTTTTTAGTCAGTAGAAGTCTGACACTCTCTTCCGCTCTGCCCAAGAGCGGGGGGGGGGGAGGGGGTTATTTGATTTTCCACCCACCAAAAAAAAACTAGTAAACGATTTAAATAGAGACTGACAATGTCGTGAATTTCGTAACATTTATAACAATAAAGAAAGCAGACATTTTCTAGAAAAGAATTTTAATTTCTTCCCACAATTTTTTTACGACATTCCTAAACTTATGTTGTGGATGTGGACTCATCCAATCCATCATCTCATACAATTAATTTCGACGATCATGAAATCGCAGGTCGGCTCATCCAATTCTCGTGCAAATTTCATCCTCTTTGTGACCATAAAGATAATAGTCATACATTTGTTTTTGACACTCTACGCTGGGCTCGCAGTACAAGGTGAATTCGCTTGGAGTGTCGCATTTCGTGGCCCTCGGGTAAGGCGGATGTGTGGTGTTACGCGATTGAATAAAATAAGAAATACCTACATAAGAGGAAGTCTGAAAATGGTACCGGTGATTGAAAAGTTGTGTGGAAATCGGTTGTCTTGGTATGGGCATTGTGATGCAGAGGAATGAGGAAAATGTCGTGAGGAAGGTTTTGAGTATAAATGTGGAACCATCCACATCATTATAAGAGTAAAGGAAGACCAAAGAAACGATGGATGAACTGCACCTGCATGTTAGTAGGAATGATATGGCAAGAAAAGAGGTGACTCATGAGATGACGAGAAACAGAGAAGCATGGAAGAGGAAGACATGCTGCGCCGACCCGAAATGCATTGGGATAAAGGCAAGAGAATGATGATAATCTAATATGACAGCACAGCACTTGAACAAAGACATGTTCATGTAGTTTATTTCTTACTAGCTGACCCGTGCCCACTTCGTTGGGCATAATTAGTCGAAAGTAAGCTAATTACGTTTCGAAAAATTCAATTTCGGGGACGTCCGCTGCGTAAGGAGCCGACCACGCGACTGAGCCGCGCGGGTACCTACCTCTCAGATCAGATGTAAAAGGCCACGCCCCTTTCTCCCGAAGCGGGCACGAACGCGAACCGAATTAAACCCGAAACCATCCCGCGCCCGCCGATGCTTTGCTTTTTTCTCCGATTCACTTTGCAAAACGGACTACCACGTAAAAGCCTTTTTATTTTTCGGTTTTTTATATAGCCTATGACACTCAGCAATAATGTGGCTTTCTATTGGTGAAAGAATTTTTAAAATCGGTTCAGTAGATCCCGAGATTACCCCTTACAATTTAACAAATATACAAACACACAAACTTTACCTCTTTATAATATTAGTATAGATTTAAAAAAGCTTTAGCTTAGGCGGTCAGCCTAGATAATTACGTGTGACTGTCTAAATTTATGGCATCGGCAGTTCGCACAAAACTTTAGAATTTAGTCGCGAATTATATGCGAGGCATAGTAGTTTGTTGGATAGGGTTGTTTTGTTTTAGAATCACACGCGGTCTGGCCACTATTTTTCGAATTAATTATTAACGATCTTGAGATGGTTGAGTTCACAAAGACATCATGTGCTTATTTACGCTGATGCGCTCAAATTGATATAAGGTGTTGAGGAGATGGCCAACAAAGGGTATAGAACCGATGTGGCATATCAACCTGTCCGCCATTTTGTTTTTTTTTTTCGAAATCTAGGCCCACGATGAAAGTGGTATGTATGGATAGAGGACATAAAGGCGAACAAAAAATGTCCAGTAACACGGTAGGTACCCCAAAGTGTCACGTTCGTGTTACCGAGATATTTCAAGGTAAAGATCGACAAATGAGTACAACGACAATCATTAAATATTTTTAAAAATAGCGTTATCTCGGTAACGTGATACTTTGGGGTACCATATTTCATGACATTTTTTGTTCGTCTATATATTCTCTATCCTTAGATACCACTTTCATCGTGGGCCACGATTTTGAAAAAAAAAAACAAAATGGCGGTGGATTGATATGCCAGGTCCCATTCAAAAAAGTTCAAACCCCTTTAATCTTCAAGAGGAAAAAACAAATAACATGTATCCAATATTTTTCAATAATTTATAATCTAACTGACGGACTAAACAGAATTATATTTTTTTTTGTCAGGAAAGTACCCTATTAAAACGATGGCCGATGTCTTGGTTCGAATCCATGTTAAGACGTGTTCATTTTACCCGACTGCGAAAATTAGATATTAATTATCTTTAGTAAGCCCCACGTGTTGATTCTGTGTGTACGTATCATAATACGTATTAGTATTAGGCAGACTGAATAAGACTGCAATATTTTAACATTTTCAACAATAGAAGCATAAATAATTAAAATTACATCAATAAAACATCAAAATTTGATCATGAAGTTAGATTCCATCCACCAAATAACACAAAAGGAAAAGCGTTTATGTGGCCCAATGAAAGCATAATAATGAATTGTGGGGAAAAAAACGATAACAGTGCCTGCGTGGATAGGCGTAACTTCCTAATGGAATTATAATATTCTTAAGCGCCAATAATATGAATTTTTGTAAAAATCTGCAATTTCAACAACAGATCAAAAGCTTTGTAATTTCAGACTAGCATTTTGAATTATGTCTAGTACATTTATTGAATTTCCAAACATTTGCATCTGCAACAAACGGCTTAATCCATCTTGAGCATAGGCGTTTTTAATTAAAACCTCTTCGTAATGGATTTAATATAAACATTTTAATGTCTAACAAGACTTCCCACCCACGCAGGTTACATCGCATCATTCCAGTACTTACTCGACCAGCAGGATCCAGGAAAGAGATATCGCCGAAGTAAGCACCATCGAGCCCGACATGCGACATATGTTTGACGTCTCCTTGCGGGCTCGAGATCATGCTGCGCTGTATTTGTGTGCGCTTGCTGCTGAACGTGTGGCGGGTGACATCCGTGCGCTGTAGCGGCGAGCGGAGCGGCGACCGGAGCGGCCGCGCCGATTGCCGATACGAATTCGGGGATATCGTGCCCGTCACGAAAGCGACATGTTTCTGAATGGGGATGATGGAAGCATAATGTTCGTTGAATGTGTGTAGGATAAGTGGTTCACAACATTTGCTGAAATGACTGCTCCCATGAGTATTTGTTGTGGGTGAATAAAGATAATGTTTACACACAAAATACGCTTTCAGTGCTAAAAGGCTCTTTTTTGTTCAATTGTCTCAAAATTGTGGTTTTTATTTTTAGCAGTGAAAAACGCGTGAAACGCAAACCAAATACGGTGAATGGAATGATCCAGTGAAATATTAAGAACCAAAAACACAGGGTGTAAAGTTGAAACGGACCCTAGAGGAGAGATGCAAAACAATGGCACCAATTCTATACAGTCATAATAAAATCTGCTCTGTATGAAAAAGTCGAATCATCAAACGGGTGAGGATAACGACATAATAGGGTAGTTGACTAAAAAAATCGAATTAGTCCGTCACATAGATTACCAAAAAATATTGGACACGTATTTTTTTCTTTTTACACGTAAACCTAAAACTAAGACGATACGGTGCTTCGAAAACTCGTGTGACGTCACATCGCACTACATTTTTTACCAGGTAGTGCCGCCAAAAGCCCCCACTCGCGATCTTTAACGCGTTTTATCTTCGTAAATTGTTATTAATTTGATAAAACAAAAAACACGTATCCAATATTTTTCGATAATCTAACTGATAGACACATCCCTATTGCCTCTAAAGTTTGCACCCTTCAAATTTACACCCTGTACACATTAGAAACGGATAAACGCCCAAACTTAACAATGTATGATCATGATAGGCGGCCTTTGATGGTAGTTTTTGATGCAAGACTCTTTGAGAGGGCAGAAAGGACATAAATTGGAAAACTCGGCCGTTGATTAACAGACAAAGATCGGGATACGACAGGGATCCATTGTTAATTTCGAGCGAAAGTAAAGTAAACAGTGCTGGATAACAGTCTTATATAATAAAACGAACCTCTGGGGTGTACGGTTTTGTATGTGTGGGATCGAACATGCCACAAGCGCCGCCGGGTAGCACACCGTACCAAAGTGGAGACTTTGTCATGCTTCTGGAATTTTTGATTATTATGATCACTTACTTTTGGTTTATCATATGGTTGTGGGCGTTTCATTGCCGATTCACGAAGTATTGAGACAGGGACATTTTCCTTCTCGGGTTTTGTATCTTCCTTCAAGGCAAGATCCCCCATAATTTGTGGTAATTATCAACTGTCCCACGTGCACTAAACACTATCATCACCTAATTTAAAGTACTGATATGTCCAATTTATACCTCGGGCGAACTTAGGTGAATCAACATTTTTACTTCACAATAATTGATTAGTATGGTAGCTTTAATCTCAGGTTTATAATGACCGAGTATAAAGGATTAAGAAGATGGCTATGATGTTTTATCTACCCAAATATCATAAACCCTCTATAATGCGTTCAAAAACCATAGGCAATGACCAGCATTACCAACCAGCAGAAATTAACAGTACTGTAATGAGCTCATAACCTACTGAAAACAGTAGGTTATGAGTTTAAATTTGGAACAGGTGTCAAATTCAAGTGAGTGTGCTATTCTAGTATCTACATTAAAACAGATACCTATCGATACGAAACCCCAATTCAGTATGATTTTAATTATAAATCGCACGACATTTTGATCTCGAGTGACACAAGAATAGTGACTTTGTTCGTTTGCCTATGATTTAAAAAAAATGACAAATAGGTATCCGAAACGCCGCCATTTCGAGCTGTCATTTGTTCGTTAGCTTTTTATTCCCTTTCATTGAGTAGACAAATTTTCTTATAAGTTCTTTATTTCTGTCGAAAATGAGTGATAGTGACTCAGAAATTAACATGAACACTCCGCCAGATATCGTAAATGCAGCGACGAATGCAACTAATAACCTGTTTATTTTTTATTGCATTACACTGGTAACAATGCTGGTCATTTCCCTATGGTTCCTGAGCCCATCATAGAGCCCTTATGATATTCGGGTAGATAAATTAGTGTATGCAACTATACATAATTAGGCATTACAACACTCGTGTGATGCTATTAAGAAACTCGCCTTCGGCTCGTTTCTTAAACCCACACTTGTGTTGTAATGCCCTTCATTATGCACAGTCGCATAAACTACTATTGAACTGAGTTACGCAATCAAGCAAGTGTCTTGGTCAGTCTCATAGGACGGTCAACGATACACTAAGTAATACTAAACGCTATGGCAATCACAAATACCAGTTTTTATTTATTAATTTTTATGAAACCCAGACCTACAATTGTAACGTTTCTGCGAGAGATGTAGGTTTATAACTGGCTTGATCGCTTTATCCCAATGTGCATTATTGAGAGCTCTTATAAGAGTCTAAAGAGGGGACACACAATCCCAAATTTGAGTTCCCATTTATGTAATACGATAGAGGTGCTTTAATACTTGACCCCCTGCTAAAAATTAATAATATGGACCAAGCTTGGACAAAAAAAGGGTTGACCCATTCAAAATCAAAAGTAAGTATTCATTCTTTTGTGCATGTATAAGAACTCAAATCGGTCCATGGGCGCATTAACTCAAACAGTTTCTTTAAATATGTTGCTATGGGCTCCGGGATTATGCTGGGAAAAAGGAAATGAGACAAAATAAGGAACCATGGGATAATGTAGTTAACCAAAATGAAATACCTTAGTAAAGACAAAAGAGCTAAAGGAGAATTGGCAGGACCACCGGTAAAAAGGAATGATTAGTGGAGTCTGTTTTTTATTTATTTTTTTATTTAATATGGGCTTACTCTTGACCTCAATCTTGCCCTAAGGGCAGAGATGAGGTCGACGATGGAACGAGCTTACCCAGAAGAAGCCTATTTACTCGCGACTTAAATAGATTGGGGTATATGAACTCGGGAAATCCGACGCAGGCAGGGTGTTCCACTCCTTGGCTGTACGAATAATGAAAGACTTAGCAAAACGCTTCGTACGAATGTGTGGAACATCGACAAGGTATGTGTGGAACATCGACTGTTTATCTTTCATCAAAATTCTTGTTCACCAACCGTACCCTAACTGGCCCTGTCTTCCTATAGGTGTTTTTCAAATAATAAATATCTGGAATATAAAGACTTAACTCATTCATTAATTCGAAGGGCTCTGGGGTGGTCCATGCACGCAGGAATATTTAATATTGTGTACAAGAGCTCACCGCTGACCATGATTTCGAAGCAATAAACCTCCTGGAGCGGACCTGGTTTGGTAAGGATAGAGGTCGCCATTAGAAAAAAAATAGCGTGAGTACGAATGCCTGAATATTTTATGGTTCTATGCAATAAGCAAGACGGAAATCTACACGTATATGACATAGCTTTAGTGTTCGTCTGCAGCGGTGGCGATTATTCTACAAATCACTTGATTCACTTGGGTCTGACCTGTATCATACAAAAGTTGTGTACAATTGTTAGATATTTTATCTAAAAATCTAGGAGAAGGAGATCCCGGCATGAGCTGGATTCTTTATCAAAGAATTGGGCCAGCAATGGGCTTGTAATAAAAATCTAGTATCACGTAGCGCAGTTTAGGGACGTCATGTCCAACAGTGAAAGACATAAGATAAGGACCAATGACCTCCATAGAAACCTAGGATCCACCATAGGTGGATGAATGGACCTTCATAGATAAGGTCTGAACTTGGATATTTAATATTAGTTCAAGATGAATTGGGCGGGCCATGTCCGAGATGACGATGTCATGTTCCGAGTGATCAGGACCAATGGGCCAGAGTCGTCAAGCAGAGGGTGCCAGAAGACGAGCGTCGTCGCCGAGGGAGGCCTAGAAAACGCTGGCTGGCGACCTAGAAGCGTTTGCGAAGAAAAAAAAAGGGTGTATCCTGTTTTCCACGATGGCTGGTTCGAGGAAAGTATTCGTGGAAGGAATTGGGGGAGGAATTTGCCTAGCAGTGGGACAGTATATAAAATAGGAAAACCCAAAATAGAGGTGCATCCTATGCAACTAAGGTATAAATAAAAGTAAGGAGTGTTATTTTTTCGGATTTTAACCGGTTCCCGTGTGGCCTACGATTTTTTTTAAATCTTTGAATGATGATTAAACCTAAAGAACTGTTGCATTTGAGTAAAATTTGCTAATTCCTTTGAAATAGAATATTGCGATTTTGATTTATAGGACTGGACTCTCACTGTATAAAGTCAACAGTAACCCTTGTGAAACACATTCAGGCTGAAGGCTAACCCGTACATGCAAAAAGTTTGGATGACCATGGTCTACCTACACTCCTACAGGGTGTAAACGTACCCTTCACGAAGCCGTCAAGCAAGCATTATGTACTTACATCAAACTAAGTACCCCTACGCAAAAAATATTGCTGGGCTTTTTTTTGGGTGAAAAATCACATTTTACGGTAAAACTCAAAGTAGCACTCTTAAAAAATTGTGCTAGTAGATGTTTTGAATAGTAAACTAGTCATGAAAGTAATTCAAGTAAAGTTATAACCTGAAAAACTAGTATTAAAAAACAGCTGTGAAAAATTTGGAACTTTGACCCGCGCTATCTCCGTAACTCCCCCTAGTTACGGAGATAGCGCGGGTCAAAGTTCCAGAACAGGATCTAGAACAAAAAAAAGATCGCTCTGACAGGGAGAACAAGTGCCTTTCGGTTTCGTTAAGGGTACTTTTACACCTTATATACATTCGTCTAGGATTTGCTAGCATGGAAAAGAGGGGCTTTCAAGTGTTTTACACATGATCGGTTCGACGTGATTCAGACAACGGGAGCTCACTTCAAAAGGGTAACGTTATTTAATACCTGTGTCTATCGTTTACGGAATTGCATGTTTCATGCACCAAAATGCGTGCGTCACCATATGTATGAACGTGGACGTATTAATATATAAGGAATACTTACTCTTTTCCTAATATCGTAATGATTTGCCCATTTTTGTACTCCAGGAAACTGTTTCGGCGACCATCCTCCGGCTTCTGGGAGTTTACTGATGCTTGCACCTACCAAAGAAAAATAAGACAACTTAGATATAGAGTACTGAATGAGGATTACTTTGAAGATGTGAGGTAGAAATTACGGGGAATGCGACAAGGTAGCCCGCGAAAGTTCATATAAGTCTTCATCAATTAATAGTCACTCAAGAGATTTATATGAACTGAGACGGTTGGATTAATGATTTTAATCATTATTACGCAGTAAATAGACATTTGTTACTGCCGCGAATCCTATTTCATTTAACATACGCCTTGACACAGACCAGCAAATTGCAAAAACCGTAAGAAAATTTGAATTTCGCGGGCTACTTTGTCGCATCAACCATAAGGAGAAGTAAAACCAATAAGTAGGTCATAGGCTAGGGATTAATTATGAAGTTCCTTCTACCCGCGAATTTCCTGATAGGAAAACTCAATACAATCTTGCCCGACCTGGTAATCGAAGCCACCTCATACTCTAAACCAGCGAGGCATCCAAGCATTATTAATTAACTAGTGACCCGCCCCGGCTTCGCACGGGTGCAAAAAAGGCATTAAAACCTTCCTCTTGAATCACTCTATCTATTAAAAAAAAAAACGCATCAAAATCAGTTGCGTAGTTTTAAAGATTTAAGCATACAAAGGGACAGAGAAAGCGACTTTGTTTTATACTATGTAGTGATATATAAACTTGATACACACCTGCTCCGGTCGGATGCTTCGTAACTTAGGCCCCAATTCTTTGAACTTAGGCCTGTTATTGAAATCGTGAGCCCAACACTCCAACATGGCCGCGTAGTAAGCTTCGGGACAGCATTCCGGTCGCTCGAGTCTCTGCAAATGAAATAACATTATAATATGGCGCCAAGAATCTACAGGCTGTCTGCGTGGTGTAACCACTATTTGGTGCACAGTCAGCAGCACCAATATGTATACACTTATCAACGTTTAGAAGCTATTTTCACTTAATGTATTGATTTTATTTTCATGTTACGTAACGAAACTAATATATTTTAGAAACACATTATCATAAAATCGGTCATACTTGCTAAGTTGCAGTCGTTAAATCGAGAAATTCGCCTTTGAACTTTGCCGAGTGTATACATAATTATTATTACTCGTGACTGTACTACAATGCATTTCTTTGTTTCTGAAATATAGTTCGCCGATTAGCCATCGGCGCTTTTCAGCGGCCAATTCCGCTAAGATGGGCCGCCGTCCGTGACAGAAAACGGTCAGGATGACTATATTAGTATTCAAAAAAGAGAGATAGAGAGAGAAATCAGCAGAGAGAATTAAACAGTAGTTATTAAAGGACACAAAGTAGTGGTAAACACCACCTGAAAGATAATGATCATCATCGCCTATGAACACCTGCAGAATCGACACAACGTGATGGAAATCGAATTAAGCGCGAGTATGGAAGTAGCAACTCTCGGTCCATTGACGATAATTCAAAAACCATCTTTTACAAACACGTTCGGAAAAAGTTACTAGAGTTGGCTCAAATTCTACCGAGATAGCAAGAAATGAACCGAATGATTAAAATACAGGGTGTTAGGTTAAACGAGAGACATATTGAAGGAGGGTATTCATTCAGTATTCGATTCTCGATTCAAACATGTAAAAAAACTATGACCTTAATTTGTGACGTAATTGTCCCATGGCCCCCCGCACGCTTACCAGATCTCAATTTATTAGTCGTTTCTTTTTCGCCATTGTCCTACGCCAGTTTCAACATATGATGGGAAAATGGATTATATCTAAAAGTAATTGATCCACGCACATTTTCTGTGATAAAAGCGAGGGTGGCGACTTTTCCGAAATATTTGTTATGGTTCTGTTTGTTATTTATCAGTGTTCCTTTTTTGTTTATATTTTTATTAGTATCATGTAAGCATGCACTATTGCGGGTTTCAATATGTCCCTCGTTTAAAATTACATACTGTATGTAGTAATTACGGGTCAACCTTTTTTAGTAGAACTTTTTATATCCGAATCTTATTTTGCATAGCAGTGGATGGCAGAATCTTCATTTCGCAGAAAATCATTTGGCGTACACTCATTTACGATAAATTCAAGACGCATAATTTTGTAAGTCAGAATCATCTTTGAGCATAAACTTCATTTTCAGAACCATCATATTGCCGAAAATTCCCAATCAGAATCGTCTTTCTACCAAATAAAATTCTGCCATCTTAAAAGAATGCCATTGAAAAATCGGCCATTGCAACATTCTGCGAAACGATAATTCTATTAAATAATTGTTCTGCCTTAAACACATTCGTTCAAAGAAGAATATGCCAAGTGTGTTATGCCAAATAAATTTCGGAGCATCAAGTTTCTGCCATATAGATGGTACCCAGTAATTACTTCGTGTTGGCATTGCGTGAAGACCATATAAGTATGTTCCCCTTAAGATTAAATCACAATATGATGACAGATAAGATGGACGTACCGAACCGTTAAACAAGCCTTCTAAATAGGGGTCTCTATCAAAAGAGCATTCATTATTTAGCATAATGAAGAACACATTACTTATTCAGCTCCCATTGAATTCCATTGAGATCAACGCAAATTATTAGCGATGCTCCATGGACCTTTATATTTGATCAAAAGTGTCTGTGGTCATTCATTGAGCCGGTTTTCAGATTATAAGGAAACTGTTGAACATGAGTTCGATACAACATATTTTCTTCTCGGCAACCCAACAGACCAAAGACAACAACAGGTACAGTACATGTTAATATGGCAAATTATACCAGTTGGTACAGTTTTTATCATTTGTGTATGGGAATTAACCGTAAATCTTGCTCTCACAGACCTTTTGTGAGAATATGATTAACGGTTAGTTCGTTAGCTATCAAAAATACTACTGGCAATTCCTTGTGAGAACTGTGAGAAATCAATTCATCGCTTTATTGAGATCTCCGCTTATTATTAGTCCTGATCTGGTTTCAAACTAAATCGCATTCAGAAGAATTTTAAAAGGGTTTTTAAACAAAATGATCATGATAAGAAAAGGTATTAAGCGGAGTAACGCTAGCTGCTATAAACGTCAGTCTACATCTTATTTGGTTATTTCTTTTGATTTTACCAGAATTCAAACACCGACCCACAGCGCGCGCGCACCCTTGGTTCCGGCCCGCTAGAATTAGTTTGAAAGATGTCGCCGCCCCGTGAACGCGTTTACAATTTTCACTCGTCTCGCACCCTCAGTTCATTGTTAAGTTTTTGGTTGAGGTACTTCAAGGTTACGGACAATAACTCCCCACCGTTGAGTTGGTAGGGATGGTCTTGTATACCATCAGTGGAGACAGCCTACGTTGAGCTATCCAGGAACTGTTTCTGTTGCAAAAGTGATCAGTGCTTTCGCAACCTAAAAACGAATGTGTTAGTGATGCGTTTTATGCTGAAAGAAGACGACGTCATGCTAGACTGTACTTAGGGTGTGGTGGTGAGAATTTTGAACAATACCTTCGGGTAATTTGAGTAGGTAATTTATATTTGTAAATACGATGTTAGTTTAATAAGTACATTTTATTTTTATCAGTTAATACGTTGATTTCAAATTTTTCACTACGTCAATAATATCTGGTGCTAAGTGCCAATTAAAAAGTAGTACTTAAACATTTTTTAGTGGACGGGTCGTCAACTAAGGTATTATTGCCGGTCCTAAGCCCGTTAAAGTACGAAGCAAAAATTCAAATCAACCAATTTAAACTACAAATAAAACAAAATCATTGAATATACCTGCAATGCGCCGAGTTAATTTACTTAAGGCTGCAGTCTTGCAAAATGCACTCGCGGGGAATTGTTTGCGCAACTTTGAATTTTTTATTTATAACAAAATAATGAAATAACATGAAATATTTTTATTGCACATAGATATCCCTAATATAAGTAATAGCTAGTTATTTTTTTTAAGTTCATCTAGGTGGATTATGTTAGGTAAATCAAGTGTTAAATACAGCTCTTCTCGCCCAACATCATTTCGAGTTCTGTTTGTGCGATTAGTTTATGGCAATGAAGAATTAATTTACAAATAGAAAGAAAGAAAGAAAGAAAAAAATATTTATTTGTCGCCACAATACAATTACAAACAAAATTAAATCCAGTAAACATCAACTAATCGACAAATCGGTTCAGCGCATAATTAGCGCAACATTCTCGTCTTCAAAATGCGCTGATTAGTTTTTTCTAATTATGTTTCATTTTCTTAATCCAGAGGTCACAATTTCATCAAAATTCTATGTTTTTATCTCTTAATAAACGGTTTGTACCATAATACCTATGCATCGTATGTATGTAATAATTCGATTATTTTGTGGCCAAGAGTTCATTAAGCAAATCATAAAAAAAAAAACACCTAAATCACATTGTCACTAACAATAACAATAATCTCAAAAGACCTCCTAAAAGAACAAGAATTGAGAGAGAATTCTTGTTTATAAACTCGTTTTTTGGAGGTCTTTTGAGATTATTGTTATTGTTAGTGACAATGTGATTTAGGTGTTTTTTTTTTAGGATTTGCTTAATGAACTCTTGGCCACAAAATAATCGAATTATTACATACATACGATGCATAGGTATTATGGTACAAACCGTTTATTAAGAGATAAAAACATAGAATTTTGATGAAATTGTGACCTCTGGATTAAGAAAATGAAACATAATTAGAAAAAACTAATCAGCGCATTTTGAAGACGAGAATGTTGCGCTAATTATGCGCTGAACCGATTTGTAAATTAATTCTTCATTGCCATAAACTAAGCGCACAAACAGAACTCGAAATGATGTTGGGCGAGAAGAGCTGTATTTAACACTTGATTTACCTAACATAATCCACCTAGATGAACTTAAAAAAAATAACTAGCTATTACTTATATTAGGGATATCTATGTGCAATAAAAATATTTCATGTTATTTCATTATTTTGTTATAAATAAAAAATTCAAAGTTGCGCAAATAATTCCCCGCGAGTGCATTTTGCAAGACTGCAGCCTTAATCTGAGCGTATCAGTAACATTGCCAACAAACACCTATGCGCCTTAATCCTACCTACCACACTACTACTCGGTCACATTAACTTGACGCTTGAGGCGCTTGACATTAGACGCAGAGATGCATCAAGTTAATGTGACCGCACTATACATGTTTTCGTTCAGATTTAAAATGGCTAATTTTAGGATGGTCTGTTCAGCAGGATTGAGATAAAAGGTAATAAAAAGTAACATTTTATTAATCAGCTGATAATTACCGTACTTAGAGAAGGTAAGTGAACTTTTTTTTAGGGCAATAGTTGTACTTTCGTTACTTAGATTTCCGCAGTTTAAAGATGATTAACCTTTTTTTTTTAATTAGATAATTATCAAGAGAAATTTATAACAATGTTGATAATTTTCAAATGCGACTCAGGACTTAACCCTTTTTTTTTTTTGGTGGGTGGAAAATCATCGAATGACCCCCCCCCCCCCCCTCTTGTTGGGCAGAGAGAAGGGGAGTGTCAGACTTCTACTGACTAAAAACCAAACCCATGTTCCTTCTTTGCCCTTGCGCCGAGGCCACGTAATCTAGTACAAAAATCCGCGGCCCCGACGGGCTCAGGACTTAACCCTTTGGTAAGACTTCAACCCCAACTTATCGGGTCATTACATTAGAAAAGGCCTATGCACTGCCCCCTTTAACCAAGAGGAAAGCACTGACTGTACCAAGTGATGTTATTTCTTCATATCAAATTCTACGTAAGTACCTGGAAGTTAGGAGAATCAATAGCTTCCAGGATCTGCTGTCCGGAGAAGGCAGCCCAGATAATTATTTCTAACATAATTAGAAAAAACTAATCAGCGCATTTTGAAGACGAGAATGTTGCGCTAATTATGCGCTGAACCGATTTGTAAATTAATTCTTCATTGCCATAAACTAAGCGCACAAACAGAACTCGAAATGATGTTGGGCGAGAAGAGCTGTATTTAACACTTGATTTACCTAACATAATCCACCTAGATGAACTTAAAAAAAATAACTAGCTATTACTTATATTAGGGATATCTATGTGCAATAAAAATATTTCATGTTATTTCATTATTTTGTTATAAATAAAAAATTCAAAGTTGCGCAAATAATTCCCCGCGAGTGCATTTTGCAAGACTGCAGCCTTAATCTGAGCGTATCAGTAACATTGCCAACAAACACCTATGCGCCTTAATCCTACCTACCACACTACTACTCGGTCACATTAACTTGACGCTTGAGGCGCTTGACATTAGACGCAGAGATGCATCAAGTTAATGTGACCGCACTATACATGTTTTCGTTCAGATTTAAAATGGCTAATTTTAGGATGGTCTGTTCAGCAGGATTGAGATAAAAGGTAATAAAAAGTAACATTTTATTAATCAGCTGATAATTACCGTACTTAGAGAAGGTAAGTGAACTTTTTTTTAGGGCAATAGTTGTACTTTCGTTACTTAGATTTCCGCAGTTTAAAGATGATTAACCTTTTTTTTTTAATTAGATAATTATCAAGAGAAATTTATAACAATGTTGATAATTTTCAAATGCGACTCAGGACTTAACCCTTTTTTTTTTTTGGTGGGTGGAAAATCATCGAATGACCCCCCCCCCCCCTCTTGTTGGGCAGAGAGAAGGGGAGTGTCAGACTTCTACTGACTAAAAACCAAACCCATGTTCCTTCTTTGCCCTTGCGCCGAGGCCACGTAATCTAGTACAAAAATCCGCGGCCCCGACGGGCTCAGGACTTAACCCTTTGGTAAGACTTCAACCCCAACTTATCGGGTCATTACATTAGAAAAGGCCTATGCACTGCCCCCTTTAACCAAGAGGAAAGCACTGACTGTACCAAGTGATGTTATTTCTTCATATCAAATTCTACGTAAGTACCTGGAAGTTAGGAGAATCAATAGCTTCCAGGATCTGCTGTCCGGAGAAGGCAGCCCAGGGTTGGAAGCCGTACGTGAACATCTCCCACAGACAGACTCCGAAGGCCCACACGTCGCTGGCTGATGTGAACCGAAGGAACAAGATGCATTCTGGAGCACACCTATAACATGAATGTATTTACATGTATTTTACAAAGTGGTAAAATAAGATGGAATAACCCTTATTTGTTTTATGTATTTATGTATAGTCTTTAGAAAATCTTATCCAACACTTGCGCTATATGTCACCTCATTTACTTATAACTACAAGGTTACAAGCACAATATATTTTTTACCATTGCCACTCGAAAAAGGGCATTTTATTCGTCGATAACAGTGAATAAAACGCTCTTTTATTCACTGAGTGAATAAAGACATTTTGAATTAGGAACAAACACGAATTACGTATAGTGCGCGCGGATCTAGTTGGCCGCGCCTAAGGTGGCGACAGGGGTGAGGGGGCGGGTTGCCTACAGCTCGCAATGCACAGGAGACTATAATTAGACAGTGATGACCAATCTCGAGATATCGTGAACAATAATTGTTCAATTTATGGAAAAGAATACTTAAATAAAAAAACAAAAACATGCCTAAGGCGCGGCCAACTAGTTCCGCGCGTATTATACAAAAAAATCGCTGCTGCTGAAAGTACGTACTGGGTGGCTGAATGGAGCTATTCCATTTCAAATTTTAAAAAAATATCCCGCCAATTTAGTTACGTTCTTTTCTGTCTTTTATTGTGGTTGTTTTGTGTTATTGGAAAATCTATTAACATATAATTAAGTAATTATAATAAAATGAGTTCTTCCGATGACGAAAATGAGAGACTGACTCCGGAATCATTTCGTTCTAAAGCAGCAGTAGATGATTTGTTTTGCTCCAAAATCTCGGGAGTTGTACCTGAAAACATACAATTTGTTCTGCGACTGGAAAACCATGAATGGCGCCAATTCCTTCTCTGAGTGCATATTTCTTAACTATTTCAATGAATTAACCAAGACTACGAAGCCGTCGACACTTTGGAGCATATATTCTATGATAAAAGCCACAGTGAGAATCAAACACAACATTGATATTTCAAAATACTCAAAGTTAGTGACATACTTAAAACGTCTATCCGTGGGTAATAAGCCAAAGAAATCTAGAGTGCTTAGCTCTCCGAAAATAAATACCATGCTCCTATTTATTTTCTCACAGTCAATGGTAAAAAGTAGAGTACACAACACGTGAATAAAAATTTTATCTCGGTAGGTACTTGTATCCCTCGCTCCGTTCAGGATTCTAGAGTATAGAATCCCTCGCTACGCTCGTGATTCTACTCTAGAATCCTTCGCTGCTCTCGGGATCCAACTTCGTACCTCGAATTAAATTCCCTTTTTATTCACTTGTTGTATAATCTACTATTAATTTATAAGTATGTCGTAGATAACGATATCGTTTTAATAAAAGTTGCTCAATTGATATTGTAGTAGAGGGGCAAACGCGTGACGTTATTTTTTTTGTAATGGCGGCACGTGGACAGAGTCGTTTTGGTAAGTGGGGATTGTCGAACGGTCACTTTGCATCGAGACACGGACCGAGTCACTTCTCCAAAACGAAACTGTCGGTTTGCCTAGTAAAATATTATTGTCACTTGGTACTGTTTATTAAGTGTGTTAGTTTTAGATTATTATTATCTGAAGTAGCTGATTAAAAGTGTGGTTATATTTACACATTGTGTTATAATTCAACGACACCTACAAAATGAACCCTCTACCATCGAACCAAAATGGTGACGACCCTATCGCTCCGCCATCGCTGGCGTCGTCAAGTATTTGTTTCACAGGAGGCGTCTAATGAGATGACGAGTAATAGAGACATTATGGAAGAAGACATGCTGCACCGACCCCAAATTAATGATGATGACATATTGTATGTTATATTTTCAATAGTTTTAAGAATGTATTCAATGAAATGAATTGATGAATGAAATTCATGTCAAACATAAAAACGAAAAAAAAATATAAGTACAAAATATTTACATAAAAAAAACTTTTTTCAATTATGTATTATTTTGTGCGACTTTTCCTTTCGTCGTCACCAACCTACCTAAATGTCTTTGTCAAATTCCTTTTTTTTCGTTAAGCCGTTGGTCCTGCGCCTGATCTCTCTCCGGTCGTGTCGGACTATGAGAGAAAAGGAACAGAGAGTGCACCTGTGCCTGCACACACACTTGTGCACTATAATATCTCCTGCGCATCGGGCTAATCTCCACTAAGATTGGCCGCCGTTGCCGAAAGCGGTCTGGAGGACTATTATTTGTTTGTAAATTGTATTTCGTTTACAGTTTTATACTATTTAGTTTTATTTTTTTATTTCGGTGTTAGGATTTATTTGATAGTTTAAAAATGTTCCTATGAACTAGCACTACCAGTGGTTTCATTTATTGTCGTATTGTCGGCACCACCCTGTATATTGTATCAAATTGTTATGCCCGACACACGTAAACATTATATAAATCACAGAACATAAAGAACAGGAGAAGTGTCGCCAAACTAACACAATCAAACCAATAATCATACAGTGCACTACAACTACACAATTTGTTATATCTTATCTTGGGTGTCCGTAGTCCTTACAAAATACGTAAAGTATCAAGTTTGGTCAGTCAAATATTTTGATCTTTTTCAACACGAATTTCTGGTAAAATGCGACATAGGGTCCACTCACGACGACGGCGGCCGAGCGCAGACTAAATTTTGCATTTTATTTTTTTCTCCCCCCATTCTTTCAAAAAGCCCTTTTTCAAGAGGCCTTTGCTCAGAAGTGGGGTAATAACGGCTAAATAAAAAAATAAAAATAAAAAATTCGCGTAATAACTTCGTTTTTTGTTTCTTTCATGACAGTGACCACTAAAATAAGCCTTAAGTCAAGCGAGTAAGGTTCACGCAATAGCAATAAATTTGTCGAATTAAGTTAAGTTTGATTGGTATTTCTTTACTGGCTTTACTTGTAATTTTTTGATAGGTTTTGTAGTAAATATTTGAGTTGAACATGTCTACTTCCGTAAAATATTTTTTAAAAATTCAATTTATGTCACAAAAGAGTGAGTAACATACCTAAAGTCAACACGATTTCGTAAATTTTATGCGGAGAGGCACCGAAGATATTTTATTACAATATAATTTACGAACATTTTCGAATAAAAAAATAAGTAATTATTGAAGATGAAGGAGTAATCTATATGTGTTAATTATTAGTATTTTTTTTTTATTATAAATGGGCTTGCTCTTGACCTCAATCTTGCCCTAAGGGCAGAGATGATGTCGACGATGGAACGAGCTTACCCAGTAGAAGCCTGTTTACTCGCGACTTAAACAGATTAGGGTTATATGAACTCGGAAAAACCGACGCAGGCAGGGAATTCCACTCCTTGGCTGTGCGCATAATAAAGGACCCAGCAAAGCGCTTCGTTCGAATGTGTGGAATGTCGACTAGGTATCGGTGATACCCTGCAGTACGTCTAGTCTCCCGATGGAAGAAGGGAGATGGTGGGATCAGCTCGTGGACACTCTCCGAAGTACAGTCTGTAGAAGACCGACAGACATGCGACTTTGCGACGGTGGGCCAGGCTATGTAGCTTGACAACCAGCTTATCGTCACCAATTAGCCTCCTGGCTCTGCGCTCTACAGAGTCAAGTGTGGCAAGCTGGTATTTGGCTGAGCCATCCCAAAGGTGACAGCAATACTCCATGCCAGACCGGACTTGAGCTTTATATAATACTGAAATCTGTCCAGGCTTGAAGTACCGCTTAACCTTGTTTAGGATGCCCAGCTTTTTCGCCGCAGTTTGAGCCTTCGACTCGATGTAGGCGCCGAAGTTCAGATTCGCGCTCAACTTCGTGCCAAGAAGCTCGAGACTGTCAGTAACTTGTACAGACGCACTCCGGAAAGTAGGGGCCAGATTAAACGGACTCCTTTTGGCCGTGAACAGACACACTTGCGTTTTGGTGGCGTTGAAATCTACCAGATTCTCGTCACCCCACTCGGAGACAAGTCTTAAGGCTGAATTCGTTCGCTCTACCAAGGCCTCTCTTAATGAACGTACTTCATCACTACTGGCTTTTGCGCTGGATGTATAACTCTCCATGACAGTGCTGTCATCTGCGTACCCAACAATACCAGGAACAAGGAGGTCATTGATGTGCAGCAGGAAAAGTGTCGCGGAGAGAACAGACCCCTGAGCAACTCCGGCATCGATAGCCATAAGGTCAGATGAGCAGCCATCAATGACCACTCGGATCGACCGTTCACTCAGGAAGTCAGATATCCAGCAGCAAAAGTCAGCGGGGATGCCGTATGCCGGAAGTTTGCTCAACAAACTTGCGTGCCAAACCCTGTCGAAAGCCTTCGAGATGTCCAGCGACACGGCAAGGGCCTCGCCGTGTTTCTCGATGGCCTCGCCCCAGCAGTGCGTAGCTAACACCAGAAGATCCCCAGTTGACCGTCCCCGGCAAAAACCATACTGACGGTCGCTGAGTAGGTCGTTCGCTTCAAGGTGCGCCAGCAGCTTACCGTTTAGTACCCTTTCCATTACTTTACACAGTATGGAGGTGATGGCGATTGGTCGATAATTACAGGGGTCGGCACGACTACCCTTCTTGGGCACTGGTTGTACATTAGCAACCTTCCAGGAGTTCGGCACCGTTTTGGTTTTGAGAGAGAGGCGGTACAAGCGTGTCAACACAGGAGACAACTCAGGCGCACAGTTCCTTAAGACCCTTGCTGGTATGCCGTCCGGACCGCTAGCCTTATTCACGTCTAGACTCTGAAGTACTCTACGAACCTCTTTCAAGTGTATTGCGATCTCCGGCATCGAAGAATCACAGCGAGGAATCGTTGGTGGCAGTTTGGACCCAGTATCTAGACGCGAATTGCTCGCAAACAGAGATGCAAATAAATTTGCCTTCTCGGTAGCGGAGTGAGCCAGCGACCCATCCGGTTTTTGCAGGGGGGGAAGTGAGGACCGGCAGAAATTAGATTCGACCGATTTTGATAGGGACCAAAACTGTTTACTGCCAGAAGGGTAAGACGCCAGTTTGGCCCCTATGCGACTGACGTGGTCGAAACGCGCCTTTCGGATCACCCGCTTACAGGACTTTGCGGCAGAATTGAAAGCTCTTTTCTTCGCGCGAACCCGAATATAGTATTCCATTCCCTGCCGTATCACGGCCGCAACCGCCTCAGCTGAGCAAGTGGGGTATTATTTGGTTTAGTTTCATTTGACCGTATTAAGTACCGAAAACGTGCTTATTTTCGTCAGATTTGCAAACGCGTCCTTAAGTATTTAATTTAATAGCGAGCAGCGAGCAATGGAGCGTAGTATCCTTGGAGTCAAGCTTACTGACCGAATAAGAAACTCGATACTGCGTTCCAAAACTCAAATTGCCGACGTAGGTCACACGGCTGACAAGCTTAAATGGAATTGGGCTGGCCATATCTGCCGCATGCCGGAGATTAGGGTAAGTGGAAAGAGGCAAGGGAGGCCTTTGCCCTGCAGTGGGACACAAATGGCTAGTAATAATAAATAATAATAATATAACTTACCATGCCACTGGCAGCTTCAAGTTCACGTTGTAGTTAGTTTGGTAGTAGTCTTTTCCAACGCCCAAGGCCCGTGAAAGACCAAAGTCCGATATCTTCACTCTATCCTTACTGAATACTAATATATTCCTTGCAGCAAGGTCCCTGGAAATTGTATCAAGTATTCCAATGTTATGATAGGAAACGTGACATAATTATGATATATAATAAATGGTTTTATTCTTAAATAAATTATTATTTCCAGTTATTGGAAGAAAATACATGATCGTCATATAATTGTAAATAATTAAAACTTTTAATTTTTTATTTTTTTAATTACTTTTTTTTCTGTATTTTGTGTGTGCATAAATAAATAAATAATTATGTGGCCCAGGCAACGCCAACAGTAGACATACATACATAAACTCACGAACTGTTCCCATAGGGGCAGGCAGAAACCACAGAACGCCACCTGCTACGAGAGAGTAGAGTATTGCATTTTTTTTTTTATATGGGCTTACTCTTGACCTCAATCTTGCCATAAGGGCAGAGATGAGGTCGACGATGGAACGAGCTTACCCAGAAGAAGTATATTTACTCGCGACTTAAATAGATTGGGGTTATATGAACTCGGGAAATAATAATAATGTACTACTTTCATAAGACACCCCTTTCTGATTCACAATTTATTATGTTGTGTAAAAGTACAACTTTTGTAACACTACATGAGACACCTGCCTAGCTTTCTTCCACCTCTGTTGGGGACTTATTACATTCAAACGGGCTGCCACTGTATGTCAGTATTTTAAACGGAGAAACGGTCTATCTGACGTCCACAACCCAGATACTGAAATAGGATAATCGTTGGTAAAACTGGTACTTAGATCGTCCCTTATTGCGCTTGTTTGCCTCTATGTACGATCAATTTATTTATTGCTTCTGTTACAAAGAAAATCATAAAAACACAGAACGTTACTAGACTTCAACAACCACAAACCTTTTCATACTTTGTATTCCTTAGTCTTCTCTAAATAGTATAAAATAAAGTTAACTGTAGGAATCCCTACTCGAAACTATTATAATAATTATGTACCCTGAAGGAGATTTAATAATAATAATATAATAATAATAATATTCCACAACTATCACACAACGCCATCTAGTCCCAAGCTAAGCAGAGCTTGTGTTATGGGTACTAGACAACTGATAAACATACTTATATATTTCTAAATACATACATATTATAGATAAATTACACCCAGACACAGAACAAATGATCGTGCTCATCACACAAACATTTGTCCTGGGTGGGAATCGAACCCACGACCTCCGGCATAGCAGTTAGGGTCACTAACCACTAGACCAACAGGTCAGTCACATCTTCATCATTTCTTTATCAATATAAAGAAATCTCCTTCAGGATATAGACATTGGGTGGCCAAAGGTTAAAGAAGATAGTGTATCTGTTTGCCAAAACAGATCCATTGAATAGTTGAGATATAATGTAAGTATTGTAGCAGGTGGCGTTCTGTAGTATCTCTCTACCCCCATGGAAAAAGACGCGAGTTGATGTGATTGAGAAGTTACAATACATTCAGTCTCCCGTTAATATTCGATTTACTTGTTAATGTGTCCTTATGTACTGTGCCAAGGTTAGATAGCTCGCTCACTACACGGTCACGAAGACTTGTGGCAGCAGGAGCTTTGGCTAAGAAGAAAGTATGCTCGCACAACCGGACGTCTGATTATTCTTAATTTTGCACCGTTCGGTTTCGTTTACTTATTACTGGTCTTAATAAGTGTTTTCTTTCTCATTTAAGGGTTCCGTACCTCAAAAGGAAAAAACGGAACCCTTATACCCTCTGTCTGTTTGTCTATCACAGCCAATTTTTTATATTATTATGTCTGTCTAATGGCCACACTATTCTCTGTCTATGCCTGGATGTCAAGAGACTTACTTCAAAAATACAAAAACAGTGCGCAGTGCAGCGCTACTTCCATAAATTTCAGTGGCAGTACATACCTATGAATCAGTCTTTTGCTTTCAAGATAAGTCATCCCATCACAGATCTGTTCCGCAAACTCGCAAAGGTTGGGCACCGGGAAGTTGAGCCGGAAGGAAACCTCTCGAAGACACTCTAGGAGCGACCGGAGAGGCGCCAGCTCTGTTACCTGAAACATATTACACGTGTGTGAACTAGTGTGTATATTTCCCGAGATCATCATCATCATTTCAGCCAAAAGACGTCCACTGCAAGACACAGGCCTCCACGCTATTTCCCGTGATACCGTTACTTAAAACTACAGTTCAGGGTTGCGGAATTTGTTCGAAAGAGTTACCGCAGCCCTGGAATGCAAAGAACATAAGAGGGAATACGGATGGATTTTAATCAGTAAGAGTCTGATATTCCCTTCTGCTCCACCCAGAGTCATTTGAAGATCTATGACCGTTCAAAAATAAAAAAATGCTGCAACAGTACCTACTTTTAGGTAAAAATTTGAAAAGCAAATGTATGTCTGTGGTTGCAACTTAAATACCAAAATTTATTAGGAACATCATAATCTTATGCAACGTGATATCCATCAATACCCCATGCGCAATTGTATCCTATAATTACGGTTATAAGCACACGCTTATCTCCTACAAATGTTGTTAAACCATCCATTGCTATAGTGCAAAATAGTCTCTGAGTAATAGTAGTTTATGCGACTGTGCATAATGAAGGGCATTACAACACAAGTGTGGGTTTAAGAAACGAGCCGAAGGCGAGTTTCTTAATAGTATCACACGAGTGTTGTAATGCCTAATTATGTATAGTTGCATACACTAATTTATCTACCCGAATATCATAAGGGCTCTATCATGGGTTCAGCCCCCCTATTGCGTATCTTTTTAACGGCAGTGGCTATCAGAAATGTCCATAGATTAACTGTAAATTGGTTATGGTTTGGTACATTTTTTTCTTAAAAACTCACCATTTGACAGTTATTTGATAGACATTATAAGTTATCCACTGTCATTAAAAGATACACATTATCCCTGCTGGAACCATAGGGAAATGACCAGCATTGTTACCAGTGTAATGCAATAACAAAAAATAAAACCGACTTCAAAAAAAAAGTCAAAAATAAATCAGTTTCTGAAGTCGGTGACTTTTGTTTGTTTGATTTCATTTTTTTGTCACCGACTTCAGAAACTGATTTATTTTTGACTTTTTTTTTGAAGTCGGTTTTATTTTTTGTTAAAAAGTTTTTATTTTTCACTTTTTAGTGGTTAACCTAATGTGGACAACGTAGTACTTTTTTTTGGTTTTGTTGATTTTTCAAAAACCGCTTGTCCGATTTCGATAAAAAAAATATGGGACCATTTGGGAAGTATACCCTTTCCAACAAAAAAAAAGAATTTTTCAAATCGGTTAGCAAGTGACGGAGTTATTCCCGAACAAACATAAAAAAAAAAAAAAAACAAACATCCGAATTGAGAACCTCCTTCTTTTTTTAGAAGTCAGTTAATAAAAAATAAACAGGTTATTAGTTGCATTCGTCGCTGCATTTACGATATCTGGCGGAGTGTTCATGTTAATTTCTGAGTCACTATCACTCATTTTCGACAGAAATAAAGAACTTATCAGAAAATTTGTCTACTCGTAACTGGAAATAAAAAGCTTACGAACAAATGACAGCTCGAAATGGCGGCGTTTCGGATATCTGTCATTTTTTTTAAATCATAGGCAAACGAACAAAGTCACTATTATTGTGTCACTCGAGATCAAAATGTCGTGCGATTTATAATTAAAATTAAAAGATACACATTATCCCTGCTGGAACCATAGGGAAATGACCAGCATTGTTACCAGTGTAATGCAATAAAAAATAAACAGGTTATTAGTTGCATTCGTCGCTGCATTTACGATATCTGGCGGAGTGTTCATGTTAATTTCTAAGTCACTATCACTCATTTTCGACAGAAATAAAGAACTTATCAGAAAATTTGTCTACTCGTAACTGGAAATAAAAAGCTTACGAACAAATGACAGCTCGAAATGGCGGCGTTTCGGATATCTGTCATTTTTTTTAAATCATAGGCAAACGAACAAAGTCACTATTATTGTGTCACTCGAGATCAAAATGTCGTGCGATTTATAATTAAAATCATACTGAATTGGGGTTTCGTATCGATAGGTATCTGTTTTAATGTAGATACTAGAATAGCACACTCACTTGAAGTTGACACCTGTTCCAAATTAAACTCATTTACATTACAGTTCTGTTTATTTCTGCTGGTTGGTAATGCTGGTCATTGCCTATGGTTTTTGAACGCATTAGAGAGGGTTTATGATATTTGGGTAGATAAAAGTGTCATACAGACAAACAGCGATGTAGTAATAATACAGGGTGCATTTCTGTCATTTAGCTACAAAGTTTTAAAAACGAATCGGCTTGTTTAGTCCTGATATAAAATGATAAGATTCACAGTGACATAATTATAATAGATTTCATTGCGTAACCGCGCGATGGGGGAGCGAGAACAATCTATTCTAAAAATATACCGTTCAAGAAACAAAGTGCAGCAATTACGAATATCTTAGGGATCACGTTTCAAGGACTTTACTGATTTTACTTTGGTATTATTGTTGCAAGTGGAAGTGGAATTGCGTCACTGATTTAATTAACCTTTAAAATTTATTATTATGTTTAATGCAAACAAAAAAGGAAATCGTTTACAGAATTATGTTTAGGCTGAGACATAACACCAGTGTCTAAATTGACTCTGATTGTAAGCAAATAAGCAGATGCTTTACTTTCGTGTTAGGTACAATGATTCTTGAATTCTCTTTAATGTTCTAACATCTAACTCAATAATTGAATTATCCAACAATAGGAGAACTCCCCTTTTGTTCTCCATAGGAACATGCTTTAAAATAGAAAGAAACAAAAAGAAAGAACACAATTGCATTTTGTACGTAGGTATACTTTTTTGTTTGCAATAAACAAAACTGTATAATCTCATTCTGCAAAAATATGGCAACAAACAGTCAACTAACTTTCTGACCTATTTTTCTGGACCCTTTTTTTTGGAGTTTGGAAATCATCAAATGACTCGTCCCGCTCTGGGCAGAGCGGAAGGGAGTGTCAGACTTCTACAGACTGAAAACCACCCATGTTCCTTCTTAGACCTTTGTGTCGAAGCCGCGGTATCTCTTTCGAACAACTCGCAGCCCCGACGGGTAATTCCGGACACTTCAAACTTAAACTCAAATATTTTATTTCAATTAAACCATTACAGGCACTTTTGAATGTCAGAAGGACGGAAGAAGAACGAAACGAGTGCAATACGTCATTCCGAAAGTCACCACGCCGAACCACACGCCACCGAATGCCCGCAACAACGAACACTCCGAGCACGAAAGCACGCATAGCGACGCAAACCGCAACAACGAATGCTCGAGACCCCGAATCACGGAACAACGAATGCACACCGCAACGTGCAACCGCCGGCCCGCGACCCGATTTCAAAAGAAACCCGACTTGAAATGAATAAGCTTACATACCAGCATCAAAGAGTCCAGATGGAGTACCACACCATATAGCCGCACAATGTTGGGGTGCTCGATGCTGTGCATCACGGCTGCCTCCTTCAAGAACTCTGTCGAGTTTGATGTCATCCGCTCGTGCCCCAGACACTTTATCGCTACTTGCAGCTGAAATAGTCAATAACGATTTGTTAGTTATGTGGCTTTAAGCATAATGTTCAACCGGTAACGTAGACGCGACACGGTTGGCGCAGTGGCTGAACTATTAGACTGCTGCGCTGAGTGTAACGGGTTCGATCCCCGCACGGAACAACTATTTGTATGGCCTAAAGCTAAGCTAAACCGAGCTAAGATCGGTCATCCAGGTACTTTACCCTTAAGGTGAATCCTTCAGGGTAGCACGCGAAATTATTATTTTTTTGAGTTTTTTAAAATTTGCAGTTCAGTGTCAGGTTTTACGAACTAGTTACAGAGATATTGGGGGTCCAAGTTCCAACCCTTCACAATTTTTTTATTTTTAGGCATCGTTCACACCAAACGTATTGTCCGCCGCCGACTGTGAGTATGTTCACTGTCTCTATCATCATCATCATCATTTCAGCCAAAAGACGTCCACTGCTGGACATAAGCCTTCCCCAGGCGTCGCCACATTGACCGGTCCCGTGCGGTATCATCCATCGGGTTCCTGCAACCTTGACCAGGTCATCGGTCCACCTAGTGGGAGGCCTTCCAACGCAACGTCTTCCGGTTCGCGGTCGCCATTCCAGAACTTTTCGGCTCCATCGGCCATCCGTTCTGCGAGCAATGTGCCCTGCCCATTGTCACTTAAGTCTGGCGATTCTTCGGGCTACGTCGGTAACTACTGCGCTACTGTCTCTATGGATTTAAGTAATAGCGTATAGTCGGTTCGGCGTGAGCAATAAGTTAAATATATATTGAAAAGCGATAAACTGCGTAACGTGTGCTCTAAATCAGCGGCGGACAATACGTTTGTTGTGAACGATGCCTAAAAGCTTTAATACCTCCACACGGAGAGAAAATTTTACTAGAAAACCACTTTTTCCAACAAAAATACGTGTAATTCCCACGATGACAAACCGTTTCATAAATACGACAATGCGACTTTAGTAATTCCATTTAATAATAACAAGCAAACAACCAAGTAACAACGAGTAAACTGGCTTTGTAATATCAAGTACCTAAATCGTTTTGTAATTACTGCAAGTCTCTAGCTTAGGTCTAGGTCTAAGGGTTTTACTAATAGTTTTGTTATTACAGCAAATAAACATGTGATTCCTAGTATTTTTTTCTGTGATTTCTCTTAATACTTTTGTTATTTCTGCAAGCCTACTGTAATGCCTTCCTGTGTTTTTACTAATCGTTTTGTAATATCAGCAAATATCTATGTGATTCCTAGTATTTTTTTCTGTGATTACTATTAATAACTTCGTAATTTCTGCAAGCCTACTGTAATGCCTCCCAGTGATTTTACTAGTCGTTTTGTAATATCAGCAAATATCTATGTGATTTCTAGTATTTTTTCTGTGATTTCTCTTAATACTTTTGTGATTTCTGCAAGTCTACTGTAATGCCTTCCTGTGTTTTTACTAATCGTTTTGCAATGTCAGCAATTATCTATGTTATTCCTAGTATTTTTTTTTGTGATTACTAATAATAGTGTTGTAATTTCTGCAAACCTACTGTAATGCCTTCCTGTGTTTTTACTAATCGTTTTGTAATATCAGCAAATATCTATGTGATTCCTAGTATTTTTTCTGTGATCACTACTAATAGTTTTGTAATTTCTGCAAAAATAAGATGATGATTAAAAATCTACTCGGCGTCTATTGTAGATAAATAGCCAAAGTATTTTTTGAACTACTACATATTGTGGTTTGTACTTTCTAGTTTTCTTAAGTGTTTAACTATTGGAAAACGTGGCCACTTCTGCCAACACCAAAATACTTCATCAAACTAGAAAACATAAAGCACAATAAATAGTAGTTCAAAAAATACTTTGGCTATTAATCTACAATATGCGCTAAGTACATTTTTTAATTATCATCTAATTTTTGCAGAAATTACAACTATTGGTTGAAATCACTGAAACAATACTAGGAATCACATGATTGGTTGATTCTTCGCAACGTGACACAGAAAAGAATTACCAGTAATTGAGGTAGGACATATTGAAAAATAATAACAACTATAATAATTAATAAACAAGTAATTTATTTCAAGAAACCTTATAAATACATATAACCTTGTAAGTATATTATTAAGTATTTTACATTATTGCACATATTGTGAAGGGTTTTTCCAAACCTTTCTAATTTTGTTTTCCGGCTTGCAATTGTTGTTTCGATTTCAGAGTCTGAAGCAATTTGGGTGAGGAAACCGTCCCTAACTTCTGACTTGGAGAGCTTCCAAGTCACTTTGCGCTTCTCCTTTATCGGCACACTGGATGTCAAGTACGGCAAAAGTAGAAGAGCTGCGTTGTTAATCGCCTCTGGACACTCTGGATCTGAAATAAAACAAAAATTTAGACTGAAAATTTACAAGCGTGGTATGGTATAAAATATTAGTATCTCAAAACAATACAAAACAATCATTGCTCACTCAATCAATAAGCAAGACTTACCGCTAACTCTATAGTTAGCGGTAAGTCTTGCTTATTGATTGAGTCAACAAAAACAAACAAACAAACAATCGGAAAATACTTGTCTATACAAGTATTTTCCGATTGTTTGTTTAACGTCTTTATCACGTAAACTCTTGAATTTCTCCTTGGCGATTGCAACAATCTTCTCACACAGAGGAACAATGTTAGTAAATAGGGCGTCAGACTTGTCCTCATATAGCACCTTAAAATCATTCAGTAGTAGTTGTAAGCCAGTGGGGCGCTTCAAGACGGGGTATTCATTAAAATATTCTTGCACGCTGCCGCCTCCAGAGTAATTGGAACACAATCTGCATTTAGCTGTCGCATTCCAGTTATCTTCTACAAGATGCCAATGGTTCGAGGGAATTACGTAGCCAGTTGATCTTATCAGCTGTTGTTTCATCAGGATCTGTAACAAAATTATTGTAAGTTATTGTCTTATGTTCTTTTGTTTTTGGATGCAGAATTCAGGTTGAAGACAAAAAGTAAAAAGTTCATTTTATTAATGGTTTTTTGACAACTCGACGACTGACAAATTAGTGATGTACTATAGAACACCAAATTGACAAAATGCCAACGCAAGCCAATAAAAAACATGAAAAAAAAAGAAAAAAAGTATATTAAAAAAAAATGTGACTAGGACAGTGACTCAAAATGACTATACTTCAACACTGTGTGACATAGACATACTCGTATTAGCGAAAGCTGCTCGTCTATAAATCAATAAGCTTACCTATGTCAGATAGTGCAGTGGCAGGATCAGAAACTATTGATGAAGCCCTTGAAGAGGAACGGGAACGGCCAAGATTAACTGGTTTTGTATAGCTTGATGTGTAGCCATGTGTACATACTTATTTAGTTATTGTTGATCGAAGTAAGTAAATATTAAAGAAATTCCAAATACCTTTAAATGTGGTAATGTATTCGGACAAGCCCCAATTCATTAATAAATCTCTAGTTAGCTTATCCATTTCAAATTTTCATCATATTCCTTCTTGTCCGTAAGTCGTGAGTGGCGGCGGCGGCGTAAAGCGACTGGCACAGTTTAGTAGATACACTGTTATGTAGGTAAGCTAACACTCAACACATTTTACTTTAATTTTATTAATTTAATCCCCCCGTGCCACACTCATTTCGAATGTGACACGGAGGGAGCGAGCGAAACCACACGAGAAACTACATATTTTTATTTTAAGCGTACGCTTGGTCCAGCCGATGCGAACGGAATGAACGAATCGAACAACGAAGTGACCAACCCAAGCCAGTTACAAAATAAATTGTAAAAAATACAAAACATTAACTAAAACCTACTACGTGTGTGTAATACTTGACATTCGTTTCATAAAAATAACAAAACGAATTGTCAAAAACATTGTTTCGATAAAGTTAGTACACTCATTTGTTGAAATTAATAGTGTCTTGTAATGACATGTAAAATGTAGGTAGCTAGCTAAGGAACTAACTACGTTTTGTTGCTACAATTACAAAACTGTTTAGTAAGATCAAGTATTATACCAGACATGTTTTGTTGAAATAAGTAATAGTCTAGTCATTGCTAATGACGTCAGACATGAGCCATATTTTTGTGGTAATTACAAAACGTATTACTAGAAAATAATAATGTACAAAATGTGTTTTGTAGAAATAGGTAACAGACTAGTAATGGATATGACGTCAGACGTGATTTCTAATTATGGTTGGATTTACAAAACATTTTACTGGAAAAAAATATTGTATTGCTACTATTACAAAATCAACATTTACTAAAACCGATTTGTTGCGATTATTCCATGACCATTGCTTGAATGACTAAACACCTGTCGAAAATACTAAATTTTGCTAAGAAACACAAAAAAAAAAAAAACTAAATCATTTTGCAATTACGACACAAAATTTTCTCTCCGTGCACGACCCCTCTAATATTCAATGCATACATAGGGATGTCCAAATGTTCCCTCTGTTGGGGAGGCATACAGTGTGTGCCGTAATTCACCAACCATATAATTAAACGTCCCGATAGTATGTGGTCACCAATTCACCATCATGTTTTTAACGATGTTATCTGCCAAGCTAAGTTGGGGTCGACTTCCAGTCTAACCGGACGCAGCTGAATACCAGTATTTTACATGGAGCGACTGCCTATCTGACCTCCACAGCCCAGGTAGTACTGGCAGGGCCGAGCCGATCCTGTGTGCGAAGTGTGCGGCGCACACAGGCGCCAAGACAATAGGCCGCCATCAAAATTAATTTTGTTACACTTAGGTTTTACCAATTTAGAAAAATATTATCTACGTGTATAAAATTGGAGAACATTTATTTCGTTCAAAAGGAGATGGCTAAATGACTGCCTCAAGCAGGTAGGTATAGGATTATCACATTGACTCGTCAAATTTGTAATCTTTATCTTTTTATCACCGGGCTTGCAGACGTACATGTTCCACCCACACTTGATCAACATCGCGACGAGTCGTACCTACTTAGCGTATTTCCTCATCATCTGCCTAGCCTTTTCCCAACTATATTGGGGTCGGCTTCCAGTCTAACCGGATGCAGCTGAATACCAGTATTTTACATGGAGCGACTGCCTATCTGACCCCCACAACCCAGTTAATACTAGGTAATACGATACCCTTTGGTAAGACTGGATGTCAGAATTTCAGGTCACTGACTACCTGTAACGACCAACGCAGACAAATCCTCGGAACGGTGAGGTCGCTCCGCGAAGCATGTGAAGCTCCCAGGAAACTTCTGTGCTTCTGGGCGGAGCTAGGCTGGCTATCTTAGCCAGGACACCTACGCACAACGGACCGATCAAGAGTCTAAGTGCGGAAAACGGAGTCCCTACTCTACTCTACTCTACCTGTAACGACTGCCAAAGATCTATATAATTATATGGCAGCCGGGACCAACAGCATAGCGTGCTTTCCGAGGCACGGAGGAAACTCGGTATGTCGGGCGGTCACCCATCCACAGACTGACCTAGGCAAGCACAGCTTTACCTAAAGGTCGACCCGAGTGGCAGTTCTTATTAAGCCACGAGCTCCTCAATTAGCGGTTTTCCTCAACGTATAATTATTATGCGCACAGCTAAATTGTGGAAGTCTGCCGGTCAGAGGCGTATTAGCCCTAAGGCAAACTATGCAGGTACCTAGGGGCGCAAGGTTACAAAAGGGCGCACGAGGAAAATTTTAAACGAAGAAATGATCAAATGTGAATGGGAAATCATCAAATGAGCCCGCCATTCTAGGCGGAGCGGAAGGGAGTGTCAGACTTCTCCTGACAAACCCACCCATGTTCCTTCTTATTAGCCCTTCGTGTTCCGGGACCGCGGTATATCATTCGAACAGTCTCGCAGCCATTCATGGAGCAAACCTCCACGGTGTGCTCCACCGTGTCCTCTGGAAGTCGTCAGAATTAAGGCACTTTTTTGCTTGTTCGGCTTGTCGTCTATACGTGACTGTGGCGCTCAAAAGCTTCCTCCAGATACTATGGCGACAAGGAGGCTCGCCGTTTCGCCGGAGATGGTGTGATTCTCATCTCTGATGAACAAAGAGAACCTTATATATAGGGGCGACGGCGGGCTGCTTAAATTTTAAAGCTCTCTTCTCGCAATCTTGCATTCTATTAGTACCAAAAGTAAATTCGGGGAAGGCATGGGCGTCATAAACTCAATAACCACCATGCTTCGAGCTGAGTCTAGGTCAACAGTGATCATTTTTCTGACATCGTTGATTTAAAAAATTAAAGCATTGCATGATGACAATCGACTAAGTTGTAAGTGTAATCCTGTTTCTATAAGAATGCACCAAAATAACCAAACCTATCCGGGGCTCCACTCCCTTCGCTCACTCTCCCGTTCTCTTCATCTTGAAACTTGAAATTCCAACTCGCCTCCCGAAAACGGACAACTACAAAGAGATCAATCTATTCGAGGTGAAATGCTAAAATTTTCTCGCTCACTCGCTAATACATTATACTATACTTACTTTTTTAATTCTATAAAAAATTACAAAAGTTCCTCTATTTCATTCCTGTTTAAATTAACGAAACGAATACAATTTATCCGAGGACGTACGCAAAACTTTTCGAGCTTGCTTCGCTTGCTCTTTTATTTTCTTAATTCTACAGAGATTTCCGCATTTTCCAAATGCATGCATGGTCCAAAGAAAATATAACCCACCCGATGTAGTGACCTAATACTTTCGACCTCGCTCTGACATCCTGCATATTTTTCAGTTATTTCATGTTTAGTAGATAGTTGATTTTATATATTATAGAAAAATAATGAAAGTTTGTAAAAGTTACTTTTCCCAATGTATGAAACATTGGGAAAAGTAACTTTTTAAGAAAGGTATTAAGTATATGAAATACTAATATTGAGGCAGTCGTCCAAACTTTAGTACGCCATCGCCTAACAAATAATAAAAAAAACCCTGAGTACTTGGTAATTCGATACCCCTTGGTAAAACTGGTTGTCAGACTTTTGGGCCACTGACTACCTGTTACAACTGTCAAAGAAAACGGTAACAATGTCGGTATGTAATGAGACCAACCCAGGCAAGCGCGGTTTAATCTGAAGATTGATCCGAGCGGCTGTTATTATCCAGCCACGAGCCCCTCATATCCTTAACGATGTTTACATATTGTGATGTTTGTATGTGGTTAAAAGGTAGCGCATGTAATTTTTTTAAAAAGTACATTAACTGATATTTGCATTGATAAAAAGGTAACAACAGAGATATTTAACAGAATTTGTATCTGCATAGGAATGTCATTCTGCGTAAACCAAAATAGACTAACCTATCTGTGGTTACATCAGTTCATGGTAGTTATTGTCACATATTGTACTGATTGCATATGCAGCTGACGTCAATCGACCCAAAAGAATTCTAAAGTGCGCGCCACTGCAACATTGAATCATGGTAATACTTAAGAAATAATACAGTTTCCACTGGAATATATCTAGATTTTCGGTACGTCGCGTCGGTACGTAAAGGTTAAATTAAATTCCTGATAGAAAATTTCAATTTCACTTTGACGTGGATATTTTATAGCTGTTAACCTGGTTTAAACCAGATAGGGGGATGTTGTTTACAACAGGCAGCTGTCAACTCGTATGTATGTTGTATAGCACAACAATAGGTAAATAGATGCCCATAAAAGATAAAAGAAAACTGAGGATAACTCTGCTCGGTCTGTATAGTATATTACTGCAGCGGCCAGCAACAGAGGCATTGATGGACGAACGTGTAAATGTGGGCCGAGGCGAAGCCGAGGCACACATACGTAAGTCCATCAATGCCTAGTTGTGGCCAAGGCTTGTATCTGGGGGCACGGCAGTGCCCCCGCCGAGTCGAGCGCGAAGCAAACACTGCCGTACCATCCTTTACTGGAACCATTTCGCCGCATTTTCAGGCCCCTATTTGAGAACCTCTGGATAAGACCAGAACGCTGAAATTTTCGTCATCCAGTAAGCTATACAATCACACTTAAAATAAAAAGTTTCAAGTCTGTAGGTCATTTAGTTCCGAAGTTAAGCGAAAGCAAAGATTCGCATTTATGAAACTCACTCACTCACTCACTCATGATCATCAAAATAGAACTAGTACTTCCCATAAACTCAGAGAGCTGAAATTTTGTACAGAGTTAGGGTTTAATGGCCACATAAAGGGAAAACTATAAAAAGTAGGAAAATCGAAAAAAAAAAATAAAAAATAAAAAAAAATAAAAAAAAAAAATTGTTTTAAATAAGAAAATCTATAATAAAATAAATCAATATACGTACGTATACGTTTCTACAAAAAGAAGTGAAATCCCAACAAAAACATTCTGTAAAAAACTAGCCAAGTCTCGATGGAGCTGCTTGTTTATCTCTAAAAAGTAATGAAATCTAGACAAAGTCGTGCCAAGTCTAAGGTTCCTTATTGCGATTTCTTTATTATTATAGTTAATGTTGTGTGACTTGGCCGTTGTTCGTTTCGTTTAGTTCGGTCATTTTTCTTCTTGGCGTCCAATTACCAATACCAGTATGGGTTATTATCTCGCTTAACAATCATAGGTAGTTACAACAGATATAACATTACGTATAAACTAAATTGACTTGTACCCACTAACGTATAAAGAATGTTCAACGGCCAAGACACACAACAATAACTATAATAATAAAGAAATCGCAATAAGGAACCTTAGACTTGGCACGACTTTGTCTAGATTTCATTACTTTTTAGAGATAAACAAGCAGCTCCATCGAGACTTGGCTAGTTTTTTACAGAATGTTTTTGTTGGGATAGTACTTTTACATCTCTCATATTCGGTAAGTAGGTCCTTATTACCCCCAAATGGGGCTTGTAGGTGACCAATTAGCGCTCTAGGGTATTAATGTAGCAAGAAACGCCCTAGGGCGGTAAGTAATTAAAAAAAAAACACCACTCTTTCAAAAAGTTCGCGTACATCTAACCATCATACTGGCAATAGACATCATGCATTCAGCCCAATGACAAAAGAGGTCGCTTCGCTATTCAGCCTTGTCTTCGTATGAGTATAACGCCTCCCCCACATTATGACTTCTTAGAACATTTGGTATTGGGACGCAGAAACGCGAAAACGCGCCTGTGTGGGGGAGGCTTAATACCTAGTCATCAATTTTAAATATCGAACGGCGAAGCTCAATTTCGTTCTTGAAAAAACAATTTAAAAAAAGAGATGAAAAAGGCGGTAATAGAAAACTCTTACTTTAAATATTGTTTGTTTTTGTTTTTTTTATAATTACGTGCTAATTAGGAAAAAAACATGAGTTCTGCAAGTGATGAAGATATAAGCTGCACTCCCGATTCAATGAAAATGGAAGCTGAAGCAGCATTAACAATATTTTGCCTGAAAGTTCTAAAGAGAGATATTTGAAAACTTTCTTGTAATGCCGGTTTTTTTCTTCTTACCTCATAATCGAGATGTAAAGCAGAGTAGTTAGCTCGGGTGTAAGATCTCGGGCTGCAATTGATGCCTTACAGCCCTTGGCTACTAATCTACTATTACATCTCTCATATTCGGTAAGTAGGTCCTTATTACCCCCAAATGGGGCTTGTAGGTGACCAATTAGCGCTCTAGGGCATTAATGTCGCAAGAAAAGCCCTAGGGCGGTAAGTAATTTAAAAAAAAATACTTCACTCTTTCAAAAAGTTCGCGTACTACATCTAACCATCATACTGGCAATAGACATCATGCATTCAGCCCAATGACAAAAGAGGTCGCTTCGCTATTCAGCCTTGTCTTCGTATGAGTATACCGCCTGTGTGGGGGAGGCTTAATAGTCATCAATTTTAAATATCGAACGGCGAAGCTCAATTTCGTTCTTGAAACAAAAAATTTAAAAAAGAGATGAAAAAGGCGGTAATTCTATTTCTATTTATCTTCGGGGACGCCGGCAGACACCAGACGGGCGATCAGTCCTTTCGTTGTGGATTATTTCGCCCAGTTCCCCATTTTGGTGGATCCCCTTCATGGGTTACTGGTGGTCGGCATCGCGAATCTTCCTGTCGCCTTGCAGAAGCTCACCAGTTGTTCGGTAGAGATTTCTTCGAGCTTCTCTTCATTAATCTCATCTGTTCCTAGGATTTCCCATCTGAGTGGCCCATACATTGTGCATTCCGCCACAAGGTGGAAACTTGTTTCTTCTGCTTCTCCACATGCTGGGCATATGGGATCTTCCTTTACTCTCATAATCGTCAGGTGTCTATTGAGTCCACAGTGTCCTGTTGCGATCCCTACTACTAGTCTTATGTTTCCCCTGCTCATTCTGAGTAGTTTGTGGGATTTCTTTTCATCATATGACTTTAAGAAGATTTTCGATTGTCGACAACCTTCTGTTGCATTCCATCTTTTATTTGACTCTCCTGTGGTTATTCTATGGATGATTCCTTTTGTTATATTATGTGGGATCGGTAGCCTGGGCTCTGGTCCCACAAAGGTTTCATCTGCTCCTTTTCTGGCTAACTCATCCGCTATCTCATTCCCTTCGTGTCCTTGATGACCAGGGACCCATGCGACTGTTACTTCTGCTCTTTCCGCTAGCTGGTTGAGTGCTTCCTTACACTCTTTAACCAGTGCAGATGTGACTTCCACTTTGTTCAGTGCTTTGAGTGCTGCTTGACTATCACTGTATATAACTATTTTGGAAAGATCACCTGTCAGGGCGTTTCCAATTATTCTGGTACATTCCATAATGGCATGTATTTCTGTCTGGAACACACTTGCGCCTGTTCCTAGTGAGAATGATCTATTTATTTCCAGTCTTGGTATGTGTATTCCAGAGCCGGATAGCTTAGTTGATTCTTTCCTTGATCCATCTGTATAGCAGACCGCCATAGATGGATCACTCTCGATTGTCCATTCTTCTCTTGTGCCTATATGTATTCTATACTTTTTGTCGAAGATCTTCTCTTTTTTGATTAGGTCATTGTTGGCCATAATCATTGATAGATTGTCTTCGTACGGTTTTGCTATCTCCGAGTGGCCTTTGTCCATAAAATTGCCTTTCCAGAGGTTCAAGCTTTTCAGTTTGAACCACTGCTCCAAGGCTCTTTTCTTAACTTGTAGACTAAGCGGTATCATTCCTAGTATGACATCCAGGGCCGCTGAGGGAGTCGTCCTCATTGCCCCAGAGATCATTAACCCGGCCATTCTTTGAACTTTTGCTAGCTCTGTGCTGTTAGTCTTGATTTGTGTTCTGTGCCACCATACTATTGCTCCGTGTATAACTCTGGGTATGATGATGGCATTATATATCCAGGCTACTATGGCCGGTTTCATTCCCCAGGTTCTACCTATAGCTCTTCTGCATTGTAGTAATGCAATTTTTGCTTTCTCACATGTTTCTTTTATATGCGTCTTGTATGACATGGTTTTGTCTAAGATCACTCCTAAGTATTTTATTTCCTTAGTTACTTCTATCCGTTCACCGTCTATGTATATTGGTGATAACTCCTCGTATTTCTTTCTTTTTGTAAAAAGGACTAGCTTCGTTTTAGTGGGGTTGAGGTTCAGTCCCCTTTCCCTACACCATTCGAGGGTAGCCCTAATTCCTTTCTTCATTACGTCACTTATGGTGCTAAGTACTTTTCCAGTGATTAATAGCACTCCATCGTCCGAGTATGCTTGTATATATATGTGCATCTTGTTTAGCTTCTCAAGCAAATCGTCAAGCAGCAAACACCATAGGAGTGGCGAGACGCATCCTCCCTGGGGAAAGCCCCTCACCGCTCTCACTGTGATGGTATTGTTGCCTAATTCGGCCTGAATTGCTCTGTGTCTTAGTACGTTTTCTATCCATCTTGACATGTAGCTTGCTATGCCTTCCCTTTGTAAAGCGGCCTTGATCGCTGTGGAGTTGGCTTTGTCAAAAGCTCCCTCCACGTCGAAAAAGCAGCCCAATGCAAATTCTTTGTTTTCTAACGCTCTTTCGATTCTTACCGCTATGTTATGGAGAGCTGTCTCCGTGGACTTGCCCTCCATATATGCGTGTTGATTTCTCTGTAGCGGTGTGTCACTTTTTTCCACTTTGTTTCTAATGTGTCTGTCTATTATTTTTTCTAGGGCTTTCAGCACAAAAGATGAGAGACTGATGCACCTAAAAGATTTTGCTTCCTGGTACGTCGTCCTCCCAGGTTTAGGGATGAAGACTACTCTTACTTTTCTCCAATTTTCAGGTATATAGCCTGTGGCCACACTACTTCTGAATAGAGCTAGTAGATCTTTGATAATATACTTGTATGCCTGCTGTAATATCTTCGGGAGTACACCGTCCGGGCCAGGTGCTTTGTATGGTTGGAAGGATGATATACTCCAATCTATTTGGTCTTCTGTAATGATTTCTTCGACCTCAGCTTGTGTCACTTCGCCTTGGTTTTCGGTCATCATTGTTTCCTCTTGATAAGTTTCACATCCGGGGAAGTGACTTCTCATCATTTCGGTCAGTATCTTTTTTGGGTCGGATATGATCTCTTCCCCAAAAGGCGGTAATAGAAAACTTTACTTTCAATATTGTTTGTTTTTGGTTTTTTTTTATAATTACGTGCTAATTAGGAAAAAAACATGAGTTCTGCAAGTGATGAAGATATAAGCTGCACTCCCGATTCAATGAAAATGGAAGCTGAAGCAGCAATTAACAATATTTTGCCTGAAAGTTCTAAAGAGAGATATTTGAAAACTTTATTCTTGTAACGCCGGTTTTTTTCTTCTTACCTCATAATCGAGATGTAAAGCAGAGTAGTTAGCTCGGGTGTAAGCATCAATTGCACCCTCGAACTATTGGCGCCCTCGCTGCGCTCGTGCGCCTAAATATCTCGGGCTGCAATTGATGCCTTACAGCCCTTGGCTACTAATCTACTATTCTCAAATAATGCGAGGAAATTAAATACAATTTACTTTTCAAAATCACATAAACAACAATAATTTTTCACGCGTTGAAGAGTTCAGCCAATTCGAAATTTAAATAAAACCTTTAATAAGTCACCTCCTTGGTTGCTATGGTTCAGAGTAAAAGATCGTTCCATTTTTAAATAACACGACAGATATGAGTTTAGTATGTAATTTATTTGGCCGCTAAACACGACAGATATGGATTTTCATACAACTTTTGCCGGCCGCTGGTCGCATGTATCTGGCCAGTACAGCAATTTCGATTTATCTCGAAGAAGGTTGTCAAAATAATGCTCAAATTTCCAAGCATGTTTGAGAAAAATAATATTTTAATCCAAAAGGGGTTTGAACTTTTTTGTATGGGAGCTGGCATATCGACCCACCGCCATTTTAATTTTTTTTCGAAATCACGGCACACGATTTAAGTGGTATGTATGGATAGAGGACATATAGACGAATAAAAAGTGTCATGAAATATGGTACCCCAAAGTGTCACGTTACCGAGATATTTGAAAGTACAGATCGATATAAGAGAGTACAATGACCACATAAAAGATAGACCTTTTACGTGCCTATAGGCGTTGATTATTATTACTTATTACTGATTATTGAAAGAGAGTAGGTACCTAAAATACTACTAGGAGCACGAGAAAATTATTCTTTGTCATAACATAGCGTTTCATTGCGATGCGAAGCGATTATCTCGTAGGGCACGCCACGATAGTGGCGGTAAGTCCCCTCTTTGAGGAGTGGCTAGAGAGGAGCCACGGCGCCCTCACCTTCCGTCTGACGCAGGTCCTCACCGGACACGGATGTTTCGGGAGGTACCTGCACCGAATCAGGCGGGAGGAAACGCCCGGATGCTTCCACTGCGAGGATCGACCGGAGGACACGGTGGAGCACACTGTGGAGGTGTGCCCTGCTTGGGCGGAGCCCCGCCGTGTTCTCGTAGCGGCGATCGGCGGTGGGGACCTCTCGCGTCCGGCCCTGGTGCAAGCCATGGTCCGGGGCGAGGAGGAATGGGACGCCGTCGCCTCCTTCTGCGAAGCAGTGATGCTAGCGAAGGAGGTGGCGGGACGAGAGAGGGAGAGAACCTCTCAACGTCCCAGCCACCGCGGAAGGCGCGGAAGGCGCTCCGGGCGTCGGGGGTCACGTGATGGCTTCCGGCCACCGTAGACGCGGGACTGTGGACGGTGAGTAATGGGCTAGCTCGCCGTCCGGCCGTCGTCATGACGGCAACAGACCGTGTCGGCGGCGCGTTCGTGTTCCACGCGCGCCTCAAAGAGTTGTCAGCATGAAGGGGCCCGCAAGGGCCGACGCCCGTCGGGGCCGCGGATTATAGAACATGGGTTCGGTTTTTAGTCAGTAGAAGTCTGACACTCCCCTTCGCTCTGCCCAAGAGCGGGGGGGGGGGGTCATTTGATGATTTTCCACCGACCAAAAAAAAAATATTTAATGTTTGTCGTTGTACTCATTTGTCAATCTTTACCTTCAAATATCTCGGTAACGTGACACTTTGGGTACCGTATTACTGGACATTTTTTGTTCGTCTATATGCCCTCTATCCATACATACCACTTTCATTGCGGGCCACGATTTGGAAAAAAAATCAAAATGGCGGACAGGTTGATATGCCACATCGGTTCTATCCCCTTTCACTTTTTGACATTTCATTTTATTGACATTTGACACACGCACATTCGTGCAAGCGCCCTGCATCGTCTTAAGAATTTTCGATCAGGTCGCGTGTCCTGACGCGAGTTTTTACCCATCCCAAAAAAAAAGTGCACAACGCCGCTAAAGAAGATTTCAGTTTAAAAAAATCTGCACATAACACGTGTAAGTGTATAAATACATGAAAACTTTCACAGAACTTACTCTTTGATTCCCTGTAGTCCACGTTCCCAGTTGCACAACACCAAACTGCCCCATACCAAGCTCCTTGTTGATAGTTATATCTTCAATGGAAATTATGTGCTTTGTAGGTACTTTCACATTGTTCTCAAAAACTGGCTGGGTATCTAATGCTATAGATGTGTGACCAGGGATCTGAAAAGATGGCAAATTATTGAAGCATCCTGTTTGGATAGGTCAACTCAACTCTGTGTGGTACTGGTTAATAGTCGAAATATCATCTCAGTCCTCAGACACTAATTTACATGTTCATTACAAGATCTAACCAAGAACTTTAAAGAGACTGATCTCCAAGTTATTTCTTGGGTGTCGCCAGGGGAAGGGGCAGGGTGGGCAAATGCACCCCCCTAGAGAACTTTGCCTGCCTGATGCCACAGAAGTACGCAATAAACTGTGGCGTACAGTAGAATCATTCTCAAACTAAAACATTTGTCAGGCTATAAAATGGCCTCTGTACTCATACTACAGTTACGAACTACAATTTTTTTCTTTATACAAACACGTGTTGTTCAGTGTTCATTCTATGCACCTCGCGAAACCGCGAACCTAGCATAGGTAACTAGGTATGTACAGTCACGACCAATAATATGAATACACTTGGTAGTTCTAACGCGCATTCATCGACGGAACTAAGAAATGTGATGCGGAGGACTGAGGAACATGTCGTGACTCGTCCTTCCTCACGACATTTGCCGTGCCCATACCAAGACAACCAATTTCCACACAACTTTTTAGTCACCGGCGCCACTTTCAGACTTCCTCTTGTGTGCTCATTTAAATTTTATCTATTCGCGTAACACCATCCGGGGACAAGGGTAGAGACCAAAGAAACGATGGATGGACTAAATTTGGGACAAGCCCGCCACACTATTCCCAAACCACTGTAACTCCTGTTAGCCAGAATCAACAGTGGCGACCACAAGAAAAGCGCCGAGACAATGAAGCTCGACGAAGTCCCAGAGAAATGATTTAACTGTCTTGGATCCCGCAACGAAATTAATCAGAAAAGAATAGCGGAGGAGTAGGAAAAAACATAGTTTCCACTTCCCTCCATATTAGCAGGAGACAGAACAGAACAAGGCCAATAGGCACACAGGGACGTATACAACTGAGATAAGCCCAGTTGCCTAGCACCACGGATATTATTGTCATTAATATTACTGGGTCCTAAGTTGTGAGCTGTTATATTTGATTCCAATAATAGGTAGGTATGACAAAATTGCTTGAACGCACGGAAATTTGTTCTAGTTTCTACAAGGTCCGTATAGTAAATAACTCCGGATGTAACCTGTACACTATTTAACATAATATTACGTTCATTCTGCCAAAGACTACACTCTCATAAAATGTGATGTGCAGTTTGTTCAAATTCGCAGTCAGATGTAGAACATTGACAAAAAGGCGACTCAACAAGCTTGAAGGGAAACGACGATGGATGGACTGTGTTAAGAACGATTTGGTAAGAAAGGAGGTGTCTCAAGAGATCACGAGAAACAGAGAAGCATGGAAGAAGACATACTGCGCCGACCCCAAATGTATTGGGATAAGGGCAAGAGAATTATCTTCTTTTAAACCGGAACGTAAATTTAATACCTCATTCCTCAATTTATTATTCAGAGTTACACCACACAGCACACATGCTTCGCAAAGCAATGTATTTATTACACAGCATTCATTCTACTTTTATGCCTCGTTTACCACATTGAAAATTCACTTCTATACATAAGTGTAGGCCAGTGTAGGCCTGCACCAGCGCACCATTGTGAACAGCTAGCCGAGCCGAGCTAGCTAGCCATTTACTTTATTTCCCGCAATTACCTACTCTCCTTTCCACATCTGCGTCACTCTTTCTATCTCGTAAATATACTGCCCAAACACACCAACTCATTCACTTGCACTTCACTGTTATCAACTTATCATTCATGATCAATGCATCTTCTTCTCTTTCAAACACAAAACCTTTGTCTTGTTCACATTTACATTCATCCCTTTTCTTTTTAATACTTCATTCATAACAGTAACCATATCTTGCGACTATATTGTTGACGATGCAAGAAGAACTTGATCATCAGTGTATAGAAGGCATTTGACAGGCAACTCATTCACATTCACTCTCTTTAAATTCTGTCAGACAACTCTTCATGTAGGATTGCCACAAAAAGCTCTGTAAATATTTATTTAAGAGTGTTATCGGTAAAAAGTGTCGATTTTCATAAAATCGGGGTTTTTTAAAGTTAAATTACTGGAAGTTGGCACGAAATTATTAAAAACTAATTTTAGTACCGCATTAAGCATATCTTTACATTGTATTTGTAAAGAATAAAAATTGAAAAACGTTATTAAATATCAAAATGAAAGCTTATTTTGAACTCATATTTCTGAGATTATACGGGAAGACTGAATTTCGGAATGAAATTATGAATCAACAATGAGTCGTAGAAGCCTGGAAAAAATACGTGGAAAAAGGAAAGATACCGTAATTGTTATTGTATAAAATAAAAAAGTAATTTTAATTCACTAAGTACCTAAAAAAAAAATATTTTCTTAACCTAAATTTTACAAAATAAAACATCATTTTTATTTAATATTAAGGCTGAAGTAACTTTTAAAAAATACACTGTTTGTAAGTGGAGTTCATGCAAAAAAAAAATCAGTAAAAAAAAATTACATAAAGTTATTTTATCGACAATATAAAATTTCAAAGTTACTAATAAATTACGCAGCGCCGAGCTGTGTCGGCCAGTCGCGTACAAATACAATGTAAAGATATGCTTAATGCGGTACTAAAATTGGTTTTTAATGGTTTCGTGCCAGTTTCTAGTAATTTAACTTTAAAAAACCCCGATTTTATGAAAATTGACATTTTTTACCGATAACACTCTTAATAAAATTCTCATGTACAGTCACTACGCGACACTGGCAGAAATTGCCGTAATCTTCGGCAGATTGCCATAAACAAAAAAAAAAAAAAACTCTTCATGTATAGCTTGAACAATCAAGGACACGCTACACAGCCTTGTTTACCACCTCTTGAGATGCAGAACCAGTCAGTGTATTGACCATTTATCCTAACAAAAGTACTAGAATCTTTGTATGAAGATTTCAGTGCAAGCTAATAAGTATACAGCTAGCTAAATTGTATTTACTTTTAAGATTATACAGATAAATTTAGAGAATTTTGTCAAATGATACAGCCTTTGGCATCAGTTGTTTAATGTGAAACACATTATAAAACAAAATTGCAACCAATATTCTCTGTGTACTATAATTATAAAGATCTGTATAATTATTAGCTTGTTCGACTGTACCAAGCACCTGTCCACAGAGTTTTAAGTAAAACAGTCGTCAGTTTTAATTTATTGCTGCACATATCTGACGCAGAACTCCATTATTTGCGTCCCAATGAAAGATTAAGAATACTCAAAAAGATGAAAAAGGATCACCCTACGCTCTGCCGGACAGAGTATTAATTCCAAACCAAGGAAAAAGGTGACTCTTGGTTTCTCCCAGAGGATAAAAAATTTCATTTTTTTTTATTCACAATCCCGGCTTGCGCCTTTTCACTAATACTGATACTATGCATAACAACCGTTAACTTAATCACTAACGGTTCTTATATCAAAGCATGCTGTTACATACAGTTTAGTTTACTAAACAAGATGATGGTAAATTATGATACCTGTTTTAGTTGTAGGTAGCAATGTAGCAATATTGTAATGGTTAACTACTACTCGGTCACATTAACTTATAATGAGTAGCATTAGTCCAATGCTATGTCTCATACAAATGCAGAATAATAAAAATAAGCTTAGATATTCACTATATACACTTTTGATGTACAGTGGATTTCGGGTATAACGACAATGAAGGGACCACTCTATTTTCGACGTTATATCCGGAAGTCGTTACAGGCACAGGTAAAGAGATACAGACACCACCAATTCCACCTTTTCTTTAACAGTGAATGTGCGTCTAGCAGCCATACTTATTCAAAAGTTGACTAAACCCAGTTGCTACTCAGAATATCACTTTGTAACTGAACCATAAAAGCTCCGAAACGTACACCACACTTCCCTACCTACTTAGTTGATATCTATAAACAAAAGGTAAAGGTCTCCACACTTGCTGACCATCTGTGTGCAATGGATGTAAACAAAAGATATGAAATGTTTGTGAAAGAAAAAAACCGGTCGCAATATCTGCATGGGATTTCTAGGAATTTGTTACAAATGATTCATTAAAAACAGTCGCTACACCCCGAACTCGGTGTTACATCCAAAGTCGCTATAGCCACATTAACTTTGTACTAAAGTATGCTTTGAATTCAAGGGACTTAGATTTAACGTCGATATAGGTAAATGGTCGCTACAACCAAGGTCATAATAAATGACCACTGTACTATGAAATTTAAACAAACACATGAAGCTCAGAAGGTTCCTATATTAATAACATGCAAAAAAGGATGCAGTTACTTATGACTTACACTAGCTCTATTATAGCAGGATTTTTGGAAAAAACACATAGACCATTGCTGTTCTTCCCATCAAGCTGAATCCAAATCAAGAGATAACTAATTTTTCATAAAACTGCTAGTTATGGTTATCTTAGCTAGGAGGGCAGAAATAAATAGTAGGACTAACCTGGTCTCTTTTTTTGTTTGATTTGAGCATTTTCCGTATCTTTGATATGTATGGGTTAGGAAAATATTTTGAATATATCTTCTTGTAACGTCTCTGTTCTGGCCGCGATAGGCCGATTTGAGTTAAATCTTCGGTTAATACAAACTTGAGTTGTGAAACTTTTGTTACTTTTAATATGTCTCTGAAACAAACATAGCATTCAATTGAATACTGAAGTACTTACCATAATTGTTAGCACAAAACTAAACTTAAGTAAGTGTACACATCGCATCAGCAAAAGTACAAAAAAAAACAAAGATAAGAACTTGCTTAGCTGTATAATATATACAAATCCTTGGCAATGCAGACTGATAATAATAGAAAACCATAGGACTCCAAAAAAAAACTAGTAAACATCTCAAACAAGTTATCAGCAAAGGGAATAAAAACAAAACTAAGGTCTAAAGTTGTTTATATATTCACCTGAATAATTCATAATACTGTTGAAGTTCTGCCTCTTCCAAAAACTCGTTTAAATTATCACGGTCTTCGAAAATACTGGAGGACTCTGGAAAAAGAAGTTGTCAAACAATAATTGTATTTTTGGCACTAAAATAACTTTAATAACATAAACAGTTAACTTTTTAAAACTATTTACCCATCATGTCACTCCAGAAACTGAAAGAATGCTAAAATAAACTCATAAACTAAAAACAAATAAAAAAAACACGAAATGTGTAACAGCAATACAACGTCTTCACAATCTTCACATGAGCCCAACACAAATATTTTTTTTTATCACGTCAGTCAGTCGCAGTCATAGATATAGAATTCTATAACTATGGTCGCAGTCGTCAGTCAGTGTAGTCAAGTAATTCCCAGAAACGAAGAAAATTCGACTAAATAACTGTCAATTGAATGCAAGAAACAATGACAGCAATAATCGACTAAATTGTTGTATCCTGTTTAATTTTGTTAAAGGAACTACTACGAAGAAACTACTTTTTTTTTACACGTTTCGTGAATCAAAATTCAAATTTCTGATTACAAAATCAGGTAAAATCAAGAAAATAACAACTTGGGGATATTCATAGATAAGAACTTCTCTTGGACTGCCCAGCTACAGGAAGTTAGCCGCAGGCTATTTGCATCTGCTGCATCTTTGAAGAGATTGCGTAATTTTCTACCGACTGCCACCAAGATTGCGCTTGCACAATCGCTTCTTCTTCCCATCCTTGACTATGCTGACGCCAGCTATCTTGACCTTACACAAGACCAACTCGATAAACTTGAGCGGCTTCAAAATGTGTGTATAAGGTTCATATTCGGTTTGCGCAAATATGACCATGTTTCTGAATATCGTGTCAAGCTCAAGTGGTTACCAATTCGCCTTCGCCGGAATGCTCATATCCTTTCCCTTTTGTATAATGTGCTCTTTTCCCCTTCCACCCCTCTTTATCTCAAGAAACGTTTCCAGTTTCTTTGCGACTCCCACGCGAAATTTTTAAGGTCATCTGATAACTTGAAGCTCAAAATGCCTATGCATTCCACAACTTTCCTCGACAAATCCTTTACTGTCCAGGCCGCTCGTTTGTGGAATGCATTGCCCGTTCAAATTAAACGCGCGCAGTCGTTACCTATGTTTAAAAGGCTCGTAAGGGAACTTTACTTGTCGTTGTGATCTTGTTCTCATAACTGTTAAATTAAACATCTTTAGTCTTCATTAATTTTCGTTGCTTAAATATTTAGTATGTATGTATTTTTGTATCTATTATTTAGGATAAGTATGTATCTATCTTAGTTTAATATTGTATAAGTTGGTATTTACTATTTGCACCAACAACAGTCCCATTTTATGTCGTAATAAATTAAAAATAGACAGGCTGATTTTGCTTGTGGGTGTTTCTACAATAGGGTATTTCACCCTTTTTTTTTTACTGTTTTAAATCAATCCGGAGGTTGTAATGAACCCGTAGAATTTTTATTTTTATTTTATATAATCGAAAAATGCCTAAAAAACTCATTTTTATTCACGATTTTGAATATTCGCGCGGAAACGCTAGCCGCCATACTGTTTCGGCTCGTGACGTCATCGAGGCAGCAAACAATACGACTCAACAACTGTGAAAGCGAAAGCTAAATATTAACCTAAAAATAATGAGTTCTAATGTGTATCATTGGTGTCTTGTGCCTGAATGCAAGAATACTAGTGTGAAAACGCCACAAAAATTGTGGATTCAACTGCCATGGGATATCAAAATGAGAAACACTTGGTTGGAATTGGCAAGAAGAGATCCAAGATCATTGTCCACAAAGACTAAACTGTATTTATGTGAAGATCACTTTGATGTAAGTACCTACCTATGCGTTATACATGGTAAATTAACTATCGAATAAACAATAGGAAACTTCCATGTTAAAACTACAAAACAAACCTTATATTTTGTAATGTATTTTTAGGTTATGTTATGTACCTACCTATGTTATTATTATGTTACAGCTGGAAAATGATATGGAGAATTATATAAGGTATAAGATAATGGGTTCTGTTAAACAAATTCGGATGAGGCCAAACTGTGTACCATCCAGATTTTATTGCCAAGCAGGCAGGAAACAAAAGTCCACTCCCAGTGAACCTCAGCCTGCCTTTATTAAAAGGCAAAGAATGTCTATAGTTAAGGACATTGAAGAGACCATACAAAATGAGAAGTTTGCTGTATCATTACCATCCTGTAGTCAAGGTAATTTATTTTAAGTTTATGCAGATGTAGGTAATAATTTTAACTATCAACACTCACTACTTAGGACATTTATGACTAAGCATATTTTACTATAATTTCCAGATCTTTTGACACCCGAAATTAAGAAGTATGATGATAAAGCAGTCCAAGTAGTACAAGCCCAGGAACATAAAGCAGTCCAAGTAATACAAGCCCAGGAACATAAAGCAGTCCAAGTAGTACAAGCCCGGGAACATAAGGCTATTCAAGTCTGTCGGATGACACACTACAGAAGTAAATATGTGCAGACGAATATAAAAAAAGAAGACAGCATGACGTCACCTTTCAAAACAACTGTGTGTACTGCAACATCACCCTTCAAAGTATCTGAGGGAAGAATGAGCAAACCTTCTGTATCTACCATTAGTACCACTAAAAGGAAACTAAATTTTCGTGAAGACAAAATATGTGATAGTGATGAGTCATACACACCATCAATAGCGGGTTCGGTGGTAGATTTTGATTCCTCTCCACACAAAATATCAAGCATATCAAAAACTACTTCTGATACTAGCTCTCAAGAAGAATTAAAAAAAGCTGAAAAATTAAATCTAAGGAGTACTTTGTCTAAGATAAAAAGGAAACCACGATTATATATTGGTCTACCAAAGGAACTATATTTTCTGGTAAATATAATTGAAAAACACACAAAAATTTCTGAACAAAATATTCTATTAAGCTTGATGCGAATAAAACTAAATAGGACATTTGCTCAACTGGCTGATGATTTTGACTTATCATTAACCCGAGCTAGCAATGTATTTTTCAATACAATGCCAGAAGTTGTGAAGGTACTTTCACCCTTTATTAAAAAATTTTCAATTGAATCAATCAAAAAGAACCTACCTATTGCTTTTAGGCATAAGTATAATAAAGTTACTTGCATAATAGACTGCTTGGAAATAGAAATTCAGAAGCCCAATAAAGCCATGCACCAAGCATTGACCTGGTCAGACTATAAAAAAACAAATACCATAAAATATTTAATATCATGTACACCCGATGGTCTCGTGAATTTTGTGTCTACGGGATATGCAGGAAGGATAAGCGATGTAAACTTACTTGAACACAGCAAATATTTAGATAGTTTGCCACCTAATGCTTGCATTTTAGCTGACAGAGGGTTTAAGCATCTTGAACATTTTTTAGCTCAAAAAGGATTTACTTTGTTAAAGCCTCCAAGTGTTTATTCTGGTTCTAAATTAACAAAAGCTGAGGCCCGGCAGACAAAACAAATTGCAAGTCTCAGAATCCATGTCGAGAGGGTCATTCGAAGACTAAGAGAGTTTGGCATGTTAAAGATGCATTCAGTAATTAGTTTAAAACAAATTTGTATCTTAGATTTATGTATAACCACAGCTTGTGCCTTGATTAATTTACAAGATGCCCTCATTAAATAACTGCTGACCTGCCTCAGCCTAGTTCAGCAGCTGTACTAGGCTGAGGCAGGTCAGCAGTTGCAAAAGCATTTGATTGACTTCAATCAAGTGCTTTTTACGGATATAATGATTACCTAGTATGATATGATTTTTTGCTTTTTTTATCAATATTTACTTGTTAAATATTTTATTTTTCATTTAGTTTTAGTGTATATTGACATTTGACTGGCCTGTTGGTCTAGTGGTTAGTGACCCTAACTGCTATGCCGGAGGTCGTGGGTTCGATTCCCACCCAGGACAAATGTTTGTGTGATGAGCACGATCATTTGTTCTGTGTCTGGGTGTAATTTATCTATAATATGTATGTATTTAGAAATATATAAGTATGTTTATCAGTTGTCTAGTACCCATAACACAAGCTCTGCTTAGCTTGGGACTAGATGGCGTTGTGTGATAGTTGTGGAATATTATTATTATTAATAACTTGACATGATTATTTAGTATGACAAATATTTTATTATTTTTATATTGTGAATGTGAGGACCATGTGGGTCTTTCTCTAATTTTAACTATTGTCTGGCAGTTTGAGTATTATAAGCGACCCACCCAAATGTCCTTTCTTTGGTATTGTTCGTCGTGATGTTGAGCTCCTTGAGTTAGAAGTCAAGCTCCACAATAACTGACAAATGCTTGCACTGACTGGACGGGTGCACTCAAATCTGTGTGGAGCTTTCTTCAAAAGACCATCTCAGACACTAATCTGCATAGTCTTCATGTGTGTATTATACCAAGATTATGTCCTTACCTTGAACTTATTGTAAACCGAAACGATTTTAAAAGATTAAGAGAGTAACCTTTGGAGTTTCTTGCTGGTTCTTCTCCTTAGGAATCGACCAATGCACCGAACCGTGCACCTTTTTTTTTAGTAGACGTTTTATAAGTGCCCATGTAGGCCTATGTGAAATAAAATATTTTGACTTTGACCTAAACAGGCTACTGATTTTATACAAGGTATTATCATATTATAATAAAAATTATAACAAAACCAATTACAAGTAGTTTTATTATTCTCATGTTTTCCTTGTCCAAGGGGATTGCGAAGTAGACTGGGACGTAACGCAAAAGAAGACCTCAGGATGGATGAAATGGCGATAGGCCACTGGAACAACTTGTAATCCACGTATCTATATGTATATATCCTCTATAGACTCTAGGAGAAAATATACAAGTCCGTGATTAGACCTGTCATACTGGATGGATTAGAGTGCTGGGCTTTAAAGAGATGCAATGAAAAACGATTGCATGTAGTGGAGATGAGAATGTTAAGATGGATGTGCGGAGTGACAAGAAAGGAAGACAGGTTCCTGTTACAGAAGCATTTAAAGGAAGTCGTTAAAAATTAAATTAATTCAATAAAACAAAAACTTTTCAAAATCAAAAGTCATTTATTCAAATAAGGCATTAATTACTAATTATTACTACATAGACAAATGATCAATAAAAACAATACAATATAACAGGAAGCTAATTTTGGAGAAAGAGAAAATAAACATCTTGTGTTCAACTCAGCGATCAACTATTCTTATCATTTATGCCTGTAAGCCTCTAAACAAAAATTGATTATACTTTGGCTTTAAATGCATTTTAATTATAAAATGGATGTATTGGAAAAATCAACTTATGTTACAACATAACAAACATTGACTTTTACATATTAAATTATAATTTAATCTGAGATAAAAACGATCAGTTATTTATACTAACACGAAAAGTAATTTTTCGGTGGTTTTACGTTACTGGAGGAAATCAAATCTAGCTAAGGTGGTGGGCTCATAATCAAAATTTTGTGTGCTAAAGAAATTACTAATAGAAAACAAGGAGATAGTTCCAGACAGCAGTGTTTTAGAAGAATTTGTTTTGCAGTGCATGAAAAAAAAAATCAACAAGCCAGTTTTTAAAGTATGAACCCGATTTAGACAGCAAGTCCGTCACTGCAGCAAATAATTAATAATCATTACAATGAAAACTGTAATTTTTTTTAAAACCATTTTAGCCATAGGAAGTGGAACTAGAGAGCAAAATAAAATTGGCTAGTAGCATGAATTAAGTTATGGCAGAATCACAGCCTCAAAATGCTTTGAAGTGAGCTGGAAATTCAATTGAAATTCCAGAAACTCCAGTAATAGCAAGAGGTAAAAAACTGAAGGAAGAAGTTAGAAAAACTGTAGAAAAGAAGATTGGAATGAAAAAAAAAAAACGTATATTAAAATATTGTAAAGTGTAACCACAATGTAATGAAGCTATTTCACAGTGTGTTTTCAAATTTTAACACTTTTGTGTAAAATTGGAAAAATATTAATCTTCCAAAAACTAACTACACTATGTAATAGCTTCATTACATAGTCGTGATTATATTCCACAGGAATTATATTGACCTGATTATTTTTTTCAAAGTCACTACTAGCAACACAGAAGTAACTTTTGTCTCCTTTCGCGCAATACATTTGCATTTGAATTTGTGCAAAATATTTTTCTAATATTGTACCATTTTTATCAATGTAATTTAGTGCAGTTTTGTCACTTGACGGGCACTTTATTTCAAATGTAGTTTTGTTATTAATGCCGTCTGGGGAGCCAGCAATCATCGGAAATGCCTGAGAAATGTATAGACCACATTTTTTAATTTTAATTCCTAACTTCTTTTCTACTGTTTTTCTAACATCTTCCTCCAGTTTTATACCTCTGGCTATTGCTGGAGTTTGTGGAATTTTTGCACCAAATATCAAAGAGACCAGAGTACCATCCACAGTTTTGCACCGGCTCACTTCAAAGCATTTTGAGGCTGTGATTCTACCATATCTTAATTCATGCCACAAGCCACTTTTATTTTGCTCTCTAGTTCCACTTTCTACGGCTGATATGGTTTTCTCGGTAAAAATATGAGAGATTTTAGACAAAAAAACGTCACAGTCTTCATCGTAATGATTAATAATTAATTGATGCAGTGACAGAGTTGACTTGCTGTCAAAATCAGGTTCATGCTTTAAAAACTGGCATGTCTCGATTTTTCTTTTCTTGCACTGCAAAACAAATTCTTTTAAAACACTGCTGTCTGGAACTATCTCCTTATGTTTTCTTCTAGTCATTTCTTTTGCACACAAAATTTTGATTGATGATCCCACCTTAGCAAGATTTGATTTCTTCCAGTAACATTCAACCGAAGTACAAGACGGGGCTTCGGTTCGGCGGTGTAACCACATTAAAAATGCAACGGCGTGCTTGCAGCCACCTTCTGACGAGGGGCAATCGTGGCACTTTACACTACTCACACACTCGTCCTGTTCATCCACTATTAGTGTCACTGCATAGGGCTTCGTACGGACTTTGTGTTCCGGGCATACCGTACACTTAACAATGCACGTGTTTTGAAGTCGCTTGAGCTGCACATAGCCCACTGCATCGTCCCCGTAAGATTCCCTTCCGGACCTGATAACAAAAAATAGGTTATGTTGAATTGTAATAATAAACACACGGTATTATCATGTTAAGTATTGTTAATGTACATATTGTTAGACAAAATTTGATACGATAGGTACTTACATAGCAGTTTTAACATTTCTTAACTCAGCAGAACAGAAATCAGGATTGGAAGCGAAAAATTTCGCCACCATCAATGTGTTTAACATCGGTAGATTTGTGCTTTCTCCTTTCACGAAACCGTCCTCCATGGTGCGATTTTACTTAAGTAATAGTTGGATGTTCACAAACCTAATTAAATTATTGGAAATTAATTAATACAGAGCACGTCAAAATTCTAAATGGTTTGTGTACATATTACATATCTTGATGACGTCACGTCGTAATTCAATATGGCGATTATGGCGAATAGCGTTTTAAACATTTTAAGAACAGATTAAAAATTACGATTTTTTAAATTGAATTATAAAATCTAAATTGCATTTTTATGAATAAATATTGACGTTGCACGTTTACTTTTTACGAAATCTATCACTTAAATGCATTTTTACATTTTTTCTTACATGGTGTAAAATACCCTTAGGCCTAAGAATTTATTTATTATCGGGTTGTTCTAATACTTGATTTGTGGATCTAGATTACGATCTGTGAATCACGACGTTCCTATTGGAGGCGCAGTTTGCAATGTCAATTCCTCAAAAATAATAATGGCTTTAGCTCAAGATATCAAAAAATATATAAGTATTTTTTCACTATACATTTTAGTCGATTTTCGCCTCTCTATTGTATTCACCAAAGCATCAGTTGATTTGCATCACTACCACTAAACAACCAGATGACAGTTTTTTTTTTTTTAATAATTTATTCATGACCATGGATTCATGTCCTTCAGTCGCCAGATGACAGATCATTTTATAGGGTGGCTAACGTAAGAAAAAGTTTCCAAAAACGTATTTAAATTATAATTACACGAGATATTTCTGAAAAAAAAAATTTCTTTAAGAATTGTATGCACTAATGATGACAATATAGGACATCCTCTTACAAGCAGAGAACATTAGTCTGACTTGAATGCCTCTTTCATCAAATAGTCACTTAGGCGACTTATATGAACTGAGATGGTTGTACATAACCTATTGTTACTGCCGTGAATTCTATTTTTAACCGACTTCAAAAAAGGAGGAGGTTATAAATGTTCGTGTGTATGTATTTTTTTTTATAAGTATGTTACCTGATTTCTGCCCCATTTGTGGACCGATTCTCAAAATTCTTTTTTTATTTGAAAGAGTATACTCCTGAGGTGGTCCCATTTTAATTTGGTGAAGATCTGGTGCTGATCTTCGGAGATATACAATGGAACTCTTCAAAAATAGACGGCAAATCTGTCGTAATTGCTGGAATCGCTTGGATGTTTATTGAATATACATTATCATGACGTAACATCACGCCTGTATGCTCTGAGGGGGTATGCAGATGTGTACAATACACATTTTTTTATGTAAGTAGGTATGTTACCTGATTTTGTGTATCGCGAATAACTTCGTCGTTTATGAACCAATTTTGATGATTCTTTTTTTATTGGAACGGAGATACTTCAAGGGCCACCATGATATGGAAACCAGGACCTGATGATGGAACCCCAGAGAAATCGAGGGCAACCCTCAAATTTCATAGGCACATATTACGTGTTTCGTGCTTTTTCTGACGCTATACAAGTATTCGCATCTAGCAGTCATCACTTCATGTTGATGAGCTTATGATGGAAGGTACTACTCCTCAATGGTTAGGAGTTGAAAGCAATAATCAGGGAATCTTGAAGGTTAAGGGTTAGGTGTCATAGTAAGTATTTCTATAAGATATTACAACTAAAATGAAAAAATAAAAAACTTTTTGCAAAAAAAAACAACCGACTTCAAAAACACCAAAAAGTGAAAAATAAACTTCAGAAGAAAAATCAGCTTCTGAAGTCGATGGCAAAAAACCAAATAAAACAAGTTATTCACTCAAAAACAAAGAATCAAAAATAAAGTACACGATACAAAAAAATAACGTGATGAGCTGGGGTCTAAAATTGTCACTTTAGCAGATCATAATATGAGAGTTGCGTTGTAAAGCGTAAAAAGTAAAAAACTAAAACCCGACTACGACAAAAAAACGACGCTGAAAAAGTATAAAACAAGATTTTCAGGATAGAACAGAAAGAAAAGCCGTAGTCACACGGTATTATAGTGTTTAGGTTGGTACCTATAACGTGTGACTACGGCTTTTCTTTTTGTTCTATCCTGAAAATCTTGTTCCATACTTTTTCAGCGTCGTTTTTTTGTCGTAGTCGTGTTTTAGTTTTTTGCTTTTTTTTATTTACTTAAACAATTTTGGTGTTAAATATTTTTTTTACTCTTGACTTTTTGTCCGCTAGAGGACGTGATTTTTAATTTGAGCAATATTTTGGAAATGTACAAGTGAGGCCCTTTCAAATGATACCAAACACGGCGTATTTATCTCTATTTTTATTTTTTATGCCTTACTTTTTAGCCTATGTTCAGCAGAAAATTAAGACGGTTCTAACGATACCTCATATGTCGAGTTCTGAGTAGATTAGAAGCTATGAGGGAACAGATTATCAGATGAAGATACTCACATACACACAAACATACATAGCCAGTCAAAATCATAACCGTCCTTTGGCTTTGCCGTAGTCGGGTAAAAATGGACCTTTCCTATCAGTAACTGCGTATGTTACCATTTTACTACTATCTATATTTATATCTGGGGGCACGGCAGTGCCCACGCCGAGTCGAGTGCGAAGCAAACACTGCCGTACCATCCTTTACTGGAACCATTTCGCCGCATTTTCAGGCCCCTATTTGAGAACCTCTGGATAAGACCTGGGGCGCTACTACAACGTCTTAAAACAGTCCTGTTTAAGTCTTACTTTGCATTTTCGTACCATCACGTCCTTAAAACAATCTTAATGCAGGACTGCTAAAAATATCAGTTTTGATATCGTTTTGATGACGTCACCTCAAATAGTTCATTCAATATGATATGATTTTATTGGGGTCCTACCGCTAAAAGCCTTTTTAAGGAAATTTCTAAAAGGTTGGTCGACGTCACAGGAGACCGAAGAGCTGGCAGCTACCTCGGACAAAGAATTAGTCTAGCTATTCAAAGGGGGAACGCTGCCAGTATCTTCGGAACCTTGCCTAAAGGGACTCCTTTTAATAATATATTTTAGTTACTATGGTTTTTAGTTTTAGGTTCTTAGTTCTAGTATATATTTTGTTGTAAGTTCTATATTAAAGAATTCTGTTCATTCAATTGGTACCACTACGTGCCTTTTGACAGCGAGCAGGATTGTTTTTATGTCAAATAGCAGGAATGTTTGACATATAAGTTGATCTGGGGCGACGAATATATTATTGTTTTATAAATTATACAAAAGAAATGTAATGCCGTGATGTAATTGGTAATAAAAACACATTTATATACGTGCAAGGGGTGTATTAAGCACCTCTGCCCAATCCTTCGGATGTTACAGGCATAATGTTATGGTGTCGTAAAGTATTCGATTGGACGAGGATTGGACTATGTTTTCAGTGGTTTCAGTGCATCATCTTTATCATTTTCAACAAGAAATTGTCTGCTGCAGGACGTAGGCATCTTCCAAGCATCGCCACATCGACCGATCTTGTATTTCTTGCATTCCGAAAAGGAGGAAGAGCTAGAGAGACTATGACTAGGCTGATGATGATTTTGTGACGGTGTACCAACAAGAACCACTGTGACATGACTCCATCGGAGCCCAACGTGCATATTCGTGCCGCGAACCCAAACACTCCGGAGTTCATTTCCCGCCTACACTACATCAGTACGGCGGAGGACATCGTGGAGTACGTGCGCCAGAAGACCAAGTACGTGGCGAGAGTGTGGAGTTGCTGGAGTCGCGCAGCTACGTCAACTTTGGGGCGTTCGTGGTGAAAGTACCAACATGTTATGGATCTGCATAATCGTGTTGGGAGAGGACATTAGGCCGGAGGGAGTGGTGTTCCGTCGTTTTCATGGGCAAGTGCCATATGTACCTACGTGCAGCACAAAGACTTAGTGCTTAACTGAAGTGTTACAAACATAGTTTTAAGGCTCTCTTTACTAATACAAATTGTATGTTGTCATATTTATGTTAGTCAGCTTTACATGACATAATAAGGTATGTAAGGCTGCCAAAGATGCCTGAGAAAAAGTGGATGTTGTTGTCGTTTGTATTTAGGTACATCATAAACATCGATTTGTAAAATGTACTGTTGCTATAGATCCTACCTATAACTTGTATTGCTGGAGAATCAATAAACTACCATTATAATAACTGTGTTATTGTTTGTATGCTTGAAAATGACGGTCTTAAGGTCTAACGACCCCCACACACCCTAGTTTCAGAGTTTCTAAACATGGTTTGACGACAGCAATTTGGCGACAGGGACCACCGGCTTAGGGTGCTTTTCCACCAGAGATGCGCTATGCTACGTTGCTATGGATTCGTTATATATCCGCCAATCATATTCATTGGTGCATATAGCTTAGCACTGGTGGAAACGGATTCAACTAAGATGTTTTCTATATGGAAGGATGCGTACTACGGATGTGTGCTTGATGAAAAGCAGCCTTATACGTGCCTTCCGAAGCATAGAGTGCCTTCCAAACATTGCTACTGAGAATCAATCTAGTTTTACAAACGGGAACGCACAAGCGTGTTTAACTGAACGCTCTTACATCGTTTGAACATAGTCACCCTGAAAATCATCCACAACTTCTTACACGCAGTTTAGCAGACCTAAAAAGTACTTGGGTACCTACTTAAATAAAACGATCAAAGTTAATAATGGTTTATAGTCAGAATTCTTTATTATACAGTTTAAAATATCGATTAACAACTCTTAGATCAGTCCATATTCGAATTTCCTGGAATTATTTTAACCAGCTCCATGGTCCATACTTCCATAGTGATAGGTAGTGGTTTTTAAGATGCATGGATGCAGTTTTAATGATATTCTTTCCATTGGTTGCTCTTCATCTCTCAAGGGAAAATAAACATTGGCATGTCCACGTTCACGTTAAGGATTTTATTTCAAGCCAGCTCAGATCAACAAGCCAGCTTCAAAATATTATGAACCATCATTTTGGTACATATTTCATAAGTCCATCATAAATATTATGAATATCGAAAACGGTTCATATTCACAATCACAGCACACAAGAAAAGTAAATACCATAATTTAATTTAGAATTATTATATAAACCTATGATGTAATTTTATTGAATTTTGTTGACAACCACTCACTGACAAGTATAATGACGTAATGCATTGACATGGATGCCACTTTTAATTTAAAACGATAATGATACCAGCCAGTTATAAAAAACCACTGGTCCGAATCTTATTATGTTACAATGAAGGGCTTAACCTCCTTCGAAACATTTTCTTACTTTGTCAAGGAAAATCCTCAAAGATTTTTTAAATGTTACGATTTTAATTATGTATTTTCTTGAAACTACCTATAAAAATGAAAAATTGTATGGTAAATAATATTTCTATTTTCATTTAAGTTATATTTTGTTTCATGACTATTATTTCGGAATACGATTCGGACCGGATTTTTGAGAAAGAGACAGTGCTATACAGTTTACGTATTACTAGTTGCTTCTTTCATGTTAAAGCAGGGAATAGACAAATCTTACAGATCGTTCGTTCTTTCCCCGCACTAAGCAAGAGTAAAACAGTATTGTTTTGTAGAGGTCATGGTACCAAACAAAGTGTTATTGTTTTAAGCCTGAATCAAAACGTTCCTGCAATAGGATTGTTTTGTTAGAGGTGGTAGTAGCGGCCCTGAACGCTGAAATTTTCGTCATCCAGTAAGCTATACAATCACACTTAAAATAAAATGTTTCAAGTCTGTAGGTAATTTAGTTCCGAAGTTAAGCGAAAGCAAAGTTTCGCATTTATGAAACTCACTCACTCATGATCATCAAAATAGAACTAGTACTTCACATAAACTCAGAGAGCTGAAATTTGGTACAGAGTTAGGGCGTTTGGTACAGAGTTTAATGGCCACATGGAAAACTATAAAAAGTAGGAAAATCGAAAAAAAAACTACAAAAAAAATTTGTTATAAATAAGAAAATCTAATAAAAAAAATCAATATGCCCACGTTTCTTCAAAAAGAAGTGAAATCCCAACAAAAACATTCTGTAATAAAAAACTAGCCAAGTCTCGATGGAGCTGCTTGTTTATCTCTAAAAAGTAATGAAATCTAGACAAAGTCGTGCTAAGTCTAAGGTTCCTTATTGCGATTTCTTTATTATTATAGTTAATGTTGTGTGACTTGGCCGTTGTTCGTTTCGTTTAGTTCGGTCATTTTTCTTCTTGGCGTCCAATTACCAATACCAGTATGGGTTATTATCTCGCTTAACAATCATAGGTAGTTACAACAGATATAACATTACGTATAAACTAAATTGACTTGTACCCACTAACGTATAAAGAATGTTCAACGGCCAAGACACACAACAATAACTATAATAATAAAGAAATCGCAATAAGGAACCTTAGACTTGGCACGACTTTGTCTAGATTTCATTACTTTTTAGAGATAAACAAGCAGCTCCATCGAGACTTGGCTAGTTTTTTACAGAATGTTTTTGTTGGGATACCCAACTATTAAACCTAAAGTTTCAACCAGTTCAAATACTTTTAATTGTGTAAAATGGGGAATTAGAGATAATAATCAAATCCAAGACTATACCCGTTACTGTAATTTAAAATTAAAGCAGATTGACTTCCCATCTGAGTTTTGTTATTGTGCAGATAGTATGTGTAGTGATCAGAACCATAAAATTATTATAAATAGAATGTATAATGACATTGTAAATATTTTGACTGAAGCCGCTAAGAGAAGCTGCATTGCACCTAAGCGCAAAAAATTTAGGTATGTAACGGGGTGGAACAGGCATGTTAGTGACGCTCACCGTAGGGCCAGGCTTTGTTTTCGGACGTGGGTGTCTTATGGACGCCATAGATCTGGACAATATTATAATAATATGTGTGAGACTAGGAAACTATTTAAAGAAAAATTAAAGTACTGTCAAAATAACGAATGTCAGATAAAGATGGACATCATTGCGGAGCATCACGCAAGTAAAAACTTTGGTGATTTTTGGAAAAATACCCATAAACTGAATCCAAGGTCGGGCGCTCCGGCGAGTGTCGGGGGTGCGCATGAGCCGCGGGACATAGCCTGCGCCTTTCAGCGGCATTTTAGTGTGGCATCACCGCTCGGGTCCGCGTCTCAGGTGCTCGATGCTGAGGATCACTCTGACCATGTTGATATCAGGTTCTCCGCCAAGGATGTGGCCCAAATTATAAAGAAGATGGTGCGAGGGAAGTCCCCAGGTCACGATAGTCTTAGCATCGAGCATTTGAAGTACGCGGGCGTACACCTGCCAAGAGTCCTTGCGCTATTGTTTAACTTGTGTGTTAGTCATAGTTATTTACCCGATGAGTTAATGCAAACAGTCGTAGTGCCAATTGTTAAGGATAGGACGGGTGACTCATCGGATCTGTCTAACTACAGACCGATTTCGCTTGCTACTGTCATAGCTAAGGTGCTGGATAGTTTGCTTGACCGACAGTTGGAAAATCACCTCCACTTGCATGACGCACAGTTTGGGTTCAGGCCCGGTTTGTCAACTGAGAGTGCCATCCTCTGTCTCAAGCAGACTGTCCAGTACTATACGGACAGAAACACACCAGTATATGCATGTTTTTTAGATATTTCCAGAGCTTTTGATCTGGTGTGTTATGACAAGCTGTGGCAGAAGCTACAATGTGAAACGGATGTGCCACGTGAGATTGTATCTCTGTTCCGGTATTGGTACAGTAGGCAGCAGAATACCGTTAGATGGGAGGGTGCGCAGTCGGACGTTTAAGGGTTGGAATGCGGAGTGAGGCAAGGGGGGTTGTCCTCTCCTCGCCTCTTTAACCTGTACATGAACAGGCTGATCGGCGAGCTCAGCAGCACTAATATTGGATGTTCCATTGACGGTGTGTGTATTAACAACATTAGTTACGCGGATGATATGGTGTTGCTGAGCCCTTCGATTGGTGCGTTGCGCAAACTTCTACATATTTGTGAGTCCTACTCGGGGGCCCATGGGCTCAGTTACAATGCTAAAAAGAGTGAATTCATGGTCTATAAAGCCGGTAACAAATCATACTCATCTGTACCACCTGTCACTCTTTGCGGCATTCCTTTAAAGAGGGTGCAGCATTTTAAGTACCTTGGCCACTGGGTCTCCGACGACTTGTGTGACAATATGGACATAGAGAGGGAGCGCAGGGCGCTGTCTGTCCGGTGTAATATGTTGGCACGCAGGTTTGCACGGTGTACCACTCAGGTGAAAGTGACTTTATTTAAGGCATATTGCCAGTCGTTTTACACGTGCAGCCTGTGGACTGACTATACGCAGCGGGCGTACAGTGCACTGCGCGTTCAGTACAACAATGCTTTCAGGATACTGGTAGGGCTTCCACGGTTTTGTAGCGCTTCGACTATGTTTGCGGAGGCGCGGACCGATGATTTTTTCGCGATAGTAAGAAAGCGAAGCGCTTCGCTATTGGGTCGCCTACGAGGCAGCTCGAACAGTCTACTGAAGGTTTTGTCCGAGCGGTGGGACCTGTCACTAATAAGAAGGTGGATGCAGCTTCATGTTAGCGCTTCTCCTCACATTTTTTGACATTTGTGTTTGTTTAATTTTATAATTGATTGTTTTAATGTGTATTATTTTAATTATGATTGAATTTTATTGTATTTGACATTGGTTATGTAATTTTTATTGTGTTTGTGTGATTTTATTTTTGTTGATTATTTTAATGTGTTCCAATTAATTTTAATTCGATTTAAGTGCGCTCGACATTCATGATGAAATATTATATAACTAATGTGTATGTGAAGTTTGATTTGTGTTGATTATTTTAGTTTTACATTTGTGTGTTGTGTAATTTTAATTTTTATGGACTGTGTCTGAAATAAATAAATAATAATAATAATAATAATACTATTTTCTATTTTCTTAGATAGTCACAGACGCAATGGGGTTGTTTCCTGGAAACTTCGCCGCGAGATGGCGCTGGTGTTTGGCTACACATGTCAATTTATTTGAAATAATCGTTTTCATTGTGTGGACGATTTTTTAAGTATTTGCGCGGGTTTTTTAACTCAATTTGTCGCTGCACAATGTATGCTACCTGGCGTATCACCCAGTTGAAGGAGGAATTGAAAAAACGAGGAGCAACGCAACAAGTAAAGAAAGCGGAGCTTGTCGAAAGCCTCGAAAAATTACTTGTTTTGATTTTTTTTAGTTTCAGTGCCTTTTCCCACTTTCTCTTCATGCGCAAATTTCTTGGAAATCTGACAACGCCTATTTCTTTGCATCCAAAGGCTACACAACGACCTATAATATTGAAAAAAGTCACAAAATATTAAGATATTGTTCAATTTCTATGGAGTTAGACAGTTTGTTTGTAGCCAACGTACAGCGCCCTCTACGTGGAACTATTTGACAGTTTTCTTCCCCATTACACACAGACGCAAACTCACACCGAGTTTGCATCTGTATGATTCCATGGTAGATTTTTTTTCTTCACTGAGGCAACACTAGCAGCTACTTTGCAAATATGGCGTAGAGTTGTACAAAATGCAGTGGGAGATATTTGATAAACTTGTCAATTCTGAGTTTTAATAAAAAAGACATGCAACTAGGATAAGACTTTTTCAATCTACTATAGTGTGCTAGACGAGTATTATCAGTGAAATGTGAATTTTACGCAATGTAGGTAAACTAACCAGATAATATTCCAATTGGAAATAAGTTAGGAATTTCACATCCTATCGCTACTCCTTTCAGTCGTTTGTTTTTAGTAATACGATCTTTTGTTTACGTATTGCACTTTGTCTTTTGTCTCGCGGCAGTTAGCCCATTGTTTGTGAAATTTTAGTGCAGTTTTGTCAAGACGTTTTTGCCTATCTGCTAGGGACTATCAAACGTTATTTTGATAAATTTGTGTATTGTAATGTTCTAGTTTGTTGTTACTCAAATTTTGATTATTTTTATACATTATGCTAGCATTTAGTCATATTTGTTATGTAGTTTTAAGTATGTGATAAGGACTCTAAGTTAAATGAAAATGATGCTGATGAATAAAAGAAGAAACCTGGTCGAGTTTATAAGGCTGCCACATGTAAAGGTGAGTGTTTTTTTAATTCCTTTTAATAAAGAGGCTTTAAGAACTTGAGTACTGTCCAAAGGACAGCTGCGTATAACACCATAACACATAAATAACCTGATGATAAATAATATCCGCCCCTAAGACGACCCACTGACCAATATTTCTTACTCTTTGTAGAAGTACAAAAAAAATATAATATGTAAACAAATGATTTCATGAATGTATTGAAACAATTAAAATAAGTTTACTACAGGCAGATCATGATCAATTACTTATTAAAACTGTTAAACTAAGTTGCAAGTTTATTTCCCATTGTTTGTTACACATTTAAACAATATAATTATTGCATGATTTCTTCACAACTACGGGTTCAATAGGGCCTCTAATTGAGCTTGTCATTTGTCCCCATGATTGTTATGTAAATGTGGCATCAGTTGTAAATCGAACAAAAGGCAAGACAATAATTATCTTTCATTATGAATGTAATCAGGAAGCATTACGTATTGGACACAACAATGCAAAGTTTGCAATTCTTCTAGAAAAATTTAACTACTGTATGTAAAAGTTTTAGACTAGTAATGTAAAGAACTAAACTAGTTGCCATGTATTTTGCATACAATTAGTAGTATTCTGGTCTAAACTTAAACAGGAAGCTTCATTAGTGTAACTATTTGAGAAGGGTTGCTAACAAATGAAAACACACACCCTTGGCTAAACTTGACAAGAAAACTTTTTTTGTAACTTACGAACAGTAGGTTGTGGTTTCGAACCCAGGCAGGCGCATTACTTTGTGTAATTAATTTCATCACCGCTGCTCTCAAAACGGTGAAGGAAAACATCGTGAGGAAACCGGCATGTCTTAGAACCAAAAAATTCGAAGACATGTGACATCTGCCAATCCGCACTGGGCCCGCGTGGTGGATTATAGCCCATCCCTCTCTTAGAGAGGAGGCCTGAGTCCCTGCAGTGGGAACATTATAGGCTGATGACGTCAATATGTAAAATATAAAAATGGGTTAAAATTTCCATTAAGAACCGTCGCTTTTTAAGGCGGGGAGTGGGGGGGCGGGAGGGGGGGGGAAGAGGGCTACTCCCTAGTACCACCCCCAAATCCCGGAGCCCCATGGTTATGAGGATATCCATGGTTAAAGTTTTGAGGTTAGAACAGCGCTAAAACACGAAACGGGTCAATATTTTGTATATTTTGACAGGGGAAGAGTATGGGGGGGTGCCCACTGTGCTCTGGCACCACTCCCATGTAAAGGCGACGCACCATTCTTGAGAAAAAACCATTTTTTGGAACCTAACCCCTTCAAGCTCAGTCGACGGAGCCCCGCGAAAAAAAATAACCACGAAGGGGATGGCGGGGTCTATTCGCTCGCTTTGCTCGCTCACACGACCCCGCTATCCCCTTCTAACCTAACCTGTCCGTGTCGGGGTGCCCCAAGTCCCGAGCTCGCTTCGCTCGCTCTTGCATCCAAGTTTTCCTAGTTGCGTGTTCGGTACCCTACAAACCTAACCGCCCCACTGTTTTTGGTATTATAATACAGCAATAATTATTATTCGCACTCTTATAACATCCAAAAATACAACAAAAAAAAAAAAAAACTGTGACTTGACAAATTTGCAAAAAGCTTTCTATTAATGAGTACTATCTACAAAAAAAAAATGAACTTCCTAATCAGCGGTTCTTAATGGAAATTCTATCCTCCCCAACAACATCCTCAGTGCATTATTATATTGCACGCGCAGAGCATAGTAAGCCTTCTGCGTATACCTCACTCACAGGCTGCACGAGTAAAACAACTGGCAATAAGCCCTGGGGCGCTACTACAACGTCTTAAAACAGTCCTGTTTAAGTCTTACTTTGCATTTTCGTACCATCACGTCCTTAAAACAATCATAATGCAGGACTGCTAAAAATATCAGTTTTGATATCGTTTTGATGACGTCACCTCAAATAGTTCATTCAATTGGTACCACGACGTGCCTTTTGACAGCGAGCAGGATTGTTTTTATGTCAAATAGCAGGAATGTTTGACATTCTAAATAAGTTGATCTGGGGCGACGAATATATTATTGTTTTATAAATTATACAAAAGAAATGTACTGCCGTGATATACTTGCTAATAAAAACACATTTATATACGTGCAAGGGGTGTATTAAACACCTCTGCCCAATCCTTCGGATGTTACAGGCATAATGTTATGGTGTCGTAAAGTATTCGATTGGACTATGTTTTCAGTGGTTTCAGTGCATCATCTTTATCATTTTCAACAAGAAATTGTCTGCTGCAGGACGTAGGCATCTTCCAAGCATCGCCACATCGACCGATCTTGTATTTCTCGCATTCCGAAAAGGAGGAAGAGCTAGAGAGACTCTAGGCTGATGATGATTTTGTGACGGTGTTAGGAGGAAGCACCGTCAATGTACCAACAAGAACCACTGTGACATGACTCCATCGGAGCCCAACGTGCATATTCGTGCAACGAACCCAAACACTCCGGTGTATATTTCCCGCATACACTACACCAGTACGGCGGAGGACATCGTGGAGTACGTGCGCCAGAAGACCAAGTAGGTACGTGGCGAGAGCGTGGAGTTGCTGGAGTCGCGCAGCTACGTCAACTTTGGGGCGTTCGTGGTGTAAGTACCAACATGTTATGGATCTGCATAATCGTGTTGGAAGAGGACATTAGGCCGCAGGGAGTGGTGTTCCGTCGTTTTCATGGGCAAGTGCCATATGTACCTACGTGCAGCACAAAGACTTAGTGCTTAACTGAAGTGTTACAAACATAGTTTTAAGGCTCTCTTTACTAATACAAATTGTATTTTGTCATATTTATGTTAGTCAGCTTTACATGACCTACTAAGGTATGTAAGGCTGCCAAAGATGCCTGAGAAAAAGTGGATGTTGTTGTCGTTTGTATTTACATCATAAACATAGATTTGTAAAATGTATATGTTGCTATAGATTACCTACCTATAACTTGTATTGCTGGAGAATCAATAAACTACCATTATAATAACAGCTGTGTTATTGTTTGTATGCTTGAAAATTAACGTCCCCACACACCCTAGTGTCAGTTTCTAAACATGGTTTGACGACAGCTATTTGGCGACAGGGACCACCGGCTTTTCCACCAGAGATGCGCTATGCAACGTTGCTATGGATGCGTTATATATCCGCCAATCATATTCATTGGTGCGCATAGCTTAGCACTGGTGGAAACGGATTCAACTAAGATGTTTTCTATATGGAAGGATGCGTACTATGGATGTTTGCTTGCTTGATGAAAAGCAGCCTTATACGTGCTTTCCGAAGCATAGAGTGCCTTCCAAACATTGCTACTGAGAATCAATCTAGTTTTACAAACTCGCGGGAACGCACAAGCGTGTTTAACCGAACGCTCTTACATCGTTTGAACCTTGAACATAGTCACCCTGAAATCATCCACAACTTCTTACACTCAGTTTAGCAGACCTAAAGTACTTGGGTACCTACTTAAATAAAACGATCAAAGTTAATAATGGTTTATAGTCAGAATTCTTTATTATACAGTTTAAAATATCGATTAACAACTCGTAGATCAGTCCATATTCGAATTTCCTGGAATTATTTTAAACCAGCTCCATGGTCCATAGTGATAGGTAGTGGTTTTTAAGATGCATGGATGCAGTTTTAATGATATTCTTTCCATTGGTTGCTCTTCATCTCTCAAGGGAAAATAAACATTGGCATGTCCACGTTCACGTTAGGGTTTTTATTTCAAGCCAGCTTCAAAATAAGGCTAAGATGAGTACCTATCGCTCAGACCTATCGCATCCTATTATGAACCAGCATTTTGGTACATATTTCATAAGTCCATCATAAATATATTTTATGAATATCGAAAACGGTTCATATTCACAATCACAGCACACAAGAAAAGTAAATACCATAATTTAATTTAGAATTAATATATAAACATATGATGTAATTTTATTGAATTTTATTGACAACCACTCACTGACAAGTTTAATGACATAATGCATTGACATGGATGCCACTTTAATATAAAAAAGATAATGATACCAGCCAGTTATAAAAAACACTGGTCCGAATCTTATTATGTTACAATGAAGGGCTTAACCTCCTTCGAAACATTTACTTACTTTTTCAAGGAAAATCCTCAAAGATTTTATAAATGTTACGATTTTAATTATGTATTTTCTTAAAACTACCTATAAAAATGAAAAATTGTATTGTAAATAATATTTCTATTTTCATTAAAGTTATATTTTGTTTCATGACTATTATTTCGGAATACGATTCGGACCGGATTTTTGAGAAAGAGACAGCGCTATACAGTTTACGTATTGCTAGTTGCTTCTTTCATGTTAAAGCAGGGAATAGACAAATCTTACAGATCGTTCGTTCTTTCCCCGCACTAAGCAGGAGTAAAACAGTATTGTTTTGTAGAGGTCATGGTACCAAACAAAGTGTTATTGTTTTAAGCCTGAATCAAAACGTTCCTGCAATAGGATTGTTTTGTTAAAGGTGGTGGTAGCGGCCCTGAACAGAGTCATTTTCACCCCACGCGCAAACCTGCGAGCAATCATATTGCATCGGGCTGCCAATGCCCTGGGCTCCCTGTCAATATCTTGGTCATCTGTAAGATCATCCATTACCACATGACCCAGGCAGGTATATAAATTGAGTAACAACCTCCAACGGAGTTCTTCGTAACCTTACAGGTGGAACATTAACAGGTGTATTATTGCGCACCTTAAAAACGACAACCTTACTCTTATCAGCATTATATCTCAAGCCATGAGCCTCCGCATAACTCTCACACATGGCTAACAATTTTCTTTTACAACACGTTATTATAAATAAGAACGTGTTTTTATTTATATATTGGAGAGGATGCGATGCATTTTTACTCTAGGATTCAAAAAGTTATTCTAGAAAAGCTCAAACATTACGGTTTAAGGAATCTTGCGCTCAGTTTAATGAAATCGTATTTAAGCGATAGACATCAGCAAGGTACAAATAAATGGTGTCAATTCAATGGGCTTAAAAGTAAGCATGGGTGTGCCACAAGGTTCGATATAAGGTCCCTTTCTCTTTTTAGTCTATATTAATGATCTACCCCATTTATTTAAAAACCAACCTGAAATGGTATTGTTTGCCGACGATACTTCTTTAATATTTAAGGTAAACAGACGTGCCACAAATCTTGATGACATAAATAACGCCTTACTGCAAGTTCATAATTGGTTCACCGCTAATAATTTAGTATTAAATGGGAAAAAAATAGTATTGAATCAAGAGAAACTAGAATTTGTCGATGAAACTATTTTCTTGGGGATAACGATTGACTCAAGGCTACAGTGGTAGGGCTTTCAAATACCGGATGTTTTCAATACCGGTATTGATTCCGGTATTGGACGTCAATACCGTGATCACGGTATTAATACCGGTATTACATACCAACATTTAAAGTACGTGTTTTTATTTGTGAAACAGTCTTTTTTTTCTATTTTATTTTAAATAACTTTTATAAATAGCGCTCTATAAGTATAACAATTTGGTATTGGTTGATTATTTAATTAGATAGGACTAAGTAGGAACATACTCAAAACTTAACTCAAGTCTTTTTGTAGGAAGGCATTCCACATAGCGTTTGAAAAGAATAGATAAGATATTATTGAAATGTATCATGTAATCAACATAGCTATGATAGCTACATATCAATATTTGTAGAAACGTAATTATAGCTTAATTAGCTATTAGCCATCATTCCCAATAGCCTACTGAAAAAAAGCACGCTCTGCATCAATATTCGTAGGTATCACAGACAGTAAATATCTCTAAGCTGCCGGTAGGAATGGACGTGTCTTCATTTTCACACATCATCATTAGTGATCATTTCAACCAAGACTTCCACTGCTGGACGTATAGGCCTCCCCTAGGTGTTGCCGCAGTGGCCTGTCCTATGGGCGCCTTCAGCGTGTCCCCGCAACTTTCACCAGGTCATCGTTCCACATTGTTGGACGCCTTCCAACACAACGTCTTTCTGTTCACGGTTGCCACTCCAAAACTTTAAGGCCCCATTGGCCATCTGTTCTGCGAGCAATGTGCCCTGCCCACCACGACGATTTCTACTCTTTCTCGAAGTTCGAACTGACTCACTGGTCGAACTGGACCTATTTTACATCATTAGATCCAGGTAGACTTCGTCCACAACTTCGAGTGTAGAGTCTCCGATTTTGATAGGTGAGGGTGTTACGTGGACAGTCAAAATGACCTTGGTTTTGCCCATGTTAATTTTAAGACCCACTCTTTCGGAAGCTCTACTGCGGTCATCGAGCATTTCACTGAGGTCTCTTCAATCCAGAACCTTAAAGGCATCCTCCTCCAGTGCAGGGGTGAACAGTTTCGGAGATATGACGTCTCCCTGTCACACAAAAAAAGGTTCCGAGGTCTGGTCCTGACGTCGGACTGACATGGTGACGTTTTTGCCACCGTTGGAGACACTGCAGTACGGCCCAAGTCTCGATCGAACTAAAGGGTTTCTCGTAGTCCACAACCGCTAAACAGAGAGGCAGGTTATACTCTTCGGTCTCTTGTAGGACATCCAGCCACATAACCACGCAGCGTATGTGTATGCTCAAGTATGCTGTCTACGGTACTAAAGCCTTTTCGGAATCTGGTTCGTTCGGGAGGCTGGAAATCGTCAAACCTGCGCGCGATATCATTTTCACTGCTCGAATTCAATGAAGTAGAAGGTTCTTCTATGGTCATATCTTGTTAATTATCAGTCATTGTCTCACTGTCTCTTTGTGTGTTTCGTGTGTCATTATTATATTTTAAAAATGGAATTTAATTTACTATAATACATGAAATGTTTGCAATACCGTGATCACGGTATTGAGGGCTTCAATACCGGTATTGAAAATGGCCCATATTTGTCCGGGATCACGGTATTACGGGATCCCGTAATACCGGTATTGAAAGCCCTATACAGTGGGGTCCGCATTTAACATCTCTTGCAGGACGGCTGAGTTAAGCTGATATGCAGCTATAGCTGTTAGGAAAATCCGTCAATTTACTGACGTAGATACCGCGAGACTAGTCTATTTTAGCTATTTTCATAGTGTTATGTCATACGGTATTTTACTATGGGGACGGGGTGCAGACATCGAGTCTATATTTATTCTGCAGAAAAGAGCCATTAGAGCCATATACCTGACATATACAGCCATATACATGACAGTACCTTGTCAATACATCTATGAAAACATCATATAAGTTGGGGGATTACATTGATGATAAAAATGCTGGTCCTGGTCCACAACCGTAGGGGCAAATAAATCGATTATCATGTGAAGTTATTATGAAAGCTGCAGAAGATTGTAAAAATATCTTTGCATTAAATAGATTCAATATCTTAGATCTAATTGCATAGCACATGTGTGAGTACTATGTACTATAAAGCCACTTTTAAATTTTTACATTTAGTTATATTTTTATTCACGTTGCCCAGGTGGCTGAGAGAATGTAATGCTCACTCAAATGTCTCGCTGATGGTGGCACGTGTGTCGGATCATTTAGTTCCCTTCAAAATGGTTGAGTTGAATGGTGCTGATCCATGCGTCATTTTCGTGAACGGGCAGTGAATACCGTATCCCATATGAGAAAGACGACTATTACTGCGACTTTACTTAAAACGAAATAAGGTCCACTTTCGTAATAACAATAACGCAAAATCATAAATACTCACTGATACCTCGTTGGTCGAGCTCTCGCAAGCGCAACTCCTTAAGAGCATAGACGGGCTGCGTATAATATACGTATATATAACTATTGCCGTCGCGCTGCGCTCTAGCAACCGGGCGGTATCAATATGTGAGTGCGATAGAGACAACTGCAGCTCAGAACGATTTTACCTATAAAAAACCTTGACCGATCGACGTTTCGTATTCTCCTGTTTTCTCCTCGAAACCTAAGCCAATTAAATTATATTTGGTATCAAAATTTAAAGGAAGAATAGATCTATGCCCATATTACTTGTTTTTATTTTAAAAACTTTTCAATTTTCTTTGGTAGTCATCTGATTACGTAGGTAAAAACGGGGTATTTTTTTAGGTTTTTGGTAAGTCATATTTATTTTTGTAATAAATTTCTTGAAAAAAAAAAATGACAGGGGCATGCCTTCAATAGACCTGGATTTTTATAAATAAAAACGATTACTCTAGAGGCATTATCCAGGAAGAGAATAGGGGAATACATTTGTATGGAAAAATGCAGCCCGTCTACGCTCTTAACTTGTGTCCTGGGTGCTATTCCCGGGTCGGATAAAGTGCTATTGGGGTTTTCCATCAAGAATTTCTCAGTAGCAACTAGATACTGTAGTGCTCAAATTTCTTATTTGAAGCCCATCTACGGGTGTGCTAAGTGGAATACTTTAGGTGTGCTTCGTCTGGGTGTGCTTCGTGGAATACCTCCTCGGTTGATCACCCACATTTCGACAGTTTTGTTTTACGTATGCCTACCCTGCGGGGATTATAGGCATGATGTTACGTTTCGTAAATACTCAAACATTCACATGGTTTTGAAAATACTAAAGAAAAAAAAAAACTTTCTTCGAACATAGAATTCTCGTTTTTCCCCGTTCTTGTTTGTAGTAGTTCATGGAGCAGTTGATAGCTGTCACAAACACGTGTACGCAGGCACCATTTATTTAATATCAGAAAGGAACATCTTGTTTTTATTCGACCCAGAAAGATGTGTAACGTAAAATGTAACAGAATTAAACAGAATTATGACGATCGCATCAAACATCTCAAGATATGAGTGATGGACGGTAACTGACAGGCAGGTCCAGGAATAAAAAGTTTATTATTGTTGGTACCTATTTATCCGTTTGTATGAAACGCACTATAAACACTACTCGTAAAATGTATTATTTTCTTCTTTGTTTTTTTGTATAGATAGTGGTAGGTATATCTTTACAAATAAATAAAAACCCAAAAAAGTGAAAAAAAATCTAATTGAAAAAGAATAAAATAACTTACTTACATGAATATCGATGTTTACAGCTTTTCTAATATTGTAGCTTTTTTATTAATATTGTAGCGCCCTCTAGTGAGTTACAGACGTAATTTTTATTATTTGGGAACATGGATTAAGCTACCACGTACACATTGCTGAAAACAGAATTGTAATCGGACATTTCGTTTTGATTATATTGCAACATTGATTTGCACTAATATTGTGGCGCCCCCTAGTGAGTTACAGCATGACACCTGTCTATCTTTACAAATAAATAAAAACCCAAAAAAGTGAAAAAAAATCTAATTGAAAAAGAATAAAATAACTTACTTACATGAATATCGATGTTTACAGCTTTTCTAATATTGTAGCTTTTTTATTAATATTGTAGCGCCCTCTAGTGAGTTACAGACGTAATTTTTATTATTTGGGAACATGGATTAAGCTACCACGTACACATTGCTGAAAACAGAATTGTAATCGGACATTTCGTTTTGATTATATTGCAACATTGATTTGCACTAATATTGTGGCGCCCCCTAGTGAGTTACAGCATGACACCTGTCTAAGAACATGAACTCATCGAACACAAACCCGTTATTGAAAACCGCATCAAAATCGAATCATTAGTTTAGTTAGAAGATAGGTGGGAACATTACTTTGCACAAACGCACACACAAACATCTCTCACCCTAAACGCTCTCTCTCCGTTCCGTCGTGGGTAAAAAAAACAAAAAAGTGAAAAATAAACTTCAGAAGAAAAATCAGCTTCTGAAGTCGGTGACATTAATTTGTTTGTTTGATTTTGTTTTTTTGTGCCAGTTGTGCCACCGACTTCCATGAGAATTATCCTCAAATTTCTAACCGTTGCACGCGTTGAGGAGTTATACCTTGCATCATCAGTTCATCAACACAAAGTAATGACTGCTAGATGCGAATACTTAGAAAAAGCACGTTATATGTGCCTATTAAATTTAAGGGTTGCCCTCGATTTCTCTGGGATGCCATCATGAGATCCTGATTGATTTCCTTATCATGGTACCACTCTTGGGATAGGTATCCTTTTTTTTAAAGTCGGTTAATGAGATTTACCTTCTATCATCAAGTCAACTTAATTGCCTAAAATAATACAACTATCGGTCCGTATAATTATGAAGGAATTTTCTTTTAACTCCTAACCGTTGAAGAGTTGTACCTTCCATTATCACTGCATCCACATGAGATTAATTATGATGATACGACGCAAATACTTGAACAGCTTCAGAAATTATATGGAAAACGTAATACTTAAGTGCCTAGATTTCTCAGGGATCCCATCATCAGATCCTGACTTGGAGACAACGGGACCACCTCGGGAGCACCCCGTCACGGGCCAACCGACAGATGAGAAACATCAATGAAAAAAAAAATTACGAAATATAACGTCAAGTATAAAATATTGCATTCAAGTATTTTATTTTGTAGAAATAATTTGCAAACGACCTAACTATGTATTATATAATTATACACATTACATAAAGAATAGCGTGGAACTTTTAAAAAACAGACTAATATTATATGTAGATCAATTTATTCGTTCTAAATCAAACTTTATTCTAATAGGACAATCTTGATTTTACGTGGCATAGAGGCGGCATCACGTAAAAACAGCGTCATGCCAACTTCCACCCCACGGCATACGAGTCGGGTTTACGGCGTGCATGCAGATGTTCAACATAATAAGAAATAGGAAGCTACTCCAATGGGATACGGGCTACGGCTACGGATTTCGGACACCGGACACTGACCGATACCTCAACATAGTATTTGCTTGAGTTCGGTTTACGGACTCGCGTCCTATATTTCTCTGTGCCAGTTTCATCAAACCTTTAAACTAAGTGAGTGTTGGTATCAGTTTTCTAAAGAAGCAGTAAATAAAAATGTTGTTACGTATGTATTAGTAAAACAAAGTATTACTTCTTTACCTGCGCCAGGGGAGGCTATTGTGCAACTTTTATCCGTCGACGCTACGATGGATGCCTCTATTCTTTTCTTATTCGAGATTTAAATTGGCTAGCCCCCGACCTGCCTCTCAAAGGCTGCACAGCCTGAGAACATAATGTCAAGTATCAGTTTCATCTCAAAGGGATCCGAGTGTTTTAGTCTGCCTTACTTCCACCTTCTCATTTTATTTTAAATATCGCTGCCACGTATACATTCTGTTTTAATCAATAGCTGGCACCAATACAAGAATATTGTCTTGGGCAATAATATTCTTATGCGTCAGGTTTCGGCAAGTTGAACAAATAGCAAAGATTGTAACTTTGATAGTTTAAATCCCAAAAAAACGTACCGTAATTAATCCCAAAAAACATGACAAAGATTTTCTCCCATATAACATTGAACACCATGTTTGCACTGAAAAACTTCAAAACTGTTCAAGTGCAAGTCGGACTTGCAGGGCTACGGAACCCTAAAGAGGCTAATGAATACAATGTTGTAAATACTGATGTCGCCATCGGTAAATAGATTCAGGACTTTTTTAAGCAATCTAGAAAACGTGACGCTTTAGAGGATTTTGTCTGATACACTTTAGACGAGTTTGTCTTAATCTTGTTTTTATAGATTTTATGCATTTTTTACGTGGCGGAAATTTTGAAAATATGTTTAATAAAGTGTCTGAAGTTTGGCACGCAAGGCGTTCTAGAAAATATTCCAACCTAAGATTTAAACCCGCGAAGTGAATCTGAAATATTCACCTACTAAGAAAGTAGAAACTAAACCTAAAAAATGGTTTTGAAATATAAATCAATATGTACGAGTATATACGTATAAAATATAAACTTAAATTGGCTCTGCTGCGGCTGGCAGATAGGATTGACGTTTCCTTTTTCTAATAATCCTTAGCTTGCTGGGAAAATAACGAGCTCTTAAACATAAACAATATCTATTGCAGTTTGCCACGACTGGCGCTTGGCCTGACCTTGGCTGGGCTCAGCGTTGCAATTATCCTTCAGCTTTCTACCTGAAGATATTATATTTCTTTTAAATCTACGTACTATGTTATGTTGTTTGTTATGTTATCATTATTGCTTTAAGCATTCGCGCATAACACGCGTGCATATTACAAATTTACGTATAATCTCGGTATTAGTTCAACGATCCACTTATCAGTTTGAGCTCCGTAACCCGGGGCAACAAATACGCTACAGGGCCTTTTCACATTTGCCGATAAGCCGAGCTACCCGACGCAGTCTGTGAACGTTAAAACCCGTACATTTAGAAGTTTGCGGGTGTTGTTGATGATTAATATTTTGCGGAAAAGACTGACCCATTCATTTAGTCAAAATCTTTTTGGTCTTTATTCCCCATTCTTTTTCAAAACATCAAAGAAGCAAAATGTATGATCGTGCCAGAAATTTCTCGTCACTAAAATAACTTTCTTGGGTTCCATAAAGTAGGGAAACTTGCCACCTGTTCCTACTGCATAAGTTCGATTGGAGTAGATCCTGCTCTAATCTCTGAACGGATCCACCAAATATCAGCTTGATGCGGTGATTGCAAAACGGACCAAGAGTTTCTTTAGAATCTACTGTCGACTCAATGTTGTAGCCTTGATCATCCTTGCAGTTTCCAGCCTATATATACGCTTTCTATCGGTTACAATCTGGGAAGAGTCTGCGTTGAAATTGCATGATTTAATTCGGTCAAGTCCGTTCCATCCATGGTTAGACAACTAGGCGAAACGGCGATGCACAACCCCTTCCATACGCACAAAACCAACGACACTTCCTTTGTGCATACACCTAAGGCGTTGGAGCCCTGCCGGGGTCTGGGTTTGCTGATAGCTATAACAATAAAGGTAATAAAATTATAACTCTGTTTTGAAGTATATTTGAGATCCGGGAGTTCTACTCTCGCATTCATAACAAAGCTTACTATCGATTAGAAGCATAAAAAAGCGATGTCCGATTTTCGAGGCATTTATCATACTGTGAGGCGCCCGTGAAATCGTTTCTAGTACCTAAATCTCTAGGATTACGAGAGCATTGAGTGCTCGGAAAAACGTGTCCGGGACTCACAGTACACAGACTGTGTTTGAGATATTGACTATTTGCAGAACTGAGAGCTTTAGTTCGACCGGTGCAGTTTTTTTTTCTACTTGGTACAGTTCTGGATGTTGAGAACTGAGAACTGTAGGACAAGCGATGCAAAGATAGAAGGAAGATTTTATTTAACTCTAAATGGGAAAAAGCAAAACCAGAGGTGGTTCTTTCGTCAACTGTTTCGGTATTTTTCCCAAGGTTAAAACCGGTAATAATCTGCATTAAAAAAAAACATTTAACAATATTAATTTTAACCTGCTTGCTGGTATTATTAAGTATTACCTACTAGCCATCTGTGTCCCACTGCAGGGCAAGGGCCTTGCTGGTAATAAAATACATATAACGGGTGTCTCAGTGAGAGTGCACTTTTTAAAATTGGAATATTTCTTTTTTCATGCAAGTGGCAACTTTGAAATTTGACAGCTGTCATCTCTGTTTATTCCGAATAGTAAAAAAGGAGCGCTTTTCGAAAGACCAACGCGTTATAATTGTGAAAACTCATTACAAAAATGGGGAACACATTATCAACACATTTTCTCACGAAATTCTGATGTCAACTGGCCACCAAGATCGTGCGATTTAACGCCGTGCGATTTTTTTCTTTAGGGGTATTGTGAAATCTCGGGTTTATGCGAATAAACCCGAAACAATTCCTGAGCTCAAATCGGAAATCCAACGCGTTATCGGTGAGATACAGCCACATCTCTGTGCAAAAGATACGGGAAATTTCATGAAAAGAGCCTGTCATCGGAGCCGTGGGGGTCATTTGCCGGATATTTTATTCCATACTTAATTGGAACATGTCTTCTTTACAATACAATACAATAAAAATATCACAACTCTGTCGTAAAATATTTGTTTTTATTTTAAAACTAGCTGACCCACGCAACTTTGTCTGCGTCTCTATATATAACTTATAACTTTCTTCGATAAATCAACTATCCAACCAAAATTATTAAGTTAAATCGTAACAAACAAAAATTGTTATCTTTCCTCTTTAAAATATTAGTTAAGATTATACTAAAATGAGAATTACTATAAATATCTCTTACTGTTAAATATACGATGTCGATAACACCCTGTACTTGTAAACATTATTTTGTTTGAATTTGAATTTCCCGGAGGCCAGCCAGAATCCCCCGTACCTACATTGCGACGCAACCCGCGTAATTATTTTTCCGCGCGGGTATTTTTACATTGCGATATCTTCTAAGATATTTGTTTAAACTGTATAGAGTAAAGAGCACAAATATTCTACATTAAATTTCCGTTCTAACGAACACATTTATTTAGATATAGATTAATACCATATGGGTTAAATAAGCTTCGCAAAAATAATTCTTTTTAACCTAACATTTTCATAGTAAAAAATGGTTACAGTGAGTCAATCTTAAAAGATAGACAGATGCTGTCGCGGACTTTTTTTTAGAACTTTTAATGACGAATAATTACTTCGTACATGATATTCTCGTAACTTAAACCGTTTTCGCAGCGCACGCAACGGAAGCTCTCAGAAAGGAATTTTCTTTTCCCGTTTTTGCAACATTTCTCATTTATGCTCCGCTCCTATTGGTAGTAGCGTGATGTTATATAGCCTATAACCTTCCTCGATAAATGAACTATCCAACACAAAAAGAATTTTTCAAATCCAACCAGTAGTTCCAGAGTTTATCGCGTTCAAACAAACAAACAAACAAACAAACAAACAAACTCTTCAGCTTTATAATATTAGTATAGATGAAAAAGTGCACTCTTACTGAGACACCCTTTATTATGTAAAAACAAACTAATAAATAAACATTGTTCTTTTCATCATAGTGTCTTGTCATCTCCAACATGATAGCAAAAACTGTTAAAATAAACGTAGTTTATTTTCCCGCAATAGTAATTCTATTAACCATGTCAAGGACAGAGAAAGTATCACCGCCGCCCTTGCGTCTCCTGGCGGTTGTTCTGCGGAGATGCAATCTATAGGGCTGCCAGATCCATACATTCCATTCCGGAGAACATTTCGTTCCAGACATTTAAAGAAAATTCTTGATATGAAGGTACTTCATAACAAGGCATACACTAAAGCGTACCTTCATATAATCCATATCCATACTAATATTATAAATGCGAAAGTAAGTCTGTCTGTCTGTTACTCTTTCACGCCTAAACGGCTGAACGGATTTTGATGAAATTTGGTACAGACATAGTTTGGAACTTGAGAAAGGACATAGGATAGGAAAGGACAATTTATCCTTGGAACAGGGCTGCTTTCCTAATAGGCTAAAACTGTCTTTGATAAAGCCACTATACAAAAAAGGGTCAAAATCAGACGTTGACAATTACCGATCTATCGCTCTCACTCCCATTCTATCGAAAATTTTTGAAAAAGTTATGTTCAGGCGAGTGATAAAATTTCTTAATAAACACAACATTCTTGTTGACCAGCAATACGGGTTTAGACAAAATAAGTCGACGACTTTGGCAATATTTATGCTAGTGAAAGCTATGATGATGAATATAAATGATAAAAAACCTACTTGTGCACTGCTCTTAGACCTAAGTAAGGCGTTTGATCGTGTTGATCATGCGCGGCTTCTGGAAAAACTTGAAAGATACGGTATCAGAGGTCCAGCAAAAAAATGGTTTCAATCTTATCTTACCGACAGAAAACAGATAACTAGGTTAACAAAATTAAACGAATTAAGTAACACTTTAGAAGACTTTGATTCTGAAGCACTGACTAATTGCTATGGTGTACCTCAAGGTAGTATCTTGGGGCCATTATTGTTTCTTCTGTACATAAATGATTTGCCTCAGTCAATAAAACATCAGTGTGTATTGTTCGCCGATGATACCACAATTATTATTAAATGTAAATATCTACAAAACTTTGACATTGAAATTAAACAAACACTAAATGACATTATAGAATGGTTAGATATTAATAAATTAAAATTATTTTTTTCCAAAACGAAAGTGATTCATTGCAAAACATATAAAAGTAAACCTATACGTCTTAATGTTGCACTTAATAACAATAACATCGAACAGGTATGTAATGCAAAATTCTTGGGTGTAACACTTGATGAACACTTTGCCTGGAAGAATCACATCGAAATAATTTCAAAAAAAATCAATCAATTCGTATTTGCTTTAAAAAGAATTAAAACTATTACATCTTTGCGTACCGCCATAATGGTGTATCACGCTTACGTCTGCTCAGTAATACGATACGGTATAGTTGTGTGGGGAAATTCTTCCGAAATCGCGAAGATCTTCATTGCTCAAAAAAAGTGTATTCGTGCAATGTTCAAAATGCAGTGGTCTGACTCATGCAGGCCTATATTCAAGTCGCACAATCTATTGACAGTCCCTTGCATTTATATTTATGAAGTTGCCAGGTTTGTGAGGTCAAATCTTGAACTATTTGAACGGAAAGATAACACAAATAAAAGGAAACCTACACATTTAGATTTCGAAATGCCTGTTCCAAAATTAGAACTTTTTCGGCGGAGCTGCGTTTATATGGCTCCCCTGGTCTACAATGCTTTGCCGAGGTCAATAACTGAACTACCCTATAATAAGTTTTGTGTTACGTTGCGGAAGTGGTTGTTGCAAGAGTGTTTTTATTCGGTAGATGAGTTTTTTCAAAAGTGTCCCTGTAAATTTTATACTCTAAAGCACAGACTTATTTGACTGTATGATAAGTGTTAAAACTTGTATACTATTGCATGCTATATATTGGCCAAATGTGTGTTACCAAATATTTTATGTAATAAGAACTTCATGTACCTACCATATTTGATGCAATAAATAAATTGAATTGAATTGATAGTTTTTTTTTTTTCGCGAGATAAAACAAAAATCTGCCGGAAGTCACTATTCCACGCGAACGAAGTCGCGGGCAAAAGCTAGTATAACATAATTTAAAAAAAAAATGTAAACATTTTTATTAAATTTAGGGAACTGGTAGGTATAATATTATTAGACTCATTAAATGTACCAGGTAAATAAAACGCCACCCTGTAAACAATTAAACATTATAAACGGTAGGTATGCATTTCTGCCGAAAGACGTCCACTGTTGGACTTAGGCCTCCTCTAAGGGTGCTTTTCCACTAGAGATGTGCTATCGCATCCAGCGGATCCCCGCAACGTTCACCAGGTAGTTTTTTATTGTTTACAAGCGGACGTCTCGCTGTTTCACCCGCGTAGATCCCGTTCCCGTGGGAATACAGGGATAAAAAGTAGCCTATTATGACACTCAGCAATAATGTGGCTTTCTATTGGTGAAAGAATTTTTAAAATCGGTTCAGTAGATCCCGAGATTACCCCTTACAATTTAACAAATATACAAACACACAAAGTTTACCTCTTTATAATATTAGTATAGAAGAAGAAGAAGAAGAGAAGTATAGATATAATATTCAATTTAACGTATTTCAACGATACTTGGAAACAAGATAATAAAGGCACCAGCGCTCTATACTTGCGCCCCCGCCTGACGTGATAACCTCCTTATTATAATACGGTGCTTTGCGGTCGAGGGGCTACAGCAATACTTAGAAAAATAAAGCGTCGGTTTTATTACTACCTCACTTCCATTTTAAAACGCTCCTCGGTCAAAACATGAACTTGCCTCATAATTACTCATAAACATACGAGTATCGTAATAACAAACTGTACATAAACATGTACCTGTTATAGTTTGCAATTATTATTTTACTACGATTAAAGTGCTACCGCGCCATGATTTTTGTTTTAATAGCATCTAATCGAGAAAAACGATCGTCGATCGCCTAAAGAATCGGCTTGATGTGACTCATGCAATGGTTAATTTGCGAATCTTTCTCATTGTCCAATGCTAATTTCAATCGTATTGTTCGGCCATAAAGTCGTAGTACCTATGTACCTAATGTCGAGTTTCAAAGAGCATTTGCTTACATGCCACCGACTGGAACTGAAGTGCGTTCTGTTATTCCGCGCAATCTCACGAGGGACTCCTCCCGGCTAACAACAGCGGTTTCAGGTCGCGTTTCCGTTTTGCTATCGGACTTGACTATCTGACTGGGGTGGGCGTATGCGCGTGACTTCCGCAGCAGCTAACCGAATGCTGAAAAGAGCAAACTGTACAGTCATACACGAAGTTAGTTTTAAAAGTGATTTGCTCCTGTGTTTTGAGTAAGGTTTTCATTAATCAAGTATTTTGGACAAAATACTACATATTATGAACTCGTGACTGTACGTAAATATACCTACTAATATAATATACTCGTGACACTGGCACGACCTACTTTAAATTTTCTTGGTCCTCAACTTCACCATTTCCTCAGCGAAGTAACTTGGTAGTTGGTACTCCTCTCTCTCTTAAACTCGTTTTTATAAATAAATGTTTGGACGATATAATATACGATTTGCTCAAGTACTAGTTGTTTGTAGGTAAGAAGTAAGTAATATGGTTATGAACTTGCAGTCGTTTTGAGTGAAATGGATGTCTAGTTCGTCATTTTGCGCATCAAGATAGGCTTCCGGACTTCCGGCATGCCATAACATAATTGCGCAAGCGGTGCATGCTCTGATATAAAACTAATAAATTAATCTTTTATTTTGTACTTATTGCATCAACTACACACTATGGTGACGCAATTAGTAAACTAGACTTACATTGCTTACACTCACAGGTATACTTTTAATTCCTCAATGTTATAATCACAGCCGAAATACGTCCATTATTGCATAGCCTGCCCGGTGCCCCACGAGTCGTCACATCACCTGGCCTTGTGCTGCTCGCATCCAGCAAGAGATTCCCGCGGCCTCCGCGTGATCGATCCACCAATTCCTAGAAGTCCTTCCAACGCTCAACTTCCGGCCCTTATCGGCCATTCGTTCTCCTAGCAACCTGTCCTGGCCTACTGCTAGAATTTGGTTGGTGCCACATGTTTCATCTGCGATCCGCAGATCGATCTTTATTTTTGATTCGATAAAAAAGAAAGAGTACCTATTTAGGTATTTGACTCCCAGGACAAAATAATAAAACAAAAAATAAGAGAATCGTAAACTAAATTGGTCAAATGGTCATGTATGAGGCCAAAAGGCTAGCTCGGCATGGTGACGTAACATTAAAAAAAGCGCAGAGAAACTCAAGCATAGCACTCCGTTACCCTTTGGGGCACTTTCTGCCTTCTAATGAAAGTAATGAAACCCATTGTGAGCGAGAGCGACCAACATGCATGAACAAGCGAACTAGCTTGTCTAGCGCTGTGCTTTACTCAATTATGGAGTTCCAGTTATTACAATGTAGATTCGCAGAAGATATTTTTTTGTATTCAATACAGTTATCATACTAAAATCAATAATATTATGAGCCGAGCAATGAGAATTCATCATCCCGTCTCCATCAAGTTAATAAAATAAGGCTTACCAATTTGTTCAAAGTGTTCAAACAAAGTGTCCCTTTACATAAAATAAACCACAACATGCATGCACTACATTAAGCGCAGATAATAAGATAATTGATTCCCGGTTTTAATGACCCCTAAAATGTAGCGTAGAACTTTAAAACTGTCATGTCCTTCAAACAAATAATACTCAGTGTTTTCTCCGGAAAGTTTACTCGGGTAATTTTATAAAAGGTATCGCGTGCTAGTAGTAACTTCAGTAGGAATCTTATTACGAAGGTTGAGGTGGTCTCGCTCTAGTCGTTGTTAGAGCATGCAATGCCTTCCAGATGCCTTTCTCTAGAATTCTTCCCAAGTAGGTATGCTAAGCCTTCGATAATATAGGTCGTCCGTTTTCCTCGTACGCCCAGACATGAAGCTTGAATGTTTGTCCCATTTTTATTTGCATACTATTATTGCACTACATCGGCACAATATTTACTTAGTTGACAAAAACTAGCTACATTGTTGAAAATCTCTGACAAAAAAAAAAACCGAAGGTTTCATTTAAAAGTTTTGAAAACCGGACTAAAGATGAAAGATCTGGTGTTCCAGATCTTTCATCTTTAGTCCGGTTTTCAAAACTTTAAAATATTTTTATGGTTAAAAGTTCGATGAAAAAAGCTGAAGCTTTAGATTGAAAAAGTGAGGCAAATTGAAAATTGATTTTTTATTGGCAAATTTCCTTTGCGGTTTCGAGCCTGCATCCAGTGTATTTTATTGAGGACATGCAATATTCGCTCAACTTAACTATTCCAGTTTAACGAATAGTATTTCTCAACTATCCCGAATACTTGCGGAGTAATAGAGTCCATTAACTGGCACCCAACGGCGCGCGGCGTTGGTCTGTTTTGATTTAGAGGAATGCGATTGCGGAGCCTAAACACAAACGATGTCACGATGACCTACCTCGGGCCAGGTCTTTGTGCATCTCCCACTGCACTGTGAGATACCTGTTCGAAGCGGCCGTTCTAGTTAAATCAAATTTAACTTTAGATATACGGGAACAACTGAAAATATTAGAAGGCTATATTATTTGTCAGTATGGTCAATTTAGACACAATGTAAGTTCAACGGAAGAAAAACATTGATGCAATTTCTTCGGTCTTTGGCTTTACTAGTGATGACCACGGAATTAATGATGCATTCTAATAACGTTCGCCATATTTTAGTTTCCCTTTTAAAGGTTCCGTAGCCGAATGGCTAAAAACGGAACCCTTATAGATTCGTCATGTCTGTCTGTCCGTCTATCCGTCCGTATGTCACAGCCATTTTATTCCAGTTGAAACTGGGTAGCAGGCATGGACAGAATTCTGTGAATCGCGTTCCAATATTAAAACAAAAAAAAAAAAATAAGGGGGATTTCCCCATTATGAAAATGTCAAATTTCTTCTTTCCCTGTAGATTCTCTTTTCTTTTCCTGTAGATTCTCTTTTCTTATCCCAATTTATTTGATGACAGTGAATTTCAACGTAACTTGTGCCAGTCTGTGACTTCGTCTGAAATACTAATTTCTAATTCTATCCATCAAACCCGTCCCGCGAAAAATTCTCGTCAAATGCATTTCTTTGCCTTTCAATCATCCCTCATGATATTTTGTAAAAAAAATGTTTCTTTTAAGTATAGTCAGAACAGCAGCACTTTGACTTTTTATAGTATTTCCTACGAATAACTCATGAAGTCTTGACACTAATATAAAGGTGACCCAGTTTTATCCTGCCATATTTATGCACGTTATATATATTGTGTAGCTTATGTTAAAGGACAACTTTTCTTGCCTCTCCCGCAGTAAATGTCATCCTATCTCGCAAATGTGGCTCTGCTTATTAAAGGATCGATAGCATTTTATGATGGATGGCAACCAGTTTTATGAAAGTACGAGGAAGGGATATTATCTAGATAGCATAAAGTTTGAGAAATAACAGTTTTCTACTTCCTATCGGACCTACCCGTTAGAAATCATCGTCATTATCTGCCCTTTTCCCGTTTTATTTGAGGTTGACCCAGTTCTAACTATTCTTTACAACGCATTCGCTGAAGACACTTAATGGGATCAGCATATCCCGTCGGGGCTGCGGATCCCATCGAGGCTGCAGGTTGTTCGCAAGAGATACCGCGGCCTCGAGCCTCGACATAAAAGGCTAAGGGCGCCTTCAAATTAGGGCGTTAGCAGCGCGGCAGTCGCGCGACTATAAACAATTATCAACGGATTGTTACGGCTGTTCTTATAAAAATGTACTGCAGCCGCACGACTGCCGCGCTGCTAACGCCCTAATTTGAAGGCGCCCTAAGAAGGAAAATGGGTGGTTTTTAGTCAGTAGAAGTCTGACACTCCCCTTCGCTCTGCCCAAGAGCGGGCAGCAAAAAAAGGCGATCAGCATATTTAATTTATAACACTGTTATAAAATTGAAACTGTGTGTAGTCAATATGTTGTTTTGCAGTTTTAATTGCATCAACATAGTCATTACCGAATAGAGAAACGGGGCTTTATAGACACGCATCAACAACAGACTGAACAGACTGAAAAGACATAATTGCAATTATACATGGAGTTCCGGACGAACTTGTTTACACTGTTGATTTTATGGTAGTTTCTATTTATTCACTGTTGACTTCCGTTTTTTATCATTTTTGTTGTCTTATCTGGCTAAAGTACTTTTTGATGTCCTCTTTCTGCGTAAGACTTTCTCACAGTCCAAACTTCCTAGCTAACTTTGTATTTTATACAGTAGTTGTAAAACAGTTAAAAACGAAGGCTGGACGGATTTTACGAAATTTAACTAGAAGTGGGAAGGGTGGTTTCGTTGAAACGAAGCGGCCACACAGATTAACATCGAAAGCTTCTTGATTGTTTACCATGTAAGCACGGCGACCAATCAAGGTATACAAAACCAGTTTATTCGGATCTCCCATTCTACGAGAAAAGTATTCAAAGTGTGGCCACATTATACTGGAATGTACGACTTCATGATTGTGTTGCCAATGGTTTTGGGCTTGTCTTCAGAAACTTCGTGATCTACCCATCCCTCCGAACTGTTTAAGATAGATATTAGACTATTCTACACTAAAATGTATGCAATAACACTTTCGAGTCGCGTTTTTTCACTATATTAATTAAGTATTTTCCCAGGCAGGTGGAGTTAGCGTGTCTATGCCTCATTTAACCTTCGTTGTAATTTCCGTGATTAATGTAACCCCATTTGAATTGGACTCTGCATTTAAAACGCTTTGTTATGTAACAAAATCCGTTTCGCTATGTGTTAACTTAGTTTTATAGCAACAGGAGATATCGATGGCATCCAATGGCAATACTGGACATCGAGTTTTTATACGTTTTACAGATATGAAGATGGGCGTCCTGGTGACTCTTATATCAAACAAGCCTCATACACATCTTTTGTTTAGTCATGGGCCAGGCCCAGTCCTAAACAAAGGAGCTTCTTGGAAAGCTTCGTATCGAATCTTGAAATCGTCTGCTCTCATCTTAGTCATCTTGTATCTTGGCACCTATGTGTATCGGAAATCGAATATTGCATCGTGAATGTGAACCCCTTACCACAATTAGTTTTGATTGTCGTGTGACCTCGGTTAGCAACGTTTCAGCTCGGTTCGATTCGGTCCCGTCGCCTCGTGTGACTTGTCACATAGGTACTATTACTACGATATGCCGTATGTGTGTGCTAAGATTGCGTATTATGTTCATGCCGACAATCGGTCCTCAAGACGCGCTGATTGTTTCAGTGTGTTGTACACGTAGATGAGGCTTGTTATAGCAATTCGTTGCGAATTGAACATGATTGTTTGAAGTGCATCCATATGAAACTCTTCCTTTAACAATAAACCAATAAGGTCCAAGTTCAATCATCCGCAATTAATGAAACTACGTCTTTCCATACCAGTTAGTACCAGATTTTTAAACTTTAATTCCTTACTGCAGTGGTTCTCAAACTTTTATGACTATGGAACCCTTTTGAGATGCGGTGTATTTGACGGAACCCTAGAATCTAGAATAATTCAACTCTGATTTATTCTTTATTAATAATTAAAGTTAATAAATAATCATATAATAAGATTTAAAAAATTTAAAAGAAAATAATGGGGGGTATGAAATAGTTTTTTACTTTTCAACGTCAGGCTCGTTAGGGTACCGAATGTAGTCTCAGGTCAGGTTCGGCATTCAATCTATTGCGATATTTTGTTTTGTTGATGCTTTGGTTGAAAATCCTGCCTCGCACAAGTATGTAATCGGGAACGGGAGAAGAACAGCCAGTGCTTCTGAGGCAAGAAGTGGATACTCATCACGAATTCTGCACCAAAAATTATTTAGGGGCATTTTTTTGAATAGTGAGTCCATACTTGTGCATGACATGAGCTTGAGCACGTCTTCCTCAAAAGAAAATTTATATGGATATCGCACAATAACTTGCAAGATGACCAGCAACATCAGTCGACTCATCCATTTACAAGGCAAAATTTTCGTGGACCCCCCAGAAAGACTTTGCGGAGCCCCAGGGCTCCGCGAAGCACACTTTGAGAATAGCCGCCTTACTGAAACGATTCTAGTAGTCCAATTACTTAGTTTCTCTGCAGTTATGAAGGAATTCAGATGATTCTAGAAAGTTTTGATTGCTTGTTAGCGACTGTTATGCCAGTTGCCCTTGCAAACTGTCGTTGTAAGTAGATGCAGTGACAAGCCCCGATGCTTCCTCGTTACCGTTTTTTCTGCGGAAATTCATCTGAATCTGTGCTACAAGGCAAACAAGTACTGGGAACCTAGAAGCTTTCAGGCTACAAGAATTAACTTTTTCGTTTTCAGTTTCCATGTCATTCAAAAAAGATACATCGTGCCTTAAGAAGGACTAGCTAGGTTAACCATCGTGCCCCTCATCATTTTGACCATCGATGTATCGATTTAGATGATTCCCTGATGATGATGTCTCCTGCAGCTTGGTTACACCAACGACAACACAAGAACTAAGGGTGCTGGTTGTTCGAAAGACATACCGCGACCTCGACACAAAGGGCTAACAAGGAACGTGGGTGGTTTTTAGTCAGTAGAAGAGGAGTCATTTGATGATGTCCCACATACCAATAAAAAAAAAGCTGCTGGGGATTAGACCATTAAGACTTTTACCATAAAAACATTATTATAGAAAGTACCTTTTAAGCAAAAAATGGCTTGTGTTAGGTAATTTGAGAAAAAAAAAAACTTTTAAATTATTGCCCTTCTTCTGCAGTAAGACAATTAATCATTCATATTCCACATTAACTTCGCAGTATTGACTGAAAGAACTCCCTGTTTCATTGCTAAACGCAGATATCCACATAAAATCGGAGCGCACATAAACAAAATTAAAGTGTTTGTCAGTGGACATACGCTCCAATTTTATTTATGTGTATGACTATGGATTACCGCATCACGAAACGGTTGAGAGCAACGCAAACTCCTACACATTGCGTCGAAGCATCGGTTATCGTAATCCGCGATCGATAAAATTGCCGTTTGAAAATTTTACGGGTCGTGTCAATGTTTTCAGATATGATAAAATTGTTTGTTGTGTAACGTATTATATATTTTTTAGCAATGTAAGTCTTAACTTCTAATAAAATCATCACGAATAGCTTTCCACGATTGATCGTTTTTAAACGATACATTAAAAAGAACATTAACGTCCTTCAGCCATTACAAATAATTACGACGCAGTAAACTGTGCACCTGTAATTAATTCATTAGTTATTGGGCCACTAGAGAAAGAGAAACGTTTGCCGGGTATTACACGTGCGTGCGCAGTAAATGAAGACAGTCTTAAGAGGTGACGACTCGAAATAATTATTTTAAGGCTTGAGCGAACACTAAAAATAAATCGCCAGTGTGATGTCATGAAAAGTGTTACGTACCTATCCAACACGCATCCGAGTATGACATCAGTTCTGTTCGCCACGATCATCTGTTCGCCCGTTGAATTATTATCACAGTTCCCACCATTTGTGATTCACCGGGTTTTTTTTTAGAGCTACGATTAAATGGATTTTGCAGAATCTAGGTTGGATAACCCATCATCGCATTTGATACCAATTAGCGGTGGTTGTTCTCGGATAAAAACCACAAAACCATGGTCACAAAACGGGCAGTCAAAATCGTTGTTTCTGCTATGCTTGCTAATTGTAAAATCGTCTAACTTCCTATTGTTCTTAGCAACAATTTATTTTGGTTTTTAACGTTTTCCATTAAAAGTACGATTAATAACACCCCACGCCCTAGGCTAAACGTGATCATATTTATTTTCTTGTCGGTTCCCACTACACTGTTCTTTAGAATGTTAAAGAACGAGGCACCGCCATATGCTAATGCTAGAAGTAGCTTCCCAATGATGTAGTCACCTTATTCCATACGCTACATTATTTATACACCGCATACATATAGTTTGCATGTTGTTTATTTTTGTTTATCAATCTATTACTATATTTTACCTAATTTTAGCTACAACTCAAAATATTTCTGTTCCAACAACGCCCACACAAATAGCGGATGGCCCGTCAATGTTGTCCTCAACATGGCATTGTTTTCGTTCGGCTGTTACGTCGCGGAATGCGTCACTCGCTGCTCCAAGTATCTACGTGCATGTAATTCTGCGACTGCGACACTAACTCGGGCAGCACTCGGCGGTTTGTCCGGCAACATACGTCCGCGCCATGCGGGCTTGCTAGTGACGTTTGAAGGTTAACTGTTCTAGTTAACTGGTGTTCATGCTACACGCGACCCACGATAATCAGGATAATCATAGTTACCAGTAGATGCTGGTGTGTGTCTAGGCTGGACTTGGGCCAGCCCACTCAGACACACAGAGCTACTGTGACTCGTTCATGACGCCGCATATTTTTAACGTAACAAACAGCGCAGACACACTCTCGAGTGCCAAATGTAAAGTTCACTAACATAGATTTGGCAAGAGCAGCTATTTACGCGAAGTGTCTATGCTTCTAGCGAATAATCGTGGACCACGTAGACATTCATGCTTGTGATCGGCGTAGGAAGTCGGAGGATCAAATAAAAAAGCACCAACATCAGTTGCAGGAATAGCTCACAAATTACCCTTTCTTATGGCATGCTACGTACAGGGATATTCTGCATAAAACCCCTCTACGTTTGAAACTTTTCGATTCATTTCAGATTCACGACCTTATTTTTTACACTTCCTATTTGTTTTATTGTGGTACTTAATGTAAAAAAAAAGTTTTTATAAGTAGTGATTTGTCAGTCAGAGGAAGTTTAAAAGTTGCGCCAATTACAGAAAAGTTAAAAGGAAATCGACTGTCGTGGTATGGGCATGTGATGAGGAGGGATGAATCGCATGTGACTAAAAAAGTTATGAATATAGATGTGAATGGATGGAGTGGGAGAGGATGACCAAAGAAAAGATGGATGGAGTGTGTGAGGAGTGATATGAAGGAAAAAGGAATGATAACGTGACGACTAACAGGGCGGAATGGAAACAAAAAAACGTGTTGCGCCGACCCCAAATGACATGGGATAAGGGCAGGAAGATGATGAGTGATTTGTCAGTCGTATATAACCTTTTGAGCAAGTTTTTTAATTTGAGTGAAAAGTCTGATAAATCGTGAAAGATTGGAATTACGTTTTTCTCATGGGGCGTAAATAGCCATAGTAGTCTTCCGGCTATGTTATTACGCGTGGATCTTTTTTTTTCATTGTATGTTATTTATAATAAATGCTCTGGTACTACAGTAAGGAGGAGTAGTGGCCCAATTGCTACCCCGACTTACAAACAGAAAGTCGTGGGTTCGAACACAGGCAGGCGAATTACTTTGTGTAATTTATTTCATCGCCCCTGCTATCAAAATGGTGAAGGAAAACATCGTGAGGTAACCGCCACTTTAGAACCAAAAAACTATGGTTTACAACCTTTTATTTATTTATCCCAGGTATAAAAACCAGATGAGAAGGTCGCTCTTGGCCTTCTATTGATACTTCTACCTTCTACCACTAAGGTATTGGGATAACCAACAACGTCAAGCCACCGTTGATTAGTCAGTGGTTATCACCCAGACGTTCAGAATAGTCCTGCCTTTAACCACTCACCACTCACCGTGATCAACCACAAACCAGGAAGAACTAGTAGATTGTACTGTTTCTTATATCTTCCCGTTATTGGTTTCCGTGATTGAACAAATCTCAACCTTTAACGATACTTTTAACTTATAGGTACGTTACTAGAGTTCATGTACCTAAAGCCGTTTCAATCACTGAATTACTACAATTCCGCGACGACAAAATATTTAATTTATTGTTTTAAAATAATTATTAAACTTTAACACCTTTTTAGGGTTCCGTAGTCGACGTTCGAAGGGTTCCCCTTATAGTTTCGCCATGTCCGTCTGTCTGTCCGTCCGCACTATTTCTCAAAGACTCTTGGTACTAGAAAGCTGTAATTTGGCACGAATTACCAAATTCGGGCACGTTTCACTAATTAATTAGGTACAAAGTCTAACACCTTCAAGTGTATATCTAATTACCTATCAATAATGTCCGTAAATTTCTCCTGTCCTTGTCCCAAATTGTTTAGGGTAGTTTGAACTGATAATGTAATTAGTTTATATTAATTAGATAGCCTGCACCCTACATATTCAATAGGGGATCGGACTGAGTCAAAAAAAAATGATTCTGTTTAGTCCGTCAGTTAGATTATCGAAAAATATTGGATAAGTACGTGTTTTTTGTTTTAACGAATTAATGAAAATTGACGAAGATAAAAAGCGTCGTGACGTCACTTGTGGGTTAAAAATGTACTGACATGTAACGATTTCGAGGAGTTCACGAGTTGTCGAAGCACTGTATCGTCTTCATTTTTTGTTAATGTGAAAAAAGAAAAAATAGGTGTTCAATATTTTTTGGAAATCTCTTTGACGGACTAATTATTATTTTTTTGTCCGATCCCCTATTGTGTATTTACCGATATAATGATTGTTTGATTTGATAATGTAATTACTTACTTGATTTTGTTCACCGACAAAAAGTTTCTATTGTTCCACGTCTTAACAAGCTATCTCTGCGAATCGAAAATAAGTTTTAATTAGTCAGAAACTAGTAGTCTTTCTGTATACCGGGTTAATTTAATATTAACTAGCGACTCGCCCCGGCTTCGCACGGGTGCAAATGGATGTTATTATACATATAAACCTTCCTCTTGAATCACTCTATCTATTAAAAAAAATGCATCAAAATCCATTGCGTAGTTTTAAAGATTTAAGCATACAAAGGGACATAGGGGCAGAGAAAGTGACTTTATTTTATACTATGTAGTGATAAACATCGAGACTCGAACCTTTCTTTTGCTTTCATAAAAAGATAGAGATTTTATTTATTGACTGTGTGATCCTTGCCAACTAGTAGTGCACGTAACTGTGCCAGATAACTCTTTTTGCTTCGAGTGTCGCATGCTAATTAAATGTTACTTTGTCGTCCGTGCGGACTTCCTGCTTTCTATTGTCTTTTGCTATTCGAACGATTTACCTTTTGGTAGTAATGTATCCGATTATTAACGACTGGCCTTCCTAATATCGTGTCAGTAGAATAACTAATTGCATAACCACAAAATTATCATGCTGTTGTTGTTCCTCAAGATACAAAGAAATATGTTATGTCAGTTCATAACCCTGTTAGGTTATTAACTTATCACCTACTGTACGGATTTCGGGGGTTGGTTTGAAGGATACTCAATCGCAAGACTTTTATATAAATTTAATCGATGCTGACTGCACGAGTTAAGTAAGGCAAGTGAAGTACATAGGAGAAAAAACATAAGACCTTATGAAATATAATTACTTAAAACTAATTGATCGGATTGTTGCTATAGTAATTTTGGCAGGCGCTCCAACATGCCCCCGGGCGTTGAAAGCAACGGTTTCAACCAGAATCAGAAGACACAGGCAATGGGCAGATCCTGTTGAATGCCCGCCGAATGAGTCCAGTGGAGGTCTGTATGTCAGCCACACGAGCGATGCCATCCGTTCCCGGGTGAACAGCCACAATCCGTCCAAGTCTCCACTTCAGAGGAGGAAGGTTGTCCTCCTTGATCACGACTAAGGAGTTAGTCTTCAGACTGTCCTTGCAGCTACGCCATTTTGACCGCACCTGTAGCTCTGTCACGTATTCCTTACTCCATCTGCTCCAGAAGTGTTGGCGGAGTTGTTCGACTCTTTGAAAGCGAGACAGATGGTTGGCAGAGTAATCCTGGTAGTCAGGTTGCGGCAAGGCAGTGAAGGACCGCCCAATCAGGAAATGTCCTGGCGTAAGCGGAGTATAATCTGCAGGATCTGAAGATAACGGCGTCAGTGGACGTGAGTTTAAGATGGCCTCGATCTTAGCTAGCGTGGTGTAAAGCTCCTCGAAGGTCAAATTACAATTTCCCAACACTCTTTGAAGGTGGTATTTTGTTGACTTGACACCCGCCTCCCAGAGTCCGCCGAAATGCGGGGTATAAGCTGGGATGAAGTGGAACCTTATTCCATCGTTCGCTGCACTTTCACCCAAGGACAAACTATTTAATTTTAAAAATTTAGAAAGTTTATTGTACGCACCGACAAATGAGGTACCGTTATCCGAGAAGATATCAAGGGGTTTACCTCTTCGAGAAATAAATCGATACAAAGCCAGTAAGTAACTATTGCTAGTTAAATCGCCAACGAGCTCTAAATGGATGGCCTTGGTTGTGAAGCAAATGAAAATAGCGACATACACCTTTACCAGTCTGCATCCACGACCTTGACGGCTAGCACACATAATAGGCCCTGCATAATCAACGCCTGTGCTCTCAAAGGGATAACCTGGACAAAGACGTTCTTGTGGTAAGTTACCCATTAACGGAGTTACGACCTTACCCTTCATGCGTTGGCACAGAACACACTTGTGATAACAGGCCTTTGCCAAGTTGCGACCTCCTATAGACCAATACGATTCCCTAATGGAAGCTAGCAGTAATTGGGGGCCAGCATGCATCAATCTCCTATGTTCGAAATTAAATAACAACTGCGGAAACTTATGAGTGGACTGTAATAATAGAAGGGTGTTTTTTACTGTAAGCGAAATTAGAATTGTCGAGACGTCCTCCTACTCGCATAATATTTTTGTCGTCCAAAAAAACATTGAACTTAAGAAGGGCGCTCCCTTTAGATATAGCTTTTTTATTTAAAAGTAATTCGTACTCAGAAAATGACTGAGACTGACTGTGAATGATAACAACATTTAATGCATCTTGTAACTCATCATGTGACAAATAATTATCCTTTGGATAATGTTTTCTGCATGACTTAATAAATCGCAATAGATAAGCAACAGAACGTATTAGCCGCGAGTAATTAGAATAACGACTAAAATCAATGAATTCTTCACCCTTTGAATCATTAATGACAGCATTTAACACTACATTAGGTCGAGTCTCCGGTAGCGACTCCAGTCCTGGACATTTAATTTGTGAAGGCCAGTCAGACGGGTCTAGTCCTAGAAATGTTGGTCCATGCCACCACAGTTCCGAAACCTGCAGAACACTTATATCCACGCCACGAGATATAAGGTCTGCTGGGTTTTGTTCGGTTGGGACGTGTCGCCATGTACAGTTGCCCGCCTTATCCAAAACTTCAGCAACGCGATTGCGTACAAACGGCTGAAGTTTGGTAGGCATCATCTGTAACCATCCCAATACGATGGTCGAATCAGTCCAACAATAGACTTTACTGATCTTCGCTCGGAGTGAGCCCATCACTTTCTCACAGAGACGAGAACCAACTACCGCACCACACAACTCCAGTCGCGGGATTGTGGTAGGCTTTATGGGAGCCACTCGACTCTTAGCCATCAATAAACGAACCAAATGTTCACCCTTGTCGTTAACACTGCGAATGTAGACGCAAGCACCATATGCGGACTCAGACGCATCTGTGAAAATATGGAGTTCTAACTCCGTATATAAATTGCAGACTACAATGCGCGGGATACGGAAATTATTTAGAAGAGGCAAAGACTCAATGATCACATTCCAATGTTTACTAATCTCATTAGGTAATGGTTGATCCCATGACAATTTATCTAACCACACTTTCTGTAATAATACCTTCATGCTGATAATAATAGGACCCAAAAAACCTAAGGGGTCAAAAATTCGCGCAATAACGGATAGCAAATCACGCTTAGTGTGCCCAGTCGAGGAATTAGTTACATTTTTTATAGGAAACCCTAACTCATCAGTACTGACATGCCATCCAAGACCAAGCAACTTGTCAGGCTCATTAGGTCCAACATTTAAATCCAATGACGCTGGCAAGTTGTCCGGCGCAGGAACACAATCCGACACTAGTTGAGGTTCATTTGACTTCCATTTTCTTAATGGCATACATGCCGACGCAAGCACCTTTGTAACTTCAGTACGAATTAATTTTGCTTCGTCTAAGTCATTCCCCCCTGTCAGTAAGTCGTCGACGTAAAAGTCATGTCTGATGATTTCAGATATTTTAGGGTCCCTACAATCAAGTCCTAGTTGCGTAAGGCATCGCGTCGCGAGGAACGGTGCACTAGCCGTACCGTACGTGACGGTATTTAATTCGTAAATACTAACCGGCTCACCAACATTGTCACGCCAAACAATCTGTTGTAGATACCTATCCGACGGGTGGACGACTATTTGTCTATACATCTTCTCCACATCCGCAGATAAAACATACTTATGGAACCTGAAACGAAGAAGTATAGACAATAGATCGTCCTGCACAGTGGGCCCAACCATTTGTAGGTCATTAAAGGACACTCCCGTCGTAGTAGGACAACTTGCATTGAAGACAACACGAAGTTTGGTCGTGCTACTCGACTCGCGTAATATTCCGTGGTGCGGGATAACATAACCAATACACAAATTAGGTTTATTGACCTTTGTCATGTGACCAAGTGACTCGTATTCTAATAAAAAGTCATGATACATTCTACTAAAATCTAGCTTAACCTTTAATCTACGCTCTAATGACTGTAAACAATATGTAGCTTTCTTATAAGAATTACCTAGAACGGACGGATCTTTCTTAAGGGGTATACGAACACAAAAACGACCATCAGACAATCGTGTCGTATTTTTAACGAAATGTTCTTCACATGATTTTTCTTCTGGCATGTAAGAATTGGAAGATTTCGCATTCACCTCCTCTAATTGCCAGAACTTTGTCAAGTCTGTTCTAAGCTTTTCCCAGTTACTTTCACCTTCGGAAATATCATTAGAAAAGTTACATTTGATATCATTTGACAGCAGTGAAGTATAATTTTGAGTAATTGGACCGGAAACTATCCATCCTAGACGGGTTTCACATAATATAGGTTTTCCAGTACCTAATTTTACTCGTTGCGATCCTAAAAGTTCCCAAAAAAGGTCAGCGCCGATTAATATATCGACATCCGAGGGTTTATAAAATTTAGGATCCGCTAAAATAATATTCGACGGTATGTCGAAATCAGTAATGTCTATTTCACGACACGGTACATTACTTGTAATGAATGGCAAAACAAAGCAATTGAGTTCGAAACTAAAACTATCGCTTAATGACTGCATCTTAACACGGCATGTTTTACCTACGTGCGAAGTAACATTATTGATGCCAAGTATAGATTTATCTATATGGCTAGTTATTAAACCAAGTTGTTTACATAGCTTGTCTGTTATGAATGAAGAGGTGCTCCCGCTATCTAGCACCGCGCGAGCGAGATGCACGCAACCAGTGTGATCCCGCAGTTTGACCAAGGCGGTCGATAACAAAACAACATCTTGCTGATTATGAGCACGGGATGATGCAGTGTTCGCTGACAATGCTACGGTATTTGTTTCAGTGCTAGTAGACGGTGAAGAACCCGATACAGACAAGTTGTTGTTATCACGAAGTGTATTCGCAATAGTGCTTTTAGAATCTATGTGAACTAGTGTGTTATGCCTACGTTTGCATAGTTTGCAACCTTGTTTTTTACATTTGTTAGCATAGTGACCTGCACGAAAACAGTTGAAACAAACCTTATAACTGGGTAGTAATTTTAAGCGATCGTCATTGCTTAATGCGAGAAACTGTGGACAATTATTTAACATGTGATCGTTGTTATTACATTTCGGACATACCTTAGGAGTTAATTCAGTGCTAGAACTGTTAGGAGATTGCGTTGCTACCATAGATTTTATCTTAGGGCCTGATTTACCTGATGTTTGTGAACTATTACTGCGACTTAGTTCTAAGGTCTCGATAAGAGTGGCTCGATTTCGTAGGAATTGCATCAATGCGTCTAACGTGATCGCACTGTCTTGGTCTATGTTACCTTTATACTCTTCCCACTCACGATAGGTCTTTTGATCAAGCTTGCGAGTAACAAATTCAATCAAAAGTGTGTCCCAGTTTTTAACAGGTTCCCCTAGTGATTCTAATGCACGCAAATCTTTATTTAAGTGATCGATTAAACCTTTAATGGCAACTGAAGATTCCTTTGAGATAGGCTCAATATTAAACAATGCGGAAACATGATTTTGCACTAATAATCTTTTGTTGTCAAATCGATCACATAATAACCTCCATGCTACAGAGTAATTGTTCGACGAAAACTCAATACATTTAATAACTATTGCAGCAGATCCTTCAAGAGATGCTCTCAGGTAATGGAACTTATTGATTTCATCGATCTCATCGTTACAATGAATCAAACTGGTAAAGGTATCACGAAATTCTAGCCAATTAGAATAGGATCCGCTAAACTTAGGCAACTGAATTGTTGGCAACTTAACTGGCTTGTGTATTATACTTTTACAACTTTCCATCGATTTATTGTCTTTATTAAATTCAGTCAGAATATTTTGAGCTCTGGACAAGGATTTATAATAAAGAGACTCGAAGTCAGAACGCTCGGAGTCTTGTAATTTGAGATCATCTACAATACATTCCAGACGTAACTGTACCTCATCATACCGGTCGTACAAAGACTCCATCTTACCCATTCGCAATTGCAATTCAGACACATCACAGTTTGATAAGTCTTTGTCCTTAAGTGAGTCCAGAAAGTTGACGAACGCAGTCAAACGACCTTTAAAGCTACCTCGCTTCTTAACCAATTCCCTTTCCTCGGACATACTGGGAGATGAGTGTCGTCAACCTGGAATTGATACAGGAATACAATTATAAAAAGAACAATACTATTTTAAAACACTAAAACTGTGTTGTAACGATCTCTGAATGTTATAGCAAACAAAGTAAACAAACTGATCCAACAATTTAACTACCAGCTGTTTTTATAAACTTTACATACAATTCAAGTCTAATCTTTTATTTTTAAAACTTTAACGCTAACTTAGTAACAATAAGGCACAACTAAACACTATTCGTTATTTAACGACACACGATAAATGATTCTAAATAATGAGTAATAACTTGACTAAATGACTTGCACTAATATCTAACACTCTCAACTTATATTATTATGTATTCTGTTAAGATACTTGCTAACAATTGACAACCACTGTTAAGTAGATAATTATGTGACTTAGTTACAGCTTTATACTTATTTAAGTTTAATGATGTAGCAAATAAGCTAACTATACTATATTCAGTATGATTTTAAACTTAATTTTGCTGATGAATAAATACTAATCACAATGCAAAAGTATCTAATGATTTTCATCTAACACAATACAATAGGTAATACAATAAATTTTACTGACCTTTAAGAGTATTTATTCTACTTATATACTACCTGAGTGTTGGGTGACGATATTGACTTATTACAAACGCAGTACACCGCTAATAGCTTGCTCATCAATCCAATTCAATTCACCGGCGAATAACCTCCACGACACGTGGATGGAAAAAATCCTTATCTCCTTGAATATTATTCGCTGATCTTCTTCAATAACATTTATCCGGTTCGTTAGGACCATGTACGGATTTCGGGGGTTGGTTTGAAGGATACTCAATCGCAAGACTTTTATATAAATTTAATCGATGCTGACTGCACGAGTTAAGTAAGGCAAGTGAAGTACATAGGAGAAAAAACATAAGACCTTATGAAATATAATTACTTAAAACTAATTGATCGGATTGTTGCTATAGTAATTTTGGCAGGCGCTCCAACACCTACAAATCATAAAGTGTCATCAATCTATGACCGTTCTTGAGTTTCTTGAAAACATTCTGGCAACATTGTGTATTTATAGCATTTCGTCGATGGACGGTCGGAGTAGGATCGAGATTTTCAACCTGTGTCCGTAACGATCTGACATACGCTATTATATGAGCACCCTGACGAAGACATAATATGTATATGTAATGTGTGTTCGAGTCAGTTTCTGGCATTGTCTTTTATGTGCCACGAGAAACATTTCATCTAAATTTGTACATCACTCCATGACAATGGATTCATCTTGTGACCTAATGTAGCGGCCATATTTTTACTAACAATGACAGTCTCGGAAGTAGCAAGCAGCAATACCAATTGGCATTCTCCGTGATGTTTTGTTGGCAGACGTGCTCGACAGTACGTATCTCCGTTCGATATCTGATAAATTGAATTATTGACATGTACCTTTTAATGAGATTAATGTTTGCTCTAGGTCTAGGCGCATTTAATTTGTTGCAGTTTTTGCTCCCCCCACCTTTAAATCTCATACTTTTTCATTTTAGGCCCCTCGCATATTACGACTCATTTTTAAAACGCGCGTTTTCTGTAGAGGCCGTTTTTTGCGTTTTTATAGATTCAAACGCGCGTAAAACACGATAGAAACGCGCGTTCGATACTTGTTTGAAGTGCGTACAAAGAGTCGGAGGAGGAGTAGAGGAGAAAGAAGTTCTTGGAATAACGAATAAGACATTCGATTCATAGTGACGAGAAGTCTCTGACCAAAACGCGAAAGTTACGAGCGACTACAGCGATTCTGTCTGATAGACGCGCGTTTCACGATTGCCCTGTGTGCTTAGGTTACAAGGTTGTGTTTAAATCTCGTTTGAAGCGCGTCGTCTGTGCGTTTAAAATACGCCGTGTGTTAGGGGCCTTAGCCACCTGCTTTTTAGATTTCCGAAGCCGAATGGCAAAAAACGGAACCCTTATAGATTCGTCATGTCTGTCTGTCCGTCCGTCCGTATATCACAGCTACTTTATTCGGAAACTACGAGTATTACGACTACACAGTTGAAACTTGGTCGGTAGATGTATTCCGTGAACCGCTTTACGATTTTTATATAAGTAGATAGGTCTTTCTTCCTATTTATCTCCGGAACTGTTTGACCGATTTAAATTCGGTATTCACTAAAAATTACATTGAGGATTTAAAACCATTTTTTCCCAAAGTTAATCGTTAGAAAGGTAGACACTTCCAAAGTTGTCAAACTATGCCCCCACCCTCTAAAAAAAAAAAAAATAGGTATAATAAAATTATGCTAGAATGATATAAATAGATTGATAATATATTAATACTTAATCTAGATTGCAATGAAAACTTTCAACAAAAATTGGTTTGAATGATATATTAGGTAGTAAATAGTTCTTCATTTAAATAACTAACATAACTTTTAAATTAAATAACAAATATAACTTTGTCATTTATACAAACACTATGAAAAACAAACATATCATAAAATATGTTTTTCGGTTGCCGCTTTAACAAGCAATAAATACAAATTAAAATGGTAGGGAAGGGAACCCTTCATGTGCAAGTCCGCCTCGCACAAGGCCAGTTTTTTAAATTAAAATGTTGCATCAAAGAGAATTTCCTTTCTGGTTTCTGATTAAATCTCGGAATTGTGTTGCAGGATTTCAATAAGCTCGGGACTGGGGTAATTTAAATATCCGCTGCTGGTTTATGAGAAGCTTCGTAGGTATTCATTTGTTTAACTTGTCGTAAAATAACTCACTGATCATAAATGTGTCGGAATTAGAAAAAAATGTACGATTACCTCTGACATTTGAAAATATTTTATTGATCTGTTAGCAGCGACAGCTGCAGTACGTTTTCATTGCTTTCCTGTTATTACTAAACGTCTTTTGTTCTATAACGGTCACTTCTCAAATGCGTCTAATTTATGACGGCACCGAATCCCTTGTGCTTTTCTTATTTTTAAATTCTTTTTAGTTCCGCGGAGGTTATTTCTGGTAACAAAAAACATGCATTTTATAAATATCTCAATCGCTCGAATTTTCCGAGCATTTCCGGAAAATGTGGTGCAGAATTCTTATCTTATCTTGCTGTACATTACTGAGTAAAAGTAATGATTTTAATTACTTACACTTTTGTGCGTTATCTTTATACCACATGGTGCTCTTCTGATACAAAATGTCTTATCATTAATGTTCATTAAATGATGTAGGAAGTAAAGACGCCAGCACATAAAAGCTGTCAAATTTCTTAAATATATTATTTTCAATTTTATCGCCAATGTATTAGGGGTATAGCTTTAAGCTTGATGTGCGGCGAGACACATATTTATGCACATAAAATGAATGCTTAAGTTTAGTGACAAATTAGTGACGAGCTCATCGTCGCTGAACCGAAACAAGATAATAATATTGAATTATTTAATAATATTTTTTTTTTCGGCAACCGACCTTGCAATACGTTTTATTTATTTTCGAAACTTGAAAGTAAAAGCAAGAAAAAAATGGAAAAAGTCAGGCTTTTGCACTAAAAAAAAGAAATTAAGTTCTGGAGAGTAAAGAACAAAAAAGAGGAAAATAAAAACCAGTTTCGGAAGTCGGTGACATTGTTTGTTTCATTGCATTTTTTTGGAAGTCGATTTAATTATTTTTTCAAAAAGTTTTCTGTTCCGTCCATCAGCTCCTGTGATGTGCAAGTAACGGGACAGGCAGAAAACGATATCAAGTCTCCCATCGTTTGTAACTAACCTTAATATCCTGATAGTTTGATCAAATTAAATCAAAAGTCATTTATTCAAACTAGGCTGATAATCAGCACTTTTCGAACGTGACAAAGGGGTTTGAACTTTTTTGTATGGGAGCTGGCATATCGACCCACAGCCATTTTGATTTTTTTTCGAAATCGCGGCCCACGATGAAAGTGGTATGTATGAATAGAGAACATTTAGACGAACAAAAAACGTCATGAAACTTGGTACTTAAAGTGTCACGTTATCGAGATATTTGAAGGTAAAGATCGACATTTGAGTACAATGACCACATCAAAAATATACCATTTTCGTGTCTATAGGGGTTGATTATTATTATTACAGTTTATTGAAAGAGAGTACACACATTACATACTAATACTAGGAGCACGAGATATTCTTGGACATAACATAATAATATCGTTAAGGCGCAGTTAAAGGGGCACCGTAAAAACGACCTGTTTTTCGTCGCAGAGTTAGCCGTATTGCTACTTATTACAATTCCAAAAAAAATACAGTGTATAGTCAAATGTATAGGTAAAAGACTTATGCAAAAATATTTTCTAAAAGTAATCAGGAACCTCGAAAAAAAAATCACAAAATCACAAAAAAATTTGTGACAAGTGACAACTGTTATTTTTTTTTTACTATCAGAAAGGAAATTTAACCAACTAAAGACATATGTAAAAATATTTTAACATTACAGCGTATTTTTTTTTTTAATAAATTAAATCTGCGAACTATCGTTCATTTTGGCAGTCACGAGAATCAAACGCATCGCCATTTTCAACCTAATTTGTTTAGGCGATGAGTTAAACGCGCGCTCAAGGTCGCGGGCAGATAATGTTTGTGTGTGTGTTTGACTGGCCTGTTGGTCTAGTGGTTAGTGACCCTAACTGCTATGCCGGAGGTCGTGGGTTCGATTCCCACCCAGGACAAATGTTTGTGTGATGAGCACGATCATTTGTCCTGTGTCTGGGTGTAATTTATCTATAATATGTATGTATTTAGAAATATTTAAGTATGTATATCAGTTGTCTAGTACCCATAACACAAGCTCTGCTTAGCTTGGGACTAGATGACGTTGTGTGATAGTTGTGGAATATTATTATTATTATTAATGTCGCCTTAATTGCGATGCGAAGCGATTTTCTCGTGCGTATAATCAACCTGGGAACTATTACTTGGATACAATTTAACGCCTATAAACGTAATAAGTCTATTTTTTTAATGATTGTCGTTGTACTCAATTGTCGATCTTTACCTTCAAATATCTCGGTAACGTGACAATTTAGGTAACAACAAGTTCCTGGACATTTTTTGTTCGTCTATATGTTCTCTATCCATACATACCAATTTCATTGTGGACCGCGATTTCGAAAAAAAAAACAAAATGGCGGCCGGGTTGATATGCCACATCGGTTCTATCCCCTTTACTTTATTTATTTACAAGAGACAGTCCCCAAAACGCTCACCTTTCGACACTTCCTAGTGATTGTCGTCTACTTTGATAGCAGGAACAAGTTATGTCTGTCATAAACATGTATTGTCAGTAGGGTAGGGATAACTGTTATGAATTTCAGTTCCAAATTTTACGTAGGTATACCTACGTACTAATTAATTAGACTAGATAAATAAACAAAAAAGATAATCCTGGAGTCTGGTATTCCTCTCTCTGGAGCCCTGTCTTCTTGGACTCTGTTCTTGATACCGGTAAACTACAATAAATACAAAAGAAATATAGAAGAATACATCTAATGTCTTTATAAGCGAAAAGTCACTGATTCATCACGAAATCTCGAAAACCGCTGGACGTATAAAGATGATTTTTGGCAGGGAGGTATCAGGTAGTTTATAGTTAAGTAAGGTAGTAAGGTATCAGGTAGTAGACGTCCGCTAAGAACGGATTTTGCGACAGTGCCGGATTAAGGTGGTCTAAGGGCCCTCACAAGTTTGTATGCAATTTAAGTCCTTCATTTTGCGTGCTACAATCTTGATTTTTGGCAGGGACGTAGTTTACAGTCAGTAGGCGTCTGCTATGAATTAATTTTGTGACAGGGCCGGATTAGGGTTGTCTAAGGGCCCTCACAAGTTTGTATGAAAGTCCTTCGTTTTTGGTGCTACAATCTTGATTTTTGGCAGGGACGTAGTTTATAGTCAGTAGGCGTCTGCTATGAATTAATTTTGTGACAGGGCCGGATTAGGGTTGTCTAAGGGCCCTCACAAGTTTGTATGAAAGTCCTTCGTTTTTGGTTTACTTTCAGACAATCTTGATTTTTTTCAGGGGCGGATTTTATGGTGAGTAGACGTCTGCTATGAACAGATTTTGCATTAGGGTCGGATTAGGGGGGGTCTAAAGCATCTAAAGGCTCTCACAAGATTGTCTGAAAGTCCTTAATTTTTTGGGCAACGATCTTGAATTTTGGCGGGGACGTAGTTTATAGTGAGTAGAAGTTTGTTAAGAACAGATTTTGATACAGGGTCAGATTAGGGAGCTCTGTATGTAAGTTTGATTTTTGTACTACCGGCCTGAAATTTAGCAAGTCTTTTAGCTAACGGACCTGGACTAAGGGCTCCCACAATTCCTTGGCTTTTTGGAGCCGAAAATTGGTAGAGAGATAGAAAGTTAAGACATAATTATGTATGTGTGGAAACAGATTTTACGACAGGGCCAGTTTAAGGGAATATAACCGCTTCGATTGGTACGAGTATTTGTCATTCGATTTGGCATAGTACATCCAGAGGCAGTCCCACACATACTTACACGGCAAAATTTCTTCGCGAACGAAGTCGCGGGCAACAGCTAGTATATTACATACTAGCTGACCCGCGCAACTTCGTCTGCGTCACATAAATATAGCTATAACCTTTCTCGATATATCGACTATCCGACATAAATTAAGCTAAATCGTAACAAACAAAAAATCTTATCTTTCCTCTTTATTAAAATAGTTTATATGGTTTAGATTAGCTTAGATTATATTAAAGTGTGAATTACTATAGGTATCTCTTACTGTTAAAAATATACTATAACACTCTGTACTTGTAAACCTAATGATGCAGTAAATATTTTGAATTTGAATCCCCCGGGCCCTACCTACATTGCGATTGCGACGCGCGAATTATTTTGACGCGCGGATATTTTTACATTGCGATATCTTCTAAGATATTTGTTTAAACTATATAGAGTAAAGGGCACAAATATTCTATGTTAAATTTCCGTTCTAACAAACACATTTATTTAGATATAGATTAATACCATATGGGTTAAATAAGCTTCACAAAAAATAATTCTTTTGAACCTAACATTTTAATAGTGAAAAATGGTTACAGTGAGTCAATCTTAAAAGATAGACATATGCTGTCGCGGACTTTTTTTTAGAACTTTTAAAGAGGAATAATTACTTCATACATGATTTTCTCGTAACTTAAACCGTTTTCGCGCGCACGCAACGGAAGCTCTCAGAAAAGAATTTTCTTTTCCCGTTTTTGCAACATTTCTCAATTATGCTCCGCTCCTATTGGTAGTAGCGTGATGTTATATAGCCTATAACCTTCCTCGATAAATGGACTATCCAACACAAAAAGAATTTTTCAAATCCAACCAGTAGTTCCAGAGTTTATCGCGTTCAAACAAACAAACAAACAAACAAACTCTTCAGCTTTATAATATTAGTATAGATAAATAAACAAACAATAAGAACCATGTAATAATAAAATTACACCGTATATTCTTTGAAAATATAATAGACGAGATATACTTACTTAAACGATTTTCATTCTTCTAAACTCAAGGATGAAAACTCGTTAACGTACCCTAGAAAATAAATACCTGCAACCTTCCCTATGGCAGGAAATTAATTACCCGAACGAGGCTGAAGCGGGCCGCTATCACTAAGTCTTAACATTAATAATGATAATAACCTATTATGTGTTCACATTATTACATTCGATAGAAAATTAGGAACTTGTGTTTTTGTTGAAGTGGCTAGGCCTACCTAACTAACGCATTTAGTGTCGTAGGATGAAATGACTGACTATCGTTCATTGTGTGCTTGGCCAGACTGGCAGCGCGGTGCGGGGAGCGGCGCGGGTGCGGGAACGCGCGCGATTTGCCTGTCCGCACTGGTCCGCGATTTCGTTCCGAGCGTTGCCGCGTTCAACTGTTCGTCCAGTGTTTGTCAAAATATAATATGGATGACGAAGACTTGTTTTTATTGGAAAATTCTTACTTTAACCTCTCTGTGGCCGCGCGAAATAATTGACCCCTGCCCCTCCCGCACCGCCTGGTTACGTCATCGCATGCGTCATCTGACCTTGTTCACTAAAACGCTTATTGCTCGAGTTCTGTTATCTCTTATCTCAAACCGTAAACAGTTTCGTGTTTCTGAAGAGCTAGACGATGTATTATTATATAAACAACTCTTTTATAGCTTATTTAGAATTAAAAATATCGTATAGTTAGGACAGATCTCGCCGCCACTCGACCTGTTTCGTATTTTATTTTGTTTTGGTAAAACTACTGAATCAATTTACACGAAACTTTAGAACTGATATAACAAATGTACAAGTAATATAGTGACAGTGTTTTTTTAGGAGACCTACATACATTATTCTAATAAGATCCCAACTCAACTCCCTCACCGACCGCCTAGTTACGTGATTACGTCATCGCATGCGTCATCTGACCGTGTTCACTAAAACGCTTATTGCTCGAGTTCTATTATCTCTTATCTCAAACGGTAAACAGTTTCGTGTTTCTGAAGAGCTAGACGATGTATTATTATATAAACAACTCTTATAGCTTATTTAGAATTATAAATATCGTATAGTTAGGACAGAGGTCGCTGACCTCGACTCTGACTCGACTTGTTGCGTATCTTATTTTGTTTTGGTAAAACTACTGAATCAATTTACACGAAACTTTAGAACTAATATAACAAATGTACAAGTAATCTAATGACAGTGTTTTTTTAGGAGACCTACATACATTATACTAACAAGATTCCAACTCAAAATTCTTATAAGATTCTTATTAGCGAACTGTCATTTTAGAATTGCGAAATAACCTTGAAATATAAATAAATACGAAATTATTTGCTTCGAATACACGATATAATGATTTATCACTATATTTTACGTTGATAATAATGTTTCCAAGACCATTATTTCAATGAAAAGGAGTCAAATTCATATTTTCAATTCGGTCATTCAATGACGACGACGAAATCTTTGTTATGATATTTTGTTGGCTCGAAACATAATTTTGGATATGAATTGTCAAGCAAATTATTATCTACAAAGTTGCAATAGGGACTTCTAACCTAATAAACATTTACTTACCAACGTTTCACAAACAAACTCAACACAAAACACAAAAACACTACGACACCTACACTTTACCACACCGTTTTTTGCATCAACTGTCAAACGTCACTATGGCGCCTCTCAATATTTTTTTAAAAGTGTTCCGGGTTTATGTTTAGTAATTTCTTGCTGCCATACACAGCTCTAGCTAGTTTCCCTTTGGCACAAATTTTGTCAAACGATTTAGAGCCTTATTTTACGTAAAAATAAGGTTTGAATTTGCTGCGCCCGACTGGAACGATATCGTTCCAGCGGGTCTCAACGGAATTTTCTCACTGGAACGATATCGTTCCAGTCGGGCCTGAGCGGTTAAATGGCAAATGCTAAAAGTGAAAAATGGAGTTAATAAAATTAATTTAACCAGAGAAAATGAAGGAGAATTTTACACACTGTATGAAAGATTGCGAGAGCAACCTCGAACGTTTTTTGAATATACAAGAATGTCAATGCCTCAATGGATACGTTTGACTACATATTACAAAATATAGAAAATTATATAAAGTAAAAAAAAATACTTAACAACTTTCGCCGAAGCAAAAAAAAAACAAAAAAAAATTTGGTAAGAATTTTAAAATTCGGTTATTTTAATTAATTGGATACTTCTATAAATAATTGGATTAATTTCTTATGCCTCAACTTATAAAAGTTAAAGCTAAATAAATAAATCCAATTTATCTGGTTATCTGGCGCAGACTAAAGTTTGAGATACGCCGCTCCCGCGCGGTTTATCGCTTGCCGCCCCGCGCACTCACTGCGGCCACTTGTATGAACGAGCTATGGCACGAGTTGCCCGCGCGCTCCCCGCGGAAAGTAGCCCGCGCCGCTTCCCGCGCCCGCGTGCCCACTATGGACACTCAAATGAAGCTTCTTATGTTTAAGTTTGTCGCGCCGCGCCCGCCCCGCGCCCGCGTTTGCAGTCTGGCCAAGCACTGTCTTCTTCTTAGCGTGTCGATGGCAATCTAAATTGTGTAATTGTGTCGGCCCAGAACTGGCAACTAGTTTGACGCTTTCGGCAGCATCCATCAGTTCCTGTCGTGAACAAAACAACAGGACACGCAGGCCACGATATTAAGTGCCTCATCTTTTGTGGAACAGCACCTCACATTTACACTCCAAGGTGGAGTCATCCCGTTGAGGCTGCGGGTTATTCGAAATGGATACCATGGCGTCGGCACAAAGGGCTAAGAAGGAACATGGGTGGTTTTTAGTCAGTAGAAGTCTGACACTCTCTACCGCTCTGCCCAGAGGGGGAGGAGTCATTTGTAGATTTCCCGAGTACGTAGAAAGTGCGACGTGCAACGAAATACTGAACCGTGTTTATTTACACCAAATTCAATAAACCGTTCCATCATTTATTTTTAGCGAGTCTTGTCGCAAATGTGAATGCAGTCGTATATTATCCCGGTGATTTGTTCTGTTCTGGTTCGCGGTCAACTTGATTCTAGTCAAACAAATCGAGATTGGAAGACATGATGAATGATGCAAGACGAATTAATGTGCCTAATGAATGAGTAGATCACGGTAGTTTGCTTGTACAACATACGTTTGTATAAAATAATGATAGCGTGTTCCTATTGTTTATTCCACTGGGAAGTCGGAATCGATTTATTTACAGGCAGGTACAAATTACTAGTTTCAGTACAGTGTAATCACTAAACCTATACATAACACAGTACTACTACCCACTACAATACAATTTTATGATTAAACCTGCAGCACGGAATATAAAAGCAAGCGTAATTTTATGGATTCACTGATTTTTTATGCTTTGTTGGAGCCAGGTCGTGCCCTCAACACCTGCATAGAGACACTTACTTGGTTTTTAATATATACCTCAGATCCGTTAAAATTAAAATTGCTAGCAGAAAATTTGCTTTATTGCTTCCTTTTTTACAAATCGACAGGACGGACTAATTTCTAATAGGTTTGTATCCTCAAACGAACTTCATTTTTATTTTCAGTTGAAAATGTTCGTTGGCGAATTTCGTTCGTTCTCTACTAGAAATACACAGAAATTAACGTCTCTTTGTTTACAAACAAAGCGATTGTTTTTTTTTGTTTCATCAGTCGTTTGTGCACCTGTGCTTCACAAAACAAACAAGTCGCAGATTTGTTTACCGTGTTCCGTTAAAAACAGAAACCATAAATCCAAGCTACTGATTGAAAAATTGGGACAAGCATCCAATGTGTAGTGCGCTCACTACACAATTACTACACATTGAATGCTTATTCCAATTCTGTACCTGAATGAAATATGTATCATATTGTAGAGTAAAGGAGCATGTCCTTCCTAACAAATGTTCTGAAATAAATGAGTTTATATTTAAACATTTTTCTTAACTTGTGCAGAACTAGCGAGATCGAGGTAGGGTCACTAACTTCTAATTAAAATTGCCTCCTCGGCTATTTTAAATGCCGCTACAGTTAAGGATCAGTCAAACTGCTACGGACTCTCTGCTGACATCGAACCTTACAGAAACGTCAGTATAGTAGCTGTCAGTGTCCGGTTCTATTTGTCCGTACTGCACCGAACCTAATCTCATCTAAATTATAGATTTATATCTGAATTGTAAATAGTATGCTACCGCGAAATGTAAATTAGACCGGAAATAAAAACCGCAAATGATCTACATTTCCGCTTGATTTTGTTTATTTTACGCAGCTGGCTAAGATTTCAATCTATTCACGATAAAACCAGGTAACCCTGAAGAACATTTCTCCGATAGGATAAACAACATGTACAACAAAATTATGGACATGAACTTTTATCTACGTATACAGTGATTTTCTTCTTGTTTTCTGGTTTCAATCAAGTTTTCTAAAGGAAGCTATCCTCGTTCGGTAGTTCGGATTTTTGTCATTTTAGCGCACTAAGTAGGTATTAAGTAAAGTTGAACAGACATTTAAGTATTGCTGGTGCTGTTTCATCTTCCTTAATTCGACTAAATCGATACATCCCTATCCCCAACTTGCTTATTAACGTGCCAAGATAATGTACCTAACTTTGGGGTCTGTTATGTTAGTAAATTAACCTCATCTTGCAAACTCCTGGTAGTCTGTTAATCGTTTATAAGTTTCTGATACAACCTAAATTCGATGAATGAACCGAACTTTCAGCCAAGTTTAAATTGTGATCGATTAAGCTGTAACATCTGATACATCAGAGCGAAAATAGCCCAGCGGAATAGGCGTCTGGCTAGCGGCGTGAAAGATCTTGACTTTGATTGTAAACCACGTGTACCGTGGGGTACACGTGGTTTGTGCCTCTTAGAAAAGTGCAAAATATACATCGTTTATGGGGTGCAACTATAAACTTTGTCATGTTTTACGGTTTTGGCTATAGTTTAATTATTTAATTTTACATTTTTAATTTGTAGTGTGTCTTATAGCATCGTATTGGATGTATTGTCTGTGATGATGCTATAAGTAGTGGTAAACACGCACAATGGTCCACTTTAAGGATTAAGTGCGGAAACCTAAAACCCATAAAGAAGAAGTAGTGGTAAATAAATAAATAATTAGTAAATAAATCTTATTAGTAATTATGAACATTATTGTAAAACTACTAATTACCACATATTATGTGTACCTAAGTTTCCATTATGATCGCTACCTCTAAGAGATGGGTTCCAAAATATACGTACATGCAAGCTCGCCAGCCTTCTTTTATGTTTTACTAGCTGATGCCCGCGGCTTCGCCCGCCTGGATATCGGCCAAATTATATACTAAAACCTTCCTTCAGAAACCACTCTATATATTGCTGAAAACAGCATGAAAATCGGTACAGGAGTTTTTGACTTTATTGCGAACAGACAGACAGACGCGACGGAGGACTAAGTATCATCATCATCATTCTCCTGCCCTTATCCCAATTCATTTGGGGTCGGCGCAACATGTCTTCTTCTTCCATACTTCATAATATATAAGGACTAAGTATATGTTTTATAATAAGTATGTAGTGATTGGACCGCAAACTTTTAAATCGTATTTATCGTACTCGGCAAAAACAGAAACCAGTGTCGCCTAAATCCACTAAACATAAGAAAACGTTTTTTTTTTAAATACGCGTAGGTAAAGAAATTAATAAGTAAGTAAAAAACTTTTTAACAAAAAATAAAACCGACTTCAAAAAAAAAAGTCAAAAATAAATCAGTTTCTGAAGTCGGTGGCAAAAAAATGAAATCAAACAAACAAAAGTCACCGACTTCAGAAACTGATTTATTTTTGACTTTTTTTTTTGAAGTCGGTTTTATTTTTTGTTAAAAAGTTTTTTACTTACTTATTAATTTCTTTACCTACGCGTATTTAAAAAAAAAACGTTTTCTTATGTTTAGTGGATTTAGGCGACACTGGTTTCTGTTTTTGCCGAGTACGATAAATACGATTTAAAAGTTTGCGGTCCAATCACTACATACTTATTATAAAACATATACTTAGTCCTTATATATTATGAAGTATGGAAGAAGAAGACATGTTGCGCCGACCCCAAATGAATTGGGATAAGGGCAGGAGAATGATGATGATGATACTTAGTCCTCCGTCGCGTCTGTCTGTCTGTTCGCAATAAAGTCAAAAACTCCTGTACCGATTTTCATGCTGTTTTCAGCAATATATAGAGTGGTTTCTGAAGGAAGGTTTTAGTATATAATTTGGCCGATATCCAGGCGGGCGAAGCCGCGGGCATCAGCTAGTAAAACATAAAAGAAGGCTGGCGAGCTTGCATGTACGTATATTTTGGAACCCATCTCTTAGAGGTAGCGATCATAATGGAAACTTAGGTACACATAATATGTGGTAATTAGTAGTTTTACAATAATGTTCATAATTACTAATAAGATTTATTTACTAATTATTTATTTATTTACCACTACTTCTTCTTTATGGGTTTTAGGTTTCCGCACTTAATCCTTAAAGTGGACCATTGTGCGTGTTTACCACTACTTATAGCATCATCACAGACAATACATCCAATACGATGCTATAAGACACACTACAAATTAAAAATGTAAAATTAAATAATTAAACTATAGCCAAAACCGTAAAACATGACAAAGTTTATAGTTGCACCCCATAAACGATGTATACTTTGCACTTTTCTAAGAGGCACAAACCACGTGTACCCCACGGTACACGTGGTTTACAATCAAAGTCAAGATCTTTCACGCCGCTAGCCAGACGCCTATTCCGCTGGGCTATTTTCGCTCTGATGTATCAGATGTTACAGCTTAATCGATCACAATTTAAACTTGGCTGAAAGTTCGGTTCATTCATCGAATTTAGGTTGTATCAGAAACTTATAAACGATTAACAGACTACCAGGAGTTTGCAAGATGAGGTTAATTTACTAACATAACAGACCCCAAAGTTAGGTACATTATCTTGGCACGTTAATAAGCAAGTTGGGGATAGGGATGTATCGATTTAGTCGAATTAAGGAAGATGAAACAGCACCAGCAATACTTAAATGTCTGTTCAACTTTACTTAATACCTACTTAGTGCGCTAAAATGACAAAAATCCGAACTACCGAACGAGGATAGCTTCCTTTAGAAAACTTGATTGAAACCAGAAAACAAGAAGAAAATCACTGTATACGTAGATAAAAGTTCATGTCCATAATTTTGTTGTACATGTTGTTTATCCTATCGGAGAAATGTTCTTCAGGGTTACCTGGTTTTATCGTGAATAGATTGAAATCTTAGCCAGCTGCGTAAAATAAACAAAATCAAGCGGAAATGTAGATCATTTGCGGTTTTTATTTCCGGTCTAATTTACATTTCGCGGTAGCATACTATTTACAATTCAGATATAAATCTATAATTTAGATGAGATTAGGTTCGGTGCAGTACGGACAAATAGAACCGGACACTGACAGCTACTATACTGACGTTTCTGTAAGGTTCGATGTCAGCAGAGAGTCCGTAGCAGTTTGACTGATCCTTAACTGTAGCGGCATTTAAAATAGCCGAGGAGGCAATTTTAATTAGAAGTTAGTGACCCTACCTCGATCTCGCTAGTTCTGCACAAGTTAAGAAAAATGTTTAAATATAAATCAGTTTCTGAAGTCGGTGACTTTTGTTTGTTTGATTTCATTTTTTTGCCACCGACTTCAGAAACTGATTTATTTTTGACTTTTTTTTTTGAAGTCGGTTTTATTTTTTGTTAAAATGTTTTTATTTTTCACTTTTTAGTGGTTCACATGTTCATGGGTCATAATGTGGACAATGTAGTATTTTTTTTGAGTTTTGTTGATTTTTCAAAAACCGCTTGTCCGATTTCGATAAAAAAAATATGGGACCATTTGGGAAGTATAGGTACCCTTTCCAACAAAAAAAAGAATTTTTCAAATCGGTTAGCTAGTGACGGAGTTATGCCCGAACAAACATAAAAAAAAAAAACATTCGAATTGAGAACCTCCTTTTTTTAGAAGTCGGTTAAAAATGGATTTCAATTAATGACATTCCGTTCCGTAAAGAGTATTTTGAAGTATCACTACGGGCAACAGAGACCTATTTTCACACAGGTATTCCCTTTTACGCATTTTGTTGCGTTTTCGCTTTTCAGCTTGGGTGGGTACTGGTAGGGAAATCATTATAAACTTGTAAAAAATTTGCTAAGTAGTTCGCTAGCTTTTGAAAAGGGTACGGAGCGCGGCACGCGGCGGGAGTCGGCGCGACTCCACTTATGTTTGCCGGTTTCCGGCCAGAACCGTGCAAGCCTCGAGCTCTTTAAGTGTAAAACATAGTCATAAACATCAGTAGAAATGCAAATGTCTCGTTCCTTTGTTCAAAATATATTGTCAAATAAATAACTGAAATCCTCGATAAACGCCTCGCCTTTTTGTCTCTGAAAGTCCACAAAGATTGACGTCCTTGTTTCTTTTCGATATGCTGTTCTCGACTCGTTTGAACAGGCAAGAGCCCCCAAAAGAGCTTCCTTTCTGGAGAGACATTCAATTGAATCTCTTGTCGAATCTTAAATCAACTTGTGTTTGTTGCCGAACATGAGACGAAGCAAAAACGACAATTTAAAATTGACGAAAAAATGGTTCATAATATTAAAACACGTGCCAATCCGGATCATCTATTATCAATCTACATATTTCACGATCAGTTTACCGTCAACCCAATCAAAATATCAGATTGACCCTCAATTAATCGCGTGCTCTACGTTACCTATCCCGGTCTAAGGTTTCATTATCAAGGTTTAAAGGTTGGGGGTAGGTAGACAGAGTATTTGTAGTTTCATGCATAGGCATGACCTGCATAATTCCTTTTGCTCACAGTCCTTCGTTACCGTTCGGAAACCAAAACGTAAAAGAGATGCTGAGAATGGAAGGTTGTATTAATTCCGATGAATTAACATTTTGACCGTATGACGTAGTGACGCAATCCTATGATGCAGTTCTACACTGCATAGCTTGTAGGATTCTTGGCAACAGTGTATTATCCCTCTTGCTGTGAAGTTGGGAAGGGAGTAATAAATTATCGATTACGTATGTTTTGGTTATTGCTGGTCTTCGGTTTACTGGTTTTTGAGCACGGATTTATTATTACAGCTCGTGATCTCTGAATCACAGTCATCTCTAATAGTAATAGTTTAAATAATAGTTGCATACGTAACACAATGCTTGTAGCTAGTGTATTTAATAAATTTGGTGGAAAGTGGAAATGGCGTGGGCTACGCGCCAGCAAATCGATACATTATACTTTTATTTTGTTACAAACGCAAGGCCGGTTCGTAGTTAGGACCGCATTTGAATTCAATGCCTAGTTCAGGGTACCGGCCAAATTGAAACTATACACAACTTTTTGCCACCATTTTTTTTTACATTATTCCAATTTTGCTGTTCTTTGATATCCATTTTGTTTTATTGAAATACGGCAAATTCGTTTTGGATTGATTTTAAGGTCATGAATGACTGCCAGAAACAATTAAGTACTGAAGTTGTCCCAACCAGATTCGAAAACTAAGTACAAGATTTTTTTATTTGAACTCAGGATTTATCATTTGTGGGGGAAGAACAACCTTTGTTGTATAGATCATGCTGCTATTACCGTCACTGGCTAACGTAGTCGAAATAGGTTTAAGCTCAAAGTGAATCAGTTAAATCTATTAATTGCGCAGTATCAATTAGATCGTGCATCACGAAACATAATAGGAATTTTGTGAAGAATAATTATTCTGAGGCAACGAATTTACAAGAAATAAAGGGGTTTGGCTAACTTTGTATGGGCTAGTGGCGTCATTTTTTTTTTGAGCGGCCACTTTTAATTTTCATGTTATTTTGTTGTGCTGTGTCAAATACACATACATGTTAAATTATTTTTGTCCTAAGTCATTTCTAAACTGAGATATTTGAGTTTGAATATTATAAAAATGTCTTCTTCAATTACTGTTCTGCGTAAAGAAATCTTAGTTATGTGTTTAGAAGGTTGATATTAGAGCTGGCTTAATAATAACTGCTACTTGGGTCGATCTTTAGGTTAGGCCACGCTTGCCTAGGTGGGTCTGTGGATGGGTGGGTGTGGATTATATACCGAGTTTCCTCCGTGCCTTGGAAAGCACGTTAAGCTGTTGGTCCCGGCTGCCATATGTAGATCTTTTGCAGTCGTTACTGGTTGTCAGTGACCTGACTCTGTCTGACAACCAGTCTTACCAAAGGGTATCGTATTACCCAGTATTAACTGGGACGTGGAGGTCAGATAGGCAGTCGCTCCATGTAAAATACTGATATTCAGCTGCCTCCGGTTAGACTGGAAGCCGACCCCAACATAGTTGGGAAAAGGAATAAATAATACAAGAGCAATATTGCATCCAGCCCTTGTGTAGCAGTTTCTACGAGAATGTACACGTAAATGTCCGTCTAGATGAATGTGTAATACGAGTCCCGCCGACACGATTCAGACTTCGCTGGCTACAAATGCAAAATGCACTGTTAATTACATCCATGGTGTTATACATCCAAATCTTAAACATATAAGAGTCTAAAGAGGTATGCTGGGTCTGTCACAATACACAAACGATCACAATGCCAAGTCTTTATAATGCATCAGCCCATAGATAACAGACATCGAGCCATGCAATCTACGTACGTATTTAATTTATTTTGATTATTTTTTCATCGTTGGCCAGCACTAGGAACTTCAGTCTGCTGTATCGTGGGTGCATTCACAAACATTTAAACTCAAACACACAAATACCCAGACCCGAAACAACTATCTGCAAGTCATACAAATATTTGCCCTGTGTGGGAATCGAACCCGCGACACGTAGCGCAGCAGTCAACTGCTTGAGCCACTGCGCCTACCTTGTGGTCTGAATTCTGAAAAAAATACGACTGGAACCTTAAACAGTGCAATAGACTGTAATAACTTCTTCGATTTTAATGAGCAATTCAAAACCAAATATCTCCGTTCCGATTAGATTTAGAGAAATGCATCCATAATATTTTTGGATCGCTTTAATCTGTTCTTTCAAAATAACCAAGTTTCATTACTGGCCGCGCAACTTCAAAACGACGCCAACTTTAGCCAAACCCCTTTTAACACTAATTGACCACCAAAATCTCTAGTTTCGACGGATCGTTTTTAAACGGTTTTATTTTTTATTTTTAAGTATCAGAATTGAATATTTTTGTATAATTACATTAGTAATAAGTACCTACCTCTTAAAAGTTTGAGGAAAATTGCGATCATATTTCGAAGTATTAAAAAGGTGACGATTTGTCATACAAAATTACCAAGCCTGTAAGGCTGTAACTTACCTACCAGATAATTTTTCAATAGTCATCTAAAATTGCTATGGAAAAATTATCTGGTTAGTTTCAGTAGAATTTTTCTTCATTCAACGCTTACTTTTATTTTATTTTACTTATTCTATCATCTGTTAGAAGAATTAATCATTACGACCACAGACGTGATTCCGTCTGTAACATATTTAACGTCCATGTTTTGTTGTTAATATAACTTAGTGAGAAATATTAACGTACATTGCAAGTTAAATAAAAGTTTGTAAAAATAACATATCAATGAATTCTATTAAACTTTCGGTTAAATCTTGTGTATCGCTCTTCTATTAGTATTGTGAAAGAACGTCTGCCTATCTACAACCATAAGTTGACTATCGCACCCTCTAGGGGCGGAAGTGCGACCTAAATACTCCCTTGGTTTTGTAAAGCTTGCTGTAGTTTTAGTTTCATCCGCTGCTGTAAACCTAACAGCGCGCCATCTGTGTTTGCCACACCGAACTTCGTTGAGTAGAGTTTAGTTCAGTAAAATGCGGACAGATGGCGTCAGCAGTATCTGTTCATTAGAATCATGGAAATTATTATTCAGAGAAAAGCTTTCGTGCTTTGCAATCAATGCGTTAATTTGATTCAAAGCCGTATTCAAATTCAATATTAATGGGAATTGCGTTCGTACATCAGAACACTCGGATCACGAAGCTTTGTTGCTTTGTCTTCAGTTATTGGCCTTTAGTGTTCTCAGTAGATATTATTTTGCTCTCCAATCTAGTTACAGAAAATTTTGGATTATGTGATGAAACAATTTAGGTACTTACCTACTTTATTACAGAACACAATATCACATATTTGATGATAACATGTTGCAAACAGACTTCGTTACGTTACGTTAAGTATGTAGCAACGGTAGATTAGATTAGATTGTGCACAGATAGATTCTACATATTGTACCTATGTACCAATTTATGTCAAAGGTGGCTGGAACCTTCACTACGGTTACATGCATTCGACTGTCATGTCACATACAAGCCTGTTAATATTCTAGTCTAGTTTAGTTTTCCACAAAGGACATCGGCAGTATTGGGCTAAATTCAATTCAATCATTTTATTTCAGGCTACAATGGCCCAGAGATATCGTCCCCGTAGAGCGAAAAGTCATTAAGTGGAAAATGACCAAAATGAGAAACGAGGCTTCAAAAAAAAAAAAAAGATAAAAAAACATAACTTTCATTTGACAATAGATATTTCTAAATTTATGATCTTATCTCATTGGTATTTAATTCAGGCTTATTTTTTAATAAAAAATATTAAAAGAAAATCATTTGTTTTAAAGATAATTAAGAAAAACGAAAGTAATTAATTTTTACCCTTGAATTATTTAGTTTCGGGCTAAGTTAGTGATTTTTCGATCTGAGTTAGTTATTTTACGCCCATCTTTAAACGAATTTGATAGAAATTAACTTGATTTAGTTATATTGTAACTTTACGAGAGCAACATAATATTCTGAAAATAATGACTAAGTATTTTATCACTCCTATAATTGAGGGTAAGAAAATCATTAAAATATAATTGATAGTACAATCATTAATCTTTATTAAAACTATAGGAAAGAACAGTTACATGAAACCTTTAAAAAAAAACAAAACATTCAAGTAATATAAAATACACGAATCAAGACATCAAAAGTTACATGAAACCTAAAAAAAAACATTAAATTAATACAAAATACACGAATCAAGACATCAAAAGTTCAAAAATCTAAATCGTTTTCAGCTTCTTCTGTTACATCTGGTTCACACAATCTGTCTACAACATCTTTACCAGTAGGCAGAGTTTCATACCAAGAATGAAGCTCTTGAGGTATAATCCCTTTGGTGCAAAGATTCAACAGGTCCTTTTTCTTAGCTTCGGATATTGGAATTGGGTTAGAATAGGCCTTTGGAATTACATATTCTTTTAATTTGTCAATCTTGTCTTCTTTTCTGCCTTCACTATCATTGTCCTCAATTGCATGATCATCTAGAGCTTTTTTCTTCCGTCTTGTAACACGAGGAGCAACTTCACCTAGGGTTTGAAATACATCAAATTCGGAATACGGGCCAGCGTGTGTGTAACGGAATTTGACCAGACCAGGATGTTGTTTTTCGAATCTAAGACACTTAATTTTTAGCCACATTATTTTTTTACCCTCCCTGTCCTTACTTGTATTTATAAGGAAGTGTTCAATTAGAGCTTTTACGTCTATCATATCGTCTTAAGTCATTTCTTTAACGATGTATGGCCGTGCCGAACTCCTGTGGTCTCTTTGAACGAGCACGAACCATAATAGATTTCCAATCTATCATAGAGAAAACTGGCGTATGCCTTTGACACTTTTCTATTGCACTGTGCATAGAGTCTACCTCCATGTGCGTATGGCCACTCTCTAAATATTTTTGCTCAAGGATTTCAACGTGCACATCGGGCCTCACGATCAGGTGGCACAGAAAAGCTGTAATAAATTTGTTTCTATTCTGGCCTGCGCACGTGTCACTATAAATAGTTACTTCTTTTACACATGTTGGTATTTGATGTATCCACCAGTTCATCGCACTTGCGATTTCAATACTGCCTTTCTTGCCATTTATTTCATTCCACGTTATGCAAAACGCTTCATTCGGAGGTTTTGCTGTGTGAATAGTATAATTTTGCACTTTCAGCTTTCTCGTACAGCTTTTCTGTGCCACCTGATCGTCAGGCCCGATGTGCACGTTGAAATTCTCTATGATAGATTGGAAATCTATTATGGTTCGTGCTCGTTCAAAAAGACACAGGAGTTCGGCACCGCCATACATCGTTAAAGAAATGACCTATGACGATATGATAGACGTAAAAGCTCTAATTGAACACTTCCTTATAAATACAAGTAAGGACAGGGAGGGTCACCGGGGGGTCACTCTGCTGCCGCGGCACATTGCTGCGCGGCGGACAGACCTCCGGTGCGATCTCATGGCGGCATGGAGACAGCGACTGTCGCAACCCCGTGCAGGGCACGCCACGACAGTGGCGGTAAGTCCCCTCTTTGAGGAGTGGCTAGAGAGGAGTCACGGCGCCCTCACCTTCCGTCTGACGCAGGTCCTCACCGGACACGGATGTTTCGGGAGGTACCTGCACCGAATCAGGCGGGAGGAAACGCCCGGATGCTTCCACTGCGAGGATCGACCGGAGGACACGGTGGAGCACACTGTGGAGGTGTGCCCTGCTTGGGCGGAGCCCCGCCGTGTTCTCGTAGCGGCGATCGGCGGCGGTGACCTCTCGCGTCCGGCCCTGGTGCAAGCCATGGTCCGGGGCGAGGAGGAATGGGACGCCGTCGCCTCCTTCTGCGAAGCAGTGATGCTAGCGAAGGAGGTGGCGGAACGAGAGAGGGAGCGATCCTCTCAACGTCCCAGCCGCCGCGGAAAGCGCGGAAGGCGCTCCGGGCGTCGGGGGCCACGTGATGGCTTCCGGCCACCGTAGACGCGGGCCTGTGGATGGTGAGTAATGGGCTAGCTCGCCGTCCGGCCGTCGTCATGACGGCAACAGACCGTGTCGGCGGCGCGTTCGTGTTCCACGCGCGCCTCAAAGAGATGTCAGCAAGGAGGGGCCCGCAAGGGCCGACGCCCGTCGGGGCTGCGGTATTTTGTACTAGATTACGTGGCCTCGGCGCAAGGGCAAAGAAGGAACATGGGTTCGGTTTTTAGTCAGTAGAAGTCTGACACTCCCCTTCGCTCTGCCCAAGAGCGGGGGGGGTCATTCGATGATTTTCCACCCACCAAAAAAAAAAAAAAAAGGACAGGGAGGGTAAAAAAATAATGTGGCTAAAAATTAAGTGTCTTAGATTCGAAAAACAACATCCTGGTCTGGTCAAATTCCGTTACACACACGCTGGCCCGTATTCCGAATTTGATGTATTTCAAACCCTAGGTGAAGTTGCTCCTCGTGTTACAAGACGGAAGAAAAAAGCTCTAGATGATCATGCAATTGAGGACAATGATAGTGAAGGCAGAAAAGAAGACAAGATTGACAAATTAAAAGAATATGTAATTTCAAAGGCCTATTCTAACCCAATTCCAATATCCGAAGCTAAGAAAAAGGACCTGTTGAATCTTTGCACCAAAGGGATTATACCTCAAGAGCTTCATTCTTGGTATGAAACTCTGCCTACTGGTAAAGATGTTGTAGACAGATTGTGTGAACCAGATGTAACAGAAGAAGCTGAAAACGATTTAGATTTTTGAACTTTTGATGTCTTGATTCGTGTATTTTGTATTAATTGAATGTTTTTTTTTAGGTTTCATGTAACTTTTGATGTCTTGATTCGTGTATTTTGTATTACTTGAATGTTTTTTTTTTTAGGTTTCATGTAACTGTTCTTTCCTATATCTATAGACTACTGGCCCGTGTTGAAAAAATTATGGGTCATGTGAACCACCAGGTAACCTATCTAGAACGATATAGGAGCATAAAATAATAAGATTCAGCACTATGCCGTCACTTGTAAGCTGTCCAACCGAGTGCAGGTGAGAATTCAAAAGTACAGGTAGACTGGGTACATTTTGGTCATATATTTTTGTACGGCATTCTTACCATTGATAGATCCATGAAAAATAATAAGAAAACGCGTAGTGCCGTAAAAAAATATTGCGCCACAAACTCGGAATTTTTATTTTATTTTCCGACAATTTCGAGGGTAAATTTGGTCATTTGATTTTGTACGGCATCAGTTTCATACTATTTCAATACTGCTTCTAATCCATTATTCCGCAACGCCGTACAAAAATCATGCGACAAGGGGAAATAATCGAGGGTTGTAACCCCCTCTCTTTCCGCTGGTCCAGGGGGTGATTTGAAAAAGTACGGCTTCGGTTCCAAAACATTATCTAGCACTCAAAAGTACTATTAAAAATAATGCCGTCAAAAAATTATTGTTCATTTTAAATGTATATCAATAATTATCTTAATTTCATCGTATCCTTGATTTTTAAAGCTGTAAAGTCATTTGATCCTGTACGGGAACTTTTTTTTTAACATGATATTGTAAAATACAATTGTTATATAGTATTGCCGTTCAAAAGAAACTGTTCAAAAAAAAGTTATAGAGAAATACAAAAACTGAAATTTTGCAAATTATTGCAAAAGTTTAAATATCATAGATTAATGAAATATAGCAGTTTTCTAAATTTTATCCCTTGATTTAAATAGTATTGACATAAATAAATTAGGAAAAAATGATGCCGTACATTTTAATGCAGACCATTATCTTTTAGGCTGATGAAAATGACGCTACCATTTTAAGGTTGCACAAGCCAGTCATTCTTCCATACAATCGTAGTATGGTGATTACTCCTGATATTATCAATCTGATACAGTACGAGTACGGCATTAACATATTTTTGAAGAGAACAATTGATAATATGAAAAAATCACTATGACGTCTAACTGAACTCAACAGGGTGTGTATATTATATCCAAGAATTGAAACTGCCAATCCCAGTATCAACAGTTTTGTATACTTTTTGGTTTAATATAAACTTCAAACATTATTGATACATAAATATATAATTGATTTGTTTCATTGTAATGATGTGAATAAATAAAACAATCATTTTTTAGAAAAAAATCGATATATTTAATGATGATAATAAAAAACATGGTTTTTCTTTAAATTATTTTTAATTAATTATTGTTTTTATTTTGACAGTGGATAACTTAAAGTGTCTATCAAATAACTGTCAAATGGTGAGTTTTTAAGAAAATAATGTACCAAACCATAACAAAAATCTGTAATTTATGATAGCCACCGACATTAAAAAGATACGCAATAGCCCTACAGCACATACCTAGTTACTAACCGATGTAAATCAATAAGTTAAGTCAACGCTAAAATAAGATTTGTAAAAATATGTTTTGTTGCTTGTAAAGAAAAAAAAATGCTAATACCGGACTCCCAGGTGTCGCCACGATTGCACCTTTACTAGACGGTGCGCCGACTTGTAGGAAATTCAATTTTACAGCTCCCACATGAGATTTACTTTCAAAACAATTACTGATCTACCTAGGGATTGAAATGAGCTACACGACTAGGAACAGTTGACGTCAACTGTTCCTTGTTAATTATTTTAAGACTACTATTTACAGACTTATAGTTGCCTCAACCGAAAATGTGCGAGTGTGCTCAAAAATATGTTGTATTTTGGAATTATTAGTAACAACATGTCTATATTTTGGTATAAATCGATAGTATACAAACCAATATTTAACATAGTTTCTAACTAGGAACCTAGAATCACGAAAAGAGTATGAAAATTAGTTCAAATAAACTATCTAAATGCCGTATAAAAATATATCGTGATGAATTTCACCTTACATTTCGTTATATGGATTTTTTCTTTTTATTTTTTTCATTTTCAGTTTTTTTCCCCTTTGGACCAACGAAAATGTACGGCATATGAAAAAATATTATCTATGCATGAAATACTTCCAAAATAAATTAATTTTATGTTGTGTCAAATCACCCCCTGGACCAGCGGAAAGAGAGGGGGTCACAACCCTCGATTATTTCCCCTTGTCGCATGATTTTTGTACGGCGTTGCGGAATAATGGATTAGAAGCAGTATTGAAATAGTATGAAACTGATGCCGTACAAAATCAAATGACCAAATTTACCCTCGAAATTGTCGGAAAATAAAATAAAAATTCCGACTTTGTGGCGCAACATTTTTTTACGGCACTACGCGTTTTCTTATTATTTTTCATGGATCTATCGATGGTAAGAATGCCGTACAAAAATTTATGACCAAAATGTACCCAGTCTACCTGTACTTTTGAATTCTCACCTGCACTCGGTTGGACAGCTTACAAGTGACGGCATAGTGCTGAATCTTATTATTTTAAGCTCCTTTAGCGTTCTAGATAGGTTACCTGGTGGTTCACATGACCCATATTTTTTTCAACACGGGCCAGTAGTCTACTATACATATAATAAAATCGTAGGAAAGTCAAAACTGTACATTGAATATTTTTTTAAAAGAATACTTGGGGTGTGATCTACAATCGATACCGAAGCCAAAAATATAGTTTTTTGAATTTTTGTCTGTTTGTCAGTTTGTCTGTTTGTCTGTATGTATGTCCGGGATAAACTCAAAAAGTACTGAATGGACTTACTTCATATTTGGCACGAATATTACTTAGAAGTCGGGTCTACATATAGGCTACATATTATCACGCTATCACCTACGGGGAACGAGCAGTGAACCTTTATTTCTTCAACGCATTCTGTAACAACGTGTAATCTAACGACGCATATTTGAATGTTGTTATTATGTTAACCATGCTATAAGCTAGCTTCACACTATAAAAAACACGCAATAAAAGTAACTTAGGCCGATAAACATAATTAAATAATTTAAGTAGTATCAAGGAAATTTTAAAGCAGCGCCATCTATGAGATTTCAAAAACATCAAGTCGAATTAAATGTGTAAGTCCTTTTTGGAAATAAATAATTTTTTTGATCATGCTGGCGAGGTTAATAGTTGTTAATAAAAGTCATAGATGGAGTTGTGCATTTTCTTAGACGTCCACCTAGAAAACGGACAGGGCATATATTTAGTTAGATCCCGACAACGTTGCTGAGCGCTTTGAAATCTGCGCCAAACCACTCTTTTGGCATTTTTCAGGCTCTGTGAAGTCGACCAGTTTGCGAGGTCCCTTACGTATGACGAGGTCACGTCAAGCAAAAGGGTGTATTTAACCGACGTCGACGAGGAGGTGCTGTGGAAGGTTTTCCGGGAATTTTCAAGGACACTGACACTGCATTGTGTAGAGTTTATAACGTGCTTCCTAACAATGGCGTATGCTATTTTCTGCGGTCGTTACTTCACACGGTCTGAGGCCCAACGTCTTTCGCCTTTCTGAGGACATTTGATGCCGTGGCATATCCCACTTAACGAGCAACCTGCGTAACACGTCCGCTTCTCGACGGTGACCAAAACTGGGATGACACCCTCGCGGAGGCGAGCGTCAGTGACAGTCCCAGCCGCATGCGTCATCTGTTTGTGGGAGAAGTATCGCCATCATCTGTCTGAAGATTTTCTACGAGCTTTGAGGCGTGCTACTGGAGACGAAGTCGAAGTAACTGATGAACGCGTGCTGAACACCTGTCTCAGTTCACTTCAAGACGTGGTCATTTCTATCGGCGGCAATCACTGGTCGAATATGGGTTACCAGCTCCCCAATCATCACCGCATCAAGACCGTGAAAATCGGGAGTATAAGGCTGAGACAATTTATGATCCGGGTGAAATGACCACCATACAAAATGGCCATGTCGCTTTGTTCTCTTCAGAAATTTATGACACCGTCCTTGAAAGCGTTGGGCAAAACCAGAGTAAAATGTGTTTCTTCGATGCTCCTGGTGGAACAGGAAAAACATTTGTTACCACTGGCATACTTGCAGAGGTCAGGAGGCAAGGCAAAATTGCCATTGCTATAGCGTCGTCGGGATTCGCTGCCTCACTACTTCCGGGTGGCAAAACATCACATGCAATGTTCAAAATTCCCATCGATTTAGAGAGCGCCGAAACGCCTGTTTGTGGTGTGTCACGTAACAGTGATAAGGGACACGTGCTCAAGGATTGCTCTCTGATCGTATGGGATGAGTGTACGATGGCCAATAGGAAGGCAGTTGAGGCCGTGTACAGAACCCTGCAGGACATCCGCAGAAACAAACATTTGATGGGTGGTGTCACAGTTCTGCGATTTCCGACAAACGCTTCCCGTGGTGACGCGGGCATCGAGGGCTGACGAGGTGAATGCTTTGTTGGAATGATCTTCGTTGTGGTCACGAGTTCGTACGCTGCTATTGACCATTAATATGAGAGCTCGGCTCGGCGGCAATGCACGTGCTCAAGAATTCTCCGACGTCCTTCTAAGTCTTGGCGAAGGCACTCTACCAGAGGAGAGAGGTGGACAGGTGGTGCTTCCAGAGTCTCTCGGTAGAGTTGTATCCAGCTTAGAAGAACTCATTCGCTGTGTGTACGGGGGCATCAGTCGTATCACGCCCGTATTCGCACTAGCAGAATTCTCGGGTGTGTGAGCGGGCCATTTTGACGCCCAAAAATGATCAGGCTGCAGCAATAAACGAACGCATTCTCTCGGAAATTGAGAGGAATGAAGTGGTCTACACCTCTAGGTATTAACACTGTCGTCGAGCAAGATGACGCCACACATTACCCGTGGAATTTCTGAACTCCCTGTCAGCAAGCGGACTTCCAGCGCATACCATCAAGCTGAAGGTCGGTGTCCCGATTATACTTCTTCGGAACCTATCTCCTCGAAGTTGTGTAACGGGACCCGCCTTAAATTCATCTCGCTCCAAAGCCAAACCACTAATGTTGTTTATCGAGAAGTCCTATAAGTATGTATTTTTACCCTATTCTGTATTCCTTATTCATTATTTTCTTCATCTGCTTCAGTCACAATTTATGACTTAATTCAGTAGAATCACCATTAAGTCAATTATTAAAAGCAGGCTGAAATTTAGCACTTTTTGAAGGTCAGTTTTACAAAAGACAGTCTCCCTCTGTTACTGCACTTTCCCTAGATATGAAATGTAAAGAAGAAAGGGGTAAATGAATGTTATTTTTTAAAAGGTATTTAATAATCGTAGGTATTTTTGGTGATGTATATCGTTCACGCAGACGAAGTCGCGGGCAGCAGCTAGTTTTTAATAAAGTGAAACGTGAGCTCCTTGTTCAACGCACGCGTCGCGACTGGCTGTGCGCGACACAAGAAAGATAACTAACTCCTTATTCGGCAGCCAACGAAGGCGGTAAACTCACTAAATCGCGCGCGAAATATACTTATCTGTATAAATGTACTTAAAAGTTGTTTAAAAAATCATTAAAACCTTTTAGTGATATTACGAAAACTATGATTTCGTTGTCTCAAGGTATAGAAAAACTCCTTAATATGATTTAATTATTTTTTGCGTATGTAGATTAATGCTAAACATTATTGTTGTGTCGATCGAGAAATCACTAAGTATACATAGTTAGTTTTCGCTTTCATATTTTGTAACTAACGGTTTATTCTAAAATTAACTAAATTGTTTTGGTGAATTTGGAAACAAATAAAGCTTTTATTACAACTTTATTTTTTTAAAGAAAAAATAACTAAGTTTACTTAGGTATTGTGTCTTGCTGATTTTAGGTAGTCATAAAATAATGAAGTAACTTAGGTATTTGTTCCCCCAATTTTAAGGTTCAACATGTAAACATGATGTGTTTTCGCACAAGCTAAAACAAAAACTATATAACTTATTGAAATTATAGTTACATAGAAATATGCAGAAAAATTCGGTGAGTTTGATGGCATTTAAAACCATTTTGACCATTTTTGGACTTAGTGACTTTTCGTTCTACGGGGACGATATATACCTTATAAACTAACATATATAAAGTAAATACAATTTTAAAGTAAAAAGTAGTAGTAGTTTGTAGTTTCTAAAGTATGCACAGAAACGATATGTACTTACTTACATAAAAAAAGACTAGGTTTTTTACTGATTAAGTATAAATAACATGTAACAATAATAACTTGATACCGGAATCAGCTAAAAATTATAATTTGAAATATGGTTTTTAATTGAATGTAGTTTTAAAACTAGCTCTGGGGGGTCTACTCTGTTTCAACGAAAACAAAGTTCGTCCTAAAACTAGTAGTTTTAAAGAAGTTATTAAAAATCGAAATCTATTTTGCATTAGCGTTTGTCATAATTATATTATTATTACTGTTGTTTTAGTAATAGTTATTCATTTATTTAACAATAAATAACATCGTTGAAAATCGTGTATCGGGCGACTGTTTCAAAACAAAAAAAAATTGATGTTTGTCAAAATATCAATGTCACGTCACTCCCGTCAAGTTCCGTCATTCGTTTTCCTTTTTCGTGCTATGCAATAATATGCTAATAGTAACATAAAAATGTGTTTTCAAACAATTTAATCAATGTATTTATTTGATTATGGTATTTACAATACATCTTGGCATTATATACCTACAATTCTTACCATCTGCCGCATAACCTAACATAACCTAACCTATTGACCCAAAAACTTATTTTTGAAAAAAAAAACTTTCCGATATGAATATGTAGGTACTTATGTGTTTTATCTATTATATAAAATAACACATAAATGATTACTGTTCACATTTGGCCCAACGATGTATGGAATCCCGCCGATGTCCTTTAACTCTAAAGTAACTCTATTTTGCTTTGATTCCAAACCTGGAATGAGATAGGTAATCTTAAGGACTAATGACGACTTTTCATATTGATATTATGCCTTGTTTGTATTTACTACATAATAACTGCTACATCATCGGATAATAACAATGTCCATCCTGGTGACCTATCTTGATGACAAGAGAGTTTTCTTTCAACATTTGTTCTTACAGAATCGTTCAGTAAATCCTACGCCAACTCATTAATAAAGGGACATTATAAAAAGCGGATCGAAAGGCTTTGCCACAAAACAATCTTAACATTTAGGTAACGAGTTTTAGATTAAATTTAAATCAATCAATTTGGCTTTTGGGGCTTTCTGGCTGATCGCTTAGGTACTATGAAATTTCCGGTTTAACAGAACACACATTCATTTCGTTCCAATTAGTACTGTAATCATCAAAATCATCTTATCAACCCTCCAAGTTCATGTAACTGTCAAGAATGAGTAAATAGGCTTACAGATAAATCAATTATAATTTTGTTTAATAGAACCTAGGTACTAGGCTTATGAAATGAATGAGTTATAATTTGTATATTAAAACATGCTTACAATTTAAACAAAAACTCTTACCAAGTCAATGTTTCTGTTGACAATTTGAGTAGAGCTGCCTTAATTATTTTAGGGTTCCGTACCCAAAGGGGTAATAACGGGACCCTATTACTAAGACTTTGCTGTCTGTCCGTCTGTTTGTCACCAGGCTGTATCTCATGAACCGTATGGGTGTCTTTATTAGTGACACACTTGGCAAAGCCTCATGGTAGTTTTGCATCTTGTATGTTTGCTTCTGTTCTACTTTTTCGTTGGCTCAAGTTGGTTGAAAATCTGTTTTAAGTACCTACCGATTATTATCTGTCGTTATTGCAGTTGATCGTCTTAAACTTTGTAATTTAATTATAATCACCACCGAAAGTTGCATTACTTATTTAAATTTACGTGTATATAAGGTCCCATTAAAATAGGTACACAAAATTTCAGAAATCATTCAGACCACCAAAATAAGGACAATGGTAAGAAAAATAAGAAGAAAAACGCATTTAAATATACCTACTCATAAAGGATGAGTTTGTTCTAGAGTGCCGGCAAATTATTACTATAAGTAGGTACAAAAAAAACACTTCATTTAGTGCTTCTTTTTACACGACAGCCCCAAAAAAAAGAGTGTTATGTTTTTAGCGTTCATGTATGTGTTTGTCTGTGAGTTTCTTTATTCCACCATAACTTCTAAACGCCTTAACCGATTTTGATGTATGTGGTATCGTTAGATTCTTTGTGTTATCCCGGGTGACATAGGCTAGTTAAAATTTTGAAAAATATGATAGCGTGGCCATGGTTTAGGAATAAAAACAACTTTAGATTTTTTTATTAAAGTTTCAATGAAAACTATAATCATCGTCTAGAACTTGCTAAGTAGATTACAAAAATATACCACAGTAGTATTCAATATCTATTGTTTACTAGTAATACTACTCAACAAATGATATGGTGACATTTTAAATTCGGTTTTCGATACGAACAAGCTACATATCAGTAGATTCCTTGTACCTAATGAAAGGAATAAAACTGGCTAGGTTACTCCCAAATCTATCCACGACGGCAGCTAAATGGTCAAAGTAAGTAAGTAAGGTGGTATGGTAAAGTTTGTATGAAAAATCAATATACCTACGTGAATCAATTTTCTAGAAACATGACAGGAGTATGAATTTAAGGGAATAATAATGTTTGCCATCATAGGTTTTTCAAAAGCACCCCATAAAGGGTGGAAAAAGAAGACCATGGTTCAATTTTGTATGAAAAAAATCTTACTACGAGATTCAACTTGAAACTTATTACTAACACAAATGAATTAAGAATTACGTGTGTTAAAAACAATATTTTAATAAAAAACCGGCTAAGTGCGAGTTGAACCCACGCACCAAGGGTTCTGTACAAGGTTTTTAGTACTTACTATACTTAAAACTGGCACTTCACTTGAATTTCTTAGGAACAGGGTCTTGACTGACGTATAGGCATACGGAAAACTTAGGTATCGTTCACACCAAACGTATTGTCCGCCGCTGACTGACTGACGTTTGGTGTGAACGATGCCTTAGTGTATGTACTGGGTTCCGATTTTGCAGATCAGAATCCTAAGAAATTATAAAAAAAACACATTTTATTACGTACAACAAATTCAGTAACCTTTATGAACAATTCACCCCCCCCCCCCCCCAATTTTCGCTCGCTTCGCTCGCGCATCCATTCATTTTCCTTTCTGGGGGCCTGAACAGGAATGACACAAGTCCCTTTTGACTCAGATTACTTTAATAAATTACTCGTCGCTGAGCTTCGTAAAGCTAAAATTATGTTTAAGTTTAAATATGTAGTTATAATGTTAATCAATTTACCCTTTACAAGATTAGGTCAGAATGGTCACATTTACAGACCAAAAACCACTACAAACACACAATATCAAAGTACACACAAATATTTTTTTCATAATAATCAATAATATTATTGATCGATTTCGAGAAAGTATCAGTCGCATCTTCCAAACCTCCGTCCCTGGGCGCTTGATCCCGAAAGTGGAGGATTAATGTCAATCATGATAAGAGTAAGCAGTTTTCTTCTTGAAACCATGTAAAACAGTCCGTTATTCTCTTCCCTCCCGATGACAATATATTTGCCCCCCCCCCCCCCCCCTCCAATTCTTAACCTATAAAAGGTATAAAAAAATTGCCGCGCTCGCTTCGCTCGCGCACCCATCCTGTTCTTTCTGCGTTCTATTTCGCTTAAAACGCTCATCTGCTTCTATTTCTAAATTTTTCATCCAGAAAAACATGTCCAACGGTTTATTGCACTGGCCAGCACCTAATAAAACAGAACGATTAATGGAGAAGGTATAAATATCAAGCTGCGCAAGCTACCACTCAAAATTATGTTGACCTGTGACAGTGCACATAGTACACACAGTAGGTACACAAGCTGCCAAAGTTAAAACATTGGACAGAAGCATAGTAAATCGAGACGCCTGACACAGGTATATAGGAGGTTTCTAACTATCGTGTCACTACAAGAACTAAATCACCTCAGATCTCAAAGTTATTGTCCATAAAAAATAATCGATTTAGTATCGCATTATACTTAGCGCGATATTGCTTTCCTGAAAATAAACTTATATATCGTGGCATATTGGTTAGGTATAGGTCAAAATACCGATATAATATCACAAAAAAAAAACAAATAATTAAAAAAAATTAAAAACACGCCTGCCATGACAAAAAGAAAACTAAAAACGAAAAAACAAGTCAAACAATTTCAGTGATGAATGAGAGCAAGGTCCCGTAAATGGAAAACTGAAAACTAAAACTTTTCTTGCAGTCGGGGGACAGTTCGGTGGAACAATTCTTTACAGGTCCCCCGACTGCAAGAAAAAATTTAGTTTTCTTTAGATATCTTTGGTTAGACCTACTGAATGCTGTGTTAAAATTTGTCCACCTATTTTAATGGGACCTTATATATAACGGAAACGAAGCCGTGAGCAAAAGCTGTTTTAAAAAAACCGGCCAAAAGCGTGTCGGGCCACGCTCAGTGTAGGGTTCCGTAGTTTCCCATCCAAGTTCAAAATTATTTTCCTAGAAATTCCTTATAAAGTTCTACTTTTCAGATTTTTTTCATATTTTCTAAACTTATGGTTCAAAAGTTAGAGGGGGGGGGACACACACACACACACAAACATTGTTTTTTACTTTTGGAGCGATTATTTCCGAAATTATTGACATTATCAAAATGATTTTAGTAAACCCCTATTCATTTTTAAATACCTTTCCAACAATATGTCACACGTTAGGGTTGAAATAAAAAAAAAAACACTTCCCACTTTACATATATGGGGGGGGGCTACCCTTATAAAACATTTTTTTCCAATTTTTATTTTACCACTTTGTCGGCGTGATTGATACACATATTGGTACCAAATTTCAGCTTTCTAGTGCTAACGGTCACAGAGATTAAGCGAGGACGGACGGACGGACGGACAGACAGACATGGCGAAAGGGTTCCTAGTTGACTACGGAACCTTAAAAAAGGGACGTCAGCATTTGAAATAAGACATTTTTAACACTTAGTTAAAAACTTTACCTGCAACTTCTGAAATTAGGTTGAGCGAGAGGTGCTCGAGACGAAAACGTAGAATCTTTTATTCCAAGTTTTTCATTCGATATTCCGAGATAGGCAGATACTTCCTTTTCATATAAATAAAGGGTCCAATATTTTTTCTTTACCTCGCAAATTGGTTACTTTTTTATTCAGGTCGAAAAGCGTAGGTAATAAATTATAAATGCTCTACTTATTTTTATTAACTGACTTTGGTTAATTTCCTTATGAACTAGGTTTTAAATAGGTAAAGGTAATCGCAGAAGTAGATAAAGATTAAACGGCTGAGTTTAAATTGCTCTAGTTGAATATTGCTTATCGTTCAATATTGAGAGTGTTACTGTAAGATTTATGCACCTAAGTGCAAGATCAGCTTGTTAGTGGATGCTTCTAGGTAGTCTAGTATCTAATCTTTATGTGAGTATTCCGGGACCTAAACAGATGTACGTGTTATTTGGGGAATTCCGCCTCGATGTTCATTAAGTCATGGACACTACTATGGTCCCTACTTCCCTAGTGCTCCATTTAACATCACATCACGCCTGTAATCCACGAAGGGTTAGGTAGAGATGAGCCTACACTCTAAAAAAAAATTGATTGCTCCTAACAAGATTGTGATTATTGCAATCAAGCATCTTGATTCCTTACGAGCCTAACAAGACGTTAGATAAATCAAATAAGGGGATTTTTATTGCTCTTACTATCTGCTTCTTAACTAAAACAATTAGAACCTTAGTCAAAGTCAACATGAAAATGACCAATAAGACAAATTCAACATAATAGATTCATCTATAATCATGGTCAATATGAATATGAAAATGACTACTATAACTAATTAGCATTAATAAATTCAACTAAGGACTTGGTCATTACTACAAATTCATCTTCGTAGATTCGACTAAGAACTTGGTCATTACTACAAATTCATCTTCGTAGATTCGACTAAGAACTTGGTCATTACTACAAATTCATCTTCGTAGATTCGACTAAGAACTTGGTCATTACTACAAATTCATCTTCGTAGATTCGACTAAGAGCTTGGTCATTACAACAAAAAATAAACAATAAACATTAAACAATATTTATTAGTTCAAGACTCAACAAACAACAAACAAACAACAAATCAACAAACAAAACCAACAGACAACAAATTCATCTTCGTAGATTTGACTAAGATCTTGCTCGTCTTCCATTTTTTTCAATTATATAATTCAAAGGACGGGATCACTCACTCACTGCACTTAGATATTATTATAGTCTAATCGACGGTTAAGCTAAATCTTTGACGACTCTGATACTGATAAGTTACACTGAAATTACTATAAAGATTCTAAAAAAGAAGCACAGCAGAAGTCCAGTTTCGTTTTATTACTACAGCAGAAGTCCAGTTTCGTTTTATTAATGAATAAAAACTGGTTTTCACCCGCTCGCAGAGAAGACTGCGCCAGCGCGCGCGCGGCTGGCTCCTGGCTCAGCCGCGAGTAAGTGCGGGGCGGGGTAGCCGGTAGGGAGGGAGGAATAGGGAAGGGTGGACGTGGATCTCTTGAAGTCTTGAATAAATCGATCAATCGAATGATTAATTCAACTAATATGAAAGTCGATTCAACGTTTTAGTTTTAGTAGAATGTAACATTAAATTTTAGTTGATGTAATTATCAGATCTTAGTTAAATCAAACAAGGCATGTTTGTTAATTTTATAAATAAAACTTATCGAAACTATCATTTGATTTGATTGCTTTTACTATTTAATTCTGAATTGATTCAACGGACGTATTTGTTTATTTTAACTAAATAAAAATGATGAAGTCATACAAAGAAGTGAATAGTGACGCAATCAACAATTATACTTGTTAGAATTAATAAACACACCTACATTGTTCGTTCAATCACAACTGAACTTGCTGTTTTAATTAATCAGCTATCGTTGAGTTGCTTATTATCATGGTTGTTTTATTCAATTTAACGTCAACTAAGAGAAAATCGCTCTTAGTTGGCTTCAATTTTTTAGAGTGTAATAGTAATCTCACATAACTACTCAGACTCTGCGGCTGCTACTGAGACATTATAACACTATGGCTGACTTGAGATTCGAACCCAGGATCTACAGTCACGCTTGCGACCACTTGACGAACGTGGCAGTCCTACAGCCGAGACTCCTTAGAAACTAAACTATTCAAAACATAAATTATTCAAATGTGAGTTTACCTAACGAAACAGAGAGTACATAGTTAGCCTAACTACCGCTATTTTCTGTAAAATTAGCTTGAACAAGCTCCGATTCCTTGAAATGTACGAGAAATCTATTTACATAGGAGCTATGTAAATATGAGCCTCGTTGCGTCGACGTTTCCTTAGCGTGCACTGCACAAAGGATTTGTGCCTGGACACCGTCTAACCTGAGACTTTTACAAGATTCTATATTATATTTTCAGAGAGTTCATGCAGTGGTCTTATGTTATGTTTGTGGTTATGTGTGTCTCTCTGTTTGTACTTTTGTGGGCTTATAACTGAAAGTTCATTTATTATTATTAATTGATCTATATTCCAACCCTTTCAAAGGCCTTGGGGTACGTTCAGATTAACTAACATTTTACTAAACTTATTTAAATAGGAATTAGAAATTTATGATAACGTCCACATTACGCTTATGAAATCGCTAATCTCTCTAATCAAATGTTATGTTACATAGTTTGGACTCACCCTTAAAATCTTAAAGAGCTTTAGTGACGAGTCCTCAAAAATAGGTTTGTCCCCCATTACCTACATGGGACTTACCTTAAATATAACTGGTGAAATGTGGGTGCACTAATGGATACATCTCTGCCTAACACTTTTGGATTACGGGTCTGATGTTTAGATTTATATTAAACTAGCTTTTGCCAGCGGCTTCGCCCGCGTGAAAATGAAGATTTTCCATACAATCTTTCATCCCCTATTTTCCCTTAGGGGTTGAATTTCGTAAATTCTTTAATTATTCCTTGTCTACATTATAAAGGGAACCTCTGTGCAAAATTTCAGCTTTCTAGGTCGAAGGGCTTGGGCTGGGCGTTGATGAGTCAGTCAGTCAGGACTTCTCTCTTTATTTATATAGATAGATATATGCCATTTTTTATCGATATTCCTTTAACACACGTTTCGGAACAGTTTAGTTCGCGTAAGCAGAGTATTACCCAACAGTTTCTATTAAACTTATTGTTCCCCGGAGTTACGAGTTTAAAAACGACTTGTCTGACCTTTCAGATAAATATACAAAATGATAGTAGCAACTTAATGACAACGAGCCTTTTCGGGCACACTAAATCAATAGAAGCTTGTTACATAGGTACCCGATACGCAAAAACCGATGCATTTCAATGAGAAAATACAATATCAAAACAGAATTGACATTTTAATTCCCTCCGGTGACCTATTTGGTTCGGTAAAGCTTATTTTTCTGAATATAAAAGGTTATCGAAATCTATTGCGTGTTATAAAAGTGTCCATTTTTAATTTACTAGCCCGGAAGGAGGTATTGAAAATTGGAACCTTCAAATAAAATCTATATTATGCCTTTATTTATTGTAAATTCGTTTGTTAGTATTTAGGGAACACTCAGTCATTTTTTATTGTTTATTATTTATTTATTATTAAAAATATATGACACTTATGTGTGTCATGTATGTAATGGTGACACACTTAATAATTCACCATTCTGGCCTCCTGGTAGTTTGTGGGATGATCGTACGATTGTAAGTTATAGAAATAAATACTGATTATTTTATCATTAACAACTGTTTTTCGATTGACTGTACTTCACTTGTACTTGTGTCCATTAAAAATAGAAAGGGGATCAGAACGGAATGATAAATTACAGTGGATCAGAAAAGAATACCTAAACAAAAGAAAAATATTGGCAGTGGATCGGTTTGGGGGATCAGACCGGAATAACTCCCTTAGAGCTAGTACCTGAAGTATTTTTCTCGTTTCTTTAATTACATTGAAACTAAACCGAAGAAGTTATTAATTATGTAATAGGTACCTTTCATTATGGCCGCAAAGGTCAGTGTCAAAAGCAGTCAAGGTTTCTATGAAATTTGTTATCATTATTTTGTAGAATCTTTTTATTGTGGGACTTATATTAACTCCTAAATTAAATATAAAATCTTGTTCTAATCTTATTTCTGCAACGTAAAAGCAATTTAAAGCTTTCAAACCAGATCAAGACGTTGAAAATGAAAAAAAAAAAAAACAGCTACCACTTTAAATTTTTACCAAATTATTTACCTGTTATTGTATTGTCTGGTAAAGTACCAGAAAAGTACAGAAATAATCTAAAGTGCAGTTTGCGACTTCAAATCAGGTTTCCATTAGTGAGAAAAGACGGACGTCGGATCGTGTATTTATGTTTGGATGCAGGTATATTTTCTTCTCTTCTTCCTTTTCCGTTTTCATTTTTCGTTCGAACGGGCTTTTACTCACATTGCAAGTCTATTTTATTTGATTAAACTTCGACTAACTTTAATAATATTATAAAATAACTTTTGATAATGGATGAAAGGCCACAGGTCACTGGAACAACTTGTATGGAGTGCTGGGCTTTGAAAAAGATGGCTGAAAAACTATTGCATGTAGCGGAGATGAGAATGTTGAGATGGATGTGTGGAGTGACAAGAATGGATAAAGTAAAGAATGAGTATATTAGAGGAAGTGGCGCCTGTTACAGAAAAAAATAAAGGTAAGTTAAGGTTTTAAGTCATGTAACGAGGAGGGATGAAACGCATGTGACTAATAAAGTGATAGATAAATATTGATGGATAGAGAGGCAGAGGAAGGCCAAAGAAAACATGGATGGATTGTGTGAAGAATGAAAAGAAAGAGAGAGGACTAAATGCCTCCGTAACGTCTAACAGGGAAGAATGGAAGAAGAACCGACTCCAAATAGAATGGGATAAGGGCAGGAAGATGATGCATATTAGAGTAGGTATGTTGAAAAGTAATATTGTTTTTACCTATTAGGTAAAATTGAATTGTTTCCTCTAATATTTGTTTTTACAAGTGACCTCTATCCTTTAGTCCGAACCTGATTGACTATCTATATTAAATAACGAAATCCTTATGATGAAACTCCATGTTAATAAACCCTCGCCGTTTTTATGACGCCACTATACCTATTCGCGTTGAAGATAATCCTTGCCAAAAAAGTACTACGTGACTACAGCCCGAATGCAACCATGTCGGGAAATGAAGGAAGTAGTAGGTAGACCATCATATAATTTGTTGTTGTAAAATCGGTCTCGCAGCATACAATATTATATCATCCACATCCCGCCCACTTTTATATATTTACGTATTACATAAACAGTTAATTTGATGATTCAATAGCTTAGTTCGTTTTCGTTAGTATGGATTACATGTCAAAGATATCTAATTGACGCCCGATGTGACGTCTTTGACAGCAAATTCGATGTTATCTGCGAGATTACAGGTACTTATTTAAAGTTACACTTAGCCGCGTTTAAATCTACCTTCAATAAATTAATATCCACAGTCGTAAATAACGACAAGGTGAAAAGAAGCAGAAAACGAGGACGCTAAGATTTATGTGTTGGGCTTTGGACCGAGTCCGGCAGTAGTTAATGTCGCCTACGGATGTCTATCGCCTCCCCGCAAACCTAACGGATCTATTTAAACACGAGGGAGATGAGATATTTTATTCATGGTCTAATTTCACCTCCATTTATTTATTCGGAAAAGTTGTTTTTCCTTCAGATGTTACGGTCGCGGCTGATAAAATTTTGCGTGAACGAGTATCTCCTGTGCCCTCACATGCGTGTAAGTGAAGACGGACACAAACTTTGGCGCGAGCATATTTAAGCGAACTTCATGAAATAACATGTTTAGATTTATTCTTTGCGGAAAATTCCTCGAAAAACAATAATCTAAATGTCGAATTTTCGTATACAATCCAGTAACAATTTACGAAAGGAATAGTTTCACTGGTATAATATACGGAATGGACAGTTTCCGGAATCGACAATTTCCCGAATGCATCTGTTCAATATTGAGTCAACGGAAGTACGCTCCGCAGAGCGCCTATTTCTGCGGATGTAGACGGGGCGCCGCGGAGGCTTTGTTCACTGTCAATGTCAACCTGCCCATGCGGGTACGTTTGTTCGAAAATATGTCCGTTCGACGAATTGCGTTCGCATCGTTATTAAAGGATTGTATCCAGACTACCTAATTTTTGGGAAAAGTCACAATAATTTCTACATCTATATTCTTATCTATATTACCAAATAAATCTAAACAAATGATTAACGCATAGCATTTTATTGCACGGTTTATTGAAAATGCACTAGGTGCTAAAGACATTTCAATTATGCATGAGTTAGTTGTAGTTTTTTTTTATATTAGAGTAACAGTCGGCAAATTACAAAAAGTGAAGAGAGTCACGATATGAACTACGATACAATAAATACTTAAGTACCAGTGCTTTAGTAGCTATACGAGTACCTACCTACACATAGTCATACTATTACCAATCGTGTTTTTACACCACTAGAACTGTGCCGGATGAAGCCTCTTTGAAGTCTTTATCGATCTGTTCGCAATCCACTTCTGCCTTGCCTCTCGCTTTAGAAATATTGTAAGATATTTCTTTTTTGTATTTCTCGTCTCGACTATCTCAGCAGGACGTTCAACAGACATTCTATTAAATATTATCTGCTGAAATTACAATCAAGAATATCAGTATCGGTATATCAAAAGCTCTTCAATGTGAAAAGACCAATAAATAGACAAATAGCTTTATTGATATTATTGTTGACAATAGAATTAAGCAAGGAATGAATACACATTCAATGGAGTAATAAAGTTAATGTGTTTACTTGATGTTTACACAGCTCCGGGTATTTACGCTGAGTTTAAGGCAATCAGGAACCTAAACTATGTGGTGTTAGCTTAGACGGGCGAGAATGTTAAAATGTAAACCGTTGGAAATTCATTCCCGTCTAAACTAGTTTTTAGATAGCTACCTACTCCGTTACTTTCCTCGTAAAACAAGAAATTACAGCCATGTTTGTGTCAACTAACTACGTAAGTAGACAAGACGTAGATCAGTCAGTTGATCATTTTATAACATTGCAATTATTATTTTGTAAAATTAACTGAAAGGTGGTGGTTTGAAGAAGTTCAGGCATTCCTTAGAATAATCGTGAATCTTGCAGAAGCCTTGTCTGATGGCATGATCCACAGAGACTACCTAACCCATACCTATAGAATTTAGTGGAGCTACTCTTTTGGCACGAATACTTCAGTCATCGTTGAGCTTCACTTTTAATTTCAGAAGCTCAACGACCCGACTAACTTTATCATCAGGTACTCCGGTACGTCGGTACGCTGCATTAAGTTCTAATAGCATAGATTACGGCCCCACGTTATCATAATGAAGTTACATTAGGTATAGCATGTAGGTTCTTATTTTACCAAATACGAATGTCAAAAGTTGTAATAGAATGCCAAGAGATTAGGAAAATACTACAAAAAGCTCCGTTGTCGGTAAGCCCGCTTATATTGTTATGTAGGTTCGTTTACCTGGTATATGATTTAAACTTATGTTATACGAGCTCCACGTTGTTCGCTGATAAATGGTAATTTATGTTCCAAAAACATTTCCATGTTCATTTTGGTTCAGTTGTAATTGTATTCTAGTTCCTAAATATAAAAATCTCTTCAATTACTCGTTGATTATTAAGTTCAGTCATCGCGTCGATTGAGTGGTTCATAACTGGTGCAATTTTGGTATTTGTGTAAGTAAGTAGTTATTACTTGAAGTTAGACATGGCAAGAGTCAGTGATTGCATCTGAATACAATATTATGGGCTTTAACCTCATACATGTCCATCCATTACCAACGAGGGATGAGGAATGGAAATAAAAAACATTATTACCACTCTTAACAAAATATATAGTAGAAGTTAAATCCGTATATTATCATCAGCCTATATTGTTCCCACTGCAGGGACTCAGGGCTCCTCTCTAGGAGAGGGATGGGCTATAAATTAATCCACCACGCGGGCCCAGTGCGGATTGGTAGATGTCGCATATCTTCGAATTTTTGGTTCTAAGATATGCCGGTTTCCTCACGATGTTTTCCTTCACCGTTTTGAGAGCAGTGGTGATGAAATAAATTACACAAAGTAATGCGCCTGCCTGGGTTCGAACCCACGACCAACTGATCGTAAGTCGGGGCCGCCACCACTGGGCCACCACTGCTCTCAATCCGTATATTACGAGCGTATAAATATAACTTAGCGTTTCATAGCTACGATGTTCTGTGTGTCTCATCAAAGGCATTGCATATATTCGATTTTTGACGAAATAACTTAAGTACCTACCGACTGTGCAAGTACCGGCGCTCACTCAGCCAACTTGAGTTCTGTTAAGGTCGCTAAGTAATTGCGCCAATTTAAGTTAGTTTCGGCGCCGCTGCACGCTGGTTCGAAGTATCCACGCCGGTCTCTTTATACCCCTAGGAACCCCTACCCATCTTAGAATTACTATCAGGTCGCTGTAGCCGAAATCAGCTAGATGACATCACATCAGCCTAGTGGTTTATCTCTAGTCTATAGCAACAGTTTACATTTTAGGTAGGTACTCTTTAACTTAACCTATAAGATTAAGGGCCGGTTTCACCGGTTACGGATAAAGTGTCAGATAGTTATCTGACAGATAATGCTATCAAAAATTGTAGTTTATCTGGCAGATAAGTTCCTGATAGGCTATCCGGGACTTTATCAGCAAGTGGTGAAACCGGCCCTAAATATTTTATCACAAAATGAATTAGGTATCGCCGAGTCGAGCGCGAAGCAAACACTGCCGTACCATCCTTTACTGGAACCATTTCGCCGCATTTTCAGGCCCATATTTGAGGACCTCTGGATAAGACCAGAACGCTAAAATTTCCGTCATCCAGTAAGCTATAAAAACACACTTAAAATAAAAAGTTTCAAGTCTGTAGGTCATTTAGTTCCGAAGTTAAGCGAAAGCAAAGTTTCGTATTTATGACACTCACTCACTCATGATCATCAAAATAGAACTAGTACTTCCCATAAACTCAGGGAGCTGAAATTTGGTACAGAGTGAGGGTTTAATGGCCACATACAGGGAAAACTATAAAAAGTAGGATAATCGAAAGTTATAAAAAAAAAACTAACAACTAACAAAAAAAAATTGTATTAAATAAGAAAATCTAATAAAATAAATCAATATGCCCACGTTTCTACAAAAAGAAGTGAAATCCCAACAAAACATTGTGTAATAAAATAAACCCACACTATACTGAGGTGCGTACGTTTTAAGTTTCAAAATAATGTACGTGTTGTATTTATATTCTTTTTGCCTACCGAAATGGATAAATGCTCACCAAATCAATTAACCACAAGTTTAAAAATCTAAAACCCGACTACGAATAAAATATTGGTTTTTGCTCTCCAAGACCTTTCATTTGATACCAAACATGTTATGATTATCTCAATTTAATATTTTTGAGGTAAGTTTTTGACATTTAAAATCCGTCATAAAAAGAATTTATAAAATTTATATTATTATAGCCTATGTCACCCGGGCTATTCTCACGAATCTATTGACACCTCATTTATTTCGACTTTGTTTAGATTTCATTACTTTTTAGAGATAAACAAGCAGCTCCATCGAGACTTGGCTTATTTTTTACAGAATGTTTTTGTTGGGTTACATTTACTTATAGATTATTAGTGTCTTATTAAAGTAAACTCTCAGCATAAATCAAGTTATGTTAGTTGTATAAATTAAATCGGAGTCAAATATAGTAATAATTTCACGCGGACGAAATTCGCGGGCAACAGCTTCATCTGAGATTTTGTAGTTTGCTAACTATATCAGTGCTCAAATATTGTAGCTTCAATATACTAATTCATGTTTTAATTAGAATTTAGTTTGATTTGCTTACTTAACTAAAACTTTCCGTGTCCGGGAACCACCACAAATTTGAAAAGTTACAAGTTAGCTCGTGCACGAGTGTTGAATGTTTACGTAGGTAGGTACCTACTTCATTTAATAATGAAATAGAAACCTTCGTGGATGCATTACTAGTGAACACAATAAAGCTCGTTTTTCTTGCAAGGCCAGTTCTATGTTGAAGAACCCTCAGCACGATTTAAATGGGTAAACCAAATATCCTATAATAAGGCGTCGAGTGGGAAGCAGGAGCAAGCCATGTTGTTGACATTTTCAATTTGCGGCACTTGCAAGATAGGAATATTCGTTTTGCTTCTTTTAAAGGCGTTTGTAATTTAACACCGGCGAGTTAAAATAAGAACACTAACGCCCGAATACTCGAACGTCACTCAATTATGAGTAGCCCTCAAAACTCGTGCTATCTCTGTCACTCTGCGTTAAAGTAACAAAGACAGCACGAGATTTAAGTACAACTTAAAATTGAGTGACGTTCGAGTATTCGGGCGTAAGTGCTAATTTACGGAGACGCGGCGCGTCGCGCGGCTGGACACACGGCGGTATACGCGGCGCCTCGCGCGTTTTTTCCGGACACGGAAAGGCGTCACGTGTAGCGGTCAGAATTTTCACACACCCTAACACAACCGTCACATTGCCGTGTGAACCGCCGCATGTGTGGTGCGTGAGGTGTGCGGCGTGGATTATCTTCTAAATAAAATGTCTGCATTATACGGTAATCCAAACAAGTCTGGCAGAAGGCTCCATTACGGGCGTACCGGCGGGCACTGCCGGGTGTGTTTGTGTTTGATCGTGTGACGCTGTGTTGAAATCCAAGTGCGACGCGACGTTGCGCGTTGTCATCTGTTTGAATAGAAAGCAGGACGCACAGCAAAACGCGCCGCGTCTCCGTCCGTAGATTCTATGAGCCCTTAAAAACCATGTATCAATATCTACCAAAGTTACAATATTATTATCTACCTATTAAATATTGTAGTTTTCCAATATGTACGGGTATGGTAAACATTTATAATAATAATATCTTTGGGTTGCTCATTAATTCTTGTTTTTATATCCAGGAAAACCTTCGGGAGGGCTAAGAAAACTTTTCCTGAACAAACATTTTGAGAAACTCGACTATCGCTTCCGTCCCGGGACATTACGGATGTACCTACCAAAGCCTATTTCTTTAATCTGTTATCAATATCTTCATCCTTCCAGAAATGCTCTTAGAAATAGTTTTAAATGATACCTACCTATAATAAGTCCTTTAGAATTTAAATTGGTACCTGATCTCTACAAAATCAATCTCTACGAAATTTGTATACCTTGAAACGCCCCTAGCTAGCTATATAATTCAATGAACTCGAATAAAGCTTTCAAGTCATCTCCAGTAAGATTTCCTGCTTTAATTTAACTTGGACCGCTGCGCGTTGTGTCTTGTGTCAAACAATTCGGTCTTCCATAGTTCCATTTATTGTGGAACCTGTAGATATTGCTTGTAAGCTTGAAGGCAGATGCAACTCATGCAACGTAATTGCTTCCTCTCTCACTTCGGAACTTGGAACTTAGTTGGCCATATGGGACAAATTCATATACAATAGGTACATGTTAAGTTTAAAACATTCCTACTTATCTATACTTCTATACTAATATTATAAAGAGGTAAAGTTTGTTTGTATATTTGTTAAATTGTAAGGGGTAATCTCGGGATCTACTGAACCGATATAAATATTATGTGTCACATGTTCACATATTCACATATTCGTGTGTGTGTGTGGACTCGTGGCTCAGCATAGAAGTAACAAAACATTGACATCACTTGTACTGTTGACTAAGATATCAAAATGTTCAGTTTCGATTTTAGAAAACTACATAGTCAGAACTTATTAAACTGTGTCAGCAGATACCTTTATAGCAAAAATTTTACTGTTAGTTTTTAGGGTTTCGTATACCCAAAGATTAAAATCGGGACCCTAAGTATTACTTAGACTCCGTTGTCTGCATGTCCGTCCGTCTGTCTGTCACCAGGCTGTATCTCAAGAACCGCGATAGCTAGGCGGTTGAAATTTTCACAAATTATGTATTTCTGTTGCCGCTATAACAACTAATAATACAAACTGTACTAATAATAATATTTATGGGGGCTCCTATACAACAAACGCGATTTTTATAGATAATGGTATGGAACCCTTCGTGCGCAAGTACGACTCGCATTTGGCCGGTTTTTTAACTAATCCATAGGTTACTCATTACCATTAGGATCGGAGCATTAATTGTTGTCTCATTCTCAATCAATCGTGTTACAGGCATGTTATCTGTCACACTCTGCTTTATCTAGTACGATCAAAGCACTCGAGTGATAATTACTGTTTATATTTTATATGTCGTTATCACAAGGTTAAGCTTCACTTATGCCATCGTGTATACTGCACGTGCTATTATAGAATCATTTATCAATGTTCATGATAATGTACCTATGGGAAATGAGGGAAAATTTCACTAAGTAACAAGAAATACCAATAATAATGTGCTATATAATATCGAATAACACCTGTTTTTTATCATGTATCAATCATAATAATTATAATATTGTTTACCTTCTCTCCCACACAGTACCTACTATTTTAGTACCTATCAATTATTAAGCTGTAAAAATTGCTTACTTTTCCGTAGCGTTCGGCATTTTCTTAGTCTGTTGGCCGCGTAATCCGCATCAGTCTTGTAAAGGTGATAGTTATCAAGTATCAATTGCATTATAATTGCAAATTGTTTCTTTTCGAAATTTACTAAATCATAAACATAAGTTTACAGTCGTGTGCTTTTTTACTCTTCAGATATAGTTAATCGCTTGCAATGTTAAGACAGAGATTTCTGTGCTATATCCAAGTTAATACACATTAACCTTTGGAAATAAATAAATGGTCTAGCTAGCTGAACCTCATCTTAAATCCGTAGTTTCAAAGACCTAAGTGGTCACTCAAAAACAAGCAAAGCACATAAAACGAAAAAGCATAGTTATAGACACGAGAGTACCTTTAGTTCTATTATCAGATAAAAGTCCGCAAGTGCTATGATAAAAGAGGACCACTTCGCATTTTATAAGATCAAAGACATTGCGAATACTGCATTTAGTGAAACTTACGATTGAGCGAAAACTTTTAATGCAGCGAATTCAGAAATATACGCTATAGAGTAGTTGACAAAAAAAATCTAATTAGTCCGTCAGATAGATTTCCGAAACAAAAATACGTACGTTTATTCGCGTCGTAAACTAACAATGAGGACGATACAGTGCTTTGAAAACTCGAGTGACGTGGTGTTAAAATGTGGCTGATGATCATGTTTTCACCAAAATTGGGAACCTGAATTATGGTTTCTGAGATAAAAATATTTTAACCGATTAATGTTGGTGTAGGTACTTTGAGAGACAGACTATAATACACAAGAGACACTGATACAAATCAGAAATAATACCTATAGCGCACACTTTTTGATTTTAATATGATTTTTTTAATATGATTGAAACTTTCCGATTCACCTTAAATAAAATATCACAAAAGTGTTGTTTCCTAACTATTTGATATTCATACATTGAGTCGCGTTCTCGCGTTTCGCCAACTTTTAAGAGGAAATGCGAGTGGTCTTTTCTCCATACAAACGCTCTCGCCTGTTTTCTTTTTGGTTAATGACCCTAGAGCAATGATTTTTTACAGAATAATAAATATTAACTATTTCTATGCCCCTATGTTTTCCTTTTTGGTGATAAATTATTTTTATAAGCACTAGAACCCTCAAAAAATGCTCAAAATTGCTTGTTTAGATCGCTGTTAACAGAGTCCTAGTGTACAAATTTGACAACTATTAACGAAAAAAGAAAAACATAGCGGCGTAGTTTATATCCTCCTTATTCATTGTCTAAAATATCTTTTAAATTGGTTCAATATTGGAGGAGGAAATAGGCGAGAGCCAAACCTCGAATTATAACTTTTTTCTGCAGTTGTCCTTATCGCACGAATTTGTGGGCAGGAGGACGGAGAGAGACAGCGATAGTAGAAAGAGACAGCACTCGCATTTCCTCTTAAGTATGCGTCCATTCGTTCCCGGTTGGTAAACTTTTTGTTTGGCAAGTACAATTGAAACTACGGAGAAAATATTTAAAAGAAAGTGACAATCGAGCTGTAGCCGACATACAGCGTGTGTGAGTTATTAACGAACATTTATTTTCTTTTATGCATCAAACTATTCGCCATTTTAGACACCGTTAATAACATTAATAATAAGCGTGTGGTTAGACTTCCGGAATTTATAGATTCAGCCAAAATTCCCTGCTAACACCCAATTTCTGCCATTTTCCGAACTTAATAGAATAATAATTATGGATGTAGTTAGGAATTTTGCTTGTAGACTAGAACTAATTTTACTGCATGCATAGTATTTAACAGAATTATTTAGGAACTAGGAAATCAAATTCAGGTCAAATTTTTACACTCTTAAAGTAATATAAAGTTCAACTTTTACCCTATACTTATACTACTATACTACACCGCTATTGAATATCTGAAAAGCACTCACTATTATGACTTTTGTAATTACATTGATGGAAAACTAGCTACTAATCACGGCTAAGCAAACTCAGTTAGTTAACGAGTTGTCGTGAGTTAATTAACTCGTCGATCGTTTGCTCTAAACTTCATACTGAATTAATTTCATGAAATGGGTAGAAGTGAAATGGGTATTACTAGCTTTTGCCCGCGACTTCGTTCGCGTGGAATAGTGACTTCCGGCAGATTTTTGGTTTATCTCGCGAAAAAAAACTATCCTATGTCCTTTCTCAAGTTCCAAACTATGTCTGTACCAAATTTCATCAAAATCCGTTCAGCCGTTTAGGCGTGAAAGAGTAACAGACAGACAGACAGACAGAGTTACTTTCGCATTTATAATATTAGTATGGATATTAGTATGGAAGTATGGATGTACACTACACACGTAATTTCGGTTTTGTATTGTTAACCTACATACGAAGCTCAGGTAATTTATGCCGTATTGCGAACCCTACTGTTTTCTTTGTCTTTTCTGAAGAAACAGCCGAAACAAATTAGAAGTTGTTTTTAAAAGTCCAAACATTGTTTTGGCCGGATCATGCAGGGTCTTTCCTAAAATGGTATTTTCAAACTCAAAGCATTTATTTCATCTACACTCAGCGGCACGGAATGTGGCCCAAGTACAATTTAGGGTTTGTAGTCAAAATAAAATATAAAATGTTGAATTTTTTGGTAGCTGGTGACTGATAAACAATTAAAAAATAGATTTTATAAAATAGACTTATAAATACCTTAAATACGAAAAAAAAAATAAGCTCAAAAATCTAAAACCCGACTACTAACAAATCGCAGTCTTAAAAGTAGAAAACAAGAAAATAATTCTTGTCATTGATGAGTGATATTCTTCGTAGTCGCATGCCACTGATACCTGATGCTCCTTCATGGCGTTCTCGTTGATACAGAAGTCAGCTGCTAATTGCTGCATTAGCAAGGTGGCATGCGACTACGAAGAATATCAGACAAGAATTATTTTCTTGTTTTCTACTTTTAAGACCGCGATTTGTTAGTAGTCGGGTTTTAGATTTTTGAGCTTAATTTTTTATTTGAATTTTATTTTTGTGTGTACTTAAACTATAATATATTATAATACATATTTGTAATTGACCTTTCATTAATTTGATACCAAACTTGCGATGAGTCATCATCATCATCATCATTTCAGCCAAAAGACGTCCACTGCTGGACATAGGCCTCCCCCAGATTAGATGCGATGAGTATCTCAATTTAATATTTTTGAGGTAAGTTTTTGACATTTAAATTCCGTCATAAAAAGAATTTATAAAATTTATATAGCCTATGTCACCCGGGCTATTTTTACGAATCTATTGACACCTAATTTATTAAAATCCGTTCAGTAGTTTAGGCGCTACGGTGGAACATACATACATACAAACCATAGCAAGTTTGGTATCAAATGAAAGGTCTTGGCGAGCACATTACAAATATGTATTATATTATAGTTTAAGTACACACAAAAATAAAATTCAAATAAAAAAATTAAGTTCAAAAATCTAAAACCCGACTACTAACAATATCGCGGTCTTAAAAGTAGAAAACAAGAAAATAATTCTTGTCTGATATTCTTCGTAGTCGCATGCCACCTTGTATCAATGAGAACGCCATGAAGGAGCATCAGGTATCAGTGGCATGCGACTACGAAGAATATCAGACAAGAATTATTTTCTTGTTTTCTACTTTTAAGACCGCGATTTTGTTAGTAGTCGGGTTTTAGATTTTTGAACTTAATTTTTTTATTTATGGAGATTTTCTGTAAGTGGCACAAATGGGTTGGGTAGGGAAACTTTCTCGCCCCAGGTTGCGGTTGTTGTACAGAAAGATCTGTAGAGCGTTCGCCAGTGAGGGATACGGGGATATACACACTTTACAGCCTTTTGCATTCGTTGTTGCGGTTTGCGTCGCTGCGTGCTTTCGTGCTCGCAGTGTTCGTTGTTGCGGGCATTCGGTGGCGTGTGGTTCGGCGTGGTGACTTTCGGAATGACGTATTGCACTCGTAGTTTCGTTCTTCTTCCGTCCTTCTGACATTCAAAAGTGCCTGTAATGGCTTAATTGAAATAAAATATTTGAGTTTGAGTTTGAGTTTTTGAGTTTGCGGCAGGGGAATGTTTAATAAAACACGCTTGAAGGTTGATCATAGACTAAATTTATTTTTTCTTTCAATAGACAATTATGATGAGGTGTAGCAAGTTGTTTATTATATAGAACATTATTTTGATACTAATTTTAACACCCCAACTTATCAAAATAATCTAAACCCTTTAAAACAATATTTAAAAGCATACTGTCACAAACAATTCAGTAAATGCATACAAGTAGCTACTTAAAATATATTGTTATATATAATTATGTGTATAGATTACACAATAATATGCATGCCTAGCTTTTTAACAAAATAGCTATGTTTGACACTACTCAAGCCCTTTGTTAACAGGTCTGCAGGCATTTCAGATGTTGGCAGATAAACTATTTTTACATGTTTGTTAGCAACTGCTTCTCTAACAAAATGGTGACGCACGTCGATGTGCTTAGTTCTTTTATGGAACAATGGATTCTCTGTTAACTTCTGAGCCCCTTGATTATCGTTGTACAAGGTTATTGTATAATTACAAAAATCTACAATCTCATTCAACAAGTTCTTTAAATATATAGCCTCTTTACAAGCCTCAGTTATCGCCATGTACTCAGCTTCTGTACTAGATAGGGCTGTAGTCTGCTGTTTTTTACATTCATATGAGATAACAGATCCAGAAAGCTTAAATAAAAAACCTGTATAAGATTTCCTATCCACAGTATTTGAGGCCCAGTCTGCATAACAAAACCCTCTAAGTTACAATCATCTTTAGTAAACATAAGCCCATAAGATTTAGTTTTGCTTAAATATCTTAAAATTCGTTTTGCATGTTTCCAATGTATAAGTGAATAACTATTATTAAATTGGCTCAAAAAACTTACACTATAAGATATATCTGGGCGAGTTAGGACACTTAAATACATTAAGCTTCCTATCAATTGTTGAAATGGGTATTGTTTACAAACATCAACACTTTTCTCTAGCTTTAAATTATTCTCAATTGGTGTATCAACACCATTACAATTTGTCATATTGAATTTATTTAATATATAATCCACAAAATGTTTTTGATCTAGTGAAATGGAACCATTTTTATACATTTGAATTCTAATGCCTAAACATCTTTTTAACTGTCCTAAGTCTTTAATCTTAAATTTTTTCATTAGTACACTCCTAATCTCATTTACCATATCTTGACAATTAGAAAATATAAAAAAATCATCTACAAAAACTGCTATTATGATCAGTTCTTTTTTCACTCCTTTTAATATATAAACATGGTTCTAATTTTGACCTGACAAAGTTGGAGTTTAATAAACAATCATTTATTCTTTCATTCCAAGCTCTGGCCGATTGTTTCAAACCATAAATTGCACGTTTTAACTTAAGTATACAATTTTCTTTACAATCTAAATTAGGAGGAACATGCATGTATACATTTTCATTAAGATAACCATTTAGAAAAGCTGTAGTGACATCCAAGTGAGTAATTTTTAAGTTAAGTTTCACACTTAGTGCGAATAAAAGTCTCAAAGTAGAGTAACGGAGCACTGGTGAGTATTTCTCGGTATAGTCCAAACCTTCTTTTTGAGTAAAACCTTTTGCTACCAGTCTAGCCCTATAACGCACTTTACTATCACATTCAAACTTTTTCTTAAAAACCCATTTACACTGCACTACCCTATCAGCTTCTTTTCTGTCAACAAATTCCCATGCTTGGTTATCTTCAAATGCCTTCAGTTCTTCTGCCATCGCCTGTTCCCACAGTTCCTTCTCTGGACCATTTATTGCTGTTTCATAACTCAGTTCTTCACCACAGGATTCCAGCTCATCTACAATGCAGAAATTGGAATAGCCAAATCTTTCTACAGGCTTTCTCTTGCGCTTACCAAGCTCCTGTGAGTTGTGAGTATTTTCTTCTAAAATGGATTCTGAGGTTGACTCATTATCACTTTCATACACCGATTGATATGAATCTTCGTGGGAACTTGATGAGTCATAAATATATGTAGGATCGTTAGCGTCTTTAGTCAAATTTTCTGATATGTTTTTCTCTTTCTCTGAATTTTCAACTTTCTCCAACACTTTTTCATTATTTACTACTACCTGAGCTGTGTCCAAATGTTCTTTCTCTATTATAATGACATCCCTGCTCGTAGTAATCTTCCTGGTTTTGGGGTTATATAATCTGTAACCTTTCACGTTATCCGGATAACCAACTAGAATTAATTTGTCAGCCTTCTTATCCCATTTTTGTCTTTGCACTTTGGGAACATGCACCATTACTTTACTTCCAAATATCCTGACATTGCTCAAATCTGGCTTCTTGCCTGTCCACTTTTCAAATGGTGTCATCATGCCTAAACTGACAGCTGGCATTCTATTCAGTAGGTATACTGCAGTATTCACTGCTTCACCCCAAAAACTTTTGTCAAGATCTGATTCAAACAGTAAACATCTAGCCCGTTCAACTACAGTTCTGTTGAACCTTTCTGAGAGTCCATTCTGTTGTGGAGTGTGAGGATTAGTCTTCTGATGGATGATTCCAGTTTGTTTTAAGAAGTTTTCCATCTCTTTTGAACAAAACTCACCTCCATTATCAGTTCTCAATTTTTTTATCTTGTTTCCTGTTTGATTCTCCACCAAAACGCGAAACTCTTTGAATTGCTGGAATACTTGGTTCTTTTCCTTCAAGAAATAGACATAAGTCATTCTGCTGGCATCATCTATGAACAGAAGAAAGTACTTTGCTTGACCAATTGATTTGGTCTCCATCGGCCCACATAAATCTGAGTGTATTACTTCTAGTAGTATATCACTTCTATGATTAGCAGATGGGAAAGGGAAACGAGCCTGTTTGCCCTCACAGCACACTTCGCAGTTCTTGATCTGAATATCAGCTTTTTCATCAAAAGTAACCCCTTCCACAGCACCTTCTTTCATCATTTCTAAAGATTTACTGTTTACATGTCCTAGTCTTCTATGCCACATTGTCATGGCCAATAATGCACTCTCTGGTCTTTGTATTTGTAATTTGTACACACCATTTGTTAAGTTTGCAATTCCTATAAGCTCATTTACTGGATTATATATCAAACAAACATCCTTCTTAAATGACACTTTGTTGCCATTTGCTATCAGTTGACTTACTGATAATAAGTTTGTCGTGAGCTTCGGTATGTATAAAACATTCTTTACAATGACATCATACTGAGAACCATTTACATTCGTTGTTATCTGTGTTTCACCAACACTCACAACAGGCACAGTCATTTGATTTGCAACTACTATTTCTTTGTTTTCATGCACGGGTCTATTTATCTGTAAACAATCTCGACTTGCCGTCATGTATGCACTTGCACCCGAATCGACGTACCAGTCTTGTGTACCAAAATTTCCGTTAAAAAATGCAGCACTAAAAGCATTTTCGGTTTTCTTTGTTTTTAGTTCGGGACACTTATTTTTAAAATGCCCTATTTTCTTGCAATTGTAACATTTTATTTGTTTACCACCATTTGAACTTGCACTGTCATTTCTGTCATTATTTGACGTTGACGTTTGCGATTTCACACCACGGTTAGTGTTGCCACTTTTCCACCGCTGTTGTTTAGACCAAAATGCAGAATCTTTTTCAGTAGTACCAACCTCCTCACACATATCTAGCAATTTTGTCTTGATGACGTCAGCGCTAATGGCGATACCTGAATGTTCGATCGCCATTATCATAGGTGAAAACTTATCTGAGAGTCCCGCCAAAAGTAATGATCCAATCCACTCGTCTGTGATTTCAAATCCTGTCCCCTTCAATTTCTGCGCAGTTTCGACTATTTGAGATACGTAGCTTGTCATCGAATCACTGTTTTCGAGGCGAATTGAGATTAACGTTCGAAGCAAACTGATTTTTCGTTGGTACCCGGTGTCATCGAACAATTGTTTCAATTTATTCCATACACCGATTACTGTAGTCTCACTCTTGATATGCGCGTATAATGAAGAGTCAATAGTCATGACGAGTTTGGCTTTGGCTTTTTTCATCTCAGCTTCACTGATTCCCACGGGAAGGTTCTCCAAGTCAATGCCTTCGAGCAGCAAAAAATTACTTGTTGCGAACGCCCAATCGTCGTAATTTTCACGACCTTTGAGTTTCGGCACATTAACCAGGTAACCCGACGTCGACATAATTCACTTTTAGGATACTTTTGCACTGAATAACTTCTAATAATTTGTTAAAAGTGGGACTGGGCCCATAACCTAATAAAACACGCTTGAAGGTTGATCATAGACTAACTTTATTTTTTCTTTCAATAGACAATTATGATGAGGTGTAGCAAGTTGTTTATTATATAGAACATTATTTTGATACTAATTTTAACAATGTTAGTGTATAAAGGGTGTCTTGTGTGAAATACCTAGTCATTTAAGGCTGTTGTATGACTTATGACAATTTGAAAAAGAGATCTTATGCAAATTTGTGCCACCTGTACAATTTAATAACTGTGATATGTGGAAATATGATTGTATTGCCTGCCTGTTTGGCTATAGCTGTTCTAGGCACAAATGGTACTTATGAATATGACCCTACCCTAGATTCAAGCTAAGGGTAATATGGAACGTATTTCACAGTTGTTGTGATTTCTGTTACCTTATGATGTTTTTAGACTAATTACCTAGTTCAGAAAGTTAAAAATTCAGTGTACGTAGGTACCTTTTATTGACTAACAAGGCAATTTCGAAACAGCCGTACAATTCGTAATGGAGGGGAAAAGAAACAAGCAAACACAAGGTTACGAACTAAATTCTTAATCAACTATGTACCTACGTACAATTTGCCCTTGCAAATAAATCTCGACTTAAGAGGTTTTATACTACGAGGCTCAAATGAAATCGTCAAAGAATAAATAAATAGTAGATTATTGCATCGAGCACAAAGTAATTTATTATTGCACCGAGTGCCTGATTTAGAGCCTGAGCGTTAGCGAGGGCTATAATCTAACAGGCACGAGGGCAATATAAATTACTTAAGGCGAAGTGCATAATCTGCTTTTCTTTCAACTATTACTATAGGAATAGTAGATAAAAGAAACTCTGAATATCAAACAGTTAAAAGATTTTCTATAACACTGTCGGCTTCATTTATAATGTTTTCCGTTCCATTTTAATTCGAAGCCGCGCGAAGCACTCAAAATCAGATAGTATCACACTTTATCGTTTCCAAAAATATTGTCAAGCAAAATTAACAAAGTTCCCCAAAAGCTCCCGCCAAATCACTTTTTTAAATTTCTTTCATTTTTTAGTAGTTAGCAGCAATCATTTTTTAAATTTGGAACAAGTAGGATAGAAACGTACGTAAAAAAAAAAGTATTGATATCGGCTGGCTGAATAGAGCTAATCCATTGAGATTGACCCCGGAGCGATTAAAAAAAATAAACTGTGCAATAATGAAATTTCATACATTTTTATTGCTCTCTAGAGCATTAAAGACTCGCTTTGTACTGAGTTTTTTAAACGGCTGTTTTGAAGGGATACTAGCTAATATCACACAAGTATTGTGAAAACTTAACTAAAGCATAACTTGACAGGGCCAAGAAAATAATTTATCTACCCAAATATCATAAACCCTCTATAATGCGTTCAAAAACCATAGGCAATGACCAGCATTACCAACCAGCAGAAATTAACAGAACTGTAATGAGCTCATAACCTACTGAAAACAGTAGGTTATGAGTTTTAAATTTGGAACAGGTGTCAAATTCAAGTGAGTGTGCTATTCTAGTATCTACATTAAAACAGATACCTATCGATACGAAACCCCAATTCAGTATGATTTTAATTATAAATCGCACGACATTTTGATCTCGAGTGACACAAGAATAGTGACTTTGTTCGTTTGCATAGGATTTAAAAAAAATTACAGATATCCGAAACGCCGCCATTTCGAGCTGTCATTTGTTCGTTAGCTTTTTATTCCCTTTCATTGAGTAGACAAATTTTCTGATAAGTTCTTTATTTCTGTCGAAAATGAGTGATAGTGACTCAGAAATTAACATGAACACTCCGCCAGATATCGTAAATGCAGCGACGAATGCAACTAATAACCTGTTTATTTTTTATTGCATTACACTGGTAACAATGCTGGTCATTTCCCTATGGTTCCTGAGCCCATCATAGAGCCCTTATGATATTCGGGTAGATAAATTAGTGTATGCAACTATACATAATTAGGCATTACAACACTCGTGTGATGCTATTAAGAAACTCGCCTTCGGCTCGTTTCTTAAACCCACACTTGTGTTGTAATGCCCTTCATTATGCACAGTCGCATAAACTACTATTATATACGAGATCTAACCACAAGGCAACGATCAAGTTACACTGTATTCTGTCAAAACACCTTACCTGATGATGAGTAGGTACTGGTACTATTCAATGTAAAAGCCTTTGTCTAGTCTAGACGATGGTTGAATATAAGCATTAACCTTCTTTCTGCCCCCCATACAACCTCAGATGTCCGGTAAGTAGCTTCAACTATTGACAGCCATTGTACGGTTTGTTTTGTATTCACCTACCCGTATTTATTTATGGAAATGTTAGAATAATCAGCCATAAAGAAATCACTGTAGTTACATATCTTTATTTTTATTTTTTTGAGGGGTTGGGAAATCATCAAATGACTCCCCCGCTCTGGGCAGAGCGGTAGGGAGTGTCAGATTTCTACTGACTAAAACCCACCCATGTTCCTTCTTAGCCCTTGTGCCGAGGCCGCGGTATTTCTTTCGAACAACCCGCAGCCAGAAGTTATTATACATATTATCTGACTTTGTGTCGGAAAATTGAAGTATTGAATAACGCAACTTTATGAAGGATTTTGTTAAGCTTTCCGTACCAACAATTATTATACGAACGATAATTTCTTTAAACCATTTTGTTTCGCCGTCAAACGCTTATTACGTAAGCTATGGCTTTATAAGCTACCCCACTTTCTAGAATTTATTCCAAGTTCAAGTTGGCTGCCATGGTTATAGTTAATATTATAATTGAATATCGACATGCCGCACCGCATCAGGTAAATTTTGAACATGAATGAGGTTATGAGAGAGATATTGAAGTTGGTTGTTCATCTTCTCTTATATCGTGCTTTTAAGCCAGGTAAATATCGTGCCCTTAAAGCGAAAACCAACTAAAGTCAAAAATGAGTTACAAATACCGTTAGAATCTCCTTTTCAAGATCTACATACTGGTAAAACCCGTTTTCCGAGGTGACGCTCCGTTCTGGATTTAGCTTTTAGCTAAGGTAGCTTATCAGGAGATTTTTTAAATAAAGAACAGACAAAACCCAGTAAGTGTCGGTTAAAGCAATGTTTTTGCACTGTAAGCAATTTTTCTCGCCAGGAAAAACATTATATCTGCGTTTAAGTGGTTTTGTCATGATTCACGTTAAAATAACAATAACTGAGACTAAATATTTCTACTTAGTATTAGCAATTACCCGTTAGGTGAACATAAATATTTCGTTTAATTAAATTCATAAAAACTGCTGTTAAACTCTATTCTTCAAAACATAAGAAAACATTGCGACTACAAGAAAAACCACTAATCTGTAGCATTTATCAAGCCAATCCTTCATTTTTCCTACTTGTTTGAGAATTAAGCAATTTTTCCTTCACCACCCGAATAATGAATACAATTTAAGAAATCAAAATACACGTACCTACTCGCCTCTAATAAAAATTTTACTATCAAGTATTTTAATAAAAAATTTACGATTCGAACCTTTAAACACGATTTTCTCGAAACTACATTTTGTGCAGTTAGTTGGGTTTTGAAGTAAGGGCACGATAATTATATAGAACAGGGTTGAAAACCCGGAGTGCGCACACATTATATATACGTAATCGTAATGTCCCCGTTCAACTGATCTCAGACGATGAGATTTGCGTCAAACGACGCATGCTTGCGTCATTTGTTTCTTTCTCGTCGTATTTCTATTATTTTTCACGAAGATCCGATGAACGGCGGCCTAATACGTCATAATTTTATGAAAACTGAAACTATTTCTTTAAAAGTACCTACCTTACTATAAGTAAGAACAATTGGATATTATGAAAAGTCGGTCGTGGTGGTTGGCAGATATCATGCAATAAAGGTGTGCTAAATAACTGCTAAGTTACGTCATACTATAAAGCGTGAGTTACGTTTTTGATATTACATATTTTTGTGTTGTGGAAATAAGGTACCACCAGACACACCTATAGGTACAGTATGTTGAAAATATCATTTAAACTGAAACCCTATTTACCATGTTTACTATTTGTTTTGAATTCCCGATATTTCGGCGCTGTGCTATTACAAACATCATGATCACGGATAAACTGAAGTTATACAGTGTTTCGGTAAACATGGTAAATATCCCGTGTTCAGTGTTTATGATAATGTTGGTGACCACGTCAGTTTAAAAACTTGTTTGTAATTATGATAAATTGTAATTTAAGTTAGGTACGTTATTATTAAAATAGCTCCATCTACTAAATGTTTTACAAACTTCTTGAAGCCCTTTTCTCATAAACCTTAATAAATGATATATTTATGCACTGACACGAAACTTTCGCACCTACCAATAGATGGCTGAATAGTTAAAATAAAGAAAATGTAACACCAATATACGACCTTCAACTTTGTCTGGTACTCGTAGTAGGATGAAACCATCAAAGCTAACATAATATAAAATTTTGGTTTAATGAAATGACAGACGATCACGTACGATTTAACATACTTAAAGGTGTTTGTGCGGGGTTTTCCCCTACACAAAGTGTCAGGCAGTGGAGGAAATGAATCATCATACTATTATAAGCCCTTCTTATGTAGGTAATGTAAAAACAAACCACGCTCTATCGTATAACGTAACTTAGCAATTAATAAAGCACACCTTTGTTACTTGACAACTACCAAACCACTATGCACGACCGACTTCTCTTAATATCGAACTGTTCTTTCCTATAATAAGATAATTCATCAGCTTATATAAAACCTCCCTATATTTGTTTTCTCCGCCCCGTCCCGTTTAAAATGGGCGTGCAGTTCGTAGGCAAGCTGTAATAGCTATTTTAATGCACCACCTGTTTGGTTTGGAACATCAAACAAAATAATTATTATATTCTCTCCCTTGAGCGCGAATATCAACAAATATGCAATTGAGCATGCCTGTCGCTGCCGGTTGACTTGCTACGTTTTTATTCGACTCAGTAATTACATCGACATCAGAAACTGCGAAAATTACGAAATGGAACCTTATTTTATGTTATCCAGTTTCCTTATATTTGGGCTGGTTGTCATTGAGCCCAATTTCCGCAATATTTTGCTTTGCGTGATTAGGCATGTTTTTATTTTGTTTTGCATCTTACGTTTTATGTATGAATTGTTACTTACAGGTTGTTAAACTAACTTGTGCAGATTTTGTAGAAAGAAAATAGAAAGATGTAACAATGGTCATCACTGCAGGATTTTTTTTTATAAAGTAGAGCAAATAATTAACTGCAGTTTTACAGAAAAAGAAGAGAAAAGTTGCAACATTTGAGTAGACTTAGTCTTGCGGTTAGTTACGAATCTTAGTTATGAGAAAATGCAACAAAAACAATCTTGTATTAGCTAGGTTCTAATTGAAATCGTTGCTGTAAAACTGCGAAATAAAAAGGAGTTTTTATTATTCATTACATTACATACAATTTTATTGTGTGCCAAATTGAGATGGTCGACGGAAGGGGTGTGCTTATACCCTTTCAGACCCCTATTTATTTTTTGTTGATTTGCAATTAACCGGACATAGATCCAGGCTCCATTGTCGCTACTGAAAATTTATTGATGGAATTAATCCAATAACGCTCAACCAACGAGGCATGCAACAGCTAAGTAGTCTGTAATAAGCTATTCTAAATATTCACCAAATATGTCACTCTTTTACATAAATGTAAATATGGGATGTCCATTGATCAACACCTAAACAAAAGGTGCTCGGTGAATTGAATATTCTAGACTATTCTAGAGCTTTTGACGTGTTCAGGTGATTTCTAATTAGCAAAGTTCCTCGTTCTACATTATCAAGTTCAGTGTTCACTAAAATGCTTACATTGCATGTAACTTGCATCGAGCTCGTGTTGTAGAAAACGGTTCACTAAGTTTTTTTGTTGTTACAGGTACGTACCCACGTCTACAACGTAATTGAGTATGATGAATTGCGACGTAGCAACTACTTCGCGGAGAAGGTAAGTGAGTAAAACTCCGTATATTGTGACGGTATTTTTTCGGCGAAAAACGCTAAAAGTGTACTCCGGTTCGGTCCCCCTCACCAGCTATATAATTTGCTTTTATATAGCTTCAGGTAAAAGTTTGTAAAATAAACACGTAACACGTGTTACTCTTTACGTAAATCAGATCGATATTACCTCGACACGTGAATATTACTTGGTATGCAGCAAGATGTATTAAAGCAGATAACAAAACAATGAACATAATTATTGTGATTAAGTATACTAGTAAAACCCACACCAGGTTTTCACGAATTTAACAAAGAAATGAAAATAGCGACGATTACTTACTCAATGGGAAACCAATTACACCGGTACTAAATTAACAGACATAAAAATTTCCACCAATTTTATTGAACACTGTCATATCGAACACGAGTGGTGTAACATTTCGCTGGTGGTCGAGTAGGTACAATAACTGTAGCGGAATAAAGCTAATGTCACATAGTATGAACGCACGGAAAAAAGTTATTGAAGGCGACTGAGGGAAGAGAGCAAGACTTCACGGAATTCTCAAGAATGATCTTGTTACTTCGGCTGTTTTACATATGATTACGTTCGAGTCTGGAATGTTCTAGTATGGATTGTGGAATTGTCTAGAAGATTCGAGAATAATACTCGTCTGTTTTGAGCTACAACGAAACGAATCGAAGTGAGTTTGAAGTGCGAAATCTATATTGTTAGTGATCGTTAGTGTGTTTGAGTTATAAGTGTTTTGTGCTTAAGATTTTTTGTATTTAATTGGGAGTGTTTTAATTTAGCCCATACATAGCTCGTACCGTGACGTCTAACAGGGAAGAATGCAAGAAGAAGACGTGTTGCGGCCGACCCTGTTAGACGTCACTTTAGCATTTACTCTTTTCTCATTTCTCATTCATATTATCATTCCTCACACAATCCATACATGTTTGCTTTGGCCTTCTTCTGCCTCTCCATCCATCAATATTTATGATCACTTTGTTTTTCCTATAATTCAAAATAAAATTAGTTTCTTTTCATTTTTAAATATAAAAAAAAAAAACAGTTGGCTCATCTGCATCAGGAAAAAGGAGTGCAAGCTGTGTCCACCAATAATGCTTTCTGAATCAAGTTCTTGACCCAACCGCGCAAGAGATCCTCCTAAAGTGCTGAATTTCAAACCGAATAAGCAGATTTTTTTATTTCTTATAATTGGTTCGAGTTCAGAACCCATGACTAAAGTGTCTTTGTATTGTTTGTCGTTGTTTTATTATAGGTAGGGATTTATTATGCTACGCGAGAGGGCGCTTTGTTAGTTTTTTTTTTCCTTCGTGGTTTCACCCTAGCTGCTAGCTAGTACCTAGGCTATTATCGACTTGGGGCGATCGGTCACCTTGTTATTCTACCTCTCTAATAGCCCATTTATCGACTCCAGGAAAATGGATCAAGTGCCGATGAATGCGGACCGCGTTTGTATTCCATTAAACTATGCAGTGCAAGCGAAGCAATTACCTCGCGTTCTTCTAACTTATAAAAACGCTTGTCACTATTTAAGTGCCTACATAAACAGCGCTCGTATAAGTTTTATTATAGAACAATTCGGTTATAATGATTAATTAACACGCTGAAAATTGAGATTATAAAAGCCCTTTCTCTTGTTATTTTGTCAAACACAATTTAGCTGTAAAACTGTGGTCTTTGCATAAAGACTTGAAGTTACGATTTTGTAGGTTTCCTACGAGAGAATAGTATACACTAATATCAGTACGTGAGTGTGCATTCAGGCAACGATTACCGTTTGTGGGAGTATGTACCTACCTCCGTGCGGTACGAGTATACGAACTGTTTGCTACAACTGATTGCCTACTAACTGCTACGCCGCGTAGCAGCGGCCTACGCGAAAAGTCTAAAATAACAAAGAATAACGTTTATGGTTGATGCGACGAGGTAGCCCGCGAAATTTCGAATTTGCTTACGTTTTTTGCAATTTCCCGGCCAGTGTCAAGTCGTATGTGAAATAAAAATCACCAATACAACCGTCTCAGTTCATACAATCCTCAAGAATGCCTTTTTTATCAAATAGTCACTCTTGAGACCTTTACTCGTATGAATTGAGATGGTTGTATTGGTGATTTTAATTTTAACCATTATTATTCAGTAAATAGACATTTGTTACTGCCGCGAATCCCATTTTATTTACTTGACTTGACACTGACCGGGAAATTCCAAAAAACGTAAGAAAATCCGAATTTCGCGGTCTACCTTGTCGCCTTCACCTTAAAACGCTAAGAAGAATACTTACCTCGTGAGAGAGTGAAACGCTCTCAGATATATTCAACATACTTATTTAAAAATTACAAATCAATGCATATATATAGATCCTCTTACCGATACTGAGATATAAAATCATGTGACCGTTCTACGAACAGACAGATGTTAAAGGATTAGCAATCGCTGATCCTATTACTTAAGCTTACGGAAACTTGAAAATCGATATGTTACTTATACCAAAACAAATGGAACGGATCCCTAAACTCATTTACTTACTTTTGCTCAACTTGATTTAACTATTCTAGAAGGAATTGTTTGTCGACACATAATTTTGCTATTTACTTTACTTTTTAAATCGGACGCTTTGTTTTCATGTCGAGTTACGTGAATTTTCGCTTGCACACTGTTTCAAACAAACATTTGTAACGCTTTATGTCTGAGTAAAAGAAATTGAAGTGAATTGCGCCAGTTTTGTTATCACCCCGGTATAGAGCCGACCTCACGCAATCCTTATGAATAGAACATGTTTATCATATTAAAGTCGGTCTCAGTGCCCCCGCAGTAATTTGTAGGCGGACCCTAAACAAAATGCATTAATTTAACTTGTTCGCGAGTTTGTATTTGTCTTACTCCTTATTAAAGCAATGTTGTTTCGCTAGAGGTTGAAGGTGCCTATTATAACAATACCGAAATCGTATGAATTATTAAGAGGAAACGCGAGTGGTCTTTTCTCCATACAAACGCTCTCGCCTGTTTTCTTTTTGGTTAATGACCCTAGAGCAATGGTTTTTTACAGAATAATAAATATTAACTATTTGAATATGCCCCTATGTTTTCCTTTTTGGTGATAAATTATTTTTATAAGCACTAGAACCCTCAAAAAATGCTCAAAATTGCTTGTTTAGATCGCTGTTAACAGAGTCCTAGTGTACAAATTTGACAACTATTAACGAAAAAAGAAAAACATAGCGGCGTAGTATATAACCTCCTTATTCATTGTCTAAAATATCTTTTAAATTAGTTCAATATTGGAGGAGGAAATAGGCGAGAGCCAAACCTCGAATTCTAACTTTTTTCCATAGTTGTCCTTATCGCACGAATTTGAGGGCAGGAGGACGGAGAGAGACAGAAATAGTAGAAAGAGACAGCACTCGCATTTCCTCTTAAGGGCCGTCAATTTCAAAACTGGATTTCGCCGACGCGGACGTGTAGTTCTAAAATAGTGATCTTGAAACATGAAATGTAGGTTAGGGAGCTCCACATCTGGGTCTTTGCTCCCCTCGCATAAATTATTTAGGCACTTCATCGCAGCTACGTTCCTTTAGGATACAATTCACACTAAAGACACCTTCATGAGTCTTTATCGCTCTGGCTCAAAGATGATCTACCTAATATAGACTTGCCACCCCCGTTTTATGCCCTAAATTATTTTATCTACAAATCAGGAAACGCTAACCTATATATTTTGCCAAACGAGTTGGCAACGCCTCCACAGTAACATTGTCATAAATAAGCTCTTAAAATACGCAAGTATTTACGTTAAGTTGTAAGTCACGTTCACCCCTTGGAAATCGCTGACTTATCGACTGAGGATGGCCTTGGGCTTTAATTATAAACTTGGGTCGTTTAAGTTGACTTTGTTATACTTACCTAGGTACCTATATATAAAACAACGTCGCGCGTCGTTGACGCCACTACCTATACGTGCTTAGGGGTAACACGGTAGGCGGCGGCAAATGAAATTACCTGATTGCACGTATAACCCACAAACAGTGTGAAACTCCCTTTAAGGGCAGCTCTAATTCAAATTTTGGCCTCACTCTCTCAGCCTTCTATCCCGCTCACACTGTCATGAAGATTATGCTAGGGTGAAAGTGTCACTAGATGCAGCTGAATACTAGTATTGAACATGGGGTGACTTTCTATATAACCTCCACCGGAGGAAAGGCTTTTACGATGAAATTATCGGGCTAGAAAAAATAAAAACATATACTTACCTACATAGATCGACTATCCTGCAATGTTTCATGACCTAAAATAAAGGTTTTTAATTGAACATTGTCCATTTATGATTCATTTTAGAGATACTTTTAAGGTATTTTTCTATCGAGAAAACAATCTTTGCTTTTTATTAATCACAAATTTAATGCTGCAATTATTGAACAGAAACGTTATTCTGGCACTTAACTAAGCTTAAGGCCCGTAATCCACCAAAGCGGAGATGTGCCAAGCGGAGAGGAGATTGCCAAATTCGACCAATCACAGGAAGGGCAAAAGACCAGATGTAACTGTGATTGGTCGAATTTGGCACATCTCCTCTCCGCTTGGCACATCTCCGCTTTGGTGGATTACGGGCCTTATCCCCCGTTCATGGCAGGGCTGTGGACGACGCTTGCTCGCTTGCTTCATATCCATACATACATAGTTGTTTCATCCCGCAAAATATTTGTGCGACATAATAGGAACCGTCCAACTGAGTATCGATCCGCCCAGTTCACTCATCACTCCGAGTCATTTTTGAATTAATGCCATACATTCTCGTTGGTGTTTGTTTTTCATTGCTGAAATAGGTGTCGACATAAATGATAATTTGTGTGCGTGTGCTACATAAATAGAAAACTAGACAATATAGATTGTTTGCTCTTTCATAATGTATTTTAATTTTATCTAATGACATTGAGTTTCATTGTGCTTTCCACTTCCACTGTTGCAAAAATAAGAAGTCGATGTTTTATGCCCAGCCTTTATTAACCCATTAGTAATTAGCATCATTTATTAATTAGTTACTGAAGTAATTATACTACCACTAATAGCCTTCAGCATCAGTGGGCTTACAAGATCCTGTTACTAAGTACGAGGGCGGGTCAATAAGTCCGTGACTTTTTGAATGAAACACAGGTTTTCGGATACGTTCTATTTTTATTTTTCAACGTACTCTCCTTTGAGCTCTATACACTTTGTCCAACGTTTCTCCAATTTTTTTATCCCTTCCAAAAAATAAGATTTGTCGAAGTCCTCAAAATGGGTATTTGTTTGTGAGATGATTTCATCATTGGAGTCAAATCTCATTCCACCAAGCCATTTCTTCAAGTTTGGGAACAGGAAATAGTCAGTCGGGGCTAAATCCGGAGAATAGGGCGGATGAGGGAGCAATTCGTAGCCCAATTCATGAATTTTTGACATGGAAACTGCACATGTGTGCACCCTTGCATTGTCTTGGTGGAAAAGAACCGCGGCACCCATCTTGCGGAAAGCTTTTTCATACCCAAGTGATCATTTAAAATTGTAACCACTGAGCCATGTGAGATGCTTATGGCTTCCACAATCTCTCTCACTTTCAATCTGCGATCAGCCAACACCAAATCGTGATTTTTTTAAATTGTTTCGGGTGTAGAGACTTCAACTGGGTGTCCAGAACGTTCGGCATCTTCCGTGCTTGTACGGCCACAACGAAGTTCTGTGAACCACTTCTTTACCATTGAAATTGGTGGTGCAGAGTCCCCATAGTGTTTATCAAGCCTAGCCTTGGTTTGAGTAATGGTTTTTTTCCTCAAAAAATAATGCTCAATGAGCACACGAAATTCACTTTTTTCCATTTTCTTCTCAAAGTACGCGGCAGTCTGCTATCAATGGCTGTCAAAGACAAACTTATATACGCTGCTTGTTCAAATTTTGACAGAAGTCACCTGATAGTAGCCTGTTGACAGCAGCAGTGTTGCCCTTTCAGTTAAAACACAAGAAATTAAAAAAGTCACGGACTTATTGACCCGCCCTCGTAATTACCGGTAATTTGGTAGTCAGCTTACGTTTCACCGGGTACCACATAATAGAGATGCACTACCGCAGACTCTGTAACTTGATACGTAGTAGACCGTACCTACAACCTATAGGTACAGACCAGATTATTCCTAGAGCTCAATTATTGCACCGCTCGTCCTAATTCTCATCCCAATTTGAAATTCGCAAGAGAATTTAGACGGTAAATTTACCGTCTAAATTCTGTGAAGGCTCGGATGAATATAATGTCGGTTGAGAACTAAAGGCCAGTCAATTACTCATAATAACAGCTATCGGATGTCGAATGACGATGGTTCTAGCTAGACAAGGGAAGTTTGCAAATTAAATTCTATCCTTAATTAAGAAGTATTTAGAATTGGTTTGTTGAGAAGGAAAGGCCGAATAAACAAGTCTTAGCTTGGAGAGAACAAAAATAAGTTTTTATTGAGTTCCACGATCTTTGTATGCTCAAGATGTGTGTAAACTTGAATCGAAGTGCAATTACTTTAATGGAAAGGAGACCTTAACTAAGATGTCATCTTTCACACTAAGATTCTGCATTTGCTGGCTACGCACTGCCCACACACTCTCAATCTTTTTGTTTGAAAAGTAGAAAAAAGAAAACCAGTTTCGAAAAATATTATGCTTAACTTCTTATATCTGTATGCGGGATCCGTTTCTACATTTTTATTTTTTATTTCTTGTAGCCACGGATCCCGGGATCCATGGACACATATTTTTTTTTTTATCGGATCCCGGGATCCGTGGAGACAAATCGCCGGGATCCGTGTTACATCAAATCGGATCCCGGGATCGGTGGAGACAACCCCGTATTACGTACTTACATCGTCATTCCAGATCAACTGCATTTGATTAATCATTCATCAATTTTTCAAATACGAGTAGGCACCTTGCTAAAATCTGACAACTGAAATATAGTTCGATATTATATTTATTAGTATCTTTACTGTTCACGGATTGGAAAAGAGGTATGACTTTACTGTATTTAATTAAATCAGGAAAAACTCCTTGGTTCACAAACATTAAAGCTAAGTAGGTATGATGATATAGTCTCAACACTCCTCAACTATGAATATATAAACTCTAATAGACATTCCTCATAGATTTTCGGTCCAGACACCTTCGCCCTTAAATACAGCATTGAGACTTCTAGTAGCTTTAATGTTCTTACGTATTTTTCCTGTTAGTTACGTTATTTATATTTTTCTGATTTTGAGGCTAACGTGCAGGGTTTTAACAACTTTGCACGTATTTAGTATTTTTTCTCTTTCCTTCTCTTTTTCCTCATTCCTTCGCATCACATGCCTTTACCACGATAGCCGATTACAACACAACTTTTCAGTCTTCCTTTACTAATTTCATATTTTATAACACATTTGCTCGTAAAGGGCCTCTTATTTCACCAATTTCAATATCGTAATGTATGTCATTACGTACTTGTGCGTAATCGTAAAGTAAAACGCACGAGTTTCTTTCTAATAAGGTAACACGTACGGTTTATCATGCTCCGTCTAAAACCAACGGTACTTTTTTAAATCTTAAGAAAAAAAAAGCAAAGAAAGCAAATCAAAAAGTTTTTATGTCAGAAAAGTGGTCAATATTTTATGAATAAAATTAACTTTGGGAGATAAAATATAAAAAATAAACATTAAATTCTTTAATTTAATTCATTTTGACAGTAAATTACATCTGTAACAGAAACAAAAAAAAATTAATTTACTTTATTAGTAATACTGGCTGTTTTTGTACCGTTGCCTTAAAAAAAAAAGCACTGATGCCCGCGCATCGCTAATTTGTGAACAAATAAAAGATTTATTCGTTTAAGAAAGTCCGAGTTTTATTTATTTCCTCGCAAATGTGTTATAAAACGTCGTATGACATACGTGCGCTTTGATAATTACAGCCTCTGCTCTCTTGTAGCCCTCGCCTAACGGCTCGGGCTAGCAATATCGCCTCGGCTGTAATTTTCAACTTACCGCACTTATATCATAATGTACTATTATCATCCATCATCCAGTTCATTCAACCAGTGTCACTTCTGTGCTTAACACTTCGATCTATTTCGCCATCAATTTGCACGAGTGTGCCGAGATACCGAAAGTCTGAGCAGACCGTGTAGTTACATGAATACAAATCCTAAAATGTCTCGTTTTGTCAGTATTATTATTATTATTTTTTTTTTCTCTCTCTTCAGTGACTTTTAATCTACCAACATCGTAACATACGCTATCAATTATTATTATACTACTATTGATACGTAATGAGTTGTTGGTACCATACCACCGTATCAATGGCGTAATAAATTAATTTGACATTTGCTTGGTAAAGATTCATAATATTTGCAGTCACTTGTGCATAAATTACAAAAGGCACGTATTAATTCAAATGTCTGCTCGATGTTTGAAAGGACATTTGCTAGTGTTAAGTACTCATTTCCCTACGTCACGTGGCCTACACTGCGGACACCAAGAGGACAATTAAATAAAAACTTCCGGCACACTAATAATTTTGTCTGTCAACATAACGAAGCGCAAAATCGACTGTTCAAAATGCCCATTTATTTGCAACATTAAAGGGGGACTGTGGACTAACCCTGTTAACTATGTAAATGACACAATCGAAACGGAATCCAAAGGGTCACAATGGATGTTGATTTATAGTTAACTTTTTAAAACTAAATGTCCATTCGACATTTCTGCATACACCTTCACAAATTAGCGTTATTTTCAACAGATTTTTAATATCAGTACTTATGCACTTAATCGAATAATTAACTTGATTTTCTCGTATGTTGCGCAAGAAGTAATTAAATTCATCCAGTTGACAAACGTGACGTAATCTTAATCAGAAAGTAATTAAAAGTAAAAAGTGCACAGTGCTATGTAAATTGGATCGTGCCTAACAGGAAAAGTAAAACTGACCAAGAGAGAGTTGTGCTCCCGCGATTATTGTTAGCTGTGAACACTCAGCAAACTGTAGCACACGTAGTCGCCAACGGCTATAAATTTTCTGTTGATCTAATGCCTTTAAAAACCTAAGCGATAAGGGACGAGGAACTCGGTTTTTGCCAAAGGATACTGGCTAGATACTTGCGTGAAAAATGACGAACAGGAATCAAATGGACCATTTAAATTAAATTTTGTGATAGATGACTTTATAACAAAGCTGATGAAATACTAACGGCATCACCAGGGTAGGTTTGATATTCAACAGGAATAAAGCTGGCAGCTTGGACAAAAGCTAGGTGCCTTTGAATAGAAACACCGATGAACAAAGACAGCACTGCGCGCTGCTTGTCGCTCAAAAGAAACAATCCTTTCACAATAAATCATAAGTAAGGAATATTAATTAACATTTACAATGACAAATAACAGCAGGACTTTGGACAGTAGTGATCTTCACACTTTTCTAATCCTATTAGAATGAAAGAAAATGTATTTTATTTACTAAACTTATATTTTTTAATATAGTTTTAATTTTTATTTAAAAACGATTTTTATTGCGACAGTAGAACAAAATGCTGCTAGCCAATTTAGCGAAATTCAACAAAAGAGAAAGGCTCACTTTGATGTCAATAGATCATTTCGGATACAAACGCGATATTTTTTTTTTACCTAACAATTTTAGGCGTAATCATCCGGACTACGGAACCCTTCTCTGTTCGTTTTCCGACACGCACTTGGCCGGGTTGGCTGTATTTCCCGTCATCGTATTCCTTCCCGTTATCCTCCATTATCTCGCGACTTCTTCAGCTTTATTTATTATCTTCCAAGGATTTGTTTTATTGGTCGGCTTACTTAGCTTGTTTGTTAATTTTACGCGTATACCAAGAAATATTTTTTGCATCCCTTAGCTGGGCTTAGGTATAAACAGAAACATGAAAAGTTTTATGGGGTCTTAAATAAAATGGTTGGAGCACAGCAGAACATTGACCTTTAAATTAACCGACCAAATCTTTATGCCGTCATAAAGTAGTCCGGCAAACACCGCGCCGGCACTGGGACAGTATCACAGTACCTCCTAGCTTTGCGGAGATCATCCGCTATGATCCACCAAAGTGCTCACTACGACAACAAGGACTAAGCTTTACCCCAACCTTTTTTCTTTAGGAAAAGTATGAAACTTGCCAACTACGTGATTCTCTGTTAAATTTTAAAACTTCTGTCCCTGTTAACTCGTGTAAGAATTTTCCCTGCGTAGAGGCGTAGGCGTACGAATCGCAGTCCAAAATCAATATTTCGTGAAACTTAGGACGATACCACAGATGACAGAAACAACAGGAGATATGCCCTTTAGCCGAAAATGTATGGGGACCTGTGTCGTCAGTTCACACAAGCAGAGCAGTAAAAACAATAGATATACGCATTCGCAAAAACATCCGCATTTCTTAAAACATTACGTACTACACAATCAATTATAAACCTTATCCCTTCAGTCACAGCGTGTATTTACCATGCACCGCACAATTTACTTACTACATTTTGTTTTACTTCGACGCTAGTGATTGGCTAAATCGAAAAGTTATCGATTCTTCTATTTATTATATTGTAATAAAGTTCTTTTGGGGTCCTGAAAATAATATATTATAAATAAAAAACAATATGTCCAGAAATCATTTAAAATAAAAAAAAGTCATTTATTCAAAACAGGTTGATTAAAAAAATATATAATTATTGATTTGTGTCTGTAGTAAATCGTAATATTAACTTAAACCACAGATGTGTTGCAACAGATTTTGACGTTCGAAAAGTGCTGATTATAAGCAGCACTTTTGTCTGTCTGTTAGTTTAGATGAACCAGACTCAATACAATAAGTAAGTTAATATTACGTTTTTTTTTTTTTTTTTATTATTATAAATGGGCTTGCTCTTGACTTCAATCTTGCCCTAAGGCAGAGACGTCTCTAGCCCATGTAGCGCCCGTGTGCAAACATTATCCTAGCGCCCAGTGCCGGATTAACCATATAGCAAAAGTAGCAATTGCTACGGGCCCCGCGCAAACTGGGGCCCCGCGTATCCAACCACCACCTGGTTGTAATTTTATTTGAGTGAAACTTACATGACCTTATGTGGTATATTGAATTAACTTGATGCCACAAAACTGAAACATTACTCCTTTTCCGACAAAGACACTCCACGTCAGACAATTAGTACAATTTTCGAGCTCGCTTCGCTCGCTAATACTTCTTTTTTCATATTTGTCTCCTTGGAAGATGGGTAGGTCTTTGGTGTGGGAAGGTTGTTGTCCCTTTGCAACATGGGGGGAAATGAATCTCTCTCTGGCAGATCAAGGGCCCCTCGATAGAATTAGCTACGGGCCTCGCGCTTGCTTAATCCGGCACTGCTAGCGCCCCCTCTATTTTCATCATTAGCCAAGAAAAGTAGCAAAAAGACAATTTACACTTTGTGTTTATTTTTCAAAGTCAAATCTTTTTTTTTTATTCAATTTCATTGGTTCTAAGTAGTTTCTATGTACCTACGTCATATTCGATAGGTAGCCATTATAGCTAATAGTGTATTATGGTTGATTGGTAATCGATTGTCGTGGTATGGACATATTATTATGATGCGAAGGAATGAAGGAAATGTTGTGAAGAAAATGTTGAGTATGAATGTAGATGGCTATAAGAGTAGAGGAAGACCAAAGAAACGATGGATGGACTGTGTGAAGGATGATATGGCTAGAAAGGAGGTGACTGCTGAGATGACGAGAAATAGGGAAGTATGGAAGAAGAAGACATGTTGCGCCGACCCCATGTAGCCGCGGATCCCGGGATCCGTGGAGACAAATCGCCGGGATCCGTGTTACGCCAAATCAGATCCCGGGATCGGTGGAGACAGACCCAACAATTTTGGCACATCGAATAAATGAGAAATTCATACATAATAGATAAAAATGGTCTCTTTATGAAAAAAGCAAGAGCGAGCGAAGCGAGCCCGAAAATTTTAGCCCCCGCCTCGGAAAGGTTATTTTTATCATTCAATAAAATTATATTTAACTTACTTTTACTACTAACGCATTGAAAAATGGGGCGATCTAAAAAATTTGAGCATTCCAATTATGAGATGGGTTAAATTTTCTTTTTACCGTGAATACAGATTTAAATAAAATAATAATTTAATAAAAAAAACAATCTTTTCAATCAATGTAGTGTCACCAGAACCAAAGTTATGAACTGTGAGCAACCTTTCAGCTCAATCGGATGAGGGGAACTGGTTTGAAGTTCAGTTGCAAGATTTAACCAATACCTACTAACAAACTGACAAGGGAGCTAGTGGGTGGCGGGTTAGAAGAAATATAGTAATAGGTATAGATTTTCTAGATTTGCGGGGCGGCAGACCGGAATTTTAATTAATTGTCTGATGACGTAACCATGACCTGACGCTGCCGCTTGACTCCGCTCTGTGCCGCCCCCTGAAACGCGTCGCCGGGGGCCAAGGAATAAATAAAATAACAGGCCAGAGGGGGTTGGTTAAGTAGATGTCACATGTCTTCGATTTTTCTCCTTGGGCGCTCCGTAGCGAGCGCTGATCGGCGCCCACATGGACTCTGCGCCCGGGTACTACCCACACCCTGCACTATATGTAAAGACGCCTTTGCCAGTTTTAGTTGTAATAACATATCTTACACAAATATTTTCTATGCATTTATTTTACATTGATACCAATTCATGTGGTTTTCCCACATTTGATTTTTCAAAAACCGATCGAACGAATTCGATAATATTTTAATGGAATCTCCTGGCGCCTTTGTATCTCTGGCGCCCTGGGCCGTCGCCCAACCGCGCCCTACCCTAACGCCGCTACTGTTTGGAGGTGTCGCACTAGAGGGCGTTCGGCGCCCCCTTAGACCCGGCGCCCGTGTGCGCCGCACACCCTGCACTATAGGTAAAGACGCCTCTGCCCTAAGGGCAGAGATGATGTCGACGATGGAACGAGCTTACCCAGTAGAAGCCTGTTTACTCGCGACTTAAACAGATTAGGGTTATACGAACTCGGAAAAACCGACGCAGGCAGGGAATTCCACCCCTTGGCTGTGCGCATAATAAAGGACCCAGCAAAGCGCTTCGTTCGAATGTGTGGAATGTCGACTAGGTATCGGTGGTACCCTGCAGTACGTCTAGTCTCCCGATGGAAGAAGGGAGATGGTGGGATCAGCTCGTGGAGCTCTTGCGCACACTCTCCGAAGTACAGTCTGTAGAAGACCGACAGACATGCGACTTTGCGACGGTGGGCCAGGCTATGTAGCTTGATTTACTACAGACACAGTTCGTCGGCTCTTCGAATGGTCGGTCCCAACATTGAATGTTGGGACAGACCATTCGAAGAGCCGACGAACTTTCTATAATTATTAAAAACACTTTGGCTCAAAGTGAGACGAGCATATTGTGTTATTTTTTGTTGGAAACCAGTTTGGATCCTTGCCTGTCGCATTTATCCATTTTTCTTTTATTTTTGGATCCTTCGGATAGCTAAAAATTAATAGTAAAAGCAAGATGCAATGAAAGAAGAATCATGCACGAGTACACACGGCTACGCATCAAGCTATGGGAACATTTTCAGTTTACAGTGACCACGCATTGTACGACGAAAATCCTATACAACGCGAGATCAGCATATACTTTTATATTTTATATTTTATTAGTAAACACATAGTACAGAATATTGGTTTTTCTTATCTCCATTTACGGCAACGCTCAGTAACGCCATAAAATACGCCTTATACTGCAGTAACAATTGTGTAGAGTAATTAATTGTATATTGCATAATGTATAATCATTCGTACGTATACGCAGAATCATCGTATAAAATATCGACAACTCAAACATCACAATTTAGACATCTCTAGCTCACAAAGACTGACAGCAGCAGCTTTTCGAAAATATTGTGTGAGTGAGAGCATCAGTAAAACACCTATCCATTGCGCTATTAGATCAGCCGATTCACTGGTCGATTTGTACTAAACAAGCAATGGTTTTTGTTCCTAATGAAAACAATTGATTTGGTTTTTCATCATGTTTCTCGTACCACGAAGTAATGTTTTAATGAATTTAATATGAAAAACATTATTTTTGTAGTACTTACGTGTGAAATGAGATACCATCTTTCGTGTAATTCACAATACAGCTATTATTTTTACAAACATTCACTGAACAACGCGGCATTTTGTAAAAAATCACGAGCAGTGAAGACGTCGCAAGTTGACATTCGACTTATTATTGAAAGTGGCATAAGGCCCCGTCGTGGCCACATGAGTTCGCATGTACCACGCCTCCTTGCCATATCTCCTGTTGTTTCTGTCATCTGTGGACGATACCCTATTCAAAGCTTCGCAGAGTTTACGGTTACGGCTGTTATAATACCTATTATCTACAGCAAGCCTTTGTGCTCCCTTGTCCTATGTCACCCAGATCCTGAACAGTGGTCGACGTGATACTATCTTTTTCATTATAACGTACCAATAGGGTTTAAAAAAATTACGCGTGGCCTACATTACACTTTTACCACGTAATGAGAGCAAAACGTGCCGAATTTGCTCGTTATCTAAACAGCTGGTACATAAATTAGAACATTTCGACCGCATATAATGCCGAATGTCATACTCTATCAATTATATAATTTAAAGTAACATTATGATTTTATGTTTTGGCGGTCAATTTTAATGCATTCAAATGTAGGTATAACCTCAAAACGAAAATTTTCTCGTTTCCTGTTTAATTTATATTCGAAACTTTCGTAGTATTAATGTGTGTGGTTAATGTTGCGGTAATCATTATTAATGTGTTCAATTCATCTCCATTAAATTATATGATTAAATTATTTCATTAAGCGAATAGGTGTTTGAGTGCAGTTTAACCGAAAAGCCACTCCGAATCAGACTTTTCTGTGGTGCTCAAATTTGGATGTGTTCAAGCATCAGATAGTAATAACTACTCGTACGATTGAATAAGGATTGGCCTACTTGTAATGTAGAATTTCATACTTTTATGGAGCGAAGGCTCGATACTGATCCATATCTTTGTGTCGGATCGTACTCCTACTTCTAGTATTGTATTGTTAACATTAAATAGGGTATCAGTTGATATGTTGCAACGTAGCGACGCAGACTGGAAAATAGGTTGCAGAAATGGGTTATGAGTTAGATTCTGTTATAAACGGGGCACTATTGCGATTTGAGAAGTTCGATAAGTTTTGTCTTTCCAACTCGCTGGGCTCAGTGAACAATGTTCGCTCTATTTTTGAGCACGTTTGTTGTGGCTTTAGAAGTTGATTAAAACGGATAAAGATAAAAACACACAAACAAACAACCTCTCACCCCAAACGCATATACCGTCTCCGTTCCGTCGTGGGTAAAAATATGGTATTAAAGATGAGTTTTAAACTACGTTTAGGAATATTATTTACCTTGATTCTTAAAGTCTATACAGACGGTTGTTTTAAAAACCATTGATTGTTAAGTAAGACTATAAAAGATTTCCACAGCACAAGTCAGTCACGCGATCGAATAACTTCACCCCACACTTGGTCTAATATTCAATTATTCACGCCGTACAAACCTCCTGTTCGAGTGTTTACCGGTGCACCATAATAATTTCATGCGCTTTCCGAATAGAGCGAAGAATTCAGTCACTCAATCAAGTAAGTGTTCGTTGCCCACCGGAGCGGTGAAAGACTGACGTTTGATTTATCTATTTAACCCCGGCCACACGTCGCTACGTCAAGGGTTGCAGTTTTCTACCGTGTGAATTTAAAAAATGGAATGCTAAGAGTTTTTATGCTATTTATGTAATACTAGCGGTCATCATTTTGCTCAATCTATCAGTTCATTCGATGAACTAGCAACGAAGCATTTTTTGTCTGTTTGTATGTGTGAGCTTCACGTCAAAGCTACATCTACGCTAGTCTTTGACAGTCGTTAGAGGTAGTAATTGGCCCGAAAGTCTGACAACCAGTCTAACCAAGGGGTATCGTTATACCCAATACTGACGTATTACTAGTGGAGGTTTTATATAGGCGCTTCATGTAAAATACTGATATTCATCTGCATCCAATTTGACTGCTAGCCGACCACGCCATAGTTGGGAAAAGGCGAGTCAGATTACGACAAATATTGCAAACATTCCTCGCATTCATAGAGCCTTCAATGGTGCTATTGTTTTCTGTAACACACCCTGCATGAGCCTGAGCTTACACGTATCTACAGATGCAAAATGATGTTGGTTTTTACAGCATATTTCACAATTTCTTTCTTTGAGCTATTATGCATTCTGAAACAAGAAGAAAACATCTGCTTTATTTTCTTTTAAGGCGACATTAGCTGCCCGCGACCTTGAGCGCGCGTTTAACTCATCGCCTAAACAAATAAGGTTGAAAATGGCGATGCGTTTGATGCTCGTGACTGCCAAAATGAACGATAGTTCGCAGATTTAATTTATTAAAAAAAAAATACGCTGTAATGTTAAAATATTTTTACATATGTCTTTAGTTGGTTAAATTTCCTTTCTGATAGTAAATAAATAAATAACAGTTGTCACTCAAAATATTAAGCATTTCGAGACGAAAAAGTTTTTTCGTGTGATATAGAATAGAATAGAATATTTTTGCATAAGTCTTTTACCTATACATTTGACTATACACTGTATTTTTTTTTGGAATTGTAATAAGTAGCAATACGGCTAACTCTGCGACGAAAAACAGGTCGTTTTTACGGTCCCCCCGTTAACTGCGTCTTAATTGGAACTATTATTTCATTTTCAATTGCCTCAAAATTGAAGTGATGAAGCATTGAATCAACAGTAACGTCCACCATATTTACATTATAGTTGAATTTTGTATTCCGTTTCACGTTATTATTAATTTTGCGTCAACGTTATTAATTGCGAATGGTTGTATTAGTACTTCTTACATTATGTAGGTACCTAGAAGGTAGATACTTACCAAATATATTTTCAATTATTACGTCCGAATTATTACAAACTAAACGTTTTTGTTTGCACTGTTTTTTTGCATGAACCGATTTTGATTTAGTTTTTTTTTTTGTTTGAAAGGTGAATTACTTTTCAATTCCAAGATGGCCGCCACCACAAAATGGCGGATTACCGTTGTTTTTACAACTTCCTCAAATATGGGAAGCAAAAATTGAAAGGGAATGAGGAACATAAACTAACGAAATTAAAACAAAAAAGCTTGAAAATTGTTTTTTACCCGACTACGGCGAAGCCAAAAGGAAGGGTATACGACCGTATATACGGTATTTCCAGTTGACCTAGAATCATAAAATTTGGCATGAATCTTATAAGTAGCACATGAAGAGAAAAATAATACCTACTTTATACGGAACCGCGATGCGCGATTCCAACTCGCATTTCGCTCGTTTTATGCCTGTAGCACACCTCCGCTGCGAAACTCAAAGGGCGAAACAGCATTAGTTTCGCTGTGAGTTGTAAGTTCTTTGGCGGCGAAACAGGAGCGAAATTCCCTGCTCTAACGTACAAAACTGACTATGATGTTGTCTCTTTCTAACACGATTTCGCTCATTTGCTCAGGAGCCGTCTACATCTTCGCCCGTTGACCGTAGTACTGTTGTACAGCGAAACTCGCGCAGAGGTTTCGCAATTATTATTGTTGTTTCGCAGCGGAGGTGTGCTACAGGCATTAAAGTTGGTCACAGTCGATGCTAAGAAGACATACGCATGGGTTGAAAATCAATCGGAACATTTTAGTGCCAGCACATTTTTATCCTCTCAATAATTCTATGAAAATTGCGAGACGAGAAACGATACTGGTTTTTATTTCTCTATTGTTTCATTAAATTCCATCTCCGCAAGACGTAAGTAATAAAACGAATAAAGAATAGGTACGTTTATAGCTTTTATTAATTTATGCTAGGTTTCATGCTACGCTTTTTCATATTGCTATTGTATTGTCTTCCGTATTCCAGCTAGTGACTACGTTTATGAAATCCCTTTGTCTGTGTCACTCCAATTTGATCTTTAAAAAAAAAGCGAATGGCAGTGCCCTGGACTTTCTCTTTGAATCAGAGGTAGCAATTATTATTAAAGTACGTTTATTTACATTTAGTTGCAGCTGATATTTGTCTAGTCGACTCAAAGCAGCGAAATCGCTTTCGATATTTGACGTGCACAAGTTTTGCCCAATATCGTGTTGTTGACTCAGTAACTTGATCGTGGAATATGGAGCTGCATGAGGACCGGTTGCATTCCTACCTACCGTCTGCGAACTTAATACTAAACATTATGTAGCAACTTCGATTTACGTTATACCGGTCGTTTCATGAAAATAAATTAATAGAAAATCAAAGAATTTGAGTAAATGTTAGTTCTCATAAATGAATCCAAACAATAAATGCTGTAAAGACATACAGACTCGATTTGACTTTGATGCTAATGAAATGCATAACTATTTTCTCTGTAGCTGTAAGTCTGTATCTGTATTATAAGTAGGCAAAGAAAAGACTGTAATTTTCCATTTTACAAGTATAATGGAAATCTAAAATTCATCGATTTGCCCGCATTTCCACTAGACTTTCAGATCAAAGACAAAACACCTGCTTCTATTTTCCATAACTCGTTACATGTTCAAAGTTCATCTCATTTACTGATTTACCCTAAAACATTTGTTGTTATTGTCAGTCTAGATCATGTGGGCGTGTTTCAGAAAACTATCCTAAGAATAACAAGCTTCAGCTGAGTCATTTATTATGATATTAATTTTCATTTAAATGTAATTTAAAGATTATAGCATATTTTTGATTTGACAATGGCATTGGACGGAACCTAAACCGCGTGTCATAAAAACAAAATCGTGTCGAAACAGTGTCAGGTTGGCGTCTGTTATGTCAATGCTACAGGAAAATAAATCGCGTCGTACATCAGGGTAAAGCCTCGATGGTTCGCCCTCAGACTCGCTTCTCGACAACCTTCCTTTAATTATGTTTAAATAGTTGCCGCCTGAAACTATATGACGATGGTCTTGTCGAAAATTCCAAACCAGCTTACCTCTATAACATGGGACTTTAAAAAAAACTATTTTTAAAAAACTTTTTTTAAAAAACTTTTTTACAAAAAAAACAACCGACTTCAAAAATACAAAAAAAAGTGAAAAATAAAAAAGTTTATTTTTCACTTTTTTTGTATTTTTGAAGTCGGTTGTATTTTTGTAAAAAAGTTTTTTTATTTTTTCATTTTTAGTTGTAATATCCCATACTTACAAATATTTACTATGCATTTAACATTCAACCAATAAACCTAACCCTTAACCTTCAAGATTCCCTTATTTTTATTTCAACTTCTAACCGTTGAGGAGTAGTACCTCCCATTATCAGCTCATCAACATGAACTGATGACTGCTAGATGCGAATACTTGAATAGCGTCAGAATAAAAAGCACGAAACACGTAATACGTTTATACGTGCCAGTGAAGAAGGTTGCCCTCGATTTCTCTGGGACCTCATCACCAAGTCCTGGTATCCATGGTTTCACCCTTGAAATATCTCCTTTCCAATAAAAAAAAAATCATCAAAATTGGTTCATAAACGAGGAAGTTATTCGTGAACACACATAAACGAAAAATGTTCATAAATTAAAAAAAAATGTTCATAAAATTTAACGTAGTTTGGCCCAGTACTTTTCATTTTATGAAAAGTACTGGGCCAAACTACGTTAAATTTTTATGGGGCCAAATGGCAACTATTTCGCATCGAACTAATAAAAAAAATAAGTTTAAAAATCTAAAACCCGACTACTAACAAAATCGCGGTCTTAAAAGTAGAAAACAAGAAAATAATTGTTGTCTGATATTCTTCGTAGTCGGATGCCACTGATACCTGATGGTCCTTCATGACGTTCTCATTGAAACAGAAGTCAGCTGTTAATTGTCATTAGCAAGGTTAGGCAAGACCTTTCATTTGATACCAAACATGATTATCTAAATATTTTTTTTTTTCGATTTTATAATCTGACATTTAACTTCCGTGATCCGTCATAAAAAAATAAAAAAACAACGTATATATTTCGATTTTATTCACCGTACCTACCGTGAGACAGTGAAGAAAAGCCAGCCCCGGCGAGCACGGCCTACAGTGACATGGCATGAGTCACACATTTTATCACAGTTTGGGCGATAAAACCGTTTTGTCTTAAATGCTAGCACGGCGGCGTAAGATAATTTCTTGATATGTGATACAACTTCTTGACGTCTAGTTGGGACTCCTATGTCTTATTTGCTAATATGGGCGCACCCATTTTGTAACAAATGTCACATTTTGACAGATGAATATGCTCGTTTATATCACGTTCGTTCGGAGGTGGTGATAAAAGTAAATTAAAAATATAAGTATATTTTTCTGCTTACTACTGCATCAAATGGCAGTAAATTATTATAATTATGTTCTTGCCCGAAGGCAAGAGGTCCAAAGTAGGAAAATATTCCGAAGAAACATTTGGGACTCCTCTAATCCGTTCGAGTTATTTCACTTCAAAAATTTCACAATATATTTCAAAACAAATCACATCAAACTTTTTTACAATTTAAACAATATTTTTTTGAAACGTTTATTAAAGCAATAACATGAAAATTACATATAATGTAACAAAATACTTCAACTTCAACTCTCTATTAATTCATGGCTTTTGTGGAAGAACAAAATACTTAATAAAACCTATTTTTTAAAAGAGGTCAATCAAATTATATTATTAAGTTATCTTCAGATGAGTCGTTTCCGTCCGTATCATCATCGTTAATCTCGGACTGATACGACTGTTTGGTACCAAATAATTCCACTAGAAAAATCCACTAGCCACTAAAACCGATATTTGTCCGCTAAAAGGTAAGTCAAAACCACCAGATTTAGTGGAAAATCCACTAAGTTGGCAACACTGCGCGTACGTGTTATGTCAAAAATGAATTAGTACCCAAGAAAATTAAAAAGTTGTTTAACTGTATGAACTGTGCTCTTATACACGTACTTTTTTATTTGGTCGCCTATTCAGATGGTCATAGACATTTTTATTTTTTTAATATACTAGGTCACACTATGAAGTCAGCAACAAGAAAGACAAGTCGCGTCTTAAATTATATCACATGTGGTACCCGTGCTAGCATTTAAGACAAATTCTAAGACATGACATAATTTATAACGTCTTGTCACCAACGTCTTGGGTACGCCCGTGCTCGCCCCGCAGGTGACAGCGGCGTTGGTATCGAAGCGTCATGGTTCGATCGGTCACTTTGTCAGAACGGTATGTCGTAGGTCGAAGGGTCACTGTCACTATCGTTCAACGACATACTTTGTTATTCGCTGTAAAGTAGCACTCGGTGACTATTTTGCTGGCAGCACTATTTAACGGGAATTTTAATACTTTCTTTACACTTTATTATCATTCTTCTGTCTTTATGCCAATATAAATGTCGGTGCAGCTTGTCTTCGTTTTTCAGTAGTCAACCCCTTTTAGAAATACCATCTTTCACATAGCCCATCCATTATTTCTTAGTTTTTATACTTAATAAAAAATAATATAGTGTAAGGCTTTTATTTAAATGAAACCACTCGTAAGACCGTGAGATATAATTATATTTAAAAAACGTCCTTTTCGTTACACAAAACACAACTCAAAAGTACAATAATAACACTGACACTATACAATATTAAGTTTAGACGCGACCGCCCGATGTCGGTTCCGAGATGGAAGCCGACCGTGCAAGCCGGAGTGCGCTTAGCTGCCCGTAACCCGTTCCGAGATGGAAGCGTGTCCGTGCAAGCCGAACTGCCGTCTATCGCGGCGCGTGGTGGCTTATATAGCGTTCGGCCGCGGAGTGGTGGCGTCGTGCGCTAGAGTGGGGCTCGGCGGGCGGAGCGCGGTCGTGCGCGCTCTCATGCTATGACGTCGTGTTACAGTCTCCCCCTCTGTCTCCGAAGACGTCCCGGTGAGGAAGACAGGATTTAGGGAAGCTGCTGCTGCTTTGGCGGCCTCCCGCGGGGTCGAGACTTGGCTGTGGCCGGCGGTGTTGGCTTGTTCTTTCGCGGGCGACCTAGCCGGCGTAAAGGCAAGAGCGGCTCGGGAGGGGCGTCGGACGTCGTCCCTTGATATGGTCGCAGGGCTGAGGAGTGGTACAACCCTGCAGACTGGTGTGGGGTGGCAGAATCAGCAATCTGAAAAGAAGATGGTCCGTGAATGGTTTTGATAACGTATGGGCCATCTCGTCGAGGTGCTAGTTTAGAACTGAAGCCTTGTGTTGATTTGCTTAAGGCATGTTTATCAACCATGACTTGGTCGAATAATTTCTTTCAGCTGGAGTGAGGAGGCGGCTAGCATACTCAACGGGATGCTCGTTCTCGCCCTCCCCCTGCACCAAAACTGCACCTATGGCATAATTGCTTGCGTCTGATTTGATTATGAAAGGTTTGGTGTGGTCTGCCTGCATTAGCACCGGTGCTGTGATATCAGATTGACAGTTTTCGAAGCTTTTCAAACGCCTTCTGCTGTTCATCTTTCCAAGTCCATTCAGCTTTCTTTTTCATCAAACGAGTAAGTGGTTCGGTAATCTTTGCAAAGTTAGGGATGAAGCGTCGATACCACGAACACATCTTTTCTTCTTCTGTCAGCAAACTCTCGTGACCGGACATGGCAACTGAAGAGATCTCGGTGCTTGGGAATAAACTAGCAGAGTCAGGTGACAACTCAACGTCGGCTGTATCGATATGCCTACGTGCGTCCTCGTATAAGGCATCAATGATCGGGGAGTATCCGTCAAATAAGACTGTCCTTGGTCTCTTTGGTGGAGTCGAGAATCCTATGGGTATTAGCGGTCCATAAGGTCGTTCCAGTACTTCCTCTGTTGCTCCAAGCATACCAGTGTCACTTCTGCCAGGGGAATGTGGAGGCGTCATCAGCTGAGGGATCTGTTCCGGCATTTTAACTGGCGTAATCACGGGACTGGGTGTGTTCATCATCGGCGATTCCATTGTTGGCAAGCACACACTGGATAAAACACCCGCAATGTCCATCGAGAGATCCACGCTTTCTGGATTCAACTCGTAATTCCTTTGCGGCTCGTCGATGAAATTACAGGTTCGCTGGGGTAGGTTTAGGGCTAACATGGCATCTTCTATAAAACCTACTCCGAGGAGCGTTCTGTTATTCCTTGCGTCAGGGAGTATGACAAACGAGGTGATGATATCACGTCCGTATATATTAACAGTTGTCTTCACTGTCAGAACGTCCTGCTTCCTTGCTACTCCATCAGCGAGGGTAATATACATAACCTCTCTCTCAAAGTTTAAACCGTTCTGTTCTAAACGTTTATAGAGCTGGTAGGAGGCAACACTTGATTTAGCGCACGTATCAATGTACGCTATTCCCTTCAAGCCTTGTATGGTAATGGGTACTGTGGGGCGTGGTCGAACATCAGCAGTCATGTTAGCGGAGCAGAAACAAAAATCAACTGCTGTTTTAAACTGCTTGTCTTTGCACTTTGGACAACGACTGCGTATCACTCCTGGCTCACCACATCCATAACAAGAAAACTTTGGTTTGCCATCATCTTCCGAACTTGTTGTGGGTTCACTCTTCACAACATTCTGCTTTTCAACGTCGTCCTTTGCCTTCCTTCTGCAGACTTCAGCCGTGTGTCCGGGAAGACGACAGTAACCACAACGTACCTTATTTTGTTTCTTACTATTTTTATATTTTTTTGTATTGTCATCGTTTTGTATTTTGTCGTTATTACTTTGTTCTCCTTTTTCTCGTAGTGTTCTTTCTATATTTCTTGCCTTCGTCAAAAGATCATCAAAGGTTTTTATCGAGTCTCTGTATAGTTTCTCCCTCACACCAAGTTTAAGCTGGCCAAAAACGAGGCTAATTTCTTGCTGGTCGGTGTGTGGTTCCGACATCTCGGCAAGCAGCGCCCGCTTTTTAGCAATGAAGACCTCCGTAGGAGTCTGATCGTCTTGTTTTACGCAGACTATTTCTTGGTATAGCTCGTAATCAAGCCTTTTCGGAGAGAATGTATCACGCAGCCGTTCCTTGAAATTCTCCCATGTCTTCACGTGACCCTTGACGCCCTGCCACCAAATAGCTGCATCACCGACCATCACCAACGGCAGACCCTCCAGCGCATTGGTGTCCGATATCCTCTCGATATCCTTAAACACCGTTACTGCTGCTAAAAATGGTTCCACCTCCGTCTTCGAACCTCCAAACTTAGCTGGGCACTGAGCAAAGGTACTTCTTTCCCTTGTGGAGCTAGTGATTGCAGAGATCAGTTCTTTGAATTGGCTGTCCGTCATATTGATTGCCATCTTCTCAGGAGTACTGCTTCTATATCTGTCTGGCTTACGAGTGGGTCGGGGCCTTAATAGTTTGCTATCGAGCTCCACGTTGTGCGCCACTGTAAGGCTTTTATTTAAATGAAACCACTCGTAAGACCGTGAGATATAATTATATTTAAAAAACGTCCTTTTCGTTACACAAAACACAACTCAAAAGTACAATAATAACACTGACACTATACAATATTAAGTTTAGACGCGACCGCCCGATGTCGGTTCCGAGATGGAAGCCGACCGTGCAAGCCGGAGTGCGCTTAGCTGCCCGTAACCCGTTCCGAGATGGAAGCGTGTCCGTGCAAGCCGAACTGCCGTCTATCGCGGCGCGTGGTGGCTTATATAGCGTTCGGCCGCGGAGTGGTGGCGTCGTGCGCTAGAGTGGGGCTCGGCGGGCGGAGCGCGGTCGTGCGCGCTCTCATGCTATGACGTCGTGTTACAATAGATAATTATAAAGTTCTTTTATATTTTTAACCGACTTCTAAAAAAGAAGGAGGTTCTCAATTCGGATGTTTGTATTTTTTTTTTTTTATGTTTGTTCGGGCATAACTCCGTCACTTGCTAACCGATTTGAAAAATTCTTTCTTTGTTGGAAAGGGTATACTTCCGAAATGGTCCCATATTTTTTTTTTCAAAATCGGACAAGCGGTTTTTGAAAAATCAACAAAATTAAAAAAAAAACTACATTGTCCACATTGACCCATGATTCCATGAACATGTGAACCACTAAAAAGTGAAAAATAAAAACTTTTTAACAAAAAATAAAAACCGACTTCAAAAAAAAACACAAAAAAGTGAAAAATAAACTTTAGAAGAAAAACCTGTCTCTGAAGTCGGTGGCAAAAAAATGAAATCAAACAAACAAAAGTCACCGACTTCAGAGACTGGTTTTTCTTCTAAAGTTTATTTTTCACTTTTTTGTGTTTTTTTTTGAAGTCGGTTTTATTTTTTGTTAAAAAGTTTTTTATTTATGCAACAATGATAATACGATCATTCTATGACGATCTTACAATCGATGATTGGATGACTTACATTACTTTTCTGCTTCTTCCTCTCGAATCGATGACTCTTTTCTTCGACCTATATGTAGCGACCAGAACCGCTCTATAGTTTGCATCACATGTCGGTTAATATCTTACTTTCGGGCATTTATATTTTATTTACTTAAGAAAAACGTAGTGGTCACTAGGAGTGCGATATTATTATCTACACTGCCAACCTACATTGGTTTATCCTTACCGTCACCGTTGAGTAATCTTAGATTGTCTTGTAATGTAAGACCTACCAGTCCACTTCCAGTGTTACAATGAAGTAATGTACTATACAAGTAAGTGGAGCTAAAAAATCATTCCATGTAAGTCGTTAGTGTCGTTACTCCCAAAAAAATGAATCAAAAACATTGAATATTTTACTATGTCGTCTAAATTGCTTGATACTTTTCAATATTGGGGTGAGAGTAATGTAAACGAAAAACCCTCGTAAGTTCGAGGGGTGCCTCATCGAGCGTGTTATTCATACAGTTAAGCAGCTTCGTCGCAAGATTTCTCAAAACGTTTCCAGATTTCGCTCATACGGAATGAAGGCAACACAGAAGTGATAAAAAATATACCCAAAAATATTCCCATAAAATAATCCTATACCATACATGTATTGACATTGAAACGTGTCCGAGGTTATTGGCTCAGATCCGCCGTATTATGAAAATGGCGGCACGTGCGACCCTGCTAAATCAGAAATTGAATGAAACGTGAAATTGTATAAACATGTAGTACCTCTATACATACATGATCCATATGTGTATAGCGTCGCTCTCGTGCTAATCAATAGATAAAATATACATGTCGTTAGTGCAATTAACTGAGCGCATGAGCTGACACCATACCGCATTGTAACCCTTCGCGTTAGTTCTAGCGGGCGAGATTGATCAATTGTCGTTTCTGAATCTCCCCTCCGTGTTTCCGCTCGCAACTACCTGTTTCGGAACTGCGACTTACTTTGTGTCTCCGGCTTCAGCTTATCGTAATTACGCGTTTATGAAGTTTATATCTCCTTTGTTTTTAAAGGTTTAAAGTAAAGATTTCGCTGCCTTATCCGTGCGGACGTTGTAAGTACTGGAGGGTAGTTCTATCCTCTGTATAAAACTTTCAAGTTGGACGTGCTTAAAACTTGGAAACTTTAGAACTAACCGCCTTATTCATAAAAATAGTTAAGAGTTGTTTAACTTAAGCTTGGTTTATCTCGCATGCCGTCTCACTTCAATAATATTCAAATGAAAGTAACGGCATGCGAGATAAACCAAGCTTAAGTTAAACAACTCTTAACTATTTTTATGAATAAGGCGGTAAAGGTATTGAGTACTCTTTGTAAATGTTTCCCAAGATTTCTGGTGATTGGATTCGTGTAAGAAGCAACGGAAATCGATATGCAAAGTAGGTTGGTTAGCAATGTGGTGTGGAGGTCGCAGGCTATGCGTGCCTATGATCGATGGTGTTGCGTGGGTTGAACGCCGAGCGCCGTGAGGTCGCGGGCCCGCTGGCTCGCTCCGTGCGACCCTCATCCAGCACCGGTAGAGCGCCGTGACGTGGCTTCTCTTTGTTCCACGCCGCCCTACGACGCCACCATTGCCTCCACCGCCTCCATCGCTTCGTATCGCGACGCCGCGCCTACCTCTCATTGCGCATGCCCAGCGCGATTCTCCTGTGTCCCCACTACGTCATGATTTAAAATGATATGCGGTGCGAAGAAGCGTATATTCTCTCTGAACGTCGTCACATTCGGCATTGTGCTGATACGAGCGTTCCAATAGTGTAGGCAGCGCCCGTTGAGCCGTCGCCGAGCTGAAGCCGCTCGAGGTCCCGCCACCGCGCCGTGGTTACTTGGGAGCTGGGAGCAGCGCGCGGCAGCGCCGGTATCGATCTGAGCGTTTCGTGTGCCCGCTCGTGCACGACGCTACGTTCTCTCGGGATATTCGCCCAGTGGTCGCCGTCGGCGCCGGCCTTGCTGCACTGTTTACGCGCAGTGTATATTTATTTCATCCGCGCGATCATGCTCAGCGGAGCTAATTGATAACGCGACACACGCATCCGCGAACGCATCCACGAGCCGCACCGGCCGTTGACGTTCTTCTTCAATCGCGAAGTTAAAAAACTTTAGGTAAGTCTACTTTTTAGCTTCTAACGTACCCTAACTTTTCGGTTTCATTGCATTTTATTTTTTACCGAACGGAGCGAACGGTTGAAAAGTTTTAAACACTATCGTTCAATTCTTTATTCTTTTTAGTTGCTCTTTAATCTTTTTTTTTTTTTTTTGTGATTTTGTTCCATAGTTGTACGGCTAATCTGTGTTGAAAGTGTGTTCAAATATTTCTATTGAGTGTTTTAGCCGGCCATCTGGTTTATATTCTAAAGTTAGATTGTAAAATCGTAAACCACAGGGAATCATCGGTACATAGGTATTAACCGAGCGAGCGGTTTGTTGAACGCTCACCATCCAACCATTCTGAACAAATCCGGTTTTTGTACAAATAATCCTAATTTATGGTAAAGCGCTCGCCATACCATATATATTTCATTACACATTTTAGAGAAATACTTCGTTAAAATTCACTCGGAAAATATTAAAAAGAACTTTATATACCTGAGGTATTTCTTGTTCATACTGCGCATGTCTTTTAAGGTTATTTGTCATACAATCTGTACAATGGCATTCCTAAAATCGGTAATAGGTGGTGGTTTACTGGGAGCAATCCTACAATCGTAGATAGAGAGTGTTGACTGTTGATACTTTACTTTTCAATATAAATTAGGGCGTTAGGGCGAAATCTGTTCTTGTAATGGAACCGTACATGTTGAATAGCTCTGCAGTGAAATGGAGGACCTACCTATACTGAAATCCCTCTTAAAGAGTACACGAAGACTCTTTACCCGCAGAGGCTGTTTAGCGACATTGTTAGTGAGAGGGCGTGGAAATGAAAAGGATACTAGTCAATGCAAGATCAACTTTAGATGTTCGAACAAGATCATTAAAACCTTTGCAGTATCGTTTCAAAGAGCGAGTTACTTTGTTTAGCCGTCCCTAGATCACGTTGTTATGTCTATAATTGTTATGTACCTATGTTCTTTACTATGTATCTATTCAAAGTTCATAGTCTCTCCGTGACGCTCCAATTATCACTTTTACTCACGTATCTACCTATAGATACAAAATATCTCTATATCCATTTGCTAATCCAATAAAGGTACAAACACATTGCAAAAAATACAAAATAATATTTTGCTAACCCCTCGAGTTACCATCACAATCTGTTCAATGGTGCGCATGCGTCACCATCGCTATAAAACGGCGGCTGAAATGTCTCGCAACTGTTTATTGACAGTCTTTTCTGTACTGAAATGTTCTACGAAAATTGACTGTATTTTCTATAGAAATAGGGCCTTAGGGATGTGTGATCTTTCAACAAAGGAGTTTTAGGTGCGTGCGGGACCCGCAATTTAATCTTACAGTTTTGATATAGTTTTCAATGTACCTTGTGCACTAAATAACATCGTCCCTGCATTTATTTGTAGATGGTAATTGAATCTTTTTTAGAATTCTAAACCGACGCTTAATTGTTTAAGGTATGTCCGTCCTCGGGGTAGGAACAGTATTGAATGCAAGATCTCAGGGATATCACGAGAGAGTAACTAACTATGAATAGACTAGAAACTGATGATTTTCAAAAATCGTTCTAAAGTTTCATCCAAATTCCGACTGATACTTACTTAATAAATAGTAAACCTAATTATTACAATAATGTTACAACAAACAAACCAAAGGGTAAAATAAAAAACCATCAAAATCGGTTCATAAACGACGGAAGTAGGGTGAACTCGAGGGTGATTCGCCTAATTCGGTGATATTTGATACTTAGTTAGTACTTTATTTTTATATTTCTACAAATGCCTTTATCACGAAGTTAGATAGATGAGTTCACTATGATCCGCGAACAAACAAAAAATATATATACCTATAGGTACGGTCTAATTGAGAAACCACCTGCTTTTTTTGAAGTCGTAACCGACTTAAACAGGCAAAAATAAAAAACACATGCAATATCATTTTTTGGCATTCCTTTATACCTATCATACGAGTAGCATCATGGCATCAATCAACGTGGGCCTTTGACTACGTTGATTGATGCAAAACATAAAAAATAAAACAGCCAAGCTATTAACAAAATAAACTTGAAAATCGACGAAATTCGGTTCGAGCTTCGAGCTATCTTTATTGTAGGTCAACAGCAAAGATAGCTCCAATTTTAGACTAGTTCGCTCTAGTTTTCGTAAAGGGGTTCAGAAAATTTGGTTATTCAATATTATTATTATTGGGCTTGCCAATTTAAACTGTCAACTTTTGCATCCATCTTAAAATAAATTGCTATATATTGTTCTCTTATTGCTTTATAAAAGTAAGTAAAGCCTTTCTCTCATACAGAGATTAAAATATACAAAATCACTAAATTGAGCCACTAATTAGCAGTGATTCTTTGAATCCTAGCATCGGACAGGTGAACTACTTCGCTGCTGTATAACATAAGAAACGAAGTTCCCAACTTTATTCTTCAACTTTGTTCATCATCAGCTTATGCAAATCATCATCATTATCCTTTATTTGAGGTATGGTGGCTCTTCCATACTTCTTTATTAGTCGCGTTTTTCAGCGCCTCCTTATTCTTGTAATCCACAGTCGTACTAAAACCACTTTCCTCACGGAATTTACTTTATTCCTCCGCATCATCTTTACAATACTCGTATCAACCAATTTCCACATGACTTAAAATATATTTAAGCGCCTAGAGAACAGTATCTTAGTTAGACACTCGTATCTAAGGAGCCCAGAAAAATACAAGCTACAAGATTTTACAAGACAATACCTAAAGTAAGCTGGTAAATTTACTACATTCGCTGTTCATTAGCACAGTTAATAATGCAAGTATTTTTATAGCAACCGGCGTAGTTAAGGTACTTACCTACTTATGCTTCGATGTATGTAACAATAATTAACTCAAAACTGCCTGGCGTTAAGGGCGTTGGTATAATTTATTTAATTAAACGCTATACTAACGGCACTACCGCAAAGAAAAATAAGAAGTAAAAACGTTTGACCTTTAAGAAAAATAATAAAATAACTTCATTTACAAGTTCACTCCGACTTATAAATAGGCAACGCCTTCAAGTTTATTTGATTAATATTATAATGAAAGTATTATTTGCGCTTCTTCCGCGGCTTCGTTCACGTGAATTTCGAGTTTTGCGTCTGTTTCATTATCCTTTCTCAGATACTTACAAGGTATAAGCTATAATCAAATTAGTAATTACATCTAAACCGATGCAACAGATTATACTCGAAATCAGCTTCAAAAACAAGTTTAAATATCTAAAACCCGACTACGAGTAGAATACGAGTAAATAACACAGACTAGACCGTGAGAACTGTTTGACCGTAATCTAAACGTATATATTGACTAAAACTATAATATGATATACACATTTGTAATGTGCTCGCCAAGACCTTTCATTTGATATCAAACATGTTATGATTATCTCAATTTAATATTTTTTGAGGTAAGTTTTTGACATTTAAAATCCGTCATAATTAGAATTTATTAAATTTATATAGCCTATGTCACCCGGGCTATTCTTACAAATCTATTGACACCTCATTTATTAAAATCCGTTCAGTGGTTTAGGCGCTACGGTGGAACATACATACATAGACTGCCAAAATCATTACCCTTCCTTTTGGCTTTGCCGTAGTCGGGTAAAAACAAACAGACGAACACATTCGAGTTGATAGCAATAGAGTGAAATTTTTTGGGGTTGTAATTTGTTTTATTTCATCACCCTAAAAATGTATATGGATACATAGTGGCGAAACCAACATGTCTTAGAACTAGAAAATGGAAGACATGCTTGTGACATAATTATACCGATTCTCGGGTGGTTGATCTCTCCGTAACAGTGATAAGATTTGTGGCGCAGCATTAGAAATCTTAAAGGCTACACTAACTTCTTTCCGCAAAAAGCACTGGTGGACGATCAGGTCCCTAAGCATAGCCATCATCATTATCTTGCCCTTATCCCAATTCATTTGGGGTCGGCGCCTTATGTCTTCTTCTTCAATACCTACTTCTCTGTTTCTCGTCATCTCATGAGACACCTCCTTTCTTACCATATCATTCCTGACACAACCCATCCATATCGTTTCTTCGGTCTTCCACTTCTCTTATAAAACCTTCCTCACTACATTCTCCTCATACCTCCGCATCACATGCCCATACTACGACAACCGATTTCCACACAACTTCTTTTCACCGGCGCCACTTTCACACTTCCTCTTGTGTCCTCATTTATCTTCCCCTTTGGTTTAAGGGGAATGCGGGAGTTGCATTCATTATTCCCATGACCTGCCGCCATTTCATTCATCCCGTGTTAATTCTGTGCTTAACACTACGGTCTATTGTACCCTATAACTAACAAAACTCAAATCCATCTAATGGCTGTCAATGGCTGATGCCGTTTCTAGAATCGTCCTTGTGCCAAACGAAATCTTTTTATCTAATCTCGGCAGACGAACAAGACAACAATAAAGATAACAACAGTTAGAGAATGTTATAATAATTAATGTTGTACTATAGTTGTAAAGAAAATCGTGCTAATTCATAACCTACCTGTGAATAATTGAGATAACTTAGTGTGTAATTGTCAGGGATCAATCCCCTAGTGATCTTCTTTGCTTCGGTGGCTCCTTCTAGGTGGTCGTCTCTGGGCAATATTGAGAGATTAGAAGCATTCCCTTTAGCAATGACATAGTTTGTAAGTACGTTCTTATTTCGTATTCTTATTACGGTCTTATTTATTATTCTCGTGTGGTCTTTTGTTTTAAATAACTACATGTTTCTATACAATTTGAAATAATATATAAGGTGTACGGTTTTACTATTTTTACTATAAAGCCTTTGCAGGTAAAAACAAATGATTTAATTCCATAAAATTATATTTTAATGAAAATTATTAGTGTTCTTTTAACCTCCCTTTTAACCCCGTAAAAATAAATAGATTAATTTTTCATCGAACTTAAAATATTATTAAAACATAAATCTTAGAAATTATGTAGGTGTAACAAAGTTCGATACCTGAAATTGATGAGTTCGATTTAAATTATAGTTTATTTTCTTCTTTTAAGAACAATAGAATATACTTAATTGTTTTATGATGACGAATAACTGTTTTTTTAAATTCATTTGCAATTGTTGACACCTAAACGTACGACGCACATATTTCAAGTTTAACTATAGCACGCTAGCTCGTAAAAAGAAGGGGAGAATAATCGATATAAAACATAAAAGAAAACAAACACGTGCGGCTGAGTATTGAGAAGTAAGTAGAATGCCCTTATTCTCTAGTGATACGCGCATCATTAAAAATCCATTTCATTCACTGATTTAGGTATTGGTGACTTCCCATTGGGGTTGCGGGTTGTTCGCAAGAGATACCGCGGCCTCGACATAAAGGGCTTAGAAGGAACATGGGTGGTTTTTAGTCAGTAGAGTTCTGACACTCTCTTTCGCTTTGCCCAGGAGCGGGAGGAGGGTTATTTGATGATTTTTATAAATCTCGTAGTAATTAACAAAGGCATAAACAGTTACTCACGTCCGTGCTCCATGTGATAGCTACCTTATCTCTTTAATGTTTTCCGTTCGCAGTCGCATTGAAGGTTTTGCAACTGAGTATTGAGTTATTTTAAGTTCAAAGTAAACCAATATTCTACTTTAAACGACGTAGCAATTTAACACTATACCTCATACCGGACTAATAACGCATACATAAATATAGATTAAGTTATTAAGTAGTTAGATCTAGATAATAATAATTATTATTAAGAACATTCGATCTTTAAATTATGACATAAGTATGGCAGGTCCGTGACAGGCGCGTTATTGCGTCTAGAACTCTACCGCCTTATTAATAAAAATAGTTAAAGCTGGTTTAACTTACGCTTGGCTTATCTCGCATGCCGTCACTTTCTTTTAAATATTTTTGAAGTGAGACGGCATGCGAGATAAACCAAGCGTAAGTTAAACCAGGTTTAACTATTTTTGTTAATAAGGCGGCTAGATTTTGGATAGAAAGTAACTATAAATTATGTGTCTCACTTTTCGATAGAGATCCGCACCCCGCGGTAAAATATGAACTGTTTTATAGGAAAATGCTCGGGAAATTTGTGGATCTGTGTCTCGTCCGCGGCTCGTACGTGGCACGAATCGCGCCCGCCACGCTAGCTCAATCATTACGAGGGGCGCCACAAAAATGGCGTTGCGTTTGCGAATTCTGCCAGCTGGTTCATTATTCCTAATATGAAAACGAGGCCCCCGGGCTTTTTCTAAATAAATATGACTTGACTACTCTGTAATACTTTACTCTATTCTCTGCTATTTCATGTAAAATAAATTCACCGTCATGTAACCTTCAATGACGCGTTTGCAGAACTCATTGAATATTAATTACAAATAGCTATAGCTGCATTCGTACTTGCCACGTATAGTGGACCGTGATGACGTCACATCAACTACCGTCACGATGGTTATCAAACGGAAATTATTCAGTTACTGCATTATCTTGCATTAATATGCAAGATAATGCAGTAACTGACCTAATTGAAGTCATATTAATAGTAAATGGACAGTAACTGAATTATATAAACCATTTAGACATGGCAAAACAAATAAAAGAAAATTGTTTATTCAGCACGAAACTCATTGGTAATAAAAAAAAAATCCGTGACTGTACAACATCATATAAATAACTTTTATGGACTAGCAGGCGGCACACTGTCAAAGTCATGATAACTTTGAACTCTGTTGATAGCGCACATCGCTATACCACGTAGTATGTATTTACGTACCTACATAATTAGGGCTAGAGTCTGGAGTTGAAATTCCTCGTGAACATGTTGATAGCGCACATCGCTATACCACGTAGTATGTATTTACGTACCTACATAATTAGGGCTAGAGTCTGGAGTTGAAATTCCTCGTGAACACAAGAATAGGTCCTTCCTGTAATAAAAGTGCGGTTGTTAAGAGGAAATGCGAGTGCTGTCTCTTTCTACTATCGCTGTCTCTCTCCGTCCTCCTGCCCTCAAATTCGTGCGATAAGGACAACTGTAGAAAAAAGTTAGAATTCGAGGTTTGGCTCTCGCCTATTTCCTCCTCCAATATTGAACCAATTTAAAAGATATTTTAGACAATGAATAAGGAGGTTATATACTACGTCGCTATGTTTTTCTTTTTTCGTTAATAGTTGTCAAATTTGTACACTAGGACTCTGTTAACAGCGATCTAAACAAGCAATTTTGAGCATTTTTTGAGGGTTCTAGTGCTTATAAAAATAATTTATCACCAAAAAGGAAAACATAGGGGCATAGAAATAGTTAATATTTATTATTCTGTAAAAAACCATTGCTCTAGAGTCATTAACCAAAAAGAAAACAGGCGAGAGCGTTTGTATGGAGAAAAGACCACTCGCGTTTCCTCTTAAAGATGGAAATAGCAAACAGTAAATATTTCACACTTATAGAAAAAAGCCGCTGCTGCATGGTCATCATCGTTCTCTTGCCCTTATGTCAATTCATTTGGGACAGCATGTCTTCTTCTATCTATATAAATAAAAAGAGAAGTCCTGGCTGATTGACTGACTGACTGACTCATCAACGCCCAGCCCAAACCCTTGGACCTAGAAAGCTGAAACTTTGCAAAGAGGTTCCCTTTATAATGTAGACAAGGAATAAGGAAGGATTTTTCGAAATTCAACCCCTAAGGGAGTTAAATAGGGGATGAAAGTTTGTACGGAAAATCGTCTTTTTCACGCGGGCGAAGCCGCTGGCAAAAGCTAGTCTTTCATATTTCTCTATTACTCGACATCTCAGCCGTCACCTCCTGCAGTGAGCCGCTGACACAATTAAGGTAAATATGATTACGTTCTATCGATATTCTATGAATAATTCCAATGCAGTGTGAACTCGGAATTCAACTCGAACAATTATTATTGTTTGCTTCGCTAAGAATGAAACGTCTGGCTGTCACTGCGATAAATGCAGTGATTTAAAATATTTCCCAGAAAAAAATAGAAATACGTTCAGTGGACTATTCCAGATATGGTCGTCCATAAGTGCTCTAAAAACAGAACCTGTGTTCGTGAACGATTGCGTCATACAGCTGTGATTGTTTGTCTGTCTTTTTCAGAACGAATGTAGTTACTTTATATAGGGTGGAAGAAACGTCGACTTACAAACGGTAACCACATAATAATTATTCAGTACATCATTCATACTTAGTGGCTTAATAATAATTGCCGCTCGGGTCGGGTCAAGCACGGTGCCGGGTGCCATATTTTGGTGCCATATTCTTTTGCAGTTTTTACAGGTTGTCAGTGGCCTGAAAGTGTGACAGACAACCAGTCTTACCAAAAGGTATCGTATTACCATATAGTCAGTTTTGGACGTTAGATAGGCAGTAGCTATATGTCAAATACTAGTATTCAGCTGCATCCGGTTGAACTGAAAGTCGAACTCAATATAGTTGGAAAAGTCTACACTCACAGGCACGGAATGTGGCCCAAACCTAAACAGAGCGATAACAAGCTAATTTGTTGTCACGTAGCAATATTTCAAGTAGCAATTTGTCAATACGTTTGTTTTTGTTCAGTTACGAGGGTAAGAACATTAAAAAAAACCTTTATTGCACTTTTGCGTCACTTGAACCTCATTTCTGTGCTAGAACTAGCGTTGAAAATTGCAATGAAAGATTCCCGTTTCTTGCAATTGCCGTTGTATTTTTCAATGTAAGTTTCGTAAGTTTCAAGAACATTGGCCAGTGTAAATTTCACGTTTTTTTCGAATAACACGGTAAAAAACGGAAAATTACGGAAAGATTCGTAAAAAACAGGAATCTTTCAAACCAACACAATATAAAAATGAATCGCTGTTCGTTAGTCTCGCTAAAACACGAGAACGGCTGGACCGATTTGGGTAATGTTTGTTTTAAAATATTAATGGCAGTCCAGGGAAGATTTGAACGGTGAGAAAGTAGGTGGGGTGGTAGGTAGGTAGGTAGGTGGGTGGTAGGTAGGTAGGTGGGAGGTAGGTAGGTAGGTGGAAGGTGGGTGGGTGGTAGGTGGGTGGGTGGTAGGTAGGTGGGTGGTAGGTAGGTAGGTAGGTAGGTGGGTGGTAGGTAGGTGGGTGGTAGGTAGGTGGGTTGTAGGTAGGTGGGTGGTAGGTAGGTGGGTGGTAGGTAGGTGGGTGGTAGGTAGGTGGGTGGTAGGTAGGTGGGTGGTAGGTAGGTGGGTGGTAGGTAGGTGGGTGGTAGGTAGGTGGGTGGTAGGTAGGTGGGTGGTAGGTAGGTGGGAGGTAGGTGGGTGTTAGGTAGGTAGGTGGGTGGTAGGTAGGTAGGTGGGTGGTAGGTAGGTAGGTGGGTGGGTGGTAGGTAGGTAGGTGGGTGGGTGGTAGGTCAATGGGTGGGTGATAGTAGTAACAAAGAACTTTAACTATGTTAGTAGGCTCAAAATACATATTAAAAAAATTAAATAAAATTAACTGTGCAATACAATTTGTTAGTAGTACAATAATTCGTACTGTGAATTTTTCACTGCAACTTTCGTAAAATACGGAACAAATTAAAATTTCAATGCAACATTCGAAATATTCCCGTATTTTTTCGTAAGATTAGTACTGGGAATTTTTCACTGCAACTTTCGAAAAATACGGAAAAAAAACGAGAATTTGTATTTTACCGGGTAAAACACAAATTGAAACTTTCGAAATTTTCAACGCTAGCTAGAACGCAAAAGACACTGCTGAGATAAAATTCGATATTTGTTTGTCATGTTTTTTCATGGCATTTATTATTTTACTTTTGTTTTTAAATCAATCTGTAGTTATTCTCGCTTCCAAAAACGCAAAATCATGTCTCTTACTCCAGACCAAGTTGCTCAAGCTGTGTTACTTCGGAGTCAAGGGCGAACTCGGCGAGAAATTGCTGAAACTTTAAATGTACCGCGAACAACTCTGCAGTATGCCTTGAAAAGTAACGACCAGACGGGCTTCTATACACGAAGACCAGGAAGTGGTGAAATCAGGTGCACGTCAGCCCGAGATGACCAGTTTATTACTCTCACAATTCTGAGAAATCGGTTCCTCTCTGCCGTTAAGATACGACAGCGCCTACAAACGGCAAGAGGGGTCAACTTAAGACGCAGTCAACGGGGGAACCGTAAAAACGACCTGTTTTTCGTCGCAGAGTTAGCCGTATTGCTACTTATTACAATTCCAAAAAAAATACAGTGTATAGTCAAATGTATAGGTAAAAGACTTATGCAAAAATATTTTCTAAAAGTAATCAAGAACCTCGAAAAAAAAAATCACAAAATCACAAAAAAATCACACGAAAAAACTTTTTCGTCTCGAAATGCTCAATATTTTGAGTGACAACTGTTATTTTTTTTTTTACTATTAGAAAGGAAATTTAACCAACTAAAGACATATGTAAAAATATTTTAACATTACAGCGTATTTTTTTTTTTAATAAATTAAATCTGCGAACTATCGTTCATTTTGGCAGTCACGAGCATCAAACGCGTCGCCATTTTCAACCTTATTTGTTTAGGCGATGAGTTAAGCGCGCGCTCAAGGTCGCGGGCAGGTGATGTCGCCTTAAGTGAGCGAACAATAAGAAGGAGGATGGTTGAACGTAATTTACATTCTCAAAGATCAGCCCAAAGCCCAGAACTGCTCCGGCACCATCGCGTAAGTTGATTGCGGTTTGCTCGCGAACAGGCAGCAGTGGAGCAAAGTTTTATGGACTGATGAATGCAGAGTAGGCTTAAGAGCTCCTTATGGCCGGGTACGAGTGTAGAGAAGGCGTGGAGTGGTTTCTTCTAACCACTACAAGGCAAATGTGAGTTTTCTAGGAGGTTCTTTTATGGTTTGGGGAGGAATAAGTTCAGAGGGTCGTACCGAGTTAGTGGTTTTTCAATGTCGTCTGACAGCACTCCGATACATTGAAGACATCTTTCAAGATCACGTTTTGCCTTACATGGGGTTCATTGGAACCGAAGATTTTTTTTAATGGAAGATAATGCCCGACCTCACACAGCGCATTGCGTTTTTGATTACCTTTAGGAGGTCGGCATTCGGGAAATGCAGTGGGCTCGCAAGAAGCTCAGACATGAACCCATAGAACATGTCTGGGACATGCTAAAAAGAGAAATTAGACAAAGTGTTAACCCTCCACAGTCCCTCCGTGAATCAACAAGTTTAAAAATCTAAAACCCGACTACGAATAAAATATTGGTTTGGTTTTTACATAATACGAGTAAATAACACAGACTAGACCGCGATAACTTATTGACCGCAATCTAAACGTATATCTAGACTGAAACTATAATATGATATACATATTTGTAATGTGCTCGCCAAGACCTTCCATTTGATACCAAATATGTTATGATTATCTCAATTTAATATTTTTGAGGTAAGTTTTTGACATTTAAATTCCGTCATAAAAAGAATTAATATAATTTATATAGCCTATGTCATCCGGGTTATTCTTACGAATCTATTGCCACCTCATTTATTAAAATCCGTTCAGTAGTTTAGGCGCTACGGTGGAACATACATACATACATAGACTGCCAAAATCATTACCCTTCTTTTTGGCTTCGCCGTAGTCGGGTAAAAACCGCTCTGGTGGCTGCCTGGTAAGAAATTCCACAAGAGGACATAAACAACATCATCCAAGACATGCAAGCCGTCATCAGGGATTCAGGGCCAGAGGTGGTAACACCCGTTATTATTTTTTGTAAAAGTGTTTCGTGTTTGGTATTTTTTTTTTATAAAATTTCATTAAATTCTAATGTTTTTTAGTCTTAATCAGTCATTGGTATTTGATAAATACACTATACCAAAAAATTCAACGTTTAATTTTGATTACAAACCCTTTTTTTTTTTTTTGGTGGGTCGAAAATCATCGAATAACCCCCCCCGCTCTTGGGCAGAGCGAAGGGGAGTGTCAGACTTCTACTGACTAAAAACCAAACCCATGTTCCTTCTTCACCCTTGTGTCGAAGCCGCGTTATCCTTTCGACAAGCCACAGCCCCGACGGGAGCCACAGCCCCGACGGGTGATTACAAACCCTAAAATGCGTTTGGGCCACATTCCGTGTCACATTCGGTGAGTGTAGCAGAGGATGATTCATACGTCTTAATCGTTTGCGCGTCTATGTGCCTTCCACCCCGTATTTTCTCTCAAGTTAAACAAGTTTTACAAATTTTTCGTTCAGGCACACAACACAGCGAACTTTCTTGATTAAAATAAAAAATAAGGATAAGTAGGAGGTAGGTACCTACTTTGGTTCTTTTTCCCGGGCCTACAGGATTGTTCGAAGTTAAATTATTTGGTTGGCATTTAGGAAACATTTAAGTAGGGTACATCTAGATTAGAAAACTCACTGAAAAACCTGAAGTTACTACAAAATATTTTTCTAACAAAAAAAATATATTGCTATAAATCGTTAAGATGTAATCTTTCTAGGAACGTTAATCCAACAAGCACCAACGGTTGTACCTAAATAAAATCAACCGAAAAGAACGTCATAAAACGAATTCATTCAATGGATTGCAGCCGTATTTGTTTTATTGTAAAACTAACAGTTTTGGTTGCGGTTTTTACGCCTCGGACAATCGTTTAGAACGCAGCAGGCACCACGGAAAACGCAACAGTTTTCATATTTTTTTTGTTTGCTCAACCCGTCCATTGTAGAAAGAGCTACTACATTTTCATTTCCACCATTTTCATCCAATAATACTATTGAAAAAAGGTACAGTCAACAAAAAATATCACTTCCGAATTGTCACAATCAAAGTAGCCCAAGTTCCGCCTCATAACAGTCTGTCAGCTATCTGGCAGTGCTCCAGCCACTGCGTCAACCGTGCCGTCAAAATTTAAACCGAGTTGTCGTTTCCAGCGTTTTTAATAATTTTTTTACCCAAAACCATCTCTTAATTAACAATGAGTGCACACAGACATGTGGGGAAGTTCAGAATGTCTTTTTTGTTTGCGTAACGTGCATTACGTAGACTACGTACGGACTTTAATTACAAAGCCAATCATTTTATAGGGAGGGTTGTTTTGAGGATTGTTGCGGACTGCGGTGTTTTCTGTTTACCGACATTTTACATACCTGTGGGCCGGCAGCCGATATAGGGCCGACAGTAGTCAGTCAGAAAGTCTGACAACCAGTCTTACCAAGGGGTATCGTTTTGCTCAGTTCTAACTGGGTTGTGGAGGTTGAATCAGAATCCTGAAAATATTAAATACATCCCACCATCAAAAATTTACTTTAATTCTTAATATTCTGAAACGGGTTTAAGTTTCTCCACTTTTGTTACTATAACTATAAAGTTCTTCTAAGTACCACTAAAATTCAAGTGGACAACATAATGTATCTTTCGTTACACCCGCTACTCATAACCACCGACATAATAGGTCCTACTCGCCACTAATTAGCGACCGAACGATATCCCTTGCGAACTTCCCAGTATTCAATTAAGCGAATAGGCTTCGCAAAGCCTTGCTCTGACAACATGTCACATGAGCTCTGCTGCGTGCATTGATTGAAAGGGGACAATATATTGATACCACGAATACTATAGGGATTTGCATTGTGCCTGCTCTGAAGCATTGACCAAAGGCTTTACCGGTAGATATCTGATTAAGTTATGCTTTTGAAACTGGATACGGTTACGTGTCGTTGTTTGCCTACCTGGCGTTGTATTGTAGCAAACGTTGGTGCGACAGTCTTTGGAGTGAAACCAAATACGATAAATACAAATATAACAGAATTTAAAGAAGGAAGGAAAGGGAGCAAACATACTTTATTATTTATTTTTTGGCGTCGGTCCTATCGTTTCGTTAGAAATTCATGCGGTCTAAGTAAACATTTCTGCACATGAATTATCTCTTAATTCTAAAAATAAACAGTTTATAAATAAAAATATTGAGGGTAGATAAAGAAGACACTGATAGCCGAGTTGTATGTATATCCTGTGTTCAGGAAATTCCCAGTTTGTGTCCGATAACCTCGGAATTGTATGTCTAACATGCAATTCCAATTTTATCGCCACGGCTAACATAATTCTACTTCTATTCTTCAGAAAGAAAATGCCTTTTTATTATTTATATTGGTCAATGCATTATGTATTGTTCACCTTGTGACAATGAGCTCGACACATTCCTTTTTTTCATGTTACATCATGTGGCAGGACGCTAACAAATGATAATTACGTGACGGGGGTGTACCACCCTACCTATCCGCTAGTATCCCTGATCTGCTGACATTGGACTTACACGTAATATTCTGTCTAGTGTCGCGTGCCCGCTTCGGGATCTATATTTTTGACTTTATTCCGAAAGTACGCGGTATTATTCTTTTATATCTCCTTAGACAATATCTACATAGATCTACAAAATAATATTGTAGAAGATTCACTTGCATTATGGTAGCGGTATTTAAAAAAAAAAACGTTCGTTTAAAACTATGATTAATTTGTGGTTGTGTATTTTGTAGCTTTAGTTATATTTGTGTATCTCGTGGAACGTGCCTCTAGACGGCACTAAAATATAGTGTCTTTTTAAATTAAGATCTTACACTGCGCGAGGCTTACAGGTCTAGAAAAATGTTATGGCTTGACACATTATTAACCTCTAGGGCCGCAATGAGTAAAAGCTAGTCTTATTGTGAGTGTGTCGGATTCGGTCATTAGGTCGGACATAAAATGAATCGCAAGCGCGCTCTACAACGTGATGTTTTGAGCTCGCAGCGAGTCGGATATTCGGCGACTGATCGCAGCGACTTGACACGTCCTGAAACTGTACCCGATTCATAGTGTCCCGTGTTATTGTGTTAAATTGCAATTTCAGGTAATTTGTTTTGTGCACTGGTTTTCATTGCACGAAACCCATCTTCTGCCCACATGATGTAGGAACGAGCTTAACGGAATAAATCATGACAATCCCACAAGTACAATATTTTCTCTCGCAGAAACCACCATTTTCAATGAGTCTGACGAATACTCACGTCTCTAGAGCAGCTTTATGTTCGTCATATTTCATTCTTGTAACCTATTCCTTATTCCGTTGGTTCACTTTGCGTCTATTGTGTTTGTGATAGTAGAAGGAAATGGGGTTCGAAGGTAGCCATAAAATGGGTATTTTCTGAACTAGAAAACGAAGGAAGTGTCGGTTAACTGGCACTCGATTCGCCCCGTGTGGTAGTTATAAAAGTTTCGCTTTTTGGTGCGTTAGTGTACAACATTTTTGCACACTCGTTGGCTTTCATTTTTGAATATGACATAAACTCTCGGCCAAACTACTCTTGCAACCAATTTGAAACTCGTAACGCAAACAGAAAAATAAACCCTTTTGTATTCAACTTTAATGAAATGTGGTAAAACACGTAGCTGTTGCTGTAAATAACAAGAAACATTAGTTATCATTTATTTACCTAGTGGGAACTATTCGTAGATGAGCCTAAGTATTTAATATTAAATAAATGGTTGTGCCCAAATTAATTGGTAATTTTTTTGTGCACTTCGTTGAAAGTAATAAATGAGCTTGGGCATTAATGTTAAAACAAAAGAGTTTATGAATGGCTGCCAAGCTTTGTCCCCACGCCACGGTAAGAGATTTTCGAGTAAAGCTGGAAGAAATCTACGAAAAATGTTAGCAGCAAGAAATGTCTAAATCTTATGGTGGAATTAAGGTTAATTGTTTGTTCTTACTAAAGTTCAAACGGTTTTTTAATGATGGTACTTCCAATTATTTAACTCCTTCCTTCCTTTTATCACCGTATAAGGCCGCTTTCACATTAGGACGTTAGCAGCGCGGCAGTCGCGCGACTATAAACAATTACCAACGGGTTGTTACGGCTGTTCTTATAATATTTAAAGGAATGTGCTGCTGCCGCGCGACTGTCGCGCTGCTAACGCCCTAATGTGAAAGCTTTCTAAATGTCGCAATGTCATAAAAAAAAAAATTAAGAATGTAATTTATTTGCTTCCGTTATAAAATCAAGGTTCAAAATAACATTGTTAAAATCACATTATTGTGTCTGCTTTCCCAATAACCATTAGCATTATGCTAAACAGTATTGGATTAAGCTAAGCTTTGTAGGTCTTAGCTTCGCTATGCAATCAGTTCGTGGCAGACGATGCAAAGAGCGTAGTAAATATTGTGAACGGGCGACTGTTTCAGGTCAACAAACTTAGTTAAGTAGATATATAAGGTCCCATTAAAATAGGTGGACAAATTTTAACACTGCATTTAACCTAAATCTAACATTTAACCTAAACAAAGATATCTAAACAAAAAAAAACACTAAATAAAGTGATTTTATTTTGACATAAAATAATAAATTGCCGGCACTCTACAACAAACTCGACCTTTATGAGTAGGTACTTAAATGCGTTTTTCTTATTTTTTTTACCATTGTCCTTATTTTGGTGGTCTGAATGATTTCTCAAATTTTGTCCACCTATTTTAATGGAACCTTAATACTTAACCTGAAATATTACTCTTTTAGGTAATGATTGAGTAAATAGGCAGTTTTTGTTACATACTCGTGGTTAAGGTCCTACCATTATCAAATTTGTAGAGCGGTTAAAGATGACTGTTACAATATTGATTAATTTGGGTTGTACAATTTATTAGACACACGTGGCGACAATCTTTTGACTTACCTACATACTTAAATTGGTCTATAATAAAACTTTCCAAATCGTCCGTCGAAGTGCAAGTCGTAATTTAAATTTCCTCGTCTACTTTAGCATACTAGCAAAAAAAAATCGGTAGTTCGTTCCAGTTCGTGCCGGGAAAATGGGGGTTGAGTGTGACACGTAGTAGACTCAGTCAATACACACTTGACCGCACACGGTCGGGCTTTGTTACAGACTTACTGCGTGGAGACAGTGCCCAAGTGTCATTAGTAATTGGGTGTGAGCACACAGCTACAAGCCTCTCACTTGCCGAAGGGTAAAGGAAACTTACTCTGAATAAATTCTCTCAGTTATTTGCCTTCAAAATGTAGAATTTTATTTAGTGACTCGTCATCTTTCCATGTTGATGATATGCATCTTGATTGTTAAGCAAATTCGCAATCAACTTCTAACTCGGTAAGTTTTTCTCACAATTTCGCCGGCCCGACTATTCTGCCAGAGCGTCAAATTGAAACGGCAGCACAGGGGCGCGTCAACTTTAATTGGTCCTAAATGCAAATCTCCAGCTTTCGTTCTTTGTCTGAAATTCTTGTATGAAATGGAATAGCACTGAAAATGTACGCAGTATAGGTACTGTACGCAGCTTTTACTTTCAATTATTTTGTCATATTAAGAAAACGTCTGAAAATTATTATTGGCTTGAATAAGGTTCTTTGTGGTAGATTTATAAAGAAAAATAACAATATTAATAGAGACGTAACCTCTAAACTTTTTGGCATCTACCCACCACTATTTGGACGTCAATCAGGTGATAAAGTTTGATAGCAAGGAAATTCCAGATTTACGACGCAACAGTTTTCTGTTATAAAAAAAAAAACATAAATAGATTTTATATAAGCTACATACCTTGTATTGAACCTCTGATAGCACTCTCAAATTGCAATCAAAAAACATTTCCAGTTCAGTTAGTTGGTTGTAAAGGGCAGGTCGAATTGTAAAATGCAAATCGAAAATATATTCCCGAGATGAGCTAGGAATCCGTATTTCAAATAGAGACCATTCATTCCCATTCATTCATAGACTTTGCTTCACAGACGTGATTTTCCCGAACTATTAGAATGTGCACCGCTGTGAAGTCCCGTAGTTTCGCCTTGCTTTCGATTTTCCCTTTGTGAAATAAAATAGTTAGAAATTATTATCTACTAGCTGTTGCCCGCGACTTCGTTCCCGAGGAAATTTTGACGTGTATGTATGTGTGTGACTGCCTCTGGGATGTACTATGCCAAATCGAATGACAAATGCCAATCGAAACGAATATATTTACTTAAACTGGCCCTGTCGTAAAATCTGTTCGCACACATACATAAGTCTTAACTATATTTTATCTCTCTACCAATCTTCGGGTCCAAAAAGCCAAGGATTTCATTTACATACTTGTAAGCGCCCTTACCTACTGCAGGTCGTCACAAAAAAAAATTATTCGTGTTATAACTTGCTAAATTTCAGGCTGGAAGTACAAAAATCAACTTACATAGAAACTCGCGACTGCGAGAGCCTTTAGAACTCTCTAATCCGACCCTGAACCAAAATCTGTTCTTAGCAAACTTCTACTCACCATAAACTACGTCCCCGCCAAAATTCAAGACTGTTGCGTAAAAAATTAAGGACTTTCAGACAAACCTGTGAGAGCCTTTAGACCTCCCTTATCCGGCCTTGTCGCAAAATTCGTTCATACCAGACGTCTACTAACTACAAACTACTTCCCTGCCAAAAATCAAGATTGTAGCCCAAAAAATGAAGGACGTTCATACAAACTTGCGAGGGCTCATAGACCACCCTAATCCGGCCCTGTCGCAAAACAAATTTAACGTCTCTGCCAAAAATCAAGATTATAGCACAAAAAATGAACGACTTTCATACAAACTTGCTAGGGCTCATAGACCACCCTAATTCGGCCCTGTCGCAAAATTAATTCATTGCAGACGCATACTGACTACGTCGCTGCCAAACATCAAGATTGTAGCACTAAAAATGAAGGACTTTCATACAAACTTGTGAGGGCCCTTAGAGCACCCTAATCCGGCCCTGTCGCAAAATCCGTTCTTAACGGACGTCTACTAACTATAAACTACCTCCCTGCCAAAAATCATCTTTATACGTCTAGCGGTTTTCGAGATTTCGTGATGAATCAGTGAGTGACCTTTCGCTTTTATGATATAGATAGATAGATAGATTGTCAATACTGTTTTGCCTCATGAATTTCCCTGGTTTTTCTGTGCAATTGTCGAATTCGAATCACTGTACCTACATCCGTAGCGTCTTATCGCTGCTATTCAGAAACGGAAATTCAATATCTGTATACAGTACTCATCCTTTGTTTGTCAATTTGATTTTTATTGCTGTGTAAATCCCCTAAAATAATTGCCGTTGAATTAAATGTGGCTGCTTTAAAACGCTGAAATTGTCATTTTCCGTCGCAGCATTATTTTTCTGTTGTTAACCATAAAAACAGTTCAAAGGGTGAACAGACCACTCCCGTCAGTCAGTGTCGGTATTCAGCCAACAGCATTCCAATGAACTCTACAAAAAGTTCACTTCATAGATTCCTGATTAACTAAATTGAACGTGTCAATACAAGGTGCTAAAAGACCCCTTGTAAAGCCGTCAACTAAGCATTCACACACAGTAACTGTATGCAAAATAAATTGTTTGGACACTGGTGAAAAATCACTGTTTTTGGTAGTACAGAGGTCGTGAAGGTATTTAAAGTAATATTAAAACATTAAAAAATTGCATTTTTTTTTAAAACTCGTACTTTTACCCTGCCTAATATAATAACCATATAGAACAGAAAAGAAACTGACGTTGTAGGTGCGTAGTATTCGCAAACGGAGAGCGCGACTAGATCATGAACATGAACAAAGAAAAAGAAGTAAGAGGGATCTTAGCATGCTAGTGTTTGGCTACCCCATGATAAAACGGTACCAGATTGCAACCGAAATTCCCCTAACATAATCAGCAGTGGTTGCGGCCCAATTTACGAACAGAAAGTCGTGGGTTCGAACCCAAAGCAAGTGCATTATTTTGTGTAACTTATATCATCAGTCATCACCACTGCTCTCAAATCGGTGAAGGAAAATATCGTAAGGAAACGGCAACGGAACCAAAAAATTCGAAGACATGTGCCATCTACGACCCCGCACTGAACTGCCTTTTCTCAAGGGGAGGTCCCCTTGAGAAAAGGCCTGAGTCCCTGCAGTGGGAACATTGTAGGTTGATGATGATGAATCATACCTCCCCTCCATTTATTTCACAAATTCAAGTGGTGTGTAAACGATAAAATAGTAACGAGGCGTGGGAAAATGCGGAGTGTCGCGGCTAATAGCTTTACCGCACCATGGCCAAGCTAGTTGATGGCACGCCCGATGGAATTACGGACACGTGGCGGGCACTGCGGGCGACGGTAACGTCGGTAATTACATCACAGCTTCACAAACAATGTCGAACAAAACTTAGTTAGTCTCGCAGTTTTCTCTAATCTAGATACCTGTGCAATACAAGCAGTGCACTGAAGATTTTTTTGTGTTACTTTTAAAATCTGGACCTAGTGGTTTAGGCTGTGGATTTTTTTAAGCTCTTATTTATCTTACCTTGTTACGTAGTGGGCAATTCCGAGAAAAAATGTACGTAAAGAAAAAGTACTGTCACAACATTTTACAAACAATTTACATGATCATCTTATACTCTAACGAATGCAGTTTTTTATGTACAGTATAGCTCATTATCTTTAAAACAAAATCATTATGGAGTCAATTGTTGTTAATTCAATTGATCTAAAAATAAAAATAAGAATCAAAAAAGTGATTTTTTGCGTGTCACACCGCCTATCGTTAACTTTAACCAACCGAAGTTCATGGTTATTTTAGACATACTTCAGCATTGTTTGGAATTTATTATAGAATATTGTTTTGTTTATAATTATACCGTTAATTTTACTCATAAATCTTATTGTATTACACTAAATTTATGAAATATAAATTAATCAAATTAGACCATGGTGAACATTCCACTGTAGTCACGGTACGGAAATACAGTGTTTAATTTGCTATCAAAAGTAAAAAACTACCAAAAAAACCTACTACTTAACTAAAAATACTCGATTAAGAAGTCCACTATAGTCACAGCAATAACGTGATACCGATATGTTGTCTTAATACATTATCCCTTAAGTAACGGTACATTTTTTCTCGGAATGGCCCTAGTATGTTGTATTAAGCTTTTATTTAACTTGCCTTGTTAGTTAGTTAGTATGTGTTGGTCAAAGCTTGCAACTGTATTTCAAACCAGACCCAAACGACCAAGCTTAAGTTTCGAACACACCTTTGGTTCTAGTGACAATACATTTTTATGACAGACATGACTTGATCCTGCTGCCGGGAACGTCTCACGAGAGAGTTCTCCTCCTTTTTTTTTTTTTTTTTTGGTGGGTGGAAAATCATCGAATAACCCCCCCCGCTCTTGGGCAGAGCGAAGGGGAGTGTCAGACTTCTACTGACTAAAAACCGAACCCATGTTCCTTCTTTGCCCTTGCGCCGAGGCCACGTAATCTAGTACTCCACCTCTCCTTGGATCCTCAAGGGTTAATAGCACGGACTCTTTGTAATACGCGTTCAATTTCCATGGCTAAACCAAATTTTCTTTATTCCATTCTGAGATAGGAATTTTTTAAAGTTAATATATTTTATTATTGAGGAGCTCGTGGCTTAATAAGAACTGCCACTCAGGTCGATCTTTAGGTAAAGCTGTGCTTGCCTAGGTCGGTCTGTGGATGGGTGACCGCCCGACATACCGAGTTTCCTCCGTGCCTCGGAAAGCACCTTAAGCTGTTGGTCCCGGCTGCCATATATATAGATCTTTGGCAGTCGTTACAGGTAGTCAGTGACCTGAAATTCTGACATCCAGTCTTACCAAAGGGTATTCTATTACCTAGTATTAACTGGGTTGTGGAGGTCAGATAGGTCCATGTAAAATACTGGTATTCAGCTGCATCCGGTTAGACTGGAAGCCGACCCCAATATAGTTGGGAAAAGGCTAGGCAGGTGATGATATTTTATTATTGAGTAGATAACGTAATTTTTAAATATTCAGCTGTGCCTATCTATATATTGTTGTTATTTTACCAGGTACATGTAATCACAGCAAAGTGCCACATTAGTACGATGTCAGAGTCTACTCCTATTAGTAGAAACTAAGGGAAAACGTGCGCGTACAATCTAGTAAATTGAGGTTTTACTCGCTCCTCTTACTTAGTACGTAGTATATAGCTTACATGTTCTTACCACAAACTGCCACGTACAATGGAGATTATTTACTGAACCGAGGAAATAATTGTCTTAAATAGTTTGCCAAATTATTACTAACGGAACATTTTTTGTACTGCCGCCGTAAATAAATTAACTAAATGAAGTCGATTCTTTAGAAAATGACTCCTTGACAAGTAGTTAATTTGCTACCCTGAAACGAAATAAGTCAATCCAATCCATTGGCTTTATGATACTATTTTTCAGATTATTTTGCATTGAAAACAAATAAGACTCGTGCAGATATCTGAAAATTTAGTGACCGACCCATAGTCACACTAAACTACCACACCAGTGTGACTACGGATAATTTAACCTGATCCGTAGTCACACCAGTGTGACTACGGATCAATAAAATTTATTAGTCGTCCGATTAGCCGGATAAATAACCAAAATTATAGGCTGTTGCTAGTCGTCCGCTAAGTGGATGAATCACCGTCTCGCGACAGTATCCTTTATGGGCGGCATGGGCACCGGGCCGTAGGACGACGAAGGAGGCCGGCGGAGGCCCGGCACTTCGGGGACAGAAGATATTAGTGTTATTTAATATGCGAGCGAAGCGAGCGCGCGTCATGGAGTACAAAAATTATGGAAATAATGAAAATAAAAAATTATGTAAATTATGGATACTAACCTAGTACTAATTAACCGTAGTCACACCAGTGTGACTACGGATAATTTAACCTGATCCGTAGTCACACTGGTGTGGTAGTTTAGTGTGACTATGGGTCGGTCATGGAAAATTTAACTACAATTTCTACCGCTTGTGAGAATTACCTAAACGTGTAGCTCGTCGCTTTGGGGATAAAAAAAAGCCATACAAAACTTTGCAGCGGATAAAAATGTTAATACTTGAAAATCTCGGTTCAAAGGCGGGCCTGGGCACTTGTTAATTGGCGGGCCGGCAGACAAAGCTCCCCTTGGAAGTCAATCAAGTTCGAAACGGACTACTCCAATACTACTCGCGTTTTTATTCTTAGGCAGAAATTAGCAATTCATAACTTTGCCTTCGTGTTCTACGTCAACTAGTATATTTTAGCGTGAAGACACTTTTGTAGATATTCTCGTACATCGATCTGCTTGTGCTTCATTTAGGTACTCTTATAGGCATTCGATTTAGGTCAGGTGGTTTTGGAATAAGTACCTAGAAAATAAGGCATACTTTCGCTTACTTTAAACTTTGTCCGCCTAGGTAATTCAACTAATAATTATTCCGCATATAGCGATTTGCTATAACTGAGAATAACGTTAAAAAAGGAACTTAAAAGTTTCTTTTTTCATCGGCAATTTTCCATTTGCGCATATTCGGCGTTGCTCTCAAAGGTCTTTATAACCGACTTCAAAAAGGAGGAGTTTATCAATTCGTCGGCGATCTTTTTTTTATGGTTGTTCCCTGATTACTCGAAGATGGCTGGACCGACTTAGTTTTTTTTTTGTTTTGTTTGATCTTCCCAGGTGGTCCCATGATCAGTCAGGATCTGATGATGGGATCCTAGGATCCCATCAATCCATCAATCTGTATATATCTGAATTCGAAGAGTTTTCTCTATTTCTCTAGAGAAATAGAGAAAACGGTTTAGGCGCAAAATGCCAAATTCTCAAAATGGCAACAGAGTCGCAAAAGGACAAATTCTCAAAATGGACAATTCTCAAAAAGCCAAATTCTCAGAATGTCTTAAAATTTTACAGGCACACTTGAAGTGATTTGAGTAGTTTTTGGAAGAGTAGTTTCTCGGAGTGAACCCATTTCAATTTAAACACTGTTTTTCCATTTCAATTTGGTGAAGATCTGATGAAGAACTTGATAGGCAACGGAACTCCTTAATAAATGATAGCAAATGAACTGGGATTACTGAAATCTTATGTTTGTCTATTGTTTACACCAGTTCATAACATAACAACCCGCCAATACGTTGTGAAGGGGTAAGCACATGTGAATCACTAAACAGTGAAAAACAAAAAACTTTTTAACAAAAAATAACTACTGCCACTAACCGACTTCAACAAAAATAAAACACAATAAAGTGAAAAATAAACTTCAGAAGATAAATCTGTTTCTAAAGTCAGTGGCAAAAAAAAAAGAACTCAAACAAACAAAATTCACCGACTTCAGAAACTGATTTTTCTTCTGAAGTTTATTTTTCACTTTTTATAGAAATTCAATTCTAAATACTTGTGTCGTGAATGAACTGACGATTTGATAGTAAATTGCTTGCAGTTAAAGGCACTTTTCAAAGAAATACCTAATACTACTTGAAAATATGAAAGGAAAACACTTTTATTCCTAAGAGGATCAGAAAGTCTGAGGTGCATTAAAACTGCAAATTGCTCACAAGCACGTACAACAAGGGGCTTAAATACCATAATAGATTTATTTTGACTGGAGAAGACACGACCGGTACAAAGGAATACAAATTATTTTTCAAAGTGTAGATTCTTCTTAAACCTATTTTCTTCGAAGCTACGCTTAACTGCTACACGTCCACAGATGCGTCTGCAACTCTGCACATAGTTATATTTTAACGTCGGTTGATGCGTCTGCCACCAATCCGTATGTTGTGGTTTTTTTTGACACACATCAAAGGGTGGTGTAAGTTATTTTCTTTTTAATTAAGAGTTCATTTATTTTAGATAATTATAATTCATACAATACATAACATTAACTCAATTTGCATATTAATACTGACAACACCTACATAAAATTTAATATGATTAAAGTTGTGTTAGTTTCGACATAAACATTATGTCAGTGATTGACCATAACCACACGCATCCATTTATTTTGGATAGCAATCCGTTCGAGATATTTACAATCGTCTCCAGGATGCCGTACACGCTCTGTGAAAAAGAAGCTTTCCTTTTGCACACAATAGCATGGTCGCACTACAATAGCGAGGCAGCCGTATCAGCGTCCTGAAATGTTGTTATATTATATTGGGTTTAACCAGAATAACATTTTGAGCTGCACTTTAATACATTTACAACAGCTCTCTGAATCTGGAGAATGTTTCAGGAGCGTTTTCATTTTGGTTCGTCTTGCACTTGAAAAACTGAAAGTTGTTGCTTACTCTAATTGCGCTGAAAGTAATTGTGACTGAACGCTTGTACTGTGAAAAGAGGTTTCGTTTTATGAACGTTGAGTGTGTACGAAACATATACTTGTATTGAGCATGCCTACATGCTTCAAGGAGTCAGGCCGACTCCAGAATCTGTCTTACTCTTAATTAACAAGAAGTATTTGCAATACTTTAGCACAATACAAGCACTCTGTTTAACAATTACCGTGGATTTCTGTTAACACAGATCACGTAATTACGAGCACGTTTATGTCATCAGTCCACACGTACATACTTACCTACATATCTACGTGTAGGTAACTATATCCTATCCTACCTACCTACGTACGTATACGTGACGGTACGTAAAGCCTTACTATAATCACAGTAATCACTACGCCGGTGTTCTTGGAAAATCTGGCTTGTGTACGCTAAAGCTCTGTAGACGCGGGTTCCGTAAAGGGTTAAATCGTGATTTAGTAGGTTACACAATAATGATGTTTTTTATTTAGAAATACATTTATAGAAAGAAATAGAAAACCATTATCATATACACACATCAACACGGTCTAGGGATATTTTTAAAAAAGCGAATTACTATCAATGTGTTAATTATTTATATGACATGTATATATTTAAAATATGCGTTATTTAATATTCTACCATTTTTTAATAATGGTTAAGGTACTGATTAAAATTTCAGGATTTTATGGAAAAAAAATGAAGCATAGACGGAAACCGTATATGAATTAACTTTTAATTTGTGAGTAAAAACTGAAAAAAATTGAAAAATCATTTAATTTGTGTTTATAAACTTGAAGTTAGTAGTCTGAGAAAGCGCCCATGATGTTCATAACACATCGGCAACGATTCGGCATGCTCAGAACAAGGTTGTCAATGTCTTGCTGCGGAATATTGTCCCATGTCCTTCTGAGGTGCGCAAAAAGTTGATCTTCTGTAGCCAAATTTTCAGGAACTTCCTTCAGAGCTCTTCTTTGCAGCATATCCCACGCATGCTCAATGGGATTTAGATCTGGCGATTGAGCAGGCCAGTCTAAGGCCCTAACATTATGTGTATGTAACCAAGCTGCTACCGTTCTCGCCGTGTGTGCCCGGGCATTGTCGTGCATGAACAGGAAATCTTGCCCCATTTGTGTTCTGTGGGGCAAGATTACGGGCCCCAGCACCTGTTGGACGTATCGTTCTGCCGTCATATTGCCCCGCACCCAAACGTGATCCGTCCGTCCTCCAAGACGAATTCCTGCCCAAACCATAATTGTTCCTCCTTGGTATGGGTGAACTTCCTGAGGGTTCTGGAGACGGCTCCATCGTCCAGGAACTCGCCAAACACGCGTCCTTCGTGAATCTGGATGGAAGCCGAACCTGGATTCATCCGTGAACAGCACATTGGACCATTGCTCACGGCCCCAGTCCACGTGGTTCCGAACCCATTCTAATCGTCGTCCACGATTGCCTCTCCGTAAAGGTGGGACCCGGAGTGGTCTACGAGAGCGTAGATTGCTTTCATGCAGTCGCCTTCTTACAGTTTGGTCACTCACAAGCACTTGGTGTTCCACTCGCAGCCTTTGGACCAATTGAGTCGCCGTTGCATTTGGTTGAGCTCGCGCAGTAATTTGCAAAAATCGGTCTTGTCTGGGGGTAGTGATGCGACTTGGCCCCCGGTGCCTCTCCGCTACTTCACCTGTGGCACGATAGCGTGTCCACAATCTTGAAATTACATTTTGATGGGTCCCTATGGCCTCAGCAACATTACGCTGAACAGATCCAGCTTACAGCATTCCCAAAGCTCGTAACATCTCCGCCCTCGTCAAATGTCGGCGTTGCATGGCTACAATACCTCAATTTTAACTTTATCTTTCGTTTAAAAATGAAAAAAAACTGTAACTAAACGTAATTCGTATTGTTTTCTAAATTTCGCACAAATGAAAATTCCCTCTCCTATACATCAAGACATTTTTATGCCACCGAAACAAAAGAATTTTCAAAAATTTGAATTTGGAATTAGTCTGAGATAAATTACAAACAAATCGGTGTATTAAAGATTCCAATGCGGCCAGTACTTTTCGAGTTATTTAATTGAGTATGAAATATCCCTAGACCGTGTTGAGGTGTGTATATCTATTTTTTCAACACACTTGCTCATAAAGTGGCTATAATTTCACCGCAATTAGGCTCATAATGACACCTATAATCAAACTGTGACTTTTTCATTATTATTATTCACTAGTGAGTTATAAGGATTTTTTTTAAATTTATTGTTGAGTTGCTACGTTCATAAAAAAGTTTCGATACAAAAAAGTTCGTGTTCAATAGTAAAAATAAATTAATGTACTTAGTGCTTGCTCATTTCATGCAAATTTGAATTTAAATAGATAATTTCAACTTGTACGTTTTTATTAAATGAAACTTTCACTCAAATAATATAACTTTAATTTATTCTGTAATTAAGAAAACTTTTTCCTCATTTTATACGTGGCTAAAACTCTATCGCGCTCATTCATTTAGTCTATGGTCGAGAATTTCATGGTGGCGCCACTGGTCAAGAAAAAATGCATCGCTACGTCAAACTTAGTACATTTATTTTATTAGTTCCGTGTTTTCCCGCATGCACAGATAAGTTGGTAGAACTGTAGATGCGCGCGCATAGGAAAACCGATTAATTTTTCCCGCTATTGTGAAAAAAAATCAGAACTCGTTTTAACTGTTGAAGATGACTTTTTAGTATTATATTTACACACATGCAATGTTTTTAAAACATTGCATTTGTGTAAAAAATTATAAAATAATCTTTTCAGTGAACATAATTTAAATTACAGTTTGTAATTCAACATCATATTTTCAACACACTTGCTCATAAAATGGCTCTTAATTCACTGCAATTAGGCACATAATGACACCTATAATCAAACTGTGACTTTTTCATTGCTATTATTCACTAGTGAGTTATAAGTTTTTTTTATTGGTTGAGTTGCTTTATTCTTAAAAAAACTTACAAAAGGTACCTAGGTTTCGATAGTAGGTCGTTTAATGACTGGCACTCAAAAAATTATAAGTAATTACATTTATAAGAGGCTTAAAATTGTTGTCTCAAAACTCGAAATTTGTATTCGTTCCAAGCTTTTGTAAAAACAGGAAAGCGAAATCAATTGTATCGAGATAAGTTACAGTCTTTCGAACATCTCAAAGTTACAATCGTCAGTCCACAGGAATATAACTTTTCAGTTTTGCCATACAATATGTAGACATTTAGGCACTGAAGTATTTCGTTGTTCACGCGCGTTCGTAAATATATATTCCAAGAAAATAATATTAAAAAGCAGTTTATATAAATTTTATTATTATCTCAGGTATCATTATCTATCCTGCTTCCGGTACGGATTTCAAATAACACGTGAACTATAAGTACCTAATGAAGAAGATTGTTATCCTTGTGAACAGGATATTGCGCTATTCTCGGCCCAATTAAAAGAAAGAAAGGAAAAAGGAAATAAGAAAATGTATAATGTTATGTTCATATCTCACACTGATATAAAATTGTACAAATATTATATCATTATAAAAACAATCTAAAATGGGCGATCAATAGGTTTGCCCCTATTAAGGAGTACTCAAACACAGGCTATTGAAATGTTTGTATATACCTCACTACTGCCTATATCCAACTACGTAGTTATTAAGAGTAGTGAGTAAACCGTGATTTATTATAACGTATTTAAAAAAAATGTTTCACAAAACTTATGCGACATCAAGGCCAGCTTAGTTGTCTCAGAGACGACACATAATCAGATACTTATCACGCATTAGTACATCACTAGACAATCTAGATAAAATGGAACCTGATCCTGATAGTGACAATTACGATAAGATTAATATAATAGAACTCTGTCCCTTTGCTTCGAAGCATTTTGGCATGTATTGAGCTATTAGGTAGGTACTTATTATTGTATGCAAATTATGCAATACGTGCGGAACTCTGGACAAAGGAAGCAACAGTACACACGGCTACACATCAAGCTATACAAAACCAGTTAATCTTGGCCTCACTTTACTAGATCTTTTCGCACAATGAACGATCAGATTATACTGGTTTTGTATAGCTTGATGTGTAGCCGTGTGTACATAGGTAGCCTGTGTCGGCTTTGTTGTCATCCCTAAAATGTATGTATCTATCTGATGGAAACCATACTCTGCATTAGACTTAATTAAACTGAACAATCAAGTCCAATCAGGTATTAATCAGTGTGTCCGGAAATCAGTAGAATACCTATTGTCAGAAGCTAAGCTTTGTGCAGGGATGCCTTGCCTGAATATACTACATGTGTTATAGTCCCAGTGGGTATAAGCACTAGAAAATATAGATGTTACCATGTGTAATTCTTTACTAGTGTTATTGATTCAAAAATCGGCCACAAACAAAGACCGACACAGATTTATCCGACGGCTTTTAAAAAAATGAAAGATTTGCAAATGGCTTTACGTTGTTGACTATCGTAGTTCAATTAATACACACCACTTAACATCTATTGTGAATTTGTGAATGGCATAACATGAAAAGGGTCTCAGACTGTTAGTCCACCTGAAATAATACTGAATGGAAATATTTATAACTTTGATATTCAGTCTTCTATGTTGGTCTCAAGTTCTGCGGCAGTTGTGACTGTAACATCTTTGACAAAAAATATTCAACTTTATTCCGTTTTGAGCACTTTTGGTGCGGTAGCTTCTAGTGATGGGGTATAATCGAATAAACCATATCGATAATAAGCAGCAGTTTTATTGCAGAATATTACATAATACATTTAATACAAACATATTCCAAAAAAAAAAAAAAAAACATTTGTAAACTGATTTTCTTTAACAAAAATAAGTTATAATTTAAAAAGTATGAGTGTCCTCCGTAGGAGCTCAAAAGGGAATACAGTTAAATATTTTTTATTGTTCCCATTTGAGCAACACGTTAAAATATTGTTTGGTGCTCTAATACCTTTGGTGCATATAGGTGATCTAAAAATAGGTGCTCAAACGAGAATACTCCCATTTATAGGTTCGACATCGGAGCTTTAAAATATTCCAAAATAGATATGTACGTATTTTAACTTTATAGTTCAACTCCGCTTTGCCGGTGCCTCATACTCGGATGATGGTTAAAACATCTGTTGTGAACTGGCGAGCATTCCACAAATGCTTATTCTTAACACTAATTTCGGATTGATCTCATTATTGGTTTTCGTACCATGAAAGTTTCACAATACAGATATCATAATTAATGCATTCAGTAGTGTTCTTATAAAAATGTTTTATTAAAAAAACTAAGACACGTGGTACCGTAAACTACCGACGTGAGCGTATTTTGTAGTACTAGTCTTAATTACCTTGACCACAGAAACCATGAAGATTTGATATCGTCATCAATCACTCAATTTCTAGGTATCGTAATTGAATGGGTCAGTGACGACAGCATTGTTACTTTGTTCTCTAGAAACTGTTACTGTAGATACCTAAAAACATACCTATTACGTTCGTTTTGTTTTACGTTGAGCTGGCAAATTAACAAATTAGTGCCATATAGAATTTCGATTCATGGCAAAACCAAAACCATTTTAATAATACATAACCCGTTGAGGCTTATACAATACTCGAATATCAACATGAAAATCTCTCCCCTCGCGTAAATCGAACGATTCACTCATGTCTACTATACGATATCTGTATCGTACTATTATACAGGCGGACAGATAGGAGCCAATATCAATCGGTCTGTTGCCCGAACATTTGGTTTTAACGTTTGGTTTCGGAAAATTCGGAGGGCGCGACCCGCTCTTAGTCAGAAATTGACTTGTGACAGTTAGTGTCAAGTTTCTGTACCAAGTCAAGCGATTATTTAGCAGATGTGAGGGGCAATTTCTTAACGATGTATTTTTCTTTATCGCGTTCATAGCTAGCGCAAATTGATAAGTACCAATTGAAGTGTATTATTGAAGGAAGATAAGTTATTGTGCACTCGTGCAGTCTCCGTGAATCCGGTGTTTGTACCAGCTTCCTTATTGCATCCTCTCACTGAAAATATGAATTTGGTGTGAAATCTATTTGGTTTATTTCCGTAGACCGGACCTGTCTGTGTCGTTGAGTCGAAACTGTTCGCGCCGCACGTCGCAGCCTCAACTCTTCCATTGCCATTAGTCCAATTTGTTATGTTACTAACTTGGTTGATGTAGCACTTGGTACCGATATTTACCTTTTTCACACATTTGAATTGTTCCATTTTACGAATATGAATATCTGTTTAATATGTTAATATATATTCAGTCATCAATTATTTAGTACTAGCTTTTGCCCGCGACTTCGTTCGCGTGGAATAGTGACTTCCGGCAGATTTTTGGTTTATCTCGCCAAAAAAAAAAAAAATCCTATGTCCTTTCTCAAATTCCAAACTATGTCTGTACCAAATTTCATCAAAATCCGTTCAGCCGTTTAGGCGTGAAAGAGTAACAGACAGACAGAGTTACTTTCGCATTTATAATATTAGTATGGATAAAATTAATTTGATAGGTACGACATAAGTTATCCGACATAATTTTGGTTTAAACACCAGTTTCGAATAATTTTCCGCTAAAGTATACGGTAGACAGGTACACACGGCTACACATCAAGCTATACAAAACCAGTTAATCTTGGCCTCACTTTACTAGATCTTTTCGCACAATGAACGATCAGATTATACTGGTTTTGTATAGCTTGATGTGTAGCCGTGTGTACAAACATTTGTTTATTTTAGCATAAGTAGGTACGTACTGATTTTAACAAACCCACGCAAACTTTTAGTTCAATTAGACTTGCAAAACACCAACTCAGCACTCAGCAGCAGCGAGTATCTCATCGACTTGTAGGTAGCTTCTGAGAAATAATAAAAACGCAGATCAAATTAATTAATTTGCAGGAAATGCTATATAAATCCTCTAGTAAGAAATAGTAACGCCGTCTAATAAGATTTTCTCTTTTCTCATTATCAATCTCGATTTCATAGAAAATTGCAAGCTAAAGACTGATGAAATTAATAGTACATTTTGATACAAGTGCGGAAAGTTTGTTATTGCATTCGAGGCAGATTGAACACCCTAGCCGTATGGCGAGGGTGTTCATGGGGTCGAGAAACGCAATAACAAATTCCCACGTGTATCAAACGAAGTTTTTCAATACACTTTCAAAGAAATTAACTAAAAACGTTATGTGTTGTTGTCAACAAATATGAGACTATGATTTAATTTACTTTTTTTCCGCGGTTTGATTACGCCAGGTTGAAAAAGAAGCAAAGGTATAAAGCCGCCAAACAAACTCACAGGAAAAATATAAAATTCAAATATTTTTTAATTCAGAACACAAAAAAATGTTTACTTGTTCATAAAAGTAAATAATTGTTTAACATATTTACATTTATTATTAGTATTCTTTTTACAAACACAATTTAAATATTCAAAAAATATTTACGCTGTAAAGACGTAGATCAAAATGACGAGATTAAAAAAAAACATGCCTGCTCTATATTAGTCAGTGGTGTTTTTTTTAAATTTCTTATGTTTTAATCGAATTACCGCTACTTTAAGATCTGAAAGAATCGTAGTGCAATAAGGCTGAGGCTACAGTAGGCAGCGATTTGCGATGCGACTGGAAGAGCGAAATTTTTTGAACTGAATTGAATTGATGTACGGTGTAGCCATATACGTGAGCATTCATTTACTTGTTTTAATCGCTAATGTGTCGCAGGTCGCGTCGCGGCCTAATGTAGCCTCAGCCTACGAGCTAGTTTTCGAAGAAGTGTAGGTATTGAAAAGTTCCTTTAAATAAACTTTGCCCCACACTAGGAATTTTTCCTGTATCGCGGGTGCGTTCACAAACATTTAAACTCACTTAGACAAATACCCAGACCCGAAACAACTATCTGTAGGTCATACAAATATTTGTTCCGTGCGGGGATCGAACCCGCGACACGCAGCGCAGCAGTCCATTGCTTGAGCCACTGCGCCAACCGTGCCGTCAGAAAGTCAGTTGCTCATAAAGTGGCTATAATTTCACCGCAATTAGGCACATAATAACACCTATAATCAAACTGTGACTTTTTCATTGCTATTATTCACTAGTGAGTTAAAGGGGCTTTTTTAAATTTTATTGCATGTTTGAGTTGCTATGTTCGAAAAAGTTTCGATACAAAAAAGATCGTGTTCAATAGTAAAAATAAATTAATGTACCTAGTGCTTGCTAATTTCATGCAACTTTGAATTTAAATACATAAATTCAACTTGTACGTTTTTAATATAAATTAAACTTTTAATCAAATAATATAACTTTTGTTTTCTCTGTAATAAAGAAAACTTTGAATTCCCTATTTTGTCCGTGGCTAAAACTCTATTCGCGAAAAGTCAAAAATAAAGAAACCTTATTCTTTTAGTCTATGGGCGATCTCCATTGTTATGTTACTGTGAATTTCATGGTGGCGCCACTGGTCAAGAAAAAATGCATCGCTACGTCAAACTTAGTACATTTATTTTAGTTCCGTGTTTTCCCGCCTGCACAGATAAGTTGGTCGAACTGTAGATGCGCGCGACAAATTTTTCCCGCTATTGTGAAAAAAATTCAGAACTCGTTTTTACCTGTTGAAGATGACTTTTTAGTATTATTTTCTTCACAAGTGTGTTGAAAAACGTCGTTGTATTGATGATTACACGCTTGTACCATAATGTACTATTGCTGGTTTATTAATTTAATACCTAACCCATTTTATTCTAGTTTGCAGAGAGCTTTTCATGGATTTCTACCTAACTGATGGTAGATTATATTTCCGTGACGCACGAATTCGCAGTTATTAAATTTAAAAAAAATCGAGCCTGTTCATATCACAAATAAATAAAAAACATCCCCGAGGCACCTGCAGCAGTATCGGATAAAAAAGAAGTAGGTACTGGATTTGTTTTTGCACCGCGCTGTTATGATACTCGTATTGATTTCATCGGTACAGCGCATATCGTAATTCATTTCGCGAACAATAATTAAGAGCCGGCAAATAGGGCTTCAGTCTGTATGTAATGAAGCAGCATTCAGTCGAACAGTTCAAAGCTCAGGGTGTGTTAGATCGAGGTCTGATAGCGACCGAGTGACACCGCGGATTACTAATTAGGTAGGTTCCGCGCCGTAGTCAGATCCAATGTAGACTCCAATCGGGCTGAGGGCAGGTTTCTACCGAACTACAAGCTCGAAGTTAATTTAGGTTCCCACATATAAACGATAGGTTTCTGTCCAGTAGTTATAACCGAAACATTTTGGCTGAATTGTAAGTGCTTGGCCAGACTGCAAACGCGGGCGCGGGGCGGGCGCGGCGCGACAAACTTAAACGTATGGAACTTCATTTGAGTGTCCGTAGTGGGCACGCGGGCGCGGGAAGCGGCGCGGGCTACTTTCCGCGGGGAGCGCGCGGGCAACTCGTGCCATAGCTCGTTCATACAAGTGGCCGCAGTGAGTGCGCGGGGCGGCAAGCGATAAACCGCGCGGGAGCGGCGTATTTCAAACTTTAGTCTGCGCCAGATAACCAGATAAATTGGATTTATTTATTTAGCTTTAACTTTTATAAGTTAAAGCTTAAGAAATTAATCTAATAATTTATAATAATTTATAGAAGTATCCAATTAATTAAAATAACCGAATTTTAAAATTCTTACCAAAATTTTTTTGCTTCGCCGAAAGTTGTTTTTTTTTTATAATATAATTTTCAATATTTTGTAATATGTAGTCAAACGTATCCATTGACATTCTTGTATATTCAAAAAACTTTTGAGGTTGCTCTCGCAATCTTTCATACAGTGTGTAAAATTCTCCTTCATTTTCTCTGGTTAAATTAATTTTATTTACTCCATTTTTCTCTTTTAGCATTTGCCATATAAAGTGAGAATTTTCCAATAAAACAAGTCTTTGTCATCCAAATTATATTTTGACAAACACTGGACGAACAGTTGAACGCGACAACGCTCGGAACGAAATCGCGGTCCACTGCGGACAGGCAAATCGCGCGCGTTCCCGCACCCGCGCCGCTCCCCGCACCGCGCTGCCAGTCTGGCCAAGCACTTAAGCAAATTCCTACATTGACTTGTGAAATCATCGTGATTGCCAGATGTTTCAAGATGCTAATTAGTTTTATGAAACGTCTAGGAAAATCCGGTATGACCGCTGATTTGCAGTGTGTAACAAAAAGGTGCGGTTATATTTCAGGGTGTGATTCAGACCATCAACTGAACAACTTTTTTCAAAGGACTACTATCGCAATCACGAAAAAGAACATGCTATATTGGCTTTACGATACGTCTGTTCGTGATATCTATACTTCTATACTAATATTATAAAGAGGTAAAGTTTGTGTGTTTGTATATTTGTTAAATTGTAAGGGGTAATATCGGGATCTACTGAACCCATTTTAAAAATTCTTTCACCAATAGAAAGCCACATTATTGCTGAGTGTCATAGGCTTTTTATCCCTGTATTCCCACGGGAACGGGATCTACGCGGGTGAAACCGCGGGACGTCCGCTAGTACGATATAAATAGAACAGCTATGATCGAATTAAAATTGGCAATAATTGAAGTGTATCACAACTTTTCAATAATTCCCGAATTTGGACTCGTGTGCTTCTCGTTACATGATGATTAAATTCCTACCAGTTATTTGGAAATACTTTACTTTCGAGTGCTGTGAAGTACCCCTGTGCAATATTATTGCAGCCCGGCCACGAATACGAAGCGTATCAATTTTGATAATATTGACAATTTTAATAACAAGGTTCGCTGCCTATAATATTATTGTTTCTGTTCGATGCATTCCGATGATATATATCAATTTCAGATACTGCCAATAAATAACTTAGAATTATGAAGACCCGGATCGTTATCAGTTACATGGGTATTAAAATTCGCAACAATACGACACGAAGTTTTATCGTTGTGTCTCAGTTAGCGTTGCTATGTCTATAAAATATCTCGGGTTCCACGGAATGTCGGATGTGTGCGCTACTTGTCGTGTAGAGAGAGCTTTAGGTAAGCAACGCCGGCGGCGGCACAGCTTTATAACAGTGATTGGGAGTTCTTTTGTTTGCCGGCGGATATCGGCGACTGCGATTCACGCCGCATTTCAAGCACGAAGGAGTTTATTTGCCTTGCATTTCACAAAACTTTTTAGAAGCTTTTTTTCTGAATATGAGCTATATGGAGCCAAAATGGCTGCAGCTGCTGTAGAGCCCCATAGCTTAATTAGTCGGTAGCAGCTCGACAGCTATGACATTTAAAACGCTAATCACCAAAGGGTTGGGCGGGCTAAACTTCCTATCGAATTTAGCACTATCCACCCATCTTATTAGCATTAGGAACACTTCAACTATCCCGCCACAACTTAATGAAACCAAAATTGCTCATTGCTGCAACGCTTTGAAAAATCAAAACTTCGTTCAAATAACATAATCGAAACACTGTACTCGTAAATGACTTTTTCCAATTCATAAATTGGAACTGTACCTATCAGTACAGTCTCCTCTTTGAGAGAAAAAGCTAATAAGATTTTTCCCCAAAAAGTAAAAACTTTTGTAGTACCTTTTCTCTTGCGGAAAATATAATTTACATTAGAATTTCGCTTTGAGTGCTTATTGCAAAGCAAGCAAGCACAAGCAATTAATATTTCGTTTGCAAACGTGATATTTGATCACTAAAATACCTCCCCAATTAAATGGATGTACAAAATGTTGCGTTGAATTGCATGCGGTACGGTGAGTTCTCGGAACTTGGAGGCGTGGTGGGTAGTTTGTGTGGGAGGCGAGAGCGGGCGCGGGCGCGGGTAGCCGGGAACACAGCCTTGTCGATGCGCGCGCAGCCCTCTAGCACTGCTAAGCGCCTCCTCACTCCGCTTGCACGCTACAAGTGTCCAGCTGTGTCCAGCAGCGTTGCACCAGTGCAGCCGGTCAAACGCATCCGTGTCCTCGCCGCAGATACACAGCTCACTTGTCGTGCTCTCATCCGTCGCCGCCGCATCCGCCGCCGCTGCTGGTACCTTCTATCTACTTAGCAGATCTTCTGCTAAGTTTCGGTGCGTGACTTTTTTAATCATTTCACATATTTAGTGGCAGTGCTTTTCAATATGTTGCACAATAGGGATGTTAACAAAAAAATATTATTAGTCCGTCAGATAGATTTCCAAAAAATATTGGACACATATTTTTTCTTTATAAGCTATTGCATAGCTTCTATCGCGGGCCTTGAGCGTGGAGAGCGAATCCAGAAATTCCGTAACGAAAATATTGTGATCAATCAGGTTGCTATGGTTACGGAAAATAACAAGGTTGTCAACTGAGGTTGTCAAATTAAATAATTGATAAAAAATGCTATGCAATAACTTTACCGCGGCAGTCTCCGAGTGCCACACGTTTTTTTATTTCACGTAAACAAACAATGAAGACGATATAGTGCTTTGAAAACTCGTGTGACGTCATATTCTCAGACATTAGTATGACATTTCTTAGCGAGCAGTGACGTCACAACCTCCCACTCAAATCTTTGACGCGTTTTATCTTCGTCAATTTTTATTGATTTGATAAAACAAAAAATACGTATCCAATATTTTTCGATAATCTAACAGACGGACTAATTAGAATCTATGAACCCCCATCTAGACGGTACGGATCTCAAGTGTGTGTGCGGCGTGTCTCCACAGACAATGGCCCACCTTCCATCTTGCGCTGCATGCCCTGACACCTGCACACTTGATGATCTAATGACTGCATCAGCGAGCGGAGTTCGCACAGCTGATTATTGGGCCAAAGAACAATGTCCAAAACGTCCCCACCCTTGTAGCACTTTAAAACCTATGTCAATCGAAGGGTTATAGTCAACTTATCATTTTATTGTATGACAGCGAAACTGAAATCCGCATCCGAAAAAAGTTATATCGTTATGAAGAAACCGAAATCAGTCACAATAATAATTATGTTACCGACCAAGATACTTTTCTTTTTGTAATTATTACTGTGGAATGATGTCGTTCGGAGTTTTCAAACCTCGGAACTTAACCTTCTGCAGCGAGGTGTGAGACAGGGAGACGTCATATATCCGAAGCTGTTCATCGCTGTACTGGAGGATGTTTTCAAGGTTCTGAATCGGGAAAGGCTAGGCATCAATGTAAATGGTGAGTACATCATTCACCTTCCGTTTGCTGACTATATAGTGGCTGAGACCATGGAGGACTTCAGAACAATGCTCGATGACCTCAGTAGAGTTTCCGAAAGAGTGGATCTTAAAATGAACATGATCATAACCATGATCATGTTGAATGGCTATGTAAAGCGCTTTGCTGGGTCGTTTATTATGCGCACAGCCAAGGAGTGGAATTCCCTGCCTGCGTCGGTTTTTCCGAGTTCATATAACCCTAATCTGTTTAAGTCGCGAGTAAACAGGCTTCTACTGGGTAAGCTCGTTCCATCGTCGACATCATCTCTGCCCTTAGGGCAAGATTGAAGTCAAGAGCAAGCCCATTTATAATTAAAAATAAATAAAAGTAACATCCACTCCGAACGATATCATTCCACAGTAATAATTACAAAAAGAAAAGTATCGTGGTCGGTAACATAGTCATTATTGTGACCGATTTCGGTTTCTTCATATCGATATAACTTTTTTCGGATGCGGATTTCAGTTTCGCTGTAATACAATAAAATGATAAGATGACTATGGCCCTTCGATTGACATAGGTTTTAAAGTGCTACAAGGGTGGGGACGGTGTCCATACATTTTTGTGCATTGTTCTTTAGTGACGGTTTGCCATCGACACGCTAAGAAGAAGATTAGAATCTTATTTTTTTTAGTCAATAAACATCCCTTGATATAATTTATTTATTTATTTTTTATTTATTTATTTTTTATTGGTTCACCAACGATTATTTACACAGGATGTATGGTAAATGTAACATGCAAAAATTTAATTGCAACAGTGCAATAACCACTTAAAGGTAAACTCCGCATGCTTATAGAAGTTGTACAGTTTATAATATTAATCTAATGTTCTAGTAGTTGTAATTAGTAGTTTAACATAAATAATTACTTAACTAAGAGCCTTAAGGTCTAAAATAATTTAAAATAACTAAATAATTTATATAACAACATAGGGTACAAATTAATGTTTAAAACACATTTCCTCTCATGCGTGATGATGAAAGTGAAAAGCATAGTGAAAAGGTAATCTATTTTGCAAGAATCTTAAAAATATTGGCTTTTAATTTACCCAAACTTTCAAAGTGCAAATCTATTTGATCACTGCAGTTATTTACAACCTTGCATAGCCTTGCATAGGGGGAATTGGCGCCTAGAACCGTTCTGCTCTGCGGTGGGCAGAGTGGTGTAATAGCACTGCGAGGAATTCTTGAGGGGGCACGGAAATTAAAGGTCTGCAATATTTGAGGGCAGTCAATTTTGTGGTGCATCACTTTACACACAAACATTGCGTCATTAATGCGTCGGCGATTGTCTAGCGAAACCATTTTAAAGTGTTTGAGTCTGTTACTGTACGAACGTACTTTTCTAGTTATTCCGCTAGAAAACGCCAGGTGCCATAGAAAACGCTTTTGAACGCGTTCTAGACGCAACGAGTGTGTGGCATAGTGCGGACGCCAGATCACGCTACAATATTCTAACATACTTCTAATTAAGCTATTGTAAAGCATGATTTTAGTTTTACAGCACCTAAACTGTTTGGAATTCCGTATAACAAATCCCAGCATCTTGGAGGACTTTTTTATTATGTTGTCTATCTGCGGAATAAAAGTTAACTTTTGATCAAACAAAACACCAAGGTCTCTGATTGTGTCCTGTTCCGCAATCTTTACTCCTTCGATGTAATAGTCTTGATCTATTAGATAATGTTTTCGCGTGAATTTCACATGATAACATTTATTTGGGTTTAATTGCATCCCATTGGCTTGACACCATTGCACAAGTCTATCTAGATCGCTCTGTAGAGCAGAAGCATCATCTTTAGATTTGACAATTTTGACAAATTTTAAGTCATCTGCATACATGAAGATAACAGAGTTAAGAAAACAATTGGGAATATCGTTAATAAAAAAATTAAATAAAATGGGCCCCAGATGAGATCCTTGTGGTACGCCAGACGAGATATATCGCAGGGCTGACTGGAAACCGTTGATAACAACGTAGAAAGATCTACCCACCAGATATGAACTCAACCATGAAAGTAATGACCCGGTGATGCCATATGCCCGTAATTTGTTAATTAATATTCCATGTGACACCCTATCGAAGGCTTTACTGAAGTCCGTATAGATTACATTAGCTTGGAAACCCGAATCTATTGCATTCGTTAATAATTCAGTAAACAGTATTAGGTTGGTAGTTGTGGATCTAGACTCCACGAAGCCATGTTGGTCCACGCTTAGGTACAACTTTAAATGATTTTGAATATGGGGGCAGACTAGAGACTCAAAAATTTTTGCAAAGGTAGATAAAATTGATATGGGTCTATAATTAGAAACCATGTCATCATTATTTGATTTGTGCACGGGAACCACCTTCGCCACCTTCCATTTTGAGGGAAAAAGTCCTGTAGCCAAAGATTTATTAAAAATCAATGACAATGGTATAACCAACTCGGCTGCGCACTCATGAATGAAATTAGGCGGTATTCCATCGGGCCCCGCGCCCTTATTGCAATCCAGGTTTTTTAACTTTTTGTACAACGCCTCATCATCAATAAACATATTTGATAAGCATAAGCTATTATTATGGAGGTCACGTAAGTACATATTATTATCATCATGGAGAGTGGAACCGTCCTGACTAGGGCTGTAAACAGAGGAAAAGTAGGATGCAAAAATATCGCATATCTCTGTTGCGTCAGATGACGTAGTTGTACCATCTGTCATCGACATAGGGTATGCGCTAGACCCCCCCCTCTTAGCTTTAATGTAAGTCCAGAACAATTTAGGGTTTTTAGAGAGTTCGTCTTCCAAGTTCTTTAAATAGTTGCTGTAGCAAACTGTCGCAAGGTCTTCACAGCGTTTACTGATTATTTTTAATTCAATTTTATCTAACGGGTTTTTATAGATATTGTAGCGTTTTCTGATCTTGTTTTTTGTATTAAGCATTTTAATAAGACTTCGGTTAAACCATGGTGGGTATTTTCCATTCTTGGGTACTTTAGTAGGGATAAATCTTTTTATAACTGTATCAATAATGTCGTAAAAAACTTGAAGCATCCCATTGACATCATGCACACCCTCAAATAATTCTTCCCATTTAAGTTCTTTTAGGTATTTTCGAATCAGTATGTAATTTGATTTACGAAAGTTAGGTTTTCCTTGTATAATGTTATATGGAAGTTTATCTTCCTTATTTAACGAGATGATAATGTCCAGGGGTGGATGGTGCTGATCAATATTACACAATGAACAAATACTTTGACTTACGTTACACAATGGATTATTACACAATACGAGGTCAAGCATCCGACCAGAGGCATTACTTATACTGTTACATTGGTTTAGCTTGTTAACATGTGTAAAATCTAATAAAGCTTCGCAAGTATTAGTAAGCTTGAGGCTGTTATTTGAATTACTGACTTTTCTCCAGTCGATACTACCCAAATTGAAGTCACCAATTATACATACGCATGAATCGTTAAGTTGTTCAAAAGCCGCATTACATTTATCCAAAAAGTTTTCCAAGTAGGACATGCGCACAGGTGGTGGTAGGTACACCGCACAGAGAGCTATTCGACGAAAAGTCTTACATACATGAAGATCAAGGGTGACCCAAAGGTCCTCACAACTACTTTCAAAATGAACAGCGCGTTTAGAACTAATTTTTTTATTAACAGCTATTAATACACCCCCACCCTCTTTACCACTATGTACACGCGAATTTTCTCTGTCCTTTCTGTAAACCACGTATCTATCGTCGAATAGCTCACTGCTCCGGACGGTACCATTAAGCCACGTCTCTGAGAGAATGATAATATCGTAATTATTACAACAAACATTGCGGTAAACGGTATGCGTTTTTGTTCGCAAACCTCTACAGTTCTGATAAAATATTTGTAGACTGTCGAATTTTGAAAAAGGTATATCACAATAACGTGTATTTTTAGTAAGAAAATACTAATACATTAGGGGTATTCAGTTAGATCAACTTATTAAAACAGTGTTAGATCAACTTATCTAAAGAGTCTAAGTTCTTTATCAAAATATGATCGGCTTCAGCAGTTTTCCTGGCAAAAATTCTGCCATTTCTTACCCAAACAAATTTATACCCCCTATCCTTTGCCCTAGATCTTGTGGCAGCATGGAGCGCTTTATTAGAGGGAGACAAATGTTCGAGCACATATACCGGTTTTTTGTCACCAGCTATCCCAAGGTCGGCACTATTAAGTTTCTCAGTATTAGCCTTCTTCTCTTTATTGTAGTCGATAGTCGAAGCCAGGAGGTTGTCGCGAATTCTTGGAGAGGCCAGCTGGACAACGACTGAGCGTGGGCGGGTGTTAGTAGCTTGGAGTTTGGCTACGCGGGTGCAGTGAAGAATGTCGTTGTCGCTCAGCAAACACCCGACAACTGATCCCAACTGCTTAACGACTGCATAAAGATTCTCCTGTTTATTTTCGGGTAGGCATTGGAGTTCCAGATTGTTTGAACGAGTTTGTTGTTCCAGGTAATTTATACGGTGACTTAGATCCGCCACTGTACTTTTCAGGTTATTATTTTCTTCTGTTATGTTTTTCATAGACTTTTTTAAAGCCGTATGTTCGGATTGGGACTTTTCAAACTCTTTTGTGTGAAAATCCAATGAAGTAGCTAGCTCACTAATATCTTGCTTTATAGGTTCGAGTTCCTTGTTAACAACTTTTAGTATGGCGCTATTTAATTGCTGAAGCATGGAAGCGAATTCCGCCTTTACAACCTCTTGGACAATGGTGCGAACTTCTTCAGTGGTTACCGGAGTCTCTTGAGGGGGAGAGCTCAAGACTGGTCTTTTGTTTCCTCTTGTTTTTGACACGTACCGGTTTGGTGTGCCCTCCGCTTTGGAAGAGTTCGCAACACACCCCGAACATTTCCACTTACGATATACTTCGGAATCAACAGGAATTCCCGGGATAGATAAGCACGAGAAATGGAATGATTTATTGCATTTTATGCAACCAATGAAGTCCTGGTTATTTTCGCAATGGTTATTATTGTCAGCACAGCATCCCCAAGAACGTGCTGTCGAAGTCATAATACTTTTATAATATTATTCGAGTACCTTATAAGCGCCTTCAATATACTTTAGGTCATCCACGCAGTAGGGTATTGTAGTAAGCACTTGTGCCCACCCACAAATTTTAATGTCCTCCGCGTTATGGTCCGGTTCTTCAAGCAAAAGCGCTCACCAAAACAAAACAAGGTCCGCGGTACTTGTGGTCGACGACGCGACGAACGACGACGGCTCGTCACAGCGAGTTCGCGAGAAGAACGTCGTAAGTGCCGTGTAATACGGGGCGCTTACGCGTTTTACCGCGACGCGGCGTTCGATTACGACTGGCGGTAGGTCGGGTTATTTTGCTATTTTAATTAGTCCAGATTGTTTAATTTATACACTAAAACACTAAAGTATTGTTGTAAGCATATAGTACAAGAGTATGTCCATGCGAACTACACTTTTAAAGTCACTTTAATGCACTTTTAACACGATTTTAGATTTTTTTTAGTGAGACTACAAGAAACACGTACAACTTTTTTTGACGTTCTTAAACGAAATGATGAATATAATATAATAATGAATATCTAAAAATATATCTGCTAATATTATAAAACTCCTAGTTTCTGCTAATGTAATCTTAATAACACAATTGGTTTCCTTTGTTTAAATATTTTTTGATTTTAGTTTGTACTTTGAATTTTTTTAAGTTGAATATATAAGTAATTATATTTTATTTCCCTGAGTTTATTTTCTTTTTTTGTTAGTGTCAGTCCTTTCGATTGCCCCAATATTGTATTGTTAGCGATACCCGGTTATTTTATTCTGAGCATTTCGCTGCGATGATGGTGCTAAAAGGTTTTCATATAAGTATACACGTGTTCTCATTGTTAACGAGAAGCAGTGCGCGAACGGGTAAAATAAAGACCTCCGGCATTAAAACGGAAGTTTTTCAGCGCTCAATTGTTCGTAAATAAACCTGACGGAACGGAACTGCATTTCATTGCAAGTTGAAATATATTTGAAAACGGTACATACAATCTTCTTCTTATCGTGTGGGCAGTAAGGTCTAACGACCCCACCAGTGTCAGAGTTTCTAAACAGCCTCAAGGGCCTCTGACATGGTTTGAAGACCGCCATTTGGCAGCCGAGACCAATAACAGAATATACAACTCGCGGAATACAACGAGTTTTAAAGCTTAGTTGCAATTCTATTATTTCTTTAGAACATGATTGCATTATAAATTGGTTAAGTTGCGTGCACGTGAAAAGTAAAATCTTTCGTTTCTTACGTCATATTTATCCATTTTAAAATAATTATATATAATATTTAAAATAATCTTAATTAAATTGCGGATGAGTTTAGACATACAAAAGTTTTTAGGCAGACAAGAGAAAATACATATCACAGTAATAATTTACCCCCCTCGGGAAATCAAAGCAAAACTATTGAAATGGTTCAAGTTTACGTCGAACCGGCTAAAGGAAATCTTTTTCCGATCGAGTTATCTATTGTGAAAAGAAGACGTTTGTCGGCGTCGTCAATCCTTATCGATATATCGAATGGAATAAGTTCACGGCGAGGCGGCTTTCCTCGTTTGCTCTTAAGCTTATCCAAAGAACTTAACCTCCAGTTAAAACGGAAATTAATTGTTCTTAGGGTAGATTCAACCAAACTAGAGTAAGTTTTTACTCGAGAGTAAGCTACTGCTTTGTATGACAATTCTTATTCTCGAATAAACAATTGCATAGTAAGTGGTAGTTTACTCTCGAGTAAAAACTTACTCTAGTTTGGTCGAATCCATCCATATAAAGACAAACTATTTCGAAATAAAGAAAGGCATACAATTAAACAGTTTTTAAATATCGCAACCTGTTTCCGGTTTGCAAATGACATTTAACTAATGTATTTAAATCTTACCCAACAGACACTGCATTTTAAATATAGATCAAGAAAATTCCTAAAATCGACTTAAGAATTCCCAATGTGTTTCCGGTTTGCAAATGGCATTTAGCTAATATGCTTAGATGGTACTACATCACGACAATCTTGTACAGAGACCGCTTTAAACATAATAAACTGGGAAACTTTCTAGTATAAACCTTTTAAGCAATAAGCGGCTTTAAGTCTTGCGAATGGTATCTAACCAATTTACGTACATTTATGGTACATCACGCACATAATAACTAATAACCACATCAAAGTTTCCTAGGAATATGCCATACCATTAGTTAGCATTAATTACATACTTGCAAAGTGCACTTCTTGTTTACCAAAGTCTATCACGGCAGCAAGTTTCTTAAAGTTCAATTAAAACTTGGGTGTCAGTGCAAAGCAGATTTACAATGCGTTTTAACCTAGGAAGGGAAGGTTTGCCACCTTCGCATGACATGCTACCTGCTTACTATATATACCCTTGATTATATATAATCTAAATTAGAAGGACTACCCTCACAGTAAAGCTGTGTAGGTGATATCGTAGAAATTGCTGTATAATTGAATTTATGCTCAGTGATGTGTTTGCACTACTCGGTTTATAATTAGAATTCAAATTGGTTTAAAATGAGATGATTGCGGTTCTCTGTGCGTCACTTGAAAGCAAACCTTAAAATCTTGCTAATAGTGCTGCGTATCAGTATTGCTATTATTTTGCTCAACTTCCGCCTTCTTCGATCACAGACGGATTGCATTCGGATGCATAATATCTGACGTTTTAAGTGTGCTTCGAATGGTGGTGCCGTCGGTATACCACTTACAAATGTAAAATATATTACGTATTTTAGAATAGGCCCAATTAATGCAATGAAAGAAGTCTACCTGTTAATATTCAAATATTAATTCGGCAAAATTGGGACCAGTGCAGCCGTAGCATCAATTATAAAACTGTTGAAAGTTCGTGCTCATTACCGCGGGTTCTTTCATCTATGTTTGTACTGTCGTTCTTTGTAAGTCTCCGGGTCACCCGTGTGCCGTGTTTACGGAAAGGGCCTATTGCTTCAGTGATCGTGACTTTTGACGTCAATTAGGCAAACCGAACTAACACCAGCTCATAGAGATACGGATAAAAGAAAAAAAGCCTTTACCTATACCACCATGAAACGCTTATGAAACACGTCGCTCTATTATGCTACTTTGAATGCCCCTCATATTTCCGAGCTGGACGTCTGGACAACTATTCCATCGATGCTTTGTTTAACTTGGTCTCTACGAGTATTTCTTTCTTTGTTTCAACCGAATGCCATCTTGATTCTGACCATGACTTACGAAACAACCAAACACATAATGACGTTTTCAAAAGATAATAACATAGGAAACTGAGTAATAAGAGTAGCATTCGCTCGAAAAATACCCTCTTTTAAAATTGAGTATTAAACGAGAAAGAATAACGAGATAGTATCGAGCTCGAGTCGTGTCAATTTAAAAGCGAAGTCTAGCTCCACAAAGGATTTACACGACAAATCGAGGTCGGAAAGCTACGTACGCAGCTAATTTAATAAATTACTTGCCGCGTGTACTTTCATTAGCCGCAGGAGCATCCCGTTCACATCCTTGTTAATAAATTTTTCAACACACTTGCTCGTAAAGTGAGCCTTATTACATCGTTCTTAGGACCATAAACCGAACTATAACTCACACATGCATAATAATATAATACACTAGTGCATAATAGAATTATCACTACAAAGTTAAGTTAGTACCATATTGCAAATTATATGCGAGTAAACAGAGCATTTTCAATTTAACCTGGTATTACCGTTTTTTTTTTTATTGGTTGAGTTGCTATATGTTCTTAAAAAAGTTTCGATACAAAAAAGATCGTGTTCAATAGTAAAAATAAATTAATGTACCTAGTGCTTGCTCATTTCATGCAACTTTGAATTTAAATAGATAAATTTAACTTGTACGTTTTTAATAAATGAAACTTTCACTCAAATAATATAACTTTTGTAATATTATAAATATAACTTTAAAAAAAAAAATAACCTCATTCTTTTAGTCTATGGTGAATCTTCATTGTTACAGTATGACCATTTTAAGTTTGAATTTCATGGTGGCGCCACTGGTCAAGAAATATGCATCGCTACGTCAAACTTAGTACATTTATTTTAGTTCCGTGTTTTCCCGCCTGCACAGATAAGTTGGTCGAACTGTAGATGCGCGCGCATAGGAAAACCGATATTTTTTTCCCGCTATTGTGAAAAAAAATTCAGAACTCGCTCTAACTGTTGAAGATGACTTTTTAGTATTATTTTCTTCACAAGTGTGTTGAAAAACGTCGTATGATACACGTGTGTATTGATGATTACCGTCCTCGGCTATCTTAAGACCCTCACCTGACGGCTTGGGTTTCAATGGCGCCTCGGCGGTAATCACCAACATTACACACTTGTACCATAATGTACTAATATTGCACCGAGTGGCTTGCGTTTTACCTTTTATCCTAGTTCCGGCGTCCTGCTGTGCTTTGAAATGTTATTTGATTATCAGAAAGCTGCTGTCGCCGTCGTAGCTTCTCTATTACCTGTTGATAATTTAATCTCCAATTTTTACCCGACTACGGCGAAGCCAAAAGGAAGGGTAATGATTTTGGCAGTCTATGTACCTATGTATGTTCCACCGTAGCGCCTAAACTACAGAATGGATTTAAAAAAATGATGTGTCAATAGATTCGTAAGAATAGGCCGGGCTGACATAAGCTAAATAAATTGGATCAAATATTTTTATGACGCTAGTTAAATGTCAGAATACAACATCGAAAAAAAAATTTTGATAATCATAACATGTTTGGTATCAAATGAAAGGTCTTGACGAGCACATTACAAATATGTATATTATATTATAGTTTTAGTCAACATATACGTTTAGAATGCGGTCAAAACGTTTTCGCGGTCTACTCTGTGTTATTTATTCATATTGGGTAAATAACAAACCAACATTAAGTAGAATATTACATTATGAAAGTAATATATTATGACGTATTTATTACATACTAGCTGACCCGGCGAACTTTGTTCCGCCACCGCGCCGTAGAGAAAAAAAAAGTATCCTTCTCCTGGTCCGGCCAGCCATTCTTGAGTTATAAATAGTGTAACTAACACGACTTTCTTTTATGTAAGTATGAAGATAAGTTACACACAAAAATAAAAGTCAAATAAAAAAAATAAGTTTAAAAATCTAAAACCCGCGCGACTTCTAACAAAATCGCGGTCTTAAAAGTAGAAAACAAGAAAATAATTCTTGTCTGATATTCTTCGTATTCGCATGCCACCTTGCAATCAGTAGCTGACTTCTGTATCAATGAGAATGCTATGGAGGAGCATCAGGTATCAGTTGCATGCGACTACGAAGAATATCAGACAAGAATTATTTTCTTGTTTTCTACTTTTAAGACCGCGATTTTTTGCATAAGATATTCCTACATAGAAGAGTTATAACAAATTGTTATCAAACTAATTGGATCTTTAAATCATTTTCGTTTAAAGATGTAAACTTTTTAGCATCTTTCGATTTTATACGTTAGTTTACAGTGTTATGCATGCTATTTGTAGCTTGTAGCTTCCGAGAGTAGGGCTTTGTTACAGGTAGGTATTATTCAAATAGTCAAACGGTTTTCAGTAGAATACAGAAGTAGGGGGAGCACATCGGTATAAACGTCGCTACGGGCAGCGGAACTTTACGTCAAGTTTTGTATTATTTCAGTATTTTAGAGTTTGAAATTCAACATGATCAACTTCTGGTTCTACTTTTGTACCGAAGTATATATTTTGTGTCCAATTTTACAAGCTCTGTTAAGTAGGTAAGGATATGACATTATTTTACTAACAAGCTCCGGGCATATGGGTACCTATCTCATAGGATTAAGTCTACTGTGCAATTTAGGCGGGGCTCAAAGGATAGAAGCTTGAGTGTGCTCCGCAAGAGTCAAGGACGTACAGAATAACAATAAGTGTGTCAGAGTGTCGTGGAGCAGGACCTGAATGCTTTATGTAATTTAGGCAGCATTGTGACTGAAGGTCGGCCGACCAGCTAGCACGTGGAGTGCGTTGCCAAGTACACCCTGCCTTCAACCAAACGCAATGTAATCACGGAAGTGCGACAGTGCGTGCAACGCATTTGTGCATAATCAAAGAGAATCGCTGTGCCCTGTACCTTCCCTACCACGGAAATACTACTCTCTCAAGAACTTACAACACGTTAAATATAAAAAACGCGATTCGTTCTCAGCAGGATGGTCAGACTCATTCCGCGGCTTTCTTCACCTTCGTTTAACAATTCAAGGGCCTTGAAGTAACGCGAAGCAGAATGTCTTTATTTTTATAATTTATTTTATACTCCATTGGCGTGGTAAGCCTTATTGCCGGCCTTTATATTGCCTTCATTATCCGTACCCTTGTGGCGTGCCACTCGACTAGTACCTAAGAACTGGTATATAGTGTAAAGCGATGTTTTCTGAGAGGTTTTAATATTTTTAACTGCCACTTTTATTAAAAAACAGTGTCTTCGTGAGGTTGTAATGGTCACTTAATTGCTGTAATAATGTCAGGCGGCAGTCGAGCATTCATGAAATTGTGAAACGCCGCGCCGACACGCGACGTGACTAGCATGCCTCGCGTTTGCATTGAGCATCCTTCCCATAGCAGACGCCACGGCTGCAACCTTTCCTTAACTCGTGCCCGGATTGCAAACCAAGCCATTGTTGTACACGCGTTTAAAGAGCTGCGTATCCATTAAAGAGCCTAAGTGCTTGGCCAGACTGGCAGCGCGGCGCGGGGAGCGGCGCGGGTGCGGGAACGCGCGCGATTTGCCTGTCCGCACTGGACCGCGATTTCGTTCCGAGCGTTGTCGCGTTCAACTGTTCGTCCAGTGTTTGTCAAAATATAATATGGATGACGAAGACTTGTTTTTATTGGAAAATTCTTACTTTAAATGTAAAATTCGGTTATTTTGATTAATTGGATACTTCTATAAATCATTATAAATAATTGGATTAATTTCTTAAGCTTTAACTTATAAAAGTTAAAGCTAAATAAATAAATCCAATTTATCTGGTTATCTGGCGCAGACTAAAGTTTGAGATACGCCGCACCCGCGTGGTTTATCGCTTGCCGCCCCGCGCACTCACTGCGGCCACTTGTATGAACGAGCTATGGCACGAGTTGCCCGCGCGCTCCCCGCGGAAACTAGCCCGCGCCGCTTCCCGCGCCCGCGTGCCCACTACGGACACTCAAATGAAGTTCCATACGTTTAAGTTTGTCGCGCCGCGCCCGCCCCGCGCCCGCGTTTGCAGTCTGGCCAAGCACTAATGCGTGTTCATTAGCCATGACGTAGGTAGCTTGATTGTGTAGCTAATTCGGAAAGTAATATCAATCTTAGCCACATTAGTGAAACATTTTGAATGCCCCGTCTGATATATTAGTCATAAAACGTGGGTTAATTACTGAGTAGAAGGGAACAAATTATAACTATTTGTTCCTTATTTATAATTCCAAGCATAAACAACGAAATAGCGGGCGTTTCTCAGCAATGATAAATGAGAACGTATGTTTAGATAATACTCCTCAATAACAGCACATTATGAGAAGTGCGGGCGGCGGTTTCGCCACAATTCTTGGCGCCACAACACATCTAACGTATTTATCTCGATGAAGCTCGAGCGCTTGCCTTGACCGTGCTAAAGTTACATTTTCCATGCGTCCTTCTATCTAGGGCTTGAAGTTATCGACGCGGCTGAAGAGGCTTCCGGTCCGATAATAATGTTCATTCAAGCTCACACCATTTTTCTTTGTAGGAACGTAAACGTTTCTCGCTGTATGGTAATAGATGCCATTGCATATAAATTGCAGCTATTATTTTTTTACAGGTCAGTGGATTGTAGAGCTATCTGCACAGTCTTGCAGTAGATCTCCAATGTAGATGAGTAAATGATTTTTACGTCACGTTTTATAATTAGAATACTCATATACAAGATTTTTAGTAACGATCGCAAAACTTGTATTTTTATAATGAAAACATTAATCAGTCAAATGTGAGCTACACTATTAACCAACTCAGCTCTAATTTATGAACCTTGTTTCTAATAATTCCTATCCCTAGTATGATACGATAATACGCTTATGCACTACCAGTGCATTTGATGCAATAGCTCGTCATAGATGTTGATCGGAAAATGGTAATTATACTACATCCATTTTGAACGACCTAAAAAGGCATTTAAAGGTATCGCCCGCGTGCATGTATCTCGCAAATACTGCGTTACGAATCATTAACTAACCAGCAAATTGAAAGAAATAGAACAACAACTTGATTTCTTTTCCGTTATTTATATACTTAGGAAAAATATCCATTATATTATAAAAAGCGGCATCAAAAGGCAGTCTGCGTGTAATGTTTGCAAAATGAGAGTAAGCCAAAAAAGTCAACAGTACACGAGTTGACACGACACAGTTCGTGCTCGCGCCTCATTTCAATGTCTATAAAACGCGTCTCCCTCATATATTCAATGCCAAAATATCTGATGTCGTATGCATGGACACGTCCAATTGCTTCGTCAAACCGCGCGGCATTCAATAAAACAAGTGATCTTGTTTTTGGATTATCGTAAAACTATTTTCGTGTATCGACTGTAGAGTGCGCGTAAATCACTTAGGCTATTTTTTCCATAGCGTTTAGAAACATCTCGAAATAGCAATTCACGTAGGTATGGGTTTTATGACGTAACTCTGCCGTGGGGCACCGGCGGACTGTATAGTCTACTCTCGTTTAGATCTAAGAGCGGTGACCAAGAGGTTGAGCTATGAATCGAATAGTCAGAGCCAGTGGTTTTAAGGTTACAGTTGTCCAGAAACAGACAATGATCCAGCAGCTGAGAGATCAACCTGCGTTTTTTGTTAACAAAATCGCTTTGATATAGGTACGTCACAGCAGACAAAGACATGTTGCAGCAAAGAGTAATAACACTGGATGAAAGTTAGGAATAGGTTTGGAAACTATGTCCGTAATAGACAGAGCAGAGTTAAGTATATCGGCACAAGGTCTCGGTTGAAGTTCAGAATTTGAATTAGTCGCCATTGAACGTTGCGCTGCATAGTTTTACCGGTTTTATCAGCTCACAGCTGGATGTGTCTATCTATCATGTATTTTCTAGAAACACGCGCAAAAAAATTGTCTGGATCTGGCTTAAATCAACAACTGTATTAAACCACAAGTGACACGTCTTGGTAATCCATCTTTATCTTGGTAAAGTGTTTAAAAGAACTGGTTTCTAAACAAAACGTAATGTTCAAAGCAACAACTGCACACGCGTACGCTGCATAAACGTTGCGTCAATGAATCCGTATAAAACGTTATTTAGGTGGCAAACTTAAGAGCCTATGCTACCTCAAATTAGCAACTCTGCAAATAGTGGCTAGTGCTAGCAAATTTGTGGTGGTTCAAACTTCGTTTGAAATACTGTTAGAATAAAGTTCTAATCAGCTTGCACTACAAAGCGGTTGTTACGTCTTTCGCTGTGGCCGAATAGTGCGAAATTAGTGGTATTTTGCGATTTACAAAAAATCTATTGATTGGACTAAAAAAGTAAAACACTATGATTTTAGTATGTTGCTTGTAGAATTATTTGGCAAAAAAATCAGAACGATGACATGTATTTTATTTTAGTATGGTTTTTACTCGTTAAAAGAAATTTTTAGAGGTATCTTCGTGATTTTTTTCTATCGAGCAAAGTTAGTTGTAAGTATTATGTTTTCACAACACTATGTCACTAGCATATATCCTGAAGAATATCATATATTTTACTGATTTTGTTTACTGCAGTGAATCATAAATACTTTTACGCATTATAAAACTTGCGTTTTACGTCTGTTAGCCGCTTAAGGTACAATATCACCGCACTCAAGTTTCCGTTCCAATATTTTCGCTAAAGTACGGTTCAGTAATCAGAAATCGATAAGATTAATTAGAAATTATCCAATCAAGGCGGGCGCCCAGAGTGTCGGCTTCTCTATTTGGGGCAGGCGACCCCATGACAGGTGATCGCCAACGTCTAAATAACCTGTATGATAGATTTGTGCGGTGACGTTGCAGTTTTTATGCCTTTGCCCCTTATATCTCTTTTATTATTACTCCCTATTAGGGAGTTTCCTATCGATGCCGACTGAAAGCTTTTAAATTATGCGCGACCACAGCCACGGCACCTGCCTCTAGAGTTTTTATTGGAGTTTTTCGTACCTATTCCTTTTTATTTTCTTTAAGTAAAAGCTCTACTGGACTGATTTTTTCATGGCCGCAGATTTATTATCAATGTTTTTCATTACAAGGTTTGATAAAAAAATGTATCGTTATCGTAGTTTCAGACTTATTTTCTGTTGCGCACTCCTTAAAACAGTCACAATTCAGGATAAGTAAGTTGTGTCCTATGCAGATGCGCTGACTAGTTATAAAGCAGTTGCTGTCACTTCTTGAGCAAACCGCATATTTTAAAGTCGCGGGAAATGTTTAACTTCTTAAAGTTAAGGTTTCTTTGGTCAAAAACAAGGCAATTTATAGCTTATTTTATAGGGCATGGCTAATTGACGATTTACATTCTAAGGTAGTAAAACTATTTGACCGCATTCTTCAACATTACGAAATAAAAACCATCTTACATAATACCGCGTAAGAAATTAGTAATTCAAAACAATACCCTTATAATAATTGTGTATAATAAAAATGGCACCTAAATAATGAAGTAAAGCCGCAGCTATTATTTTTTCCGTCATAGCAAGTTATCCAAATGGAAATAATGTTTACCTTCGCGTTTCTAGGGGTCGTACCGGGCGACGCTAATGTATTAGGTGTTGCAGTACCTACCCGGGGTTTATTATTACACATCTAGCTTGTACCGTTTCTGTTGTTCAAAAGCTTTCCCTAAAAAAAAAAAAAAGTTGATATTTCCGAAATATCGGCTAAAATACGCGGCAGCTCACGGTTTATACAAATTCGACACCTCAATTTAGCTCTTATCTGGCTTCGTGTTATTCTCGAGCTGTCGGTTAAGAGTTGACAATTCTCTAATCTTAGTTTACTTGTTGGACAAAACAAGTGAATCGACACGACGACGAAGTTCAACAAAGCCGAACTTTTACTGCGATTCCAGTAGAGAGTTGTAGCTTTTGTAAATCGTGCTCACGGAAGCAGTGATGTCCTTTGTTTCCACGAGTCGCGAGAGCCGGCAGTTGTTACATGCAAATTATTAAAGTAAAAGTATTTTTTGTCTCGTGTTGCGGAATGTGCGAACAGACAAATGGTGCTCGGAAACTCTAAGCTTCATTTCCGAATCGCTTAATGACTTTTACAAAAGCTTTCGCTGGTTTTCGTTCAGTTTTTAGGCCTCAATTATGTACCTACTGTTGAAGCTAAATTTGAAATTTTAGCAGTTGGATCAACATTGAATGAAATTAATTATTCGGAAAGACTCCTGAATATTCAGTAACTCATTAAAACGTTAAACTGGCTGTGCCATGTGGTGCACAGTATTGGCCGTACTGCGTGTTGTTAGTTTTTGGGCAAACATTTATCGAATCAAACATTGTGAGTTTCAGGAGGCTCCCCCGCAGAGGCGCGAGGTGGCACACTTTATATCTTTATCGCTGTGTCCGTGACATTTCCACGCCCTAGGCCCTCTGTCGCATGAAATACCATCCTCCTTTACTCACTGATACAATAACCAGGCCCCAATAATGAATTTTCAACCGAGTCTAGACGGAAATAAACTTGTTTATAATATAAATAGATCCATCATTTTATTCGCCTTTACAAACAAACCTATAATTTTACTAAGTGACGTTACAATTAGTTTGTTGTTGTTAGGGGTAGTCCGCTTAGTTGCATGCTTTAAATATTTAATCGTATCAGCTGTTGGTAAACCACAATTTCTCTGCCTGAATAAATTGTTATGAAGCAATCGGTGTTTTGACTGCATCCGTATCCTTAGGTATATTTGTTTCATAGTGGGTGGGCGAGTATCGTGGTGGACTCTACACATAATTAGGGGGTTTTAATATCCTCTTTGTGTAGATACTGATGGGTTTTTCCTTCAGGTATTACTCAGAGTGCACGGTTGATAGCAATAGGCACGCCCCTTATTATATGGGACTGATACATACCGTAGGTACAGTGCGATCAAATTATATTGGCAGGTCCGAACTTCGTGCAGGTTATTTTGTTACAACTAATGTTTAAAAGTGTTATGGCATTTATTTTATTTGTATTTCTCACTGTTTAAATTAGATATTTTCTGATTGTATAGGTGGCAATAACAGTTTTCTTCACAAGTTTACATGCGTAAAAGTTCGCAGAGCCTATGTTCAGAGTCAGACCTGCCAAGATAATTTGATCGCACTGTATGTGTATGTTGTTTAGATTCACGGAGTTTTTGCTATCCTTATTTCAGCTATTTTCAAACACAAAAACGTTTTGTACGAGACACAATATTTAAAGCACATTTCCGAATAATAAGATAGAATCATAAAAAAAACAAATAAAATTCGTAAAATGGTCACAGAGGCAGTTAGTATGAATGGTCCATGTTACGAAGTTTAGCTCAATTAATATTATGATAGCTTATCTGCTAAACTGGCCATTTTAGACTCTCTGTTGGTAAATCACAGAATTTCATTTTGCAAATCATAATTTTATAAAGTCGTAAACTTAAATCTCTAATCTCCTTCCGCGAAATACCTACTAAGTAATCTTCCAAATATTAAAATACTTTTTATACGTTATTTTATGATAAAAATCAATATTTTAGAACAAGAATAACTGCCATCAAATTGTATTTCAGTTCAGCAGACTTTTTAATTACTGAATAAATAATAAAAAAGCAAAACTGAGCCTTCATCACATGTAATGTCCTGGCATGTCGGATGGCTCCTTCCAGTCAAATTAATAATGCAACGACTCTATGTGTGCTTCCACACAAAATTATTGTTCGAGTGCCATGCCCTTATAAAATGAATATTTCCGTACTGTCTGTTACTTCAGTCGAACCCCATTAAAATTGAATCGAATCGATGACACATAAATTTTTATCGACTTTGTACGATGCTTCTTCTTATCGATAACGATTCTTGTACGTGGTGTTTTTACATAAAATGTTCTTTAAATGTTCGACTTGGCATTCAATTATGTATCACAATTTTAATTCGTAGTCAAACCACAAGTTGGTTTGCACGATCCTGTTATGGATATGTTTCCTTTTTTGAAATTGAAATATTAAGGGTGTAAATGTACCCTTAACAAAGCCGAATGGCACTTATTCTCCCCATCACTGCGATCATTTTTTTTTTGTTCTAGAAATCTAGACCATACCTTGTAGTAACTAAGAGGTTAGTTATAAAGATCAAAGCTCCAAATTTTTTACAGCAGTTTTTTTAAATACTAGTTTTTCAGGTTAACTTTACTTTAATTACCTCCATGATCCGTTAACTATTCAAAACATCCACTAGCACAATGTTTTAAGAGTGTCACATTGAGTTTTACCACAGAAATGTGATTTTTCACCCCAAAAAAAAGTCGTTTCCCAGCAATAATTTTTGCGCAGGGCTACTTAGTTTGATGTAGGTACATAATACTTGGTTCACTCATTGAAAGATACGTTATTCGTGGGTGTTTAAGGCTATAAATTATATTTATGTGATTCATATTAACCGAGCTATCACAGTTTTTGCGAATATTAACAAACGATTCATTGTGTTTAAGTCGTCAACAGTGAACTAATTTTTTTTTTTTTTGTTTCAGCCGTCGCCATGGGCTGCTTCGTTAGCAAGGACAAGCTTACGAAGGAGGACATGGATTTTCTCAAGACGCATACCTCCTACGATGAGACCACCATCAAAGAATGGTACAAAGGATTCAAGGTAAAACTATGAAATAAACATGTGACATGGAGAGCTATATCACTCAACATTATTCACCTACACACAAAACACATAATAGGACTTTTCATTTCAGTTTCCGAATAGATAAAATGATAAAATTACACATTTTACCTACCTGATCAATTAATTTGTAAGAATCTGCAATACGGATAAATAAAGGTACAAGTTGGTAGCCGACTGCACGCAGCAGCAGCAGCAGACGACATGTCGTCGCTTCATGTCGTCACGACACGTCGTTGCGTCATGTGACATGTCGTTTCGCTAAAGGGCATATCTCCTGTTGCTTCTGTTATTTATGGGCACTACTGATCTGCGGTCGGACGACACTGCCGTCTGCCGCCCGACGACGCGTCACTAGCTTCATGTCGCTAACTACGGAGGGAGTTTCATAGAAATACGTAGAAATCAGTAGTGTCGCTACGACACGTCGTTTGCTGCAGCTTCATGTCGTCCGCTACCAACTTGTACCTCAATTCATAACCCAGTAGGATCTCCTGAAACTGAATTCGAAACCAACACTTATCGGTTTTAATACATCTTTCTTCGCTTTGTCCACGTTATTCCCAGATGAGTGGATAAAACTAAAAATAGAAAATCTTTTAGAATTGGGAAAATAGGTGGGTCTAATTTTTTATATTGTGCACTAAGCACTATAAATGATTGCATTTGAGTCGAGCTGGTTTGCTCTCTATTCTATTAAATTATATTTGAACGGTAACATGTAATAGTTGTTTGTATTGTCTGATATATTATGTGAAAATTGAGCTAAGCGGAAACGATTGGAAACTGCTTCTTGGCTCGGTGAGTTTGTATATATTGTTGTGTTCACTGAGACAATCAAATTGAACACAGTTCTTGAGATTCTTTAAAAAGAGTTGGTATTGGAATATAGATATTAGGTACAGCTAACTATGTGAAAGTTTATTGCTTCTCTGAAGTAATCCAAACTGTAATCAAATGAGCCATGATTTCATCAAATGAGATGTCGTTGCTATTTTTTTTTTTTATATAAAATAGCGGGCGAATTAGCACTTTTCCTTTAAATGGAGCGACGAATATTTTCTTATAATCGGTTTTGAGGTAAGATAGGAGTGTCCATATTAAGTATACTGAAGTTTTGAAATACTTTTTCTTATTTTAACATAATAGTTAAAACTTAGGTGTGTAATAGTAGTTTTGCTCACGTTTTGGTTGAGCCTAAATACCTATATAAAAGTAACTCGCAAAAGTTTATCTTAGCAAAAATATATTCTATACTAATATTATAAAGCTGAAGAGTTTGTTTGTTTGTTTGTTTGTTTGTTTGAACGCGATAAACTCTGGAACTACTGGTTGGATTTGAAAAATTCTTTTTGTGTTAGATAGTCCATTTATCGAGGAAGGTTATAGGCTATATAACATCACGCTACTACCAATAGGAGCGGAGCATAATTGAGAAATGTTGCAAAAACGGGAAAGGAAAATTATTTTCTGAGAGCTTCCGTTGCGTGCGCTGCGAAAACGGTTTAAGTTAGGAGAAAATCATGTATGAAGTAATTATTCCTCTTTAAAAGTTCTAAAAAAAAGTCCGCGACAGCATATGTCTATCTTTTAAGATTGACTCACTGTAACCATTTTTCACTATTAAAATGTTAGGATAAAAAGAATTATTATTTGCGAAGCTTATTTAACCAATATGGTATTAATCTATATCTAAATAAATGTGTTTGTTAGAACGGAAATTTAACATAGAATATTTGTGCCTTTTACTCTATATAGTTTAAACAAATATCTTAGAAGATATCGCAATGTAAAAATATCCGCGCGGTAAAATAATTCGCGCGTCGCAATCGCAATGTAGGTAGGGCCCGGGGGATTCAAATTCAAAATATAAGGTCCCATTAAAATAGGTGGACAAAATTTTTGGAATCATTCAGACCACCAAAATAAGGACAATGGTAAAAAAAGAAAATTAGAGAAACGCATCAGATACCTAGAAGAAAATAAAACAGGTAGCGAAAATACACTAAAAGTGTTAGTTACCCAATATTTTACGTACAAAAAACTCACTTTAATCAGTGTTTTTTTTAATGGGATATGTTTGGTTAGACGTACTGAACGCTGTGTTAAAATTTGTCCACCTATTTAAATGGGACCTTATATTTACTGCATCATTAGGTTTACAAGTACAGAGTGTTATAGTATATTTTTAACAGTAAGAGATATCTATAGTAATTCACACTTTAATATAATCTAAGCTAATCTAAACCATATAAACTATTTTAATAAAGAGTAAAGATAAGATTTTTTGTTTTTTACGATTTAGCTTAATTTATGTCGGATAGTCGATATATCGAGAAAGGTTCTAGCTATATTTATGTGACGCAGACGAAGTTGCGCGGGTCAGCTAGTAGTGAATAAGAAGACACGTGTTAATCAGTAAATCACGATAGTTACAGGGCTGCCCACCGCTGCGTACAGCGGCACGGCCCTCTCTTTACATAAACAAACACGCAAACATCGGTGAATTGACAAATTTGCATTAGCACGAAGTTACACGCTGTACCGACCGACCGCGTCCGCCCACATGCAATGTTTAGTTTAGGACTGCGGTTCACCGTGCACATCTGCATACTGCCCACACGCGTGCAACACAATGTATTTTGTACATTTTTACAAACAAAACACAAACATGTTACTTTTGATTTCGTGCTAAGAGTTCCCTTTCCTGTCTACCTGCAGCAAGATTGCCCCAACGGCAGGCTGACTCCCGCCAAGTTCGTGGATATGTACAAGATGTTCTTCCCATCCGGCAATGCCGTCGAGTTCTGCGACCATGTGTTCCGTACATTCGATATGGATAAGAATGGATATATTGACTTCAAGGTAACATTTTGGTATAGTTGTCAAAGCTATGCGATTATCTGTCTCATAGCACAGATATAAGGAGGCGTCCATTAAATACGTGTCGAGCCGATCTCACAAAATCTTACGAGGGACTGTCTCAGCAAATATCCCGTGATTTTTCCTCAAGAAACTGTGTCCCCTGAAATATGGATAAATCTGCCCAGTACCTAATATATATTTATAAATAATTGTGAGAAAAATTATAGTTTAAAATAAATCCAACGTAATCAAGCATAGATTAACGTATTTACACTTAACTATGCATTTTGTTAAATTTCACGGTAGTTTAGGGGGGGAGAGGCAATCAAATCTCACGACATATTATGACACAGACAGGTGGAGGCCGGAATATCGCCATAAATTCCTCACGTAATTAATGGACGCCCCCCATAAGGCTAGCTCCCTCATCACCATCATAATTTTGGATAAATCAATTTATCAATTTTGTTGCCTTGCGCAATTGCTAAAGCAAACATTTAAATTTCAGCGCGAATGATTGATTTACGCCCTTGTCTTGCTTGCGTTCTTAATTCAGAATTTCTTACTGTCAGCAGTAAACAGTATTTAAAATTCATCGAACAAAGAGACTACCTAGCTCTTGTTTGAGCCCCGACTCGCGTGGTGTACCAAGAACTACTTTGTTGTAGGAGTTTCTGCAGGCCATCCACGTCACTTCAAGTGGGACGCCTGAAGAGAAGCTGAAGTGGGCGTTCCGCATGTATGATGTCGATGGCAACGGTGTCATCGACATTCAGGAGATGACGAAAATCGTACAGGTTTGTTACATACACGTATCTCACATATCTAACATTTCGCAGATCAATACAGAGCAATGCCCTTCCAAACACGAGCGTCTGCTGTAAATTACCCGAAATCGTCCAAGTGATTCACGTTGCTCTTTGCAGATCCGGAGATGATAATTATCCTCGCTGCTTTCGAAGCACATTGCCATGTGATCCTATAACAGGTTTTCAGCTATTGAATGTTCCCGAAGCATGGTTAGGTACAGTCTTATCGATGAGTCATGGTACCAATTTTTACGTTTCACAGCATCTATATTTTTATCTGAGAACCATCTTTGTTTAGTCTCAGGTGTGCGTATTTTATAGTAATTGTTTCACCGGTTTTATGAACATAAAGCTTCAACAGATGAGTGGTTCTCCACCTGGTCCGATAATACATTAAAATGAAACAATGCCCTATCGTAGCGCAGGATACGATACGCTATATAATGTTGTTTAAGTATTTGAATCAATATGGCGAGCAACTCCATTGACAGGTATTCATTACAGAGCACCCACGTTGCGTCGGTTTTGTTGTGGACGCCCACCACTAGTTATTGTCCGCGAAATAACATGACATGCAACGTCAATATAGAATTTCAACGAAACGAAATAGTTAGCTTTCGTCGGTAGCAGGAACGAATATTTCTTTAGAAACTTGTTTGACCTTTAAACCACGCTTGCACCACAAATCACTAAATTAAATGCGTTTAAACCATATTTTAAACATCGTTCTATTTCTGTCATCTTCAAACGATTGACAAGCTAGCTAGCAGGGTGTTGTGAAATTGGTTTAGCGCTAAAAGCGTTAAGTTATTTGAAGTGCAAGCTAGTCTAAGGATTCAAACTCAATCATTTATCGTTAACGGATTATGCAGTATCAGCACTGGGACTGAATGCGATCTTAGATAAGGTGACCAGCATAATAATATTTCCGAGCGTGAGTTGATGGATCGTATCCGTCTTGTTATAGATGCGCTTTTAATTTTAATTGATATTTAAAGTTAAAAACAGTTTAATGTACCTACAAGCAACAGCCATTTTAATTAATATATTAATATTAAGTTGTCATGATGGATATTGCCGTTAAAAGTGGCATACATTTATTATTGGATTATATTATCGATGGTTGCAGAACTACAGTTTATGTCGCATGCCGTCTCACTTCAAAAATATTCAAAAGAAAGTGACGGCATGCGAGATAAAACCAGGTTTAACTATTTTATTAATAAGGCGGATAACATCTAGTGCAGTCGTAACTTTCACTTGCATTTCGATTCGAATGGAAACATTCCGAGCACCACCCGGGAATAAGCACTTTGAGAGAGCCACAGTATCGGAGCGGGTACCCAAGTAACTCAGTCACGCCCAAATACTCAAACGTCACTCAATTTTAAGTTGCACTTAAATCTCGTGCTGTCTTTGTTACTTTAACGCAGAGTGACAGAGATAGCAGGAGTTTTGAGGGTTACTTATAATTGAGTGACGTTTGAGTATTTGGGCGTTAGTCGTGCGAGATCCAAGTTGGACACGTTACACTTCAAACACGAAACGAAGCACGAAACTGTGTCCACTACGATGTGTAGTCTCCAAATCCTCGTGATATACCTTACAATATGAATAGAAGAATATAAACCCATTTTATCTCAAGAATATTAAGAATATAAACTCAATTAAATGCCATCCATTATACTATAATTGCTCTTTCTTTGAAGTCGTAATTGCATGCAAATGCAGGGTCTCCTTTACAATTATATTTGATTTAAGTAGGTATTGGCTAGCAATACTGCTGGTTCGTACAAGTGCCTATTCTTTAAATTGTCGTGTTCGTCATTATTACGATCACGATTCTACAGCCCTATTCTTAAAAAATCTTATCTTTGTCATTAACCATTGGTAAGAACGGATATTACGAATTCATGCATTTAGTATTCCGTTTTCAAGTGCAGAGGTCTGTCGTCCTTTGTAGCTGAATTCATTTATACAATGTGAATACGTTAGCGTGTCTAGGGCATAGTTGCATTACAGGACAGTAACGGTAATTACTTAGTTATATGATTTCGTAAATTCGAAAAAGAAAACCCAGAGATTGGTCGAACGAAAATAAAAAGAACCCGGACTTTACAATCACACCAATCTATCTCTAGTTGCATCGACTTTTCACGAACTGTTGAACTTTAAGTTACTGGATCGTAGCTCGGCTCAGGCTCCGGTATTAGTTTCTTTTCAAAGAGATCTTTCCTCAGTCTAGAATGTTCATACTTTTAGTGCTTTCATAATTCTCTGACTTTAAGCCGACGTAGTTCAAAACCTGCATACTTTTAATGCAGGTTTTAAAATACTATTTACTATTCTACAGCAGTTCGGTTACTCCTTCTGCTATTACTGTCAAGGTTCTATAGCGGAACGGTAAAACTAATGGGAAACCGGACAGGAGTACACAAGACACGTCACGAGTTCGCGACACCGACAGACTAAATAAGTCGTGTTAAATCGGACACTGCGCCGGGTGAAATTGAGATTGACCGGCCAAGAACCGTTACCGGGGGATAAACGTAGCTCTAACCTAATTACCTAGGTAGGGTCTGTCTCCACCGATCCCGGGATCCGATTTGACGTAACACGGATCCCGGCGATTTGTGGCACGACAAGGTATGGATATTTACCTAATTCAGATAGGTAATACCATTTTAGTCACAGGAAGCAATAGAAATGACTTGGTAGCATTCTTAATTGAATTTGAGATGGAGTGATTGTAAGATTTTCATTTTTGTTGAGACAAAAACGGAACCAAAGTGTTCAATCAAAAAGTTTTTAGGTATTTGTGACTGTACTAATTCGTCATAAATTCAACGATTTCTGCTTCGGGAACTTCAAAGGCATTTCTAACCAGCTTCTAATGTTTGTACAATTCGCTTCTTTGCACTTTTCAGGCCATCTATGATATGCTCGGAGCTTGCTCAAGCAACCGACCAGCCGATTCCGCCGAAGAGCGCGCTAAGAACATCTTCGCCAAGATGGATGAGAATAACGACGGTCAGCTGACGCAGGACGAGTTCCTCAAGGGATGCCTGCAGGACGAGGAACTCTCGAAAATGCTGGCGCCTTAAATTGGCGATCAGCTTCTTTTAACCCTGCGATTCGTTCTCACATACCCACCTTATTGTACCTATGCCTCACGATAACCCGACGGCGTCGTCTTGTCCACACGGCAGCATTATAGAATTAATCGTTACAACTAAATTAATAAACTCTTACGCCCAAATACTCAAACGTCACTCAATAAAAGAAGTCCTCAAAACTCCTGCTATCTCTGTCACTCTGCGTTAAAGTAACAAAGACAGCACGAGATTTAAGTACAACTTATGAGTGACGTTTGAGTATTTGGGCGTTGGTCAACCATTCTGTCATTAACGTACATTCTCACTGTAAATATATTTTCGAAATATAAATCTCACCCGCGCATTTCAGAAGTTCCAATTAATTCTGTACAAAATTATCGTATCAAACGCAAACGTTTTTTTAAACATTTGGAGAGATTTTAATCGTTGCGGTGTAAGTGGAGGTAGTAAAACCGGGTCAGCTTTTATCATCGAGTCGAATCTAACACGGTAAACGGTGCGGTTGTGTGGCGTTGCTGTCGTGTTGACATGGCATGAGTACGTAGCATGTGTCTGTGTAACCCATATTGTGTTTGCGCAAACCGTCGCGTCCACTGCAGCCGCCGCTGGTTCATCAACAACTCAACACTCGTTGTGAACCGTGAAGCGTTATACCCGCCGAGTAAACATACAATCTATTGATTACATCCGCGTGTGATCTGTACTATTCGCTCCACAAGCAGCTATAAACAGATGCGTACCAACAATGTATCCTGGCGGTTGTTTCTCGGCTAGGCGGCTCGCCCGAAGTATTTTAGGCGCTATCGGCGCGGACGTGCGCTCCACAATTTGTTTTCCCACGACACATGTGATTTTTATCGATTGTAAAAAAAAAGTATTGTAAAATTTAAGCTATTATTGATGTAACGAAATTGACGTCAATAAATCCTCGAGTAAAAAATTGTCCATTCCTAATTATAATGTATGAATGATAATATAATGTAAGTATGTGGAATTTGTCGCTGTCGGATTGTCCACTTCGCTAATATTATAAGATTGTGTCCGAACCCATCCACTTCGTAGTATCTATGACTATTCCTATGTGACTCTCGGGCTATCTGGTTCAACGCTATACTCAATCCGATGTCGGATTACTATAATATGCACAGTATCAATCTTACATTCTAATATTAAGAAAAACTTAGTGTAGCTATGTTTGTACAGAATCGGTCAGATTGGATGAACAAACTCGCCAGGTTGCACGCAATAGGTAGATAGAGTGATGCGCTGGTACAGCAGTACAGCGTGCTAACGAGCCGGCCACGTGCTCCACCGTGCGACGCCGCATTACTATCACAAACAACACTAACAATCTGATCACTTCTGTCGGCGTTAAGTTCCATCTATGTAAGTTCAAATAACCGTAATATTCTACACGAGTAAACTTTAAATTATCGTTTCTAGTATCGGTGTTGTTTATTATCGATGTATTCGTAAATTCGTCAGTAACTTACCGCCCCTCCTCCGGGCAGGACTCACGCTTCTTTATCACCTTATCCTTTCAACGCTTTGGTATACTATTCTATTGGTGATACTATCAATCAGTTACTTCGCGTTGTAATACTACATCACCAACCTACTATTTCTAATTAATTGGAGTATTTATATATGTATATCCCAATTAGTTTTTCCACTACTGTGCCTTCTAGATCCCCGTTGTAAATAGTTTACCAATTCAGCATTATTTATTAACCCTACCAACTAAGTTTTTTGGTTATCCCCATCAACTTAACCAAAGGTGACCAAAACCTTGGATCTTTAACTTAAACCAAATTTTAGTGTGCCCTAGTCTCATATTTCGTGTTATAGTTAATTTTAGCATTCTTATTTCGTTGCAATCTTCACCAATAGCCACTGGCCGTTCATCGTCGAAAGGGTCGCGATATTATTAATTAATTTAAATTATAATAATGTGAAGCTGTGTTGTATTCTCAATTAGATTTCAGTGCACAAATGTAACGTTATTTGAAGTACGTAATTGTAGGTAAAACAGGCAGAGCAGAAATAACGCACAATCGAGTAAGGATGTACATTATCATAATGTACATCCGTGCACAAAAATGTTTTAAGTAATAAAGCTTTGACTTCAAACTCCACACAAACACTTAAGACCTAGGGCTGGTCGCAATTTGGTCTGCACAAATAAAATCTCAAAAATAATATCGCAATCGCGACATCCCTGTGATTGCTGATTCTGATTATTTCTGATGTAATTGGAGAGTATAACAGAGTAAGGCCGCTAGTAATGTTCAAAATCAAATAATGTGCACTGGAAGCTAAACTTTTGCATTAATTTTTTGATAACACATTCCATATTATAACGCATTGCAGTATTTATTATAGTTATTTAAGTGTTTACTCGTTTTTTAGTGTACTATTATTTCACATAATAATTTTATCTTGATGCGTTTAAGAATATGTTGTAAATTAAAGTTAATTTATTTTATTATTCACAATTTACATAGTTCATTTGAATTATATTCATTTAGTTAAAACTACCCGCCCGGTGACAATCATCGGACGAATAAATTGTAATATTATTATAATGCAATTCTCCTGGTTGCCACGACTAAGTGCGTAGAACAGTGTAAAAATGATCATAATTCGACTGAATTTTATAAAAAAACAGAGGGATCAATAATTCTCATCTCGGACCTGAAGACAGCTTCAGACAGGGTGTTGTGTGACATATCAGAAAAAAAGGAATTTCGATTGCAAAAAGAAAAAATAGTAATAACATTAAAATTTAAATAAAAAGACCTTACATAACAATTTCGTAGAAAAATATCGCCCTAGGCGTAGCGTACTTTGTCTAACTAACAAGCAATTGCTTACTTACGACTTCAACAATGCCCGTGTACATATCTCATACCAAACAATGACTAATTACAACTACCACATTTAGTCAATTATAATATTTATGATAAATTAGTTGATTGAAAAAGTTTATTATTACGCGACCCAGGCCTACGAGTCAGTTGGTACTGATCTTTGTAATTATGTTTAGGCTTAGCCGCTGGCACTCTACAACTAGCTTTTTGTCCGAACCTTAAATTCAATCTAACAACTTGATTTGATCACTTCACTTCGAAAGAAAGCTTAATGTATGCACGTCAAACGCACTACTTATACTAACTTTTATCATAGATTTTAAAATCTCAAGTATAGAGTCGTAAAGTCAATGTGAATTAAATAATGTTAGCTTGTGGTTTCAGTTCTAATCTTTTGTGCTGTATTTATAATAATATTTAAAATCTAGGGCGAAAATTGGCAACTACAGGCAATGATCAACACCCCATTGAGGGCGTCACTGGCGGCTTGCTGTTCGTTTGAATCTCGTATTGAGACAGTTCGTTCTCTTTGCGCATAATCGCCCATTTTTATACTTAAATATTGGTTAGGACATAAGTGAATACTTTCTTCTTGGTCTCAAAAAATTAAATCTCAACCTGTGTAACTTAGGAACTACTCTGTTCTGACTAGGCGTGGCATTTTACATAGTTAATCTATAAAATTAACTTGTGATTTATATATTTAACTGAAATTACAATGAATGAATGTGTAGGAATCATTTACGCTATTTTTATTCATTTTATATAATATTATAATTACAGTAATTAAAAATGTTATGAACATTAATATTTCATGTAATGAGTGTTATGTTAGATGTGTACCTTCGTTTTGGGAAATGTCTTGCCTCCCCGCATTTATTTATTACCATCAAGTCGTTGTGTTAAGGGGACGAGTTCACCACACAGTACCACTACTGCTAACATGTACATTAACTCGCAAATGGCATCTCCCATTTCTTATAATGTTATATAATCCAATAGAGTGGTTACCTTTGATTTAATCAATTTATAATTTGTAAACATACTCTTAGCAGTAAGCCTCAATCACAATTTGTTGGCTCACGCCATTATTTTTTCTATAATACATGTATTTAGTATAGAAATAATTTAAGATATTATTGTAACTATCTGCGATAGACGCACAAATCAGATACTTAGATTACTTTTCGAAAATGCAGATTAATAATATTAAACAGCAAAATTTATTACTTACATTTAGTTTGAAATGTATAACGTTTATAAAAAAAAATAGCAGATTTGATCCTATGTTGTTAGGTTTTTATTAAATTTAGTCTTGACAAAACTGTATCTAAGCGGTGGCGACACGTGGTAGTCTCGCGAAAAATATAAGTAACATCGAACTGATAGGTAACTGTATAGATTGTTCACTTCATATTCAGACGAAGCAAGTACTTCCAGATACCAACTGTGTGGACCCCGCTTTACTTCTTGAAGTCTGAGTAAAGTATTGACAGGCATTGTGTAATCTTCATTTAATTTCAAGTTGAGGCTTCGTAATTAATTGATTGTGTAAAGTCGTTTCAGGCGATATTTATTACATTCATTCGGCATTATGTAATTAGATAAAAGTATGCACAATGTGTCCCATTTCAATTTGTTTGTATTTCTAAGAATACGAATAATTTGTTTGTATTTCTAAGAATTATTATGAATTCACATTTTGCCTATTCATATGTATAAATTAAAATACAAGATAAAAACCAATAGTTCATAATTATTTGTCTCATTATTATAGTGTACGCGACAACATAGTTTAATTATTTAGTAATGTTTACTAATAATCATGTACAGTCTCTCCTTTATTGTAATTGAGGTATTTGTGGGAACATAGAATTCATATTAATAAACTACTGGTAGAAAACATCTTACTTAATTTCATCACCCAATTTTAATTTTCTTTATGTTTTGGTTTCAAATGGACGGTGTGAATTGACTGGACGAGAGCCATATTTTCTCAACAACTTGTAATGAGTTTTTTTTTACTAATATTCACATTTTAAGACCATGGTCCTAGTAGCTTTGCCCCAGTTCAAATTAATGACACCATCCATATTTCCATTATGCCCCCTGAACGCATGAAAAGTTTAATACAGCTACAGCTTACCCGCTGTGCCGAATGCGGCCCGTCAAATGATCAAAACACAAAACACTTACTAAGAAGTACCGATACATCGCCCGTTTCCATTTCCCAATATTTAAAAAAGCCAAACAAGTTCACGGGCGTTAAAATAAAATAAAAAAACAATTTACGAAGCCACGACGCTTACACGCTTCTATAAATACCTACCTTCAACCAGGATATCAGGTTACGTCTGTAAATGACGCAGGCTCAGTGCAGCCGGCATCTGGACGCCGCCCTCCCCAGACTACCCACTCACCCCCCAACCCCCCACTTCTCTATGAATGAACGTTTAAGAGGGAACAGGGCCTGCGAGAAATTTGAAAAATTTATATTATTTGAATAAAGTATTACCGTCTCAGTGTCTCACTGCGTCAAGCCTGTTCCTGTAGAGTGCGATAGGGACAGCTATGGCTCAGATCGATATCACAAAATAATTGACGAGATCGACGCCATATTTTCAGTACTTTTTATTTGCTGAAAAAAGGAAATGACAGGGACGTGTCTATAGCAGACTGATTTTATAAAAGAAATATTACTCTAGAGGTATTCAGAAAAAAGGGGAATACATTTGTATGGAGAAACGTAGCCCGTGTTCCCTCTTAAAGCTGATGTACGGTTACAAATGCACACAAAGAACAAAAACACACACTTTCACTCCCTATATCCCCCCTCTTTTCGAAGTACTTATTTCGCTTCAGCGATCAAACCATCAGATGCAACAAAATGTTGACCTTTTTAAAAAAAACATTTTTCCTAGAATTCCCCTTTCCACCGAGCCACCCACTTCCCTGTTGTTTAATGTGTGCGTGTCGAAAATAAAAATAAACAGCATAAAATGCAACACCAATGCAAATATTTAAACGTTTCCTGTGATTCTTTTCGGGGGATTTCCCATTCCACGGACGCATCCACATCCCGTTTTATGTCTGTGTGCTTACATATAAACAAACACAACACTCAACCGACTTCATCATTATTGGTTTTAAATTCACAGTAACTGGACCTTTGAATCTTTGCTCTGAGTTTTTCCTGGAATTCCTCATCCCACCGGCTCTTCCAGCAACTCCTTTTTATGTATGTGTGCTGTACAGATTAAAACAAAAAGTACAGTCAGCTCAACTATGACTTCCCGGATAACTATAGTAACGTGTGAGTGGATTGCTTATTAAGAGGAATTGGCGCAGGCGTACTGCTACCGCCCCCTTACAGCGATGCTCCTCCTTCCAATCACGTGCATACGGAAGATATTTTATTGGCTATCAGAATTGTAGGTACCCTGACACCTAATAGATACGCCCCTTTGTTGACCACTACGATCAACCGGCATCCATCCACCCACCTCACTGTCTAGTATCCCCCTGCGCCTGCCTTCACCCAACTACCCACCTGCACTCGGTACATACTTACTTGACTGGCACACAATTAAGCGTGCATTGGAATGTCCGTATAATATTCGTAGAACGTTTCCACGAACTCTCCTTTGAATATGTTCCCAGAAACTCCAAATGAGTTTCACGAACACATGATCATAGTTTTCACATAAATGTGGGCTCTTTGTTTCGAACTAGTACATGATTTTCACTGATTAATTAAACTATAGTGTCGTGCACATTCACCATGAAATGAATTTCTTATTGTTTTATTATTGCTTTTGATTCATTGCTCCGACGTACCTATAATAGCGTTATTGCGAAGGCTCCATAAGGTCAGATTTTTCTCTTTGACTTTGTTGATTTTATTTACAAAGGTTAAAATGATTAACTTTTAACTGAAATCTTTTATAAATATTTCTATCGAGAGTTGTAGTTTATTTATGTCCTAGCGTAACCTTTGTAAATAAAGTTACGATCGTATCCAGATCTTACGATTTGATATTTAATTCAAGATTTTCTTTTACTTGTAAGAAAACTGCAGCGGCCTTTTACAGATAACGTATTATGAACCTTTTCATCAACTAGCTATTTAGAGCTTTTGCATTATTTCTAAAAGGAAAATGTTTACCTCTAGATATAAAGTGGCGTTTCGTCATGAACCTTATAATTGAGCTAGTTCAAAGATAAATAAATCAAACTATAGGCATTAAATTAGTGATCATTTAACTTTTTCCCCGCCCCTCTCATTCCAACATCTTATCGATAACCTTCAACCGTCAAATCATTGAATTTCGTCCCATATTTTTCTTCTGATCGTGTGGGCAGTAAGGTCTAATGACCCTACACACCCTAGTGTCAGAGTTTCTAAACCGCCTCAGGGGCCTATACTTTCCTCCTTGCCGGATTGCTGCCATGGGATCTGCAGAACTTGTGTTGATGCAATTTGATATTTGTCTTTATGCTCCGAGATCAGACTTTCAATTATTCCACTTTTAAAATCCATTTGTCTCAGATTACACTTATATCATTTTCAACTGTTTCCGATTGGATTTTTCATCTTCCCTGTTGATGCCGTCCTTCTTTACCACCCATACCTACGTTGTTTTCAAAACAGTAGGCTTCATTCAAAAACTGATCCATCCTGTTACAAGACGTCCAGTATTCATTCATCTTCATTCATTCTTTTGGATATACGAGTGCGTAAGTTAGTTAGCACACTATACTATGGATCAAGAATATTTTTTTCAATTCTTGAAGGTAACCAGCAGGAAAGAAAGAAAAATGAACATTATAAGTATTCCTCAGTTAGGTTTAAACTTATCTGTAATAACTGGCACTTTTCTTGCAACATATAAATGATAATAAGTTTTTAAATTTCAGCTGTCTCTACACACTTGTTATGTTTTAGGGCACAAGATTACGACTACTAACTAAAAGAAAGCAGGTTGTGTAATATTTTAACGTCCTTTCCGAAATATAAGCAGACAGTAAACATGGGCAAACAAAATAGTAAATTGAAGCCGGAGGTGTTGGAGGATCTGAAGCAGAATACTGAGTTTTCAGGTACATATAGTAATGTTAAGTGCGGTACTACAGTCAAATTAACGTCTCACAACTATTTTATGTCAGCGCCTTTTTTTCGGAATAGTAAGGCCAATTTTTTTTTTTCGCAGTCAAGTGTGAATTTAATGGCCGAAAGTGGCTGTTCCTTTAATTATTTTGCGTCAATGTATTACAACTGCTCATAATTACTATATTTATGTTTGTTTTAAAACATTCCAGACGCTGAAATACAAGAATGGTACAAAGGTTTTCTAAAAGATTGCCCCAGCGGACATTTGTCCGTAGAAGAGTTTAAGAAAATATATGGAAACTTCTTTCCGTATGGCGATGCCAGCAAGGTAATTGCAGAATTTAGTAAATCTTTTATCACATTATTTTTATTTCACAATATCGTAAACAGTTATTTGTACAGCAACTATTAAACGAGCTACTCCGTGAAAAAACGTCGAAACAAACTCAGTAGCAACATTGTTTACCATCACATGATCGTCATTGTGAGGGTCAGATCAAAGAGTATTACTAGATTCTCATTGTTTTTCCTTACATTTTGTAAAAGTTTTGGCAGCACTGGGAAAAACCACCTGTCTCATCATATCATCGTTACTTTTACAGTTCGCGGAGCACGTGTTCCGAACATTCGACGCGAACGGCGACGGCACGATAGACTTCCGGGAGTTTCTGTGCGCGCTGAGCGTCACGTCGCGCGGCAAGCTGGAGCAGAAGCTCAAGTGGGCCTTCTCGATGTACGACCTCGACGGCAACGGGTACATCTCGCGGCAAGAGATGCTGGAAATTGTCACCGTGAGTTTACTTCCTCTCTCTATAAGCGTACGTGGAGTGGCAACCATGAACCGGAACACGTTGCGTTGGAAGGCCTCCCACTGGGTGAACCTATGACCAGCAGGGCTATTGCGTATCTTTTAATGACAGTGGCTAACATATAGTGTCTATCAAATAACTGTCAAATGGTTAGTTTAAAAAAAAAAGTACCAAACCATAACCAATTTACAGTTAATTTATGGACACTTATGATAGCCACTGGCGTAAAAAAGATACGCAATACTACTGTTGAAGGTTGCGGGGATGCGAGACGCACGGGACCGATCACTGTGGCAATACTTGGGGAGACTTATGTCCAGCTGTGGACGTCTTTCGACTTAAGTGATGACGATAGTGATGATAAGCGTATGTGTAGTCTTCAAGGAATGCCTATCTAAGTTCGCTTATTTAACAGTAAAGTTTTTAACATTAGCAATTTTCAGTAGCACGCTGCTATTATTTTTTCCCGGTTTATCTTTAAAGGCTCGCCACTTGTCATATTTGACTATATTTTTTATCCTACAACAACAATTTGGTAAATGAATAGCTAACAGATATCGCCTTTCGTGCCAATAATGGACCAATTTCGTGCGTTGTACTAATTCCGTTGTATTAACGTTCCAGGCAATTTACAAAATGGTCGGGTCCGTGATGAAGATGCCCGAAGACGAGTCGACGCCAGAGAAGCGAACCGACAAAATATTCCGACAAATGGACAGGAACAAGGACGGGAAGCTTTCCCTCGAGGAGTTCATAGAGGGTGCCAAGAGCGACCCGTCCATTGTGCGGCTGCTGCAGTGCGACCCGCAATCACAATGATACCTTCAATATTAAATAGATTAGTACTCAATGAGTACCACTCAGTTTATCCACACTTATATTAAACTGTTGTATAATATCACCCTTATTACAATGCTTGTGAGAGCGTCGTAAAGCGTTGGTTACACATTAAATCAGTTTGTTGTCCTGTTGCTTGGCTGTTTGCTACATTTTAATATAGTAAGATTAGGATCCTTCAAAACATTATATGTATAGATTTAAACGTGATTCTGGCTCACAAGTAACAGTATGCAGTTATATAAACCTGGCCAACCAATTGCTGCGATGAAGTTGGGGATAGGTACTTATGACAGAGTTCCTTAATAACCCAATGCATGGTTGTGACGAGAAATTTACAGAAAATAATACGACTTATGAAAATGTGAATGAGATGTGAATATTTACAAATTAAATTGCAGTAGAAAATTAGTACAAACATTAGTGTAAAATAGAGTGCAAATAGAATATATGTATTACTAATAGGGCATCTGCTATAATATAGAGAAAAGATGCTTTTTTTAAATATACAAAGTAACGAAATTTCAGCAATAATTCCAAAGATAGTAGCATATTTACGGTAAGATAGGTCTATGAAAAAACATGAATATTTTGATATGAGATGTAGTAGGGTAACGAACTCTTGTCTTCTATACAAATCTGTGACTTCTGACAGGAGGCAAGGTACAGTGTCAGCAGACGCTGGCGACAATACGACGGATACAAAAGACAGGGCATTATATACATAGACTGTTGATCTTGATGGAATCAACTTGTGTAAGATGTAACAATATATAACAACCAAACAGCAGGACAAATTATGCGCGACTGTAATGTGTAGGTATAGTGTTCAAAAATTTTCTCCATTAATACTAGTTAGGTTAATACACATTCTCTGCCCACAAACGTTTTGCGGCTTTTCGTATAAGCGGGCTCGCGAGCCACCCGTGCTGTCGGCTAATTCTTTTCGAATGTTCGACAGCTTAATAACGTAGCCATTCGGCATTCTCATTTCTCATTGCTAACATAGCATAGTACCTTTATCTAAATAACCTATATACCTGCTGTCCCTTGTAAGATTTCGCATCCAATATCCTTCCCCCGGTACGAATGGTTATTTGGTGTCTATTAACTCTAAATAGTAGCAGATAGTAGCATATTGAAAGAAAACCACGTATACCCATCTCACTTGCCCGCTTATATTGCGTCTAAATTTTTATCCAACTATCTTCCTATATTATCGAAAATAATTTAATATATCTCCAATATTGAATGTTTCAACAATCACTACGTGGATATGAGATTTCGGAATTTGTAGATCTTAATGATTCAATTTGACTTTCAAATAAGTAATAAATTATTATAAGTGTGTCTTTAAATACATTTGATTAAACGATATTCTAAAGTCTTATTAAATTTCTGATTATACAGACAATTTACCCGTCGATCTGAATTAATTATGATGTAGATTACAGGTATATTATGTGTTTAAAATAATTTAACGATTTTAAGTCGAGCCTTGAGATAACGATGAGATAGTAACTGCATACGCGCGGTACGCACTACTCGCCTTTGTGACAATCAATGAATATAAACGATATATTTCTAGTATTGGTTACATGAACTGTTGTTAGCCCCACTAGTAATAAGTTGAATGTCATCCATTAAACGGATCTAGTTTCTATGGGTTGAGCACAGAGGGCGCGGCACAGCGCGTGTGTGGTTGCGCCGCATACGGTTCGCCAATAAGGTTGTACGGTTGTCTTCTCACTGCTAGCTACTATGATCTCGCTGGTCATGGCCCGTGATAGTTGTGTGGTTCATTCGTAAAGTCAGCTGCCGATCTGAGAATATACACCCGAACGGTCATGGATATACCCCACTTCCTCGTAAGAAACTGGTACCCCGTTGATCTCTCTTGAGTATATTTTCTCATGATTGCACCTGTTTGTGCAGTTACATTGCAAGCCTTATTGTTATATTCTAAATGTTAACGTCCCCTTATATAGTGAGCAACCTTGCTAGCACTGAAAAGACAGCGTTTTATAGCACAATTTAGGAAGACATTTACGCAACAAACGATACAGATACTATAATATACTATATTAATATTAATTAATATTATATAACGAATATTAATGCTGAGTTATTAATGCTGAATTATTCGCGTAGCTGATATTATTAAGGTTTAGTTTTAATGAATGATGAAAATATGTAAATTCATTATTTGTCCCGAGTCAGCCTAATTATTAGGTATTATTCAAATAATTTGTTGCAAAATGTTGTGTAAGGATTTTTTAATATGATTAGTATAGAAAATAACAATTGACAGTAGTGGAATGTTGAGTTTTGCGGTGACTAAGTATCGTTTGAATTCGTAAATATACGCTTTAGGGCAGCCGCAGGGGGACCACCCATTCGATTTCGTTGAATGAAATTGAGATGAAGATGTATTATCAAAACGTTGAATGTTCGTAGCTATCACAAATTGTTTACATTATATTAAAGACATAAAATTCTATTGATGAAGGTATTGTGGCAAGACTGCTATTAATTGTTATGATATTTATTAGATACTTTATAGTTAGAGAGCCCACCCCGATAGCCTGTGGTCTTTCTACGTTAGCCCTGAACCACACGCTCGGAGACGTTTCGACTGAGATAACTAATTGGTTTACGCAACAGAGCATCACCGGACGAACGTCACGCCGCTGCGACTCCCGCCTTTATGTTAAATGTTGTATTAATCTAGAAGTAAAAGTGAATATTATTGAGTATAGACTTATCTAAAGCAATATACAGACTGAATTTATTAAATGGATATTTGTTCGCGCAACTTTATTCATTCGTTTCATGCTTAAAGCAACTTATTGTGATAACATGCGCCGCTGTTGAATCTGCCGAAGTGTAGATATCTTACTGATTGTGTAACCTCGTCTTCCAGACAGACTATTCTCTATCTTATGTAGCGTGTCGAATCGCAGCGGTGTAGCTCGTTCGTCTGAAAGGTACCCACATTAAAGCATTATTCGTATACACGTAATTCATAGTTATTGTCTCTGTAATATTATGATATAGGTAACATATTCGACTACATATTAATATTTATCTCAAGTATTTATCACACATCACAAGTGTAGATACAGTAACACAAATATTGCATAGATGAGTGCTTATTATCTGCCCTTATATCACATTTGTTGAGATTATCTTTGGATTGTATGATTTTTAAGCTATAATTAAGTATGTTGCTTGTTATAATAACACTCCGACGATGGCCCAAATCTCAAAACAAATATCAGGTTTAAAAACGTGTGCACAGTGTTATATATAATGGCAACATACCTACGTAAGTTAGGACTTACACAATACACAATACTGTATAGTATTTTTATTTTATAATCTGATTTTGCGATGTATCTCCGTTTTACTAACGCAATTGTTGTGGCTGTATTATTTTTGTTTTCACTAAACTTTTTGACTAACACTTATGTTTTAAGCACGCTTTATTTTTATTTATTTATTAGCTTTACATAGACGTAGGTATTATGGATAAATTCTCAATTTATATATACCAATTATATAATGCGAATTGGGATTGACCGACATTTTATTTGGCTTCTTTAGCTAGCTAGTTCATTGAACGGAATATCGAATCAAATGCACAATTATTTTGTTTTTCGCACAACAACAGAATAATGTACTTGTCAATATATTAATAACAATGTGTATTTATTGTGAAATGGATGGTGTGTTGGAACCGTATTGAGTGTTCAAGTTGTCGTACGTTTTCACATTATATACCTATTCACACCAAACCCCAGTGCTTATAATACACATAACGTATATTTTATATATTATAGTATTTGTCGTTGAGCAATAATAATAGTTTTAAACATATTACAAAAATAATATATCTTTATGGTAACATAACACCAACAAAACAGATGAACATACTATATCCAAAAGTCTTCTTAATATATTCAAATCTTTACAAAATATTATGATGTCGTGTACTTTTATATTCTCAGTAATTTTACATATCTGTTATATAAAATTGATGTTCAATTAAGTGTCGTAGCATTAAAATCCGTAAAATATATTGATCTGGACAAATAAAAAAAGAAAGAAAGAAGAATATTTTTAATATATAATTTTTTGATTGTATACAGATTATTAGGTGTTCGGTCGAATTTTATATCTGTGTCATTTTTGCTAATAAGATAATTAAATTCTAAACATGAACGGTATGACATCATCCTGAATGAAGCCTTTTATTCTAAGTGTTTAAAATGGAATTAACGTTGTATGTTGAATTAGATTTAGCATATAGATGTTTATAAGAGTTATTTATAATATTCCTTACTTCTCTATCCAGACACCGAACGTTTCTTTGTATTTTCTCCTTTTTCTATATATTTCTTGACTGTGCAGTTGATTCTATAATCAGTTTCATATCTTCAGTCTGAAATTGCTTAAATATAGGCGGTGAGGTCATTTGCGGAACATTATCGAACACACATAGAATTATGAAGCCTTCAAATCGAAAACCTTTGAATTTGTTCTCTTCAGAAATGTAGTTCGAAATGTAGCACAGTGCGGCAACATCGCGTGTTCTCTGACTGCACTAAGCGGCAACATCGCCGTCCGACCTCAGGCCATGTGCTTCCAGGATATACACTAGTTATTTCTCAAGTAGTCTTGATAATGTTTACTTATGAAATCCCAGTATCAAATTGGCCTTGCCACAGTATAATATATTACGTATATTCCAGCAGGAACAAACTTCCATTGTGTGAGGCAATCACCAAAATAACCTTAGCTAGATAGGTTATATACCCAATATTAGATAGGGTTCTGTTTAAAACGCTATATGCCCCGCGTCCTAGTCAGTAGCTGATTTTTCTGAATTCCGCAGACGATTATTTTACTGTCTTCCAGTATTTTAAGCAGTCGACGACTGAACGTACGTTTACGTGCGTAGGTAACATCTTACACAAAAGTAATTATTTAGTTCGGGATTTATTCCTGTTTAGTAAACAAACATACTTAGATGATTTAGCACCGCTCTAGTTTATTGCTAGCATTAAATGGGTGCTAATTTTTACATACATTACGATCTAGAATGCTTTGAAACATTTTTTTAGTTTACATTAGTGGCGCTATAGCGGGTTTTATGTATTATAAAGTTACAATTCTTCGTAACATCTAATTAGAAACGTTTTTGCTCTTCCTCGAATATGCTTATCGCCTCTTTCAGTTCACTCTATGATAATATGATACCTATCACTTGTGATCCATGGTGCATTAAATGTCCTCTGAGGTTAAAGGATTGTTTGGTGTGATTTGTGTGCGATAGTGTAGGTGTGAGATGTACTCGAATGAAATTAAAGACACTGGCATTTTAATAAAGTTATTCAAGTTAAGTGAATTGAATTTGCCGTGGCGTTCATTAATTTTGTATCTGAAAGCTTTTCCACGAGCAAACTATATACCTGCTGTACTCGGCTTGATTTGATCAAGCATAGTACAGTAGGTATTTATTTTACTTTTACTGAAAAAAATCTCCGCTATTCTATGCATTGCACAGTTGTCAAGAAATCTTTATAGGTGGCTGTAAATAAGACCAGTGGTGTGAATTATTATTCTCAATTGGTAGGTCATGAGCATAAATACTTTACACTTTGCAGAACTCAAAACCAATTTTCTCCTAAAGTATTGATATAAATTTTATAGTGTTATGAATAGGTAGGTAGTATTTCGAAACCAAAGTCACAATCGTTATTTCAAGAGAAAATGGCTTTGAATAAATTATGCGTTAGTGTAAGGTGTTTATGCCCGGAAGTTTACCAAGGGTAACATATTATGCGTATGTATTTAATAAGGTACTTTATGCTCGTAAGTGTACCAACGTTAACATATTTCATACTTCTTGCACCAAACTAAAGCTACGTGCCGATATATTTACTCTTTTTTTTGTAAGTATCGATAACTAATACCTATTGTGTTTAGCATATGAACTTATTATTTAATACGTAAAGATGTATCGTAATTTAGGAATTATAACTATTATCTAAACTCAGGGTGCTATAGAATTGACTCGAGAAGCGTGTTGGGGCGCCGGCGATCGATTGTCTTGCAAAGTTCTCATAAAAATACGTAGCATTTTAAAATAGAAATTAGTTGGTATTATGAAACATAGTAGCTCCTACGCACTCGCATGATTAAAACTCGATTGCCCATAGAGACGGTAGGCTCATCATGAGCCAGCCACAGCGGCTCTCGATCCAGTCGAGCTCAGCTGACTCACACGCACCTTTCGTGCTGACAGCTCCAAAGGACCAAATGTACAAGAGTGGTAGTACCCTAATCATCACGCTACCTTGGCAGTCGACTTTTACTCCGACATCTAATTAGTAGGTGTATTATCACTGATTATTGTGCATCACATTACATATCAAATCGCTTAAAACAGCATGGTCTCAATGTTAGAACAGTATACGCACTATGAGTAGGTGGACACGTCGGCTTATTGAACTATTGCAATATTTGTGATCGGCATTTAGAACTAACACATTCATGTTAGATCCACTAATAGCACCCTGCTCTTTGGCGATCGTACCGTGAGTCAACGTAATGTTAGGTACGTCAACTTTAACTATACAATCATATTTGGCTCTAACGCAAACTTTGCTTATATATTTAAACGAACATTATAACTTGGCAATCATTGTTCTGTGTAGGTAGTCAATTTGAGATTCCTGACATCATTTTCTTTACAATTGATCTTCTAGCTCTGATACTGTTTTAGATTAAAATTATTATGTATATCTATTTATTAAATCTTTTTCCTCTAAAATGACGTTTCATTTTCTAACCTTATAGTAATCGTACCTTAACGGCTCGTCTGAGCGTTTATAATGCTGTCTTTAATATTATGAATGTATTATAAAATTTATTGTAATCTTGTTTGGTGTTCAAATAAACTAATTATATAAAATTGGCTTCATTTTCTTGGTAATCCAAATTCTTTGATCAGTACTCAGACCACTTACACATGACTTTCAGTATTATGTAGTTTCCATCTTCAATAGGTAGGTACTAATAAGTTCCGTAGTAAATACCATACTCTCTTTTTATTATATATCTATTTTTTTCATTGCTTACCTACTTCCCACTAATATCCAGGCAGCACAGATAATAAACAGATAGACAACAGATTTCTAAATCAAATCACACAATTAGCCACATACCAACCCTCTTCAAGAAACTGAGTGAGAGTGACTGACCTGTCTACCAGTAATTCGATTGTAGTATGTATGTTTGTATTATAATTGTATGATACTTACTAAAGTAATTACTAACTAGTAATCACTGATTATTCATTATAGTGGGATTCAAGAATCAATGAAATTGTCAGGGCATAATTATAAACACCTGCTGTATACCGTGTTATGAAATCGAAGATCCCTACGCTTGGTCCGACTAGTGAACGATGAGCATTCCACATCGAGTGCTAACAAAACATAACGATTACAATCCCCGAAGGTTTAGGCAGAGCTGAACACACTTGTCACACGCCTGTGTGACCTCTTTAATCTTAGAGCTGTCCCGGTGATTTACGAAATCTTATCGGCAGTTCTTAGTAACGTAATGGTGGCAAAATATTTTATTAGGGTTAACGCCATCTACCGGCTACCTAATGCACTCCGTTAGGGGTAAAGTCCCAGTTTGCCCCAAAGCTTCACGCGGGTTATTTATCATGTCTGATACAAATGGCGTGTTTAGTTCCAGAAAGACACGAATATTCAAATTTCCAGTTTATTAATCTAAATGCTGAAGGAAAAGTAGAATCTTAGATTATGAAGAACATAACTTTATGAATCACTTTATTTCAGAAAAAAGTGGGAGTAAGAAATAAAAGTGCTATAAATGGATACAGGGGGTCTATCTGTGACATAAGTAGACCCCCGGGATACAGGGGTCTGAAGTTCGATTGCTTCGCTTCGGATTTACCTGAAAGATCCTACGCAGCACTCGCGATCCCCAGAATCACTCGTTGCTTTCGGGATTCAAAATAGCCCCTGTAGTGTAACACACTGGTTTTTTCGCCTTGGTGCATGATTTATCGAGTAGTAAAATTACATTTTCTTTAAAAAAAATGTCAATGAAATACCGTGTGATAAATGTAGGAATTCCTACGAAGCCTGGCTACTTAAATCTATAACAACTTGTCTTGGGAAAACTTTATAATTACTTACGGCATTTTATTTTTCATTTTGCTCCGGATCTCTAAATAACGTCTTTTTCGCCTCTCATCACTGACCAGAGGTCTTCCTCTTTCCATTCAGTATCTAGAAACTACAGGATGGTAACCTAAGCATTAACAGGTAGGTAGGTAGTGCATAAATAGGTATCTATCTGGAGAGTTTCATACCAAAAAAATCTTAAAACTTGAGGTGCGTCATGCTACAACTTCAAACTTGAAAACGCTGTCCATCCCATGGGAGAACAAAATTCGTCCGAATACCCTAAAGTTCAAGTCATCAATATTCACTGAAATCATCTAGTCAAAACAAAATTGCTAAAATCACAACTACGCACGAAGCTTCCGTAGTTGGAAGGGACGATTCACGCTTGACCCCTATTTCATCCCCTCTTCACATTACGTGAGCGCTTAGAATTCTCAGTTTTTTAATCAAACTTTATCTTTCGAAATTAAAATGAAGAAATACGCAGGACACCAGTTTTGTGTAGGTCTAGGTATACTAATTTCTCATAAGAAGAAAAGTCGCAGCAATTAGAAAAGGTTTAAGATTTACATGACTTAAGAGCTAAATAGGATCTAGGCTGCTTTGAGGAAAGGCAGTGTAAATATGATGGAACTAATAGAAAGCTCGTTAAGTAGTGTTAGCAAGTAGGTACCTACCATTGTAACCAAATGAAACAATTACTAACTCGAAAGCCAACGTCCGTTCGAATTAAATCAGCTTATGTAAACTAAATAAAATTACGCGGCAAATTGATTTAAAGCTCAGTAGGCACACATCTAAATATAGTATGTAGGTATGTAGTCTATAGGTGGGCTCCAAATTGCGTATTTAAATAAGTACCTATCTATACAGGAACACGTATGAACGAGTTTATAGAGGTTGGCAGCAGAGTTAGTTCGCTCTCTGTATGTTGCGTACTATGCGAGAGGGGGGCAGGGGTGGTCGGGCGCCCGGGGGGGACGGGGGTGGCGGGTGGCGTTCAGGACGCGCCTAAGGGGCCTCGTCCAGAGAAAGTAAAATATCCTGGTATGGGGGAGGCTAGTATTGTCAAGCCAATGTATAACTATAGCTTTAAACTATATATCGGGGGTCCATACTATAGCCTGTGGAGTACTTATTTACATACGTATATAAGTTTATCTATTATGCAGACATAGGAAATGGAACAGGTTGGGAAAGGGACGTTGCTAAATTTGCTTACATCAGATCTATTGGACGTAAAATCGTTCTAGTTTGTAATATTGATTTGAATTCTCATTGCATTGTGGTCACGTTATAAATTTATGGAGGTTCTTCGTTCTGACAGCTAGTGTGTTGCTGTGTTTATTGTAAATAGATAATAACTATAGAAGTTATAGAAAATTATACCTACATTAATGAAACAGGGTCAAGTCTTTCTTTACTTATCATAATATGACACCTTTTATATGTATAAAATTATTAGCACCCCAATCTGTTCCGCGGTAGGTCAGCGTGGTAGGTAGGCACCTAGCGAAAGCATGCAGCAATTTTCACGGCCTCGTTGACCTAATAAGAAGCGCGTCGTCGCAGGTTTGAATTCATTTTTCTTCGTGATGGTGACCTCTTACACAAGTTTGGTTTTTGTTTACATTTCTTTTCGTAACTAGGTTTTGCTAATATTTGTGTGTTTGATGTAGAAGTTGTAATGATAATGAGTGCATTCATACTTATTAGTGAGGGGTGACATAATATAAGTAGGTAAAGCCGACTCGTTCACTGAATTGAAACAAATCCCGAGAGTTTAAACTATTTAACACTTAGGTACAGTCTATACGTACTTACACTTAACAAAATCAAAAGTGATTTTCTCGTGAAATACAACGATTTCCACGTTGAGAATGTCAATGTTTCTGAAAATGTAATGTTCGTGAAAAAAATAATCGTAACATATATATATTTTGGTAGGTGACAATTATATTTAAAAGTTGATTCTTGTATATTGGAGCTCATAATTGAACATAGACTAAAATCTTTAAAATTATATCTAATGTCTTCTTCTTCTTCAATATTATTATACAAATTACAAATTTGTTTGAAGGTTGGGAGTAGGTAATCTTCGAAACAGGATCCAATTCCAAAAAATGTTTCATTAGTGCTAAGTCACATAATCACATTATTGCCGAGTGTGTACCCTAAGACGAGCGATGCCTGGGCAAAAGTTAGTCTGGAATAACGATGACGAATTAAGTATTGGGTCATTAAAAAATCTATAGAAAGTAGTTGAATAAATAAGAATGGTTTCGAAAGGTATAATTGCCCACTTCTTGTCTTTATATTATGTCTTGTGGCTACAACCTTGTGTGATAAAGGTCAACTATACCCTCCATCCTATGGAGTGTTTAAAATATTAAATGTTATATCAAATATTCAGAGCGTTCAAAATCCTTGTATAGTAGGTAGGTACGCTATACACGAATTTCGTCAAAAAAGTGTAGACATGTTTAAGGGTCTACTTTTATGGGAACAACATCGTAATCGCGAATAAATAATCCGCCGCCGTCCCAAAAAGTTGTTCGGTTCATGGCCTGTACAACACACCCTTAATATGACCACTCTTTTCTGATACTCGCTGTTGTCACCTCTATCTTACTTTTAATCGAAGGTTAGTATACAAATACATAAAAAAGAACTGTAATAGAAAGTAAAAAAGTCAATCAATGTCATATCGACGCTGCGACAAAGCTACGAGTCTGCTACGAGACCGCTACGACTCCGGTAACATGCTGCTACGCCGATGCTACGACAACGCTACGGCACCGCTACGCCGCGCCGCCCGCTGCGACAGGTCTACGACGATATCGTCAACAAAACTTATCACAGATTTTTCACCTCTAGGGCCAGTTTTAAACAACCAGATTTAGTATAATTAAATTTAGTCTAAGAAACAAATTTTAATGCCGTAAAAATGTGTTAAAAAGTTTTTTTGGGATGTTGTTGTCCTGTTGTCCTAACAGTAATGTAAAACCAAGATAAAACCGTCAATAACTGGCACTGTCTAGCTAGATCTAAAGTCGCCTGCGAACAAAACGGTAACGTCGCCATCAGTGCTTGATTGCCGCTGATGCCCTGCAAGCGCGGCCGGGGCTGCGGGTTGTTCGAAATAGATACCGCGGCTTCGACACAAGGGCTAAGAAGAAACATGAGTGGTTTTTAGTCAGTAGAAGTCTGACACTCCCTACCGCTTTGCCCAGAGCGGGACGAGTCATTTGATGATTTCCCACACCACAAAAAAAAAACTGCCGTTCAACACCTCTAATGTATGCAACGTTCCCTGCTACAAAAAGACTCCCCGGTTACTCTTTCTGGTGATGTTGATCACGTCATCAAGATTCCGCTTTCAAATTGCCACTGAGACGGAATGTTCAGTTTGTATATTGCTGAGTGTCAAGACGGCACGGCGGACGCAGTGGCTGGACGGTTGACCGATTCCCACGTGGATAAAAAAAAAATATGTTTATTAAAATACAAACTACAATAATAATAATTTAAAATATTACACATTACTTCTAGAAATATAGTACTGGGTCAATTAAGACCCGAAGTCCATTTACGTTAGTAACTTTAAAGACCTAATGAAGGTTAATAATTTTAACCGCGATTCAGAAAATGGAATCAAATGAACAACGCCATCTATCGAAGACTAAGATAAACTGCTAAAATTTAATGTATGGAAAGCGATGATGGTTTAGGCTATGTAGATTTCCAAAGCAGTGTCATTTAGACTAATTAAGAGTACCTTTTGCTATCATTACTTTTAAAAAGTTATTTCTTGAACACGCTTATTAATAAGTACCATTTTTATTTAATAGATGTCGTTGCATGTCTCTTTCTTAACAATGATGATGATGTTTTAAATTCCTCTTGAAGGCATTCATATATCTTTTGATAGAGACTACCGATTACGATGAAACAAAGAATAAGTAATACCTCAACTTACGCACAAAATTTATGTTGAGTACCTAGGTACAGTCACCCACAAAAGTGCATGGATACCTTAGGGCCTATTTTTCTGTGAAGGTAGAAATCAAATTTTCGAAAATAATTAATAGATGGCGTTTGATTTCTGCACAACTGTGATATTAAACTCTTCAATCCCCAGTGTCACTTGTAGGTGGCATAAGTTTTATTTCTGTTTGAACTACCTCACAGCAATTTTATTTGTAATTCCTACATAGATAATAATAAGAAATTAAACCTTTAAAGTTTTTACTTTCCGCAATGACAATATCCGGATTACCCGGTGTCACCTGTAGGTGAAATAAAAAGGAGGTAGATTTTTATAACTTAGTCCTAAATAAATGTAATCTATTCTGTTGAGATATAGAAAAAAATGGACTTTGACTTGGGAATAGGTTAGGTAAGTAAGAAGTTAGGAAACACGTATTAGCTTGGATTAAGTGAGAAGTTAAATGATTAAAAAAAAACAAAAGAAACCATAAGGAATGTTTTGAATTGCTAATAAGTGCGCACAGCATTCAAAAATATAATATTCTAGTTAGTAGTCAGTTAGCAACAGGGATTAACGGAGACAAACAAAAAAAAACTATCACACAAATTTTAGAGGTTTATTTTTTACAGTTTATTATTCAAAAACAGACATTTATTATCGTTCAACATTATTATAATAAATAAAACTTCTTATTGAGGCCATAGCTTAAGTATTCGTTTCCAAAATAGGAAAGAGGATTGAAGCTTTTAAAACCCCAACAAAGACAAACAGGAGACCGGATTATTTTATCACAAAAGTGAAAAGTTTAATGAATTAAATAGGTAGGATAAAGCTATACAATTGCACAAAAACATACGAAAAGGTTCATAAGTAATGTAAAAACAAAAATTGTTGTTTGACTTTTTTTAGTTATTAAAAATACGTAAGTCATGTAATAGGTTATAATAACCCGGTCTCCAGTTAATATAAATAATAAGTACTAAAGTTAAGTAATATTATTTTTAAGTATTATGAAATATAAATCCTGGATCGGCAAAACTTATCTATCCCCACACGTTCACTGTAATATGACCAGCATATTGGACACTATACACTTGTTTAGCACGTATTATTTCGGCACCACAAACATAAGCGTCCGTGTTCACTTCACTGGACTTAAAAGTTTTTTCATCTGTAAAGATGAAAAAACATTACTCAAATCAAAGTTAACATGATCCAAAGCGAACTGTAATCTTGCCCTTTTATGGTTTTCTGAGGGCCAGGGTTTCACAACATGCCTCCTATAATGCAGCTCTTCACTTTTAAGAGCACAACGGGCATTGTCAACACTTGAGTCATAAGAAGCAGCATAGTCGGTCATCGGCAGGAATCCATTTTCTTCATACTCTCATAACACGATTTGACGCTTTAATGTGTTTATGAGCCGTGGTCTACTAGTTCTTTGATGGTGTTACAAAGAACCCTCGTCTTCAAATCGTCGTACCCATAGAACAACTGGTTTTCTCTGCAACAATATAACAGAAATATATAATACGCAATAATGATTATTTATTAAGTAGTATAGTCGTAACTAAAACATTTTTTTTTCTTATAAAATTTTTGAAATCAAAACTACTTACGTTAACAATAAGATAAGTCGACAAGTTTCGAGTGTCGATAAGTTTTTGCCTTGATTTTGCAAATCAGTTATTTGAGCTCTTGTAACGAAAACAATATTACAACGCGTACTCATTTTGATGAAATAAGTTAATTCACCTAAATTAAAATAAAACTGAGCTAAACATACTCGAACGAGGCAATCGAAACAAACTTAACGAACAATCAATTGAGTTTAGTTATAACTCATATAACTTCAATCTTATTATTTCTACTACCTACTAATTTATTTATGAATTCATATTCGACCTACCCTCAAGTTTGAAAACTAAAACATAGATAATTAAAATCAGATAGTTATAAAATGATAATAATATTCAATTTAAACAAGCATAGTATGTAGTTATGAATAAATTTATTTAATAGAAATAATTCATTATAAATTATTTGAATGGTTAAACAGAAAAAAGAAACTACATAAACATTTATACAGCGTGAGCGCCCTCTAGTTAGTGTAGCATCAACAATATAATCAATGTTGCTAATCGAGTACTAATTTACGCCAGGTGGCGTCATTTCTTGCTTCACACGGTATTTTTCCTGAACTGCCCATGCATTATTGTACGCGATGGTACATTAGTTTCGTAAATTTTGCGTGATGCTTAGTCATCGAAACAGACAAAAAAAATGCTGGAAATGAGTTCTGTTGGATAAACTTTAAAACCCTGACAATTCTTTTATAAATATTTTCGATGTACAAAAACAGCTTTTCTACAGATTTATTAATGTACAGAAGATTATTTCGATATGAATTGCACTTATAAACGTCCCCATAATATTTTATTAAAGAGTTATCCTCCAACTCTGAGGAGTTGGAGGATAATTCTATTAGCTGTTGATGGAAGGTATAACTTAACAACATGAAGTGATGACTGCTAGATGCGAATACTTGAATAGCTTCAGAAAAAGCACGAAACACGTAATACGTGCCTATCCAATATGAAGTTTGCCCTCGATTTCTCTGGGATGCCATCATCACCAGGTCGACATAATAGCCTGAAAGAATACAACTACAGGTCCTTCATCATATCAGCCCGGAATCACCCACTGCTGGGCATAGGCCTCCCCTCCCTTCCGCCATGCGTCCCGATCCTGTGCGTCTCTCATCCAGGTGTTTCCCGCAACATTAACGATGTCGTCAACCCAACGAGCTTTAGGACGGCCCTGGTTTCTATGGCCTAACCTTGGCCACCACTCAGTCAATGCCTTGCTCCATCGGCCATTTCCGCGTCTAGCAAGATGTCCTGCCCAGGTCCACTTGAGGCGCAGGTCCTTAAGCGTATAATTTTGAAATCATTTTCTTGAAACTCTAGAGTTATACCTTCTATCATTAGCGCAATCACATGAGATTATGATTATCAGACGCAAATACATGAGCAGCGTTAGAAAATAATTATATGGAAAACGTAACAAGTTTTAAACTGACATGGTCACTAACACTATTATTTATTACCTATTTAAACTGAAAACGGGATATTTACCATGTTCACATAATTGTTTCGAGTTCCCGATATTTCGGCGCTGTTACAAGCACCATGATCACGGATAAATATCGTAACAAGTGCCTATAAAATTTGAGGGTTGCCCTAGATTTCCCTGGGATCCCATCATCAGATCCTCACGTGGTGACAATGGGACTACCGCGGGAGTATACTCTTTAGAATACAAAAAGAATTTTGAAAGTCGGTGAAAATAAATGACGGAAAAAAAGAAGAAGTCGGTTGAAAATCGGTAAACGTACTGTTTCAGCCACATCAATTTGCAATTTGCATTTCAAAAGGTGCAAGATGAGCAGCAATTGATATATACTGTAATTTTACAATTTCAGCTCTTTCCACGGTAACGGAGGCAACGGCTACCGGTCGCGGTCGCACCTCATCATCATCATGAACAGCCTATTAATGTTCCCACTGCTGGGACTGGTAGCCGTAACATAAAAATTACACGAGATGTCTCTTGTAAATTACTCAGTTCAGTATGGGGAAATCCGAAACTTTCTAAAACATTACCAATTTTCCATGAAAAAATTTTTACCTTTTAGTTTTTTACTCAAATCTTAATAAGTAGTCCATAAAAAAAAACTTTTCGCAAAAAAAACAACTGACTTCAAAAACACCAAAAAGAGAAAAATAAACTTGACTGGCCTGTTGGTCTAGTGGTTAGTGACCCTAACTGCTATGCCGGAGGTCGTGGGTTCGATTCCCACCCAGGGGGCCAATTCTCGGTTTTAGAGATGGTGTCGAACTCGAGAAAAATTTCTAATGACGTCATTTTTTCGAGAAATTTTAAAAGTTGCTATTCTGGGGATGTCGAATTCGACATTTGTCGAAGGCTAACGTTCGAGTTCATCTCGAGTGCTTCTGAGCAGTAGAGATGTAATGTCGATTATATAGATACGTCATTTCTGAGTGAATTTGTTGAGTTTTGGATTGTACACTGTTTTCTTTTCTTTAGTTTTTAAATAAAATACGGCTTGGCATCTCATACTGGAAATTCGATTTATACTCTTTGATTTGTGCATTGTGTTTTCTTGAAACGACGACCTTCGCGCAGATAACAGACTCTGTAATTTGTGTACCTACGATTGGACTTGAAACCACTGAAAGATGGACGAGTTTATTAGCATTTTTATCTCGGAGTTGTTGGAAAGTGGCGAGCAACTGGCCAATACACGGCGACAACAGCTATCCCGCCGTCGATATTTACGACTTGAGCGGAACAGAAGTCATTAAAAACTTCAGACTAAATAAAGATTTAATAAGGGTTCTAATACTTAGATCTATTGGCTCCTGTAATAAACTAGATACCACTAAAATAGACCCGAAAACGAAGGTAAATAATTGTTTGCTTCATAATTCTATTAGTCACTGACAGACAGTCAGCTGTCAAACTGATTATTTTTACACTAAACGTTTCGTTTTACTTGGCTTTGCACGGGACTTATTCAAATTTAATATATAAATTATGTCCTAATTTTAAGTGTTTCTCATAATTATGTTTAAGTACTTGTTTGTTTGTTTGTGAAACTAATAAATACTTTTTCTTCCTTTCTTTCTTTCTTTTATACTTAAATAATTAGGTTTAGTCAGCGTTTTAAAACAAAATCATTCATTCACTCATAGCTACCTAAAACGGAACGCGCGATTCTTCGTAATGGACGCTAGTATTAGAGTCTGTCAAGCGAGTCTAGTCCCATGAAAAAGGCGGCAAATTCAAAAATCACTGATATAAAACACTGATATAGCACGCTGAAAACTTATTGATACTTGAATTTTAAAGTAAAAGGGTTGTGGACTCGACTCGCTTGACAGACTTCTATCAATAAGTTTTCAGCGTGCTATAACAGTGTTTTATATCAGTGATTTTTGAATTTGCCGCCTTTTTCATGGGACACGACTCGCTTGACAGACTCTATATTATCTGTGGTAATGGTAACATTAGCTTCACTCGAATCGACATTTTCGTGAAATTTATTTCTATTTTGACTGAGAATACGGAATTCTGCTCAATTCGAAATTTTTTGGTAGAGATAGAGATATTTTTGATAGACATAGAGATAGACTTACGAACTCGAACTCGAGATAAATCTCTAAAACCGAGAATTGGCCCCCAGGGGGCCAATTCTCGGTTTTAGAGATTTATCTCCCTTCCACAACTATCACACAACGCCATCTAGTCCCAAGCTAAGCAGAGCTTGTGTTATGGGTACTAGACTCTTTCAAATAAAAAAAAAAATTGAGAATCGGTCCACTAATGGGGGAGAAATCAGGTAACATACATAAAAAAAAAAAAAAACATACACACGAACATAGTAACCTCCTTTTTTGAAGTCGGTTAAAAATGAGCAATGTTGGCCAATGTTTTTGTGAGCTGCTTCCGGTTAGTCTGGAAGTTGACCCCAACATAGTTAAGAAGAGGCTAAGAAAATTATGGTGATGGTATTCTGATGATTATCATATGTTCATACAAATGGAAAAAATGTAACCTTGTTTGCATATCAATATGTTACGGCTAAAAAAAGAAGTACGGTTTATTTGCATAATGTATAAAGGTAACGTATGACGGAAGATTTCTTTCGGTTTGCAATGGGGACTATTTGTAATTGTGATTGGTTGTAACCTCCTGTCAATGACTGGTCAAGGAAACAGGATATTGCGTTTTGAACCTTCGGTATATTTTAACTTGCTACATGCAAAGCGGGTTACTTCCGGAATTAAGTCACTTTCTTTACACATGATTATCTTTTCAGCTCAAATCTGCTATGGTCCTTCTTTAGACAATACCAGTTTTGTCGAAAAAATGCTGACTTTAATTCAACGAAGTATAGTAACTCTAATAATAAATGTAATTTGACCCTGAAACCTGCTCTTATTTAGGTAACTTATTTTCTAAACTATCAAGTTATTGGAATTCTTCAAAAGTAATTGAATAGCAACTCGTTGTTGAGAGTAGTGAGTTGGTTTATGTGATAGGCACTAGTTTCGTTTGGGTTGTGATGGCAGGATGGAAAATACAAAGTTTTGACAAAATAACACTCCGAACCGTTGACGAGAGTCTATCGTGCGCCTGTGAACATCTCCACAATCCATCTGATGTCCCACAAACGGAAAAGTGACTCACAAAAACAAGCGTTATTCAAGAATTATTTACAATTTCTAACAAGCATACAGGGTGTTTGACCCAAACAAGGTTGAACGAGGTGATTGTATATCTGATTGTGAACCCAAAACAATAAAAAGGGGACGTTAACGAACACTCTCAACCTTGACCGATAGACTTGTCAAGTGCGGGCGCGGCTAAGTAGTATTATGCTCATGAACAATTCAATATTTTGTGATAAATTTGTGAGTACATTTTACACACACACACTTTATTTTGTCATTGGCTCGTAGCAATCGAACATCGTAGTTGTTGTTTGGTTTGACAATGCGTTATTAGGCACATGTTCAATTACCGTACAAATGAAATATATGTATGTTCTACAAATAAAGTTTTTCCTTGTTCGGGCATAGTGCGTGTTTTATGGAAATATTTATTTTGGAAGTTCCGAAACAGATTAGTTTTGGTGAAAAGATTAAAATGCTAATTTCGTTTTTAAACTTTCATATATAGTCCATATTTATGAATGAGTATTCCGTAGAGTGCCTATTAGATAAAGTTAACACATTCGACGAATATTTGTTAACGTTACACTTTGTAACAAAATAATCCTATCGAGTCATTGATTACTAGATGTTTCTTCCTCGAAATTCATCACAATGTTAGTCGAGGACGCGTGTATGACCTCATGTTATGAACTAGATACACAATCCCACAACAGCTTTGCGTAAGGCTCATCAAGCCAAAACCCCTCTCCATCCAATCATCGCACAAGGATCATAAACAAAGCCCTAAGTCTAATGAGAAGTGATGGAAAATTTAATTAAGTTCGATCGAGATGTTGATATGCGAGCAAGCAGTCATCTGAAAGCGGCCGAGGGGGGCGTCCGAACAGCGCATGTAAATGCGAGCGACGCACCAGCCACGAGCCACGGCCGGAACCTACAGCCACAGTACCCGACATCGGGAGGAATGGAAAATATATATATCAAGCCGAGCGAAAAGTCCACTACACACCCCAAGGGTGGCGGCGCCCGGACGTGCGTTCGATTCAAACGAGCCGTGGCCGCCCCGCTCTGCCCGGCTCCGTTAGCGACGTGAGCTGGCGTGCGCGGCATGCCACCGCATGCTGTGACGTGCCACGCACTGCACGCACCGCACCACCCAACTGCCCACAGTGCCCACCTACCGCCAGTACCCTACGCACCCGCGCGCACAGAACGGTTTTCAGATGTAATTTCAGATATTTCTCTTTAGCCTCGAGACAGTCCCGAGGAAAAATAAATATGCTTAAACCCGACCTTAAAGGACCCGAAGAGGAAAAAAAAATTAAAAATTAAGTAAATATTTGTTTTACAGTTATGTAAACATCTCTAATTACGACCTGTTCAAATTATTATTTTTTCTTTGCAGCGTGCGCAGGGCGGCGCTCTAATTAACATCTATTACAGGCTTACAGGTATTTCGGGAACAGAGGAGTATCATTTGGCGAGGGCGCTGAGTACACTCAATTAAACGAGGCCGCCCCCGCCTCGCGCCTCGCGCCTCGTGCCTTTCGCCAACCGGAGCACCCTGTGCCTGTGCCGTGCTCACCGGTCTCTGCCCCACTGCACTGCTCTGCACATGTCGCACTACGCTCAGCATCTCGCGGCTTCTTGAGCCCGGGGTCACGATGAGTTATTAGGATAGGTTTGATGTAGCGGCTCGGCTGGTGGATCCCGCGTTATCAGCGTCTAGACCAGTTGTCTGGACCTGTTGCATAGGTGCGTGCAGCGCGGCGTGCCGCAGAGCGCCGCTAGGTGGCGCTGACCGGCACCGACTCGCAGCCTCCCCGTGGTCACCCGCTCGGAACGCTCCCCCGGCCTCCCCGGCCACCCTCTTTAAAAGCCAGTGGCGAGCTTCAAGAGAAAGTGCCGCGTGTGTACACTCACATGCGTACAACCATCTTTGGCGAGAGCCGGCGGGCGCAGGCCGGCGGGGTGAGCCTCGGATTATGTGGAGGCGCCTCCCCCCGTATGCGTAAGTGCGTTCACACAAAGCCTTCCCACATACATTTGCATAGTGACATTGTTCGGTAATAATGTATGTGACCACTCGGCTCGCCGCCCCACGGCGACATCTTTCAATAGATCGCCTCGCCGCTTGTTCTGTGCCTCCCGATGCCTCCCCCGCGCCCCGTGCCCCGCAGCATCTCCCGAGCCGCTTTCTAATTAAAATACATCTACTATAATATATTATTTGATTTTCTACACGTGCTTGTTTTGGCAACTATGAAGGTAGATATTTGAATACCAAGTTGATGGAACTTTAAAGCTGTACTTACAAGTTACAACACTAATAAATCCAGATGAGTGAGTAGTTCTCAGTAAAGTGCGTTACTTCACTCATTGACGGGCTAGCTACAGCTACACCTAGAACCGACATAGATGTTTGCCGTCCGATCAATTGGATCAGAAGAAATTGAATGTGTAATTTTGATTTACATATGTGACTAGGTACACATGTGCGTATAAGAGGATTTCTTGAAGTTTCGTCGATATAGCGGCAGGGGGTTGCCGGGAGGCCCGGGGGCGGGAGGGTGGCTCGGACTCACGCCGCCCGGCGCGCCTCAGTGTGCGTATGTCTCGGACATGCACGCTACGCAGATTTCTCTAACGATTTTCCCGGAGTGTGAAATGTAAAATAAGGGGTTAGACGAGGCTGAGCTCGGCCTCGTCCCGCGCGCCCCCCACCTTCCCCTCCACTCGCCAAATTGATGACCAGCCACCCACAGGGCGATCTGTTCAAATTTAACACATATCGTATTTAAAAGTAAAACGGTTCGAAACCTTATCTTTCCTCATTAATATTCACTTCCAAATTGTTAGCTTACTTCGTACCGATTTTATTTTTTCTTTCCTACTTCTTGCTACACCCGTATACTAATAGTTACCCTAGTCACATCATCAGTGAATTAAATAGGTAATCGCTATGTTTAACTTTACGCAAATCTTTTTATTTAACAAACAGTATGTACCTACGCCAGGTAGAGAATGTAACTTTTTTTGTTTCTCCTAAATCTAGAACCACTATTTTACAGATAACAGCAGGAACAAAAGAATATTGCCAATATTTGGGAAATTATTTAGCATTTGATATTATATTCAATCGACGTATAAATTCGTTATGTACCTACTATCTTTCTAATCATCGAAACTAGATGACAAGTCTTGAAACCGTTCATTTGAGATAGATATTAAAACATTTCAACCCCTACAAAAGTTAGTGATTGTTACCAGAGCCCTAGCGTTTTCTAACACTACTTCAGTAGTTCTACTTCATTAGACGTTGCCGTGATGTACTTATTTTCAAGTATTTATTCACTAAAAAGTCGCCAAATCGTAACACATTACTAGTTAGTTTGTCGTCGCAATTGCAAAATAAACAATGACATCCTTACATTGACATCATACAAGCTGTTATGTTACTGCCTGCTACAAAAAGTTCCTATAGTAGGTACCTATTTACAAAAGCTAAGAATACTTCTCCGATACTTTTGTTTTAACAGCAGAAAAACGGCATCAGTAGCGCCTTGAGTAAAATACATATTAAAGTTATTACTTTGTCTATTTTAGCTCTTTTAACTAATAAACGCAACTTATTGGGAAAGATACATGCAAATTGTCTGGTTAATAAGTAAAAGATGTCTCACAGAACATAACATAAGTAACCAATAATAAAAAAAACTATTACCTTCGTGAAGGCTCTGACTCTATAATATATTCAATTTTTAATTACCAATACCAGTAACAAGTCCAATTTTATGAAATAAATTCGCCCAATTTACGAATTCAAAACTAACCTATTTATCTATACGCAATAACAGTGGTGGTTGCTTCTCTGGCCTCCCAAAACCGGTTTGGACTCAGCCACCCCCGCATCTAACTGTATTTTATCGTTTTTTACCACTCCCGCTGCATTCCTATGCACCCCTATCATCATCCTCTACAATGCGTGCACCGCTTTCGGAAATCGAAGCTTTTTTATTAAATCCAGAAACACCCCTGTTGAAGATAAAATTTGATTCAGCTTTGTACTTTGGGACTTTTTCAAATAAGTGCAGCTTTTACTGTAAAAACTATTCTCACACGCTAAATGTCTTTGAGTTATTTATTTCAATTTGTTTTCCGTTCTAGCAATATTATGTTACAGCATGTAGGTACCGTTATTATTGACTGTATGGTCTAACTCTAGATCTGTAAATAAATAGGTCCGAATTAACAATTTAAATCCGGAATATTGATTAGCACTTTATTCAGTAAAGAAATTTTATTTCCAAAGTTATATTATTATCATGTACCTATTAAATATCCGGTTTGATAGTGTACAAAATGAAGTTCTTTTTGAATCTACTTCTTACATAAAAACCAATCAGGACCTACCACAACGCAAAACGAATAAAATAAAAGACCACGTGCATGCAAATAAATCAAAACAACAGTACCTACCTAAGTTACAATGATAAAACTAGTATTTGACCTATCTATATGTATTATAATTATTATCTAATACAACGTACCTACCGAAAATCTTTATAATCAAAGTTTAGGAACTAATTCCTTGATACATGTGGCCACAGAACAAAGAGCAATTCTGCTGCGTATTATCCTTAAAATTGCAAGAGAAATCCAAACGCCCGATGAGCGTGCGCGGGCGCTTCATTGTTTTCTTGGCGCCGTTGTGTGGGTGCGACTTAGATTTTTTTCCGTATCACACTAACACATTTAGGGTCTATGTCTGCGTGGCATTTCTCGGAAACCTTTCGTGAGAATCGTGCTCATTGTCCTTGTGTGCGTAAAACTTGCATTTTACACCTGTTTCTGGCTCGCCTGTGTGGGTAGTTTTTTCACTGGTGGGGGTAAATGCGATGTTGCTAGATGCATGTTTTGGATGCACTGATGTAAATTTGACAACGTCGCAATTTAGATACGCCACCACTTTTCGGGCGGGGGTTGTTTGTGGTTTCTCGTGGAGTTTGTAGGTAATAAGTTGATGTTATGATTCCGAATAAAATTGACCGTAGTTACGTAGGTAGGTATAATTTTAGAGTATTCTGTTTTGTAACAAAATTGTTACAAAACGGAATACTTACTCTATAACACTGAATCGATTAACTCTCGACCACAATTTAATTTATCTTGTTAAAAACTATTTACATCCCCTAGCTTATAAACCGTGATAGTCTAATAAAGTCATGACTTTGTAACAATTCCTAAGTATGTTACAAAAATACAAGTCTATTATGTGGTACCTATTAAGGGCCAGTTTCACCGGTTACGGATAAAGTGTCAGATAGTTATCTGACAGTTATCTGACAGATAATGCTATCAAAAGTTGTAGTTTATCTGGCAGATAAGTTCCGGATAGGCTATCAGGGACTTATCAGCAAGTGGTGAAACCGGCCCTAAGTGTATCTTTCTTGTGAATTCGTTAACGTCACTTATTATAATTGTGTGTACCTATTGTAAGTATTACGTTCATGTAGACCATAGATATACCTACTGTTTTTTTCCATTTCTATGGTGTAAACAAAATAAGAATTAGGGAAGAACTTATTCTGCAAAGAAAGAAAGTAGTATTATTAACATAGTTCATAAGTGATTCTAACATTATGGATCTATACTCGTATCTATTTCCTGAATTTTCCTGTGTGATGGCTATGGTCTGAAATAAAGTTGTTATTATTATTTTATTACATTTTTATTTAGGATGATGTAAGAACATCATCTTAATAAAACCAGCTTTCTTTAGCTAAGAAGACTTCAGATGAACTTCTCTGTTCACTGTTCATTTTAATCTGATCTATTCATAGTTCCAGTGAAGAGACTTCGTCAAGCGCATAGGTTCCACCCTAGGCTACGTCGCGTCATCGTTCACATCAGGCGAGTTCCAACAAAACACAAGCCCAGAATAGATATACATAACTTATTTTGATAGGAATTGTTTTCAAAAAACGAAATAAAATCCTACTAAGTGCAAGTCGGACTCGCACATGAAGGGTTCCGTACCATCGCAGCGTTAGCCCCATCTCCCTTTAGTTTTTGATTATTTGAGTGGCAACAGAAATACACGTTTTGTGTAAAATACAATTGCCTATTACGTATCGTGATACGTAATAGGCAATTGAATTTCCGTCCGTCTGTGTGTCATCTCGTGAGATGACACACAGACGGACGGACAGCGGAGGCTTAGTAATAGGGTCCCGTTGGTTACCCTTCGGGTACGGAACCGTAGAAGGGTCTGTGGTTTCTGTTTACTGATACCTCGATGAACTAAAGTGAAGTCTAAAAATGCATAAAGGCCGAAATAAATTGGTACTGAAAATAGCTTAAATTCTCAGCCTTTTTAGCACTAAGGAGAATCAATTCTACCAATACTATGATTATCTTGTCAAAATCCACGTACACTTCAACCAACTTATCTGTGCGGGCGGGAAAACACAGAACTAAAATAAATGTACCATGTTTGACATATCAACGAAAACTTTCTTGACAAGCAACGCCACTTTCGACTGCACTTGTAAAGTGGTCATGCTATATTATTGACACCTAACCTGATACCTGTAATCCCCGCAGGGTTAAACAAAGGTGTACCTGATATTCCATCTACATTTCGGTCGGCGGCTCGTATAATAGGGGTGCGTCATCAACCGGGCACAAATCCGGACATCGTGACAGTTACTAAGAAATCCTTGATGGAAATACCTATTAATACTGCCTCATTTGAGCATCGAACCCAGGAATTCATGCCTAGTGCAGTCGCGCTTGCAAGAAAATCAATTATTATTATTATTCTGTCATTAAAATTATGCTTAAACCAACTGTCATTAGTTTAGAAGTTGTTCATGAAATGTCAGCAACCAAGGTTTAAATGCACTTTGCACTACCTAAGTATAATTAACTAGTTAAGATAATTTGTAAAGGTAACCATAGCAGTTTGGTTGTCTGGTTGCACATATTGCATAGCCCAATGAAATTAATAATTAATTGCATTCCTAGAACTTGCTAGGTATGTGCAATTGTTTTCAGACCTCTGACGTTGACAGGTTAGTAAATTCTATAACAAAATTATTGGCACGAATGATGTTTGTTGCAACATAAATATGTATTTCTAGTTGATACCCGCGGCTTCGCCCGCGTGGATGTCGGTCAAATGATATACTAAAACCTTTCTCGAGAACCACTCTATCCATTGGTGAAAACAGCATGAAAATCGATACAGTAGATTTTAAGTTAATCGCTAACAGACAGACAGACGTGGTGGAAGACTTTGTTTTATAATAATATACTAGCGGACGTCCCGCGGTTTCACCCGCGTAGATCCCGTTCCCGTGGGAATACAGGGATAAAAAGTAGCCTATGACACTCAGCAATAATGTGGCTTTCTATTGGTGAAAGAATTTTTAAAATCGGTTCAGTAGATCCCGAGATTACCCCTTACAATTTAACAAATACACAAACTTTACCTCTTTATAATATTAGTATAGATATGATGTTCTTTAAAGTCGTCACGCCTGTAATCCCTGAAGGGTAAGGCAGAGGTGTACCTCATACTACACCCACATTTTGCCAGTTATGTTCAAGTCCCATGTAATAGGGGGCGAGCCTATTGCCATCAACCGGGCACAAATTCAGACTCCGTGACTGTTACTGATAAAATCCTGATGGATAAACCCAATAACGCTTTCACCGATCCGGGAATCGAACCCAAAACAACAAGCTTACCTAAGTCATTACAAAACGTTTATAAATAAGGAGACTATAAAAATATCAGAACCACAAGAGTACAATCGCAATTTTGAAAACTTATCATCCCAATTTAAGCTAAAGGAAGAAACACCACGATTTAGATAGACCGAACGACCACGCCAACATATACCGCTATGTCGAAAATAGCCTAGAAACAAAACAAAAACAGCGGTCAGAGTTTAAATGGTAATGAATGCCAACAAAAAGTCGGGTCTGTCCGTGTGTCCGTGCAGACTGCAGTATAACGGGCCTTCGTGCGCGCAAACTTTTTCACTGCTTGTGAGGGTCAGTTCCCAACGAACTGACATCTCAGATATAAAAATGAAGTTTAGTAATCGCTATATAATAACACGTCTGCCGCCCGCCAACTAAAAACGGGAGCATTCGTAGAATCAACGCGAATGTGACCTTAGCTAAAGTCAAATCGGTGAAGTGACTAAGACTAATAATTAATTTATATATACGTACTTGTTCGTATGTTATATGCTGCATTCGTTTTTGTAGAATCGCATGGCCTTCATCGTCGGTAAGTGTTCATCAGTCGGCCGGCTTTGTGAAGCGAGATTTGCCAAATTATACTTAGCATGTTTTATTATCAAGCCGTCTGGTGACCGCGGATACGTAGACGATTACGATTTACCGCCTGTCTATCAAGTATCACTATAATTACCTGTGCAGCTTCAGAAAGATCGTTAACTTGTATTATAGATTCAATTTCATTGTATAAGCTGGCACGTGCATCTTAGTCCTTGTAGATCTGTGTTTATTTCCATTAGTGTCTGCCTGCGGATGGCAGGTCTGACAGTCTGACATTATCGCGCGGGTAATCCAGGTTGTACAATGACCGGGATAAAAACAATGGTGTAAAAGACAGACCAAGTTAGTTACTTTCACAGTTAGGTCGAGACATCTCTGTCGGAATAATTCATCCGCAGACGATAATATTCTGTAAGTAACTTTAGCCAACGACAACAAAACAGGTAAACTCGTTTGATTCTAATTTTATGAGTGGCGATCTGAAAAATAATGATTACGACAAAGGTAGCAATTCCCTTACGACACGTGGTCGTAAGGGAATTGCTACCTTTGATTTACGAGATACCTTATGATTAGATTTGATAGTTAGATTATGAGAAACCCTTATAACCTACATCTTCATTGTTTGTTATTATCAGGTTGCTTGAATATCCAACGCAATGATGATAAACTCGATGATGATGATGATGAGGGTAATGACTTATCATCATTATTATGTGAAGCTATGATCAATGTTATTACTTTCACTTCGAGTCTAACAGCCAGTCTTACCAAGGGCTATCATATTACCCAGTAGGTACTAACTGGGTTGTGGAGGTCAGATAGACAGTCGCTCCATGTAAAATACTGGTATTCCAACTGCAGCCAGTTAGACTGGAAGCCGTCTCCATCATATTAGGGACAGTCAAAGCAGATGATAATGATGTAGATTCACTATACAATTTTCCCGTATTTACTTTGAAAAATTCTCCAAATAAATAACACTTTTACGTTTAGCTTAATTTACATGTATCATCATCATCATCATCATCCGCAGCTCGAACTCACCCACTGCTGGGCATAGGCCTCTCTTTTCTTGTGCCATTCTCCACGGTCCTGTCCTGATTTACATGTATGCTCAATATCAAATTCTCATAAAAAAAAAACAAGAAGTTTAGTAGGATTCGACATATTGGTCTATTCTCAGTAAAGATCATAAAACTATTCGGTATGTATGTATATTGTATTAAGAATTCCTGCTAATGGCAAAGTCGTCTGAGGTGGCTGGTGGCCCCGGGCTACGTTTAGCCGGCAAAGGACAAACGAGTGGGGAACATATAACAAGCTTTTATTAATATATGCATTTTAGTTTTAGATACAGGCGCCGTATCGTTAATTTTGATAAAACTGAGGAGTCTGAAACTTCAGTTCAGTCTACTTATTAACTTATTTCATTGCCTGATTCCTGAACACTAACACCCGTATTTATAAACAAGTCAAAGTAATTACTTGGACCTAAGTAATTACTTATGCAAAAATTTTTATGCAATGGGCAAGAATTTAAACGAATTTGGAACGGTCAATGAAAGCAAACCTAAGAATTCTTACCTTTGATAGTTTTATTAACATCAAGGAATTACTAAACTACAGAGAAACAATCGTATCTTAAATAATGACATTTACTCAAGTAATTACTATGACTTGTTTATAAATACGGATGTAAGTGATAGGTACATACCTAATAGGGGATCGGACAAAAAAAAAAAACTAATTAGTCCGTCAGATAGATTTCCAAAAATTATTGGACACGTATTTTTTCGTTTTTCACGTAAACTTAAAATGAAGACGATACAGTGCTACGAAAACTCGTGTGACGTCATATGATAGTACATTTTGACGACACAAGTGACGTTTCAAAGCCCCACTCCAAGATCTTTGACGCGTTTTATCTTCGTCATTTTTTATTGATTTGATAAAACAAAAAACACGTATTCAATATTTTTCGATAATCTAACTTACGGACTAAACAGAATCATATTATTTTGACCCAGTCCGATCCCCTATTATGCAATATTGCACTGTTATAATTTCGACATTTCGATCCACAAGTGGAAATCCAACAGTCATCATCATCATCACCTTCCTGCCCTTATCCCATTCTATTTGGGGTCGGCGCAACACGTTTTTTACTTCCATTCTTCCCTGTTAGACGTCAAGGTGGCATTTACTCCTTTCTCATTCATATCATTCTTCACACAATCCATCCACCCAACAGTGTGCTTCTTATATATAATTTGAGTATCATCTGATAAAAAAACATATTCTTTTCAAAAAAAAACTTTTTAACAAAAAAATAAAACAGACTTCAAAAAAAAAACCACTCAAAAAAGTGAAAAATAAACTTTAGAAGTAAAATCAGTTTGTGGGGTTAAGTGGTTCACATGTTCATGGGTCAATGTGGATAATCAAGTTTTTTTTTTAGTTTTGTTGATTTTTCAGAAACCGCTTTTCCGATTTCGATAAAAAAATTATGGGACCATTTCGGAAGTATACCCTTTCCAACAAAAAAAAAATTCAAATCGGTGAGCAAGTGACGAAGTTATGCCCGAACCAACATAAAAAAAAATATATATATAAAGTATAAACATCCGAATTGAGAACCTCCTTCATTTTTTAGAAGTCGGTTAAAAAAAATACATAAAAATTGGATCTTAACTTTACTTTCGGTAGTCGGTGACTATTTTGTTTCATTAAGATTTTTGCTGAAAAAGTTTTTTAATTCTTCTCCTTTTTAGTTGAAGCATTCCACACAAATTCTTTTCTTGTGTTCATTTTGTATTATAATTATCAAATCATATACATGGGACTAATAGAATAAGTATTATAGAAACCTCTTGAACTCCCCAAACATACTTAGTTAATTTAAAGTGTTTAAAGACTATACGAGTATATGGGACCACCGCGCGAGCATCTTGTACTTACATACCAAATAAAAGAAATATCTCATAATTATATCGGGGCATAATTGACTGATCTTTATATAATTATATAAACAAAAAGAAAAGTCCTGACTGACTGACAGTAGTGACTGACTGACTCATCAACGCCCAGCCCAAACCATTGGACCTAGAAAGCTGAAATTTTGGATTTTGGTTCCATTTATAATGTAGACAAGGAATAAGGAAGGATTTTTCGAAATTCAACCCCTAAGGGAGTTAAATAGGGGATGAAAGTTTGTACGGAAAATCGTCATTTTCACGAGGGCGAAGAAGCTTTCAAAAGCTAGTCATCAATAAAAATACAGCACAGCCGAACATAAAACGGTAAAACCTCCTTTTTGAAGTCGGTTAACGACATTAATGACAACTCACGGTCAAATATAGATTTTTCGTAAAACTGGTCTTTAGAAAGGACTTGGAAACATTCTGAAAATCAACCCCAATGACCCCAAAAGGGTCAAGGAAGAAAGATCGTCATAAATCTCTGAAGTTACTGTATAGTGACCTGTTTTTTTTTTTTTTTTTGGTGGGTGGAAAATCATCGAATGACCCCCCCCCCGACTAAAATAAATCTTCAATTAATTTAAAAGTCAGTAAAGTAATTATTTTATGACGATTTAACCCATTTCTAAATAAATTAAGAGCTAATAACGAATATAATTTTACAATAGACTTCCGCAAAAACTGACTCTTATTGCACTACGATTAGGTTCAATATGGAATGTATTTTACACTCACACAAATTATGTTGATCTTTTTCCCCGTAATAATAACAATTAATGTCAAAAACACTTTTCGTAGTTATTTTACTTATTCGTAAGTGTATTGAAAAGCGTCATTTGATAAGTACACGTGAACATTAAAATTTGTCACTGAAGTTTCGGTATCAAAACACCCTCGCCTTAGAATTCCGCCAGGGCAGGCAATTACAACGTTTGCCCATTATTTTGTATTTTAATGTACTATAAATATATGAATAAAACAAACAGTTATTCAAATTATGGCAAACATTTTCATGTTTATTTAGTTTTTTTTCCAAAAAGTGAGCTAAAATAACCAAAATTATTATAAATATAATTTAAGACCACTTGGTTAATCCCAAGACGTGACGAAATAGTCAAAAGACAAATTTTACAACATAATATTATGTTCTTAAAAGCAACGTGTACTAAAATCTAATTTAATCCCACGAAAGACTTGTTAAAACGAAACATAGCTAAATGCCAAGAACTAGAAACTTCACTAACAGATAACGATACACCTTTGTTCCGCGGATTTACACAGAAATATTTATTACTTTCTTCCTACTGATAAGACTTTTTACAACACAAGTGGTATAATTCTACGGTAATAATAAGTACCTTTTGTTAAACCAGGTGTTAGTTTTAGCAGAGTTGCTAAGTTATGAGAAAGGTAATTAAGAAATAGCTTAACGTTTTTTGTTCTTTTGTTCTTTAGAAGACGCTTTTATTGTTACTAAAATTACAAGTTAAGTTTAACTTATAAAACATTTTATTTTTAAAGACTTTTTAAATTTTTATTATCCGAACGAGAAGGGTTTACGGCACCACGAAACTTTAGGCCATCTAACTCGAACAAGTTTTCAACGAAGAAGTGGGCTAGTAAATTAATTATGAAAGCGAGCGTGAACTAGATGACTCGTACAATACCGCTAATAAGATTGATAGTGATAACCATCCGAATAAGTTCGCGGCTAGACGCTCCGAGGAGGTTGGGCAACGTCGCAATGTCAGCGGGACGGCATCGGCGTATTTGGGCGAGAACCACGCTGCAGTTTTTTTTCTTTTATTTTTGCTTGTTTGTAACAATTGAAGCAAACGGCATGCTTGTCCGACTACGATACCAATTAGTTTTTGATAAGGTTAAATTACACTCGTTGTTTTGTACAATAGCACATTTAGACATTTGTTGATAAAAAAACAAAAGTCAACGACCGCAATGTGTTTATTTTGTACCAAAGTAATTAACTTTTTGATAGATGTTTTTTTTATTAATATTTTTGCAAAACATTGAATTGCACGTGAAAACGTGATTTTAATCAGACGCGATATAATGCTATTGTATTTATTATAGTATTTCCAGAACTACATTGATTACTGTCGTACAATCTATAGTGAATTTTCATTATTGTGACATTTTTTATGATGGTTTTTTTGATATTATTTTTTTTCGTTTTCGTATTTGGACTTTTGTGCGAGATTGGCTGTCGAAAACCGCACGGAGAGAAGAGAGGAAGGCTATGGGGGATGCTTTATCCGGGAGTGGGACAATAAAGGCTAATTTATAAAACCCAAACAAAAATACAAAATACTCGCCTAATTAGAGTGGTCGCTCGCAGTGAGACCTCGGGCCGCGCAAAGTTGTCGAAGCTCAACTTTGTTTGTCAGGCTGTGTGTTTATTGCCTCCGTCCCTCATAAAACGTTATGAATGATACAGTTCGCGACGCAGGGATTAACCGTTTAGTAGCTACGTTTCGTAACCATTATACGTTTAGTTCGGCCTTTTCCAGACCTTTTTGTGTTGAATATTTTCAGTTATATTTATATGACGGGTGTCCCGAGGACTTTTTAACAGCTAAACAAAGATTCACATGGAATTTGTTGGGCATTGTTTTTAGTATCGCGCCGCTTTCAGATCTTAACTTTTGTTCTGTTTGTTTTTAGCATCGTTCTTTAGTTTACCCGTAGTTCCGTGCTGGCGTTTGTACATCTTTGACAGTCGTTTCGAGTGGAACCCGAAGGTATGACTACCAGTCTTTGTTAGGGGTACCTATATGTAGTTTTTTTTTTCCAGTTACTGGGTTGTGGAGATCAGATAGGCAGTTGCACGATATTAGATTCTGATATAAAGCTGTATCTGGTTACACAGAAGCCGATCCAAAGGCTAAGATGATGATGATTTCAGTTTTACGAGTACAGACGGCTACGCATCAAGCTATACATTTCCAGTTTACGCTGATCTCGCACTGTACCGGAATCCTATACTATGCGAGACCAGCCTATACTGGAAATGTATAGCTTGATGTGTAGCCGTCTGTACCATGTCCTAAGACCTTGATAAATTACTTTTACAATTTCTTACTGTCGTGGTCATCATGATTAATTTTTGTTCTCAGTCATCCGGCTCGCTATTAAGTTATGAGTTTATGACGCAAAGGTATTACCCAGTTTGTAAATAAGTTAACGTACTTTCCGCAACATTGTACCATTCCAAAGTTTCTTGTAATGTTTACAATGTTTAAGCTAATTTTATGTTTCCGCATCTTTAATAGATGCGGAAACTTAGTAGTTTAGTTTATAAATGATAGAATAAGTAATGTGGGAGGATATTTCTACTTTATTGTTGTTATTAACTTTCTAAGTAAAAACTATAAAAACTTGGCAACAACATTGAAAATGTTAAAGAAACAAATCGTGAACGAAGCCTGCTACGCACAGAGGTGTTCGGGAACAAGGAAGCCTCTTTATGTCAGTGAAGGAAGCTATCGGCACAGTCCGAGAAAATCGATGTCGGCTCCCCTCATAGTTTGCATGGCCACAGTCCGGCCGAGACCACCTCGCGTCCAAACTCCTTGCTTTCACTACCAACCTACATCCGTGAATTTTTTATAAAAAATATTAATATTATATGGCTGGACGTAAGGGGTAGTGCTTTCGACGTGTTTAGAAAAAAATTAAGGAACCCGCCACCGCCCCCACCCCTAGCCCGCGCCCCTCGCTCGTCCACGATGCAAAATTTTCAGTGCCCTGCGCACGGCTCGGCCATTCTGATAATACTAGCAAATGCTATGGATTCGCTTGGCACTTTACTTTATTTTTGTTTAATATACGTATATCTTATTAGGAGGTAAAATCAAATAGGTTTACCTTTAACAGGAAAACTTCTTCTTTTTAACTGGAAATCTCAGATATTTCTTAGGTTTCTCGTCGTCGTATAACTGCGCATAAATCTATGAATCACACAAAATAATATCGCTACCGATGTCGACACGTTTTCAGTTAATTATGACTTATCTACCTACTAAAACTTACTAATATCAGTTTTAAACATGACCTCAAACCATTTAGTTTTAGTTATTTTTTACTCTTTATCATAATCTTGCAGATCTTTTTCGGTTATTGACTTCGAATAAGGAAATGACATTTGCTTGTCATCTATTACAAATTAATAATAATGAACACATACACACGTCGTATGTTCAACTATTTGTTTTGTTTTGTGATCAACTTGTCGATAAAAGGTTGAAATTATTTCGATACCAAGGTAACCCACATCGCACAAGTACTTGCATCAATTGTAAACAATGCACTTTGCCAAGTTTAAAACATTGTTTGGAATTTGAAGGCTATTATTTTTTTACGTACAACATAATAAAAGGAGATTTAAAATTTAGAGAATTTCGTCGCAGGGCTCTGTCCGCCCGCATTGTAAGGGTGGGTGCTATCGCTATCCTACTCGGACGCAGCTTCACCGGACATTTCGACCGGGCATTTCAATTTTGAGAAAGAGTAGGACCAGCCCCGTCCCCCGCGTGCCTCGGCTACCCCCGGCCGCTCTCTCGCTCGCACTAAGGACACACAAAAGGACGAAGGAGCGATAACTTCATCACCGTGCGACGGTCTCTCTCGCACACACGCTACGGTGGGGGACGACGTTGCGAATTGTTATTGAAGTCATGCCCCCGAAGGCGACTTCGGGAAGGCTGTCAGTTGCTAGTAAACGTTCGCAGCGTCCGTACCCGGGTGACCCGCGGCGCCTCCGTCGCACCTAGCACAACACAAACTATAACGCATCGCGCCACCGGGTTTACAAACAAGTGCCAAGTTGTTATTCCACTACTTCCTCTGTGATTTTAGTTTATTATTGACATTGTTAAATATTATTAGACTTTTCCGAGTGACAATAAGTTATCGCTTCGTGACGATGAAACTTTTGGTCGAGTGACAAAGTGCCGGCCGGGTTGCAGCAGTGTTGTTGATGGCCGCAGGAGCGCATCGCGCCGCCCGCTCAGTGTTTACAATCGCGCACGTGGCCGCGCCGCACACCCGCGCACTGAAATGCCGCCAAAAACTTTCTTCGGAAACATTGCCGCTGTTTGAGCGGAGCCGCGAGTCGGGCGCCGACCGCGACCATGACTTTAACCTGTAGCGCCTGATCAAGTAGGACTACATGTACGTCGACACGAGAAGTGCCATTTTTTTATTATTTTTTTTTCGTTGGAGGAGACGGTGCTCTCCTTTGGATTGATGATTTAAATGGCTAACAGCAACGCCGTTTCGTCGACCTTATCGTCGAGAGACTATCATTGTAAGATTTGCGACCTATACTTGGACACTGTCGCTTCATTAGAGGTGCATTTGCAATATCATAAGGAGAACTTATACGTGAAGTGGGGTACGCAAAACTCACAGAATGATTCTGATAACAATAACGGTGCAAAAGTGAAGATCGAGACCACGGTGTCGGCACCGGCTGACTCAAGCGACAACATGATCACCAAGCCCAGCCCCGAGTTCCAGCAGCGGGCCACGCCGGAGACGTCGGCGCAGTTCCCGCACCCCGCCACCCCCCAGAGCTACCACAGCGCGCCCTCGCCCTACCAGAATCCCGACCAGACCAATTTTTCGCCTGGAGCACAGTTCGGTAACAACTACTCTCATTCTGGCTTCTCACAAAATCAGCATTCTGAACAAATCAACTGGGAACAGTCCCAGTATAACCAAGAGTATCACAAATCGAACCGGTTCCACCCGTACAACATGCAAGAGCGAGTGTCGCAGGTATCATCATCGAGCCCGCTTTACGGTCAGCCACTTAATCAACCGACTCCCTCACCATCGCCCAACCAATGCGACAAGTGTGGCTACGTGTGCGACTCCGCTGTCCAACTCAATGAGCACTGCAACTCTGCTCACGCGGGGGCCAGCACTGCTCCCACGTCAGCGTCCATGCCATTCCAACAGTATCAGGGAAAGCAATACAACAACTCGGGCTATCAAAATGAAAACCCAAAGATAAAAGAAGAACATGAAGAATCGTCCGATATCTTAGACCTAGACTCACAAAAAGTTGTTTACCAAGGAAATGAGGGTGACCAGCCGACTGCGACTTTCGAAGACACGCCACCTCAAGGCCGAGAAGTTAACACACGGACAGTACCCATGATGCCCTGGGAGGCTCAGAAATTATACAGTAATCCGCAGCTTAATGGAGATGTGTCACTATTCAAAGAACAAAAGATGTTTGCCGAACAAAAGGGGTATCAATCTGAAGCAAAAATGTTCCACCCTGAGCAAAAGTTTGCTTACACACAAGACAAGTTTCTTAGCGTACATCATGATCAAAAACCTTTCATGCATGTAGAACAAAAAATATACCCGGGCGTCCAAATGCCTCCTCTCACCGATTACTCGGGGCCAGTAGCATCTTCCAATCCCGATATGAAACCACCGTACCGGCCATATGACTCGCCGGCGGCGCCGCAAATAACAAGCACACAACCAGCGAATCCTACATCTTCATCCCTTCCGAGCATTGGGGGTAAAGGCGCTAATTGGAAATCAAATGAAGCGCGAAGGCCAAAAACGTACAACTGTACCGCTTGCAATAAATGGTTCACTAGTTCCGGTCATCTGAAGAGGCATTACAACACGACGTTGCACAAGAACGCGGTGCGGTCGTCGGGTCAGCCCGACCCGGCCACCATGCCCATCTCCAATCACCACCACCCAAGCCGCGAGATGTCGCGCGCGCAGCAGCAGGCCGCCGACTCCAACACGCAGAGTCCCGTGCCGCCCGAGGACGGGCGCAGCGTGGACGAGGCCGCGCTGCAGTCGCCCTACGCGTCGCAGAGCTTCGACCGGTCGCACCGGGTCGCCGCCATGCAGTCCAAGTCACCGTACTCGCATCTTCAACAGGGTAACTTAGATAATAATTTCAGTAATAATCCTTTAGCTAATCACCCTTTACAGCACCAGGTCGGGTCGCATTCGCTCAATATAGGTAGTCAACCGCCGGGCATAGGGAATCCGAACGATAGTAATCATCAGTCATCTAAAGGTGTAGCAATTTCAACGGCAGGGAATCCCCCAAACGGGGAAGCAGGTCCCTCTGTTTCTCAAAATCACCATATGAGGGGCCTGCTATCAGTGTCAACCAGCAATATTTCAACTCCAGTTCTAACTCAGACTACGCCGGCGCTTACGGCGCACACCCTGCCTCCGTTCAGTCATTTGGGTGTCAACCCGTACAGTCCGAGGTCTACGGATCCTTTGGGGCCTTCGGTTCCGGACCCCACGCACACCCCTTTATATTTGGGTCAGAATTTTCAGCAGACTATAGCACCGAGTTACCCAAACGGGATGGCCCCCCACGTTATGGATATAGCTATCAACAATCTGCCTATAGCCAATCAGGCTACTTTTGGTGAGTCAGCACCTGAAGAAGTCGAAGTTATGGAACAAGAAACGTCAAGCGAGCGAGCCGGCGGCCGCCTGCCGAGCTTCTCGCAGCTCCAGACGCAGAGCTTCAGCGTTTATGTTTCTAACTATATCACGCAGCCTAACGTGGGGGGTCAAGTTGTGTCTGACGAGTCGGCCGGTAGCTACATTATAGTAGACCCGGTCAACTCAACGTTACAGTACGGCAATCCCAATATACAAAGTATAGACTACGATTATAACTTTTCACCGGGAAAAGTCAAGGACATGGACGTGATCGATTACGATCCGGAACATGCGAAAGTTTATCCGTACGGTTACGCCGTCGAAGGAAAAACTATAAAGCGCGAAGTTGATTTGTTACAAACAGATTCGGGTGAACTTCAGATATTAAAGATAGAAGATATCATGGACTATGCGAATAAGGAAAACTACGGGGTTCAAATGAAGTCCCCCGCTAGTCCGGAGAGTGCGAAGGCCGAGAACGAGAGCCGCGGCTCGCCCGCGGTGTCCTCCACCGTGCCGAGCACGCCGCTCGCCGAGAGAAACCAGATGAAGAAGTCTGCTGCCACCACTGTTCACAAGTGCTACGAGTGCGACAAGTTGTTTAACAAAGGCTGCTATCTCACGCAGCACAACAAGACATTCCACTCGGGTGCTAAGCCATTCAAGTGTATACGGTGCGGCAAGCGTTTCTCAGACGACGCTTCTTATGAATGGCATTGCATCAAGCACTCTGACAACAAGCCGTTCAAATGTGGCGAGTGTCCGAAGTCGTTCAACCACAAGTCGGACCTGCGGCGGCACATGTGCCTGCACTCCGACTGCAAGCCCTTCACCTGCGACCACTGCGGCAAAGGTTTCATTCGGAAAGACCACATGGTGAAGCACTTCGGCACTCACAAGAAGAAGATTCGCTCGTCCACGTCGCCGACGTCGACGTCATCCGTGTCGTCGACGTCAGTGTCACCCATGTCAAGCTCGCGCGCATTCAGCCTCGCCTACAACTGAGCGCTCGGTTCTAGCGTGCCGCATGCGTGCAGCGTGAGTGCAGCATGCGTGCAGCACACATATCATGTCGTACTTGCAGATAGGTCGTCATATCATTTTTCTTACTTAGACTCTGTAGTGAATGAAGCCCGGCTGCCCGACGCTCCGCCGCGATATATATTTATTTAGAGCGCGCCGTGTGGCGGTAGGGTGGCGGCGCGGCGCGACTCCGGCGCACGAGTTCACTTCGCAGCTCGTTTTTTGTTGTTCATTCAATCTAACCTTGCGTCCGGCGGGCACAAGGTGACTTTACATGCCTGGGTGTCTGGGCGCTAAACATATAATTACAAGACGTTAGAGTGATTGTACGATATCATTTAGATCGAACCATATCATTTTGACATATTGAATACGGAAAGAAACGTAGAAATAATTAGATAAAGTAAAGAACGTCGTTTTCTTTGGTATTATATCAGACGCGACGAACATCACATATCTTATTTTATTGTAAAATATTATAAACTATAAGAAGTTTTTTTTAACTTTAGTTAAATTTCTATGTTTTCTTATGATTGTTGAAGTTTACAAGCGATGTGTATTTTGAAAGTATTTAGAGTATTTCTTGTAAATATTGGGACACGATTGCCAGACATTTGTTTTAAGTAGGAACAGGAAAATACAAATTGTACGCCGGACATAAGTGTTATGCTTTAATTATACGATGGGTACAAATTAAAATTTCAAACGGTTTAGATGAATTGCCAAAATATAGGTTTAATGGCCAACTTTGTAATGATGATAGGTCGAGTAGAGTAAGCGGCGGGGGCGCGGGGTGCAATGCGCGGGAGGGGAGGGGGATGCGCATGCGCCGGCGCGGGCTGGCCCAGCGCCGCCGCTATGTAGCTATTTAGCGTTTTTGTTCTAGGTGTAAAATCTTCTATTGATTATATTATTACACGTATTGATATTTTCCCGGTGCTTCCTAATATTATTTTGTCTGTTAACATTTGTTTTAATATTGTAAGCTAGTTGACTTCTTTTTTTGAAATTCTGTATTTTCCTAAAAATGTTTCTAATTTATGTCCAATTAAGTTACCAATACGTTATTTGAACGAATTTAGTTAAACATTCCTGTTTCGTAGTGGTAGGAAAGTAGTCTTCCTAAATGTTGCCAAATTGATTCCGCCAACAATCTGTTGCGAAACGATTTATTTTTAATAATTTTTAGCCTAATGATAATGAAATTCTCTAGCAATAATTTTACGTAATAATGTAAATGTTTTTTGTATAGTATTAAAATAACATGGTCACGATTTATTGATTTATGTACCTACCGAACAAGTTATAACGGAATCATGAATATTTGTAAATAGAATTGTGAAAAACGGTAAAATCATATCGAAGGACATATATCAAGGCCAGAGTGCGCATGCGCTGGCGTGTCAATATACTCGCCGAGCGCGTCAATTTCGCAGCTACTTTGTTAAGTTGAACCGCACGGCCGCACCGGCACATGCACATTGTGTCAGCTTTCTGCTCACCCCGAGCACACGAGGTCGTCGTGACACGTTGACACGCCAGCGCGCGCGCTTCCATATCATCGGTCGTTAGATAACTACTCAAATCAAATGCCAGGATAATTCGTTTATCACGAAATAAAAGTGTGCAATATGAACATTAATTCGACTTGATTATTGATAATGTTTGTATTTGAATGTTGATTATATTGCAGAAATATTTTTATACACAATATAGAATTACACTAACAACGTTGATCTACCTCAACAGCGCATAATTTAATTATACATTATATAATTAGTTGCAATCCGAGAACATATTGTACAGTAAAGAGATATTGTTTAGCGCTTACCAGTGACCAATATACATCTGTGCACACTTGCACAGCTCGGACCGATAAGGCCTACCTCGTAACAATTAATTAACTTTTATGAAATGTAAGACTTGTGCGGTCGTCTGTACCACAACTATCAAATGACGCCTGAATTCGTTTAAATACTTGCCAATATACAACATGAAACGACTTCAGGCTCTTCGTACCGCATAATATCAATAATATATACAATATTTCTGAAAAATTATATGAGCTGTTTGTGAAAAGTAATACATAAAAGTGTTATATTGTTGAGAATATTGTATAACAGTTTTTTTCTTATAGCAATAATAATATGTGTGAAACAATATACGAAACTTAACTACCTCATGTAACGAGTAATAGGGTTAGAGAGGGGGCGGCGCGCGGCTGCCGGGCCGGACAACAATATACCTCATCTTGCCTTCCATGTTAAGTTTAGAGAGTGATTCGTGTTACAGCCTCACCGGCCCGCCACCCGCGCCCCTGCCCCTCTACCGATATATATATATATATATTAGAAGGCATCTATGTCTTCCCTCATACTGTTTAAAGCACACACTAGTAGTATCAATTAGATATTAACTTATGTACATATATAATAACGATAAATTTGTTATTTATCATATTCTATTATCGTACTCATCGATAGACTTATTTTTAAATAAGTTTAACGTAGCGATTTCAAGTTTATAACATTAGTAATAAGGACGATAAAGTGTAAGATTTTTGTGATGAATATTTGTGTATAATGTATTAATTTAATAATCAGTTACCAGAAGATTTCTGTTACATTGAGTTGAGTAAAGTCGGAAGAGTTACATACGATAAGATGTTGTTTTCTTTATATCTTGTTCCCTCGTCCAGTCGTGTCTGTATGTCTGGAGACAGATATTGCATGCATTCATTTTAATTATTGACATTTGTTAGCGTAGCGACAAAATTTAACATCAGTAGATGACGTTCGGATGGAAGCGACCACTAGCCACTACCAGTGACACTAATCAACATCTTTCATGAAGTTTTCTTCAGAAGCTTCCACTCGAGCGTGGTCTAAGTATAGAGATAAGTCTTGATTATAGATATATCTAGTGTAAGGCGACAGATCTGTCACACCGTTGTACGCTGCGGCGAAGGCCCTGCGCTTTGCGTTGGCTCACTCACGCTTGACGATAACTTACCTCAGTTAGCATACGTCTAACATCTTGCAATGTCAGATCTCATTTTACGTACTTCTTGTATGATATTCTCAAACGTGAGTGAGCCACACAACTTCCGATGCGAACTTTTTGTATGTAAACAGCACAGCGATTTTTTATGTATTTGTCACTTCCCAGAATATTGGACGGGAACATAGGTATTGTATACTGTTGTACTGGTAAGGTTTACAATTGTCTCCGAAGTCGCTGTAGCAGTAGTATTTGTTTCAGATCTGTGAGTTAATATAAATTTAATGTGAAAAATATTCTTGTTTCATTTCCCTTTTCCCCTGCCATGTGCGATTTTTATGCTGAGCAATTTTTTTTTATGTAAACTGAATGCCAGGATAGTTCAATCTGAACTGTTCTGAATGTTATCATGATATCAAGTCACTGAAGTAAACCAGGTCCTGATAACATGTACATAACTGAATTCACAAAACTGGGTCAAGTTATTGAATATATCAATGTTTTACAAAGTTAAATTTTATTTAAAACAGTACGGTTGGATGTAATTTGACTCCAACGACACAAAGAAGAAGCTTAATTTGACCCATTTTGTGTGAAAATAATACAAGTAATTACTAACATACACTAAATTAATAATTCACACACTAATATTCTAGCATCGCATGATTTAAAGTAATTGCGATTCATAAAAATTGCCATTTTCCCATTCCCTAATCCTAAAGTCCATTATTAAGGTACACATGCTTTAATCATAGCCTCAAATTGAAGAGAATTATTATTTTAATAAAAACTTTATGTTGTTCTGTCTTCACATCAAACTGACAAACCCTGAAATACACCCCAAGATCATTAGGAAAATGTTATCTTTACTCAAGTTCTGATAATGGCAAGTCGCTTGGGCCGGCCTTCAGTCCAACGAGATGCAGCTGACTATAGAATTTGTACTAGGTAACACGATGCCCCTTGGTAAGTCTGATTGTCAGACGTTCGAGCCGCTGACTACCTGTAGCAACTTTCAAAGATGTACTACTCAACTACTTCATGAAGCTACTGACTGCTGGAACCAACACTCAGCCACGAGACACTGATCTAGGTACGAACCAACCCAGGCAAGCGCGAGTTAATCTAAAGATCGACCCAAGCGGCTGTTATTATTTCACAAGCTTCTGATGATAGCTAGTAAAATAGCGGAAATCAGTTTTAGTTTAACAAAAACCGATTTTCGTCAAGATTGCATTTAACCATTTATCCTGGGACCTCTAAAGACGGCAGCATATTAAGCTACCTACTAAAGTCTGTCTTTCTTTAATAGATTTTCAATTTTTTCATTAGGTTTAAGGTTAACTAGGTAGCTTGAGATTCTGGTGTCCGTACTTGACAAACACTCATACACAAACACATCTTCAAGGTAATCGATAAAAAGTGATTGTTACGTAAATAACACTTCAATTGAGGCTATGAAAGCAACAAAGGAAACAGCACCACTTAATTGACTTCAGTTGACTCTAATTAGGAAAAAATCAACTGAAATGATCCAATCATTATCATACAAACGTAGCGGAGAGGAGCTGAGCTGTGATGCGTTGCTGAACTTCAGTGCTGCACACCGGGAAAGCAGTCTGGCAGAGGTCAAAGTATATAGCACGTATATAAGGTCCCATTAAAATAGGTGGACCAATTTTAACACAGCGTTCAGTAGGTCTAACCAAACATATATAAAAAAAAAACTTTTTTTTTTTACTTAAAATAATAAATTGCCGGTACTCTAGAACCAACTCATCCATTATGAGTAGGTACTTAAATGCGATTTTCTTATTATGTTTTTTACCATCGTCCTTATTTTGGTGGTCTGAATGATTTCTGAAATTTTGTCCACCTATTTTAATGGGACCTTATATAAGAGTAAGATAACATGGGCTACGTAGTAGGTACTCGTAAGTATACTAATTCTAAACTACTTAATTTCTATGTGAAATAGGAATTTGTCTAGTTGTCAGCATCATTATTTTCTTGCCCTTATCCCAATTCTCTGTTAGTCGTCAACTCATGGGACATCTCCTTTCTTGCCATATAATTTTTAACCGACTTCCCAAAAAGGAGGAGGTTCTCAATTCGATTGGTGTTTTTTTTTTCTATTTATGTACACCGATTACGCTGCTATTTATGATCCGATTTACGTGATTCTTTTTTAGTTTGATGCGGAATAGTTGCCATTTGGTCCCATAAAAATTTAGCATGGTTTGGCCCAGTACTTTTCATTTTATGATCATTTTCTTTTTAAATTATGAACCAATTTTGTTGATTCTTTTTTCATTCACACTTTTTCACTTCATTTATCGTTTTCTGGTCTTACTCTACTCTTCTTCCGATTCACATTCACACTCAAAACCTTCCTTGAATTTTGTGTAGTTGTAGGTATCATAATTAATTATTATTAACCAACACTTCCGATAAATAACAAAAAAAAAAAGGAAGGGCAATATCATATATGTATTTATTTCAGGCAACAATGGCCCATACATATAATATACCTTAAAAACTTACATATTTAAAGTAAATACAAGCAAAACTTGTGTTAATAAATAAGAATTAACGCTATGTTAGTTTAGGTACTTAACTTGGGCTTGTCTTTGTTCTAATAAAACTAAATATACAGGTATCTTTTTAAACTATTCTATAAAAAAAAAAAAACTTTGGTTTACAAGTTAAAAATGACTACCGTAAAATCGCAAATACTTCATTTGAAAAAGTAAACTACGTAGATGAACATAGGTGCATAATAAATAATTCACTAAATAATTTTTATTTGATTATATAATTTTATTATGATAACATTGAATTAGTATGAAAAGGTTGTAGCGCGTCGTTCGGTCTCGAGCGCTCATACAAAAGACTTCAACGGGCCAACCCTGAGGCATTTCTCGAAAGTAATAATTTTTTTTTCACATTTTTTAATATTTTATTACTGGTATTTTTAATGTTTTTCATTGGTATGACCAATGTATGTATTTGTATGACCTAAAAAATATTTTGAAAATAACTTTTAGTTGTAGGATTTATTCATGACAATAATTAGTGCGGTTTATAAAAAATGCAAAAAAATGTAGTAAAACAGACTTCCAAAAAAAAAAAAACGGGTTGCACTCCGGGAGTGCCGGCAGAAGTGAAAACTTGATTATTAACGTTGAGCATGTTTGATATTTTGGAATGGTTAGGGAATAATTTTGCACCAATTGCTTTAACAGTATAAAAGTACTATCATTTATGTGGTAGAATACAATATTGATTTATTGCGCTATCGTACACAAACATGACAATTTATATTACATTAAAAATTTAACACTTTAAAACTTTTACAATTATTTTACATTAAAAAGTTTATCTCTCCGAAAAATCAACTTTCATCCATAATTTCAACGACTTTTTCACCATCATCATTACCAGAACTATCATCGCCAATCTCTAAAACTGATACGATAGGTTTATGGTAGCTGAAGTAAGAAACGAACAGTTTTGATTCGAACCTATTTAAATGTCTAATAAAGACCGCATCAATAGTAGTTTTGTATTTCGTTGTGCTAAGATTGCGATCATTCGACATAGTTAAACCAAATTCATTATTTAAAAAATCAATTATTCCGCCATAACTATGCTAACCCATTTATTTTGTCTTTCCCTGTCCTCCGATCGGAACTCCGATTGGTAGGAGGAGCGGGAATATTTTTTCCCATGCCTCCGATTAAGCATCATAAAAACATTGTACAGTCTAGTTCAAAATAAATTATTTTTGTATTTTATTGACTGTACAGTCGACATCGTTAACGTTCAGGGTCAAAATGTCCAACTCCCACACGACTAGTCTAAGATCGATAGTTTCCGAGATATAGCCGTTTCAATTTTGACAGCTGTCATCCGAAATGTAGATCTCATTGAGATCTATCACTTGTCCCTACACACAACTAGTCTAAGGTCGATAGTTTCCGAGATATAGCTGTTTCAATTTTGACAGCTGTCATCCGAAATGTAGATCTCATTGAGACCTATCACTTGTCCCTACACACAACTAGTCTAAGGTCGATAGTTTCCGAGATATAGCCGTTTCAATTTTGACAGCTGTCATCTGAAATGTAGATCTCATTGAGACCTATCACTTGTCCCTACACACAACTAGTCTAAGGTCGATAGTTTCCGAGATATAGCCGTTTCAATTTTGACAGCTGTCATCCGAAATGTAGATCTCATTGAGACCTATCACTTGTCCCTACACACAACTAGTCTTAGGTCGATAGTTTCCGAGATATAGCCGTTTCAATTTTGACAGCTGTCATCCGAAATGTAGATCTCATTGAGACCTATCACTTGTCCCTACACACAACTAGTCTAAGGTCGATAGTTTCCGAGATATAGCTGTTTCAATTTTGACAGCTGTCATCCGAAATGTAGATCTCATTGAGACCTATCACTTGTCCCTACACACAACTAGTCTAAGGTCGATAGTTTCCGAGATATAGCCGTTTCAATTTTGACAGCTGTCATCTGAAATGTAGATCTCATTGAGACCTATCACTTGTCCCTACACACAACTAGTCTAAGGTCGATAGTTTCCGAGATATAGCCGTTTCAATTTTGACAGCTGTCATCCGAAATGTAGATCTCATTGAGACCTATCAATTGTCCCTACACACAACTAGTATATGGTCGATAGTTTCCGAGATATAGCTGTTTCAATTTTGACAGCTGTCATCATTATTATTATTATTATTATTAATTATTATTATTATTAATTATTATTATTAATTATATTATTATTATTAATAATTTTATTATTATTATTTTTTGTTTCGACATTTTTGTTCCTCCGGCTAGCCGGGAATTGCTGATTGCACGGGCCTAAGCCAAGTGTTCATCAGATGGGTTAAGTGCGGGTGTGGGCAAATTAGGTTCCACACGATTGTGCGCAGTCAGTATAATACTGTCAGAATCACACTGCAGAAACTTTCTTACTAGCCTGCACGTGTTAAGAATCACTGCCTTCTGCAGTAGGTGGTAGGTGCTAGGTGGTAGGTTAAGGGAACTCAGGGACTGATGAAGCTGTTTGGGGATGACTCCCGTTGAAGAAAGAACTATAGGGACAATAATGATTTTTTGTAGGCACCAAAGTCGGGCTATCTCCTCCTTCAACTCGGTGTATTTCGATAGTTTTTCGGCTATTGTTGTCTGTAGGTTGTGAGTGTTTGGCACGGCAATATCTATCAGGAATCCTGTGTTGTTTACTTTGTTAATCAATGTGATGTCTGGTCTATTACAATGAATTGTGCGGTCGGTAAAGAGACCTCTGTCAAAATACATCTTCGTTGTGGAGTTTTCGAGTAACAATTCAGGACTGTATTTATAATATGGTACTACAACGTCCACAAGCTTGTACTGATGAGCCAGTTTTTGATGGATTACGTTGGCTACTTGGTCGTGTCTGTGCTTGTAGTCGGTTTGAGCTATTGATTTGCAGGCACCAGTTATATGTTGAATTGTTTCTGAGCCACTATGGCATTTTCTACACGTGTCGCTTGCTAAATTTTTTATGATATGCTTTCTATAGTTTTTGGTCTCTATCACCTGATCCTGTATTGCTAGCATGAACCCTTCAGTCTCCGGGAAGAGTTCACCACGATTAAGCCATGCGTTCGACGCTTCTTTGTCGACATTTGGTTGGCATAAATCTTGGCGATGTCTTCCATGGAGAGACTTCTGGGTCCATTCCAGATATTTCGTTTTATCATCCGTCACTCTTTCGTTTTTTTGTTCCGTTGTGTCTTTAAGATTAAGAGGTGTTAAGCGTTGGTCGTTCTGAGCTATTAATTTGTGGAGTGTAGAAGATTCAGTTTTAGCGAAAAAGTATTGTCTAAGAGTTGTGATCTGTCGGTTGTGTAGATTTAAAATATCAATAAGTCCCCTGCCCCCCTCCTTTCGCGGTAGTGTAAGCCTTTGCACGCATGATCTTGGATGGTGTTTGCGAAATTTTGTCATTGTTGTGTTAACTTTGCGCTGTAGGTTTTTTAGGTCTGTTTTCGTCCAGTTGATAACCCCGAACGAATAAGTAAGGACAGGGATAGCAAAAGTGTTAATTGCTTTTATTGTGTTTCGGGAGCAGAGTTGTGTTTTAAGAATTGTGTTTAATCTATGTTGGAACTGTTGTTTTAGTTTCTGTTTGATATCTTTATAGTGTATTTGACTTGATTGTATGTACCCTAAGTATTTGTAAGTATCCTTTTCATCCAATGGTTCTATTTGTTCGCCTGTTGCTAAAGTGTATTGGTGTTGGTAGTTATGTCCTGCTCTTACTGAATTTATTTTGCACTTGTCTATACCGAATTCCATTTTAATATCGTTTGTGAATTTCTCTGTAAGGTTAGCTAACTCGTTAAGTTGATTTTCTAATTTTGCGAACAGTTTAATGTCATCCATGTACATCAAATGGTTTAAAATGCTGCCATAGGTCTCCTCCTGCCCATCAGCAACGGAATTTAAAGGGATTCCTAGTGAAGTTGTGTTTAATATTTTCGATAATGGGTTAAGAGCAAGGCAGAACCACAGAGGACTAAGTGCATCTCCCTGAAAGATGCCTCTCTGTATTTTAATTGGACTGGTGTCTCTTGTTTCGGTTAGGGTAGTGAGTCTAAGGACAGTAGTCCATGTTGTCATTACGGTCTTAAGGAATGCTATGAGTGATGGGTGTATTTTGTATATTTCTAGTACTTGTACTAGCCATGAGTGGGGAACTGAGTCATAAGCTTTTTTGTAGTCTATGTACATGGTAAATAAATCGGATTTAGACTTCTGGACTTTTTTTAAAACAACGGAGTCTATTATTAATTGTTCTTTGCAGCCTTGGCTAAACTTTCTACATCCTTTTTGTTGTTCGGCCAAGATGTTGTTGGCTTCAATGTGTTCATATATCAGTTCGGATATGCAAGATGTGATGATCTTATACAAGGTCTGCAAGCATGTAATGGGCCTGTATTTCGCAGGATTTGACAGATCATTATGATCTTTTGGTATCATAAAAGTTGTGCCAGAAGTTACGAAAGAGGGTATTAATTTAGGGTCTTGGATAAATGTATTAATGAAATTATATAAGTGGCAGTGTATGGCTGTAAATTTTTTATACCAGTAACTATGTATGTGGTCTGATCCAGGAGCTTTCCAATTATGTAATTTTGACAGAACTTTATGAAATATATCAGGAGATATGTGCTCAAATGCCATTGGCTGAACGTTACTATTGTTATTTGAAAATTCTGATTGTATCCAATCAGCTTGAGAGTTATGGAAAACAGGTTGTTCCCAAATTCTTGCCCAAAATTCTTTTATTGTTTCAGGATCAGGTGTGTTATTTTCGTTGTTTTGTAGGGTGTTCTGTTGAATATTTGTTGTTGTCTGTCTGATATTACGATAAAAAAGTTTTTCGTTGTTGATGAATTGAGTGTTTTGTTGTTGTCTTTTGTGGCATGCTTTATATCGTTGAAGTCGACCTTTTACGACGCAGAGTTTTTGTTTTAATGTGTCGAGTGTGTGTGCTGGTTTTGTGTTAGGTTCTTCGTGTATAGTATGAATTCTATATTGTTTTATTATCTTGTTAACATGTTTCCTTAATTTTCTACTACTATTGCCATTGATAAATTGTATCATTCTACCTATTTTTGTCCGTAAATCCTGAACTTTTCCTTCCAGTCGGATTTGCCATTTCGGCTTGAATTCTGTTTTTGGGACTCGAATACTTTCTCGCGGTTCGAGTGATATTCTTGCCCCATTTACTTTAGCGACTGTCCATGCAGAACAATAAATGACGGTTTGAAATGTATTGAAATCGGTGTCCTTGTCAACATTTTCTGGGAGAATGACCTTATTTAAGTAGTTAATTACTTTTGCAAGATTTTTGGATGGTTTTTGTTTTGGAATATAAACTCTACTAGTAGGACTAGTTTCTTTAAAAAAATTGAGTGCTTGTTGGAAAGTATCGTCTATCAATGAATCCCTTTCTGGGTCTATTTCTGGAATAGGTAGAATATCTGTTATATTATTAAGCTCAATGTTATCCGATGTTTGTGTGTTAGGTGTAGGTTCTTCTATGGAGTTTGTTTGTATTTCTGTGTTGTTTGTAAATTGGGTATACGTCATGTTTCTAGTACTTGCGACCGTTTCCATGTTGTTGTGTGAATTGGGTTGGCTGCGTAGTCCGAGTTCTTCAGCTACCTCTGCTTTTAACGAAATTAATGTATCATTACTAATGTATTTATTGTTTATTATTGCTCTCCTCTGGTCAGCTATTCTTTGTTCCGTTAGGTGAGCAAGTGCTGGGAAATTGCTTACGAAATCGTCATACATGCGTTTTCTGTAAACCGTTTCATTTGATCCTAAATCTGTAACTCGATAATAAGACCGCATTATACCTTCATTCTGTTCACTAGACCATCTCATCCGTGTTTGTGTCTTATTATGTGTACTGTGTGTATTTACTGTTGTAGGTTGTATTTGTGTAGGTGCAAATATTGGTTGGGTATTATCTATAGTGTTTTGTGCCTGAAGGGTAAAATGATTGAATTGCAGTTGTTCTAACTCTTTTTGTACTTCGTTTCGTATGTCGTCTATTACTTTTTGTGGTAATAATTTGTTATTTATGATAGCTCTGCGTTGGTCTCCTATTCTCTGTCGACTAACCTGCATATCTGGGAATTTTTCTATGAATTTTAGGTGTAGTGGTTCGAGGTATGTTTTTTTATCTATATCTAATATAGTAAGTTGAAAGTAAGTGCGCAGAATGAACATATTCATTTCGGGTGTCCATCGCCTGCGTTTACTTGGAGCACTTGAAGCGGGTGCAAGGTCATTGTCTAGGAAGACATCTCGCACAACACTATCAAGCGTGGTGGTGGTGGACAAGCTAGCTTTTCTTCTTGTCATGTAGGAGGGGCGAGTTGAGGGGATGGATGAGAATAATGAAATCGTATCATCGCCCGTGGAATCGGCTGTAACTTCTACGTAGTGAACCCGCCTGTTCAGCTCACTACGACCAGCTGTAACAAGTTTTTCGGTGGGAGCCCGCTTGCTCAACTCCTCGCCGCCGACGGTTCGCATGCTGTGGCATCCAGCATCGGCTCCAGATGCGCCCCGGCGCTCCCCGGGAAGCGACCGTAAATTATATATTCTTTTACTACTCATCTCCATAAGGGTTTACCCTGCCTTGTTAGCCGCGTAAGTTTTTTGTACAGTTGTACAGTACGCGTGTCCGCCCCCCACGTGAGCTAGGTGTTCAGCTCGGACGTAAGGTTGGTTTTTAGGGGGCTTATTATTATTATTATTATTAATTATATTATTATTAATAATAATTATTATTATTATTAAGCGCCCTGCGCTGCCTAAACGAAACAGTAGGCCCAGGCATACATTTTCGCCGCGCCGTAGAGAGGGGATAGCTGTCTACTCTCCATCCGTCTTACGCTTTTTCGATCAGGGTCACGTGGTCACGTGTCCTGACGAATTTTCGATCAGGGTCACGTGGTCACGTGTCCTGACGCGAGTTTAAGATTTTATACCCATCACAGAACAATTTCCCAAAGTGCTCAACCAACGCCGCTAAAGAAGTTTTCACTTCAAAAACTAAAATAACTTTACTTTCGGAAGTCGAGTTAGTTTAGCATAACAAAGTTACCAAAACTTAGTTTCAATGACGTTTTTGTTGTTCATTATGAGTTTATGTTATTTACAGAATTAAAATCTCCTACTTTTTTTGAAGTCGTTAAAGAAGTAAGCGAAATGAAATAGCCCAAACTCCATAAAATAGTAGGTACTCGTAATTAGTGCAATAGAGATTTTGAAAGCATAGTTTCCATATTTTAATTTAATTTTAGTTAATTAATTTTGTATTTTTTTTCTTTGATATTCCACTCATCATTTTGTTTTGTTAGTAGTTAATAAATTATAGTTAGTCACGAATCACTACGTAATAAGTTTGTCCCAAGTAACTTCTCTTTTTGTTGTTCCCAATCAAACTTGAACCTAACCCTTTGGGGATAAAGTTGAAAATTCATTAAAGAAATTTGGCAGGTAGTAGCTTGACGTGCTGGTAAAAGTTTGGAAGACTGTCTGTTGCAATGATATTCAAATAAACTTAATTTACTAGAATATCATTGGTCTGTTGGCACAACACTCCTATGATTAATACCTACTTACCTGGTAACATGCAAAACGTTGTCAGAGTATTTTAGGTTTAAAACAAAAATTTAACTTATTACAAACTAACTCGTTGGTCCAAATGGAAGTTAAAAAAACGAGTTGCGCCATTAAATAGGGCAAGGGCTCTATAGTCTGCTATAATAAGCACTTTATTCTGGGTTCAAAAGTCAGGTTAAAAAAAACCGGCCAAGTGCGAGTCGGACTCGCGCACCGAGGGTTCCGTAAAAAAAATATATTATGTGATGTAACTAAAAATTTATGGTTTTCGTAATTATTCCTTTATCTATGCTATAAGACGTTGCTTCGTACCAAATTTCAAGATTCTGAGTTCACGGGAAGTACCCTGTAGGTTTTGATTCCCTTGCGAGTGTCGAAAATTTGCGGCATAAACGGGAGTATCTTGATGTAACTAAAAATTTATGGTTTTCGTAATTATTCCTTTATCTATGCTATAAGACGTTGCTTCGTACCAAATTTCAAGATTCTGAGTTCACGGGAAGTACCCTGTAGGTTTTGATTCCCTTGCGAGTGTCGAAAATTTGCGGCATAAACGGGAGTATCTTTTGATCGCGTTGACTTAGAAGTTTGATTTTTTCACAGCTCCAAGAGACCATAGACTTGAGTATTTGATATGAATTTCAGCTTGATACCTCCACGCGTTCCTGAGAAAAAAGGTCTTGACAGACAGACAGACAGACAGACAGACGGACAACAAAGTGATCCTATAAGGGTTCCGTTTTTTCCTTTTGAGGTACGGAACCCTAAAAATAGAAATAAGAAGTAGTAACTACCCGAAATCTGTTAAAAGATATGGGGGTTGAAACTGCGCTGTGAACCTAAAACTAGACAACTTTCTCCAAGTAACAGAGCTCGAAAACAAAATATGTGGACTTAAAATATTTCGTCTGTCAGCTGTCACAATTTGTATGAAAAGTCAATAAAATTCAACCCATGTTCGTTCTCTCTTGATTTCTCAGGGATCCGCGGCTACATAATAACATTCACGTAGGTCCATCTTCAGGTTATGCCCGGCTTGCCAAGGTTGTTTTGTATGTCAAATCTTTACTAAGTGACGGCTTAAGTAATCATTAAATATTTCTGAGTACGGCAGTCAGTCACCTTTTACAAAACCCACAGGAAGAGATAAGGATAGTGCTCTTCCTTATTTCACTGTGCAGCGGGGGTCTAACTGTAGCTAGCAGAACAGATGGCAGATGGGGTACAAAGGCTCTGCAGTGTCGACCGCGTGCGGGAGGCGTTGGGGGAGAAATCACCAATGGATGTCAGCAGTAAAAGGTAATACCGTAATGTCTTACTGCCGTACGCAGAGATATGTAATGGTTACAGCCGACTCTTAGTAAAGATTTGACATACAAAACCTTCACTAAAGTGTCAAAATCTTCACTAAGTGACGGCATAAGTAAACATTAAATATCTGCAGTTAAAGTTAGAACTATTGCTAGCAGCAATAGGAGCGTTAATTTGCTAAAGCGAGATATAAGTAGCAGCATCGATGATGGATTCAGCAGCACATTCCGTTTCTCTCTAACAAATGACGAAGCCGAGCGACAGAAAAGGATAGGAGAATAGAAGATTACGATTCTGTGGAGCCTTACATCAAGATCCATCTATCGTCCATTATAACTCCATCTCGATCAGATGTGATATCAAATAAACGTAGGAAGCGGCTCGACGGTCTTGAACTAGTCCTTGAGGCTAACAGACGGTCCCTTCGGGTTGCACACTACTTACTGATATATTTAGAGGTTTTAATCTAAACCCCAAAAGTCTCACAAGTGATTATAGTGAACACCACATTGTTAAGTCGTGAATATGAAAAATATACAATTCTGCTTTCAGACACCATCGTAGTCGGCCTGCACGTCGATGTGGCTGCGCTTGGTGGTGGTCTATGCCTAGCAGATTGATCGTTCAGCTAACGTTATGATAAAAATGTTTGTATTGAAAACTGTTTCCCGTCACTAGGATATTACAACTGTGTTTTGAATAGAAATAAAACTAAATTTTATCTTAAACGCGGTGTTTTTATTTACATAATTTTAAATTTACATTTTACAGAACTATAATATTGAAATACAATAAAATAGTTATAATTAATAGTGGAACGATCAGAGCACGCTCAATGATTGTTGACATAACGGTGAAAACCTTGTGAAAGCCGAGATAGATAAGCAAATCAAGTATCTTGACTTGGCTCGTGAGATTGTCGACATGTGGGATGTGAACTCAGGGATCATTGTGCGGATAGTCGTTCCAGCCAATGGCTTAATTGCCAAGAGCCTCGACCAACACCTGAGGAGGCTCTCGTTAGTTAAGTATTGTTATTGTATTTGCCCCGTGTGAGGTTTTCAGCCCCTGCAGCAGCCGCCCCAGCACAGCTCACCGTGCTCGAAAAATGGGTTGGCGCGAGGGTGTCAACGCAAGTTGCATCCCACACCAAAGGCAAATTAAATCATTCATAAACAATTCCACTTGTCACTTTTAATGAGCTAAAGTTCTTTAAAATTAAATTAAATTAGCGATGACGCTAATAAGATAAAGGGGATACATTAAATAAAAATGCACCAAGTAGGTAGGTATTTAGCGTTATCTGTGCCTAATCAGTGAGTTTGGAACCTTGCCCGCTCTGTAGTTCGAAACGATACCTTGTTTTAGATGCCCAGTTGTGCCGTTTTGTCTGTAAAGGATAATGAAATAACTGTGTGAAGGATGATATGGCTAGAAAGGAGGTAAGTGCTAAGCTGACGAGTAAAAGAGAAGTATGGAAGAAGAGGACAGGCTGCGCCGACCCCAAATTAATCTGTTTAAGGGCAGGAGAATGATGAAATTATGATAAATGAACTTTTAGAAATCCTCAGGGAGAGGTATAGGTCCAGTAGACTTGGAGACGTTGTTTAAGGCCTACGTCTAGCAAGGTTGTGTCTAGCTGAAATATGAATGATGAAGTATACATTTTTTTTAATGGTTAGAGTAGAATCAACCGGGTACAAAGCTAGACTCTAGGCAGCTCCTGATAAAATCCTGGTTGAAAAACCCAATACCACTTTGCCCGACCCAGGAATAAAACGCAAGTTTGATTTTTCATGTCCAGCAGTAGCCCTTGCAAGTTTGCAACCAAAAGACCAACGAAGCAGTGTTTGGTAATTGTTGTCAAAAGTAATAAAGCGATAAACAGTTAGGGACAACGACGAAGGCAGACACCAGCCAACAAGCTACCTGAAACTGTAAAATATTGCCAGTTAACCTTAAACCTTAATGATTTAGCAATAGAGAGACTTATTAAAAAAAACGTTGACAGATTAAAGACGCTTGTTGTCCTGTTCATGGAACAAATTCTCGATACCAAATCGTAGCTTTTTTCATCATCCATCTAGAAGAAAAGAAGATTAAAACAACTCGAAAACTATGTATAACAAAAATATCGAAACTTATTCACACAAGTTCAGAGTGCATGCTAGAAACATCATCTATATTAAATTATGGAACCACTATGAAAATTCATAAGAAACAGTTCAGCTTTTAGACAAGACAGTAAGTAGTTGACAGTACTACTCGTAATTGTCACAAAGCAGCTTGTAAACGGTGTTCGTTCAATAACACTTGGTTAAACGCTTAAATTGACTGAAGTATATCAGAATTGTTACTGATAACTACGCGAGCCTTTGAAAGCTTTTGTGTACTCACAAAAGCTTTCTCAACCGAGAATGTCGAGGTTACATTCAGGGACAACTCAGAAAGACCATTTTTACTGGGAAAACCGTATGTCAGGTATTAATATATTTTTCCGAGTTACAAATTGAAGTCAGGTCCTTTTTTTGGGTTCCGTAGTCAACTAGGAACCCTTATAGTTTCGCCATGTCTGCCTGTCCTAGAGTTGCCAACTTTTATTTAGAATAGATAGGTGATTTTTTAACCTAAGTAGACTCCTGAATTTTCGTGCTTAAAACCTGTATTTTACATATCTATCTATCGAACCTCCACAACCCTGTTCATACTGGGACAAACGATATCCCTTGATAGGCCTGGTTGTTACAATTTCAGGTCACTGAATACCTATAAAGTCTGTCAAAGAATTCCAAATGATAGCTGGACCCAACGGCTCAACGTGCTTTCCGACCCCGAGGAAACGCGGTATGTAATGGGTGGTCGCCCATCCACGGACCAACCTAGGTAAGTACAGCTTAACCTCAAGATCGACCCGAGCTTATAGTAGTATATAGTAGCTTATAGTAGTACCCAACTTCGCTTCTCTGGGACTTCGTCGAGCTTCATTGTCTCGGCGCTTTTCTTGTGGTCGCCACTGTTGATTCTGGCTAACAGGAGTTACAGTGGTATGGGAGTGAGGCGGGCTTGTCCCAAAAAAAAAAGTAGTACCCAACAAACAGTTCCCCCCACATTTTGCCACTTGCTACAAAAAGCAAAGCATACAACAAGCTAGACCATAGAAATCGAAAGTAAAACAATACGTAGTACTAGAACATTTAGTAAACTCGTTCACACGGGCTAACAGTCGGACACGAGTGCATGTTTGAAAGGGAACGCGGTGTCGGGAGCTGGACAGCCGGGCGCGCGGCGCGATGACCTACACCGGTTTCGCTTTCGTCCGAAGGTCACTACTGAATCAGAGCCGGGTAGGGAGGGACTATGACGGTATCGATGTTTGATTTAAGTGATTTTCTGGTTAAACGACTCTGCGAATAAAGCGATAAAGTTGAAAATAAAATAAAAAGGTAGATTGTAAAAGCTTGATGTGCGTTCGTCTGCAGTTCTGCACATTATTCTGAACCCGAAGAAACTTTGCAAGGTTGTTCAAAATTAAAACAGATTTTCCATATATTTTAAAGTGTAGTGTCGTTTATATATATATATATTTTGCTAGCCCCTCTTGTCCCACTGCTGGGCAAAGGCCTTTGGATTTTGTTTTAACAAATGAAAATTTACTTCGTTGAGGTTCAGACGCCTGCACATCAAGCTACGACAATCTGTCATATTTCTTTGATAAATTTTCACCATTATCGCTGAAGCATTAGGTTCAAAGTTGATTGGGCTTTGTCAGTTTCGGGTAACTCGTGGTAACCGTGTATTTATGTGCGTCGGTGTCCCTTCGATCCTGTATGACTTTATCGACACATCGAGTTGTGAGTTGTGGCCGCACATCACTGCTGCTACCAATAACGTCGAGTTTCGTTGTTGTAATAACAACATTATTTAATTGAACACATGCTTGCGACAAACTCTGCACATATTTGTCGAGGCATATTGCGTTCCTTATTTATCTATGTCTATATATTAGCGGTAACTGGATTAGGTTACGTAATAACTTGGACGTTTTTATATGACACACCGTTTTTGCGAGAACTTTACATGCTTTTCTTGTATGAATATTATTTTCTACGATTTAGTTGTGATGACGAATACGATGATCGTGAAAGTTTAGTCTGATTTAAAATTATTATGGTGATAAAAATCGTTAAATATTAACTAACTTTTATTTCAATTCTGCTTCACGTTATATTATTATAGTTTATGACAGATACTGGTATATTTTATTGTTTTAAAGCTGTTAAGGTTTAACAATAGAATTAGTCAAGAATGAAATAGGTAGGAACAGAGGCCAGCCCATCAAGCTACTACTCAACCTGTCAAATTTCTTTTTAATAGATTTTCAACTTTATCGCTCTAGCTATAGGTTCAAGGTTGATTGAGAAAATTTAACAGTTTTGGGTACATGTACATGCACTCAGTGTTTATAATCATTATCCGAATCTCCTAATACTGGAAAGAAATAATTGCCACAAAAAATAATGAAACAAACACGTTTATTTCGCATTAAATCTTTCGTGAATTCAAGTTTCATCGCACTCGGTCGCTTGAGGTGAAATACCTCATCTGTTAACACAAAAAATAGCAGTTGAGGTACAAACTTCAAGTTCAAATTATTTGAATTAATGCACAGTTGGCGCAGTGACCGAGTGAATTCCTGATCAATGAATGAGTTCGATTCCAGCGTGAGAAAGTTTATGTTTTCTAAAGGCCAGGGTCGAGGAAACTTTTGGCCCTCCAGCTACTGCCATGGTTTTGTCGGAAGCGACGCATTTACGCTGACTGATGTAAGAAGCCTTATTTTTGGTTCTTGGGAAATCATCAAATAACTCGTGTTAGGGAATATCAGACTTCTACTGTCTAAAAACCACCCGTTTTCCTTTAGCCCTTTGTGCCGAGGCCCCAGTAGTCCTTTCGAACAATCCGCAGCCAAATTCCCAATTTTAGCATAGTGTTTGTAGCAGGCTAGCAGCTCACCTAATGGCAAAGGTTATTTTGTTATGACTTATAAAAAATAAAACTGTTGCAATTTAAGATTTACTGAAAGTAAAACTTATGGAAAAATACTAAGCTATAATACTTAATTGTTGATTAAGATAAATAAATTGGTGTTTACGATCTGCCGAAGGCGTTTGAACGCAACCATTAAAAGTTTTATAACTCAATGTATGTAAAGTCTGATAAATGTCCATGGCGGGTTATAATCCTGTATAATAAGTTTAATAGGGATGTTTACTGACTTTAAAAAAAATGATTCTAATTAGTCCGTCTGTTAGATTATCGAAAAATATTGAGTACGTATTTTTTGTTTTATCAAATCAATAAAAATTGACGAAGATAAAACGCGTCAAAGATTTGGGTGGGAGGTTGTGACGTCACTGCTCGTTAAGAAATGTCATACTAATGTCTTAGAATATGACGTCCACGAGTTTTAAAAGCACTGTATCGTCTTCATTGTTTGTTAACGTGACAAAATAAAAAATATGTGTTTAATATTTTTTGGAAACCTATCTGACGAATTTATTCACAAGATTTAGGTGAGTTAGTTGAAACAAGGGCATTCAAAACAGGAATCGGGCCATTCACTATGTGTACGAAAATGGTAGACGCATACTTTGCATCCAACAGTTACAAAATAAGTATAATTTAACAAGACGCATTTCCAGAGTAAGTCCTGTAGTAAAACTAGTTTTTACGTTATATATTTTAATTTATCAGGAACAACCTAGCCATTACTCAAATAATGTGTTGGGGTCTGCAACTAGGGGGCCGAAAATTGCAGTTATAGCTACTCTTAAAATGGTCATAGATTAAGTTAATATCTTGAAATGATTACTATGCAATTTCACAAACTATCCTATTTTGATTCTACTGAACTGTTTCGTTGGTCGAGTGCGACTTGTATTATGGATACCTCTGTCTAACTCCCCGGAGATTACAAGCGTGATATTATGATTCGGCCAAAGTGGAAATATTAGGCCCTAAGTTTAACCGGAATCTGCAGAATGACAATATTTTCAGTGATTTCAATTACACCAATTCCCTCTCAAACAGTGGAGGCCTGTGTCTCAGCAGTGGAAATATTAATAGGCTGTTGATGATGATGGGAGCAGCGGTGGCCCAGTGGTGGTGGCCCCGACTTACGAACAGTAGGTCGTGGGTTCGAACCTAGGCAGTCGCATTACTTTGTGTAATTTATTTCATCACCGCTGCTCTCAAAACGGTGAAGGAAAACATCGTGAGGAAACCGGCATGTCTTAGAACCAAAAATTCGAAGACTTGTGACATCTACTAATCCGCACTGGGCCCGCGCGGTAGATTATAGCCCACTCCCTCTCAAAGAAAGGAGGCCTGAGTCCCAGCAGTGGGAACATTAATAGGCTGTTGATGATGATGAATTACACCAGTATTCAAAATCTCAACTTCATCCACTAGGTACAGTAGACATATAGTAATTTATTCGGTATTCAATTAATATCCGGTCTCACGCGCTCAAGTGCGGTGATAACATAAATTATTCCCCGTGGGCGGGCGTCCGCTTTGATGTGGTTACTCAGGGTGAGGTTTTAAAATTTTGTGTTCGGTAACTTAGAAACTATTGTGTATTATACTAATAATAATTGTTTATTGATCAAGAAGGTACAGATGGTGCGAAAACAGAACTTATACTAAGTAACAGCAAGATAGTTTTACAAGTTTATGAACTATATTATATGATAGAACAGATTTATGAAGTACATGCTACATCTGTTTTGATATACGCTTCCCTGTCTCTTAAAATAGGGTATAACTGTATCTTAAGAGACAGCTTAGACTGCCAAAAGGCAAAGTTCTTATTATTACATATTTAATAAGTGAGGACACTGTCGATCTATTTATCCACAATTAAACATCATCATCTGCCTAGCCTTTTCCCAACTATATTGGGGTCGGCTTCCAGTCTAACCGGATGCAGCTGAATACCAGTATTTTACATGGAGCGACTGCCTATCTGACCTCCACAACCCAGTTACCTAATACTAGGTAATACTGGATGTCAGAATTTCAGGTCACTGACTACCTGTAACGACTGCCAAAGATCTATATATATGGCAGCCGGGACCAACAGCTTAACGTGCTTTTCGAGGCACGTAGGAAACTCGGTATGTCGGGCGGTCACCCATCCACAGACCGACCTAGGCAGGCACAGCTTTACCGAAAGATCGACCCGAGTGGCAGTTCTTATTAAGCCACGAGCTCCTCCTATCCACAATTAAACAATTATCAGAAAATGATAATATACATCGTTTTGAACGAGTAAGGTATGAAGTGTGAAGTTGTTAATATTACTGATTGCTTCGTTGGACTAGTGGTCACAAGTGCGTGAGGTCCTGGGTTCGAGTCCCGGGTCGGGCAAAGTGTTATTGCCGTTTTGCATCGGTAGAAGCCACGGAGTCTGAATTTGTGCCCGATTGATGGCAATAGGCCCATATTTCATCACGTAAATAACAACAACAACACAACTGGCGAAAGGGTGGACTATTAGTTACACATCTACCTATAAGCGTCCTGGTTACAGTCATGATGATATTGTGATGTTAATATTTATTTAACACACGGATTTATAAACAAAATTTCACAAAAAAAATATGAGCACTGTTTTTACAACACTTAAATAATTAATGCCTTTATATTATCGCGCTGTTGTTATGGCAGAAGTGCCAAGGTAGCCCGCGAAATTCAAATTTTTCTTACGTTTTTTTGCAATTTGCCGGTCAGTGTCAGACTTTTTATTAAATAAAATAGGATCCACAATCGTAACACACTTACGATACTATACAGAATTTTTCATATAAAAAACTTTTTCATGAAAAAGTCATTCAATGGCATTAAAATAATGTACTTTAAAGTACCATGCGAATATTGAACTACCGAATATAAGAAAAACAAACAACTTGTTTTTTTTTTTTAAATATCCCTTTGCCGCCTCTTGTATATTTTTATTAGTCACCAACAAAAATAATATTTGTGTAACCTATCGATCAACGCACTAAGGTGTATTGACCACACCTGACAAAAAACAAATGCACTTTATTTAGCTGACATTATGACCTTGATTTTAATCACGATTTGGTTTGTGATGTTAAGCAATACGAACGTTCTATAATAAACATTGAAAATATTGAGTCCGTATGTTTGTTTAACAGGCTAAAATATTTGTGGCGTAGACTAACTGCCGCACTCTTTACTAAGTGACGGCTTAAGTAATCATTAAATATCTCTGAGCAGTTAGATTTCAAAACTGTTGGAGTGAGAAATTGGAGAGAAAAAGTTAGAAATTGTTCACTAGGGAAAAAAATATATCATAACATGGCATCACGCCTGTCACCCAAGGAAGGTAGGGTAGAAGTGCCACACACACACACAGCCCACATTTCCACACTTATGTTTAAGTGTCCCATGTTAAAGAGGAGCCTATTGTCATCAACTGGACACAAATGACGACACGGTTGGCGCAGTGGCTAAGCGATTGGACTGCTGCGCTACGTGTCGCGGGTTCGATCCCCGCACGGAACAAGTATTTGTATAGCCTACAGATAGTTGTTTCGGGTCTGGGCGTGTTTGTGTATGTGAGTTTCAATGTTTGTAAACACACCCACGATACAGGAAAAATTCCTAGTGAAAAAAAATTCTGACTCCGTGACTGCTGCTAAAAAAAATCCTGATGGAAAAAACCCTTCAGAAAAGGTGATCAGTCGTATAAAGGATATTTTGTTTATCAGAAAATATGTTTATTAATGTTCACCGCTAATCTTTTATTACAAATCAAATCGTTTATTTGTGATACATGGGTTACATGCAGGTGTTCATTACATTAATTTTAGGCTTATAATGTCCATTCCATGATCAGCCACTTGGGCATACAAAGATAAAATAATACTATAAAAATAAGATAATGAATTCAAAGATTACTAAATTGCATTTCATACACAATTATACTAACAAAAAAACTATAAATTATTGTCAAGCATACATGAAACATTTAAAAAATCAGCAACAGAATAATAAAAATTTTCTATTACAAATAACAATTTATTTTTGAACACATGAGTATAGTACACTCTTTTATGTCATTAGGAATCTTATTGTAAATTTTTGTGGCCATAGCAAACGCACTTTTCCCAAAGAGGGTAGTTTTATATTGACTCGTAACGTTGTTATACAAATGACTATTATTTCGCGATCCCAGCTGTAATGTAAACAGTGATGGATGATGTCTAATAAACAAGGCTATTTCAAAAATATATGAGGATGGGACGGTAAGAATTTTTAATGCTTTAGAGAATTCCTTGCAGCTATACTGACAGCAATGTGTGGGCTCAAAAGAACTGTCTTTTGAGCCCCAAATTGCTCGCACGTACCTCTCAACAAAAACTGGATTTGATGGTTCATTAGAGAAGCTCATCATCATCTGTCTAGCCTTTTCCCAACTATATTGGGGTCGGCTTCCAGTCTAACCGGATGCAGCTGAATACCAGTATTTTACATGGAGCGACTGCCTATCTGACCTCCACAACCCAGTTAATACTAGGTAATACGATACCCTTTGGTAAGACTGGATGTCAGAATTTCAGGTCACTGGCTATACCTGTAACGACTGCCAAAGATCTTTTTATTAGAGAAGCTCGTGGCTTAATAATAACGGCCGCTCAGGGCAAACTTAAGGTTGAGCTGCGCTTGCATAGCCTGGTCCATGGATGGGTGACCGCCCAGTATACATATACCGTGTTTCCTCCGTGCCTTGGAAAGCACGTTAAGCCGTTAGTCCTGTGTAGTCAGTGGCCCAAAAATCTGACAACCACTCGTACCAAGGGGTATCGTATTACCCAGTTTCAACTAGGTTGTGGACGTCGGAATAGCAGCTAAATGAAAAATACTAGTTTTCAGCTGTGTCTAGTTAGACTGGAGTGTTCCTAACATAGTAGGGAAAAGGCTGGACTGGTTTGGACTGCCTCGGATCGTTGGTCTAGTGGTCGTAAGCGCGACTGCTGTGCATGAGGTCCTGGGTTCGATTCCCGGGTCAGACAAAAAGTGCTATTGGGTTTTTCATTAGAAATTTCCCAGTAGTAGCCCGGAGTTTGGAAGTCGGCGGTATAATACCCCCGTGTCGCGCCTCGGAAAGCACGTTAAGGCGCTGACAAGAGCCAAATAGGCTTGTATTGAACAATTTTTTAGCCAAATCTATACAGTTTGACACGGCGGAAAAAATATATGTTAATCTTGAACATATTTCTGATAATTTCGTTGTTTTCAAAACACGTTTTTGAAAAGTTTTCTCGATACAAAAAAATGGTAAACTAACCTCTTAAAATGATCTTCCAACAAAAATATCTGTATTACTGATCAACGTACGTTGGTAAAATTTATAACAATAACGTACCATATTTATATACAAAATTTGGTTGTTTTTAATTTTTGATTATTTAATAAATTATTTTGATGTAATTAATCATTATATGGTTTGTAAGAAGTTCGAGCCTTGCGTCATCGCGCTCTCTTTCTTACCTAAGCAATCCGACAGTGAGCGCTTAGGCGCGGTGCTAGACGGACGTATGTCACTTTGCGCCCCACTGACAGCTATCCGTTCATCTATAAATTATTATTGACCGCGTCACAATGTTAGTCCAGGATCCACGGTACATTTTTTCACTTGATTACTATCAAGCTAATTTTCCGTGAGCAGCTGCATTTTGATGAGACGCCAACATTACCCTATACGAAAACTCTCGATTGTGGTAGGTAATAGGGGCAGCAGGGATAAAATAAATATTGATTATATCTATATATACATATAATAAAATGATAGGAAAGTCAAAACTGTACATTGAATATATTTTAAAAAGAATACTTGGGGTGTGATCTACAATCGATACCGAAGCCAAAAATATAGTTTTTAGAATTTCTGTCTGTTTGTCTGTTTGTCTGTATGTATGTCCGGGATAAACTCGAAAAGTACTGCATGGATTTACTTCAAATTTGGCACGAATATTACTAAGAAGTCGGGTCAACCTATAGGCTACATATTATCACGCTATCACCTACGGGGAACGAGCAGTGAACCTTTATTTCTTCAACGCATTCTGTAACAATGTGTAATCTAACGACGCATATTTAAATGTTGTTATTATGTAAACCATGCTATAAGCTAGCTTCATACTATAAAAATCACGCAATATAAGTAACTTAGGCCGATAAACATAATAATTATTGTAATTTTAGTATCAAGACAATTTAAAGCAGCGCCATCTATGGGATTTCAAAAACATCAAGTCGAATTACATGTGTCCTTTTTGGTTTTATATAATTTAAATTTGATGATGTTGGCGAGTTAATAGTTGTTTCTAAAAGTCATAGATGGAGTTGTGCATTTTCTTCTTAAACATTGTATCGTTAATTCGTTTCAGAGATGAGCAAGACAATTAAAAAAAAAAGTGTTTTTATAAGTTTTAAGCTGCTTCATCTATGTCTTATAAAATTCATCGAGATTGTCTGTGATGAACGCGTGCTGAACACCTGTCTCATTTCACTTCTAGACGTGCTCATTATGGGTTACCAGCTCCCCAATCAGCACCGCATCAAGACCGTGGAAATCGGGAGTATAACACTGAGACAATTTACGATCCGGGCGAAATGACCACCATACGAAATTACCATGTCGCTTTGTTCTCTTCAGAGTAAAATCAAATTTATGACACCGTCCTTGGGCAAAACCAGGGTAAAATGTTTTTCTTGGATGCTCCTGGTGGAACAGGAAAAACATTAGTTACCACTGGCATAATTGCAGAGGTCAGGAGGCAAGTCAAAATTACAATTGCTGCAGCGTCGTCGGGAATCGCTGCCACACTGCTTCCGCGTGGCAAGACAGCACATGCCATGTTTAAAATTCCAATCGACTTAGAAAGCGCCAAAACGTCTGTTTGTGGTGTGTCACGTAACAGTGTTAAGGGACACGTGCTCAAGGATTGCTCTCTGATCGTATGGGATGAGTGTACGATGGCCAACAGGAAGGCAGTTGAGGCCGAGGACAGAACTTTGCAGGACATCCATAAGAACGATCATTTGATGGGTGGTGTCACAGTTCTGTTCAGTGGCGATTTCGGACACACGCTTTCCGAGGTGAAGCGGGGATCGAAGGCTGACGAAGTGAATGCTTCGTTGAAATGATCTTCGTTGTGGTCACGGGTTCGTTCACTGCGCTTGACCATTAATATGAGAGCTCGGCACGGCGGCAATGCAAGTTCTCAAGAATTCTCCGATGTCCTTCTAAGGCTTGGCGACGGTGAGGAGAGAGGTGGACAGGTGGCGCTTCTACGGGGACTTATACGGGGACATCAGTCGTATACCGCACCAGCAGAATTCTTGGGTGTGCGAGCGGGCCATTTTAACGCCGAAAAATGATCAGACTGCGGCAATTAACGAATGCATTATCTCGGAAATTGAGGGGAATGAAGTGGTCTACACCTCTATAAACACTGTCGTCGAGTAAGATGACGTCAAATCGAATCGATCGATCGTTGTCGTCGTGGAATTTCTGAACTCCCTGTCAGCAAGTAGACTTCCAGCGCTTACCATCAAGCTGAAGGTTGGTGTCCCGATTATGCTTCTTCGGAACCTATCTCCTTCGAAGTTGTGTAACGGGACCCGCCTTAAAGTCATCTCGCTCCACAGACACACCATTGAGGCGAAAATTCTCACGGGTTTTGGAGTCGGCGAGGCAGTATTTATACCACGTATTCCACTCATACCTCATAACTTCCCGATCCAGTTCAAGCGCGTACAATTCCCCGTTAGTGTTTGCTTCCCGATAACCATCAATAAGTCGCAGGGGCAAACACTGAGGGCAGCGGGTGTCGACCTCAGGACGAGCTGCTTCTCACACGGGCAGCTGTACGTCGCTTGCTCCCGCGTCACCAGTCCTGACTCTCTTTACATTTTGGCTGCGGATAGCCAACCCACTATTGTTGTTCATCGAAAATTTCTATAAATAAGTATGTTATTTTTACCCTATTTTGTATTCCTTATTCATTGTTTTCTCCATCTGCTTCAGTCACAACTTATGACTTAATTCAGGAGAATCACCATAAAGTCATTTATTCAAAGCAGGCTGAAAATTTGCAGGTCAATTTTACAAAAGACCTTCTCACTCTGTTACTCTACTTTCTGTAGATATGAAATGTTAATAAGAAACGGGTAAATGAGTGGACGGGTATTTTTTACCCGGCTACGGCAAAGCCAAAGGAGGGTTATGATTTAAAAAAAAGTGTAATCGTAGGTATTTTTGGTGCTCTAAAGCGTTCACGCAGACGACGTCGCGGGCAGCAGCTAGTATTATTATAATTATTTATTTGATGATTTTCAAAAATCTATTACTAACTATTTTATTTTTATCTGATGATCATTATCTAAATCCAACATGACACATAACAACAACAACAACCAACATAACGAGCTCATCAAAAATTACTACAAACCAGCTGTTTTTTAGGGGTCCGTAGCCGAATGGCAAAAAACGGAACCCTTATAGATTCGTCATGTCTGTTTGTCCGTCTGTCCACCCGTATGTCACAGCCACTTCATTCGGAAACTATTGAGACTACACAGTTGAAACTCTACAAGTATTCTGTGAACCGCTTTACGATTTTTATACAAAAATAAAAAAAAGGATTTAGGGGGTCGCCCCATACATGGAACTGAAACTATATTTTTTTTTCATCAAACCTATACCTACGTGTGGGGTGTCTATAGACATTAGACAGGTCTTTAAAAATGACATTGAGGTTCCACAAACAATTTTTTCTCAAAGCCAATCGTTTGGAAGACAGACACTTCCAAATTTGTAAAATGGCGACCGGCCTCGCAGTCGCTTGCCTTCGGTATTGCCAACAATGACCAGCTTTTCAAGGCTGCTATCTCCTCTTTGCATTATGTGGCCGAAATAAGACAAAATACGCTGTAGGCAAACTGTTGACAATCGAGTCTTGATATCGAGTTGGTAAAGGATAGACACATTTGTGCGTTTGGCCGTCCATGGAATTCGGAGAATCCGCCTAAAACACCACATTTCGAATGCGTCTATCCTCTGTCTTACTCTTGTTTGGATTGTCCATGTCTTAACTTGTGGGGAAAAGGAACCGATCCAGGCTGATGATGGTTTCGTGACGGTGTTGAGGAGGAAGCGCCGTCAGCGAACCATCAAGAACCGCTGCGGCACGGCTCCATCGGAGCCCAATGTGCATATTCGTGCCGCAAAGCCGAACACTCCTTTGTACCTCTCCCGTCTACATTACACCACTACGACGGAGGACATCGTGGAGTACATGCGCCAGAAGATCAAGTACGTGGCGAGAGTGCAGCTGCTCGAGTCGCGCCGCAACGTCAACTTTAAGGTGTTTGTGGTGCGAGTACCGACATGCTACCTGCACCTCGTCTTGGAAGAGGACTTTTGGCCGCAGGGGGTGGTGTTTCGACGCTTCCGCGGGCAAGTGCCACATGATCGCACAGTGACGTAGTGCAAGTGTAGTGATACTAATATAGTTTTAAGGTTTTGTTTACTAACACAAGCTGTCAATTATATCGTATGTATGTTAGTCTGTAAGGTATTTATCTATGGGCCAAAGTAGCCTGAAAATAAATAAATATTATTATTATTATTATTAACTCTATGGAGGAAAATCAGGAAAACTAGTGCTCTGACCAAACGGGCCTTCGTTTTAAAACTTATACCACGTTTTTCCCAGATGTTCCGGGGGCGTAATATAGCATCTTTAGCCATGGCTATCCGCCGTTTTATTTCTGTGACGCAGCTAGCTTCATTACTTAAATTGGAGCCCAGTTAATCGAAGCTGTCCACAGTATAGATGTCTTAGATGTTATAGGCGCTCGATAGCTTTCCCGCACGATCTACCACCATAAGCTTGGTTTTCTGCCTATTTATTGCAAACCCTACTTTGCCACTTTCCACTTCCAATCTGTGCCGTATCTCTTTCATGTTGCCAAATGTTGTAGCAAGGAGAACGGTGTCATCAGTGTACCTCAGATTGGAAATCCACTTTCCACCAACAGTAAACCCCTTGTCCCAGCCCTAAAGAGTCTTGAATGATATTACTCTTCATACATATTGAAGAGCAGAGGTGAGAGGATGCATCCCTGCCTAACGCATTTGAACAGTCGGTGTCTATTTTGACGAAAGAGCGGTTGTTGATGTGTAGGTAGAGGCATCGGACTATGTCAATAAGATGTTGAGGCGTTCCCATGTCTTTAAGAACCCCCCACAGCTTGCCCCACTCCACGCAATCAAATGCTTTAGTATAATCTATGAAACATATCAATACAGGGCTGTTAAATTCCCGGCTTTTCTCTATAATTTGGCGAACGTTCAGGATTTGTTCCCGCGTGTCTTTGCCTTTAACAAAACCTGCTTGCTCTTCTGGAATTTGTGGCTCCAGAAAGTGTATTAGCCTGTTGTTTATGATGTACAGGAGTATTGATGGTGCGTGGAGTAAGTGCCAAACACTTAATATAATTTTTAGAATCTTGTAGGCAACTTGTAAAGAGTGGGTTTAATAGAAAATATCCAATCCCCAAAACCCAGTTAGTAAGTAATCATTTTTAATGACTTCGTTATCGATACATATTGGAAGGAAGGAAGGGGACTCTTTGATCAAACCATACATTTTGTAGGACAAATATTTTTTCAAATAATTTAGATAATTATCATCAGATTTAACAAAAAAAACCCAGCTGATGATTCTCAAAAGTGTTTGTACTTAACACTTTTGAGAATCATCAAACCAACATATTTTATCCCTGCTACCCCTATTACTTACCACAATCGAGAATTCGAGAGTTTCGTGCAGGAAATTGTTGGGCGTCTCGCCGTCTCATCAAAATTAGCTTGATAGTAATCAAGTGCAAAAATGGACCGCGGATCCTGGACTATTTGTTTCTTACTTGGTAGTATGGCGCTAGGGTATCGGAAAAATTGTGGGCGTGTCCAAAAATACTGAAACATCAGAAGTCAATAGCTATTGTCATCGTCTTAAGCCTCAGCGCAGGCGCGTAGGCGCGTTGGTCCTGCGCCTGATCTCTCTCCGGTCGAGTCGGATTGCCGTCCCATTGGACTATGACAGATAAAGGAATAGAGAGTGCACCTGATGCCTGCGCACACACTTGTGCACTATAATATCTCCCGCGCCGATGGTTAATCTCCACTAAGATTGGCCGCCGTGGCCGAAAAACGGTCAGGAGACCTATACTATTGGGAAAAGGCTAGATGAAAAGCTTAAGAAAAAAGGCTTCAGTCATGATGAGGAGTAGTCCTATTTATTTCGGTTTTCACTAAGCAACTAAATAAATGCCGTATCGTTCGAGTTAGAACTGTAAGCTTAACACCAAGTGTTGTCTTTCCAACAGTACAATCAGTAGCAGATCAGTAATAGTAGTTTTACTTCGACAAACATAACATCACGCCTGTAATCCGCAAAATGTCACGCAGAGGTGTATCTAATAGTAAACCCACATTACGCCACTTACGTTTTTATGTCCCATGCAATAGGGGCGAGCCTATTGCCATAAATCAGGAATCAATCCAGAGTCCGTGGCTGCTACTGGAAAACTCCTGTTGGAAAAACTTAATAACACTTTGTTTAACCCGGAAATCGAACCCAGGACGACCAAGTCGCGACCGCGACCACTAGACCAAGCCAACGAGGCAATCAATCCGTCATTCAAGGCAGTTTTACTTAGACTTCCAAAAAAAAGGTATGTTTAACTGTCTTCTCACAGACAGAACTCCACTATATTACCTTGAACTCGTTCCTATCAACCTACAGAAAAAAACTAGGTAGGTATATACCTAAGTAGGTAAGACAAAACATGCAGTTTATTCTTATTGTCGAATGCGTTTCAATATGGTATCACTGGCTGATGCTAATGACCGTTCGCACTTGAAACGAGGGAGGTCAGTGCCGCATGCCGCGCCGACGACATTGTGTTCGCAATTATAACTTAGATGGGAATGGACGTGATCGTGAACGAGGCGCTACATGGACACTATGTATGTACACCTATCACTTGTCTTGTACAGGCGACGAAACTGATTTGTGTGTGGGTGGGATAAACGACTGCGAGAAATAGTATATCCTCAAGTTATATGGCTTTGTCAATCGAGGACACATAAAATATAACATCAGAACTGTAATCCCTGAAGGGTTAGGCAGAGAGGAATACTGATTAATACACCAACATTTTGTCAGTTATGTATCCGGCCGGCGTGATGTTTTATTAAGCTAAAATACTTTTTGTAACTACGGCACTGAGCAAAGGAAAGCATAAACTCATTTATAACATTTTATAAACGAGTTTTCTATGAGTTAAGTACATATATGACTTACTACTTCTAGCTTCTGCCCGGGGATTCCCGCGCGAGGAGTTCGGTAATAATTATTGGCCCACGGAATGTCCCAAGTTTTCTCCAATTTCGTTAAGTAGGTAGTTTTAGTCCTTTCCAAAAAGTCGTCGCATTTATAATAGTAGGTATTAAGAAAACAATAAGGTAGAGAGATAGTAGTAAGGTAGCCATTTGATGCAAGGTTTGCGGTGACATCGTATCCTATCTGTCTGCCTGAATTGATGCTAAAATTTATTCCAATCTTAAAAGCGATTCAGCACTTGCCCACTCAGCACATACACAAAATTGGTTGCACTCACTTGTTTGTATATTAATCAGTTTTGCTGAGTGTACATAGTTCAGAACCCCCGGAGGAATCGATATTTCTCTCGAACTTACTCGAGTCATTCAAGGATTTCATTCGTGAAAGTAAAATAGTAATCGATATTCAAATTGATATTAATGTTTAACGCCTGACCGTCCATTTTAGGGTTCCGTAGTCAAAAAGAAACCCTTATAGTTTCGGGTCGTTCGTCGTTTCGCACCACGAACGGTTCGGACCGCGGTGTGAAACGCAGAAGAGCTCTTAAGAATGGGCTGTTTCGCACCACGGCGGTTCTTGGAGCGCCGAGTGGTGTGAATCGACCAATAGCTCTTAGGAATGGGGCGATTCGAACCACTATGTTTAGATTCGAGCTAATTTCAAAGTTTGTTTGTACAGTCGAGTAGAAAAAACGGATCATTCCCACTAGTTCTACTGCACAGTCCTACGATAGAACTAGTGGGAACTTTTTTTAATTTTTTTTCCCACTAGTTCTACGTTAGGATGTTACAAAATCGTCAAACCAGCGGGACTCAAGTTTCTGATTCGTTCTATCACACAGATTAGGGTACAACTACGGCACAAACTACCAGGAGAATAGAAGTAGGCAGGAGGTATTGAAAACATTTTTTTTGGAGGTTTAAAAAAAAGATAGGTAGTAAAGTCCCACAAACTACCAGGAGAACAGAAGTAGGAAGGAGGTATTGGAATCTTTAAATCAAATCTAAATTATTCCTTATTAAAATATTATTTGCTTTTATCGTTTTTTCCTTTTTTTTTCCAAAATAAATGTTTTCAATACCTCCTGCCTACTTCAATTCTCCTGGTAGTTTGTGCTGTAGTTATTCCCTAAACTGTGTGATAGAACGAATGAGAAACTTGAGTCCCGCTGGTTTTACGAATTTGTAACACCCTTATATCGTAGAACTTAAATCGCTGTTTTATTTTGTGCCTGACTGTACTTTACGCATTATTACTAAGAAAACTTTTTGTTTCATTCGCGGTTCGAATAAACCCATTCAAATTCTCCTATGGTCGATTCACACCGCGGTCCGAAACAGCCTATTCTTCAGAGCTCTTCTGCGTTTCACACCGCGGTCCGAACCGCTCGTGGTGCGAAACGACGAACGACCCATAGTTTCACCATGTCTGTCTATCCCCCCCCCCCCCCAGTGACGCGTTTTTTGTTTTTTGGAGTGTCTGAGTAGAGCGGTAGGAAGGGAGTGTCAGACTTCTACTGACTAATAACCACCCATGTTCCTTCTTAGCCACTTGTATCGATGCAGCGGTATCTCTTTGGAACAACCCGCAGCCCCGACGGGCGTCGGCCATTGCGGGCCCCTCCAATGTTGCTGAAATCTCTTTGAGGCGCGCGTCGACACGGCCTGTCGTCGTCATAAGACGGACGGACGATGAGCTAGCCCAGTGACGCCCAAAGCTGAGGCTCGTACCCTGCAAGACCCTTAGCGCGCTGTCAATGAGTCTGAAGGCCTTACTAACGCTCAAGGCATCCATAGAATAGCCTGGTTAAGCAGAAGCTAGCCTCATGGGATATATGGAAAACTTAAGGCGAGGTTGCAGTACTTTGTTTTTATGTACGCACGACCTCGCCCCCCGCCCTGCCGCGCGAGCGATATAATGCCTAAATTTTGACTGTTTTTTGCTTCTTGGAGAAAAACTATAAAGAAATTATACAATATGTTTTCAACATTTACTTCAAAATAAAAAGTTCTATCTATTGATATAACTTTTTATATAAATTCATGATGAAATGTCTTAAAGCAGTACACGTTTGAAATTGTGATTTAGAGTCATGTTTGATAAAAAAAAGTATCGAGCCGATCATTCTAAATCGCATTTCTATCTTTACGATTTATTAGAGAGTATGTTCAATTTTTATGTAAGTAATGATTTTTATTTATTAAAAAACTCGTATTTAGTTCGATTTTTATAGGTTCAAAAATCTTAAAATTACTGCAACCCCGTCTTAATAAGTTCCTATAAAATATGAGGGTTGCCCTCGATTTAGAAGGAATTTTGAAAATCGGTCAACAATTGACGGATATTATAGCAGTGAACATACATACAAAAAAATACATACACACGAATAGAGAACCTCCTCCTTTTTCTAATCTTTGTTTAAAAGCTTACTATTCTATTAACGACTACTTAGATGATAAGAATAGTTGGTCGCTGAGTTGAACACAAGACAATGTTTGTTATTTGTTAATTGTGTTCTTTCTCCAAAATTAGTTTACTGTTATGTTATTATTTTATTTTTACATTGTTTACACTTACTTTGTAATTTGTATATACTTTTGTTTATTACTGATTGTGTCTGTAGTAAATCTTAAATTTAACTGACACCTTGCTTTTGTATCGAGTCTGGTTCTTCTAACCAACCAAACAGACAGATGTGTGCTGGGGAGTTTGTTCCGCCACTTCTTCTTTCCAGCTAAACACTAGGAAGTGCCGATGGGTGGGCGTTTTTGGGGGACTGTCTTATAAAAATGTAAATACAGTAAAACCTGGTTAAATGTGTCTCAGATATTCAATTTGTTTCATGGGACCCCAGTATGAGTTCCAGTTATAGAGATTTCTCACTTATCCATGTCCCAGTTAGCCAAATTTCACTGTAGTAAAGTAAAGTAAAGTAAATTTTGACCTTCGAAAAGTGCTGATTATCAGCCTAGTTTGAATAAATGAATTTTGTTTTTTTTTGATTTTTTGTTAAAAAGTAGTAGATACTTTATTAGAAATACAAGCCGCGAGCAATGTTGCATAGTAGACGAAATGACAAATTGGCCACTGGTGCACTATACTCCCATAGTAATTAAGGGCATGCGTGCGCTTTGCAATTGTGATAGCAAATTGACAACAACAACCTAATCCAGCATAGCTTTTATTGGTGAGAATTGTGTCATTTAAAGTAAATCATCATCTGCCTAGCCTTTTTTAAGTACCTAGGTATGTTAAGGTTGGGTTCCAGTCTCACCAGATGCAGCTGAATACCAATATTTAAGACTAGCTTTTGCCAGCGGCTTCGCCCGCCTGAAAATGACGATTTTCTAAACAAACTTTCATCCCCTATTTAACTCCCTTAGGCGTTGAATTTCGAAAAATCCTTCCTTATTCCATGGCTACATTATAAAGGTAACCTCTGTGCAAAATTTCAGCTTTCTAGGTCCAATTAAGGGTTTGGGCTGGGCGTTGATGAGTCAGTCAGTCAGTCAGGACTTCTCTTTTTATTTATATATAGATAGATGGAGCGACAACCTATTTGAACTCCACAACCCAGTCAGTACTTTTTTTTTTTTTGGTGGGTGGAAAATCATCGAATGACCCCCCCCGCTCTTGGGCAGAGCGAAGGGGAGTGTCAGACTTCTACTGACTAAAAACCGAACCCATGTTCCTTCTTTGCCCTTGCGCCGAGGCCACGTCATCTAGCCGAGGCCACGTCATCTAGACCCAGTCAGTACTGGGTTACGATACTGTTTGATAAAACTGGCTGTTAGACTTTTGAGCCACTGGCTGTAACAACTGTCAAAGATCTATAAATTACATCCAGGAATGGCTTAACGTGCTTTGCGAAGCATGGAGAAAACCTGGTTTGTAAGGGGTGGTCACCCATTGACGCACCAACCTTGACAAGCGCGGCTTAACCTAAAGATCGATCCGAGTCGTTGTTTTTTTATTTATATTAGCCACTAGCGGACGTTCCGCGGTTTCACCCGCGTAGATCCCGTTCCCGTGGGAATACAGGGATAAAAAGTCTATGACACTCAGCAATAATGTGGCTTTCTATTGGTGAATGAATTTTTAAAATCGGTTCAGTAGATCCCGAGATTACCCCTTACAATTTAACAAATATCAAACACACAAACTTTACTTCTTTATAATATTAGTTTAAAAGTATAGATGAGCTCCTCATTAAATAAAACGGACTGATACAACTCTGCTCACACCCAAACGTGGCCGTGAAGATATCATTCAGTAAATCGCAAGTCCCCGAGGATCTCTTACGTTTTAACCAAACAAACACTTAAAATTCCTGCGCAAACACAATTCAGTTTTTATGCGAAAGATCGTTGAAAATGTACAAAACATTCGATATCAGGGCCTTCCTTATTCAAATTGGTAATATTTAAATTTGTCCTTGCTGATGACCAGATAACTCCGGTCAAGTAATACCTACGTAAATAAAAATGATTTGATTCGGTAAAAAAAGAGAGGTACGTTTAACGTGGTGATTGGCCGTGTGCCTTCAAGGATTCTGCAAGGAGATGGGGTCCTTGACCTATATTGAGTAGCAAGAGCAAGCGCATCACACGCACTTATTTACTTTGCTGTTTAACACTGTGGTATATATATATCTGTATAGTACCTACATGTGTTTACCTGTCTTAATATATTATACCTACCTCCCCTCGCTTGCCTAGATGTCATTGCACCCAGTGTCACGTGCATATATATACATGCTGAGGTGACTTAATGCAGGGTGCGCAGTAATTTATCAAAGAAACTTTTAGGTACCTACTTACTATGTTGGACTGTTGGTGTTTTTTGCTGCGTCATACATCTATCTACCTTTCCTGAAAGTGTCATTGCACCCATAGAGTGTTCGTCATAGGTCGTAGCTTGTTGGTCTAGTCGTCATAAGTCCTACTGAGTATCTGTTCTTGGATTCGATTCTCATGTTAGTGTGATCGATTAGCACTCTCTCAGTTCCAAGCCTAAAGTCAGAACTTTCCCCAGATCGTGCTCCCTTTAGCTTAAACTTACACAAGCTAGAGATAGGGCACTGTAGATACAGCTCTGTCTAACCCTTCGAGAACAACAGGCTTGTTGTTATGTTATGCGACGACACAAAATGCTGAAAATGACAGGACAAAAAAACGACACGTGAATATTCAATAGGCCTGTCCTACTACAGGCCTATTGAAATCATTACGTTGTATTAAGGTAGGTAAGGTATATTGAGGTAAATTAATTGTGGGCCGCGGATTACAGAACGAGATGACGTGGCCTCGGCACAAGGGCAAAGAATGAACATGGGTTCGGTTTTTAGTCAGTAGAAGTCTGACACTCCCCTTCGCTCTGCCCAAGAGCGGGGATGGGTCATTTGATGATTTTCCACCCACCAAAATAAAAAAAAGGTAAATTAATTGTTCAGAAAATTACCAACTTTAAATGTCTGGGTGCGTCGTTGGCCTAGTGGTTGGACGCGACGGGTGAGCTGACGGTCCTGAGTTCGATTCTTAGGTCGGGCGGTTTTTCTATCAGGAATTTCACAGAAGCAACCTTGGGCCTGGTTTCATACCCGGTTGATGGCAATAGGTTCGCCACCCATGGGACTTAAACGTAACTGACAAAATGTGGGTGTACTACATAAGGTACACCTCTGCCTTACCCTTCGGGGTTTGCAGGCGTAATGATATATTAAAATGTCTGTTTCATCATCATCATCAGCAGCCTACCTATATTGTTCCCACTGCAGGGACTCAGGCCTCCTCTCTAGGAGAGGGATGGGCTATAATCCACCACGCGGGCCCAGTGCGGATTGGTAGATGTCGCATATCTTCGAATTTTTGGTTCTAAGATATGCCGGTTTCCTCACGATGTTTTCCTTCACCGTTTTGAGTGCAGTGGTGATTAAATAAATTACACAAAGTAATGCGCCTGCCTGGGTTCGAACCCACGACCAATTGTTCGTAAGTCGGGGCCGCCACCACTGGGCCACCACTGCTCTCAAATGTCTGTTTACCCAAATCGAATTGTTCTTCAACGGTTGTATGAAATAATGAATTTTCCCCTCTGGTACCCTAAAGCTGATAAAATACAGCTTTCAGTAACACCCATAGATATATTTATGTTTCAATGGGAACACCTATTATAATGCATTTAAACGTTATCGGCAGGAACCGGAAACGTTGACCAGTTCGTCTTATTGTTTAGGATAAATCTTTGGAAACTGTCCGGTTTTACCGGACAGAGGGGGATCTTGACCGTTCATATCTTCCGTGTTATTGATTCAATTGACTGCTTTTGATAATATACCTATAGGTAATTCAATTTACTGTCTGGGGTACAGTGGTGGTGGCCCCGACTTACTTACTATAAGTTGTGGGTTTGAACCCATGCAAGCAGGCGCAATACTTTGTGTAATTTGGTTTCATCACCACTGCTCTCAAAACGGTGAAGGACAACATCGTGACTCAAAGGTGACATCTACCAACCCGGACTGGGCCCGCGTGGTGGGTTATAGCCCATCCCTCTCCTAAAGAGGAGGTCCTGCAGTGGGAACAATATAGGCGGATGATGATGATGATGGCTGACGATAGACAAATGGTTAAGAAGCGATGTATATCGTAAGAGGTGGTAGGTTCGATTTTAACTCGGAACACGAAAAATTTTTATTATTGAAACGAACTGATGAGTAACTAAACCTTTTTTTTTTAATACTTCTTATTCAACACTAGCGACCCGCCCCGGCTTCGTACGGGTGCAAAAAAAGTATGAAAACCTTCCTCTTGGATAACTTTATCTATTAAAAACCCCCGCATCAAAATCCGTTGCATAGTTTTAGAGATTTAAGCATACATAGGGACAGACAGCGGGAAGTCACTTTGTTTTATACTATGTAGTCATGATAGTGATAGTGATTCCATAGCAAACATGTTATAAAAGTTTGAACTCGTTTTAGACGAGCCAATTGCAATCATTTTCATAATTTCATTATTGGAGTTGAACTTATGGTCTTGAAGGCGACCCAACAGGTACTTCGTAAAACACGAAATATTTAAGGCCGGGTTGCAGTAATTTTAAGATTTTTGAACCTATAAAAATCGAACTAAATACGAGTTTTTTAATAAATAAAAATCATTACATAAAAATTTAACATACTCTCTAGTAAATCGTGAAGATAGAAACGCGATTTAGAATGATCGGCTCGATACTTTTTTTATCAAACATGACTCTAAATCACAATTTCAAACGTGTACTGCTAAGACATTATAATTAATAATTAATTGTTAAGCTATTTGTTGTTATTTGTTTATCTAAGTGCTGCTCTTTTGTGTTGCTGCTGTCCATTAGCGAATAAATACATATTCTATTCTATTCTATTCTATTCTATTCTATTCTACATTTCATCATGAATTTAAATGAAAGTTATATCAGTAGATAGAACTTTTTATTCTGAAGTAAATGGTGAAAACAGATTGTATAATTTCGTTATAGTTTTTCTCCAAGAAGCAAAAAACAGTCAAAATTTAGGCATTATATCGCTCGCGCGGCAGGGCGGGGGGCGAGGTCGTGCGTACATAAAAACAAAGTACTGCAACCTGGCCTTAACAGGGAAACTTGGTTAAGTGGGACCTGGATAAGTGAGAAACCTCCATAACTGGAACTCATGCTGAGGTCCCAACACTTTGGCCTGGATATCTGAGACACTGGGTAAGTGGAATACCTCTATAAGTGAGACTTGCAGGTCCCTTGAAGTCTCACTTAACCAGGTTTCACTGTATCTATATCTATATATCTATATATATATATATATATATATTTAGATAGGTATATAAAAATGTTATGTTGGTTTGTGTACGCTTCAAAAACTCAAAAAGTTCTGCACCGATCGAGCTGAAAATTTAGAATGATATATAATCCGCATCAAGGATTGTTTTTACAGTATCCACGCGGGCGAAGCCGCGGGCATCAGCTAGTTTATAATATTTATATATTTTGCCTTGCTCTTGCTTTTGCTCCACAAAATAGCATGAATGAGGTTCTTAGTTTGATTCTCGGGTCGGGTGCATTGTTATTGAGTTTCTCCACAACGAATTTATCTGTAGTAGCCACGGAGTCTAGAGTTGTGCCCGTTTGATGACAATAGGGTCGCCCCATTTTACAATGGAATTAAACATATCTGGCGAAATGTGGGTGTACTACTAGGTTTTTTTTTTAAAGCCCTTTTTCAGATATAACTATTACTTAATATATAATATATTTTTTTAATTTTGTTATTTAATCTGCGTGCCCCTTGGCAAAGGCCTGCTCCAACACTCTCCAATCTTCTCTCTCCCGCGCCAGTCTCGTCCATGTTTTTCCATCTGTTTTAACAACATCATCTTCCCATCTTCTGAATGGTTTCCCCTTTCCCTCTCTTGGGTACCATAATGTTATCGTTTTATTCCATTTCTCTTCTCCCCTAATTACATGGCCAGCCCATTTCCACTTAAGTTTTCTTACTTTTAATACTACATCTTGGGTCTTTGTAGCTTTCCTAATATTGCTGTGGTTGATTTTATCTATTATTTTTCTTTTTCCCATCATGCTTCGTTACACTAGGTATACCTCTGCCTAACTCTTTGGGGATTATAGGCGTGATGTTATATTATAAATAATATTTTCGCATCATAAACTAACCATTTACGTCATTTCTATTTAATGCACTGAGTAGAGGCACATAAGTCTCAATCAGGAATGCAAAAACGAGAAGTATTGGTGCCTAAAAAATGAAAACTAAAACAATCGGGCCACGGAGAACATACCTTATATATCTGTCAGGCAATCTTGTTAATGGTGTGCCAATTTACTATAGTTATTAGGCCGTTGTACCTACTTGGAGTTATTCTGTAAAGTTTCATCATCATCAGCCTATAATATTCCCACTGCAGGGAGTCAGGCCTCCTCTCTAGGAGAGGAATGGGCTATAAACGAACAAGCGGGCCCAGTGCGGGTTGGTAGATGTCACATGTCATCGAAAGACATGTTTCCTCAAGATGTTTTCCTTCACCGCTGAGAGAGCTGTGGTGATGAAATAAATAACACACAGTAATGCGCCTGTCTGGGTTCGAACTCACGACCTAATGTTCGTAAGTCGGGGCCACAACCACTTGGCCACTACTGCTCTAAAGTTTACTTTGAGTTTAAAGCAGTGAAGTCATCAAGTGACCGTAAAGTTGGAAAACGAAAGCTCTTTACTCAAAGTTTGGTACAAAAGTATAGTGTTTTATGGAAATAAAACGGCGTGCTACAAGAGTGGGTTAATAGTGTAATTCGCTTTTAAAGCGATTTTATAAGCTTTTATTTTAACTTGCCTTGGTAGTTGGTTAGTTTGTTACTTAGTATAAATTGGTAATTGCAGCTGAATTTGAAACCACTTCCCACAATCCCATTTAGTTGAAATTTTGATTCTGGTGACCATATTTTTTATATGACAGACATGACATCCAGGATCGTCTGCTTACGAGAGAATTCCTAAACAGAGTACACACAGAGTACACGTACACTAATAATATATAATTTTGTATTTTATACAGACAAAAGCTTGTTTTTTTTAAATAGTTTTATTCCCTCATACCTTTCGCTGATATAATGCCACTCCTAAATATCTAGACTATCAGGCTTAAATATATGACAAACGCACACGTGCATTATGTGTTTCAAACCACATCTTATCAACTATCGATACAAAGAAAATCAATATAATTCTGCCCTATACAAGTCAACTAAAAAGCGGTATCGATGCGCCTAATTACACGACCACTGTAGGGTAAACGAACGTGACTATACACAGCGATAGCCAGTAATTAAGTACACAAAACATATATGTAAAGTATGTATGCGCTATAGCAATTAGCAACGCTGTCCTTGAAACTCCGGCGACCTTAGGACGCCAGTTATGCATAAAGAATCAAATACTAAATTGGAGCTGAGAGCAAAAACTGGTCGGTTCAGGTCGTGGAGTGACGTCACCTCGCCGAAACGCGCCCGTTTCCGACCAGAGGGTGTTATAGAAAACGACAGCAGACTAACTGTTGATACCCGCACTTAATGGGCACAAGGTTGGAGCGTCTGGGATGGCTCCTTTGTTTTCGAACTCAACCACTTTTTGGCACTAGTGCTAGTGCTGCTCTTGTGAGCTCGTCATTTGTTTTGCGATTTAAAGTAAGGTGTGTTTTGAAATAGATGTATAAGGTAGATAAATTCTTCTTTTTAGCGTATCGATGACAAACTAAATGGAGCCGAAGACGACCCACAATTTGGTTAAAGTTTAATACTTTCAGATTCAGATTTTGCCCGAAAACGGCTATTTAATACTTGATATTATGTATAATAGGCCAAATCATCATAATCTATGTATCTTTAAAATTTAGAAACGTTGCTCCTTTAATTTTACATTGTCATTAACCGACTTCTAAAAAAAGAAGGAGGTTCTCAATTCGGATGTTTGTTTTTTTTTTTTTTATGTTTGTTCGGGCAGAACTCCGTCACTTGCTAACCGATTTGAAAAATTCTTTTTTTGTTGGAAAGGGTATACTTCCCAAATGGTCCCATAATTTTTTTATCGAAATCGGACAAGCGGTTTTTGAAAAATCTACAAAACTTAAAAAAAATACTACATTGTCCACATTAGGTGAACCACTAAAAAGTGAAAAATAAAAACTTTTTAACAAAAAATAAAACCGACTACAAAAAAAAAGTCAAAAATAAATCAGTTTCTGAAGTCGGTGACAAAAAAATGAAATCAAACAAACAAAAGTCACCGACTTCAGAAACTGATTTATTTTTGACTTTTTTTTTGAAGTCGGTTTTATTTTTTGATAAAAAGTTTTTTCTCATAACTCGTTATAGATTTTATTTATTGTATGATACTAATATCAGGCCCGATTTGGTCCAAGATAAAGATTTATCCCATCAAAATTATGTTTATTATAGCGTCCGGTTTCCGAAAATAGTGCTTTTCGACATTCTGTAGGCTTTTTAATTATTTATACAAGGAGATACTTTATTGGATTATTAGTGTAAGTATTCGATAATTTCCGGCAATGTGTGGTCACCACGAAAGTGCGTTGAGCTGTTTCTCGGGATTGAGACTGCGGTGACCATGAATGTTGGAAGATGTTTCGACGGAAGGCTATTATGAGGTTTGGTCACAAAGATACGCGGCTTCGACATAAAAGGCTAAGAAAGAACACGGCTGGTTTTTAGTAGAAATCTGACACTCCCTTCTGCTCTACCCAGAGCGGGAGAAGTCATTTGATAATTTCCCAGCCCCCCCAAAAAAAGGCTTTCATGAGGTTTACTTCTGATTTTTTTGTTTATACAACTTTCTAACACGTATTTTGTTTTTTTTTCGCCTATTGTCCTATCATAAAGTCCGTTTAGGTTTGTGGATGAGTGACCAACCATTAGAAACTGACATACCGAGTTCACTCTTTGCCAAGAAGAGTACGTTGAGACGATTGTCCCGGCTGTCATATGTAGATATTTGACAGTCGTTTTGGAGCTCGTGGCTTAATTAGAACTGCCACTCAGGTCGATCTTTAGGTAAAGCTGTGCTTGCCTAGGTCGGTCTGTGGATGGGTGACCCCCCGACATACCTGGTTTCCTCCGTGCCTCGGAAAGCACGTTAAGCTGTTGGTGCCGGCTGCCATTACAGGTAGTCAGTGACCTGAAATTCTGACATCCAGTCTTACCAAAGGGTATTGTATTACCTAGTATATTAACTGGGTTGTGGAGGTCAGATAGGCAGTCGCTCTATGTAAAATACTGGTATTCAGCTGCATCCGGTTAGACTGGAAGCCGACCCCAATATAGTTGGGAAAAGGCTAGGCAGATGATGACGAGTATCTTACTTTCGAAAGTGTGACAGCAGCCATTCTTACCAAGGGGTATTTATTATTACCGAATACCAGTGTTGTGTAGGACAGCTAGGTCTTCAATCTTTGTAAAATATTGGTATTCAGCTGCATCTGCATGGTTACCTACTCGGTTAGACTGAAAGCTGACCCTAATAAAGTTGAGAAAATGTTAGGCAGGGTCAATAGATTGTTTTTCCTGTACACCAATATTATATTCTTTCAAAAGTTCCCGGCTATCATTAGTAGATGTTTGACAGTCGTAACCGGTAGTCAGTTGGGAAAAAGTCTAAGAACCAGTCTTACCAAGGGGTATCATAATACCCAGTACTAACTGTGTTGTGGAGGTCAGATAGACAGTCGCTCCATATAAAATGTTGGTTTTTAGCTACATCCGGTTGGACTGGAAACCGCCTTCAACATAGTTGGGACAAGGTTAAACAGATAAAGTTGATTTCTTCAAAAGTTCACATTCAAAAAATAAGAAGAAAAATCCTCACGCTAGCAGGACTTATCCCAATCCAACAAAATGTATGGCATCACTAATTTCGCAGTATTTTTCGCTTTGTTGTAAAAAACGTGTCGGTTACTCATAGGTCAGCGGTGCGAGGCCAATGAATTCTGTTAGTTTTTTTTTAACATAATTTATATGTATTGACAATGAACATAAATCTTTGTTTTATTGGTGTGTATTGCCGCTCAATAGCAAGAAATATTGAACCCATAATACATGTTAATTGTGTTAATAAAATTATAATAGCTTTCGATTTCGTACTGCAGTCGGCTTCCTATTTATTTTTCGTGTTAGCAGTGCAGATTGGGTGCAATAATATTCTTGTTTTGACTGCAGTTTTCCTCTTGTGCAGTTAAAATATTATTTTCATATACCTGTACGGATTATATTCATGTATGTCCAACCTTCATCATCTGCCTAACCTTTTCCCAACTGTGTTGGGGTCGGCTTTCAGTGTAACCGGTTGCAGCTGAGTAGGTACCAGTATTTAATATGGCACGACTGCCTATCTGACCTCCACAACTGGGTAATACGATACCCTTTGGTAAGACTGGTTTTCAGACTTTCACATCACTGACTACTTGTAACTAGTGTTGCCCAAAATCGGTCTTTGTCTTGCAGTCTTGGTCTTGTTCTTGCATTTTCGCAAGAGACCGACTTATTGTAGCAAGACCAAGACCAAGACTGAACCCTGCAAGATTTGAGCAAGAACAAGACTTAGCCTGCAAGACTCTTGCGTCTCGCAGTTTAGTCAAACTGAGATCTGGGCGTTATTATTTTCTTTCTATGTTTTGGCGAATTTGTGTACTGCTGTATGGATATAAATGTATGTCTGAATAAATAATTTAATTGAATTAAATTAAGTAGGTATTTTGTTTCGACGACGACAAATTTTATTAGTTAGAATTATCAAGTCGAGACGATGATGAAAAATATGTAAGTGATAATTATTTTAACCGCTAGCTGTTTGTGAAGAGTTTAGGATAGCCACTAAACACGCTCAGTAAATCTTAATTACCTACCTAACCTAGTCTAGTAGGTACCTAAGTCTGTAATTACGCTTAAGGACTTTTAAATTGCATAATTTTTTATAATTATTATGAAGTTAATTTAATTAATTTGGTGGTTTACTATGCCAATTTAAACTGTCAATGTAAACATGTACCACCTACTCTGTTACGTTGTTCTTAGATCTAAACTAACGTGTTTAGTAAATAGCAATAGGCTAATAGGTATTTGCAAGACTTGCGAGACTCTTGCTGCAAGACCAAGACCAAGACCAAGACTTGAGAGCGCAATACGAAGACCTAGACCAAGACCAGGTGTATTGACGCAAGACCAAGACCAAGTCTGGCTAAGTCTCGTCTTGGCCTTGCATTTGGGCAACACTACTTGTAACGCCAAAGACCATTATGGCAGCCGGGCCCAACAGTTTAACGTGCTTTCCGAGGAACCAACCTAGGAGAGCGCGGCTTAACCTAAAGATGGACCCGAGTGGCAGTAATTATTAAGCCACGAGTTCCTCGTCAACACTCAACACTTCACTATCACTATTACTGGGTCGTTCGTCGTCATCACTATCACTACATATTATAAAACAAAGTCGCTTCCCGCTGTCTGTCCCTATGTATGCTTCCATCTTTAAAACTACGCAACGGATTTTGATGCGGTCTTTTTAATAGATAGAGTGATTCAAGAGGAAGTTTTTAGTATCTTTTATGCACCCGTGCGAAGCCGGGCGGGACACTAGTTTATAATAAAATTCATCCTTACTACAACGACATAAAGCACACGCAGCGTCGATTGTTAACACTAATGTGAAGCAGGCTGTACCTTTTTTAAGTAATTGTACCTACACAGCAATTTGTAAACGAATTTCTTAACAACGATTATTTAAATTATAATTATTAAAATATGTGCTTCAAAACAAAACGTCACGCCTGTAATTCCCGAAGCGTTAGGCAGAGGAGTTCCCATTAGAACACCCATTTTTCGTCAGTTATGTTTCAGTCCCATTTTATAGGGGGCGAGCCTATCGCCATCATCATCATCATCAACAGCCTATTAATGTTCCCACTGCTGGGACACAGGCCTCCTCTCTTTTTGAGAGGGAATGGGCTATAATCTACCACGCGGGCCCAGTGCGGATTGGTAGATGTCACATGTCTTCGAATTTTTAGGTTCTAAGACATGCCGGTTTCCTCACAATGTTTTCCTTCACCGTTTTGAGAGCAGCGGTGATGAAATAAATTACACAAAGTAATGCGCCTGACGGGGTTCGAACCCACGACCCACTGTTCGTAAGTCGGGGCCGCCACCACTGGGCCACCACTGCTCCATCAATCAAGAACAAATCCAGAGTCCGTGCATGCTACTGGGATATTCCTGATTGAAAAACTTTTTTTTTTTTTTTTTACAACTATCACACAACGCCATCTAGTCCCAAGCTAAGCTGAGCTTGTGTTATGGGTACTAGACAACTGATAAACATACTTATATATTTCTAAATACATACATATTATAGATAACTTAATAACACTTTGCTTGACCCGGAAATCGAAACCAGCCGTTTCGTTTTAGCAACCATGCAGCTAAAACGAAGCTGATGGAAACACCCAATATTACTTTGCTCGGCCCGGGAATCGAATCCAGGACCTTATGCACGGCAGTTGTACTTGCGACCACTAGACCAACGAGGCAGTCAAAATATAATAATAATAATCACTTGGTGGTTGAATCAAGGGCCTGATTCAGAAGGCAGTACTCCTCGATACGGCCCGCATTGTGAGGAGGTTCCTGTCTCTGGAGCCCTAACTACCGGTAGCTTGGACCCTGCTCCCGCTGTCGGTGGACCACTATTTTTTACATTTTTAAACGTTTTTTTTATAAATTTTGTATGAAATATTTAAAAATGCAATCTATATGTAAGAAAATGAATAAAGGACATAATAATAATAATTTATTTCTATATCAAGCTACAAAGGTCCACTTACTTTAGGATAAAATATTACAGCAATAATAATATTCGTGTACCAATTACAGCCACAATAGAAAAAGTGCATACGGTTATTAATAACAATTTATAATACATTGATTCAGCTTCACATAATAATTATAATGTACCCAAACTAAGCACATGTGTGGGTACATAATTATAAGAGATCAATCATATATCACGGATATTGCTTCTCAGGATTAATAAATGCATAATAAACATGCAATATGCATCTACAGGCTGATGCTATCATGTAATAAGTAGACTAAATTGTGAAATATTTTGTGTTGTTTTTAAACTGACATGGTCACTGACACTACTATTAATATCATAAACGGGATATTTACCATGTTTGAACAGAATCGTGTAGTGAGTGACAATGGTAGTGGTAAACGAACGCAAAAAACGAACGAGAAAGAGGGTAGACCGTTTTGTCTGCTCATAAACATCCACCCGCAATGACTTCAGTTTATCCGTGATCAAGGTGCTTGTAACAGCGCCGAAATATCGGGAACTCGAAATAAAAATCAAACATGGTAAATATCCCGTTTATGATATTAATAGTAGTATTTTGTGTTGGTATACGAGGACCTCGTGGTTTAATAATAACTGCCACTCGTGTCGATCCTTAGGTTAAGCCGCCCTTGCCTAAGTTGGTCTGCGGATGGGTGACCGCCAATTACATACCGAGTTTCCTCCGTGCCTCGGAAAGGACGCATATATAGATCTCTGGCAGTCGTTACAGACAGTCAGTGACCTGAAAGTCTGACAACCAGTCTTAACAAAGGGTATCGTAGTGTGTAGTGGCAGTCTTCCATGCAAAATACTGGTACTCAGCTGCATTCGGAGATACTGGAAGCCATTCATCATCAGCCTATATTGTTCCCACTGCAGGGACTCAGGTCTCCTCTCTAGGAGAGGGATGGGCTATAATCCACCACGCGGGCCTAGTGCGGATTGGCAGATGTCACATGTCTTCGAATTTTTTGGTTCTAAGACATGTATGGTGGACATCCCACCCATACGCACTAAACGGTTTGGGAATACTTTCATTGTGCGTACAGCTAAGGAGTGGAATTCCCTGCCAGAGTCTGTATTTCCTGATAGCTATAACCTAGGGGTCTTTAAGTCAAGAGTGAATAGGTTACTTCTAGGTAAGCGTGCTCCATCGTCGACCGCATCATCACTTTCCATCAGGTGAGATAGTGGTCAAACGCGAACCTATCAATAATAAAAAATAAAAAAATAAAAAATTTTCGGTTTCCTCACGATGTTTTCCTTCACCGTTTGGAGAGCAGCCATAATTAATAATATATAATTAATTGGGAAATAATATACCTATTATAAATATAATTTGGGAAAAAGACTACGCAGGGGATGATGATAATGTGGGAAGGAAAGTTTTGAGTATGACTGTATCAAGTCCTATGAGGCCTATGTCCAGCAGTGGACGTCTTTTGGCTGAAATGATGATGATGAATGATGTATCAAGTTATCAACGTACATGCTATATTAAATGAATAGTGGAAGATCAAAGTAACGATGGGTGGACTGTGTTAAGGATATAGCGACTGCTGACTACTGAGAGAGAAGTAAGGAAAAAGAAGATATGCTGCACCTACCCTAATTGAGATAAGGGTATCAGAATAATGATGACGATGGTAGATAATAGTAATGAAAGCTTTCAGGAGATCCCAGATTTTTTTTGACATTTTCTTGTCGGTGTTTAGGATCCTACACGAAGTTGAGTAGGTATGGATGTAGGTTTATCTTATTTTATTGCGTAACAAATTTGCTGCCACTAAAGGAAAAAAAAGATTTTCTAAGACCATAACAAATGACGGTCTCTTTTTATTTATTTTTGAAAACTCTGAAGGTTATGTAATTAGGACCAAGGACCTGTGGTCCTTTTTAACCTCTCTACGAGATGAGTATGAGCAAATTCTGATAAATCCACAGTCCACACCCTATAGGTAAATTCACACGTCCGCGTATGTTTTATTTTATCTAACTGCATTATTAAGAGGTTACACAGCCCCGGTGGTCTGCGGTATTTTTGATGCATCAACCTTCAAATAACATTAGCCGCCGCCTGTTTTCCGCACAAGTTAGTCAAGACAAGACTTGTATACGTAATTAGAAATAGAATTTGTTTAGAGGTCAGACTGGGATCAATGGAATCATCAGTTGTGGGAATTTGAAGTAAACAAGATAGTTTTTTTTTTGTTAATTTGGCAACGTCATCGCTGTATTTTGTTGGCAGAGGTGGAAGTTGATTAAACTGAAACTTGAATCATTCATTTAAATATTACCTTGCGATTGGTGAGCATGACATTCCAGGTTTGATTCTCGGGTCAGGCAAAAATGTGATTCGGTTTTTCCATTAGAAAGTCAGTAGCAGCGACGGTACCAGGTTTTGTGGCCGGTTCATGGCAATAGGCTCACCCCTATGGGACCTTGTTTATTATACCTATGCATGGGACATAAACATAACTGGGGAAATGTGGGTGTACTAATGAGTAGGTACACCTCTGCTATACCCTTCGTGGATTACACTTACAGTCGTGATATTATGTATGTGTATCGTTTAGGCACTTGTAATTTGAAGCTAGTTGCCCAGTCCGAACAAACAAGGAATTCAATTTATTTATTTATTTAATGACACACCAACGACTTATTCACTAAATCCTTACATACTTATTATGTTCTTTTTAACAATATTTATTCGTCACTTATAGGTGTGCACAGCACTTGTATAAATTCAATAATAAAACTGAAGCGGAAACATATAAAAAATTAAATTTACAAAATTTACATTGAATTTACAGTAAATTCAAGATTTTAAACAAACGTACATTACATGCAATACAATTAAAAGAATAGAATAGATTAAAATTTGAGTTCAAATATTAAATTAAATTATACAATATTAAATAATTATATTGAAGGGAGTCTTCAATTCAATAACACTCACTTATACAATCATAGTAATACATTCGTTTTCACCGTATCTAGTAATACGAGTAGGTACCAGTCTTTTTTCTTTTCGTGAGGTCTCTAATGACTACAAAGGTATTCAAAATCCCCCTTTTATTTTTTGGTGGGTTGGATATCATCAATTGACTCCTCACTCCTCCCGCTCTGGGCAGAGCGGTAGAGAGTGTCAGACTTCTACTGACTAAAACCACCCACGTTCCTTCTTATCCCTTGTACCGAGCCCGTGGTACCATTTTCAAACAACCCGTAGCCAAGACAGGATCAAGTTTAAATGCGTCTTATCCAACCAATCCGCTACGAGTATGGCATGGTCAGTACTCAATGCTCATGCATTTTTTTTTAAACGTTGCCCCACACTAGGAATTTCTCCTGTATCCTGTAGGTATCGCGGGTGCGTTCACAAACATTTAAACTCACATACACAAATACCCTGACCCGAAACAACTATCTGCAGGCCATACAAATATTTGTTCCGTGCGGGGATCGAACCCGCGACACGCAGCGCAGCAGTCCAATCGCTTAGCCACTGCGCCAACCGTGCCGTCAAGCTATTATATCATCAGCTATCATAGCATCAGGAGATACTGATGCAGATTTGCAGAAACTCAATATCACTTTGCCCGAAATAGATCTCAAACCTAGGACCAGTTAGTAATAACCAAGATAAACTTACATAGTACAAATTAATCGACAAAGTCTTACAGGCGAGGATTTGAACCTTTGTGCATTAGATGGGAGGTTTCAACCACATGGACATAATTCTTATTTACAATTAGGTAGGTACCTAACACAATTAGTTTGATAAACAACTATGAGATTACTCCTTATCAGACTAAAAAAAAGATTTTTCTTTATAGTGAATAAAGGTTATAAGTTTTTAAACTGACATGGTCACTGACATTACTATTAACACTATAAACGGGATATTTACCATGTTTTGTTAATAATAAAGGTTTCCTAAACATATTTATTGCGTACTTTAAATTTAAATGAGAGAGTATCGTATGTACTCATAAAATACTTTAAAACGATTCTTGTCGTTTTCTTTTTGTTTTGCCGCTACGTATCTCCGACACAAAGATGTCTAAAGACCCGTTTTTGATGCATTTGAACCGATTTAGTGGAATCAAAGTTGTTATTAGGGCAACCACGTGATTAGTAGTCGATTAGGATTTCCTGAAATTTTGTTTTGATTTATTTTATTTTGAGTGATTTCTGAATTTCCGATGAGTAATGTAGTTATTATACTGAAAACGCAAGTTTAATAATGCGTAAAAGTATATGATTTACTGCAGTAAACAAAATCAGAAAAATATATGATAATATTCTTCAGGATATATACTAGTGGCATAGTGTTGTGAAAACATAATACAACTAACTTTGCTCGATAGAAAAAAAACACGAAGATACCTCTAAAAAAATCTTTTAACGAGTAAAAACCATACTAAAATACATGTCATCGTTCTGATTTTTTTCCAAATAATTCTACAAGCAACGTCATACTAAAATCATACCGCCATAAATTACGCTTGGTTTATCTCGCATGCCGTCACTTTCTTTTGAATGTTTTTGAAGTGAGACGGCATGCGAGATAAACCAAGCTTAAGTTAAACCAGGTTTAACTATTTTTATTAATAAGTTTTTTTGTAAATCGCAAAACACCACTAATTTCGCACTATTCGGCCGCAGCGAAAGACGTAACAACCGCTTTGCAGTGCAAGCTGATTAGAACTTTATTCTAACAGTATTTCAAACGAAGTTTGAACCACCACAAAACGAGTTGCTAATTTGAGGTAGCAAAAGCTCATAATCGCTACAGACGAAAGGTGTGCTAGTATCGAAAAGTACGCACAAGGCATAAAGCTAAAGTAATTCGTAAATAGAGACATTCACACGTTGGTTTTTCATTGGTGTCCTCGGCAAAACGTTACAGAAAGCTGTCTGCTTGCACCCGACACGACCGGGTTCAATCATCTGGTCATACGCACGTCAACTTTTACACAACTGTAATACGTGAAGGTTTAGGAAGAGGTGTACCTTATCGTATACCGATATTTCGCCAGTAATGTTTAAGTTCCATGTAATAGGGGTGAGCGTATTGTCATGATCCGGGCACAACCAAGATTTTGTGGCTGCTACAAAAGAATTCCTGTGGAAAAACCCAATAACACTTTGCCCGACCCGGGAATTGAACCCAGGAACTTAGCCCAGCAGTCGCGCTTGCGACTACTGGACCAACGAGGAAGTCTCAAACTTTTAAATAACAAAAAGTTATCTTCACACCAAAAGATGATCAAAATACTTACTTAATTAATAATCTCAACATTTCAAATACAAGATAAATGTAAAAGATACTTAGTGATAACTCAAAGTTTGGCATCAGTGAGACGGATTTTCACGCCATTTTGAAGTTGCAAGATAAAGTTCAAGGCTTTAAAGCTTGCGGCAAACATCTAAAAGTCGGATTATGCCGGATAATACAAAGTCAACTTGATCAAATTACTTTTGATATAATTACCCAATCATTTGGAACTCTTGTACTGTTTTCAGGTGCGAACTTTTTGATTGAAGTCTTGTCAATAATTTGAATTGGTTTATGGGTCCACTGGTTTTGGAAAATACATACTTTAATGATGTAATGATTTTACTTTACTGGGTGCTCTAATAGGGTTAAAACCTCAATTAATGTTTTGTTATGACGTTGTCACGTTAAACTATCGGCCGTAAACCGACTTTACAGATAACCAATTTGTTTCTGAAAAAATTAGTCACAACCGGTACATGGTTACAGTAACCGTGAGGTCACCCCACTTGCGATAGAAACGCAATATCGCGTGGCGCTGCAGCGCTGCAATAATAATTGTTGCCCCAGGACGACGGCCGCACGCTTCGCTTTAATTAATAACGAAATAACGCTAACTTTGCAAATTGCAACATTTTTGTGCCGCCGACGATCGACTATTTTGATATCTTGTGACGTTGATTCTTAGGGTTCTGTACAATTTAAACGCATGCCTGTAATATGAGTACAGAGAGGTATATTTCAGTCCTATGTCATGACGAACCTATGGATGACGAACAAATTAAATTTAACAATTTAAATATAAATATCCTGGCTGCAAATACAAAATGAAAAACCAAATTTAGATTTACCTGATCTGGAAATCAAAGTCTGGCTGCCACATGATGACATGACCGACGACGCATTCCGTTTCTGTATCTTAAGGATGGAAATATCTTCACGAATAATAAGAAAACCTGTGGAACGGAACCCTTGGTGCAAAAGTCCACGTTTGGTTTAGCTAGTTTTAGGCTGAGTTGCACCAAAAAAGTCGTTAAAGTTAAAGTTTTTGTCAAATTTGACAGTACTATCCCTAGTAGCATTTTTTGTTGGCATTTAGTTGGGCCACATACAGAGGTATGTGGCCCAACTAAATGCCAACAAAAATGTATGTGGCCCAACTAAATGCCAACAAATGCCAACAAAAATGCTACTAGGGATATGGGGTACTAATAGAAAAATTATATAATTAAACAAAAATTTTTTTGCAAACATTCAAACAAAGTAAGTACCTATTATATTTATTGCTTTGTCTACATACAGCACGTATTATTTTTTGGTTGAACAATTACCTACGATGAATATTCTTGTTACGCCTTATGCAATGCTACGTTTTTAGAGACTCGAAATCTTGGCAAGAAACATTCGTCGTTCCATGTGGAAAAACGATCGGCTCTGGTAATCACACTTTTCTTTTCATCGCTTTCGTCATCAGAACTGGTTTCTGCGAGTATTTCTTGGAGCAGGGACATGATGTCTAAAGGTTATATTCAACGCGTTTGACAATAAAATTGACAGACAATTTAACACAAACTATAACACTAACCAGCGGAAAGTGAGTGGTTGCAGTTACCGTTAAAGTTATGACGTCATTTAACTATTTGTCAAATCGCGCAACTCATTGTTGGCATAACCGATACAAAACTGAAGTTTTGATGTTTGTTTGACGTGCCATTTGACACAAACTTTAACTTTAACTACTTTTTTGGTGCAACTCAGCCTTAGTGTTCCATTGCATCCGATTCTTTTAGCGGGTTGAGTGAAACTTTTGATGCAAAAAAGCTGAGATTCTACTAGTTAAAGTTTTTTTTTTTTTTGCAACATGCTGTAATGCCATGGTAAAACATTGTTCCATAATTCTGTTTATTATTGTATAAATCGCATCGTCATTATCATTATTTCAGCCCAAAGACGTCCACTGCTGGAAATAGGGCCTCTCGCAAGTATCGCCACATTGACTGGTCCCGTGCGTCTCGCATCTAACGGATTGCCGCAACCTTCACCAGATCATCGGCCCACCTAGTGGGAGGCCTTCCAACGCAACGTCTTCCGGCTCACGGTCGCCACTCCAGAACTTTTCGGCCCCATCGGTCATCCGTTCTGCGAGCATTGTGACCTTTGTTCTTAAATCGCATACTAAACGGTTTGATGTCGATTTAAAAATGTCGTGTGCTAATATAATATTTGTCTCTTTTATCTTTTTAAAAATTAATATTTGGGTACATAAATGAATAGATACTCATAAATGATAGATATAGCTAGTCTTCCCACTGAACCACGTGGGTGTCAGTAAGGAAAGAGAGGAGTTCTAAGTAAAGTTTAAAATTAATTTGGGTAATAATTAGGAATAATAGGTAAGTACTTCATCGATCTTCAGGTTAAACCTTACTTGCCTGGGTTTGGTCGATGGGTGACCACCGATTATCAACCGAGTTTCCTCCGGGTATTGACAAGCACTTACCCTAAAGAAGACACGAGCGGCAGTTATTATTAAGCAGCTCCTTGATAAAGAGATGCAAATAGACTATAGAGTATAAAATGTTTACGCTCTATTTGCATCTTCTGTTTATTATCTGTGCCAGACGTCACACCGATGACATATACCTTCTGTTCTATTATTAAAACGCGTGCCGGGTACGGGTGTAAGCTGTTAGGCATGCCTCACAGTTTATGGCGATAGCTCGCAAGATAGCAGATATACGAGCTATGCTAATGAGCGGTTTAAAATCAGCTTTAATTTCTAACGTTTTATGAGGTTGCCGTGAAAGGATTTTAGAGGTCTTTGAAATTTGTAGTGTCCATACTGTTAAATAGAGATTTAACATGTAACTTACAAGGTGATGTTATGTTTAATTACAAGAAGTTTCATCATCATAACCAATTTATTTGAGGACAGTGCAGCATGACTTATATTCCATACATCTCTATGACGCGTCAGGGGATCGGACTGGGTCAAAATAATATGATTCTGTTTAGTCCGTAAGTTAGATTATCGAAAAATATTGAATACGTGTTTTTTGTTTTATCAAAGCAATAAAAAATGACGAAGATAAAACGCGTCAAAGATCTTGGAGTGGGGCTTGAAACGTCACTTGTGTCGTCAAAATGTACTATCATATGACGTCACACGAGTTTTCGAAGCACTGTATCGTCTTCATTTTAAGTTTACGTGAAAAAAGAAAAAAATACGTGTACAAAAATTTTTGGAAATCTATCTGACGGACTAATTAGTTTTTTTTTGTCCGATCCCCTATTCTAACCATAATTATCATCATTCAGTCCATCCATTGCTTCTTGGGCCTCAACCTACTCCTATCTAACAACATTTCCCTCAATACACACACCCCCAATTAAAACAATAATAATAAAATTCACAGTCTTGTATCGCGTTATGAATGAATAAATCAAAACTACTATTAACCTACTTCCTTTATAACTGACCTATTTCGAGTGAGCTATAAAAAACTCCTATTCAGAATATAAAAGTGAACATTTGGTTTAACAAAATAGCAATTAACGATCAATAGAGAACGCTACATACACACTGGTTTATTTTGGTACGATCGCACCGCATCGCGGCGTTCCTTTGTAGGAACAGCGCAACCCGTGCCATCCACTAGCTAAGGTGTGGGATACATCGACACTAGTTGTAAAAAAAAATTAAAAAGGATATTTACAAACATTCACAACTATTACAGTGAATCTTACAGGACCTCCTTTTAAGGACGCATTTACGATGGATAGTCAAATCATTACTTTTTTAAATAAAAGTATGTTTATTAAATACAATGCTTTGTATTTTTAAAATGTTTTTGCGACGAATTGTAGGTAGATGTGCAAGGTACAATTCTTAACAGCTATAAATATAATTTTAGATATGTCCAGTTTCTCAATAAATGTACCGAAGTGGAATTTTTACTTCGGTACATTTAAGTAAGATTACAGTAAGCATTTTCAGTAAGTAATGAGTTGACTATCCATCGTAAATGCGTCCTTAAGTAAAAGATGTTCATGTGCTATGAAATCTAGCTCTTCAATGCCAAATTAAGAAATAGTAAAAGTGGTGTACAGTCGAACAAGCTAATAAGTATACAGCCAGCTAACTTGTATTTACTTTTAAGATTATACAAATACATTTAGAGACTGATGACAAACCTACAGTACAATCACGAGTTATTATGCCTTGTGACTGTGACTGTAGCTTAGTTTATTTAGCTTCAGTAGTTTACTGCCGCACTCGGAGAGCTTCAGTGGTTGCTTGGGACGTCGCTTGGTAACGGTTTTTGGCAGTTTTGTCATACATAAGTATGTCAAGCCTTTGCTGGGTGGCGGCTTGAGTAATCGTTGGATATCTCTGAGTGCCGCAGTTAGTTTAATTCGACTATTCAAAAGTGCCTTTAACGGCCTACTTGAAATAAATGCTTTTGATTTTGATTTTAGTCAATCTCTGTAAAACATTACGAAATGGTCAGGAAGTAGCTAAGACTTCCTTAACAAATTGGTATCATTTATGAATTTTGATCACGATAATTTGTTTGAGTTTTATTCAGTGAACATAACAACAACAAAAACTATCACCACATAACTTGTAAAATAAGTTACCAAAAACATAACATGAAACTCTCGAAACATCTGATATCAAGAATCGAAACACATGCAATGGAAACAAACCACAAAGCGTTAGGCAGGGGTAAACTCTACATTGCCTATTATACCCTTCAGCACATTAAGGTGCTGGATAGAAATTCAGAATTTTACAGAGAAAATCATTTGGGAGAATATCGAGCCTAGGATCATATATATTTATTAAACCCCAATACGCGCTTGATGCGGAGACTAGCCTGATTTACTACTTTCATTTTTTTCATTGGGGTTGAATTAAATTTTTTTCCTCAAAAAACCAACTCTTTTGCGAAAACTCAAAAAAGACTCCTTACGACGGTAATTTTTATTCCAAAAACAGCTAGCCCGAACGGAGCCGCGTCTTTTGACATATCGCATGCAAATTTTTTTTTCACAACTATGCCGCATTAGGTTACTACACCACAAGCACAGAAGGGTATAATACAACACTCGTAGCACCACTACCCTAACCCGTTCGTGCTACCCCTGTTATTATCTAGACCGCAAGCGATTTTGCTCACTTACCCACCTCCAGCCATTTTACACGATAAAGAATGCGCTAGACAAAGAAAATGTGCAGGAAAAATTGCACTTCAACTTTACAAATAGCTAAAGTTTGAAGAAACTATTGTTATGAGAACCAGAAAAACTGAATTTTAAAATGTACTGCAGTGGAAGGTTAGACTTTGGTTTGGTTTGATAATCTTATAATTTTAGTGCGAAAATATATTTGTACCGTTTAACAGAAAGTTCAAAAAAGATAAAATTGAAATCGGATGGTAAGAAGTATGTCTAACATAGACTATCAAAGAAGATTAGATAGTCCTCGCTATCTATATCTAATTCAAATATTTAATAAGGTAGGTACACCCCAAGGCAAGGTTAGGGATTTATGTGATATATCAGTTATTTAAACACACTACTAAACTATTATTTGTGAAGTAACCACGAAATTATCACAACACAAAGTCGTTTTGTAAATTAATGTAATGTCTAAAAAAATTAAAAAGAAGACCACCCCAAAACAGCAATGTTAATAATAGACAAACAAATGGTTGTGAAACGATAAAGATAAAGACGGCAATATAACAAAAGAAAGAAGTGGGACAGAGATGGAGAATCTAAGCTACAATATGGGTGGTCGAAGATTTTTTCATTGCAATTTATGTTCGTAACAAAGTTTTAGGAGACGGTTTAAAGTTTCTATCAATTTGAAAGTGAATGTTTAGTTTTATTAGAACAAAGTCGATTCCTATTTCAGGGTTTTTGCTATTCAGATTTCCAAGTACAGCATGAATATAGGTAATCTACCGCTCTGCACACCGCTCTTAGATAGTTAGCTTAGTGCTCGTTTAGTCAAAACCTAAGGTGGCATAGAAACGATTACTAACATGCTCACACGTTGCGACTTTTAAAAGTGATTATCTCTTAAACTCTTGAATTTAATTTTATGTGTACGAACATACTATTTTCGTACCCATACAAATATGAAATAGATCTTTGGGCAGGATTTTTAATATTCATTTTCTAAAGAGGCAGAGATGACCGTTTGAATTAAACTCCCTTATTTCTTACTAGCTTTTGCCAGCGGCTTCGCCCGCGTGGAAATGACGATTTTCCGTACAAACTTTCATCTCCTATTTAACTCCCTTTAGGGTGGAATTTCGAAAAATCCTTCCCTATTCCTTGTCTACATTGTAAAGGGAAGCTCTGTGCAAAATTTCAGCTTTCTAGGTCCAAGGGTTTGGGCTGGGCGTTGATGAGTCAGTCAGTCAGTCAGTCAGTCAGGACTTCTCTCTTTATTTATATAGATAACTAGCTGACCCGGCAAACGTTGTTTTGCCATATTTTATAAATAATTCCCTAGTAAAAAAATAGAAAAAAAAAAAGATGAAAAATAGATGTTGGCCGATTCTCATAGATACCGGATAAGCACAAAAAAAATCATCAAAATCGGTCAAGCCGTTTCGGAGGAGTATGGCAACGAAAACTGTGACACGAGAATTTTATATATTAGATGGAAAATCCCATCAGATAAAGGTACCAACATAAAATACTATAACTAAACAACTACGATTGTTCAGAATTTTGAAAAATTAAGCCGCACATAAAAGCAAAATATAATTATGTTAATGACTGCAGACAACGAACTAAACGATGGTAAATAAATAACACGATGTTATACTTTAAAATACCATTTGAAACACGATCAAACAATCAATATAAATGGTCCCAATAAAATTGTTTTATTTCAACATTTTTAGGTTATTGCAAACCGGCTATTCGCCTGCGATTCGGCGAGTTCAAAACGACAGATTTCTGGGTTCAATAGCTTTATAGCTATCCTATATGTTACTGATATTGAACTTTAAAAGCTTCAAGCTTCAATATGGGAATTCAATTTGACGGCGTTGCATCGTATGTAGGTAGGTATATAGCTGTGATTAAATTGGACAACGTCGCGTCACTCTTTGAAATATTATTTGCTTCTATTTGGAATGCCATTTTGGTATTCCGTCCTGTCGTTGAAGAGTTGAAAAAATTGTTCATGCACTAGTGCGTTGTTGAGTATATGTATTTTCCGAAAACATATATTCAATTGTATTTTATCTACCTGATGAAAGTGAAGTACATATAACGTCAAACTGTATAAAGAAAATCGCAATATTCAAAAGTTAATTTGGTTTTTAGAATGTTGTACTTAATATGAGTATCAATACCTATATATATCTGTATATAGGTATTGATATATATATATCTTTAAGTTGAAGAATGGGATGGAGAGGGAGAGGAAAAAGGAAACGTGTGGATAGAGTGAGGACTGTGAAATGATATGAAAGAAAAAGGAGTAAGTGATAGCGTGACGGTTGACAGAGGAGAATGGAAGAATAAAACGTGTTTCTCCAACCCCTAGTAGGTACATGGGACAAGGGTGATGATAAAGTTCATTTAATCCCATTCAATGACTGTTTAAGGAAAAGTAGGTATTGATGCCGCGAACCGGAAGACGTTGCGTTGAAAGGCCTCCCACTAGGTGGACCGATGACCTGGTCAAGGTTGCAGGAAACCGCTGGATGAGAGACGCACGGGACCGGTCAATGTGGCGACACCTGGGGGAGGCCTATGTCCAGCAGTGGACGTCTCTTGGCTGAAATGATGATGAGGTAGGTATTGATGATTTTAATGATTATAACTCTGTAAAGTCTTATTATTAACGCGCGAATTGCTAAAAACGTAAGAAAATTTTAGTTTTGCGTGCTACTTTGTCTGATCCTTCTTAAGTGGTCCGAACCCACAATTTCCGATCCACTGCTCATCATCACTTTCCTGACCTTGTCTCAAGTTATTAGTGGTCGTCGCAACAAGCTTTTTGCTCCCAATTTCCTATGTCAACCGATACACTATCATTTACAACTTTTTCGAAATCTTCGATGGGTTAGACGGAAGGAAGAGGAGGTGTGGGTTGTAAAGTTCCGACATCCACGCGGGCGAAGACGCGAGCATTAGCTAGTGCATTATAATGCAAAAACATAAATTAAACTCCGCGCGGCAATTATAAGTAAATCTTGGCATGAAGACGATCGATACTCACTGGATACCTGTTACGACTTGGCACTATTGTGCTTTTTACCCTATAAACAAAATATAAACTAATACAATAACGGTTTGATAGGTATTGATAAATCGTATTTCAAGGAGTTTTAATAAAGATTATTCAGTCTTTCTTAATACCTCTTGTAGTTTATATTTAAATGTTTTATTGATATCTTTTATCCCGAAAAGTAGGCAACGTTTTAGCTCCACTGGACACTAGCAGCATAGCAGCATTTTAGTGAACTGCGTTCAACGGCCGTAACTTGCTTTATTATTATCATCATTTCAGCCGAAATTTCAGCTGGACATAGGCCTCCTTTATGTCATCACATTGACTGGTCCCGGTTATTATTATCATCCTGTTAAAATTCTGTTAAAGCAACTAGTTAAGGATTCCAGATGATAATTATGTTGACAGCTTTCGGTTGTCATTGGAAAAACTGGCCATAGCAGGATCTTTCCAACACTAAGGATTTGCAGATTTAAAGGTAACAGAGAGAGAGAGAAAAAAAAGAAAAAAGAGAAGAAAAGAGCAAAGAGAAAAAGAAAAGAAGAGAAGAAAAAAAAGAAAAAAAGAGCATTAAATCCGCCTACATACCACTCTTGTACATGAAGTTTAGATAAATAAATAAATGAAAGAAAAGTTTTATCATCTTCTAACTGCCTTTATCCCATATTATTTGGGGTCGGCGTAACACGTTTTCTTCTTCAATTCTTCCCTGTTAGATGCCACCATTTCTTTGGCCTTCCTCTCTCTCTCCATCCATCAATATTGTAAAAGAAAAGTTTTATATGCCCCATAAGTAAGACAGATATATACGTCATAAGACACATACGACACAATAGGTAGCACTAGCATGAGTCTAGAACATAAAAAATCGCGTAAACTAGAAGTGGGACACCTTGTAAAGCCGCAATTACATTTACCCCGCCCCGCGTGTCGCCGCGCTGCCTGACGCAACGCGCGGGTGATTACATTTACGTGTCGTGTCGCCACGCCGCCTCACGAAAAATCGTCTCAGTCAGTACTGTGTCGTTCGTTCTACGTCGCCACTCGGCTGTCTGCGCGTGCCCACGCGCCGATTACACTAGACCCGACTGAGCTGACGCGTCACAACCCCCACCACCGACCCCACGCCGATCGAAATCGCTCGGTCGTCGTGGCGTCGGCAGGCTCTGCGACACGCGGGACGGGACTAATGTAATCACTCCAATACTAAATGTATGTAACCGATAGCTACCCCACGCATTGCGACACGCGGGGCGGGGTAGATGTAATTGCGGCTTAAGAGTTATGAATGTTTGCAAGCTGTTAGGGCGTGTTCTTAAAGAGGGTTGACGTTTTATTACCTTGTGATTACGAACTGGTGAATGATGTTCTTTATGTTTGAAAATCAGCTCTGTTTTCATTTCCTGGGTTAGTTTTTGTTCTTCTATTCGATAATGGAGAAATTAACATAACATCATGTCGTCATGTGTCAGAGGTATACCTAATACGACATCCAAATTTCGCAATAGTTATTGCAATGAATGGGGCACAGATACGGTCCCCATGGCTGCTACTGAGACATTTCAATTGGAGAAACCCGATAACAACTTGCCCGACTCGGAAATCGAACCCAGGACTTTATGCTCAGTAGACACGAATGTGACAGTTTTTGTTCGTCGATTCGATATAAAAGAAATTAAATGATAAGTACAGCATTTCGTACTTCTACATTTATTTAATTAAACTAAACAGTTTACTTTATATGACTGGGTATATAAAAGCTAACCCATAGGTACACGTACACATTTTCATAAAAAATAAAAATAAATATTAAGTTGAGTGCTACGAGACTCTACGCTACATTGTAGCAATGCTACGAATAGCTCGTAGCAAACCTATATTAACTATACCTTGTATTTCTTACCTAACTATGTTTATGAAACGAGGTGAGAGTGACTTTATTAATTATGTTTTAAATCGATCATTGTCATTAGAAAAAATATGGATTGATCATAAACCATCATGTTGACAATTTTTAGAAGTATGTACCTATTCATTTTATAGATAGGCACGTAAATATTATGAAAAATTATACATTTTTAGTCAATAATCACACATATTAAAAAAACATATTTTGTAAGTTTAAATATGCGTAATAAACGCATATTTAAACTTACAAAATAATCATAATAATAATAATTCTTACATAATAATTATTGTCTGATATGCAAAAATATCTTAACGTTTTATATAGGTATTCGCTTTTCATGTGAACTTGCCTATTATGAACGTGCCTTAGCCGTATCAGGAGGTTATTATCATAGGATGTTCGCGCCGTGGTTCCGCGGTAGACGGCTTCGCGACGCGCCACGCTGAAAACGTACCACCCTCGCGAACAATCGGTAAACTTTTATTCTTTAACTAATAATGTACGAATACTTCGCACTGTATTTTGATACATTTATAATAACAAATCACTGAATATTATGTTTCTTTTGATTTTGCGACCAAAAACTCACGAGCGATGTTCGTAGTTTGAAAATGGAATGCGATTTTTTTTCTAATTTTGTGCATGGAGGTTATACAGACAAAATCATTTGTGGTCGTGTTTTTTTTTGCTGTGTATAGAATCTTTTTGTTGCATTGTTCGTGTGCATGCGTTGATTGGATGTCCGTAATTATGGCGCTCAAGTATGACAGGATAATCACCTGTCAATTTTGAATGTTTTTAATTTTTAGCAGTTGATTTATAAGGAAACAAAAGGTCGTGATTTTAATTTTGAATTAGTTTTTCGTAAATTTGTTGCAGATTATTTGAATGTTATTGCAAATTGTTTTATTGATTGTTTTTGTGTGTCTGTTTTGTTTTTCTTAGAAGATTTAGGCACATCTCTGCCTTACCCTTTAGGGATTGGAGTGATGTTATGTGTGTCAAAGAATTACTAGACTTGAATGAATTTCGTAATGAAATACAAACTCTTTGCAATATAATTTGGTCTCAGTTTCTTTTTACTTGTAAGTTTTATACAAATACGGTTTCAAATGTGATATTATGTTCATTTTCAATAACATTAAGTGACGCCTATTATTTTTTGGGGATTTTTAACTCTCGGCTCAGTGTCTAGAGTTGAAATTCAAAGATTCAGGTATTATTTTAGATATTGCTTATTGTTTGTTGAAACGGGTATCAGAAAGAGGTTTCATTGAAAGTGACTTTCTTTATTTTCTTTTTAGTAATTATTATCTTTATTTGCTTGCAAATGGCGTGCGTGTATGGCCAAAGAAGTAATGTAAAGATCATAACGTAGCGTATTCCTCGTTATTAATTTTGGTAAAACTATTCACTATGATGAGGTTTAAGATCATTTATTCTCACATCATCATCATCATATCATATCAGATCATTTATTATTACATTATTCACTTACATGAGAATATCGAGCCATTACCGCCGTCTTATCGTAAGCGACATTTTTACTTAAACAGCGTTTTTTATCGCAGACGACTTTTTAAACTATAACGGACTTGTTCTTCGACTTTTCCCGCCAAAAGACAACCAATTACAAAGATAAAGCAAATGCTAAGTTTATCGTTAGCACAACATTTTTCTATATTTTACAGTAACCGACATAATCAAAATTATCGTAAGTTGCGTAATTATCTAAGAATTGCAGCGTAAGCGACCCTACTTGTTATCGCAACCGACACAGTACATCCAAATTTTGTCGTTTACTATAAACAAAGTGGCAAAAAACGTGTAGTGACGTTTTTTTGAAAATTTTAACCGTTACACCTAAGGTTTCAAAAATCATTATTATACGTCAAATTTCAACCTAATAGCGCAATTATTTATAAAGTTATTCAAAAAAAACCTTCTCCTGTAAAATTTGGTTTTTGTCGGTTACACTATAAGTCGGCGGTTTTTTACAGTCTTTCAGTATCTTGTGGTAAACGATGATTGCTGAAACAAAAGTGGACGGCTTTCACGCCATAATACGTAAGAGAGCAGATGGCTCGATATTATAAACTAAACATAAAAATATCAAAATGTGGGGTGTATTACAAAAGTTAGACATCGATTATATTACTGTTTTGAAGGTAGATTATTTTTATATGGACAAATGACAAATGCTAGTTCGATACATGCAAACAAGTATTCTTACACCGGTAGGGAATGTGATTTTTTTATTAGGAAGTTCTTTAGTAGCCTTTTGAAAGTTGTTTTAGATTTAATTCTTTGATATATGATCTGCAAGACAACCAGCCATATCAAGGTATATCATATTATCCAGTAGGTACTAACTGGGTTGTGGAGATCAGATAGGCAGATGCTCCATGTAAAATACTGGTATTTAGCTGCATCCTGTCAGACTGGAAGTCGACCATAGGTAAAGGCTAGGTAGATTATTATGATATGTATTTTCTATCACACACAAGGTTATTTCTGCACTGTAGCGAAATATAACTAAATGTTCATTTTTGACCTGTTTGTTAAAAAAAAAATGAAATAAACATAATTTATCACAGAGTTCTGTGGTGTTATACGTGTGCCCTGCGACATTGACTAGCGTTAGTCAATGTCATACGCGTATTTCCTTTGCCATTTATTTAAAAAGAAAAGCTTTGTAACTGTCATAGAGAAGCTAATAGACCTTACGGCCTAGACCACTTTTTATTTACCAAGGAGTATCGTGATAAGCACCAATTTTTTTTTTTTTTTTGTAAAGTGGGTTATCAAAAACCACCCATGTTCCTCTGGTTTTGTCCCTCAGTGCATGTTTACGTACGCGCGGCGCGGCGTGCGGCGCGGCCGGCGACGCGTCGAGCGACGCGTCGAGCGAATTTTGTGTTCACGGACAGGCGATGCGTGCAGCGGCAGATATCATCGTTCGCGCAAACACAAACGTATGGCAATGTACGACGGCGTACATAGAGACGCGGCGCGGCGGCCGCGGCGGCGGCCGCCGCGAATTTTCAAGGCCAAGTTCCGTCGCGGGCATCGCTTCATCGAGAATAAACCGCCGCGTGCATCGCCGCGTCCGTCGCCGCGGCCGCCGCCGCGTTCGCCGCCGCGGCCGCCGCCTCAAATTCAAGCAATCGCGTATAAATTCGCTTCTCCGTGAACGCACTCATACACCGCCATACGTTTGAATTTAGTGCGGATCGCGTCGCCGGCCGCGCCGCGCGCCGCGCCGCGCGTACGTAAACATGCACTCACACGTTCCGCCACCTCCTTCGCTAGCATCACTGCTTCGCTATCGTTATTTTCTTCGTTAACCTAGGTACCAGGAAGTAGGTAGGTGGTGGTAGGTGGGCGGTGGTTCTGGTGTGTAAAACAGTAGAACTCTTGCTTACACACGATTACAAATACACGAGCTTTGGATATAATATATCCAGTTATAGTATAATGAAGCTTGTGGTGGTTTTCATGCCTGAAATAGTTACTTATGCGAATCTAACTTGCATGAATCCTGTCTTGACCCCATAAAACGTTTAACACCCCCTAATGACGTCACAAATTTCCCGATCAATTTGCGACTAATATATTTCACATAGAAATCGATTTTAATGCCTCCAAGGTAAACATGCGTATCGAGCGGCCCCTTTGATGTCAACAAAGGCGACCGACAAAGGTGCCGCACATCGAGTCCATTGTAAGAATTAACTTTACTGCACCAAGCGGCAGTTTAGTTACATACATAGTAATTTGTTAATTGTTTAAGTAGTGTTTGCAGTTTCGCAGAACTGTTGTTAGAGCAAATAAGTCTGTTTTGTTTGAGTTTTATGTTAAAACTACTAGAATTAGTTACAAAAATGTTAAATTGCAAATAAAAAGATGAGCTTTTTTTGAGTTATAAACTTTCTGTCTAAAAATGTTCGCATAGTTTTTTAATTGTACTAAACTCTTTCTCTGTGTTTTGAATTTTAAACTGAAAATCTCCATCAGTTTCGGGCCTCTAACGACTGCCAAACATGTAGGTAGAAATGACAGCTGGGTGGGACCAATGCGCAACGGCTTAATACACCCAACGAATTGTAGCATTTCTTCGTTACTACTATTGTTACTATTACCTATATTACATTTTAGAAGTCGATTAAAAATACTTACTATTTCAGTTTTAAGCTAAACATAAAACAATAAAGTAACACAGAAGAAGGCCAAGAGAAGTGGCAATCTTTTCACACAAAATTAATAAACGATACATAATAAATAAAATTGGAATATCTGTTTGTAATAATAATAGGTACGTAATGATGGTGTATTGACCCTTGAATGATTATTCAAAGTGAATTTAAATTTCATAACATTTCATGAAAAAAATCTGTGTTGATATAATAATCCCGGTTGGATTTGATTAAAAAAATATATCTGGTGGTTTAATAATAATAATAATCATTTTATTTCAGGCATCTAAGGCCCATACATAAAATACACACAATAATTTAAAACAATAATAACAAACTAATACATATAAAACAGAAAACCATAACTAAAAATTTTAACTAAACACGTAACGTCGGCGTCGTGTTTCGTGGTTTAAGCTCATGAATTCACTGAATTGTGCCAAACTGATTGTGCCCCATAATATTAGTAATTGATGGCGAGTTGTTGGAAAGAGATACCGCGGCCTCGACACAAAGGGCTAAGAAGGAACATGGGTGGTGTTTAGCCAGTAGAAGTCTGACACTCCCTACCGCTCTGACCTTTGAAGATTTCCCTCCCACTAAAAAAAGAGGGTGTTTTAATATATTTGGATAACATAACATTACAGCAGATTAGTATCTGTAGAGGTGTACCTACACTGTACAGTATACAATGTAAACGTTTAGAAACGTTTATATTCAACTAGCTGATGCCCGCGGCTTCGTGTGGATGTCGGTTATCGCGACAAATCATATTCTCAAATCTTCCTTCCTCGTGAAAACAGCATGAAAATCTGTACAGCAGTTTTTGAGTTTATCGTGAACAGACAAGCCAGACAGACATACACACGATTTGTTTTATAATAATTACGTAGGTAGTGATGTTCGCAATCTGCATTAATTTAATTTTCATGTTACGTAAAACTATAATTTTGGAACCCATGTAAATATAAAGCAGATCATTTCTTTAAATATAAATATAAATAAATTATCGTTATTTTACGAAAAATTCGCATTTAAACTTTGCCAAGTGAAAACATATGGCTCACGCGTGACTATACCTAGCAATAACTTTAAAAACCTCTATGCTTAAAACTTAACGAATCATTTCTGGCACACAACCTTGTATTTCCACAAGCACACCCACAATTCGCCCGATATCATCTGAAGATTCTTGTAATAGGGTATTTTGCCATCATCACATAAACTCACGTCTTTTTCCCATCGGGGTAGGCAGAAGCCACAGAACACCACCTGTAGGTACTGTAGATTGAGGTCAACAGCAGGCCCATTTCCAAAAAAAAACATGCCACTTTTGCGTTCACAATCATACATCTGGTCATACACGTACACCTGCTGCGAGCACTACGCACTTATCCTTTCTAAAGAACCTCACCAAACAGGTGTATGTAGTCTTTCAGTAAATGTCTTTCTAGGGCGTGTCCCCTAGGTCCCCTATAGTTGGTCCGTCAGATAGATTTCCATAAAATATTGGACACGTATTTTTTTCACGTATACACAATAAATGAAGACGATACAGTGCTTCGAAAAGTCGCGCGACGTCACAGTTTGGTACATTTTTTACCAGCAAGTGACATCACCCCCACTCTATCCATCTTTGACACGTTTTATTATTGTCAATTGTTATTAATTTGGTTAAACAAACAATAAGTATCCAATATGTTTCGATAATCTAACAGACAGACTAAACAGAATCATATTTTTTTTATTCAGTCAACTACCCTATTACATCTGCCTTGTAGTCCTTTTCAGTCGCCTTTCACTCATCGGGGTATGCTTCGATGGCTTGGTCATGTGGAGAGCCAAATACTAGCCACCAACCATCAACCCACAAATTCAAACTCCTAATGGACCTATGATCTTCTTCTTCTTTTCGTTTCGATTTTAAACTTCCATGTTATACGGTTTGGGCCCAGTAGGTAGCCACGTTTATTCCATCGGCAGAGGCGCTGTTCAGGTCGCTGTTCAGGTCCTATGATCCTATGATCCTTCATGGACCTATGATGGCTTAAACTTAATACCACTTTACCCGCTCCAGGATTTAAACCCTCATGTTCAGCAGAACTTCTTCAATTCTAGAATAAACTACAAATGGATAAACATGACTGCCTACTTTTTCTAGTAGTTGTAAGTGAGGTCATGGGTTCGTTTCCCATCAGAAACTTCCCAGAATCAGCCCAATACCAATAGCCTCGCCCTCTATTACATGTGATTTAAACATCACTGGCGAAACTTGGGTGCACTATTAGGTACTCGTCTGCCTACCATCATCCCGGTTTACGGTGTGATATTATGTTATACCTACCCTATACCTCATCATCATCATCATCATCAATAGCCTATTAATGTTCCCACCGCTGGGACACACGCCTCCTCTCTTTGAGAGGGACTGGGCTATAATCTACCACGCGGGCCCAGTGCGGATTGGTAGATGTCACATGTCTTCGAATTGTTTGGTTCCAAGACTTGCCGGTTTCCTCACGATGTTTTCCCTCACCGTTTTGAGAGCAGTGGTGATGAAATAAATTACACAAAGTAATGTGCCTGCCTGGGTTCGAACCCACGACCTACTGTTCGTAAGTCGGGGCCGCCACAACTGGGCCACCACTGCTCTCCCTACCCTATACCTAGGGAAATAAAAAGCCCTTGACATTCTAAACACGAAAGGGTGTAGTTTAAACTAACATATATGTCATCAGCGAATGTGTCGTGAAGTAGGTTTCGTGTTTAATCCTCATGAATCACTTTGTTTTGTCGAGAAATAGCGTTTGATACTAGTATGGACAGCTATGAGGAAAATATTCGCTATTAACCTACCTTTTTTAAGGGGAAAATCTTACCTTACCTATAAAATACGCTCTGCGAGCAATCGACCTATACAAAACGGCATGGTTGGCGCAGTGGCTCTGGGATTGAATTTCTGCGCTGCGTGTCGCGGGTTCGATCCCCGCACGGAACAAATGTTTTTTTGCCTACAAATAATTGTTTCGGGTCTGGGTGATGTGACCTTAAAATGCTTGTGAACGCACCCACGATACAGGAGAAATTTCTAGTAGTTTTTCTAAAAAAATACCAGTTTATGCGGATTTCTTATTTTAGGAGAAATCTATACAAAGCGAGGTTTTATACTGGAAATGTATATAGGTTGATGTGTCATCTCAAATATCGGAAGTTTAGTTGTTTAATTACCACGTTATATGAGACGTTTTCATTGCCGGCAGCCGTGCGCGAATTTGTCTCCGATTATTTATCGAATTGATATTTTTGTTGGTAGTGTGCCCCAAGGGCTAAGAACATAATCCCGCTGTTTTCAGATGTTTGTTTAGATGACCAATAACATTATTTATTTTGCCTTAATTGGGGGTACCTGCTTAGCCTTCGTGCGCACGTGCTGACGATGGGCACTAGCACGAGCGCGCAGTGTTTTCATATCGTAAATACGGACGATTTTAACATTGAAAATTCATTTGTCATACTTAAGTATAGCATTAGTTTATTTGTTTTTTTATCAAATAATTGTGGCTGTCGCAATAAATAACTAACATGCTACTGGATACCTAATTATATTTGCGATTAGAAAGTCAACGTTTTTACGTCAAGTTTACATCGGAAGGTGAGAAAGACAAATACGTGAAATCATCAAATGACCACCCACTCTGGGCAGAGCGGTACGGAGTGTCACCCATGTTCCCTCTTAGTCCTTTGTGTCGAGGCCGCGGTATCCCTTTCGAACAACCCGCAGCCCCGACGGGTGATCAGCAACCCTTAGTTGAACTTCGAAAAGTTTATTTCCGATTAGCCCTTCAACTTTTTTTAACCTAGGTACGAGAAGTTTAGAGAATGTCAGGCTCACATGACGACGAATGAGAAAAAGTCGTGAAGAAAGTTTAGAGTTTTTTTTTAAACGTTGCCCCACACTAGGAATTTCTCCTGTATCGTGGGTGCGTTTACAAACATTTAATCTCACATACACAAATACCCAGACCCGGAACAACTACCTGTAGGTCTTACAAATATTTGTTCCGTGCGGGGATCGAACCCGCGACACGCAGCGCAGCAGTCCATTGCTTGAGCCACTACGCTAACCGTGCCGTCAGTATGAATGTGGACAGGTATAACGGTAGAGGAAAACCTAAGAAACGATGTATGGACTGTTTAAAAGATGATAATTATGGCAAGAACAACCTCCTGTATCTGATGAGGTGACGAGTAAAAGAGAAGTATAGAAGAAGATGGCAAACGACCCCCAATGTATTGGGATACTGGGAAGAGAATGATGGTCTCATCATACCCCGGGACGACCAATAAAGTTATACAAAACCAGTGTAAGCCGATATCTCATTCGACGAGAGACCTATACAAAACGAAGCCATGTGATACTGGAAATGTATAGGTTGATTTGTCGCCATGTGTGCAAATTCAATACAAAACTGTTACAGAAAAAGATACGGTAAAATATGTATTTAATAAAATCACATAGCCGTCATTTCCTGACAACCCGAACGTTTTGAGTTTGGTCACCACTCGAATTCATAACGCATTGAGGTTTCGTGTCCCGTTAAATAAGTATTTGGACCAACCCTAATTAAAATGGTCAATTGGTTCATAATGCTAGTCAGTAGCCTATATAACGTGGTTTTCGGGTCAACAAGCTAGATTAACTATTTTCTATTGAAAGGGAGTTAATTGGGCATTAGCTTTATAGTAAATTTGTCAGCCTGAAAATGTTCACCGGTAATCGTGAGGAAGCTAAAAGTGACTAGTGGTCCATTAAGATACTTTTTGTATAGACTTTGTTGATTTCGTTTCTATTCGAAAATGTAAACATAACTACGAGTATTTCATTATTTTAACCAGCTTTTGCACACGTCTCTATATAATATATAGATGACGTGGAGATCAAAAATTAACCAACTAAAACAAATACTGCTTCGTCGGTCCTGGGTCCAATTCCTAGGACATCATCATCATCAGCCATAATACGTCCACTGCTGGACTAAGGCCTCCACATAGAGCGCCATAACGAAAGGCAACCTGCCGTTTGCATCTACCGGTTGCCCGCGACTTTCACGATGTCGTCGGTCCACCTGGTGGGAGGCCTACCAACGCTGCGACTTCCGGTTCGTGGTCGCCACCCGTTCGTGGAGAACCTTTCTTCCCCATCGGTTGTCGGATCTTCGAGCGATGTGGCCTGCCCATTGCTAATTCAACTTGCAGTCCCAGGTCGGTCCAAGTAATATTGGGTTTTTCTGACAGGTATTTTTCAGTAGCATCCACGGAGTCCGGATTTGTACCTGGTTGATGGATAAAGGCTTGCCCTCTTTTACATGGGATATAAACATACCTGGCGAAATGTGGGTGTACGATCGAAGACAGTTCCGCCTGATCATTTAAAAAAAAAATCGCCTAAATCGTGCCGAGGCGCTGCCACGGGCTAGCGAGCGATTCTATTTCTTGAGTGCAAGCAAAAATGAGCTTAGTGGTGATCAGGCGCATCCCTAGTAGCATTTTTTGTTGGCATTTAGTTGGGCCACATCAGAGGTATGTGGCCCAACTAAATGCCAACAAAAATGTATGTGGCCCAACTAAATGCCAACAAATGCCAACAAAAATGCTACTAGGGATAAGACCGCCATAGTACCTACTATTATAATGTCTTCTTGTCACTTAGTCTTCTGCCTACAGGCGTTGGCGTGATCTTATGTAGATAGATGACCTGGATTAACACAGGACTTTTTATTTCCGTAGTACGAGCCGAACCACGGCTTTAAACTAGTCTTGTACTACTACTGTTGTTTTTTGTCTTGTGTTGTAGACCTAGGAATAGAAGCTCAAAGGAAACGATCTTAGCCTAAAATAATTTTAAAATGTAAAATAAACTTTATGCAATCTTATCTAGCAGTAGCAAAAATCATGCAAAAAACTGTCTATTAACAATAACAATACGTTCATACGTCGCCCCTTCATTATTATTTGTATCAAATACACATGCACCAGAAACGCCATTGAAATGTCTGTCGCAGACGTATTCAACTCGCTAGCTGGATCATGGCTGTCTAGAGAACAATTTGTGAGAGAGATGCAGCTATACAGTGACGTGAGACAGCAGTTATAATTCCCACAACGATTACCTTCACCTGAGATTTGATAGTGATGTGTGAAGGGTAGGAAGAGAAGATATCGATATCGAAGTAGTCTTAGATAAGTACTACAATTTTACTATGTATTTGTACTGACAGCAAAATGTTAACATTACTAGTACGAGGTATTGCAATGATGTCCATTAAACATGTTAATAAAAACATTCAGGGTAGATTTGAAGATCTTCGTAGTTTTTCCCAACTATGTTAGGGTCAGCTTTGAGTATAACCGGATGCAGCTGAATACCAGTATTTTACTTGGAGTGACTGCATATCTGATCTTACCTCCACAACTCCGTTAGTACTGGGTAATACCCTTTCGGTTCGTCTGGTTTTCAGACGTTACGGTAGTTGACTTCTTGTAACGACAGTCCATGACTCAACGAGCTTTCCGAGGCATGGAGGAAACTCAGTATGCATCGGGTGGTCACCCATCCACGGACCAAGCCTGATGAAGGTCGATCCAAGCGGCTGCTTATTAGCCATGAACTCTTCGAAGATACCTAGGTATTATTCTATCCCTATCACAAACCTAAACTATCGATACAATAAACGTAGCATCCCTATTAAGAATGCACCTTGACAGCACTAAGGGAAATGGTTTTTTTAATCACATCAATCTTCACAATATATCATCCCTTTATTTACTGAGCGTCGCTACATATTCGCGCAGCCGGCTTTGTCTGGTCGCCGATAGATTTTAGGGCAAGGGGTCCCTGCGCCGGTGGATATTCTATAGAAATAATCACCATTGATGCATGTCCCTTGCAACGTCACAATAAATGATCTTAAAGAACAACTTGTTCATTATAGGGTATGTCTATGGGAACTCTTTTAAAGTACGGTAATAATACATACCTACAACACATCTGTTTTGCGAGTTAGTGTAAATTATTGAGGTATGTGGATGATGAACTTTAAGGAACTGAGTGACATATATGTGTATAACACCTATCTCCATCTAATTTAACAGTTTTATTCTGGAACATCATAGCGGAATTTCATTATTTCAATTAGACCATTACAGACACTTTTGAATGTCAGAAATCCAAATAAATCGAAACTACAGAAACATTCACAAGGCATAATAACCCATTCCAAATCGTTCACACTCATTCCCTTGTGTCTAAGTAAATAATAATGATGTATCAAAACTGTCGATGTATCAAATGTAGGTCGCATACTAGTTTGCATTAATGACAGTTGTTTGTGGCTGTGAGAAACGATTATAGCTTTTATATCTCTGCTTATTTTAACAAACAACATAGGTACAACATGTAATTTATCTGCAGCACCAAAATAGGATTGCAATGACACTGATTCCCGTTTTGCACTTAGAATTTAGTTGTATCATCTGCTTCGTCTTTTCACAACTATGTTGGGCTTGGCTACCAGTTTAACCAAAAGGAGCTGAACACAAGCATTTGAAATGCAACGGCTGCATATCTGACCTCCACAAGCCAGTTATTACCGTTTAGTCCACTCTCGGCCCCTCGACCCCTAAAAAAAGATTTTTACTGGGTAACAGGATACCTCTTGGTAAGAATGGTTGTCAGATTTACAGGTCACTGACAATCGTGACCATCTAAGCAATTTACGTTATTGGAAAATCGACTCTCGACTCAGGGATGAGTGACAAAAATTCAACAGTGTGCATTATTTAGTCACTCATTAAAGTTTCATCTAGGTAGAAGAAATTTTTTGATTTCGCGACAGTCCCAAAATTGCATAGCCCATAAATCAATGACTCTAAATAGCTAATACAAAACAAGAAAGGTAGGCGTGTAGGGACTCTGTTCATTTTAGGGTCCGGGGGGTATTCTTTTGTGATGATAATCGCCAAGGACCAAGATTACGATGCGGTAGTAATCAATACATTTTTGTATTGACCTGCTTTTGTGCAGTGACCCCGTGACAGGTTGCTGTGAATGGTCAAGTTGTATGGACCGGGGTTCGCAAGTGTATGGAAGGTCAGTTTAGAAACAGGTTTAGCGGGTTGTGTTAGCGTCCTGTATTGTTGGTGTTGTTTACAAGTTCAAGTGAGAAAAAGGCAAGGGTTTATTTTTGTTATTGCAGTTTTTATGTTTAGTTTAACAAAATGGTTTATGAAATTATGGTGGAATTGAAAATCAAATAAAATATTAACTAAGCTTTGGATAACTAGAATGACTACATTTCAGTAGAGCCTATGATGAGTAATAATTATAGGTAGGTACTGTACCTAATTAAGTATTATAACACTAAGACATAGGTATTTTGACAATTAATCAACCTGTAAAAGTAGGAGTACCTACGTATAAATTAACCTAATGCGGAACTTATAAACCCATAAGTCAAACTCAAATTCAAAGCATTTATTTCAATTAGACCATTACAGGCGCTTTTGAAAGTCAGAAAACTCAGATAACAAAGCTACAGTCACAGCCACAAGCCAAAATAACTCGTGAAAGTACCTACTGTAGATATGAAAATAATAATAAGGAAATCTAGAAACAAATGCATAAAAAATTCGTTAACTCCAACTTGTTAAAACAACAATGAATCTACCTTACAAGTAAGCTTCTATTGTTTCTTTTTGTATTTAAACGAACTAAACAAAACGGGCTTTAGTTCAAATTGTTAAATCAAAACATCAGAACAGTTTGGTCAAGTCTATTGTTCAAGTTTTTGAGCTCTCCACAAAACTTTTGAGTTTCTCCAAAAGTCATCTTAGTGTAACACGATTAGAAGAAATCGGTTTTAACTGAGAAGATAGGAATTTGGACGTAGTTTTATTTGATATCGTTGCTTGATTACTTGGGGTGATGTTATCGAAGAGAAATTTCTGAAGACTTTTATGAAAGAGCTTTTATTCCGGAACTGACAATGGCTGGAAATAGTGAAACACTCAAGTTGCATACGCTAATTCTTTATTTAAATTCGTGAAAAAACAATGCCTAACATAAATAAAGGCAAGACTAATAAAGTTCCAATGAATGCCAGCTCTGCATTTATAAATAAACTAAAAATACAAATAAACTGCACTTCGCACGATCCGGACACAGCGAGACAAAAATGTGGCCCTATTTACGTGCCCAGCATTTTGAGCTTGTACCCATAAATAAACCGAATGTGCATAATTCCAACATAAAATCAGAGTTAATAACTGATGTGCAAGACAGAGTCACGCGCGCGGGTTTGCTCACAAAATTCAACAGAAATCGTAGTCGTATCGCTGGCCATGCAACGTGCATTTGGCGCCTATGAGATACGTAGCTTTTTTTCAATAATTATAAAACTTAAATTCCTCAACGCATCCCACACGAATGTAAACTTTATCTTTCTTACAACAAAGAACAAAATCACCCAAAAATTTTCGGGTTCTGGATGAAATCTAAGTTAATCGTTTTACAAGCAGGCGATTCTCTAATTTCACCGTTAACGTTTAGAAATTAGGGTCGATGTTACCGTGGAGGGTCGTGTCCTTGTGCTATGATAATAATAATGCATTTTTTGTTATCCAAGATGTCCGTGTGCGATGCACCGATTTTTGTGTTTGTGTGCGTCTTGTCTAGCAGCTGTGCCTATTATTTTGGCGTTGTGTGCGAGACTTGAATAGTGCGACTTTGTGAATTTGATACGTTTGGTGCACTATTGTTTGGCTCTATTGCAAATCTAGAATATTCAAAATATAAATTATCAATATGCATAAATATTGTATTACATAGGTTCCCAAGAGTATCTTAAGAAACGCAATAGTACAAATTATACAAATCGGTATTATAAACTGTAGTCGATATCTGATAAAGCCGTCCTGTCGTTTTATGTCCGACGTCTCTGAACGCGTTTCCTACAATACGATGTGAAAAAAATTCACGCTACGACCAAACGCAAGACATCCAAGGTTGATTATGTTGTACACGCTTGCGTGACAGCTTGACATTCGAGTTAAAAAGTATAGTTTATGGCAGCCGGTGACTTAGGCCCAAATGTGTTTACATTTTGTTTTGTAATTATGCAAAGCGATGATAATGACTCCGTCAAGTCACGATTACGCTATTTTTTTTTTTAGGAAACTTTTTTTCGCATGTTTATGGATGTCGCAAACTTGTTAATTTATACCGAACTGGGTCAGGACATCACACTGTATTCATAAATACTTGCTAAAAGTCACGCATAGTTCCACATTAAAATTTCTGTTCAGTATAAAACACGCTACGAACTCTCGATGCATAATGCAGTTTGTAAGGATCAAGATTGTTTGAGTGCACAACAAAAATAGAAAGAAACTTTTTTTTGCATCGTTGGCAAAGCCATTCCCAAGAACATGTGGACCGCTACGTTGCTAGATCAAATACACCATCCTGCCGACATTGTAGTTCCTTTATCAATACTTTCCAAAAAAAAACCCCTGTATAGCATCTGTCTCACTTTAATCTGCCATTTGAAATGCACAGGTGTGAAAAGGACGGGTATAGAGGAACATCTTCAAACATAATTGCTTCCAAAATGAATAGATGTTAGACAATAGTCTTAAGAAAGAATGACAAAACGTCCCGCGAAGTCTCTTCTGACGCACAATTGCCAATTTGAGCTTAACACTTAATTTATTTTTAGACAATACACTTCTTAAATTTATGACAGAAACGAATTATTTTAAGATATTTTAGTTGTTTACATCTTCAAAGTCGCCTTTTTACGTGGTTTCAAAGATTTATTTTCAGCGATATACTTAACCTAAGATAATTTATACCTAGGTAAGATAATTCTTTTTGTGCTTTGCTATCAAACGATTTTTTAAGTGACCGTAACTATCATCTCTACGTACACTCTTTTTTATATTAGGTACCTAATATTTTGTCAATATTAGTAAGTACATATTTATAAAAAAAGAGAGAGTACGTTTATAGTGGCAGTTTTTCTAGCTAGTAGCAGTGGCAGTTTTTGTGGTTATAAAAGGGGTTTTAACTACTAGGCAGGGCAGTGCAGTTGACATACACGTATTATACTTACATCAAATTAGGTAACTGTACGCAAAAAATATTACTGGGAAATGATTGATGGTTACTTTGAATAAATAGTACGGCAGTCAAAGAGGTGTGGAGGTAAATGTCTTGTTGCTGGTAATTAAAAAAAAACTGGTGAATTTTCTTTGACCACCTTATCTGACGCGGCGGGAACAATAAGTGAAATAAAAAAATATATGCTTTAAAAATCTTAACATTTTGTGCATTAACAACAATCTATTAAAACACAATAATATTAATATCAGTATTCACTATTCTCCTGAAGTTATCTATATAAATAAAAAGAGAAGTCCTGACTGACTGACTGACTCATCAACGCCCAGCCCAACCCCTTGGACCTAGAAAGTTGAAATTTTGCACAGAGGTTCCCTTTATAATATAGACAAGGAATAAGGAAGGATTTTTCGAAATTTACCCATAAGGGAGTCAAATAGGGGATGAAATTTTGTTTGGAAAATCGTCATTTTCATGCGGGCGATGTCGCTGGCAAAAGCTAGTCATTATTATTTGCAATTGGTGTGACATGTTTTCTTCTTGAACACCATACCATCTTATGAAGCAGTGATAGCGTAGTGGTGTGACTGTCAGCTTACTGAACGGTCTTGAGTTCGAACCCCAATACCCCCCTTTGGTAAGACTGGATGTCAGAATTTCAGGTCACTGACTACCTGTAACGACTGCCAAAGATATATATATATATGGCAGCCGGGACCAACAGCTTAACGTGCTTTCCGAGGCACGGAAGAAACTCGGTATGTCGGGCGGTCACCCATCCACAGACCGACCAAGGCAAGCACAGCTTTACCTAAAGATCGACCCGAGTGGCAGTTCTTATTAAGCCACGAGCTCCTCTTGCGTGTTGTGTAATTACTAATTGTCACTTGCTTAGGGAAGGAAAACATCCTGAGGAAACGAGAGATATTTCTTGTCTCATGTAAAGTCAAGTAAGAGGCCAATGAGTGGCATAATTACTCTTACACCAGGGCCCCGAGTCTGCTATTCAATAGTGTCAGAATGGTCTATCATTGATCTCATAATTGTTGATTTTGACAAGTAGACGACAAGCCAAAAAGTACCTTAAGTCTGTCGACTTAAGGTACTTTTTGGCTTGTCATCAATCAACAATTATGAGATCAATGATAGACCATTCTGACACTATTGAATAGCAGACTCGGGGCCCTGGTTACGCACCAATCACACGATAAAAATCTAGCTAAGTGCAAGTCGGACTTACACATGAAGGGTTCCGTACCACTGTAGTAGATATTGAAATATTTTCCATGTTATTTTAGCTCCATAGACTTCTTATAAGTTTTCCTGTAATCTATAAGTGAACTAATTTCTGTATATTTTCAAAATTATTGGCTCAGTAGTTTCGGAGATAAGGGTAGGTGATCGGACGCACAGACAGACACACGAGCGATCCTATAAGAGTTCGGTTTTTTCCTTTTGAAGGTACGGAACCCTAAAAAGAACTAAAACACAGTCTATCCATAAACACAGTAGTTTAATGATCCTTCCCTCTCATAAGCAATCAAATCAAAACACAACAATACTATTGAAGTAGCATAACTCGTATCGTACCACTTATCAGTAAACGAAGCTAGCTTGCACGACATTACACGTAGTACCAAAACATCGTAGAACCAAAATAGTGAGCCCAAAATATAATATTGCTTACATACGAATCACCAAATATGAGAGCTAATAAACCCCATGGAATATTTCGAACCGTTCCGTGCTCGTCCTTGAAACATGGCAGTTCTGAAGTACCGCTTTTAAGACAATACCAAATATCATAAACACGGTAAAATTTCCAGCAGTTGATACTTAATCACGAATACTGAATTAATTCAAACGGTTCCTACTTGACCTTGAGTTACCTGTGAACTGCAGTTAACCCAAGTTTGGAGTGTTTCACCTTTTAGTTACTGTTGTTGTCTTTGGAGTTAGTTTACGTAAGCTTTCGTGGTTTATTGTGCAGGTTAACTTATTACTTGGAAACATGAGTACGGGACTGAATTTTGTTGAAAAGTTTTGAAGATAATTATTAGTAAGCTATGTTGGTGAAAAGTTTTATGCTGCTGCCAAATTAATGATGTATGTTTTTTGAATCAGAATGCAGATTTTTATTTTATTTTGTTAGCTTTTCCAGTGTCCAATAAAGGGTGTAAAATACGCTTAACGAAGCCGAAAGATACTTTTTATCCCCGTCATTGAGATACTTTTTTTGGTTCTGCACTATACCTGGGAAACTTCTAGTTACGGAGATACCCTATTGGAGGATAAACTTCAAATTGTTCACAAGTTTTTTTTAAGTATTAGTTTTTAAGGTTTACTGTGGTGGGATTTACTTTAACGAGAACGTTGCGGTTTAAAAGAAGATGTAGTGACAAAGATTGAAAAGGGTATGCTTAGATGGTTTGGTCATGTAGAGAGGATGAGGTATTTACAAGGCAGATGTGAGTGGCAACGCCGGGAGGGGACGCCCTAGAAAGACATACACTGACCTTACTGGTGATGTTCTTCAGAAAGGACAGGTGCGTAGTACTCGCAACCGGCGTGCGTGTATGACCAGATGTATGAATGTGGTTGAGACAAAAGGGGTATGTAAGAATCGCAGCAGGTGGCGTTCTGTGGTTTCTGCCAACATCCATGGGAAAAGGGCGTGAGTTTGTGTATATGTGTATTTTACTTTAATTGCCTCCATAGCTCGTTTACTACTCAAAGCATCCACCAGTACATGTTTTGAGTGTGCTACATTGAGTTTTATCCTAGAACGTGATTTTTTACTCCAAATTTGGTTGACGGCTTAGTGAAGGGTTGGTTTACACCCTGTATATCTTTACCATAAAATCTGGGTATCCATTTTGTACCTAGACCTTATCTAAGCAATCTTTCGCACAAATACATCACTGAATTGGTTTTCATTACATTCATTCTGTCAGTGAAAATAACATAAAGTTAAAAATAGGGTTTACAAAAAAATAAATAAGATTGCATCTGTCGCTATTTCGCGTGACGATTGATTTGGTTAGGACAGGGATACCGTCACGGAAACGAAAACGTACCCAGTCCATCATTCTGAACTCGTCCCACATAGATTTTTTCTCTGTAAACAGCTGTTTTCGACGAAAGTGAATTCCTACATTTGACCAAATGTATAGAAGGGTAGAAACCAATGCGCTGGACTGACCAAATCAAAACTGGACTAAATGGTCCACTCCACGAATGCACGTGGCACGAATGGCGTCAAACTCTGTACCTTACGACCACCCCTGTCATGACGACCAAGACCACTTTGCCAAGAGTGTGACGACAGAGAAGAATAGAACAGCTTAATGGGTTTTTTAGAAAGATTTACTGAGTGAGATATTTACGAGTCGGTGATCCTTCCAGCTTGTAATTATTAAGTTAAAACTAATTTCATTGCATTGACATAATTTCAGAAAGGAAAACCAATGAAATGTGCCCGGCTGCATCTACAGCAAAGAGCCAAGAGCAAGACAAAAAGAGATAAATCCACTGTAGTCGATAAACCAAGAAGATATTGTCAGAAGAGGCTGGTGAACCCTCAACATGAAGAAGACCCTAGATGGATCGATATTTTTGACAGGTACAAGATCCCCTAATATTATTAATGCGAAACTTTGTGAGGATGTTTGTTACTCTTTCACGCAAAAACTACTGAGCGAATGTGGATGAAATTTAGAATACAGATAGTTTATAGCCTTGATTAACATTATTATAGGATCTTCTCAACTTCTTATCCCGGTAGTATGATCCCGCGGGACAATTATCGAACTCCACGCGGGCGAAGACGCTGGGACAAGCTAGTAATATATACTTTTTTAAAACCACGAAATCGTCATAGCTAGGCTAGACAGATGGGAAGTCTCGTCCTAGCAATCGGTTGCGAGAAAGGCATTTGCTCGGAAAACCCGTATGCATTTTCTGATGGCACAACCACAATGTTCGTTCAACTGTTCAAGTCCGATATGAAAACTACTCGTACTATTGCTCATTCACGCACGCGAAGATTGCTTATATTAGGACGCGGGGTGTGACTTACTTATTTTGTTATATTATATAAAACGTAAGTTTGTATGTAGAATCAGTATATTATGACCCATTTATGACTAGGTAGAATCGATAATGATTACTGCTGATTTATCGGACCTAGAAATTATAAAGGCGTATTTCCAAGTCTCGTTGGTCAATGGTCGCAAGCGCGTTGCTGAGCATGAGGTTCTACGGTTCGATTCCCGGCTCAGAAATTGGTTATTGGATCTTTAATTCAGGAAATTGTCAGTAGCAGCCACGGAGTCTGAATTTGCGCCCAGTTTATGGCAATAGGTAGCCATCCCATCCCGTTATGTTTTATCTCATGAGTTTATGACCATAACTGCCGAAGTGTTGGTGTAGGTACATACTCGTACTATTAAGTACACCTCTACCTAACCCTTCGGGGATTGCGGCTTCGCCCGCGTGAAAACGACGATTTTCCATACAAACTTTCATCCCCTATTTAACTCCCTTAGGGGTTGAATTTCGAAAAATCCTTCCTTATTCCTTGTCAACATTATAAAGGCAACCTCTGTGCAAAATTTCAGCTTTCTAGGTCCAAGGGTTTGGGCTGGGCGTTGATGAGTCAGTCAGTCAGGACTTCTCTTTTTATTTATATAGATAGATAGATTGTTTCTTCTACTTCATATCACAGGTTCGACAGTAATAATTAGGTACCTTTTTATCAAGCTGAACTGTCAAAATCTCGAGTATTGTCACCCTTATCTAATTTCTTGCCACTGAATAGCCCAAAATCTCGGTCAAGGGTACGCGGGTATAAGAAAATATTGTTTATTGCGCGATTTATTTTATTGTGCTTTTCCTCTTTTTACAAAGAAATTTCAAATACAGATAGAAAGGATAATATAGGACTGAGTGATTAATTAATGTTACATGTTTTGTTACTTTTGTCTTTATTACAAAATAGGCTGTATAGCCTGCGATCGTTGTCCTGAAATTATTATTAGAAATACTAGGGGACGGGGGGGCAATATGGGGTCACGAGGCAAAACGGGGCCACCCACACATACAAGTAACCACACATGCTAGACGCGTGTTGCTAAACCCAAGTGGTGGCCATTTTGCTTCGGTCGTTATTACGCTTGTGACCGGCAACGAGACTGCACGTGTGTTTTTTTTAAGACAAAAATAATTTTTTAACGTGACTTCATCTAATTTTAAGTGATTACAGAAACGCTAATAAAAAGGTAAGTTATTAAGGTACTAATTTCGTTTTTTTATTGTGAGTTTCCAGTGATATTACTTATTTATATATTTTAACTAAAATCATTTTAACTGTCCTGCCGTTTAATTTATTATTATTTAAAGTAATGTTAGGCATTGGGGCAAAATGGGGTCGTGGCTAAGGGGCATAACGGGGTACCTCATTTAGCCCTATATCGGCTGACGAAGACTAAAGAAATAATTTGTTTGTTTGATAATTTATGAATTACTTTGTTTTAGGTAAAAAATAACTTCGAGGCGCAGTTGGTCTGGTTCTTACTTCAACCCCTTACAAAAACGAGTTAGAAGAACGAGAACAACTTAAATGAACCAAGAAGTGTTCAAACCCAAATGATCGTTGATGTGGTCGTTGAACTCATACAGCCTGTGCTGGTGTGGTTGACGATAACGAAGAGGAAATCCACATCTGCTCATTTTGTAACCCAAAATACTGCCCCGAACTGGATACCCCATATTGCCCCTACCCTGGGGCATAATGAGGATTTCGTAATGGTCTGGTAGATTTAAAATTAAAAAGTTGTTTGATTATTTACTTTCCTAAAGTGTATGCCAAATGTTAATTTTATATGTAACTTAAAAGTTGTGATAGCTTTCAATTAAGAAATATATTCCTTTTATTCTTTTATTTCTTATTTCCCTTAGCGTCCCCATTATGCCCCCCCTTCCCCTACTTCTCTATAAGTTACTCCTTACAACATCAGCTATCTGCCAAGTGCCAGTAAAACAGCCCAGCCGTTTCGGAGATTAGTTTATACTTTCATATTATTATGCATTCAGTAAAAAAAGTTAATAAATTATGTTGAAGTTACGGACGGACAGGACAGAATAATTTTATTTATTTATATAGAAATAAATAAATTTAGTTGTTTTTTCTTTTGGCTTAGATACCACTGCAACATTAACAGTACTGAACTCACTGATGCTCTCGACAGCGCCCGAGCCCACCAAGATACAGGGGACATGGTCCTCACGGTACAGACCCTCAAGTTCACAGGAGACGTCGACCAATCCAGCCGGCCCAGAACTAGCTTCAAATATAAGAAACATACCGATGGAAACAAACATAGAATGTTTGTGAAACAACCGGTTAGTGACAACGAAAGTGATGATGACAGAGCATCACAGTTAACTTACTATTATTTCGACGAATACATCAAATATCTATACAGTACAGACAGATCTAGACCTGCATCTAGAACCTCAAGTTTATTCTTGCGAGGATGCAGTAAAGAAAATGATAAAAAAGAAGTAAACAAACTAATTCAAGTCGAACCTAACATGGACGAAAGGAAAAAGTCGCGTAAAAATGAATCCAACACAAAGAATAACGGTAAAAAAATCTCTAAGAGACAAATAAGAGATGAAATCAGAGACATCTCCGAAACTATAGAAAACACGAAAATTACTTATGAAAAAAGTGGAAAAAGGAAAAGTCTGACAATATCTCGTACTCAAAGCCCTGAGACAGTACAAGTCATTAGAGTCGATGTTGTTTGTAATTACTCCAACAGTTCATCATCTGACTATGAAGATAAAAAAGAAAGCCTTCTACAGAAGGTGGAAACGTTCAGAGAAAACGCTATTATGAAGAAAGACATTTATGCAACTAGGTACGGAAACCATTTAGCTTCAAAATACTTTTTGACGAATTCGATCAAGTCCGTTGACGAAAACTTATCAGGGGGCTCTAAAGTGACGCTACTCTGTAAAACATTCAAGTTATCTGATCGAAACATACTCGAGAGGCCGGAGAAAGAAAAGAAGAATAAAACATTGAAGAAAAAGAATAAATTGAAAAGTAATAAAATTAAGCATCATGAAATAGTGTTCTAGGATTTATATAATATTATATGATCTTTCAGTGTTGTGATCTTTATACTATCTCTCTCTAAAACTGCTGATAATAATTCTTTATTACTAGAATAAAATATGATAAGTTAAATTAAAAACAAATCAGTTCTACAAAGTACTAACTTATTTATTCAGAACTTCATAATAAACCAAAGTTATGGTCCCGCTTCTTCGCTATACTGCGATGCTAGCGCCATCTGTTATGTTTCGAAGGAATCTGTAGTGAGTGTAATTCATTAACTTTCTCGAGTTGTTTGAACTAAAATAAACAGTAACGGGAACTTTATTTATTAGTGCTCGTATTATTATATGTTTTTAAATGTATGTCACAGCACTTCGGGGAATAAATGGGTCCTAAAACACAGAATTTTTGCCTACTGTAGCCGTTAATCGAGAAGTCAAACGTTCGTTCATAAACTGGCCCTAGTCACTAAATTGTATTGTTTTGTGTAGAAATGTATTAGTAGTTTTGGTTTCACCATATTATTATTGATGGAAGACTTAACCTAAAGATGTTCTAAGGCCCAACGCACACCGGCGGAGGTGCGGCGAAGATACTGAGAATAAATCAATTTAAAATAAACCTCAACTCTGCGCGGCGAAGCGCGGTTCTTGTCTGCTCTCGTGGCAGCTTGACGGCTCACCGCGCGCTTCTCCCTTTGCATGCCGTTTTCAACCGCATTTCATAGAAGTTAAGGTTTATTTTAAATTGATTTATTCTCAGTATCTTCGCCGTTTCCGTCTTTGGTAGATGAACAGACTTTCCTTAAGCTATGAGTAGCTGAGACTGGAGAGACTCGACGTGGAAGAAGATTGGCATGCTTTGACAAAACTTCGGAGAGGAATCTTAGAACTTCCATGGTGAGTTGTCTGGTAGTGGTAACAGCTGTGACTGAAGTCAGGCTGACTGCATGCAAGCTTTGGGTTACACTAAAGGAGTCTAGTAACTTCGTTGTTCAGTTAAAGTATTAGGTGTTACACTTTTCTAAGTCACGTAACACACTCCAACAAGTAACCAGGGCCCCGAGTCTGCTATTCAATAGTGTCAGAATAGTCCATCATTGATCTCATAATTTTGATTGTTGCCTCTGGGCAACAAGAAAAAAGTAGTGAGTCAAAGAAGTAGCAAGCTCTCTGGAGCTTGCTACTTCTTTGACTTTGAATTGTCATTCCACGTGGCTATGCTGCCTGTTTTCTGTTTATGTTCGCACGTTCCCGATAGACAGCGATGTCACAGGAATGTTTTACGCTAGGTAGATAAAGTAAGGTATTTTTATTTTATTTTAAAGTCAACTTTAAATTATGCAGGCTGCTTAAAAGTAATCATAAAAGAACTGCCTTGTTGGTCTAGTGGACGCAAGTGCGACTGCTGAGCGTGAGGGGCTGGTTTCGATTCCCAGGTCGAGCAGAGTAATTTTGCTTCTGCATGCGTCAGAAACTCAGGAATATATCAGTAGCAGCTACGGAGTCTAAATGTGTGATGGCTATAGGCTCAATTAATTAATCAAATCGTCGATTTGCAATAAATGTAGGTTACATTAAAATACAGATGTAGTAGAACGAAGTGAGCCATGTACATTCTACCTGAAAACAGACACGCAAAATTGTAAAAAAATTGTAACGGTTTATTTAGAAGCAAGTTACAAAATAAGATGTCACAGTTCAAAGTCAAAGATTTATTTGCAGATTAAAATGGTTACAAAGGTTACAATAGTAGCACAAGTAGCGTAACATACTCAATCATTACATAATGGCATGCAATTTTTTAATATATTTGAATTGATATAATTTTTTAATATATGGAATATAATTGAATTGATAGAAATGTATTGATATAATTAAGTTGATAGAATTGATTTTTAGAATAGGTAATTGTTACAGGGTAAGTTCTGATACTGGTAGGTAGGTACCTAATAGGTAAATGGGACTTAAACATAGTTGTAGGACATACCTATACTTAAGTTTACTACGGAGATTAATATTAATATAAAAGCATAATCGCCTAAAATTCTTTAAAATATCCAAAATTATTTCACGATCAACAACAATCGTCTAGTTTTCTCGGTGGAGTAGTATTTAGTTACAACAAAGTGTTTGAACAATAGACAATAGAGATACTTAAATGTACGTCACAGACGACACCATGGGCATGGTGTCGATAAATATCTGCCCGAGTGCCCGCAAACCTGCCGGCTCTCTGGCGCCACCCTTATTTTGACCAGCGGATGTCAAACTTTAACAGTCTTTATTAAAATAAATGATGCCCCTCACTAGGAATTTCTCCTGTACCGTGGGTGCGTTCACAAACATTTAAACTGACATACAGAAATACCCAGACCCGAAACAACTATCTGGAGGCCATACAAATATTTGTTCCGTGTAGGTATCGAACCCACGACACGTAGCGCATCGGTCAAGTGCTTGAGCCACTACGCCAACTAATTTAAAAACTAGGAAGACTAACAAACTATCTTGTTGATTGCAAACATAATATTTAATTTAGGTAATGCATTAGTACACCTAGTCTAAAATGTGGTTTCCCACTGCTACTATTCATACTATCTCTCCATAAGATGGAATGTAATAAATATAATCCACCACCAGTGTGGTTTGGTAGTTTTCAAATATTTACAAATGTGTTGGTTCTAGGACATGATGTGTGCCTTCACCGTTTTGAGTGCATTGAAGGTCAAATACATTACACTAACTTGCACGACTTATGAAAGTCGTAAATCAGCTGCTACCGTTGTAATTGTCCCGCCACTACTTGAGTGCGCCCCACAGACTGCTCAGCATCATTATTATCAACAGTTCGACTTCACTGCTGTATGAGGTTCTCTTTGTTTGTGCCAAGCTCCACACTCTTGTGCCAGCCTCTTCCAGGATATTCTCGCAATGGCAATTATGTCTTCTGAACACTAACTGCTCAGAGATATTTAATGATTACTTAAGACTTAGTAAAGATTTTGACACTTTTCTGAAAGTTTTGTATGTCAAACCTTTACTAAGTGACGGCTTAAGTAATACTCAGCACTCAGGTCGATCTTGAGGTAAAGCTGTGCTTGCCTAAGTTGGTCTGTGGATGGGTGACCGCCCGACATACCGAGTTTCCTCCGTGCCTCGGAAAGCACGTTAAGCTGTTTGTCCCGGCTGCCATATATGTATATAGATCTTTGGCAATCGTTACAGGTAGTCAGTGACCTGAAATTCTGACATCCAGTCTTACCGAAGGGTATTGTATTACCTAGTATTATCTGGGTTGTGGAGGTCAGATAGGCAGTCGCTCCATGTAAAATACTGGTATTCAGCTGCATCCGGTTAGACTGGAAGCCGAGCCCAATATAGTTGGGAAAAGGCTAGGCCGATGATGATCCAGTTAATGTTGCACCTATTATATTTTTTTTAAGAAAAGCTAATAAACAAGAATGATTCACAATAAAATTACCGCTAAACAAGTTGCATAGAACATTAAAAGCCAAGCTTAAAACTTTGACAATCCCTGTCTGTTACGCAGAAAAAATATCGTAACGTATAGTTTTCACGAGCCCAGTGATTTAGTGAAACGGTGCGTGATTTAAAAAAAAGTCGTTTAATCTATAACGTTGGACTGACAAGAAAAAAATACAAAACGTTTTGTAATTAATCTTTTAGTTTTTACAAAAATATACAGGTATTATTAACAAAGTGTTCGTAAATTATTAGAAAGATTTCCTATAATGACGTGCTATGCCCTAAAAACTGTATAAGTAACTTATCTGAATTATCACGCATGTTATTCCTAGAGTGTTAGGCTGAGGTGTACCTAATAGCCTTCCACGTTTCGCCAGATATGTTTCAAAAGTGTAGTAGGGGGTGAGGAACCAGGCACAATCCCAGACTAAATGACTTGATTGCCCGACTTGGGAATCGAAGTCGAACCCAACAGAGCCTTTTGCTCATCAGTCGCACTGTGACCATCAGTCAGAGTCGAAATGTACAAACGCCAGCAAATCAAGCTACTGCAGTCTGTCAAATGTCTTGGATGGATTTTCAACCGTAACTCTAAAGGGATTAGATTCATGGTTGATTAGGAACATTGGACAGTTTCGGATTGTTTGATATTATTATACTGGCATACGTAAGTACGACTACTACTAGTAGAACTGCCACTCGGGTCGATCTTTAGGTAAAGCTGTGCTTGCCTAGGTCGGTCTGTGGATGGGTGACCGCCCGACATACCGAGTTTCCTCCGTACCTCGGAAAGCACCCCGGCCGCCATATATATAGATCTTTGGCAGTCGTTACAGGTAGTCAGTGACCTGAAATTCTGACATCCAGTCTTACCAAAGGGTATCGTATTACCTAGTATTAAACTGGGTTGTGGGGGTCAGATAGGCAGTCGCTCCATGTAAAATACTGGTATTCAGCTGCATCCGGTTAGACTGGAAGCCGACCCCAATATTGTTGGGAAAAGGCTAGGCAGATGATGACGTAAGTACGACTAGTCTTAATACACATCACTCAAATCCGTGTGGCTCTTTTCTTTCAAAGACCATCTCAGACCCTAATCTGCATCTATGGTCCTCATAACTACTATACTCATACTAGACCAATGTCTCGACTTTAAAAGAGACAGTGACTTACGAGTTTGTTTCGGCTGTTTGTTCTCAGAGAAGTCAGGTACGAGACATCGGCCCAATCTAGAATTATGACAAAACATGATTTGACGTGTTAAAGTGTTTTGTAAAACCAATAGGTATACATAAATAAATAGAGCAGCGGTGGCCCAGTGGTGTCGGCCCCGACTTACGAACAGTAGGTCGTGGGTTCGAACCCAGGCAGGCGCATTACTTTGTGTAATTTATTTCATCACCGCTGCTCTCAAAACGGTGAAGGAAAACATCGTGAGGAAACCGGCATGTCTTAGAACCAAAAAATTGGAAGACATGTGACATCTGCCAATCCGCACTGGGCCCGCGTGGTGTATTATAGCCCATCCCTCTCCTAGAGAGGAGGCCTTAGTCCCTGCAGTGGGAACATTATAGGCTGATGATGATGATACATAAATAAATACGATTACCTAATATTTTTGGCTACTCTTAGCATGTTTTCCATAACCGTAAGTAAGGTTCGAAGGGCTCACGCAAACTACTAGTAGTGACGTCATATGAGAGAACATGATAATAATAATAATAATTTATTTGTCAGAAAACAATGATCCATAATATGATTAGTAACAATTGAAACTTATAAACTATGTTAGTAGGAAATAATGATGAAAAGTTGAAAGCGGTGGTCAAAACTGTGCGGGACTGGCATATTCTACCAAAGATTACTTGTATTGAAAATCCTGTTGAAATACTTGCTGCGGTACTCAAAAATATTTAATGATTACTTAAGCCGTCACTTAGTAAAGATTCGACATACTTTTGTATGACAAAACTGTCAAAACCTTTACTAAGTGATGACTTAAGTAATCTTTACTTCTATACTAATATTATAAAGAAGTAAAGTTTGTGTGTTTGTTAAATTGTAACGGGTAATCTCGGGATCTACTGAACCGATTTTAAAAATTCTTTCACCAATAGAAAGCCACATTATTGCTGAGTGTCATAGGCTAATTTTTATCCCTGTCATCCCCTGGGAGCGGGATCTACGCGGGTGAAACCGCGGGACGTCCGCTAGTATTCATTAAAGCTCTCTGAGCGCGGCACTTACCTAAACATTTTGAAGGTGACCGCTATTTGTCTGGGCATTCAGATCACTTTTTGGTTCTGTATATTATCAACTAAATATAAACCATTCATTAAGTTAGCGGGTTTAAACAATAAAAGTATCAAAAGGTTAATCACCGGTCGGATGGACTTGGCGCGAAAATGTAACAACAATAAACAGACTGGTACTACGATATACCGGCAGCGCCATCTTGCGGCAGGTAGATGTAAGCGGTTGCTAGAAATTTTACTAACAGCCCACCCAGGCTTCGTTCGGGTACAATTTATTAATAATAAGAAATCATTACCCTCCTGCCGGATTAGCCTATGTCCAGCAGTGGACGTCTTTTGGCTGAAATTATGACCCTCCTGCCGTAGTCGGGTAAATAGCAACATTTTATTTTAAACAAAATTAAATCTTGTTGTAGCCATTACGAACTGAACGTAGAAAATCTTCATTATTTGGGAACAGGAAATGCAATTGATTTTATTTGATTGATTATAATCATTCTAAAGTTTTTTTTTATTACCTATTGATTTCAAAAACACAACAATAAAGGTTAATATATTTTTTTTAACTGGTTGGGTATTACTCGAAGGGTGGGCTGAGTTGTGATTGTCACAGATAGACTGAATGGCTGAAAGATGGCTTATTTTTATTAGCCTATTATGTCCCACTGCTGGGCAAAGGCCTCCCCTATTCCTTTCCATCGCTCCCGATGTTTTGCCTTCTGTGGCCAATCAGTAAGGAATGAGTCCAAATCGTCACGCCAGCGTTTCTTGAGCCTGATTCAGCGACTAAGACGTTTTCAGGCACCGTCTGTCTTGACCCATCCTGGAAAAGTGACCCGCCCAGTCCCATTTCCACCTCGCAGACTTATCGCCAACATCGGCGAAGCCGTCTTGGACCGTATTGTGGTGTTCTTGCCCCTGACTCCAGTGCTGACCCGGCGCCCGTCAATGCCAGCAGAGCAGCTGAAGTCGCCGGGCACTTGGGGAGATTGGGGAAACATCGCTGTTTTGTTTTGACGATGAAACTTTTTATCTCATCTGCCCCATTGACGGGACAGAGACAGCGGGGTTTCTTTCAAGTGGATAATAATATAATAATAATAATAAGCTTTATTTCCAGTTTACAATTCACAATGTCACTATTAATATAATATAATATTACTTAAAGTTTCGGTTGAGAATTCTTCTGACACCCAAGCTAAGATTGAACTTGTGATATGGGTGTCAGAGCTCTCTAAATTCACTATGTGAGTAAATACAACAAAAAATCGGAGTTTGGTACACATCAAAAGGGAAACAAAGACTAAGTTATAAAAAAGTATACAACTAAATAATAATTAATTAAATTAAAAGGCACATCCTTTGTGAATTGTGTTAATGTTTTGTGTAGGAATGTGTGTGTGTGTGTGTGTGTGTGTGATTCAGGATGTGTGAGATGGGGGAAAGTTTGGGAAAGGGGGGTGGCTAATAAGGTCATGTATTGAGAATTCTTTCGACCTCATCATAACAAAGAGTGTTGATCCATTTAGTGACTAGAGCCTTGCAGTCGAATTTATTAAATTTATAAATGTTGCACTGTTCGTTGACGAAGTTGTATATACGACCACCAAGCACCGCGTAGTGACGCCGTGCAAGCCTAGTTCTATGTCTTACGGAGGGACAAACGTTAGCAGTTCTGCGCACTGCAGGACGGGCAGTATCCAACCACAGGCCGGTATGTTTGCGCAACGTACAGTTCAGCACAAAGAGCTGTCTCACAGTCAGGACCTTACATTCCTTGTACAGTAGTGCTGTACTATGCCGGTAGTGTTTGAAAGTCATGACCTTGAGGACAGCTCTCTGTGCCCTCTCCAGTTGTAGCATGGTTGTTTTCGGAGCCCCACCCCAGACTGTAATGCCAAAGGTTAATATTGACTGGCAAAGAGAAAAATAAACCATACGTAAAGTATCCGCATCAGCACTATACCGCAGGCTTTTAAACACGGTAATTAATTTTCTGACTCTGCCAGACAACATCCTAACCTGAGCATTCCACGAGACGAGATTATCTATAAGTACACCCAAGTATCTTACACTGGTGGCTCTTGTCAGGGGAAGACACATGCATTGGTTCGAGTGCGTATCAAACGTGAGCCATAACCGTAAATGAGTTGTCTGGTTGTGAGGAAGATTTCAATGAAAACGTGATAAAATTGGTTTTTTCTACATTAAGGGTCAGACTATTTGCCGTTAGCCAAGACATGACTATTCTAAGGACAGCTTCAGCTCGGCTCTTGGCTTCATTCCAATTTTCAGCATGCACCAGAAGGGCAGTATCGTCTGCATAAGTGTAAATGGAACAATATGGTAGTGTTAGATCACATAGGCCATTCACATACACAAGAAAAAGTGTAGGCCCCAGGATGGAGCCTTGGGGCACACCGAAGGACAATGTACACTCGTCACTCACATATGTGTCGATTTTAACGCACTGCGTTCGCTCAGATAGGTAACTCGCAAACACTGCGAGTGCAGGACCTCTAACTCCTACTCTCTCCAACTTTTTTAGAAGAATAGGAACAGAGACAGTGTCAAATGCCTTGGAAAGGTCCAAAAACAAGCCCAGACACTTAGACTTTTTGTCTAGTATCTCAACAATATCGTCAATCAAGGTCGCAAATGCGTCTTCACAAGACTTACCCCTACGAAAACCAAATTGATTGTTGGAAAGGATGTTATTTTTCTCTAAGAAAGACACTAGACGGTTGTTGAGGATTCTTTCAAGAACCTTTGATAATGCCGGTAGGACTGAAATCGGCCTATAATTATTGACACTGCCTCTGTCCCCTCCCTTGTGAATAGGATGTACGACCGCTTTCTTTAAAACTCTCGGGAATTCACCTTGAGAGAAACAAAGATCACATATGTGAGTGACGAGGGGCACCAGAGTTCGTCTGCTCAATTTGAGTATCTTCGAACTGATTCCATCCCATCCTGGGGCAGACTCAGTATGAAGACCCATAATAATATTTTCAACCTCTGCATTATCAGGGGAAAGGAGGGCCATTGAGTTGACTTGCTCATCCCGCCTCATACATGACTCATGTATCGTTCCAGCATTTGAATGCCTAGCCGCGAGTTCCTTGCCAATATTTCCAAAGAAGGTATTGACTACATTCAATGAATCTTTGCAGTCTAGGTTGGATATAGATAACAATTCCCTAGGAGGAGTTCTGGATGTTTGTCTATTTATTATACTGTTTATTGCTTTCCATGTCTTCTTAGGGTTATTTTTGGCCCTCTCCAATTCATTTTTTTCATAATTATTTTTGAGCTTATGCAGAAGTTTATTGCAGAAATTGCGATACCGTAAATAGGTTAATTTTAAAACGTAATTGTCTGGTGTGTTTTTGTGTTCTTTATGCATATGATCCCTATTTCTAATGCATCTGAGGAGTCCTGGCGTGATCCAAGGCTTGATAATTCTCCGCCTAGAAGGAACGCAAGTGGTTACGGTATTTGATAGTTAAGATTTATGAATGTGGACGAGGCAAAAGGAGTATGTAAGGACAAGTGGCGTTCTGCGGTTCCTGCCTTCCCTCTGTGGGAAAAGGGTGTGAGTTTATGTATGTATTTTTTGCTTGTAACAGGAATTGTCATTAAGTACTTGACGTTTTTATACCGTTGGTTATTACTAACCTATTAAGTTTGTGTAATTTTGTATCTGTGGGACTTCCAATATGTTCATATACATATATTTCCACTAGTTGTTGCCCGCGACCTTTGTCCACGTTTGGATTTTGTTTTTATTTTTTGGTTCTAACTATTTTGCACGGAACGCTAATACTTTTTTTAAATAGAAGTAGAAGCCTAAGTAACTCCCCTATCCTTAACCAGCTATCTTAAAGTCCAGTCAAAATCAGTCCAGCCCTGTGGTTTTGTTATAAATACCGTATGTACTTACTTTCATATCCATTGAGTTTAAAGCAGTGCATGCAGTGATTTTTAAATTACATTTATTTGTACAGTAGAATAATAATATTACTTATGTATTGTAAACAAAGCTGTTTTGTGATCTGTTCGCGCCTTTTTGTTCCTACATGACATGATAGGTGATTTTGTTCTATAAATAATGAACATTGTGTTCTTTAATTTTATTATGTTTTGAGCTCCAATTTATTTTATGAATGAAAATTCCACGTGCTTGCTTGTACATTCAATGAATATTATAACTTTGATCACTTTTATCAGTAATATAAGTAGGTACAGTCAGCAACAGAAGTTGCTTAACATTTTAGAGTTTTAATTATTTCATGTACAGGACTCCAGCTACTATTTTTAGTGTTTCAGAAGTTTATTCTTTAAAATACTCCTAACTCTTCAATAACTTGTTAATCACGAGTAATATCTGACAAGATTTTATTAAAAAAACCTGCTTTGAAACTTAGAGTAGTGTTCTTATACTTCTGATGCTGACCGTAACTTTATCGTACATTTTACAATGTCGTCGCGATGTAAGTCGATTCCTTGTGACACCCAGATGATTGAGCGAATAAATACACTTTCTACACTTCGTTCTTATTAAAATGCATTTTTGTTTGAATCCAGTACGTTTCAGTTCTTAGTCCATTGTAAACCATTGGCGATCTTGTGTACTGAAAATTCTGAAACGTTTTTCTTCAAGAATTATTAAAAAGATAACATTTAGGTATACTCAGTAAGAAAAACAAACTTTGATGACCTAGTAGTAAGATCTAAGTGCATTTGATATAGGTACCTACAGTGTCAATCGGTATCATGCCAGCTATATTTCAAAATGCTAGTCAAAAGCAATAACACAAAGCGGTACATAGGCAGCTACCTAAACCGAAGGTGTCGTACATAAAGCGAGATCACTGGCAGAAACGGCAATGATTAACGATAGTAACGGAAACGTTTGTGAATATTAATTTGTAGTGGAGGTCACCGGAGCTTGCCAAGTGTGACACGCCGAACGAAAGGATTGGTGCGTTATAGACCTCCCCCCTTCCCTAGGGGTGAAATGTGTGTGCCGAATTTATAGGTGTGAGAGATGGAACTTCAGGGTAGCTAAAGGGTGAGGTTGGACTTCGGACACCCTCACTTGGGGGGGTTTGTAAACCCCCCAATTTGCCCTAGTCCGGCGCCCCCGCCCGAGGCTCCCGTTCTGTCCAAGCGATAAGAGGGAAGAGGGGAGATCGTCAAATGGACGTTTTACGCATAATTTAGAGAAGTAAATGGATTCGAACAGTATCCGCGCAGCATAGGTAGCTACATATATCGGTACGAGTAATGAGTCGATTATGTGAAACATCAGACTCGGAGTTTTCACTGTTGATGTGACCTGACTACCGCATAGGAAGGTTTAGTCATTTTTGATTGTCACAAGTCTGTCATTTCATAAGACTGGAGACGTTTCGTGGAAATGCTGGTTTTTTTTATGCAACAATATCCTATTTATGCTAACACAATCTTAATGAAACAGTACCTAACCACGTCCTTTTTCAGTTATTTCTATAAAAACTACAAAAATGTCTAATAAACTTTAAAGTAGAAAAACCAGTTAGATTGAAACCTTTGAAAGTACTTGGAGTTTCTCGCGTGGGATACGACGCACTTTGTTCAGTTTTTTTGCTCTACCTACGTGGGGTAAGTACTTGCGTACCTACTTACTTACTCACGGACAAACAGGATCTCTTCAACTTTGCAAAATGTTGATACTTAGTGCGAATTTTTATTCTTAATAATGTTTTGAGTAAAACCAGGAAAATTAAACGAATCAATAATGTGAGAATAGTAAGAAGAACATTTAAAATACCTATATTTCAATACGGGAACAAAATAATTGTTAAGTCACGGAAAAAGTGGAGGTAAGTACATATTTCACTTTCAGATATTTTGTTATCGTTCCGCTACTTTAAATCTTACCTGTCATTATCAAATTTTGACACTTGTATTCTGACAGTTGTTTGATGGTTCTTCTGTTATCTATGGTTCTAAGATACCAAATTGGCGGTAGAGTGTCAATTTGATAAACAATTCATTTACCCGGCTGTACAAAACAAAAGTAAAATCACATGAAATAGTAATGCGAGAGTTAACTTGTTAGCTTGGTCCATGGGGACTTCGTTGTACGGTAATTAGCGCAGCTCAAGTAAAAGTGGTCAGGGGTTGCCGGAAAAAGGGTTGGTATTTCAAAGACACGACGAACTGAATTGGACGAAAGTATAGATATAGACTTTTTTTTAAATATAGATTTATCTTCTGAAAAGGAGGAAAGATATGTTTGATTTTGAAGTTGAATAAAACTGAAGTTTTATATTATTTTTTCCGGTTCTTTAGAGGTGGCGAATCGACCTAGACGCGTACCACAAGGGCTAGTTTTAAATGGCTTAGGAAAGGGTCACTTTGGACAATTTGGTTGAGGACTTTGTTCAGCAATGGGTTAGCGTAGGTTATTAAAAGCTAAAAAGATGATGAGAATTAATACGTCACATTCATGTGTGCAAACATAAATATAAATGCATGAACTCACGCCTTTTGCCCCACGGGGGTAGGCAGAAACTGCTGAAGGTCACTGCATGATCCTTAATACACCATTTGCCTTGTCGAATGGTAATGCTCAAGTGAGTTTTACTTTTCGATGCAGATTGAAGCTCTTTCCTCACACTGCACTGGTTGAACTTACGTCCAACCTCGATCATTGACGGTCGACTAATTTACAACCTTAATTCTGAGGACATAAGGGTGAAAAGTGATCAACCGCCGTAGGGGAACCCTCACTGACGGTTGACCTACCTTTAGGTAAGCTACTATAATAATCAGTCTTTCTTTAATAGATTTTCTACTTTATCACCGAAGAATTAGGTGCAAGGTTAATTGGGAAAATTTGCCAGATTCGGAAGCTTGTTGTGTTCATCATGTCATTGTATTCTAGGACTCACTTAACTTTTACACCTGATGTCACTAAACACTAGACGACAAATAAATTATTGACTAAATAAGAACGTACTATGAGATTTTCAACGCTAGGATCAGTTCTGAGAGATAAAAATGGAAAATCTTAGTTTTGTTCAAGAAAACGAACTTGAGCTTATTGCACATCAAGGTACTGTCAAATTTTCCGAATCAACTTTGATCCCAATGCTTTAGAGATAAAGTTGAATATCTTTTAACATTTGACAGATTGCTGAAGCTTGATGTGCTGGCGTCCATACTTCATCATCATCATCATTATTACATCCGTCCATACTTAATGTCTTACAACACTAAATCGGTTATACATATTTTTCTTTTTAATAAGGTTTGCAGTTACTTACATTAGGTCCTAACACGGGACCAACAGCGTCATGAATAAATGTGTTGACGAGAAGACCAAAGAGACGATGGATGGTTTTTATATTTTTTTTTATTAATCTATTGCATAGCTTCTATCGCAGACCTTGAGAGAGGAGAGCGAATTCAGAAATTCCGTAACGAAAATTTTCAACCAGGTTGCTATGGTTACGGAAAATAACAAGGTTGTCAACTGAGGTTGTCAAATTAAATAATTAATTTGCATAAGTTGATAAAAAATGCTATGCAATAGCTTTACCGCGGCAGTCTCCGAGTGCCACATTTAGTTTTTTTATATGGGCTTACTCTTGACCTCAATCTTGCCCTAAGGGCAGAGATGAGGTCGACGATGGAACGAGCTTACCCAGAAAGAATGAAAGTGAAGAAAACGGAGTAAGTGATAGATAGCGTGATAGCTGATACCCATAGAAATATAAAAAACAGGAAAGACATTTCATCAACAAGAAAATGTGTTGCGCCTACTCCAGATGTGAGGGGACCAAACATGGAAGAGATACCGCGGCCTCAACACAAAGGTCTAAGACGGAACATGGGTTGTTTTTAGTCAGTAGAAGTCTGACACGCCCTTCCGCTCTGCCCAGAGACCCGGTTATTTGATGATATCCCGCCCTCCCCCCCAAAAAAAGGGCAGGACTGTGATGATAGTTGCATTTGCTTATTTATGTCAATAGCTGTTTATTTTTTAGCTAAAAGTCAAGTCTAAAAGGAATCAACCTAGTTTTTATGGCTCTTGTGTAATTGAATTCACTAAATTAGGCTACGTTTGTCATAAATATAATTAGATCCTTACTCGGGCTAGCCAAGACGGAAAGTTTTAGGTTTCTTGAAAAAAGGCTGGCGAGCTTGCATTTATTTTGGGAATACACTCTTTGAGGTAGCGATCATTGTGGAAATTTACACATATTATAAAATGGCTAAAGACTAACATAAAAGTAAATGGAAAAAAATTAAGAAGAACCAGTTGAGAGAAAAGAGATAAATGTCTTTATAAAATACAACCTAAAACTCTTACGATTAAGATTTTTAATGGCAGAATATATATCTGTTGATTTAAAATTTAAGATGCATCTTAAAGGAAGATTCGAAGAAAATACTGTATATCTTTCGCAGATTTAATAGTTTTGATGTTATGTCTATGTTGCTTCTCGTCTTAAACCAAAACTCGATTTTTTACTTCATTGCCTGCATTTAACTGATGAATAATAAAATTGGCAGACTGCGGCTAGATATTATACTGATCACTACCCTAGTAATTAGTTCAATCATTATTAAAACTTTACGACTTTTTTCTCCAAGGGAATTATGGTTAAGTAAAACGATTGATAAGGCGAATGTGGATGGGTATCAGGGAAGAAAAACTGATAGACTGTGTAGAGTTTGATATGGCTTCTTCTTCTTCTTTTCGTGTCGATTATATACTTCCATGTTATACGGTTTGGGCCCAGTAGGTAGCCATTTTATTGCAGCGGTAGAGGTGCCGTTCAGGTCGCCAAGGGTGCATGTATACGGACATCTGGGACACTCCAGCAGGTGAGGCATTGTTTGGTCCGGAGCGCCGCACTCGCACTCGGTGTTGGAGGAACCAATGATGCCCCACTTTGCCAGATTATGTTTGCAGCGGCCAACTTGGGTGCGCAATCTATTTAGAGCTTTCCAGATGGGCCACTGCAGTTCACTGCCAGGACCCAGGTGTTTTTGGGGCTTCAAGAAGTCATGAGGTGGTGGGTGCCATAGCTTGCTGCGTACTTTAGGTGGCCTATCTTGAATTGCCTGGGTGGTCCGAAAGAAGCTTTTGCGGCTCTTTAGTCTGCTCGGGGTAGTAGTGCGGCCGTAGAGGGGATGTCGGGAATCGGTTTTTTGGTACTTTTAAGAAATGAGGATGTCTAATGAGATGCCGAGTAATCGGAAAGTATGGGAGAAGAAGATATGATGAACAAACCCCAAATAAATTGGGATAAGGGCAAGAGTCTGATGATGATGCGTAATTTCGACAGAATAAATAGCCTTAGCACAGTCTCTGAAAGAAATAGGAACCTAGTTTGTTACCTTTCAGTAATATCAGAAAAGATTTACTTTAAAAAACATCTGTCGGAACGCTCTGAAACTTGGCATTTATTCGGACGTAAGATTTCGCCATTACTATTCCGTGTAGTTTCCAGCTTCTGGCGCACTGCCAGCGAACGCTGGTATAATATATTTTTATAAATGGTGAGGGAAAACAGCTTCGATCCTATTGAATTTCTCAAATAAACTACAATTCAACGAACTATAATAATAATAAAATACATGTACAACAAGTATCAAAAAGTGAAAAGAATTACTGGGGCTCAAATATTCGTCTACATCGCTATTAATATTAAAAGTGGCCGACCCAGAAAGCAAAAGCACGTTGGATAGCAATGCTGATTCTTTGCCCACAAAATAGGCCAACCCTCTCGACACTCGGAGAGTCAAATTAAACTAAATCAAAAATATTGTAAATGAATCTATTGGTTTTATCTATCTAATATATAAAATTCTCGTGTCACAGTTTTCGTTGCCATACTCCTCCGAAACGGCTTGACCGATTTTGATGAATTTTTTTGTGCTTTTCCGTTAACTATGAGAATCGGCCAACATCTATTTTTCATCCCCCTAATTTTTTTTTTTTTGCAAAACAACGTTTGCCGGGCCAGCTAGTGTTTCATATAAATCAATGGCACAAGTAACTTTCGCGACACATTAAAAATAGGTGGGGAATATTATTAATCATTTAAATATATTATTTGGTTGGTTTATACGCAAACTTTCACTTACAAGGTCACATTGTACCCAATAACCTTTTATAAGTGCACTAGTATCTGATACCTTCACGTTCCAACAGGATTTTGCTCAAATGCAAACGAATAGACCGGTGTTAAGACCTAGGACAACTTCGCCCCTCCAATAGGTTCTCGAAGGATTATTGCCTATTCCGTTCCGTGCGAAAAACCGCACCCAATATCTAGGGTGACAATATAATGTTTGGCATGGGCGCTAATTCTAATATTTCTCTATCTTACCTTACCTGATAAGTGTGAAGTACCCTTAAAAATGACTTCACTCGAAATATAGTTAGATAATAATTAATCACAACGAAGCAGAATTCAAAACCAAAGTTAATATTAAAAAAAAAAAATTGTCCGTTAATGAAAACAACTTGTCTCTTTGATCGAATGTACTTCTTAATGTTTGTTTTCTTTTGCGAAATACCTAATATACTAAGTGCTTGGCCAGACTGGCAGCGCGGCGCGGGGAGCGGCGCGGGTGCGGGAACGCGCGCGATTTGCCTGTCCGCACTGGACCGCGATTTCGTTCCGAGCGTTGTCGCGTTCAACTGTTCGTCCAGTGTTTGTCAAAATATAGTAGGGATGACGAAGACTTGTTTTTATTGGAAAATTCTTACTTTAAATGGCAAATGCTAAAAGTGAAAAAATGGAGTTAATAAAATTAATTTAACCAGAGAAAATGAAGGAGAATTTTACACACTGTATGAAAGATTGCGAGAGCAACCTCAAAAGTTTTTTGAATATACAAGAATGGCAATGGATACGTTTGACTACATATTACAAAATATAGAAAATTATATTATAAAAAAAAATAGCAACTTTCGCCGAAGCAAAAAAAAAACAAAACATTTTTTGGTAAGAATTTTAAAATTCGGTTATTTTAATTAATTGGATACTTCTTTAAATAATTATAAATAATTGGATTAATTTCTTAAGCTTTAACTTATAAAAGTTAAAGCTAAATAAATAAATCCAATTTATCTGGTTATCTGGCGCAGACTAAAGTTTGAGATACGCCGCTCCCGCGCGGTTTATCGCTTGCCGCCCCGCGCAGTCACTGCGGCCACTTGTATGAACGAGCTATGGCACGAGTTGCCCGCGCGCTCCCCGTGGAAAGTAGCCCGCGCCGCTTCCCGCGCCCGCGTGCCCACTACGGACACTCAAATGAAGTTCCATACGTTTAAGTTTGTCGCGCCGCGCCCGCCCCGCGCCCGCGTTTGCAGTCTGGCCAAGCACTTAGTTATAGAAATATTTTTTATTCGTGTTTTTTGTACGTATTAGATAGTAAAAACCTTTGATGATACCTTACAGTTGGTTGGGCTTTATACCCCAAGAGTCAAACGAGATTAATAAAAATTAATGGAAACATATCCTGGACCTTGGAATATACCTAAGGGTAAAAGGGACGCATATTTTCCTCATTTGGGTTAAAAATACACGGAACGCGAAATCTATTCAGACTAAGAAGTTGAAGGGTGTTGTTCGATCAAGTATCTACTACCACCAATGTACCCATATCTCAGTTTAAAATATTAATTCTAATTTACACATACTTTACCAGGGGTTTACTAAGACCCACCTGCCTAGAAGATTTATTTGTCAAAAAAATCGTGATAAAACCATTTTATTTTAATATCTCTCTATAGTTGTAAATCAGCATTTTCATACAAAAGTCCCAGAAACGGACAAAAATTTAAAATTAAATGTTTCTGCCATCAAATGCTCGTCAAAAACTTTGTGCCCTTGTGTTTTACAAATTATAAATATTACTCATATTGCTTAAATAAACTCGCTAAAAATCCTGGACGAATATGCAGTTCATTCCGACAACATTCTCTAACATGCAGTCTCATACACAAACAGCTATTCTAACTTTGGTAAAAAAGTAAAACTTTTCGTCGACAAATACCCTTTTAGGTAGGATCATTTTTACCCAGTATTAACTGGGTTGTGGAGGTTAGATAGGCAGCCGCTCCATGTAAAATACCAGTGCATCCGGTAAGACTGGATGCCGATCCCAACATGTTTGGTAAATGGCTGGGTAGGTGTAACAAGTCTTCAAATTTTTGGTTGAAGCACAATCTTGTTTTCATCACAATATTCGTTCAGAGTTTTGAAAGCATTGGTAATAAAATATATGACACAAAAATAATCTACCTGCCTGGGTACACGAGTACGTAAGTCGGGAAGGCCACCACAGGGCCAACTGCTATTATCGTTAAAATTGGATCATTGATTTCAAAGTTTACCCCCTACATACCTACTTTACCTTTTTGAGTATCATAAATCAATTTCATACATTTAAATAAAATTTAAAAAGTAACATACTCGTACTAAACTCGAACATTCAATTCTACGAAGGGGTTCCGTGTTGCGTTTTTAACGGTTGCGGTTGTGAAAAAGTATTCTACGCGTAACTTCCGTGGCAATTTTTTTTAGTAATCTTCATGTAAATGGATATACATTTGAGACGCTGTAAAAGTAATTATACTATATAAAGCTAAATTACCACTGACTGACTCACTGACTCACTGATTGACAGAATTGTTCTCCCAGATGGTGGATGGGGAGGTGGGTATATTTTGACAGATTCGTAAACAATCAACTCTCACGACTATGGGAAAAGTCCGAAACCCCCCCTTTTTGCCCCCCCTCCCCCCCCTCCCTATCGTATCTCGGAAACTAAGAGACCGGTATTTTTTTTTTTACGGATTCGTATAGAGGAGGCTCGGTTAAGTAAAAATCATTTTTCAAAGTGGCCCCCCTTGCCCCCCGTCTCCCCCCCCTTTAGGCGAATCTCGGAAATAAAGAGTATTAACGGGTTTTTTTTTTTGGGATTCGTATAGATGAGGCTTGGGGAAGTAAAAACCATTTTGAAAATTTGACCCCCTTGCCCCCCTCCACCCCCCCCCCTTTCGGATCTCGGAAGTTAAGAGACTTGGAACATTTTTGTTTTCAGATTCATTAAAAGGGGCATTGCGTTAGTCGAAATCATTTTTCAAAGCTCTCCTCTCCCCCCCCCCCTTCACCCCCCCTCCCCTCTTCACCCCTTTTTTTCAGTTTTGTTTACGGATTCGTATAGAGGAGGCTCGGGAAAGTAAAATGGTGCTACCGGTAAAGCGAAGGGGGGAGCGGGCGAGCGAAGCGAGCCGGCGACCCCCGTAGCGTAGGGATAATGTCATGATAGCTTTCCGGTGGTAGGTAGGTACTGAGTGGAGCGAACCTGCGAGACCGAGTGGAGCGAAGGGGGGAGGTGGCGAGCGAAGCGAGCCGGCGACCTCCTTAGCGTAACGAAGGTTGAGTGGGTGAAGCGTAACTCAGGGGCGACGACAAGCAAACTTTAGGGTAATGTTTTTTTAGTGGTAGTAGGAGGTAGTAGGTAGGTAGGTGATAGGTAGGTGGTGGCATACGTGAGATTTATATAGAGGAGGCTCGGGGAAGTAAAATCCGTTTTTCAAATTTGAACCCCCTTGCCCCCCTTCATCCCCCCTTTAGGCGGATCTTGGAAGTTAAGAGAATTGGAACATTTTTTTTAAGTTTCATTGAAAGGGGCAATGCGTTAGTCGAAATCATGTTTCAAAGCTCCCCCTCTCCCCCTCTTCACGCCCCGCGAGCTGCGCGCAGCTCGCGCACCCACGCAAATACTAGTTATACTATATAAAGCTAAATTACCACTGACTCACTCACTGACTGACTGACTGACATAATTGTTCTCCCAGATGGTGGATGGGGAGGTGGGTATATTTTGACAGATTCGTAAACAAGTAACTCTGGTGAGTATGGGAAAAGTCCGAAATCCCCCTTTTTCCCCCCCCTTCCCCCCCCTCCCTATCGTATCTCGGAAACTAAGAGACCCGTATTTTTTTTTTTTACGGATTCGTATAGAGGAGGCTCGGTAAAGTAAAAATCATTTTTCAAAGTGGCCCCCCTTTTCCCCCTTCTCCCCCCCTTTAGGCGAATCTCGAAAGTTTAGAGACTTGGAACGATTTTTTTTTCAGATTCATTTAGAGGGGCCTTTGCGTTAATCGAAATCATTTTTCGAGACTCCCCCCCTCACCCCCCCTTCAACCCCCCCCTTTTTCACCTTTTTTTTTTTTTTTTTTCTTACATAAAGCTATTGAGGGGCGTTGAAATTTGTATACCCTCCCCTCCCCTCCCCAACCTCCCCTAAAATTAAAAGGGCTGTAACTTCATAACGGTTAGAGATAGCCATTAGGTGTTTGAAGAAATATTATAGTAGGCGTCGAAACCTGTCCGGTGGTGGTACAGCGGCAAAGCGAAGGGGGGAGCGGGCGAGCGAAGCGAGCCGGCGACCCCCGTAGCGTAGGGATAATGTCATGATAGCTTTCCGGTGGTAGGTAGGTCCTGAGTGGAGCGAACCTGCGAGACCGAGTGGAGCGAAGGGGGGAGGTGGCGAGCGAAGCGAGCCGGCGACCTCCTTAGCGTAACGAAGGTTGAGTGGGTGAAGCGTAACTCAGGGGCGACGACAAGCAAACTTTAGGGTAATGTTCTTTTAGTGGTAGTAGGAGGTAGTAGGTAGGTAGTAGTAGGTAGGTGTAGGTAGGTAGTAGGTAGGTAGTAGGTAGGTGTAGGTAGGTGTAGGTAGGTGTAGGTAGGTGTAGGTAGGTGTAGGTAGGTGTAGGTAGGTGTAGGTAGGTAGTAGGTAGTTGTAGGTAGGTAGTATTGGAACATTTTTTTTTTCAGATTCATTGAGAGGTGCAATGCGTTAGTCGAAATCACTTTTCAAAGCTCCCCCTCTCCCCCCCTTCACGCCTCGCGAGCTGCGCGCAGCTCGCGCACCCACGCAAATACTAGTTATTCTATTATATAAAGCTAAACTACCACTCACTGACTGACTCACTCACTGATTGACATAATTGTTCTCCCAGATGGTGGATGGGGAGGTGGGTATATTTTGACAGATTCGTAAACAAGTAACTCTGGTGAGTATGGGAAAAGTCCCAAACCCCCCCTTTTTGCCCCCCCTCCCCCCCCTCCCTATCGTATCTCGGAAACTAAAAGACCCGTATTTTTTTTTTTACGGATTCGTATAGAGGAGGCTCGGTAAAGTAAAAATCATTTTTCAAAGTGGCCCCCCTTGCCCCCCTTCTCCCCCCCATTAGGCGAATCTCGAAAGTTAAGAGACTTGGAACGATTTTTTTTTCAGATTCATTTAGAGGGGCCTTTGCGTTAATCGAAATCATTTTTCGAGACTCCCCCCCTCACCCCCCCTTCAACCCCCCCCCCTTTTTTCACCTTTTTTTTTTTTTTTTTTTCTTACATAAATCTATTGAGGGGCGTTGAAACCTGTCCGGTGGTGGTACAGCGGCAAAGCGAAGGGGGGAGCGGGCGAGCGAAGCGAGCCGGCGACCCCCGTAGCGTAGGGATAATGTCATGATAGCTTTCCGGTGGTAGGTAGGTCCTGAGTGGAGCGAACCTGCGAGACCGAGTGGAGCGAAGGGGGGAGGTGGCGAGCGAAGCGAGCCGGCGACCTCCTTAGCGTAACGAAGGTTGAGTGGGTGAAGCGTAACTCAGGGGCGACGACAAGCAAACTTTAGGGTAATATTCTTTTAGTGGTAGTAGGAGGTAGTAGGTAGGTAGTAGTAGGTAGGTGTAGGTAGGTAGTAGGTAGGTGTAGGTAGGTGTAGGTAGGTGTAGGTAGGTGTAGGTAGGTGTAGGTAGGTGTAGGTAGGTGTAGGTAGGTGTAGGTAGGTGTAGGTAGGTGTAGGTAGGTGTAGGTAGGTGTAGGTAGGTGTAGGTAGGTGTAGGTAGGTGTAGGTAGGTGTAGGTAGGTGTAGGTAGGTGTAGGTAGGTGTAGGTAGGTGTAGGTAGGTGTAGGTAGGTGTAGGTAGGTAGTTGTAGGTAGGTAGTATTGGAACATTTTTTTTTTCAGATTCATTGCGATTGAGAGGTGCAATGCGTTAGTCGAAATCACTTTTCAAAGCTCCCCCTCTCCCCCCCTTCACGCCTCGCGAGCTGCGCGCAGCTCGCGCACCCACGCAAATACTAGTTATACTATATAAAGCTAAACTACCACTCACTGACTGACTCACTGATTGACATAATTGTTCTCCCAGATGTTGGATGGGGAGGTGGGTATATTTTGACAGATTCGTAAACAAGTAACTCTGGTGAGTATGGGAAAAGTCCGAAACCCCCCCTTTTCCCCCCCCTTCTCCCCCCTCCCTATCGTATCTCGGAAACTAAAAGACCCGTATTTTTTTTTTTTTACGGATTCGTATAGAGGAGGCTCGGTAAAGTAAAAATCATTTTTCAAAGTGGCCCCCCTTGCCCCCCTTCTCCCCCCCTTTAGGCGGATCTCGGAAATAAAGAGAATTTACGTATTTTTTTTTAGGGATTCGTATAGAGGAGGCTTGGGGAAGTAAAAACCATTTTGAAAATTTGACCCCCTTGCCCCCCCCTTTACCCCCCCCTTTCGGATCTCGGAAGTTAAGAGACTTGGAACATTTTTTTTTTCAGATTCATTGAGAGGGGCATAGAGTTAGTTGAAATCATTTTCCATATCTCCCCCCTCTCCCCCCTTTCACACCCCCCCCCACTCTTCACCCCTTTTTTTTAAACTCGTGTTTTGTTTACGGATTCGTATAGAGGAGGCTCGGGGAAGTAAAATGGTGGTACCGGTAAAGCGAAGGGGGAGCGGGCGAGCGAAGCGAGCCGGCGACCCCCGTAGCGTAGGGATAATGTCATGATAGCTTTCCGGTGGTAGGTAGGTCCTGAGTGGAGCGAACCTGCGAGACCGAGTGGAGCGAAGGGGGGAGGTGGCGAGCGAAGCGAGCCGGCGACCTCCTTAGCGTAACGAAGGTTGAGTGGGTGAAGCGTAACTCAGGGGCGACGACAAGCAAACTTTAGGGTAATGTTTTTTAGTGGTAGCAGGAGGTAGTAGGTAGGTGGTAGGGGTAGTAGGTAGGGGTAGGTAGGTGTAGGTAGGTAGTAGGTAGGCGTAGGTAGGTGGTAGGTAGGTGTAGGTAGGTAGTAGGTAGGTGTAGGTAGGTGTAGGTAGGTGTAGGTAGGTGTAGGTAGGTGTAGGTAGGTGTAGGTAGGTGTAGGTAGGTGTAGGTAGGTGTAGGTAGGTGTAGGTAGGTGTAGGTAGGTGTAGGTAGGTGTAGGTAGGTAGTAGGTAGGTGTAGGTAGGTGGTAGGTAGGTGTAGGTAGGTGGTGGCATACGTGAGATTCATATAGAGGAGGCTCGGCGAAGTAAAATCCGTTTTTCAAATTTGAACCCCTTGCCCCCCTTCACCCCCCCTTTAGGTGGATCATTTTTTTCAGATTCATTGAAAGGGGCAATGCGTTAGTCGAAATCACTTTTCAAAGCGCCCCCTCTCCCCCCCTCCACGCCTCGCGAGCTGCGCGCAGCTCGCGCACCCACGCAAATACTAGTCTATAACTATAAAAGCGAAAGGTCACTCACTGATTCATCACGAAATCTCGAAAACCGCTGGACGTACAAAGATGATTTTTGGCAGGGAGGTAGTTTATGGTTAGTAGACGTCCGCTAAGAACGGATTTTGCGACAGGGCCGGATTAGGGTGGTCTAAGGGCCCTCGCAAGTTTGTATGAAACTCCTTCATTTTTTGTGCTACAATCTAGATTTTTGGCAGAGGCGTAGTTTATAGTCAGTGGGCGTCTGCTATGAATTAATTTTGCGACAGGGCCGGATTAGGGTGGTCTAAGGGCCCTCACAAGTTTTTATGAAAGTCCTTAATTTTTCGTGCTATAATCTTGATTTTTGGCAGAGACGTAGTTTATAGTCAGTAGGCATCCGCTATAAATTAGTTTTGCGACAGGGCCGGATTAGGGTGGTCTAAGGGCCCTCGCAAGTTTGTATGAAAGTCCTTAATTTTTCGTGCTATAATCTTGATTTTTGGCAGAGGCGTAGTTTATAGTCAGTGGGCGTCTGCTATGAATTAATTTTGCGACAGGGCCGGATTAGGGTGGTCTAAGGGCCCTCACAAGTTTTTATGAAAGTCCTTAATTTTTCGTGCTATAATCTTGATTTTTGGCAGAGACGTAGTTTATAGTCATTAGGCATCCGCTATAAATTAGTTTTGCGACAGGGCCGGATTAGGGTGGTCTAAGGGCCCTCGCAAGTTTGTATGAAAGTCCTTCATTTTTTGTGCCACAATCTTCATTTTTGGCAGGGACGTAGTTTAAAGTTAGTAGACGTCTGCTTAGAACCGATTTTGAGACAGGGCCGGATTAGGGAGGTCTAAGGGCTCTCGCCAGTTTGTATGAAAGTCCTTCATTTTTTGAGCTACAAACTTGATTTTTGAGACGGATGTAGTTTATAGTTAGTAGACGTCTGGTAAGAACAGATTTTGTGACAGGGCCGGATTAGGGAGGTCTAAGGGTTCTTGCAAGTTCGTAAGAAAATCCTTAATTTTTTGTGCTACAAACTTGATTTTTGGCAGGCACGTAGTTTATAGTTAGTAGAACTCTGCTAAGTACAGGTTTTGTGGCAGGGCCGGATTAGAGACGTTTAAGGGAGCTCGCAAGTTTGTTTAAAAGTCCATCGTTTTGTGTGCTACTAACTTGAATTTTGGCAGGGACGTAGTAGGTGAGTAGAAGTTAGGTAAGAACCGATTTTGCGACAGGGCCGGACTAGGGAGGTCTAAGGGCTCACGCGAGTTTATATGACAGTCCTTCCTTTTTTTGTGCTACAATTTTGGCAGGAAGGTCTTTATAGTTAGTAGACGTTGACTAAGAACAGATTTAGCGAGTTTAGCAACATGACCAGAATAAGGAGGTCTGAGGGCTTTCACATGTTTGTAAAAATGTACTGTTTTTTTTTGTACTAACAACCTGAAATTTAACAAGTCTAGAGTTCAGGAGTAGGAGATCTAAGCTAAGAAATTTGTAAGGAAGACCTGGACTAAGGGCTCCCGTAAGTCCATATGAAATCCTTGGCTTTTTGTACCTGAAAATTGACAGAGAGATAGAATATAGTTAAGACATTTCAGGTAGGAATAGATTTTTCGACAGGGCTGGTTTAAGGGAATATAATCGCTTCGATTGGCATTTGGCATTCGATTTGACATAGTACCATCCACAGGCAGTCCAGACAAGAGAGTCAAAATTTCTACGCGAACGAAGTCGCGGGCAACTGCTAGTAGTTTATATGTATTCTTAATTCCTAACCCATGTAGGTTAGGAATTAAGACCGTGTGCGTCTTGCGGGAGCTCGGAGAACCACCCAGATTCACATTCTGTAGTGCGTTGAATACCGGGATTCTCCATGCAGAATCCCGGTATTCAGCAGACTGGAAGCCGGTCTCCATTCGAAATACCTACGAGTAAATATATTTCGTGATTTACTGAACCCTCGCATATATTCTTTGAATTGAACTGTGAGGATCTTCAATTGAAAATTGCATTTTGTGAGACGCCATATAGATATTGCCGCCTGCTACGTTGGAGATATTAAATTCTTCTGAGCGGCTTCAATACAGCATATAGTGCAATATTAAATTCTATTTCACAATGGGATAGATCGGGTTTGAATAAAATTGTTGTATTGGAGGACATTTGGCCTTGGAGACTAACAAAGAGCAATGGATCGCAGCATTCTGAGTCCAGAGCACATATCATTCCGAACATTACGTTGCGCTCTCATCATCATCTGCCTAGCCTTTTCACAACAATGTTGAGGCCGGCTTCCAGTCTAACTGGATGCAGATGGAGCGTCTGCCTATCTGACCTCCATAACTCAGTGACTACGTGCGTTCTAAAACAGGAATTAGGGCAGGAGAATGATGAATGACTCCTTCTGGTCCGGGCAGAGCGGAAGGGAGTGTCAGACTTCTACTGACTAAAAACCACCCATATTCCTGCTTAGCCCTTTGTATCGAATCCCTTTCGAATAACCCGCAGCCCCGATGTACATTCTAATCTCATAAACAAGTTGTAAAGTTAATCGCCATATGAAGTACTAACTGGGTTGTGGACGTCAGCTAGGCGAAAGTTAGCCAGTAATATGTTGCACAGAACTGTCTCCCGACTCGCGTATAAATTGCGCTGTAACTTGTCACACTTAACTTGTTTTTAATTTGATCTTTGTTTTTGACATGGCAAGTTAAAGTTTAGTGATGTTACGGTATTTCATTTCAGCTTTTTTAAGTACTTCAAAATTCAGTCAACCGCAATATACTCACTTTGGAAAGTCCAGGCTGTATGAGTAAAAGTAATTTAATTTTTTATTTCTTAAAAAACATGACTTACTGTTAGATACTTGAACACTCTTGGCCACTGTTGATTCTGGCTAACAGGAGTTACAGTGGTTTGGGAATAGTATGGTGGGCTTGTTTTATACTTGGAGCTTAAAACTACGGAACATAGGTAAGTTTTTGAGGGACTGGTGTCTGCACCTGTATAGCATCACGTTTTTGAGGGACTGGTGTCTGCACCTGTATAGCATCACGTTTTTGAGGGACTGGTGTCTGCACCTGTATAGCATCACGTTTTTGAGGGACTGGTGTCTGCACCTGTATAGCATCACGTTTTTGAGGGACTGGTGTCTCCACCTGTATAGCATCACGTTTTTGTGGGACTGGTGTCTGCACCTGTATAGCATCACGTTTTTAATGGCGCGATCAATGAGAGTGTTTGACTTGTCAGTTATATCAGGGACACGTAGTACATACGTTCACACATCGGACGGCCGCAGACTTGTCACCACTAACAGCGACGCCGTCAGGAGTTAAGCTGCCTATTGAATTTTTAACCATCACGTACCCTTTTCAATTACCAATCGAAAATAGGGTTGCTTCACTCTCCAACCTCGGGCGAAAATCCTTTTTGCGTTGTTTAATTATTAACGAAAATTTCTTTATTTAAACGAGAACACTGAAAGCGCTTTTTACAGCTTTAAGTGCAGATTTGTGATGCATGGGTATGGGTCGCTGTGGGTAGTCGGTTCAAAAATAATTTGCTTTGTTGAGTCCGAATTTAGTTGGGACATTAAACTTTAATTAAGGAACGATTTTAAGTTGGTTTTAAGTTTACACGTGGAAGGGATTCGTTAAGCTGGCGCGACTTAGACGACCGCATTGTTTAGATATACCTGCATAATTTATGTTTGCCTAATACCCTTGTGACGTAACCTTTATAAGAACGAACGAAATAAATTATAACGCTTGTTTGAAAGTATGTGGCAACTTTTTTGTAGTAACAGTATTGTAGTACAGAGCTTATGCTACCTCAAATTAGCAACTCTATTTGTGGTGGTTCGAACTTCGTTTGTAATACTGTTAGAATAAAGATCTAATCAGCTTGCACTACAAAGCGGTTGTTACGTCTTTCGCTGCGGCCGAATAGTGCGAAATTAGTGGTATTTTGCGATTTACAAAAAAACTACTGATTGGACTAAAAAAGTAAAACACTATGATTTTAGTATGTTGCTTGCAGAATTATTTGGCAAAAAAATCAGAACGATGACATGCATTTTAGTATGGTTTTTACTCGTTAAAAGAAATTTTTAGAGGTATCTTCGTGATTTTTTCTATCGAGCAAAGTTAGTCGTGTTATGTTTTCACAACACTATGCCACTAGCATATATCCTGAAGAATATCATATATTTTTCTGATTTGGTTTACTGCAGTAAATCATATACTTTTACGCATTATAAAACTTGCGTTTGACGTCTGCTAGCCGCTTCACAGTAGAGATAGTTATAGCGTCGTAGACCCGTCGTAGCTCCTCGTAGCTAGGCTATCTACGAACTGGCTACGCGGCGTAGGTGCGTAGCATTTAGATGGTCCGGTCAAAGATGATAGGAAAGCACGTGGCTATGACATTTTTCTGTTCGACTAAACTATTTGAGTTCGAGTACTTAAACTTTTAATTATTGAATTCATCTTTATGTAAAACTGTGCTTGCGCAGTTTGGTCAGTGGATAAGTGATTACCAGAGAGTTTCTTCCTGTCATTTTTAAATCTTTGACAGTTGCTACACTAAGTTAGAGGCCTGAAAGTCTGACAACCAGTCTAAGCAAGGGCTATCATATTACCTAGTACTAATTGGGTCGCGGAAGTCAGATTTTCAGTCTCTTCATGTAAAACACTGGTGTTTGGCGGTTAGACTGGAAGCCCCCACAAAGTTAGTTTGATCTTGTGTGACAAAGTAAATCATTTCCTTCTAAACAAATATGTAATAACTAGCTTTTGCCCGCGACTTCGTTAGCGTGGAATAGTGACTTCCGGCAGATTATTGGTTTATATCGCGAAAAAAAAAAAAAAAAAAAAACTATCTTAGGTCCTTTCTCAAGTTCCAAACTATGTCTGTACCAAATTTCACACAAATCGGTTCAGTAGTTTAGGCGTGAAGCAAAGACAGACAGACAGACAGACAGAAAGACAGACAGACAGAGTTACTTTCGCATTTTTATATTAGAGTTTTAGTTAGGATATAATGTTAAAATAAATGTTTTATGCCCTAGTGGTTTGTGTGGTGTTGTTACAATTTGTGTTGCCAATACAAAATCAACCATTTTTTTAAAATTATAAATGGGCTTGCTCCTTTATCAAACACAAGTGGTTTCAGGTGGTTCATAAACTAAAGTAGTAGAAAGTGTATAAATAAAATGATCCATAAGTTTACTAAAAAAACGGTGAAGGAAAACATCGTGAGGAAACCGGCATGTCTTAGAACCAAAAATTCGAAATATACATCTACCAATCCACACTGGGCCCGCGTGGTAGATCATAGCCCATCCCTCTCCTAGAGAGGAGGCCTGAGTCCCTGCAGTGGGAACATTATAAGCTGATGATGATTATAATGTTTACTGAAAATAGTTTTAATGGCGGTAAATAAAGTTAGTCTAGAAGAATTTCAGTTAGATTCCCGGGTCAGGCAAAGTGTTATAGTGTTTATCCATAAGAAAATTCTCGGTAACAGCCACGGTGTCTCAATTTGTGGCCGATTCATGGCTATTGGCTCGCCCCCTCGAAATGTGGGTGTACTATTAGATAGTCCTCTGCTTAACCCTTCGAGGATTTCAGGCGTGATATTATGTATATTATGTGTAATGTAATCATAAGTTTTATGTTGATTAACTCCATTCTAACTCTTGTTTTGATACCATAGTAATAAATTAATTTTACACAACAAGTAAAGACTATTATAATAATAATCGTTTATTTATAATAATAATAATAATCGTTTATCTACCCAAATATCATAAACCCTCTCTAATGCGTTCAAAAACCATAGGCAATGACCAGCATTACCAACCAGCAGAAATAAACAGAACTGTAATGAACTCATAACCTACTGAAAACAGTAGGTTATGTGTTTAAATTTGGAACAGATGTCAAATTCAAGTGAGTGTGCTATTCTAGTATCTATATTAAAACAGATACCTATCGATACGAAACCCCAATTCATTATGATTTTAATTATAAATCGCACGACATTTTGATCTCGAGTGACACAAGAATAGTGACTTTTTTCGTTTGCCTATGATTTAAAAAAAATGACAGATATCCGAAACGCCGCCATTTCGAGCTGTCATTTTTGTTCGGTATTTTTTATTGCATTACACTGGTAACAATGCTGGTAATTTCCCTATGGTTTCTGAACCCATCATAGAGCCCTTATGATATTTGGGTAGATAAAGTAGTGTATGCAACTATACATAGGTAATTAGGCATTACAACACTCGTGTGATGCTATTAAGAAACTCGCCTTCGGCTCGTTCTTAAACCCACACTTGTGTTGTAATGCCCTTCATTATGCACAGTCGCATAAACTACTATTATTTATAAGAAGGGGCACATTTACAATAAAATAATAACAGTTACAATAGAGCACAGTTGATTTTTTGCCTGAACTAGGTTGAACCTGTGTTTCAGGCTACAAGGCCTAAATAAATATCTACTTAAAACAAATAAATTAATATTTCGTGTATAGTAAAATACTAAAATTAAAACTTATATGTATAAACTATAGATAGAAACAGTGCGTAAGCAGTTTATTTGCAGACAACAAGTAGAACCTCTGTCTGTGAATACGTTAAAAGTTGTAAAAAGGTAATTATGGATTTTTTACAACTAAAATAGTTTAACTTATACATACATAATTTTCTATTTAATCTATTGTACAAAAATGGGCCTAAAAATGAAAAGAATTTTTCCGCAAAGGCATGTTTGGATTTAACATTAGAAATGCATACTATATCATTGTTAGTATTGTCAGCATTGTACGTGATTATATTAATTTTGAGTTGATTTCTATTAATTGTAGTTTTATTAATTTTGAGCTAAAATCATTTTAACTTGCCACCTTGTATTTTGGTTAAGTTTAATGTAACCACATTTGATCACAAACCCAAAATACTGGACAGTCGAAAATCTATCACAAAAGGTAATTATTTCTATAGCCACTAAAATGGATATGTTTTCAGTAGCTTATGCACGCGTCTTCACCCGCGTGGAGTTCGGTAATTATCTCACTGGTTTGTACTACCTCATTAAAAATATCATAAGTGCTAATCCGGAGTTTAAAAGTGAAAGAGTGACATACATCCACCCATGTGTCCATCTCACAAAATTTCACATTTATCGTAATATAGAAAGCACGTTACACCGTTGGTTCCGGCTGCCATATAAAGGGTGTAAAAGTATCCTTCATCATCATCATGATCATTTCAGCCAAAAGACGTCCACTGCTGGACATAGACCTCCCCCAGGTGGTGCCACATTGACCGGTCCCGTGCGTCTCTCATCCAGTAAAAGGTAAGGTAAGGTCCCCGCAACCTTGACCAGGTCGTCGGTCCACCTAGTGGGAGGCCTTCCAACGCAACGTCTTCCGGTTCGCGGTCGCCATTCCAGAACTTTTCGGCCCCATCGGCCATCCGTTCGGCGAAAGTATCCTTATTGAAGCCGACAAGAACTTGTTCTCCCCGTCACTGCGATGATTTCTTTGTTCCAGATCATATCTGGGAACCTTCTGGTTACGGAGATATTGATATTGGGGGTCAAAGTTCCAAATTTTCAAAGCATTCATTAACACATCGTTCTAGGAGTGCTACATTGAGTTTTATTGTAAAATGTTTTTTTGGACCCCAAAAAAAAAGTAAATGTATAAGTTTGATGTGCATAATGCTTGGTTGAATCGCGAAGGGTCCGTTTACACCCTTTATGGATCTGTGTTTGATAGTCGTTACAGGTAGTCAGTGGCCTGAAAGTCTGACAATCAGTCTTACCAAAGGGTAATAGGCAAGTGTCTTACCAATGGGTATCGTATTACCAGTACTAACTGGGTTTAGAAAGTCAGATATGCAGTCACCCATGTGAACTACTCGTACCTATTCAACTGCATCCGGTTCGCCTGGAAGTTGACCTCGTAGTTGGGAAAAGGCTTGAATGAATGAAAAAATGAAAGGGGTGAATATTGAGACACAATATTATGGCTATTTTAAATGTGTTGTCAGATACTGTTATCGTCATCATAATTCTCTTGACATAATTCCGATTTGGTATTGTCGGGACAGCTTGCAAGTCTTTTTTTTCCATACTTCTCCATCCTAACTATAATAATTATAGGCTTAAATTTTCGTATTAATATGTAAAAATCAGGATGAATCAGTGGTTAAACAAGTACTTTTGCATTTGTAATTATTACAAATGCAAAAGTACTTGTTTAACCACTGATTCATTCTGATTTTTTTCTGAACATCGGGTACCTTTCATCCCAAAAAAAATCCCGTTTCGGGGAAAACGACAATAACTTTCTATTGATAAAAGCCGTAGCACATGATGTCTTTCGAATCATGATTGAATTATTACCTTTATAGAAACTTTTGTAGTATTTTATAATCATAATTTACGCGAACGAAAGTCGCGAGACTCAGTTATTTAGTAGTCACTTTTAAAAAGTCAAAACAATCACTGTCACATTTTCTTAATTAATCATTTTTACACATGTATCAGTTTTTTTTATCCCACATTCATGTTCATACTTTCCTCACGACATTTTTCTTGTGCCAAGATGACAACCGATTTTAACGAACTTTCAGATTTTCTCTTATAAAATAATTTCTTATTTTGTTCATTTGTTTTACACTATTATCTTGGCAATCTCATCTCATCTGTATGAAATTATCATTGTTTCATTAAATCCTTACCAATTAACAAATGTGTTCATTAAAATTAATTCGTTCTCGAAAGCGGACACTAAACTTAGTCTGTTTCACAATAATAATTATGCGTACAAGACTTACGTGTTCACGGACTTTGAACTTACAATAAATCGATATTGTGACCAGTATCTCTACCTCTAGGCCAGGGGTACGGAATGGTGAATGGGTTAGTGATTATAATATTGTATAGATTATACAGCGATGTGAATCATTGGGTTTTACATATTTGGATTTAACTGAGATAATGGATTCTATAACTATTTCGGCAATCGCTATCTGAAAAACATTCAGTAAAGTACAATTTGTTGAATAAAATAATGCGTTTATTGTTGTGATAATTCGAAAACTTAATGGTGTACCAATTAGAAACAAAACATCAAAAAAACCCAACACTTTCGCAAAAACATTTAAAAATTCACACAAAGGACATTACCCAAATTTCTCTCAAGTCTCCCGTTGTATTTTTACCGTGGGCTATTAAAAACTCCCCTTGCCGGCCACATAATTACGCCGAGCATCGGCTGGTAAATCCGCGAGTATAAGAGATACATATTAATACGAAAATTTAAGCCGGCCCGAACGTCGCAAGTAGGAACCCCTACCCCCCAATAGCCACCTAAGTCCGAATAGGTACCTTTCTCGGAGGCTGTGTATGTGTGTGTGTGTGTCCATTCTTGTGTGTGTGCACAAATTTCATAATAGGTGTGGCGTTGTGCTCGGCTCAAATTTTACATCTCACATCTCATGCGTACAGGATGTTTCGGTTTTGGTGTTTGGTTATTTAATGGTTTTCTTTTTTGTTAATGGGTTAAGAACCTTGTGCTGACTTCTGCTAGTATATATTGCCGTAAAAGCTCTGAAAGTATATTTACGGAACTATAAGAATTTCGCAGATGTCGATGAGCATGGTATAAACAAAAAACAACAAAATATGAATCTATATGTTTCTCTATAGTGTCCCACTAGCATCATAATAATACATAATAGTACAGACGCTAGCAAATTAAGCTATCTGAAACGTTAAAATTTTCCCAATAAACTTTGAACCTAATGCTCTAGCGTTAGTTTTGAAAATCTATTTAAAAAATCTGACTGTTTATCCGAGTTGCAGCTTGATGTGCTGCCGTATATACGCTGAAACTTTGCATATATTTTATTACAAAGGCATAGTAAGCAAGGCAAGTATCAATAACTAATTCTCTCCAGCAAAACAACATTGCCACTTTTAACTCCTCCACAACTACTTATTTTTCCCACACAGGTACCTAGTCTGCTAAGAGACGTTTAATTATTACTTAAGCAATTAGAGCAGCAAAGATTTTCACAGTATATTAAAGGTTTTGTATGTCAAAACCTTTACTAAGTGACGGCTTAAGTAATCTTTAAATATATCTGAGTACGACAGTAAACTCCACCAATGCAAGTCCACAAGAATACAAAACAAAATCCTAATGAAACGTACCATCGACAATCGGGACATCCTTTAACACGGTATTCACGGACATGCGTGCTATATCTATGCGCACCTAGGTAGCTGCTTTATTAATTTATCTGTAGCGGAGAACTAACCATAGCCTTCGGCCCTCCACCCACTACCCCTGCCTCACTGTTTAAACATTTCCAAATGAGTATGCAGAAGATTTTGCCTAATACATGACCACGCGTGGTGGAACGTACCCTGCGTCCCTGACTACCCTGCCCCTCTAAATTACTTCAGCTTTAATTAAAAGCATAGCATTCTGTTCATGACAAGTATTCCAACCTACGCCTACTATACTACTATACTATAGTATGATAACTAGGTATTTTTGAGTGTACTAAAACTTTGTTTGGAATACTAAATTATTAATTCGGACATGTGCGTACTAAATTTTAAAGGAGTAATTCTCTTATTTGAATACAGGATAGTTTTGTTGTAGTTTTTGATGTTGTAGTGCGTTTTCCCCGTTTTTTTTTTTCTGTGGCTAAGAAGCGGTGAATATAAGTAACTGGAATATGGGTAGGCTTTTGGTGTAGGACGCAACGTGCGTCGAGACCCGTGCGCCATCCACTCTTCCTAGCATGCTGTGCTGGAACCACGCGTGGTGGAAAACCTGAAAAATGAAATCATTATTATGTTATAATCACAACTATTTTCAGAATGGGTAGGTAGAGTTTTCCGCAGACCATTCATTAAAAAGGAGGTCATACAGTTTTTACTGTTTAACAAATACCATTGTTTTAATGACTTTTGTTTTTCTCTTTCAATAAAATTAGTGAAACTCAAAATTTAAATTACTTTAGGAGTCTGTAATATTTTCAGTTAGACTACCGTTTGTTAGTTATGCTTCTAGTTTATGCAGCTATTAATATTTTTTTTATTGAAATAGTTTTCTAAATGAAAAATAAATACGTTGAAATATTGTTCTTTGTTATTAAAAATATTGCGAAACATTAAAATTTAAAATATTGGATTTTCCCAATAGTCCCCTCTAGCCCTGTCCTCTGGGGTGACAGCTGGGAATGGATTTCATTTCACCCAGAAAACTATTAGTCTATTTCACTAGTGTGTCTTATGGCCAGGTTGCAGTACTTTGTTTTTATGTACGCACGACCTCGCCCCCCGCCCTGCCGCGCGAGCGATATAATGCCTAAATTTTGACTGTTTATTGCTTCTTGGAGAAAAACTATAAAGAAATTATACAATATGTTTTCAACATTTACTTCAAAATAAAAAGTTCTATCTATTGATATAACTTTTATATAAATTCATGATGAAATGTCTTAGCAGTACACGTTTGAAATTGTGATTTAGAGTCATGTTTGATAAAAAAAGTATCGAGCCGATCATTCTAAATCGCGTTTCTATCTTTACGATTTACAAGAGAGTATGTTCAATTTTTATGTAATGATTTTTATTTATTAAAAAACTCGTATTTAGTTCGATTTTTATAGGTTAAAAAATCTTAAAATTACTGCAACCCCGCCTTAAAATGATTATTGTATTTAAGTATTTATTACTTACCTGCCTACCTGTTTAAAATATCACAAAAAACCTTTTAAACCATTTGAGGCCTAGAGTAATTCGGTTCAGCGAATTTTTTCAGGCTTTGATATTATTTTATTTTTACACCAAAATAGAACGAGATTTACACAACATATAATTTTTTTTTAAATTCGTACTCTATTTAAGACTTGTATGATCGCGCGTTGTATGGAGCAGCTGATTGACAGAAAAATCAATATCGTTTTCATCGCTGTCGTTGAAATCATGTGTACCTACTTACTGGATTCCGATTATTTTTTTTAATTTTATACCATATATTTTTTACACCAGCTTATTTATTTTTCTGTAAAAAAGTAAGACAAAAACTTTTGCTTATATTATTTGGCATACATATTATATTTATTTGGTTGCTGAATTTAGATGGATGGACTGTGTTAAGAACGATAATTATGGTAAGGAAGGAAGAAGGTGTCTCATGAGAAGACGAGAAACAGGAAGTATGGAAGAAGCAGACAGGCTGCGCCGAACCCAAATGAATTGGGATAAGGGCCAGAGAATGATAATAATGATATTATGTAGCATTCGATTACACAAGTTTTACTGTTAAATATAAACAACTAGCTTTTGCCAGCGGCTTCGCCCGCAAAAAATGACGATTTTCCATACAAATTTTCATCCCCTATTTAACTCCCTTAGGGGTTGAATTTCGAAAAATCCTTCATTATTCCTTGTCTACATTATAAAAGGAACCTCTGTGCAAAATTTCAGCTTTCTAGGTCCAAGCGTTTGGGCTGGGCGTTGATGAGTCAGTCAGTCAGTCAGTCAGTCAGGACTTCTCTCTTTATTTATATAGATAGATAGATAAAATTATTAACTTTGTGATCTGTAAATCTTTTATAAGAAAAGGAAAGAAAACAAAGATTTAATGATCACGAAATAAATCTATTATTGTTTGAAACCGAGTTTCACTCTGATTATAATTTTATGAACTTCGTAGAGGCCTGTTAACTTTTCCAAACTTTCGATCTAGAAAAGTAACTATATAGACTGGTATAAAATGTAATACGTACTTACAAACGTTTGTTTTTTTAATACTAAAAAAAATATTATTAAAAAAAGATATACAATCAGATTTTAATGCATGCTATATTATCTACTCGTATAATGTATCGTATAATGTGTTTTTACCCGACTGCAGTGAATCCCAAAAGGATAGTTATGTATTTTTCTTTCGCTTCTTCAATATTCTCTGTAAATTGAGAAGTCTGGCTCGTGTAATACATCCCTGTAGATACAAATCACTTATCAATAAAGATTTTCATTTCCTTAAACCACATTGCGTACAAATTCTCCTATCTCTACATTCTTCTGCTATTACACCATATAGAATAGAAAGTAGAATCTACCTATAAATCTATAGGGCAGACTTTGCCCTGTAATGGGGAAACGATGGGAACTATAAAAAAGTCTTAAAAAGTGAGATGTTGCAAGGCTAATGACATTGCTTCCCGATGGGGAGATAACGTTCTTTGAAATTGTTATTTATTGATTATTTTGTCTTTTTCAGTCAATAAGTGAGCCTACAGCATTCAATATAAAATTACTAACTATTTAGCTAATTGAAAAAAAAAAGATGTTTAAATCAATTACCTACTTTAAAAAATTGAGTTAATTAAAATATTTTTTTTTTAAATAAAGTCACTGACATCCATTATTTGTATGTAATTGAACTATTATGCAAAAATAATAATCACTCAAATGGCCACCCTAATTACTTTTTTATAACTTAGGTACGTGAAGTTTTAAGGTTTTTTTTTTCCAAACGACAATATTAAAAAATGAGACACGTTATAATTATAAACATTAAAAAACTCGACGGATTAAATCATTTTGAATCAAACAGTTTATTTGTAACAATATTTGAATCAAAAGTATACCAAGTGGCGTGGTATAGAAGCGCCATCTAGTGGTAAGTGTTACGGAACTAAGCAAAATGTGTGGAACGCGAAGAGACTCGTAGTTCTAGGAAATACTTTTGCCAAGTAATGAAATCGAGCTAAAATAAAAAATAGGCTATTTTAGTGGCTTTTTAGAAGTCGTTTTTTTTGTAAAAAGTTTTTTTATTTTATTACTACTTAGTTGCAGAGTACTACATAATTATTTATATTCTTCTCATGAATCAATTTAACATTGTAACTTGAATTTATTAAAGACCACCGTTTCAACCTATGTCAAAAGGGAAAAAACCAATTTGCTAAACCGATTTTGAAAAAATTTCTATAGGATACATCCGGATTGAAAGATTTTTTTTATAATTTTCCAAAGAGATAGAAATTAATTTAAATTAATTATTTATTTCAATTGAATTTCAAGAGGTCCTGCAGTGGACGTCGTTTGGCTGAAATGATGATGATGATAATTTTTTCTTTAATTGACTTTTAAAAAGAACGAGTTTCTCATTTAGAAACTCGTTCTTTTTAAAAGTCTACTAAAAATAAAGAAAGCCTTGCGTATATACCCACGTCTTCATCCGTGTGGGGTCCGGAAACTATTCCACGGGACCGTACTACGGAGAGTAGGGGGGTGTAAAAGTATCCTAAGTTTTAATCCAAGGTATAAACTCTCTCCCGTCGAGACTGCGGGTTATTCGCAAGAGATACCGCGGCCTCGACATAAAGGGCTAAGAAGGAACATGGGTGGTTTTTAGTTATTAGAAGTCTGACACTCCCTTTCGCTCTGCCCAAGAGCAGGAGGGAATGAATTTGATTATTTCACACCCGCCAAAAAAAAAAGGTCTAAGAACTCTCTGTGTGCCAAATTCAGCCTATAATGTTCCCACTGCAGGGACTCAGGCCTACTCTCTAGGAGAGGAATGGGCTCTAATCTACCACGCGGGTCCAGTGCAGGTTGGTAGATGTCACATGTCTTGGAATATTTGGTTCTAAGACATTTTTTATGATGTTTTCCTATATCGTTTCGAGAGCAGCGGTGATGAAATTATTTACACAAAGTAATGCACCTGTCTGGGTTCGAACCCACGACTTACTGAAGTCGGGACCGCCACCACTGGGCCACCGCTGCTCAGAGTGAACCTACTTTTGTTGTAGTGTGTCAGTTTGGACATACCTATTAAATATCTCTTTAAAGAGGATTATATATTAGAATACTTTTAAGAGAACAATCTTAAGGTACAAGTTTTAGCCGACTGCACGTAGCAGCAGCAGACGACATGTCGCAGCGACACTACTGGTTTCTACGTATTTCTATGAAATTCCCTCCGTAGTTAGCGACATGAAGCTAGCGACGCGTCGTCGAGCGGCAGACGGAAGTGTCGTCCGACCGCAGATCAGTAGTGCCCATAGATAACAGAAACAACAGGAGATTTGCCCTTTAGTGAAACGTCATGACGCAACGACGTGTCGTGACGACATGGAGCGACGACATGTCGTCTGCTGCTGCGTGCAGTCGGCTACCAACTTGTACCTTTATTTGTTCAAAAATGCATGATCATATTAGCTTCCTTCGACGTATTCTCACTGATAGGTAGGTACAGATAACCGCTTAAAGTTCGACGGTTTATTAAACGTTTGTGTCCCATAAATGCTTCGTAATTTTGTTTATTGCAATAAATATCTAATTGTAGGCATTGTAGATGATCTCGAAAATCAACTTCACTGTCCACAGAAAGTAATCTTCACATAATTTAATGCGGAGGCAAAGTAATATCAATAAAAAATACGGGTTTTGGAGAAAATGGTAGTAAATGCCAATTTTTAAAGAACACTACCTTTCCTCTCCAGTGTAAGGATTAATTATATACTTATATACTTTATTTGTTTATGTATCTTAGCTTTATGTATATATAAGTATATTTCTATATTTATTTAAGTATATGTTTATTTTAGGTTGAGTTAGATAAGGCACATAAACACATTATTCTTTTCTTAATTTCTCCTTTAGCAGGTCTGTTGGCAGAAATTTCTTGAGAAATAAGCAGTACCTTTGTACTAAAATATTATTTTAATGTTATTTTCCTGTGCCGTCTACTGTGTGTATATAAATAGAAAAATAAATAAATATAGACATTTGTAATAAGTGGACCTCGGTATTAGCACTGATTGCCACGGGCCAGGTACGTACATAAGCTTCGCCTCCATACATTAAGTCGCCTAAGTACATTATTGGAGACAACCTCATCTTCGTACTAATTAAGATTTGCCTTGTTGCAAAGAAAATGCATTGGAAAAATCCTATGCTCGGGTAAAAACCACCTTAACTTGCTTGGTCTACAGTAGAGTTTCCCCTAGGCTCCGATATAGTCAAAGATTGTTTGATATAAAGCTTTGTCAATAAGCTATTTTCCATCCTTGCTTATTATAAAACTAATAAGAGACGCTTATTGGACCTGCTCAGATTTAAGCTGTAGACAATTTTGTACAAAAGATACCTATTTTTATTTTTTATTTCCTTTGAAACATAATTTTATGGTATTCATAACAGCTTACGTCTGTGACAAAAAACATCTAATTCGTCCGTCAGATATATTTCCAAAAAATGTTGGATACCTATATTTTTCTTTTTTCACTTTAACAAACAATGAAGACGATACAGTGCTATGAAAACTCGTGTGACGTCATAATGTAAGACATTAGTACGACTTTTTTTACCGGCGAGTGAAGTCACAAACCCCCGCTCAAATTGATTTGATAAAACAAAAAATACGTATCCAATATTTTAGGGATAATCTAACAGATAGACTAATTAGAATCTTATTTTTTTGTCACGAAACATCCTTCCATATACCACGTAACGCATAGAATCGAGATTTTAAGACTTATTTTCTACTCGGAAGGAAACCTTTTTCTTGATCTAAGAAGCCACAATGACAAGGTCATAACTTAGGTCGCAGTTCTAATAAAAACTTACTCGTAAGTTAATTCGTAAACAATCACAACCATGAAACTTATAAAACAAAGCAGCAATTTGCAAAGTTCAATAAGTTAGATTAGGATATTATAACTTACTTTTTTGTTATTTATAGTGATATTTGACTAAGTTTAAGACATTTATTTAATGTATGCCTAATCAAAATTGGTATTTATTTGAAAAATACCTTTTTTTACAAAAACACATCCAGTTATATTTTTTTTCCAATTATTAGGTATGTGACAAAAACACCGGTATCTATTAAACAAGTCATAGTGCTTACTTGAGCAAAAGTCATTGTTTATGATACGATTTTTTCTCTGTAGTTTAGTAATATTCCTTGATGTTAGAACTGATATAGGTTAAAATTCATAGGTTTGGTTAGTATCTGACAGCTGTCAGTCGAGTGCGCACGTAATCGAACAAAGCGCCGTATATTTTTTAAACTTAAAATTATTTCAAGTCAAAACAAGTTTCGATGTACAACAAGTTCTCAGTATCGACACTCAGAATTCGTACACAACTCACAGAATACAAGGACGAAATTATCCAAGAAAGTACACAAATACTTAGTTGAGTCGCGGCCGAGTTCACGCGAAAATGAATGAAACCGAAAGTCAACGGCCCCAGCGATTTGTTCGGAACAACAGACTTAATAACTCGCCCCATTCATACCGACCTTCGTCTTCAGACGGAATTAGTCGATTATGTGTGAATGACGCAACTCTATTTGTCTATGTTTTTTATGACGGTGCGGTCCATCACTATTTGTAGTATGGGAGACGACTTTTTTTCGATTTTGTTTAAAAGTTTTATTTTAAATCAATGGTATAATAGGGGATCGGACTGGGTCAAAATAATTTGATTCTGTTTAGTCCGTAAGTTAGATTATCGAAAAATATTGAATACGTGTTTTTTGTTTTATCAAATCAATAAAAAAATACGAAGATAAAACGCGTCAAAGATCTTGGAGTGGGGCTTGAAACGTCACTTGTGTCGTCAAAATGTACTATCATATGACGTCACACGAGTTTTCGAAGCACTGGTATCGTCTTCATTTTAAGTTTACGTGAAAAAGAAAAAATACGTGTCCATAATTAGTTTTTTTTTTGTCCTATCCCTTAGTATGTTACAATCAAAACTGTTAATCGGAAACTACTTTCAGTCAAAACCCATAATAAGTTAAAACGCATTTTCTCTATTCAAAATTATGTAAGCTATATTGTGTGAGGTTGTCCAAACGGTCACAAAAAAACTTAACAAACTAATAAGTTTCCAAATGACCTTTAGGGTGTTTTGTTAATAAAACAGAAACTACTTAATAAGGTTCTAAGTAAATGTTTAATAGTTTTGACTGATTACCAGTTTTGACTGTGACATTTATAACTATTTCAGTAGGTATAATAATTCAGTTTGATTTTCCTAATGGAAAATGTAAGAACTTATTAAAATATTTTATTTAGTTGAAGTGGTATTGTGGCAGTTAGGCACTGCAGGGCTATTGCGTATCTTTTAATGTCAGTGGATAACATATAAAATAAAATAAAATACAAATGACAGTGGATAACTTATTAGTATCTATCAAATAACTGTCAAATGGTGAGTTTTTAAGAAAAAAATGTAAAAAACCATAACCAATTTACAGTTAATCTATGGACATTTCTGATAGCCACTGACGTTAAAAAGATACGCAATAGGGGGGCAGGTGTCCGAGTTTTTTATGGCATCCAGCCTCTGACTTAGCTGTAATCATTTTATATTCATCAATACAAGGATATTTTTTACAATTATATAACGTATTTTATCTGAAACGAATCTTATCAATCAGTTTGTTTGGTCAGTTTCCCCAAACTAAGTAGTACTATGTTAGTGTTAGGTACTTGTTTCTTGGGGACCTCAAGTTATTATACGCTATAAAATATAACGTACTATATTAAAAAAAGAAAAATAACTTGAGATTACTTGAGATCCTTAAAATCTTTATTTGCAGAAATTGAGGTAGACTTTTATCCAACTGTGGATCGTACTGCGGTACTCAAAGATATTTAATGGTGTAAGCCGTCACTTAGTAAAGTTTTGACATATTTTTGTATGACAAAACTGTCAAAACCTTTACTAAGTAAAGCTCTCTGAGTGCGGCAGTAAGTCTATGGTTTAACCCACGGCTGGGCAGAGGTCTAACAACAGAAACGCACCAGTACAAACTAATGTAGCAGTAAAAATCATGCAATTTATCTCCTCACCACGTGTAAGTTTGCCAATGTAAATGACCGGACATTTCGTCATCTCCCCTAACCCTATGATTATGCAAGTTTACGGCTGCAGTTCAAATGGGGTTGAACTCGGAACCGATCGATTCACAGCTGACCCCTTATACGTTGGGCTATCGTGTCTTTTTTGGGGAATCAATAAAATGATTGGAAAGAAGGGAGGTCTTTGCCCTGCAGTAGGACAGTTTGGAAATAATAAAAAGTTACGAAAAAGTGAGTGCTATACAGGGTGTAAAGTTACCTATCACACAACCGTCAACCAAGCATTCTGTACATCAAACTAAGTACCCCTACGCAAAATTTATTGCTGGGAAACGAATTTTTTTTGGGGTCCAAAATCTCATTTTACGGTAAAACTCAATGAAGCATTCTTAAAACATTGTGCTAGTGAATGCTTTGAATAGTAAAGTTATAACCTGAAAAACTAGTATTTACAAAAACAGCTGTGAAAAATTTGGAACTTTGACCCCCAATATCTCCATAACTAGGGGTTTCCCAGATATGGTCTAGAACAAAAAAAATATCGCAGTGGTGGGGAAAACAAGTGCCTTTCGTTTGCGTTACGGGTACTTTTGCACCCTTTAGATATGATAATAAAAACACAGTTTCATAAACTCGATGTTTATTTATTTTTAAACACAATTAAGTATTCACTACACTTCGGCTTTTAGCCGTAACTTATTCATAAACAAAACTTTTAATTTGTCACTTCAATGAGTATTTAGTTCTTTAATATATCTGTCGATTTATCTCAAAAGAACATTGATAAGAACAAAATAAAACTTGGACAAATCTTTCGGAAAGTGAAGCTTTTCTGAAAAAAGGTGTTCATTACTGGTATTAAAAATTAAAATCAGTAATGTTGACAAAAAACCCAAACATGATTATTTAGACATCAGACTCATTGATGTCCATCGTCATATTTCTTGCCATGGGACCGATGAAAGTAGCTGGAGTAACTCACTAACGGAAATCGCACATCCAACTCCGAGAGAGTGAGTTAAATAGAGACTTATAAGATAGATATAAGTAATAAAAACTAGCTGCCTAACTTTGACAAAGTAATGCATAGCTGTCTGTGCAGTTTTAGTCTGATTGCAACTTAAATGAAACAGAAAAGTCCTTACCTATCGAAAGCGAAACTGAATCTACGTTTCTAGGTGAGAGATTCAAACTGTACCTAGATAGACATTTTATTCTCAGTACAGCTCAGGGCCACTAATGAGAAAACACAAGCATGTGTGGACAGCATTCGACGCGTGGACTAGAAATTGTATAAAATGTGGCTGAGCACATTTCCATCGTCAAGGGAATTTGCACAAGGAGGAACAAGGAAGACGCGGGGGCACCCCTTTCTCTGGGGGGTGCGGGCCGGCCGTCCGCCCTACATACGTACCTACGAGGGTTGCCTGTTTACAGCGAGCCGGGCACGCACGCCGCTCTCTGTTCTACAGAATCAGGGCTGCGAGCTGGACACCCAGGGCTGTCGCGAAATACTTACATTTTCTTCATCGATTTTTTTTTAAAGATGAGAATTTTGTTGCTTTTTGATAGTCTATCATTTTTGGACTGTCAATCGGTCTTGTACTGATGAGAGAAAAATGAGGCAGTCTTTTGTTATGTGCACCTACTTACACAGAAGTTTTCGAACACGATGTTCGAAAACTTCTGTTAGTAGGTTACGTTACAACTACGAGAAGATCTATGTCGACTCGTAATCACTTATAATATAGATGCTGAAAGTTTCAAGGCTAGCTCGCCAAACTGAGCGTAAGGTAATGAAATCTTTAGTAAGTCTTAAAACAGTGTTTTCAAATTATACTTATATTTCGTAGATCTAAAATTGGAATGGCTAAGTGACTACGTGAATGTTATAACACTTTCTTAGTCCCATTGTAACCTGAAACTAATAGCAGCTGTAAAAAAAGAAACTTAAAAATTAAAAAATCTCCTAGATTTCTTCGAATTAATCAAAAGCCAAACTAACTTTCTAAACAGAAGAAATCACGAAAAAGTTTAAAATCTATTTTTATTTTAAATATTCAAATAGTCTTGAATAGTTCGAATTAACCCTAGCGGGCTAGTCGCCGTACTAGATGACGCAGGGTGGCCGAAGGGGCCGTGGGGGTGCGGCGAGCGATTCGGGGGTCGTGCGGGGGGCGGGAGGGTGTCGCACCCCCCTCACCCCGCGCCCCCCGCTGGCCAGGACGCGGACGGTAACACGAGTGCGCCTATGCGAGGCATGTATCTTGGACGAGCAGATATAACAGAGAAGTAGCCCCCAGTACCAAGCTTCTAATCGAACGCTCGGAGGTATGCTCTACTTTAGATTTGAAAATTGAAAGCATTTTAAAGTTTTTTGGTGGTAGTGTGTGTTTAGTAACGATGTAAGAAAATTTTGCCGGCAATTATTTTGACGAGTGGGCAGTAATTAGGAAACTCTAATAACCGTATCTATAAACAAGACATACTAAAAGAAGTTCGTAAACTTGAGTAACAATAGCTATTCGGCCGACTATTTTCGTCCTGTAGTTTAGTTATTACTTGAAGTTATAACTTTCAATTTATGAAAATTAATTTTTTTCTCACGGTTCTTATGTTTCAATTCTTGTTTATTGCATGAAAATGTTTGCATAAATAAAAACTTAAACTCAAGTAGGTAATGACTTAAACTTAACTATAGATACTAGAACTGCAGCAGATGCTAAGGTTCAACCTGAGTGCAGCTGATTCAGTATACTTTCTGCCAGCCGTATTATGTGTGATCTTACGGCGAATTTTTGTAGCGATGCTGTCGCAACGCGCGTTGGTTTTGTCGGCGAGGGCAAACACCTAGCAACCGCATAGCGACTGTATCGATGCGAACGCGCGACCGCATCGCTACAAAAAGTTGCCGTAGGCGAGGGGCCTTAACGACTTTTTAATTTCGTGAAAAATAGTTCTCACTGGCGGAAGTATCACATTATCTGACAGGGTATCTCTTTTGCGGCGATTTACACTGATTTTGCAAAATCTGTCAAGTTGAACCATCAGGCCTCAGCCTCGAATTTTGCGGCCAGCGGGGCGGCGGTGGCGGTGGCGCGGCTTGTATGGAGTGCACCGCTCGTTGCCCGCTCCCGCGCCGCTGTTTTCCGAGAACTGGTCCATTTGATTGTACGCAAAAGATCCTGCCGATCCCGCGCCACCGCCGCCGCCGCCCCGCTGCCCGCAAAATTCGAGGCTGAGGCCTAATAGTTACGTAGATATGTTACTATTATTTTATTTAAACTTGTTATTCCAACAGGATATAATCTCATATCATAAACGAAAAAGGTATAATTATTGGGATAGTTGTGCTCCTGAGTGAAAAATACGAATCAGCAAACGGAGTTTTGGAGTCGATCAGCTAGAGAAAATATATTATTTTTACGAAGTAGCTGGATCGACTAAAATGAATTGCAACTAGGGTTAACTTGACCAACGGATTGCTATTATTAAAAATGGGGATTGGGTCCGAACATTGAAAAAAAGTTAACTCCTTGTTAATACATATTTTGTGTTACAATACTAATTGGTGTGTGGGGAATAATTCAACATCCCTTTTTTGCCGTGAAATGCTCTTGGTGCAGTTCTGCCGTGCTAACGAAAATTGCAATAACTCGAGTTTCGCCCCAAATTGAGTTAAGTACTTATTCTAATTTTGCAGAACGGGACCTATGTTCTTTTTAGATAGTTTTGACGTATTTATGACGTAGCCAGTTTTAATACTAAACCTAACTGCAATATCTAGGTCGTAACGGAACAAAAATAAATCTTTAAACGCATTTTTCTCCTAATCAGGTTTAACCAAGTTATTGTATTTTCGTTAGCACGACAGAGTTAACGTTGGCTGCCTAATTATGCAAATCTTACATGACATACTTTACAAACAACTTAGTATACTAACATTTATTTCATCAAAACTAAAACGAACCAAAAAATCAATAAAACTAATTAAATAACTAAGTAGAGTATCCTTCATACCAGTCCTAGCTATTTTACATGTGCGCGGCCTATAGCTGCCGTCCTATCGGTAGGTACTGGCAGTCTCAATAGCATCACAGCGACTCAGAACGGAATATATTCCGTATTCTATGTATTCGTGTGGTCCGTGTTCCGTTTTGACCCGGTTTTCTAGAAACGCGGTCGATTTTCGAAAGATTTTTCTTTTTTTTTTGCCAAAGGCAGGTGATTAAAACGGACGGGTTGTCATTTGCGCGGTTTCATTTTCACTTGTAAAATGTTCGTCACTGATTTTTTGTTGGTTTGCTTTTTATGTCGCGTGTGATTTTGAAAAGATTTTTAGTAACGGGGTTTAACCCGTAGTGTTGTGAAAAAGTCTCATGAATTTCCATCTCTTTAAATCTTTTTTTTTTTTTTTTTTAATCTTGTTGTACTTCCATGGAAGACATTTTCACAAAATTAGATCATTAATGTCTGAAAGTAATTCCCACTGTAACTTGAAAATTAGTACATCCTTCTAAAAAACGAAACATAGCACAATAAAACCAATTAAGTACCTCCCCATCTACATCTACCTACCTCTGAAGAAAAAGGAAAATTTTACGAAAAAAAAAACGCTAACAGCCCACGAAACAAAAATAGAATAAAAAAAGAACCAAAATCAGTTGGAAAAGTAGACAATTTTAGAAACACGTAGGACAATATAAAGGGGTAGTACTGACGGACCGGATGCTTCCCTCGGGGATTGGACGCTCCTCCGTTGATTTTTTATAAATATTAATACGGTCATCTCTACCTACCCTTTCTTTTGTTGATCGATAAATAGATGTATTATTACCTATTCAAAAAAATATTAACATAAACTTTATTCTGGAACATAACAAAACGGAACGAAAAACCTATTAGGACTTTCTTATTGGTGATCAATAAAACGCCAACAAAAAAATTGTAAACAATTCCAATAAGTTTATAGGCATTTAGGTAGTGTAAGTTTTCTATGGGTCTACAACCAGTATTTTTTGCTAAAAAAAAAACAAATTATAACCGATGCTCATTATCACTAACACAAAGTGACTTTTGTATAAATGCGTAAATATTATAGCACTACATTGCAATGTCAACACTCGGCGCTGAACCCAACGTAGAAATTCCAATGGCACTTTTATAAAGTACGCGTTAAGGCGTCGCCGAGCGTTGACGAAAAAGAACATTTTTTTTTTAGAGTAACTTTTTCGGAAAACTACACTAATTTACTGTAAAAAAATTAAGGGTCAATAATTTTAAGATAATGTAAGAGTCGTGAAGAGTAGTAGAATAACATTTTATTACTCGGTTAAAATATTATGAATAAGTTTTACATATACTAACATAGGTAACATAACATCACGCCTGTAATCCCCGCAAGGTAAGGCAGAGGTGTTTCTAATAGTAATAAGTAGTATAAATTCGTTTCTAGAACCTCCACACAATCGGACAGATTAGATCAATGTTTAACTTTTTCTCTGGCCTAATAATACGAGTAATATTAGAATCTTACTTCTCAACTCATCTCACTAATGTATTTTTATACGCGAAAGTTGGTGAAGGATGAATGAATCTATCGATGTTTGTTACTCTTCTACGCAAAAACCACAGAACGGCCATTGTTTTAAAAAAAAAACAGATTACATACTTACAAAAACATCAGTGGCCATAATAAATACAAGGTTGGTCTAAAATAAATATTTTTGGTTTCTGTTTTATAGAAGCTAGTTGGAGTCTATACCTACTATAAAAGTATAAACAATTAAGACGTATACTACCTCAAAATTAAAAAAAAAACAAAATTCAAAGCATTTATTTCAAGTAGGCCGTTACAGGCACTTTTGAATAGTCGAATCAAACTAACTGCGGCACTCAGAGATATCCAACGATTACTCAAGCCGCCACCCAGCAAAGGCTTGACATACTTTTGTATGACAAAACTGCCAAAAACCTTTACCAAGCGACGTCCCAAGCAACCACTTAAGCTCTCCGAGTGCGGCAGTAAACTACTGAAGCTAAATAAACTAAGCTACAGTCCCAGTCACAAGGCATAATAACTCGTGATTGTACTGTAGTTGCCCATTCCAAAGCGTTGGTCTCATGAGAAGAATGGCAAGAAACTTCATGGACACTCTTTTAAAATCGTTTGTGTTTACAATATGTTCAAGGTACAGACATAATCTTGGTATAATACACACATGAAGACTATGCAAATTAGCGTCTGAGATGGTCTTTTGAAGAAAGCACCACACAGATTTGAGTGGACCCGTCCAGTCAGTGCAAGCTTTTGTCAGTTATCGTGGAGCTCGACTTATAACTCAAGGAGCTCAACGTCACGACGAACAATACCAAAGAAAGGACATTTGGGTGGGTCGCATAGAATACTCAAACTGCCAGACAATCGTTAAAATTACATAAAAACCCACACGGTCCTCACATTCACAATATAAAAATAATAAAATACATGAAGACTATGCAGATTAGTGTCTGAGATGGTCTTTTGAAGAAATCACCACACAGATTTGAGTGGACCCGTCCAGTCAGTGCAAGCATTTGTCAGTTATCGCGATTTCGAAAGTAGTACATTGGTTTAACGCTAATAATTTGCTTCTCAATGAAAAGAAAACCAAATGCATTAGGTTTACACTACCTAACGTTAGGCAGCTGAAAACTTGTGTGTTGGTAAAGGGCGAAGAGTTGAATCCTGATGATAGCACGGTGTTCTTGGGCTTAACTTTAGACGCTAAGCTTCAGTGGGGACCTCATATAGATAAATTATCGAAAAAGCTGAGTTCCGCAGCATACGCAGTTAGAAAGATTCGTAACTTAACCGATGTAGAGACAGCCCGATTAGTATACTTCAGTTATTTTCATAGCGTAATGTCGTACGGCATTTTGTTGTGGGGGAATGCCGCCGACATTCAGACTATCTTTGTTTTGCAGAAACGGGCGGTTAGATCAATTTATAAATTGAGCCCCCGACACTCACTCAGAGAAAAGTTTAAGGAAATTAATGTAATGACTGTTCCTTCTCAGTATATTTATGAAAATCTTATGTATGCTCACAAAAATATAAAGATGTTTAAGAAATATAGTGATATTCACAATATAAATACTAGAAATAAGCATAAATTTATTGTACCCACAACAAGGCTCAAGAAGATAGGTGGATCATTTAAATGCCAATGTATTCGTTTTTATAACAAACTACCAAGCCACGTTCAAAATTTAAGCCTAAATAAATTCAAATCCTTCATAAAACGAAAACTTTGCCAGAAAGCTTTTTATGCTGTTAAAGATTATATATAGGACAAAAAAGCTTGGGATTGAACTGCCCCAATCTGAATTGACATAATACCTATTTTATTTTTACTTTTACAATTTGACATTTTATTAATTTTCTTTATACAAATTGACATTATTTACTTTTTCAAGTATGATATTATTATTTTTTGATGAATATTTACATTGTTAAATATTTTTATTTTTTTATTATTTTTGCGTATTTTTGACATGTTTTAATAGTTTGACATTATAATTTCTTAAACTTAATATTTAATTATTTAACATTGTGAATGTGAGGATCATGTGGGTCTTTCTTGAATTTTAACGATTGTCTGGCAGTGATAAGCGACCCACCCAAATGTCCTCTCTTTGGTACTGTTCGTCGTGACGTTGAGCTCCTTGCGTTATAAGTTGAGCTCCACGATAACTGACAAATGCTTGCACTGACTAGACTCAGATTAGCAACCCTATTTGTGGTGGTTCAAACTTCGCTTGAACTGCTTGACCTGGCCTGTTGGTCTAGTGGTTAGTGACCCTAACTGCTATGCCGGAGGTCGTGGGTTCGATTCCCACCCAGGACAAATGTTTGTGTGATGAGCACGATCATTTGTTCTGTGTCTGGGTGTAATTTATCTATAATATGTATGTATTTAGAAATATATAAGTATGTTTATCAGTTGTCTAGTACCCATAACACAAGCTCTGCTTAGCTTGGGACTAGATGGCGTTGTGTGATAGTTGTGGAATATTATTATTATTATTTAGGGAAAACATGTTCTGTTTCATAGCTCGTTGGCTAGTTTAAGCTACGTTAACGGGCCTTAGCCAAAGTCAGCGTAGCGAGTGTGTGTGTGTGTTGTGAAATATTTCATTTTCGTCAATCTGCATGAACTTCCTCACTATTCTGCAGGTGTTCAAAATCGCGGCTTTTTGGAGTGTAATGTAAATTGAGTCTTTAAGGTCTATTAGTTTAAGGCTATGGTGGAGGTGGTTGGGTATAACACCCGTGGTGGAGACAACTATTGGTACCACGTACACTTTTTCTTGATTCCACATTCTAGTGACCTCTTCTTTCAAATCTGCATATTTACTAATTTTCTCACCTATTGTTTTTTGCAAGTTATGCGTGTTCGGGACTGCTATATCTATGAGGTATGTGATTTTATTTACTTTGTCTTGAAGGATTATGTCTGGTCTGTTGTAGTGAACAGTCCTGTCGGATAATATGCCGCGATCGTAAAAGATTTTGTGAGTGGTATTTTCTATAAATGGCTTCGGTACATATTTGTAATAAGGAGTGTTTGAGTCTTCAATGAGCTTATGTTTGAGTGCCAGATTTTGATGGATGATGTTTGCTACCTGATTGTGCCTGTGGGTATAATCTGTTTGTGTGAGTGTTGTGCAAGCTCCTGTGATATGTTGGATGGTCTCTGGTTGGCTGTGACATTTTCGGCATTTATCGTTAATTATCGTGGGGTCTTTTATGATGAATTTCCTATAATTTTTAGTATTTATGATCTGATCTTGTATCGCGATAATAAAACCCTCGGTTTCCGGAAACAAAGAACCAATTTTAAGCCATTTATTTGATGCTAGTGTGTCTACATGAGGTTGTTCAAGATCATGGGGATGTCGCCCATGCAACACTTTCTTCTTCCAATCTTCTAACTTTTGTTTTTGTGGGTCTTCATTGTTAGTGTTTTGTGTATCTGTTTGTTCGTTTAAGTTAAGTGGGGTGTAGTTGTTGTCGTTCATTACTATAGTTTTATGTATATTACTTGTATGAGATTTTTTGTAAAAGAATGTTTTTAACCTTGTTATTTGTTTCTGCCAAAGATTGTGGATATCAATTAGGCCTCTCCCTCCATTTTGACGACTGATAGTTAATCTTTCTATTGCAGACTTCGGGTGTAGGTTATTGTGTTTAGTAAGTGTGGTGCGTGTCATTCTCTCGATTTGCTGGATGTTAGTTTTTGACCATTTGATCACTCCAAACGAGTATGTTAGTATTGGGATCGCGTATGTGTTTAATGCCTTAATTAGATGTTTTCCGGAGAGTTGAGTTTTACAAACTGCGACCACTCTTCTTTTGTATTCTGTGTTCAATGTTTGTTTAATTGTTGTGTGATCTAATCCTTTGAGTTGCCTGTATCCTAAATATTTATATAAATCGGTGGGTTCCATAGCTGTAATTGTGTCAGTATTGTTAATCGTATAGTCGCCAGGTTTAATTTTGCCTCTTATTATGTGTACTGTTTTACATTTATCTAGTCCAAACTGCATGTTTATGTCTTTGCTAAACTCTGTCGTGATATCTATTAGTTTTTTCATCTCTTTTTCTGTTTTTGTATATAATTTAATGTCGTCCATATAAATAAGGTGAGAGATAGTGGTTTCTTCTGTTGTTTGCTTAAGGCGATATCCGGCCTTACAACGCTGTAGTAGGTGAGATAGGGGGTTTAGAGCGAGGCAAAACCATAAGGATCTCCCTGATAGATCCCTTTTTTAATAGCAATCTGGCGAGTTGTGACTGTGTTATCGCGGTAATTTAATTGTAGCGTAGTTTTCCATCGGGACATAATATTTTGTAAGAATTCTATTATTGTAGGATTTATTTTGTAAATATGTAATATTCGGATAAGCCAGGAGTGTGGAATGCTATCAAAAGCTTTTTTATAATCTATGTAGGTACAGTGTAAATTTCTATTGTTTGTGGCAGCATGTTTGTGTATGATTGAATCGATAACTAGTTGTTCCTTACATCCCATGTGTCCTCGCCTGCAACCCTTTTGTTCCTCTGCTATTATGTTGTGGTGTTCTACGTGTTTATTGATTTTTGTAGTGATTGCTGACGTTAAGATCTTGTATATTGTGGGTAGGCATGTAATCGGCCTGTATTGGGAAGGTTGTGATGAGTATTGAGTTTTTGGCAACATGTAAGTTATTCCTGTAGCAATAAATTCCGGGATGTTTTGTTTTCCTAAAATTATTTCTGTTAGATTTTTAGCTAAAATTTTGTGCAATGATTCTAATTTTTTGTACCAATAATTGTGTATTTTATCAATGCCAGGAGATTTCCAATTGTGTAATCTCGCTGTAACACTAGTTATGTCAGACTCAGATAACTCGATGAATTCCATTTCTTCAAGTGAGCTCCATTTAGTTTCTTCGTCTTGAATCCATTCAGATGTTTCTTTGTGATGTACTTGTTCTTCCCATATGCCAGCCCAAAAGGTTTCTAATTGTTGCGATGTTGGTAGTTCTATGTTGTTTTCGGTTGTTGGTGTGTCGGTGTCAATTTGTGGTTGCTGTATTTTTCTGTAAAAGTTCTTTTCATTGGCAGCAAACAGAGCGTTGTCATTTATACGTTCTTGTGCTTTCTTATATCTTCTCAACCTATGGACTTTTACTGCTAATTTCTGTTTTATTGTATCAAGGAATTCTTCCGGTTCTTTATTGAGCCTTTCGTGTCTAGTATGCACAGCCATGTTTTTGAATATTACTTCTACTCTTTTAACTACTTTATTTGATCTATTGTTGTTTATATATTGAGTTAGTCTACCGCAGTCTGCCCTAAGCTTTTCAATGTCCTTTTCTAGTCTTTGTTGCCACGCTGGCTTATTAGTATTTGATTGTCTCCTATTGCCTCTGAATTCTGTGATTTTGAAATTGAGTTCTTCGGAAATAACTAATGCTGTACAATATATCAGAGTATGTACGTCTACGAGTTGAGTTTCTTCGCTAATATACTGAGTGAGAATATTTTGATTAAATAAATGAACGAGTTGAGCAAGTTTTGGTGAGTACCTAAGCTTGGGAAGTTTCGGTCGAGATGCCGGGTCCATCCCGGAATATTGAGTGAGAGCTGTTTTAAACTTATCGTGTATATCTTGAATACGTGAATCTGTGGGCGGGTTTTGCTCTATATTTGCAAGAACCTCAATATCATTTTCTACCATTATGGTTTCATTTTCGGTTTGTGTGGATGTATGCGTGATTTGTGAATATGTCTGTGACGGATAGTGTGTATACGATTGTGTGTGAGGTTCTGATTGAGTGTACGACTGTGGTTGTACTTGTTGAGTGTTATCGATTATGTTTTGAGTTACTGTGATATTATTAGTGTCTTCATCATTTACTGATTCTTGATCTAATTGTGTGCGTACTTCTACTTTTAACCTATCTATTTCTTCTAATGACAAAAGTTTATTCCTGATGATAGCTCTTCTTTGATCCGAAATTCTTTGTTCAGAAACAGTTATCTCTGGATATCGGCGTGTGAAGAGTTCATGCAGTTGTTGTCTGTAGGTTGTCATATCTGTTTCTAATTTAGTAATGTGTAGGTAAGTTCGCATGATAAATGTGTTAACATCTTTGCTCCATTTCATGCGAACTCTTGCTTTTCCAGCCATGGTGGACGCGGGTAAAAAGGTAGAAACTCCCCGCGCAGCATTCAAGGTCGGAGTGGGTGAAAGTGTATTTAAACTAATGATGGGGGGTGATGAAAGTGTTGGTGACGATGGTATGGATGGTGATGATCGCCCAGAAGGTGCGTACGAGACTGTGCTTGGACTATACGGTTCTACAGGGGTGTCTGTCCTGTCCGTCAGTCTGTCCCCATCGTCAATGATTTCGGCTGTAGTATCTTTGTCGGTGGGAGCCCGCCTGTTCAACTCCTCACCGCTGACGGTTCGCATGCTGTGGCACCCAGCGTCAGCTCCAGATGCGCCCCGACGATCGCCCCCGGGTAGCGGTCCTATACGTATTCTCTTTGAACGAGTCTCCATTTTTAGTGGGTTTCCAGAGCCACGTTAGCCACGCCAGTAATTTCTCATTCGTGTGTCCGCCCCCCACGTGATTAGATGGTCAATCAGGACGTGTGGTTGTTTAGGGGGCTTATTATTATTATTATTACTATTAGAATAAAGTTCTAATCAGCTTGCACTACAAAGCGGTTGTTACGTCTTTCGCTGCGGCCGAAAAGTGCGAAATTAGTGGTATATTGCGATTTAAAAAAAAAACTATTGATTGGACTAAAAAAGTAAAACACTCTGATTTTAGTATGTTGCTTGTAGAATTATTCGGTAAAATGAGAACGATGACATGTATTTTAGTATGGTTTTTACTCGTTAAAAGAAATTTATAGAGGTATCTTCGTGATTTTTTTCTATCGAGCAAAGTTAGTTGTATTATGTTTTCACAACACTATCACACTAGCATATATCCTGAAGAATATCATATATTTTTCTGATTTTGATTACTGCAGTGAATCATATACTTTTACGCATTAACACTCGCGTTTGAGGTAGTATAAGCTCATACGAGATCGCACGGAAACGAATCTGGCTGCAACCGACAAGGGGGTCTAAAATGTCCACTTCAGCAGATCATAATAGGATCATAGTACGAATTGGCTTAACATTTATGAAACGGAATATTCATAATAGTAACTACTTATGTGACCGTTTTACAAATAAACGCAATTCATAATATGACGCAGATCATATTATGAATTGCGTTTAGATTTGAGTGGCCATTTTTCATAGAACAGCTTTTTGAACATTTTGAAATATCCATCAGAAGCTTTGAACATTTTGAAAATATGTAAAAACTATTCTGTTTTAGTAAAGATATAGTTATGCTACCAGTTATTTATATTTTGCCGCATGTTGTGTTTTTCTTTGTTTTTTTTTTTGCTAAAATGTTACCAAACATAAATTTAAAAAATATATTGATTTTCATTAGTAGGTACTGTTACCTGCCTAACTCCATGCAAGTGATCATATCACACATACGACTTATCTCTATAACTGGATGGTTGTCGATTTAAGTATTAGAAGACAAGAATTAGTTAAACTTTACTTAAGGTTTCCTTAAGTGTCCCATCGGGGCTGTGGATTATCGAAAGGATAACGCGGCTTCGACACAAGGGCGAAGAAGGAACATGGGTTTGGTTTTTAGTCAGTAGAAGTCTGACATTCCCAAAAAAAAAAAAAAGGTTTCCATATGTGTAGTCAGAAAACTTCACAACTTTTAGTTACCCTTACATAATTCTAAGTAGAGTTTGGCAAGTCAACAACTGACGGGACAGTTGGCGCAGTGGCAGTGGCACTTCGTGTCGCGGGTTCGATCCCAGCACGGAACAAATATTTGTATGGCCTACAGATAGTTGTTTCTGTCTGTTGTCTAAGTGAGTTTAAATGTTTGTGAACGCACCCATCGTACAGGAAATATTCCTAGTGTGGGACAATGTTTAAAAAAACTTCTAATTCTTAAATACGAACCGGGTGTTTAGTACTTAGTGTTATCCCACTTCTGATATCTCGGATAGACCGGCAAAGAGTCCCACACACAATTAGCATGAGCCATTGTGCGAGGTGGAGTCGCCAGCGGGTTGAATGCACCCTATGCACCCCCACCGTCCTACTGCATTGCATTCAATGAACTTGTACCATTCCAACTTTTCAACCCCCTCTAAAGAGGAGGGAGTTTGAAGGTCACGTTCTCGTAAACTTTCGCTTTCACGGCATTCATGCATTTTATAGGAACGTACGTAGGTACATGTGAGATGCACTTTTCGCGCTCATTGACTACCGAGGACAAGTTACAGACTTACAGCGTTTTTGAAGGTATCTTTGCTCAGTTTTTGTTAATAAACATTTAAATTAAATAAGTATAGAATACCGCGGTTTCGTCTGCATGGATGTCGGTTAACTTGACATATTATATTTATACTAAAAACCATCCTCAAGAATCACTCTACCCATTGGTGATGAGATCATGAAAACCGGTGCAGTCGTTTTGGTCAGCGATTACATCAAACTGAGCATCAAACGAAGCGATGCGCTTGAATTTTATTTATGTGATTAGTCCTAAGATATTCGTTTAAACTATATAGTGTAAAAGAGTAAATTAATGTGCATGAAATGCTGAAAATAAATTAAAGGCTTTGCCTTTAATTTTTTTAAATTAATATGGATTAATACCGTATTTGTGTAAATAGCTATCCAATTACCGCTTTAAAATGGCCCATTTTTTAAAGTATTAAAATTAATACAGTATGTTATCCTTAAGAGACAATGACAATGACTTCAGTTTATCCGTGATCATGGTGCTTGTAACAGCGCCGAAATATCGGGAACTCGAAACAGAAATCAAACATGGTAAATATCCCGTTTATGATATTAATAGTAGTGTCAGTGACCATGTCAGTTTAAAAACTTAGATAGACATTTGCCATCGCGAACTTTGTTGTAGACCTATAAATAAGATATACAATTCCACTATACATCATTTTGTTATATCAAAAAGGGTTAAGGCAGCATTTTCGTTGAAAGCTCCCAGACAAATTTTTCGACACCTCCAACAAATATCATTATATTTTAGCCAATGTATACAAAAACATGACAAATTATATATTAAATCCTTGCTCGAGAACCATTGGTGAAAAGGGCATGAAAATCGGTGCTGTAGTTTTTGAGTTTAACTCGAACAAACAGACAGACAGACGCGGCAGAGGACTTCGTTTTGTGATATTATAAACGTGAAATTGTGAGAATGAATGGAAAAATCTATATAAAATCAAAATCTTGGCATGAAACTGCAGTAATGGGGTCATACTCGTACAACAGAATAACTTATCTAAGTATGTCTTTGTAGCAGGCTATCCTAATCCTAACTAATATTATAAATGCGAAAGTAAGTTTGCCTGTCACCTTTTCACGTAAAAGCCACTGAGCCGATCATTCAGTAATTTTGTATGTATTGTTTTCAGGTGAACAGAAACGGACATAAATATGGTAAAAAAGTAGGTACTGTTCCCAAGGAAAAGAAGTACCTATAACGTTCTGATAAGAAATGGCACGTGTCTTTCGAAACATGATTAAATAATATTATTAGAGAAACTTAAGTGGTATTTTTGAGAGTTCCGTACCTCGAAAGGAAAAAACGGAACCCTTGTAGGATCACTTGTCTGTCTGTCTGTCTGACCATTCCCCACCCCTATATCATCGAAACTAGAGAGCCTAAAATTTTGAAATAAGTACAGAAATTAGATAGGTAGATAGAATAATCTTTATTATGTACACCAAATTACAAAAAAACAATAGTAAAACATTTTACAAGGGGTGACACAATGGGCGGTCTTATCGCTTAAAGCGATCTTTTAAAGACAACCTTTAAAAAATTAGTTCAACACTTATAGATTACAGGAAAACCTAAGAAGCCTATGGTGCTAAAATAACATGGAAAATCTCTACAATGGTACGGAACCCTTCATGTGCTAGTCTGACTTGCAATTGGCCAGTTCTTTTTTATAATGACTTCACGTGGACAAAGGTCGGAGGATCAACTTGTAATTTATAAATTAACTAGCTTTTGCCCACGGCTTCGCCCGCGTGGATGTCGGTTTAACTACAAAAATGACGATTTTCCATACAAACTTTCATCCCCCTTTTCACCCCCTTGAAGGTTAAATTTCCAAAAACCCCTTCTTAGTGCTCCCCTACCTTATAATAGGAAGCCGTGTGCAAAATTTCACATTCCTAGCCCCAGTAGTTTCGCCTGTACGTTGATATGTCACCCAGTCAGTTCTCCTTTTATATATATAGAAGATAGATAGATATATTGTGTAAAACGTAGTTTACACTGGCGAAGCCGCGGGTGATAGCTACTTCTAGATAATTTTATGGCCCTTAGGCATTTTTCTTAGAAGAGATTATAGTGTTTCTGGGAAATCGAAACGAAAACGATTTCCATGACATTATCACATTATTGATAGTGATTTAGCAGTAAAATCATTATAAGTAAAGAAAATCGAATTGTTCGTCAGCAACTAGTGCACTAAAAATTACTTTCAATACAATAGGGATGTTTAGTGTAAAAAAAATATGATTCTGTTTAGTCAGTTAGATTCTCGAAAAGTATTGGAAACGTGTTTTTTGTTTTATCAAATTAATAAAAAATTACGAATTTAAAACGCGTCGAGTGGAGGCTTGTGACGTCACTTTCTGGTAAAAAAATATCATGCAATATGACGTCACACGAGTTTTCAAAGCACTCTATCGTCTTCATTGTTTGTTTACGTGAAAAAAGAAAATATGAGTCCTATATTTTTTGGGAATCTATCTGACGGACTAATTAGATTTTTTTTGCCAACTACCCTATTTAGAATTATCGTTATTTCGCATTTAATTTGTATTAATCAAAATCAAAAAATCAAAATCAAAATTCATTTATTCAAACTAGGCTGATAATCAGCACTTTTCGAAGGTCAAAATTTACTTTACTTTACTACAGTGAAATTTGGCTAACTGGGACATGGATAAGTGAGAAATCTCTATAACTGGAACTCATACTGGGGTCCCATGAAACAAATTGAATATCTGAGACACATTTAACCAGGTTTCACTGTATTTACATTTTTTATAAGACAGTCCCCCAAAAACGCCCACCCATCGGCACTTCCTAGTGTTTAGCTGGAAAGAAGAAGTGGCGGAACAAACTCCCCAGCACACATCTGTCTGTTTGGTTGGTTAGAAGAACCAGACTCGATACAATAGCAAGGTGTCAGTTAAATTTAAGATTTACTACAGACACAATCAGTAATAAACAAAAGTATATACAAATTACAAAGTAAGTGTAAACAATGTAAAAATAAAATAATAAATACATAACATAACAGTAAACTAATTTTGGAGAAAGAACACAAATAACAAACATTGTCTTGTGTTCAACTCAGCGACCAACTATTCTTATCATCTAAGTAGTCGTTAATAGAATAGTAAGCTTTTAAACAAAGATTAGATTTAACTTTGGCTTTAAACTCATTAAATGGCAAGTCTATTAATGGTTTTAACACATCCCATTGACGTAGGTAGGGAGTCCATACGATTAGTTTAATTTCCCGGACGATACCTAAGTTACCTACTGTACTAGAACTAGCATTCTTTTCAGAATATTATCTCACGTCTGTTTACCAAAAAAGTGTTAAGTGGAGAGCCGTGACGTCATCAAAAGAGAGCCACTCAAAGGCCACTAATAAGTAGGGTGATGTGGATATCACTAGTCTTTTTTCGCCCCTTATACCCCTTTGTTAAGGGAAATCGTGAAACTCAACATAATAAACGTTTTACTTCCCTATTTTGAGTTTTCATTTCAAGAATATTGTTAATGCCTTTTTTTGAAGGTGTTTTTTGTTAATTTATTAATTTTAAATCCGGGGCAATAATTTTGGTTACTTTTCGGAGACATTGTAAGTGTGTAATATCCAACCTTAAGAAACTAAATTGAGTCAATTACTTTTCTAAGTAATTAGTCTTGGTGTTCAGAAGTTCAGTAAGTTATACGATCGTAGTAAAGTAGTAATGATTCTATTAAATTATATTAATTAGCAGTAAAAGAGTGATCGCGTCTGTCGCGATCTGAACCAAACGTGTCCCATAAGGAGAAAGCAACTCCTTACAACATACCCTAGCAACTATCACCATCTATGAAACCTATCGTCATTGTTTTACGTGCTTATATTTAAATAAATAAAAAAGTTTATAAATAAAAAAAAAGTTATCGGGCACATCGGAGCAGCTCGTAAAGAGTCATAACGAGCGGTCGCAATAAACAGCGTAGGTACGGGCGTCGGGCGCCGGGCGTCGGGCGTGCGTTCCGAAAGGCAAATCTGTAAATTCAATTAAGGTTCGAGCATTTTTCGGACACAGGCGTCCGGAGCGAGCCACGCAGCCCTTCCGCCGCGGGCACTCGCCCCCGCATTGGAAAATTTTCTCTCGAAAATTGAAGATATTTCGTGCCTTCTCCCTGGGGGCGACTCGTTCCTCGACACTTATGGTCGGCGTCCTCCGGGTGTGCAGGAGGCTTTTTACATAAAGTCCACACGTATAGGTATCGATCGTGGGCGGCCGGACAGGGAGTACGCAGATGACGGCCCCCAGCGGCTCCCTAACCCCTCGCTTCCCCCTTTCATTATGTAAGTGCGTACCTAACGCGTGCTCGCGCGGACCTGATTAGGGGGCCTCTTTTTTAACAGACCCCCTCACTTGGTGCGATTAAACTTAATTTGAGAGTGTCCTGCGAGAGGCGATTAAGTTTCACTAACAACTAAGCCTTGAAATATTGTTCGCAATTTGTTACGCTACGCCAAATGCGACAATGGGCCGGCGTCCGCCTACATATATTATTGTCTTATCGTCCGATGCTGCTCGTTAAGGAGACTTTAGTTTTAAATTCGAGTTAAGTAAAACATTGGTTTTGTATCGCAGTCTTTTATAGTGCGAATCACTTCACAACACCGCATCATTGGAATGTTTGAGTTTTAAGTAAATATTTTTCTTTGAGTACCTACCTACTTTATAATAAATCGCCAACCCGTCCTATTGTCGTTCAGTTCACCTGGCATTACGCGGTAGGTACTGATCCGTGCCATATCGTCCGAACTCCCAACAGAGCATAATTTCCACTGGACGAATCTTAAAAGAGCCCAAAACTTCTCGGAAAAGATGAAAGGGGTATGTCTACATTAAGTATTCGAAAAGTGGAATTGTATAAGAAAAGCAAAGTCTTGTTTTAAACGAGGACGGGGTCTTATATCGAACTTTTCCAATGATCGGACAGCGAAGAATTTTTCAATATAGATGTTTGGCGCATCTTCTATCATTTATATTTTAGTATTCCGTGAGGGAGATCCATGGAGCCGCCTTCGTTAAGTTTCTTTTTCTGTTAAATATACGTAGAATAATTTTTGAAGTAATAAATAAACGTTACCACTGTAAAATATAATGAACAGCAGAAACGAAGTATACAACTTAAAAAAGTCATTGGAAAATAATAAACAACCAAAAAATACGAATAGTCGAATAAGCTGCTGAAGAAAGTGATAAAAGTTACCTGTATAGTTATTAGACACTGACTTAAGTAATAAAGGCATCTTCAGATAATTCGTATTTTTTGGGTGTTTCAAACATTACTTAAGATACATAATGTAATAGTAACAAGGCTGTAACAACCCATTTTTTTTTTGGTGGGTGGAAAATCATCAAATATCCCCCCCACCCCGCTCTTGGGCAGAGTGGAAGGGAGTGTCAGACTTCTACTGACTACAACAACCAACCCATGTTCCTTCTTCGCCCTTGTGCCGAGGCCGCGTTATGCCTTTCGATAATCCGCAGCCCCGACGGGTGTCGGCCCTTGCTGGCCCCTTCCATGTTGCTGACATCTCTTTGAGGCGCGCGTGGAACACGAACGCGCCGTGCGTCGTCGGCTCGGTCTGTTGCCATCATGAAAGGCTGTAACAACCCTGGAAAATCATTAAAAAAATAAACTTAAATCAAAGGTGACATTTTTAACCGATTTCAAAATAGGAAGATCGGACGTATCCGTAATTTTTCATGTAATAGTGTGAACACGGGCAATTAAAATGTATAGCCGCCTGGGCATACAGATCAAAATAACGATTCGTCAAAAAACGCGAATCGTCTTTGACGGATTAGTGTGAATGAGCACTTAGGAGTTATTCAGTAGCAGCCACAATCTGTATTTGTGTCGGGTTGTGCTGTGTTTCACCTTACTAAAATGGGTCAGCTAGATATTCGCTAATGCGTAAAAAGCTAAATGGGTTTGTTGATCAGGATTTTTTCAGTAGTAGCAAACTTAAAAAAAAGATTAAAAGTTGACTCACTTTTGATGTTCGTGGCGCGCCGTCTTCCTTTTTTTGTTGGTCTGAGAGTAGCAACGTATAAAAACAACGGACGCAGAAACGAACTATTACTATTAGGCACACTTCTGCCTAACCTGTGTCGTGCTATGATGTGTCATGTAATGCAAAAAAAATTGGTCTTAATTATACGCAGAATGAGGGGAAGCTCACATGGCATTCTGAAGGTGCTAAAATAGGGCTTGATAAACAAAAAAAAATATAATAAAAAAGATAATAACTAGATTAAGATAATCAGTATCGATATTAGATCTATTTTAGATTTTTAATTAGTATCGTGTTTACTATTAAAATTATGTACTTTTAAGCAATTGTTTGTACTAACACTTTATTGGCCATGTTATCTGAAAATAAAAGATTTGTTGATTACAGGTGTAATGTAAAATTAACCATTTTTTAAACCGCTTTCGTGACCGCATTAAAGATAACAAACACAGCAGACAGTTATCAATGAAAATATGTTGCCCAAAAGTCAACTCCATTCCTTTCGCTGCGCCGGCCATCGCCCAAACTCGGTGCCTGTATTCTATATAAAAAAGTATAGTTGGTGTTCGTGGATTTGGCAAAATTAAACATCTTCCACTTGGTATTACTGTTGCGTACCCTCCGATTAGCCTTCAGGCACAAATTCTGGCAATCAATAAAGGATAAAACTGAAAAATCTGAAGTGGACAAAATAAAAAGTTCTTAATTCTGTTTAAAATTACGCGGATCAGGGAAATGGTACAAAGGAGAGTCCTATACGGCTATGCTGCTGAGCTGGAATGGGAAACATGCATAGGGAATAGTTACCGTTCGTGGAGAATAGTAACCATTATCTATACTTGTTTCCCAGTTACAGCTCAGCAGATTCAGCAGATGAGCAAGGCAGCCATTGATGATGAACAGCATTTTGTTTTTCATACCATTGAAGAATCTGGAAGTTATGCGAAATTCATCGAATCGCTCTGGAATTACTTTGTGTGTTACTGTTATGGCTATGGCCACGGGAGGCTAGTAGTTGAGTCCCAACAGTGGGAAAAAGTAAAGGTTGATAGTTCATGGTTCATTGAATTGAACTAGACATACTACATACTACGGTACTCAGAGATATTTAATTTTAATGATTACTTAAGCCGTCACTTAGTAAAGATTTGCAATACTTTTGTATGACAAAACTGTCAAAACCTTTACTAAGTGCCTAAGTAATCATTAAAGCTCGCTGAGTGCGGCAGCAATGTGTAAATGAAAAGTCAAAATGACCTTAAGTCCAACAGAAAAAATAACTCAAATTGTAGCTCACCTTGACTCCCTTGTTGGTCTAATAGGGATGTTTACTGACTAAAAAAAATATGATTCTAATTAGTCGGTCTGTTAGATTATCGAAAAATATTGGATACGTATTTTTTGTTTTATCAAATCAATAAAAATTGACGAAGATAAAACGCGTTAAAGATTTGAGTGGGAGGTGGTGACGTCACTGCTCGCTAAGAAATGTCATACTAATGTCTTAGAATATGACGTCACACGAGTTTTCAAAGCACTGTATCGTCTTCATTGTTTGTTTACGAGAAAAAAGAAAAAATATGTGTCCAATATTTTTTGGAAATCTATCTGACGGATTAATTAAATTTTTTTAGTTAACATCCCTGTTGTCGTAAGAGCGACTGCTGTGTATGAGGTCCTGAGTTCGATTCCCAGGTCGGTCACAGTGTTATTGGGTTTTCCATCAGGAATTTCTCAGGAGCAACTATGGAGTCTAGATTTGTGCCTAGTTTATGGCAATAGGGTCGCCCCCTATTGTATGGAACTTAAACATAACTGGCGAAATGTGGGCGTACCTACTAATACGTACATCTCTGCCTTAACCCTTCAGGGATTACAAGCGTGGTGTTATGCATCATAGCTCGCAATAAGTTTTCCAATAGGGTAGTTGACTGACTAAAACAAATATGTTTCTGTTTAGTCCGTCAGTTAGATTATCGAAAAACATTAGCTAAGTGTTTTTTGTTTTATCAAATTAATAAAAAAATACGAAAATAATTTTTGTCAAAGATCATGGAGTGGGGGCTTATGACGTCATAGTCTGGTAAAAATGGACCAAACTGTGACGTCGCACGACTTTTCGAAGCACTGTATCGTCTTCACTTTTTGTTCACGTAAAAAAAGAAAAAATACGTGTTCAATATTTTTTGGAAATCTAACTGACGGACTAATTAGATTTCTTTTGTCAACTACCCTCGGCCTACTAAACTTGCTTGAGAAAAGATCTTCGGCCAATAGAAAATGATGTCCAATTGGGATTTTGAATATAAAAAAAACTATTTTTTATGAAAGTATTTTAAAACTTGATCACAAATTGTGTAAATATAGTATATTATTATCCAATACATTGAGATGATCTTCCAATACCTAAGCCACCTTATACTGAACCGATTTGAAATGACTTTGAAAAAAACTGTGAAGAGGAAGATAATGAGGAGGAATTTTCAGTTCGGAGTACCTCAAAACAGCCACATTTGATCAGTCAATCAGAGCTCAACGATCTAATCAGAAATGTAGATTTACTTATAGAGAAATCTGAACTATTAACTTCAAGATTGAAGCAATAGGATCTTCTTCAGTCGGACGTTAATGTTACTGCTTACAGCAAGCTCGCAGTATCGTGGGTGCGTTCACAAACATTTAAACTCACATACGTATACAAATACCCAGACCCGGAACAACTATTTGTAGGTCTTACAAATATTTGTTCCGTGCGGGGATCGAACCCGCGACACGCAGCGCGGCAGTCCATTGCTTGAGAATTGTAAAACAATATCATGGAAAATGGTACCCTGCGAGTTTGGTAGACCAGTGCTGGATGATAATTAGGGAAACCCCAACTACAAGAAACTATCGACAAGCAAAAAAAAAAGAAATCCGCTGTTTTTATACCAAAATAAATTAAACTAACTTGATTTTTTTCTTGAAAATTTTGTAAACAGAAATATTGATAAATATATCTTTAAATTGTGAAGTGATAGGAAAGTTTTATTTTACATTCAACGTTATTTACAACACATAGAACCCGAATCGTGTTGTAAGACAAATGAGATTTTATATAATTTAATGTCTTACGACTAACCGTAAATACCTACATGGCTAGAATAACTTTATTGGCACTACTAATAATGCCCATATCTGCCGTATAGTCAACGAGCTGTGGGCCAAAACAATCACGACGCGGTAGACCCCGTAGGAGATGGCGGGACGATCTGGATAGAACCAACAATCAGTGGTCCACATTGGCCCAAGATCGCAAAATTTGGAAATCATGGGGGGAGGCCTTTGCCCAGCTGTGGTATGACACAGGCTAACAGTAACAAAAAATAATGGCAATATGGTGGGTCCTATGTATCGATATACAATCGGAAGTGTAATCAAAGATGGAAGAACTATAGAACGAGTCTTCGAAGAGATAAAAAAAAACAATCGAATTACTTAAATGTCTTCCACTTACAACTAGAGATGACATGAAATAAACTCTTCCCGCCTTATTAATAAAAATAGTTAAACCTGGTTTAACTTACGCTTGGTTTATCTCGCATGCCGTCTCACTTCAAAAATATTCAAAAGAAAGTGACGGCATGCGAGATAAACCAAGCGTAAGTTAAACCAGGTTTAACTATTTTTATTAATGAGGCGGTTCATGTTTTTTGTGTCATGGGATACCTACAACTTGCATGGTAGGTCAAGGGACTTAAAACATTACTGGCGAAATGTGGGTACACAACTGCCTATCCCTTCGGAAATGGCATCCGTAATGTTATGCTATTTTTAGGGTTCCGTACCTCGAAAGGAAAAAACGAAACCCTTATAGGATTTGATGAGACTTTGTTGTCCGTCCGTCCGTCCGTCTGTCTGTCTGTCAAGGCACTTTTTCTCAAGAACGCGTGGAGGTATCAAGCTGAAATTTCAGGTCAGGTCAATACTCAGGTCTGTTGTCCCGTAAAGCTGTCAAAAAATCAAACTCCTAAACCAACGCAATCAAAAGATACAGCCGTTTCTGCCACAAATTTCCGCAAATTTTCGACACTCGCGTACTCGCTAAGGAATCAAAACCTACAGGGTACTTAACGTGAAGGAAAAATTGCGAAAACCTTAATTTTTTTAATAATTTTAACTTAAGGACGCATTTACGATTGATAAGTCAAATCATTACTTTTTTAAACAAAAGTATGTTTATTAAATACAATGCTTTGTATTTTTAAAATGTTTTTGCTACTTATTGTAGGTAGATGTGCAAGGTACAATTCTTAACTATAAATATAATTTTAGATATGTCCAGTTTCTCAATAAATGTACCAAAGTGAAAAATTTTTACTGCAAAAACATTTTAAAAATACAAAGCATTGTATTTAATAAACATACTTTTGTTTAAAAAAGTAATGATTTGACTTATCAATCGTAAATGCGTCCTTAATAATTCTATTTTAAATATTATAATTATCAATAATTATTTTAATATTAATTTTCGAAAATATGTATGTTAAATAATTTTAAACTTTGTGTGTTGGTGAAGGGCGAAGAGTTGAATCCGGAAGATAGCACGGTGTTCTTGGGTTTAACTTTAGACGCTAAACTTCAGTGGGGACCCCATATAGATAAATTGTCGAAGAAACTGAGCTCCGCGGTATACGCAGTTAGAAAAATTCGTAATTTAACCGATGTAGAGACAGCCCGATTAGTGTACTTCAGTTATTTTCATAGCGTAATGTCGTACGGCATTCTGTTGTGGGGGAATGCTGCCGATATTCAGACCATCTTTGTCTTTCAAAAGCGGGCGGTTAGATCAATTTATAAATTGAGTCCGAGACACTCTCTTAGAGAAAAGTTTAAGGAAATTAATGTAATAACTGTTCCTTCTCAATATATTTATGAAAATCTTTTGTATGCTCACAAAAATATTAAGCTTTTTAAGAAATATAGTGATATTCACAATATAAATACAAGAAATAAACATAAATTTATTGTACCCACAACAAGGCTCAAGAAAATAGGTGGATCATTTAGATGCCAATGTATTCGCTTTTATAATAAACTTCCAAGCGACATTCAAAATTTAAGCATTAATAAATTCAAATCTTTTATAAAACGTAAACTTTGCCAGAAAGCTTTTTATGCTGTTAAAGATTATATAGAGGACAAAAAAGCTTGGGATTGAACTGCTCCAATTTGAATTGAAGGTGAATTGATTTTGTATCTTTTAATTAATTGTACCTTTTTATTTGTTACACTTTGACATTTTAATTATTTATAAATTATTTACAATCCTTTTACAATTTGACATTTTGTGATTTTTCTTTATACACAATGACATTATTTACTTTTTTAAGTATGATATTATTTTTTTTGCTTTTTTGATCAATATTTACTTGTTAAATATTTTATTTTTCATTTAGTTTTGTGTATATTGACATTTAATAACTTGACATGATTATTTAATATGACAAATATTTTATTATTTTTATATTGTGAATGTGAGGACCATGTGGGTCTTTCTCTAATTTTAACTATTGTCTGGCAGTTTGAGTACTATAAGCGACCCACCCAAATGTCCTTTCTTTGGTATTGTTCGTCGTGACGTTGAGCTCCTTGAGTTATAAGTCGAGCTCCACGATAACTGACAAATGCTTGCACTGACTGGACGGGTCCACTCAAATCTGTGTGGTGCTTTATTCAAAAGACCATCTCAGACACTAATCTGCATGATCTTCATGTATTTTATTATTATTTTCATATTGTGAATGTGAGGACCGTGTGGGTTTTTATTTAATTTTAACGATTGTTTGGCAGTTTGAGTACTTTAAGCGACCCACCCAAATGTCCTTTCTTTGGTATTGTTCGTCGTGACGTTGAGTTCCTTGAGTTATATAAGTCGAGCTCCACGATAACTGACAAATGCTTGCACTGACTGGACGGGTCCACTCAAATCTGTGTGGTGCTTTCTTCAAAAGACCATCTCAAACACTAATCTGCATAGTCTTCATGTGTGTATTATACCAAGATTATGTTTGTACCTTGAACATATTGTAAACCCAAACGATTTTAAAAGAGTGTCCATGAAGTTTCTTGCCATTCTTCTCATGAGACCAACGCTTTGGAATTGGCAACTACAGTACACTCACGAGTTATTATGCCTTGTGACTGGGACTGTAGCTTAGTTTATTTAGCTTCAGTAGTTCAGTAGTTTACTGCCGCACTCGGAGAGCTTCAGTGGTTGCTTGGGCCGTCGCTTGGTAAGGGTTTTTGGCAGTTTTGTCATACAAAACTATGTCAGGCCTTTGCTGGGTGGCGGCTTGAGCAATCGTTGGATATCTCTGAGTGCCGCAGTTAGTTTAATTCGACTATTCAAAAGTGCCTGTTACTGGCCTACTTGAAATAAATATTTTTGACTTTGACTTTGTTTGAACGGAATTCTCGGTGCGCGAGTCAGACTCGCACTTGGCCGTTTTTTTTAAGTCATCATCATCATTTCAGCCAAAATACGTCCACTGCTGGGCATAGGCCTCCTCCAGGCGCTGCCACCTTGACCGGTCCCGTGCGTCTCTCATTCAGCGGGTTCCTGCAACCTTGACCAGGTCATCGGTCCACCTAGTGGGAGGCCTTCCAACGCAACGTCTTCCGGTTCGCGGTCGCCATTCCAGAACTTTTCGGCCCCATCGGCCATCCGTTCTGAAAGACATTCAAATATTACTAGATAAACCTCTTCGGATTAGATGAATGTTTAGTACTCTTTTACGCAAAAACTATACTTATTCCATTTTAGGGTTCCGTAGCCGAAAGGCAATAAAGTAACCCTCATAGATTCGTCATGTCTGTCTGTCCGTCTGTCCGTCCATATATCACAGCCATTTTATAAAAAAAAAGTATATATAGGTACTGTACTTTTGGAGATAATAATATAGCACATTTAAAAACCGCAAATATAACTTTGTCATTCATACAAACACTATGAAAAACAAACTTATCACAAAAGGTCATTGGGCGTAATCCGACCCGGTTGCGGACATGAATGAAAATGATTTAAAATGAAAGAGTATAAATTCACTTAACATTACGTATGGTTATTTTTTATTTAATCCATGGGAGAACAAAGTTTGAACTAAAAATACATTTACTTAAAAAATCGAATACTACTACTAAATATTAGCTGTCGTTCTGTTAAATAGCTACTAAAAGGTTTTCGCGAGTGCATGTGCATCCCGTCATCCCGTGTGATGAAAACGGCAGGTATACGTTACAAATAAATAATAATAAATAATAATAAATAAATAATACAGAAATAGCCGGAGGGAAGGTATATAAATATGTAAATAAAGCCTTTTCTGGTTGTTTGCACCGATGGTTATATAAAAGACGTTGTGGGCACGTTATATAATAGAATACAATATATGAGACGTTATATAATAGATGTATTATATATAATTAATATATAATATATTTATAAATATTTATATATATATTTATATAAATATAAGGTGGGTGGCAAACAGGTCCTGAAGGCCCTACAGAAGCTGTTTGATTCCGTCATACTCGAGGGAAAAACGCCACAGGCTTGGTGCAGGGGTGTGGTGGTGCTCTTCTTCAAAAAAGGTGACAATGCCCGGTTGAAGAACTATAGGCATCTCACTTCTAAGCCATGTCTACAAGTTGTTTTCAAGAGTCATCACGAATCGTCTCGCACGCAGGTTTGACGATTTCCAGCCTCCCGAACAAGCCGGATTCCGAAAAGGCTTCAGTACCGGGTAGACCACATCATACGCTGCGGCAGGTTATACGAAGACCGAAGAGTATAACCTGCCTCTCTGTTTAGCGTTTGTGGACTACGAGAAAGCCTTCTATTCGATCGAGACTTGGGCTGTGCTGCAGTCTCTCCAACGGTGCCAAATCGACTACCGGTACATCGAGGTGTTGAAGTGTTGTACAAAAACGCCACCATGTCAGTTCGACTTCAGGACTAGACCTCGGAACCTATCATTCTGCAGCGCGGTGTGAGACAGGGAGACGTCATATCTCCGAAACTGTTTACCGCTGCATCGGGGGATATCTTCAAGGTTCTGGATTGGAGAGGACTTGGCATCAACGTCAACGGCGAGTACATCACTCACCTTCGGTTTGCCGACGATATAGTGGTCATGGCTGAGACCATGGAAGACCTCAGTACAATGCTCGATGACCTCAGTAGAGCTTCCGAAAGAGTGGGTCTTAAAATGAACATGAACAAAACCAAGGTTATGTTGAATGTTCATGTAACACCCACTCCTATCAAGATCGGAGACTCTACGCTCGAAGTTGTGGACGATTATGTCTACCTGGGACAAACGGTCCAGTTGGGTAGATCTAACCTCGACAAAGAGGTCAATCGTCGAATCCGACTCGGCTGGGCAGCGTTCGGGAAGTTGCGCGGTATCTTCTCGTCCAACTTACCCCAGTGTCTCAAGACGAAAGTCTATGACCAGTATGTGTTGCCAGTGATTACATACGAGACCGAAACGTGGTCGCTCACAATGGGCCTCATCAGAAAGCTCAAAGTCACCCAAAGGGCAATGGAGAGGGCTCGGACTCGGAGTTTCCTTGCGTGATCGAATCAGAAATGAGGACATCCGCTTGAGAACTAAGGTTACCGACGTAGCCCGAAGAATCGCCACCACATAGCTCGCAGAACGGATGGCCGAAAAGTTCTGGAATGGCGACCGCGAACCGGAAGACGTTGCGCTGGAAGGCCTCCCACTAGGTGGACCGACGACCTGGTCAAGGTTGCAGGAAACCGCTGGATGAGAGACGCACGGGACCGGTCAATGTGGCGACGCCTGGGGGAGGCCTATGTTCAGCAGTGGACGTCTTTTGGCTGAAATGATGATGATGATATAAATATATAATATAATTATATAATATTATATATAATATGCACCGACCGGTTATATAACAGACGTTGTGGGCATGTTATATAATAGATGTATTATATAATAGACGTTGTATACACGGCCACCGCACCGTCGGGAGCTGCGCGCATATAGCCAGTATAGTTTATTTTTTATCCTGGGCTAGGCACCAACAACAAATTGAAGCCCCTGCGGTATTTTTAGATGATGTAACAGTAGATATTGATCACGCCGAATAAATAATTTGAAATATGTAAAAGTTTTTTTATCTCTTTACTCCCACATCCCACAAGAAAGCGACCCTTACCATGATAACTAGATACATTTTTATCTATTTAACTTCACAATTGCATTTCTGTCCGCCGTGGGTTTTTCTCCCATACTATTTGCCCATTGACCTTTATATTTCTGTTACGGCTCTAACAAGAAATGCGGTATTCGAATACCGCCCATCCGGGGTGACAGTTTGGTTTTATGTGGGGCTTGCACCCACTAAAAAACACCGCCATGAGCCTACTGTGACCTTGGTTTATGGGTTTATAAAACTGCTACGCATGATGTTCGAGGTGGGATCCATCCAACATCAACATCACATCAACAATCAAAACAACAACAACTAAAATATCAACACCGTATGATCAACAGTTTAATTTCGCGACCCAACCAGCGTAGCTTACTTCCGGCTCCAAGCTGATTTGGCGATGTTCGGGCTCACCTGAGACATCGCCACCACTCTTGAGGGCCGTGCAATGCAACGACGAGATGGATTCCCTGATCTATCGCCCGCTGTCGGATTAACCTAACACATAAAATACTTTTTTAATACAGTTGCTCAAAAAGTGGCGTATTGCAGGGACGTATATTATAGCGTTCGGGATGTGGGCTATTACGTACTCGTGCTTTTTCTTTACCATTCCCGAACACGTGCGTTCTCTTTCCCAACTGTCAAAATAATGTCCATTAAAAAAAAACCAACCACGAAGTTTTTACTAAAAAAAAATCATAGAAGTTTTTATGATTCATGCAAATATTTCTAAAGAAGCTACTAATTTGTTTCAATATCAGATTTAATTATTTGATTCAATGAGTTAAAGGTTTCATTCCATTTCATCTCATTTTTCATTTTCATTTCATATCAATAAAAAAAATCTCCTGAAGACTTGGCTGTATGGGCATAGTTCACTTTGCCTACCCAGAATGGGTGAAGAAAACAAAAAAAACTCTGCTTATATTCTTTTACGGTTGGCACCATTTTCAAAAATGTTCTTTGCGAGTTTAATTACGGTTTTATTATTTTATTAAATTGCTTCATTTTTTCGCAACTGTATTAAAAATAGTTGTTCAGTACACGTGCGGAACCGTCATTGCAACTTGTTCCGACTGTCAACCCTCGCCGTCGGCAGTGCCTAGGCTCGGGTAGACATTTTGTCGGAACTCTTTGCAATGACAGGCTTTCCGCACTTATAATGAAATATACTATTTAATACAGTCGCTCAAAAAGTGGCGTATTGCAGGGACGTGTAGCGTTCGGGATGTGGGCTATTACGTACTCGTGCTTTTTTTTTACCTTTCCCGAACTCGTGCGTTCTCTTTCCCAACTGTCAAAATAATGTCCATTAAAAAAAACCAACCACGAATTATTTACTAAATAAAATCATAGAAGTTTTTATGATTCATGCAAATATTTCTAAAGAAGCTACTAATTTGTTTCAATATCAGATTTAATTATTTGATTCAATGAGTTAAAGGTTTCATTCCATTTCATCTCATTAAATTTCATTTTTATTTCATATCAATAAAAAAAATCTACTGAAGACTTGGCTGTATAGCCAATAGTTCCCTTTGCCTACCCAGAAAGGGTAAAGAAAACAAAAAAATCTCTGCTTATATTCTTTTACGGTAGGCGCCATTTTACAAAAATGTTCTTTGCGAGTTTAATTACGGTTTTATTATTTTATTAAATTGCTTCATTTTTTCGCAACTGTATTAAAAATAGTTGTTCAGTACACGTGCGGAACCGTCATTGCAACTTGTTCCGACTGTCAACCCTCGCCGTCGGCTGTGCCTCGGCTCGGTTAGACATTTGTCGGAACTCTTTGCAATGACAGGCTTTCCGCACTTATAATGAAATATACTATTTTATCCCGGTAGTACATTATCGTGGGAGACAATCATTGAAGACCACACACGGGCGAAGACGCAGGACATAGCGATCTGAGTTAGATGCCACTGATTCATGAACTGGTTTACTAAATTACAAATTAGCTAAGTAGTCTGTGAACTGCCTATTTATTTGCAGATGCAGAGAAATTAATTAACAGAGCTTATCAAATTGATCATGTTACTAATTGCAGGCAGAGAAATTAATTGTTTATCAAATTGATTATGTTACTCTATTTCACACATTTCAGTGCCTTCTTAAACATTACTTATCAGTTTCAACTTACCTATCATTCTACTTCAATCAGTCACCATAATTATCTTTAAAATAGATTTTCATCTTTATCATCATTAGGTTCAAGGTTGGTTGTGAAAATGTGAACAGTATGCAGATTCGGGTAGTTTTATATGCTTTGTATCTGTACCTTCAATTTATTTACGTTAGGAGTCTATTTGAGTAAAATCTATTTGTCTAAAGCAATAACTTAAGTACCTACTACTGCAGTAGTTTGCGTATTTTAATAACTAAGACGAAAATTAAAATTCATGAAATAAAAAAGCCATTCCTTCACAAAGCTCCATCTATGAAAAAGTTGAAGAAGGTTTATTGTGTCAACGTCCTTTATCTGAGCTGCGATTCAGCGCTACGCAGAATTGATAATAGTTTTAGCTACATCCCATAGATGGCGTTAGAAATTCGGAATGGGTGTTGAACGAAAGTACGTTATTAAATAGCAAACTGTCTTTCTTCAGTCCCTATCCGAATATTAACGTAACTGATTTGAAGAGAGATGGCGCTGAAGTTGAAATTATCGAAACAAAGGGTCTAGTGGTCATTGCGTTCACGGTTCAATGTGTTTTGGGTGTGAGTTATCACTGTCAACAGAATGGACGTAAGATTTTCGGTAGTTTGCTCACTTGCTCAGTCCAATCTGTTTGGTTTGAAGATAGAGGGCCAGAGCCAAACCTGCTTCTACGAATTGTTATTTAGATAAAAGTAGCCATCCTGCTAAAATACTACAACGTTAAAATGGGTACGATCATAAAATAATAAAAAAGGGTACGATCCTTGCTTGCTTGGTTATAAATCTTGAATTAGATTCGTGCTAAATAAATACAGCCGGTTGGATCGATCTTGAAGCCGCGCCTGCCTAGTTTGGTCCGGCGATTAGTATCTAACCATCCATTACATGTACCTACCGAGTTTCCTCCGTGGCTCGGTAAGCACGATAAGCCGATACCGTTACCGGCTACCGTTTGTAGATCTTTGATTTGAATGCAGCTTTCAATTAGACAGGATTGCAAGCCAACCATAGATAGACCCTATTTCATCATCATCATCATAAGCCTATTGCAATCCACAGCTGGATATAGGCCTCTTTAATCTTGCGCCACTCAACTCGATTTTAGCAACTCTCATCTAGTTGCCAGAGCCTATTTGACCTTCACATTTCAATAACTTAACATAATTATCACCTGTAATCCCCGAAGGGTTACGCAGAGGTGTACCCAATTTATAGTAGGTACACCCACTATTCACCAGATCTGTTTAAGTCCAATTTAATAGGAGGCGAGTCATTTTATTGCCTTTAACCGGACACAATCCAGTAACTTGGCAATACAAAACACCTTCGTAAATCTGTTTGTCAGTCTTTCGGGCTGCCGACTGCTTACTCGTTACGAGTCAGTGAGAGTTCACAGACAGACAGACAGTGACATGGCAGGCAAGGCCGACCGTCCAACATTCCTTTTGAGACACGAAAGGGTCTTGTCATGTAATCATGAACGGTCACCCTTCTATGGACCTTTTTAAGCATTGCAGAACCTTGAAAATCTACTAGTGTGCTTTATTTCTAAGCCGCGGACCCTTCTTGCAATATTATACTTAAACTGCATGAAAATTAAGAGGAAACAGGAGCTGTGATTTTCCAAAAAAAATAAACTTTAGAGCAGTCAAGTTTGGCTGTCACTTCCTTTTTTTCAGCAACTTACAAGTAAAGAAAAAAATGATCTCCAAACATTAGAAGAAAATGCCCCATTTTACGGCCGTAATTACAGGACTACCAGACGAATTCGAAAAGTTTTTAATATTAAATAAACTTTTCTAAGAAACTAGACTAGACTATTATAGTCGTTCTTAAAACTTGATTGTCAAAAGGAATTGCATCGACTCAGTCTTCGAGGAGAAAAAAGGGAATACGAAACGTTATATTTTTTTTTGCGATTTGTGAGGTCTAAGCTGCAGCTCAATGAGTTACAGCGTGACGGCAATAGTTTCTGCAAATACCTAGCTCGGTCCTGGTCTATCTTAAGTTTCATTACCTGGGGATCTAAAATGCCCACTTCAGCAGATCATAATAGGACCATAACACACATACATAAACTCACGCCCTTTTCCCATGGGGGTAAAGATGGTGCAGAAACCACAGAACGCCATCACCTGCTACGATTCTTACACACCCCTTTTGCCTCGTCCACATTCATACATCTGGTCATATACGCACGCCGGTTGCGAGTACTACGCACCTGTCCTTTCTGTCTTTAAAATTCGTAAAATGGTGACATCCGCAGTTACTACTATGAATTGTCTATTTTACGAACTTAAGAACCGGTAAGAATTTTAATGAACCGAGCCTAAGCTCGGTTCATTAAAATTCTTACCGGTTCATTAAAGTTCTATTCATTGGTAAGCTCTAAAGCTTACCAATGAATAGAACTTTAATTAGACGAAAATGCGCTTTGTGAACACTGCTGAACACATGCATGACAGTGTTCACAAACTTTGAACAACGGCCACAACAAGTTAGCGCGGGTTACCGCTTCACTCCCGTCTTGTTTCATACAGGTTTGCAAATAGTTTGTTGTCTCACATACTCTGCTTGCATGCTCTTGCAGATTTTGATCGTTTTCAGACAACATAAAATAAGATTCGGATGGCCGATGGGGCCGAAAAGTTCTGGAATGGCGACCGCGAACCGGACGACGTTGCGTTGGAAGGCCTCCCACTAGGTGGACCGATGACCTGGTCAAGGTTGCAGGAACCCGCTGGATGAGAGACGCAGTGGACGTCTTTTGGCTGAAATGATGATGATGATGATGAAAATAAGATTACGCCTGTAATCCACGAAAGGCTAGGTAGTGGCGTAGCTTAGTGCATCCACATTTAGCCAGTTATCTTTAGGTAATAGAGGATGAGCCTTTTACCGTCAACCGGCCACAAATACAGACTTCGTGGCTGCTACTGATTAATTCCGGATGGGAAAACTCAACAACTTTGCTTGACCTGGGAATCGAACTCAGGGGGTCTAAAATGGCATTTCCTATTATGATTTGTTTTCCTAAATGGTCACAGACGCAGTTACTGCGACGAACCTATTTAAGTCACGAGTAAATAGGCTTCTTCTGGGTAAGCTCGTTCCATCGTCGACCTCATCTCTGCCCTTAGGGCAAGATTGAGGTCAAGAGTAAGCCCATTTTAAATAATAAAAAAAAAAGTGGCCATTCGTCTTTTAAGACCAGTTGGCAAAAAAAAAAAAAACAGTGTATCGAAAAATGTAAAGAAAATATAATAGTTTAAGCAATCTACTACCTAACTGATGAAATACTAGTTAGGTAGTACTTCGCCCGCGACTTAATCCTCACACGTGAGGATAAACTTACCGATCCTCCGTCTGTCGTAACAAGAGGTTTTCCAGATCCATTAATGAGATTTCCAGAGAAAATTGTGAAACTTTATTTCTGAAATGATATATATATTTTTTAAACTTAGCTCTCTGCACCTCTTAATAGCAACTGTTTAAACTTGAAGTACTTATATCTCTATACGGTGTTTCCAAAAAAAAACTTGCATTACCTTTTTTTTTGGCTCTTGGGAATTCATGAAATGACTTCTCCCGCTCTGCCCAGAGCGGGAGTGTCAGACTTCTACTGACTAAAATCCACCCATGTTCCTTCTGAGCCCTTTGTGTCGAGGCCGCGGCTTTCTAACAACCCACAGCCCCGACGAAACAACAAACCTCTTCTAGTTCTTAAATATGTAGTACGTTTTAACCACGTGTATCAATCGACGTGTTCCAATATACTTTCGAAGAAATACGTAAATTAATGAAACGGTAAGTATTTTCGTCATGGATTATTAGGAAACTACTATTTAGTTTTTTCTAATTTTCCACGCTTTGCTTTCGCCAGGTTGAAAAGGGATGAAGCCACTATAACAGCCTACACGACAAATTAAAAATCAAATGTATAAGAACACAAATAAATTTTAATACTAAACTAATTATGTACCTATTCATGAAAGTATTTTAAAATGATCATGTCTATATAAGATAGGTAGGTATTCTATTTATATACACAATTTAAATATTCAAAAAATATGAACGCAGTAAAGACCCTTTGACCCTTTGACCCTTTTAAAAAAAAAACTCGACTACAGGAATTCAACCAATTTCGACATACTATACCTACGTACTGCGGAAGTTTTATTTCCGTAAAATGAAAACATTCACGACTGTGATACATTGCATGTTGAACCGAATCTTGATTGATTTTTGATTGATTCTCACCAATTTTCTTCTGCAAAAATCGCCGATTAAATCACGTGGTCAGTATTGTGTGAATCATTATCGAAACTTAATTTTCCTCAAGACCAATAGGAGGTATTTTTGTTTCAGCCTTTGTTATACTAAACAAGAGTTTGTTCGTGGGCGATTGACGTCATTCCTTATTACAAATCGAAACGTGGACTGACACGAGGCTTAGCATGAATAAACCTTGATTAGTATTAACGAATCGCCTAAGTATCAGAATTGTATAGAAATATTTTCTGGGTCTCTTCTCTAGGGAGAATAAACTCAGCAGGGTACTACGACAACGGACAAAGTCTTATTCTGAATGTGTATTATTTCAAATTATATTTAACTAGCTTTTGCTTGGGGATTTGCGCGCGTGGGTGTTGAAAAATATCCCAACTCATCCCCTCTTTAACTCTCTTCCTCGATATCCACTATCTATTGATGCATAGTGAAAAATAAAAACTTTCTAACAAAAAATAAAACCGACTTAAAAAAACCCACAAAAACGTGAAAATTAAACTATTTAATCAGTTAATCAGTTTCTGAAGTCGGTGGCAAAAAAATTAAATCAAACAAACAAAAGTCACTACTACAACTCTTCATGTGCGAGCACATGGAGGGTTCGGTACCGAAACGTTAATTTACGTTTGTTGTTCATACAACAAACGTAAATTATGTATTATAGAGCCCCCCTTAAATATGTATTATATTTTGATTTTAGTATTTTTTGTTATAGCGGCAACAGAAATACATAAATTGTCAAAATTTCAACTGTCTACCTATCACGGTTCTTGAGATAGACCCTGGTGACAGCCAGACAGACGGACAGCGAAGTCTTAGTAATAGGGTCCCGTTTTTACTCTAATTTTTTTTACCCTACAGCAGCTACTACATTCTGTCAAATTCCTTTAATAGATTTTCAACTTTACCCCCAAAGGTTCAAGGTTGATTTGGGAACATTTGACAGTTTCGAGTAGCATGATGTACATTACGGCCTACCAGTAATCTATTTCGGATTATAGAAAGTGTACAAACGCTAAGAGGATTATTGAAACGGTCTGCGGCTCGCCTGATTGCGCATGTGCATTAGAGCGTACCGAGCGTACAGATGTGCCTGTCAGGGCTGCGGGTTGTTCGAAAGAGATACCACGGCCTTGAACACAAAGGGCTAAGAAGGAATATGGGTTGGTTTTAGTCAGTAGAAGTCTGACACTCCCTACCACTCTGAACAGCGCGAGAAGAGTAATTTAATGATTTTCTAAAATTCAAAAAAAAAGTTACGCACGTACGTACGGACTTCACGAATAGCGTATAGCTATTCGTAGACACTAATAGTGATTGATTGTAGATAATAGGGTAGGCATAGGCATAATTATAATGAAAAATTTCACCTATAGCTACTTATCATAATTACCACACACTTTTTGTCGAAATGTCATAAATGGGGATGAATAGAAGTTTTTTTTTAAATGTTTTTCGCTGCTTCGCCGGTGTGAGTTCAAATGCCATTTAGCAATAAACAATATTATTAGCATTAGGTATTAGTCAGCCTTTGTACTACTGTAAAATATTTGGTATATTTTAGCGGTAAATGATTCCTCCATTGCTCGCAAAACGGATAGCCGATGGGGCCGACAATTTCTGTAGTTGCGACCGCAACCGGAAGGCGTTGCATTGGAAGGCCTCCAACTAGGTGGACAGATGACTTGGTGAGGTTGTAGGGATCTGCTGGACACTTAGGGAAGGCCTATGTCCAGCAGTGGACGCCTTTTGGCTGGAATGATAATGATGAAATGATTCCTTGTTAGGTAATGATGGAAAAGTACCTAGAAATAGTTACATAAAAACATGAAATTGTACATGGAGCTATACTATTATACTGCTTTACAGTTTGGTATAAGTATTTTTTTTTTGTAATAGGTACTAGAATGCCCACATTTAGCCATTATTGGCATAAAGTACTAACGAACGTATTGCAAAAAACTATGCAAAATTCCATTACAACGGACTGCTGCCACAGAATTCCTGATGAAAACATTTCACCTGACTTAGGTATCGAACGCAGGATCTCATGTAAACACGAAGCTGTAAAAAAGGGGTTTGAACTTTTTTGTATGGACAGCTTCCATACAAAAAAGTTCAAACTCCTTTTTTATCGACCCACCGCCATTTTGTTTTTTTTTTATAAATCACAGTCCACGATGAAATTATTATATAATAAGTATATGGGCAGAGGACACCTAGATGAACAAAAAATGTCATGTAACATGGTACCCCTAAGTGTCACGTTATCGATATATTTAAAGGTAAAGATCGACATAATAATATGAGTACAATGTCCACATAAAAAAAGCGTGTTAAATAGACCTTTTTGTGTGTCTATAGGCGTTGATTATTATTACTGTTTAATTAAAGAGTAGGTACATTACATACTACGAGAAAACTATTCTTTGACATAACAATGCATTTCATTGCGATGCAAAGCGATTTTCTCATGTGCATAGTAGTAATCAACCTGGGAACGATATTATTTGAATACAATTTAAATAACATCTAAACACGACAGCGTATTATGTGTATTTTTAATGATTGTCGTTGTACTCGTTCGTCGATATATATTATCTTCAAATATCTCGGTGACGTGACACTTTGGGTTACATTACAGTGTTACTGGACATTTTTTGTTCGTCTATATGTCTTCTATCCATACATACCACTTAAATCGTGGGCCGCGATTTCGAAAAAAAAAACAAAATTGCGGGCAGGTTGATAATATGCCACATCGGTTCTATCCCCTTTGTTCGTTTGTTCGTACATCAATTCGCTTGCTCAAAGAGTAGGCACCTACCCTACCTGTACAGTACTCCATAGATAGACTGTATAGTTATATTTCTGGGTCGCCTGTCTATTAACCCAATCAGCTAGTCAATCTCCGCTTGCCTAAGGTGTCGTAGCGAAAAATTTAATTATGTTCTTGAAGGTATTTTATTATTAGAAGATTTTGGGAAGCCAGGCTTACGTATATACTTGGATCCGCTCAAGAAAATAAGCCATCTAAGCTTCAGTCCACGAGGATCTGTATTATTGCGACGTCTTTTTAGGGTTCCGTACCTCAAAAGGAAAAAAAAACGGAACTCTTATAAGATCACTCGTGTGTCTGTCTGTCTGTCTATCCGTCTGTCACAGCCATTTTACTTCGAATCTAATGGACCGATTGAGTTAAAATTTGGTACAAATATGTATTTCTATGACCCAAACATGGACGTATAACATAAATAAAGGAATTTTAAATATGGGGGTCACTTTTGGGGAGCTTAACAGTTATTTATTTTTTCAAGTTTTGCAAACTGTACCGTGTGATATGTCAAATGAAAGGGCTTGTTGTGAGGATCTCAAATATTTTTTTTTAATACTTTTAAGAGTAAAACTTTCAAAGATATTTAAGAAATTAGATGAAAATTGACCATTCCCCCCTTATCTCCGAAACTACTGAGCCCAAAATTTTGGAAAAAATACAGAAATTAGTCCAATACTTATGATAAGTCTATCAGTTTAATAGTTTGATAGATAGACACTTCTAAGGTGGCAAAATTTTTGTGTGGCCTACAGATAGTTGTTTCGGGTCTGAGTGTAATTGTGTATGTGAGTTTAAATGTTTGTAAACGCACCCACGATACAGGAGAAATTCCTAGTAAGCAATAGGGTATTGTGTATGTGAGTTTAAATGTTTGTGAACGCACCCACGATACAGGAGAAATTCCTAGTGTGAGGCAACGTTTAAAAAAAAAAAATAAGTGTACCTATACAAAATGAGTATTTCTGTCGCCCTACTAAGATGGTACGGAACCCTTTATGTGCAAGTCCGACTTGCACTTGGCCTGTTTTTTTTTTGTATTGCCTACCCCGTGAGTTTAGTGGTCGAGATCACTTCGGGTGAGCATGAGCTTCTGGGTTCAATTCCGCGGTCGGGTAAAGTGTTATTGAGTTTTTCCATCAAGGATTTCTCAGTAGCAGTCACGGAGTCTGGATTTGTGCCCGGTTGATGGCAATAGGTCCCCTATTACATGGGACTGAACATAAGTGGCTTGGGTGTACAATTAGGTACACCTATGCCTAGCCCTTCGGGAATTACAGGGGTGACGTTAAGTTTGTTTTGCATCTCAATGGAGAAGTTTTCATATTTGTTTTGTTTACGTTTAATAATTATTTAAATAAAGAGAAACAAAAATGTGTAAAAAGCATTTAAATATCTCATGAAATGAAAAGTTGGGAAGCTTTAGGCGCTTTGCCCATGGAGCAACTATTGCAGCAACTGGAAACTGGCAACTAGCTGGCAACTAGCTGGCAACTAGCTGTTTACATTTATACATATTTCAATTGGACTGTGCACACAAAGCAACTCGAATTTCGAGTTCCAGTGATCGTCAACAGTTTTCAGTTGCTGCAATTATTGATGACTAAATTAGTTTCTAATAATTGCCGCAACTAGCAACTGTTTAATATTATACCGATTTTTAAAGTTAACTACGACGACGACGACTTAATGAAATTTGAGTGATTGCTGCTTCTTCGATATTCATCGTCACACTGAACGCTGTACGCTGCGTAGATTGAGCAACTAAGTTATGAAAGTTGCTCACAGATTGCCATAAAATTGCGGCAACCGTAAACGTTGTAGCAACTATCAACTAGTTACAGGAAACTTTTAAAGTTGCTTAAGTTGCCTCAACTTAAGTTGCTCCATGTGCAAAGCGCCTTAGCGCTTACAACGAAGTACCGTAACGTCACTCCACCTTATTACATTATTGATTCTTGATGTGTGGCTAACAAAACAAACCCAAAAGAAGGTAGATAGATATATATACTAACTCGGACAGTTAAACTCCATTTATTTCAGTATTAACTTCTATCTATTAAAAAACCCGCATCAAAATCCGTTGCGTAGTTTTAAAGATTTAAGCATACATAGGGACAGACAGCGGGAAGTGACTTTGTTTTTATACTATGTAGTGAAGTGATGTAGGTGAACTAATAGGTACAGCGCTGGTTAATCCTTAGGGTATTACAGGTATGATGTTTTTGATGTATGCACTATTAAAAAAACCGGTCAACTTTCAAGTAAAAACTAGCTCGTTAAAAAAGTTCACCGCGATTTTTGCACACAAAGTTGTTATATTATTATACGTGTTCATTTTATCGGGAAGTTTTATGCACGGCACAGCATTTTTTTTAAATATTACGGCAGCTTTAAATTCGTTCAGTTCCCAGCTTACGCTTTATATAATTATTAGTAAGGATATTTGTAATGTAATCATCTATAATGTTCAGAGATGTGTAACGCATACCAAATTTTAATGATGTGCGTATTTAGTCAGTCAAATTATGTTCTACAGATATTTCCTGCGATCACTAATTAGATTTGAAATGAGAATTCATATTTTATAACAATGGACATGGGTTATGAAATCTAAAATCAAATCAGTCGTCTATTAAAAAGTATTTGGTACTCAGGCCTCCTCTCTATGAGAGAGATGGGCTAAAATCGACCGATTTCCTCACGATGCTTCACCGTTTTGAGAGCAGTGGTGATAAAATAAATTAGACAAAGTAATGCGCCTGCCAGGATTCGAACCCACGACTTAATGTTCGTAAGTCGGGGCCGCAACCACTGTGTCACCTGCTCTGTATCTAGTACCTACCTACTTTATGATAATCACAAAGTATTTGTTACGTAACGTGGAACTAAATTAATATAGGTGGCAAAAATTGCTTGTAAACTTTACTAAGTATATACGTCCCGTCGGAGCTACGGGTTGTTCGAAAGAGATACCGCGGCCTCGACACAAAGGGCTAAGAAGGAACACGGGTTTAGTCAGTAGAAGTCTGACACTCCTTACCGCTCTGCACAGAGCACTCGGAGTCTATTGATAATTTACAACCCTCAAATTCGCCGCAGTCGGGTAAAAAAAAAGTGTACCTTTAAATAGTGTTTCTACTGCATGTATAAGCCTGCAAACCTAAGCAACTCCTAAGAGCTGGAATTAACAGCGGCGTCTACCAGAAAGCACAGAAGCAATCAACCTCGAGGAGTCCCGGAGGAACGATTTACCCATCTTAGTTCCGCAAAAGAAGTGAATCACTAAATAACAACGGATGAGTAAGAAAAAGATATTTTTTATTGTGAGAGAGAACAGGTACTTGCTCGGACATCGTCAGATGATGTTAGTAAAATTAATCGATAAGTAGTCCTTCGGATTGTGCTCGGCCCCGGCAGCCAATCTAGCAGAGATTAACCAGAGTGCAAATATCGGAAGATAAAGTGCACTCTCTATTCCTTTTTTCTCATAGTCCGATGGGACGACATAATAGTGCTATTGGATTTTTCCTCGGATAGTGCCTCGGAAAGCATGTTAAACTGTTGGTGCTGCGCCTGATATCTTTCCCGTCGTTTTGTAAAAGCTGTAGGTAAATTAAATAATTATGCGCTGTAACTTTATTTTATGTTCAGTCTTGTAAATCAGCCTGTAATTCTATTCTTAAAGCTGGGACAAAGGCCTCCTCTCTATGAGAGTTATGGGCTATACGTAATCCACCCCTTGGGACTAGGTATGTCGGTATCACCGTTTCGGAACAGCAGTGCAAGTACGTAGCACTCGATTCGCTTCGATTCGATAAATCTGACAGTTATTCTCGATAAAATGAGCTTTTATCGAATCGAATCGATGTCGCAAGTACGTAAATAATATTTTAACGATCGGTAGATAACTCTAAAATTTAAACGATTTTATCAAAAATACAAGTACGAAACGACATTTTGACAGTTTGACATTCCGCCCACGATAAATCTTGTCGACGCGTGTTACGTACTTCCAAATTCGATAACAAGCTCGATAAAACTGACAACGATAACGATCTCGATGTCTTATCGATGCAAAGTTCGTACTTGCACTGCAGTATTGAATAGAATGAAAACATAAGTATTATTTGTCCATGGGACATAATTATGTAAACAGGGTGTAAACGAACCCTTCACAAAGCCGTTAACCAAGAATTATGATTGTACATCAAACTGAGTACCCCTCCCCCCCCTACGCAAAAATTATTGGTGGGAAACGACTTTTTTTTGGAGTCAAAAATCACTTTTTATGGTAAAACTCAATGTAGCACTCTTAAAACATTGTGCTTTGTGAATGCTTTGAAGTAAACGGCTCATATAGGTAATTTAAATAAAGTTTAAACCTGAAAAACTAGTATTACAAAAAAAAAAAAAATGAAACTGAAAAATTTTGAATTGGACCCCACAATATTTTCGTAACTAGCCCTTGTCTGGAACGAAAAAATGATCACGAATTATAATACTTAATACGTAAGTGCAAAAAGCAGGTCACACTCAGCTTAACCCTGTGCTATGGCATATATTTCATCACCATGTGGGCCCATGATGAATTTACACAAAGTACAAAGTCAAGTCAAGTCGATCTGGGTGCGAATCTACGACCAGTACCTAACTAGAGGTGTTCATCATCGGACCATCACTGCTCGCCATTTTCTTAGTTATTATAGTTAATGATAAAAATACCGTGTTTTCTGAAGAAATCTTTCCAGCATCTAAAGTTATTATTGTCAGCATCCTGCTTCGTTCGTTATTTAAGATCACTAGACCGACCGTGATTCCGTTTTCTTAAGCTACGGTCCTACCGTCGGCGTTTAACAAAACGAGTCAGTAAGCTGGCAACTAGACTAGAACCTTCTCTTGGAAATTAGAAAGTTCTGGACGGTGCAGCCTTAAGGCATACATATCTACCTTATTTTTTTAAAATATGTCTCACAGTGTTATGTAACTTAGTCTGCACTTATAAATCGTATTATTTTTAATCGTAATATATAGCATATAAATCAGCACGTCTGTAATTCCCGAAGGGTTAGACAAACGTGCTTTCATTAGTACTCCCAGATTTTGCAAGTTATGTTTTTAAGTCCCATGTTATAGGATGTGAGCCTATTGCCATCAACCGATCAAAAATCCAGACATCGTGGCTGCTACTGACAAATTCCTGGTGGGAAAACAAAGTAACACTTTATTGGGCAATGTACAGCAATCGCGCGTGCAACCGCTAGACCAAAGAGGCAGTAATTAACCGACTTCAAAAAAGGAGGTTACTATGTTCGTGTGTATGTATTTTTTTTTTTTTTTTTTTATGTATGTTACCTGATTTCTCCCCCGTTTGTGGACCGATTCTCAAAATTCTTTTTTTATTTGAAAGAGTATACTCCTGAGGTGGTCGGTGGTTTTGGTGAAGATCTGGTGCTGATCTTCGGAGATATACAATGGAACTCTTCAAAAATATACGGCAAATCTGTCGTAATTGCTGAAATCGCTTGGATGTTTATTGAATATACCATTATCGTGACGTAACATCACGCCTGTATGCTGTATGCAATACACATTTTGTTAGTTGTTATATGAATTTCATAGACACATATTACATGTTTCGTGCTTTTTCTGGCGCTATTCAAGTATTCGCATCTAGCAGTCATCACTTTTATTCATGTTGATGAGCTGATAATGGAAGGTATACTACTCCTCAAAGGTTAAGAGTTGAAAGCAAAAATAGGGGAATTTTGAAGGTTAAGGGTTAGGTTTCTTAGTTGAATGTTAAATGCATAGTAAATATTTGTATAGGATATAATATAGGTACCTATTACAACTAAAAATGAAAAAATAAAAAAAACTTTTTTGCAAAAAAAAACAACCGACTTCAAAAACACCAAAAAGAGAAAAATAAACTTCAGAAGAAAAATCAGCTTCTGAAGTCGGTGGCAAAAAAATAAAATCAAACAAACAAATGTCACCGACTTCAGAAGCTGATTTTTCTTCTGAAGTTTATTTTTCTCTTTTTGGTGTTTTTGAAGTCGGTTGTTTTTTTTTGCAAAAAAGTTTTTTTATTTTACTAACAAGGTCCATACATTATATTTTATAAGTTTTTTACCCACGACGGAACGGAGACACTATAATATGCGTTTGGGGTGAGAGGTTGTTTGTGCAAATACATGTTGCCATTTTTCTCCAAAACTACTAGTCCGATTTTGATGCAGTTTTCAGTTATGGGTTCGGGTTTGATTAGTGCATGTTCTTAGATAGGTGTTACGGTGACAATTTACCAGGGGGCGCCCGCAGCAAACATTTTTTGTGCAAATCAAAGTTGGCATTTTTCTCCAAAACTACAAGTCCGATTTTGATGCATTTTCAGTAATGGGTTTAAGTTTGATTGGTGCATGTTCTTAGATCAAAAAAGTAAAAAGTTTAAAATAAAAAGCAAAATTAAAAATTAATTGAAGAAAGGATAAAATAACCTAAAACACCCGCCTTAAAAAACCCAAGAACGTCCGTCGGGAGCTGAACATTACAAAACTAGTTCATTTAATGGCAGACCCCGACGGACATTCTTGGGTTTTTTTAAGGCGGGTGTTTTGTGTTATTTTATCCTTTTTTCAATTAATTTTTAACCGTCGTGGGTTTTTTTGAACGAGAAAACGGTGGATACGTGGGCAGTACTTATCTCGCCAGCAGTGGGACAAGGCCCTTACCATGTATTCATAGGAGCGGAATTCCTTGTTATAAAAGATATTCCTTACAAAGGAAACAACAATATTATTTATAATTTGTTATTTGCTATCATGTTGCTACCATGGCGACTGGTAGCGACTTAGCAAATCTCTCATTATCACTTTCTTGGTATTTCTATAACAGGAATAGATTCGAAATAACGAGAAACTATCGAATGTTTTTCTTTATAGTCAATATTTCATTACATAGCTGCCCACTCTTTCATTGATGTGATACTTTTGATTGACTTGATTAGCAGAAAATGAGAAGAGAAGGTCTCTTCGTTTTCTGCTAATCTTTCGTGAATTTAATTTTCGTTAATTAATTTCGTTAATATTTCAGTTTCAGCTGAAATCCGTTCATGATAAATTAAGCTGAATACTAGCACCAAATACATACCATACTTTATATCACAATCCATCGTCCAAGAAATGTTACCTTTTACTATCTTGAGTAGTTTGTTTAAAAAAAAAATCGTCTGCACGTCTGCGTCTGCTCTAGAGTCTAGAGCATAAAACGCGACTTTATGTCGCCTACGTACGACATAACAGATAGATAGAGGGAACTATTCAGTTTGAAGGAGCGCACTTTTATATTTAGTTGCCGATAGAAATAAAAGAATCTTCATTAGCAAAAATCTTTAAAAGGAAAGATGGATGGATTGTGTGAGGAATGATTAGAAGAGAAAAAAAAAGTAGTTAAAAAACTAAAAAACCCGACTGAAAAAACTGAAAAGCAAAAAACAAGCACATTTTAAATTAACCAAAACTTGGAAGCAGGCGGAGTCCATTCTATTTTAATTTTTTCTTTTCATAATTTAATATTTATATGAACCCCGCCTGCTTCCAAGTTTTGTTTAATTTAAAATGTGCTTGTTTTTTGCTTTTCAGTTTTTTCAGTCGGGTTTTTTAGTTTTTTAACTACTTTTTTTATTTCCAACTTTTTAGTTGTTTTTAGTTGTTCTTTCGTTGGTCGCGTAAAATTCTTCGCAGATGATTTAACGTTTGTGCTTGTTTAAAGGATTTGTCACTTTGGATTTCTTTAAAACATATAAGTGTTACATATTTTTGTAATCTCCTTTTAAAATCCTTTATTTTGATACCCTACTCGATTGTATTGAAAAAAAAAAAAAATTGAACTCCGCGATTTGGCCCCCAAAATCCGCATTATTTCTTTGTTTTTAATTTTAATGTAGCCTATAACACTCGCGCCATCAAGACGAATCTAACGACGTATATTTCATTCAAATCCCTTCATCGGTTTAGGAGTTATCAGGGAACAAAGAAACGGACATACATACATACATACACGTCAAACACATAATCCTCCTTTTGGGCTTCGCCGCAGTCGGGTAAAAAGATGTCGGTTTTTTATGTAATTTTTCATATTTACATATTTGTCCCGCAAACAAATCAAAATGATAACGTGCGTTAAGGAACCCCGATTGAAAACTGTGTTCCATCAAGGAGAAACAGCCCTTGTTCATTACATTCGTGTTGGTGTAAATAAATGTGTTCAATCCAAATAGCCTCTTAATTACAGCAGCCTCGGCGGGCGAAACGAATACATATGTCAGTAGATATGTAGGTAGGTATTCCAGTATACATATGTTTTTCTGACCGTATTTCTGTGGTCACGACTGAAGGCCGCGAAACAAAGCGTCCTGCTACCACACTGTCATGTGAACAGTTCTTTGTGATTCTTGACCTCTCAACCATAGACAGTATTATTATTGATATTTCATTTTTCTTCTTCCGTTAACTTCAGAGTTTTATACCGCCCGTAGGCCTCTGACTTGGCTTTGGCTTGGCTTGGCTTGACTTGGCCTGGCGTCGAGAAATATCTCTCAAGCATTCTGGTTTCCTCACGATGTTTTCCTTCACCATCATACAATAGGCACATGAATCGGAAAAATCTGAGGTGTCTTGGTTTGGAACTCGAGACTTATGATTTGGCAGTCTGACGGTCACACGACTACACTGGCACTGCTATTTAATATTTTTATTAAGAAAACATTACAATCTGGGTAACGTTAAGGGGTGCCATTGCGTTGGAGTGCGTCAGGGATGTTTGCCGAGGCGCGCGTGAAAGGATTTTTTTTTTTGAGTTGGGAAATCATCAAATGACTCTTCCCGCTCTGGGCAGAGCGAAAGGGAGTGTCAGACTTCTACTGACTAAAAACCACCTAATGTCCTTCAGCCCTTTGTGTCGAGGTCGCAGTATCTTGTCGAGGCCGCGGTATCTACGCGTGGAAGGCTTTCCTGCTATCGTTAGGAAAAGATGCGCCTCCATACTTGGTCGCTTTCGTGGTAGTACCAACACTATACTGAGTATTTTTGCTGATCGGTGGGAGTCCCCCATGTGGGTGCGACTTCTTGCTCTAATTTTATTTTATTGCCTTTACTACAATTCGTTGTTAAAGTTTTTTTTTTTGTTTTTTTTTATTGTTTGTTTTTTGTTACATTGTTACTAACAAAATATGAACCTGTAGTCTGAAATAACTGCTATTTTATCTCTTTTATTAAATTTAACATAATATATTGCTGTATTTTAACATTATGGCTTTTGCTCGCGGTTTCACTCGTGTGAATGTCAGTTATCGCAACACATTCTACACTAAAACTTTCCCCGAGAACCACTCTATCCATTGGTGAAAACAGCATGAAAATCGGTGCCGTAGTTTTTTAGTTTTTCGGGAACAGACAGACAGACGCGGCGGAGGACTTTGTTTCATAATTGGTAGTGATTATACATGGGTTTCCAAGCATCCACAAATGAACCGAAGTTAGACTAACACGATAACGTTATTATGTGTGTGTCTACTCTAACAATAACTGGAACCGGCTGCCTAGGTTTCTAGATAAAGCTGGCTAAGCCTTAAATGGGATTATCGTGTCTTCCGTCTAACCTGTCGTTTGACGACTTATGGCGCACTCGGTGTGGGTACTCCCTCCCTTACTTCTCCTCAAATTGTTTGTCCGAAAATCATTATCCATAACACGTTTGCCATAATAAGACATTACTATCTATTTATAGATATAGAAAGTCAATTTTGTGAACAATTATACTAAACCTAATTAAATAAAGGCTGCAGGTAGTGCTCAACAGAACCAGGCGATGCAGTGAGCCCAGTAGGAGATTGTGTGACGAGCTAGACTTTTATTAAAAACATTGGGCTCAAACAGCCATAGACAGGGATAAATGGAAAGAGGAAAGGGAGGCCTTTGCCCTGCCGTGGGACTCATCAGGCTCATATTAATAATCTAGCAACCTAATAAAAGCGTGTTAAAAAGCTAAATAAGTTACTTAGTTTACATAAATATAAAATAAACTAACTGACTAAATAAACAACAGGGCGCATATGTTATTTTTTGCGAAAGATTTAAAGTTTTAAAAAGTTCTACGGGATAAACAGAGTAAAAAAAACCTAAGAGTTTACATGGGCTTTATTGAAAATGTTTGTGGTGTAACCTAACCTAGGAATTCCGAGTAAGGACAGCCACACCTCATTTCATACGTTTCAGTATTTAGGCTACGCTACGCGAGTAATATGACGTACATACTATTCTTATCACGTAGTTCTAGTGCAGTGCCTGTCTTCATAATAAACAAGAGATAATCAAACTATAATAAAAATATTATATGGGTGCCAGACATGGGCATTAACAGAACTACAAGAAAGCAAATAAATTTTTTGCCAGAATGGAATAGAAATAAGTATATCCTTACATAGTATAAAACAAAGTCGCTATTTTTGTCTGTTTGTTTGTTTGTATACTTAAATCTTTAATGCGATTTTGATGCGGTTTTTTTTAATAGATAGAGTGATTCAAGAGGAAGGTTTTAGTATATAATTTGAACGACATCCACGCGGGTGTAGCCACAGGCATCAGCTAGTTGGGTATAAAAAGAAGAGACAGGGTGAAACTACAAGAAATTAAAAATAAAACAAAATTTTAAAATGCACACACAGCTTACAGAAAGCTAAAATGGCGATGGACGGGAAATATGATGCGGGAAAGCAAGAATAAATAGACTAAGCTAGTAACAGAATGGTACCCAAGAGGAAGTAAAAGAAATAGAGAAATACAGATTAAAAGATGGGAAGACGATCTCAAGAGAATAGCAGGTCCGGTGTGGACCCGTTTAGCAAGAGACAGAAATGTGGCTGAATGTTTGAATGGAACGGCGGATAATACAAGTTAGAATTAGGATTAAATCAATTTAGTTTTAGAAAATAAGCATCTATGTATTAATATTGTAAGTAAGATAACAGCAATAAAGGCTATTTTATTTTTATTTTATTTATAATAATCAAACTATCTCGCAAAATAATTACAAGACATACTTTAACTAGTTCGCGAACATGCATATAATTTCATTTCCCGTCGTAGTCGGGTTTTTCTAAATATTTATGTTAGCTTCCACTGTAACAGTATGCAGCTGAGTATCCATGAAATACATACATGTTGTAAGGGGACGCTTCATGAAATAGTCTACCAAGAATTCAAACTAAGTAATAAAAAATCAAAGCAAAAAAAAAACAGTGACTGCCTATCTGATGTTCACAACCCAGTTCAATTTGGTAACACAATTTTCCTTAGCAAGGCTGTTTGTCAGACTTTACGCACTTTCCGAAGAACTGTTCTCATTATCAAGCATTTGAATTTCCGCCCATACAAGAACTGCCAGAGTGGCTTAACCTCAGAGATTGACGTCCCTGTGACTATAACTATCAGCTATGAGCCCGATTCACGCCCAATTATTATTTACTAGCTTTTGCCAGCGGCTTCGCCCGCGTCAATATGACGATTTTCCATACAAACTTTCATCCCCTATTTAACTACCTTAGGGGTTGAATTTTGAAAAAGCCTTCCTTAGTCCTTGTCTACATTTTATAGAGAACCTCTGTGCAAAATTTCAGCTTTCTAGGTCCAAGGGTTTGGGCTGGGCGTTGATGAGTCAGTCAGGACTTCTCTTTTTATTAAATACATAGATATTATATAGATAGTTTATGAACATGTTATGGCGATAATAATTAATCCTTACATTGTGCACAAACTCGTATCATTATTCTCTTGCCCTTATCCCAATGTATTTGGGATCAGCGCAGCATGTCCTCTTCTTCCAGACTTCTCTATTACACTTCATCTCAGCAGTCAACTCATTTCCAGCCACATGTCATCATTTCCAGCCACATGTCATCATTCTTCACACAGTCCATTCATTGTTCCTTTTGCACTTTTTTTTGTCTTTGCACATGTATGTATGTATTTTGGTACAATTATGGTTGGACAACTAATTCGACCATAAAAGATCTTTCTGAATTCTGTTTAAAGTCTTGAATGATTCAACAGGCTTGAACAGCGATAGGTTCCTAAAAAGATCTATGCAATCGTTGAAAAATTGGCAGAACCTGATATTATTACGAAGCAACACAAGTAATTAGAAGAAGATATATTTATATGGGATTTTGGTACAAAGGAAGTTCAGTATTGCTAACAATGTGTATGTTATACAAAACGTGAATTTTGTATGAACAGGCTTATTAACCTTGTTCGGAACTCCAACAAATTAATAAGTATAATAGAAAACTTAATCCCAGACAAGATAGAACGTTGTTTCATTAGACAAAAGGACTTCATGCAGGGTGTGTAACTGTGTACATAAGAGAGAACGACGCGGTTCAAGCGTTATATCGTGAGATTCGGCCAATTTAGCGCTACTTGTTCCTCGCCCCGAAATTCTGTTTAAGCAATTCCCTGACTTCCTTTACTAAAATCTAGCGAGATTTTGGATCATTAAGTGGTTGATGATCGTTGTAGTTTTTTTTTCTGATGCCTGGGTTTTTTTTTAATTATTACTGTCTAAATAAATATGTGTCACGTGGACATCGATCGCTGCATAGCTAAGAATAATGAGAAATGAATAGGAAAAGCCTCCTTACATTTCGGCAACGCTGTGCGGTAGGCGGGCGGGATCGGAGAGTGCGCGAGGGGAGGTCGATAAGCAGCAGTTCAGTGTGACTCGGTCGGTCGCCGCACACGGTCGCTCCCTAGCCCCCAGTGCGCTCGCTCGCTCCTCTCACCCGCTCAACTGGTTACAGCCCGCTCCCGCGTCCGCTTATACACTTAATCGCTCGCAGGCGCGCTTCGCTTCCAAGTTCGAGCCGTGTGCTACGCGCTCAGCGAACCCCCGCGGTTTCCAGCCTTCACCCGAAGTTCCAAAACGTAAGTATTTCTTTCAGCCTACCTGTGAGCCGCTGCAACGTCTTCCATATTTTTCTTAAGAATTTTCAGTGGATTTTTTCGTCCTAACAATATTTTTCTGGCGCTGCTGAACTGTTGCTGGAGGAATCTTCTTCGGTTCGGGTTTCTTCGTAATAATATAATTTACTTATTTTAAAACAAAGCCTCAACGTTGCACGAAAGCGTTAGCTAGTGCCCGGTAATGTAAAACAAAGTAATAAACCGCGGCATTTTAATAATACTTTCGGAATGGTTTTTGGCCATCGGCATAAATTTTCGTGTATACGTGACTTTGGTTTTGAATGCGTTATAACGGAATCAATATGGGGGAGGGAATATAATGTAATTGTTTTAACCCGTGTCTGAAATTCAGACCACTAATTTATTTTGTACGGGCTTGGTTTCGGGTCGCCCTGTTGTCGAGTTCTCTTTTACTTCTGTTGACTTAAACCTTTGTTTAAACTCGCTGTGTGCCGCAACACCATTTGAGAAAGCTTTCGAGTCGTTTTAATTGTGTTTTCGTTTTATTTCGTTCTTACATTCAATGTAAGAACATGAAATAATTTCGGATCGGTAAATTCCTTGTCTTTGCGGGATATCATTTTTTGTTTTGATACTGGCAGGATAATTCTATTGAACCCAAAAATTACATAATTTTTTCATAATTATGATTTCGAAAAAAGCTTGGTCAGATAGGCAGTCGCTCGATGTAACATACTGGTATTGAGCTGCATCCAGATAGACTGGAAACCGACCTCAATAAGATTGGAAAAAAGCTAGGCCGATGATGATTTGGAAAAACAAGGTTTTAAATCATTTAGAGGGATTATTATGTCCACTTGTAATAGCTTACTATTACAGCATCACTACTATACTTACTCATTTATACAGTATATGGCTAAAATTAGCCATAAGACCTTCTTTGAATAAAATGAGAAAGAAATAAGAGTTCCATTTTCTATCCATCACTATTCTGATTGATAATATTTTTTTTCCCGGAATCGTTACTTAAACGTTTCGAGAAAGAATAAGAATGGGCGACGTACAATAGATATTTGGTTCAAACAATTTTATCAGTGTAACCTTTTTTCGTAAAAGTCGAATTCTGAGGTTTAAGTAGTAACTTCACGGAGTTAAGGATAACTCGAGGAAAATGATGAACGTTTTTTTATTGAAGACGTTACTATTTATTTCCGAACGGTTTTATATGAATGCTTTAGGAGGTTGTCGCGCTATATTTTACCATGAATCTATAACATGATTCTAGAATCTAGATCACCCTTTTTAATAACTTCGGGGGTCCCAAAGCACTATGGATACTTCACAGTGTCCGAATTGCCACTACTTACCAGATAACATCAAAAATGGAACAGAATTGATATGAAAAATGGTCTGCCAAGACAGGAACTTGCGGTGGTGAAACAGGCGCTATGTCTCTAAAACCGACTATTGCCACCGATATCTTTAAGAAATGGACAGACATAAATGAATGAGCACAAAAATATTGGCTTTTATGAGTACTATAATGGGTTTCTTTGCCAGCCAGTAATCCTCACAATAGTCCAATCAAATTAAGCCGAATATGGGCAATCAGGAAAAATAATTCACGTAGTTTTGAAAATTGGTACAGTTATACCTTGCGGTTTCCAGATGAACATTATTGAACATAATTATTAAATACCTACGAGGTTTTTGAATAAATTATTATTTTGAACTTAGTTAGTTCTATAATGAAGGATTAGAGTAGAATGAGTTAGCTGCCAAACGCAGGGCAGGAATTTACCTACTAGGACTGGATTAGGGACACAAAGTAATTTCAGACTGACAAAATACTGTCTTAATATTTGAAAACATTTTCAAAATTAAATTTCTTGAGCGGGTTTACTTAATTATTTGACGTACGTTTGGAGTAGAACAAACTAGCTGCTAAAGGCAGGACAGCAGCTTTACTACTAGGATTAAGACCAAAAAGAAATTTAATACCGACAATGTGCTTAATAATTCAACCTTGTTTCATAAGAAATTACAAGACCAAATGGACGGAAGAAAAAGTTAGTGAAATCTGAATTAAGGAAACATAAAAATAACCATATTTGAGGCAGATTTTTCAATAGTCAGATCATTAACGGTAAACGTTCCCCTGCGGTATAAATATTTATAAATATTGCCGTTTGCAGTCAGTCTTACCAAGAGGTATCGTATTACCCGGTATTATCCGCTAGGGGCGATCTTTAGGTTAAGTCGTGCTTGACTAAGTTGGTCCGTGAATGGGCTACCACATAATACATATCGAGTTTCTTCCATACCTCGTGAAAGCAAATTAAGTCGTAGTTCCTGGCTGTTATATTTAGATATTTGGCAATCGGCAAGATCGTCAATCGTCGACAACCCAGTATCGTATTACCCTGGGTTGTGGAAGTCAAGTAGGCAGTCACTATACCAGTACAATTCTGATACTTAGTCGCAACCGCTGAGACTGGAGGCCACAGTAGTTGCGAAAAGGCTAGGCTGATGATGTTGATTATTGACTCTGATTGATGATTGGTTTGACTCTTTTGTCTTGAAGACTTTAGTGAAATATAGTTTTGAGTACAAATATTTTGCGTTTCTGACGTTCTGCGCCCAAACCATATTGATGACTATATAAAAGACAAAAAAACAAACAATGAAACAATGGATGAACTGTTAGAAAAAACATGTGGCTAGAAAGGAGGTGACCGCTGAGATGACGTGTAATTGAAAAGGATGAAAATTATCTGCCTTGCCTTTTTAACCGACTTCCCAAAAGGAGGAGGTTCTCAATTCGATTTTTTTTTCGAACTATGTTGGGGTAGGCTTCCAGTCTAACCGGATGCAGTGAAATACTAATATTTTACATGGAGCGACTACCTCTCTGTGTTCAACAACCCAGTTAGTGTTAGGTAAGATGTCTTACCCTTTGGTAAGACTGGTTGTCAGGCTACTCACTACCTGTAACGACTGCTAAAAATCTAAATATGGCAGCCGGGACCTACAGCTGCTTAACGTGGTTCTTTCCGAGGCACGGAGAAACCGGTATGTTATGAGCAGTTCCCCGAGCCACGGTTTCATCTAAAGATCGTCCCAAGCTTCTGTTCTTTTAGTCACGAGCTCCTTAAAGATAAGAGAATAATTCTTACCTTTAAGGAGAATGATGGGATATAATTATTTAAAAAATCAGCCCTTAGCCAGCTTTCAACACAAATCACTAAATGCATTTTTAAAGTTTTATTAATTATCTGAAGATGGCACACTAGAATCAGACTAGTGTACTTACAGACTAAGCAGACCCCACGGTGACCAAAATAGTTAGAAAAGACAGTAACGAATCTCGGTAATATATTCTGTAATTTGTCCGTTTCGTCAATTCCGTTTTCAGAATGGAATAATATAATGGAGAGGGGGACGGAATTGATTATAGGTACTTAGTCCCGACTTCAATATAGCCTTGGTATTTGCGTGGTATTTTGAAAAAAGTGTCATTCGGACTCCTGTGGAATATTTAAAACTTAATATACCACGGGAGTCTTTTTTGTTATATGCACGACGACTAATCAAGTATAAATACATATACAACACTGGTTTACGTGAAAATCCCATTAAGGTGGAAGGTATCATCAAATAGTCTATCAATGGAACTAAATCAACTCAAGAGGATTGTATTCTTGATTTTAATAATGATATCTCTATAAATACATACGCATTACGTACGCGAATTATATTTTAATCAACATGAAATCTGACACTGACCTGCAAATTACAAAAAACGTGAGAAAATTTGAATGTTACGGGCTACCTTGGAGGTTCCACCTTAAACGGAATTTTTAATGGGAGGTTATGTTACACTGGAAATGTATATTGCCTTGATGTGTGTAGTTAATAATATTAACTAAACTACATTTATTATATTACTAGCTGATGCCCGCGGCTTCACCCGCGTGGATGGCGTTCAAATTATATACTAAAACCTTCCTCTTGAATCACTCTATCTATTAAAAAAAACCGCATCAAAATCCGTTGCGTAGTTTTAAAGATTTAAGCATACAGACAAACAAACAGACAAAAAAGCGACTTTGTTTTATAATATGTAAGGATAATTTAGAATTAGGAGAGCCATAGGAGCTCTTTTATCCTAAATTATATTTCTAGAATAATAATAAAACACTACTCATAAGGGTTTATATTCCAATAGTCAGTTAATTAAAAACTTAAATAAAGGGAAAAGAGTATAGTTTCACATGTATCCGAAAGCATGTGAAACTGTACTCTTTACCGAACCGATTCTAAAACGTATAAATATACTTTCGGACTTGCGGGAGGTTGCAATCACTTTGTACAAATAGCACAAAGAAACTTGCAGATAGGTCATTGTTTAAAAAAATAAGAGAAACACTGAACATAAATGAGCCAAATCATTATTTGCCAAAGTTAAAAATAGCACGAAGGATCACTGCTTCATTGTACATCTTCTTCTTCTTTTTCAACCTTTCACCACCCAATGTTGAGTGTAGGTCTCTTCTAATGCACGCCATTCATCCCGGGTATGTGCCTTTTGCATCCAGTCCTTTCCGGCTACTCCAACAAGGTATAATACATAAGTTTTGACAAGAACTTCAACTAACGAATTGTTAATTAAAATAAAACTAAGTTCATCTAAACTGCGCTTTATATACCCTCCCAAAATTTTGCTATAAATCCTGATGACGACGGATATATATTTTTACCTTGATCACAACCAAGTAAAAGTGGCTGAAATTAAGTCTCTTATAAACTGTCACTTAGATGTTACACGGGCAATTTATATAAAAGTACGAGGAAAATATTAAAACCAATTTACCGTACAGAAGCTTTTATATTGATTCCACTGCGAAGACAAAAGACTCCTCTCTGAGGGAGAGAGTTAGTCGTGATCCACCACGCGGTTCCAATGCACATTGGTGGATGTTACGGCCCTATGATTTTTAAGTCGTAAGACATGCCTTACTTCGTCACCTCACAATGTTTCCATCCACCCCTTGAGAGCAGTGAGATTAATAATTCACGTAAAGTAAAATGGTTGTCTGTGTCTACCATTACTCTCAGATCTCAAATCATTAATTTCCTACCGTAAATCTACGAGCAGGCTTGTTAGAAATTAGAAATGCCTATATACGAATATCGCAGCCAATTCTATTTAGGAACACAGAATTTCCATTACAGTTCGTTGCTACTAAAATAGTTGCAGACGAAATACTGCATTAGGGACATGCACGGCATCCTAATTTAGGCAGAGTTAGTCTAAGTGGATGATCATCGCACACATCAGTTGTCAGGACAATTAGGCATATCCCGGAATAATATACTCCGAACTTAGACATTAGCCTGCCAGGACTAATTAGGCATTATATTGGTAGGTGTGCCGTGTCTGAGTGTGATTTTAATTGCCAGCTCGGGGAAGCAGATAATCTCATCGGACTTAGACGTAGTGACATTCAATCAGGGATAAAGGTGACGGTAAGGTCAAAGCTGCATTCAATTGACATAAGCTATCGAAAAGCTTTTGACAATTGTCGAAAGTTTTTGTACAAATGGAAATATGATACGTTGTGAACACGATTGTTATTTGTTTCAAGTTTCGAGTTTCACTATTGATAACTATGTAAAAAAATAACGGGTTACACTCCGGGAGTGTCGGCAGAAGTGAAAACTTGAACAATAACGTTGTGCATTTTTGAATGTTTTGAAATAGTTAGGGAATATTTTCGCACGAATTGCTTTGTTTATCAGTACAATATTCTTAAACTCGTATTGCGCTATCGTATCTAAATTTTTATGTAACATAAATTATAATGTTTGTGACATGACAATTTATGTTCCATAAAAAAATACTTCAGAACTATTACAGTTAAATTAAAAAGTTTATCTCTCAGAAAAATCAACTTGACATTTGATTTTTTTGGCATTTGACACACATGCACATTCGCGCAAATGCCCTGCGCCGTCTTACGATCAGGTCACGTGTCCTCCTGACGCGAATTTAACAGTTTTTACCCATCTCAAAAAAAAGTGCACAACGCCGCTAAAGAAGTTTTTATTCAAATAATTTTAGTTGTTTTGCGTGATGGAAAGCAAAATAGTTCAAGTCTTTCTAATTTTAAAATCTATTTCCATATATTTTGACGATCTTTTTAAGAGGATTATAATCGTCTTATCAATTTTGTATATCACATAGGAAAATGGTACCAAACTTTTCAATATTTTCAGGTGTTAAATGGAAACACAATGAACCTATTTGGTAGGAAATAGCTTGTTTTGTGTGGTTATTTGTGAAACACGCACTTCGGTAGTTACGTATAAACTCGATGAAATGAAGTTGTTTTTATTCAAAAAAGATTCGAAGCTAAACATTAGTTAGATTTAAGTCACACACACAAATGTACACATGTAAAACAAAAAGGAAAAATATTGGTAGGTCAATAGTAATTATTTGATAGACTTACTGCTGTAGTCAGAGATAATTTTAAGTGCTTGGCCAGACTGCAAACGCGGGCGCGGGGCGGGCGCGGCGCGACAAACTTAAACGTATGGAGCTTCATTTGAGTGTCCATAGTGGGCACGCGGGCGCGGGAAGCGGCGCGGGCTACTTTCCGCGGGGAGCGCGCGGGCAACTCGTGCCATAGCTCGTTCATACAAGTGGCCGCAGTGAGTGCGCGGGGCGGCAAGCGATAAATCGCGCGGGAGCGGCGTATCTCAAACTTTAGTCTGCGCCAGTTAACCAGATAAATTGGATTTATTTATTTAGCTTTAACTTTTATAAGTTGAGGCTTAAGAAATTAATCCAATTATTTATAGAAGTATCCAATTAATTAAAATAACCGAATTTTAAAATTCTTACCAAATTTTTTTTTGTTTTTTTTTTTTGCTTCGGCGAAAGTTGTTAAGTATTTTTTTTTTACTTAATATAATTTTCTATATTTTGTAATATGTAGTCAAACATATCCATTGACATTCTTGTATATTCAAAAAACTTTCGAGGTTGCTCTCGCAATCTTTCATACAGTGTGTAATATTCTCCTTCATTTTCTCTGGTTAAATTAATTTTATTAACTCCAAGCATTTTCCATTTAAAGTAAGAATTTTCCAATAAAAACAAGTCTTCGTCATCCATATTATATTTTGACAAACACTGGACGAACAGTTGAACGCGACAACGCTCGGAACAAAATCGCGGTCCAGTGCGGACAGGCAAATCGCGCGCGTTCCCGCACCCGCGCCGCTCCCCGCACCGCGCTGCCAGTCTGGCCAATCTAATGATTAGGTATATTGAGCCATCCCTTAGTAAAGATTTAACATACAAAACCTTCACTAAAGTGTCAAAATCTTTACGAAGTGATAGCTTAAGTAATCATTAAACGTCTTTAAGTGCGGCAGTAAGACCCAGTTTAAAATACCGGAACTGGACACTAAAAGATATACGGCACTTAAAAATGGATAGCAAAATAGACATTACCACGGCTACCATCACTTGTTATTTGCTACCACGACAAAAGTGTCCATGACATTTGGAATTTCCACTCAATAAAATCAGTCTTTGTAAACCTAAAACATAAAGGCATTTTAAAATTCAGTATGTCTTCTTGCAAGTTGTCTTTTTAAAAACAATATATATTTTTGCATCCCTTCCTGTTACCCATCTATCCTCGTCCCTGATTCTGCCGCCCCGCCGCGTACTGTGACGTTCGTATAGAATTATTTAATCATTTTATTGATCTGCGTCCCATTACCACGAGTGTAAGCTCAGGGTCGTGTCACCAAATATGAACGAAATCAATTAAACTTTGACTATGACCGTTTATAAGAAAGTTTTACGGACTTAATTTTCTATTTCCGTCTAGTGGGTGTTTTCTTTATTTTCATTTCGGGAGTTGGATAACTCGATTAAAATGACGGATATTGACGCAAAGGATGACATTTCGACTTCTGGTAAAAATTCGTAATGTTCCTTTGTGTATTCTTGGCTCTTACTCAGTGTCTTCTATACTAACAAAATTACTTAAACCACTTTAGAAGGCACATTACAAAATAACAGTATATGTGCAATAAAAATGTTATTTAGTTGAACCCTTTCAATAGAACAATTTTCAAATCACCACTAGCGTGTCTCTGAAATCAAAAATCGTTTTTCGATCCGACACTTCCAGTCAATTGTCTCTTAATATCTAATACCCCAGAAAAAAAGATAATCGATACCCGCCCGCTTCAGTTCCATATTTAATTTAGCGAATCAAACAGGTAAAGACAAATTCGTATGTCGTGTGAGAACACGGGACATTGACATACGACAGCAGTGTTCGAATGTCGATTTTCGTGTCCGGGGGGACAATTTAGTTCGTACTGGTTGTTGATCTAAATCTTATGCGACTCAGAAAATCTGAACGCCTTTACCTCCGTAGCTTACTTAGCTCAGTTTTGTGGGAGCAAGTGTTCTCGCATTTACCATAAAATCCTTCTTTTAGCGAATCATTATATTATTATAACTAGCCTATGCTGTCCCACTGCTGAGCAAAGGCCTCCCTCCATTCCTTCCAACGGTCGCGATTCTGTGCAACGATTGCTCAGGATTGGTGCCCTGAAACGGTTACACGAGGTCGTGGCAGACCACGCAGGAGATGGCGGGACGAACTGGATGTCTTCCTTGAGAATTGGAGAGACGTTGCACAGCGAATCATTAAGTATCTAATTAATTTAATTTCTCTAAATACTTAAAAGCTTAAGATAAACGGCAAGTGCCATATTGTTAGTCTTTTCTATTTGATAGCGGCACCATAAAACCTACTGTCCTGAAACTCCTTTTCCGCTGATTCGACCGCTGTTAAATCTGACTTTGAGATCGACTAGTTCATACTCTGCCAGTTTATGGACAGACTACAATTATACAGAGTGCTCTAGTGGATTAAAATTTAATCCAACTGACGGGGTTCTCAAAATAAAGAATAAAAACTGAATAATCATTGTCAAAGGACCCATTATAATGATTGTTCATGGAGTATGGAGAAATAAAACAACTAATATTTTACGTTGTTAAAATATTTTACGCAAAACGGACGCTCTTTGAATGAAACTCTATGGGATGGGATAATCCGTTTGCTAGCGAAGCTTTTTAATAAATTTGCTTTTGGGGCTTTTACCTCGTACCTTGTTGTCATTTTTAGTTCTTTTGAGACCGTTCTTAAGTCCCTTGTAACAGGGACGAGTCTGTTGACATCAGCCGGGCACAAAATCGAGCTACGTGCATAATGAGAAATACCAGATAAAACATCGCAATAATACTTTGCCCGACTAATCGATCCCAGGACCTCTTGATCAGCTGTCGCGCTTGTAATCACTAGGCAGACTTTTTTAAATAATACACGAGAATACTTTTTTCCTAAAGAAAAAAAAAGTATGTTTCCTAAAGATGCCTTTGAAACACTGGAGTTGGTTAGGTTTGTCGTAAATTTTAACTACACATACAAGCATTTATCACATCTTTTTCATAAAGTATACACTAAAATGAACCTGATAAACCTAAAATCACACAACCATCTGTATAATCAAGCACCTACTTTATTGTTTGCCGATACTACTAAAAATAATCTTAGGGTTGCCTTTGCAAATTTGACCATTCTCTTCTCAATTAGTTCAACACTTATAGATTGCAGGAAAACCTATAAGAAGTCTATGGTGCTAAAATAACATGGAAAATCTCTCAATATTATGCGTATGAATGTATGGATAATTATATGTTTTTCAATTACAATGTTAAGTTCGGTCGATGGTACGGAATCCTCCATGTGCAAGTCCGACTTCCTTACATCCTTATCCATATAAAACAAAGTCGCTATTTTTGTCTGTTTGTTTGTTTGTATGCTTAAATCTTTAAAACTACGCAACGGATTTTGATGCTGTTTTTTTTAATAGGAGTGATTCAAGAGGAAGGTTTTAGTATATAATTTGAACGACATCCACGCGGGTGAAGCCGCGGGCATCAGCTAGTGTTTCCATAAGTCACAAAATTTCTTAATTTTCTAATCTAAGAGTTAAAAACCTGTAAGAATAACCTGAAAAGGCAAACCCAGATGGTTGGTAACCCTAGCTACTAAGTAACTACCCTCTTAGCTTACGAGGGGTGGCTCATTAGCCCCAACTGTATGATTGAAAACAGTTAATACCACATCGTTTTTCTTTACTTCAAATCTGTGGCCATAATAATTAATAAGTGGGTAGGAAGATTAAGACAGGAAAAGATGGTCGTATTTAGCGAACAATTTTGCCATACAATTCTTGTGGAATATAATTAGCCAGTTATTTTTAAATGCTGATTGCTTCAATTTCTTGTAACAATTTGTAAAAATATTTGTACATCTGAAGCGGGTGATAGATACTGAGGTGGATAACATAACTTAGTAAGACCACGAAGTACGTTCACATTCTTACACGAAGCTTGAGCTCGTTTAACCCGGTTCCACGTAACCTTCGATATTCTATAATTAATTTTACTTTCTTTTACTCCACAACCAACTTGACAAGTATAGGAACACTCAGTTAATTAAATAATAATAAATAATCTTTATTGACATAAAGTAAGTTACATTATTGTATGGAAACCCTGACTCCTGCGCTAGGTTGTAACCTGTGTTACAGGAATCAGTAGTAATTATTGTAATTACGAAATAAATAAATAGGGAGGAGATATTGGTTAAGTTGTAACAGCGGCAAAGCTGGATCAATTTAAGCTACACTGGCTGATTTCAATCCGTGGGCGAGTTTATTACTAACTGAACTCCTACGTGCCTTTTACAATATTTTATAAAAGAATTCAAAAATAAAATGAAAGATGCATTGAAGTAACCTTGGCTACGCTCGCCTACGCGAGTGCTACGCCGCCTACGCGAGTGCTACGCCGCCTACGCGGCTTCCGAGGTAGAAAAGATTCTCATTTCTCTTTCAGTGAATCAAAGTCAAAACCTGTACACATTCAATATTTTCTAACAAAATAATAGCCACGAGGTGCGAACAATTATTCTGATGCCGAGAAGTGGGTTTTATGTTGGTTTGCAGAACCATTTTATACAAACATTTCTCGTTGATCAAAAATCTCTCTTTTGAGAATTCGTTCATTTTCTAAAGTGAATTCTACTCCAAGTGAATAAAACGAGCAGCTACACAGTTCCGTAGAAATTGATTGTGTAAATTTCAGTTCGAGAAACTGGCCATTATTGAACTAAATAATAATAATACCTATTTATTTCCACCTATTTTTGCTGATTTTACGAACATGTATTGTAGTTTATATTATTATACGAGTAGGCGAAAAGGTACGAAAAATAACATATTTCAAAGAAAAAAATGCTGATTTGTGCTGAAATTGTAGGTAGAAATAACATCACAGAGAATCAGTATTTTGATATTGCCTTTTCATCTTTATGTTATTTTGCAAAAACGATTGCCTTCGCAGAGATGAGAATGTTGAGATGGATGTGCGGAGTGACATGAATGGATAAAGTAAGAAATGAGAAAGTGACACCTGCTTCAGAAAAATTTAAAGAAAGTTGTTTATCAAGGTAGGATGAAACGCATGCGACTGAAAAGTGATGGATACAAAATAATATTGATGGATGGACAGTGAGAGGAAGGTCAAAGAAAAGATGGATGGATTGTGTGAGGAATGATATGAATGAGAAAGGAGTAAATGCCACCGTGCCAATATAGCCATTTTTGGTCGCAGATTTGTAAAAGGTGTAACAAGTCGCATCAGTTTCGTAACTGATACGACATATTGCGACTGTGTGGGGGTGCACTTCTAAGTGTCGTAACCGTTTAGTAATAAAGTGACAGTAAGTAGTTTTAGTAACTTTGTGTTGTAGCTGTGGCGAATTGTTACAGAAAAATTTGTGTACACACGTTTTAAACACTTTACGCATTGTATGTAACTAGTGTACAATATTGGTAACAATGTGTAGTAACTGAGTGGTAGCATGTGTAGTAACGTCACGTCAATGTTCTGGAATACATAAAACACTAACTTGGATAAATAGAAATCACCTGATCCAGTCATTCTAAAACTTGTCTTACGCCTGTTCATGCCAACCGCTGGCGCCACCTATCACCGGCGCGCCGAACTTGGTGATCGCTGAGCATTCACGCTGGCACAGGGGTTCATACATTCATCACCACCACCAGGCGGAGCCAGTGTCGCGCGGCCCCTTCCACGGATTGCAACATCGCTAGCTCACCGCAGCTATAAAAACTTTTTGTTTGTATAGAATCAGTCCTTTTTACCTTCTCTCTTCCTTCAAGTCACATCCATCATCCTTTACAGACCCCCGCCATGGCCATGGCGGTCCAATCCATCCACGCAGTCTGTAATTATTTAATTTAATTTGAAGGAAAACAATATACGTCTCAAATCATCACGCCTTATTCAATTTTTACACCGACGGAACAACTGATCCCCAACATTTTGGTCCTACGAGACGGATCTACAAGAATACCAGCCGGAAGAAGACTCCACATACACGGTGCCGACCACGTTGCCGGCACGTTGCGGACTTTGACTCGGACTGGAGCCGGGCGCTGAAGACAATAGCTGGCTGTGAAGACGATCGACCGAGTGCAGCGATCATCACGATCGACCGAGTGCAGCGATCATCACAGCTGGTCCAGTGATCCAGCAATAACATCATACAAGAAGAAAAGGCAAAGGCGTAAGAAACGTAACGGTCAGGTCTCTGTTCCGTCCCGTCAATCCCACCCGTCACATCCATTCAGTTAAAGATTTGTGTTAAAGCTGTGTTTCGTTTCAGTTCACGCGAGTGTGGCAGCCACGTGGACCAGGTGATATTTGCATGTGAGTAACCACACCACATCACACCACACCACATAACGCTCATCCATATTCCGTCAGAATGTCGGTCAAGGCAGTGGACGAAGTTCTTTCCGAATTAAAGAAACGTAGGGGTAACATTAAGGGTCGGTTAACCCAGTTTAAAAATTACGTGGAATCGTTCGCGGGAGCTCACTTAACAAGCTTACAAACAGCTGAGTTAACTTTACGTGTTCAAGCCGCGAGTGAATTATACGATAAATTCGACAACGTAGAAAATGAACTCGAACTACTCCTTCCGGAATCCGAAACAAACGCGAATCTACAATACATAGAAGCATTAGAAGATATTTATTTTACGGCAATAGCCACTGCAAAGTGTTTAATTAAAAACGCGGAAATTACAAGTCGACTTCCAATTGCATCGGAACCACGTGTCAATATTAAATTACCAGACATAAAATTACCTGCCTTCGATGGAGCCTATGATCACTGGCTAGAATTTAAACATTCATACGTAACCATGATTCACAATCGTTCCGATCTAGACGAAATTCAAAAATTCCATTATTTACGCTCAGCACTTAGTGGAAGCGCGTTACAGGTGATAGCAGCTTTGGAATTCAGCCCAGCCAACTACGTTCACGCCTGGGAGTTACTAGAAAACCGTTATCACAACGAGAGGTTATTAATCAATAATCACGTAAAAGCGTTGCATAATATTCAATCATTAAAACAAGAATCGCCATCGCAAATAAGGAAATTAATCGATACTATTTTACGTAACCTGCGCGCTTTAAACTCACTGAATGAACCCACAGTTAATTGGGATACATTAATAATATATTTAGTGGTCAGTAAGCTGGATTCGTCTACGGAACGTGAGTGGGAAAGCCACATCGGTGCCACGTGTTTGGGTTCACGAGAGAAAATAAAACTTAGCGATTTAATAACGTTCCTCCGAAGTCGAGCGGACACGTTGGAAATGATCGGCACTAGCCACATAAAGGAAAAAACACCTCATAGCGATTTTAAACATCAAAACGTGAACGAAAAACGTAATTCACATCGAGTACACAGTTACTCTGCGACTAAAGCGGCACGTTTTAATAATTTCCGTGGTGCTACAAATAAACAATGGGAGTTACCCAAGTGTGTCCTGTGCGATAGGGAACACTCATTATACGCGTGTACAGCCTTTCTTAACATGTCCGTGAGAGACAGAATTAAATTTGTTGGCGATAACAAGGTATGTGCAAATTGCCTGCGAACCGGTCACGCGCTAAGTCAATGTAAATACGGGTCGTGTAAACAGTGTTCAAACAAACATAACAGCCTGTTGCACTTAGACGAGAGGGGTAACAGCGCGTGTGATCGTGCGCCGGCAAGCGGAGCACTCGAACAAGCTCACAGTCTAGCTACATCAACGTTACGTTCGGACGACTCGAGCCATACAGTCATGTGTGAAGCAAACACTACCGGATTTAAATTAATAAGTACTGTTTTGCTCTCTACGGCGTTAATTGAAGTAGCTGATAATAATAACGTGTATCATACGGCCCGCGCGCTCTTAGATAACGGAAGCCAGAACTGTTTCATAACAGAAAAATTAGCAAAAAAAATAAATGCGTTATATATACAGTCCACTATTCAAATATCGGGTGTGGGACAGTCAGTCTCGCAATCACAGCATTCATGTGACGTCACAATACGTTCAAAATTAAGCGATTTCAATACCAAGCTTCGCTGTTTAATCTTGCCATGCATAACATCCAGTTTGCCTACGATAAACATCGAAGCCGGTAATATATATATACCTGAGTTCTTACAATTAGCAGATCCGACGTTTAACGTAAGTTCAGAAATTGACTTGTTGATCGGCGCGGATAGATTTTGGGATCTTCTAGAAACAGACAAAATACGTCTAGCAAGTGGCCCATTCCTACAAAATTCAAAATTAGGATGGTTATTGTCCGGTCCTGTGCTCGCGAGGAGCCCAAAACCTGCTCACGTTCATTGCCACTTCAGTCAGGAAATCGATAAACAACTCCGGCTGTTTTGGGAACTCGAAAACATTCCTTCATCATCATGCGCACCCTTAACAGATGATGAACGCACCTGCGAAAACATATTCAATAACACTACAAAACGCGTTGAAAACGGTAGATTTTCGGTTCGTATACCGTTGAAAGAGGCACCAGATGCCCTAGGTGATTCTTACACGTCAGCAACGAAACGATTTTTAACCTTGGAGCGTAAACTCGATCGTTTACCAGAACTTAAACATTTATATTCTAACTTCATGCGTGAATACAATGATTTAGGTCACATGTCCAAGTTGGAGACTTGTAGTCAACCAAATTATTATCTTCCACATCATGGTGTTGTCAAGGAATCTAGTTCAACAACAAAACTACGCGTTGTATTTGATGCTAGTGCCGTCACTAGCTCGAATAAATCATTAAACGATATTCAGTACCCGGGACCCGCGTTACAAAACGATATTTTCTCGATTTTGTTACGATTTAGACAATATAAATATGTAGCTTGTGCAGACGTGGAGAAAATGTTTCGTCAAGTTCTTCTCCAGCATGACCAAAGGTCACTACAATTAATATTGTGGCGGGATAATCCTTCAGATCCGTTAGACACATATCAACTAAATACAGTCACGTACGGAACTGCGTCAGCACCATATTTAAGTATGCGCTGTATTAGACAGTTAGCATTAGAGTGCGACGATGACGTCATCGCTCGCATCATCACGGAAGACATATTCGTGGACGATCTCATCACCGGTGATGATGATCTAAACAACTTGCTTCAAATATGTCAAAAAACATCAGACGTGCTCCAATCGGGGTGTTTTCCTTTGCGCAAGTGGACCTTTAACTCAGATGCATCTCACAACAAAGCCACAGAACGCTTCATAGGCGAACATGCGCAAACCAAAACACTCGGATTGGGTTGGCATAACACTAGTGACGAGTTACACTTCGTTACAAATATTGAGAACCAAGACAACAATTCACGTTTAACTAAGCGAATAATGTTATCAGTAATATCACAAATATACGACCCATTGGGTCTTCTTTCGCCGGCAGTCATGATTTCAAAAATGATTTTACAAAAATTATGGCTGAGTAAAATTGACTGGGATACTCCGGTCTCTCAGGAAATTGCTAACATTTGGAAACATTTTATTTTTACGTTAAGATTTCTAAACGATATTCGCATCCCTCGCCACGTAATAGGCGATCATAATCAATACACAGAGCTTCATATATTTACCGACGCGTCTCAAGACGCATACGGCGCGTGTACCTACATACGTACATTTAGCAATATCGGTGACGCAACCGTTCGACTATTGTGCGCCAAGGGCAAAGTTGCACCTTTAAAAACAATCAGCATCCCGCGCTTAGAGCTGAGCGCCGCGCTTCTGGGAGCCCAGCTATTTAATAAAATAATTAAATCTCTTAGATTGCAGTTCAGTAAAGTATACTTTTGGACGGATTCCACAATCGTTATGGGTTGGATTAAAATGTCACCACATTTATTGAAAACGTTCGTACAAAACCGAGTAACTGAAATAAATGAACTCACAGGTGACTCAGTGTGGTTACATGTGAGTAGTAAGGACAACCCAGCTGATCTATTGTCTAGAGGTTGCGGCCTAGATTTATTAAAAGATAACGGACTTTGGTGGCACGGTCCATCCTATTTACATATTCGTTCACATGACTTTGAGCAAACTTACCGCGATAATTCGGAAGAATATAACTTACCAGATTTAAAACAAAAACAAACCTGCTTAGCCAATATTCAGCACGAAGACATATTCAAATTCGATAAATACGTTTCATTCACTAAACTTGTACGAATAGGTAGCTATGTACTTAGATTCATAAATAACTTACGCCTCAGGCGAGCGGACCGCGCGAAGCGACAAACCGGTTTCTTATCAGTAAACGAGTTGGACGCCGCGCTGAGAATGTTAATTATACTCGTGCAAAGGAATTCTTTTCCAGATGTTTTGAATAACTTATTGGCTCAAATTCCTATCAAGCGAAAATGTAAACAATATAATAGGATTTCAAGTTTAAATGTTTTTATTGATGAACATAAAATAATTCGGGTTGGCGGTCGAATATGTAATTCATCCGACTTCACCTACGATAAAAAACATCCGATTTTATTATGCAGTAAGCATCCATTCACGATTTGTTTATTTAAGCACGAGCATGCACGATTATTACATGCCGGACCTCAACTTTTATTAGCTAACATGCGTGAACGTTGGTGGCCGTTGAACGCTAGAAATCTCGCTAGAAAAATAGTACACGAATGTATAACGTGCACACGTAATCGGGGTAAGACATTAGCACCTCTCATGGGCAACTTACCTTCCGAGCGGTTAGAACCTGGTTACCCGTTTATGCGAACCGGTGTAGACTATGCGGGGCCAGTTTTCATATTATCCAGAAAGGGCAGAGGTTCTAGACTAACTAAGGCATACATTTGTCTTTTTATTTGTTTCACGACTAGAGCCATGCATTTGGAACTCGTTACTAGTTTATCTACAAACGACTACATATTAGCACTAAAACGTTTCATTAGCCGGCGAGGTACGCCTCGCACTATCTTCTCTGATAACGGTAGAAACTTTGTGGGCGCGGAAAAGGAGTTTCCTTTATTTTTAGAAAAGGAATCAGAAGCCATCATTGATTACGCTTCCACTAATAGCATTGAATTTCGATTTATTCCTCCTTATTCTCCACACTTTGGCGGACTATGGGAGGGCGGGGTGAAGTCATGCAAGTATCACCTGAGACGCATAGTAGGTAACGCGCGACTAACTTACGAGGAATTTTCCACGGCTTTGACACAAATCGAAGCTGTCTTAAATTCCCGTCCAATGTCACCTCTTTCCTCAGACCCTTCTGACCTTTCCCCCCTCACCCCCTCACACTTCCTCATTGGCCGACCGTTAACGTCGCCACCTTCAAGGAATTTTCCAGACCAGCCAACTTCGAGTCTGACACGCTACGAGCGCATCGAGCAACTGCGGCAGCACTTCTGGCGTCGCTGGTCTACAGAATACATCTCTGAGCTGCAACAGCGAACCAAGTGGAAGACCAAGCAGGAGGACATCACCTTGGACAGCCTTGTCCTCATCAAGGACGACCAGTTGCCACCATTGAGGTGGCGGCTCGGTCGCATTCTACGTGTCATTCCAGGCGGAGACGGCATAGCACGAGTGGCTGACATCAGGACAGCTGCTGGCACGATCAGGCGTGCCTTCTCCAAGATCTGCCCGCTGCCTCCACAACCTGTGAGCGGCGACGCCTGACTCCGTGCCGGGAACCATTTTGGAAGCAGCGCTTCCAAGGCCGGGGGCATGTTCATGCCAACCGCTGGCGCCACCTATCACCGGCGCGCCGAACTTGGTGATCGCTGAGCATTCACGCTGGCACAGGGGTTCATACATTCATCACCACCACCAGGCGGAGCCAGTGTCGCGCGGCCCCTTCCACGGATTGCAACATCGCTAGCTCACCGCAGCTATAAAAACTTTTTGTTTGTATAGAATCAGTCCTTTTTACCTTCTCTCTTCCTTCAAGTCACATCCATCATCCTTTACAGACCCCCGCCATGGCCATGGCGGTCCAATCCATCCACGCAGTCTGTAATTATTTAATTTAATTTGAAGGAAAACAATATACGTCTCAAATCATCACGCCTTATTCAATTTTTACACCGACGGAACAACTGATCCCCAACACGCCTTATAAATAGGGAAAATTGGAAGAAAATTGCGCCGACCAAAATTGAACGGAATAAGGGCAGACATAATAGATGATGATCATGAAGTATATAGCTTGTTTACATGAGAATGGCATTCAATTTTTTGTGGCTAGTCTGGCAGATATTCATCCAACTAGCGTACCTTTATATTTAAGGTATTTAAATTACCATGAGTTGCCATGGCTGACCTTGAATTTGTTAAATAGACTCCGGACACAGGTTGACCGAAGCAAGAAAAACCTGTTCCGGAGATTAATAGATGATTCTGCCCTGGAGTGTGAATGTGGTGTTGCCCCACAAACGATGGTACACTTGATATCGTGGCCTGCCTATCCTGTTATTGCCGTCTTTTTTTTTTTTTGGTGGGTGGAAAATCATCGAATAACCCCCCCGCTCTAGGGCAGAGCGAAGGGGAGTGTCATACTTCTACTGACTAAAAACCAAACCCACGTACCTTCTTCGCCCTTGTGTCGGAGCCGCGTTAACCTTTCGATAATCCACAGCCCCGACGGGCGTCGTTATTGTCGTGTCTTGCATTTCAAGAACGGATGGACACTACTGAAAATGCCAAACATATTGTCAAATTTTAGGGTGAACGAATTTTAATAGTCATTGTCACTAAGAAGAAGATTACGTAAGCGATCGATAGCCGCCATGCCCCATTTGCAATGAAAAACTGCGTTTATGTAAGGGTACAATTTCCGAAATTGATAACAGTTGCGATAATTTTCTGAAACACGGTTTTGAAATCACCATGATAATGGAATGAAATATAATTTTGTCGTAGGTAGTCAATTACGAAGTTCATTCAGTGAGGAATAATGAATTCAATTTTCTTTTGATATCATATTGAACTTTATTACATTTAAGGCTTCACACCCAAAAATCTATATATATAAAAGGAGAACTGACTGGGTGACATATCAACGTACAGCCGAAACTACTGGGGCTAGGAATGTGAAATTTTGCACACGGCTTCCTATTATAATGTAGGGGAGCACTAAGAAGGGGTTTTTGGAAATTTAACTTTTAAGGGGGTGAAAAGGGGGATGAAAGTTTGTATGGAAAATCGTCACTTTTGTAGTTGAATCGACATCCACGCGGGCGAAGCCGTGGGCAAAGTGCTAGTCTATTATATAGACACGATATCTTTGAGACAAATATAATGTGGTTTTAAATAAAATCGACTGTTTATTTTATTTACATTTTCAAAGATTATAATAATATTAATGTTTTCCTGTTTTTTGTTCATAATCTAATTAGTCATACGTAAACATATTATATACAAAATTATTTTTATTTGTGGAAAACACAGTGTTCTTCTTATTCAGGGTTAGGATTGACTGGCTAGGTTCTGAAGTATCAGGGTTTGGTTTCCAGGTCGATCAAAGTGACATCGGGTTTTCTAATATGATATTTTTCAGTGTCTGATGAAGACGTCTCACCCTTTAACATATGACCTTTACCCATGTGATGAAATGCGGGCGCTTTTAAAGTCGTAAGATACACCTATCTAACCCTTGGAAGATAACATGGTGATGTGGATTTATAGATTCAGGCTATTATAATATTTAGAAATATTGCTACTTTTGCAACGAAGTTTAATATAGAACTTTATGAAGATTGTTAAAAGGTTCTGTTCTGAATAATGTCAGGTTTATTACTTAACTTATCATAACGCCTGTAATCCCCGAAGGGTAAGGCAGAGGTGTACCTATTACTAGGTACACCCACATTTCGCCAGTTATAATCATAACTGGCGAAATGTGGCCCACTCTATCATGGTACTTAATCAAGTACCATGATAGAGTGGGCGAGCTCATTAGACCTGGGAGCCAGGGGGTAAAGTTTATTATAGCTTATCCATAGATTATTTCACGTAGAAACGTCTTTAACGGATAAACTTCATTTATAAGCAAATCTTTACGCCTTTGGTTATGTAAAGGCGTTTGCCAATTAATCACAAATGGTACTATCGATCATTCGCTCGACCACCAACAGATGCCCAGTCAATGGCCCTGGATGTTGTCTCAATGGGATGTATTCATTAATATACATCATCCGCATAGTTGCGGTCGACGTGGGAATGTATTGGCATGAATATTACACCAATGTTTATGGTTGGGAATTACATTATACTGCTTTATCACCGTAAGGTTGATTGTCCCCTGCATGTTTTTAATGATTAGATCTATTTGGTTTTGTGACTCTTATTAGACTAGCCACTACTAGTGGTCAGTAGCCACTACTTACCAAATAAATTCAAAAATAGAACAGAATGTATGTATAAAATGATCTGCAAAGTAAGTTATCGCGAATCGTAGGAAACAGGCCCTAAAACTATAAGTTTAAAATTTTTTCAAAGAAGTGTCTTGATGTCAGTGAATTCAACTCACCCGTTATTTTAATGCAAATGTTAATTTACTTCAATAATTGCTTAATACTCAATTATGTATTACATTCCACAATGTATTTGAGCATTAAGTTGCATGTTTGTATGATTCAAAAGTGATAAGGAAAAGAAAGAAGGAACGTTTCAAGCGAAATATAAAATTAACTTCCTCTGCAATTTAAAACGAAACTTTTAACGAACTCTTCAGCATTTTATTCGCAAAACTCTTAAATTCGTTCTTCATATATTAAACGTCAAGTTTTCTGTAATTTACTAATAATAACACGTGCTCATCTCTCAAAGTAACGCCGTGAAGATATATACAGTCTACGTTATGTATTCGCAGTCATTTACATAATGGCCCATCCCATAAGAATTCATGCCGCGATTTCGCTTGTCTGTGTTACATTTTTTACTATTATAAATAACTTTATGAGCACTTTGCTGGCAGGTTATTATCAATTTTACTTATCTGATCTGAATAGACAAATAAGTTAAAAAGGTGATAAATCTTAGAAGCTATATATTTTATGCTCTAAATAGTTTTTTTTTAAGTCAGCCCACGCTATCCCACTGGCCAAAGGCCTCCCCCATATCTTTTATCATCATCATCATCATTTCAGCCCAAAGACTGCTGGACATAGGCCTCCCCTAAGAGTCGCCACATTGACCGGTCCCGTGCGTCTCGCATCCAGCGGATCCCCGCAACCTACACCAGGTCCATAACATGACTTTTATATTTTATAGTAGGTAATAAATAATTTTATCACCACTGCTCTAAGAACCGATTACGCGTTCAGTGAATAAACTTGCTTCTTTTAAATCGAAAGCATATGACATCTACCAACTCGCACGTGGTGGATTACGAACCACTCTGATAGAGAGGAGATATGTGCCCCACCAGTGGGAACATTACAAAATTGCTGATTATTGTATACACGTAAGGGCGACTAGGCGACCAAGCTAAACAAAGTTGTACTTAAATTCATTGAAAAACAGGACACGGCTTAACTTCTAGACCTAGAAGGTTAAAATTCTGCCCAAGAAACTTGTATAAAATGTTGTTGATATTAAAACACTAAAATATATGCTTCAGAGCGTAAGCAAACTCAAGCTGTAGAGCGTCGGCATTTTATTTTATTTGATACCCACATGGAAAGGCTCAAAAAATATCCACTCCGACAAATTTGGGAGACAGCCATAATAATTATATTAGATTTGAATGACTTATGCCCGGTTTCTGAGGCACTTTATCTGTGGTTTATCTGTGGTTTATCTATTCATATGCGTACATTTGAATAGATAAACCACAGATAAAGTGCCATAGAAACCGGGCATTAGCTAACCACGCATTCTCATATAAACTAAACACAAAATTTCAGCGCAATCGGAAACCAGAAACCCCACATATAGAACAAATATGCAAATAAAACAAACAAAAATGTTTGTCTTAAATAATTAGCACGTAATTCTAGAAGAAGCATATTCTTATTTATTTTTCCATTCATCCTTCACTATTGACTGCTGATGTAGCTAATTAAAAAAATAAAGCCACAATATCAGCAAAAGGGTTTACATTTCCCGGCGCTGCCGACAAAGTAAGTTGTTTTATTTTATTATCTCTTAGTTCCCTTACATTCTGACAACGACAGCCAGCTAACCAGCAAATAAAAATAAATCGCATTATTTCATCGGGAGTTTAGTCTTCAGCTGAAAGGGCTATTTTATTTTATCGGGTTTCTGTTACTTTAACTTAGGTAACTTATTTGTTTACTGATCTAACTTAATAAACGACTTACATATAGCTTGTAAAATCCGTAGGGTAAGGCTGAAGTTAAAATAGTAAGCCCAATATTTCAACATTTTTGGTTATATACATTACTAGCTTTTGTCAGCGGCTTTGCCCGCGAGAAAATGACAATTTTCCATACAAACTTTCATCCCCTATTTAAATCCATTAGGGGTTAAATTTCGAAAAATACTTCCTTACTCCTTGTCTACATTATAAAGGGAACCTCTGTGCAAAATTTCAGCTTTCTAGGTCCAAGGGTTTGGGCTGGGCGTTGATGAGTCAATCAGTCAGTCAGTCAGTCAGGACTTCTCTTTTTAGGGTTCCGTAGTCAACTAGGAACCCTTATAGTTTCGCCATGTCTGTCTGTCTGTCTGTCCGTCTGTCCGTCCTCGCTTAATCTCTGTGACCGTTAGCACTAGAAAGCTGAAATTTGGTACCAATATGTGTATCAATCACGCCGACAAAGTGCTAAAATAAAAATTGAAAAAAAATGTTTTATTAGGGTAGCCCCCCTATATGTAAAGTGGGAAGTGATTTTTTTTTTAATTTTAACCCTAACGTGTGATATATTGTTGGAAAGGTATTTAAAAATGAATAGGGGTTTACTAAAATCGTTTTTTGATAATGTCAATAATTTCGGAAATAATCGCTCCAAAAGTAAAAAACAAAGCGTCCCCCCCCCCTCTAACTTTTGAACCATAAGTTTAGAAAATACGAAAAAAATCTGAAAAGTAGAACTTTATAAGGACTTTCTAGGAAAATTATTTTGAACTTGGATGGAAACAACAGATGGAAACTGCAGTTAACCAATATAATTTGGTCCCTGAATCGTATGAGCGCCTATACAATCCAGAGGTCAAGTTTCATTGGCCTGTATTTCAAACAAAAAAAGAATTATTACTACGGAACCCTACACTGAGCGTGGCCCGACACGCTCTTGGCCGGTTTTTATTTATATAGATAGATACTCGTTTCAAAATCAAAACATTATTTCAAGTAGGCCAGTTACAGGCACTTTTCAATAGTCGAACAAATACAAAATAAACTAAGCTACAGTCCCAGTAACAAGACATAATAAAATAACTATGAGTGTACGCGGTCTCTATGGGGAAGAAAAGCAAGAAACTCCATGGAGTGTCCATAGAGTTTTTAAATAATCAGAATATTGTTACAAAACTTTGGTTACATCATTCATGTTGAGATGGTATATTATGTGAGAACGATGTAGCAAGATGTGCACGACGATAAAAGTGTCCACATAAAAAGCGACGATTCAAATGAATTATCGAGAATTTTTGTGTATAAAGATCTGAGAAAGAAGTATTTTAGCCTTTAGCTAGATTAAATCATTCCCAATCGCCTTTTTTCCAAATAAAATTATGTTGGGGTCCACTTCCAGTCTAACCGACTGCAGCTTAATTAATACCTGTTGTTCAGTGTTTTCACCAAACACCTTTTTTTTTTTGGTGTGTGGAAAATCATCAAATAACCCCCCCCCCCCCGCTCTTGGGCAGAGCGAAGTCAGAATTCTACTGACTAAAAACCGAACCCATGTTCCTTCTTTGCCCTTGTGCCGGGGCCACGTCATCTCGTTCTTAATCTTGCACTCTCGGCGTGACGCGTTCACCTAATTTCATTACTTTGTATTTTATATGTGTAGATACCTATTTTAGTGCAATTTTCTACCGCGTTAATGGGGGGTTTTCAATAATATTTTATTAGCCGTTTAAGAACATTTAAGCAACATTATCATCTCGTCTAACATTGTAATATTAAGAACATTTTGAGTGTGAAACGCGAAACATTAAATAGTGTTCAACATAAACATTCGTTTCTACTCAACAACACCCGACACCTCGCTTCGTACCCCGACACCTGTATTTTACTTGGAGTCTGCCTGTCTGACCTCCACAGCCCAGTAACCGGGAAATATGATACTTCTTGGAAATATTAGTTGTTAATATCAAACTAAATTATCACCGGACCAGCTTGAAAGAAGTCGAAACAATCGGTTCTAGTGATACTATCATGAGAATTACCATAGAAAATAATTATGATGATTTTTACGGAATCTGTTTCTGCTTATTTCTAATCGTTACTCTCTCGATTTTCTTAAAAAAGTACTTACTTTTTTTATTGAATAATGTCAAAATAACGATCTCATCATCATGCTCATCTAGACCTTGTCCCAAATAATTTGAGATGATTTTTATTGATGTCTTCTTCTATATATAAATAAAAAGAGAAGTCCTGACTGACTGACTCATCAACGCCCAGCCCAAACCCTTGGACCTAGAAAGCTGAAATTTTGCACAGAGATTCCCTTTATAATGTAGACAAGGAATAAGGAAGGATTTTTCGAAATTCAACCCCTAGGGGAGTTAAATAGGGGATGAAGGATTGTATGGATAATCGACCTTGTCACGCGGGCGAAGCCGCTGGCAAAAGCTAGTCTTTCATATTTCTCCCTCACTGGCTATCTCATCAGGCAACTTCTTTCATTTCTTTGACATAATCATCTAGAAAGTCAATATTTCAACTAACTTCCACTTGGTATTAGTAACTACTTTATTGTTCATAACACCTACACTAAATCGTCTTAAATTACTAAAATAAACTCTATTCGGTTTTATTTTTGACTACATCACAGGACATCAGATTTTATAATTAATTTGGTATTATGTAGCCAGCCACAATCAATTTTAGCAAAATTATTCGTTAAGTGCCACTTAATGTCGACCACGACCAATTAGTTTCAAAATTGGTGTAGTTACATTATCCCTGTTTGCTTTTGGTAATATAATATATTGCATTATTTAAATATTGTGGTTTCGCCACTTTGTAATAACACATAACATCACGATCATCATCAAAACGTGTCTATATTCATAATACTATTTACTGTGGCACTCAGAGATATTTAATGATTACTTAACCCGTCACTTAGTAAAGATTTGACATACTTTTGTATGACAAAACTGTCAAAACCTTTACCAAGTGATGGCCTAAGAAATCATTAACGCTCTGAGTGCGGCAGTTAGATATACTAATAATTAATTAACATGTTTTCAAATAAAGCATACTATAGAATACACCGACTCGCCAACACACAGATCAGCCCTGAAATAAATCACGCCTATAATCCACGAAGAGTAAGACAGAGATGTACCTTATGGTACAGTCGAACAAGCTAATAAGTATACAGGGTAGAGATCTTTATAATTCTATAACACTGAAAATATTAATTGTAATTTTGTTTTATTAAGTGTTTCGCATTAAGCGACTGATGTCAAACGCTATATCGTTTGACATCAGTCTCTAAATGTATCTGTATAATCTTGAAAGTAAATACAAGTTAGCTGGCTATATACTTATTAGCTTGTTCGACTGTACATCCGCATTTACCAGTTATGATTAAGTCTCAAGTAAGCGAGCCTATTGACATGAATCGTGCACAAGTCTGGACTCTGTGGCTGCTATTGAGATATTCCTGATGAAAAAACCGACTATCAATAATTCGGGAATCGAACCCGTGACCAAGAGTCAAGCTTCAACCAAACAGACAAGGCTTTTTAATGTGTCTAACATAACATCATCGTTGCAAAAGAGACCAGCAAAAACACACTATTTACGTAAACTTGCCATTTAAATTGTTACGAGATGACGTCTTAGGATAGGACCTATCTGTTGGGGATCAGGTCTGTCCGTCGTTGAAATAATGCGAGCGTGATGGTTTCACAATTATATTTTGAAATATGTATGAAATTACATAAGTTACAGACTGCGTGGATGGATTAGACCGCCATGGCCATGGCGGGGGTCTGTAAAGGATGATGGATGTGACTTGAAGGAAGAGAGAAGGTAAAAAGGACTGATTCTATACAAACAAAAAGTTTTTATAGCTGCGGTGAGTTAGCGATGTTGCAATCCGTGGAAGGGGCCGCGCGACACTGGCTCCGCCTGGTGGTGGTGATGAATGTATGAACCCCTGTGCCAGCGTGAATGCTCAGCGATCACCAAGTTCGGCGCGCCGGTGATAGGTGGCGCCAGCGGTTGGCATGAACATGCCCCCGGCCTTGGAAGCGCTGCTTCCAAAATGGTTCCCGGCACGGAGTCAGGCGTCGCCGCTCACAGGTTGTGGAGGCAGCGGGCAGATCTTGGAGAAGGCACGCCTGATCGTGCCAGCAGCTGTCCTGATGTCAGCCACTCGTGCTATGCCGTCTCCGCCTGGAATGACACGTAGAATGCGACCGAGCCGCCACCTCAATGGTGGCAACTGGTCGTCCTTGATGAGGACAAGGCTGTCCAAGGTGATGTCCTCCTGCTTGGTCTTCCACTTGGTTCGCTGTTGCAGCTCAGAGATGTATTCTGTAGACCAGCGACGCCAGAAGTGCTGCCGCAGTTGCTCGATGCGCTCGTAGCGTGTCAGACTCGAAGTTGGCTGGTCTGGAAAATTCCTTGAAGGTGGCGACGTTAACGGTCGGCCAATGAGGAAGTGTGAGGGGGTGAGGGGGGAAAGGTCAGAAGGGTCTGAGGAAAGAGGTGACATTGGACGGGAATTTAAGACAGCTTCGATTTGTGTCAAAGCCGTGGAAAATTCCTCGTAAGTTAGTCGCGCGTTACCTACTATGCGTCTCAGGTGATACTTGCATGACTTCACCCCGCCCTCCCATAGTCCGCCAAAGTGTGGAGAATAAGGAGGAATAAATCGAAATTCAATGCTATTAGTGGAAGCGTAATCAATAATGGCCTCCGATTCCTTATGGAGAAATAAAGGAAACTCCTTTTCCGCGCCCACAAAGTTTCTACCGTTGTCGGAGAAGATAGTGCGAGGCGTACCTCGCCGGCTAATGAAACGTTTTAGTGCTAATATGTAGTCGTTTGTAGATAAACTAGTAACGAGTTCCAAATGCATGGCTCTAGTCGTGAAACAAATAAAAAGACAAATGTATGCCTTAGTTAGTCTAGAACCTCTGCCCTTTCTGGATAATATGAAAACCGGTCCCGCGTAGTCCACACCGGTTCGCATAAACGGGTAGCCCGATTCCAACCGTTCGGGGGGTAAGTTGCCCATGAGGGGCGCTAGTGTCTTACCTCGATTACGTGTGCACGTTATACATTCGTGTACTATTTTTCTAGCAAGATTTCTAGCGTTCAATGGCCACCAACATTCACGCATGGTAGCCAATAAAAGTTGAGGTCCGGCATGTAATAATCGTGCATGCTCGTGCTTAAATAAACAAATCGTGAATGGATGCTTACTGCATAATAAAATCGGATGTTTTTTATCGTAGGTGAAGTCGGATGAATTACATATTCGACCGCCAACCCGAATTATTTTATGTTCATCAATAAAAACATTTAAACCCGAAATTCGATTATATTGTTTACAACGTTGCTTGATAGGAATTTGAGCTGTTAAGTTATTCAAAACATCTGGAAATGAATTCCTTTGAACGAGCCTAATTAACATTCTCAGCGCGGCGTCCAACTCGTTTACAGATAAGAAACCGGTTTGTCGTTCTGTTTGCTTAGCTCTTGAGTTTGCTATAAATCTTTGTACGTAGCTACCGATTCGTACGAGCTTTGTGAATGACGCGTCCTTGTCGAATTTAAGTATGTCTTCGTGCTGAATATTGGGTAAGCAGGTTTGTTTTTGTTTTAAATCTGGTAAGTTATATTCTTCCGAATTATCGCGGTAAGTTTGCTCAAAGTCATGTGAACGATTATGTAAATAGGATGGACCGTGCCACCAAAGTCCGTTATCTTTTAATAAATCTAGGCCGCAACCTCTAGACAATAGATCAGCTGGGTTGTCCTTACTACTCACATGTAACCACACTGAGTCACCTGTGAGTTCATTTATTTCAGTTACTCGGTTTTGTACGAACGTTTTCAATAAATGTGGTGACATTTTAATCCAACCCATAACGATTGTGGAATCCGTCCAAAAGTATACTTTACTGAACTGCAATCTAAGAGATTTAATTATTTTATTAAATAGCTGGGCTCCCAGAAGCGCGGCGCTCAGCTCTAAGCGCGGGATGCTGATTGTTTTTAAAGGTGCGACTTTGCCCTTAGCGCACAATAGTCGAACGGTTGCGTCACCGATATTGCTAAATGTACGTATATAGGTACACGCGCCGTATGCGTCTTGAGACGCGTCGGTAAATATATGAAGCTCTGTGTATTGATTATGATCGCCTATTACGTGGCGAGGGATGCGAATATCGTTTAGAAATCTTAACGTAAAAATAAAATGTTTCCAAATGTTAGCAATTTCCTGAGAGACCGGAGTATCCCAGTCAATTTTACTCAGCCATAATTTTTGTAAAATCATTTTTGAAATCATGACTGCCGGCGAAAGAAGACCCAATGGGTCGTATATTTGTGATATTACTGATAACATTATTCGCTTAGTTAAACGTGAATTGTTGTCTTGGTTCTCAATATTTGTAACGAAGTGTAACTCGTCACCAGTGTTATGCCAACCCAATCCGAGTGTTTTGGTTTGCGCATGTTCGCCTATGAAGCGTTCTGTGGCTTTGTTGTGAGATGCATCTGAGTTAAAGGTCCACTTGCGCAAAGGAAAACACCCCGATTGGAGCACGTCTGATGTTTTTTGACATATTTGAAGCAAGTTGTTTAGATCATCATCACCGGTGATGAGATCGTCCACGAATATGTCTTCCGTGATGATGCGAGCGATGACGTCATCGTCGCACTCTAATGCTAACTGTCTAATACAGCGCATACTTAAATATGGTGCTGACGCAGTTCCGTACGTGACTGTATTTAGTTGATATGTATCTAACGGATCTGAAGGATTATCCCGCCACAATATTAATTGTAGTGACCTTTGGTCATGCTGGAGAAGAACTTGACGAAACATTTTCTCCACGTCTGCACAAGCTACATATTTATATTGTCTAAATCGTAACAAAATCGAGAAAATATCGTTTTGTAACGCGGGTCCCGGGTACTGAATATCGTTTAATGATTTATTCGAGCTAGTGACGGCACTAGCATCAAGTACAACGCGTAGTTTTGTTGTTGAACTAGATTCCTTGACAACACCATGATGTGGAAGATAATAATTTGGTTGACTACAAGTCTCCAACTTGGACATGTGACCTAAATCATTGTATTCACGCATGAAGTTAGAATATAAATGTTTAAGCTCTGGTAAACGATCGAGTTTACGCTCCAAGGTTAAAAATCGTTTCGTTGCTGACGTGTAAGAATCACCTAGGGCATCTGGTGCCTCTTTCAACGGTATACGAACCAAAAATCTACCGTTTTCAACGCGTTTTGTAGTGTTATTGAATATGTTTTCGCAGGTGCGTTCATCATCTGTTAAGGGTGCGCATGATGATGAAGGAATGTTTTCGAGTTCCCAAAACAGCCGGAGTTGTTTATCGATTTCCTGACTGAAGTGGCAATGAACGTGAGCAGGTTTTGGGCTCCTCGCGAGCACAGGACCGGACAATAACCATCCTAATTTTGAATTTTGTAGGAATGGGCCACTTGCTAGACGTATTTTGTCTGTTTCTAGAAGATCCCAAAATCTATCCGCGCCGATCAACAAGTCAATTTCTGAACTTACGTTAAACGTCGGATCTGCTAATTGTAAGAACTCAGGTATATATATATTACCGGCTTCGATGTTTATCGTAGGCAAACTGGATGTTATGCATGGCAAGATTAAACAGCGAAGCTTGGTATTGAAATCGCTTAATTTTGAACGTATTGTGACGTCACATGAATGCTGTGATTGCGAGACTGACTGTCCCACACCCGATATTTGAATAGTGGACTGTATATATATTGCATTTATTTTCTTTGCAAATTTCTCAGTTATGAAGCAGTTTTGGCTTCCGTTATCTAAGAGCGCGCGGGCCGTATGATACACGTTATTATTATCAGCTACTTCAATTAACGCCGTAGAGAGCAAAACAGTACTTATTAACTTGAATTCGGTAGTGTTCGCTTCACACACAACAGTAGTGGCCGAGTCGCGTGAATGCACTGTTGATGTCGCCAAACTGTGTGATTGTGGATGTACGTTCCCTCCGTTCGACGACGCACGCACACAAGCGCTGTTTCCCGCCTCGTCCATGTGTAGCAAACTGTTATGTTTGTTTGAACACTGTTTACACGAACCGAACTTGCATTGATCTAACGCGTGACCGTTTCTCAAGCAATTTGCACACATCTTATTTTCGTTAATGAATTTAATTCTGTCTCTCACGGACATATTAAGGAATGCTGTACACGAGTATAATGAATGTTCCCTATTGCACAGGACACACTTGGGTAAATCCCATTGTTTATTTGTAGCACCACGGTAATTACTATAACGCGTCGCCTTAGTAGCCGCGTAACTATGTACGCGCTGTGAATTTCGTTTATCGTTTTGGTGTTTAAAGTCGCTATGATGTGTTTTTTCCTTTATGTGGCTAGTGCCGATCATTTCCAACGTGTCCGCTCGACCTCGGAGGAACGTTATTAAATCGTTAAGTTTTATTTTTTCTCGTGAACCTAGACACGTGGCACCGATGTGGGTTTCCCATTCGCGTTCTGTAGACGAGTCCAGCTTACTGACCACTAAATAAATTATTAATGTATCCCAATTAACTGTGGGTTCATTTAGTGAGTTTAAAGCGCGCAGATTACGTAAAATAGTATCAATTAATTTCCTTATTTGCGATGGCGATTCTTGTTTTAGTGATGGAATATTATGCAACGCTTTTACGTGATTATTAATTAACAACCTCTCGTTGTGATAACGGCTTTCCAATAACTCCCATGCGTGAACGTAGTTGGCTGGGCTAAATTCCAACGCTGCTATCACTTGTAACGCGCTTCCACTAAGTGCTGACCGCAAATAATGGAATTTTTGGATCTCGTCTAGATCGGAACGATTATGAATCATGGTTACGTATGAATGTTTAAATTCTAGCCAGTGATCATAGGCTCCATCGAAGGCAGGTAATTTTATGTCTGGTAATTTAATATTGACACGTGGTTCCGATGCAATTGGAAGTCGACTTGTAATTTCCGCGTTTTTAATTAAACACTTTGCACTGGCTATTGCCGTAAAATAAATATCTTCTAATGCTTCTATGTATTGTAGATTCGCGTTTGTTTCGGATTCCGGAAGGAGTAGTTCGAGTTCATTTTCTACGTTGTCGAATTTATCGTATAATTCACTCGCGGCTTGAACACGTAAAGTTAACTCAGCTGTTTGTAAGCTTGTTAAGTGAGCTCCCGCGAACGATTCCACGTAATTTTTAAACTGGGTTAACCGACCCTTAATGTTACCCCTACGTTTCTTTAATTCGGAAAGAACTTCGTCCACTGCCTTGACCGACATTCTGACGGAATATGGATGAGCGTTATGTGGTGTGGTGTGATGTGGTGTGGTTACTCACATGCAAATATCACCTGGTCCACGTGGCTGCCACACTCGCGTGAACTGAAACGAAACACAGCTTTAACACAAATCTTTAACTGAATGGATGTGACGGGTGGGATTGACGGGACGGAACAGAGACCTGACCGTTTACGTATCTTACGCCTTTGCCTTTTTCTCTGGTTTGATGTTATTGCTGGGTCACTGGACCAGCTGTGATGATCGCTGCACTCGGTCGATCGTGATGATCGCTGCACCCGGTCGATCGTCTTCACAGCCAGCTATTGTCTTCAGCGCCCGGCTCCAGTCCGAGTCAAAGTCCGCAACGTGCCGGCAACGTGGTCGGCACCGTGTATGTGGAGTCTTCTTCCGGCTGGTATTCTTGTAGATCCGTCTCGTAGGACCAAAATGTTGGGGATCAGGTCTGTCCGTCGTTGAAATAATGCGAGCGTGATGGTTTCACAATTATATTTTGAAATATGTATGAAATTACATAAGTTACAGACTGCGTGGATGGATTAGACCGCCATGGCCATGGCGGGGGTCTGTAAAGGATGATGGATGTGACTTGAAGGAAGAGAGAAGGTAAAAAGGACTGATTCTATACAAACAAAAAGTTTTTATAGCTGCGGTGAGTTAGCGATGTTGCAATCCGTGGAAGGGATCCGCGCGACACTGGCTCCGCCTGGTGGTGGTGATGAATGTATGAACCCCTGTGCCAGCGTGAATGCTCAGCGATCACCAAGTTCGGCGCGCCGGTGATAGGTGGCGCCAGCGGTTGGCATGAACACTATCTTATTTTTTTTTTATATGTCTTATGTAATTTTATTATCTTTAAATACAATTTTGGCAATTTTGTTTTTTGAACAACAAGCGTCAGTGAACCCATTCCTTTTTTTTTTGAAAGGGTGGGAAATCATCAAATGACTTCTCCCCCTCTGGGCAGAGGGGTAGAGAATTTCAGACTTCTACTGACTAAAAACCACCCATGTTCTTTCTTAGCCCTTTGTGCTGAGGCCGCGGTATCTCTTTCGAACAACCCGCAGCCTCGACGGGGAGTGAACCCATTCCTAAAATTTAAAATCGATGAGCTGATCTCACTCGGTCGCGAGATTTTATCAAGGCAAGAACGTGTTAACTCTGTGCTAATACACCGATGAAGCTTGAAACTGTTTCTTGATTCTTCAATCGATTCGCATATAGCCTGCTTCACTACTTTTCGTATCGATATTGGCAAAAAATTTGTATGGCCTACAGATAGTTGTTACGGGTCTGGGTATTTGTGTATAGCACTCGGTACGTTTTTTTTTTTTTTTTTTTTTTATTATAAATGGGCTTGCTCTTGACTTCAATCTTGCCCTAAGGGCAGAGATGATGTCGACGATGGAACGAGCTTACCCAGTAGAAGCCTGTTTACTCGCGACTTAAACAGATTAGGGTTATATGAACTCGGAAAAACCGACGCAGGCAGGGAATTCCACTCCTTGGCTGTGCGCATAATAAAGGACCCAGCAAAGCGCTTCGTTCGAATGTGTGGAATGTCGACTAGGTATCGGTGATACCCTGCAGTACGTCTAGTCTCCCGATGGAAGAAGGGAGATGGTGGGATCAGCTCGTGGAGCTCTTGCGCACACTCTCCGAAGTACAGTCTGTAGAAGACCGACAGACATGCGACTTTGCGACGGTGGGCCAGGCTATGTAGCTTGATAACCAGCTTATCGTCACCAATTAGCCTCCTAGCTCTGCGCTCTACAGAGTCAAGTGTGGCAAGCAGGTATTTGGCTGAGCCATCCCAAAGTAACGTAGTAACGTAGTAGTAACGTAAGTTGAAACTTAAAATGACGGTCGTCCGCATAGGTAGAATGACAAAAATAGAGTGAGATTCGAACGAAAATGTGCAACTGAGCATTCAAGATCATAATTCAACTTATGGGATGCAATCTGTAATACATTATCGGGTCTCAGTCGACTTATTTTCATGATTGTAGCTTCGCGAACGACCGCCATTTTGTTTCAACTTACATGCCGAGTGCTATACTTGAGCTTAAGTGTTTGTAAACGCACCCACAATACAAGATCTAGAGTGAGAATTCCTAGAGTGGGGCAACGTTTTAGAAAAAACGGAAAAGCAAAAAATAAAGGAAAGAATGAAGTACTTGCCTAGTATCGGTTTTCAGAAAGAAACTAAAAAGTGTCGGCAGCCGTTATAGCCAGTTTTGTATTCCAACTGTTTTCCTATTATGTTTAGTATCCATTGTAAGTATGTAGTTGTATGAGAATGTGGATTACGTAATGTATTATATTATAGCACAATGATCGTATAACGTTCTCAATACTAAGTTAGATCTCTTCTTTGGGGAAAAGAGTAGGTACAGCATCCGTGGGAATTCATAATGTATCATCATTCTCCTCCTGTTATTTTAATTTATTTGGGGTCGGTACTACATGTGTATTCTTCTTCCATCTTCTTCTTAGTCGTTATCTTCATTGCTGAAGGTCGTGTCTAGCTTGAATTGTTAGTCACTCGCTGCACTATGCCTCTCCACGTCTTCCTGTCCTCGGTAGTCTTTATAGCCTTAGTTATTGATAGGGCAGTGAGCGACTTTACAAGGTCTGACCAGCGGGTAGGTGAGCGACCGCGTGATCTTCTTCCGTCGACCTGGCCAACCACCATCAGGTTCTCTAGGCTGTCAGGGTTCCTGCGAGCGATGTGTCCGAAATACTTGAGTATGTGCTGGTAGCAGATAGTCGACAACCTTCTGGTGATGCCTAGTTCCTCAAGTATAGACACGTCGGTCCATTCTTCTTCCATTCTTCGCTATTAATCGTGATCTCGACACTCACCTCTTTTCTAGACATATCATTCTTCACACAGTCCATCTGATCTTCCGCTACCTCATAGCCATCTACAGTCAGTCTCAACATTTTCTCATTCACATTTGCGATGTGATCACATACCACGATTACCGACTACCATACCACTTTTCAGTCACCAGTGCCACTTTCAGACTCTTATGCACACATCTAATGGATATTTCAATCCGATACTTTACATTTCATTATAATTGAAGTTCGGCAAAGTGCCTTTCTGTCATATGACTTCTCAACCGAGAATTCAATCTTCCATTTACATTTTAAATTGCATTGTATTCAACATAATAAAATATTTCCGGGTCGATGAAGCCAAACAAGATTTCCTACAACCACAATATTTATTAGTTCCACGACCGCGAATAAAAATGAAATAAAATGTTAACGAAGAAGACGTTTAATATAAAGTTCTGGAACACGACCGTACAGAAACACGGAGCCATTAGAAATGCATGCAACTTTAACGCACGCGACACAACCGCTGCTTGAATATAAAAACAACTATGGCAATTTTCGAATAATTTATTCACCGTTTGTAACACTATCAGCGCGGCAATAATGTCGGACAAAGGATTCTTCCATTTTATTTGATGATCAAACATAATAGGAAGGATCGTCGGGCACTAATTATGGCAATTAGTTTCTTATACACCGTTGAACGGCGATTGATGTTTAAATTCATTAAACCTTTGAACACTTTCCATCGTTTTTTTTATTTTATCTTTGAAGACTGTTCAAAATGTAATTAGATTATACATTGGTGGTTTTAAATCGTTTTCAGAATTGCTCTGAATGCAATGCAACGCAAAGATATATTTATCCCGTCGGGGTCGCGGATTTTAGTATGAGATGTCGTGGCCTCGGCCCAAAGGAAAAATAAGGAAATATGATGATACATTATGAATTCCTACGGATGCTGTACCTATTCTTTTCCCCAAATAAGGAACATGGGTTCGGTTTTTAGTCAGTAGAATTCTGACACTCCCCTTCGCTCTACCCAAGAGCGATGGAGATTTTGATTTGATGATTTTCCACCCACCAAAAAAAAAAAGATATATTATATTATATTCTTAACATATTTACGCTCGACTTGTAATCATCATCATGCTCCTACTTCTATCCCAATTTCATTGGGGTCGGCGTAGCATGTCTTCTTCGTTCATACTCCTCAATTGCTCGTCATCTCAGCCTTGTATACTTGGTAGATATTACACTGGTGGATTATAACCCACTCCGACTTATAGAAAGGATTTCTGTGTCCCAGCAGTGCCTAAGTTCACACAGAGAAGATTGAGCTCGCAGATTACGATTGGAATGTATAATAATAATACAACTTTAGAGACGTAAATCTCTCTAATGCCATTTTCTAGTAAAAGGAGTGTGATATTTCTTTTGAGAATAAAATTTAATAATAATATAATATATTCCACAACTATCACACAACGCCATCTAGTCCCAAGCTAAGCAGAGCTTGTGTTATGGGTACTAGACAACTGATAAACATACTTATATATTTCTAAATACATACATATTATAGATAAATTACACCCAGACACAGAACAAATGATCGTGCTCATCACACAAACATTTGTCCTGGGTGGGAATCGAACCCACGACCTCCGGCATAGCAGTTAGGGTCACTAACCACTAGATCAACAGGCCAGTCGAATATAAATATGACGTTTTTAATCGGAAGTTGTAAAATATAGCCTTCCGCGGCTTTGCTCACGGGAAAACGGGAATGAATATTTTAAATATGGCCACTCTATACTCTACACCCGAGTGTAAAGTATAGAGTGGCCATATTTAACTAAACATACATACTAATAGATACAATAGCCCCGAGGCTATTGTATCTTCCCATTAGTTAAATATTTTTTGGAGTATTTCTTTATATTGTTTATGTACCTTTCGCTAAAATATGTGTACCTACACAATTGGGTTGCAGCTTCGATTTAAATGTCACAAAGGCCCGGCAGATGGGCCTATCTGTCATTTATTGACGCTGCAAAAGAGCTTCTCACTATGGGCTGTGTGAAGCTGTATTTTACGCATCAAACTCCCCAGAGTTTGATGGGGAATGTCTCCAGCATTCCCCTGTGGCGCGCCACTAAATCGAGTGTCATTGATGTGAATGCTACTCACACGGCTAAGCCCTGTATTGTTTTATGAACGATACTGACGGTGAATGCGTTCAACCTTCGTGTTGCGTATTGGCTAGGCTAGTACTTTCAATCGTTTCATTTAAACGGGATTTTTCACGAGCCCTTTGTCGCCTAGATTGATTTGCATATTTGGTGTGATTGTTTCTATACACAAAATCAAAATATTTTATTCCACATAGGAATAAAAAGGAGTTAATGTAGCGTGATGTTTGACAGCGGAGAATAGAAGAAGAAAATGTACGTGTAACTTGTAGGTATAACGGGCTGGTGTTTACAACTCTACGTCCAAAGCGCATATTTTGCGTAGGGTAGGTTCATGGGCATGCACGACGTCGAGAAAAGGTGCGTGGTTCGGGTTGGTCGTTTCCAATCGAGAAGAACCAATACATAAAAACCGACTTCAAATACACAAAAAAGTGACTTCAAATACCACGTTAAAATATATCGATCCTTAAAACAACAAATGGCGTAAAAGCCAAAAAGCTACTTTTCAGGAGAGCCAAAAAACTAAAATGAGTAACTTTGTTTCCTCAATATCTCTCAAAGTAGTAAAGCTATAATAACCAATTAAAGTTGTATTTTCTTAGAATTTTCATGTGTATAATTATAAAAATCTAATATTGTAGGGCCTATGCTAGTTTCCGAGATAGCATGTCTTTTACTACAAAAAATTTTGCTCTAACTGGCCTTTACGCCGTGAATTTTATACTTTGCAAGTTAAACAGGTTATGCGCACTTGGAGTAAAAGACTTAGGGAACATCTATGTTTGGGTTTTTGAAGAAATAAAAGACAAATATAATTACCGAATGTATTAATTATTGCAATAAATACAACACAAAATTTTGAAAAAGTACCAGTAAATCTAACATTTCGGATCAATGTAGTTATCTAAATTATGCCATGAACGCTATTTTTAGCGAAGAATGAATTGAGAAATTAAATTCAACATGAACATCAACATCAATTAAACAAACATCAACGAAATTGAAAAAAATCAACGAAAGTATTAAATATTGTAATAAAATAATACAAATTTTGAAAAAAATTAAAAGAAATAAGAAAATTTGAAATTTCGTATCAATTTACTTTCTAAATCGGTACTATAAATGCTATTTTTTAACGACGAAATAAAAAAAAATTGAACATCAACTATTAAAATTTGGATCGAACTTAATCAAACACTTTCACCTCGTACTGATGTTTACAAACAAATCAGTCTTAAATTTACCAATTACAGTTTTAATAACTAAATTGCGATTATTATTATTTTATATAAACTAACTAAAATACCACTATTATTAGGCAAAACCGCCTCTATCCTTAGTAATACAATGCAAAACCGCCTCTATCCTTAGTAATACAATGCAAAACCGCCTCTATCCAACGTTTAAATGCAAAACCTACTCTATCCAGATTTCAAAATATTATATAAAAAAAAACGTTTGATATGCTTATAAGTAATGTGTATTTATTAAAACATTAGACTATTTATGATCAAATGAAATCTAGTTGTTAGATATAACGTTACTCTAGTAGTTGCTACAGGTATTAGGCGTATTATGAAAAAATCAAAAAACTGGACAGAGGCGCTTTTGATTCTCCTGGCTCTGCGCTCTACAGAGTCTAGTGTGGCAAGCTCGTATTTGGCTGAGCCATCCCAAAGGTGACAGCAATACTCCATGCCGGACCGGACTTGATCTTTATAATAATACTGAAAGCTGTCCAGGCTTGAAGTACCGCTTAACCTTGTTTAGAATGCCCAGCTTTTTCGCCGCAGTTTGAGCTTTCGACTCGATGTAGGCGCCGAAGTTCAGATTCGCGCTCAACTTCGTGCCAAGAAGCTCGAGACTGTCAGTAACTTGTACAGACGCACTCCGGAAAGTAGGGGCCAGATTAAACGGACTCCTTTTGGTGGTGAATAGACACACTTGCGTTTTGGTGGCGTTGAAATCTACCAGATTCTCGTCACCCCACTCGGAGACAAGTCTTAAGGCTGAATTCGTTCGCTCCACCATGGCCTCTCTTAATGAACGTACTTCATCACCACTGGCTTTTGCGCTGGATGCATAACTCTCTATGACAGTGCTGTCATCTGTACCCAACAATACCAGGAGCAAGGAGGTCATTGATGTGCAGCAGGAAAAGTGTCGCGGAGAGAACAGACCCCTGAGGAACTCCGGCATCGATAGCCATAAGGTCAGAGGAGCAGCCATCAATGACCACTCAGATCGACCGTTCACTCAGGAAGTTAGATATCCAGCAGCAAAAGTCAGCGGGAATGCCGTATGCCGGAAGGTTGCTCAACAAACTTGCGTGCCAAACCCTGTCGAAAGCCTTCGAGATGTCCAGCGACACGGCAAGGGCCTCGCCGTGTTTCTCGATGGCCTCGCCCCAGCAGTGCGTAGCTAACACCAGAAGATCCCCAGTTGACCGTCCCCGGCGAAAACCATACTGACGGTCGCTGAGTAGGTCGTTCGCTTCAAGGTGCGCCAGCAGCTTACCGTTGAGTACCCTTTCCATTACTATACAAAGTATGGAGGTGATGGCGATTGGTCGATAATTACAGGGGTCGGCACGACTACCCTTCTTGGGTACTGGTTGAACATTAGCGACCTTCCAGGAGTTCGGCACCGTTCTGGTTTTGAGAGAGAGGCGGTACAAGCGTGTCAACACAGGATACAACTCAGGCGCACAGTTCCTTAAGACCCTTTCTGGTATGCCGTCCGGACCGCTAGCCTTATTCACGTCTAGGCTCAGAAGTACTCTACGAACCTCTTTCAAGTGTATTGTGATCTCCGGCATCGAAGAATCACAGCGAGGAATCGTTGGTGGCTGTTTAGACCCAGTATCTAGACGCGAATTGCTCGCAAACAGAGATGCAAATAAATTTGCCTTCTCGGTAGCGGAGTGAGCCAGTGACCCATCCGGTTTTTGCAGGGGGGGTAGTGAGAACCGGCAGAAATTTGATTCGACCGATTTTGATAGGGACCAAAACTGTTTACTGCCAGAAGGGTAGGACGCCAGTTTGGCCCCTATGCGACTGACGTGGTCGAAACGCGCCTTTCGGATCACCCGCTTACAATTGAAAGCTCTTTTCTTCGCGCGAACCCGACGCGCTCGACCTTTACGGTCACGAGCTTGCACCCAGGCTTGGTATGCAGACTGTTTTTGGGCCTCAGCACGAGCACAGTCCGCATTAAACCATGGACGGGCCTTGTGACCGAGCGGTATGTTGGAGAATGGAATATAGTATTCCATTCCCTGCCGTATCACGGCCGCAACCGCCTCAGCTGAGCAAGTGGGGTCGCGCGCAGAAAAGCAAACTGACTGCCAAGGGAAGGACGCAAAGAAGTGCCGCATCTCATCCCAGTCTGCTGACTCGTATCGCAAAACTCGCCGCTCGCCTTTAGGGCTATCATTTGGAGGGGAGCTGACAGATATAGACTTCACCAGACAGTGGTCAGATGTTCCCAGTGGGGCTGATACCGATACTGAGTGCCTGTCCGGGTCAGTAGTCAGCAGCAAGTCTAAGCAATTAGGTGTGTGTCCATCAACATCCGGCACCCGCGTAGCTTCATTCACCAGCTGAGTGAGATCTAGCGACAATGCAAATCTGCGCGCCTCTCTCCCAGCATGGTCAGTTTTCTGGAACGGGAACAACCACTCATCGTGGTGGGCATTAAAGTCCCCCAGAAAAAGAAGCTCCGCCGTTGGGTACCGTTGCTGGGCACAATCCGCCTTTTACATCAGGTGTACGAAAAGCCTGGTCGTCTCCTGGTCACCGCTGTGCGACCGGTAGACACCGACGTAGAGAGATTTCTCGACCCCGGTGTCCACCAGTATCCAAATTGTAGATAACCCTGAATCCTCAAAGCAACGGAATGCGTGGCGGGCGCGACAAGCTGGAACGTGCGGTGGCCACACTGATGCGTAATCTTTTGTAGCGGTTTGACGTATCAGATGTCGCAAACAATTAAATCATAAAAAAATATTAATTTTACTAGTTTTTTTATGAAAAAATACATTGAAAACCATTTTCCTACCGTCTTGGTTTTTACGATCAAGAGATAAACACTCGGTTTTAATTATTACGCTAAAAAATTGACGTATAAGCCAATTATAATAAAATATTGTCTTTTACGACATTATTAACGTTTTATATTTGTAAAACTTAATTCTATTAAATTGTAGTAAAAGCCTATTTTTAAAAGTCTTGCATTTTAAAACAAGTTGTCTTTGATATTATTTACTTCGATATAATCGTAAAATGTAATATTAACCACATCACTAAGAAATTAAGTCTTTTACGCCCCAAATTTGCAGTTTTCGATTTTAATATTGGTTATAACGACACAAATCATAAAATTATTGGAATTTTTTCTTAAAAAATATTGGATGTAAGAGCCATTTTTTTGCGAATTTGAACATTTCAAATATACAGATCGATAGAGCTTCAAAAACTGAACAAAATGGCATTTATAAGTCATTTTGGCCAAAATGGCTTTTACGCCATTTGTTGTTTTAAGGATCGATATTAGGTTATTAGACCAATGAAAGACATAAGTTTAATATGAACGAATAATATTTAATTTAGTTCCTTCAGGAAGGGTGTGTGTGTTCTACTGAGCTACACGCTACAGACTAAACGATGGGGTCATGTGTATACGTTATACGTTTAATTAAAGAACAAAGAGCTACTTATTCAAGTAGTATATACATTTTTGTTATTCCAACACGCCCTATTAATTGGTGCTCTAATGGTAATCAAATCGTTGGTGCTCAAAGCATAGGTGCTCTAATAATAGGAGCTCAAACGAGAGTACTGTCAGAAACCGGCAAATTTCTGTTATGTGTCATTGTGATTGGATGCTGTGGTTTAAGATTGCATCTCCTAATCGAATGGAACGTTGATTAGAAAATCTAATTGAACGTTTAGTATTCTAATGAGACAACTAACAGGACGACTGACATGAGCTAATCCCAGTTGTAGGTATACGTTTCTTTATGTTTACCGGCTTTGTTTTGTGCTATCTCCTGCTCCTCAGCTATTCTTTTCTGATAGATTTTGTAGCGGGATCCAATTCAGTTAAATTGTTTCTCCAGGACTTCGTCGAGCTTCATTGACTCGGCGCTTTTCTGGTAGTCGCCACTGTTGATTCTGGCTTTCAGGAGTGGCAGTGGTTTGGAAATAGTATGGCAAGCTTGTCCCAGTATAAAGAAAAGTACGACATAAAATTATTATCTTTTTATCGCTACTCATTGATGTGTTATAAAATAATTTTACCAAGACCCTTTTTACGTTTAGGAATTAGGTTTTCAGAGGATAAATACAACGTTCCAAAGAGTTCAAAAGCGTTAGCCCTCCGCAGGTGTAAATTCTATTTTTATTTTGCACTCAAATTTAATGGAAACCGTTAATTAAAAGCGCTGATAAAATCAATTAGGTCGTGAAACTCGGATGACGTATTTGCATTTTCACGGTGGCTCGATTTTTAATCTATTTTGTTACACAGATATAAGCATATTAAATTAAAGGGAAATGTTATCCTTATTGCAACTACGGACTTTATTGTATACCTATGCGTTTAGTTTGAATGAAAATTGCATGGTTAGGTAAGTGACTGCATTAAAAAATCAATATAGTGGGCCCCCAAAGATGGCGGTAGTATTAAAAAGTTTGCTGAGACAAAAATGAATTACGTCACACATATTCAAAAGCTTGTTTATTTAACTAGGTATATTTTCTTGATTTTTCTAAGGATTGCAATTTGGCGTCATTTCCAATTCTACTAGATCCGGTTGATTCTCCGTCGAAGCGGTCGGATCTGGCCGCATCCGACTTAGCTTTTCTTCACTTCCTACTTTCGCGATATTTCCTTTCGAACGCAGTCTTTTCGTTTTTAGTCGTCTCGCAAAGCACTCTTACAACATTATGCTAGTGGGTGCTTTGAATAGTAAAAGGGTCATGGAGATTATTTAAGTAAAGTTATGACCTGACAAACTAGTAATAAAAAAAAAACAGTTGTGAAAAATTTGGAACTTTGGCCCTCAATAACTCTAGAACAAAAAAAATAGCTAGATAAGTGAGTGTCACACGAACTAAGCGACCAACAGCGAGATTTACGCGTCGAAGCATGCATAGCACTACTGAATCGGCATAGAAACGAGGGAATTCTTAATCGAATTGTAACTTGCGATGAAAAGTGGATCCCGTATGATAACCGTAAGCGTTCGTCTCGGTGGGTGGACCCGGGTACAGCACCTAATCAGTGCGCTAAAAAAAAGATTACTCATAGGAAGATGATGGTAACTGTCTGGTGGACCAGTGCTGGACTTGTACATCATAGCTTTTTACCGAATGGCACAACAGTGACGGCAGATGTCTATTGCTAAGAATTGCAAACAATGATGGAGAAGCTCGCAATTCAACAACCAAGACTAGTCAATCGCTCTTCCCCATTGCTTCTGCACGACAACGCGCAATCTTACACTTCACGACAGACCATCGCAAAGCTACAAGAGTTACAGCTGGAAGCTCTCCGTCACCCACCGTACTCACCGGACCTTGCCCCAACAGATTTCTACTTTTTTCAAAATTTTGTCAATTTTTTAAGTGGGAAAAAATTCAACACCCGAGAAGCAGTACAAAACGCTTTCGCTGACTTCATCGCCTCCCGTCCGGCAGACTTCTACAGTAAAGGGATAAAAAAACTGCCATCAAAATGGCAAAATTGTATAGATCATTTGGGCCAGTACTTTGAATAGTTGAAATAAAAAATATACCAAAATTTTTATATTTTAAAATTGTCCTACAAAACTCCAATTTCATAGGTAAAGACCATGCAATGCATTCAATTAACCTTCCTACCTACAGATTTAACGTAGATATAGGTAATGGAGTCTTGGATCACCGAGTCAGCTGCTAATCAATTTCTTGCTTCGGAGAGCACTTGAATCCGTCTGGCGATAGGTATTAACATATTATTATGTCATATTCGGCACGACATAATAAATCGCTCACCTAGTAATATATTGCACATCAACGTTTTTCATATTTTACAGAAACGAATTTCAAATTAATTTAAGGGTTAATTTAAATTTTTAGAGACAATTATTCATACACAAAATCTGTGTATAATAATTATTTATAATATTTTTTTTTCTAAATTAATAAATATTTATGTAGAATGAAAATATGATTTTAAATAAATCGATCCATTGGTTACGGTTAAAGATATTTATTTCTCAAAAGAATTACAAATTCACTTACAGAGAAAAACATAACTATAATTTTACAATGTTATCTGCCAGTTAGCGTGATAAAAAACAAAAACAAATATGTATCTTAAAACTACCATTACAATCATATTTCGACTTAGCATATTGGTTGTTATTACTGTTAATACTAATAATTAAGCCACGAACCCCTCTTAAGCATAATTATCTAATTTCTGTAATGATATTGTCACCCAAAGTACTCAAAGATTTTACTGGTTACCCAATTCAGTATTCGATTTTGATTTGCAATACCGTTATCGGATTTCATCATCAAACCTAACAGAGTGGACCGAAACCAAACTCGGTGGAAATTGTATTGGTAATGCAAACGCACCCGTACGTCCACATTGAGATAATGCCCCAATGCACATAATAAAACCATGCAGCAGACTATGTATAAAAGGGAGGAGAGTGGCCAAATGGCATAAGCTATCAAAGGGTTCTGTATAACCACGATGACTTACTGACAGAAAGGACAAAAGGAAGAAAGGAGGCTCAGACAGAAAGGATAAATCCTCGCGTCATACTGGCTGCATTGAAAATAGTACCGTAAAACCATTGATTTACTACAAAAATGCATAAATATAACACGCAACAGCACACGTTGCCTCTCCGTAAACGAAAATAGTCGCCGCGTTTCAGTAAATTAGTATTGATTTCGTTGCCGAAGTAACATTTAGGCACCAAAAAATATTGCTGTGCAAGGATTTTAAAGCACAAATAACAATGGGAATCAACGTTATTCATATGCCAGAATATCCTTGAAACACTATATTTACAAGAAAATATCGATTTATATTGGATACATAGTAAATATTTTCACACTAATCAGAGTAGTACCTACCGTTTTTAAGTACGACTATCGCATCCCTCGGCGGGGACCCGATCGTATGCCATTGGAATATGTATTGGCTTAAATTATTTATGTCCCGGATTTCCTGACTTATTCATACGGGAGTTACTTACCTTCGCTTGTTTCTGCAAATATTGTCTCAGATACTCTTTACAAGTATAGTAAATTGAGTATTGTTAAAATAATAGTCTTTAATTGCTCTGTCTACTTTGTTTAGTCTTACCAAGGGGTATCGTATTATCCAGTAGCAAGTTTAAGTTGGCTGCAATTAAGATTTAATTTAAATTTAATGTATGTATGTCCTCATTTTAAGTGCTACTTATATTATATGTTTCCTTTGTTTACCTGTAATTTTTTAGGCAATTTGTTTTTGTCCAGTGGTAATTGGGAAACCAATAAATCATTTTTCATTCTTTCAGTACTAACTGGGTTGTAAAGGTCAGATAGGCAGTTGCTCCATGTATAATTCAGTTATATCCGGTTAGACTGGAAGCCGACCCCAGCATAGTTAGGAAAAGCCTGATGTATTTTTATCTTAGATCTCTTGGTGTCCGTAACCTGGCTACTCTTTGGGAAAACTAATGTTTAGTTTGTGCGATCATGGATGGAGTTATTATGGAAGAAAGAAAGAAAACATAATATTTATTACAACACGAACAATTATCAGAAATACACGGTACGGTTGATATAATTATGGCAGACATACCATTATTGTATTCGGTTATTCTGGTGGTCTAAAATAGCCTTAGCAGATCATAATAGGAAAATAATATGAATTGCATTAAAATTCGTAAAATGGTCACAGACGCAGTTACTATTATGAAAGATCCATTTTACGCTTTTTAACGCAATTCACATTAATAGTCCTCCTGACCGTTTTTCGGCCACGGCGGCCAATCCCAGCGGAGATTAGCCATCTGCGCGGGAGATATTATAGTGCACAAGACAAGTGTGTGCGCAGGCACAAGTGCACTCTCTATTCCCTTTTCTCTCATAGTCCGATGGGACGGCAATCCGACACGACCGGAGAGAGATCAGGCGCAGGACCAACGGCTTACCGTGCTTTCCGAGGCACGGGGGCATTATACCACCAACTTCCAAACTCCGGGCTACTACTGGGAAATTTCTAATTTAAAACCCAATTTATGATGTGCTAAAGTGGCCATTTTCTCGCCCGTGGTCTCGCTTACTCCTAGGACTTGCAGAGACACAATAAATATAAACTGCGATTTTCTAACAGCAACTCTTCTTGCAGTACAACCTACTGGGTTTTAGAAAGCATCATTCGTATTTGCTCGACCCAGTTTTCGGAAACGGCCATGCCACATTGACAAGACTTTTAGCAAATAAAACCTAGTATTGTGGTGATAGATCGCCAAAATCGCCGTGCAATGATTGCTGGCATCACTGTCCCTCATGATAAATGCATCAATGCTGTCGGCTGGTAATGTTAGTAAGAGAGAGCCGGCGTTAAAAAACATTGGCCAAAATTAAATAATTAATGATCAAGCTATGTTACGGTAGGAGGTGCATATTGAAGTTTGTATATCCATGGTCAACACTAATTTGTGAAAGATATGCACTTAATTGGGTCGTGTTAATAAGACACACATAAACCACCTTGCAACTCATACAGATCCTTAGTAAGAAGGTTTCATTTCAGTTAAAATCGCATCTAAATGGCTTCTGTGTGTAGCTACAAATTAAAAACTTGTCAAAGAAAATATCACAGAGAGGAAAATTTTCTTTTAAATAACTTTGTTTTTCCTGCGGTACTTTTAAAGAGCAACACGAAAAATATTTGAACGCTTCCTCGACATTTTTTTTGCATACACACCTTACCAGATACTAAACTATTTCCAAGAATGCTAGTCTGAAAAATATCAGGTAGCAAAGCTTGCTAGACGTCACGGCGGCGGTGGCTGTGCAAAATGGACGGAAATAAAAATAAAAAAATCAAGATTTACGCTACCTTGCATCTTGATTCTTCGTTCCCATTGCATTGAACTTTTCTTAGTCTTCATTTTCTGAGTAAAGAAATCAAGATAATTATAAAACTGCATCAGATTGAATATGCTTTGGTATCGTCTTTGTACAAATAAATATTTTACAAAAATATGATGAAACTTCAAAAGGTTTCCAAGTCTATAACGATGTTCCTTCAAAACATTTCTAGGTACAAAATATGATGTTGTTAAAATCATTTTTCGGTACAAAAATGTGATATTTTTCAAAAGTTTCTAGGTAAATCTATTTACGTTTGTCTCTTCTAGTTTTTATAAAATTATTTTCTGATGAAAGAGCTGATGTCTTCGTTTTGACTCTTTGACTTTGTTTGAGTGTTTATTATTTTTTGAACACTGATTTCTAAAGTGCCAAGACGTATATTACACAGGTTGCCGTATTCCAACACATGTATAGGCAGCATATAGGTGCCATGTAGGTGGCATAATATAAATGCCATTTGGATATTAAATAGTGTAGTTTAAATAGCTATTTGTGGCGTTATCAATCACGTTATGTTACCTACGCGTCTACCGTCATCCGTCGATAACTTACAGTGATATTAACAATTTTTATACTTTTTATCAACTCAGTCTATATCAGTTCCCAGCTGGACATAAACCTTTGCCAATACACCTTCTGAATCGTCATCATCAACATCTTTCTGATATTATCCCATTTTTTGGCGGGTTGGGAAATCACCAAATAACTCCTCCCGCTCTGGGCAGAGCGGTAGGGAGTGTCAGACTTCTACTGACTAAAAACCACTCATGTTCCTTCTTAGCCCTTTGTGCCGAGGCCGCGGTATCTCTATCGAACAACCCGTACCCCGACGGGTTGCCCCTATCCCTTACTTGGGGTTGGTGCAATACGGTTTTATTCAAAGCTACATCTTCCAGATCCTGTTATATATTCAGTCAGAATATTCTGAACCTAAATTCTAAATTCATTCTACAAAACGTTACCCTGGAATAAACGAAGCGTACTTAATTTTAATAGCATTTAAACGTCCAATGCAAGCTCGTAGGTAAACGTTGTTGGTTAACCGCGCTATGCAGAACTGTTTCCTCTGTGTCGAAGGAACACCACAATTAATTTCCTGCAGAGTTGAATTGAATTTCAACAGAGTGGAAGTTTACATTGAATAAATACGTCATTGTATCCATAACTTTTTTTCTAGTAACGGAATGCGATACATTGGGCACTCGGCAGATCCCCGTTTACTGGAAACTAGTTTACAAACTAAATACACAAAGCAACATTCAATAATAATATTGTGTAATTCACAAGAGTTAGAGCACAGTTAAGCACAATACATTTAATATGCGAACCGCCAGTCCGTGGAATTCATTGCGGGTTTCTCTGTTTTCTTGAACATGATAATCTGGATCTCGAGTGAATGGGTTTTTTTCTGGAAGCGTGCTCTATCCAAAACAACATCATTGGTTTACATCAAATGCAAGCCTACAAACCTACTGTTAATGCTGTTTAGGTATCATGTAAGGATGTTCGATGGATGAATTTCATACTGAGAGATATGACGAGAGAGACCTCCGTGCCGGAAATCACGTTGAGCTCACGTCTCACCTCTCTTTTGTAGATCTCTGACGATTGTTAAAGATAGTCAAAAACCCGAAACCAATCCATAGGTCGTTCTGCAAGCAATGTCCCTGCCCACTACCACTTCAGTTTGGCAATTCTTCGGTAACCTTGGTACTCCTGCGGATCTTCATTTCTGATGACTTTCATTCATTTAGATTTGATTTTGGTGACTATGTTTAATTGCAAGTAATGTACTTTTATTTCTTGCTCTCTAGGATACAAAAAAATACGTGTATCGTACGAATCGTTTTATCTACAAAAGAAAGCGATAGCTACAGCTTAAATTGTACCTACATAGACGGTTTCTAGGTATGAAACATTAAATATTCATTACAGTATTAAGACTAAAGATAGATAATTTCTAGCGTTTTATGGGAATTTACAATTCAAATAATAACGGCGTTTAAAACAATCGACGTATGCATTAGAAATACAAATTATGCCGTTTATAGACGTGCAGCTTGTGTGCCTTACCGGTACTGGCAGGGGTACTTCCAGTCGATCTTGAAGTGCAGCGCCGTGCTTCAATGTACTACTGCGCACGAGAGACCGCGGACGCAGACTTTTTATCGCAACGTGACCGTGCTTACTTAAATCACAGACTGACGTCTGGGAGGAACTTTTATCTGAATGGCAATGTAGGTGGGATAATTCCATCAAAAGCCGACACCTCCACCAGTTCTTTCCATCCGTTCGTGAGCGGCTGGCCAGGACATGGCTGGAGGTGGATCACTGTGTCGCCCAATTTCTCACAGGTCATGGTAACTTTAAGAGTAAATTATTTTCCTTTAAGCTTGTTGCCTCGCCTTTTTGTCAATGTTCTACATCTGACTGCGAATTTGAACAAACTGCACATCACATTTTATGGGAGTGTAGTCTTTGGCAGAATGAACGAAAATTTTGTTTCTATATTCATACGCCGCCTGTCCTTTTTTAATAATTATCTAAAAGTAAATTGATTCTACTAATTACGAAAATGGTAAACCCGAATTGTATTGCACTACATCCACTATCTATACTAAAATTGTAATGTATAGGTAAAGTTTGTATAAAGGGGGCAAAATTTGAAGCTATTGATTCGAATCCGTAAAATCACCAATGGGAAGGTGCATTATATCTGAGCCTCACTGACTATATTGAAAGAATTTGTGGTAAATAACTTCCTATCATCGTAGGCGAAGCCTCAAAATGCTCTTGTCTAAATAATTCTTTAGTAGATAATAATTCTTAACCAATCCGAGGCGGTCGTGGTTTGAAAGTCAGTGAATACTATATAAGATTTTTGATTAAGTAAATTCTTTTACAGCTTCTTCAACTTTGCTAAGCTCTTTGCCGTATCAGTACTGGTATTATAGAATTTATTCAGTAAGAAATATGATCAGCAAGGTAAGACGGTCTAAGCCTGCTTAATAAAAGAACTACTGAAAGGTGAACTTTATTGGTAAAGAAATAGACGGAATTCAGGATGGCTGCTAGTCTTCAGCAGTTTTTAATTCAGACAAGAACTACTAGTATACTAATTTTAGTAAGGGTCTTTTGTCACTACTTAAGGTGAATGCTTAATGGTAGCCTGCGAAATTCGATTTTTGTATCACAATCACAATGTTGTAAGAGTTTCACATTGAGTTATACCGTAAAATGTGATTTTTTACCCCAAAAAAAAAGTCGTTTCCCAGCAATTTTTTTATGCTTATCTAAGATTGCACTGTAAGGATTCTGTTATTCTGTACATCAACTATGTACTTAGTTTGATGTAGGTACAGAATGCTTGGTTGACGGCTTCGTAAATAGTTCATTTACACCCTGTATTAAACTGTATCTGAAAAACAAATTACTTATGCCCGGTTTCTGAGGCACTTTATCTGTGGTTTATCTATTCATATGCGTACATTTGAATAGATAAACCACAGATAAAGTGCCTCAGAAACCGGGCATTAGTTAGCTAAATAATAGTCCTGTGTTGTTTTGGGGCGTGGTTGGTGCAAACAAAGTGGAATTTTCCAACAAAATAAATGATTCAATAAAGTTAATTGAAGTCGTGTTAGTTGCTCGATTTCCTCTTTCAGCACGGAAATAATTATCAGAAAACTCAATAAAACGTCAAAGTAAAGTTAACAATTTTCTTCAGAGTAATAAACTTTCTTAATGGTTTCCTATCTCACACAAAACACGTATAAGATCACAAATTAAAAACTCGCAATTTTGTTCGTTTAACATTTTATTTTTTGACATTGATTAATCATAGATATTTATCTATATCGTAATAAACGGACAGAACGTTAGGGTTGACGCAGATTTGTCGGAAAATGAACAGACAAATAATTGTCGAAGTGTTAAGCTCTCAAGTTTGAGTCCTATGTAATAGAGGGCTAGCCTCCGCGTCCCTCCAGACTACGGATAGCCTTGCTCAACCTAGGAATCGAACTCGTCGGGAGTTCATGTTTACTAGACCAACGAGGCAGTTTATAGTTTAACAGAAATGAAACGTAACCACCGACCGCCAAAGTTTAGTGTGACTGGTTCAAATTCGATCAAATAGTTGCAACTAACTTGTCGATACGTACGACTTCCTTACATAGTATAAAACAAAGTCGCGTCTGTTTGTTTGTTTGTTTGTTTGTTTATTTGTTTGTTTGTCTGTATGCTTAAATCTTTAAAACTACGCAACGGATTTTGTAGCGGTTTTTTTTAATAGATAGAGTGATTCAAGAGGAAGGTTTTAATACCTTTTTTGTACCCGTGCGAAGCCGGGGCGGGTCACTAGTGTACTATAAAATATAGCGTGGCTACAGCCGGACGAAGTGCCGGCTTAGAATGTAGGTTTACCTTAGTAAATAGGTCAACACTGACATTTTTATAATTTAAAACCACTTTCGATGCGACGGGTGGATTAATGGTTTTATCTCAGACTAGCGGACGTCCCGCGGTTTCACCCGCGTAGATCCCGTTCCCGTGGGAATACAGGGATAAAAAGTAGCCTATGACACTCAGCAATAATGTGGCTTTCTATTGGTGAAAGAATTTTTTTAAATCGGTTCAGTAGATCCCGAGATTACCCCATAGAACTTAACAAATATACAAACACAAACTTTACTTCTTGATAATATTTTCTCTTTTTCGGTTTTCCGATACTCGACCTTACGTCGGTTTTGGTTATAGTATAGTATATATAGCATAGAAGTATAGATTAGCTTCGGCTGTGTCAAGTTACTTGATATAGATGCATAGTTTCAAATCAGTAAATCTTCTTTCTAATTACTATGAGTACAAAACGCCCTTTCAGCTTCTAAAGTATAAGACGGATTTTAATACAGATTTCACCGTCATAGAGAACATAAACTCTGAAGTAAATTAATTATTATAAAACTAACAGTTCGCCCGCGAAAATAAATTGTAATAACTCGGCTACTAATATAAATGATTTAAATAATTATAATCAATAGAATATAATTAGTATCCATGGATTCCTGAATAATGAAGCCTTCTGCCAGTGAAATAATTTTAGAATTGGATCATTAGATCCGGAGATTAATGACTCCCTAAAATACCAAACAAACAAAACTTACCTCTTTTTAATTTTATTAGTATGGTAGACTCCAGTAGGTTGATGATAAAACGGTCACCGTAGCCGAAACCGGCTTGGAAGGATATTATTATTAGTATGAAAGTATAGATAAACCATTATGAACCGTGTGAACCGGACGGGTCGGTAGTGCAGAGTAAATAAAATCTTTTCAAATAAACGTTTCTACTTTAACAAAAATGGTTTTATGGAGCAGCACTACCAAGGAGTAAGTTTGGTATTTTTCTTACGAACGTGGCGACGCAAGCGTAGGTATTTACAGAATACTCCCGTTGAATTTTTCTACCAAGCCCGCTAGTTACTTTTAATTTCGCTAAAGCGGATCGGGAGTTAATTCGATTTGCCAGTTCCCGTGAGCTGTGACTAGTTCATTTTGGCAGAAATAAGATTAAGTACATAGTTAGTAAAAACGGTATAAAGTTAGTGCCAAGCGCGATCGCTTTGATGGATTATGGGTAACTCACTCTCATCGGGTCTGTATTCGAACACTGGAAACTTCTTAGCTTGATTATACTTAGAACGCAACTAGGCTAATTGAGTTTGCCATAGGTAATCGAGGTATTCCTGTGTCGGGGCTTGAACGTGTAGTGTAGCGTGAAGTTTACGTAAACTCATCTCTATTCTCTGTCGTCACACTCTTGGCAGAGTGGTCGTGACAAGGTGCAGGGGTGGTGGCAAGCTTCACAATTCGACGCCTTCCTCTCGTACCTACTGTTGCTTGTCTCGTGTATTCGTGCACCATTTATTGCAGTTTAAATTCATTCAGACTGATATCTAAATGTAAAACTCGATTGAATTAAATAGTTTAGTCTTTACATTCATTTTCTTAGTTCTAAACGACTTTCTCTTTTGTTCATAGTATACTGAGAAGTGTGAGTTACCGGTACATTTCTTTTGGTTTCTTTGTGAAAATTATTTATCATAAACAAAGTGTAGGTAAACGAATTTCACGTTGATTGCCAGTTCTGGCAATCAACGTGAAATTCGTTTACCTACACTCAAGTTCTTGAGTGAAGTGAAACGAATATTATTCAGAAAAACAATAAATTATATTCCGTAATAATAGTTGAGCTGCATCCGGTTAGACTGGCAGCCGACCCCAATATATGTAGTTGGGAAAAAGGCTAGGCAGATGATGAATAATAGTTGAAATATTCACGAGTTAGATGCTATGATGCCTAATCCTTACTGTGAGGTAAATTAATTCAGAAAATGAAATAGCGAATGTGTGTTATGCTGATGTGAGCGGAGGCTTAGCTTGGAAAATTATTATTCTCTTTCACGACTTCATAAAAAAATCTTATGTTATGAACATATATGTTTGATGTGTAACATCTACGAGTATACATGCGCCGCTAAGCAGTAAAACCGGCTCGTATGCCGTGGCGGAAAATGTTTTTTTGCTCATTAGAATTAAGTATTTTTTGGAACGATTGTTGATCTATTTACATTATTCGTTTTCGAAAGTTCATTTTTGCTGAATCTCATCAGGTGGTTTGTTTCTGGATATAATTTTAGTAGTCTCATACTCGTAACATCACGCCTGTCGTCCCCGAAGGTGTAAGCAGAGGTGAACAATAACACCCACTTTTTGTTAGAGTTAGAGTCCCACGTAATAGGTGGTGACCCTATTGCAATTCATCATCATCAACAGCCTATTAATGTTCCCACTGCTGGGACACAGGCCTTCTTTCTTTGAGAGGGAATGGGCTACATCTACCAACGCTTGCCCAGTGCGGATTGGTAGATGTCACATGTCTTCGAATATTTGGTTCTAAGGCATGCCGGTTTCCTCACGATGTTCCTTCCTCGTTTCCTTCACCGTTTTGAGAGCAGCGCTGATGAAATAAATTACACAAAGTAATGCGCCTGCCTGGGTTCGCACCAACGACCTACTATTCGTAAGTCGGGGCGCCACCACTGGGCCACCGCTGCTCCTATTGCAATAGGCCGGACACAAATCCAGACTACGTGGCTGCTACTAAGAAATCTCCGTCGCAAAAACCCAACAACATTGTACCCGAACAGAGTATCGACCCCCAATGAGGCAGTCTTTACCAAACCCTAGTATGTCATGCATACACAGGTATACAAAAAAAAACACAAAAATACAAAACACAGAAATTGTACAAAAATTGACATTTTAGCAATCATGCAAATAATAGTATTTGCATGATTGCTAAAATGTCAATTTTTGTTGTTATCTAATTTGAATTGTAAGTGATTGTGCTGTTGGCATATGTGCTTATTATAAATAAATAAATAAATAGCAGATCCAGTACTTTCACAAGAGTGTGTTAAAAAGGATGTTTTGGAATCAAATTATTGTCAACGAGTTTCAGTTCAAGACCTAGAGTGTTCCGTCAGAATAAAAAGTAGCAGTTTCCCGCGCCCGCGTGTCAAATCTTGATGATCAATTGAGTTACCGAGGCGACACAGAAGAGGGACTATAAAATAAAGTGGGGAAAAAGATAGTACAAATATATAGAATTATATAGTAAGTCGAACTGGCGCGGCATGGATAAATGGGACGCAGCTCCGGCCATCGATTTCTGCTAGATAATGGGCTGTAGGTAGTATTCGTCAGTCGCTTCTTTATATATTCTCAGTAAATAACTAAAAACACTAGTATTCAGCTGCATCCGGTTACTGAAAGCTGACCCGAACATAGTTGGGAAAAGGCTGAGCAGATGATAAGTTTCGGGCAGATACCTGTGTCCACAGCTAGTCCGCCATTGACCAAACAGAAGAGAAAGAGGTAGCTTATACTGTATAAATTTATTTAGGTTTTAAAATATTAATCAGAACACGCAAACTTTAAGAGCCACAAACAGTTAAAATGCTCATAATGTTCATTATGTCAGCAAAGGATTCGTGAATTTAAAAAAAATACAAGCCGGTGGCACAGTTGAACTCTGTTCATATGACCATTCAATCAAAATTCTCGTGTTGCCTTTATTAAAAACACTGCAGCTATTGCTACAGATAAATTGTTCCAATTTAAATGTTCCAGTTTATCTTTATGCACGAATGCATTATATGTATAATAGGGATGTTTCCTGACAAAAAAAAATAATATGATTCTGTTTAATCCGTCTCTTAGATTATCGAAAATATTGAATACCTACGTGTTTTTTGTTATAGCAAATTAATAAAAAAATACGAAAATGAAACGTCAAAGATTATGAGTGGGGGCTTCGTGGTAAAAAAACGTACCAGGTTGTGACGTCACACAACTTTTCAAAGCGCTGTATCGTCTTCATTTTTTGTTTACGTGAAAAAATAAAAAATATGTGTCCAATATTTTTTGGAAATCTATCTGACGGACCAAATAGATTTTTTTGTCAACTACCCTATTATGTCGAACTGCATTTTATACCTAACGAAAAAACAACTTACAACTACTTACTTTTATAAACATCATTAATGATTGGAGAGTGGGAGAGAAGTATCAAGGAAACGATGGCTGGATTGTGTGAGGAATGAAAGAAAAAAACAGTAATCAATGATAGCGTGTCGGTTGATAGAGTAGAATAGAAGAAATAATCGTGTTGCGCCAAAACCAGTAACATGGTTAGGAAGATTATGTGTGTAACATGATATATTTACTCAAACAATGATATTCTTATCTTATTCAAGCGATTGACAATAATATAACGATGATATATGTTCGTTTAGCGATAAATTGTATTTAAATGATTTGTGGTGCAATCGGACCTAATGATGAATGTCATGATCATTATATTGGTTTAGCTCCAACAGCGATGAGCCGCCACGCCCCTAATGATTCAGCCATGATTGATGCCGATAAGCACAGATCTCGTCAATGAAATTCAAAACATGTATTTTTTTTTCAAAACTACTGACATTTTTTTAGATAGACCACGCTCTTTAAAAACTTTTATTGATATCGTATAATGATTACAAACGGACTTTGTCAATATTGTACATACTTGTACAATATTCAAATTGACAAAGTTGAAATGTTGAATAAAATTGTATGTTATTAAAATGAAAGAAAGAAATAGTTTTTACAAGCTGATGCCCGCGACTTTGATCTTGACAAATTATATTATTATGCTAAATCCTTCCTTGAAAAGCACTCTATCCATTGTTGAAAACAGCATGAAAATCGGTGCAGTCGTTTTTAAGTTTATCACTAAAAGACAGACGCGGCGGAGTGTTTATTTTATTATAGGTAGTGATTGGTCTCACACAGGCCAAAACAAATTGTCAAAAACTTTAGAGATTAAAAAATAAATAAAAAGTAACATAAGAGAAACACTTAAAAAAGCAAAATTAAAAATTTTGAAAAAACCCACGACTGTTAAAAATTAATTGAAAAAAGGATAAAATAACATAAAACACCCACCTTAAAAAAACCCAAGAATGTCCGTCGGGGGCTGCCAATAAATGAACTAGTTTTGCAATGTTCAGCTCCCGACGGACATTCTTTGGTTTTTTTAAGGTGGGTGTTTTATGTTATTTTATCCTTTTTTCAATTAATTTTTAACAGTCGTGGGTTTTTTCAAAAAAATTAATTTTGCTTTTTATTTTAAACTTTTTACTTTTATTTTTATTTTTTTATCTAAGAACATGCACCAATCCAACTTAAACCCATAACTGAAAACTGAATCAAAATCGGACTTGTAGTTTTGGAGAAAAATGGCAACTTTGATTTGCACAAAAAATGTTTGCTGCAGCGCCCCCTGGTGAGTTGTCACCGTAACACCTATCTAAGAACATGCACCAATCAAACCCGAACCCATAACTGAAAACTGCATCAAAATCGGACTAGTAGTTTTGGAGAAAAATGGCAACATGTATTTGCACAAACACACAAACAAACAAACAAACAAACAACCTCTCACCCCAAACGCATAATTATAGCGTCTCCGTTCCGTCGTGGGTAAAAATAAGATATACTTAGACATATTTAATTAAAATCAGTCGCGTACGATACCAAAAGCCCTGTATCTCTAGTAGCTGTAACATAGGCAGTCACTCTATGTGAAATACTGGTATTCAGCTGCATCAGGTAAGACTGAAAAAAGGGTAAGCAGATGAGAATTCGCATTCAGCACCGCCAGGTCTATCAATTTTAATAAAGAAATCAGCATAATTATTAAAAAATTTGTTCCGCGCGAAACCCAATTCCCAGGATTGGCAAGAGATATGCAGTAAAACGGCGGCATGTATGCAAATCCAACCGAGTGCCCATTCGACATACACATTGACATGAAATATAAGTGAAACGATTTCACGGAATAGAGTAGCCAGTAATGTATCCGGCGCCCCATCTCGGCATTGGATGCATATATCTATGCATTTGTTACAATTTCCGAACATAAAACGAATTCTGAAATTGTACTGCGCTCAGTAACTTGGAAAACGGATACAAAGTATGAGAGCTTTTGCCCGTTCGCTTTGCCCACGTTATTATCGGGAATAATCATACGGGAAAGCTTTAATTATGATACTCTGGAAAAATGTAGCTTCCTATTAGGCATCATTAGTGAGTGGGAATCGGATGTAGATTTTCATTTACAAGATGAAATACAACAAATGTTTTGTAAATCAGTAGCTTTTTACTATTTTGATGTAAATCCTTATATCAGAGAATTCAAAGGATAGGAGGAGTTTTTGCGAACGGGCGAATTTTTTACAAAGAAATATTGCATCTTGCAAGACGAGAGCTTTTCATTTGCTTTGAGCACCGTCGTGTCTTTTCCTTTCATAACAAATGAAGGCGACATGCACGATTTTATAAAACCACGTTACTATAAGGGCCACTTAGGAAATAGAAACATTTTTGAATTATATTATTTCATAATATTTTACAAGAGCCAGTTTAAAGCATGACCCGACCCATGTAATAAATTAAGAATACAGTCTTGATGCATTATAAACCGATAACTCTTCATTTACGTTACGCTTTATTTCTAAACCCCCAGGTCCAACAATCAACAAAATCTGAATCGACTTGCACTTTATATAAACTGTCTCAATTTCGATATTTTTTAATAAAAAGAGTACTTTTAGATACAATTAGGTAAGGATACTTTTTATGAACGCAAAATTTCAGAAAATAATCAAATAAAAGTTACGCCATTTAGGCGCATCTTTTTGCCGTATAAAAAAATCAACTATCACCGATACCGACAAGAATTAAGCCAATTTGAACATTAGTAAGTATTTTAGTTATCTGTGAAATACATTGCACGTTATCTATTCGTAGTGCGTTAGAGTCTATTGAAAATGTATTATTCCTATAACAAGAAAGTCTTACCGTCGACCCGTCCGCCCACAATACCCTTGTGGCCGCAATGTATTAGAATTTCATGGGCCTCATCTTTGTCTTCTTCTTAGCGTGTAGATGGCAATCTAAATTGTGTCGGCCCAGAATTGGGCTACTAGTTTGGCGCTTTCGGTAGCGTCCATCAGTTCCTGTAGTGAACAGTAAGCAGGACACGCAGGGCACGATATTAAATGCCCCATTGTTTGAGGAACAGCACCACATTTACAATCTTTATGGCCTCCTTCCACTTTTTTGCGATCTAGTAAGTAAATCCTTTGAGGAGAAGTCCAGCTCATCTAAGGTATACTGGGTGTTGGAAATAGAATTATGACTCAAAAGAGGACAGGTTAAGTGCAGTGGTATTGGCCCAGAATCAGCTTGAGTGGTTATAAGTCGGTCCAAACCAGAGGAGATACTACTTTATGTCAATTCTTTTAAAATCATTTTCTCTAAACGATGAAAGAAAACATTGTTAGGAAAAACTAAGCCCTTCTGGGGCTAACTGGCTGATTGATTAATTATTAGTTATTTAATAAATACATACAATATTATTTCATTACATTACATACAATAAATGGAATCGTGCTAATAAATCAATATTTAGCTGGAATTCGACGTAGTTGACAGGCGTGGCGAAATCGTAATTCGCTGGACGACGGATTTCAGCTGAAATTTCATTTTGATGACGATTCGTGCCTCGGTCAGATTAAAGGCTAATAATATAAGGTCCCATTAAAATAGGTGGACAAATTTTAACACAGCGTTCAGTAGGTCTAACCAAAGATATCTAAACAAAAAAAAAACATTAAATAAAGTGTTAAATGCGTTTTTCATATTTTTTTTTTACCATTTTCCTTATTTTGGTGGTCTGAATGATTCCTGGTCCACCTATTTTAATGGGACCTTATATATGATTAATGAATATGTGATAACATCGATTATCGCAATTTCAAATATAATAAGGAATATTGAGCATATTTTTCTCCGACTGGTGAACAAGAGGCTCTGGATTCGATTCTCTCAGGAGATTCTATCAGTAATTTCTCAATAGAAGTCACGGAGTCTGTATCAGTGCCCTGCTGATGATAATGCAGGTTGGTAGATGTCACATGTTATGTTAATGTGTAACCAGTATTCACATCGATTATCGAATTTTCAACGTGGTAAGTAATATCAAAATATGTGTTATTTCTACTAATGCACACATTTTGTTCACTACGCTAGGTTCTCAAGAGGTCAATGAAATAACGAGTAAAATATCTTCGGCCGATAAAACACGTAGCAAATTCGAATTCGGTTTAAATAATTCAATTTGGCCTCGAGCAATGTCTTGTCTGAGCCACAAAAGGCGCTTTTTCAATAATTTCCAAGTCGGTAGCCGAATAAATTTAATTTTAGTCCGAATAATTTAATTCCGTTGTTCAGTGTTTGAAATGTTCTAGAGTTGTGTTATTTACATGTATAAAGGGCAATAAGCCATGGATCCTGCATCAATATAATATGAACTAAGTATAGCAGATAGCAGTTTTTTGTTTCAGCATGTAAGGTAAATTGAAAATCAAGCGTAGAAATGAAAAAGTGTTAGGCCATAGTTTTGAAGACTAACGTAATTAATATTCCGTTTTATATACTTTATTACTCAGACAGCAATTAGGCCTTATATAAAATATTAAGGAGTGCTCTTCAATTCATTAATCTCCTAGGAGCCCGTGCTCCTTTGTGCTACGAAAAGCGTAGCGATGTAGTAGTTTCGTAGCACTCCGTAGCGTCGTAGCTCAGAAGGAGCTTAAGATTCTGAGATGTCTGAAGTAAGCATCTTTTCACATTAAGGCAGCATGAAAATATAATAATATATTTCACTCAAGCTTGATAAGTTTCTCTTGTAATATTTTATAATAAACTAGCTTTTGCCAGCGGCTTCGCCCGCGTTAAAATGACGATTTTTAATACAAACTTTCATCCCCTATGTTGAATTTCGAAAAATCCTTCCTTTTTCCTTGTCTACATTATAAAGAGAACCTCTGTGCAATATTTCAGCTTTCTAGGTCCAAGGGTTTGGGCTGAGCGTTGATGAGTCAGTCAGTCAGTCAGGACTTCTCTTTTTATTTATTTATATAGATATAAAACTTTTTATGCAAGAAAATAGAAAAATCGAGCATTCTTCCGTTTATCCAGCAGCTATTTGTCGTTCGATGACAGGTGTTTAAGATGGCTGCGCATGAGACTGACAAAACTCCTAAAGAGACACCATTGATAAATTAGAAAACGACAGAGTTAATCTTGATGTTATACTGTGCCCCCTGTTACACTGTCCCCCACTTGACCCTATTATTATTATAGCTAGCCCATACCGTCCCACTGCTGATCAGAGGCCTCCCTCCATTTCTTCCAACTTCAACTTCTTTCCAATTCTCAAGGAAGACATCCAGTTCATAGTACTAAATTTTAATAGTACCGTTGATAGTACAAAATTATAATATACTAATGATATATCGATAACGATCTCGATGTCTTATCGATGCAAAGTTCGTACTTGCACTGCAGCTCGTTGAACGATTTATCTAACATGACAAGTAGTATCTAGGTATCACAGTTATTTTGCCGTGTTTTGTGTCGCGTCGATAGTACTACTTGTCAAATGACTTGAGCCTAGTATGTAGTCACGAAAATAAGTCGCGGGTGAAGTTTGACTTTGCATGACCACAAAAAAGTCAATTTTGCTTTAATCTCTTTTCAATAGGGATGTTTTTAGGTTGTTCTGTTAACGTTAAATATCTGTAAAAGCATATTGAAACACGATCGAGCACTATGCTAATAAAAACACTACACAACACAATACTTTTTTGTTATTTGTTGAAAATTTATGTATCCGTTGTAACTGAAATTGAATGTTTTTTGAAGTGGGAAATATTGGTTTTGGCCTGGACTGAATAAAACAGTGAACCTTCCAATTGATACTGAGCTGTGCAAGGTTTAGAAATAAATGTAGATTTAATTTAATTTCTTAGTTTGACTAAGGTAGTGGTAGTGTAATACAGACGTTCTTTCCCTAAGAAGTCAACATAAGCCTTACAAACTAAAAACCAACTTAACAAGATTAAAAAGAAACGACTGAATTTCATCATCGTCATCTGCGTTACTTTTTCCCAACCTTTTGACCTCCACAACTCGGTTAGTACTGGGTAATATGGTAAGCGACTGAATTTAATAGCGCTAATATACCTAATTAATCGAAAGTTCAAAAAACAAGCTAACTTATATACACAGCGGTTACTTACGCAATAACGTTACGTTACATTATTTGTGAACTCTTTGTATAAACGAAATTTTGTTGCAGCACTGAGGGGCGTGCTTTCACACTGTTAGCCTGCCCTCGGGCTCTGTGTAAACACCGATGCGTTTGAGGGAGACTCACTATTAAATACACATGGTGATATCGACCGTACAGGGGTGAATTGCCCAAGCAAAAAAAATACACGGCAAACCTGAGAACGGTAGTGCAATGTGCTAATTTTTAATTTTATATATTTTTTCTCAACAGCGTAAGTACTTCTCTACCTTGACAAAAAAAAATAATTGATTTCTACCCATTAATATACGAAAAAAAAAAATACAAAGTTTTATTCTATCATCACAGTGGCCTGTCCTGAACCCAATTCCGCTCATAAAATACCTTCCCCTGCAAATACATTCGTAATATGGATTTAAATCGATTTTGTAATCATTAAATTATAATACATTCGATCAAATAAAACTATTTTTGTTTGTTTATCTTCTTTCTCATGGATTTGACAGGCAGTTAACTTTTGTCCGGAAAAAAAATATCATTTCAGAGGATAGTAAGTTTTAGTAGAATAGCCATGTCAACATTGCGTTGTTACGCCCCCCTCACCTTTCCTCACTTCGGATCAGTCCGGCTCAAGCTCTCGGCGCGAACGCACCGGTCCCAACGTCTTGCGGTTTCCCGCCAAAAAAGTAAGTTTATCATTTCAGTGATATGAGGACAAAAATAATTTCATTTCGGTGGCTGTTATAACTCGTGTTAGTTTAGTATGCACAGTATATCATTTCGGTGGTAATTTTTATCATTTCGGTAGACACTTTTCATTTCAGTGGACTCTTAAAAATTCATCCTTAAATATATATGTAACTTTTGATGATATTTGATGTCCACTCACGCACAATGTTATAAAATAGGCTAAAGTTTTATTTGTCATTAAAAATATGTAGATAGCATTGAAATAAAAAAAATCCACCGAAATGACACATAAAAATCTCTTGTTGAAATTCACCCACAGCCTATATAAAACAGTTGAAAACCCCTTTGAAGTCCGCTGTAAAATAAACTTCAAATCCCAAGTGTTCCAATATCGAAACTGTAATATTGCACACAGTCAACACGACTTTGTATTCATTTTAGGTGAATACAAAGTCGTGTTGACCAGAGCGGTCCAATAAAACGTCGATACTGCCTAAAATCGTTTGACCAGGTTTAGCCTGGTCAAACGATTTTAGGCAGTATCGACGTTTTATTGGACCGCTCTGGTTATTTTTTCGTGATATTGATATTACTTCTGTGAAGGAAATTGTTCAGATATATGACTGTTATGTACCCGTTTGATACACGTTTAATAATGCGACTTCATCATCATCATCATGTCAGCCGAAAGACGTCCACTGCTGGACATAGGCCTCCCATAAGTGTCGCCACATTGTCTCGCATCCAGCGGATCCCTGCAACCTTCACTAGGTCATCGTTCCACCTAGTGGGAGGCCTTCCAACGCAACGTCTTCCGGTTCGCGGTCGCCACTCCAGAACTTTCCGGCCCCATCGGCCATCCGTTCTGCGAGCAATGTGCCCTGCCCACAGCCACTTAAGTTTGGCAATTGTTCGGGCTATGTCGGTAACCTTGGTTCTCATGCGGATGTCCTCATTTCTGATTCGATCACGCAAGGAAACTCCGAGCATAGCCCTCTCCATGGCTCTTTATTGGGTGACTTTAAGCCTTCTGATGAGGCCCATTGTGAGCGACCACGTTTCGGTCCCGTATGTATTCACTGGCAACACACACTGGTCAAAGACTTTCGTGTTGAGGTCACACTGCGGTAAGTTGGACGAGAAGATACTTCTCAGCTTCCCAAACTAACTAAAACAAAATATCTTCCTCGTTGATACAGTGGTCGCACGATCGAGTGCTGTGCACGAAGTGTCCTAGATTAAATTCCTAGACACGGCAAAGTGGTATTGGGTCTAGATTTGTGTCCGGTTGATGGCGATAAGCTCGCCACTAGGACATAAACATAACTGGTTAAATGTCAGTGTACTAATGCTTGTACGTGCCGTTGAGGTTGGACTTGAGTTTGAGTCATCGTGGTGAAAGGATTAGTCAGCTAGACTCTGTGTTACCGAGTGCTAGCTGTCCAGGGTGCACCGGGCGTTTAGAATCGTAGTTCGATTAAGATTAACGCCACTCGGGGAGGCTCTTTTCTTGCACCCCAGTGTACTAATGGGTACACCTTTGCCTAACCCTTTAGGGATTACAGGCGTGATGTTATATTATGTAAAATAACCACCGAAACGATTAAAGTACTCTCTAGGGAGTGAGGAGTCCTTTAATTTAATTTAAAAGTTCTCGTTAATAAACCTGAGGGCCTAGTCAAGTGGCAATTCGTTTTCAAAGCGTCTTATCTTTTTACAACGACCTCCACATCCTTTCGTTTTTAATAATTTCCTTTTATATGCGATGGTTACTATGACTAGCAATTTAATATAACTAGTCATAGTAACCATCGCATACTATAACAAAATACAAGTGACTTTGTTTCTTTAGCAACCCTCGTTAAGAGATGTATACTTTAGTTTTAAGAACATTTCAATAATTATTTATAAACAAGCTTGAAATACCGAACCGGGACCGGTCAATGTGGCGACGCCTGGGGGAGGCCTATGTCCAGCAGTGGACGTCTTTTGGCTGAAATGCTGGCGATGAATGATGAAGCTTGAAATAGTAATAAAAATATGTTCATACAGTTAAGAACCAAAAAAATCGTTTTAAACTTATTTCTATGAGACATGGCAAAAACAAATAAAGGTAATGTTGAGTATTTATATGCACGACCCTAAACTCAAGTCAAACAAATATTGGAAATAGCAAAAATCTTTTATTTTATACAATTGTTCTTTTTCCTCGATCGTCAGAGCGTATTTCCCCTTTTGATCTTGAGACCCATGTTTTAAAAATACCATAGTCGATTTTTCTAAATAAGAAAGCAGATTTTCCTCATAAGAAGTGTTTCATTCTACTTAGGGTTGGCAAAACACGTTTTCTTATTCCATTCTGCCCTGTCAGACGTCACGCCATCATTGAATCCTTTTTCTATCATATCATTCCTCACACAATTAATTCATCTTTTCTTTGGTTTTCCTCTCCCTCTAAATCAAACAAGACGTCAAACTCAAGTCAAAAAAATATTGAACAGCAAGAAGTTTTAATTTCATTCATGTTTTCTATTTCCTTAATCGTCAGGGCGTATCATACGCTAGCTCTTGATGGTAAACGTTGTGTAAATTCCAACGTAGATTTATCTACCCAATTTTGCCGGTTCTATTAGGTTTGCATCAATATTGAAGCGCCAGACTTAACACGTTCGAGGACGCTACCACTTGAGACTGTGTACCAAAATGACACAGTAAATGTCCATACAAATTATACGACGTATGAGTACGTAGCCTCCCATGAAAATATATTGTTTTAAAGACATCATGACACAACCGTTTTATCACGTTATCGTATAAATACGTTATGTCACTACAAGTAAGTTAACTAGACGTGAACGGACACAACGTGTAATAACGTCTAACGTATATATACGTTCTGGCACATCATAGGTACGTCGGTAACAAGCAGTGCCATCACAACGTATTTAGATGTCGTCCAGATTTGTAAATGAAGCCACATATTGAGGGACAATAGTTTCAGGTTCCAGTTCAGTTACCTCATTTGAACTTGGATTTACAGTAGGCACGGTCGTAGTTGGAGATTTAATCAACTTTAACCGTTTGGCTAGAGCAAAAAATTTCTTCTGAGGGATTCGAATCATAACCCTCCTCTTGAAAACGTGATAAGGTAGGAGTTAGAGGCGACGGTGTGTTAACAGTGCACAGTGTATGATCACTCCCAACAGATTTTATATCGTCTTCATCGCTACTAGGTTCAGAAGTAACAGGTTTCTGAGTTGAAGTACCGACCAAATTTGATTGACCCTTAGTAGTAGTTTTCGACGATTTCCATCGGTAATTTATAGAAAAAGAACTTTCACTACCTGATGTAAATAAAACCACAAGTTCAGCCTTTTCTTTATATTGTAACAGCTACCAAAATCACATCAAAACCAAAATTGACAAGTAAAAAAGAAATATAAATTAAAGAGTTTGGTAGCTGGTCGCCAACATGTTGCCTTGTGGGTCAAAATCTTTATCCGAACCATATTCTCCATCATCGTCTTGGTAAGGATCCGCCTCGGTAGAGTTGTCAGAATCATCGAAAATGGCTCATCAGTCTTGTTTTGCGCTTATCCATCTAAAACACATAAAATAACCCATTAAACATCAATTTCACAGAGTAAAATTATTAATTCATAGTAAAATAGTATACTGTCTGGCTAAGGAATAATACATAAATCAAATAAACTAAATACTTACGATGTTTTGTCGCGGCAAATATTACGATACGCCACGAAATGTTTAGCGAACGCGAGCGCACCCCGCAGTGACGCAGCCGCACTGAATGTAGGAGCGCGGTAGGCGCGCGCGACGCATTTACGCGTTGTGCGTGTGTGAGTACCGTTCCCGCCCACTGTCAACGGCACTTATTTGAAATAGTTTAAAACTTACTCTACGTGACAGTAAAGCTTCGGGTATTTTAAATGTTGTGACACAAGATACATTCTATAGGATTTTAACTTGAACGTTCATCGGATATGTACGTTCTGTCGTTAAGTAAAAAAAATATTTGGACGTCATTGTACGTTGTGCCATATCAAAATTTCGAACGATGACGTATAATCTCGTTCTGTCCTCGAACGTGTTAAGTGGCAATGAGCAGGGCACATTGCTCGCAGAACGGATGGCCGATGGGGCCGAAAAGTTCTGGAATGGCGACCGCGAACCGGAAGACGTTGCGTTGGAAGGCCTCCCACTAGGTGGACCGATGACCTGGTCAAGGTTGCAGGAACCCGCTGGATGAGAGACGCACGGGACCGGTCAATGTGGCGACGCCTGGGGGAGGCCTATGTCCAGCAGTGGACGTCTTTTGGCTTAAATGATGATGATGATGAATATTGAAGCGTACGATTGATCACTTTACATTCGAAATAGTCATCAGCATCACACTCTGGTCGAAATATTCCATTGATCATCCATCAGTATCATCATGCTCGATGGCTTTTACTACGTCACTGAAGGCCTGTCAATCCGCCGTCAGTCCGTCGCCCCTAATGCCGACGAACTAGCCCTATTCACCAGCACGAGCTCATTTAACTTGAACAATAGGATTATAGACTCAAGTCTAGACAGTATATCAGTTAACCCGAAAATAGCTATTGATTTCAGTCAGTTTGTCGTGGTTGTGTCCGAGAGTTATCCTGTTGTCACGCTTAGTAGAGTTTTCGGGGATTTCTGAACAGAGTATAGCTTTGTTTAAGTATTTATTTATTTATTAAAACTTTATGCACAATAGGCGGACTTAATGCCACAAGGCATTCTCTACCAGTCAACCTTCACCCGTTCACCTGTTTTTTTTCACCCGGTGAAATCTGCGGAATCCCTTGCAGTCTAAATAATGTAATTTAAATATAAAAACTGTAATATATTATATACTAATACAATGTCATCATGGTTAAAAAAAAGCAATCGAATTGAGAACCTTCTCCTTTTTGGGAAGTCGGTTAAAAATAAGAAACAACAGTAACATCAAAACTATATACTAAACAATAATTAAAAAGATATTGTATAGTTTGCAGGAAAAAAATGCCCTTTATTTATTTATTTTATTATAATCGTATTCGCCGCCATTTTCACAATATGTATTGTGTGATGGAGTGCGACAAGGAGATACCATTTCGCCTAAACTTTTCACTGCTGCCCTGGAAGACGTGATAAAAACACTGAAATGGGACCAAAGTGGTGTAAAGATAAACGGTGTCTACTTGTCGCACCTTCGGTTTGCGGATGACCTCGTATTGTTTGCCGAGTCCCTGCAAGACCTCCAATGCATGCTAAGACAACTCTTTGATGCTTCCCTACAAGTTGGCTTAAGAATGTCCAAGACGAAGGTGATGTCAGGCACTCTGGACGACTCTGTCTCAGCTGTTACGGTTGGAAACGAGCGTCTGGAAATGGTTGATCATTATGTTTATCTTGGACATGTTCTGTCTTTCGACAAGGAGCATTCCAACAAGGAGATTTCTAGGAGAGTACAACTCGGATGGGCGGCCTTTGGTAAACTGGAACATATATTTCGGTCCAAAAAGATCCCTCAGTGCCTAAAAACCCGCCTTTTTAACCAGTGTGTCCTACCTACGATTACTTACAGTGCCGAGACATGGACGCTCACAAAGGAGACTGTCCACCGAGTACGAGTGGCACAAAGGGCCATGGAGCGAGCCATGCTCGGCATAACCCTATTGGATCGAGTGCGTAACACCGAAATCCGCCGTCGGACGAAAGTCTACGATGTCGGGGACCGGGCGGTGCGCCTCAAGTGGACCTGGGCAGGACATCTTGCTAGACGCGGAGATGGCCGATGGAGCAAGGCATTGATTGAGTGGTGGCCAAGGTTAGGCCATAGAAACCAGGGCCGTCCTAAAGCTCGTTGGGTTGACGACATCGTTAAGGTTGCGGGAAACACCTGGATGAGAGACGCACAGGATCGGGACGCGTGGCGGAAAAAAGGGGAGGCCTATACCCAGCAGTGGGTGATTCCGGGCTGATATGATGATTGTGTGATGACGTCTCTCACACAGCCTATAATAATTTCAAGTGTGGCAATCATTAAAATCCCAATATTCATAAAACATTGGCTTATCTTAATTTTAACTATAGTTCTAGTTACTAATTCTGTTTAATAAATTACTATTTGAGTTGCGGAGTATTTAATTTCAACCATCTATGTGGTAGTTAGTGTGGGTGTAATTTATCTATAATATGTATGTATGTATTTAGAAATATATAAGTATGTTTATCAGTTGTCTAGTACCCATAACACAAGCTCAGCTTAGCTTGGGACTAGATGGCGTTGTGTGATAGTTGTGGAATATTATTATTATTATTATTATAGTTATCAGAAAAGTCAATAGATGGCACTATATATTTTCTTCCCTATATTAAGTTGCTGTAAATAAACATTTTGTATAACTCTGGTTTTTCTTTGTCCACAGGCGTTCGCGTGGCGTCATGGCTGCAATCCTATACGGTTTTCAAGTAAGTATAAAAAACAAAACACAGACAATCTTGTACATTTCATATACTTACATCACACAATGTAACGTAACGTAACGTTTTTGCTGAGAAACATGGGTGTGGTGCTAACAGTTTCGGAGTACGGCTTTGACAGGACTAACAGAAAAAACTGGCCAAGTGCAAGTCGGGCTTACCGTACCATTGTAGTAGATATTGAGATTTTCCGTGTTATTTTAGCACCATAGACTTTTTATAGGTTTTCAATGGTTTGGCAATGGAGTCCTAAAAGGAACCACCTACGCCCGTTACCGCTAAGATATTAACGTTTCTTAAAGAAAATTCGTATTCAGCAGAATTTGCGAAAAAAAAATCTCAATTGACTTTGGGGTTTTCCTCGATCAATTTCCACTTCAGCCAAGATCTTGTGAGTGTCAAGCACACGACGCACTTGGCCCATTGTTTTGCAAACAACTTCTGTTCAACATGTGCTTGCGTTGAAAACTTAATAAAAAAAAGTACTGTATAGAGTGGTCAGCGTAAATTCATAAGTTAATCTTTGACATTTTTCACGATACTGTTTTTACTGTTTTTGTTTAATTAAAACACGTTGCCCCACGCTAGGAATTTCCCCTGTATCGTGGGTGCATTTACAAACATTTAAACTCACTTGCACAAACTAAACACCCAGACCCGAAACAACTCAGCGTCTTACGTTTTTTACCTATATTTTTAGTTTAATATTCATATTGTTATTTTACTTTTCTAGAATTCTGAATAAAGAATTATTATTTATTTTATTTTAACTATCTGTAGGCCATACAAATATTTGTTCCGTGCGGTGATAGAACCCGCGACACGCAGTGCAGCAGTCCAATCGCTCAGCTATACTGCTCCAACCGTGCCGCCAGCACAAATGTTAGAAACTTCATTAATGTTACAATTTATGCACTAGCACGTTAACAGATTAATAAACTAAGAATATTTTTAATCAAAGCGACATAATATTTATAAAAGACTGACTGTGTCCCGCGACCTTCGGCCGCGTAAAATAATTATTAACTTTCAGATTTAATCAGATCTTGTTAGCAATTTCAAGGGTTTTAACTTTCTTGGACAGAATCATAATCCTTTATCTAAAATGAAAGAAGTATAAGTAACTCCTTATTACATCGGCTATCTGCCAGTAAATGTCAGCCGTTTCGGAGATTCATCATCAGCCTATAATGTTCCCACTGCAGGGACTCAGGCCTCCTCTATAGGAGAGGGATGGGCTATAATCCACCACGCGGGCCCAGTGCGGATTGGTAGATGTCACATGTCTTCGAATTTTTGGTTCTAAGACGTGCCGGTTTCCTCACGATGTTTTCCTTCACCGTTTTGAGAGTAGCGGTGATGAAATAAATTACACAAAGTAATGCGCCTGCCTGGGTTCGAACCCACGACCTACTGTTCGTAAGTCGGGGCCAACACCACTGGGCCACCGCTGCTCCCTGCTGCTGTTTCGGAGATTAACTGGAACAAAATAGACAGAAAGACAGACAAACATTTAAAAAATCATTTAAAACATTTAAAAATGTGTTTTTTGTTGTAAGTACCGAATAAAGATCATACTTTCATAATTTTATGCCTTCAGTAAAAAATTGTTATTTTTGAATAAAAAATAAAAACAGACACTTACATTTTATTTGTTTGTATGAATAAAAGTAGTAGCAAGTAATATTCGATTAATGTCCCTCAGTTTTAACAAAAGCGTGAAAGCAATAAATTAGGTATTAAGGCGCTTTGCACATGGAGCAACTATTGCAGCAACTGGCAACTAGCTGTTTACATTTATTTCAATAAAATTGGACTGCGCACACATAGCCACTAGAGTTTCGAGTTGCGGTGATCGTCAACAGTTTTCAGTTGCTGCAATCGATCACTAAGTTAGTTCCTAATTGCCGCAACTAATAGCAACTGTTAAATATTATACCGGTTTCTAAAGTTGCCGATTTTCGCTGCGTAGATTGAGCAACTTGGTTACGAAAGTTGCTCACAAATTGCCCTAAAATTGCGGCAACCGTAAACGTTATAGCAACTATCAACAAGGTATACAGGAAACTTGAAACATGTGCGAAGCGCCTAAATGATGCTGCGCTAAGCTTATGCAATGACTAGTTAGTTGAACAAGGTGCCATTGGGTATTTCTAGTAGCGGCCACGGAGCCTAGATTTGTGGCCGTTTGATGGCAATAGGCTAACCCCTAAAACATGGAACTTCAACATAACTGGCAAAATGTGGTTGTACTATTATTCCTTATACTACACCCACATTTAAAAAAAAAAACTAAATGTGGCACTCGGAGACTGCCGCGGTAAAGCTATTGCATAGCATTTTTTATCAACAGCAAATAATTAATTATTTAATTTGACAACCTCAGTTGACAACCTTGTTATTTTCCGTAACCATAGCAACCTGGTTGAATACTGAATCTTGAATATTTTCGTTAGGGAATTTCTGGATTCGCTCTCCACGCTCAAGGCCCGCGATAGAAGCTATGCAATAGCTTAAAAGGTGTACCCACCTTTGCCTTCACCACTATGGGATTACAGGCGTTATGTTATAGTTGACTGTTTCACTGATGTTAGAATATCGCTTTGTCCTGTTCTACAAGAGACTTTGTATTCTAATTAAATATTTTTGTTGCAGCTTCTTAACCACTATCCGTCAAGTGGACTGGGGTGGGTGGAGACGTGACACGCATAATCTCTTTACGAAGCTCATCCGGACCAAGGACCCTCGCGAGTCTGAGCAGGCTCAAGAGGTGACCTTACCGGGAAGACAACGACTTTCGGTAAGTACAAATTGTTGTCATCATCAACATCATCATCATCAGCCTATAATGTTCCCACTGCAGGGCCTCAGGCTTCCTCTCTAGTAAAGGGATGGGCTAATAGTCCACCACGCAGGCCCAGTGCGGGTTGGTAGATCTTCGATGTTTTTTTGTTTCTAAGAGATGCCGGTTTCCTCACGATGTTTTCCTTCACCGTTTTCAGAGCAGTGGTGATGAAATAAATTATACAAAGTAATGCGCCTGCCAGGGTTCGAACCCACGACTTACACGACGAACCACGACTGTTCGTAAGTTGGGACCGCAACCACTGGGCCACCACTGCTCTTCCGCTGAAAATTGCTGTCATCCGCATTGAATACTTTTCCGGTGGAAGATACGCACGACGTAGTTCATGGGTCTTAAAACACACGTGGACCACCAGACGCGGACACGCTTAGAGTCTTTGGTCAATTGGACCCACCCACAACTGGTCCCACAATAAAATTATGTAAAAAAAACTATTTAAAGTGTGATTTGTTCGACTGATCGCGCGGGTCGGTTCGAGTGGGTCCACTTGACCAAAGACTCCCACTTTATGATTTATCATGTGGTAGTCATTCCTTATATACATACCTACAGCTCGTAGGCTTTACTGAACACTGAGTAAGACTATTTTTCTATGAAAACGATGATTGCCGCGCACACTCTAAATTATTATCGGGTATTATTCAAAGGTTACTTCTGACAATTTTTCTGTTCAGATACAAGGCAAATGTACTGACGTACGGTCTAAAGAGACTTTAATTGACGTACAATATTATATACACATAGCGATTTTTCCAACTGATTATTTTGGTACCCATACAATTATGAACAGTTCTGAAATTAAACAATTAGTCAATATTGCGCGAGAAATTAACTCTCGAGCCATACATGCTTTAGACTGCACAAATCTCTAATCTAATCCAAGTGGAATACATTCGAAACCTGAACCACCACCGACACAACCAATCACAAAGTGAAGACTAGTTACTGGGAAGTAACGCATAAATCACACGACACGACTTGCATCGAGTATGAATCACAGATTTACATTTTGGTTCAGCTGTAGAAAGATTAGTTAGTAGGACTTTACAAGGTACAATGTGTGAAAAAAGTAAAAAAAATCGATCGAAAAATGGCTTACTTTTAACTGATCTTAAATGATTCTTAGACAATGACAGCGCTATAGAAACGTGACGTCATATTTCATAATTAGTGCGTATTTCGTAGTGCAAATGGCCGTTATGCGCGACAAGGATAGAAAACTTCTAAAGCATGTAGCTACACCATTTTTTGATCGATTTTGTTACTTTTTCACACATCGTGTTATTTCACACATTTTCGTCAATTATTAACAGTATTCAAATAGACCCACGCCACTCTACGCCACGCCATTCTAATTACACCCACGCCACTGTTTGCTCATCACAGACAGGAACATCTTGGACATAATACTAGCATTGTTTGCTAAAGAAAACAAACTTAAATCTAACAAAGTTTTCCATGTAAATAGCAGAAAGTTTCCGTGGGGACATTGTAACAAATGGTACGCCTGACAAAGCGACGTCTGCTTTAGACGTTAATTATTTTCTGTCATTGCTACACGTGGTTCATGTTACTTAGGTATTCGGTTTAAGGAATTATCTTGAGAGACAAGTAAGTTTTAAATCTGCTATCTGTTTTATTTGCAACATCATTTCAGTTTAGTTAGTTTATTTTAATTGTTATTCATGTCTGAGTTTATTATATCACATTAAATTAAATTAAGATAAATACAATCAATTAACTAATTAAGTTTATCGCAGTACACCGCTGGGGAATTAGACCACTCCCAAGCTGCGTCAGAATACCCTTTTTTTGAAGGGTTAGATGTCATCAAATTAATTTCTCTTCCCGTTCTGAGGGCCTAGACAAGTTACAACCGCTTCGTATCTATTCTCTTTCTATAATAATGAACGCTTCGGCGCAAGCGCTTTGTAGAAAGCGCTAAGTTGGTAGCCAACTTCACACAACTGAGTCGATCGCTCATTCTCTAGTAAATGTAGACAAAACCTACACTTTAGTCTATGGTGAGCGTATCTACTAACGTCAAACGAACGTCAAAGACACAGTTGTTTACATTATGCGCGGGTTGAAGTTTTGTTTTGAATTGTTAAGAAAGGAATAAATTGTTTTAAATGTTAAAAAAGTAAGTGAAATAAAGGACAAGTTCTCAGAATGTAATTTTAAACAATACTGTGTCCAGAAATAATATGATATTCTGCATTTGGATGAAAGATACTTAAATGAAGTGATAACTTTTATAAAATGGAATCGAGATCTCGAGCAGACCCAGAACAGTTCGCAGCTTTATTGGAATTCATGGGAAGGAACGTGCATTATTAGTTATTTCGTGACCTTCCTTTGTTAAAATCTAATATAATTGGGAACTTGAAACTTTACAACATAAACAATGACGTGATAAGCGGCTTGAACTAATACTAGGTACTTCTTTCGAAATAAACAAAACAATTATTGTGTTTGACCCTTATCGCACCACAATATATAATTATAATATTATAAAGTATAGATTTTAAATGCTAAATGACACATAGAATCTAAAATTATGTTATATAAACTAAACACTTCTCGGTCTCAAGACAGCTGGATCGTTTAGAGACGCCATTTTGTAGCGTTATCTCCAGGGTCTCGGCATACGCTACACTTTCGTTGAAATACTACACCAACGTTTCGTTTGCGCTTGTCAAAAGTGTGACTTGGCTAGCACTTATATGGGATGTAGCGATCAACGTTATAGAAAGGATCAGATTTCTTTTGAACGATACGATAAGTTGTCAACATGGCTACGTATTTTCTATTCGTTTGTTCTGACCACGTGACTTAGCGTTGCGATGACGTCACTCCCATACATTTGAGTCGTTTTCTACTAACGTTTACGCTTGTAGATTGTCAACTTGGCTAAGCCCCCTGGGCAGAGCGGTAGGGAGTGTCAGTCTTCTACTGACTAAAAACCACCCATGTTCCTTCTTAGCCTTTTGTGTCGAGGCCGAGGTATCTCTTTCGAACAACCCGCAGCCCCGACGGCATCAGAATAGGGTATTCAGGGGATTTAGGGTATTTAGGGTATCAGTATAGGGTTTAGGGAATAGGGAATAGGGTATTGGGTTTTGGGTACCTTTGGTATTTTTAGTACCCAGTATATCCAGTAATTCATTCTAAACATCTCACTACCAACAAAATCAATAATTAAGCAATTAAGCATCGTAATAATAAATGCAGATCCATGTGTTGGCACATTGGTGTCCAAGGCTGCCATACAACGTGGCAATTAACACCGCCAGTCTCTAGGGAACATAACCAGTTGACAGCGTGGAGGATAAGTATTTTTTTTTTAAGAATCTTCTTCCTATTGTATAGGCAGTAAGGTCTAACAGAGTTTCTAAACTGCCTCAAGAGCCTCAAGAAAGGAGGTGTCTGATGAGGTCACGAGCAATAGAGATATATGGAAGAAGAAGACATGCTACGCCGACCCCAAATGAAAAGGGCAAAAGGGCAAGAGAATGTTGATGTTAAGTTAGTTACACTAGGTTATTTTGATATCTACATACTCGTAAAATTGTACGGCACAGTAAACAATCACTATCCTGATTACGTCAAAAAAATAGTGTCAAAATAAAGACAACGCTCAAAAGCGCAGCAACGTGCATGTACAGTCAGCATCAGAAGTAGCTGAACATTTCGAAATTTTAATTCTTTTATGTACAGGACTCTAGCTATTATTTTTAATGTTTCAGAAGATTTTTCGTTAAAATAGTCCTTACACTCCAATAACATGTAGTAACGAGTAATATCTAACAAGTTTTTATTTAAAAAAACAGCTTCAAAACTTTGAGTAATGTTAATATACTTCTGATGCTGACTGTACATTATACCTCAATGGCAACGTGCACCTTTCGCGGAGTTTTGAAAATGATCAAATACGACGAGTTCAAAGTTGTTCTGTTGTTCGTCGCTCCGACCAAGTTGGAAACTATGGGGAACATTGGACATTGTTCGGAATTGCTTGCGAAATATTCTTCGTGGTGGTCTCGTTATGCTACAATATAGTTGCCTCGAAAATGGTCGCTTTAGTTTGATATTCTCTTAGCTTAGTCTAATACACCTCTAATATTCTCACTGCGACCGAGATCTCCTGTCTGTAAAAAGAGTGAGCCGTCAACACGCGTACCCAGTGTGGATTGGTAGTAAGTCTAACAACTAGTCTTACCAAAAGGGTATCGATGAATCTATCTATCTATCTATCTATATAAATAAAAAGAGAAGTCCTGACTGACTGACTGACTGATTGACTGACTGACTCATCAACGCCCAGCCCAAACCCTTGGACCTAGAAAGCTGAAATTTTGCACAGAGGTTCCCTTTATAATGTAGACAAGGAATAAGGAAGGATTTTTCGAAATTCAACCCCTAAGAGATTTAAATAGGGGATGAAAGTTTGTATGGAAAATCGTCATTTTCACGCGGGCGAAGCCGCTGGCAAAAGCTAGTGATAAATAAATGATGTTTATTTTGCAAAAAGGTTTTTAACTAGATGGGGCCGGTGTTTCGTACCTGACTACTCCGAGAAGAAACATCCGAAACAAACTCAGAGGGCATAGTCTCTTTTAAGGTCTAAACATAATCTTGGTATACACACACATGAAGACTGCAGATTAGTGTCTGAAATGGTCTTTTGAAGAAAGCACCACACAGATTTGAGTGGACCCGTCCAGTCAGTGCAAGCATTTGTGAGTTAACGTTGAGCTCGACTTACAACTCAAGGAGCTCAATTGATCGTAGGTATAACGTATTATTCATTCAGATAGGCAGTCGCTCCATGTAAAATAGTGGTAATCGACTGGAACATTCGTATGGTATTAGACTCGAAGCTGACCCCAACATACTTGGGAGAAGGCTAGGCAGATAAAAAAAAAAGTAAATAAATAATAATAAAAAATAAATAAATAATAATAATAATATATAAATGATGATGACTTTTGAAGGAAGCAAAGCTGTAGTCACAGTCACAAGGCAAAATCAATAAACAACTTGTGAAAATGCTGTAGTTGTACGGTACTGTTCCTAAGCGTAATTTTCTAGAGAAAATGGGCAAGAAACTCCATGGACAGTCCAGACACTCTTTTAAATCAAATGATTGTTATAAACCTTGGTTATGATATTCTGTTATTATAACATGTATGTGACTAGTCAAAGAGTTTCTATTGGTCAATATGAAGAATATCAGAAAGTAAATGTCTTCGGTTTTTTTTTATATTTACTTTGCCTATAAATACCTTGCCCTTTACTCTCGGCACCTGAAATAATAATTTCGCAATAGCTCGTATAAAGGCAGCCACTAGTTTATATTTCAGAAAGCGGTCTGTCGACCTCACTGCAGTATCTTACCGGTACCTTACCGGTTGGTCTTTCCGATGAGTACATATTTAATGGTATAATTTGCCAAGTTGGTGAAGCAGAATTTAAGACAATGAACTTAATTGGTGAGACGATGGCGATTGGTGGCTCTTCGCTAGATAATAACAGCTGCTTAGATAGAATGTCAGGTTAAGCCGCACTAGCCTAGGTTGGTCTGTGAATGGGTGACCAGCCGTTTAATACCGAGTTTCTTCCGTGTTTCGGAGCGCACGTTAAGCGTTTGGCCCCGGCTGTAATTTGTAGATCTCTGAAAGTCGTAACAGGTAGTCAGTAGCCACTAATTAATCCCTGTACTAACTGGGTTGTTGAAAGAAGATAGGGAGTCGCTCCTTGTAAATTACTGGTATTCGACTGCCTCAGGTAAGACTGGAAATCGACCCTAACACAGTTGAAAATAGGCAAGGCAGATGATAGTTTTCAATTAATTTTGAAATTTACGATTACGATTGTTTTTTTTTAAATTTATTTCCGATGGAAAAGACACCGTGTGTATCCGTTTACACAGAAAAAAAAGAGAGCTCGTTTAATTAAATTGGTATGGAATACTTAATTGCAGGCTGCAATTAAGTATTCGATTTACACTGAATTTTCACAGAAAATGAAAACGCTTTTCAGATAGGTCCGAAACGCGTTTTCATTTTCTGTGAAAATTCAATGTGAATTCCGTTATGTTGATTTTTGGGTCAGAACTCACGTTGCAAAATGGTTGGAAAAAAATACCTAGAATTATTAAAGATGAAAATAGTTTTCTTTGGATAACTCTTGGTTGGTTAGTGGTTATCGCTAGGGACCATGGAGGGCCCAATTAGGTACATTCGATATGAATCTATCACATTTAGGGCCTCATTTTAAACACCGTAATGACGCAGTTTCCGTGTCGTGATGAAGATATGATAGAAAGATCGCAGAAAACACCGATTGCATTTTGCGCTTTCTCCTATGCGTTAAATATGTGTTTTAGCAAAGCAACACCTGCATCCGTAGTAGAACGACCCTTTGTAAAGCCATATTGATCATTATGAAGGAGTTTATTTAAATTAAAATGTTCTAACAACTGTTTGAGAATTAATTTTCCAAAAATTTTGCTAAAAGCAGAAATTGGTCTAAAGTTACCAATATCATTTTTACTGCCTGATTTAAATAGAGGGATAACTTTACTGCTCTTCATAAGGTCAGAGAAAGTACCCAAATCAACGCATTTATTGAAAGTAACAGCGAGACAGGGGGTTACGATGTCGATTATGTTACTTAAAAGTTTAATAGAAATGCCCCAGTAATCACCAGTGTTTTTAGACTTAAGTGAATTAAAAACGTTAACTACATCACGAGGTGTTAGATGTTCGAAATCTTGTTTAACAGATTTACCCGTTTCATTGTTAATGATTTTCCAAGTGGCTTTAACTTTATCACTAGAATTTTGTAATGGTCTCGCTTAAGAATTTATTTTGATTTTGCAATAATACAAATCTTTTTAAATAATTTAACATACTCTGGAAAAGTTGTATCAAACCTGTATTGTTTAAGACCATACAACTCGTATAATCGGGCTCGACTTTTGTAAATACCTGCTGTAGCCCATTGATTGAAGCCAACAGAATGTCCCTTAATGTGAATAGTTTTAGACTTAAAAATAGATTGGTATTCATTTTGCACAAAATCAAATCGGCTTTATAAATTTCATTAGGAGTCTCGTGTTTTACTATTGACGGTGTTAATTTAACTGATACATTATTTTTAAATTTATTGCAACGACTAGCTGTATGAGGCCTGCATTCTATTTTGCGCGGCTTTCTCTTTAATGGCATAGGGAAGCTAGCTATGAAGAACTAGAACTAATGAAAGCAGATGCAAGGGGTTATTCGTATTTTTTAAACGATGACGGAAACGGCGAAAATGTTTGTTATTAACTATTCTACCGAAAAGTTCGAGTTAATACTCTTGATAGACATTGCAGATAAACAAATAGTGAGTTTGGTGGGCCCTTAGATATTGTTGAAATATCTAACGGGCATTTACCTTTACACAATAATATAATTATGCACGCAATTTCATATTATTCACTCCAAATCCTTCCGCAGACACGTTCTTCATTCTATTCGAGCTCCATCCATGTATCGTTGTTAATTGGCCCACGGGGATCCAAATACTATAAGGGTATTAGGAACGCCCATAGCCAATTACGTACGATGTACCTACGTACCTTCAAATATTAGAGTATTTAGAGCGCACACGTCTGGCTCGTTTCCAATAATAATTGTGGTATCGAGAATCATAAATGGAAAACCATTTCTGTTTGTATTTGCATGACACATGTATTCATCTGCATGATGTATTGTTTCCATTTTAGAACATTCATTCATTCATTTCTGATTTATAAATGGTGCATAGCTGTCATAATGAATTCAACGTTTGGTTTCACTATTATACAATTAAATACCTATCATAAAACAGTAAACTGTCACTTAGTAAAAATATGACATACAAAACCTTCACTAAAGTGTCAACATTTTTATTGATGAGCTTTAATGATAACTTAGGACATCACTTAGGTTTTGAGTTAAGTCATACAAAAGTATGTCAAATCTGTACTAAGTGACTGCTTAAGCAATCATTAAACGTCTCTGAGTGCGGCAGTGAGACTATTTTTTTTTAAATTAAACAAATTAAGCCTCTAATTTTTAAACAGTACACTAATAGAAAGAAAGAAGAATCATAAAATATTTACTTGTAATAAAAAAAAGGTAATCGCTTTACAAAATTTCTTTGGAGCTAACAAAATTGACGTAAAGTATTCTTTTCAAAATGTACCTTAAACATGAGTATCTCCCACTTTCGCAATCGAATTCCCATTAAAATTGCCCGAAGCTTCGACTAACTTCCGAATTGGTTTCCAACTATGGCCTTGATTGCATTTACCGTGTAAACGTTCAGAGGTGTCGAATTCTAAACGTTGAACCTGTTTATTCCGAACTGATCGACGCGCGATACTCTGATACCGATACTGATACTGTTAGCCTGTATCATCCCACTGTAGGGCAAAGGCCTTTCCCCGTGATTCCAGTTATTTAAATCTAAGACCAATGTGGACCACTGTTCGCTAGTCTTGTCCAGAACGTCTCGCCATCTTCTACGAGGTCTACCGCGACGCGCGAGATCTATCGCAACTATTTTGGTTTATTGAAACCAGTAAATATAGTGCAACTTGGTTTAATAGTAGTTTATGCGACTGTGCATAATGAAGGGCATTACAACACAAGTGTGGGTTTAAGAAACGAGCCGAAGGCGAGTTTCTTAATAGCATCACACGAGTGTTGTAATGCCTAATTATGTATAGTTGCATATACACGATGGGTTCAGGAACCATAGGGAAATGACCAGCATTGTTACCAGTGTAATGTCATAAAAATGTAGATGTTCAGATGTCTTTTTGATGTAGATTAATAGAATAGCACACTCACTTGAATTTGACACCTGTTCCAAAAAACTCATAACCTACTGTTTTCAGTAGGTTATGAGTTCATAACAGTTCCGTTTATTTCTGCTGGTTGGTAATGCTGGTTGCCTATGGTTTTTGAACGCATTAGAGAGGGTTTATGATATTTGGGTAGTTAATAGTAGTTTATGCGACTGTGCATAATGAAGGGCATTACAGCCCACACTTGTGTTGCCTGGTGCACACTTGTGTTGCACCAAAAATATGGTGATGAATTAGCGAAAAGGGTAAAACAAAAAAAAGGTCGGTTATTGAAAACGGCCGTTTGAATTTAAAGATGTGGACTGTATTTGTGAGAATTAAATTTTGAGAGGTGTTTTCGATGATTGCCTCAAAAAAGGGGTTGATGGCTAGCTGAATGGAACTATGGAAACTGTTTTGAACGATAGTTAACACTCATGTTATTTTTTAACTGCCTCGTTGGTCTAGTGGTCGCAAGCGTGACTGCTGTGCATGAGGTCCTGGGTTCGATTCCCGGGTTGGACAACAAGTGCTATTGGGTTTATCATTAGAAAATTCCCAGTTAAGTAGTAGCCCGAAGTTTGGAAGTTGGCGGTATAATACCCCCGTACCTCGGAAAGCACATTAAGGTGTTGATCCTGCGCCTGATCTCTCTCTGGTCGTGTCGGATTGCCGTCCCATCGGACTATGAGAGATAAAGGAACAGAGAGTGCGCCTGTGCCTGCGCATACACTTGTGCACTATAATATCTCTCGCGCCGATGGCTAATCTCCGCTAAAGATTGGCCACCGTCGCCGAAAAGCGGTCAGGAGGACTTATTATTATTATTATTTTTTCACCAAGAATGGAGCTGCTATGTCATTTTGTGAACTCATTAATATTACGAAATAAACAAAATTCAGGACACCAATGCATAGCTTCGTGCGACAAACTCATGAGCGAGGTGAACTACCGTCCAATTTACTGCTGTTAATATCAGATTCCGTTTGTCACAGGACAGAATGAAATTAAATCCTTTGCTCGTGGAACCAAAGCCGAGCATTCCATGTAATTGTTGCTTGAAAGTTGAATCGTTATTATGAGTACTCAGACGAACAGAGCATTTCATTTAAAGCTTTGTAATTTTATGCGAAATAGGATCTGCTCATTGCATTCGTTTGTTTTCCAACTGTCTGGTCAATTTTAACGCGGCGGATGGAGAAATAATATATGTAAACTTCATGCGACAAGTCCTAAGCTTTGAGCTTTTGTTCTGACAGGGTGTGTTCTGTTAACAGTCAGATATTTCATTCAAATATTAACAGTTTACTAATGTTTGGCCAATGTTTTGAACTGTAACTATAAAGTAAACTGTTAACTGTTATTTAAATTGTTAGACAATAATATTATTGAACATTTGTATCGTACCTACTTTAATTAAGTGGTTAAGAAGAAAAGTAGAAAGAAAAGTTTTAAAAATGTTGTCGTCTTGGAAACATTTTGTTGGTATTTTATTAATAACTGAATAGAATTTACGTATTTCACATGAAAACTGTTTCATATCTTCTTCACGCGTAGCACGTGTATGCGCTACGCCGTAGCAGCCGCGTAGCGCTTGCTACAAAGAGGGAAAGACTGCCGATAATTTTGTAATAACTGTAATTATATAGTATTTAAAGTCCCCATAAAATTTAAAATAATTTAATAAACTAATATTTCCTCATTATTTCCTTTATTCATTTTTTAAACATATTAAATACATTTTTAAATATTTATTACAAAAAAGCATATAAAACCATTTAAAAATATAAAAAATAGTAGCCCACCGGCATTAGGAACAGGGTCCGAGCTACCGGTGGTCAGGGCTCTTGAGAGAGGAACCTCCTGACAATGCGTGCCGTGTCTAGAAGTACTGCCTTCTGAATCAAGCCCTTGATCAGAAGGGCTTGATTATTATTATTATTATCAGCCATTTGTGTCCCACTGCAGGGCAAAGGGAGTAAATAGGCTTCTTCTGGGTAAGCTCGTTCCATCGTCGACCTCATCTCTGCCCTTAGGGCAAGATTGAGGTCAAGAGTAAGCCCATATTAAATAAAAAAAAAAAAAAAAAAAAAAAGGCTTCCCTTCCCTCTTTCCACTTATCCCTAATGTTACATCAATAAATTCCAGTTTAAAATAAATACGACCGTTTACGGTTCGAATACGTTGCATCAGCTAAGGAAAACGTTCAGCGCATAAAATGGTCGTTTAGGAAGATATTTATGAGGCACCAATATCCGCAGCAAATGTGCAGAGCTGTTCCGAACGTGATTCTAGGGCGATATACTTTATTATGTCATAACTAGTATCATAGCGCGAGTATACCTACCATTTGAGAAAAATGGAACAAATCTTGGTATATTCAATTTTTTATTGTATATCTAAAGGCTAAATAAAAAAAAATCAAACTATATTATTTTTTAAATGTTTTTAAATATTATGTAATTTAAATACATAAAAAGGTGAAAGATTTCCGTTTGTTTTTTATTTTATTTTATAATGCATAACAAAGCAATGTTAATGACACAACAATTCTTTGCTAGAACTGCCACACAATCAATTATTTTTGGAAATACCGTATTAAATGAAACAACTTGTCCTCTCTACGTGAATTATTTTATACACGGCCACGTTAACAAACATCAAAATATCGCGTAATTATAGAAATACATTTTTGTCATACTAGAGGTAGACCCAAATAAAGTCTACACAACTTTTCTGCAGAAAAATGTAAAAAGACACACAGGACTTGTATCTAAATTTAACTCATTCTATTTTAAACGTCATTCATGTTGCTAATAGGATCACGTTGTGAGCGTTGAACCCCGCCAACCCGCCTCCACCACTTTGTGTGGGCAGGCGTGGGAAGAAACGAACGATTTGAGGTAGAATTACAAACCCAATGTTCTTTCACCACGCGCAGCCCTTATTCCAACAAAGTTTTTAAATATACAGACAGTCACAGGGTCGCATAAAATTAAAAATTACAGAGATTATTTTTAAGAAACTGTTAGAAATATTTGAATAATTATAACTAAGCTAATTAACCTGACTCGCAAACGCTCGCTGACTGAATCTCGCAAAGTGGGGTATTATTGGTTCCTCCAACACCGAGTGCGAGTGCGGCGCTCCGGACCAAACAATGCCCCACCTGCGGAGTGTCCTAGATGTCCTCATACATGCACCCTTGACTACCTGAACAGCGCCTCAGCCGCTGCAATAAGCGTGGCTACCTACTGGGCCCAAACCGTATGAAGTAGAATCGATACGTGTTATGAAATATATATCCATACATAAACTCACACCTATTTCTCATGGGAGTAAGCAGAAACCACAGAACGCGACCTGCTACGATTCTTAGAATGATACACCTTTTGCCTCGTCCACATTTATACAACTGGTCATACACGCAAGTCGGTTACGATTACTACATACCGAAATGTATAGTTATCATGCCTTTTACGTTCTTGTCCCATTTGATTGTCAGCACTATAATCTAAATGAAATCGTACATATTGTATTAAAAAAAAAAAAACTTTTTAAAAAACTTTGCCCCACACTAGGAATTTCTCCAGTATCGTGGGTGCGTTCACAAACATTAAACTCACATACACAAATACCCAGACCCGAAACAACTATCTGTAGGCAATACGAATATTTGTTCCGTGCGGGGATCGAACCCGCGACACGCAGCGCAGCAGTCCATGGCTTGAGCAACTGCGCCAACCGTGCCGTCGCAATACTAATTCGGAGCGTATTTCACCAGAATAGAACAGAAGTAGTATAGTCGACCAAGAAATTGGTTTACCACTTTTGATGACATCTCCCAGTAACATAATTATTCGCTAAGGAATGACAAATGACAGATTCTGACGTAGCAGTTATTAATCTGTCAAGCGAAAATAGCACTTGATGTTTTGTACGTGCAAATGATATTCAACCTTAGAGTGGTAAACCAATTTCTTGGTCGACTATACAATGGTAAATAATATTCTACTAACATGCTTTGGTATAATTTGGTCCATGTCCGTAATTTGATTGTTTTGTTAAAAAATCGATTTATTAATTAACACAGCGTGTAATAGTAACAGATAAGATTTTAAAGAATCAAGTATTTTTAATTGCCAATGTGTGATGTATATCCAATTTTGAGGAGAATATTATACTAAGCCAGCAGACCTGGTAGACGTATTCCTGCCCGGACAGCAGTGCTACCTACCGGATCCACTTGTAAATCTAAACCATTCTCGAATCCATACATACAAAAATTACCATCAAAATCGGTCCATCCGTTTAGGAGGAGTTCAGTGACAAACACACGTACAGTAAATAAATAAGTAGAAATATATATATAAAGATTATAAACAGGCGCCAAGATACGTCAGCCAAGTCAACTGTGTGTGAGTCATCACATCACCTGAAAAGCTATCGCTCTCGGCAGTAATTTGTGTTTTCAATGAAATAATAGCATTTTTCCTGAATGGAGCCGCGACCGGAAAATAAGACATTAAAAACTCCAGATGCGAGAACGCTTTCATGAATTTCTGCTTTTCTTTTTAAAAACAAACGACTCAGTAAGTATTATTGAAAATAGAAAGCTTTTTTTAAATTGGTGCATAATTTCGTGCAAAGCTTAAAATAGTCACTTGTAAACTCAATTCAATGACATTTATTTTCAGTTCCTTTTTCAGTTATTTTACAATCAAGATGAATCGTATTTGTGAAACACTAAACGTTAGCCTTCCTGAACCACTTATCGTATTATATCCAAGAATCAAAGGATATTTCACTTTATTTGCCCGAAGCCATGGTATATTTTTCAATGTGTTCACAAATCCAGATGCCATGGCCTTTTAGTCGGCCAGTCGTCGAGATATTCTGAACATTTTGAATTGCAAAGTGAACGATTTACATTTAAGAATTTACACGTAGAGAATTCTGTGTGTATGCAGCAGGACAACTTGGTTTAGTGGCTCAGTATTTTTAAATAAAAATGTTCTCGTTCAAAAACCACGTAAAGCAGATAAAAAAAATATTGCTTCTTTTCCAAACCAGAGACGTGAACCCTACATCCCTTCTCACGGGCCCTGCACAAGATGGTCACATATCTTCGTTTTCTATCAGTCTTGGTAACAGAACATGTCAGTATACTTCTGAAGTTAATCTTCACCCTCTGAAAAGACATTAATAAATCAAATGAACTTAACTATTTAAAACTTATAACCATTAACTTGATATCCAAAATGAGTACGTTCATCGAAACGAACTTAAAATGAAATATTTCGTCGAAAAGTCTCTTTTTGTTTATAATTGACTGCAGAAGAAATTAAATCTTGACTTTATATTCAAAATATCGTTTCTTCGAAACGGACATAAGTAATATATCCTCGTAAAAGAATTATTTAATATACAAAATTATAATCGCCTTTCAGTTTATATATTATGTAAGAGTTTTAAGATTATATTGATACACGTTAATTAATACTAGGAATTGAAAAAATAATGTTAACCAAAATTTGAACATTAATATGCCTTTATAATGAATTCTCGATACTTGTCCCCTGAAAAGCTCTATTATCCATCATATAATTTTAACAGTGAATGGGATTGTAACTTTAGCACATAGTCGGCTTTAAATCATGACGGATGGTTAAATTATGAATACCTACGAGTACTTTTGGCTCACTTATGTGACTACAATCATTTATGAAATTGAACGTGCGTCGAACAATGCGCTTTCATTGGATTTTATAACAAAAGCGTGCAAAACAGAATTCGAAGCGACCGCACTCAAATTTAAGCATACAATTATATACAAAGGCGAGAGTAGTCACTTATTTTATCTACCTTTTTTTTGGAGCGTGGGAAATCGTCAAATGACTCCTCCCGCTATGGGCAGAGTGGAAGAGAATGTCAGACTCCAACTGACTAAAACCCACCCCCACCACCGTTCCACCCCCCGTGGAACCCACGTTCTTAGCCCTTTGTGCTCAGGCCGCGGTATCTCTTTCGAACAACCAGCAACCCTGACGGCCGACGGGGTCTATTATCTCTCAGTCAGTCATATTACATCATATTGTCTGGTAGTAACTTCAAATCTTCATCATCATCATCATTTCAGCCAAAAGACGTCCACTGCTAGACATAGGCTCCCCCAGGTCTCGCCACATTGACCGGTCCCGTGCGTCTCTCATCCAGCGGGTTCCCGCAACCTTGACTACAAATCTTACTTTTTGTATTTAGTTCAATTACTAGATCCACATGCACATTGCACAATTGCGCGCGTAATTGTAATAAACTTTTATTGTATGTTATTTCTTAATGGAACCACACGCATATAATCTCACAAGAGTAAGGCCGAGGAGTTAGATAAATAAAATAATAGACCCACATTTTGCTACATAAGTTTTTAAGTCCCTTGCAAAAGGAGTCGACTCTATTGACAACATTCGGGTGCACTGGGAAATTTAAGGATAAATCTCATAACACTTTTTGATATAATTAGGCAATCATGCAATAGGTTCAAATAACATTTTAAATCTTGCAACTATTCAATATTGCAGAAATAAAATTAGCAGCACGAATTGCAGTACGAATGACAGTGCGTTATTAATTTCTCTTTTACAGAAAATTGTTATGCGCCGGTTCGTAGAGTTTCAATAATATAATTGGACGATAAAACGTGGTTGCCAATTAATATATTGCTGCAGGAAAGCCATGTTGACGTATCCCGAATAAAAAAAAACATTTACATTAGAGTAAAATGAAACAGATCCATAACTCGTAAACTCGCCGAAGAGAGTCCATATTGAAATACATATAAATGTCATCTCTTAAATAGAACACAAAAGTATATAAAGTTTTCTAATCTTAAAATATACGAACAAAGTTTAACCTATGAATTAGGTTGCTATTTGTGTGTGTCCCTAAGTTGTAAACCACATAATGGTTAAAATTTTGATGTGGTTTACACCGACATTTGGAGTAAGCCGTAGTAAAGCTCAACGCAGCGTAAATGTTCTCGGTACCTCTTTGAGTCGGGGACTTAGTCAAAATCTATTCAACATTATCATTGGAAGGTTATTACCAGAATTGTAGCCAAAGGTTTGCCTCAGTGTTTTCGTACTTTTACTTTTACAAATTGACTAAATTAATACTATATTTGGAAAACTTTATAAAATCTCATTTGATATCATTCTTTAACAACATATCTCTTTCAAGTCATATAAAATAAAATGCTAATAATGTCTGGAAAGATATATAGATTTGTAGCACTATTATAAATAACGATACTCGTTTGAAAGGTATAATATAAAATAGAAAGTCTTGCAACACTCGCAGGATCGTCTCTGGAAAGCGCTTTTCAGACGACAATTAAAATCAATTCCAGATTTCATTCCTCGTTCCCTTTTATTGTGGTTCATTTTTATAATATACTAGCTGATGCATGCGGCTTCGCCCGCGTGGATACTGTAAAAACAATCCTTGATGCGGATTATATATCATTCTAAAATTTCAGCTCGATCGGTGCAGAACTTTTTGAGCTTTTGAAGCGTACACAAACCAACATAACATTTTTATATATATAGACCCTTTTATTGTGGTTCATTTTTATAATATACTAGCTGATGCATGCGGCTTCGCCCGCGTGGATACTGTAAAAACAATCCTTGATGCGGATTATATATCATTCTAAAATTTCAGCTCGATCGGTGCAGAACTTTTTGAGTTTTTGAAGCGTACACAAACCAACATAACATTTTTATATATATAGATTTGTTAAGGTACAGACGCCAGGTCATCAAGCTACCCGAAACTGTCAAATATTCCAAATCAAGCTTGAAACCAATGCTTAATAGGCGAGTACTTTGTTTTTATGAACGCACGACCTCACCCCCCGCCCTGCCGCGCGAGCGATATAATGCCTAAATTTTGACTGTTTTTTCTTCTTGGAGAAAAATGATAAAGAAATTATACGATATGTTTTCAAAATTTACTTCAGAATAAAAAGTTCTATCTACTGATATAACTTTCATATAAATTCATGATGAAATGTCTTAGCAATACACGTTTTAAATTGTGATTTAGAGTCAAGTTTGATAAAAAAAAAATATCGAGCCGATCATTCTAAATCGCGTTTCTATCTTTACGATTTACTTGAGAGTATGTTCAATTTTTATGTTATGATTTTTATTTATTAAAAAACTCATATTATCGATTTACAAAAAGGTTCAAAAATCTTAAAAAGTACTGCAACCTCGCCTTAAGCGATTAAATTGAAAATATATTAAAGAAATTTGGCAGATTGTAGTAGCTTGATGTGCTGGCTGTACCTACCAACATTTCAGAGAATTTTGACTACCACTAACTTCGTATTCGTTTTGTTGAGTGTCATTGTTTTCATATTTCGATAGTGAGACTATAGAAAGTCGGCACGTGTTCTAATTTTAGTCCAAGCTTATAACTTCGAGGCTTGTTTTTTGATCTCCTGTTATTTAATACAAAACAACTTTGACTCTGCTTCGAGGTAAATTTTAATAAAGAAAACTTTAGCTTTGTCAGATAAATCGAAAATCAAAAGTTGCTCGGCTTGGCTCGGCTAGTAAATATTTAAGTCCAGGCAAACCGAGTAGACTGGATTTCGGACACCGAATGTAATCGCGTATCATTGTATCATACCCAGTGTACGAGTCTTTGGTCAAGTGGACCCACTCGAAGTGGACCCGCGAGATCAGTCGAACAAATCACATTTTAAATTGTTTTTTTTTTTTCATAGTTTTGTTGTGGGTCCAGTTATAAGCGGGTCCAGTTGACCAAAGACTCGTACTTAGTTCAGTTTAATCACTTATTTATTTAAAAAAATATATCAATATTTTATCTTCCACAGCGATGCCTAACTACAATGGACTTGACCTCTCTCGGTGTCGGCTCTTGTGTCGGCACCGGGATGTATCTGGTCGCTGGAATGGTTGCTCGGAAATTTGCTGGACCTGGCGTGGTAATTAGCTTTATAATTGCCGCCCTCGCCTCGATCTTTTCTGGTAAGTAAGAACAGGGATTTTAAATGTTCTGTTGTTTTTTTTTTTAAAAAAACGTGATGATTTTAATCTTGAATAGACATAATAATAATAATGGGCTTCATTGTACAATAATATGTCAAGAACGTACTTTAATAAGTCTTTATTCGATAAATTCAACGATTCTTATTGTATTTTTATCAAGGTAAAGAATAACTTACATAATACACAGTGAATTTGTGGTACAATGCATACACATCGCTAAGGGCTCGTTTACGGAGACGCGGGGCGTTGCGCGGCGCGTGCAAAAGGCTCGTCGCGTGCTTTTTTAATCATTTACTGAGAGGCGGGTCCACCACAACGAACGCTGCATTTTAAACTAACGAGTGAATAAACGCTTCTCGTGAAATTGACATTTGAAATGTTTAACGTTTTCATACATCACCATGTGTTTGAATTAAAAACGCACAACGCGCCGCGAGCCCCGCCTGTACGTAAACACGCACTAAGACAGTTACTTTGTTTCTCTAGGACTTCGTCGAGCTTCATTGCCTCGGCGCTATTCTGGTGGTCGCCGCTATTGGTTCTGGCTTTCAGGAGTTACAGTGGTTTGGTGGGAATAGAGTGGCGAACTTGTCCCAATAAAAAAAATATGATTTACTTGAAATGTACTTTCAAGTAATAAATAATTAATGAATTCCTTTGTCCATACAGGAGCCTGCTATGCCGAATTTGGAGTCCGAGTCCCCCACACTACTGGAAGCGCTTACATGTACAGCTATGTCACCGTCGGAGAGTTCATCGCTTTCGTGATCGGGTGGAACATGGTTTTGGAATACCTAGTAAGTGTATTATGTCAATTTTCCATTTATTAAAATTAGATAAAGTGTAGGAAGTAGCTCCATTGTCATTAAACAATGTACAATGGTTTTTAGTTTTTCAGAAATAGAACTAAAATAAGACAAAAATAACTTCAATAACAACAATATTGATTCCGATAAAACTCCAAAACAGTCTTTTTTATATTCTTAATTTTGCCGTCCAGAAATACGTATTTTAAAAAGCAAGCATATCCAAATCCACAGTGTTTGATAAAAAAATTCGTTACACAACAAATATAGCAGAAAAACTTTTAACATTTTACTACCGTTTAAATTGGGTGACTCATAATTCAAGCCACGTTATGCCATTAGCATACTAAAAGCACGAAACCAACCGCTTTTACAACAAACAGTTTTAAAATAAAACTGGTTTTTATAATCCAGTAATTGTTATTTTGCTGACATTTTTGCTCAAATTCAAAGGATAAATATCACGTCACAATAACGTAAATGAAATATTCTATATAAAATACCCATATTTAGCCACTTTTATTATATTGACATTAAATATGACTGAGACTCCTCTTTTTTGTTTTTTTTTTTCGGGGGTGGGACATCATCAAACAACTCCTGCCACTCTGGCTAGAGCGGAAGGGAGTGTCAGACTTCTACTGACTAAAAACCACCCATATATTCCTACTTAGCCCTTTGTGTCGAGGCCGCGATATCTATTTCGAACAACCCGCAGCCCCGACGGGAAACCTATAATATCACTGACCCGGCAATCGAACCCAGAACCTTATGTCCAACAGTCGAGCTTACTAATGCTTCGTTTTGTTCCACAGATAGGTTCCAGCGCCTGCGCCCGTGCCCTAAGTGCTTGCTTCGACTCGTTGTTCAATGGTGCCATCACCAGGTTCATGTCTAAAGAAGTCGGAACGATATATGGTAAGTACTCTCTCAATGTTTTAACGGAAAAACTCCAAGATCCATACTGATTGTGGAAGGTAAAGAAGAAAAAACAACGAGTTGCACTCTGAGAGTGCCGGCAGAAGTGAAAACTTGAACATTAACGTTATGCATTTTTTAATATTTTGGAATGGTTAGGGAATAATTTCTCACGAATTGCTTTATTTATCAGCATAAAAGTACTTTCATTTATGCGGTTAAATACAATACTCATTTATTGCGCTCTCGGACACACACATGACAAATAAAATTACATAAAAAAATTAACACTTCAGAACTATTACAATATTTTACCCAGTTAGTCACAAATACACATACACAATAATTATCATCGCACGCATTCACATACACCCACACTGCACAAACACTCACACGCATACATGCACACACAATACATTTGAAGGTCATCTTTTTAGTGTCACTCTCGGCTACCTTATCTTATTTTATGTTTATGTGTACTTCGTAATTGGCGTGTCGTTTTGTAATATTTTAAAGTTATTTCACTGTAAGCTAAGAAGCTACTTTGAAAAGGTCACGAGCAGTATTGTAATGACTGCTATTGACCTCCGAGCGAGATATTTGCGTAAAACTGATTTTCGTGACCTTTTCACCTTGATAACTTCTTTAGCCGACACGATATCAATGTCGATTTTTCACATCTTCATAACAATGCCGTAATAAAGGTATATACAAAAATTCAGCCCACTAGGAATTATTCCGCTTGGAATTATTTTAGATAAAACCTAAAATGACTGGACTATATCCCAAAGAAAGTGCACAACGCCACTAAAGAAGCTTTCATTTCACAAAATATTGGGCAAAATGTTTCACGTACATAATTATCCGACTTTTCAATAAAAAAAAACCTCCATGGATTTCCAATTTTAATTTGGAAGAGACTATATACTGCAAACTAACAAAATAGTAATGAACGAGCGGAATGGCTTTTGTAAGGCAAAGCGGAAAAGGAAAATCCACCGACTGAATATTTCAGACCGCTGAAAAATTTACGGCCAACGCAAAATAAACCCTCAAATATGATCCAACGTTTTTAAGCTATTGCATAGCTTCTATCGCGGGCCTTGAGCGTGGAGAGCGAATACAGAAATTCTGTAACGAAAATATTTTCAACCAGGTTGCTATGGTAACGGAAAATAACAAGGTTGTCAACTGAGGTTGTCAAATTAAATAATTGATAAAAAATGTTATGCAATAGCTTTACCGCGGCAGTCTCCGAGTGCCACACGTTTTTTTGTTAAAAGCGTGTGTTTACTTTTGGGATTCCGTACCTCAAAAGACGGAACCCTTAATAGGATCACTCGTGTGTCTGTATGTCCGACCATTGCCCCCCTCTTATCTCCGAAACTACTAAGCCTAAAATTTTGAAAAAAATACACAAATTAGTTCAACACTTACAGATTACATGAAAGCCTATAACAAGCCTATGTTGCTAAAATAACATGGAAAATCTCTCAATACCTACTTACTACAATGCCCCACCCTGCTGTACTGTATCCTGCTGTACTGTACCCATGGGCTTGCAACTGAATTTTAAAAAGCAAGCAAACGAGTTCTTTTTGTCATTTTGTTACAGAACCCTAAATCAATTACTCTAGTTTCTGTAGTGTTTTCGTCAACGTTTGAAGTCCTAAGTGATATTTAAGGATCCAATCTTTGAAATTCGAACGGTGTAAAACTTAAATAAAATTAGATCGTTGGATCGCTTTTGATCGAAGCGGAAATACTTGAATCTTCCTCGATAATATACCTAATTCGTACTTTTAAACATAGCCTTTGGTGACCAGATAAATGGTTCAGTAATAAAATTGAGTTTCTTTTTCAGTGTTAGTTGTTGGATAACAAGAAGAAAATTGAGCGAGAGATATTATAACTTGTAATAACCATTTTATGCAACTGCCTCATATGGATTGATAGAATATGTGATTTTAATAATTTTTGTAGGGTTGCGTACCTCAAAAGGAAAAAACAGAACCCTTATAGGATCACTCGTGTCTTTCTGTCTGTCTGTCTGTCCGACCATTCCCCTCCCCTTATCTCCGAAACTATTGAGCCCAAAATTTTGAAAAAAATACAGAAATTAGTTCAACACTTACAGATTACAGGAGAACCTATGAGAAGTCTATGGTGCTAAAAAAACATGGAAAAGCTATCAATATCTTCTATTATGGTACGGAACCCTTCACGTGCAAGTCCGACTTGCACTTGGCCATTTTTTTTTTTTTTGAAAAGTTTGGGTAAATTGTTGTACTTAATAGTTTTCTATCAGGCACTGGGCACAAATACAGATTACGTGTCTGCCATTGAGAAATAGCAGGTACGGAATCTGTATTTAAGACCTGCAGTTGATGGCAATTGGTTCGCCCCGTCTTACATAAGACTTTAACGTAATTAGCGAAATTCATGAGTACTATGTACACCGCCGCTTTAAGTTGGTAGTCAGCTTCGTTTTAAAAATAATTACCCTGGTACAGAAAGACTATTCCCTAAACAAACATCTACATAACATAGGTGTAACAGACAGCCCACTGTGCAGAAGATGCATGGAGGCGGAAGAAACGCCACGGCACGTACTCATAGAGTGCAGGAGCGTGGCAGATCACCGGGCACAAACTCTACGATCCCCATTAACTCTCCCGGAAGCCTGCAGCAGTCTGGGAAGGCTGCTGCAATTCTGGGACGACCTATGTTGGTTGGAGTAGGTATCCTTAAAACATCACGCACAATAGTCCAATCAAGAGGCTAAGTGCGGATAAAAGCCCCGTTAAACTAAACTAAACAGGAAGATATCTCTAATGATTGAACTACAGAAAAAAGAACTTTAAATCTCACATTTGCGCTTCACACAACGGTATTATCAAAATGCGAAGTTTCAATTAGACACTGTAGTTTTATTGGCACTGTATGCTTAAACTATCGAGGTGAATTCTCAAACGTTACAAAACAAAGCTAACATTGCAGAGAGTACGTGAAACAAGGCGCCAACACGAAGCCGTGTCGTCTGTTTGTTTGTTGAACTAACTGGTGTTTGTCTAAAGTTTTACAGTCATACAAATGCTACGTCTCTTGGCTTTTTAGAAAATATACTAAATAATAGTTTAGATAGTTGTTAGAAATTTCTAAATGTAGAATTCAGAGAAAAGCACTGAATTTCGTAACGTGGGGCAAACTTTTTAAAGAGAAAAAATAACATGTTAAATCACAGATATACAGAGAATTATGATTCCACTCTATAAACAATTTAAACTCGTTGTTAGTCAATAAGTACCTTCTGTTTTAACTATTACAAGGTCTAAATTTTTTGTTGCACAGAACCATAATACATTTTTCAATATAGGTAAAATAAGCCTGTAAAAGGACAGACAGAAAATTTTTAAAAAAATGTGGCGTCATGTATAAATTGTGGTATAATTATGCATTTAGTAAAAAGCTTTTATTCTTAAATTACGAACAGAGGCAGGCATAGAATGACACAAGCGCAAACTCATTACAGTCATTAATCAACCTTTCAGCAGAAACTAAACGAATTTCCCCGAAGTAATGAAGAGCCCTTCAAATGTTTACTAAGGCCGCCCAAACTGCGAGTAGTGAAACAATTAATCCCTTTGACGGAACCCGTGTTGCACTTTACTGCCACAAACGCGAATGCATTCACCGCCTCTCACAATGTTAAATTGCATCTAATGAATTTGTAATTATACAATCACTGTTTAACTGGTAAACTGCATTGGCGTAATGAAAATGCTGTAAAATGCCAATTTGGCTTTATTTCTAGCTGGTTTTTAGCTACAAATACTTTTTATTTACAATTTTTTTCAACTATATAATTATATATCCTTATTGGTGAGGCTCTTCGGAAAGAGCAGATGCGTGGAACTACGCAACCAGCGTGCGTATATATACCTGGAGCCCAATTCTGTAACTTAGAGTTAAGCAACACGCCATTGACACTCTATCGACACACTACAGACATTATTTTGCAATAGGGAAAAGAGGTGTCGTTGTTCGATGGCTTCACCATGGCAGTTCGATAGCCAAACACGATAGACACAACTGTCAGATTTCACTTAAAATATATTTACAGACTACCTTAGAGTCCTACTATGGCGTTTCAATGTCACTAAAGTGGCAAATCAATGACCATAATAATTTGTAGAAAACCAAATGTCAATGACTATTCTATTGAGACACTACTTACACACAGTCACTATCGACCCACTATTCACAAATTGATTATTTTATAGTATTGGGCCCCAGATGTATGAATGTGGATGAGGTATAAAGAAGGATGAGGTAAGTAGAAGTCGTAGCAGGTTGAGTTGTGTGGTTTCTGACTAGCCTCATGGGAAAAGGGCGTGAGTTTATGCATTATGTTTAAAGTTCAAAGAGAAACTAATAATGGGTGTAAAACGAAGCCGAAATACACTTGTTCCATTTATCATTGTGACCATTTTATGATCTGAACCACACCTTCTACTTTTACCGTTTTATCACTGAGAAATTCCAACTAGAAATCTCAATTACAGTTGACAATCGTTCATATCGATATTACAAATAATTGTTTACTTTCTTTATTATTTTAAATTGCTTCGCTTTTACTAAAGGCAAGCCAATTAAAATTTTAATTGTACCTGTAGCAGAATTATTAAAATGCAGCAACTCTTTGTAAGGAACGATTTTTATGAAAGGCAATTAACGTGGTACGTAGTCAGTAATTTTATTTCGAATAGTAGTCGATATAAATTTTCTGAGAGTCTTTTGACCAAAGACTCTAAAACGTATACAATGTAGTACCTTCGCTTTCTTTGTTAATTTGACATTCAAAAGTTCCTGTAGTTGCTCTATTTGCTTTGAGTTTGGTAAATATTCCGTTACAAGTTTTAGTAATAATGCTTTGAGTAGTACCTCATCTCACCTTGTTGGAAAAGACCATACTTTTAATTCGATAGTAAGCTGTTTATATCCACCATCTGTTCCACTATACTTACTGGGTCATATTGTAATGGAAATATAGACCTTTTCTCGTGATTCGAACGAATATTTTTCCAGATTCGGTCAAATTTTTGTCAAGCTAAATTCATCCGGCCTCGCCCTGACCTGGTACAATCTAGACTTCGATACGAAAGAAGAAATATTATACAATTTTGCTCCGATTCTTCATTCTAATATTATACATCCGAAAGCAACTCTGTCTGACATTTTAGACAGAACAAAATAAACTATCTAAGGGCTGTGTGAAGGATGATAATATGGCGAGAAAAGACGTGACTGATGAGATGACGAACTCGTAATAGAAAAGTATAGAAGAAGAAGATTGGCACTGACCCAAAATGAATTCGGATATGGGCAAGCGGATGGTGATGAATAGTATAACAGCTAGAAACGCAGCACTCAGGAAGACCATGACCTGTGTTCAGTCATAGCCGATGTGATAAGTCGTGTTTAGTCGTGTTCCTTCCTAACCACGCGGTACCGCGAGCAAAACGCTATGATTAATAAGTATTAATAACTTCGACTGTCCAATAAGTTATTTTTCGGAGAAAATTGTAGTTTCCCGATATTACAGCTGCAACGTAACGATCATTAGTATGATCTAGACTCATATCTGGCTTGTCTGTTGTCCGTTAAAGAATTCGGCCTAGTTAGAGCTGCACCTGCCGTTTCTTTGAGCTGAAATAGATTACGGGATATCATGCTGTAGGTATTACAGTGGGTAACTAGAGACTTTTATATCGCACCAGGAGTACAAAAATGACGTAACACTAACTTTTGTGGGAAAAAAAATTGTATTCGTGGTTTAGTTCGTTTTCGCGGAAATTAAGGTGACGAAATGTTTTTGTTTGTCCTTTTCTAGCTCGAGTGGTTTGGGCGTTTGCCTTGTGAGTTGTGACCCGGTGGTCGTGGGGTCGATTCCCACGGGAAGCATACTTTGTAAAGTTGTTTCCAGTTTGGTTAGAACATCGCAGGCTTGAATCATCTGATTGTCTGATAAAAAGATGATTCCGTGCTTCGGAGGGCGTATAATAACCCGGTGGTCCCAGCCGCCAAATAGCGGTCGTCAAACCATGTTAGAGGCCTTTGAGGCGGTTTAGAAACTCTGACACTAGGGTGTGTGGGGTCACTAGACCTTAGGTACTGCCCACATGATAATAGTAAGAAAAGAAGGAGCTCGATATCGTCACTTTTTGGGTTTACAAAACGATATCTCATGTTATTAGGAGTAGTTTTAGGTATTTAACTTAATTTACCGTAATTTTGAGTTAGGTCCCTTTCGGTCTAACTGCGAAACGTTCTAATACCCTACTTTTTTACCTTAAATCGCTAGGTTACTAAATCAAAGGAAATCAGAACACTACTTACAATTTTCCGATTCGTTGATCCGTGAAACCAGAAGCAATGAGATACAAGCAAAATTGCCTTCAAAATTGTTTTCTTTAGATAATCCTCAAAATCTTTTTGAATGTAATTCTAAAACCTTTTAATGCTTTTAAAATTATTCCGAATAAGTTTTATTTCTATCGCAAAGCGTGTAGGTGCAAAATATAATATACACACAAACACAACACAATTTTCTTTCTTCTTCTTTCTTTTTTCTTGCATATTAGCAATATGTAAAAATAAATGAAATCCAACGACAGTACTGCATATCTGGCTGGTCTAACAAATAATTTAATTATAAAGCATAAGCCAGACTCGTTATCATTATTTTTACTATCTTCGTAATGGGATTATGTATGTAGTTTATTTTTGCACTGTGAAGTTAATGGAAGTATGTAAGTACGGAACTAGGTTTTTAAAAGCGAATGCTTTTAGCCACGTAGGTATTTGAATCTAGTAAAATATGCTGCCAGTGAGAAGCTCGTGGGTAAAGAGGAGTCGGTTATTAAATAATAGAAGCTTCCTTCGGTTTCCACCGTGCAAATGAACCCATATTTTGCTTCTTATTAATTAATAATGTTTTTCTTCACACTTGTAATAAAAACATGTTCCTAGCTATACAAACTAACTAGCACAGATTGCGTTCTCAAATTCCCATGCAAACGCAAACGTTAACGTTTGCGTTGCGACGCAAATCAAACTAAGTTGGATATATAGCGCAGCGAAGGAAACGTAAGTTAACTTCATAAGTTTATATATTATAATTCATATTATATTATAATTTATATTATAATTACACTACGTGTGTTTGTCACTGTACTCCTCCTAAACGGCTGGACCGATTTTGATGAACATTTTTGTATGTGTTCAAGTGGATTAGATAATGGTTGGGTGGTTGGTTTCGATTTACAATTGGAGTCGGTTGCCGGCGCTGCTGTCTGCCAAGACCGCTAGTAGCTTATATAAGAACGAATTGTATAAGCAGAAACAAAAGATTTAATTACTTGTATAGTAGCTACCTAGACCTGTCAACTAACCCTTGCACCCGGGGTGCGTGGGTCGACTAGCCGAGGGGTTACATAATTCATAATGTCTAAGTAAGTAGTGAGGTATTTAAATATTTTCTCTCTTAATTTTAATCATTATAACAAGCAGCGATCATGAATAAGTCGTATTAAAGATTAAATATTTCGTACAAAATAAATATTACATAGATGTCATGTTTTATAAAAGTTTTTGTTTTAATACAAAGGGAACATTGTTCTGTACCTGTTTTTATTTTTATTCAGGCAATGTTATCATGATGTTTAGAAAACAGATAAAACAAAGCCTATTCTTTTATACCCACTGATCTTAAAATATGGTTTAAGACATTTATTTCTCAAAAACAGAATACATTATTCACTTGGATGAGAAACACTGGTTACATAAATACATATAAACGTTCATTGGAAATTGTATTTGAAAATGTAAATCGATATTAAAGACTATACCTAACTGAGGCGAATACGAGAGCTGCGACTTTGTTTGAGTGATTAGGAAGTCATGTGGCTATTTGCACCCGTTTGAACACCTTCAATTCCATTGCCATCACCTTTTTTTTTGTGAGGTGGGAAATCATCAAATGAAGTCTCGCTGTGGGCAGAGCGGTAGGGAGTGTCAGACTTCTACTGACTAAAAACCACCCATGTTCCTTCTTAGCCCTTTGTGTCTAGGCCGCGGTATCTCTTTCGAACAACCCGCAGCCCCGGCGGGATCATCATCACCTTCATGGCCTTTCATATCGTTTTATTCCCCGGTAAACTGTCCCTCCCACATTTTCCTCCATACCAGTTGATACTTTATTGGCGCATGCGAAATTCGTCCCTCGTCCACGGGTTTCGCCTCTATTTTTGAAACGATTTCCTTATCGCCCGTTATCCTTCTGATTTGTTTACGGGCTGAGGGACTAGGCCGAAAAAAAAGTGTTTCATTATATTATTATGATAACAAAAACGGACATCCTTTTGCAGTAATTTTTGAGGTACTACTTTCTGTTCAACAGAAAAAACTGAAACCATTTTTACCCACGACGGAACGGAGACGGTATATGCGTTTGGGGTGAGAGGTTGTTTGTGTGTTTGTTTGTTTGTGTGTTTGTGCAAATACATGTTGCCATTTTTCTCCAAAACGGGTTACGGGTATGGGTTCGGGTTTGATTGGTGCATATTCTTAGATAGGTGTTACGGTGACAACTCACCAGGGGGCGCTGCAGCAAACATTTTTTGTGCAAATCAAAGTTGCCATTTTTCTCCAAAACTACAAGTCCGTTTTTGATTCAGTTTTCAGTTATGGGTTTAGGTTTGATTGGTGCATGTTCTTAGATGAACATTGCAAAACTAGTTCATTTAATGGCAGCCCCCGACGGACATTCTTGGGTGTTTTTAAGGTGGGTGTTTTATGTTATTTTATCCTTTTTTCAATTAATTTTTAACAGTCGTGGGTTTTTTCAAAATTTTTAATCGATTGAGGCTGCAGTAAAGTATATTAATGTTTATTTTAACGTTTAAATCACCTTTCCTATTATAAAAATCAATATTTAAAATAATCATTAAAACCGGGTGTCCATAAGACATCTCTCTAGTTTTTATTCTTTTTTCTATCATTTCATGAGCATGTATCAAAATCTTTAGTCTCCTTAGGTTCGCTCGTAACCAGGACTCCCGAGGATAAAAGCTACGAGCAAACTATATAATTACTATGCTAATTCCGTATGCTATAACTTTCGCAACTTAGTAGGTACAAACGTGTTTGTGTTATGGAATTGGAACAACTTCATGTACTCCAACTATTAGAAATTTGAGGATGAAAACGTTTATTAAGAAACTAGCTTTTGCCAGCGGCTTCGCCCGCGTGAAAATGACGATTTTCAATACAAACTTTCATCCCCTATTTAATTCCCTTAGGGGTTGTATTTCGAAAAATCCTTTCTTATTCCTTGTCTACATTATAAAGGGAACCTCTGTTTTCTAGATTTCTGCTTTCTAGGTCCAAGAGCGGTGGTTGGGCGTTGATGAGTCAGTCAGTCAGGACTTCTCTTTTTAGTTATATAGATTTGAAGATGAAAATGTTTATTAAGAAATTAACTGTAATTATGTTTAACACATTTTAAGGGTTTTAGTTTTTTTGGCACGAAAACCTAATCTTTTTCCTTAAAAATTACACCTTAAAGATCCAGTAAAAGTCTCGTCAGAATCGCACCAGCCGTTTTAGAGATTAGCGGCATAGACAGACAGACAGACAAAAAAATTAGTTAGTACCGTTGCACTTAGTAAAAATCTGTTTTATTAATAACGCAGAAAGGCACTTCGATTTTATTTAGTTTTATAGATAAAACAAAAATAAACAATCCACATTTAGGTGGCCGTGGATCGATGATTCTGCAAGTCATGTGGGGCGGTATTTTCCCAATAGGATGACACAGGTTAACAGTTATTGAGTAGCCATTATAATTGAAACTAAACCCTGTTTTAAGCTTTCACGGTTCATAACTATATTTAAAATGTCACTTACGGGATATCTTCCGTGATTATCATTTGTTTTGAGTTAAAACAAACTAAACCATTAGATTTACCTAAAAGGAATTAACCCATTGCGGTCACCCCTACGTCCGTAAATTGCTCTACAACGATTTGCATATGAGTAAGCGTAGATTTTTACGCTCTGCATGAACTGTGGGCTAGCATAGTAGCTAATCCTTGTAGATTGCTTGTCCACCTACTGCGGTAAAGTGTGACGTTTTTCCAAACGGTTCTAAATATAGAACCTTTTACCATTCTATACTTAGATTCTCGTATTATGAATCATCATCTGCCTAGCCTTTTCCCAACTATATTGGGGTCGGCTTCCGGTCTAACCGGATGCAGCTGAATACTAGTATTTTACATGGAGCGACTGCCTATCTGACCTCCACAACCCAGTTAATACTAGGTAATACAATACCCTTTTGGTAAGACTGGATGTCAGAATTTCAGGTCACTGACTACCTGTAACGACTGCCAAAGATCTATATAAATGGCAGCCGGGACCAACAGCTTAACGTGCTTTCTGAGGCACGGAGGAAACTCGGTATGTCGGGCGGTCACCCATCCACAGACCGACCTAGGCAAGCACAGCTTTACCTAAAGATCGACCTGAGTGGCAGTTCTTATTAAGCCACGAGCTCCTCTATTCTCGTATTATGAATAAGAGGAGAAAACAGAAGATGTGCGAAGCATGTCGCGGTCGCGGTACATCAGCTGGTTTTTCAATAATTGTTATGTTTTCATCAGAAACTTCTCAATACCAACCTAGATCTGATATATCGGATATGACTGGTTGACGGCTGTACCTCATTCTGACCCGTCGGGAATCACAGACGTGACTATATTTTACTTAATTATTATAGAAACTAGTAAGATTTAGCAACAAAAAATTTAAAAAAATGTAGAACAACTCGAAATGAAATCAGTATTGTTTTAATTTTAAAAATACGTCATTGATTTATCTGTTGAAAAAACATGCCGTCACTCGAACTCGTACGCTATTCTAGCTACTTTTACAGTATTCTAGCTCGTAATCTCAATTTTAAACACTAACTAAAAATCTTTATTCATGTCTGGATTGCACAAAAAATGCTTGAAGAATAAAATAAACATTTCAGGCAGCTCTTAATCGAAATGCATAATGTTATCATTAAGTATTCGTAATGGTCGTGAGCGAACGACGACTGAGTGTAAATAAAGTTTCTCATGTTTTCGGATCGAGTTGTAATATTTTATATCTACTTAAGAGAAGATTTTCCCAATTAATCAATTAACCTTGACACTTTAAGAAGGGGTTATTTTAGTACAATCCAAAATACTGCTACAGTGGCACCAAATCTATCGACAACAGTCAATAATATTGAGATAAGCATAGAATTCTTTTTAATCTGATTTTTTTGACAGTAAGTACATTATAACATGAGCCATCCTGCCAGAACACAGACACACACTTTATTCTTTGATTATATATGAAATAAATATTACTTACGAATCGAAAGCTTCGAAATTCGGCTACAGACTGACGTAGTCCATCCAACCTATAAGATTCGCACAGATTGAAGTCCCTGAATTCGATTCTGAGCTCCTTAGGGCCTTTGGAGATAATCCCTCTTTACAAGCCAAGTAGATGTTCTCTCTCAGCCCTTCTCTCGATGTTATAATATTTTATTTGACAGACTAAAATCGCCCTTATTGCTGGCAATATTTTAACCGAGTCGGTTCAACTTTGTTGCCTATTTTTAACGGACGGTTTTGTACTCGTTCATAGTTTGTGAAACTTTATTGTGATCCGAGCCTAGTCATGGATAAACCGAACATGAACTGAAGTTGAACGAGAGTGGCACCGGGCGGTGGATGGCGGCGAGAAAAAGCTCCCATAGTGTTTTGTTCTTTCCGTCTGTCTATTTATCGCATTTGACGTAGAGGTAGTAAGGCAATCGATCAATAGAAGGAACGTGTCTGTACATGTTCTATGAGAAAGAGTAGAAATCGTGTTTGGAAGTTAATATTTCAAAAATTGGGTGTAAAAGAAGGCTAGAACATCAATAGTCACCCTGATAATTTTATTTGTCCTGTATTTGTCCTGTAAATCAACTCGGTGAAACAAACCTGCTAACATCAAATTAAACCCAATCCATGTTTTCGTTCCTCGGACCGTACATGTTTTTGTTTAATATCAAAACAAGTACTTTAGGCTCAATTCAATAAAAACATTTGTAGTCCTAAAACGTTTAATGTTTTTTATTATTTTACTGAAAAAATCGTGAGTAAAAACGAAATAACACATCACAACATGTATTTATTATCAGACTAAATACTTAATGATAAAATACAATTTGTACTGTAAGTAAAGAGAACTTATTTAAAACTATAATAGTAACACTCGACGTACCTATGCACTTTGATACGCATGACATCTAAGATGTGATATGCAAAATCAAACTGTGCAGGCATGCTCGCATCGTTTCCTTGTGAAGTCATGCATGCATTACCCAACAGACAAGTTTGAAGCTACGTATGTGCTCTTCTTCTTTAAGAAACTCGATTTTGCTTGCACATTGGTGGACTGGCCTGTTGGTCTAGTGGTTAGTGACCCTAACTGCTATGCCGGAGGTCGTGGGTTCGATTCCCACCCAGGACAATTGTTTGTGTGATGAGCACGATCATTTGTTCTGTGTCTGGGTGTAATTTATCTATAATATATATGTATTTAGAAATATTTATGTATGTTTATCAGTTGTCTAGTACCCATAACACAAGCTCTGCTTAGCTTGGGACTAGATGGCGTTGTGTGATAGTTGTGGAATATTATATTATATTATACATTAAGAACTGTCAACTATAGGCTACAGCCGGTTAAACCTTAACCATGCAAAACTGGCCAAAAAAAATACAAAATGGTGAAATGAGCGTCACATCGATTTTACACGTCAACGTTTTCATATACTAGGTGAGATCGAGCTTGACAATCTATAAGGGAACACGGAAACAAACTCACTATCTCTAAATGTTTACTTGAATCTCAACATTTAAAAACAATTATTATTTTATTATAATTATAGCTAGCCTATATTGCCCCACTGCTGAGCAAAGGCCTCCCTTCATTCCTTCCAACGGTCACGATTCTGTGCAACGTCTCTGCAAATCTCAAAAACAATTATCTGCATTATAAACCTTTGGATGGCAATAATAGATTTGTCATATACGAAAATATAGGATTCCTATACCAATATGCTTCTGAACTATGCATAATGTTATTGGTTCCATCTTTAAACAAATAATATTATCATTCCACACACACGTTTCGCTTCCGCTGCAGTACACAATTTCTCAGCTTCTTTTCAAGCACCCACGTCGTTCTGTTATATCACTCCTGAGTTTATTATTTGTAGTTACATCACACATTCTTCGGAAGGAACGGATTTCCTTAGCATCAATACTCAGACACTTTGGGAAATATAAAGGGTATAAAAGTACTCTTAACGAAGCCTAAAGGCATTTGTTTTCTGCCCGTCCTACGGAGAAACCCCCTAGTTACGGAGTTATTGGCGGTCAAAGTTCAAAAAATTTCACAGCTGTTTTATTTAGTTCTAGTTTTTCAGGATTTTCGGGTTTACTTAAATTACCTCTATGACCAATTTACTATTCAAAGTATCCATTAGCACAATTTTTAAAGAGTGCTTGTTGTAAAATGTGATAAAAGAAAAAAAAATGAGATAAAATGTGATGAAAAAGAAGAAACGACTTTTTTTTTGGGGGCATAACCCCAAAAAAAGGCGTTTTTCAGCAATAAATTTTGCGTAGGGGTACTTAGTTTGATGTACATAAAACTTGGTTGACGGCTTCGTATAAGGGTTCGTTTACACCCTGTATTGCGATATTCAGCCTCAAGCAATCCTCTGAAATTCAGTTCCATTCACCGTGTCATCAATTTTCGGGTGCATCCAATATCATGGTCAGTTTGAATCTGTAAAGAGAACTCGTTTGGCCCCTTTTGGTTAACGACTCAAAGGGACAGCGGTAATGATTGTGCACCAGTTTCAGAGCTTAATGCCCGAGATATTTAATATGAAAAGACTTTTGTTTTAAATGAAGCTTATTTAGGCAGCGGTGGTATCAGCGGTGGCGCAGTGGTGGCGGCCCCGGCTTACGAACAGTAAGTCGTGGGTTCGAACCCAGACAAGTGCATTATCCTTTGTGTAATGTATTTCATCACCGTTGCTCTAAAAACGGCGAAGGAAAACATCGTGAGGAAACCGGCATGTCTATAACCAAAAAAACTGGCCAAGTGTGAGTCGGACTCGCACATGAAGGGTTCCGTACCAAAACGGTATGCTATAATTTATACAATTTCTTCTACGGGCCAATGAAACTTGACCTCTGGATTGTATAGGCGCTGATACGATTCAGGGACCAAATTATATTGGTTAACTTCTGTTTCCATCTGTTGTTTCCATCCAAGTTCAAAATGATTTTCCTAGAAAGTCCTTTTAAAGTTCTACTTTTCAGATTTTTTTCATATTTTCTAAACTTATGGTTCAAAAGTTAGAGGGGGGGGGACACATTGTTTTTTACTTTTGGAACGATTATTTCCGAAATTATTCACATTATCAAAAAATGATTTTAGTAAACCCCTATTCATTTTTAAATACCTTTCCAACAATATATCACACGTTAGGGTTTAAATTAAAAAAAAATCACTTCCCTCTTTACCTATAGGGGGGGGCTACCCTAATAAAACATTTTTTTCCAATTTTTATTTTACCACTTTGTCGGCGTGATTGATACACATATTGGTACCAAGTTTCAGCTTTCTAGTGCTAACGGTCACAGAGATTAAGCGAGGACGGACAGACGGACAGACGGACAGACAGACATGGCGAAACTATAAGGGTTCCTAGTTGACTACGGAACCCTAAAAATCGAAGACATATGATATCTACTAACCTGCACTGGGCCCGCGTGGTGGATAACTTGAGTCCCTGCAGTAGGAACATAATGATGGTGAATCTAGGAACAGAAATTGGAAGACATGTGGTATAAGCCAGCCACAATCACACACGTGATGGATGACGTCCTGATCCTGATCACAGGAACATTGTCACTGGGACTTTATAGTTGTCATATACAGCTTCTGTAAACAAAGCTACTATTTTAAGCAACTGTTTGGTTACCAAGAAACCTTTTATTTGGACCAGCCGGCCACACTTTCCAAACCATTGCAACTCCTAGTAGCCAAAATCTCAACAGTTGCGACTAAAAGAAATGCACCGAGACAATGAAACTCGACGAAGTCCCAGGCCGCAAATTTGGAGAAGCGGGGCGTGCAGCGTGCGTTGAATGGAATTCCATTAAACTCCCCGCTGCACGCTCTAAAAAACGCGTCTCCGAATTTGCGGCCCCATAGTAACAGTTTAACTGTCTTTGATCCCGAAACGAAATGAATCAGCAAAGAATAGCGGAGGAGTAGGAAAAACATAATAACCACTTATAACAAGAATCTAGGTAGTTCCTAAAAATTTCCCTTATTTCTTTTACTGTTCAAACACTAACTTTTTATCACTAAAATAAAAATTTAACCAACTAACCTCGAAGGTTTTACCATTAGTACCTTTAGTAAAATACGACGTTAACCTTGAAACTTGAATTCGTGAAGTAAACTAAAGTATTCTAAACACCCTTTTTTATTTTGGTGGGTGGAAAATCATCGAATAACCCCCCCCCCCCCGCTCTTGGGCAGAGCGAAGGGGAGTGTCAGACTTCTACTGACTAAAAACCAAACCCATGTTCCTTCTTCGCCCTTGTGTCGGTGCCGCGTTATCCTTTCGACAAGCCACAGCCCCGACGGGATTCTAAACACCCTCCTTTTGGGTTTCGCCGCAGTCGGGTAAAAAGAAATCGCGTGGTATCGTTTTGTTATACCTAGAGTATAACAGTATCATGCTAAACTAATAATATATTAGTATAGTATTATATAATTTTTAAGCATATAAGTATCTAAATCTAACTGAGGAGCTCGTGGCTTAATAAGAACTGCCACTCAGGTCGATCTTTAGGTAAAGCTGTGCTTGCCTAGGTCGGTCTGTGGATGGGTGACCGCCCGACATACCGAGTTTCCTCCGTGCCTCGGAAAGCACGTTAAGCTGTTGGTTCCGGCTGCCATATATATAGATCTTTGGCAGTTGTTACAGGTAGTCAGTGACCTGAAATTCTGACATCCAGTCTTACCAAAGGGAAGGGAGTGGGTTGTGGAGGTCAGATAGGCAGTCGCTCCGTGTCAAATATTGATATTCAACTGCATCCGGTTAGACTGGAAGCCGACCCCAATATAGTTGGGAAAAGACTAGGCAGATGATGATGAGTATCTAAATCTAACTAAACTAATATAAACCCTAAATAAATTCCCATTATAAAGATTAACTATGCGCCGCCCGCGACGAATCTCCCGCGTTCCTAGCAAGGAGCCGAGAGCTTATATTTGCATCCTAATGTACAGCAAAACATAATATTATGAAGCTGGAGAATTTTGATATAAGAATAACTTGCTTCGTGGCTGCATTGTTGGGATTTGAAAGACATTTCCGTGTATATTTACTCAAGAATATTATGAAACTCATGCTTCGTATAATACTACGAGTAGCATGTCCTCAAAGAGAGCTACGGCTGTAGTTTATTTAGTATACAATAATATTATATGCAAAACCGGCCAAGAGCGTGTCGGGCCACGCACAGTGTAGGGTTCCGTAGTTTCCCGTCCGTCATAATAAGTGTTCCCACTTATGAGTTTAAAGGTGGGTATCAATTATGTTCGCGCTCCAGCAGCGCTCGTAGAAATTATTTTGTACAACTTTTTGTCTTTTTTGTACAAAAACTGTTGGTTCTGTGCATCCCTTAACTAGGTGTTTTTCACTCGACATACATACTGGATATTTCAATCGCAACATAGTCAGCAACAAAATACCAAAAACACTTTTTATTGTAATGTTTCAGCACAACATTTTGTTCATGTGGAAAAAGACTTTTGACTTGAAAGCTGAAATAAGTTTGTTCAAAAATATTTTGTATCAACCATAATTATTCACTTTATTGGCATTTTATCTCAAAAATATTGGGGAACAATTTTTTTAACAAAATTTGATTTACTATTTATTTAACTTAACAAAAACTGTTGTTATAATATCATATCTCAGCGTGCAAAACAGAATAGGTACCTTACCATGAACAATAATTGTGCCTGTAAGTGTAGGTACATCATTATCATCAGCCCTGTAGGTATCATATTTGATGATAATGCCTATAGCCGTTCCCCACTATATTGGAAATTGTTGATAACCCGGATGCAACTGAATACCAAATTCATCGTTACAATGGAAATTCAGGCCAGTTATTTGAAAATGCACGTACAATTACATAAAAGTGAAATTACACGTCGGGAATTCCTGCAATTAACGGGGCTTTGCGATGAGCTACCACGAATTCTAACAGTCATTAGGGATTTCATTACGAATTTAGTACTGTGCATCGAGTTAAAGCCTAAATTCCACTACTTAACAGACATTTTAGTTATCATTACAAAAATGTTTGGATTAAAGTTGATACTTTTATTTTAACGATGGGAAATCGTCAAACGCTCTTACGTTGGACATTCAGGAAGAGGCTCCCTGGTGTATGCTATTCGCCGACGACATTGTATTAGTTGCCGAGAGTGGCCTAGAGGTCCAGAGCAAATTGGAGGTGTGGTGGCAACGACTGGAGAATGTTGGCCTGAAACTAAGTAGAACCAAAACGGAATACTTGTTTTGTGATTTCGGCGGTCTCTCCAGTCCTGGATCTATAACCCTTGCCGGAACGCCCATACCGATCTGCTCCGATTTTCGGTACCTTGGGTCGCTTGTCCAGGGAGATGGCGATGTAGACCGGGACGTAACGCACCGGATCAATTCAGGATGGATGAAATGGCGACAGGTCACTGGAACAACTTGCGACCCGCGGATGCCCCTGAAGTTAAAGGGGAAAATATACAAGTCCGTGATTAGGCCTGTCGTACTGTATGGATCGGAATGTTGGGCTGTGAAGAAGATGGATGAAAAAAGGTTGCATGTTGCGGAGATGAGAATGTTGAGGTGGATGTGTGGTGTGACCAGAATGGATAAAGTAAGAAACGAGTATATCAGAGGAAGTTTAAAAGTTGCGCCAATTACAGAAAAGTTAAAAGGGAATCGACTGTCGTGGTATGGGCATGTGATGAGGAGGGATGAATCGCATGTGACTAAAAAAGTTATGAATATAGATGTGGATGGATGGAGAGGGAAAGGAAGACCAAAGAAAAGATGGATGGAGTGTGTGAGGGGTGATATGAAGGAAAAATGAATAAATGATAACGTGACGACTAACAGGGCAGAATGGAAGAAAACAACATGTTGCGCCGACCCCAAATGACATGGGATAAGGGCAGGAAGAAGAAGAAGATGGGAAATCGTCAAACGTCTTCTCCCTTTCTGGGCGGTGTAGACGGGAGTGTCAGAATCTTACTTACTAAAACCCATCGTGTTCCTTCTTATTTATTTATTTATCTAAGGATCTTCAACAAAAGACATAGGTACACAAAGCATTTTTAGATGAAAACACAAAGTATTAGGTAGGTGGGGAGTTCACTTATAGGAGACCACAGCATTCACAATAATGGTATCAAATTGAGCCCCTAATTATTAAAAAATAATAATAATAAAAATGTTGGGCATTAAAATTAAAAAAAAGATTAAACATTACTTAAAATAATTTTGGTAGAATATAGAAACAGAGAAAAATAAATAAAATTATTAATATTGACATAGATGCTTGTCTTCTTCTTAGCGTGTCGATGGCAAACTGTTAAATCGTTTTGGCCCAAATAATTTATAGATGCAGCTTGTGATAAAAAAAAAAGAAAAAAGAAAGCCCTTCGCGTTCCTAGACCGCAGTAACTCATGTTCAGTTATAAGAGTAGATACCTCCCAGTAGCTACCTACTCTCCTTTAATAACCCAAATATTTTCGTATTGAGGCCGTACTTCTGTAGAATATTAATGTTGTCTTGGTTTCGGAACAAATAATACCATTATCTATCACAAGCATGTGTTGTGTAACTCTGAATATGATATATTGAGGAATGAGGTTATGAATACGAGAACGTTGTGGTTTTAAAGAAAATGTATTGAAAAAAATAGAAAAGATTATGCTTTGATAGTTTGGTCATGTGAAGTAATGGTAAGGTACCAAAAAGGTACTTAGATGTGAGTGGCAACACCAAGAGGGGATCAAAATTGACGAAGGTTAAAACAAACCTTATGTTCTATCGTTGGTTCGTACGATATTGGTCGGTTTATAATCACAGAACACCAATCAATCATTTCAACTTTATAGGTCGGTGCCACCTGCACCGTCATTAATATGGTAATTGACAAAAAAATCTAATTAGGTAATCCGTCAGATAGATTTCCAAAAAATATTGGACATATATTTTTCTATTTCACGTAAACAATATAATGAAGATGACAGAGTGTTTCGAAAACACGTGTGACCTCACATTGCAGTACAATTTTTACCGGAAAGTGACGTCACAAGCCCCCCCCACTCATGATCTTTGACGCGTTCCTTCTTTGTCAACTATTATTAATTTGAAAAACAAAAAAGAGGTATTGAATATTTTTCGATAATCTAACTAGAATCATATTTTTATAAGTCATCCCTATTGTTTTACAAATTTACTATACAGTCTAAATTAACCTACGCGTTAAACAGTGTGAGGATTAACAGACTGAATTGGGGATTATCTGTTGTAATCGCGGTATTTAATATAATAATTATGTGAGTAATACTTCGGTAATATTAACTAAGTATGTACATTATTAATTACAGGTAACTCGTATTGGCAGTTTAAACTTAAACATAGATTTTTTTGCCAAATTCTGTTCTAGTAGCGAAAACTATGTACTTAGTTTAACTAACAATCTCTCTCTCCCTTGAATTAACTTTTTCTCGTCTACTTAGTTTCATTGTTTTTTATTGATTTTTTAAATAATATTTTAATGATTTCTGTAGTTTACTTTGGTGTTTTTACTAATTTATTCTCATCTCAATTTATTATCATTTTTGCTACTACTTTCTTACTTAAGCCATCACTAAGTAAAGGTTTTGACAGTTTTGTCATACAAAATTATGTCAAATCTCTCCAGTTAAATACCTTTCTAAAAAAACAGTTCTTGAAACTAACACGTAACAGTACACCCACGATTGCAAAAGAAAATCGCATCCCGCTGAAGAATAATTATTATTACAGAACTTCTATAATATACGAGTAAGTAATTACTTACTTGAAAACTTTCTCATTTACGCTCAGCAAAGCTGAATCATTGAGAGATGAGAACTAAGTTTTTAAAACTTTTTATATAATCCATTTTTTCTGTTTTCAAACTTAGAAGAACGTATTTGAAAGAAAGAAAAGAAAGAAAAATGTGTATTTGTCGAAGAAACATAACGAGCATGTAAAGAGACATACAGAAAAACAATAAACATACAACGCATTTAACAAATATTATAAATACAACAAGTAGGTTACCACTCAGCATGGTGCGTGCTATGGGGATAGGTTTTCAGTGGTCACCCGTGAAAAAACGTACCAAACTCAAGACAGTTCAGCAGCAGGCAGGCAGCTTCTATTTCTTCGTCTTAGAATTATTATATGAAAAAAAAACATATTGATCTTAGTGCGCATCAAGTTTTGCTCAACGCTTAATACAGTTCTTGAAAAGAACCGATATCACTTTCTGCAAATTTAATAATTACTAACTTCTTATTTGTTGTATGATTTATGAAGAATGCAAACGTAAGAACTTGCCAAGGGGATATCGTGTGTCATAGGAACTTAATTGTGGAGATCAGAAAGGTATTGGTTCCATGTAAAATGATGTTCGACGGTTTCCTATAAAACTAGAAGTCCTTAAGCTTACACTATTTACGTATAACCAAAAATATTTTTACATAGGTCCAAAACTTTATCTCCTAACCGCAAATACAGACATTTCTCCAAGTATTAAACATGACATTACGACTAGATGATTACTTAGAAACTAAGTGACTAACATTTTGAACAATCAATAATGTTAATTAAAAATCGATTACTCTGCGACAACGAAGGAAAGTTATTTTAGGTAAGACATTTACTGGAAATAGTAACGAGCCCGCTTTAAGTTATTTTTCAATACACTTCCTCGAAAACTAGCTCTTATTGCACTACGATTAGGTTCGACATGCATCATATTTCGCACGCGTGCGGTAATAAGAATACAGCGTGCTGTAATCTTATTACCGCACGCTGTAATCATATAGCAGCGGTAATTCGATTAAAACATAAGAAATTAAAAAAAAAAACACCACTGACTATTAAAGAGCAGGCGTGTTTTTTTTTTAATCTCGTCATTTTGATCTGCGTCTTTACAGCGTAAATATTTTTTGAATATTTAAATTGTGTTTTTAAAAAGAATACTACTAATAAACGTAAATATTTTAAACAATTATTTACTTTTATGAACAAGTAAACATTTTTTTGTGTTCTTAATTAAAAAATATTTGAATTTTATATTTTTCGTGTGAGGCTGTTTGGCGGCTTTATACCTTTGCTTGTTTTTCAACCTGGCGAAATCAAACCGCGGAAAAAAAGTAAATTAATCATAGTCTCATCATATAAATTTGTTGACAAAAACACATAACGTTTTAAGTTAATTTCTTTGAAAGTGTATTGAAAAACGTCGTTTGATACACGTGGGAATTTGTTATTGCATTTCTCGACCCCATGAACACCCTCGCCATACGGCTCGGGTGTTCAATCTGCCTCGAATGCAATAACAAACTTTCCGCACTTGTATCAAAATGTACTATATCAATGAGCTACCAATCCAAAGGGTGTATATGTAAGTGTTTAATTTAACCAATGATTCTAGAGAATTAAATTAAAATTAAACGGATTACTACAAGTAACGGTTTTTCCATCGGGAATTTCTCAGTAGCAGCTACGGAGTCTGAATTTGTTGATGGCAATTGGCTCGCCCCTATCAAAACATAAACAGAACTGGCGAAAGGTGGGTGTACTATTAAGTACATCCCTGACTAACCCTTCAGAGATCACAGGCCTTTTTTTTTTGTGGGTGGAAAATCATCAAATGACCCCCCCGCTCTTGGGCAAAGCGAAGGGGAGTGTCAGACTTCCACTGACTAAAAACCAAACCCATGTTCCTTCTTTGCCCTTGTGCCGAGGCCACGTCATCTAGTACTAAAATCCGCGGCCGAGATCACAGGCCTGATGTTATCTTATGTTGCTACAACTCTTTTATCATTAAAAGTCTAAAAACGTCGTTTGATACGCCTAAGAACTTATCCTTGCACCCTTAGCTAAAATTATCCAGGCTTGAACACAACGACATACTTTTCACACTTGCATCAAATTGTAGACTAATATCATTCTAGGGCACGGCACAACTTTGATCAACCGTGATAAATACTGGGGCATATTTAATAGGATCGACCGTTGGGCTGGGTCGGGAGTCGACCAACATTCTCTTCCCCTTTCCCCTAATAAGCCCCCAACCTACCCTTTCCCGACCCCTTTTACACCTAGCTGACGTTATAAACACCATATGTGACAAACAGTAACGACTATTTGTAAAATAAAAAGTAATTAGGTAGACCGTACCTGATTTGAGCAAGCGGTTTTGAGCAGCATGATATTTTGTTTTTTAATTACGTTTTCAGCTGTTTAGTTTGTATGTTCGTTTGGTGTTTGGCACGCGATTAAATTGAGATTAGATCAAGCTCTGTCGTACCGGTTTTGTCATCTTTTATTCTTCAGTATTGTTTAAGCACAACTTTAGCGTATTTATAGAAATAATAACTGGAAACCTCTAGAACATAGTGAATTGATCATTATGAATTTTTACTTTTCACGTGTGACGTATGATACGGCAACGTCCTTCGCAATGTCCTTCGTGGACTACGTTCAGTCGAAAGTTTTCTTTACCAAAAAGCATGAAAATTATATTAAATACACATATATTTAAAAGAACCTTTCATGAAGCCCTCAGCTAACCATTATGTACCTACATCAAACTAAATAACCAAAAATGAAAAAAAAAAAGATTGCTGGTTAGCGACTTTTGTTTTAGTTTAAAAATCACGTTTTACGGTAAAACTCAACGTTACACACTCAAAACATTTTACCTAAGCATGTTTTGAATAGTAAACGGTTCATGGAAGTAATTAAAGTAAAGTTATAATCTTAAATATTTTTATTAAATAAAAACTCCTTATTAAAAAAAAAATTATGGCCTCCAACATCTCCGTAACTAGAAGGTATGGTCCAAAGCAAAAAAAAATATCACAATTACGGTACAAGTACGTTCGGCTTTGTTACGAGTGTTTTTACATATCTGTCCATTTCTTAGCCTATATCTAATATTAACTTTATTAAACCTATAGAAAATCTTTTAAGAAATGTTTTAAGTTGATTGCTATTTGTCTAGGCGGCATTTGTCAGTACTAAATAATTTATTCCATTAGAATTCAGTACTAGCCGAGGTTACAGTAAAATAATTACTGGCAAGGCTTGCGGTCGATAAACAGAAGAAGTTACAGTGCGCCATTTAATCCTTAACCTAGACCCCAAGGTCACTCAAATCTGTCTTGTAAACCTTCAGCCCTTTGGAAATCATCAAATGACTCCTGCCACTCTGGGCAGTGCGGAAGGGAGTGTCAGACTTCTACTGACTAAAAAGAACCCATGTTCCTTCTTTGCCTTTGCCCTTTGTGTCGAGGCCGCGGTATATCTTTCGAACAACCCGCAGCCTCGAACAAGCCGCAGCCAAACCTTCAGCCCTTATCTGTAGATAACGTTTGTTAGTCTCATTTCATTTCTCATCTCAGAAATTAATCTGCTTAGTCCTCATGTGTGTATAAGTTCTGTTCTCCTGGTAGTTTAAGGGACTTTACTACATATCTTTTTTTTTTAATCTCCAAAAAAAATGTTTCCACTAGTTCTATCGTAGGACTGTGCAGTAGAACTAGTGAGAATTATACGTTTTTTCTACTCGACTGTACATACAAACTTTGAAATTAGATCGTATCTAAACATAGTGGTTCGAATCGCCCCATTCCTAAGAGCTATTGGTCGATTCACACCACTGGGCACTCCATGGACCGCCGTGGTGCGAAACAGCCCATTCTTCAGAGCTCTTCTGCGTTTCACACCGCGGTCCGAACCACTCGTGGTGCGAAACGACGAAAGACCCGTACCAAGTATGTGTGGATCTTAAAATATTTCTGAGCTGGTTTCGGCTGTTACGTCTCAGAGTAGTTATGAGAAATCCACCCTATTACATTATTAATATGTAGTTTGTAAAAAAAATTACATGTAAAAGAGTTTGTAAAAACCTATTTGTAAAATGATTTATTATTTATCATTCCTTCTTTCAACATGACCAAATAGCAAAAGAACAGCAAAATTTACACATTAAAATGTTAAAAATAGATTAAGTGTTTCCATTTTAAACCCAGCACTTTGCAAGCTGCGGTTATTCTGAAACGCGTTGAATATTTGATCACGACAATGTGGTAACTCTCCGTGTTTCACTCAGACAAATACTACAAAAGGATTTAGTAAAACAAAGTGTTCGCATTACCTACATGTTAAATTCACTAAGTTCTACTATGTCTATACAGTATTTTAGCGAACGTAAATTGAGGACAATAAATTAAAATCTTGTCCTTCGAAAGAATTGTTACTGAACTCTTAGGTACTGAAACCAAATATTAGCAGCCATTTTACGATTTCAGGATACGTACGGCGGTAAAATGTAAAACTAAAGGGAATACTTATGTGGGATTGTAGGTATATCAAACTAAACGAATAAAATATTTGTAAAACTATTGTAAATCTGTATATTAGAGATGAAACGGATAGATGTTGTGCCGGATACCGAATACCGAATATTCGGCCAACCTTGAAGCCGGATAGCCGAATATCCGGCCGAACATAGTTGAATGGCGACTTAGTGATTCACTCTTGTCGTTACAAGAGTGAATCACTAAGCAATCGGGTGAACTCGGGTGATTTCGGGCCCTTTCGTTTATGAGTGACATTAGCGCTTTATTGTCTTCTTGAATTGATTGCAAATACGATCATAAGAGGTTATGAAAAAACGTGTTCTTGTTGTTTGAGTTTGTGCCACAAACGTCTGTTGCTTTTTAACGCAGAGAAATTGGTATTTATTCGCCCTTAGTACAGTTTTAGTATTATTTTTTTGTTTTATATTAAAAATTCATGAGTCTCTTGTTAAATAATATGCCTTCAATCTTAATGTCGTATTTATTTGATATCCGGTATCCGGCCGGATACTCGTTTCTTATCCGGTATTCGGCCGGATATCAAATTTGAGCCGGATAGGCCGGTTACCGGATAGTTACCGAATATCCATTTCATCTGTACTGTATATTTCTAGAACACAAAAAGTCAACGTTACACCGTACGTCCATCGTGAATCGTAATCGCCGTTCTACCCTCCTTTCACTCGCACACATACTTCTCTTTCTTTCATTCGCTGCGTTCCGTTTTAACAATTATTAAGCTGCGTTCATACTTTAATACTATACAATATTTTTCTCACACTCCATCGTGATATAGTACCGGTGACCTACCCCTGCTTTGCAAGGAACATATTCTAGCAGATTGTGGTTCTATGTCTCACAGCCACAGCACAAACTTTCTTAAAGATAATAAAGACACCATGGAAAACCATTTTGTTGTTTGCAATAATTTATAGAAATAACCATCTTATAGATTTATGTTAGAATGCTTGAGTGGAACCTTCATAAACAAAATATCAAGCAGCAAAAGAAAATGCAGCTATTTTAAACGTACGACGACTATAAAAAGTCAGTCTGTGCCAGGAGTCTAGGAAAGCCAAGCCTGTAAGGAGCTTATCTATATTTTGCTGAATAAGACATTGTTCGTTTATGGTATCGCTATTCGTTTTGTGGTGACTTGAGTTTATCTTGCTATGAGTGATAGTTCCTCTCGTTACTTTTAAGGAATTATCTAGTAATAATATTATGACTCTTTAAATTCTCCACATAAAAAAAAACTTACTAAACACATAAAAAAGTTCAATTCAATTCAACAACAGATTTTATTAAAGATACGAGTACCTGTAGTTCGAGATTCGAGTGTACACCTACATTTCGAGACCAAATTACTGTATAATGCAGACAATCACAATAACCTGGTCGTTCAAAAGTCCTCAAATCAAGTTTTAAATAAAGCTTTAAATCTTTGTGTCTTAGAAGGTTTAAACACCGAAAATAAATTCCTTAGTCACTTGAACTTTTATTTATTTAACACTTCAAACACAAAGGACAGAGGCGAACTTAATGTCATAGGCATTTCGAACAATCTTCTTTGTGAAACAAAAATGGCCTCTAAGGCTGAAATTTTGTGACTGCAATTAACGGAACTTTGGAATGTGTAGGTACTTTTCAACTTTTCTTAAACATCATTGCCATTGGTAAAAAAAAAATGATTACTTGCAGTGAGGTGAGTGTGTATGTGTGTGTGCGTACGTTATACTATACCAATGCATTAAAAATTACAACATTTATTTCGTTCTATAGATTGTCGAGCATACGATTTTATAATTGACTAGCGGACGTCCCGCGGTTTCACCCGCGTAGATCCCGTTCCCGTGGGAATACAGGGATAAAAAGTAGCCTATGACACTCAGCAATAATGTGGCTTTCTTTTGGTGAAAGAATTTTTGAAATTGGTTCAGTAGATCCTGAGATTACCCCTTACGATTTAACAAATACACAAACTTTACTTCTTTATAATATTAGTATAGTAGTATAGCTTTGACCTGCTCTTGACCTCGATCACGCCTGATGGGGAGCGATAGATGAGGTCTATGATGGAACGAGCGTACTTAAAAGATGTCTGTTCACTCTTGCTTTGTAAGCAGGATAGGGAGGAACATATTTTCAAACAAACAAAACAATGTATTACGAATGTCCAATTATTCATTGAAATCTTTCATATTGAGATGGAAAGTGAGTAACGGAATCGGAGCGCTGGATTTAAATTAATAGATCTGATTAGAGCACAGAATAAAAACGGTGATTAATGTTGCAGCCTTCTTAGAACAAGAGAAGAAGCAAGCTGGTATATTAAAACTAACTATATTATTACAATATTTTGAAGTAAATCTCAAGAGTTTTCTGAAGGCTACTTAAAAATCACTGGAGTCGAAACGGTACCCAAACGATCGACGGTAAATGAGGGTACCTACCTGAATTCAGGTACACGACGTTACATAATATTGGTGACCTATTTCTGTGATATTCGAACTTTGCTAATGATTACAACATTTAGCTACATAGTGTTAGGTCCAAGTTTTTAAGGGTCAATCTTTGAAGTCTGGACCGCTTAATAAACTAAAGTAACTATTACCTTAAAATTAACTAAAAAATGACTTCAAAAACTTCTCAACGCTGTCAAGTAGTAATGTGCCATAGAGACTATCAGCGTTGCAACGTCGTATGGTAACGCCTAAGCTTTAGGCTAGTTTTTACCTTGGCGAGAAGTTAGCTTCTGGCCAAGGTTAAAACTAGTCTTTGGGTTACGGGAAGTGCCAACTAGGAGTTTAAAAATGTATTTATGGTCTTTGTGTGTGTACCTATGTTTTTAATAATATTTGTAAAAAATTATAACTCAAAAACAAGTTCTGCTACGCCATTTTCGGGCTTCTATGGTAGCCAAAGAGAAATGTAGTTTTAAATGAACTATTTCAGAGCAAACCTTACCGAACTCTATCTAATCTGCATGTTGTTGGAGCATGTTCAACAACATTTTAAAATGCAAAACATGACGCATCCGGTGAAATATCGTCCTACTTTAGATGCAGCATCCATCCATGTTAGTTGTCGTAGCCGACTTCTATCGGAAAATAACGTTACAGGAAGACGCATAAATCGAACTGAAATCGAGTTTTAATGTTGATACGTTCTTTCGTATCAACATCGAAATTGTACGGATGTACTTGTTACTCACGATTTTGCTTGCAGGTTTGCATACAAACTCCAAATTCTATTTTCTATTCTAACTTTGTAATGGGTATTTCATTTTGCAACCATCACCATTCTTCTTCTCCGGTAAGATGACTTATTTGTAAGGATTCCAGCAGGACCCTCTTCTCACAAAACCGCGTTTACTTATGCTACAATGTTATCGAAATTTAAATACAAAAAAGCACTCTCCGGCACGAGTGCGTTGGGTCGAAGGTTCATGCAAAATGGATGAAAGTGTTGTGGGGAAGGTACAAAAGCGAATCCCCTTTTTCGACATTTATAAAGTCCTGACAAAAAGCCGGTCATTAATTGCTAATCAATCATCCGAATGTAGGCAATGCTTTTTCAGTACCCACTTATTATTTATATTTTTCTCGAAATACCTGCACCATATTTAAAAGACAAGGCCGGCAAATGTCCTACCGGGGGAGCAAAAGCCAGAAATGTCTGGACAAATTTGCACTGATGATTGAGGAGTCTTATTAAATGAAGGATTTTGGAAAACCGGTGCCGAACATCCCCATTGTGGCAGTCTTTAATTCTAAATAAGTCCAAAACGTCCACTTCCCAAAATGGTAATTCCCATAATGTCTATTTTCCATTTCGTCCACTTTCCCAAAACGACCACCAATCTACAATTCCCAAAAAGTCCACTTCCCATAACGTCAACTTTTTAAATAGGTTTTTCTTTTTTATCAAAGTGTTATTTGGTCCCATCATAGTGAGCTGCAACAGTCAAAACGTCCAGTCTCCCAAAATGTCTAGTTCACATACTTCAGAAAATTTTAAACAATTATCGAAATGACAAATTGTCAAATTATGAGACTGCCATTGGGGTTTGAATGTGGAGGAACTGTGTTGGTAAATTCGCTAGACTAGTTCGCATCGCTAACTTCACCCTGTGAGGGGTCTCACGGCTCTTAACGATGCAAACAACAAATAACAACAATACACACAACACACGTCGTGACAATACACACTAGTATCTCAGTTAGAAGCCTTCACGAAACGCGTTAATAAATTAATTAATTGCTCTGTTATTCCAAATTTCAAGCGCACACTCAACAGACAGCACGGGGAACTGAGTTTGATAGTACAGTAATCATGACTATATTGGAAAAAGAATTATCTATTTATAGGTAGGTAATATTAGCTCAAAATACAACGACTAGAATAGGAAACCTTATCCCTATTATCAATGAGAAAACAAAGAACTTCTTCTATTCACAAATACCAAGGTCACTGATACACGTCATGCCCTTTGTGTGATACGTCTCATAATCTGCTATGATACAGTTCCCTCTCACTGAGCTAAGTGCACTTATGAGGAGGGCCACGGACAAGATAGGGGATAGAGGGATATCACTCTGGTGATTTGCGAACGAGTTGCAAGCGAGGCGAGAAGCACGGTCTGCTCTTAGTGGAAATTCGTTTAAATCGGCGCTATATCACAATGTTATGCATATTCGACGCGACTGGAAATGCCAAACCCGTCGCCAAATTTTGTGCCGACTCAATTTAAATTGTCATCAATACGCTAAGAAGAAGAAGAAATAATGATTTGGAATCTTTTTGTAATTGGTTGTAAATAATACTAATACAATTGTTTTTCAAATTACATAATATCTGATATAGTTTGTTCTCGCTCTCTCGTTTACACTGACGTCAATTGCAAAAACGGCGCTACTAACTGTGCTCGATACAAACTCACATCAAGCCCGATATTCTAACACTCCGCTTTGAACTCGGTCGCAAGTTGCCAATGCAATAACTCACCCTAAGTATAATAGTATGTCAAATGTCTGTGGAAGAATGAACACCCTATATAAGTAGGGTTCTAGGCTAAGTGTTTATTTAACGCGCGTTCCCTGAATGTAGGACGGACTTGCAGAAATATTCCTCTATGAAACGTGACTGGGTCACAGATATGAACGTTTACCTGGTTTGATAGGTCTGATGCGATCGGGTCGGTATGATTCTGCAATGCCGGGCGGTAAAATCGAAAAGACAATGCTCAGAATCGACCTGTGCAACTAAAGTATCGGACATATTATCACGATAAATCATTATCTGTTTTATTAAGCTATTGCAAGCTTCTATCGCGGGCCTTGAGCGTGGAGAGCGAATCCAGAAATTCCGTAACGAAAATTTTCAAGTTTCAGGTTTCAGGTTGCTATGGTGAGCTGAGGTTGTCAAATTAAATAATTAATTATTTGCTGTTGATAAAAAATGCTATGCAATAGCTTTACCGCGGCAGTCTCCGAGTGCCACATTTAGTTTTTTTTATTATATTATTTTCAAATAGTTTTTTAACACGGACTAGGCTTCATTAAACGCCGCCATTTTCGTCAAACGTCATGTCAATGTTGTGTCAAGATTAGGGATGTAATCAATTGTAATAATTATCAAACGATTGCATTTTTTATGACTTGTAAAAATGAATGTTTCATATTTTTTAATCAGAATCACATTTTGGGTTTATTTCGAATAAAATGTTTTATGATGATAAGTCTAAAATATACAACCATACCGAATGTGTCGACCCGAATACGTATGCAGCGACCCCGATGAAATATTTAAGTTCAAAATGATTAATTGTAAATTCAATTTTACGTTTAGTCGAGCACACACACACATTATTGATTCACATCGAACCAATACACATTAATAAGCAAGCTTTGAAAATATTATATATTAATATTATATTATCTGTAATACTACAGATATGAATGAAGTCGTATGCCTATGTATGTGACCGCCTCATTGCTCTGGTGGTCGCAAACGTTATCACCACACATTCGTGATAGGAGTTACACTGACTGTGTTTAATACACGTTTTTCCTATTTTGGTGAAATTAAAAAACCTGTTAAAAAAAAGAAAATAACTTAATAACAACGTATGAAACAAAATAAGAAATGTAGGTATGCTGCATACATTCTCAATAAATAATACAGTAATTTATTTATTGTGTCTTTTTCTTAAATATCCGGTGTCCCCCCACCTTCCCCTATGCTGCATACATTCTTCTAACGTGTACAAACCATTTTCCGTAAACGATTAACGCAGTATAATACTAAAGTAATTAACCAGACTTTTTCTTCAACAGGAAAGCCCCCGGATATCCTCGCCTGCTCGATCACGTTGATGATGACACTGGTGCTAGTTGCTGGAGTTAGGAAATCCCTATTCTTCAACAACTTGCTGAATGCTATCAACCTAACAATTTGGGTGTTCATCATGGCAGCCGGCTTGTTCTACGTCGACACTGCCAACTGGACGGAACATAAGGGATTCTTGCCTTTTGGATGGAGTGGAGTGAGTACTTGATAAACTTTTCATTTTTTTAACTTTAAAAAGGTCACACGACTGGATTGCGTAGATAATAGGGTAGTTGACAAAAAAAGAACTAATAAGTCCGTCAGATAGATTTCCACAAAATATTGGACACATATATTTTTCTTTTCTCACGTAAACAAAAAGTGGAGACGATACAGTGCTTCGAAAAATCGTCTGACGTCACAGCTTGGTAAATTTTTTGCCACGACTTCACAAGCCCCCACTTATGATCTTTGACACGTTTTATTTTCATACATTTTTATTAATTTGGTAAAACAAAAAACACGTCACCGATATTTTTCTTATTCCAGGAAACATCCCTATTATAAGTCATTATGTGTGTGAAAGTAAAAACGACAACATACATCAAGTCTATAGCATCGTTGTGAATAAATTCCACAGAAATTGGTCGTGTCTCAGCAGATTTTGTTTTATGTCAGCCAGTTACAGGAACTTTTAAATGGTCTAAATAAAGTATATGTAGCTAGAGTCACAGCACAGGACACTGGGGATCACGTGGACACTCTTATAAATCAGAGAGTCTGACATTGTGATGAGGAGATTCTTCTACTACTTAATAAAATAATATGCAAAAGATAATACAATAGCACTCTTCTTGAACTTTAATATCTAGCGTCACTCAACCGTACGTTATTCTAAATCGATATTCATTTCTTTTAATTACCGCGAGTCTTCACATCCAAATCGATCGAATTATGTTTCTAGAGACAGTTGGAAAACGGGTTGAACACCAGCCTTGAACCCATACATTCCACAAATTGATTTTTACTTGTCGTCCAACATTCCCAGTTCCACTCGAAGGAGACAAAGCAAAAATGTAATTACGTAGACACTGACATGTTCAACCTTTCCGATCGTTATCAGAGGAGTGACGCCGCGACACGAGAAATTGGTGGGATATATAAGCCAGACAGAATATTTATAGGCGCTTTATACCCAGAAATGTAGGCCAGGCTTGATCTTTTTCGTAGCCAGTATTAAATAGGGTAGTTGACTGACTAAAAAAAAAATATGATTATGTTCAGTCCGACATAGATTATCGAAAAATATTGGTTAGGTGTTTTTGTTTTTATCAAATTAATAAAAATGCTCGAAAATAAAACATGACAAAGATCATGAGTGGCTTTTGACGTCACTTTCTGGTAAAAAATGTACCAAACTGTGTCGTCGCACGACTTTTCGAAGCACTATAACGTCTTCATTTCTTGTTTACGTAAAAAAATAAAAAATATGTGTCGAATATTTTTTGGAAATCTATCCGATGGACTTGTTATATTTTTTTAGTCAACTACCCTATTTACGTAAGTGTGAAACTGACAATCGTGCTCGTTTATTAGTTTCGTAGGAGCCTTACAACGTCTAGGTTAGTAATAAAGGCTGTGTGTACTTATTACTGGTGCTAAAACGTTTACGGTGTTGCCAGCTGCCGTGTCAGACATTAGTTTAGTGGTGGTAGTATGGTGCAGAGGATTGCTGCGTGCTAACAAGACAAGGTTTACAACCTTGCGAGAAATGAAAATTACTTACAAACTTTATAACATAACGCCTGTAATTTGTGTAACGTTAGACAGAGGTTGAGATGTCGAATAATATGACTGGCGAAACGCGGGATTTCGGCCAGTTGTGCTTGAAATTAATTAAAAACAAAATATAAATACGCAAGCGTCTTGCATTCGTCTGCTAATTTTTTGAAAAGTTATAGAGATACATGACATAAAATAACTTTTTCATAAAATACATAAATTGTCAACTACCCTAAAAATATGAAACCTAGTACATACCTACTTATATAATTATATTCCATAGTGGTGACACATGCGCCGGTCTCTATTGCTAAAAGTGATTTCCAAAATGCAGCTCTGCTTTCCAGTTTTAATTACGGTTCTCAGATATCCAACGTCAAAAACCACGCCGTCAGCTGCAATTTCACAGAGCGAACTAGATCGCAATTCCATTCATTCGATCTCGGTCACCGGACAAAGACAACGAATCGGAAGTTTGAATGAAACGAAAGTTTTTTATCGCGGTCGCTGCTGGGACCGCTATCCACACTGTGTCGGATGAGTTCTAGTTTCCACTTTGACTTTTCAACCATAGGGACGGAAGATAAGAATGACAGTCAGTGGCGTTTCTATCAGATAGAAAGCACTTTTATTATTTTAAGGATGTGTAGAGTGCGGACCGGATGGTCTACCATGTTCAATTCGAACAAAAATGTAATTACCACTCGGGTCGATCTTTAGGTACAACCACGCTAGCCTAGGTTGGCCTGCGGATGGGTGAGTATGTATCCATTAGATACCGAGTTTCCTCCGTGCCTCGTAAAACGCGTTAAGCTGTTGATCCCGGCTGCGATATATAGATCTTTGGCAGTCGTTACAGGTATTCAATGACCTGAGAGTCTGACAACCAGTCTTACCCAGTATTAACTGGGTGGGTTGGGGGTCTGATAGTCCATTTAAAATACTGGTATTCAGCTGCATCCGGTTAGACTGGAAGCCGACCCCAACGGATCATTCCCACTAGTTCTACTGCACAGTCCTACGATAGAACTAGTGGGAACTTTTTTATTTTTTTTTCCCACTAGTTCTACGATTCAATGTGGTACGAAATCGTAGAACTAATGGGAACGAAAAGTCGATGGATTTTTTCGTTTTTCGCTCTACGATCAAGGATCAATGTAACAAAATCGTAAAACCAGCGGGACTCAAGTTTCTCATTCGTTCTATCACACAATTTAGGGTACAACTACGGCACAAACTACCAGGAGAATAGAAGTAGGCAGGAGGTATTGAAAATTGTTTTTATTGAAAAAAAAAAGTTTTCACTAGTTCTATCGTAGGACTGTGCAGTAGAACTAGTGGGAATGATCCACCCCAACATAGTTGGAAAAAGGCTAGGTAGATGATGGAATGCTGGCCAAATGCAATTACTACATATTTTCAGATAACATTCGAGTTTAATTAATCCGCAACCTGCGCTCGGCATTTGTTTTTCTCGCACATACTCGTATTCGATTAGAAAGGGGCAGCTTTGATGTCCGAAACATTTATGTAGGTACCTAGCACAGCAACTCACCTTTGGTAGATAGATATTGTGTGTATCAAGTTCTGGACATAGGTCTGCCCTTTGATCTTGTTCAAGTTTTAATCCTTTTAAAGGCTGTTTGAAAGTGATCGTCTGTCATACTCTAGTTGATATGATTTGGAAGCATAATTATAACAAAAAAACACACGTCTTGAAGTTTTTTTTTCTGATTTCGCACGTTATACTTAATATTATCTATCAGTATAAACGGTAAGACTGGTTGTTAGACTTTCAAGCGTCTGACTACCTGTAGGTAATGACTAACAAATATATTATCAATCATCTTTATAATATGGCAGTAGGATCCAGATCCAACGTCTAAAAGTGGTAACCGAGATAAGGAGATAACTCGGTATATAATGGATACATGATTAACCGAGGCAAGTAAAGTAAAATTGCGAAATTATTTATTTTAAAAGTAATACGACTCATCCGAAGAACAAAGTCCGATCTGCAGGGTTGATAGTTTTCAGTAGACGCAATAGAAGTTGTTGACTCGTGTAAGTCTTAAACGGTGAGACTTGACTTCCAGATTTTTTTGGTATGTTAAAGCAACGCCCCAGCCTAGTTAAATGCTATGTAGTGTTTATTTCTTATCCTTTTATTTAACGAGATAGTGAGTTCCATTACATAAGACGTTTTGTGCCGGAAGAGCGGGGGTCCGTAATGAACATCATACGTTGTTTTACGGAGATGTCAGAATTAAGTGACGTTCTATATTAACATGGGTCATTTTTTGTTGGATTTACCCATCTTTTATGAGTCCTTTGTGACTATCTACCTTCAAATATTTAAAAATAATGTAAGCCATATTATGACTACTCCGCAATATAACTAAATAAAAAATGAAATTACGAATTAAAATTGTAAATTAATTTAAAAAAAATACTTAAAATAGATAGAAAAACCATTTCATGGCATCAGTTTGAGCAATAATCACACACAGTTCGGTACCAATCAGAAGCATCGTGGCCAAGACGAGGTTTCATACGTAATAACAACAATTAAACTGTACGTAATTAACCCTAAATAAACTGTTTAAATTGAGAGAAAAAATATCATCATTCATCATCATCATCATCATCATTTCAGCCAAAAGACGTCCACTGCTGAACATAGGCCTCCCCCAGGCGTCGCCACATTGACCAGTCCCGTGCGTCTCTCATCCAGCGGTTTCCTGCAACCTTGACCAGGTCATCGGTCCACCTAGTGGGAGGCCTTCCAGCGCAACGTCTTCCGGTTCGCGGTCGCCATTCCAGAACTTTTCGGCCCCATCGGCCATCCGTTCTGCGAGCAATGTGCCCTGCCCATTGCCACTTAAGTCTGGCGATTCTTCGGGCTACGTCGGTAACCTTGGTTCTCAAGCGGATGTCCTCATTTCTGATTCGATCACGCAAGGAAACTCCGAGCATAGCCCTCTCCATTGCCCTTTGGGTGACTTTGAGCTTTCTGATGAGGGCCATTGTGAGCGACCACGTTTCGGTCCCGTATGTAATCACTGGCAACACACATTGGTCATAGACTTTCGTCTTGAGACACTGGGGTAAGTTGGACGAGAAGATACCGCGCAACTTCCCGAACGCTGCCCAGCCGAGTCGGATTCGACGATTGACCTCTTTCTCGAAGTTAGATCTACCCAACTGGACCGTTTGTCCCAGGTAGACATAATCGTCCACAACTTCGAGCGTAGAGTCTCCGATCTTGATAGGAGTGGGTGTTACATGAACATTCAACATAACCTTGGTTTTGTCCATGTTCATTTTAAGACCCACTCTTTCGGAAGCTCTACTGAGGTCATCGAGCATTGCACTGAGGTCTTCCATGGTCTCAGCCATGACCACTATATCGTCGGCAAACCGAAGGTGAGTGATGTACTCGCCGTTGACGTTGATGCCAAGTCCTCTCCAATCCAGAACCTTGAAGATATCCTCCAATGAAAAAATATATAAGTATCTAAAATATTCCTTATTCTGATAGATGGAATGGATAGGTGCCGCTCAGAATGGCTTCCCTTAGAATTGATCATCACATTGTTGATGTTTGTAAAGAATCGGATTCTTCAGAAACATCAAGAGTGGTGTGTATGTGGTTAAGAGTTTTAACTCTTTACCACTTTCTGACCTGCACAAGCAGCAGGAACCATAATAGTTTCAGAATATGCAGGTTTTAGTCGTTTGTATAGAGTTCTTCATGTTACCGCGAATTACTAAAATATTATAATCAGGTTAAGTCAGATCATTTTTAAAAACCAATTTGTGGAGATCACTACCATCTGTCTGCATTAACTTCTCGTATGTTACTCAGGTTAATCTTCTTGCCTTTAAGGTAATTGCGACTAGGTAGCTCGCGAGAAATTCGTTCTTTTACGTTTTTTGTAATTTACCGATCAGTGCCAGGTTGTATGTTAAACAAAATAAGAATCACGACCGTAACAAATATGACTTTACTGAGTAATATTATTAAAATCACCAATACAACCGTGTCAGTTCATTTAAGTCTCTTGATTGTCTTTTACATCAAATAGTCACTTTATTTAACATACAACCGGACACTGAGCGGTAGACTGTAAAAAAACGAATTTCTTGGGCTACCTTGTCGTATTCACCTTAATGTATTTCATTCAGACCTCATTATTGACAAGACATTTAAAGTTAAACACGTCATTCTGGGTTCCGTTGCGGACAGCATAGGGTTCTCCTTCCTTTTTGGCCCATCTTACTAATAAAATCGCCATTCATGAGGGGTATATAATATAGCTTTGGCATCTTATTTTCTTCATGTTATCTAAATATTTGATGATGAAATTCCACTGCATAAGTGCGAAGTAGCAGGCGATTTCGTTGTGCTATATGACGATGAAGAAATCGCAGAGAAACTGTCTACATGATTAGGGTAGAATATGCTATTGCAGGTCGATTGGACATTAGTAGGAGACGGCAAAGGAGCTGGCACTGATAGTTCCAAATTTAATGGGGTAGATCTGTGGTGAGCAATGTCCAACTCTTTAAGCTGTATTATTGTTGAATTTTTGAAACTAGAACGCGCTTTCAAAGAAAATGTACCAGTAGGCCAATCATTAACATCCTCGGTAGATGGATCAGATATGACATCCGGTATTGAGCTGTCGCAGGTAATTTCTTTGGTCCGACCATGTTCATCTAAAACTTCTTCCCATATGTCAAGTTAACTGCTTCCGTAGTTGTTTAGGCGTTTGCCTTGTGACCCGGTGATCATGGGTTCGATTCCCACGGGAAGCATACTTTGTAAAGTTGTTTCCAGTTTTTTTAGAATATTGCAGGCTTGAATCACCTGACAGTCTGATAAAAAGATGATTCTGTTCTTCGGAAGGCACGTATAAGCCGGTGGTCCCGAAAAATTAGTTTAGAAACTCGTCGGTCGTTAAACTATACTACTCACACGATAAGAAGAAGATAATGGATAGTTTCTGACTGATTTCTTCTGCACCAGGAGGCAAAGGTGATGTTTGTTGTATCATGACGTTGTCATCAACATTCACAACTGAAATTTAAAAAATAACATAGGTATTCATAAAATACCAAATATAATAATGTATATTGCAATACAAATTTAGTTAGCTATTAATTAACAAATTTAAAATAAAAAATCTGTATATTTATCGATATTTTTAATTGAACAACGGCCTAACTGATTTCATTATCCCAGTAACAACGTCTTATCTTAATTAACATCGAACCAACAAATCGTATCACAGATTCCGTTAAAAAACGTCCTAAATACACATCAGACGCTTAGAAATTCAATAAAGTTCGGATAAAATTGTCCTAATATTTCATAAGACCTCTACTTTTTATTGCTTATGATTAATGAAAGAATGATTACCCTTTGAATAAACATTACACTAATCGCATTTTCGCACTAAAAAGGCGTTTCTATATCTCTCCGTCAAGAAACGTCCTAAATGAAAATCGATCGCCCGCAACTGTATAATGAGGCAAAAAGTAATATTATAAATAATGTTAATAATTTTAGAACTTAAAAGGGTGTCTTACGAAATAAGACAAGTAATGAATCGTCAACTTACCAGCATTTACACTTTTAGTCATATAAACATCAGGAACAGCTGAAACTGATGAACTAAGCTCAGGCGTTTCTCCATCTTCTTTAAGCATACCCAATTTTTTTTGTGATCGTGACATCTTAATAAATATGTTTTGCATGCAAAACACTTGATATATTATTTTTTACATAATATATCAAGTGTAACAGAAAAAAAAACTAAGCGCACGTCATAAAAATGCCCTCCCTCCAACAAACAGCGGCCGAACTGACGAACGGACGTGGCGCCCGCGCCTTCGCCGCACCCCGCGCGCCGTCTCTTGATCACTTAGTGCGTTTTTATGCGGAACTAATTTCAGATTGAACGTTATTCGATTCTATATTTCCGAAACTAAATAAGATACGAAAATTCTAAAAACGCACGTCTGTAGAGTTCGTATTCCTTAACTCGTCTAGCTATTTAACTCGTTTTTGCTCCATGATCACATCGGACTCTGTTCTACGGATAAGTCGAATAAGTTCACATTTTTATGACGCCTTTTGTTGCGTAAAGTTTTACAGTTCCAGTATTATATTCCAAGCAAAGTCTTTGTTCTCGATTTGATATGAAAATATGAATCTTTAATTTCTAAAATGCAGACAAAGACAGATGAAGAAACCAAAGAGAATATCAAGAGATAAAAAGTTTCATTGTGAAATTAAATCATAATATTGAAAGTTCGCATGATTCTTTCACAATAGAAGATAATAATATAATGGCGTACAATAAGTAATAGAAACTGTACAAATTCTTTGAATAAGAGAACAAAATGAGGCTTTATTTGCATACAAGTTTTACATTTCAAAATGGATATAGTACATTACTGCAGCGGCCAGCAACAGAGTCTTTGATGGACGAACGTGTAAATGTGGGCCGAGGCGAAGCCGAGGCACACATATGTAAGTCCATCAATGCCTAGTTGTGGCCAAGGCTTGTATAGTACTTTTCTCAAATAATGCGAGGAAATTAAATACAATTTACTTTTCAAAATCACATACAACAATAATTTTTCACGCGTTGAAGAGTTCAGCCAATTCGAAATTTAAATAAAACCTATAATAAGTCACCTCCTTGGTTGCTATGGTTCAGAGTAAAAGATCGTTCCATTTTTAAATAACACGACAGATATGAGTTTAGTATGTAATTTATTTGGCCGCTAAACACGACAGCTATGGATTTTCATACAACTTTTGCCGGCCGCTGGTCGCATGTATCTGGCCAGTACAGCAATTTCGATTTATCTCGAAGAAGGTTGTCAAAATAATGCTCACATTTCCAAGCATGTTTGAGAAAAAAATTTATGGAACATGCAGAAATTCACGTAGCGAACATAATCCTATTAAAGCATTTTTATGGTTTTAAAATGTACGGACAAAACTGAGCTGCGGTTATTATGAAAATAATTGAGCATTTATTTTGCGTGTAAACTATAAATAGACTTTTAAAAGCTCGTGGCTGAATAATTACAGACGCACGGGTCGATTTTAAAGCTTGCCGAGGTTGGTTCGGGGATGGGTGACCATTATTACATACCGAGACTCATCTGGATGGCCGATGGGGCCGAAAAGTTCGGGAATGGCGACCGCGAACCGGAAGACGTTGCGTTGGAAGGCCTCCCACTAGGTGACCCGATGACCTGGTCAAGGTTGCAGGAACCCGTTGGATGAGAGACGCACGGGACCGGTCAATGTGGCGACGCCTGGGGGAGGCCTATGTCCAGCAGTGGACGTCTTTTGGCTGAAATGATGATGATGACTCATCTGTGCCTCGGAAAGCACGTTATGCTATTGATCCAGCCTGTCATTTGAAGTACTTTGACAGTCGTTATGAGTCAAAAGTCTGATATATAAGCAGTCTTGCCAAGTGGTATCGTATTACCCAGTTACTGGGTTGTGGAGGTCAGATAAGGCGTTAACAAATTAATGTAAAATACTGGTATTTAGCTGCATCTGCTTATACTATAATCCAACCCTAAAATAGTTGATAAAGGCTAGGCAGATGATGAAATGTTGAAATAGACTTAAAATAATACTAAAAGTAAGCACAAATATCATTCCCAGTATTGCTATTGAACGTGCTAATGCAGCCTTTCTTTATTTTTACCGTTTGTTATTCTTTTCGCATTTTGATATTTTACCTTCATATTTTCAATATATTATGATACAGCAAATTGAAGCAGTATTTTTTATTCTTCAATGAAATGGCAACCATGTTGTTCGCGTCTGTCGAACGTCATATGACACGATCCATGCACAATCGTCTTATATATATATATATATATATATATACATATATATATATATATAAATGTCATGTTGGTTTGTATACGCTTCAAAAACTCAAAAAGTTCTGCACCGATCGAGCTGAAATTTTAGAATTATATATAATCCGCATCAAGGATTGTTTTTACAGTATCCACGCGGGCATCAGCTAGTATTTTATAAAAGAGGACTTATTCAAATGGACTTATTGGAACTGCAACCACAAGTCTCTTTGTTCGATGAACTGAATATTTCGATTGTTATTATTATTTATACCGAAAACGGGATATTTACCATATTTACTTTTTGTTTCGAGTTCCCGTTATTTCGGCGTTGTTACAAGCACCACGATTTGTCTGCTCATAAACATTCAACCGCAATGACTTCAGTTTATCTGATCATGGTCATGGTTCTTCTTCTTTATCGTGGGCCTGACCTTGTTTTGGGCCTCTGACTGGGCTATTTATGCCGTTGAGAAATATGTCTCAGGCGTGCTGTTTTTCCTGCGATGTTTTCCTTCAACAAAGCAAATGCACAAAAAATAAAATACGCACATGGCTATGAAAAATCAGAGGTATTCGGTTTGTCAGTCCGACGGTCACTAGACTACCACTGCTAGCAATTATGGCTAACTTATATTTACTTACAAGAATTAGTATTCATATAATAATTGCCTCATTAATATAGCCTTGCGTAATTTCAATGAAGCCAAAGACAAATCAATTTAAAAAGTCAAGACCATTTCCACGGAAAAGTAAAAGTAAGTAAGTTCTTTCTTTTTGTATTGTTGGTACTTTTAATGGCTGCATACAGTTAATTAATTCAAATAAACTTCTTTTACTTGGAAGGCCGGTTAACCTGAAAAAGTTTTCTTTGAGCGAGGAATAAAATAATCCGTTCAGGAATGGAAAACGGTTGTTTCGAATAAGATTGTTTAAGAAATATTAGACGCTTCTCTGAGCATAGCTCACGTTGCTACGTAGGGTGGGCAACAACGTGATCTATGCGCAATGAAGCCTTAGTGAACTTCATTCTTATACAAATTGAAAATATTTCCGGTTTGGAAAGTAAATAATATTAATTAATTCAATCATCAAATCTCCTTTTCAACTTTTTGGTTCTGGTTCCGTAGACGCTCAACGTCGTTACTTAGATCTTAGAACTGGGATGGCGAACCAATAGCACGTGACATAATAACATTTTGGTCACGCAAAATCGGTATTTCAACTATATTTTTGTGTAGCTACTCGAGTCATTACATTCAGAGATTAAAACTTGTGAGTGGTTGTGCTATTCAGCTGTAGTCGGTTTGAATGGAAGCCGGCTCCAATATAGTTGTGAAAAGACTAGGCAGATGAAATGCTTATGAGTGAACAATAATGAAAATTCTGGAAGAACATTATTAAATTAATACTTAATAACTGCAAAATATATTGTTAAAATAATGAATTCTCTACAATTTACCTTCGCTTGATTATGCCATTTTTATTCATGACTCTACTTCGAAATTAGTATCGGGAATTAGTATGGGTCCAACGTTGAAAGGATTCAAACTTATGAGCTTGAATCCTTACAACGTTAATGTCTTGATTATGCAATTTTTATTCAAACGGAAACTAGCAGTTATTAATCTAACATTTGACACTAAGGAACTTGAAATACATAGTTCATCAAATTGTAAATTCAACGATGTTTCGGAGAAAGTTGTCCTTCACGTAATCCTATGTCTTTGTCAACCAGGTATTCACTGGAGCAGCGACCTGTTTCTACGCTTTCATTGGGTTCGACATCATTGCCACCACCGGTGAAGAAGCGAACAACCCGAAGCGGTCCATACCTCTGGCCATTGTCAACAGCCTGGGTATCATCCTCCTGGCATATGTTTCCACCTCCATGATGCTCACACTTATCGGTAAGTAAGAGACTTTCTGTTTTATTTATTTGCCATTTTTAACCAGTACTTTTTGTCTGGTGTTTTTTGTTTTTCTTCGTGTTCGATGCAATATTGCAATCGACCTTGTTGCTTATCGCATTAGGGACAGCAGCCGGGTTAATTCATTTCCATCATTTTAACTTAGACTAAACGTTAGTAGGTACAGTTACCTACTCGCAAAGGTTGTCGGGCTGTCCAAACAAATTGTAACAGCTTCAAGTCTATATATAGTTCTTGGAACAAACAAAAAGTTTGCATACGCAAAGACGACAAAATAAATATATTCCGTTGCACCACTAATAACTGAATGAGTGTAACGCTCAACGTGTTCAACATAGTCGTTGTCAACTTCGTTCGATTGACATACATTTAAAGATATTTGAAATACCTCAAAACTTTCAGTCTAACCGGATGCAGCTGAATATCAATATTTTGCTACTGTATATTTGTACGTAAACGGACTCCCCACAAAGCCGTCCACCACGCATTCAGCATGACACATCAAACTAAGTAAGTGCCGGGGCACACGATGCGTTGCGGCGCCGCACCGCAAAGATTCCGACGAATCGCCTTCAATTTCACTGGTCGTGTGCCCGCCAATTGGTCAAAATCATTGCGGTGCGGCGCCGCAACGCATCGTGTGCCACGGCACTAACCCTGCACAAAAAATATTGCGAACAAAAAATTTCTTTTGCAGAGAAAAATCACGTTTTGGAACTCAATGTAATACACTCAAAACATTATGCTGATGGAACTAGTGATTACCTCCAAAACCCCTGTAGATTGTGGAGGTATTTAAAGTCAAGTTACAAACCTAAAAAGTTTGTACATCGACCCCTAATATCTCAGTAACTAGACTGTTCCGCAGGCCGAGTTTCTGGTCGTAATTTAATTTCCTGTGTAACCATCTAGCTAGAGCGCTCGTTTAACGTGATTCCTCGCAGCATTAGAGCAGGGTGTACTATTAACCTACTCTGCATAGCATTAAATAGCAAAATTTAAATAAGTAATAATGTGACTACTATTAATATCTTATACGGGATATTTACCATGTTTGATTGTTGTTTCGAGTTCCCGTTTATCCGTGATCAGGGTGCTTGTAACAGCGCCGAAATATCGGGAACTCGAAACAACAATCAAACATGGTAAATATCCCGGTTATGATATTAATAGTAGTGTCAGTGACCATGTCAGTTTAAAAACTTATATAGTAATAATGTGGTTTCGTTTTTTACCATCCGGCTACTAAAAAGGAAACAACCGACCCGGATCGTTTATTATCTCTCGATTTTAGGGTTCCATACCTCAAAAGGAAAACACGGAACCCTTATAAGATCACTCGTGTGTCTGTCTGTCTTATCTCCGAAACTACTGAGCCTACAATTTTGAAAAAAAAAACAGAAATTAGTTCAGCACTTATAAATTACAGGAAAACCTATAAGAAAACTATGGTGCTAAAATAACATGGAAAATCTCTGAATATCTGCTACAATGGTACGGAACCCTACATGTGTAAGTCCGACTTGCACTTGGCCATAGTTTTTTATTTTATGGTGAACAAATAATTTGCAGATATTTTATCAAAAATCGTTCCGCAAAAGCTTTAACAGGGCATGAAAGTTTTCATTAAAACTCGACATCGCAATAGCCACACACAGTTTGTGTCAAAATAAACGCCAGCTTTTGACGTCAAAGGATGCAATACATTTTAATTATTTACCACGGACCGCTTTCATTTTACCATGCCATGCTGTAACCAAATAGGTATGTACGATAATAATATGTATGTACAACCTTTTAATAAACCTATAAATGTAGTCTGGATAGTAGTGTTTTTTCAATGACTAAATATTAAAACGGGTTGCATCATTCATATTTGCCAGATTTTAAGGAGATTTCTGTTTAATATAAGTATTATTATATATTTTTTTTCAATTTTCGTAGGTAAATGTGACCGGGAAAATCGAAATGTTTTCCAGTAAACAGTTACGTCTGTTTTGGCACATTGTAGCGAACTTTCCGTTTACGTCAGTAGTTAAAAAAAAAACAAAAAGACACTATGTAACCAGGATTGCGGATCCTGATGGATTTACAGCAACTAAATGAAGCATCATCCATCAACGACAACGATTTTTAAAACAAAACGATAAAATTGGGGATCCATTTCGATACTTTTATTTTAACTTTTTGATGTTTTCCTCATCCGTATAGTAGAATGGATGAGCTGTGCTGGTGAGAGTTTAGGCATTGCTTTTACATCAATTTGCGGTGTACAAAATCGATTGTAATTCTAAAAACTGGTCATAGTGTGTGTTGTGTTGCTATTCTACAAAAGCCTACAAATATATATACAATGCTAAACTTTTAATAAAGATTTTGAGTTTAAATATTAATTGTAATTTTTACCCACGACGGAACGGAGCCGGTATATGCGTTTTAACTTCTACGAATCACGATTATGGTGCCATGGAAGTCCTACTATTACGACGAAAGTTTTAGCACAAGGAGCAGCGGGGGCTCAATGACTGCGGCCCCAACATGAACAGGGTTTTAACCCAGGCAGTTTTGTGTAATTTATTGAAAAACCAGCGCTCTAATAACAGTGAAGGAAAGGTCGGGAGAAAACCAGCGTGTTATCGAACGAAGTTTGAAGATAAATGTGTCATCTACCAAACCACACTGGAGCCTAAACCTGTGTCCCAGCATGGTAACATAGACTGATCATGCTATGTTTAAGGTTATCGCCAGGTTCCTCGTAATGAATCTGTTACATGATCACATTTGTGCTCTTAATTTAAGGCGCTAACAGCACCGAAATTATCGCCACCCACATCTTATTTCTTCTTTTTTTTTATATGGGCTTACTCTTGACCTCAATCTTGCCCTAAGGGCAGAGATGAGGTCGACGATGGAACGAGCTTACCCAGAAGAAGCCTATTTACTCGCGACTTAAATGATTACTACTCTAAAATCACATCAAATTTGAATATTCAGAAAGTTATCATGCTAGTAAATAACCTGTAGTATTTTTAAAATCACTTTTCATGATTCTAGACTTGATAAATTCAGAGAATTACTGATTAAACATAAAAGGGACCACTATTGGTGGTATTTCAAATTTAATGTGATTTTAGAGTAAAAGAAATAAGAGGTGGCGCTAGTTTCGATGCTGTTACCGCCTTAAATTGACAGTTACAAGAACGTACACAAGAAGACACTAGTGAAGTTACTTTACCCTACTAAGCGACCACACCTGCAACAGAACTTTGTCCATGACCTGATTCAGTATGAGGGAGGAAACTTCGCACGCGAAATGCATCCAGGTCAAACTAAACAGTTGGTGACGTCATAAGGTGGCCATCATTATTCGTATGCATTGTTAGACTGGCTGGTTATGCTCCATGTTCCCTTATTTAAATATTGAATACTGCATGTATCATATTCAGAATTCAAATAGCTTAGAACTATCAATTTCTTTTTTATTTTCATTTATTTTACAGTTTATTTTTAAACTGAGGGAAGTATAAATAAATTAGGATATATTACATTTTACATTTGTTATATTACATTTTACTTATTACATTTATGTAATAATTTAACATAATTAATAATAATATTAAAAAAAAACTTTTTTTTTTTTAATTAATTAATTAATTTTTCATTTTTATTTTACTACTGGTTAGGTAGAGATGTACCTAATAGTACACCCACATTTCGACAGTTATGTTTAAATCCCATCTCATACGGGGCTAGTCTTATAAGAGTGCACGAAGCTGCTACTTAAAACATCCTGATGGGAAATCCTAATAATACTTTACCCGACCTCATGCTCAGTAGTCGCGCTTCCGACCTCTGAATTTTATTGCTTCTTGGTTATCGAGTAAATAACTGATTATGTGAACCAGCTGTTAAAAGTTAATACAACAGACAAACTGTTTCTACATGGTTTCTACAATGTTGATTAACTCAGACAGACTTACACCAGGTCCCCTACGTTGTTTCGAACGCCGCTGTTGCGACGCACGCTGTTGCGAATAATTTTTCCACTGCCTCACAGGTTCAACGTAGGGGACCCCTTACACCATATATCACTAAATACATTTAACGCTAAGCACACTTACTAAACTAATTAAACCAATACATTAAAATTTAATGCGTCGTGAAGCAAGCTCGGACTACTATTCGTTAATTGTATACAGTTAGGTCACACACTGCAGGGTAACAAAATAGCAGAAACTAATTGACGCAGTCAAACCTCTGGCATGTCTTGGTCCTAATTGACAGCTAGTGCGGCCTGACTGCCACGCTAAATTGTAACGCAATGGTGCCAATCTCCAAGACTAAGGACAGAAATGGTCCGTTTTATATTGAAACAAAGTAACTAATGCCACTAACAAACAAAACAATTATTGTTTATTATAGTAACCATCCTTCTGGATTAGAGCTCGGTTGATAGCAATAGGCTCGCCTATTTATATTACTTGGGACTGCAAACATAACTGGCGATAATATGAGAGTTTTTTAAAATTATAAATGGGCTTGCTCTTGACTTCAATCTTGCCCTAAGGGCAGAGATGATGTCGACGATGGAACGAGCTTACCCAGTAGAAGCCTGTTTACTCGCGACTTAAACAGATTAGGGTTATATGAACTCGGAAAAACCGACGCAGGCAGGGAATTCCACTCCTTGACTGTGCGCATAATAAAGGACCCAGCAAAGCGCTTCGTTCGAATGTGTGGAATGTCGACTAGGTATCGGTGAGAGAGTGTAATATAAGGCACACCTCGGCCTAACACTCGGGGGTCACAGGTGTGATGTTATATTATGTTATGTATTTTCGGAAAAATGACTGTAGGTCACCATAGTCCTTAAACCTCCGTCTAACGCTTATAGGCTGTCGTGATCTCGTGATATTTTGTTAGAATGTTTCTTAAATGCGAAAACAATATTTTTTACAAACGTTCAAGCAATACATCCGTATATTTCCACGAGGGTAAGGGTTATGAAGTGCGCGGCACCACTTCACACTCTGAAGCGAGTGAATGGCACTTAATAATTTTAATTTCAACCTTAATTAAACCATAGTTTTTAACCTCGTTCACGCTATAATTTTATTCATGTCTACACCTCTAGGTCTTTTTAACGCAATTACTAAAAAATTGGTTATTTATGAGATATCGGAATACAACGAGTTTATTTGCTTAATCTTCAACTTAGTCATCTGCCCAGCCTTTTTTCAACTATGTTGAGGTCGGCTTTCAGTCTTACCGAATCCAACTGAATACCAGTAAATTATATGGAGCGATTGCCTGTCTGACCTCCATTAGACACAGCTTTGCACTTTTATAAATTCATCTAAGTTTTACGCCCAAATACTCAAACGTCACTCAATTTTAAGTAACCCTCAAAACTCCTGCTATCTCTGTCACTCTGCGTTAAAGTAACAAAGACAGCACGAGATTTAAGTGCAACTTATAATTGAGTGACGTTTGAGTATTTGGGCGTTAGTCTAGTAGTATGAAACATTCCGACTCATGTTGTGAGTTCAACTATATTACAAGCTAAACAGGAGTGGTGATCAGTGACCTGAAAGTCTGACAGCCAGTCTTACTTAGGGTATTATACCTGCCTCAGATTAGGCTGGAAGCCGACCCGGATACACCTAGTCAGGAAAGGGCTAGACAGACGATGATGTTATGTTATCAAATCAGATCAAATATCGGATCTTAAATAACAGAACAGAACAAAATCAGAACGATTTAACCATTTCGAAAAAATATAAAATATTGAGATCACCTCCGCCGCGCCGCCATAAAATGAAAACTAATTTGTTCGATATATTTCCCCGAAAAATAAAATCAGTGAATATTGTATTGAAATTAAAAACTAATATGAATGGAAAAACGCAGTAAAATGTAACGTAATAATAATAGTAACGCTTTATTTTTATTTATTTCAACTGCACCGATCCTTTGCGTATTTACAAACAAAAAAAGTTTCCACAGAAGTATTCGAAGTGAATTGCAGCAAAATGTTCGTGGAATATTAAAAGACGCTAGACGTTTCGAGTGGCATCTCTTTGAACCAGAAGTCAATGTTATTCCTTACTGAATACTACGGGAAAGACGGAACTTCGAGTATTTTCTGATACAATTCACATTTACAATGTTCAGTCAAGTGTTTCCTTTACAAATAAAACCTACGTATTTTGTGTTCAATAGGATTTGATTTTTTGGTTTCTTTGGCTCATGCAACAGGTCAATTACTAATCATTATCAGATTTTTTTATTACCACATTTTTTGTTCATCTAGGTGTCCTCTAGCCATACATACATCACCAATCTCATCGTCAGCCGTGATTTCTAAAAAAAAAACGAAATGGCGGTGGGTCGAAATGCCAGCTTCCATACAAAAAAGTTCAAACCCTTTTACCGATATTTTTCTCAAGACTTCTCTCTTTACTCGTGAAACATTCCAAGTGGTGGTAAGAATGCTGGCATTGTCAGCATAAAAGAGAGTTGTGCCCTGTAGTACCTATATATAATTAGTGAACATTACACGATGTACTGGGAAGATGCGGTTCAAAACTTAGTTCTGTTAGACAAGGATCGTTTAACTAAAGTTACAACTGTTGGACTTGCTTCAGTGCTAATGTTGTGAAAATTAGTAAATACGAGTAGGACGCTGTGCCATTTGTCTTAAATGTTACAGTACCATGCTGAGAGGGGGAGGCCTTTAAGCCTCGTGCAGGACCAATTTTAGTTTTCGACTGGGCATGTATGAGTGACGTCATTATTATTATTATTACTAGACATTGGAGTGATTCATCCCCTTAGCGGACATGCAACGCATGTACTCCATGACGCGCGCTCGCTTCGCTCGCATATTAAATAACACTAATATCTTCTGTCCCCGAAGTGCCGGGGCTCCGCCGGCCTCCTTCGTCGGCCTACGGCCCGGTGCCCATGCCGCCCATAAAGGATACTGTCGCGAGACAGTCGTATTATAGGAACACGAAGAATAAATAGCGGACGTTTTGCTCCCATGACTTACTACGTTACGGTCGTTTTATCAACGAGGACATTTTGCTCTGCGGACGTTACAATCCTAATTGTTCAATTCGACGTGGTTTTTTTTTAAATTTTTGAGTACATGATATTGATGACATATTTTTAAACAGTCGAATTTGGAACATGGTTGTTAATCATTTGTTTATGGGACGGTTTTTCAATCGCCAGGTAACTTTTAGCTGAGGAATAAATGTCATGTTTTGACACATTGCCTACACAAAACTGTCAAAATGATAAACTTATTCGTCACATAAAAGTTAACTGGCGATTGATAAACCGGCCCTAACTAATATTGTAAGGAAAAGTAAAATTACTAAAATACCTTGTTAGGTGAAATATAATTGGTATCCTTAGTATTCCTTGGTACTTTTAACTCAGTTCAATACATCTGTTAACTAAGATCAGAAAGATAAAAACCAGTTTCAATTTCACACATTTTTACGAAAAAAGAACACGTGTTCTTGAATGAAATAATTTGTGTAAATAAACCAATTGGAAAGCAGCTCTAATTCAATTGAATGAATTGAATCTCGACAATTTCTCAATGAATTGATTCTCTAAGTGATATTGCGACATCTTTGACTTAAAGCTTTCATAACCTGAACGTTAAAAGCTAAAAAAATGTTTTTCTTGCTAGTTTTCTTGGGGCAAATAAATGTTATTGGAAAGCAAGCTGGCTTTATATGTACTGATCTTTATTGAGCCATCAGAAAGCGTTTGTGAACAGTTGAGTCGCGACAGCTTCTTGGTATCATATTATCACAAACGGGTGTATATAAACCTTCTCTTATTTATTACTACTACTACTACAAACTTTATTTATTTTAACGTTCTCGTTTAAAAAGTTAGTTTAAGTTTGATGATTATTATTTAAAAAAATATTCAAAGACCAACTGTGAATTCTGCTTCGTTTTCTTAATATTTTAAGCCATGTTATATGTTTACCGACTGATTTTATTGACGGCCTCGTTTGTGCGCGACCGCCAATTATTAGGTCCTGGTTTCAATCCCGGGGCAGGCAAAGTGGTATTCGGTTTATCCATCGAGCCGAAGGCAAGGGCTGATAGTAATGTCGAGGATAAAAATGGTTTTGTGGACGAGTTATAAACTCTGCTTTTCACTTCGGATGCGAGGAAATAAAACAGTAGTTTATCATATTATTTCTTTAATTAAAATTCAAAGTAAAATTTGTACAGTTTTGAATACTGAAGGAAATTGTTTTTATTTTTAATCTTACGAAATTGATATGAGGCTTGCAGACCTATACATCATCAACAGCCTATTAATGTTCCCACTGCTGGGACACAGGCCTCCTCTCTTGGAGAGGGACTGGGCTATAATCTACCACGCGGGCCCAGTGCGGATTGGTAGAAAAAAAAAAAATACACAAAGTAATGAGCCTGCCTGGGTTCGAACCCACGACCTACTGTTCGTAAGTCGGGGCCGCCACCACTGGGCCACCGCTGCTCGGAGACCTATACAGCCTACTATTAAATTAATTTTGTAACAATAATTTTCATTAATTAATTAAATAACTTACCGTACTTGAATTAAAATTATTATATCTTTTAAGTCTTAAAAAACACTTAAGGCAAATAAATTAAAGTAAATATTATAAAATAACAAATTCTATCTATGAACTTCTTATTGTGTTAGGCTGTATGGCTCATTTTCTTTGCCTTAATAAAGATACATTTATGAGTAGATACGTAAATGCCCTTGTGCACAAAATTCGATTTTGTGCAGCCTACCTATATCCTGCACAAATAAGCACTTTCAGAGCATGAAAAGTGAAAAAGTGCTTTGCTCACTCGTTTAAAGCTCACAAAGGCTACATTGCACTCCACTTTTAGAAGGTAACGAAGTCACTGCGACCTGAGTATGCATTCGGAAATAAAATAGCCAAGGTGCTGATGCAGCTACGATTTTGTTGCGTAAAACGACGAACTTTATGACAGTATTTCTTTACACTGTTATTTGTAACAAAAAAAAGTCAGAGAAAAAAGTCTGAAGTATATTAGGAATTCATCCTTTTTTTAAGTGATCAATTAACTTTCGAGGAGCTCGTGGCTTAATAATAACTGCCACTCGGGTTAATCTTTAGGTTAAGCGGCGCTTGCCTAGGTTGGTCTGTGGATGGGTGACCGCCCATTTCATACCGAGTTTCCTCCGTGCCTCGGAAAGCACGTTAAGCTGTTGGTCCCGGCTGCCATAAATAGATCTTTGGCAGTCGTTACAGGTAGTCAGTGACCTAAAAGTCTGACAACCAGTCCTACCAAAGGGTATCGTATTACCCAGTATGAACTGGGTTGTGGCGGTCAGATAGGCAGTCGCTCCATGTAAAATACTGGTATTCAGCTGCATCCGGTTAGACTGGAAGCCGACCCCAATATAGTTGGGAAAAGGCTAGGTGGATAGTGATATTGAAAATCTTTAGTGTAAGTGCAAAGCGTCATCGAATTAGTCTCATTGATTTGTATGCAATATAATTTTGTACTTTTTAGAAATGTAATGTCGTTGTTAAAGTTAGGAGATATTTCATCTATTTATGCATAATTTCATGAAAAACTTAATATTTTTCTCTTTTGTCCCCAGTGCCCTACGACCAGGTGGACACCGACTCTGCCCTCGTGCAGATGTTCGCCCATGTGAACGCCCCAACCTGCAAGTACATCGTTGCTATTGGGGCGCTCGCTGGACTGACGGTCTCCATGTTCGGCTCGATGTTCCCCATGCCCCGTGTTGTCTACGCTATGGCCCTGGATGGGCTGATCTTCAAGTAAGTTTCATGTTTGATACTTTATTTTACACTACTGACCCGCCCCGGATTCGCACGGGTGCAAAAAAGATACTAAAACCTTCCTCTTGAATCACTCTATCTATTAAAAAAACCCGCATCAAAATCCGTTGAGTTAGTTTTAAAGATCTAAGCATACATAGGGACAGACAGCGGGAAGCGACTTTGTTTTATACTATGTAGTGATAGTGATGAAGTCAGCAGCGGTTAAGTTGAACCCATAGATTTAATAAACAAGTCTGAGCTGCTGATATGTAGGCAAGTAGAAATTAAGTTTATCCCCTACTCCTCCGCTATTCTTTTCAGATAAATTTTATTGCGGGATCCAAAGCAGTTAAATCGTTTCTAAGAGACTTCGTCGAGCTTCACTGTCTGGGCACTCTTCGGTAGCTCGTGTTGATTCTGGCTTACAGGAGTTACAGTGGTTTGGGAACAAAGCGGGCTTGACAAAAAAGTCTGCGCCGGTCGGTTTGATTCTTTCTATTTCAGTCGTTAAGCAAAGCATAAAGACTGTCTTGGATTGGAATTAGCTAGTAAAAAAACTTTTTAACAAAAAATAAAACCGACTTCAAAAAAAAAGTCAAAAATAAATCAGTTTCTGAAGTCGGTGACTTTTGTTTGTTTGATTTCATTTTTTTGTCACCGACTTCAGAAACTGATTTATTTTTGACTTTTTTTTTGAAGTCGGTTTTATTTTTTGTTAAAAAGTTTTTATTTCTCACTTTTTAGTGGTTCACCTAATGTGGACAATGTAGTATTTTTTTTGAGTTTTGTTGATTTTTCAAAAACCGCTAGTCCGATTTCGATAAAAAAATTATGGGACCATTTGGGAAGTATACCCTTTCCAACAAAAAAAGAATTTTTCAAATCGGTTAGCAAGTGACGGAGTTATGCCCGAACAAACATAAAAAAAAAAACAAACATCCGAATTGAGAACCTCCTTCTTTCTTTAGAAGTCAGTTAAAAATAACAACCAACCTCTGCTCTAGATATTCATCAGACAATTCAAATCACGAAAGATTCCCCCAAAAGTTTCTCCATGTTCATTTTATATTGAGCAGTTCCATGTTACATGTTGATCGAGCTCAACCACGCGATCAGTAAATAAACAGCTTACTTATATTTTGATTTAATATATCATTCTCCTGCTCTTATCTTTTTACAAAACCCTAATTTTCAAACGAAAATTCTCCCGTCAAAATACTTGCTTTTTTGAAAAAGTCGTTGGGCTTTTTGTTTGTTGAAATGTCCTCTCTACTTTCTGACGATGTAAAAAAATATATACATTTCTCTGGTTAATTTTCTTAGAAAATGCAAATACAGCTGTTACGCAATAACGGGTACCCCCCCCACTTTTCTGTGAAATACCTTTTGATGGGCTAAAATTATTCGTAGGTCACTCAGAAATAAGTTATCTTAAAATTGCAATAAATAGGCATATAATTTCTTGTCTGGGCCTTTTTGGCGCGACAGCATCGCTACAAAAAGTCGCCGTGGGCCTTAGGGTCACAAAATTTTTTGTCCTAAGGGCAAAACGAGTATTTTCAATATTACGAGTGAAGCTAAAAAAAATATGTTACATATTACTACTTGCGTTCATATTAGACAGTAGATACACAGATGTCACACTTAGTTCTGCCACGGGGTGGGCCCGCAGTATCGTCTCCGTGCTCTGTGCGTGTCTCGTGGTTACAATACGATGGTTTGTAATATCCGCCGCGTCGATGTCACAATATCTAGCCCGCCACACTATTTCCGTATGACCGTACGTTACCCACTAAAGGATAACATCATTACGTGCAATGCTACAAGCAGTAGGACACTGGTATTGGCAGTCTGACCACCTGAGTTTCTTGTGTGCAATAAGGATCGGGGAAACGACTTGTTTGAAGTGAAGTGAAACCTTCTTAATAATATTTTAACTTCAACAGCTATGTTTATGATAGAAACTAAAGATTATTATTTGTTTTTTTTTTTTTTTATCTATATGAACCCTGAATCGGTTCCATAACTTTTGAAATAAGAAGTGGGGTGAGTTGAATTTAATTCTTATTTCACTAAACCTTTTGAAACAGAGAAAACTTCAATTAGATAATTATATAATTTATTAACGTACCTAGACTGGTGACAGAAGCTATTGAAATGCCCAAATCAAGGAACTTTAACCGAGGAGATCGGTTTCAAATGTCGAGAGCCTGGAATGTTCAGCTGCTCACTGGTTCAACTATGTGAAACCGAGGAAGTTCGCGAGCGGACACAGTGAGTTACATTTGTCGATAACAGAATCGAGTTGTGAGTGACAGTGGTAACTGTACCGAGCGCAAAAAAACGAACGAGAAAGGGAGCAAACCGATTTATCGGCTACCCACAATAAGTTCAGATTATCCGTGATGTGCTTGCAACAGCGCTGAAATATCGGGAACTCAAAACAAACAGTAAACACAGTAAATATCCCGTTTTCGATGATAATAATAAATAAGGATGTTAATAATGTTTTAAATCTTAAATTTTTAATGTTACCTATTAACAATGTTTTTTGAAAATTAATAAAGGAAATAATATTTGAAACTAACAAAAACCAGATAGAATAAACATAATCCCTTCTAACTGGACCAATACTCAGGTGAGTGAGACGTAGGGTCGGCCTCACTCGTCCAGTCACGCGTCAGTTACAGAATAGATCATAACAAAACCTGCACTTTGTGGTCCACACACAACGCTCCAAATAGTTACCTACTGTTATAGGTTAATAGAAAACCACTCGAGTTATGAGTGGCTTTGTGTTATAACACCTGCAATATGGGATCGGAAAAAAATGTAATTGTTCCGCTGACGCACGCTGAAAAAATATGTGTTCAATATTTTATTCAATGTAAATCTATCAGAATAGCTTTTGTAGATGGTGAATATAGGTAAATATGGTGAATATTTTCACAAAATATTGAACACTTGCTTTTTTCAAGTAAACAAAAAATGAAGACGATACAGTGCTTCGAAAACTCGTATGATGTCACATACACATTTAGACGTCACAAGCTGATCATGATCTTTGACGCATTTTATCTTCGTCAATTTTTATTAATTTGATAAAACAAAAAACAAGAATCCAATATTTTTCGATAATCTGATGATAGACTAAACATAACCATAATTTTTTGACTCAGTCCGATCCCTTAACGGATTTACAGACTAGATTTACAGATTTAAAGACTGAAAACTGTTATGACTAGAATAGACAAACTGAGATGATTGATGATTAATTAAGATTCAGTAGACGTGAATAAGTCGCGAGTAAATCTAGGCTTCTTCTGGGTAAGCCTCGTTCCATCGTCGACCTCATCTCTGCCTATAGGGCAAGATTGCGGTCAAGAATGAGCCCATGTCAAATAAAAAAAAGTAAGTTGATGGAGGAGATATTGGACCGGACTAAGGTTCATTCCCGGGAATTCTCGGCTCGAGAATTCCCGGGAATGAACCCTAGTCCGGTCCGTGGGGCAACGTTTAAAAAAAAAAAAACATAGAAATTAAAGCGCCGTATGTTGTGCGTGGCTATATTATGTTTTGAATAAAATCAATAAAATAAAAGAAATATTTTTTCAATTTGCGCGTTCAACCAAACAAACTCCTCAGCATTATAATTTTATTCGTTCGCGTATATTTGGAAAATATAATAGCCTATGTTACTCGGTAAAGGTGTAGCTTTCTAATGTTGAAAGAATTTTCAAAGTTGGCAAAGTCATTTTTGAGTTAAATCGTAACAAACAAAAAATCTAATCTTTCCTCTCTATAATATTAGTTTAGATTACCTTAGATTATATTAGTAGAGTGAGAATTAATATAGGTATCTCTTACTGTTAAAATTAAATATACAATAACACCTTGTAAACATTACGTTACAATGAATATTTTGTATTTGAATTTCCCGGAGGCCGGAATCTCCATTGCATTGGGACGCGAGGGCCAGGTGGACCGCGTAATTATTTTGTCGCGCGGATATTTTTATATTGCAATATCTTCTAAGATATTTTTTTAAACTATATAGAGTAAAGCGCACAAATATTTTTTATTAAATTTCCGTTCTAACAAACACATTTACTTAGATATAGATTAATACCATATGGGTTAAATAAGTTTCGCAAAAAATAATTATTTTTAACCTAACATCTTAATAGTAAAAAATGGTTACAGTGAGTCAATCTTAAAAGATAGACATTATGCTGTCCCGGACTTGTTTTTAGAACTTTTAAAGAGAAAAAATTCCTTCGTAGGTGATATTTGCATAACTTAAACTATTTTCGCAGCGCACGCAACGGTAGCTCTCAAACAAGAAAATCTTTTCCCGTTTTTGCATCATTTTTTCATTTATGCTCCGCTCCTATTAGTCGTAGCGTAATGTTATATAGCCTAAAGCCTTCCTCGATAAATGAACTATCCAACACAAACAAGAATTTTTCAATTCCAACCATTAGTCCCTGAGTTTATCGTGTTCAAACAAACAAACAAACTCTTCAGCTTCATAATATTAGTCTAGATTTGATACTTTTATTTGAGAGGAAAACCACTGAATTTGTTGACGTTATTGGAACCAAATAATATGAGAAAGCATACGTAAATGTAAATTTCTCGACAATCCGAGAAGACAAATTTTTCTCGAGAATTCTCGAGACCCGAGAAATTGAAAAGCTCGAGAAACCATGAACACTAGACCGGACCCGTCTCATTGGTCTAGTAGTCCAAAGCGCGAGTGCTGAGCATAAATGTATGTATAACATTCCAAAATCTTCAACAATCGTAGAAGGTGCGCTAAAACGACTGATCAATGTCAGAAAATTGAAACCTACCTGCCCTATTCGAAGTACCCTTTATTCCTGTTCACTATTGTCGAAGGTTTTAATGAACACTGTTTACTGGAACAGTTCGCACACAGACTGACTGACTGTTACTAATGAAGTTTATACGTGTTTCTGAACACTCTAGCTGCTGAAGGAAACCCCGTTTGTTTCAATTTGTGAACGATTGGTGATTACGCTTCCGAACTTAGAGCGTATACGCTCAAACAAAGTAAGTTCAAAATGTAAGTTCGTTCTATAGAACCAACTTGATAGTGGTTCTAGTTTTGATTTAGGCTTTAGGGTTGTGGCTTAGTAAAAGTATGAAGAGATGTTCTGTAGCACATATTTATGAAATCTGTTATTACACTTAATTAAAATAATTTTATAAAAAGACAGATAGTGGTGATGAGCTCTGTAGGTAAATTTTTTCCGCGTCTTTTTTCCAGCCAAAGTACACGTTTTCTTCACCGTGAGTGAGTGAACTTGTATAGTAGGTAGTGACTTTTCTATTTAAGTATCTTACACATAAATCAAGTTATTTATATATGATATAAACTTCTAGGTTATATACAAATTCGAAAAAGTATTCCATTTCAAATTCCTGATTCGCTTCGGATTTCATTTATAAGCGTTGTTAAAACACCAAAATATCACTCCACATCTCCTAATCGCTTAAACTTATTTACCGAACACTATCGATACGAGTACCTACATGCCGTGAACATTTTCATAGGTTTAGTAATCCCTAAAATGTAGGTAGGTACTTATAAAGTTTCAGATCGTAACGCTTCACAAATGCTCACTGAATTGATGCAAAGTTCTGCTGGCTTAGTTCCGCATTAGGAACACATTTACACTTGAAACATGCAAGTAAACCTTCAATGGAATGGTTTGTTTGAACGTTAAACTGTAATAATGCTCCATTAGTGTTTGTAAACCATTGAGAACTAGCTTTTGCCAGCGGCTTCGCCCGCGTGATTATGACGATTTTCCATACAAACTTTCATCCCCTATTTAACTATCTTAGGAGTTGAATTTCGAAAAATCCTTCGTTATTCCTTGTCTACATTATAAAGGGAACCTCTGTGCAAAATTTCAACTTTCTAGGTCCAAGGGTTTGGGCTGGGCGTTGATGAGTCAGTCAGTCAGTCAGTCCGAACTTCTCTTTTTATTTATATAGATAGATAGATGTAACGGCATAAAAGAAAAATCAATTTGCAATGGTGCTATTATTTTAAGTTGGTTGCTCAAAGAAAAGATGGATCGATTATGAAAGGAATCAAAAAGAAAAAGGAGTAAACGAAAGAGTGACGCCTGACAAGGGTGGAAGGTTGAACAATTGAGGGTTCTGTAAAGTTAGATTACACCAACATGGGACATCCTACTAATATTAAACGCGAAAGTTTGTATGGATGTTTGTTACTCTATTCACGAAAAACTTCTGAACGGATTTGGATAAAATTTGGAACACAGATAGTTTATAACCTGGATTAACATAATAGGATAGTTTTTATTCCGATTTTATCTTCCCCTGGGATAATTTTTAAAATTGTAGCGGGCGAAGCCGCTGGCAACACCTATAGTGAGTAATAAAGTTCTGTAATTTTCGCACCTTTATGTGGAACCCTTTTTGTGAATAGGTGTACACAGCGGATTGTGTCGAAACTACTGGACATTGGACTGTCCTGCAGATCTTGGTGCATACCAGGTGCACAACCTTGGTCTTATCAGCCCCAACATAACATAACCGCAAAAATCATCAAGGTGTAGCTTTTGTTTTTTAGTTTCTGGATTGTATTTTGAACTTCTGACGGTTGTTACATCTGGCTCTAGCAAGATGTAATTCCGTCTTCTCCCAGTAGGATGAAACAGAAGTCTCTCCATCTATTCAAAACCCTACTGTCTTTATCTATACAGGTACCTGTAGGGTTGTACGCTAACTAGCTAACTGTTCTATGTAAAGCACAAACCCTTGTGCATAAAGATGCACAGGGGGATTGGTTTCAAGATAATTATGAGGCCTCACCCCGCTTTGTTACTCTGCTATCAACTATGATATCGTATGTACACTTTGATCTACGATACCTAGGATTTTACCTTCTATCAGCATCTACCAATTTATTGGAAGTAGTTAGTAAAAAAATAAAAAAGTCGTGGAAGTTGAAATTTAAATCAGAATGAGTAGAAACTGACACCTTATAATAACAACTAGCTTTTGCCAGCGGCTTCGCCCGCGTGAAAATGACGATTTTCCATACAAATTTTCATCCTCTGTTTAACTCTCTTGGGGGTTGAATTTCGAAAAATCCTTCCCTAATCCTTGTCTACACTATAAAGGAAACGTCTGTGCAAAATTTCAGCTGTCTATAGGTCCAAGGGTTTGAGCTGGGCGTTAATGAGTCAGTCAGTCAGTCAGGACTTCTCTTTTTATATAAATAGATAGATAGATGTAAGCTAGTCATTTAAAACATTGTTGATCGCAAATACATATTTGCACTATGCTGTCTTTTTAATGTTGTTAGGATTGGATATGAAATACAATAGTGTGAAACAAAGATATCAGCTTTAAAACGAGCCATCCCAAAGGCAACCGCTAAGCGCTATGGCAGTGGTATATTTATATTACTAGTGATAAGTATTGACAAGATTATTTAGCATTTTTGAGCATAATTCCTTAATTGACTAATTAATGTTATTTCAAAGAACTAACAGAAATAACACGATGTGTCAAAAAATAAATTAAATCGATCATTAATTTTTAACAGTAGTCAAATAGCCAATTATACGGATTCCATCATTACGGTTCAGTTCTTAGAACGCCCAACTTTTATTAACCGGGTCTTATTTCGCAGTAATAGTCAAGAGAAAGAACTTTACCCCTGCAAAAGACGTACACAAAACTTGCGCGGGTTGTTCAAATGCGACGAGATACTGGAAGCTGGCTCTTTGAGGAGTTCACATACTTAGAGTTCTTTGCGAACGAGGAACGGGTATGTGAATAACACGGTAAAATTTTACTGAAAGTGGTTCTACTCTGAGCGTGGCTTTAACAGGTCGTGAAAATATTTCAGGAAAACTTGCGAAGACGTAAATGACATAGATTCCTAGCCCGCTCTTGCACCATTTAAACTTAAATGGCTCGTGCTATTTTAACACGAGTTACAGAACTCGTTTTAAATTCTATTTTGCAGGTTTATCGGTAAAACTATGCTACAATATTTTTGAAATTTCGCCAATGGTAAAAAAGTATCGCTTACGCTACTACTTTAAGTATACAAGCTGTTCTTGAAGTTTTTGACCGCGGCAAACTCCCATCAGCCAAGACAAATAGCTGGCGTGACTTACATTAATTTTCAATTTCTTTTGTTTTAGAAAACTGGCCACCATCTCACCGGCCACTGGTACCCCCGCTTTCGCAACAGTCTGTGGAGGCCTCGCCGCCTCCGTGGTAGCCATGTTTGTTCAACTGGAAGTGCTGGTCGAAATGATGAGTATTGGTAAGTACATTTACCATAAAACGTTCCCGGCCTCCTCTCTTTATGAGTGTGGGCCTTACGCCCCGACCTCCTCTCTGCAAGAGTGTGGAACACTCCACCAAGCGTGTCCGGTGTAAGTTGGGGGATACTACATACCTAATTATCAACAGGTTTGTTGAATGACTTAAATATTCTTTACTTGTTTTATACTTACTTACTTAGGACTTACTTCCGCATATTGCTGAGCACTAAGATGACTTACTTCCTAAGTCTAACTTAAAGTGTCCACGGAAAAATATTTTACGGTTCACGAACCTTAGTATCTTATCTACTCATACAATCCAGATATTTATCAGATTTAATTTAATTTAGATAAAACTAACTTTACTACGGTGAAAATTATATTGTTTTTCCATTATATATTTAACACTATTGTCTGTAAATATTCTAACACGGGAAAGAATATGAAAAAAGCTGGGAAGAATACGGATAAGATAATGTTAATAATAAGAATTTGAACAAATTAGATCCGTCAAAGAAAGCAAAGCTAAGAAATTTAACTGTTGAATAAAATTTAAAAACTTCACATCATAAGTAGAGGTTCTACGTAATTACTTTAACTCAGGCAATCCTTTCGACTTGTCTAAAGATACGGGTGTAGGTAGGTAACTTTATTTAAAAAAATAATTAGATTCTATTTGAAGCTTAGTTTGAAAAAAGGAAGAGTAAGTACTCTCGAATGAGTAAAGTGTGTGGGTAGTGTGGGTGTGGTGGGTGTGGTGGGTGGTTTGAGTGGGTGGGTTATATGTGGGTAGATATGCAGTAGTATGTACCTAATTACGAGTATGATTAACATTAGGTTTACTTTTCGCAATTTCCCGTCTTGTAATTATCATCGCTATTAAAATAGTGACATTTTTCCTTTGTCAACAACTTCTTGCACATTTTTATCATCGCATAAAATAATATTCTAAAAAAATAAAAGTATAAAACTCTTTCCACAGCCTTGTTTCAATTCCACACTGAGATATGGAGATCTCGAATAGTCACGTAACGGCGTAGCACCACGTAGAACTAACGTAGCAAAAGCAATTTAAGTATACGTACGAAGCCATGCACAGAATGCATATATTTGTAAAGAAAATATATCTTGTGGATTGTAAAAAGCACGCTAAGCCTTAGGTCCCAATCCCAACTTTCATTTACAGACAGTCGTTAGTCAGTGGCCCGCAAGTCTGACAACCAGTGTTACTAAAAGGTTTCGTATTACCCAGTAATAATTAAGTTGTGAAGGTCAGATAGGCAGTCACTTTAAGTAAACTACTTACTGGTAGTCGGATGCATCTGGGGTGACTGAAAGTCGACCCCAAAAAGTTTGGAAATGACTAGGAAAATCATAAAGAAAGTTATGCTTACGAAAAGGAAATGTGTTTTTTTTTTTTCAGAGTATGGGTCTTGTCACAAATTCATAATGTTACGGCTAAAGGTGGGTGTGAACATAAACTTAAGATTAGCCGGCTAAACTTAGGTTTAACTTCGAGGATGTGTTAATGTTAGTTTATTCTATCTTTAGCCGGCTAAACTTAAGTGTAACTGCAGGCCCTTGGCTAAAAATGTAGAAGGAAATGAAAAAGGAAACAATGTACTAATGTTTACTATTTTGACACGAAAACATTTATCTATACATATAATACTCGTAAAATGGTAGGAAAGTCAAAACTGTACATTGAATATTTTTTTAAAAGAATACTTGGGTTGTGATCTACTATCGATACCGAAGCCAAAAATATAGTTTTTAGAATTTTTGTCTGTTTGTCTGTTTGTCTGTCCGGGATAAACTCAAAAAGTACTGCATGGATTTAGTTCAAATTTGGCACGGATATTATTAAGAAGTCGGGTCAACACATAGGCTACATATAATCACGCTATCACCTACGGGGAATGAGCAGTGAACCTTTATCTCTTCAACGCATTCTGTAACAACGTGTAATCTAACGACGCATATTTGAATGTTGTTATTATGTTAACCATGCTATAAGCTAGCTTCACACTATAAAAATCACGCAATTTAAGTAACTTAGGCCGATAAACATAATTAAATGAATATAAGTAGTACCAAGGAAATTTTAAAGCAGCGCCATCTATGAGATTTCAAAAACATTAAGTCGAATTAAATGTGTAAGTCCTTTTTGGAAATAAATAATTTAAATTTGATCATGTTGGCGAGGTTAATAGTTGTTATTAAAAGTCATAGATGGAGTTGTGCATTTTCTTAGACGTCCACCTAGAAAACGGCCAGGCATATAATATTTAGATCCCGACAACGTTGCTGAGCGCTTGGAAATCCGCGCCAAACAACTCTTTTGGCATTTTTCAGGCCCTGTGAAGTCGACCAGTTTGCGAGGTCCCTTACGTATGACGAGGTCGTCATATTACACGTACGTCAAGCAAAAGGGTGTTTTTAACCCGCGACGTCGAAGAGGAGGTGCTGTGGAAGGTTTTCCGGGAATTTTCAAGGACACCGCATTGTGTAGAGTTTATAACGTGCAACCGAACAATGGCGAATGCTATTTTCTGCGGTCGTTACTTCACTCGGTCCGAGGCCCAACGTCTTTCGCCTTTCTGAGGACATTTGATGCCGTGGCATATCCCACTTAACGCGCAGCCTGCGTAGCACGTCCTCTTCTCGACGGTGACCAAAACTGGGATGACACCCTCGCGGAGGCGAGCGTCAGTGACAGTCCCAGCCGCATGCGTCATCTGTTTGCCGTCATCTTGGTGGTTTGTGGAGTCGCAAACCCGGTAGCTTTGTGGGAGAAGTATCGCCATCATCTGTCTGAAGATTTTCTACGAGCTTTGAGGCGTGTTACTGGAGATGAAGTCGAAGTAACTGATGAACGCGTGCTGAACACCTGTCTCAGTTCACTTCAAGACGTGGTCATTTCTATCGGCGGCAATCACTGGTCGAATATGTGTTACCAGCTCCCCAATCATCACCGCATCAAGACCGTGGAAATCAGGAGTATAACGCTAAGACAATTTACGATCTGGGTGAAATGACCACCATACAAAATGGCCATGTCGCTTTGTTCTCTTCAGAAACTTATGACACCGTCCTTGAAAGCGTTGGGCAAAACCAGAGTAAAATGTTTTTCTTGGATGCTCCTGGTGGAACAGGAAAAACATTTGTTACCACTGGCATACTTGCAGAGGTCAGGAGGCAAGGCAAAATTGCCATTGCTGTAGCGTCGTCGGGATTCGCTGCCACACTGCTCACGGGTGGCAAAACATCACATGCCATGTTCAAAATTCCCATCGATTTATAGAGCGTCGAAACGCCGGTTTGTGGTGTGTCACGTAACAGTGATAAGGGACACGTGCTCAAGGATTGCTCTCTGATCGTATGGGATGAGTGTACGATGGCCAATAGGAAGGCAGTTGAGGCCGTGTACAGAACCCTGCAGGACATCCGCAGGAACGAACATTTGATGGGTGGTGTCACAGTTCTGCGATTTCCGACAAACGCTTCCCGTGGTGACGCGGGCATCGAGGGCTGACGAGGTGAATGCTTTGTTGAAATGATCTTCGTTGTGGTCACGAGTTCGTACGCTGCGCTTGACCATTAATATGAGAGCTCGGCTCGGCGGCAATGCACGTGCTCAAGAATTCTCCGACGTCCTTCTAAGTCTTGGCGAAGGCACTCTACCAGAGGAGAGAGGTGGACAGGTGGTGCTTCCAGAGTCTCGCGGTAGAGTTGTATCCAGCATAGAAGAACTCATTCGCTGTGTGTACGGGGACATCAGTCGTATACCGCTCTAGCAGAATTCTCGGGTGTGTGAGCGGGCCATTTTGACGCCCAAAAATGATCAGGCTGCTGCAATTAACGAACGCATTCTCTCGGAAATTGAGAGGAAGTGGTCTACACCTCTATAAACACTGTCGTCGAGCAAGATGACGCCACACATTACCCGTGGAATTTCTGAACTCCCTGTCAGCAAGTGGACTTCCAGCGCATACCATCAAGCTGAAGGTCGGTGTCCCGATTATACTTCTTCGGAACCTATCTCCTCGATGTTGTGTAACGGGACCCGCCTTAAATTCATCTCGCTCCAAAGCCAAACCACTAATGTTGTTTAGCGAGAAGTTCTATAAGTATGTATTTTTACCATATTTTGTATTCCTTATTTTCTCCATCTGGTTCAGTCACAACTTATGACTTCATTCAGTAGAATCACCATAAAGTCAATTATTAAAAGCAGGCTGAAAATTAGCACTTTTTGAAGGTCAATTTTACAAAAGACAGTCTCCCTCTGTTACTGCACTTTCCTTAACCGCTCAGATGGCATGGTATATGAATTATTGTAAAGAAGAAAGGTTTAAATGAATGTAATTGTAAAAGGTATAATCGTAGGTATTTTTGGTGCTGTATAGCGTTCACGCAGACGAAGTCGCGGGCAGCAGCTAGTTAAAAAATAATCAACATGATATCGAACTTTAGCTGCTTCTGGAAGATAAACCTAAGTTTAGCCGGCTAATCTTAAGTTTATGTTTACACCCACCTTTAGCCGTAACTTATACACAATTTATTGACGATACTAGAACAAAGAGCAGATGAATATTTCTTGCTATTTTAATATCGCATCTAGAAAATTGCTATCAGGGTAAAGATTATAATAGAGCATCACTAATGGACTAAAAGAGTATTATTTTCTTTTGTATAAGTACCAAAAAAATACTAGAAGACTCTTGATTATAATGTCCATATTATTATTTATCCAAAAGTTAACAAGTCAAAAGAATATCATTATTTATGGCGATGTCTGAACCGGCAATATTTATCACCGTATCATAAAAAATGCTATTTTATTACAACTAACATCTGGCTGAGACGGGATCGTACGATTTTACTAGCGAGATAAAAAAAAAAATTATATCATTTTACAAATGCAAATGCAGAATATATTTCCTCTCTCAGTCATTCTTAGGTTTAGGTTCTAAAACTAACTTAACCGAAGGGCTACTCACATATAAATATAACATAACATCACGCCTGTAATCCCTGAAGGGTAAGGTAGAGGTGTACCTAATACTACATATAAGTTGTGTTTAAGTTAATCAGGGTTGGGCAAATAATATAGTTTAAGTTGGGTCTGAATACTTTTGAATTTTTTATCGAGATTACAAAACCATCTGATAATGCTTTGTTATTGTATTGTGACTCATCATTGCTATTCTAAAGGGTTTTTCCAATTAAATTTCATCACCGCACGTCATCATCTTCCGGGCCCTTGTCCCATACTACTTGAGGTCGGCCACTCGTATTTTCTTTACGCTTTTTTCTCCACTGTCTATTTCTCTCATAATTATCACGCAATTCATCTATCGTTTCCTCTCGGCACTCCCACTCATCTTATCTAGGAACTTATTTTGCAAATAGCTACGATTAATTGCTTGCAAAATTAGTTCCTAGATATGTACAGTCACGGACTATAAATGATGAGCCACTTGCCACCATTCGTATTTTAGCCGTGTAATGCAAATCGGGTTTAATCGGTTATATTCGTACACAGAACAAGTGACATACTGCCAAATTGGAAATCTTGAAAGTGGCTTATCAATTATAGTCCGTGACTGTACTAGCTAGGTTCTACGTGGCTTTGAAACATATTATTATGAAGTTGTGTAGTAATATTATAGAAATTGAGTATGTAAAAATATTGGTATAAGAAGTAAGTTGAATCTGAATAGAGAAAAATGTTTTGTTTGTTACGATTTAGCTCAAAAACTACTCGGCAGATTTCAGAAATTACCAATAGGTATCACGGTCCGAAAGTCAATCTTCCGGTCCATCTATCGCTGACCGCAAATCTATACTTACAGTTCATGATAGCTCGAGTCAATGGGCAGCACGAGCTAACATGCTTGATTAAATGCTAATTAGGCATCCTGTTAATTCAATGTACCGTGGGAAATTAATCACACTTTCTCACCATCTGTAGGTAATCTGACAAGCAGCCTACAATTGAATGATCTCCCACTTCTGAGAACTTTTAGAAGCCTTTTTCTTAGCGAGGAATGAGAAGGACCCAGTGCTAGTCAGTTGACGGAACTTTTGGTTCTTCGGTCTTACTCACGAAATTTTTCTTCACCATTCCAGGAGCTGTAGTGACGAAATAATTTACACCAAGTTAGTCAGGTTGAATTTGGACCCCTAACCACACTTGAGTCGGAACATAACCTGCATAAACCTAGCATGAAATAACCATTGCCAACTCGTAGTCACACCAGTTTATCACACCAGTATGACAAACACCAATTTTATTCTCGTTTGTCACACCACTCATTTTACCATCCCATTTATTCCTTCCTTAACTAGTGTTGTCCAAGACTTATGGAAACTTAAAACTTCAAACGAAGATATGTCACAAGTGTAACTACTGCCGTCTCTAAATGATCTTAGCTTGGCAATCCGAGCTCACCACTAATACTAATAAAACACCGACTAGAAAATAAATTCAGCAAATTCTATTCGTTCAAAGCTGACCACTGACAAAGCCAGAAGAGGACAGGCAGATAACGACAATGCACTCTAAGTACCCGTCTCCGGAAGCAAGATAGTGCCAACTTCGAAGGCATTTGTTAAGCCTGAATAAAACGAGTGCTTATCTACTTATATAATAGACGGAAAAAGTTAGTGCAGAAAATACTAGTTGGAAGCTAAGTTGATGAGGTAGGGACTTTGACAATGGAACTGCATTGATATCTATGATCGACTAATGATATTGTCTCCCTCGAGAGTTCTGTTGGTGATAGGTGTCGTGGAAATAGTCTGGTGAATAATGCAAATAGTAATGTAAGCATTCCCTGCCTGCGTCGGTTTTTCCAAATTCATATAACCCTAATCTATTTAAGTCGCGAGTAAACAGGCTTCTACTGGATAAGCTCGTTCCATCGTCGACATCATCTCTACCCTTAGGGCAAGATTGAAGTCAAGAGCAAGCCCATTTATAATAACAAAAAAAAAATACAAACATTATATCTAATTTCATTAATAACTGATTTGATTCGTGACCGCGTTGGTCTTTTAAATTTCGATGCGGTTTTCGCAGTCATTAACAAATTGTTTTAGGAAAAATTTACGTGTTCACCTACGTTACCATTACACTTCATCTTAAAAAAAATCGTAATTTTGCCAAATCGAAAAACGGTGCGTGTTGCTAGTAATTGTTCTAAATGCTACCAGTACTCTGCATGCTCATTCCATTAAAAAAATAAAATAAAAATGTTTATTTAAATTACATTGAGCTATAGCAAACACGATTTGGAGGTCACCTTTAAAGCAAGGAGATGCTTGTGTTAGGTGAATCTGACTCCATTGATACTGAAAAGTCTAAAATACACTCCTTTGCAAAAAAAACAGGCACCTTAGGTTTACGTTCTAAGGTCGATTTGAGTTAATTCAATGTTTAATTGTTTGACGTAGTCTGTATACTTATAATCGTGTAAATTAATACGCGTGAAGTGAACTGTGGCAATTTAAAAAAAAAATCTATGAATTCTTTAAAACCGATGTACACGGCCAAACAATAAGAAGTGGTCGGCAATAAAGACAAGAAGATTTTTTTACTTTGTTTAATTAAATAAAGTTACAAATGTAATAACCTAATAACGAGTGTGACCTCCTCTTGCCAAAATCACAGCTTGAATCCTTCTGGGCATGCTTTCCACGATGTTTTTAATGACGTTTTGAGGAATACGTTCCCACTCTTCTGCAATGACTCTTTTTAGCTCCCTGATGTTTTGTGGAGCATGTTGCACTGATCTTACCCGTCTCTTTAGATCATCCCAGACATGCTCAATTGGATTGAGGTCAGGACTTCGAGCTGGCCAATCTAAACGACGGATCCCAACTTCTTGCATGTACGCTTCCACGTCGCCAGAACGGTGCGGGCGAGCATTGTCGTCCATAAAAATGGAATCTTCCCCAAGTGCAGTCAGACGTAGCACTCGCCGGCGTCGGTCCTCTCCACACAAAGAGATTGTAGCTTCATCAGAAAACAATACTTTATTCCAGTCCTCCAGAGTCCATGAAGCACAGTTTCGAGCAAACTGAAGTCGAGCAACACGGTGCTCACGGAGTAATTTAGGTCCCCGAGCCGGGCGGTAACTCCTGATATTGGCAGCCAAAAGCCTCCTCCTGACGGTCCATAAGCTAACTTCTACTCCTCTTACTTCTTCAAGGCTCTTCTTCAGGTCCACACTTGACGCCTTACGATTCCGCAAGGCCTAACTCACCAAAAAGCGGTCATCTCTTGGTTCTGTGCGTCGTTTTCTTCCCGAACCGGGTCTTGTTTTGACCGAACCGGTCTCTTGATATCGTTGCCAAGTCCTCTGGACAGTTGAACGACTCACATTTAGCCGCTGAGACACGTAAGTTTGCGAACAACCTTCTTCAAGTAGGGCTATAATTTTCCCGGCCCTTATCGCTTTATCACTCATGTCAAAAAGTGGTATTTAATGTAAAAAGAAAGATAAAATTGTTTAATTTGCAGAAACTATCCAAAAAGTTTTAAAATTTTAGTAATCAGTATTAAAATCGTTTCAGCAATTCGCGCCATTAGTAAAGCAATTTTACAATAATCTACAATAATCATAATTTTCCTTTTGTTAATTTCAAAATTTAAATTTGGAACGTACAGAATCATGCCAGGATTCTTCAAATAACATACCAATACATCGTCAAATTAATAAAACCTCTTACTTGTCCTTCTTCATTGAAGTAGAGAAAAAAATATGAAGTGCCCGTTTTTTTTGCAAAAGAGTTTAGCATAGTATTTGTAAATCTGCCAAAAATAATAAATTAGTATAAATAATACAGGACGACGCCGGTAATATGACATTGTTGTGACTTAGTGTGGTAGTGCTACGGCGTAGCACTACCACAGGCTCTACGAAACTTGTTGCTCAACGGTGGCGTTATGTTATGGGCCTACTACACGCTCAAGCTTCACCACACTTTTCGTTCACACTTCACAGTACATCGCGCGTATGGTTGGTAAAACTGTATTACCATTACAAACTACACGCGCGATGTACTGTGTGCACCGTGTAATCGCGCAGGCAAGACTGTGGGGAAGTGTGAGCGTGTGGTAGGCGCATTAAACGAGGGACATATTGAAGGAGGGTATTCAGTATTCGATTCTCGTCCCAAATATGTAAAAAAACTATAACCTTAATTTGTGACGTAATTGTCCCAAGGCCCGGGCACGCTCTCCAGATCTCAATTTATTAGACGTGTCTTTTTCGCCATTGTCCTACGCCAGTTTCAAAATATGAAGGGAAAATGGATTTTAGCTAAAAGTCATTCATCCGCGCACTTTTGTTGTGATATTAGTATGGTTCTATCTGTTATTTATCAGTGTTTTTTTTTTGTTTATATGTTTACTAATATCATGTAAGCATGCCCTATTGCGGGTTTCAATATGTTCCTCGTTTAAAATTACATACTGTTACAGAAACAGTTTTGCCCGTGGCATTGGAGAACCTTCGTGGAGGTTGGATGATAAAAAAAAAACGTGTGGCACTCGGAGACTGCCGCGGTAAATCTATTGCATAGCATTTTTTATCAACTTATGCAATAGTAGGTATAAATAATTAGGTATTAATAGTGTAATTACACACCAAAATAATTATTCATTCAAAAAATTTGAACAAAAATAACGATATTAAGAGTTTGATCTTCGAATTTCGCGCGATGTACATTATATAAATCAAAACTAACCTTCATAGACTAACAGAACCTAGTAAGAAACTCTATGACAGAAAATTTAAAAGAAAAAGTATTGACAGCCTAACGTAAGTGTCATAACATTGAAAAATATGAAAATTATTTATTTTATTTTAGATATTTTATAAGAAAACGAATCGTTTTAGACCGATTCGCAGAATAGTAATGCAAAAACCAATAAAACTTATGATAGATGCGTACTAATAATAAAATGAATGTTTATAGAGTACTCACTCCTCACTCATTTTCTTTCACTATTTTTTCGTGACTTTCTTCATTAATAAATGCACTTTGTTTATTCATATTAACACTTTGTACACAAATTATACGAGTAAGAATATTTTAGAAGGAGAAAGCAGAGAGACAAACAATTATTTAATTTGACAACCTCAGTTGACAACCTTGTTATTTTCCGTAACCATAGCAACCTGGTTGAATCTTGAATGCTGAATATTTTTGTTAGGAAATCTCTGGATTCGCTCTCCACGCTCAACTCAACTCAAGGCCCGCGATAGAATCTATGCAATAGATTAAAATCTTTATGTCCTAACGGGAAGGACTTATCGTCTAACTGTATGTCACATTTAATTGAATACGTTCCGACTTTTATGTGAATCGTAACAGAGAGATATGAATTTTACTTTGAAATTCATTTAGGGTCCCATTAAAATAGGTGAACAAAATTTCAGAAATCATTCAGACCACCAAAAATAAGGACGATGGTAAAAAAAATAACAAGAAAATCGCATTTAAGTACCTACTCATAAAGGATGAGTTTGTTCTAGAGTGCCGGCAATTTATTATTTTAAGTAAAAAAAAATCTCTTTACTTGATGTTTTTTTTTGTCTAGATATGTTTGGTTAGACCTTCTGAACGCTGTGTTAAAATTTGTCCACCTATTTTAATGGGACTTTATATTGGTATAGGTTCAAAGCAGAACCGTCCCTTTGACAACAAACGTAGTGCATGCACAAAGTCGTATATAGCCTAGATTAATCCCCTAGCCCTATTCATCAGGCCAGCAGAGATAGGTACGAAAAGCGTCACCGTTATATTGGTGACGTTCCACGAACCCCCAATGAAAACGTATAGCGCTGCTTTGACGCGTTTTGTACGAACTGCCAATTTGTGGAATACACGGGCGGTTTGTCCGTTCACTTTGAGTGAATAGGTTTATTTCAGGCAAACGTGCTCCACCATAAGCTGCTTCGTTTTGGTGGAGCTTTCATTAGTAAACTGCACCCGAGCGAAGCCTTTGTGGTGCTTATTTCATTACCGCTGCTCTCAAAACGGTGAAAGAAAATATCGTGAGGAAAACGGCATGTCCTAGAATCAAAAATACATGAGACATCTACCGACCCACACTGGGCCCGCGTGGTAGATTATAGCTCAATCCCTCTCATAGAAAGGAGTCCTGAGTCCCAGCAGAGAGAACATTATAGGCTGATTATGCTTAAGCCTGCGTGGGTCTTTAATATAATAATAGACATCAAAGAAAAGGAAACAATTAATATTACATGAAAAAGGGTCTTTTAAACTCTTCGCAAACATCACTATGGTTCATAATAGCTCTTAGAAAGTAACTTTATACGTTTGGCATACAGACCGTTGATAAGTTTTGCAAACAATCGCCTCCCAAGGCTCAATACAGCGCGGCTATTTTGGACAGACCGTATATTTCTGCGACATTTTTACACTAGAAACAATGTTTTACTGATTGAAACATTCCGTTAAATTGACTATTGGAAAAATACTGATAATGTTAACCTGCATCGTCGATTTCCATTCGTTTTGTAAAAAAAAAAATGTAAATAAAGTGAAGAAAAGTTGTGTCCTTTTATTGTTTGTTCTATACAAATGGTAGATAGTAGTGGCACTACAAAAATTACTACAGCTACATAGAACAAAACACAAATAATAAAAAATAATAAAAGCACGCCACTCATGTCTGAAATAAACTTAAATAAAATAAAGCAAATTGAATAAAAACAAGGGACTGTAATTGTTTCGGAATATTGAAAACCAACATTTTGTTTTTTTTTTTCGGACAGTTTGGTCGATCATTTATTTAATTTTGGTATAGGTGCAACTATATTAAAAATTTTGGTTTTCAGTTTTTCAGTAGAAAAGTACCTACGTGATGGATTCAAGACAATATTATTATTATAGAAGAACCCAACAACAACTGTCGGGCAGTTAGCCGACCTGACACAACACTTGTTATACGAGGATCATCCCTTTACTTTGGGGGATTGATTGATTGATTCACCCTGTTACTAAAACTGCTTCCTACGCTTTTTAAATTAGAAAAATAAAACTTATTATTTATTGTGTTGATGGCAATAGGCTCGCCCCCTTTAATATAGGACTAACAACAAACAACTTAACAACATACACAACATAACTTATTTAATTAGTTGCACCTCTGCCCAACCCTTCCAGTTTCCGGCCGTTCTTATAATTTAACTACCACCGTTATCGCTGATAAAATATCAATGTCCATGATACCTTTTTTTTGTTTTTTTTTGTAGCGTGAGAAATCACCAAATGACTCCCGCCGATCTGTGCAGAGCGATAGGGAGTGTCAGACTTTTGTTGACTAAAAACCACCCATGTTCCTTCTTAGCTATTTGTGTCGAGGCCGCGGTATATCTTTCGAACAACCCGCAGCCCCAACGGGGTCCAAGCTATCTTGAATCCCATATCAACACAAAGACGTTACAATAAAAACATTAGAATATGCAAAGATAACTCTAAAATAATATTGTTTAGGGAAGAAACTTTCCCAATGGAGATATCTCGAACATACTTGAAGTAACATTTTATCTTTTCTTTTGTTTTCCTTTCATGAACAAATAAAACTATGTTTGAAGTAATTGAACCCACTGAACACAACAATACAATTGAACAAATCCCAGGAATCCTTTCTTAAGATCGTTGAGCGCGATTTTATTGCGATATCTAGTGACCCGTCAAGTCTTTTTGATGTTAAACCCTTCCGGAGGAGAAAGGAGGTTTTAAATATTTAACATGCCGTCATACCTTTCTGTATTATTCTTGAACATTACATACATACAATCATGTACACTCACTTTTCGAGTGAGTCCCATGTTTTAGGAGGCGAGGGATTTTGTATTTAATTTTAATGTTTAGATGATCGAGTCTTGAATACATAATCATCATCATCCATCCACTCTCGTGCCCGTCTTGCACAACTGACTGCACGCTCAAGGACCTGAATGACGCAAATGATAGGGCCGTCCAGGTTGCCACGTACTGGGCGGACAGAGTTTAGTCATCGACTCGAAAAGAAGAATCATCCATAGCCCGAATTCACCCACTGCTGGGTATAGGCCTCTCTTTTCTGGTGCCAATCGCCACGTTCTTGTGCCAGTCTCATCCAGGTTTTCCCTCGATGGCAACTATATTGCCGCCGGGCAACCTACATTTCATTTCCCCGTCCTTGGACGCCATTCGGTGGCAACCTTACTCCATGCCATCTCTGCACCTTGCCAGATGTCCTGCCAATCCCCATTTGAGTTCCATAAAGCGCTTTCCAATATCGGTAACGTTTGTACGGCTTCGGATGTCGACGGCGACGTTTGGAACTCGGTCTTTTATACCTAGCGTGGAACGCTCCATGGCTCTCTATGCAACTCGATAAAATATATAAAACAGTTTTCATTACCATTTCTTAAGAAATCTCATGCTTAAAAATCTTTCATATTCATCAGTTTCACCCTCAGAAATATCACTAATAAGTTTGAAGTCAAATACACCTCAGGATATTTCCACTGCGACAGATAGGGAGTTTTCCAATGAATTCAAATCTATTTATGAATAATTCAGTGTGGTCGTATACGACGCCTTCCATGGTTAAAATTTTCTCTGACATGCAATGAGAACATTGCTTTGTATATTATTATTTTATAGGGCGTACTTCACTTGTTATTGAATGGGATGCAAATGGAAAAGAAACACCATTTATAACTGCTGTGACAAGGCCAAAGTTAAGGACAATCTAACAATCTGCCATTTTGTCGACTTTTTACAACTTTTGAACGCCTAAGTCAAATTTATAATATATAGCTTTTGTCCGCGACTTCGTTCGCGTAGAATATAGTGACTTCCGGAAGATTTTTGGTTTATCTCGCGAAAAAAAAAAAAAAAAAAAAACTATCCTATGTCCTTTCTCAAGTTCCAAACTATATCTGTACCAAATTTCATCAAAATCCTCGCATTTATAATATTAGTATGGATGTAGTTTTGTGATTTTATTACAACTAGCACTTTGCCAAATTGTGATAGCGCGGCAAAAAATTGGAAATGCATGATATTTATAGCCTATAGTACCCATGACTAATGTAACCCCGATCCCTTAAGTTAGGTTTCTATAACGCCAACGGTGTTATAAATCAACGCAGTGAGATAGCCGCCTTTCTTCGCGACCATCTCATTGACATTTTCCTCGTTCAAGAGACCTTCCTCAAGCCGAGTCACCGCGACCCAAAGATTGCGAATTATCGTATAGTTCGTAACGACAGGGTTCGCTGTCATAAGGGCGGTACGCTCATCTATTACCGCAAGGAACTGCACTGCATACCTATCGATCACCCACCACTTGATTCATTACTTGAGGTTTCAGTCTGTCGGCTTGGCATGACCGGTCATCCACCGGTACATATCATATCGGCTTACATGCCTCCTACCAACACTACTGAAGACCATAGTCTTCTAGTCAAGGACCTTACGGCCCTTTTCGCCTTGAGTGACTCCGTGATTTTAGCGGGAGATCTCAATGCCAAACATCCTGCCTGGAACAGTTTGACTATGAACCCTAGGGGGAAAGTCGTGTTCAATCTTGGCGAGAAGCTTCACTTCGACACTATTGCTCCTATGGAGCCTACCCATTACCCGGGTGCCATTGACCACCGTCCCGACGTGCTCGATATAGCGCTACTCAAGAACATCAACCTCAGGTTGCATGCTATTGAGACGTTACACGAGCTCAACTCTGATCATCGTCCAGTGTTTATGCACCTGATTCCTCGCTCGGGTCCTTCCGATTCGAGCCAGCCTTCTGCCACCGTCACTATCACCGACTGGAAGAAGTTAGCCGAAAAGCTAAAATCTACCACGTCACCGCATCTGGACGAGATCCCCGACCATATTGTCTCAGTCGCGGACACTACGGCCGCGATCAACTCGTTTACGGCTCACGTACAATCCGTCATTGCGGAGTGTTCAAGGGAGGTCCCGGAGGTGAGCGATCATCGATGGCGACTGCCTGAGGACGTGCGTGCTCTGATAACCGAGAAGAACGCGGCTATACGTGCCTACAGTAGCTGGCCTAATGAGTCGAACAAAGCTCATATGCGCAATTTGCAGCTTGCTGTGAAGAAGCGCACTACTGAGTTTCGTGACACCCAGTGGGACAGCATGCTCAATGACCTCGAGCCAACCCATCAGGCTTTCTGGCAACTGCAACGCAAGTTGCGTGCCACCAATGAGGCTTCAATGCCCCCTCTTAATCGACCAGACAAGAGCGTCGCTTTTGACGACTCTGAGAAGGCTGAGTGCCTGGCCGACAGCCTGGAAGCTCAATGCACCGATAGCTCTCAACCTGTAGACAAGCGGCATCTTGATAAGGTGAACGCAGAAGTCGAACGTAGAGCTAAACTCACCCCTGTAGAAGACCCAGATGCTCCTCTGCCTGAAGTGTCTCCCGCTGAAGTGCAAGACATCGTTGACCGCCTTCTGCCTCGGAAAGCGCCTGGCTCCGATGGCATCACCAACAGGGTAATTAAACTCTTACCTGCACAACTTATAGTGCTATTGGCCGCCATCTTCAATGGCGCCTTAGCTAACAACATTTTTCCCCAAATCTGGAAAGAGGCCACTGTTATTGGTATACACAAGCCAGGCAAACCTAAGGCCGAGCCATCGAGCTATCGACCTATCAGTCTCCTCACCACACTCGGCAAAATCTATGAAAGGCTTATTTATAAGAGACTCAAAGATTATGTCGAAGCCAAGAGTCTCATTCCAGACGAGCAGTTCGGATTCAGGTCCGAGCACTCGTGTGTCCAACAGGTCCACCGCATCGTAGAACACGCCAGCGCTGGTTTCCAGCGTGGTTCGATGACTGGTGCTCTGTTCTTTGATATAGCAAAAGCATTCGACAAAGTCTGGCATAACGGCTTAATATACAAGCTGTATCTTCTGGGAGTGCCTGACCGTCTCGTTACCATCTTGCGGGACTTTTTGTCGAATCGTACTTTCCGCTACCGCATTGGTGAAGCTCTGTCTTCCCCTCACCCGATACGTGCTGGAGTCCCTCAGGGTTCAGTACTTTCCCCCTTAGTTTTCACGCTGTTTACTAGCGACATCCCTAGGAACAAGACCTCTCAGAGAGGCAAGGCCAAAGTAGCCCTTTTCGCAGATGACACGGCTATTTTCTATGCCGGTCAGAATCAAGACACCATCGCTCGAACTCTACAGAAGGCTGCCGATGCGCTTAGCGCCTGGTTCCGGAAGTGGAGGATCGAAGTGAACCCGGACAAGAGTCAGGCGGTACTTTTCACCAAACCTCGACATCTACGTCCCTTACCGCGACCGATCACAATGTACGGCAAGCCTATCCCTTGGGAGAAGCAAGCCAAGTACTTAGGAGTCATACTCGACCAACACCTCTCCTTCGGGAAACACATAAGAGCTGCTCGCAACAGAGCGGCCTTTGCCTTGGGTAGACTCCACTGCTTGCTACAGTCAAAAAGCAAATTGTCGCTTAACGGCAAAATGCGGCTCTATACCGCAGTGATCAGACCGATTATGACATACGCATGTGTCGTATTTGCACACTCACACCCACGACACATACACAGGATGCAGACCTTGCAGAACCGTTTTCTCCGTAAGATCACCGGAGCTCCTTGGTATGTCCGTAATAACAGTCTACATATAGACCTCAAATTACCTACCATACAACAGTTCATGAAGCGCCTTTCCAAGCGCTTCTTTGACACCGCGGTCAAACATAGGAATCCGTTAATCGCATCGGCCGCCCGATACGATCCATCGCGTATAAGTATGATCCGCCGTCCGCGGCATACTCTTGTCACACCCGACGATCCTATCACCATCATTCAAGAGAGCAGTAGGGAAACCAGTACTCTTAGAAAGAACAGATACAGATACCCGTCTTTCCGACCGCGCCGCCGCGGTCCGTCGTCGCGAAATCGTGTTTCAAGCCCCCCCCGACCCTTGCTAGAGCCAGCCCGCGATGCTGAGCCAGTAGTTTTAAACCAGCCCCTAAATAATTTAACTCAGATCCAGCCTGTCCCCTTGCTGTCCTCTAATAGTGACGTCCTAAGCCGAGGTCCGTACCCCACAGGGGGTGCCCTTAGCGATTAGTCACTTAGTATATAAGTTATTTGCCCCTGGCTGGAGGCCTTAAACTCAAGGCATCCACAGGGATTTGCCCGGTTAAGCAGAAGCCAGTCTCCTAGACTGAACTGCGAGATGCCATATCGAAAAAAAAAAAAAAAAATGACTAATGTAGTTTTCTCACAGTGAATGAATTTTAAGAATTGGTTCTTTGGTTCCGCCGATAACTATTATTACCCTGGTACTTGGCTGTGGAGGTCAGATATACAGTCGGTCCATATAAAAAATAATGGTTATGCTGCATTTGACTGGAACCAAACCCTAACAAAGTTGAGAAAATGCTCGGCAAATAATTACGTCTCATTCTTCTACGTCTTTATTTTATTGAATTATGTGATTCAGTTAGACTGGCCGCCGACCCTAAAATAGCTTGGGAAAAAGCAGTCAGGCTACTTAGTTGTTTAAGCGTAAACGCGGGCACTCTTTTCTCAATTGAAACGCTCTCGCCTGTATTCCTTCTGGTATACAAAAAATATAGCATATACAGAATATACCTATTCGGTTTACGAAATATCTTTTAGAATAGTCCAATAATGGAGGAGGAAATAGTCGAGAGCCAAATCTCGAATTATGCATTTTTAATTAGGTTATTCAATCGAATAGTTATCGTTATCGCATGCATATCGAAATTGCTCTCGCAGAGCGACAGCGATAGTTTGTTGAAATGTCTAATTTTCAAAAGTTTCTTCGCCTGCGCATTTCCTCCTTAAAGCAAGACCTCCTAGAATGTAATGTAATTAATTAGTCTTCATCTCTACTTTTTCCCTCTCTTTTTAATCTGTGATGTAATGAGTTGGCGCCTGCGTCTCGCGTCGTGCGGATTACGTGTCCCACGGGTGGAACACGCTCGGTTGTAATATGTTCGCAGCCGGCTCTCAAGTTAATACTCTTGTTTGTTTACTTTATCGAGCTTCGTAACTTATGTATGAAGCTACTTCTAATAATGTGGCTAGCTAGGGTTTTGAATCAAAAGTCTTTGTTGTGGCTGTTAGTGTACCTAGCTAGATTTAGGGTTTATGTCGCAGTATGATAGATAAAGCCGTAATATGGTTATAACCCTAGGGATATAATTATGTACCGTAACATAGTTATACGTAAGCGATTCATTACTATCTTACTAGGAATATAATTATAATACCATTCAAGTTTAGTGTTATAATTATATTGCTAGATTATGTTTAGTGAAATAATTGTAGGAGTGTAGTGCGGAGCTGCCACGGAGGCAGATAAAAATGATGAAAACAAATCTAGGAATTATAATCGAAATACTAAGTCAATGTCAATGCTACATTACCAGTACTGCGACATTTATATTAACTGTAGGTAAGTCCTCAAAATTAGACGCTATTGATTTTTATTTTTAGGCAGTCGCTCCTTGAAATACAGTAGTATTAAACTGCATATGGTCAGACTGGAAGCCGACTACAAAATAGTTGGTAATTGACTAGGCAGATAATAATGATAATCTAAGTAGGTGTCTTCTTTCAAAACGCAACACAAATCTGCTAATAATGCTACTAATGCTAATTATTACAAATGTTGGACCGAGAGTTGGAAATTGAGTGGAAAATTCTATTCACGGTTTAAAATAAAAATAATGTATTGGTAAAACAACTTTAGGCATAAATACCTAACTTTATGCAGTAATGGTTTGTTTAGGCAGATTACGCCTGTGTTGGGAGAGTCCGCTCTTCCATATCAAGACATGATACACAAAAGTCAAAACGTGTAACTACTCGTATTATACTAAAACTACATACATTACAATACCTGAGTGGGTGTGAGTATATGTGAATGAGAGCGAAAATGTAGTCGTAGTAGGATTTACTAATACGTTCATGTAGAAAGTGTTCGTGTGAAAACTTAAAGAAAAAACTTTAGAGCTTTTATCTTAGCTTATATCAATTATCATCCTCCTTACCTACCTAACTCCTTACGAGTTCATATTACATGTCTTTTCAAAACTCCTTAAAAATTAGAACCGTGCCCATCGGCGCGAAGCTATCCCCGATGAGCCGACGACCCGGAAAGCTAGCCGTCCGGTCGACACCACACGACAAGGAACCGACTGACCTACATCCGAAGCAATCAGACAATCGCGACAAGCAAACAAAAAAAAACCGTACAAGTACGAGTCGGAATCGTGCAAAAAAGGCCCCACTTAAATATTGATTTTACTCTGATTTTAGTACTTGTTGTTATAGCGGCCACAGAAATACATCATTTCACGCTAACACGGTTCATGAAATACAGACTGGTGACCATTGATATAAAAACTTTTTTGCAAAAAAAACAACCGACTTCAAAAACACCAAAAAGAGAAAAATAAACTTCAGAAGAAAAATCAGCTTCTGAAGTCGGTGACATTTGTTTGTTTGATTTTATTTTTTTGCCACCGACTTCAGAAGCTGATTTTTCTTCTGAAGTTTATTTTTCTCTTTTTGGTGTTTTTGAAGTCGGTTGTTTTTTTTTGCAAAAAAGTTTTTTTATTTTTTCATTTTTAGTTGTAATAGGTACCTATATTATATATCCTATACAAATATTTACTATGCATTTAATATTCAACTAAGAAACCTAACCCTTAACCTTCAAAATTCCCCTATTTTTGCTTTCAACTCTTAACCGTTGAGGAGTAGTATACCTTCCATTATCAGCTCATCAACATGAATAAAAGTGATGACTGCTAGATGCGAATACTTGAATAGCGCCAGAAAAAGCTCGAAACATGTAATACGTGTCTATGAAATTCATACAACAACTAAAAAAATGTGTATTGTACACATCTGCATACCCCCTCAGAGCATACAGGCGTGATGTTACGTCATGATAATGGTATATTCAATAAACATCCAAGCGATTCCAGCAATTACGACAGATTTGCCGTCTATTTTTGAAGAGTTCCATTGTATATCTCCGAAGATCAGCACCAGATCTTCACCAAAAAAAAATGGGACCACCTCAGGAGTATACTCTTTCAAATAAAAAATGAATTTTGAGAATCGGTCTACAAACGGGGGAGAAATCAGGTAACATACATAAAAAAAAAAAAAAAAAAAAAATACATACACACGAACATAGTAACCTCCTTTTTTGAAGTCGGTTAAAAACTAAAGATACGGTCGTCCGAACATTTTGCTCGATGCGTTCCCCCTAAAGAGAAACGCTAACGTCATCTATAAGAACTAATCAGGCTGCTCGTAAACGTAACCTTGTATGAGCGGCGTGGCGTGGTATTATCGAGGTATAAAGAAATTAAATAAAGCTTTCATTAAAATGTTAATAAAAAAAAATGTTAAATTTTCATTTTTCATTTTCTTTTAAACTTCGGTTTAGTCAAGACCTATTTGGGACCAAATTCATCGTCATTTTATCATGCGGTCCGCCCAGTCCTTACGCAGTAATATATAAGTCAATGCTGGTGACAGACAGACGGACAGCGAAGGCTAAGTAACAGGGCCCCGCGTTTGTCCCTAAAAACCCTAAAAATACGCTGCTTTAACTACAGACGGAATCTTTATCTCCATTTCTCCTCGGTTATTACAATAAGCCTCAGATTAAGTACTTTTTAGATTTATGTTTTGATAAAAGTATCTGTTGATTTTCTGATGCCTCAAACTTTGCCCGGTTTGACCCGGTTGGTTGGAGTTTCGCTGAATATTTAACGTGTATACTCGAAACTTCGGCGTTTTGGTTTGCGTCTGTCCTGGAACTACAAATTACTTAGTACTTAGTAGTTACATGTATGTAACTATTCACTAAGATAATTCGCTGGTACCTACTACGGTTGAGAATTGAAAAGCAGTTGTTTGCGCAATTATTAGATATGTTTACTATTGCTTTAAAATTTGTTTGGTAGCTTTAGTTTAGGTAAGGCAACATTAATAACTATATTACTTACTATACAACCATACCATACCATACTTTTAGCAGTGCTATAGCCTAGTGCCTATGAACTGCTACGTCATAGGTCCCCTGTTCGAAGACCTCTAATTACTTAGATTCATGTGCCTAACATTAAACAAAAAAAAGTGTAGTTGGAGATTCCGCTCGTCCATAACCAAATAATTTTACATAGTAGAATGCGGACTGGCCTGTTGGTCTAGTGGTTAGTGACCCTAACTGCTATGCCGGAGGTCGTGGGTTCGATTCCCACCCAGGACAAATGTTTGTGTGATGAGCACGATCATTTGTTCTGTGTCTGGGTGTAATTTATCTATAATATGTATGTATTTAGAAATATATAAGTATGTTTATCAGTTGTCTAGTACCCAAAACACAAGCTCTGCTTAGCTTGGGACTAGATGGCGTTGTGTGATAGTTGTGGAATATTATTATTATTATTATTTATTACAGTATATACACATAGTATGATACTTACTTCGGTGAAATAAATTTCGGCAGGAAACCAGCTTGCCTGAGAGCTAGATAGTTATCGACGGCATGTATAGCCAAGACGGAGGTTCATAGGCGGCAATTCGTTGACACCAGGTTGGACACACAGTGACTTTTGTCAGTATAAGTACTTGTTTCACACCACTTATTTATAGAAATCGTGCAAAACTATACAGAAATAGATTTTTAGACGTAAAATACGGCACATTAACGCAGACAATGGGTGACTGCCCGACGTAGTGCGTACGTAAGCAAAACGTCACTCGATCTACAAAACGTTTTACATAAATGTGGGGTGGCTTGGGGCCTATCTAATAAAACCGACAATGCTATATTGCGGGCATAAATAGTAAAATTGACACACTTTCATGACAGGTTTCGTAATAAAATAATTAGAATTGTTGTCTACCTGACGCTTGTCGGTTTTATTAAATAGGACCCTAGAGGCATGTCACTGTATGAGGTGCTAAATCATTAACTGGATCAGCACTTTTTAAACAATATATCATTCAAAAATGTATTGCAAAAACTACCATCAAAACGATTACCTCGAGCCAGAAATAATTACATAGGTTCAACTTTGATCTACCATTAAAATAAAAATAAATGCCATCGACGTTGCTCGAACGCTACAACATATTCTTGAATTTTAATCATATCAACTGCACGAGATTGTTCCAAGGACAATTTTTTAATCTCATTTGATTAGTGCTCGGAAACTATCGGACCCCGATAGTTTCAGAACACTGATGAAATTAGATTGAGAAACCATTGAGGTCCTACAGTTTAATAATATCGGATTTTCTACTTCAATGGCGTAGAACACTGTTAATTTAATTAAAATATGTTTTTTTTAGTCTTTTATTAAAAACCGTGAGTTTATTGGAAGCTAAACGAACGAAGCGGCCTTAGGGTCTGAAAGTCTAATGGGGTGGCTGTAAGACTGTTACCAACTAAATTAGGTGGACGTCTTGCAGTCTTACCGGATGCAGCCAAAACAATATTGTACATGAAGTGTCTGTGTACAGCAGGGATAATACGATACCCCTTTTTGTTTTGGTGGGTGGAAAATCATCAAATGACCACCCCCCCCCCCACCCCCCCCGCTCTTGGGCAGAGTGAAGGGGAGTGTCAATCTTCTACTGACTAAAAACCGAACCCATGTTCCTTCTTTGCCCTTGCGCCGAGGCCACGTCATCTCGTTCTAAAATGGTTAGACTTGTCTTCAGACTTCCGGGCTATCGTAACACCTGTCAGAAATTAACAAGTGAAACCCCGGCCAACTACTTAGTATGTTTTGTATTTGTTAAAATTCGCATTTTTTTCCATCAGGACCTTCTCAGTAGTTGCCACGGAGTCTGGATGTGTACACACGGCTACACATCAAGCTATACAAAACCAGTATAATCTGATCGTTCATTGTGCGAAAAGATCTAGTAAAGTGAGGCCAAGATTAACTGGTTTTGTATAGCTTGATGTGTAGCCGTGTGTACCTGGTTGATGGCAAAATGCTCACCCGCTATTTTAATTTCTTTTTTTTTTTTTTAAAACGTTGCCCCACACTAGGAATTTCTCCTGTATCGTGGGTGCGTTTACAAACATTGAAACTCACATACACAAACACGCCCAGACCCGAAACAACTATCTGTAGGCCATACAAATACTTGTTCCGTGCGTGGATCGAAACCCGCGACACGTAGCGCAGCAGTCCGATCGCTTAGCCACTGCGCCAACCTTGTCGTCAAATTACATGGAACTTAAATATAATGGCGAAATGTAGTTGTAATAGTTGAATAATGCATATCTGCCTTATCCTTGTAGAACTACAAGCGTAATGTTATGTAATTTACTTATATTCACTAAATCATTATCTTATAAGTAGGTACACGCGAAGATTTCGGCAAAATACATAATTTTCAGGAAAAACGATGTATCGTTGTAAATGTGACCTAAAATGTCACTTGTATCCGTATAGTTCTACTGTTCAGTTCAACTAGTAGGACTAAACGGAGAAAAAAATCCATTTAGTTCTACTATCTGCTGTATGAATTTTAATTGAACTAAACGGACAAAAAAGTTCTTTTAGTACTACTAATTTCCATTGTATTAGAACTATACGGATACAATGGGTTGTACTACGGAGAAGTAAATTTACCCATGGTTCACTACCTCCTCTTTTAACCAAAATTATAATACGACCGTCTCGCGACAGTATCCTTTATGGGCGGCATGGGCACCGGGCCGTAGGCCGACGAAGGAGGCCGGCGGAGGCCCGGCACTTCGGGGACAGAAGACAATAGTGTTATGTAATATGCGAGCGAAGCGAGCGCGCGTCATGGAGTACAACATGCGTTGCATGTATGTTTGTTTTACACGATCATCCTATCCCCGTGGTCCAACCAGTTGGACATAATTCCGGAAATTAGTAGTACTAAAAGAACTTTTTTGTCCGTTTAGTTCAATTAAAATTCATACAGCAGATAGTAGAACTAAATGGATTTTTTTCTCCGTTTAGTCCTACTAGTTGAACTGAACAGTAGAACTATACGGATACAATGAAAATGTCAATCTATGTCGACAGGCTATTTGTTAGCATGTATAAAAGTCGGTTACACTCGGTTAAAAACATGGCTTATATTGTTACCTGTGAATTTTGGTTCACAGCACAATTTATTATACCTAAGCTTTTTGCCGTGTGACGTTGGCTAAAAGTGTTGAAATATCTCAGTCACGGAATATGCTTTAAACATGCAAAAAAAATGTACGCTTGAAGTGTAATACTGTATACTAAGCAGTAAGATAAAATTATATTAATGGAATCATCATGACATAGATATGACGACGCCTTTATGCTCTGGGTAGCCAGCACCTACAGTAGGAACCCACATGCGGTTTAAATACCCTTTCTGAGATCTTTAAACAAAGTTCACATTTTGACCTGGCTCCATCTCCCAGCACCCATAAGTTCTGAAGTGATTGCAAATCATATTTTACGACAGAAACCGTATTCTTTATTCTCCAAGAGCCATAACTTACAACCAGTTAATAGGACTTACTTTGGCGCATGATAAAATCTGAAAAAGCTATGTACTTAGAACTTAATTACATTTCACTGATACTGTTAGCCTGTATCATTCCACTATAGGACAAAGGCCTCTCCCCATGACTTCTAGTTATTTCGATATATGGCTAGTGTGGACCACCGGTCGCTGGTCTTGTCCAGATCGTCTCGCCATCTTCTATGAGGACAGCCGCGATGCCTTCTGACTTTGTCAGGGCTCCAGAAAGTGGCTATTTTGGCCCACAACTCATTGGGCATGCAGCAGACGTGCCCAGAGTAGTCCCACTTAAGCTTATCGGCTTTATGAGCAACATCAGTAATTTGTGTTTTGGAGCGCAGTGTTGTGTTGCGTGCATGGTCAGTAAGTTTGACGCCTATAATGCTGTGCTCCATTGCGTTTCACTAAATCACATAAACAAATGTTGACCAACAACAGCCCCTATCGACGTCATTCAACGCCAAAATATCCATGCACCATTGTACAACCAATGAAGTCTTCGAAAATGACAGCTCTGGCCGTAAAACCCACATTCGCCACCAAAAGCTTGTCAGATATGAACAATGACTGCCAATCCGTTCACGTCACAAATGTTATCAAGTTGTCGTGACGTCACTTACATTTATATAAAGGTCGCGTGTTGCCACGTTCCATCACGCTATGGGCAAGGACACTCGGCTGTCTAAGGCGTGACAAGAAGACAACATACTTTCAAGTGATTTGAAAGGAAAATGTTAAAGTGAAAGCCTTGAGTTAAGAAATGACAGAAGAAAATAGGCCTTATTTGCGAATCTGAAGTTTTCATTATTCACAATATCATGACATAGAAAAGCCTCTTTGCTAGCAACAAGGGACAGGCCTAGGCCTGTAAACTTTTTTTGAATCAATCCACGAAGTAGACTAACCATTTTAATTCTAAAAAAAGGATTCAACTTTCAGCAAACCTGAACTAAATTATTCTTCATAAAACAGATTAAAATAATGGAATATTTAACTATTTGTCTTTCCACTCAACCCACTCATAAAATCAGATATCTAAGAAGACTTAATTAGTCTCTTCAAAAGAAGAACCTAATCTAACCTAAACCATACCTAGGCTTTTTACCTAATTAACTGCCATGTTAATCTTTTTTACACCAAATAAATGAACACCAACTGACCAGCGAACACAACTTTAAACATGAATAAACTTTCAGCAAAGCAAAATGTGTTATAAATGATTCAATTTACGGTACAAATTCAACATTTACATCTACGATCTGAACAGACACCTCACTGCGTCCGAACTCCCGGCAAAAGGTCAGTGCAATTGGCACAGCCAGGTCGACACCATTCAAAATTGAATAGATTACTGCACTGGCAACAAGTTGCAGCTTGCGATAGTTGCCAACAATGTCACCTGGCTAACTTTCAGATGGTGTCGCCAACTGCTGAGAAATTATACACCGACTTCGAGAACCAGTTTAGTTTTGGTTTGATGTATAGAGGGGATGATAATAATATGAGAATATTATGTATTACGTTAGCCCCGATAGGTTAGGTTATTTTAATAAATTTATATGAGTCTTTAATTTGATCATTGAATGGTGGTACTTAAATGTATAAAATAAAGGCTATTTTTTCGTAATGTTTATTTTGTATATCAAACTTATCCAATATACCTTGTAGGTACCGTATACGGGCTTTGGACGTGAAGTTACATACATCAACCCGATCATCATCTGCTTAGCCTTTTTCCAACTATGTGGGGTCGGCTTTGGTGAGACTGGTTGTCAGACTTTAGAGTCACTACTACTTTTAACGACACCAAACTAAGAAGAAGTAAATATCCCAACTAATATTTTAGAGGCGAAAGTTTGTGAGTGTGTGAGTGTGTATGTTTGTTACTTCTTACGCAAAAACTACTGAACGGATTTGGATAAAATTTGGGACAGGTAGTTTATAACCTAGATTAGCACATAGGATAGTTTTTATGCCGATTTTAGCTTCCCGTGGGATAATTTTAGAGTTGTAGCGCGTGAAGCCGCTGGCAACAGCTATAGTAATGATATATTTTGAAGACGGGTACTCAGTTGCAAAAAACATTGTATCCAACACAATCCATTTATTTTCGTAAGCCCACGTTACCCACTAGACACCATTCAAAAGTTCCACGTTCACATTCGTGACAAGTTACTAATTTGTTTGCGTGTTTTGCGTACTGATTTGCCTGTAAATATCGATCCAAACACTCATACACTCTGGCACGCAACGTTCAAAAGATTAATTCACACGTCACTGAAACCACTCGTGTGGAAAACGTGAAAACCCATGGGATAGGTATTGGTACCTTGTCTACAGGAAATTGTCATCACATCTCTTTTTCAGGTGCTATGGCGAACCTATTATCTGCAAATTTGCTCTTAGTTGCATGTTAACTGTGTCCTCAATATCGCGTCGGTGGTGGCCACCTTTTATTATTACATACTATCATCCCTTAGCATGCCTCCTCGCGTTATATAACGCTCCGAGTCACAAAAGTTACAACAAAGAAGCAGACATTCCTTTTTTTTTCAGAAAAAAGATATTTTAGAAATAAGATACTAAAATGTGCTAAAACCCACAACTTTTCAGTACAAAATTCTCTGCAAGCAAACACACACACATCATACATTCGTCATTCGTCGTACATCATTCATTTCGTCACATGTTTCAGAAATGCGTTTGCTTTTTTAAGGTGTTTTTATATTTATGTATTTTTTATATTTCGTGTACTCGCCATTAACATGTAAAATTGTGGCGCCAGACTAAACTTCCAGTAGTGGCCAGTACATAATTATTTTTCTTGAATTTTCTTAAATAATTTGCCTGGCGTGTTGCCTAGACTTTTTTGGTGTGTGTATGAACACGGTAATTGTGAGAATGTATTAAGATGAACACGGTAATTTTGAGAATGTAAGCTTTAGCTTTAGCTTTGCATCGTAAATTTATAAAGCAAAAATACGAATTGTTTATCAACAAGTAATTAAATTTAAAATTTAAAAAACCCTCAACTCAATAAAGATAAAACATTGGTTCTCCACTTTTACTCCCTTTAAATCCAGGAGTACCTAAAAGTCAAAAAACAGTTCTCAAGCTTTTTTGTTTAAACATTAGTTTATATTCCTCATTCCCTTTCAATATAGTGTACATTATTCTACAAATCAATCCCTTTCATTTTTTTGCTACCCATTTTGTGATGGCGGCCATCTTGAATTTGAAATTTGTTTTAGTGTATAGTATTCTACTAATCAAGCCCTTTCATTTAATACCAATATATTTTTTTTTAATAATTTCAAGTAGGCCGTTACAGGCACTTTTGAATAGTCGAATTAAACTAACTGCGGCACTCAGAGATATCCAACGATTACTCAAGCCGCCACCCAGCAAAGGCTTGACATACTTTTGTATGACAAAACTGCCAAAAACCAAGCGACGACCCAAGCAACCACTGAAGCTCTCCGATTGCGGCAGTAAACTGCTAAACTAATGAAGCTAAATAAACTAAGCTACAGTCCCAGTCACAAGGCATAATAACTCGTGAGTGTACTGTAGTTGCCCATTCCAAAGCGTTGGTCTCATGAGAAGAATGGCAAGAAACTTCATGGACAGTCTTTTAAAATCGTTTGGGTTTACAATATGTTCAAGGTACAGACATAATCTTGGTATAATACACACATGAAGATTATGCAGATTAGTGTCCTGATAGTCTTTTGAGATAGTCATATTTTTTTTTTTAAACGTTGCCCCACACTAGGAATTTCTCCTGTATCGTGGGTGCGTTTACAAACATTGAAACTCACATACACAAACACGCCCAGACCCGAAACAACTATCTGTAGGCCATACAAATACTTGTTCCGTGCGGGGATCGAACCCGCGACACGTAGCGCAGCAGTCCAATCGCTTAGCCACTGCGCCAACCGTGTCGTCGTCATATTGATGGAGTTGTGAAAAAATAATAATTATGTACTCCGCCATTTTGTGGCGGCGGCCATCTTGGATCGATGTTTTTCAAACATAGCTAAGAACACTCTAGACTAATTCACCTTTCAAACAAAAAAACTAAATCAAAATCGGATCATGCATTCGGGAGCTACGATGCCACAGACAAACACACACATAGACACACAGACACGTCATACTTATAAGACCCCGTCGTGTTTGCGTAGGGGTTAAAAACTTATAACACCCCGTCGTGTTTGCGTAGGGGGTAAAAAATAGTAACTTGCACTCTAAATTGTTTAGGTTACGTTAGGTTTTTTTATCGAGAGTACATTTCCGCAGACATGTGTTTTTTTTTTTTTTTTTGTTTTGTTTAGGTTGTTTTAGTTCATAAAATAGTTTTGCAAATACCATTTAACAGTATATTTAATTTGATTTATTTAGTGTGCGTAATTTGTGTGCAAGTCAGTATTTTTTTTATCCGAAAAAAGGGAATAAGTACACAAAGATATCGATTTAAATACATTCCAATTTTTCGGGTCCTGAAGGCAACAGGCGAAACTTTATGGAAACCTTATAGTTTCGCCATATCCGTCTGTCTGTCCGCATTATTACTCAAAGACTTTTAGTACCAGGAAGCTGTAATTTGGCCTTTTTTAGGGTTCCGTACCTCAAAAGGAAAAAACGGAACCCTTATAGGATCACTTTGTTGTCCGTCTGTCCGTCCGTCCGTCCGTCCGTCTGTCAAGACCCTTTTTCTCAGGAACGCGTGGAGGTATGAAGCTGAAATTTATATCAATTACTCAGGTCTACTGTCCCTTGAAGCTGTGAAAAAATCAAACTTCTAAGCCAACGCAATCAAAAGATACAGCCGTTTATGCCGCAAATTTTCGACACTTGCAAGGGAATCAAAACCTACAGGGTGCTTCCCGTGAACTCAGAATCTTGAAATTTGGTACGAAGCAACGTCTTATAGCATAGATAAAGGAAAAATTACGAAAACCATAAATTTTTAGTTACATCACAAAATATATTTTTTTTACGGAACCCTCGGTGCGCGAGTCCGACTCGCACTTGGCCGGTTTTTTTTATATAGATAGGTCTTTAAAACATATTGCGAGTTTGCACAAACATTTTTTCGATTAAGGTTTATGAAATATTAAGCTTTAAAGAGAAAATTTTTGTTGACTCAATTGTGGTTACCTAAACGGGTTGTGTTTGGGAGTGTAAAAAAAATCTTGATAGTATGTACCTTTAAGTAACGAAATTAAAATTAACACTATCACAGCTAAACTTTTACAAGTTTACGAGTTGGTAATAGTCGAACGACTTATATGACTGTACTTATTGTATTTTATGTACGGGAGCACAGGTCATAAAACTGCAAATGTAAGTTTGTTTTATTTTTACAATAAAAATCAGTGGTTACTGGTTAATCAATTAAGTAAGTTCAAATATTTTGATGGGCAAACTACGGAACCCTACATTGTGCGCGGTCTTTAACCGGACATTATCTCATAAAAAAAGATCCACCAAAGAAGAAAGAACAATGAAGATTTTAATATCTTATCGACCTGAAAAAGTTCTTTGTGCTCTCATAACTTTTAAGAAAACAATGGGTATTTAAAATTTCAAGATCCTGAAGGTTTACATTGTGACTCAAACCGGGTAAATAACTGTATCAAAGAGTAAAGACAAGACAAACGCAGGGACGGAAAGGGCCTCAATTTACGAAGTAAGAAAGAACAGCGAAAGAGGTTCCGAGATAATTGAATTTTTCAACACCTCATAAGGATGGGTTCGCGTTGCAAAGGCTGTAAAGGCACACCCGCTTCCTTTACTCCGCCCGTCTTCAATATGATACGACACTTTTTCAATTGAATAGTCTCGAAAATTCGAATAATAATAATTTCAAGGACTGGTTTGTGAAAATATCCTCTCTTTTTCTATTACACACCATAAATATGTTAAAATTCATATTATATAAACTCGATACACAATATCAAGATTAAATGATAAACCAATTTCATGGGTTAAGCACAAGCACCATTATCTATTGAATAATGTAAGAGGAGATTTCAATATGAAGCTGCACCCGCCTCTCTCTCTCACTCTTCCTGCCTTCCGAGATATGCCATCATCATTCTTTTATACAGATATTGACATTGTTAATATCACATATCATATCTATTAATTTGTAATGGGTTACCTTATAATTTGGCAATTCTTGTATATAAGACAAATCATTTTCAGCAATCATCATCATCATCTGCACAGGCTTTTCCCACCTGTGGTGGAGTCGGCTTCCAGTCTAACCGGATGCAGCTGAATATCAGTATTTTACATGGGGCGACTGCCTATCTTTCCTCCAAAACCCAGTTCGTCCTAGTCGTTTCAGCAATATTCACACAAAATTGGAAGTTTCTAATTATACTTTCTCAAACCACATAATGTGATCACAGTGGGATAATCTCTTCTTCCGACCGAAAAAGATACAACAAAGCTTGCTCGCTCCATGTTAGTAATAAAGATAATTAAAGTCCAAGCTTACCAACGAAGTTTTTCTATTTATAGTGCAACATACTTGTGGATAAGGTTCACGTCCTGTGTTGTAATTACAACCCGGCCAAAGCGAAGTCATTATTAGGTGCTGAAGATCAATAAGCGTTTCAAAACAAACTTTATTCTAATGGGAAAACATTGATTTTACGTGACATAGAGGAACCATCACGCCATGTCAGCATCATGTCATCTTCCGCCACGACATACGAGACTGTTTTACAGCCTAGACGCTCTATAGACATTCCACATCAAAAACAATATTCGGTAACCACGGAATATTATTCGTTGCCCCTGTTAGCCACAGGATGTTTTCGTCGGCTCATTCGGATAGCTCCCGCAAGCCTTCGGCGTACATTGTCCCCTTGACCTAGTTAGCACGGAAGGTCGGAAGACATTGTGTTTTGTGCCCAAACTGAACACTGTCGCTTGAAAAAGAAACAATGTGCCTTATACGTATGTACGTCTACTGTATTTATAAAAGCTTGTGCATAAATTACTGCGTTATGATATATTTGTTTCGTAATTAAAACTTTTTAAGTCTCTATCAATCTATAACAAAATAAAAACTTTTTTAATTGGTTTTTTCGTCTCTGCATGCCTGTCTTTTTGTTCTTTGTTCATTACCTTCGGCTAATCTCCGATTTCAATGGGACTTCTACTGGCAGATAGAACTTAATTTTTATTTTACAAAAAAGATGAGTGTGATAAAAAATGAAAGCCATTAAATTTTTTAACAAAACATATTATAATGTGGTGGTAATATGTATTTTCATAATAGTTTCTCGCGGACGCGAAGGTGCACAGATAACCACAAGTTCCATAACTGCCTCGTCGGTCTAGTGGTCGCAAGCGCAACTGCAGAGCGTGAGGTCCTGGGTTCGATTCCCGGGTCGGCCAAAAAGTGCTATTGGGTTTTTCATTAGAAATTCCCCAGTAGTAGCCCGGAGTTTGGAAGTTGGTGGTATAATACCCCCGTGCCTCGGAAAGCACGTTAAGCCGTTAGTCCTGCGCCTGATCTCTCTCCAGTCGTGTCGGATTGCCGTCCCATCGGACTATGAGAAAAAAGGGAACAGAGAGTGCACCTGTGCCTGCACACACACTTGTGCACTATAATATCTCCCGCGCTGATGGCTAATCTCCGCTGGGATTGGCCGCCGTGGCCGAAAAACGGTCAGGAGGACTATTATTATTAACCACAAGTTCCATGATATAGAAGTCATACCTAGTGTATCGTCGAGTCATAAAAACCGTAGAAAGGTGTCATCAATAATTTATGAGTTCACTTACAAAATTGAGCTCTATTTCGACTGGTGTTGAATAGTTTTGACACTTTAATAGAAAATGACAGAACGGAATAATTTCATCAAGAATCAAATCTAAAGTCTAGTCATGTTTTAACCTAGTTAGCAATTAATTAATATTCGTAACTCTGCCTACATCTCGACAACATGTTGCTTGTCACAACATGACGTAGGAGATCACAGCTGTTCAGAAACACGACCCTGTTTGTTAGGGGGTAGGGGTATATACCTACCACTATATTAGCTAACGATGTTCTTTTCTTGTGTGAACTTGATAGGTAACTGTTTGAAACTCAACACGTTCTCAGTTTAAAAACTGCTACATTTCTTATAACATAACATCACGTTGTAAGTACCCCTTAAGGGTTGTAGAGGGCGGCCGCGGATTTTTGTACTAGATGACGTGGCCTCGGCGCAAGGGCAAAGAAGGAACATGGGTTCGGTTTTTAGTCAGTAGAAGTCTGACACTCCCCTTCGCTCTGCCCAAGAGCGGGGGGGTCATTTTGATGGCAGACAGGCAGTCGCTACATGTTAATAACTGGTATTCAGCATTTGGTTGGACTAGAAGTCGAATCCAACATAATTATGAAAAAATACTGAAAAAGCGATAGTCTCAAATCATATTTTGTTCAGCGTACAGCCTGACATTGAAATACCACTATCGGGAAAACGCGAGCCAACGTTAAAATAAAAATAAACGTTAAATTCGGGGGCAAAATTTTCAAAATTATATGTCGACCTTTTTCACGACCTTGATGTGTCCATACTATAGAGGCTCACTTGAAACTTATGCAGACTCATAAGATAAATGACGATGTAACTATCAACTAAAAAATAATCATCAAAATTGGTTCATAAAAACGAAGTTATTCGCGAACACACATAAAAAAAAACGAACGAAAAATGTTCATAAATTATAAAAAATGGTCATAAAATGAAAAGTACTGGCCCAAACCATGCTAAATGCTAAATTTATGGGACCAAATGACAAATATTCCGCATCAAACTAAAAAAGAGTCACGTAAATCGGATCATAAATCGTAGTGTAATCGGTGTACATACATAGAAAAAAAAAAAACATACCGATCGAATTGAGAACCTCCTCCTTTTGGGAAGTCAGTTAATAACTGGCGCAAATCCGTAGGATGTCATACAGAATAAGCTTCTCTCTATTTTGGTCTACATAATTAAAAGATAATCGAATATTAATTAAAGATAAACACAACAATTTCACCTCGCTCCCACATTTTGGCCTACCTATTTCACACAAGCCGCTAAGCCTCGACTTTTAATGTGTAAATATTCAACCAAAAGTACGTCTTCCCAGCTTGAAATATTTTTAACGGCCCAAAGGCCGCGGCACGGACGCTCGTAAAAGATTCTAGGCGAAGTAAATTCTGTCAGCGGGGTAGGCAAGCTCTATAAAGTATTATATGTTTAATGCAAGCCTATGGTAGGATTATGTCATCAACAAAAGAACATCTACGACGTAGCTTTCTGTGAAACGTTTTCAGAATCTTAGGGAAGGTAATTTGGTCAAAATAAAATGAAAATTCATTACACCGTTGTCACCGGACAACTTATCAAGGGGTCATATAAAATATATTATAGCAACATTGAATCGCTATTAACAATAGGAAGTAGGCCCACGTCCTATGGGACTTAAACATAGTAACTGGCAATGTGGGTGCACCTCTATCTAACCCATCAGGGATTACAGGCGTGATGTTATGTTATGTGAATCGCTATGCTGTTCCTTTGACTTAGCCGCTTAAATTATATCTTCGTGTTTGTGAGCACGAGATGGCGCTAGACACCCTGTATAGTTCTGTCACGTTTCCACACTGGAATAAGAACTGTTTTAAGACGTCATAGTAGGGCCACTGCCTTTTGCTATGGTTATCTTAATTAGTCGCAAAAGTCGGGACAATGCAAAATAGTTTCGCGAGGTAATTAATGGCTGACGCCTTGAGCGTTACCGTGCCGTGTGGGGTGCGATGAACCCGCAACATGGCGCATGACGTGGATCCATACCTTAATAACATAACATAATATCACTAAAAAATGATGACGCCGTGCACCGTGAGTGTTAAATTAATATACTGCAATCCGAACCTAATAGCAGTGCGATAAGAGCCAGTTTTCGAGGAACTGTATTTAAAGTCTACCGACCACAAAGTAGAGGCTACGCTTCTTTGAAATAAAATAAAATCGGAAAACTGACTTTCACCACAATACATTCAGAAACTCTTTTATATCATTTCGCAAAGTGTTAGCTGCGAGCAGAAAAAAGGACAAAAGTTAAGGCAGACATTTATAAACACAATTAAATTTTTCAGTATGAACTCAAAGAAAGGAATATTTTATGCAGCACGTTGAATTTAACCCGTCTTTTGCTAATTAATTAGACAAAGCTTTCACTTTGAAATATATTTTTAATTCATTCTAGTGCAGCAGTGTTTTATTCTTTTCTTTTTTTATATTGTCAACAACATGTTTGAAAACTAAATTTCAAATGCAAATGAAAAGGAATGTGGGTTGCTAACGTTGTTGCATGAAATCAGATAGTAAATGTTGGACCAATTAATATCGTTTATCTAAGTAAAGAAACCAACCAACTGATTTCACTTACTTTTGCTGAATTTGCATGCTTGTTTCCAGCTTGAAGGAAAGGATAATTTTAAACCCGACGGGTGGTCTATCGTGGCAGGGTCGGGTCACTATTGCCTATATAATATTCTTTTTATTTTTTATCGGACAAGCCCGCCACACTATTCCGAAACAAATGTAACTCGCCAATAATATTCCATACTAGCTTTTGCCAGCGGCTTCGCCCGCGTGAAATGACGATTTTCCATACAAACTTTCATCCCCTATTTAGGTCCCTTAGGGGTTGAATTTCGAAAAATCCTTCCTTATTCCTTGTCTACGTTATAAAGGGAACCTCTATGCAAAATTTCAGCTTTCTAGGTCCAAGGGTTTGGGCTGGGCGTTGATGAGTCAGTCAGTCAGTTAGTCAGGACTTCTCTCTTTATTTATTAGATTTATCTTAATTCGCTACGGTCAAATAGGCAGTCGCTCCATGTAAAATACTGGTTTCAGCTGCATCCGGTTAGATTGTAAGCTGACCCCAAAATAGATGGGCAAATACTCGGCAGATGATGATATCTGCTAAACTAAATACATTATTACTATATTTGGCTGTAAGCTTCTACCTTTTACCTGAATTGGCCTGAAACACAGGTTTAAATAAACCTAGATCGGGCAGGTCGCTATACAAACATTTGAAGTTAAAATTACCACTACTTGTATGTAACTCTTAAATATATTTTAGTTATAGTTGTTTGTTGTGTTTTAGTCAAAGTTATAATTAGTACTTATAGGTATATAAGTACTAATTATAACTTTGTATGTAAAGCAACACTGTTGTGCCAATGTACACCTTTTTGTATTGTTTTTCTTAAATGAGTAATTATTCTTGTTCTTTTGTTCTTAAGTAATGTTTGTTTCACCGTACCCATTATACAATCGCTTTTATCTTCCCCCAGGTACTCTTCTGGCCTACACCCTGGTGTCCACCTGCGTCCTGGTGCTGCGGTACCAGCCCCACTCCACGAACCTGATCGAACTGCTGCCGCAAAGTCTGCGAACGCCGGTCGACCCCGAAGGAACTGCTAGCGCCAACCGGGAGACCACCTTTACTGTAAGTATTAACATCGTTGGTTTCTGGCTATGAATAAATTATACTTCTGTTGCCGGGGCTGTGGGTTGTTTGAAATATCTAAGTACCGACTTCAAGACACAACTTAAAGTCATGCCCCGCAATCTCACACACCCTCTCACACTCATTCATAAACACCCACACCACACACAAAGAGAGGACTGGGCATAAATAATGTTTCTTTTTTCTCTAGTTTTTAATAAAACATTATTTTCTTAATTTAAAGAATACACGTTTAATTGTACATTCATGCATTGATCATTGTGATATCAAAATAAATATAATTGGTAACTCAGGGGGATCGGCGTTGAGGGCTGAAATACAGGCTCTGCCTAGTTCGGCCTCAAATGCAATTGCTTTTGTGTACTTCTGGTTTAGACTAAGCACTGTAACTGTAAAAAGATGTACCGCGGCCCTGGACACAAGGGGCTAAGAAGGAACAAGGGTGGTTTTTAGTCAGTAGAAGTCTGACACTCCGTTCCACTCCGCCCAGAGTGGGGGGACCCCCCAGTATAATAATATAATGATTTCCGACGCTACAAAAAAAGGGTGATAGGCCAATTCTTTTTAACTCTTACAATTTATTCACGGTGAAAATCTTGACACAACTAGATTCTGGATCTATTTCATCCTACTTAATGCATAAAAAAGGCTTTTGTGTTTGTATACAATACACGCTAATCTCCGAAATATGAGTGGGTCGCTTTTGAAAAACCGACACTAAAATCAGCGTTTGGAGTATTTCTATACTAATAAATTGTATCTTACGTAGTCGCTTACACCATTTACTTATACATAATTATGTTACTTTTACGCCATCCAGCGGAACTTTGAGGCCGGAAGTTCCGATGCTAGCAGGGTCTGGCCCTAATTTGCCCGGACAGTAGGTACCTTCTTTTACTACCGGACTACCTTACCGGACCTTCGGTTACGTAATAGTGATTATAATCCTAAACACGTTTACCACATAGCTGAACAGATAATCCTCTAAATTCACCATTCATATATATAGATTGGATATAGATTATGTGGTTGGATATAGATTATGTGGTGTAGATTAATTGCACGTCATAATTGTAATAGGTATCTCACAGGGATTAATAAATGTTACATAGTGGTACCAGATGGGTGGATCGTATCGGATCCAAAATGCCGAGCCTCTTTAGATTCTGTACCTACAGGTTCCGGCTACAACGTTTATTTTAAGCCCTATCAGTATTGATGGAAAATATATAAAACACTAGATAATTATCATTATGGTAAAACTGAAATAAAACTATTAACGGTTTCATATTATCTGAACGACAACAACTTTAAAACTATCACAATAAATCTCGCTTGGTCTGCTAGTGAGCAAAAAAGAACAAAAGTTTATTTCAAGATTTGACCACTGACAAATCTTGAAATAAACTTTTGTTCTTTTTTATTTCTCAAAATTAAATAACACAATAGGAACAATATTGGAAATAAAACTAAGAAAATAATTACAGTTCAGGGTGTTGATTTCAAGTTTTTAAACAATAAAAATGCGAACCTAATTCGTGAAGTTGTAAGCAAAAGTTAGCATAAAAAAATAAAAATCAAACGCAAGTATCAATAAAATTAGAGACATTTGGATAACCGGATGCCAAAAAACAATGAGCACTGTCTGGCATTTCTGATTTTTATGAAGGCATTGCCAAAGAATAAATCTAGACTCCTAAAATAAATAAAAACATCTTCAAACATAAGTACCTACTTAAAAACCCTCATTAATTGAAAATATCGTCGTTAAATTAAATCGAAAATGTGTGTAAAAGCAACAAGAAACATTTCATAAACTTACGACAAGACGTTTCATTAATTAAAATGCTTAAGTGCCAAGCTAGCCACCGAAATTCAAATATTCTTAGGCAGTGCCAGGGAGTAGAGTTAATGATCCTAATGTTTATTTATATTACGGGATCGGACTGGGTCAGAATAATATGATTCTGTTTAGTCCGTAAGTTAGATTATCGAAAAATATTGAATACTTGTTTTTTGTTTTATCAAATCAATAAAAAATGACGAAGATAAAACGCGTCAAAGATCTCGGAGTGGGGCTTGAAACGTCACTTGTGTCGTCAAAATGTACTATCATATGACGTCACACGAGTTTTCGAAGTACTGTATCGTCTTCATTTTAAGTTTACGTGAAAAAAGAAAAAATACGTGTCTAATAATTTTTGGAAATCTATCTGGCGGACTAATTAGTTTTTTTTTGTCCGATCCCCTATTCTGGCAATACATATTTGTTGAGATTGCACGCATTCAGCAATGCGGGATTCTGTGTGGAGCCCGTCCCCACAATCCAACAATCTTAAGATACATATCATTAAGATCTGTAAATAATTAATGCCTTTTTCTCATTTGCAAAATCGTTGGGTTATAATTAAAAAAAAATAACATAACAGTGAAAAAAAGCTTAACATGAACAGTGCTCGAACGACAAAGGAAAACAATACTTTTTTTTTGGGTGTTGGGAAATTATCAAAGGTATCTCTTTCGAACAACCCTCAGCCACGACGGAAAGGAAAACAATACTTGAAACATCAACAAGATGATAATTTAATTCCGCAGTCTTACTAAACGCATCCCTGATTCAATAAGTTTTCCCAGCTGTTATTGCCAACTGGAAATGTTAGAAGTTCTCGAGATATTGTGAAGTAATTGCAGGAAGAAGATAAATTGTAAGTGTAGGCAAGGCTTAGACATTTATTGCGCGCCTAGCTCATAACAGTCGAGACGAAAATGAGAACAAACTTTAAGGCCGGGTTGCAGTAATTTTAAGATTTTTGAACCTATAAAAATCGAACTAAATACGAGTTTTTTAATAAATAAAAATCATTACATAAAAATTGAACATACTCTCTAGTAAATCGTAAAGATAGAAACGCGATTTAGAATGATCGGCTCGATACTTTTTTTTATCAAACATTACTCTAAATCACAATTTCAAACGTGTACTGCTAAGACATTTCATCATGAATTTATATAAAAATTATATCAATAGATAGAACTTTTTATTTTGAAGTAAATGTTGAAAACATATTGTATAATTTCTTTATAGTTTTTCTCCAAGAAGCAAAAAACAGTCAAAATTTAGGCATTATATCGCTCGCGCGGCAGGGCGGGGGGCGAGGTCGTGCGTACATAAAAACAAAGTACTGCAACCTCGCCTTAAGTTGTTCGTAACGTAGCAAATTTCGATTATTACACTTAGACAATCACAGTCTATGGCAGGACATCGGCCTACTTCCCCCAAGCTTATTTTCGGAAGTTTGTGCCCGTTACATTGCATTGAATGCGTAAACCACTTTTAAATCATAAAAGTAAGAATTTTCAAGAAAATCACTTAAGTATCTAAAATGTGTGAAAAATCTATGTGCACATAAATAACGCTCACCATTAATATGCCAGTACTTATGGTGTTAAATTGATAGCTCTTTGGCGCGTCGACTCAGATGGTATAACACAAGTTATTATAGGTTGATAATTTAATGAGTCGTCAAAATGGACAATGTTACGTTACTTTTGACTTGAATAAGTCAATAATGCAAATAAAGTTAGATTACTTCACCGATAAAACAAGACATTTTTAATTTAAGTAATGTCAACATTACGAGAAAAAGGTTGAAAAGGTTTCATACACAAAGTAATGACAATCAGGTAGATTATACACTTTCCGTCAACGACGAAGAACGACGGCATTATTTTTATGCAAATCGTGTTACTAACAAAAGAAAATGTAGCGCAAGCGTGAAAAATGGTGGAAACAGGCTGCTAACATTTATCGTGAAAGTGTATTGAAGCCGGCGAAGAAAATAAAACAATAACCGGCTATTGCTTGCGGGAATACTCGGTGCAACGTTCGTAAAATTATAATAGGTTGCAACGAATCTGGGTCACAAAACCTTACATATCGCATAACATCACTCCTTTTTTTGGGCAGAGCGAAGGGGAGTGTCAGACTTCTACTGACTAAAAACCAAACCCATGTTCCTTCTTCGCCCTTGTGTCGGAGCCGCGTTATCCTTTCGACAAGCCACAGCCCCGACGGGATAACATCACTCCTGTAATCCCGTTTGGGTTAGGCAGAGGTGTTTCTATACTACCCATTACGCCAGTCCTATATGTTATAGGAGGCGAGCCCTGAGTCCAAATTTCTCATAGAAAAACCAAATAAAACTTCCCATATATAATAAGCCTTAATATTTCAGAAACTAAAAATAACTGTATAATTATTATAATGATGGCATAGCGTTGATCATTTAATAGAATAATCAATTAATAGAATAGATGACTAACAGGTTATTAAAACTACGATTTTGTTTCGCCTTGTCCTGGATCTTTATAGTTTTTTAAAATTAATGTATCTATTTCGTCTAACTAACGATATAGGTTCATTATACAATTTAAATAACTTAAAGAAACGAACCTAAAAATAAACATAAAAAATGCGTCAATAACCTCATTTACGCTGTCAACTGGTAATATCCCCAAGAGACGGGTGTCGATACTATACGTTATATTATGGCAACGTTTAACTCTGGCCAAAATAAAAGCCAGCCATTGGATCACGGGCAGTGTCATCTAAACGTTTCGAAATTTCGGTATTGTATTTAAGGTAAAATAGCGAGGGCGACCTCATAACCGCATAGAGATCCGTTGCATCACTACGGTCTGTCATGGCTTTTCGGTGGCTAGCCTGTTGCGGTTGGCGGCTAACCGCGTCAATCGTCTTCAGATTTGCCTGTCATCAACAGCCTATTAATGTTCCCACTGCATTTGAGAGGGAATGGGCTATAATCTACCACGCGGGTCCAGAGCGGATTGGTAGATGTCACATGTCTTCGAATTTTTTGGTTCTAAGACATGCCGGTTTCCTCACGATGTTTTCCTTCACCGTTTTGAGAGCAGCGGTGATGAAATAAATTACACAAATAAGTAATGCGCCTGACTGGGTTCGAACCCACGACTCACTGTTCGTAAGTCGGGGCCGGTACCACTGGGCCACCACTGCTGATTTGCCTGTTGTCGTATTGACAACAACGCATAGAAGTACAAAAACAGGCTTTATTGTCTGATAATAAGGTTAGTTAGGCAGTAAGTTGGACCCGGTTGCAATTATTGCTCAAAAGTTTGACAACCATAGTCTTACTAAGAGGGGATCATATTACCAAATGCTAATTGAATTGTGGAAGTCAGACTGGTAGATTAGGCATTCGCTCTATGTGAAATACTGGTATACAGCTACATCTGGTTGAACTGGAAGTCAGCCCTAACATACTTGGAAAAAGGCTAGGCAGAATGGGCTGTTATGTAGGCTAAATAATAGCAGATGCTTGGGTGGATCGACCCGTGCATCTACTATCAGAATACTATCTGGTATCAGGCAATGCCGCGCTTGCCAGGTCAACGAAACCGAGAGAGCGGATTCGACAGTTGCTGCGCGGGTCATAATCTAAAAGTGTGTTTCTAGAGCCAATAATGATTTAATTTATTAATTAAAACGTCGTTCATTTTATCATAGGCCCTATTGTACCTTTCTATCTTATTTATCATCTACCTAGCTAGCCTATTCCGAAGTATGTTGAGAACGGCTTCCAATCTACTGGTTGCAGCTGAATAATAGATTTTTTATAAGAAGTAACCGCCTATCTGATGTCCACAACCATGTTACTGGGTTATTAACCCCGTGAAACGACTATAAACAGAATTAAGCTAAAAATAGAAACAGCAATTTGAACAAAGACGGGAAGACACAAGAAATCAGTTTAATTGGTACTTCACAACATCTTGCTGAAACGACGATAAAACAAGAATATTGTTTTAAAGCATTCGACGTATTATAGGAACTTTACAAGAAATAATAAGAAATTGCCGTTCCTATCGTGTGAACCCGGGTATAACCGCTTGCTCAACTATTAATTCGCCTTCTCGTGCAAGCTTCAAGTATTTTCTCATTTTCTCGGAAAATATCACCGGGAGAAGATAAAATCTTCCCACCGATGTTTGATGATATATTTTATTGGCTGTCACCTCATGATAGAGAGGAGAGGCTATTAAAGGAAGATGTGTTTAGCTTTGTTAGAAGTTTGTTTTTTGTAAGAAGAAAAGAAAACTAAATAAATGAGTAAATACTAAATACAGACATAACGATGCTAAAGTATTATAATTCTTTGAGCCTATTTCGCGATGTCCGAATAGCCACTACGTACAAAATAATAAATTAAAAAATGAAACAGAATTTATATGAAAATAACTGCCCACAGGACCATAACACTACAACGTTTTTACTTGTTCAATATTCAAAATTAATAACAACATAGAAATAAATCGATTCACACAGTAACAAAACTCAAAGCCTACAGGAAACGAATCAATTAAAAATGATAGATCAAACCAATATATTGCGAAAGTGTACCCGCCATGCACTTCCGTGATGGACGACAGTGGATTGCCATTTAAAATATTACAAATAGCATCCGCTACTTTTGCTTTAGCAATTCATCGCATGTTTAACTGTTTTTTCTGTGATACTTTTTGCGAATCTCTTTAAAAATCTGTTCAACTATTTATGATGAATGCATGCAATGGTTACAATGCAATATTGTATTGTGAACAATAATTCGACTCGGTTAATAATAATTATATGAAAGATGGGTTTGATAGTAAATATGTATTAGATCTTTTTGGCGTGATCTCTTTAGTTAAACTCTTTGCTCAAACTCAAAATAACAATAGATCCTTTGCCACATATGTAACCGCCGGAAAATCTTGACAGCGCGATTCAGAGATATGACGAAAATGAACAACGCCATCTAGTTACATAAATAGAACTATTTTTTGTCTTACTATAATTTCGTTGCATCAAATTAAATCTTGTATTGTGTAACGCTGTCCTCAACTCCATGTTCAAAGCGTATTTTCCGTACGGAGCTATTGAATGATAAATGGTTACTAATTAGAGCCACTCGGACATGACAACCAGCAGATACTCAGTCTAAGTGCTAATTAACAATGGTAATGTTGTTTCAACGTTTCATTAGTCTGGCAATCATGTTGGTTCTGTTCATTCACGTTAAACTTGAATACAACTGACTGCAGTAAATAATCTTTAATATCTTGCAGATGACAGGTGGCCAATACTTGTAAAACTTTTCATTCCTGCAATTATTTTCAAGAGGGATAGTTTTTTGGAGGGTGGGAAATTATCAAACCCTACCGCTCTAGGCAGAGCGGTACGGAATGTCAGATTTCTACTGACTAAAATCCACCCACGTTCCTTCTTAGCCCTTTGTGTCGAGGCTGCGGTATCTCTTTTGAACAACTCGCAACCCCGACGGGAACAACCCGCTGCACTAACTCTAACCTGACGCAACTGACCAAGCTGTATTCAAGCATGATAATCTATATCTATACTTCTATACTAATATTTTAGAGAAGTAAAGTTTGTGTGTTTGTATATTTGTTCAATTGTAAGGGGTAATCTCGGGATCTACTGAACCGATTATAAAAATTCTTTCACCAATAGAAAGCCACATTATTGCTGAGTGTCATAGGCTAATTTTTATCCCTGTATTCCTACGGGAACGGGATCTACGCGGGTGAAACCGCGGGACGTCCGCTAGTTATTAATACTTGTTCTTTTGTTGAACGGGGAACCCAAACCCATTTTCGTTGCAGTCTTACAATTTCAGGAACAAATAACATTGCACATTTGCTCTCTAAAATGGTCGCATGTCTAACGTATATTTTTGAGTTTCGCTGAATACAAATGGCGGCAAGTTTTGACATTAGTCTGACGTTATTGACTTTGACAGATAGAGCTGGCTGCATTCAGAAATCTATACATATAATAAAATGGTAGGAAAGTCAAAACTGTACATTGAATATTTTTAAAAAAGAATACTTGGGATGTGATCTACAATCGATACCGAAGCCAAAAATATAGTTTTTAGAATTTTTGTCTGTTTGTCTGTTTGTCTGTTTGTCTGTTTGTCTGTCCGGGATAAACTCAAAAAGTACTGCATGGATTTACTTCAAATTTGGCACGAATATTATTAAGAAGTCGGGTCAACACATAGGCTACATATTATCACGCTATCACCTACAGGGAACGAGCAGTGAACCTTTATTTCTTCAACGCATTCTGTAAGAACGTGTAATCTAACGACGCATATTTAAATGTTGTTATTATGTTAACCATGCTATAAGCTAGCTTCATACTATAAAAAACACGCAATAAAAGTAACTTAGGCCGATAAACATAATTAAATGAATATAAGTAGTACCACGAATTTGTTTAAAGCAGCGCCATCTATGAGATTTTAAAAACATCAAGTCGAATTACATGTGTAAGCCTTTTTGGGTATAAATAATTTAAATTTGATCATGTTGGTGAGCTTAATAGTTGTTATTAAAAGTCATAGATGGAGTTGTACATCCCAACTAACAAATTGGTTATATAAAACATTTCTTATGCGACTTTCGGTTATATAACTGTTGAATAGACGTTATAAGACAACTACGAGGTTGTGTAACCGTTATTCATACAACGATTCAGTCCATGTGACTAAAAGGTCCTATTAAATGGTTGAGTAAACGTTTTAACGACCACTTTATACAACGTCGTATAATGGTACGAAAAAATAGGTTAGGTAAACGTTTTTACAACTATATAATGCAACGTCGTATAGTGGTACAAGTGTATAGGTTAGGTAAACGTTTTTACAACAATATAATGCAACGTCGTATAGTGGTACAAGTGTATAGGTTAGGTAAACGTTTTTACAACTATATAATGCAACGTTGTATAGTGGTACAAGTGTATAAGTTAGGTAAACGTTTTTACAACTATATAATGCAACGTCGTATAGTGGTACAACTGTATAGGTTAGATAAACGTTTTTACAACTATGTAATGCAACGTTGTATAGTGGTACAAGTGTGTAGGTTAGGTAAACGTTTTTACAACTATTTAATGCAACGTCGTATAGTGTTACAAGTGTATAGGTTAAGTAAACGTTTTTACGACTGCTTTATACAACGTCGTATATTGTAGGTTGTGTAAACCTCGTTTACCCAACTAAATAGTACGATGTTATATAACAGTTAGATAAAAGGGTTCGTTTAACCAGCGTTGGTGGTCGAAGTAACCTTAACACGACTTTTATGTAATCAAAACGTCGCAAAAAGTTTATTTTTAGACCTGTATGTAACGAAGTATTTTAGTGGTGAACTACGAACCATTATACGACTTAAGCGTTATTTTGTAACCATTACAGAACTTTAAGCAGACCTAAAAATGATATAAAGGTCCAAAAGGGCCTTTTTTAAAACTAACTTCCATTTTGTCAGTTAACAAACATTGTTACGATATTTACAAAAATATGGATCATTTATAATGGCGGCTATCTTGGTCGCAAGAAACCGCATTATGGACCTTTTCGTTCTATAAATTGTTGTATAGAAGTCACTTCATAACTTTGACAAGATGGCTGGTATTTAGTATAAAAACAAATTTTAAATAATAATCAACAATAGTTAAATTTCAACGAATTCGAGGGGGGTGCAAAAAATTTCACAACAACACACCTATATTTAATCATAAAAGTAGAGGTCCCATAAAAACAAGGTGTTACACACTCTGTTCGCGTATATTACAAACCTTATCTATTAAATGTCAATTTAGTTATGATAATTTATAAAGTTTCTATTTTTATAAAACACGATGCAGCAAATATCAGGAACGAATGAGAAAATGAATGGAATGGACTGAATGTATACTATAAACGTCGATGTTAAAACACTTGTGCGACATTTCAGTCATCTTCTAATGTCTATTTAACTTTTATGGGACACCAGTGGTTCCATAACAGTCGAGATATAACAATTATCTAACCAAAAAGTCGGTCGGAAACTTTTATTTAACATTTAAGCAACGTTAAAATAGTTCTCCACTAACTTATATGTAACTTTTAAATAACAATAATGTTGTATAATTTGGGCCTATTTCGCGTTATATAAACGTCTACAACTACGTTTATACAACCCACCATAAAGAACCAACAGTAAATGAAAAACGTTTACTCATCTATTATAAAGGGTGGGCCAAAAATTTTTGCAAATAGAAACACTAGATTTTTTTGGGAAACGTTCGAGGGAGGGGCGCGCAGGTGGCGGGAAATTGTGCGCCACTTCATGCAATTTTAGTTACGATGGAGCGCTTCACGGGACAACAGCGTGCTTTTTGTGTAAAACAAATTTACAAAAACAATGATTCCTACGTTACTGTACGACTCCTGTTTAGAATTGATTACGGATTATGCCGTGTAAGTGAGTGTCAAAGTGTTAATTTGATCCAAGCTTGAGTCGAGAAGTTCGAGCAAACGGGATCGAAAATGAATATTAAACAAACAGGGCGGCCACGATAAAACGACAGCATGGGGTGCCATATCATCAAAGGGCATTGGTCCGTATTTCTTTGAAAATAATCAAGGAAATAATGTAATTGTAAATTCAGCGGAATACGTCAAGATGTTGCAAGACTTTTTGACGCCGCAGTTGCATGAATTTCAAGGGTACAACAGCAGGACTTGGATACAACAAGATGGAGCAACATGCCATACGTCAAATGTGAGTTTACCGGTAGTTAAAGAAATGTTTCTGAACAAATTGATTTCTCGCAGGGGTGATATCCCATGGCCTCCGAGAAGCCTGGACCTTAAACCATGCGATTTTTTCTTGTGGGGGTACCTGAAAAGTCGAGTGTACCTTAATAAACCGACGACAATATCCCAATTAAAACAAAAAATCCACGAGGAAATAACCGCGATCGCCCGCAGCATGTGTCAGCGAGTTTTCCAAAATTTGCGTAGTCGATTGCAGGAGTGTTAACAACGAGGCAGCGCACATTTGGACGATGTTATTTATAAATAATAAATTTCATTAAATGGTTATTACGTTAAATAAATTATCAACAAAATAACATTTGTAGTTTTATTTCTATTCATGTTTCAAAAGTGCAAAAATTTTTGGCCCACCCTGTACAACGTAAATTTGTTACTTGGTTCTTAGACGTCCACCTGGAGAACAGCCAGCGCATATATTTTGATCCCGACGACGTTGCTGAGCGCTTGGAAAATCCGCGCCAAACTGTCTTGGCATTTTTCAGGCTCTGTGAAATCGACCAGTTTGTGAGGTTCCTTACGTATGACGAAGTGCCTTCATATTACACATACGACAAGCAAAGGCGTGTAATAGTAATAGTCCTCCTGACCGTTTTCGGCCACGGCGGCCAATCTTAGCAGAGATTAGCCAACTGCGCGGGAGATATTATAGTGCACAAGTGTGTGCACAGGTGCACAAGTGTGTGCACAGGTGCACAAGTGTGTGCACAGGTGCACAAGTGTGTGCACAGGTGCACAAGTGTGTGCACAGGTGCACTCTCTGTTCCTTTCCTCTCATAGTCCGATGGGACGGCAATCCGACACGACCGGAGAGAGATCAGGCGCAGGACCAACGGCTTAACGTGCTTTCCGAGGCACGGGGGTACTATACCGCCAACTTCCAAACTCCGGCCTACTATTGGGTTTCTAATGAAAAACCCAATAATACTTTTTGTCCGACCCGGGAATCGAACCCAGGACCTCATACACAGCAGTCGCGCTTACGACCACTAGACCAACGAGGCAGTTCAAAAAAAAGAAAAAAGGGGTGTATTTAACCGACATCGACGAGGACGTGCTGTGGAAGGTTTTCCGGGAATTTTCAAGGATACCGCATTGGGTAGAGTTTAACCGTGCACCTGAATAATGGTGAATGCTATTTTCTGCGGTTGTTACTTCACACGGTCCGAGGCCCAACGTCTTTCGCCTTTCTGAGGACATTTGATGGCGTGGAGTATCCCACTAACCGCGCAGCCTCGAAGTCACCTTCTCGACGGTGACCAAAACTGGGATGTCACCTTCGCGGAGGCGAGCGTCAGTAACAGTCACAGCCGAGCTTTTAAGGCGTGCTACTAGAGACAAAGTCGAAGTAACTGATGAACGCGTGTTGAACACCTGTCGCAGTTCACTTCAACACGTGGTCATTTCTATCGGCGGCAATCCACTGGTCGAATATGGGTTACCAGCTCCCCAATCATCACCGCATCAAGACCGCGGAAATCAGGAGTAAAACGCTGAGGCATTTTACGATCCGGGTGTAATGACTACCATACGAAATGACCATGTCGCTTTGTTCTCTTCAGAGCGAAAACAAATTTATGACACCGTCCTTGAAAGCGTTGGGCAAAACCAGGGTAAAATGTTTTTCTTGGATGCTCCTGGTGGAACAGAAAAAAACATTTGTTACAACTGGCATACTTGCAGAGGTCAGGAAGCAAGGCAAAATTGCCATTGCTGTAGTGTCGTCGGGAATCGCTGCCACACTGCGTCCGGGTGGCAAGACAGCACATGCCATGTTTAAAATTCCTATCGATTTGTCGAGAGTGCCGAAACGCCTGTTTGTGGTGCGTCACGTAACAATGATAAGGCACCCGTGCTCAAGGATTGCTCACTGATCGTATGGGATGAGTGTACGATGGCCAATAGGAAGGCAGTTGAGGCCGTGGACAGAACCCTGCAGGACATCCGCAGGAACGAACATTTGATGGGTGGTGTCACAGTTCTGTTCAGTGGCGATTTCCGACAAACGCTTCCCGTGGTGACGCGGGGATTGAGGGCTGACGAGGTGAATGCTTCATTGAAACGATCTTCGTTGTGATCACGAGATCGCACTCTGCGCTTGACCATTAATATGAGAGCTCGGCTCGGCGGCAATGCACGTGCTCAAGAATTATTTGATGTCTTTCTACGTCTTGGCGAAGGCACTCTACCAGAGGAGAGAGGTGGACAGGTGGTGCTTCCAGAATCTCTCATTATAGTTGTATCCATCTAAGAAGAACCCATTCGCTGTGTGTACGGGGACATCAGTCGTATACCGCACCAACAGAATTGTTGGGTGTGTGAGCGGGCTATTTTGACGCCCAAAAATGATCAGGCTGCAGCAATTCACGAATGCATTCTCTCGGAAATTGAACGGAATGAAGTGGTCTACACCACTATAGACATTGTGTGTGGTCGAGCAAGATGACGCCACACATTATCCCGTGGAATTTCTGAACTCCCTCCCTGTCAGCAAGTGGACCTCCAGCGCATACCATCAAGCTGAAGGTCGGTGTCCCGATTATGCTTCTTCGGAACCTATATGCGAACTGACCTCTAGATGAACTGCTTCTCACACGGGCAATAAATTGTACTTCGCTTGCTCCCGCGTCACCAGTCCTGACTCTCTATACATTTTGACTGCGGAGAGCCAAACCACTACTATGGTTTATCGAGAAGTCCTATAAGTATGTATTTTTACCCCATTCTGTATTCTTATTCATTTTTTTCTCCATCTGCTTCAGTCACAACTTATGACTAAAGCAGGCTGAAAATCAGCACTTTTTGAAGGTCAATTTTACAAAAGACAGTCTCCCTCTGTTACTGCACTTTCTGTAGATATAAAATGTAAAGAAGAAACGGGTAAATGGAAAGGTATTTTTGGTGCTGTATAGCGTTCACGCAGACGACGTCGCGGGCAGCAGCTAGTCTATGATAATATCAAAAAGTTTAACACTGCCCCTCGATTGAAAATCTGTCATAGATTGAAATCGTTACAACACTATTGGTACATTATATAATTACTAATATTAACGTTTTATGACGTGTAAACTGCAACAGCAGTAATAGCCGAAAAATTTTTCGACAATAGGAACCACTTAGTATGGTACGTCAGCGCCTTTGATATGAACGCTAGCTAAAGGTCGTCTGTAGTCTGTAGTTTTGTTCATACAAATCAATTTCAGTGTGTGTATAGATCCTTTTATCCCAACGTTATAGAAGTAGCGTAGCTTCACTTAGAGCAGTGTTGATTGATAATAATGGGTTTATTAATGTAGTCAGTAATTGTTACAATCATGTATGGTTATGGGCACTAGTAATTGATCCAGTTTCAAGGGAAATGTACACCCCGTCGGGGCTGCGGATTTTTGTACTAGATTACGTGGTCTCGGCGCAAGGGCAAAGAAGGAACATGGGTTCGGTTTTTAGTCAGTAGAAGTCTGACACTCCCCTTCGCTCTGCCCAAGAGCGGGGGGGGTCATTCGATGATTTTAAACCCAAAAAACAAAAAACAAAAGGGAAATGTACACGCAAACATAACATCATACCGGTCCCCAGAGGTATAAGTAGTTCAATTTTAGCACAAATATAAGGATGATAGGGAGTGAGTCTTTGTGAAAAATCTCGACTCCAGATTCACTGCAGACAATAAAGTATACATTACGATTACGAATCACTTGAGGATATTTTCGATTTTATAAAATGACCTTCTCCGAAACTCGGGCTTTGTTTACTAAAATAACTTTTGTATGAGTTAAATTATAATAAGTTTAGACAATAAAACACAAAGTTTAATTTTGACGCAGCTTGGTACGGAATTCCATAATTAGGTATTAGGAACATTGTCTTTTAGGCGTCGTTTTAACAAAGATATTTTTTAAACTAGACCAATAGTATTTCTAAATATCGAAGTTGAGTTGCTATGATACAGTAACGAGTACGTATGTGTAAAATAGTCATAATATGTATTATACGTAAATATGGATATACATTTAACTATTTTAAAAATGTATCTTGTAACTGTATTATATTTGTAATCATATAATTGTATGTTGTTAAGAACACAGTATTTTGAAATACATATTAATTTTCAATGGGTTTTTCAAGAAATTGAAAACCCACGTAAAAATCGCTATTGAATTTTACATGTTAGTGCAAACTGACTGCGTAAAAACTAGTATTTTCTCAACGTTTTTCTTTGAATCGAACCATTCGGTTGGAGAAAATGGGGCAGGCGTACCGTGGAGAGAATGTAAAGCAATTCTAGTAAGTGCCCTCGGAGATAAATGACTGCACCCTTATTGGCTGCTGCTGAATGGTTCCGCTCAAGTATAAATTACAGATATTTTCATATTTATTTCTTGTATATTTATTCTGGGTTTAATGGAATATTGTATTAGGAACGTATTTTTTTATCTTACACTGATTAGGAGCTCGTGGCTTAACAATCACTGCTGCTGAGGTCGATATTTTGGTTATACCTTGCTTACCTTGGTTGGTCCGTGGCTTGGTGACGGAAAGCAAGTTAACCCGTGACTCCCGGCTGCCATATTATAGATCTTTGGCAGGTGCAGGTAGTCAGTGGCCTGAAAGTCTGGCCGGGAAATACGGACAGGGTATCACCCAGTGCTAACTGGGTTGTGGGGGTCAGATAGGCAGTCGCTCCATGTAAAATACTGGTATTAAGCTTCATCCGGTAAAACTGTAAGGCGACCCCAACAAGGTCAGGAATAGGCTCGGCAGTTGATGATGATATTAATATTGTGTGAAAAAAAAAGTGCTATTGATATTCTAGGCAAAAACTAAGTATACGCGTATAACCACTGTCTTGTTCATGTATGTACAGCAACTCCATGGCAAGTTTCACTTTGGCAGCACCTTAATTCTGTGGCAACAAGGGTGATTTTAGCACTTTAGTTTCCTACCTATATACCGTACTTAAAGGTCAAAGTTATCGTGGGTCCTCGCTTATTCACAAGGTTCCTTCATGCGTGGGTGTGACCAAACTTATGTTCCCGTATTAGGACCCTAAACTGAAAGTGCTTTACAATGTCTCACGGCTGAGCTATGCACGTATAATTAGTATTATAATGTAGGCGGGATAATCTTCTTAGCGTGTCGATGGCAATCTATATTCAGTCGGCTCAAAATTTAGCAACGAGTTTGGCACCTTCAGTAGCCTCCATCAGCTCCTGTGATGTACATGTTACTTGTACATCACAGGAGCTGATGGAGGCTGGCAGGCTGGACACAATATCAAGTGCCCCATAGTTTGTGGGGCAACGCCACATTTACACTCCAGAGCAGAGTCATTTATGAATCTCCACCTGAACAGGTTTTCCTTGCTTAATCCTACCTGTGTCCAGAGTCTGATTAGAGACTTCCAGGTCAGCCATGGCAACTCGTGACCAGCAGGGCTATTGCGTATCTTTTTATGACAGTGGATAACTCAAAATGTCTATCAAATAATTGTCAAATGGTGAGTTTTTAAGAAAAAAATGTACCAAACCATAACCAATTTACAGTTAATCTATGGACATTTCTGATAGCCACTGACTTTAAAAAGATACGCAATAGGGGGGCAGGTGGAAGATTTTCGGCAAGTGGCACAAATGGGTTGGGTAGGGAAACGCTATCTCGCCACAGCTTAAGTCTTTCCTTAGAGCGTTCGCCAATGAGCTGGGCTACACACTTCAGGAAGCTGTGGCAGCTTTGATAATAATATACATACTATTACTGGGCTGTGAAGCTCAGGTATTGTGCTGCATTCAGCTGCAACCGTTTAGACTGGAAACCAACTACAACAAAGTTGGAAAAAGACTACGCAGATGATGTAGGCGGAATAATCCAGTAGGTACCTTTCAGTAAAATTACGAAATCTATGTGTATGTGTGAAATTAATTATTTTAATTATTTAATAAAAATAAAATAAAATAAAAATGTATCCTTTGACTTGATATTTTAGAAAGTGTAGTTATGCACGATTTGTTGTGTACAAAAATAGTGTAACGTCGACTAAAAATTAAAATAATTTTATCTTCGCCCAGACAACTACTTAAATTGGACAGTTCCCTTCAGAAACCGTATTTTTCGAGAGCTAATGCAATAAATTCAAAAATTTATGAATATGTATGTTCGATCAGCAACATTTTTTTTCAACGGCAGATGTGTGTCGAGAAATAACTGCCTATACACTGTACCTCGGAAAATCTGTCCAAAAATCAAATGAATGAAATCTCTAAACTGTTCTGAATAATACTTTGTATCCGATAGTCAATAAAATACCTAAACACTAGGGTAAAAATAAAAAGCAAATTAAATAATAATTGTATCATTATTTATTATTAAATTAGTTCTCCATCGAATTCAAAGTAACTTACGATAAAAGATAACATCTAAATTATTTCGATATCATTCCAATCAAGAGTCATAAAGTAATTTAACACAAGCTAGCCCTCCAATGTTACAGAGCGACAGATTAATCACATTCTATCGTAATAGGCTGAACCAACCGAGCTCGTATATGTACCTCCGGGAAAGTAGATTATGGAACGGAAGATATAGGGAACCAAGTGTTTCAAGAAAATGAACTAACAAAGTTAATTCACTTGATAATAAACTGAACTTATACGTAAATTATTGGATCGTGAATTTGTTTACTGCACCTTGCACCATTGAGATAAGACCTATTAATTTCACAAAGTACTTATAGAATAATCGTAACCACATGAAATTACAATTAACACAGTATAGAAAATCATCTATAAGTGCATCGCGTGTCTACAAAAAACTCTCGTCTTTATTTAGATTGGCCACCGTGACCGAAATTTGGTCGGGCGAATATAATTTGTTAATACTTCATATTATAATTCTATTTACAGATACTTAAATTACTTACTTCACGTTTTCCTCCCTTTGTTACCAGTTATCGGATTCCATGAGCCAAAAGTTGTTTAATTATTCTCCTTGTAAAATTACGACCAGAAAATGTTATATATTTTCGTATTTCGTTTGTGAAATTAGCTTGAAAATATAAAATCAGTATCTTTAAATTGGATTTGGTGGATAATTACCCAAAAGCTACGTAACATACTTACTTATTTCTCATAAACCTATATTTGTGTTTAATAACGCCCAAAGAGCACTAGGCTCAATCAAATTGGTCAATTGTTATGAAAAAGAAGCGATAAAAGTGGGAAACGGTTGTGGGTTAGCCAGATAGTAAAAGTTGTTAATAACAGAAAATAATCTCTTAAAGAAATTAGGAGATTTCCAATTACTATTCCTATCCCTTAGCGAAGCTGAAAGGTAGTTGTTCTCTCAGTAATTCCGACAATTTGTTTGTTCTTGTTTTCAGTTGTAGCATAACACAAATACTCGTACATGAAAAAGTACTGAACTTAGAGTAAAACTTGTTTAAATAACCAGTGTTGGGATATATCGAGTTAAAGGTAATGGACAAATATATTGTACCGCAATATCCGGAGCTGTACAAAAGCAATGTTTTTCGATGGATACAACGATATTTATTAAACTAAATATCTCTTTGTTGCGAGGCCGTTATTTGGCCAGTTCAAACAAATGAATGATTTCAAATGAATAAACTTTGTTTTATTACTTGAGCGGAACGAGACGTGATGTTGAAACTTTATGAGGCGACACCTTGTCACAGCCTTGTCTGGTACTGGGAAATTCCCGCTTGAAAACCCAATAACATTTTGCCCGGCCAAGGAGTTGAACTCAGGACCTCATAGTCAGCAGTCGCGTTTAGATCAACGCCACTAGATCAACGAGGCAGTTCTCTATAAAAATACTACAGGGTGTTAATGTGGGCTTAAATATAATGTAGGTTCCTGAGGAACTATAGCTTTGTAAGCGTTCGTTTTATTAGTACCGCCAAAACTCTCCCCAACTCGTCTCGTCGTCTCTTAACTCTCGGCTCTATAAAATATAAATCTAATATTATATTTTCCTTACAGGCACATGCCGGCACTCATATCATGCCTCCCAGCCAGCGGGTGATGGTTCGCCGAGTCACCAGAAGGTAACATAATATAAGCTAACTGCGAAATGGCTTGCGGATTGCCCCGCGAAAGACCGGCCGGTCCCTTATCGTCACATATGTGTCCGTATGTGCTCGCGGCTATGGCTAGGGTTCCCGCAAGGTTCGGTTAAATCAGCGGACTGGAGATTAACACTTTCGGTCTCGAACACCCACCACCCAGCATAAATACCAAACTATGACGTCACACGACTTCTCGAAGCACTGTATCGTCATCATTATTTGTTTCCGTGAAAAGAGAAAAATACGTGTCCAGTATTTTTTGGAAATCTATCTAACGGACTTATTTTTTTTTAACTACCCTATCATAGGGTAGTTGACAAAAAAAATATAAGTCGTGCTTCGAAAAGTCGTGTGACGTCATAGTTTGGTATATTTTTTACCAGAATGTGACGTCAAAAGCCCCCGCTCATGATCTTTTATTTTCGTCATTTTGTATTAATTTGATAAAACAAATAACACGTATTCAATATTTTTCTATATTCTAACTGACAGACTAAACAGAATCATGGTTTTTTAGTCAGTCAACTACCACTAACACTATTATGGGTCGAAAAAAAATCGTTTGTATGCCACCAAACCGCCTCCGATTCAGAGCTATACGTAACTATAGAAGACCTCAGTGGCATACAAATAGAAATGGATATTTTTAACTCGGTAGCGAAAGTGTTAAGAACAATAATGTACTGATGTGTCAGGTAGCCGCCAGTCCACAGTTTCACCGAACCCTGTAACATTGCATGTAATTTTTCAAAATTTAACTTTGCATGATTAAAGAAATTTAGTCTGTTAATTTTTTAATCAAGAACTTAGAGTAACGTCACTTAACAATTCTCTTGCAAACTTTTCACTCCATAAATCTGTGCCTCTAGTGAAAAGGGGTATAAGGTGGTGAAAACAGATTTAACTTATATCTAAAAACAAAGAAGTTAGACTACTGAAATCAGACTTATCCCCTATTTTACTAGAGGCTCAGAAATTACGAACATAAGTTACGTTTTCTTCAACGCGTACTTAGCTCTGAACTACAATTTATTTCAGCTCACCAGATTCGGATGACACCCTGCCTGGTGATGAGAGTGAAGAGTACCGTGATGATACTTTCTTGGTGAACTCAAACAACGAGAACAATTACTACGGTACGACGTTGTTTCATCTTGTTTTTATGCTCATATTGCTAATTTTAAATAAGTTTTCAAACTGACATGTCACTATCATAAACATTGAAAACGGGATATTTAGAATGTTTACTTTTTGTTTGGAGTAAACATGCAGGTAAAGATCTCGTTTTCAGAATTAATGATAGTGGTAATTTTATGTTATTTTTTTCCTGCAAAAATCTGTAACTGTGATTTATTATACGGCCAAGCGATCTATTCTGTTATGTATAAGATCTATTATGATCTAGTGTGTGTCATTTATTTACGGTGTTACAGCTTTTCGTACTTAAATGATTTATGTTACTTATTTTTATACGTTTCTTTTGTACTTTTTTATCATTATAAAGTGACAAAAAGGTACAGACATAAAAATCCGCGGTAGTTTTGCTGCCGGTATCGTTGCCGGTAGCAAAACTGCTACTATACCACGTAACTTCGTCAACTGATACTTATGTATTTTTTACTGTTTTTGCCAGTGTGGAAAAGCTATCATCGTCTTAAAAATCATTTGAAGGATGAATTAGAAGTTATTCTCATCTTGCCTGTACATTAAATAGTGTAAGCGGTAATTGTATCCTAGGTTTTAGGGCTGCTTTTTTTGCGTCTGCTCGGTACAATTATTAGTAACACTATATAATTAGTACCGTATTGACATGGTATTGACCGTGCTAGAAACGGATCAGTGTTAGCAATAAATTTTCTTGACGAGAATATATATTATTGCCGTTACGACGACTGGTGATTTTTTTTATTTTATGTTACTCTTTTGCTTTTAAAAATAAAAATAATTTTTCGTTCTTAGCACGGTCATGATATGATAATTAAGGTGTGTAGGCAGACTCCTTTAACCATGGCATCACTACCGTTAAAACTCAGTAGGTTTTCGATAAATTAAAAGTAATTGGTTGCGTGTTCAAGTTATAATTGCCTACCCAACCTTGTATAATAGAGCAAGTGGTTTTAACTAGAAGTCGATAGAATAGGTCAGGCCAGTCACTTGTTGGGTGTAGTGGTAGCACCTACAGCAAACAGCCGCGCTCGCTGACGTTCGATCAGTTTTCAACCTTATGACTCCGGGCTTAAGGATGGAAAGTGGTCGACCGTCAGTAACCGCGGTAGTACAGTCGAATAAGCTATTTGGTATACATGCAGAAATCTTTATTTTTTTAGTGCGCTAAAAATATTGATTGCAATTTTGTTTTATGAAGCGTTTGGAATTAACCAATCCGCATCGGGCCCGAGTGGTGCCCATCCCTATCCTAGAGAGGAGGCCTGAGTCCCTCCCTGCCTGAAAATATTATATATTATAGGCTGATGATGATTGGCATTTATTTACTGATGTAAAATACTGCATCGATTGACATCAGTCTCTAAATGTATCTTAAATGTAAATGCAAGTTAGCTGGCTGTATACTTAATACCTCGTTCGACCGCACAATACATAAGAACAACAGTTTCTTACGAAAAGTCCACCTGTTACTGAACCGCAAGTAGCAGTTTTGAAGCAACGCCATCTATGTGCAGTTGGCGGTGGGTCTTCAGGCAGTAGCAGTACTTGCAGTCGATTCCTCGCGGCTCTCTACCGACAGCTGCATGCGATGAGCTACCTGTGCCCTGGACTGTTCCCCTGGGTCGACTGCGGACCCGCTACGGATATGAGCGGTAAGTGTGAACTGTTTACGAGAATTCGGAAGAAGGGTAACTATGAGACTTCAACATAACTGGTAAATCTGGGGGCACGGCAGTGCCCCCGCCGAGTCGAGCGCGAAGCAAACACTGCCGTACCATCCTTTACTGGAACCATTTCGCCGCATTTTCAGGCCCCTATTTGAGAACCTCTAGATAAGACCAGAAGGCAGAAATTTTCGTCATCCAGTAAGCTATAAAATCAAACATATTTTTTTTTAAAAATCAAGTCTGTAGGTCATTTAGTTCCGAAGATAAGCGAAAGCAAAGTTTCGCATTTATGACACTCACTCATGATCATCATAATAGAAATAGTACTTCCCATAAACTCAGAGAGCTGAAATTTGGTACAGAGTTAGGGTTTAATGGCCACATAAAGGGAAAACTATAAAAACTAGGATAATCGAAGATCTGGAGTACCTGCAGGTGACTCTTATCTCTCCGTGGTCCCTGGTGAACGTTTGTACAAAAAGAAGTGAAATCCCACCAAAAACATTCTGTAAAAAAACTAGCCAAGTCTCGATGGAGCTGCTTGTTTATCTCTAAAAAGTAATGAAATCTAGACAAAGTCGTGCCAGGTCTAAGGTTCCTTACTGCGATTTCTTTATTATTATAGTTAATGTTGTGTGACTTGGCCGTTGAAGGGTAGGTACACAAGGGTATAAAACTAGGTGCTCCATGACACCATTGCACCAATCTCGGCCAAGTCACACAACATTAACTATAATAATAAAGAAATCGCAGTAAGGAACCTTAGACCTGGCACGACTTTGTCTAAATTTCATTACTTTTAAGAGATAAGCAAGCAGCTCCATCGAGACTTGGCTAGTTTTTTACAGACTGTTTTTGGTGGGATTACCATTATCAGGTCATGGAAGAGATGGGCAGAGGCGTACCTTATAGTACACCCTATTCGCTGTTATGCTTTATTCCCATTTACAAGCCTATTCACACAAATCCAGGATCCGTCACTGAGAAATTCCTAATGAAAAAACTCGATAACACTTTGCCCGATCCGAGGATCAAACCTATGACCTCATTCAACTGGTTAGCCTCTGTAAAAGTATCACCTAGACTCACTAAGACTGAATAATTATACTATACTAGCTGATGCCCGCGGCTTCGCCCGCGTGGATACTGTAAAAACAATCCTTGATGCGGAATATATATCATTCTAAAATTTCAGCTCGATCGGTGCAGAACTTTTTGAGTTTTTGAAGCGTACACAAACCAACATAAGATAGATTTAATTTTTATATATTTTATCAGTATTTGTAGCTTGTACTATATTTTTCTTCTCATACTCTATAGTAAGTACCATTCTGAAATTTCAATGTTTTATTCCCACAACAGGAATGTTCGTCATCAAGTCAGTGGGCATCATGTACATCCTGATCATCGTGTTCGACCTTTTTGCGGCGTACGGCAACCCTGGCACGTCCACCTTCACCAACGTCTCCATGCTGCTGCTAATCCTGGCGATCTTTGCCATCTTGCTGATGATTTCCAGGAAGCCACAGAACCGGTGAGGATCATTTGATTTTTTTAGTTAATTATTTTACTATAAGGTACAAATGTAAAGTCGGTTGACTTTATTTTGAAACTAACAAACCTTGTCAGTTTATTTCGGTCTGCAGTCCGGATGTGACAGCGCCATACTAAAATGTTAAAATATTAATGTACACATAGGTACGTCGTCCGTAATAGTAGTATTATCTTATAATGAGGTAAGTAATCCTCTTGAATACCTTCAGTTAGGGGCGGGGAATTATATCGGACTTTAACCGACTAAAACTTATTTTTCTATAAGTTACTTTGTTTTACATAAACGAACTCACACCTTTTCTAATGGCAGTAGGGAGAAACAACAGAACGCCACCTGTTACGACTTACATACTCCTTACTTTGTAATTTATTTGACGTAATAGGCACACATTGACCCTTAACTTACCCTGTAGGGGCTGTCGGAATACTGTTTACTTGATTATATGGCATTTTCTTGCTGAATTTATTTTTAATTGTTTGAAAATTGGATGATTGATTAAACTGAAAAATATCGTGATTTGAAGGACAGCGTTTGCAAGGCCAATTATTGCCACGATTTAATACAATATTCATGCAGACAATACTGGAAAATCAGTTTAGCGAGAACTTGAAAGCGCATTGTCTTGCATACTAATTTAAAACTTCTTAGTTTAATTACTAGGTATGCAAGGAAGTACGCTTGCAAGTTTTCGTTGACATTTAATTTATTCGGACTTTACGTGCTTGTGTCATGCTACAAATTGCATTTCACAATGAGTAAGGTAACATGTAGGTACTATTTTGACATACGTCATAATTAGTTTATTTATTTGATGACAAATTGATTAATATAAATCAGTCTAAAGCATCGATCCATTATAAAATATCCAATGGGCAATGGACTTGAATTTATCTTTAAACTGAGCCCCCATTGATGTTTAATAAATAAAATGCACCATAAGCCCAAAAAATGTTAAAATTCAATGGACTAAATTCATAGGTAGTTTACGTTTTTTTTTTTTTTGTGTTTTTATATTTCGGTAATCTGAACTGCGTTACTAACGAGACAATATAAATGTTTAGCGTCGCGCTGATGTACACGACTCCAGCACTGCCATTCGTACCGACCATCGCCATCATCGTGAACATCTATCTGATCCTAAACCTCTCAATCTTGACGCTGGTCCGGTTCACGGTCTGGATGATATTCGGTAAGTTTCATTATAACTTGTTGTTCATGTTACATTAGTATTGTGCCCTACTATAACGTCTTAAAACAGTCCTAACTTAATCTTATTCCAGTGTGGAAACGTGACAGAACTAGACAGGGTGTCTAGCGCCATCTCTTTTCCACGCTGGATAAAGAATAAGTTAGGACCATAGATAACAGAAACTGTTATCTATGGTTAGGACTGTTTAAAGACGTCATGGTAGGCCTTCTGCAGATGGCGATTAAGTCACCTGTAGTACATAGGAGACTTGACAAGGAGGTGAGTCTACCTGTCATATCAAGCAACTTTCCCAAGGAAATTCCTGTCCGATTCACTGTGTGAGGGTGGGTGACCAATGTGACCCATTAACTGGCATGTCCTAAGCTGCTACTGACGCTGCTATTTTACGTGGCGTCCCACTGAACGATCAAATATATGAAATTTGGTCAAACAAAATAAGGCATCCCCATTTTTGTTGGACCTTTATCAGAAATTCAATATTCGTTTCGTAAATCGAAATTAAAGTATAAAAGTCTACTAAAATATCTAGAATAGTAGCTTAAACTAGTCTATTGCGACGCGATAAAAATATTATTAACTGAAAACAGTAGACACGAAGTAGCCTTTTAAGAATTAAAGTGGGTAACCCGTTTACAAACTTTAAAGTGTTATCGCTTTTACTTTTCAAAGTGAAAAGTTTAACAGGAGGCCCTTTGGGGGCTTTGGGTATTTTCAACATCTTTCAAGAAAGATAAAAGAAAACTCTTGAACGTATGAGCGGGGTTGTCGGTTTTGAGATAATGATGCTTATCGGTATTTTAATCGCAATGTGATGAAAGTCATTGCCTGCCTCAAGCTGCACATAGAAGGATCTTACTAATTCAGGGTTTTGATACAGAAACTAGGTCGTTTCTACGGACCTTGGCCATCACATTTGCTTGGACCTTGGTACCCTGGTATTTGGTTTGAATGCTTTGTTCAATCACTAAAATGTTCGCACTAACGTCTTTAACACAAATATAAATGGCTACTTAACCGTCTATTCCAGGCATGTTTATGTACTTCAAATACGGCATCAAGAACTCGACATTGGAAACGAACCCGCCTGTCCCGACCCCCGAGACTCCGCCGCCGCCAAACCCACTGAGCCGCACCACAATCCCACCGCCACCACCCTACCAGCCCCCTGGCGATCGCAACATCTTCGAAGGAGACGGCAACGAAGGACTATACGGCAACATGGAGTTAGTATCTTCTTGAGTAACAGAATGAACCAAGTTTTTTCTATTTTACGATTGTAGGTATCTTAGGAATAGAGAATCATGGGTTATGGTCATCTTTATTAGTGTGTAAAGCTTTGTTCACGGACATAGCACGAGGGGAGGGGGAGCGCCATATACGCTCACTTGACTTGACATGAACTTGTGAGTAAAGGCGTACACGCTGCTTCACGAGACAGTGGAGACTGTAGAACTTGTGAATGAGTACTGGAATGCTACGAACAGTATCTTCACCCGTCTATCACCACATTACTCTTCAAATGATCCCATCGACTATTATGTAGTATCAATAGAAATAACATCAATTAGAATTTAGCATTAGATTTGTAACTGTTTTTGCACCTTTCTACCAAAAATCACCATTTTCCAGGTATGACAATTCTTTACTTACGTGGCATGAGTCTAACTTGCAACCAGTAGGAAGTGGGTTCTCAACCCCTTCGTCGGAAAGCAACCGAATGCAAACGCAAGCGCAACCACCCAGTGCGACGTACAGGCAGGCTGAAACACAGTGAGTACTTTTGCAGGCCGTATTATGAGCTGTTAGAGCCAACACCTCATCAGTCCAAAAGAGAGAGATGGAGCTATAGCAAATAGCCTCATCCCGTTTTTGCAACGGATCTATATGATAGCCAAGAACACTTCACAATACGGCCCCTGGGTTTTTCAGAACTTGGTGAAAGTATCTTTAGATCTGACAACTCTGAAAAGACGATATCTATGCCCGGGGTACCCTGGGCTTAGGTTACCTTACTAAGTTTCATTCGTTAAATACCAACTCTCCTTAGTTCTGTACTTTACTGAAACTTTGAGAGGTGATTTAAGATCTACAGATATTTCTGCCGAACATCTTCAAACTAACTCATCCACTGAAACCTTAGGTACATACACTCTGCATCCTTGCATTTTCGTAGTATTGTTACAGTTCGTGATAAGTTGTTGGTAGGTATAGGCTTAGTATATTTTGGATTTTAACATGTAAAGTCCATAAACACAACAGAGCAAGGAATCGCTGCGCACACTGTCGGATTTCTTAAAAATATTTTTGTTATTAAAAAAGGCAATGTATTCCCATAAATGAAGTACGTCAAAACTACATAAATAAATGGTACCTACTATCACAATTCAATGAGGGAGTAAAGGCGAGTTTTTCCGTTCCAGAGAAATCAGTGGTTTCATATTGCTCAAAAAAACACTAAAATGCTAGGAATCTTTAAGTTTGACACGCGATTATCGTTCTAGTGCCAGACGTCTCCTTGCTCTATGAATTTCAATAATAGGGGATCCAACAAAAAAAATCTAATAAGTCCGTCAGATAGATTTCGAAAAAATATTGAACACATCATTTTTCTTTTTTCACTTAAACAAAAAATTAAGACGATACAGTGTTTCGAAAACTCGTGTGACGTCAATTTCAGTACAATATTTACCACAAGCCCCCACTCATGAACTTTGAATGACGCGATTATTTCGTATTTTTTTATCATTTTAATAAAACAAAAACCACTCCAATATTTTTCGATAATCTTACTGACGGACTAAACAGAATCATATTTTTTTGAGTCAGTCGGATCCCCTATTGCTTTACAGACACAGAATTAATGATTTAATTATTTAATGATTTAGCATTTTATGGATTATTTGTTTTTTTAGACCTGTCTTTAACACAACTGTAGATTATTTATAGTTTTAATGCATTTAGTTTTTTTTGTAACACATTGAGTTAATATTTAATGTAACCACTGCTCACAGATAAACTCACACAGTTGCTGTCACTAAGTACGTCTTTGTTTTTCCTTTTCTTGACAAAAATAAATTATTTGATAATCGAATGTTCTCCCTACCTATAAATAAAATAAGTATATAATAAGTGTTCCCTAGCAATAGTATATTCAAAACAAAATCGAAACAAACCAAAATGCGAGTTATCTCATATTAATTATATAAGTAAGTTGAACTACGAGTCTTGGGTCGGCTTGATTCAGCACAGCCGACCGGCAGATATCTAAAATAACTAGAATTAAAAGCCGTCAACTACCGCCCACGATTCAGCGATGCTACATCAATAGGGAAACAGTTCTCCGACACAAATGAGAGCCGAATAAGGGTGTAGTCTCGACACTTGCCTTAAGTCAACTTTTTTGGTCAACAAATCGAAAGTGCCGAGCCGAAAAAGTGTGTACCATCGCACAATAGCACAACACGCACACTAATATTTCCATAAGCCTGTTATTGTGTACTAAAACAATACTTTAATCATTTCAGCTTTGATCCGCGCACCAACCGAACCACAACAGTGACCAGCTCGATCAGCCGCCCACCCTGGGCCTACCCTGATGCTGTCTTCCCCACCTGGGAGTAAACACTTCGATCACACGACTGTCTTACTAAGGGTTTAGACTATAAGATGAACGCTCTGTACCTACATCTTCTTTTTGCATCTAATTTCTTCATAACTTTGCAAATTCAATAGAAACCGGTGATGTTTGTTTATTTTACAATATCTTTATGTAATAGAATAAGATCATGTCTTTGTAAAATGTAAAGCCTAACGATGCCTTGTCTCGGCTTCAAGATCTTACAACCGTGTTGCCGTGTTGCTATATGCATACACAATTCAAACTTCTAGCGTACCTAGTATATGCACAGTCGTGACCCGAGACAAATATAGGTACACCCTAACAAACACAAAACTTGGTAAGGTGGATACTTCTTTCGGATGCCGACTGTACATATTAACCGATTTATAATACTTCTTGGCCATTTACTGTAGTCATATTTATAGTAGTGATATACTTATATATTATATACCTTCTCTATACATGTATCATTATTATTATGTAGTCTATAAACTGTTTAATGATTTTAACGAATACCACGTACGTTCACTGAATGATGCAGTATCACAAAATTCAGAACATCAATAAACATATCTGATGATGATTATTATCAAAATTTATCATATTTTTACAATATAAACACATGTACCTGTAACAATCAGGTACTAAAACAATGTTTGGCTCAGTTCTACGTACGTGAGGCACTTCATATACCTATCTCTATTTTTTATTCCAAATTCTATAATACTAATATCTAAACATATCACAATGAATTTCTACGAGATTTATTTATTTTTACTCAAATTTTTTCTCCTGTTATCAAAATTTTCAGTAGTTTGTATATGTATACCCACCTTCAGAAAGTTGTACCTATTTTGTAACTCATATATTGCCTTAAGTTAAAGAATTTACGATACCTTCATTATTTTTGTATAAATTTTCACCTGTTTATTGTTACAGAATATTTTTATCCAGCTCAAAACGTTGTTGAACATTTATATTATAATTATTATGAATTTCAGTTCAGTTTATGTATTTCAATTTAATATAAAAGGTGCGGTTACAATCCGCTATCCTAATCCGCAAGTGTTTAGGTTATTTGGCAGAAAATATCAAAGGCTTCCTCCTAAATTGCCAAAATAATATAAAAGCGATACAAAGTCACAGCATTGTATTGCAATGGATGTGTGCTACGTGATTTTAATTACAGTAATCAGGTACATGTTCTGAGTTCAGCGGTACTATAAGAACTCGGATTTGAGTCTAGTTCTCTTTCAACTGGATATAGAACTAGAACTATAGATGGTTTGGCCATCTCATCCCAAGCACCAACCTACCAGCAAACGAACCAACATATTTATGAATAAACTTACACTTTAATTATCTCAATAATTGATCCTTTTTCGTTTAGTTACTTTAAATTAAATCAAATTCTAGTCATTTTTCCTTCTTACCTATAATTTATTTTTAACTCTATCTAAAATTATTCTTAAAAATGTGATATTTTAAGTAATGGTTTAACTATAAACTTAACATATTATTAGATCTCTTCAGTATTTATTTATGATTTAGTATAAAATATAATTTAGGGTAAATAACAATATTTTAGTTAGTTAGTATTTCATTGTATGATATTCACGATTTCAAGTGTTTGCGCTTTCCACTTAGAACATAACTGAATGGATTTCATTGGTTGACGAAATTATGCCCGCATTTGGAAAGTGCAGCATTGCCTATTGTAGATATAATACTCACTGATCTCAAGTTTTTATATATTCGATATTATTTAATACCTTAACTGGTACTAGTCGCTTTTTACACATTCGCTACAGATGACACTACAACAAAGTTAATTTAAATTTTAGTTTTAAAAAATGCAAATGGTGAACCTCTTTTGTTACACTTTATTTAGTTACGCAAGTAGTTATTACTTTAGGTTAAGTATTTTGTCAGGGAATAAATAACTCAGGGAAAAATTCTCTTTGGATAACTAAAGGTATGATAAAATTGGTAAGGCCTTAAGGTACGACTAGACTACTAGGAGGTCGGCGTGCCGCGTGCGACTTCCTGACTGCGTAAATTGAACGTTGAACGTTTCTAAGTGTGATCGCGGTGATCACACAACACGCCAACCCGTACCCATAGAAGTATTAGGTACACCTTCATACTACACAGCAGAATGCTACCTTGGACCCACACGTTGCACGCCAGCCACCTGGCGACCTAACCGTACCTTTAATGAATAAAATTTGTTGATGTTGCTATATAACTAGTAATTGTTGGCTTTTTCAAGTCGAGTTGTACTCAACTTGAAAAGAAATGATTTGTAATTAAGTTGTTAAGGGTCTAACAGCTGATATGAGTTATGAACTGACAATGAATTATGATTATATTCGATATTCTTCTCACGGAGAATATGAAATGTAACTGACTAAGGGATATGACAATATGAGTGATCTCAGTTGGCACCTGAACTATTAGACAAGGCTCAACATAAGCCTATGAGTCATCAGCCAGTTCTTATTATGTGAAGGACTAGAGGCTTACTTAGAATGCGCGTGAGCTACTCAGACCGACAAAAATGTGAGGTGGGTTACAACTGCAGAATAATTGAAGATCGTTCATCGCAGTGAAATGAAGCACATGCTTCGATTCTCAAGTTGCTAGTTTCCCGATGCCAAAGCGTGTAAATGTGTGCCTTTCAAAGTAACCCATATACTTCGCTGCTAGGTACTCGACACAAACTACCAGGCAACCGCACCATATATTTGTAGTCAAATAAACTTAAAATGACTGCGAACAATTAGCGTTTTCCATCTGTAAACCACGCGCATTCTAACCGGGACGCGAATTTACAAAACCTATACCATTAGAGTCAAAGTGCGAACTGAACTGGCTTAGCTTTTGTGTGACAAAAACTTGAACAAACCCTAATCTATTCTAGTACAGAAATTGACCGAAATCGACTAGACTTTGTTAGATAAATTCGTTCTAACATTGCAGCAACAAATGCTATACCATTAGAGTGAAAGTGGAAACTGAACTGGCTTAGCTTTTGTGTGACATTGCGAGTACAAATAATAAAGTTTTTTATATGTAAGTAAATAAAATACAAAACGCAGATAATAATTTTTATAAACATGATTTGCTTACAATTTTTACAATTTAAACTTTTAAATATGGCACATACAGAGTCAAAATATCTATAGAATGACTCTTTTGCTTCCACACTACACCTTAATTTAATAGATTAAACGCTTGAACAACTTTTATTCGATGAGAATGATCATAGTTAATGGTGATCACCACGCTCTTTCCTTCTCTTAATAAAGTCGATCATTTTTGAGTTACTGGCGTAACTTTATATATACTCGCCGAACAATTAAAGTTTCTATTGCATCCATTTTTTTATCATCCTTTTTATTTTTATTCGATAGTTGACATATGTTACATAACTTACGAAATTCGTGGCGAGAACAGTTTGGAAAAGTTTTGTTATCAATCTAATGGCTCAGTAGGTAGGCGACTCGGTTAGTATTTGTACTACGAGAAAAAGCTGTGATAAAGTTGTCACTTTTTTCGGTGCAAGTGTCACCATATTTTGTAAGTTTACACTGAACTTGTGCCTGAACATTATCGTGACTCTTCTCCTCCAACTTTAAATAGCAGATATTATCGCCCAAGATATTACTTAAAACGGCTTTTATCATGGTTTTCGTACTATAATTGCACTGTACATAACCTCAAAACAATGCAACAGCGGCAACTAAATATTATGATCATAATCATATAACAGAAGTGAATGCATGAACAAGTCGACGCCGCCGCTGACCAATCGCGTTCGCGATAAACAAATATGTTGGTGAGACTCTACTCGACTAGGTTTTGTTCGTACGTAATGTTTGAAAATATCTCAACAAAAGCTCATCTATTTCAGTAAATTATGTATCATACAGTACTAGGTTTTGTCCGTGCATTTTCTTTGAAAATATCAAAGCAAAAAGCTAATCCATTTGAGTCACTTATTTTACTGAGTTAGATTAGGTTTTGTTGAGTAATATGCATAAACAAAAGCTCATCTATTAGAGTCTGGCTCGTGACTCAAATAGTATAGGTTTTGTAAATTCGCAACCGGGACTACAAGATCCACGTCCCGTATCGAAATAGAGATGATACCAAATAACTCTCTTCTATTTAATAGTATTTAGGTATGTTGCTGTGGAAACACGCACTATGTATCAATAACTGTAAGTTTGAATGTGCTCCTTCTATCAGACACATTATAATTACCTTTTAGGGATGTTGCCTTGGATGGTTTGAACATTAAATGGTAGTAACTCCTGGACTGACAGCAGAGGCGCAACACGTGCGATCTAAACATATAGGTATCAAACTTTTAAAATTATCCGATCGTTTTAAAATTCCACCAGAGCCAGACACAACACCCGTCTGGTCGGAGATTTCACACCTTTCTATGTCGAAAGAGCAGCCGTTCCTCAATGGCCAGTCAATAGAAGTTGTCGTTTCTTTGTCTACATTTCATCAATGGACAATCAAAGAGTTTAAATTCACCCTCAACTCAACTCAGGCACCGTCTTAGGCCTAGTACATTTAGTAGACCTAGACCTACCACCATCTGCATATTGATCGGAACTCTGCTGGTAAGGTCAGCATCAGGAGTATATTAACATTACTTAAAGTTTCGAAGCTGTTTTTTTTTATAAAAACTTGTTAGATATTAGGTACTCGATACTACATGTTATTGGAGTGTATTGACTATTTTAACGAATAATCTTCTGAAACATTAAAAATAATAGCTAGAGTCCTGTACATAAAATAATTAAAATTCCGAAATGTTCAGCTACTTCTGATGCTGACCGTACCACCACCAACGTTTTAGCCACTCCAAGACTACCAGCCCGAACCTAAATTAATTTCGGATTCTTCAATATTTTCCATAACCATTTTCGATATGCTATCAAAATTATGACGCTCAAAAATTTTGTTTTTTCTCTTTATTATGTTCATAGATAGTTCTTGAAATTTTAATTATAAATTGTTGATATGAAGGATTGTAACCTGTAAGTCTTAATTATTACCTACGTGTTATAAGGTAAGTATTATAAATTTAGATAAGTATTAAATGTTAAGCGTAGGGCAGTCTGTGTGTAACTCCAGCTGGATAAACTTAGGCCAGACAATCATGCGTATCTAATCAATATCAATCTGGGAATAAACTGTTCTGTGCTACTATTACTCCACGCATATCATTAAATTGGCAGCATAATTATTATAACATCATCACTCGCCTGTCTCCAACAACAGGCATCGTATGAGCCATTTGCCATTCAAATGAATGCCAGCAGTTCACACTTTAAAGTGCTCCCTTAAACACAAATCATTACTTAAAATATTTAAAAATCGTTGTCTCTGCCAAAACGAAATTGCTTTCAGTTGTCCAAACGGTAATACACACAGTTTGCTCTAAGCTTTAAAATACATTAAAAGTTTTAACTACATTGAAGGCGAAGGGGGCAGTAAGAATAGATAATACCAGTTTAGTCGCGAACGTTTAGTTATTTGGGGTTTGTTTCCCTTAGCCTTGAGTGGAGATCGAGCTGGTGTATTTTAAAGCGCCGAATCGATGTTCCCCATATATAACCGAAGTTATCCAAGCACAGCAACTTATAATATTTAATTGTAGATTCTGCTGTCCGTGAGTATATCAAACATGGACACGGAGTCGAGGGGGAATATCGACTGGGGATGAAGTTGTGTGTTTTGGGAGTAGCTATGCTTCCCATTGTAACGCGGCGAATGTCCAAGCAGACGACACAATATCGAACGCAGACAGTCGTATAATATCAGATAGCAATGTCATCATTACCTTAGCGGGAAGACGTCCACTAGTCTGGTCTGGCATCGTGCTAATTGTGCAGTACTCACTGCCTGAGTCTGCCTGACTGGCTGTCCGGCACTTACAAACAATTCACCCCAAGCAATATTCTCGCTCCGTAGTTGACCAGGTACATAATGACAATGTCTAGCTCATGGGGTCCCCATCATTTGTATTTTCCCCATTATATTGGGGCATGATTGGACTTAAACAACTAATTAGATAATAGTAGAAATAAAATCTGCCAGTTACGCACCATGCAAATAAGAAGAAAAAGGTAGGACAGAAAAATGTGCGTCATTGTAATGTTCAAAATTACATGGTTCAGCTAGACATTGATATAAAGTATCTGAGTATGCAATGCTTACATTCCTATTTTAGAATACATAATAATAAGTTAATTTGCCTACGATTGATCTATACTTTTTTAGGTTTGTTTAGTTTTTAAGGACTTGATAAGTGTATCGGATGTTATATACATTAAGTTATTTTATTCACTTACAACCATGGCTGTTTCTTCTGTATTGTTTCCGACATTTTGACTTGATGCAATATCTTTCGTAAAAAAAAACAGTACCTACAGATTTATACTCAAAAGCTTCCCTAACAGAATAATTCATAGAATTATTTCCCTTTTTATACTTTCTGGTCGAAATTGTGGAATATAGTCGTAAAGTCAGCACACTATCACTATAATTTAGATTATAATTTGTCTGTTTCTGCTGTCGCCTGTTCGGATCGAAGCAGCGCCGGTTATCGTGATAAGATGGAAAAGGGAAAAAGTAGAGAAAGTAATTGTTTTAAACAATTCATTCCTAAGGGTAGGATAAAACATGGTTAGAATGTTTTAGAAGATGATGGCAACATGGAGAATGACTTAAGACCTGTTGAGCATAGGAATATGTAAACGAAATGAAAAGGTAACCCTAGTGGGGGGGAAAGCGTAGAAACTTTATATATTATAATGCGTAATAAATAACAAAAGGCCAAATATTAGTCATCAAAGGAAACAGAAAAAAAAGAAAATAGAATCTAGCAGCTCTCTCAAAGAAAGAAAGAAATGTTTGCAATGTACTTATTAGAAGCAAACCAAGTAGATACGAGTATATTGGACCAATTGATATATCCGACTCGCTGCTTCGCTCCGGAAACTATTTATGCTGAAAAATGTAAAATTAGTTTTTATTATAATCGATCGTAATAAAATGTTAATAAATAAAACATGGGTGTTTCATTTAAATCTTATCCCTTAATCTTAGATTAAGTAAAGCCTTCGACTATGTTGACTAGTCTTTTAAATACAAACAATGGCATCACGCTTGCAATCCTTGAAGGGTTAGGCAGAAGAGTACCTAAAGCACACATATATATTTCTAATAATACTCTCACATTTTGTCAGTTATGTTTAAGTTATGGGGGCCGACCCTATTTATTTTTTTTTTTTTTTTTTTTTACTATCACACAACGCCATCTAGTCCCAAGCTAAGCAGAGCTTGTGTTATGGGTACTAGACAACTGATAAACATACTTATACTTCTAAATAAATACATATTATAGATAAATTACACCCAGACACAGAACAAATGATCGTGCTCATCACACAAACATTTGTCCTGGGTGGGAATCGAACCCACGACCTCCGGCATAGCAGTTAGGATCACTAACCACTAGATCAACAGGCCAGTCAAAATTGCCCTGAACTAAGTGCAAATTCAGACTCCGTGGCTTCTACTGAAAAAACTTTGTAAAACCCAATAACATGCTAGGAATCGAACTCGGAACCTCAGGTTGAACAGTAGAGCTGCTCACCAATACGAGACTTTAAGCACTACACCTTAGACGGAAAAAAATGGTATCATCCTAAACCTAACCTAATTCTCTGGCAGTGAACCTAAGAACCTCTCTTGAACTGATTTGAATTATTTCTAAGTGATATCCTGTGACAGGAAAATACATACACAAGAAAAAAGAACCTCCTCCTTGTACATAACATAAAATCACGCCTGTAACCCCCTAAGAGTTAGGCAGGTGTACCTACATAGGTACACCCACATTTCGACATAGTACATTACTGCAGAATCCAGTAAGTAAGCCTTCCTGGCCAAGTATGAGTTAACCGGACCGAACCGCAGGTGAGGTCTGGTTATATACGAGGCCAGGATGGCTTTCTTACTGGTTGAGGTTTGTATAATGCTTTTCTCAAAAATTAAAGAAAGTTTAACAACAAATTCGTTTAATTAATATTGAAGGTTACATTCATATGTGAAAAACACAATAGCACTTTTTGGCCGACCCGGGAATCGAACCCAGGACCTCACGCTCTGCAGTCGAGCTTGCGACCACTAGACCAACGAGGCAGTTTAGGAAACAACTTTAGAAAAAACTTTTTAATAAACTGAAATTACTAAATACAATCATAAAATCCCACACTATAAATGTCATACCAAAAAGAGAGATAGATATATATTTGGAACCTCCCTTCTATAACCATGTTATAATGGCTAAACCACGTTGTGAATAAGTCTCCGGTAAAGTTCACTTTCTGGATACTTTTTAGAGATGTTATGGCAACATTACATACCATTTTTGAGAAATAGTAGATTATGATATAAGTGCGGTAAGTTGAAAATTACAGCCGAGGCGATATTGCTAGCTCGAGCCGTAGGCGAGGGCTACAAGAGAGCAGAGGCTGTAATTATCAAAGCGCACGTATGTCATACGACGTTTTATAACACATTTGCGAACAAATAAATAAAACTCGGACTTTCTTAAACGATTGCGCGGGCATCAGTGCTTTTTTTTTAAGGCAACGGTACAAAAACAGCCAGTATTACTAATAAAGTAAATTAATATTTTTTTGTTTCTGTTACAGATGTAATTTACTGTCAAAATGAATTAAATTAAAGAATTAAATGTTTATTTTTTATATTTTATCTCCCAAAGTTAATTTTATTCATAAAATATTGACCACTTTTCTGACATAAAAACTTTTTGATTTGCTTTCTTTGCTTTTTTTTTCTTAAGATTTAAAAAAGTACCGTTGGTTTTAGACGGAGCATGATAAACCGTACGTGTTACCTTATTAGAAAGAAACTCGTGCGTTTTACTTTACGATTACGCACAAGTACGTAATGACATACATTACGATATTGAAATTGGTGAAATAAGAGGCCCTTTACGAGCAAATGTGTTATAATAGTAGTTTATGCGACTGTGCATAATGAAAGGCATTACAACACAAGTGTGGGTTTAAGAAACGAGCCGAAGGCGAGTTTCTTAATAGCATCACACGAGTGTTGTAATGCCTAATTATGTATAGTTGCATACACTAATTTATCTACCCGAATATCATAAGGGCTCTATGATGGGCTATTGCGTATCTTTTAATGACAGTGGATAACTTATAATGTCTATCAAATAACTGTCAAATGGTGAGTTTTTAAGAAAAAAATGTACCAAACCATAACCAATTTACAGTTAATCTATGGACATTTCTGATAGCCACTGACGTTAAAAAGATACGCAATAGGGGGGCAGGAACCATAGGGAAATGACCAGCATTGTTACCAGTGTAATGCAATAAAAAATAAACAGGTTATTAGTTGCTTTCGTCGCTGCATTTACGATATCTGGCGGAGTGTTCATGTTAATTTCTGAGTCACTATCACTCATTTTCGACAGAAATAAAGAACTTATCAGAAAATTTGTCATACTCAATGAAAGGGAATAAAAAGCTAACGAACAAATGACAGCTCGAAATGGCGGCGTTTCGGATAGATCTGTCATTTTTTTTAAATCATAGGCAAACGAACAAAGTCACTATTCTTGTGTCACTCGAGATCAAAATGTCGTGCGATTTATAATTAAAATCATACTGAATTGGGGTTTCGTATCGATAGGTATCTGTTTTAATGTAGATACTAGAATAGCACACTCACTTGAATTTGACACCTGTTCCAAATTTAAACCTCATAACCTACTGAAAACAGTAGGTTATGAGCTCATTACAGTTCTGTTAATTTCTGCTTGTTGGTAATGCTGGTCATTGCCTATGGTTTTTGAACGCATTAGAGAGGGTTTATGATATTTGGGTAGATAAATTATCTTTACGTCATATGTAATGGTGGAGGGTGTGCCTATTCCTATCAAAGATATTCAAATATTACTACTAGATATTGCTAGCAACCGGATTCCTGATGTAAAAACTTAATTATACTTTGCCCGCACCGGGAATGGAACCAAGGGCCTCATGCTCAGTCGCACTTGGTACCTCTAGACCAACAAGGCGGTCCTGAAAGTGGAGATCTTTGGCTATTCAGATTAGGTGTGTAGGCCTAACAGACCCAGGTGGGTAATATTAAGCAGTCGTCATTATTATAATAAAATTGTTTGAAGCCATTTTGGTGACAATTGCGGAAGTGGTAACTTCTCTCGTCTGTGTGATGATTTTCTATATAAAGCCAGTGAAAACCGTGAAGCCTTCCTCTCCGTCGTAGGGAGTACATTTTTTTAAGTTGTACAAAAAAAAACAACGTATAGTGACGGAATCAAATGTTTATTTCAAGTTCTCAATGCCATATGATGCATGTGCGCTTTCTTCTCTAAAACATTGAACACAATATTAAGAAGAAATTTAGGTACTTATCATTTCTTTTGGAACTCCGAACTGCGTATACATGATGGTTTGAAACATCAAAAAAGCTCATCCCAATGACGTTCCTACAGAACGATTTATTTGATTTTTTTAATACAACATTTATAACAGATAACATGTTTACTATAACGTTATTCTACTCATAAATTAATAACACAATTTTATAATACTTACGGGAAGCATCGGTACACATTGTTTTTGTTTGTTAGTACAAAAAAGATCGAAACGACAATATTGTATACAAATGTTCTCATATCCGTAATGTTTTTCTAAATTAAGAAATTATATTTTAAAGTACATTATTGTTACTGTTTAAATGACAGCCAATTTCTTAGTAAAATGCTTATAACGCTGAATAGTGGAGCAGAAACGAAAACACAACACATTTTAATCACACTGCTATGTCACGCGCTTTTATGTCGACAACACTCCAATTTTCGAAATAATTACTATCAAACAAATGAACTACATAGCGTTAGTTTGGCGCATTACTTCTTGTGGAAGAGATAGGAAGGAGGAAGGTGTCGTACAATAGACACATCACTGCTCACTACTAAGTACATTTAGACTGTGAATGGATAAATACTTCAGCTAATATTTATTTTAACAATGAAACGAATACGGATATTACAATATTTGAATATGAGTAAGGTATTATTATATTGACTACGAGATAAAAAAATGTAATGTGGCTACAAAAATTCCATGTATCCAAATCCATGCCCGATTATGATTGTTAGCAAACATTGTTTGAACGCGTTCCGCAAAACTAACAGAGAACATGGAACATTTTATACGCACTGATGTTACTGATTGTGGCTACGGACCGAGAGAATCCACAGAATTATAATATCAACTTAATTCTATCTTAGTATGATTATTAGCAGAAGGCGGAATTTTCATGGATAATGTTCTAATGTATTACGGGAAAAATGTTGCATTATCATCGACGTTTAAAGGATCTAGACATGGGTTTATTTTTAAACATCCTTAACAGACTTTTAAGATGATTCATGACCAAATACATTTCCCAATAATCTGTTAAGGACGCATTCCCGATTGATAAGTCAAATCATTACTTTTTTAAACAAAAGTATGTTTATTAAATACAATGCTTTGTATTTTTAAAATGTTTTTGCTGCTTATTGTAGATAGATGTGCAAGGTACAATTCTTAACTATAAATATAATTTTAGATATGTCCAGTTTCTCAATATATAGTTAAGAATTGTACCTTGCACATCTATCTACAATAAACAGCAAAAACATTTTAAAAATACAAAGCATTGTATTTAATAAACATACTTTTGTTTAAAAAAGTAATGATTTGACTTATCAATCGGGAATGCGTCCTTAATTGTGAATACATCTTGTTGATACCTCACTTATGCCCGGTTTCTGAGGCACTTTATCTGTGGTTTATCTGTGGTTTATCTATTCATATGCGTACATTTGAATAGATAAACCACAGATAAAGTGCCTCAGAAACTGGGCATTACTTATCAGATTATGCAAAATAGAGTAATCGTTGGCAAAATCAGTAATCTAGACAAGTTGACAAAAATAACATTAAACATACGGCTAGAAAATTTAGCGATGTAAATTCCGCTCTCTAGTTATGAGAGATGTACCTAAGAAGTGGAGTAGCACGCCACACTTGGTTATAACAATAATATGTTTATTTAATATACTAGACGCAACTGACCTGATCAGTTTTTCTTCTTTTGTCAGTAAACATAATATACAATGACAGGTGAAACCAAAAATTATACAAACAAATATAGAATATACACATAAACATCATTTCAAAAGTGGAATTGAAAAAAAAAGAAATATCAAAACCCTTTTAAGTGAAATATAAATCAGTATTTAGGGTTCTGTACCTCAAAAGGGAAAAGATCACTGTGGTGTCCGTTTGTCTGTCAAGACGTGTACCTACTACATTCTGGAAACATTGTGACCGGTGCACCTGAGCTGTCCATGGGCAAGTTGACGTAGTAATTCAGGTTTTTTTCAACTACTTATTTAAAAAAAAAACCAGAAATAATTCGTCAACTTGCCCTGCTCTTGGCCTCAATGACGCCTGATAGAAAGCGATGGATGAGGTCTATGATGGAACGAGTGTGTTCAGAAGATCCCTGTTCACTCTTACTTTGAAGGCAGATTACCTATCTATCTAACCGAATTTCGCACAAAGTACTGTGTTTCACACAGCTTCAGTATTATGTACAGTCATCAGCACCAATATGTATACACTTATCAACGTTTAGAAGCTATTTTCGCCAACTGTATTGCTTTCATTTTCATGTTATTTAACGAAACTAATATTTTGGAACAAACTATTATATAAAGTCGGTCATATCTCAAAGTTGCTATCGTTATTTCACGAGAAATTCGCGTTTGTACTTTGCCAAGTGAATACATATTATTGTTCGTGACTGTACACCCGCGTTAACTTGAGCCCCTAAATCTTAGAAACTTGACGCTTTTCTGAAGCCTCGCCCGGGTTTATGTATTCGATAACACCGGACACAGACGCACGGTAAACGAAGGAATGTCTCAGCTCGTTGCGTTCTTGTTCGAACTTAAACATTTTCATTATGATGCTGATGCCATATAGCCGATTTCGGGCACAGCGACTACATTCGCTTTCTATACATTGTCAAGAGCTTTGTTGTTGTTGTTGTTCTGCTCTGTCGTGAGCTCTTAAGTGGCTAGAATATTCAACTTTAGCCAAAAAACTACGAGCACAAAGCGGGCATGTCAGAACACCATTGATGACATTTTAAGGTAGGTATACCTGTAGGTTTTCTAGCTTTATAGTCATCGCGCTTTTGATCTAACTGCGACCTCCTTTTTTCTTCAAAGGTGTTAACCTACTTGTGCACGTCTCCAATCGGACCGATTTTGTGCCTGCTTTTACCACGCTAAGGGGTCAATTTTACATCTTTTAAAGTCTATTCTGAACATCCTTTCTTTTACTTAGTATGTAAGCCAATACTGTGTCAGTTTGTTATGAAAGAGCCTTTCTGTTAGTAATATGTAGCCCATCAAGGACAGAAATTTATATAAACTACTTGGGTATCTCGGGGTCTACAGTCTCTTTCAGCTGCCAAACTATAATGTCAACGCGATCAAAAGATTATAATTATGCCCGTTTATGTTGCAAATTTTCGCATATTTTACGATTTCACAAGGGCTTCAAAAACCTGGTACTTTTCATTGACCATGAAATTTGGCAAGCTGTAAGTGCTGTAAAAATTTCTTACAGCAAATGTTAAGGGAACAGAAAAACGTAAATACGTAGTTTAATAACAAAAAAGTGAAGTGCAAACTTATTATTTGAAAGAAAAAAAAATATTTGCGGTTGGTATTATTGCAATAACCGTCTCTACAGACCGGACAGCACAGTTAAGTTTGCCCTTTTAAAAAGTTTGTACGGAACCCTCGGTGCGCGAGTCCAACTCGCACTTGGTCGGTTATTTTTCCAAATTTCTATATCTGGTGAAAATAACCGTTCACATTTGGTTGTAAAGTATTTAATGCAAGGCGGTAATGGATAACATGACAAAGATGGAGATAATAAAAAAACATATTCTTCGGTTGAAACAATCACAGTTAGTATTTCAAAAATATACAAAACATTAACGCTAAAATCAACAGTAAATTATTTCCGTCTTTACAAACATTTATAGAGCACTAAAATTCTGTTCAGAATTCCTAGATCAAGATCACCAGGGACATCTCCAGAACTTTGTCACATGATCCAGTAGTCAGCACGCCGCCGCATTTCAGACCCAGCCCAACTACGCCGTCACTTACACTGGTTAGTTGCTACTGCTAAACATTTATCAAAATGGAAATGCAGACTTAAATAAACCGCGCTCGCGTTACGCCAGCTCTATAACTAAAAAACCTCATCAAGGAATCACACATTACGAGTGTTGCCACTCGCCGTCGGCCGGGCTTAAGGCCGCTGCTTCGTCCTGGCGAGATTCTTCATCGCCTGTTTCCGTTTGGCTGGTGGTCTCAGTTTGGGAGCCGCTGCTGGCTCCCTCTGGAGTAAGAGTCTCGTCCTTCTCTTCAATTGAAGAGTGTTCGTTCCTCAGGCTTGTCCCGCCGGCACCGCACTCGCCGGTCGGACGTAAGACTAGGTACATGAGCAGATCGGAGAGAGATATGATGCCAATCACTTTGTCATTTTCATCTACCACCACGAGACGATGCACCTGTAAGTCAAAGAAATCTCTTTATTTCACAATCTTGGAGAACGCTGTAACTGAACATTAAAGTCGTAAAGGTGACGCCAAACTGCATCTTGTATAGATCTATGTATTACATCCTCGTCGAAATTTAGCACATTGCCATAAAATACATAAATTTTATATCAATTAAAATGTTGGTACACGGTCAATCTATATAAATAAAAAGAGAAGTCCTGACTGACTGACTCTTTAACACCCAGCCGAAATCCTTAAACCTAGAAAGCTGAAATTTTGCACAGAGGTTCCCTTTATAATGTAGACAAGGAATAAGGAAGGACTTTTCGAAATTCAACCCCTAAGGGAGTTAAATAGGGGATGAAAATTTGTATGGAATATCGTCATTTTCACGCGGGCTAAGCCGCTGGCAAAAGCTAGTAATTAATATACCGACGCTGTTTTTAGTAGTTAAAAATTATCAGTTTAGGAAATAAGAAAAATATCGAATAAAAGTACATGACATACGATTCATTCCTTGTCAGTCGATTCCCTTCAACATTTCTGTAGCTGTCAAAGCTCTTAATTTCTTACTTTATCAAATTTTCTTACGTTTTTGGCAATGTTTAAGTCGGTCGAGCTGTATGTTGATTAAAATATAATTTTCAACCGTAAGTAACATGACATAGCAGAGTTATAATCATCAATCCTCAAGTTCATTGAGTCACATTGAACACCATTTTCAGGAAATATTCATTCAATGGGCTTATGATTATGTTAATACCTACATAAGAGTCACGATCGCGAATCAAATTTTGTTCAAAAAACACCCCGAAACTGATCTGAAAATTGCAAAAAACGTAGGGAAATATTGAATATCGCGGGCTACCCTAGCGTCGGAAGCCTTAGGATAGCCATTTAAGGATTGGAAACCATCAAATGACCCTTCCACTCCGCCCTGAGCGGAAGGGTCATTTGATGGTTTCAGTGTCAGACTCTTACTGACAAAAGCCCATCCGTCTTCCTTCTAATGCCATTTGCGTTCCAGAGCCGCAGTATCTCTTTCGAACAAATGCCTCAACCCGGGAAGGCTTTGTATATTATAAACTAGTGACCCGCCCCGGCTTCGCACGGGTGGAAAAAAAGATATTAAAATTAAAACCTTCCTCTTGAATCACTCTATCTATTAAAAAAAACCGCATTAAAATCCGTTGCGTAGTTTTAAAGATTTAAGCATACAAAGGGACATAGGGACAGAGAAAGCGACTGTGTTTTATACTATGTAGTGAAGACGTATGGTATACGTACCTCAGCACGCACTATCCTCTCCATAACATCAAAGAGCGTCTCATCCAGCATGCACTTCTGGACGCCCTCGAACCACTCGTTGCGGTGTTCGTTGGCAGTCTTCAGCGACACATCCAGGTCATTGTACGTCTTCTCAGCTGCCAGGTTCTGCAAAATTTATATAGTAATATTAAAAAAAGCTGGAGAGTTTGATTGATGACGCTAATCTCTGGAAGTACTGGGTCGAATTGGAAAATTAGTAGGGAATATTCATGTTTTTCTTTTTTGTCTTAAATTAATAGTTTACTATTTTATAACGTAGAAAAAAATATTAATGGGGTTCAAAAAACTCTAGATATTTTTAAAAATGAAATTTAAAACTTTTAAAAAATTTAAGCAGCTCAAACGCCGCCATTTTGCGCGCGCTTTGCGTGACGTCACATGACACGTCCAGTGGGTGTTTCACAAAACATAAATGGTAACGGGATACAATGTCGTGTCAGATGACGTCACATTTCGTTCGACCAATGGTGGCGCGTTTTGGAAGTTTGAATTTCGCTCCCTTATTTTGCACTTTTTGAATATTATTTTAGGGGTTTAAATAATAAGTAAATAAAAAAAATCCTTTTCATTATAATATTACGATAATAAGTATTCGAGAAAAAAATATTTTAGGCCATTTCAAATTTTATGCATATTCCCTATTATCGAGGAAGGCTATATATCATCACGCAAGGAACTATTCCACGCGGACGAAGTCGCGATCAAAAGCTAGTAATGTATACCCTGAGTACACAAAGTTTAACACATTCAGTTTAACCATAGCCTAACTATTGTCAGCTTCTAATCTTACTAGTTGTGTCTGTCCCAAGCCCTGACAATCTGTACAGGGTCATGAACAATATACTATCTGGAAAGATTAACTAGCGAGACAGTCGTTATGAATTAGCACTAGCTTTCATATATTATCATCATCACCTACCTAGCCTTTTCCCAGCTATGTTTATATTCAGCTAAATACCAGTATTTTACATAGAGTGACTGCCTATCTGACCTTTACAACTCAGTTAGTAACTTGCTTGCCAAGGCACGGAGGAAACATCTATGGACCCAAGCTAGCACGACTTAACCTAAAGATTCAGCACGGTTGGCGTATTGGCTGAGAGATTGGAATGCTGCGCTACACGACCTGTTATTATTTAGCCACGACGTCCTCAAACAGAGTACCTGATAACACCTTTTTCACCCCATCTTAGAAAATTGATTGAATTGGCAAAATTATCAACTATAATAACTAATTCCTATTAATAAGTACAATGACGTCAAACTTCGCGTATGATGTCCTTGAGGCGTCCATCAGTGTCCACAAGCGGTAACGCAGAGACGCGTCTGTTGACGAACTTACGCAGTGCATCTATGATCGTCGTGTTCTCTGTGGCCGTCTCTATGTCGTTCAGCGTGCCTATACTACGAGTTGAATAACTAATACCGAGTGATACGTACAATGACGTCAAATTTCGCGTAGATGTCCTTGAGGCGTCCATCGGTGTCGACGAGCGGCAGCGCAGAGACGCGTCGGTTCACAAACTTGCGCAGCGCGTCTATGATCGTCGTGTCCTCTGTGGCCGTCTCTATGTCGTTCAGCGTGCCTATGCGCAGGTCACGCAGCTTGTTCTGCAGGTACGCTGGCTTTGGCAAGTCGTTTATCTGGAATTTAAAAAAATGGCGTTATTCAAAGTATATTTTTTTTAAATTGGGACAAGCCCGCCACACTATTCCCAAACCACTGTAACTCAGCTGTTCAGGCGAGACAATGAAGCTCGAAGAAGTCCCAGAGAAACGATTTAACACGAAAAAGATAATTTCCAATTACCTCCATATCAGCAGGAGCCATAACAGAACAAGGCCAATATTATAGGCACACAGGGACGTATACAACGTCACAGATATTATTGTCATTTATATTAATAAGGGATCCCACAAGTTTGTATGAAAGTCCTTTATTATTTTTTGTGCTTCAAGCTTGATTTTTGGCAGGGGCGTAATTTATAGTTAGTAGACGTCAACTTAGAACCGATTTTGCTACAGGGCCGGATTACGTAGGTCTAAGGGATCTCATAAGTTTGTATGAAAGTTCTTCATTTTTTGTGCTACAATCTTCATTTTTGGCGGGGGCGTAATTTATAGTTAGTAGACGTCAACTTAGAACCGATTTTGCTACAGGGCCGGATTAGGTAGGTCTAAGGGATTTCATAAGTTTGTATGAAAGTTCTTCATTTTTTGTGCTACAATCTTCATTTTTGGCGGGGACATAGTTTACAGATAGTAGAGATCTAAAAACAGGTGGAAAAAACAGGTTTTACGACAGGGCCAGATTAGGGAGGACTAATACTGTAAGAAAGTTCTTAATTTTGTTGTGCTACAAGCTTGATTTTTGGCAGGGACGTAGTTTATTGTTGTTAGACGTCTGCTATGAACCGGTTGTATAACAGGGCCGGATTAGAGAGGTTGTAGGACTTTCGCAAGTTTGTTTAAAATTCCTTAATGTTTTGTGCTACTAACTTGAATTTTGGCAGGATTATGGTAAGTAGAAGTTTGCTAATAATGGATTTTGCGACCGGGGCGCATTAGGGACGTCTAAGGGCTCTCGCGAATTTGTATGAAAGTCCTTTATTTTTTGCGCTACAACCTTTAATTTTGACAGGAAGGTACTTTAATAGTTATTAGACGTCCGCTTAGATCAGATTTTACGACATGGCCGGGATAAGGAGGTCTGAGGGCTCTCACATGTCGGGCCTGTCGACGGTGAGTAATGGGCTAGTTCACCGTCTGTCCGTCTTATGACGACGACAGGCCGTGCCGACGGCGCGTTCGTATTCCACGTGCGCCTCAACGAGATATCAGCAATATTGCAAACAGGGATACCGTGTTTACACGTTTCGAGTAGGTAGTTGAACAACCCGGACAAAAAATATGTAATTGTATGAATTTTCACCGGGAACAGCAGAAAAAAATAGTAGTTTATGCGACTGTGCATAATGAAGGGCATTACAACACATGAACACAAGTGTGGGTTTAAGAAACGAGCCGAAGGCGAGTTTCTTAATAGCATCACACGAGTGTTGTAATGCCTAATTATGTATAGTTGCATACACTAATTTATCTACCCGAATAACATAAGGGCTCTATGATGGGTTCAGGAACCATAGGGAAATGACCAGCATTGTTACCAGTGTAATGCAATAAAAAATAAACAGGTTATTATTTGCATTCGTCGCTGCATTTACGATATCTGGCGGAGTTTTCATGTTAATTTCCGAGTCACTATCACTCATTTTCGACAGAAATAAAGAACTTATCAGAAAATTTGTCTACTCTTATCTGGAAATAAAAAGCTAACGAACAAATGACAGCTCGAAATGGCTGCGTTTCGGATATCTGTCATTTTTTTAAATCATAGGCAAACGAACAACGTCACTATTCTTGTGTCACTCGAGATCAAAATGTCGTGCGATTTATAATTAAAATCATACTTAGGCATGTTTTTGTTTTTTATTTGTATTCTTTTCAATAAATTGAACAAATTATTGTTCACGATATCTCGAGATTGGTCATCACTGTCTAATTATAGTCTCCTGTGCATTGCGAGCTGTAGGCAACCCGCCCCCTCACCCCTGTCGCCACGTAAGGCGCGGCCAACTAGTTCCGCGCGCACTATAGAATAGCACACTCACTTGAATTTGACACCTGTTCCAAATTTAAAACTCATAACCTACTGTTTTCAGTAGGTTATGAGCTCATTACAGTTCTGTTAATTTCTGCTGGTTGGTAATGCTGGTCATTGCCTATGGTTTTTGAACGCATTAGAGAGGGTTTATGATATTTGGGTAGATAAAAGACTTTTATAGAGTCGGTCTAATCATTGTTTTTATAAATTAGGTACATACAGTAAGTTACACCTCGCTCACTTAGCGATTGAAAATGACCTCCTAGATTCAATTTGGACTTTGGCCACGAACACAATAATACAATGACGACGAAAAAATCTCACATAAAATTATCTAGTATGAAAATTATGACGCTGAGTTATTTACGAGTAATGTACGCGTTTTGATTTTTAGGTGTAGACTATGACCGCCATATTCAAATCACTCATTAATATACAGTCTGAGAATGGCGCCGGTTACTGAAAAGTTATGTGGTAAGTAATCGGTTGTCGTAATATAGTCATGTGATGCGTAGGAATAAGGACAATCTTGAGTCATCACCGTCATCATCATCAGCCATAAGACGTCCACTGTTGGGCAAAGGATTCCCCCATAGAACGCCATAACGAACGGCAACCTGCCGTTTGTATCCACCGGTTGCCCGCGACTCTCACGATGTCGTCGGTCCACCTTCCGGTTCGTTGTCGCCACTCGAGAAACTTTCTTCTCCATCGGTTGTCAATCTTGAGTATTTAGATGTTATGTTATGAGAGTAGAGGAATAAATTAAATTCTTTCTTTTTTCCTCTCATCATATCATCATCAGATATCATCTTCTTCGTTTTCTATTACTCGTCATCTCAACATACACCTCCTTTACGTACGCTACATACGCTAGAAAGGAGGTGTATGTTGAGATGACGAGTAATAGAAAACGAAGAAGACATGCTGCCTGAAATTGCATGGATTCCAAATAAATTGAGCAAAGAGCAGGAGAAAGATGATAGGGGTTTCAAACTTCAATAAACTGTATAAATAAAGAGCGATCTCGATATGTTGGGTTGAATGCTTATGATCGGTAATAACGACAATCTATTTAAATAATAAAAAGAGAAGTCCTGACTGACTGACTGTTTGACTGACTCATCAACGCCCAGCCCAAACCCTTGGACCTAGAAAGCTGAAATTTTGCACAGAGGTTCCCTTTTTTTTGTTTGGTGGGTGGAAAATCATCGAATAACCCCCCCCCCCCCCCCCCCCCCCGCTCTTGGGCAGAGCGAAGGGGAGTGTCAGACTTCTACTGACTAAAAACCAGCCCATGTTCCTTCTTCGCCCTTGTGCCGAGGCCAAGATCATCTCTTTCGATAATCCGCAGCCCCGACTGGACAGAGGTTCCCTTTATAATGTAGACAAGGAATAAGGAAGGATTTTTCGAAATTCAACCCCTAAGGGAGTGAAATAGGGGATGAAAGTTTGTATGGAAAATCGTCATTTTCACGCGGGCGAAGCCACTGGCAAAAGCTAGTAAAATATAATATTATACCGGGGTTTGTTTGTATGAATGTGTATAAAAGGTAATCTCTGCAAGAACGGACGTTCATGTCAGTGATTTTGGAGTATCATCTTCTGTAAGTATAACCAAACAATCAACGAGGTAACCTTTACTTACGATAATTTGGCATATGTGCTACTCCCGGGTCGGGTCTTATTGAGTAGAAGAAACTGTTAATTGCTTAAATTCGGAAAGCATAACTGACTAAAGACAAAAGGTTCTCCACCTTGGGCTTTCAACATAGCAAAAGATAAAAGATAATCATCATTTCGCCTCGCAAATCTTAATAACGGGTGATTTTTTTGCTGGTATCTTTTTGGCAACACTGTTTTTGACAGATCACGCGTGAATCGTGTCTTGTGTCATTGTCAAACTTGTTCAGTTTGGTCTATAATTTAACCATGAATCGACTTACGAACGAACAACGCTTGCAAATTATTGAATTTTACTATCAAAATGCATGCTCGGTTAAGAGAGTGCATCGCGCACTTGTTCCAATTTATGGGCAGTTTGGTCGGCCTACTGAGGCAGCTATTCGGAAGCTTGTGACTAAATTTCGAACCCAGTTTACATTATTGGACAATAAACCACGAACACGCATACGTAGAGTGAGGACCGAAGAAAATATTGCGGCTGTATCCGCCAGTGTTAGTGATGACCGTGAAATGTCGATTCGCCGCCGTTCGCAGCAATTGGGCCTCTGTTACTCCACTACGTGGAAAATTTTGCGAAAGGATTTGGGTGTAAAACCTTACAAGATACAGCTGGTGCAAGAATTGAAGCCACACGACCTCCCACAACGTCTAACATTTGGTAAATGGGCATTGGCAAAGTTGGAGGAAGATCCACTTTTTTATCGAAAAATTGTGTTCAGCGACGAAGCTCATTTCTGGTTGAATGGATATGTCAATAAGCATAATTGCCGCATCTGGAGTGAAGACCAGCCAGAAGCATTGCAAGAGCTACCACTGCATCCCGAAAAATGTACTGTTTGGTGTGGATTATGGGCCGGTGGCATCATCGGGCCGTACTTTTTCAGAGACGACAATGGCCGAAACGTTACTGTGAATGGCGACCGCTACCGTGTGATGATTGGCGATTTTTTTTGCCCAAAATGGAAGAATTGGACATGCCTGACATGTGGTTTCAACAAGACGGTGCCACATGCCACACGGCACGCGAAACAATGGCCCAATTGAGAGCCGCCTTCGGTGAACAGTTTATCTCACGTTTTGGGCCCGTCAATTGGCCGCCTAGATCGTGTGATCTAACGCCTTTGGACTACTTCTTGTGGGGCCATGTTAAGGCTCATGTCTACAGGGATAAACCAGCAACGATTGACGCACTGGGAGCCAATATTGAAGCATTTATTCGTGATATACCGGCTGATATGTTGGAGAGAGTGTGCCGAAATTGGGCCTTGCGAATGGGCCATCTAAACCGGAGCCGCGGCCAGCATTTGCATGAAATCATCTTCAAACATTAAATTATATTGATCGGTCTATCGATTCCAATAAAGATTTCATCAAATTTTTTTTTTTTTGAAAATCAAATCCTCTTAAAAAATCACCCGTTATATTTGGTCGGCGCAGCATGTCTTCTGTTTTCATACTTCTCTATTGCTCGCCACCTCATGAGAGCCATTTTAGCTTTCATAACACAGTCTCTGTCATATCCATCGTTACTTTGGTGTTCCCCGCTCTCATAGTCATCAATATTAAAGAAGTATGGTTATAAAACGATGAGTTATGACAGCTGACAGGGGAGAATGGAAGAAAAAAGGGGGCAGAAAGATGATCATGAATATACTGTTGGTTCTAGGGCCTCAGAAATAAAATACTAACGTATAAGAACAGGAAACGCAGTATCCTCTTGTGTGTGAGTATGTAGAGGACGTTGCCGGTCTCGGGGTCGATGACCGGCAGCCGATGGATGCGGTTAGTGATCAGCATACGGATGGCGTCGAACAGCGAGCAGTCCGGCCCGATGGATACCAAAGGGACCACGGAGCCTTTTAATACCTCTGAAATACAATGTTTAAATGATTAATAAGAGACCTTTTTGGACTGGATTACAAATTTGGTCCTGCGTGTTGATGAACGCTAATTATAGCGCCAAACGCGGGACTAAGTTTTGGACCGATTCCTTATAGATTTGGTAGCATAGTATTTTCAGCAAGCATATTCAGGATGAAAACTGAGTAAGTAAGGCGTGATGGGAAAAATAATATTATGACATACACGAATCTGCACTGGACTTAACACGGATCCCACTATGCGGGTCCAGTGCATATTGGTGTGTTATACCTACATAAGTAGGTTTCTCCACGATGCGTTCTTTTTCCATTTTGAGACTCCCATTAAATGTTTTGTTTTCTCTAACTTAACTAATAAAAACCTTGAAAAATTCACTCACGTCGCCAAGTCTCAAGTCTGTGCTCTTCTAGCTCTTCCATAGCAACATTCGGGCTGGTGTAGTACATCTGAAGTATCTTGATAAAGTCCGTAATGGTGAGCATCCCGACGAACTTCTGCCGCACTGAGTCCCATAGAGGAGCGGCTCGGACACCTGTTGGCAACAAACTTTGTTGGTATTGGCTGATGGTGGCCGAAGACAAAGGTTCTGATAAAGATATTGGGAACATAAGGAAATTTGTGGAATTGTGGGACTTCTATCTTTATCGTGTGGTTATTGCCTACCCATGGTTTTTATATCGCCTATAAGTTTCTGACTTGGCTTTACTTGCCACCGATAAATATGTTCGTCGATAGGCATGTTCGTTTCCTCACGATGTTTGCATTCATTATGCGACTATAATATATCACTGGTATTTCATTTTTTTTTTTGAGCCTTACTGTCGGAATGACGCCCAGATAATGTTTGCGGCGACAACCATGGCTTCATAGTTACAATGACGATAAAAGGCAGTGAACTATGAAATGACGAAACCGCTTTCACTGATGTCACAGAATTCTACATGGCACTACCATAAAACTTACGTATAATGTATAATACATAATTGAGCCTAACAGCAACCGTTGCGTGGGGTAGCGGCTCCCATCATACCATGCCTTTCTAGTCTTGCCTCTTTAACTGAGGAGAGCCCTAAGGCGCGATCATGTTTCCTTTTGCATACGAAAGTTTGTACGCATGGCCACAACGATCAGAACGATATTTTTTATAAGGCTACTGTCCAACGACTGTCGTTTGGCATACAAATATATTTTTAATGGCAAACATTGCTTGCCATGTTTCTGAGGTGTCAAAATTGGTGCTACATTAATTACCCTGCCTACCGTCGTAGATTAATAGAAGCCGTATTGATGTGACTATAGAATATAATTTAATTAATTTACAACTAAATGAAGCCTCATGCCTTGCATAAAATGAAATTAGCATAAATAATTAGCTTTTCTGTTGGTAGAGCCGAGTTAACTCCGCTATCCGGGATAATATTAATGAGTTTTCAATGTTATTTTTATGAAATTTATGGATGATTAAACATAATTACGAGTATAATAAATTAATAACACTTGATACAAAGCTGGTCTCTAGTTCTGTAGTTTTTGCTTACATCCAAGTAACAACTCTAAAATCTTTGTTTTTCATTTTAATTGTTAAAATTGATAACGATGCTTAGGCTATTCACGATTTTACTCTGTGATTTTACTAGACACAGTATACGTACACGTACACACATGTGAGTGTGACGTGAATGTGACGGACGTTTTACAAACTTTTAGCATAGATTCAGGACATCAATTCAAATGTTATTTCCTTATCAACACCAGCCATAAGCAACAGTGGGTTTTGCTCGTGGTACACGTGCAAAACATAGTCTGTAAAATAGAATAAAATATCTGTGATGACGTTGTCCTGTTATCGTGTAGGTATAAAGCCTTTAGCTATATTGACACTTAAGAGAAATTGGAGTAGAAACCTATTTTCAGCGCTGAACCATCATTAATCGCAAACGAAACTTGATTGATGTGCTACACTTGTTAAGCTTCTACAAACTAGTAAGACTAATGATAGTATAGTGTTCCGTGCATGATTGATTACTGCAAAGGTACATGATGAGACCGACAGAACCCTCATTTATTATATTCTGAGGACACGACATAATAATATGATATCACCTGATAACAATAAGGCCCAATTGCACTACAATTTGCTAAATATGAGTTAAAGTTATACGACTGCTATTACCTGCCTATTATCAACGGATAGCGGGCTTGGGCTGCAGGAGGCGTGTTTGCAAGGACAACACACGTGACAAATGGCATGTCGACTGAATATAGTACAGGTGACTGCAGCAAACAATAGATGCTATATTGCAGGTTACTTACGTCTATTTCAATACCCACATTAATTACTAGTTACTAGACCTACTAAACGTACTAATAAGTTTAAAGTTTATGCTAGAAAACAAGTGTGCCCACGAGTAGGTACACTGTCGACAGATCTACAGTTTTCCAGAAGTGTTTATCTGTTATATTTGTAAAATACTACAAAAAAACTAAAAATATATATCTAATAAGCTGGTAGGCATAAGTGTCAGAGAAAGTGTGAAATGGTGGCTTTTTACTGACGAGTATTGTATCGTATCGAAGTCTTCATTGAACATTGAGGCTGAGGCTACATTAGGCCGCGACGCGACCTGCGACACATGAGCGATTAAAACAAGTAAATGAATGCTCACTTAGATGGCTACACCGTACATCAATTCAATTCAGTTCAAAAAATTTCGCTCTTCCAGTCGCATCGCAAATCGCTGCCTACTGTAGCCTCAGCCTGAGAGTGTTGAACCCAACTGACAGGAAGAAGAGATTTAAATCTGCCTTCCCGTAAGATAGTAGTGAAAGGCTGTTGTGTGCCAAAAACTAGCAAAAAGGGAGTTATAAGGGAAGTATAGTAGGTACCTATACTTTACCGAAAGAGCTGAGTTACAATTTTGGTGTAAATTCGCTGTGGAAGACAGGGAGACGAAGGTCATCCATCTAGTCGAGCGGTAGCTATGTATCGGCCTAGTAGACGTCGGACGGCTCTTTATTCACCGACACCGAAATAGCCGGGTCTTAATATCCGTTGAATTGAATCCCATCGGAAGATACCAGAGGATCAAAACACTTATTTAACAAGCCGTATAACCGGTGGGTTGAATTATCGACGAACTCTCATGAATAGGAATGGGGGCATAGCATAATAAGCCTTTAATGTTTCCACTGCTGGGACACAGGCCTCCTCTCTAGGATAGGAAATGGCCACCGCATATAGCCCACCACGCGGATCCAGTGCGGGTTGGGATGGGACACGAATTTTCAATAATCTTGCCTTAGTGTTCAATTTTGTAATTTAAGGAACTATTATGCAAGATCTTAAGCTTCGTGAACAAGTGCTTCAGGCTTTGCGCTGTTAGTCAATGTAACCAAACATTAAGAAAATATAATTTCTACCTTGTCTGACACTTACTCATTAACCTCCGTAAGAAACAATACAGGCTCGGCCTTGAGCAAGTGGGCGCCGATCAATGGGTAATTAAAAACTTCATATAGAAACCGTAAAGTTCAATGAACTGTTTATCGTATATCCTTATCTTCTAATAACATGGATAAAAATGCATTATCGGGATTTAAGTCTTGCGTAAGAATGGTCATAAATCCGTGTTTTGGAATTGCATGTTTTATTGTTGGATTCCTATAGTCGTGAGTCGAGATTATATAAGTACGTATATAATAAGCCAATGCAGTTTAAAAAATGCAGGAACGATATACACCTTAGTTTCCATGGCAAAACGGCCGTATTGTTTCTTATGGGGTTCGGCCGAACATTGCAAACACCAAAGCTGTATAAATAAATCAGAAATGTTACATCAATAGTTGATTTCTTTAATAATCTTCGCATGGCAATAAAACGCTTTAGGCAATTAGCTACAATGAATAAAATTCGCAAATAATAATAATAAACGAGTACATTGGCTAGTATAAGTGAGGTTTTCAGTAATATAAAATGAACTCGCATAGCTATTAGAAGAGAGTAGGTCAAGGTGTCACAAAGTTGTTATAACTACAATTATCAACGACAATATTGTGATACCATGATTTGCTAAATATTTTGTCTATGGTTAATAAAACACGATACAACAAATATGACATTGAATAACAGGAAAAAGAACATGCAGATAACAGCCGCAGTCTAACGTTGTGTCAACACAAAAACACGTTGAGTGGTTGTAAACTAACCTTATTGTACTCAACATGATATAAATGCCTTGATAAGTTGATACGTAAACAGTTGTTCACACTGACCGTTATAAACGAGAGCGAAGAACGCCTTCTTGACCAGGAGCTGAGTGTCGAACACCACCAGTTTCGCCGAAGTCGGTATCAGGTCGTAGCACTTGTGGAACTTGAAGAACTTGACGAATATCTGGGACTCATCCTCCTCTGAAAAGAGCATCATAAGAAAAAACTTAGTATTTAAGTACATCGGAACATGCTCATTGTACGGCTACGCGGACATAAAATAAGAAATGACTCATTTTTGATGCCTATTTATAAACTTTGGTACATACACTAACGTACGTATATGTGGGCACGTTATACACTCTACCACACTCGAAACGCCATTGGATAATTTCAACAGGTTGATGATAAAAAGTATTAAGTATTTTATTATTTCCTCGTGTGTGCGTATGATATTTTCTGAAAGGAATTCGATTAAAAGTGAAGGTAAACGAGTCGTTGTTGGCTTAACAATAAACATAGGAGATACAGGTTAGAGAAACATTTGATAAAAGATTTGTGTGACGCTAATTACTACGCTGTTACGCATTACGTTTAGAAAATGTTCGATATGAGTAAAGATAATATTGATTGATCGATAGATAAAGACAATATGACTTGATACGAGTTGATACCGTATCAATCATGTTAAGTTTTGTTAATGATTGCAAAATTCGAACACCTAGATAAACACAATGCCATTGAATTGTAATCGGTTAGTAAGCAATCGCTATTATTTTGTATTTTGTATACTGAATTCCCTTTCGATAAAGTGGTTTACTACGGGTCTTGCACGTTTCAGAGTAGCGAACAAATAGCTATGTTCCCTACTGCGCAAATATTGTCTTACTCGACAGATAAATGGGTCAATTTTTAAATCAACATTTTTAATACCTTTCCATTGTTTGACACCTTTTACCTTAACAACAATTATATAGGTCGCCAAAATACATAGGTACCTACTTATATTTTAACTGCAAAGTAACTATCTGTTAAGTTTTCACGATAGAACAGTTTTAGTAATGGATAGATCATAAACTATGTTAGGGCCATACGACTTTCTATCCGGGAAGTACATCGTTTGCGCTGTTATTTCTCGACAAAGATACACTTGTCAATGATGCGGGCACTGAACAGTAAAGAAGGTTAGGAAGGGTTTGATCCCTTTTTGTATTGGGACCGCTGTCGCTAGTCGCTCGCGAATATACAGGGTGTAAATCAACCCATCACACAGACGTCAACCAAGCATTCTGTACATAACAAGTTTAAAAATCTAAAACCCGACTACGAATAAAATATTGGTTTTTGCTCTCCAAGACCTTTCATTTGATACCAAACATGTTATGATTATCTCAATTTAATATTTTTGAGGTAAGTATTTGACATTTGAATTCCGTCATAAAAAGAATTTATAAAATTTATATAGCCTATGTCACCCGGGCTATTCTTACGAATCTATTGACACCTCATTTATTAAAATCCGTTCAGTATTTTAGGCGCTACGGTGGAACATACATACATACATAGACTGCCAAAATCATTACCCTTCCTTTTGGCTTCGCCGTAGTCGGGTAAAAACTAAGTACCCCTACGCAAATAATTTGCTGGGAAATGACTTTTTTTTTTAGAGTCAAAAATCACATTTCACGTTAAAACTCAAAGAGGCACTCTTAAAACATTGTGCCAGTGGATGATTTGAATACTAGACAGCTGTGAAAAATTTGGAACTTTGACCCCCAATATCTCCGTAACTAGGGGGTTCCCAGGTATGGACTAGAACAAAAAAAAAATCGCAGAAGTGGGCAGAATAAGTGCCCTTCGTTTGCGTTAAGGGTACTTTTACACCCTTTATTGTTGGAGTGGGGGAATGTTATTAATTGGGTCAGTGGCAATATCGAGTATATTTATTCGTTTTATTATGCGACAAGTCATAGTTTCACTACAAAGAACATTTATCTGCTATAGGATCTGCTAAAAATCGATTACGATTCTTCGTTAACTAGACGTACTATTTGTAAATTGGTGCAAATTATTGCGACAATTTACAAATAGTACGTCTAGTTTAGAACCTCCTTTCTTATTTTTCGTTGGTGAAAAATTAACCTTTGCAAAATAAAAACATTCCATCATTATGACCGAAACGGCAAAGTCTATGTGTGTTATGTATGTTAAACTCATTTTACGTAAATTTTACAATTATTGCAACAATTTAGGACTAGATGGTGAAAAAAAATTGGTCCCTGTTTTGTTATACTTAATTAGTACCTTCTTGCTCTGCAAGTAACCACTGATTTAGCTAAACTGTACTTGTACTGCTGTGCCTGTGTACTTCTTTAAAGTTCTCTCAGGCAACTGTTACGAGCGTTCGCGAATTGCGTTGAAGTTATGAGCGTCTGCTCATATCTCGGCTCGCAAAGCCCTTGCAACCATTTTACTGTTCTTTGGATGCGGGCAAAAGCTAGTAAAACAAGATTCTTGTCAGAAAATTCAGCGACCGACCCATAGTCACACTAAACTACCACACCAGTGTGACTATGGTTAATTTTATTTATCCGTATAAGTCACACTGGTGTGACTACGGATAATTTAACCTGATCCGTAGTCACACTGGTGTGACTACGGCTGATCCGTAGTCACACTGGTATGACTACGGATAATTTAACCAGATTCGTAGTCACACCAGTGTGACTACGGATAATTATAGGCTGTTGCTAGTCGTCCGCTAAGTGGATGAATCACCGTCTCGCGACAGTATCCTTTATGGGCGGCATGGGCACCGGGCCGTAGGCCGACGAAGGAGGCCGGCGGAGGCCCGGCACTTCGGGGACAGAAGATAATAATTAGTGTTATGTAATATGCGAGCGAAGCGAGCGCGTGTCACGGAGTACATGCGTTGCATGTATGAGTGCATTTTACATTATGGATACTATCCTATTGTCCGTAGTTACACCAGTGTGACTACGGTTCAGCCTTAGTCACACCAGTGTGACTACGGATCAGGTTAAATTATCCATAGTCATACTAGTGTGACTACGGATCAGCCGTAGTCACACCAGTGTGACTACGGATAAATATAATTAACCATAGTCACACTGGTGTGGTAGTTTAGTGTGACTATGGGTCGGTCATGGAAAATTCTAGGCTGACTCGATTTCTTTGAAGAACTAGCCTAAAAACTTCTTATATCAAAAACATGATTATACACAAACGTGCGATCAATAAATAAAAGTACATTATGGTACAAGTGTGTAATGTTGGTGATTACCGCTGAGGCGCCATTGAGACACGAGCCGTCAGGTGAGGGTCTTAAGAGAGCCGAGGACGGTAATCATCAATACACACGACTATCATACAACGTTTTTCAACACACTTGTGAAGAAAATAATACTAAAAAAAGTCATCTTCAACAGTTAAAACGAGTTCTGAAATTCTTTTCAAAATAGCGGGAAAAATTATTCGGTTTTACCAACTTATCTGTCGAGGTGGGAAAACACGGAACTAAAATAAATGTACTAAGTTTGACGTAGCGATGCATTTTTCTTGACCAGTGGCGCCACCAAGAACTTCACACTTAAAATGGTCATACTGTAACAATGGCGATCGGCCATAGACTAAAATAATGAGGTTTCTTTATTAAAATAAAAAAAGTTATATTCATTACAAAAGTTATATTATTTTGAGTGAAATTTTCATTTATTAAAAAAATATGAGCAAACACTAGGTACATTAATTTATTTTTACTATTGAACACGATCTTTTTTGTATCGGAACTTTTTAATTTTACATGGAGCGACTGCCAAAGATCTATATATATGGCAGCCGGGACCAACAGCTTAGCGTGCGTGCGTAAAGAACAAAGCAACTCAACCAATAAAATTTAAAAAAAAAACCCCTATAACTCACTAGTGAATAATAGCATTAATAGCAATGAAAAAGTCACAGTTTTATTATAGGTGTCATTATGTGCCTAATTGCTGTGAAATTATAGCCACTTTATGAGCAAGTGTGTTGAAAATATAATGATGTCATACTTATATTCCAAAATTGGGAACATGAAGAGTAAAATACCAAATTTATCCTTGTACATACCGCTTTACCATGTTTCGTAACAGCTGATTAGTTCGTTTTCCTTATACTTCTAAATAAGTTTATGATACTACTATACCCGACTGGCCTATAAATTGTAAATAAAATACAATTGAGTACCAACTATGAAAAAGTACGCACAAGTTTACAAAGTCTGTTTATAAACCTGCATGCATTTAGAGGCTTAAGAGAAAAGAGACAAATAGAGTGAAAAAGAACCTGGATAGAGGCAATAGCAAGGATAACGGCTGATAGAATAGAGATGGAGAGAGCGAAGGAAGAAGTAGTAAGTGTAGTCCCCAAAAAAGAATAAACGTAGGAAGACGTGACAGTGTCCTGATTGATAGCTTCAAGGAAGGATGCCAGATCATTGTCAGTCAGAAATACCAGTTGGCTATCCATAGTAAGATGGATATTTGAATTTACCAATTCTCTTGTCTACTAATAACGAGTGGCCGTGAAGATATGACTTTGTCACTATTTCCGTAAACAGTTTTAATGTTGAACGACACAAGGTCAACGCCATTGTGTGTGAACTATTGTTCTACTTAAGATTCTTCCAGTCTCCGACTGATGATTGAAGAGGCTTTAAAGCATAATTATATTTTCTTTACTACTATAAATATTGCGAAAGTAAATCTTTCTGTTTCATTTGAACAGAACGTGAAGTGGAAGACTCAAGCTTGACTTACAGTGCAATAAAATACAAACCATTTAGTAATTCCTATAATATTATATGTACCCTGGGACCTTTAGGTATCAGAATAAGCAGAGTGAAGAGTTAACATCTAACTGTAACAAGTAGTGTCATATACATGTTTTACGATCTAATAGATGCAGCATTCAGCACATTAATATAAAGAAACCTAAGCCTGCGCTTCAAAACTCAAATAGATGATGCTGGCCTTACAGCTGCATGGTGGAAATTCAAATGGGCTGGTCACTACTGCCACATATTGGAGTAACTATGGGCCAAAGTAAACACTTACCCCCTTATTAATAAAAAAAAGTTAAGCCTGCTTAAACTTACGCTTGGTTTATCTCGCATGCCGTCCCTTTCTTTTGAATATTTTTGAAGTGAGACGGCATGCGAGATAAACTAAGCGTAAGTTTAAGCAGGCTTAACTTTTTTTTATTAATAAGGCCGTTAATGGTATCCACCAAATAGCAAGAAACGACAACGCGGTATGTCCAAAAGGAGATGACTGGGAGCAGAGGTCTTTACCTTGCAGTGGAACAATAATCATCTTTTTCCCAACTATGTTGGCGTCAGCTTCCAGACTAACCGGAAGCAGCGGAATACTAGTATTTTTTATAGAGCAACTGCCTATTACACCTTCACAACCCAATTTGGGATAACACAGGCTTATAATACTAAAGCCAAGAATAACATGAGCGTGCAACTTGAACCAAATAATGCACGCAGTTTGAATGCAACTGTGAAATATAACCAAATAGTCAATTACGGTCGAAAACTATCACAAAGACACGTTTTAAATTTAGCCTGACGGAGATAATGTAGATCATCTTTGTTAAATAAATTAGTGATAGAATGATATAATTATATTATATTAGTCTTTTTCCAGGCAAGACAAGACAAGGAAGTCGCAAGACGAACCGAAAATGCCTGGAGGAGCTACTGGTCCATGAAAGAGCTTATGAAAGGAGATCTTCCACTGTCACTCAAGAGAAAAATCATGGACATGTGCAATCTTCCCATTTTGACATATGGATCTCAGACTTGGTCTTTGACAAACATTCAAAAGTCCAAGCTCAAGGTTTGCCAACGTGCAATGGAGCGCAGTATCCTAAGCGTTAAACTAATAGACCGTATACGCAACACCACACTGCGCTCCAAAACACAAATCACTGACGTTGCTCAAAAAGTCGCTAAGCTGAAGTGGGACTGGGCTGGCCATGTCTGCCGTATGCCCAACGAGCTGTGGGCCAAAACAACCACGTTCTGGAACCCTGACGTGGTAGACCTCGAAGGAGATGGCGGGACGAGCTTGACAGAACAAACGACCAGTGGTCCACATTGGCCCTGGATCGCAAAATTTTGAAATCATGGGGGGAGGCCCTTGCCCTGCAGTGGGATGACACAGGCTAACAGTAACAGAATTATCGAAATCGGATCAGTGCTCCCGACGACGGATACTCTCGATATTCAAACGTAACACCAAACATACTATTTGGGCCTTAACTGACTAAAAGATTGAGTATCGTACGTAATACGAGTAGATAGTTAAAGAAAATTACGCTTTCCTCCAGCTGAGCTAACGGTGCAATTTGCAAAGGCCCATTGATGAAATTGAAATGGATAACACTTCAATTTCATGAATGGGCCTTTACAAAGTCCATCAATGGACAGCAATCAAGGCGCCTTTGTAACACGACGACACCACAGTTAATCTACCTCAGGAGTACTCAGGACCTGTCAAAAGCCTCTATGCATCAGCTTAATTATCTGCATCATTGAGGCATGTAATTGTATGAATAGAGGACAAAAGACCGGACCGGACCGGATTAAAACGTTATCATATAAGCACAGTACTGGGCAAATCTGCTTGTGTCAATAATTAATTCGTAATAATTATAGGCAGACAAAATTGAATGAGTTTCATATATTAAATAAAACTCTCCGTAACTTCGTTCAGGCTCAGTAACAGACTTATTTGCCCGGATTTATGATAAGCAACTGATACTCAACCAAGAGCATTGGGTAGTGAAGCTTCGAGATGAGATTCAATCCCGGGAGTAATTATTGATAGCACTCTCAGCATTCATCATCATCATCAGCCTATAATGTTCCCACTGCAGGGACTCAGGCCTCCGCTCTAGGAGAGGGATAGGCTATAATCAACCACGCGGGCCCAGTGCGAATTGGCAGATGTCACATGTCTTCGAATTTTTTGGTTCTAAGACATGCCGGTTTCTTCACGATGTTTTCCTTCACCGTTTTGAGAGCAGCGGTGATGAAATAAATTACACAAAGTAATGCGCCTGCCTGGGTTTGAACCCACGACATACTGTTCGTAAGTCGGGGCCGACACCACTGGGCCACCGCTGCTCGCCCCACCGCTGCTCGCGCAGCGGTGGCAGCATTCACCGACACATGAACGCCCGTACGTCTAGGTTCCGAAAATTAATTTATGTTTTTAAAAATCTTCGTCATGTTGCGGACACTGTTGTAATGAGAACGGTTTATTTTGCGTTTAGTTTAGTTTAGTTTAACGGGGCTTTTATCCGCACTTAGCCTCTTGATTGGGCCATTGTGCGTGATGTTTTAAAAATACCTACTCCAACCAACATAGGTCGTCCCAGAATTGCAGCAGCCTTGCCAGACTGCTGCAGGCTTCCGGGAGAGTTAATGGGGATCGTAGAGTTTGTGCCCGGTGATCTGCTACGCTCCTGCACTCTAGGAGTACGTGCCGTGGCGTTTCTTCCGCTTCCATGCATCCTCTGCACAGTGGGCTGTCTGTTACACCTATGTTATGTAGATGTTTGTTTAGGGAACAGTGACCCGTTAAAATTCCTATGATTTTACGGAGTTTGTCCCTTTTAAGTTTGATGAGATTGCGACTAAACTTCATTGATGCCTCCGGAACTGCATCTTTTGTTTGCCTGCATCCTTCACTGTTTCTCCATTCGGTGAGGTGTTTTTCTGTGGTTCTTGAACGCAGCCATGTTTTATTTTACGTTGTGCCAATTGCTGATCTGTTACTGTATTACGATATAGGGTGGTGCGACAACACATCAATGCTCCGGATCGAACGTAAAGTTAGCAATTTTTTGCCTTTTCTTTTTCCACCAAAAAACTGTATGAGCGAATTGGAGTATTAACTAGACGGCAATTATTCATTTTACATAGGTACTAATAGTGCGCAGGCATTCTTCTCTTCCCTATGACCCTAGTCTATTTTAAGGTAAGCGACGAAAACATGAAATTTGCACCACTTTCTCCTGTAGGTCGATGCCGCCGATGTTATACCTATGCAGTTTCCAAGAAAACCAAAATGCTGCGTAATTGTGGTTTTCTTGGAAACTATGTGCACTTGGCCGGTTTTTTTCATAGGCAGACGCAAAAAAAATTCCAATAAAAAATTGTTTGAGAGTTAGTCAGTGTTCTTTAGTTTAGATCGCAAAATAGGTCCTAAAATACTCTAATGCCGGGTACCGTCGCGCGTCGGTGTAACGTAACATCTAAACTAATATTATAAAGAGGAAAGATAAGATTTTTTGTTTGTTACGATTTAGCTTAATTTATGTTGGATAGTCGATTTAGTCGAGAAAGGTTATAAGCTATATTTATGTGACGCAGACGAAGTTGCGTGGGTCAGCTAGTGTAAAACAAAAGAGCTGTCCAGACTTTTCAATGCATCATGAAATGAAGGCAAGATATTGTTTCGACGTGGGTTAAATTATTATTTCATGTTACGTTTCACCAATGTGTACCCGGCATTACATCAGTCAATTTAACCCTCTTCGCCAAAACTAACAGATATGTAGCTGCATTGAGTATTTCATTTGCTCTAAATTTCCAAAGCAATATGCATGCTATAACGACTGCAAACCTAATCCAATAGATTTATTTAGAATATAGCTTGTGAAAATATCGCACACTGATTTTATACTTCATCATCATCATCATTTCAGCCAAAAGACGTCCACTGCTGGACATAGGCCTCCCCCAGGTGTCGCCACATTGACCGGTCCCGTGCGTCTCTCATCCAGCGGGTTCCTGCAACCTTGACCAGGTCATCGGTCCACCTAGTGGGAGGCCTTCCAACGCAACGTCTTCCGGTTCGCGGTCGCCATTCCAGAACTTTTCGGCACCATCGGCCATGCGTCCTGCGAGCAATGTGCCCTGCCCATTGCCACTTAAGTCTGGCGATTCTTCGGGCTACGTCGGTAACCTTGGTTCTCAAGCGGATGTCCTCATTTCTGATTCGATCACGCAAGGAAACTCCGAGCATAGTCCTCTCCATTGCCCTTTAGGTGACTTTGAGCTTTCTGATGAGGCCCATTGTGAGCGACCACGTTTCGGTCGGTTTTATACTTCGTTTGAATACAATTAAACTTATCTAACAAAATTTGTGAGAGGAGAAAGCAAATGACTCGTAAGTCGTAAGTTAGTAATTTAAATTCATTCTGAAATAAAAGTTTCAGCTATTTTTATGGGCTATAAAATTTGTTTAACCACGTCGTAATAGCCTCCCTAAAGATAGACCATATTAAGTACGGTTATGAATAAGAACCATAACAATAGTAAACACTCTCATCTAAATAATCTATTTATCGACGGTTGAAAGGCTAATTGATCTAAGCGACATTTTGTAAAACTGGCAGGAGGATGGATCAAAGATATTAAAAAAAAAAACTATTTGACAGACTTTTATTTAATTAATACAGTATATTCCTAACAGTTTTTTAAGTTATTACTGTTGAAAATTGAGTATTATTTTAGAAAATTTATGTCGGTTAGCCCAAAATGAATCAGATTTAATTATTTTTGGAGAAAGGCAAAATGATTCAAATGCCTACCGTAAATAAAATAGTTGAAAGTAAACTGGCTCAAGCGTCGACATAGAATAAAATGATACCTACGAGAGAAAATGAATTTAGCGCCAAGTCAACTGACAGTTCAATATACCCAAATTAACATGATGGTGTCGCACCAGAGTGAAGTAGTTTGATGCAGATGCCCATCAGAGGAACTGCAGGATGAACCCTTACTAGATTAAGTAGATATTAATGCTTAGGCCATTTTAACTCGGCAAAGTTCATAAGATATTTTTGAGGTTGGAATGCCTCTTTATATCAAATCAAAAAGGTGCCAACCGGCATAGCTTATTGCTTTGGTTTAATGCAAAATAGGCCAAACGACAAAACCACAACCAAGGCGAAAAAGCCAAATGCCTTAATCGACACCCATTATAAAAGTTCAAAAATTTAAATAGCTTAAGTCATCGAGTTCTCAAATTTGTCTAATTTTGTGTCTTAGAGATCAATGAGCTCAGAAATGAGGCCTGTTTTGCAGTGGGTGCTAAGCGCCAAAAAAGTAGTCAAAAAAATTTGAAACCTAACTCAAACGAAGGAGAAAAATTTGCTGATTCCGCATGATGCAAGTAGATGTTATGACGTACACATCCGCTAAGAAAGGATTTTTCGAAATTCAACCCCTAAGGGAGTTAAATAGGGATGAATAATGGGGGGCTGAAATTTTTTATGGAAAATCGACATTTTTGTAGTTAAACCGACATCCACACGGGCGAAGCCGTGGGCAAAAGCAAGTTTAACCATAAAGAGTACTGAAAATAATAATCCTCCCTTATAAAACCAAGTGCCATGTTACTTGGTGTTGGGGCAGACCCCAATTAAAATCCACAAAGTACTTGTTTTGCTCTATCGGTAACCGTGCCTATGAATTTAATCCACGAAATGAGTTTGAATTGAATGGCCTTACGGATATAACCTGTATGAATCGATAGCTGGAATTAAACCAAACTAGTTTTGCATAAGCTGCAATCGTCTAAAGAGTCATGTTTCTGATATATTATGAGCTATCAAAGTTAAAATCACCCAAAGAAGGCATCTTCAACGAAAGACTAAGCTTCATACAAAAATCTTAACACCCTCTCAACAATCAATATCATTCAATCTTAACATCTTAATGAGTTCCACTGCTATTTATTATCACGTCAAACATGAAAGCAAAGCGAGTACATAGAATGTATTTAATTTTCGTCGAAAATCACCACAAAGAGCAGTGAAATTGTTTTTCGTCTGAAAATGGCGGTACTAATAATTTTACTTTGTATGTGCACTTCATTCTATGTTATACCTACACATTTTGGGCAATATTCTCTATTTCCAATAGAACATTTGAATTGTTGGGAAGTTCTTTTTTATCCAACCACCTAAACTTTAGGACTGCTCAGTCTAATATATTGTTCATCGTCGACCTCAGGTCTGTCCTCAGGTCAAAATACAGGCCCATTAAATACCTACTTATATTATTACATAAAAAATATTAGGTAGCTATTGTTGAAAACTTGCAGTAGGTATCGAAAGTCAAATTAGTTAAAATAATAATTCATCAATTAATATTGGTAAAGAAAAGAGAGAACGCGCCAAAAGAAAAACTTATAACTAGCTGTGAATAGAAGCTCAAGTTTAAATAAAATGTAATTCCTGCCAAAGGAAACTCGTTCATTTTCATATGACGAAGGAATTTATTCATTAAAACTTGCAAATGGATAGTAGCTTTGATGTAGGCAAAAAGTTAAGTTTGCAGGTGTATTTAATTTCTGTGTATTTCTGTGTCAAAGCTTTGAAGTTTTAGTACGGCATACATAGGAAAAACAGCTACTATAAAATATTAAAGATGACAAGTTTTTGCCTTCACCCATTAGTGGATTGCCGTTAGTTCTCGAAATCTCGACCGAGAAAACCAGTGGCAAGATTTTCATGTGGCATTTACTCAGTACACACAGTGAACGAAACCCCGTACTAAGAATTCTAGCTACCTATTTGTAGTTAAAATTACAAAAAAACGGCAATGCGTGTTCTGTGTAAATGGAGAACAGTACAAAATTCAACAACAAAAAATACGCTTAAAATAAAATACCGAACTCAAAGACTCAGATTTCTAATGCTACAACAGGCAACTTATACTTTATCGAGAATATCTAAGTTTCAAAGTGTTTAAGAACACCACTTTCCCGATATATTTCAAATTTATCCGTCAATCCTATTTCCTAAACCAGGTCATGCTCAATTGCTCACCCGTGTGCCAAATGAAATCAATTTCCGTTAAGCCCTTAATGCATGAAACTGTGTCACGCAAAGTTATTTTCGTAATATTAACAAGGATCATCTTTTTGATAACTGCATTATAAACCCTTAAAAATATCGAAACCGAAAGGCACTTCGCTTTGTTATTTTTTTGTTCTGGAACCTTTTAGTTACGAAGACGCCCGTTTACTATTAAAAGCATTCATCATGAAGTGTGTTACGTGAGTTTTACCGGAAACCGTGACTTTTCACCCCAAATAAAAAAGTCTTAATAATGTTTGCGTAGGGTTGCTTAGTTTGATGTACATACAAAATGCTTGGTTGACGGTTTCGTAAGGGGTCCGTTTACTCCTTGCATGAGATAGACATAGGTACAAGTATATTCTTTTTTTTTCTTTTAAATAAACGTTGCCCCACACAATATGAACTGTACAGTATATTTTTTCGATTCGAGAGTCGCGCTACAAAGAGCCCCATGCAGCATTTTGAATGGGCAGTATCAAATATCGTAGGAAGGAATGCATGGCATTGTGACGATTTGCAATTACGATGCCAGGAAATGTACACCACACGCTTGTACACTGTTTAGAACCACTATGTGCGATTTTCTCTTAAGTAAGGTTTGAGATAAGACCTATTTCAAAATGGTGTGGATTCTAAAATATTGCTCGCAACATAATGAAACTACAAGATTGCTCAGAGTATACATATTTAGTGTTAATGACTGCACGAAGTTCTACAACACACATCTTGACTGTTTTGTGCAGTGTAACTAAAGCAAAACTTTGTAGAACTTTGATTTTGCAGAAACTACCAAGTGCCATTTAGTAGGTACAGTGTCATGACAAGTTTAATACAGAATATTCAATGTTACTGCGTCCAAAAAACAAAGTTTTCAGAAGTTGTTAAATATTTATTTATTAAAACTTTATGCACTAGTAATAAAACTTTACAAAGGCGGACTTAATGCCTTAATATTCGTGAAAGTTCGAATCTTATAACTGTCGAGTTGTCCAATATTATCGGAGGTGAAATGAAATTGAATCTCGTCCACCACTTTTTTTGAGATGGGTAAAAAATGCACGTCAGGACACGTGCCCCCCTATTGCGTATCTTTTTAACGTCAGTGGCTATCAGAAATGTCCATAGATTAACTGTAAATTGGTTATGGTTTGGTACATTTTTTTCTTAAAAACTCACCATTTGACAGTAAGTTATTTGATAGACATTATAAGTCGTTATCCACTGTCATTAAAAGATACACAATAGCCCTGCTGGTCGAAAATTCGTAAGACGGCGCAGGCCGCTTGCGTGAATGTGCGTAGGTATGTGTCAAATGTCAAAGAAATGAAATGTCAAAATAGAGTCGTTGAAATTATGAATGATAGTTGATTTTTCTGAAAGACAAACTTTTTAATGTAAAATGATTGTAAATAATTATGTAGTTCTGAAGTGTTAATTTTTTTATGTAAGTAATTATAAATTTTCATGTTTGTGTACGATAGCGCAGTAAATGAATATTGTATTAAAACCAATTAAACCAATTCGTGCGAAATTATTCCCTATAACCATTCCGAAATATTCAAAAATTCACAACGTTAATGTTCAAGTTTTCACTTCTGCCGGCATCTCGGCGTGCAATCCGTTGTTTTTATTTGTATTTATGTCAGTAACTAACGAAGAGTATTGTTCACTGTTAACAATTAAAAATGTTTTCATTCAATCAGTGACTAAAGAGTTTATTCACTGATAACGATGAATCAAAAAATTTCGAGTGGCAATGGTAAACAGAAATATTTATGTTTATAAATGACCTACAAAACATCTCGGGAAACTAAATACTGTCCATTTTATATACTGAGGATATTTCCGTCACCCTTACACTCCATTGGATCCCCAATTGTCTTTAAATACTCCGCGTTGAAGGCATTGTGTGGTCACGATCCAATAATGGGTTCCAAAAAAAGTCGAGGAAGCTGAACAAACAATAGATTTCGTAACTCTCAAACATTAGAATAGGTACTATTGAATTATATACCGATTATTTCTTTGGTACCAATTAGCAGACGGAAATTAAAATAAAAGTAAGCAGAGATGAACAATGATTCGTCGTCGTTGAATTATTATATGAAACGTCGTTTGGTAGGTAACACTCTTGCCATTGATATCGGATACCTTCATCACTTTTTGCGCTAAAATCAAGTATTTTCAAGTAATAAAGAAATAGCTTTTGCTAACGTCTTGATCCGTGTAAATTTCGTAAATTTTCCAACGGCTATTTGCAGATATTGTTAATGGAAATATAATTCGCGTCCGTAACACGTATGCTGAATAAAGAATTATAATCAGCAAAATCATCAAATAACTTTATCGTGAAATAGTTATTGAATAGGATTACATGCAACTACTATTACTAGCAACTGTAGCAACGCCTAAGCCCAGATAGTGTATAATATTGGTTTGGATTATCCTATTGTGCCTCGACGCTTTTGTTCACGATGCGACGACGCGACGACGCCGCGACGCTTCGTGCGTGACCGTTTCGACTATTGCAGCCGCGCAGCGTCTACGTCTTATACCCACCCCAAAAAGACATCGTGTAGCGCGAAACACGCTTCTAATGATGTATCTCCAACCACGACAATTAAATAGCTAAAACAAAAGAAAAGTACAGCTATTGTTCACCTGTAAGTCCCTTTATGTATAATAAAAATAAAAGCTTTTGCCTCCTGCCATTTGCAAATTGTGACCCGGAAGTGGAGACCAATTAGACGGCTAAGAGTACGGTTACCTGAGCAGAATGACTCGTTGCGACTAGTTTAAGGGCACCCAAGAGTTATCGCAACTTTAAATGCAGTTGAAAGTAGGAGACTATGAAATAGGGTTATAAAAACAAGCTACATTTAAAAGTACGAGTACTTACTACGTTTCTGAGCCAGTGGCGCATACATTTTCTATTGTTGTTCACCAGCTCAACCACGGAAAAATAAAAAGGGGTTGGGGAGCTCTTTTTATTTATTCCGTATTTCCGTGAGCTAAACTAGTAATGTTTTCGCATCTGGCATTCTTTCTCGCGACGTTGAAATCGCGTGTAGGTTCCACTAACGTCCACGGTAAATATAAAAATTGTCTTTTTAGTGGGAATACAGAGACTAGATAATATATACTTTTAAGAGGAAAACTTCTGGGTAATGACATTGAAGCATGATTTTTTACAGATTTAAATATCAACTTCTATGTCCCTTTATGATGCTACGATTATATGCCCCCTTCTGCCATAGAGAAAGCCATAGAAAGATTCTAAGGACTAGAATCCTTAAAAAAATCTCAAACTTGCCTGTTTAGATCGCTGTCAACCGAGGTCTAGTGTAAAAGTTTAACAACTAATTAATGAAGTAAGAAAAACATAGGAACCCCTTATTCTTTTTAATTTTGAAAGGGTCTAATTTATTAGGAGGAAACAGTCGAGAGATAAACCCCGAATATGACTTTTTATGTTGACTATTCAGTCGGATTTGCAGCTGTGCAGATCGCACGCAATGTCGGATTCGCGTTCTCAAAGCGACAGCATATAGTTTGTTCAACTACCTAATTATCAAAGTCTCTCTGCCCGCATTTCCTCTTAAGTCAAACGTTTTAACTTAGATGAGCATAAGTTTTGCTCATCTAAGACATGTTGAAGTTTAGTGCGGTTTGACTCGTTAAACATAAAAGTGGCTACTTTTGGCGGTAATAAGTAATTCTCTTAATTTATCAAGTCTAGAATCATTAAGTGATTTTAGACTTGATAAAAATACTACAGGTTATTTACTAGCATGATAGTGTTTTGGATTTTTCCAATTTGATGTGATTTTAGTGTAAAAGAAAGCTAGTTTCGGTGCTGTTAGCGCCTTAATTGATGTCCCGCTAACAAAGCGTGTATCAAAGTTCAACGAGCGTTTTAGCTAAGTGTGTAAGTTAAATTCGAACTTTTTTTCACTTTAGACTCCCAACCAAACCTGTAAGCGCGTGAAACTTCAGCTTATGTATAGACGGCCTAGACTTGAATAGAAGTTTAGCTAACCTAGTTTCTCAGCTTTTGACTACATCTTAGACCAGAAACAGTAAAGTATAGATTTAGTTAAGTAAGGTTTAGTTTACTTTTAGTTGATTCATATTGGGAAGAGATAGAGCTAATTATCACAAACAAATGTGGAAATTAAAGTTTGTTTTAGCTTTGGAAGCTGGAGTATCGTCGAAAGACACGATGTTAGCATGCCAATATATTTGGGTCTACGGATTATATGACGAAAACTATGAACGACAACCCCAAGTAAGTTGGATGAGTGCAGGAAGATGATCACCATTTAAACGAATCGAATTATAAAATTATCAATAAGTTTAATTTTACAATAACTCTTCTTTATACGACTGCATCAAACACTGACATCACTCGATATTTTAACAGACAAACAATACAATATTACGAGTATTGTTTGTGTTCTCGAGCCTCGATTGACGTCTGTAGTAGAGAGTCCATGTAATGCAATAAATATTTTATCACTACTGCAACTGCTTAGAATGATAAACTAGCAACGTGTGAGTCATGCATTTGATATGATGAATGCAATACGGAGCAGAACTGAAAATATGATGGTCATTAAGGTGAATTATTGTTGTAATTAGAAACGCTAAAAGGTGCTAAGGTGGTATGGGACAGAAATAGTTAAGGAATGAGGAAGATAACTTCTTTATGTTGATGAGAAACTCGGCTGAAAATTGAAATGAACTTTCTTAATCATTTTAGTCTAGATATTGTATTTTTCAGTCTTTCAAGACCGTGCAGTTGCTTTTGGTTAGTATATACATTACTCCCAGAGGACACGAATTTACTCCTATCCATTTTAGGTTATTTTGTTCACAACAACAAACATGAGGTTAGTTTTTTATAGATTTCATCTTGAATAAATTGATGTTTGTATTATATTTATCCCAAATATTCAGCTGATTAGTTTCATGACGTTTATCAAGGACGACCACAGACTACCGATCGACGACCGAGTTACACAGTTTTGGCAGAGGACAGATCAATTATTCAAAAACCCGTGCGTTTAAAAAAATATAGTGACGCAGGTATCTTATACGTCTAGATAAAAAAGCTGTTGCTATCCGACTAACGTTCAATAGATGTTGGATGCGGATACCTATTTGTTTATTTACGTTCTCAGCGCCGTTGCGTTGTGCACGCGGCGCTTTCGACGTGACGTCATTACAAATCTCAAGTGAACAGTGTGCGGTGGAGTCATACGTGAAACTGAATTTTAACAATTATGCGAATACTAGCTTATGCTCGTGTCTTCGTCTGCGTGGATTTCGGTAATTGTCGTACGGAACCGTAAGTACTACCGGGATAAAAAAATAGCATACCTACCTACTTATGTGCTATTTCAGATAGTTTATCTCTTAATCAATTTTTCTCCAGCTCCGTTCAGCCGTTCTGGCGTTATAAAGTAACAAATAACCAAGCAAACTTTCGTTTTCATTAGTGTAAGTAAAATTTGTCCGTCTAGGTTCATATTTGATTAATAATTTGAGTTTAACCTCTGCAAACTACAGTAGAAAGTAGTGCCAGATAATTAAAATTACGTTATTGGAATTGGAACACTCGGGGAAAGTTCCCATCATAGTTCCACACGACATAGTTGACCTAACAACTAAAACTTCCAACGGTTTATTTACTAAACTAATACTGTCACTTACGGAATAACTTCCGTAATTATCCATTATTCTGAGCTACCGATATTTCGACGCTTTCGCAAGCTTTCATAAGCGTACCTATGAGTTTAACTGAAACTTCTGCCCCACAACGAGTACAGACCCGACGAAAAGGTAGCATTCAAATTAATTTCCATGCAAGTGCATAATCCGCGATGTCAATGTACTGGCTGAAGACACCGGAGTATAACGACTTAATCACCACGTCGTCACAGCACTACACAAACAACGAAAACAAAATGCAAACATCAACAGGTAGAGTTGCGCAAAAGCGCTCGCGCAGCGTGGGTGACATAAACAAGCCGGCGGCACCTTTGAGGAGCCAGTCAGCTAGGAACGCCTTCCAAGCGCGCCCGACGGCCTCGAACTCCTTGATGAGGTCGATGGAGTAGACGGACTCTTCGTCGTCGTCGACGGCGAGCGCGGGGTTGTCCGAGAAGTAATGTAAGCGCAGCATGCGCGGGGCCCGGGCGGCGCATCGCCCGCCGCCACTCGGTGCGGCTCGGCGCGCCTCCCACGGCTCACTGCTAATTATACGCGCGCGCGCACGCCGGGAAACGCGACGAACTTGACACCACTAGCACCGCGGTACAGCTGCGTCGTCGCCGTCGCTTGGCCCGCTGCCCACGCCCACCGCCGCCGCGCACCCGCACCGTGTGCCCGACGAGATGCGACTACACACCAACAACACTTGTTTTACCTCTGATACCAACAGCCCAATAGCAGCTTTATTTTAACCAATGTTAAGGTCATTATTTCACCGTACATTTCAGTTGTTAAAATAAAAATTACTAAAACTTTGACACAGACTCAAAGTTAGAGGTAAAACATCTGTGAAAAGACTGTATAATGCATCACACTCAGCAGGCACCACCTCCCAGAGACAATTCGTCTTCGGTGACGCATTTGTATTCCGTATTATCTTTAGCTTATTTCTCTCTATTTATGTCACTAACAAGAAAACCTTGTCAAAAACTTCGATTGAAATTATTTAAAACTAGCTTTTGCCAGCGGCTTCGCCCGCGTGAAAATTTCGATTTTCCATACAAACTTTCATCCCCTATTCAAATCACTTTGGGGTTGAATTTCGAAAAATCCTTCCTTATTCCTTGTCCACATTATAAAGGAAACCTCTGTGCAAAATTTCAGCTTTCTAGGTCCAAGGGTTTGGGCTAGGCGTTGATGAGTCAGTACTCAGTCAGTCAGTCAATCAGTCAGTCAGTCAGGACTTCTCTTTTTATTTATATAGATAGATAAACTTCAAGTAGATGGTACCATTGAATTTTATTGGTACTTTCAGGTACCTATAATAATAATATTGTTAAGTAGAAACAATTAGAATCAAACTCTGGCATTGAAAACGTGAATTACGGTTTTAGATAAGAAAAATAAGTAGGTATACATATTTGCATGGTAACTGCATAACCTGTTTTTTTTTCATGGTTTTCTACCATAATTCTAACTGTTCCGGTTTGCATTTTAATTATAACGCTCATAAAATTTTAAAACGTGTAACGATATTTAGTTCGTTCTCAGTACTTAGTCCCGTGCTCTATGTATCTCTAATATATAAAATTCTCGTGTCACAGTTTTCGATGCCAAACTCCTCCGAAACGGCTTGACCGATTTTGATGAAATTTTTTGTGCGTATCCGGTATCTATGAGAATCGGCCAACATCTATTTTTCATCTTTTTTTTTCTTTTTTTTTCTGAAATTATTTATATGGCAAAACAACGTTTGCCGGGATCAGCTAGTAGAAAACTAAAAACGAGCATGCATCATACGGAAGAGTCACTCGCCTGTTGAACGCTATTTCCATATTATGCCGCTAAGTTATTTGACGAAATATGGAAGAAGTTTAGTTTTTACCCGACTACGGCGAAGCCAAAAGGAAGGGTAATGATTTTGGCAGTCTATGTATGTATGTATGTATGTATGTATGTTCCACCGTAGCGCCTAATCTACTGAACGGATTTTAATAAATTAGGTGTCAATAGATTCGTAAGAATAGCCCGGGTGACATAGGCTATATAAATTTTATAAATTCTTTTTATGACGGAATTTAAATGTCAAAAACTTACCTCAAAAAATATTAAATTGAGATAACCATAGCAAGTTTGGTATCAAATGAAAGGTCTTGGCGAGCACATTACAAATATGTATTATATTATAGTTTAAGTACACACAAAAATAAAATTCAAATAAAAAAATTAAGTTCAAAAATCTAAAACCCGACTACTAACAAAATCGCGGTCTTAAAAGTAGAAAACAAGAAAATAATTCTTGTCTGATATTCTTCGTAGTCGCATGCCACCTTGTATCAATGAGAACGCCATGAAGGAGCATCAGGTATCAGTGGCATGCGACTACGAAGAATATCAGACAAGAATTATTTACTTGTTTTCTACTTTTAAGACCGCGATTTTGTTAGTAGTCGGGTTTTAGATTTTTGAACTTAATTTTTTTATTCATGATATCGATCGATGGGTACCTACTTTTCAGCATTCATTTTTAATGGTGTTCCGAGCATTCATGCAGATGCTGATTTTTGGCTCTATGCGAATTTTGCATCTTCACTACCACTTTTTTATTTTTGTGTATTTCGTAATTGGCATATCTACACTAATATTTTATAGAGGAAAGATTTGTATGATTGTGTGTATGTTTGTAATGAATAAACTCAAAAACTACTGCGCCGATTTCAAAAAGTCTTTCACCATTAGAAAGCTACATTCACCCTGAGTTAACATAGGCTACTTTTTAACCATGTATTCCCACGGGAACGGGATCCGCGCGGGTGAAACCACGTGACGTCCGCTAGTTGTTTGATATACTTAATCATTTTAAGTTAATCTTCCGTCACCTGTGAAGCTACCTTTCATGAAATAAATTTCGCAATTCAATCTCATCATAATATAGCAGTGATAAAGTGGTGTAACCGTGTCGGACTGCCAAGTCAGAGGTCTCTGATTTTTCGAATTGTATAATAGGGAATATTCATGTTTTTCTTTTTTGTCTTAAATTAATAGTTTACTATTTTATAACGTAGAAAAAAATATTAATGGGCTTCAAAATACTCTAGATATTTTAAAAAATCAAATTTAAAACTTTAAAAAAATGTAAGCAGTTCAAACACCGCCATTTCGCGCGCGCTCCGCGTGACGTCACATGACACGTCCAGTGGGTGTTTCACAGAACATTTATATACCTTAACGGGATACAATATCGTGTCAGATGACGTCACATTTCGTTCGAACAATGGTGGCGCGTTTTGGAAGTTTGAATTTCGCTCCCTTATTTTGCACTTTTTGAATATTATTTTAGGGGTTTAAAGAATAAGTAAATAAAAAAAAATCCTTTTCATTATAATATTACGATAATAAGTATTCGAGAAAAAAATATTTTAGGTCATTTCAAATTTTATGCATATTCCCTATTATTATCATTTGTTTCGACATCGTGATAAAACTAGCATGCCTAAGAAATATTTCTCGACGGTATGTGATTGTGAAGCCAAGTCTGAGGCCCCTGGCCGGCATAAAATTATATTATTATCTGACACCAGAAGACTTTTAGACCACACGATCTCAGACCAAGAAAAAAAGAAAGACGGCGCGCCGCGAACACCAACAGTGAAGCCACAAAACCACACGCCTATAGCAAGTAAACATACAAGCTCACGCACACACCTACACTAAAACCACACGCATTTCTCCTAGAACGTCACGACTTCACGAGACATTGTCTACACACATAGATAAAAAGTTGGCTTCACTTTTGATGTTCGTGGCGCGTCGTCTTCCTTTTTTTGTTGGTCTGAGCCACACGATAAAGAAAGTCTAAAGGGACATCGACGGATAGCACGTCGATGTCCCTTATAGAGTAGATTTTTAGCTACTGTAATCCAGAGTCCTGGGTTAAAATGACGTGGCCTCGGCGCAAGGGCAAAGAAGGAACATGGGTTCGGTTTTTAGTCAGTAGAAGTCTGACACTCCCCTTGGCTCCGCCCAAGAGCGGGGGGGGTCATTTGATGATTTTCCACCCACCAAAAAAAAAAAAAGGGGGGCACCATAAGCTAAATCCATGGTAATTTTAGTTTTGATGTTCCTTTACCATTCATAGTTACGCCATTGTACACCTACCTCAATAATTTTATCGATATGTAATGCACACCGTATCTAATTCGACACGTTAAAGTAAATTGGTTGTAAAACGCATACGCATCTGAAGCGGTGTTCTCCTCCCTGTTCCACTGCGTATATAATATGCTTTTAGTGGCTGTAATGGGGGCACCATAGGCAAAATCCATGGTAATTTTAGTTTTGATGTTCCTTTACCATTCATAGTTATGCCATTGTACACCTACCTCAATAATTTTATCGATATGTAATGCACACCGTATCTAATTCGACACGTTAAAGTAAATTGGTTGTAAAACGCATACGCATCTGAAGCGGTGTTCTCCTCCCTGTTCCACTGCGTTTATGCGCATTGTGTGTTAGTAACGGTAGTTAATTTCTCAAGGGAAACTAGCCGTAGTGCTGTTTATAGTATAAATACGACAAATTATTTTCTGGTGTGTACACAACACACACAGGGACAAATCAAGCTATAGATTTCTGCTGCGTGTAATAAATGTGTAAGAATACACACAGTAACTTTTATAAGTGAATTTCTCCTACTGTAACGATTGTTACCTTATGTCCATACTGAAATTGCAGTTTTGAATTCATTCATTACGAAGTAGGCCTTATCTTATTGCAGAAACTGTTGTTCAAGAGAAAATCGGGATTTAATTTTGCTGCGTGTATACATATTAGACCTCGCTACTGCACCTACTAGTAGTAAATACTTATAGATATCGAAACAACACTGCGGTATGGGAAAAATTTGATTAAGCAAATAACTTATAATATAACTAAATTAAGTTCTATGCATTTAATATAACTAATAAATGCATAGAACTTAATACACAAATATAATTCTTAGAATGTATATGCGACAAAACTCGACACAAAATATGTTACTTACTAATACGGAATAAGATACCTTCAGTCCACGTGAGTTTTCTCTGACGTAGATAAATAAGCATATCTAATTTCTTTATCATATTGTTCAAGCATATTGAATGACTCAACTGACCGAATTCTAAATAAACTTCACTTGGCCATAATAATATATAACCTTGTATTTATCGTAATTATACGTTTAAAAAAATATGAATGAAACCGTAAACGTGGCCGTTGTTGAAAAACACAATCAAAATGGCGAGAGTAAATGCTGTATCGGTGGCATATAAACGTATTTATCGCTATCATAAGCATCGTTAAATTTTATGTAAGTAAAACTGTAAATTTCAGTTGTTTCCTAGATAAAGAAAGTTTATTAGATGCCGCACCTGTATTGGAGTTGATGAGGTATACTGTGTTTGAGAAGATTATTCAGAAATAGTAGGAGGTTCCAACATATTTCCGACAACATAAGAACTTGTTGCTAGAACAACGATGTGCAAACTGTTGTGGTAACCACAAGGTTTGATTGAATTAACTGGATATCTGGAAACAAATCATAGGACTATTTTTCGCATCTATGTTGGAGTCCATTTCCAGTTTTACCGGATGCAGCTGAATATGGCCTAAAGAAGATTATTTTCCATAACCCTTTGAAATAAGTAAGTACTCGTAGCAGAAAAACTTATTGGAGTAGAAACGATTCCAATGGGATGAACCGTAGGTATCTGCTGATTGTTGAGATAGAAATCCTTTATCTACAGATCCTTTCTAAATCTCAATCATGCGAACTGTCTTAAGCAAGTAGGTATTTACTGTACTTAAAGGTATGACTGATTCAGATGGTTTTCTAAAACTTATTTTTTTCGTTGCTTCCTGATCTGTATACTACGAAGTCGCTTAATATCTTTAGGTAAGGTACCCTTCCGCTCTGCCCAACAGCGGGGGGGCGGGGGGGGCTATTTGATGATATTCCACTTCTTCGTTTTTCTTGTGGTCCCGATGAACCCCTCCAAAATAATTAAAAAATACAGGTGGCCGTCCGAACCCACAGAATACACAATTTTACATTTCTTATCGGTACAGTGCAAATAATCTCAGGTCAAAATGGCTTTGCGATATCCGGACAATCGGTAAGACGAAGGCATTAGGGGTAATTTTTTCGTTAAATTAATCTTCTAATATATAAAATTCTCGTGTCACAGTTTTCGTTGCCATACTCCTCCGAAACGGCTTGACCGATTTTGATGAAATTTTTTGTGCTTATCCGGTATCTATGAGAATCGGCCAACATCTATTTTTCAAAAAAAAAAAAATGGCAACACAACGTTTGCCGGGTCAGCTAGTTATTTATAATTTTAAAGAGCTTATTTCGTAACAAAACCAGAAAAAACTCATATATAAGGAACACTGGGACACACACATCATCATGCTCCCAATACAATATCACTACATGTATAAAACAAAGTCGCTTCCCGCTGTCTGTCCCTATGTTTGCTTAGATCTTTAAAACTACGCAACGGATTTTGATGCGGGTTTTTTCAATACGATTCAAGAGTAAGTTTTATATGGAGCACATTCTACTCGTGCGAAGCGGGGGTGGGTCGCTAGTGTATTATAATTAAAACTGCATTTATGTACCTAATGGTCGTTTCAAATGAAAGTTATATTAAGAGCCATTTCATTAATAACCCACAAAGAAACGTACTCTAAGGAAATAATATTAAAAAATAATATAACCAGCTTGAATGTTGAAAATTATCCGACGGAAACGTAGTCAGTGACCTGCATTAAGAAGGAGCGCCAGGGTAGGTCGCGAGTCATACAACCCGACAAATAGGGTAGTCGACAAAAAAAAACTAATTAGTCCGTCAGATAGATTTCCAAAAAATATTGAACACGTATTTTTTCTTTTTTCACGTAAGCAAAAAATGAAGACGATACAGTGCTTCGAAAAGTCGTGAAACGTCACAGCTTGGTCCAATTTTACCTAACTATGACGTCAAACGCCCCCTCTCCATGGTCTTTGACAAGCTTTATTTTCGTCAATTTTTATTAATTTGATAAAACAAAAAACACGTATCCAATATTTTTCAATAATCTGACTGACGGACTAAACAGAATCATATTTTTTTTAGTCGGTCGACTACCCTATTGCAAAAATGCAAAAATAGAACAAAATTTGAATTAGCTGGCTACCCTGGTACTTTCTTCCTAAGTGGACATAAAGTGTTCACTATTCGGGTTTTCAAGAGTAGGATCAAGTAATGTGCATGGATCGTCACTAACACCCGTATTTATAAACAAGTCATCATCATCATCATCATTTCAGCCAAAAGACGTCCACTGCTGAACATAGGCCTCCCCCAGGCGTCGCCACATTGACCGGTCCCGTGCGTCTCTCATCCAGCGGTTTCCTGCAACCTTGACCAGGTCATCGGTCCACCTAGTGGGAGGCCTTCCAGCGCAACGTCTTCCGGTTCGCGGTCGCCATTCCAGAACTTTTCGGCCCCTTCGGCCATCCGTTCTGCGAGCAATGTGCCCTGCCCATTGCCACTTAAGTCTGGCGATTCTTCGGGCTACGTCGGTAACCTTGGTTCTCAAGCGGATGTCCTCATTTCTGATTCGATCACGCAAGGAAACTCCGAGCATAGCCCTCTCCATTGCCCTTTGGGTGACTTTGAGCTTTCTGATGAGGGCCATTGTGAGCGACCACGTTTCGGTCCCGTATGTAATCACTGGCAACACACATTGGTCATAGACTTTCGTCTTGAGACACTGGGGTAAGTTGGACGAGAAGATACCGCGCAACTTCCCGAACGCTGCCCAGCCGAGTCGGATTCGACGATTGACCTCTTTCTCGAAGTTAGATCTACCCAACTGGACCGTTTGTCCCAGGTAGACATAATCGTCCACAACTTCGAGCGTAGAGTCTCCGATCTTGATAGGAGTGGGTGTTACATGAACATTCAACATAACCTTGGTTTTGTCCATGTTCATTTTAAGACCCACTCTTTCGGAAGCTCTACTGAGGTCATCGAGCATTGCACTGAGGTCTTCCATGGTCTCAGCCATGACCACTATATCGTCGGCAAACCGAAGGTGAGTGATGTACTCGCCGTTGACGTTGATGCCAAGTCCTCTCCAATCCAGAACCTTGAAGATATCCTCCAATGCAGCGGTGAACAGTTTCGGAGATATGACGTCTCCCTGTCTCACACCGCGCTGCAGAAGGATAGGTTCCGAGGTCTGGTCCTGAAGTCGGACTGACATGGTGGCGTTTTTGTACAAACACTTCAACACCTCGATGTACCGGTAGTCGATTTGGCACCGTTGGAGAGACTGCAGCACAGCCCAAGTCTCGATCGAATCGAAGGCTTTCTCGTAGTCCACAAACGCTAAACAGAGAGGCAGGTTATACTCTTCGGTCTTCTGTATAACCTGCCGCAGCGTATGTATGTGGTCTACGGTACTGAAGCCTTTTCGGAATCCGGCTTGTTCGGGAGGTTGGAAATCGTCAAACCTGCGTGCGAGACGATTCGTGATGACTCTTGAAAACAACTTGTAGACATGGCTTAGAAGTGAGATGGGCCTATAGTTCTTCAACCGGGCATTGTCACCCTTTTTGAAGAAGAGCACCACCACACCCCTGCACCAAGCCTGTGGCGTTTTCCCCTCGAGTATGACGGAATCAAACAGCTTCTGTAGGGCCTTAAGGACCGGTTTTCCACCCGCCTTCAGAAGTTCGGCCGTAATTCCGTCATCACCCGGCGCCTTGTTGTTTTTAAGCTGTTTCAGAGCCATCCTAATCTCGTACAGGCTGACATCCGGGATGTCTTCGGTATAGTGTCGGGTCAATCTAGCTCTGGGGTCTTTCGCTAGATTTTCGACGGGTTTGATTAGTTGACGTGTACAGCTGCCCATAAAAACTCTCGATCTCCCTCAGAATTTCCGGTTTGGCGGAGACGATCCTGCCATCGTCGGTCTTCAGTTTCGTGAGCTGGCTTTGCCCAATAGCCAGATCTCTTGCAAATACCTTGGAGCCTTTGTTCCTTTCAATTGCGTCTTTAATACGCTCGGTATTAAAGCGGCGGAGGTCGCTCTTCAAGGATTTGGAGATCTGTCTATTGAGCTGCCGGTATTGCCGAGCTTCGTCTGAAGACTGCAGGATCATCTCACGCCGCTCCTTCATGAGCCTGAGAGTGTGATCTGAGAGTTTCTTGATCTTGTTTGTACGACGTATCTTAAAATATTTAGACCCAGTCGTATGGACAGTTTCCACGAACCCGTCGTTGTAATCGTCCACTGAGCTTCCTAGACATTCGAAGCGATTCTGAAGTTCAAGTTGAAAGCTCTCGGGGTTTTGGATTTGGATCTGTGCTGGACGGAGCGTAGACTTCATCAGTCGCGACCTTTCTAGCTTTATATTGATGTTCAATGTGCCTCTTACCATGCGGTGATCGCTTCCGGTTTTCACCGAATTGATCACAGAGACATCATTGAACATTTGCTTGTTGGTAGACATGATGAAGTCAATCTCATTTTTAGTCGCACCATCGGGGCTCTGCCAGGTCCACTTCCTGTGCTCACGTTTTTTGAAGAAGGAGTTCATCATAAAGAGGCCCTCCTTCTCCATAAAACTGGCCAGTTGGTGACCCCGGTGGTTCCGAAGTCCAATCCCAAATTGCCCCACTTGCAGCTCATCCTCGCTTCGTTTGCCCAGTTTCGCGTTGAAGTCCCCCATGACAACGGTGAAGTAAGTTCTGAAACCATGCATGGCTTTAGAAATATCCTCATACATGGTTTCTACTTCATCGTCGGGGTATGCCGAGGTCGGCGCGTAGACCTGTATGACCTTCAGCGAATATCTTGCAGATATTCTGAGTATAAGGTACGCCACCCTGTTCGAAACAAGTCATACCGTGTTATTATAAAACGTGGTCTAAACCCAGTACCGGGTTTAGTACAAGCTTTAATCCATGACCTTGACTAAACGTTATTACAAAAAGAAGTTTAAGGCTAGTCCTAGAACTACCTCTGGTACCAAAACTAAACCATCGTGACCCCTAGTTTAACTATCGTACTAAATTGTAAAACGATTGTTTTCGTCGATTTATCTTAGTATTTGAGCCGAACTGTAGGTTATATTGCGTAAATTTCCACTTGTACATAGTTTAGTGCATCAAATACTGCGTGTACATCATTTATCACTAATCTTTTATTCTGAAATCCAATTATTTACACTCCTTTTTTTCTTTGGTTATTCCATTTTCTTATTTTAATGCACACACCACACACACTATCTCACCACCAAGAATACTGTTCTTTAACTTGTATTAAATTAATAATTAGTTTACTTTATCTAAGTTGTAACATAAACATTTCGATGACATTACTCGTATTATGCGTGCCGCTCAGTTCACTCCGTTATACGTGATAGCTCGATAGTTGTTACAAAACAGTACAATAATTATTGAACTGTTTACATGCATTCAAAGAAATCAAATCGCAATATTTAAATACCTTTAAATAACACAATGTTATATTTTACCACTACAAAAATCAATTTAAAAAACATTTTTTCTTTTAATTTCGTATCAACATTTTGTAAAAATGGAACGGCGCATAGAACACTGAACGAATGAATGAATGAAAATGTTTAGTTTATGGACGTTTATGACGTGTATGGTCTACGATTTCTAATACGATTTGCTAGTACGGTAACAAACCTAGACCTTTTAGTTCTGGTTTAAACCTTGTATTACGCAAGTTTTTATAATAAGATGGTTAGTGATTACTTGAGTAAAAGTCATTGTTTAAGATACGATTTTTCCCTGTAGTTTATTAATCCGTTGATGTTAGAACTATCAAAGGTTAGAATTCTTAGCTTCGCTTTCATTGACGGTTCTAACTTCGTTTAAATTCTTGCCCATTGCATAAAAATGTTTGCATAAGTAATTACTTAAGACCAAGTAATTTCTTTATCTTGACTATAGATACGGATGTAAATTCTCAAGAATTACATACAGTATGTTAGTTTAATTAAACGAGGGGCATATTGAAACCCGCAATAAGGTATGCTTACATGATACTACTAAAAGTAAGAACAAAAAAAAACACTGATAAATAACAGACAGAACCATAGGTACCAAATAATTTCGGAAAAGTTTTGCAACCCTTGCGCTTATCACTGAAAATGTGCACCGGTCAATGACTTTTAGGTATAATCCATTTTCCCTTCATATTTTAAAACTGGCGTAGGAAACTGGCGAAAAAGAAACGTCTAATAAAGTGAGATCCTGGAGAGAGTACGGGGACGTGGCACAATTACGTTACAAATTAAAGTTATAGTTTTTTTTTAAATCAAAACGAAATCCAAAGTCATTTATTCAAACTAGGCTGATAATCAGCACTTTCCGAACGTCAAAATTTACTTTACTTTACCTATTTACATTTTTATAAGACAGTCCCCCAAAACCCACCCATCGACACTTCCTAGTGTTTAGCTGGAAAGAAGAAGTGGCGGAACAAACTCCTCATCATCATCAGCCTATAATGTTCCCACTGCAGGGACTCAGGCCTCCTCTCTAGGAGAGGGATGGGCTATAATCCACCACGCGGGCCCAGTGCGGATTGGCGGATGTCACATGTCTTCGAATTTTTTGGTTCTAAGACATGCCGGTTTCCTCACGATGTTTTCCTTCACCGTTTTGAGAGCAGCGGTGATGAAATAAATTACACAAAGTAATGCGCCTGCCTGGGTTCGAACCCACGACCTACTGTTCGTAAGTCGGGGCCGACACCACTGGGCCACCGCTGCTCTCACTGGGCCACCGCTGCTCCTCAGCACACATCTTTTACATATTTGGAACGAGAATCGAATTCTGAATTTTAACCTAACACGACTTGTATAATTAACGGATTATACATTTGATTGGTTGATACAAGTTTTAAGTGATGTTAATGTCTGTAATATACGGAACGAACTGTACTAACGGGATAAACCAAAATGTTAGCCCAGGTGTTAGACAAAATGTTGGCCTGCCTTCGTGGTGTAGCCGCGGGAACCCTTTCATCCCGCAGTGTGTGTAAAGGTACGACAGACTGATATACTTATACGATAATAAACTTACCTAGGTCGGAAAGGCTGACTTTTTCCAAAAACGGGTCCGCCACCGGCAACTGAAATGAAGAATAAACAATTATTTTCTGTCTTTGTAAAGTAATGATTCTAATTATAAGAATCTGAATAACTCTGAACTGGCAAAGTGCAAGTCTGACTTGCACAAGAAGGGCACCATTGTAGTAGATATTGAGAGATTTTCCATGTTATGTTAGCACCATAGACTTCTTATAGGTTTTCCTGTAACTTATAAGTGTTGAACTAATTTCTGTATTTTTTTCAAAACTTTACGCTCAGTAGTTTTGCAGATAAGAAGGGGAATGGTAAATTTTCATCTACGAGTATTTCTTAAATATCTTCAAAACTGTTTATCTTAAAATTATAAAAAAAAAATATTAGAGATCTTCACAATAAGCCTTTTCATTTAATATGACATGGTACAGATTTCAAAACTTAAAAAAAAATGGTAAACACCCCAAAAGTGACCCCCATATTCAAAATTCATTTATTTACGTTATATCTACATCAGTGTTGGGGTCATAGAAATACATATTGTATAGTCGACCAAGAAATTGGTTTACCACTTTTGATGACATCTCCCAGTAACATAATTATTCGCTAAGGATGACAGATTGACAGATTCTGACGTGAAAATAGCACTTGATGTTTTGTACGTGCAAATGATATTCAACCTTAGAGTGGTAAACCAATTTCTTGGTCGACTATACGTGTATCAAATTGCAACTTAATCGGCCCACTAAATTCGGAACAAATTGGCTGTGACAGACGGACAGCTGTCTGTCCATAACTCACGAGTGATCCTATAAGGGTTCTGTTTTTTTTCCTTTTGAGGTACGGAACCCTAAAAAGTATGGAAGAAGCAGACATGCTTGCTGCATTTTATTTTAGTTGGTACCTACTTACTATTGCAAAATATTTTAAAGCATGCATCAAAATATCAGCGTGTGGTGGTAAACCCTGTATTTCTATCTGACATTATGCTGATTGCTGAGCTGAGGCCCTTTTGATATTTTTAGTTTTGTTTGTTTATTTGTTTTGTACCAATATTTTTACCGACTTAGAGGCTTTTGTGCGAGATTGGCCGCAGAAAGGCGCACGGAGAAGAGTGGAGGACTAATAATACATATTTTTAAAAGTATTTTTGTTTTATATCTATATATATAAATAAAAAGTGAAGTCCTGACTGACTGACTGACTGACTCATCAACGCCCAGCCCAAACCCTTAGACCTAGAAAGCTGAAATTTTGCATAGAGGTTCCCTTTATAATGTAGACAAGGAATAAGGAAGGATTTTTTGAAATTCAACCCCTAAGGGATTTAAATAGGGGATGAAAGTTTGTATGGAAAATCGCCATTTTCACGCGGGCGAAGCCGCTGGCAAAAGCTAGTGTCAAATAAAACAATCATCTTCATTTCTGTGCTGACCCACAATAAATTCCGATGAGGGCAAGAGACGACACAATCTAGTGATGACAAAATGTATAACCACGAATCTGTTAGAGCATCGGCGACACTAAGGTAGGTAGTACAGTCTTTGCCTTGCATTACGTGACTCTTTTTTTTAAAGAAAAGAAGGGAAAAGGGTTATCAAGTACTGCAAGGCGCTGACTTAGTTTCGCTATGGGAGTTTTATACATACAATTATACTGGCAAACTCATCATACATACATAACATAACCTACATAATCCCCGAAGGATTAGGCAGATCTGTATACTCCTAGGCAAATAACTTGACACAAAATGGCGTCGTTCTGCGCAGGTTCTCTGTTTGATTTGTATGGGACGTCGAAAAAACGACTACTGCGCATGTTCATCTTATATGCCGCGTGGTATACCTAATAGTTCACCCACATTTCATCAGTCATTTCAAGTCCCATGTAATAGGGGGCCAGTTAGTGCCATCAACAGGACACAAATCTAGGGTGGCTGCTCAATCTAGGGTGGCTGCTCTTGATGAAAAAACCTAATAAAAATGGCAAAGTAGTCGATAAATTCCAGTTAAAGGACTAAAACAATGAATAAGTAGCAAGTATAAATGACAATTCCAGTTAAAGGACTAAAACAATGAATAAGTAGCAAGTATAAATGACAATTCCAGTTAAAGGACTAAAACAATGAATAAGTAGCAAGTATAAATGACAATTCCAGTTAAAGGACTAAAACAAAAACAATGAATAAGTAGCAAATATAAATGACGCTTATTAAATTCCCCGACCTTAATTTAAGTTGAGAAACCGAGCCACTACTGCGACAGAGTGTCGATTTTTTATACAGCAATGAAAACATTGTCAACTAAGTGGAATTGACTACTTGGCTATTTGTTTTTATTAGTTATCTGGTAAAAAAACCTTTTAGGTGTGTATAGGCGTTGATTATTATTATTACTGTTTATTCAAACATAGTAGGTGCATTCCTTACTACTAGGAGCACGAAAAAACTATTTATTGACATAACATAGCGTTTCATTAATAATTGCGATGCGAACGATTTTCTCGTGCGCATAATAATATGTATAATCAATCTGGGAACGATTATTTGGATACACGTACGTAATAAGTATATTGTAAATGATTAAATGATTCGTTGTACTTATTTGTCGATCTTTACCTTCAAATAAAAGGTACCGTGTAACTGGACATTTTTTTTTTGTCTAATGTCCTCTATTCATACATATCACTTATTCGTGGGCCGCGAATTCGAAAAAAAAAATCATAATGGCGGGCAGGTTGAGGTTCTATCCAATATAGAACAGTAGTGAAGTACCCAATTAAAAGCAAGCTTGTAGCGGTATTTACCTACTCGAATTTTTTATTTTTCAAGACCAGCTTTTGCCATTTCACGAACTACCTACTTGATGTTTTTAGTTCGGCATCACGAGTTTAAGCCTTGTTAGCCTGTTAGCTGTTACTCGTCTTCTTTGCAAGTTTGCTAGTTATCGACTTATGTGGAGGCTATAGAGGCTCAGTGCAGCAATACCATAATCGCGTTGTGAAATGGGTAACAAGCGGCTCTGGGAAACTGCGGTGTACAACCTGTACTCTTATAAACGCAGTGCAGAGGGATGTATTTAACCGACTTCTAAAAAAAGAAGGAGGTTCTCAATTCGGATGTTTGTTTTTTTATGTTTGTTCGGGCATAACTCCGTCGCTTGCTAACCGATTTAAAAAAATCTTTTTTTGTTGGAAAGGGTATACTTCCCAAATGGTCCCATATTTTTTTTATCGAAATCGGAAAAGCGATTTTTGAAAAATCTTCAATACTCAAAAAAAAATCTACATTGTCCACATTATTATCCATGAACATGTGAACCACTAAAAAGTGAAAAATAAAAACTTTTTAACAAAAAATAAAACCGACTTCAAAAAAAAAACAGAAAAGTGAAAAATAAACTTTAGAAGAAAAATCAGTTTCTGAAGTCGGTGGCAAAAAAATGAAATCAAAGAAACAAAAGTCACCAACAGTTGAAATCTGTTTTATTTTTTGTTAAAAAGTTTTTTAACTAAAGTCCTGAGTTCGATTCTCAGGTTGGGCAAAGTGTTATTGGGTTTTTCTATCAGGAATTTCAGTAGGATCCACATCATCTGGATTTATACCCGGCAATAAGCTCGCCCCTTTTTACCCGACTGCGGCGAAGCCCAAAAGGAGGGTTATTGTGTTTGACGTGTATGTATGTATGTATGTATGTATGTCCGTTTCTTTGTTCCCTCATAACTCATAAACGGATGAACCGATTTGAATGAAATATACGTCATTAGATTTGTCTTGATGGCGCGAGTGTTATAGACTACATTAAAATTGAAAAACAAAGAAAAATTGCGGATTTTGGGGGCCAACTCGCGGAGTTCAAAAATTTTTTTTTTCCAATATCATCGAGTAGGGTATCAAAATAAAGGGTTTGAAAAGAAGATTACAAAAATATTTAACACTTATATGTTTAAAAGAAATTCGAAGTGGAAAATCCTATAAACAAGCACAAAAGTTAAATCATCTGCGAAGAATTTTACGCGACCAACGAAAGAACAAACACAAAAGAACTAAAAAGCTGGAAATAAAAAAAGTAGTTAAAAAACTAAAAAACCCGACTGAAAAAACTGAAAAGCAAAAAACAAGCACATTTTAAATTAAACAAAACTTGGAAGCAGGCGGGGTTCATTTGAATATTAAATTATGAAATGAAAATAAAATGGACCCCGCCTGCTTCCAAGTTTTGTTTAATTTAAAATGTGCTTGTTTTTTGCTTTTCAGTTTTTTCAGTCGGGTTTTTTAGTTTTTTAACTACTTTTTTTTTATATAAGTTTTTAAACTGACATGGTCACTGACACTATTAATATCATAAACCGAAACAAAATATCGGGAACTCGAAACAAAAATCAAACATGGTAAATATCCCGTTTATGATATTAATAGTAGTACTTTTTTTTTACATGGGACTTAAACTGGCGTTATGGTCTAGCTAGATAGACCACAAATTTTATTTTTTCTTACCTAGCTTGAATATCAGGGTGTTTAACTTTTCCGATTGAAAGGACGCGTACGTGTCTTTTATGCGCTAAGGAAACAATAAGCTACGACCACAAACAATAATAACTGACTAGTAACAAAGACATTATGCCAAGTGCAAGTACCTATTACTAATTATCGTCCTAACCACAATTAACGTTTACTCAGGTAATCATTTTAGCACTGAACAGTAGCGTTGCATTCGATAAGACACGTCCGAAAAAGAATAGGATTGTGGTGGTTTTATAGCTACTAAATCGCTCCATTTTCGAGATACTGCAATTTCAATTTTTACGATACGTACATTTTGAATGCCCTTAGCTCGGAAACGGTGCATCGTAGGACCATACTTCTCAGAACCTAAATGGTTTCTATGGCCAAGGTTAACCCGATACTGCAATAAAACTGGTAATAATTGTCGGTATTAGTCGCCGAGTCATTATATAAAAGCACCAGGCCTAATATTTCCACTGCCTTGTTCAGTTTATTTGCTAGCTGAACGCAACTTCCAGTTTTTAGAGTTTCTATAACACCCTTATTTTTGAAGCTTATTTAATACAATGGTCGCAAAAATATTTAATCGCTGCCAAGTTATTTTATTAGTTGCAATTGTTGCAAACACTTACTGCCGTACTCAGAGAGCTTTAATGATTACTTAGGCCACCAGTTAGTAAAGGTTTTGACAGTTTTGTCATACAAAAGTATGTCAAATCTTTACTAAGGCTGAGTTGCACCAAAAAAGTCGTTAAAGTTAAAGTTTTTGTTAAATTTGACAGTACTCTACGGGGTATAGAAAAATTATATATACAAACTTTTTTTGCCAACATTCAAACAAAGTAAGTACCTATTATATTTATTGCTTTGTCTATAGCACGTATTATTTTTTGGTTGAACAATTACCTACGATGAATATCCTTGTTACGCCTTAAGCAATGCAATCGTATAGTCAGCCACCAAGCTACGTTTTTAGAGACTCGAAAACTTGGCAAGAAACATTCGTCGTTCCATGTGGAAAAACGATCGGCTCTAGGTAATCACACTTTTCTTTTCATCGCTTTCGTCATCAGAACTGGTTTCTGCGAGTATTTCTTGGAGCAGGGACATGATGTCTAAAGGTTATATTCAACGCGTTTGACAATAAAATTGACAGACAATTTAACACAAACTATAACACTAACCAGCGGAAAGTGAGCGGTTGCAGTTACTGTTAAAGTTATGACGTCATTTAACTATTTGTCAAATGGCGCAACTCATTGTTGGCATAACCGATACAAAACTGAAGTTTTGATGTTTGTTTGACGTGCCATTTGACACTAACTTTAACTTTAACTACTTTTTTGGTGCAACTCAGCCTAAGTGACGTAGGTCGCCTCCAAAAAAATTAAACAAATTAAATATTAGCTAGTTTTTAATGTTCATGTTGAAGAGTAAAAACTAGCTGAATTTTTAATTTGTTTTATTTAATAGATATTTTTATTATTATATTTGTATTTCAAAATCAAAACATTTATTTCAAGTAGACCAATTACAGGCACTCTTGAATAGTCGAACAAAACTAACTGCGGCACTCAGAGATATCCAACGATTACTTAAGCCGCCACCCAGCAAAGGCCTGACATACTTTTGTATGACAAAACTGCCAAAATCTTTACCAAGCGACGGCCCAAGCAACCACCAAAGCTCTCCGAGTGCGGCAGTAAACTACTAAACTAACGCCCAAATACTCAAACGCCACCCAAGCACAAGCAACCCTCAAAACTCCCGCTATCTCTGTCACTCTGCGTTAAAGTAACAAAGACAGCACGAGATTCAAGTGCAACCCACAATTGAGCGACGTTTGAGTATTTGGCCCTAAGGAAGCTAAATAAACTAAGCTACAGTCCCAGTCACTCCCAGTCACAAGGCATAATAACTCGTGAGTATACTGTAGTTGCCCATTTCAAAGCGTTGGTCTCATGCATGGAGCACAATTTGCTCCATGGTCTCATGAGAAGATTTATATTTAGATTCAAGTTTATGTAGGTAGTAGTGTGCCTAGCAAAGCATTTTTGAAACATGGTGGGCTCGTCTTTCCATGCATAATCAAGTACTTATCACTGGGTATAATAAGTGACTGATCTATTTATTATTGCAGAAGTTTTTCTACTGCGTATAAAACCTTTTCTGTGCAGACGAAGCTCTTCAACACGGAACGTTTCCAAAATTACGTACAAACGCCTTGATATGTCAAATATCCGATACATGTGATGTCGAGAGTTAGGGCCGGAGTCTCCGGAGTGGAGACAAGACGAGAAAAGAAGAGTTGTAAACCGCCAATAGTATTTATTTCGTTATTTACACTTCTCATCTCTGGTTAGCTTTTGTGGAAACGGTTGAGCAGACAGGAGAGATGTTTAGGCCAGCGCAGACGAGAAGAGATCGCTCGTACGGTGTTATGTGAGCAGCGTGCACTTTTTCACTTCGCATCTGCTCGTCTCCGCTTTGGTGAATTTCGGGTCTTTTAGTCCAACACTCACCCCTCGTGAATCCCTGAACAGCATAGCAGCATGATGAGGGTCCAGGAAGCCATCCGAGAACCGGTGCCTGATGGTCGGCACATTTCCTAGTGACGACCGACGCTTCTCCGCATCCTGTGATGAGGCTCTGCGCAGGTGAGCTCCTGTGAAACAAACAGGCATGACGTCATTATCATTACAAAGATGTGGTGCAGTCATGAGCACCAATATGTATGTAGTACTTATCAATGTTTTTAGAAGCAAGTTGCACCTACTGTATTGACTTCATTTTCATACTATGTAAAGAAACTATATTTTAGAAGCCATATTATCATAAAGTCATATCTCAAAGATACAATCGTTTTTTTAAGATGTCAAGTTTAGTGCTATAATTTATTATTAATCGACTAATGTATCCCTCAATAAATCAGCATTTCCTAAGATCTAAAATAGTCAGCGAGAAAAATAATGAAAAACTTGTGGCGAGTCGAGATAAGATTATTTTTCTTCCATTCTGTCTTTGTCAACCATTACAGTATCCTACCCCTTTTCCCTTATTAATTCATTGCTCACAAAATCCATCGTGTGAAGAAACAATTACTGATTTCATTCGCGTAAATGAACACATTTTTATTGAAAGTATTTGAGAAAATTCACATTGTTTCCATAAAAATAATGATTACCATAATCATAAATAAATAATTCATATGACTGATTTTTTTGTTTCGTCCGAGAGAAGATTTAGAGAATAGAGATCCCTTTATGTCTAGTTTGGCTAATCGGGCACTTGTGTTATTTTCTGGCAACAAACGAGTGCACGGAAAAGTTTTTACCCGACTGTGACGAAGGCCAAAAGGAGGATTATGTGTCTGATTTATATTGGAGTTGAAAGACTTGTGACCTACAAGATATGTTCTATGACACAATGTTTTGAGAAGAAATTAATATTTGTGTATTTTGTATCATGCACGTGTATCAAGTGCGACATGACGTTCCTAATTAAAGAGCAGATATTTAAAATCATTGAACCCTGTGAATTTTATTTCTCACGAGAGTGACACAGATGTTAACTTCGTGATAACATTGTTACGTTGTCATTTTTCAATTTATTCGGCGTCGTTGTACTGTGCGCAGAGGAGCGGGCCGTCGACCTTTTGACATTACTTAACATCACGCCTGTAATCACGAAGGGATAGGCAAAGTTGTAGGTACCTATTCCTACTACTACAGCTACCTTTCGCCAGTTCTGTTTAAGTCTCATGCAATACGGGGCAAGCCTATTGCCACCTACATCTATCTAGAAATCCAACCCAATGGACGCGCGTTAAAAAAATTACAGTGCACGTTTATTTGAATCATTTAGATCCCGCCTAGTAGCAATGAAAACGTGTATTGGTAAAGCATTTCTAGTGATACAGGTACCCATAGTAGTTTTTCGCATCATAAATTGGTAGACAGAATACATGTGGCAAAAATATTAGTTTTTACATTTTTATAGTTTCGCCATGTCCGTCTGTCTGTCTGTCCGCACTATTACTCAAGACTCTCAGTACTAGAAAACTGTTATTTGGCTTGAATATACAATTAATGAGTTACGCCGACAAAGTGGTAAAATAAAATTTTGAATGTTAAGTATTTATATTGGGGTATCTCCAGTAAATATATATTTCGAGATGTAGAGATCAAAGGTGGACATTGAAGTCAACGAAGTGGTCTGGACCGAGAGGGAAGAGGAACAGGGGCAGACCTCGCAAGAGATGGGCGGACGACATCACTGAAGTCGCTGGTCCGAGTTGGATGGACTTGGCCCAAAACAGGGAAAATTGGCACGGGATGGAGGAGGCATTTACCCAAAAGGGATTCATATCCAAATAAAATTTATAAACAATTAATTTGTAAAAATATTTGTTAAGAAAATATGGAATAAATGTGCTTAATTATTATTATCTCCAGTAACATACACATTAAAGTGGGGATGATTTTTTTTCAGCTTATGTTTTTCCATACTTGTCGATTATTTTTCATATCACGATTCATGAGACACCTCCTTTTTTGCCAAATCTTTCTTTACGCAGACCTTACAACGTTTCTTTAGTCTTCCTCCACTCTGATACCCCCCCCCCCATCCACATTTATACTCAAATGTAATGTAGTATACAGATTACTGGAAAAAGTCCTTTCGTTATGCAAATTCACAATAGAATGAAAATTCCCTAGAAAATGAAAAGCTTAGCTAGAAAGGAAATTACCAGGAGATCGTTTCTCGGTATTTAATAGCGTTTGCACAGGCTCATCCTGTGTTTACAGGAGAAACGAAGTAATCACAGACAAGTACCTAAAAAGGGCAGAGGAATGTTGATAGCTCAGTGATCATGGTGCAGCCAGCTTATGGCTTGAGGGGAAGGGGTGGGGGAAGGGGGGGAAGGGGGGGGGGGCAAATATGACACGTAGTTAACATGAAAATATTGTAAAACCAAATCATTTTAAGAGAGTTACTACAGAGTTCCTAGCTCTTCTCCGTAGCGATCCCGAACGTTGCGCACTTTTCCCGGCATTTTATAAGTGAGTTTTTGAGTATTGGCAAGCCAATACTCAAAAACGTAAGAAAAAAGAGACATGTTACTTTTTCGCGTTCGTCTTCGTACATTGTAAGAGCGAACGAAGCGGGCCCAACAATTTTAATATCCCGCTTCGAATAGGATAGATTTGCTATTGCCCATTCTAACAAAAATATGGAACACAGAAATATGATTGTGTTTGTAAAGAAATGTTTGTGAATCAAAAGAACGTAGAAAGCATTATCGAGCGAAGTGCAATCAAAAAAGAATGCACAGATAATTAGCTCTATAGACTTAGCATAAAAGGCAACATAATTGCGATAGCTCGATGCTCGTACGCTTCAGAGTCGGACAAAAAATAGGACCTTGAAGACACTACCGATTTAGCTCAGAGATTAATTTACGCATCACAGTTTGATTTTAACGATATACCTATACTTTAAAACTAAAATACTAGCTATACTATTAAATGCAGTGGAAAATTATTGAAACTGAAACAGGTTATTTACCATAATTCACTATTTGTTTCGGCCTAATTTCGGCGCTGTAAATTAAGTTACGGCAGGTGAATATTTATGAACAGAAAAATCAGTGTACCCAGTTTTTTGGTTTTTTGCGCTGGATTCCGCTACCACTGTCACTAACACTGTTAGTCTGTTACACACTAAACTCACAGTGTAAAATCGCGAACTTATTTCGGCACTTTTAAGTCAGTAAACATGGTACATAATTATTATGTATTCTGTTTTCAGTGTCAATGATATTGTTAGTGACCATGACCGTTTAAAAACTTTTAAATATAGAAACTGTTTCGAAAATTATACTTATAAATTGACCATTTAAACAAGTTTAAAAATCTAAAACCCGACTACGAATAAAATATTGGTTTTTGCTCTCCAAGACCTTTCATTTGATATCAAACATGTTATGATTACTTATCTCAATTTAATATTTTTGAGGTAAGTTTTTGACATTTAAATTCCGTCATAAAAAGAATTTATAAAATTTATATACTTAGCCTATGTCACCCGTGCTATTCTTACGAATCTATTGACACCTCATTTATTAAAATCCGTTCAGCATTTTAGGCGCTACGGTGGAACATACATACATACATACCTACATACATACATAGACTGCCAAAATCATTACCCTTCCTTTTGGCTTTGCCGTAGTCGGGTAAAAAAAGGCTGCATGTTGTTCGAAAGAGATAAGTACCACGGCCTCGATACAAAGGGCTAAGAAGGAACATGGGTGGTTTTTCGTTAGTAGAAGTCTGACACTCCTTTGCCGCTCTGCCCAGAGCGGAGTCATTAATTGATGATTTCTCGAACTCCAAAAAAAAACTCAAAGGTCTTTTTTAATGTGCAGAGTTCCAGACGTAATCTTGTTCAATTACTTACCATCAGGACTATGGAGATGAGTGTCTGGAGTGGTCTTTTGAAGAAAGAAAGACACAGATTTGAGTGGACATGTCCAGTCAGTGTAAGCATTTGTCAGTTACCGTGTAGTCAAAGAAGTCAAGAATATGACAATAACAAAGAAAGGGCATTTGGGTAGGTCGCTTATAGTAGGTACTCAAAACTTTTTGCCTTCGGCTGTAACAAAGGTCTGGCTGGCCCTTGTGAAAACCGAAGGCAAAAACTTCGAAAAATGTAACCCAAAGGTCACAAGGAGCTCAAAACTTTGCACAAAAAACGAAAGCATAAATAAAATTATTAGGTACTAGCGAACGTCCCGCGGTTTCACCCGCGTAGATCCCGTTCCCGTGGGAATACAGGGATAAAAAGCCTATGACACTCAGCAATAATGTGGCTTTCTATTGGTGAAAGAATTTTAAAAATCGGTTCAGAAGATCCCGTGATTACCCCTTACAATTTAACAAATATACAAACACACAAACTTTACCTCTTTATAATATTAGTATAGAAGTATAGATACCTATAGAAGTATAGATTATAAGAAAATTATTTCCCCAAAGAGGTTAAATTAGTAGGTGATTAAAGATTGTATACGAGTAGAAGCACACTGCTACTATTACCTATCTACCTAGTTAAGCTTTTTTAGGGTTCCGTAGTCAACTAGCAACCCTTATAGTTTCGCCATGTCTGTCTGTCCGTCCGTCCGTCCGTCCTCGCTTAATACCGACCGTTAGCACTAGAAAGCTGAAATTTGGTACCAATATGTGTATCAATCACACCGACAAAGTGGTAAAATAAAAATTGGAAAAAAATGTTTTATTAGGGTAGCCCCCCTTATGTAAAGTGGGAAGTGATTTTTTTTTTATTTCAACCCTAACGTGTGATATATTGTTGGAAAGGTATATAAAAATGAATAGGGGTTTACTAAAAATCTAAAATCATTTTTTGAAAATGTCAATAATTTCGGAAATAAACGCTCCAAAAGTAAAAAACAATGTGTGGTCAACAATGTGTTTTGAACCATAAGTTTAGAAAATATGAAAAAAATCTGAAAAGTATAAGGACTTTCTAGGAAAATCATTTTGAACTTGGATGGAAACAACAGATGGAAACAGCAGATAACCAATATAATTTGGTCCCTGAATCGTATGAGCGCCTATCTATACAATCCAGAGGTCAAGTTTCATTGGCCCGTAGAAGAAATTGTATAAATTATAGCATACCGTTTTGGTATGGAACCCTTCATGTGCCATTCCGACTCGCACTTGGCGTTTTTTTTTAACATTCAAGAAAATAGGCCACTAACAGTTTATTCCTCGTCCTGTCTTCCCGTTAAAAATGACCCCGGTTTTATGATTATTAAAATTACTATCGGCAAACTTAATAAAACGAACTTAATATAAAAAAATAACGTAATCGTAAATCAAGACTTCAGCTGCCATAGTTGATAACACCTAAAATCAATTAGTTTCGCACGCGGTGTTACAGTAATGATGTACATTGTTCTTTAAGGCCGGGTTGCAGTAATTTTAAGATTTTTGAACCTATAAAAATCGAACTAAATACGAGTTTTTTAATAAATAAAAATCATTACATAAAAATTGAACATACTCTCTAATAAATCGTAAAGATAGAAACGCGATTTAGAATGATCGGCTCGATACTTTTTTTTTATCAAACATGACTCTAAATCACAATTTCAAACGTGTACTGCTAAGACATTTCATCATGAATTTATATAAAAGTTATATCAATAGATAGACCTTTTTATTTTGAAGTCAATTTTGAAAACATATTGTATAATTTCTTTATAGTTTTTCTCCAAGAAGCAAAAAACAGTCAAAATTTAGGCATTATATCGCTCGCGCGGCAGGGCGGGGGGCGAGGTCGTGCATACATAAAAACAAAGTACTGCAACCTCGCCTTAAATCGAAAATACCTTGATCCTATAGCATTTCAGTTAAATTGTTTGCAACAAACACAATACATACATAATATCACCCATAGATATAAATAAATTCTTAGAATTATGAAAATATACGTGAAGCGAGTATTTTTTCAATTACGGGGACTGTGACATTCACAGTCCATCGAAAAATTTGCAATGGTTTATTTGACTAAAAATTATTTTTAGTGTTGTACTTATGTATGTTATGCACAAGCCGAGCGTGGCCTTGAAATCGACGTATTTACGTTAACACCGTGCGCTCGTGCTAGTGCCTCACCGCCTCAGGTCATCAGAAAATTGATATTTGTTTAAGCGGAACTAAAATAAATCGGCAACAAATATTGGGAAAACACATGAAACTGATGAATCGATTTAAAAAGGTTTTAGTTCGTTCAATACTCGTATTGAACGTACGAAAGTAGTAATTTGTAATTAATAAATTCATCGTTCGACTGGTTCCCAGTTGCTAAAAGATAATATTAGTTTTGCGATATTGGTTTGTTCTACTTCACCAAGAACAAGACAACTGTTAGGTTAAGTAAGACGGTAAAGAACTCGAAAATAGAGTAAAAAGAAAATGTTGTTTTTTAAAAGAAAAACTCTTGACTTGACTCGCGAGATTGTCGACGTGAAATTTACATTTTATAAACCAAGATTACTAGATTACCCAGATAAACCAAGTCTAAGTTAAACCAGGTTTAACTACGTTTTGTAATAAGGCGGTAAAGGTTTAATTTCTTATTATTATTAAGTAGGAATTACAAATAAAATTGCTGTGAGGTAGAAACAGAAATTAAACTTATGCCACCTACAAGTGACACTGGGGATTGAAGAGTTTAATAACACAGTTGTGCAGAAACCAAACGTCATCTATTAATTATTTTTGAAAACTTGATTTCAACGTTCACAGAAAAATAGACCCTAAGGTATCCCATGCACTAGTGTGGGCGACCGTACCTATTAACCCCATTAATTAGGCAACCGTTGCGGGACCACCCATTTATAACGACCGATCGTTATAAAGATCAAATAAAAAAGTGAGGAATCCCTCAATTTTTTACCACATGTATCAAGGTAACAATACTAAAAATTCACTGGAATTCGAGCTAAAAAAGTTTCAGTAACAACTGGGTTAAAGGTTAAATTCTGTTATTGTTTCCCTATTACGAACCCAAACAATATGGCAATAACATGCTTATCGTTAACATATTTAGCGATAAGACCGCCCAATGTGTCACCGTACGTGAAATATTTCCTTTTCATAAAAGAATACATTTGAACCCGGGCATGTTGTGGACATAATTTATGAGAATTTATACTATTGTTTATCCAGTCGATTCCGTCCGGCCCGTGTAAGAGATTTTGGTGACATGAATTTTGTTTACTTTGTTTTAAGTATAGCTTTACAATTTAGCCACAGGGTCTACCTTTTATAGTAGAATTTTTAATTTCCGGATTTTGTTTTGCATAGCAGTAGATGGCAGAAACTTCATTTCGCCGAAAATTTTTTGGCGTACACTCATTTACCATACATTCAAAACGCATAATTTTGTAAGTCAGAATCATCTTTGACCATAAACTTCATTTCCAGAACCATCATTTCGCCGAAAATACATAATCAGAATCGTCTTTTGGCACGCATTTCATTTCATACATAGGTACGTGTAACATGCAGCAGGCATGACTTCTGTCACGGCTCCGGCGCTGCGGTGCTCCGGCGGCGGTCCCCCGTATGCATATCGTCGCAGATAGTTTTAACACACCGCTGCAGCTTCGGCTCAGCCACGGTGGCGCGCGTTAAGCCACCTGCTCCTCAGCTTGCAGGCCGACTCGCCACTCCGCGCCTACGCGGACTTAGATTACACTCTCGGGGTAGGGCAGAAGAGACTACGTTTTTTTTTTTTTTTTTTTTTTAAATAGGCTTGCTCGAATCTTGACTTCAATCTTGCCCTAAGATGAGATGAGATGAGATGATGTCGACGATGGAACGAGCTTACCCAGAAGAAGCCTGTTTTATCGCGACTTAAACAGATTAGGGTTATTATGAACTCGGAAAAACCGACGCAGGCAGGGAATTCCACTCCTTGGCTGTGCGCATAATAAAGGACTTAGCAAAGCGCTTCGTTCGAATGTGTGGAACGTCGACTAGGTATCGGTGATAACCTGCAGTACGTCTAGTCTCCCGATGGAAGAAGGGAGATGGTGGAATCAGCTCGTGGAGCTCCTGCGCACACTCTCCGAAGTACAGTCTGTAGAAGACCGACAGACATGCGACTTTGCGACGGAGTCGGAGTCGGTTTTGCAGCGATTCGTTTCTGTCACTAACTTTTGTAGCAAAAGGTATTGGCTTTTAATTTTAAATTAGTTCAAAAATATTGTAATACAATTGGCATACCTTATAAAACACTACCAAATAAAATTCTGCCATCTTAAAAGTATGCCATTGAAAATTCATCACATCAAATAATTGTTTTGCGTTCAAAGAAGAATATGCCAAGTGTGTTATGCCAAATAAATTTCGGAGCATCAAGTTTCTGCCAGATAGATGCTACCCGTAGCCACAATGTTGGAATAATGGTTGTAGACAATAAAATGTTTCCTTGGTCGTGTTTATGTGTTTGGGGCTGACTGTACAGACGGCTACACATCAAGCTATACATTTCCAGTTTACGCTGATCTCGCACTGTACGGAAATTCTATACAATGCGAGACTGGAAATGTATAGCTTGATGTGTAGCCGTGTGTACCCAGGCAGGTATAAAATGAAGTAGGTACTTATTAGAATTAATTTCCCGTATACCTAACGAAACACGTATGACCATAATCCTAAGTCAGTTTATTATTCTACTATTGAAACCTTTTTACATTTCACATTCAATATTACCAAAATGCGGATAATTTTACCGAACATTCGGCTGAGGTAACGAACATTCGAAGTATTACCTACTTTATATTTTTAAATGGGTTTCATGTAAGTTATCGCCAATTTAATTCGTTTTGTATTTCTTAAATAGGTAGGTACCTAATAGGGTTTGTCCCTAAAATAGTAGAGTTGTCGAAAAAATGCAGTCGCCAAACAACATAAAATCAATTCCACAATAAATCTTCTAAAATCATTGAGATATAGGGGCTAGTACCAAATAAATGGTTTTATATGTATGTATTACTTAAAATCGGTGACTAAAAGTCACACATGTTCCTTCTTAGCCCTTGCCCGACGCTGCGGTATGTCTTTAGAACAACCCGCATCTCCGACGGGATATAAGTTATTACTTTTACGGTTTACCCAAGTAATCACTATAACTTAAGATACGGATGTGAGAGTGTGCGAATATGAACCATCTTCTGACGAAGTTCGGCTTGGGAGCATGTTTGGTCGACATCAAAATTTGGCCGACACCACATTCGGTCCATCAATAGCAGGTAGGTACCAACAGTTCGTATAAAACGGGTATTATTAACATTATCCAAAATAACTTGCCCCTTTGACTTTGACCGTAAATCCTATTAAAAATTATCACGTACCGAAAATAGCTTCTTGTACATTTTTTTTTATCGAAACAAAGGATGTGATACTTATGTATGAAACATATAATTGAGACTTTAGAATACTTTAGTTACATGATGTTATTTTAGTAAACGAGCTTGAACTAGATCTACAATAGTATGTACACAGTTACGAGTAGTACAGGGATATTATAGTTAACTTGATACACTACTTCAATTTGCCTCGTTATTGCTATTTCATACGGCAGATAATGACTATAGTGATTTAACCACGTGAAACTTGATACTAAACTTGCTTTAGAAAACACAAACAATATAATATAGAAAGAAATCACAGTAAGCTGTTATTTGATCTGAGACAGTAAGTATACTTTCGCAAAACATGACGCATAACCAACAAATTAAGCACGCAAACAATAAACCACAACAAAACACAATACAGTTAGGACTGTATCCCTAAGCTATTTATTCCAGACAAAACCAGTTTAACATTTTTACATAACACAATGAATCTCATGTATGCAAACTGCCTGAAAATGAAATTACGCCTGAAAATATTGTTTCACGCAGCTTATTTAATTGGTGCATGTGTCGCAGAGTCGCTCGCAGTATGATAGATCCCGTGGATAGATCAAAGCCGTAATATGGTTATTTTTTATTTTATTTTATTATTTTTGGAAAACTTACAGCTAGGTAGACATGGTAGATAGGTTCATAACAACAATAGAGCCAATTATAAGTTTCCACAAGTATTATATCCCTAAGGATATAATTATGTACCGTAACATAGTTAAGTATAAGTAAGCGATTCATTACTATCTTACTATGTATATATTTATAATACCGTTCAAGTTTAGTGGTATAATTATATTACTAGATTAAGGGCCGGTTTCACCGGTTACGGATAAAGTGTCAGATAGTTATCTGACAGATAATGCTATCAAAAATTGTAGTTTATCTGGCAGATAAGTTCCTGATAGGCTATCCGGGACTTTATCCGTAACCGGTGAAACCGGCCCTTAGTTTAGTGAAATAACTGTAGGAGTGAGTGCGGGGTTGGCGCGCGGCGTGCATCGGACATGTCCGATCTATGACCCGTTACTACCACTAGCTTATTTTTTTTTTTTTTGGTGGGTGGAAAATCATCAAATGACCCCCCACCCCCCCCGAACTTGAGCAGAGCGAAGGGGAGTGTCAGACTTCTACTGACTAAAAACCGAACCCATGTTCCTTCTTTGCCCTTGCGCCGAGGCCACGTCATCTAGTACAAAAATCCGCGGACCCGACGGGCGACTAGCATAATGCATATTACCAAATAATAAAAATTACGTATGTAACTCACTAGAGGGCGCTACAATATTAGTGCAAAATAATATTGCAATAATATTAAAACGAATTGTCCGATTTCAATGCGGTTTTCATCAGCAATGGGTTCGTAGTTGATTGGTGCATGCCGTGCATGGTCTAAGATAAGTCTTATGATATTAACTCACTAGGGGACGCTGCTATATTAGTGTGAAACGATTATATTGTAATACTAGCTGACCCACGCAACTTCGTCAGCGTCACATAAATATAGCTATAACCTTTCTCGATATATATCGACTATCCGACATTAATTAAGCTAAATCGTAACAAACAAAAAATCTTATCTTTCCTCTTTATTACAATAGTTTAGATGGTTTAGATTAGCTTAGATTATATTAAAGTGTGAATTACTATAAAATCTATCTCTTACTGTTAAATCTATACTAATATTATAAAGCTGAAGAGTTTGTTTGTTTGTTTGTTTGTTTGAACGCGATAAACTCTGGAACTACTGGTTGGATTTGAAAAATTCTTTTTGTGTTGGATAGTTCATTTATCGAGGAAGGTTATAGGCTATATAACATCACGCTACTACCAATAGGAGCGGAGCATAAATGAGAAATGTTGCAAAAACGGGAAAAGAAAATTCCTTTCTGAGAGCTTCCGTTGCGTGCGCTGCGAAAACGGTTTAAGTTACGAGAATATCATGTATGAAGTAATTATTCGTCTTTAAAAGTTCTAAAAAAAAGTCCGCGACCAGCATCTGTCTATCTTTTAAGATTGACTCACTGTAACCATTTTTTACTATTAAAATGTTAGGATAACAAGAATTATTTTTTGCGAAGCTTATTTAACCCTTATGGTATTAATCTATATCTAAATAAATGTATTCGTTAGAACGGAAATTTAATATAGAATTTTAATTGTGCTCTTTACTCTATACAGTTTAAACAAATATCTTAGAAGATATCGCAATGTAAAAATACCCGTGCGGAAAAATAACCTTCTTCGATAAATGAACTATCCAACACAAAAAGAATTTTTCAAATCCAACCAGTAGTTCCAGAGTTTATCGCGTTCAAACAAACAAACTCTTCAGCTTTATAATCTAATATATAAAATTCTCGTGTCACAGTTTTCGATGCCAAACTCCTCCGAAACGGCTTGACCGATTTTGATGAAATTTTTTGTGCGTATCGGGTATCTATGAGAATCGGCCAACATCTATTTTTCATCTTTTTTTTTTTCTGAAATTTTTTATATGGCAAAACAACGTTTGCCGGGGTCAGCTAGTATTAGTATAGATTATTAAAATTAAAACGTATTGTCTGATTTAATTTCAATGCGGATTTCAGGAATGAGTTCGTGGGTGACGAGCTTTCCTATAATTCGTATATGATCTCTAAAAAGTCTTAAATAAAATTAAGCAAAATTAAAAATTTTGAAAAATACCCACGACGATCTACTTAATTGAAAAAGTATAAAATAACTTTAATTAATATCGATGTTTACAGCTTTTCCTAACGTGTCTGTTTCTCGAAGATATACTTAGATGTAGCAATAATAATTTTACCATAATACATAACTAAGGAATATCCGTCGGGAGCTGCCTTTTCTATATGAAATTTCAACAAAAATTTAATCATACTCAGGGGAGGGGAGCAGGGTAGAAAATAATATACGACCTATCCTCCTCCCTCCTCCTACCAACCCAATCATAGAAAAAACATAAAATAATATCGGTTGAGCTGTTTTGGAGTAGTGCGACCACAAACACCGGATCACAAGACATTTATGTTAGTACATAATATTTATCCATAGTTAGTTTATAACCCAGATGAACTTAATTATATTTATCCCGGCAGTACGATCCCGTGGGACAATTACCGAACTTCACTAGGTCGAACCTTAGGGCATAAGCCAGTTTTATTAAAATTCTGATAGACTTTATTGTAGATATTTCTTGACAATATTGCCAATACCGCATCAATATGTGCAGTCCACATTAGCCGTAGATACTCTTACGGTCCACGTTTGATCAGGAATCAGGGAACTTAAGGTACAAGTTGGTAGCCAACTGCACGCAGCAGCAGCAGACGACATGTCGTCGCTTCATGTCGTCACGACACGTCGTTGCGTCATGTCGTTTCACTAAAGGGCATATATCTCCTGTTGCTTCTGTTATCTATGGGCACTACTGATCTGCGGTCGGACGACACTGCCGTCTGCCGCTCGATGACGCGTCGCTAGCTTCATGTCGCTAACTACGGAGGGAATTTCATAGAAATACGTAGAAACCAGAAGTGTCGCTGCGACATGTCGTCTGCTGCTGCTGCGTGCAGTCGGCTACCAACTTGTACCTTTAATAATCAAAGTAAATTGTTGTATAAACCGATACAGAGTTAACAAAGGTAGACAGATAGTTCACAGAACTGGACCGAGATGTGCACCTCTCTATTTCCCCGAACTGTGATTAGAAAACCACACGGACCTGATGCCTACTCGTACCACAGCTTTCATGGTTGAATACTCAATTCTAACCAAAGCGGATAGCGAATGCAGCTCACCCCCACCCTATGAAGCCCTTAATACACGTTCCATCCCATTCAACCTCAGTCGTTTGTGGCCTGAAGGATCGGTGCACTAAGTATTTATACCTATTTCGAATATTTCCAAATAGCGTGTTAATGAAACTTCAGTCTGTCATGCTAACTATGATAAGATAACACTCAGAAAGTTTATAAATTTATGTACAAAATTGATATTCTTAGTAACTAAAATAAAAGCAATGAGATTCGGGCCAGCCAAAAGAAAAATAAAACTATATTTCAAAAGTTCTAGAATTCATTACGAGACAGTACAAAGATAATTAAAATATATGTTACAACAAAGATACGTTCGAAAATTCTAAATGTTCATTCATTAGATGTTATTATCCAAATTCACGAACAGGTCAATGTAGCGACACCTGGGGGAGGCCAATGTCCAGCAGTGGACGTCTTTTGGCTGAAATGTTGATGAAGTATTCCCGATAATAACAAAAGTATGGTGGCTCTCTTTATTACCGTGGTGATCATGTATACAGGGTTATTCAAAAAGGTTATAAGCATAATCGGCCTGTAATGTTCCCGCAGCTGGACCACAGGACTCCTTTCTAAGAGAAGGAATTGCCTATATCCGTCATGCGGGCCCAGTGCGAGTTGGTAGATGCCACATGTCTTATTGGTTTTAGGACATACCGTTTTCTCACGATGTAAAGATCTCAATAACCCTCGTTTTGGGCTTCGAAGCAGTCGGGTAAAAAGATTTTAGCTCTTGTTTATTATTCTTTACAACTAATAACATTCATTCACGGAAAACCTAAATAAATATCTTCTTACTGAGAAAAACGTGACAGCTCGACCGAAGCAATGTTTAGAATTAGATATAACGAAAATAGGTTCTCAGAAATGATGAATGATTTACATGGATTTATTAGTTTTACTCGGCGCAAATAGGGTTGCCTAACGACCGGAATTTTTCACGAGTGCGGGGCATATTAAATTTTAAAATCGTCTTTAAATGAATTGCAAACTTTGTGCTAGTGGTAACATCATGCGGGCTCATCTGACACGAGTCCTGATGTTTTGAGATTCTTTGGCCTGATCGCAGTGGAGTTGAAACGCCTTGGAACTGTACCCGGTTCATTATGCCCCGTGTTTGTGTTCAATGGTAATTTTGAGTAAATTGTTAGTGAAATAAAAACAGTGTATCTCACTCTGTATTTTTTCATTGCTTGAAACCCATCTTTTGCCCACACGATGTATATATCCCTACAATAGATTTCTCAAATCCTGCAAACCAAATCTCACCCGGGGATAGTGATATATCAATAACAATCAGTGTACGGTTACTTTTTGAAATACAAAAAGAACAAATGCAAATAGGAAGCCAGTGGTACCGGAATACGATCCCGACATAACCGAGTTTGTTTCGCTCTCCTCGTGCATCATCTTTTAGGGTTCTGTAGCCGAATGGCAAGAAACGGAACCCTTTTTTTATTGGTGGGTGGAAAATCATCGAATGACCCCCCCCCCCCCCCCCCCGCTCTTGGGCAGAGCGAAGGGGAGTGTCAGACTTCTACTGACTAAAAACCGAACCCATGTTCCTTCTTTGCCCTTGCGCCGAGGCCACGTCATCTAGTACAAAAATCCGTGGCCGAGAAACGGAACCCTTATAGATTCGTCTCTGTCCGTCCATCCGTATATCACAGCCACTTTTTTTTTAAACTATTAAGGCTACACAGTTGAAACATGGTAGGTAGATGCTGCGAAAAGAAAAGTACGGAATTTTATCCAAACCCCAGAAATCATATTTAGAAATGAAGTAGCGTATGGCCATTTTCCAAATGATTATGTGGTACACGAAATAGACACAAAATAATGTAGGTAATTAAGTATTTGTTTGATGGACGAAAACTCAATTAGTAATTTTCGTACTCCAAAGATATGAACATGTAAAATTTTCTTAAGCTTAAGAGTCTAATTGAAAGTAATATTCAACATACAAAAAAAAAATGCTACCTACCGACTAAGTGCATGTTTACGTACGCGCGGCGCGGCGGGCGGCGCGGCCGGCGACGCGTCGAGCGACGCGACGTGCGAATTTTGTGTTCACGGACAGGCGATGCGTGCAGCGGCAGATATCATCGCACGCGCAAACACAAACGTATGGCAATGTACGACGGTGTTCACGGAGACGCGGCGCGGTGGCCGCGGCGGCGGCCGCTGGGGCGGCCGCGGCGGCGCCCGCGGCGAATTTTCAAGCGGGTAGCAAAGCACGCGTCGGCGCACACGGCTTTCTCAATCAAACCGTCTACATAGTTTTAAGATAGGGAGAGTTGAAGGGGACGTGTTGTATAAAAAATGAGCTCAAAATTAAAATCCAAGATGGCCTTGAAAACCATGAAAACGACACCCATGACGGTAAACCCAAAAAAAATCCACCTTCAAGTAATAACAAGCGTGATGTTATGCTTACTTTCGTGTAAAGTTCCGTCGCGGGCATCGCTTCATCGAGAATAAACCGCCGCGTGCATCGCCGCGTCCGTCGCCGCGGCCGCCGCCGCGTTCGCCGCCGCGGCCGCCGCCTCAAATTCAAGCAATCGCGTATAAATTCGCTTCTCCGTGAACGCACTTGTCAATATTGGTAGAATTTAATTATTACATAATTGTGTATTTTTTAATTTACAATGTTGCCAACTGTCAAAATAAGTCCTAGTAACTTTTGAAAATGCTATTAAACCTGTTAATTTAATCTATAAAAATAGTATTTAATTATCTACGAACATTTTTAATACTTTTAGTCTATACTTTATAGTTTGTTATTAGTTACAATCAATTCTCTGAACTATCGGTTGATATTCATATTTTATCCGATAGTCTTATAGATTACAAATAAAAACATACTACACTGCTGAATTACCTAATGACGTTTTAAAATAGTTTCACTACATAGGATTTGTTAATTATTATTTATGTTATTAGATATTTAGCTATAATGTAAAACCATTTGCCATTGGTTTATTATGGCAGTAGTCGTTGACGTACTTTTTAATATTTGACGGTTATAAAAGTAGAAGTACCGCCAATTCAGGGCCAGTTACTCTGCAACTGTTAAAGGGTAAAGACCGACCCAAAGTAGTTTATTGTATTTGTGTATCATTGTGTAATGGTGTATAGAAAGTTTACATATTGTACCCTAGTTATGAAGATACCAAATGTGTAAAAGCTGAAACCTATTGGTATTACTCTAAAGGATCCACAATGTTTATGTAAGTTAATTGATATTATGCTATGAATATTACTGATAACTATGTGTGAGAAATATGTACTATAATATGGTTTATATTGATTGTTGTTTATGTAAACTGATAACTTGCTGTAACTTGAGACAGTCCAAGACAATGTCAGGTTGTCTTTGCATAATACTTTAAAATATGTTCCCGTGGAGTTTCTTGTTCATTCTTCTCCACAAAGACTAGGGACCTAATAGCGAATGGATTCGAGTTTGATGTAGTTGACAAGACCAAAAGAAATAAAATGAATAGTCTTGTCTTTTGTCCTTTTACTTCATAAAACCCCTGTTCCCAACACACCCTTTTAAAAGAGACTTTCAAACACAGTAAATAACTAGTAATCATCCTGACACTCAAAGTTTATTAATTGGTGGATATTAATACATATACATATAGATTTACATTCAATTTTTAACATCAGAAGTGGGATAGTCTCTGGCTCTCTGATATAATTTCTAATGGTCTTCCTGTTTTATTTTCATGATCAATGCTGGAGCTGCTGCTGGTGTGATGATGAAAGCTGTGACGTCGATAGCTCACCGCCTCGACTAGGCTATGATCAGAACGTCGACAGCGCGTACTCCGACAGCGAGATTGAGAAGCTGCTGGAACCACTTGGAGGCCAGGCCATGGACTAAATCAAGCAGCATTACGAATTAGCTAATGTCGGTAAGGCCTTTAGAGGCTTTGCTTTATTTTTACTTAATTGTTCTCTAAAAACGTAGTAATAATCCTGAGGGTTAAGATCCTAGCAACTGTAAAAATAAAAACTAGAATTGTTTAGAAAAATATTGATTCAAAGTTAAGCTTCTTTCAAAAAGTTTTTGATGTACCAGACATCAAAAACTTGTGATAAAAATGTTTATAGATTTTTCGTAATGCAAAGCATTATCCTGGCTTGGTTAGTACCCCCAAATTCATGCAGAATGTTAGTTTTCATGAAACATCCAATATGTACAATTAAAAGAAAAATAAGTATCTCATCTTCAATTCAATTATTGAGATTATGGGATTGAAGATATTCAAATATCTAACGTTATTTTTGAACCTTGTCTTGTAAATAGTATTAATGACAATGTCAATATTATTGTTCCCTTGATTATTCTAGTTCTCGCAAAATAATTATTGTGAATATAATGTAAAAACGTTACATAGTATGAAGTTTGAAACTACAATAAAATTCTAATACGATCTAAATAGATAAGATTGAGAATTTGTCTAATAAGTAGATAAGTTTAAAAATTTGTAGGTAAAAATACAAGTTACTAATATTAAATAATGTTTCCTAAGTTAAACAATTTAAAGATATGGGAGATATATTATTATCGACCATGAGAACTTGTTACATTTATCAGGAAGAAAAGGGAATTCCCACAAATTGAGTAAAAATATTTGTTCGTGATTTTAAGCCCTATTTCCTGTGTACAAATTTAATAATCGTTTTTCAATTATTGCAATATTCTATTTAATCTGGAATCATGTACCATCAAAGAATAAAATTAAATAAGCTAGACGTAAAATGTGAAAAATAGGTGATGTTACTTGTTCTTTCAATGCTTGTAATATTCATTACTTTTATTATTCTCATAAAAATCTTTTTCGACTATTTAATAAGCAAGTGTGACGATTTTATCACTTTGAAATACTCATTTATTTTTATTTTTCTAAAGAGTACTTCTGATCAAATAATTCAAATTGAGATTTTGTTTTGTAAACTTCTTCCAACCCAAAAACCTTTCATAACTGTAACGACAAGCAGTTTTAATTTTTATTATATACAGTGAAATGAAAAATGTTACTTTGTTCTGTATAGAGATTAGTTTCCCAACTTTCCTAAAGGACACAGATTATGGCCGAAGTTCCATACAAAAGCTTACCGTCTCTTTTCTAAACATAAAAAAAAATATTATTACGTGATGTAATAAATAAAACATCATAATTATTGTTATAATTTAGTGTGACAAGGTAGAGGATTACTGATAGTTCCCTTTATTTGGTTGCGCATTGGGTTGATATGAAGACACCTCTTATGTTTAATCAATGCAAAAGACTTGTTGATTCATACGAAAACATGTAAAAAAAAAACTATAACAATTTTATTAGCTAATGTATTAAGAACTTTATTATACTCAATGCTCAGGGGTTTCCTCATCAAGAATAAACAATAATTCACTTGCTGATAACTTAAATTAAACAACATGTTTATAAAAACGCAGAAATTTACGTTTATAAAACCCTTCGGAGATTACAAAGCGTGATGTTAATCTATCTTAAAAATTACGTTTGGCTTTGTTAGATTCTAGATAATAAGTATGTTAAAATAATAATAACAATCTGTATTTTTTTATGGTTTAGTACAAAATGGTAAACTAGATTTGCAATGATATTGTCAGATTGACCGAGCGGTGACTGTTCGGTGATGTAAATGAGATTTGTATGATTCATTGGTTAGAGTATACTATTCATAACGATCTGGGTACATTTTACAAAATGGAAGTCAAAGAAACAGTACCTACACGATAAAGTCATAGATGAAAGGCAAAAAGGTTGCTATTCTAGTGTGGTGAATAAATGGAAACCTAGACGAAAACATTGCTGTTGAGAATTCTATGTGGACAGAAATTTTGATGTGTTAATCATAAGAAATATTATATTGTACCTGTATGAAACTTAAGTATTGGATGTCAGATGTGACAAATGGATTGAGAGAAAATTATTGGATGTCAGATGTGACAAATGGATTGAGAGAGAAATATTTGATTGGAACTGCTGAAGTCAATTACTTTGTTCTAGGCCGTCTCATGTGCAGCAGGTGAGAGGTTTAGATTGATGTCAAAGTGCTGACCGTTGTTGTTTTGTCCCCTTGATGTGATAAGTTGGACTACAACAATGAATAATAATGTATTAGCAATAAGTTTCCTTACAAAAGTGTATTTAGCATTAATTAGTATTAAGTTTATATTTAATGTAGTCCGAGAGCGAACTACAAGTCAGCATGGCCGTGTCAATATTGGTAGAATTTAATTATTACATAATTGTGTATTTTTTAATTTACAATGTTGCCAACTGTCAAAATAAGTCCTAGTAACTTTTGAAAATGCTATTAAACCTGTTAATTTAATCTATAAAAATAGTATTTAATTATCTACGAACATTTTTAATACTTTTAGTCTATACTTTATAGTTTGTTATTAGTTACAATCAATTCTCTGAACTATCGGTTGATATTCATATTTTATCCGATAGTCTTATAGATTACAAATAAAAACATACTACACTGCTGAATTACCTAATGACGTTTTAAAATAGTTTCACTACATAGGATTTGTTAATTATTATTTATGTTATTAGATATTTAGCTATAATGTAAAACCATTTGCCATTGGTTTATTATGGCAGTAGTCGTTGACGTACTTTTTAATATTTGACGGTTATAAAAGTAGAAGTACCGCCAATTCAGGGCCAGTTACTCTGCAACTGTTAAAGGGTAAAGACCGACCCAAAGTAGTTTATTGTATTTGTGTATCATTGTGTAATGGTGTATAGAAAGTTTACATATTGTACCCTAGTTATGAAGATACCAAATGTGTAAAAGCTGAAACCTATTGGTATTACTCTAAAGGATCCACAATGTTTATGTAAGTTAATTGATATTATGCTATGAATATTACTGATAACTATGTGTGAGAAATATGTACTATAATATGGTTTATATTGATTGTTGTTTATGTAAACTGATAACTTGCTGTAACTTGAGACAGTCCAAGACAATGTCAGGTTGTCTTTGCATAATACTTTAAAATATGTTCCCGTGGAGTTTCTTGTTCATTCTTCTCCACAAAGACTAGGGACCTAATAGCGAATGGATTCGAGTTTGATGTAGTTGACAAGACCAAAAGAAATAAAATGAATAGTCTTGTCTTTTGTCCTTTTACTTCATAAAACCCCTGTTCCCAACACACCCTTTTAAAAGAGACTTTCAAACACAGTAAATAACTAGTAATCATCCTGACACTCAAAGTTTATTAATTGGTGGATATTAATACATATACATATAGATTTACATTCAATTTTTAACACACTCATACACCGCCATACGTTTGAATTTAGTGCGGATCGCGTCGCCGGCCGCGCCGCGCGCCGCGCCGCGCGTACGTAAACATGCACTAAGATTATGAAGCACCAGCCTTTTTTTTTTGGGGGCATCGGAAATCATCAAATAACCCGGCAGGGCGAAAGGTAGTGTCAGACTTCTACTGACTAAAAATCACCCATGTTCCTGCACGAAGCATTAGCCTTGACTGAAGTTTTATGTTAGCTTTATACGAGACGTCATAAAACTTTTTTAACGATTGCACTATTAAGTTTGTAGAGACTTTCATCATTTACTCATAAAAGAACGACCGCGGACGTGTAAGATGGTGGTTACTTATACTAACTCAAACTATCACAAAAGCCTCCTTCATCATATTGAAACTTTCATCCTTTCGGTGCCAAACGGTGATAATTTTAACTTGGCACCGAAAGTGTAAATTTATCCTTAAAACTAGCTGACCCGCGCAACTTCGTCTGCGTCACATAATTATAGCTATAACCTTTCTCGATCTAACGACTATCCGACATTAATTAAGCTAAATCGTAACAAACAAAAAATCTTATCTTTCCTTCTTTCTGTACTTGTAAACATTATGATGCAGTAAATATTTTGAATTTGAATTTCCCGGAGGCCAGCCAGAATCCCCCGTACCTACATCGCGACGCAACCCGCGTAATTATTTTTCCGCGCGGGTATTTTTACATTGCGATATCTTCTAAGATATTTGTTTAAACTGTATAGAGTAAAGAGCACAAATATTCTATATTAAATTTCCGTTCTAACGAACACATTTATTTAGATATAGATTAATACCATATGGGTTAAATAAGCTTCGCAAAAAATAATTCTTTTTAACCTAACATTTTAATAATAAAAAATGGTTACAGTGAGTCAATCTTAAAAGATAGACAGATGCTGTCGCGGACTTTTTTTTAGAACTTTTAAAGACGAATAATTACTTCATACACGATATTCTCGTAACTTATACCGTTTTCGCAGCGCACGCAACGGAAGCTCTCAGAAAGGAATTTTCTTTTCCCGTTTTTGTAACATTTCTCATTTATGCTCCGCTCCTATTGGTAGTAGCGTGATGTTATATAGCCTATAACCTTCCTCGATAAATGAACTATCCAACACAAAAAGAATTTTTCAAATCCAACCAGTAGTTCCAGAGTTTATCGCGTTCAAACAAACAAACAAACAAACTCTTCAGCTTTATAATATTAGTATAGATAAGTTGTTATTTTGGTAACACACGGATTTGTCAAAAGGAACTCGTCTTGTCAGTTCCAGTTACGCGTACAGTGAACTACAGTGTCATCGCGGCCTTCACAGATAACAAGAAAACCTGATGAAGATGACGTAATCTGTAGGTAATGTAGGTATTAGGTACACGAACGTTTCTGTTAGTGTCGCTACTTTGTATTCTCCAGTCTCACCTTTTTTTTATTTTTTTATTTGGGCTTGCTCTTGACTTCAATCTTGCCCTAGGGGCAGAGACTGATGATGTCGACGATGGAACGAGCTTACCCAGAAGAAGCCTGTTTACACAGATTAGGGTTATATGAACTCGGAAAAACCAACGCCACCAACGCAACCTCTCTTCTCTACACAAATACTAGAAAATGTTCTAGTTACCTAATAATTGTACTGATAGGTACAGCTGTTTTCACAACAATTTTCGGAATACCTTGAGGAAGGTTTTGTACAGATTACCTACATGAATATTTCGCGGGCGACGGGTCGCCCATGTTGTTATACAAAATGATACCTTATCCCTAACTCCTTTGTATTCCGTGACCACGTTTCGTTTACTAGAATCTATAAGGAAAATAGGAGGCCAGCGGACAGTTAATTTGGAGACCGATGAGAATGTCTCATATCTCACCCACGAGGGTTTTATTTTAGAAAAACAAGCAAGCCATTTGTAACAAATTGTATTAGGTATACTATTTATATCGCTTTTATATCAAGTTGCTAAAGTCAGTTACAGACCTGACCGATGGAAAGTTTATGATGATGTTGGGATGCCATCTTCAGATCTTGATTTTGACACTTGGGATATCTCCTTTCCAACATAAAAGAATTTTCTATATCGGTTCAGGCGTCTCCGAGTAATTGGTAGTACATAAAAAAGATCTCGACGTTTTGAGAACCTCCTTTTTTAAAGTCGGTTAAAGAGATTTAACTTCTATCATCAGGTCAACCTAATCGCGTGTAAGAATACAACTATCGGTCCTTAAGTACGTATAATTTTGAAGGAATTTTCTTCCATCATCAGCGTAGCCACATGAGATTATAATAGGGGATCGGACTGGGTCAAAATAATATGATTCTGTTTAGTCCGTAAGTTAGATTATCAAAAAATATTGAATACGTGTTTTTTGTTTTATCAAATCAATACAAAATGACGAAGATAAAACGCATCAAAGATCTTGGAGTGGGGCTTGAAACGTCACTTGTGTCTAGGGTTGCCAACCGTACTATAATATATAGTATTGTACTATATTTCGGGTCAGCGTACTATATACTGTTGAAGAAATATATAGTACGCAAAAATACTATATTTTCAGCACCGAACGAAATCGAACAAACACATAGGTATTTATCTGTAAAAATAAAAAAATCGCCTTTGTATTAAATTTTGTGTGAGGTGAGTTCATGTCACAATCTTTTTATCTTTGGGTCCCTCCCACTGATCTCTTTAGTAACTGGAACAATTTCATATTGTCAACATCTAAAGAATATTGTGGTCGCTTTTATTTTTCTTCGAGATTTGGTCTTTTCAATAAGATATTAATTATTCATTGATATTTTGAGAATAACAAACAATAGTTATGGAAAGTGGTAGCGATGACGAACGTGCGTCAAGTTCAAATGCACCCAACACCAATAAAGAAGCAAAAAATGCAAAGAGTAAATAGTTTTTATAAAAATAAATAAAAAACAAATAGGTATATCTTTGTCTATTTTTATTTTTAACCGACTTCTAAAAAAAGAAGGAGGTTCTCAATTCGGATGTTTATATATATAGGTACACACGGCTACACATCAAGCTATACAAAACCAGTATAATCTGATCGTTCATTGTGCGAAAAGATCTAGTAAAGTGAGGCCAAGATTAACTGGTTTTGTATAGCTTGATGTGTAGCCGTGTGTACATATTTTTTTTTATGTTTTTTCGGGCATAACTCCGTCACTTGCTAACCGATTTAAAAAAATCTTTTTTTGTTGGAAAGGGTATACTTAACTTCCCAAATGGTCCCAAATGGTCCCATAATTTCTTTTATCGAAATCGGACAAGCGGTTTTTGAAAAATCAACTAAACTCAAAAAAAACTACATTGTCCACATAATGGACTCGTAAACATGTGAACCATTAAAAAGTGAAAAATAAAAACTTTTTACAAAAAATAAAACTGACTTCAAAAAAAACACAAAAAAGTGAAAAATAAACTTTAGAAGAAAAATCAGTTTCTGAAGTCGGTGGCAAAAAAATGAAATCGAACAAACAAACAAAAAAAAATACAGTCGAATTGATAACCTCCTCCTTTTTTTGAAGTCGGTTAAAAAGTCTCCGACTTCAGAAACTGATTTTTCTTCTAAAGTTTATTTTTACTTTTTTGTGTTTTTTTTTTGAAGCCGGTTTTATTTTTTGTTAATTTTTTTTTTCCATAAAATACTATATTTTTCAGAAGTGTACTATATTATTTTATAGCTTATTTTGAAAAATACTGTATTTCGCTGAAAAAATGTTGGCAACCCTACTTGTGTCGTCAAAATGTACTATCATATGACGTCACACGCGTTTTCGAAGCACTGTATCGTCTTCATTTTAAGTTTACGTGAAAAAAGAAAAAATACGTGTCCAATCATTTTTGGAAATCTATCTGACGGACTAATTAGTTTTTTTTTGTCCGATCCCCTATTATTATCAGACGTAAATACTTAAACAGCTTTAGAAAATATATGTGTTGAAATAAACCTCAAAGCTGGAAGCAATATTAGAAAAGTAGTTTATAGTTTGATGTGACAACGTGTGTCACTAGACTTGTGTGCTTTCTGTTTTGTAAAACCTTTACCGGATAATAAACCGTTGTTAAACTTTATCTCTTATTAGTTATTTCCAACAATATGGAACAGCGGAACAGGTAATATGTGCCTATAAAATTGAGGGTTCGCTCTCGATTTATCTGGAATCCCATCATCAGATCCTGACATAAACAAACAGAATTTTGAAAATCCACAATTGACGGAAATATCGGTGGACCTGCTTAAAAAAAACATACAGACACACAAATAGACAACCTCCTCAGTTAAAAATTAAGGATAACTTTGAAGATGAACAATGTTTGCTTTATTTCGTTCTGCACATGCGGCTTCTACTGGTATCTCATAAACGGCACAAATATGTGGCTTATGTGAGGTCTGCCTCTAACCATTGAGAATTAATTATTAGAGACAGCCATCCACACATTTTTGCCGTGCCATCTTATTTTTTCTTTTCTTTGTAAGTAATATATCTTTTTACATTCGTTTTAAAATAATTTATGCACTTTTTGTTCAAAGTAGTTACAGCACCGATGACAACATTATTGTGTCACTTGGTTAATAATAGTAGGTACTTATTTTATTATAATTTTTCTTCGTCTTTGTAAATATTCATTTTTACCGATTGTTTGTGAATGTGTAGAAATTGTAGGCCTTGTAGATTCCTACATTCTTGTTAACTTTTTAATCTTGGTTTACGTTTTTGTGAAATATGCTTGTTCTTGGGGCTACGCGGGGCAAATCCGGATTTGCCCCGCGCTATTGTTTATCGCAGGAACAATATTTTTTTGATTTAAAAATGCCCATGTAGCCAGATAGGTAAGTGAAATAAAATATTATGTCTATTTGATTTTTGTGAATATTAAAAGTGACCTGAATACAAGATACTGCACTCGTCTTTCGTACGATCATCATTAATGTCTTTAATAGTCTTAGCGAACGATGCGGACTGAATTCAGACGGGATAGTGCACGTAGCACAGGAGTTCACGTGACGTATCTTCACTAATATTATAAAGAGGTAAGATTTGTATTTTTGTGTGTGTGTATGTTTGTAATGAATAAACTCAAACAACTACTGCGCCGATTTCAAACATTCTTTCACCTTAGAAACAACATTCACTCTGAGTAACATAGGCTACTTTTTATCCCTGTATTCCCAAGGGAACGGGAACTACACGGGTGACACGCGTGACGTCCGCTAGTCTTCAATATATGAACAGTTATGATCATCAACAAAATGTATTATTTTATTAAACAACAAAAATTCAGAGGAACGTTAATTACGTTCCTGAAATCTCTATGTCTAATAAAATAGTAATTAATTTTGTATTTATTGGAGTATGATATCGATATCAACATACGTTTTAATAGTAGATTATTAACCAAGGGGATAAAGCAGTGTCTTCTGTCGCGGGTGACGATTTAAATCGCGAGCGTAACGTAGGACTCGAGGTTTACTCCCGAGCGTAGCGAGGGGGCTAGAAGACGAGTCCTGAGTGTAGCGAGGGATTTAAGTTCACCCAAGACTAAGACAGCTTTATCACCGAGGAAAATACTCTACTTTTCGTACCATTTGCGAAAAAATTAACACAATAATAATATATGTAAGTATTAACATTTAGTTTAGATTTTTAGCGTCTATTGTACATAATTTTTAGACAATAAATAAATAATAATATGAGATAAGCATTTATTAAAAATAATGACAATTAATTAAAAGTAAAAGTTAACATTCGAAACATTGGTCCAATTATTGATAGAAATCACATTCTCCCCCTAGAGGATGAATGAAATTCAGTACAATTTTGTTTTTCCAAATTTAAATCACATTCTCCCCCTAGACTCTAGGGAAAACTCTAAAGAAAATTGTACTGAATTTCATTCATCCTCTAGGGCCTAGAGGATGAATGAAATTCAGTTTAATTTTGTGTCCCTGTTTTTAACTGATTAAAAATGACTATTGTTATGTTCGCTTTTTGTGGCATAGAATGTCTCTTTATTGAGCAAGTGGTACGAAAAATTAATTTAATGCCAACGGGAATTTAAAGTGTTTCAGGAATCCTCTGAACAAAATTTACCAGTTAAATGCAGTATTTATTAATTGCAATAACAAGAACGAGAACAACAGGAGAGCTAATTGGTTTTCCGTTAAACAAAAATGAGCGCTTGCGATGAACAAAAATTAATTACCTAGTACAATTCAATAATAAGGAAAATAGATTGTTAAACAGAAATTGGAGGTAAACGTAGACTGAAGAGCAAATCAAGAACAACGAAAAATTAAAATTTCAAATAAAATATAGTAAATTATATTTTGTACTAACTTCTTCGGGTATACCTATTAGTACGATATTTATACTGTGCTATTAGGTTAGAGGTTGTCCTTTAATCACGTGAGGGTTTTTAGGTCACTTTTATAGCCCTCCCTCTGCCATAGTGATACATCGTGAGGTTTCTCCTTCAGATAGAATGTAACAAACTGTTATTTATTTAAAGGTATTATACTTTGTCCATTTTAGATAGACGAGAGATAGAGAAGTATGAAAGAAGAAGACATGTTGCGCCGACCCCAAATAAATTGGTAAAAGGGCAGGAGAATGAGGATAATAGATAGAGAAAGATGGAGATGGTGGAATAACGGCAAGGTTGGCGCAGTGGCTAAGCGATTGGACTACTAGGTGCTGTGTGTCGCGGGTTCGATCCCCGCACGGAACAAATAGTTGTATGGCCTACAGAGTACAGATAGTTGTTTCGGGTCTGGGTATTTGTGTATGTGACTTTATGTTTGTGAACGCACCCACGATACAGGAGAAATTCCTAGTGTGGGGCAACGTTTTTAAAAAAGAAGAAGAAGAAGAATGAGCTGGATTCTTTTTCAAAGGATTGGCCTACAATCGGCCCGGCCTAGGCCTTTGCCCTGCAGTGGGACAATATAAGCTTATAAGAATAAGAGATAACACTGTATTTGTTAACACTCCCTATTTAATTGTCAGAAACTTGGTACGTAACATCGATCGAGTATGTAGAATCATCATGATGATTCTTCAACACATGTTTGTAATAATTCAAGATCTGTTGACATTGACACTAGGTATCGCTACTAGTCCATCATGAGTCCATCCAAACATCCATCATTCATCGTTTGATTTCTCGACTAATCATATTGTTCTAATATGCATCTAATGCGTGCGACCAGATGTATGAACATGGACCAGACAAAAGGAGTTTGTAAGGATCGTAGCAGGTGGCGTTGTGGCTTCTGCTTGCTCTCATGGGAGTATATATACGTATGTATGTATGCATCTAATGCTAAGAGCATTCCGAAGGGTCTTATAATACATACGGTCATTCACAGATGACGGGCATAGCGTATCGCGCTCCCATTTTAAAATAAACGCAACGCCGCTTTGAGCGCCAACTGCAGATTATTTAGTAATGAGATTCACTGAATCGGCCCCACAGCTAATTACTGTTTGATATAGAAGTGATTATGTCTTCTAAAAATATGTATCTATTAGTGTTACTACTGTAGTGTTGACACATCGTCGTCGGACATCTCAGCAATGTTGATTGAGATGATACTTTCGAAATTTTAAAGTACTTTTTTGAGTTTTATTATTTCCAATTTAATACTTCTGCATGATATGTGACCTCGATTAAAAAGCGAGGGGAGATTATACAGGAGTGAGTTTTACTTAAGGCGTAACTTTAACTTGTTTCGAAGATTAGGGAACAGCAACTCAAGCTAAAGCCAGTGATCCGATAATTAAATCATGTTTGTATCGAAGCAAATTAACGCGTGTAGTGTAAGTAGTATATGTTCCTACATAAACTGTAAAGTTGTACGGCATAAAACCGCAAGAAAGTGTGCCGTGAAAGTCTTACTATATGATGCGAATCAGAGCGAGTATTATACAAAAACTACCAAAAGATCTAATTCAGATACTTATAACTGAAATTTTGTTTCCTCGTAAATAGTCATATAATGAAGGAAAGTAAACGCAAATAACCTCAGAAGTCAGAGCATAACGTAGGAAACGAAGTGTAGGAATGATTTAATTTATACACGCTGTCGTATTACTTATATCTAGGTGTCTATACCTACAACAAACACTGTTTGTATTTAGTATTTCTACAGTAGGTACGTTTGGATAGTTACACAGTTTCTATTATGCACTTGTGCAGCGAGAACAATGCTTTCCCCAACAAGATAAACAAGTTTCTAGCGCAACAAGTTTTGTATCAAACATTTCTTTCTAAGGTCGTTTAAAGCGAAAGAATACTGCCAAGAACAGATACAATACCTTCTCGTAATATTTCTTCGTATATCTGGTACGTAGCACCGCAGTCTTCGAGCACTTTCCGCCTTAGAATTTTATGCGAGTGATCACCATCGAGAGACTTAGATCGTGAGCGAAACTCATCACTGTCCATAGCACGAGCCTCGTCGGTACTGGCGGCCGGAATAGCGCAAGAGCCTCGCCGTCCTTCCCCAGACTCGTGCCGCCACTGCCCCACTTTTTTACCAAACGTTCGAATCAAATCTTGTATCGTGTGGTGCTTGTGCTTGTGTCCGCTGCCGCTTGACCCTGACCCTCGCCTTTCAGTTTTTTCTTTTTTGTCATCTTTGCTATGATCTTTGTTATGATCTTTGAAATGCTCTTTATCTTTGCAGCCAGTCACAGTTTCTGCTAACTTTTGAGCAAAACTTTTATTATCATGTCGACTCTTATGGCTCAATTTTGAACTAGAGATTTCACCATAGCGTTCACATTTGCTATACTCATGTTCTTGAATATCGTCCATAGCATCATTGTAGAGAGGTGAAACAAAGTTTCTGTAGTCACTTCGTGGTGGTGGTCCGTGGTATGTGTTGACATTGATCGGATGGTGATCGCTGTCTCTACGCTGCCGTCTGTCTGGCTGGTGGGTGTGGTAGTGTGATTGCGTGGGAGAGCCTCTCTCCATAACTTCACGAATATAACTCGCAAAGTTGGGGTAGCGGTCGCGGGGACTAGATGCGAACTCATAGGGGCTTCCTGAACTAGCTCTCAAGCTGCGCTGGGCACTAGAACCTCTCGGGTTAATAGGGATAGGTCGAGCTGCTGATGACGAAGAGACACCTTCATTTATTACATTACGTGAATCTGTTGAACTCAGGGAAGAATACCAGCTGTCACCGCTGCTGTCATCTTTTTCCAACGGAGGAGTAGACTCCCGATGTTTATGGAGAAAATGCGTGAGTCCGTGCATTTTGAATAATATTGTCTGTTTACACTTCACTGAGTCCTACCACCTTCATCTTCGTTGAATATTCCTGATGATCAGATCTCGGGCTGTTTAGATATTATTTTAGTTAAAATAATGATCTGTGAATTTTACTTTCTTTGTAAAATTCACAGATCATTGTTTTAACTGAAAAATCAAAATTTAAATTAAACTGATTGCAAAGATTTTAAATAATTGCTTGCTCGTACCGGGAATGGAACCCGCTGAATTGTAAAAATTGCAAAAAAACACGTCATTTATTATAACAGGGTTATTCAACAGGGTTATTTGAGTCCCTGGGACGGCCTGTATGTAAACACAGAAGGTACAAAAGTACAAAAACATTGAAGTAGATGTCAAGTGTTTTTGTAACACAAGAGCGAGAGAACACATCAGCTGTGAGACCGCGTAGCCAAAAGGGGATAAAACAGGTTTAACGACTTCCAAGGTCGCGACGCCCTACTTACGAGGATCGTGATCATGACTGTGGCAACGCGGGAGCGCGGGAACGTGCAAGGCCTTGAGGACGCGGTGAATACAAGCGTTTGGGACTGGTCGGACGCATGCGTAGGTAGATGGGGGGTCACCCTCAATGCGAGCCAAGTTAATTCACCATGGGAGTATAATTGCATTGCGGACGTGACTGGGAGCACACCAAACATAAACAAGAAACACAAAGTTTATCTTAATTTTGAACGCAAAACCACTAATTGGTTTAATAGGTATCTGTGAATAGTCTTTAATAGCATCAACAATATCGTAATGTTATCAATATATTAAACTAGTTTTATTTTAAAAAGATGCAAATAAAACTCATTTCTAATAGGTAGTGCGATTAATTTTTAGATGCAGTGTTTTTTTTTTTTATATATTGAGAGCTGTAAAACAGCATGTTGTTTTTTTTTTTTTTTACAAAAATCTAAACCAAGTTACAAGCGTAACAAAAGTAACAAAGTTGCATGTATTAGGTATACACCAAAATATCAGAATGTCGTGACTAAATAGAAAACAAGGAAACTAACGAATACTTGCAAACTAAACATCATAACGTTATCAGTTATCATAACTTTACAATGTTCAAGGTCGAGCGATTGAACCGTTTTTTTTTTTTTTCATTTAATAAAACGTACTGCACAAGTTCAAAGATTTACCTCGACATAATTTTAGATAGTTACCTAAGTCATGTACAGTTAAGGAAATTATTTGATTGGTAGATAGCCACGTGTGTCTTACTTGCTTGAAATCTAATTTTAGGATATTATGAAACGGAACCGGTTATAAAATGTGGTGACAGACAAGTTTTTTTGTATTTAATAAAGTTACGGAATTTAACAGCCTTAATGAAAGGTCACAAAACTTCCTTGATTAGGTAATTGAAAGTACAAATCATGGTTTTAATTGCTTGAACATGACAGACATGCGAGAATATTATATTGTCAATGACATGTAATTGCAAATGGCTGAGGACGCAGCCAAGACTCAAGAGGTCAACTACTAAGGCCGCAAACAGAAAAATATAATAAAATAAACAAAAGTAGTGTGTAATTTATATTATGTTGGCGTTTATCCCTTAGCTTCGAACATTTATACTTTAAAATAAGTGAAATACATGTCCATGGTGGGAATGTAACCCGTGGCGCGAGGCAGATTAATGTCGGTGTGAGATTGATCCGGAACTTTAATTAAAGCGGCCCATTGTGCGCTAAATCTCTACTTTAAAATGTTTAGATTTGTAATTTGGGAATAGTACTGCCATCTAACCCAGATTCCAACGAATAAATCATAAATCAGCAGTTTACAATTGATAGCCTTAATGGTGTTTGGTTGGTGTGATAGACAACGTGATCCAACTTTTATATGGATTCGGTACACGATTCCAGACCTATCAAAATGTTGATTTCACCGATAAATTTTAAAATGAAGTGTCGTAAAATCTTTAAGTACTTTTTTTGTCGCGATGTCCCTCTCTTGCCTACACAAAACCGTGTTTTGTTGCCTCCAAGTGGTCTTCAATAAACAGATACGACAGGCAAATTTCGCCATTCTTATAACTACAAAGTTAAGTATCAAAAATATCATCAAACATTAGAAAGATAAGGTTAGTTTTGGCCACGAGTGATAAAACCTTATCAAGGAATCCCTCTAAAGTATAAATGACGGATTACGTACGACAAAGATTACCAAACATCCGCTACAAAGAGTGTTTGCTCAACAACATCGAAATAATAATGTAAATTGACACGATTGTGTTTAACGATTAAAGATTCAAAGACGACGTTCGTATTATCACATAAAATTACATACGCGTAACTCTAATTTAAATTTCATTGTTTGTTTTCAAGAAACATACTATAGGTAACTTAAACAATAGTTATTCACCATCGTAGGCTATTGTTTTAGCAACGTATTAAATGACATGCGACCTAAGATATAGTGTAACTGGAAACGGATACAATATGCAAGTATAACACGAAAAAATATAAATGCAAGTTTAACACGAAAAATGTAGTTTTGTTTTATTTAAATTGCGTTCTTAATACTTGATTATCTTGTAAGACGATTAAATGCAGTCATATATACGCAAAAAACCGTAAACCCCGAAAAACCGTCTCAAACATCGCAAATTGTTGCGTGTACGACTTTAAAACAAATAATATCCTCTTCGCTGATTTGTTTGTATGGTATTGAAACGATACTTTGTGTTTGTATTATTGCGTCTTTGAGTTTATTTGTCTGTTCGTTCGCTAATTTGAGCTGATGTCAAGAGGCTGGATAAACAACAATGAGATATTGGCATTTCGGTGGCCTTCTGGCGATACTTTAGTAATAACTCGGATTTTTCGGTAGTTTTTAAAGTATGAATAAATATTATAACTTGTTGGATCTTTCTGCACGAAAATCTCTTTATTTTCGAGGTTTGTCCAACATAGGTTTTTATTTACTAAATGAATTACGTGTAGGTACTTAGTTCAAATTTTAAATTTATCTCTTTAAAGTCAGAGGAATAAATATTTGAATGAGTTTAAACCTCAAGCAAACTAATAAATACAACTTTAGTTTCTTTTTAAATAAATATCACATATATAGTTTTGTTAATCTTCTAATAACAACAGCCTGTATTTGATGTTGTTACAGTGTCAAGTGTTGGCATTAACAATAAAAATATAAGTACATAGTTCAGCGTATACTATGTACATCATTTTAATGGGTCTATTGCCACTTTAGCCACAGTTTTGTAAACTTTTGAAACTTAATTAACTTTGTAAACAATGCAAGGACGGACTGATTGTGTAGCGTTATCAAACTGTCTTAAAGTAATCTAGCTACTGATATTGTTAAGACCACAAATATTCACAGTTACAGGTTATATGGAAATGTGTTTATCTATCAAAACCCGTTCTTACTGATACAGACGGAAGGTGCTGATAAAATGTGTGTTTACCGTTCGTCAGGGAAAATATACACAACAATAATGATGGCAATTGGCGGGGTCTCAGGCGATTCTTACAAAACTTGTGAGCCATATTTCATATTGTTTACAACATGTGTCGCAATGCGCCTGCTAAGTCACGACTGAGAAGTTGTACGAGCTCGCACCATGTGCCACTACAGAACGTAAACACCACGCCGTGCACCGGCTGCTCCGAGATCTGGCCAAACAAAGGAAACTAGACCTAGTAACCACATCCGCACCGTTCATGGACGATTTAACACAATGTGCCGCTCATGTGCATCGTAAATAAATATTCACAGTTCATTGTATCGTTATTATTATCGTGTGTGTACGTCGCGCGCGGCACGTCACTCACCCGCGACAGACGTGGGAACACTAACTTAGTGAAGTAAGCTACCTAAGAGAGTGGGAACGAGAGGGCATTAGAGAAGACGCGCGAAGTTGTGCCGTGTGCGGTCGGCACGCGGTTGGGGAGCAGCGGTTGAGCGGTCCGAGCGGCTGCTGCGTGTCACGTCGCCGCGTGGAGTGCCGCCGCCGCCGCCCGCCAGCCCCACGCAACTACACCGGCACTCCGTCCTCTCGCGTTTACCAGCGCATCATGCTCGTCGGCCTTGGCTTGTCCGCCGCTGATGTCACTTGGGCCTATTGGTAGGCCAATAGGCCCAAGTGACATCAGCGGCACTTTTATAGTCTTATTATCAATTTAACTACACAATAATATTTACGCCCAATTCGTGAGCTGGCATTGTGCCTGCCTGCCTACTACCAACGACGACGATAGGTCTAAAGTCCTCACCTAAGTCAATATGCTTAGCAATACAATGGAAAAACTTTAAATCAATATGCATACGAAATTGACTGAAAAGAATACATAAAGTTAAGAATTGTTGAGCGTTAAGTGATATTTGAGTGGGGTTTTCTTCACGCTTCTAGATAGGTATATCAGTGACCTAATAAAATCTTGACGGCAATCAGACATAGGATATCGGCAATAAACGTGAGAAGTTAATCTGTTCCTGATATCCGAGCAGTTGCGGAAATACTAATGTTGATGCACTGGTGAGTGGTGACCTATACAGTCAACAGCGCCAAAGGCCAGCGACGGAGATAGATCGTGTGCCCTTTTATAACGACCCTAAATAACATTGGAAAGTCTGTCTGTATTTATTTTTAGTATATGTATCGTGAAACCAAAACTTGGAAAACAGATTTGAGCATAGATTAGAATGAGCCTGTCACAGATTCGGGCTTAATTCAACTGATTTATTAATGATCTTAAATCTTAATTAGTGAGTTACGGAGAATGCAATTAGTGAAAAAACTTGGGGAAAGTCATGGGAAGGCTATCGCCCAGCGGTGGGACAGATTAGGCTGACATAAAAAAGTGAGTTTCAGTGAAGTTACGAATTTGCTTTATACTGAAATGTCCGTGATCATTCGGATATGGAAATTGACATGAGAAAAGTTATGACCTCATTGAGGTAAGGAGGTAATAAGATAACCATGCCATGATAGCAAGTATGTAATGATCAGAATATTGAGTTCCCCACTGACCCCTGTATTTGAAAAGTGGGACAAATTGGGGTGTTGACGTCTTGTGCAATATACCTAATACCTATACGGTTGGGTGGACCAGTTCGTTATGTGGTATAATATTATAATCCAGGATAAGTAAACTAAATGATACTGTCCTCATATAAACCTCATTTGGAGATAATTAACTTTACAGTTTTATTGCGGTATTTCTCTGGCATTGTTAAGCTTTGTGTATTTAATTAAATGTAATTCAGTGAACTAAATTAATTTGCATGCATGTATTTGGTGAATAAATTGCAATAGTTTAGTAGATATTCACGAAAAATTTGCTTCTTGATAATAGGGGATCAGACTGACTCAAAAAAATATGATTCTGTTTAGTCCGTCAGTTAGATTATCGAAAAATATTGGATACGTGTTTTTTGTTTTATCAAAACAATAAAAATTTACGAAGATAAAGCGCGTCAAAGATCAATGGAGTGGGGCTTGAAACGTCAATAAATTGAAGGTACAAAATGTACTATCATATTATTATGACGTCACACGAGTTTTCGAAGCACTGTATCGTCTTCATTTTTTGTTTACGTGAAAAAAGAAAAAATACGTGGTTAATATTTTTTGGAAATCTATCTGACGGACTAGGTCATTAGTTTTTTTTGTCCGATCCCCTATTATTCCGTTAAAAAATAAATTTTGTATGAAAAGAAAAAGGGGAATTATAAAACGAGCGAACAAAAATAACTAAGCGACTGATTATGATAATTACTGTTTTAATAACTTGAGCGGTATGAATTTGAGTAAGCGAAAAATAAACTAAAGTAACGACGAATATTGATTAATAATAAAATTGAGAATGAGCTTATAAAAAGTGGGTTGTGATTAATTCATTTCAGATAAGTATTAAAATTACTAACTGAGCGACAAAATTACTACGTGAGCGACTAGAAAGAAATACACAAAGTGTAACTTAAATAGACTATTTTTCCAATTGAGGTTTTACATATCGAGCTACTAAAAGTTCAGTTTGAGCAACTTTCTGTAAGCTGTTTTATTAATGGTTAGGTAGCGATATTCTATTTAAGGTCTTATGTTTATTATTTTGATAACCTTTTTAAATGAAAACTACAGATTGTTTGAAGCGTGCGAATTCGAATGGGGGTAAAAAGGCTCGTGCGACTTTCCCGAATATTTCAATAAATATGTATGCAAACACGTTTTGAGTCGAGGAATTCGGTTCAAACTTACAATACGAGGGCTGCACTAAAAGTATCGGGAATGGAATATTTCCACTGTTCCTGTCATATTAAAATTATTAAGTATAAAAAAAGATTCTCGGTCTTGTCCTCTCGGTTTAGTCGTTGAGAAAATGGAATTGACTCGAGAAAATTCAAGAGCGATGATTTATTATGACTTTCGAAGTGGTTTAACACAAAAACAGTGTGTTGACCGGATGATTTCTGCATTTGGGGATGAAGCCCCATCCATAACCACAACTTATCGCTGGTTTGCTGAATTTCAACGCGGACGTGTCAAGCTCAGTGATGATCCCCGTCAAAGTCGTCCAAAAACTGCAGTCACCCAAGAAAACGTTAATGCTGTGCGTAAGCTGATTGAGGAAGATCGACATGTGACATAAGTACCACGAAATTCAGGCAACTTTAGCTCTTACTCGTTTGGATATATATCGAAGCGGAAAATCGTGTTCAGAGAAACGAGAAGTAGCACTGATCATAAATTTTTATCTAGATATTTATGATATATCACTTTAACTGGTCATGTCCCACGAGCTGAGGGGCCAAACAAACACCACGTTGTAGACTCTCCTGCGACGCGGTAGACTTCGCAGGAGACGAACTGGACAAAGCCAACGACAAGAGGGCCACATTGACCCTGGATCGATTTGGAGGTCATGGCCTTTGTCCAGCAGTAGGATGTCACTCGCTAACAGTACGAGTAACATTAACGCTGACAAAGGTTAATGGCAAAATGCCAAAGGTTCAGAGCCTATAATAACAAAGTGACTGAAGATATCCGTAAACAAAGAGAAATATAAGGGTGTACTGTTATTACATTCGAATAATGTATGTCCCGTAGGGTAACCAACGGGACCCTAGACTAGATTACTAAGCCTCCGCTGTCAGTCAGGCAGCGGGCAGAATCTCATGATCATTCACAGAATGTGTATTTATGTTGTCGCTATAACAACAAATTAGTATATTTCATTATAAATGCGGAAAGCCTGTCATTGCAAAGAGTTCCGACAAATGTCTATCCGAGCCGAGGCACAGCCGACGGCGAGGGTTGACAGTCGGAACAAGTTGCAATGACGGTTCCGCACGTGTACTGAACAACTATTTTTAATACAGTTGCGAAAAAATGAAGCAATTTAATAAAATAATAAAACCGTAATATTAAACTCGCAAAGAACATTTTTGGAAAATGGCGCCAACCGTAAAATAATATTTAAGCAGAGTTTTTTTTTGTTTTCTTCACCCATTCTGGGTAGGCAAAGGGAACTATGCCCATACAGCCAAGTCTTCAGTAGATTTTTTTTATTGATATGAAATAAAAATGAAATTTAATGAGATGAAATGGAATGAAACCTTTAACTCATTGAATCAAATAATTAAATCTGATATTGAAACAAATTAGTAGCTTCTTTAGAAATATTTGCATGAATCATAAAAACTTCTATGATTTTTTTTAGTAAAAACTTCGTGGTTGGTTTTTTTTTAATGGACATTATTTTGACAGTTGGGAAAGAGAACGCACGAGTTCGGAAATGGTAAAGAAAAAGCACGAGTACGTAATAGTCCACATCCCGAACGCTATAAGTCCCTGCAATACGCCACTTTTTGAGCAACTGTATTAAAAAATAAAATTCAAAGGGTCTCCTGTACTACAATGGTACGGAACCCTACATGTTCTACTACAACCCTACAATGATTCTGTTTAGTCCGTCTGTTAGATTTTATCGATGTTTATTGGATACGTGTTGTGTTTTTTGTTTAATCAAAGTAATAAAAAAAATACGAAAATAAAACGTGTCAAAGAGGTGAGTGGGGGCTGGTGACGTCACTTTCTGGTAAAAATTGTACCAAACTGTGACGTCGTGCGATTTTTCGAAGCACTGTGTCGTCTTCATTGATTGTTTACGTGATAAAGAAAAAATACGTGTCGAATATTTTTTGGAAATCTATCTGACGGACTAATTACATTTTTTTTTGTCAACTACCCTATTGTGAAATCAATTTCAAGGGAATAAAGTTTTGTTAAGGAATCTTCTTTTCACAATGAAAGTAACTAGTTAATAACGTCAGCCATCTGCCAGCAAAAATCGCCTCAAAATCATACAGTTGTTGTTTCGGAGATTAGCCAGAACAAACAGTCAGACGGACTAAATATAAACACTCTTGCCTATATTGGTCTGTCGATGGGTGACCACCTATTACATACTGAGTTTCCACCGATCCTCGGAAAGCACGTTACGCAGTTGGCCCCATATATACTTATGTAGATTGTTGGCAGGCAGTCAGTGACCTAAAAGTCTGACAACCAGTCGTACCAAAGGGTATCGTATTACCCAGTATTAACTGGGTTGTGGAGGTCAGATAGGCAGTCGCTCCATGTAAAATACTGGTATTCAGCTGTATACGGATAGACTGGAAGCCGACCCCAACATACTTGGGAAAAAGGCTAGGCAAATAAAAATAAATAAAAAATAAATCAAAAAAAAATAATTTAAAATAAATTTGGGTATGTGAGTTTAAATGTTTGTGAACGCACCCACGATACAGGAGAAATTCCTAGTGTGGGGCAACATTAAAAAAAAAAATAAGACAGACAAAAATCTTAACATAAGTATATGTGTTTTCGTTTTATGTAAGTACCGTACTTTCATGTGCATTCAGTTCAAAGCTGTTATTTTGAAATAACAAACAGACACTTAAATTTTATTTCTTTGCACAGATGTCCCACCGTGCAGGAAACTCGTACAAAGATTATATGTACCTACCTACCTATTAAAACTTTGCATGCCATTCTGTCAGTGCTGAGAGTAGGTATTGGCTATGTTTCAAGTACCATGCATTAATAATGCATAGCACACTTAACCAAATCCAAATATCAGTATTGCAGGCCACATGTTAACAGACATTGCTAAATTGCATGAATCAACATTATTTTGTTTGTATAAATTACAAATGACCTAAAATGTTAATGCTAACAAAGTTGCACAGCTAGTAATTTATTGATTTAGTTGGGTTTGATTACAAAACTAAAATGTTTGTCGTGTTCATTGAAAAGCTAACAAGTAACTGCAGTCTATAATACTGTACCGTACGCAAAATACGCGCTTTGGTGCCCTTCATTAATTACGTCGAAAAATTTTGTCGATATTTCAAACCCACAGTTCTTGGTGAGATTTTACTTGACCCCTCAACCCCAACTGTAATCTTAGGTTTTTTTTTTTTTAAATACATTTTAATTATATTCATTGATTGAATATTTATTGGCTTGTGTTTAAACGCCTACCAGAAAAGAACCTATTTTACTACCAAAAAAATTCCAACACAATTTGGTGAGCAATGTCCATTTTCTTAGTATAAATACAACACATACAATTATTCTGATGAGTGTCTAATTATTTTGGAACTTAAAACGTTGTTTTTTGGGCACCTCGGTATAGAGTGGGTTTATTTTATTAAACGGTTTTATTTAGCTCACCCCGTTTGTTTTATTCTTGGATCAAATTTAGTAATTCAAATTTCACCCTCTTCCTGTCAACCGATTAATCTGAAATTTTGTATACACTTTGGATTTTGGTGACAATACAATTATGTTTATTCATTATCATTATAAATTCAAGATGGCTGCCGCTACAAAATGGCGGATAATTTATGTTTTATTAATCCCATCAATATGGGTATCAAATGAAAGGGCTCAACAAGCAGAATACAATATACTATATAAAATTAAAATCCAAGATGGCGGCTAAAAACTAGAAAATAAAAATAGGTAAAAAAACTTTTTAAGTTAAACGGTTTTATGTTAAACATACATACATTGCAATGTTTAAGATAAATGTACTAAAAACCAAAAAATAATAAAATAGATACAGTCGTGGGAAAAAACCGTGGGGCACGTCAATTCGGAACTGTCGTGCTGCGGAAATTACAATTGACGTGCCCCACGGTTTTTTCCCACGACTGTATCTATTTTATTATTTTTTGGTTTTTAGTACATTTATCTTAAACATTGCAATGTATGTATGTTTAACATAAAACCGTTTAACTTAAAAAGTTTTTTTACCTATTTTTTTTGAAGTTAAAATATTTTATTTGGTACTTTACTGTCTAGGGTCTAAAAATCTTTTTTGGTGAGCATTTAAATTGTAGCCATATTTATTTAGACATTTAATTGTGTAGTATACAGCTATATTTCAGTGGTGATACATGTTTACACACAGTTTTATTGCTATTTTATAGTATTTAAAAAAAAAGTACCTACTTTCTCCCTCGTGTGATCGGGTGAGATTCTCTTTAACCCCCTCCCCCCTTAAACACTTCATGTAATTAATGGGGGCGTCCAATAATTACATGAGGCGTTTGGACGTGAGGTTGCGGACACAATCGGTACTGTAAGTCGGTTTGCATGTTTCATTTATGTTAGTTGTAGGTATGCATTTAGATTGCGGTGACGATCTAATTACCGGCTGTAATTGATTTACCAAAATAACAATAGTCGATCACTGAAGCGGACATGTGCTTTGATAATAATATGGATCGGCCCGAGAGCCCATTTTCCCAGAGATAGTGGGATGCTCTGCAGGTTGGTACGGAAAAACCTTATTAATACGTCTACCAATACTGCTGAGCGTGCCCGCCTGCTGGCTGTGGGTGAGTGGGAGTCGGATCTGGCTTCAGACACTACCGTCACCTAATATAGGCTCTATGCTAGGTGACAACCTTCCGACTTGCTACATGTTTGCGTCCACATCGCTGTCAATGTGGTGAAATAGTCGACAGCCTCGGACACCATGGCCTTTCCTGCAGTAAGAGCGCAGGCCGGATTGCGCAGCGCGCTTGCATTAATGATCTCATCCGTCGTGCTCTGGCTACCGCCGGTGTGCTTGCTGTTTTGGAACCCAATGGGTTGGCACGCATCGATGGAAAGAGACCAGATGGTATGACCATAATGCCATGGGAGTTGGGTAGGCCTTTGGTGTGGGATGCAACTTGCGTCGACACCCTTGCGCCATCCCATCTTCCTAACACGGTGAGCTGTGCTGGCGTGGCTGCATCAAATCTCAAACGGCGCAAATACAATACAATGTGTTTGAGCTGTTTGGGGTTGAAACTCTGGGGCCTTGGGGTCCGAGTGCTCACCTAATATTTAGGGAAATAGCCAAGAGCTTGCGCGACTCTTCACGTGACCAGGGGGCTGGCCTATTTTTGGTCACAGAATCAGCAATGTCATTCAACGTGGCAATGCTGCCAGCCTTCTGGGCACTATTCCTATTGACAGTGATGTGGACGGATTTTTTGACGCCCTGTAATTTCTCTCTTTGATACTTGTAGGTTTATAAATTATTATAATTTTTCTTATAATAATTTATATAATTATATAAACCTGTAAAATATGACTGACATTAATTATAGATAGGTAGGTACATGCTATACATGGTAGAAATTGTTTATCAAAATCGAACTAAATCAATCAACTATCTTATATTATGTATGTAAACCTAATTTGCGAAAACTCTCTCGATGATAAAGTTTGGAAAATTAATCTAAGCTACTACCAACATACTCATTAATCAATATGTTGTAACTTATATTAGATAAAGGAGTTGTGTTAATATTTAAATAGGTAGAACTTCTACCTATTTATCCGTAGAAGCAAAGGCATACACTATCCAACAATTTTTTTGAAATAGCAGCTCAACAGTTTTAAAATACATAAAAAATAGTACTTCGTAGTATATTTTTTTCGCTTTATTGCTACTGCGTGTAAGTGACATTCGATGACGCAAAGAGAAATGTTTATATAATAATAATATTCCACAACTATCACACAACGCCATCTAGTCCCAAGCTAAGCAGAGCTTGTGTTATGGGTACTAGACAACTGATAAACATACTTATATATTTCTAAATACATACATATTATAGATAAATTACACCCAGACACAGAACAAATGATCGTGCTCATCACACAAACATTTGTCCTGGGTGGGAATCGAACCCACGACCTCCGGCATAGCAGTTAGGGTCACTAACCACTAGACCAACAGGCCAGTCAGTTTAGTGGTGGGTTAGCAATAAATCGTTCTTCTATTATCATAATATACACATAACATAACAACACGCCTGTAATCCTCAAAGGGTAAGGCAGAGGTGTATATCTTTATTTCGCCAGTTATGTTTCAGTCTCATGTACTTGGCTGTCCTATTGTCATTATTCGGGCACAAATCGTGACTCCGTGTCTGCTACTAAGAATTTCTTAATGAAAAAACCATTTAACACTTTACCCTCATGTACAGCAGTCGCACTTACGACCACTAGACCCACGGAGCAGACATTATCTTGTAATTTATTTAACAACAAACTTATTTAACCTTTTTAGCGCCACAGTCACGTATAGACGACAAGCCGAACAAGCAAACTAGTGCTCTAAGTCTGTCGAATTAAGGTACTTTTTGGCTTGTCGTCTTACTTGACCGTGGCGGTCAATGGGTTAAAGCACAACTGATACTAAGAACAAACGCGTGTAATCTTTTTGTTAAAGTATTCAGTCTTGATTGTAAATCGCGGCAACGTACAAGATTGAAAAATAATGGTGGCTTACTACAGCGAGAACAGTATAGTAATTTATACTTGTTGTTGTTTGAAACTTTTATTAAAGTTTAAACAAAACAGTTGTGTCATACATAATAATCGATAAGCCAAAAACTAAGCATCGCTTGCGTGTGTCGTGTCTTGTGGCGCGGGATAAATCTACCATTCTATTCCTACTATACTTTACTGACACCACTATACTGACTATGCGATCGGTCGAAAGTAAGCAGGTGAAGACATGGAATCTGATTTGTCTCACGCACTTTGAATTTGTTAAACTTTACAACAAATTCATTGCTAGCAGATTGCTAAAGATATTAGACCCGGAGGTCATATACGTATAAGTTGACAGAAACATGTAACTGTCGTGCCATGTTTGATTAACTCAAACACGCATTCCAGTTGTCCACATCAGGATTTCAGGACTCACCGCCGACGAGCCCATCAAGGGCAAACCACGGAAACACCGTCGTAGGAGTACCTCTGATATCTACGGAGTACCCACTGCTTTGACTGATGCTGACGACTTCAGGTTCATATATTATGTATGAACAGAACATCGCCGACAAGTTTCCAGCGATGTCCCTGGAGACCTTTTTAGCCCAAATTAAACTTAGCCAAAAATCCGGGAAGACAGCAGATGCAACTATCTGTACCCTTGTTATCGAAGTTCCAGCCAACATACGTAGCTCTAATATCTCAGGCAAGGCTTTTTATAAATTGGATGCCATGTTAAGGACTTCACTTTGGTTAACCAGATGCTACAAATGCCAACAATTTGGTCATGTAGCAAAATCATGCAGAGAGGTAAACTCTACGTGTAATCACTGCGGAGAAATTGGACACTCATTGCCCGTGGACGTGGGAAACGAAATCAGTATTGGGGCAAAAGTATGAAAGCGAGTACATATTTTGTGTTTGTTAGTTAAGTGATTATGATGGCAATAGGCTCGTCTTCTATTACCTATAACACTTAAACATAAATATGGGTGTACTATTGCGTACACCTCTGCCTAACCCTTCGGGGATTACAAGCCATGATGTTATGTAAAAGTGTTCAATCAATTCATATTAGTACCTACTACCGTTAAGGCTTCGCGTGTGCTAAAAACAATTTAGCGAACAAATAACTATTACTTACCGAGTTACGTGATCGATGGCTGCTACGCGAAAATAACATTTATTTGTTTCTATATAAGCCTGCCTCGTACTCTAGTGGTCACAAGCGCTACTCACACCACACACCACATCACTATTAAAATAAAGTTTTAGACAAGAGTATGTAATCTTCAAAGATATTGTAAAATGCAAGCATACAAGAATCATAATATTTATGTTCTGTAACTCGAGGGGGTTGGCGCTGTAAGCCGTAATACAGGTTCTTCCTAGTTCGGCTATAGATGCTAAAACTTTTAGCTACTGCTTTATAATATACCATCCATTTTTCCATCAGGAATTTCTCAGTAGCAGCCACGGAGTCTGGATTTGTGCTCGGTTGATGGCAATAGACTCGCCCCCTATTACATGGAAATTGAACATTACTAGCGAAATGTGGGTTAACTGGTAGGTACACCTCTGCCTATCTCTTCCAGGGTGACAGACGTGAGGTTACGTAGTTCTAGTCTTACTTACGCCACAAATAGGTAATCATCCGTTTAATGCTAAACATATTTAAGAGCGTATGCTACCTCAGATTAGCAAGCCTATTTGTGGTGGTTCAAACTTCGCTTGAAATACTGTTAGAATAAAGTTCTAATCAGCTTGCACTACAAAGCGGTTGTTACGTCTTTCGCTGCGGCCGAATAGTGCGAAATTAGTGGTATTTTGCGATTTACAAAAAAAAATATTGATTGGACTAAAAAAGTAAAACACTATGATTTTGGTATGTTGCTTGTAGAATTGTTTGGCAAAAAAATCAGAACGATGACATGTATTTTAGTATGGTTTTTACTCGTTAAAAGAAATTTTTAGAGGTAACTTCGCGATTTTTTTCTATCGAGCAAAGTTAGTTGTATTATGTTTTCACAATACTATGTCACTAGCATATATCCTGAAGAATATCATATATTTTTCTGATTTTGATTACTGCAGTGAATCATATACTTTTACGCATTATAAAAAAAAAAACTCGCGTTTGAGGTAGTATAAGTTCTTAAGTTGTTTCCGTCAACGTTCAAAGTTAACAGAGATAAAACGATGTTTTAAACATGTTTAGTGCTAAACCAGTGATTTATGGCGCATCTAGGTCTTAGGTAGGGTACTAAAAATACCAACAGTCGACTCGAACACAAGACATTCAAAGGAAAGGTAATGTGATTTTCTTTTCAATAGCAATAAGTTACCTCCTGCGTCTGAAACTGCTATAAATCCTTAACTCTGCTTTGAGTGTCTTGACAGCTTTGTGATATTCTGCTACTATTTCACATTAAAACTAAACTATTGTAACAGATATAAAGTTTGTGCTGATAGCCGAAATACAGGCTATGCCTAGTTCGGCTACAGACGCTAAACTCTTTACTGTAAGTAACTGAAATTGTTGCCACTTTCATTGTAATATAGTATTAAGTTGTTTGAGAATAAATTATATTATTATTATTATTTAGAGTGTGCTTTTGCTTCTCAATTATTATTATTATTATTAAAGAAAGTCCGCTGAAAACGTACAGAACCATCACACATAGTATAATACAAAGTCGCTTTCTCTGTCCCTATGTCCCTTTGTATGCTTAAATCTTTAAAACTACGCAACGGATTTTGATGCGGTTTTGTTTTAATAGATAGAGTGATTCAAGAGGAAGGTTCATGAGTAAAATTTATGCCTCCGTGCGAAGCCGGGTCGGGTCGCTAGTTAATAATAAAGCAAGTCTATTCTTCTTCAAATCTTAAATGCCTCTCAATATGATTTCGGTATTTAGTATTGGCTGTAAAGTGAATTGGGCTGCGGGTTGTTCGAAAGAGATAACGCCTCGGCACAAAGGGCTAAGAAGGAACATGGGTGGTTTTTAGTCAGAAGAAGTCTGACACTCCCTACCGCTCTGCCCAGATCGGGAAGAGACATTTGATGATTTCCCACTCTAAAAAAAACAGAACTAGACAGTACTATGTACAGAGGCCAGCACATCAACCTACCCGAAACTGTAAAATTTCCCAATCAAACTTGAACCTCCTATGATTTAGGAATAAAGTTGCAAATCGATCGTTGTCTATTTTAACGGTATTTAATTGAAAAGTGTGCGTTTGTCTTCTATGTGTTTCAATAAAGATCTATAGAAATCAATTTCAGGTCGCGTTAAATGAGATATTTGTTGTAAACAGAACCTAAATGTCATCAGAAACGGAATAATATCTGTTGTCTTTACGTTTATTTATGTTTCTCAAAGAAGAATACACTCATACTTACTGTATTAACCCTAAATGTTAAAATGAGTTGGACTGACCCCAAGTAACATGGGACGATGACACACACACAGGGGGACGCGGTCGGGAACTCGAATAGGGTCACAATTTCCCCCATATGCATGGGGTTGCGCTGGCTAGGGGTGACTAGTGATGAAAAAAAACTTGGCGACTTACCTGCAGCATGGTGTTGTTGAGCTATCACCCTCTGAAATAACAGAAATTAAACAAAATTTAGGAAAAAAAACTCAAAACGAACAAAACATGATAAATCTAAAAAGTTAAGTAAGTATTAAAAACGGAATAAAAATTTGTGAAAAGTATAAAAAACTATTTTATACGAATAAGAGAAATACAAAAAAAAAACTAAGAAATATTTCTTTCATTTAGATTTCTTTAAACTCATGTGTTACGACTTGCCACACACTCTGAAATATTCCGTTAGTTAGAACCTACCTATATACAAATCAAAGTAGGGTTTGTCTAGTTTGGCAAAATTGTACTAATATTGCAAAACCATTTTGGGATATGGTGTTAAATCATTCATTTATCTAGTCGTTTTTTTTTCAAATGAAAAATGCTCTGTATTATTTATAGGTATTTTTAAAGAAATGTGTTTAACCCTTATTTGACCTGCAACGACGTTATCTCAAGAAATATGGCAATTGCGCGGTTCCCGCTTGTCTGATCGTGACTTTAGCTTCATTCGGAAGCCATGTATAAGCCAACTGTAATTAAAGTGTCCTTTGGTTTTAAACCGTAAAATGAGCAAAGAAATCTTTTCCAGAGATGACGTCATAAGACCAAAACTTTAAAATTTAATAAAAATTTAAAAATATTCAAATTAGTTTCCTAAAATACCATAACATAAATAAAAGAAGAAAAAATGTTACGAGGTGGGTGTATGGGATAAATTAAATACTACTGATTTAACACCAAATAACTTTATTCATAAAAAACAATTATTACACGCGTATCACAAAGGTAAAGACTTATAACAATGTTTTCGTGTGGCTTAACAAATAAAATTGACAACAAATGACAATAAGCTATACTATTAATTACCCTGATGTATATTTAATCATACAAATAAATTATCACTACAGAATCACAGCCATTGCTAACATTTATAATTTGAGTGTTTATTTCCTTTTTCAGCTCAGCACAAAAATAAAATCCATTACTTCACATGTAAATGTCGTCAACTGTTCATTAAAACTTATTGTTACATAAACTTCAAAATGACGAAAACCATTGTGACTGAATTTTTTTCGGTTGAATTATTTTTACAACATTATTTTCAGTAAAATGTCGTTTATATTATCGGTAAAGGTTTGACATGTTTAAAATAATTATCAGTCACCCGGTTCTTCAGTAGGATTATCATACCTACAAACGGCATACCGATTGACTGAACAATCATCACCTGCTGACCTGGGGTCGGCTTCTAGTCAAACTATTTTTTTTTATATTTTGAAATGTTTTTTAAGAATAATTAAAAAATATAAATAAATGTGTATAATATGAATAAACGGAATAATAATAGTGTTTTTTTAATAATAATAATCATAATGTTTATACAACAAAAAATATGTAATTTTTTTACAGTTTAATGACTTAAACTAAACTAAAAGTACACAAAAGTATTTGCATTTGAGGCCGAACTAGGCAAAACCTGTATTTCAGCCCTCAACGCCGATCCCCCTGAGTTACCAATTATATTTATTTTGATTACTTATGCATGAATGTAAAATAGCAGTATTTTACATAAAGCAACTACCTAAGCTATCTGAACTGGATTATACGATTACTTGGCAACACACGGCAGTCACAGTTTCAGGCTTGTGACAACTCTTTTATTTACGGTTATTTACGTTATACATTTACGGTTTCCAAAGGGTGGTCTGTTATTGACATTCGTCGTTCATAACGCCAACCAATCAGCCTTTCAATGACATCGCCGAGTTGTGTTGTTAAGGGCACAGTGAAAGCGGTAAGGGCTACATTGCGGACGTAGTTCGAGACACCGGACGCTATTATCAAGACAATATATTGAAGTATCGGTCAGTGTCCGGTTCCCGTAGATGCTCAGCAATTTGCGCATCTTCGGCGGGGTTTTATAACTAATGGCATGTATTCACTGTGATATCAAAGATATAACAGATGTCAACCGTAACACTTAGTCAAGAGGAATCGTAAACATTTTAGTGAAGTTATTTTGGCATTTCAAGTAGCCTTTCACGTGCTGTTCTACTGATACCAAGCTATTCATCATCATCAGCCTATAATGTTCCCAATGCAGAGACTCAGGCCTCCTCTCTAGGAGAGGGATGGGCTATAATCTACCACGCGGGCCCAGTGCGGTTAGGTAGAGCCAAGCTATTAGACCAATTAAGCTCAAACAATAATTGACAAACCAAAGCAGCATCGGCACAGAAAAAAAGCATAAGTAGGTATGCTATTCGAAATGCCAAAACATTATACTATACGCAGAGCTACCATGCAATGCAAAAATATTAATACCTACAAGATTAAAATTGTTACATTAACGTATTTTAATTCAACTACTAAGCGTCTCAAGACAAATTGATTAAAATAATAATTAAAAGCCTTAATTACAACACAACTAACTGTAACTAGTAGGTATTACTTACTAAAGGCTATAAGAACATCGACGAACGCAAATAGATTCATGAGCACCAATACATTACCGGTCCATATTTGAAGAGTCCTATTTATTTGATCATCTGCATTAAAGGTTAACGTATGAATGTACACTACATGATATTAAACATCCGTATAATGTTATTATTGTGACGTTCGAGTTTCATGGTCATAGCAAATTCCAAAAAAAAGGTCAGGCACCTTTTTTGCATTTTTTGTAGACTCCCCCTTGCCTTCCTCAAAGTTCGACAAAATACAGGATCTCGCAACATTTTTAACAGGCCCTACGCTTGGTCTCGGCTTCCAACAATCTCGGCGAATAGCGAATACACACACACGCGTTCATACGTATACGGTAAACTTGTCCCAATAGTTTGAAATGGAGAAGTTATTACCTTTGAGCTATGATGAGATGAGATGTTTCAAATCTTCCGGACTTACTACGCCCATTTTGACGAAGATTGTTATGTCACATACTTCTGGAACCGGGTATGGTATGAGTAAGTCGTTTTTTCACCTATTTCTTCCTCAATTGATATTTAATTTTGTAAGGAAATATTAAAATCATCAACAAGTTGCTCCGTTTCGTTTTTAGCATCTAAGATCACTTAATTGACACAGTTACGTCTTGAGTCGCCTGTTCACAATATCGTTAGATCTACGGTAGAATTTGCAGTCAAAGGCTAGATAGATAGGACCTCGTTCCCTTAGACACTGCGGGGTTTCAATTAGTGTTGAGAGGCTCACTTCCGTCTAATCATACTTTGTTGTACTGCAGCGTAGGCAATCCATCTATCGAGAACTTTCTTATTCGCAACCACCCTCCATGGATGACACATAAGATGAATGCACTTTTTTTTTCAACAAAACAATATCAAAGACGTTTTCTCTTTTGTTTTTGATTAAGTGGTATTGAACCTGCATTTTAATCAGCAAAGACAAGATAAACATTGTATTCTACGAAACGCAATACTTTCTACAGTATTGATATCTCCGAGTTACATAGTAATATGTGCATTATTTTCTTGACACGTAAAACAAAATCTAACAACGTGCATATGTGTTAAGTATTAGAATACAATTAACATAATGTATGTATTTAAGTCATTATGCAAGGAAATAGTCGTGATTCATTGATACGAAGTTGTTCTTGCTGATTCAATGTGTCTTTTGTAGAGTCCGTATTGAAATTCCGAGACTAGACGTGGTATACTACACAGGGAGAATGCAAAATGCACTAACGTATATTAAGCAACATAAAAAGAGGAGGCAATATGTTGGTAAAATATGCTAAAACAGGCACTGAAAATAAAAACTACGGTAAATATACACTTATATGTCGGCTTTCCAGAAAGCGGAACATACTTACGAATGTTTCCACAGTTGTTGGTACATAGAATGAAAAAAATGTTTTTATTAATTACATTTTCTGTTTTGTTTCATGCAAAACCATTAGAATCTGGCAAAGTAAAAGAACTATCCCATTGGAATCCTACATATACCTACGTTTATATATAGTCCTCTTTTGAAATGGATCTGATCCACAATTCACTTCCATATAAATAGATAACTGCAACATCAAAGCCCCAACTCTTACGAATCCCTTCCCTACCCTTCCCTTCCCTTCTCGACTCCATTTACTTTATGAAGGGTTAAACTCTCCGAGAATTTTAAACTATCCTCGCGAGCCTCCGAATCGACTAGCTATTAGCACGTATTTATATGTGTATTGATGAAAAAATACAGAACTTATTTATAAAATATCATCGGTTTAAAAATTAATTCAGTACTTTTCAAACGAATAAAAAGACTGAAGTAAAAAGTAAGTGTTGTGGATAGCCCTAAAATTTCAAAAAAAAACAGTCAAGCCGTTTCCGAGGAGTAGGTATGGCAACTAACACTGAGACACGAGAATTCGTTAGGTTTAGCAAGGGACAAATTGAAGTATTCGATTCTCGCCCCAAATATGTAAAAAAACAATATCCTTAATTTGCGACGTCATTGTGCCATGGCCCCTGCACGCTCTCCAGATGTCACTCTCTTAGATATCACTCTAGTAGATGTTTATTTTCCGCCATAGACCTGCGTCATTTTTAAAATATGAAGGGAAATTGGATTATATCTAAAAGTCATTGACTCGCGCACATTTTCTGTGAAAAGCGCAAGGGTTGCGAGACTTTTCCGAAATATTTGGTTCTTGTTATTTTTCTTCTTATTTTTTTAGTATCATGTAAACATGCTATTGATGGTTTCAATATATTAAATAGTTTAAACTAACATACTGTATGTATATAGAAGATTCTTCAGGCGTTATGTCGGAATAGTTTCGTCAAATCATTCAATGGAATTTCTAGAAATGTGTAGGACAGGTCAACTACAAATAGGCCACAAATACCGTCAACCGGTGGAGTTTTCTATAGGGGTGATTCGTAACTATAGTCGTGTGTACCAAAAAGAGTAAATTTTTCTAGACATCTATTAAAATTGCATAAATAAAAGAGGACTTACTAAATACCTCGTATGATATTTTTCAGCCAAACGAATTTAAAACATCGTCGTTTTATGTCTCACAATTGTTTAGGGATGGCAAAGACCGAACGAAGTTTTAATTCCACAAAATAACATAGCGGCTATAATCCTGGAGAGGTTGGGCAGTGGTGTAAGTACCTAATAGTACAGCGACATTTCTCTAGTTATGTTTAAGTCCCATGCACTACAGGGCAACCCTATTAACCGGGCACAGTTCCAGACTCCGTAGCGGCTACTATGAAATTATTAATGGAAGAACCATCACTTTTCCCGACCAGAGTCCTCATGCTCAGTAGTTGCACTTTATATGTTTTAATTACGTTTACAATAACAGAGCTTAATTAGTTTATTATATACCTATTAGAGACAATAAAACAATTTCTAATCAAACTAGGATTTGTAAGATCTTCACATAGGTACCTACTTAAAAAAGAATATTACAAACAAAGATAGCCGCGAAAAACATAAAGCTTCCCTTGCAGTCGGGTAAAAAGTATTCATATACTTCACCCTACTGAGTTTCGAGCCCAATCGAGTTTGATTCGAATCGGAGTCAATATGATACTTGATTTATTCGATTGTGAACTCAAAGGTCAAGGGGTAATTCACGCAGGACTTTCGCAAGTTGCGGGGCAATTTATTACAGGCCGTTCAGACATTTCAGTTTATACAGAGTGGGCCAAAAATTTTTGCAAATAGCAACACAAGATTTTTTGGAAAACGTTCGAGGGAGGGGCGTGATGCAGGTGGCAGGTACTGTGCGTCACTTCATGCAATTTTAGTTACGATGAAGCGCTTCACGAGACAACAGCGTGCTTTTTGTGTAGGTAAAACAAATTTACAAAAACAATGATTCCTACGTTACTGTATATATACGACACCTGTTTAGAATTGAATACGGATTACGCCGTGTAAGTGAGTGTCAAAGTGTTAATTTGATCCAAACTTGGGTCGAGAAGTTCGAGCAAACGGGATCGAAAATGAATATTAAACAAACAGGGCGGCCACGATAAAACGACAGCATGAACTGCCATATTATTATCAGCAAAGGGCATAATTGGTCCGTATTTCTTTGAAAATAATCAAGGGAATAATTGTAACTGTGAATTCAGCGGAATACGTCAAGATGTTGCAAGGCTTTTTGACGCCGCAGTTGCATGAATTTCAAGGGTACAACAGCAGGACCTGGATGCAACAAGATGGAGCAACATGCCATACGTCAAATGTGAGTTTAACGGTAGTCAAAGAAATTTTTCCGAACAAATTGATTTCGCGCAGAGGTGATATTCCATGGCCTCTGAGATCCGGGCTTCACAGAGGCCATGGAATATCACCTCTGCGCGATAAATAAATTCGAAGAATTCTATTCGATAAATTCGAAGACATGTGACATCTACCAATCCGCACTGGGCCCGCGTGGTAGATTATAGCCCATCCCCTCAAAGAGAGGAGGCCTGAGTCCCTGCAGTGGGAACATTAATAGGCTGATGATGATGATGATGAATAATTTTCTTTGATAATTCATATGTTGGGGTCGGTTTCCTGTCTAATCGGATGCAGCTGAATACCAGTATTTTACATGAAGCCAACGTCTATCTTACCTCCGCAGCCCAGTTAAGTACTGGGTATTATGATACACCTTGGCAAGACTGGTTGTTAAGCTTTCGTGCCACTGCAGTAACGACTGTTAAAGATCTACAATGACAGCAGTGACCAATAGCTTAACGTGCTTTCCGAGACACGGAGGACACTCGGTAGGTAGGTATGTAATGGTGGTGTTCGAGTTTTAATCGAACCCTTAGCGAAAATGCATAATAGGGATGTTAACTAAAAAAATCTAATTAGTCCGTCAGATAGATTTCCAAAAATATTGGACACACATTTTTTCTTTTTTCTCGTAAACAAACAATGAAGACGATACAGTGCTTTGAAAACTCGTGTGACGTCATATTCTAAGACATTAGTATGACATTTCTTAGCGAGCAGTGACGTCACAACCTCCCACTCAAATCTTTGACGCGTTTTATCTTCGTCAATTTTTATTGATTTGATAGAACATATAATATAATAACATATAATATTTTTCGATAATCTAACAGACGGACTAATTAGAATCAATTTTTTTAGTCAGTAAACATCCCTATTGCATCGAATGCAAGTAGGTATGCAGTATGCACAATGCACATTCGCTCGTTCACCAAAACGTGAGCCAGTTCGTGATTAGATCTCATTAGAGACACCTCGTACTCAACCATTACCATTTACCATTACGAGTACCATATACCATAATCATTTACCATTACTGTTACTATTTAGTTGACGTTGTCTTATATATGTGTTTTAGTGATTTAATATACAGTTATTTCACATACAATACGAGACTTTAACTTCTACGATAAACTACAACTACATACTACCAAATACTACCAATACGGAAAAGGAATGCTAGATCACCAAAGCGCCTGCACTAAGTACTTTGTACAGGTGGTCTCTGATAATTATCAATTCTGAATATTAGCTAGACAATTTTTTTTTGTTACTAACAATCATTAACAGACAGGGTTCGAACTACCGGTTGTCAGAGCTCTTGAGAGAGGAACCTCTTAATAAATACACGCCGTGTCCAGAACTGCTTTCTGTCAGTAAACCAAACACATTGTCAGTTAAGCCAAACAAGAGGCAAACCAGAACAACGACTACCCAAAAGGTTTCTGCCAACGAGCTATGGAGTGAAGTATACTGGGTATTAAACTTACGGACCGCATCAGAAACACCATTTCGCTCCAAAACCTAAATAGCTGATGTTGGTCTTACAGCTGCGAGTTTATAATTGAACTGGGCTGGTCACATCTGCAGCATGTCGGAGGAGCAATGGGCAAAAATTACCACTCAGTGGCTACCAAAAGGCAGGAAACGACAATGCGGCAGGTCCAGAAGGAGATGGTGGGATGAGCTGGACTCTTTCACAAAAGATTGGTCTACAATCGCAGTAGATCGCAAAAAGTGCAATAGGCTCATAATAAAAAAATAAAAAGCTTTACTCCGGTGTCTCCAATACTACCTTCTTTGTGAAGACGTGATACGAAGTCGTAAGGCAAATTTATTAGTCTCCTTCGCGTCACAAAAATAGCCCAAGATCTACATGAAGATAATCACAATCACGTACATAAATCAATTTATGTGACAATATAAACAGTGCCAACAACCGATTATCGTAGCCTCCTTTAGCGAAAACGTTAAAAGTGTCAATGTAAGATTTTGTCACAGATACAAGACGCTTGGTTACGAACACTGAACATAGCGTATAATAAACCGTACATTTTACATGTTTAGGCTACATTTGAGGGCACACGATGCTTATCAAGTGATAATGGACAATGTAAATAAAGCACTCGACAGATTTGTTTTCATTTTAAAATATTTTATATGAAAGAGGTGACATAACCTCAGGTCTTAACTATTCCTACATAATTCAATGACTGCAGTAGACAATCTAGTTGATTCGATGCTTGAATAAAACTTGACCTGAATCGTTCATAAAGTGACGTGTGTGTAAGTGGCTATTTGAAGAAGGAACAGATGCATCGTTAAAGGACAGATTGCATCACAATCTACAGCTCTGCACTTTGCCATGTTGTCTATAACGCAAAACCTATTTATGACCTAATGGCGAAATCGACGTAAATATAATTTGCTCTAATTGCTACAACATGAACATGTGCTCATAAGTAGTCAAGGATATATTTTTATGTAAATAAACTAGACAAATAATTGACATGAGGTATATATTATATATGTGTCAACAATTATACAGGGATCGGACACACACAAACGGCTACTACGTTTTTAGTAATCGAACCAAACTCACCATGAACGAAATAATTTTGAAATAATCTGCTGTTTCCTACAAAAGTGCAATACGCGGCCGAAATGTATGGATCATTTATGATCTCTATCTCGGAATGATGTTCTAAATAGGTACGTAGTAATCGTTTGTACCCTCCAACTTGTACGAGGCTCGGAAATGACTGAAATGATGAAAACCAAACCCGGCAGTGTCCACATGCATTAGCAGTAATGAGATAGCTATAGGAAATGATAACACCGAATGTTTGCTACAAATATTCCGCCTTCATTATTATAAAATGTCGTCATGTTTACTTATAGGCGAAAGTAACAATGAAATTACATTATCAGTTCTCACTGCACCAAGTGAAACAATAGAAAACTCGATTCCACCCGATAAGACAAAGTAAACAGTCACTGTGACCGATGCAAAATATGAAAGCGATCTGGAACAACCGGTGGCTTAGCTTATTACAAACAAATTGATCGTCAATCATGATAAGACAAAAGGGACCCGAGATAATGTCGGAGTATTTTCCGGCCAAATTGATCGAATCTTAGGTACATGGAACATTCTACGGACGCGGCTTCTATAGTACCTACATTAAAAACATATTAGCATCGTAAACAAAGATTGTCACGACACCTTACGCAGACATAGCAATAGTTTATCAACAATAAATATGCATGAGTATAATGAGTTTACGTGTCTGTGCTCCGACCTAATATTATCTTGTTGAGAAAACTAGGTTATAGGGCAAGGGTAATATACTTCTAGTAGTAATTTCATTAATAAATACGAGTACATTATGAGCTAAATTCGATTATGTTTAAGAACTTCTTCACCAGTAAAAACACGTCCATCTGTATTTACGTAATCATAACCAAATATGTAAAGCGGTTCTTCGTTCCTCTTTCTAATATAATAACTTTCAGTGTCGTAACGAGTCTTCATGAATCTTCTCGTAACATTTTTTACGGTTGTCTACGTTTTCCTCATTCGACAATAGAATTAATTTTAAATATCTATTATAAGTCATGTGTATGCTAAACTAGGGATCGACAGGTTAAAGCTGGTGATTGTTAATCGAACAGGAACAATAGCCAAACGGGGCCCCGAAAACTTGTGCGTACTTATGTCGCGACGATTATTTTCCGTACATAGAATTTATTATCAGTTGTAAATCAATAACAGTATTATCAATGCGAGCGCTGATTGCATTAGGTTACAATTACTGACGAATTCATAAGTACAGACGAGGCAATAAATCCGTGCCAAATTGGTTGCATCCTGTCGCCGTTTATCGGTACTTTCATTTTAACATGAACAGATTGCAGTACCAAAGAACGCAGGATATATCTTGCATTGTCAATATTAACGCATCATTTAGTAAGCAGGCACCAGCACAGTATGTAAAGGATTTTGATGGAACATCACGTAGATACTCGTAATTATGATTTAGCTGTGCGGTAGCACTTTTCATAAAACGCTGGCCTCGTCTGCTGCGTCGTATTACTAACTTTTTATAAACAGGACTGCGTAGGTAGACGGCAAGGACTCAGGAGTAGAGTGTCAGTTTCTCATGTATTCAAAAACAAATCTTAGGTAATATTTAAAAAATAGTTGAAAAAAAACCTGATTAATTTATCAAGTGCTTGTTTTTTGATTTTCAGGATTTTAGTTGGGTTTTTTGAGTTTTCTTGCTTTTCTGTATAGCAAATAGCAATCTATATAAATAAAAAGAGAAGTCCTGACTGACTGACAGACTCGTCAACGCCCAGCCCAAACCCTTGGACCTAGAAAGCTGAATTTTGCAAATTTTGCAAATTTTTCCCATTATAATGTAGACAAGGAATAAGGAAGGATTTTTCGAAATTCAACCCCTAAGGGAGTTAAATAGGGGATGAAAGTTTGTACTTATGGAAAATCGTCATTTTTGTAGTTAAACCGACATCCACGCGGGCGAAGCCGTGGGCAAAAGCTAGTGTGAAATATTTCACAGACAATTTAACTTTTCTTTTAATAAGATTGGTTGTTTTTCATTAAAAAAAGCGAACTCCTCAATATGCGTCCAGAATTTGTCTCCTCAAAATGTTACCTGTGACACTCGCGCTACTAAGACAAATCTAACAACGACGTATAATTTATCCAAATCAGTTCATCCGTTTAGTAGTCAAGAGGTCACAATTGAATGGACATAAGTACATACATAAAGAGCGCGAAAAACTTTACCCTTCTTCTGGGTCAGTCGGATAAATACTTTAACACGTACTGTAACACTTAACAAATGTATCACAACAATATTATAGAGCGATAAACCTGACATAATTTGTGTTTCAATTACGATAAGAGCCATGTTTTATCAATCAAACATTTGATTTTTAAAGTGTATACTAGCTAATTGACAATATACTTAATATATCAAACAAATAATAATGTTGTAATGTAAAACTGACTCAAAATTAAATTGAGTAGTTCATTGAATCTTTAGTGCATGGCTGAGGATTCAATAAACTGCGAGCAATGAAGATGAAATGCACTCAGCGGATGTTGAATTCTCACTTATTGTATTATTTTCTAGACATCTTATAATAAATGTATGACTAAAATGCAGAAGTATAGCTGTCATTACCTGCTGTTGTTCTTGTGCCGACTGTTTCTGTGCATGGTACTGTGCTACAAGCCTTATTCCACTCAACTCCAACGACCGAGGATCTAAAGATCGACTACGCGGCTTCTCTGAATAAAACACATCTTCGTCTCTTTTCCCCTTTTTCCATCTAAAATAGTTAGACATATCTGTCCATTCACTATCACAGACACTCACACTAATATGTTCATTTCAGTGAATATGGTTTGCACGAGCGTTGTTATAATTGGCACATTTCTCTAATCACGGGGAGGTTATACCGCGAAGGCATCTCCGTAAGTACTGAGAGATAACGTAGCCGTCACGAGACGTCGTTTGTTATGCAACGGCGAGTGAGTGAGTGACCGATATCCGCTGGTGGCAGCCGGCAGCCCAGTGCTACAGCGGAACTGGGGAACCGATGCGGGAGATGCGCCCGCGCCACCTATCAGACCAACCGCTCACGCACCCAACGCCACAGTGCTCGCTTGAGGTCACAATCTCACAACACTTGACAACTTAACACCTACACATCGCTATTGGTGAGGGGGAATCGTGATATCGTAATTTAGGCCATAGGTTATTTCAACACTCATAACATGTACCTAATAAAATCTGTGACATTTTTCGCGATTATTTGCCAGACTTATCATAAACGATTAAAAAGTGTCATTGTTCGTGATACTGGCATGTTTACTTCCCGAGTTGATTGATAATTGCGCACGAGTGGCTGCGCCAACTGGCCTGGACAAACGCCCGACGGTTTTGATCCCGGGGTAGACGTCACATGTCCATTTAATACCAGCCGTGTAATCTCCTACATTACACGGCATGTACTTACCTAACTAGCAAACAACGTGCGCACGAGTCTGCAGTATACAAAAGAGTAGATGATGTAATCAAATCAATTTAAGGATAAACGCTTCAAAACAGCTGGATAATTGCATGTTGTTGTTGTTTTCAAATTAAATGAGTATGCAGACTGTAACTTCGCATATCGATAACTTCGACCAATCATGCTCTACTGAGTCGTGGGGCTTTTGGGACCGTGACCGTGGGGCTTTTGGGACCGTGACCGTGGTCCCGGATTTCACTTAAAGATACAATAATTATTTTTGAGTTGTATTTTGAGACCACAAATAAAATAAAGACATTTATGTTTTGGGAAAGTACGGTCAACAAAAAAATTCTGAATTTATACAAACAAAATAATTTTAATAAAACATACAGTATTTTATATTGCAAAAAAGGGACAGCCATCTATTATTATTAAACCATACAATTAAATTAAAAAACAAAATTATCGTAATTAAATACAATTACGATAATCATTACTTCTAAATTAACTTACTACAGTTTAATTTAAAACATTTCTGTTTATTATCCCTTCAATCTACACAATCGCACATAAAAATCACCTCTATACATATAAAAACCGGCCAAGTGCGACTCGGACTCGCGCATATAATATATGCGCGAGTCCGAGTCGCACTTGGCCGGTTTTTAAAAAGGAGGTTTCTTAATTCGACCGTATATTATATTCCTTTTTTGAAGTCGGTTAAAAACGTAAAAATGTTTTTGTTTGCCCAAAATGAATAAGATAGAGTAATACTGCATTGGACGCAAAGACCGCCATAAAATTCCTAGTTCCTATTCCCGATGGAGCGCCATCATACTGTCCGCGTTAAGAGCTAGGTGTGGAGATCTATGGGGCGGTTATCTCACACAATCATGATATTAATATCTTCTGACTTGAATCCAGCACAAGTTAGCTAGTACACAAATGCCTTGCCTAAAATGTGTAAGATAAGACAGAATATTTCAAAGGTGGGACAAATCAAACAGGATGGCATTCAGAAGATAGCGCATAAAACCTGGTTGAGACATACGCTGATCAGTGGGAAGATAGTACAAAAGGCAGGAGGCGTCTAGTCAGCACAGGGAATGGACCCAAATGTCTATGAAGACGATAATGGTGAAGGTTGGACGATACTAATTTTGAAATTGAAGCTGAATCGCATATATTTTCTGTTTTTTTTTGTGTTAATGTCATATCAGAAGAAAGAGTGACAGACCCCTTCTCTACGTGAGACATTTAACCATTAAATAGGAATAGCTCCATGCATCTAACAAGATATATTTCATAAGTAGTATTTTATCTTTATAGCCGACAGAATTGGATTCTAACTGCTGAACGTAAAACATCAAAGAGTTTAAATACATCTCATATGAATTCAGATACCAGCAATGATCAATATTATATGGTATAATTTGATTTATTTATGTTCTTAGGTAATCACCATCATTCACAGCCTGACCTCGCCCACTGCTGGGCACATGCCAATCACCATGTTTCTGTGACAACTTCTTTTCGGACCCTTAGGGACCGAGCAAATAAAGAAGCGGTGTATGAAAACCCGAGCCACAGCTAGTGAGTTCATATTTGCCGTCACCACATTATTTTAATAAGGTTGCTAGAAAATTCATTACAACGCGACCTAGAAGTACAACGCGAGCAAAAAGGTTTGTCCATTGTCTGAGCAGAAGTACTTATAGCACAATACTTGCGCCGAAATTTCGCATATGCAGTGAACAAATGAACTTATTCCACTTACCACAACTTCATAAAACTATTCAACACAAGAAATAAGTGCAAGAATACCAGCTCGATCTCTTCTATTAATTCTTCTTCGTCTCTCTGCTGTTTCTTACAACACTGGCACGATCCCATAGTTCTACATAAATGTATTTTTAGAAATAAAATTAAAAACGTCACTAATTTCACTTAGAATTAAATACGCTCCAACATGTCACAGAAAGCAATTCGTCTTAAGCGATCGAACGTAGCCCTTTGAATAAAGACAGGAGCAAGAAACCAATTTTATTACCCTACAATAATTGACCTAGGGGGCACACCTACTGCAAAGAGATTTATAAAAGAGTAATTCGAAAAAGATATTCAAAGGAAACCTGTTATTAATAATGGGCCCTACGAATTGGTCATTGAAAACATAATAAAGGGAGCCATTCATAAAGATGCTGGTACAATAAGTGACCACCATAAATGTATGTACTTAAGAAATTAGGACATGTTCAATATATAAGCAGATTCAATATCTTTTGGTAAAACACTATAAAGGATGTTTGGTGCATCGTTTGCCAGATTGAACGGGTTGAAAGAAGTAGTAATTTGCTGTCACTTCAACTTCAAAAAAAATTAAGTTCAAAAATCTAAAACCCGACTACTAACAAAATCGCGGTCTTAAAAGTAGAAAACAAGAAAATAATTCTTGTCTGATATTCTTCGTAGTCGCATGCCACTGATACCTGATGCTCCTTCATGGCGTTCTCATTGATACAAGGTGGCATGCGACTACGAAGAATATCAGACAAGAATTATTTTCTTGTTTTCTACTTTTAAGACCGCGATTTTGTTAGTAGTCGGGTTTTAGATTTTTGAACTTAATTTTTTTATTTGAATTTTATTTTTGTGTGTACTTAAACTATAATATAATACATATTTGTAATGTGCTCGCCAAGACCTTTCATTTGATACCAAACTTGCTATGGTTATCTCAATTTAATATTTTTGAGGTAAGTTTTTGACATTTAAATTCCGTCATAAAAAGAATTTATAAAATTTATAATAGCCTATGTCACCCGGGCTATTCTTACGAATCTATTGACACCTAATTTATTAAAATCCGTTCAGTAAATTAGGCGCTACGGTGGAACATACATACATACATACATATATACATACATACATATATACATACATACATACATACATAGACTGCCAAAATCATTACCCTTCCTTTTGGCTTCGCCGTAGTCGGGTAAAAACTCATTCTTGGGCCCACCGATTTCTTACTTGACTTATGAAAAATTACTAAATTGGGCATTTAAACTTTTTTTTAATGATAGTAGTACAAGCCGTCAAATTTTATTTACATTTTGATTTCTACTGCTTTCTGATTCTATGGAGTTCAACCGTAGTCACACACAAGTAAGTTTCCAAGATTTTGAAAACGTAATAATTAACTTAAAACTTAACTTTAAGTATAAATGAAAAAGTATGCGATTATTTGAAATTTATTTATTTATTATTAAAATCCACAGCTTTTTGAAATTTTATATTAAAAATACAAACTTATCCTACAGCCAATTAAGGAAATAAATATAAAATTTGGCAAACGATGCACGAAACACTCTGTATATCCTCACGTTACGGTGCAACAGGAACTTTTGATTAAATTATATTATAACTGGATGGATAAAACTTTTTTCAAATAAAAAGCAACCGACTTCAAAAACACCAAAAAAATCAGCTTCTGAAGGTAATATTTGTTTGTTCGATTTGGTTTTTTTGCCACCGACTTCAGAAGCTGATTTTTTTTTCTGGAATTTATTTTTCACTTTTTGGTGTTTTTGAAGTCGGTTGTTTTTTCTTATTAAAATTACGTTTCGAAAAATTCAATTTCGGGGACGTCCGCTGCGTAAGGAGCCGACCACGCGACTGAGCAGCGCGGACCGTACCTACCTCTCAGATCAGATGTAAAAGGCCACGCCCCTTTCTCCCGAAGTGGGCACGAACGCGAACCGAATTAAACCCGAAACCATACCGCGCCCGCCGCAGCTTTGCTTTTTTCTCCGATTCACTTTGCAAAACGGACTACCACGTAAAAGCCTTTTTATTTTTCGGTTTTTTATATACCCTATGACACACAGCAATAATGTAGCTTTCTATTGGTGAAAGAATTTTTAAAATCGGTTCAGTAGATCCCGAGATTACCCCTTACAATTTAACAAATATACACACAAACTTTACCTCTTTATAATATTAAGTATAGATAGTATAGATGAAACCTAACCCTTAACTTTCAAGATTCCCTTATTATTGCAAATGGGGGATAAATCGGTGAATATACATAAAAAAATGTGTATTGTACACATCTGCATACCCCCTCAGAGCATACAGGCGTGATATTACGTCATGATAATGTATATATTATTATATTCAATAAACATCCAAGCGATTCCAGCAATTACGACAGATTTGCAGTCTATTTTTGAAGAGTTCCATTGTATATCTCCGAAGATCAGCACGAGATCTTCACCAAATTAGAATGGGACCACCTCAGGAGTATACTCTTTCAAATAAAAGAAGAATTTTGAGAATCGGTCCACAAATGGGGGAGAAATCAGGTAACATACATTAAAAAAAAAATACATACACACGAACATAGAACCTCCTCCTTTTTAGGGTTCCGTAGTCAAATAGGAACCCTTATAGTTTCGCCATGTCTGTCCGTCCGTCATCGCTTAATCTCTGTGACCGTTAGCACTAGAAAGCTGAAATTTGGTACCAATATGTGTATCAATCACGCCGACAAAGTGGTAAAATAAAAATTGGAAAAAAATGTTTTATTAGGGTAGCCCCCCTATATGTAAAGTGGGAAGTGATTTTTTTTTTTATTTCAACCCTAACGTGTGACATATTGTTGGAAAGGTATTTAAAAATGAATAGCTGTTTACTAAAATATTTTTTTGATAATGTCAAAAAATTCGGAAATAATCGCTCCAAAAGTAAAAAACAATGCGTCCCCCCCCCCCTCTAACTTTTGAACCATAAGTTTAGAAAATATGAAAAAAAATCTGAAAAGTAGAACTTTATAAGGACTTTCTAGGAAAATTATTTTGAACTTGGATGGAAACAGCAGTTAACCAATATAATTTGGTCCCTGAATCGTATGAGCGCCTATACAATCCAGAGGTCAAGTTTCATTGGCCCGTAGAAGAAATTGTATAAATTATAGCATACCGTTTTGGTACGGAACCCTTCATGTGCGAGTCCGACTTGCACTTGGCCAGTTTTTTTTAAATGGGTTAAAAAACGATACACCAGTGATGCTGTTGTCAAAACATGGCCTTGGACTACCCCTGGTAAGAGTATAAATATAGTTGAATAAATAATATTAGCTTGCGATATAAATAGAGCTAAAGCAAAAAAAAAAAATACTCAAGGGAATGTAAGGGTTCGTGTTCCCAAGCTACAGTGTAGAGCTTCATGTGAGAAAGTTACTTGAACAGTATGTTAGTTTAAACTAGGGACATATTTTGAAACCCGCAATAGGCATATTTCGGAAAAGTCTCGCAACCCGTGCGCATAAGATAGAAAATGTGCGCGGGTCAATGACTTTTATGTATAATCCATTTTCCTTCATTTTTTTTTTTTTTTTTTTTTAATAAAACGTTGCCCCACACTAGGAATTTCTCCTGTATCGTGGGTGCGTTCACAAACATTTAAACTCACATACACAAATACCCAGACCCGGAACAACTATCTGTAGGTCTTACAAATATTTGTTCCGTGCGGGGATCGATCCCGCGACACGCAGCGCGGCAGTCCATTGCTTAAGCCACTGCGCCAACCGTGTCGTCAAATTCATATTTTAATACCGGGTAGGACAATGGCGAAAAAGAAACGTTAGTGGAGTGCCGTAAGGTATAAATATTGTAAAATCTCGGAATCCAGGGCCGGTCAATGAATCTACATAAAAATTTTGGACTGCAATTGTAAAAGCCCATGACCATAAACTTGTATTTAGACATTCTAAAAGTTATCTCAAAACCCACTTATGGTTGGGTTAACCTCCATTGGATGATGATGATGAAAAGAGAAACACTGTCAATCTCTACCGTGACAAGACAAATATTGATCAGTTCATGAAATACTTATTTACGAGTTAATATTCTGCCAATACGCGCACCGTTTACAAAATTAAAAAAAAAAACTTTATTGCAAAAATAAAACCGTTTTCAAAAACACAAATAAGAAGTGAACAATGAAATAGTTAAGTTATCTAAAGTCGGTGACTTTTATTTTAGTTTTTTGCCACTGACTTCAGAAGCTAAGGTTATTTTTCACTTTTAGCGTTTTCCATTTTTATTTGTAATATTCATTATATTTCCGCATTTTTTTCATTTGTTATCAAAATATGTCATTGTAATAGGCTAATCATCAATAAAATGGAAACTTACGGAACCCGACTTTACAAATGTGGGTGCAATGTTCACATCTGCGTACCCCTACAGAGCAGGCAGGCGTTATGTTATGATACTGTGTAATTAATAAACATTCAGTAGATTATAGCAATCCGGTCGGATTTGTTGTGTGTATTTATTGAAGAGATTCATTGTATATTTCCGAAGATCATGGCATGTATATGGCATGATGGCATGCGTAATTTTCTCTTAATTTTTTCGTTATTAGTTCGCCTAATCTGACAAAAAGAAAAAAATCTATGCAGTTCTTTTTGAGTTCTGTTTGTTATTACATACAGACAAACTGGATGAGTATTATAAGACAAAATTAAGCATGCCATATATATCTTAAAGATAAGACTTTTATTTTCATCGACGTCGTATCGTGCATCGACACGTTACCGACGGCGTGTCGTAGTATTCCACGACGCGACGTCGTATCGTGAAACGAAGCCGCATCCACAGAACATAAAATACAGTAGAAGTAGCATGTGGGCGGGGCGCGCGTACCCCGAGCTTTGCGCTGTTCCGCAATTTGTTTCTCCCACACACACGCCACGCACATCAGTCTAGATCGAAGCGTCACAGTGACAATAACTTAGAAAAAAATACTAAAATGCCTTATTGTGCTGTTCTAGAGTGTAAAAACGATAGCAGAACCAAAAATGTTTCAAATGGTGGTATATCATACCATCGGTAAGTCTTAATTTACTTTATTTCGATTAAAATTTGAAAAACATTATTTTATTAAACAAGACAAGTACAAATAGACTTTATTGTTTATTCTATAGGGTCTACTTTCTTTTAAACTTAAACATATTATTCTGGAAGATTCCAAATAAGCACATGTCACAGTTCGCTACTCAATTAGAGATTGACGTTATCGATAATGAGTTATCGATATTTTAAAATTACAATGTTCGCCGTCTAGTTTAGTAAGTGGCCTACGTGTTAGTCTGAAATTTTATCAAAGTTCGCTAAGGAGTTGTTCGAGTTAAAACGAGTGTAGCTGCCGGCGAAATCGCAGGGTTCCCATGTCAATAGAAAGTAGATACTAGGTACCCGTAGTAACAAATCGTGTAGTTTAGCTATGATAATTATGAATATTTCTATCAAGTAGTTTAATTTTCGAAATCAATCAGTAGTTTATCATGACAATTTTAACATAACAATAAATTCTTAATTATTCTTTCTAAAAATCATAAGCATTATTATAAATTTATAACACTTGATTTCAAACTTAAGTAATTACATACTTGATAAATGAAATTTAAAAATATTTATCGACTCTTTTAGTTTATTTGAAAATAAAACGCAATGTCGATAAATATGGCAACGGCAGTGGTACAACCCTAGAAATGGACGAATAGCACACAAATAGTAATGAGCTCGTTACGGAAATATCAATCTTATTTTAAATGACATAATGGTTTAGTGTAGTGACATCTAGCGGCGAGTAGCAGAACTTGGTCGTGAAACTATTCCTTAAGAGCTAATACGTAAACAGACTAGATAATAAAAAACTCTATCGGCATATGATTATGGTTTATTTTCAAATAAACGAAGACTAATATATTACCTAATTTCATTCAATATTAAATTACCAATCACACCACGGTTTTCTTAGTGTTACGAAATACAATTAACCTGTTTATGTGTTAGTTTGGGTACGCTGGTTCCGATATTATTAAAGCGCTATGCGATTTCTACTGTTTTTTATGTTCTGTGGCCGCATCCTTGTACGACGCGACGTCGTATCGTGTTTATGTGTGGGAGCCCTCACCGCCTTTTTTTTTTGTGGGTGTAAAATCATCGAATAACCCCCCCCCCCCCCCCCCCCGCTCTTGGGCAGAGCGAAGCGGAGTGTCAGACTTCTATTGACTAAAAACCAAACCCATGTTCCTTCTTCGCCCGTGTGTCGGAGCCGCGTTATCCTTTCGATAATCCACAGCCCCGACGGGAGCCCTCACCGCCTTGGTTGCAGTTATATGGAGAGGCGGCGGACAAGTGGACAACCCCTAGTCCGTCGTCCCCCTGGACCCTACGCCCGGTACGTCTGCCGCGGGTCGGGACCACAGTTCTTGTAAAATGACGGTTTCACAAAAGAGATCACCGAATCCCACGACTCTGCGCTTCCGAATATCCAAAGAGCGACACCGGTACCGACAGGTCGACTTTGACATGTGTTACGAGGTCAACCCCGCACGGATCAGATCACAGAACATAAAATACAGTAGAAGTAGCATGTGGGCGGGGCGCGCGTACCCCGAGCTTTGCGCTGTTCCGCAATTTGTTTCTCCCACACACACGCCACGCACATCAGTCAACTTAGAAAAAAATACTAAAATATACGCATCTGCAAAGTCCCTGCGACGACTGCGGAACTTTCTTCCAACTGCTACAAAAACTGCGCTGGCTCAATCTCTTTTACTTCCCGTTCTTGACTACGCTGATGTCAGTTATCTCGATCTTACTGAGGCACAGCTAGATAAACTTGAGCGACTTCAAAACTGTTGCATAAGATTTATATTTGGCTTGCGCAAATATGATCACATTTCTGAATTTCGTACAAAGCTCAAGTGGCTTCCTATACGTCTTCGCCGGAATTCTCATATCCTGTTTCAGCTCTACAGTATTATGTTCAATCCTACAACCCCCGCTTATCTTAAAGAACGTTTCAAGTTCCTTCATGACACACATAATAGGGCTTATTCCACTTTTCCCCCCTGAGAAAATCCCCCTCAGGGGGGAAAACTGGACTCGGATGTAAGACATGTCCAGAAAGTCCCCTTGGCATTTTGAGTTATTCCACAAATCCCCCCTGAGAGAATACTTTAGGGTGGAAAACTGAACTCGAATGTAAAATCATTCCGAAAATCCCCCTTATCATTTTGAGTTATTCCACTTTTCCCCCTTATGGTTACATTTTCAAACGGTATTGGCGAGGACAAGTAGGAGATGAGAAAAAAAGGATTGTGGCGACTAGCGACATCTATCGCAACACCTGCGTACTAACAACGATTAACAGAAATCCTACATCGCGCTATCAACTTTATCCGCGACATAAGCCTATATAGGAGTTCCCGACTTACAACTGTCGGGCAGTTAGCCCGCCGGACACAACACCCGTCCGGTCGGAGGATCCTCCCTTTTCTACGGGGGATGAGGAGCTTTACACCCTGTTCCTCATACCCCCAAACTGGTGACCCCGAGCATGAACGTCAGCGCAGCCTTCGTGCAACTACTTCAGACGTCGTCACCACTTCCCCTTCGCCTTCGAGCAGCGAGTCATACCGTCAGCCAGCAGCCACGGCTTCATGGGGTATCCTGTCCACCAGCATGCAGCGGAAGCGCATTCCTGGACATCACCCCCAGCCTCATCAGCGACTTTGGCACAGCACACTGCACTTCGGCCGGTCAGCAAGCAGAGACGCCCTTCTCTCCTGGTCGACGCAGCAGCCAGCCACTACGCAGCACTGCACACTCCGACTCACTGGAGCATACGCAGCATCACGGCAAGCACTGCATCTCTCCGACTCACTGGAGCTAATATGCAGCATCACCCCGACTCACTGGGGCATCACCGCAGACAGTTCCGACTCACCGTGAACTATGCGGCATCCGGTTCCGACTCACTGGAACCTTCCACTGGCTGACAAGCGCCAAGACTTAACCTGCTTTCGACCTCCGGTCTCGGAGGGGAGTGATGTGGCGACTAGCGACATCTATCGCAACACCTGCGTACTAACAACGATTAACAGAAATCCTACATCGCGCTATCAACTTTATCCGCGACATAAGCCTATATAGGAGTTCCCGACTTACAACTGTCGGGCAGTTAGCCCGCCGGACACAACACCCGTCCGGTCGGAGGATCCTCCCTTTTCAATGGGGGATGAGGAGCTTTACACCCTGTTCCTCATACCCCCAAAGGATATTAAAGTCCCACAAACTACCAGGACATCAGAAGTAGGCAGGAGGTATTGAAAACTGGAATGAAAGTTTTAAAAAAAGCATAGATGGTAAAGTCCCACCACAAACTACCAGGAGATCAGAAGTAGGAAAAGAGGTATTGAAAACTGGAATGATTTAAAAAAAAAAAGCATAGATGAAACTACCAGGACATCAGAAGTAGGCAGGAGGTACCTATTGAAAACTGGAATGAAAGTTTTTTTTTTTTTAAAGTATAGGTGGTAAAGTCCCACAAACTACCAGGAGATCAGAAGTAGGAAAGAGGTATTGAAAACTGGATTGTTTTTTTTTTTTTTTAAATCGTAGATGGTAAAGTCCCAAAAACTACCAGGACATCAATTCAGTAGTAGGCAGGAGGTATTAAAAACTGAAATGAAAGATTTTTTTTTTAAGTATAGGTGGTAAAGTCCCACAAACTACCAACTAAACTATAACATAACATAAAGTTAACTTAATAATATAGTTATATTATTATTTTTAATCCTCATCTGCCTAGCCTTTTCCCAACTATATTGGGGTCGGCTTCCAGTCTAACCGGATTCAGCTGAATACCAGTATTTTACATGGAGCGACTGCCTATCTGACCTCCACAACCCAGTTAATACTAGATAATACGATACCCTTTGGTAAGACTGGATGTCAGAATTTCAGGTCACTGACTACCTGTAACGACTGCCAAAGATCTATATATATGGCAGCCGGGACCAACAGCTTAACGTGCTTGCCGAGGCACGGAGGAAACTCGGTATGTCGGGCGGTCGCCCATCCACAGACCGACCTAGGCAAGCACAGCTTTACCTAAAGACCGACCCGAGTGGCAGTTCTTAGTAAGGCACGAGCTCCACAATATTATTATTTTTAATATAATAAAAAAAAAACATTTCTTTAGACTATAACATGTCTGTCAATTTCAGTATTAAAATTTAAACTGCAATAAATATAAAGCGATTTTAACTTGCCTTTGCCCAGCAGTGGGACAATATGGGTTAGTAAAAAAATTAAACTTGTGAATGGTCAAAAGAGTTTTATTCCCTCAGGGGGGATTTCTGGACGTTGTTTCTTTTCGATTCCACTTTTCCCCCCTAGGGGGGATTTTCGGGGGGGATTTGTAGACTTGTTTTTTTTTTGTGTCCACTTTTCCCCCTTAGGGGGGATTTGTGGAATAATATTTTTTTCAATTCCACTTTTCCCCCTTAAGGGGGATTTTAGGGGGGATTTGTAGACTTTATTTTTTGGATTCCACTTTTCCCCCTCAGGGGGGATTTTCAGGGGGGATTTGTGGAATAAGCCACATAATAGATATCTGAGGTCATCGGAAAACTTAAGATTAGAGATGCCGATGCATTCCACCAGTTTCTACGACAAGTCTTTCACAGTTCAAGCAGTACGGTTATGGAATGCCTTGCCAGTGTCTATAAGGCTGGCTCAATCTCTGCCAATTTTTAAAAGCATGATAAAGAAACTGTATCTGTCTCCGTAGGCTTAAATTTTTGTTAGCTATTTTAATTTAGTTCTTCGCACGTGTCTATAATGTAAATTTATATAAGTGTTAGTGGAATATGTTTTATGTATGTATATGTGTGTATTTATTGTATATAATTATGTAAATGGTACACCACAGGCTACCTGCAGTATTGTTTCTCCTTCTTCCATATATCCATCCAAAGGTTGTCTTTAAAAGATCGCTTTAAGCGATAAGACCGCCCATTGTGTCACCCCTTGTAAAATGTTTTACTATTGTTTTTTTTTGTAATTTGGTGTACATAATAAAGAGTATTCTATCTATCTATCTATCTATCTAAAATGCCTTATTGTGCTGTTCTAGAGTGTAAAAACGATAGCAGAACCAAAAATGTTTCAAATGGTGGTATATCATACCATCGGTAAGTCTTAATTTACTTTATTTCGATTAAAATTTGAAAAACATTATTTTATTAAACAAGACAAGTACAAATAGACTTTATTGTTTATTCTATAGGGTCTACTTTCTTTTAAACTTAAACATATTATTCTGGAAGATTCCAAATAAGCACATGTCACAGTTCGCTACTCAATTAGAGATTGACATTATCGATAATGAGTTATCGATATTTTAAAATTACAATACAATGTTCTATGATGTATTGGCGAAAAAATAACCCTGTGTGCGATTTTTTTATGATTATGTATTAGTAATAGGTAGTACATATTTCCATTAATAGTTCAAACCTTTTTTTTAATTTTCCTTATCCAGGTTTAAAATAACGATAAGGGGAATCTATTCGTAATATTCAAATTGAGAAAAGGTTTATCGACCTTAGGTCATTCCTAAGTCTCGAACCTATAAAAAAGTGGGTTTCGTATTATGATATGGCTTCAGATTACATACATATAAGTAATTACATACTTACATAAAAGTAATTACGTTGATAAATGAAATTTAAAAATATTTATCGACTCTTTTAGTTTATTTGAAAATAAAACGCAATGTCGATAAATATGGCAACGGCAGTGGTACAACCCTAGAAAAGGACGAATAGCACACAAATAGTAATGAGCTCGTTACGGAAATATCAATCTTATTTTAAATGACATAATGGTTTATTAAATGCATTTAATGTAGTGACATCTAGCGGCGAGTAGCAGAACTTGGTCGTGAAACTATTCCGTATGAGCTAATACGTAAACAGACTAGATAATAAAAAACTCTATCGGCATATGATTATGGTTTATTTTCAAATAAACGAAGACTAATATATTACTTACTTTCATTCAATATTAAATTACCAATCACACCACGGTTTTCTTAGTGTTACGAAATACAATTAACCTGTTTATGTGTTAGTTTGGGTACGCTGGTTCCGATACTAATAAAGCGCTATGCGATTTCTACTGTTTTTTATGTTCTGTGGATCAGATCGTCATCATTCGCACGAAAGTAGCTGCTTATTTCACAGCTTCAACCCTCCTACTACAACCATAATGCAACACAATGTTTTCCTGCCAAACTGATTGGCTAAAGCTATAAATGTAAACATGATGTAAATTATAATTCTTTTTTTTTTTTTTAAACGTTGCCACACACTAGGAATTTCTCCTGTATCGTGCGTGCGTTCATAAACATTAAACTCACATACACAAATACCTAGACCCGGAACAACTATCTGTAGGTCTTACAAATATTTGTTCCGTGCGGGGATCGAAGGCGCGACACGCAGCGCGGCAGTTCTTGAGCCACTGCGCCAACCGTGCCGTCAGACAATAAAGATCAGTTTGACAAATCAGAGGTACGTTATCTGTGAAAGTACTGTAAAAATTCTATATCACGTGGATCGGTCACAGGCACATCTGATTTATTTATAACTTGATGTGACCCGCGGTCTTTCTAATGTATTTTCTTTCTTAATAAGTTCAAGATTTTTTGTTGCAGAGTCCTAATCCTAATTATAAATAAAATAAAAGCAGCTTAAGTTACTCCCTATGTGCTAACTGCCATTTCTGACAATAAAAATCCGGTCAAAATCGGTCCAGTTATTTCAGACATTAGCCGCAACAAACAGTTTTTTGTTATAAGTACTTACACTTACCATATTTTATACTTCCATTTACATTTATTAATATTCCGTTATTTTGAAATTACAAACAGACATGTCAATTTTAGTTATTTAATACACATTTTCTTAATTTTTCTTTACTATAGTACAATTTGTTATTTCTCCACCACCCAATCAACCTTTGTACCTTGTTTTGTATGAGAAAAGTTTATATGAATCAGTGCTTACCGCTTTTCTCCGCTCAGCGCCCTCTACCGGCACGCCCTGTCCCGGCGCGGAGACTCGTCCCCGGAACATCTCCTTCACTTTGGACATGGCACTAGGGCGACGACTCGATGACGCGGTAATCGTGTGGTAGTACTGTTGGGGAAAAAGATAAAGTTAATAACATACATAACATAACATCACGCCTGTAATTCCAGAAAGGTTAGGCAGGGGTGTACTGAGGTGTACCACATTTCGCCCGTGATGTTTAAAGCCGCATTCATATTTGTTTGATGTGATGTGTTGTGTTGTGATACATCAGAAAGGTATCGGTTTCATACAATTAATATGGTTGCGTTCACATTTCTCTGACGCAGTGTGTTGTGATGGCTTGTGTTGTGTCGCATCAGAAGCGATCTCGGTCTGCGTCAGAATAGGTGAGGTGCGGGAGGCGGTGCAGCGACACGTCACAACGGGTCGGACTAGTGTGCACGCGCCAGTAACATGTTGTGACGCGTCAGATGCGCGTCAGCAAGTATGGACGACGAGAACGACGACGGAACTGATTAAAAAATCGTCATAACGCGTCATATGGATGTGAACAGTAGCCATCTCGACAGAGAGCATCACGACACAACACGTCGGACATATGTGAATGCGGCTTAAGTCTCATGTTAAGGGAAGCTATTGCCATCAACCGGACATAAGTTAAGACTCCGTGCTTGCTACTGACAAATTTTTGATGGAATAACCCGATAACACTTTGCGATCGAACTCAGGACCTCATACTTCTTAGCATAAACGAGGATAAGGATCTGTCGGATATGTTTTCAGCCTTTTTGTCAGCTATAACATAACATCTCGCCTGCAATCCCCGAAGGATTTAGTAGAGGTGTAGGTACAGTCGAACAAACTAATAAGTATACAGGGTAGAGATCGTTATAATTATACAAGTGTTTCGCGTTAAGCGACTGATGTCAAACGCTGTATCGTTTAACCAAAATGTTACTGATCGTAGCTACTGAAGAAAACGCGCTGGTATAAGAAACCACAGTTTATTTTACAAACATCACAAAATCAAGCAAAACCAAAAGTCACAAGCCTAGCTATCTGTCAGTCAAATTAGAATTTAGAAAACAATTAAATGTTCCGAAAAGGTGATGTTAAATAAGTTCGGTTCGTAACAATCAGTCTCTTAATGTATCGGTATTATCTTAAAAGTAAATACAATTTAGGTGGCTGTATACTTAATAGCTTGTTCGACTGTACTAATAGTCCACCTACATTTAACCCATTGCCAGCAACCACTTTCCCTGATCTTGGATTTGATCCCAGGACCACCCAGCAGTTGCGGCCAATAAGTCAACGAAACAGGTATTGTGTGTTCTAGTCTGAGTTTACCGACCGATACCTCTAGGTAAGACTGGTTGTCAGACTTTCAGGCCACTGACTGCGTGTGACGACTGCCAAAGATCTATATATGGCAGCCGGTACCAACGGCTTAACGTGCCTTTCGAAGCACGAATTGACAAAACTTTAAAATAACACTATAATATTTAAGATAAAGATACATTATCTAATACCTATCTATATAAATAAAAAGAGAAGTCCTGACTGACTGACTCATCAACGCCCTGCCCAAACCCTTGGACCTAGAAAGCTGAAATTTTGCACATAGGTTCCCTTTATAATGTAGACAAGGCATAAGGAAGGATTTTTCGAAATTCAATCCATATGGGAGTTAAATAAGGGATGAAAGTTTGTATGGAAAATCGTCATTTTCACGCGGGCGAAGCCGCTGGCAAAAGCTAGTATTTTACAAAGCTAACAAATTGTCCACAGCGACCTCAGCTGTAAGAACAAAAAAATAATAAATTGACAGGCATCGAGTTAACCTATTTATTTCAATTGACACCCATAACGAACAGAAATAGCCTACCAATTGATACTACAATGTATTTAATATCTATGAAGGCAATTTTTGCACAATATTTTATTACCTTTTGACCGCCACAGTCAAGTATAGTGACAAGTCAAAAAGTACCCTAAGTCGACAAACTTAGGGCGCGTACACATATAGGTCCGTTTTTACTGGATCCGTTTTAACGGATCAGAATTGGACCGGAGCGACATGATTACTGAATCCGGAATACTGTTTTGTGTGTGAACTCGCTCATGCAACTCCATACGCCATCAAATAACGGACCTGTAAAACGGATCGCTATGTGTACGAGCCCTTAGGGTACTTTTTTGCTTGTTCGGCTTGTCGTCTATACGTGACTGTGGCGCTCAAAAGGTCACTACTTCCTCGTTGTTCGTCGTCTAGTGACCGTAAGCGCGACTGCTGAGAATGTGGACCTGGGTTGGATTCCCAGACCAGGCAAAGAGCTATTGGGTTTTTAGATTAGAAATTCATCAGAAGAAGCCACGGAATCTGGATTTGTGCCCCGTTTATGGCAACAGACTAGCATGTTTAAGTCCAATGTAATAGGGGGGCCTATTACATTGGACAAAAACATCAGTGGCGGAATATGGGTGTGCTATTATATTATATTATGCTATTATATCTATTATGCTATTTATACACCTCTGCGTAACCCTTCGGGTATAACAGGCATGATGTTATATTAACACAACTTAGCATAAATAAAGATGGAGAACAGTGCTTATCTACGTCATTCGTTCTTCGGTCTTTTCGTGACTTTAATCCATTTGTACTAACACCCAGATCGTGCCAAGTCGTTTATCTCAAAATGCTTAACATAAAATTATTTGAGCTCTTACGTTTCAAATAGTATGTATTTAGTATCTATTTGATGGAAACGGCATTCTTGAGACATACGACTTGACACTACCCAGAAAATTGCAAAAAAACGTAAGAAAATTCGAATTTCGCGGGCTACCTTGGCGTCTTCACCTTAAGAGCGTATGCTACCTCAGATTAGCAACCCTATTTGTGGTGGTTCAAACTTCGCTTGTAATACTGTTAGAATAAAGTTCTAATCAGCTTGCACTACAAAGCGGTTGTTACGTCTTTCGCTGCGGCCGAATAGTGCGAAATTAGTGGTATTTTGCGATTTACAAAAAAACTATTGATTGTACTAAAAAAGTAAAACACTATGACTTTAGTTTGTTGCTTGTAGAATTATTTGGCAAAAAAATCAGAACGATGACATGTATTTTAGTATGGTTTTTACTCGTTAAAAGAAATTTTTAGAGGTATCTTCGCGATTTTTTTCTATCGAGAAAAGTTAGTTGTATTATGTTTTCACAACACTATGGCACTAGCATATATCCTGAAGAATATCATATATTTTTCTGATGTTGATTACTGCAGTGAATCATATACTTTTACGCATTATAAAACTCGCGTTTGAGGTACCATACGCTCTTAATGCAACAGATGTGTGCCAGCCAGTGGAATGTAATATAACTACTTTCCTCTGCTACTGTCAAAGCGAATACTTTGTTCGGGAGAACTTCACTGTGGATGTTTTAACATGCTACGGGCTGGTCGCGACATAAAGCGATTGTGGTATACTTGTACTAACACTACACGTTAATTTAACCCTTGTAGTAAGGCAGCTAAGTACTATTATAGTGCGAAGCGGCAAGAATGAAGTTGATAAGCCTAGAAATTATTGGAGTTCTAGCTAGGACAAATAAGTGGAGTAGTATTTACCCTCGTGTCACTACCAGGGTGTGGATGTGCTGATCCGTCTCTAGCCTTTAGTACCGGCCGGGTCACCGCCGGTTCCACCTTTGCAGTCTCCGGTTTGGCAGGATCTTTGGTAGGCGCGCTGGATTTCGTCATGTTCTGAAAACATATTGATCATGTTATTAGCTATGAGCTGGACTTTTCTCAAAGGATTGGTCTATAATTCTACTAGATAAATATGTAGTAATATTGACTGTGTAAAATAAGCTCTAAGAGAAAATATGACGCTTTTTTTTCTCCTTTCCGCGGTTTCTGTGCATACACAACTCATGTCTGATATTAGAGAAATGACGCCTCCGTCCACTTAGATCCCATGACGAGGCTCCTATGGGATCCACAGATATTTTTTTCGCCTCTTTACTCCGATATTTATAGGATCAAAATATAACCATATTTGTCGTACATTTCTATGGCAACTTAGTTCCTATGGCCGCTTTAGAGGAAAAAACGGGCGGCATGGACACCGGGCCGTAGGCCGACGAAGGAGGCCGGCGGAGGCCCGGCACTTCGGGGACAGAAGATATTAGTGTTATTAAATATGCGAGCGAAGTGAGCGCACGTCATGGAGTACAATTGTTGCTAGTCGTCCGCTAAGTGGATGAATCACCCCAATGTCAAAAAACATATTGTTCACGTGGCAAATATTGTCAACGACGCATGTACTCCATGACGCGTGCTCGCTTTGCTCGCATATTAAATAACACTAATATCTTCTGTCCCCGAAGTGCCGGGCCTCCGCCGGCCTACTTCGTCGGCCTACGGCCCGGTGCCCATGCCGCCCATAAAGTATTTTACCACCACCAACCGGGGGGGGGGGGGGGGGGGAGATTAGATTTTACCATCCCATGGGATTGAAGAGGCGAAGAAAATAATCTTACGATCCCATGGGAGTGAAAAGGCGAAAAAATTATACGAGGATCCCATGGGAGCAAGAATTACAATAGGGACATAGAACCCAGTAACGAATTTCTAGTGACTAACCTAACTTACCATAGCATATTAGAATTTAGAATTTATTTATTTGTAGAACTAAACTAGTAATTGTAATAATACACTGTATCATTCACAAAACTCTCCTATTGATAACCAAGTTTTGACTGGCCTGTTGGTCTAGTGGTTAGTGACCCTAACTGCTATGCCGGAGGTCGTGGGTTCGATTCCCACCCAGGACAAATGTTTGTGTGATGAGCACGATCATTTGTTCTGTGTCTGGGTGTAATTTATCTATAATATGTATGTATTTAGAAATATATAAGTATGTTTATCAGTTGTCTAGTACCCATAACACAAGCTCTGCTTAGCTTGGGACTAGATGGCGTTGTGTGATAGTTGTGGAATATTATTATTATTATTATTATTATTATTATAAGTTCTAATGTAGTACTTAGTAATCAGAAGTACCTATGTACTTCAAATATATTTTATTAAGGTGACATCATTGTTACATTACATCACTTGAATCTCGATAAAAACCATAGATATAGAATTCCGTAGATTGGGCTTGAGAGTGAATGAGAGCTCCCGCTTTAGCGGAACTTTGCTGTGTTAGAAAGAGAGAGAAAGTGACGCTGTTAACAGGGCCAAAACCACGGAACAGAAAGAACAGTGGAAATGCAAAGTAGGCGTAGCACGGCTGTCATATCTTTGCACTGTATTGCAAACTCTCAAATTTTTGACTTAGTCGTGTTTTGACATCGCTTCGAGTCGCTAGTCTCCCGCCTATTTAATTTCTGCATTAATATGCCGTATTGTAATGTATTGTGCGATTTTGGAGCGTAAAAATGACTGTAGAAAAAAAAACTTAAAAACGGAGGTGTTTCCTATCATCGGTAGATACGATTTTATTTGTTTTCTAATAAAATCGTAGTTAATATCAATTTTCTAAAAAAATTCCTAAAAATGTGACAATCTGTCACATTATTAGAAAATTATAATCAACCTTTTCCCATTGAAATAAAGTTTATTTTAGATCGAATGTCGATTGTTATATTTTGAACAAGGATCTTTTTTGTTCTCGAAAGTTCCATGCTACTCAATTAGTGATGTGGTTAAGATCGGTTGCAGATTTGATCGATAGATATCGATAAAATAAAACAATGATAAACTTACTGTTTAACATTTCAATACAAAGATTGAAAGGTGTACCTGTACAACATTAAAGTTACATGTTTTGTAGCTAATATAGAATCAAACTTTTACAAATTTTAATAATGATTGAGAATTGCATTGACATTTTACGTAAAAACTGACACAATAATATTGACAAGTTATGTTTTTCTTTTGTATGATGGCATCTTTACCACCGAAATATACCTGTTTAAATAAAGTATGAATGTAAGGACCATAGAGACCACCAAACCATAATAATAAAGTGATTATTATTATAAAGATACTAGCTGATGCCCGCGGCTTCGTCCGCGTGAATGTCGGTTACCGCGACCGATGTCGGTTATCGCGACCAAAAGTAATGTCTTCATCCCTCCCTTTCAACCCTTTTTTCGCACCAAAAGTGAACGCGCACCAGACCGCGCCGCAATCGCCGCAGTCATCGCATTTTATAAATCTTTATATGAAATAGTATATGGCATCACGCACCTATCCGCGCCGAACCATCCGTATTTTCTAAATCCTGTAGGTATACTGATTCCACAACCTTAAAAAGTAGCCTATGTCCTTTTTCAGGCTCTAGACTGTGTACCAAATTTCATTCAATCGGTAGTTTTGGCGTGATAGCGCGACAGACATCGAGAAACTTTCGCATTTATAATATTAGTTTAAATGAAATCCAAAATGTTCACTAGTAAATAGTATTAAGCTGCAGTGCAATAATTACGATTACAACATTTTTATTGGCTATAAGTTGGAAGTAGTTTAAATAAAAGTATCTCTAAAGTAAAGCAAAGCAAGCAAGCAAGTAAAGTATATCTATCATTCATTAATCATATGTTTTAGGTTTCCCAAGGAAGAAGTTTCTCTTTTATGTTAATTCCTTAGAATTTTCTCATAGAAAAACTCTGTTAGTATTTATTTGTTTGGGTTTGTTTTAAATAGTTTTATGTAGGTATGTAAGTAATAAAATATTGTATTTTATTTTGTTTTATTATTTACAATTATTAATAGGTACAATTATTTGTTTATAATACCTACAAACTTTTTTTCAAAATAAATTGGTTATCTATCGATATCGATAATATAGATAAAAGCTTAATGTGTCTCTTCCTTGGCCGAGTAGCAAAAAATACAGACCTGTGACGCGAATATAATCCTTATTACTGCAGTTTTTAAGTGTATTATTGCGTCCATTGAAAATACTGCCATCTATGGACGAGTAGCGGAATTTACTAGGCAATAATTTCTAGTATGATTGCTGATTACAAAACGTCGTATTTTATTTCTGAGTGAAGCAAAATAAATGCTATCGTATTACCACGAAGGTATATTTTTAAAATGTAGAATCTGTGAGTTACGCTAGTTGTGATTGAAATTGAAACGACCAATCAAACAAATTGTGTAGTTGTAGTGCACTGTATGATTAATGGTTTGATTGTGTTAGTTTGGCGACACTGGTTCCGATACAGATTTCGTCACTTAGCACTTCTACCTGTTCTTTATGTTCTGTGGCCAAAACACGTATTTGCTACCGGCCCATACCGGCCCCGGTAACTGTTTACGCGAGCGTTTCGGCAATTATTTAAGTGAACTACAGTGATAACCCGTGATTGAATTACCATAATACGATGGTTTCTTGTGCAGTACCAGGATGTGAATCTTCCAAAAAGAAAAATCCCCAGGATTACTCGTTTCACCAGTAAGTTTACAAGTTGTTTACATCGTTATTTCTGCAATAACAATGCACCTAATAAGCCGGCTTTAAGCAAAATATTATGAGAACATTATTTTATTTACGATCTAGATGAATTAGCATGCCTAAAACCGACGTATTTGAGAAATAACAAATAGAGAAATACGAAGGAGTTTTATCCTCACTTTTTAGTGATGCGATGGCCTAATTTTTGTTGATATCGACAGCTAAGATAGCGTCTTAAAAATGAATAGTCTTAGAAAAATAGATTATACGTAGGTACTTATTGTAACAAACAAAATAAAATATAGATACACAGACTTAGATCAATGGTTTTTGGTCTCGTTTGATTGTTGACATTACCAATCTACGGAATTCTATATCTATGATAAAAACAGTTAAATGTGCGGTTTGTCGTCACTTTTGTAACTTAGCACAAAAGTAAAGATGTGTTTATGTTGGCTATAAGAGTAAGAAGACCAAAAAATCCATTGCACTATCCACACAACATATGTTGTGTGGATAGTGCAATCCCGACATTCTATTCCCAAACCACAGCAACTACTGAAAGCGAGAAACAGTGGCGGCTACCAGAAGCGCCCAAACACTGAAATTCGACAGATCCCATAGAAAAAAAATAACTGTTTTGGATAACGCAATAAAATTAATTAGAAAAACATAGCGGAGGAGTAGGAAAAACCTGATAATCACTTCCCTCTATATCAGCAGGAGACAGAAAAACAGTGCCAATGAGCACAAAGGGACGTTTACGTTTATCTTGTTTAAATTCTTAGGCAATATTATAATTACTGACCTGTACAGCAGTGAATACTTGCTGCATGATTGACGGTTGTTTCTTGACGTCGCCTCGCGGCTTCGACTTGAGAATGTCGAACACCGCAGGCCTCCGACTCACCCCGGTGGTTCCTAGAAAATACAGTAATCAGATATCAAGTTGCAGTTCCGAATAGACTGGTTCTTTAGCAGTTCGGTGTTAGGATTAGGGCCACTGTTGATGACTGCGTGACTGTTCGATGAGACAGAGAGAGAGATACCACGCGGTATCTCTTTCTCTCTCTCATGAAGGAACATGGGTGGGTTTTGACAGTACAAGTCTGACAATCTTTTCCGATCCGCCCAGAGCGGGATGTCATTTGATGATTTTCCGCCTAAAAAATAATAAAAGGGCCGACGTTGAAACGGCAGCTACCTTTGTAAGAGTGAGGCCCATTTGAAACTACGCAGGTTCTTTGCAGGTAGCTGGGGACATACTGGTGTTTATTGTGATGGCAATAAATAAGATCGCCATATTCATGGAATCAACGGTTTAGCAGAAAGACGTCCCCAAATGGAAATAGGGCTCAAAGATCGTCACAACGACCAGTCCTGAGCTGCTCTCATCCATCTTTCCTATTAACTTTAATATATCAGGCAAACAACAATAACAACTTGGAGACCAATCTGAAGCTGAAACCTTTCGAAATATAATAATGGTGTTATGCTGATTTTGACAGTCCAAAGAGCCATATAATTATCTCTTTTAAATAAATGACTTTGCCTTTTCTTCTTGGCGGCAGAAGTTAACAAGTACTTAACTGATACGGAACCTAATGGACAATACAGCTATTTGACCTTCGATTTCAGAATAAAATGACCTTTATCCTTGTTATCATAAGGTTCTTATAAGATAACTGTGAACTGAGCGTGTTCTTTACCGTGTATAGTCTGTTGGTACATGGGATGAGCGTTGTTGTCATCGCTGGAAGTTCGCCGTCTGCGCTCTCCCACTGACTGCGTGCTTCGAGTGATCGCTGCATCTAGCCGTTGCTCTGAAACGTAAAAAGTTGTTCATAAACACTTGGTTGTGCAAGGTGCTTGTTGAGCTAGTGTTTTTTTTTTTTTTTTAACGTTGCCCCACTCTAGGAATTTCTCCTGTATCGTGGGTGCGTTCACAAACATTAAACTCACATGCACAAACACACCCAGACCCGAAACAACTATCTGAAGGCCATACAAATATTTGTTGATTATTATTTCCTTTATTTATCTTTACACAAACTTATTACATTTTTAAATATTTCTCATAAAAACAATAAAATAAAAAACATTTAAAAATATAAAAAATTGTAGCCCACCGGTATCGGGAACAGGGTCCAAGCTACCGGCGGTCAGGGCTCCAGAGAAAGGAACCTCCTAACAATACGAGCCGTGTCCAGGAGTACCGCTCTCTGTATCAAGCCCTTGATCCAGCTGCCTAACGAGAGCCTCCTTAGATGTTGTTCGAGGCTCTTGGCAATTAAGCCATTGGCTGTAACGACTATCGGCACAATGATTGCTGAGTTCACATCCCACATGTCGACAACCTCGCGAGCCAAGTCAAGATACTTGATTTGTTTATCTTTCTCAGCTTTCACGAGGTTCTCGTCATGCGGAACCGTTATGTCAACAATCATTGCGCGCCGCTCTGATCGATCCACCACCACTATATCAGGCTTATTGGCTTATTTGATTATCATTATTATTATAAGATCATGGGTTCATTTCCAAGTCGTGTAGTTCAATTTTTAGCAGCAGCCGCAGGATTTGTGCCCTGTTAGTGGTAATAGGCTCGCGTTCTATTTGCTTAAAACCCATGTAGGGACCTACACACAACGGGCGAAATGGGTGTGTTCTGGCACATTTCACACCCCTGCCCAACCTATCGGGGATAACAGGCGTGATTTATCTGTAAGGTATTGTTATTACGTGAGGATTCTACGGTCAAGGTCAGATAGTTACCATGAAAAAAGCAGCACGACTCTGTACAACACCAATCGATCAATTAGTATTTTCTCAGAATCTAACGTTTTTATTGCTATTTTCAAACGACACATAATGTACAGTCGAGGTATGGAACATTAAGCGTCAAGACAAAAACAAACACAGTATAATTAAATGTGAAGTCATCTTTATTACGTAACGGAACGGTGAGAAGATGATTGTATCTAAGGCGCGAGCGAGCGGGGGGGGTTATTTAATGATTTTCAATCCAACAAAAAAAAAAAGGCAAATAAAATTATCTGCTTATATATCTGTTCTGGCACATTTCACACCGACAAAAAATGCACCGACAGATTCGCGGGGGCAGAGCTGCAGTTATAAATCATAGAAGGTGAGGCGATAACAAATTCATTCAGTGTGTGCTTAGCTGTGTCAGAATCTACATAATTATCGTCAGCGGTCACGCGGTTATGTTACAAAACGGTTTCCATTGATGCACGTCACTCATCATAACTATCATCACCCACTCCCGGCATGGCATCATTACATTAAGAGTCCGTTAGGTGCAATCTAACAAGAAAATCAATCGACTCAGTCCACCACTGGACAGTCCTCTACGCTACCCAACAACGCGTTGTCCTCTACCTTCCGTGTCAACTACAATAATAATTTATTGTCAGTTAACAACAATTGGAACTTATAGACTATGTTAGTAGGCACAAAAAACAGTGTGTATGAATGTACTAGTGTAGCTATTAAAGGGCATCATTAAAATACCGTCTTCTTAAGATGAGTGACGAATAACGATACCTGAGATAAGGCAGCCCCTAATCTGGTGTTATAATTATAATTTCGGAATGTAGTCTAGGCAACAAGTGCCTTTTTGATGAACTTTTTTCAGCAGTCTCCGAAAATTATGATTGAGGTGTCATTCGATTCGGAATGGCATCCCGATGATTTTTGAAAAAATTGAAGTTCCGCTTGCAAAAATTGCAAAAGTTATTAACAATTAACTAAAAAATTTAAAATGGTTTTAGTTTTTTGCAAATATCTCAAAACCTAATTAAAATTTTTCAAATTTGAAATAAGATTCAAAAAGGGGAGGAAATTTCCTAAAGAATATTCTAACTTTCGGAATTGTAGGACCAATATTAATAACTTTCCGATCGGGTTGAAAATACGCCCGAAAACTGGTACTCCGTCTTGCGCAAGCTACGCTCCATTCGGACCTTTAATGAATAAATGTTATTTAAACTTATTAAATATGAAAATTAAAAATTGAAAAAATTCAGGCGCCTGCAGGATAGATCAATACACAATAATCTGTGATCTAAAAATTTTTATCGCGAATTTTCAATAAGTTATCCATTAATTAATTAACAATTTTTTGTAGCACGAACACTGACATTGCAAGTGCGATAATTATAACACTATTCATCTGAGATTTTTTTCCTTTCGTGGAGCTATTTTTCAAAGGTCTTAGAATAGGCTCTCGTTGGAAAAATTAAAAAAATGTTAATTTTCGTTTTTTTATTGACAATTTACTGAAATGAAAAATTTCAAACCTTCATTAGACATTAAAAAAATATTTTTTTTTTATTATATTATTATTGAACCGTTTTTGTATGATCAGAAGCTACTTAAAAATGATTTTTTATATTTTTTATATCCTGTTTTTTAAAATATTTTTATAAACAAATGCGTTGTTTATTGAGATAATTTAATGTTTTTTTTTAATATCGTAATCTTTGAAAATAATCATGTTTTTTTTTTAAAAAACCGTTTCTTAAAAAAAATGTTTTATTGCTTAAAAACGCATTTGTTGATTAACAATTATTTTCTCCCACTTCTAATTAATATTAAGGTATCATTTTTTTTTAATCACCATTATTTGTTTTTTCTTTTCGTTATATAAAAAAAAAAATTGTTTTAGTAAAACTTTCATTGTTTATGTAATAAACAATTTGTTAAAAACAAATAAATTTTTACTTTATATTTTTTTTCTTGTTTTACTTATTGTCACAAAAACAGATATGATTTTTTTTTTCAAATTAAAAAAAAAGTTGAAAAAAAAATTAAATGAAAAAAAACAAAATCATATCTGTTTTTGTGACAGTAAGTAAATATTGTCACAAAAACAGATATGATTTTGTTTTTTTCAAATTAAAAAAAAAACTGTAAAAAAAATTAAATGAAAAAAAAAGAATCATTCTGTTTTTGTGACAATAAGTAAAACAAGAAAAAAAATATAAAGTAAAAATTTATTTGTTTTTAACAAATTGTTTATTACATAAACAATGAAAGTTTTACTAAAACAATATTTTTTTTTATATAACGAAAAGAAAAAACAAATAATGGTGATTAAAAAAAAATGATACCTTAATATTAATTAGAAGTGGGAGAAAATAATTGTTAATCAACAAATGCGTTTTTAAGCAATAAAACATTTTTTTTAAGAAACGGTTTTTAAAAAAAAAAACATGATTATTATCAAAGATTACGATATTAAAAAAAAACATTAAATTATCTCATAAACAACGCATTTGTTTATAAAAATATTTTAAAAAACAGGATTTAAAAAATATAAAAAATCATTTTTAAGTAGCTTCTGATCATACAAAAACGGTTCAATAATAATATAATAAAAAAAAAAAAATTTTTAATGTCTAATGAAGGTTTGAAATTTTTCATTTCAGTAAATTGTCAATAAAAAAACGAAAATTAACATTTTTTTAATTTTTCCAACGAGAGCCTATTCTAAGACCTTTGAAAAATAGCTCCACGAAAGGAAAAAAATCTCAGATGAATAGTGTTATAATTATCGCACTTGCAATGTCAGTGTTCGTGCTACTAAAAATTTGTTAATTAATTAATGGATAACTTATTGAAAATTCGCGATAAAAATTTTTAGATCACAGATTATTTTGTATTGATCTATCCTGCAGGCGCCTGAATTTTTTCAATTTTTAATTTTCATATTTAATAAGTTTAAATAACATTTATTCATTAAAGGTCCGAATGGAGCGTAGCTTGCGCAAGACGGAGTACCAGTTTTCGGGCGTATTTTCAACCCGATCGGAAAGTTATTAATATTGGTCCTACAATTCCGAAAGTTAGAATATTCTTTTGGAAATTTCCTCCCCTTTTTGAATCTTATTTCAAATTTGAAAAATTTTAATTAGGTTTTGAGATATTTGCAAAAAACTAAAACCATTTTAAATTTTTTAGTTAATTGGTAATAACTTTTGCAATTTTTGCAAGCGGAACTTCAATTTTTTCAAAAATCATCGGGATGCCATTCCAAATCGAATGACACCTCAATCATAATTTTCGGAGACTGCTGAAAAAAGTTGATCAAAAAAGCACTTGTTGACTAGACTAATGCACTCGTACTGTGTTTACACACAAATGTTTCAGTGTTATTGGTGAAAAGCATGCATAGATAAGTACCTAGTAGTAGCTTGTTATACCTAATATCACGAATCAAAAAATCATACTTTTTTTCAGAAACCAAAACTAATAAACCGGTAGGTCATGATTTTTTTCCCGATTCTTTGATAAATTACCTACAAACAAACTATCAACACTGGTAATAGCTAAGTATTCGCTTCAACCGCTTTTGTGTGTTAACTATGAGCATGGCAGTAATTGTTTCCAAATGCTCGGGATAAATGCTGTGCTCATGTTCAGTTGTAGAGTACACCGAGTGCAGTCACTAACGCCTAATTGAATATGGTACCGTTAAGCCTACTGAAGGTCACGAGCAACCGGCTTGCGTTGTTACTCTAATAGAATTTACGCACTTCTAGCGAAACTGCGATCGTTGCAAATGACTTTGACCAGAGATTTAGCATGATGTATTTGAAACATAGAGGGCAAATTCGAAAACAGAGTTTGGTCAAATCTCTTATAAAAAATATCGAATCTCACAAAAATTTAGCGTAGATATCACTGAATAAAGATACTCATAAACTATTAAACGACCCTTCGCAACAGATATTTATTTTATTACAACTCAGTGTGAATCTATGTCTTTCATTAGCCATCTGAACGTGAAGAATTTCACATTAAGGGGGAAGCTCACACCCTGCCCGCGAAATTGAAATTTTCTTACGTTTTTTGCAATTTGCAGGCCAGTGCTTGGTTGCATGTTGATGAACATTTGATTCGCGACTGTAAGACGTATTTAGTTACAGAATTATAATCATCAAAATCACCAACACAACCCTCCAAGTTCATATAGATCGAGAAACTATTTTTTCAAGGTCAAAGTTATTCCTCGATCTATATGAACTTGGAGGGTTGTATTGATGATTTTGATGATTATAATTCTGTAACTAAATACGTCTTACAGTCGCGAATCAAATGTTCATCAACATACAACCAAGCACTGGCCTGCAAATTGCAAAAAACGTAAGAAAATTTGAATTTCGCGGGCAGTATGTGAGCATTCGCCTTAAGATCATTTGTTTCGGATAAATATAAAAACAAAACCACTAAATGACAGTACCGTCATGAAGGCAATTTATCTATGTGTACATAGAAACCTTATGCATTATGTATTGCACGCTGTGCTGTGGCATATTCCGTGAGGCTTGCACATTTATAACGTACAACAGATTAATTAAATTCTATCACTGTTTAGACACCTGGAACTATTCTAGCAGATAATTATATCAGCACCGGGACTGCCGCTCATTTAGCATACATCTATAACATATCGCAGTACTAAATCATGCCTAAAATGGAGTAAGACTATTTTCTATTGCGCGGATACTAACATCAGAATGCTAATGCTTATAATTATGCTATAACCACAACTCAAGGCCACTGCATGCTATTTTGCATGCGGTGGGCTCAATGAAAATTGAACCAGAAGAACTAACAAGAGCATTTTTTGCTGGACATTTAGTGTGGAAATAGACCAAACAATGAATGAATTTGGGAAGTCCATTCGCTCATTACCTATGTCGTAATCTAAGCGTTTCTTACGACTCTGCCCAGTGCTATTTAATTCATGTCGCTTGTGTGACCTATAATCTGAAACAGACCCCTTTAGTATTTTCGAAACTCGGCCTATCAAGTACCTAGTTACGTAGCTACCACAAAACTTTCAATAAGCAAATCATAAAAAAATGTACGTGTGTTTCCTCAATTCTGTGTCGCACAGTTCGCGTTCTATTAGTAGTCTAATAAACCCGTACCTACGGCTAATGACGTAAATTTATTGTAGTAGTGTTCCCCCAAAAATAATACGATTTGATCATAATGTTATACTGAACACTATTATATGCTGTGTATTATTTGCCTGTCTGCATCGCCGGGCACCTTTGAGTTCCGACAAAAATAATTATAGTAAGGTGTTTTGTACACATACCTACGAGAACAGTAACATCTTTAGTTCTGAATTCGTGTAGCAGACAAGCTGAAGCTATAATTATACTCGTAAGACCACTCACTTGTGTGGAGTTTGGGAATTGCCCACGGGATCTGAATTCCGGGATAAAAAGTGGCATATGAGCTAATGAGCTATTCTTATAATATATCTCAGGTCTGGTCAGCCGTTCTGGTGTGATTGAATAACAAACATCCATCCATCCATCCAAACATTCACATTTATAATAGTCGTAAGAAAAATATCTTCATTGACCAGACATTTCCTCTATTCAATAGAATTTTCATTATCAATACTAATTCGTAAGCAGCTAGTGCATGCATCGGTTATGAAAGGTAGTACAATAGATAAGTAGATGCTGCGTGAGGTGAATTTTTCAGTACTCGATCACTAACAGTAATAAATAGCCACAAACAATTTAGCGCTAATCTCGGTAAGTCTCGCGTTAACATCGACCCTTACGAGTACGACTAGCTAGACAGTTGGCGGGCAGCCAGCACGGGAGTGCGACTCAAATATGTTGGCGCACACAACACTGCGAGATCTACTAAACATTTCGTCGATAATAAATCTATATTGACTCACTGTGTTACGTAACTTTCTGTTTATTTGTCAATACAGTTAGCATCAACACTTCAACACTTGGTGGTTTTATCACTCCAGTATTAATGATGTCATGGTAGTTGTAAGACCGATGCTGCTAGGTACCGCGCTAGTAATAAATAACAAACGGAAAGGTTAAAACAAAAACGGAGTAAACGAACCATTCACTAAGCCGTCAACCAAGCATTATGCACATCAAACTAAGTCACCCTACGCAAAAATGATTTCTTGAACCGACTTTTTTCTGGGTGAAAAATAAAGTTTTATGGTAAAACTCAATGTAGCACACTCAAAACATTGTGCTGATGGATGCTTTGGATGGTAAACGAGTCATGAAGGTAATTATAGTAAAGTTATAACCTTAAAAACTCGAATTAAAAAATACTTTATCCTCCAGTATCTCCGTAACTAGAAAGTCATTCCAGAACATAAAATGAGCGCAAGGACGGGGACAACAAGTGCTTATATATCGTTCCTTCCACCCTGTTTGGGAAGATACATAAATAATAGCTAAAACCATATTCATCACTCACCTCGTTTCTGTCTCCGTTCGTCACTGCTGCGTCGAACTTCTTTTTCTTTCTTAACTGGAATATTTGCAATGGGTTCTTTTTTTTTTGTTCCAGTCGCAGCACCCCAGGTTCCTGAGCGCGCTCTGGCTTGTTCTGCAGTTGTCGTCTTAGCTTTACTTTTTTCAGGCACCTTTGCTACATTATCAGTAGCTTTCTTCAGTAGCTCGGCTTTGGCAGAAGGCACTTGTTTGAGGGCCTGTAATTCATAAAACATTCGATGATGACATGTATTTCTAATCTTTAAATTTAATTAAGTCGTTTCGAATTTTATTTTTCTAGGATTACTTACTTTGTCTTCAGTCCTTTTAACCCAAATGTCCTCAGAACTAGCGGCTACTCCATCAACGGTAGATCTAATTTCAATTAAACTACTATCAAAATAATTTTTATCAAGATGGGGATTCTCCCCTGCAAATATAGAACGAACATTTGGCCGCTGTTCTTCAGCGCCTTTAGTTCCAAAATGAACGGTATGGGCGTTATGCACATGCGAGCGCAGAGCACGTTCGACAGCGGACGGCGCAGCCGGCGGCGGAGCCTCAACCTGCGGCGTCGTCGTCACCAGGAACTTGTGACGAGCTCCCATTACCGTTCTTTTCGGCGGTTCATTGCCATCAGTTGCGACATTGCCATCGTTAGATGATCCCTCGCTGACAACATTTGCATTCTGATCTTCTGTTTCGGTTGTGCCGCTATGTTTAGCAACATCGTTTCTGCTTCTAGAAACAATTTTGGGACTAACTTCATCCCACATATTAGGAGGGAATAGATCGCCATCTCTTCTGTCGTCGTCTTCATCTTCCTCGCGGCATTGTGATAATCTTCGACGCTCGGGAAATGGAAATGGTGAATTAGAATTTCTACTTGAAAGAGTATTGCAGTGATTCATAAAGTAGTGCTGAAAGAAACTATCTGTTTCCGGAGTATCATTATTGTCGCCTTGGATTATATCCTTTAGAGCGGCTAGTGATGTAATGGTGTTGTAATTAATAGCATTTACTAAGTCTTCGCTGTCGGTGGAGCTGGCCGAGACGCTCCCGCCGCCGTCATCGTCAGCCAGCTTGCTCATTTGTTGACATACTTCTTCTAATGTGATGTCTTCATCTTTTGCCTCAACTTTTTTCTTCTTCTCATTTTTACGTCCGCTCTTCTTTACTTTTACATTTGAGGTTACTTTTTTTTCGGTATCCATTGAACAGCATGTGCCTTTGTTGTTTGGCCAAATCTACGATATTTAGAAAAGCGGCAAATTACTTGAAGCACTTAATAACTTAACACAGTTTGAATTCACAAAAAGTCACATGATAGTACAATGTAATGTCACAAGTTAAGTAATATCGTAACTAGTTTCGTGGCTTCCGTCACCGAACATAGGGCATGGTGCTGTTGTATGATTCCAAACTATGTCCAGGGAACATTTTACGAATCTGAAATTAAAATTGTTTTTATGGTCACATCGCCCTTTATTTAGTTCATCTATTTGCTGCTTGCCGCGTAGTCTCGGAAATGTTGTTGGAACGACTAAAAACATGATATTAACATACTATTTAATTTACTATATTGCAAATCGGATTAAGTACCTACTGGCTTTATAGAACATATTTTGGAGATGACCAAAACAAATTATGATTCAATTGTTATTTTTAATTATTATTAATCAAATTATCGCCGTGTGAAGGTTGATTTAAAGAAGTTATATTGTAACTCGAAGTAACTTCGAGGATCTACAGACTATGCTTCAAGACCTACATGAGGCCTCTTCCAAAGTAGGACTTAGGATGAATATGGCCAAGACGAAGATTATGGCAAATATCAACAGCTCTTCAAATTCTTCTGTCAAAGTTGAAAATGAAGAGTTGGAGATAGTTGATCAGTATGTCTATCTTGGTCATATTCTTTCCTTTGGCAAAGATCATCAGCAAAAGGAGATATCCCGAAGAATACAGCTTGGGTGGGCGGCGTTTAGTAAATTGGACGACATTTTAAAATCAGCCAGAATTCCGCTATGTCTGAAGTCCCGTCTCTATAACCAGTGTGTTCTGCCCACAATGACATACGGTGCTGACACATGGACGTTCACGCAGGAAGCGGTGTACAGATTGCGAGTGGCACAGAGAGCCATGGAGCGTTCCATGCTTGGCATAAAACTAGTAGATCGAGTTCCTAACGTCGAAATCCGAAGACGTACAAAGGTTTTCGATATTGGGAATCGCGTTACGGAACTCAAATGGAGTTGGGCAGGACACCTGGCAAGGCGCAGTGATGACAGGTGGACTAAGGCTGTCACCGAGTGGCGTCCAAGAATTGGCAAAAGAAATGTGGGTCGTCCGGCGGCGAGATGGGCAGACGACATAATTGCCATCGGGGGCAAAACCTGGATGAGGCTAGCACAGGACCGTGGAGAATGGCACAAAAAAAGAGAGGCCTATGCCCAGCAGTGGGTGAGTTCGGGCTGTGGATGATGATGATGATGATATTGTAACTTAAAGGAGTATGAAGAACTGGGTGCAAAGGTCCCTCATAGAAATGGGAGGATCCTCCGATCAGACTGGTGTTGTCTGGTGGGCCACTGTCGCAGTTAACTTTAATAGCGGGATTTAGATATCCCGATATACCTACTTATTTGTATAGTAGTATAGCATAGTTGGCGCTGTAGTACTTTTTGTACTATATAAATATATATACTTAAATATAAGCTGTAGTTTATTTTGTAGCGCCGCTACAGAATTTAGAAAATCATAAAGTTTTTATTCTAAGCCTACTTGGAATGTGATTTTGATTTTATTCATGATTACATTTCAAGAAAGCATTTCTAGATCTTGCTTTCAAAGTATCGCGGAAGACGGACTACTATTGTGTATGGTTTAATTTATACGCGCAGCCACTTCACTCTGTTATCTTATCACAATTTGCTATAACAATGCACGAAGTTTACGATGAGCAAAGAGCATGATTTGTAAAATCTCTATTCAAGTGTCCACAACGAAATTACACATCGTCATCGATATGTTATTTCCATTGTAGATGAGAATCTAACTATATCCTCTCTGTCGCTCTTATTAGAATAAATTAAAACAAGAGAATTACACCACAGACCTAGACAAATAATATGTCATTGTCGACATACCACTTAGAAACAAAAAAAATATGAAAGTTTTAAACGAACCTTTTGAATAAAAAGGTCAGAAATCCAAAAGCGAGATCATTTTTGGCTCGATATCTAGTAGTTCTATCTTTTACTAGCCATTACATAATTAATCATTCTTAGAACACTTAGAACCAAATTGATATCTTTTAAAAAAGGAAATCAAGAAACCGTAAAATCCCAGCGACCGTATACATTTACGGATGGAGTTTCATGAATGTTTTTAAAATAGTCTACATCTTGTCAGCCCACAATACCGTGATAATGTCAATCAATGAACAAAGTACACAAACACTTTAGACATACAATACAACCGACCAGCATCCATAAAGTAATTAGACGAGATCAAGAAGTCATCACATGACATCTCAACGCTCCGTCATAATAGACGCACGATGAATGACCCATGTACCGAATAATATAGGTCCCGAAGTACCTCAAGTACTTTGATTCTATTGTCTCTCATAAGTTATAACATAATAGAAGATTATTTTGCAGCTGATGTTAATACCGTTAACAGTAAAGCAGTGGTCGTCGCTGTAGTTGATCTTTGCATGATATGTTTTTGAGAATGGACCTACCCACGCACCTACTCTCCCAAAAATACTACTACACTACGCTGTGGATTACGAATGGCTCAATATTAAGATCCTATTAACCTCGAGTCATGCTATAAATGGATTGTTTACTGCTAATTGATAGGCGAACCGCTGTGCACGGCGAACAATGTGCGCAAAGTGGCAGCTTCGTACTTAATACTTCTCGGTTAGAAAAGCAGCAATGGGTACCGTCATCAATCCTGAATTACATTTAAAAGTAGTGGTGGTTATAACGTATAACACCAAAACATAGCAAGTTAGTTGTTCATAGCGTATAACATTTGTCATACCGACTGCCTACGTGTTATAATAATTATAATGTGTCACTCAACAACGTGCTAAACGGCTAAAACGCCAATAGCGAGGCCAGAACAGAGTAGTAACAAAATAACAACGTAGCGTATAAACTCGGATGGCATCGGCAATTCGGCACTTCGGCGGTCGGCCGGAGTCGGCCCGCGTCGCGATTTCTGTTATTATAACCCGTGCGAGTTAAGTAGGGACTTAGTGCAGCCATTTAGGTTCTGAGAAGCATGGTCCTACGATGCACCGTTTCCGATTTATGGGCGTCCAAACCCCCGTGATAGTTAATTGATATACCCATGTCATTAAAAAAAAACACTGACCCAATAAATTACTAATAACTTGAGAGAAAAATGAGCCTTACATCATTTCCAGTTAAGCAAATGAAATAACATGTGCCTATTTCGATTTCGCAGCAGTCAATCAGTCTTACTAACAAGATCTTACTTAGATATCCAGTATGTAAGGTAACGATGAAAGATTTTATCACTATTTAACAGAACGAATACCAATAACTGTTTGTAGATTGAAACAAGATTGTCGACGATTATATTAGTTTTACTAATCAAGCCATGTTGAGATTAATAAACGATCGATGCTAATGCGGGTCCGCAAGGACGCAATCCCGAAGTGCATAACAACTAGCAACCTAAGGTACATAAACAGCCGCAATAACTAGGTAAATTAAATGTAAATACTAAACTATACAGGTTTTAGGAGGCCAATGTCGTCCAATAATCATTTTATACACCGTGAAAGTACTATGTTGCGAGTATGTGTTATATTTATAACAGTAATTCTGGGGAAATAATAAGCATGTTACTATGGTAGGTACTGTATGTACTTACCTACTTGTGAAAACATGGCCTACAAAGGTATACTCTACCATAATAAAACTCAGACAATAGATTTAAACAAACAAACATAGGTACCTACCTATGTAGATAATGTATGCGACGAGGATAAGAATTACGTAATTTTGCCATCATCCATCATTATTCATTACTTTTCTTCCAACTATGCTTTAATTTCATCACAATCACACTAAAAACTCAGTACAAAGCGAGTCTTTAATGCTCTAGAGCAATAAAAATGTATGAAATTTCATTATTGCACAGTTTATTTTTTTTAATCGCACCGGTGCCAATCTCAATGGATTAGCTCTATTCAGCCAGCCGATATCAATACTTTTTTTTTTACGTACTTACGTATTATTTGTTTCTATCCTACTTGTTCCAAATTTAAAAAATGATTGCTGCTATAAACTACTAAAAAATGAAAGAAATTTAAAAAAGTGATTTGGCGGGAACTTTGCTAATTTTGCTTGACAATATTTTTGGAAACGATAAAGTGTGATACTTACTATCTGATTTTCAGTGCTTCGGCTTCGAATTAAAATGGAATCATTTAGCGACACATTAACTCCGGAAAACATTCTAAATGAAGCCGACAGTGTTATAGAAAATCTTTTAACTGTTTGATATGAGTTTCTTTTATCTACTATTCCTCTAGGTAATAGTTGAAAGAAAAGCAGATTATGCACCTCGCCTTAAGTAATTTATATTGCCCTCGTGCCTGTTAGATTAGAGCCCTCGCTAACGCTCAGGCTCTAAATCAGGCACTCGGTGCAATAATAAATTACTTTGTGCTCGATGCAATAATCTACTATTAGGTATTTACATTTTCTAAAGGACGTAATTAACCAATTTTTACGTGTGGAATTCTCGAGGGAACTTATTGGTGCACCTTATTTTCTTCTTATTTGAACATAGGGTGAATTTACTTAACACTTTATGTCTGAGAAACGGTAAATATTGCTATACAACAAACGTACTATTCATTAGTCACTGTACTTGTTACAATATAATATGACCTTTGAAAATCAGCTGAGGCATATGTTTTTAAATTGACTGGTATATCGTGACCAACTGGTCAATTAGATGATAAAAAACTGATTGACAATAAATACGTCCAGAAATTTGCAAGTGGCACCATCTGAAGAATGTAACGATAAATACCGACACCAAATCAAGTATCTAGCAGCATTAGGTCTATCCATACGCTGATTAATTATCTTTCAATTCATTCAAACAATGTGTGACTTACAGTAATTAAGTATCCCATCAAAAACATAACATCATACAACACAAAGTGCGTAGGATTTTTTTTTAGGTTTTCTTAGCAGTGCATGCCCTAGGTACTCGGTAACGTATTCCTGTCCATCCCAACCCACCCATTATATTTGGGGTCGGCGCAACACGTTTTCTTTTCCATTCTTCCCTGTTAGACGTCACGGTGGCATTTATCCCTTTCTCTTTCATATCATTCCTCACACAATCATCCATGTTTTCTTTGGCCTTCCTCTCCCTCTCCATCCATTAACATTTTATATTCATCACTTTTATGTCACATGCGTTTCATCCCTCCTCATTACATGACCCTAGAAAGATAGACAACTTCCTTTCAATTTTTCTGTAACAGGCGCCACTTTTCAAACTTCCTCTAATATACTCATTCCTTACTTTATCTATTCCTGCCACTCTGCACATCCATCTCAACATTCTAATCTCCGCTACATGCAACCTGTACTCGTAACACAGGTTACATGTTATAATAAACTAGCGACCCGCCCCGGCTTCGCACGGGTGCAAATGGATGTAACATATAAACCTTCCTCTTGAATCACTCTATCTATTAAAAAAAACCGCATCAAAATCCGTTGCGTAGTTTTAAAGATAGAAAGGGACATAGGGACATAGAAAGCGACTTTATTTTATACTATGTAGTGAAGAAGACATCGTCTGTGTACTTACTGTACCTAGACCTACCTATATGAGCGCTAATATTGATAATTATGCACCACTAAGGTAGGAAGCAGAGCAGTCAAGTTGAAAGTAGTGGTTATTTTGTCAAGCACGGCACTGAATAGGAACGGACAATGGGCAGAACCTGATGCCCGGCGACCGTGAATGAAAAGGGTTTATTGTTGCTAGCGGGCAGACTGAACAAAAGGGCTACCGCGTTATATTCTCTAATATCATGTTTAATACTCGGGTGTGTACTTGGATCAAATATCAATAAAAAAAAACTCTTGTCTCTGAGTTACTCCTATATAAGCTATCTGTCAGTACAACTTCCGGTCAAAATCGGTTGAGCCGTTTCGGAGATTATAGTAGGGGAGGCCAAAAAAATGTTATAAAATTATACCTTTTCATCGGTGGGGTGAGGCTGCTATAGATTTTCAAATATGTAAAAAAAAACTGTTGCATGGACATACTCGAGCGCGGAAGATATTGATAGCATCAATGTCCTACGTATTTTTTTTTTATATTGTACGTATGCTAATCTGATCGTTTGCACTATGGGGGTGGTCGTACGTGAGAGTTGAAAATGAAAAATAATAAAATTTAATCGAGCGCGTCAGATTTTCTCAGGGGATGTTAAGTGACCCTAAAAAAAGCTCTCATTCAATAATCTGACGATTTTGATGAGACGCAAACTCGTGGTTATTATACTTATTATTCTAAATTGCAAAAAAAATTGCCATTTTGAAATGCTCAAGCGCGTCAGATTAAGATATATGGTTCATTTTTATGTCCTAGACATGCTGTCTCATAATCTGAGGATTATCTAGAAGGATTCGCCAAAACTGACAAAAACAAAAAAATCTTTTTTTTTAATCATTGAAATATGTATGTATGGATAGAGTACATACAGACGAACAAAAAATGACCAGAAACACGGTACCCCAAAGTGTCACGTTATCGAGATATGATGCTCGTCACACTGAAAATCATTAATTTTCACTATTTCGGAGCGTGAAACCTACTCAAAAACTTATTAGAATTTCGATAAACTGAGTACTGTATAGGATAAAAGTTGTAGTAAATTTTATAAGCTTTTATTACGTACCTAGACAAGAAGACACTTATTATCAACGACGCATCGTTTTAAAGATATTAGCGAAAAACTCAAAAGTGGGAACTTTAACTTTAATATATATGTACTTACATTTAGTAAAAACCTTATAAATAAATATAGGTAAGTACCATAAATATATTACATACATTCAATATTTATTAAAACTGACATCCAGATTTCAAATTACTACAACTCCAATCGCGTCAGGTCCTAAGTATTTGCATGTATTAACATAGTAAATTATTGTTATGTATCTAACAACATACCTATGTTTCAATTAATTGAATGAGTGCCAACTGGTAATATGAAGTACATAGTGAGGACTTATCCGCCGCTTTGAAAATTAAAGGGGACGCAATTGGCAATTACGTAAATAAGTTTCCTATAGGATCGCGTGGAATACTGGACGCGATGCCGGAAATCGCTAATACCAGCTATAAGTACCACTTACTGGAGCTATTAGACGTACTGTATGTATTCGAAACGTCTTAGAAGAGTAAAATAAACTATCAAGTACCAATATTTTTGTAACCGTAATACGACTCACTGTGAATCAACTGTGAATGGATACTCTTTTCTAAGATACAGACAGATTTTCTGCCTAGTTTAGGAAAGAGAGTCCAATGACCCATTTTATATTTTTGTTGTACTGGTTCTATTTGTCTATAACATCTTATATAAGTCTACTTTGTATACCTTGTACAAACTTATTGAAATAAAATTATTATTATTATTATATTATGTCCATAATATTTTCAAATTACGAATTAATTTGAATTTTGATAAAAAAAACTATTATTTTGATGATTATATTACTCGATCATTGGCAGCGACACACTTGCTTGCAAAATAACCGAATCTGTGGCAAAACGATTAAGAGGTGGTTAAAAGGCATTAAAGTGTCATCTTCCGGTGTTAGCGGAAGGTACAACTCCTTAGCGGTTCGGAGTAGGAGAATAATTCTTAAATAAAATATTATAGGGACGTACATACTTATATGTAGTTGTATTCTTTCAGGTTATCTAAGTGAGCTGATTATGGAAGGTACAACTTCTCAACGGGCAGGAGATGAAATCAATAATAAGGGAATCTTGATGAAGGTTAAGGGTTAGATTTCTTGGTTGAATGTTAAATGCATAAGTAATAAATATTTGTAGGTACCTACAGGATATTACAACTAAAATGGAAAATTAAAAATACTTTTTAGAAAAAAATAAAACGACTTTAGCTTTAGAACTTGGTGACAAAAAACTAAATGAAACAGACAAAAGTCACCGACTTTTGAAACTAGTTGTTTGTAGTGCGCTTTTTCTTTTTCATCGTTTATGTTAAATAATAAAATACTGGGTTAAGGGTTATATTATTTAGGTACCTACGATAAATGATGAAAAAGATGTAGTTGGCGACTATGACTTTTTTTCTGGTTTTCCGTCATAAGTGTCATTTTGCTGGTTTTCAAGGCGTTGAGAAAGGAATTCAAAACTTAAAATTCAATATGGCACCGACGTAAATTTCCGGATTTTTTGACATGAGTGTCGTTAGCCGGAGTCGCTGATAACGAAAATGACGTTAAAACAAACAAAAAACTAAAATAAACAGTAAAAGAAACCTTTTTGTTTCTTTCACGCTTCGGCACTGTGCGGTAATATTTAAAAATATGTAATTATGCACAGTAAGTACCAACTATGATTATGCGAACCAAGAATGTGACAGATGGAGCCGACATTGTTATGATATAATTATGTATATACATATATAGGTTGTAGGAATACGCGGCTTCGCTTTTCTAGGTGTGTGGAGGCCACACTGTGGACTTGTTTTCAGGTGCTGTGGTGTTACAGAGTTGTTCTGTGCTTCTAAATCAGACTATAAATACATGCTTATCTAATCTCCAGGGGTCGAAACAGGTTCAGTGTTCAAAAATACTGATTTTACTGACCAGAAATCTAAAAAAACTGACTTTTACTGACCATCTGAACTAACTTAAGGTTGATGTTCCAGGGTAGCCCGCGATCAAAATCATTAATACAACCCTCCGAGCTCATACAGGTTCCGGAATTACTTTTTAAAGGTCAAAGTCATTCCGGAACCTGTATGAGCTCGGAGGGTTGTATTAATGATTTTGATGATTATAATTCTGTAACTACATATGTCTTACAGCCGCAAATCATATTTTCACTAACATACAACCTAGCACTGGCCTGCAAATCGCTAAAAACGTAAGAAAATTTGAATTTCGCGGGCTACCGTGAACATCCACCTTAAAATAAAAGTTTCATGTGGAATTGAAAATAAAATTCATGCACACACAACAAAAAAACCTCATTTTCACCATTCCTTTTTCCCCATTCAGATATAAAGTGTCCATTTTTATCTTTTTTATTAAGCCAGTCCTCATTAAATTTACATTTCCCCATATTAGTTAGTTGGTTAGTAGCCACAAACAAATCACACAGCAGTCAAATTAAATCACATACAATGCAGGTTAAAAAGCTGAAGCTGTAACAAATATGCAAAGTTAAACATACAATAATAAAATATGTATTTATTGCGAGAAAAAAAGTAGGATTGGACTTTTTTCCTCGAAATAATGATGCTACAATATAAAGTTGCCACAAGACATCATAATAGAGCATCAGCTGTTAGTTGCCCTCAAACCATCACTGGGCCCGGCTAAGAAAATTAGAAATGAATAGAAATTTGTTTTTTGTTGACACAATCTAAATGTATATTTATAATGCTAATGTTAGGACGGGAAGACAGGGTTTTCTCTATGACCACCAACTCCAATCATCTCCCCTTTGGTCTCCTGGTGAAAGTAAGGAAGTTTGGTCGCGGTTGTGGGTGGCGAAAATGTGAAAAAGTGTTGCAACTGATGAAATGAATGGACTTGAAAGGTGAAACCCGAGCAACGCCGGGTTTGGCTGCTAGTAGGTATTCTATAAGATATATATTTCTTAAAAGCAAAATCTAGAATGAAGAAGGTAGGCGTAAAAAGGAACGACACAGACAGGCAAAATTATGTCAGTAAATAATTAATATGGTTCCAAAAAAATATATGGAGCAATTTAAGTGTTGATCTCAAAAAACTGATAAAACTGACCATTTTCTCAAAAAACTGACTTTTACTGACCATGCTAAAAAAAACTGACTTTTACTGATTTTACTGACTAGTTTCGACCCCTGAATCTCGCATAAAGCACTTTTCTTTGATTCTAGACCACTCTAACTTTCTTATTAATATTCTACATTTCTATAGGAGGTTCACAAAACAAAAACGTTTATAATTGGAACAAAGTTTATCTTATCAAACCAAACATTTCAAAAATAACTCGGGCAACAAACGCTTAAAAGACTCAAGAGTTGGTACCTATTTCAACTCGGTTGACTTTGATTAGCTACATGTCCTAGATCCAGTAGTCGCGCGAGCGATATGAAAAGTACGTCGAAAATAATCTAGGATCTACAATCACCGGCCTAAACTACAGCAATAGCAAAATTCGTAATAATAGTAGCTAATACTTATGCTCTTTTCACAAGTTATCGTGAATTCTGAGCTGCCTCGCCTCTAACCCACAGTTATCGTAACAAAGCCAAGGCGAGGCAAATTAAAAATTCGATGCTTCGCGCAAACGATAACAGACAGACCGCGAGGTCGCGCGCTGTCGATCCGGCTAATCGCATGTGATGCCCACACGATGTGACGTCATGCGGGTCTTCCTGCACAACTATGATTATGTTGCTCTTAGTTTACATCTTTATTATAGTCGTGAATTAACTTGCTACACGCATTGTTATTAGCGTAATAAACCGTAATGCTCACACACAATTACGCGGTAGGAAATAATCTTTTCAAATGTGAACAATTTTTAACTGACTTCCAAAAAGGACGAGGTTTTCTGTTCGGGTGTAGGTACCTATGTATTTTTTTTACAAGTATGTCCACCGATATCTCCGAACCCAGAGAAATCCAGGGCGACCCTCAAATATAGGCACTTATGACGTTCTCCATATATTTTCTAAAGCATTTCCAAGTATTTTCAAGTATTTACGTCTGATAATCATAATCTCATGTGGATGCACTGATGATGGAAGGTACAACTCCTCAACGGTTAGGAGTTGAAAGAAAATTCTTTTAAAATTATAATGTTCTTATGGACCGATAGTTGTATTCACTCAGGACATTAGGTTGACCTGATGATAGAAAGTAAATCTCATTAACCGATAAAAAAACCGGCCAAGAGCGTGTCGGGCCACGCTCAGTGTAGGGTTCCGTAGTTTCCCGTCCGTCACAATAAGTGTTCCCACTTATGAGTTTAAAGGTGGGTAAAAAAAATTAAAAAAACATAATGGATACCCCATTGTTTTTTATTATATATTTTTTTTTTCACTTTCAAAATGATTTTCCTAGAAAGTCCTTATAAAGTTCTACTTTTCAGATTTTTTTCATATTTTCTAAACTTATGGTTCAAAAGTTACATACAAAGGGGGGGACACGTTTTTTTACTTTTGAAGCGATTATTTCCGAAATTATTGACATTGTCAAAAAATGAGTAAACCCCTATTCATTTTTAAGTACCTTTCCAACAATATATCACACGTTAGGGTTGAAATTAAAAAAAAAAATCACTTCCCCCTTTACGTAAGTAATGTAATTAAAGGGGAAAAAAACCCTAATACAATAAAAAAAAAATATTTTACCACTTTGTCGGCGTGATTGACACACATATTAGTACCAAATTTCAGCTTTCGAGTGCTAACGGTCACAGAGATTAAGCGAGGACGGACGGACGGACGGACAGACAGACATCGCGAAACTATAAGGGTTCCTAGTTGACTACGGAACCCTAAAAAGGAAGTTCTCAATTCGATGGAATCTTTTTTTCAATGTTACTCGCTTCACTGATTACTCGAAGACGCCTGAACCGGAAAAATATGGAAAAAACTCTTTTTATTGGAAAGGAGATACCTCAAGAGTGTTACCATGGTAGGGAAATCAGGATCTGATGGCATCCCAGAGAAATATTAGGCACGTATTACGTGTTTCGTGCGTTTTCTAAAGTTTTTCAAGTGTTCGCATCTGGCAGTCATCACTTCATGTTGATGAGCTGATGATGGAAGTTATAACTCCTGAATGGTTAGGAGTTGAAGGATAATTCTTTAATAATTATGGAGATGTTTATATGGTTATATAATTATATTCAGGTTATCTAGGTGAGCTGATTATGGAAGGTACTACTACTCCTCAACGGTTAGGAGGAGTTGAAAGTAATAATAAAGGAATCTTGAAGGTTAAGGGTTCGGTTTCATGGTTGAATGTTAAATGCATAGTAAATATTTGTAAAGGATATTACAAACAAAAAATGAAAAATATGCCGCTTCTGAAGTTAAACGAAAATCTAATATCACCAACCAACATCAGAAACTGGTTTGTGTTCTGAAGTTTATTTTGCACTTTATTGTGTTTTTCGCTTTTTGTGTTTTTAAAGTTGGTTTTTTTTGCAAAAAAGTTATTTTTTGTTACGAAATGCTCAAATGGAATATGATAATTATTAAGTATTAATATTATGTCTATGTATTTGGTGGAAACTTATCCATAATATTCATTACAGTGGTGCAGCAACATTTTATTTTGGGAATTCACAATCTAAAGTAGTAGTAGTAAGTTTTTCTTGAGTCTATCAATGGTATAGTCTTATAGTGAGGTATAAATAGGTACAATACAAAACATAAATATTACATAACTTACAGTTTAAGTAATCTGTGCCTCTGCTATATTAGTAAAACTTATATCAATATTGATGTGATGACACAAACTGTTAATACAATATTATAAATTCCCAGTTGATTTGATTACAAAGGAAACAGGTAGCTTAGGTAGCTATCAATATTATTGTGTAAACAAAAATGTGTGTACAATCACAAACAGATACTACAGTGGTATTGAAATGCACTGATAAAACAATAATAAGCCTCCTTTTAACTTTCTGATAAATTATTGCGTTGATTTAATAGATGAACTAACCATCATTGTAGGACTCAATGTAGGAAATGTACGCAAAGTAATGTTTGTTATAAATAAAAAGTTTAATTTGCAGTTTGCTTAAAATGTACTAATCATAAAAGCTGCTGACTATATCACATTCAAACCAATTTTGGTTGAAAGTGTTCATTGAGATCTACAACAAATATTTATGTTAGATTTTTCACTCCTTTTAAAAGTTAGAGGGGAACAAACATTTTACCAGGTTGGAAGTGTCTATCTGTCAAACAATTGACTTTGAGAAAAAATTATCCTAGCAACCTTAAGAGGAAATGCGAGTGCTGTCTCTTTCTACTATCGCTGTCTCTCTCCGTCCTCCTGCCCTCAAATTCGCGCGATAAGGACAACTGTAGAAAAAAGTTAGAATTCGAGGTTTGGCTCTCGCCTATTTCCTCCTCCAATATTGAACCAATTTAAAAGATATTTTAGACAATGAATAAGTTGGTTATATACTACGCCGCTATGTTTTTCTTTTTTCGTTAATAGTTGTCAAATTTGTACACTAGGACTCTGTTAACAGCGATCTAAACAAGCAATTTTGAGCATTTTTTGAGGGTTCTAGTGCTTATAAAAATAATTTATCACCAAAAAGGAAAACATAGGGGCATAGAAATAATTAATATTTATTATTCTGTAAAAAACCATTGCTCTAGGGTCATTAACCAAAAAGAAAACAGGCGAGAGCGTTTGTATGGAGAAAAGACCACTCGCGTTTCCTCTTAATGTAATTTTTAAAGATCTCTAATCTACAGACAACCCCCACACGATAGGATTGATGAATTTTCTTTTTTTACTTTTATGTACTTTTATCAATATAAAATTTTCATGTCACAGTGTTAGTTGAAAAAATAAAAGTAAGATCTGTCTAGTCGTTTCCAAGGAGTATAGCTCCTTGGAAACGACTTCACGGTTGTTATGAAATTTTATCTGTATGATATTTGGTAGGTCTGGATCTGACTCATTCCAGAAATTTTCAATTCAACACAAGAAAAATGCAAGAGATGGAGAGATGTTCCAGAGATTACCCCTTATGTAATAAATTTAATAACAATAACTGTTGTTTGTTTTTTTTTTAAAAAAAAAAAGTTGCCCCACACTAGGAATTTCTCCTGTATCGTGGGTGCGTTCACAAACATAGAAAGTCATATACACAAATACCCAGACCCGAAACAACTATCTGCAGGCCATACAAATATTTGTTCCGTGCGGGGATCAAACCCGCGACATGCAGCATAGCAGTCCAATCGCTTAGCCACTGCGGCAACCATGCCGTCTTTATTATTTATCATTTTTTGCAAATAAGTAATGTTTAAAGTTTCCTCAATGCATTGGTTGGTAACAATTTAGTCACATCATTACAAACAGCAATAAACAATAATAAGTAAAGACTATCCGAACCAACATGTCACTCCATTCAGATTTAAATTATGCAATGTAATAGACTACTGGCCCGTGTTGAAAAAAATATGGGTCATGTGAACCACCAGGTGACCTATCTAGAACGATATAGGAGCATAAAATAATAAGATTCAGCACTATGCCGTCACTTGTAAGCTGTCCAACCGAGTGCAGGTGAGAATTCAAAAGAACAGGTAGACTGGGTACATTTTGGTCATATATTTTTGTACGGCATTCTTACCATCGATAGATCCATGAAAAATAATAAGAAAACGCGAAAAAAGTTCCCGTACAGGATCAAATGACTTTACAGCTTTAAAAATCAAGAATACGATGAAAATAAGATAATTATTGATATATACATTTAAAATGAACAATAATTTTTTGACGGCATTATTTTTAATAGTACTTTTGAGTGCTAGATAATGTTTTGGAACCGAAGCCGTACTTTTTCAAATCACCCCCTGGACCAGCGGAGAGGGGTTACAACCCTCGATTATTTTCCCTTGTCGCATGATTTTTGTACGGCGTTGCGGAATAATGGATTAGAACCAGTATTGAAATAGTATGAAACTGATGCCGTACAAAATCAAATGACCAAATTTACCCTCGAAATTGTCGGAAAATAAAATAAAAATTCCGACTTTGTGGCGCAACATTTTTTTACGGCACTACGCGTTTTCTTATTATTTTTCATGGATCTATCGATGGTAAGAATGCCGTACAAAAATATATGACCAAAATGTACCCAGTCTACCTGTACTTTTAAATTCTCACCTGCACTCGGTTGGACAGCTTACAAGTGACGGCATAGTGCTGAATCTTATTATTTTATGCTCCTATATCGTTCTAGATAGGTCACCTGGTGGTTCACATGACCCATAATTTTTTCAACACGGGCCAGTAGTCTATAATTGCAAACTTGGATTTATCATATAACTATGACACATAAATAAAATTGAACTGTCTGTGATTTATAAAATATATATATGCCCCTACTATGACCTAATATTTTTATTAATTTCCTTTCTGTTTGACCTAGGTAATACCAGAACAAGTTAATTAATTTAAAATAGGACTTTCCCAAAAGATAGTTAATAAAGTTAAATGTAAACAATGCAATGCAACAATGCAACAATGCAATGTGTTGTGTGTGTGTATGTATGTGTGTGTGTGTGTGTGTTATGTGTAATGTAATGTATGTGTGTATGTTTTATTCTAAAAGAAGTACCTAGGTGGTATAATTACAATCCCTCTCAATAAATAAAATTATTAATCACTACTGGAAAAATCATTTGATGGTCTCCATATAAAAATAACAGCGGGTAGGCAGACAATCAATGTTGTTAAATAAATCCACACACATGGATGAAATAATGGCTAAAGTTAAATAGTATTTTGTGCTTACAAGTGTAGGATCATCATATTCCTGCTCCGTCCCATTCTATTTTGGGGTCAGCATAACACATTTTCTTCTTACATTCTTCCCTGTCAGATGTTATAGCAGTATTTACTTCTTTCTCTTTCACATCATTCCTCACACAATTCATCCATCTTTTCAAGCTCATTCTCTCTCTCTCCCTCTCCATCCAACAACATTCATATCCATCACATTTTTCATCACATGGTTTCATCCTTCCTCATTACGTCTATAGAGATGACTACCTTTCTTTTTTTCTATACCAGGCACCATTTTCAAAGTTCCTCTATTAAGTGTTACATATTCCTTACTTGCATTCACTGTATTCTGGAACGAGTTTGTAGTTAGTTTCCGCACAGAACCAAATAAATAAATTACAAAATTAATGGAAAAGTCCTGATCAAACAGAAATAATACCTCAAACAATGTACATGTACAATAAAGTAACAATGTTACATAAAACACATGGCAACAATAGGAGATCTTAAATTAGGTGCATGGAAGTCAATATAAAAAGCCAAAACGATCCTATAATCAAAGTAAATTATGTATAATGTTACTACAAAAGCCAGTAGGACTTACACCAATTATGTTGATGACAACCTTTTAATAGTCACAGTAACCAAATGAAACGGTTTTCTATTCAACTGAAACTCACCAACTTTTATAAACTAAAATTTAAAGTTATTCCAGTCATGTGGGTAGATTTTTTATTTTATGAAGATTAATTTCAATGACTGACATGTCAAAAGTTCTATGGATTTGTGTAGGAAGCTATCGAACCCTACCTTATTACCAGAAAAAGTACTTTCTGCTAAGTACTTTTATAGTTCAATTTTAGTCTAAGGTAAATCTTGTGTCGACTAAAACAAGTATAGATAGATATTTTTCTATCTTTTCTTAAGTTTGAACAATTAACATGCTGACAATTTTATTTCAATGTACTTAGTGTTATTTTTTTCCAAGACTACGCAAGGCACCCAAAGAGATAGAGACGTGACCAAATAATTGCGAAACAAACCGTAAACACATCAATAACACACACTGCACTAGTTATAAAACAAAATGTCCCATCACAAAAATAAACTAATAAGTCTTCGTTATTTAGTACGACCATTTACGAAAAAAAATCGTGAGTAGTATTGAGTTTAGTAATATTCCTCTGCTTGACACACTTCAATCATTTGACCAAAGAGCATTTGACATTTTTGACAACAATTTTTTTTTTTACCCTCTGGGGTGCGTTTAAGATGGCCGGCGAAATTTTCGCCGGATAAAAATTAAACTAGCGAGGGTTCGCTGAACGGAGTCATAGGTTTATGTCAATTTTATCTGTCAAATTCAATTGACAGCTCAGCTTGTCAAACAAGTAGTAAACAATCTAGATTGTAATCTCGATTTTGCTTGTGATCTCGAAATTAATAGTCAGTAAAAATGGGCCGGAACATGAGGAATCAATTTGCCGATATAATATTTGTATACAGTATTTTATAATATTACATTTCTACAACAATTTGTATTATTACTTCATCCATGATAATCCACAAATAAAATTGACGGAGAGTCGGAGACGTTTAGTACTCGTTTCAGAAATATTCGTAAATATGGCGCGATTCTAGCAAATTATACAACAAACATCTCAATGACAATGTCAATCTGACAGCGGGATAAAATTTAGCGAGCTAAAAAGGTCGCTAAAAATTATCCTAGTTAGGCGAAAACTTATACCGGCGGACGGCCGTGAACGGGGCAGATTAAATTTTAGTCAGGTTAATTTTTCACCTCGCGGTGTGCTTGAACGGGGTGTTTAACGTTTAGTCAGGTTAAATTTTAGCCTGGATAAGCATCTTAAACGCACCCCAGGGGTGCGTTTAAGATGGCCGGCGAAATTTTCGCCGGATAAAAATTAAACTAGCGAGGGTTCGCTGAACGGAGTCATAGGTTTATGTCAATTTTATCTGTCAAATTCAATTGACAGCTCAGCTTGTCAAACAAGTAGTAAACAATCTAGATTGTAATCTCGATTTTGCTTGTGATCTCGAAATTAATAGTCAGTAAAAATGGGCCGGAACATGAGGAATCAATTTGCCGATATAATATTTGTATAAAGTATTTTATAACATTACATTTCTACAACAATTTGTATTATTACTTCATCCATGATAATCCACAAATAAAATTGACGGAGAGTCGGAGACGTTTAGTACTCGTTTCAGAAATATTCGTAAATATGGCGCGATTCTAGCAAATTATACAACAAACATCTCAATGACAATGTCAATTGTCAATCTGACAGCGGGATAAAATTTAGCGAGCTAAAAAGGTCGCTAAAAATCATCCTAGTTAGGCGAAAACTTATACCGGAAGACGGCCGTGAACGGGGCAGATTAAATTTTAGTCAGGTTAATTTTTCGCCTCGTGGTGTGCTTGAACGGGGTGTTTAACGTTTAGTCAGGTTAAATTTTAGCCTGGATAAGCATCTTAAACGCACCCCTGAGGCCTGGCAGACCACAGAATATATAATAGCTTTCCACAGACAACTTAAACATAACCAAGGAAATGTTTTAGTAGCTGGAATAAGTATGGACTAATCTTGATAATGAAAATGCCGTTAAAAGTAATATTTATGACAACCAAACCAAGTTCGTCATATTCTATACGTCTTTACTTTCTAAATATATAGTTAGTTAAAAAGTTATACTTTACTTTCCAAGCGACTTTTCGAAGGGGAAAAAAACTTTAGAGTGATACAAAAACTCAAGGGGTATTGTGTCCTTGTCTTACAATTGCCAGTGCTTAATAAAATAAAAATGTTTAAGATGAATCGTCCAACCAGCCCGCGAAATTCAAATTTTCTTAAGTTTTTTGCAATTTGCAGGCCAGTGATAGGTTGTATGTTGATGAACATTTGATTCGCGGCTGTAAGACATATGTAGTTACAGAATTATAATCATCAAAATCATTAATACAACCCTCTGAGCTCATGAAGATTCCGGAATGACTTTGACCTTGTAAAAAGTAATTTTTATACCTTTATGAGCTCGGAGGGTTGTATTTATGATTTTGATGATAATAATTCTGTAACGACATACGTCTTACAGCCGCGAATCAAATGTTCATCAACATACAACCTATCACTTGCCTGCAAATTGCAAAAAACTTAAGAAAATTTGAATTTCGCGGGCTACCCTGGAACATCAACCTTAATCGAAAATCACAATAGCTAAACTATGACATAAAATTTAACGGTATTAATTTAATATTACAAAAACTAAATGTTAAAACAATAAATTCTTGTGAAATAAAATTAAAGCAAAAAATCATAGAAACTGTTTATCAATATTAAAATATATATTTATATGGCATAGACATTTTCGTGTTGAAATCGTATTTTTACTTTCCCAGGTGCTTTTTTAAGTGAAATATTTAAGTGAAATATTAATTATCATCATAAAATATGGTAAAATCGTGTTTCGTGAAGGGGTGTAATAGTGAGGGGCTTCCGGGATGAAGAATTTCACTTTTCAGGATAGTTCTTTTATCTTTGTTTACAAACAACGATTAGGGCTGACTATGTTTTAGATCTATTAACAGGAATCATTAAATGAATGTAAAGAATACGCCTTAACTATTATCAACATCGGTATATAAAATCACATAAAATAATATTTCTTATCATCTCATATTAATCTCATAAAATATTTTCACGAAAACAAACATTTTAATTCTATCTTTACTTTTTAAAACTTTTCTGTTTTAGCGGCAACGGCAACTATTGATTGATTCAACCTTTTTTTGACGCAAATGGTCTTAAATCGAATCCAGGTTTCTGTTACGGACCATCGATATAAGAAGCGGGGAGAGATGAGGTTGAGAGGGGGTGAGTGAGGGGAGTTACCATCCTGTACCATTTCCACCCCTCGAAACCCCATGGTTATGGAGTTATCCATGGTTAAAGTTTTCAGGTTAAAATAATGCTATTAGAACGAAACGTGTAAAACTATAGTATCGTTTGGCAGAAGAAGGGAGAGGGGTCTGCCCTCTGTGCCCTGGCAGCACTCCCACATGAAGGCGATGCACCATGCTTGGGAATAACAAATGTAACCTATCCTCAAAATATGACGCAGTCGATGGAGCCCCCACCTCGTGGGGCTTCTACTTTATGAGTGGTTTATAAAAAAGTAAATCCTTATAAAAAAGTTATAGAGACATTACAGAGTTTACACATTTTAGTTTTGTTTTTGTTGTTTTATTTTATTAGAATGTAAGTTTCATTAGAGTGTATGTGAGTTAGGATTAGGTATCTATATGTGCATACAAACAATAACTAAAATTAATTCTCATCATAAACCTATCCCAATGCAGTTTTATTTTAATTGTTACCAACGTAAAGCGAGGAGCTGGGTGCTAGAAAGTTATATTTTAATAATAACTGTCCCAAAAGTAAGTACAAAATTTGTGGACACCCTATTAGAAAGAGATGACATCCACTTTCGAAATAATCTCGCATGGATCGAATTTGAATTGTACGTGCACATTCCAGTTAGTATATAAGTTCCTTGCTACCTATAGAGCTTTATTTCCGGGCGGGGAAAGACATTTTGAATGGTTCAAAATGTCACAAGAGGGCTCTACTCATTGAGATAGGATCCTATGGAGTCGCCGCGATGTTCTATATACACACTTGCTTATACAAATATGAGTGAAATAGGAGACAGAATGTAAAATATAGTTTTGGTTCGTTCTTTCTAATGCAGTAATCGTATTTGATGAAAGAGACAACAATATTTCAGTTGTTTCTCATAATGGCAACATTTGGATATGCGAGTCACAGAATAGTAGGTAGGTGCCGTTTTCGCCGTAGTGTGATACAAGATGGCGACGATTTCGTAGTAGTTGTGCTGTCAAATAGTTGTTTACTTTTTGTTAAATTGCGATTTGTGAGAAAATTACGACGAGATTATCTCTTAAACTGCGTGTATATGTTAGGAAACAGCAATTAAATATGCCTGCGTGTTGTATTGTGAAGTGTGGTGCAAGAAGGACTGAAAATCAACCTCAATTGACTTTGCATAGGTTAGTAGTCGTTTTCATGCAATAGTATCTAGGAGTAATACATTGACTGGCCTGTTGGTCTAGTGGTTAGTGACCCTAACTGCTATGCCGGAGGTCGTGGGTTCGATTCCCACCCAGGATAAATGTTTGTGTGATGAGCACGATCATTTGTTCTGTGTCTGGGTGTAATTTATCTATAATATGTATGTACGAGGGCGGGTCAATAAGTCCGTGACTTTTTTAATTTCTTGTGTTTTAACTGAAAAGGCAACACTGCCGCTGTCAACAGGCAACTATCAGGTGACTTCTGTCAAAATTTGAACAAGCAGCGTCTATAAGTTTGTCTTTGACAGCCATTGATAGCAGACTGCCGCGTACTTTGAGAAGAAAATGGAAAAAAGTGAATTTCGTGTGCTCATTGAGCATTATTTTTTGAGGAAAAAAACCATTACTCAAACCAAAGCTAGGCTTGATAAACACTATGGGGACTCTGCACCACCAATTTCAATGGTAAAGAAGTGGTTCACAGAACTTCGTTGTGGCCGTACAAGCACGGAAGATGCCGAACGTTCTGGACACCCAGTTGAAGTCTCTATACCCGAAACAATTTAAAAAAATCACGATTTGGTGATGGCCGATCGCAGATTGAAAGTGAGAGAGATTGTGCAAGCCATAAGCATCTCACATGGCTCAGTGGTTACAATTTTAAATGATCACTTGGGTATGAAAAAGCTTTCCGCAAGATGGGTGCCGCGGTTCTTTTCCACCAGGACAATGCAAGGGTGCACACTTGTGCAGTTTCCATGTCAAAAAATCATGAATTGTGCTACGAATTGCTCTCTCATCCGCCTTATTCTCCGGATTTAGCCCCGACTGACTATTTCCTGTTCCCAAACTTGAAGAAATGGCTTGGTGGAATGGGATTTGACTCCAATGATGAAATCATCTCACAAACAAATAGCCATTTTGATGACTTCGACAAATCTTATTTTTTGGAAGGGATAAAAAAATTGGAGAAACGTTGGACAAAGTGTATAGAGCTCAAAGGAGAGTACGTTGAAAAATAAAAATAGAACGTATCCGAAAACCTGTGTTTGATTCAAAAAGTCACGGACTTATTGACCCGCCCTCGTATTTAGAAATATATAAGTATGTTTATCAGTTGTCTAGTACCCATAACACAAGCTCTGCTTAGCTTGGGACTAGATGGCGTTGTGTGATAGTTGTGGAATATTATTATTATTATTATTATTATTTTCGATGAAAAAATGCTAAGTGATCATTAATTTATTGCTAAAGTGCTAATATTTGGGTTTATTTCCGTCCCAGAGACCTTTTTGTTATTTCCTATTATGATTCGTTTGTTTACAAACATGGATAGTGTTGTACCGTTGCGTAATAGTTTCCGATACTAGTTCCTTCGCTGTGCTGAAACGATATCTGTTCGAGTGACCGTGCCAGGTCCGGTCAGGGCGCGGGACCGCCCTGAGGATTATCGAAAGAGATAACGCGGCCTTGGCACAAGGGCGAAGAAGGAACATGGGTGGTTTTTAGTCAGTAGAATAATAGGGTTTGACAAACCCTATTATTGCACTACAATTTTATTGGTGATCCATCTCTTATTTTACACATAATTATATTAACATTAATTTGATCATTCATATCTTTGAACGCTTTTTGTTTATCTGAGAACGAAAATATTTCGTGACGATAGATCTATTTATTAGGAGATACAAGTTGGTGACAAATACAAATTTTGGCGACAAGAAACAAAGTCCCTTTTTATTTTACTCCGCCAGTCAGTATGTTAATCATAATAGAAACAATCTTCTTACTATTAGAAGATTTTTTCTTCACTAGGATCTGCATACCTACCAGAATCTACAGACCAGATATAACCGAAAGCGCAAACCTAAAAAAATAAGTTTATAGAACTAAAACACAAATACGAATAAAATCGCAGACTAATAAAACCGCGGTCTTATAAGTAAAAAAACAAGAAAAAAATTCTTGTTTAACTTATCTATCAACGCCTTATCCAATTATTTGATTATCGTCTAGTTAGTAGGTAGATAATTTGTAATTTTCAATTTAACGTATTTATTATAAGTAAAATTATTATAGAGGATAGTCTTATTTCGCCTGCCACTGATACCTGATGCTCTTTCATGGCGTTCCCATTGATATATAAGTCAGCTGCTTGTTGCCATTAGCAAGGTGGCATGCGACGACTGCCCTCTACTTTCATTTTACTTAAAATACGTTACATTGAAATATACAAATTATCTACTTACTAGACGATAATCAATTAGGTAATTGGATAAGGCGTTTATAGACAAGAATTATTTTCTTGTTTTTTCTGCGTAGAAGACCGCGGTTTTATTAAACGGTTTTACTTAGCTCACCCCGTTTTTTTTTCTTGGGTCAAATTTATTAGTTTGCGATTTAACTCGTAGTTGAGTTTTAGTAACATTCTAATTTAATGTTGGTTTGTTATATAATACGAGTAAACCGCGACAACTGTTTGACCGCAATCTAAACGTATACAGGGTGTAAATTAACCCATAACACAGCCGACAACCAAGCAAGGGTGGTACTTAGTTTGATGTACAGAAACATCAAACTAAGTACCCCCCTACGCAATTTTTTTGCTGGGAAACGATTTTTTATTGGGGTTAAATATCATATTTTACGGTAAAACTCAATGTAGCAACACATTGGGCTAGTGGATGCTATGAATAGTAAAACCTGAAACTTGACCAATATCTCCGTAACTAGGGGATTCCTAGGTATGGTCTAGAACAAAAAAATATCGCAGTGGTGGGGAGAACAAGTGTTCAGTAGTTTAGGCGCTATGCTGGAACATACAAACATAATACATACACTGCCAAAATCATTACCCTTCCTTTTGGCTTTTCCGTAGTCGGGTAAAAAGTATTCTTTAATTATTGTATTTAGAAAAACCACTTTGAATAAATTTTATTCTCAGGTATCCGATACCTGAGAATAAAATTTATTCAAAGTGGTTGTAGGTAAGTAAATTTACTCATATTTTTCTGTTACAACTTTACAACGGACTGTTCATTTTAATTCAACCGTGATATCTAATAATACTCGTAATACTAGTATCGATACTCGTTACAGTAATACTATGTTTCATGATTGACACAACCCTAGCATTGGCAGCCATTTTATGCTCCGTAGGTATGCACCTTTTTTCTGTAGGTATTTCGAGTCCATACTTTTTATTAGTCATTGGCTCTACTTCAAAGAGTTTAAGGTTGATGTTCCAGGGTAGCCCGCGAAATTCAAATTTTCTTACGTTTTTAGCGATTTGCAGGCCAGTGCTAGGTTGTATGTTAGTGAAAATATGATTTGCGGCTGTAAGACATATGTAGTTACAGAATTATAATCATCAAAATCATTAATACAACCCTCCGAGCTCATACAGGTTCCGGAATGACTTTGACCTTTAAAAAGTCATTCCGGAACCTGTATGAGCTCGGAGGGTTGTATTAATGATTTTGATGATTATAATTCTGTAACTACATATGTCTTACAGCCGCAAATCATGTTTTCACTATCATACAACCTAGCACTTGCCTGCAAATTGCAAAAAACTTAAGAAAATTTGAATTTCGCGGGCTACCGTGAACATCCACCTTAAATCATAATAATAGATGAAGCAAAGTTACATACTCTTTGGAAGAAGCGCACACCGACCACAGGCCCAAAGAGTAAAGTATATTAAAAGTAAAGTAAAGTCCATTTCACGCTTATTTCACGAAAAGAGAAATCCCGCACAGGCAGCGCTGTATTCGCGCGACATAATGTTGCTATCTCCCTCTCTCTCTCTCCATATCTCCCCATCTGTCAAATTTAGTTCCACTCCACACTAAGGGATCGGACTGGGTACCAATTATATACTTTACTCTTTGGGACTGGGTCAAAATAATATGATTCTGTTTAGTCCGTAAGTTAGATTATCGAAAAATATTGAATTAGTACAGGCTACGTGTTTTTTGTTTTATCAAATCAATAAAAAAATACTAAGATAAAACGCGTCAAAGATCTTGGAGTGGGGCTTGAAACGGCACTTGTGTCGTCAAAATGTACTATCTTAATGACGTTACACGAGTTTTCGAAGCACTGCTGTTTATTCGTCTTCATTTTAAGTTTACGTGAAAAAAGAAAAAATACGTGTCCACTAATTTTTAGAAATCTATCTGACGGACTATAGTGCGCGCGGAACTAGTTGGCCGCTCCTTACGTTGCGACAGGGGTGAGGGGGCGAGTTGCCTACAGGTTGCAATGCACAGGAGGCTATAATTAGACAGCGATGACCAATCTCGAGATATCGTGAACAATAATTGTTCAATTTATTGAAAAGAATACTTAAATAAAAAACAAAAACTTGCCTAAGGAGCGGCCAACTAGTTCCGCGCGCACTATAATTAGTTTTTTTTTGTCCGATCCCCTATTGTCCGCGGGACTTCTTTCGTGAAATCATAGAGTTTTTATTTTTTTATTTTTTATTATTGATAGGTTCGCGTTTGACCACTATCTCACCTGATGGAAAGTGATGATGCGGTCGACGATGGAGCACGCTTACCTAGAAGTAACCTATTCACTCTTGACTTAAAGACCCCTAGGTTATAGCTATCCGGAAATACAGACTCTGGCAGGGAATTCCACTCCTTAGCTGTACGCACAATGAAAGTATTCCCAAACCGTTTAGTGCGTATGGGTGGGATGTCCACCATATAACGGTGGCGCATCGCCGTACGTCTTGTAGTCCGATGATGGAACGGGCTTGGCGGAATTAGATCGTGCAATTCCCTCGCACACTCTCCGAAATGTAACCGATAGAAAACCGAAAGGCTAGCTACTCGTCGACGATGTTCAAGGCTCTGGAGCTTTGACTTGACAAGCGCGTCATTGCCGATGAGCCTCTTGGCTCGTTTCTCAATTGACTCTAGCGCATCAAGCTGGTATTTAGCGGATCCATCCCAGAGATGAGAGCAGTACTCCACACACGATCGGACTTGCGCTTGATATAAGTTGAGCAGCTGTTTCGGTGTGAAATACTGTCTCACCTTTGCTAGGATTCCCAGCTTCTTGGCAGCCAGTTTAGCCTTAGCCTCGATGAACGGACCGAAATTGAGGGTTGACGTAAACGTAACGCCAAGAAGCTCAATGTGATCGGTTATCGGCACGGTTACACCACGGAAAGTAGGAGACTGTTGGAAATCGCTCCTTTTTGCGGAAAAGAGACACGCCTGGGTTTTAGCAGCATTGAACTTGACCAGGTTGGCGTCGCCCCATTCGGAGACAGCCTTCAAGGACAAGTTCAACCGCTCCACCATGGCCTCACGTAGAGACTGGATCTGAGACCCACTAGCCCGCGCGTTGGACGTGTACCTCTCAGCAACAGTGCTGTCGTCTGCATACCCAAAGGTGCCGGGCACTAGCAGACTATTAATATGCAGCAAGAATAAAGTTGCTGAGAGAACCGACCCCTGAGGCACCCCGGCATAGAGTTGCTATGTTTTTAATAGTTTTTATCGTCATATAAGGCTAGCGTTTGTGGTATTGACACATTGAATTGACATCGAAAATAAATTAAAAAATCTGCCAGCGACTTTGGTTACTGTTGCCTTGCCGGTGTTTACTAATATTGATAATAATAGTGTGCTACATCCATTAAAATCCGCAAAAATGGATGATATAGGCGCGATGTTTGGTGATCTTCAAAAAGAACTTGATCGAGATACAATTAAATTGGGCGTAGGTTGCAAATTACTGAAGCAAAATACCTACTTATTTTTAATTATTACTATTGCATTGTTTATTCTAATTTATTTTGCTGAGATAGCATAAAATACAACATCATAATTAACAAGTTAGCGTTGATTATTATGACGATTCCTGTGTACCTATTTGTTGTGTTTTTAACGCCGTTGGTTGTGACCGAAATCATCAACGTCTTCTATTGTACTGTTCGGGCTAGACTACTCGTCCGCTTATTTTGCGTACGTGGGAATATTATTCGATCCATCCAAACTCCTCGAGGAAAGCCAGCAACCCCTAAATGCTGCTGACGCGCGGAGAGTACCTGGGTTAACGACAGGCACGTGGACTGCTGTCTCCTCTTCCTCCATGCAGGTTCGGCAGTGGGCTGTCCGTTGCTCCTAAAAGATGTTTACTAAAAGAGCCATGCCCACCTCTGTGCACAGCTGTAGTTTCTGCCAAAGTAGCATTTGATGATAGGAAGTGCTTGGCCGGCCTTTACTCACCATGGTCTAGCTATAGTTTGTGGTGTATTTCCTTACCAATGTGCGTATAATTAGATACACAAATGGGTGGTATGATGTGCTCAGGTCTCAGCGCTGCCATGCTCGATTTCCTAATAGTGAGTATGTCTCCTTCAACATTACCCTGGGAATCATTGTGTGGTTATGCTATTGCTTGATTGATTGATGGTTATGCTATTGATATTACCAACTGATACAGGTGTTGACGACACTCCTGTATTAACCCTGAGTTGACCGAGTGGTTGCACGCTTGACATGCTGTCTGAGAGTATGTAGATTGAGTGGTCCTTTACCTCCTTGACTAAGATGATTGAAAGCACTAGGTAATGCCCATGCATTTGCCCTGAAATACTGTGTTGTGGACCACCAGTGTTTTGGGTCCATCTATGAAGATGCATAGTTCTGCAGGACTTATGAATATCACCACTGTGAAGAGTGATGATATTCATGGATTTGTTTTTTTTGTCTAATACCAATTGTTTGGGTACTGATGGTTTATAGATTTCGCCAGGGGAACTCGTGGAATCCCTCCAGTACCACAGTGTCATTATCGCCTCCTGCTGAATGAACAGGTTAAGTGGTGCGACAACATGGCTGATGCAGTCTGAGTTGTCCTCATTTAGCCTATGGTCGCCATGCAGACAAGCCTTTGCCTGCGATGCAGTTCGTTTGAAGCTGTGATTAGTTTGGTATGGGGCTGCCAGACCACTACCCCTTAAGTGATCATGGATTGGATTTGCACAGTAAAGGCAAAGTATAATTTTATGGGACGTACCCCACTTCTTACAGCCTATCATCGTCCTGCACTGCCAAAAGGTGATGCAGGCTCGGTTTAGTTTGGTCAACGTAACTTGGTGATTACTCCACTGGCCAGGATGACTCCCAAGTATTTGGCCGCACTGGCTAAGTGGAGCTTGGTGGGGCTTTTTTTATTTTGTCCATTTGCGGTAGGTCGGCAAAACATAAGCAAGTTAGTTGCGAGAGTTTATGGCTTTATGGTGGAGCAACCAGCGCTACACCTCACTCATAGATGACGTATCCAGCAACTCATAGAAGCTCTTTGTGCAGTTTCTTATGCTAGTCAATTTCTGATGCTTGTCAATTTCTGATGCAACTGTTGTGAATTTGAGATGGTTGTGCACCTCATCATTTTTAGTGAACCATGAGCACTTGTTTGTTGTCCACGGACAGAATTTAGTTTCTTCCCATCAGCCAGTACAGAGAGTAAAACTTGTGATTGACCTGCTCTCTTTTTTGCTTGATGTGGTACTCTCAAGTGAGACGCCTGTCTAGATAAAAGCCAAGGTATTTCACACAGTCGCAATGTGCAGTTTCCATTCTTATGAGCAAAAATCATGTGATGAGATTTGGCTGGGCTTACACATGTTCGCCACCTATTATGCCATTTTTGCGTATCGTCTAACTGACGTTGAAGTTTGCTGCTAGCGATTGCTGGACCTTCGACCGATAGATATGCTATATCATCAGCACAGGTTACAATAGTGATGCTGTCACGTACAGGCAAATCCAAAGTAAAGATATTATACAGCACTGGACCAAGAACTGAACCTTGGGGTACTCAAGCGTCGACGAAAGGGTAGGCTAGCAATTTTTTTTTTGGGTAAACATGAATATTATTAATATTATATTAAGTATAGCTGTATCGGAAGAAGTATTATGGCAAAACCTGCCGAAATTTCTTAAAAGGGCGCAATTCATCATTGAAGAGGGATAGTTTTTGTATTGTTTTCTATAGTTTATTTGAATTTTAAGTATAACTTTTTTATATTGTCCTTTTTATGTCTTATAGCATCGCAATGGATGTAATCTGTAATGTTCTGTTGTTTCTGTCATCTGTGATAGCGTGGTTGCTATAATTCATCATCATCATCATTTCAGCCAAAAGACGTCCACTACTGGACATAGGCCTCCCCCAGGTGTCGCCACATTGACTGGTCCCGTGCGTCTCCCATCCAGCGGGTTCCCGCAACCCTGACCAGGTCATCGGTCCACCTAGTGGGAGGCCTGCCAACGCAACGTCTTCCGGTTCGCGGGCGCCATTCAGAACTTTTCGGCCCCATCGGCCATCCGTTCTGCGAGCAATGTGCCCTGCCCATTGCCACGTGTGGCGATTCTTCGGGCTACGTCGGTAACCTTGGTCCTCATGCGGATGTCCTGATTTCTGATTCGATCGCGCAAGGAAACTCCGAGCATAGCCCTCTCCATTGCCCTTTGGGTGACTTTGAGCTTTGTTGTTATAATTAGTGGTAAATAAATAAATTATAATTCAGTTTAACATAATCCTGTCTTGATCTAAGTTTATATGAGTTGGTGTAGCATTTGTGACCGAAATAATTACGGAATTAATTAACCATGGCATAGTAAAACAGGTTTGGTGTCCGCTCTCTTTGTTTCAGAAAATTAAAAAAGCTTGCAATGCTCTCGATTACTTAGTGCGCGAAATGACGGCTTGTCTTGAAGTTATTCATTATGGTGATGCTGAAGCTGGTAATAAAACAAACAATTAAAAAAAAAAAGTGTATGTTCCAATAAAAACGTCTTCGTTTTAACTTAATGTTCCTTGTTATTTCAGTTAAGGCAGGTTGTGCCAACGCCAAGGAGTTATTTCTCATAGCTCGGATAGGGTACGACATACTGGGTGGGTGTCTGGACGGCAATGAATATTACAGGTTAGTATGCATTTTGTTTTGAAAAACGTGTATGTAACCTACCAGCAGCTGGTGTGTGTGTATGATAAGCTAATAATAGTGGTTTGGATGTGGTGGTCCAGTGCTAACAGCCTCAATTACAAGTTGTAGGTCATTGGTTCAATATACAGGAGGTGTATTACTTACTGTAAGTAATTTACTGCATCACAACTGCTCGCTGTACAGTGAATAAAAACATTGCGAATGCGAGGAAGTCAGCATACCCTACATATAGAACCAATAATTCCAAGACATGTGACATCTATCGACCTTCAGTGGGCCCATGTGGAGGTGGAATACTGCCCATTTCCTCTTATAGATGGGAGGCCTGTGTCTCAGTGAGAACTATGTAGGCTCATTATGCCACATATTAAGGGCCCTCGCTAACGGCGACTTTTTGTAGCGATGCGCGACAGCATCATTACTCACGCGCGTTAGTTTAGTGGGTGGGCTATAGGGCAAACAGCTAGCGACATCGTGGCTATCGATGCGAACGCGCGACAGCATCGCTACAAAAAGTCGCCGTGGGCGAGGGGTCTTAGATTTACATTACAACCCCATACCTACTGTGTTTCCTTAGATACCACCAGCACTGGTCCACCATCATGCAACAGAACTGCTACATCATGGCGCTCACGATTTGGCTGGAGTCTGGACTCCTCATTTCACATGAAACTGTTGCTGAGTGGTTTGGTAGTAAGTGTAGTTACTATTAATAATTACTCATTAATATTATTATTTCGAACCGGAAGACGTTGCGTTGGAAGGCCTCCCACTAGGTGGACCGATGTCCTGGTCAAGGTTGCGGGAACCCGCTGGATGAGAGACGCACGGGACCGGTCAATGTGGCTACACCTGGGGGAGGCCTATGTCCAGCAGTGGACGTCTTTTGGCTAAAATGATGATGATGATGATTATTATTTATTTGTTTTCGAGCAACCTTAAGGGATCCCTGGACTTGACTTAAATCCTTTGTCCCCAATTGGGGCACAGTAGTCCTCCATCATGGTTTTGTTTGACCATCATGCTTCTTTTTTTTTTTTTGGATATCTCAGGAATGGTAACTCTTAGAAAATAATAATGAAAAGCATTTTTGTAGAGAATTTTAAGATCTACAACTTTGGGTTGAGGTTTTTCTTTATAAAACTTACCGTTTTCGAGAAAAATTCAAAAATCCTCAAATTTTGACCTTTGACCCCGAATAACTTTTGTAGCACACTATAGGATCGATGGGAATTTTTAAGACTTTGTTTGTAATGGTATACCCCAGCTCTCTACCAATATTTGGCTCTGTGGGAATTATTGTTATTTGACCACTACTTTTAGGTCTAAATTGACCGGACTAATATCTGTTTTATTTGTTTTTTATTCATCCCAGAATAGTCTGCCGAGTGTTTAGAGCATGTAGCGCCAGTTTTTGACCGACCTCAAAAAAGGTAGAGGTTTTCAATTCGGTTGTACCTCTTTTTAGGGTTCCGTAGTCAACTAGGAACCCTTATAGTTTCGCCATGTCTGTCTGTCCGTCCTCGCTTAATCTCTGTGACCGTTAGCACTAGAAAGCTACCAATATGTGTATCAATCACGCCGACAAAGTGGTAAAATAAAAATTGGATAAACATGTTTTATTAGGGTAGTATATTATGTAAAGTGAAAAGGTTTTTTTTTAATTTTCAACCCTAACGTGTGACATATTGTTGGAAAGGTATTTAAAAATTAATAGGGGTTTACTAAAATATTTTTTTGATAATGTCAATAATTTCGGAAATAATCGCTCCAAAAGTAAAAAACAATGTGTCCCCCCTCTAACTTTTGAACCATAAGTTTAGAAAATATGAAAAAAACCTGAAAAGTTCAACTTTATAAGGACTTTCTAGGAAAATCATTTTGAACTTGGATGGATACCGTTTTTGTACAAAAAATTTTGAAAAAACCCACGACTGTTAAAAATTAATTGAAAAAAGGATAAAATAACATAAAACACCCACCTTAAAAAAACCCAAGAATGTCCGTCGGGGGCTGCCATTAAATGAACTAGTTTAGCAATGTTCAGCTCCCGACGGACATTCTTGGGTTTTTTTTAAGGTGGGTGTTTTATGTTATTTTATCCTTTTTTCAATTAATTTTTAACAGTCGTGGGTTTTTTCAAAATTTTTAATTGTGCTTTTTATTTTAAACTTTTTTTTAACTTTTCACTTTTTTTTTTTTATCTAAGAACATGCGCCAATCAAACCTAAACCCATAACTGAAAACAAAATCAAAATCGGACTTGTGGTTTTGGAGAAAAATGGCAACTTTGATTTGCACAAAAAATGTTTGCTGCAGCGCCCCCTGGTGAGTTGTCACCGTAACACCTATCTAAGAACATGCACCAATCAAACCCGAACCCATAACTGAAAACTGTATCAAAATCGGACTAGTAGTTTTGGAGAAAAATGGCAACATGTATTTGCACAAACACACAAACAAACAAACACACAAACAACCTCTCACCCCAAACGCATATACCGTCTCCGTTCCGTCGTGGGTAAAAAAAGACAAAAAGTACAAAATAATTTCTGGACTAAGTTTGTAGTATAATCGTATAATGATGCAAGCATTTTTTTTTAACTTCGTTTACATTTTTATTATCCTGAACGTATCTTTTTTCAAACAAAAAAGGAATTATTACTACGGAACCCTACACTGAGCGTGGCCCGACACGCTCTTGGCCGATTTTTTAAGCTATTGCATAGCTTCTATCGCGGGCCTTGAGCGTGGAGAGCGAATCCAGAAATTCCGTAACGAAAATTTTCAAGCAGGTTGCTATGGTTACGGAAAATAACAAGGTATTTGCATAAGTTGATAATAGTACATTATGGTATAAGTGTGTAACGTTGGTGATTACCGCAGAGGCGGCATTGAGACCCGAGCCGTCAGGTGAGGGTCTTAAGAAAGCCGAGGACGGTAATCATCAATACACACGTGTATCATACGACGTTTTTCAACACACTTGCGAATAAAAAAAAACGTGTGGCACTCGGAAACTGCCGCGGTAAAGCTATTGCATAGCATTTTTTATCAATTATTTAATTAGACAACTTCAGTTGACAACCTTGTTATTTTCCGTAACCATAGCAACCTGGTTGAAATATTTTCGTTTCGGAATTTCTGGATTCGCTCTCCACGCTCAAGGCCCGCGATAGCTTTGCAATAGCTCAATAATACAAGAAAAAACATTTTATTTAGTAGATAAAAAGTTTATTTATAGAAACAATTAGTAAATGTGCAGTTAGTAAAATTATAATTAATTGTTTTTGATGGCGTAGCGGTCTCTTCAGATAGATTACTGGCCATGGTTCTGTATGTCTTTTACAGTTATATTTGTTAATTCTTGTATCCTACAGTTACACCAAATATTAAAGCAACCTGAAAAAAAAGAAAAAAATAATTATTAAGTTTAACACACAACACGCTGAAGCTGAAGTCACGTAGATAGATATTTAAAATTAGTTTAACTAACCTTAGTAACCAGATATTGGTTATCTGGAGCATCTTTTATAAATTTTTCAACATCGTTAGACGATAAAACCTTTGATTTCTTGCTTCTAAATCCATCTGACAGTCTTTTTAGATAAGCTGACAAATTAGAGTATGTTTTTAAGTCCACTCCATTCTTCGTTCGGACTGTACTTTTTAACATTGAGTATATACACCACAAAGAGCTAGGTTTGTAATTAAAAGATAATTCTTTAAAGTACGCCAAGAACACATTTTCAGAAAATTACTGCGATTTCTTGGTGTTTTGCCACTGCTTGAAATTTTGGTACGCTATTAGATATTTCTCCTTGGAGTTTTCGGGTAGCAAATAATCCATAACGCTTAGGGCTTCAAATCTTACATCGGGCGGTGTACAACATGAATCATTTTCTTCAAAACTAGACATTTTAACTAATAAAATAACTATAATAACAGTGAAAACGAGTTGTGTATTTTTTTCGCAGTAGCGGGAAAATATTATGTTTTTTATAAGCGATCAGCCATAGACTAAAATAGGTTTTTTTTTTTTTTGCTTGTCGTGGATAGTGTTTGCAGCCACGTACAAAATGGGGAATTCAAATTTTTATTTATCACAGAGAAAACAAAAATTATATTTGAGTGAAAGTTTTATTGATTAAAAACGTACTAAGTTTAAATTATCTATTTAAATACAAAGTTTCATGAAATGAGCAAGCACTAGGTCATTAATTAATTTTTACTATTGAACACGATCTTTTTTGTATCGAAACTTTTTTAAGAACATAGCAACTCAACCAATTAAATTTAAAAAAAAACCTATAACTCACTAGTGAATAATAGTAATGAAAAATTCACAGTTTGATTATAGGTGTCATTATGTGCCTAATTGCGGTGAAATTTTAGCCACTTTATGAGCAAGTGTGTTGAAAAAAATGCTATGCAATAGCTTTACCGCGGCAGTCTCCGAGTGCCACATTTAGTTTTTTTATGTTTGTAGGTATCTCTTATCATGATTTTTTTATTTGTCTTTTTATTTGAGAGGATATAATTATAACTCTCCGATTGGTCCCTAGAGATTTCATCAAAATCGATTCAGTACTTTGTTTCATAAACCCTGAAACAAAGCCTTAATAACACGATGTAAAATTGATTCATGACAAGAATAAGTGTGGTACTTATACGACAACTAAAAAGAGTAACATAAAAGCTTTTTGCAAAAAATGACAATGCAACAAACAAAGTAAAATATGTCAATGCAACAAACAAAGTTAGGATTTTTCAGTGCTATTTTGAAAGTCTGCTGTTTTCATTTTTATCATAAACTTTTTTTACCATGCGCCACTTCAATGTATATCTACTTAATTAAAAGCGCGCCGCTGTATGCATTTCAAGTACAAACAGTTGATCTGATACTCTCTGAAATAGGTATAATTTTCAAAACACTTCCTCAGAAACTGGCTCTTAATGCACTACTACTACTACTATTTGGTTCAGAATACAGTGTATTTCAACTCGAGGGTTTTTTTTTATTTCTTTCTTTTAAGTATTTTATTTTGGCCACAGATGGCACCTGTTTGATTCCTATAGTCAGGGGTGAGTGTTTTTTTTAATCTTTAATCAAGAGGCATGCCTTTAATAGTAGGTAGTCATTTGGGGCGAAAAAGGGGGGTTACTTGGAATGTTCCGGGAGTTTTGGAAATGGGCAATTTTATAGATTTTGACGTGTTCTTTTCGAATTTCAACTTTGCCACCTCGTATCTTTGCCGCTCGTGCCGCCATTTTGGAAAATTGGCGCTCAAAAACTGCTCTTTGAGAATAACTCCGTTACGACCGCGACGTCGGAATCTATAAACTCAACAATTTTCAAACTTCCGGAAAACTTGCCAGGTAAAACTACCAAATGACTTGACTATAATTATGACCTAAGTAAATATTTAATTAATATTTAAATGGTGTTTGTTTGATATAACCATCATTCTCCAGCTTTTATTTTTTCCTGAAGGAGGGTGATAGGGTCGTTGGGGGGTATGCCGTTGTCGGCGGATCATGCTGATACACGCTGCTTCATACCGAGCGGCCGATGCGATCAGGGGTTTTCGGTGCCATATATGCCGCTCGTACTTGGCTTGCTTGCTATATAATGGACTAGCTGACCCACGCAACTTCGTCTGCTTCACATAAATATAGCTTATAACCTTTCTCGATAAATCGACTATCCAACATAAATTAAGCTAAATCGTAACAAACAAAAAATCTTATCTTTCCTCTTTATAATATTAGTTTAGATTAGCTTAGATTATATTCAAGTGAGAATTACTATATATAGGTACCTACATCTTACTGTTAAATATACGATAACGCCCTGTACTTGTGAACATTATGATGTAGTAAATATTTTGAATTTGAATTTCCCGTAGGCCAGCCAGATCCCCCGTACCTAAATTGCGACGCGCGAATTATTTTGCCGCGCGGATATTTTTACATTGCGATATCTTCTAAGATATTTATTTAAACTGTATAGAGTAAAGGGCACAAATATTCTATATTAAATTTCCGTTCTAACAAACACATTTATTTAGATATAGATTAATACCATATGGGTTAAATAAGCTTCGCAAAAAATAATTCATTTTAACCTAACATTTTAATAGTAAAAAAGGGTTACAGTGAGACAATCTTAAAAGACAGACATATGCTGTCGCGGACTTTTTTTTAGAACTTTTAAGGAGAAACAATTCCTTCATAGTACATGATATTTACGTAACTTTAACCGTTTTCGCAGCGCACGCAGCGGAAGCTCTCAAAAAGAAAATCCTTTTCCCGTTCTTGTAACATTTTTCATTTATGCTCCGCTCCTATTAAACATAGCGTGATGTTATATAGCCTAAAGCCTTCCTCGATAAATGGACTATCTAACACAAAAAAACCGCGTTCAAACAAACAAACTCTTCAGCTTTATAATATTAGTATAGATAGCTCGCCGTACATAGTGATCGGTTCGAGGGGGGGGGGGGGGGGGGGGGGGAGGTTGTCGCAGTATAGTCGTATAGGTAAGTCACAGTACAAAGATTAAATACTCCAGTGTGGAATATTTGCTGCAATTATGAAATAACAAAAGTTTGTGGATGTTTTGGTGGAAAAATTGGAACTCACAGTTTTCACACTATAAAGTTCACTATTACCTTGTTACCGAGCATTACACTAGATGCTTAACGTACAAAATCAGTAATTATCCTACAGCATAATTATTATGTTTGCGTTCTGACAGCTGACAGCAGCCATTAATACTCAGAAAAAAGTTCTCACTACATTTTCCTCATTCCTCCACATTACATGTTCATATCCGATTTATTTTTTAGCAACATTTTAGTCACCGGTCCCACTTTCAGACTGCCTCTTATTTACCTTCTATGCAAAATACAAAAGCTTTCCTTGGGAAACAATGGTCTCTGCTTTGGTATTGCTGCGGATGCGGATGCAATGACAAAGTTTACCCATTACTATTTCCTTTTCAGTCTGAATTGGCTGTGACCGCAGCAAAGCGGGGTGACCACAGCAGACGTCTGCGGATATATTATTTTGTCATTGAGATACATTCCAACTTAAGGTGAATATTTGACCCCTTCCTTATTTCAAGGAAACTTGTCTAAGACCGTACCTATACAGAAAGAAAGCTGGCAGCCTACCAGCGCTTATAGGAACCGGTCCATGCAGGTTACCGGCGCATTCATATGAACAAGCGCCGAACGTCAAAACAAAATCAAATCAATTTATTCGCAATAAAGCATTGGTACAATTTCGGTCTTACCATAAATCATAATCTAGATCCATAACACTTTGTCATAATAATGTGACATTTTTCTGCGCGATGAACACTTGCTGACTTTCTGTTGAGTAACCCAGGTGATGAGACCATATCTCAACACAGAATCAACGTACCCATAGTATGCAGATAATACGGTTTTTAACGCCGATGTTTTTGCGAGTTCGTATAACCCCAATCTATTTAAGTCGCGAGTAAATAGGCTTCTTCTGGGTAAACTCGTTCCATCGTCAACCTCATCTCTGCCCTTAGGGCAAGATTGAGGTCAAGAGTAAGCCCATATAAAAAAATATAAAAAATAAAAAAACGTACAAACGTCACCGACAAGTTGAATGAAATCTACCAGCGCCGATAAGCGCTGGTAGATCGGCGCCGATAGGCGCTGGTAGATCGGCGCCGATAAGCGCTGGTAGATCGGCGCCGGCTACCAGCTTTCTTATACTCGTCGACGCTAATCGCTTTACGACTCGAGGAAGTTTCTCGTTTAAGAGTAACGAGACGAACCTCCGAGAGCATGAGTCTTATGTTGTCGACAATAAATTGTTTTTTTTTTTTTTTTTTGACGTATGTATTGGTATTAATCAAAGCCGAATAGGTATATCTTTACCTCGTATTACAATCATTTTTGAGTCACTGAAAACTCAACTTCTAGTACCTACTTATAATAACAGTCAGTCAGAAAAAAGATTTTGTCATACAGAAAATCATTTTTAAAACCTTTTTGAAGAATTTCTTATGTATACGTTACTGTATGCACAGTATGTTGTATGTGTAGATTTACTTCGTTTTTAGGGTTCCGTAGTCCATAAGGAACCCTTACAGTTTCGCCATGTCCGTCTGTCGGTCTGTCTGTCTGCCTGTCTGACCGCACTATAGCTCAAAGACTCGAAGGACATGGCGAAAGTATAAGTATTCCTTGTTTATTATGGAACCCTAAAAAACAAAAAAAATATTCGGCTTCTAATTTTTTTTCTGTACTTTGTTGACATGATAATCAATTGCACAGTGCTGCAGAACATTTATATTAACAAATAAAATAAAAGTATGTGCTTCTAAATACTTATTTTTACTCTGTTTCCAGGTTTTTGTACGCAGGTAATGAAAGCCTGCAGAAGCGTATCGCAGATATGAAGGACATCGTGCGCAAGGTCGAGACGGTGGTCTACGACGTGGGTTTTAAGCAGCCGCGATGCAATGGCTGATCTCTCCCGAACTAACTCGTATCATCATCATCATCATCATCATCCTGCCCTTATCCCATTCTATTTGGGGTCGGCGTAACACGTTTTCTTCTTCCAGTCTTCCCACTCTGTTAGACGTCAAGGTACTTCTCACTTCGATCGTTCGTCGTTCAACGTCAATTTACTCCTTTCTCATTCATATCATTCCTCACACAATCCATCCATCTTTTCTTTCGTCTTCCTCTCCCTCTCCATCCATCAATATTTATATCCATCACTTTTTTAGTCACATGCGTTTCATCCCTCCTCATTACATGACCATACCAAGATAAACGACTTCCTTTCAATTTTTCTGTAACAGGCGTCACTTTCAAACTTCCTATAATATACTCATTCCTTACTTTATCCATTCTTGTCACTCCGCACATCTATCTCAAAAATCGCATGAATTTATGTATTATTTCATCCGAACTAACTCGTATGCTGAATAAAAAGTAACATAATGTAATCACTATGTATAAGTGTACTTTTAATAAATGAACTGAAATGTACGGTTTTTTTTTATTATGACCTGTTTACTAGCTTTAGGCGAAAATATCACCTTCATCATAATCAGCCTACAGCAATCCACGGCTGGAAATAGATCTCTTACGGTTGATGCTCATGTAACTGTCAAGAATGACCTTTTGATGAAATACTCATTTTTGACAGTTATATGAACTTGGAGTGTTGGTAAGATGATTTGGATGATCATAATTCTGTAACTGCATACATCTTACAGCTGCGAATCATATTTTCACTAACATACAACCTAGCACTGGCCTGCAAATCGCTAAAAACGTAAGAAAATTTGAATTTCGCGGGCTACCCTGGAACATCCACCTTAAATCGCACGCCACTCAACTCTTTTCTCAGTGCAGTGGTGGCCTAGTGGTGGCGGCCCCGACTTACGAACAGTAAGTCGTGGGTTCGAACCCAGGCAGGCGACTTACTTGACCACCGAGTCTGAGGGAGTCCCACGGGCGAATCGGCAAACCTATACGCGGTTTCGACGATCCTGGACGTCTCGACCAAGCAAGAGCGCATGAACGGAACGATCTATGTCCCAAAAAACTTTATATTTGGTCTCGGATGTCTTTTATATTCATCATTTACAAAATTACAACTATGTTAGGGTCCGTCTAACCGGTTGCAGCTGAATACCAGTATTTTACATGGATCGGCTGCCTATCTGACGTCCACAACCTAGTTGATACTGGGTAATACGATACCCTTTGGAAGACTGGTTGTCAGACTTTCAGGTCACTGACTACCTGTATATATAACGATTGCCAAAGATCTATATATGGCAGCCGGGACCAACGGCTTAAAGTGCTCTCCGAGGCACGGAGGAAACTCTGCATGTAATGGGTGGTAGGTAACCCATCCACAGACCAACCTAGGCAAGGACAGTTTAACCTAAAAACCGAGCGGTAGTAATAAAAAAAACAGGCCAAGTGCAAGTCGAACTTGCACTTAAAGGGTTTCGTACCAGCATGATACGTGTTGAACTAAGTTCTGTATTTTTTTCAGAAATTTAGAACGAGTAGTTTCGGAGATAAGTGTGGGGGGGAATGGTCGCGGCGGACAGACAGACACACAAGTGATCCTTTAAGGGTTCCGTTTTTTCCTTTTGATGTACGGAACCCTAAAAAGCAAAAAAGGCTTCTGAGCCTACTATTATAAACACGAAAGTTTGGATGGATTGATGTTTGTAACTCAATCACATCTGCATGTGATGTAGGTAACTGCTAAACGGATAATGATTACTGATGAGGTACAGAGATAGGTTGAATATTTTTAAAATTATTTCTATCTATCATCATCTTCCTGCCCTTAACCGATATTATTTGCGGTTGGCGCAAAACGTGTTTTCCTGCCATTCTCCAGTGTTAGGCGTGACGCTGTCATTTCATCCTTTGTATTATGCGCGTTTATTCAACATAACGTGTTTGTTTGTCAAATCTTGCAAGTGAATTTCAAACAGTCCCCCCCCCCCCCCCACCCGACTGATTGAACTGGGCACACACCTTAGGTTCTGGTGACAATACATTTTTTATAACAAACAACTTAATCTGCAGCCAGTATCGTCTCCACAAGAGAGAACTCTTCAACAGTTAGTAGCATAAGTACGAAAAAAGTGTTAAGTTACTGTTGTCTGTTTACAGAAATGATTAAGAAAATACAAAAAAGGATTTACAACCGTTTTGGACGCTTTAGCTCATGCATGTTTATAACTTATTTGTTTCGGCCACCTTTTTTAAGCTGCTCCATGCCTAAACTCCAGGGCAGATTCATCAATGAATCTCTACCTCAGCAGGTTATCGTTCCTGTAACCACCTGCAACACTGAACCAACACGGAGTGATTCGTCTGAAAACCTTGCTCCCATTTGCTTAAACGGATATGACAAAGGTTTTGGCGTGAATTTACTTAGCACAGTTAAGCAAACAGCGGTATGTGAGTATTGTTATCTCAGTCTACTTTATCTTATTAAATAAATGCGATAGTAACTCAGTCAGTCTGTTTGTTACCCTTTTAGTGGTAACTACTCTACAATTTCAGCTTTCTAGTGCTAACGGTCACAGAGATTAAGCGAGGACGGATGGACGGACGGACGGACAGACAGACATGGCGAAACTAAGGGTTCCTAGTTGACTACGGAACCATAAAAAGGTAATTTTTAGAATGAGGTATCTAAATAATAATAAAACAGACATATAAGTCAGTCTTATAAATAATCAACTACTTAACACATTATTTAGACTCTCTTTGCTGATTTAATAAAAGAGGTTTTAAAATACTTAATATCAGTCAGAGCGTCAACAGCTTTAGTCGAAAATCTGTTCCTGATTTTTGTAATAATGCTACCGGACAAGGAGAACACTCTCTCGTTTTTAACAGATGTCGGTTCAATTGTGTTAAAGGCTTTATTATAAAGTAGTTTCAAACTTTTTGTATGTTTTCTGGTTGCTTCAAACAACTGAAACCCCTCTTTTAATGATGTTCTTGTTTTTTTTCCAGAATCTCGGGTAGATTTTCTTGAATATTTTTTTTGCTTCAAGTTCTTGTTGATTCACTTTTTTTTTGAGCTATTGGTACTAGGTTTAGCACTAACAATTTCGCCAATCTTGTCTCATCTCGAGTCACCCGAAAGTCCCGGGACTCGAGACACGAAGACGTCCCGGGACCCAAACCCTAGTTGTGGATGTACATAGATAGTTTGCCAAATTTATTCTTGAATATACTCGTAGGCACTGCCTACGTAAGCAGACACCTAATAGTGTTAGCTAACTACCTTCATTGACTAACTTAATTAGGTAAATGCCTATATTAAATCCCGAGAAAGTAATTAACAAAATATCCTCTATTACAGCCATTGGGTACTTATATAATTTGGTACATTATCTTATATTTCCAGTATTTCGCAACACTTGTCATCCACGCGGTTCCCGTCAGTCAAGCATCAACAAATTACTCCACACTAGCGTAATCACCTTAACATTCAACCGACAGGGAAACCACGACAAATCTACGCGCATAATGACCTTTACTACGAAAATAATACAGTCCATGTGTAAAGCACATCATTAGAGAAATATTCCATTGTTACCTGACTACATAGTTGGTTCAACAGTTGAGTGGTCATCGTCGCGCCAGCCGGTCGTGTGAGCGCACTGTGAGTAGAACTATGTAGTAGAAGCCGTACGACGTACGATCCCCAGCCCATTGACGAACAGGAAGTATTGACCCACGCCTAATTGAACAAATCGACCCTTTAGAGTAGACTATTGAATACTTACAAAAGTTGTAACTGTCGTCCAGAATTATTTTGGTGTAACCGGTTCCTGTTCGTACCCGGGGAGACGTATGAGATTTTGTGTAGGTGGAGTGGTCGAGTTAGTGATTTTATTTTTATTAAATGTAATTTTCTTTAGGAAAATGTCGAAGAAAGTCTTGGAGCCAAAGGGGAAGGCGAGCGCCAGCTCCAGTCCGGACAATGTGTCTGAGACCACTCCACTTGTGGGCAAGAAGGTAAGTTCAACATCATCATATCGTTGGTACTTTAAGTTTCACTCGAGGCCCTGCTGTGGTTGTAAATAAATAATTTCACAACCGATTCTCAACTGGTTTAATCAAACAATATCCTTTTTAATTTTTTCTAAGGAAATCGACAAACTAATTCACTTTACTGAATTAGTTTGTCAATTCCCGTAGAAAATTCTATTGTAGAGCTGGTAACTTACCAAATTACATACAAGTAGCTCCTGATTTTACCACAGTTTCAAGATTCTCAAGTAAACACAGAGATAACAACCTTTTGAAACTGAAGCTAGCACTAAGTTTGCAATGAATGCCCTAGATGTTAAGTCTATAGACCTATAGACAGGGTCTGTTTCACCATGCACCTGCGATTAGGTTCTCGATAACTCACTTGGAAAATAATTTCGTACAAATTCTTTACTTTAAATTATTTAGTTCCCTTCTTTAATTTATTCGGTAAGTAGTGGCTATTCAAACATCTTGAAATAGGCCCTTAGTCGTGCTCTTTAAACCTACTTTTTCCTGAAACGTGATGAACTTATTTACAAAATGTATCATTCGATGTACGAGTACCTATCTACCTATGCAATCTGCAATCGCCAACACTTCTAGCTACCTTTTCCCTACAAACCTTGATCCTAATGCTTTAGCGATATATGCAGGTATATACCTAGTTGAAAATATAATATTAAAGTTTGTATCTTTATGTGCTAGGGTTTTGTGCGTAGGTACCTAAGTTTGTCCCATTCGAGAAAATGACCCCCCGAATTTTCTTCTTAGCGTGTTAATGGTAATTTAAATTGTGTAAGCCCAGACCAGAGCTACTAGTTTGGCGCTATCGGTAGAGTCTATCAGTTCTTGTGGAATTACACTCACTGAAATTATGCATAGCTCCTGCCTATAGAATACTTATATAATATAATAAAAACAGTAGGTAAGTAAACTGGACTGACAACAAAGCGCATTTATTGATAAACCTCACACGTGTAAATCATTTCCAATCATTTTCAATCATCTTATTTAACATAAGTACATGAGCAATTGATTCGTCCACTTAATGCAACAAAATATTCTCATATTATGATTGTTTGTGCAGCATCAATGCCGTGCTATGCGTCTGTGCGTTTGTGCGTCACAGGTAACCTGATGAGCCCAACTCATTTGATTGCTCAAGGCAGCCGTAGTTTCGAAACATGTTAATCAGATAAACTCGTTACTCAACTTACTAAACTTATTGCATTAAACAAAGGTTTTTTTTCTTTATATAATTTAGAGCTGCCATAATGGGAAAATCGGTGAAGCGTGAACAGATAGACTAGATGTCGATAATCAAGTTTTATTTTAGCTTTCTAGATTATTGTACTTTTAAATCCGTCCAAGGATGATCCCACGTATATTAAATGACAGTTTAATAATATTACAGATGACAATAATATTATAAATTGCTTTATTATCTGAGCAGGAGACATTTTACACGTTCTTTTATTCGATAGATCGACCTATCGCCATCGGCCGGTAGAGCCACAGACCGTTATGATAAAAGGCACTCTCGCGCCGAAAACGGCTCTATAATAAAGAATCTATTTATAACGCATTTGATACATAAACAGGCCGGTCTTTCTGTCCACCATCCGACAGTCATTAGTGTTTTATAAAGTAGGTATTGCGCAATATTAGACAAACTGTTTTGGTCAGAGATATTAAAGTATAAAGACTGGTTGTTCCTGATATTTTTTACTTGAATTATACTTGTAAGATTCTCTTGATGCCTCGTGGCTCGGCTCAGCAACTGATTCGAGCTAACATGATGATTTATCCATTTCCTAACGCAAATAATAAAGTTCCTTGCGAAGATGACAGACGCTTTTTAATATATTTAACTTCTTGTTCACACCGAACCGAGTTTACGCAATTACGTAGATCCATAGAGACAGTGAGCATACTCACAGTCGGCGGCGGACAATGCGTTTGGTGTGAACGATGTCGTAGAGTCAGTCAAAATTTTTACATGATCTGTGTTGATATCCTACTAATGGGTCTACCTTTTTTGGCAGAATTTTTTATACCCGAATTTTGTTTTGCATAACAGTGGATGGCAGAAACTTCATTTCGCAGAAAATCATTTGGCATACACTCATTTACCATACATTCAAAACGCATAATTTTGTAAGTCAGAATCATCTTTGAGCATAAACTTCATTTCCAGAACCATCATTTCGCCGAAAATTCATAATCAGAATCGTCTTTTGGCACGCATTTCATTTCATACATACGTGTAACATGCAATAATAATAATAATTATTATTAATAATTATTATCGGCTCACCCCGGCTAAAATTTCTAGCTGAGAACATTAAATGTTGGTATGTCAAAAATAATAATAATTATTATTATTATTAATAATAATAATGACGTCACTCATACATGCAACGCATGTACTCCATGACGCGCGCTCGCTTCGCTCGCATATTACATAACACTAATATCTTCTGTCCCCGAAGTGCCGGGCCTCCGCCGGCCTCCTTCGTCGGCCTACGGTCCGGTGCCCATGTCGCCCATAAAGGATACTTTCGCGAGACGGTCGTTATACCTTATAATAATCTACCAAATAAAATTCTGCCATCTTAAAAGTATGCCATTGAAAATTCAGCTATTTAAACATTCTGCGAAATGAGTATTCTATTAAATAATTGTTCTGCCATAAACACATTCGTTCAAAGAAGAATATGCCAAGTGTGGTATGCCAAATAAATTTCGGAGCATCAAGTTTCTGCCAGATAGATGGTACCCCCTACTAATATTATAAATGCGAAAGTTTGTGACCGTGCAGTATGTTTGTTACTTCTTCACGCAAAAACTACTGAAGGGATTTGGATAAAATTTGGTACACAGACAGTTATAACCTGGATTAACACATAGGATAGTTTTTATACCGATTTTATCTTCCCGTGGGATAATTTTCGAGTTGTAGCGGGTGAAGCCACTGGCAACAGCTACCTAGTCTAAGCATAAATTCAATAAAACCTAAATATACTTCAGCAACATACCCATTTGTTCCACCTGCTGAACATCTCCCACTTGGACAAGAGTTGCCGTGGCCGACCTGGAAGTCTTTAAACAGACTCCGGCCCAGGTTGGTCGAGTAGAGTGTAAATGTGGTGCTGTCCCTCAAACAATGGGGCACATAATATCGTGCCCTTCGTGTCTTGCTGGTTGTTCACTACAGGAACTGATGGATGCTACCGAAAACACCAAACTAGTAGGCCAATTCTGGGCCGACACAATTATGATTGCCATCGACACGCTAAGAAGAAGATAGGTTTACACCGTTTAGGTACAATAGCAATGTACCTCAATATATATCAATACCCCACACCACACGCTAACTACACGAGTCTCTTTGAATGCCAGGGTGATGGAGATGGTGATGGAGCCCGCCAGGGTCTGTCAATGGAGCAGACTGCCATCCTGATCGCCGGCGAGATGGCAGGCAGTGGCGTGCTGGCCCTGCCTCGCGCCCTGGCCAAGACCGGTAAGTGTCTGATCTTATGCTTTAGTTTGTAAATGTAAGACCTCGCGTTTGCTAAGCGTTTAGTGGATTGCTGGCGTCGACGTGTTCCATTAAGTTATGATAAGTAATGTTTATTTTGCAAATTGGTTTTTACAAACACTTAACCAGTCACTTTTTAAACTAGTTTGGGCTGGTGTTTCGTACCTAAATACTCTGACCACAGCCGAAAAAGCAGAGGTCATAGTCCCTTTAAAGTTCATAATCTTGCTATACTCACACGAGGACTACACATATTAGTGTCTGAGATGGTCTTTTGAAGAAAGAACCACACAGGCTTCAGTGGAACTCTTCAGTCAGCAAGCATTTATCAGTGGTCAGTGGTGGGTTTTTAAAATCTACATTTCACTACTTTAAGATTTTTATCAATCAAACAACATGTTTAGGTAATATTTAATACGGTTGATTTTCTAGTGGGGATGCAGTTAATCAAACAATGTTATTTCAAAGCGTTTCATATTTGTCCAGTGAGTTGGAACACAAGCTTATCGGAAGTTTTAAAATTTTACATTATCGTTATATAGCTTCTAACATTGTAGTAGCTATACCTAACGATAATATAAAATACCCTACGTCTAGGTTCTCAGGATCATCTGCAGAACAGTACCTTGATCAGCTTTCTAGTAAATTATTGCCTAAACACGAAGTGGCGTAGTACGTGGAGATGCTAAGCAATATACCTAACTATAGCGAAAATATTTACAATATTATCATTTGTCTTGTGTATTCTAGTTTGTACCTATTTTGATGAAAACGTGGTGAGGGTTTTATCATTATTTTCATTATCATTTAATCACAGTTTGTAAGTAATAAACCTGAGGTAAACCAAAGTGATAGCACAGTGACCCGCACGCGCTCAAGCTGTCGCGGTGGAAGGCCTTCCTATGTGGAAGGCCTTCCTAATACTTTCTAACCATATCTAACGAAAATTACATTAAGTAGGTAACACAGTTAAGTTCAACACGACGAACTACATATAAAAACCTTAATTTGTATCTCACATTCATTGAATTGTGTGTGTGTCATTTGACTTAATATGAATGTTTAGTACTAACTTCTGCCGGTAGCTTCGCTTCCGTGGTGGGTGGAAAGTTCGAACCAAAGATTCGCTTCTAATTGTTGAATCATGTGCTTATTCGGTGAAGCAAAACATCGTGAGCAAACTGGACCAGCCAGCATCCATGAGAGATATTTTTCGATGCCATGTTAAGCCAAGTCAGAACTTGTATCCGTATAGTTCTACTGTTCAGTTCAACTACACTCGCGAGCAAAAGTATGGAATCACTTACTTGGAATTGATTCTGCGCGATCTTGAGTACTTATTAAACAGTTAAGAATAATAAAAATAGTACCATTTTAAAGCTTATACTGTTAACTTTAAGTTCATACTAAATTCATGTAAATCACACCAGTATTTAAGGAGCTATCCCGGATTGAGTGAAGGAGTTAGGAAAACATAACGATAATGGAAAAATAATAAATGAAGAAAACAACAAATATTAATTAAAAACATTTTTATTTGGCCTTAAAATTGAGTTTCAATATTTTGTGTACCCTCCCCTCGCCCTAATAACTTCTCAAAGACGGTTCTCCATTGACCTAATCAGCTTCGGAATCGATTTTTGCAGGACACCTTCTCACTCCTTTATAAAAGCCGATTTCAGCTCATTCACACTTGAAGAAGCAGGATTTCCGGAACGAATCCTCCTCTTCAGTTTATCCCACACGTGCTCAATGGGATTCAAGTCCGAGTTGAGCGCTGGCCAGTTCAATGGGGCGATACCGACTTCTTCGAGGTATTCAGTTTTGGCACGGGAAGTGTGACAACGAGCGCTATCGTCCCTACGGAGGAAGTCATCACCGTTATATCCCGCTTAAGGAACGACATGATCCAGCTAAATATCAGAAATGTAGCGGTCTGACGTCAGACGGCCTCCTCTTCCCCCGCCAGGCACGAAAACAATGTCTGTTTTATTGTCAAATGATCCCGGCTCACATCATACGAGAACCATCCCCCATAAGCCACTGTTTCAGCGAAACAGCACTGCGCAAATCGCTCCCCAGGTTACCTGTAGACCCGACCCCTTCGGTCGATGTCGTGAAAACACATTTTGCACTCGTCGGAGACCAGGACTCGCCTCCATTGCTCAACCTCCCAAACAAGATGGTAGCGAGCAAATTGAAGTCGTGCTTGTCGGTGACCTGCCGTCAGATTCGGGCATGTGGCAGGCCTTTTTGGAGTCAAATTAGCTTGCTTAAGTCTTCGACGAACTGTCCACTTGCTGGCACCTACCACACGAACATTTCGGAGCTCCCGTTGGACGTCGACACCAGTCAAATGTCAATTTCGAAGAGAGGTTGACACGATAAAACGGTCATCCCTCTCCAATGTACACCGGCTCCATCCAGATCTTGGTCTCGTGATAAAGCCACCAGTCTCCTGAAAGCGTTGATAAAGTTTCGAAACACAGGACTGGCTTATGTGGAGCTGACGTGCTACAGCCCGCTGGCTGAGCCCTCTCATGCAATAGGGCGACGATTTGTGCTTCTATAGGTGTAGTATCCATTGTCGTCCAAGTTCAAGGGTCAAAAGTAGCGGAGATGCGTACCAGTCAACGTGTGAAAGCCGACTGATAAAGAAAATTCGATAACACATGCTTTTATGGGGAGTCAATAAGCCGCAACGCGCGACGTATCAAACGATTGAAACATATCTTTTTCCTTACTTCTCAACGTAATCCAGGATAGCTTCTTAATTGATGGCGTGATTTGAATGAATTTGGTATCAATTTAAAGGTAACTGTTAAACCTTTAGAATGGTACCATTTTTATTATTCTTAAATAGTTATTAAGTACTCAAGATCGCGCGGAATAAATTCCAAGTAAGTGATTCCAAACTTTTGCTCGCGAGTGTAGTAGGACTAAACGGAGAAAAAAATCCATTTAGTTCTACTATCTGCTGTATGAATTTTAATTGAACTAAACGGACAAAAAAGTTCTTTTACTACTACTTACTAATTTCCATTGTAATAGAACTATACGGATACAATGGGTTGTACTACGGAGAAGTAAATTTACCCATGGTTCAACTGGGTTCAACTGGTTGTTCTATGGGGAAATATCTTTACCAATGGTTCAATTACAGTGAGTTGTTCTTTCCTTGGTCCAACTAGTTGTACTTCTGGGAATTGAATGTATGATCTATGGAACAACTACTGGTAATAAACAGTAAAAGGTTATCTATTAATGCTGAAGTGCAATGCAATTACTACCTCCTCTTTTAACCAAAATTATAATACGACCGTCTCGCGACAGTATCCTTTATGGGCGGCATGGGCACCGGGCTGTAGGCCGACGAAGGAGGCCGGCGGAGGCCCGGCACTTCGGGGACAGAAGACAATAGTGTTATGTAATATGCGAGCGAAGCGAGCGCGCGTCATGGAGTACAACATGCGTTGCATGTATGTTTGTTTTACACGATCATCCTATCCCCGTGGTCCAACCAGTTGGACATAATTCCGGAAATTAGTAGTACTAAAAGAACTTTTTTGTCCGTTTAGTTCAATTAAAATTCATACAGCAGATAGTAGAACTAAATGGATTTTTTTCTCCGTTTAGTCCTACTAGTTGAACTGAACAGTAGAACTATACGGATACAATGAAGTCAGAGGCTCATGGCCGGCATAAAAACTCTGACTAACTAACTACTCTCTGACACGAACCGCATGATAAAGAAATAACCCTACGGAAGACACGGGGATATCGTCACCCATTAGTAAAATAATTTTCACAATAAGTTCAGCTGTTTCGAAGATTACACAAAATTCTCCATCAAACTTACAGACTTATTTAACTCTTTGTCAAGTAATATTAGTGCAGTATTACATCTACATTATTTTGAAATGTTCTCCTCGAAGGATTAGTACCTCGAGAAATGCAGAATCATGTTATGTTATAGCTCAAATTCTCGCAAATAAACGATTCCTTTCTATTCTTATATAGTTAAATAGTTTTTGCATAATTTTGTCATTTTCCGAATCACCTTGCATTCCATTTAAAATATCACTTGGAGGCACGAGGCCTAAGAACACAAATATTCAATATTGAGGCTTTAAATTATTTGTAACGATTTTATATAACGAGAAGTCTTCTGTATGTTATTTTCCATAGATCAGTGGGATTTAACAAGAATAATAAAAAAAAAAAAATTGTAGAGTATTTTTTTCTCTGCTCTATTTTTACAACTATGGACCAACCGACTACCTAGTTGGTATAAAGACAAGTTAGATATTGTTAGTTTTTGTTGTGGTACCAACAAAAAACAATAAAAATAATAATCAACAATAATTTAGTTGTGTGTGATAGAGTGTGCTTTATCCTTTTCTATCTACATGCCGTCAAGAAATATCCCTCAGGCATGCTGGTTTGGTTTGCTCACGATGATTTTCTTCACCGAAGTAAATAATAATTATGCAATACACACATGTATGTATCCGAATAATACCAGTATCTATCTATCTGTATTTAATATATCTTACTACAATTGAATATACATACATATATGTATATTTTCATATTGTCTCATTGTCCCTATTCCCTCTGAATTGTAGAAGCATTTTACGAATGAGACAAATCTCTCACGGTCTAACCGATACAGACAGCCAGACCCGGAATATAACAAAACAACCTACCACATCTGTTTGTTGCATTGCATACCAATTTTAGCAGTTCTAATTAATACAGCATTAGATTACCATTATAATATATTAAAAAATACCTACCAACTAATGACGTTTTAGCCAAATGGTATCGTGACATTATGTTTAAAGACAGGATTTAGTGAAATATCAAATACAGACAATAGGATACTTAATATTTACATATAGAGTGCCACATTAGCGGGCAATAGGATAGCAACACTCATCTTTTAAGCAAGCTCTCAATGCTAATGTATCTCTATAATAATATAAAAAATACCATATTTCAATACAATGACAATATTGTTACAGACACCTTCAGACACAACATACAATACTGTGTTCCACAGATAGTTTCCAAAGACGGAAAGAGTCCCTAGGAGACAGTGTTTTCAATCCTATCTATAACTGTTATTATGTTATAGTATAAATAAAATAATATAATTATAGTAAAAAATATAATATTAATTTATCAAATAATTTCAGAGTTACAAGGTCGTAAACTGGTGTAAGTAGCATCATTTTAAGCAACGCAGCAACCTTTAAACCGCTCTCCTGTAAAGTTGTGTTTTTGCAATTGAACTAGTATTATTAGTAGGACCCGTCGAACTGACGTAGTCCCACTGCTGGACATAGGCCTCTCCCTTTACCTCAACACCCTGTCCTCCACATTCTACATCCAGCCTGAGCCAGCTACCTTCGCATCTGTCCATCTAGCTGTACAGCGTTTCTCACGAACGCTTGCTGGTTCGCGGTCTCCTCTCTTTTCGCGGTGTAGAGACTCACTCTTATGATCATAAAACTATACATTAAAATATCATCTGGGCTAGACATAGAAACATCTATTCATTACCAATGCGAAAGTAATTCTATAAACCTGTTTGTCTGGACGAAGCTGCGGCTAAAAAACTAGTGATGAATGATGGAAGCTGGCATATCGACCCACCGCCATTTTGTTTTTTATTTTAGAAAAAACGACCCACGGTGAAATTGATATGACATGTACATATGGGTAGAGGACACCTAGACAAACAAAACATGTCCCGTAACATGGTACCGCAAAGTGTCACGTTATCGAGATATTTGAAGGTAAAAATCGACTTAAGAGTACAATGACCACAAAAATTGACTTTTACGGGTCTATAGGCGTTGGTTGACAAGTCCGTTTTTTATATCAATAAAATAATTAAAACAACAATTAAGCTTTTTGAACAGTCCGATATGTTATGGATAGATAGTGAAGCATTAGCTGTGGGGTTGGAAGACACTGCGCCTGAGAAACTGTTCAAACCACATCGATATGGAAATACGCGGCACTCACTATCTGTTATCTACACCACCGATCATATGATAAGATAGTTTTATTTAGCATTACATTTCAGCATATTATATTAATCTCAAGAGGAATAAAATAATTTGCAAAGGAAATCTTGTTGATCTGAGTTGATACAGATCTCTAGTCTCGAAATATTTAAATGGACAGATCGCAAGTATCATGAAACCTCAGGCAATTATGTATTTCTGATATGAATGATAATAATATTAATATAGTCAGCGAATTAAAATTATTGCTAAAAGAGACTACTTTTAAGACTGCATTTAATATTTCTTTTTCTTTTAACAATGATCATCAAAATATGAGATAAGCAAACAGTTCAAGGCCCTGTGTTGTACTACCTATTTTTAACTCAATAGTAAAATGACACAACTATTCATGTTTCGATTAATTTATCGTACTTCATCATCATCATCCATCATGGCATGCTCTTACCCATAACCCTATTCATTTGGTGTCGCCGCTGCTTGTTTTCTTCTTCAATACTTCTCTGTTTCTCGTCATCTCACCAGACACCTTTCTTGCGATGTCGTGATTTATTATCATCCGCACGATTCTTGAGCGCTGACGCAAAAGTGAGTTATTGGGTCCCTTTGGTGGTATGAAGTGAGACGCGGGGCGGGGAAAGTGCAGTGATTGACCCGTAGCGCATCGCGTCATAGCCGTCACTCGGGATTTGTTCTTTACTCCTGCTGCACTTATCTCACGACCAATAAATAATAAACGGGTGTGCGTTTTATTTGTCATATGTATAGTGTACGATGCGCACAGCGATCCCCACTCTTCCGCCGAGCGCTCAAGAACCGTGCCGGTATTTATTTTATACATAGTCCATCCACATTCATACTTAAAACTTTCTTCACGACATTTAATAATTCCTCCGCATCACATGCTCATGGCATAGACATCCAGCGTGGAGCATAAAACTTGTTATTGTGCCTCTCGCATACCTACTATACAATCAAGCATGACTTATGCTAACGAGTGTAATATAATTATGAACTCATTAATATTTGGAGACATTCACTGGGCTGTGTCGAATTATGATAAGATATCAAATCCTACACCTAGCTTCAAGGCCTGGGCCTTCAAGGCTTAGGGTATAGTGTTTCATGATCATGTAGATACCAGCATTTGTGGTGGCCATCAGTAGTAATATTATTTATTCTGTGTACAGGCATTTACCTTGCCTTGTGGTCGCGTCGCGTGTTGCCCACACAACACAGCTCGGCACCCAGAGCCCTGCGCGGCAACAAACTAGCCCAATTAATAAACCGGTCCTACAACTTTTTGTGCATTTTTCCATCGTTCGACCATTACCTACGTTGATATAATTAGTATACTAGACATAGACATTTAAGTTTTTTTGTTTGTTTGCGATCTGACCTTGTTTTATTAACAACATTGTATCTTTAGGAAGTCCGTGTGTATCGTTAGGTCAATGTGATAAATAAAATAAGTAAAATTATAGCTATACTCATTAAGTATTACCTATTTAGGTACAGACGCCAACACATCAAGCTTTACCCAAAATGACCAAATTATCGAACCTAAGGCGATATGTTACAGAGGTATTCCACATTGGGCACCCGCTTTAACGGCACCTGAGGTAATGGCTGCACCTGAGGTATTCCACATACGGCACCTGTCAATATTTTTCGCAGGTGCCATTAGTGGAATAGTTTATTATTTAAAATGTTATTCCACATACGGCACCTACGGATCAGTAGGTACTACTAGTGTTGGGGGGTGGTTTGTCTGAACGGACCGCTGTCAATTCTTTCTGGTCCGTTCAGAGTCAGACGTAGACAAAAAATGTGTACATCCGAACGGACCGGTGTAAAAAAAAACAAATGAATAAACAATAATAAGTTTAAAGCGGCAGTCCCATTCATTGTAGTAATTCATCAACTCGTCCCACATGCCCAGGCCACGGCCCATTTGGGACGAGTTGATTGGACTTTTACACGAACAGATATCTGCGCGCCAAGACACTTGTTCGAATGGACTTTTGCGCGCCAGGACACTGCTTATCTTGCGCGGATAGATTTTTGCGCGAAATGACACTCTAGCGCGAATGAACACTAGCGCGACTGAAATAGCATGGATTGCTGCAATGGTTTTTTTTTTGGATTTTCAATCATGGGTGTCGTTTTCATGGTTTTTGGGGTCCCTGATAACTAATGAGGTCAAAATGAAAATCCAAGATGGTGCAACGAAATTTTATGGTTTTTCCATCATGGGTATCGTTTTCATGGTTTTAATATCACAGTCAGTTTCCCTAATCACAAATGTGTTTTAAAATCAGCCTTTACTTACAATAGAATTTAAAAACAAATAAGTACTTTTCAGGTTTATTTACGATTATTGCTCTTCTTGGTTAGCTTTGTAATCTTAATGTTTTTGGGGTTCCGTACCCAAATGGTAAAAACGGGACCTTATTACTGAGACTTCGCTGTCTGTCCGTCCGTCTGTCCGTCTGTCTGTCATCAGGCTATATCTCATGAACCGTAATAGCTACATAGTTGAAATTTTCACAGATGATGTATTTTTGTTGCCGCTATAACAACAAATAGGTACTAAAAACAGAATAAAATAAATATTTAAGGGGGGCTCCCATACAACAAACGTGATTTTTTTGCCGTTTTGTCTAATGTTGAATAGATAATGGTACGGAACCCTTCGTGCGCGAGTCTGACTCGCACTTGGCCGGTTTTTTTTTATTCTGGACCTTTTAGTTACGGAGAAGTTCCAACGGTTTCGCAAGATTTTTTTCAAATACTGGCTATTATTAACCATAAAAACGACACCCATGACGAGAAACGAACATTGTATCCGTATAGTTCTACTGTTCAGTTCAACTAGTAGGACTAAACGGAGAAAAAAATCCATTTAGTTCTACTATCTGCTGTATGAATTTTAATTGAACTAAACGGACAAAAAAGTTCTTTTAGTACTACTAATTTCCGGAATTATGTCCAACTGGTTGGACCACGGGGATAGGATGATCGTGTAAAACAAACATACATGCAACGCATGTTGTACTCCATGACGCGCGCTCGCTTCGCTCGCATATTAGGGCGCGTACACATATAGGTCCGTTTTTACTGGATCCGTTTTAACGGATCAGAATTGGACCGGAGCGACATGATTACTGAATCCGGAATACTGTTTTGTGTGTGAACTCGCTCATGCAACTCCATACGCCATCAAATAACGGACCTGTAAAACGGATCGCTATGTGTACGAGCCCTTACATAACACTATTGTCTTCTGTCCCCGAAGTGCCGGGCCTCCGCCGGCCTCCTTCGTCGGCCTACGGCCCGGTGCCCATGCCGCCCATAAAGGATACTGTCGCGAGACGGTCGTATTATAATTTTGGTTAAAAGAGGAGGTAGTAATTGCATTGCACTTCAGCATTAATAGATAACCTTTTCCTGTTTATTACCAGTAGTTGTTCCATAGATCATACATTCAATTCCCAGAAGTACAACTAGTTGGACCAAGGAAAGAACAACTCACTGTAATTGAACCATTGGTAAAGATATTTCCCCATAGAACAACCAGTTGAACCCAGTTGAACCATGGGTAAATTTACTTCTCCGTAGTACAACCCATTGTATCCGTATAGTTCTAATACAATGGAAATTAGTAGTACTAAAAGAACTTTTTTGTCCGTTTAGTTCAATTAAAATTCATACAGCAGATAGTAGAACTAAATGGATTTTTTTCTCCGTTTAGTCCTACTAGTTGAACTGAACAGTAGAACTATACGAATACAAGTGAAACGAAACCTGAAAAGTATTTGTTTTTAAATTCTATTGTAAGTAAAGGCTGATTTTACAACACATGTGTGATTAAGGAAACTGACTGTGATACTAGTATTAAAACCATGAAAACGATACCCATGATGGAAAAACCATAAAATTTCGTTGCACCATCTTGGATTTTCATTTTGACCTCATTAGTTATCAGGGACACCAAAAACCATGAAAACGACACCCATGATGGAAAATCCAAAAAAAAAATCCATTGCTGCAATCCATGCTATTTCAGTCGCGCAAGTGTCCATTCGCGCAAGAGTATCCTTTCGCGCAAGTGTCTTGGCGCGCAGAAATCTGTTCGCGTAAAAGTCCAATCAACTCGTCCCAAATGGGCCGTGGGCATTGTAACAAATCTACTGATTTTAGAGGAATAAAAGAGTTGAGACAGTAGACTTGAACATTATAATATTGAAGGGAAAGTAAAAAATACAAAATAAGTTATAAAAGAGGCACACTCTCAGAAGGGAGGAAGGAGGAGGTTTTTAAGAAATTTACGGTTGTGGTTATCCTTGGCTTATGGTTCCACGGCAGTGCAGGTCACTCTGGTTGTGATAAGGATGGTCCTCTTCAGCGTCAGTGTCACTTTGGGTAGGAGGACCAGCAGCAACAATGAACCTCCTCTTCAGCGTCAGCGTCACCTTGAGTAGGAGGACCAGCAGCAACAATGTACCAGTGTAGAGCTTAGAGTCCTTGGAGATGTTTCCTCGAACAGATTCAGATTAGAAGTCCGCGCGTGTGAAATCATTTCAGCTTTTATAGATCCACAGCTTGTCATTTTCAGTTCTTTTTTCAGAATTTAAAATAGTGACTTCTTCGTCTTAGAAATGCAACTTGCCAGTATTCAGTACAGCCAGTAATATTCAATCCAAAACCTTTTCGTAGAATTCTGAGAGCGTGTTAATTAATTATAATATATGTAAGTTATAAAATACAATATCTGAGCTATGTAAGGTTTAAAATATAATATTTGGGCTAACATATTGATAAAAAGAATTTAAATTACATAAATCAAATGTAACCTTCATAGACTAAGCCAGTAAGAAACTATGAGAGAAAATTTAAAAGAAAAATGTATTGACAGCTTGACAGCCTGACGTAAGTGTCATAACAATGAAAAATATGAAAATTATTTATTTTATTTTAGATATTTTAGAAGGAAACGAATCGTTATAGACCGATTCACAGAATAGTAATGCAAAAACCAATAAAACGTATGATAGATGCGAAGTGTAAGTATATATGATGTAAAATGTAAATAAGTAAGTATTATATGAGAACACTACAGCTCACTCAGTGAAATAAATAAAATACGTGGTTTAGAATAGCGAAATACCACATTTCCCCAACAACCCCGGAAAATTTTCAACTCTATTGAAAATTTTGAAGGTTAAAAATAAGTCCTTGATCTATCACACAACATCTTTCATGCTTTCATCAAACACTCGGTCAAACACACGTAGGAGATATGGTTCACATTCAATGACGCATACTCCAACAAAGAAATATTTATTGTAATTACGAAGGCTTGTTTTTTTAATTAGGTGTCGTAACCCGCACCTGTTTGAAAACCCAATTTAGAAGTGAGCATTAGGGCTTATTTAACGAGTTGCTTATCCGCTCGAAAAGTTTAAGTTTTAAGAAAAACCTCAAGTTTAAGAGATACTTGAGTTTAGAGCTCAAGAGGAAACTTGAGTTTAGAGCTCAAGAGGAACTTGAGTTTAGAGCTCAAGAGGAACTTGAGTTTAGAGCTCAAGAGGAACTTGAGTTTAGAGCTCAAGAGGAAGGTTTAGAGGGTTTTAAGAATACCTCTAAGATAAGATAATGCATTAGGGGCTTATTTAATGAGTTGCTACCGCTCAAAAGAAAAATAATGTATTATAGACTAAGGGAAAATATAAAAAGTCGAAAAGAACAAGAAAGAGTGAGCTGAGTGTTTTGAGTAATATGAAGAATGAAATTATTTTCATAAATATATACCTACAAAAGTAAAAAGATAAAATAAAAAAAATAAAAAAATATAACAATAAAAAAGTAAATGTTTATAAGAGGACTTCTAGAGGAGTGTATAAGGAGTGGTTTAAGAGGACTCAGAGTGTTTAAGAGGACTCAGAGTGACTCAGAGTATTTAAGAGGACTCGGAGTATTTAAGAGGACTCGGAGTGTTTAAGAGGACTCGGAGTGACTCAGAGTATTTAAGAGGACTCGGAGTGTTTAAGAGGACCTTAGAGTGTATAAGAGGAAAATTTTGTGTGTAGGGTAGTGAAGAGTATTGGAAATATTGAAAGTTTTGTATAAACAACTACAGGATATTGTCCTGTAGCTGTCGTGGAGTATCCCAGCCCCCAACTTGTAAATGACCACGAGTGGTTTTAAAAACATTCACAAGCAAAGACTGGGTACGATTACCCGTGGGCAAACGTAGTGGTGTGCAAGTGTGTGGGGTGCAGAGTAGTGATGTATAAGTAGAGAGTAATGTGTAAGAGTTAAGTTTATGAGGTAACGACTATAGGATATTCTCCTACAGTACGTCGTAGAGTAAGCCAAACCCCAGCTTGTAAGTGACCACGAATGGTTTTAAAAACACTTACAAGTGAAGAATGGATGCCAATTACCATTCGGTAAAGGAATGTGTGTGGGGGTGTAGAATAATATGTATGAAGATGTGTTGAGTAGTTTTCAAGAAGAGTGTTGAGTAGTTGTGAGTAGTTTTTAGGAAGAGTGCTGAAGAGGAAAAATAAATAAATTAGTATTAGTTATAAAAAAGAGACTAAGCCAATTAAAAGTCCAAAAGATAATAAACTTAGATAGTTTGTTTTAGAATTTTGAAAAGAGGGAAAGCTTTGAATTTACGTTGGGCGCCAAACTGTAACAAATCTACTGATTTTAGAGGAATAAAAGAGTTGAGACAGTAGACTTGAACATTATAATATTGAAGGGAAAGTAAAAAATACAAAATAAGTTATAAAAGAGGCACACTCTCAGAAGGGAGGAAGGAGGAGGTTTTTAAGAAATTTACGGTTGTGGTTATCCTTGGCTTATGGTTCCACGGCAGTGCAGGTCACTCTGGTTGTGATAAGGATGGTCCTCTTCAGCGTCAGTGTCACTTTGGGTAGGAGGACCAGCAGCAACAATGAACCTCCTCTTCAGCGTCAGCGTCACCTTGAGTAGGAGGACCAGCAGCAACAATGTACCAGTGTAGAGCTTAGAGTCCTTGGAGATGTTTCCTCGAACAGATTCAGATTAGAAGTCCGCGCGTGTGAAATCATTTCAGCTTTTATAGATCCACAGCTTGTCATTTTCAGTTCTTTTTTCAGAATTTAAAATAGTGACTTCTTCGTCTTAGAAATGCAACTTGCCAGTATTCAGTACAGCCAGTAATATTCAATCCAAAACCTTTTCGTAGAATTCTGAGAGCGTGTTAATTAATTATAATATATGTAAGTTATAAAATACAATATCTGAGCTATGTAAGGTTTAAAATATAATATTTGGGCTAACATATTGATAAAAAGAATTTAAATTACATAAATCAAATGTAACCTTCATAGACTAAGCCAGTAAGAAACTATGAGAGAAAATTTAAAAGAAAAATGTATTGACAGCTTGACAGCCTGACGTAAGTGTCATAACAATGAAAAATATGAAAATTATTTATTTTATTTTAGATATTTTAGAAGGAAACGAATCGTTATAGACCGATTCACAGAATAGTAATGCAAAAACCAATAAAACGTATGATAGATGCGAAGTGTAAGTATATATGATGTAAAATGTAAATAAGTAAGTATTATATGAGAACACTACAGCTCACTCAGTGAAATAAATAAAATACGTGGTTTAGAATAGCGAAATACCACAGCATGTGGGACGAGTTGATGAATTACTCCAATGAATGGGACTGCCGCTTTAAACTTATTATTGTTTATTCATTTGTTTTTTTTTTACACCGGTCCGTTCGGATGTACACATTTTTTGTCTACGTCTGACTCTGAACGGACCAGAAAGAATTGACAGCGGTCCGTTCAGACAAACTACCCCCCAACACTAGTAGTACCTACTGATCCGTAGGTGCCGTATGTGGAATAAAATTTTAAATAATAAACTATTCCACTAATGGCACCTGCGAAAAATATTGACAGGTGCCGTACCTATGTGGAATACCTCAGGTGCCGTTAAAGCGGGTGCCCAATGTGGAATACCTCATGTTACAATAGTAGTTTATGCGACTGTGCATAATGAAGGGCATTACAACACAAGTGTGGGTTTAAGAAACGAGCCGAAGGCGAGTTTCTTAATAGCATCACATGAGTGTTGTAATGCCTAATTATGTATAGTTGCATACACTAATTTATCTACCCGAATATCATAAGGGCTCTATGATGGGTTCAGGAACCATAGGGAAATGACCAGCATTGTTACCAGTGTAATGCAATAAAAAATAAACAGGTTATTAGTTGCATTCGTCGCTGCATTTACGATATCTGGCGGAGTGTTCATGTTAATTTCTGAGTCACTATCACTCATTTTCGACAGAAATAAAGAATTAACAGAAAATTTGTCTACTCAATGAAAGGGAATAAAAAGCTAACGAACAAATGACAGCTCGAAATGGCGGCGTTTCGGATAACTGTAATTTTTTTTAAATCATAAGCAAACGAACAAAGTCACTATTCTTCTGTCACTCGAGATCAAAATGTCGTGCGATTTATAATTAAAATCATACTGAATTGGGGTTTCGTATCGATAGGTATCTGTTTTAATGTAGATACGTGCGCGCGGAACTAGTTGGCCGCGCCTTATTCATGTTTTTGATTTTTATTTGTATTCTTTTCAATAAATTGAACAAATTATTGTTCACGATATCTCGAGATTGGTCATCACTGTCTAATTATAGTCTCCTGTGCATTGCGAGCTGTAGGCAACCCGCCCCCTCACCCATATTATATAAAAGTACTCTGTGCCCTCACCCCTGTCGCCACAGGCGCGGCCAACTAGTTCCGCGCGCACTATAGCACACTCACTTGAATTTGACACCTGTTCCAAATTTAAAACTCATAACCTACTGTTTTCAGTAGGTTATGAGCTCATTACAGTTCTGTTAATTTCTGCTGGTTGGTAATGCTGGTCATTGCCTATGGTTTTTGAACGCATTATAGAGGGTTTATGATATTTGGGTAGATAAACTTATTAACGACATTTCACAAATTATAATGTGGCTTGATGTGCTAGCGTTTGGTACTTTGGTACTTACTTACTGTTTTATACATAGCATTGCCAGATTCATCATCATCAGCCTATAATGTTCCCACTGCAGGGACTCAGGCCTCTCTAGGAGAGGGATGGGCTGTAATCCACCACGAGGGCCCAGTGCGGAGTGGCATTGCCAGATTGCTTTTTTATTTTTTATATATAAGTGTTATATTTTGGCCTGCATTATTTTGTGCCTAGTAGCGAATGAAGTGTTAAATTTAATGTCTTAATCTTGCCCTAAGCTCGGCCTATTCCCTAGTAGCATTTTTGTTGGCATTTGTTGGCATTTAGTTGGGCCACATACATTTTTGTTGGCATTTAGTTGGGCCACATACCTCTGATGTGGCCCAACTAAATGCCAACAAAAAATGCTACTAGGGTTCAGCTTCAGCGATCCAAACATTTATGGTCAATCTCAATATTGAAATTGAACGCGATCAGTAACTCTAAACCCTCTAAGTCTAAACCGTGTCCAACTTACGTGACATCGACCCTGACAAGTGCTAGGTCTTGACTGCGGTTTGTATTAGCTGATCGCGTTCATTGCATTGGTAAGGAAACTGAATAAAGGATATTTAACAAAGATGGAACCATTCCATTCCATCAAAGACATTCAAATCTTAAATGTCGTTGCATTCCATTAACAACTTTGTTGTAAATGTTATCAGGATGGGTGGGTGTACCGATGATCGTGCTGATATGCTTGGTGGCTGCATTCAGCGGCAAGCGTCTGGGCGACTGCTGGTCCATCCTGGAGGCACGTGACCCTGAGATGAGGACCCGCAAGAGGAACCCATACGCCATCATCGTGGAACAGGCGCTTGGCAAGGGCTGGAGGTGAGGAATTAAACGTGCTCTTGCTAATTTGAGGTGTTCGTCCAACAAGAGATACTACATTGAATCATCTATCTATATAAATAAAAAGAGACTGACTGACTGACTCATCAACGCCCAGCCCAAACCCTTGGACCTAGAAAGATGAAATTTTGCACAGAGGTTCCCATTATAATGTAGACAAGGAATAAGGAAGGATTTTTCGAAATTCAACCCCTAAAGGAGTTAAATAGCGGATGAAAGTTTGTATGGAAAATCGTCATTTTCACGCGGGCGAAGCCGCTGGCAAAAGTTAGTTATACATAATTGTTCTCAATGACTTTGATGTTGTAGGAGTTCATAACAATATCACACAAAATGATTTTTTTTTAGTCGATGGTATAATGCCACTACAGATAATATATTAGGCACAATAGGGGATCGGACTGGGTCAAAATAATATGATTCTGTTTAGTCCGTAAGTTAGATTATCGAAAAATATTGAATACGTGTTTTTTGTTTTATCAAATCAATAAAAAATGACGAAGATAAAACGCGTCAAAGATCTTGGAGTGGGGCTTGAAACGTCACTTGTGTCGTCAAAATGTACTATCATTATGACGTCACACGAGTTTTCGAAGCACTGTATCGTCTTCATTTTAAGTTTACGTGAAAAAAGAAAAAATACGTGTCCAATATTTTTTGGAAATCTATATGACGGACTAATTAGTTTTTTTTTGTCCGATCCCCTATTGCATTTCGTATGCCACTTCAATTTTCTCTGTAGCTGACAGAATCCTTGCATGCATCTTCTTCTTATCGTGTGGGCAGTAAGGTCTAACGACCCCACACACCCTAGTGTCAGAGTTTCTAAACCGCGGCAAGGGCCTCTGACATGGTTTGACGACCGCCATTTGGCGGCCGGGACCACCGGCTTATACGTGCCTTCCGAAGCACGGAACCATCTTTTTATCAGACAATCAGGTGATTTAAGCCAGCAATGTCCTAACCAAACTGGAAACAACTTCACAAAGTATGCTTCCCGTGGGAATCGAACCCACGACCACCGGGTCATAAGGCAAACGCCTAAACCTAACGGGTTTTTGTTATATGTAGTTGGGATTGACAGCTCGTCATACAGGGTGTTAACGGACTCTTAACGAAGCCGTCAACTAAGCAATATTAATTGCTGGGAAACGACTTTTTTTCTGGAGTGAACAATCACGATTAACGATAAAACTCAACGAAGCACAATAAAATACTGTGTTGATGGATTCATTGAATAGTAAATGGGTCATGGAGGTAACTTAAGTTAAGTAGTGTAAAGTTAAAGCTTAAAAACTAGTATCTAAAAAAAACTTACGAACATTTTGGTACCTACTTCGACCTCCAGTAGATATCTCTGTAACTAGAAGGTATGGTCCCGAACAAAAATAATATTGCATTTTATAGTGATGAAGAGAACAAGTGCCGAATAGTCGAATAGTTTAGGCGTTTGCCTTGTGACCCGGTGGTCGCGGGTTCGATTCCCACGGGAAGCATACTTTGTGAAGTTGTTTCCAGTTTGGTTAGGACATTGTAGGCTTGAATCACCTGATTGTCTGATAAAAATTATTCCGTGCTTCGGAAGGCACGTATAAGCCGGTGGTCCCGGCCGTCAAATGGCGGTCGTCAAACCTTGTCAGAGGCCCTTGTGGCGGTGTAGAAACCCCTTTCTTTTTTTTTTTTGGTGGGTGGAAAATCATCCAATTACCCCTCCCCGCTCTTGGGCAGAGCGAAGGGGAGTGTCAGACTTCTACTGACTAAAAACCAAACCCATGTTCCTTCTTCGCCCTTGTGCCGAGGCCGCGTTATGCCCTACGATAATCCGCAGCCCCGACGGGCGTTTACAAACCCTGACACTAGGGTGTGTGGGGTCTATAGACCTAACTGCTCACACGATTCTATATAATGACATGCTAAAGGTCTGGGACCCCTTGGTCTTAAAGTATTGTGACCACAGTTATAGAAAAAAAAAATATTAAATAGATATTGTTGCTATTCCCAGTGTGGTGGTATCCATGGCAATGATCGTGACCCTGTTCGGTGCTTCCGTGGTGTACTTGCTGCTGGCTGCACAGATCATCGAGGCAGTTCTCTTGTCCCTGGTGCCGACCCTCACTATCTGCACTTGGTACCTCATCGTCGTCGGCGCCATGACACCGCTGCTGTTCTTTGGAACACCCAAAGACTTCCAGTAAGTATTAGTATGACGACACGGTTGGCACAGTGGCTGAGCAAATGCAGGACTGCTGCGCTGCGTGTCGCGGGTTCGATCCTCGATGGACCAAATATTTGTATAACCTACAGATAATTGTTTCGGGTCTCTGTGTTTGGTTGTGTATGTTTGTGAACGCACCCACGATACAGGAGCAATTCGTAGTGTGGGGCTATGTTTAAAAAAAAAGAATAAAATGTTAATTCACTATACCTACTACTACTTTCACACACTACTATACTACTACTTTCTTTCTAAATAATAAACGTTTACAAATTATTTATTAGTAAAAGCCATTTGTTATGAAGACCAAGCTCACTCTCCACATTATTATGTATTCATTCGCTTGTGCAATCCTATTGTGTTTAATCAACACAGTAGGATTGTACGTTTTACTTACAATTTTACGAACTTATTTGAATATCGCTAAGTGCATGCATATTTTTGTTCGTTAAACTCATCCTAATTGTTAAGTCAACCTGTCTTGTCCCATGTTTAATACATATTACTTACACCTTGTAGTTTGATGGGTCTCCTGGCATTCGGCTCGTCCCTGGTCGCGTGTATTCTGTATTTCATCGAGATGATGGCGGAGGCCTCGCCTTTCACCTACCGCTACGGCATCCACGGTTTCATGGACTTCTTCTTGGCCACCGGCACCATCATGTTCGCCTTCGGAGGCGCCTCTACCTTCCCCACCATCCAGAATGATATGGTGGACAAGACCAAGTTCGGGAAGGCTCTTCAATATGGATTTTTTGGTATGTTATTATTGATACACTTCGTCAACTTTCCACAAACACACAACACATTCCTCTGCGATTCTTTTCTGATTAATTTCGTTGCGGTATCCAAGACAGTTAAATTGTTTCTCTGGGATTTCGTCGAGCATCATTGTTTCTGCGCTTTTCTGGTGGCCGCCGCCCGCCACTGTTGTTTCTTTCAGGAGTTACAGTGGTTTGGGTATAGAGTGGCGGGCTTGTCCCATTAAAAATAGACAAACTTCTTAACAAGACTCTAGTGATCGAAGGTTCGGTCAAATCGACACGAACAGATTGCAAACCGGACTTCAGACACCGGACTTTTAGAGATAATGCACTGAAATATCTACAACAGCCAGCTCGCAAGTAGTTTGATTGAACCCTAAAATAAAAAAAAATAAAACGTACAAAAATATTTGGTTACGTTTCAGCTTATCAATGTTTGTGTCATAAAGCCTTGCAATTTGTTTGTACAGTCGAACAAGCTATTTAGGATACACGCAGAAATCTCTATATTTCTAGTAAATACACTGACAATGTTGATTGCAATTTTATTTTTTCGCATAAAGCGGTTGATGCCAAATCTTAAAAGTAAATGCAAGTTAGCTGGCTGTATACTCAAAACCTTGTCCCTTACTGTTTAAAAAAAAACTTTATTATTATTATGTGTTCTTATGTGTACTTTGTGGCCACCTTCAGCTGTGTTGATCCTGTACCTGCTGGTCGGCATCGCTGGCTACGCTGTGTTTGGCGAGCGTGTCCTGCCCAACGTGGCACTATCCATGGCTGCCACTCCCCTCACCATGGCCGCCAACATTCTCATGGCCATCCACCTGCTCTCCGCCTTCATCATCATCATCAACCCGGTCTGCCAGGAGGTAGAGGAGCTCTACAATGTACCTAGAGGTAAGTTGACACTGCATGTTTCGTGACAGTTTAAGAATTTTGAAAAGTTTTGTGTAAATTTCAATAAAATTGTTTGAAATGCCTTATTTTTAGCGATTAAGTCAAACTCAAACTTTCAAATGCCTTAATTGTTCATAAAATTATCGAGTCAAGCATTATATTATCAGCGATATAATCGTTTAATTTTTTGATCATGATTGAAAAGTTACCGTCATAACGAAAGAGGGGCCCGGGATGCTAAAGCAGTTACTAAAGCGCCATGGGAATCTATTGGATTATGAAGATTAGGTTCTAAAACGGACTAGTGTGGGGTTCTAAGGTCTCAACTAAAACTATAAAAATATTCTGCCATGTAGAACAGTTTAGATGTTACCAGTTCCTCAGGATTTATCTATTGTGCTTGCTCCTAGACTCCACAGGTTGGCGAATGATAGTGCGCGTGTCCATCATGCTTGGGATCCTGTTCATCGGCGAAAGTGTTCCTCGGTTCTATACGCTGCTAGCACTCATCGGAGCCACCACCATAGCACTGCTCACCTACATCCTACCCTCCGTCTGCTACCTAAGGCTCATCAACCAGCCTGTTCCAGAGGGTCAGGAAGCGATGTAAGTATATTTTACATACATGTAAGGTCCCATTAAAATAGATGGACAAAATTTTAGAAACCATTCGGACCACCAAGATAAGGACAATGGTAAAAAAAAATACGTATTAAAGTACCTACCCATAAAGGATGAGTTTGTTCTAGATCTAGAGTGACGGCAATTTATTATTTTAAATCAAAATAAAATCACTTTTTTTTCTTTCGTTTTTTTCTTTTGTTTTATTTTTGTTAGATATCTTTGGTTAGACGTTCTGAACGCTGTGTTAAAATATGTTCATCTATTTTAATGGGACCATAAATAGGTACAAACTCAACTACATTAGATGTACACATTGGATTTATAACTTTTGAGTGAAAGAAGGCTAGATTTGGCGTCACAATGATAAATAGCATGAATCTCGTTCAACAAGCGGGTTGAGACGAAGGAAATGTCTTAAAAAACAAGTGATTGTAAAATTCTGATAACGAGTTAAGTCATTACTTAATTGAGTCAACTTACTAATACTTGTTTAAAAGTCTTTCCTAATCTTTCTTGCTAATGAACTAAACTATTTCATTTGTATCACGAGAATGCTAGTTAATGTGATGTTTTCGTTTTCATCATTCTCCTGCCCCCGTAGCATGGCGATTCTATCTCTATTCTACCAAGAATAGACAAAGATTTTTCTAAACAATTTGACATGAAACCTTGCTACAATCTGTCATTTTGTCGATTCGTCCGTCGACAAAACCCGTTTCTTCGGTGGTCATGCTAAGCCGGCTGCCCTTTATCCTAGTTTATTTGGGGTCCACGAGCATCTCTGCTTCTTCCATACTTCTCTATGGGTGCTAATTAAACCGGCTTCTTTTTAATAGCATTATTTGCATCTAAAAATCTAACTTGCCTTCTAAATTACTAAGTCAGCCACAATTAACGAGCATCTAAATAATACTATTATAGCCACAAGTTATCTTTTTTAAAGCCACTCTAAATACAACTCAGCATCGTGATTATTTTTTAGCATCTAAATTTGTAACATGAATTCAAACAGTAAACTTCTAAAATATATAGGTATGGCATCAAAAAAACATTCTATTAGCTTCTAATTTATTAACTCAGTACGTTTAAATTATAACTCATGCCACATTAACTGAGTATCAAAATTTAATTAAAATCAAAAGTTAAATCACGTGGCCAACTAAAAAAACTGTGGCTCGATTTATTATTTCCCCTTCTCTATTACTTGTCATCTCAGTAATCACCTTCTTTCTAGCCATGTCAAATTTTATGTTATCATTCCTTGTTTCTTTCCATAGTTTTTTTGGTCTTCCTCTTTTCTTATACCAAACTACATCTAGGCTGCCTGTCCATTGAAGCGGAGCGAGGCTGCGGACCGGAGAAACGGAGAAATATTAACGAATAGGATTGCACTCAGGAACAGAGGGCAGATTTTATTATATAGAGCTTCATTGTCTCGCAGCTATTCTGGTGGTCGCAGCACTGTTGATTCTGGCTTACAAGAGTTGCAGTGGTTTGGGGATAGTGTGGCGCGCTTGTCTCAAAAAGAAAAACCTTTCCAATCTGTTTAACTAATATTTGTGTTGTTTCAGCGAGGCTCCCGGCTGGAGAAAGATGGTGTGCTATGAGGTGATAGCGCTGGGTCTCGTGGGCTTGGTCGCGTCCTCGATCAGCGCCGTCGGTGCCGTCTTCAGCACCTCCATGGCCGTGCCCTGCTACTTGAAATAAGGCTTAAAATAGTCGAATTGCTCAGCTCTTGGGCCCGTATTAACGAGCTATTTTCTAAGCCTATTACGAGAATTAAAGAGTTGTTTGAATGTGCACCTTATTTAGCTATGCTGAAAATACATTTTGTAAAGAAAACTGTGTTTTCACCTTGAATTCAGCATTTGATTTTGCACCCCCAGCGTTGAAAGTTTTCGTTATGCAGTTCCATACCAAAGTACACCATTATATACACGGTCTAAATGTGTGTGGTTCTGCTGCTTTTTTATCTAACACCAAAAAAAAATTACGTTCGTTGGAGAGTCTAGTATCATGCTGAATTCATGACTACAGTTGATACGTCGATGTTTCTTACTCCTTGTAATGTATGTTAAATGTGACACAACAGCAAAATCGACCCCATGAGGACAATAAAGGTGATTCATTAATGCTGGCCCAGAAGAAGCATCAGTTAATGTGATTGTGCCAAATCACTGCACCATTTAGCCATAGTTTTGAGCATATGATGGTCACCGATCATCTCGTGTTATCCGAAAAAAAAAACTGTATCACCTCTGTAGTTAAAACAATATTGGAGTATAATAACTCGAGATAAATATAATGTGAATACCGATGTTGATATAGATATAGGTCTCCATCTTTCTGTTCGTCTTTTAGTTTAATGTTTCTTTTTATAATAAGCCATACTTTTGCCATAGATGATAAGAAATGATAATATGCATAAGTGTAAGATATGCATCTTTTGCCAAAGATGCACTTACATATTTGTTTAACTTAATGGTTTGCGAAAACGATTTCTACTATTAGATACGCAAATTTCTCATGTAATCGAATGACGTTCAAGTGTATACGTTTGTCCGCACGAATTCGTACCGATACGCATTTATTGGCACTGCAAACAAAGTATCTACAAATGCACATACATATAATACTACACTCACTCTACTTTTCCCATGTAGATAGGCACTCGGCAGAAACTGCTAACCGACTCGTAAATGTTCCACCAAATATGTACCATAAATATTATATATCCATAGTTTACCTATAAGAACAGTTAAGTTTATAAACTGTACATTTCAGAACTCTGGCCCGCCTTGTTACGCTTCAGGATGCAATAAATCGTCATAGTACCAATAAACGATTTAAGTTAATTTTAACTCGTTGTTTTATTGTAGATCGATCCATCGACACGAATACCGCTGCCGTGACGGGAGATGACGTGATGCCTCCTCTATGCCACCAAAAATCAAAAATTAAGTTTTCTTTTGAAACGACTGTTGATCTACATATTCCGTTTTCGAAAGTTGCACGCTGTCCCATTGCCGGGCAAACGCCTCCCCCAATTCCTTCCATATGCTCTTTTCTGGTTCCCTTCGAACCAGCTCTCGCGGTAGGCGTCTAGATCGTCTTGTCATCTCTTTCTGGGCCGACCTCCGGCGACCATCGTGTGGAGACTTATCAAGCGTCTTGTCATCTTACATATGCGACTGACGTGACCCGCACAATCCTATATGCTGAAGTAAATATATGTATATAATAAATAAATAAATAACTGATAGTTAAGGTCCCAGGGTTAGTAATCTTGCTGCTGTATCAGTGGTTATCTCAGCTTATTTGTTAACTAGGTACAACACGTAATTGTTTACGCCCGAGCGAGCATTACGCACTGGAATGAAGTAAAATTATGATCTTCTTTCATCAAATAGCTAATAACGAACGTTTTCGTGGGCCCGTACTTTCAACGATGTAATGTTATGTTTTGAGGTAGTTCTCAGAAATACTGTATATCCTACTAATATTTTAAATGCGAAAGTTTGTGAGGATGGATGGATGGATGAATGAATGTTCGTTGCTCTTTCATTTAATTTTGATTCAAACAGACATCCGAATGACAGCTTCCTTATCCCTTAACTTGGCAAGTGTACCAGAGGGCACGTGTAATTTTGATATGAATTTCGGGGTTGCACGACATTGGTCAAGTCTGATATTCGCCAAATCGGCAATTCGTCAAATTTGATATTGGTCAAAGCTGTAGTTCGTCGAATCGTCTGTTTGTCCAATTATGAAATTTGCCAAATACGCTATTGGTCAAGTAATATAAGTACAATCAACTGTAAAAATGAAAGTACCTCAAGATATTTTTTTCTAACTCATTTATTCAATTCATATATTTTATTTAAGTACAAAGAATTCACAACCAACATAACTGCTTTAGACACTTTAACGCGTCTGATTTTCCACTCAATATTTTTTCTATTATTTTTTCTATTTTAGCATCTTTTATGACGTCGGATGTTTTCCTCTGCTTCTCATCTTCTCTTCTAACTTTATTTAAATAATATTTTGCTTCTTTTTTTAAAATACTAATGTACATGAAAATATTATGTCTTTCTTGTACTTTAATACCTAATCTCCGATGCCAAGCCTCGACTGCGTTGGTGGTACGATGGCGTTCATTTGCACAACACCACATATCCTGAGATATTCTTTTATGCCATTGCCCAGTAAAATATTTTTGAAAATTTTCCGCCATACTATCATTTTCTGGCATCATCTTAAGTATTGCTGACCATCCTTCAGAAATATACTGATAGGGCAGTAACGCTAGATTTGTGGTAAGTCTAACAACTTTTTTCAAATTGTCGTCAGTCATCATTCCAAGTGCTTGTGCTTTTTTATAAATGGCTTGATTAAAGTGGAAAAAGCAGCCTTTGACTAAAACATCAGGAAAAATGCTTTTAACAGCGTTAATTATTCCCATTTCGTAATCACATTTTAGAAAATGAATATCAAGCTTAAATTGAGAACGCAAAACCGAGAATACTCTCTCATATGTTTGCTGAGTTTTATTAGGCAAGAGGCAAAAAAATATCGGAATAATATTGGTGCTTGCTCTTGTACTGCCCACGTCTACGTGTATTGATAAAAGTTGAAAAAAGGGTCGCGGTACGGTTTTAAAAGTGCCATCTACAAAAATCAAATCCGTATTTAATGATATTTCTATACCCTCAGCTGTAGCAAAGATGAAGAATTTCGGTAGATCGTCTTTACTTTCATAAACCAAAAAATCATTTGAAAGTATGTCTGGAAATTTGACCGTATCTACCGTTGGGAACTGGCATGTTTGTACGCCAATTGCTTTCTTTCGCATTTTGTATAGACCATCACGTTTTGATTTCAAACTTGGTATGTCTATAAAATCATCTTCTTCCTCAAGCTCACCCATAGTTTCTTCAAAAATTTTACTTACTGATTTCCATTCCTTCTTTACTCTTTCTTTGCATTTATTCATCTTAACGTCAATCAAATTCTTATCGAAGTTAGGCTTACAGGTATGTCCGCTTTCCCTCAAAATTGACCCAGCATCACTGCTTAAAGTTATGGATCCATTGCATTCGCTTCTATTTACGCAACGCCAGATTGTAGTACCGTTTTTGTTTGTCGAGTTAGAATGGAATTGATATCCTGCACGTAATAGTTTCTTTTTGCCTTTTTCAGTGTCTGTAAATGTAAACACAGAATGGCTGCCTTTACTAGTCTATTCTTACAGATACAAAGGAGGTAACAATCGTAACAAATTAAACCTCAGAATACTCAATTACTATTTACTACATTTTAATTATGTAAATGGGAACCTACAGCAGGCGGCTTTTCTTTTTGTAAGTTCCTACAAGTAAATTATGTGAATTCCAAACGCATGGTTTCATCGACTGTACTTGGACTTGACCAATAGCGTATGTGGCAAATTTCATAATTGGACAAACAGACGATTCGACGAACTACAGCTTTGACCGATATCAAATTTGACGAATTGCTGATTTGACGAATATCAGACTTGACCAATGTCGTGCAACCCGAATTTCGGTATGTGACCTATAGTGCACGGGTCTATTTATAGAGAATACAAACAAAATATATTAAATGTCAATATGTTTCAATAATTTTAGCTATAGCTTATTTCATAAACATACATCTGTCAACGTCATGGTTTTTGTAAAACGTCATTTTCAAACATTATCCGCTAAAATGTTGAAACTTCAACAACGGAACTCGCGCCCTAAGGTAAATAAAATTAACTTATATTTTTTTATTTAGTGGATTTACTTGGTGTATTCCATGACAGTTTTATTGTCAAATAATCAATTAATGATTGTATCGCTTTATTTGAACAACCTTCGCTATATTTTGTTAGATATTTCGCTGTAAACTTAACTGTGCCCTGTAGGGTACGCTGCGAACTTTATTGAAAACAGCTTTTGTACCCTGCAGGGTACATTGCCAAATAGGTTTAGTTAAGTTTTTGTGCCCTATAGGTCACTTGCTTATTTAGCGTTGCTTATTTTTTATACTCTAGACCAGACAAACGTCCATAAAACCGTTTTTTTAATACTTTTACGTTTTATTTTAGCGCATTATGGATGCTATAGTACCGCAAAAAGAGTCAGACACAGATTCTGATATTTCTGAGCATATTGTTGAGCATACGTATAGAGTAAGTGATACAGATTCGTCTAGTATAGATGAGATACCCGAGTCACCCAAAAATATACAATGCACGATCAACCCCAGTCACATTGTTGCCAAAACAGACGCCACTGGTTTCTCACCTTGCAGTTCAGTACCTACACCAGCAGCATACATATCTATCAACTTGTCATCTGTAAATTCAAATAATGAAATAATATCGTATCAAGATAGCACATCTCAGGAAGTTCTTGAAGCACAATCGGCATTGATGGTACACTGCAATAATAACCCACCGTTAGAAATATCGAGTCCATGTCCGCCTGGTACTAGTGATCTCGAAATGGATAGTTATAATGAAATTACAGCAATCGTTCCAAGGAGGTCAAAAAGAAAAAACGAGCTCTTTCGCCCAAACCTACGACATCCAAAAGCAGACAAAGTAACACATCAGTAAAAGTAAATAAAATTAATAATAATAAAAGCAAAGTAAAGTCAAATAAAAAAACAAAGGAACAAATAGAAAAATTACACAAAATTTAAATTGGAAAAAAGATGTATTTATATACGAAGTTCAGAACACTAGAGAAAATGTTTTTACACAACCTGAGAAAATCAGATCACCAATTGAGTATTTTAAATTGTTCTTTACGGACAAAATAATACGACAAATTCGAGAGCAGAGTACATTGTACGCATTTCAAGTAAATACAAAAAATATTGCACTGTCGAATCAAGATATCCAAGATTTTCTTGCCATAGAATTATTGATGGGTATAATACAATTACCTGCCTGTACTGATTATTGGAGTTCGAAAACAAGGATTGAACACATAGCCCAAATACTATATAATAGCCATAATACTTTTGTTGAAATATTATTTTGTCATTTCTTTTAATAAATTACATAATTTCATAAATACAAAATTTGTTTTAATGTCATTTTTGTATATTATTACAGTACTACATTATTTTAGGCAAAAACGGCAAAGTGCCTTGCAGGGGACAAATAACAGTAATAACTCATTCAAGCGAAATTGTTTATGTGCCCTTTTGGGCACTATTAATATTTTATAAAGTAACAAATGAATAATATATAAAATATTATTTACGGTGTATTTAAGCTCCCCTAAAGCCATTTTAAAGTAAATAACTGGTTAATTTGAAGTTTTGTACTTTGCCAAAATACCATACCAACATGCACTTTGCATTTTGCCAAGTTAAGGGATAAGGACGCCTTTTGTAGTCACCCACATCATCACATTTTGATATCGACCGGGTACAAACACCAAGCCACGGTAATATTATCATACAGTAGTTCGACTTCATACAAACGGACGAAGCGCGAGCTATGCCTACGCGCCTCGATTAAGGGATGCGCCTGGGATGCAGACAGTTGCGACTGTGCCGCAGTGACGAGCGGACGGTATGTTGTTTTTGAACAATAAATGCGCGATGTTTTCTCTAAAAATAAGACAAGTACATTTAATTTACATTTTTCGTGTTGTTTTTGATTTTATGAATTCGTTAATAACGTATCCAGAGATAACTTTTTTTTAATTACCTGGAAACTTTGAAAGATAAGACTATAAAATAATTTCACTTACTAGTAGGTAGGCTTATAATGTGTGTCTTTTTAATGGATAAGTATTTCTTTCTAAGTCCCGAAAAAAACATGGTTTTTTAATTAAATCTATCAATCAAAAAACAACACGCATGTTTATTGAACACTTTCTATTCAATTCACAAAGTATTTTATTTGTTTTAAAAAGTATATTTACGATCACAAAACTAAATGGAAACGCAAAATTAGCACATGTAATTAAAATACTGGAGGCGGGCCCCTTACGCATGTTTACGTACCGCGCGGCTGTAGGCATTTATTTCAAGGACACGGCCGAGTCACAGTACTGTACATATTTATACTGTGACCAAGCTCCGTGGCCTCTACTGAGAAAACACTTTGTAAGTCTCGGGAATCAAACCCCGGACCTCATTCTCAGTAGTCGCGCTTGGGACCACTCAATTAACGAGACAGTCACACAGATAATTTCCACGTGAACGAAGTCGCGGGCATCAGCTAGTAATTTTATAAATAACTAGCTGAACCCGCGCATGCGTTGCAATGCGTTTTTCCTACCTACCTATCTACTACCCTACCTACTACCCTACCTACCCTACCTACCCTAACCCTACCTACCCTACCTACCCTACCTACCCTACCTACCCTACCTACCCTACCTACCCTACCTACCCTACCTACCCTACCTACCCTACCTACCCTACCTACCCTACCTACCCTACCTACCCTACCTACCCTACCTACCCTACCTACCCTACCTACCCTACCTACCCTACCTACCCTACCTACCCTACCTACCCTACCTACCCTACCTACCCTACCTACCCTACCTACCCTACCTACCCTACCTACCCTACCTACCCTACCTACCCTACCTACCCTACCTACCCTACCTACCCTACCTACCCTACCTACCCTACCTACCCTACCTACCCTACCTACCCTACCTACCCTACCTACCCTACCTACCCTACCTACCCTACCTACCCTACCTACCCTACCTACCCTACCTACCCTACCTACCCTACCTACCCTACCTACCCTACCTACCCTACCTACCCTACCTACCCTACCTACCCTACCTACCCTACCTACCCTACCTACCCTACCTACCCTACCTACCCTACCTACCCTACCTACCCTACCTACCCTACCTACCCTACCTACCCTACCTACCCTACCTACCCTACCTACCCTACCTACCCTACCTACCCTACCTACCCTACCTACCCTACCTACCCTACCTACCCTACCTACCCTACCTACCCTACCTACCCTACCTACCCTACCTACCCTACCTACCCTACCTACCCTACCTACCCTACCTACCCTACCTACCCTACCTACCCTACCTACCCTACCTACCCTACCTACCCTACCTACCCTACCTACCCTACCTACCCTACCTACCCTACCTACCCTACCTACCCTACCTACCCTACCTACCCTACCTACCCTACCTACCCTACCTACCCTACCTACCCTACCTACCCTACCTACCCTACCTACCCTACCTACCCTACCTACCCTACCTACCCTACCTACCCTACCTACCCTACCTACCCTACCTACCCTACCTACCCTACCTACCCTACCTACCCTACCTACCCTACCTACCCTACCTACCCTACCTACCCTACCTACCCTACCTACCCTACCTACCCTACCTACCCTACCTACCCTACCTACCCTACCTACCCTACCTACCCTACCTACCCTACCTACCCTACCTACCCTACCTACCCTACCTACCCTACCTACCCTACCTACCCTACCTACCCTACCTACCCTACCTACCCTACCTACCCTACCTACCCTACCTACCCTACCTACCCTACCTACCCTACCTACCCTACCTACCCTACCTACCCTACCTACCCTACCTACCCTACCTACCCTACCTACCCTACCTACCCTACCTACCCTACCTACCCTACCTACCCTACCTACCCTACCTACCCTACCTACCCTACCTACCCTACCTACCCTACCTACCCTACCTACCCTACCTACCCTACCTACCCTACCTACCCTACCTACCCTACCTACCCTACCTACCCTACCTACCCTACCTACCCTACCTACCCTACCTACCCTACCTACCCTACCTACCCTACCTACCCTACCTACCCTACCTACCCTACCTACCCTACCTACCCTACCTACCCTACCTACCCTACCTACCCTACCTACCCTACCTACCCTACCTACCCTACCTACCCTACCTACCCTACCTACCCTACCTACCCTACCTACCCTACCTACCCTACCTACCCTACCTACCCTACCTACCCTACCTACCCTACCTACCCTACCTACCCTACCTACCCTACCTACCCTACCTACCCTACTATTAAATACACATATTCATTGTAGAAGAATATAATATCTAATAAGTTTGACAATCAAAGAACCATGTCATTAGTCATCATCATGACAGGTGTCCATTGTAGGTGGCCAGTATATAACAGTCCTCCGCCGCTATTCCTGGCTGCCGTACTCCCGGGGCCGGCAGCAACTGCTCCAAGTGTCTGCGCCATATAGCGCCACCGTCGGTTCTCACTTCATAGTGTAGATTACCCAGGCGACGCATAATCGTGCCGAACTCCCATCTTTGTCTCTGGTCGGAGTACTCTGGCCTGCACTCGATCACCTACGGAATAAGCTCTAACGAGAGGCGGAGTGTGCTCTGATCTCAATGCTGTCGGGGCAGTTGAGTCTCTGAACATAACGTGCAGCTTTGTTCTAACGTCCCGACTGAACATCAGTCCATAGGGAGTATGTCCATCCTGGTTTGGAGTGCGTCTAAGCCGAGTTTTCAGCACAAGGAGCTTATCTGTAAGGTTGCTCCTCTCCCCCTCCATTGCACGTAGTGCTTTCTTAATAGTTTGCACGTAACGTTCAGCCTGACCGTTAGTTGCTGGGTGGTACGGAGCTGACGTCAAATGTGTTACTCCACAGCTGGTAAGGTAGGTTTTAAATTCTTGTGATACAAACTGGCGTGCGTTGTCTGATACCAGTGTGTACGGTGTCCCAAATGTGCAAAATAACTCCTTAAACTTAGCAATGCACCATGCACTCGTTGTGGTCTTTGTGGGGAAAACTTCAACCCACTTTGTGAATGCATCTACGACTATGAGAAGTTGGTGTCCCAGAATAGGTCCTGCAAAATCTATATGTATTCGTTGCCAGGGGCCGCTAGGTTGTTCCCAGTGGTGTACAGGAGCTTTTGGTGACTCATTCTGTTCTAATCGGCACGCTCTACAAGATTTTACCTTGTTCTCAATGTCCTTGTCTATATTTTTCCAGTATATGTAGCTGCGTGCAAGCAATTTCATTTTAAGTATACCGATATGTCCTGCATGCAGTTCATCAAGAACACGAGCACGTAAACTATTGGGTATTACCACTCTGGTTCCTTTCAATATGCAGTTATCCTGGAGTGTTAATTCATTATCACCATAACCATATTGTCGTAATGAGTGACCTGTCTGTAGTGCTTGTAGTAATGTATTCAAGTCATTGTCTTTTCTTGTTTCACTGGCTATAACTTCTGGTCGGATTTCTAAAATGTTGATCTGTTGTAATTGATACGCACAATGTTGGTCTATTGATGTTTCTTTTGCTATTTCAACTGGGAATCTTGATAGGTAGTCAGCGTTTGAATGTTTGACTGAAGCTCTGTATTCCACGTTGTAGTCAAATCCCGATAAAAAATGTGCGTAATGGAATAATCTCATTGTGCTTAGTGCAGGTAATGTCTGGTGTGGATGAAAAATCGAGGTAAGCGGTTTATGATCAGTCACTAATACGAATTTCCTGCCGTAACAATAGTGGAAAAACTTTTTAATGCCCCAGTAGATTGCCGTTGCTTCTTTGTCGATTTGACTATATTTCTTTTCGCTAGTTGAGAGTGACCTTGAGGCGAATGCGATTGGCCTTTCTGAGCCATCTGGTAGTTTGTGAGACAGAACAGCTCCTAAGCCCGTCGGTGAGGCGTCAGTAGCTAGTATCAGTGGTTTACTTGGGTCAAAATGAATTAGAACTCTGTCGCTCAAAATCTCCTTCTTTATGTTGTTAAAGCTTTCTTCACATTTAGAAGTCCAGTGAAAAACTTTCTCTTTCTTTAGTAATTCATTTAAAGAGCTCGTTATAGAGGCAAGGTTCGGTATAAACTTGTTGTAGTAGTTGGCCATACCAAGAAAGGTCCGTAGTTCGTTTATGTTTTTTGGTCTTACTGTATTTGTGATGGCCTTGACTTTGTCTTTGTTCTTATGTAAACCTTCTTTATCTATAGTGTGTCCAAGGTAGTTAATACTACGTTTAAAAAAATTACATTTTTCTCTGTTCACGCGGAGGTTGCTATCTTTTAGTTTTTGTAAGACTTGTCTTAGACGTGCTAAAAGTTGGTCTTCTGATGCTCCTTGAATTATAATGTCATCAAAAAAGCATTTAATTCCTTCTAGTCCTTGGAGTAACTGATCCATAAATTTCTGCCAAAGGCTTGGTGCCACTTTGACTCCAAACATCAAGCGATTGACTTTGTAAGTACCTTTGTGTGTACTTAATGTTTGTAAAAGGGCACTTTCTTCATCCATGACCATATTAAGATAGGCTTGGGTAATGTCTAAAGTGCAGAAATATTTGCCTCCGTTCATTTCCGCAAATATATCCTCAATTATAGGAATTGGGTATTGTTCATCTCTGATGACTTGATTAAGGGTGACCTTGTAGTCTGCACATAGTCGTATGCTTCCGTTAGGTTTCACAATCGGTACTATTGGTGTGCCCCAGTCTGATTGGTCTACTTTGGTAATCACCCCTTCTGCACACAGTCGTTCAATTTCTTTATCGACTTTTTCCTTTAAAGCGTACGGTATACGTCGTGGTTTTATAAATATTGGTCGTATATTTTCTTTTAGATTTAAATGAGCTTCGTAGTTGGGTATTTTTCCTAGGTCTGATCTAAAAACAGTAGATGAAAATTCTTCTAATAACTTATCAAGTTTGTCGGATTGTTCTGAAGTTCGTACAACTCTTAAATCTGCAATTTTCATATTGATTTCTTTAATCCAGCTTCTACCAAAAATGGGGTCAACGTTTTGATTGATAATGTAAAGTTTCCCGTTGAAAGTCTGGTCTTCATACGTTCCCTTGATGTATATTACTCCTGCAGGTTTGATAATTTCACCAGTGTAGGTTCTCAATTTCATATCAGTTTTGAAAATTTTATTTGGTATTTGTAAGCTTTTGTATTGTTGGAGTGACATTGTTGATAAGGCCGCTCCAGTGTCAAATTCCATGCTTACTTGTTTGTTCTCAATTTTTACTGTGATCATATATTTGTTCGTTATTTCACTTTTGATTAAATTTATATCTCCAATACTGTCGTAACTCGTGTTGCTTAAAGTGTCATCTAGCTGATTGGTTTTTGGGTTCCGTTGCAAACAAACTCGAGCGAGATGTCCAATTTTCTTGCATTTCAGGCAGGTAGACTTGATGGCGCCGCAATCATTAGATCGGTGGTCGTCTTTACCGCATCGGAAACATTTTCCTTTTAAATCTTTTATAGTTAACGGAGTTGATGATGAAGAAGTTAACTTTATGTTCTGTCGTGAGAATGATGGTCGTGAGTTGTTTTCTCTACTTGTCGATGTTGTAATTTTGTTAACTCTGTCCAGATGTTTGTGCAAGTCTGCGGATATTTTAATATTTTCTGATTTTCCCATTTCCATGGATGTAGCAATGTGAACTAGTTGAGTAAAAGGTGGAGTATCTCTTTCTTGAAGAATTTTCGTTCGTATTTCATTGTCTTTTAATCCACGAATAAATTGTAGGGCAAGAAAACTTTCTGAGGTAGATTTTTTACAATTAAGGCACTTGAATTCGCAGTTCAAGGATTTTTTTTTTAGTTCTGAGGCGTATGTTGCTACGGTTTCATCTTCTTGTTGATTGTGCGTAATAAACCTATGTTGTAACGCCCATATACTAGGCTTAGGATCGATGTAATCGTCAAGAATCTGTGTGAGTTCTATAAAGTTCATATCAATTGGATCCTCCGGAGAACATAAATCATGTAACTTCTCGTGTAATTCAGGAGATAGTGCAGCAAGAAATGTGTACACTTTTATTTTAGGATCTTCGATTTTATTAAGCAAGAAAAATACAGTTAGACGTTTTGTAACATTTCTGAAGGTTTCTTTTTCTTGAAAGGGCTGAAAATTCATTTTTGGCCCTCTTTCTTGTTGCGTATTCGTACACAAGTGTGATGCTGATGTTTGTAGCGGTGTACTTTGTTGATTTCTGTTGTTTTGAAATATGAGAAGTTTTGTTTTAAGGATGACATATTTCTCTTCAAATTCGTACCTGGTATCTATCTCTTGGTCTAGTTGTTCGTCTGGTGTTTCCATTTCTATTTCATGTTGTATTTCTTGTAATTTCTTTACTGTTTCTTGAAGCGATTGTAGTCTTGACTCTGTTTCTTCGTATGGTAGAGTTTCTTGGGTGTTTACGTAGTTTTCCAGTTTTGTAAATAAACCCCGCAGTGATGCGCGGGTTCTTTTTAATTTTTTTACATAATTGTTCGACATCCTCGTCGCCAATTTATTAAATACACATATTCATTGTAGAAGAATATAATATCTAATAAGTTTGACAATCAAAGAACCATGTCATTAGTCATCATCATGACAGGTGTCCATTGTAGGTGGCCAGTATATAACACCTACCTACCCTACCTACCCTACCTACCCTACCTACCCTACCTACCCTACCTACCCTACCTACCCTACCTACCCTACCTACCCTACCTACCCTACCTACCCTACCTACCCTACCTACCCTACCTACCCTACCTACCCTACCTACCCTACCTACCCTACCTACCCTACCTACCCTACCTACCCTACCTACCCTACCTACCCTACCTACCCTACCTACCCTACCTACCCTACCTACCCTACCTACCCTACCTACCCTACCTACCCTACCTACCCTACCTACCCTACCTACCCTACCTACCCTACCTACCCTACCTACCCTACCTACCCTACCTACCCTACCTACCCTACCTACCCTACCTACCCTACCTACCCTACCTACCCTACCTACCCTACCTACCCTACCTACCCTACCTACCCTACCTACCCTACCTACCCTACCTACCCTACCTACCCTACCTACCCTACCTACCCTACCTACCCTACCTACCCTACCTACCCTACCTACCCTACCTACCCTACCTACCCTACCTACCCTACCTACCCTACCTACCCTACCTACCCTACCTACCCTACCTACCCTACCTACCCTACCTACCCTACCTACCCTACCTACCCTACCTACCCTACCTACCCTACCTACCCTACCTACCCTACCTACCCTACCTACCCTACCTACCCTACCTACCCTACCTACCCTACCTACCCTACCTACCCTACCTACCCTACCTACCCTACCTACCCTACCTACCCTACCTACCCTACCTACCCTACCTACCCTACCTACCCTACCTACCCTACCTACCCTACCTACCCTACCTACCCTACCTACCCTACCTACCCTACCTACCCTACCTACCCTACCTACCCTACCTACCCTACCTACCCTACCTACCCTACCTACCCTACCTACCCTACCTACCCTACCTACCCTACCTACCCTACCTACCCTACCTACCCTACCTACCCTACCTACCCTACCTACCCTACCTACCCTACCTACCCTACCTACCCTACCTACCCTACCTACCCTACCTACCCTACCTACCCTACCTACCCTACCTACCCTACCTACCCTACCTACCCTACCTACCCTACCTACCCTACCTACCCTACCTACCCTACCTACCCTACCTACCCTACCTACCCTACCTACCCTACCTACCCTACCTACCCTACCTACCCTACCTACCCTACCTACCCTACCTACCCTACCTACCCTACCTACCCTACCTACCCTACCTACCCTACCTACCCTACCTACCCTACCTACCCTACCTACCCTACCTACCCTACCTACCCTACCTACCCTACCTACCCTACCTACCCTACCTACCCTACCTACCCTACCTACCCTACCTACCCTACCTACCCTACCTACCCTACCTACCCTACCTACCCTACCTACCCTACCTACCCTACCTACCCTACCTACCCTACCTACCCTACCTACCCTACCTACCCTACCTACCCTACCTACCCTACCTACCCTACCTACCCTACCTACCCTACCTACCCTACCTACCCTACCTACCCTACCTACCCTACCTACCCTACCTACCCTACCTACCCTACCTACCCTACCTACCCTACCTACCCTACCTACCCTACCTACCCTACCTACCCTACCTACCCTACCTACCCTACCTACCCTACCTACCCTACCTACCCTACCTACCCTACCTACCCTACCTACCCTACCTACCCTACCTACCCTACCTACCCTACCTACCCTACCTACCCTACCTACCCTACCTACCCTACCTACCCTACCTACCCTACCTACCCTACCTACCCTACCTACCCTACCTACCCTACCTACCCTACCTACCCTACCTACCCTACCTACCCTACCTACCCTACCTACCCTACCTACCCTACCTACCCTACCTACCCTACCTACCCTACCTACCCTACCTACCCTACCTACCCTACCTACCCTACCTACCCTACCTACCCTACCTACCCTACCTACCCTACCTACCCTACCTACCCTACCTACCCTACCTACCCTACCTACCCTACCTACCCTACCTACCCTACCTACCCTACCTACCCCTACCTACCCTACCTACCCTACCTACCCTACCTACCCTACCTACCCTACCTACCCTACCTACCCTACCTACCCTACCTACCCTACCTACCCTACCTACCCTACCTACCCTACCTACCCTACCTACCCTACCTACCCTACCTACCCTACCTACCCTACCTACCCTACCTACCCTACCTACCCTACCTACCCTACCTACCCTACCTACCCTACCTACCCTACCTACCCTACCTACCCTACCTACCCTACCTACCCTACCTACCCTACCTACCCTACCTACCCTACCTACCCTACCTACCCTACCTACCCTACCTACCCTACCTACCCTACCTACCCTACCTACCCTACCTACCCTACCTACCCTACCTACCCTACCTACCCTACCTACCCTACCTACCCTACCTACCCTACCTACCCTACCTACCCTACCTACCCTACCTACCCTACCTACCCTACCTACCCTACCTACCCTACCTACCCTACCTACCCTACCTACCCTACCTACCCTACCTACCCTACCTACCCTACCTACCCTACCTACCCTACCTACCCTACCTACCCTACCTACCCTACCTACCCTACCTACCCTACCTACCCTACCTACCCTACCTACCCTACCTACCCTACCTACCCTACCTACCCTACCTACTACCCTACCTAAAAAAAAAAAAAAAAAAAAAAAAAAAAAAAAAAGTATCCTATGTCCTTCTCCTGGTTCTTAGCTACCTCCCTACCAATTTTCATCTAAATCCGGCCAGCCGTTCTTGAGTTATAAATGGTGTAACTAACACGACTTTCTTTTATATATATAGATAGATTATGAGTATGACTAGCTATTACTATAGACACTTATTGCATTGATTTAAACTCCAAAGCGACTGGCCTCTGAAAAAGGAAGTGCTCCTTTGGCTTGCGTACCGTCGGTACCGAAGGACTGGTGGGGTAAAGAGTTCTTGAAAGGCTTTCAGGAAAAGTAGTGGACCGTAAAAGTTTATCTACTAAAATATCCTAGCTACACGAAGATGTTTGCCAGCCTCTTACAACCCGAGCAGTGTATACCTACTATGTAATATCTCGTACATACAGAGATATACGCCGCACGACCCCCAGCAAGGTGTCGTCATACTGATAAGCGATATCTCGCTTATCTCCTGCGAATAACACGTTGTCAAAGACATCTGTGTCACTAGCCACCGGGATGTGGATATCTCATGCACGTTAAGATTCTGGGCATAGCCTCTAGCGAGTAACACTAGGTTTATTTTTGTAAGAATTAAAAAGTATTAAATCATTCTACTTTGAATGCAATGGACCGATGACTTGGTGAAGGTTGCGGGAATCCGCTGGATGCGAGACACACGGGACCGGTCAATGTAGAGACGCTAGGGGGAGGCCATAGATATAATTTATATATTTCTATGGGAGAGACCTATGTACATTAGTGGACGTCTTTTCGGTGAAATGATGATGATGAATGCAATGGACTGGTGATGTAATCCAGTGAATATAAGTGAAGGTTAAGCTAAAGTAGCAAGATAAAAAAATGATTTGATGATTTTTTTATCTTGCAAAGCCCATTGTGTGGGATGTCGTTGGATAGGTCTTTCAAAATAGCTACTAAAAAACTTTTGAAGGAATTTTCTTTCCTTTTTTTAATAGGGATCGTCGTTCGGAGGCAGGTAGTCAGGAAGGTTAATCACTTTTGTAAGTCCACATTTTTTGATGGGAAACTACGGAACCCTACATTAGGCATGGTCCGACATGCACTTGGCCGCTTTTATGGTACGGTGGGAAACCATCAAATGACTGTCAGAGTATCATGAGTATGTATTCAGCCTTCTACTGACTAAAAACCACTCATGTTGCTTCATAGCCCTTTGTGTTCCGGGGCCACGGTATCTCTTTCGAACAACCGGCAGACGTGAGTCACCCCAGGCTAGGTGGAGCGACGAGATTCGCAGGTTGGTTGGTAGCAACTGGATGTCAGTTTCCGATAATTTAGTGATAAAAAGTCACAAACAGCAAGAGATAGGAGAAGTCACACATTGCCAAGGAGTTGAATTTCCTGCTAACGTCGTTGTTTCCAAGTTCTTTTGGGTTAGCTCGTTCCATAATCGAGGTCGACTATGGAACGAGCTAACCCCAAAATAAGCCTATTAACCCGCGACATAAAAGGATTGGGTCCGTAATTCCGCGGTTTTCAATAACGGGTTTGTGTTCGATGAGTTTATGTTCTTAGATAGACGTGTCATGGCATGCAACAATGTTGCAATATAATCAAAACGAAATGTCCGATTACAATTCTGTTTTCAGTAATGTGTACGTGGTAGCCTAATGCATGTTCCCAAATAATAAAAATTACGTCTGTAACTCACTAGAGGGCGCTACAATATTAGTGCAAAATAATATTGCAATAATATTAAAACGAATTGTCCGATTTGCGGTTTTGATCAGCAATAGGTTCGTAGTTGATTGGTGCATGGTCTAAGATAAGTCTTATGATTTAACTCACTAAGGGGCGCTGCTATATTAGTGTGAAACGATTATATTGCAATACTAGCTTTTGCCCGCGACTACGTCCGCGTTTCCATCGTTTTTCGTAAAAAAGTATAGTCGACCAAGAAATTGGTTTACCACTCTAAGGTTGAATATCATTTGCACGTACAAAACATCAAGTGCTATTTTCGCAACTGCTACGTCAGAATCTGTCATTTGTCATTCCTTAGCGAATAAGTTATTGGGAGATGTCATCAAAAGTGGTAAACCAATTTCTTGGTCGACTATACCATAATAATATGTCCTTCCTCACGGTTCAGTGGTTTTGATGTAAAAGACAGATTTGAAAGTTGACCCGTCCGGCACGTGAACATAAAGATTTCTAGAACTGCTAACCCGGGAAAGAGCGACATTTAACTGACCATGCGAGAAACAACTGACACCGAGATCTACTCCAGCAACACGAAAAGTCTGCCCTTGTGCCTTATTAATTGTCATTGCATAACACACCGTTAATGGGAATTGCGTTCTTGCATAACACACCGTTAATGGGAATTGCGTTATTTTAATATTATTACCTATTTAATAAAAAAGAATCATAATAATCGGTATGTCGCGCGTGAATACTGAAACATGCCATAAATAAGGATTATTTTTGTGTAACGGTTGCCGCGCTCGACGCTGGTCGTGGCGGTAGGGCATAAAAAGGCGGGAGGTCCGAGCGCGAGCTTCATCCAAACCACCACAACTTTGCAATGGAACTCGGCTAAAAGTAACCCAGTTGCAACAAAATGTAATCGAGGCTCAAATTTTAACAGGCTGCGGTGCAGGAGAGACCGTCTTTATTCCCAGAATTCCCATAATACCAAATACTTTTCCATTCCAATTTAACTTCTTTTAATTAGGGATGAGTGAAAGTATTATAAACGTAAGAGTAAACAAATAAACTCAAAAAACTCAAAAAAACTCAAAACTCAAATATGGCACTTTTGAATGTCAGAAGGACGGAAGAAGAACGAAACTACGAGTGCAATACGTCATTCCGAAAGTCACCACGCCGGACCACACGCCACCGAATGCCCGCAACAACGAACACTGCGAGCACAAAAGCACGCAGCGACGCAAACCGCAACAACGAATGCTCGAGTATATAATCAGAAAGCTCCGAACTACTAAGCTATCGGGAGTTACACGTGTTATTGTGAGTCAATCATAAAAGATAGACATATTATGCTGTTGTGGGATATTTTTTAGATAATTTGTAGAACATTTCCGTCATAAATGATTTCTATGTAGCTTTAACCAATAAGGCTGCTAATGAAGCTTAAAAAATGGAGCAACTTCTCCCGTTTTCCCAACATTTCCCTTCACTGCTCTGCTCCTATTGATTATAGCGTGATGTAAAGTATACTGTAACCTCCCGAGTATGAAGAATAATTGTAGGTACCAAGTTTCGTTAAAATCCGTCGAGTAGTTTTTTGTTTCTGTATGGAACATTTTATTCTTTTTCAATTAGATTTTTACCGTCGTGGGTTTTTTTCACAAAATTTAATTTTGCAATTTTTTTAATAAATCTTCCTTTCAATGTATTCTACATTGAAAGGAAGATTTATAAAAAAAAACCGGCCAAGTGCGAGTCGGACTCGCGCACCGAGGGTTCCGTAAAAAAAATATATTATGTGATGTAACTAAAAATTTATGGTTTTCGTAATTATTCCTTTATCTATGCTATAAGACGTTGCTTCGTACCAAATTTCAAGATTCTGAGTTCACGGGAAGTACCCTGTAGGTTTTGATTCCCTTGCGAGTGTCGAAAATTTGCGGCATAAACGGGAGTATCTTTTGATCGCGTTGACTTAGAAGTTTGATTTTTTCACAGCTCTAAGAGACCATAGACTTGAGTATTTGATATGAATTTCAGCTTGATACCTCCACGCGTTCCTGAGAAAAAAGGTCTTGACAGACAGACATACAGACAGACAGACAGACAGACGGACAACAAATTGATCCTATAAGGGTTCCGTGTTTTCCTTTTGAGGTACGGAACCCTAAAAATTAAAAGAGAGATTTGAACAAGTTGGTCAAAGGATACTTAGCCTAGGTATACTGTATGTAAGGCACTTTTAGTCCAATACGGGCAATACGCACTAGATGCAGTCTAATTTATTATTTACTAATTTATACAAAAACATGAGATCTTGCATACGTCATTCAGTCGACAGTCAGTTTTCGTTCACTAATAATTGAAACAATAATCTAATTTCCTTGTGTATCATTAAGAATGAGCCCTAGAGGATAAGGAGATATTTGGCTAGAACCGTCTGTGATATAATGACGCCGCTTTTGAGTACAATTGCACCGTAACCACTTAAACTGAAACGTGCAGAGGGTTTACTATGAGAAGTTCGTGAAGTGAAAAAAAAATGAAAACCCAAGTGCTATTGGGTTTTTCATTAGCCCAGTAGTAGCCTGGAGTTTGGAAGTTGGCGGTATAGTACCCCCGTACGTGCCTCGGAAAGCACGTTAAGCCGTTGGTCCTGCGCCTGATCTCTCTCCGGTCGTGTCGGATTGCCGTCCCATCGGACTATGAGAGGAAAGGAACAGAGAGTGCACCCGTGCCTGCGTACACACTTGTGCACTATAATATCTCCCGCACAGTTGGCTAATCTCTGCTAAGATTGACCGCCTTGACCGAAAACGGTCAGGACTATCAATAGACTATTATTATGAGAAGTTAATCGCAGTTGTAGGCGTTTAATTTTTCTCCGAGTTGTATTTAATCTGATCGGCGCTTGAGCTACACTTGATCATGTAGATGAAGCTACACGTTAACTAATCGTGTGACTTACGAGATATCTTCCCTTTTCCTCTCCTTGTCGTAATAAGGACTCCAAAAAACTCGAGTAGTGATACGGCGAGAGTGTTTTGCCGTAACTTTGTATCGAGTCCAATAGTCGCGTAGCATAAGACAGTAGACAGATTTGTCCGCACCTAATAATTTATTAACCATCCATTCGCATTCTCCATCATGCAATCATGGCTTGCAATAGCGTCGAAATATCGGGAGGTTAAAAAATAAAATAAAGGATTATCACGGAAGATATCCCGTGTAGGTAAGTGACACTATTAGTTTACTTATAAACCGAGAAAGTTTAAAACAGTGTTTTCCGTGGTGTTTTCAAGCGAAACGTGTCTTGTAAAATTGACTGCGAAAAATACAAAACGAAAGAAATTGGTCAGAAGAAAACAAATGAACGAAGTTGTTTGAAAGGATCGAAAAAAAAGAGCATGCCACGATTTACGTGCGTGGCACTTGATGCAAAACTGTGTCTGTTGAGGTCGTGTACCCTAACATCAGCGATCAGCATTTGCCTTTCTTAATCTTTCTCCACATGCTCAGAGCGGGCAGTGGGACTTCTGCGTGATCTGTAGTGTGGTGAAGTCGACGATACTGATGGGTAGCGCGCGCGCCGCCCCGCACAGTCGCGCCACTCATTGCCCTGTGCGTACGTTTCACGTCTCTCCCCCACGCTAACTTAGGTAAGCTCACTATTATACTAATATAGCACTTTGCCCACGGCTTCGCCCGCGTGGATGTCGGTTCAACTACAAAAGTGACGATTTTCCATACAAACTTTCATCCCCCTTTTCACCCCCTTAAAGGTTAAATTTCGAAAAACCCCTTCTTAGTGCTCCCCTACATTATAATAGGAAGCCGTGTGCAAAATTTCACATTCCTAGCCCCAGTAGTTTCGGCTGTACGTTGATATGTCAACCAGTCAGTTATCCTTTTATATATATAGATTATACAAAATATATAAAACGAATTAATGTTTTTTTTTATACTCCTAAATGTATGGAATTTCTGTCCAAGTATCTTTTTTGATGTCAACCAACGAATCAGATCGCTTTCATCACCGCTTTACGTGACAAATCTATTCCACTTTGTCTGATCTTTCAAAACTCTAGTACCAGTTGATGCTTGATTTTGTAAAATACATTATACTAGCTTTTGCCAGCGGCTTCGCCCGCGTGAAAAAAAAACAACTTTCCATACAAACTTTCATCCCCTATTTAACTAACTTAGGGGTTGAATTTCGAAAAATCCTACCCCTTTTCCTTGTCTACATTATAAAAGGAATGTGCAAAATTTCAGCTCTCTAGGTTCAAGGGTGTGGGCTGGGTGTTGATGAGTCAGTCAGTCAGGACTTCTCTTTTTATTTATATAAATATATAAGATTTACAACATGCAGTGTATCGCAACCATTGTAGTTTTGACGATGCACGATGTCTGTGTCAATTTCCCTCTGTATAGCACAAAATGAGCATTGCCAGCCCACATGTTGCCACTGCAGGGGCACAGGCCGCACAGGCCTACTCTCTATCAGAAGAATATGACTATGCATGTCTGAATGTATTGCACAGGTAAATGATTAATTCATCATATGGTTGTGTTTCCAGGAAACTTAAGAAATAATGGTGGTGTGCAGTGTTATCCGAGTGACGTCACGGCTTGCCCGCAGCGGTATTGCTACACAGTGCTGTGGCCGGGCTCTCTACAGCACAGAACAGAAAGGTAACTACACAACCTTCTTCCTACTCCCTCTTTAGTTTCTTCCCTCCTTGCTCACTTATGTTGCTGTGCCCGACAGGGTCCATAATAATATGATCTAATAATAATATTGAGTACTCAGTCTTCCGTATGAGCAAACACATACCATGCGTTGTGAAGCCTGTCGGACCAGCGGTATCCAACTGCAGCCCCTGTCCAACGCCTTGAAAGAACCACCTTTGGATAGGGGACCACGCTCACCGCTGCAGAAGCGGCTGGTCAGAAACAGCGAAAAAGAGTCGTCTTGTTTATGCTCGAAGGAATCACGGACTCGACATCATGAAAATCTCCTGACAGGCACGATACGACTTGAGTTGCTACGTGTGTTTCTCGGCACGGTTGGTGTAGTGGCTGAGCGATAGGCTACGTACCAGTTCGATTCCCCCACGGAACAATTCGTATTTGTTTGACCTATACAGATAGTTGATCCGGGTCTGACTGTTTGTGAACGTGTGTTGTTTTGTATGTGAATTCGTTAGAAATACCTAGTGTGAGGCAAAGTACCTACTTATTACAAAATAAATACAGTCCACTCCTCGTACCCTTACTTTGCAATGAGTGCAGCCCTCTCCACAATTCCTTACTCTGCTGAGCTCTTTACCATTGACCATCGAATAGATTTTGTTCAAAACTTAGTTTATATTCCGATTTCTCTGTGAATAGTATTATTCTTCAGTTTAGTCTGTGTGATAAGGATGTTATTTGTAATTTATCAGCAAATTTTTAGAAGTATTGCTTAATGATATTGACCTTCATTTAGGGTCATTAGGCCAATGACTTCTCAATAACGCGGTACTGGTGAACTCGCCAGGATGTAATAAATATTTTTTTAAATATTTTGAGCTTCGACAGTCTGCTAACAAAAACCCATTTGTTGATAGCCATCACACTTTTAGTTTCCGAGGGATTTAAGCCCATGACCTCATTTAAGTAACTGATTATTATTCTCATTCAAAAAGTTCCAATAAATAGTTAATAAGCGTCTGTTATCAGCTGTGCTGAGAGATTACGCAACGTCGCCTTGGCACTATCTCACCCTATTCTGTCTCTTGTAAATACGCGGCTCGTTACGAAACTGTCTCTCAATAGAGCCTTGTCACAACTAGCCAGGTCATCAACTAAAAGTTTTAACAGAATAGATTAAAGTACCTCATCATCTTCCTGCCCTTATCCCATGTCCCATGATCTATATCTATCTTATCCCATGTCCCTTATCCCATGCCCTTATCCCAAGTCAGCACCAAACGTTTTTTTCTTCCATTCTCCTCTGTTTGTCACGCTATCATCTAATCCTTTTCTTTCAGATCATTTCTCACACAATCCATCCATCGTTTCCTTGGTCATTCTCTCCTGCTCCATCCATCAACATTTATATTCACAGTCACACGCGATTCGTTCCTCCTCATAACATGTCCATAATATGATATTCGATTCCCTTTCAGCTTTTCTGTAACTGGCGCCAGTTTTAAACTTCCTCTAATATACTCGTCCCTTACCTTATCCATTATAGATAAAAGCACCTCACGATAGTTTATTATTTTAGAGTTAGTATGGTTATAACTATAAGCGCCCTGGCGAATATATTTGTTTTAAAATAATAAGCGAATGACCGATTGATGTTTATAAAATAAGTGATTAGTAAAAGCTGCGCTAATGATAAGTTCTACTATATTCAATCAGATAATCATTTTTTGGTGTAGATACTTATCGCTAAAATGATGAGGTACGTAGCCCAGCACCCCAGTAGACAGGACCCTCTAGGGCCAGTGCTTCTGTGCTTGCTAGTTTTTTATTTTTTTTATTTTTTTTTATTTGGGACAAGCCCGCCTCACTATTCCCAAACCACTGTAACTCCTGTTAGCCAGAATCAACAGTGGCGACCACAAGAAAAGCGCCGAGACAATGAAGCTCGACGAAGTCCCAGAGAAATGATTTAACTGTCTTGGATCCCGCAACGAAATTAATCAGAAAAGAATAGCGGAGGAGTAGGAAAAAACATAGTTTCCACTTCCTAGTTTTATGAACTAGTCTTGCTAGTTTTATGAACCGCCTACGGGGAGGAGTCATTTTCAAAGATATGAAGAATTTATCCCTAACGCCGATCGGCGACTTCGATGTCTTTCCGCCCCTGCTCGGTGGTTCGTTATTGAAGATTTCCAATGGAAATCAACAGGACTTTTCAGAAGTTTTCAGACATTTCAAAAACACCTTGTGGTACCAACAAACAATGGGGTCATTGATTCTGTCAATAAATCAAAGCTTCAGCCTCTTCTGGAATCTGTAGGATATCCAACTCTTTAAAAACCTACAGTAGCCGTCTCGTCTTAGGGCTCATTGGAATGATCTCAATGAATAGGTTATAAATAAAGGCGAACGTTTATATAATTTTAATTTACTTGTGTGTTTTACCCTATTTTCTTAGTATTTATTAGCGAGATGTACCTACGTCATTAAAGGAATCGATTTCGTTTGTTTCCAGCGCGGTTTTACACGAAGAAACACGAGTGGGTGTCGGTGAACGACAGCGTGGGGACGGTGGGCATCTCCAGCTATGCGCAGGTTCGTAATCCACCTGCATAACCTATCCTTAGACTCCGACCATAAGCATCAATGCATTGTTCTTGCGCTGCGAAGGCATGATGAACTACGTTTTTTTATAAAAAAAAAGTTATCTGGTAACTACGCATGAGTCGTTCAAACCAAACTTTCCCTTTAAAAAAATCTTTGGCCAATCACCTTTCGTATGCTACACCTTAACAGCCATCTACTCTATCAAAAAAAGTAAAATGAGGGTCATAATGAAGGGAACGAGCACCAGTCAAAACGTCAGCATCATTGAACCTAGTGCTTTGGCGACAAAGTTTACGCACCTCTGGTTTTTCGGATTTATATGCGTATTATATAATTTTTAGGCGCGTGAGAGACAGCAGCAACGTCATCTCGAAGATGGTTGCTTCACGTGCTGATTGCCCAATCCAAAATAAATGGATGAATATCATGTTGGGACGTTAGACTTCAGCAAACTAGCGCAAGAGTTTGATGGTGTCTGGCGAAGAGTGACGAGGTATGATGGTGACGTGTCTGGCTCCCCGGTGGAAAGATAATACTTTATTTCATCTGTGAATGTCTTATTTCTATTTATTATTGAAAATTAATTTAGTCTCATGAATTTGATTATGTATGTGTTAGGATTTTAATTTATTTTATTTTATGTTGATTATTGTGATTTTATTGTTTGAAATTTGTAAATGTATGGTATGGATTTTTATCTGAAATAAACGTTTAATAAATGTATATATATAATTATCACTTGCTTCGATGAAGGAAATCTGGTGTGACTACGAGTTGGTAACGGAAAATATCATGAGCAAACCAGCATGCCGTCGAGAAATCGAGAAAAGAGTTACCTAAGCCAAGTTAAGCCAAGCCAAGTTTGGGCGGCATACTAGTTTAGTTAGGCACTAGCGACACAATAAAGAAGGAAGGAGGAAGCGATAAAGATGAAAATCTACTAAAGAAAGCTATATTACAGTTTTATAGTAGTTCAATGTGCTGCAGGCGTCTCTACTAACTTAACTTATTTCTTCCGAAGATTATGGCAAATGATGCAGCGACCACGGTCTGCTCTTTACCTTATCCATGTTAACACTCATGATAAGTATCGTCGTTACAAAGCAATCTAATCTGGATCTGGAAATCTAATCTACCTAATGTCAGATATAATTTTCCTAAAACTAAGGATTTTCATGTATTTTCGTCGTACCGGGTTTATTGCTCAAGTTTTTTTATAAAATAGACAAACGTTTCATCATTTAATATTTGGTAGCATGTACATAGGCACCACTCCGCACCGGTTATATCTGTACCATAAAGGTCAGCACACATCAACAGCGCAAGATTCGCCGAGCTGTCACTACGTTACAATTCAGCACTGTAGGTACTCATTAACTGTTATCGATATGCGCTCGTGTGTCTTATGGAGTGTGTAATAATTAAGAAATATTCAATGATTAATTTTGGGTTGATAACCTTTACGATTTTGAAACGTCACATACTTCACAACACACAGACTGCTTCGTTCGTTCGTTGGTCTAGTGATCACAAGCGCGACACTTGTGTATGAGTTTTGGCTCCCAGGTCGGGCAAAGTACCTTCTAATGGGATTTTCCATCAGGTATTTAACAGTCCACATGTCCACCGCTCGCTAGACGTTGCAAATGAACGAATTTGTAATAGTGATCTTTTTGGGAGACACTACTCCCTTGTTTAAATATGTAATGAGTCCAAGTCCAAAACCAACGTCACTTTAGTCGCCGTTTCATTAAATTCAAAGTTAGACACAATCAAAAGGTCAAAGATCCGATTTATAGCAGGGAACCTGTAGTCTTTTTATGTGTGAATGATTCCATACGTACATAAACTCGTGCCCTTTTTCCATGGAAGTTAGACAGTAACCATAAAACGCCACCTGCTACGACCCTTACATACTCCTTTTGCCCAAATCGCCCGATGGAAAGCGATGCATGAGGTCTACAATGGAGCGAGCGCCCAGTCGTAGATAGTGCTGCTTTAGCAGAGAGAGAGGCTCTACGCTAGAGGTCGTAAAAGCAGTTGAATGATTACAACTGAATTAGAAGTAGTACGCAGTAGCTCTGGAGAGGGATGGGCGTGGTGGCGGGCCCAGTGCGGTTTGGCAGATGTCACATGTATTCGAACCTTTTGGTTCTAAGACATGCCGGTTTCCTTACGATGTATTCACTTCACCGTTTTGAGAGCAGTGGTGATGAAAAAAATAACACAAAGTAATGCGGAAAGTCGGGACCGCCACCCCTTGGCCACCGCTGCTCATCGCGTGTAAAATACTGGTATTCAGCTGCATACCGTGTGACTGGAAGCTGACACAACATAGCTGGGAAAAGGCTAGGCAGATGATGATGACTTAACACTATCTTTAGACTATATTAACATGGCCTATGATTTAATCTCCAGGATGCGCTGGGCGAGGTGGTCTACGTTCAGCTCCCGGAGGTGGGCAAGGTCATCGCTGCGGGGGATGAAGTCGGAGCCATGGAGAGCGTGAAGGCAGCTGGTGAAGTCTATACTCCCGTCTCCGGCACGGTTAGTACTTTTTTTGTGGGAGGGAAATCATCAAATGACTCCAAGCTTTAGCGGAGCGGAGTCCCTAGCTTCCACTCCGACTTCTTCGTCAGACTTCTACTGTCTAAAAATCACCCATGTTCCCTGTTAGCCCTTTGTGTTCTGGGGCCGCGGTATCTCTTTCGTACAACCCGCAGTCCCAGCAGGAGATAATGCCACCTTTGCCACCATCGACCTCAATTATGTATGTACTGTCACGACCAAAAATATGTATTTATTTAGTAAAGTTGAGGGTTTGCGTACTCTATGACAATATGGGTTCCAAAATATTAGGTTATTCCGTAACATGAAAATAAAACGAGAATGATAATAGGCGAAAATTGCTTCTAATGGATGATAAAAGTGTATACATCGCACTGCTAACACAAGACTGTATCAACTCAAAAAAAGATTTTCGAGATAGCTCATTCTTCATCTGTAAAATTTAATTCTCTACGCGTCAATAAAACCGTCACTGAAATAGTGCAAGAATTTTATGACTAACTAGCTGACCCACGCAACTTTGTCTGCGTCTCTATATATAACTTATAACTTTCCTCGATAAATCAACTATCCAACCAAAATTATTAAGTTAAATCGTAACAAACAAAAATTTTTATCTTTCCTCTTTATAATATTAGATAAGATTATACTAAAATGAGAATTACTATAAATATCTCTTACTTTTAAATATACGATTTCGATAACACCCTGTACTTGTAAACATTATTTTGTTTGAATTTGAATTTCCCGGAGGCCAGCCAGAATCCTCCGTACTTACATTGCGACGCAACCCGCGTAATTGTTTTTCCGCGCGGGTATTTTTACATTGCGATATCTTCTAAGATATTTGTTTAAACTGTATAGAGTAAAGAGCACAAATATTCTATATTAAATTTCCGTTCTAACGAACACATTTATTTAGATATAGATTAATACCATCATGGGTTAAATAAGCTTCGCAAAAAATAATTCTTTTTAACCTAACATTTTAAAAGTAAAAAATGGTTACAGTGAGTCAATCTTAAAAGATACAGGACAGATGCTGTCGCGGACTTTTTTTTAGAACTTTTAAAGACGAATAATTACTTAATACATGATATTCTAGTAACTTAAACCGTTTTCGCAGCGCACGCAACGGAAGCTCTCAGAAAGGAATGTTCTTTTCCCGTTTTTGCAACATTTCTCATTTATGCTCCGCTCCTATTAGTAGTAGCGTGATGTTATATAGCCTATAACCTTCCTCGATAAATGAACTATCCAACACAAAAAGAATTTTTCAAATCCAACCAGTAGTTCCAGAGTTTATCGCGTTCAAACAAACAAACAAACAAACAAACTCTTCAGCTTTATAATATTAGTATAGATTTTAAAACAGTGTTCACTTTTTTACAATCGTTTAGTCAGTCACTTTTTTACAATCAGTCAGTTTTCCTTCATTTTGAGATGATACAGTCTTGTGTTAGCAGTGCGACATATTGGTGCTCCTGAATGTACAGGTAGTATTGTGTTTCACATGAAATAATGGTGCATCTGAGGGCCTAGACAAGTGGCGCACACTTCCATTTTATTTTTCTAGAACTTTTCAGTAGAATTAACATTATAATATCATAAGTATATTGACTGTTCTATCTGACGTAACTATATATTTACTGAAAGACTATTCCATTATAGTACCTAATCGCCGATTGTATGTCACTATTTCTGGGCTCATTGGCTAGACTGAATACCCGACCCTACCATAGTTTAATTAAGTTACAGATGTATACTCGTACGAGTATTTGATTTGTGAAAAAGTACATTGTGTCATGTGTGCATTGAACTGACAAAGAACCAGAAAAACTTGAGATATGACGTTGGATTTGTTGTGAAACTGACTAAATGCGCGTAACTGCCTAACATACATCAATACTAGTCATGTTCTTAACTTGATTCATTAGATGTATCAAAAACACCAATTTCAAATAATGATTTCTAGTCTGAAAGACTAGAAATCATTATTGAGGAGCTCGTGGCTTAATAAAAACTGCCACTCGGATCGATCTTTAGGTAAAGCTGTGCTTGCCTAGGTCGGTCTGTGGATGGGTGACCGCCCGACATACCGAGTTTCCTCCGTGCCTCGGAAAACACGTTAAGCTTTTGGTCCCGGCTACCATAATATAGATCTTTGGTAGTCGTTACAGGTAGTCAGTGACCTGAAATTCTGACATCCAGTCTTACCAAAGGGTTATTGTATTACCTAGTATTAACTGGGTTGTGGAGGTCAGATAGGCAGTCGCTCCATGTAAAATACTGGTATTCAGCTGCATCCGGCTAGACTAGAAACCGACCCCAATAGTTGGGAAAAGGCTAGGCAGATGATGATGATTTCTAGTCTTTCAGCAATATTTCAAACAAAATTCAGCATGCTAATTTCGAACTTACAAATTCCAGGTGACAGAAACAAATAAAGAGGTAGAAACAAAGCCCGCGCTGATTAACAAGTCATGTTACGAGCAGGGCTGGCTGTTCCGCGTGAAGCTGGCCAAGCCTGAGGAGTTGCAGCAGCTCATGGACCAGGCAACCTACGACAAGTACCTGGAGGAGCACTGACCCTGGCCTTAGATATAGGACCGTATTTATATTGTTGTTGTTGTATTCCGTTGTTACCGTATGCCTCGTATTCATGGATAGTAAACACAGTTGTTGAACACTGAATGACACCTCTCCCACCGCAGACAAGGAAGCAACTAGCTATCAACTAGATGTAAGTCCCGTTGGTGACTGTTCACACTAGTGGCGGTACTTTTATACAGGTCTAAAATCTTGGCATGCCCTTATGACATTACTACTCTTCATGATGTTAGGTATTCTGAACAGTCTGCTTGCCTTATGGTCTTTCCGTATTGTTGGTTACTGGTTCACGCCACTGCATGGTGTGAACCAGTATCAGAGATAACGACTCACACCTCTCTGCACTAGTTTGTAATCACTGAGAGGCTTTCGGCTTGCTACAAACATACGCGTACCAGCTAGTGACTGGGCGTTATTACTTGCTCAAGGCACTTGCGCCCTTGTTCATAGCCCATATGACAAAACTTTCCAAACTCATACTCGTTGCTCGGCAACTCACTTCTGTTGCTAGCTCGCTTCACAACTTATCGGCGGTAGGACAGGTGACTAAACATCTGCTGAAGCAATTTTATTAGTATTTGTGTCACATGAATACGAGACTTGAGCAGATCTGACCCATTACTCTCCTAGATGTAAGATAATTGTGTTTAATACAAAAATGTCTTGGTATCAACCTTCAGGTTATTTTGGTTGTTGTTGGGTTCCTTATAGACATGAAGTGCTCTCTATCCCAGGGGATTATTGTTCTCAATAGTTTAAAGAGTCGGTCAAGCCGGGACAGACATTATGCTTACCGGATTCTGAAAACGGGATTTGATAGATAAATTGTACTGCACTGAAGTTTCTATCAGTCTAACCGGTGTTTGCAGCCAGTCCGAAGTCCGCCATTGTCTGTACCGGTCTAGTTGTATCTTATCAAAATGTAAATCTGATACGGAAGCGCCTTATAATAATGTTCTATGTGTGATGTGCATGGGTAACGTTATCTTGTAATGTTTTGTGATAATTAAAGTTTCTTTTAGCTTGTTTTTCGTTTCGTTTATTGATAATATACACACATCAAAAGTGTCAAGCTAGCATTTGTTATCATTTGTGGCATGTAGCTTTAAGACTGAGCCACAGCAACTAGGTACTTCTACTCCTTATTGATATCCTATAAAAATTACATATCATACACTTCACTGTGACTGTGCAGCTATCTTACTAACATATAAAAGCCACTGTCACAACTAGAATTTCAAATAAGAACATATTATAATAATTAAACATAACTGATTTTATTCTGTTTTAAATTACTTCTCATTAGCGTTTACAAGATGTCTTTGAGTGTTGTCTTCACCAGAAAAGTTACATCTAATATTCTAAAAACATTGGGTACATCATACATCGAATCAAACAGTCGTGAGTGATCTGGGTTGTGGAGGTCAGATAGGCAGTCACTCTATGTAAAATAATGGTATTCAGCTGCATCGGGTTAGACCTGAAGCTGACCCCAACATACTTGGGAAAAGGGTAAGGTAGATGATGAACTTAAGGTAGGTTCACTTGAGGGCCGCGGCTCCGGAGATGATCTCGACGAGTTCTCTGGTGATGACAGCCTGCCGGGTCCTATTGAAGAGCAGCGTGAGCTTCCTGATCATCTCTGTGGCGTTGTTGGTGGCATTATCCATGGCGGCCATACGCGCCGACTGCTCGGAAGCCGCGCACTCCTTCAGTGCGTAGTACAGCAGTGCTGCCAGGGTCCACTCCGTGTAGCTCTCCAGCATATCCTCGTCTATGTCGTCGAAGGCAGCCATGTTTGGCGCGCTCTGTTCAACACACACGTATGTTTGTCATGCGGATGGATGCGGAGGAATTAGGAAAATGTTGTGAAGAACATTTTGAGTAAAAATATAGACGTAAGAGATGAGGATGACGAAAGAAACGATGGATGAACTGCAATGTGTAAAGCATGATATGGCAATAAAGAATATGTCTGATGTGATGACGTGCAGTACGATTGCTGAGCATGAGGCCCCGGTTGATAATAATAGGCTCACCCCTTACCCTTCGGTGATATCAGACGTCATGTTATGATATTATGTCAATAAGTAAATTATAACCGAATTTAAGAGCAGTTAACATCTATAATAATCCATAGTATCGAAGAAACTTATAACTCTTAAACGCGGTTTAGATGTACACCTATACTAATTGCTTTGAGTGTCATTAGTGAAATTATTTAGTTGCTCATGAAGCCGCGAAACTGAAGTTGCACTGGACTGGGCACTTCTGCCGTATGCCCAATGAGCTGTGGGCCAAAATAGCCAGACTGGCTGATCTCGTAGAAGATGGCAGGACGATCTAAACAAGACTAACCAGTGGTCCACGTTGGCTTTGGATCGAAACAACTGAAAGTCATGGGGAGAGGCCTTTGTCCAGCAGTGGAATGATGCAGGCTATCAGTATCATGTATTTTCTGGGAACACTCCACAGGTGCGGAGGGGGAACGGGGTTACCTGACTACTCTCACCTCAACCCTGTTCTTGTTGAAGACAGGTATGACAGAGAGCTCGTACTTGACTGGCGAGAAGTACTTGTTGTAGAAGATCTCGCCCATGTCGTATGAGAAGCCAGCCTCTGTGATGACAGCCGCCATCAGAGATGCATCTGCGAACCCCGGCGCTAACCTTCCGATCTGCAAACGAACCAAACAGGCACGTAAGGACATTACACTACTTTATTTGTCTAGTGGTCGCAACAGCTAGTACTGAGTATAAGGTACTGGATTCGATTTCGGGGTCAGGTAGAGTATTTATTTAGTGTTACTAGCTAACCAAAACGAAGTTAATCTACATTCGGCTTTCACCCTTATCAGACACTGTTTGGTCCAAAATGTCCAAATTTTATGCATTTTCTTCGTTCTTCTCCTCTTTGGAAGAAACCACAGCTTTTACCTTCCCGTCCCACTTGTACGGAACCCTAAAAAGATCTCCAACGAATTGAGAACCTCCTCCTTTAGGAAGTCGGTTAAAAATGAGTGTTACACGTTGCGTTATAATTTGTTTGCTCAGAACTCCTGCATTTGAACAAGAGCAAGTAACACTAACGAGCTCATAAAACAAATTTCAAGGCGATCCAGCTCTTTCTGACCTGGTCAAGCCACCTCCTATTATCCACTTAGGAAGTGTTACCGAGACATACCGGGCAAGTAAAATGATATTTATTTTTGTAAGTTGTTAATCGCAATCGCTCACAATTTTCGCGTGTACCTCGACTCATATTTAGCTAAGATGAGCTACTTGTGCGCGACTTGTCCCCGACGCACACAAGATTGTGGTTGGCACCGTCAGCTGCGCGGGCGGCGAAGTAGCTCATCTTAAACTGAGTAGGCGCTGAATGCTACTTACATCTTTGACGCTGACCAGCATGTGCGGCGCAAGAACGCGGCGCAGAATGGTGCGCGACTTGTCCCCGACGCACACCAGCTTGTGGTTGGCACCGTCAGCTGCGCGGGCGGCGAAGTCCTTCTTGATGCGCCGCGCAATGCCGCTGTGGACACCGCCGCATAATCCTGGGATGGACGATGCACGAGTTATGTGTTCTTTGTTTAAGACATGAACAGGATTATACAAGTTTTATATGCTACTCATAAGTGAAACTTTCTATTCTAATAAAGGCCGTAGTTGATATGCGTTTTCATTATTAAAATCATGACAAGCCGACTTAAGCATAATCAGTTTTTTTAATGTTTCCACTGCTGAGCGCCTGAGCCACAGCACTCCCAGCCCTCCTCTCTATGAGAAGGAATGGGCTATAATCCACCACGCTGGCCCAGTGTGGGTCCGTAGATGTTAAATGTCTTGGTCTCATCATCATCATTCATCATTTCAGCCAAAAGACGTCCACTGCTGAACATAGGCCTCCCCCAGGCGTCGCCACATTGACCGGTCCCGTGCGTCTCTCATCCAGCGGGTTCCTGCAACCTTGACCAGGTCATCGGTCCACCTAGTGGGAGGCCTTCCAACGCAACGTCTTCCGGTTCGCGGTCGCCATTCGAGAACTTTTCGGCCCCATCGGCCATCCGTTCTGCGAGCAATGTGCCCTGCCCATTGCCACTTAAGTCTGGCGATTCTTCGGGCTACGTCGGTAACCTTGGTTCTCATGCGGATGTCCTCATTTCTGATTCGATCACGCAAGGAAACTCCGAGCATAGCCCTCTCCATTGCCCTTTGGGTGACTTTGAGCTTTCTGATAAGGCCCATTGTGAGCGACCACGTTTCGGTCCCGTATGTAATCACAGGCAACACACACTGGTCATAGACTTTCGTCTTGAGACACTGGGGTAAGTTGGACGAGAAGATACCGCGCAGCTTCCCGAACGCTGCCCAGCCGAGTCGGATTCGACGATTGACCTCTTTCTCGAAGTTAGATCTACCCAACTGGACCGTTTGTCCCAGGTAGACATAATCGTCCACAACTTCGAGCGTAGAGTCTCCGATCTTGATAGGAGTGGGTGTTACATGAACATTCGACATAACCTTGGTTTTGTCCATGTTCATTTTAAGACCCACTCTTTCAGAAGCTCTACTGAGGTCATCGAGCATTTTACTGAGGTCTTCCATGGTCTCAGCCATGACCACTATATCGTCGGCAAACCGAAGGTGAGTGATGTACTCGCCGTTGACATTGATGCCAAGTCCTTTCCAATCCAGAACCTTGAAGACATCCTCCAATGCAGCGGTGAACAGTTTCGGAGATATGACGTCTCCCTGTCTCACACCGCGCTGCAGAAGGATAGGTTCCGTGGTCTGGTCCTGAAGTCGGACTGACATGGTGGCGTTTTTGTACAAACACTTCAACACCTCGATGTACCGGTAGTCAATTTGGCACCGTTGGAGAGACTGCAGTACAGCCCAAGTCTCGATCGAATCGAAGGCTTTCTCGTAGTCCACAAACGCTAAACAGAGAGGCAGGTTATACTCTTCGGTCTTCTGTATAACCTGCCGCAGCGTATGTATGTGGTCTACGGTACTGAAGCCTTTTCGGAATCCGGCTTGTTCGGGAGGCTGGAAATCGTCGAACCTGCGTGCGAGACGATTCGTGATGACTCTTGAAAACAACTTGTAGACATGGCTTAGAAGTGAGATGGGCCTATAGTTCTTCAACCGGGCATTGTCACCCTTTTTGAAGAAGAGCACCACCACACCCCTGCACCAAGCCTGCGGCGTTTTCCCCTCGAGTATGACGGAATCAAACAACTTCTGAAGGGCCTTAAGGACCGGTTTGCCACCCGCCTTCAGCAGTTCGGCCGTAATTCCGTCATCACCCGGCGCCTTGTTGTTCTTAAGCTGTTTCAGAGCCATCCTAATCTCGTACAGGCTGACATCCGGGATGTCTTCGGTATAGTGTCGGGTCAGTCTAGCTCTGGGGTCTTTCGCTAGATTTTCGACGGGTTGACTAGTTGACGTGTACAGCTGCCCATAAAAACTCTCGATCTCTCTCAGAAGCTCCGGTTTGGCGGACACGATCCTGCCATCGTCGGTCTTCAGTTTCGTGAGCTGGCCCTGCCCAATAGACAGATCTCTTGCAAATACCTTGGAGCCCTTGTTGCGTTCAATCGCGTCTTTAATACGCTCGGTATTAAAGCGGCGGAGGTCGCTCTTCAAGGATTTGGAGATCTGTCTATTGAGCTGCCGGTACTGCCGAGCTTCGTCTGAAGACTGCAGGATCATCTCACGCCGCTCCTTCATGAGCCTGAGAGTGTGATCTGAGAGTTTTTTGGTCTTATTTGTACGACGAATCTTAAAAAATTTAGATCCAGTCGTATGGACAGTTTCCACGAACCCGTCGTTGTAATCGTCCACTGAGCTTCCTAGGCATTCGAAGCGATTCTGAAGTTCAAGCTGAAAGCTCTCGGAGTTATGGATTTGGATCTGTGCTGGACGGAGCGTAGACTTCATCAGTCGTGACCTTTCCAGCTTTATATTGATGTTCAATGTGCCTCTTACCATTCGGTGATCGCTTCCGGTTTTCACCGAATTGATCACAGAGACATCATTGAACATTTGCTTGTTGGTAGACATGATGAAGTCAATCTCATTTTTAGTCGCACCATCGGGGCTCTGCCAGGTCCACTTCCTGTGCTCACGTTTTTTGAAGAAGGAGTTCATCATAAAGAGGCCCTCCTTCTCCATAAAACTGGCCAGTTGGTGACCCCGGCGATTCCGCTGTCCAATTCCAAATTGCCCCACCTGAAGTTCATCATCGCTTCGTTTGCCCAGTTTCGCGTTGAAGTCCCCCATGACAACGGTGAAGTAAGTTCTGAAACCATGCATGGCTTTAGAAATATCCTCATACAAGGTTTCTACTTCATCGTCGGGGTATGCCGAGGTCGGGGCGTAGACCTGTATGACCTTCAGCGAATATCTTGCGGATATTCTGAGTATAAGGTACGCCACCCTGTTCGACACACTCTCGATCTTCACCACGTTATTCACGAGAGACTTGTGGACGATAAACCCAACACCACCCTGTGACTGCCGGTCTCCCTCTCGGAAGTAGAGCAGGTTGCCGGATTTCAGGATTATCGTGTCCTCCCCCTCTCTTCGGACTTCAGATAATCCGACAATACTCCATCGCAGCCTGCTTAATTCTTCCTCGAGTTCCGCTAGCTTCTCGTCGGCCCGGAGTGTGCGCGTGTTGAATGTTGCCAGGTCCAGTCGTCGGTATGTTTGGTAGCCGGATCCCGTCCGGGGATTCTTAGCACCCCTTGCCACGCCGTTGCCTCGACCGCTACCGTAGCCGAGGGTAGACGGGCTGCCGGGTACTAGGGGCCTTTTCTGCATTGCGCTCATCATTTTTGGGGGGGTTTGCCATAATCGCCACGCTTGGCAGGCGGGTTGGCGATCGCAGTATGGTTGTTACAAAGGCACAGAGAACGCTGCTGCCCATTCTCTGGTAAGTCCCTTAGTCGCCTCTTACGACACCCACGGGAAGATATGGAATGTCTTGGTCTAACACCTTGGAACCAACAGGTTCTAAGGCAAACTCATACGGCCTTATTAATAAAAAAAAGTTAAGCCTGCTTAAACTTACGCTTGGTTTATCTCGCATGCCGTCTCACTTCAAAAATATTCAAATGAAAGGGACGGCATGCGAGATAAACCAAGCGTAAGTTTAAGCAGGCTTAACTTTTTTTTATTAATAAGGGGGATAGTAATTAAGTAAAAAAATATACTGCCCCAGATCGGCATCACCTCGTATAAGTTTTACTAGCTGATTCAGATCCGAGCGATGAGCTGAGGGTACGCGTACGGTATATAAAAATGCGTAAGAGTAAATTCAGTAACAAGTGGTTCGAGTTAAGGCCAGGTTTCCCTACTTTGTTTTTATGTACGCACGACCTGGTCCCCCGCCCTGCCGCGCGAGCGATATAATGCCTAAATTTTGACTGTTTTTACTTCTTGGAGAAAAATGATAAAGAAATTATACATTATGTGACCCGAGATAATACACATTTTTTACGACCTTTATTATGATATAAGTTTCATTTTTCAAAGCCTAATATAACTCAAGTAAAACGATTATTTAGCCATCATTTGGACATGTCTTTGCGATTTAATTGGATGCAGTGAAGTGTAAGTAATCGTGTATCGCATGCCCGACATAATTATCATGATCGAAGAGTCAACTATGTAATAAATTTTTTTCAAAATTTATATCCGTTCCATGTACGAGTAAAACGCTATTGTTGACGACGTTTATCGGGGTAACCCCGCCTTAAGGCTGATCCCGTGCAATGTTTCTAACTGTGCCTTTTTTTTTTTTTTGGTGGGTGGAAACTTCTACTGACTAAAAAGCGAACCCATGTTCCTTCTTTGCCCTTGTGCCGAGGCCACGTCATCTAGTACTAAAATCCGTGGCCCCGACGGGCTTCTAACTGTGCCTTGATTACTCTATACGATAGTTATGAATTCTAGGATACTAATTTGTTATGCAAAACTTTCACCGATTGAAATATTGCGTAATATCACTAAGGATTTAAAGACCATCAAAGTTCCACAGTCATCGTGTTGTTGAAACATCTCACCTTTTTTATTATCCGCTTTATCAAACGAATGTAAATAGAATATGTTCTGCGAGAGATTTCAGCACGTGTTGCAGCATGAGTGCGAGCCGTGCACAAGCGTGCATCGCTGCACGTGCTCGCGCACGCGCTTTGCCTATAATAACTATCTCTCGCAGGGGCCAAAGATGAAACGAGCAGGATTAAGCAGATAAACGGGTAGTGCTCATTCACTCCCCATTATGTCTGGCTACTTTTTGAGTAAGGTTGTAATATAGGCAGTGAATTATGCCCATTAAATAATAATAATAAATTTATATATAGATGTAAACATTCAACGCAAAATAGTATATAGCAGTACCTACCAATAGGTACATGGGGTACTACTCCTCTGTAACTCTTCGGGGATTAGGTATGATGTTATGTTACGATAAAATCCTTGTGAATGTCACGCACTAAGACAGGACAGGATAGCCGAGGACTGGCGCGGGCAGATAGCATCACCTTCCACTGCGGCTGTTATTGTACTGCCACTGTCTGGCACACTCAAAGACAGGGTCAAGGATTCGTAAATAGATATTATATGCATTAAAAACGAAGTTGTGTCGCTACTGCGCAAGAAGTGTTACGAAAAAATTCCGTCGCGTGTCAGTCACAAGTCACCTATATAACACGGCAATTGCGTTCTAACTCCTAACTTCAATGACATAATGACCGGCATTTGACGAAAACTTGACCTTTATTGCAACAGACAATCAGACAATAATTATCACAAATAAACAACGTGCCATTTTAATGACTAGAATTTAAAATACGCTGCGGTTTCCGGTCAACCAGTGTCGCAGACATGCCACAGGTAATTATGGGTTCCCAATAGTAGCACTAATTGAGGAAAATATTATGTTTTGAAGATAAACGGATTTTCCTGGTAGTCTTTGAGAGAGTCATAGGCCTGTCAGGGCAAAACCATTCGTAGTGGAACCGGGGCAAACACCATGACTATTGTTCTCCGAACTTAATTACAGAATTATGGTTAGACGAAGCTTGTTGGCTATATGAAGAGCTCGTAGAAAGATGACCTACTTATGACAGTCGTAACAGGTAGTTAGTGGCCCGAAAGTCTGATAAACAGTCTTACCAGGGTTATCATATCACCCAGTACTAACTGGGTTGTTGAAGTCAGCTGTATCCATCCGGTTAGACTGGAAGCTGACCCCAGAGTAGTTCGGAAAGGGTTTGGCAGATCATTTGAAACAAAATATTCGTCCAAAATTATGGCAGCGAGTCGTTTCTTCTAAAGAAAACGTCAGCAACGCTTGGGAATTGCGTCAAGAGCTATTGAGTACGCAAAATAATAAACGTAAAGGTATTTGGGCATGGTCGCCGGTCGATGCGCCGTGATCCGCGATAACCCCGCTCCTCTGCTGCGCGGGCGCACGCCTCGCGACTCCTCTTATCGCACTTGTTTTTTCTTATGCTCCAATTTGAGTGGTATTGAAATTTGTAAGAGGATGACGTTGTTTGATTGTGTTATCAGTGAACAATCTGGGAGGGGATGGTCAATACCCGTTTGCATATCACATTGAGATTCTGGTAAACCCGTTTAACAATTAAGTGTATTTTAAGGTAAACAATGTACAGCTATTTCGAGGTACGATTCAAGTTGCATGTTTGGAACTAAGCACACAAAATGCAATGGAGCATTGATATAAAAATAAAAAGGTTATCTTAAGCTCTTGACCGCCTTTTTAGCCAACTTAATATAATGTAGGTCGGCACAGATGCAAGTTTTCAGAAGCTATATTTAAAACCACGCAATACGACGCGGCTTTTCGATCATAACAACGGACAGCGTCACAGATGACGCAACGACTGCATAGTTTCCGAAATATTTAGCGTTGCAATAGAACCCTTTTGGTTTTTTATATTTTTGGGGGTGGGAAATCATGAAGTAACACCTCCCGCTCTTGGGCAGAGCGAAAGGGAGTTCCTACTGACTAAAAACCACCCATGTTCCTTCTTAGCCTTTATGTCGAGGCCGCGGTATCTCTTGCGAACCACCCGTAGCCCAGACGGGCATCGGCCCCTCCCATGTTGCTAACATCTCATTGAGGCGCGCGTGGAACACGAACACACCGTCAACACGGTTGCAATAGAACCCAAATGCAATGCTCAACTTGATATCGTACCCAGGAAACTCCTAACATTGAACGCCTAATCTTTTGCAAACCCAAATAATATTTACATCATGTAAGGGTCGGGGCCGCGGATTTTAGTACTAGATGACGTGGCCTCGGCCCAAGGACAAAGAAGGAACATGGGTTCGGTTTTTAGTCAGTAGAAGTCTGACACTCCCCTTCGCTCTGCCCAAGAGCGGCATTTGATGATTTTCCACCCACCAAAAAAAAAAAAAAGGGTCAAGCGTTCACAGGTCAGGTCCTAGGTTGGTATGTGGATGGGTGACCGTCCATTACATACTGAGTTCCCTCCGTGCCATGGAAAGCACGTTAAGCCGTAGGTTCCGGGTTTCATTTGTAGATCTTATACAGTCCTAACAGGTAGTAGTGGTCTGAAAGTCTGGCAATCAGTCTTACCAAGGGGTATCTTGAATACCCAGTACTAACTGGATTATGGAACTGATAGGCAGACTGTCCTTGTAAAATAGGAACTGGAATGAAAAATCTAATGTGAAGCAACGCGTTGAAGTCTTTTCTTCTTTTATGATTGGAAGCAGACCCTAATATGATTGGAAAACTCGGCCAAGTGACTACGAAACCCTAAAAAGGCTAGGCTAGTGATCTTCTTCTTCTTATCGTGTGTGCAGTAAGGTCTAACGACCCCACACACCCTATAGTGTCAGAGTTTCTAAACCGCCGCAAGGGCCTCTGACATGGTTTGACAACCGCCATGTGGCGGCCGGGACCACCGGCATAACGTGCCTTCCGAACCACGGAACCATCTTTTTATCAGACAATCAGGTGATTCAAGCCTGCAATGTCCTAACCAAACTGGAAACAACTTCACAAAGTATGCTTCCCTTGGGAATCGAACCCACGACCACCGGGTCACAAGGCAAACGCCTAAACCACTCAACCACGGAGGCAGTGATGAGATGCACCAAAAAAATTACAAAATGGAAAGGACTAGAAGGAAGAAGGAAGCCAGTAGACCTAATAAAAATAGTACATATTTACGATTTCATCCAAATAGCAGGCAAAGAATGAATAGAAATAGAGAAATACCTCGGTCAGAAGTCATTGCGATATAGATCCTTTTGAGTTTCTTCTCCTTATCTTTGTCTTCTGGCTTCATTTCAACCACAGGTTCTTCTGGCTTCTTATCCCCTTCTTGCTTGTCAGGTTTACCGTCAACGGAGCCCTTCACTAGGTGGGACATCTCGTAGAACTTGCGCGGCCCGTACCCAAAAGGTCGCGCCGCTTTCAAGTCTCGCTCAGCTCTCGTGAACCTAGGTTATTGACTATCGTTGGTCTGGTGTTTGCAAGCGCTACGCATAGCGCGATGATGCTATAGCATGATGATGTCTGGGATTTGATTCTTTAGTCGGGGGAAGTGCTACTATTTTTTAAGATTACTGAGTAGCAGCCCAGAGTTTGATTTTGTACTCGGTTGATGGCCGTAGTCTCGCTACCCGTTACAAGAGACTTAAACATTACTTGTTTATATAACACTAGCTGATGCCCGCGGCTTCGCCCGCGTGGATACTGTAAAAACAATCCTTGATGCGGATTATATATCATTCAAAAATTTCAGCTTTTTTGAGTTTTTGAAGCGTACACAAACCAATATAACATTTTTATATATATATAGATATAGATTCTAAAATTTCAGCTCGATCGGTGCAGAGCTTTTTGAGTTTTTGAAGCGTACACAAACCAACATAACATTTTTATATATATACTAGCTGACCCGCGCAACTTCGTCTGCGTCACATAAATATAGCTATAACCTTTCTCGATATATCGACTATCCGACATTAATTAAGCTAAATCGTAACAAACAAAAAATCTTATCTTTCCTCTTTATTACAATAGTTTAGATGGTTTAGATTAGCTTAGATTATATTAAAGTGTGATTTACTATAAAATCTATCTCTTACTGTTAAATATACTATAACACTCTGTACTTGTAAACATTATGATGCAGTAAATATTTTGAATTTGAATTTCCCGGAGGCCAGCCAGAATCCCCCGTACCTACATTGCGACGCAACCCGCGTAATTATTTTTCCGCGCGGGTATTTTTACATTGCGATATCTTCTAAGATATTTGTTTAAACTGTATAGAGTAAAGAGCACAAATATTCTATATTAAATTTATTTAGATATAGATTAATACCATATGGGTTAAATAAGCTTCGCAAAAAATAATTCTTTTTAACCTAACATTTTAATAATAAAAAATGGTTACAGTGAGTCAATCTTAAAAGATAGACAGATGCTGTCGTGGACTTTTTTTTAGAACTTTTAAAGACAAATAATTACTTCATACATGATATTCTCGTAACTTAAACCGTTTTCGCAGCGCACGCAACGGAAGCTCTCAGAAAGGAATTTTCATTTCCCGTTTTTGCAACATTTCTCATTTATGCTCCGCTCCTATTGGTAGTAGCGTGATGTTATATAACCTATAACCGTCCTCGATAAATGAACTATCCAACACAAAAAGAATTTTTCAAATCCAACCAGTAGTTCCAGAGTTTATCGCGTTCAAACAAACAAACAAACAAACAAACAAACAAACAAACAAACTCTTCAGCTTTATAATATTAGTATAGATATAGATAGATGTAAATGTACTACCGGTACACCTCTGCCTAATCCTTTGGGATAACAAGCGTATGTTTTTAATATGTACATAATATACTCAAAGGACTAGGCTATATCTTCTATTAAAAATGCCCAGCTGTTCTCATTACGGATTCAATCTACAAGTCGTCATATTTTTATCAATTGATAAAGTTATCACAGATTTGGTGTGCTTTATATTGTAACTAGCACAACCACAGCTTTGTAGCACAGTTTCATCAGTCGGTTCAAGGCTTCTTGTAAATAGAAAGTAGGAGACATACTTGCTGGCTGAAACCATCTTCATGGTCTTAGTGATCTTCTGAATGTTCTTGATCGACTTGAGTCGAATCTGTACCTGCTTCAAGATCACCATCGTGCAGATTTAATTGGCACAGAAACCTGGTTAATAACTGATACTCATTTACAAAAATATTATATTTTCCTAGGGATAAGCTATCAAAGATGACAATCCAATGTCAATTTTGCCATAGATTCTTAAGTAAATGTATACCGTGCCTATAATGTTGCAAACTTTTCAGACAATAAAACTCATTCCATGACCTACAGGTTTATTCACAGCTTTAATTATTACATTATTTGGTTCAACGTTAATTTAAACACTAAGTGGTTGTCCGAAACAGGTTTAGCGAGGTACTTCGTTGCTCCACAAAAACATCTTGATAACTGCAAACTCTTTTAAGGCAAAAAGAATCGATATTTTTATTTGGTTAACAATGTCGAAGTAACCGTAGCCTTGCGGAAACGGAAATGCAGGGCAGTTCCTGTCGCAATATTCTGCATGCCAGTGTACAAAAACGAAGGTTTATATATATAACTCGTTCGTAGAGTGGACTTCAGTTAATAACAATCAAACCAGTGCTGAGAGAGCGCTGCTCCAGTGTTCGGACTGTGCAATATTATATAAAGGTAAAATATTTTCCTGTTACTGTTAAACGTGTCATCGTTTTGCTAGACAAAGGTTTCCTCCATGACCACAATATTTGACTTTTGTATTTAAATATCGGAACGGATGGCCGATGGGGCCGAAAAGTTCTGGAATGGCGACCGCGAACCGGAAGACGTTGCGCTGGAAGGCCTCCCACTAGGTGGACCGATGACCTGGTCAAGGTTGCAGGAAACCGCTGGATGAGAGACGCACGGGACCGGTCAATGTGGCGACGCCTGGGGGAGGCCTATGTTCAGCAGTGGACGTCTTTTGGCTGAAATGATGATGATGATGATTTAAATATCTCTTTATGATGGTATACCTTCATCAAGTCCAGAGTAAGTCAAGTGTGTCAAAGCAAATGAAATAATCGATTCGCATGGGCCCCGAGCCCCCGAGTCTGCTATTCAATAGTGTCAGAATGGTCTATCATTGATCTTATAATTGTTGATTTTGATATACATATGTAGATAGATGATACAAAAGTGAATAGCTTGTGGCTAAATAATAACAGCAGCTCGGGACGATCTTAAGGTTAAGCCGGGCTTGCCTAGGCTTGTCCGTGGATGTGTGACCAACCATTACATCTTCTCTTTAATGCGAGCCTGAATCGACCACGACGGGACGGTGAGCTAGCCCATAACTCACCGTCCATAGGCCCGCACCTACGGTAGCCGGAAGCCATTACGTGGCCCCCGACACCCGGATGGTCTCCCAAAACGGCTGGGACGAGAGATCCTTTTCCCTCTCACGTTCCGCCTCTTCCTTCACTAGCATGACTGCTTTGCAGAAGGCGGCGACGGCGTCCCATTCCCTCTCGCCCCGGCCTATGGCTTGAACCAGGGGTGGACGCGAGAGGTCACCGCCGCCAAATACGATACCTCTGGTTATTGTTATCGTATGACATGCTTCATTTTAATTATATAGTTATCTTTTTTGTCAGGTTCTTTATTGTAACGTGCAGCTATGAACTTGCTCGTAGGTTGGTTTTTAGAAGTGGGGATTAAACCTTCAGCCGAATGGTTGGGGGTTCAGTGAGACGGTGCAGTCATACTCATAAGTCATCGTTGTATCTTCCACATTGTTATCAAGAGCTCCATATCACTGGAATTTACTAAATTAAAGCTCTTCTAGTAGAAGGTCGTGACCTCTTTGAAAATATTTGACGTTATCATTCTTATCTCCGCAGGGAATGTACGTCCAAAAATATATTATAAACACAAATAAAGAAGCAAGTCATTCTATTTTTCCTCGTTCATTATTTTTATTCTTGAGTTAACTCTACTTATTGATTATTGTTATTTAATTTACATTTATTTATCGCGTCCATAAAACGTTTAATTCACTTATGCGTATGTATGTTTAATGGATATACAGATAAGTTATGTGGAGCGAGCGCCTCTGACCTCAAGAGGCGCAAATTATTTCAATAAATGATTGCACCTAATCAATGAACTCTATTACTCGTCTGTCATCTAAGCTAGATCAATCGTTAATTTTATATCTCCGGAAGATCTCAAATTGCCTTTATCTGATCTGGCTTCTTCACAAGACATTACAAGGGAATGAGCAGACCAGTTGACGTGGTGGTTTCAGACGGCCAAAGAGAACTTTACGTAGGAAAACGCGTCTTTCATTTTCAGCTTTGTGAGTCGAGTACACCGAACCTTAATTTTATTATAGGTTGGTATCGAGTACAGAAGCGAGATAGACACAATGACACAATGCACTTCTTCTCTTCTCCTCCAAAGGGCTAAGCCTTGTTTTCTGTTGGCACTTTTTCACGACTATGCTCAGCACATAGGTAGGTACATACACAAGGATATCTTCATGAAACGCGATCGGTTCAAACCTATTCCATGTCGATAAGCGTGACCACTCAATATATACCTACGTCTCGTATTCTCGACACTCTAGTTAAAACACCTACCTACCTCAAGATAGTTGTCTTTGTGTTTTTTCTTCAAACCATTATGGTTTTGCTCGCATAAACTGGTGTAACAACATAGTACGAATTGCCGGCAAAAACAAAAACAACATGTCTGACATTAAAACCGGGCAGTTGATCCAAGAAATAATATCGCGAGCAATGGCGACTTATTTAATACTGCAAACTTGTGAGACAAGGCCGACCTTTGTGCTGGTTGTGACGGCTATACTACACCAATAAATTGTAAAGGTTGTAAAACAATAATAAAAAAGACACCCAAACGCAACACTGCCACCTTATTGCATAGACGCACTTTTTTATTAACATGTTGACGTGGCAAGCTGACTGTGCTCCGTTGGATGTGGTATGCAATACCGTGAAAAAAAGATTATTTACGAGAATAGAGAATTGAAACTCCATATTGTGATGAATGTGAATGTTGATGGATAGATTTTGTGAGGAATGATATTATGTTAGAAAAAGAAGTTAAAGATAACGTGTCCGCTGACTGAAAAGATAGGAAGCTGGACACTGTCTCTCTTGATCATCATAATTAATGTGGTCTATCTATTAGCATTATTTGTAATCATGATCACGTTTTCGAGAATTACCTACTAAAAGTTACTATTTTTATTTGTTTTTAAATGGGCTTGCTCTTGACTTCAATCTTGCCCATAGGGCAGAGATGATGTCGACGATGGAACGAGCTTACCCAGAAGAAGCCTGTTTACTCGCGACTTAAACAGATTAGGGTTATATGAACTCGGAAAAACCGACGCAGGCAGGGAATTCCACTCCTTGGCTGTGCGCATAATAAAGGACTTAGCAAAGCGCTTCGTTCGAATGAGTGGAACGTCGACTAGGTATCGGTGATAACCTGCAACCGAAAACTATTTGGGAGTTTACGTGGAAAAATCGATGTAGTTAGGTCTCATAGGTATCTGGGAAAATCTCTATTTTAACCCACCCAAGTAGGTACTTCTTTATTATGCCCAAAATGAGAGATTCTACAGTCCAGTTTTCTCGACTGATATCTAGTGTAGACAAGATGTCTACTCACGAGTTTTGTGAATAGTTGATATTTCTAGGCAAATTCAACTTTACTCAGTTTAAACCAGTATTCGTAGTGTAAAACTTCAAGTCTACATAATAGAACCCGAACGTGTCTCGTGAATCAGATCAATACCAAATATTTAGCTAAACATCGATTATCCAATCAATTTATCATAAAAGTGCCACATCCACTGCGCCGTCGCAGGTCGGGGGCGCGCGTGTGACGTCACGCGCGCCTCATAAAAGCTGCGCGCGCGTCGATCGCGTTTGTTTACACGCACAGCATTAGAGTCGCCTTCAGTGCTGCCCGGGTCCCTTGAATATTGAAGCAACATGATGAGCACACGGTCAGGCAACGAGGAGGTGAAGCTCTCCTCATCACCCCCCGATAAGGTCAGTGATGATGATGAATAATAGTCATAAAATTTTGAAATACAGTCATGAGATTTTTTCAATTGAATTATTTATTAGAAAATTATCTTGTAATTGTGTGTTTAGCGTCAAGAAACAAATGATTCATAGAAATGTATACTTACTCAATTACATGCAAGCTTGCGAAATGAAAGTGTAATTAATTCATTAATTGCCTTGTTGATTTGTGTTGCAATAAAAGCTTTGTCTTAGCGAACTAGTTTATGTAAATGTTCGTCGGGTGGCCATGTTTAAGAAGGTACAGGGCATTTAGTCCATAAATGGCGAATTTGTGTTAGTTTGAATATAAACAGGATTTATTTCATTGCAACTTGTTCAGTTCAAATAAACATGAAGACTTCATTTTGATTAGAGCTGTAATTGAGATTGAATTTATTGAAGACTGAATTAATGTTTGCACGAATATAAAGACTTAGTTACAGAAATATTGTTGCTAATAAACAGATGACTTAGTGAGGGACAGATTTCTAACTGCTGTTAATCTGGGTTTAGAAAGTAAAATAGAAAAAACCTATATCAGTTAATCCTACAGTGTTGATAATTCCTGTTTCCCGATGGCTTGTACTCGTATGCCTAACAATTTTACGTGTTTTTAATTCCAAAACAAACTTTAACAATTAAGGTAACACAAAAAATTTAATTCTCGAAAACGTGATCGTGCTGATTACAAATATTGCTAATAGATAGACCACATTAATTATGATGATCAAGAGAGACAGGGCCCAGCTTCCTTATATCTTTACTTTAATTTTATTATCACTACATAGTATAAAACAAAGTCGCTTTCTCTGTCCCTGTGTCCCTTTGTATGCTTAAATCTTTAAAACTACGCAACGGATTTTGATGCGGTTTTTTTTAATAGAGTGATTCAAGAGGAAGGTTTTAGTATCTTTTTTGTACCCGTGCGAAGCCGGGGCGGGTAACTAGTATTATATAACTTTAAGCATTTTCCCATATTTATTTTTAAAACATAACATAATTATTCGCACAGAGTGTCAGAGTACCTAAACCTACCAATATGATCTACTTACCACGAATCCAAGAGATAAAGCTATTACTTATAACTAGCAAAAAAAAACTACTGATTGATAGATATGTATCTGTCAACTTTTTTTTTCTCAATTTATGAAATTCTGTTTTAAATTTGCAATCACAGAGGCGTATTATTCCCCGTCGGACGGGGCTGCGGGTTGTTCGCAAGAGATACCGCGCCCTTGACATAAAGGGCTAAGAAGTTACATGGGTGGTTTTAAGTCAGTAGAAGACTGACACTCCCTTTCGCTCTGCCAAGAGCGGAAGGGGTTATTTGATGATCTCATAACAGCCAAAAAAAATAATATACGGCGTATTAATTCGATTTACTGATTACTCGGCATGGAAGTGCCTAGGTCTATGAACTAGGAACCGAACACCACTGCTCCCATGTGTGTAGGTGGTGTGTGTTCATTAGTACCCGTGACCCTTTATCGTATCTTATCTTTACCGAATCAATGAGCTTACGTTAAAGCAGAAGAATAGAAAAGAGCGAAGTGAAGACTGATATCTAACTGACAATGACGTCATATAAGATCATTGTTGGTAAATAAGAGTAATGTGTGCTTACCTTAGAAAGTACGTATATTCAAGTGCTCTGTTCCCGTAGTCTGAATCACAATAACGCAACACACTTTCAATCACAATCCAAAGCTCTGAAGTAAAAAAAATAAACTCTTAATACAACCTTCATCATCATCATCATCATCATCACAGTCTAAATTCAACAACTGCTGGGTATAAGTATGGCCTCTCTTTTCTTGCACCTATCTCCATAATTATATCCTAGTTACATAGATACTGTGCCAGCTTCATCCAGGTATTTCCCCCATGGCAATAGGGGATCGGACAGTCTCGAAAAAATATGATTCTGTTTAGTCCGTCAGTTAGATTATCGAACAAGTTTAAAAATCTAAAACCCGACTACGAATAAAATATTGGTTTTTGCTCTCCAAGACCTTTCATTTGATACCAAACATGATATGATTATCTCAATTTAATATTTTTGAGGTACATTTTTGACATTTAAATTCCGTCATAAAAAGAATTTATAAAATTGATATAGCCTATGTCACCCGGGCTATTCTTACGAATCCATTGACACCTCATTTATTAAAATCCGTTCAGTATTTTAGGCGCTACGGTGGAACATACATACATACATACATACCTACATACATACATACATAGACTGCCAAAATCATTACCCTTCCTTTTGGCTGGCTTATTCCACAAATCCCCCCTGAAAATCCCCCCTGAGGGGGAAAAGTGGAATCCAAAAAATAAAGTCTACAAATCCCCCCTAAAATCCCCCTTAGGGGGGAAAAGTGGAATCGAAAAAAATATTATTCCACAAATCCCCCATAAGGGGGAAAAGTGAACTCCAAAAAAAAACAAGTCTACAAATCCCCCCTGAAAATCCCCCCTAGGGGGGAAAAGTGGAATCGAAAAGAAACAACGTCCAGAAATCCCCCTTGGGGGAATAAAACTCTTTTGACCATTAACAAGCTTTATTTTTTTACTAACCCATATTGTCCCACTGCTGGGCAAAGGCAAGTTAAAATCGTTTTAGATTTATTGTAGTTTAAATACTGAAATTGGCAGACATGTATGGTCTAATGAAATGTTTTTTTTTATTTTTTACATTAAAAATATATAATTATATACTTATTATTAAATTAACTTTAAGTTATGTTTTAGTTTACTTTGTGTTGATTCAAGGCCTTGATTTTAATACACCTATAGTTTAGATTTTGAGAAGCTTGGTCCCACTCCCGACCCGTGGTACAAGGTCCTACGATGCACGGGCGTGTTACGGGCGTTCAAAATTATTATTAGAAAAAAAAGAAAGAAAGAAAGAAAATCAATTTATAAAGAAAAAAAAAGGTTTATATTTAAAAATAAATTGAAATATCTCGAAAACGAAACGTCCTAGGCACAAAATGACCAAAATTTTAACTCCCCTATGACACCCCCGTGATATTTTTGTAACAATTAAATGACACAAAAAAAATGACCAAAAGTTACTAAGTAATAACATATTTTATTTTATTTTTCTAATTTTACCGTCTAGTCGACAGTCCTAAGCCTGGAAAGTATGAAGGAAAGTTCATTGATCATTAAAATAATAATATAAAAAGAAAAAAAAATAGACTTCAAAAGAAAAAACAGCTTCTGAAGTCGGTGGCAAAAAAAACTAAATCATTTTACTTTAAATCGTGTTTAAAAAAAAAAGTTTTCAATACCTCTCCTACTTCTGATCTCCTGGTAGTTTGTGGTGGGACTTTACCATCTATGTTTTTTTTTAAACTTTCATTCCAGTTTTCAATACCTCCTGCCTACTTCTGATATCCTGGTAGTTTGTGGGACTTTACCATCTGTTTTTTTTTTTTAAATTCATTCCAGTTTTCAATACCTCTTTCCTACTTCTGATCTCCTACCAGGAGATCAGTGGTGGGACTTTACCGTCTATGCTTTTTTTTAAACTTTCATTCCAGTTTTCAATACCTCCTGCCTACTTCTGATGTCCTGGTAGTTTGTGGGAGTTTACTATCCTTTTTTTCTCATCTCCTACTTGTCCACGCCAATGCCGTTTGAAAATGTAACCTTAGGGGGGAAAAGTGGAATAACTTAAAATGATTAGGGGGATTTTCGGAATGATTTTACATTCGAGTTCAGTTTTCCACCCCAAAGTATTCTCTCAGGGGGGATTTGTGGAATAACTCAAAATGCCAAGGGGACTTTCTGGACATGTTTTACATCCGAGTCCAGTTTTCCCCCCTGAGGGGGATTTTCTCAGGGGGGAAAAGTGGAATAAGCCCTTTTGGGGCTTCGCCGTAGTCGGGTAAAAATATTGGATACGCGTTTTTTGTTTTATCAAATCAATAAGAATTGACGAAGCTATAGCGCGTCAAAGATCATGGAGTGGGGCTTGAAACGTCACTTGAAGGTACAAAATGTACTATCATATGACGTCACACGAGTTTTCAAAGCACTGTATCGTCTTCGTTTACGTGAAAATAGAAAAAATATGTGGTCAATATTTTTTGGAAATCTATCTTCATGACGGATTAATTAGTTTTTTTTGTCCGATCCCCTATTATATGTCATCTACCAATCGTGCAGCCGGACGACCCACATTTCTTTCCCCAGTGCTTGGGACCTTCATTTCATAAGTTTAGAGCTCACTCTGCTCGAAGAACAAACAACAGAAAGTTGTTGTTCGATTGTGACAGTAATTGGCATTGCCATTGTCAGACTCAGAGTTTATCGATATTACGACGAAGGTCCGGTGATCTGTAATTCTGCCATGTGTTGAGGTGTATCTAACCAACATCAATCTAGTGCTACTTTTCCAACATGTTTATTGAACATGATTTAATGGAGCCAAGGCAAGTTCACAAACGCGTTCCGACGACTGGTTTCAAACAATTTGAAGCAGTTTGACCACCAGATAATTATCTAATGTGAGCTAACAATTACCCGATTTAAATTGCTCAGTAATTTCTAAAACTATCGATTAACTTATCCTTAATTTAGCATAGTTAACCACACGATATACTAGCACCACTAGTGTTTATGTTTTGTGCAACAGTTTTGCTGTAGGTAGTTACATCATTTTGATCATGTAACATTAGTAACAACAAATAGTAGACTATTTGCGTCGATATCTGTCGTACTGGTACAACATCACAATAATATTATGTTGTTTACAGTCTAGAGCTGAAGAAAAACAAAGTGTTTTGATCGCTGATGACTTCATAAGTGGCATAGCAATGGTTATAAGATAACTGGCTATATCTTACAGCGTCGATGGCTTCGGTTTCTTTAAATGGATTTATCTAATCAGTTCAGAATTCAGAATATTATGATAGCTTTTTTTTTTTTTTTTTTTTTGTGGGTGGAAAATCATCGAATGACCCCCCCGCTCTTGGGCAGAGCGAAGGGGAGTGTCAGACTTCTACTGACTAAAAACCAAACCCATGTTCCTTCTTCGCCCTTGTGTCGGAGCCGCGTTAACCTTTCGATAATCCACAGCCCCGACAGGCATCAGCTTAGTCCCTTAGTGATGAGCTCGTGGCTAAATATTTGCAGCCGCTCGGGTTGATCTTTAGGTTAAGCCGTGCTTGCCTGGTCGGAGAATGGGTGACCACTTATTACATAGGTACCGAGTTTCCTCCGTGCCTCGCTGCTGCGCTCCCAATATAGTTGGGAAAAGGCTATGCCGATGATGATCAGCTTAGTCTTAGGTTACCTACCAAAATATCTATAACACTTATATTTTCCCAGTGATACCTATAGGTAGGACTTTGGTAGACTAGTATAGTATGGTATTTTCGTAGTAACAGAATACCGACACCAGATCAATAATTATGCTCTTTAGTTAGGTTTGTGAAAATTACGTTATAAATGTTCTCTGTTAGGTCAATGATCAAACCATTTTACCATACCATACCGTCACTATGTCACCATAGCCAACCACCCTCTTACTCAAAACGAAATTATATACTTAAACTTTCCTCGAGAAACAGTCTTCCATTGGAGAAAACAGCATGAAAATCAGAGCTGTAGTTTTCAGTTTGTCTCATTCATCCACTATTAATTCTATGGATAACGCACCGGTTTAGATTTACGTCGCCATCGCTTTGCACGAGTTACTCTAAGCATCGTTCTATGTAATTAAGCACTATAGGTCGATAAAATAACATATGATATATCTGCAAATTAGTCCCGCAATTTTCAAGTATTCTGGCATTCATTCTTTTTAAAGTGTAGACAATTAGTCATGTAACAGTCGTTTTAAAAAGGCTTTCGTTTTCCTCGAGAATAATGTGTAAATAATGATATGAAAATGGAGAAAATGATAATGAGACGATTGATAGAGGTGAATTAAAGAAAAAAACGTGATGCACCGACCCTAAAATACACGAGAATTGATAAGGTAATATACCACTTTTCAACGGGATTGATAAGGTTTTCCTTAACCAGCCCCAACGTTATTGTTATCGCTGGCAGCCTGAACATTGCCTGGGCCTGCAGGAAAAGCGAGAGAGATAACTTGACAGATACATACTCGTCAAACTGTCTGTCTATCGAACTAATTTGCACTCGTGTTAATAGAATTTAACGTGATCCGTAATTAATTATTTTCTGAGTGTAATCTTTGTTTTTGTAGTCATGTTATCGTGTAGTTATCATGTAGTTATACGTGACACACCGCGCGGAATTGATTAAACTACTTTGTATGGACACTAAATATTACATAAGCATTTCAGTTACGAAGTGAACTCTTAGTTCGCGATTGTTTATCAATTTTCTACATTTTGGCAAAACAGTCGTCATAAGTCGTCCATTAAGAGTTAGGTTATCTCTCCACGATATTGCTAGAGTTCCGTCGCACTCGCACTCGTACCTCAGTTCGCACAAACGGAACCTTTTTTGGATCACTGTTATCTGTCTGTCCCTCTGTCATGACTCTATGTCTAAGGAATGCGTGGAGGTGTCGAGCTAAAATAATATCAAATACTCAGTTCTGCTACCCTCTGGTTAAATCAATGCGATCAAAAGATATGATCGTTTATGTCGCATGTTTTGCAATTTCACAAGGGAATCAGAACCTTAAGGGTACTTCCCGCTGATCCATAATCATGTAAAGCAAAAGCAATCTCTTACGGTAAATGTAAAGGAAAAAAGTATGTAAACCTTAAGTACAAAATACCGCCAAGTTTAATTGTAAGTGACCCCAGTTTCGCGAGACCAAATCGCACTTGGCCGGTTTCTTTTCAATCTTATTACTTCAACCAAGGTCATTATAATACAAAAGTGATAAGACACCTTGTTATTATTTTTTATATTCGTAATTATATTATAATTAAAACAAAGATAATTTCGTTTTCATTTAACAATTTTACGGCAAGTTCTATTATTTGCTTTACTGAATAATTAAAAAGATTAAAACTGAGCAATTAAGAATAAGAATAAATAATTAAGGTGGTTGAGTTCATGCAGTGAGAGAGAATGACTTGTTTTTATATGTTGATTGCAATCAATAATTAAACTGTAGTTCAAATGAAAGAGTTTATAGATAACCGTTTCCTTTGACGTTTTGATGAGGTTAAACGTAGAAAGTGGATGTTTACACGAGTCTGGGATTATCAAGTCATTTTGCAGTCTTACACAGTGCCCCAGCCACCCACATGTACTTGATAGTGCTGATACGCTCATCTGATAGCTGATATCCCCGTGCCGTACCGTGCCGAGTACGACGACTGACGGACGGTCGGCCACTGCCCACCCCGGGGTTATCGCGCCAACTCACGCAACCTGGCTATATGGGACGCCGGTTATCAAACCTGCCTTTATGACGCAACCGTGATACTCCCATTTCTAATGATCTAGTGTTTGTCTACAAGCCCATATCTATAATTATGGAATTTCTCTGATAACCACAAACACTGAACTTCTGATAGGAAGTGGCCAGTCCATTGATCATGATCTAGAACGTTCTCATTTAGAATAAGATGGTTTCTAAGGAGACTACATCGGGTATCCGTACCTTTAATATAGTTAAAGTATCCAGTCGGGAGTTTTGTGTACGTATTTCATGCAAACACCACGTTCCACACTTAGTACATTCAGCTTCTGAAGATCAACTCCAATACTACAATATTATCTTTTCATTTTCCAGCCAAAATTGATGGAGGGTGGCAACTACATCCGCGAGGGACGTGACTCCAGCAAGTCTACCTGGCTGCTGTTCTCCCCAGCCACTCCTGATGGGGCAGGAGCACTCGCCAAGTTCTTGAGCGTCTTCTCCTCTTACGGAGTCAACCTCATGCACATTGAATCCAGGTCCTCAGCGAGAAGGCCAGGATATGAGTTCATGGTGGAGTGCGAACATGGCGCCGGAGACTTTGGAGGCGCCCTTGACGAGCTGAAGAATAATGTCGGCTACTTGAATGTCATTTCTAGAAATTATAAGGATAACAGATGTAAGTAATAGTTAACGTATACTTAGTAACTTTTTTGTATGGCCTATTATTTCTATCTACTATTAACTTATCGTGATCTTCGCGAAACATCTGAAAACAATGTTTTCCAACTATTTATGTTTATATGGATTGTGTGAAGTGAAGAATGATATGAATGAGAAAGGAGTAAAAATGCCACCTTGACGTCTAACAGGGAAGAATTGAAGAAGAAAACGTGTTGCGTCGACCCCAAATAGAATGGGATAAGGGCAGGAGATGATGATGATGTTGTTGTTGTTGTTGTTTGTTGTTGTTGTGACTCATGTGCGTCGTTATGATCTACTTCCTGATCGAATTAAGCTACTCTTCTCCTTCTGCTTGATTACCATTAATCTGAACTTTTCTGTTCACCAGACGCGGTACCGTGGTTCCCCCGTCGTATTCGCGACCTGGACAGGTTCGCCAACCAGATTCTGTCGTACGGAGCAGAGTTGGACTCCGACCACCCCGGGTTCACTGACCCCGAGTACCGTGCCCGGCGCAAGTACTTCGCAGACATAGCTTACAACTACAAGTATGGCCAGCCGCTGCCTCATGTGGACTATACTAAGGAAGAGACCGCCACCTGGGGCGCTGTCTTCAAGAAGCTGACTGACTTGTACCCTACACACGCCTGTAAGGAACACAACCACGTCTTCCCGCTGCTCATTGAGAACTGTGGCTACAGGGAAGATAACATTCCACAGATGGAGGATGTGTCGAACTTCCTTAAAGGTGAGAAGATCTCATAACGTATTGTGTCATTTTACCATTTTATTTTTAATGCCAGTGGCATCAGCACATATCAATTAGCAATACAGTACAATAGTATTTCTTTCTTTGAAAAAGATACAATTTTGCGAAACCAGCTAATATTTTACAACGAATAAAACATTTTCTTTCAATTTCCTTTAACATTTTCTTTGAGATTTCAACCATTGTGAGAATTGAGTCTGTACTGGGTTCGAGACCTGTATGACAGACCTCCAGGATATCACCCTTTAAATTACAGTGGCCCCGACTTTGCGTGGCGTGGGTTCTTAACTAAGTGAAAACATCGTGAGGGCACCGGTCGTGAAGGAGGCTTCTGACTCGCAGTGGAAACTGGAAACATTATAAGCTGATTACAGCTCCATCTAAACCAACTCAAATGTAAAAACTTAAAAGCTGATTTTTAAGTTCTCCAACTAAACCACTTCTCCATTCCAGACTGCACAGGTTTCACCCTCCGGCCAGTAGCCGGTCTCCTGTCGTCGCGTGACTTCCTTGCGGGGCTGGCGTTCCGGGTGTTCCACAGCACACAGTACATCAGGCACCACTCACGGCCACTGTACACGCCGGAGCCCGATGTGTGTCATGAACTGCTCGGACACGCGCCGCTCTTCGCTGACCCGGCCTTCGCGCAGTTCTCCCAAGAGATCGGCCTCGCCTCCCTCGGAGCGCCTGATGATTATATTGAGAAACTTGCTACCGTGAGGAACTGTTACTTTTATGAAATTGTTATTATGAGAGTTTTTACCTAGAACTACGAGTATAATATATTTTGGTTCTGAGTGTAGGTACTTATTTGTTGTGTAATGTACCTATACGTTACGAGTCAACGTCAAAGAGATAAATATTATAAAGAGAAAATCCATTTTGAGCAACTTCTAAGTATCCCCATCTCTGTTCCAGTGCTTCTGGTTTACCGTGGAGTTTGGTCTGTGCCGACAAGAAGGGAAGGTGAAGGCGTTCGGTGCTGGTCTACTGTCATCGTTCGGCGAGCTGCAGTACTGCCTCTCGGACAAACCGGAGCTGCGGGAGTTCGACCCTGCCACCACCGGCGACACCAAGTATCCCATCACGGAGTACCAGCCCATTTACTTTGTCGCCAACAGCTTTGAGGACGCTAAGGACAAGATGATGTGAGTTGCTGTCCTAGTTCGTGTTTTCGAACAAAAAGACCCATTATTTCTAGGACCAGTAGAACTTATTGTTCCCATTAGAGTTCTACGATTTCGTACCTCCTTGAATCTTAGAACTAGTGGGAGAAAAATCCCACTAGTTCTATCGTAGAACTGTGCAGTAGAACTAGTGGGATTGATCCTTTCATAAGCGTTGTCAAAATAATTCTTCAACTTGGAATATTGGTGTTACTACTTGCCTAAATTTTTGATTTCTTGTAATTCTTTTTCGATTTCGACCCTTGTACATAATTATTTTTATTACTTAGAATTTTTAAATACTTTGAATTCTTAGACTTCTTATACTTTGGATTCAAATTTTTTGAATATCTGCTCAATTGCATTCCAGATCCTTATAATTAAACAGACATTTTCTGTCGGTTTATAAGTACTTTAACCAAAGAGAATTAGTCATTATTATTGGTTTACTAGCCAAATTGGAAGTGTTAAGACATTCTTTATACATCTAGTTCGTATCTAGTCTTACGTTTGTTTCATTGTTATTACTGCTTACTTACAGAAAATTCGCACAAAAGATTCCCCGTGACTTCGGCGTGAGATACAACCCTTACACACAGAGTGTCGACATCCTGGACTCGCCTCGCCAGATGAAGGACCTTCTGCGAGAGGTCCACCAGGAGATGAACCTACTCCTCAACGCCATGGACAAGTTATAGACATGAGGCTTTTAGGTAGAGGAGATCCGCTTTACATTGAACAAAGTAAAGGTTGAAGACTGTTGTCATTTTATTTCGACATCAGAAGTGGGCCTTCGTGCCTTTTGTGCTATAGACCTAACATACCTCCAAGTATAGTCGTCACTGATCGAGATTCCACAAGGTTATACGGTATTGTGGCTTGGCTGGACCAACATCCACATTCTAAAGGATTCTGATATTCCAATAAGTAGTTTTATAATTATACATGTTAATTGTTATTCCGGTCAGGAGTTTCTGCTTAGCATGTAAGGTATTTTTTTTTGGAAATTCATTCGAGTTGAGTTTAAAAAAATATTTGTAAAAGTTACTTGACATAGTTTTATTGATAGAATAAGCAAAGTTTATATTATTAATAATTTCTTTGTTATTGTTATAAGTCTAGTTTATAATTATTTTAAATGTTGCAATAATGTTCAATACTCAATGCGACAATTTTATCTGCAGACGACATTAATGATTAATTAAGATTGCGCCTACAGTTATATTATTTTAAGTTTATTATACGATGAAACAAAAAAATAACTGTGGAAATGACTCACTGCTCGTAAGTTGGAGCTGCTACCACTGGGCCACCCCTTGTGGGGCCACCGCTGTTGATACCTATATGGGTGTAAAATTTTTGAAAATACGTGGTGCATAGTTTGAATTTTGAATATACATGTCTGTAAATAACTACATATATTATTATATTAAACCTGTGGGTTATTGTCTAATAAGTTCATTTTAAGCTAGGTTTATTTAATTTTAGTTGAAATTATTAAATTGTTAAAAAATTATAAGTCTTTTCTCTGTATCCTTATCCTTACATAGTATAAAACAAAGTCGTGTCTGTTTGTTTGTTTGTCTGTATGCTTAAATCTTTAAAACTACGCAACGGATTTTGATGCGGTTTTTTTTAATAGATAGAGTGATTCAAGAGGAAGGTTTTAATACCTTTTTTGTACCCGTGCGAAGCCGGGGCGGGTCACTAGTTTATTAATATAATATTAGAAAACTGAGTTTGAGAGAGTTTGTTTAGTTGGTTCAACGCGCTTTTTTCAGGAACTACGAGTACGAACTGAAATATTCTTGAGTGTTGTATAGCTCATTTACTAACATCATGCTACGACCAATAACAGCAGAGCATCAATGAAAATGTTGCAAAAACAGGGAAAATGTATTCCTTTTTAGAGCTTCCGTTGTGTGTACGCAACAAACATGTATAACGTAATGGAACAGATCAGCTAGCTTATTTATGAAGATGAAGTAAACACAATAAAAATGGGTACTTGTCTCCCTCATAAACCACCCCGACCCGTGGTACAACTGCGATGTCCAACTGGTTGTACTACGGGGAAGTAAATTTACCCATGGTTCAACTCTTTTTTCTGATATTTATGATTATGACCCGTGGTACAACTGTGGAATTATGTCCAACTGGTTGGACCACGGGGATAGGATGATCGTGTAAAACAAACATACATGCAACGCATGTTGTACTCCATGACGCGCGCTCGCTTCGCTCGCATATTACATAACACTTTTGTCTTCTGTCCCCGAAGTGCCGGGCCTCCGCCGGCCTCCTTCGTCGGCCTACGGCCCGGTGCCCATGCCGCCCATAAAGGATACTGTCGCGAGACGGTCGTATTATAATTTTGGTTAAAAGAGGAGGTAGTAATTGCATTGCACTTCAGCATTAATAGATAACCTTTTCCTGTTTATTACCAGTAGTTGTTCCATAGATCATACATTCAATTCCCAGAAGTACAACTAGTTGGACCAAGGAAAGAACAACTCACTGTAATTGAACCATTGGTAAAGATATTTCCCCATAGAACAACCAGTTGAACCCAGTTGAACCATGGGTAAATTTACTTCTCCGTAGTACAACCAGTTGGACATCGCAGTTGTACCACGGGTCGGTCACTCTCATAAATTCTCAATTATGGCAGAAAATAGTATTCCTTTGTTTTACAACCTTCCTTACTCGGTATAATTGGCAGTAATATAAATTATGTATATTATTAATAAAATAATTATTTTATCCTAGGGTTCACAAAGGGGATTACAAAATCGAAACACCAAATAACCAACATAATATATTTAAAAATTTGTACAGAATAAACTTAAGTACCTAGTACTTGTAGCAACTACTTAATTACAATAAAATGACAAGACGGCGCACTACATCCCTAGTAGCATTTTTTGTTGGCATTTAGTTGGGCCACATACAGAGGTATGTGGCCCAACTAAATGCCAACAAAAATGTATGTGGCCCAACTAAATGCCAACAAAAATGCTACTAGGGATGTCACTTAACATCTACATCATAAGTTAATATATCCTAAACTGCGTGGGAAACACACGGGTGAGCGGTCTGTGCGGTTCTACTGCGGCCCCATAACACCACAGACCCCAACTCACCTTTGTTTCCACGGCTTATTTACAATAGTTAAAGTTTACAGGGTTTTTTTTATTTACAATACTGAAAAGAATTCTAGAAATATCCTCGGTAGACGACACAGTGAGATAATTAGGTATTGACAGACAATTCAAGACAATAAAAGCGTTAGAATTTCTGAGATAGGTGTACGTATTTGTCTACTTTTTAAATTACTTTTAATTTCAGATTTAATAGCAACTGTCTACTGTTTGATTACTTGAGGAGACTGTGCATTGAAAGTTTGTGTTCCGTCATGTATACAAGGTGTAAACAAACCCTACACGAAGCCGTCAAGCAATCATTCTGTACTCTCATCAAATTAAGTAATTCTACCCAAAAAAAATCTAGCGAAACAGTGTTTTTTTTGGTTTAAAAAGGCTCAAAGAAACACACTCAAAACATGAATGCGTTGAAGAGTAAGAGAGGTATTTTAAGACCAAAACTCAAAACAAAACTTTAAAAGTTTTAGCTGTAATTCGGACCCCGGAAAATCTCCGTAACTGGAAGAGTACCAGGTATGGTCTAGAACAAAAAAATAACGAGAGTCTTTCGGATTTGTTAAGGGTAATTTGCACCCTTATTTGCGTAGCTGTAGGCATTATTTAATACGAGTAGAAGAAGACCAAAGAAACGATGGATGGACTGTTATGAATCATATGGCAAGAATGGAGGTGTCTCATGAGATGACGAGAAACAGAGAAGTATGGAAGAAGAAGACATGCTGCGCTGACCCCAAATGAATTGGGATAAGGACAAGAGAATGATGATATATTTGCCTTGGCAGAGAGAGAGAGAGACAGCAACATTTTAGCAGCAACTGGTGAAGTATAGAATGTATTCACTGATTACACTAACTGAAACACTCGTGTTTATCCGGTTGAAAAGCTTCGAATACATTTTACTATGGTGCCCGACTGACATTTTACTATGGCGCTGAGGTTCGTCAATCTTGTTTAGCTTGATGATCTTGTGTGTTAATGTAGAAACTGGTCCACATATCCAGTAAGATGTTAGCATGTGTAAAGTTGCGCCCCTGAACAAGGAGTTTAGCAAGGGGCAGCCTAGATTTATGAAGCGTGGACATATAACTCACCAATATATTGCCCTAGACTTGAAATGCAGATCGTAGATTATAAAACGCAAGAAGTTACACACATAAAGCTACGCGCACATACTGCCACCTTCTATTGCTTTCTCATATTAAAAGAATCTACCGCTTATAATTACGATTTGGCACTAAACTATAGTATTCTAAAGACGTATCGATTTGCATAAGTAGATAATATAAACTTTTTACTTTTATAATAATAAATGTAAACGAACCGAGAACAGCTACGAAAGAGAATGTATCACAGTTACTAGAAATAAATAAATAAATACAACTTTTATACAATAAATATTAAATGTCCGCATAGAGATTCATAAGTTATGGTTTTGTTAGAATTACTAAGTTAAATACTAATTATTATGCGTCTTGCTATAAAAGTTTACAAAGACTCGTAGACAATGTATCGTGTAAGAGATTTTAAATAACGCGAGAGTTTATAATTCTCGCGTGATATTAAATTATTGTTTTTTTTACAATTTATATAACACTAATTGCGTAAGCAAAAACAATAGCTCAGCAAAGGATCCAAACTTGCTACAACTGACAGTTACAGTTACTAACACTTGTCAACGTAAGAATAACATATTTAAGTATGGCATACAGACCAAATAAAGTACATTCACGAGTTGTTTATGTACATGGCAAAAACTAGCAATACATTAGGTTTCTAAGATCGTTAACAATGTAGTAAGATATGGCGAGTCTATCTGTACAGGGGCGTGATACACGCGGGTGCTCTCGAACCGTGGTGGCGTGTGTTTCCACCTTACACTTCACTCTGCATGCAGTGGATCGACGAGTCTTCGGACAGCTCATCCATTGAGGAATCCGTGAAAGAGGTTCCATCTGGAAAATACCAATAAATGACATTAGTACTTGGTGTACTAGATATCGGAGTCAATAGAATACGGTTGATGCATTCTTCAGCAATAAGCTGGTGAAAATTAATTTTAGAGTAAAGTTGTTTAGATCGCCCACTTTCGCGCTGGTCGAGTGGTCGAACTAGGAGACTATGGGTAAGATTGTCAGATCGAATGTGGCTGGTTGTACTTTTACATACAATGTTAAGAAGAAAAAACTGTGAAGCTTCGCTCTTCTATATATGTTTTGGAAAGCGTAGCTACGTAATACAGGTTTGTTTGATTAAAAGGAGGCTTCAATCACTAGTAGTAAAGGTTTGCATGTTAAAATAATAAACTATTTTTATTTTTTGTGCACTCTAAATGTATAATGTCTTAGTTATGCTTACTGAAGCTTACAGAGTTTACGTAAGATCTGGTACAGGTAGGTCGATATCATGCCATAATACTTAATGTTAGGTATCAACACTATCAACTGACATGATATTAATTGTTGTTATTTATATGAAGGCACAACATGTAGGTGAAGCTATATAGGTGTTGGCTGGTATTCCCATTATAAGAAACGCGGAAACAGTTTGTTTTACGTCTGGCTCTAGATGATAAATACAGAATTTTATTACCTATTGAACATTAAAAGTGATCTTCTCACTCATCGCGAACTTTGCTTTGTTTCAATAACTCCCATTACTTTTACAATATGAACATGAACAATGTGGGTGAACTGTAAGAACACCTCTGCCTAATCCTTTGGGGAATACAGTCATGATGTTATGTTACCATGAACACATACGCATCGACTTTAAGACCTCCTTTACATTTATTGGTTAAAAAGGATGTTTTAACGAAATAGCACCAAAAGAGCACAATAACTAAAGCGCATCTAAATCCACCGATGTTAGGCTAAAAAAAACCTTTTGACTGAGCCGTTTGTAAATGAGTGTAAGTATAGAAAATACGAAAAACTGAATATTTCTAAAAGTTTAAGACCGCGTTGATTAGTTCCTGGCACATTTTTTCACATCTGTATTCAAAATTCAAATTCTGCCCCCCCGTGTTATTAGTGCTTACCTATCGGCACGAAAGGAGCTTTGTTCTGGAAGGAGTAGGTGAGGTGCAGGTTGATGGGGCGGCCAAACCCCGCCGGGTCAGCGTCGCGGGACACCACTGCGAACACACGACACATGTTATACACCTGGAGACTTCAGCAGCTATCACTTAGCGGAGCAGTTCGCTTGGCAGAACGAGTGGTTTTGAGAACTTCGCCAATAATGCTTTAGAAGCAGTTACTTGTTATTTCCGTAGGGAATATGTGCTTCTAATGTAGAATTTTAAGAGCGGAACTAAGACTCCTACGTCTTTTAATCAGAGTAGAAACACATATTTCCTGCTAAAACCTTGCCCTGAAATACTAACATTGGCTCTGCTTGCCCTTGCCGGTATGCTGGTGCTTCTTCTGCCTGGCGCGGCTGTTCTGGAACCACACCTGCGTCACCCGCTTGCTGAGGCCGGTGACCTGCGCGATGCGCTCCAGGTCCTGGCCGTCCGGGTTGGAGTCCAGCTGGAAGTTGGCCTGCAGCACCTGCAGCTGCTCCTCCGTGAAGGTGGTGCGCACCCGCTTCGCCTTGCTCTTGTGGTAACCTTCTGAGTCGCACCCGTCTGTGGTTCACATCGTTTTTGCACATATTGGATTTGTTACTCTACTTACTAAAAGAGGAGATTTTATATCATTGATATTGTGATTATCATAAGACTATGATTGTCAGGGATTGAGGATCTAACAAAATCTACTAACAGCCAACTCACCATCAGATGAGATGGATCCTCCGTCTAGGGTTTCGAGATAATGAGGCTTGCAGAGCACGCGATCCTCGTGCAGCGCGAACTGCTCGCCGGTGCTGAGCTGGCGGCCGCACGCATCGCACGCGAAGCACGCCAGGTGGTAGACCTGCTCGCGCGCCTTGCGCACCCAGTCCGACGACGAGATGCCGCGGCAGCACTTCGAGCACTTGGCGCCGAAACTCCTGCGCAAACACACACGTCACGCTGACTAACAGACACACGTAACGCTGGCGGATACATAACGATCGCGAATTGACACATCTGCCGAGTGGTTTCGCTTCATATTTATAATTCTTATATTTTACTACATCACCATATGGCGATTGAAAGGCATTGGTTTAATGTTGTAAAATATAAGAACTATTAATGTGAAGCGTAACCACCTAGTTTTCCCGATGGTGTTGGGGTCGCGGTCGGCTGCCAGTTGAGCGAATTGTGTCTTATCTCCAAAACCCAGTTACTGGATGATATCTAATACATATTCCTTGGTAAGACTGGTTGTCAGACTATCGGGTTCTCTGACCAACACGACTATGACACCCACAATGGACACCTCTATCGTGCACAGATGATATATGAAGACAGAACAATTATTACACAAAATAAGATACAAGTTGTTACTTCCCGATGGCGACTGAACATGCATGACGATCAAAGAACATAATTTATCGTTCGACAGCTATTAATATTGGAAATTACTGACTTTTATTATTCGTTAAAAAAGAAAAGAACAAAATTGCTAAAATAGTGACCTTTTAGTTGGGAATTTTAATTAAGATCGCCAATTAAAAGTATAGAGGATCAAAGATGTCCCCGGTGCTGGAGAAAATGTGATATTTAACAGTTTTGTTGACTTTATATGGATTTGGCAAAATCGTGAAAGTTTCTAAACTATAAAGACAATCAAAAGAATGTTAAATGTCCGACGATAGAAAACTTTCCAGTCTGTGAGTTTAGTGTAAAGTGTAGCAGAGCGTGGAGTGCTTACACAACTGTACGAGCTGGCTTTTGTTTTTTGCCAAGTTCATCAAACGATGTAGATTCGAACGTAAAAAACGAGCGATTATATCCGCAAAATGTTGTTAATCGTCGGTCATGCATCAAAGGTGATCCTAAACGGTATATGTTGATGTTTAGCACACGTTTTTAGGTACACGTTAGCGGGACCTTGTCGGTGTCATTGAAGAATCAACAATTATAGTTATTTCGCAAAGCACACTGCTCTTAACACTAAAAGCGTTCGCGTAGCAAATGTAATGTTCTCGCTTCACGTCGTTGGAGCGGCCGGGAAGCGCCGTAGTGCCTGCGCCTGCACCGGGGCGCCGCGTGTGCAAGCTATTAAAAACTAAATGAATGAGAAATTATGTGAGCTCGGCAAAAGGCCACCGTGCATGCGCACTGCTCCACTGCCATTATAATATTAATATTGCTGCAATTTTTATTGCTAACGATCGTGTCGACAAGCCCACACCTCGGCAAGCGCTCTCGACTTGCGAAGCGCCAGTGAGTGAGCAATAATGCGGCCCTACGTGTAGTCGCAGTCGCAGCACTACACGGCGAGGTTCAGCTGAGGTCTTATTTATACTCAATATAGTTTATGGGTCATTATAGTTTGTACTGTAATAATTGTTTGTGTAGTAATCTCGTTGGTATGTTTTACGAGCGGGCTGACATTAAAGAGAGTCGGGTTAGCTGGGGAGGGCTCGGCGGCTTGTCGGTGTAAGGTACTCTCACATGCAAGGTGCACGCCACCTTGTTTATGTCAAAGTGACATTTATTATCAATTTCATTAAAAGTTTAAAGACCTTTTACTGCAGCTAGTAGCTACCGTTCTTTTGGGGAGAACTCTACATGAATCCTAACTAATAAGGTAAATGGGAAAGAGTTTGTGAGCGACGGAACGGGTATCGGTGACAGTTGACATCCGGATAGACAGGTTAGGTTATGATATTAATTTCGGGATAATTTTCAACCTCCTAACGAAGGAAGCCTTGGGTAAAAGCGAGTGTTGACCTACATAAAATAGGTCCTAATACTACCCCGCCCCCCTTATCGCCCCCCCCTCTTATTTCTGAAACAACTGAGCCTAAAATTTTGAAAAATATACAGATATTAGTTGAACCTGAACACTTATAGATTACAGGAAAACCTATAATAAGAAGTCGATGGTGCTGGTCGGTACTACAATGGTACGGAACCCTTTATGTGCAAGTCCGACTTGGACTTGGCCAGTTTTGGTTTACATAGTATACACGACGACCAATCAGACTATACTGAAAATAGCTATAACCTAAGGCCAAACTATTGCAGCTTATGAGTATTATTCGTAATCCTACCCCGTTCCTAAATGCACGTGTTTGTACTGATACGTGATGATTGGGCAACAGCAAACATTATAAATCTGATCCGCCTTCACCGAGTTAGTTACACTCACAACTCAAAACTTACTCCATAGCTTGAAGAAAGGAAGTTTTGGTAAATAAGCTTATGCATAGAGTCAGGTAAGTCTTACATATCATCTGAAAATTTTGTTATTAAGTAGCAAGAAATATTCAATTATACTATTCATAACCTAATTGTTATATTGTGTTTGAGCCGTTTGGGGTTGAAACACTGGGGCCTGGCCTTGGGGTCAAAGTGCTCACCTAATATTTAAATAAATTGCCAAGCGGTTGGTCGACTCTTCACGTGACCAGAGGGCTGGCCAATGATGCATTTTGGGCACTTTTCCTGGTGACAGCGATGTGGGCGAATTTTTTGACGCCCTGTAATTTTTCATATTCGATGTAAGTTTTAATTTCAGCACTTTACTTGTCACTTATGCTTTATTTATTTTAAAAAGGTATTGTAGCCTGAAACTAAGTTCAGGCAAATAAGCCACTGCGCTCTATTTTTAATCGACTTCTAAAAAAAGAAGGAGGTTCTCAATTCGGATTTTTTTTTTAATGTTTGTTCGGGCATAACTCCGTCCCTTGCTAACCGATTTGAAAAATTCTTTTTTTGTTCTTCTTTCTTTATACTTCCCAAATGGTCCCATTTTTTTTTATCGAAATCAGAAAAGCGGTTTTTGAAAAATCGACAAACGTCAAAAAAAAACTACATTGTCCACATTATGACCCATGAACATGTGAACCACTAAAAAGTGCAAAATCAAAACTTTTTAACAAAAAATAAAACCGACTTCAAAAAAAAAAAGTAAAAAATAAATCAGTTTCTGAAGTCGGTGGCTAAAAACTGAAATCAAACAAACAAAAGTCACCGACTTCAGAAACTGATTTATTTTTTACTTTTTTTGAAGTCGGTTTTAAGTTTTATTTCTTAAGGTTACTGCCGCGAATTCAATTTTATTTAACATACGACTTGGCACTGACCGGCAAATTGCAAAAATCGTAAGAAAACTCGAATTTCGCGGGCGACGAATGCGACAGGGTAGCATCAACCTTAAGATATTTGTTTCTCTTTTTTACAAATAAACGATAATACAGGTTGTTAACGAAAACTTCACGAAGCCAATCAACCAAGCATTATGTAGGTACATCCAGTAAAAGGACTTTTTTTGGGAGATAAATCACATTTTAGGGTGAAACTCAATGTGGCACTTTTAATCATTGTGCATTGTGATAGTGGATGCTTTGAATAGTAAACGGGTCATACCTATAGGTAGGTAATTTAAGTAAAGTTATAACCTGAAAAAGTATTATTAAAGAAAAACAACGGTTTTACATAACATCACATTACGCTTGTTATCACCGAAAGGTTAGACAGAGGTGTACCCATTAGAACACCCACAGGTCGGTTATTTTCTAATATCATTAATTTCAAAGAATGCATCCTAAATCTAATCACCTTTTAAAATATACACCGACTGCCAGACAATAAAATAAACAGACAAAACATCCACATCATGAAAGTCACATCAGTGTTCTCAGCCATCAACTGCGGCTTACAGCTCAACGTTACCGGCTCACAGCCAGTCACAGCTCAACGTTACCGGCTCACAGCTCAACGTCACCGGCTCTCGGCTCCCGGCTCATTACGATTCGCGAGCCCTTCATATTTAATTAAATAAACGCATGCAACACACCATTAACACGCTATCATATCACTTAACGCGAACATTAAAACGGTCCTGTTTGTTTATTTTTATACTTTTGGTACTGACCCGCGCCCGGTGCGGTTGCTCCAGACAAATTCATTACACCTAATGTGGTAATGAACCTGTCATTTATCAGGCTTGTATTTAAAACGCTTTATTTCATACCAGTAGTATCTGTGGGTCCGAACCAGGCAGGCGCATTACTTTGTGTGATTTATTTCATTACCACTGGAAGGAAAACGTTCGTGAGGAAACCGTCATCGTCATGTCCTACGTGGCTATAAAGTCTTTGCCTACAACCAAAAATTCGAAGACATGTGTCATTTATTTACCAACCCGCCTTGTGCCTGCGTGATGGATAATAACCCATTCCCGCTCATAGAGAGGAGGCCTGTGTCCCAGCTCCCAGCAGTGGGAAATAAGAAGCTGATTATGCTTATGCTTATTTCATGCCAAGTTTGTAAGGTTGCATGGATCTCTGGTTAACTTTTAGTGTCATATATTTTTTTTTTCAAACCATGAGTTGATTTCAGAGGAGCACCTCACCAGCTAATCTCTGGTTAACTTTTAGTGTCATATAATTTTTTTTTTCAAACCATGAGTTGATTTCAGAGGAGCACCTCACCAGCTATATTCATTTTTTAACCGACTTCCCAAAAAGGAGGAGAGGATTTTTTTTTTAATGTATGTACACCGATTACGCTGCGATTTATGATCCGATTTACGTGTTTTTTTTTTTTATTTTGATGCTGAATGGTTGCCATTTGGTCCCATAAAAATTTAGTATAGTTTGGCCCAGTACTTTTCATTTTATGAACATTTTTCGTTTATGTGTGTTCGCGAATAACTTCGTCGTTTAAGAACCAATTTTGATAATTATTTTTTTATTGTGAAGGAGATATTTCAAGGGTGGTACTATGATATGGATACCAGGACCTGGTGATGAAATCCCAGAGAAATCGAGGGCAACCCTCAAATTTCGTAGGCACGTATTACGTGTTTCGTGTTTTTCTGACGCTATACAAATATTCGCATCTAGCAGTCATCACTTCATGTTGATGAGCTGATGATGGACGGTACTAATAAGGGTACCTATCTTGAAGGATTAGGGGTAGGTTTCTTAGTCGAATGTTATATGTATAGTAAATATTTCTATAGGATCATCATCATCATCATCAGCCTATAATTGTTCCCACTGCAGGGACTCAGGCCTCCTCTCTAGAAGAGGGATGGGCTATAATCCACCACGCGGGCCCAGTGCGGATTGGTAGATGTCGCATATCTTCGAATTTTTGGTTCTAAGACATGCCGGTTTCCTCACGATGTTTTCCTTCACCGTTTTGAGAGCAGTGGTGATGAAATAAATTACACAAAGTAATGCGCCTGCCTGGGTTCGAACCCACGACCAACTGTTCGTAAGTCGGGGCCGCCACCACTGGGCCACCACTGCTCTATAGGATATTACAACTAAAAATAATAAAATAAAATAATATAAAATAAAATAAAAAATAACAAACTTTTTTACAAAAAAAAAACAATCGACTTCAAAACTCCAAAAAGTAAAAAATTAACTTCAGAAGAAAAATCAGCTTCTGAAGTCGGTGGCAAAAAAAATGAAATGAAACCACAGAAGAGATAAAAGAGGTTAGAAAGGCCATGTGGGCGGGGCACGCGCGCCGCCTATATGATCAGACGATCATATGTCGACAAAATTTGATTTACTGACCAACAATCGCGCTCATATTGTGACAGCGAACGGAGCTCCGCGAAAAAAAAAGAATTATGCCGTGTTGCGCGATTATTACGTGTCGGAAAAGAAGCCAGGTGTGGAGTGTGGCTCGAGAAGGGATTTCTCTTCATCGGTAAGTCTAAAAACCTTAAAATACAAGTGATATTTGTAATTATTACAATAGTATTATGTAGTTCGCAGACAAAAATGATACAATCGCAAGCAGAAACGAAATTATGTACATTGCTTGCAATACGTGGGTACCATCTTGTACTACGTGGGCGATTGCGCAATGCATTTCGTTCACTGCGAACGTCGCGTGCGACGAGCCAAAGCTTAAATTCTGCCTACTCTTTGCGTTTCGATAGTGTTGTACCAAGTTGTCAATAATGTCGATATTTAGTATGTGTGAATGCATTCAAATGATTATTATGTTATGATTAAAATAACTTTTGTTTATCCCATACTATCAATACCTTATTATTGTTTATTGATTGTTTTTCATCTAAAATTTGTTTTGAGGTTAAAATCGAAACATACATTTTAAATTTTATTTTTAGGTTTCCAACAGATCCAGATATGTTACAGACCTGACTAAAGCTATTATAGAAAAATATTAGTGTGAGATTGCATTTTATTCTGAAAAATTCGAATTTGAAAGATAGCAAGCGCATGCTATTGCTACTTAATAAATACGTTTTATTTCAAGACAATAATAAAATCTGAATTGAAATTGAATTTCAAGTACTTAATGTTCAATATTTGAAAAAAATCTTTTATGTTTACTTTTTTTTATCTTTAATTTTTTATGTGTGAGAGACCAATAAATATTTTTGCTTTCTTATTTTCTTTCTTTCTGTCCCGTCCCGAAATTAAAGCAAAAACTGCAAAACTTAAAGTAACAAAACTCAAGTAATTTTATCGATATACATTATCGACCTTTTGGTCACCGTAACATGTATGAGAAATATACGCAAGTGTGAGTGTACGTCAAACGCAATGTTTGCGCTAGTGTGACAACCAGTAGCAAGCTCGCGATCTAAGTGAGTGCGGTTTATTTGTGTGCATAATTCGCGTACTTATTAGCGTCTTGCATGTAGTGGATCTAAAGAGTGGGAGACAAGCGGCGACACGCGTTCTAATACAAATCAGGAACTATTTCCTTTCTAACCTCTTTTATCTCTTCTGTGAATGAAACAAACAAATGTCACCGACTTTTTTTTTACTTTTTGGAGTTTTGAAGTCGGTTGTTTTTTTAAATGACAACGTTTTCAACATATATGAGATATCGTTAGAACCGTCTTAATTGTCCACTGAACATAGGCTACGTGAAGTGTCACAAAACTCGATATGGCGCCCTCTAGCGGACAAAAAGTAAGTGTTAAAATATAAAAATGGAGATACGCCGTGTTTGGTATCATTTGAAAGGGCCTCACTTGTACATTTCGAAAATATTGCTCAAATTTAAAGTCACCCCCTCTAGCGGACAAAAAGTCATGTGTTAAAAAAAATAAACAAAAAAACTAAAACCCGACTACGACAAAAAAACCGACGCTGAAAAAGTATGAAACAAGATTTTCAGGATAGAACCATAAGAAAAGCCGTAGTCACACGATACAGGTACATACCCACCTAAACACTTTAATATCGGTTTTTTGTCGTAGTCGGGTTTTAGTTTTTTACTTTTTAAACTTTATTTTCTACTAGATTTTGTGTACTATAATCGGTACAATCTGCTATGTTATATCGATCTAAATAGTAACTTTATTATGCGTTTACAGGTGAGCAATCAGCCCCCCTATTGCGTATCTTTTTAACGTCAGTGGCTATCAGAAATGTCCATAGATTATCTGTAAATTGGTTATGGTTTGGTACATTTTTTTCTTAAAAACTCACCATTTGACAGTTATTTGATAGACATTATAAGTTATCCACTGTCATTAAAAGATACACAAGATTATCTCTAGATATATAGCCGTCGCTCGCCGCGTAAGAAGAGCGCTGGAGGGTCAAGCTGCGTATTAGGCGATTTATCGGTCTATTTGGCGGTATGAGGTAGGGACGGGGGGGCGGGGCCCCAGACGGACCAATAGCGTACCGCCAAAAATGCGATCCATTTTGGCGCATTTTTGGCGGTACGCTATTGGTCCATCAGTCTGGCTGCGTCACGTTCATTCTCAAAAAATCCATCGCGCACAAATGTTTTACGAAAAAATTATTAATGACGTAAATTGTTTTATGAAGAGAGAGGTCGATAATAATATTATTGATAATTTAAAACGATGCATGAAAAGGACCGCAGAGGCAACAAAATATTGCGGGTCTAGAGTGAGAAGAATTGGGTTTTTAATTGAACACAACACACACACAAAATGTGTGTTCATTATTTTTTATTTAACATATTTTTCGATGTCAACCTACTAATAAGCAATATACGAAGCCGAAAATGAAAAGCTAGTTCGAAAATAAAACAATTGGCCTAGTAGTTTCGTGCGCGAGTGTACCCATGCGCGAACACACCCCTCCGCTTTCCCCTCAGCGTTCTATTTATGTGCCGCCAAGTATACTTGGATTGCGCACTTCGCAACAGTATTGTTATGTAATAACTGAAGCCATAAAACGAACTCCATTACCGTATAAAAATATATGAGTTGCATTAAGGACGCACACACACAGAGGCGTCTCGGGCGCAGTGTAGCGTCGTGCGCAAGCGCACACGGCTGCAAGGCCGCTATCGATAACACAGCTGTACACAAAGTGCAAAATCGCGTGTTACACGTATATTAATTCAGTGAGTCCCGTCTCTTATCGGCGCTATCCACACCAATATTCCAAAAGCAGGATTTGCATTTCAAAACGTAGCGTCTCCGTACAGAAGCACCGTTCTACCCGCGCTATCAGCGCTTATTAACATTTTGTCGTCGGCTGAATCAATTAACTGCGGCCCTCGCATAATAATTAACTAAGTGACAGATTAACAAGTTTTAACACTCGGCGATAATGAAGATGTCGCGTACCCGAGCCAGATAAGCGCGTTCACTATTCATGTGGCTGTGGACGTAGAGGGGGGGGGGGGGGAGGTCTGGACTTCGCCGCTATCTGATTTACAGTGTAATCCGTTCGGTATTTCTGTTTATTGAACGACTGACCAAATCCGTGTGTCCCGAGGGCGTTTGACAATATCGGGTGCGTGGCGACGCGGACGTGGCGTCCCGCCCGAGGCCGCTCGTAAATCCTCGCTCGTTGATTGCTTTCCGCGCGCGCGCCGCTCCCTGCCACCCTCACATTTTAATATCCATTCAGCATCGCGTCCCTCCGTCCTCCTCTGACCTCCTCTGTCCTCCTCCGTGCTCCAACGCATGATTTAAGTTATTTGTTTTAGATACAACACCACGCGAGATATATCGCGGCGTTATTCCACAGTTTGTTTTAACAATTTGGAGTCTGTGTCAGCGGCCGCGGGCGACACACAGAGCGATGGCCGGCCCGCCGCCGTACAAAGCGCCACTAATAACGTAACCTTCATCAATATCGACGACTGATTTGTTACTATAACATTTTTAATTACTTTGCTTTTATAACAGTTAATGACACATTCATTTTTCTGTGATCACAAACACGATTGGTGAGTAGGTAAGCCTTCGTAGTGGGTACGAGTGGTACGACATGCGGTGGTTATTTTTTATAGGCGTCGCCGACGACGGAAAAATCGCGCCTTAGTTTACGTTTAAGATAATATGTCGAATGATTATAGGAAAAGTTCCTTCAAGAACATTACTGTCGAGAGTTAATTTAAATAGGAAACAAGTGAGAGAGAATAATCAATGTAAATCGAGTAACAACAGCGATTGGCTGCGATGTAAAGGTGTGTGCGCACTAGCGCGCCCGGCATGTGCGCGATTGATGATAATGACGGTCATATTTTACGGGTAGTGTGCTAAAACCGTCATAAAGCTGAATAAGTCGTGGTAATAACAATGCAGTAGACAGACGATGATTTAGAGCCGTAACCCGTTATCATCGAATTCATACCACGATCGTTCGGAGTCGGAACTCCGTGCATTTGTTTCATTATTAACTGATTAGACGCCTCACACTGATATCCTTTACATTAACAACGCATTAGTAAAATCAATAATGAAAATGTATTTTACTTATTTATTCATAAAGAGCCAGAAACAATAAAGAAAATAACAGAATCAATAAGCTTCCCTACACTTATTGGTAACGTGGACACTTGAACAGTCCTCAAAATACTAATGAATGAAAACTAAACATGTTATAATAACGTATGCAAAATATTCCATCAGGCAGGCAATCGTGTTTACGAGCGAAACTGTATCGATATATTCGAAATTATGATAACGACAGGCCGAATCGAGTTGCTATTGTTTATTCTGAGTGGATCGATCTAAGGCATTATTTATGCGGCTAGAGATTAATTAAAGCCAGGAGTGGACATGGTGCATTTACATAAGACACGGCGCGCGCATTTGCGCCGGAGAGCGTGGGCGGGACATCGCGTGCGCCCGCGCAACCGAGCAGCGTCGCCGCTGATATGTGAGGCGCGGATATGAAATTGAGATCATTATGTGTGCCCAATGCTATGGTGACGGTTATCAGTTGATGCTGATAACATCGACTTGCCCGGAAACCTTTCATCAGTGATATAAATAGGATATTATCAACACTTTATCGTGATTAAATACGGGTTGTAATGTCTGATTAAAGGTGCGGTCAGGATTTTGAAGCAATTGGATAGGTAACTTACAATGCACTCATGCTTAAGCATGAGTGCATTGTGCATTGTGCATTGTGCTTTTACTTAAGTAAAAGTGTATATTTTGGGGATTATCGTTTCTCTTGAAATGAAAATGGACTATTCGACGTTAAGACACGAAAGGAACAAACGCTATCAATTAATTGTCCCTTGTTTCAAAACGAGGAGAGCAGTCACAACTGGTCACACTCAAACATCCTGATCATAACAAAACCTCATCGGAAGTCGGTCGTGTGTGCAAGTGTACGAGGGACCCTTGTCTCCTGCGCCCGCGCCGCTACCAGACAAAAAGACGCGCTAAATAAACAATAAACAGATGATACATCAAGGAAAGCAATCACCGCTGCGCCGGCGGCTACGCTGGCCACACCGCTACGTTGGCATCACCGCTCGTTATCGCGCCACAAGCCCACAACACACAAATATTATTTAAGCTGTGACACGGCTCACATTTTAACGAGCACCCGAAAGTGTCGTTCTTTTTTTTGCGTTGGCAACATTATTCGCTCGGCTGCGGGTTAATGGGAAACTTAAATTGGTTATTTGCTCTATAATTTATTGGCATTTGGCATGAAGGCTTTACAATAGGGATGCATGACTAGTCTAATTTCTTTGAGTGAGCAGTGGTAGATCAATGAAAGTGGTCGAAATACAAATTGAGGGTGGTGCAGTTTGTAGGAAAACGTTGTGGCGAAACTAGCATGCCTAGAACCAAACGATCGAAGACATATGGCATACAGCAAGCCCCACAGATACCGCCCTGATCATCTCGTCAACAGGAGGCCTGACTCCCAGCATTGGAAACGCTACCTAAAGACCATGGTAATGCTATTTCATCATCACATCAACCGAAAGACGTCCACTGCTGGACATGGGCCTCCCCCCAGTGACACAACACAACCTTCACCAGGTCATGTGTCCAACTAGTACGAGGCCTTCCCTGCTATTTAGTTTTATGTTAATATGACTGTAAATGTGTAGATGTAATTAAATAACAAGATTTATAATCACAACTAAGTTATCTCACCTTTAGTATTTGCCTATTCTGTTTATTTAGCCCATGGCACTACACAGTTCTAGTCTGGTTTGGCACGCCGATAGCTATCAATCAAACTTACAAAGAATCCAATCACGCCGTTGCCCGAGCTGATGATTACACAATATCGTTGAGTGGTGTCTCTTCTCAGTGCCTAATGTCAAGGTGTTGTGTGTACTGTACGCTCTCTAGATCACAAGCCACCAGACAAAGTGCCCAGTACTGTGAGCAAGTCAATATATGTGGTGCCCGGTCACTATGAGAAAATCGTCACACCTACTACTCGGTCACATTAACTAGACGCTTGGCATTGTAACAATAATGTACAAAAACAATAAAATTATTGCAGTAGGTACGGTTAGCATCTTTGTTACCAATACGCGCGTCAATAATTTGGCCAGTTTTCTGTTGTTGTTATATTTTTTTTTTGTAATCTACCCTAATTACGTGTTTGGGCCAGTTGAGGTTGAAACACTGGAGCCATGGGGTCCTAGCGCCCGCCTAGTATCTCGTGTAATCGCTAAACTTTGGTAGATTCTTCTCATGACTCTCTGACTGGTCTATTACTTGGCCACCAGCATTGCCATTCAACTTGGTAAGTAATGCTTTCAGTCTTCTGAGCTCTTTTCCCATTGACGCAGCGATTCGAAAGAACTTTTTGACATCTTTTCATTCTTTATTCGCCTTATTAATAAAAATAGTTAAACCTGGTTTAACTTACGCTTGGTTTATCTCGCATGCCGTCACTTTCTTTTGAATATTTTTGAAGTGAGACGGCATGCGAGATAAACCAAGCGTAAGTTAAACCAGGTTTAACTATTTTTATTAATAAGGCGGTAAATAATAATAATAATAATAATAATATTCCACAACTATCACACAACGCCATCTAGTCCCAAGCTAAGCAGAGCTTGTGTTATGGGTACTAGACAATTAACTGATAAACATACTTATATATTTCTAAATACATACATATTATAGATAAATTACACCCAGACACAGAACAAATGATCGTGCTCATCACACAAACATTTGTCCTGGGTGGGAATCGAACCCACGACCTCCGGCATAGATAAATGCCGGAAAAATGTTAAAATGTTTAATGGATGTTGGATGGATAAATGTTTTAGATATTTGATGATTGATAAATCTATACTTTATTTATAAGAGTAAAATAAAGAAACTGGCCAATTGCGAGTAGTAGTAGTAGTAGGTTAGCCCCCCTTTTAATTTGTATTATTTGTTATTATAGCGGCAACAGAATACACATTTTGTGATAAGTTTGTTTTTCATAGTGTTTGTATGAATGACAAGGCTATATTTGGGGTTTTATAAATATGCTATATCTAAAAACTACAAAGAAAAAGGAAGAATAGTAGATTAGTAGCCAAGGGCTGTAAGGCATCAATCAATTGCAGCCCGAGATATTTAGGCGCACGAGTGCAGCGAGGGCCACAAGTTGTTGGTGACACAAGTTCTAATTCTTAGACCGATCACTGTCTAGTACCAGTTTCTGAAAGGGCAGTGATATCAAAGAGATGAATACAAGGGTACGTAATTAGATCTAGCAAGGGTCTAGTCTTTATATTTCTTAATGTGAGTATGGCTTAAAATTGGACATTTAGCTAAGGTATCATCCCCCATTAGGTCTATAGTATATCGTGTAGGTGGGCTGCTCACACTACAGTCCGGATACATTTCTCAATCAGCTCATTGTAAAGGGTTATTTTTGTTAGTAGCGAAGAGTCGCTGACTTTCAGAGAGTCGTTCGAGGTAATGGTATTGTGTGCATAGCATATTATTGTACTTCTAGTTCAGATATTTGTTTCAGTGCCTGGTCATGATTATCAAGGGATTGCTGAATAGGAGATGGTAATGTTCCTGAAATCCATATTATGCTGGGTCGGAAGTTCAGCAAGCTGGTTCTTAAGTTATTTTTAGGTTATTATTTAATTTTCTCTATTAATTCAATTTTTATCTTCACTTTGTTTTTGTTCCCGCAGCAGCTGGCTGCACTAATTTCCAAATAGTACTCTTTGTCCGCCCCGGGAATCGAACTCATGACCCCAGGTCACAATCACCACGTGTAGATATCACTTTATAGGTTGTTTCTAATATAATTAATGGATTTAAAATAAACTAAACACAATAAATCAAGCGCGCGCGTCGCGCTTTGGTTGAACACACGTTGAAGGACTATCCGCGAGAATATTTTGCCAAGTCGGTAAAGGTTTTTCAGGCGGTATGGTAATGGAAACAAAACAGTGACACGGGGTCGCGGTAGACCAGGAAGGAGATGGTGGGACGAACTGGATGTCTTCTTTGAGAATTGGATAGAGGTTGCACGGAATCGTGATCGTCACACGAATCGAACAAATAAATTTTTAAAAAGTAGTTCTCAATCTTCAGGTAAATCAGTCTTAATTGTACGGATACAATATAAAACCATAACCACTCCTGAACAACCAAAATGGTAAAATGTTTTAAAAGTACATTAATGAAATCTGTTTGGGTGGTTGATGGTGAACTGCAGACCACCCCAGGGTTAGAGCGTGATGAGAGCTATAGCTGAGCACAAACGGGGCACCGACTGCGTCACCATACATCCCGATTAAAATATATGGTTCCACGTCGCACCCAGTTATCACAATCAAAATAAATGACAAATGAAAACCTCAGTGTTGCAAGTCACGACCCGCTCGCTGTATTTTTTCATCGCTGGCAACATTCCCCGTCGCCGCTTTGTTGTTCCACACTCGTCCGACGGATTTTCAATAAAACCTCTCTTAGGGACATTGGCCTCCTTTTTTTCTATTTTGACTTGTGAGAATATATTCTCACGCACCTGTTACCCTTTCCATTTCCAACTTATGACTATATCGCTTGTTAGTGTTCTGTGACTGACACGGTTGTCCAGTGAAATGTGTCTCATAATGTTTCTTGTTCTTGTAATCACTTTGTAACTAGTTCCAACTGATTTTTAGGTTTATTTTTCAAGTTAGCACGCATGTACATAATCTATCTATTATTTCTTTTTATCGTTTCGTTTTTGTTTATATTTGCCGCAAAGGAATTACAATGAAAAATAAACGGGAGGAAGGTATCGATGCTGTGTGTCGATAGCTGATGTATGTGGCGGATGACGGCGAAAAGGGCTCGGTGGGCGCTGGGGCGCATGCGTGGTGATGTGTCATGGTGCGCCCGCGCCGCCGCGCCGCACAGCGCGCGGGTCACAGGTCGCCTGCGCACAGTGCGCACCGGACCGCCTACCCCGCGCGCATTCCTTCATGCGTGCCGATGGCAACCCGGCCGAGTGCGAGACTCCTCGAAAACCACCACGCGACCCAGCCTCACATCACTTCCAGATTCGGCCGCACAGCCTCTTCACAAATGACTCGGATAATGATGACTTCGTATATTTCTAATACGTCGAAGGTTAATTGGACGTAGGCAGTGTATTGTAAAAGAATTAACTCATGGACCTGGGGCTCAACCAAACGATTCTCTTAGTGTATACATTTTTTCTCTATTACTTAAACAATTTTGTGGAAATAATTTTATATCAATTTTCATGACGGAATCAATTCCGCAGTGAATGAATAGAAAAACGTTAAATGGCTCGATTACAGTGAGAATTGAGTGAGCTAAATGACTGATGAAATGAAAATATTGAATCCTCAGAAGTAAGAAGAAGGACCTCGCCTCATATTACGAGACTGGGATGAGCTCATATAGGTATTCACAATTAATTGACAACAGATTATGGAAAAACACTTCATTATATAACATCACGCCTGGTTTCGCCATGGAGAGGGTGTGTGTGGCTATACTATTTGTGCAAATAGTAAGTATAGTCACATTTCGACAGTTAGTCCCATGTAATAATGTGCGTGTCTTATTGCCAGCCCTAGTGCACAAATCTAGGCTCCGGCTGCTACTGAAAAATCCTAACGGAAAACCTATATTTATGGTTCTGACATGGCAATCAATGCCACTTAGACCACCAATGCTGGCACGATGGATAAAGTTGAAAAATTAAACCAGCTTCTAAGTAAATTCATCATCATCATTATCAGCCTATAATGTTCCCACTGCAGGGACTCGGGCTCTCTTAGAGAGGGATGAGCTATAATCCACCACGCGGGCCCAGTGAGGGCTGGTAGTCGATGTCACATTTATCTTCGAATTGTTGGTTCTAAGACATGCCGGTTTCCTCACGATATTTTCCTTCACCGTTCACGTAAAATAACGCGCCTGCCTGGGTTCGAACTCACGACTCACACTGGGCCACCGATGCTCCTCTCTCTAAGTAAATTATCCCGGCAAAAAGTTGGACAACAACGACAACGAACCGATCGTTGACAAAATTGAGATGGAAATAGGGATGGGGCAATCCCTTTTGAACGAGGTGATGAACTGAACTCTTACCTAAAGGTACCTACAATAATTATGGTTAAGAGACCTGGTAGGTTCTGCTGGGCGCTGTGAAATGAATGAGTTTAACTGTTTTTCGCATTTTTATATCTTCCTGTGTTATTTTTGGAACTCAAACAAACAATTCGTAAATTAATAAAACTAACTTAAAAGCGAGCAGTACAAGCACAGCTCGACGCCAGCCAGTTTCTCTTCACACACATTTACCGAGACAGCTTTATACTCTGTTTAATTTAAACCAAATGAAATTGTATAAAAAGCAGCAAACGGGTTAATTAAAACCAATATCATTAACATGTAGGCCGGCCCGGGCGGCACTATTAACGTCGCCGGCACCGAACCTGGGACCTTTATTGAAATGAGTAGAGGAGACATGTGTCCCTAGACCACACACTACGCGATTATGGTCTTCAGAGCATCATGGAGCACCCCCGCTGAGTCCTACTGATTGAGACAGGCTGTGTCATGGGCTCATTGACGCGTGGACACAGGACGATGTCACGATTTCATGATGTTATGTTTGAGACAGGCCGGCTTGACTGCAGTATTAAACCACTGCAAATCTTGAAAGCCGTACTGAACATTGGCGACAACCAGAAACGCGCCGATATTATGACGCTCGACGAAATCCTGGACCAACAATGTAACTTTTTTGGATTCCGTAACGAAATTAATCGGAAAAGAATAGAAAACTGGAATAAAATAATATTGGGATAAGCCTAGTTGCCTAGCACCACGGGACGCCACGGGCCTAAATGACATCATTAATATAAATGGGTCCTAAATTGTGAGGCGTTTAAGTATAATAATATTTGATCCCAATAAAAGTTTTGGCAAAAATGCTTCAACACACGGTAATCTTTATAAATATAATTCTTCTGTGAGTGTGTATGTCACTGAACTCCTCCTAAACGGCTGGACCGATTTTGATGAAATTTTTTGTATGTGTTCAAGTGGTTTCGAGAATGGTTTAGATTTACAATTGGACCCGGTAGGTGGCGCTGCTGTCCGAGCAGGACGACGTCTGCCAGGTCCACTAGTAATATTATACGTTCTATGTGTAGTTCTATACAGGTTGTCAACAAACCCTTCACGAAGCTGTCAACCAAGCAATATGTACATCAAACTAAGTACTCCTACGGAAAAATTATTGCTAGGAAACTATTTTATTTGGGTGGAAAATTACATTTTACGGTAAAACTCAATGTAGCACTCTTAAAAAATTATGCTAGTGGATGCTTTGAATAGTAAACGGGTCCTGGAGGCAATTTAATTGAAGCTATAATCTGAAAATTTTGTATTAAAAAAACAGCTGTGAAAAATTTTAAACTTTGATCCCCAATGTCTCCGTAACGAATATGGTCTAGAACAAAAAAAATATCGCGGTGACGGGGATAACAAGTGCCTTTAGGACTCTAGACTTTATGGTTGTGTTGATGTGGAATTCAACTGAAAACTGCAAAAGTTGTCTTAGTTGAAGATAATCCCAGTTTTTTGCTACATCTGTCTTTTAAGTACAAAGGATAAGCGTTCGCTGGGATTTTCAAAGCTGACCTGCCTTAACTTCACAAAGCCGATTGATAGAAATATCAGAAACTTACTGCCGCTCTTACATCCGTATCTATAGTCAAGTTAAAGTAATTACCTACTTGAACTTATGTAATTACTTATACATACATTTTTATGCAATGAACAAGACTTTAAGCGAAGTTAGAACCGTCATTGAAAGCAAACCTAAGAATTCTAACTTTTGATAGTTCTAATATCAAGGAATTACTAAATTACAGCGAAAAAATCGTATCTTAAACAATGACTTTTACTGAAGTAATCACTATGACTTGTTTATAGATACGGGTGTTAGATGTTTAATGATTACTTAAGCCGTCACTTAGTACCTAAAGTTTTGTATGTCAAATCTTTATCATTAAACGTCTCTGAGTGCGGTAGTAAAACTCAAAGACACTAAAGTAAGAACCAATGATGAATGTAAATTCATTCGTAATCCTAATCGTTAAACCCCGATCAACCGGACTTCTTCCGTTGAGAACACAACACAAAAGTGACAGATATCTAAGCTATCTACTTCTTTACTGAGATAACTGCATTTTGTTTAGATACACTGTAATTTATTAATGTTTTGTTGGATTATTTACTGTAGAACCATTTCGGTGTGAATTAATAAGTTAATCAGGGTGTGGCACAACTTGGGAGAGGTCTCTGTTATGCGGGCGCCACACACTCGACGAGTGGCATGGGAAGTAGCGAGGAAAGGAGGCAGAGACATAGTGTGGCAACGTTACTCGTCATGCAGCACGTCATGCTCCTCGTCCTGCACACCGCTCCGCGATGATCGCGCGATGAATACATGTGATCCACCATCTCCGTCGTCGAGGACGATGACGACGATGTATATTTCTTTTTGTGACATTGATATAATTAACTATACTAAAAATGCATAGCGCGCACGCTGCCACAGTTTCATCGTCCACCAAAGGCAAATAACAAGTGAGGAGCGTCGCGATTAATTGCGCGAGTAGAACATCGCAGCAAATAGCGGCAGCGCGAGGAGCATGGCGATGAGCAGCGCGAGGAGCATAGTGTGGCGCCCGCATTAAACAGAGAACTGCTACAGGATGAATAATTGTAAGAGTTCTTTTTTTGGACGGTGATGGGAAATCATCAAATGACTCCTCCCGCAAAGCTCTCGGTAGAGCGGTAGGGAGTGTCAAACTCCCTACCCTACTCCTACAGCCTAAAAAACAACGATGCTCCTTCTTAGCCCTTCGTGTCGAGGCCACGGTATCTCTTTCGAACAACCCGCAGCCCCGACGGGGAATTGATTGAGCTGGACCTAGATTTAATTTACATAATTTTAGAAAATGAGTTGACTCTAAATGTTAAGAAGACATTCATGGCTAGATACTAACAGACGCTCGGATCAGTCTTCAGGTAAAACAGGCTTGCATGGATCATAGGTTGGTCTGTGAATGGGTGTCCATTACATACCGATTCATCTGGCAGTCATTTGTAGAACTTCAACCGTCGTAACAGGAGTCAGTGACCCCCAAGTTTGACGTCCAGTCTTACCAAGGGGTAACATATTACCCAGTACTAACTGGGCTATCGAGATCAGATACATTATGTAGTCGCTCCATGTACAGTACTGATATTCAGCTGCATCCGGTTATACTGGAAGCCGACCCGACCATAGTTGGGAATAAGCCTTGCAATGATAAAAGGACACAGCAGATGAGCTGGCCAAGAGAGGCTCAAGCGATACAGTATTTGGACCAGAACCACTCCTGCCCATACCTCAGACCCAAATAAATACATGGCTGCGTTCAAAACCCCAGAAAAAACACCTCACTGAATGGAGAAATAGCGAAGGATGCAGGCAAACAAAAGATGCAGTTCCGGCGGCATCAATGAAGTTTACTCGCAATCTCATCAAACTTAAAAGGGACAAACTCCGTAAAATCATAGGAATTTTAACGGGTCACTGTTCCCTAAACAAACATCTACATAACATAGGTGTACAGCAGCGACAGCCCACTGTGCAGAGGATACATGGAGGCGGAAGAAGAGTGCAGGAGCGTGGCAGATCACCGGGCACAAACTCTACGATTGATCCCCATTAACTCTCCCGGAAGCCTGCAGCAGTCTGGGAAGGCTGCTGCAATTCTAGGACGACCTATGTTGGTTGGTGTAGGTATTCTATAAAAATAATGCACAATGGCCGAATCACATAAACTAAACTAAACTATAGTTGGGAAAAGGCTTGGCATTATATGACTTGTTTTAGTTTAGTATTTCATACGATTACTATACTTAGTAACTTTGAAATATTTTTAGGAATACAATCTGAACATTTACGAATATATCGTTTATGAGAAATATGTCAAGTTTATTAGTAACATCTTCAACCTATAACATTATGGGTGCGGCCAGGAGTGGTGCGGCGCGTCTTCATCTAAACGTCAAGCCTACTTCCCATTTGTCGTCAACAGCACAATGTCCAATCGTTTCTCGTTATTAAGACTTTTATTAACATATTTATTGGCTGATAATAAATATATTGATTTATAGTTTCGTGTCTTTATAAAGATTTCATCGAACTGGCGGAAAGCTTTCAATTCCAATACAAAGTATTTATGGGCGGATTGATTTTTAAATCATTTAATAATACATAAATCTTTGATTTATTTTTTAATATGAAACTGTAAATGTCTGATTTAATGAGAATATGAACATTGAGAGGCGTATCACCTATTCGTATAACGTGTCATCTATTTTTTACTTTGTACAGTCGAACAAAGCTAATAAGTATACGGGTAGAGTTCTTTATAATTCTAGAACACTGGAAGTATTGACTGCAATTTTGTTTTTTATAGTGTTTCGCTTTAAGGCGACATTAGCTGCCCGCGACCTTGAGCGCGCGTTTAACTCATCGCCTAAACAAATAAGGTTGAAAATGGCGATGCGTTTGATGCTCGTGACTGCCAAAATGAACGATAGTTCGCAGATTTAATTTATTTAAAAAAAAAATACGCTGTAATGTTAAAATATTTTTACATAATATGTCTTTAGTTGGTTAAATTTCCTTTCTGATAGTAAAAAAAAAATAACAGTTGTCACTCAAAATATTGAGCATTTCGAGACGAAAAAGTTTTTTCGTGTGATTTTTTTGTGATTTTGTGATTTTTTTTTCGAGGTTCTTGATTACTTTTAGAAAATATTTTTGCATAAGTCTTTTACCAATACATTTGACTATACACTGTATTTTTTTTTGGAATTGTAATAAGTAGCAATACGGCTAACTCTGCGACGAAAAACAGGTCGTTTTTACGGTGCCCCTTTGACTGCGCCTTGCGACTGATGTCAAACGCTGTATCGTTTGACATCAGTCTCTAAATGTATCTGTATAATCCTAAAAGTAAATACAAGTTAGCTGGCTGTATACTTATTAGCTTGTTTGACTGTACCAAATAGACGATAGAAGAGCTCGTGGCTAGATAATAACAGCCGTTCGGGTTAATCTTCAGCTTAAGCCACGCTTGCATATATTGGTCTGTGAATGGATGACCACCCATTACATACTTACCGAGTTTCCTCCGTAACTCGGACAGCAAATTAAGCCGTTGGTTACAGCTGACAATTTTAGATCTTTGACGGGCTTAGTAGGCGACTCGGCCGCTGATACTTGCCCGATCCGGCCGAGACAGGAATTTCATGAACGTAACATGTCGTCAGTGGCCCGAAATTCTGACAACCAGTCTTACCAAGGGGTCATAATATTAACTAGTACCTACTAATTAGGTTGTGGAGTTCAGATAAAATACTGGTATTCAGCTGCATCCGGTTAGAATTGAAGACGACCCCAACATAGGTGAGAAAAGGCTAGGCCTTAGGCAGATGATACGTAATACAGGGTGTAGGCAGATGATACGCAATACAGGGTTTAGGCAGATGATACGTAATACAGGGTGTAAACGAACCCTTCACGGAGCCGTCAACCAAGCTTTATGTACCTACAATGAAACTTAGTAACCCTACGCAAAAATTATTACAGGATGGCTTTTTTCTGGATGGAAAATCACGTTTTACGGAAAAACTAAACGTAACACGCTCAAAACATTGAACTATGTCCGCCTTATTACAAAACGACAAAACGTAGTTAAACCTGGTTAACGGTGGACTTGGTTTATCTCGCATGACGACTCACTTCAATAATATTCAAAATAAAGTGACAGCAGTGATGGATTAACCCTTAATCAAATTAAGCAATTGCCTAGGGCATCACGTCTGGGGGGGCACCAGAAGAAGCACGAAAAAAATCCGTCCTTATGGCATCACGTCTCACTCTCACGTCACCAAAAAACCTCACCCAAAAAAAAAATTCTAAGACTAATTTGAAAATTCGCGCGTTAGTTGACACAAGAGTCCAGACCTAGAGTCATAACCCCGCTCCCGCTTGCCCACTCGCTGCCCGCTAGTGCATTCGGCAATTCGAATGCACCGGAAATATGCAACGCATTTCAATAAATAAATCAATATAATTATGCTTTGCCCCTACTCCACTTCTAAGGTACGTTTATTTCTTTCATCATCTTATTTTCCAAGCCTATTGCCATCAACCGATGTAATTGGGAGCAAGCCCATTGTCATCTTTACAGTATAGGAACACATTACACACATACGTACATTTTTCATTTATGCTTCGTTTCTTTCGGTCGTAGCGCGCGTTATAAAGCCTTCCTCGATAAATGAACTATCCAACCTCAGATCAAGTAAAAAAAGTTTTTTACTTGATCTGAGTATCCAACACTAAAAGATTTATTCAATTCCAACCAGTAGCTCCTGAGACATCTCTCCTCCAAGCGGCCGTAACGCTTTTTCGTGACAGGCCTTTAATTATTATTATATTGCGATATCTATACAGATATTTGTATACTACCTATAGAGTAAAGGGCATAAATATTCTATACTTATTAAGTTTTCATTCTAACGAACACATTTTTTTAGATTAGGTTAATACTTTATGAGTCAAATAAGCCTCACAAAAATTCATTATTTTTAATCTGACTGGCCTGTTGATCTAGTGGTTAGTGACCCTAACTGCTATGCCGGAGGTCGTGGGTTCGATTCCCACCCAGGACAAATGTTTGTGTGATGAGCACGATCATTTGTTCTGTGTCTGGGTGTCATTTATCTATAATATGTATGTATTTAGAAATATATATAAGTATGTTTATCAGTTGTCTAGTACCCATAACACAAGCTCTGCTTAGCTTGGGACTAGATGGCGTTGTGTGATAGTTGTGGAATATTATTATTATTAATCTAAAATTTTAAAAGTAAAAGTTGTTATTGTGAGGTCGTCGCTGATAGACTTAGGCTGTCGCGGACTTTTTTTTTTAACTCTTAAAGAGGAATAATTCCACCGTTCCGATTATTCCGTTCGAAGCGGTAGTTCCTGAGATATGTGTCCCCCAAGCGGCCATAACGCTATTTCGTGACAAATAATCCAAATACACCCCATCTTTAAAGAATTTTAACTTCAAGAACTAATGTTTTTAGGCGGTAAATGTATAAAAAATACCAATTCTAGTTGACATACGGATAGGGGGGCCCACAGGCGTGGATTGCTTAGGGCATCAAGTAGTCTTAATCCGTCACTGCATGCGAGATAAACCAGGTCTAACTTAAACCAGGTTTAACTACCTTTTGTAATAAGGCGATGTATGTTTCGAATAGAAAACGGGTCATAGACGTAATTTAAGTAAAGGTAAAACCATGGGAATTTAAAAACAAACTCGTGAACAATTTGGAACTTTGTCGTCTAATATTTCCGTAACTATGAACAAGTGTTTTTTGGCTTTGTAAAGGGTATTTTTACGCCATTTAAAGAGGCTATCAAAAGAAACGTGATAGAGAAGTTGTGATATGTATATGTGTTATCTATACATATATTGTCTCAGCGACCGACGCCTTGACAAAGGTAGGTAATTGTTTATTTTTTAACACTTTACCTGGTGTAATAAAAAATAAACAATTCAACTCAACTTCAAGTGACTACACTTCAAGTAGCGAGGAATTCTAATTTGGATTTTTTTCGCTTTTTCCCGTTTAATGTATGTTAAAATGTCGTTTCATTCAATTCAATCGACGATTACACGATTTTTTTTATTTTTTTACGTTGCCTCCACACTAAGAATTTCTCCTGTATGTGTGTATGGTACTGCAAGCAACAATAGTACAACAGGTACTATTGTTGCTTGCAGTACCAATATGTGCACAATAGCAACGTTTAGCCGAAATTTTCGTCAATAACTGTTTGATTTCCACACAACGAAACTTATATTTCGGAACCCATCATATAATCATAAAGTAGATCTTATCTCAAAGTTGCATTTCACGGGAACTTCGCGTTTGAACTTTGGCAAATGTACATATTGGTACGAGACTCGTGACTGTATTGTAAGCATCACTATGCCCTATGCACTCTAAGCATAATTATTGCCTCATAAGATTCGCCGAGCCGTAATCACCTTCGTGGTGGCAACCCTGGCAGTATAAGTCTACATCGTCGCCGGACGCCGGTGTGACCGTTACGTAATGTTCGCCAAGCTAAGTATTACCACCCTTACGACACTTACTTGGCATAGTCCTGCTTGCAGTAGACCTGCCGGTCGCGCAGGAAGCAGGAGGGGTGGCGGTCCAGCTGCACTGCACAGACGCAGCAGCGCAGGCAGGCGGTGTGCCACGCCCCTCCCCCCACCTCCAGCAGGAACCGGTCTGCGATGGGCTCGCCGCACGCGCAACAAGTGCGGTGCTCCGTCTGAAACATATAGGAGGTATGATGAAGAAGAGTGCAAGGTTCGAGCTCCTGAGTTGTTACAAAAACGAATGAAAGCATTCTTCAACATTCGCCCAGTAGTCTAGGCAACAAGTGCCTTTTTGATGAAGTTTTTTCAGCAGTCTCCGAAAATTATGATTGAGGTGTCATTCGATTCGGAATGGCATCCAGATGATTTTTGAAAAAATTCAAGTTCCGCTTGCAAAAATTGCAAAAGTTATTAACAATTAACTAAAAAATTGAAAATGGGTTTAGTGTTTTGCAAATATCTCAAAACCTAATAAATTATTTTCAAATTTGAAATAAGATTCAAAAAGAAGAGGAAATTTCCTAAAGAATGTTCTAACTTTCGGAATTGTAGGACCAATATTAATAACTTTCCGATCGGGTTGAAAATACGCCCGAAAACTGGTACTCCGTCTTACGCAAGCTACGCTCCATTCGGACCTTTAATGAATAAATTTTATTTAAACTTAATTAATATGAAAATTAAAAATTTAAAAAATTCAGGCGCCTGCTGGATAGATCAATACACAATAATCTGTGATCTAAAAAAATTTATCGCGAATTTTCAATAAGTTATCCATTAATTAATTAACAATTTTTTGTAGCACGAACACTGACATTGCAAGTGCGATAATTATTACACTATTCATCTGAGATTTTTTCCTTTCGTGGAGCTATTTTTCAAAGGTCTTAGAATAGGCTCTCGTTGGAAAAAATAAAAAAATGTTAATTTTCGATTTTTTATTAACAATTTACTGAAATGAAAAATTTCAAACCTTCATTAGACATTCAAAAATTCTTTTTTTTATTATATTATTATTGAACCGTTTTTGTACGATCAGAAGCTACTTAAAAAATTATTTTTTACATTTTTTATATCCTGTTTTTTTAAATATTTTTATAAACAAATGCGTTGTTTATGAGATAATTTAATGTTTTTTTTAATATCGTAATCTTTGATAATAATCATGATTTTTTTTTTTAAAAACCTTTTCTTAAAAAAAAATTGTATTGCTTAAAAACGCATTTGTTGATTAACAATTATTTTCTCCCACTTCTAATTAATATTAAGGTACCATTTTTTTTAAATCACCATTATTTGTTTTTTCTTTTCGAAATATAAAAAAAAATGTTTTTAAAAACTTTCATTGTTTATGTAATAAATAAACAATTTGTAAAAAACAAATAAATTTTTACTTTATATTTTTTTCTTGTTTTACTTATTGTCACATAAACAGAATAATTCTTTTTTTTTTCATTTAATTTTTTTTACAACTTTTTTTTTAGTTTGAAAAAAAACAAAATCATATCTGTTTTTGTGACAATATTTACTTATTGTCACAAAAACAGATATGATTTTGTTTTTTTCATTAAATTTTTGTTATAACTTTTTTTTTTAATTTGAAAAAACAAAATCATATCTGTTTTTGTGACCATAAGTAAAATAAGAAAAAAAATATAAAGTAAAAATTTATTTGTTTTTAACAAATTGTTTATTACATAAACAATGAAAGTTTTAATAAAACAAAACTTTTTTTTATATATCGAAAAGAAAAAACAAATAATGGTGATTTAAAAAAAATGATACCTTAATATTAATTAGAAGTGGGAGAAAATAATTGTTAATCAACAAATGCGTTTTTAAGCAATACAACATTTTTTTTTAAGAAACGGTTTAAAAAAAAAAGACATGGTTATTATCAAAGATTACGATATTAAAAAAAAAACATTAAATTATCTCATAAACAACGCATTTGTTTATAAAAATATTTAAAAAAACAGGATATAAAAAATGTAAAAAATAATTTTTAAGTAGCTTCTGATCGTACAAAAACGGTTCAATAATAATATAATTAAAAAAAAAGAATTTTTGAATGTCTAATGAAGGTTTGAAATTTTTCATTTCAGTAAATTGTTAATAAAAAAACGAAAATTAACTTTTTTTTATTTTTTCCAACGAGAGCCTATTCTAAGACTTTTGAAAAATAGCTCCACGAAAGGAAAAAAATCTCAGATGAATAGTGTAATAATTATCGCACTTGCAATGTCAGTGTTCGTGCTACAAAAAAATGTTAATTAATTAATGGATAACTTATTGAAAATTCGCGATAAAATTTTTTAGATCATAGATTATTGTGTATTGATCTATCCTGCAGGCGCCTGAATTTTTTCAATTTTTAATTTTCATATTAATTAAGTTTAAATAACATTTATTCATTAAAGGTCCGAATGGAGCGTAGCTTGCGTAAGACGGAGTACCAGTTTTCGGGCGTATTTTCAACCCGATCGGAAAGTTATTAATATTGGTCCTACAATTCCGAAAGTTAGAACATTCTTTAGGAAATTTCCTCCTCTTTTTGAATCTTATTTCAAATTTGAAAATAATTTATTAGGTTTTGAGATATTTGCAAAACACTAAACCCATTTTCAATTTTTTAGTTAATTGTTAATAACTTTTGCAATTTTTGCAAGCGGAACTTGAATTTTTTCAAAAATCATCTGGATGCTATTCCGAATCGAATGACACCTCAATCATAATTTTCGGAGACTGCTGAAAAAACTTCATCAAAAAGGCACTTGTTGCCTAGACTACAGCTTTTCATAAATATGTTGGGTTCGACTCTCGGTCTGGTTTGCCCAGAAGCAGCTTAACATCAGTATTTTATATGACGTAATTGCCTTTCTGATCTCCACAGCCCATCAGTTGCTATGTAACACGGTATCCCTTGGCAGTACTGGTAGTCAGGCTTTAGCTTCTAACTACTTGTGTTGACTGCCTAAGTTTCATAAATGACAGCTGAGATAAGGCATGGACGAGGTCTTGGAGTGTGTGGGCACTGGGCATGACTGAAGCTAACATACGTACGATTGCCACTAGTCCCTCAGGTACCTATTTGCATTACATCTGATAAGCTTGTAGTAGGCCTGAGGATGCTTTACAAACAGACAAGGAGTTTGGTAGTTAGTGAAACACTTAACGAAAACTTTGTGATTCTTGTTTTAAAGATGCCTGAGAATTGTAACGTATTGTGCTATCCACTCATAAGAGGAACCTATGAAGATAAATGTTGACATTGATGGATGGGAAGGAAGGCCAAAGAAAGGATGGATGGTTTGTGTGAGGAATGATTATAATTATGAATGAAAGATGCAGCTGATGATTAAATGATAGCGTGACGAATTCCCGTGCAGGGCACGATAGTGGCGGTAAGTTCCCTCTTTGAGGAGTGGCTAGAGAGGAGCCACGGTGTCGTCACCTTCCGTCTAATGCAGGTTCTCACCGGGCACGGATGTTTCGGGAGGTACCTGTACCGAATCAGGCGGGAGGAAACGCCTGGATGCTTCCACTGCGAGGATAGACCGGAGGACACGGTGGAGCACACTGTGGAGCACGCCCTGCTTGGGCAGAGCCCCGCCGTGTTCTCTCGGCAACAGACCGTGTTGACGGCGCGTTCGTGTTCCACGCGCGCCTCATAGAGATGTCAGCAAGGCGACAACAAGGAGGGGCCCGCAAGGGCCGACGCCCGTCGGGGCTGCGGATTATCGAAAGAGATGACGCAGCCTCGACAAAAGGGCGAAGAAGGAACATGGGTTGGTTTTTAGTCAGTAGAAGTCTGACACTCCCTTCCGCTCTGCCCAGGGGGGTTATTTGATAATTTTCCAACGACCAAAAAAAAAGGGTACACAGATGATGATGTGTGTTGCCAAGGAGAAGATTGACAAAATGATCTGTAACACAGAGTTACCTTTTTATTGAATCTTTATTTATTTAGAGGCTTTTACCTTACAAAGGAACGTCAATCTCATCATACCCTTACCAATTATTACACGTAATTATAATATTATTAACACAAATATAATATTGCGCAAGCGAGGGAGATAGTGATGCTTTATCGACCCAAATGTTAAACCCTATAAAGCGCTTGTTGCGAAAACACCACCATGTTTACATATTGCTTGCAAACAACAACAAAATCAATAACATAATTACATTGCCCAATAATTCTCTACTCACTGTTTAACAAATAAACAACAGTCGTGGCAATAACAATGCTACACTTTCTGTCACCCTTCGACGCCACAGAAATAATTGAATGCTTTAAAATCGAGTTATATCGCGACATGTGTGCGGGTGGAGGCGTGGCGCCGCGTAATCTAATGATACTGCAACACCGCGCCCTAGTCACACTGTGGCATACGCAGAACAAACTCTAATCAGTACGTAACTTAGTTTAGTTTTCATGTTGCAAAATTGTGTCATTGAATATGCATTTTGAGCGAAGTAGGTTCGGACGTGATTAGATGTTGTTTGATGAACTTGAAAGAAAAGCAGGTTCATTCTTTTTCAATAAGTACACTTTCTCGGAAACTGTTTCTTATCACACTACTAATAATTTCAGAATGTAGTGTATTTCACACAAGTGTTTAATTAATCTTATATTATAAATTATATTGTCAATTTTTGTAGTACCATACGGTGGGTGTCACACCCGTCTGGTCTTTTAATGCTGACGTTCAAGTAGATGATGCATGCATGCAATGCTGAATTGCATCTTTAAAAATCTTTAAAAATAACTAGAACAACTTACGCATTTAACGAAAGTGCCGAGAACTGTGAAGTCCATAAGTAGTTTAGTTTATAGTTTTAGAAATTTCAGCACTCCACCCTATCGGATGCTTGGCTTAAATGTGAGAAGTTTTTCTAGAAATAATTGTTACAAATGAATAACTATACGCCTCCGCCTTTCATTTAACGACGATCTCTATTGGGAACTTGTTGTTTTGTTATGTTGAACAAACACAAAAAAAAACTTTTTAACAAAAAATAAAACCGACTTAAAAAAAAACACAAAAAAGTGAAAATAGTAGTTTATGCGACTGTGCATAATGAAGGGCATTACAACACAAGTGTGGGTTTAAGAAACGAGCCGAAGGCGAGTTTCTTAATAGCATCACACGAGTGTTGTAATGCCTAATTATGTATAGTGGCATACACTAATTTATCTACCCGAATATCATAAGGGCTCTATGATGGGCTCAGGAACCATAGGGAAATGACCAGCATTGTTACCAGTGTAATGCAATAAAAAATAAACAGGTTATTAGTTGCATTAGTCGCTGCATTTACGATATCTGGCGGAGTGTTCATGTTAATTTCTGAGTCACTATCACTCATTTTCGACAGAAATAAAGAACTTATCAGAAAATTTTTCTACTCAATGAAAGGGAATAAAAAGCTAACGAACAAATGACAACTCGAAATGGCGGCGTTTCGGATATCTGTCATTTTTTTTAAATCATAGGCAAACGAACAAAGTCACTATTCTTGTGTCACTCGAGATCAAAATGTCGTGCGATTTATAATTAAAATCATACTGAATTGGGGTTTCGTATCGATAGGTATCTGTTTTAATGTAGATACTAGAATAGCACACTCACTTGAATTTGACACCTGTTCCAAATTTAAACTCATAACCTACTGTTTTCAGTAGGTTATGAGCTCATTACGGTTCTGTTAGTTTCTGCTGGTTGGTAATGCTGGTCATTGCCTATGGTTTTTGAACGCATTAGTAGAGGGTTTATGATATTTGGGTAGATAAATAAACTTTAGAAGAAAAATCAGTTTCTGAAGTCGGTGACTTTTGTTTGTTTGATTTCATTTTTTTGCCACCGACTTCAGAAACTGTTTTTTTTTTCTAAAGTTTATTTTTCACTTTTTGTTTTTTTTTTTAAGTCGGTTTTATTTTTTGTTAAAAAGTTTTTACTTTTTAGTGGTTCACATGTTCATGGGTCAATGTGGACAACATAGTTTTTTTTTGAGTTTCGTTGATTTTTCAAAAACCGCTTGTCCGATTTCGATAAAAAAAATTATGGGACCATTTCGGAAGTATACCCTTTTCAACAAAGAAAGAATTTTTCAAATCGGTTAGCAAGTGACGGAGTTATGCCCGAACAAACATATAAAAAGAAATAAAAAAATACCTATAAACATCCGAATTGAGAACCTCCTTCTTTTTTTAGAAGTCGGTTAAAAAAGTGTCAGGCTTTAAAAGCATACATTATGCCTTTAAAGCCTGAATACAATGATGAAGTACAGTACTGTTCTAAATACATAGGTTTATCATCAGCCTCAGCGGTCAGCCTTATAGCCTTTTCCCAACTATGTTGAGGTCTAACCGGATGTAGCTGAATATCAGTATTTCACATGGAGCGACGCCTTTGTGACCTCCACAACCCAGTTAATACTAGGTTATACGATACTCCTTGGTTTATTTGGTTGTCAGACTTCCGGGCCACTGACTACCAGTTATGACTGCCAAAATTCAACGAAAACAACCGGGACCAACGACTTAACATACATACGTCCGAGGTACCCATCTTCGATCCAACCTAGGCCTTACCTTATTTAATTAAAATTTAAATTAATTTAAATTTATGATATTAAAACGTATTAATGATTAAGGTTGTGTGTGTACAGGTCTAAGGTCTAAATAGGAATGGATATTACTCCGTGTCACATTTTGTGAGCTCATCTGCTCACGAAATTTGACACGCCTAAAGTCAAAGTAAAAGCCGGTGATACCATTCGGTAGACAGAAATCTCTCAATTACGCTACATAACCTACGATATCGATAATTTAGCAATATATGTATATTCCTCACTTAATCAGAAGCTTGAATATAATTAGCAGTTCTAATAAGCGACTAACGTAATAAGCAGGCGGCGCGGTTGGTTTGCTCTGCTGAATATTATTAATTTTCGCATAATGCAGTCTAATTACTTTAGTATTGATGTGATAATGTGATTAAAACACTTTATATGAATATAAGCAGTGATAGTCTGTGTGACCGACGAGAGGAGCTCGTGGTTTAATAATAACTGCCACTAGGATCGATCTTTAGGTTAAGCCGCGCTTGCCTAGGTTGTTCTGTGGATGGGTTGGCTGCGGACTGCACATTACATACCGAGTTTCCTCCGTGCCACTGTTGGTCCTGGCTGCCATATATAGATCTTTGGCAGTCGTTTACAGGTAGTCAGTGACCTGAAAGTCTGACAACCAGTCTTACTAAAGGGTATCGTTTTACCCAGTATTAACTGGGTTGTGGAGGTCAGATAGGCAGTCGCTCCATGTAAAATACTGGAACTCAGCTGCATCCGGTGAGATTGGAAGCCGATCCCAACATAGTTGGGAAAAGGCTAGATACATGTGTGTATTGGGGTCTTTCGTCGTTTCGGACCACGAGCGGTTCGGACCGCGGTGTGAAACGCAGAAGAGCTCTTACGAATGGGCTGTTTCGCACCACGGCGGTCCATGGAGAGCCTAACGGTGTGAATCGACCAATAGCTCTTAGGAATGGGGCGATTCGAACCACTATATTATTTAGCTATAAGCTAATTTCAAAGTTTGTATGTATGTACAATCAAGTAGAAAGTTTTTCATGAAAATAATACAGTAACGACTTGATATTGTTATCACTTTCTTCGGTGATAGAAAACATCATCGTGGGGAAATCAGTAGATATTTCCCGAAGACGTGTGAAGTTATATAAGTCAAGTGCCCCTTTTTTGTGGTAGTGGTAAATCATCATATAACCCCTCGCGCTCTTAGCAGAGCGGAAGGGAGAGTGTCAGACTTCTACTGACTAAAAACCACCCATGTTCCTTCTTAGCCATTGTGCCGAGGCCGTGGTATCTCTTTCGAACAAACCACAGCCCCGACGGGAAATCAGGTGCCCTTAGGTCATGGTAAGTACAGTGTAGTGGGCAGGCTCCTTAAGTTACGCTTGTTTTATGCCTATAGACTTTACACGTTATTATTTTTTTTTTTTTGTTAAATTACTCTCATTACATTGTTTTACAGAATATAGATAGGCTTCTGATAATCTGTGCTGTGACAATAATGGATAATTTAAGGAATTAGTATATCATACATATAGAATACATATAAATATATTACAGAAAAGTTGAAGAGGGATGAATCGCATGCGACTAAAAGAGTGATGAATATAAATATTAATGAATGAAGATGGAGATGTTCATCAAGGAAACGATGGATGGATTGTGTTAGGAATGATATGAAAGCAAAAGGAGTAAATAACGGTTGATAACGGAGAATGGAAGAAAATAACGTGTTGCAACCCCAAGAAGCACCTGGCAACAGCAGCAAGATATTGATGAAGTAGGCTTCTGATCAATAATTTCTGTGTAACAGCACATTTACAACGTTCAATTCTAAGAATAGAATAAGAATAGAGATTTTTCATCAGGATTTTCTGAGTAGCAGCCACATAGTGTGGATTTGTGACCGGTTGATAGACATACAAACAGGCTCACCCCCCATTACATGGACCTTTAACGTAACTGGCGTGATGTGCATGCTCACATGGGTACACCTCTGCCTTAACCTCCGGGAATTACAGGCGTAATGTTATGTTACATCTCATACCTTAGCAATTCAATAATTCTCCAAACACGAAGTTTTGCTTACGCGTTATAAAAACTTAACAAAGCTCTCGCTACACACTTCATAAAGGGACTACCAGTAACGCCTAAAACGAAAACGTTCAAACACTTACGCAATAGCTTTCATATCAAAATAAACAGCCCATTAAAATTTGTAACATAAATCTGTCGCGCGTTAATGGCCCTCGACTTTACAACGGTGCGGTATATTGACACCCCTGCGGTTATGACAGACATGGAGCCGTCGCACCCGGCCTCGGCTCCCGGCGATAATGCGCCAACTACGTCGAGGTTTAGCGTACCAGCATACGTCCTGCGACGCCGCACATATGTGCCGCGCCCCTGACTCCCTCGGGTCTTCGCGGTTCCCGTCGCTAACAATAGCTGCCACCTATCAAAATGTTCGTAACAAATTTCTTGAGGGTCCCATTGACGCCGCGTATAATAGATCCCCGGTGGCCACATTGTCGCCGCGCTCACTTCAGCTGACTGATATCCACTTTTTATGTCACTTTTTGTGAAGAAGGACCCGAACAGAGCTACTCGTGTAGTATAATGACGTTGTTTGATTGCATTTAACGCGTCATTTACGAGGGTCTGTTTGTTCTGGCTTTTGCTTGAAATTATGTAAATGATGTTCCGTTTTGTCACCCGAGTAAGAGACGTGGATGCTCGGTGGAGGAAATAGACCTGAATAAATTGTTTCTAATTTTACAAAATGACGCACATTTATAACCGTCATTGATACTTGGGAAAGGTTGACAAAGGGTCAACAACGGTTGCGGCAAACAAAGCGAGCCATACGAAGTTCATGAATTGAATAGCGTGTGACAGCATGAGAAGCGTCGCGAACCGCTTTGTGCGATCATTTGGCGCGGAGCGGGCGTGACGCCGGCGACACGTGACGACCAGTCAAGTAATCACTTCTATCATACAAAATTAATATAAACGTATCTATTATTGCGTAGACTTCATTCCACGTTTCGTAGCAAAAATGAAGTCTGATAGTCTAAAATCATAGAACTAATAAACACTAAGCATATGCGTAGTTATAATATCACTAGTTGGCAAACCAAATTGTAGAAAAACTTAAAAACGACAACAGTGCTTGGAGTAGGTAACGCTTAAACCCATAACTAAGTGTCAATGTTACAAAGTCTTATTTAAACTACCTAGTTCGTACTTAACTATGTACGATTCAAAAAGGTAATTATTGTTATTAAAATGTCGATAGCACAAATCAAATTGGTTCAAGTATCAATTACAAAAACTTACACTAGTATGACACGATCACTTCTTTGTTTGCGAGTTCATCCTAATACAACAATAATGCGAAACGTATGAACAGTAGAACATAATAGTTTACCACAATAGTGACTTTATAATCCACAAATAAAACATAATGGCGTGTTGCAGGGTGACGGGCGTGACAGCAGCCTCCGTGACAGAGATGCGGACACCCGCCTTGTCCCAAACTGTCCGCATTGTCCCGCTTCCGACTATTATCCAGGAATGAGAGGCCTAAAGGTGGCATCAGGGACCCACGACTCACGACGGCGCCTGCCTACGCTATTGTTACAGGCTTACGTTTGCAAATCCGATTTATATTTGAATATAATTGACTTTCGTCCTCGTATCAGGTACCGAGTGCGTGTATCTTATTGTGTTCGGCTGATCTCAATGGCATTTTTATCAGCTGAACATGATAAATGTATTTGGGAGATTAAGTGTTGTGGGTGGGTGCGCTCGCCACGAGCGGTGCGGGGCACGCTCAGCTATTCAAACATTTCAAGATGTGCTCCGTGGCTTATGATCTGGATCCCAACTGACTTAGGCTAAGCTTCTGATACTGAATTCAAAACTACTCGATTAATGTCATTTTAGTTACTGGAGCAGATAAAAGGCAACATGAACAAGCAGTAAGAATTCGAAATTGTATTTGCAAATCCGTTCACAATACGCGACAAACGAGATACAAACCCGTCGTAATATTTTACATAACAGAGCTCTCCCTGACGCGAGCTACATTGAAATTCTTCCGTTGCCTCGTTTTATATTCAAAGAGAAAACCATTTCCGCCGCGCGGGACAAATCATGCGGAAATTGAAGGCGATTTATTCAAAATATTTGTAACAACAACTCTTTGCCTGAACGTTCGAATCTTTGATAGGTGCTTGTTATTTGTTTTCGGTTCTCGCATCGCGAGGGATCCCGGTTTCCTTAACTTTTTTCATCGATCATCGAGAGTCAAAGCTCAAAAGTGTGTTCTAAAACCAACTGGCTAACAAAAAAATATTGAAAATAAATTATGTGTGCACGTCAGCGACGCGAGAGGTATCTCCGAGGTATCTGTGGTGAGGTGGGCGCACAAAGCGGCGTAAGAATGGCGCAGCGGGGGCCGATTGCCCATAATGGAGAGAGTTTCACACCATTCACGTATCGCCCTCGAGTTTTTTTCTGTGTGACGGGGGTCACATGGACCATCCGTCTTGCCAGACAGCCACCAGGGATACATGTATGCAAATGTAAATGTGTCGTTATCGTGCGACAATCTCGAGGCTTCCGCGAAACGAGGCTTCCACCATCCAGTAGAATGCCAGTGATCCGTTTTGCGGAGGCTGTGCGAGTGTGTACTTAGTCGTCTGAACATAGTGGCGGCAGTTTGCTCTGTCGCACGACTGTGGCGGGTCACTGTGGTGTGTTATGCTAAGGCCTGTAGTTGCACCGAGCGGCACCGACAGAGGGGCGGGACTGGGCGGGGCGACGCGCGCCGTTACACGCCGGCTGACGTCATGATACCCGCGAGCAGCGTGCTGCGTGCCGGAGCGTGCTTGAGTGTGAGTGCACTATGACGTAAGCTAAGCTGTGCAAGCACCAACAACAGTCACAACAAAGTCAAGAATCACTCATACAGTACGACAAAACTTGCTGTCTTACCTCGGATTGCTTTTTCATACTTATGAAAATATTTGATTAGTTACGAACAAGGGCGGGTCGATGTGACGTTGTTTTGGCGGGATCTGAGAAATGCGTTGTTATTTCTTCAGTTACAGGGGGCCAATTCTCGGTTTTAGAGATTTATCTCGAGTTCGAGTTCGTAAGTCTATCTCTATGTCTATCAAAAATATCCCTATCTTTACCAAAAAATTTCGAATTGAGCAGAATTCCGTATTCTCAGTCAAAATAGAAATAAATGTCACGAAAATGTCGATTCGAGTGAAGATAATGTTACCATTACGAAGAATCGCGCGTTCCGTTTTAGGTAGCTATGAGTGAATGAATGATTTTGTTTTAAAACGCTGACTAAACCTAATTATTTAAGTATAAAAGAAAGAAAGAAAGGAAGAAAAGTATTTATTAGTTTCACAAACAAACAAGTACTTAAACATAATTAAGAGAAACACTTAAAATTAGGACATAATTTATATATTAAATTTGAATAAGTCCCGTGCAACGCCAAAGTAAAACGAAACGTTTAGTGTAAAAATAATCAGTTTGACAGCTGACTGTCTGTCAGTGAAAATTATGAAGCAAACAATTATTTACCTTCGTTTTCGGGTCTATTTTAGTGGTATCCTGAATTACAGGAGCCAATAGATCTAAGTATTAGAACCCTTATTAAATCTTTATTTAGTCTGAAGTTTTTAATGACTTCTGTTTCGCTCAAGTCGTAAATATCGACGGCGGGATAGCTGTTGTCGCCGTGTATTGGCCAGTTGCTCGCCACTTTCCAACAACTCCGAGATAAAAATGCTAATAAACTCGTCCATCTTTCAGTGGTTTCAAGTCCAATCGTAAGTACACAATTACAGAGTCTGTTACCTGCGCGAAGGTCGTCGTTTCAAGAAAAAAACAATGCACAAATCAAAGAGTATAAATTGAATTTCCAGTATGAGATGCCAAGCCGTATTTTATTTAAAAACTAAAGAAAAGAAAACACAGTGTACAATCCAAAACTCAACAAATTCACTCAGAAATGACGTATCTATATAATCGACATGACATCTCTACTGCTCAGGAGCACTCGAAATGAACTCTAACGTTAGCCTTCGACAAATGTCGAATTCGAAATCCCCAGAATAGCAACTTTTAAAATTTCTCGAAAAAATGACGTCATTAGAAATTTTTCTCGAGTTCGACACCATCTCTAAAACCGAGAATTGGCCCCCTGATGCCAAATCACCATGGCAAGTTACACGAGTGACCAGCATGTCCTAATGATACAAAACTTTATTATCAAAATGAATGTTCGTTATAGTGCAAACTTTGCGCGCATTTTGACCATTGCATTTTACGGCAGACGCGGTGGCCCTTCAAAGTCGACTCTCCAACGTTTGGTTACCAAATTCGAGACGACTGGTTCGGTAAACAACCAACCAAAACCCTTACGTCAAAGGAACGCCAGTTCTGCCGAGAACATCGCTGTTTTCCGTGATAGTGTTCAGGAGACCCCGAGGCATTCGATTTCTCGCCGTGCACAAGAACTCGGCATTTCGCAGACTTCAACTTGGCGAATTTTGCGTCGGGACTTGAGCCTACACCCGTACAACATCTAGCTGACCCAGGAGCTCGAAGTGAATGACCATAGACAACGCCTTTTGTCCGCTGACTGGCCTACAAAACGTTTGGAAGAGGACCACGAATTTGGCCGAAAAATCATCTTTAGCGACGAGGCGCATTTTTGGATGAATGGTTGTGTTAATAATCAAAATTGCCGTATGTGGGACAACCACCCAATTTATCAAGTTGCAGGTCTATGCCAATAATCCGCAATCAACCGATGCCCTGAAAGTCAACATAACGCAGGCCATCGCTCAGATTCAGCCGGATCTATGCAGTAGAGTAATTGAAAATTGAACCCCTCGAAGCCGCGGTGGACATTTACACGATGTCATATTTCATAAATAGGTAATGGCATAAATGATGGGCCTTTCAAATAAAAAAATATTTCTTTAATTAATATCTCACATACAGCTTGTTTTATTTAATTTCAACATCGACACGTCCTTGTTGAAAGACCCTTTAGTATTGCCCAAGTCAAAGAGGACGACCTTTTTAATCAGCATGGATTATAACAAAGTTATGAAAATATCCCAAAGACCCATCAATGAAGTAAAGTAAAGAGTGCACTTACGAATAACTCCGAATAAGTAACAAAGTACTTGTCGGGTTTTTTTCTCAACAAAAATCTACGAAGAAATAAAACCTAATAACAAGAAGTAAGTACCTAATTATAGCTGCTGTACTTAGTATTAGGTTTTATTTGATCTCCATAGAACCTTTAAAAAAACAACTCTAGGTCAGTGCTCTTTGCACAAACTAGAAAATAGGCGATGAGTTTTAGAATGAAATAATAAATACACAGTTGATAAGACCACCCATATTACCTACTACTGGATAAATTCGTGAGTATTCACTATATGTATGTATACATAGTGGTTCATTTGGTGCCAAACATCCATACTAATATTATAAAATTTATTACAAATTCGCCATTTAGTCGTTACTTTCTCATTTAATGAGAAAGTAACGACTAAACGGCGAATTTGATCTGATAGATATCTTGAAGAAGGACGAAGGACACAATATGCTATCTTTTTTACCTTTCACCCATTCACATCAAAATTTTCACACGATAAAAGTCGTGAGCAACAGTCAGTTCTTTAAGTTATTCTACATTGGTGTGGATCTTAATCGGACTGTGCTATAATGACAAACATCGTCGTGGATTCATCATCATCATTTCAGCCGAAAGACGTCCACTGCTGGACATAGGCCTCTCCTAAGTGTCGCCACATTGACCGGTCCCGCGCGTCTCATCCATTGGATCCCCGCAACCATCACCAGGTCATCGGTCCACCTAGTGGTAGGACAGATTATTGCCATGAAATGTCAGATCGCCAGTGGAACTACGCCATTGTTATCTGTTTGAGTGAAAATATTAAAATAGTGTCTCTTACACTATTTTAATATTTTCCAGCGGCTTCGGCGACTTTATTTTTTTTTCTGATAACTCTCTTTCTCTTTTTATCGAATTTACAATTTTTATTTTTGAAGTGAAAACTTCTTTAGCGGCGTTATGCAATTTTTTATGTAATATAAATTGTCATGTTTGTCTACGATAGAGCAATAAATGAATATTATATTTAGTTAGCCACATAAATGAAAGTACTTTTATACTGGCCTGTTGGTCTAGTGGTTAGTGACCCTAACTGCTATGCCGGAGGTCGTGGGTTCGATTCCCACCCAGGACAAATGTTTGTGTGATGAGCACGATCATTTGTTCTGTGTCTGGGTGTAATTTATCTATAATATGTATGTATTTAGAAATATATAAGTATGTTTATCAGTTGTCTAGTACCCATAACACAAGCTCTGCTTAGCTTGGGACTAGATGGCGTTGTGTGATAGTTGTGGAATATTTTTTTTTTTTATATTATTATACTGATAAATAAAGCAATTCGTGCGAAATTATTCCCTAACCATTCCAAAATATTCAAAAATGCACAACGTTAATGTCCAAGTTTTCACTTCCGCCGGCACTCCCGGAGTGCAACGCGTTGTTTTTCAAAATTGACGTTCATTCGGCCTATTAGATTCTATAATGTGGCTTTGGGCCCAAATTTACAGTGGTGTATCCGGTTAGCTTCTTTGGATACATTTACAACTTTTAGTAAAAGTATACCAAATTACCGGAAATGTACCGACCCACAAATTTGGCCCTGGACGACCGAGCTTGGCAGCCACTCAGTAAAGCCACTTTCTAAGTGTACCGGCCTTTCTCTCCTCGGTTCACAGTACATAAAAAAATCCAGGAACATATTTTTATTTTCCTCATAAGACAAATTCGTACCGTTTTTGACCAGGCCCCCTAACTATGACGTCTTAAAACAGTCCTAACTTATTCTTAATCCAATGTGAATGAGAGCTGGCGCTAGACTTCCTGTATAGTTCTGTCACTTTCCACACTGGATTAAGAATAAGTTAGGACTGTTTTATGACGTCATAGTATGGCCCCAGTGCGGTGAACGCTTAGAAAATGGCTTATTCTAATACGGATTTGCCGGATATGTACGTTTTGTTGTGCATAAAGTTTTAATAAATAAATAAAATATTATACGGAATACCCTCAACAACCAATACCGCGGAGCGTGCCCGTCTGCTAGCTGGTGAGGGACTGGGCATCGGGCCTAGGTTTCAGTGCCTTCAGATACTTCCGTCAACCACCTTTTTTTTTTGGGGTGAGTGGAAAATCATCAAATAACCCCTCCCGCTCTTGGGTAGAGCGAAAGGGAGTGTCAGACTTCTACTGACAAAAAACCACCCATGTTCCTTCTTAGCCCTTTATAATGTCGAGGCCGCGGTGACCAACCCGCAGAACTCCGTCAACCACCTTAGGTACTATTATAGATGACGTTTCATTCCGGATCGCTACAAACCTTCGCTTGTGACACAAGCGAAGGTTTATTCGGTGATATAGATTGCATATATCGCTGAAATCTTTCGCCGACTGGTCGACACACCGCGTGACTAGAGGGCTGGCTCGTTCTTTGGCCAAAGTGACAATGCTGGCACGTTTTCGTATGACAGTGGTGTAGAGCAAAATATGTTTTAACGCCAAAGCGTCTTATTTGTAGTTAACTGTTACCTTCGTAGCTAGTTTTCACGATCCGTGAGTGTTCGTGAGCTGGCGCGATGGATGGCGTGTCTTGCGAACAGCCGTTGCGGCGACGTCATAACGCGGTAATGAGTCGTGCAACATCAGCAGGCGCCAGCCGGCTCGCCAGCCCACCACCGACACCGGCCGACGTTCCCACATACCTCAATCAGTGTTACGAAACGACGCGGCCACGAGCCTCGCCAATGGCGGCCTATCACAACATATTAAGTAATAAACAGTCCATAAAGGCGCAAGGCACACGGCGGGCACCGCGTACGGCGCTAATTACAAACAATTAGACGCCATGTTGCCGCCCCGCAGCCCCCGCCCGCGCCCCCTGCACCTGACGCGCCGCGGCCGCCAAGCCGGCGCGCGCGCACCTCGTTATTACCCTATTTATTGCATATTGGAAACAAAAAAACAGATCTTCCAAACGGCGATCATAGTTTTTGGATGTCCGCCGTAATTTCCTGCTCGTTTGTGCGGCGCTGAGCCCCGGTCCACCCGGTCCGGCTTAGCCCGGCTCTACCCGCGCCGGCGCAGTGCCAGATTCACGTCAAACGTTCCACTTTGTTATGAGCTCATCAAATTGTATTTATGCGCCGAAGTGATCGAATCGATTCGTCTTTTCTCTCAGGCGTAATAATTAGTTTTGTGTTATTATGAAAACGTCCAAGTGCCCCGTTTAGTGTAGTCAGTCGGATGGCACAGGACTGGTTTTATGTCCTTACGGTCGGATCGATCTAAATAAATTTTTCATCGATCAGTAATTTACGAGCCGTATTATAATATGAATGCCTACAAGCCAGAATTAGGCACGAACATTGAAAGAAACAGATGTGCGATCAAACCTGTTTGTCTATAGGTATGTTATTGAGTAAATAATAATTTAGTTAGTTTATTCGAGTAGGCAAAGATCAATGGAGTGGTCTCTAACTGGCTAAGTGTGTCCTAACGTATAGATACCGTGTTCAGCTAGAGGTGTTACGAAATGGCGTTCTACACTCACATGAAATTAAAATTGAGACTTTGATTATTTCATCATTTGAAAAAGTATGTCCGCTCTGATGATGACTTGATCATTCTCAATATTAACATACTAGGTAGGTACTTAGACAAAAGTAACAAACATAACAAGAAAACAAAATCAGCAATTCACTTACTGTCTTCTTCTTCTTATATGTATTATCTAACAACTTCATGGAGTTCAAAAAATATATTTAACATTGTATTATCGTGAACATAATTTGTTAGTGAGAGCCCCTACACTAGCAATGTTCGCTCACAAGTATATGCAAAATTGCCACGCATTCGCAAGCTCGTCAGCACAAGAGCACCTCACCTTGAGCAAACAGATCCAGCTGCCAGCATCCTACGATACATCATGGCAGTAACAGAGTAACATTCACTCTATCTAAATGAACAAAACCATGAAATCAGTTCAGCGTTTTCCTCAAATGACGTCATCTGCCACTAAAATGGATTACTCCACTAAGAACATAAAAGTTTCTGCAATACAAGATGATGCAGTAACGCCATTTGTTACTATACGTAACAAAATGTAGAGTTTGGAAATATGAACGCAATGAGTTCGCTACGTCACTCGTAGAGGGTCTACGAGTGCTACGCGAGTACCAGCCGGAATAAGCCTAAGGCTATTTGTTCGACAGATTGACAGAGGTTCGTCTGCGGACCGCGTACAGTGCAGACGTGCTAAAATATTTTTTTGCGAAATATAAAACTTACTTAAAATACCCAACACCCGAATATAATACTTATTTGTGTTACTCAAGTTTCTAAGTCAACTAAACCAACAGTGGAATTTTACAACCTCTAACGCGAAGAAACTCAACATACGAGCAAGGTAACCGCTCTTCACCCCCTCGGGGAAAAGAGACAGGCTCATACTTTTTTAATCATTCACTCAATAGTTGTCGCAACTTGCCATCGAGTAGTATTTGTGACACAGATCATGAGTGCGAAACGATCACCTCCTGGAAGTGGCCTAAGTGGCTCAGAACCAAATCTGAACAGCCCTAATCAAGTTACGTTCCGCAATAAGCGAAAGTTTACCGACGACATTAAGGAGGAACTAGGCGAATTTCGAAAACAAATATTGCAAATGATGGCCACAATCACAACCAACCAAAAAGAATTTATGGATAAAGTAAGTGAGGATATTACTACAATTAAGGAAAAAGTGAATGATATAAACATTACTTTAAACAATCTCGCTAAAGAACAAAACATACTGAAATCAGACATTTCAGAAGTACAATTAAAAGCCATTGTCACTGACAAAAAGCTCGAAAAAATTAAATCTGAAATTGAGATGATTAAGGAGAACTCAAAATCCACTCCACCATCGCTTGTAACATCGGATGCATACGAGTCTATTATGACGGAAGTCAGAGAACGAGAGCTAAGGAGCAAAAATGTCATAATCGTTGGAATAAAAGAGCCAGCCTCATCATCTAAAGACGAAAGAACAGATATGGACATGGACCAAGCTGTTAAAATTATAAGGATGACAGGTGTAAACTGCTTGCCTGAGAAACTTTTCCGTCTCGGGAAGTATAACCCTAACAAAAATCGTCCGATAAAAGTATGCTTCAAATCATCAGAAACGGCAATATCTATCTTACGTGGCAAAAATGCTGTTAACAGTGACAACATCAAAATATACTCAGATCAGACACCACAGCAACAAGAATTTTTGAAAAATCTTAAGGATGAAATTAAGTGCCGATCTGAAAATGGCGAGAATAACTTAAAAATCAAGTATGTTAGAGGTGTGCCAAAAATAATTAAAACGCCTGCAAAAAACTGACGTTAAAAGACACCAGTAACAACCAAAACTCTCAGGAAAAAGACATTATAACTTACCAAATAACTGAAAACTACGACGACATTACCACGAGCAGTAAATCTATAAAATTTTTGTATGCAAATGTACGCAGTATCGTGAAACCAGGGAAAATGGAGGAACTAAAATGTGTAGTAGAATCATTTAGTAGTACCATACACATTATTGTACTTACTGAAACATGGATAAAAGCTGATGATGAAGCTAGAAGACTTCAAATTCCTGGATATACACACTACTACAACTACAGACACTGCGCAAGAGGTGGTGGCGTATCAATTTTTGCTCATAATAACCTAAAACACCACTTAATCGATGAACTATGCCTGAATGATAACCACTACTTATGGATTCATCTTGAAAAATATTCCCTCGATATTGCTGGCATCTATCGTAAACCCGACGCTTCTAATTTCAAAAACTTTCTCGAAACATTCACCAAGCAATTGCAAAAGCGGAAAAGAGTAATAATACTTGGCGATTTTAATATCAATGTGCTAAATTTGGATCAGACAACTTCTAGATACAAAGAAGAACTTCAAACTAGTGGCTATAGACTTCTAAACAAAGTCGAGGAGAGCTATTGCACCCGAGAAACCGCCACAACGAAAACTATAATTGACCATGTCTGCACAAACCTTGCTGATGTCAAGTTCCATCTAGCTGTAATTGCGACTGCCATGTCGGATCATAATCAAATATACTTTGAAATTAAAAAACATATACCAGAACCGCCTAGAAGAGTAAAGTATGAAGCCATAGATTATGAAAAACTGCACAATATTATGAGAGAATGGAATAACACCGATGAAGACGATATATACCAACTACTTGAACAAAAGTTATTATTCAGTATCAATAGAAGTAAAATAGCAAAATATAAAATATTGAATCCACCCAGACAAGATTGGATAAACAAAACAATTATAAATCTAATAAATAGAAGAAACGTACTATGGAACATGCACAAAAAAAAAAGTAGATGATCAACTATTGCAGAAAAAATTTATCAATCAAAGAAATGAAGTCAATGAACATATACAACAAACAAAAAGTGCTTATTACCTAAATGCTTTTGATAAATGCAAGAAAAACCCAAAGAAAATGTGGAGTCTGATAAACGATCTGTCTAGAAATAAGGTCAGAGAATCACCAGCACCGACTAAACTCGTAATGCCATCTGGAGTTCTGACTAATCAGACTGACATTTGTGAATGTTTTAATGACTTCTTCTCTAACATTGGATCAGTTCTGGCTGGTCAAATCCCTAATCAATACCATAACAATTTAACCCACACTAGAGGAACACGAGCAACTACAACCTTGCACACACTTTCACAAATAAGACCATGCACAATTAATGAAATAGGAAAAATAATTGATAACTTGAAACTAAACTCTAGCTCTGGTTTAGACGGTATAAACACAAAATCAATTAAATGCGTAAAAGACTTAATACTAGATAAACTAACAAATTGTATAAACAAAAATTTAGAATTTGGAACTTTTCCCGACAGCCTCAAAATTGCCAAAGTTAGCCCCATCTATAAAAATGGAAGTAAGTCTGACCCAGGAAATTATCGTCCTATTTCTGTCTTACCGGTTCTATCAAAAATTTTTGAACGAGTTTTGTACAACCGCCTCGATGAACACCTTAGAGAGCAAAACTTTCTTTATAAAAAACAATACGGTTTTAGGCCTAAATCAAACACACTTTCTGCAACAGTGGATCTAATTACCAAGATTAAACTAAGTATCGACAAGAAGCAAATAGGATTAGGAATTTTCATAGACTTAAAAAAAGCCTTTGACACAATAAGTCACGAACTCTTACTAAAGAAACTAAATGACATTGGTGTCACTGGCAGTGCCCTTGATATCTTCAAATCTTACCTGACCAATCGTTCCCAGGTGGTTAAGATTAATGAAAACCAAAGTAGTCCTAAAATCGTTAGTTTTGGCATTCCGCAGGGATCAATTTTGGGACCCTTATTATTCCTGATCTATATTAACAACATTCATGAAGTTGGACTTAAAGGCGATGTATCATTGTATGCCGACGATACAGCTTTATTTTATTTTGGACACTCTGTAGACGCTGTTATGTGTGACGCGCAGGATGATCTACATCTTTTAAATATGTGGTTTCAGTGCAATCTACTCACAATAAATATAGCAAAAACCAACTATATAATTTTTGCAGCAAAAAACAAAAAAATAACACACAATTCACAATTAACAATAAATAACCAACCAATCAAAAAAGTTGATCACGAAAAGTACCTAGGATTAATTTTAGATAACCACCTTAACTGGAAACCACATATGGAGAAGATTAGATCTAAACTGACTTCGCTCACGGGAGCCCTACGGAGTGTTGTCCGATGTCTTCCGCGCCAAGTACGCTACAATATATATAACAGTCTGATAAAACCACACCTGGACTATCTAATAGAAGTATGGGGCTCAGCGGCTAAAACCAATATTGAAACGCTACAAATAGCACAAAATAAATTAATAAAAACACTTTTCAAATATGATTACAGTACACCAACACAACAAATATACAAAGAAACTAAATTAATGAACATATCACAAACATACATATATAATACTTGCATCTTAATAAGAAAAATACTTAATAATAACATTCACACACAAATACATTTTACAAAGAAACATCAAATACACAAAATTGGGCTCAGAAATGCAAATGACATACAATTATACCCACCACGTACCAGCTACGGCAAGAAAAATGTGATGTACGAAGGTGCTGCATTGTATAATAAACTACCAAATGTCATCAAAAACGTAAAATCTTTTTCAATATTTAAAAAACAATTAAAATTACACATAATTAAATTGGGCGCACCTTAGTACATCACATACCACATCTAGTTGCGCGCGTTCCGTGTATTTACCTTTAAGCTGTCCCAAGTTATTACAAATTACCCTACACTCATAGAAGAAATATTTTATTTTGTAAGTAAATTGAGGGTATATTTTTTTTTTTTTTTCTGTTGTTAAAACTGTACGTTAGATACTATTTTTGTAATCTAGTTATAATATTATTTTCTCATGTAAGTGATTTTTTTCTTATGGGAAATAAAGATATCTCAAACCCGATTGAAAGCAATTGCAAATACTTATCAGCATGAGCTGTGTGAAGTTTCGCAATGTCTGCTGGTAGTGCCGCCGCAAGAGGTTGGTGTCGGCCAGAAGCAGCGATGCGTTGCAGCGTCGGGAGCGCGGCTGCGCGGGCCAGAGTAGGCGCGGCGCGGGCGCTCGGTGCCGGCACATTATAACTGTCATATAACTCACGAGGTAATAGGAGCGGCGAGCCTTGTGCCAACTATTAAATACTATTCACATTTTACGATAATGCCCAACAAACTCTTATTGACGTATAAATTCCGAGCTTTTTTTTCTCTCCTCGGAACGACCGAAGGCGCCAGTTGTTTCTCGATATTAATAATGCTATGCTAGTTCTGTTTTCGGGTTTAATTACGTCCAGGCCGGTGATAGCCGGCCATTCGATGCCGCGCGCCGGCTCCAATGGGTGAAAAGTAGTAAATTAAACGGTCGGCGAGCCCCTTTTAATATTCATAGCGTTATCAAACAAAATTTTAAACTAATTAAAAGTTGTTTTAATAATTCCGTGGTTATGAATAAGAGTGCCCGAGGCGACGGCTTCGATTTGTTTGCATTCTGCTGCGCGACAGGAAATTGCTTACACGCTACAGTCGCAGCCGCAGTCGCTCTATACTACGACTTTGTACGGGTTCGCTTGTGAAGGCTCAGTCGCAGGTCAAAAAACTTCATTTGTGTTGTCGAATCCACTCAAAATGTTTTCGTGCTCCTAAGCCAGGCGAACGAGATTGTTCGCCAACCTTTGAATCAATTGACAGACGTTTTTGCTGAATAATATACTAAATATACCGTTCGCTATGTATTCTTTAAAGATGTGTAATGTGAAATGCAAGGAATCGATCGATATAACTGGCTGGAATCATATTTGTCTGACAGAGTACAAGCAGTGGAAGTATCAAATTATAATGACCAAACTAAAACGTTAGAATCATTCCAATCTTCGTTTATGTGTAATCGATACGGAGTGCCACAGGGCAGTATTTTGGGGCCACCATTGTTTTTGCTCTATATTAATGATTTCCCCGAAGTTATAGATCATAAATGTGTACTGTTTGCCGACGATACTACAATTATTGTCAAAGCACAAGATAAAAATTCGTACGAACAGGAAATAAACGTTGCGCTTCAAAGAACTATAGAGTGGCTAGAGACTAATAATTTAAAAGTTAATATTAATAAAACTAAATTTATGCAATTTCATACCTATCGAACAAAACCGCTAGCCCTAAATATCTCTTATAAAGGGGTAGCCCTGGCAGAAACTGACTCTGTTAAGTTTCTTGGGATACATTTAGATAAATTTTGCTCATGGAAAGATCATATAAATAACATTTGTGTTAAAATAAATAAGTTTATATACCCTTTGAGACGAATTAGCTGTGAGGTATCTAGAAATGCCGCAATAACGGCTTTCCATGGCTACATAACCTCCACGCTAAGGTATGGTGTTATCCTGTGGGGTCGTTGTGTGGAGATAGATCAAGCATTCGTTATGCAAAAAAAGTGTCTAAGAGCTATATTTGGATTAAAACAAATAGAGTCATGTCGTCCATTCTTTAGAAAATACAAAATACTAACGCTACCATGTATTTATATACTAGAATCCTGTATATTTGTTTTCAAACATAAGAGACTTTTTCAACAAGCGACAAACTACTATGCCCCACGATCTATGTATACTAATAAGTTGCTCAAACCGAGGACGAATCTCACACTTACAGGTAACAACAGCTATATCATGTGTATAAAACTGTATAACAAAATACCAAATTCCATAAAAATGCTACCATTTTCTAGATTTAAAAATAATTTGACGAGGTTTTTAATTGAAAAATGCTTTTATAGTGTACATGAATTTTTGGATTATAAATTGTAAGTTTTATTAATTTCATGGTCATTCTAAATAATTGTTGTATAATTTGGTATTGTGTGGCGAATCTCTCCCATTATTGACATTGTTACTGTTGACATTGTTATTATTGACATTAATGCTTATTTTTTTTTTTTTTCATTATTATTTAGATATTTATTTAATACTATGATACAATTTTAATGGGATTATCTGTTTAAGACTGCATGAGTTTTTAGATTATAAATTGTAATTTTTTGAAAATTGCACGAAATTATTGAAATTAATATTGTTGACATTTTGATTATTACTTTTATTATTTTTTATGATTATTTTGACATTTACACAATAATACAATATTAATGGAATTATCTGCTTTATGACTGCATGATCATGATCTATAATTAATTAATTTAAATACAATAATAATGACGTGTTACTTTTATATTTGCACGCCGAAATTAAAGGCAGAATAAGAGAGCAATTATATATATTTACCAACCTTCTGTACCTTATTTACGCAAATAAATGATTTTGAATTTTTGAATTTTTTGAATGGATATTTCCCGTGTGAAGTTTATGACAAGAGTTGGACCGTGTTGTGTTGGTAACAGCTTGTGTTAATGGTCGTACCATCTCGATAGCGCGCCACACGACACTCGTCATCCACGATCCAAACACTGATAACACACCACGAGCTATGCGGTGACGCTGTCACCTCACTAGCCCGTTTTCCACCGCAAGCGGAGCGGACCCATTAATGACTTCTTCAAGAAAAAACTGCTCATGTGTTTCCACCAACAAAGAGTCGTGCAGAAATGACTCAGCGGGCAAAAAGAGTAAAAATAAGCTCGCTGTGCTATTCTTGTTTCATGTCTCTTTTGTGGTGGGCTTGGTGGTGAATCGCAAACCTATTTCATGAAAACGAAGCCAGCTCGCTTAGCTATTTCCAGCTCATTTCTCTGTCGTGGTGGAAACCGTACTTAATCATCACCACGCAAATGCGTAAGTTATGCTAAATAAAGTGTTGTGCCGCTAATTTGCGCTTTCCTGATCGTGTTTGTTTTAACGAATCATTCGCGTGAAACACATTTCTTTTATCATACCGCCATTGACGTTTATGATACTATAAAGTGGTCGCGCTATCTTAATGGATTTGCAGTTTGAGTATGAAAAAAAAATTGATGTTAAAATGCCCCTGTAATGTGGAATCTGATCACGTATTTGTGAATTAGGGTAAATAAAAAATCGTTGTTCCCGGTTTTCATTTGCTTTCGTGACGTTCGTTTCATGCGGATAGAAGCCGACATTTTCAGACCTTTTGTGCCTGGTGTTACAGGGGTTATCGTTTTAGGCAGTAGCTTATTTGTGAAGTCTAATAGTCAGTCGCTTCGTGTAAGATGCTAATAATCAGCTACATCCGGTAAGACTGGAAGCTGACTCCAAAATAGTTGGGAAGGGCAGGACAGACAATGATGGGGTAAAGGCGCGGGAGTATTAGCACCGCACAGTTTGGTCAGGAGACGGTCGGTCTGTTGTATCATCTGAAGGTGTCGCAGCGGGGAGTCTCTGCGTCCGCGCCGTGTGCCTTCTCACCTGCCGTCGCATGAGTTCTGCACTGCCATCGCCACGCCGTTTGTAACAATAACTGTGTTCACCTTTATTACTATCATTAACACTGTTGAAGCTTCATGAGTTTTATCTCAACAGCTGCTCAAGCTTGTATTCCTTTTGGCTTAAGATAATTGAAAGAACTCAATATTATTTAGCTTTGAAAGCTCCTTACTTAAATAGATTCAATATAAATTCATAGAACAGTTATTCTTACTTTAGATTGAACTGATTATGTTAATTTAATTTCAGTTTATATATTAAAAAAATATATAATATTTATGAAAACAGGAATAGACCAACCATAATGATGTCCAGCTGAGATCACAGCTCTCCTTGAGGTCGATAACACATTTTGTTAACACTCTGTAACCATTCAGTATTGTTCTTTAGCGGCATGTACCTAACGCCTATCGAGTTGATGTTGTTAGGACACGCGAGGTCACTTGTATGAACGACTTTTGTTAGCCGGCGCCATGTCTTGTGGCGGTAAACCTTTACAAAGGTTCTATTTTATTTAAAGTAGCAATGTTCGATGGCAATAGGCATAGGAGTAAATCTAAATGCACTTCTACCTTAAATATATGTATCATGTCAAACAGAAATATATCTATCTACAAAATATTGACTGATTCTAAGTTGCCGTCGGTAAAAGCACATAAGAAAAGTTTTATTAATTTTTTTTTTTTGTATTTATTCTACCTTTGTAATGAGCGTCTAGGTCATCTCGCCACCTGAACCTGACATGGGAAAAGTGCAGAGAAAAGATAAATGGGGGATAAAAATGTAGATGGATGGAGAGAGAGAGAATACCAAAGAAAACAGATGGATTGTGTGTGGAATTATATAAAGAAAGAAAAGAGAAGAGAAAGAATTTACTCCTTTCTCTTTCAAGAAGAAGAATAGAAGAGATAAGAACCGGAAGACGATATGACAAGGATCTTCCTTGTTTTCAGTAAGAAACATACAGGACCTACAACTGTCTACCAGATCATTTATTCCTTTAAAAGTGATTCCATTCCATCTTGCAACAGCCAGATTGCAATTTGCAAGGCAGTGTCTACGCGTGGCGTGGTACTTCTTGTTCGGGAATCAAAAGTTAAAGTTTAAACCACAAGAATAACGTAAAATAATTATTACAAAGCGTGGAAGATTCGGGTACAGCGATAGTGTATATGTCGCAGGTTTTTCATAAAATTAGGTTTTTGATCAAAAACCTAGGTTTTTCATCAAAAACCGGAAGATGACACATTTTATATCCTTTATTGGCGGCACGGGCACCGGGCCGTAGGCCGACGAAGGAGGCCGGCGGAGGCCCGGCACTTTGGGGACAGAAGATATTAGTGTTATATAATACGCGAGCGAAGCGAGCGCGCGTCACGGAGTACTACTGGAATTTGTTCAATTCACTAGATTTGTTTAGGGAAATGATAAAACCGTGTTGTTATTTTATCTTCCTCCGTGGTTTGATCAAATCCCTTAGGTTTTTGATCAAAAACCTAATTTTATGAAAAACCTGCGACATATATACCAGGGATGTTAAGGAGCTCCGTAACCGAAACTATAGGACATCCGAAATAAAAATAATGTCCGAATCCGTAACCGATATAAAAGTTTCGTCTTTTTGACATTATTATCAGCCTGTTAAATACCGTTATAATTTTCTATTACAACTTGTAACTTGTTGTGTCCTGTTGTTGTACTTGCATTCCTATAAAAATATTTAATAATATTAATATGTAGAAGTTACTAATATAATTTTTGTTTATTATTTTTTTTGTATATAGGTACCTTCATAAAATGGCTATCATTACGCCATATATATTTCACTGATTTTAAAAATAAATTATAAGTAATATACATAGACTAAAAAGTCAAATCTAAAAAAAATTAATACCTAATTTTAAAAATTATCCAAAACTAGCGGATAATCCGAAATAATTTAATATTCGTAACCGTATCCAAAACCGGTATAATATTATTCCAATGTCCGTTTCTTTATCCGTATGCGAAATTATATATCCATAACATCCCTGGTATAGACATTTAGGTAGGTGCGCGAGCGCAGGAGCGCACGTTCCCGACGACGACACCACGCGACGCCTGCGCCTGTGCCTGCGCGTAACTTATTAATTGTGTTAGTTCCCATAATTAAGCCATCATCGGGATTCGGGATCAAACTCCGGACTTTTTTATTATCAATTTTATAAACTCTCTCATTCTCTACAAATTCGAAACGAATAAATTGGTGAAGATATTCCTGTTTTAATTGCTCGTGCGGTCTTTTTAGTGTGTGTAGTATGTACAATAAAATCCAGTGTTTATTGTAGTCTATCGGTTTGTTTAGCCCCGGCTCTTGTTCGTAGTTCATCTGTTGCTGCGCTGTTCATCGTTGTTCTTGTAGTTTGTGGCACTTTACTATCCATTTTTATCATCCCCTACTTGTCCTTGCCTATTTTTAAATAATACAAATGCATATATAGCAGTTGCTTATTTATATCAACAGACTATAACAATCATGTGCAACTAAAAAAAAGATAACTGGGTCATTTCACCCAGGTGAACACAGGTCACTAAACTAGTCCTCAATTCACCTGGGAGATATTTAGCATCCAGGTGAATTGAGGACACTACTTTAGTATCTAATATTCACCTGGGTGATATCGCCCAGGTGAACATTAGACACTAAACCCAGTCCACGGCTACCCTGCTACTGTACTGGTGTTTGAACAGAAACCAATATAAGTAAACAATATCCTTCAGGTTTCTAGGAACAAGTAAACAATGATGCAGGTGCTTCAACAACAATAAATTTTATTGAGTTATCATCATCATCATTTAATCACCATCACTATCACTACATAGTATAAAACAAAGTCGCTTCCCGCTGTCTGTCCCTGTATACTTAGATCTTTAAAACTACGCAACGGATTTTGATGCGGGTTTTTTTAATAGATAGAGTGATTCAAGAGGAAGGTTTATGTGTGAGGATTTCCTTTCAGTTGGCAGTTTTGCGCACTGAAATTCATGCAACACTCCTTTTTGTATTTTATAACTAGCGGACGTCCCGTGGTTTCACCCGCGTAGATCCCGTTCCCGTGGGAATACAGGGATAAAAAGTAGCCTATGACACTCAGCAATAATGTGGCTTTATATTGGTGAAAGAATTTTTAAAATCGGTTCCGTAGATCCCGAGATTACCCCTTACAATTTAACAAATATACAAACATACAAACTTTACCTCTTAATATTATTATTAAAGAAGATTAATAGGGTAGTCGACCGACTAAAAAAAATATGATTCTGTTTAGTCCGTCAGTCAGATTATTGAAAAATATTGGATACGTGTTTTTTGTTTTATCAAATTAATAAAAATTGACGAAAATAAAGCTTGTCAAAGACCATGGAGAGGGGGCGTTTGACGTCATAGTCACGTAAAATTGGACCAAGCTGTGACGTTTCACGACTTTTCGAAGCACTGTATCGTCTTCATTTTTTGTTTACGTGAAAAAAGAAAAAATACGTGTTCAATATTTTTTGGAAATCTATCTGACGGACTAATTAGTTTTTTTTTGTCGACTACCCTATTCTGTTATAAATGTGTCCCATGTAAAAGGCGGTGAGCCTTTTGCCATCAACCGGGCATAGATTTAGACTCGGTGTCTGCTACTAGAAAATACCTGATGGAACACACATGGGACTTAAACATACCTGGCGGAATGTGGACCTGTACTATTAGGTACACCGTACACCTCTGACTAACCATTAACGGAATACAGGCGTGATGTTATGTTATGTAATGTGCTATTATAATTAATTCTGTTAACAATTCCTAATTGATAGGTACCTACAGCTAGCGTCCTAGCGAAAGGTCAACTTCGAGTCGGGCGGTCGATACAAAGGCGAAACAATGTCACACGTATTTATATAAAGTGTTACAATACTAGTGACATAACAGCGGTGTTGCCTTTGTAGGTATAAGCAGAACAATAGGTACGTGACGTCAGAACGAGTCCAATAGAGAAGTAACGCGAAATAATACGAGCTGACATGTGTACCCAGCAATGTTTGAGAACCGCCATTATGTGCGCTGAAAGTAATTTACACAAGTGACTCCTGCGCACTACAAACACTAACGCGTTTTACACTGGGCCTACTAATTTAAATCTTATCTATGAGCTCATAGGGTTTGTTGTCTGTTGGCTGCGGTGTGTCTAGTCTCGTAATATAGATGTCAGGGGACGTTCAGGTGTAAGTTTGCGTTTCACACGTGTTCACTCACAATAACCCACATACCATCTATCATTTGCTTTATGAGTAATCTAGAAATGAAAATATTTGGTACCTACATCTACCAACATTGATTTGTAGTCTCAAGTCACCGCCGTTAAAAGTAATTCACTTGTATTACCTAATCGATCTTGATTGAGGACCTACTTATATCCTAAATACTTTTAAAGAAGGTAAAGGTAGTCAATTCAATTTTCCCTGGATTCGTAAGAATCAGATCCCTACGAAGTCACCAATAGGGAATCGGGAAAAAAAAAATTAATTAGTCCGTCAGATAGATTTCCAAAAAATATATAGGTAACACATATTTTTTCTTTTATCTCGTAAACAAAAAATTAAGATACAGTGCTTTGAAAATTCGTGTGACGTCTCATTTCAGTACATTTTTTACCTACAAGTGACGTGACAAGGCCCCCACTCGTGATTTGTGACGCGTTTTATCATCGTCAATTTTTATTAAAATTTGATAAACACGCGTAATATTTTTCGATAATCTAACTGACGGGCTAAACAAAATCATATTTTTTTGAGTTCCGATCCCCTAGAAACTAAGAAAACTTGAAACAAAGACGTACCAAGGTATTGTACCTACCCGACGATCAGATCGGGTTTGTCTTACCACCTTTCTAAAATAGTTCGTATCTCACAGGGCCAGGAGACAGGCTATATGTTTCTAAGAGAAGGGGTGAAACGTGGTTCCATCATGGACGTATCATACAAACAGCACTGACTACTACTAAATTCGTAACACAAAAAAACCAGTCAGTAAAAAAAACACTAAAATAACTTTACTATCGAAAGTCGGTGGTTAAAAAATGTCAAAGAAACATACAAAGTCGAGGTCTGAAAGTAAAGTTATTTTAGACCTTTTTAATGTTTTTTTTTTGTACACAATGTAATACCTACTTTATTCAATTGTGTTAGTAATGAGTTTCTAATTTGATTCGATCTTGCACTAAGATTCTTCTTTCTAAACTTCAACCCTGAACATCTTTTATCAGGGCTGTGCATTTAATGTAGTTCAAAATTGCAAGTTACAAATAAATATTAAATTGGTAAAATGAATATTTTTAAAGATACCAGATAGTTCGGGTTGGCAGTTAGCAGTACTTTATATATTGTATAGGTATATATTATTTGTATAGAGAAAATGTTTGTCTGCATGTATAGAGAAAATGTTATTCTACAACTCTTTGGAATACAGGGTATTCAATTGCCCTGGAAATCACCTTATTTTTGGATAAGGTTTGGTCTCGTTTCTTCGAAGTGGACTTTTATAATATTATTAGTAGAATAGAAAGATTCACAGGGTGACTTTGTTGGTCTGACTTGCATTGGTTCGGACACATAACCATGATGCTTTCTTAAGGTTCGGTCAAAGGCTTGTAATTTTACAACTTTACTTGTTACAGCCCCGTTAACTATCCAAAGCCCCCAGCACAATGTTTTGAGCGTGTTTTAAGGTTCAAATTTCAGATTTCTAGGTCCAAGAATTTAGGCTTGGGACTGATAAGTCAGTCAGGACTTTTCTGTTTATTTATATAGATAGATAGATCCGCGATAGGCACAATATAGGCTACTTCAATCCAGTCACAGGCATACTAACTGTTAATAGGTTGGAATTGGAATAGACTGTTATAACTTAGGTTTCCTTTTGATAGGCTATCATAACCGAGATAAAACGAGCCAAGCGAGATAGACACAACCGAAGCCTTTTGTCCCTTTCTCTGATGACGGCGAATTACACATCCAGAAATAAAAAACAAAATAAATGTGACACATCATGTGTTGAGATGTCATCGGAGCCTATTAATGTTAATAGCCTCAATTTGTATAATAGAGAAAAAACGTCTCGAAACTGGAATGGAGATATCCAACTCGGCGCTCAATCGAAAAACTAATCTGATCTCAGTTGCAATAAATATAGCGTTTTGTATTTATTTATTATGAAATGTTCGCTGAATATTTTAATAAATCAAATTTTATGGCAAACCGATACATTATAACTGTATAAATATAAATAGTTACAAGTCATTAAGTTTGTAAAACAAGCATAAAATTACGTCGTAGCACTAATCATAATCAACGAATGCTACGAGAGCGATCGCGATGTAGAGCACGTTTAACAACGATTTACTTTGAATCTGAGTATGTGCAAATGTACAGTAATATTTGTCATTCAAAACTAAGCAATACCTACACATTAGGTACTAACCATAAGATCAAGAAGACCTAACATTATCAAATCATAACTTATATAAAATTTTTGATTGACTTTTGACAAAGTTAATCAATTCAACTCCTAATCCGGAACTAAAACTCGGAGAGTTCAGCAGTGTCCGAAAATCAGTTCTCATAATTCCTACTAAACAACGATAATAATGAAATTATATCAAAAAAGCAAACAAGAATAACAGGCAATATACATGTGGACGTTCACGTAAGGTGTGCGAGCCGGCCCGGACGGACACAAATTGATAAATTACACTAAGTTGAACATGGTTAATCCCAACGAAATGAGCACTTACGGCGGGATTACACCTCGGAGCACCCCAGCGATGACATTAGCCGGCGCGAGCGAGCGAAGCGAGCGGGCGCGGCGCGGCGCGGTCGCGCGTGATGCATGGCGCGCATTGTGCGCCGCGCCGAACGCATTTGTAACCGGCGCACTGATATACAACGCCTTTATGTAACTCCCATAATAAGTTTATAATGAAAAATGTTATTCTGTAACTGTTAATACTCAGTTATAACTCCTCTATTGGTAATGCTCTTGATAAAGTAACGCGTGCTTTTCATTTCTCGGATACGAGTAATCTTTTTAAGATTCATTTCAGTTAAATAAAATTAACATGAATATAACCTCTGTTAGGAATAATTCGATCTTTTGATCTGCGCCGTAGCGTCGTAGGTGCTTACCGAATAATAGTAATATTCGAACGTTATTGATTAGATAGTTGTGTTAAACAGATTTGTATTACGAGACGTTTAAAACTCACACACTCTTCACCGTGCACCGGCAAACTCTCTACGTATAGTCAACCCATCAATCATGCCAATAGCTGATGTATCTATCTATTTCTGTACAAAAGTAGAACATACCATACGTTTCATAGCCAAATCATGAAAAGTATTCTTTGTATTTGTCGGTACATTATTTATTCAATGAAAGATTGATCATACCTGGAAGTAGTTTGTTGTGATCCTATTGTTTTACAGTTATTATAATCATATTTTTATAGTTTTACCTTTAATTAACCCTTTGTTAGTCTAATGACCTGAATAGATTCATCTCTTGCACTGTCTTTGTGGCTCTTTTAATGTTTTATTGCCACGTTTTTCTTAATCCTGTGGCATACACAATTTGTATGGGCGCACTTAAAAGCTTTTTGTTAAGTTCGCGTGTGGAGCTTGTCCTCATAAGCATAACATAATCATGAGTATTGAGTGTATTGTAGTAGTAATGTTTTCAACGAGTAACTAAGCCGTCGCGTGTTGGCGTGTTGGCGGCGTATCGGCGTATCAAAACGCTTGTCGCGACTGTCGCGCCGGGCCCTGTACTATAACTCACCAGCGATATATATTTTTATTACTTAAACTAGAAGGATCGCGTTGTTTTATAAAAAAAAAATAAGTGTATTATATATACGTATATACGTTAGAGTTATTGGGTTTAAAAAAAATCCATTAAACTAGCGAGAAAATTGCAGTTTAATGATAAAAGTATTCTACGGAGAAAGATACTAACTGAGGCAAATATAACAGAGTTTCTTTACAAATCTTTTAAGTGTATATAGTCTGGCAATAAAATGTAGACGTATACAAGAAACGTTTAATTGTTAAAGTTTGTAAAAACACCTACTTAATGATAAGTTAACAGCTCGGCCACGACCCATCCGCTAAAGTGACTCGCATTGCAGGTTCTGCGACTGTGCAGATCATTACTTAGAAGTAGTTAGAGCATGCCACGTCGAACTGTGATGTGACCTGCTGCAGCGTACGCGCTCGGCGCTAGGAACAGGTGAAGCACACGTGTGTAGTTGGACACGAGTCGTATTGCCTGAAGTCGAAAATATCAAACAAATGACCGAAGTATTGGCAATCGACGGACGAGCGCGTGCGACGGGCGGCTGGTGCCCAACTGCCCACCGGCCGGCGCTACGTCACGTGAAAAAAATACTGTACTATTGTTGCCTAAATACCGAGAACCTGGCACTTTGCCACCCTGCCCGCCCCGGCCCGGCCCGAAAGCCCACTTTTATTGCCACTGCTATCGATTAGGTACCACCCGATTATTGCCACATTTGTATCGCCTTTGTGCGACTCAATGATGCTCCAAATATTTGAACATTGTTGAGTTTCGTTTCGACCGATATTAGTTTTAGTTAACAAGCGTGTTTGTCAATAAATCTGTAACCAATGAGTTTCTGAGTTCGTGTTAAAATATTTAGGGCGGTTGCCGGTTAGGCCATATAGCTTTTGGTCTTTTCAAATGTTGATCCACTCACAAAAGGTGAACACGCAGGTGAAATATCTGATGTTTTCACTCAGTAACGCGGACAATCAAAACATTTTTTCTATCGAAATCGTTGTGGGCCGAATGGAGATCAACTATTAACACAACAAGAGACATCATCTCGCGTCTGTTTGATGAAATATTAATAGGGTTGAATTCCTGACCGCACCACACTGCCATACCGCACCGAGCCGAGCCGTCGATATTAATCATCGCGCTCATATTGTTGTATTGATAGATCAGCCACGTGCAGGCACTAACTAACGCGCTCGCCACTCGCCGCTCGCCGCGCGCCCATCCTCGAGGTGTTAAATGTTTACAAGGTGAGAGGTGCCGCCATCTGTCACTGTCCAAACAAACCGCCGAGCGGACAAACAATAACATCGCGAGCTCTTTTGTTTGTGCCCCGCGTCCCTCACCCCGCATATCCACAATCACATTAATATTAGCTTTAGAGCTATCGACATAAAACTAGCTAGAGGTGTGACAAGCCGACATGAAGCTTGGTGACTGTGTGCCACCATCGGCAGGAGAGGAGATAACGTATCATCATCATTTCAGCCCGTAATCACCCACTGTTGGGTATAGGCCTCCCCTTTCTTCTGCCAGTCCTCTCTGCTTTGTGCGTATCTCATCCATCCATTTCCCGAGCTCCTGACGATATCGTCCACCCAACGCGCTTTAGGGCACCCTGGTTTCTCACGCCCAACCTTGGCCACCATTCGGTCAGAATCATACTCCATCGGCCATACGTACTCAACGTATGAGCGGTAAATAAAGATGCAGCTTTCGCACAAGTGGCGATGGGCCGCTAACTTATGATAAGATACTAGTATTATAATATCTCACATTTGCTACAGCCTGCGAGCCTGTGAGCCTGCACACTGCTAAGCCCTGTGCACTTATCTTAAATCTCGGTTTGCCAACTCGATATGAATACATTAGCCGATGTAATCCTACCAAAGTGGAGAGTTATGGGCGGTCCTCGTTCTCTTCAGGTGTAAACAAAGATCATTTGATCTACATATCCATTACTTTTTGTTTAGACAAATAATTTAAACAAATGCCTTGCGCAGGCGACGCGTGGGTGTGGGCGGGTCCTAACTATTGCTTTGTTCTCTGTACACCTCAGGGACTATTATTAGTGCAATTAATATTAAAATAAAACTGTCGACGGAGATTAGTAACTGTAATAGGGTTTGCCAGAGGCTGTTTACTTCGAGGCAACGAATGACAAAGAGAAACGGACTGATATATCTTTTAAAACTGGTTATGTATTTTACGTGTGTATCAAAATGAAAGAGTTTTATCATTTCGATATTAGGTAAGTAGGCTTATCACGTTTTTATTAGCTTGGCGATATCGCGTATCGGTGGACATTCATTAGCTAAATAGAGTTCATAGCTTTAAGATATCTAAAGCAGCGGATTTTCAGTCACCTCATATCAAGTTGCTTGCAGGACATGCTGGACAACATCAACTACCAGGGATTCACGTTATAAGCCTGAACAGAAAGTTTTTTTTTTTTTTGATACACTGCCAGATAGCCATCCTTTTAGATAATCTTTCACATGTATCAAATATGTGACATTGCTTGATTTGTACGGTTACATTTTTTTTATATAATAAATACAATATACAACACATTTTTTTCAAATATTTTCGTAAGTATTGTTTATTTTTATTTTCTGTCACATGTGGTTCATCGGCTTAGTATGCAACAACAAAGAAGCGCTCGGTAACTTGCAAATAGCCAAGTTTTTTTTTCCAGAACCAAGAAAAAAATCATATTTGTATGAAAGTGACTGAACTACTGAGGTTGATCTGCAGTATTGCTTCCTCCCAACGGACTCCGACACCAATTCACCGCCTCTATAATTGCCATGTTCATTAGAAACCTTAATTTTTCATCAGATGGCGATAAATCAAGTGGTTGCTTCAATATCTTTGGTACTATACCCGCAACCTAACTGGCGTTGCTGTAAGTTTATAGGTTCTGGTGTAGTAATATAACTCGTTTGACCCTCGTGAGGAGACGAGTGTCATTGCAACCTGTTTTTCAGATGACTCTCTCATAGAACAACAAACAAATATACCAAATAAATTATAAAACCATATATAAACCATATATGGTTATTATAATATATAAACAAATATTGTATACAAACAATTGGCAGCTCAATAAATACCACAGATGATGATTTTCTGGTGATCCTTTTATTTATGGGGTATAGTAAAAAAACGCCAAAAGGGTATAATAAAGTCTACGAAGCATATCGTATGCAAAATACACGTTTTGGACATGGATACCAGCCCGTGACAATAATTGAGATTTTATAGGGTCCAAAGGGTGTTACTACCATGTTTTTTTAATTTTTACCGACTAATCCTAAAATGAGGTTCTGTTTTTTAATTGTTTGTATGGAAGTACAAAACAATGTGTCATAAATTAAATGTTTATTTCACGTTAGAGTGTCATCATCATCATCATCAGCCTATTGCAATCCACTGCTGGATATAGGCCTCTTTAATCTTACGCCACTCAACTCGATTTTCGGCAACTCTCATCCAGTTGTTACCAGCCACTCTGCGAAGATCATCGCTCCACCGAGCCTGCGGGCGTCCCACCTTACGCTTGCCGATTCGCGGTCTCCACTCAAGAACACGTCTACTCCAACGGTCATCGGTTCTACGTTAGAGTGTATATTTTTATATTTTTGTTTTGTAAAAATAACGTTGGAAACCTGGCACTGTAGCAAATAGCTAAGAGTCTGGCAATGTATCTAATGTGATACATTCAATAAATCTTAAAATACTATATTATTCGATTTTTATTATTTTGTTTTCTCCCCTCAATGAATACATAAGAACGCATTATATGTAAAAAATCAATGTAGAAATAAAAAAACCTTGCCAAGTATAGGGTTAATAAATACTGAAGAATTCTAGATATCTTACCGCTCGGAAAGAGGTTTCAAAAAATAAAGCGGTCGTTTAAAGTTGAGCCTGATCGATTTAAAGTAAATAAAAAAAAAACTTCGCCTCGAACAAAAAATCAAAGAGTTGTGTCGAGTCATCATTTCCACATACCACGGAGCAGCTGATATTTATTTATTAGGAAGGATTTAACTGTTTTATTACTTCGAGGGATCATTGCTATCGTTGTCATTATTTCTTTTGTTTCTCAAGTGGTTCTTATAATAAGTCTACAATTAATTAATTGGGACCACTTGTATAGAAACTATTTCTTGACAGTTCTTGTTCTTTTTGGTTAAAACCAAGCTGCATCTTGCCGAAGTTACATGTTCTTCGTGGGTAGTAAGCAACGTATGGCGTTGACATTAGTGGGGCTGAACTGTAACCGAAAGGTGTTCAAGAACTCCCATCGGGGCTGCGGATTATCTTATCGAAAGAGATAACGTGGCCTCGGCACAAGGGCGAAGAAGGAACATGGGTTGGTGTGTTGGGGGGGGCATATGATGATTTTCCACACAAAAAAAAAGGTGTTCAAGAACTGGATAAAGAAGTGCTGGTCGTCGGGCGGCTAGTCGAGCGAACGACTATGTTGCCGTCGGAGGAAAACCTACGTGAAACTGGTACATAAACGAGGAGCTCAGACCTGCTGATTATAGGCCTCTGTAGTCCCAGCAGTGGGCCGTTGAGTTTAGTAGTCAGACTGCACACACCGCTGATCTACAATCTCTTGTATGATGAATAGATAATATAAATGAATGGTCCTGAAAAGATAATAAAAAACCTTCAATTATTTATTGCATACTCGTAACGTGTTAATTTCTGATGAAACCGCAATCACTACCTATTAGTACACAATACAAGCTATACAAAACCAGTTAATCTTGGCCTCACTTTACTAGATGTTTTCGCACAATGAACGATCAGATTATACTGGTTTTGTATAGCTTGATGTGTAGCCGTGTGTACAATTAATATTAATACAAAAATAAAAACAACTACATTTTTATAACGATTCAAACCAGGCACAAACCAGTCAATGAATCATAGCATTTGCATTCCAACAATACCTGGTGAATGTTATCTGTGTATCTGCAAACATCATTCACGTAAAAACAATTACGTAACCACTATCTTCTATCGCAGATAAACGATTACTCATGTAGATAGACGAAAGCCTTTGTAATGTACGCGGGGCGGGGCGCGAGTCGCGACCCACACCGAGAGATCACATGATAAAGAAATTAGTTTAATTACTCTGACCATGCACTCTACACAACACACTAAGATTATTGTGCAATTTTCACATTCACTTTTACAATAGAACCAGACTGTGGGCTAACTTTGAACCAGCCTTCGAGATTGACTAAACAGGGCAAAATCAGATTATAGTGACATCACTTCATACAATTATCATTTTAATTCACATTTAGATGATAATTTTCGTCAAAAATGTCCTTAGGTAGGATACAAGACTCGAATGTCGAACAAGCGACAGGTGTTACCAAACCGCAATATTAGCAGCGTGCATTATTAAATTATAATATTAAGGTGAGCAAACCAATATTTTGAAAACCACAACGCCCAATCGGTGCATCATAACAACACAAAACGTTTAAAAGTATTCCAATAAAAGATGGACGACAAAAAATAATATTAATATTTTACAAATCAAAGATCTCTTGGTGAGAAGTTTTTGCTTTTCTTTAGAGACGGTATATTTTTTACGGCAAGGTGTTTGTGACCTCTGAGAGGACAATTGATTAGTGAGGTCTGACGTGCCCTCGTATCAACGTGTCGAGAGCCTCCTTATTAAAATATACGCGCGCTTTGAGATATACGCTCCAGTTACTGAGGGTTCCGTATTGATAAGGATATTCTCTTGCAAGACTGAGACAACCAACACTTTTTTTAGGAAAGTAGCATTTATTGGTCTTTGTTTAATAACATATTATGTCTAAAGATCAGCAAGTCTCTCAACGATCAATCGTACATATCACCGTTTCTTACGCTAAAGTTATAAATATGAACAAGCTTAGATTGCTGAGGTATATCTACTCAGCAATTTAGTTGTTTGTTTGTCCAACAGCCTGACTGGTGGCTGTCTCACCGGATGCTGCACTATCTGCATTTATGTTAGAGGAGAAATTTCTAGAAAGTATATATATAATTCTAGTTTCTACAATCAACGCAGTTTCTGGTTAATGGCCGCATAAAATATGTCGTTTATTTGCGGCGCGGGCGCAGAATTCAGAGCTCAGAGAACACAGGGCCAGGGTGGTACTGGTAACGTTCCCAACGTCGAGTATTTCTCACTGGCAATGAATTATGCGATTGTCCAAGTTAAAAACGACAGAGCTATTAAAATGAAGCTTCACTGTGGCAATTATAAAATTGTGTTGGATGTCTATTCTTCTTTTGATACACTTTTACAAGTTTGTATTTATGAGCAGTTTTCTTGGCCTTGCAACGAGATATTATATTGAATCTGTTTCCGAGTGTGGGGGTTTTTCAAGACGTCACGGACCCCATGTGTCAGTGGAGCAAGAATCCTTCACGTCATGGCGACACAAAGCGACGGCCCCTTGCTCCAGCGCCTTGTTTATTGAACAAACACCCCGCCTCGGCCCGCCTCGTCTCGGATCGCCTTACCGCGCCTCGCCTGGCCTCGCCTCGCCTGTCACTTATGTCTGGCGTGTTCACACATAGCGCGCCTCACGGTAGCAGTTGCCCGCGATACCATCAGCTCACGCGCCGCGCCGCGCTCTGTTCATTGTATATATCACGAACGATCTCCGCAACCGTTTTTTGTCTACACCAATTTGAATGTCACTTTCTTTTTCAGTAATTTGTGTGAATAAACGTTAGTTTGCAACACTTTGTACTGATGAAGGCGGCGCTTTTGTGGCGGTTTTTTGTAAACGTTGATCGATTGTCTTTATGGCTCACTAAATATATAAACTTAATTGGATGTGTTTTTGAAATTAAACAAGTTCGTTGATGGCGCTAGAATTGTAGTCGGTGCTTCGATCAATAAAGCCTGAAATACCTACACATGCTACTAGAAAAGCATGCTTCTTTGTAGCATGCTTTCCGAGTGTTTACATTTGCTCTAAATCACAGACCTCAAAAGCATACTTTTTACGATCATACTTCTTTTTAGCACGTCTGAGTGACATTATCTTAAGCCGCGCAAGACCCCACAAGAGTAACGCAGCCGTGCCTCGTGAGTGTGGAGGTGAGTGAGGCCTGAGCCGCGCGGTCTAAAAGGAACATTTAGTGGGATCCTCACTTAGGTCGCGCGGCTCCCTGAAACCGAGCCGCGAGCCTAACGGGAACATTTCGGGTGACGTAAGTGGGGACGCGGCTTTACAGTTTTTTATTGGATACACTGACAGAAAACAACAAAAAGGTGGCAGTACGATAAAAAAACATTTAAAATAGTAAAACCAAAGAATATAATAAACAGGTTTTATGCGTCGTGCTAGTTAGCACGAAAAGACCGGCTTGCGATTAAGTAGCTTATTTCACATGCATGCTCTTTTCGTATACACGTGCTACTCGTATGCTACAAAGTGACAATTGCCCGAAACTAGCATGATTTCGTGCTACTAAGTAGCATGTGTATTCCAGCCTTAATAGTAGATTAAGCATCAGGAACAAAACTAAGTCGCTCAAGTTGCCACGTTTGCACACATCTACATATCTTAGAAAGAAGTTCAATATTATTTACAACTTCAAATGATTATAAACCTTAACACTTACACACAACGTTTAATTATCATTGTAAAGTATATTTATCTAAGCCCTTTCATCGGAGAAAGGTTATAAGCAAAACATTTTAAATGTCGCTTCAAATTAAAAAGTCATCAGTACAAAAATAATCATTCTAAAATGAAACTTAAACTGTAAGCAAAAAGCATTTTGAGTACAATGTCGTGCTTATTCTATTGTGGAACTAGACGTAGTTCTTGGTGTTACATTTCAATGTTCAGAACAGAGTAAGTATTGGAAGACGTAGAGTTGCAGAAAATGCCAATAATATAATATATACACATATTCACAGTTTACTTACCTTCGCAATGAAAATTCCGCTTCAGTTTCCACTAACAATGAGTTAAAATTTTAGCACTCAACTCCGCCATTAATTTTTGTAAACGCACAATGTTTGGTTTTTTGTTCATCTAACAACATTATAGAATCACATCATACCGCATATAATAGCCGGCTATGAAAAAAAGTAAAAAATTATATCCTTAGACGCTAAAATTTCCTATGGTAGATCTATACTGCAGCTCAAGGTGTTACAATTTACCTTATTGCCACCCTCTAACCACTCAAATAGTAAGTAAGATACATCATAGATCTAGTATACCCCTTACGGAGTTTATATTCATACATTTGCTCCCTATAGAGCCCTCAAAGTGTCAGTAAGCAGCATGTAGCTCTACCATACCGCTTGAGGAGTCACTAGCCACTAACATACCACTCTTACAGCGTTTTAAGTCGCAGTTAGCGCTACTGTACCTCCACAATTGCTCTACTATATCTCTTAATGTCATTCTGTAACTCCACTACATCGCCATAGCGGAACCTAAGACCATAAGAATTTGTGCCCATTCCAGGAGTATAGTAAAGTTATAGTTCGCTATAACTCCCACGTGATAGCACTTATTGATGACCTTAGGATCTGTTTAGCTCTTTTGTACATCTCTTCTAATTTGAAAGATGATCACAAATATGTTTGTGGTCCTAAGTTTCGGGCCGTTTTTGAAGCGCTTATCGGGAATCTAGTACATTATTGATCGAAGAGTCAGTGTCAATGATTAGCGTGCTACATTCCTGCAGAGTGGCTGGCTGAGCGGAGCTGGCCGGGGAGCGGAGCGAGCGCGACTCGCGAACAAGACATTGGCGGTTGTGTTGAGCGCTGATACATTCGGATCATTAATATCCGCATTGAGTCGGTGGCAGCGCCGCGGGGCTCCGCGCCCGCCTTAAATAACATATTAGTCTCCAAAGCGGCCGCCGCCATATTTCTCTATACAACGTATAAGTTTTTCGGTAAATCGGATCGTAACGAATCGCCGACGACAGTGGAGGCCGCACGATTTATCGCGTGCACCCGATTCTACAGTAATCGGATTTGATGGTCGCGGCGGGATTACTGCCCTTGTCTCCGCATGATACATGACTCCCTGACACCTAACACACGAACAACATATTAAAACCAGTTACATTTATTTTCTATAGCTTTTAACCTTTTGTTGGAGCTCGTTTACCTACACGGTAAGTCCGATACTTACGAGATCAACGGTTGTACGATATCAATCAATATTGGAATCCGTCGGAGAAGAAAAAGTCTCAATAATCACAACATTTATAACAAGTGGAAAATTAAGCAAATTATTGAAAAAAAAGGAAAAAGGAACGACGTATAAATAGTAAATACATAAATATGCGAAAAAAAAAGGAATTACTTTTCTACATAAACAAAACCTGCCTGGACTGCTTCAAATACTTGCAATGTGGTTGAAAAATAATTATGTTTTCACACCACCTGCTCGAAAATGTCAAATTATATGTCAAGCAACCTTAACCTAAAGTGAGTCATTAGTGGCCGGGGGAACAGCCGGTCAATAATGTTGTACTGGATTTCATTATGACCCGCTGGTCAATAATGTGATTTGAATTTGGAATCTCACATGCTCAGCTAAATTGGCAGTATAGTACGTATTGTTCAATTTATTGAAAAGAATACAAAACAAAAGCATGCTTAGGCGCGGCCAACTAGTTCCGCGTGCACTTTCACAAACACCCTTTGGTGCCAGAAAGAGGAAAGCTATTCTCGATACCCTTACTACGCGTGGATGATATTCTCGATTTCCTACAAAATCATAACGACTGCTTCTTCATATCGTTGCCATGTTTTCGAAGACATAATAATTTGTAAGAATAATTAGATAACTACGAACCATTTTTTAAAAGGAATGGAATACTTACGTATCATTAAAACTGGCATTAATAATAACAAATACCGTACCGCGCCGTAATACCGTAATAGTAATTGGCTGTAACATTAGTTAATTTATTTTAAGTAAACTGCGCTAAGATAATATTGCCGTGGAATTTGTAAATCATCATCATCATCAGCCATTAGACGTCCACTGCTGGACAAAGGCCTCCCCCATAGAACGCTGTCTGACATTTTAAGGGGGGAGTTGCCATAATCCCCACGCTTGGCAGGCGTCTTGGGGATCGCAGTGAAGTTGTTAAGTACACAGAAGCCGCTGCTGCCCGACTTCCGGATTTTTTTCCGAATTTGTAAATAAATAAGTAAATAATAAAACCTATCTAAGTATACTACAGTCGATTTATCACATTTTATCAAAAATACTATAATTTCACGAGCGTCTCCAATGACGTTCTAAATTCAAAATGCATACAGCCAATCATCCAAAACCATTCTACCATTTCTTTCTTATAATTATTTCTATTTCATTATTTCTAATATGTTAATCTTACTGTTTGTTTATTTAATAAATACTTTGTTTTTCGTACTACCTATGGCTATTATTTTCTCACAGTAGGTGTAAAAAGTAGAGTATCCTCCTCTGGGCTAAAGGTGTCTTTGCCTTGGGCTAGCTTGAATCCCTCGCTGCATTCAGGATTCTTGTATTAACTCCCTCGCTTCGCTCGTGAGTTAAACTCATAACTCCCTCCCTGCGGTCGGGAGTTAAATTCCGAATCCTTCATTGCGCTCGAGATTCAATATGACGCCCGTGACATAAGACACAACTTTAGCCCCTTGGTGCATAATCTACTATTATTATTAGCAGAACACACTTTTGCGAGTTATAATTTTTACAGCATGCAAATAAAATTATTGCGGTTATTTGTAAAAAAAAATATGCACGTTTTGATAATGTAGAGTTACGTGTTTATGATAGACAGTCCGTACAGCAGTAAACTAACGCAGAGCACCTCTAGTAGATTATTTATGGTGTATAGTTAGAGGTGCACCACGCAGATGTGCAGTGAGCGGCTCGTTGATGTCTTTTGAACGCGCGTCGCGTAGTGCTTGAAAGTGAAAAATTTATATAAATTTTTATTTACATTTTTCCATTTGTGTCAACGACATTGTAGTCAAAAATTCTATGATTATTTTTATACTTGTGTAATAGAAGTTTTTATGATATTATTTTACAATATTTTTGTAAAAGAAGTATTTTTTTTATATTCCCTTGACCTAGATAAATTGCTAAATGTGCAGCTTTACCAAAAATCTTGCGGTTCGATATGTAAGAATACTAAGAATCAAGGAGATTCGTGTGTTTGAAAACCTTGTACTTATCGACGAACAAATTGAATATTTTGATCAATTATTTTACTAACTACATTTGTAAAACATCGTTTTGTATTTAACTAAAAGATATTGAAGGTTCCAATTTATTCATTAATAAATTAATTGAAGTCATAAACTTTAGATTACTTTACAGCAAAATGAATACCTGAATAGCCTATAACTGTTGTTCATAATATTAGTTAGATGATGAGTTTATTACACGACTGCCCAAAAAAAAGAATGTTATGTTTTTTTGTATTCCTTTATTTGCCTTTAGAAGAAAAACTAATCATCTGCCTGCCGCCGTGTCTTTCAACACTAATAAAATAATAATAATTATATTGTAAATATTAAGGTTCACGGGACATTTTCAGGGCCGGCGGACAAAGTGAGAATTAAAAGAGTTTTCCGTTCCAAAAGTTGAAGCTTGATTGAGAAGTTGTCTAGGGCCTTGCTAGGGCAATAACTATGTCTAGGGCCTAGCTAGGGCAATAACTATGGATTAACTGAACATTTAAGTGGTATTGAGTAATTGTTATTATAAGTTTCGTGAAGTTTCATGTCGTTACATATTGTTATTTATTTTTCCTGACGTACCATACTTACAAAATAATAACCGAAATACATTGATCATACATAATCTCAGAATGATGACGGTCGGTCGGGACAAAGTTGTTTAGTTAACTAAGTAACTAGAAATTTATACAATTCTTTAACTATTGATTAGAAGGTACAAATTAATGATAAACGTTCGATGACTGAAAGAAAATATATTATTCAGTTTATGCCTAATACATTAGAGATAATTATTAATCAAACAATATTGGTAATGAACAGTATTTTTCGCATTTATTATTTAAGTAAGTTAAGGTCTTGTACGACGGCGGCTCCTACGGCAACTTGTAACGGAGTTTGGGCCTACGAGTAGGTACGGCTTAGAGCAATGCGCTAAGATACAGGTAGGTATTACTGATAAATTAACAGCAACCTAAGCGGTTTTTACAGAAAATATTATAGTACAGATTTATTTAAGTAATTATGTAGGATAAAGAAGTCAAATAAAGAACTACGAGATGAGGAAAGTTGAAAGTAATATTCCTTCCGGCGGATTAGTGCGGTTCTTAGGTATTAATTAAAAAAAATGTGCAAGTTTCTAACCAGCTGTAGGAGAGAATTTTCGTTCCTTTATTGAACCGCAGTTATGTGAAATTTTGTTTTTATCCAGTGCCCTTTTTGTATTCAGTTCTATTTTCTTTTAAGATCATTATGTAGTGTTCATTGTAATCATCGTGGGCGTATTAGTTTGTTCCTTGTGTTATAATATGTGTAACATGAACATATATAAGCATAGGTAGGTATTCATCTTATAAATGATAATATACCTATGATAACATGTTTTTTGATAATCTTTTCGTGATACCTAGGATGGAAAATTTATGATAGGATGAATACGTTTTGGTTTACAATTATAAAGTTTTTATTGCAGATAGGTTTTTAGTAGGTAATACTCAAGTAGATGCCCATATAGAATGATGTAAAGGAAGGTATTATAGGCACGTATTAACAAGATGAGATCACCATCCTCAACGTTGTCAAAAGTCCTTTAGCAAAGGCAACAGCGAGATGCAAGTGGATCCAATAGAGACCACTATATATGACATACATACATAGCTACAACAGGTCAGATAGACAGTCGACCTATGTAACATACTGGTATTCAGCTGTATCTGGTTAGACTGGGAGCCGACCCCAGCATAGTTGGGAAAATTCAGACAGATGATGATGATGTTGATTCTTATAGTTCTATAGTGACAGCAACTTGTTCAGAACGTATTATTGAGGTACTGGACTCACCTTCATCTCCAGCTTGACAGCCAACACTTTGATCGTTATTATTTGCAGCAGTTCACAAAACAACACATCAGCATGTGCTCACCGTCATTGAGTAGTTAGCACATATCGGTCAGCGCACGACAGCGGGTGCGCGCGCGCCCGGCCTTCGCGAGACTGCGGAACGACGCGCGCGGCACGCGGAGGCGGGCCCTGCACGAAGCACGCGCGCTCCCATTGGCCAGCACCGCGCCCGCCCCGCCCAGCTAAACACACCAAGCACGCCCAGCATTGCCATACCTCCCCCCTTCTCCCCCTGACTATGTAAAGGTGTCCGATGGCTAAGTGAAAAAATACTCCCCACAGAATTAATATTAGGTACCCGTACGCTCAGTAAAATATCGCGAACCGGCTCTTTGCGTGACGTATCGGATTTCAATTACGAGTTCCTGATTGAAAACTACGGCCATCAATATTTCCGAGCTTTTATTACTTTTTAAGTGAACTTCATACTTACAGGGGAATTTTGCAAATTGAACTTAATCGTTGGTATACATAGGCGAGGAACTGAGGACGCTGCGAGTGGCTGCTTGACTGGACTCGTCAGCCGTGAGCGGTGTGCGAGGCGCACGGCCCGGCAGACTTGAGACAACGTTGTTAACGTTTATGGGCATTATATGGCGTCTCTAAACAAAGCACCGTCTACCTATCGAGGAAATTGTAAATTATACATGATTTATATTTTATTGAATGTTTAAACCAGTCAATCAACACTGAACGGATAATATTTGGATACATTCAGAAATAATAAAAGTATCCCCATCAAATATTTGTGAGGGTTAGAAAGCACTGAAGTGTAAAGTGCGATGTCATTTTGATTTGCCTACGGAATGATACATAAATAAAAGAATTATTACCTACAAAAAAAGCGATCTAAAGCGATGATCAGAAATGGTATTATATAATAACTTATAAAGTTTACGGAATGTCGCATATCGACAAGCTCATATAGAAAATAATAAACAGGCTAGCATGTTTATTATTTTTAACAATTTATTTCATCAACACAAACAAAATCTTTGTAGGTAGTTAGGCATAGATATATGTATTTTTATATATAAAAATATCTTTTATTTCAAAAATACCATCTAAGTAGCATTTTTAATTGAATTTTCTCACTTGCGTCAAAATAAGTAAATCTACATTTGGAGAGATACTTTACTTTGCTTTTTTTTGTTTACTAGCGGACGCCTAGGCTGTGTTATTATTCTTATTATAATATGAACATAATTGTTTACATACATACTTTTTCTTTACAACAAGGCAAAGTTAATTCCTAAACGACCACAAAGGTCTCTACAGTAGCTACGTAAGTCAAGATTAAGTAGGTATACTTATACTTAGATAGAAATATGAAACAATACTTACTCAGATTTGTGAAATCTCTTTTTGAAAACTAGACGGTTCCTCTAAAATGTAAGGCATCTTACTATTTTGGGTGGTGACGTAGGGAACATTAACTAAAAATATTGACATATCTGCCAAAACGGCAATAGGTACCTTTATAATTTTTCAACCATTTAAAGCGTAAAATAAAAACATTATAGCACAATAAACCAAATTGCCAAGTCTTAGAACCAATTTGAACAACACAGATCTTATAATTAGAGATCCTCGATAGAGTAAAGTTATTTAAAATCAATGATGTAAGCAGTCCCCCTCCCCCTCGCCCCCCTATACTGTACGATATCAAGTAATCAAGTCACAATCAATGACATCTGAAAGGAGTGGTCACACCCCAGAAATCGGAGCAATCTAGAATACCTGGTGTATTTAGATTGCTTCGATTTCTCTACCTTCAATTAAGTCAGATCAAATTAGCGCCTGTTATTAAAAAATCAAATCCAATTAAAACCTGGCCCAATTTAGAAAATTATTTACCACTATTTAAGTATTCTAATTAATGTTTTATTATTTTTTATTTCGTAAATTTTTGATATCTGTTTGTGTGTTATTTGAATTTCGTCTCTCAAAAGGCTGAGATACTTAATCACGTTTTTGCCTTTTCTTGCTCAACTATGCTGGGGTTGGCCTCCTGTCTCATTTAATGCAGTTTTGAAAACCATTTACTAATAACACGATACTCCTTAGGACCAAGACACACCCTACCTAACGAATACCAAAGATCTAAATAAAAGTCACGTAACAAAGATCCATAGATCTAGAAGAAATATGTACCTTAACCTAAATATACTTACATACTATAACGTTAATGATAATATAAACAATTTAAAGCTACGTTAGTAGCACTTCGCTTTCACGTTGTTTTGTGCATTTTCATAAGGTCGAACCCAAGACACACAGACTGATTTTTCTGGCATTTACTTAATGTATAATTATCACATGCTTTGTTAAATGAAAACATCGTTAGGAAACTACAACCAGTATGCCTGAGAGACATTTCTGGACGGCGTGAAGTAAAGTCAGAGGCTCACAGGCGGTATAAAAAAAAATACATACACACGAACATAGAACCTCCTCCTTTTTTGAAGTCGGTTAAATATCTCTGACATCAGGTTAGTCACTAACCACACACAGAAAGAAAGATTAGCTTGAACGTAGATAGATGCGTGCAGCAGTTATTATTTAGCCACAATCCCCTCGCTGAGACAATGGCAAATGATAATGATTGCTCCAAATTCATAGTATAGTTCAATAGTCTGTTGACGTCTCGTCGAGTGTGTGTTAAGTAGATAATGTGGGGGATTAGTGCTTGTCGCTATGGCGTCGCAATCAGCGCTCTTGTGCCTTCTGTCTCTCGGTGCGGACCCTCGGCGAATGGGCAGAAGGACTAGTGCGATTGGAACACAGAAATGCTTGAATGTTAGCAGTTCCTTTAGCAGGCAATGACTGCTTTACAGGAGTAATGTTATAACTACTTTCACGCTATATCTACCACACGCATTTAGGTTATGGTCGTGTTAGCTTTTAACCTTCTTGTGATCCCTTAAAAATAAAGACAATGACGATGAGCCTGTCTCAGACAGGCTGGACAAGCTACAAATAACTGATTATTATGTTAAGTGGCGTTCAATTGAAGAGCGGCCATGCCTAGTTAGGAGAATTTACCCAGATGATACTTAACTAAAAGTGACTTTTTTGTTGACTTCAAATTACAAAAAATAAAAAATTTGATAAACCCCGCGACAGTTTAAAAACTTTTACGTTTACTAAAATCCCCCGACTCAAAGTGCTAGAAGTGAAGTTATCGGAACGAAAATTAAAAAGTAAATACTGTAGCACCCCCTATCGGATAAACACCATAACACCTACCTAAGAACCATCCAGATAAATTACAAATTCATTAGGGAATACCGCATTTAAATCGGTCAAATAGTTCTGGATATAAATGGGAACATTCATCATTTGCGCACAAACAAACAACGTCGTCGTGTCGTGGGTAAAAAATGTCAGAACGATTACACTTTCTCAGTTTGGTTAGTACTTCTGCTACAAACACCTTTACTTGTTTCGCGAGTTGGAGACCATCATTAAGCGATTATCGGTGACGAGTGCCGAGTGCGAGTGTGCCGAGTGTCCTCCGGATGCGAACCTCCTCCCCCAACGACACATTTAATGCGAAAATTACTTAAGTGAGCTCTTGTATCCTCCTCCACAAACGTTGAACAATTTAAAATGATTGTCAAATCATAAACAGCCAATCTTATTGGAGTCATCTTCCTATTCAATCCGGGTTATTGTGTCGAGTTGGTGAATAACCCTTCAATCCTAGCCAATCTTATTCATCTTAGCTTATAAGACACAAATTGGCGTATCAGAAAAAAATATTTATAAGGACACTGTTCGCCCAGCTTTAATATGTTAACTGCCTCATTGGTTGTATAATTGCTAGCGCGATTGCTGTTCCTAGGTTGAGTTTCCAAGTTGGGCAAATTCTCTGTTTCTCTGTTTGACCCTGTCGCGTCTTTCCATTCTATAAGTTACAAGGCCAGACCCAGAACGTAAGGGTTTTTTACTAATCGCGTATAGATTGGAAGTCACTTTTTTAGTAATACCTTTCAATCTATACAGGAGTAGAACGCAAAAATAAAAGTAGCATTACAATGTAAGCATTACGTAAGTGGATAAGTGTTCAGGCACACTTATCCAAATAAACTTGGTGGGAAGTGTTGTTAATTGTTGTAAATTTAATTTAATACTAACATTAGGCTAAGTTATTTTATAATTACTAACAAAATATGAAATTCATTCCGAAATAAAATATTTGAATTTGATATGTGCGAGCAGATTTCTATGGCTGCGTTCTACTAGCCTTGTATAGATTGGAAATACGAGACCCTGTCACCGTTTTAATTGGATATCTTTTAAACCTACCTAAATATTAATATGGATGTGTTAGTACATATTTTTTTTTGTGAATTTGTAACCAGTTTACGAACACTTAATTATTTGGACAATTGTACAAGTATAATTATGAATTTGAATTAAAATAAAAAGTTCTTAATGATTACAAGACAATGTATTTGTTGTGTACTTTTCAGTCAGATATAATGTCATACCTCAAAATAGTCAAGTATAAATATAATTAAATTCCCGTAGCTCATGTATGCATAATTGCATACATTTTTACGAATATATTTCCGAGCAATGCATTCGTACTGCCATAAATAATATAAATACTAGTGAATCAAACCCTAGTCCTATACTGCTAGTCTTTTTATATTTATTTCTATATGAAAAAGTAGTGCTTCAAACTGTGATAGTATTTGTTGTAGAATTTAATATAATTATATATAATAGTAGTTACCCGAGGTTTTTATCCTTAGATCTGATATGTATACTTTAGCTTATGCTTTGGCTAGTTGTTTTAAAATAGAAAAACATATATCATGGTATATTCGTTTTCCAAAATCAACAGCCGCAATGACTTTCGCACTCACAATATCAGTATGCATTTTAAAACAGTCGCGTTCTATGCAAGCTGTATTATTTACGAGCCCCAGTGAACGCCGATCATTGAACGGACTACCAAGAGCAGTCCAGAATACCAAGCAGGAATTATCTCCTTAATATATTCTATGAACTTGTTACAATTCCGTATTCCACCCGGGGCCGGCCCGGCAATTATCCGGCTTTCAGAGCGATATCCGGGGGCCGCGTCCGGCGACCGGCGCACTTTTAATTTGACACTTGCGTTTTTTGCGCGTCAACGGAAGGATCGAATCCGATGGTACTGGGATGAGTGGCACGGAATATCGATATGATTGGAGCTATTATAAAAATGAACTCTGGTCTTCTTGTTTTTCTGAAAGAGGGAACTTTTCTAACGTTTGGAAAAATTGGCGTCATATTTAACAGACTTATTACTTTTTTACAGGAACCCGTGGAAAGTTTCGACTAGTTGCGAGGTAACCTGATGGCAAATATCCATACAACTTACGAGGGCTACTTCAATTTTGTTTGTTGTTGAGAAACAATAAAAACTTTTATGGCATTAAGTGTTTTCTTATCTATCGACATAACTATAGTGGTGAGTGATTTCGGCTGGACTGTCTCGTTGTTCTAGCGGTGGCATGGGTTACTGCTGGACATTATGCCTGTAGCATACCTCCGCTGCGAAACTCAAAGGGCGAAACCGCAATAGTTTCGCTGTGAGTTGTAAGTTCTTTGGCGGCGAAACAGGAGATCTTTCTAACACGATTTCGCTCATTTGCTCAGGAGCCGTCTACATCTCCGCCCGTTGACCGTAGTACTGTTGTAAAGCGAACTCGCGCAGCGGTTTCGCAATTGTTGTTTCGCAGCGGAGGTGTGCTACAGGCATGAAGTTTTGGGATTGGTTCCAGGGTCAGGCAGTGGGGTTATCTCACGAAATCTTTGTCCTCGGTTCACGCTAACAAGTAACTGAGGGTGAGTTACTATTCGAGGATTACAGGCAAAATGTTATGAAATGGGAGGTGGGGGAGGGACAATAAAATATATCACGAACACACACTCATACAAAACCAGTCATACACTGTCACACAATCACACACTCGTTTACTCTTGGACTCTACCTTACATAATGTACTATTACTATTGTCCATTTGGTTTAAAAATTCTGATCCGTATTATAAAATATTGCAATCTTTGGCATCACTATTGTTATATTTGCTAATAAGTATTTTAGTGGAAACCTGGTTTCGTAAAATACAGGCCTCGGCTTTGTTAACGTTATCTCTCGTTATCTTTTTACTGGTGGTGTTTATTTATAGTAAAATCAAAATTCTATTTTATACCAGCGGCACGTCCCAGCTTCCCACGGGTGGACAATGGACATTTACTTTATGAACTTGTAATAAATATAATTATCCTATGTCACTGTAGAATATAAGGTTAATTGAAGAATGCTAATGGTGAAAGAGCTTTTGATTTCGGTGTAGTAGTTTTTGATTTTATTTGTTACAAACATAATATTTATCTTTCCTCTTAATAATAATATATCAGTGTATCAATTTTATTTATAAACCACCAAAACCTTCTTACTAATCTGATTAGATTACTTGATGAAAACTGATTACTTTCTATTACAATCCCCCATTGTTATGACGTCACATAGTATCATCTCCAATACTTCACTACCACCTGCTCCTGAGTGCACACTCAACCACAAAAACAACCCTAGTGGGAAAGACATAAGGACGCTTTTAACAGTACAGTGAGGGTACGGTTGGTTGTATCCGATCCTAATCAACGTAACCTATCCTACAGATGATGACAAACAAACATAATGACGAACGATAATAACTTTTAATATTGCAATTGAGTTCGCAGGTGAATACTAACAATATGAAGTGATATGAATCTGCATGATGACATGTTTCTACAGATCAGTAGCAAATTGTTGTAATTGGATTGGGTTATGACTGCCTGACTGGGTAGGCAGAGGTGTACTTAGACCGTTCTAAACCAAAGGGCCTACAGACATAGAAATTCATGGATTAGATAAAATATCTATAGGCATTTTGCCTACCAATTAAACCCTAAGTAATGCGAATTGATAATAATCTACACCTTATAATACTGGCATGGTAAATCATATTACTAAAAAAAACATGGTAAGTATCCCTTTTTTAGCATATTAAGAGTAGAATCTACACCTTTTTTACCCATTAATACTTCAAAAACAGGTAGAGGTTTTCAATTACCTATACCTAATTGTATGTTTGTTACCTCGTTATAATAATAACTCGTCATTTATGAACCGAATTGACACATTCTTTCTTATGTGAAAGTACTTTCCAATTGTTCTCATAGAAAACGAAATAGCATCAAAATCGGATTAAAAATGTTTTTTTTTGTTCTTGGGATATATTATTATAGTATTAAGGACTACCTCCTTGTCCTTATAACTAGTACATTAGTTACAATGCAAAATTGAAACATAACTAGAATTTGTCTAGGACTACAATTTAAAAGTGTAAAATATACACTTTTAGTAAAAAAGATTTGTTCTTTTTAGCAAAAAGCTTTTTATATTCAAAAGTTTTGCAAGTAACCTAGTATTTTTAAATACTATATGTAACCATGTGCGAATGTTGTGTATTGCCACTTGCCAGGGCCAAAGTTGGGGGTGGTAGCGGGACAACTGCCAGTCAGGCACCACCGTTACCTGACCCGCTACTGAGGTCAAGAATAGTGGAGCCTCCGGAGACTTGGGCCGTGACTCCCCCCTAGAATGACAGACAGAATAAGTTCTGTCTGTCATTGTAAGGGGGAGTTGCTATAATCCCCACGCTTGGCAGGCGTCTTGAGGATTGCAGTGTAGTTTCTAAGTACAGTACACGGAAGCCGCTGCTGCCCGACTTCCAGGTTTTGGATGCAAACGGTAGGTTGTCGTCCGTTATGGCGTTCTATGGGTGAGGCCTTTGTCCAGCAATGGACGTCTTAAGGCTGATGATGTGATATGTAAGCAAGATCATCGACTCAGCACACCGGGAGTACACCCATAGGTACGTTCACTCGTTCCAAAGCAAATAAACAAATCCTTTGCTTTACAATTCGTTGTTTAATTGAAAAGAAAGGGTCGGTTGCATTGTTTGCCAACAAGTGTTACATTGAATTGACAAACAGCGATAGTTTGCCTCCGAGATTACTCCCCTGTTCGAACATTTTGTGTGACGGGAACACCAAAACAGAGATGGATTTAAATTTAATTATAACTGTGTGTATGTCAATATTTGGGATTTGGTGTATCGAGCTTGTCTCTCTCTGGGGACTGACGTGTTGGTCAGAGGCTACTGTACTGACGTGGTCTCCTGCCTAGCGCTGAAAATGCCGAAGCTATATTTTTTTTTACGGAAAAAACGGATAAAAACCACAATTCGTTTATGTTTTAAACGAATTGTGGTTTTTATCCGTTTTTTCGCATGATACCTACATAGAAAAATTAACAGAAGGAATTCTTCGGAGAGAAACATATATTTTTCGAACGTTTCGGAATTTCGAATTACTCAAAAAGAAAAAAATACATAAAAAATAAATACAATCACACTTGAGTCTAACAAAAATTTGCACTTTATAGCTTAATATTTCACGAATCCCGTAAGCGAAAAAGTGTTTGAGCAAACTCACAATCTTTTTCAAAGACCTATCCAACTACACCCTCAAACCGAATTGAGCGCTTCCTCTTTGGATATCAGTCAAAAAAAAAAAACGACTTCTACTTTACCCCGAGCTCAGTACCCTGCCTTTTACATCCTGTTACATTTATCACACTAGATAATCAGCTCAACAAGTAGTTCCCGAGGAAGTTGTTGGAAAATTTTCTTTATAAAGGTCAAAAGAATTACTGTGCGAATGTGCCGAATTGATTGCCACTTAAATCTGGCACTTATTGACAAAACCGAGCTTCGAGCTTGCTCACTAGAAGCAGTACGTCGGACCCAACATTAAGAGGAAATGCGAGTGCTGTCTCTTTCTACTATCGCTGTCTCTCTCCGTCCTCCTGCCCTCAAATACGTGCGATAAGGACAACTGTAGAAAAAAGTTAGAATTCGAGGTTTGGCTCTCGCCTATTTCCTCCTCCAATATTGAACCAATTTAAAAGATATTTTAGAATATGAATAAGGAGGTTATATACTACGCCGCTATTTTTTTCTTTTTTCGTTAATAGTTGTCAAATTTGTACACTAGGACTCTGTTAACAGCGATCTAAACAAGCAATTTTGAGCATTTTTTGAGGGTTCTAGTGCTTATAAAAATAATTTATCACCAAAAAGGAAAACATAGGGGCATAGAAATAGTTAATATTTATTATTCTGTAAAAAAACCATTGCTCTAGGGTCATTAACCAAAAAGAAAACAGGCGAGAGCGTTTGTATGGAGAAAAGACCACTCGCGTTTCCTCTTAACGACGTTTAGCGCCGCAGCGGGGGTCAGCAGTCAGCTGCACATCGCCCCATTTTATTTTATTACACTGCTATTCGCTTTTTTCTTGCTGAGGTTGAAGAATCAGAAATAAACTGTGAGATTTTGTATTCTGAAACTGATGGAAACAATATTGCTAGTGACGAGTCGGCAATAACTCTTAGGTTGTTGCTGTTTCATGTTTATAATTTTGGAAGATAAATATTGCACCACACACACATACACAGTACATACATAGTTTAAAACAAAGTCGCTATTTTTGTCTGTTTGTTTGTCTGTATGCTTAAATCTTTAAAACTACGCAACGGATTTTGATGCGGTTTTTTTTAATAGATAGAGTGATTCAAGAGGAAGGTTTTAGTATATAATTTGAACGACATCCACGCAGGTGAAGCCGCGGGCATCAGCTAGTTAAGAATAATACTAAGCCGTTGGTCCCGGCTATCATTTGAAGATCTTTAGATTGATCAATCAGCCGCCCGATAGTCTGACTACCAGTCTTCTTACTAAGGGGTATCATATTATGTATAGTTATAATTGGGTTGTAGCGGTCAGATCTGAAGTCAACGCTGTAAAATACTGATATGGTAGTTGGACAATAACTAGGCAGATGATAATGACAGTCAAAGGATACAGTGGAAAATATAGGCAGGAATCGGTCTTGGTTTTGATTGTCACAAATCCAGAATACAGCTAAAGCATGACCTAAGTTTACCATCACATTCCTTTCAACGGCGACATTTGGCGCTTCAAATTGCACCGTTTGATCAGCCCTTTGTGCGCCTTAAGACTATTAGGACAATGAGATTACACGGCAGGCGCGCGCGCAGCCGACCGGAGCAATGCGATTACAACGACACCCCTTCCCGCCCCTCTCATCATCCCCCTGTGGCGCCCCAAAACACGGCAACCCCTATTTTTTGATCTGTAACTGGATTTCGCCCAGAGACCGATTGAGGAGCGCTAAAATGTGTACTCTCAGTGACCTCACGGTCTTCAACGATGTTTGGATTTGATCAAATGTTACAGCTCAGCGAAAATTTTTAAGTTTCAACCGTAGTAAAGTATTGTGTTCGAACTGGTTAGTTTATTGAGTCGCAATAAACATTTAATAAACTTTCTACAAAATATTTAAAATTATGTGAATTATTATCTGCCTAGCCTTTATCCACTTCACTACTTCAGGATCGGTTTTCAGTTCAACCAAATGCAGCTTATTACGAGTGTTTTACTCGGAGCCATTGCTTATCAACCCAGTTAGTGCTGGACAATGCAATATCCCTTGGTAAAAACTAGTTGTCACTTACCAGACTGTATCAAACGTTGTGAAACATTTTAGCGCCCAGCAACGGTCTTTTAATTGTTCTTAAAATGAAAGCTTTATTCTTTACCACGTCAACAATAGGGTCGATTTTTGTGTGACACCCTTTAAGCCTGGGGTGTGAATGTGATAGTCCCACAGGACTTGTTAGTGTGTTGCCAGCAGTTTGCGACAATCGCCGTGTTATTGTTTCTAATATGATATCCCTCAGGAACGGTCGCTTCTCTTGGGAGTTTTATCAGTCACTTGCTTGTCCCTGTTGTCCCTTAAAAGTATAAGCATAAGTACAACAATTAATATTTAAATAACACGGTTCCTTGCATATTGAATTCACATTTTGTCTGCTACATCGTGAAATTCTTGGAAAACAAAGCTCTATCTAAACCTTGTTGAATAGACTCGTAATCTTTGTTTTTAGATACCTATAATATGTTGTCTCTACATTCACAGTGGGAAATAGGTATGTAGTTGGGCCATTTTTAAGAAACATATTTAATCAGTCAGTATCAGATACGATTCTTCTCCTAATCCGACCGCTATTAAAGCATTAGGTGCTAAATGTCCCCTCAGGCAGCCTCATCAAAAGAGTGACAAAATAGTTACGTTTCCGAGTCACCAAACCGTCGCACACGCATTACCGGCACGCGACGTGCAGCGCGTGACGTCACAGGGCTGTGCCCGCGTCACTGGGTCGCGTGAGACCACACGCGACAACCCAACAAACTTCATTGACCACTAATAACTACAACACAAATACATAAAGACGAATGAACTTGCAATAAATAAAAGGTTGTGTAACGTATCAAACTAGACCACAGAGTACTTTGTTAGGTATATACCTATGGAAAACTAGACCGCTATGTCATTTTGTTAACATGAAAAAAAATTGTTATAGATATACACCGAGATCCGGGATTTCCGCTTTGTTGACAAAGACATTTACAGGCGTAACAGTAGGCCTGGTACGCCTGAAGGCCGAAGTATTAGCCAGAGGTGTAACTAATAGTATACACTTACAATTTGCAAGTCATATTTAGATCCCATAGAACATGGGGCGAGCCTATCGCCATCAACTGGGCACAAATAGAGACTCCGTGGCTGCTATTGAGAAATTCCTGATGGAAAAACTCAATAACACTTTGACCGACCCGGGAATTGAAGGTAAAGATAAGATAAAGATAAGATAAAGATGCATTTATTTGTTTAAACATGTGTGGCATGATACATAAATATGCACATATGGATGGAGAACGAGTTCAGAGATTGTTGGTTCAACATGTTTTACTTCTTGTTTTTCTCTGATATTCACTATATACTCGTAGTATCTCAAATCTGTTTGCAATTATGATACAAACGTCGTCGCATTGCTGTCCAAAATTTTTGAACCATCATTCAAGTAAGAAACAGCCTCTGGTGGCGGAAGTGGTTCTGGCAGCAGCGCAGGTTTCCAAATCTAGGTGAAAACGAGAAATTAAGTGCTCATTATGCTCCTTGCTGATTCTGGTTGACTTCAGGACAATAAATTATGTCAATTTTATAATGACATAACAGCAATGTCTCTTGTTCTGGTTATTTTAGAATTTACGGTGAAATTAAATGCGATATGGGCTTCATTTGATCAACACTTTCAAGTCAATGCAACTGATACAAATGATTTCTAAGACGATGAAAGATTATAATTATAAAACTGATAACAAGAAAAGAGGTAAAATCCATCTAGATTTTACTGAATGTAGTCTGTTTAGTTAACCATATCGTGCTACATCAATCTCACCACAAACTCCGATGTCCAAATCGAATTTGCAGCATTCAAAGCATCCACGTAATTCCATCTCGCGTATCGATCATCGAAACTTATTCACATCACGTCGCCGCCGTCTGTGATACTAGCATAAACATTGCGAAAAACGCTACAGTTTCAGCGACCAATGGGAGGAGGGAGGGTGCCGGTCGGAGGGACGCCGAGGGAGGGAGGCTCGAGATTAGATTACCTGCCCCCGTGGGCTGCAAACACTTCGTTACCGGTGCGGCGTAACGAACTCGCTACCAAGCAAGTTGCACACCCGCCAGCCACCCGGCCGGAATTTATTATACACTAGTTTCGATTCTGGTTTGGTATTTAGTGAACTGGCGACTGTCCGCAGACTCGCAGTGTCCACTGCCCAAAGTTAGTGGCACGCCAGCGATTGTGGCGTCCTGTGACGCCAGTTTTTGTGCGGCATGATTGCTCGTGTAACTGACGACGGCACTTCTCTCACTGAAGCTGAAGCACAATCAGCATAACTAGCCAAACTGTTTAAGGAATAGCGACTGCTCTGTCATTCTATCGTACCCACGTTCTGTTCAGAGAGTTGGGACGTGTTTTCACGATGTCCGAATCGCCATGACTGTTGAATTATAATCATGATTGCTTGCTGAATTTATATGAAATTATCTGCTAAGTAAGTTAAGTAAGTAATAGTAGGTGGTGAAACAGGCCCTTAGCTCTATTATCATATTATCACTACTACTACAGTTGCTACTATAAGTATGGACTCAATAAATCGCGAAATTATAATCGAACTATTCCGAACTGTGAGTCGCTATGAAACGAAGAAATATCATGAAGGGCATGACCTGCTTATGTCAACCACCTCGTCCACCACGCACGAAATATATCTGATCTACAACGTCTATGTCAATGACCAAATAACGATCGCAAAATTACCCTCATTGAGATGAATCGCCGATATTATCCATAGAGTTGAGCTCTAATTCATATCGCAATGTAGCTCCTTGATTGAGCCCATTAATTTACTACTGAGAGATTCAATAAAGCGTAAGGCTACACGCTGTAATGATGACAAATAACGGACGTCGCCAGGAGCCAGGGTATGTACGTCTATGAGCTGCTCCAATAAATATATTGTAGCGGTGCAGAGGCCCCCCCCCCCCGTGCCGCTACCCGCGCGCCCCCGGTCGCAGCTAAACTGAATACATTTGAATAACACAGCGCGTAATGAGGCGCCACCGCGCCACGGAGCGCTGATGAGCGGGAATCGAACCCCGGACCTAACTAAACAATTGTCATTCATTCAGCCGAGAGCCAATTTTGTAATCCTTTTGAATAATAATTTATTTTGGTATTCCGTGCGCGCCAATCATGGCGTGGCTGTGTGCCGACTTGCCGAGCCGCGCGGTTGTGCGGCGCACCAGTAGCTACTCAATATTAACATAAATCCTTTAGCTTTCATTAGGGGAATCATTATTTTTCGCTGATTGCGACTTGCGGGCGACTATCGGTGAAACATAGCTGCGTACCAGGAGAACTATATTTTGTTGAGACACGGCCCTTTGATTGACGTACGAAATACTTCTCGTCATAACTTATAAGTACTTAGTAGTTAGTGATACCGGGCATCGTTCGCCTTTCCAATGATTTAGTAGTTTCGTCGAGCTATCGATTATAGTTTGGTAAGATGAGCTGTCCAGCCTCCTATTGGCTACGATCAGCCGTCACCAGGGTACAAGGGGGTGTCGAGGAAGACAGCGGGGAGGTGGGGGGTGCTGATGGTGTTTACACACGGCGCGATTTATTCGGCCGGCGTCGTAAATAACGCGGCCAGCGCCGACAGATATATGGAGCTTCGTATTTATTGCTATTTGTTCGCGGGTACGGTCCGCATACGCCGGATGAGAAGACCAACATTATTTCCACGCAGTGAAGTCATAGCAGAGGTACGGTATTCTCACTTGTATTACAGAAGGTAACTGAACATATACAACTGCACTGAGAAGAACGGGCTTTTAAATACTGTAAGACCTGTAAATAATGGAACTTGAAAGACAACTGCGATGCTCTTCAGTATATAAGGTCTAAGCAGTAAGTGTGTCTTTTGGTTTTGCAGTATTGCCCGTTGTCCATATTTACAGATACCAAACTGTAAGAGCATCTCACCTTTCAACGATTCGAAGTCCTCAGCTCTAAGTTTGTCTTGGCAATGAGTGGACTCTTTATTTTTTCATTGTTGTCCTTAACCTATATATGTACCGATATATTACAAGACTATCTCACCTATTAACAATCAAAGTGTAAACTGTGTCATCGCGGCTGTTCTCCTGACGGTACCGCGCAGCCTACACACATCGTATCTGAATGAGAGGGTTTTTTCTCTCGGCAGCTCCGTCCGGCCGCATTAAACCACTTCATTGTAATACTTAGATATTTAGTAGTTGTACAGCGAATAAATTACCCTCATAATGAAACCCAGTTTTTTCAACAACATCCGACAACATTTTAAGCTGTTATCAACGCCCGGCCGCTGAGTTATGACCGCGAAACGGAACGCAGCCCGCCGTCGCGCTTTTTGCAGTATTCTCATAATCAAATTTTGATTTACTGCGGCCTGAGTTATTAAAATCCTTTTAGTTCTGCCTGAGGTCGGGCAGGCGATGAGGCGAGGGTCTCGCCATTCGGAACTCTATATGCGGTGTCACAATGTAACGTAATTGAAAAACAGTCCGCGATACGCAGCGCTATCGGGGATGTAAATCAAGGTGGGCTTACGTTCCTAAAATCGGTATGCGGTTGTAAATCGTGCGCAGGAGTGGTATGGCGGCGGAGCAGGGAGGGGGGCGCGGGCGGCGTGTCAGATCGCGATCAGCTAAATCATGCTTATTGGTAACGAAGCGAAGCGGGCACGTGCGCGTGTGCTGACCACGTCAGGCCACGCTGTACCACGTCGGCCCATACCGCACACTAAATTGTCACGTGTCACCCGCAAGCGAGCGAATACCGCGTACACTACCCACATAAGTACATTGAGCTCTGAATAAACTTTTACAACGGTCGCATTGCTCATGACTAATCTTTTACTTTATCAACTCTTTGACATTACTAAAGGATTCTACATCATTTCACTGAAAGCAATAATCAGCTGCAAGCGGCTGTCAGCTGCGGTGTGATTGTGCGCAGATCGTCAGCGGCCATCGCGGAGACGTAGTGCTGCATCGACAATGGACCGCTAGTCGCTAGTGGCCACTCGGCAGGCACGCGGCCACATTCCGGTAACACTCCGGTAATATTGCCGTAATGCGTTGTGGCCATAACAATAAACAGTACGCTACCATGAACTCTGCTTAGAGATCGGTGTAAGTATACTTTGTAAGTGTTCGATTATAAAGGCCACTCCAACTATGATAAAGTAAAATATAAATTAAATATGGCACTTTTTAAAGACTAACAAATTTTAAAACACACCCCAATTTGCTACTACTCAGTCACACTCCTGTACACGGAGTACACGCTGTACTCTTAGCAATGTATTGTCATCAACATCTGCCTAGCCTTTTCCCAATTATGTTGACATAATTGTGTTTACATGACACGTAGTCGAGTCATGGTAGTCTTGTCGTATGAGTTTTGTAAACGTGTCGTAGCAGTCTCGTAGACGTGTCGTAGGAGACTCGTAGACCTATCGTAGCAGAGTCGTAGAAGGGTCGTAGCCGAGGCGTATGCTTGTCGTAGCAGTCTCGTAGGCGTGTCGTAGCCGAATTGTAGATGTATCAGGGCTGTAGAAGTGTCGTAGCAGAGTCGTAGAAGGGTCGTAGCCGAGTCGTATGCTTGTCGTAGCAGTCTCGTAGGCGTGTCGTAGCAGAATTGTAGACGTCTCGTTTCTCGTAGCAGAGTTGTAGACGACGTGTCGTAGCCAAGTCGCAGAAAGGTCGTAGCGGCCTCGTAGACGTGTCGTAGCAGTCTCGTAGACGCATCGTAGTAATCTTCGTAGCTCGTAGCTGCACTATGGCATTCTCTTACACATTAAGGTATCTCGGATGTCTGATGAGATAATATACTGCATTTGGTCTCAGACGTTAACTGGTCATGTATTCTTTGATCTAGAAACAAACCATAATTATCAAAAATATAAAACAATTAATTTTAAAAAAGTATAGAAATAGTTGCTTGTCGTCCTATAATTTTGATACTCGCACAATAACAAGTCGCATTTGAAAACAAACGTCGCAATCAAGTAATAAATTGCGTTAGTAGTTACCGGCGAAACGCGCGGCCGAGAGCCGAAAGCCGAAAGCTGTGCGCGAGGGGACCAAGGAGACCTATTTATCGAATTAGGACTGTGTAATCACCGCTCATAGTACTACGCAGCAATTGTGATGAACTTAACCCAACGTACTTGATACTTGAAAATGGCAAAGATTTTTATGTGAACGACTTTAAGTACCTTAGCCTGTAGCGAAACAGTTATTAATTGTTTAGTAGATATGATTTATATTTACCTTGGTTAATGTCTAATAGTTTTGTTGAGAGAGGATAAATGTATTTACCTTTACTGGAAGTGACGCTTTTGGATCAATAATTCACTGCATCATTTGCATGGAACGTATAGCTCATATTGCATAAACTAATCTATAGCAGTTATTATTATGTTGTATTATGATTGTAGTATTTAGTGTGTGAATGGTACAATGTAGTACATATATGATTAAACGTTATACGTGAGTTTATGTTCAAGTGGCAATAAAAGTAAAAGTATCAAGACTGCCTCCCCCGCGTTGTAAACGCTAGGGGTGAACATAATAGAGTGAAGTGACGCGTGCCACATGTAATAACAAGTGCGTGGAGCGCAGGACGACGGAGCCCTGACTCGTGTAATGATCCCCCGCTGACTACCGACCGACCACACATTACTATTGTACCTACAGATAAAACTACAGCCTAAGAAAATGCTATGATCAGTGAAAATAGGCTAAAATAATAGTAGTTGGATGAACTACATTCGACCGTCCACTGTAACCACCAGACATTACTATTGTATCTACAGATAATAAGTTACTACGACCTAACAAAATGTTACGATCAAAGAAAAAGTGAAGAAACTTAATAGGAAGCAGTTTGATTAACTAAACTATACAACTCAATGAAAAGGGAATTATTTGACGTACTATACAGGTTTATTGGTGGTGCATTAAGGGTACTTTTACACCCTAAGGCACTTTGCCCATAGAGCAACTTAAGTTGAGGCAACAGTTGCCACAACGTTTACGGTTGCCGCAATTTTATGGCAATCTGTGAGCAACTTTCATAACAGAGTTGCTCAATCTACGCAGCGAACAGCGTTCAGTGTGACGATGAATATAGAAGAAGCAGCCATTGCTCTAATTATATTACGTCGTCGCCCTTTAAAAATCGGTATAATAATTAACAGTTGCTAGTTGCGGCAATTAGGAACTAACTTAGTCACCGATTGCAGCAACTGAAAACTGTTAAATATTTTACCGGTTTTCAAAGTTAACGTAGACGGCGACGACGTAATAAAATTAGAGCAGTTGCTGCTTCTTCGATATTCATCGTCACACTGAACGCTGTTCGCTGCGTAGATTGAGCAACTCGGTTATGAAAGTTGCTCACAGATTGCCATAAAATAGCTGCAACCGTAAACGTTGTAGCAACTATTAACTAGTTACAGGAAACTTTTAAAGTTGCATAAGTTGCCTCAACTTAAGTTGAGGCGAGGTTGCAGTACTTTGTTTTTATGTACGCACGACCTCGCCCCCCGCCCTGCCGCGCGAGCGATATAATGCCTAAATTTTGACTGTTTTTTGCTTCTTGGGGAAAAACTATAAAGAAATTATACAATATGTTTTCAACATTTACTTTAAAATAAAAAGTTCTATTTATTGATATAACTTTTATATAAATTCATGATGAAATGTCTTAGCAGTACACGTTTGAAATTGTGATTTAGAGTCATGTTTGATAAAAAAAAGTATCGAGCCGATCATTCTAAATCGCGTTTCTATCTTTACGATTTACTAGAGAGTATGTTCAATTTTGATGTAATGATTTTTATTTATTAAAAAACTCGTATTTAGTTCGATTTTTATAGGTTCAAAAATCTTAAAATTACTGCAACCCGGCCTTAAAGGGTGTAAAAGTAAAACGTCGTACGTTCACGCGTCTGTACGTTACCCCATAAATTTAGAATTTGAAGTTATTTATTTGTAAGAATGTACATCGTATGGTGTTAGGTTCCTTACAAGGATTCTATAATTATACCAAAATTATCTGTTGTACAAATACCATGTTACAGTTTTGAAATGAACTACAATAAACCTTAAAATAATATTTTAATCAATACCATGCCATAGCGACGATAGATGCTTACATGAGCTCATTAACTCCATCCAGAAGGGTTAATCGGAATATTACTACTCTCTAATCTCTGTAATATTATACAATTTCACAATAAAAAAGTATAATGTAACCATAAAGCTCTGTTACAGGTCAATCAACGCGCATCCAACGCGCCGAACATCATAAAATCCTATAAAACACTGATTAACATATTATTGATTGTTACAAAACGTACCATCAAAATAGAAAATAAAACATTAGGAAACTCCAAGTCCGTATTAATGGACCGAGAACAGGTAAACGTACCTTTTTGGAAGGAGATTTTAAACAAAGAAATGTTGATGTGCTGTGTGTTACAAATAAATAGGTATGTTGTGAATTGTTGATGTGTGTTTCCCGTGAGCACAATATGCGGGTGATTCGCGGCGCGAGGAAGCAGGCTTCTCCCGAACACCCCCGTGTCTCGTGGACCCCGTGGCCTAACAACATTTAAGTGCAAACATTGACATGCGGGCTCGACAGCTCGCTCGGTAGACGCGGATAAAAACACTAAACCCTCCGCCCTCCGGATTGAACTACGCTTTGAACTTATGGTAATCTCGTGTTTTGTGAACGGGCGAAGATGTTTGCTTACTTAAATAAAGTTTTGAAGATTTTCGTTGCTTTCGTAATATGTACATCAAAAAATAAAAATTTGCAAACCACAAAGCGTTTTTATAGGTAATTGGATAATAAGTTGGTCAATGACACAACGACACTTTCTACGTGAAATCAAATTATACATCATCAATCGAATACTTCATAATAATATTGTATTTTCCCAAGTGAGTAGAAGTTCCTGGATAAGCTTTGTTCAGATCATTACCTGATACCGGTCGACCGTCAGGAATATCGATCACACGATTTAAATAATTGCCCTGCAGTTTAAGCACATCATTGTGAGGTTTAAACACACACGGGATGAGCGGGAACTTGTAAATACACACGGTGCTCCAAGTGATAAACCCAATAATGACTATTCGTTGTACCTACCTTATAAGTCTCTCTGAAATCGAAAGCTTTGAATAATTGTCAAACAAACATGGGAATAAAGTTCCATCTGTCTAAAAGTGTCAAAAAGTTCGCACACAAAGGGATAAAAGACCCCACAGAAGTCATAAGCTCATTATGAATTGCTGATCAAGTGCTGACAATAAAGTTGTAACAACTCCCTGTGACTATAACCCCAATGATTGTCACAACATTGATCTTCAAAGTACTGTTGGGCGTAGCAATAATTGTGTTAAAAAGGTAGGCGTATTGAGGAAAGGAAGCGGTGGACGGCCGCGCACGTGCCGCCCATTGTATGACGCACGTCGCGCTTAGCACGTGCGCGCCGGGCTCAATCGCACGCGCTCGGTGGGCCCCCGCACCCTAATTGACAACTAATCAGTGTATGTTCACTGAGGCCGCTACTTCTTGCCAAAGGAAGTCAAGGCGTCTTTGTTTGCCAATAATCAGAGTTGAGATCAACTATTCATCTAAATTATAGAAAAAACATACTACGACAACATCAACAGAATTCTTCGTGAGCAATGGTGTCCCACGTTACAAAGCACTAGGAGAAATAATTGGAGCGAGTAGGCAACCTTCGGCAATTAGATAGGCACCAAAAACGATGTAGAATACAATCCATTGTATCATCATCTGCCTTTTCTCAGCTGTGTCAGCTTCCAGTCTACCTGGATGAAGCTGGATACCAGTATTTTACATGGCGCGACTACACATATTATCTGCCTTCCACAACCCAGTTACTACCCGGTAATAGGTACAATACCACTTGGTAAGACTGGTTGCAAGACTTTCGGACCATTTGTAACAAATAAGAAACCAGTACATTGTATTAATAACTGATATCGAGGGTTTGTCTCCACCGATCCCGGGATCCGTTTCTACATTTTTATTTTTTATTTCTTGTAGCCACGGATCCCGGCGATTTGTCTCCACGGATCCCGGGATCCGTGGAGACAAATCGCCGGGATCCGTGTTACATCAAATCGGATCCCGGGATCGGTGGACACAGACCCGATACCGAAGTGACACGACCGAAACAGTAAATATGATCATAAAAAAAGACATTTTGTAATTTTAAACTGAGTCTGAGAGCAGTGGTGGCCCAGTGGTGGCGGCCCCGAATTACGAACAGTGAGTCGTGGGTTCGAACCCCGTCAGGCGCATTACTTTGTGTAATTTATTTCATCACCACTGCTCTCAAAACGGTGAAGGAAAACATCGTGAGGAAACCAGCATATCTTAGAACCAAAAAATTCGAAGACATGTGACATCTACCAATCCGCACTGGGCCCGCGTGGTAGATTATAGCCCATCCCTCTCCTAGAGAGGAGGCCTGAGTCCCTGCAGTGGGAACATTATAGGCTGATGATGATGATGAAACTGAGTCTTAAGATAGTTATAAGGTGTATTTTAGAGGATTGTAGGAAGTAATTTTACATGAAATTCAGTCTGTACGTCGAAGTCAAAATTTTGATATGGACATATGAGTCTCGACAATAGCTGCATTGTGTCCTCAACGTCTGTAATTGGTGAAGAGGCAGGTATCCGAGGCCACCTCCAAGCGGTGGAATGCCGACCTCTGACCAGCGCCCAGCGCGCAACGGTGCCGGCGACCACCACCGTCTCGACACCAACAAGCCTCTACAAGTTTGGATGAGGTATATCAACAATTTCAATTAAGTACGGAAGAGTGAAGTGTCCTAACTATTTACAGTACTATTTTTGTAATAGAACATTCAGTGTTTAGTTATTAAATAAATACGAATAGTTCAGGAACTATACTTGTACATCAACTAAACGCACTGTTCTGAGGCAAAGCGTTTGGTCGAGTAATCGAAGACTAATAAAACCGCGGTCTTAAAGGTAGAAACAAGAAAATAATTCTAACCTGATATTCTAATCTATCAAGACCTTAACCAATTAATGGATTATCCTCTAGTAAGTAGATAACTTGTATATTTCAATTTAACGTATTATAAGTAATTATTACAGAGGTCAGTCGTAGTCGCATGCCACCTTGTTGGCATGGCAACAAGCAGCTGTCTTCTGTATCAATGAGAACGCCATGAAGAAGCATCAGCAGGGCTATTGTCTATCTTTTCAAAAGTCAGTGAATAACAAGCACCAGTTGTCCACAGAACTTTGGTGTTAACTGCTAATGTCATAAAATTGGTATTGCGTATCTCATTGTGTGGATAACACGTGACAGTGATTATAGGGTGACTAACATCCCAGCAATTGACACCTCTATTTTTTATCGACTATTATACGGCCAAGATAAGCAGGTACTGCTTGAACGTTACAATACTTGATTGAGGATATATTTTAGATTTAGCCTCTTTATGGCACCTGACATGTCAAATGGTTATTGTCAAAGAGATTTAAAAGTAATATTTGAATGTCATTTTTGTTGTCAGCCAGTAAGAAATTGCTGTTGTACGTAGTACTAATTACTTTCATGTTTTGCATGGAAGAAGTAAAGACAAAAGGAAAATAAAATAAAATATTTTGCTCGAGATTACTAATTAAGTTTTAAAAATTAATGTCTATTGCTTATGTAAGACGATTTTGATGAAACAAACCCTAATTATTACTCAGAACATTGCAGGGCACGACACAAAAGGCCACAATGTTCACATATTCACAAAACAATACGTGAAATGAATCTATACAAAGCTACGAAAATATTATATTCCCCGAAGGGTTAGACAGAGGTGTACCCATTATTACACTTCACCAACTACCTAAAGAATATTACAGATTGTCTCAAAAAACCATCATTGTAAAAACAAAATCCAAATTCAAGAAAAGACAGGTTTCTATATTGTACATAGTATTCACACAATATGAGCTATGCAATTATATCAAGGAATATATAATATTAAGGAGATTGAGTTTAGATAATGCAAATAAAGTTATAAAATCTTTAGTAGCTCCAACAATACGGGACTTATAGAAACTAGTACCAGTATCAACCGTCATAAATCATCATAAAACACTACCCTTGAGAAGCGTCTTTCACGAAAGTCACTTTAAACTCTGTGTATAAACAATGTAATGTCAAATAAGCTTAGACAATCGCAATTTTAAAAATATCGATACAGAAACTTCTGTCAAAATGAGTTAAAGTGACTATCAACGACAATGGTCTCCGATGACGTCATACGCGTTGTACTACTGGTCATAGCCGATACCAAATTAACCTTTTGACAGTTAATGAAAGCACACAGAGCGAAAGTGATAATCAAAACAACTGTCAACAGAGATAGCCAATAGCCCTGCAGGTAAGTGGCATGCGACTACGGCTATCCTCTGTTATTCATCGTAGTCGGGTAAAAAGAAGCCTGATCATTCGTATTTTTTAAGTTTATGATAAGTTACACCTAAAGCCAAGTTCCAATCACTTCTAAAGCTTGTCGTATTTCTGCATGGAATAAGCTTCCGGTATTCTCGTTCAATGGATACATTGTGTTACCGCTTCTTCTGCATCAACGTGTGCTTAGTGCCTAACCTGATGTCAGTGTTTTTAAGCCGCCCAGGGGCCTCTGATTTGGCTTAACGTGCTATCGCTATTAGTAATACTTGAATTATTAATTTTCTACATGCTAAAATATGTTAATTTAAATCATCATGTACATAAAGTTACTCCTTCTGCAAATCACATTTTACACCATCTCCGATCAAACGTTCGTCTCAGATCACTAGCCAATGTGCCTCATCCAAGCGGTTCATGGCTCCAGGGCCCGTCGGCGAGTGCTGAGCCGATGTCCACTCGACCCACTAACAGATATTGACGGGCATCAAAGCAGCGCGTCACAGCCTCTCCATATATCATTCTCGGTTGCGGCGATACCAGCCTTTTCATGTCGCCAGACACAACGATACGGCACAGGGCAATCAGCGACAGAGGTCGCGGTGACGTCATGTTTATATTTGACTAGTTGGTGCCATTTCATGGGTTTTATTTAAATTTTATGGAACCTTGTTTTAACTAACATAAAAGTAACGTAGTTACTCCCTATAACATCAGCTATCAGCCAGTCCTGTCAAAATCGAACCAGCCGTTTCGCAGTTTAATCGGAACAAACATACAGACAGATAAAAACTCAAAATAAAATATTAAATTTACCATACAAACGCTTTTAAGCATTCAGTAAAAGCTGTTAATAAGATAGAAATACAATACATAAGAAATTACAAGCAGACACTTAAATTTTATTTATTTGTTTATTTATTTATTTATGTACCAGTAGTCAAAAGAGGCTAAAGTACCGCTTAATTAATAAAGACATCTCTTCCAGAAAACTATGATCCTATAGTTGGTTGGTAGATCTATAAGTTTAACTCCGAAGACATCAGCACTCAACAGTCTGTTTCAAGTTACAAAAAGCCTGTTACTTTTAGAGCTAAAAATTAAATACCACACGTGGCAACTCCTACCTGTTATGAATACAAAAGTTAAAGCTTAGTCTATATGATTATTTCGGTCTATTATTTCTGGCCAAAAGGGCAAGGATTACTGTTGCCTCTAACTCACCAACTAACCTACATATTTGATCGAAGCTAGTGGTCGCCGATTGTTATGAGGACCACCGAGCCTTTGCAAGTCACTCCGCCTCAAACCGTCAATATCACACTATTGCTGCACTTATGACTTACGTGTTAAAGACTAGATTGCCGTGTATTAGTGCTGTGATTGTGTACAATGTAAGTTTCAACAAAACAACAAGTCAGTATCGATATCTGTCGATTTTGATTTCGGTAATCGAGCAGCGAGGAGGTGAGCAACGTGAGCCTCACTCGCATTGTGTGGACTTAGAAACGTTATAATACTATCTACGTATCTACTGATAAATTGATTTTGTGAATAATATCGATTCATCTGTGTTGCGTCTTCTTAGATACACATGCGTAAATCAATATTTGAAGAAAACGGAACCGTTTGTCTAACGTTTAAGGCCATTACCAAGGCATATTATACCGCAAAATACGTACTGAGGGCGTGGAGTTGCGGAGACCAGCCCGTTATACCTACCATACAATACTTGTAATATTATACCTACCGCCTATACCTGCATTTCAGCCTTACCAGATAATAACTAATTTTGGCTTAAAATTAAGGTATTACATACTTGGAGGACCAGCTCAGACGACGTGATGTCAAATAAATGTTGTTAATAAGTCGATAGTTATGGCACTAACATACTGTTGTGACAGATATCAAGCGAAGCCGAAAAAATCTATCTATCTATCTATCTTCTACATATATATAAATCTTATGTTGGTTTGTGTACGCTTCAAAAACTCAAAAAGTTCTGCACCGATCGAGCTGAAATTTTAGAATGATATATAAGGTCCCATTAAAATAGGTGGACAAAATTTTAGGAATCATTCAGACCACCAAAATAAGGACAATGGTAAAAAAAGAAAATTAGAGAAACGCATCAGATACCTACAAGAAAATAAAACAGGTAGCGAAAATGCACTAAAAGTGTTAGTTATCCAATATTTTACGTACAAAAAACTCACTTTAATCAGTGTTTTTTTTACTTGGATATGTTTGGTTAGACGTACTGAACGCTGTGTTAAAATTTGTCCACCTATTTAAATGGGACCTTATATAATCCGCATCAAGGATTGTTTTTACAGTATCCACGCGGGCGAAGCCGCGGCCGGGCATCAGCTAGTTACTTATAATAGTAGATTAGTAGCCAAGGGCTGTAAGGCATCAATTGCAGCCCGAGATATTTAGGCGCACGAGCGTAGCGAGGGCGCCAATAGTTCGAGGGTGCAATTGATGCTTACACCCGAGCTAACTACTCTGCTTTACATCTCGATTATGAGGTAAGAAGAAAAAAACCGGCATTACAAGAATAAAGTTTTCAAATATCTCTCTTTAGAACTTTCAGGCAAAATATATTGTTAATTGCTGCTTCAGCTTCCATTTTCATTGAATCGGGAGTGCAGCTTATATCTTCATCACTTACAGAACTCATGTTTTTTCCCTAATTAGCACGTAATTATAAAAAAAATCCAAAAACAAACAATATTGAAAGTAAAGTTTTCTATTACCGCCTTTTTCATCTCTTTTTAATTTTTTTTTTTCAAGAACGATATTGAGCTTCGCCGTTCGATATTTAAAATTGATGACTATTAAGCCTCCCCCACACAGGCGGTATACTCATACGAAGACAAGGCTGAATAGCGAAGCGACCTCTTTTGTCATTGGGCTGAATGCATGATGTCTATTGCCAGTACTATGATGGTTAGATGTACGCGAACTTTTTGAAAGAGTGAAGTGTTTTTTTGAAGTGAAAACTTCTTTAGCGGCGTTGAGCACTTTGGGAAATTGTTCTGTGATGGGTATAAAATCTTAAACTCGCGTCAGTAAAAGTGACCACGTGACCCTGATCGAAAATTCGTCAGGACACGTGACCACGTGACCCTGATCGAAAAAGCGTAAGACGGATGGAGAGTAGACAGCTATCCCCTCTCTACGGCGCGGCGAAAATGTATGCCTGGGGGCCTACTGTTTCGTTTAGGCAGCGCAGGGCGCTTAATAATAATAATAATTATTATTAATAATAATTATAATAACATTATTAATAATAATAATATAATTAATAATAATAATAATTAATAATAATAATAATAATAATTAATAATAATAATAATGATGACAGCTGTCAAAATTGAAACAGCTATATCTCGAAAACTATCGACCTTGACAATTGATAGGTCTCAATGAGATCTACATTTCGGATGACAGCTGTCAAAATTGAAACGGCTATATCTCGGAAACTATCGACCTTAGACTAGTTGTGTGTAGGGACAAGTGATAGGTCTCAATGAGATCTACATTTCAGATGACAGCTGTCAAAATTGAAACGGCTATATCTCGGAAACTATCGACCTTAGACTAGTTGTGTGTAGGGACAAGTGATAGGTCTCAATGAGATCTACATTTCGGATGACAGCTGTCAAAATTGAAACAGCTATATCTCGGAAACTATCGACCTTAGACTAGTTGTGTGTAGGGACAAGTGATAGGTCTCAATGAGATCTACATTTCGGATGACAGCTGTCAAAATTGAAACGGCTATATCTCGGAAACTATCGACCTTAGACTAGTTGTGTGTAGGGACAAGTGATAGGTCTCAATGAGATCTACATTTCAGATGACAGCTGTCAAAATTGAAACGGCTATATCTCGGAAACTATCGACCTTAGACTAGTTGTGTGTAGGGACAAGTGATAGGTCTCAATGAGATCTACATTTCGGATGACAGCTGTCAAAATTGAAACAGCTATATCTCGGAAACTATCGACCTTAGACTAGTTGTGTGTAGGGACAAGTGATAGGTCTCAATGAGATCTACATTTCGGATGACAGCTGTCAAAATTGAAACGGCTATATCTCGGAAACTATCGACCTAAGACTAGTTGTGTGTAGGGACAAGTGATAGGTCTCAATGAGATCTACATTTCGGATGACAGCTGTCAAAATTGAAACAGCTATATCTCGGAAACTATCGACCTTAGACTAGTTGTGTGTAGGGACAATTGATAGGTCTCAATGAGATCAGTCTACATTTCGGATGACAGCTGTCAAAATTGAAACGGCTATATCTCGGAAACTATCGACCTTAGACTAGTTGTGTGTAGGGACAAGTGATAGGTCTCAATAAGATCTACATTTCAGATGACAGCTGTCAAAATTGAAACGGCTATATCTCGGAAACTATCGACCTTAGACTAGTTGTGTGTAGGGACAAGTGATAGGTCTCAATGAGATCTACATTTCGGATGACAGCTGTCAAAATTGAAACAGCTATATCTCGGAAACTATCGACCTTAGACTAGTTGTGTGTAGGGACAAGTGATAGGTCTCAATGAGATCTACATTTCGGATGACAGCTGTCAAAATTTAAACGGCTATATCTCGGAAACTATCGACCTTAGACTAGTTGTGTGTAGGGACAAGTGATAGGTCTCAATGAGATCTACATTTCAGATGACAGCTGTCAAAATTGAAACGGCTATATCTCGGAAACTATCGACCTTAGACTAGTTGTGTGTAGGGACAAGTGATAGGTCTCAATGAGATCTACATTTCGGATGACAGCTGTCAAAATTGAAACAGCTATATCTCGGAAACTATCGACCTTAGACTAGTTGTGTGTAGGGACAAGTGATAGGTCTCAATGAGATCTACATTTCGGATGACAGCTGTCAAAATTGAAACGGCTATATCTCGGAAACTATCGACCTAAGACTAGTTGTGTGTAGGGACAAGTGATAGGTCTCAATGAGATCTACATTTCGGATGACAGCTGTCAAAATTGAAACAGCTATATCTCGGAAACTATCGACCTTAGACTAGTTGTGTGTAGGGACAATTGATAGGTCTCAATGAGATCTACATTTCGGATGACAGCTGTCAAAATTGAAACGGCTATATCTCGGAAACTATCGACCTTAGACTAGTTGTGTGTAGGGACAAGTGATAGGTCTCAATGAGATCTACATTTCAGATGACAGCTGTCAAAATTGAAACGGCTATATCTCGGAAACTATCGACCTTAGACTAGTTGTGTGTAGGGACAAGTGATAGGTCTCAATGAGATCTACATTTCGGATGACAGCTGTCAAAATTGAAACAGCTATATCTCGGAAACTATCGACCTTAGACTAGTTGTGTGTAGGGACAAGTGATAGGTCTCAATGAGATCTACATTTCGGATGACAGCTGTCAAAATTGAAACGGCTATATCTCGGAAACTATCGACCTAAGACTAGTTGTGTGTAGGGACAAGTGATAGGTCTCAATGAGATCTACATTTCGGATGACAGCTGTCAAAATTGAAACGGCTATATCTCGGAAACTATCGACCTTAGACTAGTTGTGTGTAGGGACAAGTGATAGGTCTCAATGAGATCTACATTTCAGATGACAGCTGTCAAAATTGAAACGGCTATATCTCGGAAACTATCGACCTTAGACTAGTTGTGTGTAGGGACAAGTGATAGGTCTCAATGAGATCTACATTTCGGATGACAGCTGTCAAAATTGAAACAGCTATATCTCGGAAACTATCGATCTTAGACTAGTCGTGTGGGAGTTGGACATTTTGACCCTGAACGTTAACGATGTCGACTGTACAGTCAATAAAATACAAAAATAATTTATTTTGAACTAGACTGTACAATGTTTTTATGATGCTTAATCGGAGGCATGGGAAAAAATATTCCCGCTCCTCCTACCAATCGGAGTTCCGATCGGAGGACAGGGAAAGACAAAATAAATGGGTTAGCATAGTTATGGCGGAATAATTGAATTTTTAAATAATGAATTTGGTTTAACTATGTCGAATGATCGCAATCTTAGCACAACGAAATACAAAACTACTATTGATGCGGTCTTTATTAGACATTTAAATAGGTTCGAATCAAAACTGTTCGTTTCTTACTTCAGCTACCATAAACCTATCGTATCAGTTTTAGAGATTGGCGATGATAGTTCTGGTAATGATGATGGTGAAAAAGTCGTTGAAATTATGGATGAAAGTTGATTTTTCGGAGAGATAAACTTTTTAATGTAAAATAATTGTAATAGTTTTAAAGTGTTAAATTTTTAATGTAATATAAATTGTCATGTTTGTGTACGATAGCGCAATAAATCAATATTGTATTCTACCACATAAATGATAGTACTTTTATACTGTTAAAGCAATTGGTGCAAAATTATTCCCTAACCATTCCAAAATATCAAACATGCTCAACGTTAATAATCAAGTTTTCACTTCTGCCGGCACTCCCGGAGTGCAACCCGTCTTTTTTTTTTTTAATTACTTACCGCCCTAGGGCTTTTCTTGCGACATTAATGCCCTGGAGCGCTAATTGGTCACCTACAAGCCCCATTTGGGGGTAATAATTAAGGACCTACTTACCGAATATGAGAGATGTAAAAGTATTGTAAATAACACGCTTTTTTTTGGGCTGTTGTAGAAACAAGAGCCATGGGTAGTCCAATGCGTCTATAGTACGTAGGTAGGTAGTATTCAACAAATTGAAATAACTTGTGGGAGATCCTTATAATTCTTTAGCACTGAAAATATTGATTGTAATTTTGTTTTATCAAGTGTTTTGCATTAGCGACTGATGTCAAACGCTATGACGTATGACATCAGTCTCTAAATGTATCTGTATAATCTTAAAAATAAATATAAGTTAGCTGGCTGTATACTTATTAGCTTGTTCGACTGAACATAAAAAAAACAATTATCTCAAATTAGCTATTTCTCACGACTGCGCTCCCGTTACGTTTGGATCAGACACTAGCTTTTCTTAAACGGCATAGGAGCAATCGAGTTTTATAAACAGACAGATTCCTCGTTATTGTCGTACGAACAGAAATACACATATTTACAGTACTTTTGCTCTTAAATATGCGATATTATACTATATAAAGCTCGATTTTATACTATATAAAGCTTATTAATATACAAGGCATCGCATACATTGACGTCGAACAGATAGACGCTTCTATTTGCATCCGATATCCCTCCGTCCCGCCCCCCTTATTGTTACGACCACTCAAAGACTATAAAAATAGACTTCAATTCGAGTCAAATCTTTGGCCACGTTCCCAGCAAAGGGCTCGTCTTTCAGCAAATCATCATGATTTGGTTACTGGTAATGTGTGAGCTGTTCCATGCACTACTAGGCGAAACGCTCCCCTCTTCTCTCTTCCGTTGTCTTTCCGGGTCTGGGAATATCTCATCTAGGTATTGGGATTGTCATCGTGGTGAAAGGATTAGCCAGTCAGCGTGGGGACTCGCTGACTGCCCAGGGTGCGCCGGACGTATAGTGGATCAGTGGATACGTCACTCGGGGAGGCTCCTTTCTTGCTAGGCTTGCATCTGAAGTTTTTGCCCCATTCTATCTTGCGTCGACGCAAACACGTTTTGCACACTCGTCTGTCAAACGTCACGGCATCATTTACCTACTCCTTCCTCTTTCATATCATTTCTCACACTATCCATCCATCTTTTCATTGGCGTGCCTCTTTCTCTTCATTTATCAACATTTATAACTATCACTGTTAGTCACATGCGTCTCATCCGTCCTCATTTCGTGTCCATTCAGGTATCAAGCGCGGATCCACGGATATGGGCACGATAGGCATGCCAACAACCCTAAAAGACTTGTGACGTTACACTATCACGATCTATTGAGGTCGATAGGCTGATAATATTGTATCCATTGCCAAAAAAACACACTTTACTTTTGTAATATTCGTGAGCAAAAAAACTATTATTTTACAGGTTTATTAATTTACCAGAGTTCAACTATACACTACAAAATCTTGTTCAGGGCATTATATATTTTGTAAACATCTCCTTTGAAAGAATGCACTGTTGTACTATATCGATCATGAGCGAATTCATACTACAATTCGCTCTTGGCCGATTTTCGGGTGACTTTGACCACAAACTTTTTTGAGGGCTAGATTCGCACCTGACACGTATTTCATAAGATAACAGTGTCAGTGTATCTTTCCCTTTCAATGCTGCCTGACGTTTCTACGTTTTGAGACAGTACCTACTATGTTGGAATAGCTTTTTCGATGACAGCGTATAATTTAAGGGATATCGACAAATCGCCAAAGACGAATACTTAAACTGTAGTTTTTTTAAACTGAAATATTTTGGCACCAATTTGTAATATCATTAAGTACTTAGGTAATAGACGCATTAGTAAATCTTCATCCGGGATAAATCAAATAAATGAATGAGTCCATTTTTTGACCTAGCAGCAAGCCTCAGTGAGGAGCCGTCAGAAGCTTCTGTTCCACCAAGTGTCACAATGATCATTGGCAATAGGGGCGTGTTCGCCGATCAGATTGCTTCCCCCGCCCGCGCCCGCGTTGCTATTTGCATAGTTAACGAGCATCCCCGCACACCTCCGCGACCCTCACCGGCCCCAGCGTTGCTAGCCCCGGGTGCTCGGGGTGGCTAGCTACCTACCTCCGTGTATATTGCTTTACTTGGATTGCTCAGGGGGTAAATAGAACTAGCGCAAAAAACTTATGCTTGACGTAAATAAAATGCCATAAGTTGCTAAACTATAGCTTTTAGCCTGAGCATTCAAATTATGCTTAGGCAAAAAGCCTGACGACGAAGACATGTGACAATTACCGACATTATAGTCTAGGCAACAAGTGCCTTTTTGATGAACTTTTTTCAGCAGTCTCCGAAAATTATGATTGAGGTGTCATTCGATTCGGAATGGCATCCCGATGATTTTTGAAAAAATTGAAGTTCCGCTTGCAAAAATTGCAAAAGTTATTAACAATTAACTAAAAAATTTAAAATGGTTTTAGTTTTTTGCAAATATCTCAAAACCTAATTAAAAATTTTCAAATTTGAAATAAGATTCAAAAAGGGGAGGAAATTTCCTAAAGAATGTTCTAACTTTCAGAATTGTAGGACAAATATTAATAACTTTCCGATCGGGTTGAAAATACGCCCGAAAACTGGTACTCCGTCTTGCGCAAGCTACGCTCCATTCGGACCTTTAATGAATAAATGTTATTTAAACTTATTAAATATGAAAATTAAAAATTGAAAAAATTCAGGCGCCTGCAGGATAGATCAATACACAATAATCTGTGATCTAAAAATTCTTATCGCGAATTTTCAATAAGTTATCCATTAATTAATTAACAATTTTTTGTAGCACGAACACTGACATTGCAAGTGCGATAATTATAACACTATTCATCTGAGATTTTTTTCCTTTCGTGGAGCTATTTTTCAAAGGTCTTAGAATAGGCTCTCGTTGGAAAAATTAAAAAAATGTTAATTTTCGTTTTTTTATTAACAATTTACTGAAATGAAAAATTTCAAACCTTCATTAGACATTAAAAACATCTTTTTTTTTATTATATTATTATTGAACCGTTTTTGTAAGATCAGAAGCTACTTAAAAATGATTTTTTATATTTTTTATATCCTGTTTTTTAAAATATTTTTATAAACAAATGCGTTGTTTATGAGATAATTTAATGTTTTTTTTTAATATCGTAATCTTTGATACAAATCATGATTTTTTTTTAAAAAACCGTTGCTTAAAAAAAATGTTTTATTGCTTAAAAACGCATTTGTTGATTAACAATTATTTTCTCCCACTTCTAATTAATATTAAGGTATCATTTTTTTTAAATCACCATTATTTGTTTTTTCTTTTCGATATATAAAAAAAAATATTGTTTTATTAAAACTTTCATTGTTTATGTAATAAACAATTTGTAAAAAACAAATAAATTTTTACTTTATTTTTTTTTTCTTGTTTTACTTATTGTCACAAAAACAGAATGATTCTTTTTTTTTTCATTTAATTTTTTTTAGTTTTTTTTTTTAATTTGAAAAAAACAAAATCATATCTGTTTTTGTGACAATATTTACTTACTGCCACAAAAACAGATATGATTTTTTTTTTCAAATTAAAAAAAAAGTTGAAAAAAAAATGAAATGAAAAAAAAACAAAATCATATCTGTTTTTGTGACAATAAGTAAAACAAGAAAAAAAAATATAAAGTAAAAATTTATTTGTTTTTAACAAATTGTTTATTACATAAACAATAAAAGTTTTACTAAAACAATATTTTTTTTTTATATAACGAAAAGAAAAAACAAATAATGGTGATTTAAAAAAAATTATACCTTAATATTAATTAGAAGTGGGAGAAAATAATTGTTAATCAACAAATGCGTTTTTAAGCAATAAAACGTTTTTTTTAAGAAACGGTTTTTAAAAAAAAAACATGATTATTATCAAAGATTACGATATTAAAAAAAAACATTAAATTATCTCATAAACAACGCATTTGTTTATAAAAATATTTTAAAAAACAGGATATAAAAAATATAAAAAATCATTTTTAAGTAGCTTCTGATCATACAAAAACGGTTCAATAAGAATATAATAAAAAAAAAGACGGGTTGCACTCCGGGAGTGCCGGCAGAAGTGAAAACTTGATTATTAACGTTGAGCATGTTTGATATTTTGGAATGGTTAGGGAATAATTTTGCACCAATTGCTTTAACAGTATAAAAGTACTTACTATCATTTATGTGGTAGAATACAATATTGATTTATTGCGCTATCGTACACAAACATGACAATTTATATTACATTAAAAATTTAACACTTTAAAACTATTACAATTATTTTACATTAAAAAGTTTATCTCTCCGAAAAATCAACTTTCATCCATAATTTCAACGACTTTTTCACCATCATCATTACCAGAACTATCATCGCCAATCTCTAAAACTGAAACGATAGGTTTATGGTAGCTGAAGTAAGAAACGAACAGTTTTGATTCGAACCTATTTAAATGTCTAATAAAGACCGCATCAATAGTAGTTTTGTATTTCGTTGTGCTAAGATTGCGATCATTCGACATAGTTAAACCAAATTCATTATTTAAAAATTCAATTATTCCGCCATAACTATGCTAACCCATTTATTTTGTCTTTCCCTGTCCTCCGATCGGAACTCCGATTGGTAGGAGGAGCGGGAATATTTTTTCCCATGCCTCCGATTAAGCATCATAAAAACATTGTACAGTCTAGTTCAAAATAAATTATTTTTGTATTTTATTGACTGTACAGTCGACATCGTTAACGTTCAGGGTCAAAATGTCCAACTCCCACACGACTAGTCTAAGATCGATATTTTCCGAGATATAGCCGTTTCAATTTTGACAGCTGTCATCCGAAATGTAGATCTCATTGAGATCTATCACTTGTCCCTACACACAACTAGTCTAAGGTCGATAGTTTCCGAGATATAGCTGTTTCAATTTTGACAGCTGTCATCCGAAATGTAGATCTCATTGAGACCTATCACTTGTCCCTACACACAACTAGTCTAAGGTCGATAGTTTCCGAGATATAGCCGTTTCAATTTTGACAGCTGTCATCTGAAATGTAGATCTCATTGAGACCTATCACTTGTCCCTACACACAACTAGTCTAAGGTCGATAGTTTCCGAGATATAGCCGTTTCAATTTTGACAGCTGTCATCCGAAATGTAGATCTCATTGAGACCTATCACTTGTCCCTACACACAACTAGTCTTAGGTCGATAGTTTCCGAGATATAGCCGTTTCAATTTTGACAGCTGTCATCCGAAATGTAGATCTCATTGAGACCTATCACTTGTCCCTACACACAACTAGTCTAAGGTCGATAGTTTCCGAGATATAGCCGTTTCAATTTTGACAGCTGTCATCTGAAATGTAGATCTCATTGAGACCTATCACTTGTCCCTACACACAACTAGTCTAAGGTCGATAGTTTCCGAGATATAGCCGTTTCAATTTTGACAGCTGTCATCCGAAATGTAGATCTCATTGAGACCTATCAATTGTCCCTACACACAACTAGTCTAAGGTCGATAGTTTCCGAGATATAGCTGTTTCAATTTTGACAGCTGTCATCATTATTATTATTATTATTATTAATTATTATTATTAATTATTATTATTATTATTATTATTAATTATATTATTATTATTAATAATTTTATTATTATTATTATTATTATTAATTATATTATTATTATTAATAATTTTATTATTATTATTATTATTATTAATTATATTATTATTAATAATAATAATTATTATTATTAAGCGCCCTGCGCTGCCTAAACGAAACAGTAGGCCCAGGCATACATTTTCGCCGCGCCGTAGAGAGGGGATAGCTGTCTACTCTCCATCCGTCTTACGCTTTTTCGATCAGGGTCACGTGGTCACGTGTCCTGACGAATTTTCGATCAGGGTCACGTGGTCACTTTTCCTGACGCGAGTTTAAGATTTTATACCCATCACAGAACAATTTCCCAAAGTGCTCAACGCCGCTAAAGAAGTTTTCACTTCAAAAAAGATTTTTTTAATGTCTAATGAAGGTTTGAAATTTTTCATTTCAGTAAATTGTTAATAAAAAAACGAAAATTAACATTTTTTTAATTTTTCCAACGAGAGCCTATTCTAAGACCTTTGAAAAATAGCTCCACGAAAGGAAAAAAATCTCAGATGAATAGTGTTATAATTATCGCACTTGCAATGTCAGTGTTCGTGCTACAAAAAATTGTTAATTAATTAATGGATAACTTATTGAAAATTCGCGATAAAAATTTTTAGATCACAGATTATTGTGTATTGATCTATCCTGCAGGCGCCTGAATTTTTTCAATTTTTAATTTTCATATTTAATAAGTTTAAATAACATTTATTCATTAAAGGTCCGAATGGAGCGTAGCTTGCGCAAGACGGAGTACCAGTTTTCGGGCGTATTTTCAACCCGATCGGAAAGTTATTAATATTGGTCCTACAATTCCAAAAGTTAGAATATTCTTTAGGAAATTTCCTCCCCTTTTTGAATCTTATTTCAAATTTGAAAAATTTTAATTAGGTTTTGAGATATTTGCAAAAAACTAAAACCATTTTAAATTTTTTAGTTAATTGTTAATAACTTTTGCAATTTTTGCAAGCGGAACTTCAATTTTTTCAAAAATCATCGGGATGCCATTCCGAAACGAATGACACCTTAGTCATAATTTTCGGAGACTGCTGAAAAAAGTTGATCAAAAAAGCACTTGTTGACTAGACGATTACGGCTCATTCCCCCTCTTAGAGGGATAGGCCTGTGTCCCATCATTAAGAACATTATGGGCTGATTAACCTATGATGCTGCTTTTTAGCAGGTATAGCTGTTGTTTAAGTAAGCACCCACCACCCACGCACAACAACCAATCACACATAAAGAACTCATTCAGTGAACAGGACTTCCCCGCATGAATGATTCCATAGGGACTTTTACGCATATTTGATCTGAGTACCTACCTACTCTATTTTTCTTTAAAGGAGTATTGTGCCAATAGTATATTTCGAAAGGAGTATTTAATGTTATGTTAGTCTGTAGGTTTAGAGTATCGCTTCTAAAGCCTGTGGTTTAATCCTGTTTTTTCTGTTCTGTGGGTTTAATACCAGTGTATGTCATTGAGGTATAATGTACGTACGTAGTACATTTTAAATGGTTCAGATTCAGATTGTTTATTTGCTAACATAGGTTGTTATAAAGAGGTGTTACATGGTGTGTGTATGTGTGTTTTTTAATATATAATTTCTAGTGGCTCTCTGGTCAAGTTATATCGAAAGCGAATCCAGTGGGAGATTTGCTCTTAACATTCAGAGGTGTTTGAGCCGGGCCGGCCGGTGCGAATAGTCACGTGAATAGGTACTACTTAGACACGTCGCGAACATTGCTGTCTTCCAGGTCAGTGTACTCCGACCAGGCGGGGTCAACTCATTGGGTAAAACTTGGAATACCTACGGGGGCTAGATCTGTGTTGCCAGACCAAAAAATTTCGGTCTCTAAATGACGTCTTTAAGGATGGCAACATTAGTAAAAATGAAAAGATCCCTCTATGTTTAAAACCTACCATAATGGTAGTTTTTGCGACATTTTTGTTTGAACTATCATAGCCTGTATATTTCGGCTAATTTATTCAATGTTAAATTATTAAAATATTAAAATTAAAATTGAATAAATATAAATGTAATTAATGCAGAATTAAATAGATATGCAATTTATTTTCAAAATTATTTGATTTCTTAAAATTAAGTTGGTAAGTTTTGGTTAAAAGTACCTGGCAGCCCCATCACAAGAAAAACATGGCGTGACACGAGCGCATGTTGATGTTTTTTCTTATAAACTCACTTCACTTTTTTTCTTTAACTTCTCTTTTTGCAATTTGCAACGTTTAAGTGTTATCCTCGCCATTAACGACATAGAGTAAAGTGTATCTAGGTTCCTCCGTCTGTTGTGTGCCGAAACACCTGTGTTGTGTACGAGACAGTGACTCTTTTTTGTTTATGATGTTTATTGAAACATTTATTGTGTTAAATAAAGTAATTCTGATATAAAAGACAAACCACTGGTTTTATTATAAAAATACTACTATGAAGCTTTGACTTTTTTAAATAAACCTAACTTGTAAGTTTTGTCAAAATTCAAAGTTTTCTACAACCAAGAATTGTTTCCTAATCACCTGATATACTTATCTTACTTAACTTAACTTACTTAACTTTGACTGTTTGACCACAAAAGCGGAGCTGGAAAATTGTGATCAGTGAAATTGCACATTAATGCCAATAAATTGGTCACAGTTTCCCAGTTCTGCTTTTGTGGTTAAACACCTTAGATCCGCGATTCAGAAATACGCGTCATGGGCGCAGCGCCATCTAGTGGAGAGCGGTCGAATCGAACTTAAAAGTTTCCGGGGGCACCCACCAGGAGGCGCTCAAAATCGTGCCATTTTATTTGTTCGTACTTGACATTCTTCTCGCTAGAGTATATATGTTCTGTGACTCCGACTCTCCGAGGACGGCACGCGACACAGCATTTTATCTCTGCCCAACGTATTTTATACCTACGTAAAATCCAGAACACGATTTAACAGATACAATAAAAGTCCACACTATCCTACTAGCTACAATTTGAGTTTAAAAGTACCAAAAATATCATATGTTGGCATTCCCCAGGATGGTTCTAGACCTTATTTGCAATAATTTTGACAAGATAACTAGGGATGTAAACGGGGTTGTTCAATAGAAATGCTCAGATAGAAATGTTAGAAAAGTGTTTTGGTTCCACCTCTCAACCATAAACTGCATATTGTAAAAACTTTTTTACAAAATATAAAACCGACTTTATTCAACAAAAAATAAAACACAAAAAAGTGAAACTTAACCTTTAGAAGAAAAGTTTATTTATTTCTTAAGAAAACTTAGGTACATGTTGGTGAAGTAGGATACAGATAGTCGACTGAGTCGACAGATAGTGAAAGAAGGCCAATTAAAAGTTATCACTGACAATAATTATTTATTTTATTTTATTTTATTATTTTTGGAAAACTTACAGCTAGGTAGACATAGTAGATAGGTTTATAACAACAATAGAGCCAATTACAAGTTTCCACAAGTATGTAGTTATACAATATTTAAATAACGCAAAAAAAAGACTGTGATAGGAGGATTAGTACTTAAACAGAATATAAATGAAAAAGAATGGAAAAGAACACAAAATAATATAAGGGTAAATCAGCTTCTGAAGTCGGTGACAAGTTATGTTTATTTGATTTCGTTTTTTTGCCACCGACTTCGAAAGCTGAAAGCTGATTTTTCGTCTAAAGTTTATTTTTCACTTAATTGTTTTAGATTTTTTTACTTTTTTTGTGTTTTTAAGTCAGTTTTTTTTTTTTTTTTTGATGAGCTGATGATGGAAGGTACAACTCCTTAACGGTTAGAAGTTGGAGGATAATTCCTTAATTAAATATTATGGGGACGTTACGTATTTATGGTGTACTAGCTGCTGCCCGCGACGTCGTCTGCGTGAACGCTATACAGCACCAAAATACCTTTCCATTTACCAGTTTCTTCTTTACATTTTATATCTACAGAAAGTGCAGTAACAGAGGGAGACTGTCTTTTGTAAAATTGACCTTCAAAAAGTGCTGATTTTCAGCCTGCTTTAGTCATAAGTTGTGACTGAAGCAGATGGAGAAAAAAATGAATTAGGAATACAGAATGGGGTAAAAATACATACTTATAGGACTTCTCGATAAACCATAGTAGTGGTTTGGCTCTCCGCAGTCAAAATGTATAGAGAGTCAGGACTGGTGACGCGGGAGCAAGCGAAGTACACTTTATTGCCCGTGTGAGAAGCAGTTCATCTAGAGGTCAGTTCGCAGATAGGTTCCGAAGAAGCATAATCGGGACACCGACCTTCAGCTTGATGGTATGCGCTGGAGGTCCACTTGCTGACAGGGAGGGAGTACAGAAATTCCACGGGATAATGTGTGGCGTCATCTTGCTCGACCACACACAATGTCTATAGTGGTGTAGACCACTTCATTCCGTTCAATTTCCGAGAGAATGCATTCGTTAATTGCTGCAGCCTGGTCATTTTTGGGCGTCAAAATAGCCCGCTCACACACCCAACAATTCTGTTGGTGCGGTATACGACTGATGTCCCCGTACACACAGCGAATGGGTTCTTCTTAGATGGATACAACTATAATGAGTGATTCTGGAAGCACCACCTGTCCACCTCTCTCCTCTGGTAGAGTGCCTTCGCCAAGACTTAGAAAGACATCTAATAATTCTTGAGCACGTGCATTGCCGCCGAGCCGAGCTCTCATATTAATGATCAAGCGCAGAGTGCGATCTCGTGATCACAACGAAGATCGTTTCAATGAAGCATTCACCTCGTCAGCCCTCAATCCCCGCGTCACCATGGGAAGCGTTTGTCGGAAATCGCCACTGAACAGAACTGTGACACCACCCATCAAATGTTCGTTCCTGCGGATGTCCTGCAGGGTTCTGTCCACGGATGGTCCACGGCCTCAACTGCCTTCCTATTGGCCATCGTACACTCATCCCATACGATCAGTGAGCAATTCTTGAGCACGGGTGCCTTATCATTGTTACGTGACGCACCACAAACAGGCGTTTCGGCACTCTCTAAATCGATAGGAATTTTAAACATGGCATGTGCTGTCTTGCCACCCGGAAGCAGTGTGGCAGCGATTCCCGACGACACTACAGCAATGGCAACTTTGCCTTGCTTCCTGACCTCTGCAAGTATGCCAGTTGTAACAAATGTTTTTTTCTGTTCCACCAGGAGCATCCAAGAAAAACATTTTACCCTGGTTTTGCCCAACGCTTTCAAGGACGGTGTCATAAATTTGTTTTCGCTCTGAAGAGAACAAAGCGACATGGTCATTTCGTATGGTAGTCATTACACCCGGATCGTAAAATGCCTCAGCGTTTTACTCCTGATTTCCGCGGTCTTGATGCGGTGATGATTGGGGAGCTGGTAACCCATATTCGACCAGTGGATTGCCGCCGATAGAAATGACCACGTGTTGAAGTGAACTGCGACAGGTGTTCAGCACGCGTTCATCAGTTACTTCGACTTTGTCTCTAGTAGCACGCCTTAAAAGCTCGGAGAATATCTTCAGACAGATGATGGCGATACTTCTCCCACAATGCTACCGGGTTTGCGACTCCACAAAACACCAAGATGACGGCAAACAGATGACGCATGCGGCTGTGACTGTTACTGACGCTCGCCTCCGCGAAGGTGTCATCCCAGTTTTGGTCACCGTCGAGAAGGTGACTTCGAGGCTGCGCGGTTAGTGGGATACTCCACGCCATCAAATGTCCTCAGAAAGGCGAAAGACGTTGGGCCTCGGAACGTGTGAAGTAACAACCGCAGAAAATAGCATTCACCATTATTCAGGTGCACGGTATAAACTCTACCCAATGCGGTATCCTTGAAAATTCCCAGAAAACCTTCCACAGCACGTCCTCGTCGATGTCGGTTAAATACACCCCTTTTTTTTGAACTGCCTCGTTGGTCTAGTGGTCGTAAGCGCGAATGCTGTGTATGAGGTCCTGGGTTCGATTCCCGGGTCGGACAAAAAGTGCTATTGGGTTTTTCATTAGAAACCCAATAGTAGGCCGGAGTTTGGAAATTGGCGGTATAGTACCCCCGTGCCTCGGAAAGCACGTTAAGCCGTTGGTCCTGCGCCTGATCTCTCTCCGGTCGTGTCGGATTGCCGTCCCATCGGACTATGAGAGGAAAGGAACAGAGAGTGCACCTGTACACACACTTATGCACTATAATATCTCCCGCGCAGTTGGCTAATCTCTGCTAAGATTGGCCGCCGTGGCCGAAAACGGTCAGGAGGACTATTACTATTACACGCCTTTGCTTGTCGTATGTGTAATATGAAGGCACTTCGTCATACGTAAGGAACCTCGCAAACTGGTCGATTTCACAGAGCCTGAAAAATGCCAAGACAGTTTGGCGCGGATTTTCCAAGCGCTCAGCAACGTCGTCGGGATCAAAATATATGCGCTGGCTGTTCTCCAGGTGGACGTCTAAGAACATGCACAACTCCATCTATGACTTTTAATAACAACTATTAAGCTCACCAAAATGATCAAATTTAAATTATTTATACCCAAAAAGGCTTACACATGTAATTCGACTTGATGTTTTTGAAATCTCATAGAGCTTCTCAAGCTTTAAAAAATTTCTTGGTACTACTTATATTCATTTAATTATGTTTATCGGCCTAAGTTACTTTTATTGCGTGTATTTTATAGTGTGAAGCTAGCTTATAGCATGGTTAACATAATAACAACAATTAAATATGCGTCGTTAGATTACACGTTCTTACAGAATGCGTTGAAGAAATAAAGGTTCACTGCTCGTTCCCCGTAGGTGATAGCGTGATAATATGTAGCCTATGTGTTGACCCGACTTCTTAATAATATTCGTGCCAAATTTGAAGTAAATCCATGCAGTACTTTTTGAGTTTATCCCGGACAGACAAACAGACAAAAATTCTAAAAACTATATTTTTGGCTTCGGTATCGATTGTAGATCACATCCCAAGTATTCTTTTTTAAAAATATTCAATGTACAGTTTTGACTTTCCTACCATTTTATTATATGTATAGATTCTTCCAGGTTATCTGAGATTGAGATGTGGCTTTGTAATAAAGAACAATGTCCAAAACGTCCCCACCCTTGTAGCACTTTACAACCTATGTCAATCGAAGGGTTTTAGTCAACTTATCATTTTATTGTATGGCAGCGAAACTGAAATCCGCATCCGAAAAAAGTTATATCGTTATGAAGAAACCGAAATCAGTCACAATAATTATTATGTTATCGACCACGATACTTTTCTTTTTGTAATTGTTACTGTGGAATGATGTCGTTCGGAGTTTTCAAACCTCGGAACTTAACCTTCTGCAGCGAGGTGTGAGACAGGGAGACGTCATATCTCCGAAGCTGTTCATCGCTGTACTGGAAGATGTTTTCAAGGTTCTGAATCGGGAAGGACTAGGCATCAATGTAAATGGTGAGTACATCAGTCACCTTCCGTTTGCTGACTATATAGTGGCTGAGACCATGGAGAACTTCAGAACAATGCTCGATGACCTCAGTAGAGTTTCCGAAAGAGTGGATCTTAAAATGAACACCATGATCATGTTGAATGGCTATGTAACACCCACTCCTATCAAGATCGGAACCTCTATACTCGAAGTTGCGGACAATTATGTCCACCGGGACAAACGGTCTAGTTAAGTAGGTTTTAATTCGATAAAGAGGTCACCACTTCACCAGTCCCATGCATCTCGCATCCAGCGGGTCCCCGCAACCTTCACCAGGTCATCTGTCCACCTTTTTATTTTTGTTGAGTGGTGAAAAATACCTAACGCATACAGCACCGTCCCGGGGGACGGCGCGGCTTGCAACCACTAAAACACACTGCCGTGAACCTACTGTCACTTTGTTGGATGAGCCACAAGAACTGCAACGCATGACGTTCGCGACCCACCCAGCGATGTCCGGGCTCACCTGAGACATCGCAACCACTCATGAGGGCCGTGCGATGTGACGACGATAGACTCCCCTATTTATCGCCCGCTGGCACCTCCTAGGGTGGCATCAGGTCACCATGGCGCCTCCTCCACCGACCTGTCCTCCTTCGACGGATCGCGTCAGTGAGGGAGTCTTCCTCCGCCACCTCCTTCTGTGAGATGACATCCTCACAGAAGGACGCCACTGCCTCCCATGCCTCCCTACTGTCGCCAATGGCCTTGGTCACAGCCGGCAAAGAGCGGTCTGCCCCAATTGTTGCTACGAGAGCACGGCGCTGCACCACCCAAGCAGGGCAATGCTCGAGGGTGTGACGCGCCGTATCCTCGCTGCAGTCGCACTGGTAACACACGGGAGTCGTCTCCTGTCTAGCCACTTTGTGCAGGTATTTGCCAAAGCAGCCATGCCCTGACAACACCTGCACTAGATGGGAGGTCAACGTCCCGTGTCAGGTCATTTGTCCACCTAGTGGAAGGCCTTCCAACGCAACGTCTTCTGGTTCGCGGTCGCCACTCCCTTACTTTTCGGCCCCATCGGCTATTCGTTCTGCGAGCGATGTGCCGTGCCCTGCTCATTGCCACCACTTGAGTCTGGCAATTCCCGGTCTAAGTCAGTAACCTCGGTAACCTCAGAAGCTCCGAGCATAGACCTCTCCATTGCCCTCTGAATTTAAGCCTTCTGATGAGACTGATTGTGAGCGATCACATTCAGGTGACAGGTCTCGTATGTAATCAATGACAGCACACACTGATCATAGACTTTCGTCTTGAGATACTGCGGTAAGTTAGACGAAAAGATCCAACTCAACTTCCGTAACGCTGCCCAGCCGAGTCGGATTCAACGATGGACCTCTTTCTTGAAGTTAGACCTACGTAACTAGACCATTTGTCCAAGGTAGTATAATCGTCCACAACTTCGAGTGTAAAGTATCCGATCTTGATAGGAGTGGGTGTTACATAGGCAGTAAACATGACCTTGGTTTTGTCCATGTTCATTTTAAGATCCACTCTTTCCGAAGCTCTACTGAGCATCGAGCATTGTACTGAGGTCCTCCATGGTCTCAGCCACAATATCCATATAACCACAATATCGTCAGCAAACCGAAGGTTAATGATGTATTCTCGCCATTGACATTGATGCCTATTCTCCCTAGTCCAGAACCTTGAAGACATCCTACAGTACAGCGGTGAACAGCTTCGGAGATATGACGTCTCCCTGTCTCACACCTAGCTACCGATGGGTAGGTTCAGAGATTTGAAAACTCCGAACGATATCATTCCACAGTATGGTTACAAAAAGAAAAGTATCGTGGTCGGTAACATAGTCATTAATGTGACCGATTTCGGTTTCTTCATATCGATATAACTTTTTTCGGATGCGGATTTCAGTTTCGCTGTAATACAATAAAATGATAAGATGACTATGGCCCTTCGATTGACATAGGTTTTAAAGTGCTACAAGGGTGGGGACGGTGTCCATACATTTTTGTGCATTGTTCTTTATGATTTTATAAATTTATATGGATCCTTTTTGGTGCATTTCATAATTTGAATCAGGAACTGTCAATCAAATTCGAGTAAAAGATGAAAATCCGCTGTCAATATTTTCCCTATAAAAACATACAACGCATTAAAGACATTATTAGTGCTACTGTTTCCCTACTACTGATTAAAACCAACGTTATTATGGAGCGGCGACGTCATTTAAGCAGGGAAGAAATGCTCAGAGTCGTGGGAATGATAGAAGCTGGTTCCCGCCAACGTACTGTGGCTTTAGCTCTGAATACAAGTCAGAGTGTTATCAGTCGACTTTGGACACGTTACCGAAGCACTGGTACCGTGGCTGAGCGCCATGGAGGACGGTATCGCTGCACCCAACCACACGGAGACAAGACCGATACATTCAAATCTTAACTCGAAGAGCTCCAACAATAACCGCCATGATGTTAGCCGTGAGGCTTCATCACTCTTCAGGGAACTTAATTAGCGACCAAACAGTCAGAAACCGCTTGCATGAAGTGAACCTTCATTCCCGAAGACCGCTACGGGTACCACCTATAGCAATGCACAATCGTAGGATTCGATATCAATGGGCTCTTGAACACAGAAATTGGGCAGAAGAACAATGGCGTTTCGTGTGCTTTTCTGATGAGTCTCGTTTTGGTATGAAACCGGATAAGACGTATACGACACTGGAGAACCCCTGGACGCCAACAGCGATTAAAATCCTGCCAGGAAGTCCATCCTTATAGTGGTGGAACCATCATGGTATGGGCGGGTATTTGGATCGGCGGAAGAACTGAGTTGATTTGGATCAGAGGCAACCTCAACGCTCAAATTTATGCTGAGACGATTGTATCAGACGTCATCGTCCCTCTACAAGTGCAAATCGGTCCCTTATTTCAGTTAATGCATGATAATGCACGACCGCACACCGCAAGAGTTGTAAGACAGACTCTCGCCACAGCTAACATCAATGTCCTGCCCTGGCCTGCTCAGTCGCCAGACTTGAACCCGATTGAGCATGCATGGGATATGCTACAGAGAAGAGCTCTGCCGAATATGGAGGGTATCCAGTCGCAAGAAGACCTTTTTTTGTTGTTGCAACGAACATGGCCGGCCATTCCACAGCGTGATTTGGATGAACTCATTTTGAGTATGCCAAACCGATGTTCTTGTGTTGTTATAGTGTTCGCGGTAGAAACACGGATTATTAATTGTTTAAGTTACCCAATAAAATTTTAAAGAAAACTGTTATTTCAGTCTTTTTTTCGAACTTTAATGTTAGTGGTTCAAATGTCAAAAATCCCTTTATTAGGAAAATGTCTTTATTAATGCAAAGGTGACTTGGTTTATCGTTACTGTGACAAACGAAAACACTTTATTTGATGAATCCATAAAGAAAATTTTAATTAATATCAATCAGGAGAAAAGTTATTGCAAAAATATATGTTGATCCCTAGACACTTTCGATGTGTGTATATGTTACGGCTAATACCCGAAGTGCGGCTGCACCTAGTTTTAGCCGGTTAGAACTAGGTGTAGCCACTTACTCTTGGTTAAACCTAGTACGAGCCGATTGTTTTCGGGTAAAACTAGGTCTATCCTTCATCATGCCGGCTACAACTAGGTTCGGCCATTCCCTGTTGGATAAAACTAGGTCTATCCGATATCACGACCACGATCTATAGTGGTTAGAACTAGGTGTAGCCACTTACTCTTGGTTAAACCTAGTACGAGCCGATGGTTTTCGGGTAAAACTAGGTCTATCCTCGCATATGTACTCCATGACGCGCGCTCGCTTCGCTCGCGTATATATATAACACTAATGTCTTCTGTCCCCGAAGTGCCGGGCCTCCGCCGGCCTCCTTCGTCGGCCTACGGCCCGGTGCCCATGCCGCCCATAAAGTCATACTGCCGCGAGACGGTCGAGACGGTCGGACGGTCGAGACGGTTAGCCGTGACATATATATAAACTAGTATTTGCGTGGCTGCGCGAGCTGCGCGCAGCTCGCGTGTCGTGAAAAGGTGAAGAGGGGGCGCTTTGAAACATGATTTCGACTAACGCATTGCCCCTTTCAATGTAGGTATCTGAAAAAAAAATGTTCCAAGTCTCTTAACTTCCGAGATCCGTCTAAAGGGGGGAGAAAGGGGACAAGGGGTTCAAATTTGAAAAATGGATTTTACTTCCCCGAGCTTCATCTATACGAATCCGTAAACAAAACAGAAAAAAAGGGGTAAAGAGGGGGGGGGGGGTGAAGGGGGGAGAGGCTTAGAGGCTACCTACTACCTACCTACACCTACCTACACCTACCTACTACCTACCTACACCTACCTACACCTACCTACACCTACCTACACCTACCTACACCTACCTACACCTACCTACTACCTACTTATCTACCACCTCCTACTACCACTAAAAAAATATTTACCCCGGAAACTATTAGTTTCCTTGGTTTCATATTATTGTCGATAGATGTCGCATGATCACAACTTTAGTGCAATTGAAAACGTAAAAATAATTTAGAATTTACCTAGGTAATGTTTTTATGGTCCTTGATTACTGTTCCTGATACCTGAAAATTGGCCGTCTAACAGGTAAGCATGCGTTGTTAGTAGGTACCTACTTACAAATGAACTCACTACAGCTCACTACTCAATCGTCTACATTTCCTTCGTCAGGAAATACGTGACGTCTGGTGGCCCTGGGATCTTGGACTATTACAGATCCTACCTCAACTTAAATATTATGTTTAAGTACCTATCTATTCAATCCAAAACCCATTTAAAATAATTCTTCAACTTTGTGGCGTCTTGTGGCCACCATATTATTCTTTTTGGGTCACCATATGTATTATTTAGACACTCACTCAGATCATCAAAAACAACCACTTGACGTCCCCAACAAAGAACTATAGTACCTACATTATGGTACAAGTGTGTAGGTAACGTTGGTGATTACCGCTGAGGCGCCATTGAGGCCCGAGCCGTCAGGTGAGGGTCTTACTTAAGAAAGCCGAGGACGGTAATCATCAATACACACGTGTATCATACAACGTTTTTCAACACACTTGTGAAGAATATAATACTAAAAAGTCATCTTTAACAGTTAAAACGAGTTCTGATTTTTTTTCTCAATAGCGGGAAAAATTTATCGGTTTTCCTATGCGCGCGCATCTACAGTTCGACCAACTTATCTGTGTTTAAAGTAGCGATGCATTTTTTCTTGACCAGTGGCGCCACCATGAAATTCACACTTAAAATGGTCATACTGTAACAATGGCGTTGGGCCATACACTAAATGAATGAGCGCGGTAGAGTTTTAGCCACGTATAAAATGAGGAAAAAGTTTTCTTTCTTACAGAGAAAATAAAAGTTATAATAATTGAGTGAAAATTTCATTTAGGTAATAAAAACCAATAAAAACGTACAAGTTGAAATTATCTATTTACATTCAAATTTTATGAAATGAGCAAGCACTAAGTACATTAATTTATTTTTACTATTGAACACGATCTTTTTTGTATCGAAACTTTTTTATGACCTCAACCAATAAAATTTAAAAAAAAAAAACCTATAACTCACTAGTGAATAATAGTAATGAATAAGTCACAGTTTGATTATAGGTGTCATTATGTGTGTCTAATTGCGGTGAAACTATAGCCACTTTAAGAGCAAGTGTGTTGAAAAATTCTTTGTTCGGGACGTCAAGTGGTTGTTGTTACTTACCTAAAAATCATGAAAATCGGCCCCAGCGTTTGGTTTCGAGAGCACAAAAAGATACAAGCATACATATATGGACTGAGAAACACATTACAGTAAAAAATACTTTCATCATTATTTATAATAAGTTTTTGATGGTTAACGCCATCTATATCAAAAACTATAAAACCATTCCTATTTACAGGCCTGTAGATGTCGCAGGGTTCAAGAAATCACAAAATATTGTTTGTGGTCTTTATCAAAGAGTAGAGTACAAAACTTTAAGGTTGATGTTCAAGGGTAGCCCGCGAAATTGAAATTTCAGTTTTTTGCAATTTGCAGGCCAGTGATAGGTTGTATGTTGATGAACATTTGATTCGCGGCTGTATGTAATGTATGTGCTGTATGTAATCTCAGCCTAGACGTATGTAGAGTCTGTCAAGCGAGTCTAGTCCCATGAAAAAGGCGGCAAATTCAAAAATCACTGATATAAAACACTGATATAGCACGCTGAAAACTTATTGATAGAAGTCTGTCAAGCGAGTCGAGTCCACAACCCTTTTACTTTAAAATTCAAGTATCAATAAGTTTTCAGCGTTTATATCAGTGTTTTATATCAGTGATTTTTGAATTTGCCGCCTTTTTCATGGGACTAGACTCGCTTGACAGACTCTAGTTACAGAATTATTATAATCATTAAAATCATTAATACAACCCTCCGAGCTCATAAAGGTTCCGGAATGGCTTTGACCTTGTAAAAAGTAATTTTTAAACCTTTATGAGCTCGGAGGGTTGTATTATTGGTTTTGATGATTATAATTCTGTAACTTTAAACGTCTTACAGCCGCGAATCAAATGTTCATCAACATACCACCTATCACTGGCCTGAAAATTGCAAAATAACTTAAGAAAATTTGAATTTCGCGGTCTGGTTGAAGGATTCACACTGTGTAACAAGTCGCTTTGGAAGCGCCAATAGACAAAATTTTAAGCAATTAGAAGGTCAGCGTCAGATTGCATCTTGAAGCTACAAACTTTATCGCTCAAGGTTCAAGGTTTATTAGTAGCGTAGCTTAGTACCTAGTAACGTAGTGTAATACATCGCTATAACACTCACCCCTCCCTTGGACACCGGGGTCGATAGTATAATGGGCACAATGGGTTTGAAATATTATTGCCGGGCCAGTGGAAACTCGTTGCCGCATTGTTAACAGTGACTCGGACCTTGCGGCGTTCGAGCGAACCACAGTGAATTGAGTGCCAAGGTCGCCTGATGAAGCTGAGGTTGCTAACTAGGAAAGTGCATCCGCTACATGCTGGTAGTCAGGAATACGTCCCCTTTGAAGCTAGCTGGTTTTGTGGCACTGCTCGAAAGCTTGACGAAGAGATCTCGATGATGATAAAATCACGTTGCTCGAAGGCTGCACTGACGTCCATTTCCGGTTGTTGTTGGCTGCTTTAGCTGTCGGGTTTTTCTTCACTTATGGCACAGATAATATAATAGCCTACGGATTCAGGATTTTTATGTTAGTTCTTATTTTCCTTCATAGATGGCGCTTAACAATGTTGCTGATTTTTTTAGTGTTGCTACGCTATTTAATAATATTTTATATAACCTTTGCATTGGAATATTACAGAAAAACCCACATTATCAATATTCAAACTATTATTGGTACCGTACCGTAGACCTTAGCAGACATAATAAAAAAGCAACATAACATCTTTCGAAATATTGGCAACCTTTATTTGGTGCATTGCGGCAAACCGCAAATGGTAGTACACGGCAACACGGGTTTTTCTGTTCTGTGGTAGTACATATATACACAGAGCATATTGTAACAAGACATAATTAAAATATAATAATAATTAAAGTACTTCATACATGTACCTAGTCTGCTGTGTGTAGGAAATTTTAGAAATTACCCACCTTGTTTAAATGCAGAGAATAAAAAATGAGTTTAAATCGGTTTAAATTGATATAATAAATAACTTGACAAACATGCTAATTAAATAATCAACAATATCCAATCAATCACTTGCTGAGAGTTGGCAACCATGTTTTTTATTTTCTGTATTTCTATCAATTTATTTTTAACCGACTTCCAAAAAGAAGGAGATTCTTCTCTATTATTTCACTTGTGAACTAGTTGTGAGTTTGTGACAGTGCAAATTCGAGTGGTGGCTAAGTTATAAAACTTACATAAAATAGAGGTCGTATTCATTTCCGAACGAAACGCGCTCAGTCAATGTTGGTGCCTTGGTGGATCGACAAGGCGCATTGACGTAAGGTCTATGCACGGTCTATGTATTGTTGTTGTTGACTGAGCACCTAACGATTGCAGATGAATACACCTAATTAAGGCTGTGTAATGGTTCCCATGCTTATGGAATTTCAAACAGTATAAGGCGTACAACAACAGCAATGTAACGGGTAAGTCCCCTGGGCATGAATCCCCAATTAGCATTGAGCACCTAAACTTGATGTCCTAAAGCCTCAGCCTAAAGCATGCTGGTGTCTGTTTGCTTCGTGTTACCTATTAAATGTTTTCCCCTTTTTCTATGAGACACTCGTACCAGATGAGACCACGAAAGCCATTGTTGTACCAGTAGAATAAGAGATTACCCCTTGGACGGCTACTACAGACCCAACTCAATAGCCACCATGGTAACTGAGAGATTCGACAGTATGCTAGATTAGCAATTATGTTATTATCTCAAATTAACGATGCTTTTAAAATCAATATTTTGTATTAATCATGCTGTCGAGTAGGTACTGGACGGACACGAAGACTACATTTTGTGAATGTTTCCTTGATTTATTAAAAGCTTTTGATTTGGTGTTTTATGAATATATCTGGGTGAAGCTGAGGTCGTCCTCACTCCCTGAGGAGATTATTAATATGTTTGATTACTGGTATAACAATCAAGTTAATGTTGTAAGGTGGGTCAATATTTTTGCCGATGAGTACAGTTTAGACTCTCAACTAAGTCCGTCTCACTCCACACTCAAAACTTTAGAGTGTTGAGTGAGACGGGGTGGCTTAACATGCCCTCGGCTGTTCAAACTGATTAAGGGACTCAGTAGCGCAGAGTGCAGTTAGATATACTGAATCCTTCAATCAATAAACAGAAATGGAAACTCATTAGGAGATGTAAGGAGTATGCCTAGGGTCATCAACTCATCAGCTCGTGTACAGTTGGTGCATGCTTCCTTGCTTTATCAGAAGTCTTGATTTAGTGTGTTATGAATATTTCTGGGAGACGCTGAGTTATATAATTATTACCTCTTCACTCCCTGAGCAAATCATTAATGAGTTTGATTACTGGTATAACAATTTAATGTCATAGGTTGGGTTAATGTTTAGTCTGACGAGTACAGTTTGGAGTGTCAGGCCGGGTGACTTGACATTCCTTCAGCTGTTTGACCTGTACACCAATGAGTTGATTAAGGGCTTATTAGCACTAAGTAGTAGAGTAACAGTAGAAGGCACAGAGTCTGCATTTTGTTCACGGTTGATGGCAGTAGGCTTGCATATTTTACAATAAAAATAACATTACAAACAGAATGTCACTTGGGACACTAGGTCACCTGGGTCGTGGAGATTAGTCTCCTCCGTCCACTATGTCCTTTAAAATGACAAGATAACTAGATTATTACTAATTGGATACATAAATCAGCCAATTGAGGAAAGAATCAGGGTTTGATACAACTTGATCCTTATGTATTTTTAAACGGTATTATTTAGCTCACCCCGTTTTTACCCGACTACGGCGAAGCCAAAAGGAAGGGTAATGATTTTGGCAGTCTATGTATGTATGTTCCACCGTAGCGCCTAAAATACTGAACGGATTTTAATAAATGAGGTGTCAATAGATTCGTAAGAATAGCCCGGGTGACATAGGCTATATAAATTTTATAAATTATTTTTATGACGGAATTTAAATGTCAAAAACTTACCTCAAAAATATTAAATTGAGATACTTAATCATAACATGTTTGGTATCAAATGAAAGATCTTGGAGAGCAAAAACCAATATTTTATTCGTAGTCGGGTTTTAGATTTTTAAACTTGTTTATGATAATAGTGCATGTTGTGTATTTAAATAATATAACCTACTCTTTTAAATAAAGAAAAAAAAAATATAACCTACTCCAGATTATGTATTTGAATATTTCATTTTGGCTGCAACACATTGGGCCGAAAAAGGTTTCTGTCTGTATAAACAGAAAAACATCAGGGCAGTGAAACTACAGTTACTACACTCACCAACACGAAATGTGGCCCAAATGCAATTTAGGGTTTGTAATCAAAATAAAACATAAAATGTTGAATTTTTTGCCATAGTTTATTTATCAAATACTAATGACTGATTAAGACCAAAAAACAGTAGAATTTAATGAAATTTTATAAAAAAAAACCTTAAACACGAAACAGAGAGAAAATGAAAATCACGCTTTTACAAAAATTAATAACGGGTGTTACCACCTCTGGCCCTGATGACGGCTTGCATGCTGTGGATGTTGTTTATGTCCTCTTGAGTAATTTCTTGCCAGGTAGCCACCAGAGCGGTTTTTGATTCACGGAGGGTCTGTGGAGGGTTAACACTCTTTCTAATTTCTCTTTTTAGCATGTCCCAGACATGTTCTATTCTATGGGGTTCATGTCTGTGCTTCTTGCGAGCCACTGCATTTTCCGAATGCCGACCTCCAAAAGGTAATCAAAAACGCAATGCGCTGTGTGAGGTCGGGCATTATCCTCCATTAAAGAAAATCTTCGCTTCCAACGAACCCCATGTAAGGCAAAACGTGATCTTGAAGGATGTCTTCAATGTATCGCATTGTTGTCAGACGACATTGAACAACCACTAACTCGGTACAACCCTCTGAACTTATTCCTCCCCAAACCATAACAGAACCTCCTAGAAAACTCTCCGTTTGCCTTGTAAAGGTTGGAAGAAACCACTCCACGCCTTCTCTACACACGTTCCCGGCCATCAGAAGCTCTTTACCCTACTCTGCATTGATCAGTCCACAGAATAGATAAAAGAGGTCCTCTTTTATCTATTCTGTGGATCAGTCCATAAAACTTTGCTCCACTGCTCGTGAGTCCAATTTGAATGTTCGCGAGCACCCCGCAATTGACTTACGCGATGGTGTCGGAGCAGTTCTGGGCTTTGGGCTGATCTTTGAGAATGTAAATTACGTTCCTCCATCCTCCTTCTTATTGTTCGCTCACTGTAGTTGACCCCTCTTGCCGTTTGTAGGCGCTGTCGTATCTCAACGGCAGAGAGGAACCGATTTCTCAGAATTGTAAGAGTAATAAAGTGGTCATCTCGGGTTGACGTGCACCTGATTCTGCCACTTCCTGCCGGCTTAGCATGACCACCGAAGAAACTGGTTTTATCGACATAATGATAGATTGTAGCAAGGTTTCATGTCAAATTGTATGGAAAAATCTTTGTCTATTCTTGGTAGAATAGAGATAGAATCGCCATGCTACGGGGGCTGGTCTTCATACATAGAGGCCCGTCTGGTCTGGTCGTTACTTTTCAAGGCATACTGCAGAGTTGTTTGCGGTACATTTAAGTTCGTCCTTGACTCCTAAGCAACACAGCTTGAGCAACTTGGTCTGGAGTAAGAGGCATTATTTTGCGTTTTTGGAAGCAAGAATAACAGCTACAGATTGATTTAAAAATCAGAGTATAAATCAATAAATGCCATTAACATTTAAATATTGAATTTTGACTCACTAGTGTGCTTTTTAGCACAGAAATAAGGTTCAAAAGACCCAAATGTGCAAAAAACATTTTTTTTGGTACAATAAATAATTTGCTTGTTATCGCTCTGTTTATGTTTGGGCCGCATTCCGTGCCGTTGAGTGTATTTAGAAGCTAATAAGGTTTTGTTTTAAGGTTGCACAAGCCAGTCATTCTTCCATACAAACGTAGTATGGTGATAACTCCTCTGGTTGACGGTGTAGGTTCAAAATTAAAAATTGTATCAACTGGTCTTGTCATCATTTTGGTTTGGAAGTTATGAGCGTCGAAACTTTCATATTTTAGCACTAATTTTAACCATCTTTGGGCGTAAATAAGGTATGTATATAGTACGAAAATGAAAAAAGTGAAACCATACAGGCATAGATTAGTTATTAAAGAATTCAAATAATTTTATTTTGAACAGATACATTCAATGGATTTTTCATGGTATCCATACTACCAAAGTCCAAAGGTCTGCATAGAAACAATCGCGCGCCAGTTTTAGTTGTGTCTCTTTCGCTCTATGCATTTCGCTCGTGATGTCGGATGAAATAGCATGCAGTTTAGCCCCGCCCACCAACTAGTTCGTGCCATTGGCTTGTTTACCCTTAAAAGCTTTTTTTAGTTTCACCTGTGCCGATGTCTGGTTTCCAATTGAGCTGAAATTTTTCAAGCACATAAGTAGGTATGTATGTCGCCTAACAATGCAATATTATGATGACATAGAGTTGATCTGATGATGGATCTAGATTTCTTAAAGGTGGCCATAGGAACTACGTTATAAAAAGACGCAACCCCTTCGAGTTTAAACTCATTTGAGTCGTATTGATGAGTATTTTTATTCAGATAGTTGGACACTATGATTCTGTTAAAGGAGGTGGAAGGGTCGCCATAGGAACTCTCTGTTATAGAACGACACCCCATCGAGTTTGGTCTGGTTTGATTCGTCTTGTCCAGTTCTTTGTCTTTAGATTGTGTCCAAAGTCTGACGATGGAGCTAGAAGGTAGCCATAGGAACTCTGTTATAGAACGAAATAACCCCATCGAGTTTGGACTCGTTTGATTCGTCTTGACGAGTATTCAGGCTTAAGATGGTGTCCTGTGACTGTTGGTGGAGGTGGAAGGTGGCCATAGGACCTCCGTTATAAAATGACCTAACCCCATCGAGTTTGGACTCGTTTGATTCGTCTTGTCGAGTAGTTTGTCTTTAGACGGTGTCTAGGTTCTGTTGATGGAGCTGGAAGGCGGCCATAAAAATTCCGTTATAAAACGACTTAACCCCAAAGAGTTTGGACTCGTTCGATTCGTCTTGTCAGGTACTTTAGTAAGTCTTCAATTCGATGAATTTCGAATAAACTAGTATTATTGATACATCAAACGAAATACAGTGAAACTTGGTTAACTGGGACCTGGATAAGTGAGAAACCTTTATAACTGGAACTCATGCTGAGGTCCCACGAGACAGATTTGGATATCTGAGACACTGGGTAAGTGGAATACCTCTGTAAATGAGACAAATTTTCAGGTCCCTTGGAGGTCTCACTTAACCAGGTTTCACTGTAGATATAATTAGAGACATTACAAAAAGTGTACCAGGGTTTTATTATAGTCCAAGATCCCAGGGCCGCCAGACGTCACGTATTTTCTGACGAAGGAAATGTGAGCGATTGAGTAGTGTTAGTATGAACTAAGAACACAGCTAGCTTGCTTGGATGGCCAATTTTCAGGTATCAAGTCATCAAGGTACTTACACAAAAAAATTACTTACTTCACGTATTTTCTACAAGCTGATTTTTACGTATATATTAGGCAATATCCTTAAAAATAAGTCGCAAATACTCCCAGACACTTTCCGTCGGCCGTATTGCATAACAGACGCTTTAAAGAATACTAAACGCCTTATTATTTAATACTTAAAGCTAATTGATCGGGATATTGCCATGCTATTTTGGGCAATGCATCCGAGCGTTGAAAGCAACGTTTTCAACAAAATTCTGAAGACACAGGCAATGGACAGATCCTGTTGAATGCCCACCGAATGAGTCCAGTGGAGGTCTGTATGTCAGCCACACGAGCGATGCCATGCGATCTCAGGTAAACAGCCACAATACCTTTAAGTCTAAACTTTTTGGGAACTTTAAAGCGTCTGTTAAGCAAAACGGCCGCTAGGAAGTGTCTGCGAGTATTGGCAACTTATTTTTAAGGATATTGCCTACAATATACGTAAAAATCAGCTTGTAGAAAATACGTGAAGTAAGTAATTTTTTTGTGTACCTTGATGACCTGATACCTGAAAATTGGCCGTCCAAGCAAGCTAGCTGGTAGTAGTGTGTTCTTAGTTCATACTAACACTACTCAATCGTCCACATTTCCTTCGTCAGAAAATACGTGACGTCTGGCGGCCCTGTAGGGCTATTGCGTATCTTTTTAACGTCAGTGGCTATCAGAAATGTCCATAGATTAACTGTAAATTGGTTATGATTTGGTACTTACATTTTTTTCTTAAAAACTCACCATTTGACAGTTATTTGATAGACAGTATAAGTTATCCACAGTCTCAGACCAAGAAAAAAAGAAAGACGGCGCGCCGCGAACACCAACAGTGAAGCCACAAAACCACACGCCTATAGCAAGTAAACATACAAGCTCACGCACACACCTACACTAAAACCACACGCATTTCTCCTAGAACGTCACGACTTCACGAGACATTGTCTACACACATAGATAAAAAGTTGGCTTCACTTTTGATGTTCGTGGCGCGTCGTCTTCCTTTTTTTGTTGGTCTGAGTCCACAGTCATTAAAAGATACGCATATTGCCCTGCTGGGATCTTGGACTATTACAATTTTAGAGTTTACTCTTTATCTTTAACTAGCTGATGCCCGCGGCTTCACCCGCGTGGATGTCGTTCAAATTATACACTAAAACCTTCCTCTTGAATCACTCTATCTATTAAAAAAACCGCATCAAAATCCGTTGCGTAGTTTTAAAGATTTAATCATACAGACAAACAGACAAAAATAGCGACTTTGTTTTATACTATGTAAGGATAAGGATACTCAAACAATGCTTTTAAAGACTCATCATTATTCATTAACAGCCTATAATATTCCCACTGCTGGGGCACAGGCCTCCTCGCTATGCGAGGGAATCGGTTTCCTTACGATGTTTTCCTTCACCGTTGATAGCAGGGTGATGAAATAAATTACACAAACTAATGCCCAAACAGCAGTAAACGGCAGGCCCAGAAGGATCTGGCGGGATGAACTCGACTGTTTTCTTACATTGGGGATTGCCGAACAACAGCGCTAGATAGGGATAAGTGGAAACAGGGTAGAAGGGAGGCCTTTGCCCTGTACTGGGACACAGTGCAGTCGAAATTCGGGACCGCCATGCGCCACCACTGGGCCACCACTGCTCTCCAATGATCCCAGCCAAGCGGGGTTTAACCTAAAACTGGTCCTGAGCTGCTGTTATTATATTATTTAGTCATGAACTTCTTTAATTTATGTAAATTTTATCTTAATTATCTTATGTTGTCATCAAGGGCCAATGTACTTTGACAGAGGCAAAAATTAAATGTCTAGACTATACCAACTTTAGAGCCTACTCCTCCATGATACGAACCTGACACTTTAACTGTTTCACACCGCCTTGCTTTTGTTTTGTAAAATAGCAAAATTTAAAGCATGGTGGTTATTTTTTGTATTCTTAGAGAGAATGTGTGTGATTGTTATTTGATTTAGCGCGAAGTCGCGGCATGTCAACACATGAGTAGAAATATATGTCAAGCTCTAGACAATGTTCTACTTGAATATTTTATTTTTCTTGTTGCGTGGCGTGTCGAGGCAGATACGCATGGTGTTGCAGCGCGGTAAAAGAGCATCACACGACAAGACACGCCTGTCTGCATGAGGCTTCATAGCAAGTCGAAAAGCTTCCTCGGTAGAATGTCATGATTGATTCTATCAAACACCTTGCTGTATCGGTGGAAATTGCGTCGACCTGCAGGGCTATTGTCTATCTTTTCAAAAGTCAGTGAATAACAAGCACCAGTTGTCCACAGAACTTTGTTGTTAACTGCTAATGTCATAAAATTGGTATTGCGTATCTCATTGTGTGGGTATCACGTGACAGTGATTATAGGGTGACTAACATCCCAGCAATTGACACCTCTATTTTTTATCGACTATTATACGGCTAAGTTAAGCAGGTACTGCTTGAACGTTATAATACTTGATTGAGGATTATTTTATAATTAGCCGCTATATGGCACCTGACATGTCAAACGGTTATTGTCAAAGAGATTTAAAAGTAATATTTGAATGTCATTTTTTATTGTCAGCCAGTAAGAAATTGCTGTTGTACGTAGTAGAGTCTGTCAAGCGAGTCTAGTCCCATGAAAAAGGCGGCAAATTCAAAAATCAACACTGATATAGCACGCTGAAAACTTATTGATACTTGAATTTTAAAGTAAAAGGGTTTTATAAGGGTTGTGGACTCGACTCGCTTGACAGACTCTATCAATAAGTTTTCAGCGTGCTATATCAGTGTTGATTTTTGAATTTGCCGCCTTTTTCATGGGACTAGACTCGCTTGACAGACTCTACTAATTACTTTCATGTTTTGCATGGAAGAAGTAAAGACAAAAGGAAAATAAAATAAAATCCTATTTCGCTCGAGATTACTAATTATGTTTTAAAAATTAATGCCTATTGCATATGTAAGACGATTTTGATGAAATAAACTCTAATTATTACTCAGAACATTGCAGGGCACGACACAAAAGGCCACAATGTTCACATTCACAAAACAATACGTGAAATGAATCTATAAAAAGGTAGGAAAACATTATATTCCCCCAAGGGTTAGATAGAGGTGTACCCATTAATACACTTCACCAACTAAAGAATAAGTAATTAAAGATTGTCTCAAAAAACCATCATTGTAAAAAAAAAAACAAATCAAGAAAAGACAGGTTTCTATAAAGTACAAAGTATTCACACAATATGAGCTATGCAATTATATCAAGGAATATAATTATATATTATGGAGATTGAGTTTAGATAATGCAAATATAGTTATAAAATCTCTAGTAGCTCCAACAATACGGAACTTATAGAAACTAGTACCAGTATCAACCGTCATATCATCACAAAAACACTACCCTTGAGGTGCGTCTTTCATGAAAGTCACTTTAAACTCTGTGTATAAACAATGTAATGTCAAATAAGCTTAGACAATCGCAATTTTAATAAAAAAATAGGTAAAAAAACTTTTTAAGTTAAACGGTTTTATGTTAAACATACATTGCAATAGTTAAGATAAATGTACTAAAAACCAAAAAATAATAAAATAGAAAACCGTGGGGCACGTCAATTGTCTACAAATTATCGACTTAATTATTATTATTATGATTTCAATCAACGATTGTAGACAATTGACGTGCCCCACGGTTTTCTATTTTATTATTTTTTGGTTTTTAGTACATTTATCTTAACTATTGCAATGTATGTTTAACATAAAACCGTTTAACTTAAAAAGTTTTAGACCTATTTTTTTATTTTCTAGTTTTTAGTTTTTATTTCGCATTCTGTTTAAAGGGGCCGCCATCTTGGATTTTAATTTTATATAGTATATTGTATTATACTGGTTGAGCACTTTCATTTGATACCCATATTGATGGGATCGATAAAACCTACGTTAACCGCCATTTTGTAGCGGCCGCCATCTTGTATTTCAATTTTTTATAGTATATTGTATTCTGCTTGTTGAGCCCTTTCATTTGATACCCATATTGATGGGATTGATAAAACCTACGTTATCCGCCATTTTGTAGCGGCCGCCATCTTGGATTTCAATTTTTTATAGTATATTGTATTCTGCTTGTTGAGCCCTTTCATTTGATACCCATATTGATGGGATTAATAAAACATAAATAAATTATCCGCCATTTTGTAGCGGCCGCCATCTTGGATTTCAATTTTTTATAGTATATTGTATTCTACTTGTTGAGCCCTTTCATTTGATACCCATATTGATGGGATTAATAAAACATAAATTATCCGCCATTTTGTAGCGGCGGCCATCTTGAATTTATAATGATAATGAATAAACATAATTGTATTGTCACCAAAATCCAATGTGTGTACAAAATTTCAGATTAATCGGTTGACTGGAAGTGGGTGAAATTTGAATTACTAAATTTGATCCAAGAATAAAACAAACGGGGTGAGCTAAATAAAACCGTTTAAAAAATATCGATACAGAAACTTCTGTCAAAATGAGTTAAAGTGACCATCAACGACAATGGTCTCCGATGACGTCATACGCGTTGTACAACTGGTCTTAGCCGATACCAAAATAGCCTTTTGACAGTTAATGAAAGCACACAGAGCGAAAGTGATAATCAAAACAACTGTCAACAGAGATAGGCTGAGATAGCCAATTATAGCCCTGCTGGGATCCATTAGATACCCATTTATGATCAACATACTTTTGAACTGCAGAGCGTAATTAACGCATCGGCGTCCCCTCGCAATAGCACGCTAAGCCATAATTTATTCATTTAGTAGGTACCTGGATGACAAAACAGACAGTTACCTGATTGAAAAAAGTCAAACAAAGCTCGGTGATCGCTTTTTTTTGGTAATCGACATTTTCTAAAAATGAAACTAAGCTAGATCGATCGCCCTCGAAACTCTCTGCATACAAAATTTTATGAAAATCGTTGGAGCCGTTTCCGAGATTCAGATTATATTACAAGAATATATGTACATAGTATATGTACAAGAAATAATAGTGCAAATATTTTTTTTGCCCAAATTCTGAACTTTGCAGTAAGTAAGTAAACATATAATAAATAAGCTAGTAGGTAACATATTATCTATCCAAAGTTATAGCAATGTAATACTGGCTGTGGCTGGAATGGCACACGGAAAGTATTTGGGCGTTTTTCAAAAAATTTGTCCACCCGAAAATGACGTGTCCCATGACTTTAGACTAATATTCTGTGAGCTACGTGTTTCATAACTTTTTTTTTCTGCTTAGATACGATACAATAACTTCAAAACTGTTTATTGATGTCGTCAACACTACTTAAATCTACATATTTAAATTAATACAATCAATTTAAGAAATTAAAAAGGTGATTTTTGTACTGTCCCACCCTCGTTTCGTAAAGTTCAGAACGAAAAATATCAGTATTATCCTACCTTTATCTTCAACATAGTTTGTAATTTGATAAGATAATGTGATCTAAATTCGATAAAATGCCTTATTTATTGGGTTTTAGACCTCAAAATAGTATAAAATATTCATTTTCTCTTGTCCTTAAAAACCGTCATTGGTGGAAAGTTCCATCTACGCAACGCCGAATTTCGACTTAAAATGCAAAAAAATAATAAACTGAGTTTTGTTTTTGTCTTATGGCAGCATTTTAACGTACAAACGGTCGTTATATTAGTTATTTGATAGCTGTGGCGTTTGCAAAATGTAAGTGAGTGGTTGGGCGTCACGTTGTCTTGTTTCGTCGTTCCACTACGAACTTGATTATTTGAGCTAAGTAACGACATTTTTAGTTAGAAATTTTGACAATTAATTAAAAGAAGTGTTAACGAATCAGAATTGAAAGTAATATCAACTAAAATTACATCGAAACTATTGAATTTTACTGTTTGTTTCTGTGCTGGCGTCATCCGTCACGTCCTCTACGCAACGTATCGTATATGCGGAACAACAAATGTGACGTAGTGGAATTCTTAAGCATGGTTTACATTGTTCCTTCTTTATTTTGAAGTTTTTGTCAAAGTGATTATTTATGATGATTTTGGGGTCTAAATTAATATTTTGTCAAATAGATTTTATTAACTAGAAAATAAAAATGTAGTTGTTCATTCAAACTTACAATATAAAGGGTGTAACAGTACCCCTAACGAAGCTGAAAGTACTAGTTCTCCCAGTCATTACGATAATTTTTTGTTCTACACCATTCCCGGGAACCTTCTAGTTATGTAGATATTGAAAGGTTCCGAATTTTTCACTTTATTTTGTTTATTTTTCAGTTTTTAAGGTAATTACTCTACTTTAATTGCCTCACTATTTAAAGCATCCATTAGCACAATGTTTTAAGTGTACTACATGCAATAACACGTGATTTTTACTCCAAAAAAGTTGTTTCCTAGCAATATGTTCTGCGTAGGGTTGCTTATTTTGATGTACCTTTATAATGCTTGCACCCTGTACATTATAGATTCAAATTTACATAGTTAAGCTACTAAGCTTTAATTTCATTACTTAAATATAATTTATGTAAGCCATGCCTTATAGTTCCTCAACGCGACGTAACGTAACGTGTCCTATTATTTTTGTGATATTTAGATTTAATTTCTTATTGCTGGGTACCAATATTGTCTCAATTAAATTAAAAATAAATATATACTTACATTAAGGGTTTTCTAAAATTAATTTGAATAGCATAATAAAACAAAATTCCAAAGTAATGTAAAGATTGTGCAATAAAATCTACCATAAAGTAACGTATAGGAATCGTTTACCTAGAAAAAACCTTTTTATATTTGAAAATTACTAATTATAAGCTTGTGAATAAGAAGACTGATTATGTTGAAAAATGTTTTGATAATAATTATAATGTTTTTGGAAGACCTTTATGTTTTAATAGTTATCCAAACTTCGTGATGTAATGGAACTTTTCAGCTGACCTATCCTATGAAAACATAAATTTCTCGTTAAATATACGATACAATTTTTTTATTTTTTGTAAATATTAATTATGACGTCTAATAAACACATATTTATAATTAAATCATTTATTTTCTCGGTGGAAATCCACTACGCAACGGACACTTTTTTTGAAAAACGCCCATTTAGTTATGAATATTTTGTATCAACTTAATTGTGTACAGTGCCTACTAAAAATCTAAGTCCTGTAGGTAGGTACTGTTGATATTCAAGAATATACAATTCTTTTAATGTGCCTGCTCAATCTATACCTACATCAGAGCGTGAATTTCCATGAAAGTAATTGGTCAATTTATATTCCACTCCAAAAAACATACACACATAGTTTTGGGTCTGGTTCATAATATTGTCGGTCACTACATCGATGGTCGCTGTATCGGAAACGTTATATCGACGTGTTAATGAATCGACAGTACCCTTAATCGATGGTACGCTACATCGACAGTACACCAAATCGAGAGTACACTATATCGACAGTACACTAAATCGACGGTACGCTACATCGACAGTACACCAAATCGCTAGTACGTTGTATCGACAGTACACCATATCGATGATACGCTGCATTGCCTACCCGACCAGATTTAAATAAAAAACAAGCTTTTTACCCGACTGCGGGAAAACCCAAAAGGAAGTCTATGTATTTTTTTTTTTATTTATGTACCTAAGTATGTAGGTATGTACGTCCGTTTCTTTGATCCCTCATAACTCTTAAATGGATGAACGGATTTGGATAAAATAAGCGTTGTTAGATTTGCCTTGGTGGCGCAAATGTCATTGGCATTTTACATTAAACTAGCTGACCCACGCAACTTCGTCTGCATCACATAAATATAGCTATAACCTTTCTCGATATATCGACTATCCGACATTAATTAAGCTAAATCGTAACAAACAAAAAATCTTATCTTTCCTCTTTATTACAATAGTTTAAATGGTTTAGATTAGCTTAGATTATATTAAAGTGTGAATTACTATAAAATCTATCTCATATAACACTCTGTACTTGTAAACATTATGATGCAGTAAATATTTTGAATTTCCCGGAGGCCAGCCAGAATCCCCCGTACCTACATTGCGACGCAACCCGCGTAATTATTTTTCCGCGCGGGTATTTTTACATTGCGATATCTTCTAAGATATTTGTTTAAACTGTATAGAGTAAAGAGCACAAATATTCTATATTAAATTTCCGTTCTAACGAACACATTTATTTAGATATAGATTAATACCATATGGGTTAAATAAGCTTCGCAAAAAATAATTATTTTTAACCTAACATTTTAATAGTAAAAAATGGTTACAGTGAGTCAATCTTAAAAGATAGACAGATGCTGTCGCGGACTTTTTTTTAGAACTTTTAAAGACGAATAATTACTTCATACATGATATTCTCGTAACTTAAACCGTTTTCGCAGCGCACGCAACGGAAGCTCTCAGAAAGGAATTTTCTTTTCCCGTTTTTGCAACATTTCTCATTTATGCTCCGCTCCTATTGGTAGTAGCGTGATGTTATATAGCCTATAACCTTCCTCGATAAATGAACTATCCAACACAAAAAGAATTTTTCAAATCCAACCAGTAGTTCCAGAGTTTATCGCGTTCAAACAAACAAACAAACAAACAAACTCTTCAGCTTTATAATATTAGTATAGATTAAAAACAAATAAAAATAGCGAAGTTTGTTTCTTTTTTAAATCTGTTCAGGTAGTCAATGCAGCGTACCATCGATATGGTGTACTGACGATACAACGTACTAGCGATTTCGTGTACTGTCGATGTAGCGTACCGTCGATTTAGTGTACTGTCGATATAGTGTAGGTACTCTCGATTTGGTGTACTGTCGATGTAGCGTACCATCGATTTAGGGTAGGTACTGTCGATTCATTAACCCGTCGATGGAACGTTTTCGATACAGCGACCATCGATGTAGTGACCGACGATATTATGAACCAGACCCCATAGTATTGTCATAATATTATACACGGTAATGTGTGCATCGGTATAGCATATAGAGATAGAGAAAGCCGTAAAACTGAATCAATTTAGTACATAAACGCATTTTATTTGGCGCCTCGGTTCTGACGTTCTGCGTAATAAATAGTATCTACCTGAGATCACAACGGAATCAGTAGCCAGAGACAATGAGGCCTCTGCCTCGAATTTTGCGGGCAGCGGGGCGGCGGCGGCGGCGGCGCGGCTTGACTGGAGTGCAACGCTCGTTGCCCGCCCCCGCGCCGCTGTTTTCGAGAACCGGTCCATTTGATTTTACGCATAAGATCCTGCCGCACCCGCACCGCCGCCGCCACCGCCCCGCTGCCCGCAAAATTCGAGGCAGAGGCCTAACATTTAGTAGGTACCCATAAATGTCTAATAAATGCATAGCAAACCTACCAACGCTAAATCTAAAATGGGGCAGAATCCATAAAATTTTAAACTAGTGGTAACTGCCGCACTAAAATTGTATATATTTAGTAGGGTAGATGCCAGTGATGCCACTGCAAACTTTAGAATTCCACTTTGCCCCAGTTGACAGTTTGGTGTTTGGAGGTAGTTACGTTGTATTTATTCTCATCTCTCGACCACTCAACTATCAACATTTAGACATTAAGTAAGGTTCCCCTTCACTCCTGGGACCCTGGGATTCGTCCAGTTCGGTGACAGTCGCGGCTACATGTACTTTGAGATACGAAGTCCGTAAGGTTTCATCTTCAAATCTTAAAGTATATGCTTCCGAGGCTGTCTGATCTTCACAGCTGATCGTTGGGTATGTATTTTGTGTGTAACTATCCTTATGATCTGCATGTTTGCACCAAACACCGATTATAATGTATTCATGGTCACCCTTCATAACAATTTCATAGGAAATCAAAGAATAGCTAATAACTTCGTAGATACCTACCTATATACTTTTTGATTGGCAGGATTATACGTAAGTAAGTACATTTTAGTAGAACTGAAGCTGTATTTTACTACTAGCTGATGCCCGCGGCTTCGACCGCGTGGATGTCGGTTATCACGACGACCATAAGTAAGTAATCTTTTCATCCCCACTTTCAACACCTTTTTTTTGAGGGTGTTTAATCGGGTGCGCCAAAGATCACCTAAATTTTCAACTCCAATAATTGGAAATCCGAAAATGTTCTTCCTAACATTTTTCATCCTAACAATCGCAATTCCTAACTACTCTGTCTCTAATGTTTTAATTCCGAAGCATTCAACTTCATAATGTCGGTATCAATAAATAAACATCTATTAGGTATACTATTTGCTATTTGTATCTATTAGGTATCTTTTACACTATTATTCAAACTCATATCTTTTTTGTTTATATTACTTTTTATTCATTATATAATCAGTAATAAAAAAGGTCCCATTAAAATAGGTGGACAAAATTTTAGAAATCATTCAGACCGCTAAAATAGGGACAATAGTAAAATAAATATAAGAATAAAATATCTACTTTTATAGGATGAGTTTTTTCTAGGGTGCCGGATTTATTATTTTAAGTCAAAATAAAATCACTTTAAATAGTGTTTTTTTTTTGTATAAATGTCTTTAGTTAGGCTTACTAAACGCTGTGTTAAAATTTGTCCACCTATTTTAATGGGACCTTAAATACTATGCAAAGATATCCATAGGTTAGGTTAGAACTGTGACCAACTACGCCGAAATTGGTCGCGAAATTTTTCTAAGTATTTTTTTCATAGTGCCCCCAAGACGACACTCTGACCTGAATTTCATTCATTTATTTCATTTGAAGACAAAAATCTGTGAAACGACCTTTAATCATTCTAAACAGTTGTACGAGTGAAAATATTATGGTAATTATGTTTAGGAATAAAAGCGTTAGGATAAACAACAGTAGGAGTATTACAATTTTCGGAAACATGAGTGTTATGAACATCGCCGGTAGCACTACAAATAGGTAGTATGAATGAAAACTTTAGGATGAAAATTTTTAGGAAGAGTGATCATTCGGATTACAAATCGTTAGGAAGAACAATTTCGGGTAAAGATCTTTACGTGAGCCAATATGGACCCGTTTAATCATCATCATACGTAGGGTGAACTTCGGCCGACTTTGTACCGCTTCGCTAAGAACAAAAGCCTATGTCAAACGTTTTGCAATCGCTGAAATCAAAGACTATGTAAAAATTCTTGTGAAGGGGTGCGAAACTTCCGAAACTTTCCTTTGCCGTCACGTTTTCCTCACGTTTTGTTTTCTACCCTTTTGGGGGGGCGGGCTCCCTACCGCTCTGGGTGGAGCAGAAGGGAGTGTGACTGACAAATAATCACACATGTTCCTTCTTTGCCGTGTGTCCGGGGCCGCAGTCAATGGATGATTTCCCTACCTCCAAAAAAAAAAAGGGGGCGCCGCCGATGCGTTTACGCTCTGGCGTTCAAAAGGTTACACGACACGGTTGGTGCAGTGGCTGAGCGTGCATTAGTTTTTCAGTGTTTCGAGGTAGCGTGCATTCGTTGTTAAGTGGTTCGTATTCATAAACTTGCGGGAACGTGTTATTAGGTGTTACACTTTTAGCGTAGGTAATATATAGGCGCAATTTTGAAAAAAAAAAAAGTCTAACCAATATCGTGCTTTGCTTACCTACTTATTCTGACCATAAAAGTTAGTAGCAGACTATAAACTAACGATTCTATAAGTGAATCGAGCGGCAACTTCATCTAACCACGTCTAAGATTTGAAAAATCACATACAGTATCTAAAATTCAAAACTTCTAACAGTTGCTAATGTTGCTATGCGCGAAGAGGCACCGAAAGGTGCATGAATAGAATGTCATCTTGATCACCGAGTATGGTACCTACAATAACTTGTGTGAGGAATAGCCCTTTTTTTGGATGGAAAATAATCAAAACCCGCTCTTGGGCAGAGCGAAAGGGAGTGTCAGACTTCTACTGACTAAAAACCACCCGCGTTCCTTCTTAGCCCTATATGTCGAGGCCGAGGTATCCTGTGGGTATCCCACAACCCCGACTAGCCCTTCAGTTCCATTCAGTTTCAGAAATGTTTTTTTTTTACCTACTTTAAGTGTTTTCTCCCATACAAAAAAAAACACAAATATTGATTTCTCACGCGGAGCTACTAAAACCATCCATACGTTAATATCACCTGGAAGGAAGGTATCCCAGAGACATTACAATTTTTTGTTTTTAAATTCCTGACTTTCAGTTTCTATGACGTGTAGTCTCGATTCTCAGACACCTGTGGCGGCACGGCAAGATTTCGCCCCGGATGGTCGGGCGGCGCACTGCGCAGCATCAGCATCACTCGCTGAAATCGACGTAAAAGCAATCTGAAAGCCGAACAGAGGTTTTGCCACATAAACAACTGAGCGTTGCGTCCGGCATTCCGGTGGCGGCGTCGACAAATCAATACTACCCCCTCACCCCCCTTTACCTTGCCTCGCGGCAAACACGCCGCTCCGGTCGGGTGGTAGGACGCCGCCCGCTGCGTCGCGTTCGGCGCGCAACCCATCGTGTGCATAGGCGGTCAAGTTCTATTGACAACGCAGGGCCCAGTGAGTGTTACGAGTCCTCGATATTTAGGGTAAGAAACGTAAGTGAAAGTGGCGGGAGTATTTGCGAAGACTAGATCTAGATTTTTACCGTGCCTGTTATTAATAAAATTAAATTGCTGTACCTACCCACCTAAACTACAAAAATCTCCTAACGTACCTACTGAGTAGGTAGGTACTCTATATAATCAAGTCGGTAGGTCGTTTATCACAGCGGGTTATTTTTACGGTTCCGGTATAGGTAGGATATCTCCCGCCTACACCACTACCTACACAAATAAGGCGAAGGACAACATGGAGTAGTACGTGCGCCAGAAAATCAAGTACTTACGTGGCAAGAGTGCAGTTGCTGAAGTCGCGCCGCAACTTCAACTTTAAAAGGCGTTCGAGTTGCGAATACCAACGTGTTATCTGCAATTCTGCACCTTGTCTTGGAAGAGGACTTTGGCCGCAGGGAGTACCTACCTAGTGTTCCGTCGCTTCTGCGGGCAAGTGCCCCATGATCGCACAGTGACAGTGTTCAAGTGAAGTGTACATCATACCTAGAAACTAGGTAGCTTTTGCCCGCGGCTTCGCACGCGTGGATCTCAAAAACTTGACAAATTATATACTTACTAAAACCTTCCTCGAGAACCACTCTATTCATTGGTGAAAACAGCATGGAAATCGGTGCAGTAGTTTTTGAGTTTATCGCGAACAGACGGACGCGGCGGAGGACTGTTAAATAGGTAATTTATGATTGTAGTGATATGCACGTAAGTCTGTAAGGTACCTACATACCTAGATATCTACGGGCCAAACTTGCCTGAAAATAAATAAACGTTTGTAATTAATAAATGTATTCATAATCTAATACATACTTATATAAAATTCTCGTGTCACAGTTTTCGTTGCCATACTCCTCCGAAACGGCTTGACCGATTTTGATGAAATTTTTGTGCTTATCCGGTATCTATGAGAATCGGCCAACATCTATTTTTCATACCCCTATTTTTTTTTATATGGCAAAACAAATAATTTTTGCCTGAACTAGGTGATGCTCTGTTTCAGGCGATTGAAGGTAACATTGATCTAACAAAATATATTCACATCATATAAAATCAGTGCTGTATGGAAGTGCTGCGTGAATTGAATCGAAATTCAACATATAAGTTGAAAAACTTAAGCTTTTTAGGGTTCCCTAGTCAACTAGGAACCCTTACCTATAGTTTCGCCATGTCTGTCTGTCCGTCCTCGCTTAATCTCAGTGACCATTAGCACTAGAAAGCTGAAATTTGGTACCAATATGTGTATCAATCACGCCGACAAAGTAGTAAAATAAAAATTGGAAAAAAATGTTTTATTAGGGTAGCCCTTTTATATGTAAAGTGGGAAGTGATTTTTGTTTTTAATTTTAACCCTAACGTGTGATATATTCTTGGAAAGGTATTTAAAAATGAATAGGGGTTTACTAAAATATTTTTTTGATAATGTCAATAATTTCGGAAATAATCGCTCCAAAAGTAAAAAACAATTTCCCCCCCGCCTCTAGCTTTTGAACCATAAGTTTAGAAAATATGAAAAAAATCTGAAAACTAGAACTTTATAAACAAAAAATTTAAACAATAAACATCAATTTGTTAAAATATTGAACCGTCTTCTAGGAATTGAATGGATTGGAGTCAACATCCTCAAGTGCATCCATCAGGTTGTACGGGCGCAGGCGCGTGGAATGGGCGCGCCCGCACCACGCGCCTGCGCTGTGACGCCGCGTAGTCACGGTAGCAGGCGCCATCACACTGGGTGCATTTCATGATTTCATCAAAAAATCACATAAAATCCATCAAAAACCAGTTCCCGTGTTAGAGTGATTATATCGAAGTTACGTTTAGCTAAATTCCTGTAAAAGTTATTGGTTTAGTGCGCAGCCCTCGAACATTCTGGTGAAAAATGTTCAGTTCATAGGTATCCTAGAGTACACACGGCTACACATCAAGCTATACAAAACCAGTTAATCTTGGCCTCACTTTACTAGATCTTTTCGCACAATGAACGATCAGATTATACTGGTTTTGTATAGCTTAATGTGTAGCCGTGTGTACCTACGAAACATCTACAAATAAGTTGCATTACAAAAGTGAGTACCTACCTACAATATTTGTGACAATCCTGTAAAAGCTTTAAATGTACCTATCTATGTTCGTAATAATAATACCTTTAAGTAAAAACCAAGCGCGCGTTTTTCTCATGGGAGTAGGCAGAAACCACAGAACTCCACCTGCTACGATCCTACCTAACATATTCTTTGTGCCTTGTCCACATTCATGCATCTAGTCATGCACGCTCGCCAGTGCAGCGGCGGCGGCTACTAATCTACTATACACCCAGAGCCGGATTTAGGGGTCTGGAGGCCTCGGAGCAACAAAGGAGTGAAGGCTCCCTGGCCCCAGATTATTTTCCTGTTTTTTATGTTAAGTTTTTCAATATTTAATTTATTGTGTGTGAAACCAAGTAGATTCTATTAGTATTTCACTTAATGCCTGATTGGAGTAAACAAATATAGATCAATGATTTCTGTTAATTTTTAACGAACAATATAGGTACTTAATCATGACAGTCATGACTGTATGAAGTACTGCAGGTGAAGCAGCGAAAAAAAAATTATCGTAAAAGAGCTTTTGTGGAGGCCACGGGGCAATCGCCCCACTTGCTTCCCCTAAATCCGGCCCTGTACACACCTGACATTTCTAGAAAACCTTGCCAATAAGATCAGTGTACGTCCTTCTCGGGCATCCCCTTTCGGCGTTAATAATTGCATCAGCCTTGTTTAAAATTATTCCTAAACTTAATACACAATACTTGAAAGAAGGCATTTACAATGAATAGAAAAACTGCCCAATAATCCACCAAGCAAATTAGGTACATTTTAGCACACCAATGAACATTATTTAGTATGTATGTATATATGTATCTATTATTTAGGATATGTATGTATCTATCTTAATTTAATATTGTATAAGTTGGTATTTACTATTTGCACCAACAACAGCCCCATTTTATATCGTAATAAATCACTGTCCATCCTAAGGTTGCCTGGGCCTCAAGTCTGCTATTTTTATAAATATCGTCATTCCAACACGATGTCATTGTCATTTTGCTAAAAGTTGGTAATCTGCTAATTCATAATGGTCGATCATTGGTCGATCATTGGTCCGTCAATGGTCTCGTAATAGAATTGTGCTAGAATGACATTGTCGTATTGCCATTATTATAAAACCCGATGGTAGAAATGATTTTCGAAAAACTACTACAAAATTTGAACATTTATTCATGCGACATTTAGTTTATATTTATTTCTACATATTATTTTTTAGTGTTAGAAGCAATCTGAAGTAGTAAGAAGTTCGTAAATAGCAAAAAACATTAAAAGAACTATAAAACTCAATTTTATGTTTAGCTGTCAAAGTCAAATGTGACATTACTGCGTAACTGACGTTGATCTGTTTTTGTTTGTATTTCTAGCGGGCAGCGGCCGGTTTATTTTCATTTGAGTGTACTTATTAGATTCTTTCAATTAAATTAAAAATGGTGCTAACTGAGCAAATTTCAGCTCTTATGGATTTTCTCGAAAACCACCAAGACCTGGCGCTTGGCCACTGCAGCCGCACCAACGAAGGGCGCAGTTTATTAAAAAGATATTGGGTGGAGTGCGCCCAAATTTTAAATTCGGTGTCGGTGGACTGCCCCAGTAAAACGCCGGCAGAGTGGCGCACAGTAAGTACCTATGTACAGTTTTATTTATTAGGTCTGCATTATTTATAAAATGATAAATGTATTATTTTTGCACTTTTTTTAGTTCTACAATGAATACAAGAGCAAGACTCTAAAAAAAATTAAATCACAGAAGAGTGAGATAAGTGCAACCGGTAAGTAACTTTTTGGCAGCCTTGCAGAATTATAGTGGGAAGCGTATACCTAGTAATCATCTTATAACTTGCATTTTAGGTGGTGGTCCTGCAAAACAAATATCGTTAACCCCACTCCAAGAGCGCTTGTACAATATTTTAGGGCGAGATGTAGGAGAGCCACTGCCAGGTGTCCGACATAACCCACTCACTGTAAGCATTAGAACATTGGTTTTATGTTTTGCCATTCTTAAATGTTGTATTGCACATTGGGAAGTACTTCTAACTTGTTAACAAAACTAATATCTCACAGTGTGTTTTTTTTTTGTTAAATAGCCAACTATCATGCTTCCTGTGGTGAATGCTTCTCCACCGCCTACTTCTTATTTACAGGTTGAGAACAATTCTTTCTCGTAAGTGGCACTAACTTGGTACTTTGTGCTTAATCAATAGCTTTCATCATCATCATAAGTAACTAGTTTCTGAACTATTTTCATAACATTGTTTTTATTTTTACAGACTACTAGATAATTATGAACTTCCAATTGAGGTGAGAGATGAGCTTGTGGAAAGTCCACAAATTCAAGAAATAAGGTACTACAACTTTCTACAGATAGGTTTAAATAAATAGGATAACATGGAGACTAATGTCATTGTAATTTTTATTTTTCAGCTTGGAACCGGAACCTTTAGAAGGTCGGCCATCCACCACCAACCAACCTCCAAAGCGACGCCGTCGCCAAAGATCCACACGGCGTTATGAAGCAGAAGGTAAAGATTTTGCACTTATTTGCTTTGACCATTGACATCCCACTCTAGGGCAAAGTATGTTGTTTGATGTAACAAAATATTTTTTTTAATAGATAGAGACCATGCAGCTCTCGAAGCTGCTCAATCAAGGCTGGATACCATTGAAGCCAGGAACGCCGAGGCCACATTAAAACAGGCTCAGGCCATTAATAACTTAGCTGGGGCCATTGATAGGCTGAGCTCCACCACAGAAAAAATGGTGGACCTTATAGGCCACTGTGTGCCAAAAAAGGTAATTACTAATTACTGTTGAGCTGCCGGTAATTCACTTTTATGAAATGGTTTCACCTAAAATCGAAACCTCTACTCAGTATGTGAGCATTTCAATAAAAATTATAATAATTAATATAGCCCCTTCAGCTAAGCTTAAAAGCTTGCGTTAGGTGTAGGCTCAGATAATTAGTATTACATTGCATTAGCCAGAATTTGACATCTAGATTGTAACTCTGATACTAAGTGCTAGGTTGTATTAAAATAAATTTTGTTTTCACAGAAACTCCGCAGACTTTTGGTGTCATCAGATTCTGAGTCTGACTAAAGCTATCTGAAGTAGGCAAGAGGTAATTTTGTCAGATTATTTAAAGATAACTATGACCAATCCCAAATGGCTGATATGATAAATGATTAAATGTAACAATGGATAATTAAAGAATATTAATTTATTCAAAATCAAAACTCATTTACTCAAACTAGGCTGTTAATGAGCATTTTTCGAACATCAAAATGTACTTTACTTATTTACAAGAGACAGTCCCCCAAAACGCCCACCCTTCGACAATTCCTAGTGTTTTAGCTGGAAAGAAGAAGTGACGGAACAAACTCCCCAGCACACATCTGTCTGTTAGGTTGGTTAGAAGAACCAGATTCGATACAATAGTAAGGTGCAAGTTAATGACTACAGACACAAATCAATAATTAAAAAGTATAAAATAATATACTTAAAATAAAAAAAAAGACAACATTATCAGTCAGCTATTTTAAATCATATTTTGTGCGATACTGTGGATCTGTAACAAAGAGTTAAATCATTTTAATAATAATTAGAGCATTTTCGTACTTCACTAGAATATTGAGGTGGGTTTACGTTACATACCTGCTAATTTAAATTTATGCATTTCTCCACAGTCTGTCAACAAAAGCCTGCTGCAGTGCTCGACCTTCAAGAAGTTCCCGATTCACCCTTCGATGGTCTTGATAATTGGTTGCTCCATCATTATCTTCCCCCTAAATTAAAAGACTGATTAGTGATTAATGATAATTATGACTGTGATAATGTGATTTAAAAAAAAATGTGATTTGTTATTTAAGATCTTTTTTATTTTGTATGAAGACTGATTTTGATTTGTTATTATTATTACATTAGATATTGTAACTTAGATTATTTTATTTTATTATTTAAATGACAAAATGAAGATTTCAGATTTTTCAATTGGCTTGAAAGTCAAGTTTAATATTGTTAAATAAATATTTATTATGAGAAATAAAAGTAAATGTTGATTTTTTAACATAGTGGTATTATTCTTGACATTTTTAAAATAAGAAATTCATTCAATATAAAAATAGTCGCTGTTATTGTGTAAGTAGAACAATTACCTAGAAATGCTCATTACCTGAAACGTGCTTTTAATACACCAATGCAACGCTCTACTGTATTGTGTGCAGTCACATGCTTCATATAATAGTGATGTTGTGGTGTCCCATCTACAGTATTGAGGATTGGGGTCATCATGGTTTTCCTTAGTGGATACCCGCTGTCACCTGAAAATTGTATTGAGACAGAATGATGTGTGCTGGGGAGTTTGTTCCGCCACTTCTTCTTTCCAGCTAAAACATAGCTGTAAAGAAGAAGTGGCGGAACGAACTCCCCTGCACACGTCATTCTGTCTGTTAGGTTGGTTAGAAGAACCAGAATCGATACAATAGTAAGGTGCAAGTTAATGACTTAGAGACACAAATCAACAATTAAAAAGTATAAAATAATATAAAATAAAAAAAGACAACATTATCAGTCAGCTATTTTAAATCATATTTTGTGTGATACTGTGGATCTGTAACAAAGAGTTAAATCATTTTAATAATAATTAGAGCATTTTCGTACTTCACTAGAATACTGAGGTGGGTTTATATTACATACCTGGGGCTGCAGTCTCTACATTAACAACGACGCTACGAATGTCGTTAAATGGAAAAATCGTAAACTTTCTCTAAAAGATTTTCAGCTTTATTTCAACAGCATAAGGTTGAAAATCTATTAAAGAAAGTTTACGATTATTCGACTTAACGACATTCGTAGCGTCGTTGTTATTGTAGAGACTGCCTGCCCTGCTAATTTAAATTTATGCATTTCTCCACAGTCTGTCAACAAGAGCCTGCTGCAGTGCTCGACCTTCAAGAAGATCCCGATTCACCCTTCGATGGTCTTGATAATTGGTTGCTCCATCATTATCTTCCCCCTAAATTAAAAGACTGATTAGTGATTATAATTATGACTGTGATTTAAAAAAACAATGTGATTTGTTATACCTACATAAAAGATCTTTTTTATTTTGTATGAAGACTGATTTTGATTTGTTATTATTATTACATTAGATATTGTACTAACTTAGATTCTTTTATTTTATTATTTAAATGACAAAATGAAGATTTCAGATTTTTCAATTGGCTTGAAAGTCAAGTTTAATATTGTTAAATAAATATTTAGTTTATGAGAAATAAAAGTAATTTAAATGTTGATTTTTTAACATAGTGGTATTATTTTATATTCCATATTAATTATATTCCAAAAAAGTGGAATAGAAATCACATACCTGTTGCAAGCCTTCTGCATAAACTTCATCAGGTGGCAAGGGTGCTCTTGCCATGTTTGCAATATTATGTAATACGCAACATGCATTCACAATCATCCCTGCAGTTGTTGGACTATAATGTAAAGCACGTGCTGCAAGCAAACACCTGCAAAAAATCAATTTACTATTTATACAACCCCATTTAACTAAACGTCTTAATAGATTAACTTTTATATACTTAATGTTCTTGACATTTCTAAAATAAGAAATTCATTCAATATAAAAATAGTCGCTGTTATTGTGTAAGTAGAACAATTGCCTAGAAATGCTCATTACCTGAAACGTGCTTTTAATACACCAATGCAACGCTCTACTGTATTGCGTGCAGTCACATGCTTCATATAATAGTGATGTTGTGGTGTCCCATCTACAGTATTGAGGATTGGGGTCATCATGGTTTTCCTTAGTGGATACCCGCTGTCACCTGAAAATTATAATCAGTTTACAAACAAACATTAACACATGATCATGATAAAGATCATGGGGTTCATCAAAAAAGCATTGTAATACCTAATAAAAATACTTGTTCATTAGTATTTTCTGTTATTGTCTTTAGGTGGTGACTAAGTGGATGGCTTTGCCATACAGTGGAATCATGTGCAGATCCTGGGTTGCTTGCGTCCACACATAAAATATTTAAATCAGCATCGCAAATCTGTAAATGAATTAAATACTATGTATAATTGCTTATTATTGCATTACAGACATTATATAAAAAATTAGGCAGTAGGTAGACATTTCTACTTTCTACCCAATACTTACTATCATAACATTAAGGGAATGGTAGCCCTTTCTGTTGTAGTACCGTTCCTCATGTATGTGCGGCCTTAATATTGCAACATGGGTGCCATCAATACAACCCAGGATTCCAGGAAATTCAAATTTCTGATAGAACCTGAAAAGTTTTTGACTATATAATTCTGCTTAGGTACGTAACAGGCAATACAAATAAACAATCAGGGTATATTTCATTTCTCACTTAGCCTTTATAATATTCCTTTCATCACATTGTGTAGGCCATTTAATATATTTGTGATATATTTTATTCAAGGCTTTTGTGGTTTCATTAATGGCTCTAGACACCGTATTTTGGGAAACATTATGGAGGGCACTCTGTCCAACCAAATTTTGGTAGGACCCTGATGCATAAAATGCAAGTGCTATTAGAATCTGTAATGAAAAATAAGTTTAACATTAATCAACCTATTTCGTGTTTAGAGCTATAAATCAATGTCAAATTCAGTTTTCTCACCTTCATTTCTGCCGATATGCTATCGTTTCTACGCGGTCTGGCCATAAGGGGAATGAGTTCTTCGATTAACCCCCTTACGGAGTCCTTCCCAAGGCGAAAGGTTTTTACAAATTCCGCCTCGGGAATATCAATAAAGGGGTTCGAATGAAGTCTCATCAAGCGACGGGCTTGACGACGTCTTCTGCATTCCGCCCATCTTCTTTCTCTAGCATCCACTGCGTTGGCTAGCTCGAGAATATTTGCTCGTAGTGAATACATGGTCAGTGGGTCGCCTTGGGGGCGGATGATTCCTTCTTCTCTTCAATATTCCACAAAAACACGTCAAACAACACGATACTTGTTCGTATCACCTAACAAAAAGCAATGACTGCACAATGACGGTAGAGTGGTAGATCACTGGTCAAAGGAACTGTCAAAATTTTAGCAGATTACCGTTTATGTCAGTCATCCATTTGTCATTGTGTACGAGATTACCATTTTAGCCTACTTCTGTCAATGGAGTGTCAGTGGTTGACCATTGGAATGTCATAGTGACGCAATTGTATTAGTAGATTACCAAACTTGTCAAAATCAACAATTATGAGATCAATGACAGACCATTCTGACACTATTGTAATAGCAGACTTGAGGCCCTGGAAGAGATCGCGGAAAGCGATAAGGCCGCCCATTGTATGTTTTGTAGTGTATATTATGTTTTCTTTTGTTATGTATTTTTGTGGTGTACAATAAAGTATATATAAATATAAATAAATAAATAATTATTATTATCTATAACAGCAACAAATTACAGATTTAATACTAGGTAGGTACAAAAGAAATCAATGTAAACAAAGTGATGAAATTTGGACTGAGACATGTGCGCTGGTGCAATCCATATTTCTCACACTGCTATTTAGTGCCACTTACAATAATAGTTTGAGTTAAATGTTAAGTTTATGATAATATGCACAACTAACATTCAAATTGAGTGTTAAATTAAAATAGATAAATTTTAATGCATTCTCTGCAGGTTCTGTTCTTTTGCAGTTATTATTTTCATAATTATGTTTCATTCTCACAAATTGGAAATTTTTATCCATGGCAAGGGTTTGTGAATTTTGTTCTTGATATTAAGATTGGTTTTGACAAAAACATTCCCCAACCACTGATTTCAATATTTTCAGTGTGGGAATCCTTTTGAGAATGGAAAACTGCTTCAAGAATTCTTACCGACTTAAGGCGGGGTTACCCCGATAAACGTCGTCAACAATAACGTTTTACTCGTACATGGAACGGATTTAAATTTTGAAAAAAATGTATTACATAGTTGACTCTTCGATCATGATATGTCGGGCATGCGATACACGATTACTTACACTTCACTGCATCCAATTAAATCGCAAAGACATGTCCAAATGATGGCTAAATAATCGTTTTACTTGAGTTATATTAGGCTTTGAAAAATGAAACTTATATCATAATAAAGGTCGTAAAAAATGTGTATTATGTCGGGTCACATAATGTATAATTTCTTTATCATTTTTCTTCAAGAAGAAAAAACAGTCAAAATTTAGGCATTATATCGCTCGCGCGGCAGGGTGGGGGACGAGGTCGTGCGTACATAAAAACAAAGTAGGGAAACCTCGCCTTAAGTTCCACATTACTCTGCTGGAAAACCACTGATCCGTGATAGGCGTCCTCAAGATTGTCTCATGTCTTGAGACTAGTTAGCTCTTGCTATGAGAGTTGCACTTCAGATGCCGAGCTGGAGGGAGGAATAAGTTCTTGACAAATGCTGGATAGTTTACACATTGTTGTATCCAGTGTAATAGTAACAGGACCCATTGGCAAGCTGTGCTTGATTATGATCTATAGGGTTCTTGAATTGGGGCAAGCGCGCTTGGACATCTGATCGTAGTTCATTAACTTTCTGCTTTTATTTCATTTCATTATTTCATGGATTAGATGCAATGGTTTTGGTTGGTTGAAGTTGAAGACCAGATGTTGAACGCAGGTGGAGTAACCGGTTCAATATGTATTCATTCTGAAAACAAACATTTTAGTAGAAAATCTTATCTATACTTATAATAAATCTGTAGAGAGGTCAATTCTGTACATGACATATATTTTCAAAATAACTATCAGAGGGTAATTAGTGATCGATACTGATGCCAAAAATGCAATCAGTAAAATTTTTGTCTGTCTGTCTGTCTGTCTGTCTTTCTGTCTGTCTGTCTGTCTGTCTTCCTGTCTGTATGTTCCTTATAGAAACAAAAACTACTTGACGGATTTTAACGAAACTTGGTACAATTATTCTTCATACTCCTGGGGAGGTTATAGTATACTTTTCATCACGCTACAATCAATAGGAGCAGAGCAGTGAAGGGAAATGTTGGGAAAACGGGAGAAGTTTCCCCATTTTTTAAGCTTCCGTCACGTGTGCAACCTTAATGGTTAACGCTACATAGAAATTATTTATGACGGAAATATTCTACATAAAATTATCTAAAAAATATCCCACAACAGCATATATCTATCTTTTATGGTTGACTCACAATAACACGTGTAACTCCCGATAGCTTAGCAGTTCGGAGCTTTCTGATTATACAGGGTGGAATTTTGTAATGCCACCTGGAGGGAAAGTACTCTTAATACTGCAGATAGAAAATTTTACTCAAAGGAAACATTCCTTTATTTTTGAATAGAAAGCAAACTGCATTCAAAGATTTTCGAAAATTCTCTTCTCCCACACCCGGGAATCGAACCGGCTAAAATCTGAAAAAATTATACCCTGTACTTTTATTGCATCGATCGTTAGGGTCAATTATAAGGATGAAATCTCTCTAACAAACCACACCTGGGAATCGAACCGGCTAAAATCTGAAAAAAATTATACCCTCCTACTTTTATTGCATCGATCGTTAGGGTCAATTATAAGGATGAAATCTCTCTAACAAACCACACCTGGGAATCGAACCGGCTAAAATCTGAAAAAAATTATACCCTCCTACTTTTATTGCATCGATCGTTAGGGTCAATTATAAGGATGAAATCTCTCTAACAAACCACACCTGGGAATCGAACCGGCTAAAATCTGAAAAAAATTATACCCTCCTACTTTTATTGCATCGATCGCTAGGGTCAATTATAAGGATAAAATCTCTCTAACAAACATGATAAATTAAATGAAAGGTAAACCTGCCTGCGAGATCGCCAGATCTCACCCCATTAGATTTTTTTTTGTAGGGATATGTAAAAAATCAAATTTACATGAAATCGCATGCGAATGACAACGAGTTGAGAGTTGAAGTTCAGAATACGATTTATAATATTCACCACAACACTTTATTAAAGGTTACTAGAAATGAATTCGTTAAAAGAATAAATTTGTGTATCCAAGAGAATGGAGCCCATTTCGAGCAACTAATTAGTTAATTTACCATTTTTTGTAAATAATTAAATTAATTTAAGATTTCCTGGTTTTCTTTTCAATTGTCCCTAACGATCGATGCAATAAAAGTAGGTACAGGGTATATTTTTTTCAGATTTCAGCCGGTTCGATTCCCGGGTGTGGGAGAAGAGAATTTTCGAAAAATTTTGAATGCAGTTTGCTTTCTATTCAAAAATAAAGGAATTACGTACCCAAGACGCTTTTTGTTACGTAAGAAAATATGGACGTCCCGACTTATTTATTACTGTAACTACCAAGCCCAAGTGGGATGAAATCACTCGGGAGCTTCTTGAGGGTCAAGCACCGCATGACCGCCATGATATTATCGCAAGAGTTTTTCATTTAAAATTAAAATCAATGATAGATCTACTTACCAAAGATAACATTTTTAGTATAACGCGGACGAAGTCGCGGGCAAAAGCTAGTCTATATAAATAAAAAAAGAGAAGTCCTGACTGACTGACTGACGCATCAACGCCCAGCCTAAACCCTTAGACCTAGAAAGCTGAAATGTTGCACAGAGGTTCCCTTTATAATGTAGACAAGGAATAAGGAAGGATTTTTCGAAATTCAACCCCTAAGGGAATTAAATAGGGGATAAAAGTTTTTATGGAAAATCGTCACTTTCACGCGGGCGAAGCCGCTGGAAAAAGCTAGAGTCTGTCAAGCGAGTCTAGTCCCATGAAAAAGGCGGCAAATTCAAAAATCTTTCAGGTGTCAACACTGATATAGCACGCTGAAAACTTATTGATAGAGTCTGTCAAGCGAGTCGAGTCCACAACCCTTTTACTTTAAAATTCAAGTATCAATAAGTTTTCAGTGTGCTATATCAGTGTTGACACCTGAAAGATTTTTGAATTTGCCGCCTTTTTCATGGGACTAGACTCGCTTGACAGACTCTAGTATACTATATTTTACTACACCTCAGGCACATTCATTTACACTTATTCACACACTGTACTCAGCAATGTTTATAAATATACACTAGCTTGAACGTCAAAGAATTGTTTGACGTTTCAGTTATGAATATAATGCAATATTGCTCACCCCCTTTAGCAAATAGCGTGATAATATATAGCTTACCATGTAAAGAAGCCCGTAAGAAATATTTGTGCAAAGTTTGAACAGAATCTGTGCAGTAGTTTTTGCGCCAACTCTTAACATAGATTTAGATTTCTATCAACATTTAGACCCTAAGTAAGGTTCCCCTTCACTCCTGGGACCCTGGGATTCGTCCAGTTCGGTGACAGTCGCGGCTACATGTACTTTGAGATACGAAGTCCGTAAGGTTTCATCTTCAAATCTCATAGTATGTGTGTCCGAGGCTGTCTGAGCTTCACTGCTGAGCGTTGGGTATGTGTTTATGTATTTTGTGTGTAACAGTCCTTATGTAGTACCTACATAATACTTATTTGTACTAAACATGTGCATTTAATTTAGTTTTTTTTTTTAACTTTAACCAACACTACGAATTTATCCTGTAGGTACCGTCGGTGCGTTCACAGGCATTCAAATTCACATACACAAATACCCAGACCCGAAACAAGTATTTGTAGGCCATACAAATATTTGTTCCGTGCGGGGATCGAACCCGCGACACGTAGTGCAGCAGTCAACTGCTTGAGCCACTGCGCTAACCGTGCCGTCAACGTATTACGTAATATTACTTATTTACATTATGAGCATACTACCAACACTAACTGTAAAGTTCCACCCCTAGTGGGCCAGAATCCACAAATAAACTAGTGGAAACTTTCAGATTCCACTGTAAACTTTAGCACTTTTCCTCACCAGCGGGAGGCTTAGTGGGGCAAAGCGGAAGCGGAATTCTGTCTCTGCACGAAACAGTGCAGTATGGGGCATCACCACAGGCCACAGGTCACTAGGTATGGTTGCCCAACATGGGTTGTATGTATTAGTCGGCTATGGTAACCCGTAAGGGTTACTTTAATGGACCATTTTGGGTCAAAGCTAGTGGGCCATCATGGGCCCTCAACATTTACTAACCACCAATTTACCCAAAGTATGTGAAAATTGTCATATCGTCATAGACCTTAAGTAAGGTTCCCCTTCACTCCTGGGACCCTGGGATTCGTCCAGTCACCGGTGACAGTCGCGGCTACATGTACTTTGAGATACGAAGTCCGTAAGGTTTCATCTTCAAATCTCATAGTATATGTCTCCGAGGCTGTCTGAGCTTCACAGCTGATGGTTGGGTATGTATTTATGTATTTTGTGTGTAACTGTCCTTATATAATGCATTTTTTGCACCAAACACGAATAAGGGAACGTACCTATACTACGTGACCCGTTCTGGGGGGGAGGGATTGTTAAAAATACCACGCATGGTTACATAAGGGCAGGGGTGGTTTAGGGTTTTGTCACATAGTCAATCACAGCACAGACGTCAGCTGATTTAAAAGTAAAAAACCAAGTGAAAAAAGACATTATTTTGTTTTAGTGTATTAAGTTACAATTTTTTTTACATTACATAAGTTTTTTCTTCTTGACAATAGATTTTTATCTTCTTATACCTATATTTTTCAATTGTTATTATAAGTACCTACATAATAGTATATAGGTATATATAGGTACCTACGCACTTTTATGCGTCACGCACGAGGCAAGCGCTGGATTACTATAGAAGAAGAGTAAAATTGTTTTTTTAACTATAAGTCGTCAAAAAATTATTTGATTCGCATTTTGAATTACTACGTGCAAATTACAGGGGGAGTGGGGGTATCATGGCATATATATACTACAGGTGGTCATGCAGGGGGGGGGGGGGATAAAAAAATTAAAAAATAGACACATAAAATGGGTAAGTATACCTACGTTCCCTACTATATGAGCGAAATTGTAAGTGGGCTTGTTTTGTAAATGGAGGTGATGGAGCTGTTCTCGTTGACAAGCGCGAGATCGTTGATGTGTGTGTGTGCCTTTGTCTGGCTTTGATTTTCATCTCGGTGGGACTCTTCGACGGAAACAATGTCACAGTTAGTTTTGCGGTACGAGATGGAAAGAATTTCCTAAATTCTGGATACAAACAGTTATAAAAGACTTAAAGAGCGGACATTTGGAAAATTGTCATTCAAAAAATTATATCCCGAACTTTTCGATTTTGACACACAAATGCTACGCAAGAAATGGGGCATGTCTAATACTAGACAGACTTACTTGTTACTAAGTATTAACAAGTACAATTAGGTACTATTTTCTTAATATTTTTGAATCCTTTGACTTTGAATAGTTTGCTTACGTTACTATTGTTGAATTGCGATCATATTTAGGATGCCTTATAAATAATTATTATGTTTTCTGCCTTTATATCGAAAATGCACTAACATATTGTTCTATTGCTACAGTGATAGTACGAGCAGAAGACTCTGTGCCATCTCCGGGTGGCCTACGCGTAATATTCCTGCTAAAACTATCGATGTGCCATCTCTAAAAGATGTTTAAGGTACGTAACTATATAAAAACTTTCTTGTTTAGGCTACTGAAACTTTCATGTGTAAGTTACTTATGTCCATGGCATATTCTCTTTTTCAGTAAAAGTTTGCTCACTAAAAGTGCAAATTCAAGAACAAATCAAGAACCTTTTAATCGTCCGCTTTAAAAAGTTTAGAAACACGCTACTCACACGTTCAGATGCACACCAAACAGTATCACCGAGAACTGAGAACTATGACGGAAGAAACTCCTAAGCTGGTACACAATACACACGCAAAGCCTATGCCAGTGGAAATTCAAACTCCTCAAACTGAAGATGGCCACACGTTTAAAATTCCCAAAGTGCCACCAAAGCGTAAAAAGTCCAAAACGGTAAAAAAACAAGACCCAGGAATAAGAAACATTGAAACTCAATTACCAGTGTACAGCACACCCACTACAACGGTTAAAGATGAAGAGAATATACCGATTGCCGGGAGCCAGGACACGCCCAAACTGCGGCATGAGATCATCAACAACCCTGTAAAGCAAGAACAAATCGAACCGGTTATGCCGATCCCTATTAAAGAAGAGATACCTTTCGAATTCGTAGACGTAGTCACCGTAGAAACAGTGAAAGAACCTGTGGGGGCTGGCAAAACACCACCTGGTGAGAGTAATCATTTCACTGATGAATTTAAGCTGACCCTGTTTGAAACAAAGCTAATCAATTGTCCTTGTTTATAGCTGGCGAGAATAAAAAGACACGGCGCATGAAACGAGGAGGTATCATTAACTGCCACTGCGGGCACCACGTTGAGAAAGATCGCATGCTGCAGTGCAACGTGTGCCTGCGCTGGCAACACGCCTTGTGCCAAAACATACAACGGGAGAATGACGTAAGTGTAAACTAGATCTTTTGCAGCGAGCACGGGCTCATAGAGCAGTAAGAGCTGTGCCTGTGCTGGCAAGTGGCAACTATGTGACACAACATGCAGCGGGACTGGAACGTTCAGTACTGTAGTCAAAAATCTACTGAAAAAATCTAGGGCTTATAAGAACGTATCTAAGACTAGGGTTATTATAAGATACGAGGTCATCAATTAAGAGTTTCAATGGGCTGTGGCACGTGGGGCTGAGAACGCCATTTTACTTGGTTTTTTTTTCGGATATCCGATACTCTACATTTAGCTTCCTGTTTTTTAAATCTGCGTATCTATGTATCTATTATATGTATATCTCCCGACACGTAGCTTGGCAAGGTTTCGAAATTCGAATTCAAAGTTCGCGCATCGTACTCTTTGTGCCACAAAAAGAGGTCACTTTTATTGCTTGTCATTATTCTATGGTTATTGAGGTTATTGACATAATTTATTTTTCAACACACTTGCTCGTAAAGTGGCTATAATTTCACCGCAATTAGGCACATAATGACACCTATAATCAAACTGTGACTTTTTCATTATTATTCACTAGTGAGTTATAGGTTTTTTTTTTTTAATTTTCTTGGTTGAGTTGCTAGGTTATAAAAAAGTTTCGATACAAAAAAGATCGTGTTCAATAGTAAAAATAAATTAATGTACAGACGCCAGCATGTCAAGCTACCCGAAACTGTCAAATTTTCCCAACGAACCTTGAACCTAATGCCCTAGAAATAAAGTCGAAAATCTATCAAAGAAATCTGACAGATTGTAGTAGCTTGATGTGCTGGCGTCTGTACTTAGTGCTTGCTCATTTCATGCAAATTTGAATTTAAATAGATAATATTTTCAACTTGTACGTTTTTATTAAATTAAACTTTCACTCAAATAATATAACTTTTATTTTCTCTGTAATAAAGAAAACATTTTCCTCATTTTATACGTGGCTAAAACTCTATCGCGCTCATTCATTTAGTCTATGGCCGGACGCCATTGTTACAGTATGACCATTTTAAGTGTGAATTTCATGGTGGCGCCACTGGTCAAGAAAAAATGCATCGCTAAGTCAAACTTATTACATTTATTTTAGTTCCGTGTTTTCCCGCATGCAGAGATAAGTTGGTCGAAAACCGATTAATTTTTCCCGCTATTGTGAAAAAAAATCAGAACTCGTTTTAACTGTTGAAGATGACTTTTTAGTATTATTTTCTTCACAAGTGTGTTGAAAAACGTCGTATGATGCACGTGTGATTGATATTTGATGATTACCGTCCTCGGCTTTCTTAAGACCCTCACCTGACGGCTCGGGTCTCAATGGCGCCTCAGCGGTAATCACCAACGTTTCACTCTTGAACCATAATGTACTATTTAATAATGAATTAAAGAAAGACTTTGTGACATTTATTAGGTGTTATAAATAAAAATATGCATAAGTAAAACAAAATATAAAACAACAAAAACTAATTTTAAAACAACAATACTCGTAACAAAAACTAAATTTAAAAGAACTAACAAAAACTAAAAACAACGACAACTCAAATTCGTAACAAAAAGAAATAACCAAAACAACACAACTTTCGTGCACTGCAAGTGTAATCGGGAGTGAACGGAACGTATGCATTTGAATGCACCAATCACACGCGCGGATGACGCTACCTCATACCCCGCGCCCCACTTGACCGCCAAAGAGATCTAAAAAATGACTTCTGCGCAACTAACGACTCTTGCCAAGTTACGTGTCGGGGACTATACTTAGTTATAATTATAATCTCATACGACACAGGTACCTCCAAAATACAAATGCAGCGTCTGCCTCAATCCTCCACGCGCTCGCCGGCCGCCGCCGTGGTTGCGGAACGACCGAGACACCATGACCGAGGGTCGGCGGCCGGCAAACTACTCGTGCTATATAAAGAAACGCTCGCAGGAGTTGATCGGAAGCGTGCTGAAGATCCTGAATGCAGCAAATGCCATGAAATTGCAGCATTATATGTTTTAGTGAGTATTAAGTTAGATTATCTTACCTAGTCAATTTTAAATTTCTTAGGTACCTACCTACACATAAATAAAGACAAAACCCATGAATTTATTACCTACACGAGGAATCTGGTGCCAGTGATGCTCAGCAAAGCGACAGGGGATGAGAAGACCATCTAAGCGAGGAGGATGAGCACAGCGACTTCTGACACAGTTCTTCAGTGGTAACCCTTCAATGCACGAATTTTTATTATTTAAAATGAAAATAATTATTTCATTTTAGATAGCGGCTACATTATATTAAAAAATACCGAAAAAAATCTATATACCATATTTTATGATTTTGTTACAGACTGGTTTAAAAACAACATTACGCATTTTCCCCATGTGATGAAGTAGGTATAGGTACAGTAGACAGTAAAAGATACTTGTATTGTACATTTGTATTTTCTTTATTTTTTTTAGTCATCTGCATCGAATTCTTCCTCTGAGCCGTCTAAATTATCTAAATAATTGAGTATGTCCTCATCATTCAAGCGAGACATCCTAAAACAAAAGCATAAAAATCTATGAACAACCATACATTACAGTCATTACTCAATAATGGACAATGTTTTATGGCGTCACGTATTATGCAGTATGAATTATGAACGCACCATAGCCGCATGTATGTTTTTATTAAGTGGCAAAGTCAAGCTTCGGTCCCGGGTGCTTCCCATAGCGTCCCTCTGTCGACCATCACGAGATACGCCAGGCACACGCGTGTTGTATAGTTTAATTAGTTTAAATAGTAATTATTAGTGTAAGTACATATACATAACCATAACTATTTACTGTGTTTCTCCAAATATACCAGTACTCTACTGCAAGTTGGACTTTTACTTTCTCTCGTCATCAACAACCTTCTCTTCAAGACGACAAAAGGAGACAGGTAGTAACCCTTGGGTCTCTATGTATCTATGTAAACTAATAAATAACATCATAGTAACTAAATTGCGTATGTAATCAATAGAATAATCATTATTTTGAAAACTTGCTTGCACAAATTCTAATAGAATAATAACCAAGGGGATAAAGCAGTGTCGTCTGTCGCGGGTGACGATAAAAATCGCGAGCGTAACGAAGGACTCCAGGTTTACTCCCGAGCGTAACGAGGGTGTCAAGAAAAATGAATTGTTGTTTGTTGTTGATAGAAATCACATACTGGGGAGTATTTTAGCTAGAGGATGAATGAAATTCAGTACAATTTTCTTTTTTCAAATTTATCACATTCTCCCCCTAGAGGATGGATGAAATTCAGCACAATTATCTTTCCCTGTTTTTGACAGATTAAAAATGACTATTGTTATGTTCGCTTTTTGTGGCATAGAATGTCACTTTTTTGAGCAAGTGGTACGAAAAATATTTTTCACTTCTCTCGCTCTAAAATTCGTCTTTATGTCGTGCGTAGGCGACATAAAGTCGCGTTTTATGCTCTAGAGCATAAAGTAAAATCGTCGTCGATGACCAAGGTAATCGGCCCAACAGCCACACGAACAACTTCAACTTCGTAGAATAACCTCTTTAATTTAATTCGTTTCGTTAGTATGCTAAGAACAAGGGATTACGCTACGATATTATGATGTCGCTAATACGAGTAGTTCGAGGGACTAAATAAGTCTTTAACCCGAGGTAAACACTGTGCTTTTCATTACGGATACAAGGAAAGTTGATGGGAATAGGCTTGCCCCCAATTACCTAAATCGCTTGATGGCAATAGGCTTGCTGGCAATTACATAATTTGATGGGAATAGGCTTACTCTTAATTACATTGATTGATGGCAATAGGCTTGCTCTCAATTACCTAAATCAGTGGATGGCAATAGGCTTGCTCCTAATTACATCGGTTGATGGCAATAGGCTTGCTCCTAATAAGATCGGTTGATGGCAATAGGCTTTTCCTAATTACGTCGGTTGATGGCAATAGGCTTGCCCCTAATTACATCAGTTGATGGCAATAGGCTTGCACCTAATCACATCGGTTGAAAATTAAAAAAAAAGTTAATTGGCGGGAATCATAATTATTTTTACAATATTTACAAGTTGCTGTTTCATTTCCTCGCAATCGAAGTGAAAAGTAGAGTATGCAACTCGTCCTTAAAACCCATTTCACTCTCTACTTTATATCCATCCTTGCTCGCAAGCTCGCATCGGATGGATAAACGTCTCGCGCAAAATGGTGCGTTTTATGCACTTGGTGTGCAATCTACTATTTGATGAGAGAAAACTGTATGGCGCGTAAGATAAGAATTCGCGCGCAATGTGACACAGAAAAAAAAGTGAAATTGTTTTTAAATTCCATGGCTGCCAACATAATTAATTTAATAGTACTAATAATTTTATTAAAACTACAGAACGGTTTGAAATAAGAATATGAAGAAATAAAAATAAGGATTGCTATTCACGGGCTTCAAAAACTAATGTTGTTTTAAAACCACATTGCGAAATTAAGGGTTATAAAATGTAGTCCTAGCCTAGTCATTAACCGCATTATTAATAAAAATAGTTAAATCTGGTTTAAATTACGCTTGGTTTATCTCGCATGCCGTCACTTTCTTTTGAATATTATTGAAGTGAGACGGCATGCGAGATAAACCAAGCGTACGTTAAACCAGGTTTAATTATTTTTATTAATAAGACGGTAACTGTCTTAACGTCATCTGAATGAGTTTTTTTAATTCATGAATAACTCAATCAAGAAATCGATTATAGAACTTTAGACGCAGACACGAGATTTCATGAGATTAACTTTAAGAATGCCAAAATATAAGTTCTTGTATAAACTTACATTTTGGCATTCTAAAAGTTTTTCAGTTTACTATTTCTCATTCCGTGATGCAGCCCCTTAAATGATAACTATGATGATACAAATTAAAAAATATCTACTCGCACAGCGAACCAATGGATGCCACGAAGATCAAGGAGGGGGACGTTACCAAGCAGTCCGATGTGCGACAACTTTGGCGGAAAACAATGGAAAGCCACCAGGTGCTGCTCGAAGCCCAGCTTGCCTTCATCGAAAAACAAGTTGAAGGTATAATAGTAGTCACAGTTCCAACTAAGTCTCAGTCAGACACTACAGTAATTCTCCTTATGAAGTTCTCCTATCAAGCATAATCCAACTATTGGTCATGATTTCAAACCTCACCCGCTTCACTTAAATACGAAACCCACTATAATTCAATTGCATAGATGGGTATTTTATGGCACTAGTCTCATGACTTAGTACCTAATGTGTATTTTTTTCGTGTTATTTTCAGAACTTGAATATCAAGCGATGGAGAGTGAATGGATAGCAGAAAACAGTCGCATCACTCAGTTAATACAAACAATATTACGAGATCTGAATAACATACAGGAGCTAGCAGGGATCACTTAAACCTAACTCATACCCACCGTGGAAGCACCGCGGGAATCCGCGGGACAACTCATAAAATGAAATTTATTTGCGTGTTACTTAGTTAATTAGCCTGAAATCTCAAGATTTGACCTGGGTAGTTTTCACAAATAGAATAGTATATTGGTGTTAATATTTATTCATTCATACAAACATGTAAAAAAAAATTGGTATTATTGTAAAATGCGACATTTAAATCTCAATTCTTTTGTCAGTGAAGTCAGCAACCATGTACACACGGCTACACATCAAGCTATACAAAACCAGTTAATCTTGGCCTCACTTTACTAGATCTTTTCGCACAATTAACGATCCGATTATACTGGTTATGTATAGCTTGATGTGTAGCCGTGTGTACCTACCTACTTATGTACATATTATAGGTAGGTACTACCTATTTTATATTGAAATGATATTTGAAAATTTTAAGAATGTGTTTAAATAATGACTGTGTAGGTATGTAATTTATGTAATGTATGAATATTATATGTGTCTATGTAATTTGGAAATGCCAAAGTAATAAATAAAGTAGGTTTTAACACGCAAAGTTCGTTTGTATTTTTGTAATTCTGCTCTCATGTAGGTAGGTATCTACCTATTCTTTGTTATTAATAGTTCAATTTGTGTGATTTCAACTACTAACTATCAACAATGAGGCTGGAAGATTTAAATGGAGGATCACGCCTATTATTTGGGGATTGTGTTCGTCAAAATGGTTAGATATAACGTAACGACAGGTATCGTTACGTATAAAGTCCTTGGTCGTTACATTATTATATCGAGCCTTTTCAGGAAGAAGATCGTATAACCCGGTTCATTAAAGAAAGGAATCTAAAATGGCAACACATGGCATGTCCTCTCGCTCGCTCACTATAGTGTGCGAGCGTGAGGACATGATAAAAACCGCCATTTTAGATTCCTTTCTTTAATGAACCGGGTTATAACCGCCATACGCTTTTTACAAGAGAACGTTTTTTTTTAATATTTCTCAAAATATTTACAGCATCCATTTGAAATTTTTACTTGGTTGTTTTATGGGCACCTCCCTATTAATTCAAATGTATGAACTCAAGTAAGTGACAAAAGATTCAAAATCAGACGATCTGGCGGTAAAATGTAAATAATTAAAACCGGTTTTTGGGAATTTTGGCGCTTATGATGTTCTTCCTGAAAAGGCTCGATATCTCATTTCCTTGGATGAGACCACCAAACCAGTGTTGCCAGAAGGTTACATTTCTTACATTTTTCGTATCTTTTGACCCCCTCGCGTAACATGTAAGTAACTTTTATATTTAAGGCAATTTTCGTAACTTTTGAGAACAACGAGATTTGTAATACTAGATTTTTGCAAACAGTTTTCGAACGCATTTCAATACAACGCATCCAAATTGAACGCACCTAAAACACACTCAGAGATGGTTCAGAATGGAAAGCGCCATGACAAAATGAAACGTATCCTGGTTATTTTAAAACTCGATTTTGCTTGAGCGGGTGCGCGCACGTTTCCTACTTCGCGAGTTGCCGCCGTTCGCAGTTTCGACTTTCGTAGCTACTAGCTACTAACTACAGAAATGCCCGGTTGTGATTCTGATTTGTTTTGTTTCGTTGCGTTATTGTTTGTTGTCGTACAAATACTGTGAGAAAAGTGCGTGAGTGAAGTTCCGGTGATTAAAACATTAATAATTTATTGTTTGGTAAGTAAGTTTATCGGGACCTGTTACAAAAAAACGTGACATTGCCAAGTTTCCTCGTTGAAATTGTATGCTTTTACTTCGTTGCTTGAAATAATAATTTTTTGTTAAAAATAGGTCGTTATCTCTACTACAATAATCACAAAGCAAATTTAAGGCCTAAAACACACACAAGCGACGTAAGGCGCAGACACGGGGCAGACGCAGCGCAGGCGTGGCGCAGGCATGCGCCGCTTCAAAACGATTTCATACAAAATGTATGCAGGCGACGTTTTTGAATTATACTGAAGCGACGCGGCGCAGACACGCCGTTTCGTTGTCTGCGCCGCGTCGCTGACAACGAAACGGCCGGACATATGTATTATAATCATCAAAATCATTAATACAACCCTCCGAGCTCTTAAAGGTGTAAAAATGACTTTAACAAGGTCAAAGTCATTCCGGAACCTTTATGAGTTCATTTTGATGATTATAATTCTGTAACTACATACGTCTTACAGCCGCGAATCAAATGTTCATCAACATACAACCTATAACTTGCCTGCAAATTGCAAAAAACTTAAGAAAATTTGAATTTCGCGGGCTACCCTGGAACATCAACCTTAAGTCTATACGTCTTACAGCCGCGAATAATATTTTAATGAACATACAACCTAGCACTGGCCTGCAAATTGCAAAAAAGTGAGAAAATTTGAATTTCGCGGGCTGGTTGGAGCAAGGATTCTTTATGTATCGAATATTAGTAGTTAGTTCAGAGTAAAAATAATGGTGAATCCTCCAACCAGCCCGCGAAATTCAAATTTTCTTAAGTTTTTTGCAATTTGCAGGCCAGTGATAGGATATAATACCACCTATCACTGGCCTGCAAATTGCAAAAAACTTAAGAAAATTTGCCTTAAGAAAATAACCCTGGAACATCAACCTTAAGTTAGGTGCTAGACTAGATAGCAACAACAGTGAAGATGGCGCTGCGAACAAATGAAACTAGTCTGTTTTATCCTAAGATTAAATACACCATAAGACATCATAGATTCCATTATATTTCATCATTTTGCTGATATCAATTTCGACCTCCGACCCCAAAAACACGTTAATAAAAAAAAAACAATAATGTAACTTTTGCAGCAAAAATGTAACTTTTCAGGTAACGAAACGTAACTTATGACTCAAGGGCCCTGGCAACACTGCACCAAACAAAAAATAAATCTGTCACTGTCAAGAAGATGACAGTAAGGCGGCCCATATTTTAAATTTTTTGTGGCTACTCACATTGTAAAATTGTTATTTATAACGATTCATTACAGTAAATAACGCAATGAATAAGAAATATTCTCTCATATAAATCGGAGATAAACCAGAATCCACATAATTAATCAGTACTACCTAATCAGTTATTTGGAGTTTTCTCTATTTTTGTAGTTGCGTTTGAATTTGTTAGAAATACAAATCGGTGAAGTGTTTTGGTTCGTATCGACATGGCTTCAAATAACAAGGCGGCAGAAAAACATATAAAAGCTCTTTTTAGATTAGAATTCTATAAAAATAAAAAGGACTGGAAGTTGTACGACGATGTGAAGAAGGAAACTCTTCCGTCACCGATAAAAATTAAGTAAGTGTGTACCTACCTACGAGTTTTTCTCATTTACCTACCTACACGAAAAAAATGATTGAAACAAAGGCAACATAACATGCTAAACATAATAAGGTATGTTTGTACGTTTCAACATCATTGTCCTGTCCATATTGGGATTTAGAAAACATGCTGCCGGGTCGCCGCAGCATGTTTTCTTCGGATAGAATTTCCATTAAGACCCAAAGTTTAGGAAGTTCATTTTTTTTTTGTAGATAGTACTCATTATTAGAAAGCTTTTTGCAAATTGTCAAGTAACAGTTTTTTTAATTTTTTTTTGTTGTACTTTTGGATGTATTAAGAGTGTGCATAATAATTGATGCTGTATTATAATACCAAAAACAGCGGGGCGGTTAGGTTTGTAGGGTACCGAACACGTAACTAGGAAAACTTGGATGCAAGAGCGAGCGAAGCGAGCTCGGGACTTGGGGCACCCCGACACGGACAGGTTAGGTTAGAAGGGGATGGCGGGGTCGAATGAGCGAGCGAAGCGAGCGAATAGACCCCGCCATCCCCTTCGTGGTTATTTTTTTTAAAAACCACCCAGAAGTAGGAGCCCTGCGAAGCGGGGCTCCGTCGACTGGGTTCCAAAAAATGAATTTTTCTCAAGAATGGTGCGTCACCTTTACATGGGAGTGGTGCCAGGGCACAGTGGGCACCACCCCCTCACCCTTCCCCTGTCAAACGACACAAAATTTGTACCCGTTTCGCGTTTTAGCGCTATTCTAACCTCAAAAATTTGACCATGGATATCTCGGAAACCACGGGGCTCCGAGGAATGGGAGTTGTACTGGGGGGTAGCCCCCCTTCCCCCCCTCCCCGCCCCCACCCCCTCCCCCTTCTAAAATTTGGGTCTTAATGGAAATTTTTACCTTTTCTTCTTACATACTTCTTTACTATTACTCGTCACATCAGCAGTCATCCGCCCCTAAGACGACCCACTGACCGTCACCTCCTTTCTAGCAATCATCATCTCCTTTTTAGCATAATATCATCCTCCACATACCTAGTCCCTCCATCTTTTCTTTGGTCTTCCTCGGACCTTATCTATATATTCTATCTACATGCATACTCAGGATTTTCCTCCTACACTCCTCTGCACACCTACCACTCAACTTTTCAGTCACCAGCGCCACTTTCCGACTTCATCTTATGTACTTGTTCCTAATTTTATGATCACATTACACCACATCCCCTAAATGTTCTCATCTCAGCCACAGTCTGTCATTCATCTCTTTTGTGCCCCAACTTTCTGATCCATACAAGACAGCAGGTCTAACCATGGTTTTACAAATGTTCCCCTTGAGATTAAGTGGACTAGGGGACTCGCATATTGTTCCTGTGACCTGTTGCCATTTCATCCATCCAGTGTTAATTCTGCGCTTAACACTACAATCTAGATAATTATGACCATCTTTTTACACAAGTGAACCGAGATTCTGAAAGTTTTTTGATTGGACCCTACAACATAGTGTCGGACCTGCTCTGTTCCCCAATACCTAAGTAGGTACTAATACTGTAACAGCAGAGCAGAGGTGGCCCGGTGGTGGCGGCCCTGACTTATGAACAGTAAGTGGTCGGTTCAAACCGTCGAAACAGGCACATTAGCAAATTCTCAAAATGGCAACAGAGTCGCAAAAGGACAAGTTCTCAAAATCATACTCTTCCTTTTGGCTTCACCGTAGTCGGGTAAAAATGGGCAATTCTCAAAAACTCATAAGTAAAAAAATCTAAAACCCGACTTGTAACAAAATCGCAGTCTTAAAATTAGAAAACAAGAAAATAATTCTTGTCTGATATTTTTCGTAGTCTTAGTTACTTAATTTAAGTTATATGTAGGTATCACTTTCGTTTGACCTTTAAATTTAAAGATTTCAAAATGGTTTTGATAAGTCCTAAATTTTTTTATTTATAAAATAAACAGAAGTGACAGGTATAACTTAAAATTGACTTAATTTAATCAGAACCGACACTATTAGTTCGTTATTCTTATGCATAAATCGTAGTTTTAACTTACTGATAAAGAAATGTATCTTGTATTTATAAAAATATTCCCAATAGTAGAAAATTTGCTGAAAACCGAAAGGCACTTGTTCTACCCGCCATTGCAATTTCTTTAGTTCTTTATAGTTAGACCGTAATTACCAAGAAATCTATTTTTTATAAGAATACTGCCAAATGTCGAAAATTTGCCATTTTGAGAATTGGGCATTAATAATTATGCTTTTTCAGAATTAGGCATTCTGAGAACTAGGCATTTTGAGAATTGTCCATTTTGAGAACTTGTCCTTTTGCGACTCTGTTGCCATTTTGAGAATTTGGCATTTTGCGCCTAAACCGTGCAAGTAACTAGCAGTCATTTGGGCACATTACCTGCTGATTAATATAGTTTTATATTTGTAGCTGTTTAATATAGTTTAGTTTACTCCACAAATTCCAAAATAAGTCATGTCCTATGTTTGGTCCCTGGATGTGCTATGCCTGACACAACTACTGCCCTATTAGCTTACCACCAGTGCACATTAATTGTAGTCAGTCTTTAAATATAAAAGGAGAACTGACTGACTGACATATCAACGTACAGCCGAAACTACTGGGGCTAGGAATGTGAAATTTTGCACACGGCTTTCTATTATAATGTAGGGGAGCACTAAGAAGGGGTTTTTGGAAATTTAACCTTTATGGGGGTTTTTTGAAGTGAAAACTTCTTTAGCGGCGTTGAGCACTTTGGGAAATTGTTCTGTGATGGGTATAAAATCTTAAACTCGCGTCAGGACACGTGACCACGTGACCCTGATCGAAAAAGCGTAAGACGGATGGAGAGTAGACAGCTATCCCCTCTCTACGGCGCGGCGAAAATGTATGCCTGGGCCTACTGTTTCGTTTAGGCAGCGCAGGGCGCTTAATAATAATAATAATTATTATTAATAATAATATAATTAATAATAATAAGAATAATAATAATAAAATTAATAATAATAATTAATAATAATAATAATTAATAATAATAATGATGACAGCTGTCAAAATTGAAACAGCTATATCTCGGAAACTATCGACCTTAGACTAGTTGTGTGTAGGGACAATTGATAGGTCTCAATGAGATCTACATTTCGGATGACAGCTGTCAAAATTGAAACGGCTATATCTCGGAAACTATCGACCTTAGACTAGTTGTGTGCAGGGACAAGTCAAAGGTCTCAATGAGATCTACATTTCAGATGACAGCTGTCAAAATTGAAACGGCTATATCTCGGAAACTATCGACCTTAGACTAGTTGTGTGTAGGGACAAGTGATAGGTCTCAATGAGATCTACATTTCGGATGACAGCTGTCAAAATTGAAACGGCTATATCTCGGAAACTATCGACCTTAGACTAGTTGTGTGCAGGGACAAGTGAAAGGTCTCAATGAGATCTACATTTCAGATGACAGCTGTCAAAATTGAAACGGCTATATCTCGGAAACTATCGACCTTAGACTAGTTGTGTGTAGGGACAAGTGATAGATCTCAATGAGATCTACATTTCGGATGACAGCTGTCAAAATTGAAACGGCTATATCTCGGAAACTATCGACCTAAGACTAGTTGTGTGTAGGGACAAGTGATAGGTCTCAATGAGATCTACATTTCGGATGACAGCTGTCAAAATTGAAACGGCTATATCTCGGAAACTATCGACCTTAGACTAGTTGTGTGTAGGGACAAGTGATAGGTCTCAATGAGATCTACATTTCAGATGACAGCTGTCAAAATTGAAACGGCTATATCTCGGAAACTATCGACCTTAGACTAGTTGTGTGTAGGGACAAGTGATAGGTCTCAATGAGATCTACATTTCGGATGACAGCTGTCAAAATTGAAACAGCTATATCTCGGAAACTATCGACCTTAGACTAGTTGTGTGTAGGGACAAGTGATAGATCTCAATGAGATCTACATTTCGGATGACAGCTGTCAAAATTGAAACGGCTATATCTCGGAAACTATCGACCTAAGACTAGTTGTGTGTAGGGACAAGTGATAGGTCTCAATGAGATCTACATTTCGGATGACAGCTGTCAAAATTGAAACGGCTATATCTCGGAAACTATCGATCTTAGACTAGTCGTGTGGGAGTTGGACATTTTGACCCTGAACGTTAACGATGTCGACTGTACAGTCAATAAAATACAAAAATAATTTATTTTGAACTAGACTGTACAATGTTTTTATGATGCTTAATCGGAGGCATGGGAAAAAATATTCCCGCTCCTCCTACCAATCGGAGTTCCGATCGGAGGACAGGGAAAGACAAAATAAATGGGTTAGCATAGTTATGGCGGAATAATTGAATTTTTAAATAATGAATTTGGTTTAACTATGTCGAATGATCGCAATCTTAGCACAACGAAATACAAAACTACTATTGATGCGGTCTTTATTAGACATTTAAATAGGTTCGAATCAAAACTGTTCGTTTCTTACTTCAGCTACCATAAACCTATCGTATCAGTTTTAGAGATTGGCGATGATAGTTCAGCAGGGCTAACATGCGCAAGTCGACAAAATTTTGTCGACGCATTTTCTCATGTTGAGACGACTTATGTCTGTTTGTCGATGGGAGTTAACATGGCGACACTTTTATCTCGTGTCGTTCTGTTAAAGAACTCATGTCGTTCTGTCAAACCTGTTTTTGTCGTCAGGCTCTAACATGCGCGCTTTATTTAGTCGAATTTTGACATTTTCCTATGACAAGTTTGTCGTTGATGGTTTTCGTAGACGAGAAACCGCGACAAACAGAGAAAAAAACTGAAAAAGGGGATAACAGTGTTCTGTGAAATCAACAATTTATGTATAATGGCGGTGCCGTACTATAATTATCTTTTAACTGTTTATGAGGAAAGGGAAGCAAGAAAAATACAGAGGAAGGTGATTCGCGACGTCTGCAACCCATTCGACTTAGGGATAACGAGTTCCAGTATCTCTGGCGAATTACAAAGCCTATGGCTATTTATTTGACTGGCCTGTTGGTCTAGTGGTTAGTGACCCTAACTGCGATGCCGGAGGTCGTGGGTTCGATTCCCACCCAGGACAAATGTTTGTGTGATGAGCACGATCATTTGTTCTGTGTCTGGGTGTAATTTATCTATAATATGTATGTATTTAGAAATATATAAGTATGTTTATCAGTTGTCTAGTACCCATAACACAAGCTCTGCTTAGCTTGGGACTAGACGGCGTTGTGTGATAGTTGTGGAATATTATTATATTATAGACTAGCTGAACGCAACAAGGAAAGAAAGCGGAGCTTGTCGAAAAGTACAATAGATTTAACATTTTATCGACTTTTAGCTGTTTTCTGGGCAATATTATGGTTCTACAAGTTGTAAAATAAACTTCACTCACTAACTTTTTGCTTTTTAATGATCTATTATTAAACAAACTAAGGTAATACATCATTTGTTAAAATGTTACAAAATGTATAGTTATTTGAAAAGAACCCATTTCCCCACCCAACCAATTCTTGTCTGGAATAAGATCAAAGCTGGTAGATGGCAGTGGTTCGTTTGATATTATAGGGCTTGATAATAAGCAACGCCTTGCAATTCTCTGTTGCAATCGCTCAGTTCGAGCTGAGGTGTCACTCTGTGATTCATTCCAACAAAGTGTATAGGGCACAGCAGATTTCTTCAAAATTTTGCGTTGAAGTGGAAAGCCTGAAACAATATTGGGTAATGTTAATACTTGGCATATATCAGTGCGGCTTAAATCCCCCATGAGCGAACGTTGACTTGAAGTGGGAGAAACCAAGTCAACGTTCGACCCTTGTTTCTCCCACACATTCAAATTATTGATAAAAAGTCAGAATTAATAATAGGTATCGTACTAACCTGTCGCCTTAGATGTGGTCTCGTAGTCTGTTTCGTTGAAATGTTTCCCACATAACCTCGAAAAATTACTTGTTTTGATTTTTTTTAGTTTCAGTGCCTTTTCCCACTTTCTCTTCATGCGCAAATTTCTTGGAAATCTGACAACGCCTATTTCTTTGCATCCAAACGCTACACAACGACCCATATTATTGAAAAAAGTCACAAACTAATAAGATATTGTTCAATTTCTATGGAGTTAAACAGTTTGTTTGTAGCCAATGTACAGCGCCCTAGTGAAACTATTTGACAGTTTTCTTCCCCATTGACAAAATGTCAGAGACAATTTAAGGTCGCGTTCACAAATATGGCAGCGTTCACGCAATTCCCACCAATATTGACCGAATGAAACCGGCATTACTAAACTAGTAGTCCGGTCAATTTAGACAAAAAATGAGAGTGAAGTTACATAAAGTCCCAACAAGCTGAATTTCTGTGAAATTGTTCAAAACATAATTAAAAACAATGTCTAGAAATTCCCCATCATTCCCGTTTAAGGAAAAAAAAATATTCAAGGTCAAAGGTAACAAAAATGAGTTTTTCGCGATTTTCAGCAAAACGGTAAGTTTTATCATAAAAGTACCTCAGACAAAAATTGTAGATCATAAAATTCTCTACAAAAATGTTCTACATTATTATTTTCTAAGAGTTACCATTCCTGAGATATCGCGATTCTAACAGTCACATTATTCTTCACTACATAGTATAAAATACAGTCGCTTTCTCGGTCCCTATGTCCCTTTGTATGCTTAAATCTTTAAAACTACGCAACGGATTTTGATGCGGTTTTTTTAAATAGATAGAGTGATTCAAGAGGAAGGTTTATATGTATAATAACATCCAATTGCACCCGTGCGAAGCCGGGCGGGTCGCTAGTTATGTATAAAAGCGAAAGGTAACTCACTCCTCACGAGATCTCGAAAAGCGCTGGACGCATAAAGATGATTTTTGGACAGGAGGTAGTTTATAGTTAGTAAACGTCCGCTAAGAATGGATTTTGCGACAGGGCCGTATTAGGGTGATCTTAGGGCCCTCGCAAGTTTGTATGAAAGTCCTTCATTTTTTGTGCTACAATCTTGATTTTTGGCAGAGACGTGGTTTATAGTCAGTAGACGTCTGCTATGCATTAATTTTCTGACAGGGCTGGATTAGGGTGGTCTATGAGCTTTTGGAAGTTCTGATTCATACAAACTTGCGTGGGCCCTTAGACCACCCTAATCCGGCCCTATCGCAAAATCCGTTCTTAGCGGACGTCTACTATCTATAAACTACCTCCTTGCCAAAAATCATATTTATACGTCCAGCGGTTTTCGAGATTTCGTGAGGAGTGAGTTACCTTTTGCTTTTATATAAAGGCTCTTAGATTCGCTATATCTCAGGAATGGTAACTCTTAGAAAATAATAATGAAAGGCATTTTTGTAGAGAATTTTAAGATCTACAACTTTGGGTTGAGGTTTTTTTTGATAAAACTTACCGTTTTCGAGAAAAAATCAAAAAATCTAAAATTTTGGCCTTTGACCCCGAATATTTTTTTTTCCTTAAACGGGAATGATGGGGAACTTCTATACATTGTTTATAATTAGGTTTTGAACAACTTCACAGAAATTCAGCTTGTTGGGACTTTATGTAACTTCGAATGTCTAAATTGACCGGACTATAGACTATGGTATGTTTTCATGAAATGGCAACATCAGTTATCTCGCGTCGAGAGGAGAAGTCACGACGTGATATCTTCTCGAGCGTGGTGCGCATGTTAGGAAAAGTGACAAACGAATCGAGAACGACAAAATTTGTCATCTCGTTTTCTCGATTTGTCGACTTGCGCATGTTAGCCCTGCTGGTAATGATGATGGTGAAAAAGTCGTTGAAATTATGGATGAAAGTTGATTTTTCGGAGAGATAAACTTTTTAATGTAAAATAATTGTAATAGTTTTAAAGTGTTAAATTTTTAATGTAATATAAATTGTCATGTTTGTGTACGATAGCGCAATAAATGAATATTGTATTCTACCACATAAATGATAGTACTTTTATACTGTTAAAGCAATTGGTGCAAAATTATTCCCTAACCATTCCAAAATATCAAACATGCTCAACGTTAATAATCAAGTTTTCACTTCTGCCGGCACTCCCGGAGTGCAACCCGTCTTTTTTTTTTATTGTTATTATCAATAAAACATAATTATTAAGAATACAATTTACACAATACGTTCCAGAAAACCACAGAGGTTTGTTAGGAACGTTGATTCAGCAAATAGGTAATTAGGTAATAAAAAACAGAAGACAATATTTTAAGTGGTTGATCGGTATGCACATCGTGTTACCAACCTGTCTATGCAGTTCATATCGGCGCGGCGCTGTCGACTGTCGGTAAGCATTATGTTCTATAGAGTTGGTTTCGATTTTATCTGCCTGCACAGATAGGTTGGTCGCACCGCACTAGTACTACTACCACAAACAGTAATGAAATGAAATGGGTGAAAAGGGGGATGAAAGTTTGTATGGAAAATCGTCACTTTTGTAGTTGAACCGACATCCACGCGGGCGAAGCCGTGGGCAAAAGCTAGTAAGTTCATAAAGATGTGGAAAAAAATATAGGTGTAGCCCCCATTTCCTATCTGACTTTCTTTAGAAAAAAAATCTAAAAAACTCATGGTACCATAAGGCCTCAGCCTCGATTTTTGCGGGCAGCGGGGCGGCGGCGGCGGCGGCGGCGCGGCTTGTATGGAGTGCACCGCTCGTTGCCCGCTCCCGCGCCCTGTTATCCGAGAACTGGTCCATTTGATTGTACGCATAAGATCCTGCCGCTCCCGCGCCGCCGCCGCTGCCCACAAAATTCGAGGCTGAGGCCTAAAAGTTGGGACAATAGGTATTTTAATCATATATCATCAACTAATGTGCAGGGTAGCTCTGGGACAGGCCTATTGAGAACATGTCAGCAAAAACCCTAGGCAGCTATACATCTTAAATAATAAATAATAATAAAAGTTTTTATTGATCCTCTTACAATTGTTTTACATCACAAAATTGAGGCAAGCCCCGATAAGTTATAAACATACTTGTGATGGGGTTACCTCGCAACTTCCCATGGATTACTTTCTCTCTACATTGTTGAGACATAGAAACTTAAAAAGAAAAGAAAAATTTACAAAGTAGGATTATAGGTACAATATTATTTTAACATGTTCAAGTATGTGTAGTGTTTGTGTGTGTGTAAGTGTGTGTTGGGTGGGGAGGTGGATGTGTGATGTGTATCGGTGTGAGTATGTGTATTACTGATTGCATGATTGATGCACGTTAGTATTGGGCACAGGTTCTTCTTTAACATATTCTGGTTAATAGAAGTTCGATTCCATCATACGTTTGTGATTTTAACCACTCTGTTAAATTATTTTTACAATTATACCGCAGCATGGGATAAATATTCAATATCAGGTTCAAGTGTAAGTAGATTGTGTGTTATATTGACGCCTAGCAAAAACCGTACGGATCCGAGAGGAGTGAGCCACAATATCTTTACGTCTTTTGTCGAGATTTGATGAATTAAATGTGAGGGACTTGTGCAGATCGATGGTAATATTCAGTACATATAATTTCCTAACAGTAAGCAGATTACTGACCCTGTAAAGGTTGTCTGTAGAATATCGAAAGGGTTTGAAGTACATGACTTTGATGAGAGACCTTTGAGCCCTTTCTAGGTCCAGAAACTTTGTCTTAGTGGCCCCTCCCCAGATTGGTATACAATATGACGTGATGACCGATTGTGCAAGAGCAGTATAAATTTTGTTTAGTAGCAGTGACGGCATCACATGTCGCAACGTTTTAAAAATCCATATGAGTTTTCTGACCCTGGCCATGGTATTTTCGATGTGGGTGTGCCAAGACAGTCTTTGGTCAACTGTTATACCAAGGTATTTCGTAAAACTAGCTTGCTGTATGCTTTTACAGCTGCATGAAGAAAGAGAGTTGGCACACTCATGGATCACGATCCCAAAATCAGCACCAGGCTGTGTCCTCTGGTTTGGAGTAAAACAGATGAAGTTAGTCTTCGACACGTTGAGGGTTAAAAGATTAGCGTTTAACCAACTTGCTATTAACGCTAATCCGCGTTCGGCGATGTCACGTACGGTAGCCCAAGAGTCACCGGCGAAAACTACTGCTGTGTCATCTGCGTATGAAAAAATTCGTCCGCCGCTGTTCCCGATATTACACAACTCATTTATGTAAATCAGGAACAGCGTCGGGGCGAGCACACTTCCCTGAGGCACTCCGAAACAGACAGTTTTTTCATCACTTATTTCGTTTCCAACCCTAACCTGCTGTTTTCGATTTGATAGGTAACTAGCAAAAAGAGAGAGAGCTGTACCCCTTATACCACAGATATTATAATACTTCCTTATACCGATTGCTTCAAGTCTGTGCAGAAGGATGGGGACAGAAACGGTGTCAAATGCCTTTTTTAGGTCTAAAAATACTGTAAGGCACTTTAGACCTTTATCTACATTGTTAACTATATCGCCCGTTAATGCCTTAACAGCGTCTTGCATCTTCTATACTCTGTTTTCATTATTCCAGTACAGTGATCTAATCCAGTAAAATAATAATATTCAAGTGGTCAATGTCATCTCGCACTCACTTACAATCATCCAAAAGACCAACGTCCAACACTCCTTACTTCAACATTATAAACCAAAACCTACCCTAGAAAATGAAACACTTAAGCTCTTCTACGATCGCGGTATTCTCGCTGATAGGACGATCCACTACAACAGGCCGGATATAATGCTACAGGACACCAGTCAAAATCATAACCCTCCTTTGGCTTTGCCGTAGTCGGGTAAAAATAAACAAACTTACTTACGTACGTGATATGCAACCTGACACTAACCGGCAAATTGCAAAACACGTAAGAAAATTCGAATTTCGCGGGGTACCTTGGAGCATCGGGTCGTTCGTCGTTTCGCACCACGAGCGGTTCGGACCGCGGTGTGAAACGCAGAAGAGCTCTGAAGAATGGGCTGTTTCGCACCACGGCGGTTCTTGGAGCGCCGAGTGGTGTGAATCGACCAATAGCTCTTAAGAATGGGGCGATTCGAACCACTATGTTTAGATACGAGCTAATTTCAAAGTTTTTTTTTTATGTTAAGTTTGATTTTATAGCTTACGGGATGACGAAAATTTCTGCGTTCTGGTCTTATCTAGAGGTTCTTAAATAGGGGCCTGAAAATGCGGCGAAATGGTTCCAGTAAAGGATAGTACGGCAGATCGTATTATTATCTATACTAATATTATAAAGCTGAAGAGTTTGTTTGTTTGATTGTTTGTTTGTTTGAACGCGGTAAACTCAGGAACTACTGGTTGGAATTGAAAAATTCTTTTTGTGTTAGATAGTCCATTTATCGAGGAAGGCTATAGGCTATATAACATCACGCTATGGCTAATATGAGCGGAGCATAAATGAAAAATGTTACAAGAACGGGAAAAGGTATTTCCTTTTTGAGAGCTTCCGCTGCGTGCGTTGCGAAAACGGTTAAAGTTACGTAAATATCATGTATGAAGGAATTGTTTCTCCTTAAAAGTTCTAATAAAAAAAAGTCCGCGACAGCATATGTCTATCTTTTAAGATTGTCTCACTGTAACCCTTTTTTACTATTAAAATGTTAGGTTAAAATGAATTATTTTTTGCGAAGCTTATTTAACCTATATGGTATTAATCTATATCTAAATAAATGTGTTTGTTAGAACGGAAATTTTATATAGAATATTTGTGTCCTTTACTCTATACAGTTTAGATAAATATCTTAGAAGATATCGCAATGTAAAAATATCCGCGCGTCAAAATAATTCGCGCGTCGCAATGTAGGTACGGGGGATCTGGCTGGCCTACGGGAAATTCAAATTCAAAATATTTACTGCATCATAATGTTTACAAGTACAGGGTGTTATCGTCTATTTAACAGTAAGAGATACCTATTAGTAATTCTCACTTTAAATAATCTAAGCTAATCTAAACCATCTAAACTAATATTTAAAGAGGAAAGATAAGATTTTTTGTTTGTTACGATTTAGCTTAATTTCTGTTGGATAGTCGATTTATCGAGAAAGGTTATAAGCTATATTTATGTGACGCAGACGAAGTTGCGTGGGTCAGCTAGTACTATATAAAGCTATATATATATAAAGTTAACCGGGCGTTATAGCCTACAACAATCATGAATGTTGCAAATTCCAGTAATCTAAACAAGAGCTACGATGTTGACAAGGACTTGCCCAAGGAGAATGATCCAGAAATATCCATACACAACAAGGCTTTCGTGGATGAGGAATCACAGGAACCAGGTTGGTATTCTGCTTTTTTATTTATTTTTTTCTTGTTTATCTTGCAATCGGTTGTATTGTTATGTGATATTTATGTATATGAATTGTATGTATAAATAGGAATTAGAACACCGAGCAAGGAGTCGGGTGTTCTACTTCCTCTTTTATGGTTCTGATTAGTTGATGGTCGTATAATTCTGAGGTCTTCGGTCGGGCCGAGACTTTCGGAGGCTACTGAAAGTACCAAACTCGTCGCCAAATTTTGGGCCGATGCAATTGTATATTGTCATCGACACGCTAAAACGAAGGAATTTATGACTACTGTCTCTGCGTGAGCAGCTTAATCAGGATGAAATGTGGATTATTACAAAGAATAAGTAGTTTTTTTAAGTACATAACTGGGTGGATGTTAGGTGTGCGTCACTAACTAGTAGCACCTACGTCAAATGTTGTGTATACCTGTTATTGGTACCTACTAACATCAGAAATTCAGAACCCTAACCAGTATATTTTTATTCTTCAGTGTGAAATGTATGTACTGTTAGTGTACCTGATTTTTGAAATAAATTAATAAATAATGTCCTCATGAGGACTTTAAGGAGTATCTCTACATCTGTGTTTGACTAGTCCATTTATGTTCCAGATCCACATGCTGAATGTCCCAGCCCGAATGGCCATTTATCGGACAAGTTTACTGATAACAATTGTTGTGCGTTAATTCTATTATTTTTAGTTTATAATTATGTAGATAGTATGGTTTACCCTTGTTTGGCATAACAACGTTTCGTCGAAAATCACTTCGACTAATTTCAGTTAGCTTAAAGTCAGTTCGCATAATTATTCATTTGACCGAATAATTAATTGGTAGATTTTTATTTAGCATATTTATTTATCTATATAAATAAAAATAGAAGTCCTGACTGACTGACTGACTCATCAACGCCCAGCCCAAACCCTTGGACCTAAAAAGCTGAAACTTTGCACAGGGGTTCCCTTTATAGTGTAGACAAGGAATAAGGAAGGATTTTTCGAAATTCAACCCCTAAGGGATTTAAATAGGGGATGAAAGTTAGTATGGAAAATCGTCATTTTTGATATTTCCGACGTCCACGCGGGCGAAGCCGCTGGCAAAAGCTAGTTTGATATAATATCATTTGACCGAATTTTCAAATGCACTAATTTTATTTAAACTAATGTTTCACTAGACTAATAATGATGGCTGTTGCTAGTCGTCGGCTAAGTGGATGAATCACCCCAATGTCAAAAAGAGATAAACATATTGTTCACGTGGCAATTGTAATAATAATAATAAGGACGTCACTCATACATGCAACGCATGTACTCCATGACGCGCGCTCGCTTCGCTCGCATATTAAATAACACTAATATCTTCTGTCCCCGAAGTGCCGGGCCTCCGCCGCCCGGGGCCCATGCCGCCCATAAAGGATACTCTCGCGAGACGGTCGTATTATAATTTTGGTTATTCATCCGGCTTCTTATCGACCGACTAATTAATTTTATTCATCCGCTAATCGGACGACTAGACACTTCGAATAATGATTTAGTTCAAAGATCGTTTCGAATATTCAGTTCATTAATCATTTGTTTCCTTTCATTCGTTTCCGTCAGCAGTTCGTCGTAGCTATTTCTGTCTACAGGGTATAAAGGGACCTAACTAACTAACCGAACCTCGGGGTGCCCCTGACGTCGACCGTCTAGGGTTAGGATTTCTGTCAGCATCTGTGTTTGTTTGGGGGAAAAATTGAATGTAGACATATAAAAGGCTTTGTCCTGAATGACTGACGGATCAACGCACAGCCTAAACCGCTGATCGTAGAGACCTGAAACTTGGAGGGTGTGTTCTTTGTATGACGTAGGCATCCGATAAGAAAGGATTTTTCGAAATTCTACCCCTAAGGGGGTGAAAACGGGGGGCAAAGTTTGTATGGGACAAAGTGATTCCTTGGTTCAATCTACTTCAAATTTTGCATAAACCTTTTTTAACAGAATTGATGGAAGACGTGTTTCGTATTTTATTGAAATTCATCCCCTAACGGGGTTAAAAAGGGGTAGAAACTTATTTTGGCGGTGATTTGCTTCGAAGTTGATATCAATACTCCTTAGTGATTTTGATTTAAATTACTTCTTTTTATTTTGACATGTCTAAAACTCAAATTCGAATTTATTCAAAAAAGGTTGAACTCACTTAAAAACTTTTAATTGTAAAACTATCTGTGTTTGATTTGTTGTGTATATTAATACCTATAGTTTTCTTTTAGTTTGTCTTAGAAGTGTCTGTGTCTATTATTAAAAATGGGAGCAGAGTTGGTTAACATTAATTAATAACCTATAGATTATGAGAAGAGGCCTTTGCCCAGCAGTGGGACAGTAATAAGCTGGTATTATTATATATTACATATAAATTATTGTATTCAAATTTTTGAATACTTATATTTTTTTTTATTATAGTGTAGGGATTTAATGGTTAAATAAAACATGAAAATAAAAAAAAATTAATTAATGTTAACCAACTCTATAATCTATAGGTTATAACAAAATTAATAACGTAAAAAAATAATTAAAAATCCTATTAGAACCATTTTCGACTTCTACGCAGACGAAGTCGCGGGCAAAAGCTAGTATTCGATAAAACACAAATTATACGAACTGAACAATAAATCAAATGAGCATTAAACCTTTTGATCAATAGCGCAAATGTTGTTATCGCAAATAAATATTCGTTGAAATGAAAATTATGTTAACCGATATTATACAAAAAAACTTTTTTGCAAAAAAAACAACCGACTTCAAAAACACCAAAAAGAGAAAAATAAACTTAAGAAGAAAAACCAGCTTCTGAAGTCGGTGACTTTTGTTTGTTTGACTTCATGTTTTTGCCACCGACTTCAGAAGCTATTTTTCTCTTTTTGGTGTTTTTGAAGTCGGTTGTTTTTTTTGCAAAAAAGTTTTTTTAATTTTTTTAATTTTTAGTTGTAATAAGTACCTACCTATATATATCCTATACAAATATTTACTATGCATTTAACATTCAACCAAGAAACCTAACCCTTAACCTTCAAGATTCAACGAACAAAAAGTGGTACTACTCCTCAACGGTTAAGTAAGAGCATGAAGACAAGTGATGACTGCTAGATGCGAATACTTGAATAGCGTCAGAAAAAAGCACGAAACACGTCATACGTGTCTATGTAATTCATTTAAAATAACTAAAAAAATGTGTATTATACACATCTGCATACCCCCTCAGAGCATACAGGCGTGATGTTACGTCATGATAATGTATATTCAATAAACATCCAAGCGATTCCAGCAATTACGACAGATTTGCCGTCTATTTTTGAAGAGTTCCATTGTATATCTCTGAAGATCAGCACCAGAACTTCACCAAATTAAAATGGGACCACCTCAGGAGTATACTCTTTCAAATAAAAAAAGAATTTTGAGAATCGGTCCACAAATGGGCGAGAAATCAGGTAACATACATAAAAAAAAAAAACACACACGAACATATAACCTCCTCCTTTTTCGAAGTCGGTTAAAAATGATTATTTTCTTAAACGTTGTTCGAACAAGTTAAGTTATATCAAAAGTTGTTCGGCGAAACAAGGGTGAACCAGATAGTATAGACTTGTTGCATGCATACTGTCATTATAGATGAGCAAGTTTGTATTCAAGAATAGGGTACCCAACTAGCAAAATCAGTACTTAAAACGATCTCAAGACTAGTTTTATTTTGACTTAAAAGAGTCTAGTGGTAAACTACAAGGCTGGATTTGGGCGCAATTATAGGAGCGTTTATTTCTATAACTATCTTATAATCAACTTGACGAAGCCTAATAGCTTCTATAATTGACTGGCCTGTTGGTCTAGTGGTTAGTGACCCTAACTGCTATGCCGGAGGTCGTGGGTTCGATTCCCACCCAGGACAAATGTTTGTGTGATGAGCACGATCATTTGTTCTGTGTCTGGGTGTAATTTATCTATAATATGTATGTATTTAGAAATATATAAGTATGTTTATCAGTTGTCTAGTACCCATAACACAAGCTCTGCTTAGCTTGGGACTAGATGGCGTTGTGTGATTGTTTATAATCTACCTTCAGATTTTTGATTTTCTCCGCCTCGGGGCGACAGGGGCGGAGGGAGAGAGGTCGAGCGCTGGGCTCGGCGTGAATAGTAGTTCGTATTGAGACGTGCTGGGCGTCGAACGAATATTATAGTAGCCATCGGAGAACGGGTGAAAGCGCACGCGCATTGATTAAATCGACTTGTGGAGTCATTTCGCGGCACCCAATTATACTAGTTAAGCAGTACGGTTAGCGACGCTGTGAATGTCGAACGGGTTATTGATAATATCATTGGTTTGCCTTGTCACGGGAGTGCTAGTGGGAAAGCACCGAGGCTTTTGTGGTTAGACTAATACGGAGTGAGTGTGGTGGCTCGCGTTAACGGCGTGGCTTGCAGCGACGTGGAAGAATCGTCCGGAACTACCAGCAAACCATCGCAAGGTCATATACACTCATTATACACATACACAGTTACACAACTTGCGAGGGGTCAAGGAAGTGAGACCGGCTCGAAGAAATGAGGTAAGGGTAGCTTTAAGTTCAGAAATTGTAATATTGTTCGGAGGCGCGTATCGCGTCTATTTGATCCCGTTAGGACGGCGGCTGTTCTGAGACCTGTCTCCCATGGGCCCGAGATAAGGTTCGGCTGAGTCCTGGCGCGATCAAAATCTGGTAGCAGAGCTTGGTTTATTTAAACCCACTTTGTAAAAATTAGTAGGTACTTGGTACCAATTTACTTTGTAAAAATTGTGTTCATGTACAAATTCAACTTGTAGGTAGTAGTACATTGACCTACATACCAGTGTACGCCTCAAGTTGAGTTTGGCGTTATTAATAATAAGTACATGGAATGTGAATATTCGTTGATAAAATAATTTGTTATTTACGTTCGGTTACGCACAAATATAACCTCATCACAAATCGTGTTATGATTGTCAACATTTGAGACATAGAGGAATAACCTCTAGAGCACGTAGAGGAATAAGTTCAAGAGTTGGCATAGCGTCGTAGATTTATTCACTCAACGAATATATTATTATTGTTAATTCCGGATACAATAATTGTTATTTTTTTTGGTTATTGTTATTTATTATTGCATAATCGCGTATTGAAGTTGGTACTATGGCTCCGTCAGTAACGAAAACTATCGCAGCCAGAATCGAAGCTGAATTGAGATGGTTTTCATCGGTTGTTACGTTGGTAGGTCGCACCGATCGTGAAGATGCGTTATTGTCACGCGCTCGGCAAATTGACGAACGATATGACGCCGTGTTAAAGTGTCACGCTGAGTATTTAGCATGTCTCGAATCGACGGATCTGTCGTCGGTGGACAAGGATGCTCAGGTGGTACGGGGCAATGTGGACCAGTGTGGGGAAATGTCCATGAGCATAATCCAGGCGGCGGCCGACATTGAGCGATCGCGCATGGGTGACGTCAGGGAATCATGTCGGCCAGCAGGCGTAGGAATTCAGGCGCCGTTGCCACCAGTACATGTACCCGAGTTTAGCGGCGAGTATGCCGATTGGCCGCGATTCCGCGATATTTTTAATAGTGTCGTGCATTCGCGTACGGATCTCTCGCCCGCCTACAAGATGGCTCAATTAATGGGTAGGCTTAACGGTGAGCCGCACGACATCTTGACCCACCTGGAGATTACGGACGCCAGTTATGAGACGGCATGGGGCCTATTAATCGACCGATATGATAATCGGCGATTAATAGTTGATGGCCTCATCGATAAGATTTTTGAAATCCCGAAGGTGTCTAACGTGTACGAAATAAGGGCGAAAATCCTTAATCCGGTCACGGTTGCGGTGAACATGTTAGATCGACTTAAGTTGTCGTTAGGGGACAATAAATATATCATCGTCAATAGGGTTTTACGGAAGTTGCCGATCGACGTGGTGGCGCGCTTTGAGCAGTCACATGGTGGCGAATCGACGGACCACCTCCCAAGTTACGATGACTTGAGGGTGTTTTTAGAAGGCGAGTGCCGGCGGGCGGATTGCCAAGGGGCATCCACGTCGCACCCTCCTCCGTCAACCCGACGTACGAGCGGGCCCAAGCCGGTTGAGCCCCGTCGGGGGGGGAAGAAATACCACGCCCTCCAATCGGAAGTGTGCGCCTTCTGTCGGAAGGAAGGGCACGGTCTCGCCGCATGCGCGGACTTTAAGGCGCAGCGGGTGCATAGACGAAGAGGGGTGGTCAAGCAGCGCTATTTGTGCTTCCGCTGCTTGGGGACTCACTTTGTACGTGAGTGCCACAGGACCACTAACTGTGGAACCTGCGGAGGAGCCCATCACGAGTTGCTATGCCTGGCGGAGAGTAGGGAGGTGCACGGAGCCTCGCCGGGAGGTCACCCCCCCTCTCCTAAGCCAGATTCGGGTGGTCGGTCACCCCCCCCTAGGGGGGGTGGGTCGGCCAGGAATCAGCGGTCGCCGCCCCCTCGGGGGGGTGGGCCAAGGGCTGATCCAGAGCACAACCCGATACCGTCGTCTTCCCCGCGGGGGGGGGATAGGCACCGAGACTCGGGGGCCCGGAGGGAGTACAGACGGGTTACGCGGCGTACTCGAATGCATTGGGGGGCATGTTGCCACCCCCGAGTAGTCGCTTCTCCCCGCCTCTCGCAGAACGCCCTCGGCTGACGGCGCGCCCGCCACCGTTCGGAAGGATGCCAGTAGGCTACTTCCGACCGGCACGGATGTCACCGATGGGTCGGGAGGGTTACTACCCGGGTTGGGACCCGTATACTGGGACAGTATTTACTCCCCCTCCGGCAGGGGAGGAGGGAGGTGCCTCCTATTAGCAACTAGCAGCCTGTTCGTCAGTGGTGCCCACCCCGACAGTAACGGTATTATTACCGACGGCTAGGATTACTGTCAGGGGTACTGACGGACAGCCGGTGCACGTGCGAGCACTGTTAGATTCAGGGGCACAAGGTTGTATTGTGTCCAGCTGTTTAGTGAAAAAGCTGGGCCTTACATTAGAGCCATCACGGGATGGCGCCGTAGGTATAGGTGGCAATCGGGTGCCTCACCTCAGGGGTCAGACGACATTCCTGTTCGAGATGGGTGACACGGCATCGGTCACGCGGGTGAATGCCACGGCGATCGTTTTGGACGAAGTGGTTGGGGTCCTCCCTCAGACTCGGTTACCGTCTGCGGTAAAAGGGTTGACCAATGGATTGGAGTTAGCCGATCCCCACTTCGCGATCCCCGGACGGGTGGACGTCTTGCTTGGGTCTGACGTCCTCGGGAAGCTGCTCCGAAGCGGCAAACGGGAGCTGCAACCAAACGGGGTTGTGGCCATGCGTACCGCAGGTGGTTACGCGTTATTGGGCCCAGTACGGGAACCACAGCACTCAACGGATTATAGCTCCATATATTATGGCAGCGTGTTATCCGACGTCCTGCAACGGTTCTGGGCAACGGAAGAGCCACCCACCGCTCTTAGAAATAACCCACGTGATGAGGAGTGCGAAACATTCTATCGATTTAACACGGTGCGCCTCCCATCGGGTAGATTTATGACAAGGTTGCCATTTCTGTCAACTCGACCTCCGCTGGGGAGCTCATGGAGTCTGGCAGAAAAGCGGTTAGTGGCAATGGAAAGGCGCATGAAGCGGGACTCCAACTTCCGACAGAAGTATGTGGAGTTCATGCGCGAATACCTGACGTTGGGTCACATGTCGGTGTCCAGGGTTGACTATCGTCATGAGGAGCATTATGTGTTGCCTCATCATGCTGTTTTGAAGACACCTGACTCAAAGATTAGGGTCGTGTTCGACGGGAGCGCGGAGACGTCTAGCGGGGTGTCCCTGAATCAATGTCTCCATGCTGGTCCTAAGCTGACCAGAGACATTGCAGACATTCTCACGGACTTCAGGAGACACCAGGTTGTCTTCGTTACGGACGTACGGATGATGTTTCGTCAAACTGAGATTCATCCAGACGACCGTCGGTTCCAGCTGATATTGTGGCGAGAGAGCCCAGAAGAACCGATGGTCACGTACGCGCTCAACACAAACACGTACGGATTAAAGCCCAGCCCATATGTAGCCATGCGTACGCTACGAGAACTGGCTGATCAAGAACGGCTCCGCTTTCCCCGCGCGGCTGCTGTCATTGATAGGGACGTCTATGTAGACGACATTTGTACGGGCTCAGACAGTATTGAGCAGGCGCTCATCTTAAGGGATGAATTGGTGGCGCTCATGGCCTCCGGTGGCTATGAACTCAGGAAATGGCTGTCGAACTGCCCAGAGGTACTGGCAGGACTGCCAACTGAGTATCAACAAGACCCGCATTTGTTTGAGGATTCGGAGAATCTTCATGCGTTGGCCATTTTAGGGGTCCAGTATCGACCGAGTCAGGATGCCTTCACATACAGTTGTGAGGCCGAGTTGCTGTCGAAGACCTGGACCAAGCGATCGGTCCTATCGACTATCGCACGAACGTTCGATCCAACCGGTTGGATCGCGCCGGTCACGTTCATGGGAAAGTGCTTCATTCAGAAGCTTTGGTGGAGTTGTTGGTTAGGGACCGTCACACCAAGAATTCACACGCAGGCTGTAACACCCTTCTGGGCATTTTGCAGCGTGAATTTTGGATTTTATCGGCCCGCAGAATCATACGGAGCGTTGTGTTTCGTTGCTTGCCTTGTTACCGACTCAAGGCAGCCACAATGCAGCCACAAATGGGAGATCTCCCGGCCGATCGAGTCACGGAGGCTCGGCCATTTGCTGGCGTAGGGACAGATTTCGCGGGGCCTTTCATGGTCAAGACATCGCACCTTCGCAACGCGAAGTCGGTTAAGGCATATCTGTGTGTCTTCGTGTGTCTGGCGACCAAGGCCGTTCATTTGGAATTGGTGGCCGATCTCTCTACGGAGGCCTTTCTGGCGGCGTTAGATCGATTTGTTTCTAGACGGGGAGTACCGTCACTGATTCGGTCGGACTGTGGTACCAACTTCAAGGGCGCCGACCGGTGCTTAAAGGAAATTGTATTGTTTTTAAGTCAGAATGAGCGAGAGATTGGCACGGGCCTCGCCAGTCGGGGCATTTCGTGGTATTTTAGTCCACCTGGATGCCCCCACTGGGGTGGAATTTTCGAGGCAGTAGTTAAGTCTTCTAAGACTCACTTGTATCGGGTCATCGGCTCAACGATTCTCACCTTTGAGGAGTTGTCAACGGTGTTTTGCAGAATTGAGGCGGTCTTAAACTCGCGACCTTTGTGCCCGTTGAGCGCTGACCCGAATGACCTTGAGGCCATTACCCCAGGTCATTTTTTGATTGGCCAACCACTTAGCGCCTTGCCGGAATATCCATATGCTGATGTCAAGTTGTACCGGTTGTCGCGGTATCAGATGTTACGGCAAATGAGCCAAAATTTTTGGAAGCGATGGTCGCTGGAGTATTTGCATATTCTACAGCAACGCGTTAAGTGGACGGACAGGACGACCCCACCCTGCGTTGGAGACCTCGTTCTGGTTAAGGATGCTAACCTATCACCGTTGTGTTGGCGACGGGGGCGCATTGTTAACCTGATTACGGGCAAGGATGGGTTTCCAAGGATCGCAGACGTCCAGGTGAGGGACTCGATCCTTAGACGGGCAGTTTCAACTTTATCTCGACTCCCGGGAGTTTGAGCGGACCGACAACGGGTCGGTCCGGGGGGGGTGATTGTTTATAATCTACCTTCAGATTTTTGATTTTCTCCGCCTCGGGGCGACAGGGGCGGAGGGAGAGAGGTCGAGCGCTGGGCTCGGCGTGAATAGTAGTTCGTATTGAGACGTGCTGGGCGTCGAACGAATATTATAGTAGCCATCGGAGAACGGGTGAAAGCGCACGCGCATTGATTAAATCGACTTGTGGAGTCATTTCGCGGCACCCAATTATACTAGTTAAGCAGTACGGTTAGCGACGCTGTGAATGTCGAACGGGTTATTGATAATATCATTGGTTTGCCTTGTCACGGGAGTGCTAGTGGGAAAGCACCGAGGCTTTTGTGGTTAGACTAATACGGAGTGAGTGTGGTGGCTCGCGTTAACGGCGTGGCTTGCAGCGACGTGGAAGAATCGTCCGGAACTACCAGCAAACCATCGCAAGGTCATATACACTCATTATACACATACACAGTTACACAACTTGCGAGGGGTCAAGGAAGTGAGACCGGCTCGAAGAAATGAGGTAAGGGTAGCTTTAAGTTCAGAAATTGTAATATTGTTCGGAGGCGCGTATCGCGTCTATTTGATCCCGTTAGGACGGCGGCTGTTCTGAGACCTGTCTCCCATGGGCCCGAGATAAGGTTCGGCTGAGTCCTGGCGCGATCAGTGATAGTTGTGGAATATTATTATTATTATTATTATTATAATGTTATGAGACTACACAATTTATTTTTTGCGAAGCTTATTTAATCCATATGGTATTAATCTATATCTAAAAAAATGTGTTTGTTAGAACAGAAATTTAATATAGAATATTTGTGCCCTTTACTCTATACAGTTTAAACAAATGTCTTAGAAAATATCGCAATGTAAAAATATCCGCGCGGCAAAATAATTCGCGCGTCGCAATGTAGGTACGGGGGGATTCTGGCTGGCCTCCGGGAAATTCAAATTCAAAATATTTACCGCATCATAATGTTTACAAGTATAAAGTGCAGTTATAGTATGTTTAACAGTAAGAGATACCTATAGTAATTCACACTTTAATATAATCTAAGCTAATCTAAACCATCTAAACTATTTTAATAAAGAGGAAAGATAAGATTTTTTGTTTGTTACGATTTAGCTTAATTTATGTCGGATAATCGATATATCGAGAAAGGATATAGCTATATTTATGTGACGCAGACGAAGTTGCGTGGGTCAGCTAGTTCGTAATAAGCATATTTTAATAGATAGAAGTTATCTTTGTTGTTCCTTCGGCTGGTGGTCCCTATTGTTTTGAGGCAAATACTTAATAAAAACCTAAGTTTCTATAACTATCATTTTGTATTATTGTATAACATGAATTACAAATATATTGTAAATATAATAATAATAATAATATTCCACAACTATCACACAACGCCATCTAGTCCCAAGCTAAGCAGAGCTTGTGTTATGGGTACTAGACAACTGATAAACATACTTATATATTTCTAAATACATACATATTATAGATAAATTACACCCAGACACAGAACAAATGATCGTGCTCATCACACAAACATTTGTCCTGGGTGGGAATCGAACCCACGACCTCCGGCATAGCAGCTAGGGTCACTAACCACTAGACCAACAGGCCAGCAATATGAACTCTTGGGGAAGTCATTTTTACTGTAAATGTGTATCGGAATTTAGTTAATTTCACAATCCCCTCCGAAAAATAGCAAATTAGTATATTGTTGTAAATAAAATATTTCATCAATTCATATGAATATTCGCCATGTTTTAAACATGCTTTTCGTTAAGTACTATATAGTATCATTATAGGTAAATTAGTACTTGTAGCAGTTTCAGTCCAGATAACTCGCCTCCATTTAAAAACAAATTAGGGTTCCCTTGAAATGTGCCCGCTAATGCTATTTTTTTTATGATTTAAGTAACTACATTGTTGTGTTTCTTAATGTCGACTGTTTTTTCACTGATTTTATTGACAAATATGAGATGGCCTTGGACTAATACACATTTTGTGTTATCCGATAACGTTGTTTCCACATAATCTTAGAATAGACAATCATTAATAAGTCCCATTTACTTTTTGAATAATTTTATCAAATAAATAATATTATTCTAAGGACATACCTACTATTAATTACGATCAAGGGTTAAAAAAATATGATTTTTATGTTAGAAGTTCGTTCAGGGCTAGGTGAGGTGTATTAAATTTTATAGCCCAGCTTGGCATATATCTTTAAACAATTCAGTGGTTTCTTCGATATGTTAATCGTATTCTTCTTCCCAATTTTCATCTTCTTCACTGTCTGAGTGCTGGGCTGAAAAAATATTTTTGGTCGCTTCGTCGCTTTTTTGATCTAGTAGCGCTCTTATTAAGTACTATTAGATTTAAAAGAGTATCGAGCAAAACTAGAACGGTGCAAACTTATAGTGATCTCAGCTAAGTATATTATTAGATCTTGTTTTCTCACAAAATGCAACTATAGGATCAAAATGTTATTCTGGATTATATAGTTTTACTGTAAACAATTATAGGAGACTTATTCCTAAAAGTGTCCTAAAAGAAAATCTTGTAGCTAACTATAAGACTGAGTTATAAAAGCAAATGTTCTTGAGAATATCTACGTTTGTGAAATGCTATTACTAGTAAAAGTGTCCTATAAATGTGTTATAGGTCAGTCTTGTAGCGAACTATAAGACCGAGATATAAAAAACAAATGTACTTAAACATGGTAAGGCTTGGCAAATGCTATTATAAGTTAAATAGTCTACCCCAATGTCTTTATAAGAACGTTATTAGTAGTGACAGACTTATTATCTTTCTTTAAAGGATTACTTTGTTGCTAGTTGGGTAGTTGACAAAAAAATCGAATTAGTCCGTCAGATAAATTTCCAAAAAATATTGAACACGTATTTTCTATTTTCACGTAAACAAAAAATGAGGACGATTCAGTGCTTCGAAAAGTCGTGCGACGTCACAGTTTGGTCCATTTTTACCAGACTATGACGTCAAAAGCCCCCACTCAATGATGTTTGACAAGCTTTATTTTCGTAATTTTTTATTAATTTGGTAAAGCAAAAAACACGTATCCAATATTTTTCTATAATCCAACTCACGGACTAAACAGAATCATATTTTTTTAGTCAGTCAACTACCCTATTACTTTTTTATGCCTTAATGGATTGTATGTTAGCTGTGCTTCAGAAACTAGAAGTACATCTATGTCACGATGAGTAAGGAGATCTATACATGTTGCTTATGTTTGACAAGTCCATTTATATTCCAGGTCCTCCTGTATGCCCCAGCCGTGAATGCCCCAACCCTGAATGCCCCAGCCGTGAATACCCCAGCCCTAAATGCCCCAACCCTGAATGCCTCAGCCCTGAATGCCCCAAGCCGGAATTCCCCTGCCCTGAATGCCCCATTCCTGTATACCCCAACCCTGAATTCCCAAATCCTGTATGCCCCAACCCTGAATGCCCCAACTTTGAATGCCCCAACCCTGTAATCCCCAACTTTGAATGCCCCAACCCTGAATACCCCAGGCTTGAATGCCCCAGCCCTGAATGCCTCAGCCTGAATGGCCATTTATTAGACATATTTACTGAAAATAATTATTGTGAGTAAATTCTATTATTTGTAGATTATTGTAGATAGTATAGACTTCTTGCACGCATACTCATCATCTCCCTAGCCTTTTCCCAGCAAACATAGTTGGGGAAAGTCTAGGGGGTCGGCTTCCAGTCTAATTGGATGCAGTATATTATAAGGAGAATACCAGTATTTTATATGGAGCGATGGCCTATCTGACCTCCACACTAGTCCACACCCCAGTTCATACGGGGTAATAGGATAACCCTTGGAAGAGTCGTTGTCAGACTTTTGGGCCTCTCCGCAGTCGGGTAAAAAAAAAGTTCACTGACGCAACATTGTAATGACGCGGACGTTTAGTTCTCTTTAGAACAGAAATTGTTTAAATGGTTTATTAGTGGAAGTAAATCGGTAAATTACCTTTTTTGACATTATTCCTATAAATATGTATGATGAAGTGTCAAATGTGGCCTATTAGATACGCCCTAGTTGGCCCGTCTCTGTAAGCTGTATCGAAATCTCGGTTTAAATATTTTATCAAATCGCGGAAGTTAGGGAGGGTAAATATTTGAAACCCCTAAACAAAGTATGTATTCCAGCACCTCACTTAGAGCTCAAGCCTGCAGAAGATTCTCTAGATCTTCCCCTGGAGTACCTGACTCCGTCGCAGATAAGACAGGCGGCTGGTGACTGGCTGACGCTGCATGGCATCCCAGTGAAGCAGCTGGAGTGTTCGGACTCGTTTGACGAGTGTGATGTGGTACGTACCACTGACATTATCTCTCTCTTCTTCTTCCCGTACTTAAGCAATGCTGAATGTAGGCCCTCCATTGCACGCCACTTTAGGGCTGGACTCCACCAAAGCGGAGAGGAGCCGTACAGAAACCAATTCATCATCATCATCATCATTTCAGCCAAAAGACGTCCACTGCTGAACATAGGCCTCCTCATAGAAACCAATTACACTGGTTGAAATCTACATCACGTCTCTCATCTCCTGTGATTTGTCCTGCGGCCCCTGCATCTAGCTGTTGCCTAGCTACATTGGTGGAATATATGGCCACACGTTTTACCTATAGTTCTGTGTTTTACTCTTTTACAATATACTTTTACTAATAGCGTACGTGACTCATTGAAATAGCCCAAATAACCAAACCAATAAATATGAAATGTTTAAAATATTTTTTCAATATTTGATAATGGCGCCTAACGTAAATACTTACGGCCAAATCAAAATTATGCCGCAAGTATTTTCCATCAGTATTTCGCATCTACTAAGATGTATATTCGCCTAGTCATAATTACGCGTAAAAATTTGGTTTCATTCATCTACTCCATGAACGTAGTAATACTGCAGTGGGATCTCGTACTATTACGACTATTCCCATCAACCGAGTGCTAACCTGTTATATATTGTTACACTAACTTAGATATAGACATACTTTAAATATTATCATTATAAACAATAGGGATGTTTCTTGTTGATGATCCGTCTGTTAGATTTTCGTAAAATATTGGATACGAGTTTTTTGTTTTATCAAATTAATAAAAATTGACGAAAATAAAACTTGTCAAAGATCATGAGTGCGGGTTTACGACGTCACTTTCTGGTAAAAAATGTACCAGCATTATGACGTCACTCGACTTTTAGAAGCACTGTATAGTCCCCGACACGTAACTTGGCAAGAGTCGTTAGTTGCGCAGAAGTAATTTTTTAGGTCTCTTTGGCGGTCAAGCGGGGCGCGGGGTATGAGGTAGCGTCATCCGCGCGTGCGATTGGTGCATTCAAATGCCTTATTTCCGTTCGCTCCCGATTACACTTGCGGTGCACGAAAGTTGTTGTTTTTGTTATTTCTTTTTGTTACGAATTTGAGTTGTCGTTGTGTTTTAAATTTAGTTTTTGTTAGTTCTTTTAAATTTAGTTTTTGTTACGAGTGTTGTTGTTTTAAAGGGGATAGAACCAATGTGGCATATCAACCTGTCCGCATACAAAAAAGTTCAAACCCCTTTAGTTTTTGTTATTGTTTTAAAGGGGTTTGAACTTTTTTGTATGGGAGCTGGCATATCGACCCACCGCCATTTTGTTTTTTTTCGAAATCGCGGCCCACGATGAAAGTGGTATGTATGGATAGAGGACATATAGACGAACCAAAAATGTCCAGTAACACGGTCGGTAACTCGGTACCTAAAGTGTCACGTTACCGAGATATTTGAAGGCAAAGATGGACATATGAGTACAATGACCACATAAAAAATTGACCTTTTACGTGTATATAGGTGTTGATTATTATTATTTCTGGTTATTGAAAGAGAGTAGGCACATTACATACTACTAGGAGCACGAGAAAACAATTTTTTGACAAAACATAGTGTTTCATTGCGATGTGAAGCTATTTTATTGTGCGTACAATAATAATCAACCTGGGAACTATTGTTTGGATACAATTGAACGCCTATACACGTAAAAAGGCTATTTTTTTAATATTTAATGTTTGTCATTGTACACATTTGTCGATCTTTAACTTCAAATATCTCGGTAACGTGACACTTTAGGTACCGTGTTACTGGACATTTTTTGTTCGTCTATATGTCCTCTATCCATTCATACTACTTTCATTGTTGGCCGCAATTTCGAAAAAAAAAAAACAAAATGGCGGACAGGTTGATATGCCACATCGGTTCTATCCCCTTTAGTTTTTATTGTTTTAAATTTTGTTTTACTTTTAAATGCATATTTTAATTTAAAAAATTAAAACTTTTTAACAAAAAAATTAAACCGACTTCAAAAAAAAGTCAAAAATAAATCAGTTTGTGAAGTCGGTGGCAAAAAAATTAAATCAAACAAACAAAAGTCACCGACATCAGAAACTGATTTATTTTTGACTTTTTTTTTTTGAAGTCGGTTTTTTTGTTGTTAAAAAGTTTTAATTTTTCACTTTTTAGTGGTTCACATGTTCATGGGTCATAATGTAAACAATGTAGTTTTTTTTTTGAGTTTTGTTGGTTTTTCAAAAACCGCTTGTCCGATTTCGATAAAAAATATTTATAGGACCGATATTATGGGACCATTTGGGAAGTATACCCTTTCCAACAAAAAAAGAATTTTTCAAATCGGTTAGCAAATGACGGAGTTATGCCCGAACAAACATAAAAAAAAAATATATATAAACATCCGAATTGAGAACCTCCTACTTTTTTTAGAAGTCGGTTAATAACGCCTAATAAATGTCACGAAGTCTTCACCTTTTTTAACTTCATTATTAAATATAAATTATTATGTTATTCATAGATTAATAACAAGCAATAAAAGTGACCACTTTTTGTGGCACAAAGTGTACGATGCGCGAACTTTGAATTCGAATTTCGAAACCTTGCCAAGTTACGAGTCGGGAGCTACAGATAGCGCGCGAGTTGAATGCAGAGCTTAGGAATGCGGTAGTGCGTGACAGCACTACCGCATTACACTAGTGTGAATAGCACAGCACTACACTGCTCCCGCTCTTTACCTCAGACCCCGACTGCATTCAACTCGCGCGCTATCTATATATTGTCTTAATTTTTTTTTTACGTGAAAAGAGAAAAAAAAATGTGGACACATATTTTTTCTATCTGACGGACTAATTAGATTTTTTTTTGTCGACTCCTATTGTTGGTTGACCAATAAAAAAAAACTGAGCACAAATCTAGGCTCTGGGTTAACAGTTACCACTAAGTTCTTGTGTTCTTGATGGCTATTCTCAGTTATTATGCTTGCTGACTAGACTTTAGCTTCATATCATGGTATATTCTACAAAAAAATCTAAATTGCAGATCACGGATGAGAGCGACAACTTCGTGCGCGGCGCACACTATGTGCCACATTCCACAGAGATAGACCTGAGTGTGACGCAAGGTTAGTTATTTATTTATTTAAGGATAATCACAATCAGTCCCATCGTACCCTAAATATACATTCATCATATCTGGCCCCTGACCTAAACAGGGCCCAGATATGATGAAGCAGCGGTGGCCCAGTGGTGCTCGACTGGGCCACCGCTGCTTCATCCCGACTTACGAACAGTAGGTCGTGGGTTCGAACCCAGGCAGGCGCATTACTTTGTGTAATTTATTTCATCGCCGCTGCTCTCAAAACGGTGAAGGAAAACATCGTGAGGAAACCGGCATGTCTTAGAACCAAAAATTCGAAGACATTTCGACATCTGCCAATCCGCACTGGGCCCGCGTGGTGGATTATAGCCCATCTAATCCCTCTCCTAGAGAGGAGCCCTGAGTCCCTGCAGTGGGAACATTATAGGCTGATGATAATGATGATGACCTAAAAACAGACCCTTCGCATCGCATTTTGAGGGTTCCGTAGCCGAATGGAAAGTTAGGTTTATGAAAAACAAACTTATCACTTATTTTTATGTTGCTACTATAACAGCAAATTATACAAATTAAAGGGGGCTCCCTACTACGATGGTCCGGAACCCTTCATGTGGGAGTCCTACTCGCACTTGCCAGTTTTTTTCATCATGTACGCAAACATTACTTCATGAAATGTGTCCGAGGTAAGTTATTGTTCACACCCTAGCATGCAGCTTAGAGTCCGGTCAAATTAGATCATAAATAGGGGTAAAGTTACATTAATTCCCACCCAGCTGAAACCTGGTAGTATTGTTAAAAACACCATTATATATGAAATGTGAAAGTCTTCGTCGATTCGACGACTGGAAAAAAAGTTAGTCGGGGTCAAAGGTCACAAAATCGGGTTTTTCGCAATTTTCAGCTGAACGGTAATTGCCGGGTGGGAATTAATGTAAACTTGGATGTCTAAATTGTCTGGACCATTAATGATTCCAGTGCTGGACACGAGAGTGGCCTATGATCCATCATGTCCAGTGCGGGCTGGAGGGCGTTCTAGCACATTGAGGTGAATCCTTCAAGATAGCCCGCGAAATTCGATGTTTTTTTGCAATTTCCGGGTCAGTGACAGCTAGGTTGTATGTTAAATATAATAAGATTCGCGGTCGCGAATCCTATAATTCGAATTTCGCGAGCTACCCTGAAGCATCAATCTTTGGTGCAGGCCACACATAAATGGCGTCGGACGCGGACATGGCGCGGGCGGTTTCCTTTACACTTATTGTCGTGGCTCGGGCGTGGACATGACGCGCCGCGCGCGTATCCTAAATTGTGCTGTATTTGATTTATTTCTATGCACTTGGTATAAAATTTGAATGGAATAGGAAGCCATCCGCGCCTTGTCCGCGCCCGACTCCATTTATGTGTGGCCTGCACCTTAAACATGCATGCAAATGTCTCTCATATATACAGTATACCTCTCCTCTATACTATAATATTCTGTTAATATATGTATGTTTATATATTATTTTTATGTTATATCCTTTTTTTGAATTTTGTGTGTACAGTAAATAATTGTACAAAAAAAATAAAGGAAATTATAGTTCTTCTTTCAATGAACCCATTACGCTGTATAGTTGTTGTTGCCAGCAGAATGCCCGTGCTCATGCAACGAATCGCTGTGCGTAATGTCCATGCGTCAGCTGGCGCGTGCGATACGGCGCCACCACGTGGCGCTCACACAACTGCTTCGAGAACAGGCGCTCAGGGGGAGACTGGTAACTGATGGCTTTTTTAATTGACCTATGCCTTCTGTACTTTCCCATAGTTTTTAGTTCACCCTGTGCGTGGCCACAGCCAATCTTGGTCATATGACTCGTATCGTCACGCCAGATTTTTATAGGTCTTCCTCATTCTCCTTTGACAAACTTTGAGTATGGACTTTAGTGACTCAGTCAGTGACCTAGGTTCAGCACCGTAGGCTAAGATGGACGGAATGCACATATCGCCCACATGTCAATAATAATTATGGACCGATTTACGAAATTCTTCTTTATTGGTAGAAAAAAACCCCTTATAAATTTTATTAACTTTGCTTTCTTCTCTAATCCATTTTTTTCCTTCTTCGACTAAGTTGGTGATTTCCTAATATCGTTAGTTACAAAATGAAATGCAAAAATTTGACAAGAATTTGTGTGGAATGCTTTTTAAAGGATTAAATCTTCCAAAAAAAACACTAAAAAGCGGATACAAATTCGGAAGTCAACGAGACAAACAACCAAGAAAGTAAAGTTCATCATCATTTCAGCCGAAAGACGTGCACTGCTGGACATAGGCTTCCCCTAAGTGTCGCCACATTGGCCGATCCCGTGCGTCTCGCATCCAGCGGATCCCTGCAACCTTCACCAGGTCATCGGTCCACCTAGTGGGAGGCCTTCCAACGCAACGTCTTCCGGTTCGCGTAAAAGTAAAGTTGTATTCCGCTTTTTAGTGTTTTTTTGCAAATAACTTTTTAACTCGCTATCCTAAGTAGATTCAATGCCTACAACAAAACCGTTTCTTCCACAGAGCACCCAATCTCTTCTACCTTACGTGGACAGCCCGACACACAACACGGTCCCACTCCAAGCACCCGACATCGTCCTGTCCAGCTCCTATCTCATGCAACAGAAGGCGGACCTCTTCGGAGACGAACCCGGACGTGGCCGCGGACGCCTTCACCGAAACATCATCGGCATCCATATGGGGAGACCGTACCGTATATAGATAAGTAGCGAAATCACTCATAGTCCAAGATCCCAGGGCCGCCATGCAGACGTCACGTATTTTCTGACGAAGGAAATGTGGACGATTGAGTAGTGTTAGTATGGTATGAACTAAGAACACACTACTACCAGCTAGCTTGCTTGGACGGCTAATTTTCAGGTATCAGGTCATCAAGGTACACAAAAACATTACTAACTTCACGTATTTTCTACTAGCTGATTTTTACGTATATATATATTTTTTTATATATATATTGTAGGCAATATATATAAAATAAGTTGCCAATACTCGCAGACACTTCCTAGCGGCCGTTTTGCTTAACAGACGCTTTAAAGTTCCCAAAAAGTTTAGACTTAAACGTATTGTGGCTGTTTACCTGAGATCGCATGGCATCGCTCGTGTGGCTGACATACAGACCTCCACTGCACTCATTCGGTGGGCATTCAACAGGATCTGTCCATTGCCCGTGTCTTCAGAATTTTGTTGAAAACGTTGCTTTCAACGCTCGGATGCATTTTGGAGCGCCTGCCCAAAATAGCATGGCAATATCCCGATCAATTAGCTTTAAGTATTAAATAATAAGGCGTTCAGTATTCTTTAAAGCGTCTGTTAAGCAATACGGCCGACGGAAAGTGTCTGGGAGTATTTGCGACTTTTTTTTAAGGATATTGCCTAAAATATACGTAAAAATCAGCTTGTAGAAAATACGTAAATTAAGTGTTTTTTTTGTGTACCTTGATGACCTGATACCTGAAAATTGGCCGTCCAAGCAAGCTAGCTGGTAGTAGTGTGTTCTTAGTTCATACTAACACTACTCAATCGCCCATAATTATTTCCTTCGTCAGAAAATACGTGACGTCTGGTGGCCCTGGGATCTTGGACTATCAAGTTATACTAGTAGGTACTACTTACTACTTTACTTTTATGTGAATATGACTTTTGTAAAACGAAAAAATGTCTGTGATACTATTCAGTCGTGTTTTTGAATAGGTATAGTCATAAGTAAGTGAAGATCTCAAAAAAAGCGTCCTAAAGGAAGCGCGATAAAATAATACTCTGAAATTAGAAATACCTGTGTCATTGAGATTTTTGAATCATTGTAGTTTATCCGCAGACATTTTGTGAGGTTAAGCTAAGTCGTGCTCTTTTACAAACGCATCGCAGTTCCAAACAAGTGCCGTGCAGTCCTCCTATAGTGTGCTGGTTTATAAGAAAACGTACGAAGGTGTACGAGTATGTACTATCCTGTTACAGTTATTGTACTTACATCTTTATTTTGATATTTATTTTCTTAGACATAAGGTTGTTAACTCTATCTTTAAGTTGCGTTGGCACAAACAAAGTGACCTTAAACCCAATAGTATGAGAGAGAGAGCTGATGAGATGGTGTCAGATAATAACTATGAAAGGAGTGCCTTCTTAAATGGCTTAAACTTTAACCCATATAATATTACTAGTGACCCGCCCCGGCTTCGCACGGGTACAAAAAAGGTATTAAAACCTTCCTCTTGAATCACTCTATCTATTAAAAAAAACCGCATCAAAATCCGTTGCGTAGTTTTAAAGATTTAAGCATACAGACAAACAAACAAACAAACAGACGCGACTTTGTTTTATACTATGTAAGGATGAAGGCACAAAAAAGCGTGATACTTCCTGGCGTTCCCGGTCAGGATGTATCACGCATTTTTTTGAAGTACTACACAGAAAAAAAATCAAGTACAAAATAATAATAATGTAAATCGAGTAATAATAATGTCAGGCTATACGGGCTTAATTAAATTAGGGAACGTAGGGCAATAGCCGTCAGAGGTAAATTACGTTCCCTCTCAATGTCTACATTATCCTTAATGTGGTCGGTAAGCATGTGCCCCAGGTACCTACATAAATATATTCCAGGGTAGCCCGCGAAATTCAAATTTTCTTACGTTTTTAGCGATTTGCAGGCCAGTGCTAGCTTGTATGTTAGTGAAAATATGATTCGCGGCTGTAAGATTACAGAATTATAATCATCAAAATCATCATAACAACCCTCCAAGTTCATGTAACTGTCAAGAATGACCTTTTGATGAAATACTCATCGTCTTACAGACGCTAATCATATTTTCACTAACATACAACCTAGCACTGGCCTGCAAATCGCTAAAAACGTAAGAAAATTTGAATTTCGCGGGCTACCCTGGAACATCCACCTTAATGCTCATGCCATTTAGGGTGAAAGGGGATAGAACCGATGTGGCATATCAACCTGTCCGCCATTTTGTTTTTTTTTTTTAAATCGCGGCCCACGATGAAAGTGGTATGTATGGATAGAGGACATATAGACGAACAAAAAATGTCAAGTAACACGGTACCTAAAGTGTCACGTTACCGAGATACTTGAAGTTAAAGATCGACAAATAAGTACAACGACAATCATTAAATTTTTTTTTAAATAGCCTTTTTACGTGTATATGCGTTAAATTGTATCCAAATAATAGTTCCCAGGTAGATTATTATTATACGCACAATAAAATAGCTTCGCATCGCAATGAAACGCTATGTTATGTCAAAAATAGTTTTCTCGTGCTCCTAGTAGACTAGTAGTATGTTACCAAGTTTGGTTTTGCTAGTCATCAGAGGGCTCACGAAAGAGAAGACAAGTAGTCTGGGTCGCTGTCGCCGGATACGGTGAAGAGGACTATATATATAGTAGTATGTTATGTGTCTTTCAGTAACCAGTAATAATAATAATAAACGCCTATAGACACGTAAAAGGTCTAATTTTTATGTGGTCATTGTACTCATATGACCATCTTTACCTTCAAATATCTCGGTATCGTGACACTTTGGGTACCGTGTTACTAGACATTTTTTGTTCGTCTATATGTCCTCTATCCATACATACCCCTTTCATTGTGGGCCGCGATTTCGAAAAAAAATCAAAATGGCGGTGGGTCGATATGCCAGCTCCCATACAAAAAAGTTCAAACCCCTTAGGTGTATGGTTAGGGCACTTACAGCCTGACATTATTATTACTTGATTTACATAGTTATTATTTTGTACTTAATTTTTTTTTCTGTGTGGTGCTTCAAAAAAAAAGCGTGATACATCCTGGCCAGGAAGGCCAGAAAGTATCACGCTTTTTTATGACAAATTGTTGTGTGTCTACGAGATTTTTGTATATTTGTTATACTTACTCAATATAGGTATGAGGCCGGTGTTTCATTAATTTCTACTACGTTTATTTATTGTTAATTATGGATTAAAAAGTTCATTACATTAAATTGTAAGTAAAAACCAAATATAAATTGATTTGAATACCTTATGTGCGTTTCTTTACAATCATCATTTGCCTAACCTTTTTCCCGACTATGATGTAGGTAGGTAGTCGACTTCTACTCTAAACGGATGAAGCTGATTACCCGTATTTTAAATGGAGCTACTGTCTATCTGACCACCACAACCTAGTTAGTACTGGGTAATCTATCTATCTATCTTCTATATAAATAAAAAGAGAAGTCCTGACTGACTGATTGACTGACTCATCAACGCCCAGCCCAAACCCTTTGACCTAGAAAGCTGAAATTTTGCACAGAGGTTCCCTTTATAATGTAGACAAGGAATAAGGAAGGATTTTTCGAAATTCAACCCCTAAGGTAGTTAAATAGGGGATGAAAGTTTGTATGGAAAATAGTCATTTTTACGCGGGCGAAGCCGCTGGCGAAAGCTAGTATAATAATATATTTTTCAACACACTTGCTCATAAAGTGGCTATAATTTCACCGCAATTAGGCACGTAATGACACCTATAATCAAACTGTGACTTTTTCATTACTATTATTCACTAGTGAGATAGAGGTTTTTTTTTTATTGGTTGAGTTGCTGTTTTAAAAAAAGTTTCGATAGAAAAAAGATCGTATTCAATAGTAAAAATATTTTTTTAATACAGTTGCTCAAAAAGTGACGTATTGCAGGGACGTATAGCGTTCGGGATGTGGGCTATTACATACTCGTACTTTTTCTTTACCATTTCCGAATTCCGAACTCGTGCGTTCTCTTTCCCAACTGTCAAAATAATGTCCATTAAAAAAAAACCAACCACGAAGTTTTTATTATAAAATTCATAGAAGTTTTTATGATTCACGCAAATATTTCTAAAAAGAAGCTACTAATTTGTTTCAATATCAGATTTAATTATTTGAAATTTTTTATTTATTAAGTATATTAAATTTATTTTAAAAAATCTACTGAAGACTTGGCTGTATGGGCATAGTTCCCTTTGCCTACCCAGAATGGGTGAAGAAAACAAAAAAAACGTCTGCATTATATTCTTTTACGGTTGGCGCCATTTTCCAAAAATGTTCTTTATATTAAATTGCTCCATTTTTTCGCAACTGTGTTAAAAATAGTTGTTCAGTATACGTGCGGAACCGTCATTGCAAAGAGTTCCGACAAATGTCTACCCGAGCCGAGGCGCAGCCGAAGGTGAGGGTTGACAGTCGGAACAAGTTTCCAGAACAGGCTTTCCGCATTAGTAATGAAATATACTATTTTAATACAGTTGCTCAAAAAGTGGCGTATTGCAGGGACGTATAGCGTTCGGGATGTGGGCTATTACGTACTCGTGCGTTCTCTTTCCCAACTGTCAAAATAATGTCCATTAAAAAAAAACCAACCACGAAGTATTTACTAAATAAAATCATAGAAGTTTTTATGATTCATGCAAATATTTCTAAAGAAGCTACTAATTTGTTTCAATATCAGATTTAATTATTTGATTCAATGAGTTAAAGGTTTCATTCCATTTCATCTCATTCAATTTCATTTTTATTTCATATCAATAAAAAAAATCTACTGAAGACTTGGCTGTATGGGCATAGTTCCCTTTGCCTACCCAGAATAGGTAAAGAAAACAAAAAAAATCTCTGCTTATATTCTTTTACGGTAGGCGCCATTTTCAAAAATGTTCTTTGCGAGTTTAATTATTTTATTAAATTGCTTCATTTTTTCGCAACTGTATTAAAAATAGTTGTTCAGTACACGTGCGGAACCGTCATTGCAACTTGCTCCGACTGTCAACCCCCGCCGTCGGCTGTGCCTCGGCTCGGCTAGACATTTGTCGGAACTCTTTGCAATGACAGACTTTCCGCACTTATAATGAAATATACTATAATGTACCTACAAATGGATGACACATACGATAACATAATTGAAAACACATACAAACATTGGAATGAATACACAGATGATCTGCCACAGATATACAACTCAATAACTATGCTTCACGTAAATATCAGATCAATGCTGAAGAACTTCTCTCAACTCGAATACATCATCATGAGCTGCCCTCAAACCATTCACCTGGTCATCATCACCGAGGCAAATATCTCCGACAGAAACAAATCATTGTTCGAACTCGTGGACTACGACATGAATACCCAGTTGCGTTTTTCTAAGAAAGGAGGCGGAGTCATTGTTTATGTGCATAAGAGTGTTTGCTTCACTAGACTATCTATTACGTGTACACGATACTTCGAGTGCGTAACCGGTGAACTTAAAACGGACTATGGTTCATCAATTGATTTGTGTGCTGTGTATAGACCACCTGATACTAACAAGGCCCTGTTCGTCGAGGAGTTGTGTAATCTAATCAGTAAATTTCCACAAAAACATAATTTTGTTCTGTTAGGTGACATGAATATCGATCTCAAACAAAATACTTCGCTAACTAAGCATTACCTAAACTCACTGTGTGAATTAGGTCTTGAATGCGGAATAAACCAGTTTACTCGGATAGATAAGCGAGGTGAGTGCATAACAAAATCATGTATTGATCATATATTTATACGTAGTGTCGACTGCCGCGCCGCACAAACAGCTGTTGTTAAAAATGCCTTAGCCGACCATTTCATAACCGGTTGCGCGCTAGTGGACAATACGTATGTAAACAAAGCCAGTCAATATAAAATCATTAGTAAATTGGATAATAGTAAGTTGCAAAGTGAATTGAATAAAATTAACTGGAGCTTGGCTCTGGAATACGACAACCCTAAAGATATATTATGTTTTTTATTAGATAAGTTTTCTTATGTATATCAGAACTGTAAGTACGATGTTAAAATTAAATTAGGTAAAAGACAATCATGTAAATGGAAAAGTGTTAGAATAGAGAAAATGTGTAAAAAAAGAGATGAACTACTGGATATTTGGCTTAAAGAAGAAGCAATCTGGCAAATAGGCTAATATACAATAAATATAGAAATAAAACAAATAAACATATTAATAATGTAAAAAATAACTATTTTCTGAAGGAAGTAAAAGCCAATTTTCATAATTCTAAAAAAGTCTGGGAAACTATTAATAACTTATGTGGAAAAATAAATAAATCTATAGATGACATAATTACAAAATATTTTAAACTTTTACCAAATATTGTATCGAATAAGTTTGCTACCGAATTTAGAGATAATGTGAAGAATACTTGTAAATTTCAGTGTAACACACCAATCCTTGATGTTAATTTATATATAAATAATTGTAGCTCATCAATGAGATTACAAAAAGCCACAGATGATGTTGTCTCCTCTATAATAAAACACCTAAACGAGAAGAAGTGTCCAGGGTTCGATGGCATCCGAGTCAAAGACTTAAAATACATATTTAAAGAAATTACCCCCGTCATAACGCATCTAATTAACACATGCATTGCCACGTCCTTGTACCCCGATCAACTAAAGGTTGGAATAGTAAGACCTATCCATAAGAACGGTTCTTAAACAGATGTTAATAACTATAGGCCAATTACTATTTTATCTTGTATTGATAAAATAATTGAGAGGTATCTCGGACTACAAATTAACAAATATTTGACCAAAAATGAAGTTATCAATGATAAACAGTACGGTTTTCAAAAAAACAAAAATACCTCGCAATTATTATGTAAGTTTAGCAATGAGGTCAACAAGTACCTGAACAATCGTGAACACGTACTTGTTGTCCTCATTGATTTCAGCAAAGCTTTTGATTGTTTAGATTATGAGACGCTTTTTAATAAACTACAGCAAAATGGTATACGGGGTCCATTTTTAGAATGGTTTAAAAATTACCACAAAAACCGCTTCACGTCGGTGAGTGTCGCAGGCTCGTTAAGTACTAGGATTCCAACCGATAAAGGCACAGCACAAGGTTCGATTCTCGGGCCGACCGAATACTTATTGTACGTGAACGACATGTGTAACATCTTCACAGAAGGCTCCGTGTACCAATTTGCTGACGACACATGTTTAGTAGCTGCACACAAAGACATACGTGAGGCTCAGAGAGTGATGCAGAGTAACTTCGACTTATTATGTAAGTGGGCGCATGACGTTGGTCTTGTTATTAATGCAAAAAAAAACCAAACTTCTGCATATACACTCACCTTACCTGACGGTGTCTAGCGCGCCTTCTGTCGTTGCCCATGAGCATCTGTGTTTACATCGCCCGGCCCAATCGTGCGGTTGCCAAACATTGGAGTTAGTGACTCATCACATGTATCTTGGTTTAATAATCGATAGCAACTTCCACTGGCGGCCGCACATTGATCACGTATGTAATAAGCTTAGATCTGTATTGTCAAAGTTATCAATTCTTAAGTATAAGCTTCCATATAAATCACTAAGAACATTGTACTTGGCACTGGCTGATTCCGTGATTGACTATGGCTTAAGTAGCTACGGACTTACATACAAAACTTACGTCGAGGACATTTATAGGTTACAGTTGCGTATATTAAAAACTATTGTACCCACAAAAATAAAACAAAAATTCCACGATCATGATATGGGTCTATTTAATTACTGTCAAGTTGTAAATGTCTTTGACAAGGTACGTATACTCGCTTTAAAAGAAAATTATCACAACTTGGATAAGATTAAAAAATACGTGAGGCCTGAGTCTTTGCGTTGTTTGGCATATCAGCCCACATTTAGGATACCTAGGTCTAATAATGTTTATGGAGCAAGGACGTGGGAATGCATGCTCCCCGTTATTATGAACGAGTTACCGTTGGCTATACAAAACAAAATAAATGTAAACAATTGCTCAAAGGTGCTGAAGAGGCACTTCCTGGATTGTGTTGCAGTCTAGGAAGTGTCTTTTTAGTACCTGTAACTTATTCTATATTATATTATATTATTATGTACCTACTGATAAATAATGTTGTGGCACCGAGTTGCCGTGTCTGGCATACTACTGTTAAACCCACGATGGTTTGTGTGGTATGTTTATATCTATAAAAACTGTTTGTAATTCTGTGTTAATGAATAATAAAAGAAAAAAAAAAAAAAACCTAGTGCTTGCCCATTTCATGCAACTTTGAATTTAAATAGATGTTTTCAACTTGTACGTTTTTAATAAATCAATCTTTCACTCAAATAATATAATTTTTGTTTTCTCTGTACTATAGAAAACTTTGAATTCCGCATTGTCCGTGGCTAAAACTATAACCGCGAAAAGTCAAAAATAAAGAAACCTCATTGTCTATGGCCGATCGCCATTGTTACAGTGGTGGCGCCACTGGTCAAGAAAACTTAGTACATTTATTTTAGTTCCTTGTTTTCCCGCCTGCACAGATAAGTTGGTCGAACTGTAGAGCAGCTATGCGCGCGCATAGGAAAACCGATTGTGAAAAAAAAAAAACAGATCTCGTTTTAACTGTTGAAGATGACTGTTTAGTATTATTTTCTTCACAAGTGTGTTGAAAAACGTCGTATGATACACGAGTGTATTGATGATTACCGTCCTCGGCTCTCTTAAGACCAATTATGGCGCCTCAGCGGTAATCACCAACATAACACACTTTTTGTACCATAATGTACTATTTTTTTGGAGTGTGTGATCTCACTCACTCAGCATCCTCAAAAGACTCCTCCCTCTTTGGCCGGAGCGGAAGGGAGTGTCAGACTTCTACTGACTGAAAGGATTGTTCCTTCTTAGCACTTTGTGTTCAGGGCCGCGGTATCTCTTTCGAACAACCCGCAGCCCCGACAGGCGTTGGCCTTTGCGGGCCCCTGCAATGTTACTGATTGAGGCGCGCGTGGAATACGAACGCGTCGTTGACACGAAAAACTGAGCGACTTTCCAAAAGACATTACAGACAGTGACAGTAGGTAAATGGGAATACCTCAAGGGGATGATAGCAGAAACAGCTACAGACAATAAACTACGAGGCCTACTGTGAAGGATTTCATCACAGACGTCTCAAATCATCTTTCAAGAGGCGTGAAAACTAACAGAACAGCAACGTTCAATTGAGGATCAGCAACGGTACTCAGACTGAGAGAAATTATTTTCGTTCCATTTATATGTCACAGGCAAAACTCAGCCCGGTTTCTGAGGCACTTTATCTGTGGTTTATCCTATTTGATCTGAGGGTTTATCTATTCAAACGCGTACATTTGAATAGATAAACCACAAAAACCGGGCATTATTCAGTCAAAACTACTTTTGACTAGTCAAAACAACTTTTGACCGGTCAAAACAATTATTAGGTTGTTTCTGTTTTATTTCTCTACTAAACTATATTTAGTTTTGAGCTTTGCAGAGCAATTTAATATTTCGGGACGAGGCCCGCAGCCCCGGCGGGATATCTTGCTAGTCTAGGGAGCTCATCTAGTACATCTTTACATGTATGTATGGATCACGGCGGCTTCGAGAATTTATTTCTTCTGCTGTTTTAAATAATTCTTTAAATTGCCTAACAAAATGCTTCCTACAAATATAATGAAGGTAAGCAAACATGCTCTATTGTGTTGTAACCATGTTGTAACTCTTTCTTTCTAGTTTTGACAATAAACTTGCAAATATTTTGGTGGAGAATCCTAAAGTTGTGCAGGTATCAAAAAACGTATCGCTTTTTGTTAGTGAGGGAAAATAATATGGTACCTTTATAGGTAGTTGGTAGCATAGAGTGTTGGTAGGTAGTTTGCCTTAAATCTGCCAGGTTAAAATGGGACTGGGCGGGTCACGTTTCTAGGATGGAGCCGGACAGATGGGTGAATCTTCGCCCATTTGTCCGGCTCCATCCTAGAAACGTCTTCAGGCACCCACAGTGTTACTATCTAGTAACACTATGGGTGTCTGAAGACGGCCGACGTAACCGAGGCAGGCCCAAGAAACGCTGGCCTGGAGCCTGGCTGGGAGGCCTTTGTCCAGCAGTGGGACAGTGTAGGGCGTAGGCTAAAGAAAGAAGAAAGTAGGTATAGGTAGGTACCTATTCTGTGTTTTTCAGGAATATTTAGAAATAACCAGGAATACTTTTATTTTGTTTACTGCTGCTTCTTTTAAAATAAAGAAGAATATTAAATTATGAAATGAAAATAGAATGGACCCCGCCTGTTTCCAGGTTTTGTTTAATTTAAAATGGGTTATATTTAAATGCACATCTGTTTAATTTTTCAGCACACTAGGTAACTCCACTAATTAACTGAATGCATACCAAAAAAACCAATTGATTAACTAAACTAGTCCTACAAAAAAGTCTAAAAAATCACACAAAACGAGATGACCTTATATATCGAATTCACACCAAAAATGTAGTTAGTACATCGGATATATGATTTGTAAAACAAAAATACTAATTGCTTATCAAAAATACTAACTTGCACTCTAAATTTATTGTACAATCTTACTACGGAATTTCTAAAACTGATATCTAATACGACCGTCTCGCGACAGTGTCCTTTATGGGCGGCATGGGCACCGGGCCGTAGGCCGACGAAGGAGGAGGAGGAATAACACTAATATCTTCTTCGGGGACAGAAGATATTAGTGTTATTTAATATGCGAGCGAAGCGAGCGCGCGTCATGGAGTAAATCAGGTGTAGGTTTTCATTAAAAAAGTTTTGAAATGTTTGTTAGACTAAAGAATTATTAGATATACTATTTTTACCCACGACGGAACGGAGACGGTATATGCGTTTGGGGTGAGAGGTTGTTTGTGTGTTTGTGCAAATACATGTTGAAATTTTTCTCCAAAACTACTAGTCCGATTTTGATGCAGTTTTCAGTTATGGGTTCGGGTTTGATTGGTGCATGTTCTTAGATAGGTGTTACGGTGACAACTCACCAGGGGGCGCTACAGCAAACATTTTTTGTGCAAATCAAAGTTGCCATTTTTCTCCAAAACTACAAGTCCGATTTTGATTCAGTTTTCAGTTATGGGTTCGAGTTTGATTGGTGCATGTTCTTAGATAGGTGTTACGGTGACAAATTATCAGGGGGCGCTGCAGCAAACATTTTTTGTGCAAATCAAAGTTGCCATTTTTCTCCAAAACTTCAAGTCCGATTTTGGTTCAGTTTTCAGTTATGGGTTTAGGTTTGATTGGTGCATGTTCTTAGATAAAAAAATAAAAGTAAAAAGTTTAAAATAAAAAGCAAAATTAAAAATTTTGAAAAAACCCACGACTGTTAAATATTTATTGAAAAAGGGATAAAATAACATAAAACACCCACCTTAAAAACACCCAAGAATGTCCGTCGGAAGCTGAACATTGCAAGACTAGTTCATTTAATGGCAGCCCCCGATGAAAAAAATACGACTGGAACCTTAAACAGTGCAATAGCACTGTTTAAGGTTCCAGTCGTATTTTTTTCAGAATTCAGACGGCACGGTAGGCGCAGTGGCTCAAGCAGTTGCTGCGCTACGTGTCGCGGGTTCGATTCCCACACGGGGCAAATATTTGTATGACCTACAGATAGATGTTTCGGGTCTGGGTATTTGTGTGTTTGAGTTTAAATGTTTGTGAATGCACCCACGATACAGCAGAAGTTCCTAGTGCTGGCCAACGATGAAAAAATAATCAAAATAAATTAAATACGTACGTAGATTGCATGGCTCGATGTCTGTTATCTATGGGCTGATGCATTATAAAGACTTGGCATTGTGATTGTAGCGGATCGTTGCTGGGTTGCATGCGAAAGAAAACTTCGAAATATGAAACTGAACTGTGGGGTAGCTGCGCAGACGACTCCGCTGCGCATACGCGGCCGTCCCAAACGGCGTGGTGTCTCACTTCCATTTTCTATGAGAACTAACTCCGTACGCCCCGTCGAATTAATTGCTGCCCAAAACATAACGGAGCCTCCGCCATAAGGAGTGATTTCTTCGAAACACTTCCGCATAGCGTTCCCGTGGTCTTCGTAGCACTCGCCGGCGTCGGTCCTCTCCACACAAAGATATTCTAGCTTCATCAGAAAACAATACTTTATTCCAGTCCTCCAGAGTCCATGAAGCACAGTTTCGAGCAAACTGAAGTCGAGCAACACGGTGCTCACGGAGTAATTTAGGTCCCCGAGCCGGGCGGTAACTCTTGATATTGGCAGCCAAAAGCCTCCTCCTGAAGTCCTGACGGTCCACAAGCTAACTTCAACTCCTCTTACTTCTTCAAGGCTCTTCTTCAGGTCCACACTTGACGCCTTACGATTCCGCAAGGCCTGACTCACCAAAAAGCGGTGTGGTGCGTCGTTTTCTTCCCGAACCGGGTCTTCTTTTGACCGAACCGGTCTCTTGATACCGTTGCCAAGTCCCCTGGACAGTTGAACGACTCACATTTAGCCGCTGAGACACGTAAGTTTGCGAACAACCTTCTTCAAGTAGGGCTATAATTTTACCGGCCCTTATCGCTTTATCACTCATGTCAAAAAGTGGTATGAACGGAATGGCTTTGACCTTGTAAAAAGTCATTTTTAAACCTTTGTGAGCTCGGAGGGTTGTATTAATGGTTTTGATGATTATAATTCTGTAACTATATACGTTTTACAGCCGCGAATCAAATGTTCATCAACATACCACCTATTACTGGCCTGCAAATTGCAAAAAAACTTAAGAAAATTTGAATTTCGCGGGCTACCCTGGAACATCAACCTTAATTAGTATATGTATTGCCGCAGTATTGCAGACATAACATTCAGCATTCGCAGTTTTCTGAACCTCTATTTGATTAACAAATAAACTGGGGGAAAAAGTTTATAAACGCATCATTTTGGAGACAATTCTGAAACTTGGTCTAGCAACACTGTCATAAATTTCCCCAGTGTATTGTATAATCTGTGCGGTCTGCCAATAGCGTAGACAGAGAATAGGTGTCTACGGCCAATAGTTTATTCTGCTTTCTGTTAAACTCTTTGGCTAGCTATGGTAGATGCATACGTAGTATCTCTAAGTAGTCTGTGGTAGATGCCGTTCTACTTGAGCAACGACTGTTCACGCCCAGCGAAATTAGAATAACAAAGTAAATTAAAAAGCAATAACTATGAGAATATTCTGATATTGTATTGACATTTTTATTTAGCTTTATCTTTTGGTTGTTGTTTAAACGCGGAGGATGTCTGTGAGTGCTAGTGCTGAGAATCTTTCAACTGACGCACAGGTAAGTTTAGCGTGTGTATTGTGTTACTTGCACTCGCTTTTATTTTATTATTTAACTATGTACAATGAAGTTGACTCAGTGATATAAACGTTGTGACTGGCCGCTGCTGTAAAATCAGCTCGTTTTCCCGTTAATATAATTTAGTAGTGACTCATAACAAAGGGGAACCAAATACGGAAACTGTGACCTATAAGTGTGGACATCCGCATGCGACGCAGTATTCCTGCCTGGAGCCCCGTGAGTGATTAGCACCCCGCATACCTTAGCTATGATAAGTTATTGGAGTTCGGCGACACTCATTAAAAACATCTTTGACACAAAGGATAATTTCATGAAAGTTTTTTAACTTTTTGTACTTTCGTAAACAATCGAAAAACTTTTGTATCGCGCAACAATGATAATTAGGCTACAAAAACGTTATACTTAACCAAGGACGTTTAAACTAATTGTAAGAGTTTGTAGTCTCAATTATTTTACTTTTTTTAAATTTTAATGTGTTGCTGTAAAGTGTGAAGCTAGGTAACAATTATTGGTCTAGCCACCAATCACCAGCTATCCACCTGTTGCTCTATTTCACGATTGGCAAACTGAATGTACAGTGCAGATTCTTTTATTTCTACAACAGAATAATCTTATTCAGAAAAACATGTTATGTCTTGCATTTAAAATGTTCTTCTTTATCAAATCAGATCATTAATTACTGATTTGTGTCCTATTTTGCTTTAGTGGTCACTCCTATTTAGTTAAATTATCATTTTCGTTTCCTTTGTCTCACAGATTTGGGATGCAACAAACAAAACAGTATTTTAATAAATTAGATAAACAGATCTTCTATTTTATCTTTTTTAAATAACATTATGTTTGTGATGGTTGTAAATATAATATTGACGTAAGTATTTCTTTTAAATCAATGTTGGTGTTCCAGATCTTATCACTCGGTCATAATATAATACTAATAATGTCTCATTTAAAGTAGGTAGGTATGCAGTAATGATGAGTCCTAAAAAATCATTGCTATTTAAGTAAATTACTTGCCACTGAATACTAATACATTATGTAAATCATAAAAGAATTTGCAATTAACATATTGCAATAAAAAGCATCTCACTCCAATAGCAAATGACCCCGATCATAGAGCAGACTTGTTAATTGGCTGAAGTGAATGAGTCATACTGGATTCAATTATATTTCCATGTCCAATCGAGCATTCATCATAATGTTTAATGAGTCATAAAACCAAGTAAATCAGTATTGTTTACATGGTGTTGTGTATTTATTCTGATAATTTGATGACACTGTTTTCGATGCGAGTGACACATACTTTTTGTAATATGTTTCTCTTAGATTGGCTACAACTCTGTGTGTACAGTTATAAAAAAAAAGCCTTTATTTCCCATTACCCTTACATTAACATTATTTTACTAAAATGTACATTAATATTTTGTTTCTGTGTTAGTATTCTTACTTATGATCTATGTTAGTGTATTCGTTGGGATATGGGCCCCTCCACGGGTGAAGGCCTCCTCCATTTTCTTCCATTTGTCCCTGTTATTTGCAATCATCTGCCAATCATTTCCTGCTGTCTCTACTAGGTCATCAGCCCACCTCTTAATCGGTCTACCTATTCTTCTTTTTCCATCTGGCCCTTTCCACTCGGTAGTTTTCTTTGTCCACCTACCATTTTTGTATCGTCATACGTGGCCAGCCCATTGCCATTTCAGTGTTAAGGCTTGCATGAGGGCATCAGTTACCTTGGTTTTTTGCCAAATGATTTCGCTTCTGATTTTGTGTATTTTCCTTATGTTCAGTATGCTTCTCTCCATGGCTCTTTGTGTTGTTTCAATCTGTTGTTTCGCCCTTGTCGTGAATACCCGAGATTGGCAACCATACAGCAGGCAGGGCAGACAGTACAGTTATATATTATAGCAAATAATCTGAAAAAATATATCGAGATCAGAGTAATATTATATGAAATTAGAGAACTATTCTCTGACTACTAACTGCTATAGTGATGCCTGTCACTAAGGTGAGGCCACAATCAAAAGATCAAAAGTCAACAGTACATGCCACACCACGTACACAGTAAATTACATATAATTGATGATTATGTCATATTTGTTCCCAGAGCTGTGATGGGGGCTCCATGTGCTTGGAGTTGGCCCTGGAGGGTGAGCGCCTGTGCAAGGCCGGGGACTGCCGCGCCGGTGTGGCCTTCTTCCAAGCTGCCATCCAGGCAGGCACCGATGACCTCCGGACACTCAGCGCAATATATAGCCAGCTAGGGAATGCATACTTTTATCTTGGGGACTATAGTATGGCTATGCAGTACCATAAGCATGACTTAACTTTAGCTAGGTAAGTAGAGGTTTATTATTTTATCCAAGTTAACAATACAGATTGAGACGGGAGCACCACAATAGTACGAAAAACTTTATTCCGAGAGTCACAAATATGATTTTCAAAATACCGATTTTCATAATTCTGAATGGTTCAAAATTCCTAATTTTTGTTAGGTAGGGGTTGTTAGGTAAACAACTCCAATTTATCATTCATCCTATTTTTATAATTCCGAAAGTAAAGTTGTTTCGGGTCTGGGTATTTGTGTATGTAAGTTTAATAATAGATATATAATTCTTGTTTATAGATAAAGAGGATTTGGGTGTTCCCGATTGAGACGTACAATATACTAGCTTATGCTCGCGACTTCACCCGCGTGGAGTTCGAAAAAAGATATTAAAACCTTCCTCTTGAATCACTCTATCTATTAAAAAAAACCGCATCAAAATCCGTTGCGTAGTTTTAAAGATTTAAGCATACAAAGGGACATAGGGATAGAGAAAGCGACTTTGTTTTATACTATGTAGTGAATTGTAGTGATAGTAGTAAAATTAATTTGGAGTTGCTATAATCTATCAAAGGGTAACATATTATAGGTATTATGTAAATGAAATAAATTAATTGAAGATTTTTCGGTTTCCAGGACAATGAATGACAAATTAGGAGAAGCAAAAGCTTCGGGAAACTTAGGAAACACATTAAAAGTGATGGGCAAGTTTCCAGAAGCGATACAATGCTGCAAGCGGCACCTGGAGATCTCGCGAGCGTTAGGGGACAAGCTGAGCGAGGGGCGCGCGCTTTACAACCTGGGCAACGTATACCACGCGCAGGGGAAGCAGCTAGGCCGCGTGGGGCAGAACGACCCGGGCCACTTCCCGCAAGAAGTACGCGAGTGCCTCATGCAAGCAGTCGCCTATTATGAGTAAGCCCATCTTGCTTTATTTGCTTTTCTTTTGTTTTTTTTACATTAAAGTTTTTCTTCTGAATCTCTTAAATCCATGGAGGGCTTACGAAGAACCACGCGGTATTCTTGTAATCTAGTTTTATTCCCCTGTATTATTATTTCCCTGTGCACCAGCTAAAGAACACAAGTGCATTAGACTTTCTCTGACCACTTATTTAACCAAGAACATGTCATTATATTGCTCCTGACCGTTTTCGGTCACGGCGGCCAATCTTGGCGGAGATAAACCTTCGATGCGGAAGAAATTGGAGTGCACAAATGTGTGCGCACAAGGCGCAAGACACAGGTGCAGTCTCTGTTCCTTTTCTCCCATAGTCCTATGGGACGGTAATCAGACATGACCAGAGAGATCAGGCGCAGGACCAACGGCTTAACGTGCTTTCCGAGGCACGTGGGTATCATACCGCCAAACTCCGGGCTACCACTGAAAATTTTGTGATGAAAAAACTAAAAAAAACACACGCTCAGCAGGCGCACTTGCGACCACGAGACCAACGGAGCAGTCAACATACATATTATGGCAGACATGAACCACGTAATTGCTTTATAAAATTATGATTGTTGGTTGTTTCTTTATTTGCATGACCATCTCATAATACTTTGAAACACATCTCATAATACTTCTTTAACGTGTGTTTAGTCCCAAACTTGATGTCAGATTTGTATGCATTGCTCAATTTGGCTCAAAATATACTTATATGTCACGAATAGTGAGTGTAATTTATATTTTCGTATCTTTGCCAACATCGATATCTATAGAGAGAAACCCTTTCACTCTCGTAAAATGGCGTTCAGAACTTCTTCACTGCATCTCTTAGCTATTTTTTTTTAAACGAGACTATAATTTCATTAGTTTCACTTAATACATGCACACACACGTATTTTATCTTACCCATTAAATACTTAGCTCACCTACTCTACTCTTAGGTTGCAACTATCAATTAACGTGCACGCTGCGAATCGACGCCCACCTCTCTTCCCAAGCACTCTGTGTATTCTCAAAATCTCAACTGCTTCTTATTCTGGTTATTCATGTCATCAATATTTATCTAGAACACTAATGCCCGGTCTCACGAACTTTAGATGATAGTTTAAATGAAAGCCTTAATGAAAGGGTGCCTTAGAATTCTCAACTCTGGGCTGAGCATCGACTTTTGAAAATTCTGTAATCACCAGGCTACGGTAGACTAGGCTCTGGTCGTAGGCTTTATAAATTGCACGCTATTCAGCTCTCAGCCGTGTACTAATATAGCAGTCCGGCGGAGATCGTCGCTCCACCTAACCTAAGAGCGAATAATCCAAGTCACATTTAGCTGTTCATTTACGTGTAGGTAGAGCCAGCAAAATATCAGGCATCGATAAAACCTAGCAAATCATCACCTGCCTAACCTTTTTCCAACTAAGTTGGGGATGCAGCTAAAACCTACCGCATATAATAAAATAGATAATGTCAACTAATTTCTTTTATTACCATTACTTTTCAGAGAGAATCTCGAACTGATGCGCAGCCTCGGCGACCGGCAGGCGATGGGTCGCGCCTGCGGCAACCTGGGCAACACTTGCTACCTACTCGGCGACTTCGCCCGCGCCATCCGATTCCACACCGAGCGGCTGCAAATAGCGCGCGAGTTCGGTGACAAGGCGGCCGAGAGACGCGCCAATAGCAACCTCGGCAACTCCCACATATTCCTGGGCCAGTTCGAGAATGCTGCTGAACATTATAAGTACGTACCACCGATGATAGTGGGCTGTATTCATAAACGTTGCTTGAAGGTAAGTATCGTCGCTGCACCTGCCAAATTCCATATGTGCATCTTTTAATTTTTTGACCACCCACTAAATATAATCTTCGCTTCATTCGTGATTTATGTTGATAGATTTTATCAACATATCGCGCACATTTGTAATATTTGAACTAGTTGAATTCCATATTAATAATGTTGCAGTGTTTCCGTTTATTTATTCAGTACTTAGCACGTTTTTTGTTGTTTCCCAAAATCTTACAAAAATCACATAATATGGAACTTGTCAGGCACAGTGACGCCATGATTAGCGTCACGTTTCGTTTCTTAACTTCAGTCAGCGTTTATGAATAAAACCCTCTCTAGTTTAAGACCATACAATTTCAGAATCTTCGAAAATTTATTAGGATAATGTTAATTTTTTTTTGTATCGTATAAACAAACTCGCAAATACTGCGCGTTGTTTGCCAAATGCGACTATAATTAGAGTTGTAAGTATGCTCGGAATTAAATTAGCATGGTAAAATTGTGGTCGGGTCCTAATGGGTTCTTCCATTATGAATTTCTCATAAACAGCCACGGAGTCTGGATTTGTGCCCGGTCGATGGCTATAGGCATGCCTCCTATTACACGGGACTTAAAGATAGATGGCAAAATGTGGGTATACATCTCTGCCTTACCCTTCGAGGAGTAAATGAGTAATGTTATGTTTACGAGTATGTAATTCATAAAAGAGCTGTGCGCAAAATTTTAATATTCGGTGTTTCCGCAGTAGTGGGTTTGTATGTAACAGTAGTTTTTATGTACATTATGCATGAGCATGTTGCAAGGCGAGGTGAGCCACTGCACGCCACTCATGCCCACTGTGCCAACTGAACTCAATTCATAGAATCCATTCTAATAACATAAATAATGCAAAAGGAGCTCTCTCTGTTCAGTCGGTCTGTGATACAATTGACTGAACTGAGGGCATGGTTAGAACCGTGGCTATATATACTGCTGCGCTGAGTGTTGCGGGTTTGATCCCAACACGGAACAAATATTTGGGTGTTAGTTTATATGTTTGAATGTTGTTGTATAGAAAAACGTTTAAAACATAATATCGAGCCATCATTTCAGCCAGGATTCACCCACTGTTAGTGTGTGAATCCCTATGTCCCCTTTCTTCTTCCACTCTTCTCTGTTCGGTGCGTCTGTCATAATACCGCCATTTAAAATCGCGCTACAAAAAGTAAACAATTTCTGGATCTCCATGATAATGTTAATAAGAAGAATTCAAAATAAGTCTTTAATATTTTAAAGACTTATTATGAATTCGTTACATGAGCCACGGCTGCCGCTGCGCCACTTTATAGACATGAAAAAAACAGGAAATGCTTGAACGGAACATAATTTGTAATCATAGCAGATACAAAGTCCTACCGGTCTTTTCACAGTTATTGTAACTGTAATTTTGTATCATTGTTAAATTGAAAGTGATCCTTATTTCCATAACAGTAACGTTGCTGCTGGATTGATGTCACAGACGGGTCTCTCAAAATCACAGATACAGTAGAAGCTGGATAAGAGGGATCTGAAGGGACCTATCTTTTATAGAGGATTTTCATTTACACAGAACCGGGATTGGGAAGTGTGGCAGAAAAAAGGGGAGGCCTATACTCAGCTCAGCAGTGGTTGATTCCGGGCTGATATGATGATGAAGAACTAGCGCAAACCAAACCTTATGTTTAACAAATACATTCTCAGAAGTCGCATGAGGTCCTGGATTCAATTTCCGTGTCGGAAATTTTATAAAGCTGACGATGAACAGTATGATGGAAACCATAGGTTAACAAATAAGTAGGTAAAATATATTGAAATCACAAGCATAGAGCATACGTACATAAATAAAATAATATATACAGTGAAGTATAGATATAGTACCGGAGCATAAGCTCGCCATATATTACATGGGACTTAAATATAACTGACTTAATGTGGGTGTACTATTTGGTACACCTCTATTTATGCCTTCTAGGGTTACAGATTGATGCTATGATATTTAAATCGGAATTGCAGATCCACAATAAGAGTTTTCCTACAATGCCACGATGCACTTGCCGCTTTTGCTTATTGAATGACTATAATTTCTCTATCCTTAATATTTTTCTTTCTTGAGTATACTCATTCGAAGAACAGCTTAAATTATGTTTTGGTTATATTATTTGTTTACGTGTATTGGGGTATCAATATAAGTATACTTTTGCAATATCAAGTAGTTAATTGTTTAGTTATAATTCGGTACCCTATAAAAATGTCCTATTTAACCCAAAGATTTGGACTGGTAGAAAATACATTGTGGCTTTAAGCTAAATAAATAAATTTAATTTAGGCGGTTCTTCGAATTGAATTGGGTAGACACTAATGTAGTTAGTTAGTCTATATTATAGACTAACTAACTACATTAAATAGTGTCTAGTGTTTTATAGGGTACCGAATTATAACTAAACAATTAACTACTTGCGCACCAATACTAGATATATATTATATATCTAGTATTGGTGCGCATACGGCTTTTGCAATTGTCTTGTTTAGTACTATAGTCTTGATGTTCACCTTTTCTGTACGTAATTGGAAAAAAAGCGTAGTTTTTTGTGTACAGTCACCAGCAATGACATGTATAGGTAAATGCAGAACGTTTTGAAAGTGATTTCCTCCTCCTGTATGGATCACTATTTTACGAACATAGCATTTTAGAAAGTTTTACGAAATTATTATTATCGTATTAGTTGCAATACTTTGGTTTGTACTTTGAGAAGTACAAACCAAAGTATTGCAACTAATTAGTAATCTGTGGTATTGCTTTTAAGTTTTGCTAAGTGTATGCTTTTTATTGCTTGTGACTCTACATAAACATTGCACAAACTGAAATATATTCTAAAAATGTCAATTTATCAAATTATGTGGTTATTTTGTGACGGCACGTTTTGCGCAGTGGCTGAGCAGTTAGACTGAGTGTCGCGGGTTCGATCCCCGTACGGAACAATTATTTTTATGGTCTACAGATGGTTGTTCTGGGTCTAGGTGTTTGGTTTGTGTATGTGAGTTTAAATTCCTAGGGCAAAATGATTAAAAATAATAACCATGAATTCTCTGAAAACACGAAACCTATAGACATTTTTAAATTGCAATTTCTTTAATCATGACACAATACGCTTTGACATGACTGGAGCGAACCTACTGCATGCGCGCGTAGTGCATGCGCGCGGAATCCATATCTCTTGCTTTTGTGCACCGGCTTGGAACTCCATAGAAAAAGTCAGACAGCCACGCCACTTGTGGCCACGCAACTGTCTTCTATAGAGTTTCATGCACACACACTAACACCCGTATCTATAAACAAGTCATAGTGATTACTTGAGTAAATGTCATTATTTAAGATACGATTTTTTCTCTGTAGTTTAGTAATTCCTCCTTGATGTTAGAACCTATCAAAGGTTAGAATTCTTAGGTTTGCTTTCATTGACGGTTCTAACTTCGTTTAAATTCTTGCTCATTGCATAAAAATGTTTGCATAAGTAAGTGTTGCTTGGATAGATTTAAAATATATCTAAAAGCATGTCAGTATTATTCACAGAGAGCGGAAACGCCTCGGTGGTCGTTTTTGGAGGCAGCCTTATTGACAATTTTCAAACAATATTGTTTGTCGTACTTCATAACACGAAAGTACAGAAGCTGTGCGTTCAACTTGGGCATCGTGAAATTTATTAGTACAGTCACGAACACTGATATGTAGACACGCTGCAACTTTTAAAAGTTATTTTCTACTACTATATTTATTGTTATCTTGTGTTGTAACAGATATACCATTTTTGAACTCATTTTGTTACGAAATAGATTTTATCATAAAGTAGATTGTTTCACAAAAATCGGATCGAGATCAGGTTTGATTTTTGCTGCCGGTATATGTATACATATTAGTATTCGTGACTGTACTGACATCTCTAGAACCTTCCGGCATTTCGTGCTCTCTCTCTCATATACATTTTAATAACACTCAAGGCTCTGCGTTAAGAAAGTTGAGAACGTCATAAATATATTTTTTTATAATACATACCTATTTATTTTTATATCGTTTGGTTCTATGGATAACCATGTAAATGAATTACGTTGAAACCTCTAAATTCTAAATCATCTATACTTATATAGGAATTTGGTTTCCACACATAGTCCTTAAAGTGGACCATTTTGCGTGAGCCATGCCGGTCGTTACTCCAACCAGCCCAACTCCCTGCAGAAGTAGATCCATCTAAACAGTCTTCTCAGGACATCTGCAAGGGATCTTGGTGTTCCAAGAGTTTCCTTGCGGATCTGGGGTTACTCTCTGCATAGAGGCCTGTCGGTGATACCTAGGATGACATAATTCTCTTGCCCTCATCTCATCCCAATTCATTTGGGGTTGGCGCAGGATGTCTCCGCCTTCCATACTTCTCTATTACTCGTCATCACGTGACAGTGGTACTTAGGGTGTAAATATGTTAATTCAGTGAGCAGTGTCCAGTGGTCCCCGCCACCAGACGCGTGCGATCTTTGTCCAGGCGCAGAAGGCGCTTGGTCAGCTTCATATCCAGGGATGCTAATGCCTCCTTGGATTGCCTACACCCTGGTGTTGAAGTCCACTACTTCTCCGCTTGGGTTTGATTCTATAACTTATCTCCTGATAGAATGTAGTTGTTCCGAAGGCTTTCGTGTTGGAACCCTTTCTGGCAAGTTCGTCAACTGTATCGTTACCAAGTTTCACTGTGTCCATTAATGCATTGTATGCATTATAGTGTTGCGGTTTAGTACTGTAACGTGTTTTAGGGCATTCAAGTGTTAGTCTCAACGTGATCTAGTTTCTCTTTAAGGATTGAAGGTCTGAGGCACTGTCGGAAAGTATACGTGACTTCCCTGACTTATGGTGTGTGCCGTTTGGATTATTCCTACACATTGCGCTTGATAGAAAGTTGAGCATTCCCAGGGGCAGCCGACACCTGTTTCGTCGTTGATTTTTGATCCTCTTTGCTCTTTTGGACCTGAGTAATCAGACACCTCCGCTGTGACCTCTATGTCGTAGTGTTTTTGGTAGCAGTGTGTTTTCTGGGTTGTATCGCTGGGTGATGCCATCATCTTTTTTATTCGTGTGTATTTGATTCTGGAATCTTAACTCAGGGTGCCGGATATTTCCAGCCTGACCCTAGTAAGATTACTAAATTGATAAAAACAGAGCAGCGCTTGACAGTTTTATGCAACTTTCAGAATTAATAGACGCCAGCACATCAAGCTTCTCGAAACTATCAAATCCAATCAACCTTAAATCTAAAGCTTTTAACGATAAAATTGAAAATCTATTAAAGTTTGACAGATTGTGGTAGCTTGTTGTGCTGGCGTCTACAATCACAATTCTTTCACATTTATTTTTCGTCCGAGTTTGTATCCCAATCAAAACTACACTGTCTTTTAATGCTATAAGATTGCTGTTGACTTGTATTGTTGCCGCTGACAACTCGGTATTTACAGTAATCTGATTTCCCTACAACAAGGTTAATACTAGATTACTCTTATCAGAGGTCAAATATCAGTGAATGAACTGTAAGATTTCCATCTCTGTTACTCAAACTGACAGCCTCTCTGTGTCACGTTTTCGGCCAGGTGACCATTTGTGACGTCTTAAAGCAGTATTTTTTGTGTGGGGAAGACCTGGCGTTAGCCACCCTGTATAGTCCTGCTGTCGCTTTCCAACACTAGATTAAGATTTAAAAAAAACTGTTGACGTCATGGTAATGCTACAGGTATCTTAATTGCACGATGGTAATGGTTTCAGGCGTACCCTCTCGCTGGCAGAAGAGCTAGGTGACGCTGCAGTGGAGGCGCAAGCGTGCTACTCTCTCGGCAACACATACACACTGCTGCGCGAGTACCGAGCCGCTGAGCAGTACCATGCGCGCCACCTAGCGGCCGCTCGCCGCCTTCACGACCGCGTCGGAGAGGGCCGTGCAGCATGGTCTCTTGGTAACGCTCACGCCGCTCTCGGCAACCACGAGAAAGCGCTGTACTTCGCCAATGAACACTATAACATATCCAAAGAAGTGAGTTTTGAACAAGGTAACGAGGTTGTGGTATGGTGATGGTGAAATATTATAGTGGAATCGTTTTAATTGGTCTATACGAGCCTAATGACCCTACATGGATCGAAAGGTCGCAATTGTAAACGATAGTTATCACTGCCCATACATAATGTTTTGACGGCACGGTTGGCGCAGTGGCTGAGCGATTGGACTGCTGCGCTGTGTGTCGCGGGTTCGATCCCCGCACGGAACAAATATTTGTAAGGCCTACAGATAGTTGTTTCGGGTCTGGGTGTGTTTGTGTTTAAATGTTTGTAAACGCACCCACGATACAGGAGTAATCCTAGTATTAACGTTTTTTTTTTAAAAATGTCGTTGTTTGAAAAGCGTATATAGTAATTATGTTAGTATACATCGTTCCGGCAACTAACGAGAATATTACGAAACTGAGTCAGTAACTCAGTGAGTGAATTGACGCCATTAAAAAAAAAACTGGCCAAGTGCAAGTCGGACGCGCACATGAAGGGTTCCGTAATAAACGGCAAAAAAACCGCGTTTGTTGTATGGGAATATTTAGTATTTTTTGTTAAAGCGGCAACAGAAATACGAGTACATAATTTGCAGAATTTCAACTGTCTAGGGATACCGCCTGGTTACCGGGGCTCGGAAACCGGTTAATATTATTAACCGGTTACAGTCTTGACCCCAAACCGAAATCGATTTAGGTTAAAGGTTGTACTTTACCGGTTTTTACCGGTTTATGTGGAAAGCCGGTTTTAAATAAATTTTGTTTTTGGTAGTGTAAATTAACCGGTTAAAACCAAGTTTCGATAGGGTCCCCGGCCTCGGCAAGTCGAAATATGAATCTACCCGCACCATTTATGTTCTCCGGTTATATTTTACCGATAATGTCGCTGTAACTTGATATGTGTTAAAACTGTAGATAAAAAAATAACTACATACTGAATTAACCGGTTAATTACGGTTTTAAAATCGATTGTGGTTATGTAACCGATAACCTTCATCATTTGGGTTACAAAACACAGTTAATTTGTTACCCGGTAAATGAAGGAACGATATACCGAACGGAATGAACGAACGGAACGGAACGGTTTACCTGTTATTTTTTATCAATTTGTTTTTGTCCTGTGGGAAACCAATAAATCATTTTTCTTTCTTTCTTTTATATATTAACCGGTATTTAACCGAAATTAACCGCTCTTTTTAAACCGGTTCCGAGCCCTGCTGGTGACAGACAGGCAGACTGACAGTGAAGTCTTAGTAAAAGGGTCCCGTTTTTACCATTTGGGTACGGAACCCTAAAATATCCATAGTCATACTAGTGTGACTACGGATCAGGATAAATTATCCATAGTCATACTAGTGTGACTACGGATCAGCCGTTGTCACACCAGTGTGACTACGGATAAATATAATTAACCATAGTCACACTGGTGTGGTAGTTTAGTGTGACTATGGGTCGGTCATGCTAAAATCATAGTGTTTTACTTTTTTAGTCCAATCAATCGTTTTTTTTGCAAATCGCAAAATACCACTAATTTCGCACTATTCAGCCGCAGCGAAAGACGTAACAACCGCTTTGTAGTGCAAGCTGATTAGAACTTTATTCTAACAGTATTTCAAGCGAAGTTTGAACCACCACAAATAGGGTTGCTAATCTGAGGTACATACCATACGCTCTTAAAGGAATCAAAACGGTCTTTTATATTTACAATGAGAGTCTACCATTAATCCTTCCGCTGCTATTGCTTTGACCTACATACATAACATCACGCTTGTAATCCCCGAAGGGTTAGGCAGAGGTGTACCCATTAGTACACCCACATTTCGTAAGTTATGTTCAAGTTTCATGCAACCGGGGGCAAGACTAAAGTATTTAAGTTTTAAAATAGTAAAAATAGTTCCATTTCAACTATTTTCAACATAATTTGAAGGAAAAAAAAAAACAGACTTTAAATTGAAAATAACATCCTGGACACTTTCCGCCTTATTCATAAAAATAGTTACGAGTTGTTTAACTTAAGCTTGGTTTATCTCGCATGCCGTCTCACTTCAATAATATTCAAATGAAAGTGACGGCATGCGAGATAAACCAAGCTTAAGTTAAACAACTCTTAACTATTTTTATGAATAAGGCGGTTAATTTGTTACAACAAAGGTCTACATTAACTCTCTGACTGCTATTTAAGTTCGAAAGCACCAAATAAACATATTTTTGCCAACTATATTTTGGACATCAGTGACGTGCCTAGGATCAAGCAATATAGAAAGCCCTTAGAACAAGCAGACTATTTTGGTTTTTAATAACGGCTGTTTTATTTCCCTATTATTTAAAGGGGTTTGAACTTTTTTGTATGGGAGCTGGCATATTGACCCACCGCCATTTTGATTTTTTTTCGAAATCGCAGCCCACGATGAAAGTGGTATGTATGAATGGAGGACATTTAGACGAACAAAAAATGACATGAAACATGGTACCCCAAAGTGTCACGTTATCGAGATATTTGAAGGTAAAGATTCTAAAGATCAACATATGAGTACAGTGACCACACCAAAAATAGATCTTTTACGCGTCTATTTGCGTTGATTATTATTATTACAGTTTATTGAAAGAGAGTACACACATTACATACTACTAGAAGTACGAGAAACCTATTCTTTGACATAACATAGCGTTTCGTTGCGTTGCGAAGCGATTTTATCGTGTGTATAATATAATCAACCTGGGAACTATTTATTTGGATACAATTTAACGCCTTTAGACGTAATAAGTCTATTTTTAATGATTGTGGTTGTACTTAATTGTCGATCTTTACCTTCAAATATCTCTGTAACGTGACACTTTAGGTGCCATGTTACTGGACATTTTTTGTTCGTCTATATGTCCTCTATCCATACATACTATGTCTTTTTGCGAACCTGTCATTTTGCGTTTCTGTCTTTTCGCGAACCTGACATTTTGCGTTTCTGTCTTTTCGCGAACCTGACATTTTGCGTTTCTGTCATTTTGCGTTTCTGACCATTTGAGAAAAAAATCTCACACCTGACGATTTGCTAATCTGGCATTTTGCGTTTCTGACATTCTGCGCCTAAACCCTTTCATCGTGGGCCGCGATTTCGAAAAAAAATCAAAATGGCGGCCAGGTTGATATGCCTCATCCTCATCTAACAGACTAAACCAGGGTCTATAATTTTTGAAACCAAAAAAAATTACAGTAGGATGAAACCCATTAGAAAAGGAGGGGAATATGATCAAAATGATAAGAAAAATTAATTACGGTCGATCCGAGTTCGGGAAGTGGGGGTGGGGGGGGTTTTAAGGGGGGAAAACGGTTTTTCTCGATTTCCGGCAAAACTACAAGTCCTATGGAAAAAAGTTAAATGGCAAAGTTGCAGGTAATAAAAAGATCTACAACATTTGTATTTGCAATTTTTTCACATAACCTCAAAATTTAGGTGAAAAATTCAAAAAAACAAGTTTTTGGTTTTTAATTTTTATCTTTTACAAAAAACATTTTTTTTTTCACGAAATTTAGTGAAAACTTACATTTTTATGCCCTTAATACACTGTAATTTTTTTGATTAAAAATATTTATTTTTCACCTTATTATTGACTTAATATCGAAAAATCAGCCATATTTTCAATCGAAAATTCTGACGTCAAAATATCTGCTTTTTTAAAAAAGTTGGTGGGCGTTGTGTTCCTTATAATCTCTACTTTCTGATGATGTATAAATAACAGGTAGTAAGGGCCAAACCCTCCTAGCCCCTTCCCCACTTCTCTGTGAAATACCTTTTGATGGGCCAAAATTTTCCGTAGGTCTCCACGATATCGACTGGCCTGTTGGTCTAGTGGTTAGTGACCCTAACTGCTATGCCGGAGGTCGTGGGTTCGATTCCCACCCAGGACAAATGTTTGTGTGATGAGCACGATCATTTGTTCTGTGTCTGGGTGTAATTTATCTATACTAATATTATAAAGCTGAAGAGTTTGTTTGTTTGTTTGTTTGTTTGTTTGTTTGTTTGAACGCGATAAACTCTGGAACTACTGGTTGGATTTGAAAAATTCTTTTTGTGTTGGATAGTTCATTTATCGAGGAAGGTTATAGGCTATATAACATCACGCTACTACCAATAGGAGCGGAGCATAAATGAGAAATGTTGCAAAAACGGGAAAAGAAAATTCCTTTCTGAGAGCTTCCGTTGCGTGCGCTGCGAAAACGGTTTAAGTTACGAGAATATCATGTATGAAGTAGTTATTCGTCTTTAAAAGTTCTAAAAAAAAGTCCGCGACAGCATCTGTCTATCTTTTAAGATTGACTCACTGTAACCATTTTTTACTATTAAAATGTTAGGTTAAAAAGAATTATTTTTTGCGAAGCTTATTTAACCCATATGGTATTAATCTATATCTAAATAAATGTGTTCGTTAGAACGGAAATTTAATATAGAATATTTGTGCTCTTTACTCTATACTTACAGTTTAAACAAATATCTTAGAAGATATCGCAATGTAAAAATACCCGCGCGGAAAAATAATTACGCGGGTTGCGTCGCAATGTAGGTACGGGGGATTCTGGCTGGCCTCCGGGAAATTCAAATTCAAAATATTTACTGCATCATAATGTTTACAAGTACAGAGTGTTATAGTATATTTAACAGTAAGAGATAGATTTTATAGTAATTCACACTTTAATATAATCTAAGCTAATCTAAACTATTGTAATAAAGAGGAAAGATAAGATTTTTTGTTTGTTACGATTTAGCTTAATTAATGTCGGATAGTCGATATATCGAGAAAGGTTATAGCTATATTTATGTGACGCAGACGAAGTTGCGCGGGTCAGCTAGTCTATAATATGTATGTATTTAGAAATATATAAGTATGTTTATCAGTTGTCTAGTACCCATAACACAAGCTCTGCTTAGCTTGGGACTAGATGGCGTTGTGTGATAGTTGTGGAATATTATTATTATTATCTCCTTTATTCATTTTCTTACATATAGATTGCATTTTTAAATATTTCATACAAAATTTATAAAAAAACATTTAAAAATGTAAAAAATAGTGGTCCACCGATAGCGGGAGCAGGGTCCAAGCTACCGGTAGTTAGGGCTCCAGAGACAGGAACCTCCTCACAATGCGGGCCGTATCGAGGAGTACTGCCTTCTGAATCAGGCCCTTGATCCAACCACCAAGTGAGAGTTTGGACAGGTTGTCGTCCAGACTCTTCGCTATAAGACCATTGGCCGTTACGACTATCGGCACAATGATAGCCGAGCCCACATGCCACATATCGACAACCTCGTGTGCTAAATCCAGATATTTTATTTGTTTCTCTTTTTCAGCTTTCACGAGGTTCTCGTCATGTGGAATGGTAACATCGATTATCATTGCGCGGCGCGCTGATCGGTCTATCACCACTATGTCAGGCTTATTGGCAACAATAGTCCTATCAGTGATGATAGACTGATCCCAGTACAACGTAACATGGTCTTTTTCGAGAACTGGGTCGGGCACATACTTGTAGTACGGTAACTCAGACTCCACAAGTTTATATTTCAAAGCAAGTTGCTGGTGAATAATCCTGGCTACTTGATTGTGCCTGTGCAAGTACTCGCCGTTAGCCAGACGAGAACAACCAGAAATAATATGTCTGATGGACTCACCCGGACGGTGGCATGCCCGACACACGTCAACCGTCCCATCCTTCATAATATATTTCCGGTAGTTATTCGTCAACATAACTTCGTCCATAATTGCACAGACAAAACCTTCAGTTTCCCCAAAGAGGTCGCCGAAACGTAGCCAGGACACGGACGCTAGAAAATCTACATCGGGCCCATGAAGAGCCCGGTAGAAGCGCCCGTGAAGCTCCTTGCTTTGCCATATTTCCTTGCGGTCATCAGCAGTAAGTACTACAGGTTTGCGCCAGTTCTCGTTAGCCATGGACAGCGGGGTGAGTCCCTTGTCCACTGCGACCACATCTCGGTGCATACCCACATCGGCTTTTAAAAAATATTCTCTGAGACTGCACACCTCGCGGTTGTGGAGGGTCTTCGCGTTTAAAAAGCCTCGACCCCCGCATTTCCGCGGGATGTACAGTCTCATGACCGATGATCGTGGGTGATGCATCCGATTTGCGGTCAGCAATGTACGGACTCTCCTATCCAAGGTATCGAGTTCAGTCTGAGTCCATTTTTTTTTTCCATTTTTTTTTTTTTTTTTTTTTTTTTTTATTTTTTTTTTTTTATTATTATTATTATTATTATATATAAATTATCTTAAAATAACAATAAATAGGCATAAAACAGCAATAAATACGCTTATAATTTCTTGTCTAGGCCATTATTTGGTAGTGGGTATTATTTCGCAGCAGCTGACTTTGCATTTTCTGAGAAAATTTACCATTGCAATGAATATTATTTATACATCATCAGAAAGTAGAGATTATAATATAAGGAACACAACGCCCACCGACTTTTTTAAAAAAGCAGATATTTTGACGTCAGAATTTTCGATTGAAAATATGGCTGATTTTTCGATATTAAGTCAATAATAAGGTAAAAAATAAATATTTTTAATCAAAAAAATTACAGTGTATTAAGGGCATAAAAATGTAAGTTTTCACTAAATTTCGTGAAAAAAAAAAATTTTTTTGTAAAAGATAAAAATTAAAAACCAAAAACTTGGTTTTTTGAATTTTTCACCTAAATTTTGAGGTTATGTGAAAAAATTGCAAATAGAAGCGTTTTACCTCACAATAAAACGCATATTAATTTACTTACCTTATTCGAAGCTTATTTAATTGAGATAGGCCCTGCGTTTCCCGCTGATCGTATTTCTATATATCTGTCTCTTTCTGGTACGTCACTTCCGCTTGGCAGTGGTAGGGAGGCTCGTTATGCGAGACGCGCCATTTTGAATTCATTGAGTCTAATTACCAGGCAGAGCTTGAACATAAGCTTCGAATAAGGTAAGTAAATTAATATGCGTTTTATTGTGAGGTAAAACGCTTCTATTAATTTGACTTGACCGTTATTCGAAGCTTATTTAATTGAGACGTGTTTGTTATCGCCTGGTGGAAGTGACGAAGACGCCAATGTGAGCTAGTATGATTATTAATAAAATGTACTGTGGATATGATTTAGTAAAAACCAGTTACTTGTATCTAAAATGCATACAGAGATTTGTAGACATTTATTTATTTAAAATAAAGACAGTTTAATATATTTGATCATAAATTTGATCGAAACAAAAACACCTCATAGGCAATAATAACAGTAAAATCAGGTCATTATGAAGACATCATTTCTAATCAACTGGATTAAATAAAGCAGTTACAGAAGTATGGTTTACAGTGGGTCTAACCTCACGTCTATAAAATTTACAAAATGTATTTTGTGATCGCCAGTTACCTCTGGCAAGAATCTCCTCAAGGGGATAATTATCTACCCAATTTTTTGAGGCCACAGCTGACCTAAAACTCCCAGGAGTTGCCTTAATACCGGCTTCTACTAATAAGGACTTGATCCAGCCAGCAATCAGGGTTTTCGATGCAGGTTTAGGTTCACCTCTAATGTTAATAAACAAATTACTACAATTTGCAGCATTTCTACGATTCTCAAGAAGCGAGATTGCATGCTTGGCCCAGTAGACCGGGTCTAAGTTTTTGTTATCTGCATTAGAAATAAACCTCCAACCAGATTGTCTGTAATCTGCAGAATCAGTTTTCGATCCAAAAATCGGCCAAAAAACTAAAGCATCATTTTGATTACAATAATTATTAGAATCAACTCTGAGCAAAGTTAAATCATGAATTCTTCTCCCGGAAGATAACAGAAGTAGAGCAGCCGTATGTCTCTGCACTTGAAAAATGTTATTTTCATCAATGCGTTTACTCTCTAGGAAATTAGCAAGGTCATTTATGTTCCAAACCGGGGGTTTATCATGGGTGACCGGTTTATGTAACGCGATAGATTTTAGAACATGTTTAACTAGGACATTTGAGCTTAACTGGCCGGAAGATTCTGGGTTGCAAAGGGTTGCGACCACAGATTTGTGTAACAAAATCGAATTGTACGATAAGTTATTAATTAAATGGAGATCAGATAAAAATCTAGCCAAATCGCTTCCTACCGGAGTTGAGGGGTTAACTTGGTGCGTTTCGCACCAAACTAGCCATCTCTTCCAAGCAACGCTATAAACTTTACGCGTTGATGGACGCCATGACTTCTCAAGAAGTTCTAATTGGCTACTATTCCAGGATGTTAGCATACCAGACCACCCCCACATTTCGACACTTCCAGAGTCTTGTCGTGGACGTTCGGTGGTGGTAGTCCTGTTGTCGTGTCGATCAAGACTTTGTCTAGGTGATATAGCGTAAATGGGGCTGCTAGGGGTCGCGAAAATACTCGCTCCCATCGTGGAACTACTAGCAGGTACGTTCCCTGTGCTTGATTGAGATAACCTAGCACCTTGGGAATCAGAAAAGGTGGAGGGAACACCCACGCTAGGTTGTAATTCCACCTCTGGGAGAACGCGTCGCAAAACAGGGCTTGGTCGTCGTTTTGGTCTAAGGACACGTAATTCGTCACTAGAGCTCGGTTGGACGCAAATAGGTCGATCAATGGAACTCCCTATTTGGAGAATGTTTTGTTCGTGCATTCTGCAGACTGATGCCACTCTGGAGTTACACGAAACCTCGACAAGTGATCCGCGTGGCCGTTGTATATACCTGGTATATAAAACGCGTTCAGGTGAATTTGATAATTCTCCGTTATTTCGAATACTTTGTAGGTTAAGTCCAGGAGAGGAGCCGACTTGGTGCCGTTCTCGTGACGGACATATGCAACTACCGACGTGTTGTCGCTCTGAATCTAAACTGTCTCGTGTCTCAGGAGCTGATAATGATCTTCCAAAACTCTTAGGATTGCTTACATTTTCTTTTCGTTGCCATGAAGATCTTTCTCGGTTTCTGAACACAGACCGGAGAGAGATAGATTGTCCAGGCGAGCTCCCCAAGCGATGTCCGGCGCATCTGTTGTGAGGAAATGAGCAGGAGGCGCTATGTGTAAGGCCGACGGAAGATGACCATTCTGGCTCCACAAAATCAGATTGTCTATGGCAGCACGAGGTAAGGTGTGTAGTAGTAACCTGTGGTCTGTTACTGTGCGATATGCATTCATTAGCTTGAATCGATCTGCTATGACGTAAGAATTCAGAACTTTCAAATTGAAAACTGGCCGATTTGAGCCGTCGCCTTTGGGGACAAGAAACATCGACGAAAGGAAGCTTGGCGAAACAACAGCTCGCTCCAGAACACCCTGTTCTATCATTTTGTTTATGACAGATGTCATTACGACAGATTCTGGAACGTTTAGGTTGGTTTTGACCACGCTTGGATGTAAAAGCGGTGGTTTCCGCAAAAGGTGAAAGGGTATGCGATACCCTGTTATTATTTTTAGAATGTAATTTGGTGCATTCATTTGTTCCCATTGGCCTCGAAACTGAAGGAGACGGCCTGCTCTGAACGAGTCAATACTTACGTCGTTTTTTGTCATTATTATGCTGTGGAGGCGATGACGCGCGTCTTCGTCCGTACCTTGGTTGATTATCTTGCCGAGCATTCGATCGGCCTCGAAAGCTATTGCGATTATTCGGTGCGACCGAATTATATTGACCAGCATGACCATGAGCGTTACAGCCACCTTGCGGAGGTGGGTTACCGCTGCTGCAACCACCTTGCTTATATGGGTTACTGCTGGCACATGGCGAATGTGCATTACTGTGTTGGCAAGCCTGAGCTGTATGTGCAAAGCCCTGCGAGGACTTATTGTAAGGCTTCGACCCCTGCGAGGGGTCTCGAAACTTTTTTGCATCTACCTGCGAGGTAGAAGTCTTATGAGCCTTTTGCAATGGCCAAAAACATTTTCTTATGCCACCAGCTTTTTCTACCGCAGTAGTAAACTTCTCAGCATTAAACAGGTTGGTACCTACATGTCGGTGGAATTTTCTTTAAGCTGGCCTTCATCAAAGGGTCCTTTGCTTGTATAATGACACAATCTCTCCTCATTTGGAGAATCTCAGCGCGATGTCCACAAACAATCTGTAATAAGTCTGAAGAACACTTATTAAAGTCCCCTGTGGAAAAAAGGTCATTAACTTTTTGAAGCAGAGTGTCCGAATTGACAGAATCATTATTCCTTGCCCATTGTAACAGTTCCTGAAGAGTTCCTTGCAAAACCTCCCTTTGTTTGAGCACACACATGGTCAAGGCTGCGAAAGCCTTATCAGCATAAATGAGGTGAGGAGGAGACTCGTAAACTTTAACTTCCTCGTTCATTTCAATATCTGTAAAACCCGGCGAATAATTGTATAATTTTTGGGTTTCAGAATACCTAATTTCATTCCAGTCACTTTTATCTAAATGTTGCAAATCACATAGCAACTTCAAATGTTTCTCGGAAGTCTTAGGCACCGTAGGCTCCTTAAGCTTAGTTTGAAAAGTTAAGGTAAATTCTTGATCACCACGTGCACTAACATTATCAGGTTCAACATCAAGCATTCGTTCGTAACGACTTTCACTAACACCTGACAATAGTGAGATAGCATCATAATCCAAATCAGTACTCACGTGTTGACTGGTGCCTTTGCAAACCATTTGCCGTCGAAGGCTACGTACCTCTTTGGCTAATTTTCGAACCTTGCGTTTAGAATGCCGCTTGTGTTTGCCTCCCCTTTTCTTGTTGCGGCGACTTCTCTTTGGGTTGCCTCCGCTTGACGAGGAGCTATTACTGGAACTCGAGCTACTAGAACTCGAGCTACTGGAACTGCTTGACCGAGCTCGCCGCTTTCGCGGCGAAGAAGGTCCTGGAAGCACATCACTAATCGCCCTATCGGCGTTTTCACATGGATTTTCCATACTAAATATCGAAAGATTAAACTTTATTCACTTTTTAGTTCGAATAAACCGTTAGAATTTCTTTCACGTGTACACTTATAAACTGAACTAGCTGCTGCCCGCGACGTCGTCTGCGTGAACGCTATACAGCACCAAAAATACCTTTCCATTTACCCGTTTCTTCTTTACATTTTATATCTACAGAAAGTGCAGTAACAGAGGGAGACTGTCTTTTGTAAAATTGACCTTCAAAAAGTGCTGATTTTCAGCCTGCTTTAGTCATAAGTTGTGACTGAAGCAGATTGAGAAAAAAATGAATTAGGAAGACAGAATGGGGTAAAAATACATACTTATAGGACTTCTCGATAAACCATAGTAGTGGTTTGGCTCTCCGCAGTCAAAATGTATAGAGAGTCAGGACTGGTGACGCGGGAGCAAGCGAAGTACAATTTATTGCCCGTGTGAGAAGCAGTTCATCTAGAGGTCGGTTCGCAGATAGGTTCCGAAGAAGCATAATCGGGACACCGACCTTCAGCTTGACGGTATGCGCTGGAGGTCCACTTGCTAACAGGGAGCTCAGAAATTCCACGGGATAATGTGTGGCGTCATCTTGCTCGACCACAATGTCTATAGTGGTGTAGACCACTTCATTCCGTTCAATTTCCGAGAGAATGCATTCGTTAATTGCTGCAGCCTGATCATTTTTTTGCTTTAAAATAGCCCGCTCACACACCCAACAATTCTGTTGGTGCGGTATACGACTGATGTCCCCGTACACACAGCGAATGGGTTCTTCTTAGATGGATACAACTACAATGAGAGATTCTGGTAGCACCACCTGTCCACCTCTCTCCTCTGGTAGAGTGCCTTCGCCAAGACTTAGAAAGACATCGAAGAATTCTTGAGCACGTGCATTGCCGCCGAGCCGAGCTCTCATATTAATGGTCAAGCGCAGAGTGCGATCTCGTGATCACAACGAAGATCGTTTCAATGAAGCATTCACCTCGTCAGCCCTCAATCCCCGCGTCACCACGGGAAGCGTTTGTCGGAAATCGCCACTGAACAGAACTGTGACACCACCCATCAAATGTTCGTTCCTGCGGATGTCCTGCAGGGTTCTGTTAACTGCCTTCCTATTGGCCATCGTACACTCATCCCATACGATCAGTGAGCAATCCTTGAGCACGGGTGCCTTATCACTGTTACGTGACGCACCACAAACAGGCGTTTCGGCACTCTCTAAATCGATAGGAATTTTAAACATGGCATGTGCTGTCTTGCCACCCGGAAGCAGTGTGGCAGCGATTCCCGACGACACTACAGCAATGGCAATTTTGCCATGCCTCCTGACCTCTGCAAGTATGCCAGTTGTAACAAATGTTTTTTTCTGTTCCACCAGGAGCATCCAAGAAAAACATTTTACCCTGGTTTTGCCCAACGCTTTCAAGGACGGTGTCATAAATTTGTTTTCGCTCTGAAGAGAACAAAGCGACATGGTCATTTCGTATGGTAGTCATTACACCCGGATCGTAAAATGCCTCAGCGTTTTACTCCTGATTTCCGCGGTCTTGATGCGGTGATGATTAGGGAGCTGGTAACCCATATTCGACCAGTGGATTGCCGCCGATAGAAATGACCACGTGTTGAAGTGAACTGCGACAGGTGTTCAGCACGCGTTCATCAGTTACTTCGACTTCGTCTCTAGTAGCACGCCTTAAAAGCTCGGAGAATATCTTCAGACAGATGATGGCGATACTTCTCCCACAATGCTACCGGGTTTGCGACTCCACAAAACACCAAGATGACGGCAAACAGATGACGCATGCGGCTGGGACTGTTACCTACTGACGCTCGCCTCCGCGAAGGTGTCATCCCAGTTTTGGTCACCGTCGAGAAGGTGACTTCGAGGCTGCGCGGTTAGTGGGATACTCCACGCCATCAAATGTCCTCAGAAAGGCGAAAGACGTTGGGCCTCGGACCGTGTGAAGTAACAACCGCAGAAAATATCATTCACCATTATTCATGTCCACGGTATAAACTCTACCCAATGCGGTATCCTTGAAAATTCCCGTAAAACCTTCCACAGCACGTCCTCGTCGATGTCGGTTAAATACACCCCTTTTTTCTTTTTTTTGAACTGCCTCGTTGGTCTAGTGGTCGTAAGCGCGATTGCTGTGTATGAGGTCCTGGGTTCGATTCCCGGGTCGGACAAAAAGTGCTATTGGGTTTTTCATTAGAAATTTCCCAATAGTAGGCCGGTGTTTGGAAGTTGCCGGTATAGTACCCCCGTGCCTCGGAAAGCCGTTGGTCCTGCGCCTGATCTCTCTCCGGTCGTGTCGGATTGCCGTCCCATCGGACTATGAGAGGAAAGGAACAGAGAGTGCACCTGTGCCTGCGCACACACTTGTGCACTATAATATCTCCCGCGCAGTTGGTTAATCTCTGCTAAGATTGGCCGCCGTGGCCAAAAACGGTCAGGAGGACTATTACTATTACACCCCTTTGCTTGTCGTATGTGTAATATTAAGGCACTTCGTCATACGTAAGGAACCTCGCAAACTGGTCGATTTCACAGAGCCTGAAAAATGCCAAGACAATTTGGCGCGGATTTTCCAAGCCCTCAGCAACGTCGTCGGGATCAAAATATATGCGCTGGCTGTTGTACAGGTGGACCTCTAAGAACATGCACAACTCCATCTATGACTTTTAATAACAACTATTAAGCTCACCAACATGATCAAATTTAAATTATTTATACCCAAAAAGGCTTACACATGTAATTCGACTTGATGTTTTTGAAATCTCATAGATGGCGCTGCTTTAAAAAAATTCTTGGTACTACTTATATTCATTTAATTATGTTTATCGGCCTAAGTTACTTTTATTGCGTATTTTTTATAGTGTGAAGCTAGCTTATAGCATGGTTATCATAATAACAACATTTAAATATGCGTCGTTAGATTACACGTTCTTACAGAATGCGTTGAAGAAATAAAGGTTCACTGCTCGTTCCCTGTAGGTGATAGCGTGATAATATGTAGCCTATGTGTTGACCCGACTTCTTAATAATATTCGTGCCAAATTTGAAGTAAATCCATGCAGTACTTTTTGAGTTTATCCCGGACAGACAAACAGACATACAGACAAACAGACAAAAATTCTAAAAACTATATTTTTGGCTTCGGTATCGATTGTAGATCACATCCCAAGTATTCTTTTTAAAAAATATTCAATGTACAGTTTTGACTTTCCTACCATTTTATTATATGTATAGATATCGAAAGAATAAACTTTATTCACTTTTTAGTTCGAATAAAACCCGTTAGGATTTTTTCACTTGTGCACTTAGTTTGTAAACTGAATATCGAAAGATAAAACTTTATTCACTTTTTAGTTCGAATAAAACCGTTAGGATTTTTTCGCTTGTAGCTAAGGGTCGTTAGGACACGACCGTTCACGGCGGGAAACAAGACGCCAATGAATTCAAAATGGCGCGTCTCGCATAACGAGCCTCCCTACCACTGCCAAGCGGAAGTGACGTACCAGAAAGAGACAGATATATAGAAATACGATCAGCGGGAAACGCAGGGCCTATCTCAATTAAATAAGCTTCGAATAACGGTCAAGTCAAATTAATACAAAAGTTGTAGATCTTTTTATTACCTACAACTTTGCCATTTAACTTTTTTCCATAGGACTTGTAGTTTTGCCGGAAATCGAGATAAACCGCTTTCCCCCCTTAAAACCCCCCCCACCCCCACTTCCCGAACTCGGATCGACCGTAATTTATTTTTCCTTTCATTTTGATCATATTCCCCTCCTTTTCTAATGGGTTTCATCCTACTGTAATTTTTTTTGGTTTCAAAAATTATAGACCCTGGTTTAGTCTGTTAGATCGAAAAATTTTGGATACGTGTTTTTAAAGATCGTGAGTGGGGGCTGGTGACGTCACTTTCTGGTTAAAAATGTACTAAGCTATGACGTCGCCCGATTTTTCGAAGCACTGTATCGTCTTGATCTATTGTTTACGTGAAAAAAGAAAAAATACGTGTCCAATATCTTTTGGAAATCTATCTGACGGACTAATGCCCGGTTTCTGAGGCACTTTATCTGAGGTTTATCTGTGGTTTATCTATTCATATGCGTACATTTGAATAGATAAACCACAGATAAAGTGCCTCAGAAACCGGACATAATTAGATTTTTTTAGTCAACTTTCCTATTCTTCGCATCTTTACCACGAGCAGGTTACAGACACTAAGCCCATAGAAAACATTGTATTACTAGCTAGATTTACAGATTATTTAAAAGAGAGCAACCAACCAGTCATTGAATATAAAATGCCTAAACATGGGTGTTAGTTCTCTGAGAAATATTCAAATCACTTTTTCAGGTACCTTCCCAATAACGAATCCACACTCTTAACGGGTTCAATGTCCAGGCTTCAGAGTGGGAATGGTCCATAAGTCCCGTTATGTTTTTTATTAAACGTCAATAATTTAAATAAATAAAAATTGTCTTTTGTTTCTTTAAATTCTGTGTTCGAAATTCAAAAAAAGACTATTGAATGAAATTGTAAATGTGCCAGGTTCAAAACTGCATAAAAACTTTTTGCTCGACCTAATCATAACAAAAGCTTTTATAGCTACTGTGCGAGCGATGTCGCAATTAAATGGAAGGGGTTAAGTGGGGAGAGAGCGCTACTGTTTTGTGGTCTGCGTCGCAGGCGGCACCGTAGTCATCAAGTTTGGCAGCTTGGCGGAAGATGGCGTTGGTGGTTGGCTCGAACATTAATCAATGGAGTAGTTGCCTTTTTTTGACTGTTTGGTGTGTTGAAACCACAAATATAGCAAAACTGTCAGGAATATTTGTACAAACGCGATACATGGTGCTAGATGTATAATCAACTAATTTTGTAACACTATTAGTGCATGAATAAATTTTTCTTCCAACTATGCTTTAATTTCATCACAATCACACTAAAAACTCGGTACAAAGCGAGTCTTTAATGCTCTAGAGCAATAAAAATGTATGAAATTTCATTATTGCACAGTTTATTTTTTTTAATCGCACCGGTGCCAATCTCAATCGATTAGCTCTATTCAGCCAGCCGTTTCTATCCTACTTGTTCCAAATTTAAAAAATGATTGCTGCTAACTACTAAAAAATGAAAGAAATTTCAAAAAGTGATTTGGTGGTAATTTTTGGGGAACTTTGTTAATTTTGCTTGACAATATTTTTGGAAACGATAAAGTCAGATACTATCTGATTTTGAGTGCTTCGGCTTTGAATTAAAATGGAATCATTTAGCGACACATTAACTCCGGAAAACATTCTAAATGAAGCCGACAGTGTTATAGAAAATCTTTTAACTGTTTGATATGAGTTTATTTTATCTACTATTCCTTTATGTAATAGTTGAAAGAAAAGCATTATGCACCTCGCTTTAAGTAATTTATATTGCCCTCGTGCCTGTTAGATTCACTCGGTGCAATAATAAATTACTTTTCACACCACCTGCTCGAAAATGTCAAATTATATGTCAAGCAACCTTAACCTAAAGTGAGTCATTAGTGGCCGGGGGAACAGCCGGTCAATAATGTTGTACTGGATTTCATTATGACCCGCTGGTCAATAATGTGATTTGAATTTGGAATCTCACATGCTCAGCTAAATAATTAGCAGTATAGTAGCGGAACTAGTTGGCCACGCCTTAGGCATGTTTTTGTTTTTTATTTGTATTCTTTTCAATAAATTGAACAATTATTGTTCACGATATCTCGAGATTGGTCATCACTGTCTAGTTATAGTCTCCTGTGCATTGCGAGCTGTAGGCAACCCGCCCCCTCACCCCTGTCGCCACCTAAGGCGCCAACTAGTTCCGCGCGCACTATAACAAACACCCTTTGGTGCCAGAAAGAGGAAAGCTATTCTCGATACCCTTACAACGCATGGATGATATTCTCGATTTCCTACAAAATCATAACGACTGCTTCTTCATATCGTTGCCATGTTTTCGAAGACATAATATTGTAAGAATAATTAGATAACTACGAACCATTTTTTTAAAAGGAATGGAATAACATTAAATAATAACAAATACCGTACCGCACCGTAATAGTAATTGGCTGTAACATTAGTTAATTTATTTTAAGTAAACTGCGCTAAGATAATATTGCTGTGAATTTTGTGAATAAATAAATAATAAAACCTATACTACAGTCGATTTATCACATTTTATCAAAAATACTATAATTTCACGAGCGTCTCCAATGACGTTCTAAATTCAAAATGCATACAGCCAATCATCCAAAACCATTCTACCATTTCTTTCTTATTATTTCTATTTCATTATTTCTAATTATGTTATTCTTACTGTTTGTTTATTTAATAAATACTTTGTTTTTCGTACTACCTATGGCTATTATTTTCTCACAGTAGGTGTAAAAAGTAGAGTATCCTCCTCTGGGCTAAAGGTGTCTTTGCCTTGGGCTAGCTTGAATCCCTCGCTGCATTCAGGATTCTTGTATTAACTCCCTCGCTTCGCTCGTGAGTTAAACTCTTAACTCCCTCCCTGCGGTCGGGAGTTAAATCCCGAATCCTTCATTGCGCTCGAGATTCAATATGACGCCCGTGACATAAGACACAACTTTAGCCCCTTGGTGCATAATCTACTATTGTGCTTGATGCAATAATCTACTATTAATGCTGAAAATTTACATCTACCCGCAAAATTTGTTCAAAAATATGCTTTTTTACCCGACTACGGCGAACCCAAAAGGAAGGGTAATGATTTTGGCAGTCTATGTATGTATGTATGTTCCACTGTAGCGCCTAAACTACCAAACGGATTTTAATAAATGAGGTGTCTATAGATTCTTAAGAATAGCCCGGGTGTCATAGGCTATATAAATTTTATCAAGTATTTGACGGATGTTAAATGTCAGATTATAACATCGAAAAAAATTAAATTGGGATAATCATAACATGTTTGGTATCAAATGAAAGGTCTTGACGAGCACATTACAAATATGTATTATATTATAGTTTTAGTCAACATATACGTTTAGCATGCGGTCAAACCGTTCTCGCGGCCTAGTCTGTGTTATTTATTCGTATTGTGTAAATAACAAACCAATCCGTTTTGCAAAGTGAATCGGAGAAAAAACGCCTTCGGGAGAAGGGGGCGTGGCCTTTTACATCTGAGAGGTAGATACCCGCGCGGGTCAGTCGCGTGGTCGGCTCCTTACGCAGCGGACGTCCCCGAAATTGAATTTTTCGAAACGTAATTAGTACACTTTCGACATTGTTTAAATAAAAAGTTATTATCAGAACTATATCTATCTTATTCTTATCATGCTATTAAGAAACTTGAGCCCCCCAACATGTGTAATGGGTCAAGGCTGCTTACAAAAGAGTTACGGGACAATGTAATCGTGGCGACCAATCTCACAGGGCCAGCAGTGGGACAACTGGCTTATATTCCGCAGATACCCATGATTCCCACTGATTCACTCATACCGTTTAAAAGGCTACAGTTTCCAGTGAAGATCTCTTTTGCCTTCACTATTAACAAGTCCCAAGGTCATACCTTCTCTCTGGTGGGCATTGACCTGAGAAAGCCGTATTTTTCCCATGGGCAGTTATATGTTGGCTTATCTCGGGTTAGAACTCCTGATAGACAATATATTTTTCACTTCTCATGCTCTGAAAGTGCTTATTTGTGCAGGATAAAGGCTGCACAAAATCGAATTTTGTGCACAAGGGCATTAACGTATCTACTCATAAATGTATCTTTATTAAGGCAAAGAAAGTGAGCCATACAGCCAAACACAATAAGAAGTTCATAGATAGAATTTGTTATTTTATAATATTTACTTTAATTTATTTGCCTTATCTGTTTTTTAAGACTTAAAAGATATTAAAATTTAAATTCAAGTACGGTAAGTTATTTAATTAATTAATGAAAATTATTGTTACAAAATTAATTTAATAGTAGGCTGTATAGGTCTGCAAGCCTAATATCAATTTCGTAAGATTATAAAAAAAAACAATTTCCTTCAGTACCTATTCAAAACTGTACAAATTTTACTTTGAATTTTAATTAAAGAAATATGGTATACTACTGTTTTATTTCCTCGCATTCGAAGTGAAAAGCAGAGTTTATAACTCGTTTACAAAACCATTTTTATCCTCGACATTACTATCAGCCCTCGCCTTCTTCTGCGGGCTGCTAAAAGTCTCGGATATAAATGGTTCGTTTTGTGCACTTGTTGTAAAATCTACTATTGCTACCACATGATAACATTACATCCAATATAGTTTACAGAGAAGTTTTGAACAATTAAAATTACCACCAAACCACCACCATAACCAAACTAACTTTTCCCGCGACTTGGTCCTCATGGAATTCGTTTATCGCAAATCCCGCAGAAAGTGTTTTTTCTTTCGGACAGAGTTACTTTCGAATTTTGTATTAGCATGCAATTACAAACTATACCTACGTATAACCCTCCTTTTGGCAGTTAGAAATTAAAACATAACACTCTGTACTAAAAAAGGATTATTAATATTATGCCCAACAAAGTGGGCACGGGTCAGCTAGTCATAAAATAAACAAAGTTCTAATTTAGATCAATAATTATAAATTACATCGAATCCAATACTAAATTACGTTGAAAACGATATCTTTGGCAATGGCACAATTTTTATTACTCTGGTGTTTTTGTGTCTCAACGGCATGAGGGGCTGCGGGTTGTTCGAAAGAGATACCGCGGCCTCGGCACAAAGTACTAAGAAGGATCATGGGTGGTTTTTAGTCAGTTGAAGTCTGACACTCCCTACCACTCTGCCCAGAGCGGGAGGAGTCATTCCATGACTTACTACCGTCCAAAAAGAAAAACGGTTCACATAAAGTCTTGTTGGGACTCCCACGACACAACGCGCAAAGGTCATTACCAATATGCCGTAGTTCTAAACTGACCTTTGGGCGCTCGAAGGATGATGAAAGGTCGGGGTCGGCAGACATTTGAACGTGCGTTTACAAACATTTTTTTTTTCATAATTCTCCTCTTATTTTCTTATTTGTAGGTACATGTTAAAGATCACAAAACTTCTATAAAGGGTAAAAGTACCCGAAATCGAAGGGAACTGGTTCTCCACGTCACTGCGATCGTTTTTTTTTTCTCCTAAACCATACCTGGGAAACCTTTAGTTACGGAGGGAGATATCATTGGGGATCCAAGTTCCAAATTTTTCGCAGCTGTATTTTTTAATAGTAGTTTTTCAGGTTATAACTTTACATTACCTCCATGACCCGTTTACTATTCAAAGCATCCATTAGTACAAGTGAAGGGTTCGTTAACACCCTGTAAGTATTTCCATTAATTTAGCCCGACAGTCCATTCGGTTTATGATACCGACAGTAGTATCTCAAAAGTAACCTTATTTTAATAATAATAAAGATCAATGTGTTCCTGTCCTGACATTTGTGAGTAGCTAAATTGATTTGTCATTAGTTTTTTTTTTGTGCAAAACCTCATGGTTTGTAACGTACCTTGGGGCGAGCGGAGGGGTTTGTCAGACTCTAATTGTTCAATTAGCACCCCGGTGTTACCTTCCCACGCTTGCATCGGGGATCCACGTTCCCCGGCTAAACTTGTCAGTAGCTAACCCAATAGCAACCTTATCGTTACGTGAATAAAGATTACTTTGACTTAACAAGTAATGCCGAATCAGAAAGTAAATAACTTGGAAAGGATCTAGCATCACCCATCATCTCGTTTTCATCTCATTAACCACAACTCTGAAAGTACACTCTTTGACTTGCTTACTCTTGTATCATTGGCTATGGCTAGGTATTAGAATTTAGGTTGGATCGTCCAAAACTACAGACGGACACGCGATAACGGTCATGTAACGAAATTGCTTCGATGTAAACATCCTGCGTACCAGCAGACGGTCTATAGACTCATCATTACAAATTCCATTACAGAGAGAATATTAAAATAGATTTGAGTTAATGTTAAAAAAAATAGAAAATTAGACGAAGCAACCGTGGATTATGAATAGTTTATTGCGAAACCCCGGGGCCGGGCGCCTTGCACGAAACGATCACCTATTCATTTCACAGCCCAATCCATCCAATACTTAGAAATAGCTTAAGCATAAAGAATGCAAAGCTATGGCATCGAATTGCCGACGGTATCAATATAATTGCCGGCGAGCGAATGCAGGTGCGTTTCTCACGTGGCGCATTGAACCCCGGCACTGTTGCGCTGTCGCCTGTCTATAGACTCTCAACACAAAAAAAGCTTGTCTGGGGGCCAGCCAGACTGACTCCTCACGATGCCTTCCCGCTCAAATATAGCACGCTCACTCGGTTGGCTTGTCTGGAGTCGCTCACGCATGCGCCCATCATCAGACCGCAACACCGGCCGTTCAGCCACAAGTGTCTGCAGGCTAACGTAAACGTTACTTCCCGGCATCCTGCGAATGTAAACGCTAACATTTTTAATGAAATAGAAGCATCCGCGGGTTAATCGAATCTATTTTGAAGATCTTTAATTGGGGGTTAAGTACTCATAGTGTTTGTCATCATTCAATAACGTAAAAAAAGTAATATTCGATTAAAGAGCATCGTGCATCTTATGTCGCCGGCCGGCCGGGGCTCCGCTCAGTGATTGGTGCATGCAAGGGCTCATCAGATTTCATCTTAATTGGCTGTCGATGGGCACGCGCCGTAAAATAATACGTGGGGACGTATTATTTTACGTATAATCCATCGTGTCCATGTATATATACCCAGTGCGTCAGGTGAATGCGGCCGGTATATGAACTAAATGTGGACCTAGTATAATTTATCCAATCCCGGTTTTAGCCAATTACGGTCGTCAATAGCCGATCCCAATTTATTACATTTACTTGAGCAGTTTACGAGTTAGCTCCTATGTTACGTGTTTTTTTTTGCCTATGTTAATGGTAAGGCGACGCGATAATAACTTCTAGTTACAATGTAAATTGTAAAGTTTAAGTTTAATGCATATTTTTTTTAGTCAGTCAACTACCCTTTTGTGTGGGATATCGCAACTGAAACGTCTACTTCCGAAAGTTAAGTTACTTTTCACTTCGATTTTCAAGTCAGTTTTTTTTTAGTTTCTTATGACTGCTGAATCTTCAAGTCTTCAACGGTGTCGCGATACACAGTATTGAGAAACTTGAAACCGCGGCTTTTCTATGCCTTGCCGGCTGCGGCTAGTCGCTACCGTTTCGGTTTGAATAGCTGTTAGAAATGTTGTTTAGCAAATGTATTTTCATTTAATATTTTAGTTACTATCAAAGTTGCGCGTGCTTACTTGTTTTTGTCATTATGTAGACTTTCATAAAGGATAGGTGTTATTGCGCTTTGATACTAATTTACACGTCAAAATACAAGTATACCGACCACGTAAAAATTCTCTTTTCTTTTATTCACAGCAAAACTTATAGCAGTTACAGAAGGTGAATTAAATCGAATTGTCTATTTTTACGATACAGGTCAGTCATTTATGCGTCAATCAAACGGCAAAGCTCCCTGTAATTACATGGCAAGACAGTGACACGTCGTTACAAAGTCTAACGGAATCAAACGGAATAGACGCCTTCTGTTCTAAATGAAGTCTATTTTGCAAATAGGTTTTTACAAAGACATTTACAAGTCACTTTTTAAAAGTAGATGGCTGGTGTTTTGTACCTGACTATTCTGAGAAGAAACGTCCGAAACAAACTCAGAGGTCATAGTCTCTTTTTCTGTCCTTTCTTTTGCTAAACTTTGTCTTTTACTTCTTGCTTCTTTTATACAGTTGGGCGATGTGCTGGGTATGGCCACAGCCCAGATGAACATCAGTGATCTGCGCAAAGTGCTAGGCCTGCCAGTTGAAGTCGAGTCGCCCCCCGCGCTCCCCTCTGACGACGACTCCGCACCCCGGACGCCCTTCAACGCTCTGAGAGTCCGCAGGCAGAGCATGGAACAGCTCTCGTTGATACAGGTATTCTATTCATCCATATTAGTAACCTGCTTACACATTCAAGCTTTGTTTTTTGTTTTACCACAATCCTCTTAGGAGTCCGTTCACCCAGAACGGCTCGGAGAGGAGAGCACATTTTTCATCACGTTTAAAATAGAGTTTGGTCGCTTCTTTTGTTAGTACACGTAGTGACATGTAAAAATAAACCTTATTACAATGATTCAAAACTCTGTTTTAAAGGTATAAAAAATCTGCTCTCCTCTCCGAGCCGGTCGGTGTGAACACCTAAGGGATTGTACTTATCATAACGAACAACTTTTAAAATGGGAACAACAATGGGAAAGATGTCTACTAAAACTAAGGTTGTATATCATCACGCGTTCTATAGTTTGTAATTCGTAGCGAGTTCTGTAGTTTGTAGTGAGTGTGTATTTCTTGAATGCTTTGTTCCACAGCTAGGTGTCAATCTATTTAGAGTAGGGAATGCAATCTCGAGACGAGATCGGTAAGTCGAGATCTCGAGGGATCAGAAATTCAATCTCGGCATTTTCGAGATCTCGGCATTTTCGAGATCTAGAATGGATTTCAAAAAGTATTGTTTTAATTAGATGACTGAAACATGATTGAAACTGCTTAGTAGTTGTGATTACGATGCGAGTAAAATACAACATGAATTATTGAAAAAATCTTCATTTTTACTTATGTTAGGTACATGATGTTAGGTGTTAGCGAACACAAAATTTCAGACCCGTAAATTCTCTTTTATAGAAAGTACTTATTTTATATTGAAAAGATATTGATAGTGAAAACAAAAAACGAGTGATTTTGGAAATAGCTTCTGTTCTAAATAGCTGATTGTTTGTCGACATTTTAAAAGTATTAACTAACAGTCTAGCACTTGCGTAACAACTAAAACAGCGTGAGCGAATGCAGTCCGACACAGTGCATCGCGGGGAAACCCCCGATTCGCGGGGAATAGAAGGATAGCGCGTGGAGAGCCCGGGGAATAACATAAATCGGTGAATTTCGGGGAATCCTGACTCGCTCACGCGCAGAGAACACGCGACATGCCTCGCGACTACTGCCACTCGATCCCGTCAATCTCGGCCTAGATCTCGGACATTTTATGCTTTGAGATTGATCTCGAAATAGGAGGCGAGATCTCGGGTTTTCGGGATCTCGGTAGATCGAGATTGCATTCCCTAATTTAAAGTAACGGCACTTGAATCATAGGTACATTTTTGTGACCGTATCCTCTCAGTAATTGCCTCACCTGCACTATATTAATGATTTATCTAGCATGGCCTCGAAACTATTGATCATCATCCATTTTTAATGGACTTATGATATTCACTGGTACACTTAGGCCATTCAACACAGAACCATATTAGTTCATAATCAGACGTATTTTATGACTGTGTGTATAGCATTTTACGTGAAACGACTGCCTATTAGGGGTCTGTCTCCACCGATCCCGGGATCCGATTTGACGTAACACGGATCCCGGCGATTTGTCTCCACGGATCCCGGGATCCGTTTCTACAAAAAAAAAAATTAAATTTTTTGTCCACGGATCCCGGGATCCGTGGCTACAAGAAATAAAAAATAAAAATGTAGAAATATTGACAATACCTCCTTCATGTTTCTGGATTCCTGGTAGTTTGTGAGACTTTACTACACCAATCCTTATAATTTAAAATTATAACTTCTTTTCGTTTGAAAGTAGAAAATAGAAAACCAGTTTCGGAAAATATTATGCTTAACTTCTTAACTCTGTACCTACGCGGGATCCGTTTCTACATTTTTATTTTTTATTTCTTGTCGCCACGGATCCCGGGATCCGTGGACAAAAAATTTTTTGTTGTAGAAACGGATCCCGGGATCCGTGGAGACAAATCGCCGGGATCCGTGTTACGTCAAAGCGGATCCCGGGATCGGTGGAGACAGACCCCCTATTAGACCTCTATAACCAACCGTACCTACTAGTGAGTACTTACTGGAAGTACTCACTAGTACGATACCCCTTGGTAAGATTGGTTATCAGAGTCGGACCACTGACTGCCTGTCGCCTGTATGCGACTGTCTAAGATCTATAAATGACAGCCAGGACCAACGGCTTAACGTACTTTCCGAGGCACGGAGGTAACTAACTGTAATAGGGATGTTTCCTGACTAAAAAAATATGATTCTGTTTAGTCCGCCAGTGAGATTATCGAAAAATATTGAAACGTGTTTTTTGCTTTATCAAATTAATGAAAATTGACGAAGATAAAACGCGTCAAAGATCGTGAGTGGGGACTCTCGAACGAATTTTCGAAGCGCTGTATTGTCTTCATTTTTTGTTTACGTTACGTACAATATTTTTTGGAAATCTATATAATGGACTAATTAGTTTTTTTTTGTCACTACCCTGTTGTCTAGTTGAAATAAATTCTTAGAGTTTGAGTACCATACACACTTGCAAAGAACAAGATTAGCAGGATGTTTTATTGAACCCTTGTGCATTAGAGTAACGAAAAGAGCTGTTCTCAATCAGTGACGAAAGCTTTCACTGATGTACTCAGATATGACTATGGATGGCTTAGATATATCTAAGAAAAAGACGTCTTTGACGGATTAGTGTGAATGAGCAGTGAGCTCCTACGCAAAAAAAAAATTGTTGGGAAACGACTTTTTATTTAGGAGCATAAATCACGTTTGACTGGTAAAACTCGTCGTAACACATTCAAAATATTGTGCTGATGGATGCTTTGAAAAGTAAACAGGTCTCATAATTATAGGTAATTCAAAGTACCTACGTAATAAGAGATTAGATATTATTCGGATGCATTACGTGTTTGAGTGTTGACTTGTATGGAGTGCGAGTTCGAGTATTAGAATTAAAATTGCTTTAAGCCCAGTCAGTAAGTAATAATTATACAATGCGCACATGAATCCAAAACTACGAGGTTTGTCTTGGGTTCGAACTCGAGACCTGTGACTTGGCAGTTCAGTCAGTCTGCTACTGACACAAGATGAGGCTAGTGGGCGCGTCTTAGTCAATTTGACTCTTGTGAACAAACTGCAAAACGAATCTTAATACCTTTTAGATTCAGTTGACTGTATTTTCAGCGAGTCTAAGCTTGTTTTTCAATGCGCGTTCTTTCCGCAGGTTTTTTTCACACGCGTAACTTTTACGGCTTTGACGTGCTTATTTAAAATCGCGAGCTGCGAGTGAAACTGACATATTGCTGCTGATTGAACTCACCGGTTCGAGCCAACATGCTGGAATATGCGCGAGCAACCGCATCAACTGATACGAGCTCTTACGCGCAAAAAAGTACGCTTGTCTGAAAGCACTTTTTTTTTGGGCGGGTAGAAAATCGTCATATAACCCCTCACGCTCCTGGGCAGAGCGAAAGGGAGTGTCAGACTTCTACTGACTAAAAACCACCCATGTTCCTTCTTTACCCTACGGTGGCCGGAAGCCATCACGTGGCCCCCGACACCCGGAGAGTCTCCCGCGGCGGCTGGGACGAGAGGTTCTCTCCCTCTCACGTTCCGCCACCTCCTTCGCTAATATCACTGCTTCGCAGAAGCAGGCGTCGACGTCCCATTGCTCCAGTCTGAATGCCCTTACACAAAAATCTAACTAAAACAAAAAAAAATCGAGAAATATCTATAAAAATAGGCAGAAGTAAAGTAGTAAGTAAAGTATCTATAAAAGTGACAGTAGCCGTATTAGTTTGTTAATATCATCATTCGCTAATATCACTGCTTCGCAGAAGCAGGCGTCGGCGTCCCATTGCTCCAGTCTGAATGCCCTTACACAAAAATCAAACTAAAACAAAAAAAAATCGAGAAATATCTATAAAAATAGGCAGAAGTAAAGTAGTAAGTAAAGTACCTATCTATAAAAGTGACAGTAGCCGTATTAGTTTGTTACACTAGATTGGATTGATGCATAATTATTTACAACGCATCCTGCCTTTATAGCCGCTAAACCCAATTCGAGAAAATAGAGGCAGAAACCAGGGGATGTAAAATGGCTACTTCAAACCCCTTGGACTTCTGTTCGGCAGATAAATAAGTGAACGAGCCACTCGATAAAAGAATTATCTCACTAAAGTTACTAATTGTCAATATAAATGTACTCATATTTACATAAGAAACCTCAAACTACGTATTGTATGTGATATAATACATAAAGAGAATATGAAGGGAAGTAAGGCAGGAAGACTATTCTATATTTAGATGGAAAACTAGTGGGCGAATGCGCTTAACGGATGTGTGCAGAAATCCTTTGTTTTCTAGGTAATTTATATTTAGCTTTAATCTAGATCGATACCTGCGCAGTATCACCCCGCCTCTAACTTGCGCAAGGTATCATTTAAGCACTGCAGAAGTCGGTAGAAAATACGTCACGGGATACATTCGCTCATATAAATGAAATACCTGGAAGGGCTTCTTCGGGAAGGAGGTCAAAGAGGTACGTGGGCTTTGTAGCTTATTATAACGGTCAGTTCCCCACCCCTAGCCAGCACTAGTTCCGTGAGAGTCGGTGGAAGCAGTTGTCCTGACTTGTGCCTGTTACATTATTTGTTACTTAACTCTAAACTCTCTACAGCCATGGGTTGCATATACTCATTATGCTGTTTATGGTGCAGTAAAGCGGTTGAAGAGGTACTTGTCGCGAAATAATGTGCTTTAACTTACCGTACTGCCTGTCATGTATTTTAATTATTTTTTTGTCCACAGATCACTCCGGACGCTAAGAGGTCCGAGGAAGAAACAGAAACTCAGCCTAAAAAGAAGATCTTGCATTTAAATTCTGAAGACGGTTCTCCTGAGTCCTTCTTCGACCTCGTGCTGCGCTGTCAGTCCGGCAGGATGGACGAGCAAAGGGCCACGCTGAATAATAATAAAGAAAACGAGCTGAAGTCCAAGGCGGTGCCCACCAACAAGCCGCATCTGCCGGTCTCTGTCTCCGGAAAAGGGTTAGTGCTTTCCCCCCACCATAATGCCCTGTTAAACGTATTAAGTCCTCAAGTAAAGTGGTTCTTAATTCCAAGTTCAAATATATATTTATAGTCCTGGAAATCAAATTGCTGCGCGCTGACCTAACTGAACATGGGTGGTTTTTAGTCAGTAGAACTCGGAAACTCCCTTCCGCGCGAATGACTCCTCGGTCATTTGATGATTTCTCACACTGAAAACAAACAAAAAGTGGTTCTTTTCTGCTTACTTTAGCAATAAATCTTGCGGTATGCTGACTGTGTAGAAATGTACAAAAGTAGCTTTCAATTAGACTCGTAAAATATACAAAGTGGTTAAATTCCTCGAAGTGACCTCCACTAAAATGCATTTCGACGTAATCTATCTAGCCTCGAGTATTCAAACATTTCAAACATCCAGCTCTGTAAAATGAACAAAGCACACATACCTACTGCTGAAATCGAGGAGCGGAGGAATGCGTTCATTTATGAAATCTTGTAATTGATATTCGGAAAATTGGAAAACTCAGAATACGATAAATTCGGTCCATTTATGTAATTGAAATGCAGTCAGTCACTTAAACAAAGTTATAAATATTTTATTCAATCTATTTTATTTTTCCCATTATCTCTAAAAATAATATAAACAGTCAAAAAATTAAAGTCTCATTTTGTGTCTATCTGTGTGCGCTACCTCATACATACTCGCAATCAAAGTGATAGTTCTTTTTACCCGACTACGGCGAAGCCAAAAGGAAGGGTAATGATTTTGGCAGTCTATGTATGTATGTATGTTCCACCGTAGCGCCTAAACTACCGAACGGATTTTAATAAATGAGGTGTCAATAGATTCGTAAGAATAGCCCGGTGACATAGGCTATATTTTGATCAAATACATATTTTTATGACGGAAGTTAAATGTCAGATTATAACATCGAAAAAAAATAAAAAGAGATAATCATAACATGTTTGGTATCAAATGAAAGGTCTTGACAAGTACATTACAAATATGTATTATATTATAGTTTTAGTACACACAAAATAAAATTCAAATAAAAAAATTAAGATCAGAAATCTAAAACCCGACTACTAACAAAATCGCGGTCTTAAAAGTAGAAAACAAGAAAAATATTCTTGTCTGATATTCTTCGTAGTCGCATGCGACCTTGCTAATGGAAATTAGCAGCTGACTTCTGTATCAATGAGAACGCCATGAAGGAGCATCAGGTATCAGTGGCATGCGACTACGAAGAATATCAGACAAGAATTATTTTCTTGCTTTCTACTTTTAAGACCGCGATTTTGTTAGTAGTCGGGTTTTAAATTTTTGATCTTAATTTTTTTTGACTTCATTCAATACCAACATTTCTCTACATCAGTATATTTCACCTGTGATATCGACTCTACAGTGTATCAAAAGAATAAAAGAAGTCTACAATCGTTCATGGCGTTTGGCTTTTTATAGTATTCATCTAGAAAAGTCCAAGTCTTCAAATCCAGCAGTGGTGATAAAGACCAGTCCGCTATATCGATATAATCTAGGATTTTCTTTGTCTGCTCCCCCCGTATATACAATCCTGACTACGCCCTTGCGAACCGATCTCACACGCACAATATTTCTTAATAATTTCGTTTACCACGCATGGTTCATTTTTTGTCACAAACGATTGCTGACGTGGAAGTACAGGGCTTAACGTCGAGCAGAGTTTCTCGTTCGGCCTCTATTAACATTTTATCTGTTTTACGATCCTCCTCCCTCGATCCTCTGCCCGAACGCTGAACGAATGAAGGATCACGGTTTTGATACTAATCCAGTTAACCGAGAAAGCCTAGGTCCGTGATGTGCAAGTGTGAACAAGGGGTGCACGCCGCCCGCGTGTCCACCAATGGCGTGATTTTATTACTGCACAACCAAAACAGAAGAGCCTAACTTTAAAACTTGTCGCACCGTTCTCTTGACCGATTTCATTATCAGGCCAATGTGAACGGACACTCGTCTCTTATCTCATTATGATCTCCATATCTACTTGAAACAAACACTTATCTACAATTTCCAACAAACGTGTGCCTCTCGCTACCTTCGGCACAGGTGACGACACCGTGTTTATGCGTGTTTCTCATTCAGATACAGTATCTTCAGACATAAAGCCCATTTTCATACTCTCTGTCTCATCTTTATATTCGCGCACGTTAAAAGTGTCCGCGGCCAATATTCAGTTTTATAACCTATATTTATAATTATTATGAAGACTTATGACGAAGATTTCAAAGGGTGTGTATTAAACTTTTCAAACATATTAAATACTAGCTGCTGCCCGCGACGTCGTCTGCGTGTACGCTATACAGCAGAACTTGCTCGGAAAACGTTTGCGGTGTGTTTCGGGAACGTGCATTGTTTTCAGCTGAAATGTAAATTGTAATACTGCTATGTGAAACGGCCAGTAAAGCCGTGTTCGTCTGTAAATTCCTGTGTTTGGTCAGTTGTTAGTATGGACACGTTCAAGTTTGAAGCGGCGCTAATTGTACGCGCACGCAAATACATAACAATAGAATTTTACACATATGAGTATGACATTGTTGCCGGTTCGGACTTGGGTGATTTCTGGTAGTGCAGTGGTTTAATTTGAAAGATAAATATTCAATGTTAAGTGGAGTATTGTTCTTTATATATTCGCAATCGTCTTGACATATGCAGCGTCACTTCCGACGAATTATAGTGAACTAGCTGTGTACCGCGACCTTCGTTCGCGTCAAATAATTATATAGATGTTATTTAACAATAACATCTATATCATTTTGGAATAGGATTTCGGTAGCAATTGGTAGGGTTTAATTTTTATGTGCATGGAACCCTCATTATTTTTCTAAAATAAAATTTCTTGTATCTCTAGCTATCTTCCAGTAAAAGTCCTGTCAAGAAGTTTCGGAGATTAGTCGGAACAAACCGTACCTATTCCGAACTCATGGACAAACCAAATTAATAAAAAACAATAAAAACGTGTGGCACTCGGAGACTGCCGCGGTAAATCTATTGCATAGCATTTTTTATCAACTTATGCAATAATAGATATAAATAATTAGGTATTAATAGTGTAATTACACAACAAAATAATTATTCATTCAAAAAATTTGAACAAAAATAACGATATTAAGAGTTTGATCTTCGAATTTCGCGCGATGTACATTATATAAATCAAAACTAACCTTCATAGACTAAGTAAGCTAGTAAGAAACTCTATGACAGAAAATTTAAAAGAAAACGTATTGACAGCCTGACGTAAGTGTCATAACATTGAAAAATATTAAAATTATTTATTTTATTCTCAGATTTTATTTTAGATATTTTATAAGAAAACGAATCGTTTTAGACCGATTCGCAGAATAGTAATGCAAAAACCAATAAAACTTATGATAGATGCGTACTAATAATAAAATGAATGTTTATAGAGTACTCACTCCTCACTAATTTTCTTTCACTATTTTTTCGTGACTTTCTTCATTAATAAATGCACTTTGTTTATTCATATTTAAAACACTTTGTACACAAATTATACGAGTAAGAATATTTTAGAAGGAGAAAGCAGACTGAGGCAGAGAGACAAACAATTATTTAATTTGACAACCTCAGTTGACAACACTGTTATTTTCCGTAACCATAGCAACCTGGTTGAATCTTGAACTGAATATTTTTGTTAGGAAATCTCTGGATTCGCTCTCCACGCTCAACTCAACAAGGCCCGCGATAGAATCTATGCAATAGATTAATATTATTTTTAAATTACAAAAAGACAATTCAATTTTATTAATGGGAATGGGAAATGCTGCCAGCCTTCTGGTCACTTTTCCTGTTGACAGCGGTGTGGACGAATTTTTTGACGCCCTGTAATTACTCCCCTTTTTGATACTTGTATATATTTTATTATTATCTTAGTTCTATAAATTGTAGTTTTAAATTGTTGTAAATAAAGTAAAGAGTCAAAAATAAAATTTTATTTATTTGTATAAGTAGGTAAGTATTATAGTATCGACATCAACATAACTCGGACTCCCGTACATCAGGCTCAAAGGGTTAGTTGTTGATTGGGGACATAGTCTATAATAGCAAGGCACGCCCATCGGTGCCGTTGGTCTTCACTAATTTGATTAATAAATAATGAATTGCAACGGCCGCGTAATCGAGCACCAGACTTGAAGCTATAATATTAGCTTCAAGTCTGGTGCTCGATTACGCTCGTTGGACTGGATCTCAGGACAACAATATCTGAAAATATTTCATTATATAAGCGGTGAATTACGTTTCAATTTCAACAAGTAGAGTAAAGATACTCTCTGTATACTGATCTGTATCTTTAATATTATGCTGTCAATACAGCGCGTTAGATAACGTGAATAACGAGCGGTTTTCCTCTGTATCAGGTCGAGCGATAATATGCTCGAAATGATAAACAGCCTTCAATCCGATAGGATGAACTCGCAGCGAGCGGAGCTTCGCCCCGTTCAGAAGGCGCCAGGCAAGGAGCCTGCCCCGGGCACCTCGCTGCCGGGACTGCGCCCTCAGCACACCACTCGGACCAAGCCGGAAGATGATTTCCTGGAGATGATCGCTCGCGTCCAAGTATGTATACACACAGACACACCTGCTATGGCGCATCGTACCTATACAACACATTTAGGAATTTTTCAGTAACATCCACGAGTCCTGGATTCCTTGTTCCACGAACATAACTGGCTAAATATGCGTGTACCATTAGGTATACTTCTGCCTAACCCTATTCGGGGATAACTGCCGTTAAGTTCAAATGACATCATTCAAACGTTCGTGTGTTGTTGTCCATGTGTGTGTTGTGTGTTCATGTGTGTGTCGTCATTCAAATGTTTTCAGCATTCAGACAATCATTTATAAAACGATACGTTTCCCAGGGCTCGAGGTTAGAGGACCAGCGTACGGAACTGCCGCGCGCTCACGTTGAGGCCAAGCCGAGGCCCAAACCCCAGCAGCAGCCGCAGCAGCAGGTGCGCGCGCGCAACGAGCCTCCGGCGCAGCGCCCGCGCGTCGAACAGTCAGGAGGCACCGTGCCTGATGATGACTTCTTTTCATATCTCATCCGTGCCCAAGGCACTCGCATGGATGACCAGAGAGCTTCTGTAAATACAATTTTCCATTTTTAAACTAGTCTTGTTTTTTTCAGGGTTACGTACCTAAAGGGTTACCAACAGGACCCTATGACTAAGCCTCCGTTGTCCATCTGTCAGCAGGCTGTATCTTATGATCCGTAATATGTAGACAATTGAAAATTTCACAGAATATGTATCCCTACTTCATTGTCGCTTTTAACAACATTAATAATAAATTAAATGTGGAGCCCCCTTTAATTGCAATGGTACGGATTTACAGAACCCTTAGTACGCGAGGTTTTTTATATTATCTGGCCGTAATGACTTTATTTAATTGTTAATGTTGTTTCAGATCCCAAAGAAGGACCTGAAGAAGTAAACCGAAGGTTGTCAACGTGTTGTGATCTTCGTTGGAGTTACGATTATACTTTTTATCATCTACTTATCGCTTATTTGTACATAATATATTTATAATAAGTGGTAGTTTTATTGTTTTTGCGGCCTAATCATAGCCGGACTTAGAATAACTGACTACTTTAAATTTTAGGAATGACAATTATTGGGAATCGAAATTTTATAAAAAATAACGGTATTCTTGTATTTTTCTCGAAATATTCCGGCCTTGACTTGACATGTGTAATGTTTTCTATCTAAAGACTAAATTAACTACTATTGTATCGAAGAGCGTAGAAGGAGAATCGACGAGGCACAAAGTGAGGCTACAAATAAGATATTCGTCCGTTGCTACAAGTGCCTGACATATATTTGTGTTACTATTTAAAATCTAGCTTTACTTTCTATTATTTACTCATTAATTTAGTTATATCTATGCTAGCTTCGATTTCTAACTTATTTTACTATTTACACTAGAAATCTAAAAGCTGTTGGCAATAATTTGGTTATAATGCAAACTAAAAGTATAATTTTAAGTTGTATTTTAGGTGACGAATTAAAGTAATAATTTTATTATGTTCTTAGTGAGTATAATTGTATTGGTGTACATCACATATTAGTTTCCTTCGCAGCCGCCCGTAGGAGGCTTGCACGTCACACTAGTAACATTACACTAAGCACTCCGCAATCCCAGACAACACTACGTTACCTGATCATTTTGACTGTAATTTTAATTTTGTTTTTGACTACTATGTGACGACTAATCAATAATTTATTTTAATCTATCTATACCTATATATAAAAATGTTAAATATGTTGGTTTGTGTACGCTTCAAAAACTCAAAAAGTTCTGCACCGATCGAGCTAATTTTAGAATGATATATAATCCGCATCAAGGATTGTTTTTACAGTATCCACGCGGGCGAAGCCGCGGGCATCAGCTAGTTTCATATAAAAATGACCCAAAATAAAATTTTGTTAGTTGTTTTTAAATTATTATATTCATTCCAAATGCATTTATTGTGTTCAATTTCTGTAATGAATTATTTCAAAGAATGTATGTATGATCTTGCTGTTCTATGCTTGACAGGCCATCACGTGTTTGCTGCTCCTTAATGTAGTATTTAAGTAATTCAAGCAATATTAAAAGCAAATATTTGTGTTGTAATCTCTAGTAGTTCTCTAGTGTTCAGATTTCAGACATTCGGACCTATCTTTTCTTATTTCAATTACTCGATCTCGGACTGGCCGTTTAAAATTTAATAATAGGAATAAATAATAGGAATAAATAGTTAGAAATAACATGCTTAAGTCAAAATTTGTGATTGTTATGGTTAATAAATGCCAAACTACATATTGAACTGATACTCTTGTTTCATTTTTTTCCTTTTATTAAATAGTACACCTTTTCCTGCCGGTCATACAAAGAGGAGTCAAAGGGGAGCCCCCTTTGACTCCTCTTTGTATGACCGGCTACTCTTACTTGCACCAAACAGGCATATTTCCAATAAGAGCGCCTTCACACTAGCGTTTGTCCAGCGTAGGCGTTCGATAAACGTATGCGCAGCGTAGACGCCGCGACTACACGGCGCAGGAGTCGCGTAGTCGCAAGGTGCCAGTGCATGATTAAATGCATACGCTGCGCAACAAAGTCACAATAAAAAGTCCATGAAACGACAACGCAATTGTGTGACGTCTGCGCCGCGTTAGCGCGGCGTCTAATTGACTCCAGAGGAAACGCCGCAACAACGCGACGCCTGACCTGCGCATACGTTTATCGAACGCCTGCGCTGGACAAACGCTAGTTTGAAGGCGCTCTAAGGGGCAACGATAAATGGGAAACATCTAGGTTTAGCCGATGCTGTGTGGCTGCACCTAGTTCGAGCCGCTGTGATGCAGGCCCCTAGTTATAACCGAAGTTGTGGCCGGCTACACCTATTTCAAGCTGGCTAAACCTAGGTGTAGCCGCAGTTCGGCTTTTCTTTCATCTATCTATATGTGAAGATTTGGGATGTGCAAGCAGGATTTAGAGAAGGAATGGGCTGTATGGATCCTCAATGTATGGATCAGATCTTTTCCGGTGCATAGCTGAAAAACATCTGGCAAAGCACAAGAGGGTCTACTGTGCCTTCGTAGACTTTGAAAAGGCTTAAGACAGTGTGTGGAGGGAAGAACTGTGGTCGACTCTATGTATGTTGTGCTTGGTACGAGTACTAAAATCTTTGCACATGGATTCTAGTGCTTGTGTTAGGATAAATGGGGCATACACTGACTAGTTTAGCATCTCACTCAAGAGGTGTTACGAGTTGGCAGGGCTGTGTAGCTTCTCCTTGGCTGTTCAACCTATACATGGATAGGATAGTTGTCTGGCAGATTTGAAAGAGTGTAAGTGTGGATTGAGGATGAATGAGATGAGGCTGTATGTTACAAATGATCAAGTTCTTCTTGCGTCGTCAGCGGAATAGTTGCAAAATATGGTAACTTTTTTTTTTTTAGAAAAACGTTGCCCCACACTAGGCGTGGTGGTTACCACACCACACACCACGGAATAATCGCTAATCCAATGTTTGGTCTTTAAACCTTATACATTTTTCTACGAATATTATAAATGCCAACGTCTAGATGTACAGACCTATGCCCTCCGTTCAAACAACATACTGAATGTATTTTAATGAAATTTTATGTTGGCATAGCACTTAGGCTAGGTACTTTTTACAATGTACATACATACCTACTTATTTATGTACAAAGTCACGGAAACAGCTAGTAGAATTTAATCTAATCACACAGTTTATTTTATTACTTTTTTTCTACTTCAGTGTACTCAGGTACTACACGTTTCAACCGGTTGGTTAGTAAAGTTAAGAAGGTCATCCATTGTACCAATCCGCCGCTTTTTTGTATCCATTCGAATTGGTCGGATAGGCAGTCGTTGTGTACACACGGCTACACATCAAGCTATACAAAACCAGTTAATCTTGGCCTCACTTTACTAGATCTTTTCGCACAATGAACGATCAGATTATACTGGTTTTGTATAGCTTGATGTGTAGCCGTGTGTACATGTTTTGTTTTTTGTTTATATTTCCTGAATGCGAAACATTCCAAGCTGAAAATTTTCGCTATATATTTCTGAGTAACGGCACATATTGTTAGTGTACATCTACACATCTTGGGTTGAGCCGGTTTCTTGTATTTTGCCATCAAAGTTATTACACTTTAGTTTTGACTTTTAGCAATATTATTCAATAACGCTTGCATGTGCACTTTTGAAAATTTGTATGGTTATTATAAGCGTCAAGAAGAACCGAATACAGTTTTCAGCAAGCTCATAAGTAATCTCATTTAGGCGCTACGATATTTTTTCGGGTTTTCATAAACGCCCGATTACTTGAAAACTGTAAATATTTTCCTAAATCTAATTCTGTCACTAATTGGCACAAATTAAGAGCTACTCGTGTATGTTTACAAGCGCACATCCAATGGGTTTCGAGATACACGATTCTTCGAAACGTTACTGCAGCAGCAAATGCAATATCTCGAAAACCTGAAGTGGCACCAATTATATATTCGGCGCACATTCTTACACGACCATAAGCTATCTGCCCACATACAATTTTTCTCTCTCCGATCATTCGTTCAGAATTTTCCTGCTGGAACAACGTTATGCAGCAGAATTCGTTTTTTTCGATTTTTCACAAAACGACAAAGAGCACAAGTTTTTTATTTTGCGCACATTTACAGCAGATTGAGAACTAATTATTCGTTCCACTCACATCAGTCTATGAACAACTTTCCTGCTGGGGTAACGCACACCTGTTCACAAAGGTGTGCTGGTGCCTACACTTTACGTATGGCAGTGAATGTTGGATGAGGCAAACGAAGCGGGTGTAATAAGTTCCTCATCCCCCGTTGAAAAGGGAGGATCCTCCGACCAGACGGTTGTTGTGTCTGTTGGGGTCACCAGTTTAGGTAGGGGGAGGTATGAGGAACAAGGTGTAAAGTTCCTCATCCCCCATAGAAAAGGAAGGATCCTCCGACCTGACGGGTGTTGTGTCCGGTGGGCTAAGTCAACTGTACAACATTTGTAAGTCGGGAACTCCTTTAAAGGCCTATGTCGCGGATAATGTTGTTGATAGCGCGATGTAGGAATTTCTGTCGCTAGTTCGCAGGTGTTGCGATAGATGTCGCTAGTAGCCACACATGAAAGTAGGATTAATGCTGTGGAAATGCGTTCTTTGCACAGCATTAATTGTGTGGTGTAACTCTGAATAACTCTTCAATTTATGAAGAATGAGGTTATACGAGAACGTTATAAAAGAAGATGTAGAGTCAAAAATTTAAAAGAGTAGGTACTTACGCTGTGGTTCGATCTTGTAGAGAGGATGAGTGAAAGTCGAAAGGTATTTACAAGGCAGGGGCTGCAGTCTCTACACTAATAACGACGCTACGAATGTCGCTAATCCTTAAATCGTAAAATTTCTTTAATAGATTTTCAGCTTTACTTCAACAGCGTAAGGTTGAAAATCTATAGAAAGTTTACGATTTTATGACTTAGCGACATTCGTAGCGTCGTTATTAGTGTAGAGACTGCAGCCCCAGACGTGATTGATTGGCAACGCGCTTTTGCGATTTCGACGGTCTTTCCAGTCCTGTGCCTATAGGTACAGGACTGGTGACTTTACAATGTTTTACAAATTAAAATCTAGGTTTTACAAGCAACTCCAGACCTCTACGATGCTTTTCCAGCGAGTTAACGGCGATAACGTGGTTTTCACCGTTTCAATGGCGCCACCATGGGATTTTAGTCTTACAGCTCCTAAAATATAATACCTAGGATTTTTTCCATATTTTTACAATTTTTTTACATACCTACTTATTCAATCTGTTGTTTACCTAAATTTCAGGTCTCTTCAACGCTTAGTTTTAAAGATCTCCGTGGCCGCGCGGTTCTCCGCGTTTTGATGGCGCGACCACGTTCAAACCCTTCCAACTGTGTAGCCCGTGTAACCATAACACTTGAATTTATGGTTTTAGGAATCAACTTTTACATACCTACCTAGTCTTGGCATAGTTTTTTTAAAAAAAAAAAAAAACGTCGTGGGCGCGCGATCGAAACGGACACCATGGCCGGTAGTCTCGACAGAGTCACAGAGATAACGACAAAATCGCTAACTTTCAATCCTTACTTAATTACTAACGAATAAATTCGGTTGCAATAATGATTAGTGAGCAATCGAAAGTTAGCGATTTTGTCGTTATCTCTGTAGAGACTGCCGGCCCATGACTGAGAGACCTACTGTAGGCTGTAGGTATGGATTAGAATGTTGGGCTTTGAAAAAGATAGGTACCTAGATGAAAAGCGATTGCATGTAGCGCAGATGAGAATGTTGATTGAGAGTGAGACGGATGTGCGGAGTGACAAGAATGGATAAAATAATTGTAGGTATAGGATCATGTAATGAAGAGGGATGAAACGCATGTGATTAAAAGGTGATGGATATAAATGTTGATGGATGGAGAGACAGATGAAGGCCAATTAAAAGATTGTGTGAGGAATGATATGAAAGACTCTTGCAGTTGTCATTTAAAACTATAATGTACACCTGCTCACAAATACCCAATAAGTAATAAATATAGAAATTACCTAATACATTACAATGTAGAAATGTTACCTTTTCAAAACACCGCAATTCCTTTGAAAAAAAAAACCAAGAATAAAGTTTTTCAAACAAAATTTCACATTACATGCTTAGTTTGTATAATGTTGTAAACTAGTGATTACGAAACGTGCCCCGTTTGACGTTTATAGTAAACTTCACAAACTTGTTTGTGTGCGTGTGTGTGCAAAGATACGACAGCCAACAAGTGTTTTGTCCATCATTTTGTCAGATTTAATTATATAAAAAAAATTTTCGTGCTTTTAATTGGTGGTTTTTAAAAGTCTGGCCTAACAAAACTCTTTTTAAAACTTTTCTAAAGTTAATAGTGCTACTTTCTCGAAGTTTTAGCTAGTTGTGTGATAATAATCGGACGAATTAATAAGTTCTTGAAGTTTCCATGCTTTATATCAAGGAATGGCAGATTTCCCCAGCAATCCTAAACCTTCACAGCGTGAACAGTAAGTACATAATTACAATTCTTGTTTACTTTAAGCAGATCAGGTGTTCACACATACCTGTCTCAGTCTGTCCATTAAATAGATGCAGATTTAACTTTTGAATGAACCTTGGAAACTATTTTAAGAATAGTTTATAATAATTATAGTTAATCCTAGTGTAGTAGTAGATATGAAGTAAGTGTATTTATCACCACTCGCTTCATTTTTAGGGTTCCGTAGTCAACTAGGAACCCTTATAGTTTCGCCATGTCTGTCTGTCTGTCTGTCTGTCTGTCTGTCCGTCTGTCCGTCCTCGCTTAATCTCTGTGACCGTTAGCACTAGAAAGCTGAAATTTGGTACCAATATGTGTATCAATCACGCCGACAAAGTGCTAAAATAAAAATTGGAAAAAAATGTTTTATTAGGGTAGCCCCCCTATATGTAAAGTGGGAAGTGATTTTTTTTTTAATTTTAACCCTAACGTGTGATATATTGTTGGAAAGGTATTTAAAAATGAATAGGGGTTTACTAAAATCATTTTTTGATAATGTCAATAATTTCGGAAATAATCGCTCCAAAAGTAAAAAACAAAGCGTCCCCCCCCCTCTAACTTTTGAACCATACGTTTAGAAAATACGAAAAAAATCTGAAAAGTAGAACTTTATAAGGACTTTCTAGGAAAATTATTTTGAACTTGGATGGAAACAACAGATGGAAACTGCAGTTAACCAATATAATTTGGTCCCTGAATCGTATGAGCGCCTATACAATCCAGAGGTCAAGTTTCATTGGCCCGTATTTCAAACAAAAAAAGAATTATTACTACGGAACCCTACACTGAGCGTGGCCCGACACGCTCTTGGCCGGTTTTTATATTATTAAATAAAACCTTAGAGTAGTTAAAACAGTACAGCAGTTTCCGCTATGTTTACGGAATAATCAGCTCAAATGATTGATAAAATTAAAAAAATGACCCGTATCTGTTCACTTACAAGTCTTAAAAGTCCAGACATTATTTAAACTTTTGTCATTTGGGTTTTAATCTGATGGAAATTGCATTATATTGAAATCTTCAAACTACTTTATAATGTAAAAAGGTGAAAACATTAGTACAGTTAGTAATCTAGTAAAATAGTTACACTACGAGCAAAGTGGGGACTTCTATCCTTTCATTCTATTTGGTACATTGGTACATTGGTACTACTGTTAAAGTATTCACAATAAGATTGTTTCATAAACAGTTCCGTTTTTGGCATTTACATGGATGGTGAAACTGCCCATCTGGTCTGGTGGATATGACTGTACCTTGACTCAGTGCACTTAACTTTTGGTTTAATAACATAACATTACTTACACCTGTTATACAAAGGGTCAGGCAGAGGTGTATAATTTCTCAACGTATTTCCATCAATTGGGCACAAATCTAGGTCCTGAGGTTGCTATTGTAGAACATAAAACTGTACAGCTTGTGGCTACGCAGAGTGTCTACAATCATAGAAGAATATTTAGCCACCGACAATGTGTATTGTCCGTGCATTTCACGTGACAATGTGAGCAGAATAGTGCTTGTGATACACTTTGATAGTAGTCCTTGTCATGTTTCATTGCTTGTCTGATAAGTTTCTAGCACTTTCATGATAATTATGGTGTATTGGGGTGACTCTATTAACTGTTGTGCCATGTGGATTTATTCTGCCGTACATTTATAGTACTTTAAAAAAATATTGTGAACAGATTCAGATTCTATATTATATAAATAAACTATTGAAATTAGACAATGTGGATGTTAATTGCTGTGATAATAAAATACAGTTTAGTGGTAAAAATAGTAATTACCATAGTTATTAATTTATTTATAAAGAATACAAGTCTTAATTGAAAACTGCTTACCAGGCTAGGTATAATAATATTCCATGAATCTGATAAATACATGCTAATTGGGTACTCGAAAATTTTTTTTTACTAGTGATCTGGAAACAGTAAATAAAAAGATAGGCGAAAGTAAAAAAACTCGTGTAAGTAATATCTTAAGAAATGGCTTAGTTTAAACCAATTTAAAATTACTTGCTAGACAAAGACAGCCCTATGAAGTTGTGACGTCATAACTCATATCACCATAGTTACGGTACAAATGCCCGTACAAGTGTTACATTGATGTGCAGCTGTCTGTCCATCGTTATTAGCGTACTCGCAACAAACAATTATATGATCAACTCAATTGCCCCAGGATGCAAGAAATGATTGTGTTTTGCAAATCAGTTAGATTCTACGGTTAGCGCCGGTTCAGACTGACTAACGATCGCGAAAGGAGTCAGTCTCTGATTAGGTCATCATGGTCATCACCATCAAAACCCCTTCAGCCGCGTCCTCCCTGCTGAGTCGTGCTTCCGTGGTCTGTCTGAATCCATGACTTACTCAAATAAACATGGTAAAAAAACAGTTGCCAACTGTTCGCGTGATGCCGATGCCCAAGTGGTAGTTGCTAACCCATTTGGGCATCGGTTAGTTAGGCTGACATGCGCGTGCCCGCGTGATGGATAGTGGTGTATAGAGAGGAATCCCGTGTCTCCGTATTGGAGGATAAAGCCCGTACGAAGGAAGGCGTCAAGCCGACAAAGTCAAAACACGACATGCGGGAGAGTAGGTACTTATTGCATATCCAACGCAGAGGCTCCTCCACACGCGCATCTATCTGTATATATAATAGTTAGATAGTAGATTAATTTTGGAAATCTGAGTTCCAAAGCCAAGCTAAGCGAGAAAGCGTTGCTAGGCTAATTTATTTATTTAAACAGATACCTACTTGCTGCACTTACAGTTTGTAGCAACTCGTGCAGCAAGCAAAGGTTTGACATACTTTTGTATGACAAAACTGTCAAAACCTTTACTAAGTGATGGCCTAAGTAATCGTTAAAGCTCTCTGTGTGCGGCAGTTGGTATGAAATAATTAAGCATAGCTTTATTGCTACTCATAAACAGATCTAGATCTGGTTCCTGAGCAATCAGGACATTTAGCAGATTCATCGCGCTAATGGTTGGCTATATTATATGGCAAATCAATATTGGGCAATTGGTATACATACTGAAATTCAATTGTATTTAGAAGAATCCTAGAGCTACAAGCACTAGGCTGTTTAGTTGAACGTTTTCCAAGGTTAGCCGAAGTTAGCAACATTGCGTCCGAGCCTAAAGGTCAGTAGTAAGTCTTGTTTAGAAGCTAAGTTAGGTATTTGTACATTTGTAACAAGTTCCTGCGTATTGGTCGATGAACAAAGATACCGCGGCAGTCGAGGCGAAGATTTTGCGACTAGGTTTATACCTACCGAAAAAGCGAGACAATTCAGTTATAAGGGGGCCCTGGCCTGGGAATCGAACCCAACCTCAGCAGCCTCGCTTACAAACACTAGAGAGCAAAGAGGCAGCCTACTAATATTATAATCTGCCTTGCCATTTTCCCAACTATTATGCCAGGCCATACAAATATTTGTTCCGTGCGGGGATCGATCCCGCGATACGTAGCGCAGCAAGTCAACTGCTTGAGCCACTAGCTGCGCCAACCGAGCCGTCATTAACTATTTCATACATATTATATTTATATAAAATAGCTGTTGCCTGCGACCTCGGTCCGTGTGAAATTATAATAAAAAAAACCGGCCAAGTGCGAGTCGGACTCGCGCACCGAGGGTTCCGTAAAAAAAATATATTATGTGATGTAACTAAAAATTTATGGTTTTCGTAATTATTCCTTTATCTATGCTATAAGACGTTGCTTCGTACCAAATTTCAAGATTCTGAGTTCACGGGAAGTACCCTGTAGGTTTTGATTCCCTTGCGAGTGTCGAAAATTTGCGGCATAAACGGGAGTATCTTGATGTAACTAAAAATTTATGGTTTTCGTAATTATTCCTTTATCTATGCTATAAGACGTTGATTCGTACCAAATTTCAAGATTCTGAGTTCACGGGAAGTACCCTGTAGGTTTTGATTCCCTTGCGAGTGTCGAAAATTTGCGGCATAAACGGGAGTATCTTTTGATCGCGTTGACTTAGAAGTTTGATTTTTTCACAGCTCCAAGAGACCATAGACTTGAGTATTTGATATGAATTTCAGCTTGATACCTCCACGCGTTCCTGAGAAAAAAGGTCTTGACAGACAGACAGACAGACAGACAGACGGACAACAAAGTGATCCTATAAGGGTTCCGTTTTTTCCTTTTGAGGTACGGAACCCTAAAAAAGGGGAATTATAAAACGAGCGAATAAAAAAAAAACTTAGCGACTGATGAGACACTGCTTTAATAACTTTAAACTAACAAAAAATATAATCAATATTTGTCGTTAGTTTAAAGTACTAATGAAATAAAAACTAGGTTGTGATCCATTTCAGATATTAAAATTCTAGCCGTGCGACTACATTACTAAGTGTGGGACTAAGTTACTAAGTGAGCGACTAGAAATACATAAAAGACAACTTAAATATTAAGATAGAGACGATTATTCTCGGACAGGTTAGGTTAGAAGAAGTTTTTTTTTTTTAAACCATCCAGAAGTAGGAGCCCCGCGAAGTTGCTGTTCTGTTGATTTCTCGTCACTCGCAGCGCAGTCAGTCGCTCACTAGTAATACTATGAGCCAAATTAATTATTTTTGTCACTTAAAACTTTAATTTACAATCACTCGTTTAAATAATACCCTAATAAAAATATTTCTTCCCAATTTGGATAGGATTTTGTTAAGGGTTTGATTTTTTTCTTTTATCTTTTCCCTAAATAAAAGTAGTCTTAGTTACACGGACACCTTATAACATCAGTGGTCTGCCAGTAGTACTCCTGGCAAAACCAGTCCAAAAGTTTCGGAGATTAAACTATTGATAATTCTATCAACGGTATCAACTATTTAGATTCACTACCTTTTTTTTTTGATTGTACTCGTATGAATCAAAAAGATAGTGAATTTCAATGTCATTCTCATTAAGTTGATTTCGATTCTTAATCATGTGCAAGGACAGCCGCGGTGTCCGGTCACTAATAATTACTAATAAACTCCGCCGTTATTCAGTTTAATTATTTGATACTTGATAGTACCATTAGTACCCTGTACTTAAACATTATTAAGACGGCTATAGTATCTATCTAGATAAAAGGAGAACTGACTGACTGACATATCAACGTACAGCCGAAACTACTGGGGCTAGGAATGTGAAATTTTGCACACGGCTTCCTATTATAATGTGGGGGAGCACTAAGAAGGAGTTTTTGGAAATTTAACCTTTAAGGGGGTGAAAAGGGGGATGAAAGAAAAATTAATATAATATATTTATATAATCCTCTGTGCCAATCAGCAATTGTGAGTGGTTCTTCACACCAGATCTTATCTCCTGGGTCTTCCTTATATTGATTTTAAGCCCCGTTTCCGCCGCTACTTGACGTAGCTCGTTCAATTTTGCTTGCATGTCGGCGTGGGTATGACTCAGCAGGCATAGGTCATCGGCGTAGTCCAAGTCTTCCAAGACATTAGATAATCCCCTCTCTATGCCGCGTCGCCTGTTCTCAGTGATGCGAAGCATAATTCCGTCAAGAATGACCAAGAAGAGGAGTCCGGGTCCAGATGCTTGACCACTTCAGCGTATCAAAGGCTTTTTCGAAGTCGAAAAAAGTAAGATAAATCTCCCTCTGCCATTCTGATGCCTGTTCCAGTATGATACGGAGAGTGTTGATCTGGTCCGTGCATGAGCGGTTCGAGCGGCCAGCCTGTTCCCTGCGTAGAAGAGGATCCACGGCCTTCGACAGCTTATCCAGGATAATCTCGCAGAAAACCTTAGAGGGAATCGAGAGCAGCGTAATACCTCTCCAGTTATCGCATTGACTTAGGTCACCTTTCTTAGGAACAGGAGGCGTCAGAACTTCGTAAGTCGGCCTGTAGCATTTCCGCAGTTATGAGGTCGAGTCCTGGAGCTTTGCCTGTCTTCAATGAGTGGACTGCCTCCGCATCTTCAGAGGCTGTTGGTGGTTCGGTGTCGATGTTTAGTAGCCGGGATGGTGGGATACAAACTTGTAGGGCGTCAGGCGCTGATGTAGCTGACCACCGGAAGACCTCCTCAAAGTGTTGACGCCAGCGTATCAGCTGCCCTTCTGATGTCACAATGAGCTGACCATCCTTGGACTTCAGCGACTTCTTCTTTGACTTGCTGTAACCTGCCAAAATTTTTGTAGCTTTGTACAGTTCCTTCAAGTTGCCGGTGTTCGCAGCTTGTTGAGCACGATCAGCAATACCGTCAGCCCACAGTCTCCTATATTTGCGGGTACTGCGATAGATTTCCTTCCGTTTCTGACGGTATTGAGTGTTAAGGTCGTCTCTTCATCGGCATCACTTAGTAAAGATTTGACATACAAAACCACTTCCCTCCGGCCGTCATTGCGCGCGGTTTATACTGGCTTTGCTCCTGCTTTTTAATTACGATTGTTGTGTTTTGCGTTTAATTCTCGGCTTGTGATTTGTTTCCAATTGTGTGATTTAGTGTTGAGTGCTCGTGTAGTAAGTTTTTCTGGCATTTTAACGTCGGTTTTATTGGTAATAAGTTAATTTCGTTGGCATTCGGTGAGTACATTTATTTTTTTGGGTGTGTGGGTACCTCGTCATAAATTTGCCGTATTTGTCGCCTGTTATTTCTTTTACTGTTAACGATATAATTACGTTTTAGAGTGAAATCCGTAATTTATAATATGTCGACTACAAACGACGAACCCCCGGATCGCGGAAAAGAAACAATGCGCCGGAATGATGAAACACCTACCTCCGGTAATCCGAAACGATTGTTCAGGGAAATGTCTCCTACGTACATTTCGCCCAACGACAGATCAAAACGGCTTCATACATCCAATTCCATTGAAAAGTCTTCGCCGTTATTAAGTGCCAGTCCAAGTGCGAGCCATGACGACTATTACGATTTAGTTTCTCAAGCGTCTGCATATTTAACTAAAATTAATGAACTTGTTAATGACCAAGGTTCCCGAATTAATGTTGCGAATAAATCTGCCATCATGGACATGACTCAGCGCATAACGTCCATTGTTTCTTTGTTAGCCATAAAATCATCCTCCAATGAAACGAAATTGGCAGTTACGGAACGCGAATTGGATAAAATTAAATCAAATACCAATGTCAATACAAGTAACTGTAATAAAGTTTCATATGCGGATTCATTAAAACTTCGACTGCCTAAAACTAAACTTGCGCCGGTTGTCGACTCGCGCGCACCCCTTCCATGTGTCGTGGCTTATCCCACCGCTGAGCGATTAGCTGATTACTCATCGTCCTCTGCTACTAAACAAGCACTCATGAAGGCGATCAATCCCAGTGACGACGGGTTTCAAATTGTAGGTGTTAGAAAAACTGCAAAATCTGGTGTCGTATTACGTGTCGCTAATGACAGCCAAATTAAAAAATTGCAATCGGTCGACGCTATTAGGTCCGCCGGCCTGCGACTTGAAAAACCGAAAGGCCGAAAGCCACGTATATTAGTTAAGGACGTGCCATCCTCAATGGAAGACAATGCTTTTTTGCACGCATTGTACCGTCAAAACATTCAAAATGAACTGCCAATACAAGAGGACGATTTTATTAAATCAACTAAAATCTATCGTCGGCGTTCCTTAGATAGCGGTCGCAAGTGGATAGGCATTGAAATCGAGTCCAACGTGCGTAAACATTTAGTGTCCACTAAGGAAAAATTATTTATTGATTGGGCGACTTGCCGGTTCAATGACGACGTTGATGTAGTCCGCTGTCTGCACTGTCAACAGTTCGGTCACGTTAAAAAATACTGCGTTAACAAGTCACCTACCTGTGCTAATTGCTCCGAAGCACATGAAACAAACGACTGCCCGCATAAGGACAATTTAAATTTTATACCTACTTGCGTGGCGTGTAAGCGTTTTAAAAAACCATTTGACCATCGTTGCGGGTCACCAGAGTGTACTACCTACAAACTTAAGCTCGAACAGTTAATCCTCAACACAAACTACTAAAATAATGGATAGTTTAAATATAGGACAATTAAATCTCCACAACGATAGGGTAGCGACTTCTGAACTAGACAAATTAATTATCGATTACAGCTTGGACATAGTACTTGTTCAAGAGCAATATCAAAACGCGCGCTTACGTCATAAAGTAGTTCAGCTGGATTCAAAGTCACGAGCCGGAATTTACGTAGCGCGTTCTTCTAAGTTTACAGTAACGTCTTTGCGTAACCTCATGACGCCGCACTGTGCCGTTGCGGAAGTCTCCTCGGCTTCCTATAAAGTTTACGTTGTGAGCTGTTACTTTCAATATTCAGACCCTGTTGGTCCTCACATACATAACCTCCGTCATGTCTTGCGGTCACTCGCTGGCTGTAAAATTATCGTTGGCGCGGATGTTAACGCGTCCTCGTCTCTGTGGTATGGCAAGGTTCGGTCTACGGATTCCGACCGACGTTCCGCTGTCGAAGATTTCATTGCTGAAATGAACCTATCGATTCATAATACCCCAGATGCACCACCTACTTTTTGCAGCCAAATGGGCGAATCTTGTATTGACGTCACACTTTCTAGTGCAGACGTTCGCTTGGATAGGTGGCGTGTCCTACCTGATGCGTCATGTAGCGATCATCGGCTTATCGTGTACGAATTTGTTCCGATGTTTACTCAAGGTCCGTCACATTCACATATCATTGGTAACTTTAGGTATAAAAGTAAAGGCGCGAATTGGGAATTCTTTAGCTTGCTTTTTGCGTCTAACACCAAAGACTTCACTCGAGACGGGCTATCAGCTGAAGAAAGTGCTGAAATTATGTCAGACGCCTTCACTTACTGTGCTGACATCGCCATTGGTCGCGGATCTATGACCAATATCCGCAGATGTGATTGGTGGTGTGACTACCTAATTGAACAACGTAAAAGTTATCGCCGAGCGCGTAGACATTTAAATAAGCTTAAAAAGCGAAAGGTCACCGGAGACCTCCTAACCTCTGCTTTAAATGCGTTTAGAGTTGCCAAGTCCCGCTACAGAGCATCAGTAGAAAAATCTAAAGGTAATTTACTGCGGAAAATAGTAGAAAAATTAGATAAAGAAGGTCCGTGGTCTCCTTTGTATCACGAGTTCAAAGCAAATCGATCAGTCGATCTTGCGTTCGTCGAAAACATCAAAGTAAACAATAAACACACCACCGGTATTGAGGAGACAACCGAAGTTCTATTAAATACGTTGATACCTGATGATTTGCCTGATAATGATAATGACTACCACAAGCAGATCAGGGCGTGGGCGGCTGTGCCACCTGAATCACCAGCGTCAGACCTTCCATCCATTGACGAATTCATTAAAATTGTCAGGAAACTCCCACTCAACAAATCGTCAGGTGAAGATAAAATATCTAATCGGATGATAATAGAAGCATGTAAAACAGCGGCCGACGCGATTTTAAGTGTTTACAACCGTTGTATCGCAGAAGGCGTTTTTCCTCGTATATGGCGACGCGGCTTTATACGAATAATTCCGAAAAGTGGCGACAAGCCTCCGGACGATCCTAAGTCTTACCGCCCTATAACACTGCTACCATCTTTGGGGAAACTCCTGGAGCGTCTTATCGTTCCACGTTTACTACCAGACGGACCGAAATTTCACAACAACCAATTCGGTTTTACCGTGGGAAAATCTACCGTAGACGCGGCACTTTCTGTCAGAAAAATTGTCAATACATCCGAACATAAGTACGTAGTTGGGATCTTTCTAGATATTTCTGGGGCTTTTGATAACGCATGGTGGCCGATGCTACTCCTTAAACTGAAAATTCGTGGTTGCCCTAAAAACATATACAATCTTGTTTGCTCGTACTTCTTAAATGGTTCCGCGAAACTCAAACTCGGACATCATTCTATGTCAAAGTCCCTTACCATGGGATGCCCTCAGGGTTCGGTTATGGGTCCGTATGTATGGAACGTAGGCTTCGATGACTTCCTCGCGATTCCACTTCCTTGCGGCTGTTCATTAACTGGTTACGCGGACGACGGCCTGCTGCTCATTCAGTCAAGTACTCGGGCTGGACTCGAAAATTTGGCTGACACTTGCCTAAAATTAATATCCCAGTGGGGTGATCGTAACCGTCTGACCTTTGCACCACATAAAACTTATCAACTTCTTTTAAAAGGTAATCTTAAATCATGGCCTAGTATTAAATTTAATAACGTTCCCGTGAAAAAGAAGGAGTCTGTATGCTACCTTGGGTTTGTCTTGGAGAGGAATTTTTCTTTCATTGAACACATAAAAACAGTCGGTGAAAAAGCTAAAAAGAACTTTTATGCTTTAACGAGAATATCCAAATCTACATGGGGTTTATCATTTTTAACTCTAAAGACGATCTATGGGGCTACTTACTTGGGGTGTATGTGCTACGGGGCACCAGTTTGGGCCGATAGGGCCACCATTGGAGCGGTACGACGTAAATTACTTCAAAGCCAGCGGTTGGCTTTGATTTTCTTGTGTAAAGCGTATAGGACGGTTAGTACTGAAGCCTTACCGGTACTGGCAGGGGTACTTCCAGTCGATCTTGAAGTACAGCGCCGTGCTTCAATGTACTACTGCGCACGAGAGACCGCGGACACAGACTTTTTAACGCAACGTGACCGTGCTAAAATAGCTAGATTACTTAAACCACAGACTGACGTCTGGGAGGAACTTCTGTCTGAATGGCAATGTAGGTGGGATAATTCCATCAAGGGCCGACATCTTCACCAGTTCTTTCCATCCGTTCGTGAGCGGCTGGCCAGGACATGGCTGGAGGTGGATCACTGTGTCGCCCAATTTCTCACAGGTCATGGTAACTTTAAGAGTAAATTATTTTCCTTCAAGCTTGTTGAGTCGCCTTTTTGTCAATGTTCTACATCTGACTGCGAATTTGAACAAACTGCACATCACATTTTATGGGAGTGTAGTCTTTGGCAGAATGAACGTAATATTATGTTAAATAGTGTACAGGTTACATCCGGAGTTATTTACTATACGGACCTTGTAGAAACTAGAACAAATTTCCGTGCGTTCAAGCAATTTTGTCATACCTATTATTGGAATCAAATATAACAGCTCACAACTTAGGACCCAGTAATATTAATGACAATAATATCCGTGGTGCTAGGCAACTGGGCTTATCTCAGTTGTATACGTCCCTGTGTGCCTATTGGCCTTGTTCTGTTCTGTCTCCTGCTGATATGGAGGGAAGTGGAAACTATGTTTTTTCCTACTCCTCCGCTATTCTTTTCTGATTAATTTCGTTGCGGGATCCAAGACAGTTAAATCATTTCTCTGGGACTTCGTCGAGCTTCATTGTCTCGGCGCTTTTCTTGTGGTCGCCACTGTTGATTCTGGCTAACAGGAGTTACAGTGGTTTGGGAATAGTGTGGCGGGCTTGTCCCAATTTTAATACAAAACCGTATGTCAAATCTTTACCAAGTGACGGCTTAGATAATCATTTTTCTCCGAGTACCTCACTTAGTGATAAATCACATCGTGCGGATGTTTCCAGTTACCAACAGTGATTTAGTTATGTCGCCAACCGCTTTGCTTGACGACGACGTCCCGCGACGTCAGTGATAAGATAACGCGCGGATCTTCGTATCTCCAGTCACCGTCGTGTGCGCAGCTATATGTGCAAGGTGTACCTACGTCTGTTATCATTATCACTTTGGCTATTTTATTGCTTACGTCAATTACAAGTCATAAGTGCAGTCCTACAATTTGATGATAATGATGTCACTTTTATGCTTTTTGTCATATTATTTTTATTGCTTAGTGTGATATTAGTATTTTTGCCATGACAAAAATTTTGTTTTTGCCGGCTTCTAATACTTGCTGAGTAGCTGCATTTAGTGTATCTTGCGTGTAAAAAAAAGGTTTTGCTCAAGGTCGCTGGCATTTAGTGTCGCCTTCAATATTTTCCAGTAACACCATAATTATGGTCCTTGAAAGTTGATACATCATCCCCTCTGTGTATTTATATTGTTGATAGCGCGCCCAAATCACGCACCATCCCTGTAGGCTGTAACCTGGATCTTCAACATTCCTCAGATAGGACGTAGTGCTCCTAAAAGAACTAGTAGCACACACAGTTTCAACACACAGAAAAAAAAGTATTTTTATTAATCTCGAATCTAGATTCTAGATCTTGCCCGCGTCTTCGTTCGCGTACTTTTGACAAGTAGGTATAATGCGATAAAAAAGATAGCCTATGTCCTTCCCCAGGATAATCTATCTCCTAACCAAAATCCGATGTTCAGTTCTTCTTCTTTTCGATTCGACAACTCAATTTTTGTCCGCCCAGTACGTAGCGACCTGGACAGCTCTTTCGTTTGCCTCGTTTAAGTCTTTGAACTTATATAAAACTGCCGACAAACTGCTTATTTATGTAAAAGTGTGCATTGTTATTAAATTAAATAAATAAATAAATAAAAAAAAGGTGCGGGTTGTCTGTTTCTTGTTTACCCTTTTCAATGAGAGACGCTTTTTCCCGGCGGAGAGCTACTGGAGGAGCTATTCCCGCCAATGGGTATAGCATCGTAAGAGGGGAGGGTTTTAAACATCCCGTAACAATGCTGAAAAGGAAGGGCAATCAAACAGAGTTACTTTCGATATAATGTTGGTATAATTTAGTATGGAATGGATATGAATTATTTCGCTAAGCCGGTGAAATTATTACTGAGTTACGCTAGTAATAATAATATCCAAAGCATTGTAGGTAATGTTAAAGAACTTGTTATACGAAAAAGGGGGAAAAAAATAGGAAACCTAAAAAACGATCTTGTCTTCGTGTCCTGTGCCTAACTGCCTACCTATGACTGAAACCTACATATTTAATTTTTCTCATATTCATAATGCTGTTTAGCGGTTTCACACATTTGCTTCTCCTTCAACCTGGCGAAAGCAAAGCGCGGAAAATAGCAGATAGCAAATTCAATACTTACTTACCTAATAATTCATGATTAAAATACTTTTAAAGTGTATTGAAAAACGTCGTTGATACACGTTGATTTGTTACAGTTACAGCAGTTCTCGGCTTCATAGTAACTTCATAGTAGCTGCGGGTGTAAACGCCCCAATTGCAATAACAAAGTTTTAAAGTCACGTATTAATTTTGTTTTAGATGCCAAATGTACGAGGACTCTCTAAGCATTTGTGGTTTAGTACGCGACTCGGCCGCCAAGTCTCGCCCGATTCGGTCGAGACAGGTATTTCGTTATTACCAATATTTTTGAGTGTTGTTTCGGACGAATCCTTTTTAGAGGCAAAGTACCGTTAGACACACATCATCATCATATTAGCCCGGAATCACCCACTGCTGAGTATAGGCCTCCCCTTTTTTCTGCCACACTTCCCGGTTCTGTGCGTATCTTGTCTACGTGTTTCCGGCGACTTTGACGATATCGTCAACCCAACGGGCTTTAGGACGGCCCTGGTTTCTTTGACCTAGCCTTGGCCACCATTCGGTCAAAGCCTTGCTCCATCGGCCATGTGGGCCATCTCCACGTCTAGCCAGTAATTAAATAATATATTAACACCTACATTCTTTGCAAAGAAACCATTATAATCTATTGTAATTCACTTTTATTCATGAAATAATAACATCAAGTTAACAAGTACAGAAATAGTTTAACATAGATCTCAGAAAGTCAGAACCAATCCCCATCGAATAAAATATTTATGCAAGAAAATAAATAACGTAACGACATGATGAATATGGTTATTTGTTCGCTACGATCCGCTTCACTAAACATTTATAAAAACATTTTTTTGTGAAACATTACAGTCACTATGTAAAAATGGAAAAATCTGAATTATTTTGTATCCGTAACATGATTCTAGAAGGTTTACTGATCCCGTATATTTTCACGACGCGTCGTCAAGTTGTTGTTCGAATGATGGCTTTTTTGAATATTTTACATGGAGAAGCGCATTCGTCAGGCTGAGGACCTTGTTGCTGAATAATAACTGCAACTCGGTAGATCTTTATGTTAAACCGCGCTTGCCTCATAACAGCACGTTAAACTGTTGATCGTTGAACTGTTGCAGTCGTTAGAGGCAGTCAGTGATCTGAAAGTGACAACCATTATTACCAAGTATTACTGGGTTGTGGAGGTCAGTTAGACAGTCGGCCCAGGTTAAATACTGGTATTCAGCTGCATCCGGTTAGACTGGAAGCCGACCCCGATGAAACACGTTCATCACACGAAATCGTCGCGGTCGTCACTATCCAACAACTGTCTTGTGAAATGCAGGTTAATTGAGTCTTTTCTACGCGATTGTATATTTTGCATAGATACCGATTATTTCTTTATTGCTTCACCCAACACTATCTAAAGGCGTGATAAGTATTTCCGGTGTACTTAAATTATTTTATAGGTATGGCCACGATTAGTTGATAATAAACAAGCAACTCCTTCGCATAGACTTGCATTTCATCATTTGCCTAGCCTTTTCTCAACTATGCCAACATAGTTCACATTCGCTAACATAGTTCACATTCGCCAACATAGTTCACATTCGCCAACATAGTTCACATTCGCCAACATAGTTCACATTCGCCAACATAGTTCACATTCGCCAACATAGGTCGAATCCAGTCTAACTGAACCGAATGCAGCTGAATACAAGTATTTTACTTGAAGTGACCCTATTTGACCACCCACAACCCAGCTAGGTAAATACGATACCTCCTGTTGTCAGACTTTCAGGCCATGACTACCTGTAACGACTGTGAAATATCTACAATTGACAGCCGGGACCAACTTCTTAAGTATTCTTAACGTACTTTCCGAGGCATGGATCTCATTTTATTTAACATACGACTTGACACTGACCGGGAAATTGCAAAAAACTTAACAAAATTCTAATTTCGGGGGCTACCTTGTCGCCTTCACCTTAACCTGCAGATTCTTGCGACGCCAACACTACAATATGGTATGGTGTAATACCATAAGTACCATATTGTAGTGTGTGTGCCAACACTACAATATGGTATGGTGTAATACTATACCATATTGTAGTGTTGGCGTAAAGCTCCTTGACGTTGCGACAGTTCATTTAGCACCCCATAGCATTCCAAGTGGGTTCACCTATTTCGTTTGCACTTGCACAGGGGTTGGGCACACCGCACTGATCTGTACCCTGGTTGTACTTACCTATTCATTTTAAAAGGCCCGTTAACGAGTTTAATCGCCCGCTAACGAGCAACAGATCGCGTGCCGTCGGCGCCGGATTAACCCCATTCATAGGCCATAGGTCTCGCTAAGAACTCGCTTCCGAATTCAAATGGGTAACATCAAATTGTATACGTCCCAATGTGACGTACCTTTGCATGTCCTGACGTACCTTATTGTATTACAATTCAGATAAAATAGCATGTAAAATCCGCATTTCATTAGCAATGCAAAGAAGAGGTTTGCATGAAATAATGAAAATTAGTAACAGAAACGTGTCCAGTAGACTTAAATCTAGAACACTACAAAAACAAAAACAACTATGGTTGGAAGAGACACCGAATCACAAACGGTTATAGATAGAGCACATCATTTTGAAATGGAAATTTTCATAACTGTTTCCTACAAAACTGCGCGATACATACCCAGTCTTGTTTCACTGTCCATCTCCCACTCACTGGCCGACAAGCCGGTGGTGGACACCAGGACCTATTGCCATCAACCGAGCATAGATCTAGACAGAATCAAGACTCCGTTGCTGCAACTGAAAAATTCTTGATGGAATAAACTAATACCGATCGACTCGGGAATATAACCCAGGACCTCATGCTTAGTAGTCGCACGACGACTTAACCAACGAGGCAGTCGCACACATACACATTGACATGTGAATGAATTCGTGGGCAACAGCTAGTATCATATACTACACATAAACTCTATTATCAACACAAATCGTAAGCTAATGTAACCACAATTTATGGACATTCTGGAACATAGCATAACGGCTTACCATGACGCATTCATAACATATTCCTGTATGAATAGATTAGTAGGTAGGTGTTGTTGACACGCAGATGGCTTTGTCACTCCCGCTGGGCCAACTGGACTGTCACAGATTTATTCATTTCATGAAAAAACTTAGAAGGAAGGAAACAAAATTATTTTATTATACATTATTAAAGTTTAACTACACAAGAAGGTTTTGCGGGTAAGCTGCAATATAATTGTCCTGAATAGGTTTTTTTAGCATCTGACCTTTTTATAACTGGCATGAGGTCTAACACAAGTAAGAAAAGGAAGCCCTAAACTTCTGAAGTTTTAAACTTATTATCAGAAATTGAAATAACAAATGTTGATATTATTGAAGATAGTATTGATGAGTAAATGATTTCAGACTTTTTCAGCAGAGTGATGCGCCCAACTTGCAGTGGACTGTAATTAGGGTTGTAGTCTCAGGATATTCAGGAACTTCAGGAAGATGTAAATGAAAGACGATTTCTTCAGTGAAACAAGGGCGCTGCGATGTGGAGTGTAGTGCGTGTGGAGTGTAGAGGTGACGGGTGATCTTCTATTCGCTCGACCGCTGCTTAAGCCGAAATTATAATTATTTAGTATACATTTTAAATAAAACGTATATCTCTAGCCATTAGATGCATAAAATATTTTTGGCCAGGTTTTGGGGTCGAATACCACACAGTGCGGCGGCTCGCGCGCAACTCGAGAAGATGATATCGTCACAATTGATTGCCATACGGGCTCGTTTTATGGCATTTTTCATCACTTCGGCGGGAACTTCGGGCGACAGATTCTTGCATTTGTGTCAAATGTTGTTCTTGAGGACTTCCAGGGTCTCGGGCTTGTTCACGAAAACATGGGACTTCAAAAACCCCACGAAAAAAAGTCTGAAATGGTGAAATCGGGCGATCTTGCGGGCCAGTGCAAATCGCCAAAACGAGAGATGAGGCGACCCGGGAACGCCGTCTTCAGAATATCGGTTGTGGCTCGCGCAGTATGTGCCGTTGCTCCGTCCTGTTGGAACCACATGTCCTCCAGTCCTAATTCGTCCAATTGCGGCATAAAAAACTAACCATGTGTTCTCGATAAAAAATGGACCGATGACTCCTCCGGCGTCCATGCAGTCACTTTGAGCGGGTGTAATGGCTTCTTGTGCATCACTCCTGGATTTTCGGTGCCCCAGGAGCGATAGTTTTGCTTGTTCACGTACCCGCTGAGGTGGAAATGAGAATCATCGCTCATTATGATTTGTTTAGAATTGTTTCGCAAAAAAATAGACACGATTATTCCGCGTTCTTGGGGAGTGTATCGCTCCATGGCTTGTTCTCTTGTATTCTACATCTGTCTAGTCCACAAATCTCAAAACAGATTTAACATTGGCCGCCATTTGCAAAAATAAGAGCATAGAGCAATAGGGTGCTTTCTTTTGGCCCACCTGGTACCTACCAATCCTACCATGTAAACCATGTTGGCTTTTTTTTCATTTTGAACAAGGATAGTAAAGTCTTCGAAACTACCAGGATACCAGAATGCTGAAGTAGTAAAGTAAGTCATCATTATATGAATGATGAAGTCATCATTATATGAATGATGAAAATAATAAAAAATTATGAAAAAAAAAACATTATATTAGAAAGGTACCTATATAGATTTGAATATGAGATTCCTATAAATCCATACTATCCATACTAATATTATAAATGCGAAAGTAACTTTGTCTGTCATGTCTGTCTGTTACTCTTTCACGCCTAAACGGCTGAACGGATTTTGATGAAATTTGGTACAGACATAGTTTGGAACTTGAGAAAGGACATAGGATAGTTTTTTTTTCGCGAGATAAACCAAAAATCTGCCGGAAGTCACTATTGCACGCGAACGAAGTCGCGGGCAAAAGCTAGTAAACAATATACAATACCTCCTTGATATTCTGGCCTCTTGGTAGATTTTTTTTTAAAAAAAGGTCCTTTTATTTTATCTTATACTTTTTTTTCATGACACTAATACTTCACCATTCTGGTGTCCTGGTAGTTTCGAAGATTTTACCTACTATCCAGGTAAAAAGAAAAGCTACATCACTACTACTAAATATGATTTATTGTTTAACTAATGATACATAGTTTAATTAATTCCTAATCTTCTTCTATATATATAAAAATGAAACCCATTTTCCGTTGTCACGACATAGCATGAAAACGGCTGGACGGATTTAGCTGAAAATTGGTAGGGAGGTAGCTAAGAACCAGGAGAAGGTTCTTTGATACTTTTTTTTTTTTTTAATTTTTTTAGGTATGGTAGTAGGTAGGTAGGGTAGTAGGTAGGGTAGTAGATAGGTAGGTAGGAAAAACGCATTGCAACGCATGCGCGGGTTCAGCTAGTTACTAATAGAATTTAAAATTATTATATCACATTCAAAATTCTTTTCTTCTTTGCATCTGTCAAGCCAGCATAATTTTGAACAAGTTTTGACAAATTAATATAACTTTGACTGTAAAGGTACAAGTTGGTAGCCGACTGCACGCAGCAGCAGCAGACGACATGTCGCAGCGACACTACTGGTTTCTACGTATTTCTATGAAACTCCCTCCGTAGCTAGCGACATGAAGCTAGCGACGCGTCGTCGAGCGGCAGACGATAGTGTCGTCCGACCGCAGATCAGTAGTGCCCATAGATAACAGAAACAACAGGAGATATGCCCTTTAGTGAAACGACATGACGCAACGATGTGTCGTGACGACATGAAGCGACATGTCGTCTGCTGCTGCTGCGTGCAGTCGGCTACCAACTTGTACCTTAATACCAGATTTTATTTGATAAAACTGAATTATGAAACATATACAATTTTGAGGGGAAACAAGAACTGGGGGAATCAGCACTAACCCCATTTTCATGCATAGATATTTATTAGGACATCATTATCAGTATACATATTCATTAGGAATCTATAAGAATTCTTTGTTTTCCTACAGAACTCAAAAAAGTGTTGAAGTCTATGTACAAAAAATACTATAAGAGACACAATTAGTACAATTAGCAAGAAAACGTACACAAAACCCGAGAACTCGACAGAGATTAATTTAAGATCATCTATCTTGCCTTTTTCCCAACTATGTTGAGGTCGGCTTCCAGTCTAACCGGATGCAGCTGAATACCAGTATTTTACATGGAGCGACTGCTTATCTGACCTCCACAATCCAGTTTAATTAAACAATCAATTTGATTGATTTCGACGAATCAGTCTATCTTTATAACTTCGCTTAAGCAAGACTATTGGCTAGGAATCAAATATGTCCGACATCCGACTAGAGTCCATCGTATGCAACTCGTCAAGGTCATCATTGTGTCCAGCTACTGAGAGAGGGTCTGTTTCAGGTGACGCCAGCGCCAGCAGAGGCCGCGGCACGTGCTTATGACGCGCTATCGACACATCAGGTACCCACATCACCCATCTACCGTCCTTCCTCTAAGGCTGCGTCATACTTTGGCGCTGAACTGCTACTGCGCTGACTTAGAGAACCGACGGCCTGTCATTCGTTGTATGTTGTGTTCACCTTCTCAGATTACAGAAGCCTATCCTTCTACGTTTTATCGTAGACAATGTTGTTTTGATTTTGAATTAGGAAGTCAAAACAAAATATTAGAAATATTAAAATTCAACTCTTAATTTGGCTCAAAACCGGATAAAAACGTCAGATTTTTTATTAACGTTGTCGATTATTTACGTAATTATTTTCATAGTGAAGGTCACACGGGTGGTTCCTCAATTTGCATAGTTGCTACTGCCTAAATACTGTGTATGTGGTACCAGAATACTTCTTTGTCATTATACTACTTATTTGTCACAAATACCTACCTCGTATTAGCAATTAGTCACCGTCAGCGCGTGGTATATTCGTAACGTGTACGTCCAAAGTACTCCGAACTGACCAGGGGGTCTAAAATGGCCAGTTTATCAGATCATAATATGAATTGCGTTAAAAATCGTTAAATGGACTTTACATATTAATAGCAACTGCGTCTGTGACCATTCAGGAAAATAGATCATATTAGCAAAATAATATTAATTGCGTTAAAATTCGTAAAATGGTCACAGGATGCAACCCCAGAGCCCAGAGCATATGAGTATTTGCGATGAATTGGATGCCGAATGGTGGCTAATTAGTAATCCGCTTAAAATGAAGGTGGGTATGTGTGGGTGTGGGTGTGGGAGGCGTATGTAGGCTTTATGCTTTCCTTTCTACGCATCATTGATTTTCACAGACCTATTTTGACCGAACGTCATCATCTGCTTAGTTTTTATTTTTAAGCTATTGCATAGCTTCTATCGCGGGCCTCGAGCGTGGAGAGCGAATCCAGAAATTCCGTAACGAAATTTTCAACCAGGTTGCTATGGTTACGGAAAATAACAAGGTTGTCAACTGAGGTTGTCAAATTTGCATAAGTTATGATAAGTTGATAAAAAATGCTATGCAATAAGTAGCTTTACCGCGGCAGTCTCCGAGTGCCACATTTAGTTTCTTTTCCAACTATGTTGAGGCCGGCTTTCAGTCTTACCAGATTCGGCTGACTACCAGTATTTTACATGGAGCGACTGCCAATCTGTCTTCTACAACCCAGTTAGTACCAAGTAATACGACAACCCTTGCTAAGACTGGTTTCGGGACATTACAGGACGGGACTACCTGTAAAGAATACCATAGATCTATTAATGATAACTGGAAGCAACGGCTTAACTTGCTTTCCGAGCCACGGAGGAAACCCGTCATAAGCCCGCTATAACAAGAAATAATACAAATTAAAGGGGGCTTCCCTACTGCGATAGTACGGAACCCTTCATGTGCAAGGCCGACTTGCACTTGGCCAGTTTTATCATAGTTACTTTAAGCGTCCTCAGAGTTACCAAACTCTCGAATTCAGATTACGGACTGCGAAATTAATTCTGAAAAAACAATGAAAAAATAGCCTGACTATAATGCAACTGAGTTCATGCCCATCCGTAACTCGTAGTCTTCAGTCGGACAACCTCTCAATGCAAGGAGTAACATAACAATCTCATGACGCCTTGTTTTAGTCCACACTTGCACAATCCACCCCTTGTCAAGATTGTCGCTTCTTATATCATTGACAGGCACATCCACCAAGTCACCTTCTTCATCTGTTCTTCATCATCGCAATCTGGACACTGAGTCTATCTCTCTTGGAGGTGAAACCCACCAACAAGGTCCGAGTAGAACAAAAGCCTTTGTTCATCCCAGGCGCGGAGCTGGCTTGTGCTACTTATTAAAAGATTCTGCGAAATCCTCGATAGTATTGAGCGGTGACACACATGCAGATGGTGGAATTTAGGATACTAGGGCATCCCGATCTAGGTCATATGACGGCCCAAACTCGTTACATAAACTCACAACAAACTATTTCTCCCTTTATAACTTACATAGCATCATGCCTGTAATTCACGGAAGGAGGCAGAAGTATTTCACCAGATATATGTTTAAGTCCCATGTAATTTATGGTGAGCCTATTGCCATAAATCGGCCACAAATCCAGACTCAGCGGAAACTGAAAATTTAAAAATAATGGAATAAGTTTATAGTACTTAACCCTTTTTTTTTTTGGTAGGTGGAAAATCATCAAATGACCCCCCATGAATGCCAATTGGGCAGAGCGAAGGGGAGTGTCAGACTTCTACTGACTAAAAACCGAACCCATGTTCCTTCTTTGCCCTTGCGCCGAGGCCACGTCATCTACTTAGTACAAAAATCCGCGGCCCCGACGGGTTTATAGTAACTAACCCTCAAGACGTTAATAAATGGGGGGTAAAGTTTGTATGGAAAATCGTCAATATCGCGCGGGCGAAGCCGCGTCCGAAGCTAGTGATAGATAAAATTATTAATATGTATTATAAAAGCACTGCTAACTTCCACATTTTTTTTACAGTTTCATAATATTCATTGATGAGTTCTATAGTTTGTCTCTTCCGAAGGAGTTCTGTCGACCTAAGTCCATAAAAAGTAAAACAAAATCGACTATTTTCGAGATCACTCGTATAGGCAACTCTTGTAAGTTTGCAGTGAAGTCATATAAGTAAATGCGCTTGGGCGGGAAGGGTAAACTCGAGGAGTTCATATTTGTGTTGAGGACGCAATATCCCGCACTGGTATTCGGTAAGAAACTGTTGCTTGTTTTTAGGGTTCCGTAGCCGAATGGCAAAAAACGGACCCCTTATTGATCTTTAATATTACTGTTAGCTGTGTCGTCCCACTGCTGGGCAAATGTCCCATCTCCCCATGACTGCCAGTGTTTCGATCCAGGGCCAATGTGGACCACTGACCCCTGTTTTTGCTAATATTACTGTTCTGTTGTGTGCTGAATGTCATTGTAAGCGGTCTTAAAAAACCCTTAATATTTTTATGTGTGACTGTGTAAAAGGAAACCAAACCGAAAGGCACTTGTTATCTCCGTATTTTATTTTTGTTCTAGAGGTTTCCAGGTATGGTCTACACCTAGAAACCTTCTAGTTACGAAGATATTGGAGGTCAACGTTCTACATTTTTTACAAGTTTATTTATCACAAACACTTCTAAAGTACTAACATTGCAGGGAATTCTTTAGCGTAGTCCTTAATTACAGTATCTTATATAATTATCTTAAATAACATATAACACATACAATATTGTTTTTTGTTTAGGTATTCATTCAGAGAACAGGAAAATAAATCAATCATTTCAGCAGTGTGATTCAGTGCGTGCATGGCGCAAGGTGTAATTGTTGATGGGTTTCCCATCTCGAATTTCTCAGACAGCCACAGAGTCGAGAGACTGAACTTGTGCCCGATTGATGGCAATAGGTTCGACACCTAATACATGGGACGTAAACATAGCTGACCAAATATAAGGTTATATATTGGTGTATTATATTAGGTACAACTCTGTCCAACCTTTCGGAGTTAACAGGCGTGATGTTATGTATACGTTTGTTACGTTATTCTCGTCTCGTCTTTACAAACATGGTTCTGCGAATTTTCTTCAAAAGCATTTGGACTGTGAAAGTTATTATATTATGCAATAAGGACTTTGCGATCAATTTTCGTTGTTATGAAAGTTGGAATCTGGGCCAGGGCCTGCAGTCTACACTAACAACGACGCTACGAATGTCGTTAAGTCAAAAAATCGAAAACTTTCTTTAATAGGTTTTCAATCTTATGCTGTTGAAATAAGGTTGAAAATCTATTAAAGAAATTTGACATCGATACGACGTAGAGACATTCGTAGCGCTGTTATTAGTGTAGAGACTGCTGGGCCAGGCAGTCTCTACATTAGATAACGATAAAAATCGGTCGTTAGGTCGTAAAATTTCTTTAATAGATTTTCAGCTTTATTTCAACAGCATAAGATTGAAAACCTATTAAAGAAAGTTTTCGATTTTTTGACTTAACGACATTCGTAGCGTCGTTGTTAGTGTAGAGACTAGAGGTTAAAAAACTATTAACGTAATTTTACGACTTAGCGACAAATTTTTATCGTTATTTAGTGTAGAGACTGCTGACCCTGAGACTGCAGTCTCTACACTAATAACGACGCTACGAATGTCGCAAAGTCGAAAAATCTTAAACTTTCTTTAATAGATTTTCAACCTTATGCTGTTAACATAAAGCTGAAAATGTATTAAATAAATTTTACGATTTTACGACTTAGTGACATTCGTAGCGTCGTTATTAGTGTAGAGACTGCAGCCCCAGGCCCCTTATTCACAACGCTTCGATTCGGTTTCGATATCGACAAGTCTTTTTGGCATTATCAAAGTGAGCGAGATAGACATATGATATGTTCGATTCGGTTTGATTCTATTGTTTGTGAATAGCTATGCTGGTTGTTAGCTATGATGAAATTGAGACGTCACATTTGGAAGCTGCGATAATATGCTCTGCGTAGCGCGAGATAATGATACCGTTCTCGGCGGGAGGCGGGCTGTGTGTGACCGTAAGATAATAATGTGCAGTCTGTAGCTGTTGTGGGCGCTACCTACACACTACACACACCTACCAGTGCTGCATACCACAAGTCTACTACGACGATGAGTAGCATACACTACAGTCCAGAAGTTTGGAAGCACGCTTGTCTTTTTGGACAAAATGAAATATTTCTGATAATGAGTGGTACAAATTACAATGAAATTAAGCATGCCCTTTTACTACTGTTTACACAAAAACATTTACTTAATTAATTATCCCACAAACATCAAGTAGTATTAATTAATCAATTCCTTGATTTTGACACAAATCACAAATGTTTTCTAAACAATTTTAAATTCACGTCGTGCTACCCGCTGCACGCCCCGCCTCTACGAATTTGCGGCCTTAGACACACCATGGCCACAAAACTTTATATAGTAGAGAGCAAACCTAAACGGCCTTCTCGAAGACAACTCACACTTACATCATACTAAGTACATTTCTAAAGCCCGTGGTAAGAAGTTCGCAAACTATATCGACACGGGACCCCAGCTGCGTGAGGGGCACTGACAGGCCTGTCGAGGGCCGCGGGAGGGGGGCGCTGTCACCAACAGACGCAACAGGTATTTGTTTTCTACGCCAGCATTTTGTGTGTCGTTTAATACATTTGGACGTGTTCAAGCATTTTGTTGAGACTGTCTTATGTAATAGGGTAGTTGACAAAAAAAAACTAATTAGTCCGTCAGATAGATTTTCAAAAAATATTGAATACGTATTTTTTCTTTTTTCACGTAAACAAAAAATGAAGACGATACAGTGCTTCGAAAAGTAGTGAAACGTCACAGGTTGGTCCATTTTTACCAGACTATGATGTGAAAAGCCCCGTCTCCATGGTCTTTGACAAGCTTTATTTTCGTCAATTTTTATAAATTTGATAAAACAAAAAACACGTATTACACGTATTAACAATATTTTTCGATAATCTAACTGACGGACTAAACAGAATCATATTTTTTTTAGTCAGTCAACTACCCTATTATAGGTGTGCTTTCTGTGCTTCTTAGTATTTCTCAGAGGAGCTCCTGGTAAATCATAATATCCGCTCGGGTGAATCTTTAGGTTGAGCCGCACCATAGATAACAGATTGTTTCTGTTATCTATGAGCCGCACTGACCGAGGTTGGTCCGCGGATGGATGGATGAATCCTCACGGAGAAAACTCAGTTTCTAGTAGTAGTCTGTTGGTCCCGGGCAAAGAATGGTCCCGGGTGTCATTGGTAGATCTTTGACTGTAGTAACCGGTAGTCAGTGGCCCAATAGTCTGACAACCAGTTTTACCAAATGATATCATATTACCCAGTACTAACTGGGTTGTGGAGGTCAGATAGCCAGTTACTCCATGTAAAATACTGGTATTCAGCTTCATCTGGTGAGACAGGAAGCCGGCCCTAACATAGTTGGGAATAAATCATTAGGTTTGATATATTTGAATATTATTTTTTTATCATTGTTCCTCTCAAAAAGAGCACCTGCCATCTAATCTCTACACCACCCTTGGTTGACTGGTAGAGAATGCCTAAGCATTAAGTCCGCCTTTGTACCTTTTTTTGTGTGCGAGAAGTTTAAATAAATAAATAATAAATAAAAGGCTTGGTAGATGATGAGTACCTACAATGACGTTATTTTATTGTCAGTAAAAGGAAACTCCAATTACTATACCAATATTTAATAATAATATTTGGGAAAAGGGCTCACTTCTGTATCATAACGAAATTAGCTAAACGATTAGATCATTAGATGTTTACATCGGGTTTGCCGAGTTATGTCCCGACTGCTATTCAAACACCGTTTCCCACCGGATGTTGAACTAGGATCGAAGCTGCGGCGAGCCTAAGCCAAGTTAATTCAACTTTGTGAGGCTGCTAATATTCGTAAACAGTTTTAGACCCCGGGCCGTGTAAGAACGCCATATTTGCTTCGTCAGCAAATCAACGTAGAGTCTGAAACTTATACTTAATGCACATTAAAAATGCCATTTTAGTCGTTTTAGCGTTTTTATCTGACTATGCAATTTTAAGGTTTCGTAACATTTACAATTGACTGTCGCAATGAAAATAAAGTATTTGAACTCATCCCCTTTTTAACATAATATAACGTCACGCCTTTAATCCCCGAAAGGTTAGTCAGAGGTGCGTCGAATATACACCCACACGTTTATCCTAACTGAAACCTAACTAAATTGCCGTTGCCTTCTTTAAAATCAGATTTTAAAGAAGGCAAGAAGAAGAAGCGGCGTAGACGCTGCGTAGACCATCGTAAAAGCGGCGTAGGCCCTCGTAGACGCGGCGTAGGCCCTCGCAGACGCCGCGTAGGCCCTCGTAGACGCCGCGTAGGCCCTCGTAGACGCCGCGTAGGCCCTCGTAGACGCCGCGTAGGCCCTCGTAGACGCCGCGTAGACCCTCGTAGACGCCGCGTAGGCGTCGCACGTCACATAGTAACAACCTTACTTCCACCATTTTATTCTATTCTATCTATGCGTAGTTAATAAAATCAATGTTGTGTGGATAGTACCATCAATCAATAGATTCTAACTTTGATCTAAGATTTGATAATTCATGTCTCGAAATCAGAAGAAAAATCAGCTTCGGAAGTCGTAGTCGGTGGCAAAAAAATTAGATCAAACAAACGAATGTCACCGATTTTTCTTCTGAAGTTTATTTTTCCCTTTTGGTGTTTTTTCCATTTGCTTTTTTTTCTTTTTACGTAAACAAATACGAAGCTTGCTGATGTATAACAACTAAAAGGCCTGTTTGTCAAACATATCACTATCTATGGACTACGCTTGCAGGCTCGCCGGAAAAAATAGCAGCAGCTCAGTGGTTTGACGTGCACTCGGCTTCATAGAATTGCATATTAAATATCAAATCGAGTAATGTAACCTTCCATGATAGCTAAAACCGAATTTAAAAAAAAAACAGAATTGTGTCGGGAACAGTCGTAGCAGGTCAAAGCGCTCTATGAGCCAGGCTCGGGTGTCCGAGATTGCGGCGGTATCCGAATGTCGCGGTGATTAGCGCCGGTGTCCGGTGACATTGGCCGGACTGATAATTTGATATCTTTCGAGATTTAACTCTTATTGTTTTCCTGTTTATTATTACCAAGATTGTGTGTTGGTATCATCTGTGGCTGAACTGTGTATATCGAGTTTTCGCGTGCTAGGAAAAGACGTTAAGCCTTTGGTCCGGGCTGTTATTTGTAGATATTAGCGCCCTGCACACGTACAGTTCGGACCGCGCATCTTGGACTGCGTTCCAAACAGCAGTTAGATCTGTACGGTTTGAACTGCGGATCAAACTGTTGTGCTAATTACGATTAAAAATGCATTCACGGTTTGGATTGCCGACGAAACTTACATAATCTAGAAAAACGTTCCGAACTGTGCGTGTAAATTGATTTTCAAGAGTTTGGACTGCAGTTTGGACTGGCGCGTGGAACGTTATAGCTTTTAAAAGTTTTTTACACAGTAGTAAGAAAAATGGACAAGTGTGGGTAAAGGAATACGATGTTCACGGTACAAACGAATGAACTGTGATAGCTTCGACGCTCCAAACCGCCATTTTTGTAATTTACGTTTATACGTGATGTGCGCGTAAAACTGTGAGACATGCACTCGCGTCGAGGTGCCAGATCTAGGTTAGATCCGCACATCTACACGTACAGTTCGGAGCGAGGGATGGAACGGCGCGTGGTGTTTCCCGAGGTCCGAACTGTACGTGTGCAGGGCGCTATTTGACAGTCTCTACGAGTAGTCAGAAACTGATAGTCAAGTGACATCCAGTCGATTCGTATTACCCAGATACTGAGTTATGGAGGTCAGATAGACAGTCGCTTTATGTAAAATACTGGTATTCAGCTGCACCCGGTTGACGTCGACCCATAGTCGTATCACTTCCACCTTTGATTGTGATTGATTAATGACCACTTACGTATGCGATAAGAAACTACGATAAGAACTTGTTGTTGCCTAGCGGTCGAGTGATCAGGCGCATACTGCAAGCAGCGTGTGGCATCCGTGTGGTGTGGCTGGTTACTTTTAACCGACTTCAAAAAAAGAGGAGGTTCTCAATTCGACTGTATATTGAAAAATTCTTTTTTTTTAAAATGAAAGCGTGTTCTTCGATTGTAGTCCCATAGATATTTCAGCAAAATCGGTTCAGTACCTACTTTACTTTTTTCCTTCCTGAGCTTTGTTGATATTATGATGTCCTTTGTGATAGACTTTGTCTGGTCTGCAACTAAAAAGGATAAAATAAAATTCTTTTTTTTTATTTAGGTTATTAGTCTATCTCGAATGCTGTCCTTGGTCAGATTAGGTGTCCAGTACCTAACTGTCGATATTAATGTTAATTTTCAATTGTTTGTTCCAATCTTTTTCCTACTCCTCCGCTATTCTTTTCTGAATTCAGTTGCGGGATCCAAGACAGTTAAATGGTTTCTCTGTAACTTCGTCGCCCTTCATTGTCTTGGCTTTGCACTGGTGGTCATCACTGTTGATTCTGGTTTTCAGAACTTCCAGTGGTTTGAGAATAGTGTGGCGGGCAGGTGTCTGAAATTGTTATAGATCATGAATGTTTTGCTTGTACTGAGTTGTTAGTTGAAGAATTCTTAGACGAATCGCATATGACTAAAAAGGTGATGGATATAAATATTGATGGATGGAGAGGGAGAGGAAGGCCAAAGAAAAGATGGATAGATTGTGTGACGAATGATATGAAAGAGAAAGGTGTGAATACCACTGTGACGTCTAACAGGGAAGAATGGAAAAAGAAAAAATGTTGCGCCGACCTCAAATAGAATGGGATAAGGGCAGGAAGATGGAGGCAATAAGCGCGCGTCCTAGCAAATGCCACTTTTACGTGGATTCGTAAACATCAATGAATTTAAAATTAAATAATACTTTTGATCGGCCTCCCCCGTTGTTGCACCCCTGATTCGTTCCCTTGCCAATTAGCGCGAACACACGCGTTAAAGTATCGAGGAGGGAAGCCACTGAACTGGTTACCTGTAGTAGAATATACGGAGGAATAAAGGACAGTAGTAATTGCTGTGATTAGGGAGAGGGAAGCCGACTCTTTGACAACTCATGGGGCTTACTGCGTTTTTAGATCTACATACTTACTTATATTTTTATCAGCCAGATCTTTTAACGATGGAGTTATTTGTCGGGAATTTTATATTATGCTAGCGATTTTGTCGATTCAAACTACAAATTTCACACTATTGTTGGTATGGTTGGTTGGTATGGCTATCTAAACTCAATATAAACATAATGATTTAATTTCAAAATTATGTAAATACCTCGTTAATAATATGGTAAACCAGTTTACCGATGAGCAAAATTAACTTTATTCCAGAGAGAGAGAGTTCATAGTTCTGTTAGTGTTTTAGAGGTAGTAACAAAAATACTAACGAAACAATAGACTAATATAAAAACGCACACTTAATGAAAAAACTTGCTTGCTTTAACAACTACAATAATTGTACAGTAAAGTATTTCATATTATAAATATGTCAAATCATTATTTCCGAATTCCGAAATTCCGACTGACCGCGACGCGCGCGTCGCTCGACGCTCACAAGGCGTCACAAATTGCTGAAAATTAATAATCGATTACAAACACTCGTTAACTGGAAATATTGCAAATGTATTTTGTTTACATTGAGGTTAATTAATCTCATTCCCTGACAACCCTTTTTTTAGTTTGGAGGGTAGAAAATCATCAAATGACTAATTCTCCCGCTCTGGGCAGAGCAGTAGGGAGTATCAGACTTCTACTGACTAAAAACCACCCATGTTCCTTCTTAACCCTTTGTGTCGAGGCCGCGGTATCTTTTTCGAATAACCTGCAGCCCCGATGGGTCCCTACTCCCTGTCGAACCTACAACGAGTTACGTGAAAATAATCCATGGATGAAGCATCCTGTATCCTGTAACTCTTCTTTAACTTGTTGCTGAAGCAAAACAGTATTATAATACGAGTAGTAGCCGCGATCTTCTCAACGTCGTTAACAATGTCATTGTAAAGTATAGATTAACTATGGCATAGCAATCTAGAGTTGGTTGTCTATGTACGCCGCCAATCCGCCATCACTACATAACTTGTACAGTTGTACTCATGAAGCCAAATAAACGCCGCTTACTTATTTCAATTATCAACCCAAACATTACAGTCATCACGCGATCTGAGTAATCCTCCGCACCTACGTAGCTCCGTACATACAAGCTGGTGCAATTTGATCACTTGCATAATATTACGTTATGTTTACTAGTTGCAGGCGACACGTGTAAGCGACTTGTGACGTCTTGAGATTGCGACTACTCCGAATTAGAAGTCCATTACTTGTTTGGTGCAGCTTAGCGATTGTTGGCGCGTTGTGGACGAGCGATGTGTTATCTACACTTGCAATGTGTCGCGGCGACGCTGACGGCGGTGGCGCTGGTGAAGGCCAGGTTCAGGGGCACGCTGCGTCATCGCTATGCAGTTTTAGCCGTTCGTGATTGCGCTCGAGTGCAGCATATTGCTTGCCAGTTTGTAGGAAGTGAAACCGCGCGGTCCTCTCATTCTAACTACCAGTCAATTGAATGTCATTTTGAGAAATAATTGAGTTAATCGCTGTGTTTTGTGCGTGAAGTTTGTGACCATGGAGACGGCTTGTTGATTAATGTTAGACTGGTGCTTACGTATGCATATTACCTATGATTCACTTGATACCGCCATAAGACTTTGTACCAATTCGAAGATGGCAATTGCAATTCGAAATATAATGAAAACTTCTTTATGCTTCTGAAGTAAATAGTGAAAATACACGATCGAAGTGTGCTATAGAACGACAGGCTTATATAGGAAATACCGGCAACCTGCTAATCGGATCAAAGCGACCCTGCCGGTAGAGGATCGGGCACGAGTCTACCTCGCACCTTTCAGACTACACTACAGCTGCGATTGACGATTGTTCCCCGTCGACTACATCCCGGTACAGACGCGAGCCGATCGCTCCCGATCAGTTCGGTGCTCACTACCTATCGCGCGGTCGCACAAAAGGATTTTCAATTATTTGTCGGTACTTCGGACCTATTTATTGATGATTAGTGAAAAACAATAAAAAAACGTTTGTTTAGAAAAAGTTTTTTTTTCGGAAAGTATTTTAGGGCGGGCATGGGCGTGTGAAGTGGGCGGTGCTAGTTTCCGCGGATTCTTTGTAGCTGCTTTGTACGGTTTCGAGTGCGGTTTTTATTCAAGTGTTGTTTTTATTCCGTCTCTGCTTTGAATGGAAAAAGATAACTTTTATGGACGGATTATTTCTTATTAACATCTGGGCGGGATTAGACTTCGTAGGGCATGGTGTGTAATTGTGTGGGAGTGTGTGGCTAGGGGTAGTTGTAGAGCGACGGGCGTTTTGTGTTCATACAGCCTCTGGAGCTCGTGCTGAGATGAGCGACGAGTGTGTGTAGTGCGGTGAGGCGCTGAGCCGGTCAGTGTGTCGCAGTCGGGTGAGACGTCGTCGCGGGTCGGTCGCGTGAGGCGCGAGTGCGCGGCATGGCGCGCGAGTTCGCGCGAGGACATGACTTCTACATGCCCCTGCATGAGCTGCAGCCGCCTGCTCACCATTACCACCACTATGAAATGCACACGTGAGTACTCACCCTTACATCCGCCAGACACCACACCATCTTCTACAGATATTCCCGGAACTCTCTCACTTCTTAAAAGCAGAGTAAAGTTACTTTTCCATCGTGCAACAAGTTGAAAAGAACTTACTTTATGTCACAATAAAAACAAGAAACATATGCTCTTCTGATGATCTTAAGTTTCCAACGAAGTTTTCAAACTTTAATTCAACTTTTCATAAAATAAAAATAAGTTACAAATTAGCCTGTCACGAGTCTTATATTTGAAAATAATTCTTTGAGTTTGTGTTTTTAAGCAGACATTTAAACAAATCATTATAAAAACCTGCGCTAATGTGTGGGTATTTTAATTGATGTTACATCACATCACAGTAGGTAATTATCTGTCTGAATGTTAACGAATTAATCATATTGTTTTAGTATAGTAGTGCAAATAGTTACCCACGACGAAACGGAGACGGTATAATATGCGTTTGGGGTGAGAGGTTGTTTGTGTTTCAAATAGTGCAGCAGTGGGTGGTATGCGTGAAAGGGGTATTTCTAACTACTGTACCTCCCTACTTATATGAATGTGAAATTAGATTATTATGGGGTAAGCCATTTTCAACAATTATTATTTCGCACACCTAAGTACGTACCTACTTATTGTCTGTTTTTGTATTCTGGAGTTTGTCTACAATATCCGTGGATATTGTTGTGTTGTTTAAACGACGGGTCGAAAATATTACAAAAGCAATATTTTGGGTTACCGAAGATTCTATGTAATGGAGATAATGTTGATGTGGATGCGTGGTGACAAGAATGAATGGTAGGGGGAACGAGTACATTAGATGAAGTTTAAAACTTACTCTAGTTACAGACAAGTTGAAAGGGAATCGACTGTCTTGGTATGGATGTGAGACTAAAAGAGTTCCCGTCGGGGCTGCGGGTTGTTCGAAAGAAATACCGCGGCCTCGGCACAAGGGCTAAGAAGGATCATGGGTGGTTTTTAGCCAGTAGAAGTCTGACACTCCCTTCCGCACTACCCAGAGCGGGAGGGGTTATTTGATGATTTCAAAAAAGAGTTGTGAATATCTATCATAAATATATATATAAATAAAAAGAGAAGTCCTGACTGACTGACTGACTGACTCATCAACGCCCAGCCCAAACCCTTGGACCTAGAAAGCTGAAATTTTAGGAGGCACAGAATACATAATAGTACTACGTACAGAAGGGACACTCCCTTCCCCGCGCTCATATTAAATACCGCACCTCACCCCGCACTTCGAGGTATTCGTCGTCGACACTTGAGCAATGGCTCGCGCTCGTATTAGTCGTCGTTCGGTTTTCGCGACGCAGACCGTTGCACTTTCCGCGCCATTTTTTAGGCTACGATAACCCTACTAGAGTTTACGCACACATTTGCACGTGCACGTCGTGCACAAACGTTATTTGTTTATGTAGTAGTAATAGGTAATTATTTTGCGGGCGTTGTATGGAGTGTCCGAGGTGTGACAGAGGTTCCCTTTATAATGTAGACAAGGAACAAGGAAGGATTTTTTGAAATTCAACCCCTAAGGGAGTTAAATAGGGGATGAAAGTTTGTATGGCAAACTGGCATTTCCACGCGGGCGAAGCCGTTGGCAAAAGCTAGTAAATGATACATGGGTGGAGAGGTAGAAGAATCAAATAAATGATGATAGAATTGTGTGAGGAAAAAGAAGTAAATGGTAGCGTGATGGTTGACAGAGAGGAATGGAAGAAAAAACCGTTTGCGCCGACCCCAAGTAGGAACATAAATATGCAGGAAATTGATGATGATTTTAGGTTACCTATTTCGTTATTATCGTAATCATGCAACTGTTAAATTACTGCATCCCCGAGATATCTTTAGCATGAAATAGTTGTACCTAGAGACCTGGACTTTTTTTAGTTAATTTTTCAAAACAGGAAACGATTACGATTGACGAGTAGGCGTATTATCTTAGTGGTAACGGCGGCGCCTTATAATAGTCGTAAAGCGCGGGTTCAAACTCATATAGATACTTTGAGTAAATTATTTCATCACCACCTCAAGACGGTGATAGAAAATAAAGTGAGGAAACGTTCATGTCTGGTAAGTATTATGTATGTACCCGCACGTCCAGCGCCAGCATCCTCTCTCACAGAGAGGAGCCCCGTGTCCCACCAATGGGAAACTAGCTAGGGGTAAATAGTACCCGTTGGGGCTGCGGGTTGTTCGAAACAGATACCGCGGCCTCGACACAAAGGGCTAAGAAGGAACATGGTGGTTTTTAGTCAGTAGAAGTCTGACACTCCCCACCCAGAGCGGGAGGAGTCATTTGATGATTTCCCACAGACCCCAAAAAAGGGGTAAATAGTAAGTGCTTACAATAAGAAATAGTACAAACAAGGATTTTTTTTAGTTAACTTGACTTACTTCTACAATATAATCTTACATACTGTGCTAAAAAACAAAAACAATTAAGACGTGGGAGTGTACATGACATTCAAAATAAATTCAACTTATATCTAGGGAGGTATGTGTTTGTGTGTCTCGATTATCATTAAATTACCGCATGATACTTAGTAAAAGAGTTTTTATGTCGTTATCTTTGACTATTATCAATGGCACACTTTATTGCTGCATCCCCAAAGGTAGTCTGGTAGAAAAAGCCCAAGGCATAAGTCATATCCACCTCTAAACATATTAATTAAGGTTCTCGTTGACATATTACAGCTAATTATATCAACGAGAGCCTTAATAAAAAGTCTGAATTCAGTTTACGAACGTGTTTTCACAGAAAGCATTACTTTTATATTTCCTAGAATCATCTCGGGATTGCATACAATTCCTAGGAAATACATACATTTCACGGGAAATGTGAGTATTAAGTTATCTTTGAAACATGATTTTACAAGGGGTTTCATACATTCCGGTAACATTATACAAAGACTAGCTGACCTGGCAGATGTCGTCCTGCCTGGACAGCAGCGCCAACTACCGGCTCCAATTGTGAATCTAAACCATTCTCGAATCCACTGGAACACACACAAAAAAAAACATCCTAATTCAAAAACTCTCCGGAGAGTTCAGTGACAAACACACGTACAGAAGAAATATAATATATACATATAAAATGAAGGCAAAAACCAATGCCCAAGGCATTAAGTCCGCCTTTGTACGATTTTGTTGTGCATAAAGTTTTAATAAATAAATAAATAAATATAAAGAGATATTGTTTGTTCGGTGTATTTTTTTATGGTATTTCATTTCAAAGAAAATGTAAAAATAGACGGCATGCTGTTCATCGTCTCGCGCGCAGGTCCGACGACTTTCAGCCTCCCGAACAAGCCGGATTCCGTAAAGGGTTTAGCACCGTATACCACATACATACGCTGCGGCAGGTTATACAGAAGACCGAAGAGTATAATCTGCCTCTCTGTTTGGCGTTTGTGAACTACGAGAAAGCCTTCGATTCGATCGAAACTGGGGCTGTACTGCAGTCTCTCCAAAGGTGCCAAATTGACTAATTGTCGTAGATTGAGGTGTTGAAGTATTTATACAAAAACGCCACCATGTCAGTCCGGCTTCAGGACCAGACCACGAAACCTATCCTTCTGCAGCGAGGTGTGAGACAAGGAGACGTCATATCTCCGAAGCTGTTCACCGCTGTACTGGAGGATGTCTTCAAGGTTCTGGACTGGAGAGGACTAGGCATCAACATCAATAGCGAGTACATACATCACTCACCTTCGATTTGCCGACGATATAGTGGTCATGGCTGAGACCATGGAGGACCTCAGTACAATGCTCGATGGCCTCAGTAGAGCTTCCGAAAGAGTGGGTCTAAAAATGAACATGGACAAAACCAAGGTCATGTTGAATGCCCATGTTACACCCACTCCTATAAAGATCGGAGACTACACTCGAAGTTGTAGACGATTATGTCTGCCTGGGACAAACAGTCCAGTTAGGTAGGTCCAACTTTGAGAAAGAGGTCAATCGTCGAATCAGACTCGGCTGAGCAGCGTTTGGGAATCTGAGAAGTATCTTCTCGTCCAACTTACCGCAGTGTCTTAAGACGAACGTCTATGAACAGTGTGTGTTGCCAGTGATTACATACGGGACCGAAACGTGGTCGCTCACAATGGGCCTGATCAGAAGGCTTAAAGTCACCCAAATGGAGAGAGAGGGAGGGGGAAAGGGAGGAACGACCTCGCGTAGCCTTATTTTCAGCGTTATTTTTTTTTTATAAATTGTAGAGATAAAGTTCCGGGAGGAGACTTTTTTATTGAAAATTTCCTCCTCTTTCAGGATCTTTTTTCAAAATTTCTTAAAAACCATTATTTTAGAAATTATTAACAAAAAACTAAATACCTTTATTTTTTATCTTATTTTGTAAATAAAAATCACAATTTTTGACGTGCTAAAAAATCCTTAAAAAAACATTTTTCTAGGCGTCATTCTGAATCGAATGAGCTATCGCACATATTCTTAGGAGCTTTACTCCTATATAACACGTTTTTGAACTTGTTGACTAGAATATTAAGACTACACAGTTGAAACTTAGTAAGTATCTAGATGTGTTGGTACCGCTTTACGATTTTATACAAAATAAAATAAAGATTAAGGGGGGTCTCCCCTTTCATGGAACTGAAACTAAAAAATACTTGCGCTGTTGTTCGACCCGTCCGGGCAGCGGTTTGTTCGAAAGAGATACTTAGGCCTCGACACAAAGGGCTAAGAAGGAACATTGGTGGTTTTTGGTCAGTAAAAGTCTGAGGGCTGGTTTTGTTATCTTGTTAACCAAATGAGTTATTAGAAAACCGATTTTACAGGTGCACGTGGCTTGGGAAGTACTATAAAATAGCATCAAAAAACGATTTAAGGCGAGGTTGCAGTACTTTGTTTCTATGTACGCACGACCTCGCCCCCCGCCCTGCCGCGCGAGCGATATAATGCCTAAATTTTGACTGTTTTTTGCTTCTTGGAGAAAAACTATAAATAAATTATACAATATGTTTTCAACATTTACTTCAAAATAAAAAGTTATGTCTTAGCAGTACACGTTTGAAATTGTGATTTAGAGTCATGTTTGATAAAAAAAAGTATCGAGCCGATCATTCTAAATCGCGTTTCTATCTTTACGATTTACTAGAGAGTATGTTCAATTTTTATGTAATGATTTTTATTTATTAAAAAACTCGTGTTTAGTTCGATTTTTATAGGTTCAAAAATCTTAGAAAGTACTGCAACCCCGCCTTAAAAAAAAACAGCGTATTTTGCAGGCGCAGCGACGATACATTGCATTTCGCAACGACAATGAATAAGAAAAATAACATGTCTATAACTGCACTCGGGTTTATATTTTCACAATACAGGCTGCATAGTATCCGTCAAACGGAAAAATATTTCCTGTTGGAGGAGTTGTTGATCGAATCTTCTAGGAATCGACACTTATTTTCACACTTCCATTCATTTCTGTATACAGCGAGCGTTGGCGTCTTCTCTAATTGGCTGAGATAAGTAGACTTCTTTTGTACATTTATTTTTATACGCCACAAATATCCACAGAGCTATATTTGGACGAGGACATCCTTTGACTTTTCTTATGAACCTTCTTTCACCATTATATTAATCGTTACTTAATCAAACAATTTTTTTTTTAATTTTTCTGAGTGTGCTTGTTTTATTGTATTTTTTATGGATTAGTAAGATTCATAGATAACAGAAACAATTCTGTTATCTATGGTTAGATTAGAAAAAACATTTTAATGTTACTATAAACTTGACTCATCAAAGCAAACGATAGAGCTGTCCAGGTTGCTACATACTGGATAGACAAAATTTGAGTTGTCGACTCAAACAGAAGGAGATCATCGTCATTCTCTTGCCCTCATCTAGGGTTACCATTTAGAAATCTGAAAAGTCCTGACAAAAAGCCTGACATTTCATAAAAGTCCGGACATTTTAGTCAAAAAATCCAAGAATTACTCCGTCAAGTAGATACCTACTTGACGGAGTAATTTTTGGATTTTTTGGTGGGACTGAAAAATATAGGTACAAAATAATATCCCGAAAACTAGCGTTAAGTTTGATTATTTTACGTAAAACCATTTTTTTTAAGAAGATATTTTATGTTTGAACTAGTTGATTGTTTGCAATAGAAGATTTAATGTTTTCTCGTTAAGTTGAATGTTAGAGAAGTTGTTTTTAGATGAATGAGAAGTTAATACAGATTAATGACTTATTTGATATTCTTTTATAAGTTTTATTATTCGTATTCCATGTAAGCCAAAAATCCGGACATATTAAAGAACCGGACAAAGTCCAGACATGTCCGGACGGATGGTAACCCTACCTCATCCCAATTTATTTCGGGTCGACCCGAAATAAATTGGGATGCAGCATGTCTTCTTCTTCCATACTTCTCTATTACTCGTCATCTCAGACCTCGGTCGGCATCTATTAGGCTCTCACCTCCTTCACACGGTTCATCCACTGTTTCTTTGGTATTCCCCTACTCTTATATGTCATCAACATTAATCATGCACAACATCCTCTTTATTGTATCTACACCGTAAAATCACAACTGTAAATGTAGAAATCAAGTTGATTTTCTTTATTAATCAAGCTCAGACAGAGATGATTAACACATAAGTTCCACTGAATCTGACATTTTTCGAATCTGTCATTTTGCTAATCTGTCATTCTGCGAATCTGTCGTTACGCGAATCTGTCATTATCAGTTTTTGGCATTTTGCGACACCTGGCATTATGCGTTTCTGACATTCTGCGCCCAAACCGTATCTTCGAGGAATCCTCCGGCATAGTAATACTCCGTGACAATCTGAGATGTATGGCATTCCTGCAGAGTTCGATATGATTTATATGGTCCGTCAGCTGACGGTTGCTATCTGCCTGGAAACAGATAAGCTGATTAGTGGTTACGCATGGGCTGTGGCGCGGCGTCACTCTTCAACGCCGTCATGGGTTTATAGTCCGGTCAAATCAGACCAAAAAATGGGGGTAGGTAATTTTTAGCTGGGTGGGAATTTATTAATGTAACCTCGTAAGTCTAAATTGACCGAATTGTTGGCTACGTTACTTATCACTAGAACAATCGTAATAATATGTTGTAAGAATGCGTATGTTGACATTTTATTAATGTATACAAGGTGGTGCCGACGATACGACAATAAATGAAACCACTGGTAGTTAAAGTTAATATGAACATTTTTGTACTATCAAATCTATCTATCTATACCTATAAATTATAAATTAAAAAGCTGAAATTTTGCACGGAGGGTTCCTTTATAATGTAGACAAGGAATAAGGAAGGATTTTTTAAAATTCAACCCTTATGGGAGTTAAATAGGGGATGAAAGTTTGTATGGAAAAACGTAGGTAATTTTCACGCGGGCGAAGCCGCTGGCAAAAGATAGTAAATCAGCTAACCTAATTCAGCAAGGGCAAAGAAGGAACATGGGTTCGGTTTTTAGTCAGTAGAAGTCTGACACTCCCCTTCGTCTGCCCAAGAGCGGGGGGGGGGGGACCCTCATTTGATGATTTTCCACCCACCAGAAAAAAAAAAAAGGTGACTGACTGACATAGTGATCTATCAACGCTCAACCCAAACCACTGTACGGATTGGGCTGAAAGCAGGTAGATGTTATGACGTAGGCATCCGAAAAGAAAGATTTTTTACGAAATTCAACCCCTAAGGGAGTTAAATAGGGGATGAAAGTTTTGTATGAAAAATCTTTGTTTTCAAAGCGTATTGTATAAATACATACATAAATTCTCAATTGCCCCCGAAATTAAATAAATAGTACAGTCAAGCACAGCCCACTTATATTTACACAAGTTCTTTGAAAAAAAATGAAAAGTACTCTGTCTTCCTAAACCATGGCCACCCTCTTATGTTTTAAGAATTATTCACTAGCCTATCCTATAGCACCCGGGATAACGCAAAGAATCTAATACCACCATACATCAATATCGGTTTGGGCGTTTAGAAGTAATGGTTGAATAAAGAAACGCACAAACAAACATACGAGTGAACCCTAAAAACATAACACTTTTTTTTGGACAGCCGTGTAAAAAATATGACTGTTAGGTACTTTTTTCTTTGACTTTCCTACCTTTATTTTTTTTGGTTGTGGTGATTTTATTTGATAATAGTGCATTATGGTACAAGTGTGTAAATGTTGGTGATTACCGCCGAGGCGCCATTGAGACCCGAGCCGTCAGGTGAGGGTCTTAAGATAGCCGAGGACGGTAATCATCAATACACACGTGTATCATACGACGTTTTTCAACACACTTGTGAAGAAAAGAATACTAAAAAGTCATCTTCAACAGTTATAGAGTTCTGAATTTTTTTTCACAATAGCGGGAAAAATTATCGGTTTTCCTATGCATCTACAGTTCGACCAACTTATCTGTGCAGGCGGGAAAACACGGAACTAAAATAAATGTACTAAGTTTGACGTAGCGATGCATTTTTCTTGACCAGTGGCGCCACCATGAAATTCAAACTTAAAATGGCCAAACTGCAACAATGGCAATCGACCATAGACTAAAAGAATGAGGTTTATTTATTAAAAAAAAAAAAAATTATAATATTACAAAAGTTATATTATTTGAGTGAAAGTTTCATTTATTAAAAACGTACAAGTTAAAGTTATCTATTTAAATTCAAAGTTGCATGAAATGAGCAAGCACTAGGTATATACATTAATTTATTTTTACTATTGAACACGATCTTTTTTAAGAACATAGCAACTCAACCAATAAAATTTAAAAAAAAACGGTATTACCCGGTTACATTAAAAAAGCTCTGTTTACTCGCATATAATTTGCAGTAAGGTAACTTAACTTTGTAGTGATAATTCTATTATGCACTAGTGTATAATATTATTATGCACGTGTGAGTTATAGTTCGGTTTATGGCCCTAAGAACGATGTAATAAGGCTCACTTTACGAGCCAGTGTGTTGAAAAACGTAATTATAAAACAAAAGATACATGAAAATGTATCTTTTGTTTCTTTTGTTAATCCAAAAAACAATCCATGTCTTCTTAGTACACTACGTAGTACTTGTAGGTTAAGTAAACGTGACTTTTTAAGGTTCCGTAGCCGAATAGTAGAAACGGAACCCTTATAGATGCGTCATGTCTGTCTGTCCGTCCGTATGTCACAGCCATTTTATTCGGAAACTACTCGTATTAAGACTACACAATTGAAACTTGGTAAGTAGATGTAGGTATTCGGTTAAACTCTTTTCGATTTTTATACAAGAAAAAAAAAATTAAAGATGGGTCTCCCCCATACATGGAACTGAAACTAAAAAAAAACTTTTTTCATAAAACTTATTCGTATGGGGTGTCAACAGATAGGTTTTGTGCTAAAACCAGGATTAAAAGTACCTTCACCTTCTCTTATTAAGGTTATCATATTATCACCCAGGTGAACCACGGGTAAAAATTCTTTCCCATAGTACACCCAGGAGGACCACGGGCAAAAATAATTTCCCGTGGAACACCCAGGTGGACCACGGGCAAAAATAGTTGCCCGTGGTACACCCAGGTGGACTACGCAGGTGGACCACGGGCAATAAACGGTGAAAATGACATTGAGGTTCCTAAAACCATTTTTTCTCCAAATCAATCGTTTGAAAGATAGACACTTCCAAAGTGGTTAAATGTGTACGCTCCCCCTCCTCTAACTTTTAAAGTAAGGGAGTGAAAAATCTAAAAAAATATATATGATGTTGATCGCAATAAAAACTTTCATTCAAAATTGAACAATATAATTATAGTACCTACATAAATAGTTTTTGAAATATAGCTCATTCAAAAAACGGAACCCTTCATGTGCAAGTCCGACTTACCCTTTGCCAGTTTTTATATTCATAGTCCCACAGTCAGGCCCAGTATTCATACAAAAGCGATCATATTCCTTTATTTACCTGCTTCCTGTTTTTGACAGGTGACAGTTACTTTGCTGGAATACACCGTACAGTGGATTTAAAATTCAGTTTAATGCTTCCTATTATTATTTACTAGCTTGTACCAGCGGCTTCGCCCGCGTGAAAATGACAATTTTCTATACAAACTTTCAACCCCTATTTAACTCCCTTAGGGGTTGAATTTCGAAAAATCCTTCCTTATTCCTTGTCTACATTACAAAGGGAACCTCTGTGCAAAATTTCGGCTTTCTAGGTTCAAGGGTTTGGGCTGGGTGTTGATGAGTCAGTCAGTCAGTCATCAGTCAGTCAGGACTTCTCTTTTTATTTATATATAGATTGAATCGATGGAACGAAACAAGAGCAAGAGGCTAGACAGACTAATAACTTGACTGGCCTGTTGGTCTAGTGGTTAGTGACCCTAACTGCTATGCCGGAGGTCGTGGGTTCGATTCCCACCCAGGACAAATGTTTGTGTGATGAGCACGATCATTTGTTCTGTGTCTGGGTGTAATTTATCTATAATATGTATGTATTTAGAAATATATAAGTATGTTTATCAGTTGTCTAGTACCCATAACATAACACAAGCTCTGCTTAGCTTGGGACTAGATGGCGTTGTGTGATAGTTGTGGAATATATTATTATTATAAGTCTGTCTAGCGTCTTTCTTCAACTTTCTTGATCTTGTTTTAAGAGCCATTTCACTTTTTAACCGACTTCCAAAAAGGAGGAGGTTCTCTATTCGACTGTATGAGTTTTTTTTATGTACATATGTCAATTAATAATGAGAATAATAAAGTTTATTGGTTCATAAAAAAGTTTTACAATATAAAAGAATAACACTGGATCCCGCACTAGGATACCCTGTGTCGCAGGATCCAGTCTATTTCGACAGATTATAATAAATAAATGAAGAAAAAAAATGCAGCGATTACAGTTTTAATTAATTATACTTAGGACTAAAATGTAACCAAGTTTATGTGTGTCTGTGATGAGTTGGAGTATGTAGGTTATGTGTGTGAGTGTGTATGAGATAAGTGTAAGTATGTAGGTGATCATTGTGTATGAATACCTACGTTAATGGTTGAACGCCAAAAGGTTTTCCGTTTCAGCATAATTCTTCTTCTTCTTCCTGCCCTTATCCCATGTCATTTGGGGTCGGCGCAACATGTTGTTTTCCTCCATTCTGCCCTGTTAGTCGTCACGTTATCATTTATTCCTTTTTCCTTCATATCACCCCTCACACACTCCATCCATCTTTTCTTTGGTCTTCCTCTCCCTCTCCATCCATCCACATTTATATTCATAACTTTTTTAGTCACATGCGATTCATCCCTCCTCATCACATGCCCATACCACGACAGTCGATTCCCTTTTAACTTTTCTGTAATTGGCGCAACTTTAAGAAGTTTCAGCAAGTTTTTTTTTCAAGTTTCTTCAACTTTCAGCATAATTAAGACCGATTAATTATGGACCGATTTTCAAAATTCTTTTTGTGTTTGAAACGGTATACTTCCGACCGAGGTGGTCCCATTCTCACCAAGTCAGGATCAGATAATGGATCCCTGAGAAATCGAGGGCAACCCTCAAATTGTATAGGCACTGATTCCGTTATCCAAATATTTCCTAAAGCTGTTAAAGTATTTGCGTCTGATAATCATAATCTCATGTAGATGCACTGATGATGAAAGGTCTGGCTTCGGCAGCGTGTAAGGCATCGTAGACAGAGGTGTTCAGGGCAGAGCGAAACTGGTCTGCCTCTGGGCCTTGAAGAACAAGAACATAAATTCTTGTCTGATATTCTTCGTGTCGCATGCTACCTTGCTAATGGCAATTAACAGCTGACTTATGTATCAATGAGAACGCCATGAAGGAGCATCAGGTATCAGTGGCATGCGACTACGAAGAATATCAGACAAGAATGTATGTTCTTGTTTTCTACTTTTAAGACCGCGATTTTGTTAGTAGTCGGGTTTTAGACTTTTGAACTTAATTTTTTTTTGGTAGGTGGGAACTTATTAACTGACCCCTCCCGCTCTGGGCGGAGTGTAAGGGAATGTCAGACTTCAACTGACTAAAAACCACCCATTTTTCTTCTTAGCCCTTTTGTCATCCGCGGCCTGTATCTCTTTCGAGAAGTCCCGCAGTCTCGGCATTCCACGATCACCCTTCGTTTTAAATTGCAAATCAATTTAAACTGAAAACCTTCAGTGACTCAAACAAATAAGTACCGAAATCAGAACAGTTAATCAAGAAAGAATTCGAACTTTTAATTGACCTTTTCATTAACGTTGTTAATTAATTTCTGTAACAAGCACCTTTCGCGGATTTAAAAAATACAATTTGTAAACGTGATAAGTGGGGTAAACAAATGCCGTTTTAAGTGAGTGGGTATTTCAGGGCAGGCAGCTTTTTTTTTGTTAAACTCAAGTGTGGCCACCTCTACCAGCTCATTTGGGTGTGTGAAAAAATTCATGGTAGTAGTATATTTACAGAGTGAAAACGGACTCTTCACGAAGCTGTCAACTATTGTGTACAATTGTACATATAACAAAAATTATTGTTGGGAAACAACTTTTTTTGGGGGTAAATCATCACATTTTACGGTAAAACTCAATGTACTTAGCACTTTTAAAAAATTGTGCTAGTTGATGCTTTGAATAGTGAACGAGTCATGGAGGTTATTTAAGTAAAGTTTTAACCTGAAATAGTAATAGGTTTAAAAAAACAGCTGTGTATTTGTAACTTTGATCCCCAATATCTCCGTAACTAGGGGGTTCCCCGGTATGGTATAGAACAAAAAAAATATCGTGGTTCCTAAAACCATTTTTTCCCAAAGTCAATTATAATTATGACACTTCCAAAGGTTGGTCTTCGTTCATGTACGAAAGTTTTCCTCATGACATTTTCTTCATTCCTCCGCATCACATGCCCGCCCATACAAAGACAACATTAACATCAAGGCATTTATTTCAAGTAGGCCAGTTACAATCGATGTTCTGTATCAAACATAACACCTGATGATAAGTGCAGTTGAGACCTTTTTTTTTTTTTTTTGGTGGGTGGAAAATCATCGAATAACCCCCCCCGCTCTTGGGCAGAGCGAAGGGGAGTGTCAGACTTCTACTGACTAAAAACCAACCCATTTAATCGATCATTGATCAGAGAGAGATTGAAGTACCTACATAGAAACCGTACGTCTACGTGTGCGTATTGTATCATATGCACAGTGTTATTACACAATCTCATACTGTGTTTCCGCGTGCGTCATTAGGTAGCTGCTTGTTTACCATTTAATTAAGTATTGTGTGTGTTATATTGTATTACTAGTTTTAGTCGATATTGTCGAGTGGAGATCCCTTACTCGGATATTTTTCCAGAACGTAGGAATTTGAAACAGTCACCATCATTATCGTCAACAGCCTGACTTTACCCACTGCTAGGTTTAGGCCTCACTTTGCTTGCTGGCACAAGCAAAGTGAACTCATCCAGGATATTCCCGCAATGGCAACAATGTCGCCGCCAGACGACCAACGATCTTCCCTTTCCTTGGACGCCACCTCCACTTTACTCCAACAGTCACCACAGCTCCTAAAAGAGTCTAACACTCCCTTCTGCTCCGCCCAATTACTTTAAGAAAATATTTTTATCGTAAGTTTATGTCACCTTAAGAAACTAGGTGTAACACTCCATCCGATATATTTTTAATGGACTCAAACAAGCCTTTTACACTACAAGCGACTTACACAACTTTCAGTACAGCCGCCAAGTCTTTAGACTGTTATACGATGTAGCGATCAATGGCTTCCTGCGTCTTGCATTGCTCCTAGCGAAATACGAAACTGCACTATAATAGGCTCCCATTTTATTCTAATTTACAAGTAGGTCGCACCGACAGTAGCAAATTGCATTGCTATTGAATCTGACCGACGACTGTGCCTTCAAATGGTCAATTGATCACTGGCACGAATTGATAATGGACGCTAAAAGATAAAAAATAAGAAGTAGAGAGCTTAGATGGTTAATTTCGTAATGTTGAAGAGGATGGACAAACAGTCGACTAACGAAACGAGATGATCAGAGTGGAACCGCTTAAAAGTATACGTGTAAAGTATAAATATCTCCATCCGCCATCACTACTAAACTTGTACTCATGAAGACAAATAAACGCCGCTTACTTATTTCAAATGTAAATAATGTTTTAAACAACAACCCAAAAATTACAGTAGGTACTTATGTAACAAAAATGTCCAGTAACATGGTACCCTGAACTGTCACGTTTAGAGATACTTGAAGAAGAACTACAGATCGTACTAAAACTTTATTTCGTAGTAAATGACAATCATTAAAGACTTGTCCCCCCCCCCCTCCCCCCCTCCTGGATCCGCCCTTGCAAGCATCCATTGCTCTCTTTAGTTCTATTGTCTTTACAAAATTAACCATTAATTCGTTTATTGGAATCGTTATTTTCTAAGGCTTGCTTACCACTTTAATTCAGAAGCTGGTGCTGCCCGCAACCTTCGTCCGTGTGAAATTATTATAAAAATATTGCTTCGCTATTTAATGCAGGCACCACACGCTCACACTTCACCACAGTCTCGCCTGCGCGATTGTGAAGTGTGAACGAAAAGTGTGGTGAAGCTTGAGCGTGTGGTAGGCCCATAAATCGGATTATGTTTCTTTTTTTTCATAAGTTCTTTTAAGTTTTTTTCTAGTTTTTCGTTTCTTTTGCACATAACCTTAATCCTTTTTCGTAATAAACCTAGGTAATAGATAAGAAATTTCTTCCAGCAGATCTGCGAGAGGAAAGTTGGATTAGAAATATTAGTGGAGTGTGAAGTGGGTATGAAATACTAAATAGTAGTAAGAAGATCAAAAGCGTTTGAAATCGGGACACGCGGGCTGCCCATCTTACTTACTTTGTGAGGTCGTTGTCGTGTGCTGTCATTACCAACTGTACATCATTCACTGCCGACCCACATGAGACACACCCACGGGATCAAATGCATCTTTTGCGTCTATTATGTAAATCACATCTGTACCTATGACATACGTAGTTCATTGTGTGAGTGCGCAGATGTGTACACTATTATCAATTTGTCGAGGGAAAATCTTGGCAATGAAAAGGGTTTTTTATTATGGATATCGGACTATAATGAGCAAGTACAAAGGGGCCTTGCCCTAGCAGTGCGTAACAAACACCAGAAGATACCCGGTTTATCGTTCCTGTCGAAAACCATATAGTGTGTAAGTCGTTTGCTTCTAGGCACGCCAGCAGCTTTCCATTAAGAACCCTTTCCATCATCATTTATTATATATTTGGGGTTGGCGCAGCATGTCTTTTTCTTCCATACTTCTCTGTTACTCGTCATCTCATAAAACACCTCCTTTCTTGCCATTCATTCTTAACACCAGGGCTCGGAACCAGTTTAAAAAGAGCGGTTAATTTCAGTTAAATACCGGTAAATATATCGTTCCTTCATTTACCGGTTATACAAGTGAACTGTTTTTTGTAACCCAAATTATAAAGCTTACCGGTTACATAACCACAAACGATTTTAAAACCGTTATTAACCGGTTAATAAAGATAAAAATAATCAGGACCAAGATTAGGACCAGAATCAAGACCTAGGAGAAGAATCGGGTAGTGATATTCTGTTTTTATTTTGTACACTGACTGCCAATAAATTTAATAGGTGTTTCAAGTTTTTGGTGTCTTACCTATATTATATTACCTATTTATTTTGGGAAAAAAGACTCGCTTTTTTTTAGGAATGAGTCAGGCTGTTTTTAATACCTAAAAGTGTAACCTAAGTAGATATAGACTAAAAAGTGCCATATCTTTTGAATTTTAAATTTTCAATATTTTTTTAAGTAAAAATGTATTATATTATAAGCACGTTATTCTGTTGCTAAATCCTATAACTTTAATATTCAATCAGTTTTAAAGCGATTTTATATCAAATTCCACAAAAAAAGTGTGCGTGAATGTAGGAGCCTGTGAGATTCCACGTCCGCAGTAGTGTTAAGAAAAAATGACGTCCACACTTAAAGGTTATACCAGTAAAAACCGGTAAAGTTTAATCTAAATCGATTTCGGTTTGAGGTCAATGACTGTAACCGGTTAAGAATTTTAACCGGTTTCCGAGCCTGCTAACACAATAAAAAGTTATTGTGTTAGCTAGTAGTATAACCATGAAAAGTTTCCATGAAAAGTTAAACCTGACTATCGCCATCACCTCGATGGCGAATTGTCGGGTTTCTGTGATATCGAGTACGCTGTGTCCGGCATGTCAACATGGCCAGGTGTGACCATGTAATGTGTTCTTTAGAAAGGACAGGTGCGTAGTACTCGCAACCGGCGTGCGTGTATGACCAGATGTATGAATGTGGACGAGGCAAAAGGGGTATGTAAGAATCGTAGCAGGTGGCGTTCTGTGGTTTCTGCCTAACCCCCATTGGAAAAGGGCGTGAGTTTGTGTATGTATGTAGACCTATTGACGACTGGAAAATGGTAATAAAATTAATGCTTTTTATTAGTTTCTGGCGCGTGGTTGTGGTAGCCATGCAGACAGCTTGTCCAATAAAAGGGTAAGCACACCTGTAGCTCTAACTATCTAGAAATGAAAAATATCAATGTTGAAATATCTTGTTGTAGTTACTTGTAGTATGACTAATCGACAATATTCAGTAAGTGATTGTGAACTGCAAGTTGTGCTAGTTATGCTTAGTACAAGTGAGGAACTAATAGAAATGATTCATAGATTCCTATGAACCGACGTGTTGGTTCATTTCCACTTTATTTCTGCAGGGTATTGTAGTGCTTCTCACAAGGTAACGTTTGTACGAATGGTGGGGGTGTCAAAGGGAACGGGGGCGGGTGGTAGTTATAAGCAGGTTGGCGATTGTTAAATTAATTAGTGTTATTGAGTTAAAAAGGTACAGGGCTGGCGAGGAATTTGAAAAATAAGTATTTGAAGAAACTATCGCCGGTGGGCTTCTTCAAGCCTTTCTCCGCAGAGGGCGATAAGGCAGCAACAATTTTACAAAATGTTTTGAAAATTTTTGAAGAGATTGAAGTATTGTAATCCCCCTTTGTTCTCGAATAGTGAGCCGATACAATTATTTTTGACACTTAAATTTTGAGAGGAAGACCAAAGAAAAGATGGATGGAGTGTGTGAGGGGTGATATGAAGGAAAAAACCGGCCAAGTGCGAGTCGGACTCGCGCACCGAGGGTTCCGTAAAAAAAATATATTATGTGATGTAACTAAAAATTTATGGTTTTCGTAATTATTCCTTTATCTATGCTATAAGACGTTGCTTCGTACCAAATTTCAAGATTCTGAGTTCACGGGAAGTACCCTGTAGGTTTTGATTCCCTTGCGAGTGTCGAAAATTTGCGGCATAAACGGGAGTATCTTGATGTAACTAAAAATTTATGGTTTTCGTAATTATTCCTTTATCTATGCTATAAGACGTTGCTTCGTACCAAATTTCAAGATTCTGAGTTCACGGGAAGTACCCTGTAGGTTTTGATTCCCTTGCGAGTGTCGAAAATTTGCGGCATAAACGGGAGTATCTTTTGATCGCGTTGACTTAGAAGTTTGATTTTTTCACAGCTCCAAGAGACCATAGACTTGAGTATTTGATATGAATTTCAGCTTGATACCTCCACGCGTTCCTGAGAAAAAAGGTCTTGACAGACAGACAGACAGACAGACAGACGGACAACAAAGTGATCCTATAAGGGTTCCGTTTTTTCCTTTTGAGGTACGGAACCCTAAAAAGGAATAAATGATAACGTGACGACTAACAGGGCAGAATGGAAGAAAACAACGTGTTGCGCCGACCCCAAATGACATGGGATAAGGGCAGGAAGAAGAAGAGGATGTCTAGATTAATAATAATAATAATAATAATAATATTCCACAACTATCACACAACGCCATCTAGTCCCAAGCTAAGCAGAGCTTGTGTTATGGGTAGATTATTATCAATTTCTTACGAGTATAGTTAAAAACTTTTCGATATATAAACCTCTAATCATAGCCGTAAAATTCGGAGGGTCATATATTCTTTACATAAAAGTTGCTGAAAACCGGCCAAGTGCGAGCCGGTCCCCGCACGAAGGGTTTCGCATAATCCTACTAATATTATAAACGCGAAAGTTTGAAAGAAAAGAAAAGCAAACGCAGAAACAAGAACATACAAGAAGACACAAAGAGAAAAAAAAAAGGCTACAATTTAAATGCTCACCAAAAAAGATTTTTAGACCCTAGATTAAAGTACAGTAGAGTACTAAATAAAATATTTTAACTTCAAATAAAATAAACCCACTCCATACTGAGGTGCCTAAAGAACAACGTTTTAAGTTTCAAAATAATTAGACACTCGTCAGAATAATTGTACGTGTTGTATTTATATTCTTTTTGCCTACCAAAATGGATAATTGCTCACCAAATCAATTAACCAAAATTATAATACGATCGTCTCGCGACAGTATACTTTATGGGCGGCATAGGCACCGGGCCGTAGGCCGACGAAGGAGGCCGGCGGAGGCCCGGCACTTCGGGGACAGAAGATATTAGTGTTATTTAATATGCGAGCGAAGCGAGCGCGCGTCATGGAGATAAATTGAAAGTCGTGAAATACAATATTGGTGACATCTATTTAGTGATAATATAAAATATTTGGTCTGCAGTTAACTTTAAAGGCGTTTATAAATCTTTATGGTATAGAATAAAAAGGAAAATAGGTTCATTCCTACAATACTTTAGGAAACACAATTTGGTGAGCATTAATCCATTTTGGCAGGCATTTCGTATTTTTTTGGTAGTAAAGTAGGTTCTTTTCTGGTAGGCGTTTAAACACAAGCCAAAAAAAAAACAATACAACGCATAACAAACAGTAAGAAATAAAACACGCATGAATAATAAAGAAAAATGGTTAACAGCTTGTACGTCGTGACTGTGACAAACAGGTTACCACTTAGCATGATGCTGTGCTATGGGGACCCACAGCACAGCGCTGTTTTTCAGTGATCGATCACCCGTGACCAAGACGTGTGAAAGCCATTGGGTATATAAAATTAGAAAATAAAATAAACAGTGAAATATAAAAGTAAGACTACAATAATAATTATTATTATGAGCGAAAGTAATAGTTACAAAAAATAAATAACTAAATTAAATTATAAAATTAAAACTAAAACCGATGGATGGATGGATGTGATGACAACTCTTTTGGATAAAATTTGGTACACAGATAGTTTATAACCTGGATTGATTAGTTTATAACATTGGATAGTTTTATCCCGGTTTTATCTTCCCGTGACATAATTTTCGAGTTGTAGCGGACGAAGCCGCTGGCAACACCTTAGTTATCTATAAAAACGGCAAAAAAATCATTTCTGGTGTATTCTGTTTTTTAGTATTTGTTTAAAATTTAAACTGTCTAATTATGACGGTTTATAAGATACAGCTTGGTGATAGACACACAAACGGACGAACAGCGGAGTCTTTGTTCCGTAGGTTCCGTTTTACTCTTAGAGAACGGAAACCTGAAAAGGGAAAATCAGGGACGTGTCTAAGGCAGACCTTGAAATTAGGAAAAAAATATTAATGATTCTTAGAGGTATTATTCAAAAATTGGAATAGATTTGTATGGAAAATCGCAGCCCTGTTCCTTCTGAACTTGCCTCCGCCATCGATCGAAGCGAAGCCACAGCAATGCGCGCCTTCCACTTCGCAGAACTAGCACTAGCATTTCTTGAGAAATTTTCGCTTCAAGTTGCCAAACCAAATGGCAACTAGCAGCTGACTTCTGTATCAGCAGTGCAAGTACGAACTTTGCATCGATAAGACATCGAGATCGTTATCGTTGTCAGTTTTATCGAGCTTGTTATCGAATTTGGAAGTACGTAACACGCGTCGACAAGATTTATCGTGGGCGGAATGTCAAACTGTCAAAATGTCGTTTCGTACTTGCATTTTCGATAAAATCGTTTAAATTTTAGAGTTATCTACCGATCGTTAAAATATAATTTACGTACTTGCGACATCGATTCGATTCGATAAAAGCTCATTTTATCGAGAATAACTGTCAGATTTATCGAATCGAAGCGAATCGAGTGCTACGTACTTGCACTGCAGGGCTGGTAGTCTCGACAGAGATAACGACAAAATCGCTAACTTTCGATTGCTAATTACCAACGAATACATTCGGTTGCAATAATGATGCTTGCGAGAAACGCATCTTGGATGTAGAGACTTGCTTTACTTGCAAGCATCATTATTGCAACCGAATTTATTCGTTATTAGAAGTAGAACCATAAATATTTATTTTGTTTTGTCATGCAAACATCTTAATAATTGTAAGTATAAGTAACTGATACCATAAAATACTAGAAATACGAACGTTACATCCACTAGCGAAGTCGTTCAAGGCCATTAAGAAAATAAAGTATTAGATTATTCATCATCATCAGCCATACGACATCCACTGCTGTACCTGTTGTTTCTGTTATCTATGGCCTCCCCCATAGTACGCCATACAGAACGGCAGCCTGCCGTTAACATCCACCGGTTGCCCGCGACTCTCACGATGTGGATGTCGATTAGATTATTAAACCTACTCAAATCCGATCTGACTTATCCTTTTTTTTTTAACTATTTGTTTCCATGGTTTCCTCATAATATTTTCCAGTAGCTACCGGTTTTAAATCATAAGATCTTCATCACGCTTGCTTTCTTATGCAGGTTAGGCAGATGTGAATCTACTTGTACACCTAAATTCCGCCGAACTGATGACGACTGACGATTCTGAACGGGAGTACACAAATCTGAACTCCGTGACTGCTACTTCCTTCCTTTTCCTACCTGGAAATCGATTTCCAGGCTGCTGGGGCTGTTTGGGGTCGACCCCAGGACATCATGGTCACACTTCGCACTTGGAACCAATAGAGCACGAGGCATTGGTGATGATATAAATAACACAAGAACACTGTTACTACAGAATAGACAACTACTTAGCTCTTTCTTGTTGACGCAAAATCATCAAGAAAAACAACAAAACAAAACAATTACGGTTTAAAAAAAAAATCTCATAACAAGTTATTTTCCGCTTCACAAAAAATATGATGTATTCATCTCTTAAAATTATGTAATATCAGGTATTTATTTATGACACGTAGGAAGCGCATATCTTATAAACAATAAACGTAACGTTATAATAACAATTCATTCATATTGTTATTTTTTTGTAATTCGTTAAACTTACTAAAACTAACACGTGCAAGAGTTATCCTACTAATAAATACTAAAACGCGAAAGTTTGTAAGTATGAATATATGGATGGATGTTTGTTACTCTTTCACGCAAAAATTTAGTGCACAGATAGTTTATAACCTGGATTTACACATAGGATAGTTTTTATCCCGATTTTATCTTCCCGCGGGATAATTTTCGAGTTGTAGCAGGCAAAGCCGATGGCAACAACTAGTTGGTATTTAAAACTCTTTTGTAATAGTATTATCCTTGATTCATTTGAGGAAGAGAGAGCCTGGGGGGTACTAAGATAATCATCTTTTGGATGAAAGTATCATCCAGCACGTTTTGTTCGCAAAATAAAACTCTTTGTCGCGTGTGATAACACTTTCGGGAGTCCAGTACCCTTCATATGGGTCGAACAATTTGTCTGTGTGCTCCCAACCCGTCCCCGAAACGTCGCTATACGTAGCTAAAGATGACATGCAAATAAAAATGGATAATTTGAAATTGGCAGTGAAAGTGTTAATTAGTGCTTGTTAAAGATAGTCAATTAAACCTGAACACTTTTGGATATTAATCAACCAGTCTTACCAAAGGTTATCGTATTACCGAGTACTAACTTAGTGGTGGAGATCAGATAGGCAGTCGCTCCTTGTAAAATACTTATATTCAGCTGCATCCGGTTAGACTGACGGAAGCCTACCCCAACATAGTTGGGAAAAGGCTAGGTAGATGATGACTTTTGGCCATTAATCGCATGAATAATCTCAAACAAACTGTTTGTTATGTAAACAACAGGGTTTAGGTGAGGGTACATAAAAGTTTTTTTTTTTTTAAAAGGCGTTTTCGCCTTGCTGATTTATTTTATGAATTTATATTGTATGTGTTGTTTAGTCAAGAATAGGTCAAGTACTCGTATAACTAAAGGCCGACTTACCTTTGAGGATAAAAGTCTTCGATACAATTTAAGAATAACAATTAAGATATTTTTGTCAAAAAGAAAGGTATTGATTTTTAACCGACTTCAAAAAAAGGAGGAGGTTATCAATTCGACTGTATTTTTTTTTTTTTTTTTTTTATGTTTGTTAGCTCATAACTTGCGACTGGGTGAACTGATTTTCATGATTCTTTTTTCATTTGAAAGCTGGTGCTTCCCATGTGGTCCCATTGTCACCATTTCAATATCTGATGATGGGATCTTGTAGAAATCGGGGGAACTCTTCAATAAATAACAGCAGCTTAACCGCGATTGTTGCTATAGCATATCTAAGCATTGTTTACGCCGTCACACAACATAATATCACGCCTGTACTCACTACAAAGGTGATGAAGAACTTCGGAGATAGGCAACGGAACTCCTCAATTAATGATAGCAAATGGACTGGGATTGCTGAAATCTCATGACTGTCTATTGTTTACACCAGTTCATAACATAACATCACGCCGGTACGTTGTGAAGGGGTAAGCACATGTGAACCACTAAAAAGTGAAAAATAAAAACTTTTTTACAAAAAATAAAACCGACTTCGACAAAAATAAAACACAAAAAAGTGAAAAATAAAAAATCAGCTTCAGAAGTCGGTGGCAAAAACATGAAATCAAACAAACAAAAGTCACCGACTTCAGAAGCTGATTTTTTATTTTTCACTTTTTTGTGTTTTATTTTTGTCGAAGTCGGTTTTATTTTTTGTAAAAAAGTTTTTTTTAAACTAGTAGTGTCTTTTATTTTATAAACTCTTTTGAAGCTAACTTATACACACAGTTTATTCAGTAGGGCTACGGGGCTACGGGCCTTGCTACGCGCGTAGCAACATGCCCGGGGCAGTGCTACGAGGGTGGCCGAAAAATTAAATTATCTCGTAGCGGTCGCGGCCCGCGGGTCGGCATTGATCTACGGAATGCGACATTATGCAACTCACTCACACATTGAATACGTTCATAAGTTTACGTTTTCTGTTCGATTTATGTGCTTTCAGTAGCTGCAATCACACTCAGCTCACATGAACGCATTACGTTTATTTCATTTGCGTTTCGATAGTAAAGAAAGCATTTTTAATAACATCTAATCTTTGCTGCAAATACGCTTGCTCGGGTTTTTACATGGTCATATAATTCTAGCACTAATTTACACACGTTAACATAACTTTTATTCTGCGAAACGTGTAGGATACAACATTTATAAAAAAAAAATCTCTATACTAGTTTCATTCCCTTGACGCGCGACGGAGATTTCATCAAATGCAAAGGCCGACGCCTGCAGGGGCTGCGGGACTGTTTGAAAACGATACCATGATGGAAAACAAAGGGCTAAGAAGGAACATGACAAAACAAAACCAAACACAACACAACAAACAAAACTGACAAACTAAACTGTCATGACAAAACTGTCAAAACCTTTACTAAGCGACGGCTTAAGTAGTCATTAAATATTTCTGTGTACTGCAGTAAGATTCTCAAGCCGGGGAAAGTGTTCGGGGTTTTCCACAACGAATTTCTCAGTTAGCGGCCTTAGACTCAGGATTTTTCCGGTTGATTAAATGGGAGTTAAACATTGATATAAAAACTAAAGATACTGTCGTGCGAACATTTTGCTCGATGCGTTCCCCATACAGAGAAACACTAACGTCATCTATCAGGCTGCTCGTAAACGTAACCTTGTATGAGCGGCGTGGCGTGGTATTATCGAGGTATAAATAAATTAAATAAAGCTTTCATTAAAATGTTAATAAAGAAAAATTTTAAATTTTCATATTCTTTTAAACTTCGGTTTAGTCAAGACCTATTTGGGACCAAATACGAGGCGTCATTTTATCATGCCGTCCGCCCAGTCCTTACGCAGTACCTAATATATAAGTCAATGGAGTTAAACATTACTAGACCGACGCAACAGATAATAGATTACTGGTTAAACATGAGGAGCAAGGTCGGTTCGTGTGTCGTGTTTCGTTATGTGATGCTACGTGCTTCGACTGATTAGCTTTCTTCCTGTTACGTGAATGTTAAACCATGTCAATGTTAGAACTACAATAGGATAGGCGGCCGACAAAAAAAAAAAAAAACCGGTTAGTCCGTCAGTTAAATTATCGCAAAATATTGAATGTGTTTTTTGTTTTATCAAATCAATAAAAATTTACGAAAATAAAACGTGTCAAAGATCATGAGTCTTTTGACGTCACTCTGTGGTAAATAATGTTCCAAACTGTGACGTCACACGACTTTTCGAAGCACTGTATCTTCATTCTTTATTTACGTAAAAAAAAATGGAAATCTATCTGACGGACTAATTAGATTTTTTTGTCAACTACCCTATTATTGTTTTATTGTTGGGCAGTAGTTTCAAAGAAAAGAGGTGATGTTCTCTCGTAGCGGCGATCGGCGGCGGCGACCTCTCGCGCCCGGCCCTGGTGCATGTGCCATGGTCCGGGGCGAAGAGGAATGGGACGCCGTCGCCTCCTTCTGCGAAGCAGTGATGCTAGCGAAGGAGGTGGCTGAACGAGAGAGGGAGAGAACCTCTCAACGTCCCAGCCCCCGCGGAAGGCGCTCCGGGCGTCGGAGGGCACGCGATGACCTCCGGCCACCGTAGACGCGGGCCTGTGGACGGTGAGTAACGGGCTAGCTCGCCGTCCAGCCGTCGTCATGACGGCAACAGACCGTGTCGGCGGCGCGTACGTGTTCCACGCGCGCCTCAAAGAGAGCCGTCGGGGCTGTGGATATCGAAAGGTTACCGCGGCTCCGACACAAGGGCGAAGAAGAAGGAACATGGGTTTGGTTTTTAGTCAGTAGAAGTCTGACACTCCCCTTCGCTCTGCCCAAGAGCGAGAGGGGGGTTATTCGATGATTTTCCACCCACCAAAAAAAAAAAAGAGTTGATGTTCGTGGATAGATAATTACAGCCGCTCATTGAATATCGTTTAGCCACAGGTGATGTGTAGATGGTTGAACACCCATAAATACCGAGTTTCCTTAGTGCCTCGGAAAGTACGTTAAGCCTTTGGTACCAGCTGTCATTTGTAGACTTTTGACAGTCGAACTCGTAACAGGTTGACCCAGTGCTGCCCGGGAAATACGATAACATATTAGAGTGAGAGAGAGGTCAGAAAATCGACTGCCTATCTGACCTCCGATCCTTTTAATTGTGGATATACGTTACCTGATTGTATTTTTTTTATTTTGTTTATATTTTGTTATTGGGGATTAATTTTAAGAATTATTTATAATAGTTAAATTAAATAGTTTAATTTATAAGGGACCAGCTGTTGCCCGCGACTTCGTTCGCGTGGGTTTTTATCGTGTATGTGTGTTCCTCTGGATGTACTATGACAAATGCCAATGGAAGCAATTATTATATTCCCTTAAAGTGGTCCTGTCGTAAAATCTGTTATCTCTCTCTACCAATTTTTGACTCCAAAAAAAGGATGAAAAGATGACGTGGCCTCGGCACAAGGGCAAAGAAGGAACATGGGTTCGGTTTTTAGTCAGTAGAAGTCTGACACTCCCCTTCGCTCTGCCCAAGAGCGGGGGGGGGGGGGGTCATTTGATGATTTTCCACCCACCAAAAAAAAAAGGCATCTGCGTAGTTCTAACAAAACAATACTGATGAATGGTCATTTCATCCGCATTTGTAGAAATTGAACATACTTGCGTCGCCAACCTAATACCATATCGTTTACTGCCTCTATAACACGCTACTGCTGTGTATAAGGTCTACGGTTCGATTGCCATAATTATCGGACACTGTTAAGAATTTGATTTATCAATCAATCCTTCCTCTAAAGCAGCTGTTGCAATGAAGTCTGCCCACCCCGTCCCAATCGACGTGGGACTTAAGTATGACTGGCAAGCTATGAGTGTACAATACACCTCTGCTTCCCCTTTCTGGGATAACAGTCGTAATGTTATTTCAAATTAATAATGGTGAACCCATCATCTGCATGATTACGCATCTAATTGACGTGGTGACGGCACGGTTGGCGCAGTTGCTCAAGCAATGGACTGCCGCGTTGCGTGTCGCGGGTTCGATCCCCGCACGGAACAAATATTTGTAAGACCTACAGATAGTTGTTCCGGGTCTGGGTATTTGTGTATGTGAGTTTAAATGTTTGTGAACGCACCCACGAATGCCCACGATACAGGATAAATTCCTAGTGTGGGGCAACGTTTTTAAAAAAAAAAATTACAATCGGCCTGACCTTCTGCCGTTCAACGCCATCTACCAACCAACACTGTAACTACGAAACGAATGAGTATGAATGAGGCCGATTAGGCTGATAATTATGTAACCACATCGAAATAATAAAATGATAAAATGTGTAGGCCTGTGGGGTGAGTGGGCGTGCCGCACGTTGACGCCCAGAGAGCGCCCCGCCCCCCTGCCGCGTCTCGGACAAAGAAACCACTAAGAGCCACAAGTCCTTAAGTTTTGAGAATTGACAAGGACACAAAGATTCCTGTCGGGGCTGCGGGTTCTTTGCAAGAGATACCGCGACGTCGACATAAAGGGCTAAGAAGGAACATGGGTGGTTTTTAGTCAGTAGAAGTCTGACCTCCCTTTCGCTCTGCCCAATAGCGGGAGGGGTTATTTGATGATATATGGGCTCACAAAAAAAGGGACACAAAGATTGATTGAATTCACCTTATACTCACTTATTTCGGTGAAGGAAATGGTCGTGAGGAAACCAGCATGCCTAAAAAAGATTTTTTTTGCGGCATGTAAAGCCTAGTCAGAGGCCAATGGGCGACATAAAAACTGTGCCACCAGGTCAATTAAGCACTAGCCAGTTGATAAAGAAGAATCTATATAAATAAAAAAAAGAGAAGTCCTGATTGACTGACTCATCAACGCCCAGCCCAAACCCTTGGACCTAGAAAGCAGAAATTTTGCACAGAGGTTCCCTTTATAATGTAGACAAGGAATAAGGAAGGATTTTTCGAAATTCAACCCCTAAGGGAGTTAAATAGGGGATAAAAGTTTGTATGGAAAATCGTCATTTTCACGCGGGCGAAGCCGCTGGCAAAAGCTAGTATTAAATAATTTAATCATTATGTTACGTAAATAATTTCTCCGCCCACTGAGGTACCACTCCACGTGTGCTACTTATAGAAAAACTCGACGAGTTAAGCTCCCTTTGTAAATTCAACATGTATACTTAAATAGAAATAACACCATAAAAGTTCTTGTGGTTTAGGTGTCAAAATAAGCGCATAAACGCCTACGTTAAAGTATTTTCATCTTTCTTCATTGATCTGGGGTTGACACAGTGCCATCCATGATACATATCTATATTTTCTAAAACATGATTCTTATGTACCGCTGTACGTGTGTTTGTCACTGAACTCCTCCTAAACGGCTGGACCGATTTCGATGAACATTTTTGTATGTGTTCAAATGGATTCGAGAATGGTTTAGATTTACAATTATATGTAGTATAGTATATACAGGGTGTCCCACGGCTATGCCAAATGGAGGGAAAGTCCCTTAAATATTGTAGACTAGCTTTTGCCAGCGGCTTTGCCCGCGTGAAAATGTCGATATTTCATACAAACTTTCATCCCCTATTTAACTCCCTTAGAGGTTGAATTTCGAAAAATCCTTCCTTATTCCTTGTATAAATCATAAAGGAAACCTCTGTGCAAAATTTCAGCTTTCTAGGTCCAACGGTTTGGGCTGGGCGTTGATGAGTCAGTCAGTCAGTCAGTCAGTCAGGACTTCTCTCTTTATTTATTAGAAGATAGAGCATTTTACTGAAAGAAGACATTATTTTATTTTCAATAACAATTTAAACTGCGTTCATAGATCTTTAAATAATTACATGGTTGGACCGGGAATCGAAGCCGCTATACGAGAAAAAAAAATTACCCTGTAGCTTTATCATACCGATCGAAAGGCTTCATTATACTCGTAAGAATTATTTTTTGCTAAATAACATAGTGTCAGAAATAGAAGGAAGACCATGAATTTTAACATTTTTAATACAAAATTAATCAATTTATCAAATGCTCAAAATGAGTCTCTTTTGATTATTTCACTCCCTGTCGATGTTTGGATTTGGTTGTGGTGGATATTTAGACTAATACGTCTAAGTTCTGTTTGTAGCTCATGGACATTTTCATTCATGTACTAAATGTTTTACATAACCCCTTAAAAAATCTAACAGGGTTAAATCTGGGGATCTAACCATTTGTGCCGATCCAGGGACGTAAGTGTTCATTGAGATAGTCCCTTGTTCTGTGGCTGTTATGAGCTCCATCTTGGTGAAAAGATAGTAATAGCACAGATTAGTAATAGGTACTTATGATAATGACAGTTGTATGTCCTTACGACTATGTCAGCTTTTCATTTTTCTGAACAAAAGGTCTTCCTTTTATTTCTGACACTATGTTATTTAGCAAAAATTAATCCTTATGATGCAGCCTTTCGATCAGTGCAGCAGTGTAATAAAGCTGCAGGATATTTTTTTTTTCTCGAGTAGCGGGTTCGATTTCCGGTTCAACCATGTAATTATTTAAAAATCTATGAATGCAGTTTAAATTGTTTTTGATATTAAAATAATGTCTTCTTTAATATAATATGGATTCCAAAATGTTAATTTCGTTACGTAACATGACAATAAAATCAAAACAGTAGGCGAAGATTGCTTCTAAAGATGAACAACGTTTTAGTTTACATATTGCTCCTTATCCATGAAATAATTGGTTGTCTGTAAAGTCGGCTTACGGACGATAAAAACTAGTACAAACTCGTACATTATCGGAAAATATTTTCCTCGAAACAGTGAAAAGGGAAAAAAGTACAAAACAATAAGTACACCTGTTACGCAATGTGCCGCGTTCCACCACCCACTAAGGGCTCACAACATTCAATCGATTCAAATATTCACTCGATTCAACGAATACGGTTTATTTTAAGCTTATTAGAGTACCTAATCTATTTTGTTGTTGTTTATAATTGAACTGTTTTGTCCTAATATTTAGTAACAAAATATCGATAGCATTGATATTTTATTTATCGATATCATCGATATTTTACTATCGGTAAGCACGAACGTATAGGTCACAAACTATTACTTTTGTGAGAAAGAACAAGAAGACAGCAATACAATAGTACGTGATGAGTGAAAGGGAAAGACATCAACGAGAGTCACTATGTAAGTTGAGCTCTTTATAAAATGGTAGTTTTTTTATACAAATGGTGCTGGATTTTTATCCACACCTTTTGACAGCATAGGTAGTAGGTATTTACTATGATAGTACCTACACTACCTACAACGTTTATCGTAAATAATTTAAAATTTGGAAATTGCTTCACCACGGCTCTAACGGGCGACATTGAAGAGAATACTTACTTTATTTTTATTTTTTGCATGGTTTCTCGCCAGTCAACTTATGATCCTGGATTCTGCTTAACCGAAAAAATTTGTGTATGCCTGACTGTAAGGCCTCCTGTGAATGTAATAAAGATAAAATAAAATAGTTACAGACACAGTTGATATAAAAATTGTCAATTCACATTGTACGAGTTGACTGATTTGATCACATAAAGGGGATTCACCCCGTCACCAGACCGACCTGTCTGAAAGCCAATACATGTTATCAAATGCAATAGGGTATTTTACAAAAAAAAACTAATTAGTCCGTCTGTTAGAATATCAAAAAATATTGGATACGTGTTTTTTGTTTTATCAAATTAATAAAAATTGACGAAAATAAAACGTGTCAAAGATCATGAGTTGGGGGTTTTTGACGTCACTTTGTGGGTAAAAACGTACTAACCTCGTGACGTCACACGACTTGACACGACTTTTCGAAGCACTGTATCGGCTTCATGTTTTGTTTAAGTACGTGAAAAAAGAAAAAAATATGTGTCTATTATTTTTTGAATATCTATCTGACGAACTAATTCGATTTTTTTTGTGAAATACCCTATTGCAATGACGGAGAGAACCACCCTTTTATTATTTATTTAATTAAACTTCATGCACAATAGTGATACATAGGCGGTCTTAATGCCACAAGGCATTCTCTACCAGTCAACCTTAGGGTAGGTGGTAGGGTACAAAATATTTAAAAAACAACACACACATCAACTTTAAAAAAACGAAATATACTTACTCATATAATACTAATAAGTACATAAATATAAAAATATAATAAACTAATAAATATTTTACAAATACCAAAGTAGATAACGAAAAACTTAACAATAGCTCACTACGTAACTATGACTCGATTTTCATGTAGAGTATACGTCTATGTAACCATCACCTTCATGCCCTTGTCCCCTGTTATTTGGGGTCGGCGCAACATGTATTTTTCCTTCATTCTCCCCTGGTAATCGTCAAGCTAACATTTACTCCTTTTTAGGGTTCCGTACCTAATAGGAAAAAACGGAACCCATAAAGGATCACTCGTGTGTCTGTCTATCTTAGATCCATAAATGATCCAAAATTTTTAAAAAAAGTACAGAAGTTCAACACTTATAAACTACAGGAAAACCTTTAGGAAGTCTATCTTGCTAAAATAACATGGAAAATCTCTCAATATCTACTACAGTGGTACGGAACCCTAACCGCCTTATTAATAAAAATAGTTAAACCTGGTTTAACTTACGCTTGGTTTATCTCGCTCGCCGGTCTCACTTCAAACATATTCAAAAGAAAGTGACGGCATGCGAGATAAACCAAGCGTAAGTTAAACCAGGTTTAACTATTTTTATTAATAAGGCGGTTAATGTGCAAGTCCGACTTGCACTTGACCAGATTTTTCCTTCATATCATTTATCACACACACCATCTATCTTGTCTTTGGTCTCCCTCTCCATCCATCATCATCATCATTTCAGCCAAAAGACGTCCACTGCTGGACATAGGCCTCCCCCAGGCGTCGCCACATTGACCGGTCCCGTGCGTCTCTCATCCAGCGGGTTCCTGCAACCTTGACCAGGTCATCGGTCCACCTAGTGGGAGGCCTTCCAACGCAACGTCTTCCGGTTCGCGGTCGCCATTCCAGAACTTTTCGGCCCCAGAACTTTTCGGCCATCAACTCCATCCATCATTTATTTATATTCATCACTCTTTTAGTCACATGTGCTTCAGGTTTAGGCCTCCTGACAGGTCATACCACGACAATGTATAAACCCTTTCAAACTTTTCAACTACGTCTATGAGATACTTAAACATACAGAAAATCAAAAATAAATAAAAAAATAAATAAATAGTAATAATAAATAAGATCATGATATCACGGGGGTAGCAAAGGGGGGTTAAAATTTAGTGACCGACCCATAGTCACACTAAACTACCACACCAGTGTGACTATGGTTAATTTTATTTATCTGTAGTCACACTGGTGTGACTACGGATAATTTAACCTGATCCGTAGTCACACTGGTGTGACTACGGCTGATCCGTGGTCACACTGGTGTCACTACGGATAATTTAACCTGATCCGTAGTCACACCCGGATGATTAACCAAAATTATAGGCTGTTGCTAGTCGTCCGCTAAGTGAATGAATCACCGTCTCGCGACAGTATCCTTTATGGGCGGCATGGGCACCGGGCCGTAGGCCGACGAAGGAGGCCGGCGGAGGCCCGGCACTTCGGGGACAGAAGATATTAGTGTTATTTAATATGCGAGCGAAGCGAGCGCGCGTCATGGAGTACATGCGTTGCATGTATGAGTGACGTGACCAAAAGCTACGATTCTGGTGTGACTACGGTTCAGCCGTAGTCACACCAGTGTGACTACAAATCAGGTTAAATTATCCATAGTCATACTAGTGTGACTACGGATCAGCCGTAGTCACACCAGTGTGACTACGGATAAATTTAATTAACCATAGTCACACTGGTGTGGTAGTTTAGTGTGACTATGGGTCGGTCATGAATTTTTTGCCTTGGACGCAAAAAATTATATAATAAATCACCATCTACTCACTACTGGACTGTACAGCCGGCTATTATCCAGGGACCGTACAACCCCGCTTGAGAGTTAAGCCTTTGGACAGGGTAACCCGTACATGGGGTAACTCATATTGCTGTGTTACCTTTTGATCGAGTTACACCCTCGAACCCCAGCGAAATGGTTAACACTTTTATTAAGGTAACCACGTGAAGGGGTTAACCCCTTCAATGACTTAAGCCTTTGAAGAGGTTACCTTCCCGAAAAGCTTTTTTCGTGTTACCCTGGATTACCTAATAAACTTGAGCTGCAAGTAGGTGGGGGGATACTTGCACCCGTGCGCACCTTACTGTTTTTATTTAGTTATTATGAATTTTAAAACAATTGATGCGTGACATTTATGCGAACTAACAATTAAGATGAGTAAGACAGGTAGTTAAATTAATAGTCTTTCTAGTGTTAAGTGGTCGGACCACGTTCATTTATACCCATGTATATACCTAATTTGTTCCTATTTTAGTAAGTAAGTAGGTATTAATAACTACCTACGATAATTATTAGATTAACACCAAGGTAATGCTATTTTTTATGTAAGATCAGGCGAAGTAACAAATACAGGGTGTCCCGTAAATAATGGATCAAACGTAACGGGTAGGTAGCTTGTAACGTCTCTAGCTCGGTAAATGGTATCTTATAACATTAGTAAGCTATTCAGAAAAGTTAGATAAAAATCATACCTAAAAATGTCATCATTTGCAGCAACAGCATTAAAAAAACTTAATTCTGGAAGACAAAATGGTAAAATTCGAAAAAAAAATAATATCTTGGTTACTGTAACGGTTTTTTTTTTAATATTCAAATTAGTTGTTGGAAATTAGGTAAGCTACCTACCCGTTACCGTTTGATCCATTATTTACGGGACACCCTGCATAAATTCTTACATTAACCCTATTCTTAGCGCTGTGTAGGTACAATTTGATACATTGAAGTTTATGAAAATCTAAAAACGTTCCAAAAGGTATTTTCAAACATTTATTATTTTATATGGTACAAAAGACAAAATATAATCCAAATTCTAAAAAAAAATTGTTTATCATTTGTTAATCCAAATAATTATGCAGTAATAATTATTATTATTATGATACACTGCCAGATTCCATCCTTTTAGATAATTTTCGAGTTCCCAATCAAATGATGAATGATGAAAATAAACAAGTAGGTAGGTTTGTATGTACACGAAAAATTAAATATTATTACAATGTTTAGCATGTGTGACGAGCAAAATTGAACTATAAGATCATAGCTATTTTTCCATGTTTACAAGTCGCTCGGCAAGTCGGTACACGCAAGATTGGCGGACCGCCGGACGCAGTACGAACGAATGTCATGTGCGGTCGTGTATGCAATTTTGAAACTAATATCGATTGTAAACAGTGCATAATACAATGTCTTGAGTTGGAATGGCTTACCCTGTTACAGTGTTACAGGGTGTTGAAAGGGTAACCCGTTCGTAACAGGGTTTACTATACCCGTTCGGAGGTGTAACATGTATTATAGGGTTTCTTTTTGAAGCGCTTAAAAAAACCCCTTCAAAAACCCTTTCAACGAGTATCCGGACGGTCCCTGCTATTATCTCATTAACTTGCACATTTGTAGTGATTGTCACCGCATTTAAGCCTCGTTTCATAATGAATAAGTACATATAATGAGAATAATTTTGCAATCACTCACCAGGGGCCCTACTATGACGTCTTAAAACAGTCCTAACTTATTCTTAATCCAGTGTGGAAAAGAGATGGCGCTAGACACCCTGTATCAACGACCATAGGTCGTTGCCCTGTATAGTTCTGTCACGTTTCCACAATGGATTAAGAGTAAGTTAGGAATGTTTTAAGACGTCATAGTAGGGGCCCAGATTGTTAATTATGTGGGATATACTTATATGATCATTGATCATATATGAAACGTAAACGGTCGCGGGGCGGCTGTTGCGCGTTGCGGCGTGCATTCGCTGTTCTGTGATTCGGGGTCTCGTGCATTCGTTGTTGCGGTGTGCGTCGCTGCGTGCTTTCGTACATAAACACGATACGACGTCGCGTCGTACAACGATGCGGCGTCGTTTCACGATACGACGTCGCGTCGTGGAAATCTACGATGAGCATCGTAAAAAAACACGACATCGTAACGTTATGTGTCACGCACGATGCCGTCGATACAGCCCTTCGGTGGCGTGTGGTTCGGCGTGGTGGCTTTCGGAATGACGTATTGCACTCGTAGTTTCGTTTTATTTGTGAAATGTTCTTCTGACATTCAAAAGTGCCTGTAATGGCTTAATTTAAATAAATGCTTTGAGTTTGAGTTTAAAACAAACATCTTTTAAATCACGCCTGTTCTATTCGGATATTCGGGGACTTACTCATATAATACTAATAAGTACATAAATATAAAAATATAATAAACTAATAAATATTTTACAAATACCAAAGTAGATAACGAAAAACTTAACAATAGCTCACTACGTAACTATGACTCGATTTTCATGTAGAGTATACGTCTATGTAACCATCACCTTCATGCCCTTGTCCCCTGTTATTTGGGGTCGGCGCAACATGTATTTTTCCTTCATTCTCCCCTGGTAATCGTCAAGCTAACATTTACTCCTTTTTAGGGTTCCGTACCTAATAGGAAAAAACGGAACCCATAAAGGATCACTCGTGTGTCTGTCTATCTTAGATCCATAAATGATCCAAAATTTTTAAAAAAAGTACAGAAGTTCAACACTTATAAACTACAGGAAAACCTTTAGGAAGTCTATCTTGCTAAAATAACATGGAAAATCTCTCAATATCTACTACAGTGGTACGGAACCCTAACCGCCTTATTAATAAAAATAGTTAAACCTGGTTTAACTTACGCTTGGTTTATCTCGCTCGCCGGTCTCACTTCAAACATATTCAAAAGAAAGTGACGGCATGCGAGATAAACCAAGCGTAAGTTAAACCAGGTTTAACTATTTTTATTAATAAGGCGGTTAATGTGCAAGTCCGACTTGCACTTGACCAGATTTTTCCTTCATATCATTTATCACACACACCATCTATCTTGTCTTTGGTCTCCCTCTCCATCCATCATCATCATCATTTCAGCCAAAAGACGTCCACTGCTGGACATAGGCCTCCCCCAGGCGTCGCCACATTGACCGGTCCCGTGCGTACTCACGCCTGTTCTATTCGGATATTCGGGCAGAGGACCTATGCATGCATAATCCATTTTTGTGAACTTTGACCTCGAATAACTATTTTTGCAAGTGTCGGATCGATGGGGAGTTTTTACATATAATTTATAATGGTGTTTTGAACAATCTCACCACATTTCGGCCGGGTGGGAATTAATGTAACCTCGGATGTCTAAATTGACCGGACTATATACAGTAATATAACTGTACTAGCAGTTGCCCGCGACGTCGTTCACGTATAAATTTTGACTCTCTTGTCTGGACTGCCTGTGGATGGTACTATGTCAAATCGAATTAGCTTAGATCTCCTACTCCTAAACTCTAGACTTGTTAAATTTCAGGTTGTTAGTACTAAAAAAATCAGTACATTCATACAAACATGTGGAAGCCCTCAGACCTCCTTATTCTGGCCATGTTGCTAAACTCGCTAAATCTGTTCTTAGTCAACGTCTACTAACTATAAAGTACCTTCCTGCCAAAATTGTAGCACAAAAAAAGGAAGGACTGTCATACAAACTCGCGTGAGCCCTTATGCGGGCGCCACACTATGCTCCTTGCGCTGCTCATCGCTATGCTCCTCGCGCTGCCGCTGTTTGCCGCGATGTTGCCCGCTGCCCTACTAAAAAGAAATATACATCGTCGTCGTCGTCCTTGCCAACGGAGATGGTGGATCACATGTATTCATCGCGCGATCATCGCGGGGCGGTGGGCAGGACGAGGAACATGACGTGCGACATGACGAGTAACGTTGCCACACTATGTCTCTGCCTCCTTTCCTCGCTACTTCCCATACCACTCGTCGAGTGTGTGGCGCCCGCATTAGACCTCCCTTATCCGACTCTGTCACAGAATCTGTTCTAAACAGACGTCTACTGACTATAAACTACATCCCGGCCAAAAATCAAGTTTGTAGCACAAACAATGAAGAATTTTCATAAGAACTTGCGACAACCTTTAGACCTCCCTAATCCGGCCCTGTCGCAAAATCTATTCTAAACTGACGTCTACTAACTATAAACTACGTCCCTGCCAAAAATCAAGATTTTAGCACAAAAAATAAAGGATTTTCATACAAACTTGCGAGGGCCCTTTGACTTCCCTAACCCGGCCCTGTCACAAAATCCGTTCTTAGGGGACGTCTACTAACTATGAAGTACCTCTCTGCCAAAAATCATTTTTATACGTCCAGCGGTTTTCGAGATTTCGTGATGAATCAGTGAGTGCGTGAGTGAGTGAGTGACCTTTCGCTTTTATAGATACCTATATAGATAGTGTAGGAAAATTGTGTAGTGTAGGAAGAAGTGTAGGAAAATAGGGATTGCCCAGTTTTCAAAAATTGTGCTTATTATTATTTATTCATTTATTTCAGATTATAATCCTTATAACACATAACATCAAAATTCAGATCAAGTTTGCACACCATTACAATCAAATTCAAATAAAAACAAAATCAAAATAAAGTCGATAAATTAAATCAAAATAAAATAAGGAAAATCAAAATTAAATCAAAATGATTGCAAAACCATGTCGAGGAATAAGGTCTCCAACCATTTACTTCTCGGTAAAATGAAAAATACTGTTTATTAGTTACATTCATCATCTGCCTAGCCTTTTCCCAAACTATATTGGGGTCGGCTTCCAGTCTAACTGGATGCAGCTGAATACCAGTATTTTACATGGAGCGACTGCCTATCTGACCTCCACAACCCAGTTAATACTAGGTAATACAATACCCTTTTGGTAAGACTGGATGTCAGAATTTCAGGTCACTGACTACCTGTAACGACTGCCAAAGGTCTATATATGGCAGCCGGGACCAACAGCTTAACGTGCTTTCCGAGGCACGGAGAAAACTCGGTATGTCGGGCGGTCACCCATCCACAGACCGACCTAGACAAGCACAGCATTACCTGTAGATAAACCTGAGTGGCAGTTCTTATTAAGCCACGAGCTCCTCAACAATTAATAAAATAATGAATAAATTAATAATTACTTTTTTATTCTTTTTTTTTTAAACTTTGCTCCCCACTAGGAATTTCTCCTGTATGAGTATCGTGGGTGCGTTCACAGACATTTAAACTGGTTGTAGAATATTTATTTTAGTCGCTTTATATTTGGGATTTTTATGCGTAGATCCGAGAGAGCTTGACGTCAGTTAGCTGTGATGTCAGTAAACTCTAACCGCGTCAGCAGTATCACGTCACAAGGTATGCTGCGTATTACGCGTCTGACGTTTGTCACGTTTTCGCTTTTCGTGAGCGTGACCAATCGATATTATAAACTTGAAGTTTTTCAAGCTTTAATTCTAAATATTCTATTCTATTTTTCTATCTTTTTTTCAAGAAGATGAGATGCGTTTTCATTTAAACTGAATATGATGTGAACTTGATAACTTAAATTAGTGGGTTCGAAAGGCACGTGCGTGAACTGAAAATGTCTGTGTCACGCGTAAAGCCCACGTGTGGCCCGACGGGCGGTTTGTTAAATTAAATTATTGTTTTGATATCTGTTGGTGATGAAATGACACATGATGGAACTTGAATTGTAATAATATTATATTTAAACTATCAACTTGGCGAACCGGGAACTTTATCCCAGAATCGAGGTTTAACACGTTGGAAAATTCCCAGTAGTTTCTAGACCAGGATTTCCCGGGATCATACCGTAGCTGTAGATCACGTTACTATATTTTATTACGTTATCCGGTAACTGAATCGACATTGATACGGCTACCGCGAGATTCAATAAACATTGACGTCTGTTTGTGCCCTTTTGTCCTGTATTCTGGATTCTGCTGATGTAGAGGGAAGTGTAAATTTGTTTTTTTCCTACACCTCTGCTATTCTTTTCTGATTATTTTCGTTGCGGGATCCAAGAGAGCTAATTTGTTTTTGCTCTGGGACTTTGTCGAGCTTCATTGTCTTGGCGCTTTTCTGATGGTTGTCACTGTTGATTCTGGCTTTTAAGAGTTGCAGTGGTTTGGGAATAGAGTTGCGGGTTTGTCCTAAAAAAGACTTACGATACTGCGTTACATTTTCTTTCTAAAATCCAAGAGATGAGCCCAATTTCAGCAGTCAGGTGACAAGGTGATTGTGCGTTACTGATGGCGAACAATTACCCTTGGAATTGCGTGCCGGTAATAAGATGCCTTACTCACAATCACTCACACGCGTGCTATTAGCTATTAGTTGTTTTCTGCACAAAGCCACAAGGTTATTATGCGATTGTGTAGTGAGACTAGTGAGCTATTATACGGATTACCTACTCACATTACATTATAAGGATAACCAGTCCAACCAACTTAGCCCTTTTTGTAAAATATACGAGAAGTAAGATATGAGTAAGATCGCCAACAGGAGTAAAACCGCGAGTTTTATAATGCGTAAAAGTATATGATTCACTGCAGTAAACAAAATCAGAAAAATATATGATATTTTTCAGGATAGTGATAGTTTTTCAGATATTTTTCAGCTAGTGACATAGTGTTGTGAAAACATAATACAACTAACTTTGCTCGATAGAAAAAAAAATATTTTTTTTGAAAAACACCCACGACTGTAAAAATCTAATTGAAAAAGAATAAAATAACTCAAAATAAACATAACTAAGGAATATCCGTCGGGTATTCAGGAGGAATTCCTAGTATTGGGCAACGTTTTTTTAAAAAAAGCGAAGAGTGGCATGTTATATGTATAAAAAGAAAAGTAAATAACTACTGCTGACGTAATCAAGCGTTAGGCGGAGATGTACCCAAATAGTACACCAACATTTTGCTAGTTAGGTTTTAGTTCGAAGTAGTAAGCTTGTTATTATAATATATGAATTTAATACCATTATACATATTTGGTGAAAGCTGTTACTCTAATGAGCAATGACATGTTAATACCGGACCAAGGGTGGATTACAATCACGTCCGAGACCCATCTATTGCCACACAGTGTTGCGAAATAAAACTACGGATAGTTTTGTCTCTGAGTAAACACTTACACCGTAAAATAAAATAACAATTATCATCTTATTCATCTATTCCATTCTATTTGGGTCGGCGCAATACATTTCCTTCTTCCATTTTCTCATCACGCACGCCATCAGAATAAAATAACAACTAAATATTTAGGAATATTTAAAATATATTTCTTTTATATGCCTAACAATTTAGGAATATAAAAGATATTTCTTTTATAATATGCCTAAATATTTAGTACAAAATAAGTTAAGTCATGTAAATAAACCAATTTCCGATTGGAATGGGTTTTGGAAAAAGAATCCTAGTTACACCCAAAATCTCAATGAAATAAACAAAATTTTCGGGATTTAAACGTATGCATATAACGAGATTAAAATTGAACATAAATGAACACACAAAACCGAATGAATAACACGCAATAAAAAAAAAGTTGAACACAAATAATAATTAAAGTTTTTTTTTTTTTTTTTTGGTGGGTGGAAAATCATCGAATAACCCCCCCCCCCCGCTCTTGGGCAGAGCGAAGGGGAGTGTCAGACTTCTACTGACTAAAAACCAAACCCATGTTCCTTCTTCGCCCTTGTGTCGGAGCCGCGTTATCCTTTCGACAAGCCACAGCCCCGACGGGCGTCGGCCCTTGCGGGCCCCTCCTTGCTGACATCTCTTTGAGGCGCGCGTAGAACACATACGCGCCGCCGACACGGTCTGTTGCCGTCATGACGACGGCCGGACGGCGAGCTAGCCCGTTACTCACCGTCCACAGGCCCGCGTCTACGGTGGCCGGAGGTCATCGCGTGCCCCCCGGCGCCCGGAGCGCCTTCCGCGGCGGCTGGGACGTTGTGAGGTTCTCTCCCTCTCTCGTTCCGCCACCTCCTTCGCTAGCATCACTGCTTCGCAGAAGGAGGCGACGGCGTCCCATTCCTCTTCGCCCCGGACCATGGCTTGCACCAGGGCCGGACGCGAGAGGTCGCCGCCGCCGATCGCCGCTACGAGAACACGGCGGGGCTCTGCCCAAGCAGGGCACGCCTCCACAGTGTGCTCCACCGTGTCCTCCGGTCGATCCTCGCAGTGGAAGCATCCGGGCAAAAGTTTATCACTTGCGGTCTACTTTTCTTCAGGACGTTCGTTTTTTGGGACGAAATGTGTATGTCAGTTTCTGTACCTATACCTGACAACGTATGTTTATTTCAGGATGATCGGTTTAGTGTTTGAAAAGGTACGAGTAGCAAACTAAATTACTTTCGCAATTATAATATTAGTTAGGATAAACCAAGCTTAGGTAATACCTAGGGAGGTTAAGTAGCTAATTTGTAACGACATACATTATAACATAACCTTGAGGAAATTTTGTAACTTCTAAGAAACTTGGTTAGCACTTATTCAATAGTACACCTAAAATGTTTTCCAACTGTATTACAGTTGGAAAACATTTCGACGCTTGTTCACAACACAATACGTTTATTGAAGTTAGGTACGTAATATTTTTTTAAAACAAAGTTAGTTTTCACGGCCTCCATTTGTTTAAAGAAATCAATTAAAAGCACCATTATGTTCGAACCCTTCTCGAAGTCGTCAACCAAACATTCACAATAAGTTAGTCTGTAGCTGGGAAACGATTTGTTTGTTTTGTATACAGTGAAAATAACGCAAGTCGCAACTGATCAAATCGAAATCAATCAAAATATTTTATTTCACAAAGGCCTATAATATATGGGCACTTGATTAAAACTTGTATTTTCTTAAACTTTTGAATTCGTTGGAACTTTGACCTCAAACCAAATACTAAATATCTCCGGTACTAGAAGGTTCCCAGGTATGATCCAGAACAAAAAAGAAGATCGCAACTACGAGGAAAACTAGTGTCATCCGTTTCACATAGTAGCTTTTGCCATAGCTTTTCATATCACACCAGATCAAAAGCTTTGGAAAGGTCTAAAAATCATGCATATACTGGTGTGTTTCTGTCCGTATAGTACTGGACAGTCTGTTTGAGACAGAGGATGGCACTCTCAGTTGACAAACCGGGTCTGAACCCAAACTGTGCGTCGTGCAAGTGGTTTTCCAACTGTCGGTCAAGCAAACTATCCAGCACCTTAGCTATGCTATGACAGTTGCAAGCGAAATCGGTCTGTAATTAAACTCTGTGTTTTAACTTCAAAACTTAATATAAATCCAATACAAATCAAATTTTGTATTTTATGTGCGACATCGCCGTACAGCACATTTCAGAATCAGGCCAATTTCCATCTCCGGCCAAGGGTCAAGAGATATGGCGTCCAACGTGGGACACCAGTGTACTACCTACTGATAGATGACATGAGGATGGGAACTCGCATCGGGGCTGCGGGTTGGTCACAAAGATACCGCGGCCTCGACATAAAGGGCTAAGAAGGAACTTGGGTGGTTTTTAGTCAGTAGAAGTCTGACACTCCCTTCGCTCTGCCCCTAGCGCGAGAGGGGACCACCCCAAAAAAAAAAGGATGGGAACTATGCCACACCCATAACGCAATAACCTGCATAGGGTAAGCACAATTATCCACGAGGTTAGGATAGCCCAAACAATCGTCGGAAAACCTTCCCTTATTAATGGAGCCCTGTGTTTCTAGATAAATGTTAACTTACCGAAACCGACTAGTTGTAATAATTTTCATAAACTTAAACTTAACGAAATTGATTGTTTTCTTTACACCTGACCTAATGACTAACATAGTGAAGTTCGTACAATGTTGTAATGTTTAGCGGAGACGACGATTGCTAGGTCTTCTGCGTAATACAAGCAGGTTCGATAGGCGCACGTCCACTTGCGCAAGCGTCAGCGCGGTGACACCGTGCACTTGAACGTAGGAAAAAGATTTTTTCATTAGTCATTTATTTTTTTATTTATTCATGAATATAATATAAATTGTACCTATATGAAATTACGTGGTATAAAAAGAAAATTTAAATTACATAAAGAGAGAGAGAAAAAAAATAGACACGTTAAAATATCGTTTTTTTTGTGCAATATTACAACATTGCACAAAAAAACAATAATAAAATAAAATACAACATATTTGAAAATTTCGTCAGAGATCCTCAACATCTTATAGACACTTATTCAACAAGAAACTTGTATGAGCTCATACGCCTTACTATAGACACAATTAAAAAGCCATTGTTATAAATCTCCTGGAGATGTCATGCGGACAAGAGGGTATGCTGCTTTTTTAAAATAGCTTGAGTAGATAGCATTAGTCTAGTATATTGTGTCCCACTGCAAGCCAAAGGCCTTTTTCCCTCTAGCTTTTAAATGAATTTTAACTGCGTAATAGGTATAAGTTTTTAAACTGACATGGTCGCCAAAATTATCATGTAACACTTAAAACGTGATAAGTATTTACTATTTCAAAATAAAAGTTAATAAAAACAACAAATTAATAGTAATCATGGCAAATATCCCGTGTTAAGTGATAATGTCATGCCTTTTTGCCCCCACAGCCCTGGAACTACAGATTATGCTCCAAGAACTGAGTACGGCCAGCTCTAGGGTGGGACTAACTATGAATCGGTCAAAAACCAAGCTGATGACCAACAGCACTAAGCGTAGGGTCGAGGTAGATGGGCAGGAAATACATTATGTCGATGAGTATATCTACTTGGGCCAGTTAGTATCTTTTGAAAACAGGCAAGAAAGAGAAATCGATCGCAGAGTCGAAAACGCCTGGAAAAGCTACTGGTCCATGAAGACGCTAATGAAGGGCGATCTTCCGGTTTGCCTGAAGCGCAAACTCATCGACATGTGCATTCTGCCCGTCCTAACCTACGGTGCTCACTGCTCAGACATGGTCTCTCACCGAGACTCAGAAGTTCCGCCTTGGAGTATGCCAAAGGGCAATGGAACGTAGCGTTTTGGGTGTCATAAGACAAGATCGAATACGAAACACCACGCTGCGCTCCAAAACGGGCATAGTGGATGTTGGCAAGAAGGTTGCTAGGCTAAAATGGGATTGGGCGGGTCACGTCAGCCGCATGCACGAAGACCGCTGGGCAAAAGCCTCAACCAACACGATGGTTGCCGGAAGACGGACGGCGCCGCCGAGGCCGGCCCAGAAAGAGGTGGCGAGATGATCTGGACGCACACCACGAGGGCTGGTTTCGAGGTGGCTCAGGAAAAGAGTACTTGGAAGGAGTTGGGGGAGGCCTTTGCTCAGCAGTGGGACAGTATAGGCTATTAAAAAAAAAAAGTGATAATGTTATTATTAACTACGTAATACCTACTTGGATGATACAAAAATCTCACACGTGCGTGTCCCTGTCTAATCAAGATATTTGGTAACAATTTTGCAACGATAGACATGACATGATACAGTAATGAAACGCTAAAAGTCACGTGAATCGATCAAGATCTGCCTTTTTTTTTTTTGGTGGGTGGAAAATCATCAAATGACCCCCCCCCCCCCCCCCCCGCTCTTGGGCAGAGCGAAGGGGAGTGTCAGACTTCTACTGACTAAAAACCGAACCCATGTTCCTTTTTTGCCCTTGCGCCGAGGCCACGTCATCTAGTACAAAAATCCGCGGCCCCGACGGGATCAAGAGCTGCCTAACGCGGTAAAACGTAACATGTAGGTATCTTTTGCCTATATTTACTATCGCACATTCGCACTGCACACATGTGTTGTTCTATTATTTATCTATGATGCGCGTGTGTGCGTGCGCGCAATATCAAGGTTGCGCCGGCGCATTTGCTCGATGTAGTGCGCGCAGACGACTTCCCCTTGCAGCCTGCACGCTGCTGTAACTATGCGGAACCAGTAACCGACGCTATTCTCAGTCTACGGGCATCTCTCAAGCTATTTCTAATGAGGTTATTACATTATTTATTTGCTTCTTATCTTTGTTTTGTGTCATTCAATCGCAATTGGCCGCAGTGTGCGCAGTTTTTATGCATTGCTCTCTGTAGGGTATTATAAAACTCAGTGTTTTATTTTCTTAAAACAAGCAAATCAGTATATTTATAACTATATTTATGTATGCACGTGTGCTTTAAATGTTCTCTGGCTTCGAGTGGAGTCTAGTCTAAGTCTTAGTCTAGATTGATGCATCTGTGTTTCTGCAATATTGTTGGGGTCGGCTTCTTGTCTAGCAGCATGCAGATCTGGTCTAATTGCATTATTTTCATTAGCATTGCTAGTCTTTGATAAAGTAATCAAGACAGTATATTGTTATCAAACTAGTTTCGCCCGCGTGTATTTTATACTAAAACCTTCCTCGAGAACCACTTTATTAATTGGTGAAAACAGCATGAAAATCGGTGCAGTAGTTTTTGAGTTTATTGCGAACAGGCAGACAGACGAGGCGGAGGACTTTGTTTTATAATAGGATATACTTAGTGCAATGATAATACAATAGGTAGACCGTAGTTTTAGTTAGGTTTCAATTACTTAACATAAATTACGAAATTGCTTTATTAAATGGTACACAGTCATTTAGCCGATGAAATCACTTAGTCGTTGTACACGCAAAAGAAACATGAGAGTCGGTACCTACTATCAAATTCGATGATTGTTAATCAATGATTGAACACACTAGTAGGAAGTAAAGAGGGATCCTTGGCTCATTGATTAAAATATAGTTTTAAGTTTGATTAGATGCTCGCTTCGCATTCCTCTGATAAGAAAGTGACGTCGAATAAAGTTGTTGTTGTACGACAGTGTCGTTACAGTTAAGGCCGGCGGCGCTCAGTGACGGCATGGCACGGCAGGTTGTGCTGCGGCATCCCGTGACATGCCGTGGCATCCCGTGGCATGTTGTGTCCACGCTCAGTCAGCGTGGGAGTCAAAAACCACGCGCGCGCCAGTGCGTCTTCTCCCTCCCTTGCCCCCGCAAACCGACAGGACTGCGCCCCATTAACCGAAATGACCGCTGCACAAGTTTCGACTTGATAATTCCTCGATAGAAAGTGACCCACCCACACGTCTCGCGCCCGTGGCATTCCACGGGTTATCGCGGCGCGCTATTGCATCCCGCAGCATCCAGCGGCACGTCGCGTCTTTTTGCGGCATTGTGGTATCGAAACATGAATTCTAAACTTATTGAAATAAGATTCAAAATAACTTGATTAGTAATAAAATCCTTTGCCATGACACGCCGTGCCGTGCCGGCAGTGAGCGCCGCCGGCCTTTAGTCATTGGCACAAAGTCTGACAACCAGTCTTACCAAGGGATATCGTATTACCCAGTACTAATTGGGTTGTGGAGGCTGTACCATCAGGAATTTCTCAGTAGCGGCATGATGGCAATAGACTCGCCCCTATTACACGGGAACATAACATAACAAGTGAAACGTGTGTGGCACTATACATAAAATGTATAACTCTGCCTTACCCTAACAGATCGTCGTAAATTATATCAGGTCCACCTTTAAAGAATAACATATTCTCAATTTATCTTAGATTCATCCCTCCTTATAGTCCTCATTTTGATGGGTTATGAGAGACAGGAAGCCACTCCTGTACAAGCACCATTCAAGGCGTTTGCTAAGCAAGCCTCGGCCGGTATGTGACGAAATCGCGACGGTTTTACGCAAGTGGAAGCCGTCCTCAATTCCCTGCTATTGTGTCCTTTGCCTTCAGATGCAAATTATTTTCACCCAATGACTCCAGCTTGACTCCAGGGCCCCGAGTCTGCTATTCAATAGTGTCAGAATGGTCGATCATTGATCTCATAATGGTTGATTGGTGACAAGCCAAAAAGTACCTTATGCCTGTCGACTTAAGGTACTTTTTGGCTTGTCGTAAATCAACCATTATGAGATCAATGATCGACCATTCTGACACTATTGAATAGCAGACTCGGGGCCCTGGTTGGCCGACCTCTAACTGCGCTGCCTGCAAAGACCAGCCCCCGTATCCAGAAATGCTTTGATTAGATATCGATTCGATAAGTGCCTATCTTTTGTGGGCATTACAAAAATAAGCGAGATAGACGTAACTATGATTTTTCTAATCGAAATCGAATCGGAGTGTTTGTGCATCGAGGCGTGATCTACGCGTTTGGTACGAGAGTGTGGAGCAAATAAAACAGTATTTTTGGCAATGTTGATCCATGGAATGTATATCCAATCTCCAGCAGTGTATTAAATGGAAGGTCGTCAGAGGAGACAGACTTACACAGGTGCATGTTCTCAGGAAAAGACGTAGTAGCACGCGTCTCAAAATTGGCAAAAGTGTTGCTCGCTACCTGTAAAATAACCTAACTGTTGAACATCATCAATTCATCATGGATCCATCAGGATCCAGGATGATGTTGAAATTTGTTACTTTTCACGAGAAGCGTCGTGAAGTGTTGCGCGGTGTTGGGTTGCCAGCCGAAGGGCGCTGCATGATACCTACTCGTTATCCCTGGGTCTGACAAGTTAGACAAAATTGTAAAAAAAACGTTTCTTTGTTTCAAATATTTTCTTTATTAAAGTCAGTAATTGAAGATTTATTGAATAAGTCCCTGGCAGCATTCCATTACATACAATAACTTTACTGACCAATACACTTTGTGCGCAGGGCGAGCCAGAGCGCGGCGCCGGCGTACGAGCTGACAGCGGGCGGCGGCGCGTGCGCCGAGCCCCCCAGCGCGCACGCACACGCGCATGCGCCGCACCAGACCTCCATGCAGCAAGCCTCGCACCAGCACCACCATGACCCGCGCAAGAGGAAGACTTCTCATTAGTAAGTAAACTGCTTTTTTTTTGCGCGTGGGAGCGCCACCTCCCGCTCTGAGCGGTAGGGAGTGTCAGATTAAAAACCACCCATGTTCCTTCTTAGCCCTTTGTGTCGAAACCGCGGTATCTCTTTCGAACAACCCGCAGCCCCGACGGGAGTACTTACCTGCTGTGATTACCTTTCAACATTTTCCTTCTGGTTCGTAGTACTCGTAACCGGCGCGGCGGCGTGTGTGTATGACCAGATGTATGAATGTAGACGAGGCAAAGCGGTAGGCCTTCTGTGATTTCTGCGTACCCCAATGACAAAAGGGCGTGAGTTTATGTATGTATCGCTTTTCGTTATGTTCTGGTACGCATAGAGCCTACATTAAATGACCGCAATAATCGAGTTTAAATCGATCATAAATACAGAAAAATATTGATACTTACTCAAAGCTCGAAGTGTTACTAATACCTCCGTACGTATTACAAATCCATACCATGATAACCGATTTATACACAAATCATATTTCTAATATCACTATCCACAGCCTGACATTTCCTTCTATAGAAAAAAAAAAAGAAAATTTAAACTTGCACCCAAAATGAAAAAACAAAAAAACAAAATAATAAACACATAAGTAACAAAATATATTTATAAATATCCATAAAAAAACAGCAAGCGGGAATAAAAAAAAACTAGTTAAGCTGGTTACCACTTAACATGATAATGATACTGTGTTATGACCTATGGGGCTACAGCACAGCGCTGATTTTCAGTGAACCTTGTAAAAATTCGTACGAAAGTCAAGACTTTTATAATTATAAATATTATGTTCTGCGCCTGTTACCGCGATTAGAATATAATATTAGGTCTTTACCTATGAAATTGGAGATTTGTATGAGAATTTTTAAATATATTTTTTTTTATTTTTTTTTATTTCAGCTAATCAAAGTACTGGCCCAAATGATCTATACAATTTTGCCATTTTGATGGCAGTTTGTTTATCCCTTTACTGTAGAAGTCTGCCGGACGGGAGGCGATGAAGTCAGCGAAAGCGTTTTGTACTGCCTCTCGGGTGTCGAATTTTTTACCACTTAAAAAATGTCTAAATTTTGAAAAAAATAGAAATCTGTTGGGGCAAGGTCCAGTGAGCACAGTGGGTGACGGAGAGCTTCCAGCTGTAACTCTTGTAGCTTTGCGATGGTCTTTCGTGAAGTGTGAGCTCGCGCGTTGTCGTGGAGAAGCAATGGGGAAGAACGATTGACTAGTCTTGGTTGTTGAATTGCGAGCTTCTCCATCATTGTTTGCAATTCTTTGCAATAGACACCTGCCGTCACTGTTGTGCCATTCGGTAAGAAGCTGTGGTGTACAAGTCCACTGGTCCACCAGACAGTCACCATCATCTTCCTATGAGTAATCTTTTTTGTAGCGCACTGATTAGGTGATGTACCCGGGTCCACCCACTGAGACGAACGCTTACGGTTGTCTTACAGGATCCACTTTTCATCGCAGGTAACAATTTGATTAAGAATTTCATCGTTTCTATGCCGATTCAGTAGTCCTATGCATGCTTCGACGCGTAAATCTCGCTGTTGGTCGCTTAGTTCGCCCCAACAAGCAAATTAGTCATATAAGGTTGAGTTTATTCAGCTATTCGGTGTTATAAAAGTCGAGTAAGTGTGAATTATTCAGCATGTGTCGTATAAAAGTATCATATGTAGCATTTTAGTTATTCAGCATTTAGGTCGCATAATGATGCTGAGTAAACGTTTACTCAGCGTCCTTATATGACTAAAGTGTCATATAAGATTTTGCTGAATAAGTCGCTAGTATACGACGCTTATGTCGAGTAGAAGCATAATATATAGCTTTCTTGTGACAAGTCGAGTAAAAGCAACGTCGTTGCTTTTATACTGTATATTATGTTATTATGTTGTATAAGTTAGCATTTATACGACTATTACAAGCCTAAAATGTCGTATAATTTATTCCATGGTATCATGGCGGTTATACTGCTAATTTTCTGTATAAGAAGCTATTATACCGCCTGTTAGCAGTAAAAATGTGGTGTACAAATGAATATTGATATAAAAATATTTGTTATTATATTCATATTACTAAGAATTAAAGGGGGGCGTTAAATATTTATGATATAACCTAGTATATTTCATCAGAAAACTTACCTTCGCAATACTTAGCAAACCTATGCGTGAGTTTACGTTTATGTCTGCTAAATAAATTGTACTTACCGATGTATTATAATTTTTTATAATTTTTAAAACACAACACGACGACGCACTTGATTAAATAAACATGACATATTAAAGTCATATAAGTTACAGTTATAGCGCAACTTAAGCTTGTAACAGTCACTCCGGCGACAATTACGTGACGATTTAGCTGAATAAGTTGCTTTTATACGATGTCTATGTGACTGAATTGCTGAATATAATGGGCCCAAATCGCGTTGTATAAACGTTTTCATTACGTTTATACGACTTCTATTAGGAGCCAAAATACTGAATAATTTGCGTTGCCGCGACTACTACACGACATATTTTTGCTAGTTGGGGCGTGACACGCACTTATCTAGCTTTTTTTTCTTTCCAATTTGACGCAAGTGCCTCAATGTTGATCACGTGTATTGCAACATCACCTCCATCGCGATCTCCTCGATTTCTGCGTAAACGGGGTGGACTTCGGACGACTTTGTACCGCTTCGCTAAGAAAAAAAGCCTTCGTCAAACGTTCGTAATCGCTGAAGTCAAGGGCTATGTAAAAATTCTTGTGAAGGGGTTCGAAACTTCCGAAACTTTCTTTTGCCGTCACATTTTCCTCACGTTGCCGCGTTCCCCCTTTGGGGGAGGGGGGGGGGCGAATCAACAAATGACTCCTTCCGCTCTGGACAGAGCGGTAGGGAGTGTCAGACTTCTACTGACTAAAAACCACCTATGTTCCTTCTTGGCCCTTGTGCCGAGGCCGCGGTATCTCTTTCAAACAATTACTTACTATTCTACCCTTTGCTTTGCTAATACATTGTTATTATACCGTAGCTAGGTACTTCTATGTAGAAGATAAAATATTATATAATTATACTTCGTATAAGTTCAATTTTAAGCCTATAGATCGGTCATTAGTCCAGTCAAATAAGCCAAAATTAGGTAGGAATCTTGGAATTTGAGATACCCAGCTACAAACTCGTATAAACTTGTATTTTGACATCCTAAAAGTTGTCTCAAAATTCAATTGGGTGACAAAAATCGTTTTTTTGCAAATATCTCGTTATCTATGGGTTTTTTGCTATTTAAATTCCCTACAACTTGCGATTTTGACTTCACAGCGATAAAGAATAGGACATTGAAATACTATAGCAGTCGGAAGAGGACGATGAAGAAGAAGACGATAATTAAAATTACTGGCTTTTGCCCGCGGTCTTCTATTTTTAGTCTTAAGTATGTACAGAAACGAAATGTATAGGTATCAAAATAGACTAGATTTTTTACTGATTAAAAATAACATGTAACAATAATAACTTTCCACCGGAATGAGCTAAAAATATATTTGCAATATGGTTTTTAATAGATTGTACCTAGTTCTAAAACTAGCTCCGTTAACAAGCTGTCAGGTCATTTTAAGTTCGTTCTAAAACTAGTAGTTCTAAAGAAGATATTAAAAATAACGATATCTAGCTATTTTGTTTTAGCATTTGTCATGAACATTACAATCATTTATGAAAGAAAAAAAAAACATTTGATGAAATTATTGTGGTTTTAGTAATAGTTATTAATCTATTGCATAGATTCTATCGCGGGCCTTGAGTTGAGCGTGGAGAGCGAATCCAGAGATTTCCTAACAAAAATATTCAGTGTCAAGTTTAAGGGTTGCTATGGTTACGGAAAATAACGAGTCCCTATAATGCCCGTCACAGTAATGCACATACCAGCAATGCACGACATGACAATGTACAACATTGGAATTCAAAACACTTACATTCCTATGTCGCGCGTTCTCGTGTCGTGCATTCCTGTGTTGGGCATTGCTGGTTCACGTTATGACACTTACGTCAGGCTGTCAATACTTTTTCTTTTAAATTTTCTGTCATAGAGTTTCTTACTAGCTTAGTTAGTTTAAGAAGGTTAGTTTTGATTTATATAATGTACATCGCGCGAAATTCGAAGATCAAACTCTTAATATCGTTATTTTTGTTCAAATTTTTGAATGAATAATTATTTTGGTGTGTAATTACACTATTAATACCTAATTATTGCATAAGTTGATAAAAAATGCTATGCAATAGATTTACCGCGGCAGTCTCCGAGTGCCACACGTTTTTTTATTTAACTAAAAATAACATCGTTCAAAATCGTGTATCGGGCGACTGTTTCAAAACGAAAAAATATCGATGTTTGTCAAAATGTCAATGTCACGTCACTCCCGTCAAGTCCCGTCATTCGTTTTCCTTTTTACCCGACTACGGCGAAGCCAAAAGGAAGGGTAATGATTTTGGCAGTCTATCAAACTCAAACTCAAACTCAAATATTTTATTTCAATTAAGCCATTACAGGCACTTTTGAATGTCAGAAGGACGGAAGAAGAACGAAACTACGAGTGCAATACGTCATTCCGAAAGCCACCACGCCGAACCACACGCCACCGAATGTCCGCAACAACGAACACTGCGAGCACGAAAGCACGCAGCGACGCAAACCGCAACAACGAATGCTCGAGACCCCGAAACACGGAACAACGAATGCACGCCGCAACGCACAACCGCCGCCCCGCGACCCGGAGCCCCGCACACCCGCCGCCACGGCACGCGCCGCCTCGCGCCCCCGCACCCACAGCAATCGCCACCGGTAACATCCGGCGCCGCGCAGCCCGACGCAGCAACTCCCGAAACGACGCATTGCACTCCTACGCTACAGTCACAATCACAAGGCATAATAACTTGTGAAAGTACTGCAGTTGCCAGTTCCCTAACGTAGATCTCATGAAGAAGAACGGGCAAGAAACTCCATGGACACTCTTTTAAATCAGAATTTGTTACAAAATCTTGGTACATTACATCATTCATGTTAAGATGGTATATTATGTGAGAACTATGTAGCAAGACGTGCAAGTTAAGAGCGTCCAGAGTAAAAAGATATAAAAAACAAATCAAAGAAAAATATCTAAACCATGGCAGCTAAGAAATGACCAGTCTCCACTGACAGCGCCCGTTCACGAACATGACGCATGGATCAGCACCATCTAACTCAACCATTTTGAAGGGAATCAAATGATCCGACACACCCGCCACCATCAGCGAGACATTTGAGTGAGCATGACATTCTCCCAGCCACCAGGGCAACGTCACTAAAATATAACTAAATGTAAAATGTAAAAAGTGGCTTTATAGTACATAGTACTCACACATGTGCCATGCAATTATACAATATTAAGACATTGAATCTATACAATGCAAAGATATTTTTACAATCTTCTGCAGCCTCTACAATAACTTCACATGATCGATGTATTTGCCCCTAAGGTTGTGGAGCAGGACCAGCATTGAGCCAAGCATTTTTATCATCAATGTAATCCCCCAACTTATAGTATGCTTGCCTACATAGTGTGCGTTTTACACAAGTTTTAAATTTCGTCTCACTCAGTTGAAGAATGTGAGGGGGTATTTTATTGTAACATTTTAAACAGTACCCCATGAAAGATGAGTCTACTTTAGCTAACCTGAAACCTGGCTGAACTAGTTGGTCCCTATTCCTCGTATTATAGTGGTGTCTATCACCTCTTTTGCTAAACAAATGCAGATTTTTCCTAACGTACATGATGTTTTCATAGATGTATTGACAAGGTACTGTCATGATGTTAATTTCCTTAATTTCCTATGTATGTATGTTCGTATGTATGTATGTTCCACCGTAGCGCCTAAACTACTGATCGGATTTAAATAAATGAGGTGTCAATAGATAGTAGTAGGTAGGGTAGTAGATAGGTAGGTAGGATAAAACGCATTGCATCGCATGCGCGGGTTCAGCTAGTTTCAAATAAATAAGTATGCTAAATAAAAATCTACCAATTAATTATTCGGTGAATAATTATACGAAATGACTTTATTGTAACTAAAATTAGTCGGAGTGATTAACGACAAATGTTATAGCAAACTGAACAATTTAAGGGTGAACCTCGGTAATGTGTTATGGCTTCTTCTTCAGTTGTCCAGATTGAGAGATCCAGATACTGAGTTCTAACTTTATTTGTTTCACAAATTTTATACCTATAACCCATGAAGTTTTCATTATTATTTCCTAAATCCTCTTATAATTTGGTTGGGATTGGAAGAGTTTTTCGAAAAGATCTCTCAATCCACACGCATATTCAAAATTGTACCTATTTGAGAGAAAGAAATTACTATTGTATGAGCTCCTAACGCGTTTATCGTGTTGAACATTGCTTTTTACTAAGTTTCTAAAGTAAGCCCCGAAATTCACCAGTTAGAGCTCGTATCCTTGCAGCAGCCGATAGCACCATATTGCACTCTCGGGGCTTCCTACAGTGTTGTCTGTGGCTACTTCAGGGTATTGGCTATCCCGGGCTGCGGGACTGGTCGAAAGAGAACTAAGGGGTCACGGCACGTCGTCGTGACGATAAGAAAGATAGTATGGATGTATCCAGTATTTTCGTTGTATTTGTTTCTTCTTTATCCGTCTTCTTGTCTTTCTCGTAAAATCAAGTTTTGAAATCATTAACTTTTTTATACATTGCCATGTATTGTGTTTGAAATAAAAACGCTGCACGCGCCGCGCAACTCTCCGCCTGTACGTAAACATGCACTAAGAAGGAACAGGTCTGGCTTTTAGTCAGTAGAAGTCTGACACATACTTCCGCTCCGCCCAAGCTGGCGGCTAAATTAATTAATGTTTGGGGGTATGAGGAACAGGATGTAAAGTTCCTCATCCCCCGTTGAAAAGGGAGGATCGTCCGACCGGACGGGTTTTGTGTCCGGCGGGCTAACTGCCATTTTCAACGGGGGATGAGGAACTTTACACCCTGTTCTACATACCCCCAAATTGGTGATCACGTCGGGGTCACCAGTTTGGGGGAGTATGAGGAACAGGGTGTAAAGTTCCTCATCCCCCGTTGAAAAGGGAGGGTCCTCCGACCGGACGGGCAGTTAGCCCACCGGACATAACACCCGTCCGGTCGGAGGATCCTCCCTTTTCAACGGCGGATGAGGAACTTTACACCCTGTTCCTCATACTCCCCCAAAAATTTAATGATTTCACTGGTCGACTAAAAAAAACACTTTTTTTATGAAACAAGATTTTTTTTGTCTACTTCTGTTTAGAACAAGGATAATGATAATAGAAATTAGAATGTTCCAAATACGAATAGTTTTTTTATCTACCCAAATATCATAAACCCTCTCTAATGCGTTCAAAAACCATAGGCAATGACCAGCATTACAAACCAGCAGAAATTAACAGCAGGGCTATTGTGTATCTTTTAATGACAGTGGATAACATAGAATGTCTATCAAATAACTGTCAAATGGTGAGTTTTTAAGAAAAAAATGTACCAAACCATAACCAATTTACAGTTAATCTATGGACAATTCTGATAGCCACTGACGTTAAAAAGATACGCAATAGGGGGTCAGAACTGTAATGAGCTCATAACCTACTGAAAACAGTAGGTTATGAGTTTAAATTTGGAACAGGTGTCAAATTCAAGTGAGTGTGCTATTCTAGTATCTACATTAAAACAGATACCTATCGATACGAAACCCCAATTCAGTATGATTTTAATTATAAATCGCACGACATTTTGATCTCGAGTGACACAAGAATAGTGACTTTGTTCGTTTGCATATGATTTTTAAAAATTGACAGATATCCGAAACGCCGCCATTTCGAGCTGTCATTTGTAATAATATAAAAATTTGTCTACTCAATGAAAGGGAATAAAAAGCTAACAAAGTTTTTTATTCCCTTTCATTGAGTAGACAAATTTTCTGATAAGTTCTTTATTTCTGTCGAAAATGAGTGATAGTGACTCAGAAATTAACCTGAACACTCCGCCAGATATCGTAAATGCAGCGACGAATGCAACTAATAACCTGTTTATTTTTTATTGCATTACACTGGTAACAATGCTGGTCATTTCCCTATGGTTCCTGAGCCCATCATAGAGCCCTTATGATATTCGGGTAGATAAATTAGTGTATGCAACTATACATAATTAGGCATTACAACTTACAACACTCGTGTGAGTATCACACGAGTGTTGTAATGAACACTCGTGTGATGCTCACACGTGTGCATGCACATGTGTGCATGCACATGTGTGCATGCACACAATTGTGTTGTAATGCCCTTCATTATGCACAGTCGCATAAACTACTATTGTTACTTGATTTTATAGTTTAAAATTCAGTATTTATTATCAAAAAAAAAAAAAAACGAAGGGCTATTGCAACATTTATGGCAATGTAACTTAAAAAAATATTCTTTATTTTGCTTCAGGGACATCTCGTTGTAATGTCCAGCAGTAATCTGCCAGATGCATGGACTCCACTTGCCCTGATATCATTTTTCTATTGTAGAGCTGTTGTCCTCACGAAATATTTCACTGTTTTCACCTAAAATTTTCAGGAAAGAAGTCTAAATGTGAATGTAGAAAATGTATTTTCGAGGAAATATTACAGCCCAAAGACTTATAGGTATGTAAATAACAGCTCCTCGACAATACTTTTTTTCTTCGCTTGTTCGGGGACTTCCGAGAAAATTTAAAGATGTAACACAAAAATGAGACCTGATCAAAACAAAATTATTATAGGGTTTAAATGAGGGTAAATAGGTACATAATTCAAAATTAGTTAGCGCCTTTCTTGTTACAAAATTTTGTTGACTAGTGTTTTCCTTCCAAACAAAGTAAAAACTTATTTCGAATGAATGATTAACATTAAGAAATTATAATTTAATTGCGTTTGAGAGGGAGAGCAAGTCTAAAAAAGCTGGATGGTTGTGGGAGGAATGTATGAAAGGCAAAGGATTAAATGATGCCGAGACGTCTGACGGGAGAGAAGAGGAGAAGAAAACGTGTTGCGCCGACGACAAGTAGAATGGGACAAGGGCAGGAAGATTATGTCTTGTATAAGAATATGCCCAATCTTCCCCAGAAATAGACGTGTCATATCCGACCCGACAATATATTTTATAGTTGTTTCATGCTGTTACATAATGTATTTGTCATTCAGAGCATCATTAGTCCCACAGCATTCGTGTGCTATATAATCTTAACACATATAGAAAATAACAACTGAAATGGGTAAATATTTCCATTAAAAATATCCTGTATTGGCCACTGTTGTTCGATGTTTTAATACCTACAAAGTTGCGAGTACTTTCCTCGAGGCGGGGGCTGCGCGCATTGTATGAGTTTCTCCCGTTTCTCAATATTCGCTGCTTGGTAGACCACGGACGAAAAGACTCACAGTCTGCGAACAGCTACTGCGCTAAACACTCGTGTTCCCGCAGAAATATATTTATTACCAACTTAGCACCATGAACGGATTCGTGTGGGACGACGACGATTTTTTCATGCTTTGTGATTTATACGAACAAAATCCATCTTTGTTTGATAATCTGAGTCAAACTTTTGACGACCCAAAACCAGTTGTCAAACCAGAGGATGTGAATACGAACTTGGATTTAGATGATATTGACAGTTTTCTTGGGTTTGGGCATGAGCTGAAGCGGGCTCGCAGCCCGGCTGGGATGCTGGCTTCGAGCAGGTGAGCGGAGGGTCTATTCTCCGAGCAAGACTGATCATGATCCGGTTACCATACTAACCTAAACCTGTGTGTTCCCGTGCAGCAGCTCCGAGAGCTTTGGCCTGTCCAGCTGCGAGGCGCCGCTGTCAGCTTCGGCGCCGGCCCTGCTGCACGCTCCTGACAGCGCCACCCGCAAGAGGAAGCCATCTTCTTAGTGAGTACTTACCTTCTTTTTATATCTTTTGCAAAGCAAGGATTCAGAGATTTGAGTGAGTCTATCGTCAAGATTGGCTTGCAGTGACGCGGCGTGCCCATTACTCGATTCCCACCGGCTTCCCTTCAGATATTTGGGGACACAACCAATCTATCGTAATTTTATTGAAATTTAAAAGTAGAAAAACATTACTAAACTCCTACACCAATTCACATTCAATCATCAAAATTAGCTATTCGACAACATATTGCTATGACACAACTCGCAGGCCCTTTCGGCTTATTTGTCAGTGCAAAATGAACGTCGCGAAGTTCGCTACCCAGCCCGCCATGTTACTAGAATTGTAAGCCGATGATCGAGTTATGAGAGAGACAGCGATAGAAAATGCGTGCGCGTGAGTGAGATGGAGAAATTCGGTTATCGTTCGTTCAATTTCGTGTAGTGTCGTATTTTTTCGGATGACATTTTGTTATGATGACAGAGAATTTGACGTACCTAATTACATTAAAACCTCTATCGAATTTGCATGATGAGTAATAAGTTGAATTCTTATTTGAATTTAGTAGTTAATTTCACCTATTATAATTTATTTCTTGGTATAAAATAGTGATGAGTATTATAGTTGGACTTTGTTTGTTTTGTTTTGTGCGTAGTGATTGTAGTTAAAGTTACGTACCTTGTAATTGGGTCCCCTACGTTTCTTCGAAACACTATTCTTCGAAAATTAAAACCTTACGTCAACTTTTGTTTCATCAACGTTTGTTTGTTCTATGTAACGTTACTTCGAAAATATTTAGCCAACACAATAATACCTTCCTTTTGGTTATTATCGATCGTTATCCTTATCTATCGATATATGACAGCCGGGACCAACAGCATAACGTGCTTTCCGAGGCACGGAGGAAACTCGGTATGTGGTGTTCACCCATTCACAGACCAACCTAGTCAAGCGCGGCTTAACCTAAATATCGACCCCGCTCTATGCTTCAAAAGAAAAACGCCAAGCCAAAAGGAAGGTATTATTGTGTTGGCTAAATACATAGGTGGGGTGCAGCGTGCTGTGGCTCAAAGACGGCGTGTGGCCGATGGTCATTGTCAGAGCAAAAACAACATATAAATTATCTGGAACTTTTGGCCGAATGACAAGCGGAGTTTTGGGGCACAGCTGCCTAGCGAAAAAAAAAAATGCTTTTCTCTCAAAATACAGTGCTATGTGGTGAATCCTGGGTGATGCTATTTTCGAAGTAACGTTACATATAGAACAAACAAACGTTGGTGAAACAAAAGTTGATGTAAGGTTGTCGGTGTAAAGTAACATCGATCAAAAAAGGCGTATACCAAACAAAACGTCGTAGTATCAAGGCTTCGATGAATAGTTTTAGGTGAAACAATTTTCGAAGAATAGTGTTTCGAAGAAACGTAGGTAGGGTACCCGCGAGTAAGAAGTTGTGGATGATTTGAGGGTGACTAATGTACAAACGATGTAAGAGCGTTTCGCTAAAACACGCGCGTGCGTTCCCGTGAGTTTGTAAAACTAGATTGATTCTCAGTAGCACTGTTTGGAAGCTATTCTATGGCTTCGGAAGGCACGTATAAGGCTGCTTTTCCACCAGAGCAGTGCTATGCAGCTATGCTGCAATGATGTAATAGCTAAGCGGTGACAATATGTGACCGTTTCCACTGATACTTAGCTATGTAGCGGTGCTAGTAAGATGTGCTATGAAGATGCGCCGCCGCAAAGTAGCTGCGCGAGAAAAAAGCAGCTCGAACTATGCGATGCATCGATAGTAGGGAAGCGGCGAGGGCGGGCCTACTCCAGATACTCTGCTCTGCACGTAGCTACACCAATCGCGACGACCCATAGCAGGTATCCATAGCACGCATCCATAGCACTGCACACCCATAGCTTTTGAATCCGTTTCCACCAGTGCTAAGCTATGTACACCAATAAATATGATTGACGGATATCAAACGCATCCATAGCAACGTAGCATAGCGCATCTCTGGTGGAAAAGCACCCTAAGCCGGTGGTCCCAGTCGCCAAATAGCTGTCGTCAAACCATGTTTAGAAACTCTGACACTAGGGTTTGTGAGGTCGTTAGACCTTAAGACCATTTTCAAGCAAATGATTTTAATTATAAATCGCACGACATTTTGATCTCGAGTGACACAAGAATAGTGACTTTGTTCGTTTGCCTATGATTTAAAAAAATTACATATCCGAAACGCCGCCATTTCGAGCTGTCATTTGTTCGTTAGCTTTTTATTTCCAGTTACGAGTAGACAAACTTTTTGATAAGTTCTTTATTTCTGTCGGAAATTAGTGATAGTGACTCAGAAATTGACATGAACACTCCGCCAGATATCGTAAATGCAGCGACGAATGCAACTAATAACCTGTTTATTTTTTATTGCATTACACTGGTAACAATGCTGGTCATTTCCCTATGGTTCCTGAACCCATCATAGAGCCCTTATGATATTTGGGTAGATAAATTAGTGTATGCAACTATACATAATTAGGCATTACAAATTTACAACACAAGTGTGGGATGAAACGCCTTCGGCTCGTTTCTTAATAGCATCACACGAGTGTCCCCTGAATGCCCTTCATTATGCACAGTCGCATAAACTACTATTCGCATACAAAAAACAATTTAAAAATCGGCCTACAATTGACAGAGATATCGATGAACTTCTTTCTGTTCTGTGATGAACATACATAAAAAACGCATACACACTAATATAGAACCTCCTCCTTTTTGGAAGTTGGTTTAAAAAGGGAAGTAATATTTCGCATGAAGGGTTCCGTAGAGACTTTCCATGTTATTTTAACACCATAGACTTCTTATAGGTTTTCCTGTAATCTATAGCTACTTATAGGTAAGTATTGAACTAATTTCTGTATATTTTTTCAAAATTTTAGGCTCAGTATGGGGGAATGGTCAATTTTCAAAAATATCTTTAACAGTTTTTTTTTTAAATATCTTTAACAGTTTTAATCTTTAAATTATTAAGAAAATATGTTTGAGACCCTTTTTTTTGGTGGGTGGAAAATCATCAAATGACCCCCCCTTCCCCCCGCTCTTGGGCAGAGCGAAGGGGAGTGTCAGACTTCTACTGACTAAAAACCGAACCCATGTTCCTTCTTTGCCCTTGCGCCGAGGCCACGTCAACTCGTTCTATAATCCGCGGCCCCGACGCACAATAAGCCCTTTCATTTTATATATCACACGGAACAGTTTACAAAACTTGAAAAAAAAAAACTATTATGCTCCCCAAAAGTGACCCCCATGTTCAAAATTCCTTTATTTACGTTATGCATCCGTGTTTGGGTCATAGGTACCAAATTTCAACTCAATCGGTCCATTAGATTCGAAGCAAATTGACTGTGACAGACGGACAGACATACAGACCCACGAGTGATCCTATCTGGGTTCCGGTGTTTCCTTATGAGGTACGGAACCCTAAAAAAATATATATTATGTACGATAACTGTAGAAAAAGTTCTACATTTATCCGACCTATGGACCAAAATCAGTACTCGTGTATGTACTTAGTGTGATTATTAATCACAATGAGTACACGAGTATAGTATTATCGGCGAGCATACCGTTTGCACCCACTCAGCTGCTACCTTTTTGTAAATCATGTTCATTAATGATACTGTTTCTTATTTTTGTACCAGCTTAGTCTATGTTTACTTCTATCTTCTTAAGGGTCTTTGTACTCAACACGTGGTCTTACCCAGCAAGGGGTACCGAATTGGTCATCACTGACTGGGCTGTGATCTGGTGAAGGTTTCTGCTGGATGCGAGACGCACGGGACCGGTCAATGTGGCGACACCTGGGGGAGGCATATGCTCAGCAGTGGACGTCTTTTGATTGAATTGCTGATGATGAATGATGAATGGGCTGTGGAGGTCTGATAGGCAGTCGCTCCCTGTAAAAGACTGGTATTTAGCTAAATCCGGTTATACTGGAAGCCGACTCGAGCATAGTTGGGAAAAGATTAGGCAGATGATGATATTGTTAGTGCTTCTCTCTCCGTATTCTCTCCATACATTTGACAAATGATCACGTGACACTGAAAATCATCAGCCTGGAATTTCTGCGCTTTATTTATTCACATAGAATAACATCACGCCTGTTATACCCGAATGGTGAGGCAGAAGTTTACCCATTAGTATACTTGAAGGTATTACCGCGAATCGGCAAGCGTAAGGTGGCCGCAGGCTCGGTATGGAGCGATGATCTTCGCAGAGTGGCTGGTAACAACTGGATGAGAGTTGCCGAAAATCGAGTTGAGTGGCGTAAGATTAAAGAGGCCTACTTATATCCAGCAGTGGATTGCAATAGGCTGATGATGATGATACTTAAAGGGTGTACCTACCTACCCTTAACGAAACCGAAAGGCACTTTGTTCTCCCAGTCAGTACGGTTTATTGTTTAGTTTTAGATCCTGACCTGGGAATTTATAGTAACGGATATATCGGAGGTGAAAGTTCCAAATTTTCGCATGTTTTTAAAAAACATACTATTTTCAGGTTATAAATAACTTTACTTTTTTAAGGCCCCCATCAGCACAATGTTTTAAGAGTAGGTAGTAAATTGATTTTTACCCCAAAAAAAGGTCAATTCCCAGCAATAATATTTGCCTAGTACTTAATTTAATGTAGGTACATAATGCTTGGTAGACGGCTTCGTGAGGGGTTCGTTTACACCCTGTATATTTCTTCAGTTATATTTAAGTCTCATATAATAGGGCGCGAGCCTATTGACATCAACTAGGCACAATAGGGGATCGGACAAAAAAGAACTAATTAGTCCGTCAGATAGATTTCCAAAAATTATTGTACACGTATTTTTTCTTTTTTCACGTAAACTTAAAATGAAGACGATACAGTGCTTCGAAAACTCGTGTGACGTCATAATATGATAGTACATTTTGACGACACAAGTGACGTTTCAAGCCCCACTCCAAGATCTTTGACGCGTTTTATCTTCGTAATTTTTTATTGATTTGATAAAACAAAAAACACGTATTCAATATTTTTCGATAATCTAACTTACAGACTAAACAGAATCATATTATTTTGACCCAGTCCGATCCCCTATTTGAGACTCCGTGGCTGCTACTGAGAAATTCCCCCAAATTGATGAAAAGTCCCATAACCGCCCGACCTCGGATCTAGGAAACAGACTCACAGCTGGCAGTCAAATATAATAAGTTGTATTTATTATATAAATTATAATATTTAACAGAAAAGCTTACCTTTCAATGTTCTGTTCGAAAACAAATAAAAGTAAGTACCTACCTAAACTTCTAACAAGTTACGTTATTTAAGTAAGAACAATCACCCGTAAGAAACCTCAGCGATGCGCTATGAACTTGAACCTCTGGAATTCTTCGAACTTTTACAATGGAGATGTTTCAAAACATATGGAGCCCCGGCCAGGTCTACCTATGTACAGCATATTTCTTCTTCTTAGAGTGTCGATGGCAAATCTTCACTAAATAAATTAAATAAATTTGACCCAATCAGCTATGCGAACTCATTGAGGTATAATGTACGTGCGAACTCCGCTTGCTGCATCAGTCAGAAGATCATCAAGTGTGCAGGTGTAACAGCATACTAAAAATGGGGAAACACAATTATAACAGTTTTCAATCATTAAATTACTTGAAATTGGCTTTGATTTGTAGTAAAGCACAAAAATGTGCACTTGAAATTGCAACACAACAAAAACCCGCCATGGCGGTAAACTGTCATTTTGATTGAATATTGACGTTTAACATGTCTATTTCTGTCATGATGATAATATGAGTTGCACGTGCTCATTCCAGTTTTTAAATAAGTTCCTTGATGATGATTTACTGTCATTGTTTTTTAACCGCAGAATACCTAGATGGCGAGAAGCCATATTCAAAGTCAATAAAAATCATTAATGAATATTAAAGTCTTACACGTAAAACATGCATTTATGCAATTTATCAGTATTTTTCCCGAATTCTACGATTTTTTTCTCAATTTTTCGCGGTATTGTAGGTACATGTAGCTGGCCCGTTTCGAAACATCTCCTGTCAGAAGTTACGAAAGAAGTCGCAGCATTATATATACTCGGTATAAAAATTACAAAAAGTTTGTTTACGTTAACCTTGAATCACCTTGAACCTTGGCCCAAAGACTTGTCCTTGCCTTTGCCTTTGGGCCAAAAGGACAATGGTGGAATGTTCGTTGACTTAATAAATATCAGCGTCTGCCTAGTTGGTCTAGTGGTTGTAGGCGCGAGGTTGAGGTCCTGGGTTCGATACCCGGGTATGGCAGTGTTATTGGGTTTTTTCCATCAATAATCTCTGAGGCCACGGAGTCTAAATTTGTTCCCGGTTGATGATGATAGGCACGTCCCCTATTACATGGGTCATCATAAAGTAACTGGCAAAATGTAGTGTTCAATAATTTAGGTACAATCATCGGCACGATTCTTGAGCGCTGACGCAAAATTGAGTTATTGTGTCCCTTTGGTTTGGTGGTATGAAGTGAGACGCGGGGCGGGGAAAGTGCAGTGATTGGCCCGTAGTGCATCGCGTCATAGCCGTCACTCGGGATTTGTTCTTTACTCCTGCTGCACTTACCTCACGACAAATAAATAATAACCGGTGTGCGTTTTATTTGTCATAAAGTGTACGATGCGCACAGCGATCCCCACTCTTCCGCCGAGCGCTCAAGAACCGTGCCGGTATCTGTACACCTCTGCCTAACCCTTCGGGTATTAACGGCATGATTTTATCTATTAATATTTGCTAAACGATACCTTATTTTTTATTTATTGGTTCACCAACAATTGTTTACACTAGTACATGGTAATGAAACAGAATGCACAAATTAGAATAAAATATAAGTAACAATCACTTACAGGTAAACTCTGCATGCACACAAAACGTGCGTTGTCGTAACTTTCAAAGAGAAAAAATAGAAATGAAAAGACTATACTAAGAGAGATCTATTTAAGATATATACCTAAGTTGCGCTGATTTAATCTTAACAAATAAATTTAACTTAATTAAAACAAATTAAACTGATTTAAACAATACCTTATAATATCCACAGTTAACTTTTATTTATTTACTTCATTTTTTTTTACTTTCACCTGTCCCGATGTAAAGGAATTATATCTACCCAAATATCATAAACCCTCTCTAATGCGTTCAAAAACCATAGGCAATGACCAGCATTGCCAACCAGCAGAAATAAACAGAACTGTAATGTAATGAACTCATAACCTACTGAAAACAGTAGGTTATGAGTTTAAATTTGGAACAGGTGTCAAATTCAAGTGAGTGTGCTATTCTAGTAGGTATCTACATTAAAACAGATACCTATCGATACGAAACCCCAATTCAGTATGATTTTAATTATAAATCGCACGACATTTTGATCTCGAGTGACACAAGAATACCTAGTGATTTTGTTCGTTTGCTTAAGATTTAAAAAAAAATGACATATATATCCGAAACGCCGCCATTTCGAGCTGTCATTTGTTCGGTATTTTTTATTGCATTACACTGGTAACAATGCTGCTCATTTCCCTATGGTTGCTGAACCCATCATAGAGCCCTTATGATATTTGGGTAAGTAGATAAAGTAGTGTATGCAACTATACATAATTAGGCATTACAACACTCGTGTGATGCTATTAAGAAACTCGCCTTCGGCTCGTTTCTTAAACCCACACTTGTGTTGTAATGCCCTTCATTATGCACAGTCGCATAAACTACTATTACCCTTGGTAGGTATATAGTATATGTTTACGTACCTACTGTGGAACGCCTATTCACTAAGTAGGTAGGTACGCCTACGAATCAGTTCAGTCGGTTCAATAAAATCATCCTCATTTATTGACTACCTACTTGTCTATTGTTTAAATGGCGCGTGAAAAGCATTGCAGTACCTGCACTGAGGCGTTTTTAACTTTATAAACTTTTCATGTCTTATGCCGGCCGAGGCTGGAATACGCTAGTTTCGAGCAGCTGTCACTAATTAGTAGCATACAATACAAGTAGCACGTGTACATACCTATGAAAAGCTTAAAGCTGCATGCACAATCATTGGGTATTTGTGTATGTGACTTTCTATGTTTGTGAACGCACCCACGATACAGGAGAAATTTCTAGTGTGGGGCAACGTTTTAAAAAAAAAACCGGTCTATTTTTTGTGCTAACTAGCACGACGCATAAAACCTCTTTTTTGATACTCTGGTATACCTCAAGGTTTTTTTATCGTGCTGTCACCTTTTTGATATTTTGAGGTCTGTGCTTTAAAGCAAATGTGCACACTCGGAAAGCATGTTACAAATGAACATATTACCCAGTAGCAAATAAGCATGCTTCTCTAGTAGCATGACTGTATTTCAGGCTTAAGCATCGAATAATTGTAACTCCGTTGAAAATTATTTCCTATAAGGTGTTATATTACTTGCTACGGCGAATTTAGTTAAAGAAATACCCGATTATATTATTATTATTATGTAAAGGATTATAATATTGACCTGGGAGTCAGGTTCGATTCCCAAGTCGGGAAAAGTGATATTTGGTATTTTCCATCAGGAATTTCTCATTAGGCACAGACTTTGGATTTTTTTAGTTTCGTCCCTCCTTTTAATTATACATGTCCACCTTGTGGCGCGTAGTATAATAAATACTTACTACAAATATATCTTTCTTCTAATATATAAAATTCTCGTGTCACAGTTTTCGATGCCAAACTCCTCCGAAACGGCTTGACCGATTTTGATGAAATTTTTTGTGCGTATCGGGTATCTATGAGAATCGGCCAACATCTATTTTTCATCTTTTTTTTTTTTTTCTGAAATTTTTTATATGGCAAAACAACGTTTGCCGGGGTCAGCTAGTTATAATATAATATCACGAGGGTTATATATGATTATTTTTCTAATCGAATTGTTTTTATATTGTTTGTAACCTTAATTTCAATACCTTAAATCATTCCTTTTTTGCTCCAATAACTTTTTTCATACAAAAGCACGACCTTTAAAATGTTCGGTAACATTAACTGTAAGCTTTTAACTCGGTAATTGAATTCGACTCGGGAAGCCATACAAACAGGGCTAACTGTTCAGTAATTTGGCTCGAAAAATGGGGGTTACCTGGAAAGTTTGCCGGGAGTTTTGATAAATTGATTATTTTTTAGATTTTGATGGAATCCGCAACCGTTCTCCTAAGACCGCTTCGCCATTGGACTGAACCTCGACAGGATGTTTCATTTATTTCCGTCTTCCACGTGGTAGGTCATAGCCCATCCCTCTCCTAGAGAGGAGGCCTGAGTCTCTGCAGTGGGAACATTATAGGCTGATGACGATGATGGTGATGGACTCGTTATAACACCACCTTGGAGTAGAGTAAAAGTGGTACACTATTATTCATCTACAGCTACACTAACACATGTTTTTCGTATATTTACGTAACATTACTACCTATGTGTTATAGGGATATATACGAGGTGGCAAAGTTCGAAAAGAGCACATCTATAAAATTGCCAATTTTCAAAACTCCCAGAAAACTACCAAACTACCAGATGACTGTAGGTACTATAATATACCCCTTAGCTTTGGCTACAATACGGCCAATTAGGCGGGAACGCAGGGTTGCCTAGCAACAGGGTGGCGCTTGCCAAAATAACCACCTGTGACCAAAGAGTTTAAGTTGAAGTTTACCCTCCAGTCATAAGGTTTCAGTTTCTTTCTGAGTAGTACAGGGGCGGGGCACGTGCCCGCACTGCCAGGTAGCCTGCGAGTGCCACGTGCTAGCACTGACAACTAGCTTGCGCGCGTTACAAACCTTTTTACGGCAATATTTTCCATCATCATCATCTTCCATAACCCATTCTATTTGGGGTCGGCGCAACACGTTTTTTTTACCCATTCTGGCGCAACACGTTTTTTTTACCCATTCTGGCGCAACACGTTTTCTTTCATATCTTTTCTTTGGCCTTCCTCACGGCAATATTTTCCGCTACCAAGTCTAAGGCTGTTTTTCCACATGGAACGACGAATGTTTCTTGCCAAGATTTCGAGTCTCTAAAAACGTAGCTTGGTGGCTGACTATACGATTGCATTGCATAACGGCGTAAGAAGGATATTCATCGTAGGTAATTGTTCAACCAAAAAATAATACGTGCTATAGACAAAGCAATAAATATAATAGGCACTTACTTTGTTTGAATGTTTGCAAAAAAATTTTGTTTATATAATTTTTCTATACCCCTTAAAGTACTGTCAAATTTGACAAAAACCTTAACTTTAACGACTTTTTTGGTGCAACTCAGCCTAAGTCTTTATTATATTTATAAAATCGTTGCCCTCTCTAGGAATTTCTCCTGTATCGTGGGAACATTTACAAATACTTGAACTCTACATAACCAAACACCCAAACCCGGAAAACTGTAGGCCCTACAAATATTTATTACGTGCGGGGATCGAACCCGCGACACGCAGTGCTTCAGTCAGTCACAGAAACTTAGCCAACCGTGCCGTCAAATCGAATCGGTTGATAGAAGGATATAACGGTAACAAGAGAAGCATCATCATCATCATCATCAGCCTATTAATGTTCCCACTGCAGGGACTCAGGCCTCCTCTCTTGCCACACGCAAGAGAAGCATAGAAAACAAATGAAAATCTCGAATAAGCTTCTTCTTCTTCTATTCGTCATTGTTAAACTATTAATCTAAGATTTTTTTCCTCTCGTGGAGCTATTTTTTAAAGGTCTTAGAATAGGCTCTCGTTGGAAAAATTAAAAAAAATGTTAATTTGTTCTATTTATTGGTAGTTTTGTAAACTTTCCGGTAGTGGGTACTGGTTTATAGGGTAGCAACAGTAATTAAGATATAATCAAAGTTGTGTTCCCTAAGGGGTCGGCACACAAGGTAGGTCGAGTGTATAAGGTTTGGGACGCGTGTGGCAAGTGACGACTTCCCACTTGTTATCATTTGTCATCTTATCGATTACTAATCTTGTGTATGTAGTACTAGCTTATAACCGCGTCTTCGCCCGCGGAGATTTCGATAATTATCCCACGAGATCATACCACCGAGATAAAAAAACTGAAACGTTACTCAGATCTCAGAGAGGAACACTCGCTCACTCTCTCACTGTTTCTTTTAGCTAATCCAGATTATTTGGCCAAGGTTGGTGTAGCCTGCCTGTAATGTGACCTTAAATATGTGCATACCCACGACGTGGCGTATGATACCAACACCATTTTTATTTTTTCGGGGGTGGGAAATCTTCAAATGACTCCTCCTGCTCTGGACAGAGCGGAAGGGTGTGTCAGATTTCTACTGACTAAAAACGATACATGTTCCTTAGCCCTTTGCGTCGAGGCCGCGGTATCTCTTGTCGAACAACCCACAGCCCCGACGGGGTGATACCAACACCTTACGGCGTGGTTGCTAACTGTCGGTTGTGTTACAGTGGCACCGGCAGCGCGTACGATGACGACGGCGGTGACGACGCGCGCTCCACTCGGACTGTGCCCGACAAAAAGTATGTTACCCTACACAATCGGTTCACCCTTGTTTGGTATACCAACTTTTGATGTAATGTTACTAATTCGAACAACGTTTAAGAAAATAATCATTTTGTATAATATCGACTAACATAATTTTCATTTCATCGAATATTTATTTGCAATAACAACATTTGCGCTTTTGATCAAAAGGTATAATATTCATTTGATGTAATGTTCAGGTGGTATAATTTGTGTTTTATCGAATATTCAATTTATTGGTCCCCCAAACAAACACAGATGCTGACAGAAATCCTAACCCTAGACGGTCGACGTCAGGCGCACCCCGAGGTTCGGTTAGTTAGGTCCCTGTAAACCCTGCATACAGAAATGAACGAATGAAAGGAAACGAATGATTAATGAACTGAATATTCGATACGACTTTTCGACTCAATCATTATTAGTCTAGTGAAACATTAGTTTAAATAAAATTAGTGCATTTGAAAATTCAGTCAAATGACATTATTTCAAATAACCTCAACCTCAAAAATCTACCAATTAATTATTCGGTCAAATGAATAATTATACGAAATGACTTTATTCTAACTAAAATTAGTCGGAGTGATTTTGGACCAAACGTTGTTATACCAAACAAGGGTGAACCTACACATTCAGTTATTGAGAAAGAAATAGGCCGTAGGACACCTGGTATTGCTTCGTTGTAACTTGGCGAGAAGAAGCAAACCATTGAAAGAAGTGGAAGGTATGGCTGAGACCTTTGAATGGCAGTGGGCCTGTTCAGGCTTACAAAATTAATGGGCTTACTAATGATAATAGTGTCAATTATCTTTTTCAGCCCTTTGTCCCTGGAGGCTTTAATTATGATTGAGATATGGACTCTTTGTGGATATTATATATCTTTTAAAATATTGTAAAGAATCTGGTAGTTCTATCTCAACAGACAGTTGTGTTGTTAAGCAAATAAAATATTTTGATTTGATAAGGAGTTTGTTCTGCCGCTTCTTTTTCCCAGCTAAAGCACTAGCAAGTGCCGAAGGGGGGCGGGCGTTTTGGAGGACTGCCTCTTGTTTGAAAACTTAACATTCAAAAAGTGCTGCTAATCAGCCTAATTTGAATAAATAACTGCTTATTTTGAGTTGATTTACAGTTTGTCTAAGATAACGCAGATTACTGTGTGCTAGGGCAAGTATGTAGTAAACCTCATACTCGTCGCACTGCTTACAGGCAAAACCACAGCGAGATTGAGAAGCGTCGGCGCGACAAGATGAACACGTACATCTCGGAGTTGTCATCCATGATACCGATGTGTGGGGCCATGGCGCGTAAGCTGGATAAGCTCACGGTGTTGCGCATGGCCGTGCAGCACCTGCGCTCCGTGCGATGCGCGATAACCGCGTGCCCGCTGAGCGCGCGGCCTCGCCCCTCGTTCCTCTCCGAGCGAGAGCTGAACCAACTCATCTTGCATGCGGCGCACGACTGCTTCTTGCTTGTGGTGGGCTGCGACCGTGGCCGTCTGCTCTACGTCTCCGCGTCCGTCAAACAGATGCTACACTACGATCAGGTAGGTTTGCGAGCTACGCTGCACGCGTGTTATTCAACGCGAATCATTCTCGACATCAGAAGCATTAGGTTGAATTTACAAATACAAAAGTTTTCTACATCCGCCCTTATGCTTCTGATGTCGACCATTTATGAATGCTCTGTATATTTTGCATTTCTTTGGTGTTGTCTGTTTTCATGTTGTTTCATATTCGATCTTTTCATCTAAGCTGCAATGTTTACGAAGACCTAATACTCTTTGTAAACACTAGTTGTATAATTGCTAAGCCATATCTATACATAAATTATGAAGGTTTCCTCATACGTTTGCATGTGATCATAGCTGCGCTTCCTCTATCATGCGACGTACGTCAGTTGACTGACCTGATCGCTACCATTACAATCAACCCATTCAACCCTGAAAACCATGGGTTATTTACCATGACTACTATGTGACTACTATTTGTTTTGAGTTCCCGATAATTTGGCGCTGTTTTCAGTGTTAATGATAGTGTGACGTAAAGCCCATCACACTTTGAATTAGTATACAGTTACCTACGTGGTACTGTAATACTGTTAGTATATGGTTAGTATAGTGATATAGTTATCAGATTTGCTTGCGCTCCGTCATATCTAACCCGGCTATCCGTCATATATGACTACGTGTTGTTACGATTCGATGGAACCATTGTTTATCTTTACTACATCGTTAGTGAGGGCCTACTTCACGATGTCCGAATATCCACTACCCACTTGCTGAATAAATTCAAAATTGGAACAGAATTTGTGAAATTATCTGCCTAGTTCATCATCACCCAAGTAACATTTTTGGTTTTAGAAAGGTTTTGAAAAGGTTCTAGAACCTTCATATGGAAATCTGCTCGTAAGTCTTAACAGGCTCAATAACGTTATATTAACCTTATATTAACCTCCTGAGTGCAAAAAGGGCCCACGTTTTAGAACATTTCTGAGAGCTATAGCAAAACCTATAGCTCAAATCCAGAACCTTTCGAACTACTTACACAGTACCCAAATATAACCTTCACAACCTTAATTTAACGTGAATATAACCTTGCAAAGTAGCTTTTAAGTTCTAAATTAGTCTTGTATGTAACCCTATGACAACTTAAAACCTTTTTGATGGACATGAAAAAATACCTTTCCAGGACTCACGGGTTTTAAAATGTTTCTGTGTAAGATTTTTTTACACAGAAAGACCAATATAATGGCGCCACATTCGCTGCCATTTTACCAAGTTTCAAAATGGCTAACTGAGTATGTAGTAAGTATTTATAAAATAAATATAAGTATCTTGCTGAAGTCAGGAAAAACAAAAATTGTGCGACTGGCACTTCATCGTGAAACTTTAGGATAATAGTGCTAAATACGAGACGGGCCTTGCGTTAGTTTATAATTTTGAAGATATTTTAATTAAATAAAAATTATAAATATACACGGTTGGTGGTACGTTGCATTAGAAATAAAAGTTCTATTCATTTAAAAACATATATTTTAAATGCTATAGCACAAGTTACTTATTTTAGCCTTATTGAATTAAAATATTGCCTTTTGTTTTGATTTTTTTATTTAAAATTGATTTTTATGTAAAAAAAAATGGCTGGCGTTAATAAATTACTAGAAAGCATTAAAATTACCAATTTCAGAACTGTTACAGCTAAAAGCTCTTAATGTTTGCCAAAATAAGAGCTAAAAGTAATGTCGCGGAGCTATTTAAAACGCATAGGCTGTTTTCGCAGCTTTAAGGTTATCGCTAGGAGTAATTCAAGACTTGCTAGTCGCGAAAACAACCCCTGCGCACAATTAGTTGCTTTTAGGTTTTGGTTGAAACAGGACGTGCGATCGACGGTTTGACAAGAGTGCTGAACAAACAGCTACAGGGTGTTTTTTTTTCATCAACTTTAAGATCATGCAAAAAATCTCGAAGACATACTTCAAGCCTATAGTGCCAGTATTGACCGCCTTTAATATTTTTTATTTGCATATTATCACCACTGGGAGTATGTAGTAAGGATCCTTCGGAAGTTTTAGGATCGTTCGTTTGTTAAATATGTCTAAAAGATCTTTCAAAGCAACATGTTTAATTTTGTGGGGGCTTTTGATAACGCGTGGTGGCCCATGCTACTCCTTAAACTGAACATTCGTGGTTGCCCTAAAAACATATACAATCTTGTTTACTCGTACTTCTTAAATTGTTCCGCGAAACTCAAACTCGGACATCATTCTATGTCAAAGTCCCTTACCATGGGATGCCCTCAGGGTTCGGTTATGGGTCTGTATGTATGGAACGTAAGCTTCGATGACGTCCTCGCGATTCCACTTCCATACGGCTGTTACGACGGCCTGCTGCTCATTCCATTAAGAGGAAACGTGAGTGGTCTTTTCTCCATACAAACGCTCTCGCCTGTTTTCTTTTTGGTTAATGACCCTAGAGCAATGGTTTTTTACAGAATAATAAATATTAACTATTTCTATGCCCCTATGTTTTCCTTTTTGGTGATAAATTATTTTTATAAGCACTAGAACCCTCAAAAAATGCTCAAAATTGCTTGTTTAGATCGCTGTTATCAGAGTCCTAGTGTACAAATTTGACAACTATTAACGAAAAAAGAAAAACATAGCGGCGTAGTATATAACCTCCTTATTCATTGTCTAAAATATCTTTTAAATTGGTTCAATATTGGAGGAGGAAATAGGCGAGAGCCAAACCTCGAATTCTAACTTTTTTCTACAGTTGTCCTTATCGCACGAATTTGAGGACAGGGGGACGGAGAGAGACAGCGATAGTAGAAAGAGACAGCACTCGCGTTTCCTCTTAAGTACTCGGGCTGGACTCGAAAGTTTGGCTGACACTTGCCTAAAATTAATATCCCAGTGGAGTGATCGTAACTGTCTGACCTTTGCACCACATAAAACTTATCAACTTCTTTTAAAAGGTAATCTTAAATCATGGCCTAGTATTAAATTTAATAACGTTCCCGTGAAAAAGAAGGAGTCCGTATGCTACCTTGGGTTTGTCCTAGAGAGGAATTTTTCATTCATTGAACACATAAAAACCGTCGGTGAAAAAGCTATTGAAGAACTTTTATGCTTTAACGAGAATATCCAAATCTACGTGGGGTTTATCATTTTTAAATTACTGTTAGATTTAGAAAATTATTGTTTAGAATATTATTTGTGTCACAGGTATGTCAACGGAACGAATGAGCCTGGAACTCACGACACAGGGAATCCTAGTGTGAGTTTCAGGAATCAATGTAACGAATTTATTTTCTGGACCAATAAATTATTCTTATTCTTATTATATTCTAACTTTAAAGACGATCTATGGGGCTACTTACTTGGGGTGTATGTGCTACGGGGCACCAGTTTGGGCCGATAGGGCCACCATAGGAGCGGTACAACGTAAATTACTTCAAAGTCAGCGGTTAGCTTTAATTTTCTTGTGTAAAGCATATAGGACGGTTAGTACTGAAGCCTTACCGGTACTGGCAGGGGTACTTCCAGTTGATCTTGAAGTACAGCGCCGTGCTTCAATGTACTACTGCGCACGAGAGACCGCGGACGCAGACTTTTTAACGCAACGTGACCGTACTAAAATAGCTAGATTACTTAAACCACAGACTGACGTCTGAGAGGAACTTTTGTCTGAATGGCAATGTAGGTGGGGTAATTCCATCAAAGGCCGTCACCTCCACCAGTTCTTTCCATCCGATCGTGAGCGGCTGGCCAGGACATGGCTGGAGGTGGATCACTGTGTCGCCCAATTTCTCACAGGTCATGGTAACTTTAAGAGTAAATTATTTTCCTTCAAGCTTGTTGGCTCGCCTTTTTGTCAATGTTCTACATCTGACTGCGAATTTGAACAAACTGCACATCACATTTTATGGGAGTGTAGTCTTTGGCAGAATGAACGTAATATTATGTTAAATAGTGTACAGGTGACATCCGGAGTTATTAATTAGTTATATATTAGAAAACTAGTATTTGCGTGGCTGCGCTCGCTGCGCGCAGCTCGCGGGTCTGCCTACCTACACCTACCCACTACCTACCTACACGTACCTACTACCTACCTACACCTACCCACACCTACCTACACCTACCTACTACCTACCTACACCTACCCACTACCTACCTACACCTACCTACTACCTACCTACACCTACCTACTACCTCCTACTAACACTAAAAGAACATTACGCTTCACCCACTCAACCTTCGTTACGCTAAGGAGGTCGCCGGCTCGCTTCGCTCGCCACCTCCCCCCTTCGCTCCACTCGGTCTCGCAGGTTCGCTCCACTCAGGACCTACCTACCACCGGAAAGCTATCGTGACATTATCCCTACGCTACGGGGGTCGCCGGCTCGCTTCGCTCGCCCGCTCCCCCCTTCGCTTTACCGCTGTACCACCACCGGACAGGTTTCGACGCCTACTATAATATTTGTTGAAACACCTAATGGTTATCTCTAACCGTTATGAAGTTACAGCCCTTTTAATTTTAGGGGAGGTTGGGGAGGGGAGGCTATACAAATTTCAACGCCCCTCAATAGTTTTATTAAAAAAAAAAAAAAAAAGGGGGGGGGGGGTTGAAGGGGGGGGGAGGGGGGGAGTCTCGAAAAATGATTTCGATTAACGCAAAGGCCCCTCTAAATGAATCTGAAAAAAAAATCGTTCCAAGTCTCTTAACTTTCGAAATTCGCCTAAAGGGGGGGAGAAGGGGGGCAAGGGGGGCCACTTTGAAAAATGATTTTTACTTTACCGAGCCTCCTCTATACGAATCAGTAAAAAAAAAAAAATACGGGTCTCCTAGTTTCCGAGATACGATAGGGAGGGGGGAGAAGGGGGGGGAAAAGGGGGGGTTTCGGACTTTTCCCATAGGATTGAGAGTTCATTGTTTACGAATCTGTCAAAATATACCCACCTCCCCATCCACCATCTGGGAGAACAATTCTGTCAATAGATCAGTCAGTGAGTCAGTGGTAGTTTAGCTTTATATAGTATAACTAGTATTTGCGTGCCTGCGCTCGCTGCGCGCAGCTCGCGGGTCTGCCTACCTACACCTACCCACTACCTACCTACACCTACCTACACCTACCTACTACCTACCTACACCTACCTACACCTACCTACACCTACCTACACCTACCTACACCTACCTACACCTACCTACACCTACCTACACCTACCTACACCTACCTACACCTACCTACACCTACCTACACCTACCTACACCTACCTACACCTACCTACACCTACCTACACCTACCTACACCTACCTACACCTACCTACACCTACCTACACCTACCTACACCTACCTACACCTACCTACACCTACCTACAGCTACCTACACCTACCTTCACCTACCTACACCTACCTACACATACCTACCACCTACCTACCTACTACCTCCTACTACCACTAAAAGAACATTACCCTAAAGTTTGCTTGTCGTCGCCCCTGAGTTACGCTTCACCCACTCAACCTTCGTTACGCTAAGGAGGTCGCCGGCTCGCTTCGCTCGCCACCTCCCCCCTTCGCTCCACTCGGTCTCGCAGGTTCGCTCCACTCAGGACCTACCTACCACCGGAAAGCTATCATGACATTATCCCAACGCTACGGGGGTCGCCGGCTCGCTTCGCTCGCCCGCTCCCCCCTTCGCTTTACCGGTACCACCATTTTACTTCCCCGAGCCTCCTATCCTATACGAATCTGTAAACAAAACAGAAAAAAGGGGTGAAGAGGGGGGGGGGGGGGGTGAAGGGGGGTGAGGGGGGGAGTCTCGAAAAATGATTTCGATTAACGCAAAGGCCCCTCTAAATGAATCTGAAAAAAAAATCGTTCCAAGTCTCTTAACTTTCGAGATTCGCCTAAAGGGGGGGAGAAGGGGGGCAAGGGGGTCAAATTTTCAAAATGGTTTTTCCTTCCCCAAGCCTCCTCTATACGAATCCCTAAAAAAAAACACTTCAAGTCTCTTTGTTTCCGAGATACGATAGGGAGGGGGGAGAAGGGGGGGGAAAAGGGGGGGTTTCGGACTTTTCCCATACTCACCAGAGTAACTTGTGTACGAATCTGTCAAAATATACCCACCTCCCCATCCACCATCTGGGAGAACAATTATGTCAGTGAGTGAGTGAGTCAGTGGTAATCGAGCTTTATATAATAGAATATAACTAGTATTTGCGTGGGTGCGCGAGCTGCGCGCAGCTCGCGAGGCGTGAAGGAGGGAAGAGGGGGAGCTTTGAAAAATGATTTCGAATAACGCATTGCCCCTTTCAATGAATCTGAAAAAAAATGTTACAAGGCTCTTAACTTCCGAGATCCGCCTAAAGGGGGGGTGAAGGGGGGCAAGGGGTTCAAATTTGAAAAACGGATTTTACTTCCCCGAGCCTCCTCTATATGAATCTTACGTATGCATATGCCACCACCTTCCTACACCTACCTACCACCTACCTACCTACTACCTACCTACTACCTACCTACACCTACCTACACCTACCTACTACCTACCTACACCTACCTACCTACTACCTCCTACTACCTACCTACACCTACCTACTACCTACCTACTACCTCCTACTACCACTAAAAAAACATTACCCTAAAGTTTGCTTGTCGTCGCCCCTGAGTTACGCTTCACCCACTCAACCTTCGTTACGCTAAGGAGGTCGCCGGCTCGCTTCGCTCGCCACCTCCCCCCTTCGCTCCACTCGGTCTCGCAGGTTCGCTCCACTCAGGACCTACCTACCACCGGAAAGCTATCATGACATTATCCCTACGCTACGGGGGTCGCCGGCTCGCTTCGCTCGCCCGCTCCCCCCTTCGCTTTACCGGTACCACCATTTTACTTCCCCGAGCCTCCTATCCTATACGAATCTGTAAACAAAACAGAAAAAAAGGGGTGAAGAGAGGGGGGGGGGGGAGAGGGGGGGAGTTTCTAAAAATGATTTCGACTAACGCAATGCCCCTCTCAATGAATCTGAAAAAAAAAATGTTCCAAGTCTCTTAACTTCCGAGATCCGAAAGGGGGGGGATGGAGGGGGGCAAGGGGGTCAAATTTTCAAAATGGTTTTTACTTCCTCAAGCCTCCTCTATACGAATCCCTAAAAAAAAAACACGTAATTCTCTTTATTTCCGAGATCCGCCTAAAGGGGGGGAGAAGGGGGGCAAGGGGGGCCACTTTGAAAAATGATTTTTACTTTACCGAGCCTCCTCTATACGAATCCCTAAAAAAAAACACTTCAAGTCTCTTTGTTTCCGAGATACGATAGGGAGGGGGAGAAGGGGGGGGGAAAGGGGGGGTTTCGGACTTTTCCCATAGGATTGAGAGTTCATTGTTTACGAATCTGTCAAAATATACCCACCTCCCCATCCACCATCTGGGAGAACAATTCTGTCAATAGATCAGTCAGTGAGTCAGTGGTAGTTTAGCTTTATATAGTATAACTAGTATTTGCTTGGGTGCGCGAGCTGCGCGCAGCTCGCGGGTCGTGAAGAGGGGGAGAGGAGGAGTTTTGAAAAATGATTTCGACTAACGCCCCTTTAAATGAATCTGAAAAAAAAATTTACAAGTCTCTTAACTTTCGAGATCCGCCTAAAGGGGGGAGAAAGGGGGCAAATGGGGCAACTTTGAAAAAGGTAGGAGGGGAAAATGGGCTAAAAAGGGGAGGTTTTGCACTTTTTAGCTACTCATGAGAGTTACATAAACGCTTCACCCACTCAATCTTCGTTACGCTACGGAGGTCGCCGGCTCGCTTCGCTCGCCACCTCCCCTCTTCGCTCCACTCAAGACCTGCCTACCACCGAGGAAAAGCTATCGTGAATTCGTGACCTGATCCCTACGCTACGGGAAATACCCTAAAAAGGGGATTTTTTTTGCAATAGGCAACATTACTTAACGAAATACACAACCGGGACAACACAATCAGCAACAGGTGCCGGCTGTCCCATTTATCGTGTCGAAAATTGGGATTTTTCATCATTTTTCCAAGATGGCCACCACACTGTCCGCCATCTTGTTTTTCTAAAAAGTCACAATTTTTCTGAAATATCGAGGATACAGGCTACCGACTGGTGTACTTGGTGTTGCCAAGTTTTAAGTTTGGTAGAACAAAAGAATTCGCCAAAGTCGGTTCTGATCCGGAAATTCAAGCCCCAATGACTCTCGGGGTTGCCAGCTGAAAAGAATGAAAATGGTCAAATGTCATTTGAGGCACCCCATTCTTAGTGTTCCTGTAAAAAAAATCCATTGAAACTGTCGTTATTTCCACTATTCATGTTTTTGGGAAAAATCTGGGAAAATACCCTAAAAATGGGGAAAATTTTTGCGTAAGGTAACACTCCACAACAAAGTACACAATCGCTTCATACAACACATCCGGTCGGGAGATGCCGGCTGTCCCATTTATCGTGTCGAAAATAAGAATTTTTATCATTTTTACAAGATGGCCGCCATACTGTCCGCCATCTTTTTTTTCTGAAAAGTCATAATTTTCCTTAAATCTCAGGGATATAGGCCACCAACCGGTGTACTTGGTGTTGCCAACTTTTGAGTTTAGTAGAACAAACTAATTCGCCAAAGTCAGGTCTGACCCAAAAATTCAAGCGCCAATGGCTTTCGGGGTTGCCAGCTGAAAGTGATGAAAATTGTCAAATGTCATTCGGAGGACCCCATTTTCGGTGTTTATGTAAAATTTCCATTCAAAATGTCGTTATTTCTACTTTTCATGTTTTCGGGGAAAATCTGAGAAATTTTCGTAAAAATGGGGAAAATTTTTAAACCAGGCCACACTCCTTGACAAATCACATAACCAGTCCATACAACACAATCCGGTCGGGGGATGCCAGCTCTCAAAATTATCGTGTCGAAAATTGGGACTTTTCGGCCTTTTTACAAGATGGCCGCCATAGCATCCGCCATCTTGTTTTTCTGAAAAGTCATAATTTTCCTTAAATGTCAACAATATATGCCAAAGACCGGTGTACTTGGTGTTGCCAACTTTTGAGTTTGGTAGAACAAACTAATTCGCCAAAGTCAAAAAGTCCCAAAAATGAAAAAGTTCAATATTTTTTGGGGTTGCCAACTAAAACGAACCAAAATGGTCAAATGTCATTTGGGGGACCACAATGTTGCCGGCTAGTCAAAGTCTCTATTTAAAATGTCATTATTTCTACTTTTCATGTTTTCGGGGAAAATCTGGGAAAATACCCTAAAAATGGGGAAAATTTTTGCACCAGGCAACACTCGTCAACAAAACACACAACCGCTCGGTACAACTCGAACCCGTCTGATGTTGCCAACTACCCGAAAAATGGATTTGAAAATAATCGAAATATCCAACTTTTTACAAAATGGCCGCCGCAGCGTCCTCCATCTTGGATTTTCAAAATGTCATAATTTTTTCCAATTACCATTACAATCATCAACAAATTGGCAAACTCTTTGTTGGCGGTTCTAGAATTTGGTAGAAGAAAACAATTCGTCAAAGTCGAGTGAAAAAAGTCGACAATTTCAAAACGTCCTGGCGCGGCCGCCATCTTGCTTTTTTTTTTTTTTTTACTTTTTTTTTAAATGCTTTTACTTTTCGTATAGGACCTCTGAGTCGAAATCCATCCAAGTCTTTCCCCCACCGAAACCGGAAATGGACTCGCCCACCATCTTGGATTTGAACTTTCCCTATAATTTTCCTCTACTCGATTGGTCAGATTACCCATTTTTGCAAAACATACCCCTAACCCATCTCTCACCCATTCCGAGAAACGACATGTCAATGAGTCAGTCAGTCAGTGGCTTTGTAGTTTTATATAACTACTAGTATTTGCGTGGCTGCGCGAGCTGCGCGCAGCTCGCGGGGCGTGAAGAGGGGGAGAGGGGAAGCTTTGAAAAATGATTTCGACTAACGCATTTCCCCTTTTAATGAATCTGAAAAAAAAATGTTCCAAGTCTCTTAACTTCCGAGATCCGCCTAAAGGAGGGAGAAAGGGGGCAAATGGGGCAACTTTGAAAAAGGTAGGAGGGGAAAAGGGGGCAAATACTCATGAGCTCTATCACTCAATCTACGTTACGCTACGGAGGTCGCCGGCTCGCTTCGCTCGCCACCTCCCCTCTTCGCTCCACTCAATTCTGCCTTCCACCGAGGAAAAGGCTATCGTGACCTTATCCCTACGCTACGGGGGTCGCCTGCTCGCCACCTTCCCACTTCGCTTTACCGGTACCACCGCAGAATAGGTTTCGACGAGTACTATATTACGCTACGGAGGTCGCCGGCTCGCTTTGCTCGCCACCTCCCCTATGTTGCCAGCTAGTCAAAGTCTTCATTCTAAAAGTCTTTACTTCTACTTTAATGTTTTTGGGCAAAATCTGGGAAAATACCCTAAAAACGCAGATTTTTTTTGCAACAGACAACATTACTTAACGAAATACACAACCGGGACAACACAATCCGGTCAGAAGGTGCCGGCTGTCCCATTTATCGTGTCGAAAATTGGGATTTTTCATCATTTTTCCAAGATGGCCACCACACTGTCCGCCATCTTGTTTTTCTAAAAAGTCTTAATTTTTCTGAAATATCGAGGATACAAGCTACCGACTGGTGTACTTTGTGCTGCCAAGTTTTAAGTTTGGTAGAACAAAAGAATTCGCCAAAGTCGGTTCTGATCCGAAAATTCAAGTCCCAATGGCTCTCGGGGTTGCCAGCTGAAATTGTAGAAAATGGTCAAATGTCATTTGGGGCACCCCGTTCTTGGTGGTTATGCAAAATTTCCATTTAAAATGTCGTTATTTCCACTATTCATGTTTTTCGGAAAAATCTGGGAAAATACCCTAAAAATGGGGAAAAATTTTGCGTAAGGTAACACTCGACAACAAAGTACACAATCGCTCTAAAAAACACAATCCGGTCGGGGGATGCCAGCTGTCCCATTTATCGTGTCGAAAATTGTGATTTTTCATCATTTTTACAAGATGGCCGCCACACTGTCCGCCATCTTGTTTTTCTGAAAAGTCATAATTTTCCTGAAATCTCAGGGATATAGGCCACCAACTGGTGTACTTGGTGTTGCCAACTTTTGAGTTGTGTAGAACAAACTAATTCGCCAAAGTCGGGTCTCTCCCAAAACTTCAAGCGTCAATGGCTCTCGGGGTTGCCAGCTGAAAGTAATGAAAATGGTCAAATGTCATTCGGGGGACGCCATTATTAGTGTTTATGTAAAATTTCCATTCAAAATGTCGTTATTTCTACTTTTCATGTTTTCGGGAAAAATCAGGGAAATTTCCCTAAAAAGAGGAAAAAAATTTGCACCAGGCAACACTCCTTGACAAATCACATAACCGGTCTATACAACACCATCCGGTCGGGGGATGCCAGCTGTCCCAATTATCGTGTCGAAAATTGGGATTTTTCGGCCTTTTTACAAGATGGCCGCCATAGCATCCGCCATCTTTGATTTTCTGAAAAGTCATAATTTTTCTGAAATGTCAAGAATATAGGCCACCGACCGGTGTACTTGGTGTTGCCAACTTTTGAGTTGTGTAGAACAAACTAATTCGCCAAAGTCAAAAAGTCCCAAAAATGAAAAAGTTCAATATTTTTCGGGGTGGCCAATTAAAACGAACCAAAATGGTCAAATGTCATTTGGGGGACCCCAATGTTGCCGGCTAGTCAAAGTCTCTATTTAAAATGTCATTATTTCTACTTTTCATGTTTTTGGGGAAAATCTGGGAAAATACCCTAAAAATGGGGAAAGTTTTTGCACCAGGCAACACTCGTCAACAATACACACAACCGCTCGGTACAACTCGAACCCGTCCGATGTTGCCAACTACCCGAAAAATGCATTTGAAAAAAATCGAAATATCCAACTTTTTACAAAATGGCCGCCGCAGCGTCCTCCATCTTGGATTTTCAAAATGTCATAATTTTTCCTAATCGCCATTGAAATGACCAACAAATTGGCAAACTCTATGTTGGCGGTTCTAGAATTTGGTAGAAGAAAACAATTCGTCAAAGTCGATTGAAAAAAGTCGACAATTTCATAACGTCCTGGCGCGGCCGCCATCTTGTTTTTTTTTTTTTTTTTACTTTTTTTTCAAATGCTTTTACATTTCGTATAGGACCTCTGAGTCGAAATCCCTCCAAATCTTTCCCTCACCGAAACCGGAAATGGACTCGCCCTCCATCTTGGATTTGAACTTTCCCTATAATTTTCCTCTACTCGATTGGTCAGATTACACATTTTTGCAAAACATACTCCTAACTCATCTCTCACCCATTCCGAGAAACGACATGTCAATGAGTCAGTGAGTGAGTGGTCTTGTAGCTTTATATAACTATAACTAGTATTTGCGTGGGTGCGCGAGCTGCGCGCAGCTCGCGAGGCGTGAAGAGGGGGAGAGGGGGAGCTTTGAAAAAAAATTTCGACTAACGCATTGCACCTCTCAATGAATCTGAAAAAAAAAATGTTCCAAGTCTCTTAACTTCCGAGATCCGCCTAAAAGGGGGGTGAAGGGGGGCAAGGGGTTCAAATTTGAAAAACGGATTTTACTTCCCCGAGCCTCCTCTATATGAATGTTACGTATGCCACCACCTACCTACACCTACCTACTACCTACCTACACCTACCTACCTACTACCTACCTACACCTACCTTCTACCTACCTACTACCTCCTACTACCTACCTACACCTACCTACTACCTACCTACTACCTCCTACTACCACTAAAAAACATTACCCTAAAGTTTGCTTGTCGTCGCCCCTGAGTTACGCTTCACCCACTCAACCTTCGTTACGCTAAGGAGGTCGCCGGCTCGCTTCGCTCGCCACCTCCCCCCTTCGCTCCACTCGGTCTCGCAGGTTCGCTCCACTCAGGACCTACCTACCACCGGAAAGCTATCATGACATTATCCCTACGCTACGGGGGTCGCCGGCTCGCTTCGCTCGCCCGCTCCCCCCTTCGCTTTACCGGTACCACCATTTTACTTCCCCGAGCCTCCTATCCTATACGAATCTGTAAACAAAACAGAAAAAAGGGGTGAAGAGGGGGGGGGGGGGGTGAAGGGGGGAGAGGGGGGGAGTTTCTAAAAATGATTTCGACTAACGCAATGCCCCTCTCAATGAATCTGAAAAAAAAAATGTTCCAAGTCTCTTAACTTCCGAGATCCGAAAGGGGGGGGATGGAGGGGGGCAAGGGGGTCAAATTTTCAAAATGGTTTTTACTTCCTCAAGCCTCCTCTATACGAATCCCTAAAAAAAAAACACGTAATTCTCTTTATTTCCGAGATTCGCCTAAAGGGGGGGAGAAGGGGGGCAAGGGGGGCAACTTTGAAAAATGATTTTTACTTTACCGAGCCTCCTCTATACGAATCCGTAAAAAAAAAAAAATACGGGTCTCTTAGTTTCCGAGATACGATAGGGAGGGGGGAGAAGGGGGGGGAAAAGGGGGGGTTTCGGACTTTTCCCATAGGATTGAGAGTTCATTGTTTACGAATCTGTCAAAATATACCCACCTCCCCATCCACCATCTGGGAGAACAATTCTGTCAATAGATCAGTCAGTGAGTCAGTGGTAGTTTAGCTTTATATAGTATAACTAGTATTTGCGTGGCTGCGCTCGCTGCGCGCAGCTCGCGAGGCGTGAAGAGGGGGAGGGGGGCAGCTTAGAAAAATGATTTCGACTGACGCATTGCACCTCTCAATGAATCTGAAAAAAAAAATGTTCCAAGTCTCATAACTTCCGAGATCCGCCTAAAGGGGGAGAAAAGGGGGGCAAAGGGGTCAATTAAAAAAAATGGTTTTTACTTTCCCGAGCCTCCTCTATATGAATCCCGCATGTGCCACCACCTACCTACACCTACCTACTACCTACCTACCTACACCTACCTACTACCTACCTACCACCTACCTACATACTACCTACCTACTACCTCCTACTACCAAAAAACATTACCCTAAAGTTTGCTTGTCGTCGCCCCTGAGTTACGCTTCACCCACTCAACCTTCGTTACGCTAAGGAGGTCGCCGGCTCGCTTCGCTCGCCACCTCCCCCCTTCGCTCCACTCGGTCTCGCAGGTTCGCTCCACTCAGGACCTACCTACCACCGAAAAGCTATCATGACTTTATCCCTACGCTACGGGGGTCGCCGGCTCGCTTCGCTCGCCCGCTCCCCCCTTCGCTTTACCGGTACCACCATTTTACTTCCCCGAGCCTCCTATCCTATACGAATCTGTAAACAAAAGAGAAAAAAAGGGGTGAAGAGGGGGGGGGGGGGGTGAAGGGGGGGGAGAGGGGGGAGTTTCTAAAAATGATTTCGACTAACGCAATGCCCCTCTCAATGAATCTGAAAAAAAAATGTTCCAAGTCTCTTAACTTCCGAGATCCGAAAGGGGGGGGATGGAGGGGGGCAAGGGGGTCAAATTTTCAAAATGGTTTTTACTTCCTCAAGCCTCCTCTATACGAATCCCTAAAAAAAAAACACGTAATTCTCTTTATTTCCGAGATCCGCCTAAAGGGGGGGAGAAGGGGGGCAAGGGGGAGCACTTTGAAAAATGATTTTTACTTTACCGAGCCTCCTCTATACGAATCCGTAATAAAAAAAAAATACCGGTCTCTTAGTTTCCGAGATACGATAGGGAGGGGGGGGAAGGGGGGGGAAAAGGGGGGGTTTGGGACTTTTCCCATAGGTTTGAGAGTTAGTTGTTTACGAATCTGTAAAAATATACCCACCTCCCCATCCACCATCTGGGAGAACAATTCTGTCAGTCAGTGAGTCAGTGAGTCAGTCAGTGGTAGTTTAGCTTTATATAGTATAACTAGTATTTGCGTGGGTGCGCGAGCTGCGCGCAGCTCGCGTGGTGTGAAGGGGGGAGAGGGGGCGCTTTGAAAAATGATTTCGACTAACGCATTGCACCTCTCAATGAATCTGAAAAAAAAAAAACATGCACCTACCTACACCTACCTACACCTACCTACACCTACCTACTACCTACCTACACCTACCTATACCTACCTACACCTACCTACACCTACCTACTACGTACCTACACCTACCTACTACCTACCTACACCTACCTACTACCTACCTACACCTACCTACACATACCTACTACCTACCACCTACCTACTACCTCCTACTACCACTAAAAAACATTACAATAAAGTTTGATTGTCGTCGCCCCTGAGTTACGCTTCACCCACTCAACCTTCGTTACGCTAAGGAGGTCGCCGGCTCGCTTCGCTCCACTCGGTCTCGCAGGTTCGCTCCACTCAGGACCTACCTACCACCGGAAAGCTATCATGACATTATCCCTACGCTACGGTACTTCGCTTTACCGGTAGCACCATTTTACTTCCCCGAGCCTCCTCCTTTATACGAATCCGTAAACAGAAAAAAGGGGTGAAGGGGAGGTGGTGAAAGGGGGAAGGGGGGGGATATGAAAAATGATTTCGACTAACTCAATGAATCTGAAAAAAAAAATCTTCCAAGTCTTTTAACTTCCGAGATCCGAAAGGGGGGGGATGGAGGGGGGCAAGGGGGTCAAATTTTCAAAATGGTTTTTACTTCCTCAATCCTCCTCTATACGAATCCCTAAAAAAAAAACACGTAATTCTCTTTATTTCCGAGATCCGCCTAAAGGGGGGGAGAAGGGGGGCAAGGGGGGCCACTTTGAAAAATGATTTTTACTTTACCGAGCCTCCTCTATACGAATCCGTAAAAAAAAAAAAATACGGGTCTTTTAGTTTCCGAGATACGATAGGGAGGGGGGGGAAGGGGGGGGAAAAGGGGGGGTTTCGGACTTTTCCCATACTCACCAGAGTTACTTGTTTACGAATCTGTCAAAATATACCCACCTCCCCATCCAACATCTGGGAGAACAATGATGTCAGTGAGTGAGTGAGTCAGTCAGTGGTAGTTTAGCTTTATATAATAGAACTAGTATTTGCGTGGGTGCGCGAGCTGCGCGCAGCTCGCGAGGCGTGAAGGGGGGGAGAGGGGGAGCTTTGAAAAGTGATTTCGACTAACGCATTGCACCTCTCAATGAATCTGAAAAAAAAAATGTTCCAATACTACCTACCTACAACTACCTACTACCTACCTACACCTACCTACACCTACCTACACCTACCTACACCTACCTACACCTACCTACACCTACCTACACCTACCTACACCTACCTACACCTACCTACACCTACCTACACCTACCTACACCTACCTACACCTACCTACACCTACCTACACCTACCTACACCTACCTACACCTACCTACACCTACCTACACCTACCTACACCTACCTACTACCTACCTACTACCTCCTACTACCACTAAAAAAACATTACCCTAAAGTTTGCTTGTCGTCGCCCCTGAGTAACGCTTCACCCACTCAACCTTCGTTGCGCTAAGGAGGTCGCCGGCTCGCTTCGCTCGCCACCTCCCCCCTTCGCTCCACTCGGTCTCGCAGGTTCGCTCCACTCAGGACCTACCTACCACCGGAAAGCTATCATGACATTATCCCTACGCTACGGGGGTCGCCGGCTCGCTTCGCTCGCCCGCTCCCCCCTTCGCTTTACCGGTACCACCATTTTACTTCCCCGAGCCTCCTATCCTATACGAATCTGTAAACAAAAGTGAAAAAAAGGGGTGAAGAGGGGGGGGGGGTGAAGGGGGGGGTGAGGGGGGGAGTTTCTAAAAATGATTTCGACTAACGCAATGCCCCTCTCAATGAATCTGAAAAAAAAAATGTTCCAAGTCTCTTAACTTCCGAGATCCGAAAGGGGGGGGATGGAGGGGGGCAAGGGGGTCAAATTTTCAAAATGGTTTTTACTTCCCCAAGCCTCCTCTATACGAATCCCTAAAAAAAAACTCGTAAATTCTCTTAACTTTCGAGATTCGCCTAAAGGGGGGGAGAAGGGGGGCAAGGGGGGCCACTTTGAAAAATGATTTTTACTTTACCGAGCCTCCTCTATACGAATCCCTAAAAAAAAACACTTCAAGTCTCTTTGTTTCCGAGATACGATAGGGAGGGGGGGGAAGGGGGGGGAAAAGGGGGGGTTTGGGACTTTTCCCATAGGTTTGAGAGTTAGTTGTTTACGAATCTGTCAAAATATACCCACCTCCCCATCCACCATCTGGGAGAACAATTCTGTCAGTCAGTGAGTGAGTGGTAGTTTAGCTTTATATAGTATAACTAGTATTTGCGTGGGTGCGCGAGCTGCGCGCAGCTCGCGAGGCGTGAAGAGGGGGAGAGGGGGAGCTTTGAAAAAAATTTCGACTAACGCATTGCTCCTTTCAATAAATCTGACAAAAAAAATGTTTCAAGTCTCTTAACTTCCGAGATCCGCCTTACTACCTACCTACACCTACCTACCTTCACCTACCTACCACCTACCTACACCTACCTACTACCTACCTACCTACACCTACCTACTACCTACCTACCTACACCTACCTACTACCTACTACCTACCTACTACTTACCTATCACCTACCTACTACCTACCTACTGCCTCCTGCTACCACTAAAAAAACCTTGCCCTAAAGTTTGCTTGTCGTCGCCCCTGAGTTACGCTTCACCCACTCAACCTTCGTTACGCTAAGGAGGTCGCCGGCTCGCTTCGCTCGCCACCTCCCCCCTTCGCTCCACTCGGTCTCGCAGGTTCGCTCCACTCAGGACCTACCTACCACCGGAAAGCTATCATGACATTATCCCTACGCTACGGGGGTCGCCGGCTCGCTTCGCTCGCCCGCTCCCCCCTTCGCTTTACCGGTACCACCATTTTACTTCCCCGAGCCTCCTATCCTATACGAATCTGTAAACAAAACAGAAAAAAAGGGGTGAAGAGGGGGGGGGGGGGTGAAGGGGGGGAGAGGGGGGAGTATCTAAAAATGATTTCGACTAACGCAATGCCCCTCTATATGAATCTGAAAAAAAAATCGTTCCAAGTCTCTTAACTTCCGAGATCCGAAAGGGGGGGGGGGGGGGTGGAGGGGGGCAAGGGGGTCAAATTTTCAAAATGGTTTTTCCTTCCCCAAGCCTCCTCTATACGAATCCCTAAAAAAAAACTCGTAAATTCTCTTTATTTCCGAGATCCGCCTAAAGGGGGGGAGAAGGGGGGCAAGGGCGGCCATTTTGAAAAATGATTTTTACTTTACCGAGCCTCCTCTATACGAATCAGTAAAAAAAAAAAAATACGGGTCTCCTAGTTTCCGAGATACGACAGGGAGGGGGGGGAGGGGGGCAAAAAGGGGGGGTTTGGCACTTTTCCCATACTCACCAGAGTTACTTGTTTACGAATCTGTCAAAATATACCCACCTCCCCATCCACCATCTGGGAGAACAATTATGTCAGTCAGTCAGTGAGTGAGTGAGTGGTAATTAAGCTTTATATAGTATAACTAGTATTTGCGTGGGTGCGCGAGCTGCACGCAGCTCGCGGGGCGTGAAGGGGGGGAGAGGGGGAGCTTTGAAACATGATTTCGACTAACGCATTGCCCCTTTCAATGAATCTGAAAAAAAAAATGTTCCAAGTCTCTTAACTTCCGAGATCCGCCTTACTACCTACCTACTACCTACCTACACCTACCTACTCCTACCTACTCCTACCTACACCTACCTACACCTACCTACACCTACCTACACCTACCTACACCTACCTACACCTACCTACACCTACCTACACCTACCTACACCTACCTACACCTACCTACACCTACCTACACCTACCTACACCTACCTACACCTACCTACACCTACCTACACCTACCTACACCTACCTACACCTACCTACACCTACCTACACCTACCTACACCTATCTACACCTACCTACACCTACCTACACCTACCTACACCTACCTACTACCTACCTACACCTACCTACTACCTACCTACACCTACCTACTCAACCTTCGTTACGCTTCACCCACTCAACCTTCGTTATGCTAAGGAGGTCGCCGGCTCGCTTCGCTCGCCACCTCCCCCCTTCGCTCCACTCGGTCTCGCAGGTTCGCTCCACTCAGGACCTACCTACCACCGGAAAGCTATCATGACATTATCCCTACGCTACGGGGGTCGCCGGCTCGCTACGCTCGCCCGCTCCCCCCTTCGCTTTACCGGTACCACCATTTTACTTCCCCGAGCCTCCTATCCTATACGAATCTGTAAACAAAACAGAAAAAAAGGGGTGAAGGGGGGGGGGGGTGAAGGGGGGAGTTTCTAAAAATGATTTCGACTTTCGACTAACGCAATGCCCCTCTATATGAATCTGAAAAAAAATTCGTTCCAAGTCTCTTAACTTCCGAGATCCGAAAGGAGGGGGGTGGAGGGGGGCAAGGGGGTCAAATTTTCAAAATGGCTTTTCCTTCCCCAAGCCTCCTCTATACGAATCCCTAAAAAAAAACACTTAAATTCTCTTTATTTCCGAGATCCGCCTAAAGGGGGGGAGAAGGGGGGCAAGGGGGGCAACTCTGAAAAATGATTTTTACTTTACCGAGCCTCCTCTATACGAATCCGTAATAAAAAAAAAATACCGGTCTCTTTGTTTCCGAGATACGATAGGGAGGGGGAGGAGGGGGGGCAAAAAGGGGGGGTTTCGGACTTTTCCCATACTCACCAGAGTTACTTGTTTACGAATCTGTCAAAATATACCCACCTCCCCATCCAACATCTGGGAGAACAATGATGTCAGTGAGTCAGTCAGTGAGTGAGTGGTAGTTTAGCTTTATATAGTATAACTAGTATTTGCGTGGGTGCGCGAGCTGCGCGCAGCTCGCGGGGCGTGAAGAGGGGGAGAGGGGGCGCTTTGAAAAATGATTTCGACTAACGCATTGCCCCTTTCAATGAATCTGAAAAAAAAAAATGTTCTAAGTCTCTTAACTTCCGAGATCCGCCTTACTACCTACCTACACCTACCTAATACCTACCTACTACCTACCTACACCTACCTACTACCTACCTACTACCTACCTACACCTACCTACCTACACCAACCTACTACCTACCTACACCTACCTACACCTACCTACTACCTACCTACTACCTACCTACTACCTACCTACACCTACCTACACCTACCTACTACCTACCTACTACCTACCTACACCTACCTTCACCTACCTACACCTACCTACACCTACCTACACCTACCTACACCTACCTACACCTACCTACACATACCTACTACCTACCACCTACCTACTACCTACCTACTACCTACCTACTACCTCCTACTACCACTAAAAAAACATTACCCTAAAGTTTGCTTGTCGTCGCCCCTGAGTAACGCTTCACCCACTCAACCTTCGTTACGCTAAGGAGGTCGCCGGCTCGCTTCGCTCGCCACCTCCCCCCTTCGCTCCACTCGGTCTAGCAGGTTCGCTCCACTCAGGACCTACCTACCACTGGAAAGCTATCATGACATTATCCCTACGCTACGGGGGTCGCCGGCTCGCTTCGCTCGCCCGCTCCCCCCTTCGCTTTACCGGTACCACCATTTTACTTCCCCGAGCCTCCTATCCTATACGAATCTGTAAACAAAACAGAAAAAAGGGGTGAACAGGGGGGGGGGGGGGGGTAAAGGGGGGGGAGAGGGGGGGAGTTTCTAAAAATGATTTCGACTAACGCAATGCCCCTCTCAATGAATCTGAAAAAAAAAATGTTCCAAGTCTCTTAACTTCCGAGATCCGAAAGGGGGGGGATGGAGGGGGGCAAGGGGGTCAAATTTTCAAAATGGTTTTTACTTCCTCAAGCCTCCTCTATACGAATCCCTAAAAAAAAACACGTAATTCTCTTTATTTCCGAGATCCGCCTAAAGGGGGGGGAGAAGGGGGGCAAGGGGGGCCACTTTGAAAAATGATTTTTACTTTACCGAGCCTCCTCTATACGAATCCGTAATAAAAAAAAAATACGGGTCTTTTAGTTTCCGAGATACGATAGGCAGGGGGGGGAGGGGGGGCAAAAAGGGGGGGTTTCGGACTTTTCCCATACTCACCAGAGTTACTTGTTTACGAATCTGTCAAAATATACCCACCTCCCCATCCAACATCTGGGAGAACAATGATGTCAGTGAGTGAGTGAGTCAGTCAGTGGTAGTTTAGCTTTATATAGTATAACTAGTATTTGCGTGGCTGCGCTCGCTGCGCGCAGCTCGCGGGTCTGCCTACCTACACCTACCCACTACCTACCTACACCTACCTACTACCTACCTACACCTACCTACTACCTACCTACACCTACCTACCTACACCTACCTACACCTACCTACAACTACCTACACCTACCTACACCTACCTACACATACCTACTACCTACCACCTACCTACCTACTACCTCCTACTACCACTAAAAGAACATTACCCTAAAGTTTGCTTGCCGTCGCCCCTGAGTTACGCTTCACCCACTCAACCTTCGTTACGCTAAGGAGGTCGCCGGCTCGCTTCGCTCGCCACCTCCCCCCTTCGCTCCACTCGGTCTCGCAGGTTCGCTCCACTCAGGACCTACCTACCACCGGGAAGCTATCATGACATTATCCCTACGCTACGGGGGTCGCCGGCTCGCTTCGCTCCCCCCTTCGCTTTACAGCTGTACCACCACCGGACAGATTTCGACGCCTACTGTAATATTTGTTCAAACACCTAATGGCTATCTCTAACCGTTATGAAGTTACAGCTCTTTTAATTTTAGGGGAGGTTGGGGAGGGGGGGGGGGTTGGTATACAAATTTCAACGCCCCTCAATAGTATTATGTAAGAAAAAAAAAAAAAAAAAAGTGAAAAAGGGGGGGGGGGGTTGAAGGGGGAGTGAGGGGGGGAGTCTCGAAAAATGATTTCGATTAACGCAAAGGCCCCTCTAAATGAATCTGAAAAAAAAAACGTTCCAAGTCTCTTAACTTTCGAGATTCGCCTAAAGGGGGGGAAAAGGGGGGCAAGGGGGGCCACTTTGAAAAATGATTTTTACTTTACCGAGCCTCCTCTATACGAATCTGTAAAAAAAAACACTTCAAGTCTCTTTGTTTCCGAGATACGATAGGGAGGGGGGAGAAGGGGGGGGAAAAGGGGGGGTTTGGGACTTTTCCCATAGTCATGAGAGTTGATTGTTTACGAATCTGTCAAAATATACCCACCTCCCCATCCACCATCTGGGAGAACAATTCTGTCAGTGAGTGAGTGAGTCAGTGGTAATTAAGCTTTATATAGTATAATATTATGGTAACTATGTTTAGGAATAAAAGCGTTAGGATAAAAACAATAGGAGTTTAAATATATTTACACTAATGATATAATGAATTACAATTTTCGGAAACATGAGTGTTATGAACATCGTCGGTAGCACTACAAATAGTATGAATGAAAACTTTAGGATGAAAAATTTTAGGAAGAGTGATCATTCGGATTACAAATCGTTAGGAAGAACAATTTCGGGTAAAGAACTTTAGGTGAGCCAATATGGACCCATTTATTATTCGTAAGAAATTTTTACGCACTTTACGTTTAAAATTTCCACTCCGTTTTTTTGACATCACCCTGTGTTGATTCATCTTCAAGACAACGTAATGCTTTGAAGTAGCGGAGACAACTGATATTTTTTGAGGATGCCTTTATAGCTTTAAAATATTCTTGTAGGACGTTAATCATGCTTTCAGCTCATAAACAATAGCTTATTGGTTTGGGTTGTCACCACGCAGTCCTAATTTATTTGCCTAGACAGTCTAAAACAACCTTAAGGTTTGAGGTAGGTTTTAAAAATTACTTATAAGCAATTTCAACATTCCATAACTTTATGGTCATATCAAAGTTAAAACTTAAACCTTTAGATCTCAATTCAGCATAATGCTAGCCTTTTCAGAACTTAATCAGGAGTCTACGACAGCTATAAGATCCTAGGACTATATGCTCTTGAAACACAAGTCAAAATAACGTTAATTTAAACTCTTGTCAGCGGCTCCAAGGTTGTAATATAAAACAACTAGTATTAGGACCTATTAATCATTCTCAAGTACTTAATGTAACCAGATAGCAAAGCATTAACCTTTTTACGACCCTTAGAAAACCTAAAGGCATTTTTTACAACCTAGGCCCGAATGAAATGTTACTTGGGCAGCCTATAATGTTCCCACTGCAGGGACTCAGGCCTCCTCTCTAAGAGAAGGCTGCTAAGTTAGTTAACGGGAATATAATCGTAGGTGGTGAAACAGACCCTGAGTATAATACAAGACATTGCTTAGCTAGAATATGATGAGAATCAGGATCAGCGCTGTGAGGTCTAATTATGCTGAATGATGGGCGTATTACGTGAGTTTGACGCATATTTTCTTAATATACACTCAGCGGCACGGAATTTGGCCCAAAAGCAATTTAGGGTTTGTAATCAAAATAAAACATAAAATGTTGATTTTTTTGGTAAAAGTAGTTTATTTATTTATTTATCAAATACCAATGACTGATTAACACTAAAAAAATAGAATTTAATGAAATAATTTAGGGGAAATAAAAATCACGCTAATAATAAGCAAAATTAACACTTTTACAAACAAAAATTTATAACGGGCGTTACCACCTCTGGCCCTGATGACGGCTTGCAATCGATCTGGCATGCTGTGGATGATGTTTTTATGTTCTTTTGTGGAATTTCTTGCCAGGCAGCCACCAGAGTGGTTTTTAATTCATGGAGGGTCTGTAGAGGGTTGACACTCCGTCTAATTTCACTTTCTAGCATGTCCCTGACATGTTCTACGGGGTTCATGTCTAGGCTTCTTGGGAGCCACTGTATTTTCCGAAAGCCGACCTCCAAAATGTAATAAAAAACGCAATGCGCTGTGTGAGGCCGGGCATTATCTTGCATTAAAAAAATCTTCGCTTCCAATGAACCCCATGTAAGGCAAAACGTGATCTTGAAAGATGTCATCAATGTATCGCAGTGCTGTCAGAGGACCTTGAATAACCACGTACTCGGTACGACCCTCTGAACTTATTCCTCCCCAAACCATAACACAACCTCCTAGAAAACTCACCGTTTGCCTTATAGTGGTTGGAAGAAACCGCTCTCCACACACGTTCCCGGTCATCAGGAGCTCCTAAGCCTACTCTGCATTCATCTATATAAATAAAAAGAGAAGTCCTGACTGACTGACTCATCAACGCCCAGCCCAAACCCTTGGACCTAGAAAGCTGACATTTTGCACAGAGGTTCCCTTTATAATGTAGACAAGGAATAAGGAAGGATTTTCGAAATTCAACCCCTAAGGGAGTTAAATAGGGGATAAAAGTTTGTATGGAAAGTCGGTTTTTTTTTACGCGGGCGAAGCCGCTGGCAAAAGCTAGTCAGTCCATAAAACTTTGCACCACTGCTCGTGAGTCCAATTTGCGTGTTCGGGAGCAAACCGCAATCGACTTACGTGATGGTGCCGGAGCAGTTCTGGGCTTTGGGCTGATCTTTGAGAATGTAAATAACGTTCCTCCACCCTCCTTCTTATTCTTCGCTCACTTACGGTTACGTTGACCCCTCTTGCCATTTGCAGGCGCTGTCGTATCTGAACGGCAGTGAGGAACCGATTTCTCAGAATTGTAAGAGTACCTAATAAAGTGGTTATCTCGGGCTGACGTGCCCCTGATTCCGACACTTTCTGGTCTTCTTGTATAGAGGCCCGGCTGGTCGTATCTTTTCAAGGCATACCGCAGAGTTGTTCGCGGTACATTTAAAGTTTCAGCAATTTCTCGCTGAGTTCGCCCTTGACTCCTAAGCAACGCAGCTTAAGCAACTTGGTCTGGAGTAAGAGGCATTATTTTGCGTTTCTGGATGCAAGAATAACTACAGATTGATTTAAAAATAAAAGTAAAACAATAAATGCCATAATCATTCAACTATTGAATTTTAACTCACCAGTGTCCTTTGCGTTTTAGCACAGAAATGAGGTTCAAGAGACACGATAGTGCAACAAACTTTTTTTTGGTACTACAGTATTACAAATTGCTACTTGAAATATTGATACGCGACAACAAATTCAAATTCAAATAATTTCAGACACAAATATGGACCCTGTCGGGCACAGCAATTTTCTATATAAAATAATTAGAGAGAGGAAGAGCGCTTTGCTTCTTTTAATATTAAGTTGGTATTACAAATTAGCTTGTTATCGCTCTGTTTATATTTGAGCCACATTCCGTGTCGCTGAGTGTATGTTTGTATATTCTGTCGTATAATGCCGTATATTATTATCATATTATGTGTCTTCATTATATTCATAAAGGGTGTAAAAGTATCTTTAACGAAGTTGAAAGGAATCGCGCAATCGCGTTTGTTGTATGGGACAACAAACGCGATTTATTTGCCGTTTTGGTACGGAACCCTTGCGAGTACTGCTCGCACATGGCCAGTTTTTTTAAATACCAGTTAATCAAGTTTTAACTTTACTTAAATTACTTCCATTACCTGTTTACTATTCAAAGCATCGACTAGCACAATTTGTACATTGAGTTTTAACGTAATAATAAAAAAAAGTTTCCAGCAATAGTTTTTGCGTAGGGATAGTTAGATTAATGTAAATTAATGCTTGGTTGACGGCTTCGTGAAGGGTTCGTTTACATCCTTACAAATGTGCATGATATAAATATATACTTTTACCCGACTGCAAGGTAGCCCTTTTTAAATTATCATTAACCCTGCCTGCTTCCAAGTTTTGTTTAATTTAAAATGTGTTTAGCTTTTCTTTTTTTTCAATCGGGCTTTAGTTTTTTTTTCGTTCTCATATTCTTTTGTGTGCTTGCTGATGGGCGTGTGTATGTAGCTGACTAGCTGTAACTCCCGTTCTTTTGTCCTCAGAGCGAGCTGCTCGGTCAGAGCCTGTTCGACATCCTGCACCCTAAGGATGTAGGCAAGGTGAAGGAACAGCTGTCCTCCTCTGACCTCAGCCCACGTGAGAGACTCATCGATGCCAAGAGTAACTATTACCTCTTTTTGATACATTGAGGTTTTCATTTTTCTTTTATACATTACAAAAAAACTTACTTAAACTTATAAGGGTTTATTCCATAAAGTTTAAAATTATATGGACACTAGCTGAACTACTTTAATTTTTCCATAATAAAATAATTCGATTATGGTTCGACAGACACGTAGCGCCATCTATTTATTATCATACGAACGTACCCTGTGTTAGTTTCAGCACAAATGACAACGTAGTGCAAGATATCAGGAGGGTCGGTTCAGTGGTTTAGTGAAAAGGTAACAAACAAACGTACTTAGGCATATTCGTTAGGTTGGAGTCGTCAACGGACAAACAAGATTAATTATTATTTAGCGGGGCATTCTCTACTTTTTCGAAACAGAAAGCTAGAATTTGTATACCTAAGGCAAACAAAAAAATTGGTAACTCTGCTAATCCGTCAAAACCAAACGTCAAGGTCGTCAAAACAGTGTCATGCAAACGATGTAAACAAAAAGTACTACAATAACTCATCGAGTTCCAAAAATAATAATTGAATGCAGTTCAATGCGCATAGCGCTGTGTTCCTGAATGGAAATTGCAACAAAAATGCATGGTTTAATGACTCGGGACGGGAGCCAGTGTACACACACTTAACAGCAATTTACACTAGCTTATAAACGCAAAAATAACAAGTCGGAGTACTGTAGATAAGAGTTTGGTAACATACTCGTACAAATACATCTATGGTACAGCCGTTTTACTATAGTTTATTACATTTTATCTTATTTCTTAACTCAGTGACCTTGCAACATCACAAGTGGCAGTCACCAGTTCACACTGTAGCTCCAGCTCTTGTGTTGCAGCCATGTTACCGGTGAAAGCAGACGTACAAGCCGGTGCTTCACGCCTGTGCCCGGGCGCGCGCCGTTCCTTCTTCTGCCGCATTAAGTGCAGGGTTTCGCCCGACACAACGTCTGAGCCCGCAACCGTTAAGGAAGACCCTGAGCCCACCACCAAGCTGCGCAAGAAGTTGAACGAGAGGAAATACTGCGTCGTGCAGTGTACCGGTGAGGCAACTCCTCATACTATATTTCTCTTGTGCTCTATTAGAGTGTTTACTCAACTTGTCATTGTTGAAAATCCTACGCATATTTGCATTATAACTTGATGGTTTATTCCCGTTGAGTAACACCATGTACACTGTTATCCATTGGGAAAAAGTATCCCAATAAGTGTAACTCATTGTCACGTTTTTTAACGGTTCCGTAGCCGTAAGCCGTAGGTTTCTAAAACCATATCTATCAAAGTCAATCGTTAAATCGTCGGATCAGAATTCTGTTTCGTGCATATATATTATCACGTGAACGAATTCGCGGGCAACGGCTAGTAAGTAAATAATTATGTTTTGTTGCAGGCTACCTAAAGTCGTGGGCCATAGCAGAGATGTCGGAGGCGGGCTCGTCCGCGGCCCCCGACGACGGCGAGGCGGGGAGCATGTCGTGCCTGGTGGCGGTGGGGCGTGCGCTGCCCGACCTCACCCCTCAGACCCCCGCGCCCGCACCCCCGATCTCCTCCAACCCCGCACCTCCTGTGCGTCAGCTGCAGTACGTCTCCCGACATGCGCCCGACGGGAAATTCCTCTTCGTAGACCATAGGTTGGTTGAATCCACCGTCAAATTACCTTTAATTTACACGATAATGACGTGTAACACGAGCAAATCACAAATAAATTAGTAAGAGGGAAAACGGCAATGCGATATCTATCTTGTAACATGAAGAGGCTGAGGCTGCTTAGCAACAGCGGTTGCGACCACTGTACCAGCGAGAGGTTGCTAATTTGAATGACTTTGTTTTGAGGGAGCTCTCAGTGTGTATGTGGTTCCAGGGTGACGCTGGCTTTGGGCTTCCTACCGCAAGAACTACTAGGTACGAGCCTGTACGAGTACGTAGGTGCTCCGGAGCTGGGTGCCGTGGCACGGGCCCACAAGGCGGCCCTAATGCGCCGCGAGCCCCTGCGCACACCGTCCTACACGTTCCGGCGCAAGGACGGCTCCCTCGCGCGCCTGAACACGCACTTTAAGCCATTCAAGTTAGTTGCTATTTAATTATGTAGTACACCAACACGTATACCAGTACATGGTTAGAACTGCTGTCTTGTGTTGGATCAGAATGTTGACCCACAAAATGACAGACTGAGAGGTATGAGGCTAAAGCAATTACATTAGTCCCGCGTGTCGACACGCGGGACGGGACGGGACTAATGTAATCAATCCAATACTAAATGTATGTAACCGATAGCTTACCCACGCGTTGCGACACGCGGCGCGGGCTAAGTATAATTGCGGCTTTAGATGAGAATGCTAAGAGGAATGTGTGGTGATACATAAAGTAACATTCTTTCAAATGTCTGTTTTGACTGCACTAATATCAATTTCACTTTCTAGTTGTCCTTCTTAAAATTCAGGTGCACTCTCTTCTCTCTCATCGTAGTCATTGTCTGAAAGGACGGCAGTCTGACACAACCGGAGAGAGCATAAATGTGGAATTGACCCACACCCAGTGCAGGGTTTTCAACTGCATCACTTCTATGCTAACAAATTACGCTGTAAAATTTTTATAATGAATGAACATTAGGTATAGACTGAATTTTGTATGAGCTATTAGGTTAGATAACCTCACGCCTGTATCTCCCATGGGTTAAGTAGAGGAGTATACCACGCGGCGTATAAGTTGAACATGCGCAGTAGTCGTTTTTTAGACGTCCCATACAAATCAAGCAGGGAACCTGCGCAGAACGACGCCATTTTGTTTCAAGTTATTTGCCTGGGAGTATAGTAGTTACGAGTGTGTGTGAGTTTGGTGCGGTTGGCGCAGTGTCTGAGCGATTGGCTGCTGCGCTGCATGTCGCAGATTCAATCCCCGTATGCAAAAAATATTTGTATGGTAGTTGTTTCGGGTCTAGCTGTTTGTGTAGGTCCCGGTCAGTTTAAATGTGTGTAAACAAAACCAAGATACGGGAGTTTCTAGTGAGCGCAAAAAACAATAGAGTACAATGGTTATAAATAGGTAATATGGAACAATTTTCAGGAACCCGTGGACAAAGGACGTGGAGTGCCTGGTTGCCAACAACACCGTGGTGACGGAAGAACACGACGCCGCACTCGGCACTGGCGCGCTCTCCTACGAATTGTATAAGCAGAGTGAGTTCACCATACAATCATAGTCATCATTATCAGCCTATAATGTTTCCTCTGCAGGGACTCAGGCCACCTCTCTAGGAGAGGGATGGGCTATAATCTACCACGCGGGCCCAGTGCGGATTGGTAGATTTCATATGTCTTCGAATTTTTTGTTTCTTTTCCTCACGATGTTTTCCTTCGCCGTTCTGAGAGCAGCAGTGAAGGAATAAATTACACAAAGTAATGCACCTGGCTGGGCTCCAACCCACGACTTACTGTACGTAAGACGGGGCCGCCACCACTGGTCCACCGCTGCTCTCCAATATACAATCATAGTACACCTTCGATATTCCACACATTCGCACAAAGCGCTTGGCTACATCTTACTATACGCCCAGCCAAACAGTGAAATTCTGTGCCTGCGTCGGTTTTCCCGAGTTTTAATGAACCCAATCTATATTAGTCGCGAGTAAATAGGCTTTTTCTGGGTTAGTTCGTAGGCACTTCACTGTGGTTTGTCATAACGTTTTTTGAAAAACTTTAATAGGTACTTGCAATGAACATCAGCCATAATGATGATCGCCTGATGCGACCCATTTGATTAGTCATTTCTCTGACTACTTTGGGCACCGACTTGGTTTTCATGTGGGTCGTGTCCTGCCGGCTTAGCATGACCACCGAAGAAACGGGTTTTGTCGACGGAAGAATCGACAAAATGACAGATTGTAGCAAGGTTTCATGTCAAATTGTATGGAAAAATCTTTGTCTATTCTTGGTAGAATAGAGATAGAATCGCCATGCTACGGGGGCTGCCCCCCCTAAGTCCATCAACGAACATATGGGGCCATTCGAAGAAACTAAGTAACTTTGAAATGAACCCTAATCCCTATAATATTCGGATTTATGAGTTTTGAAAATACACCCGGAGTATAGACAAACTGTACAATCGAATTAACGTTCATTTTTTAGTTCGGGTACCTAACTAAATCTATGTTCGTAAGTGATAGAGATTAGGAACCGCCCGTATCTTTAGCTGAAACTACGGGTTTCGTGCTTTAACACGAAAAAAAAAATTATAATGATGATCTGGGGGGTCTACTCTCTAAGCTTAGACAGTTGACCCCCAGATCCTCATCATCATTTCAGCCCGGAATCACCCACTGTTGGGTATAGGCCTCCCCTTTCTTCCCTGTTCTGTGCGTCTTTCATCCATCTGTTTCCCGAGCTCCTGACCCCTTGGTAGTTGCGCTATATCTGCTGGGGCGCGTATGTTGACGGATGGCGTGTGGTTTCAGAGGAAGACGTGGAGATGCAGCGGCTGATTGAGTCGCAGGTGGAGTCCCACAAGATAGGTACCGCTATCAGTGAGGAGGCGCTGCGCCGGTCCTCCTCGGAGTTCTCTCCGGAGCTGCCCGCCGACCTGCTGCAGGACGCCGCTTTCAACCAAAATGTATGTTACAACCTGCCCTTCCTAAATATAGAATCAAGTCTTTCAGAAATGCTGTTGTTTCTCTAATATAAAGTAGTTTAGTTGACGCAGCGGGTTTTGATTTACAGTAGTTTATAAATCCCAATTTATTGTTATTAACCATTATGGATCATTGCTATTTAACATAAGTGAATGGTGTTCCCCAATTCACTGTCTGTAACTGATCTATTTGAAATAATAGATCTCTCTCACACAGTGGCCGCTGAAAGCCAACGTGGTGTACGACCAGTCAGCGCTCGCGGACAACATCCTGGGCGTAGAGCTAGCGGGCTACAGCCAGGTGCGCAACAACGTGCCGCTGTCGGCCGCCGCCCCCGGCTCGCCCCCACCACCTGCCTCACCACCCCTGCCGCCCTTAGGACTCGACGGCAACGGCGAGGCCGCCATGGCAGTCATCATGAGCCTACTCGAGGCCGACGCAGGCCTCGGCGGGCCCGTCAACTTCTCCGGCCTTCCCTGGCCCCTCCCCTAAACGGAATTACTCCCTCTCACCCACAGCACGACAGCTGAATGATTATTTTGAGGAAATTATATAACCTCGAGGCGCGGTGCTGATAATTCTTGTAAAGTAATTTTACTAAAGTCTTATTTGTATTTTGGTTGATAGTATGTTTATACGTTCTATTTGTCGTCCCATAATAAGCGTTAGACTCATCATCATCATCATCATATGATTAAATAAATACAAGATGAAGTGATTACTGTTGAACTCAGATTGCAGGTGCACAGCGTTGATAAGGCACACACGTGCTTTTTTATTTTTTTTTACTTGTTTTCACTAGACAATGTGATTATTGAGGTATTGTTACTAGCCCTAGTGCTGATAACTTCATAGAAACAATTTATATACTTAGTTACATTTACAGTTATAGTTTTTTGTTGTTTTTTTTTTACAATTTTATTTCGTTACTGTATTTCATATTTTTATAGGTATATAGTTTTCTTGCGTGACAAAATTCGAACAGTCAATCCAACTTGAATACTTATTACAAAAACCTAGGATTAAACTTCGATAGTGAATTGAAATGCTCAATTACATGCGACAAACAAAAAACAGAATTGAATTATTATAATCATCATCAAGGCCTCCTCAGTAGATCACCATAACGAACGGCAAGCTGCATGCATCTACCTGTTGCCTGCGACTCGAAGGATGTCGTCGGTCTTATTAGGGAGGGAGGGCTTATTATATATTATATATGCTTATCAAATGAAAAGCAACCAATAGAAATGTCATCAGATATAAACGTAATAAGTACGGAATTGGATTGGTTGTTCGCAAATGATATATGAGGGAGCATTTGATTGGTAAAATTTTCCGATCAGGACCATCGATTTATAAGGCGGGGTTGTGGGAGGGGGCTACCCCCCGGTACCATCCCCACCATCCGGAACCCCAAGGTTATGGAGATATACCTATCCATAATACGATGCGATACAAAAAAAAAATGTTCTTCCAAATCGATGGTCCTGATTGGAACTTCTATCTCATCTGATTCGCCGAATCGTGCGCTCCTAAAGTAGTAAAGAAATCGCAATCAAATAACAGTCATACCATTGTTGTTGATACCATAATATAGATTTATACAACGTTATGAGTTTTAAGTAGTCATTTATAACTAATTCTAGTTATGCATTTTTTTATTAGAAGTAAGTAGTCAAAATTAGACCTTAATGTGTTAGAAGGTAAGTTGGTGTTATATTAGTGTGTCACCGTGGTGTCACCCCACTCATTGAGAGAGCAGTCTACGAAAAAGCAAATATTGAGGCGAGGTGGTGCATCCTTACCTAACCCATTCGTTCCACTTGCTAAAAATCTCTCATCTGGACCTGAGTTGGCTGATCTGGAAGTCTTTAAATAGACTCCGGACCCAGATTTCTCACAGCAAGGAAACTTTGCTAAGGTAGAGATTTTTTACGACTCTGCCCTGTAGTGTTACTGTTCTACAAACGATGGGGCACGGGCGTGTCGTCCTGTTGTTATTTTCAGTACAGGAACTGATGAACGCTGCTGAAAGTGCCAAACCAGTGGCTCAGTTCTTGGTCGACACAATAGGGGATCGGACAAAAAAAAAACTAATTAGTCCGTCAGATAGATTTCCAAAAATTATTGGACACGTATTTTTTCTTTTTTCACGTTAACTTAAAATGAAGACGATACAGTGCTTCGAAAACTCGTGTGACGTCATATGATAGTACATTTTGACGACACAAGTGACGTTTCAAGCCCCACTCCAAGATCTTTGACGCGTTTTATCTTCGTAATTTTTTATTGATTTGATCAAACAAAAAACACGTATTCAATATTTTTCGATAATCTAACTTACGGACTAAACAGAATCATATTATTTTACCCAGTCCGATCCCCTAGAAGAACGCGCTAAAAAGAAAAATTGCATAACATTGCACCATCATGGTTTAAACCATGATCAGTCTAACATATATATTGATACTATCATGAGCTAGGTATATCTATCTCCATTTTATACGAAGCGTGTGTATGTATGATCTATACAGATGTACAATTTATATTACTGTAATCACGCTGGAATTACATAAGGCCATTTAGCCATTTGTGTCATTTTAGGTAGAACAGAGAATTTATACTAGTTTAAGTACAATATTTAGTGAATGTGTAGGCTGATGTAATTTCATCGTGTAGTTTAGTATAAATTATGTTTAGTTAGTAAATCGACCTTGAGTTGTTCCCATGTCTATAATTACTTACAAAGTTCTCGTAAATATACCTACTACCGTGCCAATCTCTATACACTGTCTGTACAACTCGTAGAGTACAGTAATGCAATCAACAATAGTGTGAAATAATGTAAGTCATATTGTCGACTTTATTGTTGTTTACTTGTGTCCAGTTTAATAAATAAAGTATTTCGATATCTTGTTTCATTCATATAATGGTGTCATTTGTTCCCTATTCCCTACCCTACTCGCATATAAAACTTCTGTTTTTAGGGTTCCGTACCTCAAAAGGAAAAAACGGAACCCTTATAGGATCACTCATGTGTCTGTCTGTCTGTCCGACCGGGCCCCTTATCTCCAAAACTACTGAACCTAAAATTCTGAAAAAAAAATACAGAAATTAGTTCAACACTTATATATTACAAGAAAACCTATTAGAAGTCTAAGTACGGAACCCTGCATGCGCAAGTCCGACTTGCCACTTGGCCAGTTTTTTTACACACACCCACGTCTAGCTACCCGAAACTGTAAAGGACACAGACACGTTTTCAGCTATTCTTGAGCCTCGCACAAAGATGAAAGTGGTGTATTCAATATATTATTATATATAAGTAATAACAAACCATCACTAAAAATTCTGCGGTTTGCCAGTTTGAAAGCAGAGTTATAAACTTATCAAAACAACATTTTAGTAAAAGTGAGGTTATGTTACAACCTTTACTAAATAGTTGATTTTAGAACATTTTATTGTATTGTATTGAGTGCAGAAATATTAGAAAACTCGCGAAGTTAACATTTCTCCACCAGCGCCGTCGCCCGCGTAGCGTGGATGCACCTGACTCTGACACGCTCGGCGCTCACTATATCGCGCGCTTTGATTGTGACGCCAATCTGAGCCGCCGCTGGATATCATAGGCGAGCAACTCCTGTTCACGGTCATTTATGCCGCTCCTCAGCTGGCTCATTAACTCGTGCACATCTGACGATCGCGACACTTGGGGCTGAGCCAATTTGGTCTCCATAACAGCAAACTTTTTACTCAGCTTGTTATTTGTAGATTTTAGTGATGACCTTAGCTCTGACAGATCATCACGCAGCACTCAATACGCACGATTTTCAAAAAATCCTCTTTAAAACCGGTTGGCCGTCTAGATGTTCTTTATTGAGCTCCTTTGTGGCATCTCGGGCTGTGCTATTTATGGGACTGGTGTCCATCAGGTTAGGGAAACCCTAGTCTTCCTTGTGAGCTGGTGTTGGTGCCCTGTACCTCGTTTTTTTGCACTCAGGGCAGGGCCAGGGAGTGATTATAGGACCTGCATTCTGGATGCTTCTCCCAATACGGCCTGTCACCGCGGGAGATAAAGACAATAACCCTCCAACACACCAACAACTATACATCTGCACATATAATGTAAGATCACTACTATCTATTGCCGGAAAGGACTGGACAAAGCAAGCGAAGGAGAGAAACTCATGGAAAAAGTTGGAGGAGGCCTATACCCAAACGGGTCCTTAACGAAAAAAAAATATATATAACCTGCCAATAGAATATTTTGCAAAATGTAAAGAATGCAACGTAAAATTTAATGTTTTAGAAAATAAATGTTAAAAGATTATAGTGCTAATGTTTTAAGAAATAATATAAATCGCATGAAATATATATACTGTTTAATAAAATACTTAAAAAATAAAAAATAAATATATATATACATATATACCTATATAATTATATAAGGTCCCATTTAAATAGGTGGACAAATTTTAACACAGCGTTCAGTACGTCTAACCAAACATATCCAAGTAAAAAAAACACTGATTTAAGTGAGTTTTTTGTACCTAAAATATTGGGTAACTAACACTTTTAGTGTATTTTTGCTACCTGTTTTATTTTCTTGTAGGTATATGATGCGTTTCTCTAATTTTCTTTTTTTACCATTGTCCTTATTTTGGTGGTCTGAATCATTCCTAAAATGTTGTCCACCTATTTTAATGGGACCTTATATAGGTTAATATAATGTACCAATGTTTTCTGAAATGTTTTAAATCGCATGAAATTGATAAATGTAATTTTAAATGTAATAAACTGAAATGTAACTACTAACGATGTTCCAAACTTTAAAAAAAAAAAAAAAAAAATACTTGTTTGATGAAATGATAAATGTAATGTACACACCACTAATGTTTGATGAAAGAAAAAGGTTTAATGAAATGAAATACTAAATGTAATGTTAAACGAAATCCAATGTTAAATGTACTCGTATTGTTATTGTTACATGTAATTTTTAATGAAATGCTAAAGGTATTGCTAAATGTGAAGTTTAACGAAATGTTAACTTAAGTGTAATTGTACGATATGTAATTGTTAAGGCAAATAAAGGCTAAATAATTCTGGATGCTTACTCACCCTTGATGGTACCAGTGTCTACATTTGCTTCGAGAGACTTTCCACAATGTTTATGGTACAAACAGACACCATATTAATACTTGACAAGTAGGTAAAAATGTGTTTTTTCCAACTTCCGCTCCTTTTCTGATCTCTAACTGTTGATTCTGGTATTCAGGAGTTGTAGTGTGGCGGACTTGCCACGAGGTCGTAGCTCAATAAAACAACATTTTATAAAAATTAACTATTTTTTTCCAACATTTTCGCACATTATAATAAAGTGGTAAGTTTGTATAACAGATTAAATGCGTTCTTCTAGCTAAAGCCTACTCTACGAGAGTACGTTAGGGGGCTTAGCAAACGAGTGCGCAATATCACGGTGTTTATGAACATATGACGAGTGACGTGTGGACTCTACGACGGCGTGACGACTACGACTACTCCATTTCGTCACCATACTTGTTGGTGTTCGCGGAGGGCGCTCGTTCGGCGGGGCGCATGCGACGCACTGGCGGCGGGGGGCCTAGGTCCGACCTGCAACAAACACACGACTTACTACTCGTTTTCGCACAGACGAAGTGAAATATTCAAGGCATAGGAGTGAGGCCACACGGGTGTATAACATCAGCGCTCAGGTGACTATGCGTGTTACAGACAAGCATAGACACACTCCTACTAAACACTACCAGACGGATATTCGACGTGCCAAGCCTACAATGTGGCGAGTTTTTAGCGTTCATGTAAGTGTGTATATTTGTGAGTTTCTTTATTCCACAATAACTTCTAAATGCCTGGTACTGTATGAAATATGAAGGTAGGTGAATTACCATTGATATTATATTGCTTATTTTATTGTCGGGTATGTAGGTAAGCATTCTCATATTTTGTTTTCTTTCATTCACAAATGGTATATGACGGTTATCTGATTTATTTTTATTTTTCATTAAAATTACCTCCCACACAGCTATCATCAAATCCTGGCTTCATACCTAACAGAACGACTGTTCCAGGTTAAGGAAGGAGATAAAGTGTCAGAATTCTCGGAGATACGCGCTGGTGTTCCTCAGGGCTCTGTTCTGGGACCTGTGCTGTATACCATATTCACAGCTGACCTACCTGAAGCAGATAATACTACAATCGCAACGTTCGCGGACGATACCGCCATCCTTGCTAGCGACAAAGATCCGAGCACTGCCTCAAAGTTCCTGCAGAATGCATTAAATAAAACAACCAAGTGGCTACAGGACTGGCGAATCAAAGCGAATGCCTCAAAATCTCTCCACGTCACCTTCTCTCTACGAAAAGGCAACTGCCCACCTGTCCAATTGGAAGATACCACATTACCACACCAGAACAGTGTCCGATATCTTGGGCTACATCTCGATCGGCGCCTGACATGGAACCAACATGTGAAAAAAAAGAGAGATGAACTTAACATCTGCTTCAAGCGCCTATACTGGCTTCTGGGTCGTAACAGCAAATTGTCAATGGATAACAAGCTACTCATTTACAAAGTAATCCTGAAACCAATATGGATGTACGGCGTCCAACTTTGGGGTAGCGCCAGCAATTCAACCATCTCATGCTTGCAGAGAATGCAAAATATAATACTGCGAACAATCAGTAACGTCCCATGGTATATCACAAACCAGGAGATTCATGAACATCTGAAAATGCCCACAATAAAGGAAGAAATCCTAAACGTCACCTCAAAATACCGGGAGAAGCTAGTGAAACATCCCAATACATTGGCAACACAGCTTACGATACGTAGCTACATAAAACGCCTCAAGCGGAAGGACATCATTTAGAATAAATGAATAGACGATGAGGAGACGCCCTCACTGAGGGGCGCACTCTAACCGACATATCGCACTCACCTAATTTGCTTATAGTGCCCAGCACTGATCGCAGATATAAAAAAAAAAAAAAAAAAAAAAAAAAAAAATTACGATAGAATTTTCCGAGATCGAGTAACATCGATTCAATGCAATACTATTAAAATCGTGAATCAATTCACAAGGTTACGATCCATTACGATCCAGAAAATCGATTCAAAGCAAAAAATCGGGCATTCCTATTTTGATGAGGCGCCTACCTAGCCCGTTATTTGATGCGTCCCAGATGGTCATGGCCACCGGGCTGGCTCGGAGATACGGCAGCGAGACTCTGGTAGTCCGACAAAGGGTCTGCATATATATATGCATAATAATATAGTCTGCCATGGTGCACCATGGGATCCGGGGGTAAAAACTCCGCACTCGTTTACGAGTGGCGCGCAGAATCAGTACGGCGCGGGCGGGGCAAATCCTCTGCCGGAGTCATTTGATGATTTTCCATCGTTAGAAAAACAAAAAGGTAAAATGTGCCGCGACCTGTATTGTCGGACACTCCAACCTCAATTAACACATTGTTCGCTATGTGGTTCTATTTTCACTTATATCTTGCAGTAATCAAAGTCCGTTTAGAATAACCGATTTCGGTTATTGTATTGTGTCGTAATCGTAGGTATTGTGTCGTGTAATTCAGACATCCTATGGCCACCCTCCCGGTCCACCATCAGACCCTGGATACTATCTAGAGACAAAGTACTCGTCAAGACGAGTCATACGAGTCCCAACTCGATGGGGCTATGTCGTTTTATAACAGAATTCCTTGTACCGTATCTGTACTGTTCCTTGTACCTACTCTTTCATTACTATCCGGTTTTGTGTGGATTTGTAACAAAAATCGAAATACTACCAAATTTTGGATTGGACACGTCGAATTTCCCTCACGGAATTTACCTACATATACAACAGTTCCCTTAGTTCCATTTTAGAAGCAACCATCTTTAAATATTACAAATAAAATAATGAAATAGGAATGTGAACGAGATTCGAAAAATTAATGATTCGGCGGATAAAGGATGAAGCAAGCAAAACGATATGTCCTTACAGATTTGTACGAACAGAATCATAAACCGATTCTATTTATATTATATTAAGTACTTTTCTGTAACTGTTTAAATTAATTAACAAAAATAATCTTTAAGGTGCTTCTAAACGCGCTATACTTTCCCGGTGGCTGAACTACTGGCAAGTATTGCTTGGCCATCTCGAAAATATTGCCGGATACAAGTGAAAATGCTTGGCCATACCGAATGCGTGTGGATATATGGCCGGCCGGCACTGACAATGTGGCTGGCCATAGTATTGCAGCCACAAATTGCAGTAAAATATTGCCCGTTTAGAAGCACCTTAAATTGTCAAATCTGTAAGCACGGTGAAGCAAAAAGTGGACCGTTTACATTGTGTTAGCGTAGCGCATGCCAGTCTCTCTCAGTGGCACTACATATGCTTCGTGTTCGACGCAAGCAAGTAGTTCGGCCGGGAACATTTACCTGCATGCAGAATAACTGCTTAAAACTACCATTCTTGGCAAAACAAGTTCAAATTACAGTTCAAATCTATACTAATCTATACTAATATTATAAAGAAGTAAAGTTTGTGTGTTTGTTAAATTGTAAGGGGTAATCTCGGGATCTACTGAATCGATTTTAAAAATTCTTTCACCAATAGAAAGCCACATTATTGCCGAGTGTCATAGGCTACTTTTTATCCCTGTATTCCCACGGGAACGGGATCTACGCGGGCAGACATTATAGTAATACCCGTCAAGCTACCCGAAATAGTAAATTTTTCCCAAGCAACCTAGATGCAATGCAACGTCGAACGTAATTTTTTCGCAAAAAAGTTGAAAATCTATTGAAGATATTTGAAATGTTGTAGCAACTTGATGTCTCGGCGTCTGTGCTATTATTGCCTTCGACTATACAAACGTGCACTAATCCAGGAGTGAAACTTGTATTTACCTGTAGGGTTCCTGTTTCGAACTTGTGTGTTCATCTCTGTTTTTGCGACGCAAGTCTTCGTAGGAAAGCTCTGGCTGTCCCCTGGGCTGACCGTCGGGGGATGCGGTAACTGTCGAGAGTTTCACAAATACCATAATCATAATCATCATTTATTACCATGATTATATCATCATTAATTATTGCACTCATGTAGCTTAAAATTTGTTACAGTTAAATAACTTTTATACATGAATCCTGCTAGGGCACAGCAATATACAGTTCGAACAAATTATCTTAGCAGGTCCGAAGTACGTGCAGAAGGCTGCGCAGTAACATTTATTAGGAACCAAATGGCGTTTACCTGGTGCACCCGGCCGGTAGGAGTCCTCGTTGAACAGCGGGCGGTCCGTGTCGAGGTCCAGAGAGCTGCCTGGACCCGCATCGGAGTAGATGTCCCCTGGGTTAGCGCCCAGCATCGTGGTGCCTGACTTCGACATCGGATTGCGACTGAAATCACCGGTATTCACCTATTCACCTTTATGTAGTGCCCGATCGAAGGCAATTCAGGTTGGACTAGGTATTATCACAACCTTTGGCCGGTTTAATAACCGTGAAAAAATACAATTTACTTGTTATTAGCAACACAAACTGATCATTATAATGCAAGATATCGACTAAATGTGAATTTCACCAACGAAATTAAGGCATCGTTCAGACCAAACGTATATTGTCCGCCGCTGACTGTGAGCACGCGTTACGCAGTTTATCGCTTTTCAATATATATTAACTTCTTGTTCACACCGAACCGACATGTACACGCTATTATACTCCTAGGCAAATAACTTGACCCAAAATGGCGTCGTTCTGCGCAGGTTCTCTGCTTGATTTGTATGGGACGTCGACAAAACGACTACTGCGCAGGTTCAACTTATATGCCGCGTGGTATACGTAGATCCATAGAGACAGTGGGCATACTCACAGTCGGCGGCGGACAATACGTTTGGTGTGAACGATGCTTTAAAGCAATCGGCATTTCTTTCTAAACAGCAATCAAGAACTCTCTGGCAATATTTAATAGCAATGCTTGTGGTTAAATAATAGCAGCCGCTCGGAGCAACCTTCAGGTTAAGCCGCGCTTGCCTAGGTTGGTCTGTGGATATTATATACAGAGTTACGTCGTGCCTCGGAAAGCACGTTAAGCCATTGGTTCCGGTTGTCATTTCTAGATCTTTGACAGTCGTCACAGTTTAGTTAGCGGCCCGAAAAACTGACAATCAGTCCTAAAGTACGATCAAATTATCTTGACAGGTCTGAACATAGGCTCTGCGAACTTTTACGCATGTAAACTTGTGAAGAAAACTGTTATTGCCAGATAAACCAATACCTATACGATCAGAAAATATCTAATATATACAGTGATAAATACAAATAAAAAAAATATCAAAAAACTTTTAGACATTAGTTGTAACAAAATAACCTGCACGAAGTTCGGACCTGTCAAGATAATTTGATTGCACTGTACCAATGGGTATTGTACACACATCAACACGGTCTAGGGATATTTCATACTCAATTAAATAACTCGAAAAGTACTGGCCGCATTGGAATCTTTAATACACCGATTTGTTTGTAATTTATCTCAGACTAATTCCAAATTCAAATTTTTGAAAATTCTTTTGTTTCGGAGGCATAAAAATGTCTTGATGTATAGGAGAGGGAATTTTCATTTGTGCGAAATTTAAAAAACAATACGAATTACGTTTAGTTACAGTTTTTTTTCATTTTTAAACGAAAGATAAAGTTAAAATTGAGGTGTTGTAGCCATGCAACGCCGACATTTGACGAGGGCGGAGATGTTACGAGCTGTGGGAATGCTGGAAGCTGGATCTGTTCAGCGTAATGTTGCTGAGGCCATAGGGACCCATCAAAATGTAATTTCAAGATTGTGGACACGCTATCGTGCCACAGGTGAAGTAGCGGAGAGGCACCGGGGGCCAAGTCGCATCACTACCCCCAGACAAGACCGATTTTTGCAAATTACTGCGCGAGCTCAACCAAATGCAACGGCGACTCAATTGGTCCAAAGGCTGCGAGTGGAACACCAAGTGCTTGTGAGTGACCAAACTGTAAGAAGGTGACTGCATGAAAGCAATCTATGCTCTCGTAGACCACTCCGGGTCCCACCTTTACGGAGAGGCAATCGTGGACGACGATTAGAATGGGTTCGGAACCACGTGGACTGGGGCCGTGAACAATGGTCCAATGTGCTGTTCACGGATGAATCCAGGTTTGGCTTCCATCCAGATTCACGAAGGACGCGTGTTTGGCGAGTTCCTGGACGATGGAGCCGTCTCCAGAACCCTCAGGAATTTCACCCATACCAAGGAGGAACAATTATGGTTTGGGCAGGAATTCGTCTTGGTGGACGGACGGATCACGTTTGGGTGCGGGGCAATATGACGGCAGAACGATACGTCCAATAGGTGCTGGGGCCCGTAATCTTGCCCCACCGAACACAAATGGGGCAAGATTTCCTGCTCATGCACGACAATGCCCGGGCACACACGGCGAGAACGGTAGCAGCTTGCTTACATACACATAATGTTAGGGCCTTAGACTGGCCTGCTCAATCGCCAGATCTAAATCCCATTGAGCATGCGTGGGATATGCTGCAAAGAAGAGCTCTGAAGGAAGTTACTGAAAATTTGGCTACAGAAGATCAACTTTTTGCGCACCTCAGAAGGACATGGGACAATATTCCGCTGCAAGACATTGACAACCTTGTTCTGAGCATGCCGAATCGTTGCCGATGTGTTATGAACATCATGGGCGCTTTCTCAGACTACTAACTTCAAGTTTATAAACACAAATTAAATGATTTTTCAATTTTTTTCAGTTTTTACTCACAAATTAAAAGTTAATTCATATACGGTTTCCGTCTATGCTTAATTTTTTTTCCATAAAATCCTGAAATTTTAATCAGTACCTTAGCCATTATTAAAAAATGGTAGAATATTAAATAACGTATATTTTAAATATATACATGTCATATAAATAATTAACACATTAATAGTAATTCGCTTTTTTAAAAATATCCCTAGACCGTGTTGATGTGTGTATTACTCAGTACCAACTAAGTTGTGGGGGTCAACTGGGCTGTCGCTCCATGTCAAATACTAGTAGGTATTGCAGCTGCATCCGGTTAGAATGGAAGCGGACCCCAACATAGTTGGGAAAAAGGCTAGGCACATGATGATGATAACAATGAAAGAGCTTTGACGTAGTTTACAGTCTGCTCATAGTTACATAAACGTTGATTTTGCGTCACTATTACGATCAAAGTGATTTTATTCTTGTTACAATAATGTTGGTGTTATATTGTTGCTATCTAAGGTAAAGTGAAGGAAAACATCGTGAGGAAACCGGCATGTCTTAGAACAAAAAAAATCGAAGACATGTGACATCTACCAATCCGAACTGGGCCCGCGTGGTAGATTATAGCCCATTCCCTCTCAAAAAAAGAGAGGAGGCCTGTGTCCCAGCAGTGGGAAGATTAATAGGCTGTTGATGATGATGATGAAGGTAAAGTGACTGTGAAATGATTGTAATTGTGCCGATAGCGTTCAGTTTCTTTGGTGAAACTAGCTGCAAGCCTTTTTATTTTTTGAGGGTTGGGAAATCATCAAATAACCCCCCCCCCCCCCTCCCGCTCTGAGTAGAGCGGAAGGGAGTGTCGGAATTCTACTGACTAAAAACCACCCATGTGCCTTCTTAGCCCTTGTGCCGAGGCCGAGGTATCTCTTTCGAACAACCCGCAGCCCCAACGGGTACTAGCTGCTAGCCTTAGACTAGCTAGCTCACAGCTAGTTTAGCGTTAAACCGTATGAAAGTAATAAAGACTCGTACCCTCCGATTCCTCCTCCTGCGACCTTTCCCTCCTTGCGCTCACGTAGTAACTGCCCGATGTAGCTGCCGGGCAGTGCCATCAGCTTCTCGGCGCAGGCCTGCTGGTACGACAGTTTCCCCACGAAGTAGCCCACCATCACGGCTAGCGTCACCTTGGGGAACGGCCCGAAACGAGGGTTCGGCTTCAGCTTGCCTGAAATGTACCAGAATTTCATAATCAACGAGTTTATAAGAAACATTATATATTAAACTAGCTGAACCCAGCATGCCTTGCAAAGCCCTTTTTCCTACCTACTACCTACCTACCTACTACCTTCACATAAACCATCTGGTAAATAGTCCGAATAAAGCCTAAAAAAAAAGTTATAAAATAACAATGAAAAGTGGCATTGATTTTTATATATATATAGATTTATTGAGACACGCATGTTAGAAAACATTATAATCACAAATTACAATGATGGCATGCTAGGTCTGTCCTGTATCGGTTGGCCAATTTTCAGAGTAGGCCCGAATGTTCTGTGTGACTCAGCACAGCTATCTGTTCCCTTTTTTCTATACAATAATTTTCTGCAGCATCACCAGCATTGTAGTTGGAAAATATTCCACAGGAGCTTACCTCCTATCCGGACAAAATTATCCTGTGTATTGCCTAGTCATGGTCTACTCGAACTTGTGTATCATGTTAACAGTTTAATCGAAGTTCAATTAGCTGTTAAAGCATGAAGATGTAACAAACATGAACTTATGAAATGAGCCAAGTTGGTTATCTCCAGGAAAGTGGTGTGATTTTGGCTCATATCATTCTGTTCTATTATGATGATTAAGTTCAAAAGTTATAAAGGGAATATAGAATGTATATAATAATGTAAAAAAAACTCGTAAATAAATTGCAACAGTAATGAGGATTCTAAACAATAGTAAGGAGTAGTTAATTATAGATAGATTATAGGGTTAGTTATAGTTAGTAGTTGCCAATACTGAAAAGAAAAATACTGTTGTTACTACTGTATTCTGTTGCATCCAGTTAGACAGAAACCAACCGACCCAATAAAGTTGAGAAAAGGCAAGGCAAATGATAAATAAGCTACAACTGCAGTCATTTTCAGTTGATATAAGTACAATCGTATAGAGAAAGAAGCCTTCAAAAGAAATACTCAATTACAAATAAATTGGCTAAGGACTTAGCCAATCCTTCTTCCTGTGGGGTTTGGAAGAATTATTTTACCTAAAAAGACAGCAAATACGAGACCATTTAATTTTAGTCTCTACCAACTACAACAATTTTATGAAATCACAACCAATCAGAATGAATCCCAGAAAATCAGGTTTATTATTTAATAATATTATTACTCAGAATTGGAAGGTGGACGCACGGGTCCGAGAGAAATGGAAGGAGTGGAGGGAGGCCTTTGCCCAGGAGTGGGAAAGAGCAGGCTAGGAAAAAATTATAATAATTATTTATTCATCAAAAACATTGTATTACATGCCAACAATTTACAGAATCGTTTATATGTATGGTGTACAAAGACTACAATAAAATGGTGGGTGAGGTGCTGTATTCCTAGCTAGGTTAATAGATAACCTGTGTTAAGGAGTACAGTGCCGGTCCCCAAGGAAATAAACAATAAAATCTTACACAGTATGCATTGTAGTACATTTTGATGTGGTTAATACAAACAAATTTTGATATTTAACCATAAGATATTTTTTACCTACTATGGCTTAAAACTAAAATACCAATTTTTGGGTTACTTAGTTATTTTCTGACTAGTTAAATGTGTGTTTTCAGAGCTCAAAGTGGAGTTGTGTGACTACTCAGATCTAAATGAGCTAAGGATCTATAATTCTACACAGATGGATCAAAAACCAACATCCAAACTGCTGGTTAAAGGATCACACTTAAACCCTAGATGGAGGATGAAGGAGAGCCTTGCGGATTGCATAACAAACCAAGGAAGATTGATCAGCTACTTCTGGAGGAAAGGGAGCTGGTTGGAGTAAAGGCCACCATGGCTCAAGTACAACTACTACCAGTTGAGTCCACCAACCTCCATAGTACCACAGAATACATAATAGTACTACGGACAGAAGGGACACTCCCTTCCCCGCGCTCATATTAAATACCGCACCTCACCCCGCACTTCGAGGTAGTCGTCGCCGACTCTTGAGCAGGGGCTCGCGCTCATATTGTAAGAACCGCAGCGCTGCACTATTGACACGAATTCCGAATTTGTATATTTACATAAACTGCTTGTAAGATTTCGCATTTTCAATACCATGCGATTTAATAACATTTTTATTTAGGAATAAGTCATTTAAACGAAAATATTTTAGTTTAAGCAATATTTAGTTAGGTAGGTACCTTATTTTGTCATTATTAATTTAATAAATAAATATTTTTTACATAATAACTATCTTATTATTACTTTTATTTCATTATGAACCCGACTATACAAATAAATAATTAAAAGCCCGCTGCTCATACAAGGTCACTTCATAATAATGTGCGTGCATTCGGGCAGCGAGGTGTGATAGTACTATAGTCTGACACTCAGTCACAACAAAATATGCCTGTTGAAGATTAGATTTAAGAAGCGAGTTTTAAATTAACGATTGCTGCAACAGTCCAATATATTATGAACTTGATTGTATTGGTTGCATTATCTAAATTATCATCCACCTTTGATACAACACTAACATTGAACATTTATGTGATTTAAACAGAGACAACAATTTACCTTGAAGTATGGTTATATTAAACAAAAAAATATGTTGTGCAGAGGGCAAATTATTGTTTTTATCAAATATTTTTTGATAACCGAGCTACTTCTATCATTCAACATAAGTTTAGTAGCGGATAAGGGGAGATATTACGATAATATTATGAGTATTATTTACAGGTTATGTTAGGTAGTTTACCCTTAATAATTTTACGATATTGAGTAAGACAGGTAGTAGTTTTTTGACAACACAGAGAGCATAATGTTATACAGTAGACATATACTGACCGCTTAGAACGGCGCCGTAAGCGCCAAGCCCGAGCGCGGTACCCAACGGCAGAGACCGCTGGAAGAAGCTCTCTCTGTTGCATTCGCCCAGCACGCGCAGCTCGTCCGGCGCAAACTTGTACTCCGACTGAACCAAGAAGCGCACGGTTACGCACGGCTCCTACTCGGCCACATCGCCATTACAATAATAACCTTACCGGCAGTATCCCTTGTTGACCCGGCGCCGCCTGCTCCCCTGCTGGCAGCTGCGTTGCACTCTCACGATACCCATACGAATTAGGCGCCATCTGCTCCCCTACTGGCATATGCGTCGCACTCTCGCGATACCCATACGAATTAGAGTCTGTCATATTTAGCAGACAAACTACTTTAGTCAAAAAAACTGATAAAAACCAATACAAACAGTACTGAACGAGCTAGTGCATTACTTCATCGCTTTCAGTACTGTCGTGTGACATGACTTGCCGATTGACATCTATTTTTCTTCTGGCTCTCGACTTTTATTTGACATTTGATAGTGATGTTGCCAAATTATTATAGAATCCTTTAAAGCAGGGCTATGAATACCGTTAAAAATTAGGTATCGTTACCTCCTTCATTCGAAGGTAACGTTAATTTCATAGGTAACGTTAAGTCTGGTATCGATAGTTGGGTGGACTTTTACCGGTAATTTGACTTAACGTTATCAATGATTTACCGTTAAATGATAGTGTTATCAGGTAACGATACTTGATACCGATACCAAATTAACCCTATAAGTAACGGTATTTTTCTTTCATCTCTTTCTTACGAAGCATTTATGTCGTCATAATAGCTTTTTTTTCTGTTTCCACTTGCTGTGAGTTTAGTCGCCACCCAAAACCGAACGCAAACGGTTTATCTGTTCATTTACCGCCTTATTCATAAAAATAGTTAAGAGTTGTTTAAGTTAAGCTTGGTTTATCTCGCATGCCGTCTCACTTCAATAATATTCAAATGAAAGTGACGGCATGCGAGATAAACCAAGCTTAAGTTAAACAACTCTTAACTATTTTTATGAATAAGGCGGTTAGTATTTAAAATTACCTACGTGAGTTAACCGAAATGGAAGGTAAGTGACTGTAACGATAAAAGTATCGATACTTTTACCGTTACCAGGGAACATTAATAAACTGATCCGATACCAAATTACCGATACCAGTGATAACGTTAATAAATTAACATTATGAAAATATCGTTACTTACCGATACTTTTATCGTGAATTTGGTAACGTTAACAAGCCCTGCTTTAAAGTCCGGTCAATTTAGACATCCAAGGTTACAAATATTCCGACTTGGCTGAATATTGGTAGGATTGTTCAATATACTATTATAAAGAAAATGTGAAAAGTCCTCATCGATCCAGCACGTGCAAAAAAAGTTACTCGGGGTCAAAGGTCACAAAAACGGGGTTTTCACGATTTTCAGCAAAACGGTAAGTTTTATCATAAAATTAGCTCCGACAAAAATTGTAGATCAGTTAATTATCTATAAAAAGTGTCTAAATACTTTTTTCCTAAGAGCCACCGTTTTTGACATACATAATTATAATGATTAAAAAAGTTGAAAGAGTTGTAATCGTCATAATATGCACACGTTTTCACGCCACCTTTGAAGTAGTGTTTTTAGCGCGTTTTTTTAATGTGGTTTCCCCAGTAAGCCTATTCCACTGATCTTTTATGATTCTGTTTAATTTGAAACTATTGAATAACTGTAGATATTGACAAGGGTTGAAAATGATGAAAGGAGTGTAAATTAAAAAAATTAGAAAATTTATCCATCTGAATCTAAATTATCATTAACTTCTGCTTTCTCTTGTTCTTCTTCTTCTTGTTTATCTTCTTCATTTTGGGTGTTAATAAACTGTCCCAATAATGACACATCACATCGCACATTGATAAGAAGACCGTCACTATACGAAAAATGATGTTTTTCTGTTAGCAGTGCCATCTCTCAGCGCCCGTAAATACAATTTTTTTCCAAAGACACCAATCGTCGTAACTATAATATTTATCGGTAGATGGCGTTAGTGTCGAACTGCTTTATCGACAATGTTGATACGATCTGGTAAGACAGACCGCCATTTTTTCATTAGTGACTGTGAAGTTAACAAAAACGGTTTCATCTGGTGTATTCCATAGTGACATTATTTGGTTAAAGGCGATTTGGATTGACCATACTTCGTAATCGTCACATTTTGTTAAGCGTCGTTTATTAAGCTATTTTTATTTTGTAAAAATTGCCATGTTGTAAAGACATACTGACATTTTTTATTTAGTGGCACTCTTCCAGTTACAAAATTTGAAGTATTTGATTCGATGATTAACTCAGAACGTCATTATTTCTTTAGTGCCTTTCTTCCTATAAGCCAAAAAGAGGATTTGTATTCAATTCGAACGACATACTGACATTTTTTTTTATAGTGTCACGTCTTTAGACAGCTAAGCTTCCTTTGACTGAAAGGAAGAAAAACGACATCAAATCGTTGATTGATCAAAATCTCATTCCTAATTATTACGTTTCTTCCTATTTTGATAGAATCCTTTTAAGAATAAGTTTAATTATTGTTTTAAAGTAATATTCTTGATCTCAATTAGTTAAGTACAATTTATATTATTAGTAATTACACAATGATTGTAATATTCTTACTAACTTTTTTACTATTTTGATAGTTATTTTGTTTTTAGAACTACCTACTTTATTTTGCGGGCTATTTGATGCAAAAAAAGCCTTTTACATATAAAACACGACCCTTAATTTTAGTGTTTATCTTTAACATGACCTGTTATTACAATGTTTATGTTCATTTTTATCACCTAAGTTTGTTGAAGTTTTGTAACAAAAATTAAAGTCTGAAAATATGTATAAAAATGTGATTATCCTAGCTGTTGCCATTGCAAACAAGTTAATGTTTAAGTATTTTGTATTAAACTTTGAAATAAATTTATTTTATAAATAAAAACAGTTTAATCTTTACAAAATTAAATTTTATGTATTGTTATTGTGTCGGTTGGTTGTCATGAAGTAGGAAATGTTTAACATTTTCATTAATAGTATAACGTTACTAAAAAGGTTTTTTGAAAAAATCTGTTATTTAAAAATACTTTTTCAAAAAAAAATAAAAATACTTTACAGTCGTGTTTAATGCTCTCTACAATAAAAATCTAACATGATATCGTTTTTTTATACTTTCTGGTGCAAAACTCATTATGTTTGGTAAAACTTTAAATGCTTCTACTGAAAAAAATGGTTTTTTGGTTAGTGTCACTATTCTTATCAAGGTGCGACATGTCTCTTCGTCAGCATCAAATGAATCTTCAATTGTTGGCAATTCAAAATTGGAGCATGACCGGCCTTGACAGTTTGTACATCTACAGAACAAAACAGTCCAACTTTTTTGCAACTACATTTAGCACTACATCCCTTTTCACAGTTGCAAAAAATGGTGTTCAGTAGTTTTTCTGGTGCAGGTGGAAGTAAAGTTTGAACTGGCTCTAATGATTTGTCGACCAACTTCCAACCCCAGTCTTTTGGGTCTAACTGATTACCAAGCCACACTTGAACTTGGTAACATACCCGAAAAAGATGTTGATGAGCAGCCGCTGAGGTTGGAGGAAGACATGCTAACTGCACTTGTTTTTTATTTCGAGTATTTTTAACGAAACATGCATATCTGAACTTATCTAAGCACGTAATTTTTTTAGGAGCTCCATACATAGCGAGAAGAAAGCGAATTCTGTTGGTGATAACTTTTTGTGGAGTTGAATTACTCTTTTTAAAAACTTAAGGTTACACTGGCGTAGAAAATAAGAAACTGGGTTTATTTTATTCGACATTTTCATATTTTATAATTATGTGTAAGATACACTGGCCGATATAACGATATTTTTGCTTGTATTACGGCTTCAGTGATGTATAATATATGTATAAGCATTATGATGATTACAACTCTTTCAACTTTTTGAATCGTTATATCTCAAAAATGGTGGCTCTTAGGAAAAAAGTATTAAGACACTTTTTATAGATAATTAACTGATCTACAATTTTTGTCTGAGCTAATTTTATGATAAAACTTACCGTTTTGCTGAAAATCGTCAAAAACCCGTTTTTGTGACCTTTGACCCCGAGTAACTATTTTTGCACGTGCCGGATCGATGAGGACTTTTCACATTTCCTTTACAATAGTGTATTTAACAATCCTACCAATATTCAGCCAAGTCGGAATTATTGTAACCTCACCCCTATTTTTTAGTCTAATTTGACCGGACTAATAGGGAAACGATAATTTCTTCAGACTTTAATGTGATCCCATTTTGTACTCGTGGTACCGTTTATCAGAGAATCAGAATCAGAATATCTCTGATTCTGATTCTGATTCTATCAGAGAAGTGTTTTCACGCTAGTCGAAAATCTACAATACCTACCATAATGTACAGCAGAGATCAGCGTCAGGTCCTCCAAAAGTCGAGGAATCCTAAACATTTGCCCGTCACGGGACGACCGGCAGACGTGAAACATTGCATTTTGTTTAAATAAACCGGCAAGTGCGAGTCGGACTCGTTCATGAAGGGTTCTGTACCATCCCACGGCAAAAAGTCATGTCTGTTGTAGGTATGGGAGCCCCCCATAAATATTTGCAAAAACGACGAGGTGTTATAAGTTTGACGTGTCTGTCTGTGTATCTCTGTCTGTGTGTGTCTGTATGTGGCATCGTAGCTCCCGAACGCATGATCCGATTTTGATTTAGTTTTTTTCGTTTGAAAGGTGAATTAGTCGAGAGTGTTCTTAGCTAGGTATGTTTGAAAAACATCGATCCAAGATGGCCGCCGCCACAAAATGGCGGAGTACATATTTGTTCACAACTCCTATTAATATGGGTATCAAATGAAAGGGCTTGATTAGTAGAATACTATACACTATAACCACGGAAACAAATTTCAAATCCAAGATGGCCGCCATCACAAAATGGCGGATTATATATTTTTACAATTCCGTCAATATGGGTATCTAATGAAAGAGCTTGATTAGTAGAATACACTATAACAAATTACAAATCCAAGATGGCCGCCATCACAAAATGGCGTATTAGGTAGGTACCTACATACAGGGCACGCCACGATAGTGGCGGTAAGTCCCCTCTTTGAGGAGTGGCTGGAGAGGCGCCACGGCGCCCTCACCTACCGTCTGACGCAGGTCCTCACCGGACACGGGTGTTTCGGGAGGACCGAATCAGGCGGGAGGAAACGCCCGGATGCTTCCACTGCGAGGATCGACCGGAGGACACGGTGGAGCACACTGTGGAGGCGTGCCCTGCTTGGGCAGAGACCCACCGTGTTCTCGTAGCGGCGATCGGTGGCGGCAACCTCTCGCGTCCTGCCCTGGTGCAAGCCATGGTCCAGGGCGAAGAGGAATGGGACGCCGTCGCCTCCTTCTGCGAAGTAGTGATGCTAGCGAAGGAGGTGGCGGAACGAGAGAGGGAGAGAACCTCTCAACGTCCCAGCCGCCGCGGAAGGCGGTCCGGGCGTCGGGGGTCACGCGAAGACCTCCGGCCACCGTAGACGCGGGCCTGTGGACGGTGAGTAACGGGCTAGCTCGCCGTCCGGCCGTCGTCATGACGGCAACAGACCGTGTCGACGGCGCGTACGTGCGCCTCAAAGAGATGTCAGCATTACGGAAGGGGCCCGCAAGGGTCGACGCCCGTTGGGGCTGTCGATTATCGAAAGGTTAACGCGGCTCCGACACAAGGGCGAAGAAGAAACATGGGTTTGGTTTTTAGTCAGTAGAAGTCTGACACTCCCCTTCGCTCTGCCCATGAGCGGGAGGGGGGGAGCACCCACCAAAAAAAAAGAAAAAATACACTAAAACAAATTTCAAATCCAAGATGGCCGCCATCACAAAATGAAGAATTACGTTGGTTTTACAACTCCCTCAATATGGGTAGCAAAAAAATGAAAGGGATTGATTTGTACAATGAGGAATATAAACTAATGAAATTAAAACAAAAAAGCTTGAAAATTGTTTTTCAAGCTTTTTGAGAAAGCTCCAACTGCGGCAAAAAAGCTGGGCATCCTAAACAAGGTTAAGCGGTACTTCAAGCCTGGACCGCTTTAAGTATTATATAAAGCTCAAGTCCGGTCCGGCGTGGAGTATTGATGTCACCTTTGGGATGGTTCAGCCAAATACCAACTTGCCACACTTGACTCTGTAGAGCGCAGAGCCAGGAGGCTAATTGGTGACGATAAGCTGATGGTTGTCAAGCTACATAGCCTGGCCCACCGTCGCAAAGTCGCATGTCTGTCGGTCTTCTACAGACTGTACTTCGGAGAGTGTGCGCAGGAGCTCCACGAGCTGATTCCACCATCTCCCTTCTTATTTATTTATTTATTTATTTATTTATTTAAACTTCATGCACAAGAGTGGTACATAGGCGGACTTAATGCCACAAGGCATTCTCTACCAGTCAACCTTAGGGTCAAATAAGACAGCACTGTGGTAGAGTACAAAAAATAATAATAAGGAGAAAACCATTATGTAATATAAATCTTCTTCCATCGGGAGACTAGACGTATTGCAGGTTATCACCGATACCTAGTCGACATTCCATACATTCGAACGAAGCGCCAAGTCCTTTATTATGCGCACAGCCAAGGAGTGGAATTCCCTGCCTGCGTCGGTTTTTCCGAGTTCATAACCCTAATCTATTTAAGTCGCGAGTAAACAGGCTTCTTCTGGGTAAGCTCGTTCCATCGTCGACATCATCTCTGCCCTTAGGGCCAGATTGAGGTCAAGAGCAAGCCCATTTATAATAAAAAAAGAGTAAAAGTGGAGAACCAATGTTTTATCTTTATTGAGTTGGGGTTTTTTTAAATTTTTAATTTAATTACTTGTTTTACTTTAATTAGTGATATGTCTTTGGATTGACGTTTGTCAATGGTGGGTTTCCAGGACAACGAAGATATCAGTTTTGTCAGATATAATTATAATATTATACGAATAGCAAAATGTACGTTTGATCTTTTATTTAATATTGGCGACGAGATGGCCGAAGTTAAAAAGTTAAAACGCATACGATCCTCATTACGAGGAACATTCACAAGGATTGAAAACTATATTAATGAGGAATTACAGTTTTCTATTGAAGAAATTGCAACACGACTACAAACACTGAAAGAGAATTTTTCAAAATTTCAAGAGATTCAAACCGAAATTGAAAAAGAAACTGAGGATAGTGAATTAAACAAAGAAATAGATTACAGGTTCGAAGTTGAAGAATTATATACTAAATTACGTTCAAAATTCTTACAATTACAAAAAGAAAATGAGATTACAATTGTGCCTCCTAGTAGTGCAACGGACACACAGTCAAGTTACGAAACAGCAATCAGCATCAAAGATAAACCATTTCGTATGAACTTTCAGCCGTTCCAAGAGAACGAAACTTTTACGAATTTTACCAAACGATTAAAGGTTTACTTCTTGCTGAACAATATTACAGATGGTAAGGTAAAAGTGTACGTACTACTTTGCACGATTTCGCCAGATCTACACGAAAGAATGTATAATTTATGCTCTCCAGAAGATCCCTTGAACATGACTTTCGAAGAGATTACAAAGATTTTAGATGATAACATTGATCCTAAACCCAGTATTTGGACAATGCGACACAAATTTATATCTCGCATGCAACAACAAGAGGAAACTGTGGTCACATACGCCTCCGAGCTTAAAAAACTATCTTCAAATTGTGAGTTCAAATGTCATAACTGTAAAAAACAAACTTCTGATAGTTTTTTGTGCCTACAACTCATTCGAGGGTTAAATGATGGTGAAATTAGGACGAAAATACTGCAGGAAAAAGATACAACCTCATTTTCACAATTGGTGCAGATTGCCACTGCTACAGAAATGGGAAAGAACGAAAACGCAACAATGTCCCTAAATGATTTCAAAAACATGAACATACAAAAGAAAATTTTTAAAACAGAAATTAAGATGAGAACATACACTGGAGAAATCATTAGACCGATTGGAGTAGCATACGTTAAATGTTTGTACAACACTCAATTGTTTTATGGAAAACTATACATCATTGATCAAAATGTTGACCCGATTTTTGGCAGAAGCTGGATGAAAGAACTACATGATATTGATATAGCAGATATAAGAACAATACAAACTACAATTCATAATAACAATCTAGAACAATTGTTAGAAGAATTTTCTTCATCTGTATTTACATCAGACCTAGGCAAAATTCCAAATCACAAAGCTCATTTAAGTTTAAAAGAAAATACTCAGCCGATCTTTATTAAACCAAGAAGAATTCCATACGCATTGAAACCAAAAGTTGATGAAGAAATAGAAAGACTATGTACACAGGGTGTGCTTACGAAAGTTGACCATGCCGAGTGGGGAACACCTATTGTTCCAATAGTAAAACCAAATGGGAGTATTCGATTATGTGCTGACTACAAGATTACTCTAAATAAAGTAATAAAAGATGAACAATACCCCATACCTATAATTGAAGACATATTTTCTGAAATGAACGGAGGTAAGCTTTTCTGCACTTTAGACATTACACAAGCATATTTGAATATGGAAATGGACGAAGAAAGCGCTCACATGCAAACCTTGAGTACGCACAAAGGAACGTACAAAGTTAATAGACTAATGTTCGGCGTTAAAGTAGCGCCAAGCCTGTGGCAGAGATTCATGGACAAATTACTACAGGATCTCACAGGAGTTAAATGCTTTTTCGACGATATTATTATACAGGGCTCCTGTGAAGATGAGCTACTGCAACGATTACGACAGGTCCTCCAAATACTTAAGACGGTAACCTTCGAGTGAATAAAGAAAAATGTCACTTCTTTAAACAATGCATTAACTACCTTGGACACACGATCGACAAGAACGGACTACATAAGAATAAAGACAAAATAAAAGCCATTACCAGCACTTTACGCCCTACCAACATAAACGAATTGAGAACTTTTCTTGGGATGGCCAATTACTACAATAAATTTATAAACAATATGGCTTCTATTACAAGTCCTCTAAACGAGCTACTTAAGAAAAGAGCTATATTTACCTGGTCTCCCAAGTGTGAAGAAAGTTTTAAAAAAATAAAGGAAGAAATTTTGAGCGAAAGGGTATTAATTCATTTTGATCCTAAAAAGCCACTTATACTAGCTACAGACGCTTCGCCTTTAGGGTTAGGTGCAGTGCTTTCGCATAGATTACCTGATGGTTCTGAACGACCTATTGCTTTTGCTTCTAGATCTTTATCAAGCAGTGAGAAGAAGTACAGTCAAATTGATAAAGAAGCTACAGCTATCTACTGGGGCCTTAAAAAGTTCTTTCACTACTGTTACGGTCGAAAATTTACATTAGTTACCGATCACAAGCCATTAACATCGATCTTTCACCCGCACCAGACGCTACCAGCTATGAGCACGATGAGACTTTTTCATTACGCTCATTTTCTATCCGGATTCAATTACGAGATAGAATACAGAAGTTCTGCAAACAATTCTAATGCTGATTACTTATCCAGATTTCCAGTGGAAAAAGTTCATGATAATAAAAAAGATCAACACTCACAATTTCAGCTACAACAAATATACAAAATCGAAGTAAGCCCAGATATTATAGCCCGAGAAACAAAAGAAGACAAAGAAATACTTCCCTTACTACAAGCATTAAAAAAAGGACGTTCTTTGAGAGAACTCGGGTATAATGACAATTAATTTACACTACAGGATGATTGTATTTTGAAAGGTACAAGGGTTATTATTCCTTCTACTTTACGTTCGCAAATTCTTAATGAATTGCATACTGGTCACACTGGGATTTTAAAAATGAAATTATTAGCACGTAGCTACGTTTACTGGAAAAACATGGACAGAGACATTGAAAACAAAGTGAAATCATGTAGAGCATGCCGGCTAGAGCAAAACCAACCAGCAAAAGCTCCTTTACACCATTGGGAAGAGCCAAGTGGCCCTTGGCAACAAATCCACATTGATTTCGCTGGCCCAGTGTCTGGTTATCAATTATTCATTATAATCGACGCCTTCACAAAGTGGGTTGAAATAATTCCAGCCAAAATAACGACCAGCTCTTGGTGTATTCGAAAACTAAAAGAAATATTTTCCACTTTTGGCGCACCCTATATTCTCGTTTCAGATAACGGCCGGCAATTTATATCACAAGAATTCAAAAATTTTCTCACAGATTATAACATAACTCATAAAATTAACATAACTCATACATTAGTTACCGATCACAAGCCATTAACATCGATCTTTCACCCGCACCAGACGCTACCAGCTATGAGCACGATGAGACTTTTTCATTACGCTCATTTTCTATCCGGATTCAATTATGAGATAGAATACAGAAGTTCTGCAAACAATTCTAATGCTGATTACTTATCCAGATTTCCAGTGGAAAAAGTTCATGATAATAAAAAAGATCAACACTCACAATTTCAGCTACAACAAATATACAAAATCGAAGTAAGCCCAGATATTATAGCCCGAGAAACAAAAGAAGACAAAGAAATACTTCCCTTACTACAAGCATTAAAAAAAGGACGTTCTTTGAGAGAACTCGGGTATAATGACAATTAATTTACACTACAGGATGATTGTATTTTGAAAGGTACAAGGGTTATTATTCCTTCTACTTTACGTTCGCAAATTCTTAATGAATTGCATACTGGTCACACTGGGATTTTAAAAATGAAATTATTAGCACGTAGCTACGTTTACTGGAAAAACATGGACAGAGACATTGAAAACAAAGTGAAATCATGTAGAGCATGCCGGCTAGAGCAAAACCAACCAGCAAAAGCTCCTTTACACCATTGGGAAGAGCCAAGTGGCCCTTGGCAACGAATCCACATTGATTTCGCTGGCCCAGTGTCTGGTTATCAATTATTCATTATAATCGACGCCTTCACAAAGTGGGTTGAAATAATTCCAGCCAAAATAACGACCAGCTCTTGGTTTTTTTTTTTTTTTTTTTCTTTATTAGTAAGAACCAAGTTCTTACTTTACTAGTTAATTGCAATCTAGCCTAAGAAGACTAATAAACATTTGGGGGTAAGGAACAGGGTGTAAAGCTCCTCATTATCCCCCATAGAAAAGGGAGGATCCTCCGACCGGACGGGTGTTGTGTCCGGCGGGCTAACTGCCCGACAGTTGTAAGTCGGGAACTCCTATATAGGCTTATGTCGCGGATAATGTTGATAGCGCGATGTAGGAATCTCTGTCGCTAGTTCGCAGGTGTTGCGATAGATGTCGCTAGTCGCCACATCACTCCCCTCCGAGACCGGAGGTCGAAAGCAGGTTAAGTCTTGGCGCTTGTCAGCCAGTGGAAGGTTCCAGTGAGTCGGAACCGGATGCCGCATAGTTCACGGTGAGTCGGAACTGTCTGCGGTGATGCCCCAGTGAGTCGGGGTGATGCTGCGTATGCTCCAGTGAGTCGGAGTGTGCAGTGCTGCGTAGTGGCTGGCTGCTGCGTCGACCAGGAGAGAAGGGCGTCTCTGCTTGCTGACCGGCCGAAGTGCAGTGTGCTGTGCCAAAGTCGCTGATGAGGCTGGGGGTGATGTCCAGGAATGCGCTTCCGCTGCATGCTGGTGGACAGGATACCCCATGAAGCCGTGGCTGCTGGCTGACGGTATGACTCGCTGCTCGAAGGCGAAGGGGAAGTGATGACGACGTATGAAGTGCTTGCACGAAGGCTGCGCTGACGTTCATGCTCGGGGTCACCAGTTTGAGGGTAAGGAACAGGGTGTAAAGCTCCTCATTATCCCCCATAGAAAAGGGAGGATCCTCCGACCGGACGGGTGTTGTGTCCGGCGGGCTAACTGCCCGACAGTTGTAAGTCGGGAACTCCTATATAGGCTTATGTCGCGGATAATGTTGATAGCGCGATGTAGGAATCTCTGTCGCTAGTTCGCAGGTGTTGCGATAGATGTCGCTAGTCGCCACAAACAATTTAAATCTAACTTATTATGCTACGTTATAAATTATGTTAATGCTAAGAATAGTGTCCATAATTAGGTAGGTATAATACCAGCTCTTGGTGTATTCGAAAACTAAAAGAAATATTTTCCACTTTTGGCGCACCCTATATTCTCGTTTCAGATAACGGCCGGCAATTTATATCACAAGAATTCAAAAATTTTCTCACAGATTATAACATAACTCATAAAACCATTGCACCATACCACCCAGCCACAAACGGTCAAGCAGAACGCACAGTACAGACTATAAAGAGAGCTTTACGATCTATGGAGGGGGAGAGCGGTGATCTAGTTGACAAACTGACTACTATTAAAACCCGTTTGAGACGTACACCAGGCCCCAATACCCAGAGCCCTTATCAGTTGATGTTTGGCAGGGAAGTAAGAACCAGGCTGCACGCCATGCTGCTCAAAATAGAGAATTCCACTCATTACCGAACATCGCCGGATAATTTACGACAATTCAAACTGGGAGATAGGGTACAAGCTAGGAGTTACACGTCACCGCATCAGAGGTGGACATTCGGTAGGATCCTGTCTCGCCTGGGACATTTACACTATGAGGTGCTCACAGATGACGGCAAGGTCTGGCGCCGACATCTTGACCAGCTGTTGGCAGCACCCCAAGTGCAGCAACTGGAATCACGGCCGAGGGATGTTATGTCTTTGGATTGACGTTTGTCAATGGTGGGTTTCCAGGACAACGAAGATATCAGTTTTGTCAGATATAATTATAATATTATACGAATAGCAAAATGTACGTTTGATCTTTTATTTAATAATTAGATTATTATTTTATTACTCGTATTATAATAAAAATATATACAACTAAATATTTTGTGAATATTTCAAGTGCCTACCTAGTACCTACCGTTTGTTGTATGGGAGCCCTTTTTTTTTGGAGGGTGGGAAATCATCAAATGATTCCTCCCGCTTTGGGCATAGCGGTAGGGACTGTCAGACTTCGACTGACTAAAAACCGGCCACGTAGGCTACGGTATCTCTTTCGAACAACCCGCAGCCCCGACGAGTGTCGGCCCTTGCAGGCCCATTGAGCGCCTCCCTTAGATTTTTATTTTATTTATGTTTATGTTATAGCGGCAACAGAAATACATAATTACTGACAACTATCTAGCTAACACGGTTCTTGAGATACAGCCTGGTGACAGACAAACAGACGGACGGACAGCGAAGTCTTAGTAATGGTCCTGTAGTTGGTAGTTATGTAGTAGGTAGGTAGGTAGGTAGTAGGTGGGTAGATAGTTGGTAGGTAGTAGATAAGCATGCAGTATGTGGGTAGTTGGTAGATAGGGAGGGAGGTAGTAGTCTAGGCAACAAGTGCCTTTTTGATGAACTTTTTTCAGCAGTCTCCGAAAATTATGATTGAGGTGTCATTCGATTCGGAATGGCATCCCGATGATTTTTGAAAAAATTGAAGTTCCGCTTGCAAAAATTGCAAAAGTTATTAACAATTAACTAAAAAATTTAAAATGGTTTTAGTTTTTTGCAAATATCTCAAAACCTAATTAATTTTTTTCAAATTTGAAATAAGATTCAAAAAGGGGAGGAAATTTCCTAAAGAATGTTCTAACTTTCGGAATTGTAGGACCAATAATAATAACTTTCCGATCGGGTTGAAAATACGCCCGAAAACTGGTACTCCGTCTTGCGCAAGCTACGCTCCATTCGGACCTTTAATGAATAAATGTTATTTAAACTTATTAAATATGAAAATTAAAAATTGAAAAAATTCAGGCGCCTGCAGGATAGATCAATACACAATAATCTGTGATCTAAAATTTTTTATCGCGAATTTTCAATAAGTTATCCATTAATTAATTAACAAATTTTTTGTAGCACGAACACTGACATTGCAAGTGCGATAATTATAACACTATTCATCTGAGATTTTTTTCCTTTCGTGGAGCTATTTTTCAAAGGTCTTAGAATAGGCTCTCGTTGGAAAAATTAAAAAAATGTTAATTTTCGTTTTTTTATTAACAATTTACTGAAATGAAAAATTTCAAACCTTCATTAGACATTAAAAAAATCTTTTTTTTTATTATATTATTATTGAACCGTTTTTGTATGATCAGAAGCTACTTAAAAATGATTTTTTATATTTTTTATATCCTGTTTTTTAAAATATTTTTATAAACAAATGCGTTGTTTATGAGATAATTTAATGTTTTTTTTTTTAATATCGTAATCTTTGATAATAATCATGTTTTTTTTTTTAAAACCGTTTCTTAAAAAAAATGTTTTATTGCTTAAAAACGCATTTGTTGATTAACAATTATTTTCTCCCACTTCTAATTAATATTAAGGTATCATTTTTTTTAAATCACCATTATTTGTTTTTTCTTTTCGTTATATAAAAAAAAAATATTGTTTTAGTAAAACTTTCATTGTTTATGTAATAAACAATTTGTTAAAAACAAATAAATTTTTACTTTATATTTTTTTTCTTGTTTCACTTATTGTCACAAAAACAGATATGATTTTTTTTTCAAATTAAACAAAAAGTTGAAAAAAAAATTAAATGAAAAAAAAAACAAAATCATATCTGTTTTTGTGACAGTAAGTAAATATTGTCACAAAAACAGATATGATTTTGTTTTTTTCAAATTAAAAAAAAAACTGTAAAAAAAATTAAATGAAAAAAAAAGAATCATTCTGTTTTTGTGACAATAAGTAAAACAAGAAAAAAAATATAAAGTAAAAATTTATTTGTTTTTTACAAATTGTTTATTACATAAACAATGAAAGTTTTACTAAAACAATATTTTTTTTTATATAACGAAAAGAAAAAACAAATAATGGTGATTTAAAAAAAATGATACCATAATATTAATTAGAAGTGGGAGAAAATAATTGTTAATCAACAAATGCGTTTTTAAGCAATAAAACATTTTTTTTAAGAAACGGTTTTAAAAAAAAAAACATGATTATTATCAAAGATTACGATATTAAAAAAAAAACATTAAATTATCTCATAAACAACGCATTTGTTTATAAAAATATTTTAAAAAACAGGATATAAAAAATATAAAAAATCATTTTTAAGTAGCTTCTGATCATACAAAAACGGTTCAATAATAATATAATAAAAAAAAAGATTTTTTTAATGTCTAATGAAGGTTTGAAATTTTTCATTTCAGTAAATTGTTAATAAAAAAACGAAAATTAACATTTTTTTAATTTTTCCAACGAAAGCCTATTCTAAGACCTTTGAAAAATAGCTCCACGAAAGGAAAAAAATCTCAGATGAATAGTGTTATAACTAACGCACTTGCAATGTCAGTGTTCGTGCTACAAAAAATTGTTAATTAATTAATGGATAACTTATTGAAAATTCGCGATAAAAATTTTTAGATCACAGATTATTGTGTATTGATCTATCCTGCAGGCGCCTGAATTTTTTCAATTTTTAATTTTCATATTTAATAAGTTTAAATAACATTTATTCATTAAAGGTCCGAATGGAGCGTAGCTTGCGCAAGACGGAGTACCAGTTTTCGGGCGTATTTTCAACCCGATCGGAAAGTTATTAATATTGGTCCTACAATTCCGATAGTTAGAACATTCTTTAGGAAATTTCCTCCCCTTTTTGAATCTTATTTCAAATTTGAAAAATTTTAATTAGGTTTTGAGGATATTTGCAAAAAACTAAACCCATTTTAATTTTTTTAGTTAATTATTAATAACTTTTGCAATTTTTGCAAGCGGAACTTCAATTTTTTCAAAAATCATCTGGATGCCATTCCGAATCGAATGACACCTCAATCATAATTTTCGGAGACTGCTGAAAAAAGTTGATCAAAAAAGCACTTGTTGACTAGACTATAGGTAGTAGGTGGGTAGATAGTAGGTAGGTAGGTTGGATATAGCAAAAACCATAAAATTTATGATAGAATAAATTTAATCTATTCTATCATTTACTGTTTGGCACAATGAAGTTCGCCGGGTCAGCTAGTATTGCCTGTATTGCTAGTAAGTGGTAAGGTAGTAGGTATGTAGTATGGTAGGTAGTAGGTTGGAAGATAGTAGGTAGGACTATCGACCCACCCAGAGGCGTCTTTACCTATAGTGCAGGGTGTGCGGTGCACACGGGCGCCGGGTCTAAGGGGGCGCCGAGCGCCCTCTAGTGCGACACCTCGGCGTTAGGGTAGGGCGCGGTTGGGCGAAGGCCCAGGGCGCCAGAGATACAGGGGCGCCAGGAGATTCCATTAAAATATTATCGAATTCGTTCGATCGGTTTTTGAAAAATCAAATGTGGGAAAACCACATGAATTGGTATCAATGTAAAATAAATGCTTAAAATATTTGTGTAAGATATGTTATTACAACCAAAACTGGCAAAGGCGTCTTTACATATAGTGCAGGGTGTGGGTAGTACCCGGGCGCAGAGTCCATGTGGGCGCCGATCAGCGCTCGCTACGGAGCGCCCAAGGAGAAAAATCGAAGACATGACGTGACATCTACCTAACCAACCCCCTCTGGCCTGTTATTTTATTTATTCCATGGCCCCCGGCGGCGCGTTTCAGGGGGCGGCACAGAGCGGAGTCAAGCGGCAGCGTCAGGTCATGGTTATGTCATCAGACAATTAATTAAAATTCCGGTCTGCCGCCCCGCAAATCTAGAAAATCTATACCTATTACTATATTTCTTCTAACCCGCCACCCACTAGTTCCCTTGTCAGTTTGTTAGTATTGATTGGTTAAATCTTGCAACTGAACTTCAAACCAGTTCCCCTCATCCGATTGAGCTGAAAGGTTGCTCACAGTTCATAACTTTGGTTCTGGTGACACTACATTGATTGAAAAGATTGTTTTTTAAATTATTATTTTATTTAAATCTGTATTCACGGTAAAAAGAAAATCTAACCCATCTCATAATTGGAATGCTCAAATTTTTTAGCTCGCTTCGCTCGCTCTTGCCGCAGAGTTTTTATTATTGCCCCATTTTTCAATGCGTTAGTACATAGTAAAAGTAAGTTAAATATAATTTTATTGAATGATAAAAATAACCTTTCCGAGGCGGGGGTAAAATTTTCGAGCTCGCTTCGCTCGCTCTTGCTTTTTTCATAAAGAGTCCATTTTTATCTATATGTATGAATTTCTCATTTATTCGATGTGCCAAAATTGTTGGGTCTGTCTCCACCGATCCCGGGATCTGATTTGGCGTAACACGGATCCCGGCGATTTGTCTCCACGGATCCCGGGATCCGTTTCTACAAAAAAAAAAATTTTTTTTTGTCCACGGATCCCGGGATCCGTGGCTACATGGGGTCGGCGCGACATGTCTTCTTCTTCCATACTTCCCTATTTCTCGTCATCTCAGCAGTCACCTCCTTTCTAGCCATATCATCCTTCACACAGTCCATCCATCGTTTCTTTGGTCTTCCTCTACTCTTATAGCCATCTACATTCATACTCAACATTTTCCTCACAACATTTCCTTCATTCCTTCGCATCATAATAATATGTCCATACCACGACAATCGATTACCAATCAACCATAATACACTATTAGCTGCGGCTTGACTCGGGCGCGCTCGCTGTAAGGCACCAGCAGCGGGTCCCCGCGCTGCCAGGAGCCCGCAGTGTACCGCACTCCCTCCCCGCGCTACATGTACGTACCATGTCTTGTGTATGTGCTCTCTAGCGGCTGGCGCGAGCGGCTTGACTCGGGCGCGCTCGCTGTAAGGATAATGGCTATCGAATATGACGTAGGTACATAGAAACTACTTAGAACCAATGAAATTGAATTAAAAAAAAGATTTGACTTTGAAAAATAAACACAAAGTGTAAATTGTCTTTTTGCTACTTTTCTTGGCTAATGATGAAAATAGAGGGGGCGCTAGGATAATGTTTGCACACGGGCGCTACATGGGCTAGAGACGTCTCTGGACCCACCTACTACCTACATCCCTATGTAGGTAGTAGGTGGTTCGATAGCAGATAGGCAGTAGGTGGGAAGATACTGTAGATAGATAGTAGGTAGGTAGAAGATAGGTGGGGTAGGTGGTGAGATTGTAGCTAGGTAGGGAGGTAGGTAGGACTTAGGAGATAGGTAGTAGGTGAGTAAATAGTAGCTAGGTAGGGAGGTAGATAGAAAAAAGGGCATTGCAACGCATCAACGGTCCAGATAAAAACATAATCTAAGATCTACCCTCGTGCGAGCGAGAGTACGGACGTGTTTACTTGCGGAATAATTACTTTAAAATATTAATTAAATCATTGCAATAACCTAAATGGATACGAAATGTAACGGCTGTGATCAGGGACTGAATTACCCAAAAATTACGGTACCTTTAAATTTCGGTATGACGTCATACCGTTAAATAAGGGTTACCGAAATATTGCGATACCGTTATTTTTTCCGGTAGTGAAATTCTGAGTATGGAAATGCATACCGGTATATTTCGGTAGAAGTACCGTAACCGTTATAAATATATCGGTAGCGGTACCTAAACCTTAATAAATAGGGGTTTGCTTTGACGCACCGCCTCGCCACTGTGTCTGTCGTTCACTTGCCGATTGTTGCACATTATTAGATTATAAACTACATACGCAAGTTGTAGCGCACACACGCGCGCCGCGCATGCATTTCGGTACCGAAATCGTGTAAGGGTTAAATAACGGTTTAGCCCAACCTTTATTTATAAAGGTACCGGTATAGCTCAACCTTTATTTTAAACCGGTACCGGTATATTTTTGAGGTATCTTAACCTTTAACCGTAACCGCTTTCAGTCCCTGGCTGTGATGATGTCATTAAAGATGGGTTACATATGCAGTGTTCGAGAGAAAAATGTAAAAAAATGTATCATCTGAATTGCCTTACCATGTCGGAGCCGCAGTTCAGGGCATTCACAGCGGAGTACAAGAAAAGATGGGTGTGTCCTGAATGCACATGCACTATTCCGAAGAAGGGAAACACGGAAACACCAGTTCGAGGAAACACAACGGTCGACGAAACTTATTCACCAAGTTACGTGAACACTGAGCGTGGCAGTCGTCGCAATCGTCGTCATGCTGAGATAGTGGCCTTTTGGCTTCGCACGGGACTAATTTAAAACTTGTATCTACGTCCTAATTTTAAGTACTTGTTTGTCATATTGTTTACTTTGTTAGTGTTTAATTTTTTGTCAATTTGTTTTGTCCTGTTGGGAATCCAATAAACACTTTTCTTTCTTTCTTTCTTTTCTTTCAATCCAAAGGAGGTCACTGTGATGGACAGCGGGAACCAGGTGCTGGATGAACTACGGGAGTTTCGTTTAGAGATTAAAACTCGTCTGGATGAGCAAAAGAAAGAATTTATACTACTGAAGAAAAAAATAGTTAACACAGAAACAGAACTAAAAGATTTAAAAACCATATTGAAGGTAGTTCAAGAAAAAGCAAATAAAGTCGAGGTTTTAGAAAATAGAATTAAAGTGCTATTGGAAAAAATGAACAATTGGAGACCAGTCTTGCTGCCAGCAATATCAAGGAGAAAAGTAAGACTGAAGAAGTATCGAAAAAGCCGGCTTTGTCATTTGCAAAAATAGTCAAGGAAAATAAAACGGAGGTACTTAACATTATACCAACTAAGGAATGTGTGGCCACAAAATCAGCAGGCATGGTAATAAACAGCCAAAGACAAGAAACAATTAGAGAGTCAAGTTTAAATGGACCAGCTAACGTTAACGAAAAACAACATGAAGACCCAGGAAAAGAAGAAAACTGGACATTAGTTAATAAAAGAAAAACCAGGTATCCAAATAGCGAAGTGAGGAAAGGAGGAAGCGTGGGGTTAAGTGCAATTCAGGGAACTGAGCGTAAAAAATATTTGCATGTATGGCGTCTGCAAAAAGAAACAACTGTGGATTTAGAAGAATACGTGAAAACGTTATACGGAGATGCAATACCGATTAAAATAGAGAAAATTAACCACAAAACAGAAAGAGATTATGCTTCCTTCATTATAGGAGTGCCGGAAAGCAAGTATGAAGTATTGTGTCAACCAGAAAGTTGGCCAGTGAACATTGAGTTCTGCGAATGGATGTGGTTTCGGAGACAAACCAATAAACAACAACCCCCGGAATAAAATGGTGGAGATATTTTACCAAAATGTAAGGGGACTCCGCACTAAATTGGAGGATTTTTATGTAGGAGTTGGGTGTTCAAACGCAAACTTATTTGCCATAACAGAAACAGGCTGCAATGAGTCTATACATGACGCAGAATTGATTCCGCCTGGTTACTCCATTTTACGATGTGACCGAGCAGATGGGCGCAAACACGGAGGCGCGTGTCTCGTGGCCACACCGAGTTTCGAGCTGCGGCGAGTGTCCCTACCCGGTGACGTCAACATCGATCAGCAGGTATTTGAAATAGTTTGCGCGTCAGTGTACCAGCGTAATAGATTATTGTTTTTGTTATGTGTTGCTTATGTTCCACCTAATACTAACGAAAATGAATACATGGCCCTATTAAGAATTATTGAAGGATTGTGTAAAATTTATAGTGACACTATTGTAATAGGTGATTTCAATTTGTATTCTTGTCCTGTAAACATTCTCAACTATTTTCAATGTTTTGGAACTTGTTGTGGATTCACTCAGAGTAACAAAGTAGATAATTGCAATGGTCGACAACTAGATTTAGTGTTGAGTACATTCGTGGAGGAAGAGAGTGTGAGCGTGCGCGCGGCGGAGGTGCCGCTCGTGGCGGTTGACGCGTATCACCCGCCGCTCGAGGTATCGGTTAGTCTGCGGGTGCGTCAGCGCCAACACGCGAGCTCATCAGCACCAATGGTAGATGAACCTCTAGGCTGGAATTTCAATAAGGCCGATTTTTTCGTAATGTACTCATCATTGGCGTCAGTAGATTGGTCTCCAATGTATGAGTTAGATTTACAAAGGAGTTTAGACTATTTCTATAATATTATTAATTCCATTTTAGATGATTGCGTTCCAAAGAATAAGCGAAGTCGTGTAAGCTCAAGGTATATATACCCTGAGTGGTACACTGCTGAAATAATTCGCGACATAAAAATAAAGGCTGTTCTCCATAAGCAGTACAAAACAAGTGGGATGAGGTCTGATTACGAAGCGTTTGCTCAGTGTAGAACTAAAGTAAAAAAAAATATATTTTGTGCTCGTGAACAATATAAGCATCGTGTTCAATATAATATGCTGGAAGATCCAAAGTCGTTCTGGAATTACGCAAAATCTAAAAGAGGTAGTAGAAACCCACAAATTTTTTTAAAGAATGGCGAAGCGTTGAGTGATGAACAGTGCGTTCGGGAGTTTGCCGAGTATTTTTATTCGGTGTAATAGTACGGAGCCGGCCGAGTTAGATGTGAGTGCAGCGATGGCGGAAGCGGGCGGGGAGAATGGAGCGGCGCGGGTACATTTTGATATCTTGCAACTATCGGACGTATATTGCGCGCTTCAACAACTTAAACCGAAAAAGTCTTCGGGACCGGACGGCATCCCGCCTTACATCTTTAGGGATTGTCGAATGGTGTTAGCTAAACCGTTGCAACATATTTATAATAAATGCCTGAATGGAGCTGTGTTTCCTGAGAGGTGGAAGATTACCCGCGTTGTTCCAGTGCCAAAGGGAGGCTCAAAGATGACGGTAGATGGCTACAGACCTGTCGCGGTGCTGTCGACCCCGGCTAAGGTTTTTGAAGCTGCCATTCACAAGAATATATTTCAACAGGTCCGCGGTCAGTTATCAGACGCTCAGCACGGGTTTCGACCGGCAAAAAGCACTACTAGCAATCTTTTGAGCCATATGGCAAGTCTTGTGCCATCGGTAGACAGTGGGGGGCAAACTGATGCTGCTTACTTCGATTTTAAGAAAGCATTTGATTTAGTTAATATTATTAATGTATTGCTTAAGAAGTTGGCAGCATTTGGTTTCACTCCGCATCTGCTTGGGTTTTTTGCCAGTTACTTAAGCGGTAGGCAACAGTATGTGGAATATGCGGGGCACAAGTCAGAGCCATATTTTACCAGATCTGGGGTGAGTCAAGGCAGTAACCTTGGGCCTTTGCAGTTCATTCTGGTCATTAATGACCTGCCAGAAGTTGTAAAAGACGCCAAGTGTTTGCTGTTCGCTGATGACCTCAAGCTATCGCTAGAGATAAGTGGAGTGGATGACTGCGAGAGGCTTCAGAGAGACATAGACAGGGTGATGACCTGGAGCAAGAACAACCTCTTGCAGTTCAACACCTCAAAGTGTGTAACCATCACTTTCTCTCGCGCGCGGGCTCCTATCCTATATAATTATAATCTGGACGGATCGCAAATGGCTAGGGCTGCGGAAGTTAGGGATTTAGGGGTGAAATTCAACACTGAGCTGACGTTTCGTGATCACATCATAAGCTGCTGCAAAAAAGCGTACCGAAATTTAGGGTTTATGCTCCGTATGGTACGTGAATTTACCAACATAAAAGCGATCATAGCTTTATATAACGCTTTGGTTAGAAGTCAACTAGAATGTTTGTAACGCAATTATCTGGGCTCCACATGAATCTAAATATAGGCTCATGTTGGAGAAAGTACAAAATAAGTTTGTCAGGTACGACAATAAAATAAGTTTGTCAGGTTCTCCGAAATGTAACCGATAGAAAACCGAAAGGCTAGCTACTCGTCGACGATGTTCAAGGCTCTGGAGCTTTGACTTGACAAGCGCGTCATTGCCGATGAGCCTCTTGGCTCGTTTCTCAATTGACTCTAGCGCATCAAGCTGGTATTTAGCGGATCCATCCCAGAGATGAGAGCAGTACTCCACACACGATCGGACTTGCGCTTGATATAAGTTGAGCAGCTGTTTCGGTGTGAAATACTGTCTCACCTTTGCTAGGATTCCCAGTTTCTTGGCAGCCAGTTTAGCCTTAGCCTCGATGAACGGACCGAAATTGAGGGTTGACGTAAACGTAACGCCAAGAAGCTCAATGTGATCGGTTAACGGCACGGTCACATCACGGAAAGTAGGAGACTGTTGGAAATCGCTCCTTTTTGCGGAAAAGAGACACGCCTGGGTTTTAGCAGCATTGAACTTGACCAGGTTGGCGTCGCCCCATTCGGAGACAGCCTTCAAGGACAAGTTCAACCGCTCCACCATGGCCTCGCGTAGAGACCGGATCTGAGACCCACTAGCCCGCGCGTTGGACGTGTACCTCTCAGCAACAGTGCTGTCGTCTGCATACCCAAAGGTGCATACATTTCGGAGAGTGTGCGAGGGAATTGCACGATCTAATTCCGCCAAGCCCGTTCCATCATCGGACTACAAGACGTACGGCGATGCGCCACCGTTATATGGTGGACATCCCACCCATACGCACTAAACGGTTTGGGAATACTTTCATTTTGACTGGCCTGTTGGTCTAGTGGTTAGTGACCCTAACTGCTATGCCGGAGGTCGTGGGTTCGATTCCCACCCAGGACAAATGTTTGTGTGATGAGCACGATCATTTGTTCTGTGTCTGGGTGTAATTTATCTATAATATGTATGTATTTAGAAATATATAAGTATGTTTATCAGTTGTCTAGTACCCATAACACAAGCTCTGCTTAGCTTGGGACTAGATGGCGTTGTGTGATAGTTGTGGAATATTATTATTATTATTATTATTATTATTGTGCGTACAGCTAAGGAGTGGAATTCCCTGCCAGAGTCTGTATTTCCTGATAGCTATAACCTAGGGGTCTTTAAGTCAAGAGTGAATAGGTTACTTCTAGGTAAGCGTGCTCCATCGTCGACCGCATCATCACTTTCCATCAGGTGAGATAGTGGTCAAACGTGAACCTATCAATAATAAAAAAAAAAAAAAAAAGGTACTTTTATTTAAAATTGTATGGTGTATAGTATACCCATTTTATCCGCTCATGTACCCGACTTTATTTATTTTGGGTATGGTTGGGTATAACGAGCTGGGGGTCAGGAGGCATCTCACACTCACCTCGTACATATTCAAGGTACTTAGAGGGAAGGTACATCATGCGGATATTTTAGGGCAGATAGGTTTGTGTGTTCCGGACAGGTACGTGGGGCGACGTCGACAGCCACGCTTGCTGGCGGTGCCGCGCGTGCGGACCAATCTATTGGGCGAGGCGCCACTGACGCGGGCACTCCGCATTCTTAACCTCATAGCTTGTGACATTGATTTATTTGGTTGTTCTCTGAGTGAGTTCACAAAAAATGCTATGTTTGTAATTAGTTATAAAATTTAAATGAATATTGTTATTGTGTACACCACAGAAGAGATAAAAGAGGTTAGAAAGGCCATGTGGGCGGGGCACGCGCGCCGCTTATATGATCAGACGATCATATGTCGACAAAATTTGATTTACTGACCAACAATCGCGCTCATATTGTGACAGCGAACGGAGCTCCGCGAAAAAAAAAGAATTATGCCGTGTTGCGCGATTATTACGTGTCGGAAAAGAAGCCAGGTGTGCAGTGTGGCTCGAGAAGGGATTTCTCTTCATCGGTAAGTCTAAAAACCTTAAAATACAAGTGATATTTGTAATTATTACAATAGTATTATGTAGTTCGCAGACAAAAATGATACAATCGCAAGAGAAACGAAATTATGTACATTGCTTGCAATACGTGGGTACCATCTTGTACTACGTGGGCGATTGCGCAATGCATTTCGTTCACTGCGAACGTCGCGTGCGACGAGCCAAAGTTTAAATTCTGCCTACTCTTTGCGTTTCGATAGTGTTGTACCAAGTTGTCAATAATGTCGATATTTAGTATGTGTGAATGCATTCAAATGATTATTATGTTATGATTAAAATAACTTTTGTTTATCACATACTATCAATACCTTATTATTGTTTATTGATTGTTTTTCATCTAAAATTTGTTTTGAGGTTAGCCATTTATAAATCGAAACATACATTTTAAATTTTATTTTTAGGTTTCCAACAGATCCAGATATGTTACAGACCTGACTAAAGCTATTATAGAAAAATATTAGTGTGAGATTGCATTTTATTCTGAAAAATTCGAATTTGAAAGATAGCAAGCGCATGCTATTGCTACTTAATAAATACGTTTTATTTCAAGACAATAATAAAATCTGAATTGAAATTGAATTTCAAGTACTTAATGATCAATATTTGAAAAAAATCTTTTCTGTTTACTTTTTATCTTTAATTTTTTATGTGTGAGAGACCAATAAATATTTTTGCTTTCTTATTTTCTTTCTTTCTGTCCCGTCCCGAAATTAAAGCAAAAACTGCAAAACTTAAAGTAACAAAACTCAAGTAATTTTATCGATATACATTATCGACCTTTTGGTCACCGTAACATGTATGAGAAATATACGCAAGTGTGAGTGTACGTCAAACGCAATGTTTGCGCTAGTGTGACAACCAGTAGCAAGCTCGCGATCTAAGTGAGTGCGGTTTATTTGTGTGCATAATTCGCGTACTTATTAGCGTCTTGCATGTAGTGGATATAGAGAGTGGGAGACAAGCGGCGACACGCGTTCTAATACAAATCAGGAACTATTTCCTTTCTAACCTCTTTTATCTCTTCTGTGGTGTACACTATCGCATTAGGTAACTCTGTAAAGATAGTCGTAAGATGGAGAAATAAATAAATAAAAAAATAAAATCTTGAATATAATCTATCATTGACCGTTTGGCAGAACGAAGTTCGCCGGGTCAGCAAGTAAAGAATTTAGAAGTACAATGATCGGCACGATCGGTCCCTTTGGTGGTATGAAGTGAGACGCGGGGCGGGGAAAGTGCAGTGATTGGCCCGTAGCGCATCGCGTCATAGCCGTCACTCGGGATTTGTTCTTTACTCCTGAGCTGCACTTACCTCACGACCAATATTAATAAACGGGTGTGCGTTTTATATTTGTCATAAAGTGTACGATCTTCTTCTTCTTATCGTGTGGGCAGTAAGGTCTGTAGACCCCACACACCCTAGTGTCAGAGTTTCTAAACCGCCGCAAGGGCCTCTGACATGGTTTGACGACCGCCATTTGGCGGCCGGGACCACCGGCTTATACGTGCCTCTGCCTTCCGAAGCACGGAACCATCTTTTTATCAGACAATCAGGTGATTCAAGCTTGCAATGTCTTAGCCAAACTGGAAACAACTTCACAAAGTATGCTTCCCGTGGGAATCGAACCCACGACCACCGGGTCACAAGGCAACGCCTAAACCACTCGACCACGGAGGCAGTTAAAGTGTACGATGCGCACAGCGATCCCCACTCTTCCGCCGAGCGCTCAAGAACCGTGCCGGTATCTGTACCTATAATATTAAAGTATTTAAATTTTTATCGATCAAATCTGCATACGACCCGTGCGTGACCTGTCACCTAACTACCTACATCTATATAAATAAAAGAAAGTCGTGTTAGTTACACCATTTATAACTCAAGAACGGCTGGACGGATTTAGATGAAAATTGGTAGGGAGGTAGCTAAGAACCAGGAGAAGGACATAGGACACTTTTTTTTTAAATATGTTCAAATATATTAGGTAGGGTAGAAGGTAGAGTAGTAGGTAGGGTAGTAGGTAGGGTAGTAGTTAGGGTAGTAGGTAGGGTAGTAGGTAGGGTAGTAGGTAGGGTAGTAGGTAGGGTAGTAGGTAGGGTAGTAGGTAGGGTAGCAGGTAGGGTAGCAGGTATGGTAGCAGGTAGGGTAGCAGGTAGGGTAGCAGGTAGGGTAGCAGGTTGGGTAGCAGGTAGGGTAGTAGGTAGGGTAGCAGGTAGGTAGGGTAGGAAAAAGAGCATTGCCAACGCATGCGCGGGTTCAGCTAGTTACTAATAAAAAGGAGTAGCGTGGAACCAAGCGTGGAACTTTTGAAAACGGAATATTATGCAGATCAACAATCGTTCCAAAACAAACTTTATTTTATTGGGAAAAAGAAGGTTGATTAATTTAACAGCGTCAGCCATCTTCCGTCAACTCACGGCGGCATAGATATTATCATCGGCACGATTCTTGAGCGCTGACGCAAAAGTGAGTTATTGGGTCCCTTTGGTGGTATGAAGTGAGACGCGGGGCGGGGAAAGTGCAGTGATTGGCCCGTAGCGCATCGTGTCATAGCCGTCACTCGGGATTTGTTCTTTACTCCTGCTGCACTTACCTCACGACCAATAAATAATAAACGGGTGTGCGTTTTATTTGTCATATAGTGTACGATGCGCACAGCGATCCCCACTCTTCCGCCGAGCGCTCAAGAACCGTGCCGGTATTTATACGAGTCGGTTCGACTGCTTAGGTGAGCATATTATGCGAGATGCTTCAGTAAAAAACAACATTAGGAAACCAGATAGTATGACCATAATGCCATGGAATTTGGGTAGGCGTTTGGTGTGGGATACAATACAACATGCGTCGTACCATAAGGTACGCCATCCCATCTTCCACGCGCGTAGGGCTGCACTGGGGCGACTGTTACAGGTGCTGAAAACCCCAAACGACGTAAATAATTACAATAACTTAATGGTAGGTAGTTGTATCTTTGAGCCGTTTGCTGCTGAAACATTAGGGCCATGTCGTTCGACTGTCTACCTACTATTTATCGAACTTTATGTACCTACCTACCTAAACAGTATTGTTTTTGTCAATGCGATAGGTATACCTACAAATAGTATCCTCTTTTGTGTTCTTCTTTTTGCCCTTGCCCTTTTTGTACGATTTTTAGGCCGCCATTTTATTAGGGTTGGTCTGGCTTATAACGTACTTCTTTGTTCGCTAAAACGTGTTCTATCGCCTTTTTCATAGCTTTATTAAATAATTATTATGAAACAAAGTCCTCTGCCGCGTCTTTCTGTCTGTCTGTTTGCGATAAACTCAAAACTACTGCACCGATTTTCATGTTGTTTTCAGCAATTTATAGAGTAACCACTCTATAAAGGAAGGTTTTAGTATTTGATTTGAGTCTTCGCCGCGTTCGCGACAAGCGGCCCGTGGTCACGCACACATGCCCCGCGTGCTTGTCATTTCACGAGGTTGTAACTTGTATGAAGCTTAATCTCTGTCTGCTCTGTGCTATTACTTAAAATTTTAGGTCCGTTTGTCCAGCCCTGAATTAATATATCGCGACAACAGGAAAATACGTTTCGACCTGCAGCTACGATACGAGTAAACTCTTACTCACTTTCGTTACAGTAGGTACAGCACTAATGGGCACTGCAAATGGCGTCCTAGTGGTGTTTGCGCTACGTTAGTGTGGTGTCTAGTTTGCCGTATGTGTGTGTGTATCCCCGTTAAACCGCGCGTCCCCATCTTATCGTATACACTGTTCCCCTACTCAAATTACTGTAACTGGTCAACGCAAGTAACTCGTAAATTAATTAAAGAATAAGGCACAATATGATTGTGTCTTGTAAGTGGCAAATGTCCCTACCACCATGTCCTTATAGATAAGCATAATATTCTAAACTAGCGACCCGACCCGGCTTCGAACGGACGCATAATTCTACACATAAACCTTCCTCTTGAATCACTCTATCTATTAAAAAAAACCCGCATCAAAATCCGTTGCGTAGTTTTAAAGATTTAAGCATACATAGGGACAGACAGCGGGAAGCGACTTTGTTTTATACTATGTAGCGATAGGTACTCATGTTTAGCATATAGGTAGTTTAATAACGAATTAAGCGATATCAGTTTATTTGGAATAAATACTTAAATTAATAATATGAAATATAATAATGTGTACAAAAACTTCTAAACTCCTCAAACATATCTTACGAAAACAGATAAAATTGTTTAAAACAAAATAAATGCCTAATGAACAGATGTTTTTGTGAATACTTCAGGCTTTTTGCTAGCAGTCGCTGCGCTGGTTGTAATCTGTAGTTGTGCTACTTGGCCTATTTGCCATCAGGCGGGGGGTCGCCGTGGTACTTGCGCAGGACGTTGCCGAGGTAAGAGTCCGCGGGCAGCTGGCGTAGACGTTCATCGTATTGTCCCAGGTACGACACGCGCCCGCTTAAATACCCCACGCACATCGCCACCACCACTTTCGGCACCACGCCGAAATGCTGACTCGGCCGCATCATGTCTGAAAACATTCATAGAAGTAAGAAGTCACTCGAAGGAATCACCACCAAAATTTACAAAGCTCAAAAAAAATGTTTTACCGAAGTTATTTTGGGTTAAATTCTTACTTCTATGAACATTTTCGTGGCGTCCTCTACCGACATTAGTTACGTTGTTGTATTGTTTTACATTCTAAATAATATGGTAATGAGGAGAATATTTTACCGTTCTTAATGGCCGCATACGTCAGACTCCCTAGTATCGCACTGTAGGGCAGGCAGCGTCTGTAGAAACTTTCTCTGTCGCATTCCTCCAGCGCTTTCATCTCCTCTTGGGTGAACTCGTAGTACCGCTGAAACAGACGGAGTGTGAGTGTGCGTCACGTGCGCGTGTGAGTGTGTCTGTGAGTGTGCGTAGTACCAGCGGGTGGGTGATATTGCGCGCCGGGGGACAGCTCGGCTTGTAGCGCGCTTCCGTGAAGCAATCACAGTCCAGTTCATTGGCATGATCCTTGCGTTTGGTTCCACTCATACTTTCAATATTGATGTGTCTTCAGTCATTACTTCATCGTCGTTTTGGAATTAATGAACCAACTCACATTATTACATTTTTGTTTTAAGTTTATTTTGATACATTATATTTTGATTTGTTACAATTTTGATGACAGCTAATCAGGTTGAAGTAACTGGGTCAGAATCGACAATTTACCAGAAAACCATTCTGAATGGCCCGTGCTATTCAAGTATTTACTACTTTGTAAACTCTTTACATAATTATCTACTTATTTCTAAAACAATAATATTGCAGGTTAACACATTCTTTTGTAAGTACCTACCTAAGTGTTGACTACTGCTCATAAAAGTGAATTGAAGAAAAAGACATAATTACTTTTTGTGTCGTCAAATAAAATTACAGGCCGGTTGAAATGTTTTAAACGTCAACATGGCAAATAGAAACATACGTTAGTCCTTCAGTGTCAAATTTATAGTTACATTTGCAAAAATATGCCGCAATTTAGGTGTGCGAAAGAGAGTCACAGTGCTGGGGCATCAACATAGTGGCAGTAGTATCGTGTGCGCGGCGGGTGAGCAGAGCGCGATGGCGCGGGCGCTGCTGCTGGCGCTCACGTGCGCGGCGGCCGCGTCAGCTGCCCGCTACGCGGACTACTCGGGCGTGAAGATGCCTGCTTACGGCGCGGGAGACTACGAGGCGCCTCGCGAGCCCTCCGCGGCCCTGCCCGACGACTACCGCGGTCACTCGCCCGACGCGCCCGCCTCGCCAGACTACAAATACGAGGAGGAGCCACGCGGTCAGCCACCCATTCTCACTATCATCACACGGCAACATAACAACAGATGATGTTCCATTGCAAACTGGGGTGCGGAGGAATTTGGTGGGAGGGGGAGGTTCCCTGAGATGATTTAGAATTTCAACCTAAGACAACAAAAGAGCGAGCAAAGCGAGCCGACCACCGGATAGGGCAGTTGCTCAATATAAAATATTGTTATTCAGCTGTACCTATCCTGTTAGATTAGACCGATTAATGGTAGGTACGTGGTACAGCGTTGTCAGCTACAAACGATACGGAAGTGACTGAAATCTGGTCTGTCTGGTTATGTATCAGGATTCTGCTATTTGTCGCTCATATCGAGTGTAAGGGTTCTTCACACATTCTGATTTCTGACATCATATGGCCAAACTTCTCCACAGTCACTGCATGTAGAATTATCTGTCTTCAGGATTTTGCTGCAGGGCCATACTGTTAGCATACAATAGGTGTAATACCTTACGTGTTTTTGAGGATGTCAAATTTATAAAAATAATCTTTGATTGAGGGATTAGTATTTTTCGTATATTGGTTGAAACTTCAACAACGCAAGCGTTGGGGTTGGAAATTATACCTAACTGAGTTATGGTAACGATACGATACGACAATTAGTTACGTAGAAATTATTAATCGTAATGTGCTGAGCTACTTGATTGGACAGTCACCACGTTGAGCGTATCACGTTTAATAAGCACATGTAAAGATTGTACTTTTATTTACAGTTAAAACCGAAAAACCTGAGAAGGATTCCGACGACCCAGAAGTGTGGCGAAAACCGGGAAGAAAGCAAAGGGGACTGATGAGGCCACCCATAGAAAACGCTGCCGAGTCTGCACGCAAGTACGAGCGAGAAGAAGACGACGTGCCCAAGTTCCGTAGCAGCCACCGCTACCCCAAGCACCGCTCACGACTCAAACCTGAGCCTAGTGGCGACGAGCCGCCCCGGCGGACTAAATATAGTCGAGATAGGAAAGATGACGTTAGTGATATAGATAGCAACGACTATTTCCATGTAGATAAAGATGACTTTCCAGATGATAAGAGTAAAGATTTCGATGAAGAAAATAAATTTGTAAACGAAGCTACAACGAGGCGACGAGGCGACGAGCCGAGGGCGCGGAGGAAGCCGAGGGACAGGTTCATAAAGAGGAAGAGCAGCGACGTGGACTTTGCGTATGATGACAACGACCTATTGGACCAGCGAATGAAGGATGATGAGGAGTTGGCGGGACTGCGGCGTATGCGCCCGTCGGACGCGGCCGAGCCGCGCGCGCGCGCTCACGTGCCTCACTCGCCCCACGACGGTCACGCGCGCGAGCACTACCGGCCGCCGCCACCGTTGGACGATGAAGAAGAACCAGCACGCGGGCAGCCGGTCGCCAAGCCCAAGCACAAGCCCTACGAGGACTACGACGACTACTACGACATGAAGCGGGTCAACAGCATCAAGAGCAAACTGCCGCAGCTGCTCCGACGTCCCACCACAGGTACGTGTGTCTAATTGTATTGTCACTTGAAATTCCCTACTAGCACTAACAGCCGATACACTTCTGTTGCCGAAACTTCATTAAGTTTTTTTAAAAACATGCAAAACAAATCTACAAAGCGATTCTATTCCGGCCCACTACACAATTTTTAGCTTGGGTTGAAATAGACAGTTTCATTGGTTACTTCAAACTGCGAGTACTGCGACCAGCTATAGCTCTGCTTATTAAACATTGCACAGCACACCTACGGGCTAGCTAGGGCATCGCATAACATAATATCTCTGCGGGCTAGCTAGCTCTGTCCCTTTACCCATGTTCTTTTATGTGAGCATGTATATTATGTTGGTTTTACTTTTTAATCAGTTGACGTCAAAATAAAAAAATCATGCTCATAATAAAAATACGTCCGGGCAAACACAAATGGTTATTTTGTAAGTGCGTGTCACTTCGTGGTAGTTTTGTATTAATTAGTAACTACAACATTAATATATTCATATCTAACTTTTCCTGTGGCTTCGTCAGTTTGGATTTCGGAAAATATTCCACTGGAATGAAATACCGTAATAACTGTACTGTACACCTGTGTGTAGAAATTAATTGAAACCCATTTCGTTGTTAATGTGTCAAATACGCAGACAGACACTTAGATAGAGTTAAAATATTAGAAAGTATGAATTTACTTATATCTACTGCAAACTAAGGCGGTTTCACATAAATAAAAATATTGTTGCTTTCGTTGTTTGTAAGTGATTCGACTCGAGGATCGGAAAGCTAACGAAAGGCCCGTTGTGTGTGCTCAGAGATGGCCCCCCCGAAGCCGACGAGCTACCTGGACATGCTGTGGACTAACCGGCGCCTGATGCCGCCGCACCCAGACACCGAGACGGCACCGCCGTCCACCACGCGCCTCTTCAGCCCGCGCCCCAAGACACCCACGACCACCACCACAAGCTGGGTGCAGCGCACTCGCACCACCACCACTACGACCACCACTACCACCACCGTGTCCACCACCACAGCTAATGCCACGGCGTTGTCGCTCGCCGAGAAGTCTAGACTGTCCATTTTGAAGAAAGACGCGCGGAAGAAAGGGCATCACGTGGATGCGTCGACTGCAAAGCCGGCAGTGCTGCTGCAGGTGACACAGAACATTCCCACCGTGGTGATGGTGGAGCCGCCCTCTTCCATGCACCCGTACATGCGAGTACGCGAGCTGTCAGACGACTCGCCCGCGCGCCTCGAGCAGGTGAAGAAGTTGATGCGGAAGAAGCTGGTGTCTGAGGCGAAGAGTATCCACGACCTCACCAGCAACTGGGACGAGATGGTTTGCGACTACATCGACACGTCTCTGCTGGACAACGAGCCGCACTCGGCCGCCCCCCGCGCGTCCCTCTCTCACTCTACACTACTACACGTTTGTCTTGTGTTCTTATTTGTGTATGTTCAAAGTGTTTACTAGTCTAAAGTGTTTGTAGCTTGTATTTTCGTATTGTGTCTTGTTTTAGCAAATGTAGCAAACAAAAAATCAATAATAATTAGGTAGATTCCTTTATTTTTTGCTTTATTTTTTGTCGAGTTCGGACCCTATGGAAGTGTAGGTACGAATTAAATTATTTCTAGGTGTTGTTTCATACGCACTGATCACCCAAATGGAAGTAACTGTCGCAACCATGGGGTATCCAAAGTTACAGTATGTCAAAAGAAATGATAAAATAGCAATTTCATACCGCGGCAATACCGAAGGAAAGATTATTGGGGTCATCATCAATCCATATACATATTACATAAAGGAGCAAACTTATGTCAGCTGCGTAAATGAACTAAGTATTTTGCATACGCCTAGTAATTTGTAACTAAATTCGAATCTATAGGCATATCTATAGGCGGTATTGTCAAAGTAATGGCCAAAGCAGTCATTGCTCTCTACCAGTTAGCACTACAGTAGAGTAAACAAGTGTAAACCGTGTCGACGGCGCGTTCGTGTTCCATGAGCGCCGCTTTGCTATTAAATTGCTACTAAATGGTGCAAAATTTTCAAAAATCTTCATCTATTACTTAACGAGTTCCAGGGTGGCTCCTCAATTCAGATGTTAAAACTGAGGAGCCACTTTTGCATTAAATATAACTAAAAAAAAAAAGATATATTTTGCTGCTAAATCTAGAATTCGTGCTGCAAAATCAGCTATATTGGTGCTAAATAATGGTAAGATCAGATTTAAAAATCTGATGTGGTTCCTCAATCCTTAAGGAAATTTGTCATTTTACTCGTCTTATCAATCAGTAAGATCCGGTGACAGTCATTATAGGTTTTGCATTGTATTGATATTGAAAAAAATTGAAAATATATTTTTCGTATTTTTTTTTTTTTGCTTCTATCAGAATATTCAATTTTACTTATACAAACGTCGAGAAAAGGTGCATGGTTCCGTTATTCGTTTCCTACCGCAAGAAACTCCAATGTTTCTCTTTTAAAAAAGTACAATTTAAAGATGATTGCAGTGCATAGGCACTCCAATTTTTTTATTTTTTTCGTCCACTCCTGGACATCCTCCTATTTCTCCCACTTGTCACGATGGAGTGTGTTATTTCTCGCCAATTATCGAGAAAGCCATTCAATTATTTTAGCACGTTGTAAATCAATTAAAATATCACGTTTTCGTTGTCACGTGGTAGCGTGTTTCCGCTCAGGATTTTTTTTCAGGGATTCAGAGTAAAGCCGGCTTTTGACTATGGAATGTAATATATGTGACGAAGGTAGCTCAACTATTTCGGGTACATCTTTGTCAGAGTCCAAGTTCAGCATGGCGGAGGTACGAAATAATAGTCTCAACACTGGTTACAACCGCCTATTTATTTACTTTCGATAACAAATTAACAAAATCTCAAACGATCAAGCCGATAGAAATGGATTAAAGTACGGAAACGCGGTGAGTTCGATACAGGCGGGCTGAACAACCGTTCGCGCTCGTGTCTCACCAAAAAGTAACGTCCCTCAAGTCAAATGCGTCTAACGTCAACGTCAACCGACCACTCACAACTGACATTTGACATAATTATGACAACTGACAGCCGTCATCTGTCAACCGAAAACTGACAAACCAGACCTGCCACGCTCTGTATCGACCTCACCCAAGCTCACTGCTTGACGTTTCCGACTTTATCGATGATAGATCCGAAAAACGATGATAGATGGCGTTATTCTAAATTGTCAACTCTAAATATTGCGCCTCGGTGTTGAATCTGCGACACGGCCATCTTGACATTTCACACGTCCTCGTGTGAGGGATCTGCAACAAGAATTCACGGAAAGTAAATCGTCCCTTACTCGGCCTCCCTGACCAAGACGTCGGAGTATTAACACACACACACAATTCAAAACAAAATTTTGTTCTGATCTATAATCTCATCAAATCTCTTAAAGAAAATCTCAACATTGAAATCAACATTCTTCAAGAATCATCAACTTTCGACCAAATCTAGTATCCGATCAAATCCAGTATGCAATGCTCTGCTCGGTACCATACGACACACACAGCTTCCAACCGGCAACCATGGGACCTCCATTCGGTACCCAACCTCGACACATCTCATTGCCTCCATCCGGCAACCATGGGACCTCCATCCGGTACCCAACATCAACTCAACTCAACACATTGCCTTTATTTAGCACCTTTAGCTACATTGCCATGCTGAACGTTGGTCACAGCCCTCAAGTAAACACTTACACGCGTGCAGCAACGAACAGCATTGCAATGTATGCAATCTGAATCACTTGCATACTACATTTGCATCTTTTACCTCTCACTTAAGGTCTGACCCCTTCATCATCACCCGATCTCGTTTTGTCAGTGTCTATCGTGTCAAAGTCAAATTTACAGTCAGCAATTGCGTCACATGCCTCAATTGACCGTATTTTCTCAAATCGTATCTCATTTGATGACATTATGAACCGAAACTAATCTCAAATAATTGTCGGGTAAAACGTGAAATAGAATTTCTAAAACAATTCAATCGGTCTCAACAGAAGTCAAAATTTGTACAGTTGGCCTTACAGAAGTCTGCTCAATACCAGTCGTTCGGCCATTCCTGGCCCAAGTGGGTAGGGAATAAAAGGTATTCTGATCAAAATCATTACAGGTTCTAATGAAATCAAAACAAACTCTTTCTCTGAAAGCTGACATATTTAATCAAAATCAAAATTCATTTATTCAAACTAGGCTGATAATCAGCACTTTTCGAAGGTCAAAATTTACTTTACCTTACTACAGTGAAACTTGGTTAACTGGGACATGGATAAGTGAGAAATCTCTATAACTGGAACTCATACTGGGGTCCCATGTCAGGTCCCGTGTGACATGTCGAACAACACCCATACTCATTCAAATAATAGGAATCTCATTAAAATATTGCAGTGCTCATACTCTGACCTCTATCCGGTCTTCATCATCACACATAAAGCCTCCATCCGGCCATAAGCATCAAAACAATCAACCTCCATCCGGTCTTCATCATCACACTTATAACCTCCATCCGGTTATAAGCATCAAACCAATCGACCTCCATCCGGTCATCAACACGTAACCTCCATCCGGTTACATACACAACAGGCAACCTCTATCCGGTCACCTCCACATGTAACCTCCATCCGGTTACATACACAACAGGCAACCTCTATCCGGTCACCTCCACATGTAACCTCCATCCGGTTACATGCACAACACCATCAAGATAATCATTTCGAGCCTTTATCAAAATAATTTTTAAAGTAGGGTTGTTCAACATGTTACTTTATTTTTCCTGTAACGTTACAGGTTATAAGAAAACTCTTACTATGCTAGGTACTTTAAATGTTAAGTTGACCACTTAGTATTCAACTAGTCTTGTTGTAATATGGGATCTTGAAATCACTAGTAAACAAAGATGAATATGCTGTCAATAGATTAATTAATTGGGAACGAAATTCTAACGGAACATCTGTATCAACTGTATTGAAATCAATTTGAATATTAGAAGCGTTCTTGAGCTTATTTGAAACATCATATAAGGGCTCGTACACATAGCGATCCGTTTTACAGGTCCGTTATTTGATGGCGTATGGAGTTGCATGAGCGAGTTCACACACAAAACAGTATTCCGGATTCAGTAATCATGTCGCTCCGGTCCAATTCTGATCCGTTAAAACGGATCCAGTAAAAACGGACCTATATGTGTACGCGCCCTAACCTAACAACCTTTTCACGACACAAAAACAACACTATCACACGTCTAACTAACATTAAATCCTTGTTGTAAAATCTCAACGCCAATTAAAATATCATTTTTTTTAAAACAACTACCCGGTACAACATGAAATAAAATCTTTTAGTAAATCGATAATCATAACCTCAGTAAATAATTGTAAGGTACAGAGACAGACTATCATGACCTATCCCGGGTCAATTTACAATGTTGTTTACACGCTTGCCACAGAACTGTGACGAGATTCGGCACCAGAATCATAGTAAAATGGATACGACTCACCAGATATTCATCAGCACACTGCTGGGATTGCTCACATAGCAAACTTCAACACGTCGCTCGCTATTTGCCTCTGCTGCAGGCTGCAGGCACTGCTTGGTCAGCCTGCCGCGCCGCCGCGCTGCCAACCACGCGCCGCCAAGCCGCGTCCCGCCGCCGCGCTGCCGAAGTAAATTCTCAGCGCACCGTGACGTCATCGCACCATTCTTCGTATTTTCTTCAGCTCGAGTGAATCCCGGTTCTGATGTCGCATCAGGGTCTTCGCGATCATCATCACCATACGGGGCGCTCCAGACTATAAACAGCTCCTTAAAATCGCTCCATTTCATCCCAGGACAAGATATGGACGACCGCCATGACGAAACTTCTCCCATGAGTCTCGTGGAATTCGCTGCGTCCCCTGTAGGCACGCCACAGCGCCGGTTTCACGGCGCTGCTGTCTTCACAGCACCCCGGCGGTCCATCCCCACCAGGTGAGACCAACGGTTACCCGGAGGAGGCCCAGCGGAGGACAACCAGCGACGGAGGTGCCGACTTACGACGCACCTACAGTGGATGTGTGACTCCCGTTCGTCCCGTTTCTCCCATATCGGATCGATAACACACATGTCGGTTGTTGCCAACCAAGCACGCGGGACAATATTCCGTTTTTCAGAGTCAAAATGCGGTAGGCGAATATCCGTACTCGCAAAAAGTGATTTCATTGCTTGCACAATAGTCATAAAGTTTTTGTTTAGCTCTGCTCGAACATAAAACACCACATTTCCGTTTCTATGTCATTTTCAGACGCACGCGCATTGTCTTTACACTTTTCCGGTCTAGCACTGTCACTTACACTATGTAGGCGTTAAAGTTATATACATACCACTTCTGATGACGACGGTAGGTCAACTATTTCGGGTACATCTTTGTCAGAGTCCAAGTTCAGCATGGCGGAGGTACGAAATAATAGTCTCAACACTGGTTACAACCGCCTATTTATTTACTTTCGATAACAAATTAACAAAATCTCAAACGATCAAGCCGATAGAAATGGATTAAAGTACGGAAACGCGGTGAGTTCGATACAGGCGGGCTGAACAACCGTTCGCGCTCGTGTCTCACCAAAAAGTAACGTCCCTCAAGTCAAATGCGTCTAACGTCAACGTCAACCGACCACTCACAACTGACATTTGACATAATTATGACAACTGACAGCCGTCATCTGTCAACCGAAAACTGACAAACCAGACCTGCCACGCTCTGTATCGACCTCACCCAAGCTCACTGCTTGACGTTTCCGACTTTATCGATGATAGATCCGAAAAACGATGATAGATGGCGTTATTCTAAATTGTCAACTCTAAATATTGCGCCTCGGTGTTGAATCTGCGACATATGTATTACTTACCGCGATTGCTGGTCACTCTGTAAGATTATAGCACAGTGTGAACGGTCACGTACAAAATGTATGACGAGCGATAAAATATTAGATCTCAAGATATATCTATCTATCTTCTATATATTATATAAATAAAAAGAGAAGTCCTGACTGACTGACTGACTGATTGACTGACTGACTGACTCATCAACGCCCAGCCCAAACCCTTGGACCTAGAAAGCTGAAATTTTCTACAGAGGTTCCCTTTATAATGTAGACAAGGAATAAGGAAGGATTTTTAGAAATTCAACCCCTAAGAGTGTTAAATAGGGGATGAAAGTTTGTATGGAAAATCGACATTTTCACGAGGGCGAAGCCGCTGGCAAAAGCTAGTTTAATAATAAGTATTCCATAGTCAAAAGCCGGCTTTAGAGATACTCCTATAATTGTTGTACAGTCACGAGCACTAGATATGTACCTATAAACTTACTAATATTCGTGAACGATGTTCTCGTGGAATAACGATTGCAACTCTGATATAATTTATCATCATTTTACGGGATTCAAAATAGTATGTTCGTAACTACATAAAATTACAATCAATACATTAGGTAGAAAACACTGTTAAAAATAGCTACGTATATACATTAGCACCCGTGACTGTTCGTACAGACTTTAGGTACCTATGTATCGGCCGGCACATGAAGTTTCGAATATTCTCCTTTATTGTGCTGTATGCTACTTATCCTTATCTAATCACTATTATCCTTTCTTAAATCTGTCATATCGAGTAGTACAGTCAAACAAGTTAATAAGTATACTGGCCAGCCTTACTTGTATTTACTTTTAAGATTATACAGATACATTTAAAGACGGATGTCAAACGATAAACGATTTGGCATCAGTCGCTTAGTGCGAAACACTTGATATAACGAAATTGCAATCAATATTTTCAGTGTTATAGAATAATTAAGATCTCTACCCTGTATACTTATTAGCTTGTTCGACTGTACCTCGGTTACTAAACGTACTGAACCAGGGTCGCGTCGGTAGCCCGATAGATGATTACCTGTGCTGCGCACTTGACCCTCGTTTTCAGGCAGTGCTGCTCCTGTCCCACTGACCAGTGTGGTTGTTATTGTGTACAGAAAGCGCGCCGGGGCAGCGCAGCTCCGGAGCGAACGTGGCTGAGCGCGAGCTGACGGCGGCACTGGGAGCGATGAGCGGGCGGCGCACGCGCACCGGGGCGGAGGACCCGCAGCCCGACCCACTACTGGCCGCACTGCCCTCCTCGCCCGCGCCCTCGCCGCCCACCTTCCCCCCCGCCGCAGTACCCCCCGACACCCATAAGCAGTGGAACGACTTCATTGTCACCAACCACTCGCGGCGGCTGCAATCTTCTATATTGTATGTTATATTGTTAGCTTTAATAAACTGTTCGCTGAGATACGAGTATAGCAATATTTCAGTCACCCTCCTTACCTTAGTTTCGTCGTGATGTTTCACCAGCAACATCGCGTCGCTGCAACCGAGCACTCAGTTATGTGATCTGATCCTTGAATACGCATACTCCTGACACCGTTTTACTTGTGTGAGTATTCTGTAAACCGCTTTACGATATTTATACAAAAATTAAAAAAAATAAGGGAATTCCCTATAAGGCAGTGGTCCGACCGCCGGCGAGAAAACCATTAACTATCGGCGATTTTCTCTCTCAAGAAACGCACAATAAATATACTTCGAAAGAGATGCATCAGTTAGTGGTTTTTGAAATATAGCATATTTAAAAAAACCGCAAATAGAACTTTGTCATTCATACAAACACTCCAAAAATAAACTTATCCCAAAATATGTTTTCTGTTGCCGCTTTTTTAACAAAAAATACGTAATTTAAATGAAAGGAGGCTTCTCTACTACGATGGTACGGACCGTACCGTACCCTTCATGTGAAAGTCTGACTTGCACTTGGTCAATTTTTAAAACATACTTTCTAGGATATGCTACGCCGTAGAGCACCGTTTCGTAGACCCTGCTACGAAAGCGCTAGCGTAGCTTGGACAGCGTAGCTTTGCTACGCGTATGTTTCTAGCTCCGCGAAGAGACCAAGAGTAGGTACAAACAATGTCAAAACTTTTTTTTAAGCAACGCTGGCGTGACGATCTGGACTCATTCTTAACGGATTGGACGGAGAAGACAAATTGTAAAAAAAACTTGGAAAGTCATGGGGAGGCCTTTTTTGTGTTGAGCCAGAGTAGACCAAAGAAAAAAAAACATCTTTGCCACTAACTCACTAATATACAAACTCACTGCGTCAGTCGGCGGGTAAAAAGAGAAATATACTCGGGTCAGCTGATTCATGAACGCAAAACCCAGACCACTGAAAAGCAACATGTTTAGTGTTTATAGACTAAATAGGCTACTGCACACATAATCTGGAAAAAGTGGAGTATAATTGGTTCCTCCAACACCGAGTGCCAGAGCTGCGCTCCGGATCACACAATGCCCCACCTGCTGGAATGTCCCAGGTCTTCTTTCACCTGTACTCTTGACGATCTGAATAGTGCTTATGGCGCTGCAATAAACTTGGCCACCTAACTACTGGGCCCAAACCGTGTAATATGGAAGTAACATCGACACGACAAGAAGAACAAGTTTAAGATATTATACACGGAAATCCTTTTCGTCGAGTCCGCAGAATTAAAAAAAACATAATTTCAAAAGGATGAAACTTTTTATCTGACTAGCTGCAACATTAGATAAAATATCTTCGTGATATAACCGCTAACCTAAGTTATATGAATAAAGGGAACATCTTATAGAAGTGTCCCCCTTAATTAAGTCGGGAGGCCAGATGGCACCTCGGCGTGAAATTGTGATATCTATCATTATATTGTAACTGGAGAATACGGCCCGAATACTATACTAGCGACCAGCGCGGCTTCGCTAGACTAATATTAGTTTTATGTGAAGATAATCTAACCCGCACTGGGTCCGCGTGGTGGATATAGCCCATCCCTTTCCTAGAGAGGAGGCCTGAGTCCCTGCAGTGGGAATATTATAGACTGATGATGAATGCTAATCTAGATGACGTTGAGATAACTATCATCATCATCATCTCTCTAACCTTTTTCCAACATGTTGGGGTTGAATTCCAGTCGAATAGGATGCTACTTCTTCTTCTTTACGTGTCGACTTCTTCTTCTTTACGTGTCGACTTCTTCTTCTTTACGTGTCGACTTCTTCTTCTTTACGTGTCGACTTCTTCTTCTTAACGTGTCGACTTCTTCTTCTGTATGTAGCCACCTGCACAGCTCTATCATTTGCTTCGAGTAAATCCTGAAAGGTGCAAGTGGTTGTGTTACTGAATATCAATATTTTACACGGAGCGACTGCCTATCTGACATCCACAACTCGGTTAGTATTGGGTAATACGCTACCCATTAGTAGGACTGGGTTTCAGACTTTCAGGTCACTGACTACCTGTAGCGATTTTTTTTTTGCATATATTGTCCCACTGCTGGGCAAAAGACTCCCCCATAGCCTTCCACTCATCCCTCTGTGCGGTTTTCTCCAATTGGGCAAAAACGCTTCTGAAAAAAAGGCAGATGCCTTTGACAGAGTAAAAAGTCATTCCGGAACCTTTATGAGCTCGGAGGGTTGTATTAATGATTTTGATGATTATAATTCTGTAACTACATATGTCTTACAGCTGCGAATCAAATGTTCATCAACATACAACCTATCACTGGCCTGCAAATTGCAAAAAACTTAAGAAAAGGAGATCGGACATTTTTGTATGGACTTTGGTCCAAGTGGCGTCGGATGATGAGAACTGCTTTATTTATTAGCTAATTTAATATTATAACACTTACTATACCCGCAAAGAAATCGACACATAGAGAAAAAAGTAATTGACACATAGGTATATCACCCATATCATTTAAAGAAGTTATTGTAATATTTTTTTTTTAACTCCCGCTGCGGTGACTCCTCAGGAGGCTCCGGAGGGGGCTGAAATGGACTGCCACTAATGGCCCCATTAAGTCTCCTCCAGGTGAATAACAACCACTGCACCTGCGCTCAGGATCTGTTGCTCCAGAGCATGGCGCAGTGGTCGATCAACATCGCCGTGGTCGCTGAGCCCTATTTCGTCCCGCCCAGGCCAGATTGGGTGGAGGACCTCATCAGTGGCTCAGTGGCCATCATTGCGTCGGCCGCCGCCGGCACCCCGGCCCTTGAGATCGTCAGGAAGGGTCAGGGGTGCGTAGCAGCACGGTTCGGGGAGATCGTAGTAGCGGGAGTCTACTTCTCTCCGAGCCGAACTCTCGCCGAGTTCCAAAACTCCCTCAGGGAGTTGAGTGTCGTCATCGGAGTATCGGAGGCTATTCCCTTCCCGTACTTGTGCTCGGGGACTTCAATGCCAAGGCTTGGGGTTCTCGTTACACGGATGTGCGGGGTAGGATGGTCGAATGCTGGGCTCTGGAAACAGGCCTGGACATCCTGAACCGGGGTTCTGTGGCCACGTGTGTGCGGATGCGGGGCGAGTTGGTGGTGGACATCTCGTTCACCAGCCCCGCTCTGTCGCAGCGTGTCGCTGACTGGCGCGTCATAGAGGGAGTGGAGACCTACTCCGACCACCGGTATATCTGGTTTGAGGTCTCTGCCCAGTCCTCAAGTGCGCCGGTCCGGCAGACCCTGAGTGGTCCGCGATGGGCGCTGAAGCAGCTGGACCGGGAGCTCCTCCTGGAGGCTGCGATCGTGTGGGCCTGGGGGTTTTCACCGGCCAGGCCCGCCGACGTCAACACCGAGGTGGGTTGGTTCCAGGAGGCCATGTCCGAGATATGCGACATGGCAATGCCCCGAGTCCGGCCAGGAAGCGCCCGGCGTCATGTGTACTGGTGGTCGCAAGAGCTGTCGCACCTGCGTCAGCAGTGTGTGGTGGCGCGGCGCCTGTACGCCAGGCATCGAAGGCGCCGCATTCGTCCTCCGAATTCCTATTTGAAGGATACAGAGCGGTGAAGACCGCGCTCTCCGAGGCTCGTCGGTGGGCCAAGGAACAGGCCCGCGAGGAGATGCTGGAGACTCTCAACAGAGATCCGTGGAGGCGCCCTTATAGGATGGTGTGGAATCAACTCCGCACCCGGGCCCCCCCGCTGACGCAGAGTCTCCAGCCTGAGCTCGTGGAGGACGTGGTGAGCGCCCTGTTCCCTTCGCGAGGGGAGCATCGTCCCTCGCCAATGGTTCCGCCACCTGCGGTGCCGGAAGCGGACCACTCAGGATCAGGATCTGATGACGACATTCCGGAGGTGACTGGGGTAGACCTGAGAGTGGCGGTACGAAGGCTTAAGGCCAAAAATACCTCCCCGGGGCCCGATGGCTTGCCTGGCAAAGTCTGAGCCCTGGCCTCAGATTCAGAGGCTCTTGGACCCCGACTGGAGAGGAAAGAGGTCAGTTCCCGCTTCGTTGGAAGACGGGGAAGCTGGTCCTCATCCAGAAGCCGGGGCGCCCTGCGGACTCGCCGTCCGCGTACCGGCCCATTGTGTTGCTCGACGAGGTGGGCAAGCTCTTTGAAAGAGTAATTGCAAACCGCCTCGCCGAGCACCTTGAGGGAATGGGTGCGGATCAGCAGTTCGGCTTCCGCAAGAGGCGCTCGACGGTGGACGCCATAATGCGCGTGAGAGCCCTCACGACGGAGGATGCGGTCTCTCGGGGCGGTGTGGTCTTGGCGGTGTCTCTCGACATCGCCAACGCCTTCATCACCATGACCTGGAGCTGCATCAGGGAGGCACTGGTATCACTGGGTGCCGGCCTACCTTCGTCGTGTAGTCGGGGACTACTTGACAGACAGGACTGTCATCTACCCTGGTCAAAGCGGAGAATGGAACCGGCGAGAGATGTCGTGCGGTGTTCCACAGGGTTCGGTTCTGGGGCGGCCCATGTGGAACATCGGTTACGACTGGGTGCTGCGTGCCGACCTCCCTAACGGCTTCAGCGTCGTCTGCTACGCGGACGATACGCTGGTGCTGGCACGACTTTGTCTAGATTTCATTACTTTTTAGAAATAAACAAGCAGCTCCAGCGAGACTAGGCTAGTGTTTTACAGAATGTTTTTGGTGGGATAACTTTTTTCTCCGTAGGCCGATTTTATGGTGTCCATAGTAAAAAAATATCCTACATTCTCGAACTATTATATGAACTAGGTTTCATCAGCCGACGCCATTTGGACCACTTCCGCCCGTTCTCCTTTGAATTTCGCGGGCTGGTTGGAGGATTCACCTTAATATGGATATTCTACTGGATTCCGACTGATTTACTAAGGGATTTTATTGAATTTCATTATTTTTGTCAATATGTCTAAAAAGTTTACGTATATTTTTTTATGATTTCACTACTTATAAACCAAATCGAATAATAGAATCAAATAATAGACGTTAGAATAATATGGATATTCCCCGAGTCCCGGACTCGGGGAATATCCATATTATTCTAACCTTTGGCAAGTACATAAAACAGCTGTACCTATTCCGATAGAATCTATGGACATAACATACATCGTTTTATCTAAATAAAGAAATCATCATCAATTTAGTTAAATTATATATTTTTTTAAGTTTTCTTGAAAATGTAGGAAGATTTGATTTCTTTTATGACTTTAGATGGTTTGTTAAAGAAGTTGGTCCCTCCGTACATAATATTCCTCTTTCCATATTTAGTCCTAGGCTGGGTTAAGTCTTAAACTTTTTATTATCTGCTTATTTTGTCCCACTGTGCCTACCTATAATATAATGTTCTCAAAAATACTCTTAAATAGACTCACAAGAACTCTAGAGGAAAATCAACCGCTCGAACAGGTAGGATTCTGTAAACACTATTCGACAACCGATCACATCCAAGTGGTCATGCAATAGTAGAGAAAGTCAAAGAATATAAACAGGACTCTATACTTACGCTTCATTGATTATACTAAGGCATTCGACTATCTGGAAAATAGCGCAATTTGGAAATCACTAGTGGAACAAGGAGTAGACATAAAATATGTGGACTGTGGATCTACTTTATAGCATTTACTTTATATAGTAATTCCATAAAAATAAAATTGGAAATGGCAGGACCAGCATTTACCAAAAGAAAAGGCGTCAGGCAGGGTGACCTGCTCTCATCTATCTATCTATCTTCTATCTATATAAATAAAAATGAATTTCTGTTCGTTAGTCTCGCTAAAACTCGAGAACGGCTGTACCGATTTGGATAATTTTAGTCTTGAAATATTTGTGGAAGCCCAGGGAAGGTTTAAACGGTGAGAAATTGGTAGTTAGGTAGGTAGGGTAGTAGGTAGGTAGAGTAGTAGGTAGGTAGGGTAGTAGGTAGGTAGGGTAGTAGGTAGGTAGGGTAGTAGGTAGGGTAGTAGGTAGGTAGGGTAGTAGGTAGGTAGGGTAGTAGGTAGGTAGGGTAGTAGGTAGGTAGGGTAGTAGGTAGGTAAGGTAGTAGGTAGGTAGGGTAGTAGGTAGGTAGGGTAGTAGGTAGGTAGGGTAGTAGGTAGGTAGGGTAGTAGGTAGGTAGGGTAGTAAGTAGGTACAGTAGTAGGTAGGTAAGGTAGTAGGTAGGTAGGGTAGGAAAAAGAGCATTGCAACGCATGCCGGGAACAGCTAGTCTAAAATATTTTCGTCGGTTATAGAGACCATTCTATTTAGAAACTAGAATGGTAAAGAAAAGGCGTAAAATTCGACCTACGTTTCGCAGACGATATCATTGTGTTCACGGAAGATCCCGTACAATTACTAGAGAACATGTACACAGTCCTTTTTCCATGATAATGAAGAAGAAAGTACTGGAGCTTAAAAGAAATCATGAAGCACACCCAGATAATAAACGACACGGTTGGTGCAGTGGCTAAGCGATTCGCCTGCTGCGCTGCGTGTTGCGGGTTCGATCCCCGCACGTAACAAATATTTGCATAGCCCTCAGATAGTTGTTTCGGGTCTGGGTATCTTTGTAGTGAGTTTAAATGTTTGTAAACGCACCCTGACGATACAGGAGAAATGCTTAGTATAGGGTAAAGTTAAATATATATATAATATATGTACATATATTATTATATGAAATTGAAATGTAAGTTATATGAAATAGCAATCCTTCCATGCCATACATGTATGGATGCCAAACGTGGTCACTACGGTAAGTAGATGAGCACAAACTCGGTGTCATGTAAAGGAAAATGGAGATAAGCATGTTGGGGAAGATTGTCTGACAGGATAAGTAAAATTTATGAGGAAATAAGGAAAAAACTAGAATAACACACGTAGTGGAAAGAATAAGAAGTCTGAAGTGGAAATGGGCAAGACATATTTGTAGAATGGAAAACGAGAGCTTACATAGAAAGTCGTGGAAGGGGTACCCAACTACTTAGAGGTGGAAAAAGAAAGCAAGGAAGACCGCGAAAACGCTGCGAAGATATATTTAAAGACAGATTTGGATCTAACAGGAGGAGACGTCTAGCTTAGACGTAGGGAAGAATGGAGAAAATTAGGGGGAGGCCAACGCCACAGAGGCGACTTCCATTAATGATCGGAAATAATGGAAATAAGAACATGAATATAAAAGTTAGCATGTAGCGGAGATGAGAATGATGAGGTGGATGTGTGGTGTGGCAAAAAGAGATAAAGTAAGGAACGAGTATATTAGAGGAAGTTTAAAAGTTGCGTCAATTACAGAAAAGTTAAAAGGGAATCGACTGTCGTGGTATATAATATGTAATGAGGAGGGATTAATCGCCTAATCGCATGTGACTAAAAAGAGATGGATACAAATATGGATGGATGGCGAGGGAGAGGAAGACCAAAGAAAAGATGGATGGAGTGTGTAAGGAGTGATATGAAGGAAAAAGAAATAAATGATAGCATGACGACTGACAAAGCAGAATGGAAGAAAAAGGCGTGTTTCACCGACCCCAAACGACATGAGATAAGGGCAGGAAGATGATGTGCCTACCTACCCCATTCCTCTCCTACTCACCCGGTGTTTTGCCTTCTCTGAACAACAATTCAGGAATGTGTCCAAAATGTCCAAATCATCACGCCAGCGGCGTTTCTTGGGCCTGCCTCGGTGATGATGACCGTCTTCAGGCACATACTGTTTGACGATTCTGACCCGTCCAGTCCCATTTTACCTAGCAGACTTATCGCCACCATCGTCGATGTCTTTTATGGCCTCATAAAAGACATCGTAGGTATTGTGATGTTGCGTATTCGGTCGATGACTTGGATGTTTAAAATACTATGAACCATCGCTCTTTGGCAAAGTAAAATAAAACTGAATAAAAAATAGGTTAGGTTAGAGTCTTTTTAAGCGATTAAAAATAAAACCGACTTCGACAAAAATAAAACACAAAAAAGTGAAAAATAAAAAATTAGCTTCTGAAGTCGGTGACTTTTGTTTGTTTGATTTCATGTTTTTGCCACCGACTTCTGAAGCTAATTTTTTATTTTTCACTTTTTTGTGTTTTATTTTTGTCGAAGTCGGTTTTATTTTTTGTAAAAAAGTTTTTATTTTTCACTTTTTAGTGGTTCACATGTGCTTACCCCTTCACAACGTACCGGCGTGATGTTATGTTATGAACTGGTCAATAGACAGTCATGAGATTTCAGCAATCCCAGTCCATTTGCTATCATTAATTGAGGAGTTCCGTTTCCTATCTCCGAAGTTCTTCATCACCTTTGTAGTGAGTACAGGCGTGATATTATGTTGTGTTATGGCGTAAACAATGCTTAGATATGCTATAGCAACAATCGCGGTTAATCTGCTGTTATTTATTGAAGAGTTCCCCCGATTTCTACAAGATCCCATCATCAGATATTGAAATGGTGACAATGGGACCACACGGGAAGCACCAGCTTTCAAATGAAACAAGAATCAAGAAAATCAGTTCACCCAGTCGCAAGTTATGAGTGAACAAACATAAAAAAAAAAAAAAAAAAAAAAAATACAGTCGAATTGATAACCTCCTCCTTTTTTTTGAAGTCGGTTAAAAACAGCATCCGATCTATCAAGTATTCATACACATAGTACTTCTCGTTATTTTTATATATTCGTTTACCTTTCAACAAGTCACAAAACGTTTAATATGATATTTTGTGCGTGTAGGGAATATAAATCTTAGAAATACCCTAGTAGTTATTAATTACCGAATGTAAAGTAGAATCATTTCTATATCCCTGAAAATAACAACGGTAGATAATAACAACGCTTAAAATTATCTCTTGTGTATTATATATTATATTAATTTTATCTACAGCCATTTGTTCATGTTTTAGCTAGGTATACCTTTTTACTTCGAGGTGAAAACTTCTCAAATCATCTTAATTTAGCCTGAAGGCGGGAGTTTCCCTTCAGTGTGTAGTTTTGTTTCACTCCACTAGATGGAATCACGTACGCTACTTGAAACTTTCTCCGTGTTGAAGCAATAACCATGCCTTTTTGTGTAAAATCTGTTTGAAGTAGATAATTGCTGTAACTTATGTTAACTTTTAACCGCATTTAGTGGTTAGTCTGAACATGTTAGAGCTGTGTGAGTATTTCTGTGGTGTTGACCTGCGCGCCATCTGTGCTCAATGGCACGCGGCGCGCGGCTATCAGCAGATGTCTGTCCGCCGTCAGAGGGAGCTAACGGGACAGGCAACGCCGCGGGGCATTGATTGCGCGTGTGTCGCGCGACCTGGCTCGACTGTGCCGCGGCAGTATTCAATTATTTAATCGCCGCGCGAGCCGCGGGCCGGAGGTCGGTCGTGACTGGAGACGAGCGTGCGGGGCCGGTCTCCCCGTCAGTGTTGTTGTATCGAGTCTAAACCCGGTGTTATAAGTGACTATTATGAGCGACAGGGATAGATCGTCGCCTTCCCTCACGGACACCCCGCTGAAGACTTACATCGGCCGGCACGACGACGACTACCCTCTCATAAACGGAAACGGTGAGTACTTCCTGAATTTTCTTGTGAGGGTACGAAGGTGCGGAGCGCGGTTCCGCGGCCGCAGTGCAGCGCGCTGGGCGCGCATCACGCGCTCGAGCACGCGCTCTGGTCGCGCCGCCGGGGCAGTAGCGCGCTGTACTCGCGGTCCACTGTTCGATACTCGTTCTCACTGCTGCTGCTTGGCTGGCTGCAGATCTCCGCACACGATAATGTTTGCCGCATTGAAGCTTCCGCCGTTCGATCGACCCGCACCCTTGTGGCCCCTTCCCGAAAAACGTAAACTTACCTATAAGCTCGCGGTAGCGCCGCGTCGTCGAGCAATCACAACGGAAGCGTTCCGATGTCTTGGGGCGCCTCGAACGGGGCCGAAGGAGCTCGGTGGCCCCGTCGGGTGCTGTCATGCTGAGGGTTCTGAGCGGAGGTGTCGCGGAGCGGTCGCCAGCTGGCGCGGATCGATACCGTGACCTTAGCTCCGACTGCCGAACTGTTGGAAGGGTGTCGCGAGATAACCGCGAGTTGCGAATTCGCGACCACCACAATGCGCCACTTCCGGTACTCAGTCACTCAGCTTTTACGCACGTCGAACTGCCGAAATACAAGTTACTGACACTCGCTCAGCTGCGAGGGGACTCCACGAGATATATCGCTGCGGAACATTCGCTGTCAGCTGATCTTACAATTTTAAAGATTAAAGCTGACGTCGCGTCGGCTGCGTGACTTTTAAATTACTTAGTTGAATAGAATCACTTGCTAAAAGTAATTGTTAGCCTCGAGTGTTCAGTAGTTAGAAATTCAGTTCGTAACTCGTGGTTATATTGTTATCCCTCAGTACTTCAGTAGTTAGGAATTTAGTTTGTGGGTCGTGATTATATTGGTAGGTAATAGGTACCTATAGGTAAGTTTTGTAATTTATGTTTGAGGACAACGACATTGTTTTTGACTCAGACAGGCTTTATGAAATTATTTTCCTGCTAGTACAGGTAAACGTGTTCACATGTAGATAGTTTTATATTCGAAAGAAGTCTGGACGGGTGCGGACAACATTGCCAGTTATTTCCACTACACGGAATATCAAATTACTTTGCTGGTTGACAAAATAAACAAACGCTTTTAGAATATTATATTAGAATTCCCGTAGCGTTCTTGCGGACTGTGGACTGATCACTGGATGACATGTATTGTAGGTGGCGGTTGTTGTGCCGAGTGTTGCGGCAGTACCTAGTGATGAGCACGCGGTAGCGGCGCGGCGCGGTGATGCACGGCTGGTGTGCGATGCTCCTATCGACATTCGGCTCCTCGCCTAAGGCTCGCGATATGAATAGCGCGGCGTGCGGCGCGGCGATGGCGGAGAGCGCCGAACGCTGACCTTGACCGATATACATTATGATTATATATGACGACAACATTCAAGATTGTTCATTTTCTCAATTGTTAAACGTTTGCATGGAAATATGTAAGTCAGAAACGTTCACACATGTGACGACAATCACCCCGTTGATAAACTCGGGGTCAACATCACACATTACTCAATCGGAGCACCTGATTGTACATTACGCGGCCCGCTGTAATAGGGAGCGTGATGGCGGCCGAGCCTGCACACTTGAACCATTCGTGTTGCGCTAATCTGACGATAAATACTTGATCATACACGGTGACACAACAATTACATTAACCGCTTGAACGGTTCTACGACTGTTGAATTATACAAGATGATCCGGTAATCATTGTAATCAATTTGTCACAGAGTAGAGTGGGTACTGGGTACAGCAGTGTGCGGCACAACTGTGTGGTAACAGTGGCAGTGTCGGGACGGGCCCACGTGGCAGGTCCTGTCCTCGCGGTACGTGCGCAGTAATTATCGCGCTTATCTCGCGCCTCACTGATAACCGAGCGATGCGCCACTACGCCCTGTACGGTTGTAAGACTGTGCGACACTCTTCTGATGTGATCGCAAACACAGATAACGTCATACTCGTAAAAAACATACTTAGGTATTCTTGTGATTTCGTGAGATACTAGTTAGGTGCCCAATAGAAGAGATTTGCGTAGTATAGTCGTACAGGGCTAAGAGATTTATGAGTTTATACTGAGGCTATCGATAGAAATGCCATAGAAATAATGTAGGTAGTCACATAGCAATCTATAGCAATATGGCATCGTGACCAAAGAACGTCTCAGATGCATCCTCAGCAACCAGGTTCTTGTAAGTAGATTAAGATTTGTCCATCCATCATCAGTGGGTTCATTTAAATGACAATGTAAAGGAGTTCAGTGTAGACAGGAGACCATGATCCACCCACGTGGCCTACGGCCGCACAGCCGGTACCACCTGGCACGACCTTACTAGCCACGCGAAGAACTCGATGCTCGGTTACAAATGTTACAATCCAACCTTAGATTCTCTATCCGCATAACATAACGCATAACTCTGGAATGCGCTACCCCTTGGCATTAAAAAAGCTGAAATCAAATTTACTTTTAAAAGGAAAGTACGTAGCCACTATTTAAGTCAGACCAAATAGCTCTCAATTTATAGTCGAGTCATAATATTGCCTATTGTTAAGTTTTTCGTTTTTTATTATGGTATTTGTAAAATATTTATTAGTTTATTCTATTTTTATATTTATGTATTAGTATCATTATACATATAAGTATATACTTTAGTTTTTAGGGTTCCGTACCTCAAAAGGAAAAAACGGAACCCTTATAGGATCACTTTGTTGTCCGTCTGTCTGTCTGTCAAGACCTTTTTTCTCAGGAACGCGTGGAGGTATCAAGCTGAAATTCATATCAAATACTCAAGTCTATGGTCTCTTGGAGCTGTGAAAAAATCAAACTTCTAAGTCAACGCGATCAAAAGATACTCCCGTTTATGCCGCAAATTTTCGACACTCGCAAGGGAATCAAAACCTACAGGGTACTTCCCGTGAACTCAGAATCTTGAAATTTGGTACGAAGCAACGTCTTATAGCATAGATAAAGGAATAATTACGAAAACCATAAATTTTTAGTTACATCAAGATACTCCCGTTTATGCCGCAAATTTTCGACACTCGCAAGGGAATCAAAACCTACAGGGTACTTCCCGTGAACTCAGAATCTTGAAATTTGGTACGAAGCAACGTCTTATAGCATAGATAAAGGAATAATTACGAAAACCATAAATTTTTAGTTACATCACATAATATTTTTTTTTTACGGAACCCTCGGTGCGCGAGTCCGACTCGCACTTGGCCGGTTTTTAAAGTTGATGTTGTTTTTTAGATATTTTGTACCCTACCACAATGTTCTTACTCTTATTTAACCCTAAGGTTGACTGGTAGAGAATGCCTTGTGGCATTAAGTCCGCCTATGTATCACTATTGTACATGAAGATAAAATAAATAAATAAATAAATAACACGCACGCTCCGAGTTTTCTTTTAATAATACAGTTGCTATCATATTCATAACTAAACTTGAGACGATAATTATGATACCTGAAGTATCCTACTGTTAAAGTTTAAATAACAAGACGCGAAACTTATACTTGATACTCTTCTAGGAAGCGCCTAGATAGTGCTACAACTCAACAATAATGAGAAAATCCAAGCGATTCCATAGCAAGTTGTTTGTTACAAGATACACGCGAGCTACAAACTGATAGTTATTTCTTGTGAAATTCATGAAAGTTTGCGCCTTTCCTGCGCAGACATGAGAACTTCGAACAAATGGTGTATTCAGCGTTTCTTCAACGATATGAGCCGTTGAAACATTTTCCTTTTCTCCGCGCATTCTTCGATCAATCTCAGGTGTCGGTGGAAGATTATGTTACCTATTTAGATAAGATTAGATTAACCGAACGAACATCGTCAGCGTGTCATGTATTGTACACGGTTACACACACGACTAGTTTGTGAAGCTAAACTCTAAAATAATGTGAAATAGATAAAACGTGATGTACAAATAATTGGATTTTATCGGGTGGTACGGGCGGCGAGGTGTCGGGTGTCTAACCGGACGAACGGATGCGGGACGGTGCGGACGGTGCTAGCGGCCGGCAGCGACACGACTCCGGCCGCCCGCACCGGACCGGTCGGCTGCCGTCCGGTGCGTTGCCGCGCAATTCATTATAACTAGATTAGCCTCCAGCTTTAACCGGATAAACGGCGGGATTCGCCTAACGGATGATAGTTTTTTTGGCCCTCACACTAACGAGTTATGTCTCATTCATAACTCGTATAGGATAAATAAACGACGCCTCTCAAATACTATGAGGCTGGTCTTATTTATCCTTAACATTTACCTGTAATATCTGAAATTATTATTTTTTGATCTAGGTATCCTCAAGAGTTGCTTGTACTCGGATTTGGTTGTTTCCTTTAGTTATTAATGAGATTGTGGTGGGCATTCGACATACTCGAAGAAAGCATAGGGAGATCTAGGCTTTCTTTCAGTACCTACTTCGGGGTTACCTTTCAGTCTAACCAGATTCATCTGAATCTGTGGTACTAGTATGTTAACACGCTTTTATTGGAGTCACATGTAACTAACGAACTACGTAAAAATTCTGAAAAGTTTTTGACCCACTTCCGGGTTTCGCCGGGCGGCTGAAATTTTCCGTCATTCTAAATCCAATAAGGTGGACTCCCAAGAATCGGACTAGTTATTTTTTACGCCTTCCCATGATATCAGTATGAAATGAAAGGGTTTGCTGGGAAAAACTCTAAAGCATATTCTTTTAGTTTTTTTTTTTTTTGTATTATTGACGTATATCTTTGCCTATTTAATTCCCAAAGTTACACACATGGAATTCCCGTGGGCCAACTATATAAGAGGACACTTAAAGTTCTGTCTGTCTATGTGACTGTGTGCTTAATAAACCCAAGAGACTCGACGCTGATATAAGTTCCGATAACAAGTAAACACTTAGTCCCGCCGCGTCGGAATAACGTGCTTGATAATATTCCAACAAATAAACAAAGTTAATTGCTCATAAGTTAGTTCCTTGTAAACGGCGAGATACTAGCTGCGACTGCGGAGAACGGATAACACATTGAGATTTGACTTCAATGCCGAATTACAGAATAATAGATACGTAGAAGCACGTCGCGTGGTAATGAGTGGCGTTTTATTTGTGGCCGCGACAAATGTCAGTGATACTGATAACTTGTTAAGGAGCGCATGCGGTGCCGCTCGCATCTCGCGCCACGCCGCGCTGCGCTACACTGCGCTACAGTCAGATGAACCGGGCCAGGCAGCCGCTACTAACTGCTTGTAACTAACGCCCGCCGCTTTTCATTCGGCCGCTCATTTACATAGTATTTTGCCTTTGTCACTTAGTTCTATTGTCGGATTTGCATATTGTATGGAGTGACATGTTCGAGAACGGTATTATTCAACTAATAAGCTGTCACGTGGTGCACGAATTTGCGGTAAATTCTCGGACATTTACCTATTTGGTGGGTTTCACTAAATGACTTACACTTGTGAGTTCTCAGTAGTTAATGTGAAAATGGTATTTCCCGTAAGCTGTAGGTAACTAGGTACGGTACCGCGCGTTGTCCCGTGTTCGCGGGTACTGGCGCATAGCACGATGGCGCGTAGTTGACACACATTAGGGCCGAGCATGCAGTGATTACCATTAATTTCAAGTGCAGGCGGTGACTATTCCCCCGCTGGTAATAGGTACGACTGGTTTGGAACGAGTTGCGCACACATGCGACACTCCCATCTGCACTCGCTGGTAAAGTGGCAATGATAACGAGTGACCGCGGGCAAACGGTCCCGGGCACGCTATGGTGGACTATAAAATTTTAAAAATCTAAATAAAATTCTGAAGTAGAATAAATAATCTAATATTTAAAAATAAGAATAAATACCTATTATGACTACATACAAGATAATAATAATTATTAAAATAAAAACTTTGTCATGTCGTGGGACCGACAGACAGACAGACACGTCTAACTTATAACACTCCGTTGTTTTTACGTCGGGAGTTAAAAACTGTAGCTCAATCAATTTTCTGAGTAAACCACGTTTTTTGTGTGCCAGTGAAGCCATGTTTATAACAGAGGTTTTTGTGACGTTTAATTATTGATGTCGATTCATATTGCGTTTAGATCCCGGATCACGTGATGCCTGATGGCCTATACTTGTATTTTTATAATTCTTGTCTGATATTCTTCGTAGTCGCATGCCACCTTGCCTTGGTAATTAGCAGCTGACTTCTGTATCAATGAGAACGCCATGAAAGAGCATCAGGTATCAGTGGCATCCAAGAATATCAGACAAGAATTATTTTCTTGTTTCCTACTTTTAAGACCGCGAATTTGTTAGTAGTCGGGTTTTAGATTTTTGAACTTAATTTTTTTATTTTATTTAAGGAATGGGTAATGATTTTGGGTGTCTATGTAAAGTCCATTTCACGAAAGAAGTCCCGCAGACGCAGCGCTGTATTCGCGCGACATAATGTTGCTCTCTCTCTCTCTCTCTCTCTCCATATCTCCCCATCCACGGAACAGAAAGTCCCCATCTGTGTCAAATTTAGCTCCACAATTTTATTGTCCGCGGGACTTTATGTATGTTTGAAGTATGTTCCACCGTAGCGCCTAAAATACTGAACGGATTTTAATAAATGAGGTGTCAATAGATTGTAAGAATTGCCCGGGTGACTTAAGCTATATAAATTTTATAAATTCTTTTTATGACGGAATTTAAATGTCAAAAACTTACCTCTAATAATATTAAATTGAGATAATCATAACATGTTTGGTATCAAATGAAAGGTCTTGGCGAGCAAAAACCAATATTTTATTCGTAGTCGGGTTTTAGATTTTTAAACTTGTTGATAATACTTCTAAGCATCTCGATTATAATAGTTTGAATATTGTTATCGTTTCCTGTCACATTATGCTTTAAGATTATCATTTTATTTCTTACTAACTGCACACCTTTTCCAAAATGTGTTTCAAAAATATATGCTTAGATTCCGTATCTCGTTTCCCTGTCCTTACTGCCTCGTTTCAAAATTACACAGTTATTAAATTATGCTATAAAACAAAGTTCTGTAGGACACCACCACCTCCACCGAGGGGTGTATAAGGAGCGCCAGCTGCTGTCCTGTTCTAAGAAAATCTGACAGGCAACATAGATACATAGTCAGTTTCAGTTGTAACATTTCCTAGGAATACATAGAGGAAGGTCTCCATCTATCGTTTGTGCGAGAATTTGCACAAGTTGCCCGCGTGGTTCGAACTTCACTTTTGACTCTTGACACCACTAACATTAACTATAGAATTTGTAAATACGTATTACAGTCTAATAAATTACATGTACCGTAAAATTCAAGTAGATTTTTCGAAAATATTATTCTGTGCCAGCGGTTTCGGCCGCGTCGAGTTCGAGAATTCTCCCGCGGGACTATACCCACTAGTTCCACCACTACCGGGATAAAAACTATCCTACAATCCTACCAGCAATGGAGGGTCACTGTCCACCCGACGGGACTGCGGGTTGTTCGCAAGAGATAGCGCGGCCTCGGCACAAGGGCTAAGAAGGAACATGGGTAGTTTTTAGTCAGTAGAAGTCTGACACTTCCTTTCGCTCTGCCCAAGAGCGAGAAGGGTTATTGAATGATTTCCCACCCCAAAAAAAAGGGTCACTGCCCAGCTGTGCCAATGTGTAACTGATATATGGAAAAATAATGTTACTTTGAAAAAAAAGATTTCTTTGAGGGTACCTACTGTTACTACTGGGTTCATAATTATTAAAGGCCGAGCATAAGTTCTGGGGCCGAATCAATACAAATTGCCAGTTGCCGTCGACACGCAAAGAACGTTTGCGGATATTTTTAGGGATTTTCGACTGTCATTCTTAAATTAATCATCATCATTTGAAAAGATTAGATGGTCGATTGCATCATCATCATCACCATCGTGGTTTGTTGTAAAACGACAAGTCATGCTGGCTAAATTAATTTTGGGAATACAAACCTCAAATACAAAATCTTACTGAATATCAGCAAACTCACTTCAATATATGCTTCGCAATAGAATTTACCATGACAACGATAACTTACTTCCAAGTTTAAAACTAGTATATACGTCAGCGATGTCATTTATTTATTTATTTATTTACAGAAATACATTTTTAAGTAAATAAATACATGTAGCTCCGTAACCGTGACCGAAACTAACGGATATCCGAAATAATAAAAAATTCCGGAACCGTAACAAAACTGGTTCAAAAATTTCGGATAACGTTGAAGTCTAAATATTATTATTCATTATTTTTACAGTACTGAAAGATTTATATCTTTCAGTATTTATTAACAACATTTTTGAGAGTCGGTAACACTGATTGTTTTGCTCGGCCAAGCCGTCACTTGTCAGAGATTGTGATGAAAGATTTTAATATCCGAATCTGAAATGTTACGAAACTAGCGGATAATTCGAAATAATATTATATCCTTATCCGAAACCGGTTTAAATTTACTATATTCGTATCCGTATCCAGATCCGAAAAAACATATCAGGCAGGAGCGGGCGCGGCGGCCGGAGCCGGCAAACTGTCGTAAAAACGTTTGAAGTATTCGCTCTGCGATTGGATTTTTTGCGAGGAAGTATTCCGGAACTGCGGAGCGAGGTGTTGCTGCCCGGTCTATTCAGACACTTGCTCCTTGCTCACATAGATACGAGTATAATAGAGAGAACTACGATTCTTAAGTACAGCTTTAACAACACGCCGATAAAGAGAAGCCAACACTTAACACAATAACGCTAAAGACGAAGAACGGAACAAAAGCGTTCAAGAAAAGGCGATGTCGCATTTCCCACAAACATTTTTTTTAAGTAGATGCCATGTAGTAGCAAATGTTAAGAGCCACTCAAGTCTCAAGCAGCTCAGAACTTCGCCCGGGTATAAATAATTCAATGATAACGCTTAACAGATATTATCGATAGTTTAATAGCGCGATAGCGCTTGAACAGTTTAACCGTTAGAACATACCAGTGGCTGAAACTACGTTAACGAATGTGTTGTGGGGCTGATTTAGTAAGTGTGAGGCGAGGAGGTAGGAGACGTGACCGGCTCCCGGAGGCATGTATCCACGCGTCGGTCCTCGCACCTCACGCACACTCGAGTCTGTCGTACTTCTTGCCCCGTCCGATTAGCTCTGATTTCCACGGCTCTACAAAATTCATTTGTTTCCAACTTGTTACAATTTCAACTCGATAAAGTGCTGAATTCATTCAGTACTCAAACTTCAAGAGCACTTGAATGGATGCTTTCAAGTCAATGCACGGGAAGTTCAAGGAAGATGAGAGAGACTATGAATAAACCTTGGGTACCCTTATAAATTCGGCTTTGGAAATTAGATTGCCGAAGAAGCCTGAAATACAAACTTAGTGTAGTGTATTATAGCGCCGTGACCCGCGTCGCTCGGCACTTGGAGAGCCTTTGCTTCCGCGGCTACCGAGACTACCGCTAGGCTGACCGAAAGTTAACTAAACTTGTGAAGGACAGAAAAAGACTAATTTCGACAGTTTTGTTCCCTTCTTCGTACGGCTAAAATAAAACCGATAGCTAATATTATAACAATCATAGAGCTGGGTTCTAATAAAAAGAAAATTACAAACAGCACAGACAAACAGCATTGAAAGTTTGAAACACTGCAAATTCGAAAGTCGAGTCCTATATTTTCACATTTATAGGATTTAAAAATACACATTCGCTGTTCTAAATACACGCAGTGTTTTCACAAGTTGTGAAAGTTTCGAATTCTGTCTCAATATTAGTTTGGTTGCCAATACAAATATTTGATGTGTACCAAACAAACTGTATATATATTCGCGGTAGAATTGTCTCCGTTAGGGAACAGTGACGGCGGCGGGCTGTTTGTGGACGAGAGCTACGTTCTCGGGTATTACACGCTTCGGGATTACTTCGGGTTCTCCACTCCACAATCTGCCTTTGCCTCCCTTCTTTATGTCTGACGATATAAATTGCATTTTTCGCTAAACATATCTCTTGTAAAAAGTAAGCACAGATTTTGTTCCGCTTAAGTCCAAATAAAAAATAGTGGTGGTTTGTACATTGTAATTGGGGCAGAACTTGTAATTAAATTAGATACATGAACTCAACGTTTACCCACGGGTAGACATAAAGTTCAGTGTGCCAGCTGCTACGATCCTTACATGCTCCGTAATTAATTTACTCAAAATCAAACTTAAGGAAGTGTTTGAGCGTGAGGAAGAACCGACCGTCAGTGATATGCTGAACTACTTATATTGAGCTTCCGATATTTGGAAGCTTTTGCCAGCAACGCCATGATCGCGTGATGGCTATATAATTCAGGCGGATGGTAAATAAATTATTAGATGTAGACAAATATCATATACCTACTATCTGTTTATTGTAATCAATGAGCTCCCGATATTATTTCTCGGCTCATATATCTAAACTTCTAAGTTTAGATTATATATCCGAGAAAGCTTGAAACAGTGATTGTGACTCTTATCCAGGATGTAACACCGCGGTGAAGGACATAAGCTTTCTCGGCTCATATATCTAAACTTCTAAGTTTAGATTATATATCCGAGAAAGCTTGAAACAGTGATTGTGACTCTTATCCAGGATGTAACACCGTGAAGGACAGCAGTTTCACAGCTATATGGAGTGAAAGAATTTCTTCAGATTACATACAATAAAACGAAATGCTTCCTACATCAATCAATGCAGAGTGTGTCAGATTGAACTAGAATCTGTCTACACTTTGTTTCATTAACGATATAGCTAAACACATCTAATCGAGTAGGTGTTTGCAAGTAGTAGTGTCCGCACCTTCGAACATGAATATTTCATCATTGTTATTGATTTCAAACAGCAAATCCGACTTCATAAACATCACGCCGGTAATCCCCTGAGGGTTAGGCGTGGTGCGAGCCTATTGCCATCAACCGGACACAAATCCAGACTCCATGGTTTCTACTAAGACATTCCTGATGGGAAAACCCAATAATAATTTGTCCAACCCGGGATTTAAACCTTGCTTAGCAGTCCCAATTGCGACCACTAGACCGACTTCAGTTGTTCGATTTAGAATAAGATAAAGATATTCTTCGATTCGACTCATTAGTAGCTCTGTAATTAGTTCCATTAGGAAATTAGTGCAAAAATTTGTACTGTGACTTTGATTAAATTAAATAATAATGCTTTTAAAATTCCCCCATACTAGCAGTGGGTAAGATTTTCCCAATCAACTTAGACTATTGTCGTGTGGTGGCATCCATTCCTGGCATTCAGTCGTCTGTCTGTCCGTGTTAATTAATATGTGGACCATTGTCCCCTGCTATTTGATTCCTCGCGTTCCTTACGTCCTTCTATCGGGAAGTTCCACTGCGCTTCTAGCCCAATGTTCACATGATTTTAATGTTCATATTGATTCCGCTGCGCTACAAGAATTTCTAGCAATAAAATATTTCAGGAGGGTTAGTTCATTTTATTAAAAATCATAAAAAATATGTTTATACAGCCATAACTCATAATTTAAATACATCTACGAATCCGTGGCCGTGTCCAATGCACGTGGCTGTGGTAGACCGTGGCCTGTTACCCTCACAGAAAGCACACATGCCACTGCTGCGAACGCACATTACTGGCACATAAGCCACCACTAGTCTCCGAATTACTTCTGTAATGATAATAGAAAAAAAGTGTTAGTACGCGTGTGTGGGTGAAGTAACAAGCGGTCGAAGGTTCAAGGTGCGCAAGCGTTGGGAGTAGCTGCGCGCGCGCCGATCTCGGCAGAAATAACGACACAAATCTACTATACCTACTTCGGAAAACAATAATATTTAGCAATAAATGTACTAGTTTTCAATAAAATCATTACTATGAGCACTGGGTAAAGTATCCACGTTTTGACTGCCTTCTTAGCAACATTAGATCCACTAACATTAGTGGATCTTCTTAGCGTATACAAGTGTGGTCCGGACTCGGTTCATGTCGGTATGTTTTGGTGCTGTGTGACGTCACTTGCTGCTGTAAACACTCGGTATGCGCTTGCGCCGCGTGGGCGTGCGCATCGTCGTTACGTTCAGCTGGATATATAAAGACGCTCGGTTTATACTGAGAGTGACGTAGACGAGTACACAATTGCTAATAACAGGTAGGTTGAGACTTCAGCATCACGTCGCGTGTAGACATTCTGCTGAGAGCTGTTCCACCAGCTATCCTCCCCAGCTTGACATTAGGTCCAACCTACATATGACAGTATCCCGAAACACGGCTTCCGTCCTTTACCACAAGTGTCAGTGTTCTAAGCCTAATATCAAAAGTTTTGCTTTTGAGCCGATTTACAACAAGTACCATCTCCCTATCAATGAAACAATTTTTGTCGTTATTCAGTTTCATTTTTTTAATGTTCCTGTAAGCATATTGTAAAAGCAAAAGCTAATAAAATGTAAGCCTTTTTGTACCTATAATAAAAGCTAGTTCCATATTAAGGGATTACACGTAGACAGACAACGGTATGTAAGCTAAATAATAACGTCATCAATGTAATCGCACTTGAATGGAAATCGCTACCTTTTTTTTATTTTTATTTTTTCTGGGGTGGGAAATCATCAAATAACTCCTCCCGCTCTTGGGCAGAGCGATAAGGAGTGTCAGACTTCTACTGACTAAAAACCACCCATGTTCCCTTCCCTACCCCCTTCACCTACTTCTTCAGAAGTCGTCAATTCGATTCAGGGATGTTGCGGATTCTGACTTTTCACATCATATTTGTGATCCAAAATTTCACAATAAGACTCGAAAACAGATTTTTTTATACGACAAGCGCAACAAACCTCGTTATAGTGACTGATTTACGAGAAAAAAATCAGCTTAGGCAAACCAGTTAACCCGTATAAGTTCAGTGGTAAAATATGACCAATTAACAAGTTAAATAAAAGCTTTTTATTAAAATGGTTTTTGTGCATTTTATTCGGTAATAGGAAAATATTTACAGAATACACTAATTAATCCCTCAAATTAACTGGTTAACGTATCGCACGTATATTAACGTACGGGTACTATTAATTTTCTGATAAGCATTCATCAGTAAACGTTCCGATATTTTAGCAGAATACAATAGCTCTACAACCTCGCTGTTATTGTAATTGCTTTTATTGGTATCAATTTCTGCCGAAGATACATTATTGGTCCAAAATGAAAATATCCGCAAAAGGATATTTTGATCGAAGGTTGTAATTCAGTTGGATCGGGTCTTGCTTGACTGCCTCGTTGGTCTAGAGGCCACAAGCGCGGCTGCTGAGCTTGAGGCCCCGGGTTCAATTCCGGGACCAGGTAAAGTGTTTTTAGGACTTTCTCAGTAGCAGCCACGGATTCTGGGTGTGTGCCAGGTTGATGGCAATAGGCTCTTCCCCTATTACACAAGACTCAAACAAAACTGGCGAAATGTGGGTGTATTTGTCAGGTGGACCTGTGCCTAACCCTTCGGGGATTACAAGCTGTATTATATCATAACTAATGACCCGCCCCGGCTTCGCATGGGTGCAAAAATTGAATCACTCTATATATTCAAAAAACCCACATCAAAATCCGTTGGGTAGTTTTAGAGATCTAAGCACACATAGGGACAGACAGCGGGAAGTGACTTTGTTTTATACTATGTAGTGTAGTGATTATGTATGTTAGTCTGTAAGGAGTGTAAGGTATTATCTATGGGCCAAAGTTGCCTGAAAATAAATAAATGAAAACAAGCCAAGAAAACAAATTCCTGGTACAAACAAAATAGGAGTTATTTGTACTAAGTTTGGCGGTCGAGTGGAGTAGAACGCACAAGCCCCAAGCCAGTGCTCGATGACAAGGTTCAGTGAGTCGCTATTCAAACGATTGAATGCGTTTACCGAAGCGCTCGTTATCCCACAATTATCGCCAACAGCCAGCTGACCACGGTTTCTACGTAGACTGGGGTCTGAGGTTAAACTGTGGAGACTCAAGTCAAGTCTGTAAACAGTCTGAGTTGTAGCTGGGATGATTTGCCACAAGAATTTTTAATAATAGGGTATAGTCGACTGACTAAGAAAATATTGGATACGTGATTTTTGTTATATCAAATTAACTAAAATTGACGAAAATAAAACGTGTCAAAGGTCGTGAGTGGGGGCTGGTGACGTCACTTTCTGGTAAAAAATGTACCAAACTGTGACGTTGCGCGACTTTTCGAAGCACTGCATCGTCTTCATTCATTGTTTACTTGAAAAAAGAAAAAAATACTTGTTCAATATTTTTTGGAAATCAAGCTGGTGGACCAATTAGATTTTTTTAGTCAACTACCCTACCCTACATGAATAATAGTAGATTATGCACCAAGGGGCTAAAGTTGTGTCTTATGTCACGGGCGTCATATTGAATCTCGAGCGCAATGAAGGATTCGGGATTTAACTCCCGACCGCAGGGAGGGAGTTAAGAGTTTAACTCACGAGCGAAGCGAGGGAGTTAATACAAGAATCCTGAATGCAGCGAGGGATTCAAGCTAGCCCAAGGCAAAGACACCTTTAGCCCAGAGGAGCATACTCTACTTTTTACACCTACTGTGAGAAAATAATAGCCATAGGTAGTACGAAAAACAAAGTATTTATTAAATAAACAAACAGTAAGAATAACAAAGGTATTAGAAATAATGAAATAGAAATAATTATAAGAAAGAAATGGTAGAATGGTTTTGGATGATTGGCTGTATGCATTTTGAATTTAGAACGTCATTGGAGACGCTCGTGAAATTATAGTATTTTTGATAAAGTGTGATAAATCGACTATAGTATACTTAGATAGGTTTAATACCTACCACAAATTCCACAGCAATATTATCTTAGCGCAGTTTACTTAAAATAAATTAACTAATGTTACAGCCAATTACTATTACGGTATTACGGCGCGGTACGGTATTTGTTATTATTAATGCCAGTTTTAATGTTAAAAACTGCAACTGTTTTAATGTTAAAATGGTTCGTAGTTATCTAATTATTCTTACAATATGTCTTCGAAAACATGGCAACGATATGAAGAAGCAGTCGTTATGATTTTGTAGGAAATCGAGAATATCATCCACGCGTAGTAAGGGTATCGAGAATAGCTTTCCTCTTTCTGGCACCAAAGGGTGTTTGTTATAGTGCGCGCGGAACTAGTTGGCCGCGCCTTAGGTGGCGACAGGGGTGAGGGGGCGGGTTGCCTACAGCTCGCAATGCACGGGAGACTATAATTATACAGTGATGACCAATCTCGAGATATCGTGAACAATAATACCTTATTGTTCAATTTATTGAAAATAATACAAATAAAAAACAAAATCATGCCTAAGGCGCGGCCAACTAGTTCCGCGCGCACTATAGTACTATACTGCCAATTTAGCTGAGCATGTGAGATTCCAAATTCAAATCACATTATTGACCAGCGGGTCATAATGAAATCCAGTACAACATTATTGACCGGCTGTTCCCCCGGTCACTAATGACTCACTTTAGGTTAAGGTTGCTTGACATATACCTAATTTGACATTTTCGAGCAGGTGGTGTGAAAAATATTTTATAGATTTTTTATTTTTATTTATTTAAGTATCTTTATTTCAGAAAGGTAAGTAACATATAGGCTAAGGCCCACAAAACCGTTGCAATGGTTTGACTGTGGGGATTAGCCGAGGACTGTCCATCGATCAGTTTCTGACTTTCAGTAATCAACAAAAGACAGGACAAGCAGGAGCAGGACTGCAGGACACGATGTTGAACTATCGTTTGTGGAATAGTACAATATTTACAAATAACATATATTATAAGTACATGTATTATACCTACAGTTACGAGTACTTACATGTAAATACACGGCTCAGTCGCAAAATGTCTCTTTCGCAAAATGTCTACTGGTAGCAAAATGTATCTTTCTCATGCTGTCGTTTTCGCAGAATGTATCTTTCGCAAAATCACATCAAGTTTTAAAAGGATTTTTTTCTTACTTGGTTTCAAGAACTTGCTGTTTAAGAAGCCCTACAAAATAAATCTTATCTCAAAGAAGAAAATTTCATGGCAGGAAAAAATCGCTTTTGAATTTTGGAAAATGTACCTCGTGTATGTGTGTCATGTCATGCAAAGTCGTGTTTTGGTGGATACGCCCTTTGAGCCTAAAGGTATCGATATATTAGTGCTCATGAGTGTACAGTCAACAGCAAAAGTAGATGATCAAAATTAGAAATTCAATACTAATGAACGGAGTTCGCGTCAGAACTGTGTGGCGTCGAAGTGATTCCAAAGTATGTGAATGTAAATTATGCCAAACATTTACTACTAGTACAACTGCCATTATACGTGATCTGCCATATATTAGTATTGAATTTCTGATTTTGATCATCTAATTTTGCTGTTGACTGTACCTACTTACATTGGTGTCATGGAGGCGTCGACGTTTGTCTAGTACAGAGCTAGTGATACAACGTTCAATGCTAAAAATAGAAAACCTGATCTTTGTATGACGGTGATAACGTTGTGAGCCCAGTTTACTGATACTAACTACGTACAAAATAAAAAAAACTGTGGTTAACTTTGAATGATTTAGCATAAATCAACTGAGCAGTAAATTAAACAAATAGACGAATCTATTTCTGTGTTACATAACGTTGTATTGTATCAGCTGTGTTTATGTTCAACGTATATGTAGTAAATTCCCATATGTGACGTCACAGCTTCGGTAGTACGGAGACAGACAAGCTCCTGCCAGAAAATCAGTCGGTCTAAGAAGCACAAATTATGCGCATACATTGCGTGGCGCGCGATAGCCGAAGGAGGAGTGTTCCGCGAGCCAGCAATCGATGCTGAATGCCAGCTGCTACACAGACTCAAATAAACAATTTCAAACGCTAGCGGCCGTATACAAAATTACAAAGTGTACACGGATCCTTCACGATGCCGTCAATCAAGCGTTCCTTTTATCAAACTAAGTAATACTGAGCAAAAAATATTGCTTAAAAACTAACTGCTACTAACTACTACTTTTTGGGGTTGAAATATCAAGCTTTTTGTGGGATTCAGTGTAACGCACTCAAACCATTGTGCTTACAAACTTTCATCCCCTATTTAACTCCCTTAGGAGTTGAATTTCGAAAAATCCTTCCTTATTCCTTGTCTACATTATAAAGGGAACCTATGTGCAAAATTTCAGTTTTCTAGGTCCAAGGGTTTGGGCTGGGCGTTGATGAGTCAGTCAGTCAGGACTTCTCTTTTTATTATTTCTATGATTAATATAAGCCCGTACACAATGGTGGATGCAAGCATCAGTTGCGGTTTATCTCCAGATTGCCGTGAGCGAGGCAATATTGTGTGTAAATCGGATTCGCGGTCGCTTGCCCTCGCATACTACAATAGCACAATCATATCTTTAGCCTTAGGAAGGCTTTTCTTTGTTCCACTGCTCTCTAGAAAAGCTTAGTAAGAAACCAACGTCAAATCATTATAGGTATAGCCTTTTCCCAACTATTTTGTGGTTAACATGCAGTCTAACTTGATGCAGCTGAATACCGAGTGGAGTATCAAATAGCATTTCCACAAAACGAGAACAATGCGATACTCTAGTAGTGAGTGAACTGGTTTCCTATTGTACCTATTTATTACAAGTTGTACAGACTTGGTCGGCCCATATTATATAGAAATAACATTTTGGCTTCTAGTTACCAAAATGAAGCAATTCCTAATGATATTATCTAGAGACAAAATAAAAAGCACAGCCCCGTCACATATTTCCGGTTGACCTTCTTTCGAGGTGGACTAATGTTTGCTATTCATATAGCTGAACTGCTGAAATAAATGGCAGCCGGTTGTGTCTGTACTATATAAGTACATACATATGATACGTCTATATATGTCAAACGTGCCTAATTGTAATTATCTGGCAGCAGTATTCAACTTTTCGCATAAAGTGCTGCTGAACCAGCGATGTCATTTTGTGTCGCGTGGCGGTGCCTCAGGAATAATAAGCACACCCCTCAAGGGATGCTCGTACCCCGGCCCCCTCCCCCAACCCCGCCCGCACTCCTCGGGCTCCTGAGTCGCACACACCGGCGTGTGTCTGTGTGCGTGTGCTCATCCCTGTCCATGCGACACTTTTAGGCAGTTCTCCAAACGATCAGTTCAATAGCAATCAGTGCTACAAACATTGCCCCGGACAAAGAAAACGGAAAACTGTACAATATTTCATTTAATCGCGACAATATAAAAGAAAGCCCTAAGCTTTAATCGTTACATTGAAACGGGATGAAAATCCAGCGTTAAACTATTTATTTAAATGAAGTTGAGACGAAAAGGCCAACCTTTTTATAAATGCAGCTTAGTTGAATCTGTGCCGTGTTTTTATTTTATGAAGTTGAATTGTTATTTGGTTCAGTACAAAGTGATGTTAGCACGCTCGATACAGAGCAATGTTAGCTCGCTTTATGAATAACTGTAGCGACTGTAGCGTTGGTATTCGAAGCCCACTACCAGGCCCTTATCGCAGAAGGATCGGACGTCAGCCACTGGTTGTTTAAAATTAGAGTGTAAATCATTTTACCAGAGCCATGATCACTCAACATCATAACATGATGTGTGTATTTCTTGCTCCTCCAAATGATGTAGAAGAACCCCTTTGTTGGTTCAACTTGTGCGTAAGTTAGTACCAGTCCAACTAGACACGTAAAGAGTGGGTTTTCTGCCCTCAAAGACGGCGTGGTGCCCCGGAGCCGGTCGGCGGCCCGAGACGTGCCGTCGCCGGCGAGTAGGGGATCGCCGCGACGTCTTCGGGCCGTTTTTATTGACTTAATCACTTGTGTACCCTGACTTCCCTTATTTAGTCAATTCTGTTGAGGGGTTTACAACGAATACGCACTTCGAACTAATGGGGAGAGCACTCGAGCTGCTTGTTCAAAGCTAGGCTAGATTCACATTGAAAGAAGAAAGTTTCCGCTGAAAAGATACTCAGATGTCGGTGGTTGGTGAAAATAGGAAATGGAAATTATGTTCTTCCTACTCCTCCGCTGTTCTTTTCTGATTAATTTTGTTACGGGATCACAGATAGTTAAATCGATTCTCTGGAACTTCGTCGAGCTTCACTGTCTCGACGCTTTTCTGGTGGTCGCCACTGTTGTTTCTGGTTTTGAGGAGTTGCAGTGGTTTGGGAATAATGTGGCGTGCTTGTAGTCGGTTGGTATGTCCAGTGAAGAGTAGCTCGAGGTAAAGCAGACAGCTCGGTACATTGCTAACACAGCCAACCCACCATTTCTTTGGTATTCCCCTACTAGGTATATTAACCAAAGATTCACATTCAAAACTTTCCTCACAACTATTTCGTTATTCACCCGCATCACATGCCTATACATGATAACCGATAACCGACGCATATCTCGCAAACAGACGGTTAAAGCAAAACCTTATTACCGCGACGCCGATAACCATGGGATATTCCCAATCAGCAAAGCCACTTCACAGATTGCTTCATCTCCGCGGTCTGATGAAGACGTGCTATAATTGCTCGCTTTATTTCCTAACCGTCGGAACTTGCCCATATAACTGTCAGATAGCTTTAATTTGTAGTTGTACTGAGGGCGAGGGTAACATAACAGTGGAACTCTTTAACACGATGATCTAATGACTTGTGGTGACTGGTAACGTTGGCGGTAGTCCTGCGCCGGGCCTCTCGCCGGTCGGTCGTGATGTCCGCTAAGACTTTCCACCACGAGCAATAATGGTCAAAAGAACTATTACGGTGGATACTCTGCGTGTAACTGCACCCCATTGACCAAGTGAGGGATCGCCGGGTCCGGAGCCCTGGGTTGTCGGCCCCGTGTGACGTCACTCAGCTTGCAAGCTTGCATGTCCCGCGCCATTAGCCACCCCCGCCCCGCCCGGCACGGCGACGGCTCAACAAACAAACCCGCCAACCTTTGATAATGACCATTTTATAAAAAAAATATCGCAACTTATTTTGACAAGATAATATTCATTCATTATTTTTTTTTTGTTACTGACCTTGTCAGTTTAAAGTCTTATATGCAAACATTTTGAAACCTGTGAAGTAATTTAACGGGTGCCAAGCTGAACTCGCTCGCAATATGCAGATGTCATTTAAAAGTATGCAGTGGGAGTAGCGGGGTGACCAACGAACGCTGTTAGTGTTGAACGCTGCCGTGCTGGACACAGCTTGTCATACCTTCTTTGCAAATGTTGTCGAGCTCGGATCTTCAATTTAAAAGCCCACGTGGGAATTTGGAAGCTTGGTCGTTACGTTACTCAGTCTGAGCCGTTCACACTTGACGTCAAAGCCCGAAAGTCTGAACAATGTTTTAAAATGGAAATATATCCAACCCTGTAGTTGCAATGCGGGGGTGAGATATGTAGCCGGACTATGTTAAGTATTCAGCTGTCACCGGTTAGGCAGGAAGCCACCGCAACATAGTTCGGGAAAGATAATCCTACATTGTATAAACGTAGGTAACCTCGAGAACAGCTTAGCAGTCGACATTATAATTGTTCAGTCAAACATTCTATGACGCGACAATTAACTCAGTCACATGATAGCGAGCCAAATAATCTTGACATTAAAAATACTCGATGTTTTTTAAACAGTGTGCATTCGCATCTGCAACGCTTAATATAAATGGTATGCTACTATTGTATTTATAGCGACACTCGACGCCGAGTCGCCGAGCAATGACGCGACAGCGACACGGCGACTCATTATCCGCTGTTTTAATCTTTCGTCGATATACGATGGCACACGAAGACAACGCTTATAAACTTCTCATAATATCATATTTATCTATTCATACATCCAATATCTAGTTACAATATCCAATTCAATCTATCTATTTCTATGCAAGCTTTAAGTTCGCTCATATTAAATTAACGCCGGATATAAGAGTGTGCTCAATGAAAATACTGCGAAACACAATGTCCATTTGAAAAAACCAATTGGTTTCCTCATTTCCGAGAAATGTGTTCATCAATGATATCGTATTGTTTTTCTTTGTATTTTTTATTTTTGTGAAATCTTATGTTCTTTCGACCTAATTTGTACATCAGCCGTGGTCAAACATGTTGAGCAAATGAATATCTTGTAACACCTTTAATAATTGTAATTAATCATCATAACACGTTTATAAATTATCTCCGCTTGTTTTTATAAAATAAATTAATTGATTTGATTTGAATCCTAGCATAAAACCGTAACATTCGAGGACTCCCATCTCTTCTGGAATAAGTAGCGAGCTGGTTTAGTTTGCAAACTTTTGCAAGACTACAAACATTACTACTATTCAATAAATTGTACAATTTATCTGTAATACACTTGAGTGGTATTTCCACACTCGATATATATGTGAAATGCGAAAACATGGTAAAAAAGATGAAAAGTATAGGTACAAAAAGAAAAAGGAGGTAAATGAAAGAGTAAAAACATTTTAAGAGGCTGCGCGTCGTCCTCTTATTACATAAGGGTTGGTTGCAGCAACAGCTTCTCCAGTAAACGATTTATTGCAAACGTCATTTACGTCGTCACAACCGGCGTCGCCTCTTGATTTAATTTTGCTTGTTTTCTTTCGCATCGTGTTTGTTTTCTTTCGCACTGCACCTTCTAAAGTAAAGGTGCAGTGTTAATAAACATTTTCTCTCGGGACCTCTCTCTATTCAATAACGTCGGCTTTCTTAAATGTCTCTTTTCTTCAGTGGACTGCGATTGTGCGCTCCGTTTAATTAAAAATATCGTTGGCGTTAACGAAGAGCAACTCACAACAAAATAAAGAAAAGTCTTTTATAAATATGAGGTTTATAAAGCATTTTACTTTTATCTCTAATGTAAAGAGAGAAGTCCTGACTGACTGACTGACTGACTCATCAACGCCCAGCCCAAACCCTTGGACTAGAAAGCTGAAATTTTGCACAGAGGTTCCCTTTATAATGTAGACAAGGAATAAGGAAGGATTTTTCGAAATTCAACCCCTAAGGGAGTTAAATAGGGGATGAAAGTTTGTATGGAAAATCGTCATTTTCACGCGGGCGAAGCCGCTGGCAAAAGCTAGTCTCTAATGTAACAAAACAGCAGGTTAGGTACCCGGAAAAAAATCTTTACTCAAAAAGCTTTTATTAACAGGATCAAATCAAGAGTTCTCTTTAAAGAAATGAATTCTTGGAGGCTCCAAGAATTTATTTCTTCACAAGGTTAGTTTCTGCGAAACGTGGAATTTCATTTAGGTACTGCGTCTTAAGTCTCATTGAATCACATGTAACTTAAAGAGTGATGAATATAAATGTTAATGGATGGAGAAGGAGAGGGAGAGGAAGACCAACGAAAAATGGATAGATTGTATGAGGAATAAAACGAAGGAAAAAAGAGTAAATTATAGTGTGACAATAGACGATGCCGAAGACTTACAAAACAGTTAAGAGCACAAAATTGTGAACGTAGCTTAGGAGTAAGTATCTGTCAGACCATCAGTCGGACACAATGATAGTAAAGTGACGTGTGGTGGATAGCCGGGCAGATCCGTCATGTTACCGGTCCGGTTTACCCCGGTACGGCCTGGCTCGGCATAGCCCGCGGGACCACGTGGCTCCCGGCCATGCTGTCCGATTAACAGCCGATCCCGTTCACGTTATATTTACGTTTAAATCATTTTAATTGTTGTCCGCATTGATTTAGAAGCATCCGCAATTATCAATTAGTGTTATCTTCTATGTAATATTATTACATGTATAATGCATGCGTGGTTGTTGTCGTGGCCTAAAACTGCTTTCGTGGACGAGTGATTGAGCGGGTCGCCTTGTGACCCGGTGGTCGTGGGTGACATTTGCACGGGAATTATACTTCGTAAAGTTGTTCCTAGTTTAGAAACTCTGACACTAGGGAGTGTGTACCGTTAGACACGATACGAAGTAGAAGAACATGTTTAATAATTGTCTATCAGACTTTCAGTACAAGCGCTGCCGGCACAATGTATAAAAGAAGAAAAAAAACTTGTTAAAAATAAGTGTTTAGTTATCGTCACAGAACGCGTAGCACGAGCACAGTAGATATGAAAAATGACAGAAAAGTAAGCAATTAAATTCAAAATAAAAAAAAATCCCGACTCAATAACTTTTCAAGGTCTCAAAGGGTATGGCAAGATTGAGAGAACAATGTTTCCGATTATTTTAAGTTGGGCTGTCAATGTGCATACGTTTCAAGGAACCACAGTAGAAAAGGCTGATGCGTATTTGGGCAATAAAACTTTTGTAAAAGGCCAAGCCTACGTGGCTTTAAACCGCGTAAAACGTTTAAGAGCATATGCTACCTCAGATTAGCAACCCTATTTGTGGTGGTTCAAACTTCGCTTAAAATACTGTTAGAATAAAGTTCTAATCAGCTTGCACTACAAAGCGGTTGTTATACGTCTTTCGCTGCGGAATCATTAGAAATGATAGATGTTGGCCATTAGCTGGACACATCGAGTGACCAACGTTGTAGTGCTACGCCGTACTGGCAGGAATTAATGCAGACCATCAAAAAAAGAGAGTCGCCTATCTGGATCACGTATTAAGACACGACAGATACGAACTCTTGCATCTGATAATGATGGGCAAATTGGCAGGTCAAAGAGCAGTGGGTCGTAGGAAGAAATCGTGGCTGCGCAATATCCGGGAATGGACGGGAGTTAAGAGCGCCGCGGAGCTTTTTATACTGGCAAAAGACTAAATCAGGAATGTGGAGCTAACTGCCAACCTTCACTAGTTGGAGAGGCACTTGAAGAGAGAGAGTAGTACCTAGTCAGTTGCCCGAAAGTCTAGCAACCAGGCTTTACTAAGGGGCATCGTATTACCCAGCACTAACTGTGATGTGGAGGTCACATAGTCAGTCGCTCGATGTAAAATACTGGTATTCAGCTGCATTCGGTTAACATGAAGCCGACTCCCACATAGTTGGGCTAGGCAGATGATGCTGATGATAAATAAAGAGAAGACAACGTCATAAGACTCGTTTCAGTTCGGACTAGACACCTCTTCGGGCTGTTGCAAGCCGACTCAGCTTGATCCTGTGTCAATAAGTATAGTTGGTCCCTTTTTTTTTTTTTTGGTGGGTGGAAAATCATCGAATAACCCCCCCCCCGCTCTTGGGCAGAGCGAAGGGGAGTGTCAGACTTCAACTGATTAAAAACCAAACCCATGTTCCTTCTTCACCTTTGTGTCGAGGCCGCGTTATCCTTTCGACAAGCCACAGCCCCGACGGGAGTATAGTTGGTCCCTTAGCTCATGTTCTACGAGTATCTGTGAACATGGGTGCTCAAAGCGAGGCAGGTGGTGGGGCAAACCTCGCGACCTCGCGGCACTGCGCAATGTGACCGAGGGCCTATTAGCGGGCACACGTTACATTTAGCGATGGAAACGTCATTACAAGCACTTCAAGCCTTTCAGAACATTTATGCTACCTACCGAAAATTATAATATTGAAAATGGTACCACAGTTTCTTTTTTACCAATAATTATAGCAACATTATAGATTCATCAAATACATCGCTGTAAACAAAAAAAAATACCAAAATAAAAAGTACAATTAAATTAAACTATAGCTCCACATGGATATTGTACAGGAATAATAACCAGGAAAAAAGTCAGTAAATAACTAAAAATAACAAAAAAAAAAGTATGTCAAAATATTATGATATCACTTTGACACTAGTACGCGTTAAAACGAAGTCTAGAAGAGAGGTCTTTGGAGACTTATGTCACAATTCTGATTTGACGTCGCATCGTCACCGTCGTCGACTGAAATGTTGGTGATGTTATTAGACCAACTTTTCATAAAGTTATGTCGGAAAGTACACGTGAGTCCAATTAAATAGTCGACTTGATGGAAGTCATTCGGAGTGTTCGGAATAGCCCACTGCTCCATTCCTGTGATTACCACATCATATCACACAATACTAAGTAATGCCCAATATGAGTGTTGACACATAATATTACAAATTCATATTTTATGTTTTAAAAATCAATGATAGTTTTTAGAATCCTAAATTAATAATTTAAGAAACTAATTTTTGTTCAGTGTTCAGCTGCATTCGGTTAGACTGGGAATCTGACTCCAACATAGTAGTGAAAAGGCTAAGCAGATTATGATCAATTTGTACTTTGATTGTATTAATAGTGCGGGTGTTGTTCCAAATTAAGCACAATTAATCAATTCTGATCAAATCCCTTTTTGGAAATTACCACCATAGGATTAGTGTTCATTTCAATTCAACGGGCAAAGGTTCAGTCCAGTTTTCCCCCCTGAGGGGGATTTTCTCAGGGGGGAAAAGTGGAATAAGCCTCCAGTGAATTTGTAGTTTCTGGAAATAACCGCCAACATGGCAATAACAGATTCCACTATTTTTTTTAATTTACTAAACCGTTTAAAAATGTTGTTGCAAAGGGATGTGGCATATAAACCTGCCCGCTATTTTGTTTTTTTTTTTCTAAATCGCGGCCCACGATGAAAGTTGGTATGGATAGAGGACATAATAATATAGACGAACAAAAAGTATCACGTTACCGAGATATATTTTGAAGGTAATGATCGACAAATGAGTACAACGACAATCATTGAAAATATACTTAAGTTGATTATTATTAAGCGCACGAGAAAATCGCTTCGCATCGTAATGAAACGCTATGATAAGTCAAAGAATAGTATTCTCGTGCTCCTAGTAGTATGCAAAGTACCTACTCACTTTCAATAAACATTAACAATAATTTGATCAACATCTATATACACGTAAACGGTCTATTTTTTACGTGGTCACTGAACTCATAAATGTCGATCTTTACCTTCAAATATCTCGATAAAGTGACACTTTGGAGTAGGTAGCTTGTTACATGACATTTTTTGCGGTGGGTCGAAATGCCAGCTCCCATACAAAAAAGAACGAACCCCTTTTCCAGTACCTACCCCACCACAGAACAGAAATACCTGTTCTTTCTGGTCTGTGTACCCCACAGTGTATTTAAATAAAATCCTTTGTAACCGACTTCTAAAAAAAGAAGGAGGTTCTCAATTCGGATGTTATTATGTTATTATTTATTATTTATAGTCTTTTCCTACTGATGTGGAAATAATATATAGTTTTTCCTACTCTTCTAAAAATATGCGGTGATCAAATAAATAAGATAATACTTCATTCGGATGTTTATATTTGTTTTTTTTTTTTAATTTTTGTTCGAGCATAACTCCGTCACTTGCTAACCGATTTGATAAAATCTTTTTTGTTGGAAGGGTTTTTTATCGAAATCGGACATGCGGTTTTTGAAAAATCAACAAAACTCAAAAAAACAACTACATTGTCTACATTATGACCCATGGCCCATGACATGTGAACCACTAAAAAGTGAAAAATAAAAACTTTTTAACAAAAAATAAAACCAACTTCAAAAAAAAAACACAAAAAAGTGAAAAATAAACTTTAGAAGAAAAATCAGTTTCTGAAGTTGGTGACTTTTGTTTGATTTCATTTTTTTGCCACCGACTTCAGAAACTGATTTTTTGTGTTTTTTTTTTTAAGTCGGTTTTATTTTTACACACTACCTCTGCAATATTGCAGTGTAACTGAAGCTTTAATCTTCATACGCACATCTATTTTTATTTTCCACGAAGTAAGTACGTACCAGTCAAGGAAATGTTATCAGTTCAAACATTAAATCGCTATCCGGAAAAGCAGTGCCAGCTTTTCCGGATAGCGATTTAATGTGATAAGAATAATATTTTTGCGCTGTTATCAATCAGGGTTGAAGTGATAGTTGTAGTCTACGGAGACAGATTAGCCGCAGCGCCACGCAAGAGTACGTACAGTCAGCACCCAGCATAATCTGACCCCTCTTCTTTTTAAACGAGGGGTCAGGCCCGGCTGCGGGTTGTTCGAAACTCGTCGGGGCTGCGGGTTATTTGAAAGAGATACCGCGGCCTCGGCACAAGGGCTAAGAAGGAAAATGGGTGGATTTTAGTCAGACAGAAGTCTTACACTCCCTACCGCTTGATGATTCCCCCCCCCCCCCCCGATAAGAAAAGGGGTCAGGCCCGGTCAGGTAATGCTTGGTAGTGATTGTACGTACAGAGTGTTGCAAAACAGTTGCGCCACACGCGGTACTGGGCCGTGACGCCTGCGAACAAATTAGTAAAGTGCCTCAATCATCCGCCACTCCGTATGCAATTCTGTGAAGGTCTATTGACTAGATTACTCTCTTTATCTCCGGTCGGAAAGAATCACATCAAAATAATATCAGAAACATAGTGACAGACGGGTTCCCTACGTTATTTCGAAACACTATTCTGTGAAGTCTAACGTTGCAAACTTGTTACCAAATATGTATCTTGATTAGACAGGGACACGTGATTGACACGTGGAGATGGACTCAACGCTCAGCGTCAGTCGTGCGATGTCGTCCGAGCTTTCGCTTGAATACTTGAATAAATATAAAACCAATACCGCCACTACCACACTGACGCTGAAATATAAAAGTTAGTTATCTGCACGAACAGAACATGTCATATTATTTTGTTGTTGAAAAATGCGTTCCGCAAAACGCTAGCGGGCGCATTGATTAGTTCGGTCCGTTGGATGGCTCAGTAGCCGGGGGCCGTTGATAAATAAAGTACAGCTCCAGTTTGACCGCAAACCGGTCCAAACGAATTTTGAAAAAATATTAAATGAAGTTTGTTGCTTCGTGGAATAGGAGATCGGGCTGACTCAAAAAAATATGATACTGTTTAGTCCGTCAGATACATTATTGAAAAATATTGGATAATAACGTGTTTTTTGTTTTATCAAATTAATTAAAATTGACGAAGACAAAACGCGTCAAAGATCATGAGTATGAGGTAAAAAAATATTATCTTGTGACGTCACATGAGTTTTCGAAGCACTGAATCGTCTTAATTTTTTGTTTACGTGAAAAAAGAAAAAAATTGACAAAAAAAATTTCTAAATCTTTCTGACGGATTAATTAGACTTTTTTTGTCCGATCCGCTAATGGATAGAGTTTTTTTTATTTTATTTAGCCGTTATTGTCCCACTCCTGAGCAAAGGCCTCCCCCCATTCTTTCCACTTCTTCCGATGGTGTGCTTCTTCTCGCCAGTTGGTCAGAAAGACATCCAAGGCGTCCCGCCATCTTCTTCTGCATATCTCGCAGCTTTATAGATAGAGTATCAGCAAATATTTTTTGGCGCATTTAATTCAACGCGAATTTATTACACGGACGAAAAGCTCTTCCGAATGACTTAAGCTGATTCCGCGTTGATATAGAAGTGTGGTCACTCTCGAATAAAACGTTCGAGCAATAACAAGCTCACAACCAAGCTCTAAACGATACGGTTTCAAAGCTGAAAGCTGTAAAACGGGGCATTTCTCCTTTCGTGCACAGTTATAATGAATAGTAGAAATACTTACCTATATAAAATGAGTTAACTTGGACCGGCATTGAGCGTTATTGTAAAATAAACTCAATATATTAAGTAATTGAGTTAATTAGAACGGTTGCAGTGGATAATGTTATAGACTTCGAAGCCGTTTTCTATTGTTTTTGTTGTATGTACGAGTATGCGAGTACTTTAGTTTTTATTTAATACTAATGAAGTATGTTTAAAAAGGGTACCATCTATCTGGCAGAAACTTGATGCTCCGAAATTTATTTGGCATAACACACTTGGCATATTCTTCTTTGAACGAATGTGTTTATGGCAGAACAATTATTTAATAGAATACTCATTTCGCAGAATGTTTAAAAAGCCGAATTTTCAATGGCATACTTTTAAGATGGCAGAATTTTATTTGGTAGATTTTTATAAGGTATAACGACCGTCTCGCGAAAGTATCCTTTATGGGCGGCATGGGCACCGGGCCGTAGGTCGACGAAGGAGGCCGGCGGAGGCCCGGCACTTCGGGGACAGAAGATATTAGTGTTATTTAATATGCGAGCGAAGCGAGCGCGCGTCATGGAGTACATGCGTTGCATGTATGAGTGACGTCATTATTATTATTATTAATAATAATAATTATTATTTTTGACATACCAACATTTAATGTTCTCAGCTAGAAATTTTAGCCGGGGTGAGCTGATAATAATAATAATAATTATTATTGCATGTTACACGTATGTATGAAATGAAATGCGTGCCAAAAGACGATTCTGATTATGAATTTTCGGCGAATTAATGGTTCTGGAAATGAAGTCCAAGCTCAAAGATGATTCTGACTTACAAAATTATGCGTTTTGAATTTATGGTACTTAAATGAGTGTGTGCCAAATGATTTTCTGCGAAATGAAGTTTCTGCCATCCACTGTTATGCAAAACAAAATTCGGTTATAAAAAATTCTGCTAAAAAAGGTAGACCCGTTTAAAAAGACTAATTAAACAAATATATTTAGATGTTCTGAAACAAATAAGTTTCAATAATTCATACTCTATACTATGTATTATATATGTATATATATATATATATGTATGTATATGTACAATTCTCCAACTTTGTCCACAAAAACTCCTTAATCAGTCAATTCCAATCCGGGTTCAGGCCCGGGCACAGTACCGTTTCCGCTCTCCTTAAAGTGACTGATGATATAAGGCGGGGAATGGAGGACACTAAAGTTACGGTTTTGGTGTTAATCGATTTCTCGAATGCCTTTAATACCGTCAGTCACGAAGTCCTTTTATCCATCCTCTCCTATCGCATGGTTTCTCCCGAGGTTCTGGTATGGTTTACTTCCTATCTTCGGGGACGTCAACAGTCAGTGCTTGCTGGTGATTCTAACTCCGGCTGGTGTGATCTGGATGCTGGCGTCCCTCAAGGCGGCATTTTATCCCCACTTTTGTTCTCTATCTTTATAGATCTCATAACTGCCGAACTTCAGTGTGCGTATCATCTTTACGCTGACGACTTACAGCTTTACTGTCAGGCGGATGTTGACGGCTTATCTGGTGCGATCGAGGAGCTAAACCGGGATTTACGAGCTGTTAAGGACTGGTCTGATCGTTTCGGGGTGGCGGTTAATCCTGCCAAATGTCAGGCCATCGTTATTGCCTGCGATGCGCAATTTGGTTTTAGAACTGGTTTGTCAACCGAAAGTGCAATCCTGTGTTTGAAGCAAACTGTCCAGTACTACACAGATAGGAAGACACCAGTGTATGGTTGTTTTCTGGATCTGTCAAAAGCCTTTGACCTAGTTAATTATGAGATTCTGTGGCAAAAATTGTCGGATGAAACGGAACTACCAACTGAGCTCATAAATTTATTTAAACATTGGTATAAAAACCAGAAGAATTGTGTAAGGTGGGCTGATGCTCAATCGATGTCATATGGACTAGAATGTGGAGTGAGGCAGGGGGGGTTGACCTCACCCAGTCTTTTTAACCTGTATATAGATAAGCTGGTTGGTGAGCTGAGTGGCACCATGGTTGGCTGCTCGATAGATGGAAGGATGATTAACAACATAAGTTACGCTGATGATATGGTGCTACTCAGCCCATCAATCTGCGGTCTGAGAAAATTGTTGGCCATGTGTGAGAGTTTTGCGGAGGCTCATGGCTTGAGGTATAATGCTGATAAGAGTAAAGTTGTTGTTTTTAAGGTGCGCAACAATACACCTGTAAATATTCCACCTGTAAGGTTACGAGGAACTCCGTTGGAGGTTGTTACTCAATTTAAATACCTCGGCCATGTGGTAACGGATGATCTCACAGATGATCAAGATATTGATAGGGAGCGCAGGGCATTGGCAGCCCGATGCAATATGCTTGCTCGTAGGTTTGCACGGTGTACTAAGGAGGTGAAAATGACTCTGTTCAAGGCTTATTGCCAGTCTTTTTACTCGTGCAGCCTGTGGGTGAGGTATACGCAGAAGGCTTACAATGCTCTGCGCGTGCAATATAATAATGCACTGAGGATGCTGTTGGGGCTGCCTCGTTTTTGCAGCGCATCAGGCATGTTTCCTGAAGCGAGGCTTGATGACTTTTATGCCGTCATGCGCAAGCGATGTGCATCAATGCTACGGCGATTCAGGGGCAGCCCTAACAATATTCTAGCTACACTGGCGGACAAAATTGATGGGCCATTTATTAGGCATTGGGCGGGTAGGCATGTACGCGCGGACGTGCATGTCGCCAATTAAAATAATTTGTAATTTTGTAATTTATTATTTACTAACAATAGGTTAAGTTTTTACTAACACTTTATGGATCTATGGTCTGAAATAAATAAATAAATTAAAAATTAAAATTATTGGGAGCCCCCATAGTTTGAGGAGGCTGAACAGTTTGACGGTCCCACCGGTTACCTTTGACGGCACAGTGATCCCGTTTAGCTCTGACGTCAAGGATCTAGGTTTGCATGTTGACACTTGCCTTGACTGGCGTAAGCAGGTTGCGATTGTGAGCAAGAAAGTCACCGGAACGTTGCGGTCTCTCTATCGATTGAGAAATATTCTCCCAGCGCACATCAAGGCAATGCTTGTACAGTCCCTAATCTTCCCCATTATTGACTATGGTGATATGTGCTACTATGACCTGAATGCAGATCTCCTCAATAAACTTGACCGACTTCTTAATAACTGTATTCGATTCGTTTTCAATCTTCGCAAGTATGATCATGTGTCAGAGCATCGATCGCTTCTGAAATGGTTACCTATACGGCAGCGCAGAGCGTTGAGAGCTTTGACAACCCTGTTTTCTCTTCTTCACAAGCCCACTTCCCCTTCTTATCTGACTTCTCTTTGTCAATATTTATGCACTGCGCACAGCAAGACTCTTCGTTCCGCCAATAATCGCCTTCTACGTTGTCCTTCTCATCGCTCTGGCTTTATAAAGTCTTCCTTCTTTGTCCAGGCGGTATTCCTTTGGAATGACCTCCCTCAGAATATTAGGACGGTTAACAGTCGGTTCATTTTCAAAATAAAAGCTCGTGAACACATTCACAAGAAGTTGGCAGATTCGTCTCAAAATTAAGTTGTTATAGTTTTCCTTGCCTATCTTTCAAAACTTTATATATTTTATGTATGTATATATGTATGTATTTATTCTTATAATTTAGGTATATATCTTTTCTATTAGGTTTTTTTTTTCTGTTTTGCACCTACTATGTATTGTCTCTGCATCACCCTAAGGTAGACTGGTAGAAAATGCCCAAGGCATTAAGTCCGCCTTTGTACGATTTTGTTGTGCATAAAGTTTTAATAAATAAATAAATAAATATATTATCCATACTAATATTATAAATGCGAAAGTATAATAACTCTGTATGTCTGTCTGTTACTCAATCACGCCTAATTGGTATGGAGATATTTTGATAGGTACCCGAGAAAGGACATAGGCTACTTTTTAATAATAAATAAAACTTTATTCAAGGGGTTGAAAGGGGGGTACGAAAATATTACTTTTGGTCGCGATAACCGGCATCGTTAGCGATAGCCGACATCCGCGCGGTTGAAACCGCGGGCATCAGCTAGTGGTTTATAAATCGAATAACACACACATCGCACGTCGACGGTCAGACTGCTATTAAATTCACGGCATCGATACAAGTTCTAGTCCACCTAATCGTCTACCTACTGTTGGACCAACTCATCTAGTAACCTAATCATTAACGCATATTAAACCTGTTCTTACACAACATCACCACAATTAGATCACCTACTGATTATTTGTAAAAAATAATTCTGGTATAGAAAACTATGAACAAACTCCTTCGGACACTTTATTTCTTTAAAAACTTTCTTTCCTTTATGTTTTTGCTGCAAACATGAAATTCCGTTTGTGGATAATTACTTTATCCGCTGGCTGAGCACTACTGAGCAGTGCTTACAAACTGTATGTGTATAGGTTAAGAGGCGCGCGGCGTGGGCGGGCTGTTGTATCTATACGTTAATATTGAGCTTAAAAATCTGGTTCACCAACGAACTTTTAGGAAATTTAATGTTCTTTAATTTTGTCATACTCTGCGGTAAACACATTGTATGCTAAGTTTAAAAGAAATAAAGTTTTATCGACATGTCGACTCGATTACATTAAATTATTGATTTTGTGTACTCTTTATAAATAAATATCGTGTTTTAATGCGATTGACTACAATCGTTTGTCAGGGGATTGTTTACAAAGGTGATCAAATGGAATTTATTTCAAGAGATTAACGTATATAACTCTGATTGTGTGGATAAATAATACGGTTTTTTCGTTGTTGAAACATGTGCTGCATCTGATTGCGAAAATATAAAACTTATTTGTGTCCGTTTGTATCATAGTGTACGTCGAATGTGGATCATGACGGATTTAGCACCAACTAGTCAAAAGGCATCAAGACCAAATGTTGCGATGGAGCCGCGACACAGCGACAGCGCGGTGTATGTGGCGTGCGGTGCGGCGCGTGTTGCGTGCAACACATGCCGCGACACAAATAGATGTCTTGTCACGAGACCAAAGGGCCAGACCGCGCGCAATGGCGTCGTCGGCGCATTCAACTAGCAACGTACCTACAAACGTTGACTAATATACGAGTCCCAGTGCCACTGACTCTCACAATACTCACATCATTGTTAAACAAGTGTCAGTGTTGAGCTGAGGTACCTACACTTACTTATTCTGTCACACTATTCCAAATCTGAGATGTGATACTGCTGTGCTGTGACAAATGATGTAGGTATATGGTATTCTCCAAAAAGACTGCTTGTAAAAGTCACAACTGTAGACAGCGTGTACAGTTATGTACTTACTATGACAGTCTTCTCAAAGAACATAACTGAAGGGACCAAGGGATTGGAGGCCATTGGACTGTACTGATGGCTGAAAGTTCTGTCGCTGTCATTAGCCCCGGTGCTGTTGACAGAACAGCGTATATTTAGCGTCGTCTATGTCATGCGCTGAGCCGCTATATTATGTTTCAATACATTTAGTATTAATAGAAATGCCTTGCTTGGTATGTTTCTCCGACTTCCGCGACTCCTGGTAACACTGCGCCGGCCGTTCTTGTGTACCGTTGCTAGAATGTAATCCTTTTCGAAGTTTGTCCGTCGTAGTTTAAACTAATTTTGCATCTAATCTCCCTGATAATTAGGAACGATCCCTGTTAGCTGATTTTAAATATTGCGAAAGTAAAAAATATGTTGAATATTTATGTATAAATAGTGTTTTGTGTTGTAGTTTTTCTCGTTTCCCTCTCGAGCATGAGCATAAGCATGAATTCTTTGCTTCGTTGGCATTTATGCATAATTGCACAAGCACTTTGTCTTATTTCTTCACAATACTCCTCTAAAGACGTATGCTCAGCAGTGTGCATAGCTGTGATCTGTCGAAGGAGGCGGCACTATCAGCATAGTAGATTTAATTTCGTAGATGTCGCGTCGAGCTCGCGGACGGTATTGTGCTCGTTTTGTTGCGAACGAGAATTGTCTGGAGCATCGCGCCATCGCCAGTCGCGAGGTCCGCACAGAAGTCCCAGGAAATAGTTCGATAAGAAATTAGACAGCTAAAATGGAACACTAATATTGTCTTGCTCAATAAAAACTATTCGCAGCTACATGTGGAATTCACATGTATCAACAAACACTCGAAAATTGGTAAGATTGTCAATCCTTGTTTTATTTTTTAAAACTCTCAACTGGAGAAAGTGTTGTCGAGCTAGTTGTGGACCTCTACTTCTGTCCTTGTGTTCAATGTCCGTAAGTGAAGATAAAATAAATTACATTAAGTAGTTAGGTGAAGGCGACGGCGCCTGCCCGACTGCTGGCCTGCGGGACACCTCATCCATAATGTAGGATGCAGGGCTCCGCCCCAGCACGATGCGACACTCATTTACAACCGGCACACTAAGTACCTCACTGCACTTAGTCTTTAACACTCATTTATTAAATAAAACTAGAATATTCATTAATTCATTCTGTATATCACAATTTATGATGGTTATTATCGTACGTTAAGCTTCTTTCTCTAATGTTTTGACAAGTTCTCACTACAGAGTGCAATTTAAAATTGTTCTGTAAACATATCAATCACTTTGATACGTAAAGCGGTTCCTTGTAGTGATTCTACTATTTAATCTAATCGCGTTGCGTCTTATCTGTTGCTGTGAAAATATGTAAATTGTCAACTTGGAAGTAGGTCGTTCTTAGTACTGAACAGTTCAATAAAGAATTTGTATACTTACAATATATTCTAAACAGTCCTTTCAAGTTTGCGTTTAAATGGAAGTAGTTCCGACTATGGCACACGTGTGCTATGCCCTTGTCAAATTACTTAACAAAATGAATCCATTGGGGATCTTTATGTTATTTTTTGTTTCCCCCCCGTCTTTATGCCCTACAATAGCCCCACTTACTCGACCAGTTACTAAACCTTGGGCTCTTGTAAATATATCTACAGTTAAATAACAGACCTCGAGTTCAATAAGAAGAGTCTTCCTAGATATTGTTAAAGAAGTAACACGTTTCTTTGTTCAGAATATCTTGGAAAACTTCGTAGTTGGAATATTAATTATATAACAGTTTCCATTTGAATTCTCTGCTTGCTTATTTCGCATTGAACCGTTAATTACACAGAACTTTCATAAGTACCCTTCTATCGTTGTTTTGTTTGTCATTACTATCAAAATGGTACTACTAGGAAACACTAGCCATTTATTATTGATTTAATAAACTGAGTGCAGCATAGCTATTCACTATCACTCGATTGTCAGAAACCGAAGCTTCGATTGTGATTCGAGATGAAGATACGAGTATAAATCCTGCCGACAGCTATTTGCTAACGGAAGTGCAATCCAATCAGAATTACGACACCATTTTGTACTATATACCAAAGCAAGAGTCGTTGCGAATCCATTTGAATTTTTAGTTACTCGACGGATATTCAGTACAATCTATAGTAGAACTTATAGAAATACTCATTAAAGATAATTTATTGGCTCCATAAAAAATTTCACCACGACTGTTTATGAACCATGTTGATCGAATTTAACCGGTGAATGGCATTTGCAAATCGTTCGATTCAAAAATATGATGCTCGAAAAATTGTCAAGTTCGATTGTACTTCAATTCGATTGTTTGTAAATAGCTATGCTGGTCGACTACTGGTCATGTCAGAAATATTCTATCAAAGATTCAGTTACTATTGTAAATTTTGCTTTACAAACTAAAATACAGAGTGAATTACTCAATGTTTAATTATACAGTTTACATAGATGTGTTTCATGAGCGGGTACTGAGAGTGCATTTTAATTGTAACAAATAGATACGAGTAGGATCTTCTTTGTTCTTTCTATCGTTGAAAGAACAATTTGAGGTTTGAGGTTTTGGAATTTGAGGTTTCACTTAGACATAGTAGTGTCAGTTGTTTAATTAAGTCGAGACATTGCCACTCAATAGTAAATGAGGACATTGCCAATTTTATACGCTGTTTGGATCTCGATACTGGAAATTTCAAATAACGTACGGGACATGAGCTTTCTATTGGACTTGCACGGCTCGCATTAGTGCCGAAAGTAAAACAACAACGGGTTGCACTCCGGCAGTGCCGGCAGAAGGGAAAACTTGAACATTAACATTGTGCATTTTCGAATATTTTGGAATGGTTACGCAATAATTCGCACGAAATACTTATTTATCAGTACAATATTCATTTATTGCACTATCGTACACAAACATGACAATATAGATTACATAAAAAAAATTTAAAGCACGCTTAATGCCTCTTACGTTATTTCATATTTTCAGCATCGATGTGTTGATTGCATTCGGTTATATTGGTGAAATTCGTCTATCCCTTGATTAAGTTTACGTCGATGTCTTATGATAATATGTTGATGTGCTGATGTGACATGCTGATGTTTGTTATTCTGATATATCCCAAGAACTTCTAAATAAATTGGATCGACTTCTCAATAATTGTATTCGTTTTGTTTTTGGCCTTCGTAAATACGATCATATTTCATCCTTCCGTTCTCAGCTTAAATGGCTGCCTATCCGACTCAGGAGGTCCCTCAGATCTCTCTGCATGCTCTTCTCGATTATGAACGATCCACGTGCTCCCGATTATTTAAAAACTTATTTCAAGGTGTTGGGCAGTTGTCATAGTCGTAGTCTTCGAGCTTCCAAAAATCTCATTTTCCAAATTCCTTCACACCGCACTGGTTTTTTGTCAAATTCTTACGCTATATCATCTATAAAACTCTGGAACGCGCTACCCCTTGGTATTAAAAAAGCTGAAAGCAAATTCACTTTTAAAAGGAAAGTACGTAGCCACTATTTAAATCTGACCAAATAGCTTTTAATTATTATAAGTCGAGTCATAAGTCGTCAAGTTTTTCGTTATTTAGTTTGGTATTTGTTTATATATTTATTAGTTTATTTTATTTTTTATATGTGTATTAGTATAAGTATACCTATACTTTTATTTTTTATTATAGTTGATATTGTTTTTTTTTGTACCCTACCACAATGTTGTCTTGTTTGACCCTAAGGTTGACTGGTAGAGAATGCCTTGTGGCATTAAGTCCGCCTATGTATCACTATTGTGCATAAAGTTTAAATAAATAAATAAATAAATATGTTATTGTTAGTAGTATAGCATTGATCCAGTAGACAGTTCAGTATGACACTAATCTATCTCCGGTTGCCGGATGATGGCAGGTCCAGTGATTGCACTACATCCGCGCGTCTTGCCGGACGGCGCGCGGTTTGACCCGACACATCTGACACGAGATGGCATAGATGCTATCTCCCCTTCGACCAGCTGTCCAGCCTAACCAAGTAAACCAAGCTTTCCCGAATAAAAGCTTAAAAACCCGCATCGCACTCGCTAAACTTTTCTCGACATCATTGTCAATACTGATATACTTGTATTATATCGCAGTCGCAGACAATCTCCCCATTAGCAGACTCTTGAGTTTAGTTTTATTGTTTGACGCCATTTACCAATCAAACAATAACAAAATAAATCTGAGTGTAGTTGAGTGGAGTTATTGTTGTCGAGTGGGCGCGCACATGAGGTCGCTGGCCGAATCTGGCCGAAGGTGGCCGAAAGTGGCCAAAATAGGGAAACTGCGAGTGACAAACAAAGTGTTCTTGTGTGCGTCACGGGTCTGTGGGTGTTTGTGTGTGTGCGGGCGGGTGTCTGTGCGACGCGGCCTTCGCCTCGACCGGCGCGAGGGGGCACTCCCGACTCTCACGAATCCCCTAACAAGATTTCATAAGTCACAATATAAACCCATTTCTTTGTAGCCTGGCCTTGCTGTGTATACGTTATTAATTCAGGCTCTACATTAATTTTAAACGTGACTGGCACGATCAATATTATCAATCAGTATAGTATGTAAGCTTCAATAAGAAACAGTTATTCAATTCGACACCGTCAAAAATAACATCATAACTTAATTTCAGTAACTTTTCAGGAAAGAGCGTCAAAGTTTAAAAAAATCTCAAGTTTCGGTTAAGTCATAAAGCCACCCAACCTTGAAAATTTTAAGGCTGCACGAAGCTGTCAACCAAGCATTATGTACATCAAACTAAGTACCTACGTACGCAAAAATTAAAGTTGGGAAACGACTTTTTTTGGCGTGTTTATTCATATTTTACAGTAAAACTCAAAGGAGATATTACCCCCAATATCTCCGGATCTAGGGGGAGTTCCAAGGTATGGTCTAGAAGAAAAAATACCGCAGTCACGGGAAAAACAAGAGTGCTTTTCGGCTTTGTTAAGGGTACTTACACCCTTTATACTGTTTAAAAATACAATGTAACACAGACTTCCAATCGCAAAAGTGTGGCACCACGTATTACGCAAAATTAATGTAATTGGTAATTGATAACAATGTATTTTTTAAGCATTTTGGAGTATTCACTATGCGAGAATGAAACTATTGTATACACGGTTACGATGAAAGCGTGTTTAATAGTTATAAAATAATCACTATCACATCACTACATAGTCTATACATATAATAAAATGGTAGGAAAGTCAAAACTGTACCTACATTGAATATTAAAAAAAAAGAATACTTGGGATATGATCTACAATCGATACCGAAGCCAAAAATATAGTTTTTAGAATTTCTGTCTGTTTGTCTGTATGTATGTCCGGGATAAACTCAAAAAGTACTGCATGGATTTACTTCAAATTTGGCACGAATATTACTAAGAAGTCGGGTCATCCTATAGGCTACATATTATCACGCTATCACCTACGGGGAACGAGCAGTGAACCTTTATTTCTTCAACGCATTCTGTAACAACGTGTAATCTAACGACGCATATTTAAATGTTGTTATTATGTTAACAATGCCATAAGCTAGCTTTATACTGTAAAAATCACGCAATATAAGTAACTTAGGCCGATAAACATAATAATTATTATAATTTTGTAGTATCAAGACAATTTAAAGCAGCGCCATCTATGGGATTTCAAAAACATCAAGTCGAATTACATGTGTAAGTCCTTTTTGGTTATACATAATTTAAATTTGATGATGTTGGCGAGGTTAATAGTTGTTTTAAAAGTCATAGATGGAGTTGTGCATTTTCTTCTTAAACATTGTATCGTTAATTCGTTTCAGAGATGAGCAAGACAATTAAAAAAAATGTGTTTATATAAGTTTTAAGCTGCTTCATCTGTCTTATAAAATTCATCGAGATTGTCTGTGATGAACGAGTGCTGAACACCTGTCTCAGTTCACTTCTAGACGTGGTCATTTCTATCGGCGGCAATCGACTGGTCGAATATGGGTTACCAGCTCCCCAATCAGCACTGCATCAAGACCGTGGGAATCGGGAGTATAACACTGAGACAATTTACGATCCGGGCGAAATGACCACCATACGAAATTACCATGTCGCTTTGTTCTCTTCAGAGCAAAATCAAATTTATGACACCGTCCTTGAAAGCGTTGGGCAAAACCAGGGTAAAATGTTTTTCTTGGATGCTCCTGGTGGAACAGGAAAAACATTAGTTACCACTGGCATAATTGCAGAGGTCAGGAGGCAAGGCAAAATTACCATTGCTGTAGCGTCGTCGGCAATCGCTGTTTTCGCGTGGCAAGACAGCACATACCAATTCCCATCGATTTAGAAAACGCCAAAACGCCTGTTTGTGGTGTGTCACGTAACAGTGATAAGGGACACGTGCTCAAGGATGGCTCTCTGATCGTATGGGATGAGTGTACGATGGCCAACAGGAAGGCAGTTGAGGCCGAGGACAGAACTTTGCAGGACATCCACAAGAACGAACATTTGATGGGTGGTGTCACAGTTCTGTTCAGTGGCGATTTCCGACACACGCTTCCCGTGGTGACGCGGGGATCGAAGGCTGACGAAGTGAATGCTGCGTTGAAATGATCTTCGTTGTGGTCACGAGTTCGTACACTGCTCTTGACCATTAATATGAGAGCTCGGCACGGCGGCAATATTTATTTATCATTTATTTCGGACTTAAAACATCCATACAACAAACCATCCGTGCAATGCACGTGCTCAATAATTCTCCGATGTCCTTCTAAGGCTTGGCGACGGCGAGGAGAGAGGTGGACAGGTGGCGCTTCCAGAGTATCTCGGTACTTCGGTAGAGTTTTATCCAGCTAAGAAGATCTCATTCGCTGTGTGTACGGGGACATCAGTCGTATACCGCACCAGCAGAATTCTTGGGTGTGCGAGCGGGCCATTTTAACTCCCAAAAATGATCAGACTGCGGCAATTAACGAATGCATTATCTCGGAAATTGAGGGGAATGAAGTGGTCTACACCTCTATAAACACTGTCTTCAAGCAAGATGACGCCACACATTATCCCGTGGAATATCTGGGGGTCTAAAACGGCCACTTTAGCAGATCATAATAGGAATTGCGTCAAAAAGCGTAAAATGACCTTTCATAATAGTAACAGCGTCTGGGACCATTAAGGAAAATAGATCATAGGTAAGTAATAGGAAAACAATATGAATTGCGTTAAATTCGTAAAATGGTCACAGACGCAGTTACTATTTTGAAAGGTCAATTCATATTATGATCTGCTAAAGTGGCCATTTTAGACTCCCAGAACTCCCTGTCAGCAAGTAGACTTCCAGCGCTTACCATCAAGCTGACGGTCGGTGTCCCGATTATGCTTCTTCGGAACCTATCTCCTTCGAAGTTGTGTAACGGGTCCCGCCTTAAAGTCATCTCGCTCCACTGACACACCATTGTTGAGGCGAAAATTCTTACGGGTTGTGGAGTCGGCGAGGCAGTATTTATACCACGTATTTCACTCATAGCTCATAACTTCCCGATCCAGTTCAAGCCCGTACAATTCCCCGTGAGTGTTTGCTGAGCGATGACCATCAATAAGTCGCAGGGGCAAACACTGAGGGCAGCGGGTGTCGACCTCAGGACGAGCTGCTTCTCACACAGGCAGCTGTACGTCGCTTGTTCCCGCGTCACCAGTCCTGACTCTCTTTACATTTTGGCTGCGGATAGCCAACCCACTATTTGTTTATCGAAAATTCCTTTAAGTATGTTATTTTTACCCTATTTTGTAACCTCATTCATTGTTTTCTCCATCTGCTTCAGTCACAACTTATGACTTAATTCAGGAGAATCACCATAAAGTCATTTATTCAAAGCAGGCTGAAAATCAGCACTTTTTGAAGGTCAATTTTACAAAAGACCTTCTCACTCTGTTACTGCACTTTCTGAAGATATGAAATGTTAAGAGAGAGAAACGGGTAAATGAGTGAACGGGTATTTTTAAACAAAGTGTAATCGTAGGTATTTTTTGGTGCTGTATAGCGTACACGCAGACGACGTCGCGGGCAGCAGCTAGTATAAAATAAAGTCACTTCCCGCTGTCTGTCCCTATGTTTGCTTAGATCTTTAAAACTACCCAACGGATTTTGATGTGGGTTTTTTAATAGATAGAGTGATTCAAGAGGAAGGTTTTGGTGTAGTCTTTTTTGCATGGAAAGGAATTTTGACACAGGGGCGAGTGCAAAACTTTGTAAATTATTTGTACAACAAGAATATTATGGTTGTAACGCAAAACTACGAAAAAGTGAGTTACCATGTTGTGCCTTGCAGGTGTCGAATTGTTTCTATTGTTTCATTGACTCTCGACAGTTTAATAGTCTACTTACTCGACTGCTCAAGAAAGGAGTATTTTGTACGTGGTAGTGTGTTTCTTTTCTTCAATGTATTCTAAATACGTATTATATCAAACCTCCTACAATTTGTCTGTATCATATCTATATCTGAGAGAATAAATTGTAAGAAGCTGGTAAACGATTTGGTATTCATGAGGTTTTTCTTACTGTTTATACCCTTCAAACTTGAGCGAGCTGACCGAGCGAATCAGCACAATTTTGACATAATTTTAGTTTAAGTGTACCTACTAACAAATTATTGGAACGTAGTGCCTGATTTTAGTTAATTAATTGAATTAATAACTTTCAATTACTCGTCCTGAAACATTCTTTTACTGTTTTTGAAAACCTGAAACATTATTTTACTGTTGGTAAAAAACCTGAAACATAACATCGATGGTAAGGAGCGGGTGGCGGATATTCTACCTGGAATTTTTATTAGTCAGCTAAAAAATATAATATGTAGAATCGTCCAGTAGTAGCCGGCGTAGGCAATGTGTCAGTAATAGGTCGGGACGAGGTCGGCCGCGCCGCCAGTGACCCACTGCTCCTATTGATGATCACCCGCTCCGCTCCGCATTGCCTCGCTCAGCACCGCTCTCGCCGCAAGATACTTACTCCTTACAACAGTATGACATCTAATCGTGCCGCTCTTTCAATAGAACAAAAGTCTTAAGCTTCCATTCTGAATGTGATGTTAAAATATTTATTGAAATTCTCGTGTCGTGTAACTCTTGTTGTGAAGAAGATTAATGTACTTAATCAGTTTTAGTTACAGGGATATTAAAATAACGAAAGCAAATTAATTCAAAGGAATGGTATAAGTTTCCCTGACTTGATGATTTGTTTCTCTTTTTTGTGTTGTGAGCATTAATTTATGACTCCGTTGTTACGAAGCTAACTGCTGTACTCAGGGTGTCAAAATCTTAACTAAGTGATGACTTAAGTAATCATGTAATGTCTTTGAGTACGGCAGTAAGTTTTCTTTTATGTGTGACTTAAATGGCGGTTATTATAATGATAGCCAATGACGTACACAAACGCATCACTTGAATATAATCAATGTCCACTTGTCAATAGGGTACCAATTTGCTTGCGTGAGGGGAACTCCTTTGTGTTCCTCCTGTTGAGGAAACACCAGCGTCGTGAGGCCGGTCAGCTTGGCGCCACCTCGCGGTACCTCGCTGAACTACGTACTCCCGACCCGAGTAATGACCCGGTTTCTCAAACGATCCTCTTTTATCAATGATAGATTGCTTACCTACTGATTAGCACTAAAACTTGCGTAGATACTTAATCACATTCATTTGTTATCACGTAAGATATCAACACTATCAGTGTTACTATAACAACAACGCCAAAGTCATAATAATTTGAAATGAACCAATTTGACCAACACAACCGTTAGTAGCATAGGTTAGTAGTACCTACAAATTGTGTGGCTAAATGAAAGTCTATTGTGTGAGGGAAACAAATGATTTCTAAAATGAGCAATGGCTACCGACACGGCGACAGTTCATACAGAGCACAAACGGAACGTTTATAGCCCGCATAAAAGTTTCATATGATTTTTAAGGAAATTCTTTTACATGAAACACAAAAAGGCCCCACCAGTTTAACTTGGTCCTTAGGAAACAATAGAAAAAATTTACCATTTTCATTTTCACCGTCAATTATAAAGTATTGTATACAATGAAAATATGTATTTTAGACTTGCAGCCAATATCTACGCTATATTTTGTAACTAGCTTTTGCCCACGGCTTCGCCCGCGTGGATGTCGGTTTAACTACAAAAATGACGATTTTCCATACAAACTTTCACTCCCTATTTAACTCCCTTAGGGGTTGAATTTCGAAAAATCCTTCCTTATTCCTTGTCTACATTATAAAGGGAACCTCTGTGCAAAATTTGAGCTTTCTAGGTCCAAGGGTTTGGACTGGGCGTTGATGAGTCAGTCAGTCAGTCAGTCAGGACTTCTCTTTTTATTTATATAGATAGATAGATAGATAGATCGATAGATTATTTATATAGATTAGGTAGGTACTATACGAGTATTAGCGAACACGTGCGCCCACCCCTTTATTTAATAATAACGAGGAAGGGCGCTCATGTTTTTGTGAGCTAGCCGATGTTTTTGTGCCTAGTTTGTAGAAAGATTTACTGAGAACAAATTAGAAAAAAAACATTTTGTAGCACCAACATTAGTTGAGTTCAAATATTTTTTTTAGATTTGTACTTGCACAGAAATTGTTGAAACTGTTTAGCTAAAAAACTAGTAAAACTGTAGTTGTGCTCGCGTTGGCATCTAAAATGTAGCGAGTCTTCTGGGATCGACGGGGTTTCATACAGTGTCACTGGTCCAGCCTTTGTACCTGTGTCAAATGTCATGGGGCGCGAAACGCCGGTAGCCGGTGGCCCCCAGAGGTCGCTATTCGTCGCTACTGGTCGGCAGTGGCCGCCGGCGACAAGTATTTGACCTACATGGATAATGTGGATTAACCCATTAGAGGTCACTGTACTTGATTGAGTACAGCCATATCCGTAAGGGCAAATTACAAATATCGTAAAGTTAATAAGGGTATTTTTGTTATTTTTCTTTATTATAACACTGTCCAACTATATTGATAAATAATACGCGGGTAGGGTATCTTTTTTTGATAAAAAGGGTCAGTTGAAGTTTTGTTACCGAAACACTGTGGAGGTAAGTAAATGATTTTTGATTTTCTAAAATAATTATTGCCTAGAAGTTGTTATTTTCATTTTGCTTGTATAAAACACATGTCAGAGTAAGTTATAAAGAACAATATAATTGATTATTTATTACTAAAATAAAACTAAGGTAATTTAAATGTTACTGTACTCGGTTGAGTACAGTGACAACATACGTAAGTAAAATGACTGTTGTTTTCTTTCAGATTCCTTGCAATGAAGAAGCAGCAATTTACACCGCAAAGGAGCTATATGAGGTTTGGAGAAGGTATTGAAGCTATTTTACAAAATAGCGATAATGATGAATGTGTCTTGGCTTCACACAGCGTCGACACGGCCTGTCGTCGTCATAAGACGGACGGACGGCGAGCTAGCCCATTACTCACCGTCCACAGGTCCGCGTCTACGGTGGCTGGAGGCCATCACATAGCCCGCGACCCCCACCTCCTTCGCTAGCATCACTGCTTCGCAGAAGGAGGTGACGGCGTCCCATTCCTCCTCGCCCCAGACCATGGCTTGCCCCAGGGCAAGACGCGAAAGGTCACCGCCGTCGATCGCCGCTACGAGAACACGGCGGGGCTCCGCCCTAGCGGGGCGGACCTCTACGGTGTGCTCCACCGTGTCCTCCGGCCGATCCTCACAATGGTGGCATCCGGGCGTTTCTTCCCACCTGATTTGGTGCAGGTACCTCCCGAAACAACCGTGTCTGGTGGGGACCTGCGTCAGACGGAAGGTGAGGGCACCATGATGCCTCTCAAGCCAATCCCCCCCTGGAGCCCTGGAACGTCTGAAGTCAAAAATAAGGCGACTAGATTCTACCCGCCAATCCACTTCAGATTCGAGCCCAATTTGGCGAAAGAAAATTGCGTCAGGCTGATCAATAGTCGAAGCCTGCCTCAAGATGAAGTTGGACATTATCCTATAAAAATTAAAAAACAGCTGCGATGTGTCCTTTGTCATTCAAGAGTGCGCTGGCAATGTAAAAATGCCATAAAACACTTTATGTTGAAAAAAGCTTGTTTTGAAAATTTTCATACTTAGGCGGTCAGTGTACTCAATTAAGTACACCCCTGTAACTTCATGAAAACTGTAATTTTGATTTTTTTTCTTGTATTTTGTGTTTATGTATTCTTATTTCAACACGAAAATAAAGAAAATTTTAAAAACATATTGGTACTTTTTGTTTGACCTCTAATGGGTTAAGGGGCAGCGTACGATTTACTTTATTCGGCCGCCGCGCTGGAATGTTTCTTGCGATAAGAATTTTATTACCTCAATGTATTTCCATGTTATTAATTAATATTGTCTGTGTTTGTTGACTTCTGTGTCTATCATGTATAAATAAAATGTTTCTACCAAAAAAGAATTACACAGAACGGGTTCACAAGAGGCAGCGTCAACGATAATATGATATGAACGATAAAAAGTAAAGTTTTCAGTTTTCTAGGCGCCGAGCTTCGAGCTTAGGATACCAAGTAGCGGCAGGCCCGCAGGTATTATGTCAAATAACTACGCGATTTATAGCGCACAGTTATGACAACTATTACCTATGTGTATTATGGCTGCACTCGATAATGCATTAAACCACATCCTCGTAAAACCCAGAATTGTTCAAAATTTTGCGTTATTCCAACGACTTTAGGTACGTAGTTAGTAATGCTCCATGAATTTTATTTACGTGTTTAAAATACCTAAAAGTAAATTGTATTAGCAGTGGACCGTGATATCTGGCAGAGTCCCCATAGCTACGATAGTTCTGGAATGTTAGGCGGATAGTCTAAGATAATGACTCAGTGGTCCTTAAATTAGATAAAGCCTAAAGTAATCTTCCCGTTGTTGTAAAATTGGGGCATCCGAAACCCCTCGGGGCTAGCTTCGTGAGCTCCGAACCAGAACGAGTCGGTTGTCGTTAAGTCAGCAGATTACAGACGCCGACTCACTCGTAATCGTGACTAGTTCCGTCCGCTGGTGTCACGTGCGGGTTGCGACTCATTTCTTTATACGCTACGAAAACACCACACGATACGAAACAGTTCTTTGTGCCAAACTTACTAAATCGTTATTTCTTGGTTCAAATAAAAAATAGAACTTCTCAAAAATATACTTAATAGTCCTATTTTCGTAAATTCATCATGCATGGCCGGTTGTCTCCGTCGTCACCGTCAGTGGTCAGTGGAGCGAGGGTCTGGTCGGCAGGTGGACCCTCCTCGCTTCGCTAGCCGTACCGTCCCTCTGACCTCGTCACTCGGGAGGGTCTTGCTGGCAGACGTTCAACAGCGACGACTATTAATCTTGAGAGAGAAGCTCGTCGCGTCGATGCGCAAACCAACGCCGTCTGCTACAGTGTTTACTTTTTGACAAAACATTACGGAACGAACATGCAATTAAAAAAGAATCACATGTCATTTGTTTATTAACAATAAATTGTGGTTCTATAAAATAAGTGTTCGAGTGTGGCTTGCTCTATAACTCGACACAGGCGTGCGTGTATGACCGGATGTATAAACGTAGACGAGGCCAAAGAAGTAATACGTGAGGAACGTAGCTGGTCCTGTTCTATAGTTTCTGCCTACCCCATACAGTCTAGTCATACTCATCCTTCTTATACACTCCCGTTTCATCTAGTTTATTTCGTGTTGACACACATATCACACATATAAAACCATATCTCAATCTCGACGGTACGATGCGCTACGGTAGCAGTAGTTTTGTTAACAATACTAAATTATAACCGAAATGTAAATGACGATGCGGGCCGCGGGCCCAGCGGCCAGCATCCGAAGTTTGGTACCGAAGCGGCACTGCGCTGTTATCCTCGCAATTTTGTGAGGTTTATCGATCCGGTGGCAGAGGAGTATACCGACCTCTCGCAACTCAGTGGGGAGCCAGAGAGCTATAGAGCGTTATTGGAAATTTTTCCATTTCCAGAGCTATAGGCATAAACATTCTCAATTAAGATAAACAAAGTCTGCTTGAGTAAAACTCACATTAGAAAGAAAAATACCAAGAAATCACGTTTACGGGTCCCACTTCTACCTGCCGTTCTTTGTTTATTTCATGTTTTTTTTTTTTTTTTTTCGTAAAACAGTTCCACCACTTTGATGCACGACACGTATATAACATATTCCTATTTAATTAAATGTTCCACCAAATTCATCCTCATTCGAGTCCCAATTCCTAAAATTTTGTATTTCATGCTCGAAAAGTTAAAAATAACTGTAACGAGAAATTGAAAATGGTAATTAGTGCCAGTTTATGCTGGCCTTTAATGTATCGAAACTCCTCACTTTTTTATTGTGAATCTCGCATCTCGCAGCTCATCCTAGAGAGGATGGCTACTGCTTAACCGCGGACTTTCCTGTGGATACCTTGAAATAAAGGCCAAATAAACTTAAAAACTAAGCGACTACATGCTGAGGGCTCCCCCTGTGGGGTACGAACTTAGGCTCAGGGCGTCGCTGGGAGAGCACAGCAAGAGGACAGGCTGGATCTGAGTGGTGTTATTATTTAGGGACGTTTGGTCAAACTCTACTGGGCCTGCAGTCTCTACACTAATAACGACGCTATGTACAAAGGTTGTCTTGAAAAAGTCACCTATTGTTCGGTGGGCATAGTCGGCGACTGCGAATGACGACACGACACTGGGGACGCGACGAACCGGATGGCACTGATAGCGGCCAGCGGGGGTTGTGCAAGTAGACGTCCGTACGTACACGCGGTGCTGGTCAGACGGCGAGTGGAAAACTCGTCATTTTTTTTTTGGTAGTGCCATCTCGCAGTTCAGTCTAAGAGACTAGCTTCTGCTTTACCGGGCAAATCCCTGTGGATGCCTTGAGTTTAAGGCCTCCAGCCAGGGGCAAATAATTTATAAACTAAGTGACAAATTGCTAAGGGCACCCCCTGTGGGGTGCGGAGGGAAACTCGCCACCCCTAATTACCGTGTATTTCCTCATAATTCGACGAAAGCTTTCAGCGTCAAATTCAGACTTTATACAGCAGTTCAAATACTGTTATGTTAACCTGCACTATAAACTTTATGTTCAGCCAATAAAACTTGTAATTGGAAGCATCCTTTGAACTAAGTTCAAATATTCACGCAAACACAATCCAGCATGGTTGTTATTTTGTTGTTGCTAACAACAAAATAACAACCATGCTGGATTAGTAATACAATTAGAAGTCAATAGAACTACTTCATTGGCGTCATATATATTTTAGATTTTTTTTAGGTTTACTAATAAACCTAAAAAAAAACTAATATATATATGACGCCAATAAAGTAGTTCTATCGACTTCTAATTGTATTACTCAGTACGTTTAAAATTAAATTAGTTAAGAAAATGGTGGATTTGGGTTACCGCATAGTGAGGTAAATCTTTTTTGTTTCACCATCGAGTAGCAAATAAAATTCAAAATGGGATATTATAAAAATATTCACAACTTATATATTATAAAAGTAATTTGAAGCTAAAATCTGTTGTGATTCTACGTCGACTACGCCAGACGGTGTAGCCCCGTTGGGTCGGCTCCATTTTCTGTCTAAAGTAACCTCGCTATTTAGGTTACTTTAAAACCCTGCATACGGACGTAACGTGACGTAGATCCCTTTCGAGCCTAAAATCTATCTCTCTATCTCTAGTTTTTTGTTTTTTTATGATAAAGAGTTTTTGGGCTTTTACAGGATTTTGTTTGTCTTATTTTAGATCTCTTGCTTATATCTTACTGTTTTAGGGTTCCGTAGTCAACTAGGAGCCCTTATAGTTTCGCCATGTCTGTCTGTCCGTCCGTCCGTCCTCGCTTAATCTCTGTGACCGTTAGCAATAGAAAGCTGAAATTTGGTACCAATATGTGTATCAATCACGCCGACAGAAAAAAGAAAAAAAATTGGAAAAAAAATGTTTTATAAGAGTAGCCCCCCTATATGTAAAGTGGGAAGTGATTCTTTTTTTAATTTCAACCCTAACGTGTGATATATTGTTGGAAAGGTATTTAAAAATGAATAGGGGTTTACAAATATTATCATTTTTTGATAATGTCAATAATTTCGGAAATAATCGCTCCAAAAGTAAAAAACAATGTGTCCCCCCTCTAACTTTTGAACCATAAGTTTAGAAAATATGAAAAAAATCTGAAAAGTAGAACTTTATAAGGACTTTCTAGGAAAATCATTTTGCATAATGGATACCCACCTTTAAACTCATAAGTGGGAACACTTATTGTGACGGACGGGAAACTACGGAACCCTACACTGAGCGTGGCCCGACACGCTCTTGGCCGGTTTATTTTATATCATTTTGTTTCTGCATCTTCATCATTCTCTTGTCCTTATTCCAATTAATTTGGGGTCGGCGCAGCATGGCTTGTTCCATACTTCTTTATCACTCGTCATCTAATGAGACATCTCCTTTCTTGCCACATTTTGTTTATTGTTGTTAATTGAACCATTTTTTCTTATGTCCGTTGCGAGACAGAGATAAACGTTTTATTCGTTATATTTTACCATTTAGTCCTAATAATATTATAAACGCGAAAGTTTGTAAGTAAGTATGGAATATTATGAATGTTTGTTATTCTTTCACGCAAAAACTACTAAACGGATTTGGATAAAATTTGGTATACAGATAGTTTATAACCTGGATTAACACATAGAATAGTTATTATCCCGATTTGATCTTCCCGTGGGACAATTTTCGAGTTGTAGCGGGCGAAGCCGCTTTCAACGCCTAGTACACTATAATCTTTTCATCTACACTACACCTCTCGTCGGGGGCATGAATGTGCAAGCGGCCAGTGTCACATGTCTCGCTCACGCCGTACATATTATCGTGGAACTTGCCTTTTTACCCGACTACGGCAAAGCCAAAGGAGGGTTATGATTTTGACTGGCTATGTATGTATGTGAGTATCTTCATCTGTTCCCTCATAGCTTCTAATGTACTTATCGGAACTCGACATATGAGATATCGTTAGAACCGTCTTAATTTTCCGCTGAACATAGGTTACGTGACGTGTCACAAAAAGCGATTTGGCGCCCTCTAGCGGACTAAAAGTAAGGCTTAAAAAATAAAAATGGAGATAAATACGCCGTGTTTGATATCATTTGAAAGGGCTTCACTTGTACATTTCCAAAATATTGCTCAAATTTAAAATCACGCCCTCTAGCGGACAAAAAGGCAAGAGTAGAAAAAAATATTTAACACAAAATTGTTTAAATATTAAAAAGTAAAATCTAAAACCCGACTACAACAAAAAAAAAAGCGACGCTGAAAAAGTATGAAACAAGATTTTCAGGATAGAACAAAAAGAAAAGCCGTAGTCACACGTTATAGGTACCAACCTAAACACTTTAATACCGTGTGACTACGGCTTTTCTTTTTGTTCTATCCTGAAAATCTTGTTTCATACTTTTTCAGCGTCGTTTTTTTTTGTTGTAGTCGGGTTTTCATCTAATAAACTATGACGTATTTATTTATTTATTTATTTAACAATTTATGTACACACAGAAGACATCACAGGAAAATAACATAAAATAATAATTGAGTACAAAGGTACTAAAGGTACGTATTTTTTTAAAAGCTTTGTTATATTTATGAAGTTTCCGAGTAGATGCCTAAATCATATTTTATTACAGAATATTATTTTTTGTTGAAGTTATGAAACGTAGAAGTCGGAGAGTCGGTGGCTGACTAAGTAAATTAGCGATGGTGATTATACACCAATGAGACAAGTACGTCTACGATACGATACGTTGCTAATTACTTGAAGTGTAATAAATTATGGGGGGGAAAGTTTATTCCTTCCTATAAAGTGAACGGAACGCCGCCACACTGGGGTGCATGAAGGGAGCCTGTCCAAGTGGCGTTAATCTTAATCGTACTACGATTCCAAACGCCCGGCGCACCCTCGGCAGACTATACTTTACCGAGAGCTAGCTGTGCAAGCTGACTAATCCTCTCACTGTGATGACTCAAACTCAAGTTTCTTTTGAAATCAGAGATAAAGACTAGAGAGGTACGTGGACAAAAAAAGTGCATTGATATATAATTAAATTTCCCTTACAATATTAGGGTAGCAAACGTTTGAAAATATAACGTAGCGAGAGTTTATATGAACACTAACATCCGCTCCTTGCTACATCAGTCATCTCTGCTTTTCTCTTGGCCACGACGTTACCAGATCCTCTCAATAAATTATCGAGGTCGCGTCGCCTGGCTAATGAGCGCACTTCGTAACAAATACTCGACAAAAAACCAGATTAATTTACTGTAATTACCTCTTAGCCGCATTAGAAGGACTGGTCTTTGAGATTGTCAGGAAGAGTGCACAGAATTTAATAGTTTAATTTTGAAATTTCAAAACGCTTAGTTGACGCTTCTCATGACCCAAGAGATGGCTTTTATCTTGGCCAGAGGCTAAGTGTTGCCATACAACGTGGCAATACCGCCAGTCTTTTGGGCACATTACCGGCTGACAGCGTTTAGGAGCAGTTTTTTGATGTCTTTTTATAGTTTCTTGTTACTTTATTTAATAGTTTTTATTAACGTACATAGTTAGTTTACTCTTATCATCAATATCTGTGTAGTAATTTGGTGAATTAACTTTGATTGTCTCTATAAAATATGAACATTCGACAAACTAACAACGACATTTTTATAAAGAAGACTGCTACCTACCACACTGGTACGTAGCTTTGGGAATATAACTTTATGCAATGTGTTTAATTATGGTTGAATTTACATTAATGTATATTTATTTCAACTAGAATTACGCCAAAACACGTGGCGACAGTTTTTTGGAACTTTGATTGTGTATCTAGATTTTTAAAAGTAAGTAATCGAAGATATTTCCACATAAATTCACGTAACGAAAAAGTTGAAAGAACATTTCAAAATGTCCCGTATATTTCGTAGCGGGTGCTACGCGGGGGTCTACGTCGTAGAGGCTGTGTAGCAGATTCAGGGACGGAGACTTGCAGTCCTAGGAAACCTTAGAACATTTAAAAAGTGGTCAGTACATTTATTTAAGTATTTTGATGAAAAATATTAAAAAAATATTTTTTTATAAAAAATCCGATTATTCAAACCTTGTCGAATTGGGTGCACTAATAGCGCAGGTAAAAGAATATAATTAAATCAACTAGGTGATATATACCTACTACAACCGCCACCACCGCAACCGCAAATTAATAGCTACGAATGGGGGTTCCAAAGTACTCCAAACAGAGTTCCAAAACTTCTCCATGAAAAATATAATATTTTAAATTAGGTTCATTCTACTCCATGATAGTAGTAAAATGTTCTCAATTTACCCCATTTTAACCCTCTATGTGACCCGCTGTATTTTAAAAGCAAGAATATTGATTGAATAGCTGTTAGCAGACACTGACATAGTAAGAATGCCACAGAATAAACTCATAACTAATGTTTGCGTAGCGGAGAGCCGCGTGGGGGCGCAGTGCAGCTATTATTGTGCACTTTGTATTAGAAGCGTTTACCTTTAGTGAGGATGTGCGGGAGTCGCACACAGGCCGATCGCATACCGCGTCCGAACGACTATCTGTCTCACTCACATTGATATAATAAAACCCTAGATGCACAGTCTCGAACAAAACAAACAGTCGAAACTGTCGCCAAACACTCACCAATACACGCACTTCTACATGTAGTTATCGTCACTATAAACATTTTTTTTTTGGCAAATTCAACCTTACGCAGATTCCTTTTACAATGCAGTTATAAAAAGCAATATAAAAAGTATTTTGTACGACCGTGCAGAGACGCGAGCGACGCGAGACTATTTGAAATGAGTTCATTGTGAACTCATTTTAAGCGGACGGTTTTGAGACGCGGAGTGTGTATCTTGGGTTTTATTATATCAATGCTCACTCAGTATTAAATCTAAAGCAATCAACTTCATTCACTACTAAAACACGATCAACAATGTTTATAAACCTGTCAAACAATCACTGACCAGCATAACCTGACCCTTTTTCTCCCTCTTCTTCTTTATACGAGGGGTCACGTAAAGCTCGAAATGGACTGTACGAAGAGTCCGTTCGTGAGAAAAGAGCCGCGGGCGACACCTGTGTTGGTGATAATAATAATAGTGAGCTTAGCTTAGTTTAGCTGATGGTTGTGTACACAGTGGTCGATGTTGGCGCACGCTGGTGGATCAATTATTGACTGTTGACTCCTTTTGTAAATATTGCTGAATGGAAAACAGAGTTTAGTTTAAAATACTTCTTGGTGGAAATTTCAGTGCATAACTGGGGGTATGTCGGAGCTTGCTAGTAATACACATTCTGACTATTACGAATATGAACAACCTGTACTTACATCACAATTAATGGGAGTGTAGTTTTTAGCAAAATTAACAAAATGTTATAATAAACTGATACTGCCTTATTACAAAACGTAGTTAAACCTGGTTTAACTTAGACTTGGTTTATCTCGCATGACGTCTCACTTCAATAATATTCAAAAGAAAGTGACAGCATGCGAGATAAACCAGGTCTAAGTTAAACCAGGTTTAACTACCTTTTGTAATAAGACGGTAAGTGTACACATACAGGTTACATACGGAGTTATTTACTGTACGGACCTTGTAGAAACTATAACCCGCTCGTTCAAGCTTTTTTGCCATGTACTATTATTGAAATCAAATACATCTTTCAAATTGGGATTAATATAATAACATTTATCCGTGTTTTAATCCTGTCCTTCTGTGCCTGTTTGCCTTGTTCTGTTCTGCTTCCTGCTGGTATGGAGTGAAAAGAAAATTACGTTGTTTCCTACTTGTGCAAGTCTGCCCTAGGCTTTATGTTTTGAAGCCTCCTTTTTATACCTTTTGCCTATTTTTTGATACTTATTGTTTAAGTATTTCTGATTGACATATTACACTTTTGTTCTCACTACCAAGAACCAGAGATTTTTATTTCGGTAGTTATTACTACTACTCCACTATTCTTTTCGGTCTCATTTCACTACGGAATCCAAGCTGGTTAAATGGTTTCTCTGGGACTTCATCGATCTTCACTGTCTCGGTGCTTTTCTGGTGGTCGTCACTTGTTGGTTTTGGCTTCGAGGAGTTACAGTGTAGTTTGGGAATAGTGTGGCAAGTGTGGCGGGCTTTTCCTAAATTTATAAAAAAGCAAGTCTCTACCGCACTAAGAGACTTTTAATGATTACTAAGGCCATCATTTAGTAAAGATTTTGACAGTTCAGTGTAGGTTTTTTATCTCAAATCTTTGAACTTTTATAGCTTTTTTTGCTTTTTTTTTTAGTTTTTATCTTTATCTTTTTTTTAAATATTTTTCTTTCTTTTACTAAGTGACGGCTTAAGTACTATCATTAAATATCTTTAAGTACCGCAGTTACTGTAAGTAAAGGAAATAGCTGGTAGATCAGGTGTATAGCAAGCAGTCTGGAGTGTTGGATCGATTGCCATGATGACAGGGTCGGTTGTATGATTACATGTAATCAATGTCTTCTATCTAGGAACCACATGCATACAGTACCACCACACGACACTTCCTCTGCTCTGTACCTCTGAATTGCCTTGTTACTGCTTCACAACACTAAGTATTTCTTTGAATAACTTTTTAATAGAAATTTTACTTTCTGTATTAGTCCTCTTTGAAAAACGCATAAAAAGTCAAGAAAAATGGCATAGCTTAACGATTAAGTTTCTCCGAAGCTCTGGTGTTTTTCTTTTAAAGACTTCAAGATAACAATTTAAAAGATTTTTCCTTGTAGTGATGCTCTCAATTGTTAAGTCTGTATAAGTTTAAATGTTTTATAAATGTAAAAAAGAGCCCTTTTCCGTTCCCTTATTAAAATGATGACGCATGTTCTGAAGGGTAGGTTATACTCTGTACAGACAAACAGCATAGACGCATTCTGTTACAAATTAAATGTTATGTTTTTCTGGTGCTCGCAGTTTCCACACAATATTTAGCTGAGTGTACTTACCATAGACAACTTAACTGGCTGTTTTCTTTCTTTCTTGTTGCATGTGCAGTAAAACTGAATAGTCTCCGTGAACGTGTGTAGAAGACAAGTTTACAGTTATAAGTTTTTAAACTGACATGGTCCCTAATGGGCCTACTACACGCTCAAGCTTCACCACCCTTTTCGTTCACACTTCACAGTACATCGCGCGTATGGTTGGTAAAACTGTATTACCACTACAAACCACACTCGCGATGTACTGTGTGCATCGTGTAATCGCGCAGGCAAGACTGTGGAGAAGTGTGAGCGTGTGGTAGGCGCATAACACTATTATTAATACTGAAAACGGGATATTTACCATGTTTGTTGTTGTGTTTGTGTATCCGTGATCATAGTGCTTGTAAGCGCCGAAAACTCGAAACAAAAAGTAAACAGTAAAAAATAAATATTTCGTTTCTCCAGTTATCCTAGCCTGTACAAGCAACCTAGTGAATATCGAAATATTTTTCCGCTTGGATAATATTGGATAGGTATGGCTGCGCGGTGTGACTCCGCTGCCATAGCCGATCGTGGTCGCAGGTCGCATGCATAACTCTCAGTTGTTATTTTTTACTTTTAAAACCCAATAACGCAACCAGTAATGCCATGTTTGTAAATGAGCCAACCAACAGTTTAGTGTCCCTCTTAGGGAAGTTGGTTTTGCGTGCACACATGACAATTTTAATGTCATGTACCAATCGTTTAATAAAAAAGTATGCGAGTTATACACGTTACGAGACTTCAGCTTCACACCGATGCGGAATCGTGCGGCCGCCGCGAGACCCGGTACGTGCGGAATTTCACGTACGCGCGGAGAATTCCGTACTTTTGCCACGATCATTGATCACTAGTGTTGCGTGTGTGTGCTTCGTTAGATGCGTTAGCCGCTGAGAGGTAGTGGCATGTCAAGGGGTAGAAATACGGCAAATCTATAAGGCAATCAAAATGTTTAGAGCCCATCGTGAAGAGTACCTATACTGCTCGCTAAAGCTTGGTTTACCCTTATAACATCACATTCCGCGGTCGGTGTTTACTTGAGCTTTAAATTCAGTTTTTTTTCTTTACGATGTAGGTAGGTATGTGAGATGTCTGCTGTTGGAGCTTAGCGGTGTTGTCATACTGTCGCGTCGCGTGATGTGTGAAACACGCGTCATCTGGCGGACGCGTGCGTTTCGCAACCTGACCGCCAACAGGCGAACTCCTGGCTCAATACTTATCGCACTAATATGGTAAATTGGTGATTCACGTTCTGTTCGTTCTATCGATAATACAAGCAAAAATTTTATTGTACACAGTCCACGACGAACGGAACGACATGGTTTTGGCAACGCGGCTTGTCTAGACAAAACACAATACTGGTCCCTCGGACGATGCCATTACTTTAAGTGTTTTTATCATAACTATAGGAGGGGCGAGGACGAGGGTGGATGATTGAGTGGAGTCTAGGAGATGTCTGCGTGGCGTGGCGCGGCGTGTGGCGGCGGCGGCGTGTGGCACGCGTGGCGATGGCAATGACACGCGCCGCACAACGTTGCGTGACCTACATGCGCGCGCGCTGTGCCAACACAGCTCAGCGCCGCACTAACTCAATTAGCAACTGTCGGATCTCTGCGCAGGCGCACCAAAACCATACAACACTTGAAAATTAAGAAGGTTTCATCTTAAACTATCTAAGGCACGCTTGAACGAAGCAGCTGTAGGAGAATAAGTTCCTTCGAGGGCTATAAGAAGCTATCCATCTCGCTCCTCCGATATCTGCTTAACTTGTACTGTGCCCGTTGGTCACGTCCGGGGGTGATGGCCGCGTCATTTCGGTCGCAACTCCCAGGAATGCGCGCAATGTGCGCTGATCAGTATTCCGCGGCGGGAGCTCATCAGCGCGTTTTCGCGATGTCTCCGCGCTTGTACATGTGCAGCCGCCGCGCCGCGTCGCATGCCGGCCACGTCGCGTCGACGTGATGCGCCGCTCAGCAGAGAACAACTTTTGATCATACTGACTCTCAAGCACAACACAAGTTGCTATCTTCAATGTTAGGCTATTGACGTTGTAAATCTTTCATTCCTACTAAAGAAACTTGATAAAAAAGTTACGAACTTGATTGTAAAGGACCACCTAGAATCTAGAGTAAAAACTAGCAACTTATAATTGCGTGTCCCGTTTCGAATATACGACTTAGTAAGGGCGATGTGGAACACTGGGAACTAACTCTATCATTTACACAAAATATAGGAAACTTATGACAAATAATAAACATGGTAAATTCTGTTTCAGTGGTATAGTATGTGCACTGAACTTTGAAGAAAGTACGGTTCTGCTCGAGGCGATGAGAAGCAGCAGTTGTTCCAAACTCGGCGCGGGCCCGATATTTGTGTTAGCAGTTTTTTTTTTTATATACAGCTAACACGATTATTAAAACACAATTGCTTTCGATAACACGATCTGATGGATAGATGCATTCATTCACTTACTTAGTCAAATTAGATTGCTGGATGATCCGACTACTAACAGTGCTAACGGTTTCTGCGAATCTATTTTCGCTTTGTCCGAATCGTTTCAGTAGTTATAGGAACAATCCTATCTACACAAGTGCAGAAGGTAGCAAAGTGAGCTATTTCAATCATTAGATTTGCTGTGTGACCTGAAGTGACCGAACTTCGGTCATAAAGTAAACCGAGGTTAGTGAAAACGGTTTAAGATCCCAACGAATCAGTGTGCTTCTGAAACAAATACCAACTAATTTAACTTTCATGTTCAAATATTTGTACGGAGTACGGACTGATGCAATGTTTTAGACAACACTTAATACATGAACGAATTAAATAGTGTAGGTACGAAGCGTTGCATTATTGCTCGTAATAAAATCATTGCGGGTTCGAAGAAGAAGACACGTGTATATTTACACACTAGTTTGTACAGTCAGCCCCATTATGGCTTCAGTCAATAACCAAGTTAGTTGTTGCTCACTACGTTAATGGTCGCATGTCGTGCCAAGTTTCCAATTCAAACGACCGTAAAAATTATATTTGTGATATGAATTTACGGACAATTTAATTTGATAGCTACTTTGCTGAGCTATCATTTACCTGAATGTACACCACGTGACCTGTATTAGAGAATTTGTGTGTAACCTGTTCTTGCTCCGTTTGCTCGCGGTGCGTCTGTAGATGCGCACGAGCCGCATTTGGCATCGCGTTGCTACGTGGAAGCTGCTCTTTGTCGTCCGGTTATTTTTAAACCGCCGACATTATATTTTAAGGCTGTCAATGATGAAGTTTCCGCCGTCGAGTTGTCGCCGGGAGCGACTGTCCACATGAAATATTGTGATAATTCACACATTGAGGGTCGAGCTATTTCAGAACGACATTTTTCTGTTTTAAAAATAGAGATGTTAAAAACATAAAACTAGGCTTTGAAGTGATGTTGATGACGAATTACGTTTCTATAACTGGCTATCGATATAGTACACTCTCTTATATGACGAGTCGTCCCAGTTCAACTGTCCGGGTTGGTGAGTGTGACGCAGTGTATATCGATGTGACGTGTGAACTGTACACTGCGGAAGTGTTCAGACACGACGCGTGTGCGCTGGCCACATGGCGCATGGCGGCAAGCTGCAAGAACGTGCACTCACAATTCACGATTACTACTAACGTGTTCGCTTGTTGGCGGCATCCTGTTTATATTAAACGCTCATAAACTGGCCGCGTTAACAGAGCCGCAGGTGACGTCACACGAGTAATCTGTACCTGAGCAGTTTGTGTCCGTACGGTATAACTCAGAAGAAGCAATAACATCATGCCTGGTAATCCCCGAAGGGTCAGATAAAGGTGTGCCTAAATATGGCACACCAGGCATGGCCAGGTGTGCATAAGTAAATGTGACTGTACACTCACATTTACTTAATGTTTAAGTCTCATGTAATAGAGGGCGTGCCTATTGCCATCAACTGGGCACGAATCCAGGCTCCGTGGCTACTACTGTGACATTTCTGATGGAAAAACCCAATAACACTGCCCGACCCAGGAATCGAACCCATTATGCTACGAACGAGGCAGTAGAAGCAATGTTCGTCGATACACAATAAATTAGCTGCGAGATGCGCCGCGACAGCGACACGCTATGGTGGATGAGCGTCACTCGACCCACGCGGCGTAAAGCACGCGTGACGGGGGCTTGGAACACGCGTGTCGGTGGCGTGGAGGGCGTGGCCCACGCCGCCTCAGCCGTTAATTATACCCGACATAATCCCTCACACGAAGCCTTATCTCTCGCTATCGAAGAAGGCAACCTATTTGCACTGGATTGGATTCGATACTACATAACACTCATTTGATCCAGGCCGTCAGTTCTCACACATTACCTAATACCAAGCCTGCCAGAAGTGTGTGTGTGTAGCCAGTCGTACGTACACCCACATTTATTAGTTTCGTGCAAATCCCATGTAGTAGGGAGCGGACCTATTGCCATCAACCGGCCATAAATCATGACTCCGTTGCTGCTGAAAAAATCTTGATGGTATAACATCTCGGTTCGGGAATTGAACCCAGTACCTCATGCTCAGTAGTCGCGCTACCACTCAACCAATGAGGCAATCTCACTCATTCCATGTGAATGAAGTCGCCGGCAACAGCTAGTACATTCGAACCAGCTAATAAGTATACAAGTAGAGCTTTTTATCATTCTAGTGCACTGAAAATATTGATTGCAATTTTTACCCACGACGGAACGGAGCCGGTATATGCGTTTAGGGTGAGAGATGTGTGTACACTTTTTTTAAGTTCCCACCTATCTTCTAAACGAATGATCCGATTTTGATACGGTTTTCAATAACGGGTTTGTGCTCGATGAGTTCATGTTCTTAGACAGGTGTCGTGGCTGTAACTCACTAGGGGGCGCCACAATACTCGTATTAGTGCAAAACAATGTTGTAATAATTATAATCAAAACGAAATGTCCGATTACAATTTTGTTTTCAGCAAAGTGTACGTGGTAGCTTGATGCATGTTCCCAAATAATAAAAAATACGTCTGTAACTCACTAGGGGGCGCCACAATATTAGTGCAAAACCATGTTGCAATATAATCAAAACGAAATGTCCGATTACAATTCATGTCCGATTACAATTCTGTTTTTGTTTTATAAAGCGTTTCGTATTAAGCGACTGATGTCAAACGCTGTATCGTTTGGCATCAGTCTCTAAATCTATCTGTTTAATCTTAAATGTAAATGCTAGTTAGCTGGCTGTTTACTTATTAGCTTGTTCGACTGTACTACATAACTCTCATTGCGCTTGTTACACTCACAAGACAAGTTTCCTTCCTTAATCGAACTGTCAGATAGATTTATTCGGAAAATAAGTAGCGATCAGCGATATGAGCCCGCTGGGAGGGCTGGAGGGTTGGGAAGGCCGGGAGGTATCTAGTACTCCTTAAATAACGAGCGAAGATTAGGGCGGCAGCTAATGACGAATGTGGTATTTTACAGCATGTGGCCTGTGCACTGTACTGTACTCACCAGAACTATAGACATAAAATTATATGTATTTTGCATGTTATTGCGTATTTTAGTACATTTTCGAATTATAAAAATTCAGGTCTTAGTTTCAAGTTATGGAAAGTAATGAGGTCATTATCCTGCCTGCTTTGTAAGTTTAAACACATATTATTTTTATTTTGATTCTGCACATTCTGTGCATAATTATATAGCCCCCAAAAAAGAAACCCGATCTAGCTATTCAAATAACAAATCGATGAAGTTATTGTCATATAATATATGCAACGGAGTTTATAAAAGCCTATTACTTACACTCATTCATTCCGCCTCCGCCCTTCCGCTTAAATATATTAAGGCGCTGACAAGAGCCAAATAGGCTTGTATTGAACAATTTTTTAGCCAAATCTATACAGTTTGACACGGCGGAAAAAATATATGTTAATCTTGAACATATTTCTGATAATTTCGTTGTTTTCAAAACACGTTTTTGAAAAGTTTTCTCGATACAAAAAAATGGTAAACTAACCTCTTAAAATGATCTTCCAACAAAAATATCTGTATTACTGATCAACGTACGTTGGTAAAATTTATAACAATAACGTACCATATTTAAATACAAAATTTGGTTGTTTTTAATTTTTGATTATTTAATAAATTATTTTAATGTAATTAATCTTTATATGGTTTGTAAGAAGTTCGAGCGTTGCGTCATCGCGCTCTCTTTCTTACATAAGCAATCCGACAGTGAGCGCTTAGGCGCGGTGCTAGACGGACGTATGTCACTTTGCGCCCCACTGACAGCTATCCGTTCATCTATAAATTATTATTGATCGCGTCACAATGTTAGTCCAGGATCCACGGTACATTTTTTCACTTGATTACTATCAAGCTAATTTTCCGTGAGCAGCTGCATTTTGATGAGACGCCAACATTACCCTATACGAAAACTCTCGATTGTGGTAGGTAATAGGGGCAGCAGGGATAAAATATATAGGTATTGATTATATATTATTATAATTATTTATTTGATGATTTTCAAAAATCTATTACTAACTATTTTATTTTTATCTGATGATCATTATCTAAATCCAACATGTATTGATAACGAGCTCATCAAAAATTACTACAAACCAGCTGTTTTTTAGGGGTCCGTAGCCGAATGGCAAAAAACGGAATCCTTATAGATTCGTCATGTCTGTTTGTCCGTCTGTCCACCCGTATGTCACAGCCACTTCATTCGGAAACTATTGAGACTACACAGTTGAAACTCTACAAGTATTCTGTGAACCGCTTTACGATTTTTATACAAAAATAAAAAAAGGATTTAGGGGGTCGCCCCATACATGGAACTGAAACTATATTTTTTTTTTCATCAAACCTATACCTACGTGTGGGGTGTCTATAGACATTAGACAGGTCTTTAAAAATGACATTGAGGTTCCACAAACAATTTTTTCTCAAAGCCAATCGTTTGGAAGACAGACACTTCCAAATTTGTAAAATGGCGACCGGCCTCGCGGTCGCTTGCCTTCGGTATTGCCAACAATGACCAGCTTTTCAAGGCTGCTATCTCCTCTTTGCATTATGTGGCCGAAATAAGACAAAATACGCTGTAGGCAAACTGTTGACAATCGAGTCTTGATATCGAGTTGGTAAAGGATAGACACATTTGTGCGTTTGGCCGTCCATGGAATTCGGAGAATCCGCCTAAAACACCACATTTCGAATGCGTCTATCCTCTGTCTTACTCTTGTTTGGATTGTCCATGTCTTAACTTGTGGGGAAAAATGCTCCTTCCGAGAAGCCTGTGCCTGAAAAGGAACCGATCCAGGCTGATGATGGTTTAAAAACTAGTGGTCTGACCAAACGGGCCTTCGTTTTAAAACTTACACCACGTTTTTCCCAGATGTTCTGGGGGCGTAATATAGCATCTTTAGCCATAGCTATCCGCCGTTTTATTTCTGGGACGCAGCTACCTTCATTACTTATATTGGAGCCCAGTTAATCGAAGCTGTCCACAGTATAGATGCCTTAGATGTTATAGGCGCCCGATAGCTTTCCCGCACGATCTACCACCATAAGCTTGGTTTTCTGCCTATTTATTGCAGACCTTACTTTGCCACTTTCTACTTCCAATCTGTGCAGTATCTCTTTCATGTTGCTAAAAGTTGTAGCAAGGAGAACGGTGTCGTCAGTGTACCTCAGATTGGAAATCCACTTTCCACCAACAGTAAACCCCTTGTCCCAGCCCTCAAGAGTCTTGAATGATATTACTCTTCATACACATTGAAGAGCAGAGGTGAGAGGATGCATCCCTGCCTAACGCATTTGAGCAGTCGGTGTCGATTTTGACGAAAGAGCGGTTGTTGATGTAGAGGCATCGGACTAGGTCAATAAGATGTTGAGGCGTTCCCATTGCCTTTAATAACCCCCCACAGCTTGCCCCACTCCACGCAATCAAATGCTTTGGTATAATGTATGAAACATATCAATACAGGGCTGTTAAATTCCCGGCTTTTCTCTATAATTTGGCGAACGTTCAGGATTTGTTCCCGCGTGCCTTTGCCTTTAACAAAACCTGCTTGCTCTTCTGGAATTTGTGGCTCCAGAAAGTGTATTAGCCTGTTGTTTATGATGTACAGGAGTATTGATGGTGCGTGGAGTAAGTGCCAAACACTTATTATAATTTTAGGAATTTTGTAGGTAACTTGTAAAGAGTGGGTTTAATAGAAAATATCCAATCCCCAAAACCCAGTTAGTAATCATTTTTAATGACTTCGTTATCGATACATATTGGAAGGAAGGAAGGGGACTCTTTGATCAAACCATACCTACATTTTGTAGGACAAATATTTTTTCAAATAATTTAGATAATTATCATCAGATTTATCAAAAAAAAAACCCAGCTGATGATTCTCAAAAGTGTTTGTACTAACACTTTTGAGAATCATCAAACCAACATATTTTATCCCTGCTACCCCTATTACTTACCACAATCGAGAATTCGAGAGTTTCGTGCAGGAAATTGTTGGGCGTCTCGCCGTCTCATCAAAATTAGCTTGATAGTAATCAAGTGCAAAAATGGACCGCGGATCCTGGACTATTTGTTTCTTACTTGGTAGTATGGCGCTAGGGTATCGGAAAAATTGTGGGCGTGTCCAAAAATACTGAAACATCAGAAGTCAATAGCTATTGTCATCGCCTTAAAGCGAACATACATTTTATTACTCAAAGAAACCACGATATTGTCGGTGTATCTCCCCCCCGGTGTAGTCCCTATTGTTCAAAAACAGTTTGCATTTAATACAGTTTTTCTGAAAACTATGTCAAGCTCAGCAATGATTTTGACTGAACTAGGAACTTAATCCTTTTAAGTCAATAGGTGTCACACGGGAGCGAGCGCCCTCCAAACTCGACGCGTTTTTGTATTTTGTGTGAATTTCTAAGTTTTGCACGAGCCGACTGTGGCCTGAAAATGGTTTGGTTTTACCAATTACCTACCATAATTTTTCAATGTTACAGCATTAGTACTTAGTTATGGGAGAGAACAAGTCGGGTGAGACCAGAGCGCGACAGAGTTCCATGAAGCGCGTCGCAGCCCATTATTTACGTAATTACTCGCGCCTGCCTAACCGCCTGCTCGGATTTCTGCGCTCGTTACTCTTGCTTTCAATGCCAGTACAGCAACTCGTCAATATCTTCTGCTCGTCAAATATCCAGGACCCAGGTGAACGACCTTCAGTGATGAGCATCGTTTTACGAGTTGTATGTAGGTCGCGTGTGGCCCGCCGTGGACCCGTGCCACCCCAGAAGACGGGGGACGGGGCGGGTGGCCCCTAAATCGTGCTGGAGTCAAACCATTACCAATCGAGTTCTATATCAAAATTACAATAAAGTCAATTTTTGAAAAGTTGCTCTGTAAACTTACAATAAATTGGCTACTTTCCTGACAAAATAAAATATGATTTTGTTGAGTCCGTCAGTTAGGTTATATAAAAATTTTGAATAGGTACATTTCGTTTTATCAAATTAATAAAAATTGACGAAGATAAAACGCGTCAAAAATCACGAGTGGGGTTTGTGACGTCACTTTTCGGTAAACAATGTACTGCAATGTGACGTCACACGAGTTTTCGATGAGTGCATACCGACACAGTGGTGTCGGTATTTTCCGGAACCCTAAAAATATGTGTCCAATATTTTTTGGAAATCTATCTGACGGACTAATTACATTTTTTTTGTCAATTCCCCTATTATGAATGGAAACGCTGCTACTAACTGGCAAATTAATTAATTTATGCATTGTAAATGTTCTGCGAAGTTGTGCCACTAGTAGTGGCCGGGCAGGCTTTGTGGTGGAGGTTATTTCACACTCCGATTCCGACAAATTTGTCGCCGGCCCAGCCTGGCGTGGGCGACGCAGTAAGAGCGGGCGCACACAGCGGGCGGGATTGCCGGACATCTGCACTCGGTACTTAACTTTCATGTAAACATTCTTTTATATCTCATTACAATAAATGCTAACGAAAAACGTTTAAGTATAAATAATTTTGGCACGAAAATAATTAGGCACAAGCGATGTGGGCACTGGAAACGCGTGGAGTCAGCATAACATTGTGTGGGAGCGCTCTAAAGTGTGGGTCATATGTTTCGGTTAACAGGACAGTAACTGCTGGGTCGGGCACCATTACAGCGGACCGCCGAACGAATCGCCGACTTAATTGTATTAGGAGAAGGCTTAGCTACCCCCGATGTATCGCGACGCTCTCGGCATCCCCTCTGCCTCATATTATGCTAATGCAGGGCCTGATTTAAATATTCGTGTGTAGATGAATGGCTGATTTTATTGTCTTTTCTATTCTATATTTGGCAATATGTCTGAGATGTTGGCAGGAACCCCGGCGCCGCGCCCTGCCGCTCGGATACAACACGCACGTTTACCGTATCTACGTAGTAGGTACGGGTGTGTCTCACAAATATTTCGGGGAAACTTTGTGAGGTACGGAAGCATGGTTGTTGAATTTGGGGTGTGTTACGAAGGCTATGTCTTTAATGTTGTAATTACTAAGCGATTAAGGAAAAAGCCGCGTTCATTCATGGCCACATTTCCGAAGCAGCGGCGCGCGATGGTAATTACCAGTGTGTTGGATAGCACGCCCCGTGCGAACCGATTGACGACGCGCTGCGGGTTTCCGCGTCATGTATCCCGCATCCCGCCGAGCGTCGGGACCGGGGTGGGGAAGGGGGGACATGGTCTGATAATGAAACTTGAACGGAATTGTTTTACATAAGTAGCTGTGTAGATCTAGATACACATTTAAACTCGAACCTGCTGTACTCTTGTGGACTATAATATATCATGGAAAACGTAGTAAAAGCAGAAAAGTCGTAATGAGGAATCGTAATTGCGTGTACAGCGTTAAATCTATCGATTACAATATGGAGAACAAAGCGTCGCTAATGAGTAATTATTACAGTTAATCAAACACCAATAATTTATTACTAAACTAAATAATTACTGTACCACCATTGTCAATCAAATATTGGTGATTATTGTCAAATATTAGCTTTCTGTTTTACTGTGTTGCATTGTCCCGTTGATGAATATTTCTAACAATGTTTTCTATTTCTTTTTCAGGTGAGCATCATGCTTTAGCTCAATAAAAGCCCACCATCAGGTAAGTGGCCGATAGCCCACCAGCCTATTGCTACTAGCAGTGGGGTGGGTAGGACAGCCAATACATGACGGCGAATACTCGTGGGATTCCATCGTCTTATAGTCCAGAATCCTGAGCAAACAAAGTGAATTTGTAAAGTTAGTAAACTGATATTTTTTTTTATAATTGAGAAAATCCCTTCTCTGCCGTCGTAAGACATGTACTGCATGTTACTGAGATAAAAATGAATATGATAAAAGCCACAATAAATCAGAAAACAAAAGTATAACTAAGAAATGCTTAAAAATCTTGGTGAATATAAGTATTATGTATTTTTGTTTAATGCTCAGGTTGTTTTCACATACTTTGTTCTGAACCGACTGGTCCACTTGGGTTGGTTGGTATTTGAATTCCATAAAACATTTTTTCAGGAGATTTTCAGAAAGCGTTTACTACGCATACTAGAACGGGCTGATAGTAATATAAAAATAATGAATGTGCGATTAGTCAGCGGTAATAGACAAGGTTACCGATTCTAATGAAGAAATTTCGGAAATCACATTGAGCTGTTAGTCCCGGCTGCCATATATGGATCGTTGGCTGTCGTTACAGGTAGTCAGACCTGAAAACCTTACAATCAGTAACAAAAGGTATCGGTACCTGGGTTGTGGAGGCCAGACAGGCAGTCACTCCATGTATAATACTACTAGCTTTTGCCAGCGGCTTCACCCGCGTGAAAATGACGATTTTCTATACAAACTTTCATCCCCTATTTAACTCCCTTCGGGGATGAATTTCGAAAAATCCTTCCTTATTCCTTGTCTACATTATAAAGGAAACCTCTGTGCAAAATTTCAGCTTTCTGGGTCCAAGGGTTTGGGCTGGGCGTTGATGAGTCAGTCAGTCAGGACTTCTCTTTTTATTTATATTGATTAATGCAGCTGCATCCGGTTAGACTGGCAGCCGACCCCAACAGACTTCGGAAAACGCAATGATGATAGTGAAGAAATTTTTAAATGAAACCCATATCCTATTCACAAAGAGTAGCATTATATTAATATAGGGTGGCGCCGACAATGCGGCAATAAATTAAACTGCGTATACCTCATGTTGTTAGTAGGTAGTCTACATAAAAAAAATCATTTGAACGTATCCAGTAGTTTAGTCACAGGATAAAATTTTTCGTTTTCAGGATTTTCTATATTTTGTAGATAAATAGACTAACACGGGCAGGTTAACGACCTCAGCATCGGAATTAACACTAATAAACATAATGTTGCCAACTCGTAAGTGAACAATATTTATAAATGGTATTGTATTTCGTTAAAGTTTTATTATGTTCTTCTTAAAATATCTATTTGTATTTAGAGAATCCCGCAATAAGCTGCGTCAAAATCTAACTTTGTTTTTTAGTGTCAACGTTTATCATGCTTACCACCTACAAAAGTTCTTTTTGAAATAAAAGCCGAGTTTCTTAGTAATTTTATAAAATAGAAAATAACCTAAACAATATTTATACTTCAAATTAAAATCCCTATTTAAAATTAAAATCCCTAACGCATAATTTCGTAAAAATTATAAAAATAAATACTATAAAATTTTGATCTTTACGCATGAGACTTTTTAACACGACTCTCAGTCATCTTCTTTAAATACTAAAATAATAATATGTACAAGTATCACAAAAGGGAAGAATCACAAGGCATCAAAACATTCGTGCAGATCGCTATCAACAGGAAAAGTGTGAGTACATGTAATTAGTAATTATGGGTTTCAAAGTAGTAAAAGCTGTGAGCCACAGGGGCTGTGTTCATTACATCGATGTGAGAGATCCATCCATCCATCCATCTCACGAACGCATCACTCATACGCGGACGGAAACCCGCCGCGCCGGGATTATCGCGAACATACAATACATACATTAATATTAGCTCTTACTTTACTTGGTGCTTTCGTTTTTATTAGCAATTTGGTTTATAATAGGTAGGTAGTGCTAAGTCTTGGGTATTTTTACCATATATTATATTTTTAGGAGCAACCTGAGTCGTGGTCTGTTACTGACAAATGAAAATGGGGTTCAACCCCATTATAGGGAAATTAATATAAACTTTAAGCATGAATTTCTTAAACGTAAATTATAAGTGTTGTAACTAGGGAATGCAATCTCGATCTCGCGAGATCCCGAAAACCCGAGATTTCGCCTCATTTTTCGAGACCAATCTCGAAGCATAAAATGTCGAGATCTCGGCCGAGATTGACGGGATCGAGTGGCATTAGTCGCGAGGCATGTCGCGTGTTCTCTGCGCGTGAGCGAGTCGGGATTCCCCGAAATTCTTAGATTTATGTTATTCCCCAGGCTCTCCAAGCGCTAACCTTCAATTCCCCACAAATCGGGGGATTCCCCGCAAATCAGGGGTTTCCCCGCGATGCACTGTGTCGGACTGCATTCGCCTAGGCTGTTTTAGTTGTGCAGTTACTGTCATAGTTTATGGGTTAATTGAATGAGTATTATTTTGTTAAATTATTACGCAAGTGCTAGACTGATAAGTTAATACTTTTAAAATGTCGACAAACAATCAAAATGAATCTTACGTGGAGTTTAATAGTTCGTTGCCGGTATGGAGATATTATAAGAAAGCGGTGAATAATTTGACGGCCCAATGCCGTGCCGTGCCGTGTTTGGATTTCTATGAGTGTGGAGGATCGAGGGGTGTGTTTCTGCAATTTGCATACAACAGTTTGCTCACGCTGATACCAACTAGCGTTGATTCTGAAAGGGCCTTTTTAGCCACTGTGTACATTGCGACAAACATAAGATGCCGATTATCCGACAGCGATCCGATTATTTGTTTTTTAAGAATCTATTTCCAAAATCACTCCCTAGTTTAGGAGTGATTTTAGAAATATGTAGCAATTTTTGTTTTCACTATCATTGTCTTTTATTATAAAATAAGTACTTTCTATAAAAGAGATTTTACGGGTCTGAAATTTTGTGTTTCTTATTATAGGTACCTAACATAAGTAAAAATAAAGATTTTTATTTTTTTTCAATAATTCATGTTGTATTTATTTTACTCGTATCATAATCACAACTACTAAGCAGTTTCAATCATGTTTCAGTCATGTAATTAAAACAATACTTTTTGAAATCCATTCGAGATCTCGAAAATGCCGAGATCTCGCCGAGATTGAATTTCTGATCCCTCGAGATCTCGACTTAGCGATCTCGTCTCGAGATTGCATTCCCTAGTTGTAACTAAATAACTTGGGCCCTCAATCCAAACGCGTTCGTAAAGTGGCATTGCTTACATCTCAGATAATTTATGATTTTAATTATTAACTCAGCTAGTAAAGGTAATGTTAGCTCTGAGTTAATAATTAAAATTTTATTTTCTCAAGGATTTAAAAAATGGGCCCTCGATCCCAGATCCACATGGAAACATGTGCCTTCGCTAAAATTCACTCGCGCTGATATGATGCAGTATTTCCATCTGGAGAGCCTTGTTTGTTCTCTCCAATCCACCACATCCGCTAAATTCAGCATTCACAGAATCACATCAGCCAAATTCAATGCATTTAGCTAATCACGTCAGACTCAGTCTCACGAACATAACAGAACTAAAAATACTCAATAAATGAAAAGGCACTCTCTCCATTAGTTCAATTTTCTGTCTGTGTTTCTTACATGATTAATATTTTCGACTAGCATTTTATTAAAGGCCAACGTAGTTATATTGTGTGGCAGCCTCAGTAATAAAAGAGTGCTTTTTGCGGTAAATGTCAAACGTGTGCGTCTGTCCACGTGGAACTCGCTAACTATAGAACTATAAGAACGTTTGGACCATTCTAGCTCGATCCTGATTGGCTGACAGGTGAAACCCCGATGAAACGAGTAATAGATGGATGGATGGATCATTCAGTTATCGGTTCGATGGACCTTTCTGGTTCACGAAACGAAATAATTCGAATGGCTACGACTGTTTTGATAATTGTACAATGAATGTTTGATACTAGGGAGTAATGACATATACAAAAACCGGCCAAGTGCGAGTCGGAGTCGCGCACCGAGGGTGCCGTACAAAATGTAAGTTTGTGTAATGTTACTAAAAATAGCAAAGTAGTAAGATGAACTAAAGATTTACGGTTTTCGCCATTTTTCTTTATCTGTGCTTTAGGAAGTTGCTTCGTATCAAATTTCAAGATTCTGAGTTCACGGGAAATACCCTGTAGGTTTTAATTCCCTTGCGAGTGTCGAAAATTTGCTTGGGGTAATCTACTATTAGAAGAACTTTTAGTAACAATGGAAAATAAATATTTACTACATTTGTCTCTGCATCACCCTATGGTAGACTGGTAGAAAATGCCCAAGGCATTAAGTCCGCCTTTGTACGATTTTGTTGTGCATAAAGTTTCAATAAATAAATAAATAAAATATTCGACAAGAATTTGCACAAGACAAGACAGCTAAAAGATTGAATTAAAAACGTTTAAAAAGAAGAATTTATTGCCACTAACTTCTTCAAGTAAAGTTACTTTCCACTTTTTTGTGTTATTTGTCTTATTACTCTTGAGTCTCTTGACAGTGGACGTATCCACTGTGCACAACCTGACCTGGTTTGCTATAAAAAATAGCTTAAAGTTTTCAATAATTAAAGGTACCAGTAAGGTTTCACGGAGCCTAATCGGTTTAAAAACTTAAACAACTAGACCTTTGTTAAAAAGTTATTAAAAGTTTAACGCAAATTGTTATAATCCTGTTCTTTCTGTTCTGTGGTTATAATGGTATGGATGGAAGAAGCCTTAAAAAAGGTTTACGTCAAATAATATACCTACCGAAGTTTCTTCAAGAAACTTTAAGAATTATTTCTTAGAAATTATTTCACTTGTTTCTACACGATCCAGGAATACATTTGATAACCCTACTAATAATCTAAATGTGAATGTAAGTTTGTTTGTTACGCTTTCACGCGAAAACTACTTAACCGAACATCATGAAACTTTGTACACATATTCTTGGAGGTCTGTGAAGTAAAACTTATTGTTTATGCAAAGAAAGACAGAAAAAGTATTTAGTGGTCTCATTTAGGACAAAACAAAATTACGAGTACCTACTCTTATTAAATTTACGATAACCTAAAACTACGAAAAGTGTAAATGTTTACTTTTTATATTTTAGAAAAGTAAGACATACCTACACTAAACTAAAATTGCGAACAATATATTTTATTGTTGAGCCACTCAACAACTCAGCTTATTTATCATGTATTAAAGAGCCCGCTAGAGTGCGCTGAAGTGTGACTACCTACCCTAGTAGCATTTTTTGTTGGCATTTAGTTGGGCCACATACAGAGGTATGTGGCCCAACTAAATGCCAACAAAAATGTATGTGGCCCAACTAAATGCCAACAAATGCCAACAAAAATGCTACTAGGGTAGATAGATGTCCTTTGAAAGTTCTTGACTTCCCCGGAATTTTCTCGCACCAACACGTCTAAAACATCTGTCTATTTGTTACGGCTTATAGCTGAAATGGCTATATTCCAAATGGCTAATGTTATAAGGATTAATTTTAGCAAATTTTATTTTGGAAAAAGTATTAGGGTTCCGTTTGAAATAAGAAAACCGTTGAAAACAAATAGGAAATGATAACTAAACGCAAACGAACGCGAAGGTCGCGTGGAGTCTTTGGTCAAGTGTCCCGCTTGCAACTGGACCTACACTAAAACTATGAAAAAAAAAACAATTACAAATGTGATTAATTGTTCTACTGAAATGCGGGTCCACTTAAAGTGGGTCCACTTGACTAATTAGTCAAGTCACTTGACTAACGTGTCATTATAATGACTCGTCGCGTGCAACTGCTTGTGGGATATAAATATTTCTTTACCATCCTTAAACCTAATGCTTTAAAGTTGAAAATCTATTAGTTTGACATATTGTAGTAGATTGATGTGCTGGCATCAGTATAATACTTCAAGTTTTGTCGTGTTCCTGATCATGTAATAACATTATGATGAGGGGGGCTGAACTAATATTTGTAGGAAGTGGCGCACCATTAGCTCAGTTACTCTGTGTAACTTTTACTTTAGAAATTGGTAAAGTTTAAAATCTAACAGCTCGCTTCTAGTCGATGGCGTGTTTACTTTCCAGTAACTATTCAACGAGGTAAAGGCGCCAGCAAGCTACTACCATCATTTAAAGGGGATAGAAAAGATGTGGCATATCAACCAGCCCGCCATTTTGTTTTTTTTTTTCGAAATCTCAAACCCATGATGGAAGTGTACTCATAATTATGTCGATCTTTACCTTCAAATATCTCGATAGGTAACGTGATACTTTGTGGTACGTGGTACCTGTTACATGAAATTTTTAGTTCGACGCATACATCCCAATTTTATCGTGGGCTGTGATTTCTAAAAAAATCAAAATGACGATGGGTCGACATGACAGCATCCATATAAAAAAATTCAAACACCTTTCTATAATAGATTTTCAAGTTTATTGCTACTGCATTAGGTTCAAGGTTGATAGTAAAAATATATCAGTTTTGTGTAGCTGGCCACTTTCAACTTGTCTCTACTCCTTTCACGCTTTCACCTTTCGCCGATAGTCATCATCCAAAGCCTGAACTCACCCACAGCTGAGTATAAATGTCTCTTTTACCAATTTTAAAAGATTAAAAGAGTTACCTTTGAAGTTTCTAGCCGGTTCTTCTCCTTAGGAATCGACCAATGCACCAAACCGTGCCTTTTTCGTGAAATAAAATATTTTGATTTTTGACTTACTACGTGGTATATCACCACATTCACCACGGTTACAGGACCGTGGTGATTGCCAGCCTTTTTTTTTTTTTTTTTTTTTGGTGGGTGGAAAATCATCGAATGACCCCCCCCGCTCTTGGGCAGAGCGAAGGGGAGTGTCAGACTTCTACTGACTAAAAACCGAACCCATGTTCCTTCTTTGCCCTTGCGCCGAGGCCACGTAATCCAGTACAAAATACCGCGGCCCCGACGGGCGTCGGCCCTTGCGGGCCCCTCCTTGCTGACATCTCTTTGAGGCGCGCGTGGAACACGAACGCGCCGCCGACACGGTCTGTTGCCGTCATGACGACGGCCGGACGGCGAGCTAGCCCATTACTCACCGTCCACAGGCCCGCGTCTACGGTGGCCGGAAGCCATCACGTGGCCCCCGACGCCCGGAGCGCCTTCCGCGCCTTCCGCGGCGGCTGGGACGTTGAGAGGATCGCTCCCTCTCTCGTTCCGCCACCTCCTTCGCTAGCATCACTGCTTCGCAGAAGGAGGCGACGGCGTCCCATTCCTCCTCGCCCCGGACCATGGCTTGCACCAGGGCCGGACGCGAGAGGTCACCGCCGCCGATCGCCGCTACGAGAACACGGCGGGGCTCCGCCCAAGCAGGGCACACCTCCACAGTGTGCTCCACCGTGTCCTCCGGTCGATCCTCGCAGTGGAAGCATCCGGGCGTTTCCTCCCGTCTGATTCGGTGCAGGTACCTCCCGAAACACCCGTGTCCGGTGAGGACCTGCGTCAGACGGAAGGTGAGGGCGCCGTGGCTCCTCTCTAGCCACTCCTCAAAGAGGGGACTTACCGCCACTATCGTGGCGTGCCCTGCACGGGGTTGCGACAGTCGCTGTCTCCATGCCGCCATGAGATCGCACCGGAGGTCTGTCCGCCGCGCAGCAATGTGCCGCGGCAGCAGAGTGACCCCCCGGTGTAGCGCCTCCGCGCGCCACTCGTGTAGGCGCGCGAGGACTATCGCCTCCAGATCCCACGGCGGCAATCCGGCAAGGAGATTCGCCGCCTCGCGGGAGATCGTGCGGTACCCGCGGACTAGCCTTACGGCCATGACCTTTTGGGGCGCGTTCAGGTAGTGGACGGCCCGCTTCCTCACGGCACGTGCCCACACCGGGGCCCCGTAAAGGGCCATGGACCGCACGATCCCCGCATACAGCCTACGGCAGGAGGCGTTTGGCCCCCCCAGATTGGGCAAGAGCCACCTAAAGGCAGCTGCGGCCCGCTCCAGTCTGGGAGCCAAACGTCGGAAGTGCTCCACGAAGTTCCACCGGCTGTCGAGAACGAGTCCGAGGTACTTTAAAGTACACTCGACGCCGATGGGAACCCCTCCCACCGTCAGCTGGGATCCCGACGGTGGCACATTCCCACGCCCATGGAAGCACATGGCCTCGGACTTGTGAAGCGCCACCTCGAGACCCAGCTGCCGGATCCTCTCCACGACTATCTCAACCCCGCGTGTCATATTCGCGGCCGCCGCCTCGTGCGACTCCCCCCGTGCCAGCACCAGCGTATCGTCCGCGTAGCAGATGACGCTGACGCCGTCAGGGAGGTCGGCACGCAGCACCCAGTCGTAACCGATGTTCCACAGGGGCGGCCCCAGAACCGAACCCTGTGGAACACCGCACGACATCTCTCGCCGGTTCCATTCTCCGTTTTGACCAGGGTAGATTACCGTCCTGTCAGACAAGTAGTCCCCGACTACACGACGAAGGTAGGCCGGCACCCGGTGATACCGGAGTGCCTCCCTGATGCAGCTCCAGGGCATGGTGTTGAAGGCGTTAGCGATGTCGAGAGACACCGCCAAGACCACACCGCCCCGAGAGACCGCATCCCCCGTCGTGAGGGCTCTCACGCGCATGATGGCGTCCACCGTCGAGCGCCTCTTGCGGAAGCCGAACTGCTGATCCGCAAGATCCGGACCCATTCCCTCAAGGTGCTCGGCGAGGCGGTTTGCAATTACTCTTTCAAAGAGCTTGCCCACCTCGTCGAGCAGCACAATGGGCCGGTATGCAGACGGCGAGTCCGCAGGGCGCCCCGGCTTCTGGATGAGGACCAGCTTCCCCGTCTTCCAACGACGCGGGAACTGGCCTCTTTCCATGCACGCGCTAAAGAGCCTCTCCAGTCGGGGCCCAAGAGCCTCTGGGTCTGAGGCCAGGGCCCAGGCTTTGCCAGGCAAGCCATCGGGCCCCGGGGCGGTATTTTTGGCTTTAAGCCTCCGTACCGCCACTCTTAGGTCTACCCCAGTCACCTCCGGAATGTCGTCATCGGTTCCTGAACCGTCCGCTTCCGGCACCGCTGGTGGCGGAGCCATTGGCGGGGGACGATGCTCCCCTCGCGAAGGGAACAGAGCGCTCACTACGTCCTCCACGAGCTCGGGCCGGAGACTCTGCGTCAGCGGGGGGCCCCGGGTGCGGAGTTGATTCCGCACCATCTTATATGGGCGCCCCCACGGATCTCTGTTGAGAGTCTCCAGCATCTCCTCGCGGGCCTGATCCTTGGCCCGCAGACGAGCCTCGGAGAGAACTTTCTTCGCCGCTCTGTACCCCTCATAAAGCTCCGCCTCGATGGCTTCCGCATTCGGAGGACGAATGCGGCGCCTGCGATGCCTGGCGTACCGGCGCCGCGCCGCCACACACTGCTGCCGCAGGTGCGACAGCTCTTGCGACCACCAGTACACGTGACGCCGGGCGCTTCCTGGCCGGACTCGGGGCATTGCCGTGTCACAGATCTCGGTCATAGCCTCCTGGAACCAGCCTGCCTCTGTGTTAACGTCGGCGGGCCTGACCGGTGATGACACCCAGGCCTGCACGATCGCGGCTTCCAGGAGGAGCTCCCGGTCCAGCTTCTTCAGCGCCCAACGCGGACCACTTGGGGTCTGTGGGACCGGCGCGCTCGAGGACTGGGCAGAGACCTCAAACCGGATATACCGGTGGTCGGAATAGGTCTCCTCCCCCTCCATAACGCGCCAGTCGACGACGCGTTGTGACAGAGCGGGGCTGGCGAACGAAATGTCCACCACCGACTCGCCCCGCATCCGCACACACGTGGCCACAGAACCCCGGTTCAGGATGTCCAGGCCTGTTTCCAGAGCCCAGCACTCGAGTGATTGCCAGCCTCATCCACGTTTTTCCTCGATGGCAATTTTGTCTGCTCATCTCACTGACTGACGATCCACGTTTCTATCCAGCCGGTAGTATCAATGTTATCGATATACAAATATTTTCCACGATAGATAAATGAAACAAACACAATTATCTATTTTATTACTAATGCGTAGTAGTTCATTAAACGCTAATTCAGTTGCCGTTCATATTAACAGTACAGATAAGTATACAACTCAGATATCTGAATTGGACGCACAATCGCTGATAAAGGATCAAAATAAAAATATTTAATGTTTTTACAGTGTTTAGTGGCATGGTACAACGGAGCTGTTATCTCAATATGTGAATGTTATCTCAATGTGTATAATATGTGAATCAAACTGTAGTTATCATATTGCCGTACTCAGATAGTTTTAATGATTCTTAGGCCATCACTTAGTAAGGTTTTGACAGTTTTGTCATACAAAAGATTGTCAAATCTTTTCTAAGTGACGGCTTAAGTAATCATTAAATATCTCTGAGTCCCGCAGATAGATAGTTATTTTACATGAAGTTGATCCGTTTTTTACCCGACTGCGGCGAAGCCCAAAAGGAGGGTTATGTGTTTGACGTTATGTATGTTTGTATGTCCGTTTCTTTGTTCCCTCTTAACTCCTAAACGGACGGCACGGTTAGCGCAGTGGCTGAGCGATTGGACTGCTGCGCTGCGTGTCGCGGGTTCGATCCCCGCACGGAACAAATATTTGTATGGCCTACATTTACTTGTTCCGGGTCTGGGTATTTGTGTATGTGAGTTACAATGTTTGTAAACGCACCCACGATACAGGAGAAATTCCTAGTGTGGGGCAACGTTTTTAAAAAAAAAAAGAAAAAGAAAAAAGAAGGGATTTGAATGAAATATACGTCGTTAGATTCGTCTTGATGGGTATTAAAAAATTAAAATTAAAAGCAAAGAAAAATTGCGGATTTTGAGGGCCAAATCGCGGAGTTAAAAAAGAACAAAAATCCAATACCAACGTGTAGGTTATCAAAATAAAGGGTTTTAAAAGGAGATTACAAAAATATATAATACTTAAATGTTTAAAAGAAATTCAAAGTGACAAATCCTATACAACCACAAAAGTTAAATCAACTGCGAAGAATTTAACGCGACCAACGAAAGAACAAACACAAAAGAACTAAAAAGTTGGAAATAAAAAAAGTAGTTAAAAAACTAAAAAACCCTACTGAAAAAACTGAAAAGCAAAATACAAGCACATTTTAAATTAAACAAAACTTGGAAGCGGGCGGGGGGTTCATTTGAATATTTAATTATGAAATGAAAAAAATAGAACCCCGCCTGCTTCCAAGTTTTGTTTAATTTAAAATGTGCTTGTTTTTTGCTTTTCAGTTTTTTCAGTCGGGTTTTTTAGTTTTTAACTGTTTTTTTTTATATAGAGGAGCTGTAGGTATTATCTACGGTTTTTTTTTTGTTTTTCTTTGGTCGTTGCACGCTAGTCCACTGGCGACGAATAAATTTCTGAAACTTAACTTTGATATTTTCCGAAAATTCGTTACTTATACCATATAGAAGACTGACTGATGTTATTCTATTCTTTGTATATTATGTACAGCTAAGTTCTTTACACTCCCTTTTTATCCGACTGCGGCGAAGCCCTAGGAATAAATATTTAAATTCTGTTTAAATTATTTAGAAGTTAAGACTTGTCATTGGCTGCCAGTCTCAGGCACTTTTACAGGCACTAGAGTGGTTCTTCTGTTAGATTAGACTCTAATCTTTAAATTAAATTATAGTCAACAGAGCCGATGAATTTGTCCGTATTAGTTCGAAGGGACTAGAGTTAATCATGAAATTGTGTGTCATGTGACGGTGATAAACATCTCGGCAACTAGCAGTTGATCGGATACAGCATGTTGTTCGCAATTACGTGACCGCTGCTTTCTGGCGGGTGGTGCATTCCTGCTAAGCTTGTTTATTTTCATGATACTAATACTACATGTTTCACTAGTTATTGGAATGTGTTAACATGCGTATTAGTTGGTTCCTTGGAACACAGTACAGAAGGTATAGTCTTGTTCCTTATCTAATCAGAAATAGCTCAATAACAATTTGCCCGACCCGGAAATCGAACAATGGACCTCATACTCAGCAGTCGCGCTTGCGGTCATATATCAACGAGACAGTGATATCTACTGTTTTAAGAAAAAAAATGTTTACAAAAAAATCTTGATATTAATTGTTAAGCTGTTTGTTTATTTGTTTATGTATGTGCTGCTCTTTTGTGTTGCTGCTGTCCATTAACGAATAAATACGTATTCTATTCTATTCTTGTCTAGAAGAAACTTTACTCGCATACTAGAGAGACGTACAGTTGCTATGTCGCAGGTCGCAGGAAGTCGCAGACGATAGCTAGTGTACTTTCAACGAGCGACGCCGGTGGTCGGAAGTAATGACGACGCCTGTAAGGTGAGCTGAGAACTGAGACGGGCATTGGTCGTTGTGGCACACGGCACGGTGACACACGTACTCTCCCGATCGTCTGTATGAATGCATTGTCCAGAATTTATCAAGATGGGACTTCTTCCGAAGCGCAGTGAAGAGAGAGTGTAGTACCGTAGTAGCCACAGAGGCGAAGCGAGGCGATATGCCGTGGATTTTACTATAAAATTGCAGGTACATTCTTCACTATACTACGTTCAATCTGATACCTGGTATCCAGGCAGCTAAACCACTACATTAGGTATCGATTCGTTTTGCGAACAAAGCGACAGCCGACAACCATTAATTGTATCGTAAAGCGGGGCATACAGTAACAGGAGACTGATTCTATGTAATTTTCTAATGTATGGTGGTCGGCTGACTTGAAGCCCTTGTTTTTTGTTTCGTGTATGAACAAATATAATACATGGAAAGTTGGCTATCTGGATTTTCAGTGAATTGCGAATACGAATAGTACGGCGAGCTTGTTGCAAAAAACAATGTACCTACAGGTTTCACCTGAACGCAGTGTTCTTTGGAATTCTATTTTGTAACCTTTGTGATATTTCTCTAACTGGAAAAACTTCTTAATCTAATATTGAAATACACGGAAACGGTCATGGTTTTCAGATTCTAAAGTAACAACCATGTTTACTTTGTGCCTTTGTCAGTCAGCTTTAGTTCAAAGAACGGTCGTAAAATATAATTTTGTGAGTTTTTGGCAGTCTACACGGGTGGAATACTACCCCTTGTTAGCTGCATTCGTAACCTGGGTACTCTTAAAGCTTGGAGTTTTGAGCAGGTATTGTGTCTCTTCAGCCCTCTCCTCTATCCATTCTGACTAAATCGCTCGTGAACAGTAACAGAAGTAGGAACAAGCCAAGTTTACCAACTAATATTATCTTTACGAGGCAAATTCTAAAAATAAAACGTTGACTCGCGTATTATTAGAGTTGGGTATTAACCCGCCGGTACTCGCGTCTCCTTTTATTTCATGAACAGTCGCGCGAGGGTCGAAAAGACCCAGATTTTGAATGTATTGTTTTTAATAACTTAATTAAATTTCGGAATTATTTGTTAATTATTTAGAAAGAGGGTAACAAAACAAACTTAAAAATAATAAATGTTCATTATTTAGAGAAAAACAATAATATAAATCACCAAATTCAAGAGATCACTGCTAAATCTAACTTTTTACGATGTATGAACTAAAAAACAACTTTAACTTTTTTTATTTAATCTAAAACATTAAAAAAATCATTTTAATTATCATAAATATCAACAATCTTCTCAATAGTGCAACAATTCAGACTGTCAGAATGTTGAAGATAAACTCGTTGAGGACAATGAAGTTTCTGAGCCTGAAAATTTATCAATATCCAAATTTTCTTCAATTTCTGCCAAAATTACACGTTCAAAATCTCCCCCTTCTAATATATCTGCTATTCTCTTGTAATTCAAACGATTTGACGACATATCAACGAAGAAATAAAATCAAAATAATATTTTTGTAATAAAAAATACACTAACGCATTACGTCGCACAAGGGTCGAAACGACCCATACTCACTTTAAACATCCGTAATTTCCAAATGCCGCACGGGGACTGGCTGAGGTGGGGTGTGCAGATAGCCTGTGAGGCTACTTGAAGGTACATAGAGCGACGACACGAATGATCTAATACAAAAACAGTTATGGCACAAAAACTAGAGTACTGGGTCTTTTCGACCCATGCGCGAGCACCCGCGGGTTAAGGTGGAGGTTTGCTGCGAGCACGCACGTGGTGTCACCCCCCCCCCCCCTGTCGAGCACTCTGCCACCCACCCCGCACCGCGCGGGCTCCTGCGTCCCGCCCGCGTCCATAGAACACCGTACAGTTATGTGGGAGGTGTTTCCCCCGACGTCGGCGTCGGTGCAAGCGCGAGCTGCGCGTGCGCCTGTCACGGGACTCGGCGTATTTATAGTCGAGTTTGGCGAGCCATTAATCGGCGGCCGGTAAAGACGCTCTATGCCCAGCGCTGGGCAACAGTTATCACAATACACCAGGGCTGGCAGTCTCGACAGAGATAACGACAAAATCGCTAACTTTCGATTGCTAATTACCAACGAATAAATTCGGTTGCAATAATGATGCTTGCGAGAAACGCATCTTGGATGTAGAGACTTGCGCTTTACTTGCAAGCATCATTATTGCAACCGAATTTATTCGCTATTAATTACTTGGAAAGAAAAATAGCGATTTTGTCGTTATCTCTGTCGAGACTGGGCGCCCAGGACGCTGCAACACGACGCCGCGTGTCTTAACAGCGTCTGCCTCAGACCAAGAAAAAAAGAAAGACGGCGCGCCGCGAACACCAACAGTGAAGCCACAAAACCACACGCCTATAGCAAGTAAACATACAAGCTCACGCACACACCTACACTAAAACCACACGCATTTCTCCTAGAACGTCACGACTTCACGAGACATTGTCTACACACATAGATAAAAAGTTGGCTTCACTTTTGATGTTCGTGGCGCGTCGTCTTCCTTTTTTTGTTGGTCTGAGGCGTCTGCAGACATATGGCACGCTGTGCTCAGCTTTCATTGATGTGCGGGTGTTGCATGCCAGCAATGAACACAATGAGCCGTGTCTCGTCACGTCACTCATGGTGGTGCATGTTGTCGTAACCACTGCGGGTACAGGGACACACGGCCGTAGGGAGGACGAGGGACGTGAACGGCATTGTTCCAATTAAATCATCATTAGCCACATTGTCCTCACCGTGTCGTTAGTGCGATCAATATAATGATAGTTTTTACAACCGCGTGCATCGGGAAGAATACATTTATGTGGGTTCGTCCGTCGCTCTATTTGTGACTGCCACTCTAGATACGATTCCGCTGAGCGCCGAATGCCGAGGGCCGAGCGCCGAAGCAAAATAGGCCGATCCACGCCGACAATCATTCAGGCGGGCCGTTCTCCACGTAGTGTTTATGTGGCATGTTGGCGGCGCGCCAATTATGTCTCAACTGATTGATTTTACTAAGACATATCACCAATAGCATTATTGCTCGGTTCAGTTTATGATTCATCTAATCAGTCATATTACAAACCTTGGTTCCTGAGTCGTCGTCACAGCCCTGTGGCCTACCCTACATGCCTGCATATCCGCTGACCCGACTGATCGCTAGCCCCATGTGCTCAACTAGAACTTATAAATTGCAGATACCGCTTTTAGACGACTATAAATTATTCTACCTCTTTGAAGTCATTTAAAAAGTCTTATTTTCTTTTCTTTTCTTCAGCACTGTAATAAAATTAAATAAATTAAACATAATTATATCTTTATGTTGGTAACAGAATATATTCGGTAGGCCAATAAATGTAAGCTTATGACTAAGGGCGCGTACACAGTCATATAGGTCCGTTTTTACTGGATCCGTTTTAACGGATCAGAATTGGACCGGAGCGACATGATTACTGAATCCGGAATACTGTTTTGTGTGTGAACTCGCTCATGCAACTCCATACGCCATCAAATAACGGACCTGTAAAACGGATCGCTATGTGTACGAGCCCTAATACGAATAATACTTAATACGTTATGTCAACCTGGAAACAACTATACCTGATATAACGTTTTTTGGGAAAAATGTTAGTCTGGGGTTGACTAGCAATCAAAAACCCATATAAAAACCACTTGGCACTAAAAAGTAAAAATGACTACTTTCGGTACCTAGTTGGCACAAAAAAAATTGAAACAAACAGAAATCACTGTGTTTTGAAAATTAAGTTCTATTACATTTTTTTGTGTTTCATTCGCAAAATAGGTTTTACTTTGTCGTTTTTATGTAGTGCATCAGTTGTGGTATGTTGGTCATATTCGCGTTTAAACTTTATCAAGTGTATAAGTACACACTATTGTCCGTGACTGTACTGTAGTTCAGCAATTGTGCCAGGTTTTCCGTGATGTCTTCAATTGACTCTATCCTCTGATGGCCCAGACTCCCAGAGATAAAAGTTTCCCTAATAAGATGACGGACTACTGCACGATTGTACGATGATGCATTTCATATACAGGGTGTTCGGTTAAACAAGAGACATATTGAAGGAATTCAGTATTCGATTCTCGTCCTAAATATGTAAAAACATTACAAGGTTTCTCAATAACAATAATTACAATGGTCATGCAAAATCACATAGGAGCGATTAGACACAATAATTTATAATTATTAATACTCAAGTACCAAACGAAGTTTTTGAAAATATGTTAAGCAGGTCACAATAATGAACATAAATTTACATTAAAAATTTTGAAAAAACCCACGACTGTTAAAAATTAATTAAAAAAAGGATAAAATAATATAAAACACCCGCCTTAAAAAAACCCAAGAATGTCCGTCTCGGGGGCTGCCATCAAATGAACTAGTTTTGCAATGTTCAGCTCCCGACGGACATTCTTGGGTTTTTTTAAGGCGGGTGTTTTATATTATTTTATCCTTTTTTTAATTAATTTTTAACAGTCGTGGGTTTTTTCAAAATTTTTAATTTTGCTTTTTATTTTAAACTTTTTACTTTTATTTTTATTTTTTTATCTAAGAACATGCACCAATCAAACCTAAACCCATAACTGCAAACTGAATCAAAATCGGACTTGCAGTTTTGGAGAAAAATGGCAACTTTGATTTGCACAAAAAATGTTTGCTGCAGCGCCCCCTGGTGAGTTGTCACTGTAACACCTATCTAAGAACATGCACCAATCAAACCCTAACCCATAACTGAAAACTGCATCAAATTCGGACAAGTAGTTTTGGAGAAAAATGGCAACATGTATTTGCACAAACACACAAACAAACAACCTCTCACCCCAAACGCATATACTGTCTCCGTTCCGTCGTGGGTAAAAAAAGAGTAATAATGTTAACATTATTACTGTTTTTTTTTTTGCGGACAGCATACAAGATTTATCTTATACTCGCTTAACCCGCGATTTTCATCCGTGTGAAATTATTAAATAAAAGTACTTGCTTACTAATCAAATTTTCATAATAATTCATCATCAATTCATCAATCATGATTTGATGACGGCACAGTTGACGCAGTGGCTCAAGCAGTTGACTGCTGTGCACGTGTCACGGGTTCGATCTCCGCACGGAACAAATTTTAATATGATAAATGTGTGTAAACGTACCTCGATACAGGAGAAATTCGGTGTACCGACTTAAACGTTTTGGTCATTTAGAGCGAATTTTGCTAATGAAGTTAAACGGGATTAGCACCTGTAAGCCGCATTTAAAAACTATCAGCGTTTGTATTTCATTAAAATGTGCAGTGATAACATTATAAGTATAGGTAAATGTTGATGGATGGCAAGGGAGAGGAATGATATGAAAGAAACCGGCCAAGAGCGTGTCGGGCCACGCTCAGTGTAGGGTTCCGTAGTTTCCCGTCCGTCACAATAAGTGTTCCCACTTATGAGTTTAAAGCGCGGTATCCATTATGTTTTTATATATACATATATTTTTATTTATTTTTTTCACTTTCAAAATGATTTTCTTAGAAAATCCTTATAAAGTTCTACTTTTCAGATTTTTTTCATATTTTCTAAACTTATGGTTCAAAAGTTAGAGGGGGACACATTGTTTTTTACTTTTGGAGCGATTATTTCTGAAATTATTGACATTATCAAAAAATGATTTTAGTAAACCCATTTTCAGTTTTAAATACCTTTCCAAAAATATATCACACGTTAGGGTTGAAATAAAAAAAAATCACTTCCCACTTTACATATAGGGGGGCTACCCTAATAAAACATTTTTTTCCAATTTTTATTTTACCACTTTGTCGGCGTGATTGATACACACATTGGTACCAAATTTCAGCTTTCTAGTGCTAACAGTCACAGAGATTAAGTGAGGACGGACAGACAGACATGGCGAAACTATAAGGGTTCCTAGTTGACTACGGAACCCTAAAAAAGAGTTAAATGAGAGCGTGGCAGTTGAAAGAGAGGAATTGAAGAAAAAACGTGTTGCGTCGACCCCAAGTAACATGGGGCAAGGGCAGGAAGTTGATGATTATTTGCAGTGAAAACACTGACAGATGTACCCGTTTCCCTTAACCCTTGGTTAGCATGACATCAGGCATGCATTACCCCAAGCAATGGTGTACCTACCTATTAGTACACCCGTCACTTGCATTTCATCAGTTATGTTTAAGTCCCTATAATTGAAGGCTATTGCCGTCAACCGGGCACAAATTCAGAGTTCCTGATCCGTGTGCGCCCAGGACATCATGCTCATCTCGTGCATTCGTTGTTGCGGTGTGCGTCGCTGCGTGCTTTCGTGCTCGCAGTGTTCGTTGTTGCGGGCATTCGGTGGCGTGTGGTTCGGCGTGGTGGCTTTCGGAATGACGTATTGCACTCGTAGTTTCGTTCGTTTTTTTTTTATGACATTCAAAAGTGCCTTTAATGGCTTAAGGTTGATGTTCCAGGGTAGCCCGCGAAATTCAAATTTTCTTAATTTTTTTGCAATTTGCAGGCAAGTTATAGGTTGTATGTTGATGAACATTTGATTCGCGGCTGTAAGACATATGTAGTTACAGAATTATAATCATCAAAATCATTAATACAACCCTCCGAGCTCATAAAGGTGTAAAAATGACTTTTTACAAGGTCAAAGTCATTCCGGAACCTGGCCTGCAAATTGCAAAAAACTTAAGAAAATTTGAATTTCGCGGGCTGGTTGGAGGATTCACCTTAATTGAAATAAATGCTTTGAGTTTGAGTTCATCAGTCGCGCTTGCGACCACTAGTCCAACCAGGGAGTTCTTGTCCAGTCAGTCCAACCCTTGGTTGGTTGCTGAAGTGCTGATTTATATATCTAACCAGTAACTGTATGTACCAAACAATTTGTTTTTGAATATTCTGATCCTATGTTTAATGCATGCCGTGCCAGCCTGTAATTAAAGCTAGAAAATATGAGTACCTACCTTAACATGTATTTTTAGCGTATGCTTTGTTAAATAAATAAAATAAAATAAGCCTTTATTACTGTTTTACAATAATAACATTAACATTAACACTGACGATCGGTTTATAAACAACAGCTTGTCCTTCGACAAAGGCCTCCTCCAAAGACTTCCACCTATCTCTGTCTCTTGCAATTCTGGTCCATTCTGGACCAGCGACTCTTTTGAGATCATCTTCCCAGCGTTTCATTTGTCTACCTTTACTTCTTTTACCATCCCTGGGGTACCATTCTGATACTATTCTAGTCCACTTCTCACTTCTCTCCCTCATCATATGTCCTGCCCATTTCCATTTAAGTGTTTTCCATACTTTATTCACATTTCTAAATTTAGTTACATTTTTAATTTTATTGAATCTTATTTTATCCTTTCTTTTTACTCCGATTACACTTCTCTCTATTCCATTTTGACAAACTATAATTTTATTATTTAGTTTCTCTGTTAATGACCATGTTTGACAACCATATGTTAAACATGGCAAAATGCAGGTGTTATATACTTTTCTTTTGTCTTTAATTGGCATGTCTTTGTTTTTCATAATTTCGCTAAGAGACCAAAATCTTTTCCACGTGTTGGCGATTCTTCTGTCAATTTCTTTGTGCGTAGTATCCCGTGTGGCTATTAGCTGTCCTAGGTATATGTACTCATCTACGTATTCTATTTTCTCCATGTTTACAATGATGTTATATGTCTGTGAACCATTGGTCATAATTTTGGTTTTTGTTGTGTTCATTGAGAGTCCTGCTTTTATGCTTTGATCTGCTAGTTGTTGTAGCATTTGCTCTAGTTTTTTTGGACATTCTGAAAACAATATTAGATCGTCTGCGAAACGTAAGTGATCCAGGTTTTCACCGTTTATATTGAGTCCGTCTTTATTCCAATCTAGACTTTTGAATACCATCTCTAAGGCCGCTGAAAACAGTTTGGGTGAAATTGGGTCGCCCTGTCGGACGCCTCTTTCTATAGGAAACTCCTCCCCCGTTGCTTCTAGTCTGATTTGAGCCGTGCTTTTCGTGTATATGTTCTTTAGTATTTGTATGTACTTTCCCTGTACACCTTGAGAACGCAATGCTGCCCAGATGAATTCATGTTCTAAGGAATCGAAAGCCTTGTTGTAATCTACAAATCCCAGATAGTAAGTTTTATTGTATTCGTTGTATTTCTGTAGGACTTGTCTTAATACGTGTATATGATCTACTGTTGAGTATTTACTACGGAACCCCGCTTGTTCTTTCGGTTGGTTTTCATCGAGTGTAGGTGAGATTCTGAACAAAATTATTTTAGAAAACACTTTATAGATATTCGACATCAAACTGATTGGTCGATAATTTGCTATTTCTCCTCTGTCTCCTTTTTTTATGGAGTAATATTATAATTGATTTGGTCCAATCTGTAGGAATATACTCAGTCTCTATAATTTCATTAAATATATCTGTTAGAATAGGGGCAATGATTGGTAGGTTAACTTTTAGTAGTTCATTCGTTATTTGGTCAGTTCCAGGAGTCTTGTCTCTCTTCTGTGTATTAATTGCTCTTATTGTTTCTTCCTTTAATATTTTTGGTATCGGTTCAAAGTCTGTTAAATGCTATGAAATATATATTTAGTTTTAATTCCGCGAGTCATATGTCGTGGTCTGAAAGCAGGACACAAATCCCACCGTCATGCATATGCACATGCACATATGGGCCCACCCTCCCGCCCTCATGCATATGCACACATACAAAACAAGTGAGAAATAATTAGCATGCCATGCAACCAAACCTATACTCGACACGTGTTTCGCCCCTCCACGGGGCATCCTCAGGAGTTGTTGACTCGTCGAGCGTTCGAGCTCGAATGAGCTAGTCGCACCGCTGTCGGCTCTTTATATACCGTTTTGATGACGCTCGATACAACGTCACAAAGACATCTGTGCCGAATTACCTGCAATCATACTTAGTAGTGGTGATGGAATTAAATTTGTTTGGTCATTCAACAGTGTATATGCATTATTATTGTTATGTTTTGATATTTCTAACTGTTCCAACACACTCAACCGGAAACCCTTATCGCAAACATGCAAAATGTTGTAGGTATTGTTGTCGCTCAAAGAGTGGCCGGTGTCGATTAAATGTTTTGCGAAATGTGATTTATCTGGATGGCCATTCCTGTAAGCGGCAACATGTTCCCTGTACCTAATATCGAAACCACGGCCTGTCTGACCTACGTAGACCCCGGTGCAATCATTGCACACTAACTTGTATACTCCGGATTTTTTTGAATTCTCTAATTTATCTTTACCGTTACATAGTTTACGCAAGTTATGATCCGAACGAAAAGCTACGTGAACATTGTGTTTTCTAAGAATATTCGCAATTCTATCTGAAATTGGGCCTATGTAAGTGAGACTTCCGATGTTCTTGTTAATTATTTCGGGGGGACATGCATAAAGTGCTGAGCGTGCCCGGTCTTTCTGTTTTTTCTTAATTATGTTATCAATTACTTGTTTGGTGTATCCGTTCGAAGTCGCGATTTGATGCAATATTTTGAGTTCTTTGACGTAACTATCTGTGGACAGTGGGAGTGTCATTAAACGGTGGACATAGCTGCGGAAGGCTGCTAGTTTATGCTGTAGTGGGTGACAGGATGATGCGGGAATCGTTGTGTCCGTGTGCGTGGGCTTTCGATAAATTTGGAAATCGAGTTTGTTATTAACCCTTGTGATTGTTAGATCCAAAAAATTAAGGGACTGATTTGATTCTAATTCTAATTTGAATTTAATTTTGGGGTGGCGAGTGTTGAGCTTATTTACGAAAATATCTAATTGACGATTAGTACCTGTCCAACAGATAATTATGTCATCTACATATCTATAATAAAACAGAATGTTGGGCTCGCCCACCACATATTTACACTCGAAGTAGTCCATAAATATTTCCGCCATTAATGGACTTAAAGGTGATCCCATTGCCAGACCCTCTTTCTGGCGGTAATATTCGTTATTGAACCGAAAGTAATTTTGTTCCATGCAGATACGTGTGAGGTTAAGTAGGTCATATATTTCTCCTGGATGTAAACGTTGCCTCTCCAAAAGGTTCCCCAAAATACGTAGGCACTCTTCAAATGGAATATTTGTAAATAAACTATTTACATCTAGTGATAATAATTTCGAATTGAGGGGGATGTTTATATTTTGTATTTTTTTAGTTAAATCTAAACTATTTTTTAAACTGTACTGTGGTTTAAAAGATGCCTTAGCCTTTAATAAATTGTTGAGATGTTTAGCCAAATCGTATGTTGGGGCACCAATGTAAGAGACAACGGGGCGTATTGGGATATTGTCTTTATGGGTTTTTGGTAAACCATACAACAAAGGAGATCGTGGGTTCATTGGAATTTTATATTTTAACTGGCCTGGAGGAATGTATGACGTGTTATTAATTGCATTCTTTACTTCTAGAGTGAATTTTTTGGTTGGGTCGGTAGTAAGACGTTCAAAATCTTCACCCTGGATAACGTCGTTAACCTTCTGGTGGTATGCAGTTTTATCCAAAATGACTACTGTATTGCCTTTGTCGGCTTTAGTAATTATTAAATCATTTTGAGTAATTGTGTTTTGTAATGTCCGATGTACTTGTATTTCGGAATAGTTTTGGGTGTAGGTGGCTGATGACGCTGTCTTTATCTGAACTGCCACCTGATGTTTAACGGCGCTACCCATTTTACTTCTAACACAAGCCATTTCTGAATCCACTATCATAGTTTCGAGCGATTTCTGGGATAACCGTGGTTTGATGTTATATTTAAGGCCTTTCTCCAGTAATGAAATCTCTGTATTGGAAAATTGAGTATTTGTATAATTTTTAACGCGTGGATAGAAAGTATGAATTGCTTCTGAGCCATTATTTTCTTGATTGGTGACATTATTATTTTGGTTATTCCGAGTTAATCGCTCCAACTTCCTACGCTGTGTTAAGTATTTTTCATGCGCTACTTGGGAGGCGAAGTCCCGGGCTTTGTTATCTAAAATATCAAACTCCACACTATGCAGTTTGTAACTTAACTCTGAGTACAGAACTTTGAGGTGGAGCTTGATATTGTCCCTAACTGAAAACCAATGCCTGCATTCTTCATTCAACCACACTTGTTTTGCCTTCACCAAAGCTAAACTACTTGACCGGCTGTGTGTGTTTGTATGTATATTAATATAATGGGGAAACACTCTTAAGAGCTTACACTGTTGATTGAACCAAACGTTTTGGGCTGCTAAGCGATGAAGTTTTGTCAACTTGATGTAAAGTTTTGCCTGCTCAGCTATACTTGCTGACTTAAGATAAGTTATGGAATCAGGCGTTACTTTGCGGAAATCCATGACATTAAATGCTATGAAATATATATTTAGTTTTAATTCCGCGAGTCATATGTCGTGGTCTGAAAGCAGGACACAAATCCCACCGTCATGCATATGCACATGCACATATGGGCCCACCCTCCCGCCCTCATGCATATGCACACATACAAAACAAGTGAGAAATAATTAGCATGCCATGCAACCAAACCTATACTCGACACGTGTTTCGCCCCTCCACGGGGCATCCTCAGGAGTTGTTGACTCGTCGAGCGTTCGAGCTCGAATGAGCTAGTCGCACCGCTGTCGGCTCTTTATATACCGTTTTGATGACGCTCGATACAACGTCACAAAGACATCTGTGCCGAATTACCTGCAATCATACTTAGTAGTGGTGATGGAATTAAATTTGTTTGGTCATTCAACAGTGTATATGCATTATTATTGTTATGTTTTGATATTTCTAACTGTTCCAACACACTCAACCGGAAACCCTTATCGCAAACATGCAAAATGTTGTAGGTATTGTTGTCGCTCAAAGAGTGGCCGGTGTCGATTAAATGTTTTGCGAAATGTGATTTATCTGGATGGCCATTCCTGTAAGCGGCAACATGTTCCCTGTACCTAATATCGAAACCACGGCCTGTCTGACCTACGTAGACCCCGGTGCAATCATTGCACACTAACTTGTATACTCCGGATTTTTTTGAATTCTCTAATTTATCTTTACCGTTACATAGTTTACGCAAGTTATGATCCGAACGAAAAGCTACGTGAACATTGTGTTTTCTAAGAATATTCGCAATTCTATCTGAAATTGGGCCTATGTAAGTGAGACTTCCGATGTTCTTGTTAATTATTTCGGGGGGACATGCATAAAGTGCTGAGCGTGCCCGGTCTTTCTGTTTTTTCTTAATTATGTTATCAATTACTTGTTTGGTGTATCCGTTCGAAGTCGCGATTTGATGCAATATTTTGAGTTCTTTGACGTAACTATCTGTGGACAGTGGGAGTGTCATTAAACGGTGGACATAGCTGCGGAAGGCTGCTAGTTTATGCTGTAGTGGGTGACAGGATGATGCGGGAATCGTTGTGTCCGTGTGCGTGGGCTTTCGATAAAGAATAGTGGCAAACGCTCGAACAAATTTTTGTTGACATTTTTTTTTTGCGTCAGCCTATGGAAAAAATATATTTGTATAGAGTTTGAATTCCTGAACAGTTTTGTCTTCAGTTATATTTTTATAGGTACGCCAGAATTAAAGATATTCCTGTTTAAAGTTTTAGAGGTTATGTTGTATTAACAATGAACTAATCGAAAAAGAACTATAGAAATACAAAATAAACTACGGACGTTTTCAGAATGTTAAAGCCCGGTGTCGGTCGCAAGCTGAGCGGACCCATTAATGACTTCTTTTACCTACCTCGCAATAGAAAACTGCTTACCTACGTGTGTGTTTCCACAAACACCAACGAAACACCAACAAAGAGTCGAGCGGAAACGAGTAAAAATGAGCTTGCTCTGCTACGCCAGAATTAAAGATACTTATTCCTGTTTAAAGTTTTAGAGGTTATGTCGTACAAACAACGGACTAATCACCCTACTTACCCTTTAAATATAGATAGAAATGCATTTACACATTATAAACTACGGACTATATACCGTATTCAGAATACTAAGTCCAACCGATGCAAGATACCGCGGCCTCGACATAAAGGGCTAAGAAGGAACATGGGTGGTTTTTAGTCAGTAGAAGTCTGACACTCCTTTTCGCTGTCCAAGAGCAGGAGGGGTTATTTGTTGATTTCCCAACCACCCCAAAAAAAAGGGTTACCTACCCTTACCATTTTAGTAGATACAGAAAAACACGTTTAACACAATTTATTTATTTAGAATAGGTACACCAATAGTATGCACATTTCACAATCATTCATGACAATATGCAGGCTAGGGATGTTAAGGTATCAATTGCATAACTCTCCTAAGTACAATAAAGCTATATCATCGTAAAGTTATAGAAATAAAATGTGTAATAGAAAACTAAACATCTTTGCTATTCGTCTATAATTGGCTAACTCCACAACTTGTGTTGGCTCAGGTTGGGTTGATGCATCAGCATCAGGCTGGATTACATTTTCTTGTGGTTGCACATCGTCAGTTGTGTCTAGCTGAGGACTACTTTCATCTTGACTATTCATACGTAGGACTTCTCTTCTTGTGCGTAACCAGCACGCATGGCAAACATCACGTTGTATAATGCTTGTAGGCCTTACACGGCTACCCATCGTGATATTCAATTCGATGTACACACACTAAAGTCCAAAATAAAGAGGCAGAATCGGAATCCAGAGTCATCCTTAGGCAAGTCACACAAGGAACAGTAAATATCAGAGTACATAAGCAGAACTAGTCGATGAATTAGAAAATCACGGAGAATCGATGGAAAATAATATAATGAGATGCTCGTGCAGACTATGACAAGCTGTCAGTTCAGTACAGTTGACAATTGAAATGTCTTTTAACTTACAAAGGTTTATAACCCGGTTCATTAAAGAAAGGAATCTAAAATGGCGGTTTTTATCATGTCCTCACGCTCGCACACTATAGTGAGCGAGCGAGAGGACATGCCATGTGTTGCCATTTTAGATTCCTTTCTTTAATGAACCGGGTTATACTAAATGCCAATATTAAAAGCATAGCTAAGTCAAAAGTTGTAAAGTCAAGTCAGATAGAAAAAATAAATTAAGCTATGATTATTTATTATCACCTGTAATCTAGTCAATTGAGCTCATAATTATGATGTTTTTTTTTTCCAGCGATTGATAGGCCTTAAGCTTGATTTGATAAAACTAAGTAAATTATTTCGTCGGTATCTATCACGGTGACTTAAGTAGACGCTTGTTAATTCCATCAGCTATAATATAGCCACTGTTCTTTGGAAATCGAGTTTGTTATTAACCCTTGTGATTGTTAGATCCAAAAAATTAAGGGACTGATTTGATTCTAATTCTAATTTGAATTTAATTTTGGGGTGGCGAGTGTTGAGCTTATTTACGAAAATATCTAATTGACGATTAGTACCTGTCCAACAGATAATTATGTCATCTACATATCTATAATAAAACAGAATGTTGGGCTCGCCCACCACATATTTACACTCGAAGTAGTCCATAAATATTTCCGCCATTAATGGACTTAAAGGTGATCCCATTGCCAGACCCTCTTTCTGGCGGTAATATTCGTTATTGAACCGAAAGTAATTTTGTTCCATGCAGATACGTGTGAGGTTAAGTAGGTCATATATTTCTCCTGGATGTAAACGTTGCCTCTCCAAAAGGTTCCCCAAAATAAGTGGACAAGTCTTTATCTGAACTGCCACCTGATGTTTAACGGCGCTACCCATTTTACTTCTAACACAAGCCATTTCTGAATCCACTATCATAGTTTCGAGCGATTTCTGGGATAACCGTGGTTTGATGTTATATTTAAGGCCTTTCTCCAGTAATGAAATCTCTGTATTGGAAAATTGAGTATTTGTATAATTTTTAACGCGTGGATAGAAAGTATGAATTGCTTCTGAGCCATTATTTTCTTGATTGGTGACATTATTATTTTGGTTATTCCGAGTTAATCGCTCCAACTTCCTACGCTGTGTTAAGTATTTTTCATGCGCTACTTGGGAGGCGAAGTCCCGGGCTTTGTTATCTAAAATATCAAACTCCACACTATGCAGTTTGTAACTTAACTCTGAGTACAGAACTTTGAGGTGGAGCTTGATATTGTCCCTAACTGAAAACCAATGCCTGCATTCTTCATTCAACCACACTTGTTTTGCCTTCACCAAAGCTAAACTACTTGACCGGCTGTGTGTGTTTGTATGTATATTAATATAATGGGGAAACACTCTTAAGAGCTTACACTGTTGATTGAACCAAACGTTTTGGGCTGCTAAGCGATGAAGTTTTGTCAACTTGATGTAAAGTTTTGCCTGCTCAGCTATACTTGCTGACTTAAGATAAGTTATGGAATCAGGCGTTACTTTGCGGAAATCCATGACATTAAATGCTATGAAATATATATTTAGTTTTAATTCCGCGAGTCATATGTCGTGGTCTGAAAGCAGGACACAAATCCCACCGTCATGCATATGCACATGCACATATGGGCCCACCCTCCCGCCCTCATGCATATGCACACATACAAAACAAGTGAGAAATAATTAGCATGCCATGCAACCAAACCTATACTCGACACGTGTTTCGCCCCTCCACGGGGCATCCTCAGGAGTTGTTGACTCGTCGAGCGTTCGAGCTCGAATGAGCTAGTCGCACCGCTGTCGGCTCTTTATATACCGTTTTGATGACGCTCGATACAACGTCACAAAGACATCTGTGCCGAATTACCTGCAATCATACTTAGTAGTGGTGATGGAATTAAATTTGTTTGGTCATTCAACAGTGTATATGCATTATTATTGTTATGTTTTGATATTTCTAACTGTTCCAACACACTCAACCGGAAACCCTTATCGCAAACATGCAAAATGTTGTAGGTATTGTTGTCGCTCAAAGAGTGGCCGGTGTCGATTAAATGTTTTGCGAAATGTGATTTATCTGGATGGCCATTCCTGTAAGCGGCAACATGTTCCCTGTACCTAATATCGAAACCACGGCCTGTCTGACCTACGTAGACCCCGGTGCAATCATTGCACACTAACTTGTATACTCCGGATTTTTTTGAATTCTCTAATTTATCTTTACCGTTACATAGTTTACGCAAGTTATGATCCGAACGAAAAGCTACGTGAACATTGTGTTTTCTAAGAATATTCGCAATTCTATCTGAAATTGGGCCTATGTAAGTGAGACTTCCGATGTTCTTGTTAATTATTTCGGGGGGACATGCATAAAGTGCTGAGCGTGCCCGGTCTTTCTGTTTTTTCTTAATTATGTTATCAATTACTTGTTTGGTGTATCCGTTCGAAGTCGCGATTTGATGCAATATTTTGAGTTCTTTGACGTAACTATCTGTGGACAGTGGGAGTGTCATTAAACGGTGGACATAGCTGCGGAAGGCTGCTAGTTTATGCTGTAGTGGGTGACAGGATGATGCGGGAATCGTTCTATTCTAATTCTAATTCTCTCTAGAAGTAAAGAATGCAATTAATAACACGTCATACATTCCTCCAGGCCAGTTAAAATATAAAATTCCAATGAACCCACGATCTCCTTTGTTGTATGGTTTACCAAAAACCCATAAAGACAATATCCCAATACGCCCCGTTGTCTCTTACATTGGTGCCCCAACATACGATTTGGCTAAACATCTCAACAATTTATTAAAGGCTAAGGCATCTTTTAAACCACAGTACAGTTTAAAAAATAGTTTAGATTTAACTAAAAAAATACAAAATATAAACATCCCCCTCAATTCGAAATTATTATCACTAGATGTAAATAGTTTATTTACAAATATTCCATTTGAAGAGTGCCTACGTATTTTGGGGAACCTTTTGGAGAGGCAACGTTTACATCCAGGAGAAATATATGACCTACTTAACCTCACACGTATCTGCATGGAACAAAATTACTTTCGGTTCAATAACGAATATTACCGCCAGAAAGAGGGTCTGGCAATGGGATCACCTTTAAGTCCATTAATGGCGGAAATATTTATGGACTACTTCGAGTGTAAATATGTGGTGGGCGAGCCCAACATTCTGTTTTATTATAGATATGTAGATGACATAATTATCTGTTGGACAGGTACTAATCGTCAATTAGATATTTTCGTAAATAAGCTCAACACTCGCCACCCCAAAATTAAATTCAAATTAGAATTAGAATCAAATCAGTCCCTTAATTTTTTGGATCTAACAATCACAAGGGTTAATAACAAACTCGATTTCCAAATTTATCGAAAGCCCACGCACACGGACACAACGATTCCCGCATCATCCTGTCACCCACTACAGCATAAACTAGCAGCCTTCCGCAGCTATGTCCACCGTTTAATGACACTCCCACTGTCCACAGATAGTTACGTCAAAGAACTCAAAATATTGCATCAAATCGCGACTTCGAACGGATACACCAAACAAGTAATTGATAACATAATTAAGAAAAAACAGAAAGACCGGGCACGCTCAGCACTTTATGCATGTCCCCCCGAAATAATTAACAAGAACATCGGAAGTCTCACTTACATAGGCCCAATTTCAGATAGAATTGCGAATATTCTTAGAAAACACAATGTTCACGTAGCTTTTCGTTCGGATCATAACTTGCGTAAACTATGTAACGGTAAAGATAAATTAGAGAATTCAAAAAAATCCGGAGTATACAAGTTAGTGTGCAATGATTGCACCGGGGTCTACGTAGGTCAGACAGGCCGTGGTTTCGATATTAGGTACAGGGAACATGTTGCCGCTTACAGGAATGGCCATCCAGATAAATCACATTTCGCAAAACATTTAATCGACACCGGCCACTCTTTGAGCGACAACAATACCTACAACATTTTGCATGTTTGCGATAAGGGTTTCCGGTTGAGTGTGTTGGAACAGTTAGAAATATCAAAACATAACAATAATAATGCATATACACTGTTGAATGACCAAACAAATTTAATTCCATCACCACTACTAAGTATGATTGCAGGTAATTCGGCACAGATGTCTTTGTGACGTTGTATCGAGCGTCATCAAAACGGTATATAAAGAGCCGACAGCGGTGCGACTAGCTCATTCGAGCTCGAACGCTCGACGAGTCAACAACTCCTGAGGATGCCCCGTGGAGGGGCGAAACACGTGTCGAGTATAGGTTTGGTTGCATGGCATGCTAATTATTTCTCACTTGTTTTGTATGTGTGCATATGCATGAGGGCGGGAGGGTGGGCCCATATGTGCATGTGCATATGCATGACGGTGGGATTTGTGTCCTGCTTTCAGACCACGACATATGACTCGCGGAATTAAAACTAAATATATATTTCATAGCATTTAATGTCATGGATTTCCGCAAAGTAACGCCTGATTCCATAACTTATCAAAGTCTGTTATATTTATTTCTGTAATCCCTTTTCTTAGGTTCTTACTTTGGTACAATTTTCGGTAATAGTCTGTAGCTATTTTAAGTATTTCTGGTCTTTTATTTGTATAGTTTCCGTCTTTAGCCTTCACCTTCAGCATCCAGTCTTTTTTAGAATTCAGTTCCTTAAGAGCCTTTTTTGTTCCCCCAGTTTTTTCGATATGTTTTTTCAATGTATTTTGTCTTTTTAGTTTCTTATCTTTTCTTATATTTTCACTTATCTCTTTGCTAATTTCTGCTATTTTACGTCGGTTGATTTTGTTTTCTTTTCTTTGTATAAGTTCTTTTCTCTCCTGTAACAGCTGTTGTGTCTTATCAGAAATGACCTTTTTACTTTTTGGTTTAACTTTTTTGGTTTCTGTTTGTAAACTGTTTATAAATTCTTCATACTTGGCCTGAGTTGAGTTGGTGGTTTCCTTACTTTTTTCCATTGGCTCCCTAGACTCGTCATAGGTTGGTCGCCATTACGAGTGCATATGTAGGAAGGACTATCAGTATGGAACACTCTTCCCCTCTTTATAGGCGTACTTGTCAGTCTAGCTCGGACCATTTTATGGTCTGAATTAAAGTTTAGATTATGTATGATTGACACATCCTGGATCATTTTGGCATTATTAGACATAATGAAATCAATTTCATTTTTATGTATTCCGTTAGGGGCCATCCACGTCCATTGCTTTGTTTTATTTTTCTTGTAGAAACGGTTGAGGATCCTTAATTTGTTTTCCAAAGCCAAGGTGACTAACCTATGTCCATTCTCACTTCTTTTACCATTTCCGTATTTACCCACTGTGTATTCTTCTCCACTATTACACGTTCCTATTTGGCCATTAAAATCACCCATTACAATTATGTTTTTGTGGGAATTTGTTAAAGTTGTTCGTAAATCTTCATAAAATTTTTCTATTTTTACTATATATATCTTCTCTTTTGTCCGATTCAGTTGGTGAGTAGGCTTGAATGATGGACCACTTTTCGTTTTTATGCAAGGGTAACGTTATGTTTAACACTGTTATTCTTTCAGTTATCCCTGTGATCTCTTCGACTCTGTGTGCAAGTCTCTTTTTAATTAAGAAACCCACGCCATACAGTCCTGGTGTCTCACACATGCTTTGTTAGTTGTCCTTAAATAAAAGTGGACGCGAAACGCAGAAAACAGTAACCAAACATAAATGACATTGCATTGAAGGTGTAGTTCAAGCAGTTGAGTTGTAGACTTGTAGCTAACAAGATCAAAGCGAGCGCGCAAAAGCGAGAGCGCTTCGCTATTTCCGTTATTTACACAAAAAAATCAATATCTGAGAAGTGATCGTAACTCGATAGCGCCTTTTACAAGTCTGCAAGTATGCAGAGGTCTTAGTCTTAGTGACAGTAGCGGAAATGTAACCAAACCGCTTTATATTTAGTGACTAGCTGACCCGGCCAACTTTGTTCCGCCTCCGCCTTAAAGGCAATAAATGAGCAGATTTTTTATTTTTTAAATTATGATAAATGTAAAAAAAAAATATCTATTAATTCAATGATTCTTTATTGACCATTGTTGCATGGGTTTGAAATAATAGATTTTCTTATTTATTTATATTTATCATAATTTGAAAAATAAAAAATCTGCTCATTTATTGCTTTTTAGTTGCGTTTTGTTATATCACTTTTTATCTCACGTCCCCCTGGAACGACGGGAATGGGATAAAAACTATCCTATGTCCTTCTCCTGGTTCTTAACTACCTCCCTACCAATTTTCAGCTAAATCTGTACAGCCGTTCTTAAGTAATAAATAGTTAAATAGTACAAATACAAATAGTTTATTTTCTTTACAAAGTTTGTACTACATACTAGTGATAGAAGTGTCCTTTTAAGCAAGTAAATGCCTGTACTAGGACACTTCCCTCTTCCGTAACTTAAATTTACGTAATGTACACAAGAAATGCCAGTGTTTACTATTTATAATTATAATTTATACAATTTTAGGAAAGTAGATTAAGATAAGATTAAGTGTAACTATCACGACTTTCTTTTAAATATATAGACTAGATTTTGCCAGCGGCTTCGCCCGCGTGAAAATGACGATTTTCCATACAAACTTTCATCCCCTATTTAACTCCCTTAGGGGTTGAATTTCGAAAAATCCTTCCTTATTCCTTGTTTACATTATAAAGGGATGCTCTGTGCAAAATTTCAGCTTTCTAGGTCCAAGGGTTTGGGCTGGGCGTTGATGAGTCAGTCAGTCAGTCAGTCATTCAGGACTTCTCTTTTTATTTATATAGATAGATATAAACTATTTATCTAGTCATTTTAACTGCAGTTGACTGCGTCGTTGGTCTAGTGGTCGCAAGCGGAACTGTTTTGCCTGAGGTCCTGAGTTCGACTCTCAGATAAGGCAAAGTGTTGTTTGGTTTGTCCATCAGAAATTTCTGGAAATGTCTGGATTTGTGTCCGGTTGATGGCAATATGCTCGCCCCCTATCACATGAATTTTGCATGCATTTATAATTTCTATTCCAATTTTGTAATTTATAATTTCATTTTCAATTTTGTAATATATATTTTATGATTGTTTTTTCATGCCTAAGTACTAACATAGTTTGTAAGTGCAATTGTTACTAACCACAATGAATAAATACGATTGTTTTTTGTGCCTACTAACATAGTTTATAAGTTCTAATTGTTACTAGGTAACCATAATGGATCATTGCTGTCTGAAATTAAATAAATTATTATTATTATATTATTAATCATAACTGGCTAAATGTGGTATACACATGCCTGTATACTTACCATTTACCTAGTAATTTTAAGCCCAGTAAGCTCCTAGTTTATTATTAAAACCCCTAGGCCCTAGTTTATTTTTTATAAAGACTACCGCGTCAAGAACGGAAGCTCATGTTGTGTCATCATTGACGTGGAATGTGACTGACACTGGTGTCAGAATACATGTTAATGCTGTTCTATAGCAATGATCACACAACAATGACCACTCTTAAACACAGCTCAAATGCTCAGATCCAGTTTCATTGGTGCAATTTGACTGGCCTGTTGGTCTAGTGGTTAGTGACCCTAACTGCTATGCCGGAGGTCGTGGGTTCGATTCCCACCCAGGACAAATGTTTGTGTGATGAGCACGATCATTTGTTCTGTGTCTGGGTGTAATTTATCTATAATATGTATGTATTTAGAAATATATAAGTATGTTTATCAGTTGTCTAGTACCCATAACACAAGCTCTGCTTAGCTTGGGACTAGATGGCGTTGTGTGATAGTTGTGGAATATTATTATTATTATTAATTGACTAGCTACGTATGTTTATCAACGGTCACGACCTTGAAAACCATAAAACTATCAATCACGTTGCGTATTAAAAATGCTAATTAATTAATAGTAGTAGTAATAAATCGTTTATTGGCGTTGGCGTGAATGAACTCGTAAAGTTTGGGTTGTGCGCGTAAACTTGGTGTTGTGGATGCGGCTTAATGCTAAAGTAGCGTGTAGACGCGGTGCGAACGCAGTTGACTCGCCAATGAGCACCGGCCATTCCGCGTTACACGAGTGTCTGAAAAGCGTTGGTGACGATGCATCCATGAAAAGATTATTTTCATATTTATTTATGTCACCGAAATCAATATTAAGAAAGCAGTTCCTTACTGACCAAGTGGTCTAGTAGCACTGGCAAACAAATGCGTGACGTGGTCCACGGTACAGTACCACTGCAGTCCTAACCTTTCTGATATTCAAAACTGCCTATATTGGTTTAATTGAAATAATTACTTTGAGTTTGAATCTTTAACACATCTCAAAGCAAAGTTCAATAAATCAACATCTAAGAAGATTGAAGATTGACCCGAGTGCCTGTTGTTATTTAGCCACAAGCTCCTCAAAACAAACTTCAATAAAATCTAGTTATAAAAGATTCCGCATGTTTTTATTATGAGTATTTACGATATTGCCGCTCTGTGTGAAAAGACGCACACACGTTAATGCATTATTGAAATAGAATGTGTTTACTTGAACACTCTCGCGAACAAGAGGGATCCATTATTAGAGTGACTTTATAGTTTTAATTTCCGTGACGTCAACCTGCTTAAGGGTATTAACGTGATTATAAAGACTAGCGCTGCGCCTAATGAGCGGCGGAAATGAGCCAAGCCTTCAAGATGGGAGGGACAAGAGAGAGAAAATTTTCATCGGTAATTAAAAAAAATAATCAGCGGTTACATCGAAACTTTCTATCTGGTGGGGTTTATAAAAAAAGTCATTTATTCAGGCTGATAATCAACACTTTTTGAACGTCAAATATTAGAAGAGACAGTCCCCCAAAACCCCGCCACCTTTCAAAACTTCCTACTGGTTTAGCTGGGAAGAAGAACTGGCCAAACATACTCCCCAGTAACACATCTGTCTTTTAGGTTAGTTAGAAGAACCAGGTTCTTTATGATAGTGTGTAAGAGTCGGGAGGGAAAGAGAAAAAAGAGTTTAACAAAGAGTCCATGATGATGATGAACTGAATACCTAAGAATCGTTTTGGCGTCAGTTTCCACTATATGTATATATAGCTTTGCAATATGTCTAATGATTGATGTTCAGCTGTAGGTACTTCACAAAATGTGAAGTTAACTGAGTTAAAATGACAACTTGTAAAACATGGCACTTGGCACCGTCCGCACACGACGTCGTTGGATGACTCATTACCTAAGTGCCTGCAGTTGCCCAGTGGTACAAGCGACTGGATTCTTCCGCAGCGTAGTAAACAAACTCTGAGATCGTAACTCTAGGAATTCTATACTTTATAATAATATTATGTACCTATTTATAAGCTGTTGCCCGCGGCCTTCGTTCGCGTGAAACAATGTTAGTACCCTTTTTTAATCGCATTTGCTTATCATTTGCAAGGATTTTCATTTTATTATACGGATCCTTAGTTGTTATTCTAAAATAAAATGTTCTAAAAACACTTTAGTTATTATAATAATATTCCTTAAAAGAAAAAAAATCGGACTTCACAGAATCTATTATAATGATAGTACAGTAAAAACTTATAGCATCAGCTTTCTGTTAGTAAAAGTCCTGTCAAAATCGGTTCAGTCGTGTCGATGCCGAAACGAATAGACAGAAAAAAAATGTGTTTTATTTTCTTATTATGCGTTCAGTAAAAAACTGTAAGTATTTTGATATTACAAACAGAAATTTCAATTTTATTTCTTTACATGCATAGATTAATCGATACAAATATTATAAAAACATGAGTTTGTTTATTTGGTTCGATAGACATTCTATCGAACATACGACCTATAAAACGGAGCATCAATGAAAAATGTGCAAAAACGGGGAAAATTATTCCTTTTGAGAGTTTCCATAGCGTGCGCTCCGTAAACGGTGTCACGAGTATTTAATTTTGAACAAAATTCTCACTACATCATCGAGTTTCAATGAATATGAAATAGGAATAAGAAATGTTGAAAAACTCGAATTTCAAGTTAATCAAATCGAATGAAAAGATCTTTCTTCTCTACACCTCTTGAAACTCAATAAAATAATCTTATGAAAATGGACCCTTATAAACTTCGTTCCATCTTTTGAGTATTTGTCGATTTGCACTCGGCTCTTGATTATAAATTACCTCTTGATTATAATTTAAAAAAAACTTAACGTTTTGTCGAATAAACGAGAGCACCTAAGTACCTAGTATCACTTCAACTTTCTATACTATAATAATGACAATAGATTCCTTTGTCCTTTATTAAACTTACATGAATTAAAACAATGAATGCAAACAAGAAATAGAAAACAAAATGGAAACGTATTCGACGACTCCATTATTCCCTCTTCCATTTCATTCGTTTCTATTTGGCATTTCTATTTAACGCGGCGATTATGGAAAACGAATATGGGTATTAAAACATATTAGACTGGGTACCATTTATAATGGGTTGGCGACTTAAGTAAAGTAAAAGTTAGCTTATAAATACATAAATCAATTATTAGCTCCGTTTTCATTTTAACTGGCATCAAGTTTTTCTTTTGGCAACTGAATTTGTATCTTAGCGGAAACTTGATGATGGATAAAAAATAGAAAATGGATATTTATAAATAATACAAATCAGATTCAATTAAATAAAAAATATAGTTGCGAAAATATTTAATCGCTGCCAAGTTATTTTATTAGTTGCAAACACTAAGTCGCCTTTTAAGATATTAGTCACCTAAAAATAATAAGCCTTTCTTTTATATCTTCGAACTCGATCTTGACTGCATTCATGGTTTTTTCGTTCGTCTGATTTCAGCAACGATTTATACATTTTCTTGTATTTTTAGAGTTCCAGTTTCCAGTGTTTTTTATTTATTTATTTACTTTTTAGAAAAAGAGTCCAAAATGGTCAGTCAATTTTCATATCCCGCAAGCCACAAATATATGTATGGCCTACAAGTATTGTTATAATGTTTGTATTTATAAAAATTGGTGTGTCACTGGTACAATACAGCAGAAATTCCTAGCGAACCTGTAAAGTTGTGAACGAAAGTTTTTATAAAAAACGTTCACACAACATTAACCTAATAAATGACAAAAAGTAGTTAAAAAACTAAAAAACCCGACTGAAAAAACTGAAAAGCAAAAAACAAGCACATTTTAAATTAAACAAAACTTGGAAGCAGGCGCGGTCCATTCTATTTTCATTTTTTCTTTTCATAATTTAATATTCATATGAACCCCGCCTGCTTCCAAGTTTTGTTTAATTTAAAATGTGCTTGTTTTTTGCTTTTCAGTTTTTTCAGTCGGGTTTTTTAGTTTTTTAACTACTTTTTTTATTTCCAACTTTTTAGTTCTTTTGTGTTTGTTCTTTCGTTAGTTGCGTAAAATTCTTCGCAGATTATTTAACTTTTGTGCTTGTTTATAGGATTTCTCACTTTGAATTTCTTTTAAACATATAAGTGTTATATATTTTTGTATTCTCCTGTTAAAACCCTTTATTTTGATACCATACACGATGGTATTGAAAAAAAAATTTTTTTTGAACTCCGCGATTTGGCCCCCAAAATCCGCAATTTTTCTTTGTTTTTTAATTTTAATGTAGCCTATAACACTCGCGCCATCAAGACGAATCTAACGACGTATATTTCATTCAAATCGGTTCATCCGTTTATGAGTTATGAGGGAACAAAGAAACGGACATACATACATACTTACATACATACACGTCAAACACATAACCCTCCTTTTGGGCTTCGCCGCAGTCGGGTAAAAAACAAATATCGTACTGTTGAAGTTTGATGAAAGTTGATCCGTTGAGGCCGAAAAACAAGAAAAAGAAGCGCTGAGGAGCGCTTCAAGCTCTGTTTTTGAGGCGCAGTTGAACAGTTCACTGCGAGAGCACTCCTCTAAACTCCTACATGTTGCACAAGTATATTGAGCACTTGAACACAGGTTGTAGTCCGGTAGCATTAAGTTTTACAGCCATGTCCGGGCAACCTCTTTTTTTTTGTTTTGTTTGGTGGATTGAAAATCATCAAATAACCCCTCCCGCTCTTGGGCAGAGCGAAAGGGAGTGTCAGACTTCTGCTGACTAAAAACCACCCATGTTCCTTCTAAGCCCTTTATGTCCGGGCAAGCTTAGCTGTGAAAATATCCAGGAAAGTTTATTTTCGATACTTCGTAGTAATAGTGTTAGAGTCGCGGCTAATGCTATTAAGCTTGGGTTACGATGTTAACGCTATCCAGACGCAAATTCGTTATGTAGCCGAAAAGTAAAAAAAAATATGGAGCTGAAAAATTCATGTTACAAGGCAGTCTTGTACAGCCCTATTTTGGGCATTCTGATGCCCAAAATAGGACCTGTATTAAAAGGGTCAAGGTCGATTTAAGACAGTCTTTTTTCGCGATGTGGGTGCGTTTACAAACATTTACAAAAACCAATCGAAAACCCCGAAACAACTATCTGTAGGTTACACATTATATATTATCACAAACATAATTATATAGTATCTACTTAGTAAGAAAGAACACACAAATATATTTTACAAGGAAACATCAAATCCAAATAATTAGGTTCAGAAATGCAATTATGTCATACAATTATTCTCATCACGCACCAGCCAAGGCAAGAAAAATGTGATGCACGAAGGTGCTGCATTGTACCTATAATAAACTACCAATACCAACTGACATCAAAAATGCAAAATCCATGTCAATATTTACATAAAACACTTTTAATCACATACAAGGTGTCTCAAAAGAAAGTTTATATTTATTAAATCGATTAAAAATAAAGTAAGCAGTGTATGGATACACACTGCTTACTTTATTTTTAATTGATGAATTAAGAAAAGGTATTTTGAATCGATCGAAAAAATGTTTATTAATTATTAAAGTACACAATTTGGGAATTTATTTCTTAAAAATAATATTGTCCAAATGTAGACCCTCGCGTTCACGGCACTCGTTTAATCTAACCGTAAAATTACTGATCACGGCTCGGCAGGTGGACTCAGTAAAGACTGATTAACACTCTCCGCGGATTTTGGATTTCCAGCGTTGTACCGGTCTCTTCAAAGTTTTTGGCCCATTTTCGAATAGGATTAATGCTTGGTGCATCATTCATTTTTAATTTTTTTATTTATTGTTATTTTAATTTTGAGTTGGACATTATTATTATTATTTCTTTTTTTTATAGTTTTTACTTATTTGAGTTATTAATTTTGAATGTTTGACTATTTTTAACAATTATTTATATGCAATATTATTATTGTAATTTTATTAGAATATTTGTACGCCGTTGACGGCAGGACATAGCGTTCATTATTAATATTGACATCTGTACTTTCTTTTTACCTATGTTCTACAAATAAAAATATTTCCTCGAACACCGCAAAATCTTCTACGCGCTACAGTCGCTGAAACACCGTTTTTGTACAACTCTCGCACGCACAACGCACGGTCAGAAACTCAGAAACGCTCCATTATACTGACTGAATTCCCAAGAGCCAGGCTACCGATTGATATTACCCGCGCCCCTTGGACTCGTTGCGTTCACACAGTAAGCTAAATAAATATAAACTTTCTTTTGAGACCCTATATTTTAGAAAAGTGAGCGCACCTTCGTACTTTACATACCACATCTAGTTTCATGTCTTCCGTGTATGTTTACAATTCTAGTTAAACTTATTAACAGCGCGGCAGCGCCGGTGACACTATGAATATTCTTTTAAATGTTGTTAGTTTTTGCCAGAACTGAGCGTTACATAAATATAGTTTTTTTTTTGTAGGACATGTTTAGTCAATCAATTGGTTTTTTTTGCACTGCATTCATTTTTCAGGTATGCATTCACTCAATTAGTCGAGTTACCTAGTGTGCTGGAAAATTATACAGCTGAACATTTAAAAACATCCCGATAAATATCGTTGTAATAGTAGTTAATGTCGTGGTATGGGCATGTCATGCGGAGGAATGAGGACAATGTCGTGAGAAAGGTTTTGAGGCTGAATTTAGATGGGTATAAGAGTAGAGGAAGAGCAAAGAAACGATGGATGGACTGTGTTAAGAAAGATATGGCAAGAAAGGAGGAGTCTCATGATATGACGAGAAATAAAGAAGTATGGAAGGAGAAGACATGCTGCGCCGTCCCCAAATGAATTGGGATAAGGGAAAAAGATAATGAGTAGTTAAATATTTCTCACTAGCTTTTGCTAGCGGCTTCGCCCGCGTGGAAATGACGATTTTCCATACAAATTTTCATCCCCTAGTTAACTCCCTTAGGGATTGAATTTCGAAAAATCCTTCCTTATTCCTTGTCTACATTATAAAGGGAACCTCTGTGCAAAATTTCAGCTTTCTAGGTCCAAGGGTTTGGGCTGGGCGGTGATGAGTCAGTCAGGGCTTCTCTTTTTATTTATATAGATGAAAAGTGTCTTATGAGAAATAAAGACATCTCAAACCCGAACATAATTATGACCGACTGAGGCCACTGAGAACATCGGATATTGAATGATACTTCGTTTCATTACCTGTCAGAATATTATTGTCCGGAGCCGCCTGCACAATTTCCATACCAGTATGAACGGACGTTCAAACAAAACAAAAAAGAGAATAATTAAAAGTTAAAATAAAAAACGTTCGCTTCATCTTTCCGAAACGTTTTCCTAAAGCTGGAACACAATCTGTTGAAACCTTCAGGTCTATTTAGGTGTGAAGTTATGTCAAGGTTCTCGGGTTTCTAATTTGAGGGCTTGTATAAATAAACGCCTATTGTTTGTCGAAAGCGTGTATAAATATCGAGACTGACAAATATTATCTCCATCTTCGGGAACTTTATTAAAGGCCCCTTAAGAGCGTATGCTACCTCAGATTAGCAACCCTATTTGTGGCGGTTCAAACTTCGCTTGTAATACTGTTAGAATAAAGTTCTAATCAGCTTGCACTACAAAGCGGTTGTTACGTCTTTCGCTGCGGCCGAATAGTGCGAAATTAGTGGTATTTTGCGATTTACAAAAAAACTATTGATTGGAGTAAAAAAGTAAAACACTATGACTTTAGTTTGTTGCTTGTAGAATTATTTGGCAAAAAAATCAGAACGATGACATGTATTTTAGTATGGTTTTTACTCGTTAAAAGAAATTTTTAGAGGTATCTTCGCGATTTTTTTCTATCGAGCAAAGTTAGTTGTATTATGTTTTCACAACACTATGGCACTAGCATATATCCTGAAGAATATCATATATTTTTCTGATGTTGATTACTGCAGTGAATCATATACTTTTACGCATTATAAAACTCGCGTTTGAGGTACCATACGCTCTTAACAAATAGAAACTGCTGCTGAGAATAACATTTTCATCATCATCATCAGCCTATACTGTTCCCACTGCAGGGACTCAGGCCTCCTCTCAAGAGAAGGATGGGCTTATAATCCACCACGCGTGCCCAGTGCGGGGTGGTAATAACATTTTACAACTACATTATGAAAATAAAACTATATTCGTATATTATTGAACGATGCGGACTTAAATATCAAGATCCAGTGACCGACTGGGCCTGCAGTCTCGACATAAGCAGTCAGCAATCGATATCGGTACGCTTTCACAACCCCTGCGTGGTTCGTCTTTTTCACAGACAATTTTGGCCTTTGTAAAAATCTCCTCGAATACCTATGGGGTAACTAAGAGAACATGGTTCCAATAAATATTTGATTTTACTTGTAAATTAAACTGAGACTTTAATAATACGAGTATTATAAGTATTATAACGCTTATGTTTATGAAACTATTTTTTTTTTCATAAAAAATTCTATCGAGTTTTCGTAAAAAATAGTTTCATAAATATAAGTTTTATATATTATTATTCTCAGTTTAAGTTACAAGAAAATCAATTAATTATTTATTGGATTCACGTTCTTCAATTTACCTCATATTCAAGGAGATTTTTAGAGGCAAACAAATATCTATAAAAAAACTGGACCATGAAAGGATTGCGATATCGTCATATCGTTCGGTAACTATGTCTAATGCTAAGTATGTAGCAATGACTGCAACTAGGATACACACCGTTGTTACGTGACGTAAATAACTGTCTTATTTATACCAATAGTTGGCGAGCGGCGTGTAATGATGGATAAAGTTCTGGGCAAACATTCAATATGAGGACGACAAACGAACCGCGCACTCATTTCAGTATCCGAGCTAATGATGGGCGCGCAAAAATGCGAGGCCCGTGCTTCGTGCGTGCGCGCTAATAAATTCGAAATCATAATGTGTTGTCTGCGAACTAATTCGTCAAGGTCGATATTCTGCAATGCATTGGACCAAACCGTGTCAAATCGCTTGACTCTGTGCTACATCGTATTCGCTGTAGTCCTCGTCAGGGTGTCTTACTTCGCGATACATCGCTATACTTTGCGTCACATCACTCTACTTCGCGTCACACCGCTATACTCCAGGTCACATCACTGTAATCTGCGTCACTTCACATTGTTCGCCGCACAGTTTTCACGTGCTACCAATTAACGCGCCCTTAATCGGTCTGTAATGATCGTTTATTTAAAGAAATGCTAATGGCTGACTTTTCAATTCATTAATTTACTTATAAATATTGCACAATGATGTATCGGAATTAATGAAACCAAATTATTTTTACGAGTTAATTAATGCTACCTAATATAATTATGATAGAGAATCTGCGCCTATGCATCAAGGGTCACTTGTCTGCGAGATGTTGATAACGTATCGAACGTGGCCCGCTGATTTACGCAATATAATCAATTCAATAGCAAAAGGTCGTGGCACGTTGTTAACGGGTTTCCACTGACGCAATAAAGCGCCTACCAAAACAACAGACTAGTCGAGTGCAAAGAGCGTTTGAGCCCCCCTGACTCCCTGACTGATCGGATGAGCAGCATGGGCTGAGTCCCCCTTGAGCCAACTAGCGGCTTCCGCGCGCTAGCTCATCAGAGACTGTTGTTGTATGTATCTAACGTGACCTCATCATTGACAGTAGCTGCGACAAATTTTATTGCTGTTAATTAATATGTATTTCATCGTCTCACTCAGACGTAACACTATTACTGCACGACGACGGCGACGATAGTCTCTTGTGTCCAACATTTTGTGTAGTATTTAGTTTGAAGTACTTGGTTTATTATCTGTGTACTGTACTGTGGTGATCCACTTATACCAGTAGATGAATTATCTAGTTTGTACAAAACATTGTGTTCTGATATTAGAGCGAGTTAGTCGCGCCACACTGCTCTTCATCGCGCGAACATCGCCACTACTAGCTTCCTTTATGTTTGTTTACTACTCGAACTGTAATTCACAGAGCAAGGTCGTAGAGTTTCCCATTCACATAACGAAATGAATGGTGTCACCGTGTCGAGTATTTAATTATTTAATTAACGATATTAGTGAACGGAGTCGACCGTGTCGTCCGCAGCGCGCGGCGCCAGTTACCACCCGACATTAATGACTTCATTGAACTTAGTTGTGTGTAGAATTGATGTGATTCTGTTTTGTAGTGATTAGTGTACACATTAGTGAGTCGTGTTGTTATCTTCACGGAAGATTAATAGTGTCCTCCGCACGACTTTAGCTATTAAAATTGTGTCACATTGATAGTGAGAGCCCGCGGGCCGCCTCTCCACCGCTCCGCCGCGCGCCGCACCGCTGCTACACGTCGTGCAAACAATCCCAACGAAAGAGAAAGAACCACCAACAAAAACAAATATAAACCACAAATAGCTCACAAAAATAGAAAATTCGAATAACTGACACACATCGAAATGTTTTCGCAGCTTTAGTTTGATAATGGCGGCGGTGTCGTGAGCGCCGCACGCGACCTGCGCTTGCGCAGCGTCGCTGGCAGCGCCCGCACTTCCGCGGCACATTAACTACCAGTTAATGACATGTTACGCCAATTAAATCGCGGGTGTTCGACACGCGTACCCCCACCATCTACACGGCAACCGTGTGCGGCGTTTGCATCAAACATCACCACTTTCAATGCAAAACTGCGCGCAAAGAGATTTTCTATACTTCCGGCCTTTTATCTTCGCTTTATGAGCTAGTAAAACAGGAGACTATATAACTCTTGGCTCACAGACGTCTTTTTCATTTAATTTATTTCGAATCCTGGTGAATAGTTGCGGTTCACACCAGTGTAACTCGTATTCACACAAGTGTGTATATGTGGGTGTCGCTCGTGACCTGCCTAAAATCTGAATCATGTGATTTGGCACCAACGTTGGCTCCAACAGTACGTCACCGTTGTCCGGTTATTTCTGACACGCATTGTAGCTTGGCAACAATATAAACAGAGCTTGTTTTTTTCGCGGTAGGCCTATGGGTTGGCATCGCGACAGGTTCGTGAGTCGGTAGTGGGCTCAGTGCGTGTAGCAGAACCACGAGCTGCACTGGTCTGCTCTCCTGCCGTCTCTTTGTTGGCCTCTGGGTCCTGGATCGACTGGGACACTCGACACTACGGCAGTTCCTCACAGCTACTCACGTCACTCGTGGTATCTAACTCCGCAGCCGACTGTCAATGTTTCGTTCGCGGAGCTTGTATCCAGTTCCAATAAGATGTCGACTTGTTAGTGAAACAGACAAGAAATCTAATGAGCGAAGTGTTCGCCACTTAACCTGCCAAAGGCACGTGGCGAGCGTATCGTTCGTAATCGATGTTGCGTTGCGCCAGGTCATGAGCGTTTGATACAGAAACATAACAAAGTACATACCTATTATTTTATTAATAATATTGACTTAGACAGACTTTACTTTGACATTGATACTGCAGGAGTCATTTTAATAATTCATGTCTGTATTCATATCCGTTAATACATTATGTTTTGATTTACCTATACCTAAGCAGGTAAACATTGGGTATCTAGTTATCTACCTACTAGATACTATGTACTACTATGTAGTTGTATTGCATGTCCTTGTTATCTCATTCACTTTGTTAGCTAGATGCTATCAAAGTTAATAAGTCGACATAAAATAAATAGGTACCTACCTAACATAATATTATATCGCGTTTGAAATTCCCTAAGGGAATAATGGTACACCCAAGACCTTAAATCCCATCCATGTAATAGGAGGCGAGCCTATACCCACAATCGGGCACAAATCCAGACTTTTCTGCAGTTTATGTCATCGGGTATGGAAAAAGCCAATAATAGTACCTACTGTACACGACCCAGGAACTGAACGCAGGACCCCATGCTTCCCGTCGGGGCTTTGGATTATCGAAAGGTTAACGTGGCTCCGACACAAGGGCGAAGAAGGAACATGGGTTTGGTTTTTAGTCAGTAGAAGTCTGACACTCCCCTTCGCTCTACCCAAGAGCGGGGGGGGGGGACGAGCACTACGAACAACGCGGATGTGAAATAAAAACGTTTATTTTACAACAAAATAAACGTTTAATAACGTTGATATTAATGTTAAATAAATTAACGTGTCGTTAATTATTTTTATACGGATGTACATGTTCATAATTACGAGTATATTGATAGTTGATATGAATATGTTTGGAATCAACGATTCACAGTATTTCCATGTAATATTCAATTCCTTTTTTAACGATTCTCCGAACAACTTTTGAGCGGAAATAATTTTGCTACAATTTTTTTATTTTTTACTCGATATATTGAAGTTACATATTAATTAACATTTAACGATACAAGGAACTCGTTGCTAACTATAATAACAGCCGCTCGGGTTCGATCTTTCGGTTAAGTCGTGCTTGTCTAGGTTAGTCCGTGGATGGGACCACTCATTAAGCACGTTAAGCCGTTGGTTCTGGCTGTCAGATCTTTGACAGTCGTGGTCCAAAAGTCTGACAACCAGTCTTACTGTGTCATCTCGTATAAAATTGCTGTTCGTTGGTGTCGTTTTAATTAAAAAGTACAAAACCGATTTTGATGAATTTTTTTACAGATAATGTACTGCCAGGCATATGTAAATATTTTTTTTTTGTTTCTAAAAGCAACGTAGCCAGGGTAAGAATAATGCACATATTGGTAGGTAGGGTTGGTATGTTGGTAGGGTAGTGTAGGTAGGGTAGCGTAGGTAGGTCGGATATGTGGGTAGGGTAGTGTAGGTAGATCGGGTATGTATGTAGGGTAACAAAAAGTACTATAGCAACATATAGCTAACATCTTAGTAGTAGTTACAATAAAAGAAAAAAAAACAATTAAAAAATACTGAATAGTACAAAAAGATGACATTTTAATTACAAAAGTGGGAACCAGGTGTTAGCTTCTATACGATACTCATCGCTCAGCTGTATGTAGGCGCTGTAGCACAATTGTGAGCAAACAACATACATACACACATAAACTCACGCCCTTTTCCCATGGGGTAGGCAGAAACCACAGATCGCCACCTGCTACGTTCCTTACATACTCCTTTTGCCTCGTCCACATTCATACATCTGGTTATACACGCGCGCCGGTTACGAGTACTACGCACCTGTCCTTTCTGAAGATCGTCACCAATAAGATCAGTATATTAATATTTTTCTAGAGCAAACAACACTTTATATTTAAAGCCGTTAATAAGTAATTAAAGTAGGTAATAAAAATAATAAAAAGTTAATACTTACATTCGGCGACCACGTCACGTTAAAGCCCAAGTTTTTGCTGCCCAGAGCGATACGACCCAAGTTCCTCGTATTGGAATTACCCTGAGGCATTGGTCCTATTGGCGGCGACTCGCGACAACCGAGCGGGGTTCACTACTCGTACTACGAGTTTATTAGTTTATTAAGGTTGATGCTTCAGCCCGTCGGGGCTGCGGGTTGTTCGAAAGAGATACAGCGGCCTCGACACAAAGGGCTAAGAAAGAACATGGATGGTTTTTAGTCAGTAGAAGTCTGACACTCCCTTTCGCTCTGCCCAAGAGCGGTAGGGGTTATTTGATGATTTACCACCCACCAAATAAAAGGTTGTTGCCTCAGCGTAGCCCGTGAAATTCAAATTGTCTTATGATTTTTGCAATTTGCCGGCCAGTGACAGGTTGTATGTTGCGTAAATATGACTTTACAGAGTAATCACTACATAGTATAAAACAAAGTCACTTTCTCTGTCCCTATGTCCCTTTGTATGCTTAAATCTTTAAAACTACGCAACGGATTTTGATGCGGTTTTTTTTAATAGATAGAGTGATTCAAGAGGAAGGTTTTTGTACCCGTGCGAAGCCGGGGCGGGTCGCTAGTAATGAATAAAATCACCAACACAACCCTCTAGTTTATATTAGTTCCTTGAATACTTTTTTCATCAAATAGTCACATTTGTTACAGTTGCGAAACTTACATATAATATTTAACATACAACCTGACACTGACCGGCAAATTGCAAAAAACGTAAGAAAAATGTGTCTTATTTTTAAACTTTTCTTATGTAGGAAACGTAAGAAAAGTTTACTCTTTATTTGGTTATATTGTTAATTTTTTATCATTCTTTAACTTGTGTAAGACTAATAACTATTCTATAATAGTGATTAATTATTAATTAATCAAATATAATTTATTGATCAACGAGCTGATTGCTGATAGTTTTTCCCTGGGCCTTAAGCGAGTTCGACGGCCGATTACTCGATACATTCACGAGGCTCTCTCAGCGAGTATACTGCCTGCTAAGTGATGTTATTCTCTTATAGCTGTTTTCGTAAGACAAACTAGTGGCAGAGAGAGTTTTCGTCGACGCCGGGCTCGTAGTATTTAAACAATTAGCGATTAAGCATTCTATACAGTAATCATAGTAACGCTACACAAAAAATATATTACTGGGAAACGCCTATTTCTTTTGAGGTAAAATCATGTTTTACTGTAAGTCTAGTATAGTTCATAGACGTATTTAAAGTAAAATCACATAATAATAACATGAAAACTTGCTGTTTAACAAAAAATGCGTTTAATAAAACAATCAGCAAAAAACGATTTTCAAAAAACACTAAAAATTTCTAAAATATCTTTACTTTCGAAATTCGGTGGCTGTTTCTTTCATTGAATTTGTTTGTGTTAAAAGAAAAAAACTTCTTTTATTAAGTCGCTTCTAAAGTTTATAACAGTTTCCCATGCTTTTTTCAGCTTCGCCACAGGCCTTTTTAAGGTGCATCGTTTTTATTGACAAGGGACCTACATCTAATGTGAGATTGTTGACACGGGACCTACTTCTAATGTGAGATTGTTGAGGGAGAAAATAATCGATACCCAGCCTTTTCCTCGTCGCGACGAGACAGGAGCCTCGAGCGAAAACCGCATCGGCTCTCGCCTCGGCTCGATTCGGCAAGCATCGTAATATCGTAGCGTTTCGTAGTATGACGTCATATTGTATAATCTTTGTTTCGGAACGGTTTTCAAGTTCAAGGGCATTGCCTGCCATGTTCTATAAAGCTTATCAAATCTATTTTTGTTTGTTCATTCATTTATAACGATTCTTCTTTGTACGGTGATTTCACATAATTTTTTTATTAATTTGAAAGTAGGTCAGAATTCGGTGAAAAGACTTGAACACTAGGAAATGGCGAAGGTCAAGCGTTTTCTTTTGCCATTTTGAATGTACAAATAGGAAGTCTGAAAATGCCACCGGAACTGAAAAGTTGTGTGGTTAATAAATTGTCGTGGTATGAGCATGTGATGAATGAAAGAAAAAGTGTTTATTGGCTTCCCAACAGGACAAAACAAATTGACAAAAAATTAAACGTTAACAAAGTAAACAATATGACAAACACTTAAAATTAGGACATACGGAGGAATGAGGAACATGTCGTGAGGAAAGTTTGAGTAGGAACTTGGCTGGACCACAGATGGATGTATTGTGTATAGAATGATATGGTAAGAAAGGAAGTTCCTGATGTGATGACGAATAGAGAAGTATCAAAGAAGATGACTTGGCGCACTTACCCCAAATGAATTGGGATAAGGGCACGTCAATTATGATGATTTTGAACGTACAAAAAGTGCTGATTCTCAGCCTAATTTCTGTTCATTTCACGACTCGCTGACTCAAGAATACAATACATAATAGCGATACAGATATCCAGATAACGCCACTGAACGAAGCATCGTGGTCCAGTAAATCCGGATGAATACACCCCCCCCCCCCCATCCCCTAGCTTAAACCGCATGGCTGTGACACTTGTGAGATCCGTGGCGTATTGATAGCCGAGTTTAAAAGTTAGCGCTCGCTGCCTTCGCTTGCCACGGTCTTATTCCGCAAAGTTATCTACGACCCCGCAGCAGTGATGTTCGTCTTTTATATAATATTTACGGCTCAGTTATCAATGGTGCCTCATCATTGAGAAAATAATGAGATTAACTACAACACTTTTAAATCCCTACTAATATTATTAATGTAAAAGAAGTTTGTTTGTTACGCTTTCACGCGAATCTACTTAACCGATCATCATAAAACTACACAGTACCTACACATATTTTTGGATGTATTAGAAATAAAATAGGATACTTTTTATGAAATGAAAAAAAAAATTAAGTATAAAATAATTCGACGCGAACAAAGTCGTGCAGTCTATAATATAATTATGTAAAAATGAATTGCTGTTCGTAAGTCTCGCTAACACTCGAGAACGGCTGGACCGATTTAGCTAATTTTGGTTTTGAAATATTTGTGGCAGTCCAAGGAAGGTTTTAACGGTGAGAAAGTAGTAGGTAGGTAGAAAGTAGGTACTTACATAGTAGGTAGGCGGGTACCTACGTATCTAGGTAGTAGGTAGGTAGGCAGGTAGTAGGTAAACAAAGAGCATTGTAAATCATGCCGGGTATAACCAAAGCTTATCAATGCTTCAATTTTTGTCTAGCCAGTACGTAGCAACCTGGACAGCTCTGTCGTTGACAGAAACCTCCACGAGTGCAATGGCGTTAATCCTAATCGAACTAGGAATCCAAACGTCTGGCGCATCGCGGACAACATCCTTTCTCCATGATGACTCAAACTCAAATCCATCTGGCATTTAGAAGGTAGGTAGATACTGTGCTAGATAGCTACTGAACCAGCACATCAAAATAAAAGTACTTCTTCAAAATTAAGCAATACTTATTGTAGGATCATGTAAACTAAGAAAGTACACGTCACGGACCATTATGCTACTGTAAAGAACTCCAGATATTAGCCTACTGTCCTATAATTATGTAGGACAGTAGAAATATTAACTGCGTTAACTGTGGTCTGTGATTCAAACAATATTGATTTTTTCTACGTTTCTAGAAAATATAGTTTCAGGCTTATCTGGGTTAATATCTCGTACCTATACGTCCACTGACACGACAAGGAAGTCGCGTCGAAAGTCGTGAGGGCTCGAGGACGCGCACATGTCAGATCAGTACTGTAAGTCCGACGCTCGCAGCTAATTGCATAATCTGCATAGTGCTTTACAAAAGCGAGCATACTAGAAATACCCAGGTACAGAATAATGTTAGCCAAATAACTCTGTTATAATACACGAGCTCGGTGGAGGAATAAAATACCTGAGAGCAAATGAGTAGAATACCTAGAAGGCGCTTTGCAACCCTCCTCCCTAACAAAATTTCCTTCGTATTAGTGTAGCGTCGCGAAACCATCGTCGCATTCCCCATATATACATACGGCAAAAACATGTCCTTCCATTATTACCCATAGCTATGATTGTATGCATAATGGTAATTCAAACTGTAATTGTAAACCAATAGAACAAGTAGAAAGTGTCACCTATCTTGGAATGAAAGTTGATGAAAATTTTTCATGGTCTTCGCATATTGATTACATTTGTGGTAAGCTTAGAATATTGCTAAGTAAATTCTATCACTTAAGCTTTAAAGTCCCCTCCAGCACCTTAAAATGTTTGTATATGTCCTTAGTTGACTCAATACTGAGTTACTCTCTCGATTGTTATGGCTTGACCTTTAAAAGTAATTTACAAAAACTAGAATCGATTCAAATTAGATTTTTAAAATTATTAGTAAACAAGAAAACTAAAAACAGTTGCAAAGGAGACTATAGTAGTTTATTCAAAATATGTAAAATTTTACCAGTTAGCCTTAAACATAAATACTTATTATTAGTTAACAACCATGGCAGTCGGGATAGTAACTCACTAGTCTCTAATAAGTATACTACCAGGTCGATGACAGCAGGTAAATACGATGTACCCAGAGTTAGTAATTACTATGGTGACAGAACTTTAAAAAAACGCATACCCTATTTATTGAACACTCTGCCTGCTGACATCAGACAAGAAGGTAATAAAGTTAAATTCGCACGCAAACTAAAAACATATTTATTAGACAATATGTAACTTTGTAGGTATTAAGAATATTTATTTTGTATAAGTTATAGATGTACCTTATTATTATTTAAGATTATTATAAAGAGACTCATCGATCTCACAGTTAAACTGCGTAAGCAGTTTTGTGGGGCATTGTACTTAGTTCTAAGATTTTTGAAGTTAAATAAATATCTGAAAATCTGAATCTGAAAACGCATTTCCGAATAAAATAGCGTTTTATAAGTACTTATTTATTTATTTATTTTCATTTAAATCAGGCACAGATCCATAATGTGTTAGTATTCCTTAACATAAGTTAGTAAAATTCACGAAAACACAATAAATAACAACGACAAACATATAACACTTAATTCCGCCACCTACTGGCGATACCTGACAGTAGGTACATGTGCACTTATAAGTGCACCAGCGACGCTATCATCTCGTCTTTTGTGCTCCATATTCCCACTTACTGCCTCTGTCCACAATATGTTATCGGAATGGGACGGAAACCTTTTTATAAACTACATTAGGTCGGAAAATCTTAGTTTCTGTTGGAATTCTACAATTTCATAAAATGTATTGAACTTAATCACACAAAGAGGCGACATACCTCTTTGGAAGCCGTCATCGTCACTCGCAGATTATTGTGAATACCTCTAATTGTTGAACTGGTATTGACATTGGTTCAATAACGTGTTTGGTATTGAAATATTCTCTAATTACTCATACAAGCTTCAACGAACCTTTCTTAACCAAGCGTACATCAAATTAAAGTTATTATGCCATGTAACTCTACGTAAAAAATATTACTGGAAATTGACTTTTTTTGGGGGTAAAAAAAACAGTTTTACGGTAAGACTATATTGATACCCGGGGTCAAGGAGGTACGGTCTACCTATAAAATGTAAAGTAACATAACTTTGTTTTAAATATCTCCTTGACGCCCAACATAAAATAATTGTATGCTAACTTATCAAATATCTCCTAACCACAGAAGCTCCCAGGTGTGGTAAAAAATATCGCAATGCGGGGGAGAACAAGTGTCTTGATAAGGGTATTTTGCACCCGTTATAAACGCGTGGTTCATTGACAGTCGATGTGTGCTTCCTACGGGGCTATGTCCTGGCGACTCGGTGTCTGCTGTCGCTGCCCCGTCGTGGCAGACGCCGTGCCGCCCCACGCCACCCTCGGCTGCTCGCGCTGCTCTACTTAGCCCTCACATAATTACTCCATCGCATTTATTATGGAGTGCTATCGGAGCCGCCGTGGGGCCTGCTTTGACTCCTTTGTGTACACGCTACGAAATCTGGTCACGCGATACTCGACCATGTCAAGATAGGTCTGTGTTGAACCAGTCATGCTATTCTACTGGATCAGTTACTGCTGGTTTAGCTTATCATGATGCATCTATCATCACATGCAGTCTGCACATTGACGCTTTCCATGAGCTATATAATATATATTATGTATCCTGTGTGTAAGTGTGTGTGAGCTATATGTATGTATGTATACTATGTGTAAACAATTCACAAGTTACTTAGTTTTCACTTCTATTGGCAGTCCCCAAAGACTGCCACGCATGTTTTTATTTTGTGTAAAATAGCTGTTTTCTTGCTAACTGTTAGTATATTTTTCTGAAAATCTGTGTGTTGGGAATCAAAACTTCACGGCAATTATAATAATAATAATATTCCACAACTATCACACAACGCCATCTAGTCCCAAGCTAAGCAGAACTTGTGTTATGGGTACTAGACAACTGATAAACATACTTATATATTTCTAAATACATACATATTATAGATAAATTACACCCAGACACAGAACAAATGATCGTGCTCATCACACAAACATTTGTCCTGGGTGGGAATCGAACCCACGACCTCCGGCATAGCAGTTAGGGTCACTAACCACTAGACCAACAGGCCAGTCAAAAAATTATATGTAGATAGTCTCCTGAGACAATTTTAGTGTAGCTAATAGTTCACGATACTACCCCACCCCCGGTAAGGTTTGCACCCTGTACAGTAAAATTCCTACTGAAGTAAATATTTACTTTTAGAGATCGAACTTATTCCAAAAAAATAACTTAACAATTTCAATTAGTAACTGTTTTTTAGATTAAGGTTTATTTGCTTAGCAGGGATTTGGTAATTTCAATTGCGTGTTTACTTCAAGACGATCTGCACTAGTGATCACTTCTAAATTCTAATATATAAAATTCTCGTGTCACAGTTTTCGTTGCCATACTCCTCCGAAACGGCTTGACCGATTTTGATGAAATTTTTTGTGCTTGTCCGGTATCTATGAGAATCGGCCAACATCTATTTTTCATCCCCCTAATTTTTTTTTGCCGGGTCAGCTAGTCTATACATATAAAAATGTTATGTTGGTTTGTGTACGCTTCAAAAACTCAAAAACTACTTCACCAATTTTCATGCTGTTTTCACCAATGGATAAAGTAGTTCTCGAGGAAGGTTTTTAGTATATAATTTAACCGACTTCCACGCGGGCGAAGCCGCGGGCATCAGCTAGTATATTATATAACTCAAAGGTGACTGACTGACTGACATAGTGATCTATCAACGCACAGCCCAAACCACTGGACGGATCGGGCTGAAATTTGGCATGCAGGTAGATGTTATGCCGTAGGCATCCGATAAGCAAGAATTTTTTGAAATTCAACCCCTAAGCGAGTTAAATAGGGGATGAAAGTTTGCATGGAAAATCGTCATTTTCACGAGGACGAAGCCCAGCGGCAAAAGCTTGTAACATTAAGTCACAATCAAAACTGTTAATCAGTTAAAACTACTTTTGAGCAGTCAAAACTATTAAATATTTACATAAAACCGTATTAGGTCTCTGCTATTAACTACATCGATAAATTAAAATAACCTAAACGTCATTACGAAACTTATTAGGTCTGTTAGGTTTTTTTTTTGTTACTCTTTGGATAACCTCGGAGACCTCGGAGACCGTCCGGGAGACCATCGGGAGACTAGACGTACTGCAGGGTACCACCGATACCTAGTCGACATTCCACACATTCGAACGAAGCGCTTTGCTGGGTCCTTTATTATGCGCACAGCCAAGGAGTGGAATTCCCTGCCTGCGTCGGTTTTTCCGAGTTCATATAACCCTAATCTGTTTAAGTCGCGAGTAAACAGGCTTCTACTGGGTAAGCTCGTTCCATCGTCGACATCATCTATGCCCTTAGGGCAAGATTGAAGTCAAGAGCAAGCCCATTTATAATAAAAAAAAAAAAACCTTATGCTTTTAATATAGAAAATTCGTTTTTACTTATTAAGGGTTTTGACTGACACTAGTCAAAAGTAGTAAAGTATACCAGTTTTGACTGCTAACATACATATAGACACAACAATAACATTTCGAATTTGTAAACATTTCCGTGCCTTTACATTTATAAAATTGCTCTTTTTGTATGCACTTGTGGCATGTTCCAAACAAATATGTTTTCTTTCTATAAATTATTTTAACCATCTAATTGTTCGATTGTTTTGTTTTGATTGTTCCATTCTGAGTAAATATAAGAATATTCTATTCTAACTTATTAGTTCTCCTAAAAGTTAAAAAAAAGTTAAAAGTAGCTCCTAAAAGCTATGCTGACTGGAGTGAATTGAGCTGCACTTGCACCCGACAAGTCGACGCCCGCCCGCCGGCGCGGTGTATTGTATGACAAACGTTTACGAGTTTAATAAAATATTTAAAAATACTTGTTTGCAAAAACAAAACAGACTTCAAATACACAAAAAGTGAAAAATAAACTTCAGAGAAAAATCGGTTTCTGAAGTCGGGGACATTTGTTTGTTTGATTTCGTTTTTGTTGCCACCCACACGTTTAGGTTAACCAACAAGTAAGCTTAAAAAAGAATATTGGACTGAATGTGTCTTAAAGTTGTCTTTTCAGACCAAAATTATGAAACGACGCTGCAATTGGCACGCTAGTTTTCCAAGTTCCTGTTCATACGGGACAGTTCACAAAGCTTGCCTTGAGGCAGACAAGCGGCGGTGACATCGACATAAATATTATACGACAGCTTTACGAACAGCGGTTACGGCGAAGTATTTACAAACTAGTTGGAAGCGATCAAGCGACCCACGGAACCACAACTACGACGACACGCAATCGCATCGTTGTCATGTCAGTTAACTGCCCATGAGGCTCTGCGTCCCGTCGGGGCTGCGGGTTTTTCGCAAGAGATACCGCAGTCTCGACATAGAGGGCTTAGAAGGAACATGGGTGGTTTTTAGTCAGTAGAGGTCTAACACTCCCTTTGGCTCTGCCCTAGAACGGGAGGGGTTATTTGATGATTTACCAACCCTACAAAAAAAGCCGCTCTGCTAAACACTTGGCTCCTCTGTGGGAGTATCCCTTCTAGTTATGATTTTACAGTTACATGACATAATGCCTGTAATCCCCGGATGGTTACACCGAGGTGTACCTAGTAGTCTACCCATGTAATAGCGGGCGGGCCTATTGCCATCAACCAGGCACAAATTCACTTAACACACGACCGTAGGTATGTCGTGTGGTGTATGTGAGTGACTACACACACTCACCTTTCACAGTTTAATGAATTGAAAAATAGAAAACAGTCCGACTACACTAGATATTTAGAAAAAAATCTGTAGTAATCAGTCACAGGGTACGAATATAGAGGGGTCAATTTTGATTTTTGTGAAGACTATAAAAGCACATGCAACCGTTGCTCGAGCCAGCCCGCGATGCTGATCTAGTAGTTTTAAATCAGTCCCTAAAATATAATGATCTCACTCAGATCCAGCCTGGCTCTTTGCTGCCCACCTCGACGACGCCACCGCCCGTAAGCCGAGGCCCCTACCCGTACAGGGGGTGCCCTAAGCGCGCTGGCGCTTAGTTTCATCATCAGCCTATAATGTTCCCACTACAGGGACTCGGGCCTCCTCTCTAGGAGACGGATGGGCTATAATCTATCACGCGGGCCCAGTGCGGATTGGTATATGTCACATGTCTTCGATTTTTTTGGTTCTAAGACATGCCGGTTTCCTCACGATTACAGCGCTTAGTTTATCAGTAACTTATTTGCCACTACGCCTACGAGGCGAGCTACAGCGCTGCTACGCTCGTAGCCGTGCGTAGCGCCTCTACGAGTGCCTTCAACTTACCTACGTTCATCACTCATGCCATTTCACTAATCTGATCCTAATCACTCTTTTTTATCAATTTAATATCGTATAAATAAAATAGTAACCGGATTATTACAAAATAAAATGAAGAATGAAAGATAATATGTTTTATTAATTGCAAACATAATCATTATTATTATAATCTTATCTATTTGATTACTGGGGCAGGTAGGGCTCGGCATGATAATATTGTGGCGCCAGAACATTGCTCGTACCTAACCATCGTATACAGACGAAAAGAAAAGGAGAAAAATTACGTCAAACTATCATCATCTGCCTAGCCCAGGGATGGCGAACCTTTATGGATCAACGTGCATTTTTTTCGAAAGCAATGTTTATTGAGACCTTGCACGTGCCGTCCATAACCTAATGGCGGCGCTAGAACATCGGGAACGTTGTGCCGGTAACAGGATATTTATTAGTCTTTAATGACAAAAAATCATAATAATGAAACTAAATATTTTCAACTAAAAACTCTTTATTCACTACCAAAAAGAAAAAACTTGACCTATATCCTAATACATGTTTCAATTCTACGTGTAATTCAAATTAAAGTATTATTACTGTTACTTCTGTTGTTGCTGATAAGATGATAAGTAACATAATATAATAATATGTTTAGTAAAAGGGTTGTAAGAGGCTACTTTTAGTGGTTTGCTTGCTGAACTGGACTCCTCTACCAAACGGTTTCTAATCGAATTTTTTGTTATTCATCTCTGAAAATAATTACTCGTAGGCATAGATGAAAATATGTAAAAATTCGGTGGTGTGCCTAAAATATTGTGGAACGTGGCATTATTGGCACGCGTGCCATAGGTTCGCCATCCCTGGCCTAGCCTTTTCCCAACTATATTGATTTCGGCTTCCAGTCTAATTGGATGCAGCTGAATACCAGTATGTTACATGGAGCGATTGTCTATCTGACCTCCACAACCCAGTTAGTACCAGCTAGGTAATACGATGCTTCTTGGTAAGACTGGCTCTAAGACTTTCGGGCCACTACTACCTGTTACAATGAATTAAACCAAACTATACTCGAATAATCGAAATACTAACTAATATTAATATGTAGTATACCAATACTACTTGTGTAAGGTTCCGTAGTAGCTGGCACCTTACACGTTTTCTTTTAGGATAGAATAAAAAAAACTAAGGTAGAGTAGGTTGAATGCTAATCCGCGGTGTTCGGTGAGTAAGTTATTTGTCAATTATATTATACAAGTTATAAATAGGACACAGAAAAGAAGGCTACTGTGATTGAAGCCGGTCAGTATGTACATAAACCCTACAGCTGGTTCTTTTGAAATCTGATTGAATAGCTAAGTGAAACTTTGACATCACCATAGCTTCGTCAACGAATTTGAATCTCCGTAAATGAGAGCAGCGGTAACCCTTTTGTGGATGAGTATTTCAACCGGTTTTTGAACGGTATTTGTAGTTTTGAAAAGGCTTTACACACGTGGCATGCGTTGAATAGGCCACCAGTACACATTGTGCCAATCTCCAACGGTTTTGCTTTGCTCTGGTCATCTCCGGTGGCGCTCGTGGGGACTGTGGTGAATAAACTAGCTTCACGTCTGTTATCCCCGAGGGGTTATGCAGTACTGTACCCCTTAATACATCCACGGTTCGCCAGTTATGTTTATTACCATGTAAAAGGGCGAGCCTATTGCCATCAACCGTACACAAATCAAAAGAAAAGACCTCAGCGCGGGTGAAATCGCAGAATAGAACTAATATTTAACACTAGCTTTTGCCAGCGGCTTCGCCCGCGTGAAAATGACGATTTTACATACTAATTTTCATCCCCTATTTAACTCTCTTAGGGGTTGAATTTCGAAAAATCCTTCATTATTCCTTGTCTACATTATAAAGGGAACCTCTGTGCAAAATTTCAGCTTTCTAGGTCCAAGGGTGTGGGCTTGGCGTTGATGAGTCAGTCGGTCAGTCAGTCAGGACTTCTCTCTTTATTTATCTATATAAATAAAAAGAGAAGTCCTGACTGACTGACTGACTTTTTCCCTCGATTTCTCTGGGATTCCATCACCAGGTCCTGGTTTCCATATCATGGTACCACCCATGAAATGTCTCCGTTCCAATAAAAAAAGAATCATCAAAATTGGTTCATAAACGACGAAGTTATTCGCAAACACACATAAACGAATAATGTTCATAAAATTAAAAGTACTGGGCCAAACCATGCTAATTTTTTCAGTACCAAATGATGCAAAATAGTTGCTATTTTGCATCAAACTAAAAAATAATCACGTAAATCGGATCATAAATCGCAGCGTAATCGGTGTGTACATACATAGAACAAAAAAAACATACCATCGATTGATATGACATTGAGAACCTCCCGGGATAATTACCATGTTTACTTATTGTGTCGAGTTTCCGATATTATTTGGTTTTAATTCCTTTTGTTGGTTTGTTCATTGTTATTTTTTACCCAGGTTCCGTTTAAATATTCTGAAAAAACAACTATTTTCAGGAAACACACAATAAAGGTACTTTTGCAATATTCTTTCGAAGAAATTATCAGCTTTTGCTGACTATTTTTTATGTGGTCTTTTCCAGACAACATTAATGAGTTCGTGGAACGCTCTGATCTGTTGGTGATACCTAGTAATTGTCATAAATAGGCGAACCTTTAGGTATCACAGTATTTAATAGAACTTGGGTGGTTTAGTTGGTGGAATAGGTATCTCCAATAGCACGCCACTCAGCCCGATTCTCGGCAACACTTATTCAGTTGCTACAAGCCACCCTGCGATGTTTTTTTGTCTACCTAGCCTAGGGCGTCCCACCTTACGCTTGCCGATTCGCGGGCTCTACTCAAAAACATGACTACTCCAACGGCTATTGGTTCCGCGGATAATATCGCCGGCCCAGTGCCATTTCAGCTTACGTCTTAGTGAGCTATGTTGACTAAGTGACCACTCTGGTTTTCTTTCTGAAAACCCCGTTCGATACGGTGTGCGGTGTCTCAGAGAGACTCCAAACATACCTAGTCCGCTTCATAGCTTTCCTTTCGATAGCACTTTTTTCATTGACATCTTATTGCTAAAAGTTACAGTGCTATGCAACTAAAGTACAATAAAAAAGTTACAATATATTCTATAACTATTTTTTAAATTATTTAAACATTTACAAACGTCGATGTTACTGTGACAGGTTAAATTGCATAGTAGTGTATATCAAAATATTTTGTTTTCGAATCAAGGGTCTACTTCATTAAGAACTAATTGTTCTTACCTAAGTAAATTGTAGCACAAAACATACGCGTACACACAAACGCACACCTAGTGAAAGCGAGAGTGATCACTCCACGAAGTTCGGAGTTTCATCGATAGGGCAATGTTTACTATTTTCTTAATGTTCTCTCCGAAACTAACTTTGTGAAGGTAGGAACGCGATCGCAACACCATCCAGTGGGCGTCGCGCGAACCAATTCACGCTGGGGGTTCCAATACCGCCGGGCGGTGAGGAAGGGAGGCGTTGGTTCTTTCTACATTACAGTTTACCCTTTTAGTACTGAAATTCGCCGCTAGATATTGCTATCCCAGCTACGACATGTTGACAACAATAGTTGATGTAAATAGGTCGCTTCAATACATTTTCTTTCAGAAAATATTCACTGTCTCGTTTCCATCCGAATATAAATGCGCGTCGTTGAAATTTGTATCAGAAGTTATAGAATGCTTTTTATTTCAAATAAATTGTCTACTTACAGGGATAGCATGCGGTGAGATTGAAACGTTCTATCAATAGACGGAAACTTATCTGTATATTATTCAGCTCAACGACGAGTTTGCTCGTTGGTCTAGTGATTGCAACCGCGGCTGCTGTTCATGAGGTCCTAGATTCCATTCCTGGGTCGGGCAAAGTATTATTAGATTTTTCCATCAAATTTCTCAGTAGCAGCCACGGAGTCTGGAATTGTGCCCGGTTAACAAATAGGGTCGCCTTCGATTACATGGGACTTAAAAATAACTGGCGCAATGTAGGAGTAATGGTTACATCTCTGCTTAACCCTTCTGGGATTACAGGCTTGACGTTACATTATGAGTTTGGCAAAGCAATGAAATAATATCATAAAGATTCCTGTCCGTTTTTTGTGAGCAGAAGACTGATGTATATAGTCCTATTGACATTGTGGCAATGCAGCGTCACGTATGCAGCGAGTAGACTGAGTGACAACGAAGCAGTAGGCGGGACTTCGGGAGCCATGCGAGAGCGAGCGGGGCCGCGGCACTAACCACTGCGGCATACTTGGCAGCGGTTCAATGGTTGATCACTATGTCAACTTTGTCGGCAAAATTGGCGCAGTGGCTGTGCAATTGGACTGCTGCGCTACGTGTCGCGGGTTCGATCCCCGCACGGAACAAATATTTGTATGGCCTACAGATAGTTGTTTCGGCTCTGGGTGTTTGGTGTGTGTATTTAAGAGTTTAAATGTTTGTAAACGCACCCACGGTACAGGAGAAATTCCTAGTGCTGAAACGTTTTTTTTTTAATCATCATCATCATTCATGATGATGATGATTAAAAAAAAAAACAATTTTAGTGAACCATAGCTATTGCCCACAACCTTAGTCCGCGTGAACCTAAATAATGTAATAGCTAATTACAGTCTATGATCTACATTCGATAACAGTGGGCCTTCTTTTGTTTACTCTATTATCCGACGATATTTTAGCAATTCAAAGGCATGGATATGAAAATGGATGTAAGAATATTGGAGGAATTTCTTACTTCTTATCTTGCAATACAGATTTGCATGATTGTGTAACAAGGGATACACTAGCAATTTTGATACTATTCACCTTTATTATATAGACGGGGAAGTGCTAACAACTCCTAACTTACATTTTTTACGAAAACGACTTATGAATGTAGTTCGATAGAGACTGAAATTGCGCGTCTACTGTTATATGAAAAGTTCACCGAAAAAATATCTCCTATGTTAAGGTCCTTCACAACCTGATTAATTTTGGCTAACTTACAAATGGAAACATCTCGTAACTTACGAGAAATGATTATAATTTTCAATGATTTCTGTTACTTTTTTGAAGTATGGAAAGTACTCGAAATTTTCAGCCACACCAGCTTGGTGATACAGGAGGTATCACCAAGCTGGTGTGGTTGCAAATTTCACATTAAAATCTTACATTATCTCGCCAAATACTTATTCCAAACAAATTTTGATTATTACCTTACAAGCGAGTTAATTTAAGTATAAAATTGCCATTTACACATTTTTTTATTAAACTTCTGAGAAAAATAAAAAACGGCTTTTTTCGTCTCCTGTAAAATTTGGTTTTTGTAAGTTAGGAGTTGTTAGCACTTCCCCGTCGATATGCAGGTGATTCTATAATTTCAGGACTATCCATGTTCCTCGTGAAACACTTAAAACCAAGTCTTTAGATTTTTAGAACCTTGACGTTTTGATAAAAACACTTTTTATTTTCTATCACACCTAGCGCCTCATTTTCAAGTAGCTTCTGTAATCTGTATTACTATGGGCTGTGTGAAGCATGTTATGGGTAGAAAGCAGGTAGCTACTGAGATGACGCGTAATAGAGAAGTAGGTATGGAAGAGAAAGACATGCTGCGCCTACCCCAAATATATCGGGGTAAGGACACGAGTATGATGATGACAAGCTAAGAAACTGGAATGCTGCCTATATTATATGTTAATGTAATTATTGAGTTAAAAGCACGTCTCATAATATAAACATACCAAAACAGTTGAATGATGAGTGTCATAATTGTAATACAATATTAGACTGCTTTCACATTTAGGCGACTTTAGCAGCGCGGCAGTCGACTTTATCCTATAACGGGTTCATAAGGCTGTTCTTATATTGTGGAGAAATTTGCAATGTGTTGAAGGTACATTCTGAATATTCTGCTCTGTTGTTGGCACAATGTGCCATTGGTGATCGGCTACGCGACACCACCGCGGCATCGTATCAAGCTGCCAGGGCACAGGTCACAGGGCCCAGTTAGAGCTTACAAACTAGAAAGATTAAATTGACGTTCATTAAGGGTACCCTCTCTGCAGTTCGGACCTTGGCTTAGATCATTGAGGGGGGAAACAAGGGACATAATATATGCTGGGTCAAATAAATGTGCGTACGCGGTCATCTAGCGGTATTGAAATCCCATAAAATGACCTTCCTCAACATACCCGCGTGTTCTATTACTATGATAATGTACGATGAGATTGGCCTTCACACCAACCCACGTGACCGCAACCGAGCTATATACGGAACATCACTTGGACGACACATCACATAAAAATAATACTCCTTAAATACGACTTCGTTGCATTAGATAATTATAAAACTTTAAATAAAATAGCGAAGGGTCATTAACATTATTATTTATGATTCCACAGCAGGTACCTTACCTAGTTAAGTAGGTACCTACGTAATTCCTATTCAATGGTTTTTTTATGTTCATAAATAAATTATCGTATGTTTATTTCTGAATTAAATCCGATGCTTATTTAACTAACGTTGGTAAACGGGTTCTCATTTTCGACAGTGTGCAGTGATCCTAAAATATATTTTAGTAGGAAGTCAATAGTTACTTTTTTATGACTACTAAAAAAGTATAGCCAGGTAAATTAGGTCATCAACATCATCTTCCTGCCCTTATCCCATGTCATTTGGGGTCGGCGCAACACGTTTTTTCCTTCCACTCTGCCCTGTTAGTCGTCACGTTATCATTAATTCCCTATTCCTTCATATCACTCCTCACAAACTCCATCCATATTTTCTTTGGTCTTCCTAATCCTCTCCCTCTCCTTCCATCCACATATAAATTCATAACTTTTTTAGTCACAATATGCGATTCATCCCTCCTCATCACATGCCCATACCACAGTCGATTCCCTTTTAACTTTTCTGTAATTTTCGCAACTTCCTTACTTTATCCATTCTGGTCACACCACACATCCACCTCAACATTCTCATCTTCTCAACATGCAACCTTTTTTCATCCATCTTCTTCACAGCCTAACATTCCGATCCATACAGTACGACAGGCCTAACTACGGACTTGTATATTTTCCCCTCTAACTTGAGGGGCATCCGCGGGTCGCAAGTTGTTCTAGTGACCTGTCGCCATTTCATCCATCCTGAATTGATCCGGTGCGGGAACGCTCAAGGCCGAGCCACATGCTGCTACCTATTTACCAGATAGTAGCCTATGTACCAATGATCCATTTCATGCAATTCACCGCCAAGATCCGTTTTGTCTGGCGACAGGTTACTCACTTTGTTATTGTGGCGCTGCATCTCAATTTTCAACCGGCGCCCGCGCAGTTGTGTCTGAGGACACCACTGCCGATGTAACCGAATGTAACGATATTACACTACATTATGTCACAGTACTTGGAACGCCGCGAGTTGTAAACAAGCCGCTCGCCAGCGCCATCTACGGCAGAGCGCGCCAATCGCACATGTGGCCTTCAGGCGCCGCCATCACGTGCTGGGCCGGACTCTGCTTTATCGACGCACGCGCCGACTGCCAATCCGAACACACTACGCTGTTACTGACTGCATGCTGTAAACCAATTACAGCAAAGTACACTTTGTTCACAGTAAACACATGTGACCGATCGCAACTATTATTCCTAAAATTACGTATTTTTTTAAACTTGGGAAAGTTTTATATTTTTTATGTTCGTGGTACAAATACAATCCAGGAAGTGTGTAATTATTTAATTTTAAGTGATAATGAATCGAAACGGTGAGTATGTATGGTTGGTTGTATTTCCTTATTTAGCGATTAGCTACATTATCGCTAGCGCCATCAGCGGCGAGATTGATCACTACTGTTGTACGTAGTAAGAACTCGGTTGCGTGGATTGAGAGTAAAAGTATAGATGGCGCTGATCGCAGTAAGTTATTGTTCTAAAAACAACGTATTGTTTTGTTTTTATTTTTGTGTTATTATTACGCATCATTACATAACACTGTTGCAGGCAAAACTCTTAATCAGTCAAAACTACTTTTGACTGGTTTCAGTTAAAACCCTTATTGCGTTTTTATTAATTATTTTGGGGTCGTCTTCCAGTCTAACCGGATTTAGTTGGATTGGATAGGTACAGTTGAACAAGCTAATAAGTATACAGGGTAGAGATCATTATAATTCTATAACATTGAAAATATTGATTGTAATTTTGTTTTATCAAGTGTTTCGCATTAAGCGACGGATGTCAAACGCTGTATCCTAAACCGCTGTATGCCAAATGTGTCTGTATAATCTTGAAAGTAAATACAAGTTAGCTGGCTGTATACTTATTAGTTTGTTCGACTGTACCAGTAGGTATTTTAAATGGAGTGATTGCCTATCTGACCTCCACAACCCAGTTAATAGGTACCTACTGGGTAATACGATATGGTGATAGGTACTTACCCTTTCAGGTCACTGACTACCTGTAACGGTAGCCGAGACCAACAGCATCACGTGCTTTCTGAGCTACGGAGGAAACTCGGTACCTATCCTGTGTAATGGGAGGCCACTCTGTCACTTATCCACAGACCAACGATAAAGATATCATGTATCGTAGGTATCCTGGTGTAGTGGTGTCAGAGTTTTATGCCGCCCATGGGGTCCCTCTGTACTGCCTGGATATCAGGCGCGAACTATTCAAGACCATATTACAGTACCCGGTGATAAATATTGCACATCGACCTTTGGAGAAACTATATACGAAATGACTGGTCGAGACATCTCTTTTCCGGTGTGCTTTTATATGAGCTCATACGCCATAAAGACACAATTAAAAAGCCATTGTTATAAAAATCTCCTGGAGATTTGTTAGCGGACGGGAGGTTGAATAACTGCCGCAAGCTAAGTCGGTTCGAAAAGGTTTCACGGCTCAATCAAGCTAAATTAAATACAAAATAAGAACTTAATTAACGAATCAATTGCATTGATTTTTGCAAAGGTCTATGTGTAATATTTATCGCCGGGTACCTACTGTATTTTGTTTTATGTAGACACTAACCGCCTTATTCATAATAAAAATAGTTAAGAAGTTGTTTAACTTAAGCTTGGTTTATCTCGCATGCCGTCTCACTTCAATAATATTCAAATGAAAGTGACGGCATGCGAGATAAACCAAGCTTAAGTTAAACAACTTCTTAACTATTTTTACCCGACTACGGCGAAGCCAAAAGGAAGGGTAATGATTTTGGCAGTCTATGTATGTATGTATGTAGGTATGTATGTATGTATGTATACATACATGTATGTATGTTCCACCGTAGTGCCTAAACTACTGAACGGATTTTAATAAATTAGGTGTCAATAGATTCGTAAGAATAGCCCAGGTGACATAGGCTATATAAATTTTATAAATTCTTTATTATGACGGAATTTAAATGTCAAAAACTTACCTCAAATATATTAAATTGAGATAATCATAGCAAATTTGGTATCAAATAAAAGGTCTTGGCGAGCACATTACAAATATGTATTAAATTATAGTTTAAGTACACACAAAAATAAAATTCAAATAAAAAATTAAGTTCAAAAATCTAAAACCCGACTACTAACAAAATCGCGGTCTTAAAAGTAGAAAACAAGAAAATAATTCTTGTCTGATATTCTTCGTAGTCGCATGCCACCTTGCTAATGGCAATTAGCAGCTGACTTCTGTATCAATAAGAACGCCATGAAGGAGCATCAGGTAGTAGTGGCATGCGACTACGAAGAATATCAGACAAGAATTATTTTCTTGTTTTCTACTTTTAAGACCGCGATTTTGTTAGTACTTAGTCGGGTTTTAGATTTTTGAACTTAATTTTTTATTATGAATAAGGCGGCTAGTATCTAAAACATCTCATCTTGCTGGCCATGTTGTTCTTAGGGACCTACTGACTATATCCTAGGTAGGTATATAGATACTTACTAGGTATTTATATTGAGCATTACTAGATAAATGTGAGGTAGGTAGGTAGGTAGGTATGTAATTTGCTTGAATAATTGCAGCAATGTTGGCATGTCGTCATATTTTAATTTACTGTTCGTAATGTTAGTCAAGTGGCCATACCTATATCAATTAACTTTATGTACCTATACCTATTTACTTGAAGATGGATGCCAAGTCATCAGGTACCTACCTACATACATTTAATCTGCCACAAATTAGTTAAACCTACAAATCTTACTCTTTTCAAAATATTGGATCCAAACAGCCATAAGAGTTTAGGAAAAAAAAAATGGAGCCCTTTGCCCTGCTCTGGGACACATCAGGCACATAATAATAAAAACTTATGAAATGAAACTTAGGGTTCGCATTTGGGATATGAAATATTCATGCCAAATTACAGCTTTCTAGTAGGTACCTACTAGGAGTCTTTTAGATGTAAGAGTAATCAAGTTCCTACTTATACCTATAGTTTAATAGTGTGATAATAGTTCCTTCGGCCACATGTCGCTGAAGACTGATCATGCGATACAGACAATATTGCTAAACAAAAGACCTGCGCAAAATTTTAACATGTCGCGCGCTAAAGAATGTCTAGCTAATACTAAGGTTTTTGTACTTACTAGATTACGTGGCCTCGGCGCAAGGGCAAAGAAGGAACATGGGTTCGGTTTTTAGTCAGTAGAAGTCTGACACTCCCCTTCGCTCTGCCCAAGAGCGGGGGGGGGGTCATTCGATGATTTTCCACCCACCAAAAAAAATAAAAAAAAAATAAAGGGGATACGAAGCTATAAATTATACTTTATTAGTTTCATGAAATAAGTTTGTATAGGTATGTAGAAAGGTTTTCCCCCGAGAACAAAAAAAAAGTAACAGACAACAACTGATGAACTGATTTAGTTCGAGGGTGCAATTGATGCTTACACCCGAGCTAACTACTCTGCTTTACATCTCGATTGTGAGGTAATTAGAAAAAATACCATTACGAGAATAAAACATTTTGTTAGTTAAAATAATTTATAGTGAAATGCGAGCAATTTTCAAATTTTAGGGACAGGTGTTTTTTGGGTATGTCGAAGTTCGATATTTAAAATTGATGACTATACTATTAAGCCTCCCCCACACAGGCGCGTTTCTGCGTTTTCGCTTTTCAGCGTTCTCATATTGTTGATATGAGTTCTTAGAACATTTGGTATTGGGACGCAGAAACGCGAAAACGCTCCTGTGTGGGGGAGGCGTTATACTCATACGAAGACAAGGCTGAATAGCGAAGCGACCTCTTTTGTCATTGGGCTGATTCTGAATGCATGATGTCTATTGCCAGTATGATGGTTGGTGGAAGAGTGAAGTGTTTTTTTAATTACTTACCGCCTTAGGGCTTTTCTAGCTACATTATTACCCTAGAGCGCTAATTGGTCATCTACAAGCCCCATTTGGGGGTAATAAGGACCTACTTACCGAATATGAGAGATGTAAATATTATTTACTTTCCGAACACCTCCCATTCGTTCTGAAGACAAGTTGTTGCCTTTGTGAATTAATAGATTCAACTTATGTAAATAATCAACCTACACGTTATCGAGCGCGGTATGATGCACCTGACTACTTAGTTCTATTCATTGAGATAATCACTTGTGTGCTTGCGTTATGACAAACACGCGTGTAAATATAAGTAGCTAGCTATAGGTACCTACTTGTATTACAGGTGGAAACCGTAGCATCCCGACCTATCTCAACATGGATAATGTTATCTACGTTGAACTGTACCTACTCGACGATGACCAGGGGCCTAAAATAACCACTTTAGTCTATCTATCTATCTGTATAAAAAGAGAAGTCCTGACTGACTGCAGACTGACGTGACTCATCAACGCCGAGCCCAAACCCTTGGACCTAGAAAGCTGAAATTTTGCACGTAGGTTCCCTTTATAATGTAGACAAGGAATAAGGAAGTTTTTTCGAAATTCAACCCCTAAGGTAGTTAAATAGGGGATGAAAGTTTGTATGGAAAATCGTCATTTTCACGCGGGCGAAGCCGCTGGCAAAAGCTAGTAGATCATAATAGGATCATAATATTGCGTTAAAATTCTTCTAATGGTCACAGACGCAGTAACTATGAATATAATTATGAATTGTTCATATATCGCAATTCATATTATGATCTGCTAAAGTGTTCATTGTAGACCCCCAGTTGTCGTGTGCGCTCAAAACGATTCTATTTTCCCAATAGTTAGTTTTGTATTTTTTATTTCTAATATTTTTTTTTGTTTCTGTAATTTTTTGTTCAACCTTTAACTTATATGTATGGTGTTCCTGTTAGTATAAGTTGGTTATAAATAAATTTTAAAAAAAATATTTGTTTCTGTTCTTCTTATATATTTTAAGTTCATTTTTATAATCAACTACTGCTCTCGCGAACCTTTCGTTTCTTATCGTCAGACTGTAAAACTAATCAAGTTATTTTCTATTTTCAGATTTCCTGAGCCACGGGGCTAGTTTCAACAAAAAATACGGTTAGTACAACATAATTATACCTACCAGGTACCTAGTTATTTAATGTAAAAAAAATACTTTTCTAATTATTATTTTTGGGCCAAATATGCACTCGTAATTATTATTATGAACATCCTATATTTAGAGAAGAAAAAAAATGGATGTAAGTATTTTATGAGTGAATGTTTGAGCCTTTTCCTGCGTGGTTTCTGCGTGGCCAGGGCGTATCACGCACGAGTGGTCGTGGTGTTTTGCATTTGCGATGCCTAAGTACATAATAATATAAATAAATAATCATTTATTTCGAGTATCACAGACTCGTAACAGAAAACTCAATATCACAGTCGGGTCTACCTTTTTTAGCAGATTTTTTTATACCCGAATTTTGTTTTGCATAACAGTGGATGGCAGAAACTTCATTTCGCAGAAAATCATTTGGCATACACTCATTTACCATAAATTCAAAACGCATTATTTTGTAAGTCAGAATCGTCTTTGAGCATAAACTTCATTTCCAGAACCATCATTTCGCCGAAAATTCATAATCAGAATCGTCTTTTGGCACGCATTTCATTTCATACATACGTGTAACATGCAAATTAATAATAATTATTATTATTATTAATTATTATTATCAGCTCACCCCGGCTAAAATTTCTAGCTGAGAACATTAAATGTTGGTATGTCAAAAATAATAATAATTATACTTATTAATAATAATAATGACGTCACTCATACATGCAACGCATGTACTCTATGACGCGCGCTCGCTTCGCTCGCATATTAAATAACACTAATATCTTCTGTCCCCGAAGTGCCGGGCCTCCGCCGGCCTCCTTCGTCGGCCTACGACCCGGTGCCCATGCCGCCCATAAAGGATACTTTCGCGAGACGGTCGTTATACCTTATAAAAATCTATCAAATAAAATTCTGCTCGGCTATTTAAACATTCTGCGAAATGAGTATTCTATTAAATAATTGTTCTGCCATAAACACATTCGTTCAAAGAAGAATATGCCAAGTGTGTTATGCCAAATAAATTTCGGAGCATCAAGTTTCTGCCATATAGATGGTACCCATCACAGTCACATTACAAACACAACATCAAATTTAATCTGATTATTCTGAATAAATTTTAATATAGAGGCACTGCGTTCCATAACAAATCTTTTGTTTAACTCGTTACCTTTCATTAGAATTTCACAATATTCACAATGGATCAAGAAACTTTAATTCCATTGTTGACATACAAAGGCCGAAAGACCGAAGAAAAAAAAATTACAAAATTAGTTACAATGTGAAGCCTAACAAAATAAAAACTTTCATAAAACAAGACATATTTCAAGCTACATTTTTGTTTTCCTACAATGTTTCTTTTTCTTGACCTATATTATGAAATCCTCTGTGAATTTGTGATTACATAAAATATGTACCTACCTAATCACAATTGCTTAACTTAAATAGCAGTAACTTCGTCCCTTTGCTGACGTGGGCCACAATTTATGAAATAAGTAACCCGTAAGATTTAATTTTGTTGTGATAAATAAAAAATATCCTCAAGTGTCAAATTCATGGCATGTTGAACCTAATATTGTAATGAGATAAGAATCAGTTTTCGAGGAAGGGTAAGTTCGAAAAATCATTTTCCTCCTTGTAGAACATGAAGGAATATTTTAAGGAATAAAAGTTTCCAGTACCTTCCATTCTTGTCTAGTTACATAAAAAAAGGTTTTTTTCAGTCGTGCTGACTGGAATTGAGGTACTGAATTTAACGCCCATACACGTTATAAGTCTATTTTTTAATGATTGTCGTTGTACTCATTTGTCGATCTTTAGGTACCTTCAAATATCTCGGAACCGTGACACTTTAGGGTACCATGTTACTGTACATTTTATGCTCGTATGTGTCCTCTATCTACACATACCACTTTCATCGTGGGCCGCGATTTCGAAAAAAAATCAACCACATCGGTTCTATCCCCTTGATATCATAATGGAACCCTATTAAACAAGATGTTCACTATTGAATACTTTTATTTCATTCCATATGTAGGTAGGTATTCTTTTGTAGTAAATTTATAAATAGATTATGTGAACCCACACTCACGTCGGCCACAGCTAAATAAATGAAGTTAAGAGAGAGGAATAAGGAATTTTGGTGATGAATATTAACAAAGTTTATAAATTGGTATTGATTATTATAGTAAAGTTGTGAGTTATATTTAAGTATTTTATCTACCCAAATATCATAAACCCTCTCTAATGCGTTCAAAAACCATAGGCAATGACCAGCATTACCAACCAGCAGAAATTAACAGAACTGTAATGAGCTCATAACCTACTGAAAACAGTAGGTTATGAGTTTTAAATTTGGAACAGGTGTCAAATTCAAGTGAGTGTGCTATTCTAGTATCTACATTAAAACAGATACCTAACGATAAGAAACCCCAATTCAGTATGGTTTTAATTATAAATCGCACGACATTTTAATCTCGAGTGACACAAGAATAGTGACTTTGTTCGTTTGCCTATGATTTAAAAAAAAATACTGATATCCGAAACGCCGCCATTTCGAGCTGTCATTTGTTCGTTAGCTTTTTATTCCCTTTCATTGAGTAGACAAATTTTCTGATAAGTTCTTTATTTCTGTCGAAAATGAGTGATAGTGACTCAGAAATTAACATGAACACTCCGCCAGATATCGTAAATGCAGCGACGAATGCAACTAATAACCTGTTTATTTTTTATTGCATTACACTGGTAACAATGCTGGTCATTTTCCTATGGTTCCAGCAGGGCTATTGTGTATCTTTTAATGACAGTGGATAACTTAAAATGTCTATCAAATAACTGTCAAATGGTGAGTTTTTAAGAAAAAAATGTACCAAACCATAACCAATTTACAGTTAATCTATGGACATTTCTGATAGCCACTGACGTTAAAAAGATACGCAATAGGGGGGCTGAACCCATCATAGAGCCCTTATGATATTCGGGTAGATAAATTAGTGTATGCAACTATACATAATTAGGCATTACAACACTCGTGTGATGCTATTAAGAAACTCGCCTTCGGCTCGTTTCTTAAACCCACACTTGTGTTGTAATGCCCTTCATTATGCACAGTCGCATAAACTACTATAAATGGTTCCTCTTTTCTTCATAACGCTTATTCACGCATGCGTCCAGAATAAAGGTAAACCGTAATCAAATCATAATATTTCACAATAAAAAAGTAGATTTTCGAGTAGTATTCGGAACAATTTTTGACAATAATCTTCTAAAAACAATACTTAAAGGGTTATTTTTCAATGTAAAATATTGTGAATATAATAAAATAATTATTTATAGTAACGTTGACATTGAAGAATAATAATATAGGTAGGTAGTAGGTCTAGGTACTACCTACTAACATAGTTAAAAGTATGATTTATTGACAATGTATGGAATATTTTTTGTGTCTGAAAATAACAAATAATGATAATTATCCAATTTTAAAGTTAAATCAATTTAAATTTTGATTTTTCGAAGACCTATTTTAATTTTGTAAGATGTACTTTGTGATTTTTGTGCCTACTAACATAGTTGATAAGTTCCATTGTTACTAACCATTATGCATCATTGTTATCTGAATATATAAATAAATAATCATTTTTATTTATTATTATAAATGCGAAAGTAACTCTGTCTGTCTGTCTGTTACTCAATCACGCCTAAACTACTGAACCAATTTGCATGAAATTTGGTATGGAGATATTTTGATACCCGAGAAAGGACATAGGTTACTTTTAAATAATAAAAAAAAAACTTTATTCAAGGGGTTGATAACCGGCATCGGTAGCGATAACCGACATCCGCGCGGTTGAAACCGCGGGCATCAGCTAGTATATAAATAAATAATCATTTTCTAATTTATTTCAATACAAACTTAGCATATTTTTTAATATTCTATACAAAAATAAATTTAAAAAAAAACTTTTTTGTAAAAAAAACCGACAAAAAAATCAAACACGAAATTCGGTGGCAAAAAACGAAATCATACAACCAAAAAGGTCACCGACTTCAGAAGCTGTTTTTTTTTTCTGAAGTTTATTTTTCCCTTTTTTGTGTTTTTGTTTACTATTTTGAAATCTTGGTTGGTTTTTTGCAAAAAGTTTTTTATTTTTCCATTTTTAGTTATAAAATCCTATACAAAATAATATTCATTATGCATTTAACATTCAACCACGAAACCTAACTTTTAACTTTCAAGATTCCGTTATTAACTACTAACCGTTGAGGAGTAGTATCTTCCATAATCAGCTCACCTAGATAACCTGAAAGAATACAACCATAATATATACTCGTTTATGTTCCCACAATATTTTATTATAGAATTATCCAAAAACCAAAAAAAAGGGTTTAGTAACATTGTAGTAGATATTGAGAGGTTTTCCCGTAATTGTAGCACTTTAAACTTCTCATAAGTTTTAGTATTCGACGGCACAGTTGGCGCAGTGGCTCAAGCAATGGACTGCCGCGCTGCGTGTCGCGGGTTCGATCCCCGCACGGAACAAATATTTTTAAGACCTACAGATAGTTGTTCCGGGTCTGGGTATTTGTGTATGTGAGTTTAAATGTTTGTGAACGCACCCACGATACAGGAGAAATTCTTAGTGTGGGGCAACGTAATAGAAAAAAAAAAACTATAATCTATAAGTTCAACAAAACGTCGTTCCACCAGTGGTAGTAGACGGTATTTCATACAGAGTCCAAGGTAATCGGTTGACTGATATGGAATCTTCTGATGATTTGCAAACATATATTATAAAGCGTCTTTGGATAATCTTTGGAAATTGCAAATATGTTTTAACAGTCGCAACTATGACCGCAACCAATTAAAAGGAAGAAAAATAAAGAAAAGGAAATCATACAAATCGAGACGAAAATAGGTTATTTGAATTAAACTAAAGTTCAATAGGATTATACTGTGCAACGTGCCGATCTGCTCTTTGGGCCCCGATGACTGACGTCATTCATCTAAAATAATTCGGAGAAGCACAGCAAACTCTGAAAACATTTTGGAAGGGTTGGGGTTGCGATTCTCTAAACAACTAATTATTAATAATACGTAACAAGAATCACGTCATCTTTTTGAAATATTATTTAGACGAGCTTTACCCTAGTCCAGTAATTTGCGGTTTTATCTGCGGAAAAATTCCTAGTGGGCTGAATTTTTGTATGGAAAAATCGACATTGATATCGTGTCGGCTAAACTGGCTATTATTATTAAAGAAGTTATCAAGGTCAAAATGTCACGAAAATCAGTATTTCGCTAATATCTCGGAGGTCAATAGCGGCCATTATAATATTGTTTCTAGTAAAATTATCTGCAAAAAATGTCTGTGGTATTTTTCTGTAAAATCAACCGTTTTCGGTGTAGAGCGTTGATAAAGCGTAAGCTATGATAGTTTTCTTTTTCTTAGTTTTTTTTCCTTTTGTAGTTACTCAAATATTAATTTTATAGTTCATTGCTGTTGGGCATGGGACATGTGGTGCTAACCTGTAGAGATAGTTACAATAACTTTAGATACAATAAAGTTACTTTAAATATTATCAGTGTAAACAATTGAAGGTTGGCCAAAAAGGAAATAAAACCGTGTAACGTGATTTTTCCCCCCAAAAAGAAAAGTTTATCATGTTTAACGGTTTTGTGAAGGGTCCGTTGACATCCCGTATTTTTATATTTTTTTAAACAACAGACAACATAATTATTTGAAAAAAAAAATCTTATGGGGTTCAGAATAGGCTACTTGACTACTGTTAAAAAACTGGCCAAGTGCGAGTCGGACTCGCAAATGAAGGGTTCCGTACCAAAACGGTATGCTATAATTTATACAATTTCTTCTACGGGCCAATGAAACTTGACCTCTGGATTGTATAGGCACTCATACGATTTAGGGACCAAATTATATTGGTTACTAGCTTTTGCCAGCGGCTTCGCAAACTGTTGTTTCCATCCAAGTTCAAAATGATTTTCCTAGAAAGTCCTTATATAGTTCTACTTTTCAGATTTTTTTCATATTTTCTAAACTTGTGGTTCAAAAGTTATTTCCGAAATTATTGACATTATGAAAAAATTATTTTAGTAAACCCCTATTCATTTTTAAATACCTTTCCAACAATATATCACACGTTAGGGTAGAAATTAAAAAAAATCACTTCCCACCTACCCTAATAAAACATTTTTTTTCCAATTTTTATTTTACCACTTTGTCGGCGCGATTGATACACATATTGGTACCAAATTTCAGCTTTCTAGTGCTAACGGTCACAGAGATTAAGCGAGGACGGACAGACGGACAGACGGACGGACGGACAGACAGACATGGCGAAACTATAAGGGTTCCTAGTTGACTACGGAACCCTAAAAATCATGAAAATGTTATGTTATTTCAAAGAACTAACAGAAATAACACGATGTGTGAAAAAACAATGATAAAAAAATGGAGTAGGTCATGCTTTAATAGTACATTTTACAACAATTGCACTAAACGAACTATTTTTATCCGAGACTTTTAGCAGCCCGCAGCCGAAGGCGAGGGCTGATAGTAATGTCGAGGATAAAAATGGTTTTGTGGACGAGTTATAAACTCTGCTTTTCACTTCGAATGCGAGGAAATAAAACAGTAGTATAACTTATTTCTTTAATTAAAATTAAAAGTAAATTTGTACAGTTTTGAATACTGAAAGAAATTGTTTTTTTTTTATTCTTACGAAATTGATATTAGGCTTGCAGACCTATACAGCCTACTATTAAATTAATTTTGTTACAATAATTTTCATTAATTAATTAAATAACTTACGTACTTGAATTAAAATTCTAATATCTTTTAAGTCTTAAAAAACACGCAAATAAATTAAAGTAAATATTATAAAATAACAAATTCTATCTATGAACTTCTTATTGTGTTTGGCTGTATGTCTCATTTTCTTTGCCTTAATAATAACATGTATGAGTAGATACGTTAATGCCCTTGTGCACAAAATTCGATTTTGTGCAGCCTATATCTTGCACAAATAAGCACTTTCAGAGCATGAGAAGTGAAAAAGTTTTTAGTGGGGGTACTTTCTATCCTTGTCGCGCGAAACGGCCATTTGTACTACGTAACTATGGTGGTATGAGTTATGACGTCACATTTCTGACGCGCTGTCTTCGTCTAGCACGCCATTTAAAATCAGTTATATCTAAGCCATTTTTTGATTTTTTTACTTTTTTCACACATCGTGTTATTTCTGTTAGTTTTTTGAAATAACATATAATTTTCGCGAAATTTTAACAGTGGTCAAATAGCCAATTAGGTCGACCCTGTATACTCCGATGATGACTGTAGGTGCAAGCCGTGCAAGGCACCTTGTACAATATTATTTATTTATTTAAACTTCATGCACAATAGTGATACACATTTAAGGCGGACTTAATACCACAAGGCATTCTCTACCAGTCAACCTTAGGGTTAAATAAGACAACATTGTGGTAGGGTACAAAATATCTAAAAAACAACATCAATTAAAAAAAAAATACTACATACTATAATACTTATAATGATAATAATACACTTATAAAAATAAAATAAACTAATAAATATTTTAATAAAATATTAAACGAAAAACTTAACAATAGGCAATACTATGACCCGACTTGTATAACAATTGAGAGCTATTTCTGCCTTAAGGACGCTGTTACATTTTTGATCCACTCTTATTAGGTAACTAAAGTCGCCCAAAGCAAGCTCACACAATAGCGCTCGGTTTTATACCTCATTTAAATAATCTTGATTCTTGATCCTTGATCATCATCATCATCATCATCATCATTCTCCTGCCCTTATCCCAATTTATTTGGGGTCGGCGCAACATGTTGATCATTGATATTATTTTTTAATTTTATTGTAATAGAATCCGGTAGATTACTTGGAACTTCGAAAACGCATTTGGTAATTCTTAGTTAGTATCGTCGTCATGATAAGTAGGTCAGTATTTTCAAGCGAGTTAAAAAAAAGGTGCTGCAAAGTAGGTAGCTCTTTTCTCCATTAGACTTTTTAACGGGCAGTAATGAGATTTGAATTTAGAACATGAATCGTTCATTGAAATCGAACGCAAATTGTATTTTACTGGCTGTAAGTGTTGGCTGTACGGTGCGAGGAGGCGCAGTAATTAAAAAAAAAACAAAAGCGCGCGATTTACTTCCCTGTTCTTAGTTCTTATAATCTACGGAGTTTATTGTATTTTGTGCAAAAAAAAATCAGTTCTACGTCGAGTTCTGAAAGTGACAGAGCATTAACTACTGAAACAATAAAAATAGAAGCTAATAACGTCATACAAAACTTAATCCCTACGAAATCCCGGGTGAAATATTTAAAGGCATACGACAATTTCTTAATAAGGAAAAAAATAGAAAAGGAGTGAAGACATTTTTTCAGAACGTGTATTTTTGGCCTATTTTCAAGAATTAGCCAAAACAAAACAACCTTCTACTGGAGTAGAAGGTTTTCCTTATTAAGAAATTGTCGTATGCCTTTAAATATTTCTCCCGGGATTTCATAGGGATTAAGTTTTGTATGACGTTATTAGCTTCTATTTTTATTGTTTCAGGAGTTAATGCTCTGTCACTTTCAGAACTCGACGTAGAACTGATTTTTTTTTTGCACAAAATACAATAAACTCCGTAGATTATAAGAACTAAGAACAGGGCAGTAAATCGCGCGCTTTTGTTTTTTTTTTAAATTACTGCGCCTCCTCGCACCGTACAGCTAACACTTACAGCCAGTAAAATACAATTTGCGTTCGATTTCAATGAACGATTCATGTTCTAAATTCAAATCTCATTACTGCCCGTTATAGTAGTTTATGCGACTGTGCATAATGAAGGGCATTACAACACAAGTGTGGGTTTAAGAAACGAGCCGAAGGCGAGTTTCTTAATAGCATCACACGAGTGTTGTAATGCCTAATTATGTATAGTTGCATACACTAATTTATCTACCCGAATATCATAAGGGCTCTATGATGGGCTCAGGAACCATAGGGAAATGACCAGCATTGTTACCAGTGTAATGCAATAAAAAATAAACAGGTTATTAGTTGCATTCGTCGCTGCATTTACGATATCTGGCGGAGTGTTCATGTTAATTTCTGAGTCACTATCACTCATTTTCGACAGAAATAAAAAACTTATCAGAAAATTTGTCTACTCAATGAAAGGGAATAAAAAGCTAATGAACAAATGACAGCTCGAAATGACGGCGTTTCGGATATCTGTCGTTTTTTTTTAAATCATAGGCAAACGAACAAAGTCACTATTCTTGTCACTCGAGATCAAAATGTCGTGCGATTTATAATTAAAATCATACTGAATTGGGGTTTCGTATCGATAGGTATCTGTTTTAATGTAGATACTAGAATAGCACACTCACTTGAATTTGACACCTGTTCCAAATTTAAACTCATAACCTACTGTTTTCAGTAGGTTATGAGCTCATTACAGTTCTGTTAATTTCTGCTGGTTGGTAATGCTGGTCATTGCCTATGGTTTTTGAACGCATTAAAGAGGGTTTATGATATTTGGGTAGATAAAAAAGTCTAATGGAGAAAAGAGCTACTTTGCTCGCACTTAAAGAGGAACAAAACGACACTTTTCGAATTGAAGGGATGAAATAGTAGATTGTATCATAAGGGAGCAAAATAATATTTTTACGGCGAGGGCGCTTTTTTGAATCCAGAGCGAAGTAAGGGATTCTAGAGTAGAATCCCGAACGTAGTGAGGGATTCTTTAGTAGAATCCTGAACGTAGCGAGGGATTCAAAGTACGTCGCCCGAGCCAAAAATATATTTTACTCCCAAGTGATACACTCAACTTTTCATCACGCTCTATGAGAAAATAAAAGGCGTCTCATCTCATATTATATTGTAATATTATTATTTAATAAAACATAAAGTAACAACCCGTTTAAATCCATCAGACATTAACAATCCATCAAACCTAACATTTTAATAGTGAAAAATGGTTACAGTGAGTCCATCTTAAAAGATAGACAGATGCTGTCGCGGACTTTTTTTTTAGAACTTTTAAAGAGGAATAATTACTTCATAAATGATTTTCTCGTAACTTAAACCATTTTCGCAGCGCACGCAACGGCAGCTCTCAGAAAAGTGTTTTCTTTTCCCGTTTTTGCAACATTTCTCAATTATGCTCCGCTGCTATTGGTAGTAGCGTGATGTTATAAAGCGTATATATAACCTGCCTCGATAAATGGACCATCCAACATAAAAAGAATTTTTCAAATCCAAACAAGTATTTCCAGAGTTTATCGCGTTTAAACAAACAAACAAACTCTTCAGCTTTATAATATTAGTATAGATTTGAAAAATACATTGATTTAGATACAAAAAAAATATCTGAACATCTAAAGGACTCTATGTACCGCAATTCATTATAATTTTGGAGTTATAATATGCTGTAAATCTACCTAAAACGGTACCTATTCGGACCCTACTTTTTTAATATTTTTGCTGTTATTGTGATGGGAAAAACGTATTAATTTGTGCGAAATTTTTGTATGAAGTCATACAATTTTTTTGATGCCAATCTGGAGAAGAATAAATTATCTTTAAATGAAGACCACGATATCTTCAGATTTGTGATTGCTTATATGTAAAAGTGGTACCTAAAACCACTTATATTTGTAGAAAAATGTGAAAGCGTCCTTAAGTAGACGTTACGTACAAGTTTCTTTATTATTGTTTCTGCTTGTAGACGTACTGAGCCATTGTAAACTGTTTAGATTCTTGTTTCTTTTAAAAGAAACCTCACAAAATAAGGCCTACGTAAATCAATCTTGCAAGTACAACTCGATTTAAATGTCAAACGGCTACGCTGTTGGACATTTGAATCGTTCAAGAACATCGAAAGTTTCCAAACTTTTGTTTGATTACAAAAATTTGATGATCTCATTAAAAACTTGTGATGTATTTGTGGAGGTATAATTAATATAAATTGACGAATATAAAACGTATCAAAGATGTGGGAAGAGTGGGGGCTTCTGACGTCACTTTGTGGGTAAAAAAAGTACTAAACTTGTGACGTCACACGACTTGACATGACTTTTCGAAGCACTGTATCGTCTTCATCTTTTGTTTACGTGAAAAAAGAAAAAATAAGTGTCCATTATTTTTTAAATCTATCTGAAGGACTAATTCGATTTTTAAGGTGAAATACCCTATTGCTAGATTGTGACACAAAGTCACGCAAAGGGTTAAGCAGAGGTTTACCGAATAGTACACCCATATTTTGCTATTTAAGTTTCAGTCTCTTAAATCAGGGTTGTGCCTAATGCCATCAACTGGGCACAAAGATGGACTATTACTGAAAAATTATTGATGGAAAACCCAATGACATTTTGTTTGATCTGGGTATCAAACCTAGGACCTCATGCTCAGCAATCGCGCAAACTGCGATTTCTACATCTACGAGGCAATCCAACCTGATGATTACATTCTTGATTATTCTGTTAATAATTGTAGTAACTATCTCGGTGTTTAGTTCTGTTAAAGATAAAATCTTGGATTAACTATACTGAAATATTTTATTCTTTCAATAATAGTCTCTTGCGTTCGATATTTCTAAACTTGAACTGGATTTTAAAGCTGTTGATGTTTCAAAGTACTCGGAGAGGTACCGATTTAAAAAGAAAACCGGCTCCCAAAAAAACAACCACTTTTTTGTAGTTTTTTTCTGGAAGTTGTTCTTTTTCATTTTAAGTTGTTATAATTATCCTAAATAAATAACAACAAACTGCGACCTGATACTTACTGGCCCCGTAGCGCTTGTCCGGGATGCTACGCGTGACGTAGCGCCTCTCTGGGATGCTACGCGGGAAGTAGCGCTGCCGTAGCGCCGGCGTAGCACTGGCGTAGCACTAGCGTAGCACCGTGCTACGCGTCCCTACGCGATTCGCATTCACCGCTCATGTTTGTAGCATAGTGCGCGTCACACTGTTTGTGAAACATGCGACTACTGAAATCGTCCTATCTCATCATTAATTGCCTAAACTTTTGCCAACTATGTTAGAATCGGCTTCCAGTCTTAATGTATTCAGCTGAATACCAGTATTTTACATGGATCGAGCGACTGCCTATCTGACGTACAAAACGATTCCAGTTTATCCTGAGTAATACTATACCCGGAAAACGATACTCTTTGCATTTTCTTTTTAGGTACTCATGATTTAATTGAGTAATTTTACCCATCTATTAAAAGACGACTATTTTGAAACGTTGTTCTAGTGGTCTCAAACATGAATGCAATGCGCTTGATTCGATTCCCAGGTCGGGCAAAGTGACGGGTGTTTCCATCAGAAGTTTATCAGTAGCAGGTATAGCAGCGGGATTTATTCCCGATTATTAAATGAGACTACAACATTACTGACGAAATTTGGGTGCACTATTATGTACAATTACAATCCGAGATAGTTGTTCCGGGTCTGGGTATTTTGTGTATGTGAGTTTAAACGTTTGTGAACGCACCCACGATACAGGAGAAATTCCTAGTGTGGGGCAACGTTTTTTATAAAAAAAAAAAAAAAAAACCTGCCTATCACTTCGGGGATTACCGTCGTGTTGTTAGTGTAAATTAGTTGCAAAGTTCCTAAAATACACGTGTGTAGCGTCAATACAGTTGTGAGTCGGTATTTTCTGGTTCTGCACAATAGGGATTAGGGGCGACACCGACGTGTGTGTGTGTGTTGGGGCGGGTTTGGCTATTAGCGGCGCACGTGACCGCCTGGCCTAGTCTCGTCTAGCCTAACTTAATGGCAACCATCTATAGACGGGCACTGAATCATCAATAGTGCACCTCTGCAATGAACTGGACCGGCTGCGTTATATTACAAAGTTATACGACCTATAATATTTGTATCTTTTTGTTTATTTAGCCTTAATCTTATAAAAAGATTTGGTGTTTTAGTGAGCTAGCACAGCCGAGCCGGCATCGCCTCTAATCTGTCGCTAAGCTACTACTTCGCCGGCTTCACACCCCGCCCATACCGGTCGGAGACTCACTTCGGGAAATGTTTGTCCCTAATATTCGAAACGTTCGCACATTGTAGTCTTGGTCCCATCCAGTCAAATTAGTAAGTTCACTTCGGAATTTCAGATACCCAGCTATAAACTCGTATAATCTTTTATTTTGACATCCATACTATAGATAGAAATCTAAATTTTAAAGAACATATCAAGCGGCTTAGTGCACGAGTGCGCAAACTCATATATGTTTTTAAGAACTTGCGGCACGCTGCTGAGCCTTACCTCCTTAAACAAGTTTATTATGCTCTAGGCCAGTCAATATTAAACTATTGCATTTCATCCTGGGGAGGTACTTGTAAAACCACTATAAAGACCATTGAAATCGCTCAGCGCGCAATTCTAAAGGTGTGCATTTTTAAACCCATCCTGTTTCCTACTGTATCTCTATATCAGATTTGTGGAGTTCTGACCGTAAGACAACTTTTCATCCTCAACATTATCCTAAAACAACATATAAGATTACCTTATGACCCCCTTTCCCAAAAACGTCGAAATAAAAAAGTATGTCTGGAACGAACCACTAGCAAAACCAAATTTAGTGAGAGATTTATAGAATTCCTTGGTCCGTTTCTTTATAATAAAATTAATAAAAAAATAAACATTTATCCTCTTACGAAATCTAAATGTAGACAAAGAGTAATTGAATACCTGCAACAACTAAATTATGAAGAGACGGAGTTATTATTACACGTTGTACAGTAATTGGAGTGTTTGGTATTTCAATTAGCCAAAATAATCTTAGATATAAACAAGCTCATGCACTCACAATCACGCACACACACCCCCACACTTGCAAACCCTCACATACCTCCACACACACACACACACACACACACACACACACACACACACACACACACACACACACCACCATTTCCACTTAAACTCTACAAACACCACCTACTACACAGTACACACATGCTCATAAACAATTCACACACGTTATAAACATAATCAATTTATAATGTATCATTAAGTTAGTTATAAGTCAGTCAATCACTATTACAACCAACCATATTTTTGTTTTGTTGGCATACTTTTTAAATATCGAGGGTAACGGCACTGGAAACCGAAATACAGGCATTGCCTAGTTCGGTTACTGTGGCTACATCCATTTTTTAGACATTACTCCTGCCAAAATATTTTCTGTACAATATTACTAAGTTTTTAGAGAAAATAAATTATTATATTATTATTATTATCCTAAAAGTTCCTACTATTGTAGGGTGTCCACCCCGTATTAAAATAATTTAAGGTCAAACGTCAAGAAAATCGGTTTTTTTTTGCAAATATCTTGTTTCCGCGTTTAGCGGCTTCGCCCGCGTGGATGTCGGTTATCGTGACCAAAAGTAATCTTTTCATGCCTCCCATTCAATCACTTACAACCCTTTTTCGCATCATAAAGAAGCCTATGTCCTTTCTCAGGCTCTAGAGTTCTAGACTATCTGTGTACCAAACTTCATTTAAATCTCTAGGCTTATGACGATATTAATTTTTTATGTTATGTTTATTGTTAACCACTGTTCGACACGAATGTTTTGTACACTAGCCCTCTGTTGACAGCAAAAAATTGCTTATCTAAATAAGGAATTTTGAGCATTTTTTGAAGGTTCTAGAAAAATAATGTATCATCAAAAATAACAACTTAGGGGCGTACATACAAGTAGTTAATATTTATTATTCTGTAAAAAATGGGATGACAGTTGATGTGAGAAATTGTCACTTTTGTAGGTTAAACCATGTTTGGTGTTTATCATTCTGGCACGTCTCGTGGGATATTTTCCGTCACATACCTACGCGGGCGAAGGCCAGTAATTTTAATTATTGTCTTCTTCTTCATCGTCCTCTTCCGTCCACTACGCGCTGTAGTATTTCAAAGTCCTCTTCTCTAACGTCATTATGTTTTTTTTTAATCAAGGGAATTGATGGAATTGAATTCTTTACAATATTGATCGTAAATACAAATAGCGAAAAACTCATACACACACCGGCAAAATTAGAGTAACACAAAAAATGGTGCCTTTTTAAAAACTGGTGGTTATTTCGACACGTGGTGTCGCTATTTTAATGAGTACCCTTTTTACCCGACTACGGCGAAGCCAAAAGGAAGGGTAATGATTTTGGCAGTCTATGTATGTATGTATGTATGTATATATGTATGTATGTATGTTCCACCGTAGCGCCTAAACTACTGAACGGATTTTAATAAATTAGGTGTCAATAGATTCGTAAGAATAGCCCGGGTGACATAGGCTATAAAAATTTTATAAATTCTTTTATGACGGAATTTAAATGTCAAAAACTTACCTCAATAAATATTAAATTGAGATAATCATAGCAAGTTTGGTATCAAATGAAAGGTCTTGGCGAGCACATTACAAATATGTATTATATTATAGTTTAAGTACACACAAAAATAAAATTCAAATAAAAAAATTAAGTTCAAAAATCTAAAACCCGACTACTAACAAAATCGTGGTCTTAAAAGTAGAAAACAAGAAAATAATTCTTGTCTGATATTATTCGTAGTCGCATGCCACCTTGCTAATGGCAATTAGCAGCTGACTTCTGTATCAATGAGAACGCCATGAAGGAGCATCAGGTATCAGTGGCTTGCGACTACGAAGAATATCAGACAAGAATTATTTTCTTGTTTTCTACTTTTAAGACCACGATTTTGTTAGTAGTCGGGTTTTAGATTTTTGAACTTAATTTTTTTTTCAACATAACATTATGGGCCTTTTTGACATTTTTTAATCTTCTTACAGAAATTGTACCCTCTTAAGTGTTAATTGACAATTTTTTGATAAGGAATTTGTATTATTCGGTCAATGGTGGCCCTAGCTCAGTTTGTTTGTTTTACTTTGAGAGTTAACATTGTATTGCATACAGAATGAGTGATTTGCCAGCAACTGAAGACGCCAGGGCTGCAACAATGATAGAGGAAGGTCACACTTACCGTTCAGCCAGGCGAACGTTGGGTGTGGCAGTATCCGTGATCCATTGTACTGTGCAACGATTCAGAAATACAGGATCTTACGTGCGCAGGCGAGGGCAAGGCAGAAATCGTGCAACCAGCGCCTTAGACGACCGTTTTATAAGGGTGCAAACTTTGAGAAATCGCCGTCAAACTTTTCTTTGACGGCGACTTCTCGATGACAGTTTTTGGAACGTGTTAGCTTTGATCAAGAATACTTAGGTAAATGATCAGTTGATTATCATACATAATATCATGGTGGTATGACGAAAATCGATTTTAACTTGTGAAGCGCAAAAAACTTAAGCACATACTTATGTACTCGTATTTAAGAATAATCAGTTGAGATTTGCTACTTTTCTCAAATCAGAAACCGGCTGTTAACACCTTAAATTTTAATAGACGGAGGGGTCACCCTACCATAAGTAGGTTCTGAGACAACTTTTAGGATGTCAAAATAAAAGTTTATACGAGTTTGTAGCTGGGTATCTTAAATTCCAAGATTCTTACCTAAGTGGGCTAATATGACTGGACTTACCGTTTAGTAAAGTGCTCGATGACTGTGTCTAGGTGCTTGACTGCTCAGCTAAAATGTGCTCAGTTATTCATTCTTGTACAATTATTGTTTTACAGCACAAAATTGAGGCAAGACCCGGTAAGTTATAAATATACTCGTGATGGGGTTACCTCGCAACTTCCCATGGATTACTTTATCTCTACATCGTTAAGACATACATAAAAATAAAAATAAAAGTTTACAAACTAGGATAATATAATATTATTTTAACATGTCTCAGAAGACTCAATCGTAAAGAAGAGCATACACGCAGGTTGTCTATCTTAGTCATCCGAAACATCCGGACATCCGAAAATGAGCATTCAGTCCCCAGCCCCAGCCACCGGCGACTTTCACAAGCGAAATAATGTTACCCAAAGAAATAAGTAACTCGTAACAACATATTTTGGTAGGTACACTAAGAAAGAAATAACTTTTTTTAAGGTGAAGGGGATAATAAATAAAACTTGCTCTCTTGAAATTCCACCCCTCTGATTTCATCACAATACGTTTTTTTTTAAAACGTTGCCCCACTAGCCACTAGGAATTTCTCCTGTATCGTGGGTGCGTTCACAAACATTAAAACTCACGTACTTACACAAATACCAACAACCCGGAACAACTATCTGTAGGTCATACAAATATTTGTTCCGTGCGGGGATCGAACCCGCGACACGCAGCGCAGCAGTCCATTGCTTGAGCCACTGCGCCAACCGCGCCGTCGTCGATTGTTTCAGCATTTTGCCATAATTATTACGTTAGCCGTAATAAAAAAAAAGTTTTGTGAATACAATGAGCGGTTACGTACAAACTTCGGCTTCGCTAGCAGGAAGATTATACAAATATTACAATTTACAAGAATTGTAATAATTATCGTTCTAGAACATCGAAAGTTATCGAACTTTTGTTTGTATACAAAAAAAGATGGCGACTTCTGATGTACTTGTGGGGGCAATAAAATTGCTCGATTATAATATAACATCACACCTGTATTTCCGGTAGGGTAAGGCAGAGGTGCACCTAATAGTTGCTATAGTTTTTCTTGCTTATCTTTCAAAACTTTATTATTGTATGTATGTATATGTTGTAGGCAAAACTCGTAATCACTCAAAACTACTTTTGACTGGTTTCAGTCAAAACCCTTATTGCGTTAAAACGCGTTTATTCTAATGAAATAATGAAAATGAAAAAATGAAAAATGCTTTATTCGTTTGAACAATTTTAAACCTTAACAACTAGGGGTAGGAGCCTCCTTTTAAGCAAATAAGCCTGTGTTAGGAGACTCCGCTCTTCCGTAACTTAAATTACTAATTTACTTGTTTTATACTGAAAACATTTTTAAAGAAAAAGATACTATAAACTAAAAAAGGTTAAAACTAAACAAGCAGAATGCACGCAGGCATGCGAGTGTGTGATTGAGGGTGGGTGAAAGTGTGTGAGAAGGTGAATAAATGTTAGCTATCGTACAAGGTTATCCAAAGGGTCAAAAAAAAAAACCTCACAAACCTAATAAGTTTCCAAACGACATTTAGGTTATTATAATTTATAGAGAAATAATAAAACAGAAACCACCTAATAATAGTTTTGACGGTCAAAAGTAGATTTGACTAGTCAAAAGTAGTTTTGACTGATTAAGAGTTTTGCCTGCAACATAAATAACACTGGTCAACACTGCTTTTGTTTTAAGTTAGGACCGTATACTAATTATATTCTTATCAACATTTTTGACTTCCTATGTATCGGCCGGCTAGCAGGTTATTACTTGCGCGTCCATGCGCGTCCATGCTCGCTGGAGCACGAGCAACCACTCACAGTACTTTTTCAGCATGGACTGGTACGTGTAGTGTGAGCCACACTCGCCACTTATCAACGCATAAATTGTTGGACGGAAGTCGTTGAAGGAAGTTTATGTTTTCAGTATTCTAGCCAATATTTTTACACATAACACAACACAGAATCGCATAGAATTTGTTATCATCGAAGTGTTAGACAGATTGAAGGGTATCGTTGCCCCACACTAGGAATTGCTCCTGTATCGAGGGTGTGTTTACAAACATTTAAACTTACTTACACAAACACACCCAGACCCGGAACAACTATCTGTAGGCCATACAAATATTTGTTCCTGTGAACCCGCGACACGCAGCGTAGCAGTTCAATCGCTCAGCCACTGCGTCAACCATGCCGTCAAATGTCAAACGTAAGACGTCAAAATCTAATGGTAAGTGAATCCACGTTTCGCCAGTTGTGGCTGCTATTGAGAAATTCCTGATGAAAAAAATACAACATCATATTGTCCGACCCAGGACCTCATGCTCAGCAGTCGCGACCACAAGGCCAGCGAGGCTTGGCAATCCAACATTTGTATTTGAACACTAATCTTATAGGGTGTAAATTAACCCTTCACACAGCCGTTAAACAAGCATTCTGTATATCAAACTAAGTAGGTACACACGCAAAAAAAATGCTGGGAAACCACTTTCTTTTTTTGGGTCAAAAACACATTTTACGGTAAAACTAGACTCATGACATTCACTAGCACTCTTACATCCGTATTTATAGTCAAGTTAAAGTAATGACTTGAACTTAAATAATTACTTATGCAAATATTTTTATGCAATGGGCAAGAATTTAAACGAAGTTATAATCGTCAATGAAAGCAAAACTAAGAATTATAACGTTTGATAGTTCTAACATTAAGGAATTACTAAACTACAGTGAAAAAATCGTATCTTAAACAATGACATTTAACTCAAGTACCTAATAGTAATCACTTGTTTATAAATACGGGTGTTAGAAGTAGAACATTCTGCTAGTGGATGCTTTGAATAGTAAACGGGTCATGGAGGTAATTTAAGTAAAGTTATAACCTGAAAAACTAGTATTTACAAAAATAGGCTGTGAAAAATTTGGAACTTTGACCCCCAATATCTCCGTAACTAGGGGGTTCCCAGGTATGGTCTAGAACAGTGGTGGGGAGAACGAGTGCCCTTCGTTTGCGTTAAGGGTACTTTTACACCCTATATATTAAGCTACAAGTAGTGTTACTTTGTACGGATGGCACGGTTGGCGCAGTGGCTGAGCGATTGGACTGCTCCGCTGCAAGTCGCGGGTCCGATCCCCGCACGGAACAAATATTTGTAACCCTACAGATAGTTGTTTTAGGTCTTGGAGTGTTTGTGTATGTGAGTTTGAATGTTTGTGAACGCATCCACGATACAGGAGTTTCAATGGCGGGGCAATGTTTAAAAAAAAATTTGCTTTCAATATCATCATAACATCGATGTATTATAACCGTTTGATCTAAAGTGAATGTCATGAATCCCACGCCATCTTGCGAGTACACTGTGCCTATTCTTATTATTTTTCTCTGCAGGGTACCTATAGGCCTCCCTTCCCTCTTTCCAGTTGTCCCCATCTAGTGTTGTTGTTCACCCATACATAAATAATATGTATATGCCATAGTCGTATAAACGTGCCTCTAGTCTATTTATACACAATATATCGCGAACTATACAGTTAATTAAGACTGATCGACTATACCTAGCTATAGGCGAGCAGTCGCGGCCGCCGTGATCAACTAACTACTACACGAAAGTATTCATGTTCCACATTAAATTTTCTTGAAAATCTATTTACTCTGCATCGGTTGAAACAAAATGACCGTAATATAAAGCACTTAATTGAATATACGTTATAGCTATCCCATATTATCCTACTGGACAAACGCCCAATCTCCATTCCTTCCAACGGTATTGATTCCGTGCAACTTCTTTCCAATTCTCAAGGAAGACATCAAGTTCGCCCCGCCACCTCCCTGTGTGTCCGAAGGCACCAAACCTGAACTTTATGGACCCACAGCTCGCCCGCATGTGGCAGTCACCTGCTAAGTTTGGCAATTTCGTTAATAACATATTAATTTAATTTTGTTTAGCTACTTATGTACCGATATCATAAATTACATTCTACATGCAAGTTTTTATAATCGGCAACAATAATATACTAACGGACATGCCATGCAGGCGCATAATATTTTAATATGTGGGTTCAATCAACCAAGTACTTGTTATACGAGTATGTGGATTACAAGTATTTCATTCTTATACTTTTATGTACAAATGAAAAACATTTTCCGGAAATTCGTTTTCATTAAATATTAATGAATGAACCATTTTTATCACGGTTAAATTTTATCGCTCCGTTACTAATAAATTGAATTGTTGACGCGGGTGTTTCAAATACAAAAATTTCGTTCGTTTTGCTGCGTGAAAATAGTAAGGGTAGGAACCCAGCGACGTGCTGTGCGGTGGGCAGATCAAGCCTGAGGACTACGGCAAGTACGGCGGGCGCGGCAAAGGGTGCGAGGGCGCGCGGCAATGGTGCGGGGCGCACCGGGGGAGGCGGGGGCGGGGGCACGTGCCTCTTAGCGTGCGGCGCGCACGTGGCGATGAGCGTGCGAGGCGCGGGCGGCCCGGCTCCTTCATCAATCCTGCCGCGAACAGCATCGGGAACGGTCGCGTCCACAATTGAGTTGTGTTTACGGTCCGCGACTGCCGTAACGATTGAGTGTGTACGTTCGGAAAGGGGCAGCGCAAGATGCTGGCCCTCTATACGTTTAGACAGACACGGATACATCGACATGGGGACCGACTCGGCCAGCTCAGGCTGGTACTCCTCGCCGCCCAACGGCGAGGTGTGCTTCCTGGCACCGCAACCGCCGACTCCAGTGGGACCTATGCGCTACTCGCACGTATACTCACATCACCACCACACAGGTACGCTTACCGGCCAGGTTCCTGCCACTCCGCACTGCTGGATGCAATGCATGCCAGCACTCTCTCGCAACGAGGATGAGTGTTGCAGGTGGACGGCGGCTAATAGGCCACGACGATGCACAAACGCTCACACGCGGCCACTTGCGTGTGGAACGCGGTTCGCCGGCTAGTCAGTAATCATAAGCGCACGTGGCGACCGGCTCGGTGTTGTTGTTGACATCAGCTGAGCGGACCGCATCCGCGTGTCCACTGACATATCTTACGACTATACTTGGTTGCGCGACTGGCGTTTGTCATGATGGCGTCGCCGGCCCATGCAGTCTGCACGTGGTCCCGGCACCGGTGCCCGCTATACCTGTGATCCACACACGTCAGCAGGAAATAGCGCATTCATCTCAATCGGTTGCAATAACTGATGAAACGTCATACAACCGAGATATTTAATTTTTTGTGGCTACAACCGATGTTTCTGTCAGCTTTCTGACGACGTCGTGCTGGTCAACCGTCAGAGCCACATGAGTAGGTAATTTATAGTCAGGACTAGTCTACTCTTGTCATTATAATGGCAAGAGTGCCCAAATCATAACTAACTAATAAATAAGTCAATCTTGAGATTTTGGTATTAAATGCAAGGAACTTACGATCCGTCGTAACTTGCTTGGCTCGCTTGTAAATCGACAGCTGCGCGTTGCTAGGCAACGGCGTCTTATCACACAATGGTTCTCTGATAACGAACTACTCTGGACCAACTCGTGGCTATTTTGCTTAATGCCAAAAAATGCACATTACAAGCACAGTGCAAGTGGAGTGTACTACAATATTAATTATATATATTATTATTTATACAATATTAGCATATAATATTATGCCTATCCCCACGAGCTACTCACAATAACCGCTTTTACTATCGAATCTGATCTAATCTAAACTAATATTATAAAGAGGAAAGATTTGTTTATTTTTTATTTGCACCGATTTAACTAAAAAACTTCTTGACCGATTTTGGAAATTCTTTCAACGTTAGAAAGCTACATCTACTACGCCGAGTAACATAGGCTATATTTACTTCCCGCAATAATTAGGAACCTCTAAGAAAACTTGAATAATGTAACCCAATTTTTATTTCGTCAGCGGGCGAAGTGCTATTTTGTAATAAACTAGGTTTAGGTCGCGCCTTTACTTGCATGAGAGTGGATAATTATCCTACCGGGTTTAACTTGGTACGGTATTTAGGTACTTGGTTGAATCATGGAATAGCTCGTGGCCAGATAATAATGACGCTTTGATCATTCTTCTAGTTAAGCCCCGCTTGCCAAGGTTGGTCAGATGATGGATGACCACTCATTACATTCAGTAATAACTAATAACGTTAAGCCATTGGTCCTGACTGCCATTAGCTAATTCTCAGGTCTGGGTTATGCAAGTTAGATACTTAGGCAGTTCATGTAAAGTTCTGGTGTTCAGCTGCATTGGATGCCTACCCCAACATAGTTGAGAAAAGGCTAGGCAGATGATGATGTTTACCTTGGTAGAATAATATCCGCATTGTGATTACTTAAATTTGCCATAGTGGTGAAAGGATTAGCCAATCGACAGAAGTCGATTGCCCAGGGTGCGCCGGACGTATCAGAAAGTAGTAGGATATGTCACTCGGGGAGGCTCCTTTCTTGCACCTGACATGACTGCATCAGCGAGTGGAGTTCGCATAGCTGAATATTGGGCCAAAACGATTTAACTGAAATTTGCCATCGACACGCTAAGAAGATTGTGATTACTGATTACGGTAAAATATATCTATGGTTAAACCTTAGTTTTGGTCTACCTGTTTGCTTAATCTCATCGAAATTACAATTAAAAAAGGATAACCGATTTCAAATACACATAAAAGTAAAAATAAACTTAGAAGGAACAATTTTGATTTAATTTTTTTGTGTGTTTGAAGTCGGTTTAATATTTTTTAGCTTTCCATTTTTATTTTTGCATTTAACATTCAACCAAAACACCTTACCCTAACATTCAAGATTCCCTTATTATTACGTTCAAATCCTTACCGTTGAGGAGTAGTACCTTCCATAATCAGCTCACCTAGATAACCTGAAAGAATACAACCATTATACGTCCCCATAATATTTTATTAAAGAATTATCCTCCAACTCCTAACCGTTAAGGAGTTGTATCTTCCATCAACAGCTCATCAACGTGAAAGTGATGAGTGTTAGATGCGAATACTTGAATAGCTTTAGAATGCACGAAACACGTAATATGTGAATATTTTTGAACCTGAAGCTGGAATGGAGACGAATGGTTGACACTACGCGCTCAGTGAATGACTGTCATTATATCGCTGCCCAAAGAGAGTATTTTGAGGAAAAATTGGCGGAAAGACTAAACGCAACAGAGTCGTGGCATGCGGATGCGATCAACAATCAACTGGTGGACTCTATAAATGACATCGTAAGACAGATAAGACCAAAGTCGGAACCGAATTCTAATCCGCTGTCGCAGGAGATTAAACTGTTATCAGATGAACGTAGGAAAATAAAGGAAATGACAGATCAAAAAGACCTTTCCACAATCAACAAACGTATCAGACACCTTATACGACAACAGTTGCGACAGAGGAAGAACAAACTTATTTTGGAAACGATCGAAAAGCATAGAGTGCCGAAAGTTTTCAGAAAACAGTTGAAGCGGGGTAGCCAGCAAATTCATATGCTAACCGTTAAGGAGTTGTACCTTCCTTCATCAGCACTCACATGAGATTATGATTATCAGACGCAAATACATGATTAGTTTTACAAAATATATGGAAAACGTAAAAAGTGTCTATATGAGGGTTGCCCTCGATTTTCCTGAGATACCATCATCAGATAATGATAATAATAATATAACCTAGTGATAATTGGTTCATTAATGGCGAAGATATCCGGAAACAAACATACAAGAAAAATAAAACCATACGTACGAATTGAGATTTTCCTCCTCTTTGGAAGTCGGTTGATTATGAAAAATACGCACTTTGGACGTGGTGTTACGGACACCATATTACACCATGTTACACACCACATCACACACTGGGCCCTGTTTGATACAAACTACAAGTCTACAATTTTGTAGATAACTGATATATTTGTAAAAAATACAAGTGCTGTTTAATAAACCATACAATTTGTAAAAAATCTACAAGTAAAAATTTTACAAATTGTACAATTGTAAATGCTGTTTAATAAACGTTTACAATTGTAAAAATCGCCTGTAGATTTTGATGACAATTTTGTAGCTACATAAAAAATTAAGATTTGTTGAAGATTTTAAATCGAGGGTAATTTTCATAAATCTTATAGGTACATTTAGAACATTTAGAATTTGGTTTAACTTCTTTTTTATTTATTTGATTAATAATAAATTTTCTATAAATGTAAGAGCTGCATTTCTCTGAAAATCGTATTTAAGATCATGTCCTATCCTCGTTATCAAATATTCGATCGTTCTTTTTTTCATTAAACTTAAAATTTTACGCTTCAAAAGTAAAGTTAATACTTTCCAAAAAAAAAATATGACCGTTGCCGTTCGCTCATAATATTCATCATCATTAATTGTACGAACTATTTTTTAAAGAAAAACTATAAAATTTCTTCACTTGTTTAGCTGAGGTACAAAATTGTAAGTTTCTGACACACGGTGAGTCCACCTGTCGAAATTTTTCTACAATTTACAAATTATTTAAACTTGTAGTTATAATTATGCGTTCAAAAAAACAGTTTTCCCTACAAATTTGTAAATTGTCACCTGTAGAGAGAAAATGTTATGTAGATTTGTAGCTACAAGTCTACAAAGTCAGTTTTCCACCGTGGTAAAATTGTAAATTGTATTCTTTATTAAACAGAAACTTGTAGAATTGTAACTTGTAACCTGCAATTACAATTTGTTAGTTTTATTAAACAGGGCCCAGCCCGTTAAACAATATAATTCATCGAGTTGGTCAGTTATAAACGAACTCACTTTCATACACAATATATAGCAGTTACAGTTAGGTTATTTGCAAAATTGCGTGTTAAGTACTTCAACATAATTATTTGTACGGGATTTCCATGTATATTATATACACCCACATAAAAAAAAAAACAAAATAGGGGTTGTGGAAAATTCCAAGAAAAGCATCGTTATGTATGACACTAAAATGCCAGTGAAAACATTTATTTTGGAATATAATAAATACGAAGAACGTGATCTGTATGAGGGCGTCATCCGGCGTGTATTAAACTGGCAGTTTAGCTATTTAGCGAAATACTATACTGGTTGACTGATACTTGGTGACAACGTGTTTGTACTCATCATTTTGAACAACTTTTGTTGCTTGACCAACTCTTAAATCTTGAAAGAACAAGCTATAGTTATAGAACTGAGAGTATATACTCCACCGAAGCGGAGAAAAGACCAAAAGAGTGTGTTGGTAGCCATCAATAGAATTTATTTAAGTACTTCTACTTTTCTCTGCTCAAACATTGTCACTAAATCTAAGCGGAGGTCAAGTGTTAGCAACGAAATTCTATGTGTGTTTTGAAACACATCTCCTATCTTCTCGTCTTCGCTTTCATGGAGTCCATATTTCTATGAGTCCAAGCTTCACGGCTCCCTCGCCCGGAGTATTTACCTGTAATAATTTTGAACGGTTTTGTATAGACGCCCAGCTTATTTGGCTCACCAACAATTAAAACACTGTATCATAGAAAATAGATTTATAAATATATAAGAGTCACAGACGAGTGTATCAACCTCTTACGGGTAAGCCCATCATGCACAACTTATTTGTCGCTGAATGCGTACTTAAAAACAGGTCAGTATTCAACTACTCACCGAAAATAAATATGTTTTTAAAGTTTATAATTAAAACTAACTAAATCTAAAATCTATACAAAACTTAATTTACATACAATCACCAAAGGTTTTTGTCATTTTTTTCTTTATATTAGCATTGGGCCTAATAAGTGATCAAACAAAACATTTGCTTGGTGGTTTATATCGAGAACCTTATTCAGAAGGCAGTACTCCTCGATACGGCCCGCATTGTGAGGAGGTTCCTGTCTCTGGAGCCCTAACCACCGATAGCTTGGACCCTGCTCCCGATACCGGCGGACCCGTTTGTTTTTCTGGTGAATTTCATTTACCAGCACTGCACTTGTTAATATGTATTACATTCATACCATTTTCATAATACCACTTTACTGATGTGTCAATATCTCTCTGCAACAAATAAACATCGATCGAATTCATATTCTCTGCAATATTTTAATCTTCTGTAACAGTTTCTGTAACAGACTGGCCTGTTGGTCTAGTGGTTAGTGACCCTAACTACTATGCCGGAGGTCGTGGGTTCGATTCCCACCCAGGACAAATGTTTGTGTGATGAGCACGATCATTTGTTCTGTGTCTGGGTGTAATTTATCTATAATATGTATGTATTTAGAAATATATAAGTATGTTTATCAGTTGTCTAGTACCCATAACACAAGCTCTGCTTAGCTTGGGACTAGATGGCGTTGTGTGATAGTTGTGGAATATTATTATTATTATAGTTTACACTCAGAGAATTTCAACTCATTAGCAAAGTCATTACCAAATAAGTTAAACAAAGGTGATATTCAGAGATTAATGACGGAAACAATAAGCCATAGGTTATTCGGTGACGCGTCATTTTGACTTTAGCTCATTTCATATATTTATTTTAACTTTATGCACAATAGTGATACATATGGCGGACTTAATGCCACAAGGCATACTCTACTACTCAACCTAAGGGTTAAACAAGACAACATTGTGGTAAGGTACAAAATAACTAAAATTTCACGATTTCGGAGTTGGTCCCACAGTAAAAATTGTTTATTAGGATGTGAACAACGTTATATGCAAGGTAATAATAGGTTATTTATTACAGCAGGTTAGGTATTAACCACACAATAAAGAAAGAAGAATTTATTTTTTGTATATTATAATATTGTTGTGGGAGTTCAATTTTATTAGAACTGATCGCTAATTTATTACCTGTCACCCAATATATAATATATTATGATCTCTTCTACGACAAAACCACGCGGCTCCAACTACACGTGTGTGCACTGCAATTATTTTTTATAGCGCGCCAGACCTGCTACTTTATAAAATTAAAGCCATACAAAATAGTTGTAGATTGTTTATGCACCGAGGAGATAAAGTAGGATTTTACGTCGTGGGCGCTGTTTTATATAGGTACCGAATGCAGCAAAATAATTACTATGGCTCTCAAGCATAGCGAGGGAGTTAGGACTTAGAATCCTGAAAGCATTTCATAATCCCCTATGGTAAGCTTTTTAGGGATTACTAGCGTGATTTTGTGTGGTGTACTACCACATAACTAAGGTAGGCGAGCCTACTAGTACAGTTGAACAATCTAATAAGTGTACAGCCAGCTAACTTGCATTTACTTTTAAGATTATACAGATACATTTAGAGACTGATGGGAAATGATACAGCGTTTGACATCAGTCGCTTAATGCGACTCGCTTAATGCGACTCGCTATAGAAAACTAAATTGCAATCAATTTTTTCAGTGTACTAGAGTTATAATACTAGAGTTATAGAGACGTTGCACAGAATCGCGACCGTTGCAAGGAATGGAGGGAGGCCTTTGCTCAGCAGTGAGACAACATAGGCTAGCTATAATCTATACTAATATTATAAAGAGGTAAAGTTTGTGTGTTTGTATATTTGTTAAATTGTAAGGGGTAATCTCGGGATCTACTGAACCGTTTTTAAAAATTCTTTCACCAATTGCAGCCACATTATTGCCGAGTGTCATAGGCTACTTTTTATCCCTGTATTCCCACGGGAACGGGATCTACGCGGGTGAAACCGCGGGACGTCCGCTAGTAATATAATAATAGAGTCATAAAAACTCTACCTGTATACTTATTAGGTTGTTCGACAGTACTTACACCCACAGTTCGTCGGTTATGCTTACGTCCCATGTAATAGGGGACGAGCATATTGTCATTAACCGGGCAAATCTATTTTAAACTCCCTGGCTGTTCTGGAGAGCATTGAAGGATTTAATCTATCTATATGATAAACAACTGTCCCATTGCTGGGCAAAGGCCTCCCCAGTCCCTTCTAACTCTACTGATATTTTGCCTTCTCTGGCCAATCTGTCAAAAGCGAGTCAAAATCGCTATCAATGATGTTCTTTTACTACGACTATCATAAATAAATAGGTAAAATTGAACAGTGTTGAGAATTGTAAACGCTGGTCTCGTTCACGAACACGCATACATCGCGCAGAAAATGACGCGCGTTGCACCAGTGTGCGAGCACGCACACCGTGTATGCCTCGCGGCTCCTCACGTGTGTGATTTAGGAAGCACGGTGCACACACTGCATGAGTCTTCGTCTTGTGCTTGCTCCGAGGAGAGAGGTAGCGCGTGACGCCTGCGAACGCGCCTCGCACTTACTGCGTCCCTAGTTAATTCCGCCATATGACGACAGATGCCGCTGATTGGCGCATAACAGTTTTCGTTTCTTTCTTCTGAATTAAGCAAACTCTTTTAATGTTTAAAAACGGGGTTAGGAATCATAGGGCATTAAAAGTTGGTCCGCATCGCAAACAAAAGGTGCTGAAAAAGCTTGCAATTACTCGTCGTAGCCCTCGTAGCATTATGAAATTATTAAGGAAATTCTCAGTAGCTGCTACGGAGTCTGGAGTTGTGGCAATAAGCTCGCCCCCTATTACATGGGACTTATACATAACTGGCGCAATGTGCGTGTAATAGGCACACCTCTGCGTAACCCTTCAGGGATTACAGGCGTGAGGTTAAGTTATATCTATACTTCTATACTAATTATTATAAAGAAGTAAAGTTTGTGTGTTTGTATATTTGTTAAATTGTAAGGGGTAATCTCGGGATCTACTGAAACGATTTTAAAAATTCTTTCACCAATAGAAAGCCACATTATTGCTGTGTCATAGGCTTTTTATCCCTGTATTCCCACGGGAACGGGATCTACGCGGGTGAAACCGCGAGACATCCGCTAGTGAATTATAAATCTATAGGTTGTTCCACCTTAAAATTGATTGAGTACTGTTTCTTATCTAGAGAGTAATAGCGAGCAGAGTAGTAATTGTGTTCAATTAGCTCCAGCGCTGAATGCTGGTCGCGAGGTTAAGGTTACGTTACTACACTACTCGTCGTTTCTCTTGACTTTGACATTTATGATTTATTTTATTACGACCGGCAGCTCTTGCCTTTTTTTTTTCGATATGGCATCTCGCAGTTCAGTTTAGGAGACTGGCTTCTGCTTATCCGGACAATTCCCTGTGGATGCCTTGAGTTTAAGGCCTCCAGCCAGGGGCAAATAACTTCTATAAGGTCCCATTAAAATAGGTGGACAAAATTTTAGGAATCATTCAGACCACCAAAATAAGGACAATGGTAAAAAAAGAAAATTAGAGAAACGCATCAGATACCTACAAGAAAATAAAACAGGTAGCGAAAATACACTAAAAGTGTTAGTTACCCAATATTTTACGTACAAAAAACTCACTTTAATCAGAGTTTTTTTTACTTGGATATGTTTGGTTCAGACGTACTGAACGCTGTGTTAAAATTTGTCCACCTATTAAAATGGGACCTTATATACTAAGTGACTAATCGCTAAGGGCACCCCCTGTAGGGTACGGACCTTGGCTTAGGACGTCACTGGTGGAGGGCAGCAAGGGTACAGGCTGGATCTGAGTTAAATTAATTAGGGGCTGGTTTAAAACTACTGGCACAGCATCGTGGGCTGGCTCTAGCAAGGGTCGGGGGGGGGGCTTGAAACGGGATTTCGCGACGACGGACCGCGGCGGCGCGGTCGGAAAGACGGGTATCTGTATCTGTTCTTTCTAAGAGGTTTCCCTACTGCTCTCTTGAATGATGGTGATAGGGTCGTCGGGTGTGACAAGAGTATGCCGCGGACTGCGGATCATACTTATACGCGATGGATCGTCTTGCCCTGTGTTATTTACAATTTATACAGTCTCTCATTCAAAAAGTAGCTCGTAGGAGCGTGGCTAGATAATAACAGTGGCTCGGATCAACTTTAAGGTTAAGCCGCGCATGCCTAGGTTCGTCAGTGGATGATTGATTTGATGATTATGGTCAGTTGATGACCATTCATTACGTATTGAGTCCGTGCCTTGCAAAGCACGTTAAACCGTTGGTTACTGATGTCATTTGTATCCAATCTTACCCAGGGGCTGCAGTCTCGACAGAGATACCGACAAAATCGCTAACTTTCAATCCTTAATTACTAACGAATAAATTCGGTTGCAATAATGATGCTTGCAAGTAAAGCAAGTCTCTACATCCAAGATGCGTTTCTCGCAAGCATCATTATTGCAACCGAATTTATTCGTTGGTAATTAGCAATCGAAAGTTAGCGATTTTGTCGTTATCTCTGTAGAGACTGCCGGCCCAGGGGGATAGATGCTCTATGTAATTTAGCCACATATTTAGGAAAAGGCTAGGCGTAAGCAGATGAAGACATTTCATTCAATATTAATGTCGAATTGTAACTCAATCCTATGTGTTAATCCAGTTTATAACTAACAGCTATCTGTGTACCAAATTTTATCAAAATCCGTTCAGTAGTTTTTGCGTAAAAGAGAAACAAACATCTATACTTACAAACTTTCGCGCTTACAATATTAGTAGGATGAATAACACGAGCGATACGTTTAGTAAGCATGTCCAAATAGTACCTACCTATTTATTCTCTTGTGCTAAACTAGTGAATTACCCAAGCCGACTACTGAACCCTTCACTGTGTGTGCTCTGTCACATACATAGCCGGTTTTTACTGATTTATGTAGTTAGTCAGCATTTCACAAATATCTGAAAGCGTTAAAAAAAAGTCACTAAGTCGACACCTCTTTGGTCAAAATCTGATAAGTCATTGGACAAGTATTTTTGGGTTACGTTTTAACATCAAGCCTTCCAAAACCGTTGTCGACTTCGCAATTTCACATAAGTACCACATATGCCTTCAATAAGTTTTATAGATTTGAAGAATAAACCTCTCTTTTACTATATTAGGTACAATAAATTGTATATTTGTATTGAAAATGTAACGCACTCACACACTGAACAGCTGTGTTAGACTCATGTGGTGTCAGTCAACGGCGACAAGTAATATGTCACGTTGCAGGGCCCCGAGTCTGCTATTCAATAGTGTCAGAATGGTCGATCATTGATCTCATAATGGTTGATTTACGACAAGCCAAAAAGTACCTTAAGTCGACAGGCATAAGGTACTTTTTTGGCTTGTCATCAATCAACTATTATGAGATCAATGATCGACCATTCTGACACTATTGAATAGCAGACTCGGGGCCCTGTGTTCATGAAAAACTTCATGAACTTGGCATTGAAATGTATACAAACAGGCGTTCTATTGTTGGCCACTATTATTGTTTGGAAATTATTCAGCATTGTTGTAGGCTATCCTTTGATTTCAGCGAATCTTTCAACTTTGGCGATAAGCTTGAAATTTCGTGAAATTAGGCTATCTCGATCGAATCGGACGGGCGCTAGCCTCGCGCTCGAGAGCGGAGAAAGAGCACATTGTGAACACATCAACGTTCACAAAGATACCGGCAAGGTCGTTCGCGGCGCTTTCAAAAATCTGTCATTATCTCTAAATGAAACGAAGCCCCGCGGCGCACCCCGCGCCTCACCTGCGTTGCCCTGGCCCATGAAGACTTCGGAACTAAGGAATCGCGAATGGCTCGCAAAAGCGTATTCCCATACCTACAAGTCAGACTTTATACATGCAAGAATAGCCCGCGCGGTACATGCCACTGATCCGGCAATAAATAAAAGTTTCATTTAGTGGCTACTGAAGGATGCAAGTGGTCTAATGGTGTGGTGGTTAGGCTGTCCGTCGCCAGGTGCAGCGAATGTAAACACCGTTGTTATTGTGCCCGTACAATGGCGCGATAACAACGTGATAAGCGCCAGGTGACAACCCTGACATTGCACGTCATGAGCTCCACCGCCTCCCGCCGCGTTGCCTGCAGGCTCAGCGCATTGTCTCGCCTTGCCTCCTCCTCGCATTGTCTTGGTCCACGTTGCTCGCAGACGCTTCACTTCCTTAGCGACGACCCACTTCCACCTCTCATATAGACCTACCACGTGATGACACGATGACGTCACACTGACTGAATGCCTCGTTTTTGGCACAGATATTACTTACTTATCGACTATTTAGAAAGTCAAGCAGCGATACTCGGAAGCATTTTCTGAGTACATAGCACTTGGACTAACACTGTAAATGGTCTTGTGATAAGCATATTTATAGTTTGAGATGCCATTGAAATTGTTACAAACCTCTTTACGAGCGAGCGATAAGAATGTATGCGAACGTATGGAAAATGAATTGGAAGGTGCATACGAGATGACGTCAGTAGTACCATGGATAAATAAGGAGTAAATGATAGCGTTTTAGTTGATAGGGGAGAATGGAAGAAAAAAAAACATGTTGCGCCAGCTCTAAATAGCATGGGATAAGAGCAGGTAGCATGGGGTCGGCCGGGGCCGGCACAGGGCACGTGGGGGCACGCTCGCGGTACTGAACACTGACCAGCATCACATCTATGCTAATATGCGCATTAAGTGCTGCAGTGTTTTTGCGCAGGTTTCGGCAAAGGTGAAAGTGTTCGTGTTTTTGAGAAAGGAAAAGTTGCTTATTTTTTGTGGTAAGAGGCTCGCTGTGTGCCCCTCCCTCCCCCCTCCCCCCCATCCGAGTGCGTCCCGCGCCTCCTCCGCCCGCCCCGCTCTCTCTCATGAAAGTGAAACCTGTCGGTCGAGCGCCGGGTTTTGGCAGCGGCACCTCTCGTGCCTCTACTGACCATTGTTACGAATTTACAATGTTCGCATATATATGCCATACTTTTTATAAAAGACTATAGGGTTTTCTACTAATTAAACCATAACCGGTAACCATGATTAAGTTTGTTTTCATAATAAATAAAATATGAAACAGTTTTCAATGTCTGCCTTCGGTTTGGAATTGAAATTTATTTGATTGCTCTCTTTATAAACTTAGCCCGTGATTAAAATGCACAAATCAATAAGAATTAGAGTCTCTCATTTGCTTTCGATGTATTCACTGTTTTCAGCAGTTCTTAAGTAACTTTCGCAATTATTAAGAAACCAAACTATCATTTCATCTCCACGACACTCATCTCCAGGATACTTAGTGCAATGCTAAGTCTCCTAAGTGCGCGATGTTATCTTCGTCGTTAGCTGTAAAACAAGTAAATGCCTGAATGAAAATGGGATGTATATAAATAATTTTCCTGTTTATTTGAGCGACGTGGAAATATTTCCAAATCGTAAAAGAACAAAGAAAGGCTGGGCGGAGACCCTTACTTCCTCGGCTTATCACCTTTGTAGACTGTAAAAAAGGAGGATGACACATTTGTATATCAACTGGTAGACTAGAAGTTACTAAATATTACATTTATCATTAAGTAAAACTATAAATCTGGTCTCCCATGCATAAAACTTCAAAACCTACTTGACCCAAATGCGAAGAACAGCTGATTATTTTCATGATTTCGATGTTGGTTCCGTGAAGAAAGTGGTTCAGTTTGGTAGTTTTCTTTTTTTTTAATGACATCTTTCTTGTCAAAGTAAGAGGCTGGTTGGGGCCTTGAGTGTAAGGCCTCCAGCTAGGACATCCTCGGGGAGGGCAGCAAAGGGACAGGCTGGATATGAGGGAGCAGTTTGGTAATCTGTAGCATACCCTTAAATATGAGCACACCTTTCTAGTACACATAGGTATTTACAAAATAAATAATCTCATATGCTAACGTGAATTACAGTACTCCAACTAGGAAGTTAAAAAAAAACCTAGTTCGTTGTTATTGTCCCAGACCGAGCTAGCTCGCGTGACCGTCAAAAATACCAAACAATAATAAAATGGCGATAGAATTAAGCAGCACTAAACAAGGCGGGTTCAAGTGTACGTCGATAGCCCCGGGTTATCGCACACACGCACACACGCACACACGCACGCACGTACAGAACGTCGCTTTCATTATGCACCATCCGCGCCCGCGGTGATCGCTCGCGCAGCCTTTTTAGAGTTCTGTAGCCGACTGCCGAATGGCAAAAAACGGAACCCTTATAGATGCGTCATGTCTGTCTGTCCGTCCGTATTATCACAGCCACTTTATTCGGAAACTATTAAGACCACACAATTGAAACTTGGTAGGTATTCTGTAAACCGTTTTACGGTTTTTAAACAAAAAAAAAAGATTAAGGGGACCCAAAGATTAGGTAGGTACATGAACTGAAACTAAATAAAACTTTTTTCATCAAACATATTCGTGTTGGGTGTTTAAAGATAGGTCTGTAGAACTGACATTGTGGTTTCTAAATCCATTTTTTCTCAAAGTCAATCGGTAAAAGAGTATTTATATGTCCCTGCTATAACAAGAAATAATACAAGTTAAAGCGGGCTTCCCTACTACCATGGTACGGAACCCTTAATTTGCAAGTCCGACTTGCACTTGGCCAGTTTTTCTCAATATACTCATCGTCTTTTGCCTAGCCTTTTTCCACCTATGTTGTGGTCGGCTTCCAGTCTTACCTGATTCAGCTGAAAACCAGTATTTTATATGGAGATACTACCTATCTGACCTCCTATACCTAGATAACCTAGTTGGTACTGTGTATTAATACGAAAACCCGCGGTGAGACTGGGTGTCGGACTTTCAGGCCTCTGCCTACTACTTAACGACTGTCAAAGATCGACAGCCGCGACCAACGTGCTTTCTGAGCCACACAGGAAACTCGGTATGTAATTGGTGGTCACCCATCTACTGACCAACTGAGGCAAGCGCAGCTTAACTTATTAACTTATCTTTGCTCATACGAAGATACTTTGGAAAATTAAATGTAGGAATTTCGTTTTCAACAAACCATTTTCATCATACAGAAAAAAAAATATCTTAAGTTAGAAAAACAGAAGTTTTTTTATCTGCTTTCCTCATGATGTCTCTGTTACTCGTAACAAAAGCAGGTGCTCCCCGAACTTTGTGCCTATGAGTATCGTATTCGATGTAATGCCACGCTAGTTGGTACCTACTGCACGACTCGAAACATACATCCATTGTACTTGTTATAAGTGCAATGTAGTTTTGTCAGGTGTTTTGTTTCACTTCCGCGGTCCATTGTGACGTGTTACCCGAGATTTCTATTGAATATTGTAAGTTAGAAGAAATTCCTTGAACTTGTTTAATTGATAAACACACTCGTCTCAGTGTTTGTCAGGTCAGAACGCGTGCTACCGCCGACGTAACCTCGATTCTGTCTGCGGGTCCTGCGTGGACACCTTCTCTGTCATTCAAATGATGATTTTACGGCCAATTTGAGAACCTTCTAGAAGTCACTCGACTAGCTTGTGTACCTAGGTGTGTGTTATGTTAAGTTACGTGATTCGTCAAGTCACCTCGTGTCGCGCTTTCATCTCGTCTCATCTCGTGTTGCTCGCCAACGAATCACACAAGATAAGAGCTCCTTTGTCAAATGATTGTAGGATTGTTACACTTCACCAATCGGTCCACGTCGGAAACTCAAACACTATTGATACAAGTAATAAAACAAAAAGTATGCTCAAAGTTTTAATATACAGTGGCGGGCAGTGAATGTCACTTTGAGGTACACACCAACTAGTTCTACTCCTAACAATAGGCGACGTCTCCTTCTTCATGGCTTCGTGTAGACAAAACTAGCTTCATTTCTAGCATGTTCCAAGCCATGGCAGTAAAATAGGACAGTTTAGTAGAGAACTAGCTTGCTGTCCTGGATTAAAAAACTGGCCTCGTGTATCCCGGGCATTAACGTATTCCAATGTCAGCCTACGGGCAGAGTCCAAGTGTTTTCACTCAATATGACTTCATTATTTTTAGAAAGTTCATTCAATAGTATCATCTAGTCAGCCTATACTACGTAGTTCACGCCTCTCCCAGGCCGAGGATCAGTCTTTCGTGCGGAGGCTGCATTAATTGTAGAGGTCAGAGGGACGAGAGGAGTTCAGAGGAGACGATAAACTGTTTAAATTTAATTCAAAACCTAGATTAACACAAATAATACTTTTATCCCGTTAGTACGTATGATCCCGTGGGACAATTAAGGAACTCCACGCTGGCAAGGCCGCGGGCATTAGCTATTTAACTATAAAATAATGTTTCTGGTACCTATCTGTTATATTATTTAAACTGGCTTACAATTCTCGCCTTGGATTTGTTGTGAAATTCCTGAAAAAGTGCTCTTGTGTGCGATATGAGTCAACGCCAGCTGGGTGCGCCGAGTAAACACCATTGTAGTCGCTATCAGTGCACGCGCTGCCCCCCCCCCCCCCCCTCAATTTACCCCCCACTCCACACAATCGTCCCCCGCTTTTGAAAACAATTCGATATTATAAAATGTAGTAAAAATCGATTTTCTACGTTTTTTTCTGAGTACTATTTAGACTAACTTAAACTACCATGAAAATATCTTGCCTACCAAACGATTCGAGTGACACTTGTTTTATATCTGTTGTAGGGATATCGCCATAGGTTAAATAGTTGGATTAATCGGTTGAAATATGACAACACCCAGAAAGTCGTATGGTTTCCTACACTCGATGACATTCAAATGATATCCGGTCTTAAAAACGGCAGTGCCTCTGGGTTAGACAATATTCCCGCCAATATTCTAAAAAAATATGAATTTAAGCTTGCATCTCCAATAACACACCTCTGCAATATAAGTTTCTCAAGCGGTGCTTTTCCTGATACGTTTAAGAAAGCGGCCGTCACTCATATTTTTAAGGCCGGTGACAAGGGTTTCATTGGCAACTACCGCCCCATACTACTGCTACATACCGCATACCGCTACATACTGTACTTAGCACACCAACAAAAATTTTAGAAAAACTTGCAAACAAGAGACTAGTTAGCTATCTGGAGACAAATAATATACTTTCGTCAAATCAATTTGGTTTTAGAGCGAATCGGTCCACTAATGACGCGATTCTAAAAATAACGGGAAACATAACACATATAGATAAAAGAGAAAAATGTGTAGGTGTTTTCCTCGACCTTCAGAAAGCATTTGATACTGTCTCGATCCCTATTCTAATAAGCAGACTAGAAAACATCGGAATCAGGGGGTTGCCACAGGAATGGCTACTTAGTTATTTATCACGAAGAAGTCAATGCGTTCGCCTTGATAATATGACTAGCGATGAAGCTTCCTGTTCATACGGAGTTCCCCTGGGAAGTACGATTGCCCCAACCCTATTCCTGGTGTACATCAACGAGCTGTGCAATATCACAATCAATAAAGCTGATGTCATAATGTTTGCCGACGACACATTTCTTCTTTTCCATGAAAAGTCATGGAATGATCTAGAAACAGTCTGTGAATCGGGTCTTTCCAAAGTAACAGCTTGGCTTGAAGATAGTCTGCTTTCATTAAATACCTCTAAGACAAAATACATATGTTTTAGTAAGACTAGAGCAGGAAGCCCCAAGAACTACAAAATTAGCAGCCACACGTTTCCTTGTAATAGGAAAACCAACAACTTTTCATCTTGCATGTGCCACAAGCTAGACGGAGTGAACTCCATCAAATATCTGGGTGTAATCGTTGACAAAAACCTTAAATGGACACAACATATCTCTGTTACGGTCAAAAGAGTGCGCAAGTTAATTCACATATTTTAAACCCTGAGACATGTTGCTGGTCTAAAACTTCTGTTACAAACATATAAAGCCTTATGCCACTGTGTCTTGGGATACGCTATCTGCGCTTGGGGTGGGACAGGCAAGACCCATATGATCGAGCTGGAGCGGGCTCAGCGTGCCTTCCTAAAAGTACTTCTGTCGCTGAAATACCGAACGCCCACGATCGAGGTATACGGAAAAGCCAAATTAAGTACTTAGCGTCCGCAAGCAATTCCTCTATGAATGCCTGCGAAGATACCACCGATACGCTATTCCGAGTTTGCCTTTCTCATCCAAGAGGATTGACAGGTGCCCAGTTGAAGGTACCAAAAGTGTTTTCGCTAGCAAACACTATAATTCTATTGCCCACATCTTTACAACAAAATCGGCCATGAAAAGGGTATAAAGCAACTAAAAACACTAAACAACTTCCAATTCAAAAAAAGCTGTTATTGACTGGCTCGAACATTACGAGTATGACGAATTCGAAAATCTATTTGGCAGCATAACATAAGACCCTGTCAGATGCATACACCTTTCATACATCCACAAAGACTCTCACACACACACATCCTCACATACACATTCACCTCATTTACACACACTTTACGCAGAACGCAGTGGTCCCTAATCTTATTGAATTTGTAAAATGTGTACTCCCGTAGTCCCGTGTCGTGTTATTATTACTTTTTATTTTTAAGCTGTGCTTGCGTAGGTCGCTCTGTGGATGGGTGACCGCCCGACATACCGAATTTCTTCCGTGCCTCGGAAAGCACGTTAAGCTGTTGGTCCCGGCTGCCATATATATAGATCTTTGGCAGTCGTTACAGGTAGTCAGTGACCTGAAATTCTGACATCCAGTCTTACCAAATGGCATCGTATTACCCAGTACTAACTGGGTTGCGGGGGTCAGATAGGCAGTCGCTCCATGTAAAATACTGGTATTCAGTTGCATCCGGTTAGACTGGAAGCCGACCCCAATATACTTGGGAAAAGGCTAGGCAGATGTTGATTATCTTTTTTTTTTCTCTCTCTTTCTCTTTAATTGTTTTATTGCAAATAATTTTAATGCATGCATAAAACCTATAATGTATCACAATTTTGTCTATCGCCTTTTTACTATGTTCTTTGTAAATTGAGAGGTCTGGCTCTTGTGATACAGGTATTCCTAGTACAAGAGCCAGAGCTACACTGATGTTTGTGAGGAATTATTTTGTCAATAAAGATTTAATTTAATTTATTTATTTATTAGTACCGATGACGAATCGTAACTAATAAATAAATAAAGTCTATATCTTGCAAAGGGTCCGAGCTAAAATTATGATGGACTTCAAACACGGCTTTAAAACGTAGCTAAATGATGATGAATAGTGTGTATTACAAAAACGTTACTTAACGATGCTTCAACCTCTAATTAAATTAACTGTATCGATCACTGAATTCATTCACCAAAAAAATCGAAAAATAATACCTAATCGTAACTATGAAAACAAAAATCAAATCGTGGTCATTTGTTTTCTGATGATAAGTCGTTTTTACTTTGCATGAAAATGATGTCTGTAAGGCGTAATAACTAAATAAGGCAAGTTTGATAGGAACTATTATATCGTGACTCGATAATAGATGCTATAAAGAGCGCTTACGCTCACAAGTTTCGGGAAGACGCCAGTTAAGTGCAGCGCCCGCCCGGTAGTTCCCGGGCGAAAGTTCCGCCTTGCAAAAGACTTCAACGCGCGCTCTATCACGTTTCGCCCAATGTTCAGTAAGCGCGTGTCGGCTGCATAGCTACTAACGTTCATATTGTGTAACATTATGGGTTTGCACACCATAGACAGGAACTAGTGTTTGTTTACATCACTAAGGTTCTATAGTGCTGCGACTTAGTGATTGTTTCCGAAAAGAGATTTGAATCAATGTCATGTTTTGCAGCTTGCTTATCGCTTACTCGTTTCAGTTGTTACTTCAAGCTTTGTGCTCGCTGTACCAGGGAGTCAAGGCAGTGCTGTCTAGTTTATCAAGCGATGTAGTTCTGTAAATTCTGGTTTGTTATTGTATATGAATGGGTACTCGCGAATGATTACGTGATGATGTTAGCGACACAGCGTGCTCGTATAACCTAGTTGTCGGCTTTGTTTACAAGCGGCGTGCGACACGTGCGCTCTTGTATACACACGACATGCGCGCTGTGTGCACTCATCAGTTATCGGCGGCGAGAGTGATCGCGTAGAGCATCGCGGCTATTATGTCACCGCAATTAAAAACTGTGTGTTGCGTGCTCGGAAGTGCAAGAAGGATGGGGGGAGGGCGGGCGGGCGGGCGGGGGAGGGTGAGGCGTGCAGAGAGGGGGGCGCGCGGCGGGGCGGACCCGCGTGCTCGGCGCCCGCTCAGCAGTCGCGCGCCGCACGCCGCCGCGCTCGCACGCCGCGTTTCGCGCCCGCCGCGATGAGTGATCACTGAGCGAGTGCGTCCCGAACGCCTCGACTCGACCCCATGGAGTACCAGCACCAACCCTGCCAGCCGCTGGGCCCCCCCGCGCCCCCGCCCGCGCTGCTGCCCCCCGCGCCCCCGCCGCCGCTACCCTCGCTCCCGCAGCTGCAGCACGGTCACGCTCAGGACGACGACCGCTGGAACCAGTACCACATCTGGAGACAACACGTCTTCGTCAACGGTCAGTGGCAATCCTCGCCGACACCTGACCACCAGGAAGCGCGCGCGCACTTTCTCCGTCGAGGCACTCGCGCGCTCAGATTTGTGATTGATGCTGCCCCCGAGCGCCCCCGAGCTCGGCGCCCGCGTGAGAGCCGTGAAAAAAGAGAAAGTGCGCGAGCGCCGATATCAGCCGAACTTTTCGGTCGATTGAAAGTTGTTGGTTTCGGCACCGGGGCCTTTCACCCGCCGGAGTCATTTCCGTGACTTCTCATCTCCTTAGGTCCAGGAGGCCGGGCAAGCACGCGTCGTTCGTGGCGATACGCGTAGTTTTTGTTTTTGGTCGCGGGTCACGTCTGTCGATAATGGGCGATAACGCGAGCTGGTCTCAGCAAGGCCTCAGACACACTTGTATGAGTACCTACACATGGTGACATGTTCTGTGTCGGGGACTGTGTGCCAGAGTGCTGTGGTCCAGGAAGCGCGCGCACGTGTCGCGGCTTGTGTCTGGTGTCTGTTATCGCGTTAGGCACGTGCATTTGTATCGCATTCCGAGAGCGGGACGCCGATCAATATCATAATATACGATTTATACTGCGCTGTTTGTCGTTCTTAGTACTTATTCGCTATAGAACGTACACGGCTTGATGTTTTCGAGCAGGCAGAGCACTTCGCCCTTAAACTCGATTAGTTCGGTAGGCAGCACAAGAAGCCGTAGCAGCGAGACACGTTGACCGGACCGGACCGGAATACTGCGCTAATAATATTAGAACATTACGAATATCTAACCGAAATAAAACAGAAAGCCATCATTTAAGGTACATCTATTCGCGGAAGTGACCCAAAGGCAATAGGTTTACTGGTCTATCGGTTCTGTATTATTTTAATATATGTTTGAGTGCTTGTTATCAGTATATTGTAATCGCTGTAATTCAATCGAAGGTGATGTACGAATGATGTGGACAAAGCTACAGTGAAGTTGTGTTGGTGCGTTGGGTACAGTCACGAACACCAATATGTATGCATGACTTAACTTGTCAAAGTGATTTTCTTTTGACTTACGTTTTTAAGAACACAGCCTCTTGGAAAAGGTCTTACATCAAAGTAGAAACCCTTATTTCCCAAGAAAATTGATTTTGAATTTAGCTAAGTGTACACATATTTTTGCTCGAGACTGTACCTGCGCTTTCTCCGAAATTCCAACCAATGATTTTATTATGGTAGATAGAAATTTTTTTCAAGAAAAAAAATGTAGCAGTTTAAAATATATGTCGATAAAGTTCAACATAGAAACATTTACAGTGAAAATTGGTTAACTGGGACCTGAATAAGTGAGAAACCTCTATAACTGGAACTGAAAGTGAAAGTGTATGAAGCAAAGATCACTTCAATTACACGAATAAAAAAAGGTTTTTAAAGGGTTATTTTAAGCCCTTACGGTTTTGTGTTACTCTGTGAACGACTTACCGGAAGTATGGAAAACCAAACCGGAACCCCTCAAACAAAATGAAAACTCGTTTAAATCCGCCTGAAAAGGCTGTAAAAGGCAATTTCCTTAAAAGTCAATCAGTCAGTTCCCAGATGATGCGAACTCATAGTTATAGTTGGGTTTGAAAGCCTTTTTTGTTATATTTTACCTTTGTATTAAATAAAATGATTATTATTATTTACCCAACGATTACTGGTTGAGTCCAGTTGTCTAAAGACTCACTAGTCTCTTAGAATGCAGTAAGAACATTACGAACGACACTTGAATACTACATCGTCACGCGAGACTCGACGTCGTACACAGAGATAACCTCACGATCACTTAGTTTATCTTTAATTTTATTCTGCCACATCTTTCATAATAATGAAAAAAATACTTTTAGACTGTTTTTTTTTTTGTTCTTTCTTACTTTTGTTGTTTCCGGAAAAGATGTGAAAAATAATTCAGAAAATGGAAATAAATATTAAGTAGTTGTCATTTATTCAAACTACGTCTCCATACTTTGTCCAAGTCATAGTATTATCTTTTCACAGATTGTCTACTAGCCCAGTAAAGTACTAGCAACCTTATGACACTGATTTTAAAGACCACTCTAATTTTCACAATGATGTGAAATAAGAGCTAAAATAATGGTGAAAGAGCTACATGACGTATCATCACTTCGAGCATAATTGAATAAAGGAACTTCATCATTTTGATGCAAGCGTTATTTGTATAAAATTGCGTTTGAAACGCTTTCATATCGCAACCCGGAGCTAAATATCCTAAATATCGACTTTCTGATGACTTGGACACAACATATTCAGCCCAGTGTCCTAATTGACACATTTTAAATTCAATGTTTTTTTCACAGACAGTACGGACACCGTAAAATATAATTATAAGCTTAGCTTAGTTTAGTACAGTCAGATAAAAAAGTTTTAAAATATAATAAAAACAACTCGATAACAGTAACATTCATTGATTTGGTATTATGTACATATTATTGAAACAGTCATTATTATCCTTTGAATGTATAAAAAAACCTTTCAAACATTGACTTAAAAATAATTTGTCAAAGTTTTTTTAATTGTGTCCTTAAAGCAATTTATTAATATAAAGCCACCCCAAAACTAGTTTTTCAATTAAATTAAAATGTGTCAATTCGAACTCTGTGTCCGAATAAATCGTATCCGGGTCGTCAGCCAGTCAACATACTTTCGATTAAAGCCAATTAATTTCCTTCTCCCGAATTATTTTCACAAGTAAAAGACGGCTTATAATAGGGTCAAATATGTTTTGGATGCCTGTTTTGTCTTGAAAGCTTGCCATCGCAGGTCTTTTGGGACAGAGAGAGAGAAAAGTCATAATCTAGGTACTGAGTACGAGTAGCACAACTACACATAATGTGACAATGATACGTGTCATTTTTAGGATTCCGTTGCCAAATGGCTAAAATGGAACCGTTACAGATTCGCCCTGTTGGTGTCTTTTATGAACACAAAACAAAACTAATATAAAATCACAAACAAAAAGTCAACAAAAAAATTGTTATGAGTTAAGCATTGACAAAATAAAACTGGCTATGTAACTGTGCGAGGTATTTATTGACAGCTCTGAAAAAATTTAATGATATAACGATTGTTAATATATTTGCTCCTAAAACCGAAAAAAAGTACTCTAATTTCTAAAGGAGGAAAATTCTGAAATAATGAGGATTGTAGAACGCAAAAAAAACTTTTAACGGAAATAACACAAGTAAGCTTAAATATTTCGTTTTTAGATACGAGACTTTTTCCTTAAACAGCATAAGTAACTGTCCGATGTTTACGAAGATTAGTTATTACTGATTATTTTATAGAATAAGCTGCAAATAGCTCACTTTTAGGACTTACTTGAGTGATCACTTTTATGCAAATTTAAAATTTACATGTTCTTAAAATAATCATCATCTATTTAGGTTTTTCCTAGCTATATCCGGGTCAACTTCCAGTCTTACCGGATGTTACCAAATACCAGTAATACATAGGCCTGTACCCCAGCAGTGGGCATAATATAAGCTATTTATACACAGCATATTACGATCCCGCTTGTCTTTAAAGTAACCATCATTTCCATTCAAGTGTACACGGCTCTTCAATACAGTACTAAAGCCATAACTATAGTACCTACGCTTTGAATGAAATTAATATGTATTCTTCTTCCAACTGTCTCTTTATCATAGTCAGTAAAGTAAACTGTGAAGTTCGTCGTGAGCTCCAGGCATATAATATATAACACCTGGGGGTCTAAAATGGCCACTTTTGCAGATCATAATGTGAATTGCGTTTAAAAGCGTAAAATGGACCTTTCATAATGAAAACTGCGTCTGTGACTATTTTACGAATGTTAACGCAATTCATATTATTTTCCTATTAAGTATGATGTATTTTAATAAATTGTTACAGACGCAGTTATTATAATGAAAGGTCCATTTTACGCTTTTTAACGCAATTCATATTATGATCTGCCAAAGTGGCCGTTTTAGACCCCCAGGTTCTCTGCAGAATCACCATTTACCTTTGCACTTCACTTGAAGCTACATCACTATTTGTGACATCAAGCATTAAACCCTAATGTGACATCAATAACTAAAGGAGAGCACTAAAAAGAGTTTTGAAAAGTCATCTCCTAAGGGGGGGCTTAACAAATGATGAAAGTGTGTATCTCAAGGAGGTATGTCATGTTTGCCAATGAAAAATCACATAGCGGCACGTGATTCGTGGTCAAATTAAGTAACAATTCGACGTTTTCCATAGCTTAACCACGTTGGCGTTTAAAAAACAAATATCATAATCTGAAGCGCCTCATGGCTGTAGATAAAGTTCAGTCCAATCTGTTCTCTACTAGTCAGTTGCAGTACATTCGTAAACTTAGTGTATTATCCATGCTCCTGAACGTGACTCCTGCCCATGGTCACGCAGCACGCACCAGCACCAGCGAGTACCACTCGGTCGACAAGGAGCCCGAGGGGAGGGGGGGGCGAGGTATCAGCGCGTCATCGGTCCTCGTATCTTTTTGATCAATTCGAGCGTGGCTGCGTACACTTTCACTCAGAATATTTGGGAAAAAGTGGCGACCTTTTGGCGACTTTCTCCTCCCCCCTCCGCCCGAGCCCCGCACGTCCCTCGCGCTCGCCCTCCACGAGCTCTCTTCCGCGTGCGCGTGGGCACAGACCACTTTTACTTTTAAAACTTAACAATGTTCTTCTAAGTGATAGCGATCGTGTTAGAAATTTCGTACACCATCGCGGTTTTTAGTACCTTCTTTGAATGCTATATTTAATGTAATTATGTACTGAGTCGTTTGGTTTGTTTTCTGGTGACTTGCAAAACTGTTATGAATTAGTTTATCTTTCCAAATGACGTTATTTAGGTTACTTATGGTTTGTCTGTTTGCTTGTACAGGCATGCCTTCTATGAAGGCAGATAGTTCTGTGATCAAGGAGTCGCTCATGTGTTTTGCTAGAAACTAATACTATTAATGGATTATAGGACTTCCTAAGAATTTCCACATTCCGTTCTTTAGGTATCGTAGTACCCAGTACTAACTGGGTTGTTGATGTCAGATAGGCAGTCGCTCCATATAAAATACTTCCATTCAGCTAATTCCATTTAGACTAAAAGCCGACCCCAACATAGTTGGAAAAAGGCTTAGCAGATGATGTAGAATTTCGTCGCTGACTTCAGTCGATGTGGCAGAGCTACGCTAGGACTGCTAAGTTGTTATCATTAATATTTAACTAAACGCAAACAAACTTAATATGTGCATACGTTGCTAATTGGTAACCTGTTGCATACCTGGTAAATATAAGAATGTAACGTTGTGTAGCAAGGCGTGGGCGGAGCAAGCCGCGGTGCGGGGGGCGCAGGCTCCACGGCGAGAGTAAAAGTAATCTTCCGGAGTGTTTCCGCATCGCCCCTCGTGCCCCGCGCGCCGCTCCCCCCGCTTGCGCCCGCGCTCGTACCTTCCGACTTTTACTTTTCCGCGGCGCACACATGCGCGCGCGTTCCAAGTTCCACTGATCGATCGCCTCTACGTTTTCCTCTGTAGTTCCGTCGCTAAGGTTTTGGTCACTTTCTATGCTGATGGTGTCCACTTGATGTATTCACAGATCCAACGTGTTACAATATTTATGTTCCTCTACATTGTTGCCATTAAAATAGGCGAATTGGTAATTTGGTATGCATTAAACTGGTCTTGCGAGTATGCAACAATACTTGGATTTGTGCACCACTAGAATCTCATTTTATTTAGTGTCGAAGATTTTTATTATAATTATTATTTAGTGTATACAACTTAAATTCACGATATCTTATACACACACACAATACTTCGAGGCAGGACAAGTGCTTGGCTGTTCACTCGCCCTGCAAACTACCTTTAGAATCGCTGTGTACTCTCAAGGAGTCGCTCAAATACAGAGAGCAATGATCTGAGTCGCGCACCGTTCCGCGTTGCCGCGAGCTGACGCTCAACCTCCGAATTCTCCCCCATTCATTATTGGCAGCCTTGTATCACCCTCTGCTGAGTCTGTCACTTAGATCTTACCCGCGATCTTCTGGGATCTCCTAGAAAATCTTTTGGTTTTCCCTCACTTCGTCTACCGTCGCCTCGGTACCTCAGTACCCCAGTATGTTATTCTATTCCGCTTCAATTGTTTTAAATAATGTGTCCCCGAGTGTAATTGCTTTGTTTCAGTACGAACATTTAGGCATTTTAGCTGTCACTAGAATACCGAGAGCACCTTGGTATTCGATCTAAAGAAAAGTATTTCTCAAAAAGTATTTGGATCACTAAACTTAACTATGAGGTACTTAACTACTACATACTGTGCTGTTCGATCTATCGAGTACATACAGTGAGCAGTAATTTGCTATTGTTGGTTGCATAGATACAATTTTTAAAGATGTTTATTGATTAATAATGTCTTATTTGTTGCGGTTACTTATTATGAAGCTTCGCTCCCTCAAACTGTATAGTGTAAATGTAAAAGCAATAGTGATCACCTCCAAACCAGGTAGAATAATCGGCTTGTTTAACATTAGGATATGAAGTCATTTGCATAGGGTTCTGCCAACAAAAAGCCAAGAAATTCGCGTAAAATGTGGGACTATCCATGAATTATGACCCAATTACCCATATCATGAACTCTCTCAGTAGGTCAACAAAACAGACTCAAAGTCAAAGTTGAAAATATGTTGTAACTGCGGACTGTAAGCACAAACAGAAATAACAAGTTGTTTAGTGTCCACTAAACAATAAGCCGCTTGTTTCCATTCCTGAGTTAGTTTGGAACACAAGAAATAATAATAATAATATTCCACAACTATCACACAACGCCATCTAGTCCCAAGCTAAGCAGAGCTTGTTGCACAAACATTTGTCCTGGTAATAATCACGATTACAATGACGGTGCCTTATAATCACAATGATGATGCTACAAAATCTACAAATTGTATTGTGTTTTTAAGGCAGCACAAACGCGTCACCTTATATTTTGAAATTACAACTTTCTCATTCACTTTCGCTCAATTCACACGTTTACGAAAATGATCGCGCGTCGCCGGAAAACGTTTGCTTTCTCCGTTGCGCAAGAGCAGCAGCCACTTCCCGCTCAACGGCCCGCCCCCTCGCGCCCCGCTGTGCTGCCCCCCGCCCCGCACATACCCCGCGCTCCTCGCTCACGGCACTCCTCACCTATTTTCCGAGCAGGAAATGAGTTGGTTACGCAACAGCAGCTTTCCACCGGCGCCGGCGCAGCATTCCGATCGCGACGCGCCACCACTGCCACGTGACGTCATGTGCGGTATACCCTGGTTAGCATCATTCCGCATCGTGAGCTACCAGATAACACACTAGCTCGTGGCAAGGCTTCTCTGGACTACTGCCGTCCGCAGTTTTTTTCCAGCAGATGCGGTAATTTAATGGGCTTGTTATACTAGGCATAAGCATGGAGAGTAAGTAATTCGGAGGCGCGTCACTTTCTACCGACCGTATCGGAAGAAAGTGAGAGTGCAAGCGTCACCGCGGAGCGCGAAACTAGCCGGTTCCGACACTTTCTCTGATAGGTTGACGTGCCGAATTCTGTTAATCCTGACCACTTCAACTTTATTATAACAACGTAATGGAGCATCTCCAGTCTATAAACTGTATTACTGTCTCTTAGCATAGCCTAGCAAAGTGTAGGCAGTTACAGTTGTATGTAATGGTAATGTTGTGATAGTAACAGTCGGGTTTCACTTTCTCTGGTTACGTTGAAAGTAAGAGCGGAATCATCGCATCGCCTCTCTGAACCTTTACGCCTTCAATATTATTTATTTAAACTCCCGTTATTTGATCAGCTCATAATGTATCAGAGCCTAGATTCTGAAGGCTGTCAAAGTTATGATTTACCTCTGACCTATCTAGGAGGTCCGGATTCCTTCCGAAGGATATGATAGGTCGTGATACTGTTTCCCTATATTGAAGGTATAGGTGTCCCTGTATGATAGGTGCGGATATTGTAAAAAAACTAAATTCTGAAGCAAGTCAGTGCACCTCGAAAAACTTGTACTCAAATTTTGTTTTAATGGAATCACATGTAAAGCCCACCCACAATTTTATTTTTCTTTCCAAATGATAACTTTGGACACATTTTTTGTTACTAGGTTCTAGCTTCTTCTTCCCGAGGTGTTTTAACTTTGAATACTTCCAATGTGTTCCGCGACTACTGCTGGTTCTCTCTTCCTCTATTGTAGCGTATTCATGTTAATTTGGTTAATTTTCTTGGGTGCATAATGCATGTTGTCTAGATACGTCTCGAGTCAAAACCAGGGTGAGGTGGCTTGAAAGAAACACCTACTGCTGGCTTCTACCATGTATGACACTACTTGGGTGCTACCGGAACAAATTATTAAACACTGTCCAGCCAGGGAGTGAAATTTATAAAGGTTCTTGATCTAGAGATCAAGAACCTTAATAAATTTCATTTCAAGAGGGAAGGAAAAATCATTTAAATTTTTTGAGATGATGTGGTTGAACCTTTAAATTTTATCATACTGAAATTAAACAGCTCATCAGACCTAGTAGGCTATAGAGAACAAATTATTGTTTAATTGTTTCTTGTTGAATTGAGCAGATTTAAACTGCGTTTAAAAAGTAGTTGATGCCTTAGAAATGATTGCAATGGTCAGGTGCATCAGTAGTACTGGTTGTATAAGAGGTGCGGGGAGGGGCTGCGTGCGGCGCGAGGAAAGCGTGGCGCGCGCGCGTGTACGCTGCCACTGGGTAACTTCCCGCTTCCTGCCGCCTGCGCTTGCACTGCTTTTTGTGAAGGAAGCAGCGGCAGTGTGCGCCATCGCGTGCCATTCCCACGAGCAGTATTGTGTCACTCTGTTAGACACGCTTGTAACAAGAAACACCTCTTGTCGGCTTCTCGTGAAATGCTTCTGCTATTTGATGGCAATTCACATGTAGTAGCAACTTGTTTTAACATTACATCAGTATTTTTATAGGATTGGTAGTTTCTTTAAAACTCACGAAATAGCTATATTGCAGTCAAAAAGGTTTTGCGTCATTTAGTAATGCTACTACCTCAACTTATAATTTTAAGAGAGATGGATGTGGATGTCAACTAACAACGGTAATTATTTTTTGTAACGGTCACACTGATTTACCTACCATGCGTGTTTCTTAATTTCGTTGTTCTGCTCGCATCTCGTCGTAATTAATTTACTTCCTCACGTTAAAAACCAACATGGTCTTGCTTGAGTAATATTATTGTACCTTCTGGTAACATATTATTATATTGTATTCACGCATGGACTGGGAAGGGAATCGATTTATCGTGATTATTTCGTTTAGTGACCTATTATCGAATTGAGATAAATGACGAATACTCAAAGAACCGGTGAATAAATAAATCGGCCTGTGTGAGTGGACCCTGCAGTGCACAACTGCACACACACCAACCTAATACCAAGTTAAACAAATGTAGAAAAGTATTCAACAGATGATCTGAACGTGTTACCTACTTAAGTTTGTTACTGAGGCATTTGTACATCTAATGATAGCTATATGTATGGTAATTAATGTATAATTGTATGTGTGTACTCGTGACGTGTCCACACGGACCGGTATTATTTTCTCGTGCTGCGATGGGATGCGCGTGCGACTCGCGCGCCGCGCGCTATGTAAATGCGCCGGATCGCCTTGAGAGGCCGCGGCGCGCAGCCCTCTCACATACAAATCTGCCGCTACACATTATACGTTTTCTTGATCACGACTTGGCTCTCACACCGAGGGGCTCGCGGTTCAGTTCCTAGTTCAGGCCATCTGGTCAAAAGCGCATGTTATAAAAAAGTTTGTCGTAGTTATGGCTCTTAAAATGTTTATGATTAAACTTGATTAGATGTGAACAGAATTCGCGACACATGTGATGGGTGACCTCAGTGACTATTCAGTGAGTAGGGCCGAAGTAGCGGGTGGCTGGAGGCTTGCGGGGTGCAGGCCGTGCTCGGAGAGGCGACGGCACGCGCGGTCACGCGGCGGGACGCGTGCGGCAGCCCCCGCGCCCGCCGCCCCCGCCGCGACTCGCGTGACCGGCCACGTGAGCACCCTCCGGCCTTCGAGGCTAGATCAGCTTCTACAAATATATCCCGTGTTCACGTGCAATTCCCAGTCACATCACGTTACTGCCGTCCCGCAAACCCGCCAGCCCATCAACCTACCAGGCTGGCTGCATGAATTAACTCAACATCATTGTGTTAATCTGCGCAGAGCCAATTCATTAGTACAGCTACGTTAGGGGATCGGACTGGGTCAAAATAATATGATTCTGTTTAGTCCGTAAGTTAGATTATCGAAAAATATTGAATACGTGTTTTTTGTTTTATCAAATCAATGAAAAATGACGAAGATAAAACGCGTCAAAGATCTTGGAGTGGGGCTTGAAACGTCACTTGTGTCGTCAAAATGTACACACGGCTACACATCAAGCTATACAAAACCAGTATAATCTGATCGTTCATTGTGCGAAAAGATCTAGTAAAGTGAGGCCAAGATTAACTGGTTTTGTATAGCTTGATGTGTAGCCGTGTGTACTATCATATGACGTCACACGAGTTTTCGAAGCACTGTATCGTCTTCATTTTAAGTTTACGTGAAAAAAGAATAAAATACGTGTCCAATATTTTTTGGAATCTATCTCACGGACTAATTAGTTTTTTTTTTGGTTCGATCCCCTATTACTCTACATTTTTATAAAAACGGACTGAAAAGCATCTAAGCATTTTGCGTTTCGCATCAATTCGACTCAAATGATATTGTTAGCGTATCAATATCACTTCCTTTATCTAAATGTTGTGGGAGTATACACGATTGTAACTACTTCTCGTCCGAGCAACGTACTGTGTCTGCCACTGACAAAATGCTAACCTAGGTTGCCATGGTAACCGGCCTACGAGGCCTACGAGATATTCACGTCGTATCTTTAAATCAAAGTTAGACCGTTCCTCTTCTGCTGAAGTCCCGGAGAGGCTATCGAGTGATGCCACCTGCTCTCGGTAATGCGCCCCAGTCCCGCTCGTCGCGCTCGCTCCACGCCTACCACTCACGCTGGGCACCACCAGGTGGCTCCCTCCTGTTTGTTTAATATCACGTTATTTATGTTTTAATTTAATATCCGCGATTTCGTTACTATTATAATTTTGGATGCTCTCGCGATTGTGTGATTTTGTCGTAATATCTATCGTGCCAAGCGATTGTATGTGCATCGCAGTTGATATAGTTGTGCACGCAGTCGTGTAGTCCGCGCCTTGTCCGGACCGGCCCCGTGTGCGGTGCGCCGGGCCGCGCCGGACACCGCACAACGGCCGGCGTCGGTCCCGGGCTGACGGCCTGTCATCATTGTTGCAGGCAAGTCGGTGAACAGTAAGGACCCGCTCGAGGACAAGAAGGATGACAGCGACCTATGGGAGGCGCAGGCCGCCTTCCTCGGGCCCACGCTGTGGGACAAGACGCTGCCCTACGACCCCGATCTCAAGGTACAAGAAGTCAGTACTGCTGCTGTATTGCCTACTGCGTGTTGCGTGTCGTGTGCTGTCCCGCACTAGGTAATAGAGTCGCTGCTAGCCGCCCACCTCCCGCAGCACCTCCCAGCTTCGGCCACGTGGTGTCGTCTCCAATTGATCATAATTGTCTTGTATTATAATTTATATGCAGATTATGACTTATTTAAGCGATGCCAAGCTTAGCGAAAATGCGTATCGCGAATGTTGAACCCCGTGCGCAAGTGGAGGGCGTGCTTGGTGCTCAAGCGCCGGGCGCGGCCTGATGTCCGCTTCTGTTTGCAGTATGCGGACCTAGACGAGTTCCTGTCGGAGAATGGCATGTCGGGCGAGGGTCTGGGCGGCGCGCACCTGGGCGGAGCGGCCTTCGGGCCTGCGCTCGGCCTGCCGCCGCCCGTCACCAAACGCGAGCGTTCGCCCTCGCCCTCCGACTGCATGAGCCCCGACACCATCAACCCGCCACTCTCGCCCGCCGACTCAAGTGAGTACTCTAGTGAGTAGATTACACTCGTTACAAGTTATAACCGTATTCGACAACTTGAACGCAATCATTAGGGTGAAACTAAACGTGATCATTAAATCAATATTCCACAACAATGACGACAGCCCGGCTGAACGCCGTTTATATAATATGCTGATCACGTTCAGATTCATTTGAGAAATTGAGACTTAAATATGAATGCAAGGACTAGTCGTACCTAGGTGTATAAGTACACGGAAACTTACACTTCGCCAAACTCGTGCTGATATTGATTAGTCAAACAGTTATCCTCAGAATCAATTCAAAGTTTGTACAAAAATTAGCGAGAGCTTAGTAACCTCTATTAACAGGTTATAAAGCTCAGTTACTTCTATTCACAGAAGTTTGACTTTATGCTACTATGTTCCCCAAATAATGGGAGAAAATCAAGCCAACTTCACTCTTGTAGATTGGCCATTTATTATTTCAAATGATAATAAAGTAAAAGTAAGATTACGTTCAATTACTTTAACATTCAATGATTACGTACAAAGAATTAACATTCTTTGTAAAGCATTAATTACTGTATGGGCCTACTAGTCTTTACAATCTTGTTGCAATTTACTATTTCTTTATGAGTGTTGATGGATTGAATACAATCAACAACAAGAAACCAAACCCACGTGTCCTTACATTTGCATTTAGTAAAGTTCATTATTAATTATGAAAGGATCTTGGGCAAAATGAGTGTGAGTCCAAAAGAATTGAAATACTATCTCAAAAACAAATTCAGAATAAATTTTCCAATTCTTATTTAAGCCAAGTACCAAATTCGTCGGAAAACAGAAATATGGCCAATTGAAAAGTTATTTACATTTGTATGATTGTATTCAAAGTTTTGACTACAATCATCAGTCATTTGTTGCTAAGCCTCAGTAATTAATCCAAGCTCGGCTGTCTAATCTCCTAAAAGATAAAGGACTAATAAGTCTGTATTATAAGACGACTCCCCTTGGACAACTAGGATTATTAAAAGTTTCAAATTATGTTTTCAATTCAAAATTGTACGGCGACTTAGGCACATAATTGTTGTCATAAAATGAGGTAAACTATAATTTGATATACCTACCTACATTTTAATTAAGTTGGTCTTACACCCAGATTTTATAGAATACTGCCCATGGTCCATTATAGTGAATCTAGTTAGTTCCACAGAATGCTCGCAATATTACATAGTTTCACTGACAAGAAAGTATGAGTCTTTGGTCAACTGGACCCACTCGAAGTGGACCCACGAGATCAGTCGAACAAATCACATTATACATTGTTTTTTTTCATAGATTTATTGTGGGACCAGTTGCAAGCGGGTCCAGAAGACCAAAGACTCGTATATCGTATTTCAAGAGTGTATTTAAAAAATCATACTTGTATAATTCCAGCATTCTCGATGGCATCCTCCGGCCGTGACTTCGATCCTCGGACGCGGGCCTTCTCCGACGAGGAGTTGAAACCGCAGCCAATGATCAAGAAGTCCCGGAAACAGGTAAATGATGTTAGTGCGCTGATCATTCCTAGCGGCATGCTGCGGTCCGCCTGCGGGTGTGGCGCACACGAACACACCACACGCACACACACATACACACACACACACACTTGCACTCGCTTTCGTGGTGTGAGCCTTCATAAACTTCGCAGAGGTGACGGTAACAGCGACACCACTAGATACACACGACCTTGATTCCCTTAGCAGTTCTGAAAGCAATCGCTAGGGAGTGCTAAACATATTATTGATTTAATTTCCCTCATAACATTATAAACCACATCGTTGTGATAAGCCGCAACAACAAGTCTTCCGGAATCAAAAAGATTCTTTCTAATACCAGTAGCGTAGGGTAGTTTGTAAAGTCACTGTAAAGTGACGTCACAAGCCCCCACTCATGATCTTTGACACGTTTTATTATCGTAAATTTTTATTAATTTGATAAAACAAAAAAACACGTATCCAATATTTTTCGATAATCTAACAGACGGATACACGGTCCCGGGTTCTGTTACCAGTCACGGACCTGTCACATCTTTCTCAGGGGTAACTTTGTCAACAAGGTTCATATATAAGTCCTGTTTTTTTCAAAAGAAACTTGCATTTGCAAAGAAACTTGCACGAGACATGCATACGAGTCAGACAAAACAGGTTTGGCATACACACACACACACATACCATACATTTTACTAATAATAATAAGTTATTTATTTATTTAAGTAACATGACTCTTAGTGTTAGTAACAATTTCCCATAAATCTATGTTAGTAAACTAAATTAAACACAAATGAAAACAAACAGAACAAAACACGAAATCAAGATCAACAAAGCAATGGGGCTAATACGCGTAATAAATATAAAATAAAGTAATTTTTCGGATACGGATAACAAATATACGCCGTTTAGATCAATTGGCATAGGTTAGATACAGGTGCCACATTATGAAAATGACCCGTGTCTACCAACACAACACACACACACACACACACACACTCCAACACACGCACACTCACACTATCTCACGCTGCTTCTACGTCACGTTAGAAACGTGGGGCGGCGGCGGCGAGTGGCGGGCGCTCTCGGCACACAGCACTGCTTCCTAACGCCTCTCGTCACCACTAACCGCGGCAGCGGCTCTTGCGCACTCTGCGCTGGTCTTGGCTCCTCTTAAAACTTTCTTTTCTTTACTAACATCTGGTATCAATAAGATAGAAAATATTAATATGTATGAGACAGAGAGAGGACAGTTCCGGACATTATCGCAATGTTGACACCCTCTTGACTTCGACGTCGAGTGAGATTGATCAGGTTGTTAATGTTAAGGGTCTGTGCACAGAAAAAAAAGTAATTTTAACTACATATTTCTTATTAAATTGGGATAAAGCTAAAAAAGCTTAAAACAAAATAAAAAACAAAAAAAATGTTCGAGCCAGCAAGCCTCGAAGTGGGACATTATAAAACAATTGTTTTTATTTATTGGAACAATAAAATTAACTGAGTTGTTGTTGATGCCTATGGCTAGGTAGTGGTATGAACAATGAGAGTGTACCTCCTAGGGACCTTACTAAATCTATGGTTAGTAATAATATCTCTTTGGACATTACCAGTATCAAAAAATGTTATACTTTAACGTAATGTCTACAAAAAGTATACAAAATAAACAATCTCTAGATTAAGAATCGATACAATATAAGGCGTTTCTAACAAATCATTTAACATAAAATAGATAGGTAGGATAAAATGTCTCCACTGTTGTTAGTCAAATATATCTAGAATTTCAGACACACGATTAGTCAAAAATGTACCTACCTGTATAGTCTAGCGGCTAGAATCTCCTCTCAGCTGATCTAAGACTATTGTAGAATCAGAACAAGCATACAAGTTCTCCTTTACACCTGGAATAGCAGTTTTGCTGCTGGGACTCGACCACCATACAGATCCAACCTTGGAAGAGAAACCTCTTTTTCCACCTCTAGGGAAAAAAAGAGATAACGCGGCCTCGGCACGAGGGCTAACAAGGAACATGGGTGGTTTTTAGCCAGTAGAAGTCTGACACTCCCTACCGCTCTGCCCAGAGCAGGAGGGGTTTTTGATAAATTCCCACACCCCAAAAAACAAAATTAGAAACTTATTGCTGATACCAAACTGACGGCGCAGTGGCACAGTGATTGACTGCTGCGCTGCGTGTCTGGGGTTCGATCCCTGCACCAAAATTTGTATGGCCCACAGATAGTTGTTATGGGTCATTCGATCCCCGCATGGAACAAAAATTCTATGGCCCACAAATAGTGGTTTAGTTTAAATGCTTGTAAACGCATACACGTTACAGGAGAAAATCCTAGTTCCTAGGAAACGTTTCTTTTTTCTTAAACAATAAAAATCTGTAATTGTTTAGTTAGGTAGTTACGTACCTATAGTTTATATACAATGTATCAGCTTCCAATATTAAATAAAAAAAAATGATTAGGATCATTGAAGAAGCTGATACATCTTGATTTTAAAAAATCCGATAGCTAAACCCATGACGACAATGAGTCAATACCTAGGTGATATTCCCACAGCTTCTTGGATTCAGAATCAAAACTAAAATCCACAAATGAAAAATTAAAACGACACAGTAATCAATATTAATTGGCTATTTAACTACGGTTGAAAATTCACGAAAATGTTATTTCAAAGAACACGATGTGTGAAAAAAGTAATAAAATCGATCAAAAAATGGAGTAGCTACAGGCTTTAGAACTTTTTGGTGGGAGCACTTTCTACCCTTGTCGCGCGAAACGGTCATTTGTACTACGTAACTATGGCGGTATGAAATATGACGTCACGTTTATGTAGCGCTGTCTTTGTCTAACACGTCATTTAAAATCAGTTAAAACTAAGCCATTTTTTGATCGATTTTATTACTTTTTCACACATCGTAAAATAACATATTTCGTGAATTTTTAACAGTACACACGGCTACACATCAAGCTATACAAAACCAGTATAATCTGATCGTTCATTGTGCGAAAAGATCTAGTAAAGTGAGGCCAAGATTAACTGGTTTTGTATAGCTTGATGTGTAGCCGTGTGTACATACATAGCCAATTCCTATTTGATGCAAAGATCTGACTACATCATCGTCTGTCTGCCGAGCCTTCTTTATTGTCAGACTTGCGGACCACTGATTTGTATCGACTGCCAAAGGTCTATTATTAAAAAAAAAATATGGCAGCCGAGACCAACGGTTTATCGTGCTATCCAAGGCACAGAGGAAACTTGGTATGTACCTAATGGATGGTCACCCATCCACGGGCTGACCTAGGCAAACACGACTAACGCAAAGATCAGATCCGCGACAATTTGATCTGAGAAATGTTTAATGGCATAGTAATAAAACTGCATAGTCTCGTAATAGTATAAGATCCCCCATAGAACGACCTTCACCGAGCTGGTTAATGGATGAAAGGTTTTTATATTTAATTAAATATGTCAATAAATAATATATTGCAAAAGGGTTGACTGAAAAATTTCAGCCCAGAATGAATTTTGAAAATTACATTATTTTTTAATTTAATTAATAACAATTAAATTTAAAAGATCAGGTTTGTTATGAAATAATCTTTATTTTAATTTAATTTTATTTCATTAACCAGACCGGTGCAAGTTACAAGAATCGACTTACCTGTTTATACCTACCTGCCTACCCATGAGTTGTGACGGGAAAAAAAGTCAACCTAACGTTTGCATATTCTATGGGCTTCATACTTTCGATTGGTATGGAATTTGTCTAATAACAAAACCAGTGAAATGTAAAAAAAAAATGAAATGTTTAAAATTGTTAATTAATCATATTCTGGACTGAATTTTTTTAGACAACTCATTTGCAATTTATGTATTTATTGACATATTTAATTGCATATAAAATACTTTTCATCCATTAACCAGCTCGGTGAAGGTAGTTCTATAGAGGGATCTTGGGCAATAATGTTTTGTTTACAAGCTTTCGTAATTAGCGTCGGTGCTTGCAAATGGCATCACAAACGTGCTGGTTCACCTGACCAATTTACTTTTAAAATAATTCTACTCTTTCACTGGCAACAATTTTCTTGTTGGTGTGAATAAGAGCGCAACATATTTAAACGTAGGTAATTGTATATAAGGTTCATTGTTTAATCCTTTTTATAGATTCGTCGTGGCCGTACGCAACGTAAGCCCTTATGTCACAGCCATTTTACTCCGGAACTACATAGTATGGATCGCTGCCGAAAAGTAGTGAGAAATTTTTGTATATAAATAAAAATCAATTGGCTAAATGTGTACGGTGCATCTAGAGAACAGCTCGACCGAATTTGCTTATTTCCTATAAATGTTGTATTGTATTTGTTGCTTTCTGCCTACCCCAATGGGAAAAAGGCGTAAGTTTGTGTATGTATTCGTGATTCTTGAGAGGATTTGTATGAAAGAAATTTCTGATATTTATAATATTAAACTATAAAGGAACTCAGTGTGTCCATAGTTTTGAACTGGTTTACTGCATGCATGTCAATAGCTATTTTAGTCCAACCGTCAGTGGAAGAAATAGCCTAATACTTCCAAGGCCCTCAGTAGACCACTGTTCGGAAGTTCAAAAACCAACCAGTTCTCAATTTTTATATTTTTTAATATTGTCAGATGTTGACTCGCAAGATTGGTCCCCAACCGGTATATAATATTTTTCGTGTTTATTATTATTTTGGATTTTTTTATTGAAGTTTTTAAAAGAGAAGTATGGAGAAGAAGATAAGCTGTGCTAACCCCAAATAAATTTGGAAAATTGCAGGAGAATGATGATGATATTGTATGATTTTTAAAATAGTTTAACACAGACTTTTTATTATATAATATAAAATTTAAATAAAAAGAAAAAAAACCTGGCGGGAATTTGTGGTCTCGCGAAAATGTGATTCGACGGCGTTATGGCAATGAGACTATCAGGGCGTCAGCTGAACCCGTCGTTCCATATTTTGCCGAGGAGAGGATGGATGCCAAATTTTAATCAAGATTATATTTATTAGATTATACTTATATTTAATATATTATATTATATTCGATTTATCGTTACGAAACGGTGAAGGAAAACATCGTGAGGAAACCGGCATGTCTTAGAACCAAAACATTCGAAGACATGTGACATCTACCAATCCGCACTGGGGCGGCGTGGTATTATATGCCCATCCCTCTCCTAGAGGGGAGGCCTGAGTCCCTGCAGTGAGAACATTATAGGCTGATGAAGATGAGATTATATTCGATTGGTTGTTTCGACGTTACAGCACGAGTAATCAAGCAGTAGGTAAACTCAATGCAGTCAAGAACTCATTGTGAAGTACTTAGTATATCTTTCGAGTCGTGCTTATTCTTTAGGATGCAGCTAATAGGATTGCCTCATCGGTTTATTCGTCTGTGGATGATTGAGAAAATAAGACCGAATTAAATTGACATTAATAAATGCGCCGAAATGGCAGATTAGGAAACAGACCCAGTGTACCTATACAAACAGTAACCCTCCAGTTACTCTGTTAGAAAATTACCCTCATTGGGATTAAGCTCTCAATGATGCTTTGCTCGTAATTTGATCACAACCTTATCATCTAAGAACGATGTTTTCTCTAATCATTTCAACATACTTCCCATCAAAACCAAATGATTAAGAAAGAATGATTATGAATAAGTACATAGACAAATGTGTGAGGAAATTTCAATTTACCGATTTGATGGTATGAAGATTTAGTTAGTAGGAGGTTTTCGTCGAACATCACCAGTAATTCCATCGTCACTGCCAGCTGATAAACTTATTGCAATGTCTTCCATTTTGCGGACACACGGAATATGAACGTAAAGTTCAATATGTCGCCATGTCCTCACAATAATTGCATAGAAGTAAGCGTGGCCTCTGATATAACCATTTGATTCTTTAAGTCACACCTAATCATATTGAGCATACAAAAACCATCTGCCTAGCCTTTTCCCAACTATATTGGGGTCGGCTTCCAGTCTAACCGGATGCAGTTGAATACTAGTATTTTAGGTACATGGAGCGACTGCCTATTTGACCTCCACAACCCAGTTAATACTAGGTAATACCCTTTGGTAAGACTGGATGTCAGAATTTCAGGTCACTGACTACCTGTAACGACTGCCAAAGATCTATATATATGGCAGCCGGGACCAACAGCTTTCCGAGGCACGGAGGAAACTCGGTATGTCGGGCGGTCACCCATCCACAGACCGACCTAGGCAAGCACAGCTTTACCTTAAGATCTACCTGAGAGGCAGTTCTTATTAAGCCACGAGCTTCTCATATTGAGCAAACATTACAACATTAAATACTGCTGAATATGCGTTTTATTTTTGGTGTGATAATAATATCACTGTTAGTAGCCGTGCGCAAAACATTCTTCGTGAACAAAAGGGTATTTAAAGTTAAGGTGGAGCCTCCAAAGTAGCCCACGCAATTATTTTTTTTTGCAATTTGCAGTTCAGTGTCAGCGCATATGTATTTATTATAGATATATAATCATTAATCATGAATACAATCCTTTTGAGTGAGAGTGATTTAATTCCCTTGAGTGACTTTGATGAAAAAGGCATTCAAGGAAGTCATATGAACTGAATCATTTTCCACAGTAAAGTCACATTTGGCACGATCGCGAATCCTATTTTATTTACCATACAACCTGACACTGTCCGGGAAATTGCAAAAAACGTAAAAAGAAAACAAATTTCACGGGCTACCTTTGAGGCTTCGCCATAAGTAAAAACCTAGACAATGTGAAGTTATTTTAACTTTTCTCAAGAAACTTTCTTTGAACAACAATGTCCTAAGTGAGACGATTTCGTGCACGATCCCTTAAACTGAATTTACTTTAATTGCACAAAATGATTCGGACTGTCGGGGTCAGTAGCCCAGTCCATTTCGATGATGGACATCAGAGTACAATCAGTACGATCGTCAACTCTATCGGTACGCAGTAAGTAAGCATTTGTCTTTTTAATATTTATTCCTCTAAGATGTTGCTTCATGTGTTTCGATTGCATCCGTGGTGAGTTGACGACTAGGTTAGTTGACTCTTGAAAAAGTAGACAAGCCCAACTGTAAATAAGAATCAATCGGACTCCTTCATCTACTGCTACTTGGCAATATGTCAAGTTCTGGGAAAGGTATGCAACCTTCCTGACAGCATATTACACGTAGCAGTGGGTGGCGCCTCTGCGAGTGGAGGGGCGGAAGGGGGGTCCTGTGAGTGATCGCGCTCTAACTGTCCCGACGTCGCAGTTCGTGCCCGATGACCTCAAAGACGACAAGTACTGGGCGCGCCGGCGGAAGAACAACATGGCGGCGAAGCGCTCCCGCGACGCGCGCCGAATGAAGGAGAACCAGATCGCCATGCGAGCGGGCTACCTGGAGAAAGAGGTGAGTGGCCCGTGAACAGGAATATAATAACAATTATCATTTTATTATCAGGCAACTGAAGCCCGTAGATAAAAACATACAGAGAGAGACCTCAAAATGGCTAACATTTCACCCTTTATGAAATTACTACCAGAAATTGATGACGCGGCTTTACCGTTACGGGTTGGAACAGTAAAGCTGCGTCCCCACTAGAGCTGCGCGGCTCGGCCTCACGGAGCCGCGCGGCCGTTCCTCGTGAGTCTGGACGTGAACGAATCCACCCGACGGCTTTACGTACCTATAATCATAGACAATAACGATGTGGCGTCGGCAACCATAACGTTTAATCTATTCAATGTGTTAATTAATTTTGATGTATAATTATTTTCTTTAATGTTTTCAGAACATGGGCTTGAGGCAAGAAGTGGAGCTACTTAAGAAGGAAAACCACATCCTACGAGAGAAGCTCTCGAAGTATGCGGATGTATAGGCGGCCCGCGCCCCTCCCCCCTTCCCCACCACCCGCATAGCACAAACACGCCACACGACATGTAAGCATATAGGTACAACTGTAGATATCCCCTAAAGTTTGCTCCCCGAATAGTGTGCTCACCGGATGGTGTACACGTCCTATCTATAGTGTGCACACCGGATGGTGCAGTACACGTCCTATCTATAGTGTTCACCATAAACTACTTATAGCTCACGGCATTGGCATTAGTTTAGTTTAGTTTAACGGGGCTTTTATCCGCACTTAGCCTCTTGATTGGGCCATTGTGCGTGATGTTTTAAAAATACCTACTCCAACCAACATAGGTCGTCCCAGAATTGCAGCAGCCTTGCCAGACTGCTGCAGGCTTCCGGGAGAGTTAATGGGGATCGTAGAGTTTGTGCCCGGTGATCTGCACGCTCCTGCACTCTAGGAGTAAGTACGTGCCGTGGCGTTTCTTCCGCTTCCATGCATCCTCTGCACAGTGGGCTGTCTGTTACACCTATGTTATGTAGATGTTTGTTTAGGGAACAGTGACCCGTTAAAATTCCTATGATTTTACGGAGTTTGTCCCTTTTAAGTTTGATGAGATTGCGACTAAACTTCATTGATGCCTCCGGAACTGCATCTTTTGTTTGCCTGCATCCTTCACTGTTTCTCCATTCGGTGAGGTGTTTTTCTGTGGTTCTTGAACGCAGCCATGTTTTTATTTGGGCCTGAGGTATGGGCAGTAGTGGTTCCGGTCCAAATACTATATTGCTTGAGCCTCTCTTGGCCAGCTCATCTGCTGCGTCATTACCCAGCGAGTTGCTATGTCCTTTTATCCATTGCAGGGTTACACTATTTGTGGTTGCAATGGATTGGAGTGCATTGTGGCATTCCAGTATTAGGACAGAGGTAATTGTGTTGTTTTTTAGGGCTTGAAGCACCGATGCACTGTCTGAGATGATCTTTATTTTAAGATCACTGACGTCTCTGGCTGCAACTGCTTGTGCCGCTCTGGTGATACCGATACATTCGGCTTGGAAGATTGTGTTTAATTTATCTAGGGTATTTGATATTGAAATGTTTAGATCATTCGAGAAGACGCCGGCTCCAGTACCGTGTGAGGTCTTGGAGCCGTCCGTATATATCCTAACTTCATTGATGCCAGAGCTATCTACTGCTTCTGCAGTGAGTTGGATGTCGTAACTTCTATCGAACACATGGTGGCATGAAGCTTTATCCATGGGCGCCTCAAGGAGTGGTATTTCCTTCAGAATCCCATGCAAAACTTTTGAGTGTGTTGTTTCTGTATTTACTTTCCACAGTCCGTTTGATCTTAGTCTTAAAGCGGTTGCCTGAGCTTCCTCCTGTATGACCAGATCCAGAGGTCTTAAATTTAAAAGATACTCTAACGCTGCTGATGGAGTTGTTCTCATACATCCAGTAGCTGCTACACTAGCTAAGCGTTGCAGACTCTGGAGTTTCGTTTTCACCGTGGTCAGCTGAGTTCTGGGCCACCATACAACTGATCCATAGGTAATAGAAGGTCTGATAACTGATGTGTATAGCCAGAGTGTGATCTTTGGGTTAAGACCCCATCTCTTACCAACTAGTCTTCTACACTGATTAAAAGCTATACAGGCCTTCTTTGTTTTAGCCTCTAGGTGACTCGCCCAGTTCAATTTGTTATCAAGAATTATGCCCAGATATTTCACTTGCGTTGATAGGGAGAGTCTTGTGTTGAAAAGCTTTGGTAGTTGTAATTCTGGTAACTTCCTTTTGTTGGTAAAAAGGATAAGTTCTGTTTTCTTGGGGTTTACTGAAAGTTCGTGTTCTTCACACCATTCCTCTACTATCTGCAGAGCAGAGCGCATCACTTTGCATAGCATATCTTCAGCATTCCCGGCACGGCATTGGCATTGTCTAATATCTGATTTTGGATACCCACGATAAGTTCACACTGGTTACTGTTACAAAAGTTATGTACCTACTTGTACTCCTTTAAACTTTTTTGGAAGTAATCCTAAGCTTGAATTTCATAATCAAAAGCAAGAACAGATCGTTACCTCACGGTAACAATCTGTTCTTGCTTTACAAAAACAGCAGTTTTTTTTTGTTAAATAACCTCACGGTTATTTACTTACATACCCCAATAATACAATTGTTGAGTAATACATGGTTGTTGTTTCAGGTCGCGGGCGCTCGCCAGCACACGCCCCCTGCGCTGCCGGGCCCTTCGCCCGCGCCACGCGCGCCAGCGCAACCGCGCCCCCACCTGCTGCTCGTTCATTTGCCCAGGGCGCCGGCGCGAGCTCATCGAATGCTGCGTGATCGCCGCGACCTTCCTCTCACCAGCTGTCGTCCATGTTGACACGTTAAGAACGATCGTGTCGCAATTCGATGATCTCGTCGGTTAATTCTGTAACTTGTTCGACTAGTAGGTTTAATTGATACTGCAGTTACCGTAAGTTTATCTACTTAGTATAATAGGAAAATCTTAACCAAAGTTCCGTTCGAGCTCTGATCTATCGTCGTCTCTAATTCCTTCTCTCGGACTGAGTCCGACACTCAACAGGGTTAGTCAACGACGTGCGGACCAAATTTATGAAAACTTGTTATTTTTGAACGGTATTGTGAGCCGTCCGTATCCCGAGCGTGTGTCGGGCGTGTATCGGGCGTGCGTTGGGCGTGTGCCAGATGTGCGTCAGACGTGCGACTGGTGAGTCGGGCGTGCGCCAGACGTGCATCTGGCGTGCCCGGGCGCCCACGGCGCGTGTCCCAGTGCGGACTATTGTATAAGTTAATGTTGTTGAATATTTATGTATCCCGGCCACGGCGGCGGTCGCGTGTTTGCTCAAGTGGCTCGCGTGCGCATACGCAAGTGTAGTGGCTGCGTCTGTATATAGATAGTTTTAATAGGGCCCCGAGCCGGCCCCGGGCACTCGAACCTACTCGAAATCTGTATTATAAACGTTGCTGTTGTAAACTCTGACCTCGTCCGTCCCTCGTGTCCTCGATGTCCACCGCGCCGTGTCCGGGGCCCACGGGCCCGTGCCCCAGAAGGGCTGCCGGACCGCCGGGCCACACGGCCTCGCGGGGCCGGGCCGCTCGCTCGCCGGTCTCTCACTAGCTCGCTTCGTAGGACTGCTGCAGATGAGATTAGCTCTGCCAGGGACTGCGGTGCCCCTCAGTACCTTCTGTCGATTCAGTAGTGAGCGAACAATAGTTTCGTTTCAAGTTTACTTAGTAGGTAGTTTAAGTAGTATGTAGTTTCCGTAGCGTAGTTGTCATTAGTCTATTTTTGTTATGGCTGTAGATGTTAATGTTTTTGAAAGTTTATATTATTTTTTTTTAGTTCTAAAGAGACTCGCATTAATGTATCGATTGGGTAGAACCCACGGACAAAGTTGTATAAGCGTGTAGGCGGGTGCGGGCGGCGAGCAGCCCCGCGCAGCCGCGCGCATCCTCGCACGCCGCCGCGACTCCGCGCTGAAAGTGTCACCGGACATTTCCCGCACTCTATTTGACTCGTGCTAATGTTATAATATATTTTTGTAGGTTTTTGTCGTTGATAAAATATAAGTCAATTGATGTTTAAATGATGAATTGAAAAAAAATGTTTATAAACTAAGACTAAGAAGTTGTTGCATTTGAAAGTATTTTATGGATACAAAGCGAGAACAATAAAATGTTTTTTCTATAAAAGTTTACATGTGAGGGTTCTATACATAGGTGTGACGGTTGAACTTTGAAATGCACTGTTTCATATCAGACGATATTATTGTAATAACTTAATGTATAACGGCCGACGCCGATCGGCATTTGATATTCCATCTTGTTTGTTAAAAAATATACATTGAATTATGCCATATTCTGATGTAACCTTTGTGGAATTTTACATACGTCAAAATATATATGTACTTGTTTCTCCGAAAAATTATAACATGGATATAGTAATGTAATAATATTAAGGTATCGTGATAAGATGGAACTGTATGTAAGAACGTTGCATGCTGAGGTACAGTCCTCTGTGCTTTCTTTATTTATTTATTTGTTATGATGCGCCCTCGGAAGAGGCTCCTGTTCTGAACTTGTATACATCGCAACAACATAAAACCATATTGTTTTACATGTACGAGTAGTATTTTGTTTGAATTTAATTTATATATGGTTCTATGGATTGAAAATAAACGTTAATTGTTGTATTTATATTTAGTTTGATTTATGGTGCGTGTGAATTCGCGCAGTAGCGTGCGAGTCGCGCAGGGTGCGCAGTGCGGCACGCTGTAGTCAACTGCTCACGGCCTCTAGTGATCTTAATCAACCGCTGATACGTTGTCTCCATCGGTGTTTTATGTACCTAAATAAATCGTCGATAAATTACCTTGCACACATCACGGAGTTTTCATTATCCTCTCCTGTATATTTGGTATAAGGTGAGCAGCGCCTGCCGCGCACTTCGACATGTCTGTAGGCCCGTGCCTGCGTACCTGCCGTACCTGGTGACACTCTACCAACCACCATATAATCACAAATCTTACTACATTTTACTTATCCTACTGATGAAAGGTTGATAAGTGGGTACAACAAACTCTCCCAAACTAAAATTATTCATATGAGAGCCTATCACACATCAGATGGCAATGAGAAACAACAGTTAATATTTATTGTATTGTGAGAAAACTCACGTAGCAGATGCAAATAATAAAGCCCGTCACAGACGTAGCTATAATATTTATCGAGATATAAATTAACACAAAAAGTGAAAAATAAACATAAGAAGAAAAATTTGCTTTGGAAGTCGGTGTCTTTTATTTGTTTGATTTCACGTTTATCGGAAGTCGGTGACTAAAAGAAGTCGGTTTTATTTTTTGTAAAAAAGTTTTTAGTTTTCACTTTTTATTTGTTCGCATGTGCCTACCCCTTCACATCGGTCAGGCGTGCTGTTATGTTATGAACTGGTATAAACAATAGACAGACATGAGATTTCAACAATCCTAGTCCATTTGCTATAATTTGTTGAGGAGTTCCGTTGAAAAAAACTACTCAAATCACTTCAAGTGTGCCTATGAAATTTGAAGAGTTCTCTCTACCTGTGTCCAGGATCCCATCATCAGATCCTGACTTGATGATCATGGGACCACCTGGGAAGTATATAATACCCTTTACCTACAACAAAAAAATAATTTTTCAAATCGATTAGCAGCGACGGAGTTATGGCCGAACAAACATAAAAAAAAAAATTAAACATCCGAATTGAGAACCTCCTTCTTTTTTTAGAAGTCGGATAAAAAAATTACATAATAAAGCGCAATACGCTTATGCGCAAAAGCACGTTGACCAGTAAGTAGTTCGGTGAACAAATGGAACAGCCCGTATCCTCGAAATGTATATTCCTATCCTAAAATATATTTTAAGTATTTAATATACCATAATATTTAATAATGATTAACCTATGGTGCACAGACTTAGTCTTTGACTAACATCCAGAAGTCCAAACTCAAGGTTTGCCAAAGAGCAATGGCGATTCGAGCGCAGTCTATTAAGTGTTAAATTAACGGATCGTGTTCGAAACACAATATTGCGCTCCAAAACAAATAATAATATAGCTGACGTGGCTCAAAAGGCTGCCCAACTCAAGCAAGTGGGACTGGGCAGGACATGTCTGCCGTATGCCGGAAAAACTGTGGGCAAAAATAGCAGGAAACTGGTGCCCTGACACAGTGAGGCGGGGTCGCGGTAGGCCACGAAGGAGATGGCGGGACGAGTTAGACAGGTTCCGCCAGAACTGGAAGGAGGACGCACGGGTTCGAGAGAAATGGAAGGAGTGGAGGGAGGCCTTTGCCCAGGAGTAGGAACGAGTAGGCTATTAAAAAAAAAATATATAATTATATACCGAGATATATCTGTCGACATATCTTGGTGACGTCATAGAAATGTAGGTATATTATAGCTGCGCGTGCGGTGACTCGAATATTTGTATCGAAAATACTTACTACTCTGTGTAAAAAGTATCGGGAATATGTCAATAAAAAGACCCGCGTAAAAGAGGTCGTTCTAATTTTTTTACTGCATGTTGGTAGCACTGTACTGATTAAGCGCGCAAAATTTGAGCGGGATCTGTCATTTAATTTGTTTTAAACTACACTTTTTGTTGGTGATAGTTTTGAGTGCTCGGCGATTTTTACAATGCAAAATATTGTTGAACAAAGAGTGTGCCTTAAATTTTGTGTTTCGAATGATATTTCATGTGGTGAATCACTAAAAATGTTGCGAAATACCTACGGCGAATCGTGTATATCGAAAACAAGGACTTATGAATGGTATAAGGCTTTTAGAGAAGGCCGAGAAGTAGTAGCGCCAAAGTCGCTCCAAAATCAAGGTGATGCTGACAGTTTTTTTTGACTACCGTGGTGTGGTTCACTCCGAATTCCTTCCAGAGGGAGAAACAGTGAATAAAGAATATTATTTAGGCGTCATGAATCGTTTGCGTGAGAGTAGGTATCCGTTGAAAACGTCCAGATTTGTGGCAACACAACTCATGGATGCTGCACCATGATAATGCACCATCACACACAGCCATTATAGTGAAAGAGTTTTTAGTGAAAAAATCAACAAAAGTTCTCGACCAAGCACCGTATTCACCTGATATGGCTCCGTCTGACTTTTTTTTATTTCCCAAGTTAAAATTACCACTTCGAGGAAAACGTTTTGAGTCGATAGAAGCCATAAAAGAAAATTCGCTGAATGAGCTAAAGGCCATACCGCAAATAGCCTATGAAAAATGTATGGAAGACTGGGTGAAGCGGTGGAGATGTTGTATTGCAAGCGATGGGGCCTACTTTGAAGGCGATAAAATAAATTAAGATGAATAATTTGTATTTTTTGTTTTATTGACAAATTCCCGATACCTACCTACTTAGTACACAGAATGTATATCAAAATAATTATGCCTTGCTATGATTCAGATTAATATATATTTACAGCTTCGTCTGTGACGGCCTTAATTAAGGCGGGGTTGCAGTAATTTTAAGATTTTTGAACCTATAAAAATCGAACTAAATACGAGTTTTTTATTATATAAAAATCATTACATAAAAATTGAACATAGGTACTTTATAAATCGTAAAGATAGAAACGCGATTTAGAAAGATCGGCTCGATACTTTTTTTTATCAAACATGACTCCAAAACACAATTTCAAACGTGTACTGCTAAGACATTTCATCATGAATTTATATAAGTACTGTTTTTTCTTCTTTTAAAAAAATTATAAAGAAATTATACAATATTATGTTTTCAACATTTACTTCAAAATAAAAAGTTCTATCTACTGATTAAATAACTTTCATATAAATTCATGATTAAATGTCTTAGCAGTACACGTATGAAATTGTGATTTAGAGTCATGTTTGATAAAAAAAATGATCGAGCCGATCATTCTAAATCGCGTTTCTATCTTTAGTTACGATTTACTTGAGAGTATGTTCAATTTTTATGTAAGTAGGTACCTAATGATTTTTATTTATTAAAAAACTCATATTTAGTCCAATTTTTTAAGGTTCAACAATCTTAAAAAGTACTGCAACCCCGCCATAAGTATCGGGCTTAGCCATTGTGCACGACATAGTGTGCATCCGCACTATATTAAAAACCGTACCGCGAGTGACGATGCAGCACACCACTATCTGTGACGAGGCGCGTGGCTCACCACTACACGCGGGGAGAGGGGCGCGAGAGCGTCTCTGCGCAGCAACGACGGAACTAGAGATGTGCCGTTGCCGGCCTATTGCCCGAAGTGGGAATTTTGGTGGCAAAATTGCCGGGAATGGAAATATTCGGGAATATTTTTTAATTAAGTATAAATGTCAAATTAAGTACGGAAACTATGATACACTTATAATTAGCATTTATAGGCCCTAATCTACATTGACAATATTTCCAATGCTGCTGGCAATTTTGGTATTTTACCGGCAGTGGCAATATTGCCACCAGGCACATCAATAGATGGAACGCACCGCCTGCCACATTTGAAAACTCTCGATCCGTTGCGACGGTTTATATGTAGGTACGCGACTCAAGAATCACGAAACCTTGTAAACGCAAGCAAAAAAAAGTACTTAACTCTGTCTGTCTGTCTGTCTTTCTGTCTGTCTGTCTTTGCTTCACGCCTAAACTACTGAACCGATTTGTGTGAAATTTGGTACAGACATAGTTTGGAACTTGAGAAAGGACTTAGGATAGTTTTTTTTTTTTTTTCGCGAGATAAACCAAATATCTGCCGGAAGTCACTATTCCACGCGAACGAAGTCGCGGGCAAAAGCTAGTAAACCATAATTGCTAAAAGAAGAGGGAGTACGTTTCAATCTCTTTCAGCCACTTAATTATTAACAACGAAGAGAATAAGGTTCTTCTTCTAAAAGCCATTTCGTAAGTCAACCTATGGGACTGGCTTCTGCTTAGCCGGATTACCGGACTACGAGTTTATGGTAATCTGTACCAAAACTTGTGCAGCAAGCAAATAAATCAAACAAGACCTAATAATATCTAGAGCCAATGTCTTCCAAAAGAACTGCTAAAAAATAGGTAAATAGTTAATCGTCCTGCTGTAGAATTATTATTGTGTGCAAAATAAAAACTGTATACTGCTGCTGGCGTTTTAGATATAAAAAAAAAAACCGCTGAAATTCTGAGTTGTTTCAGCAGGAAAATACTAAACGAATGAACGGAAAGGGAAATTAAAGGTCATGGGCAGCTGCCCATGTAGTAAAGAGACTGCAGCTGAGTCTCTTTACTCTTGAACTATTTTTGTTATAACTGCAACAACCATCGCATACTGGTGGGATTGCACCATCACAACATTTCAAGCGCATATTGTTTCTGGTGAGGGACTGACTTATCAAGAAATTAAGGAGCGGAGCCTATCATCGCCTTCCACACACGTCGATGTATTTTAGGAGTATTGGGTTATAATTGTTTTTTTTTTTTTTTTTTTTTTTTTTTTTTTTTTGTTTATGTGTTGATTGAGTTATTACGGGCCCGTGCTAAAGTCGTTCGTAACTACAGAGCGAAGTTTATTAATTTATACTATGGCAGAAGAGAGCCCTTTTTTGGGGGGTTGGGAAATCGTCAAATAGGGGTTATTTGATGATTTCCCGATCTTTGGCAGAGCGAAAGAGATTGTCAGACTTTTAATAACTGGCTAAAAACCACCCATGTTCCTTCTTAGCCCTTTATGTCAAGGCAGTACCTTCTCAAATGCGCTGGCCACACGGGCCACACATAAATGGCGTCTGGCGCGGGCGGCTTCCATTCAAATTTTATACCAATAAACATAAAACAAATAAGGTACAATAAATAATTTTCGTTTTTGCACAAAAAGTTGTGATCATAGAGACATCTATCGACAGAAACCAAGGAAACTAATAGTTTCTGGGGTAAATAATGTAGATTACGACTCTTTCTTTACTGAAGTTGTGCCAGTTGTGCTTGTTTTGTCTGTCTCCCCCTGGTTTACCCCGTCGTTACGAACTACTGTACTACGGGCCTGTATATTAGTTGACGGAGTTATAGAGTAGAACCCCTAATCCCCGCGGCCTAACAGAAACGTTGCAATAGAAGCCACAAGGCTCAAAAAGCCCATAAAGCGCGGCTCATAATGGGTACGCGCCTTTATGATAGTTCCAGTGTTCCCAATAAATAAATATGGCAAAATAAATAAATAAATATTAAGTTACACTGCAACTAGCAACATTTCATCGATCTGTATCATAGACAATCTGACAATTGCCGGTGCCGGTGTCGACATCTTGTCAAAACAAATTGTTGACGTTGACTGTTGACGCTACGCAACGAAATTTAAACGTAAATAAATATTCGTTTCGGCGTTTTCAAGATGAAACTCACAACGGAGTTGATACAAAACTCCATGCAATACATGAATCCATGTCGAGATCGAGAGTTAGATCTTAGAGGTAAGTTATTTGATACATAATTCTTATATTTTATTTTGGTCTACCCGGTATAATCTATCTATTCAAAGAATCCTGTATTTACCCCGTATTAAAATTGATAAAGCTAACAAATAGCTTTAGATTTTCGTATAAATCTTCCCGGTTCTCGTTCTAGGTTACAAAATACCGCAAATTGAGAATATGGGCGCAACTTTAGATCAGTTCGACACCATCGATTTCTCGGACAACGACATCAGAAAACTAGATGGGTTTCCCTTACTGAAAAGGATCAAGTGCTTGTTGATAAACAACAACAGGATCGTGTGAGTCTTATGGTCAAATCCTACTTCCTACTAATATTGTAATTGTGAAAGCTTGTGAGGTTGAATGGATGTTTGTAACTCTTTCACGCAAAAACTACCGAAACGATTTGGGTGAAATTTGGCACACTGATAGTTTATACCCTGGAATAACGATATTTGTTATGTTGGTACTACGATGCCGTGGGTCAATTACTGAACACCACATGGTTGAAGCCCGCTGGCTTATGCAGGTAGTTCTCTGTGAATCTAATTTATATTTCTTTGCTTATATGCCCCACTGGGCGAAAGGCTCTCCCATAGCCATCCACTCTTCTCTCTGCGAGGTTTTTTCTGGTCTAGGTCACCCAACATCAGCAATTTCATGGACTAGTAGGTCTTCCAGGCATTCTCGACTCGAATTGATGTAGGTTTGGTCTAACAATTGATTTTGGAATTAATCTGTGGTGGAAAAACTTGGGCAGAAACCAGCTTGTGTGGGTGGTTGGTGAGTCTTATTTTGAAATTGATGCGATTACGGATAACTTTGATGAGAGCTTTGTTGTTGTTGCCTTGTGCGTGTGTGTGATGTGTCTACAATTATTGACATCACTCTCTCCCCATTCTTATTAATTATCTGGGCGTCTTCCAGTCTTAAGGAAGGAGTTAAACATGTTGGTGATATGGGGAGAAGTGTGGGAGAACCAAGTTAAATGAATTATGTTATTACACCATCTTCACCTGGGCTCTTCATAGTGCATGAACCATTATAAATGGAGTTGTTTCAGAGTTGGGGTATTCATATACGATTTCAGAGTTGGTTGGGTCTGAACAGAGATTTTTTAAATAGTTGCTCCAAATTTCTATAATTTTTTTGTCTCTGTTGTAGTGTCCATTAGTGTCCTGTAGCCTCTTGAAATATATATGAACTGGTTCGAGAAAAGGATGGTACGGCCGTGCCGCTTTATTGCTCGACTTGGCGGGGGCACTGCCGTGCCCCCAGATTACATCTATTACAGAATGTATTATTATGATCTTTACTAGCAACTTTCTATGGGATATCAGCAGGGCTATTGCGTATCTTTTTAATGTCAGTGGCTATCATAAATGTCCATAGATTAACTGTAAATTGGTTGGTTTGGTATATTTTTTTTCTTAAAAACTCACCAATAATTGACAGTTCTTTGATAGTCACTATACGTTATCCACTGTCATTAAAAGATACACAATAGCCCTGCTGTACACTAACAAGGGCATTCTTAGCCAGAGAATTCTCTCCTGACTATCACAATCATAATTATTATTATGTTCCATCTTCTCTGTTTATGTGGACATATATTTAAACGACAGATATAAATTACAATCTATTAAGTACATGTTCCACAGACACATATCATTTGCTAATTTACATAAAATATGAAATTAGCCAACAAGTGCATGAAGTAAAATAAATAAAATTCAATATGTTTTTACAGGAGAATCGCTCCAGGTTTGGAGCAGTACATACCTAATCTGGAGAGCTTGATATTAACAAATAACAATATATCAGAATTAGGTGACCTAGACCCTCTAATCACTCTGCTAAATCTGAGGACTTTATCACTACTGCGTAATCCAGTTGCCAACAAACAATATTACAGGTAAATATTGTTTTTTCCATACCACAGTTTTGTTATTGTTTCTTGTCTACTAAGGGCCATTTATTCCAAGAGCCCAGAGCTGCCGGACATTACATAATTATTTTCTAAGGGAACCAAGGTTAGGTTTCGAGTAGTGTTTATAAATGTATTGAATGCCAGCATATGGCTCTGGGCTGTTGGAACAATTGGTAAAATAGATTTTAGCCAGAAAGTACCACACAATGCAATTCAATGTGCAGAATACATTTTATTCCATGCCTGTACTTGAAACCAAAATCTTTATTTTACCAAGGTACCATCATTAACGTCTAGACATATTTTACAAATAGCAACAAAAAATATTCTGTACTAATTAATTTGCTTTGAATAACAACATATAATTTTTTTTTATGGATGGAGTGGGCGAGGAAGGCCATAGAAAAGATGGATGGATTGTGTGAGAAATGATATTAAGAAGGAGAAAGAAGTAAACTTTGCCATGACATCTGACAGGGGAGAAAGGGACAAGAAAACGTGTTGCGCTAACCCAAATAGAATGGGTCAAGGGCAGGATAATGATGATGAGCAGGGAAATGATGATGAGCAACCGACAATTCTATTGTGAAATTATAACTTAAATGAGCAACCAACAATTCTATTGTGAAATTATAACTTAAACTCATAAACTTGCCTTTATTATTACAGAGCATACATAGCATTCAAATTTCCAGAACTGAAATTGTTAGATTTTAGAAAAATCAAACAAAAGGAGAGGGAGGAAGCAAATGCCTTGTTCAAAAGTAAGAGAGGCAAAGAGCTGCTGAAGGAATTCTCGAAGAAAGCCAAGACATTTGTACCAGGAGCAAATATGCCTGCTGATCCTAAAGCTACAAGTAAGTGGAGTTTTAATGAAGAGCCATTGAACTTTTGTATGATACAAATTAACAAGATTTTGTAAACACTAAGGATGATGCCTTTTTCGTCTGATGGTGATGCAAATATCATCGTTACACCTTCTATTTAAATCACAAATTCTTAATCAATCCGTTTCAGCCATCACTGCTCATGAAATCCACAAGGTTCGTGAAGCCATCAAGAGTGCTTCAACTCTTCACGAAGTAGACAGGCTGACCAGAATGCTCCAGACAGGCAGTATTCCTGATGAGAAACAATCTCAATCACATGGCCAACAACGTAAGATTTCTATACAATTTTATTTTTATTATTAGCCTATAATTACTGTCCCACTGCTGAGCAAAGGCTTTAAGGCCATAGTCTTCCACTCTCTCTTCTCTCCGTACCACTTTGTATACAAACAATACCAACTAATTAATCCAATGGTGATTCGATAGGTATGCTAGGTTAAACCAGGGCCCCGAGTCTGCTATTCAATAGTGTCAGAATGACAAGCCAAAAAGTACCTTATGCCTGTCGACTTAAGGTACTTTTTGGCTTGTCGTCAATCAACCATTATGAGATCAATGATCGACCATTCTGACACTATTGAATAGCAGACTCGGGGCCCTGATTACGAGAAAAACGTGTTGATGAATTATTTTTGTTCTTTTACGACCAGTATTGCAGCATAGCTCTTTCTGCAAATTCCGAATATGTAGGTACTTAACTCAATTTGGCCCGAAAATCGAGTTATTGCATTTTTCGTAAGGACGGCAGACCTCTTCTCCAAATAATGAGAAATGGAGCTCCTTGCAGTTGAAGGCCTAGTTTCACAGCTGAAATTAGATTAGATACCATCAACCTGTTTAAAAAATAATTGTTCAGCCAACAAAGTTTCATAGAACATTCAACCAATTATACCATTTCTTGTGATTCCAGCGTATGAAGTGGAGGAGATGGATATCGACCAGCCACCATTTGGCCAGTAGGAGGACGCTGAAAAGGGGTATGGTGCGTGTAGTCAGAGCGTTTTGTGGGCGCTTCAGTCAACCACGCACTGACGATGTCAATGAACGCGTACTAAGTGCACGTTGCTGGACATAAATTGGACGTAGTTACACGAAAAGGATCTAATTTACACTTAACCATTTTAAAAGGTTAATAGGTTAGTCGTAGGATTGTATTTTATGTAAATTTATATGGTTGGATCCTTTTCGTTAAATTACAATTTTTATCTCATACTCTAGTCATTATTTAACGCCCCACGAAATATTGTGTAATCAAAAAACCTTCAGTATTCATGAAATAAAATACATTAACTTTAATTTTAAGAATTTTTATTAAGCCTTGAACCTAAGGACGCATTTACGATGGATATCCAGTTTCTCAATAAATGTACCGAAGTGAAATATTTTACTTCGGTACATTTATTGAGAAACTGGACATATCTAAAATTATATTTATAGTTAAGAATTGTACCTTGCACATCTACCTACAATTCTATCCTTATACATTTTAAAAATACAAAGCATTGTATTTAATAAACATACTTTTGTTTAAAAAAGTAATGATTTGACTATCCATCGTAAATGCGTCCATAAACACGAAACAACAAAATCTCTAAAAAATCCTCTCCAAACTTGTTTTCTTCTACCTTTAAATAAGGCAAACATGGGAACCAATATTCCTTCTCAACAGGGATTGGCGCAATGCTTTGCAACATCAGGATGCTGAAAAACGACCACAACTCTTCGAGCCGTTAGTGGCACCCACTTCCTTAAACGGGAACATTGAGCCAGCGATGAGGACAGGAGGATTGCTGCATATTTATTCGTCTCTGAAACAATAAGGTCGAATATGGTCTTCGTCCTAAATCTTCGAAGAGATTTGGAAAATACCCTTACCGGAAAAGTTGGCCCTGCTGGGCCAGTAAACTTTTCCCGCTCCCCAGTATAAACCTGGGGAGCGTGAGACCAATCAAAATGCAGCAAATCCTCCTGACTGCAATCTCGCAAAGCACGACGATTTTCTGCGTGTCGATGAACCCTAAAACCTCGCGGAGTTCGCTGGACAACTCCTCCACGGCGAATTCTCCAGCGTGCGAGGGAGTTCACTGTCCATGTGCATCCTCATCCTCGACATCGCTCAGGATTCAGACCAGCAGAGCGTTCCCACTGCAGAATTTCGTCCTCCAGTTCCACTTCGTAAATCGAAGGTTCTGAAACAAAATTACATTATTATGATGAGCCTATATTTAACTATCAGCTGCTTTGAATCCCCCATCCAGATTATCATCACAAACGAGAAATAAACATAAAAAATACCTGGTCTTGAGGTCGATGGACCTGGTGAGAAATTCTGCAGTGTGGAACGCTCTGCAGAGAACGATGTGCTCGGCGAGAACCCAAGCAGCTCAAAACTCGCGTCCACTAGCACACGTGCCTCATCCAGCTCTTCAGTTTGAATAATCCCCGTCGAGGGGGTGAACAATATGTTCCCTGTGAAATAACCTACTATAACATATGGATTTCTTTTGTATGTTTTTGTATCTTTAAGACAGAGATTAAGTTCTAACTTACATCGAGGGAGGCGGCCTGGCTGCATCCTCTTTACCTTCATCCAGCACCACCCTGGAAGGCCCACTTCCATCCAGCGCTAGATAGAAAGTAATTATATATGTTATTTCACGTGTTTTTATTTGGGTTGGATCAGTTCATATGGCTAACGATATCCTGCAGACAATTTACACACCATGTCTTCTCCACCTCCCATGGTTGGGGAATATGCGAGGGCGGTACTTCAGGAGTGCCCGGTATCAGTGGGCACGGCCCGGCACTCTAACGGGTGAAACATTTCTGGAAATAGGTACAGAAATAAATATGTGGCTCTGCCCCCATATGCGTATCTTTTTAACGTCAGTGGCTATCAGAAATGTCCATAGATTAACTGTAAATTGGTTATGGTTTGGTACATTTTTTTCTTAAAAACTCACCATATGACAGTTATTTGATAGACATTTTGAGTTATCCACTGTCATAAAAAGATACGCAATAGCCCTGCTGGTCGGCTGGACAAAACTTCAAAACGGCTCGCATTTACAATAGGGCAATAGGACACTTTATGTGACGGCTAAACACCCTTATTTCAGAATAAGTGACGCTTCAGAATCTTAGATAATCGATCGAAAGCGTGTCCAGCCAGCTTGAAAAACCACTTTTCGCTGGTCTCTCAATCTCGGTAACGGGAGTGATTTTGACGACTTTTTGCATATCAACGGGCGTCACATAAATATGTGACAGGCATCAAGCTAAAAGTTTTGTGATACGTACAGTGGTTTAGTAGAAAAATGCAAAAAACTGTGTCCAGCCATCATCGTCATGAATTTACATAAAAAACTTTTGGCTGGCACTTCCGAATCCCACTTATCGGGAGCGTTTTCGAATATGGTTCCTTTACTAATACTTGGTGACGCAATGTGTGACAGTAATAACGTTTGATTTATGGCGTCACATGTAAGGGTTTACGAGATATCAATGAAAACTTAATGTATACTTGTGTCCAGCCATATTGAACTCAGGCTGGCTGAACACGTGTATCTCCGCTGCCTGATGATCTACGACCTTCAAAATGTTATCAAAATGTTGTGACGGGGACGATAATGATAACCTGAATTTGTGACGGAGAAACTTTGCGTAGTTTCAAAGATATTGATCATTTAAATTTTCCCACACAAACATCCATTAATATTGTGAGGTGACCATATTTTTTTACATAATTATAGGATTTCTTTTTAATTAATCGACTAATCGGCCGGTAGCAGCCAAGCCACGCCAGTTTTGTATTAGATTGAGAGACCAGCGAAAAGTGGTTTTTCAAGCTGGCTGGACACGCTTTCGATCGATTATCTAAGATTCTGTAGCGTCACCTATTCTGAAATAAGGGTGTTTAGCCGTCACATAAAGTGCCCTATTGCCCTATTGTAAATGCGAGCCGTTTTAAAGTTTTGTCCAGCCAACCAGAGCCACATAAATAAATAAAATACCTATTTGTGACCGTAAAATGTAGGTATTAGTAGTAGAATATTATTTTCCTAAATATTTTTTTTTAAATGAAAAAAAAAAACACTTCTAGTATTATTGTAAAATTGATTAAATTTAAAATACCTACATGTTTACTTACGTCGTCGGTTGCGGCGGCCTCGCAACAGCAGAAGATGCAGCTGCAACATCAGAAGATGCAGACGGCTCGGTGGATCACTGATGTTGACTGTCCCCTTCAAAATTAAGCAACATTTAGGTAAGGATCTAAAATAACCCAGCCCATAAAAAAAACCGTAATTAAATATAATGGAAAAAGTATGAAAAAGGAACAAACATGGCAAAACTGAAATCCAGGGCTCGTGCTACGTTCCGCCCACGTCCACGTGCACGGTTTCCCGCAGCACCACCACCGCACGGTTTGCCGCTCCACCAACACCACCACCACGGTTTCCCGCCCGAGCACCACCACAATTATTGTAAGTATTCATAATTTCTAAAAATCAATAAAATAAACAAAATTTAAAAAAAAACTTGGAAGGTCACTAAAATGCCTGCATGTAGGTAGGGGGTTGGGGGGCGGGGACGGTGGGTTCACAGGAACCCCCGAGGTGGTAGTCCAAGATCCCAGGGCCGCCAGACGTCACGTATTTTCTGACGAAATAAATGTGGACGATTGAGTAGTAGTGTTAGTATGAACTAAGAACACACTACTACCAGCTAGCTTGCTTGAACGGCCAATTTTCAGGTATCAGGTCATCAAAGTACACAAAAACATTACTAACTTCACGTATTTTCTACCTCAGATCAAATAGCAGATTTGATCTGAGTTTTCTACTAGCTGATTTTTACGTATAATAATTGTAAGCAATATCCTTAAAAATAAGTTGCCAATACTCGCAGACACTTCCTAGCGGCCGTTTTGCTTAACAGACCCTGCCCTGGGATCTTGAACTATGGCGAAATATCGTCGGCGAGGCATAGTTTTTTTTAAATGAATTTTTGAAAACTAATATTTATGATCTAAATTTCCATTTTTTACCGTCGATTTTTGAGGCGGGGAGGAAAAGGGGGTTTAGGGTGCTACCCCCATGTATCCTCCCCACCCCACGGAACCCCAAGGTTATGAAATAAGTAGTTTTTTTTTTTTAATATTTATGATAAAAATTGTGTCGTAATATCCATGGTTAATTAGGTTAGAATAGCGCTGTTTAGCGTTTTATAATGAAACGGGTACAAAAGAAAGGTTAACAGCATTAACAGTAACTTTGCATCTAATAGACCAGGGCCGAAGCCTTCTAAAATGGTAAAAAATGAAAAAAATTACAGTGGGTAGGATGAAACCCATTAGAAAAGGAGGGGAATATGATCAAAATGAAAGGAAAAATAAATTACGGTCGATCCGAGGGATAGCATTTCCAAGAAGAACGGTCGCATATGAAGTTCATTTTTTTTTGTATAGATAGTACTCATTAATAGAGGGCTTTTTGCAAATTGCCAAGTTCCAAATACTCACGGTTTACGAGATATAATTGTATAAAGTTTCATTAAAATTGGTCAATAACACGCCATTTGTAAATTTTGAGGTTGGATAAATTGACATGGTAGACGTCAAAGTTGACATTTCACGTTTCGTTATTGGTAAAAGTGAATTTTAGTAACTTTTTGTCGTGTTTTTTAATAAAATATAATTTATTTTTAAATACCTATTTAAATATTTTCGGATGTACTATGAGTGTCAATAATAATTGTTGCTGTTTAATGCAATTACATTGTCATTTTTACACTAAAAATAACGAATTTAAGTTTACACTTTGTGCAACGAAACGTAGCGCCGCCATTTTGTTGTATAGCGTCTGTTTACCTGTCAGCGTCAGTCATCGTTCGTTGCCCTTGCAGTTGAGATCGTTTTATACGTACTCCTGTAAGCCTTGACAACGTAGTATGACTACCATGGCGTCGAAAACTTGGATGCAAGAGCGAGCGAAGCGAGCTCGGGACTTAGGGCACCCCGACACGGACAGGTTAGGTTAGAAGGGGATGGCGGGGTCGATTGAGCGAGCGAATAGACCCCGCCATCCCCTTCGTGGTTATTTTTTTTAAAAACCACCCAGAAGTAGGAGCCCCGCGGAGCGGGGCTCCGTCGACTGGGCTAGAAGGTGTTAGGTTCCAAAAAATGAATTTCACTTTTACCAATAACGAAACGTGAAATGTCAACTTTGACGTCTACCATGTCAATTTATCCAACCTCAAAATTTACAAATGGCGTGTTATTGACCAATTTTAATGAAACTTTATACAATTATATCTCGTAAACCGTGAGTATTTGGAACTTGGCAATTTGCAAAAAGCCCTCTATTAATGAGTACTATCTACAAAAAAAAAATGAACTTCCTAAGCGACCGTTCTTCTTGGAAATGCTATCCCCCTAAACCCCCTTTTCCTCCCCGCCTCAAAAATCGACGGTAAAAAATGGAAATTTTAATCATAAATATTACAGTTTTCAAAAATTCATTTATAAAAAACTATGCCTCGCCGACGATATTTCGCCATAGTTCAAGATCCCAGAGCAGGGTCTGTTAAGCAAAACGGCCGCTAAGAAGTGTCTGCGAGTATTGGCAACTTATTTTTAAGGCTATTGCTTACAATTATACGTAAAAATCAGCTAGTAGAAAATACGTGAAGTTAGTAATGTTTTTGTGTACTTTGATGACCTGATACCTGAAAATTGGCCGTCCAAGCAAGCTAGCTGGTAGTAGTGTGTTCTTAGTTCATACTAACACTACTCAATCGTCCACATTTATTTCGTCAGAAAATACGTGACGTCTGGCGGCCCTGGGATCTTGGATCCACATCACACACCGATACATCCTCTTCTCTTTCAAATATCTTAGATAACCTTTGTAAGTACACAAGAGTGATATCACGTCACGCGCTCCAAATGGTAGAGAGAGTCGCCAGTAGGAATTTTGGGAACTAGTGTTATTAAAAGGGTGCTAATTAAACCGGCTTCTTTTTAATAGCATTATTTGCATCTAAAAATCTAACTTGCCTTCTAAATTACTAAGTCAGCCACAATTAACGAGCATCTAAATAATACTATCTTAGCCACAAGTTATCTTTTTTAAAGCCACTCTAAATACAACTCAGCATCGTGATTATTTTTTAGCATCTAAATTTGTAACATGGATTCAAACAGTAAACTTCTAAAATATGAATATATGGCATCAAAAAAATATTCAATTAGCTTCTAATTTATTAACTCAGTACGTTTAAATTATAACTCATGCCACATTAACTGAGCATCAAAATTTAATTAAAATTGTCATCAAATATTATATTATAGCCAATAATAGTACGTATAAACTCCTGTCGTATCATCGAAAGGCTTAAATATAGAAGTTCAGAGTATTTAATGACCTAAATATTGAAGTTCAGAGTATCGAATGTCCTAAAGATCGATTTTATTTACATGTTGCGCTACAAAAGTTATCGACAGAATCGCTTCAGAACTTAATTTTTATCGGAAAACTAGACAATAAATTGTGAAAACATTTCTGCAAGCAACTCAGAAGTAGCGCTCGCCGGCCGCTGCCGCGGCACCGCTCGCTTCGCTCGCTCGGCTCGCGCGCGTTTGGTCGCAGTTTTAACCTAACCTAACCTATTTGCCTCAGTTTACAATGACGAGTCATACAATCTGACTGTGACTAGTCAATTAGACAATGGTAAAAACATTTCTGTTACTAGTAGGTATTTTTAACGTAAATGTAATAATCTAAAGTGTATCTAAAGTTGACATTTTGAATACACGTGACTAACTCGTCAGTACATGAATCGAATGGCGCTCTCTGATTGGTGCAAATGGCCGGTCACTGTCATCTCGTGCGCTCGCGCCAAATCTTGCTGTTGCTATTTTCACGATAAAAGAATGTGATGTATTATTTTACATGCTAAGTTATAATAAATGATGTTGACTATCATTATGGTCGCTTCAATTATATTTTTTTGAGGGCCTTGTGTTGAAGCTGTAAAATGTAAAATGGTGGTGAGATATAAATTCCGTGGCTGAGTTAGTAAATTAGGTGCCTATGTATAAATAACAAGGACAAGTTAATATAATTGTTGATCGTCACTTGATGCTTTCTATAGAATATTTAGTGGGCGTTGTAAAGTAGACGAATTAGTATATTAGAGGCTATATAATTTTCCCGTGGCTTAGTTATAAAATTAGAAGTTTGATCCTGTGGCCAATTAAAAAAACTGCGGCTCGGTTAATTATTTCTCTTATTAAAACGACTGAGTATCGGTTACCATTTATTAATAATATAAATCTTACTTACTAAGTACAATCATATATATATAATAGGTACATACATAAGTCTTTGGGTCATTTATGCGCTAGGATTTTTTATTGGGTTTTCTTAAATGCATTATGAAAACGAAATAAAAAAAAATCACGCTCATGAAACGTACAGTCACGAGCAATGAAATGTATAGACCTAGCAAAATGTAAAAGGGTTATCACAAGAGATGTTATTTCTCGTGACTGTACAACAGATTGTGGGTCTCATAAAAATAAAAAAGGGATGAATTAATCAAAACGAAAACTTTATATTACGAGTAGGTACGTAACAAAATAATAAACGCAGTTATTAAAAAAAAAAACATTATTAAAAATTAATAACAATTAACATTTTTGTTCAATAAATCTACGAACATCATTTTACAACTGGATGCTGTGGCATTCCGAGTTGCAAGAATCCTCTAGGAAGCTGTGCTCCTAGCAGCGCAAATAGCGCGTGCGCTCACTGCACTCTCACAGTGACTTCAATACTAACGCGGTATAATACTGTTGGACTCTGGTACAGTCGAACAAGCTAATAAGTAGGTATACAGCCAGCTAACTTGTCTTTACTTTTAAGATTATACAGATACATTTAGAGACTGATCTCAAACGATACAGCATTTGACATCAGTCGCTTAATGCGAAACACTTGATAAAACAAAGTTACAATCAATAGTTTCAGTGTTATAGAATTATAAAGATCTCTACCCTGTATACTAATTAGCTTGTTTGACTGTACACTACTGTATGATTCCAAATATTATTACGATGAGCGAAACTACGATGCCTGATAGCGACCTAGACGTCACTCGAACCATCACTACTAAGCATTGAGAGTAGATCTACACTGACGATATTATTGAGTGATATGGAATGAATATTGTTTCGAATGAATATTAAATTGATTACATTGCTATTGACCGCACATCGCGTGAGAAGCATTGGACGTAGAGCAGCGGGAGAGTCGGTCCTGCGTGGACGGCGGGAGTCTATGCTTTCTTGGCGTCATCCGGCATGAACGAGACCACGATGGAGAGGAGCGCCGTGTACGTGCCGGCCACCAACCCCACCAGCCCCACGAGGAACAGAACCACGTCCTTGAGAAACCGCAGGTTCCTTGGGCCGAATTTTTCCGGGTACAACATGAACGCCTCCATGATGGCCGGGAAGCAGATGCCCAGCGCCGACAGACACAGAGCACCGAACAGCGAGATGAACAGCCCCAACCGCGGTACGGCGACTGCCAGCACGACTGGAACAGAGAGAGCAACTGTTACAATCCTCGCACATGTGTGTTTGGTATTCGGTTAACATAGTTGTCCATTCCGAGATATTAGTCGAAAACAGTATTTTATTTTTATGTATTTTCCCCGATTACCTACTCGAAAACGCCTGGACGGATTTGGAAAAAGCTTTTTTTTTGTATGAAAGGGTTTACTTTTCAAGTGGTCCCATAGTCATCGGGTGAGGATCTAAAGATGGGATCAAGGATCCTGGAGAAATTGAGGGGATTCTTAAAATTTTGAAGCGATTAGGTAGGTACTTTAAAGAATCTCTCGCAATGTTCCCATGATATTAATTATATTAACTTTGCTTTTCCAACCTTACATTCATAAAATGTTTGGGCCCAGTCATTGGAGATGATTATTGTCAGAGGCGTTGAGATCGTCAAGAGTGCATGAGAACGGACACCTGGGACACTCCTGCAGGTGGGGCACAGTCTAATCGGGAACACTCGCGCATGGCGGTACATATTATGATACTTACAGGTGAGCAGGGAGAGTCCCACGCGTAGTCCGTACTCGGCGGCCTTCAAGCGCGATGGCGGTGCTCCAGAGCGCGTGAGACGCGGCAGTATGTAACCGCGCCACACCACCTCCACGGGCACGTAGCAGTGCAGCCCGTAGCTGATGAAGATCGCCACTACAAACATTGCCATCACGCTCGTCGCCAATCTGATAACAAAAGAAATCAAATATAATTTCTTCAATCTCTTTGAAAAAAACACGTCCCGTTACACAAGTCGTAGTCACTCCTGTCCACGTCAACGGAACCCGTATAGTTTCGCCATGTCCGTCTGTCTGTCTGTCCGTCCGTCCGCACTATATCTTTTTTTTTGGTGGGTGGAAAATCATCAAATAACCCCCAATCTTGGGCAGAGCGGAAGGGAGTGTCAGACTTCTACTGACTAAAATCCACCCATGTTCCTTCTTCGCCCTTGTGCCGAGGCCGCGTCATCTCTTTCGATAATCCGCAGCCCCGACACACTATAATAAATTATCTCAAAGACTTACTGCGGTACCTACTCGGAGATAGGTAGGTACCTATTTAATGATTACTTAAGCCAGGAAGGTTTTGTACCTATGTCAAATCTATAAACTGTCAAAACCTTTACTAAGTATTGGCTTAAGTAATCATTAAACGACTCTGAGTGCGGCAGCTACAAAGCTGTAATTTGGCATGAATATACAAATAAGTTACGCCGACAAAGTGATAATAAAATTTGTATCTCCAGTACCTACACATTAAAGTGGGGATGTTTTTTTTTCTCTCGGTAAGTGCGTTGTGTGAGATATCGTTGGATAGGTCTATAAAAAATATTGCGAGTTAGCTCAGACACTTTTTCGATTAGGTACTTATAGGCTGCCCGCCCACGCCCGATAATCGGTGACCGATTTTTTTTTGGTCAGAAATAACATCATTTAATTTTAATGCCGTAATTACTTTAATAATAAAATTAATATTTACAGAATAATAATAATTTTCACATCAACAAGCTCTTTCATTTATTTATAGTTCCCAAAAATAAGGTAATTTAAAACATTTGAACGCGACTGTACGGACAACGTTTAGATATAATACGTCCAATAAAGAAGGTCATCCATTGTACCAATCCGCCGCTTTTTTGTATCCATTCGAATTGGTCGGATAGCCAGTCGTTGTGTACATGTTTTGTTTTTTGTTTATATTTCCTGAATGCGAAACATTCCAAGCTGAAAATTTTCGCTATATATTTTTGACTAACGGCACATAGGTATTGTTAGTGGACACCTACACATCTTGGGTTGAGCCGGTTTCTTGTATTTTGCCATCAAAGTTATTACATTTTAGTTTTGACTTTTAGCAATAACTTATTCAATAACGCTTGCATGTGCACTTTTGAAAATTTGTATGGTTATTAAAAGCGTCAAGATGGACCGAATACAGTTTTCAGCAAGCTCATATACGTAATCTCATTTAGGCGCTACGATATTTTTTCGGGTTTTCATAAACGCCCGATTACTTGAAAACTGTAAATATTTTCCTAAGGGCCGGTTTCACCACTTGCTGATAAGTCCCTGATAGCCTATCCGGAACTTATCTGCCAGATAAACTACAACTTTTGATAGCATTATCTGTCAGATAACTGTCAGATAACTATCTGACACTTTATCCGTAACCGGTGAAACTGGCCCTAAATCTAATTCGGTCACTAATTGGCACCAATTAAGAGCTACTCGTGTATGTTTATTCTACAGGCGCACATCCAATGGGTTTCGAGATACACGATTCTTCGAAACGTTTACTGCAGCAGGAAATGCAATATCTCGAAAACCTGAAGTGACACCAATTATATATATTCGGCGCACATACAATTTTTCTCTCTCCGATCATTCGTTCAGAATTTTCCTGCTGGAACAACGTTACTGCAGCAGGAATCGTTTTTTCCGTTTTTTCACAAAACGACAAAGAGCACAATTTTTTTATGTTGCGCACATTACAGCAGATTGGGAACTAATTATTCGTTCCACTCATATCACTCTATGAACAACTTTCCTGCTGGGGTAACGCACACGCGTAAAACTGCAACTGTTTTCTTTTTATTACAATAAAAATCATGGTTCGGAAGCAGGTAGGCAGGGTGGTTAATTAGTTTAGTAAGTTCACATTATTTTGATGGGCAACTACCGGATCCCTACGTTGTGCGTGGTCCGACAAGCACTACTTGCCCGGTTTTAAAGTATGAATATGGTCAATACTAGTAAGGAGAACGGTAGCTGTATGTGGGGGTTCAGCAACCGTTCTCCTACGCGATTCGCCATTTGACTGTTCATCGACAGGATGATTAATTAATTTCCGTTTCCCCGGTAGAGGAGTTTCATCTACGGACATCTCACCAACAGAATCTTTCATACTTTCGACGACAGGCCTTTCCAGCAACAAAATGTTTAACCGACACGACGATAACCTAAATCTCTTTTAACTTCTAACTACAGACCTTTCCATCTACGACGGAGAATTTGCTGCTAATCTTAAGACAAACGATATTACAAAAATACGCATACCTACATCTTTTACTAAGAGATCAAGGCTAGCTACTTGGCCTAGAGAATCTAAACACGTGGACGGTGTCACAGTCCAATGACAAATCGGTCTTAGGAGAATGGTTGCGGAATCTTTTAGACTCACGTCTAATCAACATTCATAAGGTTACTTTCTTACACGCTTGCATCAAAATGTTTTATAGTCAGGTTCCTCAGCCGATCGATCGGTACCATGTAGGTACCAACTATATGCGACTGTATCTGACTATACCCATTGAAATGACGCGACTTCGACTCGGCGACGTAGTGCGTGGGTACTCAATGCACGACAATAAGATGCATGTCTGCTCACTTAGTCGAGCAAGTCAACCGGCGAATACGGCTTAGCAACACGCCTGCGTTGAAGATGTCCGACCCGATGCGTCGGGTCAACAATGAGACATTACATCGAGATTGCCTTAGCAATGCTTTGCTCACACGCGTATCAAACGACGTTTTCAATTCCTGCAAGGAAATAATAGGACCATGCTTGTTTGCATTGCTAGTATTCAGTGAAATTGGTGTTTGTTTTGATAACACACTGCACTGGTGTAACTAAGCTACTGAACAGGGTTCCACTATCTAAATTCGACAGCTGCTTTACCTGTGATGATTTTGAGTAGGTAGGTACCTACGTACCTACATGTAAACGTGAATGTGATATAATATATCTGTTTATGAATGACATCGAGGCCCCTGCTTTGCTTGATTTGAGCGCTCGGCTCTGATATGAATTAATGTGTTTTAAAGTAGATTCATGAAATCAAGTAGGTATCGTATTTATTGTACCTACATTGCTCCTAACGAAGTGTTCACCTACTTATGACCCACTGAGGAGTTGAGAAGGAGGGGGGGGGGGGGGGAGAATCGAGTTAGCCCCGCCTACTGCATTCCCGTCACCAAGTGGATACGAGATCCCTGTTGTGATCATTCGACCTCGTTGCTCTACCCTACTGACACACGGCCGGATCATAGGCGGATCACAATTATTATTCTATTTGTGACTGTCTACTCGTGTGCTACTGATGAAGCACATTATAAAATAAAAAAAAATAACAGTGACTTGATTGCAGCCGATGTTTACCAGCCTTATTTTACTGGCTATAAAGCCAGGTCAAATTGAAAAGCATAGGTCAAATTGAAAAAAAATATGATTCGATTATCCTGCTAAACCTATTTTTTTTTGCATTTTATGCACTGTGTATTTGTAATCTCCGTTTTTTATATGTAGTGTGAGGTATGAGAATTCTTATTAGAGCAAAAATTTTCATTCCTAAATAAGATGTATTGTCTGCCATATTCAGTTGTCGGCAGGACGCTAATTTGTATTATGACCCAAAAATAATATGACGTATCGTTAGATGTATATACCTAATAGAAAAAACAGGTTTACAGCAATTTGTAATAGTTACATAAAGCCCAGACATATAGGTCAAATTGACCAACAACATCACGATAACTCGGAAATGGAGGTATTTGCCAAAGTGACACAGGCGTCTCGTGGTAGCCCTTGGGCCCTACTAAGTTGGTTTGATTAATCAGGAAGATCGAAGGAAGCATGAAAGACATCGCAAATATTTTTTTACGTGTAGGTCAAAATGACCTAGATTGGGCTTCTAGGGTTATCTACTTTAAATGTAATTAATAATTAGATTCATTTGTTAGTTGATTAATTAGTTAGGTAGTAGTAATTTGTGATTGTTGGAAGCACTGAGAAACTCTCCCAGAGGTAAACGAGGGTTAAAATCCTGTAAAAATCTATTCTCTCTTTGGAGAAAAACAGGTTATCTTATTGGATCATTCCCACAAGTTCTACTGGACAGTCCTACGGTAGAACTAGTTGGAATTATTTTTCGCACTATGGAATAAAAAGTTCCACTAGTTGACAAAAACTAATTTCGAACCCAGGTTGGCGGATTACTTTGTGTAATTTATTTCATCACCACTGCTCTCAAAACGGTGAAGGAAAACATCGTGAGGAAACTGGCATGTCTTAGAAAGCTAAAATTCGAAGATAATTATGTGACATCTGCCAACTCGCACTGGCACACGTGGATTATAACGCATCCCTCTCCTAGAGAGGAGGTCTAAGTCCCTGCACTAGGAACATTAAAGGCTGATGATGATATTAGCACGAATAGCCTCAAGTGACTGTAAGAGCCAACACTCGAAGATGACGTCGCAGGAAATTGGCATGCCAAGTATGTGATGAGAAACAACTATACATTGTAAAGTATCACTACTACTTTTTGTAGCAAAAGATATTTCCATGCCAGAATAGTGTTTACATAACGCAAAATCACGCATTTAATCCCCGAAGGGCTAGGCGGAGATGTGAATAAATTGCAACACAACGAACATTTCGCAAGGCAAGTATTTTTATACCCTATCCTATGCAATAAGTAGCACTGAGTATATTGCCATCAACCGGGCACGGCTCAGCAACAGCGCAACAACTGAAGAATAAAAAGAGTTTATACTGACGGTCCGTGCGGCAGGTCGAGCGTGATGGAGTCGCTGCATTCGGACACGCAGAACACGTAGCCCAGAGCACCAACCACGACGTACAGCACCACGATGATGCTCATGCCCACGTTGAGCACGCCGCACGGGGTGCCGAACGCCTTAGGAGTCGCCATGTTATTCTCCAGCGCGATCACCTGCCACAAGTACATGTAGTCACAAACACGCAAACACAACCCGTCTACCATTCTCCAGCGCAGCAGCACAATGCCACAAAAATGTACTGTCACGCTCGCATTGCAATATCGAATGACGATGATATGAAATGAATTAATTATGATATTCATTCTTTTCATTTCACACATAGATTGCATGGCGGTCATCTCCTATTACATATAACGAACACTACACACCAAAGCCGCCAACATGTTGGTGGGGATGTCAACTGAACGCTTCCGAAAGTCGCCAACGTGGCGGCGACTTTGATGTGTAGAGTTTATAAGGTCGCTCAGCCAACAGCAGAGCAGACTTACCACTCCGACCGCCGTAAGCGCGAACAAGATGGTACCGAAGAACAGCGGGAAGGTGGTGGGCGAGCCCCAGAGGTCGAGCGGGGCATCGGACTTCTTGTTGGTGGCCAGGTAGTAGACCACGATACCCAGTCCTATGAACGTCAGTACGTTGGCGAGAGCCGAGAAAGGTGCCAGCAGCTTTAGGGTCGGGATGAGGTTAAACAAGATGAGCGGCACGAGAATGATCAGCATGTGCACCTCTATCGGCAACTCATAGGACGGGTCGGTCATCTGCAAACAATTAATACTTTCAGAGGTTGCATTCCTACGACATTAAACGTTATTAGAAGGCGTGCGGTTGCGTCATTGAGTATGCGTGGAATTGCTCCTTGATGAATATTGACGAAAGGAAGCGGCCACGACGCCGCCCCACTTAACTCAATTGTATCGGTCGCGCTCCCACATAGCGCCACGCAACAGCCGTGCCCATTTGAGCGTAAGCAAGTCCAAATCACGGGCATAATCCCACCTCATGATGGCAGAAATAGGATGCAGATTGCCGTTGACCAAAGTAAGAACGAAAATAGCTGAAATACCAACCTTTTTTATGTTATCAGCGATGAAGACGATATAGACGCAGCATATCCCGAGCTGGTAGACCACCAGGAAGACGTCGACGGTGATAGCGAAGGCGCCCGCGTAGCGACGCCCCGCGGGTGGGCCTGCCTCGAGTGCCACGGCCATGGATTCCGGGTAAGTTAGGAGAGGGATTCGCACGCGCTTGCATGCCGCGTACTGGGACCCCACCTGCACAGAGCTTGCCGTTTTACTTCTACAGCGCAGCACATGCTTGCTGCATTGGGCATGCACAGTTGCACACTCACTGGGTTTCAAGCTGTATTGACTTTGTGCCATGAATCAGAATAATTTAGTTAGGTGATTAAAAGTTTTGTAGACGCCAGATACTTTTGTGTCCTCCTATCTGTCATCATTGACTGACGAATTACTAAACTGCGCCGCAGAAAGAAACAGGTTAGGTAAAGGTAAAATCATGGCAGCACAGTATTTCAATGACTAGATTAACAGAGTTTCCACAAAGGGTGAGAGTCGGTTAGGTAATCGAGTGAACGAGGAGTGTGATTGAATATCTCTCAGATCTACCCTGACCCCTAGCTATCACCCCCCAGGGACACCCTAAGCCGAAACTCTTACCCAACAGTGGGTGTATAGCGTGTAGTCGCTTAGTTTATAAGATTGTTTGCCTTGGCGTTAAACTCGAGGCATACACACTTACACAGGAAAGTCCGGTTAAGCAGTAGCCAACCTAGGTTAAACTGCAAGATTCCACTCACATAAAAATGGTGTGTGCATAACTTACGAGAACGTGAAGACAGTGCGTTACGAGTGCCCCGACGATTACTGTTGCCAGCACCCCGGTTACGAGCCCGGCGCGCGAGAACGCCTGAGGCATTGCTAGGATGCCGGTTCCAAGGGAGCATTTGAGCAAGTGCACTAAGGTCTCCAGGTTGCTGCAACATTCATTGCCGGTTTCTCAATAATCTTATTGACATTATCTCGAGATCAGAACCATAAGGTTGGATGTACAAAACTCTCCGTCGACCATCCGACGTTACGCTTCGATATCGAGATTTACAACTCGTCAAACTATTTAAAATTTCGAGTAGGTAGGTACATAGTTTTGAAACTCGGGAAAAGTGTGTCCACGAGAATAATAAGCTGACAAACTGAGTTTTGTGTTAACTAATTAACTTACCCTAAAATAATAAAATACACATAGGTATAAATAAATACAGATATATACTTATATATAAATGCATAATGCCAAGATACATAAACAAATCTATATATATATATATAAATGTTATGTTGGTTTGTGTACGCTTCAAAAACTCAAAAACTACTTCACCGATTTTCATGCTGTTTTCACCAATGGATAAAGTAGTTCTCGAGGAAGGTTTTTAGTATATAATTTAAACGACTTCCACGCGGGCGAAGCCGCGGGCATCAGCTAGTAAAAAATATAATGAATCATACTGGAGAGGAAAGGTAGTGTTATTTGACTCTGGTTTTAATTAATTATATTATAGTCTTTATGTCTCGAATGCTAGGCGGAAGTGAGTTCCACAACCTTACAGCATGGACAGAGAAGGAATAAGAGTAGGTTATAGCTGGATTTATGAAGATGAGATTTAAGTAGGGTTCGACGGTGCGATCTAACTGACATCCACGCGGACGAAACCGCGGGCATCAGGTAGATAAATAATAGGGGATCGGACTGAGTCAAAAAAATATAGGTAATTCTGTTTAGTCCGTCAGTTAGATTATCGAAAAATATTGGATACGTGTTTTTTGTTTTAACGATTTAATGAAAATTGACAAAGATAAAAAGCGTCGTGACGTCACTTGTTCGTAAAAAATGTACTGACATGTAACGTTTTCGAGGAATGGGGAAGAAAACTGTCAAATAGTTCCACGTAGAGGGCGCTGTGCGTTGGCTACAAACAAACTGTCTAACTCCATAGAAATTGAACAATATCTTAATATTTTGTGACTTTTTTCAATAATAAGGGTCGTTGTGTTGGCTTTGGATGCAAAGAAATAGGCGTTGTTAGATTTCCAAGAAATTTGCGCATGAAGAGAAAGTGGGAAAAGGCACTGAAACAAAAAAAAATCAAAACAAGTAATTTTTCGAGGTTATGTGGGAAACATTTCAACGAAACAGACTACGAGACCACTTCTAAGGCGGCAGGTTAGTACGATACCTACCTATTATTAATTCTGATTTTTTATTAATAATTTGAATGTGTGGGAGAAACAAGGGTCGAACGTTGACTTGGTTTCTCCCACTTCAAGTCAACGTTCGCTCATGGGGGATTTAAGCCGCACTGATATATATGCCAAGTATTAACATTACCCAATATTGTTTCAGGCTTTCCACTCCAATGCAAAATATTGAAGAAATCTGTTTTGTTGGAATGAATCACAGAGTGTCACCTCAGCTCGAACTGATCGATTGCAATAGAGAAATGCAAGGTGTTGCTTATTATCAAGCCCTATAATATCAAACGAACCACTGCCATCTACCAGCTTTGATCTTATTCCAGACATGAACATAGAAGAATTGGTTCTTTTCAAATAACTATACATTTTGTAACATTTTAACAAATGATGTATTACCTTAGTTTGTTAATTATTAGATCATTAAAAAGCAAAAAGATAGTGAGTGAAGTTTATTTTACAACTTGTAGAACCATAATATTGCCCAGAAAACAGCTAAAAGTCGATAAAATGTTAAATCTATTGTAACTTTCGACAAGCTCCGTTTTCTTTACTTGTTGCGTTGCTCCTCGTTTTTTCAATTCCTCCTTCAACTGGGTGATACGCCAGGTAGCATACATTGTGCAGCGACAAATTGAGTTAAAAAACCCGCGCAAATACTTAAAAAATCGTCCACACAATGCAAACGTTTATTTATAAAAATTTGACATGTGTAGCCAAACACCAGCGCCATCTTGCGGCGAAGTTTCCAGGAAACAACCCCATTCACGAGTTTTCGAAGCACTGTATCGTCTTCATTTTTTGTTTACGTGAAAAAAGAAAAAATAGGTGTTCAATACTTTTTGGAAATCTATCTGACGGACTAATTAGTTTTTTTTTGTTCGATCCCCTATTAGCTAAATAAATTTGACAATGTGTGTAAAAAAACCTTCGAAGAAAGAACTCCTTTCGCAGCAATTTATTAATCTTTCATTGAGTTGTAAAGCACAATACTCTGATCTTATAGGTATTTTGTTACTTACTTATCATTAACATAGGTAAATACATATATATCAATGGGTAAATAGATTATTTTCTAACACGCTTTTATTAGGTTGACCTATGTATGTAACTATGTAATCAAATCTAAGAAAACGATCGTAGCGTTATGAAAATTGGCAGTTGTATGTGATTTTGATGACAATACAATAACATGGTACTGTCGAGCTGATCTGATGATGGAGCCGGAAGATATGAACTGGAACTTCATGATGGATGATCGTATTATAGCCGTGTTTGAACTTGTTATAAAGGTCTTGTAATGAACTTTGACCACGAAATGAACTTTGACCACGATTAGGTTTAAAGGTCTTCATTCTAGCACCTTACTGCTGTGTTGTTTTTGGTACATGAACTGGAACTTCGTGATGGATGATCGTATTATAGCCGTGTTTGCACTTGTAAGAAAGAGAGGAGATGGAGAGGATGCGGGCTCATTCGTCTATTTAAAATAAATGGTTAAAATATGCCATTAGCAAATACTAAAAAGTATAAAATAAATTAATAGTTTAAAAAACAATAAAAAACACGCTTTTACGTGCACCAATAGGTGCACGTAAAAGTCAAAAATAAATTACGGATCGTTCAAGTTGTCTCTACTTCTGAGCTGAAGTGTAAACTATGTGCTTTTAATTATAATATTTGATTGTAAACGCGTGGGGCGCTGGAGCAGGAAAGACTTTCTTGTAAACAAATACAAGAACTCTACATTTTGCCACTGTTGACTGGTACTTTGAACAGACTGTTTAATGTAGAGCGCGCTAGAGTTGCAGCAGGCAACTCTAGTTAGAGCGCCGATCTCTGTAACCTGCTTCTCGAAAAATCGCTTAACTTGATTTCTCAGCAAGGTATACAAAAAATCTTTGTGCACGTAAAAGAGTGTTTTTTAGTGTTTTTTAAACTATTTTTTTTTAAATATCAATGAATTTGTGATTTTTGTGGTGTGATTTTTTTTGTTGTCTAGTACCCATAACACAAGCTCTGCTTAGCTTGGGACTAGATGGCGTTGTGTGATAGTTGTGGAATATTATTATTATTATTATTTAATTTAATTACTATCACTTACTTCGTCGGTGTCGGCAATTGACGATGGAGATGGGGATCGTAAGATTCTGAGGAGCATGTCCTGCGGGCAGATACAACTTATAAATAACACTTTTTTTTGACATTTACGAGTTCGTCTTTCGTTCACCAAGTTGATACTTACGAGCGTGACGTTTTTATACATAAAGCAACTATGCATTTAGTAAAAATATTGATTTATAGTGTAAATGTGGTGCTTTTCACAAACAATAGGGCAATGTTATCGTATCCTGTGCGTGATATTGTTTGCTCGTTGCAGGAACTCATGAAATCTTTGGCGCCAAACTCGTAGACTTATAGTAATTTATTGAACCGACTCAAATTATAATTATTGCCATCTACAATCAACAAACACGTCCAGCCCGCGTATAATGGCGATTCCATCTCTATTATATCAAGAAAAGACAGCTATTTTATCGTTTTTCTATAGGTACAGCTCGAAATGGAAACTTTCTACAATCTGATTCTTCAGTAGGGTGAACTCATCTAATTCTGTGATTCGCCTAATTCGGTGATATTTCATACTTAGTTAGTACTTTATTTTTATATTTCTACAAATGCCTTTATCACGAAGTTAGATGAGTTCACTATAAACAAACCCCGTTTCTACGGTGGTCATGCTACGCGTGCAGATTTTAATAATGGAACTTTATTTGAGTAATATTAAGTTATAGAGCTGTGGTGGCCCAGTGTTTGCAGCCCTGACTTACGAAAAGTAAGTCATGTGTTCGAACCCAGGCAGGCACATTACTTTGTGCAATTTATTTCATCACCACTGCTCTCAAAACGGTGAAGGAAAACATCATGAGGAAACCGGCATGTCTTAGAACCAAACAATGCGAAGACATGCGACATCTACCAACCCGCACTGGGCACGCTTGGTGGATTATCGCCCATCTCTCTCCTAGAGAGGAGGCCTGAGTCCCTGCAGTGGGAACATTATAGGCTGATGATGATTATGAAGTTATAGCGCGCTTCAGATTGCAGACCAGGATGTTGTGGAGCCCCAAGTCCAGTTCGATGCTACTCACGTGTATGTAGAGGCGGCCTCGCGTCCTTGCGCGTCCACGGGCTGCAGCCGCACGTGCTCCCCCTCTTGGGGGCCCTCCGCCGATTTCATTGTTTCTGACAACACAATTCCGACATGCTTTAACGTGTAACAAGTCAGTAACTACATTAAACATCAGTAACTACATTAGAATTCAGGAAAAATATTTCCAAACTGTAATATTAGGTACCATCGCGAGGGTGGGTACATGCTTGTACTTATCATACATAACACGTTAGTGCATGCTCTGACGTTTTCAATTAACTTAAGTAAAACCTTCTGTATTGTATTTGTTACATACAATACTAAAAATTTTAACAATATTTTTACTAAAAAACGAAAAAAAGAACTTGTTTATCAACTAGCGAGTGTGAAACTCACGAACTACCTCCCAGTTTTACCTTTTTTTGTCGTCAACTCGTTCACATACAAAACCTACCGTCCTACAAATAACTAACTCTATAATTATCTACTTACCTACTTAACACAATTACTTAAAAACTTGACTAACCTTTAGGACAATTAGATTATCATGCAGCATGCAAAGAAGAAAAAAAAAACTTCTTCATAATTCTGGCGTCCTGATAGTTTGTGAAATAAACATAATCTATTTCCACAACAGTAGTAACAAGATAGTTAGAAATGGTTACCACTTTTAACTATCTTGTTACATTATGGTACAAGTGTGTAATGTTGGTGATTACCGCTGAGGCGCCATTGAGACCCGAGCCGTTAGGTCAGGGTCATAGAGCCGAGGACGGTAATCATCAATACACACGTGTATCATACGACGTTTTTCAACACACTTGTAAATAAAATAATACCTACTAAAAAATCATTTTCAACAGTGAAACTAGTTGTGATTTTTTTTTCGCCATGGCGGGAAAAATTAAACAGTTTTCCTATGTTCGCGCATCTACAGTTCGACCAACTTATCTTTGCCGGCGGGAAAACACGGAACTAAAATAAATGTACAAAGTTTGACGTAGCGTTGCATTTTTTCTTGACCAGTGGCGCCACCATGAAATTCACACTTAAAATAGTCGTACTGTAACGATGGTGATCGGCCATAGACTAAAAGAATGAGGTCTCTTTTTTTGAATTTTCGCGGATCGTACAAAATGGGGAATTAAAAGTTTTCTTTATTATGGAGAAAACAAAAGTTATATTTGGGTGAAAATTTTATTTTTTTTAAACGTACCTACAAGTTGAAATTGTCTATTTAATAAATACAAAGTTGCATGAAATGAGCAAGCAATAGGTACATTCTTTTATTTGTACTATTGAACACAGTCTTTTTTGTATGAAACTTTTTTAAGAACAAAGCAACTTAACCAATAAAATAAATCTATAACTCACTTGTGAATAATAGCAATGAAAAAGTCACAGTTTGGTTACAGGTGTCAATGTGCCTAATTGCAGTGAATTAAGAGCCATTTTATGAGCAAGTGTGTTGAAAAATATTATTAATTTGAATCACTGTCCACCGTCATTGGTAGACAACAGGAATACGAGTAATCTCGTTGACCGAGTGTGGCTCAGTGTCGTTGTCATGTAAATGGAGTCTCCACGCTCGTCAGTGGAGACCAGCAAGGATATTTAAAAATAAACCATATTATTGTCTCCGCTGGTGGACACCGGAAAGCATAGTTTTTATAATATTTTGTATTATGTTTTTATAACTGATTGCACGAAATGCGTCAGATTTCCACGATCGAGCCAGATGACGACAAAAAAATAGGTAAAATCGGAAGGTGTAAACTCGCGCGAACTTACGCGCGTGTTTCACAAACACCAGTCGATGAAAAAGTTGAAGTAGTAATCTGCAGTAATTTAATGTTTTCCAGTATAAAACGAAGTTTACTATTCTACTTATACAGGTCTCTCTTACTAAGTATAACATAAAATAATAATAAGTAAAGGATTCGTGATAGGTACATCTTACGAGTTGGATCAGATGAAGTAATATTTGTACTTAGCCCTACCTTCAGCCGCCATCGGTACAACATTCATATTCACTCCTAAAACCTGTATTATTTAACAGCTCGCATCAAACAATTTATTATTGTATGAGACAAAGTTTGCTCTGAAGTGTCAGTGTAAAGTGTTCAATTAACCATTCAATTTTCCCAATTTGGGGTTATTCTGGCCCATAAGCTTACTTAAACTGCGAGCTATGTCGACAACTTTGGTTCTCGGTCTGATCACCGCATAGTTTTATTTTTATATTTGTATGGATCACCGTGGAGAGCACCTACCTATTATGTACTTATATGATAGCGCCGTCTGTAATATCCTTCACGGTTTAATCACAACGGTCAGGCAATTAAGACTGTTGCCGGGTTAAAAAGCAAGTTTAACACAATTAACAAAAGTAGATTCACTGTTCTGGACTTCTGGGGTAAGAAAGACCGCTTAAAGCCCTACCAAAGTCATCAAAAACCAAGCAATAAGAACCTATTGTACACAGGAATAAAGTAGGTTAAATATAGTACATACAAAATGAACGAAGTCCGGACAGGGCGACACTAGTACGCGGCACTGCACTGTGGGCAATGGTGCGCCCGCAACCGGGTCGGCTAGGACTGACTGAGTGACTCGAACTCAGTCCCGCACGCGCGCATTCCCCTCAATTGCCGTACGTTACTTCTGCGTGTATTGGGACCTCCAACAATAAAACAATCATACCGCCAATTGTCCACTTAGGTATGTTACAATCAGTTTCCTCTATCGGCAATATGGGGTCTATGGGAGGTTTAGGCACGCTGGAATTATAGTGCTAAGCAGGCGTATTATGATGAGAGAGCAGTAAGCATTTTTAGTGGAACGATGGAATAATTTTGGAAAATCCGAGATTGCACTACATTTCTTGTTCGCATGGTTATTGAAATAACTTATCTTTGTACTACTGTCAAAGATCAACTTAATTTGCAAGTTCATTCATTAACGTGTTTGTTGAAACTAAATAGAAACAACCTAACTAAACGAACACAGAGTTACTATATTCTTGGCCGCGGGAACCTTCAGGTTACTGAGATTTTTTAGGTTTAAAGCAAAAGCACGGTAATACGATATTTATACGGTGGCAAAAGCTATGCGGGCGTTCTGTGCTAAATAAGCCCATAGTAAGGTCCAGTATGCAGTAGACGTCATGTTCTCCTCTGTTCTAGGTACACACGGCTACACATCAAGCTATACAAAACCAGTATAATCTGATCGTTCATTGTGCGAAAAGATCTAGTAAAGTGAGGCCAAGATTAACTGGTTTTGTATAGCTTGATGTGTAGCCGTGTGTACCATTCGTTTTTAATAACGGAAACCCAAATGGCCTCTACGGAGTTTTAGTAATTATTTCCCTTACCGTTCGTAGGACTTGACTAGACGGTTAACCTAAACTTGGATGACTATAAAAATATAAAGAGCGTACGTTATCTTTTAATTTTAAATCTATTCACTGATAGCGACATTAGTACCACTTCCACAGTTTATAATTTATTATCACGTGTAATACTACTTGTTTGTACTTATTGGTAAGCTATTGGTTAATCGAATCAAAGTCGTGCAGGAGACTCTATCACTTAATTGAGTATAAGTTTGATAGCTCATATCTCAGTGACACTTTGTCTAAATTCAAAGCTTGCTTGTATTGATGCCAACTATCGATTAATGTAGGTTCTATGCTTGGCCACTATTTTATAAATAAATTAAAATGGCGGGCGTTAAGCAGGCATGGCTGGCTACATACAAAATAAAACTTCTGACCCTTTTCATTGAGAGTACAGACGAACAAGCTACTATGTATACAGGCAGCTAACTTGTATTAACTTTTAAAATTTTACAAATACATTTGGAAACTGATGTCAAACGATATAGCGTTTGACATCAGTCCCTTAATAATGAAAAAAAAAAAAAAAAAAACAAAATTGCTGTCAATATTTTCAGTGTACTAGAATTATAAAGATTCTGCCTGTATACTTTATATTAGGTTATTCAACTGTACTAGTGAACAGTTGAGTTTAGACTGTTCACTAGTACCTAGTTACTTATACTCTTTTTACAAAAAATGTTCTAACCCCTTTCTTCGAGAGTACTAATGAACAGTTAGTCCGTTCAACTAAAAGAGTATGTTCAAGTACTTAGTATGGATATGAAACGTACACTTTTATTGGTGACACAAATTAGCTAAGTTTTATATCTTTCGAACTTAATTTACCATTTTACCGTAATTCTCTGCATTTATCAGTAATCAAGTCTCAAAATCTGGGTCTACAGTAGAATCTTTTGCTATCTTTGTGCTGGGGAGTTTGTTCCGCCAAACACTAGGAAGTGTCGATGGGTGGGCGTTTTGGGGGACTGTCTTTTAAAAATGTAAATAGTAAATTAAAGTAAAGTAGGTACCTAAATTTTGACGTTCGAAAAGTGCTGATTATCAGCTTAGTTTGAATAAATGACTATTGATTTTGATTTTGATCTTTTAGCAACTCTACATACAACACGTAATATCATTAAGGCTGCAGTACAGAAAATTTTAAATTGAGCTGTAATCCGATAGCACAATTTCAAATTTTACCCCCGCTTTTCGTTCTATCCCGCATAATTATTAATTTGAACGAGAAATACATGATTATAATTTTTTTGATGATGAGATGTTATTCCTCGAAATGGTTTTGAAAACTGCACAATCCCCATCCTGAGCATTTTAAACTATTACAGGCATTACAGCGAAGCTTTGTGTAATGATATTGATAGCATTGTAGTAACCTCAGCGCAACTCAAAGAAAGCGGGCGCGGGCCGGGCGCGGGTCTGGTCAAGAGCACGGTGGGTGTAATTTCATGTATCTATATGGATAATAATTATCACACAAGGAATGTGCGCAGGACAGGCGAAATTTGTACCCGCTGCTCGCCTCAAAAAACCGAGTGGGTAAGGCGCGGGTCTGGCGCGGGTGAGGCGCGGGTAAGGCGCGGGTAAGGCGCGGGTTAGGCACGGTTGATGCGCGGACCAGTAGCGGGTGTAGCGTCGCTCGTCACATTGCGTCATATTTCACGTATTCCCGAATAGGCAGTCACACTCAGGGATGTGACATGGGTGTTTGTATTTTTGATATTAATCAAGAAGTTAAATCGTCTTTAAAATCTTTCAAATGATTAACTTGAAAATAAAAAGTAATAATTATAAAAACAAAAATTCTTGCCTACAAAGCAAGGAAGGACATCGCAATAATTTCAAAGGATACCTCCTCTCATTCAGTCATTGGGTAGATCGTTAGATATAGTGGGTTTGTCAAAACGATTCTTCGATTTAGCGACTTATTTGCGAGCTAAATGGTTATTTAGTGGTACCTAACTGGGAAAATTAGGGCGTTTAGTTGTATTATTATCATCTAATTCCTGCCCTTGTCCCATGTTTATTGGTATTATTATAAAGAAATCAAAAGGAAAGCTCAATAGGCTTTTGAAGTAGAGTATCGAGATAAATACAGTGTAAACTCCTTATGACATTACTCCAATGATAACCTCCCTATAACGTAGAAGTGAGCACAATTTGGTTTGTTTACCTTAAAACATTGATGTTGTGTTTATATTTACACAGAGTAAATATTAATTATCGGTATTATTGTTTATGTTATCTTATCAGGTTACCTACGCCGGATTGAACCTTAGCGGCCAGAAACTTCTAAGGGCGTACATTACATAGCCGTCTTGCTTTTATCATTGTTAATTGCCTTGACACGTCCATCATTAATTACGCTTAGTTTGCTTGAAAATTATGGTCTCGAACTAAACACACCAAATACTCGTATCAGTCGTAAACCAACTTTGAAACAGTTAACATAAGTAGACAAGAATAATTTGACACCTATTTTGTGAAATACGTAATAAAAAAAAACATTGTTGATTTGGTTGCTTGACTTACTTGACTATCTAGGTATAACAATAAAAGTGCTCGGTCCCTCGAGTTTCGTTAGAAAGAGTTTAAACTGTATCCTTGAAAGTAACATGGCCCATGACCATAAGTTTCGACTTGTCGTTTTACGACCTAACCCGTATAGAATCGATAGATTTGATTCGATAAATCACATTTTCTGAAACTTTCGTCACACTATACTTGACCGCATTTTACGGTAAGATTTTATGGAAAAGTGGAAGTTTCATTGAAATCTGTTCAGCAGTTTTTATAGTTCCAAAAAAATTACCTTCATTAAATAACAGCTTTCAGCAAAAAGTGACGATATAACTTTGTAGTGACATTTAATGACTGATTAATATCTTGATACGGAAAAACGTACGTTTTGGCATGTTTACAATTTTTGGAATGCTTTGCTGCACAAATAAACCATCATAATATTGTTTAACATCATATTTAAAAATAATACTATTAACATTAAAACATATGTTAAAAAAAAAAAAACTCTATACGATCCGAAGGGGGTCCTAAAGACCAATGACATTGCAAATATACTTAATACGAAAATAATTGATTGATATTCATGAAAGTTTATTTTCATGAATATCAATTCATGAAAGTCGTTTAAAATGCGTTATAAAATGTAAAAAAATTGTCATAATCCAGAAGCGTCCCCTTTGTTTCCCCAGTATAGTATTAGAAACGAATACTACGAGTATTTTTCGCTTATTACTTTTAAATTTTTGTTCGACGACTCTATAAGAATTACTTGGCAAAATATGTGTATAATAATATTTGCAACAATAAATGTTAACATTTTTTATGATACCTATATTTTCTCAGATAAACCATAAAATCCATTTTCAATACACTTCCTCGAAAACTAGCTCTTATTGCTCTACGATTAGGTTCGACATGCATCATATTTCGCACGCGTGCGGTAATAAGAATACAGCGTGCTGTAATATTATTACCGCACGCTGTAATCATAGAGCAGCGGTAATTCGATTAAAACTTATGAAATTAAAAAAAAAACACCACTGACTATTATAGAGCAGGCGTGTTTTTTTTTTAATCTCGCCATTTTGATCTGCGTCTTTACAGCGTAAATATTTTTTGAATATTTAAATTGTGTTTGTAAAAAGAATACTACTAATAAACGTAAATATTTTAAACAATTATTTACTTTTATGAACAAGTAAGCATTTTTTTGTGTTCTTAATTAAAAAATATTTAAATTTTATATTTTTCCTGTGAGGCTGTTTGGCGGCTTTATACCTTTGCTTCTTTTTCAACCTGGCGAAATCAAACCGCGGAAAAAAAGTAAATTAAATCATAGTCTCATCAAATTTGTTGACAAAAACACATAACGTTTTTAGTTAATTTCTTCGAAAGTGTATTGAAAGACGTCGTTTGATACACGTGGGAATTTGTTATTGCATTTCTCGACCCCATGAACACCCTCGCCATACGGCTCGGGTGTTCAATCTGCCTCGAATGCAATAACAAACTTTCCGCACTTGTATCAAAATGTACTATTACAGCACCCCTTTTTCCAAGAGAGAACCCCAAAAATGTTATTTTTTAGGTTTCAAGATATCTAAAATATAAAGTTGCGTCTTTTAACAAATGCGACAGTGTAACTTTTCAATGAACTATATATTTTATACTATACCTACTCTAAAAAGCTTATTTTATTCTCGCAAAACAGTGAATAAAAAGGCCTTTTAATCACTGTTTTGTTTTTATTCACTATTTTGGTGTTTGAATTTGGAACACAAAAATATATCCGGTCTCTATTTCAATGCTTACACAAACTCCTTGCGCTAAGATTCGAAATTCAAAACTCTTTGGTGCAAATAAATTCTCGAGATTTGATTGGTCGATATTTGCGACAAGGAGTTTGGCATGAAATTAAAAACTGTTTTGTGTTCTTTGCTGCCTTTATAGAAAAAAAAATTGTGAATTGGCGCCATTTCAAATACTTACTGAGAATTGTCTTTTCTCGTAGTCATGGTATAAAGTATAGTATGCAACTCTTGAATAAAGTACGAATTTATATCGAGGGCCATGAATCACTCGCGTCGTTCAGGATTCTAACAGTTGAATCACTCGCTGCGTTCGTGATTCAATCATTAGAATCCTTCACTTGCTCGTGACTCATCTACGGCCCTTTTTTTTTTTTTTTTTTTGGTGGGTCGATCGAATGACCCCCCCGCTCTTGGGCAGAGCGAAGGGGAGTGTCAGACTTCTACTGACTAAAAACCGAACCCATGTTCCTGCTTTGCCCTTGCGCCGAGGCCACGTAATCTAGTACAAAATACCGCGGCCCCGACGGGTCATCTACGGCCCTCGCTTTAAATCCGTCCTTTATTCATTAGTTGCATAATATACTATTATTCTATTTTTATCATGGTTTTTTTTTATTTGTTATCCATTATTGGATTACTTAAATAGAATTTTATTTTGATACCTAATTATATTCTCACGGATCGCACAGGTTTCTTTTTTAACATTTTTTCTAAGAAATCCAATACACGTTCAACCTTTCATAAACAAATTTGGAAGAGTTTCTTTTAATTTCTTTTCATTCATTGTGTGGTAAATAATATCAGCCGCTAGGATCGTTCTTTAAGGTTATGGCAGTTGCCTAGGCCTATGAGAGAATGGGTGACCATTCAGCACATGCTGTTCATGCGTTAGGCGCGTTTCAGTTGTGTTTGTGGATTTGAAAATGAGACTTCTTGGTTTCTCCAATTTATTATAGTTTATTGCCATGAGAGTTGGTTACTTGGTACAATAGAAAAACGGTTTAATATTTAAGGTTTTAAAGTGAAGCTATACAGAGCAAGGTTGAGATTCGAATTTGTTAGTTGTGGCGAAGAACCTAACAGCTAACATTCCTCGCGAATAGAAATATTGGTGTTTCTTCGACGACATCCCTCATTGGCTGTCCGAAGATGATAAGCTAATTATTTTTGAGTCATGACGTGAATGTAGGTAGGTTTCCCAAAGAACGGAACGCCTTCCGTTTTTTTGATAGCAATCGGCACGTCCTAAATATCATGCGTGAACACATACCGATTTCCCTAAAACTCGTTGTCCCATTGACATTTGTAGATCTTTGCCAGTCGTAACAGATAGTGGCCTGAAAGCCTGAAGACCAAGCTTTTCAACTACGATGTGAAGATCAGATAGGTAGTCACTTCATGTAAGATTCGTATTCAGCTGCATCCGGTTAGATTGGAAGCTGGTCCCAAAATAATGGCATGTATTTAACGCGGCGACTAAGTAAAACGAATATGGGTATTAAAAAATATTAGACTGGGTACTATTTATAAGGTTGGCGACTAATAAAGTAAAAGTTAGCAAACAAATAAGTTTTAATTTAAACTGGCATCAAGTTTTTCTTTTTACAACTGGATTTGTATCTAAGCGGAAAAATAGAAAATGGGCTATCATAAATAATACAAATAAGATTCTATTTAAAAAAAATTGTGTGATAAATAAATATAAACGAGCTAATATTTTACATAATAATTACTTATATTGTGCGACTATTATAAATCTATATATATATATAAAAGAAAGTCGTGTTAGTTACACCATTTATAACTCAAGAACGGCTGGACGGATTTAGATGAAAATTGGTAGGGAGGTAGCTAAGAACCAGGAGAAGGACATAGGATACTTAAAAAAAAAAAAAAAAAAAAAAAAAGGCAATAGGTAGTAGGTAGGTAGGGTAGTAGGTAGGTAGGGTAGGTAGGGTAGGTAGGGTAGGTAGGGTAGGTAGGGTAGGTAGGGTAGGTAGGGTAGGTAGGGTAGGTAGGGTAGGTAGGGTAGGTAGGGTAGGTAGGGTAGGTAGGGTAGGTAGGGTAGGTAGGGTAGGTAGGGTAGGTAGGGTAGGTAGGGTAGGTAGGGTAGGTAGGGTAGGTAGGGTAGGTAGGGTAGGTAGGGTAGGTAGGGTAGGTAGGGTAGGTAGGGTAGGTAGGGTAGGTAGGGTAGGTAGGGTAGGTAGGGTAGGTAGGGTAGGTAGGGTAGGTAGGGTAGGTAGGGTAGGTAGGGTAGGTAGGGTAGGTAGGGTAGGTAGGGTAGGTAGGGTAGGTAGGGTAGGTAGGGTAGGTAGGGTAGGTAGGGTAGGTAGGGTAGGTAGGGTAGGTAGGGTAGGTAGGGTAGGTAGGGTAGGTAGGGTAGGTAGGGTAGGTAGGGTAGGTAGGGTAGGTAGGGTAGGTAGGGTAGGTAGGGTAGGTAGGGTAGGTAGGGTAGGTAGGGTAGGTAGGGTAGGTAGGGTAGGTAGGGTAGGTAGGGTAGGTAGGGTAGGTAGGGTAGGTAGGGTAGGTAGGGTAGGTAGGGTAGGTAGGGTAGGTAGGGTAGGTAGGGTAGGTAGGGTAGGTAGGGTAGGTAGGGTAGGTAGGGTAGGTAGGGTAGGTAGGGTAGGTAGGGTAGGTAGGGTAGGTAGGGTAGGTAGGGTAGGTAGGGTAGGTAGGGTAGGTAGGGTAGGTAGGGTAGGTAGGGTAGGTAGGGTAGGTAGGGTAGGTAGGGTAGGTAGGGTAGGTAGGGTAGGTAGGGTAGGTAGGGTAGGTAGGGTAGGTAGGGTAGGTAGGGTAGGTAGGGTAGGTAGGGTAGGTAGGGTAGGTAGGGTAGGTAGGGTAGGTAGGGTAGGTAGGGTAGGTAGGGTAGGTAGGGTAGGTAGGGTAGGTAGGGTAGGTAGGGTAGGTAGGGTAGGTAGGGTAGGTAGGGTAGGTAGGGTAGGTAGGGTAGGTAGGGTAGGTAGGGTAGGTAGGGTAGGTAGGGTAGGTAGGGTAGGTAGGGTAGGTAGGGTAGGTAGGGTAGGTAGGGTAGGTAGGGTAGGTAGGGTAGGTAGGGTAGGTAGGGTAGGTAGGGTAGGTAGGGTAGGTAGGGTAGGTAGGGTAGGTAGGGTAGGTAGGGTAGGTAGGGTAGGTAGGGTAGGTAGGGTAGGTAGGGTAGGTAGGGTAGGTAGGGTAGGTAGGGTAGGTAGGGTAGGTAGGGTAGGTAGGGTAGGTAGGGTAGGTAGGGTAGGTAGGGTAGGTAGGGTAGGTAGGGTAGGTAGGGTAGGTAGGGTAGGTAGGGTAGGTAGGGTAGGTAGGGTAGGTAGGGTAGGTAGGGTAGGTAGGGTAGGTAGGGTAGGTAGGGTAGGTAGGGTAGGTAGGGTAGGTAGGGTAGGTTGACCGATTTTGATGAATTTTTTTGTGCTTATCCGGTATCTATGAGAATCGGCCAACATCTATTTTTCATCCCCCTAATTTTTTTTATTTTTTTGTAAAACAACGTTTGCCGGGTCAGCTAGTTTTTAATAAACTCGAAAATGACATGCAGGAAAAATATTTTGTGGCTGCTTATTCAACCGACTTCTTAAAAGGGGGAGGTTCTCGACTCGATTCGACTACAAGTCTTTTTTTGTATTTTTGTTACGTCATAACTCCATCATAATGTACTGTACTGGCCACCGCACTGTCGGTTAAACCAATGACGAATGAAAGAGACCATGATTATAAAATAGTTGTAGTGTCAGTTTGTGTGTCAAGAATATTGTCAGCCGAAATAGTTCTGATTAAAAGTAATTTATTTTCAATACAATGTTATATTGATATCCACTCAGGATATCCACCCCATCAATTGGTAGCAGAGCGTGGTTGACCAAAGAAAAAAGGAAATGGCATCCGTCCGCAATATAGAGCTATTGACAAAATCCAATTATGACACATGGTCCTTACAAGCCCAGGCCGTCCTCATAAAAAATGACTATTGGGAAATCGTCAGCGGCGAAAAAAAATTATCGCCAAAGGCAGATGCGGCGGCAACAGCGGCGTACGAGAAGGAAGACTTAAAGGCAAGAGCAGAAATTTTTCTTCTTTTGTCACCATCGAAGTTAAAACAAATAAAGATCTGTACGTCAGCTAAAGCTGTTTGGGACAAGCTAAAAGCCACTTACCAGAGCACTGGGCCCGCAAGAAAGGCAACTTTATTAAAACAACTGGTTTTAAAGCGCATGACTAATGAGGAAGATATCCGCGACCACTTAAATAACTTCATGGATATAGTCGACAAGCTCGCGGATATGGACTTAAAGATACCACGGGAACTGCTCAGTATAATGATTTTATACAGTCTGCCAACAAATTTTGAAAACTTTCGTATCGCCATCGAATCAAGGGACACATTGCCCGATCCTGACGATTTAAAGATAAAAATTCTGGAAGAAAGTCAAGCAAGGAATGTTGGTGAACTGCCCGAGAACTCATCAGATGCGTATGTTTCTAAAAAGAACAAAATAAAACCGTTTTGCAAGAACTGTAAGAAAAAGGGCCACGCCACTGAAGTGTGCTGGGGAAATAAAAAGAAAAATGAGAGAACAAACTTTGACAGAAAACTTCAAGGCAAGAACTTCAACATCTGCCTGAATACAGCGAACACAAACACCAATGAAAATGTATGGTGTCTAGATAGCGGCTGTTCATCTCATATGTGTGGTAAAATAAACAAAATTTTCCACCATGACCCCTGAAAATGGTATCCTAAAGCTGGCATCGAAGAAGCACACGAGCAAAATTGAAGGCAAGGGGAAAGTAAAAATCACCGTAGATAAGGTAGACTATACCATCAACGATACCTTATTTGTTCCTAATTATATGAACCGATTTTCAAAAAAACACCAAAAAGTTATAAATAAACTTCAGAAGAAAAATCTGCTTCTGAAGTCGGTGACATTTGTTTATAACATTTCGTTTTTTTGCCACCGACTTCAGAAGCAGATTTTTCTTCTGAAGTTTATTTTTAACTTTTTGGTGTTTTTGAAGTCGGTTGGTTTTTTGCAAAAAAGTTTTTTATTTTTTCATTTATAGTTTTAATATCCTATAGAAATATTTACTATGTAACATTTAAAAAAAGAATCATCAAAATTGGTTCATAAACGACGAAGTTATTCGCGACGCGAACACACATTAACGAAAAATTTTCATAAATTAAGAAAAATCTTCATAAAATGAAAAGTACTGGGCCAAACTATACTAAATATTTATGGGACCAAATGGCAACTATTCCGCATCAAAAGAATCACGTAAATCGTATCATAAATCGCAGCGTAATCGGTGTACATACATAGAAAAAAAAAAAAACAGACCAATCGAATTGAGAACCTCCTCCTTTTGGGAAGTCGGTTAATGATTGGAATAATGGAACCTCAGGGAAATTGACGGCAACCCGCAAGTGGTATAGGCACGTACTTAGTATTATACCTACGTGTTTCGTGCTTTTTTTTTAAAGCTATTCAAGTATTCGCATCTGTCGATGAACTGTTGATGGATGGTATACCTAGCTCCTTAACGGTTCTGGGGCCCTACTACCACCTTTAACAAAACAAATAGCAATCCAAATGCAGGAACGTTTCGATTTAAGCTTAAAACAATAACACTATGTTTGGTACCTTGATCTCTACAAAACAATATTACTCCTGCTTAGTGCGGGGAAAGAACGAACGATTTGTAAGATTTGTCCATTCCTTGTGCTTTAACATGAAAGAAGCAACTAGCAATGTAAACTATATAGAGCTATCTCTTTCACAAAAATCCGATCCGAATCGTATTTCGAAATCATAGTCTTGAAACAAAATATAACTATAATGAACATAATAAATATGTTGTTCCTTCTTCGCCCTTGTGCCGAGGCCGCGTTATGCTTTTCGATAATCCGCAGCCCCGACGGGTGTTGGCCCTTATGGGCCCCTTCCATGTTGCTGACATCTCTTTGAGACATCAACAACAACTCAACTAACCACCAACCAAGCTGATAAATCACGGTTGGTGACTATATGCCGTCGGGTAGTGGAAGTCGTCAATGAAAAAATCACTTCAAGCGTGATTTCAAGCTTCTGCGCCAAAGTTATTTTAATAAAAACGTACACAACATGATTACCGATTTTAAAATTGCAGCTTCAATGATAAATCACTTTCATAATATGCCTATAGAAGACCACAGAGAAGCAGATGTGTTTCTGAATTTAATAAATGAAAGGCTCGAAGTCGACAACCTATTATTTAACTACGTAAGTGGAAGGGAATAATCTTAACAGACGCAGAGTCAACTTCGAACGAATGGATGCAAATCTACAAGTTCAGGATTTCCCTCAATGAACAGAAGACGACATCCTGTTTCTTGCTTTGGGTTCCTACCACATGAAGTTAGCGAAGTCGTATATTGCAGTGAACATCTTCGAGACGGTTTATACGTCATAGAAATCAATAGAGAAAACGAGTTACCCAATCTATTGGAATATAATATTATACTCGCAGAGAATGTGTGGCAGCTGCGTGGAAGGATACAGTCACGCCACGTAAGAGCAAGAAAATATTATTGCTATATATGTTAATTGATAGAAACCAAGTTGGAAGAAACGCGATCATACAATATTATTCTTCTTGTTTGACCGGACGGCGACTATTATAAAGTATTACCACAAGTATTACTACGGTAGTAAGTAGTATTACTACTATTTACGATACTATTATAAAGTACACCTCTGCATAAGCCTTCAGGATTAGGTTTACAGGCGTGATGTATGTTATGATTAAAATATACTATTAAGAATTACTTTGTTTTTTATTGAAATAATAGTATTCTATTGAGCAAAGAGTTTACTAAAACTATTTGAATTTGATTCGAGACTAGAGTTACTTAAATAAAAAAAAGTTAAAGGTAATGTTTATTCAAAAGTAAAGATAGAATTGAACTGTTTGTTTTCAAGAAGTAATTTTTTGTTTATATTAATGAGTAATTAATTGAATATGTTTTGCTACAGCATAATTATTTTTTTTGTGTTGTTTGTATTTCTTGTGTAGTACCTATTCATTACAATATTCTCTTGATCGCCCGTTTATAGATCTGGAGCATAGTCACCCCAGTCGTAGTTTGCAAATAAAGTCAAAAGAACCGATTTAACCACTGTCAAATTGTACAAATGACAGCCAGTACCAACGGTTTAAGTAACTGGTTTTTCGGGGTATATTGGTATGTAGGTAATGGATTTGTCATTCATCCACGGACTGACTTCATCAAACATTGCTTAACCTGGAAGATCGATCCATGCCGCAGTATGTAATTTAGCCACGAACCTTTAATTACGGTAACCATGCCAATTAGAACGTCAATATTGTCATTTCGTTAGCTATCATTGCGACTGCCATACGCAGGAGTACGTCGTACGGTTCTAGTATAACTCACTAAACAGTACGCAAGACGTGAACTTTACCGTATGTTATTAAACTCAAGCCCGCTGGGCTCTCCGGCTAAGCCAGGCTGGAATTCTGCCGGCAGACCGGCGCGTAGGTCGCGTAACACGCTTGACACGGTCACGCGTTCCACGAAGCGGAGGGTTGCCGCGTCCGGCCAGTTACGCCCGTGTGACGGTGTAAGCACGCCGCGGATGCGAGCGCGAAACGAGATTTGCCCGCCACGGCTGCGTAAAAAGCTTGGCGTGCCGGAGGGTCGTGACAAGCTACGTGAGGAGCTCGTTGCGCCTAAGGAGCGAGAGGTGCTCGGTGCACCAAAGGCACGAGAGGTGCCCGGTGCGCCAAAGGCACGAGAGCTGCCCGGTGCGCCAAAGGCACGAGAGCTGCCCGGTGCGCCAAATGCACGAGAGCTGCCCGGTGCGCCAAATGCACGAGAGCTGCCCGGTGCGCCAAAAGCACGAGACCTGCCTGGTGCGCCAAAGGCACGAGATCTGCCCGGTGCACCAAAGGCACGAGACCTGCCTGGTGCGCCAAAAGCAGGAGAGCTGCCCGGTGCACTGATAGAACGCAAAGTACTCGTTGCACCAGTGTTCCGTGAAGTGCTTGGTCCGCCGGATGAGCGTGATGTGCTTGAGATGACGGAGGAACGTAAATTTCTCGGTTCGCCGGAGGAACTTGAGGAGCTCGATGTGCCGGCGTGACGTGTACTACTCGGTGCGCCAAGTGAACGTGATGTGCTTGATACGACAGCAGAACTTGAGGTACTCGGTTCACTGGTGAAACGTGATGTGCTCGATTCGTCAAAAGAATGTGAGGAGCTTGGTTCGCCTGGAGAATGTGAAGTGCTAGGAGCGCCAAGCGAACGATGTATGAACGGTATGGTGCCCGGTTCACCCAAGGAATATGATCTGCTCGGGCCAGCTGCGAGTGAGTTGCTTGGGCCAGCTGCGTGTGAGTCGCTTGGACCAGCTGCGTGTGTGTTGCTAGGGCCAGTTGCGTGTGAGTTGCTTGGAACTCCGAAGGAGTGTGAAACGCTCACGATGATGGAGGCGCGTGTGACGTGCGGAACGTCGAGGGCAAACGGCAGGTGAGGAAAGGCGGCGTTTAGCTGACGCGGCACGCTTGACGCGCTCTCTCTCGGCGCGCCAGGTGCGCGTGCCAGATGCGGCAAGCTGGAAAGTCTGGGGGCGCGCGAAACAAACGGCGCGCCCGGATGCGTGCGGTCGAGGTCTACACGACGCATGCGCGATGCACGCGTGCCGCTGTTTCAGGCACGCAGCACGATCACACTTCACGAGCACTGCTCACCAGTCCGTTTGGCTATGTACTCCCAAAGGAAACTACCTTCTAATAAAGTGTTAGAGTTTACTAACAACTAGACACATTTTGATCCCACTGTCATATCATATTATTACGTAATACTAATTGTACAGTGCAACCATACGTTTTACTAGTTTTCACTATGATACCGGAACGTGCGCTGAATCGAGTCTGTTCGAGGAAACAACTACTGTATGAGCACGCGGCACGGCGCGGCAGCACCCGAACTCGCTGTAGACACAGCCCGAACGCGACGGCGCCACGCGGCGGCCGACACGATATCGTGCGGCGAAGTGCAGGACGAGGGCAAGGCAGGCGACGTGGCGGCGAGTGACGGCGGCGCGGGGCGTCTGCGCGGCGCACGGCGGTGCGCTCGGCGCAGCCCGCTCGACGCCAGCCCGACGCCACTAAACTTAATAGCGCACTGTTTATTTTATATGATCTAATGTGGCCAATGTTGGTGTTACTAGTTCAATAAGTTTCACTGCCTATCATTTTCCTAACATTCTGATTTAACTTTCAGTAAGCATTTATTTTGGAGCTGTCTTTAAGATAGTGCGCTCAATAAAAGTACTGTAGTACTGTAGGTATATATGTAGATACTTATATGCTTTTAGTTCATGCAGTACATTGTACCCTCTATTGCATAGGAAACCAGAATTAGTTGATCAAGTTCAATTTTTTTTCTACCCTTCCATTACATAAAATTGTGAAAACTATTTTAGGCATTGTTTATCACTTTGCTGTGCATCGAAAGATATTTCTTTAACTATCATAGTTTTTTCCACGATCTTATTTAACGAAGACGCCAATTTTGGCTTCGTATGCTATACGTATATTACGGTATAAAAGTGCAGTCCAAAAATGGCTTCGTTCCTTCATGTTTTAATGGGATCACAAGTACAGCAATGTTATTTCTCGCCATGTGTCATTGCAAACTTACTTTCTGCATTTGTGGGCAGTGAACCAGGATTAATATCACATCATCCAGACAACATCAACACAGTTGATGTTTATCATTTTCATCATCAACAAGGGTGGCGACTGGGTGGCGAAATTACAAGGTTTTTTGTTTGGATTGTATAGGATTAAAATACAGACACGTCAGTGGTACAAATTCTTGCATAATTATGGTTGACATGACCGTAGTCTGGTTATTGTGGCTAAGTAAAATTGATATTTACATTTGTACAGTCTTACACTGTATACGTTTTGCTGACGCGGTGCCCCCCGCACCAAACGTGCGTCACATCATTAGTATAAAACTGTATTATTCACATAAAATTAACGAGTGCAATTACCGCAACGCGGTGACTGACATTAGAGAACGTAATCGCCAAACCGTACTACTTTGTAACGTATTAACATAATAAACATAGTGGGAAACAAGTGATCTTTTCTCTACGTGGTCCAACCAACATCTCTGCAAGTGTACAAACTGTACAACAGTCATGGGTTTAATTTCAAATTAGTCATTTCGAATGGCAAGAAGCAAAAAAGAATTGCAATTCTGTATAGACTGTAAAGGTACAAGTTGGTAGCTGACTGCACGCAGCAGCAGCAGACACGATATGTCGTCGTTTCATACAAAATAATAAATTATTATTATTCAATTTCATAGAAATACGTAGAAACCAGTAATTGTCGTCTACTGCCGCTGCGTGCAGTCGGCTACCAACTTGTACCTTTATGAGGAAATATGGCAGGTCTGGTAATACCAATTATTCCAAATCAAGGCATACCTACACATACTGGGTACGTACAGTCAGTAGCACCAATATGTATACACTTAGCAACGTTTAGAAGTAATTTTGGCCTACTGTTGTGATTTAATTTTCATTTGCTGTAACGTAAACTAATATTTTGGAAATATGGGTATTTATCATAAAGTAGATTATGTTATTATCTCAATGTTATTCACGAGAAATACGCGTTTGAACTTTGCTAAGTGTATACATATTATTGCTCGTGACTGTACACCTACATTGAGCAGAATGAAAAGTTATGATTCACTGACACCACCCAAGAAAATACACAGGATAGCACCAGCGGAAGTCCAAGATCTTCCTTTGAATTCCGAGTGCTTGGACACAATTGATTGTTTCCTGATTCATGAAAAATCAAGTCCCAACCATGTATGTCAAAACATATGATGACTGTATTATAATTATGGCTCAACTACAAAATGTGAAAATTGCAAAGTCTTCTTATAATTATGTCAAAAAGGACAAAAGAAACTGTATTTTACGTTGTATTTAGGTAAATATTTTTTGTGCATCGGAAGCCAAAAATGGCAGTAGCGTCCATAATCCGAAATGCACACTAACCCATTTTTGGCTTTGTACATTATATACCTTACAAATTAAGGTATTTTTTTTTGAATTAGTTATTTTCTAATTAGCCCAAATAAAACACCATAAAACATTTTATTTTTCTGCCGTCCTTGATAATTCATGCAGTAGAGGGTTTAAATCGACGATTGCACGGTTAATGATGGCGTTTGACATGCGCAGATAACTTCCACATGGCATGATCGATGCAGAAAACTGAAACTCGAACTGAATGAGATGATACAGGTTGCTGTTTTACCTATTTTTGAAAGAGTGATTGCAAAACCTATTTGATCTGAGTGCAAAACATTATCGACCTGTTGCTGTGTTGTATGCAACGACAACTCTTTATTTTCTCTAAAATAAAGGATCGTAACTCCTGGGTCGTGAAAATACATCTCGAAATGTGAGACAGTTATAATATGCTGCTATTTATGAACCCTAACCAGGCATATTTGCAGTTATATATGGGGTTGCGGGTTGTTCGCAAGAGATACCGCGGCCTCGACATAAAGGGCTAAGACGATACATGGGTGGTTTTTAGTCAGTAGAAGTCTGATGCTTCCTTTCGCTCTGCCCAAGGGCGGGAGGGGTTGTATACTTAATATATTTATTGAAGTATACCTACTGGGTAGAACTTTGAGATGGGAGAGTAATGCTTGTACCTTAACCGTTGTAGCTAGGTACAGATAAATAGCCGTAGGAAACTATGTTCACTGTTTGAGAAATGTCGATTTGCATTTACAGATTTTGTATAAAAACAGTCACCAAGAAATGAAATGAAATGGTGACAATGGGACCACACGGAAAGCATCAGCTTTCAAATGAAAAAAGAATCATGAAAATCAGTTCACCCAGTCGCAAGTTATGAGCTAACAAACATAAAAAAAAAATACAGTCGAATTGATAACCTCCTCCTTTTTTTGAAGTCGGTTAAAAAGATGGAAGTTCAGCACACTCAATTCAATAGTTTCTTTTGAACGATCATTCATATTGAACTTTGTTTGGAATTATTATAATAAACAATTAAATCGTTATTAAATACTAAATAGGTAGTTCATGTATGACTATTAGAAAATACGAAATCAAACAAACAAATGTCACCGACTTCAGAAGCTGATTTTCTTTTCACTTTTTTTGTTGTGGTCGTTGTACCTACTCGAATGTCGATATTTATCTTCAAATATCTCAGTAATGTGACACTTTAGGGTACGTAGTTACGTATACTGTTACTTGGTATTTTTTTGTTTATCTAATTGCCTCTACCCATCATCATCATTCGTATTTCTTGCTCTTTTTTTTTAGTACCCTACATTGTGTCCCACTGCAGTGCAAAGGCCTCCTCCTTTCTCCTTCCATACCTCTCTATCACGTGCGATCTCTGGCCATGTAAGTCCCACAAACATGATCAGATCGTCACGCCACCTTCACCGCGGTCGAACTCGACGGCGCCGTCCTTTCTCAGGCATCCAGTGAGTGACGGTCTTTGCCCATCTCTCAACTCGTAGTTCGACTCCATAGTCGAACAATGCGGTCCTAAAGTTTAGTAGTTCGCCTGGTAAGGTTCTTAAACCAACCCAACTAAAAGAAACACAAAAACACGTAGTCCGTAGTCTCATTGCCAGAATATTGGGTACTGTGGTGGTAGTGTGACGGAACCGGGGCTCCGTGAAGCCCCGGCTATATGTGTGAATCAGGCAAAAATGGGCAAGTCCGCATGCTCTCCGGCTGTCAGATCGGACGTCACACTGTCTCATGTTCTGTCATTGGAAACTGTCGTAAGCAGTCGCTCTGATAACTTTTTCACTTTTTCAATGTACCTATTCTATTCTATTTTTATGAATGGCAATTGTGCCGATGTCGACAATTCTGCCAATGTCAAATGTGGAATGGAGAAACGTGTGTGGAAAGGTGTGGATTTTAATTTCGGAGACTAAAATGACATTACGTGGGTTGTCAGTTTTTTGCAATTCTTAAATAGTGATGTGATTACTACCGTAAATTGCCGTTAGTAAAATCAAGTATTATCGTTTTTTTATTTACAATAAGCTATCCTGAGTAAAGAGATTCGTTTCTTGAAGTTTTCGACGTATAGCACAAAGAGTGAAATCGTCCAATTTGTCTTTAAAATTTAATTTAAGGCCAGGTATTTTCGGAGAGCTAAAATGATCATTCTCTTTGTGCTCCTTCAGCACCCTGTAGATTGAAGGTCTGGATATGTTCAGGATATCGGCAGTTTTTAAAACACAATCGTGTTTTTACGGCGTCTCGGTTGGAGATTCGGTTTTCTTTTCAGTATGAATATATTTATAAGGTTTATCGTGTACGGGAACAACACTGAAAACATCTGTATATTTTTTTTCATATCGTCTATTAGATAAAAAGTTACGATTCAACAAACCGATACCGTAGGTACAACACTAATACAAAAGAGCTGACAACATTATTTGTAAGTTTGACATTTGCAAGTAGGTATCAATAAAATTTTGTCTCCGAAATTAAAAAAACACACTTTAAACAAACTTTAAGTACCTACATCATTTTGGTCATTGGTTTTCGGGGAAAAGAAAAACTTGCATCTAATTTTTAAATGACTTTTTATTTAGAAGTCGATTTAGGGTTCTTAATGTATAAAATGTGTTCTGTCACTTGTATAAAATAAATGATGATCAATTTTAGTTTAGTTTTGATTGCGTCGCCACCCTCCTGACAATGTCATCGAAATAGCAAAACAAAGATGCTACAAACAAACCTACCGATTATTCATACATAACATTATATTATATAAATATATACCAGGTAAAATATATTAAAACTTCTGCGGTCCCTTTCACTTACAGTAAGCCTTTAACCTTTGAACCCTTTTTTTTATTAAACCTTTACATGTGGATACCCTAAAAATGATTTAGTTATTCTCCTAGACTTTCTTTCATTTCTAGAAAGCTAGTATAAACGCCGGAAAAGCAACAAAATATGCCTATAAAAATGAATAAGAAGTCTAGTATTAACTTGTGATTGTAAGCTCCGTATTCATTGGGGTAGGAGACGTTGATATGTACCACGGCGGGAAACAGGATGCCTACTAAGGTGAGGCACAGTGAGCCCATCAGCCCAATGAAAGGGCCCAGCGTCGGTGCTGCAAGCGCCATCCCAACTGCAACAAACCAAGGCATTAATACAGGGTGTAAATTAACACATCACACAGCCGTCAACCAAGCAATCTGTACCTACATCAAACTAAGTACCCGTACGCAAACATTTTTGCTGGGAATAGACCATTGAATAGACTTGTTTTTTGGGGGTCAAAAATCACATTTTATGGTATAAAATAACTCAATGTTGCACTCTTAAAACGTTGTGCTAGTGGATATTTTGAATAGTAAACGGGTCAATTTAAGTAAAGTTAAAACCTGAGAATTAGTATTTACAAAAACAGCTGTGAAAAATGTGGAACTTTGACCCCCAATATCTCCGTAGCTGGGTTCCCAGATATAGTGTAGGGGAAAAAAATGTTCGCAATGGTGGGGAAAATAAGTGCTCTTTGTTTGCACTAAGGGTACTTTTACACCCTTTATACTTCATTAGCTTCTGCTAAGCTTCCATAAGTGCAAGTACACCAACTTGAACTAGATATTCTGAACTAGAGACAAAACGCGTGGCGAAGGAAAACATCGTGAGGAAACCGGCATGTCTTAGAACTAAAAATTCGAAGATAAATGTGACATCTACCAACCAACCCGCACTGGGCCCGCGTGGTTGATTATAGCCCTTCCCTCTCCTAGAGAGGATGTCTGAGTCCCTGCAGTGGGAACATTATTCTTATTATTATTTCTTATAATGGGGTTCAGGTTCCCGCACTTAGTCCTTAAGGTGGACCATTGTGCGTGAGCCGTGGTGGCCGATTACTCGAACCAGCCCACCTCCCTCCAGAAGCAGATTAGACTTCCCGGTCTCCTCAGGGCATCCGCAAGGGATCGTGGTGTTCCCAGGGTCTCCTCACGAATCTTGGCCTGTGCACTCAACAAGCACATGCGCCACAGTTTCCTCCGCCTCCATGCATGCCCTGCACAGGGGACTGTCAGTGATTCTTAGGGTGTGGAAGTGTTTATTCAGTGAACAATGTCCGGTGATGATCCCCGCCACCAGACGTAGGCTATCTCTGTCCAGGCGCAGAAGGCGCCTGGTCAGCTTTATATCCAGGGATGGCATATCTTCCTTGGATTTCCTACATCCTGGTGTCGAGCTCCACCATTTCTCCGCTTGTATTCGAGTATGATCTTTGAGCCAGGTTCTTAGCTGCTTGAAAGGGATGGGCACAATGGGTTCGGGTCCGTAAGGTTTGTGCTGGATCCTCATCTGGCAAGTTCGTCAGCCGCATCGTTTCGAAGTGATCCGCTGTGACCTCTAATCCATTGTAGCGTTACCGAAGGGAACATTATAGGCTGATTATAAGAGATAGGAATAGGTACAATACTCACAAGGCACGGTAGAAACAACGACTCGCAGCATCATATCAGTCCTGACATCATCATTAACCTTTTTCCTAACTAAACCCCAAATCGTTTGCCAGCCCACAAAGTTTTGTAGCGGATAAGACGTATAAATAGTTGCAGCAAATGCCGTCTTCGCCGCTTGCGCTTTTCTGAAAAATAGAATTATGTACTTTCTATTTTAATTTAATGCAATTTAATTTCTTATAGCATCGTATTGGATGTACCTATCTGTAATGTTGCTATAATTAGTGGTATATAAATAAAAAAAAATAAAAAACTTATGAAATGTACAAAAATAAATAAATGTACTTGTTTGTGTTGTATAAAATATTTTCCTAAACATAATGTATGGGAGAACAGGTCTTAAACTGCAACTGTAACTTTGTTTTATTTTTACAATCAAAATCATCGTTGGAGGCAGATAGGTCGGGTGGTTAATCAGTTCAGTAAGTTCACATATTTGATGGGCAACTACGGAACCCTACATTGTGCGTGGTCCGACATGCACTTGCCTGGTTTTATTTGGTAGTCTCATTCAACATTAGCCCTTATCGAATAATAACACAAACTTATCGACAGTCTCATTCCAGGCGAGACAAAACGCCTGGAGGAGTTATTGATAAAGGAAAGAGCTATTGAGGGGGGGGGGGGGATTTACCAATCCCTTAAAATACAAGCTAATAGGCATGTATATTCTCCCCTTACTGGCATATGGCTCACAGACTTGGTCTTTGACTAACACCCAGAAGTCCAAACACATGATTTTCCAACGGGTATAATGGAACGCAGCATACTCAATGTTAAACTTACCGATCGTTTATGAAACGTTAAGCAATATAGTTTCTTGTATCTTTTGGAAATTAGGCAAGTACCAACAATGTCGAGGATTGTACCCAATTACCAATCACCCTGTATATTAAACTTACTTTTCATTCTGTGGCAGATTTAGCGTAATAGACGATTCACAGGCTATTCCGTATCTCAAATAGCCAAAGACGCCAAATGCAGTGTAAACTGCGACAATTATTATCGTGCCGATGCTGAAGAGTCCGCACCAGCCAACGAAGTCCTTCGGGGTGTCCATGTTTCGCTCCAGCGCCAAGAGCTGCGCACAAGAAACACGTTTACTACGCTCACTCGTGCTAACTCGTGCAGTCGCACTCAGCCGCACTCACTTACCACTCCCGGTGCCATAATAGCGAAGAGCACAGTACCGATAAACACTGGAATGTCCATCAGTGACTTTAACTCATAATGGGAATTATTCACTTGCAAGTCCTCATTTGACAAATAATAGAAGACTAGCACAATTCCGATAAAGTTGCAGAAGTTAGAGAAGGTGGAGAGCGGCGCCATTTTCTTGAGGTCTTTGATCATGCAGACGGCCACCAGCACGGGGTACTGACAGATGATGAGGACCCGAATGTTAATTTCGGTGCCGTACGCAACCATGACCTGTCAACAGACATGCATTATGTACGAGTTCTGATCTTAAGGCTAAAGTTAGCTCGAGCAAAACTTATGGGAAGTAGGAAGTAAGATTTTGAAGGGTTCCTATATAGCATTGGTAAAGATAACTTAATATTTTTACCTGTTTTAAGTTTTCGCCGACAAAAACTAGGTAGATGGCGCATACTCCGAGCTGCCAGAGGACGATCAGGAAATCCACGGTATAGGCAGAAACCTCGGCGAACCTGTGCATAAACGGAGGCCCATCACGCAACGCCAGCCTCACTGAATCCGGAAATGCCAGGTAGGCCACCTTCTTCCTCTTGCACACCTCGTACTGCGACATGATCTGCGAGACAACAAAACGACTACTGTAACGGAATGATACATGAATAATCCGCTTGTTCGGTTTATGGCAGATTCGCTTTAAGATAGATTCGCTTTATGGCAGATTAACTTTACGGCAGATTCGCTTAATGGCAGAAGTACATCACTGTACTTCTGCCATTAAGCGAATCTGCCGTGATAATCTATATCAAGTTCACTCTACTTATTAATAAAACAACAATTATAATATAATGACTTATTATCATAGTAGATAACAATTTAACATAATAATTTAAAACAATTATTTACTTTTATGAACAAATTGACATTAATTTGTGTTCGAAATTATTATAATTTTTTTTTATAGGCTGTTTAGCAACTTCATACCTTTGCTTCTCCTTCAACATAGCAAAACGAAATCGCGAAACAAAAAATTAAAATCATAGCTTCTTGTAAATTATGACAAAAATATTTTTGAAGAACGTCGTGTGATATTCGTGGGCATTTCGTTTTTCTTTTATTTTTCACAAAAAAATCGTGGAGACCATTTTAATACGACTGACTGTACAATTTCTGCCGTAAAGCGAATCTGCCATAAACCGTACAAATGGAATAATCATATTTGCTAGTAATGCGTTTCCAGAAGTAACAGCCGTGGACGTTATTCCCGCCGATTGCTTTTTAGTGGTAGTAGTAGAGGTGATCTCTGCTTCTTCGTTACTTGCAAACAGTCAGTGTAGCTGACCCTCCTTTGCGTTATGTGTGAGAAACCAAGAACACTTTGCTAACGCAACTGGGATATACCCCGCTAAGCATTAGGCACCATCCTAATGAGGAGTCACGAGTACGACGACTCACAAGATGATATGCTGCGTCATCCGGCTCGAAGGACCAAGAGATGTTCTCGTCGTTGCCTGATACCCAGGCAGTTGTTATAGAAAGGTAGTTACTTCACACTTCACACCAAAACACTGTTAGGTTCACTAAATTTATCTTAGTTAAGTTACGTTTGTTTATTTATCTGAGCCACACTTGATGTAATGTTGATCGACCCGCTCGTGGCTGAGTTTTAGTGACGACTGATTATAGGTTATAAATAATAAAATTAATTAAGTACATTAGCGTAATAAAATATGTGCGTAGAAACGTACTTTCACTGCACGAGCATATTAATTTTGTCGTACAGATTGATGGAATGATTGAATTTGTGTATTGAAAGTACAACCAATGAGTATCGTTTGTTGTTAACCCAACAGTGAGTGCTACAGTCTGGGAGGCCTAAGGTGAGCTATGCATTAATGTAAGTGATTACCAAAAGTAGAGTCAAAGGAAAAATCTTTTGACAATAAATTTTATTATGTTTTTGGTAGGTATCTACATAACACACTACGATGTCTCGCGTATTCGTCCTCGACAATGTCGGAAAACGACACCTTTCAACCAAAAGTCCTCCTTCAAACAGGTCTGGAGAAGTTGGGTTGGCATACGTACCACAAATAACTTAATGTTAAGGACGCATTTACGATTGATAAGTCAAATCATTACTTTTTTAAACAAAAGTATGTTTATTAAATACAATGCTTTGTATTTTTAAAATGTTTTTGCTACTTATTGTAGGTAGATGTGCAAGGTACAATTCTTAACTATAAATATAATTTTAGATAATTATGTCCAGTTTCTCAATAAATGTACCGAAGTGAAAATTTTTTAAATGCGTCCTTAATGTTGTGGCGCGATTCCAACGTTTCGACCCTCAGAATCCAGTTGTTCTACACTTTCACATACTGCACGACTTCCTCAATCGTCGTGGAGTGATGCAGGCGTAAAATGTACAGCTGCGTCGTAAGCACAGCAGGGCGGGGCAGCATGTTAGGACTCTCAGTGCGGTTTATTTTGACCAGTTAGATATTTTAACGTGGTAATGCAGGGTGGGAGCAACGGTGCCCAGTGGTGGTGGCCCCGACTTACGAACTAGGTCGTGGGTTCGAACCCTAGCAGGCAAATTACTTTGTGTTATTTATTTCATCACAGCTGCTCTCAAAACGGTGAAGGAAAACATCGTGAGGAAACCGGCGTGTCTTAGAACCAAAAAGTTCGAAGACAATGTGACATCTACAATTCCGCACTGGGCCCGAGTGGTAGGTAGATAGCCCATTCCCTCTCAAAGAGAGGAGGCCCGTATCCCAGCAGTGGAAACATTAATAGACTGTTTATGATGAATGCAGGGTGGCTCGTTTGTTGTGATAGTATTATGCAATCATAAATATATCGAGCAGCTTTTGTGGTAAACTTTAAGGCATAGAATTACAGTTATTATATAACTGATTATGTTATGTGTGTACAAAGTGTTAACCTACCAATAGTTGTAAGCAGAAGCAGGAGAAAAATCCCAGGAAACCGACGCCGATAATGCCAAACACGAGGCCCAAACGGGACATTGCGTTGGGTAAGGCGAGCATGCCGGCGCCGAAACACGCCTTGATTAAGTGCATCATGGTCTCCGAGTACCTGCACAGACTGCCTGTTAGTAGGAGCAAATAAAAAGTATGAAAATGAATGAATCATAATATTAACGCATTTTTTTAGGCGCGTGGAAAATCATCAAATAATCCCTCCCGCTCTTGGGCAGAGCGAAAGGGAGTGTCAGACTTCTACTGACTAAAAACCACCCATGTTCCATCTTAGCCCTTTGTGTCGAGGCCGCGGTATCTCTTTCGAACAACCTAGAGCTCCGTACTATCCCATATTAGCTAGTGCTACTGACAGCTACTATAGCCCAGGGATCTTTGATGAATTTGTGAATGTTGTCCTATTAAGTTTACTTGCCAGTCCATAGTATAGTATACATTATTTATCGTGCCAAAATCCTCCCAACATTTACGTCCCGATTTTGTTACAACATGAGACCATATTCAATCCTCCGTAGATTGAATATGGTCTCATGTTGTAACAAAATCGGGACCAACCTCCCAACATTTACGTCCCGATTTTGTTACAACATGAGACCATATTCAACCTACGGAGGATTGAATACGGTCTCATCTAATTGACTGATACTTGCAAAGGATTATTTCCACAAACGGAACAGAAGTCACAACCATCGAAGGTATCAAAACAGCCATCTTCGACGTAGACGCTATACAGTCACATACAATAGAACACAACAACAATTGTTCATACAGTGGGCGCATGTCTCAGTTATCAATATAGTGCCAATGATCTGAGACCTTTGACTAGGTAGCAAAATATGAGTGTTCCATTTCTGCTATTTAGCCACCGAGGCCTAAAAGTAGCCCTTAATCTATATGGGATCCCGGTATAAATATTCTTACATAAAATAATCTCAGATACTTTAAATAATAAATACTTTTAGTATTTATTATTAAGATAATGGCACTTACGTGGTGGGATTCGGGATGTTGCGGTGTTTGTGAGGGTCGTAGTCATCGTCCCGTCCAAGGCCTCTTAATGCCGCAAATGGTGAAAAAACCGACGACGCCTTGCCAGTGACGTCGACTTTGGAACTGATAGCCCTGACCAGCACCTTGGACGCCGAGCGCGCGACCACCGGATGATCCTCGTCGTTCTTCGCATTGTACACTTGGAACGTCTTCATGTTGCCTGCTCGCAGCTTGAACTCTACGCACTAAGTAATAACGATAAGGCTCAAGCCGCGGTCAGATCGATGCGACTTACAATTATCTTTTAATTTCTCTGATCATCTACAACTACTGTTATTTGTATTTATCTAAGGCTATCAAACAGGGAGTAATCTGTCAGTGTGTCGTACTGACATGTAGACATGGTGTGATTATGGTTAAACCATAAAGTTCGGTACGGGCCCCTTTCGACTTTCGGGGGGTCAAAACCATTGCTCTGTGCTTTAAGAGCAAATGTACACACCCGGAAAGCACGCTAGAAATAAAAAAAAACTACTAAATGAAATGCTAGTAGCAAACAAGCATGCTTTTTTTGTAGAATGTATTCTAGGCTTTAGGTATGTCGTTTGAAGGGTTTCGGCTACGGCGACCGCATCATCGTCATCCTACTGGCTGGCGTCTATCATGGGCTCTCATGTGGCTAGAAAAACCACCACAACCACTCTTTTCTATAGCCATTCTATAGCCCATTTTATTTGGGGTCGGCGCAACATGTCTTCTTCTTCCATACTTCTCTATTTCTCGTCATGTCAGCAGTCACCTTCTTCCTTCCTTTCTAGCCATATCATTCTTTACTTATAATAGTCCAAGATCCCAGGGCCGCCAGACGTCACGTATTTTCTGACGAAGGAAATGTGGGCGATTGAGTAGTGTTAGTATGAACTAAGAACACACTACTACCAGCTAACTTGCTTGGACGGCCAATTTGCAGGTCATCAAGGTACACAAAAAAAAATCACTTACTTCACGCATTTTCTACAAGCTGATTTTTACGTATATTTTAGGCAATATCCTTAAAAATAAGTCGCAAATACTCCCAGACACTTTCCGTCGGCCGTATTCATTGAGTTATAATGTACTACGTACGTACATTATACCTCAATGGCCGTATTGGACGTATTGGCCGTATTGGGAAAACAGACGCTTTAAAGAATACTAAACGCCTTAATATTTAATACTTAAAGCTAATTGATCGAGATATTGCCATGTTATTTTGGGCAGGCGCTCCAAAATGCATCCGAGCGTTGAAAGCAACGTTTTCAACAAAATTCTGAAGACCCAGGCAATGGGCAGATCCTGTTGAATGCCCACCGAATGAGTCCAGTGGAGGTCTGTATTTCAGCCACACGAGCGATGCCATGCGTTCTCGGGTAATCAGCCACAAATCGTTTAAGTTTCCACTTTTTGGGAACTTTAAAGCGTCTGTTAAGCAATACGGCCGCTAGAAAGTGTATGGGAGTATTTGCGACTTATTTTTAAGGATATTGCCTACAATATACGTAAAAATCAGCTCTCAGAAAATACGTGAGGTTAGTAATGTACCTTGATAGCCTGATACCTGAAAATTGGCCGCCTAAGCAAGCTAGCTACTCGTGCGTTCTTAGTACATACTAACACTACACAATCGCCCACATTTCATTCGTCAGAAAATACGTGACGTCTGGCGGCCCTGGGATCTTACATTAGGTGTTAAGAGAGTTGAATAAAAAACTCACAGGTGAACGCCATTAAATCTTCTGTATTTATTGTGGAAGTTTCTTAATTTACGCTTATAAAATGCAAGTACGTAAATTCTGTCATCGCCATTTTGACGGCAGTACTGGCCGAGGCAAAAAGCATAAAAAATGTGGTTTTCGGACATTCAAGCTCCAATTCCTTGAATAACCGCGCAGTACATACACCGCTCGTTAAAAATTTGGTAAAAATACAAAGTGTGAGCCGTTGGCGTAACGAAAACATTTTTTAGATTATATTTTAGCATTTATTTCTATTTTCAAGACTTAATAATCAAGCATACGATTCAATCATTTCCAGTACGCTGGTATAAACGCCGGAGCAACAACAGATCATGCCGAAGACCATAATGAAGATGTCAATTAACAACTTAATATTAAAAGGTCCGTATTGATCGGGGTAGAAGACGCATATGTCCATCAGGGCTGGGAAGAAGATGGCCACCATGGAGAGACACAGCGCGCCCAACAGCCCCATGAAGGCACCCAGGTTCGGCGCGGCAACCGCCATGCCATCTGCAATACACGTACTATGAGCTCCCAATCATTTAATAAAAGCTGTGATATAATCAATAATAATATATTATTATAATATTTAATGCTCAGCGACATTGTCCCATGTTCAAGACCACTAGACCTTACAAGACTTATTTTGTGATTATTAAAATCGTGATTAAAATCCTCGGCCCAGCAGAACTGAGGTACTAGTTTGGAATTAATAAAATGTATGGTATCGAGTAGTGTTAATACTCGTATTATTATGAACTGGGAATGTATGCAAACCTGCTAAGTTGTGCCGTGAGCCATTTTACGAATACCGGGTGCGAAAGTTAAATAATAATTCTTCAACTATTTAGTTGTATGTTTGCCCTCGTCGCTTCACTCTGCTACGATTTCTGGAACCGGTAAGTTGTGGTGTGACGCCAGACAAAGCTATACTTACATGGCACGACCACGATGATCACACGCAACGCGAAGTCCACATTCACGTTATTGTTGACCCTCCGGCCCGTCAGCCGCCAAATTATTGTCCACGCCACATAGCTTTGAAGCGGGAACGACAGAAAAATTGCAAGAGCAAAACAAAATTTCACCATTTGTGCTCTTCTGTAAAAACAAAAACTATAAATACACAGATACTAATTTCGTAATTGCTTAACCGGGTACTGCCGTACTCGCCAAGTTATTCATGTTGGTTGAAATCATAAATCATAACATTTCCTTCTATCACTTTGAACGTATTTATGTATTAATATATCTGTTTGGTTTTAAACTTGACTGTTTGACTTGAGAACATTAATTGCAATATGAAAGACGCGCATGGAAATGACTGCAGTTTTATAAAAAATACTACCTTATTAGGAAGAACCTAGAATCCTAGCACACGTTGTATTTTAAAAGTGCTGACGACACGCGTTTCAGGTCCGCGCGTCATCGGTGCCGTAGATGAAATTTTTTGCGTTTTTATAGATTCAAACGCGCGTAAAACACGATACAAAGGTGCTGTAATGATCGAAGATTTCGTTTTTTGTGAGTTCAACAATAGATGGCGTTACAAGGCTCGCCACAATATACATGCGGCAGGTTATACAGAAGACTGAAGAGAGAGAGTGAGATATGCCTCTCTGTTTAGCGTTTGAGGACTTCAAGAAAGCCTTCGATTCGATCTAGACTTGGGCTGTACTGCAGTCTCTTCAACGGTGCCAAATCGACTACCGGTATTGAAGTCGAGGTGTTAAAGTGTTTTTACAAAAACGCCACCATGTCAGTCCCACTTCAGGACCAGACCTCGAAACGTATCCTTCTGCTGCGAGGTGTGAGACAGGGAGACGTCATATCTCCGAAGCTGTTCACCGCTGTACTAAAGGATGTCTTCAAGGTTCTGGACTGGAGAGAACTAGGCATCAACATCAATGGCGAGTAAATCACTTACCTTCGGTTTGCCGACAATATAGTGGTCATGGCTGAGACTATGGCGGACCTCAGTACAATGCTTGATGACCTCAATAGAGCTTCCGAAAGAGGTCAACTGGGGACAAAACTAAGGTCATGTTGAATGGTCATGTACCACCCACTTCTATCAAGATCGGAGACTGTACACTCGAATTTGTAGACGATTATGTCTACCTGGGACAAACGGTTCAGTTAAGGAGGTCCAACTTTTTTTTTTTTTTTTTTTTCCTCTGTCTTATCTGCAATCGGCTTTAAGCCGTAATCAGATTTTCTCTGGGATTCATTTTGGATTTGGTGCTATTCCATTAAACAGCACCGTAAGAGTTGCTAGATACTAAGTTAGTTTCTCTGGTCTATGTCTAGTATTTGCCATCTTTTTAGGCGAGTTACATCTCCATGTCGGGTTAACAGGTTCTTGGCCAGTTCATTCGTGTGCGTGTTGAGCCTCTCCTTGTATCTCTTGCTTATGTGACAAGCCTCTTCCTTTATGGTCGGCATCTCCAAAAAATCGTGTATTTCAGTGTTTCTCACGAACCAGTGTGCACTTGAGATTGTTCTTAAAGCAATGTTTTGGAATCTTTGGAGAATTTCGATATTGGAGTTGCTAGCACAGCCCCAGAGTTCTATCCCGTAGGTCCAGATTGGCTTTATGATAGCCTTGTATACGAGTAGTTTGTTACCGAGGGACAGCCGGGAGTGACGCCCTAGTAACCAAGATAGACCTCTGAATTGTATGGTGGCTTCTGTTTTCTTGGCTTTTATGTGATTAGCCCAGGTAAGTCTTCTATCCAGGTGTAGACCGAGATATTTCACGCTATTATTGCTTGGTAACGGTTTGTTTTCCATAAGCACAGGTGGACAGTCGCCTTTCCGGAGTGTGAACGTTATTTGTGTCGATTTAGTTACACTAGGTTTTATTCTCCACTTCTTAAGCCATAAGTCAACTTTATTGAGCTGTTCCTGTAGTATCAGCGATGCGTTGTTCGGATTTGTATCACTTGCAAGGCATGCGGTGTCATCTGCGTAAGTTGCTGTTACCACGTTTTCTGTCTCAGGCAAGTCTGCCGTATATATTGAGTAAAGGACCGGGCCAAGCACCGATCCTTGTGGAACCGAGGCGGTGATGTAGTACAGCTGTGATAGCTCATCTTCGAATTTTACTTGGAATCTTCTTTGATCCAAGTAAGATTTCAAGATCATGTAGAACGAGTTTGGTAGGAGAGTTTTTAGCTTGTACAGCAGTCCTTTATGCCAGACTCTATCGAATGCTTGTTGGATGTCGATGAATACTGCAGAACAATACTCCTTTTTCTCTAGCGACTGTCTGATTTTGTGAACCACACGATGTACTTGCTCTACAGTAGAGTGTTTTTCCCGGAATCCAAACTGGTGATCCGGTATAATCTTGTTTTCATCCAGGATTGGTTTTAGTCTTGTCAATAGAATCTTCTCAAATACCTTCGATAGAATAGGGAGAAGACTTATGGGCCTGTATGAGCTAGGTTCTGTAGGTGGTTTCCCTGGTTTTGCAATCATACAGATTTGGGATATTTTCCACAGCTTTGGATAGTACTGAATTCTAAAAATGGCATTAAAGAGCACTGTCAAAAAAACGATTGCTTTTCTAGGCAGTCTCTTAAGGACTTCACCCGTTATTAGGTCGAAGCCAGGAGCTTTTTTGTTTTCCAAGTAACGAATTATGCGTGCTAGTTCCTTTGGAGTAACAAGTTTCAGCGGTGGTGACAACTGCTGATCACTATTGATCATTCGATCAACTTCCTCCTCAAATTCTGTCATAGATGACTGATTTGGAGTGAAAACCTTGCTTAAGTGTTTAGCGAAGAGCTCAGCTTTTTCGCTCCCACTTCTAGCCCACGGATCACCAGAAGAGATCCTTAGAGGTGGAACATGGCTAAATGGTCTTTTAAAGTTCTTAGTTATTTTCCACAATGAGTAGTTATCCTTCTTATGAGCCGAGAGCGTAGAAAGCTTATCTTGAAATGATGTATTCTGATTTTCTTTGATTAGCTCTTTTAGTTCTCTAGAGATTCTATTGTATTCTGTCCTGTCTAAATCGGACCTTGTCATGTGTAATTGCCTTCTTTGTCTCCGTTTTTCTGTCAGTTTGTTGCGTATTTCCAGCGGTATATTGTTTTTATGGGTGGAGGACCTTAGTGTCGGGGTAGCACGCCACGCAGCAACTTGTATGAGGTTTGTGATATAAAACGTTGCTTCATCTATATCTTCTTCAGTCTTAAGTTTGACGTTTAAGTTGACTTCATCTTTCAGATATTCAGTGAATGCATCCCAGTCGGTTTTGTGATTATACAATGCTGGCCTCTGTGATCGGTGTATTGCAGACAGGCTGAATGTTGCTATAATAGGGGTGTGGTCAGAAACGCTATCAAGCGATGATTCCACATCAAAGTATATATCCGACAGTCCTTTTACAACGAAGAAATCTACTAGATCGGGTATCTTATTGACATCACTTGGCCAGTAAGTTGGTTCCCCTGATGATAATGTCATAAGTTTGTGTTTGTCAATACATTTTTTCAATTCTCGTCCTTTGGTAGTGGTCAATCTTGATCCCCAGTGGGTGTGTTTACAGTTCCAGTCTCCACCACTTATGAACCTGTTTCCCAAGCTCTGGAAGTAGCAGTCAAACATTTGTTGTTTCGGATTATGTTTTGGTGGGCAGTAGATAGCGCTTACATTAATGGGGCCCATACATTCGTTTATAGTGATGGTAGTAGCCTGCATCCAGTCCTCTTGGAACTGGCTGTGGAGGTGGTGTTTGATGTTACTTTTTACGATAACTGCAGACCCTCCGTGTGATGTGGTATCAGGATGGTTGGTACAATATACGCAGTAGTTGTCCATTTTGAAACTCTTACGATCGTTAAGATGGGTCTCTGCTATCAGAGCAATATCGATTTTGTTATCTTTAAGCAGTATTTCTAGTTCTTGTTTATTTGGCGTTAGGCCATTAATATTCCAGGTAGCCATACGTAACGACATCATTGCGGAAGCCTACTGATGAGTGTCATGATGAGGTTCATCATTGTGCCAAACTGTGATATGAGTTGGTCGATCCTTTCGGTCTGTCTTCGTAAAAGTGCTTCTAAGCTATATTTATTTTCCTGTTCTGGTTCTATTTTTGTCAAATGTGTTCTCTGTGACTCTAGGTCAACGTGGTTTTTTATATTTATTCTCTGTGCCTCTGTATGGTAAACTTTGTCTTTCTGTGTTCTCTGTGGTTTCGTGTGGTCAGTGCTATTTCTCGGGTATGGTTTCTGTGTCTCTGTAAGGTCTACTACAGCTATATTAGATCCTTTGACAACTTCACTGTAGAGTTCCATACTTTCCATTATGCTTGACTGCCTAGTTTTTGGCTGGGTAATCCTGAGGCTACATACAGGCTCGACTGTTTTCGTGTTTATGACAGTTTGACTCTCATCAGTTGTGTGTCTTTTCAGTACTTTCTGAGTGGGTCTTGTTTTCGGATGTGGCTGACGTTCGTTTCCAGTATGCTTCCTTGCTACAATTTCCTTATAGACCTGACATCCTTTGTAGCTAGCAGGATGACTTCCTGAGCACAGCGCACATACGGCTGGGGTGTTTTCATCAATTGGGCACATGGTGGTTTTGTGTGCCCCGGCACATTTCACGCATCTGTACGGCCTCATGCAGTTATTTTTGCTGTGTCCATATTGCTGGCACCTTTGACATTGTACTACAGTTGTTTTCCTTATTGGGTCTTCTATGGTGACTTTCTGGTTGTATATAAACTTTATTTCCTTGACAAGTTTGTTGTTATCATGCGGGGCTATATTGACAAAGAATGTATTTAGGGGTTCTTTGGTTCCTTGTTTCCGAGCAGTGACTATTTCCCCTTGTACCGTATTACAAGTTTTTTCTACAGCTTCTTTAATAGCATCTTTTGGTGTACTGAAGTGAAGGTGTTTAATAACAATCCTTGTGCATTTTTGATCCTTGCGTGTAAAAGTGTGACCTATAAGTCCTTTGCTTCTTATATGCTCTATGAGGGTTTTATATTTGTCGACCGTATTGGAAGAGATGATGAGTTGGTTTTTGGATACTATTTTGTAAGAGTAGTCATCCTTTTCCACGACTTCTTCGATGAGTTGGGTGAGTTTCGCAAGGTCGTCAACGCCATACAGTATTATCGGTGGTGGTTTTGGTGTTCTTTTGGCTGGAGCATCTCCTACTTCCACATCTAACAATGCAAAGCTGTTACTTGTTCCTACTGCTGGGGAAATAACCTGTTCAGGATTATTTATTCCCCTGTGTTCGTTTATAATTGTCTCACGTCTCTGTGTTCTTTTAGCTTGATTCGCTCTTGCATCTTTTTCATCAGGAGAGCGGTTTCTTTTTTGATTTGGCACTCGTTGCCATGGGGCGTTATGGTTGTACAATTTACTTCGTTCGTCTTCTTTTAATTGTGGGTTGTCAATATGTTTTTTCTGAGTCATTTCGCTAAGTGATGCTGATCGTTGGCGATGAAATAGGCCTGGATGGAATAATTGTTGAGTCAATGTTTTCTTTGGTTTTTCCGGTAAAGTTTCACTGGGTAGCAATCCTTTGCCCCCCCCAGAATACGTGGGGCAGCCCGAGCTATGCTCAGGGAGGGATTCTCCGGCAGCGCCGGTACCCTCCTGGGGTAGATTATCTTGAAGTCTTGCTTTTTCCATTTTAAGTGTAATTTTTCCCTTTTGGGTTGTCTTCCCTTTTCTTTGCCAGGTAATTCGGTTATGGCGCCGAAGACTCGCCTTCGTCCTTCATACTCAGCTGCTGCGATCACGAGGTAGGTGATATGTGCGGGGCTCGTTGTAGACCGCAGCATTGCCCGGAGGGGACGACCCACAAAGATGATAGTATGTGGGTCCATCACTAAACCGCGTCGGCAGTTTAGAGATGGCGGGGACGTGTATGAAGGACTTGTCGATGCGCGCCTGATAGCCTAGCTCCGCACACCTAGGCGTACGCTACTGGCATACTTAGCATTTTTTAGAAGCGTGTTCCCTGGCAAAGAAAGGAACACGCCCCACTAAGGCCTACACCAACCAACCCCCCCCAAAAGGTCCAACTTTGAGAAAGAGGTCAATGGTCGAATCCGACGGCTGGGCAGTGTTTGGGAAGCTGAGTAGTATCTTCTCGTTCAACTTACCACAATGTCTCAAGACAAAAGTCTATGAAGAGTGTGTGTTGCCAGTGATTACATCATCATTCATCATTTCAGCCAAAAGACGTCCACTGCTGAACATAGGCCTCCCCCAGGCAGGCGTCGCCACATTGACCGGTCCCGTGCGTCTCTCATCCAGCGGTTTCCTGCAACCTTGACCAGGTCATCGGTCCACCTAGTGGGAGGCCTTCCAGCGCAACGTCTTCCGGTTCGCGGTCGCCATTCCAGAACTTTTCGGCCCCATCGGCCATCCGTTCTGCGAGCAATGTGCCCTGCCCATTGCCACTTAAGTCTGGCGATTCTTCGGGCTACGTCGGTAACCTTGGTTCTCAAGCGGATGTCCTCATTTCTGATTCGATCACGCAAGGAAACTCCGAGCATAGCCCTCTCCATTGCCCTTTGGGTGACTTTGAGCTTTCTGATGAGGGCCATTGTGAGCGACCACGTTTCGGTCCCGTATGTAATCACTGGCAACACACATTGGTCATAGACTTTCGTCTTGAGACACTGGGGTAAGTTGGACGAGAAGATACCGCGCAACTTCCCGAACGCTGCCCAGCCGAGTCGGATTCGACGATTGACCTCTTTCTCGAAGTTAGATCTACCCAACTGGACCGTTTGTCCCAGGTAGACATAATCGTCCACAACTTCGAGCGTAGAGTCTCCGATCTTGATAGGAGTGGGTGTTACATGAACATTCAACATAACCTTGGTTTTGTCCATGTTCATTTTAAGACCCACTCTTTCGGAAGCTCTACTGAGGTCATCGAGCATTGCACTGAGGTCTTCCATGGTCTCAGCCATGACCACTATATCGTCGGCAAACCGAAGGTGAGTGATGTACTCGCCGTTGACGTTGATGCCAAGTCCTCTTCAATCCAGAACCTTAAAAAGTGATTACATACGGGACCGTAACATGGTCGCACACAATGGGCCTCATCAGAAGGCTTAAAATCACCCAAAGGGCAATGGAGAGGGCTATGCTCGGAGTTTCCTAGCGTCTCAATCAGAAATGAAGACATCCGCTTGAGAACCAATGTTACCGACGTAGCCCGAAGAATTGCCAGACTTAAGTAGAAATGGGCAGGTCACATTGCTCGCAGAATGGATAGCCGATGTTCCGAAAAGTTCTGGAGTGGCGACCGCGAACCTGAAGAAATTGCGTTGGAAGGCCTCACACTAGGTGGACCGATGACCTGGTGAAGGTTGCGGGGATCCGCTGGATGCAAGACGCACGGGACCGGTCAATGTGGCGACACTTAGGGGAGGCCTATGTCCAGCAGTGGACGTCTTTCGACTGAAGTGATGATGATGTTGATGATATTTTTGTTGTCAAATATTAGAAACGAAATTTTCTTCCCGTGGGATAATTTTCGAGTTGTAGCGGGTGAAGCCGCATGTTATAAAAATGTGAATATAACGCTACGCTGTTGTTTGTTACGCTACGAAAACTACTTAACCGATCATCATGAAACTTTGTATACATATTTTTGGAGGTATTAGAAGTAACATAGGATATTTTTATGAAAAAAAAACGTACGAAGTCACGGGCAAGAGATGGTATACTATAGTTTCGCAAATTAGTCTTATGTATTTAAGAAACTATCACGCCATGTGACCTGGATTTTTTTTCTGGTACCTACTGATTTTTTAATTGTTCATAATAAAATTGTAAGACTAATTGTTTAGGGTTCCGTAACCGAAGGGTAACCAACGTGATCCTATTATTAAGCCTTTGATGTCCGTCTGTCACCCGAGCTTTATTTCATGATCCGTAATACGAAGGTATGTCCGCTGGGCGGCGATTTGCAGGATAGCGGAGTTTCCTCCGACTGTATTGCCTCCGCGCGCCATTCGTGCAGGCGCAACCGTCTGGCCTGTCAGAAGCTTATTTATATCTTTCCTTCGTATATGTCAAATTATCTTAAAACAAGGTTAGAACATAAAAAGTGCACTTACTTCTCAGTTTTTGGTAGATTAAGGGTAAGAGATCCTTCGCTTTGATGCCCGTACTTGAGGAAGCCGGCGATTCCCAGTGCTACATAGAGGCCTAGGACGACGGACATTCCGATGCTAAAGAGTCCAAACCAGCCTGTGAACCTGCGCGGGTTTTCCATGTTGTACTCGAGTGCCAGGATCTGCGTATACAAGTCACGTCAGTCGTCACGCTGTCTCTCCCACACTCGCAATCACCACTGACTACTCACTTACCACTCCCACTGCCTCCAGCGCGAATAGGGTAATACCAATGAATACTGGAATATCCATAAAACCCTGTATTTTAAGCATATCATCTGTAACTTCTACATCATCTTCAATCAAATAAAATAAAGTGAACAACAGTCCGATAGCGATAAGTAAGTTAGCAATCGTTGAAATAGGCGTCATCACTTTTAAATTTTTCACCATACACAGTGCAAGCTGGATGGGAAAGAGATAGCTAATAAGAATCCGCAGATTGATGTTTGTATTGCCATAAAAATCAATTAACTGTCAACAGAAAAATAGAAAAATAAAATTAATAAACTTGATAAACATTGCACTCACAAAACGCACGACTGACTAGACCGTAGGAGACGTTCATTACCTGCTTTAGATTTTCAGCGACGAACACGAAATAGATAGCACAGATACCAATCTGCCAAAATATGAGGAAGAAGTCTACCATGTAGCCGAACAAGGGGCCGGCGGGGCGCAGGAATTCTGGGCCCATGGCTACGGCATAGCGCATACTCATCGTGTACGCCATGTAACCGCGCCGCAGCTTCTTACACAACGCGTACTGCGCCAATACCTGCAAACCCCATCCACTCAGTTTAAATATATACTCCAAATAAAGTAGCATCTGTTTTCTTTTCTACAAAAATATTGTCACCAAAACACCATATTTTTTTATGAACGTTTTCTAGTCATTGGACACATGAAGTGGGCTGCCGTTGCAAGAAAACTATAAAGTCTCGGTGTATAGATCTTTGGCTGTCGTTTCAGGTTGTCAGTGACCTGAAAGTCACAACCAAAGGTGGAGATGATCATGAGATGGTTGTATGACAACCAGTCTTGCCAAAGAGACTCGTATTACCCAGTATAAACTGGGTTGTGGAGGTCAGATAGGCAGTCGTACCATTTAAAATACTGGTATTCAGCTGCATCCGGTTATACTGGAAGCCGACCCCAACATTGTTGGGAAAAGGTTAGGCAGATGATGATGATGCATAATTTTTGAGGCGCTTACGCAGGTCCACCTTGAAGACTGAATCATGGGCAAGCTTTGAAAGACAGATGGACGTTGGAGTATGGGATTCATAAAGTCAAAGACTAGTCAGGTGCAGCAAATCCATTACGACATCCGCGCAGGTTGATGGATCTTGAAGAGAAGCTGACAGGATTTTTTTTTTATTGTATTTAAGCCAGCAGTCACTTAATCATACAAAAACTAACGCGCACATGACTTCAAAATATGGATTCATCTGAAACTGGACGTGACTGTTCTGTAGGGCTATTGCGTATCTTTTTAATGACAGTGGCTATCACAAGTGTCCGTAGATTAACTGTAAATTGGTTATGGTTTGGTACATTTTTTTCTTAAAAACTCACCATTTGACAGTTATTTGATAGACATTATAAGTAATCCACTGTCATTAAAAGATACGCAATAGCCCTGCTGTTAGGGCTAAATAAAAATGTTATGTCGTCCCACTTGGCTTGATACAGTTCCTTGTGTGAATTTCAATCTTTGTGACAGCTGTGTCAACCTACCAGCACCTGTATGCAGTAAACGGCAAATATACCGATGCACAATATGCCGATCGGGGCTGCGACGATCCCCAAACGCGCCACGGCACTGGGCATGGCGAGCATCCCGCAGCCAAGGCAGCCTTTCAGCAAATGCTGCATGGTCTCTGAGTACCTGCACACACATACAAAGAAGTAAAAGCATAATGAGCGTATATGTTGATGTTCCCACTGCTGGGACATTTATGAGAGGGATTCATAATACGCAACTCGTCAATAATGCTCTATAACTAACTTATTTGAGTTGCATAACTTGCAAAGTCTTTTAATATCTAACTGCCGCACTCAGAGAAGCTTAATGATTACTTAAGCGAATTAATTAGTAAAGATTTGACACTGTTCGAATGGCGTTCGCAGGCGCTGCACCTGGGAGAAACTCCGCTGACGCGGCAAATCGCCGCTCAGCGGACAGACCTCCGCGTCCGGTGCGATCTCATGGCGGCATGGAGAGAGCACCTGTCGCAACCCCGTGCAAGGCAAGCTACGACAGTGGTGATAAGTTCCCTCTTTGAGAAGTGCTGGAGAGGCGACACGTTGCTCTCACCTTCCGGTTGTCGCAGGTCCTCACCGGACACGGTAGTTTCGGTAGGTACCTGCACCGAATAAGGCGTGAGGAAACGCCCGGATGCTTCCACTGTGAGGATCGGTCGGAGGACACGGTGGAATGCACCGTGGACTGTGGAGGTCTGCTCCGCTTGGGCAGAGCCCGGCCGTGCTCTCGTAGCGGCGATTGGCGGCGGCGACCTCTCGCATCCGGCCTTAGTTCAAGCCATGGTCTGAGGCGAAAGGGAATCTCCTTCTGCGCAGCACTGATGCTAGCGAATTAGGTGGTGGAGCGTGAAGGGGAGAGAACCTCTCGCTTCATCCGGCGCGGGAGACGCTCCGGGATTCGGGGGCCATGTGTGGCTTCGGGCTACGGTAGGCGCGAGATAACATTTAGCGCACAGACACAAATCCGTGGATCCGTTATCGAGCTCCACGCGGGTGAAACCACGGGCATAAGCTAGTTTATTATAAATTATTGTCTGCACTCACGTGGTCGGGTGTAGAACCTTGCGATGTTGGTGGGGATCAAAATCTTCGGTGTCCACTGCAACAAAAGTTACATAATATGATGTCAAGCGGTGGCATCGCTGGCTGGGCGCCTTGGAAGCCGAGCACTGGTGACTCACGCGATGCGATGATGTCGTCAAACCCTGCCGACATGTATTCGTAGAGAAACATGTTGGCAACGAAGCTGTCTCCTCTTGCTACAACTATATATATTTATTGTCCTGTTGGTGATTTTCTGAAGAAGGATCTCAATAAGTTATTTCTCATCTAATTTACGTCTAGCTGTCACGTTGGATAACTGGAGGCTTGTGTTAACCACAGAGTACATTTTTATTAACTGGGTGTTAACAAATGAGGTTTGAACAAAAACAGGGAATTTAGATTTGGAAAAAAAATACTCAACTTCTGTACCTTGAAGAGGAGGACAGATGTATGTAAGCATTTTGAAAATTATTTTAAACCTATTATTTCTAAAAAAAAATATAAATAGACATTAAAATATTTAAAAAAGTTTCTGCCGGTGGCGGAAGCAAGTTACCGGTAGTAGGGCTCCAGAGACAACAATCTCGTCACAGCAAGCTGTATCAAATGATACAACCTCCTAGCAAAAGTCTCGATAGATGTTCGTCGAGGTTAAAATGTCTAGGGTGCTGGCGAACATTTAAGTAGGTATATGATTTGCTCGTACTTCGTATTGATAGGCATTAAAGTTAGGATCAATACGACAAAATTTTCTTAAGGTTACGTTGGTATTCGTATGTTGCTGGGTTTTTTAGCTACAGGGTTTTAAATCTGTAAAAAAAAAAAACATTTGCTCGTGTCTGCCTCTGGGGTTAATGGTCAATACCATTTGCTCGTAGCTCTACCTAATTAATTAGGACAATTCGATTTATTAGAACACGGATTTCGGATATAAAAAAAATTGGCAGACATTTTACTTACTGACTTTAACCATTACAGCTCGTTGAAGTCTGAATTGACAACGCAGCGCTACCATGGTGGCAGACGCGGTTCTTAATATTTCTTATCGTATAATTTTATTATAGCTATAAATATAAAGTCGTGTACACGAGCAAATCGTATAGATTTTTTGCTCACCAGCTCCCTAGCTAAAAGGTCGAGACTAAAAATACAATGTCGAGAAGAAAACGTACTTTGGGTTTTCAAGGTATTTTCGGTATTTTGGTATTTTCACATCAATTCCAGTTTTATTAGCCAGTAGGTCATCATCTGCCTAGCCTTTTCCCAGCTATATTGGGGTCGGCTTCCAGTCTAACCGGATGCAGCTGAATACCAGTATTTTACATGGAGCGACCTCCACAACCCAGTTAATACTAGGTAATACAATACCCTTTTGGTAAGACAGGATGTCAGAATTTCAGGTCACTGACTACCTGTAACGACTGCCAAAGATCTATATATATGGCAGCCGGGACCAACAGCTTAACGTGCTTTCCGAGGCACGGAGGAAACTCGGTATGTCGGGCGGTCACCCATCCACAGACCGACCTAGGCAAGCACAGCTTTACCTAAAGATCGACCCGAGTGGCAGTTCTTATTAACCCTTTTCTTGACAACGTATCTTGTAAGACACATCATTAGAAAAAAAAACAGCTCTTTTATAATTTATGTAAAACGGAAAGTTTACTTATTTCTTTTTAAAGTATACGTTTCTGAAAAGACACATGTGACACAATGACAGTTTACGTCAACTGATTTTTCAAAATTTATCAAAATGGTGAACGGTTGAGTGCAACTCCGCGGAAGAAGGTAAGAAATTATTAAATAAAAAAAAAATCTTTTAAAATTGCGTGAGAAATTGGTGTTATACCTACTATTTCATATGTTTTTACTTTTGCTGGAAATAAATTAAGCAGGAGATATAATTACGCTTGGCTTCGCAAACTAACAAATAAAGTGAATGTATCCTACAGGATACGTTGCTAGGTATACTAAGATTCTTTGTACAAGTTTAGTGTATCTTATAGGATACATTGCCAAGTGAGAGACATCATTTATATTATTTTTGTAACTGTGTTTTAGGGAAAGGAAATTATATGCTTGGCATATGTGTGCGAGTGGAATATTTTTTTCAGGCAGAGACGTAACCATTTTTTTCCAGAGCAAAAAGAATTTGTGCTCTAGCACCAAAACCACGTACAAGACGCTGTTACTCAGCCAGTCTTTGCTGCCTTCACCTGTGCTGCCTTAACCTCAGCCGCATCCAGCTCGACTACCATTTACATTGGCGCAAAATGGCTCTCCTTCACAACTATCTATGCCACCATCTCCATTAATTGCCTCTAACAGCCGAACAAGAAGACCCACAACATCCGGAAGGAGTGCAAGATTAGTCAGAACCCGACGTATTTTTCAGTGGGCTAAGAATAAATTCAATCATTTCGCCCAGATAGCCAAAACTCCTTACAAGTATTTTACAAACTTTTTTACAGACGACATTTTTGATTACATTACCGATCAATCAAAACTAACCGACCGTGTATGCAACACAACACTGCACCCAAAAGCACAATGACTGACGTTGCTCATAAATCCGCAAAGCTAATGTGGGACAAGACTGGGCAAGTCTGCCGCATTCCAAATGAGCTGTGGGTTAAAATAGCCACAATCTGGAGCCCTGACAGTCAGAAGGAGTCGCGGCAGACCACATAGAAGATGGCGAGACGATCTGGACGACACCAACAACCACGGGATCCACATTAGCCTTAGATCGAAACAACTGAAGTCCTGGGGAGAGGCCTTTGCCCAGCAGTGGCATACAGGCTACCAGTATCAGTATCAAGTAGCACAGAGCTTCCTGAAAAAAGGCCGGGGAGATAAGGTCGACAACTGCGAAGTTTCAGGACCAAGACTGTCGAAAATATTACAGGCACCTGTAGCACCACGACCTCCACCGGATGTAAGGTACGATCAGGTCGGCCATTTTTCAATGTGTGAAAGGGCAATATAATAAGGTTTGTTTCAAGGGCCAAACTACGGTACGTGCCAAGTGTTCGTTACGCTTGTGTTTCAGGACTTTCAGGCCAGAAATAAATTATTTTGTGAAATTCCACACAAGTAAGTAATTATTTTAGCTTATATGCACCTCAAATGTTTCGGTAACTTTTTTTTTTTTTTTGATTCAAATAATCTTTAAGTTAATTTTGGTTTTTAACTATAATTGTTACTCTATGCAAATTTTATACATATATTGATTAAGATAATTTTGTGTATTTTATTCAATCAAACCTGGCAACGTATCCTCAAAGATACTTACACATATGGTCAAAGTTCTCTACTAAGCTGGCAATGTATCCTCAAAGATACATATAGAATCTCATTATCTGGTCATGTGTGATTTTTTCATATATTTTTCCCTAGATCCTAGGTTCATAATTAACATCATATTTGAAAATTATTCGAAAATATTTATTTTATTTTTTTGCCAAGAATAGGGTTAAGCCACGAGCTCACTCTTTTATTAGCCAGTAGGTATAAGTTATAAATAAGTACGTGTAACTTCTAGTACTTAATAATTCCATGGTCATAAACAAACCATCAGCGATCGGAAATAGTTATAGTTACAGAGCCCACGACCAAAACTATGTATCATAGCAATACAGCAAAAAAAATCGGATTATTTAAAAAAGTACCCTTTATTTACTGAATGCAGGATACACTAGACAATAATTAATATTTTTAACATAGAATAATTATGTAACCTACTTAAAATTACCGTAGAATGTCTTTAGTGTGCGTAGTGTCCAAAGCGTCCTCTAGCTGTTTTCAATTCCGTCTGTCGTTCGCTTCCATTTTTCATGTCTGCACTTTTCACTTTTACATTCCTGGGGTCTAGATTCTTAAATTACCGCCTTATGTTTAACTTAGACTTGGTTTATCTCGCATGCCGTCACTTTCTTTTGAATATTTTTGAAGTGAGACGGCATGCGAGTTAAACCAAGTCTAAGTTAAACCAGGTTTAACAATCTTTATTAATAAGGCGGTTATTGTTTTGCTCCATTTTCCCTCCTCTTCTCTCATCATACATTATTGTCTGGCCAAGTGTCCATTTCTGTTTGTCTACACGTGCAGGTATGTAGTTACGTCACTTTGGTTTTCTCTCTAATAATTGTCTATAATGATTTCATGAAATCATTTTTAAGAAATGATTTTATGTAATCATTTTTTTTATTTTTTTATTTAGTATGTTTATCAGTTGTCTAGTAGGTACCCATAACACAAGCTCTGCTTAGCTTGGGACTAGATGGCGTTGTGTGATAGTTGTGGAATATTATTATTATTATTTACTTTTGTCAACTAAACCAACATAATCAGTATTGCTAATAAGGAACCTAGTTTTTTTTAGATTCGATATTCTAAAATAAATCGGAAAATCGTTTGTGCCAATTTCCTCAATATTGTGTGTGCACTAACATTTCCTGTTGAAAATACTTTTTCTCATACGAGTGTATGAGATACTCGTATAAAAATATTTTTCGAATGCAAATGTAGTTTTAGTTTTGTGATAAAAGTGTTTTATTATTCAAATCCACTACGGAACCCTTCACTTTTCGTGTTCCGACACGCACTTTGGCATTCTTTTATTTCCTTTATTAGTGTATCATTGTCATTGCAATTGCACTCGGCTCAGATCAAATAACAGGCAGATAGAGCGCGTAGAACACGAGAGTGAAGATACCACAGCAAATAAAAATTCAAATGCGAATACAATCTCGCGTCAGTAGTTCAGTACTAAGGTACTAAGCTACGTGTCGTACTGCGTAAACGTCACAAATGACTTATTATTTTATGTCAAATCATGCCGTCTTGTGTCTTTAAACATTGTAAAAGTTATTCCCAAAAACAAAGAAAAGAAGATGGAATAATTTCCACGGGTTACTATTGTTTATTTTATTGTTTTGTTATTTATTTTCCCTTTAATATTTTCGACTCAAAAATATTGGCAGTTATTGGTCTGTGTTGCCAGTTTACATCGAAATAAGTCTCCTTGAATTAGGGGAATTTGCATTGTGAGTAAAACCTACACATAAATAATTATGTTAAAGGATACATTTCCAGAAAACGTTATAAAATATTGTTCTTGTCTGATATTAATTAATAAAATCAATTAAGTGTTAGTAATTACAAATTAAAACTAAAATCATTTAATTCAAGTATCAGTGACTCTTATAGAAACAATAATACATTCATATAGTTACATTACACACAACATTCAATTCTATTCAATAATAATTTTATTTAGCACGGCGGGAACAAGCTAACTTAAACCTTATTATGCATTTAACTTTTATTCCACCTTTATTTATTTAATAATTATTTTTCTGTTCAATTAATACTACTTAAGCACCATTATGCAAAAGTGCATTAATTCAAATTTTAAACATTAGTATAATAATAATAATAATAATATAATAATATTCCACAACTATCACACAACGCCATCTAGTCCCAAGCTAAGCAGAATAAAAAATATATCATTGAAATAATTGTGGGAGTTTTTATCAATACCTAGCAACTTTACACACGAACAGATGCACATGTCCCTACAATGCTGTCATGAGGCTGTCATGCACACATAAATATTAGGTGACTTCACATTGTTTTTTGCGCATGTTCTATCTGTCTGCTATTTGATCTGAGGCACTCGGTTACCTTTAGTAAAATGTAAATCTTTACACATTTGCTTCAGCTGTACGATTATTACTACGAGTACTTTTCCGCCTATTGGCATTGTGATGATGCAAAAATTTGAGTCGTAAGCTCTTTGTCTATTTTCTAATACGAAAGCTCAATGTGCGAAAGCCAGAAAACGCCTGACAGTGACTTGAAAGGTTATAAATCGAATGTAAATGTAACACAAACCCCAATGTTGGTAGATTTATTAGTAACAGAAGCACCATGTTGTTATCTGAAGTCCTGTAAGTTACCTTAGATTTTTTATTTTATTCGTAGCGAAGTTAAATCTCTACAAAACATGGATATCTTTGTGTAACAATTTTTTTTATACAAGTTTTTGCTTTGGAACCTGGCAAAGATCGAGTTTCGTATTTTTTCGTCACTGCAATTGTGCGACACCATCATTTCAGCCAAAATACGTCCACTGCTGGACACAGGCCTCCCCAGGTGTCGCCACATTGACCGGTCCCGTGTGTCTCTCATCCAGCGGGTCCCCGCGAATTAAAACAAAAAAAAAAGTCGTACAGCTTAACTGAGCGTGTGCGCGGATTGAAGTGGTTTTCACTTACTTGACCTAAGGACCTGTGAATTAATATATTTCTACAAGACAGAGGATAATTAGTGATGTGCCTGTGCAGGAGCGGGCGCGCTAGTTATGCGCCAAGCGAGGTACTCTGCAAGATGCTAGGTGAAGTACCCAGCAAAGCGCTGCATGCTGTGCCGGAAGAGGCACTCGCGCCTTGCTGGATGAACATGCTGTCCCCGCGGGGCAAGTCCGGTCAGTTGTTGTTGTTGTCACTCGTTTTTTTTCATCCTAATCCGATAGAATTTATGATTTTTAAATTGGTAAAAAATTGTATACGTAGTATCATCATCATCAGCCATAAGACGTCCACTGCTGGACAAAGGCCTCCCCCATAGAACGCCAGAACGAACGGCAACCTGCCACTTGCATCCACCGGTTGCCCACAACTCTCATGGGCAGGCCACATCACTCAAAGAACCGACAAGACGGAAGACGCAGCGTTGGTAGGTCTCCCACCAGGTGGACGACGACATACGTAGTAGATTAAGTAGTAGCAAAATATTCCATAAGTATAGAATTTTCGAATTTCATTCAAGGTAGCTCAGGCCGAAGGCACCTTTTAAGGGAGGCACCGCAGCACACCGCCGTACCGTTTCCCAGTGGTGGTGTGGTACCGTTGGCCGGTGCCATGCCGTCGAAATGTGTCCACAGCCTAAGGACCATGGAATAGGGGGCGAGCCTATTGACACCAACCGGGCACGAATCCAGGGCACTTGGCTGCTACTGAGAAATTTCTGATGAAATACCCAACGACAATAGGGGATCGGACTGACTCAAAAAACGATGATTCTGTTTAGTCCGTCAGTTAGATTATCGAAAAATATTGGATACGTGTTTTTTGTTTTATCAAATCAATTAAAATTGACGAAGCTATAGCGCGTCAAAGATCATGGAGTGGGGCTTGAAACGTCAATTGAAGGTACAAAATGTACTATCATATGACGTCACACGTTTTTTATTTACGTGAAAAAAGAAAAAATAAGTGGTCAATATTTTTTGGAAATCTATCTGACGGACTAATTAGTTTTTTTTTGTCCGATCCCCTATTGGTCCAAACTGTGGATCATACCTAATCTCTGATAGCTCATTGGCCTCCATGTCTGCACATTGTTTATTTGAAATCAGAAACAAATTGAGGTCATTTACTGTTGGAGCCAATACAAAAAGATACCTACTCAAGTAACAACGGATTATCAGGATTTGTTCTGGTTGAAAATGGTTTAGGTGCAATGAAAACACACTGGATGCAAAACGCAAATCAAGGTTGTTTATCAAACAAACAAATACATTTAATAGGTACAATAATACAATGAATTCGTGTACAAATACAACTCCACTGCGATCATACACCAAAATTCACTAAATGGTATTGTACAAACTTTGTTTTGCGGCTTGTATGCACTGTCATATTTTCCATTAATAATTATACATTATTGACCATTGTGCAACACGGTTCAACACACACACACACAACAACACAATCATGTGATGGGACACTAGCGAAAAACTAAGTATAAATAAATAAAGTGACATCTATGGGCAAAACAGCAAGTTACTAGGTGTGAAACTACATCAAAAATATTTAAGTGGCTGCGCGCTGTATAAAGTTCACGAGGTTACTTCTGGTTGCGTGGGTTGATATATAGATGGCGTTAACAATATTATAAGGTGGCTGAGCGATTGGACCGCTGCGCCGCGTGTCGCGGGTTCGATTCCCGCTCGAAAAAAATATTTGTATGGCCTACAGACTCTTAGTTGTTTCGGGTCTGGGTCTGGGTTAAAAAAAAAAAAAATTGTGTATGTGAATTTAAATGTTTGTGAACGCACCCACGAAACAGGAAAAAATTCCTAGTGTCCGAAACGTTTAAAAAAAAAATTGTTTTTAATTTTATAGTTTCCGAAAAGCTCATGGCTGAAAATAGCAGCCGCTTTTGTCAATCTTCAGGTTAACCCGTGCTTTCCTAGGTCGGTCCATCCATGGAGATGTGACCACATTACATACCAAGTTTCCTTCGTGCCTCAAAAAACAAGTGCCAGGGTAGACCGAAATAGTACATTAAGATATAAGTGCGGTAAGTTGAAAATTACAGCCGAGGCGATATTGCTAGCCCGAGCCGTAGGCGAGGGCTACAAGAGAGCAGAGGCTGTAATTATCAAAGCGCACGTATGTCATACGACGTTTTATAACACATTTGCGAGGAAATAAATAAAACTCGGACTTTCTTAAACGAATAAATCTTTTATTTGTTCACAAATTAGCGATGCGCGGGTTTTTTTTTAAGGCAACGGTACAAAAAAAGCCAGTATTACTAATAAAGTAAATTAATATTTTGTTGTTTCTGTTACAGATGTAATTTACTGTCAAAATGAATTAAATTAAAGAATTAAATGTTTATTTTTTATATTTTATCTCCCAAAGTTAATTTTATTCATAAAATATTGACCACTTTTCTGACATAAAAACTTTTTGATTTGCTTTCTTTGCTTTTTTTTTCTTAAGATTTAAAAAAGTACCGTTGGTTTTAGACGGAGCATGATAAACCGTACGTGTTACCTTATTAGAAAGAAACTCGTGCGTTTTACTTTACGATTACGCACAAGTACGTAATGACATACATTACGATATTGAAATTGGTGAAATAAGAGGCCCTTTACGAGCAAATGTGTTATAAAATATAATTCACGACTGTAAGGGGCTTTGCACATGGAGCAACTTAAGTTGAGGCAAAGTTTCCTGTAACTAGTTGATAGTTGCTACAACGTTTACGGTTGCCGCGATTTTATGGCAATCTGTGAGCAACTTTCATAACAGAGTTGCTCAATCTACGCAGCAAACAGCGTTCAGTGTGACGATGAATATCGAAGAAGCAGCAATTGCTCTAATTTTATTACGTCGTCGCCGTCGTAGTTAACTTTAAAAATCGGTATAATATTTAACAGTTGCTAGTTGCGGCAATTAGGAACTAACTTGGTCATCGATTGCAGCAACTGAAAACTGTTGACGATCACCGGAACTCGAAACTCGAGTTGCTATGTGTGCGCACTCCAATACAAATATTGTAAACAGCTAGTTGACTAGTTGCCAGTTGCCAGTTGCTGCAATAGTTGCTCCATGTGTAAAGCGCCTAAGAACTATAAATATTAAGCAATTGTTAACAACAGGCGTTACTCACCTGCTCCATAAGTCGAGTAAATAGTCCCGCGGAACCCAAGATCACGTGTTTGTTGAGTGTCACGTTATCGAGATATTTAAAGGTAAAGATCGACAAATGAGTACAACGGCAATCATTAAAAATAGATTTATTACGTGTATGTATAGGCGTTAAATCGTTCCCAAGTTGATTATATTACCTACTATAAAATCGCTTCGCATCGTAATGAAACGCTATGATAAGTAAAAAAATAGTTTTTTCGTGCTCCTAGTAGTAGGTACGTTAAAAACAGTATACGGAAAAATTGATGTTTTATAAAAAACTGGTTTGGAGAGTGTAAAACAAAAAAAAGTTTCCAGCCCCAAACTATGCTAATTACAAATAAATTTGTTTTAGCAGATCAAGTAAGGAATGTTGCAGAACTAAAAACTTTAATACGAGCCAGCATCGGTGACTTTACCACGCTACAAAGCAAGTTTAAACGTAACTACTCTGCTAGCCTAAAATAAACACACGTTTTAGTGTTCAACGGTAGAGTAAATCTATGAACAGTTTAATTAACCTTACCGTGGTCGCGCATGTTAATGAGATGAGACAGCAATTGCTGTCTCATCTCATTAACATGCGCGACCACGCATGCGCGCGTGTGTGTTTAAGTAGTCCACGCGACTAATTAGTCGCGTGGACTACTTAATGAAAATGGACTACACTAGTAACTGTTAGTCCAGTCATTTTAGGCATTTTATTTCCCAATCTGCGGAAAAAATACTAGTGAGCTGAATTTTTGTATACACCTTTATTACGGCTTTGTAATGAAGATGACGTGAAAAATCAACATTGATATCGTGCCGGCTAAAGAAGTTTATCAAGGTCAAAAGGTCAAAAAATCGTGTTTTTGCAAATATTTCGTTTCCTATGGGTTTCTCGCTATTTGTAAATATGATCAATATTGTAGCGAATTAAATTCCGTATAACATTTGTGTAATTTTTTTTTATACGGTAATCGTTTTCGATATACCTACAGGGCGGGGAGCATGCGCTTTGAGCATCATTTTTAACCGACTTCAAAAAAAGGAGGAGGTTATCAATTCGACTGTTTAATTTTTTTTTATGTTTGTTAGCTCATAACTTGCGACTGGGTGAACTGATTTTCATGATACCTTTTTAGATCAACCGATAGGAAGATGGCATGGCGCAAGGAAGTCGACGCAAGTTGTATCCCACACCAAAGGCTTATGCAACTTCCATGGCAACTTATAATTAAAAAAAAAGAAAAGTCCTGGCTAACTAACTGACTGACTCATCAACGCCCAGCCCAAACCTTTGGACCTAGAAAGCTGAAATTTTCTACAGAGGTTCCCTTTATAATGCAGACAAGGAATAATGAAGGATTTTTTTTTAAATTCAGCCACTATGGAAGTTAAATAGAAGGAGGAGGATGAAATGTTGTATACGAAATCGATATTTTTGTAGTTTAAACCATGAACTTTGGTGTTTATTATTCTGATACGTCTCGAGGGCAATCTCAATTACGACCTCTGTGTCATAACTGCTAAATCAAAATTAAATTTTCTCTGAATTGGCTCAAAAATAACAAGTTAGTGTCGCTCTAATTGATCTATAACAACAGGCATTTTACTAAAACCCATTATTTATATCATTTTATGTGCAGGAAAGACACATTATCTTCATAATATATGATTCCCAGAAATAAACTTTTTCACGTTGTGCACGACTTGGTGGCTTATCATCATCATAACTTTCATCCAACACCTCATTTACGACATCTGGGGGCTTAGACAAAGTAACAATTTAAAAACGATAACGAAGTTAGAAAAGACTAAAATGTATGGGATTGACATAAGCCGCGTTAAGTCACGTGGTCATTCGACATCGTTATCGCAAATTGGTAGACAATGTTTTATTTCGTAACGAAACCATAAAGTAACGAATCGTTATCGTGTTTATCCCATACAAATGCGTAGACAAGTAGCGCTTTTAGTGTTCGCCTTCGTTTCGATCGTGATCGCCAATAAAGATAACGAAACGAATGTTAAAACGTTGTAGTTATTTAAACATTATGGCCGGATTTCATTCAGCAGCAGATTTTTGACACTGAGTGATTATATAGTTACATACTCTTAGGTATTTATTCTGTGCTAGAGGCATTTTTCAAGATCGATTGTAATAAAAAATGCATTCTTTACGTTTATTGTGGGCTGCACACAATGAGAACACCTGGGAGAGGCGCCAAAAGCGATTAAGACAGCGACGGCAATTGGAAACAATTGAGGATATGCCAGAATTGTTGTTTATCCAACATTTCAGGCTTAATAAAAGAACATTTCAAAATTTATGTAAAGACCTAAAAAGTCATGCAGGATTAAAAGGTTCTCCTGAAATTCCCCTGGAAACAAAGGTAAGAAATTTTTCATTAATAAACCAATTTAATGTAATACAGGCAACTAGGTACTCGAAGTTGTTGATTGATGCACTTTATAACTTGAGTTAAAGCATCTTCGTCTTCTTAGTTTATACTATAGGTACACCAATAAAATTGTGGTAGGTACCACACAATAATTTATTAACTGCTGTAAATTAAAGTAAAACCACAATAACCCAAATAGGTAACCCAAATTTTCGATACCATAACCAATATTTTTGTTTCATAACGAATAAACAATTCGACACAACGATCGCGACAATAGTGTTACATTGGCTAGGAAATGTTTATCGTTATCTCAGAGACGATGACGAATTTAGAAATCGTTTCGCTACGAAGCGATGTTACTTTGTCTAAGGACCCTGGCTCCTGTTCTGATTCAGATTCATGAAAAGATTTTATGTCATTTGCAGACTTTTCTTTAGACACATTGAAAATATAGATCAGAACTTAAATACTCGTTTTCGTCGAAATTATTGTCCGAATCAACAATAGCTCTTTTTCTTTAGATTCCCACCAAGCCGGTTTCTCCAACTGTGTCTCTTTTTCTGAACCAGGTCCATTCCTCGTTAATTGACACCTGAATCTTGGACCGTGGTTTTGAGACTCCGTTTTCGACGCATGTTTGTTGACTGATTGGCTCATCCAGATTTCTGCGTTCGGTAACGTTGTGTACATGTGTGACTCACCACCGCATTAGCGCGATCAGCTGTTAACGGTTCACTCGAAGTCGTCCCTTTCAATAGTGGGGTGTATTTTTCGCGCTACCCACATAAGACGGAATGTTAGGCGGCTTTTTCAAGGGTGTTGTCGTCGTAAGGTGTTGTCGGTGTTGTGGTAATCTGTTTTTCTGCAGACTTAAAGGGCGCACCGCATACGTTTCATGCAAAACTCGACAATGCATGGGCACTCCGTCTCACGTTGATGTTTCAACAGATATTGTTGACCATTTCTATTGATAGCTTCTTAACCTGGTTCACTGTACCGTACTCCTACGGCCGCAAATTCGGAGAAGCGTTTCTTGCAAAAAAAGCCGGTGGTAGCTTTTGTAAATCCCTAGTGACAAAAATAGGAATTTCTTCGGGGTCTGTTTCTTTTAGGCAGACGAAAATAATATCATCTATGTCACATAAGGGTTTTCCTGGTATTTTCTTTATATTCTTGCACTTTGTTGTCAAAATTTAATCAAACAACAAGTTTTTGGAGTTAAAAATTTTACTTTCTAAGACCAATTAACAGAAAAAAAATCCCAGCAGTCCCATAATGGAACTATACAATAGAACTACTGGGATACGGCGAAAAAAACCGAATAGTAATTAATTATAGCACTTCCTTCATCGGAAAAGGGTCGGTTTCCAGTCTAACCGGATGCAGCTGAGTACCAGTATTTTACCTCCACAACCCAGTTAATACTGCGATACCCTTTGGAGACTGGTGGTCAGACTTTCAGGTCACTGACTACCTGTAACGACTGCCAAAGATCTATATATGGCAGCCGGGACCAACAACTTAACGTGCTTTCCGAGGCACGGAGGAAACTCGTCGGTATATGAATGGGCGGTCACCCATCCACAGACCAACCCAGGTTAGCGCGGCTTAACCCAAAAGATCAACCCGAGTGGCAGTTATTATTAAATCACGAGCTCCTCAATTATAGCACTTCCTTACTACTCATTAAATTAAATCAACAAGAGCGCAAATGTACTTATGTACTGTCCTGCTCCTGTACCTACTTATGCTCCTGTGTCTACTGTCTTGCTCCTGTATCTACTGTCCTTTGATGTGCTTGTGTTGACTTAAGGCCATGCCCGCAGGGACGAGTAAGGCGCTGAAGCTGCGGCCGTGTTCGACCCCTGCGCGGTGAGTTCTCAAGTCCGTCTTCTCTTCTGAAAGTCACAGGTATATTTTATGTGCCAGTGGCGAATGTCAAATTTGTCTAAGGGGAAGCCGAAGAAAAATATGGAAAATATAATTTGAAATAAAGATTTTTTCGCCAGGTTTAGTCGAGTGTCATGAACTTTGCATTCGACTTCAGTGTTATTCAGGCGAGATCGATCTTCCGTCATACAACCCAGGTTAAACACAAATCGGCAAACAAAAACCAGTTCACATTTTATATTCAGTAGAATTAAAAAAAAACTGTTTTTTTATTTATTTTTTATTTATTAACTATGGAAGACTTACAGCTAAGATAAATAAATTAATAAATAGTATGTGAGACTGACAGCCAATTAAAAGTCCTCACTTCTAAATACAGATTATTAAAAAAGAGTGTGAACAACACAGTACCTACAGCTACAGAAAAAAAAATACAGAATAACATTTCACATTCAGTACCTACAATAGTAAAACCCTGAACGAACAAACAAAATTATATTTAAAAATGCTGCGGCTCATGCACTTTCTGGCCGAGGACACACTCGTTATGAAAGTGTCAAAATCATGCTGCTTACACATGTTATTAAAGTTTCTACTTGCACGCACTATAAATGAATTTTGCCTGTAATTCGTAAAGGTAAATGGAAAACGCAACGGCAATTTAACAGTCATATTGTCCTACAAATGGTTGGTACGTTATCCCGGTCCTACGCTCAGAAATATTTTATCCTTGCTACCACAATCCAGAGTTTTTGTTCAGGAAATGTTGGGCGTCTCATCAAAATGAAGCTACTCACGAAAAACTAGCTTGATAGTAATCAAAATAAAAAAATGTACCGTGGCACCCGGACTAGGTGTTTTTATTTACATTCGCGCGACTAAGAAGCCTATAATAACATAAAGACCTCCACTTTGTCCATTGTAATAGAATATTTTGTTCTCTTTCTAAAGTGTGACAAAAAACTTTTTTACAAAAAATAAAATCGACAAAAATAATTTGTGTTTTATTTTTGTCGAAGTCGGTTTTATTTTTTGTAAAAAAGTTTTTATTTTTCACTTTTTAGTGGTTCACGTGTGCTTACCCCTTCACAGCGTACCGGCGTGATGTTATGTTATGAACTTATGTAAACAATAGACAGTCATGAGATTTCAGCAATCCCAGTCCATTTGCTATCATTAATTGAGGAGTTCCGTTGCCTATCTCCGAAGTTCTTCATCAGATCTTCACCAAATAGTTTTTATAACCTTTGTAGTGAGTACAGGCGTGATATTATGTTGTGTGATGGCGTAAACAATGCTGAGATATGCTATAGCAACAATCGCGGTTAATCTGCTGTTATTTATTGAAGAGTTCCCGCGATTTCTACAAGATCCCATCATCAGATATTTCAAATGGTGACAATGGGACCACACAAGAAGCACCAGCTTTCAAATGAAAAAAGAATCATGAAAATCAGTTCACCCAGTCGCAAGTTATGAGCTAACAAACATAAAAAAAAAACAGTCGAATTGATAACCACCTCGGTTAAAAAGGGAAATAGTTGGATTATAATCCAATAGTTTTTGACTTCTACGACCAAATCAATAAAGAGATAAGACTTGAATAACTAAAAACATATTAAGTCTTAAATAGTCAATAAAGATAACTCCATTTTATTCAGATTTCTTTTGCAATTGCACTCGGTTTACCTTAAATCGAGGCACCAAAAAGGAATGTTTAAAAGGGCATATCGTTGCAGGCCCTCAGGCGTGGACCGCTCTGCCCGGTATGCGCGTGGGATGAGCACGATGTACGCCGAGTGCCCGCATGCCACTGCATACTACTCACTGCGCCCGCCTTCGCTGCCCATGCGCCTGGTGGAGGTGCTGCGTCCCGCATCCTCCGCACTCAACCCGCCTCCACCGATGCCTGAGCTACCCGCTTCCACACTCCCGTCCTCAACCCTCTGTTCCAGCTATAATGAGGTATCGCAATAATCATCTAAGTTTGTTACCTGGGCGAGGCCTACCAGAGGTTGATCAGCGACAGATATGCCAACTTTGACGTGACTTCTAGCCAGCGTTTGCAATGTAAGCGCAAACAAATGTGTTTATTTTCGACATCACATTGGAAACCTCTAAATTTAACAGTGTTTCTCTACAATATTAAGCATCTATTATACATATTTAAACCTTCCTCTTGAATCACTCTTGAATGATGATGCGTAAAATTTGTATTAAACAATAGCTGGCATCGATAATATATTATATATGAGCTACAATTATAGTGTTGCATTAGACACAAATATGTAAAGCGTCACGTGCGTCACGTTCATTTTTACACTACTGTACGGTATACTTTACTAGTATACTATACCGCTAAACTGAATCGGTATACTATACATATAATTGTAGTCATGTCTTAATCCGGTGATTAAGACATGACTCTGTAAATTTTATCAATACCAGGAGAGGTGTAAGAACACGGCTTGCAACGTGCTCTGTGAGCAGTTGACGGAGCTGCCTCTGCAGGCCACAGCTTCGCCGACCCGCCGTGCACTCTCTCCGACCCAGCGCGCCCTCTTGCCACCCGCTACTGCACTCCCGTCCTCGCCCGCCACTTCCACCTATGATGATGATTTAGGTTCGTTACCCCGACCTACCAGAGGTCAACCAGCGACGGAGATGCTAACTTTAACGTACCTACTGTTACGAGTATAATTATATGCTTGTCAATCTTGAAGTGCACCGACGAACGTGCTCATTGTACATTTACGCACGAGAGACCCTGGTTGCAGACTTTTTAACACAACGTGACAATCAATGACTGCAACAGACGTGAAATCTCTAGATTTTATAAAAACTGTCGTCTAGGAGGACTTTTGTCTGAATGTGTGATAATTTCATAAAGGTCCTTCTGCAGAGTGAATTTATTTTACCATAAATAAGCTGATGATTCCTAAGAAATATTCTTGCCCCTTATTCACGAACACTTCGATTTATCTATCGTGCTCACTTTTGTAATGCCAAAAAAAGATCAACTTGTGGAATCGAAATCGAATCGAAGTCTTGTGAATACGGAGCCTGATTTCTTAAATGTACCGGTATACTTTACTGGTTAAACACATGACTCCGTAGATAATCAATACCAGGAGCTGTTGATGGAGGTGCCTCTGAAAGGCACCTCTTCGCCGACCTGCCGTGCAGTCTCGCCGAACCGCCGTGCACTCTCGCCGACCTGCCGTGCACTCTCGGCGACCCGCCGCGCATACATGGATACACACAAAAGGTGAGTGTGTGAAAGAATTCACAGCTCGTTACATAACGTACATAATAAATGTTATTTCTATGCAAAAATTACGGACCCAAAATACATTGTCCTGTTCTTTCTGGATAAATGATAATGAAAAAAAAACTCCACCTAACACGATCTCCACACATAGTCCTTTTGCTTCGTTCACGCCCACACATCTGGTCATACGCCGGTTGCGAATACTACGCCCCTGTCATTTCTGAAGAACTTCACCAATAAAGTCAGTGTACGTTCTTCTAAGACATCCCCGGATCGCTCCAGATTTATTGCGAACCAAGTGTACATTGTGGTGTTATATTTTGGTTAATACCTACTAATAACTTATGAGCCAAGCATTGCAATGTATAATTCGCCCGGCTGTGTCTATATTTATAGAATTCGTTTTTGATCCCGAAAACCGGCCAAAGCACAAATACATCATTTTGATAAGGGTAAATTATTAGAATCAACTCTGAGCAAAGTTAAATCATGGATTTTTCTCCCGGAGCATAGGAGAAGTAGAGCAGCTGTAGGTCACGGCACTTGAAAAATGTTATTTTCATCAATGCTTTTACTTTCTAGAAAACAAGTGAGGTCGTTTATGTTCCAAAATGGGGGCTTGACATTGGTGACCGGTTTATGTAACGCTATAGATTTTAAAACATGATTAATAAGTAGTATGGAAATAAATAACAAAATGGAATTGTACGATAAATTATGAATTAAATGGAGATCATATAAAAATCTACCATTTGGGTAGATTTTTATATGATCTCCATTTCATTTCGCTCGCTATTGGAGTTGAGGGGTTAACCCTATTGCATTTCGTACCTTACTAACCATCTTCCAAGCAACGCAATAAACTTCACTCGTTGAGGGACGCCATGACTTCTCAAGAAGTTTTATTTGACTACTTTTCCAGACTGTCAACATCCCAGGCCACCCTCACATATCTACAGTTATGTGGTGAACGTTAGGTGGTGATATTCCTGTTGTCGTGTCGATCAGGATCAGGATCTTTGTCTCCGTGAAATAGCGTAAATGGGGCTGCTTGGTCACGTAATTTGATGTCGGGTCGCCAAAAACTCACTCCATCTTAGAACTACTAGTAAGTACGTTCCCCGTGCTTCGTTGAGATAACCTAGGACTTTATGAATTAGAAAAGGTGGAGAAAACACCCAGGATACGTTGAAATTATAGTTCTGGGAGCACGCGTCGTAAAACAGTAGGCTTGGTTGTCGTTTTGATCTAAGGATACGTAATGTTACGTCACTCGTGCTCGGTTAGAGGCAAACAGGTTGATCAGTGGTATTCCCCATTTTGGAGAATATGTTGTTTGTGCATTCTGCGGACAGATGCCACTCTGGAGTTACGCGAAACCTCGACAAGTGATCCGTGTGGCCATTGTATAGACCTGGTATTGATGAAAGACGTTTATGTGAATTTTGTGGTCCTCCGTTATGTGTGAAACTTTGTAGTCCAGGAACGGAACCGACTTGGTACCACCCTCGTAACGGAGATATGCGACTACCGGCTTGTAGTCGCTCTAATCTAAATCAATACTGTCTTGTGCCTCAGGAGCTAACAATGATCTTCCAAAAGTCTTATTATTGCTAACATTTCCTTTTGGTTGCGATGAAGATCATTCTCGGCTTCTGACCACAGACCCGAGAGAAAGAGATTATCCAGGCAAGCTCCTCAAGCAATGTCCTGGTCCAACCCATCTGTTGTGAGGAAATGAGAATGAGGCGGCATGTGTATGGCCGGCGGAAGATGATAATTCTGGCTCCACCATATTAGATTACTATGGCAGCAAGAGGTAAGGTGTGTGACCTGTCATTGACTTCAAGATTTCGTTCAGTAGGTTCAGAAGTGCCCGAAAGTTGAGCCTCCCTTTCGGAACTACTTCAGAATTTGATTTTTTTTTCAGAAATTTATTTTTCCCCTTTTGTGTTTTTGATTTGTTTACTTTTTTATGTTGGTTTTGTTTTTTTTTTTCAATTTTTGTTGTTGTGAATTCGGTTCAAAATTGTTCATTGTAATATTATTATCCATTTTATTCACTATAGGCACGCGCATGTTATAATAATAAATTATCCGATATTTTTATTGTTTACAGGAATGCTCCACATGACGACTGCGACCCAGGTTATCTTTATTTTTTTTTTATGAATTAATAATACTATAATATGTTTGCTACATTGGGAGAAAGAGACATAATATCATGTAATCTTTCAGCAGTAAACGTCTTTCGACTGAAATTATGACTACATTGACTTATTGTGGGCTATTTACCACTGAAAACAATACTTTAAAATCTAAGCCAGGACTTAAAATATATCTTGATGCCAGGATACTTGTCATTTCTTCCCAGTAGTAGTCAGATTGATAAACGTTTTTTTAAAGACTCCCCTGGCCGCTCTTAATCGTTTGTGTCACGTCGTCGGGCGAAATCGTGAAGTATTACATCTGATAACGGTGACTTTATCAGCACTTAAACCTATCAAAGCTTCTTGTATAAACAGAGCTTTAGGACCATATGTCTCAAGATCTTAACTGCATATAGAACCCACTTCAACGGCTTAGCCGAGGCATGAGCTGTTTGTTTAAAAAAACACGACCTTTAATAGTACATTGTTACCTTAGGGGTGAAAGGAACTTATTTAGTCCCCGAGACGGGGTTTGGCGTCTGAGCGCAGCGAGGGCGCTAATAGTTCGAGGGACTAAATAAGTCTTTAACCCGAGGTAAACACTGTGCTTTTCATTACGAATACAAGGAAAGTTGATGGGAATAGGCTTGCGCCCAATTACCTAAATCGAAAGAATGAAGAAGAAAAAGTATTAATGTCACACAGGACAAAAAAAAAAACAAAATAATTAAAAAAGTAAACATAAGAGAAACACTTAAAATCGGTTAAATCTAATCGGTGCACGCACAATGGTCCACCTTAAGGACTAAGTGCGGAAACCTGAAGCCCCATAAAGAAGAAGATCTAATCGGTAGACGACAATAGGCTTGCCCCCAATTACATCAGTTGATGACAATAGGCTTGCTCCTTAATTAAATTGGTTGATGGCAATAGGCTTGCTCCCAATTACCTAAACCGCTGGAAGGCAATAGGCTTGCTCCTAACTACATTGGTTGATGACAATAGGCTTGCCCCTAATTACATCGGTTGATGGTAATAGGCTTGGCCCCAATTACATCAGTTGATGGTAATAGGCTTGCTCCTAATTACATTGGTTGATGGCAATAGGCTTGGTCCCAATTACATCAGTTGACGGCAATGGCCTGCTCCTAATTACATTTGTTGATGGCAATAGGCTTGCATCTAATCACATCAGTTGGTAGCAATAGGCTTGCTCCTAATTACATCAGTTGGTGGTAATAGGCTTGCACCTAATCACATCAGTTGGTGGCAATAGGCTTGCTCCCAATTACATCAAATAATTTGACAGCTGTCAGTAGAAAGCGATTCTCCCTAGGGCTGAAAAGTAGTACTTTCAACCCGCTCCGTAGACATATTATGACCTACTTTCAGAGTATGAGTAATGAAATAGTACATTGTTATCCGAGGGGCGAAAGTTACTTATTTAGTCCCGAGACTGGGTTTGGCGCCCGTAACGTAGTGAGGGCGCTAATAGTTCGAGGGACTAAATAAGTAATTTACCCGAGGTAAACACTGTGCTTTTCATTATGAATACGAAAAAAAATAAAAATAAGAACATCAACTAAAGAAAAAAATTGTGTTGATCGGATTATCACTTTCCCGCTTATTTTCTTTTTTGTGTCCTCTGGTCGTCCAGCTATACAGCCAGTATTTTTCATGTTCATCATTACAAAAAAGTGCAAAGACTTTGCCGAAATCTATGTTATTTTAGAGAAATAGTTAACACTAAATTGTATTAAAGTCAAAATAATAATTTTATTCTTATGTTAACTAAAGTTAACTTAAGAACGCGCGATTTAAATTAAAATAACATAAATGTTATTTTAATTTAAATCGCGCTGTAATTTAGTGGCTGTATAAAAAGTTGAAACATGGTTCAATAAAAATGTAAAATAGACCTAGTTTTTTTTAATAGTTTGACAGCTGTCAGTTGAAAGCGATTCTCCCTAGGGCTGAAAAGTAGTACTTTCAACCCGCTCCGCAGGCATGTTTTGACCTAGTTTCAGAGTATGAGTAATGAAAAGATTATTGCAGTCCACTCTTCTCACTAGGAAGAAATGGCTACGTGCACTTGACAAACATAAATCGAGGGTATAGTGTTCAAACCCAATAAGTCCGAAATTGACACTTTTGAGATATTCCATATTTAAGTTTTAAGGACAAAAATACCTATGTTATTCAAATAATATCGTTATAATGAGTATGTGTGGTAAAAGTGGATACGTTGAATTAGTGTAAAACAGTATTTTAGAGTTTCTGAGGTAGTCCATTTTGTCATAGTAAAAATATAAGTTACAAAGGGTACCGACTTATTGGGTTTTAGATCTAGAGATTTAAACATTTATTATGTACAGACGCCAGCACATCAAGCTACTACAATCTGTCAGATTTCTTTGATAGATTTTCGACTTTATTTCTAGAGCATTAGGTTCAAGGTTCGTTGGGAAAATTTGACAGTTTCGGGTAGCTTGACATGCTGGCGTCTGTACTTTAATAAATGGTTTATTAGAAAAATCACAATAAAAAACAAGATAAATCATTCTTCATTACTTTCGAAGGCTGGCTGTAGGTTTGGTGTAAGTCTTCATACCACTTATCCATGAATGGAGTTCCTCTGGTATGATAATGTTACGTCAGTCACCCAGCCAGAATCTTCAAAAAACCGAATTGCTAACTGTGTAGAACCTACAAGAGTCGGGTACATTCGAGACACGGATAGTATCCGTACTAGGAGTCAGCGACAACAGGGCATGGACCAAAGGCGATTTGGACACTCCCCGACACAGACACCGGGTGGTGTCCAGCCTACGTCAGAGCCAGTCGCTGGCCCATCCGGAGCTACTCCAGCAGGAGGTGGCGGAGGCGGTGCCTGACTTGTCTGATTTAATGGCGCTGCTGCAAGACCAGACACGTCGTCAGGAGGACCAGGCACATCATCAGGAGCAAGCACGACGTAGGCTCGCCAGTTGCAGGTGCAGTTGCAACGGGAAATTGTGAAGCAGGCTTGCAGTCAAGAGGAGCGGGCTCGCCCTTAAGAGGAACAGATGCGGTGCCAAGAGTAACAGATGCTCCTAATAAAGGATCTTCAGGCATCAGTTGGAAAAGAGCTGAACGTGATGAAGGAGCAGGTACAGCAGCACGACAACCGTATCGCAAAGGCCGAAATTCAGATTGCCGATGTGATGAAGGCCTTGAGAGAAATTAAGTTTGGAGACGGACTGTGACTTTAGTGATTGCTCACCGTCGGTATGCGGGTTTAAAGTCTGCCATTTGACGGTACATTTTCGTGGTCGGCCTATAAAATTCAATTTGAGGCCGTTATGAAAGTGAATGGGTGGACCAAAGCGCAAGCCATGACTGCGCTCACTTTGGGTCTCCGAGACCTGGCCCTTACCATTCTTGAGGCACTCGGCAAGGATGTGACCTACGAACAGCTGCTGAAGGCACTAAGAGTCCAGATACGGCGACGCGCACCTGGAGCATGTTTTTCGTGCTAAATTAAGGGATCGCGTTCAACGTAGTGCCGAAAACTTACTGCAGTGGGCCCTGGAAATTGAAAAGCTGGTTCGGAAAGCATACCGGTCCGCCCCTGCACTTATTGATGGATATCTGGTACAGGGGTTCATAGATGGAATACGTTATTTAGAAGTTAGAGCCGCTGTGAGACTTGGGCATCATGAGACGCTGAAAGACGCCTTGGACCATGCATTAGAAGAAGAGGCAGTGAGGCAGGACCACCGTACGCACCGCGTCGGGGAGGTTGTAGCGTCACCTGTACGCGACCGCCCGCAAGGATACAGTCCTAGCTGCTACACCTGTGGAGAAAGGGGTCATCCTCGATCAAGATGTCCTAAGCGCAGCTCACCAAGAGAAGATCAACCCACACAGGGAAGGGTGGCTGAAGTGACTGCCTAGCCACAGCAGGGAAACGAGTAAATGCCAGGACTGGGGGGCGGGTGCTGGCTGGTTTTGAAAGTACGCCGAGGATGTCGATCTCACAAGCACACGACGGGAACAGCCTGACCATCAACGGCGAAGTCAACGGAACTCCATGCAAACTGACGTTGGATACTGAAGCTTCTCACATGGTCGTCAATTCTCACCTGGCAAACGGTTTCTTGGGGACTACTTTAATAACCACGAATGTCTTCAATTACTAACAGCGGTAGGTCAGCACATAACCGTCCGAGGCAGGAGGTGGAGTTAAAATTGGGTGATAGAGTTTACATTGTCATCGTGGCCGACATAGTGGACGATTGCATCTTGGGCACTTGACACTCCTTGAGTGTTGAAATGTGGTTCCGAGGAAGTCTTCATGGAAGGTGCACCATCAGGGAAAGTGTGTGTGTGCTTGAAGGAAATTGTTCTTCTTCGCAACCAGACTGCTTTATTTGTTCTTCTTCGAACAAAGTTTGAAGAAAGTTAGTTGACGAAGAGAGCTAATACCATATAACTAAACGTAACTTGTTACTTTTCAAATTATAATCGAACAATAAAACCCGATAAATACACTTGTTTTGATTTAGCTTTTGGTTAAGTTTGTTTTTTTATCTACGTAGTTAAAGATAAAACCCGATAAATACAAATAGTGATTATTACCTCTAAACCGTTGGGTAATTTTAGTTGAACTTATTGAACAGTCAACACCAATAATAAGTTTTATGTGGTTTAAGCGTGATATAAAAATATGATGTTAACAAGACAACACGCTTTATAGGGTACCACTTTTTAAGTCTTGGCTAAACGAGGTGACTTTATTGGGTTATTACCTATAGTAATTATCTTTCTACTGCGAATTTCACTTATTGGATTAGACCACTGGAAAGAGCGTCAAAAATACATTAAGATGTACTAATAAAACGATTTTTGATTTTTCGACACTTATTGGGTTTGAGCACTATACCCTCGAAATTATGTTATAAACGATTTGAGAGTGTCGGCCTCTGGTCCCATCGCTGTGGTCTCCTCACATGTGCATCTGGATCGATGGCATATTTTTGAAACCTTGCGAAACGAATTAAGACTCATAAGGAAATTAGTTAAAAATTGTTAAAACTTACTAACTTGACAATAGTGAAGTTAGGGCCCAAGACATACCGCAATAAATCTGTAATATCATATTCTACAGATTTGGGAATTTCTTAAAACATTTAAGAAATTCTTAGCTAAATTCTTAAATAAAAATTATGAACACAGATATAGTACTTACTGAGGCTATGCCACTTTATGCACGCATCTGGATTAAGGGCCCATGTTGAAGTGTTGTATTCGATAGCTAGCGGGAGCAGTCTAAATGAAACTCAAAAGTCTCTTGGACTGATTACAATAATGTATTACGTTAAACAATAACTTAAATAACAAAGGAAAAATGCGGTGTCTCCGCCGTGGTAAAATGTGAAGTGAGGTCGCGGGCCGCTGCGCGAGCGAGGTGTCGTCCGCGCCGCTCCCGCGCGCCCCTCCGCCGCGCAGACCAGCCGCCGCTGGCACACCCGCGCGCCGCCTCAGCCGCCGCGCACCTCCAGCCCGTCGCAGGGATGTCTTGTATAGACATGCTCCCCGGGTTGAAGTATGCTTCAAAGAGGAAGTGGGCAGATGTTGTTGAAGCCACGTCGAATCGTCCCTCTCTTCGTCTTCAGCTCCGCGACTCTCGTGACGCCGTCGCTGCCAGGGTACACCTGCGCGACGCGCCCCAGCAACCAGCAGAGCGGCGGCAGCGCCTTGTCCTTAATGAGGACCAGCGATCCCAACGCTATGTCGCCATTCGTAGAGGTGGGCCACTTCGTTTTCTGCTGTAAGTTGGAGATGTATTCAAGATTAAATCTTTTCCAAAAGTGTTGCTTGATACATTCCACACGTTGATAGCGCTCCAGACGATTGATGCTGGCATCAGTGACCTGCGGATTTGGAACAGACATTAGCGAGCGTCCAATAAGGAAGTGAGAAGGAGTGAGGGCAAAGAAGTCGAGAGGATTAGTGGAAAGAGGAGTGAGGGGCCTGGAATTCAAAATTGCCTCTATTTGAGTTAGGCATGTAGCCATTTCCTCATAAGTGAAATGAGTAAGTTGCAAAAGTCTCTTTAAGTGGTGCTTAGTCGAACGAACCGCAGCCTCAGCGAGACCGTTGAAGTGCGGTGAATACGCCGGTGCAAACCTGAACTCTATTCCCTCCTGAGCTATTTCGAATGCAACATCAGAGCCCTGCAAAAACGCATATAATTCATTACACGCTCCGACAAAGTTTGTACCGTTATCGGACAAGATAGTACGTGGCCTGCCGCGACGAGCGACAAAACGGTTTAAGGCAGCTTTGTAGGCCTCTTTAGTGAGGTCTGTGACAAGCTCGAGGTGCACAGCTTTTGTAGCCATGCATACAAAAATGCACAGGTAGGACTTAATCAATCTGGATCCCCGACCTTTCCGGTCAGATATCAAAATAGGCCCAGCATAGTCGACACTACTATTAAAAAAGGGAAATTCTAGAGTGCTTCTTGTGTTGGGTAATTGTCCCATGATTGGCTGCACATTTTGAGCCTTGAATCTAAAACATTTAATACATTTGTTTACCGTCAACTTAGAGAGATTTCTACCTCCCAATGGCCAATAAGTTTGACGTATAGTCGCTAAAAGCAATTGCGGACCAGCATGTAGTAGCTTTTTATGTTGCATTTGAAATAATATTTTTGTCAAATGATGCTTACTACAGAGTAAAATTGGGTGTTTTACGTCATATTCGTACGGGGAATTATCTAATCTGCCCCCTACACGAATAACGTTGTCACAATCTAAAAAAGGAGTTAATGAAATTAGCCTATTTTTACGTGACAATGGCTTCCCAGATTTTAGGACAGCGTACTCATGTTCGAACATCTCAGATTGAGCTACACGTAAAATAAGTGACAAGGCATTTTTGAGTTCTTCAACAGAAAGAGAACCCATTAACTTAGAATTAGTATTCTTTAAATTGTAAATAAATCTTAGAGTATAAGCTACGATACGTTGTAAATAATTAAAATTAGAATATTTATGAATTAATTGTTGTACAATTGAACTACATGTTAGGTTAATACTAGAATTGTTATTACTATTGTGACTATCCACTACATTAGAAATTACTTCAGGTAGATCCTGTTTCACGTGTTTATTGGGCTGTAGCGGCCACTTGTTTTCATTGTTTACTAAAAATGGTGGGCCTGACCACCAAAGTGCAGAGCCGCTGATAAGATCAGCCTTCAGCCCACGAGAGACAAGATCCGCCGGATTGTCCTTGGACGGCACGTATCTCCACTCACATCCCGAGCTACTTTCTTGAATCTCGTTTACACGATTTCGAACGAAAGGCTTTAGTTGTTGAGATGGTGTAGCCAACCATCCCAGCACTATTGTGGAGTCACACCAGTATTGAAATCGGTGTATTGGACACGTCAGAGAATCCTTAACCTTTGTGCACAACCTGGAACCCACCAATGCACCACACAGTTCTAGCCGTGGAATAGTAGTAGGCTTGACTGGTGCCACACGGCTTTTGGAAGTTAACAGATGGACAGTGACCGTTCCTGAACTTGATACTGAACGAATGTATACACACGCGCCGTATGCCTTTTCAGACGCATCTGTAAACACATGTACTTCATGAGTTACAGAATTGTTACCTGAAATACATCGTGGAATTTTTAGATGATTTAAAAAAGGCAACGTATTCGCAAATGACAACCATGAGTCTGCTATCTCTTGCGACACTTCGTCGTCCCATTCACATTTGTTCAACCAGAGTGTCTGCATTATTATTTTTGCTTCTACAATGCAGGGACTAACCAAGCCTAGTGGGTCAAATATTTGACTAATTAACGATAAAATATGTCGTTTTGTTATTTTACAATTGGATTCCATATTAATAGAAAAAACTAGTTTGTCAGACTTACTTAACCAATGTACTCCTAACGTTTTAGAGGGAGTATCATCGTTGTTGTCTGAAAGATCAAGTATGGCATGGCTTGATTTGTTTAGACTATCTAATTCTTTTAAAATTTCAGAGTTGTTAGACTGCCACTTTCTCAAATTAAATTGAGCCGATGCTAGTATAGACATTGTTTCCCTACATAGCTCTTGCGCACCTGAAATGGTGTCTGAACCACTTAGGAAATCATCTACGTAAAAATCATGCTGTATAGAACGCTTTACGATAGGATTCGTTATTGTATCAGCTAGACTAACTAAACATTTAGTAGCTAAATATGGCGCAGACGCTGTTCCGTACGTTACCGTGTTTAATGTATACGTTTTTAATGGTTCTGTAGGAGTTTTACGAAAAATTATCTGCTGTAATGGTCGTTGGACAGGATTTATTTCGATAGCGCGATACATTTTTTCTATATCCGCTATATTCACGAATTTATGCTGTCGAAAACGCAACAAAATGGAAAATAAATCGTCTTGAACAGTTGGGCTTACAAATTGCAAGTCATTGAGGGATTTCCCTGTCGTAGTTTTGGTAGATGCATCAAATACGGTGCGTAGCTTAGTCGTGACACTAGACTCGCGCATGACCCCATGATGTGGCAAATAATAGTTTACTTCGCCGTCCGGGTTTAAACTTGAATTTTCTGTCATATGACCTAAACTTTCGTACTCTGACATGAACTCAAAATACATCGACTTGAATTTATGGTCACGTTCAAATCGTTTTTCTAAAGATAGAAAACGGCGTTTTGCGATACCGTATGAATCCCCTAGTGCAGAAGGATCAGACTTAAAAGGTATTGTAACCACAAAACGACCGTCGTCCTTACGCTTTGTGTTTTTATAAAAACTATCTTCGCATGCCCGTTCTTCTAGAGAAAGGGAATGCTTTTCAGGAACTGAGTCCAGTTCCCAAAATTTGGATAAATCTGTACTGGGCTTGGTTTTAGCAAGATTGCAAAAATGTGAATGAGACGCATGTGAGTGACAGCCTGTGCCTGAAACTAACCATCCTAATTTACTCTCACATAAGCTTGGTTGATTCTTGCCTAGCTTTATGTGATTGGCTAAAATGACGCTCCAAAAAACATCTACACCGACTAGTATGTCTACTGCTGACGGAGTGTTGAATGTTGGATCCGCCAACTGTAGACCCATAGGTATAGTTATGTGATTAATATTTATTGGAGATGATGGCAAAACATGTGTGATTTCTGGTAAAATTAAACAGTCAATGTTTACAGAATAGTCACCGCTATTGGACTCGATTGTGAGGTTGCAGGTTTGTGCACTAGTGCTGGTTTGGTTGCCTACACCTGTTATCGTGGAGCTCGTATCATTCCGGGACAAACGCAGCTTGCTACACAAGTCCTCAGTAATAAAATTGGCTGTACTCCCGTTATCCAGTAGGATGCGGGCATCCAACCCGGGCAGCAAGCTTCGCGCCACGGCTACCAGCACGGGAACCAGTCACTACTGAATCTGGTGTTGCCCGCATCCTACTGGATAACGGGAGTACAGCCAATTTTATTACTGAGGACTTGTGTAGCAAGCTGCGTTTGTCCCGGAATGATACGAGCTCCACGATAACAGGTGTAGGCAACCAAACCAGCACTAGTGCACAAACCTGCAACCTCACAATCGAGTCCAATAGCGGTGACTATTCTGTAAACATTGACTGTTTAATTTTTTGAAAGAATCACAAATGTAAAGAAAATGATCACCAGAACACATTGGGCATGTAAATTTATTTTTAGTTGAATTAGTGCTGTCACTTTTAGTTTTAGTTGCCTGTGAAACTATAGCAAAACTTTTTGGTTTACTATTATTATTGTTTGTTTTATGGTGTTTACAGTTATCTTCTAATTTTTCTAGCAAATCAGCCTTATTATTTATAAATGTAGTGAATTGAGCAAGTGTTGGTTTTCCTGATAAAGTATTACGAAACTCTTCCCAATATCTGCTAGTGCTCGCATCTAACTTAACTGACATCATGTATATAATAATAGAATTCCAATGCTCCGTGGGCTCGTCCAGCTTTTTGAGCGCCCTTATGTTTTTACTGGTAGTGTCTATAAGACGTCGTAGAGCAACACTAGATTCAGTAGTGACTGGTTCAACCTCTAGCAAAGCTTGCATGTGTTTGTCCATGAGAAGACGACTGTTATTGTATCTTTCACATAACAAGTCCCATGCTAATTGGTAATGGTCAGCTGTGAAGTCAATATTTTTAATAACTTCAGCTGCCTTACCTTTTAACGAAGCGCGTAAATAATGGAACTTATTTATATTGTCTAAACAAGCACTGTCATGAATTAAGGAAATAAATGTGTCCCTATACTCAAGCCAACTCTGAAAACTGCCATCAAAGTGCGGTAAATCAATCTTAGGTAACCTAATAAAATTATTTTTAGTCCCACCTGACACTGTTGCCTCTGACCTTGCCTCAGAATACGCGGAGTCGCGACGTTGACGCTTGCCATCCAACCCGGGCAGCAAGCTTCGCGCCACGGCTACCAGCGAGTAGTACTGCTGCTCAAACTGGTCCCTCGTCGCGTAAGCCTCGTCTGGCTTGTCCAAAGAAACTTCGATCTCCGTCTGTAATTCATCAAACTCTTTATACAAGGCGTTAAATTTGTCGAAGCGGGTTTCTAGCTCGATGATTTGCAAGTTTGAAAGAGTGTCACAGCTTTGAAACACATTCAAATAAGCACTGAAGGTTGTAAGCTTGGCTTTCATTGAGCTGCGTTTTTTCACCAACTTGTCTGCCATTTTGCCGTTAGGAAAAAATTATGACTCAGCAGAAAAATTCAAAATTTAAAAAAAATAACGGTTAAAAAAATAACGGCTAAAAAAAAAGTCACTGTGCTATCACACTAAACAAGCTAAATAATGGAACGCGCTGCACCAAGCTACAAACAAAGGAATAATAACTCTTTAGTTATACGTAGACTTGTTAAGTCACGCCTTGCGTTCATGCAATACGAAAAACCGTTAAAAACTGAACATAGGTATTATAGCTTGAAATAATGAGAAGCAAGGCGATTAAAGAATGAAAATAGCTAGTTATCCAACTCAATAGGGCAATGAAAAGGAACTACTAGAAAAACAGAGTTATAAACCTATAACCTGTATAAAAAAGAAGACTGGAATAACGGTGATTGAAAAGGAATAATTGAAACGATCTCACGAATATCCGAATCCTTATCCGCAAAGTCCAGTTGCGACTTCAAATCTCCAACCGTAGGCGACGATGACACTGCTATTTTCTAACGTCGTGACGCGGGGTCAAAGTCCTCCAACGTCTTGCACAGCTGTTGATCTTCTATTTGCTAACGAAGTGACGCGGGGTCAAAGTCCTCCACGGGTCCATAGGTCGCTGGTTCAGATCCGGCTCGAAGGACCATGTTGAAGTGTTGTATTCGATAGCTAGCGGGAGCAGTCTAAATGAAACTCAAAAGTCTCTTGGACTGATTACAATAATGTATTACGTTAAACAATAACTTAAATAACAAAGGAAAAATGCGGTGTCTCCGCCGTGGTAAAATGTGAAGTGAGGTCGCGGGCCGCTGCGCGAGCGAGGTGTCGTCCGCGCCGCTCCCGCGCGCCCCTCCGCCGCGCAGACCAGCCGCCGCTGGCACACCCGCGCGCCGCCTCAGCCGCCGCGCACCTCCAGCCCGTCGCAGGGATGTCTTGTATAGACAGCCCATGTTATTTAATTATAACAGTTTTAATTCACGTTTAAGAAATTCATGGCCGTTTGCTTTAAGTTTTAACTATTTTTAACATTTCCCTATGAGTCTTATTTCGTTTCGCAAGGTTTCAAAAAATGGGCCCTCGATCCAGATGCACATTTTACTCACACCGCGCCTTCTCTCGCTCGCCGATGACGATCACGCATAGATCAAACACGTCGCCTACGCGTGCCAGCTGCATGCTTGTTCGGGTGCAATTCCTAACAGTTTATTTCAAAATTATTTTACAAATGTTGACATGATGACAAATTACATTCAAGCACCATAATTCGATCATTTGGAATCCCACAGATGAGTGGCTGGGCTGCATGCGCACTCTGCGTGACACGCACGTGCACCTCGTGCGGAGCCAACTGCACCTCGTGCAAACCCAACTGCGCCACATCGAGCGCCTGAACTATTTGCTCGACAGCTTCGCACACCCGGCGTCCTTTGCGCACCCACCGCCTGAAAACACCCTTTCGCACTGACTTGAAATTAAAAGCATAATTTCAATAATAAAACCAGTGGCTTTTAATTCATTTATGAACATCTCTCATCTACACTTCTACTAATATTATAAAGAGGAAAGATTTGCATGTTTGTGTGTATGTTTGTAATGAATAGACTCAAAAACTACTGCGCCGATTTTAAAAATTCTTTCACCATTAGAAAGCTACATTCACCCTGAGTAACATAGGCTACTTTTTATCCCTGTATTCCCACGGGAACGGGAACTATAAATTGGACTACAGGAGTACAGCCATTTTCACTTCTGTGGTATTGCGCTATTCGTATTAAGGGAACTCACGCACTACGCAGCCCCGACCACGACTTTTGGCATTGGAGTAATTTTGTTGAGGTAGCTGCCGGCAGCCTCAGAATTCCACCTAGGCCTACCAGGCTCCGGGCTAGAGGCCCAACCAGTCTAGGGGCCTCACCCACCGAGCTACCTCGGTCAGGTTATCAGGTATATAACAGGGGGTATCCAATATTACTCCCAAAGGTAGTACAGTTATTTTATGCTTTCCCAAAAACACACAAATGTCTTGACTAGCGAAAGTCAGTGTTAGAGTTTCAGTGGTCTTAGTGAAACTCTCGTCGAACTGACAAAAAGGGGATTAAAATAAAAATCACAACCGACTTTAAGGTTATCTCGTCATTTTGATTTGTGTCCTTACAGCGCCAGCGTAACAACTTAATAAGGGTGAGTTGCACCGTTAGGCTTAGTTATAGTCAAAGTTAACAGTAACAATAACGGTAACCATAGTATTTAAAAAATTATGGTTGCACCATGTGCACCATGACGTTATTTGTCATCGTCAATGTTGACAGTTGACTTGAGACTTGACCATAACAATAGCAATAACCGGCCAAAATCGAGCAGTTAACATTAGCGTTAAGTTATGACGTCATTACAACCGTTGTTAAAATGGTGCAACGCAAATGTTGCTTAACCGGTGATTTGAGGGCTTGTTACCGTTTGGTTATCGTTTTAGTAATATGGTGCAACTCACTTATTTTTTTCCTGATAAGCTGTTTAGCGGCTTCTTGTTCAACCTGGCAAAATCAAACTGCGGGAAAAAAGCAAATTAAATCATAGTGTTTTAATAATTGATGACAAAAATACTTATGGTTTCATTAGTTTCTTTCTTTGAAAGTGTATTGAAAAACGTCGTTTGATACACGTGGGAATTTGTTATTGCACATCTTTACCCCATTAACATCCTCGCCCATACGGCTCGGGTGTTCATTCCGCCTCGAATAAAATAACAAACTTTCCGCACTTGTATCAAAATGTACTAATTACGCCTTTCTGCATGAGGAGTTGAATCAAACTTTTCAATTTGAAATAAGAAAGTTCGTTTCGTTATTAATTAGGGTAACGTGTCGGGTTGTCAAGTCATAAAATAGAGAGACTTAGGGCCTATTTCACCCCGTCGGGGCTGTGGATTGTCGAAAGGTTAACGCGGCTCCGACACAAGGGCGAAGAAGGAACATGGGTTTGGTTTTTAGTCAGTAGAAGTCTGACACTCCCCTTTGCTCTGCCCAAGAGCGGGGAGGGTTATTCGATGATTTTACACCGTCCAAAAAAAAAAGGGCCTATTTCACCACTTACGATTAAGTTCCCGGTAAATTACTTGGCATATCATTTCTTAATGATTCTGTTCCATTTTTGTATTTATTCGGTAAGTAGTGGCTACTCGAACTTCGTGAAATAGGACCTCAACGTGTTTGTAAGTGGCCCAATACCTCGTGGTGATTTTTAAATAAAGGTACAAGTTGGTAGCCGACTGCACGCAGCAGCAGCAGACGACATGTCGCAGCGACACTACTGGATTCTACGTATTTCTATGATATTCCCTCCGTAGTTAGCGACATGAAGCTATAGCGATGCGAGCGGCAGGCGTTGGTGTCGTCCGACCGCAGATCAGTAGTGCCCATAGATAACAGAAACAACAGGAGATATTATGCCCTTTAGTGAAACGACATGATGCAACGACGTGTCGTGACGACATGAAACGACGACATGACGTCGTCTCCTGCTGCTGCGTGCAGTCGGCTACCAACTTGTACCTTTAGAATCGGAACTAAGTTAATTCCTTAATAATTAGGAGTACGTGACAGACAGTCATAGCATCTACCGGCACTATTTCGGTTTACAAAGACTTTTTCGTCTGTACCTTTAATTTTCATATGATGATGTTTTTGTACAAAGTGTGCAATTTAAAATTTGGACACTGGTCCTCATTCTGTAAAAAAGTGATGTATCTATCCACACATCTGATCATACTCAGTGATGACTGACAGCAGATAAGAAGAGGAACAAAAAAAAGTGTGCAAATTGACGAATAGCACGCAGAGTCCAAACTTTGACTAGCAGAGTCGCTACATAACGATGAGATTTAAAGGCACTGAAAGATCTTGAATGCGGGGTAGATACTGGCTATGATTTTTGATTTATTCAATGAAAATATAAACACACACACCTTATTGTTAAACTCAAACTCAACTCAAACTCAAATCCTTTATTTCAATTAAGCCATTACAGGCACTTTAGAATGTCACAAGAAAATTCACAAAAAAAAAATGAAACTACGAGTGCAATACGCCATTCCGAAAGCCACCACGCCGAACCACACTGCAAGCACGAAAGCACGCAGCGACGTAAACCGCAACAACGAATGCTCGAGACCCCGAATCACGGAACAACGAATGCACGCCGCAACGTGCAACCACCGCCCCGCGAGTACCCGGAGCCCCGCGCACCCGCCGCCACGGCACGCGCCGCCGCGCGCCCCCGCACCCACTGCACTCGCCGGCTGTAACATCCGGCGCCGCGAAGCCCGACGCAGCAACTCCCGAAACGACGCATTGCACTCCTACGCTACAGTCACAATCACAAGACATAATAACTTGTGAAAGTACTATATTTGCCAGTTCCCTAACGTAGATCTCATGAAGAAGAACGGGCAAGAAACTCCATGAACACTCTTTTAAATCAGAATTTGTTACAAAATCTTGGTATACATTATATCATTCATGTTGATATGGTATATTATGTGAGAACTATGTAACAAGACGTGCAAGTTAAGAGCGACCAGAGTAAAAAGATATAATAAACAAATTAAAAAAAAATCTGCACCATGGCAACTAAGGAATGACCAGTCTCCACTGACAGCGCCCGTTCACGAACATGACGCATGGATCAGCACCATTCAACTCAACCATTTTGAAGGGAACTAAATATGTATACAGTATGTTAGTTAAAAACGAGGGACATATTATTGAAACCAGCAATAGGGCATGCTTACATGAGACTATTAAAAATATGAACAAAAAGGATACACTGATAAATAACAGATCGAACCATACCAAATATTTCGAAAAGTCTCGCGAACCTTGCGTTTATCACAGGAAATGTGCTAGGGTCTAGGTATTTATTTTAAATATAATCCATTTTCCCTTCATATTTTAAAACTGGTGTACGGCAATGGCGAAAAAGAAACGTATAATAAAGTGAAATCTCGAGAGCATATGGTACAATTACGTCACAAATTAAAGTTATAGTTTTTGACGTGATAACGTCGTATAATTTGATGGCCGGCTGCACGCACGAAATCGCGTCGTTACCTCGCTTTGAGGTGTTCCATAGCAACGGCATGTCAATTGTTTTGTTTTATTTTCTTTTCCATAGCAACGGCGTGTCAATTGTTTTGTTTTATTTTCTTAGGACGTTGTCACGTTCAACTATCGTCAGTAAACCGATTTTAAAGACAACCGATTTTTTTTTACATAATAATTGGAAGGAGAATCGAATACTGAATACCTTCTTTCAAAATGTCCCTCGTTTAACATAACACACTGTAGGTATACTTACTTTCTACGCCACAATACAACTTTTCACAAAGTAACTAATAATATCTACGAAGATTTGTATTTAGTTGCAGCATCTGTGTAGTAGTGGTTTAAACATAAAAGACTCAAGGCAGAGAGTGACATTAAGCAACCGAATATTTTTTTGTCAACAAGTTGTTTAGAATAGGTAATGTAGGTACATTATCATTTTTATACTTATTAGCTTTTTGTACAATACAATAACATCCAAATCAAAAGTACTCCTTACCAATTTTGGTAACGGCGACCCTTGTAAGCTATATTATTATGTACTTGCGTGTGGCTTCATCTGCAGTACCTACTGTGTAGTGAGTGAGTGACCAATAGTAGATTTTACAACAAGTGCACAAAATGGTTTTGTGGACGAGTTATAAACTCTGCTTTTCACTTCGAATGCGAGGAAATAAAACAGTAGTATAACATAATATATGTATTTCTTTAATTAAAATTCAAAGTAAAATTTGTACAGTTTTGAATACTGAAGGAAATTGTTTTTTTTTTAATCTTACTGTCTGCGCCATTCACATTATTTATCCGCATTTTTATTAATATCTATTTATCTAATTTGGAAATCACAAAACGCATACTTGCAACACTATACACGCTATACTCTTCTCTCATTGGTCAAAATGAAGGATCAGACGTTCATTCAAATCCCTTCCGCCCGCTCTCATCTTCCTTCATCCACCAGTCCTACCTCAGCGTCAATAACAAGCGCACGTGAAATTGCCCTGCGCCCGCGCTTCCGCGACCGCCATTAAAAAGACTCAAAATTCAAGCTAGAAACTGTGTATAGAAATGTGTGTGTGATCCTCCTCATATCATCTTGTGACACTTGGTGGTTTTTCGCTGAATCAACGTGCTCCAGAAAGCTGTGCTATCGAAGACATTACGCTTTTCCCTTACCCTAAAACCGTGAGTACCATATTTCCATCCAAGTGTTCTGGTCCTTCTTTCCAAATAAAAAACAAAAAATTACTTCGCATATACACTACACTCATCAATCACAACATATTTATCACATTTATCTATTTAATCGCATAAAAACGCTCAAATACGCATCCGCTATTACTCTCGTCTATGTGACAAGCCCACGAGGGCACATTCCGCTAACATCTCATCAACGCTAAGTTATTTCTTTAAAAACGCATCATATTTTACCGCATTTAGCTATTTATTCGCATAAAAATACGCTCAAAACACGCATCCGCCATTACACTAACCTACGTGACTCGCTCACGAGGCATTTCCCGCTAACATCTCATCAACGCTAAGTTATTTATTCAAATACGCATCTTATTTCACGCTAAACACTCTATTGCTAAAATATTATAAATATATTTTAGTCATCGCACACATATTTCACAGGTTATCTCAACACATAACGCACACGGGCAAGTCCAATTTATTCTCGATATTTCGCATACATTCACTCATTTAAGTATTATTATTAACGATTATTAACTCGAATAGGCATTATCCCAACGCATAAAAATGGCTTCAAAGCATGGTAAATCCAAGGAGTCCGATAAGGAATCTTATGGCTCCGCAGAAGAAAATTCAAAAGTGCTTCTGTTTGAATCTAAGAAGGAAATTTTATTCAAAATGCTGCAATCAATTTATGACCTCGGTCGACAAGTTTCAGTAAATAGTTCATTAAAATCTCAATTTCTAGCTAGGATTAATTCCCTTGATCAAATTAGGACGAATTTTATTGAAACGCTTGATGCTTACAATTTAGCACTCTTGGAAGCTGGATCAGCTATTAATTACCAGCCGTTGTCAGCATTTGATGAAATCTATTGTGAAATAAAAGCAATCGAAGCTAACCTTCTCAAGTCTCAAAATAACGAAAACAGCAGTAGTAAATTCGAGTTTTTAAATCGTAAATTGCCACCTTTAAAACTTGCTTCATTTGACGGCACGCCCAGCAAATGGACAATTTTTCATGAAAACTTTAAAAGTCTTATTCATGATAATTCGCATCTAACTGACGCCGAGAAAGTACAATACTTAATAGGGTGTCTCTCTGATAAGGCATTAACTGTTTGTTCGGGCGTCGCGCCTACCGCTAATAATTACCTACTCATTTGGAATGCTTTAATAGAAAAATACCAAGATACCCGCGTACAAGCTTCCATGTACTTACATCAAATGATTCAGTTTAAGCCTTATCAATCTATAGACACATTTATTGAGCAGTTCCATGCATCGCAAGCCGCCCTACGGCGCTTAAACATAAAGGATTTGTCAGATTTTATAATAACGGATATTGCACTCAGCAAGCTTGATAAAGAGGTCGTTAACCTTTTCGAACGATCACATAATCATATTGAAATACCTACTTTCGATCATCTTTCGCAATTCTTAAAAGAACAAAGTAAAATAATAACACTTCGTAATCAATCTAACCCCTCTAAAGTCCGTAATTATAATAGTGAAAATAATAAATCCACTTCTAATAAATATAAAAATAGCCAAACATTCGCGATCACTACCCAGGACGCATCCGTGCGTGCCTGCAAGGTGTGTTCGTCACCTGATTCACACCCACTTTACAGATGTTCTCGTTTCATGAATCAAAACGCAAAAGAAAGATTAGATCTAGTAAACAAACATAAGTTTTGTCGTAACTGTTTAGGATTTCATGATATTAAAATGTGCAAGTCAACAAATACTTGTTCGGTTTGCCAACGTAAACATCATTCGCTAATACATTTGGACAACTATCGAGGAACCGGCAACTCGCCGCCGCTGGTAACCGCGCCCCGCGCGCCCTCCGCCTCGCCCCCGCTGGTAGCCGCGTCCTCGCTAGCTGCCGCGACTGTGAGCACTGTGGGCTCGACGACGACGCCGCACGCGGAGCGCGTACATTCAGGCGCTTCGCATTTGTCAATGACTTCGGCTACCTCGTGCGTTGAAAATAATACAACTGTTTTGTTGCCCACCGCTTCCGTATACGCTTATAATAATAATAAACCTCATACTCTCCGCGTTTTCCTTGATACCGGCTCAATGAGTCATTTTATTACAAAGGCTTGCTGTAAACGTTTAAACTTAGAAATTACTCCTGACAAATCTTCCATTTTTGGGATCGGTCACGCTAAAATACCCTCGTTTGGAACTGCTACTTTTAAAATATTTTCCCGCTTTGATCACCGCTGCTATTATAAAATTCACGCTCGGGTTTTAGATCGTATTACAGACGACTTGCCCAACATATCTATAGATATCTCAAATCTCGCTTCATTACGCAATCTACCTATGGCTGATGACGCATTCCACGTTCCCGGTGAGATAGATTGCCTCCTTGGCAATGAACTTTTCCCGCTTTTGTTGGGCAGTGGAAAGGTAACTTTACCTGGCTCCTCGGTCGTCGCCGTAGAAACCACCCTTGGCTACATAGCCATGGGTCGGGCTGATTGTCAACCTAGTGTAACTCCGCGCGCTCGCCCCGCTCAAATAAATAAAAATAAAAGCGAGCAAACTTTTCTGTGTGCGGCTAGCACGCTTCGCTTAAATACGCTCACGCAACGCTTTTGGGAACTCGAAAGCGTCCCTAGTAAGGTTCACATGAGTCCTGACGATCAGGCGTGTGAACAAATATTTAAATCAACTTACTCTCGCGATGAAACAGGTAGATACACAGTGCAGCTACCATTTAAGGCTCCGTGTATAGACTTAGGAAATTCACACTCAACGGCGACGCGCCGTCTCCTTAATTTGGAGAAAAAGTTAGATTCTGATCCCGAGATCAGAACTAATTACAACGCTACGCTTCAAGATTATCTTGACAAAGGTTATTTAACCAAGGTCAACGACCCCTCTCTAACTATCCCGCATTTCTATATCCCTCACCGTGCAGTTTACCGCCCGGATAAACAGTCTAGTAAAACTCGCATCGTGCTTGACGCTAGCTGTAAAACTAGCTCAGGTAAATCACTAAATGATCTCCTTTATGTAGGTCCGAATCTACAAAGTAACATTTTCGATTTATTAATTAATCTTCGCATGTTTTCCGTTGCTGTAGTTGCAGATATCGAAAAAATGTATTTTCAACTTAATCTTTCCGCTGATCATCACGCATTTCAACGCATTTTATACAGATTCAATAAAGATTCTGAAATTTCAACTTTTGAATTTAACCGCGTTTCTTTCGGCGTCTCAAGCTCACCATACTTAGCTATGCGAGTAGTTCGCCAACTCGCATCTGACAGTCGGGAAAAATACCCACTCGCAGCTTACGAGGCTGAAAACCATATGTATATGGATGACTACGTATGTTCGCTAGATGGCGTTGAAATAGCTGAGCGGACATACCAAGAAATGGTCACCATGTTCAGGTCAGGCGGTTTCCACCTTGTAAAATGGATCTCGAATAGTTCCGAACTGTTAGATAAAATTCCTTCAACTCATTTAAATCCGCAAAATATTGAGTTTGACGCTGACGCGGATAATAATACAAAAATTATAGGTATGCAGTGGAATCCAGTAGAAGACTTTTTTCAATTTAAAATAAATGGTAATTCTCTTAAATGTACGAAACGTACCGTCTTATCAGCAACCGCACGGCTGTTTGACCCCTTAGGTATTATAGGTCCAGTTACTGCATTCATGAAAACGTTAGTTCAGGAATGCTGGAAACTTGATCTTGATTGGGATGATCCTGTACCCGCTCACATTGAAAATAAATTTAGTCGGTTTCACAAAGAACTTCCCTATCTCGAAAAAATAAAGTTCCCGCGACATGTAGGTATCACCTCTGGTTCTCATGTCACTCTCCTCGGGTTCGCAGACGCCAGTGAGCGCTGTTATGGTGCCGCTGTTTACATAAGGGTTAGTTCTAACGATGAAGATAGCGGATCAGTCCTCTTATTAACTTCTAAATCTCGCGTCGCTCCGCTTAAAAATACGCCCTTAGCTCGCCTCGAGCTATGTGCGGCTCTCCTCTTAGCAAACTTGATCAATTCAGTTGTAGAAGTTTTAAGTAAACGCTGTAAAATTAATAAAATCTTTGCTTTTTCTGATTCAACAGTCACGCTCACCTGGATCCACTCGCCCTCGCACAAATTTCATACTTTTGTCGCAAATCGCATTGTTGAAATTAATTCAAATTTACCCGCAAAACATTGGTTTCACATAGATGGAACTGAAAATCCCGCTGACGTAGTTTCTCGTCCTATAACGCCTAAACAATTATTAGATTTAACGCTCTGGTTTAACGCTCCGCATTGGTTTTCATTCCCCTTATCTCAGTGGCCAATCAAACCATTTAAAATCAATTTAAATAATAACAATTCAGAAATAATGGAAACTAAAAATATCGTTCTCTCTGTTAAAATAACGCAAGAAGGTTCACAACCTATTCAATCTTTAATTGATCGCATTTCTAAATATTCTATTTTACTTCGTAGCGTAGTTTTAATATTACGTTTCTGCAAGTTAATCAATTCGCGTGGTTGTATCACCGTTTCGGATTTGGATGCTGCGGAAATACACCTTATACGTTACGTACAAGGTAGATATTTCTCTGAAGAAATTAGCGCGTTAAAATCTAATAAACGTTTTAAAAATAAAAGTCTCGCTAAACTCAACCCATTTCTGGATTCAAATAATATTCTCAAAGTAGGTGGAAGGTTAACTCATTCTAAACTGGATTATGGTCAAAAACATCCCATTTTAATTCCAACTAAATCACGCTTTACTCAACTCTTAATTGACTTTTATCATGTAAGTAATTTGCATACGGGTCCCGCTCTTTTATTAGCTATAATTAGACAAAAATTCTGGATTTTAGCTGCTCGTAACATTATAAGACAACGCGTACATAGTTGTAATCAATGCTTTAAAATTAAACCTCGAAATACTTACCCTCCTATGGGCGATTTACCTGATTTCCGTGTGTCACAAGTGAAAGCGTTCGTAAATACCGCTGTAGACTACTGTGGTCCGTTCTACGTTACGCATATCCGAAAACGCGGAATTAAGAGCCACAAAGCTTACGTTTGTGTGTTTGTCTGTCTAACAACTAAGGCAGTACACTTAGAGTTAGTCTCTGACCTAAGTTCAGATTTATTTCTCGCCGCTTTCAAACGGTTTATTTCTCGGAGAGGTCCCGTTGCTATGATTTATAGTGATGGAGGCACAAACTTTATTGGCGCAAAGCGCAAATTGAACGAAATTTACGAATTAATTCAATCAAAATCTCATATAAACTACATAGGTGAACAGTTATCAGAACATCGTGTACAATTTAAACATAGTCCGCCTTACGGTCCGCATTTTAATGGACTCAGCGAAGTTAATGTTCGTTGTGTCAAAACTCATCTTTTTAAAGTAATTGGCTCTCAAATATTAACATACGAGGAGTTTAGTACCGTACTCGTTCAAATTGAATGTCTTTTAAATAATCGACCTCTAAGTATTTTAAGCTCAGACCCGTCTGATATTAGTGCTTTAACGCCTAATCATTTTCTCAACGTAACACCGCTTAAATTTCTACCTGCTGAAGATGTCACAGACATTTCAGACAATCGCTTATCGCGCTATCAGCTTCTTAATAAGATAACTCATTCCTTCTGGCACCGTTGGAGTCAGGAGTACCTCACTTCCTTGCAACAGCGGGAGAAGTGGAACACACCGTCAAAGCCTGTTGAAGTAGGTACGATCGTTGTTATCAAAGACAACAACGCTCATCCGCTTTGTTGGCCTTTAGGTGTCATAGATGCGACTTATCCTGGCAAGGACAATATAATTAGAACTGTGAAGGTTAGAACTGCTTCCGGTACTTATATACGCCCAGTAGTGCGGCTCTGTCCCCTACCTACGCAATAAAATAGTATAAATTCCCTTTAACTCTATTTAAGTTTAAATTCATATGTTTAAGTTAAGTTTTTTTTTCTCATAAATTTTCTAATAGAGGAAAACCTCTAGTCCGGGGGAGTTGTCTGCGCCATTCACATTATTTATCCGCATTTTTATTAATATCTATTTATCTAATTTGGAAATCACAAAACGCATACTTGCAACACTATACACGCTATACTCTTCTCTCATTGGTCAAAATGAAGGATCAGACGTTCATTCAAATCCCTTCCGCCCGCTCTCATCTTCCTTCATCCACCAGTCCTACCTCAGCGTCAATAACAAGCGCACGTGAAATTGCCCTGCGCCCGCGCTTCCGCGACCGCCATTAAAAAGACTCAAAATTCAAGCTAGAAACTGTGTATAGAAATGTGTGTGTGATCCTCCTCATATCATCTTGTGACACTTGGTGGTTTTTCGCTGAATCAACGTGCTCCAGAAAGCTGTGCTATCGAAGACATTACGCTTTTCCCTTACCCTAAAACCGTGAGTACCATATTTCCATCCACTTACGAAATTGATATTAGGCTTGCAGACCTACAGCCTACTATTAAATTAATTTTGTAACAATAATTTTCATTAATTAATTAAATAACTTACGGTACTTGAATTTAAATTTTAATATCTTTTAAGTCTTAAAAAACACATAAGGCAAATAAATTAAAGTAAATATTATAAAATAACAAATTCTATCTATGAACTTCTTATTGTGTTTGGCTGTATGGCTCATTTTCTTTGCCTTATTAAAGATACATTTATGAGTAGATACGTTAATGTTCTTGTGCACAAAATTCGATTTTGTGCAGCATATTATATCCTGCACAAATAAGCACTTTCAGAGCATGAGAAGTGAAAATACTATTAAACAACCGGACTAATAAAGGCTTGTATTATAATTATTCATTTACCTTTGTGTGAATAAGAATTTACGAGTATTAGGTTAACATGTAATACTTTTGTTTTGATCATTAATTATAGTGTAAGGTAATAAAATAAAACATGTTTTGGCCATAAATGGATTTTTTATTTTTTATTAAAACAACATTTAGATTTTTTTTTCTATTTACATAATTATTATTATTACACATTATTTTTTTTCTATTTACATATTATTATTACACACAGTGTGAGGCCAGAAAACCTACGAAAAAAATATTGCGGGGAAATAATTCCTTTTTTGTTTGGGTATAAAATCACATTTTCCAGTAAAACTTAATGTAGCACAATCAAAACATGGATGTTAATGGATGCTTTGTAAACGGGTCAAATAGGCAATTAACTAAAGGGCAGGCAACTAACTAATATTTCAAATAAAAATTGGTCTTTGACCTCTAATATCTCCGTAACTAGAACCCAGAACAAAAAAAAAACACTCACAGTGACGAGGAAAACTAGTATCTTTCAGCTTTTACCTAAAACATAAACGGTTCAAACGGGCAACACTTCAGATGAGCAACGAAAATGAACAACATGTATGTATTCAAATTTTGCTCTTAGGATATTTAATAATGAAATTTTGACACTACCTTGTCTGTACATAATGGAAGTAGCTGTGTTTGTGAAGACGAACCCAAGTCGTTTTAAACGTCTTGCTGACGTAGTTCCACGGAATAGACGCGACAATGACGCTCATAGCCCGCCAAAACGGCACTGATGCGCAAGAGTGTCTACTGCATGGCTTCGACCATTTAGAATAAATTACCTAAACAATGGAGGGAACTCAGACTGTATTCTGAGGGAGGGAATTGCCGCTATCATTGTTTAAAAACAGGCTCCGAAACTTTTTAACGCATAAAGCATATTATACTGTTAACGAATTCCTCACTGAAAAGGATTTTAGTAATGATTAATTTACCTAAATATGACATGTTAGCCTATAATTTTACTTTCATTTTGACATCAGTGAATTTTGACTTATATAATTATTTAGTCTGTTTTTTTTTTACCTAATAGGTATTCAATTTATTATGAATGCTAAAACCTCAATATTTGACATAATGTTTTTGCCTATTAAATCATAATTAAAATCTTTGACATTAATGAGTTTTGACTTATATAATTAATCTGCTTTAGTATTGTCCAATTTATTAATATTATTTGTAATTCGATTGATTACTAATTTAATTTCAATGTAATAATGATCCTTATCGTTGTGCTGCAGTGATCTGTATTAATTACCTACCTACCTACTTATTACATATATTCATTTTCTATATTGCGTTAGCGTAAGATTATAAGTTTTGCATGCCTATCGGTAAAATGTGGCGGAACCTACCACTTTTTTATTCCACCATGTACTGTACCCATATTTGCAAAATAAAATTTATTTTACTTTACATCAACAGTTTACTGAAAAATGAGAGGGACAAGGGAAACAAAATGCTTAGAGCTAACAAATAACATTTAGATAGTTAATTCTTTTGTTAATATAATTATTTCTAAAACAACATCGAGTTAAAAAGGAAATAAAGCTCCGTATTACATACATTGTACCCTACAACAATTACATCAAGTATACAGGAAAAAATCTGAGAAAAATACAATACAATCTTAATTGACCAATTAATGCGTAAGTGAGTGACTACATCAACAGTTTACTGAAAAATAATAGAGACAAGGGAAACAAATGAAAATGTATAGAGCTAAGGCTGAGTTGCACCGAAAAAGTCGTTAAAGTTAAAGTTTTTGTCAAATTTGACAGTACTATAAGGGGTATAGAAAAATTATATAAACAATTTTTTTTTTGCAAACTTTCAAACAAAGTAAGTACCTATTATATTTATTGCTCTGTCTATAGCACGTATTATTTTTTAGTTAAACAATTATTTTACCTACGATGAATATCCTTGTTACGCCTTAAGCAATGCAATCGTATAGTCAGCCATCAAGCTACGTTTTTAGAGACTCGAAATCTTGGCAAGAAACATTCGTCGTTCCATGTGGAAAAACGATCGGCTCTGGTAATCACACTTTTCTTTTCATCGCTTTCGTCATCAGAACTGGTTTCTGCGAGTATTTCTTGGAGCAGGGACATGATGTCTAAAGGTTATATTCAACGCGTTTGACAATAAAATTGACAGAAAATTTAACACAAACTATAACACTAACCAGCGGAAAGTGAGCGGTTGCAGTTACCGTTAAAGTTATGACGTCATTTAACTATTTGTCAAATCGCGCAACTCATTGTTGGCATAACCGATACAAAACTGAAGTTTTGATGTTTGTTTGACGTGCCATTTGACACAAACTTTAACTTTAACTACTTTTTTGGTGCAACTCAGCCTAGATAGTAACTTTTATGATAATATTAATATTTCAAAAACCACAACGAGTTAAAATCAATATCTCTCGAAGATGAAAGCAGCTGCATCCGAACTTAAAAAAAGCAGCTTCGAGTGTATATTGGTCTTGGACGGAAGGGTTGTGGCAGCGGGACGTTGTGCTATTGACGCCGAGCAACTTCGGTTGGCGGAGGAGCAAGCTGAATGCTTACGCCACCAGCACTGTAACATAAAACACATCACCATCACTTACAGGTCAAACTTACTACATATAACAACATAAAATCACGCATGTAATCCATGACGGTTTAGGTAGAAGTTTATCTAATACCAAACACACATTTCATAACGGTCAAGACCCATATTATAGGAACCCTCCTATGATGTAGGTATATGGGTGTTAGGCACTAAGATATTCCTGACAGAAAACCCAAAAACAATTTGCCCGACGCACGCTGGGACAGGAGACCATAATAAATAAATCCTCATACAGTAATATAAAATAATTTGAATTTGAGAATACTAACTCAGGGATTGTTTGGCCCCGTCGGTCGGGGCTGCGGGTTGGTCACAAAGATACCGCAGCCTCGACATAAAGGGCTAAGAAGAAACATGGGTGGTTTTTAGTCAGTAGAAGTCTGACACTCCCTTTCGCTCTGCCCAAGAGCGGGAGAAGTCATTTGATGATTTTCCACCCACCCCAAAAAAAGGGATTATTGGCGGTGTTAATTATTCGGTGTATACCAAACCCACTCCGTTACTTAATACCGTGAAACATATGCCAACTTTGCACACTTTTTTGGATTTATTCCCTTTATGTCGAGTCCCGTTATGTCGAGCCTGGAAGTCTATTGTTCTCCAAAGTATTGATATTTACGCTTTCTATTACTTTTATGTCGAGTTTGGTGAACAGGTACAGTCAGGGATGTAAATTAAAAGCATTGGATGTAAATTAAAAACATTGTTTTATTATTTGTTCTATTACTTATTTTCATTGTATATATCTAATCTTTCTTAATTTAAACATATAAATCACAGTATAATCATCAACTACCAGCAGGGCTATTGTGTATCTTTTAATGACAGTGGATATAATGTCTATCAAATAACTGTCAAATGGTGAGTTTTTAAGAAAAAAATGTACCAAACCATAACCAATTTACAGTAAATCTATGGACACTTCTTATGATAGTCACTGTCATTAAAAAGATACGCAATAGCCCTACAGGACACCAGAATGGTGAAGTATTAGTTTTATGAAAAATAAAAGTATACGAAAAAATAAAGGGCTCTTTAAAAAAAAAACTACCTGGAGGCCAGAATATGAGACAGGTATTGTATATTGTTAATAGGAATCCCATAACCTAATCTCTATACATTTCTAATAATATATTATGATGACTACTTCGGCATTCTGGTATCCTGATAGTTTTGAAGACTTTACTAACCTTGTTTAAAATGAAAAAAAAAAAACAACTTTATGGTATTAGAAACTTCACCATTCTGGTGTCCTGGTAGTTTCGAAGACTTTACTATCCACGTAAAAAGAAAAAGCTGTATGGTATTAGAAAGATAGGTATATAGATAATTAGGTTTGATGAGATTCCTATTAAAATATACCTCCTTCATGTTTCTGGCCTCCTGGTAGTTTGTGAGACTTTACTACACCAATCCTTTTTATTTTAAATTATAACTTCTTTTAACTTTCTTTGGGCGTGACTGTACTTCTTAAATATGATATTATTAAACTCGACATAAAGGTAATAAAAGCGTGGTAAATAAACTCGACATAAAGGTAATAAAAGTGTGGTAAATAAACTCGACATAAAGGGAATAGAAACGGGACAGAAAACTTAATTCGACATAGGGGTAATAGAACCGAGACAAGGTTTTCGGCTCGACATAACGCGGGACTCGACATAAAGGGAATAAATCTTTTTTTGAATTAATTTCAATTTTTGCTTACCTAATTCTTCTATGGAGACGTTAGTATTTTCTGTTAGCATATGTTTTTCTTAGATCATTTGCATGTATTGCAGTATCAAATTAAATTATTCTTCAAAATTTAATTCATTATTTGTCTGTTTTTTTGGGCGGGCAAAGTTATCTGCACTTTTGCCCAACATTACCCACGTTGATTTTTGACGTAACCTAACCTAACCAGATGATATTAAAATCCAATACAAGAATTTTGGTAAAGATGGCGTTTACTTTAAAAACTAAAGCGATACCACGAAAGGTTCCTGACTAAAGTGGCTGGACAATGTTACCCAGACTTTTTTTCTCTTTTTCATACAAACCGCATTTCGCTTTTCAAAGGTAGGGTTCAAGGGAAAGGGCTAGGGTTGGCACATCTCAGTACAATGAGCATGACTTTTTATTCGTTTTTTTATACAAGATTATGATGTCGGCAATAAAAAGAAAAAAAAACACATGTCGGGCCACGCTCAGTGTAGGGTTCCGTAGTTTCCCGTCCGTCACAATAAGTGTTCCCACTTATGAGTTTAAAGTTGGGTAGGTATCCATTGTTATTTTTTTAATACATATTTTTAATTATTTTTTTTTCACTTTCAAAATGATTTTCCTAGAAAGTCCTTATAATGTTCTACTTTTCAGATTTTTTTCATATTTTCTAAACTTATGGTTCAAAAGTTAGAGGGTTTACATTGTTTTTTACTTTTGGAGCGATTATTTCCGAAATTATTACCATTATCAAAAAAATATTTACGTAAACCCCTATTCATTTTTAAATACCTTTCCAACAATATGTCACACGTTAGGGTTGAAATTAAAAAAAAATCACTTCCTACTTTACATATAGGGGGGCTACCCTAATAAAACATTTTTTTCCAATTTTTATTTTACCACTTTGTAGGCGTGATTGATACGTCGTCAGCGTACCATCAAGAACCGCTGCGGCACGGCTCCATCGGAGCCCAACGTGACCATTCGTGCCGCAAAGCCGAACACTCCGGTGTACATCTCCCGTCTACACTACACCACTACGGCGGGGGACATCGTGGAGTATGTGCGCCAGAAGACCAAGTACGTGGCGAGAGTGCAGTTGCTTGAGTCGCGCCGCAACGTCAACTTTAAGGCGTTCGTGGTGCGAATACCAACTTGTTTTCTGCACCTCGTCTTGGAAGAGGACTTTTGGCCGCAGGGAGTGGTGTTCCGTCGCTTCCGCGGGCAAGTGCCACAAGAACGCGCAGTGACCTAGTGCGCTAGTGAAGTGCTACTAACATAGTTTTAAGGCTCTATTAACTAACACAAATTGTATTTTATTATATTTATGTTAGTCTGTAAGGTATTTATCTATGGGCCATAGATGCCTGAAAATAAATTGATTATTATTTTTATTATTGGTACCAAATTTCATCTTCATGCTAACGGTCACAGAGATTAAGCGAGGACGGACAGACGGACAGACAGACATGGCGAAACTTTAAGGGTTCCTAGTTGACTACGGAACTCTAAAAACGATTTTAATTACCAGAATGGTTTTAAGAATTGAATTGAATTGTTTTTGGGTGTTTTTTGAGAACAGTCGGTCCACTTTAAACCGTATAACAACTTGACTTTGTTTGATGGCAGCTAAAAGGGTCTCCCGCCTCAGTGTGCGACGTGAAAATCGAACTCTGGTCATCCAGCAACCGTGCTTGCTATCACCTAAACCGGTGATAGCGTGGCAGTTTACGTAATGGACGAGGATTTTCTAGTTTATAATTGAGTCATAATCATCATCATCATCATCGATTCTGCCACAAGAAGTCCACTTCTGAACAAAGGCCTTACCCAGGTGTCGCCACATTGACCGGTAACGCGCATCTCGCATCCAACGGTGCCAGCGTGTCCCCGTACTTGAGTAGTTGAGTTATATCATTTTAAAATAGTCTCTATTGTATTGACATAACTTTTATTATTTGTATGCTATCTGAGTAAAATTTAGCGCACTGGCATCGACTCTACATTGACGAATACATTTAATTTTTATTTGATCTGGTATTGGATACTTACGCAGAGTCACGCCGCGTGCTATAAATGACCCGAGGATGTTCGGGGGCCTGCGTCCTAAACAAATAATGAGAACAAGTTAGCATAAGTAAGAACAACACTGTAAACATACGAAATCTACGTATCTTTCATTGATTCTTAGTTTATTTCTGGGCTTCACTCTTAAAATAAAATATTTAAAATATTTACGACTAGCTTTTGCCCACGGCTTCGCCCGCGTGGATGTCGGTTTAAGGCGCAGTTAAAAGGGGCACCGTAAAAACGACCTGTTTTTCGTCGCAGAGTTAGCCGTATTGCTACTTATTACAATTCCAAAAAAAAATACAGTGTATAGTCAAATGTATAGGTAAAAGACTTATGCAAATTTTTTTTCTAAAAGTAATCAAGAACCTCGAAAAAAAAATCACAAAATCACAAAAAAATCACACGAAAAAACTTTTTCGACTGTTATTTTTTTTTTTACTATCAGAAAGGAAATTTAACCAACTAAAGACATATGTAATAGTAGTTTATGCAACTGTGCATAATGAAGGGCATTACAACACAAGTGTGGGTTTAAGGAACGAGCCGAAGGCGAGTTTCTTAATAGTATCACACGAGTGTTGTAATGCATAATTATGTATAGTTGCATACACTAATTTATCTACCCGAATATCATAAGGGCTCTATGATGGGCTCAGGAACCATAGGGAAATGACCAGCATTGTTACCAGTGTAATGCAATAAAAAATAAACAGGTTATTAGTTGCATTCGCGATAACTGGCGGAGTGTTCATGTTAATTTCTGAGTCACTATCACTAATTTTCGACAGAAATAAAGAACTTATCAGAAAATTTGTCTACTCAATGAAAGGAAATAAAAAGCTAACGAACAAATGACAGCTCGAAATGGCGGCGTTTCGGATATGTCATTTTTTTTTAAATCATAGGCAAACGAACAAAGTCCCTATTCTTGTGTCACTCGAGATCAAAATGTCGTGCGATTTATAATTAAAATCATACTGAATTGGGGTTTCGTATCGATAGGTATCTGTTTTAATGTAGATACTAGAATAGCACACTCACTTGAATTTGACACCTGTTCCAAATTTAAACTCATAACCTACTGTTTTCAGTAGGTTATGAGCTCATTACAGTTCTGTTAATTTCTGCTGGTTGGTAATGCTGGTCATTGCCTATGGTTTTTGAACGCATTAGAGAGGGTTTATGATATTTGGGTAGATAAAAATATTTTAACATTACAGCATATTTTTTTTTTTAATAAATTAAATCTGCGAACTATCGTTCATTTTTACAGTCACGAGCATCAAACGCATCGCCATTTTCAACCTTATTTGTTTAGGCGATGAGTTAAACGCACGCTCAAGGTCGCGGGCAGCTAATGTCGCCTTAACTACAAAAATTTCGATTTTCCATACAAATTTTCATCCCCTATTTAACCCCCATAGGGGTTGAATTTTGAAAAATCCTTCCTTATTCCTTGTCTACATTATAAAGGGAACCTCTGTGCAAAATTTCAGCTTTCTAGGTCTAAGGGTTTTGGCTGGGCGTTGATGAGTCAGTCAGTCAGTCAGGACTTTTCTTTTTATTTGTATATTAGGTCTTTACCTATGAAATTGCCGTTCTGCAGTACTGGCCATTTCAAATCAAAATAATTTTTGTTAAAGATGCTGATGATACACAATCTACGGCTGAATTAGCAGCAGCTTTCGACGTTAGCGTCAAAACAATATTGGTCCATTTGCGTCAAATTGGTAAAAAAGCTTGACAAATGGGTGCCCCACGAACTCAATGATCGCCAGCGCGAAGTACGCGTCGAGACGTGCCTTGCACTGCTCAACAGACACACAATTGAAGGAATTTTGAACCGCATTGTTACCTGCGATGAAAAATGGATCCTGTACGATAACCGTAAGCGCTCAGCAAGTTGGTTGGATCCTGGTTCAGCACCTAAACAATGCCCTAAACGAAAACTTACCCCTAGAAAAGTGATGGTCACTGTTTGGTGGTCTAGCGCCGGTGTGATTCATCACAGCTTCTTACCAAACGGGGTGAGCATTACTGCAGATGTGTACTGTGAAGAACTGAACACAATGATGGAGAAGCTGGCACATCTCCAACCAGCATTGGTCAATCGCTCGTCTCCGCTGCTCCTGCACGACAACGCGCGACCTCATACTGCACAGCAGACGGTCTCCAAGTTGCAAGAACTGGGGTTGGAAGCTCTCCGTCATCCGCCCTACTCACCAGACCTTGCGCCTACAGACTACTACTTTTTCCAGAATTTGGATAACTTCTTGGCGGGAAAAAAATTCAATACCCGAGAGGCATTACAAAATGCCTTTGAAGAATTTGTTGCCTCCCGACCAGCTGATTTCTTTAAGAATGGCATCAATAAACTGCCACTGCGTTGGCAAAGATTGCATGGGTGATTACTTCAATTAATACAAATAAAAAATACATGAAAAAAATTCGTTTAAATTTTTTCAAACAAAACGGCAATTTCATTATATATGGAAACCTATTATATATGGAAAAAAGTTGTTGCATTTGACAAGTCTCTCAAATAACTGTTATCTTTATGGTCATCAAAATAAGATTGTGTTGGCTTGTGGTTAGCAGACGAAAACTAACTGTAGGTAAGGACTGTACAATGGTCCCGTCGGGGCTGCGGATTATTGAAAGAGATGACGTGGCCTCGGCACAAGGGCGAAGAAGGAACATGGGTTGGTTTTTAGTCAGTAGAAGTCTGACACTCCCAATTGACAATACTTTTATGAGCTGTCAAAAGCCATTTATTTACAAGGGTCTACTTTAATCGTAGTTAGTTAATACTTACGGCCAAGTAGGCTCCAACGAGGAACGCCGGCGGCGCCTTAAAACATACAAACTGATAATATAATAATAATTATAGTCAACAACAAATGGAATAAAAGATTTTATAACACATTTGCTCGTAAAGGGCCTCTTATTTCACCAATTTCAATATCGTAATGTATGTCATTACGTACTTGTGCGTAATCGTAAAGTAAAACGCACGAGTTTCTTTCTAATAAGGTAACACGTACGGTTTATCATGCTCCGTCTAAAACCAACGGTACTTTTTTAAATCTTAAGAAAAAAAAAGCAAAGAAAGCAAATCAAAAAGTTTTTATGTCAGAAAAGTGGTCAATATTTTATGAATAAAATTAACTTTGGGAGATAAAATATAAAAAATAAACATTTAATTCTTTAATTTAATTCATTTTGACAGTAAATTACATCTGTAACAGAAACAAAAAAATATTAATTTACTTTATTAGTAATACTGGCTGTTTTTGTACCGTTGCCTTAAAAAAAAAGCACTGATGCCCGCGCATCGCTAATTTGTGAACAAATAAAAGATTTATTCGTTTAAGAAAGTCCGAGTTTTATTTATTTCCTCGCAAATGTGTTATAAAACGTCGTATGACATACGTGCGCTTTGATAATTACAGCCTCTGCTCTCTTGTAGCCCTCGCCTACGGCTCGGGCTAGCAATATCGCCTCGGCTGTAATTTTCAACTTACCGCACTTATATCATAATGTACTATTAATTCATATAAAAATCTCTATATTTTGGCAAAGTGGAAACCGTTATAACCGGGTATAACCGTTACCCGAGAAAATAACTTTTTAATTTTTAAGTGTTTATATACTTTTGGTCGTGACTGAACACGTACACCAGATGCCCCATAATGGTGCAGCACGGATTTTCACTAATGACCTTCGAATAGAACAGCCAACAAGAGTACTACTGAGATCAACAATGACGATCTCAGTAGCACATGGATCAATAGCAGGGGAAAACAGTCTTTAGAAGTTTAGAATATAAATATTTTTTCAAGCCTGTTACGCGAGGCACGAGAGCCGTTTTTGGGTAATATTTACCTTAGGCAAAAATTCCATACGGCGCTGAAGCAGCCTTCTGACTTTGGCTGCTGGTCGCCCCGTGACCTGAAAAATGAAACAAAATGATTTATGTATTTATTTATAGCCTTAATTTGACAATCCTACACTTTAGTTTCGCTTCACTACATAGTCCTTACATAGTATAAAACAAAATCGCTATTTTTGTCTGTTTGTCTGTATGCTTAAATCTTTAAAACTACGCAACGGATTTTGATGCGGTTTTTTTTTAATAGGATTCAAAAGGAAGGTTTTAGTATATAATTTGAACGACATCCACGCGGGTGAAGCCGCGGGCATCAGCTAGTATAAAATAAAGTCGCTTTCTCTGTCCCTATGTCCCTTTGTATGCTTAAATCTTTTAAACTACGCAACGGATTTTGATGCGGTTGAATAGATAGAGTGATTCAAGAGGAAGGTTTACATGTATAATAACATCCATTTGCACCCGTGCGAAGCCGGGGCGGGTCGCTAGTTTTAAAATAAAGACACGAGTAACTTAAGATTGTAGGCCTCCCCTAGAGCTTTCCACTGTGTTCGGTTACGCGCTTGTCTCATTCAAGTAGTACCCGCCTTTCTTATAAGCTTGCTCACTATGGACGCTCAAATGAACTTCATACGTTTGAGTACGTCGCGCCGCGCCCATCCCGCGCCCGCGTTTGCCGTCTGGCCTTACACTGAGATGTTGTTTCCCTTTCTTTCTTTGTGTTGTCTAGGACACCACTCTGTTACTTTCTTTGACCGTTATCTCCTACGAGTATATTATACTCCGCACCATATGGCCTATGTTATCTCTTATGGGCCTACTACACGCACACACTTCACCACAGTCCGGGCCGGCGCGTGCTTACCTCACGAAAAAACCGAACGCTCCCGGCGCTACCACACGCTCAGTGAAGTACGCGCAGGCCTCATTTTTGCGTGTAAACAACGTTTCCCAGTGAAGAACTATTTCTATAATCCTTCGATTTAATTTTCCAAATTGCAGGCAGGGATTCAGTTAAAAAGTCAGAATTCAGTTAAAAAGTCGCGATCATACGTACGAGGTATGCCATTTTTTATTATAAGAAATTTTTGATGTACGAGAAAACGTACCTCGTCGACCGACGACTAGCCTCGACTGCGGTGTGAGCACTGAACGTATTTACGAACGCACTAACGAACTTTTCTGTGCGTGTGGTTGGCCACACGCACAGAAAAGTACGCGCAGGCCGGGCTCGCAGGTAAAATTTCTAGCAAGTCGAATATCGTTCAAGCCGCGCTCAGGCCGCGCCTTGGGGTTTGAGCGGGGCTTGCGCGTGATTCAGTTTTCCCAACCACACGCACGGTGTTCCGTGTTCAAGCCAGTTTGCGCAAGTAAGCCCATGGGGAAGTGTGAGCGTGTGGTAGGCGCATTATTTTGATAAGTATGCTCCTCTCAATGCTATTTTGGCAGGTTATTAGTTGGCGTATAATAAGTTTTGTGCCCCATGTTTGACCTTCTTAAGTCAGAACATGTAAAATACACGAATAGGTTTAAGCCCCTTCGTATACACAAGGCTACTCGAATCTTAGATACTCAACGATTTTAGTCTTTAAGCGACTGCCGCCATACAAATCCACCGCCGACATTCGTCCCGGCGACGCGACTCGTGTACATTGTTATAGAAACTACGCAGTAATATATAAGTCAATGCTCGTTACGAACTTCAATGAATTTGTATGGCGGCAGAAAAAATAAATAGTGTAAATTCTAAATTCAAGCACCAAAACGATACTTTTAACTTAGAAGCTCTATTAGAATTTTGCGGAGGAGGACAACAAAAGACAGGCTAGAGAGGGAACTCTTGCAGCTCGCCATTATAATAATATACGGGTTTACGAGCCCGCTAACGAGGTATGCGTATACACGCGCTTCCAGACACGAGCTTTTAAGCATCTGGTTGCTGTACATGACTTAAAAACATCAAAAATAAACGGTAACTTACTGACGAGGTGTGTTGGGTTCGGTCGCCGTATGGTATGAGGTTGATCTGAAACAAGAAATCACAATCATAATGAGGCTAATTCCCAGGAGCTCCAAATCTATTGTTCTCCAAACAATTTCTCTCCATAAATTGAATCCTTTAAAAAAAATGAAACTCCATAATTTTATTAGTTCAATAATAAAATACTTTTTTTTCCCAGCGGCTTCAAACATCAATGATAATTTCGTGGTAAGTAGTTTCAGTAGGTACCTACATAGGCAGTCACAAATCAATCTTATCGTAGCTAAGTATGTACTTATACATAACTATTGTAAAATTGAAAGTCAAAGTCAAAGTCAAAGTCAAAATTCATTTATTCAAACTAGGCTGATAATCAGCACTTTTCGAAGGTGGTGGTGAAAAAAATAATCTCACAATGCACTATAAATCACACAATACGAAGTTAAACAATTTATTAGCAGTCTTCTCATTTAAATTGACATGAAGAAAGTAATGTGTATTGTGACTCTACTATTGATTGTGTCAACTTGCTTAACTTTGCTCTCTGTTTTTGTTTATTTTTATTTTCAAAAGTTCTCAAATATTGCATCACCGTGCGTTATTAGTGAGATCAAGACTTTGCTCGTGCTGTCAATTGGAGTCACCAAGATCTTTAAACTAAAGACTGAGTTATTCTGGTAACAAAATAATATAAGTGACTATCATCGATTGTGAAATAATCTGTGGTGATAATTAAAAGTGCAACAGGACTTTGATATCGCCGCCTCGCGTATAGCGGTGTCTGCTGGATTCTGTGTTATATAGTGCAAAACCTTTTTTTTCAAATCTGCCAGATCATCCTCCCTGACACCAAACCTTAAAACAACGCCATCTCTCAAACTCGCATGGTACCAGCAAAAAGTGAAGTCCTGACTGACTGACTGACTTATCAACGCCCAGCCATGGCCCAGCCCAAAACCCTTGGACCCTGAAAGCTGAAATTTTGCACAGATGTTCCTTTTATAATGTAGACAAGGAATAAGGATGGATTTTTAGAAATTCAACCCCTAAGGGAGTTAAATATGGGATGAAAGTTTGTATGGAAGCCGTGGGCAAAAGCTAGTTACAAATAAATAGCAACAACAACAATGTCACCACCCGACAGATCTATATCTATAAAAAACTGGCCAAGTGCAAGTCGGACTCGCACATGAAGGGTTCCGTACCTAAACGGTATGCTATAATTAAATTTATACAATTTCTTCTGCGGGCCAATGAAACTTGACCTCTGGATTGTATAGCCGCTCATACGATTCAGGGACCAAATTATATTGGTTAACTGCTGTTTCCACCTGTTGTTTCCATCCAAGTTCAAAATAATTTTCCTAGAAAGTCCTTATAAAGTTCTACTTTTCAGATTTTTTTCATATTTTCTAAACTTATGGTTCAAAAGTTAGAGGGGGGGGGGGACGCATTGTTTTTTACTTTTGGAGCGATTATTTCCGAAATTATTGACATTATCAAAAAATGATTTTAGTAAACCCCTATTCATTTTTAAATACCTTTTCAACAATATATCACACGTTAGGGTTGAAATTAAAAAAAAAATCACTTCCCACTTTACATATAGGGGGGCTACCCTAATAAAACATTTTTTTCGATTTTTTATTTCACCACTTTGTTGGCGTGACTGATACACATATTGGTACCAAATTTCAGCTTTCTAGTGCTAACGGTCACAGAGATTAAGCGAGGACGGACAGACGGACAGACGGACAGACGGACAGACGGACAGACAGACATGGCGAAACTATAAGGGTTCCTAGTTGACTACGGAACCCTAAAAAGGCATATATCAACGCAACTCCCTGAGCACTTTGTGGTTCTGTCTTGCCCCCAATCCCCTGTCTCATTTGCTGCAGCGCTGCGGGGTCGGATACTGCCTAAAACGGTTCTCTATTGTGCCACCTAACTTTTTTATCCATAATTTAAAATGCCATAACTTTTTTTGTCCTAATCATCATTTGTCCGAATGATAACTTACCCGAACTAAATATCACATAATATCACATGCTATAAAATTGAAATCCCTAAATATAATATGTCCTAAATCCATTTGTCATAAATATTACAATCAATAATATACGAAAGACATAAAATCGTTTTCCATAAAAGTTTTAAGTCCTAAATAAAAATAACATAATGTTTATTTATCATAATAATATTATTAGAACAAAGTATAACAAAGCTTTTGGTCACGTCACTCATACATGCAACGCATGTTGTACTCCATGACGCGCGCTCGCTTCGCTCGCATATTACATAACACTATTGTCTTCTGTCCCCGAAGTGCCGGACCTCCGCCGGCCTCCTTCGTCGGCCTACGGCCCGGTGCCCATGCCGCCCATAAAGGATGCTGTCGTGAGACGGTGATTCATCCACTTAGCGGACGACTAGCAACAGCCTATAATTTTGGTTATTCATCCGGCTAATCGGACGACTAATTAATTTTATTCATCCGCTAATCGGACGACTAGACACTTCGAATTTTTGTTTGGACTATAAAATTTATTCTAAACGAACATTCGGAATAATACACATTAGGTAAAGCAATAGTTAGGACATATTAATTTAGGTCATGTAAAATTAGGAGATTCAATTATTATAGTAATCGATATTATGACAGAATACTTTTAGAACTAAAGATAATTATGTTAAACAAAATTTCGGCAATTTGAACATTATGGTTAATGAAGTTTATGGCAAACGTGTTATGGATAATGATTTTCGGACAAACAATTTTAGGAGAAGTAAGGGAGTACCGCCTAAAACACTCTACAGATGAAAAACAATATCGCACCCTATATACTTAAACGACATCAAAATGTATGCAAAATCAGAAAAGGACATGAAGAAATTAGTAGATATTACAGCCGAGTTTAGTAAGGATATTAATATGCAATAAGGATTAGCGTTAAAAATTGCAATGAAAGATTCCCGTTTCTTGCAATTGCCGTTGTATTTTTCAATGTAAGTTTCTAGAACATTGGCCAGAGTAAATTTCACGTTTTTTTTCGAATAATACGGTAAAAAACGGAAAATTACGGATGAATGATATATGCCTTTTTTAGGGTTCCGTAGTCAACTAGGAACCCTTATAGTTTCGCCGGGTCCATATTGGCTCACCTAAAGTTTTTTACCCGAAATTGTTCTTCCTAACGATTTGTAATCCGAATGATCACTTTTCCTAAAATTTTTCATCCTAAAGTTTTCATTCATACTATTTGTAGTGCTACCGACGATGTTTATAACACTCATGTTTCCGAAAATTGTAATTCATAATATCATTAGTGTAAATATATTTAAACTCCTACTGTTTTTTTATCCTAACGCTTTTTATTTTCACTCATACAACTGCTTAGAATGATTATAGGTCGTTTCGCTGATTTTTGTCTTGAAATGAAATAAATGAATGAAATTCAGGTCAGAGTGTCGTCTTGGGGGCACTATGAAAAAAATATTTAGAAAAATTTTGCGACCAATTTCGAGGTAGTTGGTCACAGTTCTAACCTAACCTAACTTATAGATATCTTTGCATAGTATATAAGGTCCCATTAAAATAGGTGGACAAATTTTAACACAGCGTTTAGTAAGCCTAAATAAAGACATCTAAACAAAAAAAAAAACACTACATAAAGTGATTTTATTTTGACTTAAAATAATAAATGGCCGGCACTCTAGAACAAGCTCATCCTATAAAAGTAGGTATTTTAATGTCTTTTTCTTATATTTTTTTTACTATTGTCCTTATTTTTGCGGTCTGAATGATTTCTAAAATTTTGTCCACCTATTTTAATGGGACCTTTTATAATACTGATTATTATGAATAAAAAGTAATATAAACAAAAAAGATATGACTTTGAATAATAGTGTAAAATATGGTTATGTTGAGAAAATATAGGAAAACAAATAATAGTGTAATAGATGTTTATTGCTACTGACATTAGGAAGTTGAATGCTTCGGAATTAAAACATTAGAGACAGAGTAGTTAGGAATTGCGATTGTTAGGATGAAAAATGTTAGGAAGAACATTTTCGGATTTACAATTATCGGAGTTGAAATTTTAGGTGAACTTTGGCGCACCCAGTTTCGCCATGTCTGTCTGTCCGTCCTCACTTAATCTCTGTGACCGTTAGCACTAGAAATCTGAGGTACCAATATGTGTATCAATCACGCCGACAAAGTGGTAAAATAAAATTTGGAAAAAATGTTTTATTAGGGTAGCCCCCCTATATGTAAAGTGGGAAGTGATTTTTTTTTTTAATTTCAACCCTTACGTGTGAATATTGTTGGAAAGGTATTTAAAAATGAATCATTTTTTGATAATGTCAATAATTTCGGAAATAATCGCTTCAAAAGTAAAAAACAATGTGCCCCGCCTTCCCTCTAACTTATAAACCATAAGTTTATAAAATATGAAAAAAATCTGAAAAGTAGAACTTTATAAGGACTTTCTAGGCAAATCATTTTGAACTTGGATTGAACTCGTTTATGTGTGTTAGCGAATAACTTCGTCGTATAAGAACCAATTTTGATGATTCTTTTTTTATTGTGAAGGAGATATTTTAAGGGTGGTACTAATAATAATAATAATAATATTCCACAACTATCACACAACGCCATCTAGTCCCAAGCTAAGCAGAGCTTGTGTTATGGGTACTAGACAACTGATAAACATACTTATATATTTCTAAATACATACATATTATAGATAAATTACACCCAGACACAGAACAAATGATCGTGCTCATCACACAAACATTTGTCCTGGGTGGGAATCGAACCCACGACCTCCGGCATAGCAGTTAGGGTCACTAACCACTAGACCAACAGGCCAGTCAATGTGTACTATGATATGGAAACCAGGACCTGGTGATGGAATCCCAGACAACTCGAGGGCAACCCTCAAATTTCATAGACACGTATTACGTGTTCTTAGTCGAATGTTAAATGTATCGTAAATATTTCTATAGGATATTAAAACTAACAATGAAAAAATAAAAAACTTTTTTTGCAAAAAAGTAGATTTTTCTTCTGAAGTTTATTTTTCACTTTTTGGTGTTTTTGAAGTCGGTTGTTTTTTTTTTGCAAAAAAGTTTTTTGTTTATTAAGGATGCGTTTGCAAATCTGACGAAACTAAGCAGTTTTCCCGTACTTTATTCATTACTCCTGTATCTTCAATAATTATACTAATTTTTATTCGAAAATGTTCGTTACCTAATTAAAACAAAGTTTCATTGGTTTGCCCGAGTACCCAACTTTATCATGGAACCCGTACCAAGAAACCATAACGAAGATGACCCAGCTATCGCTATGCCCACGCTCCCGCCGTCATAAATATGTTTTTTTTTAAACTATATGATGTATGTACTGTTGGTGTACCTATTTTAAATAAATAAATTACTCTCTCTTCTGTGACATAAATTGAATTATTAAAAAATATTTAATAGAAGTAGACAATCATGTTCAACTCAAATAATTACTATAAAACCTATCAAAATATTACAAGTGGAGCCAGTAAAAAAATACCAACCAAACCTAATTTTTCGTCAATTTTATGGCTATTGCGTGAACCTTACTCACTTGACTTAAGGCTTATTTTAGTGGTCAGTGTCATGATTTATTACGCAAAAATTTGAAATGCAAAATTTATTAAATGCTATGAAATATATATTTAGTTTTAATTCCGCGAGTCATATGTCGTGGTCTGAAAGCAGGACACAAATCCCACCGTCATGCATATGCACATGCACATATGGGCCCACCCTCATGCATATGCACACATACAAAACAAGTGAGAAATAATTAGCATGCCATGCAACCAAACCTATACTCGACACGTGTTTCGCCCCTCCACGGGGCATCCTCAGGAGTTGTTGACTCGTCGAGCGTTCGAGCTCGAATGAACTAGTCGCACCGCTGTCGGCCCTTTATATACCGTTTTGATGACGCTCGATACAACGTCACAAAGACATCTGTGCCGAATTACCTGCAATCATACTTAGTAGAGGTGATGGAATTAAATTTGTTTGGTCATTCAACAGTGTATATGCATTATTATTGTTATGTTTTGATATTTCTAACTGTTCCAACACACTCAACCGGAAACCCTTATCGCAAACATGCAAAATGTTGTAGGTATTGTTGTCGCTCAAAGAGTGGCCGGTGTCGATTAAATGTTTTGCGAAATGTGATTTATCTGGATGGCCATTCCTGTAAGCGGCAACATGTTCCCTGTACCTAATATCGAAACCACGGCCTGTCTGACCTACGTAGACCCCGGTGCAATCATTGCACACTAACTTGTATACTCCGGATTTTTTTGAATTCTCTAATTTATCTTTACCGTTACATAGTTTACGCAAGTTATGATCCGAACGAAAAGCTACGTGAACATTGTGTTTTCTAAGAATATTCGCAATTCTATCTGAAATTGGGCCTATGTAAGTGAGACTTCCGATGTTCTTGTTAATTATTTCGGGGGGACATGCATAAAGTGCTGAGCGTGCCCGGTCTTTCTGTTTTTTCTTAATTATGTTATCAATTACTTGTTTGGTGTATCCGTTCGAAGTCGCGATTTGATGCAATATTTTGAGTTCTTTGACGTAACTATCTGTGGACAGTGGGAGTGTCATTAAACGGTGGACATAGCTGCGGAAGGCTGCTAGTTTATGCTGTAGTGCGTGTAAACTATGTAACGGTAAAGATAAATTAGAGAATTCAAAAAAATCCGGAGTATACAAGTTAGTGTGCAATGATTGCACCGGGGTCTACGTAGGTCAGACAGGCCGTGGTTTCGATATTAGGTACAGGGAACATGTTGCCGCTTACAGGAATGGCCATCCAGATAAATCACATTTCGCAAAACATTTAATCGACACCGGCCACTCTTTGAGCGACAACAATACCTACAACATTTTGCATGTTTGCGATAAGGGTTTCCGGTTGAGTGTGTTGGAACAGTTAGAAATATCAAAACATAACAATAATAATGCATATACACTGTTGAATGACCAAACAAATTTAATTCCATCACCTCTACTAAGTATGATTGCAGGTAATTCGGCACAGATGTCTTTGTGACGTTGTATCGAGCGTCATCAAAACGGTATATAAAGGGCCGACAGCGGTGCGACTAGCAGTGTTGCCAACTTAGTGGATTTTCCACTAAATCTGGTGGTTTTGACTTACCTTTTAGCGGACAAATATCGGTTTTAGTGGCTAGTGGATTTTTCTAGTGGAATTATTTGGTACCAAACAGTCGCATCAGTCCGAGATTAACGATGATGATACGGACGGAAACGACTCATCTGAAGATAACTTAATAATATAATTTGATTGACCTCTTTTAAAAAATAGGTTTTATTAAGTATTTTGTTCTTCCACAAAAGCCATGAATTAATAGAGAGTTGAAGTTGAAGTATTTTGTTACATTATATGTAATTTTCATGTTATTGCTTTAATAAACGTTTCAAAAAAATATTATTTCCTTTAGTAAAGACCAAAAATCTGCCAGAAATAAAGTTAGTGGAAAATTTAGCGATTTTTTAAGAAGGTGCGATTTTTTTAGTGGATTTCTGGTGGTTTTAGAGGTCGATTCTGGTGGGGAGCTTGAAACTTCGATGGCAACACTGGCGACTAGTTCATTCGAGCTCGAACGCTCGACGAGTCAACAACTCCTGAGGATGCCCCGTGGAGGGGCGAAACACGTGTCGAGTATAGGTTTGGTTGCATGGCATGCTAATTATTTCTCACTTGTTTTGTATGTGTGCATATGCATGAGGGCGGGAGGGTGGGCCCATATGTGCATGTGCATATGCATGACGGTGGGATTTGTGTCCTGCTTTCAGACCACGACATATGACTCGCGGAATTAAAACTAAATATATATTTCATAGCATTTAATGTCATGGATTTCCGCAAAGTAACGCCTGATTCCATAACTTATGCAAAATTTAGTCTGCGCTCGGCCGCCGTCGTGAGTGGACCACCCTATGTCGTATTTTACCAGAAATTCGTGTTGAAAAAGATCGCTGTACGTACATAAAATATTTGACTGACCAAACTTGATACTTAACGTATTTTGTAGGGACTACGGACAACCAAGTTAAGATTTTATTCATCGTTTTTTTAGAAGTTAGTAGAAACACATAACCCTCCCTTTGGGATTCGCCAGTCGGGTAGAAAGGGATCACATAATTCGCATTTCGTTTCGAACTTGATGGAGTGACCTGAAGATATATTTTGAAGACTGTTACTGGAACTAATAAACGAGTTGAGCTAGGTATGCCGTGTTTGGGCTCGTTTTGTTAGTTACTCCGATTCTTATGGAAATTAAGGTCGTATGTTGCTGTGTTTTTTAACAACAGGACTTTTTGCGTCTGATAATTATAATCACATGTGGATGCGCTGATGATGGAAGGTACAACTCCTCAACGGTTAGGAGTTGAAAGAAAATTCTTTCAAAATTATACGTGCCTAGGGACCATTCGTTATAATTATTCTTTCAGGTTATTATATAAATGTTATCCTGATGATGATTAGCATCCCATAGAAATCTAGGGCAACCCTCAAATTTTATTGACACGTATTACGTGTTTCGTATTTTTTCTAAAGCTTTTCAAGTATTCGCATCTGGCAGTTATCACTTCATGTTGATGAGCTGATGACGAAAATTCGTTAAAAAAATAATACTGTGGGGTATATTATGGTTGTATTCATTCAGGTTATCTAGGTGAGCTGATTATGGAAGGTACTCCTCAATAGTTAAGAGTTGAAAGCAATAGTAAGGAGATCTTGAAGTTACAGGCACTTTTTAATAGTTGAAACAAATACAAATTAAAAAGTGGTTACAGTCCCAGTCACAAGGCATAATAACGACAACGACCCACCATTAGAAGGTACTGTAGTTGCCCATTCCCTAGCGTAGAGAATTCCATGGAGAAGAACGGGCAAGAACCTCGTATAAATTCTTTTAAATCAGTATAATATGTAATATTGTTATATTGTCATGTGATGCGAAGGAATGAAGGAAATGTTGTGAGGAAAATGTTGAGTATGAATGTAGATGGCTATAAAAGGAGAGGAAGGCCAAAGAAACGATGGATGGACTGTGTGAAGGATGATATGGCTAGAAAGGAGGTGACTGCTGAGATGACGAGAAATAGGGAAGTATGGAAGAAGAAGACTGTTGCGCCGACCAAAAATAAATTGGGATATGGGCAGGAGAATGATGAAATCAGTATATTGTTACAAAACCTTGGCTACATCATTCATGTTGGGATTTTGTGATTATCTGAGAACGATGTAAGAAGATGTGCACAATAAAAGTGTCCACCGTAAAGTCAAAAACGACGATTCAAAAACAGCATAATAATTCAAACAAACCGATGCTACGAGGTGTTCCCAAACGACGGTGTTTACAAATCTGTTTACGTAATACAAATACGTATGTATGCATGTGTAGAAGCAGCTGTGACGAGACCGGCCGCCGTAATACGAGCAAATTAATGATAAAGCACAGTTTTTTTTTTTAACGAAATTTTTGAAGCGCTGTTAATTGAAAACGCAGCGCTACGATTTTGGCAGACTATTTTTCAACGGTTTTTCACAGAGATTATACGCTCCATAACTAATTTAAAATCCACCTACTCATCTCAAGTAATGGGGCAGCCACTGTAAGTACCGAAGCACAGTGGGCAGTATTCCAACATCTTGTCAAGCATTTCATTTTGTAAGACTGTTACATTACAATAAATTGTAATGCTCGATACAATACTCTGCTGTACCTCAGTTAAACGTTTTTCATAATAACCCATGCTTGAAAATCTGATTGTAGTGCATGACAAAAACATTAATGAAAGGTTGCTTACCCACTCGTCGATGGATTCAATTCACCGAATTCACCTCTGAAACAAGGGATCACAATTTTAAATATATTTATTAGGTACTATTTATTCGTACTTCAGTGGTGTTGTCACAGCACATTATTTTATTTTATTTTCTACGTGATGTAGATTGACAGTTCCTTAGTTTTTGTTTCCAGACGCGAATTAGTGCAAATTATACCTGAAGCTACAAAACCAATATTTACCAATAATATATATATTTACCATAAAACCAATGCCCGAGAAACTGATTGCAGTGCATGACATAAAAATATACATAACGATAGGTTGCTTACCGATATCTTAATCCACTAGTAGATGGACTCAAAGGTCCATAGAATTCACTTCTGAAACAAGGCATCACAATATTCTACATTATTTAATATTTTCTACGTGATGTAGATTGACAGTTCCGTATTGTTATTTCCAGACGCGAATTAGAGCAAATTATACCTAAAGCTAAACTAAAACAACGCCATTGGTTTTGTAAACCAATGGCGTTGTTTTTAGTTAGAACAATGAGTAAAAGTGTCCACACCCTCCAACAGGTTTGAAACTAGTGCCAGTCGATGCGCCTGGTAAGTAAGTTAATTTTTTATTAAGACGAGTTTTTCAGAAAAGTGGGGTTTACCTGAAATACTTGAATATATCCAGTTATCCACCTAACCTAACTTTTCCAATGACAACATTTTTCTCAAATCTGGGCGGTCAAACAGATTTGGAACTAGTTTCGTTCGAAGCGCCTATATAATAAGGTTACTACGGCGACATTCTGAAATTATGTGGGGTTTACCTGGGATACCTCAAAACATCAACCAACGTTTTTTTTTCAAATCTGGGAGGATCAAAAGATTGTAAAGTACTGCCACTTGATGCACCTGCGTAATAAGGTTTTTTTTACGAGTTATTCCGTTCAGATCTCCAAAAACTGATATGTACACTAGGGGATCAGTTTAATTATAAATTATTTTTATTTCGGTCTGATCCCACGATAAATGAATTGAATATTTTATTCTGATCGGATACCCTGACACACTTATGACAGTCAGCAACAAAAATTTTGTATAGGTTCTATTAGATTATGTTCATAATATATCAAGTAATTGTGAAATCGTTTGTTAGTATTTAGGGAACACTCAGTCTATTATTTATTTTTATTTAACTCAAGAGAAATTCTTTTAGTTATTTTTTTTTCTAAAAAAAAAAGGATAGGTAGAGATAGTAAAGTCCCACAAGCTACCAAGAGAACAGAAGTAGGAAGGAAGTATTGGAATCTTTAAATCAAATCTATATTATGCCTTTCTAATAAAAAGGTAGTTTATGGGACTTTACTATCCTTTTTATTTTTTTCATTAACAACTGCTTTTCGATTGACTGTACTTCACTTGTACATACTTGTGTCCATTGAAAAAAGAAAGGGGATGCGAACGGAACGAACGAACTTTAATTACTGTGGATCAGAAAGGTCCATTGGTTTAGGGGATCAGTAGGGCTATTGCGTACCTTTTAATGTCAGTGGCTATCATATAGTGTCCATAAATTAACTGTCAATTGGTTATGAATTTGGTACATTATTTTTTAAACAAGCTTTTTGACAGTTATTTGATGGACACTATATGATAGCCACTGACATTAAAAGATACGCAATAGCCCTGCAGACCGGAATTATAATTCTTTTTTAATACGGCGACATTCTAGAATTAATGTAGAGTTTCCCTGCGATACCTCAAAACGTCAGCCAAACCAAACCTAACCATCGACGACGCTTCTTCTCAAATCTAGGAGGATCAACAGATTTTAAACTAATGCCATTTGATGCACCTGCGTAATAATATATGCTTTTTTTAATTTTTCCAAATGTCTCTCAATATAATACCAAAATATATTTTTTCTTAATTACGTCAACCAGTAAACCCGTCGATAATCTAGCTAAGTGTTTGTACAAAAACACCAACATGTTAGTCCGACTTCAGGACCAGATCTCGGAAGCTATCATTCTGTATAGTGTAGTGGATTGTTGTGGAGTGGAGAGACAAGGCGACGTCATATCTCCGATACTGTTCACCGCTGCACTGGAGGATGTCTTCAAGGTTCTGGATTTGAGAGGACTTGACATCAATGTCATTGGTGAGTACATTACTCACCTTCGATTTGCCGACGATGTAGTGGTCACGGCTGAGACCATGGATGGCCTCAGTAGAATGCTCGATGACCTCAGTGGAGCTTCTGGAAGAGTGGGTCCTAAAATGAACATGGACAAATCCAAGGTTATGTTGAATGTCCATGTAACACCCACGCCTTTTTTTTTTTTTTTTTTAATGGGACAAGCCCGCCACACTATTCCCAAACCACTGTAACTCCTGTTAGCCAGAATCAACAGTGGCGACCACAAGAAAAGCGCCGAGACAATGAAGCTCGACGAAGTCCCAGAGAAATGATTTAACTGTCTTGGATCCCGCAACGAAATTAATCAGAAAAGAATAGCGGAGGAGTAGGAAAAAACATAGTTTCCACTTCCCTCCATATCAGCAGGAGACAGAACAGAACAAGGCCAATAGGCACACAGGGACGTATACAACTGAGATAAGCCCAGTTGCCTAGCACCACGGATATTATTGTCATTAATATTACTGGGTCCTAAGTTGTGAGCTGTTATATTTGATTCCAATAATAGGTATGACAAAATTGCTTGAACGCACGGTTTGTTCTAGTTTCTACAAGGTCCGTATAGTAAATAACTCCGGATGTAACCTGTACACTATTTAACATAATATTACGTTCATTCTGCCAAAGACTACACTCCCATAAAATGTGATGTGCAGTTTGTTCAAATTCGCAGTCAGATGTAGAACATTGACAAAAAGGCGACTCAACAAGCTTGAAGGAAAATACACACCCACGCCTATCAAGATCGGAGACTCTACACTCGAAGTTGTTAAGGTGGTACCCTGAGCAAATAACCTTGAGCATTTGCTCCCTCTTTGCCGCACCCCACCTCTACAATACTTCGTAAACTATTTCTTGCGCCACCTGGCGAACTTCATACGAATACAAGTAAAATTCACAGATCTAAGAAGTAATAGATATGGCATTCAAAGAAATATTTTTTTATGAAATGTTATTATGAATTCAGTTACTATACTCACGTCGATAAATAGGTAGGTACTTTCAACTTTTACAGTGATACAAATATTACGATTACGAAAATAAAATCAAAATGAAAATCCAAGATGGCGCCGACGAAAATTTTAGGTTTTCCGTCATGGGTGTCGTTTTCATGGTTTTTGGGGTCACTGATTACGAAAATGAGGTCAAAAGGAAAATCCAAGATGGCGCCGACGGTTTTTGGATGTTCCGTCATGGGTGTCGTTTTCATGGTTTTTGGGGTCGGTGATTACGAAAATGAGGTCAAATTGAAAATCCAAGATGGCGCCGACGAAAATTTTTGGTTTTTCCGTCATGGGTGTCGTTTCCATGGTTTTTGGGGTCGCTGATTACGAAAATGAGGTCAAAATAAAAATCAAAGATGGCGCCGATGAAAATTTTTGGTTTTTCTGTCATGGGTGTCGTTTTCATAGTTTTTGGGGTCGCTGATTACGAAAATAAGCTCAAAATCAAAATCCAAGATGGCGCCGACGAAAATTTTGGTTTTTCGACTATATATATATATATAAAACGACAGCCATAACGGAAAAACCAGAATTTACCTGGCCGCCATCTTGGATTTTCATTTTGACCTCAAAAACCATGAAAACGCCACCCGTGAAAGAAAAACCAAACATTTTCCTGACCGCCACCTAGGGTTTTCATTTTGACCTCTTTTCGTAATCAGCGTCCCCAAAAACCATGAAAACGACACCCATGACGGAAAAACCTAAAATCTTCGTCGGCGCCATCTTGGATTTTCATTTTGACCTCATTTTCGTAATCAGCGACCCTAAAAACCATGAAAACGACACCCATGACGGAAAAACCAAAAATTTTCGTCGGCGCCATCTTGGATTTTCATTTTGACCTCATTTTCGTAATCAGCGACCCCAAAAACCATGAAAACGACACCCATGACGGACAATCCAAAAATTTTCGTCGGCGCCATCTTGGATTTTCATTTTGATCTCATTTTCGTAATCAGCGACCCCAAAAACCATGAAAACGACACCCATGACGGAAAAACCTAAAATTTTCCTAGCCGCCATCTTGGATTTTCATTTTGACCTCATTTTCGTAATCAGCGTCCCCAAAAACCATGAAAACGACACCCATGACGGAAAAACCAAAAATCTTCGTCGGCGCCATCTTGGATTTTCATTTTGACCTCATTTTCGTAATCAGCGACCATAAAAACCATGAAAACGACACCCATGTCGGAAAAACCAAAATTATTCGTCGGCGCCATCTTGGATTTTCATTTTGACCTCATTTTCGTAATCAGCGACCCCGAAAACCATGAAAACGACACCCATGACGGAAAAACCTAAAATTTTCCTAGCCGCCATCTTGGATTTTAATTTTGAGCTCATTTTCGTAATCGTGCCAATATTATTTTGTATCACAGTAAAAGTTGACCTATTTATCGACGTGAGTATAATAACTGAATTCATAATGACCAAAAGTATTTGGACGCACCAATAAATATTTCATAAAAAAATATTTCATTGAATGCCATATCTATTACTTGAAATTACTTCTTAGATCTGTTGATAATGTGACGTAAGCGAGCGAGCGCATGAGCCGACGCGGCGCGGTGACGAGCGACACGGGTTCCCCCTTCGAGGCCTGGCGGCATACTGAATGTCAATAGATACGGTTGCGAATACGCTCAGAATTTTGCATAATAGTAGATTATTGCATCGAGCACAAAGTAATTTATTATTGCACCGAGTGCCTGATTTAGAGCCTGAGCGTTAGCGAGGGCTCTAATCTAACAGGCACGAGGGCAATATAAATTACTTAAGGCGAGGTGCATAATCTACTTTTCTTTCAACTATTACATAAAGGAATAGTAGATAAAAGAAACTCATATCAAACAGTTAAAAGATTTTCTATACTTAACACTGTCGTCTTCATTTAGAATGTTTTCCGGAGTTAATGTGTCGCTAAATGATTCCATTTTAATTCGAAGCCGAAGCACTCAAAATCAGATAGTATCACACTTTATCGTTTCCAAAAATATTGTCAAGCAAAATTAACAAAGTTCCCCAAAAGTTCCCGCCAAATTTCTTTTTTAAATTACTTTCATTTTATAGTAACTAGTTAGCAACAATCATTTTTTAAATTTGGAACAAGTAGTAGGATAGAAACGAATAATACTTATGTAAAAAAAAAAGTATTGATATCGGCTGGCTGAATAGAGCTAATCCATTGAGATTGGCATCGGTGCGATTAAAAAAAATAAACTGTGCAATAATGAAATTTCATACATTTTTATTGCTCTAGAGCACTAAAGACTCGCTTTGTGCTGAGTTTTTAGTGTGATTATGATGAAATTAAAGCATAGTTGGAAGAAAAAATCTTTATAAAATCAAATTTTGGGTTTTTGAAAAAAAAAATCGTACCATAATGTTCATTATGAAATTGCTTATCCATTAGTGTAAAAACAAAATAAAAACAATTGTTAGTTTTGGAGAAGTAGCATGTTTTCAATAATTATTTCTCATTTCTGTGGTTTCGTTGTGAGGGGATTAATTAAATATTTTACTTAAAAAAGAAAAAAACAAAACGTACCATTTTGAAGGTAAGATTATGTAGAAATTTAATGTATTTTTTGTTGGTTGATATATATTTTTTTTTAAGAGTTATAAGCTCCAGAAAACTGCATAAAAAACGGCTAGAGCTACGTTTTGCTGGGGGACGCGCCTTAACGGTTATGTCTACCTGAGACCAACGGCCCAGTTATGTAGGTCTAACGTTGAGAAAGAGGTTAATCATCGAATCCGACTCGGCTGGGTTCCCAGTGTGGTGTTGCCAGTGATTACATACGGGACCGAAACGTGAAACGTTTACACACAATGGGCCTCAACAGACATCTCAAAGTCACCCAAAGGGTGATCAAATGGAGCGGGCTATGCTCGGAGTCTTCTTGCGGGATCGAATAAGAAATGAAGACATCCGCAAGAGAACCAAGGTTGCCGACATAGACAAACGAAAGAATAGCAGTAGGCAGGGCGACATTGCTCGTAAAACGGCTGGCCGATGGGGCCGAAATGTTCTGGAGTGGTGACCGCGAATCAGAGGACGTTGCGTTGGAAAGGCTTCCACTAGGTGGACCAATGACCTGGTGAACGTGTCGATACGTAGGGGGGGTTTAAGTCCAGTAGTAGACGTCTTTTGGCTGAATCGATAGTGATTTACCAATATTTTTAGGAAATTATTTTAAATACTTCGACGTTGAAAATCGCATGCGCTTTAGATATACCCCCTTGACCCCTACAGTGTCAGAATCCTCAAATTCAGGGAAGTAAATTCTAAACCCAACCCCGTCCTCGTAGCAACCTGACCTGTCTATCCGAACCTAACCTAAGCTTAGATATTTTTGCTATAAAAAAATCCCATCGATTTTGAAATTGAGAATATAATAACTCTTTCCCTGGGTTTTTAGAGCACATTGATATGTATGACTGTTGGAGGGTGGGGACGCGGTCCATATAAAGTCCCCCATGGGATTTTGTTATGCTATTTTTTTTTCTTTTTTATTTGATTTTTAGTCTGACTGATTTAAGAACATCAAAAATAAACGGTTACGTACCGACGAAGCGATGCAGTTGCAGACAGCGCTCTCAAATTTTGTTCAGAGCGGGATCTGAAACAAGGCGTCAAAATGATAATGACAACATAAAACAAGCTTATGCGCTCCACGCTAATCTACAATCCCTCTACTCATATCAAGTGTATAACTCATATTGTGACGGCACGGTTAGCGCAGTGGCTCAAGCAATGGACTGCCGCGCTGCGTGTCGCGGGTTCGATCCCCGCATGGAACAAACATTTGTAAGACCTACAGATACCTAGTTGTTCCGGGTCTGGGTATTTGTGTATGTGAGATTAAATGTTTGTGAACGCACCCACGATACAGGAGAAATTCCTAGTGTGGGGCAACGTTTAAAAAAAAAAAGTATTGGGGCAGCCACTGTAAGTACCGATGCACAGTGGGCAGTATTCCAACATCTTGTCAAGCGTCTTGTAAGACTGTTACATTACAATAAATTGCAATGCTCGAGAGAATACTCTGGTATTAATACACTCAGTGAAACGTTTTTCATAAAACCAATGCTCGAGAATCTGATTGCTGTGCATGACATAAAAACATTCATAATTATAAAAATGAAAAACAAAAAAAAACTTTTTTTGTGAAAACTTTGTTTTGTTTTTCATTTTTATACACACACTTTCAGATTCTCGAGCATTGGTTTTATGAAAAACTTTTTTACAAAAAATAAAACCGACTTCGACAAAAACACAAAAAAGTGAAAAATAAAAAATCAGCTTCTGAAGTCGGTGACTTTTGTTTGTTTGATTTCATGTTTTTGCCACCGACTTCTGAAGCTGATTTTTTATTTTTCACTTTTTTGTGTTTTTGTCGAAGTCGGTTTTATTTTTTGTAAAAAAGTTTTTATTTTTCACTTTTTAGTGGTTCACATGTGCTTACCCCTTCACAACGTACCGGCGTGATGTTATGTTATGAACTGGTCAATAGACAGTCATGAGATTTCAGCAATCCCAGTCCATTTGCTATCATTAATTGAGGAGTTCCGTTGCCTATCTCCGAAGTTCTTCATCACCTTTGTAGTGAGTACAGGCGTGATATTATGTTGTGTGATGGCGTAAACAATGCTTAGATATGCTATAGCAACAATCGCGGTTAATCTGCTGTTATTTATTGAAGAGTTCCCCCGATTTCTACAAGATCCCATCATCAGATATTGAAATGGTGACAATGGGACCACACGGGAAGCACCAGCTTTCGAATGAAAAAAGAATCAAGAAAATCAGTTCACCCAGTCGCAAGTTATGAGCGAACAAACATAAAAAAAAAAAAAAAAAAAAAAAAAAATACAGTCGAATTGATAACCTCCTCCTTTTTTTGAAGTCGGTTAAAAACGTTTCGACTGCCACTTTCGTGTTTATAAAGACGGTTTTTTTTGCAAAAAAAAAAAAAAATAATCAACTTTGAACTACTCTGCAGGCTTTGAAAATACTTCTTGGCGAGGGATCTTACCGTTATCTAATAATATTATATTTTATGGAAGTAAATGATGGCAATTAGCAACTTTTTATCACTATCTATACTAATATTATAAAGCTGAAGAGTTTGTTTGTTTGTTTGAACGCGATAAACTCTGGAACTACTGGTTGGATTTGAAAAATTCTTTTTGTGTTGGATAGTTCATTTATCGAGGAAGGTTATAGGCTATATAACATCACGCTACTACCAATAGGAGCGGAGCATAAATGAGAAATGTTGCAAAAACGGGAAAAGAAAATTCCTTTCTGAGAGCTTCCGTTGCGTGCGCTGCGAAAACGGTTTAAGTTACGAGAATATCATGTATGAAGTAATTATTCGTCTTTAAAAGTTCTAAAAAAAAATGCGCGACAGCATCTGTCTATCTTTTAAGATTGACTCACTGTAACCATTTTTTACTATTAAAATGTTAGGTTAAAAAGAATTATTTTTTGCGAAGCTTATTTAACCCATATGGTATTAATCTATATCTAAATAAATGTGTTCGTTAGAACGGAAATTTAATGTAGAATATTTGTGCTCTTTACTCTATACAGTTTAAACAAATATCTTAGAAGATATCGCAATGTAAAAATACCCGCGCGGAAAAATAATTACGCGGGCTGCGTCGCAATGTAGGTACGGGGGATTCTGGCTGGCCTCCGGGAAATTATTTACTGCATCATAATGCTTACAAGTACAGAGTGTTATAGTATATTTAACAGTAAGAGATAGATTTTATAGTAATTCACACTTTAATATAATCTAAGCTAATCTAAACCATCTAAACTATTGTAATAAAGAGGAAAGATAAGATTTTTTGTTTGTTACGATTTAGCTTAATTAATGTCGGATAGTCGATATAACGAGAAAGGTTATAGCTATATTTATGTGACGCAGACGAAGTTGCGTGGGTCAGCTAGTTCCAAATAAAGTTAAAAAAAAAAACGTTCTATCCTAGTGTGTTCACATTAATTTAGGTCGCTAACATAAGCATTTTTACCGTATTGTAACGCAACTATGGAAATATATTTGAGTACACTTTCGACCGTTTTATTGTAATGTAAACACCTATTAAATATTTATCAAGAAATTAGCAAGAATATATTTTTCTTCCAACTAAACATAGCAAATGTATTAGTAGTCAAGTGCTCGTAGGTACATATGGGGCCGTATTTTTGAATCACTCGAAGTGAATCTCATGCACGAAAGCAAAACGTATACGAAATGAATTTCGATTGCTCCAAATTTTACGTATTTTTGAAGTAATAGAAATGAGTGTTGCCCTAAAACTCGAATCTTATATACTCTCACAACCTTGGTCACGTTACTCTTATTTTATTCTCTACGTTTATTATATAGTTCAGAATGCAACTTGAATGTAGCCCCGTTCCAAACAAATCAGAGTTTGTATTTTGATAAGGTAGCAAACATGATGCTAATCAGAGATGATTGGAAACTTGTAGAACTTTACTACAGCATGGATTCGTATTGGCAATCGACTACAACGTTCAATAAATACTCCAATCGCTCAAACAAACATATGATTCTATACAAGACCAAGTTCACTGTGATGTAATTGTACTCCAGTTACGTCACGCATTCTCAGAACTTCAGCACTACAACCAAGTATTACTGAGTCAGCATTCCGGCACGCGACCTGGGTTACTGCATCAGCAGCACCGAGGCCTTATCAACGGCGTGGGATATATTGCAAACAGCTTGTTTGGCGTGCTCGACGAAAGTTTTGCTGAAAAATATCGTAAGGATATTTCGCTTATTCGAGAAAACGAGAAACACATAGTTTCTCTTTGGAATAATCAGACTTCACTCATGGTAGCAGAAAATAATCTACTTAAGCGTACATGAACCAACAACTGAAGCTGATAAATCGTCACATGAACAAGCTAGATGAAGCTGTAGGTCATTACTGAAGAACAACATTGAATCTAACAGTGTTGCCAATGACTTCAACATGGGAGCCATTATAGCAAGTAATATGATGTACAATTTGAAGAGCATTCAGAATATGCTATTATACACCGTCACAGATATTTACAATGGTCGTTTCAACTTACACTTGATTACACCTGACCAACTCATCAACAAGTTAAGCACGATCTCTAGCAAGTTACCCAAGGACGTCTCCCTACCAATTGACAACATACATTCGGACCTTCGGAAGATATACGATCTGCTGGAAATAAAAACAAGACTTCTGCAGGACATCATCATTTTTGAGATCAAATTACCTCTTATCAGTCGAGATTCATACGAGATCCACAAGATAATTCCGATCCCCAAGACAACAGGCCGAAATTATATGATCAGTATCGTCTTAATATCTCAGTACCTACATATCTATTAATATGAAGAAAGACACCTATATTAATATGTCTGAGCAAGACTTAAAATCGTGTCTCACTGTATCGGAAATTTATTACTGCCACATCTTAAGGCCCATCTATCAAATCAAAGGAAACAAGAACTTCTGTGAAACAGAAAACTCGCAAAACAAAAACAAAACAATATCAAGTTCCTGTAAAGATAATTGGCAAGAAACTTACACATTAAATAATTATTTTTACTTTTGTTGTGATCGGTGTCAAGTTCGAACAATAATTATGCGGCGATCAAGTAACCGCACACCAGCTGACACAAGCCGGACTATTGAATATAGGTCAGGAATGCATCATCAAGACGGACAACTTCACTTTATATTCACACAAACCATACATAAGTGAAATGAGAACCAAAGCAGATATTTATACACCAGTGATTGACCCTATTAACCACATCATCAACATCAGCATACCTAAACTAGTTTTGGAGAACAAAACCCAAGATTTATAAGTAGAAATCGGCGAAGTAGACAAACAGATACAGTCGATGAAAAAAGCTGATGTGATGTTATCTGATGATCTATCTGATCACGATATTCATCAAGTACGTCATGATTTACTCTTACAATAATAAATACATTAATATTGCAATAATACACCCTCGAACTATTGGCGCCCTCGCTGCGCTCGTGCGCCTAAATATCTCGGGCTGCAATTGATGCCTTACAGCCCTTGGCTACTAATCTACTATTATTATCGAATAACAAATATCCATAATGGTTAGTAACCGTTGAGTTTATATGGGATCGTGTGCATCGCTGTTATAATTATTTTAACTCGCCGCACACATTGTAAATGGCGACTACCGTCATCACCATCACCGTCCGTCGCCGAGGAGCCGCCGCCCCGCAACAGCGGAACAAGGGAAACAAGTGGATACGTCGACAGCGTGCGCCTTCATGCTCCTCGCTACCCTCACGTAGATATAGGAATTTCCCCTTAGATTTAAAATAACAATTTGTATAATCTATTATTTTGTATTATTAGCATGTAATTTTTAACTTTTATTTATTTTGTTTATTAAGTTCCTCTTCATCCTTCCTATCTCGTCCAGGAATTTATGATTACATCGCACATTAATTTAGGTCGCTAGCATAAGCATTTTTACCGTATTGTAACGCAACTATGGAAATATATTTGAGTACACTTTCGACCACCGACCGTTTTATTGTAAACGCCTATTAAAAAGAAATAACAGTGGCTATATTATAGCTGATGGAATTAATAAGCGTCTACTTAAGTCACCGTGATAGATACTGACGAAATAATTTACTTAGTTTTATCAAATCAATCTTAAGGCCTATCATAATTATGAGCTCAATTGACTAGATTACAGGTGATAATAAATAATCATAGCTTAATTTATTTTTTCTATCTGACTTGACTTTACAACTTTTGACTTAGCTATGCTTTTAATATTGGCATGTAATAAACCTTTGTAAGTTAAAAGACATTTCAATTGTCAACTGTACTGAACTGACAGCTTGTCATAGTCTGCACGAGCATCTCATTATATTATTTTCCATCGATTCTCCGTGATTTTCTAATTCATCGACTAGTTCTGCTTATGAACTCTGATATTTACTGTTCCCTGTGTGACTTGCCTAAGGATGACTCTGGATTCCGATTCTGCCTCTTTACTTTGTACTTTATTGTGTGTACATCGAATTAAACATCACGATGGGTAGCCGTGTAAGGCTTACAAGCATTATACAACGTGTTTGCCATGCGTGCTGGTTACGCACAAGAAGAGAAGTCCTACGTATGAATAGTCAAGATGAAAGTAGTCCTCAGCTAGACACAACTGACGATGTGCAACCACAAGAAAATGTAATCCAGCCTGATGCTGATGCATCAACTCAACCTGAGCCAACACAAGTTGTGGAGTTAGCCAATTATAGACGAATAGCAAAGATGTTTAGTTTTCTATTACACATTTTATTTCTATAACTTTACGATGCTAAGGGCCGGTTTCACCACTTGCTGATAAAGTCCCGGATAGCCTATCAGGAACTTATCTGCCAGATAAACTACAATTTTTGATAGCATTATCTGTCAGATAACTATCTGACACTTTATCCGTAACCGGTGAAACCGGCCCTAAAGCTTTATTGTACTTATGAGAGTTATGCAATTGATACCTTAACATCCCTAGCCTGCACATTGTCATGAATGATTGTGAAATGTGCATACTATTGGTGTACCTATTCTAAATAAATAAATTGTGTTAAACGTGTTTTTCTGTATCTACTAAAATGGTAAGGGTAGGTAAACCTTTTTAAACAAATAACCCCTCCCGCTCTTGGACAGCGAAAAGGAGTGTCAGACTTCTACTGACTAAAAACCACCCATGTTCCTTCTTAGCCCTGTATGTCGAGGCCGCGGTATCTTGGATCGGTTGGACTTAGTATTCTGAATACGGTAGTCCGTAGTTTATAATGTGTAAATGCATTTCTATCTATATTTAAAGGGTAAGTAGGGTGATTAGTCCGTTGTTTGTACGACATAACCTCTAAAACTTTAAACAGGAATATCTTTAATTCTGGCGTAGCAGAGCAAGCTCATTTTTACTCGTTTCCGCTCGACTCTTTGTTAGTGTTTCGTTGGTGTTTGTGGAAACACACACGTAAGCGGTTTTCTATTGCGAGGTAGGTAAAAGAAGTCATTAATGGGTCCGCTCAGCTTGCGACCGACACCGGGCTTTAACATTCTGAAAACGTCCGTAGTTTATTTTGTATTTCTATAGTTCTTTTTCGATTAGTCCATTGTTAATACAACATAACCTCTAAAACTTTAAACAGGAATATCTTTAATTCTGGCCTACCTATAAAAATATAACTGAAGACAAAACTGTTCAGGAATTCAAACTCTATACAAATATATTTTTTCCATAGGCTGACGCAAAAAAAAAATGTCAACAAAAATTTGTTCGAGCGTTTGCCACTATTCTTTGCAGCAATATATTTTTCTTCAATCTAAACTTATCAAATGTATTAGCAGTCAAGTGCTCGTACAAAACTTCTTTTATAAAACCAATGCTCGAGCTGGTTGCTGTGCAAGACAAAAACATCCTAATGAAGGGCTACTTACCGTTGAACTCCGGTAGGCTCCTCTGGCATAGGTTCACCAAAAAAGTTGTGTCTGAAACAAGTCACAATTGCAATAATATTCGTTACTATTATCCGTACTATTACTGTACATAAGTACAGGGTGGCGCCGTTAAGATGACATTAAATTAATCTGCGTATCAACGTCCCCAGTGCTTTTAAATAGTACATTGTTACCTTAGGGGTGAAAGGAACTTATTTAGTCCCCGAGACGGGGTTTGGCGCCTGAGCGCAGCGAGGGCGCTAATAGTTCGAGGGACTAAATAAGTCTTTAACCCGAGGTTAACACTGTGCTTTTCATTACGAATACAAGGAAAGTTGATGGGAATAGGCTTGCCCGGTGCCCCCAATTACCTATACCGCTGAATAGACTCTCCTCATAATTACATCGGTTGATAACAAGAGGCTTGCTCTTAATTAGATTAGTTGATGGCAATAGGCTTGATCCTAATTAGATTAGATGATGGCAATAGGCTTGATCCTAATAACATCGGTTGGGGACAATCGGCTTGCCCCCAATTACATCAGTTGATGGCAATAGGCTTGCTCCTAATTACATCAGTTGGGGGCAATAGGCTTTACTCCAATTACATCAGTTGATGGCAATAGGCTTGCTCCTAATGAGATATCATTAGGAGCAAGCCTATTGCCATCAACTTTCCTTGTATTCGGTTGATGGCAACAGGCTTGCTCCTAATTAGCTTGGTTGATGGCAATAGGCTTGCTCCTAATTAGATTAGTTGAAGGCAATAGGCTTGCTCCTAATTACATCGGTTGATGACAATAGCTTGCTCCTAATTACATCGGTTGATGGCAATAGGCTTGCCCCCAATTACATCAGTTGATGGCAATAGGCTTGATCCTAATTACATTGGTTGATGGCAATAGGCTTGCTCCTAATTAGCTTGGCTGATGGCAATAGGCTTGTTCCTAATTAGATTAGTTGATGGCAATAGGCTTGCTCCTAATTACATCGGTTGATGGCAATAGCTTGCTCCTAATTACATCGGTTGATAGCAAATAGGCTTGCCCCCAATTACATCAGTTGATGGCAATAGGCTTGCTCCTAATTACATTGTTTGATGGCAATAGGCTTGGTCCCAATTACATCAGTTGATGGCAATAGGCTTGCTCCTAATTACATTTGTTGATGGTAATAGGCTTGCTCCTAATCACATCGGTTGGTGGCAATAGACTAGCTCCTAATTACATTGGTTGATGGCAATAAGTTTGCTCCCAATTAGAACAAATAATTTGACAGCTGTCAGTAGAAAGTGATTCTCCCTAGGGCTGAAAAGTAGTACTTTCAACCCGCTCCGCAGGCATGTTCTGACCTACTTTCAGAGTATGAGTAATGAAAAATTAATTTCATTTTCAGTAGTGTATTACCAGACTGATTAAAGATAAAAGTAGAGAGTAGAGCTGCAGTATCAGTAATTTTCTTAATTTATCAAGTCTAGAAACATGAAAAGTGATTTTAATAATACTACAAGTTATTTACTAGCATGATAGTGTTTTGGATATTCCAAAGGAGATGGCTAAATTCAGGTAGGACGACTGAATCAAGCATCTATAAACATGACACCTAGCAAAATGCAACGCTGAATAGCTGAATATTAGTATTTCATTTAAAAAACACTTTCGGAAGTTGATCATATGTTGAAAATAGTGAAAATAAAATCGTTTAGCTCCTACGTCAATACGTATAAAACTGCAAATAAATGTCATTGCTATGAACTTTTACTTAGGCATTTGGATGTATCTGCATTGAAATTGATATAATTGTATTATAGACTAAACGAGTCACCCCGATTTCGCATCGTGGTACTATAATAAATATACACAAAGGGGTAATTGCACCTAAAAATGTAATACAACGCCTTTCTGCAATCCGCGCAAAAATTACTCCCACCCGCGTGTTTACTCTTGTAAAACCTAACGGACTCATCCAAATGAGTAAAATAAAGACGGTTTTCACAGACAATGTTCATAGGTGGTGTTCTGTCTGTGTCGAGTAGCGAGAGGTCCGTAAGTAGGCGAGCGAGGGTCATTGAAAATCCAAAATAAAAAATCCAAACGAACATGCGAACGGCAAAGCGTTCAAACGACATCTGACATTATGACGTTTGACGTTTGATTTTTATAGAGATGGGATTGAAATTCAAGTGTAACAGAATCGATACAATAATAATCTAAAGTTTTTAACATAAAAAATATTGAAAATAAAACAGCAAAAATGTGAATGACTTTATTCTTTTCTGTTATTCTTACCTAAAAATGAGGCCAGAGCGGATAGCGTGTTCTGGTCTCTCGCCCATCCCAGATACCAGATCACTGTCATTACATGACAGCAACAGCCCAGAGTTCAGTTCCCCACATTACAGCTGCAGTAATATGACAGTATGTCATCCAGAGGATTATTTGTAGTTTCCTCCTTCTGCGAAGCAGTTATGCTAGCGAAGGAGGTGGCGGAACGTGAGAGGGAGAGAACCTCTCGTTCCAGCCGCCGCGGGAGAAGCTCCGGGCGTCGTTGGCCACGTGATGGCTTCCGGCCACCGTAGACGCGGGCCTGTGGACGGTGAGTAATCGGCTAGCTCGCCGTCCGGCCGTCTTATGACGGCAATAGACCGTGTCGACGGCGCGTTCGTGTTCCACGCGCGCCTCAAAGAGATGTCAGCAAGGAGGGGCCCGCAAGGGCCGACGCCCGTCGGGGCTGCGGATTATCGAAAGAGATAACGCGGCCTCGGCACAAGGGCGAAGAAGGAACATGGGTGGTTTTTAGTCAGTAGAAGTCTGACACTCGCTTCCGCTTTGCCCAAGAGCGGGAGGAGTTATTTGATGATTTCCCAGACGCAAAAAAAAAAAGGTGAGTCATCTACAGTTAGGATAGTAAGTAGAGCAGCAGGCAACGAAGTGATGATTATGCCGCCGCAGTCTTTGCGTGGTTATACCTACCGCAGTACATGTATAGCATGATGAATGTACTGCAAGTCAAGTCCGCGTTGAGAAGCAAAAGGATCAAAGCGAGGGTGGAAATTCAAAATATAAAAGCACGACGAACAAATAAACGGCAAAGCGTTAAAACGACGTCTGACATAGGACGTGTGCTTTTTTTATAGATGAAATAAAATAATCGAAACGATTAAAAGAAAAAAATAGAACTACTTTTTAATAATCATCAGTTCATATTTTTCGCGAAAAATGTATCACGATTAAATGAATAACCATAATTCGAAGCTATCCCTTGTTTTATTTGATTAGGATTTAATTAAGTTGAATTGGGTAGAATCGACAGTCACTTTCAAACAACCCCATTTTTAAAACACAAGGAACTAAACAAGACACTGAATTGCACGGTATAGATTACCACCAAAAACTCTGATTACCACTTCTTAGTTTCAAGTAAATAAATCGTTTTGATAACTGTTATCAAGAATCGATATAATAAAAGCGATATGGACCCTCCTTAGCTTGCAGTTGCTATAGCAACTAGCAGCTGTATTACGAGTATTTCACCATTTTAAGTCAATGAAAAGAGAGATTTAATTTTTACTTTTTCTTTAGTTCATGCAACTTCTAGGAAATTATTAAACACTAAATAATTAATGTTTGATTGTTTAAATACTACGAGTCAGTGTGGGAATCCTATACTTGCTGGAGGCAGTCATTTAGCCATCTCCTTTGATGTAATTTTAAAGTAAAAAAAACTAAAATATGTGGGTTTCGCTAATTTCGGTGCTGTTAGCGCCTTTATAGGGGAAATTCAAAAGTATACCAAACAGAAGCTGTTTCACGCGAAACGCGTATTACACGACTTCGCTGGGGGAGAACAACAAGGAATAGACTCAAGCGAAACAGAGAGGCTACTCTTGCGGCTGGCGATGATATAGGAGTTTAAAAAGTTGGCTCTGAATATACAGACTTTGCCTAGTTTCGGAGCCAGGGATACTTTTACATATTTGCCGAATTTAAGCTTTAGCTACAGTACCCAACTAATCCAGAAATTGTTACCCAATGTCCGATCTCTTATTTCAAGTCACTAGATGTACACCTTAGAATAAGACAACAATAATAAAATTGTAAAATAAATAGTAGATTATTGCATCGAGCACAAAGTAATTTATTATTGCACCGAGTGCCTGATTTAGAGCCTGAGCGTTAGCGAGGGCTCTAATCTAACAGGCACGAGGGCAATATAAATTACTTAAGGCGAGGTGCATAATCTACTTTTCTTTCAACTATTACATAAAGCAATAGTAGATAAAAGAAACTCATATCAAACAGTTAAAAGATTTTCTATACTTAACACTGTCGTCTTCATTTAGAATGTTTTCCGGAGTTAATGTGTCGCTAAATGATTCCATTTTAATTCGAAGCCGAAGCACTCAAAATCAGATAGTATCACACTTTATCGTTTCCAAAAATATTGTCAAGCAAAATTAACAAAGTTCCCCAAAAGTTCCCGCCAAATTACTTTTTTAAATTTCTTTCATTTTATAGTAACTAGTTAGCAACAATCATTTTTTAAATTTGGAACAAGTAGTAGGATAGAAACGAATAATACTTATGTAAAAAAAAAAGTATTGATATCGGCTGGCTGAATAGAGCTAATCCATTGAGATTGGCATCGGTGCGATTAAAAAAAATAAACTGTGCAATAATGAAATTTCATACATTTTTATTGCTCTAGAGCACTAAAGACTCGCTTTGTGCTGAGTTTTTAGTGTGATTATGATGAAATTAAAGCATAGTTGGAAGAAAACATTATTATTGTTATTATATTAGAAGCGCGTCAACGCCGCATACGTATATGAAGACAGAGGGTCTGTCATCTTAAATGAAACTACGAAATATAGCAGTAATCAACTTTTACTCCAATAGCACGATATTTAAAATAAATCACTATACACACACAACTATATAATTCAGATATAATATTAAAACTCTAAACGCTACAGCATGTGCACCGGGATAAGCCTGCGACAAGAATGATCCCCTCCACGCCGAGTGGTCGTTTTAAATAAAGACTGGCTCGAGCAGTGGGGAGAGTGGGGCGGCCTTAGTGACGCCTGCGGTGCGCACCTGGCCCGCTGCACGTGCTGTATACAACGGCGACGCCGTCATATACACGAACTTCCAGAAACGAGTTTATTAGTGTGATGCGGACGGATTCCCGTCGCCAGCACAACAATATCGTAAGCCGGAGACATCCCCACGCTGAATCGGCCCAGGCGTCGCGGTCGGAGGGTGGACCAGTGACAGAAGCAAGGGTCATGCGTCCAGTCATCAAACGCCCGTGCCAGTGCGCACAGCGCAGCCAACCTTCCCAAAGCACAGCCGCGTCGCTTTACGCTCCGCGCATGTCGGCCATTACAACACAACTCATTTGTAACCTAAATCAAAGCATGGGTGTCGGAACTAATATTGTATCAGTCTGTTGTGTTTGTTATATCTATAAATTGTTGTAATATCAGCCAATAATAATAAAGTGTGAAGCTACCTACTGAACGTTTTCCTGTTGAAGACTAGCCCGTAAGCGCCCGCAAGTGCTAAAACTACGCTAATCTGAAACCTCCTTACTCATGACGAATACTGAGGAAGACACCATTAAACAAACTCAATCGTAAAGGGTTACTTACCTAAGAGATGCTGAACTGCTTGATGCAGTTGTAATCGAGTTGAAGCTGCGGCTTATCGTCCTGAAACAAGGCACCACAATTTAATAATAGGTAGCGCCACTTTGTGGGTTAGGTTAATTCGAAAGTACCAAACAGAAGCTTTTCACGCGGCAAAAATGATAAATATTAGAAGTTAGTATACAGTTATAGTTAGTAGTTATAGTACACGACATCGCTGGGGGAGTACAACAAGAAACAGACTAAAGCAAAACAGAGAGAGGCTACTTTTGCGGCTCGCGATGATATAGGAGTTTATACAGCTGGCTCTGAAGATTTGCCTAGTTTTGGAGTCAGGGACTACAGTACCCAACTTTTCCAGAAATTGTAACCCAATATCCAATCTCCTATTTTAAGTCACAAGATGTACGCACACCTTTGAATAAGACAAACATTGTAATGAGGGTTGTGAATAATAGTACATTATGGTACAAGTGTGAAACGTTGGTGATTACCGCTGAGGCGCCATTGAGACCCAAACCGTTAGGTGAGGGTCTTAAGAAAGCCGAGGACGGTAATCATCAATACACACGTGTATCATACGACGTTTTTCAACACACTTGTGAAGAAAATAATACTAAAAAGTCTTCAACAGTTAAAACGAGTTCTGATTTTTTTTCACAATAGTAATCAGTTTTCTTAGGCGCGCGCATCTACAGTTCGACCAACTTATCTCTGCATGCGGGAAAACACGGAACTAAAATAAAAGTACTAAGTTTGACGTAGCGATGCATTTTTTCTTGACCAGTGGCGCCACCATGAAATACACACTTAAAATGGTCATACTATAACAATGGCGTTCGGCCATAGACTAAATGAATGACCGCGCTAAAGTGTTAGCCACGTATAAAATGAGGAAAAAGTTTTCTTTATTACAGAGAAAATAAAAGTTATGTTATTTGAGTGTAAGTTTTATTTAATAAAAACGTACAAGTTGAAATTATCTATTTAAATTCAAATTTGCATGAACTGAGCAAGCACTAAGTACATTAATTTATTTTTACTATTGAACACGATCTTTATTGTATCGAAACTTTTTTATGAACGTAACAACACAACAAATAAAATAAAAAAAACCCTATAACTCACTAGTGAATAGTAATGAAAAAGTCACAGTTTGATTACCTATAGGTGTCATTATGTGCCTAATTGCCGTGAAATTATAGCCACTTTATGAGCAAGTGTGTTGAAAAACATTATTATTAAATTATAGCGCGTCAACGCCGCATGCGTACACACGCGCAGGGCTTTGAATACCGTTAAAAATTAGGTATCGTTACCTCCTTCATTCGAAGGTAACGTTAATTTCATAGGTAACGTTAAGTCTGGTATCGATAGTTGGGTGGACTTTTACCGGTAATTTAACTTAACGTTATCAATGATTTACCGTTAAATGATAGTAGGTAGATAGGTAACGATACTTGATACCGATACCAAATTAACCCTATAAGTAACGGTATTTTTCTTTCATCTCTTTCTTACGACGCATTTATGTCGTCATAATAGCTTTTTTTTCTGTTTCCACTTGCTGTGAGTTTAGTCGCCACCCAAAACCGAACGCAAACGGTTTATCTGTTCATTTAGTATATAAAATTACCCACGTGGGTTAACCGAAATGGAAGGTAAGTGACTGTAACGGTAAAAGTATCGATACTTTTACCGTTACCAGGGAACATTAATAAACTGATCCGATACCAAATTACCGATACCAGTGATAACGTTAATAAATTAACATTATGAAAATATCGTTACTTACCGATACTTTTATCGTGAATTTGGTAACGTTAACAAGCCCTGCACACGCGCTTCCAGAAACGAGTTTATTAGTGCTAAAACTGCACTAATCTGAAACCCCCTTTCTTATGATAAGACAGACAGACACCGTAAGTAAGCAGAACAGTGCACGCACTGAGCACTTATTAGGACTCCTTGTCAAGCATTTTAAGACTATCACATTAAATGACAATGCTCGAGATAATGCTCCGGTGTATAAACAAACACATTCGTAATAAAGGGTTACTAACCTACGAGACTGTGCGCTAGATGATGACGACGTCGTCTTCTTGCTGCGGGTAGCCGACACCGTCCTAAAACAAGACATCACAGTTTAGTCATAGTTAGTTGGTTTTTTAAAGTTCTACTTAACTACCTATTAGGGTGTTTTATTTTTTCTTAATTTCGATTTTCATTTGACGTTGTTTGAATTCTTGATACCACTCATGCACAGTGTTCATATACTTACCATAAATTAGCAAAATCGGTTATTGTTTAGAGGTTGTGCAACGCCAATAAAGTTTTCCCATACAGCTAGTACGTCAATCAGTACAGGATACACTTTTAAAGTATTTTTTTTTACTTTGGAGTGTAGAAAGTGTTACTAGTGTGTTTGTTATACTGAACTAGTTATTCATATGAACACTTTAAAACCAATAAAAAATTGGAATTTGGTTACTTGATAAGTTACTTTTTGAAGACTTTTTTGGAGCTACGTTTCCTTTGAAAGACCAAGTGTTGTTAATTTTTATTTACCACCACAAAGAAATAACAGTAAAGCTGCCTGAAGCTGCTAAATCGACAAGCACAAAACAGCAAGTAATTTGGAAGAGAGCTAATATTCCTGTTAAGACAAAGGAAAATATTTGAGACGGTAGTCAAAATTAATTCATGGGTGTGGTGGTGACGGCAAGCTTACCACAACAATACCTATGCGTTTAAAAATATTCTCAACCCTAACACATGCTCCTTGACCTAGTTCTGTGCTATACGCTGTAGTATCAACGCAAATACCAATGTTATGGCGATATACGATTTTATCTCTGTAGTTTAGTAATTCCTTGATGTTAGAACTGTCAAAGGTTAGAATTCTTAGGTATGGTTTCATTAACGGTTCTAACTTCGTATAAATTCTTGTAGATTGCATAAAAATGTTTGCATAAGTAATTACTTGAACTTGACTATAGATACGGATGTTAGTCTTTAAAAGGAAACCTAGCTCCAAAAAAGTTTTCAAAAAGTTACCTAACCAAGTAATGAAGTAACCTAGTTCAAGTAACCTAATTCCACTTTTTTACTGGTTTTAAAGTTTTAAGCATAACTAGTTCACTATAACACACTAGTAACACTTTCTACCCTCCAAAGTAAAAAAATAATACTTTAAAAAATTGATGACGTACTAGCTGTATGGGAAAACTTTATTGGCGTTGCGCAACCTCTAAACATTAACCGATTTTGGTGATTTTTTAATTTTATTTTCTTTTCCTTTAATGGCCAACCAACAATATAATTATTGTTTCCATTGAGAACATTTTTAAAGGTTAGTGTAACAATTAATTACAGGTTAGCACCCCATAAACAAATAACATGTTCCACAAGCACTGAACTATAATTAAAGATTAATATTTGAGTACTTAACTAAAATCAAGCAAATCTTCAAATAATATAAAACCATCATTTACAGTAAGAAAAGCAAACAGTACCTACACATCGACACATTACATAATAGAAAAATTAGAATCCGAATTAAAACTTTAATAAATATCAAAAATTAAAATCTAAATTAAAAGTCTAATTTAAAATCACAACTAATATTAAAATCAAAATTAATTAAAATCCGATCAAAAGTACCATTAAAATCACAATTTATATTACAATAAAAATTAAATCGAAATTAAAAGTCAAATAAAATCACAACTTAACTTTAAAACCAAAATTAATTGAAATTTAATCAACAGTCAAATTATAATCACAATAATCACAATTAATATTAAATCAAAATAAAAATCCTAAATAAAACTGGCCAAGTGCGAGTCGAACTCGCACATGAAGGGTTCCGTACCAAAACGGTATGCTAATAAATTTTATACAATTAATTTCTTCTACGGGCCAATGAAACTTGACCTCTGGATTGTATAGGCGCTTGAACGATTCAGGGACCAAATTATATTGGTTAACTGCTGTTTCCATCCAAGTTCAAAATGATTTTCCTAGAAAGTCCTTATAAAGTTCTACTTTTCAGATTTTTTTTCATATTTTCTAAACTTATGGTTCAAAAGTTAGAGGGGGGACACACATTGCTTTTTACTTTTGGAGCGATTATTTCCGAAATTATTGACATTATCAAAAAATGATTCCAGTAATATAAACCCCTATTCATTTTTAAATACCTTTCCAACAATATATCACACGTTAGGTTTGAAATTTAAAAAAAATCACTTCCCACTTTACATAATAATATAGGGGGGCTACCCTATAAACCGTTTTTTTCCAATTTTTATTTTACCACTTTGTCGGCGTGATTGATACACATATTGGTACTTACCAAATCTCAGCTTTCTAGTGCTAACGGTCACAGAGATTAAGCGAGGACGGACGGACGGACAGACAGACATGGCGAAACTATAAGGGTCCCTAGTTGATTAAGGAACCCTAAAAATTAATATCGAAATCAAAAGTCAAATTAAAATTACAATTAAAATCAAAATTAAAATGAAATCAAAATAAAACAAAAGCAAGCAAAAACAGACAAATCAAAATTAAATTAAAATGAAAAATTAAACAATTGAAATAGTTGTTCTAAAAGTTTCAGTTTCGTGCTCCTGCTAGAATACCTCGTGCTTTACACTTTAACTGCTTTACACCCTCCACTCCGCAGAACTGTACTTGGTGCAAACTCTGTCGTTGTCTCGTCCTCGTCTTTGCAAATTAATAAATAGCTGCAGTGATCTAATTGAATTGCATTTTGACTCATATGCCAAGTTTCAGTTGCCCTAAGTAGTAGAGGACAATCAATTTTGCATCGGAGTAGCTTATAAACGAAGGAAGAGGCAATGATTGTTCTACGTTTCTCAAGTGAGACCATCTTAAAATAAGATAGTCGTGATTCATAGGACCGTATCCTTAGAGCATTTCCGCTAGCATAGGCTAGATGCCAGGTATATGAACACTGTGCATGAGTAGTATCAAGAATTCGAGCAAAGTCAAATGAAAATCGAAAATTAAGTAAAAATGAAACACCCTACTACATAGCTAAGATTTATTTAATACCTAATGTTTAAGTTTCAAAATATTTCCAGAGTTTTCATGTATTGTATGATTGGGTGTAGCCACACGTTTAATTAATTAGGTACACCCAGGTGAACTAGGCGGGTGGACCACGGGCAATAAACGATGTGTGCGTCCTTAATTATTATTTTTTTTGGTTAGCATATGTTAGGTTAGGTTATTATCAGTTCAGTAAAACAGTAATTCTGCAAATACCATTAACCAGTAAGTAGGTATATCGAATTTGATTTATTTAGTGTGCATAATTTGTGTGCAACTCAATATTTTTGGTTTAACTTTCAAATATTTTGTTCGGAAAAAGGGAATATTCAGATATCGATTTAAATTATCAAAGACGTCTCCGGTCTTGGAAGAAGGGCGTGACAAGATGGCATAAAGCATTGCTGTTTAAATGATAATAATAAACTTAATTATTGATGATGTACTTGAGTAAGAGGTAAATTGATTTTTATGGAAAAAACCAAGGACAGGGCGATGTGGTGACGCTTTGGGGAGTGCAGTAGTGAAAGTCTTCCTGCAAGTATGAAAATGATGTTTAATTCTGTTTAAAATTGGATTAACTTTAATTGCTATATTAAAGTAGTGTGCAAAATAAAGTGAGAACTTACGTAGCATTATCACGGTCCTCATCCTCGAACTGCTCCTCCATGATGTCAGATACGGATCGTGGAAGGGGTACCAAGTACTTTTTTCTTCTGTGAAAATGAAGTGAAATTCAATTAACATAACGTAAAAATAAATAAAATAAACGTAAAATACGCTCTCGTTACATTTATTTTATGGCAGCGCTGCCTCCCCGGAATATTTGTGTAATAGTACATTATGGTACAAGTGTGTAACGTTGGTGATTACCGCAGAGGCGCCATTGAGACCCGAGCCGTCAGGTGAGGGTCTTAAGAAAGCCGAGGACGGTAATCATCAATACACACGTGTATCATACGACGTTTTTCAACACACTTGTGAAGAAAATAATACTAAAAAGTCATCTTCAACAGTTAAAACAAGTTCTATTTTTTTTTTCACAATAGCGGGAAAAATTAATGCGCGCGCATCTACAGTACTACCAAGTTATCTATGCAGGCGGGAAAACACGGAACTAAAATAAATGTACTAAGTTTGACGTAGCGATGCATTTTTTCTTGACCAGTGGCGCCACTACTGTAACAATGACGATCGGCCATAGACTAAAAGAATGTGATTTCTTTATTTTTGACTTTTCGCGGATAGAGTTTTAGCCACGGACATAATGGGGATTTTTTTTCTTTATTACAGAGAAAACAAAAGTTATGAGTGAAAGATTAATTTATTAAAAACGTATATGTTGAAGTTATCTATTTAAATTCAAAGTTGCATGAAATGGGGAAGCACTAGGTACATTAATTTATTTTTACTATTGAACACGATCTTTTTTGTATCGAAACTTTTTTATGAACGTAGCAACTCAACCAATAAAATTTAAAAAAAAACCCTATAACTCACTAGTGAATAATAGCAATGAAAAAGTCACAGTTTGATTATAGGTGTCATTACGTGCTTAATTGCGGTGAAATTATAGCCACTTTATGAGCAAGTGTGTAGAAAAATAATGTAACAATCCATGTTTCGATTATTCACGTCATTACAGTATAAATAGACGTTCCTGTATTATGCTTATTGCGCCTCGAACCCGTAAATCGAGTTAACATCGATCTACAGCGTATATTTTTTTAAGATTTTTCACTCTCTCTGTTTAAAAGTGAGAGGGGAGTGTCATTTTAAAAGACCTATCAATAGAATCAAGTGCGGTCGATGAAAAAAAAAGTGTTTGACACAAAAACACCGTAAAACACGTTATGTATCAGCCCTACGATAAAATACTTATTATTATTATAGCTAGCCTATGTTGTCCCACTGCTGAGCAAAGGCCTCCATTCCTTCCACCGGTCACGACTCTGTGCGACGTCTCTCCAATTCTCAAGGAAGACATCCAGTTCGTCCCGCCATCTCCTAAGTGGTCTGCCACGACCTCGTGTAACTGTTTCAGGGCACCAATCCTGAGCTTTACGGGCCCACAGCTCGTTCGGCATGCGACAGAAATCGATCCTTAAAACAACAAATGGCGTAAAAGCCATTTTGGCCAAAATGACTTATAAATGCCATTTTGTTCAGTTTTTGAAGCTCTATCGATCTGTATATTTGAAATGTTCAAATTCGCAAAAAAATGGCTCTTACATCCAATATTTTTTAAGAAAAAATTCCAATAATTTTATGATTTGTGTCGTTATAACCAATATTAAAATCGAAAACTGCAAATTTGGGGCGTAAAAGACTTAATTTCTTAGTGATGTGGTTAATATTACATTTTACGATTATTCGAAGTAAATAATATCAAAGACAACTTGTTTTAAAATGCAAGACTTTTAAAAATAGGCTTTTACTACAATTTAATAGACTTAAGTTTTACAAATATAAAACGTTAATAATGTCGTAAAAGACAATATTTTATTATAATTGGCTTATACGTCAATTTTTTAGCGTAATAATTAAAACCGAGTGTTTATCTCTTGATCGTAAAAACCAAGACGGTAGGAAAATGGTTTTCAATGTATTTTTTCATAAAAAAACTAGTAACAGTAAAAACTAGTAACTAGTAGCCACCGCAGTCGCACTGCGGAGGCGCGAGCTTGCCTAAATAGGGCCAAGCTTAATTTGGGCAACTCGCGCAACCTCAAGGCCGAAATCAAAACTGCGGTACTCGAAGCCATAAACCGGCTCTACGAGCTGGTCAAGGAGTGTGAGCTGGACAGGGCCCCTTCCGCACCCATAGCCGTACCGGTACCCACGCCCACTGTCAACCACAGTCCCCAACCCGTATCTCTGGAGGTTCTTGCAAGCCAGACTGAGCTCATCACCACCCTCAAGGAGCACATCTCAATTGTGAAACAGAACACTGAGCATGTGGAAAAGCTCCGAGACAGTCTGGCTGGCAGGGAAAGTGTGGGGGAGACGACCTACGCGAGTGTAGCGTCCGCGAATAAATGCCATACCGGGGCCACACAGGTCCTGGAGCGAACGACACTGCACTCCGTGGTCGTCTCCTCAACACAGGAGGCGGATTCAGCGGCCAAAGTCCTCGAAAGAGTGAGGAAGGCAGTGGACGCGAAGGAGGGCTGGGTGAGGATAGAAAGGGTTAGGAAGGCAAAAGACCAGAAGGTGATAATGGGGTGCGCAACAAAGGAGGAAAGGGAAAAGTTAAAAAAGCGACTGGAGTCGGCCGGGGAGAACCTCGTCGTCGAGGCGGTTAAGAATCGGGACCCGCTTCTGGTGCTTAGGGACGTGCTGTCAGTGCATAGTGACGAAGACGTTCTGCGGGCCCTTAGGAACCAGAACCGGGAGATTTTTGACGGCCTCGGTGACGAGGAAAAGAAAGTCTCGATCAAGTTCAGGAAGAAATCGCGAAACCCACATACAAACAGCATTGTGCTGAGTGTGACCCCAGCAATCTGGAAGCGGGCACTCTCTGGAGGCAAGCTCCGTATTGACTTCCAGAGAGTGCGTGTGGAGGACCAGACGCCTCTGGTGCAGTGCACCCGTTGCTTGGCGTACGGACACGGCAAACGCCTGTGCTCGGAGCCAGCCGACCTGTGCAGTCACTGCGGAGGACCCCACCTTAGGGCTGAGTGCCCTGACAAAGAGGTCGGCAAAGCAGCGGTGTGCGTAAACTGTACTAGAGACAAGCTGGGGGAACACTCGCACAATGCGTTCAGTGAGGAATGCCCGGTACGCAGGAAGTGGGACGCATTTGCACGAGCAACCATAGCTTACTGCTAAAGTTGTCAATGCGCCCACTTCCGCGAACCCAAGGACAACAGATTCGACAGAACCAGATCACAGACGCATTAAGCGAACCGCTAGGGTTGGCTTAATGGAAAATAGTAATTGCAGTCACCTTCATGAGAAGGTGACCCAAATTAGGCTGTACTGTAGGCCAACTCTGGTGGAATCGTCAAGTTGTGTCGAATCTGTTGGTTATCTGTGTCGTACGAGTTGGTTTTCTGAGAGGATGCAATTGGCAAACAAGTCGGCAAAACAATGATATGCAAGTGTATGTTGTATATAACGTGGATATCACAAAACTAAAAACCAAAACTAATTGTAGCGTGTCGGAAAACAAAGGCGTACAGCAAGTGTAAAACATAAAAGTAAAATCAGTAAAATCATTTATTAAGGCATAAAAATTTTTGCAAAATAGTAGTAAAAACTTAGTTAAACAGCAACAATATAAAAACTTAGTAAAACAGTAAAAAATTTAGTAAAATAAAACAGTTAACAGAAATTAAGTATAAAGCAAATACATAAAAGAAAATAAAACCGATATTAAAGTAAACAGTAAAAACTTGATCGAATAGAGCGTGGTGTCTTCGGCCACCAACAAACAAATCAGTCGAAAATAAAAATAAACCCAAGTTATTTAGCAGGAGTGTGGTTTTAGCCGGTTCGAGTCCGGCACTACCTCGACTATCTCACAGCCTGTGAGGTAGTCGAGGTGTCCGTGGGGATTTCCCACTCCTGCCAAAACAAAAAAAAAAAAAAAAAAAAAAAAAAAACCTAACCTAACCTAACCTAGATAGATAGATAGATAGATAGATAGATAGATAGATAGATAGATAGATAGATAGATATTATAAAGATTTGAAAAAATTATGTCTAGATGGGACAATACCGAAGAGGTTCCATAAAGACTACTTAGACTTACCTTACATCGGTGATAAGAAAGATACTCTGATTGAAACTGATGAAGAAGATGATAATGATGAAAATAATGATGTCGACTAATTATTAAACTTGTTACCTATTAGGTACCACAATTCTGTTACCTATTATATTTTTAACTACTTTTAAGCAGATAGTTTGGTAGAAAATACTCATTTATTTAAATATTTTATGCAGTAAGTAATTAATACTTAATTTTCTTGTACAACTGCATTCTAAGACTAATTAAAATTCTACCGCAAGGACTGATTATTTAGACTGATTCTAATAATAGTGGTATTTTAGTTAGTTTATATAAAATAATAATAATCGCAATTTAGTTATTAAAACTGTAATTGGTAAATTTAAGACTGATTTGTTTGTAAACATCAGTACGAGGTGAAAGTGTTTGATTAAGTTCGATCCAAATTTTAATAGTTGATGTTCAATTTTTTTTTATTTCGTCGTTAAAAAATAGCATTTATAGTACCGATTTAGAAAGTAAATTGATACGAAATTTCAAATTTTCTTATTTCTTTTAATTTTTTTCAAAATTTGTATTATTTTATTACAATATTTAATACTTTCGTTGATTTTTTTCAATTTCGTTGATGTTTGTTTAATTGATGTTGATGTTCATGTTGAATTTAATTTCTCAATTCATTCTTCGCTAAAAATAGCGTTCATGGCATAATTTAGATAACTACATTGATCCGAAATGTTAGATTTACTGGTACTTTTTCAAAATTTTGTGTTGTATTTATTGCAATAATTAATACATTCGGTAATTATATTTGTCTTTTATTTCTTCAAAAACCCAAACATAGATGTTCCCTAAGTCTTTTACTCCAAGTGCGCATAACCTGTTTAACTTGCAAAGTATAAAATTCACGGCGTAAAGGCCAGTTAGAGCAAAATTTTTTGTAGTAAAAGACATGCTATCTCGGAAACTAGCATAGGCCCTACAATATTAGGTTTTTATAATTATACACATGAAAATTCTAAGAAAATACAACTTTAATTGGTTATTATAGCTTTACTACTTTGAGAGATATTGAGGAAACAAAGTTACACATTTTAGTTTTTTGGCTCTCCAGAAAAGTAGCTTTTTGGCTTTTACGCCATTTGTTGTTTTAAGGATCGAAATGTCCTGCCCAGTCCCATTTAAGTATGGCAGCCTTTTGAGCCACGTCAACAATTTGCGTTTTGGAGCGCAGTGTAGTGTTTCGAACCCATCGGTTAATTTTACACCTAAGATACTGCGCTCCATAGCATGTTGGCAAACCTTGAGTTTGGACTTTTGTTCAAAGACCAAGTTTGTGCACCGTAGGTCAAGATGGGGAGAATAGACATGTCCATTAGCTTTCACTTCAGAGACATGGGCAGGGTGCCCTTAAAATACTCTTTCATGAACCAGTAACTCCTCAAGGCATTTTCGGTTCGTCTTGCGATTTCCTTATCTTGCCGTGCGTGGAAAGAGATTACTTGGCCCAAGTAGATATATTCTTGGACATATTGTATACTCTCCCCGCCTACGAGTATGCTCCTCTTGGAAAACTAATAAATAGGAAGATTTTTTTTTAATTATAGTAGGTTTATTTTATAGTACATCACACGTACATAGATTTCAGACACGATGAATTTCAGCCAATCTAAGCGTGGCCGTGCTAGGACGGATACGGTGTAGCCCGGCCACTGAAAATGGTTATGAAATAATGTGGTACTGTTATTTCTCTTTCTGGTACCAAAAAGTACAAATCCGTACAGTCTACTGCCGTAACCATGACCTTGTTTGGCATCGTGGCCGGGCCAGAACGAAACACACTGTTATGAGGACATTTTCAATAATAGATAAAAAAAAAAAAAACTGTCGGTGAAAAAGCCAATGTAGCTTAGGTCTTAACAGGAAACATAGTTTGTCATTTTAAACTTTAAAGACGTGTAGCCCAAATTCTCACAGGTCATCCATGGGTAACCTAGAAGTTTTTCAAAAGTAAATTATTGTCCTTCATTCTACTTCCTAAAAGATCGGTACAACATAATTATCAAAAATGCAGATCATGCTTTGCGATTTTAACCCAAGTGTCTATTTCTATTGGACTAGCAAATCATCATCATCATCAATCTCTTATCCTGCATAACCTTATCCCAATTCATTTGGGGTTGGCGCAGCATGTTTGCCTCTTCCATACCTCTCTGTTTATCGTCATCTCATACGACACATAGAAAGAAAGAAAGAAAGAAAGAAAGAAAAAATGTTTATTTGACGTCAGTACATCAAGCACACACACAATAATAAAAAAAATGAAAAAATACAAAAATGGAAATACATAGTAGGTACCTATGTGCTGTGTGCCTCACGGCTGCGCCAAAAAGGTTCATTTCAGCATTCATGCCAGACAGGTGAAGCTGTCTGACGCTGGTCTTCCAATGAACCTTGAGGGGGTAAGTAACATACAGAAAACAGTTTCAAACATATTATGTAAATATATGGTTACAATAAATACATATAATTATATCGAGTAGGTACTTAAATTAAGAAAATGTGTATAAATATGTGTATTAAGTTTAATAAAGAAAAATGTAAGCAATAAATATATAATTGTGTAAAAAAGTAATAATACTGGTAACAATAAATAAATACAGAGATAAGCCAAGACAGAATAAATATTTTTAGAAGAAAATAAAATTAGTTTAATAGTTATAGGTATTATATGTAATGTCCTAATATCAAACAACTACCCATTTAAAAAGATTAGATAATTTAGATATATTTGTTAGATTAATTTTCAAGGCCAGGCATGTTTTTGTCTCGCTCCCACTCCCACCCCACCTTCGCGTCACTGTTCGCCTGCGCGCGCCGCACGGGTCTTCTGTCTGTGCTCACGCGACGGGTCTCCTGGCTCGTGATTATTTACCTACCGATAACATGACTGTGTCGCAATAGTACGCGTTTATGCATAGCATAGCGTAAGTACGTAGGTACACGGTGCAGTACAGACTGATCATTATAAACGCTCAGCAACTACCGAGTTGCTGAGCGTTTATATGATTGAAGCATTCATTGTGACCATATCCAGTCTCTGCTGTGCTTCTATCAAATACTGCCGCAGTCGTGTTCTGAATGTGTGAATAGTGCCCAGTACCCGTAATGGTGGAGGAATATTATTCCACACTTTAGATGCAGCGTATCGGAAGGTACCTCTGAAAGCTGCTGTCCTATGAGATTGTGTCGATAATTGCTGGGCACACAGCCTAGGTGCACACTCTCGTTTACTAGCCATCCAACTTAACTTGTCGTACAAATACTTTGGCTTCGCAGTCCTAATAACACCAAAAAGAAGACACGCTAGGTGTAACTTTCGCCTCGACTTCATTTTTAACATACAGTGTTTGTTCAAATAAGGGGTGACATGACTTCTAGGGGGAACCGAGTAACAGAATCGAGCACACGCATTTTGGACTCTTTGTATTAGTCTATCCGTACGAGCCAGCAAACGTGGGCCGTAAACCGTATCAGCGTAATTTAGTTTGGATAGTACAAGGGTTTCGACTAGCTGTTCGCGAAGCTTTTCGGACAGGTAAGGCCTCATTTTATATAAAAGTTTCAGGCGGTAAAAACAGTTTTTCACGGAGTTAGCGACGTGTTTCTCAAACCTAAGGCTGTTGTCCATACACAACCCTAGGTTCCGCACCTCATTAACACGGTCAATAGGTTCACCCATTATAGTCAAATTAAGGCTTACAGGTAGCTTCTTTAACTGCTGCCTCGTACCAAACAGCATATACTTTGTTTTCAATGGGTTTAAAGCTAAACAGTTCTCATCTGACCAGGTGGAGATTCTTTCCAGATCGTCATTTAGGTCTTTAATAGCTGAGTCAATGTCGTCAGGCTTAAAGGACAAATATAATTGCACATCGTCAGCATAAATGTGATATTTGCATTTCTGCAGACACTTTATTATGTCTGCGCAGTATAAAATAAAAATAATCGGACCTAAGATAGATCCCTGAGGAACTCCTCTTTCTATTGAAGAAAGGGCCGAAGTCAGGGTAGTACCGTCCGGTAACCGTAATTCAACGAGTTGTTTTCTGTCACCGAGGTAACTATGGAACCATTGGATTGCATTGTTGTCAAAACCGTAGTATTTTAACTTAGATAATAATAGTGGGATATTTATGCAATCAAATGCACGGGAAAAATCAAGTAGTACAATAAGTGTACACATTCCCTTATCTTGGGCGGACAAAATGTTATCGGTAACATCCAGCAACGCCGTGGAAGTACTGCGCTGTTTCCTGAATCCAGATTGTAGGTCAGGTAATATCCCATTCTCTTCTAAAAAAGTGGTTAATTGACGGCATACTACCCTCTCCATTACCTTTGAAAGACAGGGCAGAACACTGATAGGCCGCAAGTCTTTAACCTCAATAGGGTTGGGATTCTTGGGTAGGGGTCTAACTGTTGCAATTTTCCATTGGTAGGGAAACTTAGCTGTCCATAAGGAGCAATTTACCATGTCAGTGATAGTTGCTAAGGTGTATGGCATAGTCAGGGTAAGCATGCTCAAGGTTATGTTGTCGTAACCTTCAGCATTAGACTTCAGGTCAGATATAATGCGAGAGACATCATTTTGGTCTACTGGACTAAGTGTGAAAGTAGCTTCACTATATCTGTTAGTCTCATAAAATGATATAAGCGAAGTGCTAGCTACTGGGTTTCCAGGGACAGTCAGAAAAGTTTTATTTATAAGGTCTGGGTTTCTAAAATGTGAGGGAATGTCTAATTTTTGCTTGGAGGGTGCAAACGTGGATTTAATATTCTTCCACAGTAATTTTGGATTATTAATTTTATTATTAATATTGTGTCTGAAGTATGCAATTTTTTCATGATACAGGGAACTATCAACTAAAGATTTTAACTCTTTGTAGTATTTTTTTTTAATTTCTGATTTCGTACATCTATACTTGCCTAGTGCATTGTCTCGTAATTGCATCATAAGTTTAATGGTGTCCGTAATCCAAGGAAACGATAATTCCTTAATAGTGCAGGTTTTTTGTGGTGCGTGGACATCAAACAAAGATATTAAGCAGTGATTAAAAGTATCAACCATGTCATTAATATCGGCTTGTTCAGAAACACGCTCAATGTTTGATTGTGTCAAATCCAGATGGAAACTATCCAAACATATGTCTTTAATTGGCCTAAATCTGATTACGTAAGGTTTAAACTTGTCCCGCTTTATATGAAATAACATCCTTTCTTACCACATCATTCAGAATAGAATAGAATATAAAATTGTATCGTATTGAGTCAATATTTTAGGTTATAACATTTTTATAATAACCACTGACATAGAACACAATAAAAACGGGTGCTTAGTGACTTACGGAATGGTCGTTGGCGGAGGGGGCATCTTAGGACGGTTGGTCGGGCGGTTGCCCAAAAGTTGAAGCTCCTGAAACAAAAATTGCAAATGTAATGATGTTTCTTACAAGAACTGCCATAAAAGCACTGCGGTATTTTTTTACATCAACAATATTGAACATCATCAACAGCCTATTAATGTTCCCACTGCTGGGACACAGGTCTCCTCTCTTTGAGAGGGAATGGGCTATAATAATCTATCACGTGGGCCTAGTGCGGATTGGTAGATGTCACAATGTCTTTGAATTTTTTGGTTCTAAGGGTTCTAAGACATGCCGTTTACTCACGATGCTTTCCTTCACTTTTTTTGAGAGCAGCGGTGATGAAATAAATTAAACAAAGTATTGTGCCAGCCTGGGTTCGAACCCACGACCTAAGTTCGTAAGTCGGGGCCGCCACCACTGGGCCACCGCTGCTCGCCAATATTGAACGATAAGAATCAATGGCAGATACAGTAACATTTTCCCTGGATCTACATCATATAGTCATTATTCGCAATTTAAACGATTTTTTTTCAATAACTTTACTTCGAAATTGCATTAGGTACTATTTATTGCTTCGGAGGCAAAATTATCAAAGAATTAAGACTCAATTTTATATGGCAATTTGGTTGTTCTTGAGAATAATTTAAATTAGGGACAGGTTATTTCAACACAAAATTATTTTCGTTTTCTATGGCAGCTTCTCTGGCTCCAAATATTTTAGTAGGAGTAAGATAATAACACTTTGCCCGGCCCAAGAAGGTCCTGGGTTTGAACCCAGGACCTTTTGTTCAGCAGTCACGCTAGCGACCACTAGATCATCGAGGCAGTCAATATTATTTTATTATTGAGTTAGATAGTAGACCCTCTGATCCTGTGGTCCTATAATTATGAGAAAACATTCAATTAAACAACAATTAATTAAAAAATGCTTTCTCATGTTTCTCATGGTCGCTCAGCGGTGACAGGCGCGACACTCCAACGCACCGAACTCACGCGTCCGGCAGTTCGAATCCCGCCAATCACCAAAAAAGCGCAAAGCGAAAGGAGATGTTTCAAAACGGGCCCATTATAACCTCGAAAAATCGAGAAGAATCCGTGGAATTCGGGAAAAATACAGATAAATTGTATAAATGCATATTTTTTGTGTAAGAATTTGATATTTTATCAATTTTTTTATCGACTTTCAATATGGCGTCTCGCCATTTAGATACTCTGCGGTTAAAAAACAATGACAGTAAACCATTATTAAGGAACTTATTTATTAACTGGAATGAGCACGTGCAACTCATAACCAATATTTTTGTACTTATTATTAGGAAAAGTTACCAAACTGCTACTAATGCCATGCGCGGCTGGTATGGCGGGTGCTAGGAAGTTATATATTATCATCATCATCATCAACAGCCTATTAATGTTCCCACTGCTGGTACACAGGCCTCCTCTCTTTGAGAGGGAATGGGCTATAATCTACCACGCGGGCCCAATGCGGATTGGTAGATGTCAGTTGTCACATGTCTTCGAATTCTTACGAACAGTAGATCGTTCGAACCCACGACCTACTGTTCGTAAGTCGGGGCCGTCACCACTGGGCCACCGCTGCTCTGTTATATAAAACACAATAAAAACTGTTCCAAAAATATTAGACACCTTATCAGAAAGAAATGACATTCACTTTTGAGGTAATATATCTTGGTGTACATTCCAGTTAGTATATAAGTTCCTTGAATATGACAGAAATAGACATGCCAAACGTCAATATTCAATCAAAATGACAGTTTACCACCATGGCGGGATTTGTTACAAGAAAACAAAGCCAATTTAAAGTTATTGGATGATTGAAAACTGTTTTAATTGTGTTTCCCCATTTTGAAGTATGACATTAAAAAGATACGCAATAGCCATACTGGTCTTGGTACCCAGTATGGCTATTGCGTATCTTTTTAATGTCAGTGGCTATTATAAGTGTCCATAAATTAACTGTAAATTGGTTATGGTTTGGTACATTTTTTTTTAAACTAACTGTTGACAGTTATTTGATAGACACTATAATTATGTTAGCCACTGTCATTAAAAGATACGCAATAGCCTTGCTGGCCGGGGCTTCATACATTTTGAAACATCTCCTATAGCACAATGACTACTACCAAAATATGACTCTTTCAACAGGTGTTAACTGTCCTTATAAAAGCGTAAGAAAAGACAGAGAATTGAAATTACTCTTGTCCATGAATCAGGCATCGAATCGAACACACGTTCGCACTCAACGACTGCGACGAGTAGAAGATTCTTAGGCTAACCGCTTCCGTTAGGTGGACAGCTCTATGTAGGTTTATCCTGCAACCTGGGTTTGACCTGTTCGCTGTCTTCCATAGGAAATTTTTCTAAATAAGATAATAGGATTTTTTGGTAAATGAAGTATCCATAAAACGAATAGGAGACTATACGAGAACTAACTAACTATACGAAAAATTAGAACAACTGAATGTTCTTGAAAATTGTGATTACTGGAAAGTTTTAACCTATTAGTCCTTTTCTCAAATTAATTATTATTTAATATAATAAAAGGTTCGCATCCATTTGAATACAATTTTAAGACCTAATATAACTTGGCATACCTTTGTTTCTTCTAATTATTTTAATAGCTTTCGCATAATTTCTTAAATAATAATAATTATTAAGCATAACATTCTTCTTCTTATTCTTCTTATCGTGTGAGCAGTAAGGTATAACGAGGCATTCCACGAAGCACACCCAAACGAGGCACACCTAAAGTATTCCACTTAGCACACCCGTAGGTGGGCTTCAAATAAGAAATTTAAAATAATTAATTTCCTATTCCACGAAGCACACCTACGAATATCACTCGCAAAGTGCGGGGACTAAGAAATAAAAATGTCGATAGGAGAAAATATTTATTATTTATTAAGAAGGTCTAGTGGCAGTAGTTCGGTTGAAATATAACACCGAACTCCTGCCACTCTTGAGTTGCAACAGTCTGGTTACATTTTTTTTTTGTTTGAGAAAATAAGGATAGGTAGTAAAGTCCCACAAATTACCAGGAGAACAGAAGTATAATGTATAGTGTAGAATATTCGTAGGTGTGCTTCGTGAAATAGGAAATTAATTATTTTAAATGTCTTATTTGAAGCCACCTGCGGGTGTGTTAAGTGGAATACTTTAGGTGTTCTTCGTCTGGGTGTGCTTCGTTTGGGTGTGCTTCGTGGAATACCTCGGTCTAACGACCCTACACACCCTACTGTCAGAGTTTCTAAACCACCTCAACGGCCTCTGACATGGTTTTACGACCACCATTTGGCGGCCGGGACCACCGGCTTATACGTGCCTTCCGAAGCACCGTAACGTCTTTTTGTCAGACAATCAGGTGATTCAAGCCTGCAATGCCCTAACCAAACTGGAAACAACTTTACAAAGTATGCTTCCCGTGGGAATCGAACCCACAACAACCGGGTTATACGGCAAACGCCTAAACGACTCGACCACGGAGGCAGCATAACATTCTAATTCATACATTTATTTACGCACTAACTGTTGCCAGCGGCTTCGACCGCTACAACTCTAAAATTATCCAACAGGAAGATAAAATCGGGATAAAAACTATCCTATATATTATTATTAATCCAGGTTATAAACTATCTATGAATTTTTTTATCCAAATCCGTTCAGTTGTTTTTGTCGTGAAAGAGTAACATCCATCCATCCATACTTACAAACTTTCGCATTATAATATTAGTAGGATAATGATATTAAAACCTATTTTATAGACATAACAAAGAAGTATAATGATTAACTCCGAAAATGTTAGAGAGATAGTTAATTGTGTATAGGGGTTATTTTCCTTGATGAAGCATGCAAGCAAGCATACGTCATGTATGCAGCAAGCATGGTTTCTGTCACGGCGAGCAATAAATATAATCTATACATATAATAAAATGGTAGGAAAGTCAAAACTGTACATTGAATATTTTTAAAAAAGAATACTTGGGATGTGATCTACAATCGATACCGAAGCCAAAAATATAGTTTTTAGAATTTTTGTCTGTTTGTCTGTTTGTCTGTTTGTCTGTCCGGGATAAACTCAAAAAGTACTGCATGGATTTACTTCAAATTTGGCACGAATATTATTAAGAAGTCGGGTCAACACATAGGCTACATATTATCACGCTATCACCTACGGGGAACGAGCAGTGAACCTTTATTTCTTCAACGCATTCTGTAAGAACGTGTAATCTAACGACGCATATTTAAATGTTGTTATTATGTTAACCATGCTATAAGCTAGCTTCAAACTATAAAAAACACGCAATAAAAGTAACTTAGGCCGATAAACATAATTAAATGAATATAAGTAGTACCAAGAATTTTTTTAAAGCAGCGCCATCTATGAGATTTCAAAAACATCAAGTCGAATTACATGTGTAAGCCTTTTTGGGTATAAATAATTTAAATTTGATCATGTTGGTGAGCTTAATAGTTGTTATTAAAAGTCATAGATGGAGTTGTGCATGTTCTTAGACGTCCACCTGGAGAACAGCCAGCGCATATATTTTGATCCCGACGACGTTGCTGAGCGCTTGGAAAATCCGCGCCAAACTGTCTTGGCATTTTTCAGGCTCTGTGAAATCGACCAGTTTGCGAGGTTCCTTACGTATGACGAAGTGCCTTCATATTACACATTACGACAAGCAAAGGCGTGTTATAGTAATAGTCCTCCTGACCGTTTTCGGCCACGGCGGCCAATCTTAGCAGAGATTAGCCAACTGCGCGGGAGATATTATAGTGCACAAGTGTGTGCACAGGTGCACTCTCTGTTCCTTTCCTCTCATAGTCCGATGGGACGGCAATCCGACACGACCGGAGAGAGATCAGGCGCAGGACCAACGGCTTAACGTGCTTTCCGAGGCACGGGGGTACTATACCGCCAACTTCCAAACTCCGGCCTACTATTGGGTTTCTAATGAAAAACCCAATAATACTTTTTGTCCGACCCGGGAATCGAACCCAGGACCTCATACACAGCAGTCGCGCTTACGACCACTAGACCAACGAGGCAGTTCAAAAAAAAGAAAAAAGGGGTGTATTTAACCGACATCGACGAGGACGTGCTGTGGAAGGTTTTACGGGAATTTTCAAGGATACCGCATTGGGTAGAGTTTATACCGTGCACCTGAATAATGGTGAATGCTATTTTCTGCGGTTGTTACTTCACACGGTCCGAGGCCCAACGTCTTTCGCCTTTCTGAGGACATTTGATGGCGTGGAGTATCCCACTAACCGCGCAGCCTCGAAGTCACCTTCTCGACGGTGACCAAAACTGGGATGACACCTTCGCGGAGGCGAGCGTCAGTAACAGTCACAGCTGCATGCGTCATCTGTTTGCCGTCATCTTGGTGTTTTGTGGAGTCGCAAACCCGGTAGCATTGTGGGAGAAGTATCGCCATCATCTGTCTGAAGATATTCTCCGAGCTTTTAAGGCGTGCTACTAGAGACAAAGTCGAAGTAACTGATGAACGCGTGCTGAACACCTGTCGCAGTTCACTTCAACACGTGGTCATTTCTATCGGCGGCAATCCACTGGTCGAATATGGGTTACCAGCTCCCCAATCATCACCGCATCAAGACCGCGGTAATCAGGAGTAAAACGCTGAGGCATTTTACGATCCGGGTGTAATGACTACCATACGAAATGACCATGTCGCTTTGTTCTCTTCAGAGCGAAAACAAATTTATGACACCGTCCTTGAAAGCGTTGGGCAAAACCAGGGTAAAATGTTTTTCTTGGATGCTCCTGGTGAAACAGAAAAAAACATTTGTTACAACTGGCATACTTGCAGAGGTCAGGAAGCAAGGCAAAATTGCCATTGCTGTAGTGTCGTCGGGAATCGCTGCCACACTGCTTCCGGATGGCAAGACAGCACATGCCATGTTTAAAATTCCTATCGATTTAGAGAGTGCCGAAACGCCTGTTTGTGGTGCGTCACGTAACAATGATAAGGCACCCGTGCTCAAGGATTGCTCACTGATCGTATGGGATGAGTGTACGATGGCCAATAGGAAGGCAGTTGAGGCCGTGGACAGAACCCTGCAGGACATCCGCAGGAACGAACATTTGATGGGTGGTGTCACAGTTCTGTTCAGTGGCAATTTCCGACAAACGCTTCCCGTGGTGACGCGGGGATTGAGGGCTGACGAGGTGAATGCTTCATTGAAACGATCTTCGTTGTGATCACGAGATCGCACTCTGCGCTTGACCATTAATATGAGAGCTCGGCTCGGCGGCAATGCACGTGCTCAAGAATTATTAGATGTCTTTCTAAGTCTTGGCGAAGGCACTCTACCAGAGGAGAGAGGTGGACAGGTGGTGCTTCCAGAATCTCTCATTATAGTTGTATCCATCTAAGAAGAACCCATTCGCTGTGTGTACGGGGACATCAGTCGTATACCGCACCAACAGAATTGTTGGGTGTGTGAGCGGGCTATTTTGACGCCCAAAAATTACCAGGCTGCAGCAATTAACGAATGCATTCTCTCGGAAATTGAACGGAATGAAGTGGTCTACACCACTATAGACATTGTGTGTGGTCGAGCAAGATGACGCCACACATTATCCCGTGGAATTTCTGAACTCCCTCCCTGTCAGCAAGTGGACCTCCAGCGCATACCATCAAGCTGAAGGTCGGTGTCCCGATTATGCTTCTTCGGAACCTATCTGCGAACTGACCTCTAGATGAACTGCTTCTCACACGGGCAATAAATTGTACTTCGCTTGCTCCCGCGTCACCAGTCCTGACTCTCTATACATTTTGACTGCGGAGAGCCAAACCACTACTATGGTTTATCGAGAAGTCCTATAAGTATGTATTTTTACCCCATTCTGTATTCCTAATTCATTTTTTTCTCCATCTGCTTCAGTCACAACTTATGACTAAAGCAGGCTGAAAATCAGCACTTTTTGAAGGTCAATTTTACAAAAGCCAGTCTCCCTCTGTTACTGCACTTTCTGTAGATATAAAATGTAAAGAAGAAACGGGTAAATGGAAAGGTATTTTGGTGCTGTATAGCGTTCACGCAGACGACGTCGCGGGCAGCAGCTAGTTTTTAATACAGTTGCTCAAAAAGTGGCGTATTGCAGGGACGTATAGCGTTCGGGATGTGGGCTATTACGTACTCGTGCTTAGACGTGCGTTCTCTTTCCCAACTGTCAAAATAATGTCCATTAAAAAAAACCAACCACGAAGTTTTTACTAAAAAAAAATCATAGAAGTTTATATGATTCATGCAAATATTTCTAAAGAAGCTACTAATTTGTTTCAATATCAGATTTAATTATTTGTTTCATTCCATTTCATCTCATTAAATTTCATTTTCATTTCATACCAATAAAAAAAATCTCCTGAAGACTTGGCTGTATGGGCATAGTTCACTTTGCCTACCCAGAATGGGTGAAGAAAACAAAAAAAACTCTGCTTATATTCTTTTACGGTTGGCGCCATTTTCAAAAATGTTCTTTACGAGTTTAATTACGGTTTTATTATTTTATTAAATTGTTTCATTTTTTCGCAACTGTATTAAAAATAGTTGTTCAGTACACGTGCGGAACCGTCATTGCAACTTGTTCCAACTGTCAACCCTCGCCGTCGGCAGTGCCTAGGCTCGGGTAGACATTTGTCGGAACTCTTTGCAATGACAGGCTTTCCGCACTTATGAAATATACTATTGCTCATCAGAGACAACTATAACAATGATATACAGCCGTCTCTCCACAGAGATAACTATAACATTGTTACACTAATAATGTCATTATGTTTGGGCACAGTCATGACACTATTATTCCCAGCCGCATGGCTGCAAGCAAACGACAATCATGCTCCAAGCGAGCAGCAAACATGCAGCAATCATGCCTGCCAACATGCTGCATGTAGCAAGCATGGTTTCTGCCAAGGCTCCGGCGCTGAGGGGCTCCGGCGGCGTTCCCACGCGAGCGTATAATGTCGAAGATGATTTTAAGCTCACCTCCGCAGCTTTTGCTGGCGGCCCGCCTTGCCCATTCGCGCCTACACGTGGGCTTTAAATTACACTCTAGTGCAAACTAGATTACGTGGAGTCGATTTTGCAGCAACTCGTTCCTGTCACTAACCTTAGAAGCACAACATACTGATTTTTGAAGACAGCACTTTTCTACTAGCAATTTCTCATGTATCTTACAAACATTTAAACTCACATACTCAAACACCCAGACCCGGAAAAACAATTTATGTAAGGCCACACAAACATTTAACCAATTTCCGGGATGCATGACTAAGTTCTCATGTTCATGGGTCTTAATGTGGACAATGTAGTTTTTTTTTTGAGTTTTGTTGAAACCCCTTGTCCGATTTCGATAAAAAAAAATGGGACCATTTGGGAAGTATACCCTTTCCAATCGGTTAGCAAGTGACGGAGTTATGCCCTAACAAACATAAAAAAAAATCTACGAATTGAGAACCTCCTTCTTTTTTTAGAAGTCGGTTAAAAAATCTATAATATGATTTGCTCGTGTGGCAGACTTTATTTATACGATATGAAATATAAAGTACCGCGTCTGCCACCATGGTAGCCCTGCGTTGTCAATTCAGACTTCAACGAGCTGTAATGGTTGAAATCAGTAAGTAAAATGTCTGCCATTTTTTTTGTATTCAGGGTATTCTAATAAACCGAATTGACCTAATTAATTAGGTCGAGCTACGAGCAAATGATTTTTACCTACCTTCTGTGATAATGCAGAGCCCTGGATGTCTGGCTTATAGATTTTCTTCGTTATCAAGATGGTATTTACCATTAACCCCAGAGGCAGACACGAGCAAATGGTTTTTTTTTAAACCCTGCTAAAAATGCAGCAGCATACGAAATTAATTCCTTCAGAAAATTTTGTCGTATTGATTAGAACTTTAATGCCTATCAATACGAAATACGAGCAAATCATATACTTAAAATGTACGCCAGCACCCTAGCTTAGTGACATTTATAGTCATGTCAATCTAAACTATATTGTTCTGTATGGAACCCGCGACACCAGACGCATCAGACAATCGCCTCAGCCCATAAATTAACCCAGTTAGACCGACCGACCAATACATGAGTTATTTTATTTTATTTATTCAAACATGAAAAAAATAGGTATCATCATCATCATTTAAGCTGAAAGACGTCCACTGCTGGACATAGGCCTCCCCTAGGTATGCCAAAGTATATTAAGGAAAAGAATATTATACAAAAACAAGAGATCCTTTTAATAAATCGCCTGTCCGTGGTCCGTGGCTAAAAAAAGGAAGTGACTATCTTAATCTTACCATTTGAGAAGACTGGAACCGCGTATTCGGATAAATATAAAACACTAAAATCAAATTTATATTATTAATTTGCGTACTATATATATTTTATTTTATTAAATGTAAAAATATAATATTTCACAATTTTATATTTTAATATGCTACAAATTGAAATTATTATTTATTTTTATTTCCATTTACACTATTTTGTTTTCTGAGTAATATTAAAATTTAAAAAAATATTTTCCAAAGTTTAAATTACTAAAAGAAGTTATTTTTTTAGTTTACGAACGCACGAATAAACATTATTAAATTATATTTTTTTTTCCGAATAACCAACGACTTTTTCGAAATTAATACTTACAAGGGACTTAGAAATTTTTTCGGAATCGCGGGTAGTTTTGCTCTGAACTAAGCGTCAGGTTGCAGGCAAAATCACTCCGGACTGTGAGGAACTTACATTGCCGCCCCGCAAACTGCGCGCAGCCGCGCTGTGCACCCTGACTCCCATCGCCCCGCCCCTGTACCAAATGCAACAGATATATAATACGTAAGTTTCAGTCCCTGCTTTAATTAACTACGTTCTAGCATTTAGTATTACTACAAAAATCTTACACAAACTCACATCATTTTTGTATGAAGGTCGACTTAAGCTATAGAACGACAGCTGTTGCGACCCTTGCATACCTCTTCCGATGAGAGAAATGATTTTGCATTTCGGTTGGTAGAGTAGCCACAAAGTAAAGTGCAAAATCCCCGTGCATTTGTGAACAACTAGGTATGTAACACTGTTGAAATGTAGCGTTCGCGTAGTAAGATAATGCATGTTTCAGGATTATGATGTGTTGTTTTTACACAGAGGGGCCGATTATCCCGTCACTGCGGGTTGTTCGAAAGAGATATCGCGGTCTCGACACAAAGGGCTTAGAAGAAACATGGGTGGTTCCCCCCCCCCAAAAGAAAGAAAGCCAAACACAACATCACGCCTATAATCCTCAAAAGGGTAGACAATGAGGTGTGATGCAACAGAAAAGTGCGTAAATAAGATTGTTTTAAGAACGTTATGGTACGGAAACGCAAAGTAAGATTAAAACTGTTCGGCTTCGTGAAAATTCAACCACATTATGATGCTTCACCGTATCTCTGCCACTCTCGTTCATACCTATGTTCATTGTTCAGCGATGATTTGAGTAATGTAGTTTGATTTTGTTTGATAATGATTGTGGTCTATTCATATTTCTTCTTTATCGTGTGGTTAATAGGGCCTAAACTGAGTTGTTTTTATGCCACTCATGAGCCTCTGGCTTATTTATTTATTTAAACTTCATATACAATAGTGGTACATAGGCGGACTCGATGCCACAACGCATTCTCTACCGTCAACCTTTTTTTTAGGGTGTGGGAAATTATCAAATGACTCCTCCCGCTCTGGCGGAGCGGTAGGGAGTGTCAGACTTCTACTGACTAAAAACCACCCATGTTCCTTCTTAGCCCAGATTAGATTATGGATCAGAATGTTGGGCCACAAAAGGGATGAATAAAAGGCATTTACATGTAGCTGAGATGTGAATGCTTAGGGGGATGTGTGGTGTTACGCGAATGGATAAAATAAGGAATGAGTACATAAGAGGAAGTCTGAAAGTGGCGCCGGTGGCTGAAAAGCTGTGTAGAAATCGGTTATCGTTGTATGGGCATGTGATGCGGAGGAATGAGGAGAATGTAGTGAGGAAGGTCTTGAATATGAATGTGGATGGGCACAAGAGTAGAGGAAGACCAAAGAAACGATGGATGGATTGTGTTAAGAATGATATGGCAAGAAAGGAGGTGTCTCATGAGATGACGAGAAACAGAGAAGTATGGAAGAAGAAGACATGCTGCGCCGACCCCAAATGAATTGGGATAAGGGCAAGAGAATGATGGTGATGATTCCTTCGTAGCCCTTGTGCCAAGGCCACGGTATCTCTATCGAACAATACACAGCCCCGACGCGTGTCGCTCCTTCCATGTTGCTGACATCTCTTTGAGGCACGCGTGGAACACGAACACGCCATCGACACGGCCTGTCGTCGTCATAACAGACTGACGGCGAGCTAGCCCATTATTCACCGTCCACAGGCCCGCGTCTACGGTGGCCGGAAGCCATATCGTGGCCCCCGACGCGACGCCTGGAGCGTCTCCCGCGGCGGCTGAGACGTGAGGTTCTCTCCCTCTCACTATCGCCTCCAGATTCCATGGCAGCAATCCGGCAAGGAGGTTTGCCAGTTTGTCAATCATCTCTACCAGGGTTTTTTTTTTCTTTATTTGAATGGCTTTATCGCTGAGCGATAACGTCGTCCTATAAAATTAACAATAGCACTAGAACTAACAATAAATTATTTCAAAACAAAAGCTGCTAACTTATATAAAATACGAGCTTGTTCCGACAAAGGACAAGCCAGGATTGCGTTACAAACATACTCCCACATCATATATTTGGGTAATTCCAAGTAAACTATATCTCATAGCCTCATTCCGTACACACTCCATGAAAACATGTTGCACATCTTGGACTATTCCACAATCTTCACAGTTGGGAGAAGTAACCTTTTTCATAAGAAAGCCAAACTTATTCGATGGAATATGACCGGAACGAAGTCTTAGAGCCATAACTATAACACTCCTACTAGACAAAATGATCAATCCAACTATTCACTGAAAGTTGCAGCTGGATACTACCAGGGTTACTTTTGGGTTAAGTAAGTCAACATTGTGATAAAAATAATAAAAACACAAAATATGTAGAAAATAACGTCATGCTTTTATTTTTTATTGAACTTTTAAAAATAGGCGTCAGTGTGCTAGTTTGCCGTCATATAATTTAATCCAATTATTCCACGCCAATACTCGAAAAAATAAAAAATAAATGCATTTTGTCGAGTGTGTAACACACGATTTTTGATTAGTGAGTAATCAACCAGCAATATTTTTTCAAATTATAGTAAAATTGACGTGCATAGTTTGTTTGTATTTCTTGAGTATTTTTTTTTAATATATTAAAGTAAAATTGACGTGGATAGTTTGCTTGTATTTTTCGACGTCTTGTTTGGCTTTCTCATTCGAAGGAAACAGGGGAAGCCTCAGAAGGGAAAAGTACAGGCTAACACACAAAAAAAAATTGGATGTTACACTAAGTACAATCTATTGCATGTTTGAATGTGTTCAGTTGCTACGGCGTAGGACTGCTACGGCGTAGGACTGCTACGGCGTAGGACTGCTACGGCGTAGGACTGCTACGACGTAGGACTGCTACAACGTAGGACTGCTATACGTAGGACTGCTACGACGTAGGACTGCTACGGCGTAGGGCTGCTACGACGTAGGACTGCTACGACGTAGGACTGCTACGGCGTAGAACTGCTACGACGTAGGATTGCTACGGCCTAGGACTGCTACGGCGTAGGACTGCTACGGCGTAGGACTGCTACGGCGTAGGACTGCTACGGCGTAGGACTGCTACGACGTAGGACTGCTACGGCGTAGGACTGCTACGGCGTAGGACTACTACGGAAACATAAGGAAACTGTTCATAGGACATTGTTCTGCTATCATAAATCGTGCGCCCTGGGGCCAAGAGCATCGGAAAATTATGTATTGACGATCATTAGGAAACTCCTTTGCAGAGTAACTTATATTTAAAAAAATATATTATATTTTGAGTTTATAATCGAACCAACCATACCAACGAATATTAATAACTGGAATGTGCACGTGCAACTCAAAACTGTTCCGAGCGAGATTACCTCGAAAGTGGATATCATAATAAGGTGAAAACCCCTGAAAGAAATCAAGGTTCACATTTAGCAGTCTAAATTTTTTCTTTGGTTCACTTTAATTCTAAAGGTTGCTTTGTTACTTCGTAAAGTTTTTTAAACATCATTATTTTGAATAAACTGCTACCAACGCAAAGCGCGGTGCTAGAAAGTTATATAAAACGCAATCATAACTGTCCCAAATTAAGAAGTTACACATATTTATTTAGACATACACATTCCAGTTAGTATATAAGTTCCTTGTCGCTCATCAGAAACTAACGGGATTCAACACATTCTTACAGCCTCCTACCATCCAGCTTCAAATAGATTAGCAGAAAATGCAGTTAGGCTACTAAAAAAAGTGCTAAAGAAGGCTATGACAAAATATAGAAAATACCATTTGGCCATATCGTCGTATCCTACGAATACGAAGGGCGGGCGTAACGAACATAAAGTCATTTTATTGTATTACATAATTGCATTCTGCTCAGTTTACCACATGTAACCAGTTTAGCAAAACAAATAAAAACGGTACAGGTCAAGAAATAATTAGGCTTTCTCAAAAGCCACAATCGCTCTCGCTCCCCCTTCTTTCATCGGGAGTAGTAAAGTTGTGCAGACGCGTTCAGTAAATATATTGCAAATGGGTTGACTCAAAATTTCAGTCTTAGCCATACTTACTTACTTAGCCGCCCTGCAAGAGATATTAAATGAGCAGCTATTGTAGCCGTGAATCAAGCGTAATCCCCAGAAAACCGTTTCATCTACGAATTCTATTTACTCGTTATTTAATAAATTTGTTTAAGTATAACGCTTAACTTTTTTATATTGTCTTCAGAATAACCTAAGAAATCTCGACATCCATTGCCAGACACTTTTGACGAGTGCAATACGTCATTACGAAAGTTACTACGTCGAATCACAAGGCGCCGAATGTTTGCGACAACGAATACTGTGAGTACGAAAACACGTAGCGACGCATCACGTTATAACGAATGCACGAGACTTCGAATCACGGAACAACGAATGCACGTTACAACGAAAATCGTCACACCGAATCACGTGACACACAATCACAACAGAAAAAAGAAATCAATTTTTTTTTCTACCTTTTTTACATTGACGAATTGTTTATATTAGGTTGTACTATTGGTAAGTATTGCTCGGCCACCTTGAAAATATTGCCGGCTACACGTGAAAATGCTTGGCCATACCAAACGTGTGGGTATGGCCGGGCCATTAGTGCAATATGCAATTATACTGATGCATAATTAAAGTAGTAAAAAATATTTGATTTTGTTTTACTGTTTTGCTGTCGGTGATATGTTCGTTGTTACGTTAATTCGGGGTCACGTGATTCGGTGTGACGATTTTTGTTGTAACGTGCATTCGTTGTGACGTGATGCGTCGCTACGTGCTTTTGTACTCACAGTATTCGTTGTCGCATACATTCGGCGCCGTGTGATTCGACGTAGTAACTTTCGTAATGACGTTTTGTACTCACTTTTGACAGTGCAACCCCCTGCTAGACACATTTTACCACTTCGTAAGTGTCTATCTTTCAATCGATTTACTTTAAAGAGAAATGGTTTTAGAAACATCAATGTAATTTTTAAAGACCTATCTATAGACACCCCACACGTATACATTTGCTAAAAAAAAAGTTTCAGTTCCATAAATGGGTGACCCCCTTAATCTTGTTTTTGTATGAGAATCGTAAAATGGTTCACAGAATACATCTACTTAGCTAGTTTAAATTGCGTAATCCTAATAGTTATAGAATGGAGTGGCTGTGCCGAACTTTCAATGTGTCTGGCAAGATGTAAAAACCATTGAATCTATCCGGGTATTGAGGTACGAGTAACATATTTTTATAGGTCCCCAAGCAACGTATATAAAATTCAGCTTTTATAGTGTAACAAGAATCATTGTAATAATCATTGTTTATGCATTAGGCACGTTCCCCTTGAATATTGTGGTTGTGAATTTCAAAATTAGCCTTCTTGGTTTCTCCAATATGTTTATATAATGGTTAATTGCAATAAGAAGTTAGTAACTTGGTGCAATAGAAAACGGTTCAATAATTGAGGTTTTAAAGTGAAGCTATACCGAACGAGGCTGAGATTCTAATGTGGTTAGTATTGATAGAGAACCTAACAGCTATCGTTCCTCGTGAAGAATTCGAGAATCTTCGTAGGCTGCTCCCATTGGTGCTTCTTCGACGACATCCCTCAAGGTCCTCTCATTGACTGTCCGAAGATGATGAGCTAATTTTGGAGTCATGACGTCACACACACGTAAGTTTATGAATACATAACAATTAACAACGAATGCACACTACCTACCTCGAAAAACTGAACAACGAATGCACGCAACCTCGAAAAACTGAACACCGTAGCCATGCGATCTCGAATAACTCAATCTCTTTGTGTGTTTCGTTTTCGTATTCATAAACATACGGGGACGTGTTATTAGATGTTACACTTTTCTAAGTCACGTAACACACTCGTATTCAACTAGCTTACACAAGCTTTTTACAGACCACTTTATACTTGAATATCTTCAGAAGGTAATTAACTGACCTTGTATTTACTGCAATATCAAATTGTTTTAAATTTGGCTGACAGTGGTTAGGCCAGTAGAAATATTTTGGTAAACCGATGAAAGTCCTGCTTATAGGACTATAAGCAGGACTTTCATCGACCAAAGAACCTGCAAATTATAAGTCATAGTTTGATTTACTAATAGGCAAGGCTGCTACTTTTAGAAGGAGTACCTAACTTGGATTGTACTTACTTTTACGTAAATAGGTACACCTTCTCCTCGCTTAGGTCCTGGCACAAATACTGCACTGTCTCTGAACTAATTTTATAATTGTCAAAGCAGTCGTATTCAGGCTGATCGAAAGCCTAGCGGTTAACGCTCCGTTAGGACTTCCTTTCGTTTTTCTCGGCATAAAAACTGAGGAGATGACGTCAGTAGGTAAGACCCAAATACATTTTTCAAATCAAAATTTCTCAACAAAAACCAATAAAAATGATCTAGGTCCGATGCAATGAAGACAATAATTTCACATTTGTTGAGAAGAAATGTTTCTACCAAATGTCAAAAGACTTTTGTCGACTGAAGCTTTTTTTACGAAGATTTGCTAGTGGCACTGCAATTCTACGCAGACAAGCCATAGTGTCTCCGCGGAAGAGTTCGTCGTTTTGAGGGAATACATTATTATTCATCATCAGCCATTAGACGTCCACTGCTGGACAAAGGCCTCCCCGAACGCTAAAAGAATGGCAGCCTGCCGTTCGCATGCACCGGTTGCCCGCGACTCTCACGATGTCGTCGGTCCACCTAGTGGGAGGCCTACCAACGCTGCGTCTTCCGGTTCGTGGTCGCCACTCGAGAACCTTCCTTCCCCATCGGTTGTCGGTTTCAACTTGCATATTCTGAGAGCTATGTCGGTGACCCTGGTTCTTTGGTGGATTTCCTCATTTCGGATCTTATCGCACAAAGAATATCTATCCTCAAATCTTGTCATTGTGCTTGCTGATTTTGGTTTGATTGCGAAAATAATGTTGTCTATAAATAATGGTAATATTTGTAAGGCCTACAGATAGAACTTGCTCCGGGTCTGGGTATTTGTGTATGTGAGTTTAAATGTTTGTGAACGCACCCACGATACAGGAGAAGTACCTAGTGTGGGGCAGGATCATTCCCACTAGTTCTACTGCACAGTCCTACGATACAACTAGTGGTTTTTTATTTTTATTTTTGTTGTCCCACTAGTTCTACGATTCAAGGTGGTACGAAATCGTAGAACTAATGGGAACGAAAAGTCATTGGATTTTTTCGTTCCCACTAGTTTTACGATACGTTTTATAAAACTAAACTAAAACTTAAACTAAATGGTGGAGTAAAAGGGAATTAAAAAACCAAAAAACCCGACTGAAAAAACTGAAAAGCAAAAAACAAGCACATTTTGAATTAAACAAAACTTGGAAGCAGGCGGGGTTCTATTATAGCTCTATTTTTTTCATTTCATAATTTAATATTCAAATGAACCCCGGCTGCTTCCAAGTTTTGTTTAATTCAAAATGTACTTGTTTTTTGCTTTTCAGTTTTTTCTGTTAGTGGAGTGCCTGGAGCATTCAAAACCGTAAAACCTCGGATTAGAGTTATAGTGAATGAATTAATATGATCGATGTGGGATATTGAATATTTAGTAAAACAGCAGTTAATCATTAAGATAAATTGATTTCTACGTCTAGTCATAGGTAGAGGACCCATTAGATCCAAAGAAATTGTTTGAAAGGGCCTGGAACAAATTTTTGGTTTACCCATAAGTTTGTTAAACTATAAATTGCAATGTTTAACCAATTTTTTTTTGTGCAATCCATTGTTTCATTGTTTAAACAAATTATAATGAAAAATTAATATTTGACCATATGTTATTTTCACTTATTATTTTTATTTATTTATATGTTAAATCTTACCTGAGTAGACATATAGGTACATTTTTCAAAGATATAAGAGAGAGAGACTTAAATAAGCATCGAACTATATATACAAGGCCTACAATGTTCACACATTCAGAAAACAATCGTTAAAAAGAATATATACAAAGGTAAGTAAATAATAATTATGAAAATACCTAGATGTTGTCATTAGTGCTGTACTGCCCACCGTTACCTGATCCGCTACCGAGGTCAGGAAAAGTGAAGCCGCCGGAGACTAGGGGCCGTGAGCTTTCCGAGGCACGGAGGAACCTCGGTCTTTAATGGGTAGTTACCGAAAACCGAACTTAGTCAAACAGGCCTTAACAGGCAGTTATTCTCAAGCAATGAGCACCTTCATAAATAATTTAATTTAATTTTTAATCTTTATAATCTTGTTAATTAATTTGATCTTCAAATTATTCTCGTTGGGCTAAAAGCACGGAGTCTGTGGTTTTGTTTACCAATGATTAACATTCAGACGATTCATAAAAGCGTAAAGAAAAGGATTTTTTTAAATTATATTTTCTATTTAGATACTCATTATCTTCTTGCCCTTGTGCGTGTATTGTACGTTTTCTTATTCCATTCTCGTCTGTTAGTCGTCAAGGCACTATTGATTCATTTCTACCAAAAACAACAACCACCAAAAGATCCAACAAAAAATACGATATGGTTTTGCAATACAACGTTAATTAAAAATATTTCAATCATACGAGATATAATGCAAATGGTCACCAGATAATTGTTTCTACAGTTTAAAGGTACTCATGCGACACAAAATGTAATGACCAAGTCTTTGGAAACTTAATCGCATTACATACACGTGTACTAGTAATTTGGAAATTGCGGGGCTGCCGTTTAAAAGCTGGCAAAATTATTATTAATTTTATTCATCATATTTTCACCAAATCGGTTTCAGTGTAGTAATAATTAAATCATGGTACCTATCGAGAGCTGTGCAAAGTTAAAACTATGAAGCGTTTGATTAACACTTAATCAAACGCTTTATAGTTTCTCTATCTTTGTGTAATCATCATTTTTCTGTAATTAACTTTTAGTTATAAGAGGACAGGAAATCTATGCTTAGCTCTGAATTTTATAGAGTAGTCAATCGGTCATAGGCACACTTCATCGTTGACATTTAGAAATATTGCCAAAGGAACGCTTCGGAACTATTTAATGATTTAAGTATCGGATGGGTTTATGAATAAATAACCTATAACATTACATAACATCACTCCATAATCCCCTAAGGGTTACGCAGCAGTACCCCTGATAGTACACTCGCATTTCGCCAGTCATGTTTAGGTCCCATGAAATAGGGGGCCAGCCAATTGCCATCAATCGGGCACAATTCAGACTCCGTGGCTGCTACTGAAAAATTCCTGCTGGAAAAACCAAATAATACTTTGCCCGACCCATGAACCGAACCCAGGTCCTCATGCTCAGCTGTCGCGCTTGCAACCACTAGAACAACGAGCGAGGCAGTCCGAATAAAGATTATAATAAATGTTACTAGCATAGGTAAATACAAAAAAATACTGTTTAAAGTGAAAATATATGGTCAAACATTAATTTTTCATAATAATTTGTTTAAACAATGAAACAATAGTGCACAAAAAAAATTGGGTAAACATTGCAATTTATAGTTTATATCCCACATCGATCATATCAATTCATTCACTATATCTCAAATCCGAGGTGCAAACCCCTAGGCGCTCCACTAAGTCGGGTTTTTTGGTTTTTTAACTACTTTTCTATTTCCAACTTTTTAGTTCTTTTGTGTTTGTTCTTTCGTTGGTCGCGTAAAATTCTTCGCAGATGATTTAATTTTTGTGCTTGTTTATAGGATTTGTCACTTCAAGACGAATCTAACGACGTATATTTCATTCAAACCCTTCATCCGTTTAGGAGTTATGAGGGAACAAAGAAACGGACATACATACATACATACACGTCAAACACATAACCCTCCATTTGGGCTTCGCCGCAGTCGGGTAAAAAGGAAAAGAAATGAAACTACAATGGTCTTTAAAAATAAATAAGAATATAATAAGAAACATAATTAACACGTAAACGCAGCCTTACGTGAAGGCGTGTAGCAGCTGGGTGCTGTGGTTTGGGGGCCAACGCTCGGCTATCGGTCGGCTGAATCCCCGCTGTCCCAGCACCTCTCGCTTACTGCCACTAAGCAGTCTCAGCAGTAGACGCCTCTTCCACTGGTTTAGGAGTTGTCTTGTCAGATTTTGTGGAGTGTTTAGAGTCGTCGCCCTCACGTACACTGAATGGAGCAGAAAAACATGAGGTACAGCTATTTATTTTCGATGGTTTTTTTTTATGGAAAGTCAGTTTTTTTTGTGCAATGTTACGCGATATTCCTGGGTCATAACAATTATTACTCCATTGACATCGAGTATGCGTAGCGCCGACATTAGAGCAATTACTGCAACGGTGACGCCTACAAACTTTTCTGGTCAAGTTCTGTTGATGGCGTCGTCGCTTAGATTAAAAGTGCACATGTCATGGAGATATCTTTCGTTTTTAGTATAGATTAGTAATGGGTAACTACTCACTCATAATCAGCGGCTTCGTTGGTGGCTTCGGTATTGACTTCGATGCCGGTTTCGATATCGGCCACCACATGTTGTGTGTCTGAGGGCCCGAACTCAGTGGGTATCGTAGTCAGTTCCAGCTCATCATTTTCATCATCAGCTAAGTCACTGAAATAAATCATGGTGGTCGTGAAGATATTCTTAACAGTGATACAGTTTGTCTTCATCGGCTTACTGCTGGGCAAAGACCTTTCACCGTTCTTGTTCAATACGTTGGTTTTCTACAACTCTACTTAGATTACGATTAATAAATAAATAAAATAAAAATAAAAATAAAAATAAAAAAGCCTTTTAATTCATGCATGCAATTTTCGCTTTTTATAAAGTTGTTAGTTTTACATTTTACTTAACCTAGTGTTAAAAATGTAATCGTGTAAATAAACATTTTGTTTTGAGACCCACAGGGCTGCAATAATTTTAGAAGACCCATTCTATTAAAAACATTGAAGGAGTGTGCAAGCTATTTAAACTTATCGATGCAGGGATTTTTGTTAGAGTCAAGTGTCTCCTATCTACATCTCTATCTTGTTTTAAAATTATAATTGTATAAAAACTACAAAAAACACGTTTTTGAGTAACGTCATTTTATTTCTTATATTTTTAGCATATTATTCTTTAATTTGATATCAATATAATAGGATGCATACCTGCAGGGCTATTGCGTATCTTTTAAATCATCAAGTGCCAAGTGGCTATCAAGTGTCCATCAATTAACTGTCAAATGGTTAGTTTTTGTACCAAACCATAACCAATTGACAGTTAATTGATGAACACTATAATTATGATAGCCACTGACATTTAAAAGATACGCAATGAATTAAGAATGACGTCACTCAACTAATCATGCATGTCATCCAAAACTAAACATGTATTTAAAACAGCTCAATCGGAAACCGGGAAGGGGATCGAAATATTCTAAGTTTTTTTTCGTAATTTGTTACAGGAAATTGTACCCACACACACAACACACACACACAACACACACACACACTAGTTACACGTAGTTGTTGTGCACAGCTAAGTAGCCTTTACAAGTAAACAAAAAGTAGTCAACCAAGAAACAATGGATGTCCTTTTTAAAAGATGATATAGCACGTAAGGAATTGTCTAATGTCTGATGAGATGACGAGAGCGGCGACTCCAAAATAAGAATAAACCTAAGTTATTTAAAACTTGTTACAATGATACTCGTAATGTGCTTAAATGTATGTAAGTAACAAAATCTAAAATATATTTAATAGTTGCAAGTTTAGATAGGATAATGCTGAATTCAAATATTGTGTAGCGACCTGCCCCATCTATGTTTATTTAAACACGTGTTTCAGGCCATCACTTTACAAAGAACAATAATTTAAGGCTGTTTCCTCGTGGTCATACTATTTTTTTTTCTATGTGCTTTTCATTACGAATACAAGGAAAGTTGATGGAAATAGGCTTGCGCCCAATTACCTAAATCGAAAGAATGAGGAAAGAAAGGGGATTTATTGGTTTCACAAAGGACAAAAAAATTGTCAAAAAAATTAAAAAAGTAAACATAAGAGAAACACTTAAAATCGGTTAAATCTAATCGGCGGGTGGCAATAGGCTTGCTCCTAATTACATCGGTTGATGGCAATAGGATTGCTCCTAATTAGATTGGTTGATGCTAATAGGCTTGCCCCTAATTACATCGGTTGATGGTAATAGGCTTGCACCCAATTACATCAGTTGATGGTAATAGGCTTGCTCCTAATTATACATTGGTTGATGGCAATAGGCTTGGTCCCAATTACATCAGTTGATGGCAATGGGCTTGCTCCTAATTACATTTGCTGATGGCAATAGGCTTTCCCCCAATTACACCAGTTGATGGCAATAGGCTTGCTCCTAATTACATTGGTTGATGGCAATAGGCTTGCTCCTAATTATATCGGTTGATGGCAATAGGCTTGCTCCTAATTAGATTAGTTGATGGCAATAGGCTTGCCCCCTAATTACATCAGTTGATGGCAATAGGCTAGCTCCTAATTACATCGGTTGATGGCAATAGGCTTGCCCCCAATTACATCAGTTGATGGCAATAGGCTTGCCCCCAATTACATCAGTTTATGGCAATAGGCTTGCTCCTAATTACATCGGTTGATGGCAATAGGCTTGCCCCCAATTACATCAGTTGATGGCAATAGGCTTGCCCCCAATTACATCAGTTTATGGCAATAGGCTTGCTCCTAATTACATCGGTTGATGGCAATAGGCTTGCCCCCAATTACATCAGTTGATGGCAATAGGCTTGCCCCCAATTACATCAGTTGATGGCAATAGGCTTGCTCCTAATTACATCGGTTGATGGCAATAGGCTTGGTCCCAATTACATTGGTTGATGGCAATAGGCTTGCTCCTAATTATATCGGTTGATGGCAATAGGCTTGCTCCTAATTAGATTAGTTGATGGCAATAGGCTTGCCCCCTAATTACATCAGTTGATGGCAATAGGCTAGCTCCTAATTAAATCGGTTGATGGCAATAGGCTTGCCCCCAATTACATCAGTTGATGGCAATAGGCTTGCCCCCAATAACATCAGTTGATGGCAATAGGCTTGCTCCTAATTACATCGGTTGATGGCAATAGGCTTGTCCACAATTACATCAGTTGATGGCAATAGGCTTGCTCCTAATTACATCGGTTGATGGCAATAGGCTTGTCCACAATTACATCAGTTGATGGCAATAGGCTTGCTCCTAATTACATCGGTTGATGGCAATAGGCTTGGTCCCAATTATATCGGTTGATGGCAATAGGCTTGCTCCTAATTAGATTAGTTGATGGCAATAGGCTTGCCCCCTAATTACATCAGTTGATGGCAATAGGCTAGCTCCTAATTACATCGGTTGATGGCAATAGGCTTGCCCCCAATTACATCAGTTGATGGCAATAGGCTAGCTCCTAATTACATCGGTTGATGGCAATAGGCTTGCTCCCAATTACATCAGTTGATGGCAATAGGCTTGCCCCCAATTACATCAGTTGATGGCAATAGGCTTGCTCCTAATTACATCGGTTGATGGCAATAGGCTTGCCCCCAATTACATCAGTTGATGGCAATAGGCTTGCTCCTAATTACATCGGTTGATGGCAATAGGCTTGCCCCCAACTACATCAGTTGATGGCAATAGGCTTGCTCCTAATTACATTGTTTGATGGCAATAGGCTTGGTCCCAATTACATCAATTGATGGCAATAGGCTTGCTCCTAATTATATTTGTTGATGGTAATAGGCTTGCTCCTAATCACATCGGTTGGTGGCAATAGGCTTGCTCCTTATTACATTGGTTGATGGCAATAGGTTTGCTCCCAATTACAACAAATAATTTGACAGCTGTCAGTAGAAAGCGATTCTCCCTAGGGCTGAAAAGTGGCCCTTTCAACCCGCTCCGCAGGCATGTTCTGATCTACTTTCAGAGTATGAGTAATTAACACTCGACTTTTCATCACCCTCTATGAGAAAATAAAAGGCGCCTCATATTTTATTGTAATATTATTATTTAATAAAAATAGAGTGACGACACGTTTAAATCCATCAGACATATTAATTACGAATATGTTTTACGTAACACAACACACAAGACAACACGTTACTAAACAACCTTCTACTCCATATTAAGAAATATTTGTCGTATGCCTTTAAATATTTCTCCCGGGATTTCGTAGGGATTAAGTTTTGTATGACGTTATTAATAGCTTCTATTTTTATTGTTTCAGGAGTTAATGCACTATCACTTTCAGAACTCGACGTAGAGCTCATTTTTTTTGCACAAAATACAATAATAAAGTCCGTACCGATTATTAGAACAGGGAAGGAAATCGCGCGCTTTTGTTTTTTTTTTAATTTAGTTACCGCGTCTCCTCGCACCGTACAGCCAACACAATACAATTTGTGTTCGATTTCAATGAACGATTCATGTTCTAAATTCAAATCTCATTACTACCGCTAAAAAGGCTAATGGAGAAAAGAGCTACTTTGCTCGCACTTAAAGAGGAACAAAACGACACTTTTCGAATTGAAGGGATGAAATAGTAGATTATTGCATCGAGCACTAAGTAATTTATTATTGCACCGAGTGCCTGATTTAGAGCCTGAGCGTTAGCGAGGGCTCTAATCTAACAGGCACGAGGGCAATATAAATTACTTAAGGCGAGGTGCATAATCTGCTTTCTTTCAACTATTGGAATAGTAGATAAAAGAAACTCATAACAAACAGCTAAAAGATTTTCTCTAACACTGTCGGTTTCATTTAGAATGTTTTCCGGAGTTAATGTGTCGCTCAATGATTCCATTTTAATTCGAATCCGAAGCACTCAAAATCAGATAGTATCACACTTTATCGTTTCCAAAAATATTGTCAAGCAAAATTAACAAAGTTTCCGCCAAATCACTTTTTTAAATTTCTTTCATTTGTTAGTAGTTAGCAGCAATCATTTTTATAAATTTGGAACAAGTAGGATAGAAACGAATAATATGTACGTCAAAAAAGTATTGATATCGGCTGGCTGAATAGAGCTAATCCATTGAGATTGGCACCGGTGCGATTAAAAAAAATAAACTGTGCAATAATGTTTCATACATTTTTATTGCTCTAGCTAGAGCATTAAAGACTCGCTTTGTACTGAGTTTTTAGTGTGATTGTGATGAAATTGAAGCATAGTTGGAAGAAAAGAATATTAATCTATTAACAGCTTATAACAATAATCAAATAGGTACACAAAACACTAAAACTAGCTGAAGTAAATATGTACAAAAGAATTTCATAATCAAACCACAACTTCTAGAAGATTTCCTGTGTCTGTGTTATGTATCGCTAAATAAATCGATTTCAGAAAGCTCATTTTTTTATTACTTCTATATAAGTTTGTATAATTATTGTTGAGACTATTATACAGAATAGAACCCAAATTAGCAAAGGCAAGTCTCGTTTGTGGCTTTGTTTGCAAACCAGGTTCTTCCTTCTCCTATCGGAAGAAACTTTGGTCACAGGTGTAGAGTGCTGGTATAGTATTATGTGAAGAATATACAATTATTGCCACACTGATATTGTAGACCTGGTGTGTAAGAAACTTAAAAGGACGAAAGGTAGCAACCTGTAGATTTTATTTTTCAGCACGGTCTAGAGGAAGAATAATTGCCACCCCAGGATTTTATACAATAGTTTAGAATAGACTGAAACAACGCTTAATACGTCGATTTTATTAATTTAAAATGGGCTATATTACGTAGACTATATTCATATAATAGTTTGCGCAGTCTAGTACACAGTAAGTCGACTTTATTAATTTCCACACATTTTACAATGTTAGTACGATAATATAACAGCTTCTGTCAAGTGCTTTGCAACAAAACCAACAATTTAACATTACTCAAACCGACCATGTTACGGTTTATGCTGCGTATATTATATAATTATGTAAGCAAAGTAAGCGCTTAGTCGCCAGAACGAAGAAAGTGTTTAAAGTCCCAACATTACAGATTTTATATTCAGACACAGTAAAACTATCTAGATTACTAATAAAGTTAGCCAATAGTTCATGATGGTAACAAATAAAGAAGAAATAAAAATGTATATTACAAGTAATAAGGGATGAGCTACCTGTGTATCTGCCTACTAAATAGAATATTCTGTGGCGCTCTTAGGCTCCCTCTATTGAGTTAATATAGTTGGACTCTGCAACTTACATCACCGGTAGGACGGTCACATTTCCCCTTGAATCTTTTTCACGTCGTCGCTCACTGGGGGAAGAAGATTTTCTGCTGCAATTTTTAAGGAGTGTCCAGTCTCTGCACAATGGATGTCTAAGGGAGTTGTTTCACGACAAAATTTTGCTGCGTGGCCAAACTGCTGGCAATTGTAGCAAATGGTGACTATCTCAAAATCTCCCACAGGGCATGATTTCCAAGTATAATAGCTTCGGTTGATTAGCCTCTTTATTATGCCAGTGGGTATATAGATGCAGGCAGAAAGACCTTTCTTACCCATTTTATGGTTCAATTTAAAGTTCAAAATAAATTGGAATAAGGGCAGAAAATAATGTTGAGTAATAGTCAACCTAATTATAAATGTACTTACTTGAATTACTTACAAAGAATAAGAACAATTTTTGAACTGTAAATGTAAGTTTCACCTAAAGGGGATAGAACCGATGTGGCATATCAACCTGTCCGCCATTTTGTTTTTTTTTCGAATTTGCGGCCAACAATGAAAGTAGTATGAATGGATAGAGGACATATAGACGAACAAAAAATGTACAGTAACACGGTACCTAAAGTGTCACGTTACCGAGATATTTGAAGTTAAAGATCGACAAATGTGTACAATGACAATCATTAAATATTTAAAAATATTGCCTTTTTACGTGTATAGGCGTTCAATTGTATCCAAACAATAGTTCCCAGGTTGATTATTATCGTACGCACAATAAAATAGCTTCACATCGCAATGAAACACTATGTTTTGTCAAAAAATTGTTTTCTCGTGCTCCTAGTAGTATGTAATGTGCCTACTCTCTTTCAATAACCAGAAATAATAATAATCAACACCTATATACCCGTAAAAGCTCTATTTTTTATGTGGTCATTGTACTCATATGTCCATCTTTGCCTTCAAATATCTCGGTAACGTGACACTTTAGGTACCGTGTTACTGGACATTTTTTGTTCGTCTATATGTCTTCTATCCATACATACCACTTTCATCGTGGGCCGCGATTTCGAAAAAAAAACAAAATGGCGGTGGGTCGATATGCCAGCTCCCATACAAAAAAGTTCAAACCCCTTTCGGAATAGTTTTCGACTTGCTCACTTCATAATGAGGATTATGCCCTTAACTCAATTAATTTAGGGTTGTCACAGTCTTTTTCTTCCGTACATCTCTATTACTTCCATCTTATTAGACACCTCCATTCTTGCCATATTATCCTTAAGACAATGCATCTGTCTCACACACTTCCCTCCGCGCGATGACGCAGTGCGATTGCTAATTATTTCGCTCGCGATTATATGTTCCTCGCTCGATTTCTGGCTCGTGAATTGTCCCTGAGTTTGTGATTTATGTGGAGTGCTGGTATTGTAACGTTTAATGGTGATAAGTTAATTTGATTGACTATCGGTGAGTACAGTTATTTTTTTGGGTATGTTAACCGGTAACGCAAACGACGACGGCCTGCTGCTCATTCAGTCAAGTAAATTTATTTATTTTATTTGATAAGTAAATAAATTTGGCTGACACTTGCCCAAAATTAATATTCCAGTGGGGCGATCGTAACCGTCTGACCTTTGCACCGCACATTTATCAACTTCTTTTAAAAGGTAATCTTAAATCATGGCCTAGTATTGAATTTAATAACGTTTAAATTCCGTGAAAAGGAAGCAGTGCGTGTGCTACCTTGGGTTTGTCTTAGAGAGGAATTTTAAATTCATTGAAAACATAAACATCGTCGGTGAAAAGGCTAAAAAGAACTTCTATCTATGCCATAACGAGAAAATCCAAATCTGCGAGGGGTTTGTCCTTTTTAACTCTTAAGACTATCTATGGGGCTACTTACTTGGGGTGTATGTGCTACGGGGCACCAGTTTGGGCCGATAGGGCCACCATAGGAGCGGTACGACGTAAATTACTTCAAAGCTAGCGGTTGGCCTTGATTTTCTTATGTAAAACGTATAGGACGGGTACTTCCAGTGGATCTCGAAGTGCAGCGCCGGGCTTCAATGTACTACTGCGCACTAGCGACCGCGAACGCAGACTTTTAACGCAACATGACCGTGCTAAAATAGCTAGATTACTTAAATCACAGACTGACGTCTTCGAGGAACTGTCCGAATTGCGATGTAGGTGGGATAATTCCATCATAGACCGACACCTCCACCAGTTCTTGCGGCTGGACATGGCCGGAGGTGGATCACTGTGTTGCCCAATTTCTCACGGGTCATGGTAACTTTAAGACAACTACTGTCTTGCTTGCACATCAACTGTCCGCGCTGTGAAACAGGGTGGTAGTATAATCATACGTGCGCTTTGAGTTTTGTGTGGGTGATCAGTTATTAGTTAATGGGGTACTGTTATCTCACCCGAGGTTAAAGACCGTGCTTTTCGCTCCAGTGAAGTGTTTAACTCTTAATACCTATCATACGCACTCCTATTTTTCAATTTATTTTTGGTGAATACCTTAAGTTAATATTTTCAATAAAACAAGGTAATAAGCTTCGCACGTTTACCCTTTACAGAGGTCAGGGGAAAAAGAGGAAGTAAAAAGATATTTAATATGAAAAAACACTTACTCATCGTGACTGGCAAACTCGTTGGTGATTTCGGTGCGACCTTCGATACCTGCTTCGATATCAGCCAACGCTTGTGCAGGACGAGTCCAGGTTGGTGCAGGCATTGGAACCAGCTCCAGGTGTTCATTGTTAGTTATGGCGCTGAAATAAAGCATTGCAGTAGTGAAAATATTCTTATTAGGTACTGATACTGTTAGCCTGCATCATCTCACTTATGGGTAAAGAAGAAAGACCATAATGACTTCCAGTTCTTGGTCATTGGTCGTTAGTTTTGTACAAGACATTGCCATTTTCTGAATCTTTTAGATGCTTAGTTTCTAGTTCAATCCAACCAAGAAGAAATAAACATGATTCCTGATTGACATAATTATTAAAACACAAACACACACCTCTGCAAACACTGGACACTGACTGACGTTTTAGTTAGTACATTATCTGTCAAAGTTTACGACTGTATGAAGTTGTGTAAGGGCTGCTAAGTGCATATTCGATTAAGGAGCAGTTTTTAATAACAAAGCTGTCCTGAAGAAATTCGAATTATACCGAACACTTTTTCCCGAACGTCTATCTGAAATGCTACTTTTTAGTGTTGCGACCCCTTTTTTTTTGGTGGGTTGAAAATCATCGAATAACCCCCCCGCTCTTGGGCAGAGCGAAGGGGAGTGTCAGACTTCTACTGACTAAAAACCAAACCCATGTTCCTTCTTCGCCCTTGTGTCGGAGCCGCGTTATCCTTTCGATAATCCACAGCCCCGACGGGAGTTTTGCGACCCCTTATTCAGCCAACAAAAATCATGACTGCCTGCAAAATTCTCTTACATGTTGAGTAGGTACATCGCAGGCTATTTTAACAAGTTCTGATGCTATAAGGTAAGGTCACTAGGTACTTACAAAACGAGACGTTCTCGTGGTGGTACTGGTGGGTTTACTCGGCACCTCTCGAACCTAAACCAAGTTCGTCTTTCCCACTTCTTCTTCAACGCCTTTCTTACCTAAATGTTATGTGTTTTGGAAAATTATTATATATGTACGTACTTATTTTATAAAAGAGACTAACGCCCGAATACTCGAACGTCACTCAATTTTAAGTTGCACTTAAATCTCGTGCTGTCTTTGTTACTTTAACGCAGAGTGACAGAGATAGCACGAGTTTTGAGGGCTACTTATAATTGAGTGACGTTCGAGTATTCGGGCGTAAGTTTATTTGCCGATTTCCTACGTATTTCAAGTAGGCCAGTTACAGGCTAGACAGGCTAGTTACTTTTGAATAAACACAACTGTTGTAATCTATAATGGTAAATATTATAACCCGTTACGAATGTAGCATATAGCAGCCATTGGCGTTCCAGTTCTGCTGATGCGAAACCTTGATGTAGGTACCCAGATAGCGCAACGGCACCAGGCTGCACACAGAGCTGAGCAGTAATATTATATTCTAAATACCACCATGATTATAGGAGTTGCTAAAGGGGAGAGTGTTTTAATTACTTGCATCACTTGCTCAATTTAAGATTTGATTGTCTTTTACATTCACGATCAACAAACTAATCCCTTCTAAGGTCAGCTTTAAGACTGGCAGGCAATACTTTACACACGGTCACACGTTGGGTTGATCACGTGTTTCAAGTATCAGAAACTTGCAAGATCACTTCCCATACATAACGTCACGCCTGGAATCACAAAAGAGTTAGGCAGAGGTGTACCTAATCGTACACTCATTTTGCCAGTTCGGTGTACTTAAGTCCCATGTGTAGGCGAACCTAATGCCATCAATCGGGCATAATTTAAGACTCCGTTGTTCCTACTGAAAAAATCTTGACGGAATAACCCAATAAAGCTCGACTCGGGAATCGAACCCAGGATCGTACAGTAGTCGCGTGACCACTCAGGCAGTCTCACACATACACATTACCACCATGTGAACGAAATCGAGAGCCACAGCTAGTTTTTAACAACTTTGTTTCAAGTTTTATCAATATCATTGAAGTGACGTTTTTTCCTTTGAAAACTACTTTAGTTTAAGTGTGTACTTAAACTATACTATGTATTATATCTAAATTAAGTTCAAAGAAATTCACTTACCTCCCCATTTGAGAAGCAGTAGATGAAAGAAATGAAGACGCCTTGGGAAGATCGGAAGAAATGGGTAAAGTAGGCCCAGATGGCAAAACCAGTGGAAGATCCATCCAGAGGGTAGTCGAACAAGTTGAATATGTTAATTATGCCCAGTAGTGGCAGCAGGATTAGGGTGGCACGAAGCGTTTTCCTGTTGGAAAAATAATAACTTTAATAAAAATAATACAACTTCATAAAAAAATAATAATAAAAAGTTCATGCAAGTCAAGTTCCTTACTATTATAAAAATGTGGCAAAACCAATCAATCTTTTCCGGATTGCAGACTCTTATCAATATAGAAATACAGTAGAGTTGGTAAAGGTGCTCCTGGTGGCGTCCTTCTGCGAGGATGTTATCTCGTAGAAGGAGGTGGCGGAGCGCGTCAAGGAGGAAAGCACCCTCACGGACGCGATCCGTCGCAGGAGGACGACAGGGCGGTGGATGATGCGCCATGGCGACCTGATCTATCGCCATCTATTGCCGTCGCATCGCACGGCCCTCTTGAGTGGTGTCTCAGGTGAGCCGGGACATCGCCAAAAATGTCGGATCATACATTGTCTAAAGGCGTTGAGCCCATAGATCATATCATGTTGTTTCTGTTATCTATGGTTGAGCCCAAAAGGGGGTTGTTACAAGCGCCAAAAATAGCTCCGATTTGCATGAAAACAGTTCAGTCGATAGAGAAAAAATCGCTGATTCATAATATTAAAACTCAATATCGATTAAAATTTCGCTAAACCGAATAGCCTTTCACCCCTCGATATATAGATAGATGGATTGATTATGCTTATCCACCGTATTATTAATTAACAAAATTGTCTAAATGTATGACACAAACGTGTGTCGTGTTTTCAATGGATATTTTTCCGCCTTTTACTTACTTAAGAGAGGATTATATAAAGGTTATATAACTTACTGTATTTTCCTGAGTTCAGAATCATTTGTGCGACGTAGTTTCATTATGATGACGCTCATTATGGTCCCCAGAAATAACATGTTGATCTGCAACAAGAAAAATGTACACAGTAACATTATAGTGTGAAAAAAAACAGTGAGGAGAGGACTCTAAAGAAGTGCTGTCCATTTGCAAGCAAGGTCTTGGCGTTAGTTTTTTAAAGATGTGCTTGAGAAGATTACATTGATTATCTTCATTAGGGAAACAAAATCATCATCTGCTTAGCCTTTTCCCAGCTATATTGGGCTCGGTTTCCAGTCTGACCGGATGCAGTTAAATACCAGTATTTCACATGGAGTCAAAATCAAAAGTCATTTATTCAAACTAGGCTGATAGTCAACACTTTTCGAACGTCAAAATTTACATATTATATATTTATGACCTATATGACCTCCTCAACCCATTTAGTATTGGTTAAGTCCGAAAAAGTGCTCGTTTTTCAGAAAATAAGTCATCTTTTTAGAACACATAGTTTCGGGGGAAGGTGTTTAAACAGACCCAGAGAAAATAGTAGCCGTCAAGGATTGGCCAGTACCGAAAGACAAGACGCAGGTCAGGGCATTTTTGGGTTTGCGCTCCAACTATCTCCGGTTTGTAAAGAATATTGCGTTTATTAATCGCACAATTTATGTAAAATATTAGCTGGTGTATTATCATACCAACAATTTTATATAGAATTTGATTTGTAAAATCCCTAAAAATGTTTTTCGCAAACTGTCACGCTTAATTTTTTTTTGGTGTTATTATTATTCAGTTTTTTATCGACGGGCTCGTCCCGTCTTTTGCGTATGAACACAACAATAATATATTATTTTGTATAATAATAAATATAATATTGACCAAGTTTAAAAGGAGTAAAATTCATTAGTTTATATTCCTCATTCCCTTTCAATATAGTTACATTATTCTACAAATCAATCCCTTTCATTTTTTTGCTACCCATATTGAGGGAGTTGTAAAAACAAACATAATTCGTCATTTTGTGACGGCGGCCATCTTGGATTTGAAATTTGGTTTAGTGTATAGTATAAATAGTATTCTACTAATAAAGCCCTTTCATTTGATACCCATATTATAATAATAATATTCCACAACTATCACACAACGCCATCTAGTCCCAAGCTAAGCAGAGCTTGTGTTATGGGTACTAGACAACTGATAAACATACTTATATATTTCTAAATACATACATATTATAGATAAATTACACCCAGACACAGAACAAATGATCGTGCTCATCACACAAACATTTGTCCTGGGTGGGAATCGAACCCACGACCTCCGGCATAGCAGTTAGGGTCACTAACCACTAGACCAACAGGCCAGTCAAATATTGATGTGTTGTGAAAAATATGTACCTAATACGCCATTTTGTGATGGCGGCCGCCATCTCATCATCTTGGATTTGAAATTTGTTATAGTGTATTCTACTAATCAAGCCCTTTCATTTGATACCCATATTGACGGAATTGTAAAAAATATGTACTCCGCCATTTTGTGGCGGCGGCCATCTTGGATCGATGTTTTTAAAACATAGCTAAGAACACTCTCGATTAAGTAATTCAACTTTCAAACAAAAAAAACTAAATCAAAATCGGATCATGCGTTCGGGAGCTACGATGCCACAGACAGATACACACATAGATACACAAACAGATAACACCCCGTCGTTTTTGCGTCGGGGGTTAAAAACAACCGAACCGATTCAAAAGAAATAATTACCATTAGAATGCAACGTTATCCCTGTGTATTATTAGGTTCTAAGGCTGTATTTAAAATAGTAGTAGTAGTAGTGTGGATAGTTTTTATACATATAATGATATAACAATCTTGATTAATTGCGGTATATTCGACGCCTCGCGATCCTTGAAGGCAAAATGAGAACATCTTGTAAAAATTACGTTTCTGATTCCAAGGATAATGCGCCCACATCACACGTGTCAAACGTGGGTGCCTACTCGTATTGAATACGAAATTGTATGAAAATGTTGACCTCTTAAAGCGCGTCTCCTGGCAACCTTCGATCCGGGGTTATTCTAATTGCGTAACACACTTTTTTATTACAATTTTTTGAAGCCTCAGATTTGAAGGAAAGACATTCGATTAAAATCTAAAAATTTCGATTCGATTAAAAAAAAAGTATGATGGGGCTTACACAGAATTCGCTGCTTCAATTCAAAACTATGTATTACCACTGTAGTGTTTGTAGATTATATAGTTCTGTCGTCTCACACGCCGCGCGCTATAGTATGGTGGGGGAGCGGGGCATACAGCCCGCCCCTCACTCACTCTGTTTGGAACCACGAAGCGGGACGGACGCGCGTGCGGCGAGTTGGGCAGTGAGCCGATATAAAGTTAAGTGCACGAACAGTACATTTTGGCGACGAGTATTGTAAGTACTGTGTTTTTTTTTTCTGATTGAAAAAATGCGAAATTGTCGGCGTTTATTTTTTTGGTAAGGAAAGGAAAGCTTAATATTGGTGTGCAAGTTTATAATAATTTAACGTGGGTTATTTACTGCAACAAAACTTTGCTTTGTCGTTGTGGATAGTTGACTTTTGCGGGAGGAAGGACATGAGTTAAATACTTATAATATACGTTGATGATAATGCTTAGCTTGATCATTTTGTTTATGTAAACGTGGGTGGTATCATATAGTTTTAAACATTTTTATTTTATCATGTGATAAGATCATGTTAAAACGTAATAAATGGAAGTTGTTACGTAACTATGCAAACAATACCCTCTAACGTCTATATTATGTAGCATATATAAGCATTAATCGAATTTCATTTTAACAAATATAGTGCTAAATGGAAACAAACACCAACAAAATGGTAGTTGTGTATAATGCAGGTATGTATACCAATAATAAACATACAGTTAATTAGGATATTATAAATCTGTAGTTATTCTACCTACCCTCTATTCTATCGGGTTCGAGCCCCGATTTAATCTGCTGATTTCTGGTTATCATAACAATTAGTATTTATTATTTGAAATATGTTTTTATCGTAATTAGTTAAATACAGAGTATCTGTTGCTTAAAACTTGAAAAGATGATTGTTTTATTGTAGAACAAAACGGTTGATGCCGTATTGTTTACATATTTTGAGCGATAAGGTGTTGATTAATGGGTTGAATTATCCTATTAATTACGGTTACATTGCGTACATAGGGAAGTTAGTCAGAACGGATGATGCCCGTTCAGGACTAGAAGTGTTATGATCAGTAATGATTGAAGCTTTCGTGAAGGTTAGTCAGAACGGATGATGCCCGTTCATGACTAGGAAGAAGTATTATGATGAATTATGTTGGTCAGAACGGATGATGCCGGTTCATGACTAGAAGTATTAGGATGTGATGATGGAAGCTTTCTTAAAAGTTGATTAGAACGGATGATGCCCTTTCATGACTAAAAGTATAATAATGATTGTAGACTGCTATTAATATGTTGAACGTAGTCGTTACTTCAAAACGGAACTGATTTAGTTACATTGATTGGTACCTAAACATTCGTGTATTAATACAACAAACGTCAATGACGAATGCTTTGATTATTGGCAGAAACAAATTGGAGTGTTGTTAGCATTGATTTATATATTACTGCGTAGTTGTTAGTAATACTAAGTTATGCATTTTGCATATTATAACGATATTTTGGGTTCAAATTGAAGGCGGCTGTTATTTAATTATGATTGTAACGAAGTTAGACCATGATTATTATTATACGGTGAGGCTATTTATGGTTGACAATTATATTTGCGGTCTTGAGTAATCTTGGATACCAGTGATAGACATGCTGTTTGTCCAAATTAACACTTTTAATCTGTCAATAATCAAAGTTAACATTGTCGTTAGAGGTAGTTGCTTATGCAGACGGTACCTAAAGATCTCGTAGGTATAAATTTCGGTCCAAATGGACTGGGATGAAATACAATCAGATCAAGAGGTAGTTTCATTAATTTGGAACGGTACCTAAATGGTCTGGATTCATTAATTTGGAACAGTACCAAAATCAGTCCAAAAGTCCAAATGGATTGGGATGAAATACAATAAAATTAATAATAATAATAATAATAATAATATTCCACAACTATCACACAACGCCATCTAGTCCCAAGCTAAGCAGAGCTTGTGTTATGGGTACTAGACAACTGATAAACATACTTATAAATAGGTAGTTTCATAAATAACAGTCCAAATGGATTGAGATGAAATACAATACCTACCTAAAATTATAAGGTAGTTTCAATAATTTGGAACGGTACCTAAATGATCTTGTATAAATAACAGTCCAAATGGATTGGATGAAATACAATAAAATTAAAAGGTAGTTTCATTCATTTGGAAAGTTACCTAAAGAGGTAGTTCCATTAATTTGGAACGGTACCTAAAGAAGTAGTTCCATTAATTTGGAACGATACCTAAAGACTTAGTTCTATTAATTTGGAACGGTACCTAAAGACGAAAGTTACATCGTCAGAGGTAGTTTGTTAACAAACGGTACCTAAATGAGCTTGTATAAATACTGGGATAAAATACAATAAGATCAAGAGTTATTTCGATTAACTCGAAACGGTACCTAAAGAAGGAAATTACCCCTTCCATCCAGGTAGACCACAAGTATGTCGCACATACGACCTCAACAGTCATTGGACTGTGTCGGTGACCTAGTTTCAGTTGGTTTACGTTGGGAAAAAACGTGCACCAGAGTCAGACCTGACGGCTACCAAGTTACCACACTCAGGTGGCCTTAGGGCAATAGAGCTTTACTCTTACTCATGGGTCGGTTAACCCTTCCAGAAATATAATATTCCCGATGCACATGTAGAAACTACTAAGAGGACCTTGTGGCTTAATAATATCTGCCACTCAGGTCGATCTTTAGGTTAAGCCACGCTTGCCTTGATTGGTCTGTGAATGGGTTGATCGCCCATTACATATCGTTTCCTCCGTGCCTCGGAAAGCACGTTAAGCTGTTGGTTCCGACTGCCATTTAGATCTTTGGCAGTCGTTACGGGTGGTCAGTGACCTGAAAGTCTGACAACCAGTCTTACCGGAGGGCACCGTATTACCTAGTATTAGCTGTCTTGTGGAGATCAAATAAGCAGTCGTTCTATGTAAAATACTGGTATTCAGCTGCATCCGGTTAGACTGGAAGCCGACCCCAACATAGTTGGGAAAAGGCTAGGCAGATGATGACTGGTAGAAACTACTAGTGGTAACAATTATGTATTTACTGTTGCTATCAACAAGCTCGATGAATATTTGCCCCCTAAACAAAGTCGTGTTTATAAGCGTCACTTGTTGAGGCTCATCAAATAATAAAGTGTGGGAAAATTTACAAGTTTCTGGTCAGACTTGGACATCTGAGCTTAAAAGTAAATTCATGTGTGCGTTGTGGTGGCAGTCATTCAACTGATACTAAAGTTGTCCAGCCCGAGATAAGAATTGTCTCAAGTGTGGGATTTTTGAATATTTTCAAAACAGTGTAAGACTAAGGCGCTGTGTTGAAATTGAGATGTAACGTCATTCTCAAAGACAATGGTGTCCTTGTTGAAAATCAAGCAATATCTAAAAAAAGGAGATTTATGGCCTACGTTAGTCTTAATACCTTAACCGTTCTAGGGTCTATTGACTCTAAACAATTGGTAACAGTTTTTGTAGAGCCAAAGCCAAATTTTATATTGTAAAAATGGGACTAGAAATTTGCTAGGGAAAGACACCGCCAAGTGCCAATGCAGTCTATGGTGTGTTCCCTAAAATTAAAGATGATCTAATTCATATTCTTATAGATAAATTAATTCAACCAGTTGCTCAGCTTTATCGAAGAGTATACCCTAACGGGACAGCGTTAGAGTATAAAATTAATAAAAATAAAAAGACCAAGAGTTTGTTGAGTTTGACACTATATATACCCAGTATAGGCCCATCTGACTGGATCCCTCCATTGGTACCTGTTAAAAAAGCAGATTTACCATTATGAAGGTACAAATAGCAAATGTGAAAAGATAACAATGTTCTACTAAATGATGCAAAATGTGCATTAGAGTTCATCAAATTGGTTTCTCGGTCATCAGTTCATCACCTATCTTTGTTTAAGGACAATTTATTTACTGTTGCGCGAAAATAAAATAGGATCATAAAGCGAGGTCAAATATTTTAGCAGCTGCTCAGAAGGTCACTCGAGCATAGTAGTCATGGAAATAATAATAATAAATTTATTTTTTCTCATTTATACACAATAATCATACAATGTCAAATATCTACATAGAGACTGGTGTCTGTTTTAGGTAGAACCTGTATTACAGATCACCAGGCTAACCCTCCATCGGACATTTCTCTTAGGACATAATAATTATAATTAAATGAACAAAATTAAATGAGTATAAACAATTCAAATAAGTAAATACAAATGAATTAAATTAGAGATAAATTAAATTACAAATAAATCAAATTAGAACATTAATGCCGGTAAGGACTTCGTAATGTTAAATGTTACCAGATGATGCCTGGTAGTCCGGAAACAGGTAACGCCTGTAAGGACTTCGTAATGTAAAATGTTACCAGTTGATGCCTGGTAGTCCGGAAACAGGTAACGCCTGTAAGGACTTCATAATGTTAAATGTTACCAGATGATGCCTGGTAGTCCGGAAACAGGTAACGCCTGTAAGGACTTCGTAATGTAAAATGTTACCAGTTGATGCCTGGTAGTCCGGAAACAGGTAACGCCTGTAAGGACTTCGTAATGTTAAATGTTACTAGATGATGCCTGGTAGTCCATAAACAGGTAACGCCTGTAAGGACTTCGTAATGTAAAATGTTACCAGTTGATGCCTGGTAGTCCGGAAACAGGTAGCGCCTGTAAGGACTTCGTAATGTAAAATGTTACCAGATGATGCCTGGTAGTCCGGAAACAGGTAGCGCCTGTAAGGACTTCGTAATGTATAATGTTACCAGTTGATGCCTGGTAGTCCGGAAACAGGTAACGCCTGTAAGGACTTCGTAATGTTAAATGTTACCAGATGATGCCTGGTAGTCCGGAAACAGGTAACGCCTGTAAGGACTACGTAATGTAAAATGTTACCAGTTGATGCCTGGTAGTCCGGAAACAGGTAGCGCCTGTAAGGACTTCGTAATGTAAAATGTTACCAGATGATGCCTGGTAGTCCGGAAAAAGGTAGCGCCTGTAAGGACTTCGTAATGTAAAATGTTGCCAGATGATGCCTGGTAGTCCGGAAACAGGTAACGCCTGTAAGGACTTCGTAATGTAATTTGGTACAGGTGATGCCTGTAAGTACATGATGCGATGCGACGTAGTTAGGTCAGTGTTTGATACATGGAGATTTTATATGGGTGATGCCCGTAATTTGAAGTTTTGTGTACGGATAACTCCCGTTTACTGAAGTTTAAAGAAAATTGAAACAATATTGTTAGTCTAATATGGACTATGGTTTAAATGTATACTGTATGAAATAAATAATGAATGTGTCAGGTTGTTAAAAGGATGATGCCCATTTGGTGACCTAAATTAGCCACTCTTTATTTGTTTCATTGTCCACAAATTAAAATATGATGTCAAGCCTTACCTTAGAACAATTTGAGTGCGATGGTGAAGCAGGATCTGTTGGAGGATTAGAACGGAAGCGAAGTGTTATAAGGTTAAATGTTAATAACAAAAGATTAATTGGGAAGTGAAGGAAGTATTAAATTAGTTAGTTATTTCAAAGTGTTTGTTAAAACCAGAATATTGGAAAGATTATTGATGCTATTAATGTTATGCTGAATCGTAACCTTTAGTTGATTATGATATTTGAAAAGTCAATGGAAAAGGAATAAAGAAAAAAATAATAAAGAATATCTGACCCAATTGACGAGAAGTGGCGGACATTGATCAAAATAGTTTTAAACTAAAGAGTACATTACCTTTGTGATGCCAATTAAAATGTAGAAGGTTGTTATGATGCTCTAATAAAGATGCTACTAAATATAATAAAAGTTATTATTGTATCTAAAACTTTCATTAAAATAAGGAAGAGATGTAGTGTTTGTAGATTATATAGTTCTGTCGTCTCACACGCCGCGCGCTATAGTATGGTGGGGGAGCGGGGCATACAGCCCGCCCCTCACTCACTCTGTTTGGAACCACGAAGCGGGACGGACGCGCGTGCGGCGAGTTGGGCAGTGAGCCGATATAAAGTTAAGTGCACGAACAGTACAACCACAAATCAAAATTACACTTTTTTACAGGAGAGCAAAACAAAGGAAAAAAATATTTTGTCTATTACTTTCTTATTTCAGCAGGGCTATTGTCTATCTTTTCAAAAGTCAGTGGATAACAAGCACCAGTTGTCCGCATCCACAGAACTTTGTTGTTAACCGATAATGTCGTAAAATTGGTATTGCGTATCTCATTATGTGGGTATCACGTGATAGTGATTATAGGGTGCATAACATCCCAGCAATTGACACCTCTATTTTTTTATCGACTATTATACGGCTAAGTTAAGCAGGTACTGCTTGAACGTTACAATACTTGATTGAGGATATATTTTATATATTATGTCAAATGGTTATTGTCAAAGAGACTTAAAAGTAATATTCAGAAAGTAGAAAGTAACATTCCGAAATATGGTCGTCTTCGATATAAAATTAATGAGTAGCACGGATTACATTTCGAGATATGGCACTTTTGAACAAAATAAAGGTGCCTTCAGTTCGGTTCTCGACGCACATCTCAGAATGTGGTGGTTTAGATCATAATTCGCGCGTTAAAAATGAAAATTCAAAACTAACGGTTGTGTTGTTTTTGTAACTTGAAATGCAAAATCAATGGGTGTCTTTTTAACCGACTTCCCAAAAAGGAGGAGGTTCTCAATTCGATCGGTATATATATATATTTTTAAATATAAAAATATGAAGCATTACGGTTGCATTTTTGCAATAAAAACATTTTAGCAATTTTCTGATTTGTGGTAGTTTTGAATCTAAGCAGCGAGATGTGGGAGATTTTTTGTTGTTGTTGATTTCTTTGTAATGGAATTTGTTTTTGGTAACCTTTGTTGTTATTTTCTTTATAAGTTCCTCCTTTTTCGTGTGGTTATTACCTAACCTGGTATTACTACCAAACCATTACAAAAAGCATACATTTGAAGCATATAGTCAAATGCCCTTAGGCGGCATAATAACTAACTTCACAGTTAATAATAGCAGTTATTATGTAATTGGCTTTACATGCCTTCCAAAAGTATAAGTACTTAATTATACAATACATGAATCCGGAAAATCAAAGGTGCATCATGTAGATCTAGGGTTCGAACTAAAGACCGACTTGGCAGTCTGATGGTTAGAATAAAAGTAACTATTGCGTTTCTGTACTTCAAGACAGACCAAGACTGACTTTAATTGAAATAAAAGTACCAGTGGACAAAGAAAATCTGTTAATTTGAGGAAAATAGGTAGGTACTACAATTTTATTTGCATAGTTATAAACCCGTTACAACAAAATATCCATAGTGCCACCAAACGACTACACGGAATAAACACGGTTGCATCAACTAAATAACCGTGAAAATCCTGTGACAGTGAAACATTCATCAATGCTACCAACATAATAATAAAGACGTAAGTGATAGAAGTTCATTCGTACGGCTATAGCACAGATTACCGTGGCTTTAAAATAGTGTGCCCAATAATATCGCTAGACCGAAACGCGTCCTAGGTCTACCTTACAAATTATATGACCAAGATTGCGATCAAATATGGACACTGAACCAGGAAAATAGTAAACTTAAATTGGCGAATGATGATTTAAGTAACTTAAAATCTGGTATACCCACAATCAAACACAACAGGTAGCCCTGCAGAGACTACGAGAAATTAAAGTATGTAAAAGTAAAAGAAACAACTAACCGCCAAACAAGAAAAAACACAAACTGATACTTCTACTTCTACAAACTCGGGTAGGGTACTTCTACTTCTACATTTCCAAAACGGGTAGGGTAGTTGACAAAAAAAATCTAATTATTAGTCCGTCAGCTAGATTTCCAAGAAATATTGGACACATATTTTTTCTTTTTGCACGTAAACAAACAATGAAGACGATACAGTGCTTTTTAAACTCGTGTGATGTCACATTGTCGGTGTAGACGGTATATTCAGAATCATACTTTTTAAGTAAGGAAACATTCCTACTAATGATCTAAATTCTAAAGGGATCCCAAAAAGAAGAAGATGAGACAGTGTTCTTAGCACCGATTATATTAGTCCCGGTAATGTTAAAAATGTGAAAGTTTGTTAGGATGGATGGATGTTTGTCAGTATTTTCCGCATAAAGTACTGATCGGATTTGGATGAATATTAACACACAGATAATTTATAACCTAAATTAACACATAAAATGCAGAGCCTGGCTTACAGACGCCATCCACCCGGACATGTTTTGCCGTGGCTGACTTGAAAATCTCTAAATAGACTCCGAACCCAAGTCGGCTGTAGCAAAGACAATCTCTAGAGATGGGGGTTCATGGACGGTTCAGATCTTGCAACGGTTCAGCTTGAATAAAAATTATGAGAAACTCTTTAAAATTTGTAAAATACTCCCGGTTAATTTAAAAAGTAACGCAAAAATCTTAACTGAACAATTTAATAATGAACTTCACAAGAAGGAACGTAAGCATATGTACCCAACTCGTTTATCTAAAAAGAAGACGCTTGTTGTTCCTAAAGTCACAAACTACTTTGGTATGCGCACAAGAAAGTATGTAGTACCATCGTTAGTGATTAAGTTACCCCCACAGTTGATATCGAATGTCAAATATAAACACCAACTTAAAAAGGTTCTTAAAAAACACTACCTGTCATTATGTCCAAAGCCATTTTTTGTAAATGTTATTACTGTAAACTCACCTTCTTTTGTTTTTTCTTAGTTATTTTGTAATTAAAATCGAAATTTGTTATAATCATATTATTGTGAAACGAGAATAACTGCCGACAAACTGTTTTACAGTTTGGCAGACTTTTTTGTTAATAATTAAAAAAAAAAAAAAAAAAAAAAAACTCAAGTATGTATGCGGTGTATCTCCACAGATAATGACCCACCTTCCATCTTGCACTGCATGCCCAGACACCTGCACAATTGACGATCTAATCACTAATGGCTGCATCAGCGAGCGGAGTCCGCATAGCTGAATATTAAATTTATTTAATTTATTTAGTGAGGATTTGCCATCGACACGCTAATAAGAAGATTGCACAGACAAAACTTTCGGTTTTTTCCGAAGAGATGTCCGGAACGTAGCTAGGCTACGGACGTCTATAAAGTCTACATCGGGCCCGTGCAGTGTCCGGAAAAAGCGTCCATAAAGCTCCTTTTGAAGAGATTGTCTTTGCTACGGTCGACTTGGGTTCGGAGTCTATTTAGAGATTTCCAAGTCGGCCACAGCAAAGCATGTCCGGATGGAAGACGTTCAGACGGCTTGATAAAGCCGTCAGGGGGCTTAAGCAGGTCCCACCAAAGCTCACGTTCATTATTATTTTCTTTAGTTTGAAGTGTTGGTAAAATCTTTAAGAAACTACAAATAAGCAACATTTTACAAGTTAGTTATGTCTGTTTTCCGGAAACTTGGGTACTATAGTTCTTTAGAATTAAGTAAAATTCTAAGTTTATGAAGCTGTAAGCTACTACTTCAATACGGTTGGTACAAAGCTTTGGGTCGGTTCACACAGGCTGGCTCGGAGATTAGAGAAGATTAAAATTTGTTACGAATATCAAGTTTAAAACAGAATTTTCAATCAATGTGGAAAGGCATTAGCCTTTGTACTTTGATTGAAAATTCTGTTTCATTTACATTGTCACGTGTGGTAGTTAGTAAGTTTCTTTTGTTAAAAATGGGCACTGTAGGTACCACCATTAAAGGTTTAAGAAGAGCTCCTGGCTAGATAGTAATAGCCACTATTGGAGTCTTTGGTTAATTGGACCCGCTTGCAACTGAACCCACAATTATACTATGAAAAAAAAATGTGATTTGTTCGACTGAACTCGTTGGTCCAGTTGACCAAAGGCTCCTCAGATTAATCTTCAGGTAAAACTGTGCTTGTCTTGGTTGGTCTGTAAATGGGGGACCACCTTTTACATACTCAATTTTTTTCGTACCTTGGAAAGCATTTTAAGCCCTTAGTTCTGACTATCATTTGTTTGCTGTAATCTATGACAGTTTTAACTGTTAGTCCGTGGCCCGAAAATCTTACAACCAGTCTAACCACACGCCACTTGCTCCATGTAAAATACTGGTATTCAGCTACATCCAGTTAGGTTGGAAGGCAACCCCAACATATTTAGGACGAGGCTAGGCAGATGAAGATTGCTATTTGAGATTTTACTTACAATCCATCCTAATATTATAAACGCGAAACTAACTCGGTTTGTCCGTCGCGCTTTTACGCCGAAACTATTAAACTCAGGACATACAGGACATAGGCTGCTTTAAATACGAAAAAAAGGGTTGAAAGGGGGGACGGAAAGATTAATTTTGGTCGTCATAACCGACATCGGTCGCGAAAGCCGACCTTCACGCGGAGGAAGCCGTGGGCACCAGCTACGGCTAGTGGCTAATAAATTATTAATAAATACAAACTTACCGAAACAACAGCCAGTATAGGTCCTTGTATGATGTAATATGACGACAAGTAGTTGTACCCATACCAACATCTGAAATAGTATTTATAAATGAGTATTTACTACGATTTCATTAAAAAGGCATATTTTTTGAGCTACGGAAAAACTGTGAATATATATCGAAGAGAGGCAGATGTATTCACGAGTAAGCTGCTTACATTTGGCGGCGAATGTGACGCCCAAAATATTTTAAAGTGTTGTGCAGTGCATAAATATAATTCGTTTAGTCGACTGACACAAGGGGCATGTAGATACAAACCAATGATAGAAGCATTAATAGATAACATTAAATATTTGTCAAAGAATTTTTTTTGGGACATTAGAGCCTACGTACACACGTTTTATTTTTTTAAACAATGCAGGGCCTGGGCCTGCAGTTTCTACACTAAATAACGATAAAAATCTGTCGCAAAGACGTATCGATGTCCAATTTCTTTAATAGTTTTTCAGCTTTATTTCAACAGCATAAGATTGAAAATCTATTGTCCCATCAAACTGCACCTCCCCGGTGCGGCGGGTGTCGGGCGGCACCAGCGCCGGCGGCAGAAAGTTTACGATTTTACGACTTAGCGACATTCGTAGCGTCGTTATTAGTGTAGAGACTGCAGGCCCAGGGCCGGCAGTCTCTACAGAGATAACGACAAAATCGCTAACTTTCGATTGCTAATTACCAACGAATAAATTCGGTTGCAATAATGATGCTTGCGAGAAACGCATCTTGGATGTAGAGACTTGCTTTACTTGCAAGCATCATTATTGAATTTATTCGTTAGTAATTAAGGATTGAAAGTTAGCGATTTTGTCGTTATCTCTGTAGAGACTGCCGCCCAGGGATTCAGACTCTCGTTAAACTTTCAACAAAATATAACCAAATATTATCCACTTACGTGTTTATAGACTCGTTCGAGTAGTGTCTACCCACTACTGTTGCCCAAGTCGCAATCAACAGAACGGGCACACCCCATCCGCCTACATAGAAGTAGATGATAGGGATCTCTTTCCGAAGGGTGTTGGCAGAGATCAGAGTGTTCAGGAATATGCCTTCTATGAACATCCAGCCATAAACTACAAGGCGCGAGTACTCTAGCAAAACGTAAACCCCTTCGCACACATAAGGCTGAAACAAGAAAATAACTTTATTTCTCATTTTATAATAATATAAAAAAGAAATTTAATCTCACTTTAGTGTGTGAAGCGAATCATTCATCTCTTTCTCATACTGAAGTAAGCTTAAAATATTATACAGGGTGTAAGGTGTCCTTGCTGGCTGTCGCTCTCCGCAAATAAGGATGAATTCGGTTTTATATTTTGAAAAATATTCGACCAGAATTCTTCTGCGGCTATTCTTAAATCGTTTTTTCAGTAATTATTAGTTGATTGCATTGTAAAATTACATGCTCTGTTCGCCAATCGAGCTGAGTGGCGCAAGATTAAAGAGGCCTTTATCCAGAAGTGGATTGCAATAGGTTGATGATGATGCTCTGTTCGCAGCATACCATATAAGTAAAAAAATACTTTAACGAAAAACGCGTGAAATAAGCTGTCCACTTCCTGTCTTTTTGTTTTATATAAAAGTTGCCCCACACTAAGAATTCTCCTGTATTGTGGGTGCGTTTATTTATTTATTTATTTATTTATGGCACTTCAACGACTTACTCACTAAGGGGATACATATACTTACATCATTAACAGTTTTAAACATAGTGAGTTCGTCACTTACAGAAGTGCACAGCACTCGCAGAAAAATTAAGGGCAAGTACGGCAACAATAAGTTTAGAAACATTGAAACTCACACACACTAATACCCAGACCCGGAACAACTATCTGTAGGTCTTACAAATATTTGTTCCGTGCGGGGATCGAACCCGCGACACGCAGCGCGGCAGTCCATTGTTGAGCCACTGCGCCAACCGTGCCGTCAAGTCTAGTTACAGAGTTCATCGAACTCATGATCGCGCTTGTCGTTCGCTACATTCTGCCAAAATAAGCAACCTAACTACCTTAGTATTATACGCTCCTGCTCTAAACAGAACGCTGTGCTTGCACAATAATTACTAGTAGGAATAGTATAATGCAAACTCTTTCAATACAAAGGAAAGACATTTTTCAAATAAAATATTTAGTTTAGAACGATACAATCTTTACCGTACCTCCTTCAGCGTACCGGCAAACAACCTGTTGTACCGACTTGGCAAAATATTCTTGCGGGACTCATACAACGCTTGTAACGAAACAGATAATACCGCGATTCAGGACGCGTTTATTGCATTTTGATACAAAGTTAACAGTTTTGTTAGAGATTTTGTTTTGAATCGGGATCATAATATGTTTCTTTCCAAAAAAAGTGAATATTTATTAACTACATTGTTTGTTTTAAAAAAAAAGACGCACAGTAATATTTTTTATCAACAAAATATAATTATTATTTGCTTCTCCGCTCCGGCAAAATTTTAGTTATTTATATATAAATTGTTAGTAGATAAAACCACAAGGATATTTTACGTTTTTGTGAAACTTTGTTCAAACCTTTTATGTACTCTGTTGATCACTTATGTGAGGAAGCATGTGTAGAGGTTGAGGGGTATATTTTTGTGTCATCAAACTTATGGAAGAAATATTTAGTGAATTGTTCAGGGTAGATTTTGTTAGTGTTTGACTGGACTGTGGTCATACCTTCCATTCGACCTCTGTTAAATGCCAGGGTTAAACTTAACTGGGTCAGGTGCCCCAATTCAATTGAACTCTGGCATTTGAACGACCTATCTGCAAGGCGGTCCTTGATTTTCAAATAGTGAAATATTTATTTAATTATCTTTAAGATAAAAACTGCCTCATTATTGGGTTTTTAGCAGTAGCAGTCACGGAGCCAATTGGCAATTGGCACGCCCCCTAATATATGGGACTTAAACATAACTAGCAAAATGTGGATGTACAATTTTCACGTGTAAAATTCACACATCGAAATTGAATACCGCGAAAACACCAAAAATTTTATTCAAAACGTGAAGACATCCAGTCACGCTATCTTCTCACTCTTCTCAGACACCGTTCTACATTAAATATACCAAGTTCTCGTTTAAAAAGGCACTTTAAAAGTCCCTATGTAATGTCCATAAAACTATATAATAAACTACCCGCATAAAAAAAAGGAGAAAAGTTCTGCACCGATCGAGCTGAAATTTTAGAATGATATATAATCCGCATCAAGGATTGTTTTTACAGTATCCACGCGGGCGAAGCCGCGGGCATCAGCTAGTACTCGTATAATATCAATAAATGCTTCCTCTCTCCTAACTCACTTGCATGTGTTTGCTGTGCCCGACAGGGCGGTGATCTAATTATAATTTTTACCACCTAAGTTTGTCCATGTGGAATGCAATAAAGTATTGAGTGAACCCTTTCATAGAGTTTTATCACATTTCGAGCGTAGGTACAATATTCTCTTTCAATTGGGAACCATCAGTAAATATTGGGCAATCCCGCTTTGTTTCGGATTTTGCCTCGCCATTACAGAGCCAAAATACAGTTTATGTAACAATGAAATACGAGTATTTGATTGCAACAGTTAGTAAACAACAGTCTCGGTTGGAAATATCCGCTTTTTGAGGGGGTGGGAAATCATCAAATGACTCCACCCGCTCTGGGCAGAGCGGAAGGAAGTTTCAGACTTCTACTGACTAAAAAACACACCCATGTTCCTTCTTAGCCCTATGTTTCGAGACCGCGGTATCTCTTTCCAACAACCCGCAGCCAGAAAATACCCCCTTAATGAATTTTCGATGTCTTGGCGGGGACTTTATTTTATTTATTAAAACTTTATGCACAACAAAATCGTACAAAGGCGGACTTAATGCCTTGGGCATTTTCTACCAGTCTACCTTAGGGTGATGCAGAGACAGTACATAGTAGGTGCAAAACAGAAAATAAAACATATTAGAAAAGATATATACCTAAATTATAAGAATAAATACATACATTTACATATACATAAAATATATAAAGTTTTGAAAGATAAGCAAGGACAACTATAACAACTTAATTTTGAGACGAATCTGCAAACTTCTTGTGAATGTGTTCACGAGCTTTTATTTTGAAAATGAACCGACTGTTTACCGTCCTAATAATATTCTGAGGGAGGTCGTTCCAAAGGAATATCGCCTGGGCAAAGAATGAAGACTTTATAAAGCCAGAGCGATGAGAAGGACAACGTAGAAGGCGATTTTTGGCGGAACGAAGAGTCTTGCTGTGCGCAGTGCATTAAATATTGACAAAGAGAAGTCAGGTAAAAAGGGCAAGTGGGCTTGTGTTATCTAATAATATTTATATTTATACCATACAGCCTACTCTAAAAAGCTTATTTTATTCTCGCAAAACAGTGAATAAAAAGACCTTTTAATCACTGTTTTGTTTTTATTCTCTATTTTGGTGTTTGAATTTGGAACACAAAAATATATCCGGTCTCTATTTCAATGCTTACACAAACTCCTTGCGCTAAGATTCGAAATTCAAAACTCTTTGGTGCAAATAAATTCTCGAGATTTGATTGGTCGATATTTGCGACAAGGAGTTTGGCATTAGATTAAAAACTGTTTTGGGTTCTTTGCTGCCTTTATAGAAAAAAAAAAATAGTGAATTGGCGCCATTTCAAATAATTACTGTGAATTGTACGGACACAAAGTAATTTAATTTACCTTTCTCACCTGGTATGTGTGAATTGGTAGTCTAAAAAACTTAGCAGGCATGCTGGCATTCAATACACGTATAAACACTACTCGAAGCCCCAAATTTTGTCCTTTAGAAAATAAGTTATGTCTGGCAGCTCTGGGCTCTTGGAATTTATTATTAGTAGTAGCTCGTATTACGCAATTAGAATACTGTAGGTCTTACTTCCCAACGCCATTCCTTTTATTTCCAATCACACCTACAGATTGAAGCACAATCTCATTCGCCTACAGAGGCGTTGTTATATCTTGTCAATACTCTGCAGGCAATGACAAGTGCTCTTGTTCCCGCAGTTCATCGGGCTCGACGTTTCGTGCTCGTCCGACGGAAAAATTGGGCGTCAGCAAGATTAGGTACGTTAATTTATTTATGAAGCACTCTCCAGTTCAAAAGGTAAAGTCGAACAAGCTATTTGTGAAAGTAAATGCAAGTTTGCTGGCTTTGTAGCAAATACCTAGTTCGACTGTACAGTGGCCGTCAGGATGAACTTACATGTTATTAAATTTATAGCCGTATTTAAAGATTTAACAAAACACTATAAATTATTTTTTTATTATTATTTGATTCTTGGGACTACTGAGGTCGTTTCATACTGGAGCACCTAAAGCTTTATGAAAGGTGAAACTAGTGCTAAAACAGCAGGCATGGATATGCGTTTGTGAACCACTGCTGCAAGGTTTCGACTGGGCCCGTCACCTTGCACGTCACAATCTTTTTCGGTTTTAGTTTTATGTCTATGTAAGTATATTAGTAACATAGTGTGTAAGTACATTGTTACTACAAGACTTAATTTTAGAGTCTTGTTGCTTGAATAAAATGATTATTATTATTTCCCCCCGCTTCCGGGTGCCGCCGATCTGTCACCCCGCTTTGTCGCCCAAGGGGACAAAGCGGGGTGACAGATCGGAATAATCCGATTTTTCAGTTACTTTTCCTTTATTTCTATTTATACGACGAGAAAATTGCTTCAAAGACGGACCGCAGCAAGGAACCCACACAGTTCAAAAAAGGCGTATGAAAGAAAGTACTTAGATTCTACGCAGCAATCACGGGGCTTTATTTTAATATATTTTTTATTAACCTGCACCATCACTCTTGTAAGAGTATTTTTAGAATTTAATAAGTAGTATGGCTTGAGGACACGACCTTTAGCCAATCTACTTACAATAAGAAGTGAGGTGGGTAGTTCGAATTAAGTTAAAAATGTCGAACATATAATAAAAATAAATAAAAAGGTTTATTGCAGAAACTTGAACAACTCAACATAAATGTCCACAATCCACCATGTTTTCTTTTCTACCCGACTAGTAGGTAATTTTTACCCGAAGTAGAAAGGAGTTTTATGAATTTATCCGGTATATATTATTATATGTTTATCAGCTTGTTCACTTGCGTTTTAAAGATGAATATAACGCATTGCGACGTATAATTAAATATTATCCAAATACGTTTATCCGTTGAAGAGTCACGAGGGAATCAAGAAACGGTACATACATACTTTTGGGTTTCGTCGCAGTCGAATAAATACAATAACTTTACGACACCACAAGAAATAATTAATTAAATAATATAGTTACAAAGTTACTTACGAAGTACTCGATGCCTTTTCGTGGGTCATCTTCTTGTGGGTCCACGCCGTCAAATGAGTTGGACTGCTGAGTGTACAGTATGAACCGCACTGTAACTTCCATGAATAAACCGTAAAATAAGTGAGTATGTATCACGGTCCGCCTATTATGCAGGCTTCTGTGAACATAAAAAATGGTAACGGTTTGTTATATAACTATACAAATATCTCAAGTAAGGTATGCCTTTCGGAAACCTTCTTCTTCCATTAGAAATGCGGAAGCACGATAGTGTGGAAAAACTTTCCTAAGTTAATATAGAAACTCTATGACAGAATAAAGTGCAATATTAGGACGTTACTGAAAACCACCAATTTAGAGTCTGACCAACGAAAGCTGTCTATGAATTATTTTCAAAAGTTTTAGTAGAAATGGCAATAACTCAGGACTGATATTTTTTTATAAATAGTCGTCGTACTTTCTCTGCGGATTTCCGATTCAAATCACTTTTTATATCTATTTATGTATATTTCGTCAATCATAGTAAATAGAAGATTTATCTTCGAACTTTTGATTAGTTTCGTAAATATTCGTATGCCGCGTACAGCGGCGGATATGTCATGATCAATACCATTCTTCTGTAACAACTTTATGCCTACCATGTCCTACGAATAAATGTCTTTGTCTTTGTCTTCGTAAATAAAAATTATCTCAATTTTTTTTTTTAATTTTTAATTATTTGATACAAATATACCTACTTATGTCTTTTTGTTAACAATTTTCTTATTAAATATTTGAATACTTTATTGTTTCTTTGTACTGAATTAATTTTTCCGTGCTCTTAAACCTCGTCGGGAAATCGGGAAACGCAAGATAAAACCAAAATGCTTTACTGCACTGAAAACCTAGTTCCAACCGGAGTTAGTAGAGGTTTAAACCGCATGTGGCCAGTAACACCTCGTTCTAGCCGGCTAAGCTTAAGTGTAGCCTTACTTCGGCTTTTAGCCGAAGTAAGGCTACACTTGCAATACAATACTACACTTACACATACACACATCAACACGGTCTAGGGATATTTCATACTCAATTAAATAACTCGAAAAGTACTGGCCGCATTGGAATCTTTAATACACCGATTTGTTTGTAATTTATCTCAGACTAATTCCAAATTCAAATTTCTGAAAATTCTTTTGTTTCGGTGGCATAAAAATGTTTGATGTATAGGAGAGGGAATTTTCATTTGTGCGAAATTTAAAAAACAATACGAATTACGTTTAGTTACAGTTTTTTTTCATTTTTAAACGAAAGATAAAGTTAAAATTGAGGTATTGTAGCCATGCAACGCCGACATTTGACGAGGGCGGAGATGTTACGAGCTGTGGGAATGCTGGAAGCTGGATCTGTTCAGCGTAATGTTGCTGAGACCATAGGGACCTATCAAAATGTAATTTCAAGATTGTGGACACGCTATCGTGCCACAGGTGAAGTAGCGGAGAGGCACCGGGGGCCAAGTCGCATCACTACCCCCAGACAAGACCGATTTTTGCAAATTACTGCGCGAGTTTAACCAAATGCAACGGCGACTCAATTGGTCCAAAGGCTGCGAGTGGAACACCAAGTGCTTGTGAGTGACCAAACTGTAAGAAGGCGACAGCATGAAAGCAATCTACGCTCTCGTAGACCACTCCGGGTCCCACCTTTACGGAGAGGCAATCGTGGACGACGATTAGAATGGGTTCGGAACCACGTGGACTGGGGCCGTGAGCATTGGTCCAATGTGCTATTCACGGATGAATTCAGGTTCGGCTTCCATCCAGATTCACGAAGGACGCGTGTTTGGCGAGTTCCTGGACGATGGAGCCGTCTCCAGAACCCTCAGGAAGTTCACTCATACCAAGGAGGAACAATTATGGTTTGGGCAGGAATTCGTCTTGGAGGACGGACGGATCTCGTTTGGGTGCGGGGCAATATGACGGCAGAGCGATACATCCAACAGGTGCTGGGGCCCGTAATCTTGCCCCACAGAACACAAATGGGGCAAGATTTCCTGCTCATGCACGACAATGCCCGGGCACACACGGCGAGAACGGTAGCAGCTTGGTTACATACACATAATGTTAGGGCCTTAGACTGGCCTGCTCAATCGCCAGATCTAAATCCCTTTGAGCATGCGTGGGATATGCTGCAAAGAAGAGCTCTGAAGGAAGTTCCTGAAAATTTGGCTACAGAAGATCAACTTTTTGCGCACCTCAGAAGGACATGGGACAATATTCCGCAGCAAGACATTGACAACCTTGTTCTGAGCATGCCGAATCGTTGCCGATGTGTTATGAACATCATGGGCGCTTTCTCAGACTACTAACTTCAAGTTTATAAACACAAATTAAATGATTTTTAATTTTTTTTCAGTTTTTACTCACAAATTAAAAGTTAATTCATATACGGTTTCCGTCTATGCTTCATTTTTTTTTTCCATAAAATCCTGATTAATCAGTACCATAATATTAAAAAATGGTAGAACATTAAATAACGTATATTTTAAATATTATTATATACATGTCATATAAATAATTAACACATTGATAGTAATTCGCTTTTTTAAAAATATCCCTAGACCGTGTTGATTATAATATTTATTTAAATTTATAAAATTATCTTAATAAAATTAATTACAATTTTATTATTATTCTTTCGGAAAAAAATCTTGAACGATTGCGTCATACTTTGTCAGTCCCAAAACAAACTGGTCCCTCAAATTTTTCACAAGAGTAGAACACGTACATTTTCCAAAAAAACACGTTGTTGCCAGATGTTTGAGGGCCAGTAAGTATTCCATCAAAGGGACACCGGCACGAAACACGTGGCGCTCAGCGATCTCATATCGCTGCGGTTCTATAAGCAATCGGCAAATAATTTTAACAATGCCTCGTACGATTTGTTCTTGAGGAAATTAGGCGAACACAGGTCGTACATTAATAATTATGTTTCTTTGCCTACGATCGTTTTTAAGATCGGTACTTTGAGGTTATTTTTTACGTTGTGGAGTAAAATATATTGGCTGACCTATATATGCAGGTCATTGTTTTGAATTTATACTAAACGGTTCTAACTTGCCGACTGGCATTTTTATAACGATAATACCGAAACTGCACGCGCAATGTGAAACAAAATCCTATCTTCGTCGTCAATGCAACGTCAATGAAAGGTGGGAGTAACTTAAAGTATCACCGGTCCGCACTGTGCGAATAGATAATGGTGGGAATTGTTACAGTTCCAAGTAAATATCACGAATAATAAGGTTAGGTCTAAGTAAAATAAATTAAATACTGATCAAAATATTGCATAATGGAACGTATCAATACTACCTATATTATATCAATATTTTAATTAAGATAAAAAACTTACTACAAACTGATTATATTTTTGAATCAGTGACCGTCTACGTGACGAAAACCTAAAACTCCACCTCCCCCAAGCGTGGCATTTTGAATAAAATGGTATGTTCCATAGTTATGTCTTGAAAAATAAATAGTATCAACTCCGTTTAAGGAGTGTATAGCCAAGGTTGCCAGCTCTTGATTTTATAAAATTCCCGTCTTTTGTTCTTGTACAGCTTTCAGCAGACTCTAGAGACTTCGCCTTGGTGGAAGAAAACTCTTTGGTGCGATCGACATTCTAATTAAAATACAAGAAGGTTACCGAAACGCATAACTTTTCTGGTTTGACCCCGAAACATCGGGTGAATTCGGGTGGCACGGCAGTGCCCCCGCCGAGTCGAGCGCGAAGCAAACACTGCCGTACCATCCTTTAATGGAACCATTTCGCCGCATTTTCAGGCCCCTATTTAAGAACCTCTGGATAAGACCAGAACGCAGAATTTTCGTCATCCAGTAAGCTATAAAATCAAGTCTGTAGGTCATTTAGTTCCGAAGATAAGCGAAAGCAAAGTTTCGCATTTATGAAACTCACTCACTCATGATCATCAGAATATATAGAACTAGTACTTCCCATAAACTCAGAGAGCTGAAATTTGGTACAGAGTTAGGGTTTAATGACCACATAAAGGAAAAACTATAAAAACTAGGGTAATCGAAAAAAACAAAAAAAAAAACTACTCCTAAAAAGAAAAAAAATGTGTCAAATAAGAAAATCTAATAAAATAATCGTTTCTACACGTTTCTACAAAAAGAAGTGAAATCCCACCAAAACATTCTATAAAAAACAAGAAAAGTTTCGATGGAGCTGCTTGTTTATCTCTAAAAAGTAATGAAATCTAGACAAAGTCGTGCCAAGTCTAAGGTTCCTTATTGCGATTTCTTTATTATTATAGTTAATGTTGTGTGACTTGGCCAAGAACCGCTTTCTCAGGAACGTGTAAAATCATCTGAATTAATGAATTGCATAATAAATTGATACCTACCAACAGTACCAACATTTTTAATTCATTTATCTATTTGTAAACAATTTACGCTGAATTGAATATTATACATGCGTGTAAACAAAGAGATGAATAAAAGGCATTTGCATGTGGCTGAAATGAGAATGCTTAGGGGATGTGTGGTGTTACGCGAATGGATAAAATAAGAACTGAGTACTTACATAAGAGAAAGTCTGAAAGAAGTGGCGCAGGTGACTGAAAAGCTGTGTGGAAATCGGTTGTCGTGGTTTTTTTTTTAAACGTTGCCCGTATTATACACAATTTCTCCTGTATCGTGGGTGCGTTTACAAACATTTAAACTGACATAGGTACCTACACAAATACCCAAATATGGGAATGTGATGCGCAGGAATGAGTAAAACATCGTGAGAAAGGTCTTGGATATGAATGTGGATGCTATAAGAGTAGAGGAAGACGAAAGAAACGATGAATGGGCTGAGAAGACATGCTGCGCCGACCCCAAATTAATTGGGAAAAGACATACTGCGCCGACCCCAAATGAATTAGAAAAAGACATGCTGCGCCGACCCCAAATGAATTGGAAAAAGACATGCTGCGCCGACCCCAAATGAATTGGAAAAAGACATGCTGCGCCGACCCCAAATGAATTGGAAAAAGACATGCTGCGCCGACCCCAAATGAATTGGAAAAAGACATGCTGCGCCGACCCCAAATGAATTGGAAAAAGACATGCTGCGCCGACCCCAAATGAATTGGAAAAAGACATGCTGCGCCGACCCCAAATGAATTGGAAAAAGACATGCTGCGCCGACCCCAAATGAATTGGAAAAAGACATGCTGCGCCGACCCCAAATGAATTGGAAAAAGACATGCTGCGCCAACCCCAAATGAATTGGGAAAAGACATGCTGCGCCGACCCCAAATGAATTGGAAAAAGACATGCTGCGCCGACCCCAAATGAATTGGAAAAAGACATGCTGCGCCGACCCCAAATGAATTGGAAAAAGACATGCTGCGCCGACCCCAAATGAATTGGAAAAAGACATGCTGCGCCGACCCCAAATGAATTGGAAAAAGACATGCTGCGCCAACCCCAAATGAATTGGGAAAAGACATGCTGCGCCGACCCCAAATGAATTGGAAAAAGACATGCTGCGCCGACCCCAAATGAATTGGGAAAAGGGCAAGAGAATGATGATGACGCAATTTGTTAGCATTCTAAGAAATTCAAATGTAGTGTCAAACAGTTTTAAAGTAGGTACTGAAGAAATTGTACAGAACCCTTGGTGCACGGGTTGAACTCGCACTTGGGCTTTTAAATCTATTGTTACTACTACTGTTGTTACTGTTGTTATTACTATAAGTAATACTGTATTCATTTGTGTTATTAATGAGTTTCTAACTGAATCTCGCAGTAAGATTTTTCCATACAAAATTCAACACTGATCTTCTTTTTTCCACCCGTCAAGGGGTGCTTTTGAAAATCTTTTGATGGCAAATTTTATTATTTGCCTAAAATTATATTCTTGCCATGTTTCAAGTAAATTGATTCACACAAATTGATTTTTCGTACAAACTTAAAAATCATTTAGCTGCCGTCGTGGATGGATTTGGGAGTTTAAACCTAGCCAGTTTTATTTCTTACATTACAAGGAATCTTTTGACATGTAGCTTATTCGTATCGAGTGCTGGGTTTAAAATGTCCCCATATCATTTGTTGAGTAGTATTACTAGTAAACAATACATATTGAATACTACTGGTGTATATTTTTGTAATCTACTAAACAAGCTCTAGACGATGATTAGATTTCTCATCGAAATTTCAATAAAAACAAATCAAAAGTTCTTTTTATTTCTAAACCATGGCCTCCCTTTTATGTTTTTTTAAATTTTCTATGGCCTATGGCACCCGGATTAACGCAAAGAATCTAACGATACCACATACATCAAAATTGGTTCAGGCGTTCAGAAGTTATGGTGGAATAAAGAAACACACAAACATACATACATGAACGCTAATAACACTCTTTTTTTGTGGCAGTCGTGTAAAAAAACATAACACTCTTTTTTTGGGGCAGTCGTGTAAAATAACATAACACTCTTTTTTTGGGGCAGTCGTGTAAAAAAACATAACACTCTTTTTTTGTGGCAGTCGTGTAAAAAAACATAACACTCTTTTTTTGGGGCAGTCGTGTAAAATAACATAACACTCTTTTTTTGGGGCAGTCGTGTAAAAAAACATAACACTCTTTTTTTGTGGCAGTCGTGTAAAAAAACATAACACTCTTTTTTTCTGGCAGACGTGTAAAATAACATAACACTCTTTTTTTGGGGCAGTCGTGTAAAAATAACTTGGTAGCTAATAAATATTTATGCGACTATTATATAGAATTAGCTTCTAAATTTTGCGAATGTAATAATATGAGAACAAAGGTAAAAAAAGGGTGTTATAAAAATAAACTGAAACAAGTATGTGGAACAAACGACCAGTGGTCCACATTGGCCCTGGATCGCAAAATTTGGAAATCATTGGGGGAGGCCTTTGCCCTGCAGTGGGATGACACAGGCTAACAGTAACAATAACAGTATGTGGAAATATTAGGCGAGGTGCTATAAATAGTGACTTGGCGACTAATAATATTAGCAGCGTGGCATAGATAATAATTATGTTATCTACTATTACGTGCCATCTAAAAACCCACTCGGAAGTAGCGCTCGCAGAAATTTTTTCAGCAATGTATAATTTTATTTGATGAAAATAAAGTTTTGCAGCGATTTCTTTCTGTCGATTACTTTTGTAGCACAACCTGTAATAAATATCGATCTTTAGGCCAATCGATACTCTTACCTTCGATGTTTAGGTGTTTAGTTTCCCTGAACTGCAGAACCTAAAGACTTTCGATGTCACGACAATAGTTTCTACATAATTATTTTTACCCGACTGCGGCGAAGCCCAAAAGGAGGGTTATGTGTTTGACGTGTATGTATGTATGTATGTCCGTTTCTTTGTTCCCTCATAACTCCTAAACGGATGAAAGGATTTGAATGAAATATACGTCGATAGATTCGTCTTGATGGCGCGAGTGTTATAGGCTACATTAAAATTAAAAAAAACAAAGAAAACTTGCTGATTTTGGGGGCCAAATCGCGGAAAATTAAAAAAAACCAAAACCATCGAGTAGGGTATAGGGTTTTAGAAGGAGATTTCAAAAATATGACACTTATATGTTTAAAAGAAATTCAAAGTGACAAATCCTTTAAACAAGCGTTTTTTTAGTTATTTACTACTTTTTAGTGACCATCATTTACTATTCGATGTCAATTTTAGAAAAAAATTGTCGATGAATTAATTTGGGGTGAGTTACATTTTGAACATACTGAGTTAAAAGATTAGAAGCTATAGAATTTCTTTTCTGATGTCAAATATTAATATTACTAGGTATATTATGATTTCTGCTTGAATGCATGTTACAAAAGATGCAAAAAAATTACCACAATGCTGAGTTGTATTTAGAGTGGCTCAAAAAGAAGATAACCGGTGTCTTAGATAGCAACATTTAGACACTCGTTATTTGTGGCTAACTTAGTAATTTAAAAGGCAATGTAGATTTTTAGAAGCGAATATAGCTATTTTAAGAAGCTTCTTTAATTAGCATCCTATTTTATGTAAGTACAAATATTGGATACCCTATCTCGCTCAAAACGTTTTTGATTTGCATGCCATCATTCCAGTTAGATATATAAGTTCATTGGGTTCGACTGCCTGTATTTCAGCCTCACATAAATAACATTGATACACCAGGAAATGAGAATACGTTACTTTTAAGCAGGTACGATCGTGATCAATAGCAGTAAAATTGCAAAACAAAAAATAACGTCACTTTACAAAAAATAATATATGAAAAACACTGTTGCTTTAAAGGTGTTCCTCGGAACTCGACCGCAACACAAGACCATAACGACATGAAATATTTACTCGTGATCTTCAAAAGTTACGTTTCGATAGTCTTTAGCATTGGAACTCAGCTTGAAGAGAAATACCACAGCCGTGGAAATTTTCACAGGACGTATTGTTCTGATATTAAATCGCAGAGGTTATCAAGACACGGGCTGAAATTACGTATTGGCAGCGGCGCGCGGCGGTCGATTTCAAAAGAACACCTTGAAAAAAATTTAGCCGCATTCTTATAGCTAAATACTCGTTAATTAAACCCTATAATCATTGCCGTACTTTGATGGTAAACATTCCTCAAGGCGATTCGTGACTGTGTGAATAAGGCCATGGATTTGATGTGCCAAGGCTCAGTCAAAACCAGTACGGACAAATTGATTTAATAGACGGGTCTCCGGACGCATGACTGTCAAAAAATTACAAAAAAAATCAAAAAGAAAAGTCAGCTGTCGGCCGCTAATTTGAGGTATGCCCGCAGGGTTGTCTGAGCCTTATAGGAAATTTAAACGACTCGACAAATCACGAACCGGTTGTTATGACGACGTCCTTCTGAGAATGCGATGTTACTGTAATAATAATAAAAAATATTGTTTACTGTAAAAAAATAATTTGAAACGTAATAAACAAATTTGAAGTAAAATAAAGGAAAAAAATAAGTAAGTTGTTGGTACCGCCACGTTCAAATTACTTAAGTATTTCGTTTTCGTAAACAGTGTATCTAATTTTCTAAAGGCTTGTGTTTAAACGCCTACCAGAAAAGAACCTATTTTGCTACGAAAAAAATTCGAAATGCCGGCCAAAATGGATTAATGCTCACCAAATTGTGTTTCCTAAAGTATTGTAGGAATGAACCTATTTTCCTTTTTATTCTATACCATAAAGATTTATAAACGCCTTTAAAGTTAACTGCAGACCAAATATTTTATATTATCACTAAATAGATGTCACCAATATTGTATTTCACGACTTTCAATTTATCTCCATGACGCGCGCTCGCTTCGCTCGCATATTAAATGACACTAATATCTTCTGTCCCCGAAGTGCTGGGCGGTGCCCATGCCGCCCATAAAGGATACTGTCGCGAGACGATCGTATTACAATTTTGGTTAATTGATTTGGTGAGCATTATCCATTTTGGTAGGCAAAAAGAATATAAATACAACACGTAGGTACAATTATTCTGATGAGTGTCTAATTATTTTCAAACTTAAAACGTTGTTCTTTAGGCACCTCAGTATAGAGTGGGTTTATTTTATTTGAAGTTAAAATATTTTATTTAGTACTTTACTGTACTTTAATCTAGGGTCTAAAAATCTTTTTTGGTGAGCATTTAAATTGTAGCCTTTTCTAAATCCCAATAGCCTGACCTGGGAATCGAACACAGGACCTGAGGCTCAACAGTCGCGCTTGCGGACATTAACAATTTCTTATAAAAACAAATGTGCAATACATACGGAAAAGCGTTGAATATAACTATGGCCGCACAAATCGTTACAAAAGAAGAAACTATTCCAACCATTTCAATAATGCGCGTGTTGATGGCCGTTTCAAATTTAAGCTGAAACAACGGAAAAGTATTAGTACTTACCCATAGTTTCTACGCAATAAGTCAATGACGGGAAATCACCAAATGGCCCTCCAGCTATAGGTGGAGCGGAAGGCAGTGGCAGATTTTTACTGCTAACCCACCCATGTTTATTTATTTATTTATTAAAACTTCATGCACAAGAGTGGTACATAGGTGGACTTAATGTCATAAGGCATTCTCTACCAGTCAACCTTAGGGTCAAATAGGACAGCACTGTGGTAGAGTGCAAAAAAAATAAAAAATAAATAAGGAGAAAACCATGTTGTTATATAAGTTGATATACATAAATAGGTACATACTAATACATATTATTAAAGATACAGATAGAATATAAAAAACTATGTTCCTTCTGTTCCCTTTGTGTTTCGGGGCAACGATATCTCTTTCGAACAGTCCCCCTTCTGCCCTTCTTTACGGGCTGTCGTCATAAGACGGATGCATGCTAGCGAGTGCTTTAACATACCTGTGCTTCGACTTCATCTTCATTAACCTTATTTAATATTTGCTGTACAAGTGGAGGGAAGCAGGGCGTGAAGTTGGTCCAACCTCTAGGCGTAGTCTCGTTTAGGTGCCGGCCAAGCCACTGTCCCTCCAACCCGCACCGCCTAAACGCACAGTCTGTGAAGAAAAAATAAAAAAAGTGTTAATGGAAAGAAATCGAAGTATTTTTTTTTAATTGGGACAAGTCCGCCACACTATAATATTCCCAAACCACTGAAACCTGTCGTGTTAAGCAGAATCAACAGTGGCGAGCACAAGAAAAGCGCCAAGAAAATGAAGCCCGACGAAGTCCCAGAGAAACGATTTTAACTGTCCTAGATCCCTAGAACGAAATTAATCAGATAAGAATAGGGACGTATATAACTGGGATAAGTTAGTTGCCTAACACCAAGGATATTATTGTCATTATTACTAGGTTCTAAGTTGTGAGCTAAGATATTTGATATCAATAATAGGTATGACAAAACTGCTTGAACGCACGAATATTTGTTTTAGTTTCTACAAGGTCCGTATGGTAAATAACTTCGGATAATATTATGTATGTTCATTCTGCCAAAGACTACACAACTGCCATAAAATGTGCAGATTGTTCATATTCTCAGTCAGATGTAGAACATTGACAAAAAGGCGAAGCAACAAGCTTGAAGGAAAATAATTTACTTCTAAAGTTACCATGATCTGTGAGAAATTGGACAACACAGTGATCCACCTCCAGCCATGTCCTGGCCAGCCGCTCAAGAACGGATGAAAAGAACTGGTGGAGGTGTTGGCCTTTCATGAAATTATCCCACCTACATTGTCATTCAGACAAAAGATCCTCCCAGACGCCAGTTTGTGGTTTGATAAATCTAGCTATTTAAGCACGGTCACGTTGCAATAAAAAGTCTGCTTCCACGGTCTCTCGTGCGCAGTAGTACATTGAAGCACGGCGCAGCACTTTAAGATAGCTAGAACTACCCCTGCCAGTAAAAGCATTGTAAAAAAGGCGAATTAGTTTATTAGAGGCTACTTATATCTTTTTCCCGTGGCTTAGTTAAAAAATTAGAAGTTTGATCGAGTGGCCAAAAAAAAAATCTGTGGCTCGACTTATTATTTCCCTTTTAATAATACTTTACTATCGAGCAGATAATTTTCTACAATCATGTTTCATATGGCAAATCATTGTAGACTTAGCAAATTCTTCTAAAAGTTTTCCAATTCTACTATAGTTGAAGCTATATCTTCAAGTGGAAGTTAAATACTAAAATATTGGGCACTTCACGTTTATACTCGTAATATTGGAAAAGTTGAAAAATGCGTTGAATAACATAGTTGTCAAAGTTTTATCATGACAAAAAGCTGACCTGCGCAACTTGGTCTACGTCACCTAAAAGAGAGAGAGGGGTATATGTAATGAAGTTTCCCAGTTTTTTTGCAACATTTTTCATTGATGATCCGCTCCTGTTGAGGTCGTCCGCGTTAATATCAGTTATCGCAGTTGAATAAACAATATAACTATGTCTTTCCTTGAGGTTTAACCTTTTGACCGCCACAGTCAAGTATAGACGACAAGCCAAAAAGTAAGGTGCTTTTTTGCTTGTTCGGCTTGTCGTCTATACTTGACTGAGGGGGTCAAAAGGTCACTCTGCTGCCGCGGCACATTGCTGCGCGGCGGACAGACCTCCGGTGCGATCTCATGGCGGCATGGAGACAGCGACTGTCGCAACCCAGCGCAGGGCACGCCACGATAGTGGCGGTAAGTCCCCTCTTTGAGGAGTGGCTGGAGAGGCGCCACGGCGCCCTCACCTACCGTCTGACGCAGGTCCTCACCGGACACGGGTGTTTCGGGAGGTACCTGTACCGAATCAGGCGGGAGGAAACGCCCGGATGCTTCCACTGCGAGGATCGACCGGAGGACACGGTGGAGCACACTGTGGAGGCGTGCCCTGCTTGGGCAGAGCCCCGCCGTGTTCTCGTAGCGGCGATCGGCGGCGGCGACCTCTCGCGCCCGGCCCTGGTGCAAGCCATGGTCCGGGGCGAGGAGGAATGGGACGCCGTCGCCTCCTTCTGCGAAGCAGTGATGCTAGCGAAGGAGGTGGCGGAACGAGAGAGGGAGAGAACCTCTCAACGTCCCAGCCGCCGCGGAAGGCGCTCCGGGCGTCGGGGGTCACGCGATGACCTCCGGCCACCGTAGACGCGGGCCTGTGGACGGTGAGTAACGGGCTAGCTCGCCGTCCGGCCGTCGTCATGACGGCAACAGACCGTGTCGGCGGCGCGTACGTGTTCCACGCGCGCCTCAAAGAGATGTCAGCAAGGAGGGGCCCGCAAGGGCCGACGCCCGTCGGGGCTGTGGATATCGAAAGGTTACCGCGGCTCCGACACAAGGGCGAAGAAGAAGGAACATGGGTTGGTTTTTAGTCAGTAGAAGTCTGACACTCCCCTTCGCTCTGCCCAAGAGCGGGGGGGGGTTATTCGATGATTTTCCACCCACCAAAAAAAAAAAAAAGGGGGTCAAAAGGTTAAGCTTACTCTATACTGAATTTCGTCTTGTGATTCTCGTTGTCGGTTCACAAAAGTTAGAGAATTCTGTGAAACTTTATGCTGCGATTCTGCGAACGTTCAACGCTCGATTCCCTAGCATGGTTTCGTTCAGTGACCGCTCGTTGAGTAACCAACCTTGCATAGGTTGGTTATTTCATCCTCTGTTTCACTGCTGCACAAAAGTCACAGCCGCTTTGTTTAGGCTCGGAACCGGTTTAAAAAGAGTGGTTAATTTCGATTAAATATCGGTCAATAATATATCGTTCTTTATTTTCCATTTCATTAATTTTTGCAACCCAAATGATAAACGTTACCGATCAAATTAACCGTAGTAGTGCGCGAGTCCGACTCGCACTTGGCCGGATTTTTTAAACATTTGACATTATAAAAAAAAAAACATACCAATCGAATTGAGAACCTCCTCCTTTTGGGAAGTCGGTTAAAAATGATAACTAGTAAAATTAGAGTTTTCATTCAAAAATAACAATAATTTATTGTGCTTGACATTGACACAACTTGACTTGTAAACAAAATTGCCTATTTTTATTATCACTACGAATGTAGTACTCATTACGAATGTAGGTATTTAAATTTAATTCATGTGGATATATATCTTTGTCTTAGCGGTTAATGTCTAGAACTTGGCCACTTTTTAACCGACTTCCCAAAAAGGAGGAGGTTCTCAATTCGATCGGTATGTTTTTTTTTTTTTTCTATGTATGTACACCGATTACGCTGCGAGTCACGATCCGATTTACGTGATTCTTTTTTAGTCTGATGCGGAATAGTTGCCATTATTGGTCCCAAAAAAATTTAGTATAGTTTGGCCCAGTACTTTTAATTTTATGAAGATTTTTCTTAATTTATGAACATTTTTCGTTTATGTGTGTTCGAGAATAACTTCGTCGTTTATGAACCAATTTTGATGATTCTTTTTTCTAAGTTAATATTAATATTTCTACACCGGCCACGGTAGAATTAAAATTGTTTCATACTAAGATTTAATACCTACCATGCACTCAGAAAAAATAATTATTCTATTCTATAACTATGAAATTCAAATAAATAAATTATTTATATTCAAATAAGCAGTTAAAATGCGCCAGGTACTTATAACAACACGGGGGACATTTATGGTGTGGACACGTAAACACAGGCGTATGATATTGACAGCTTGAAACCATGCGTGTTATACTAGGAGGTTATACTTACTTCCCGTTGGGACTGCGGGTTGGTTACAAAGATACCGTAGCCTCGACATAAAGGGCTAAGAAGGAACATTGGTGGTTTTTAGTCAGTAGAAGTCTGACACTCCCTTTTGCTCTGCCACAGAGCGGAAGGGGTTATTTGATTATTTTCCATATATATACACCAAAAAAAAAAGAAGAAAAATAGGTTATACTTACTTTTGTCGTTGCTCAGCAAACGACTCGGGCAATTTTGGTACAGTGTCTCCCCGGCTGGTGTCGCAGGCCAGCACAGATAACCATCACATGTTTCGTTGCAGTAAGTACCATCTGAGGAAGAAAACGTCAATTAGAGAGAGAAAGAGATGTAATGGGGCTGTGATGCCCGTCGGGGCTGTGGTGCCCGTCGAGGCTGTGGTTTGTCGAAAGGTTAACGCGGCTCCGACACAAGGGCGAAGAAGGAACATGGGTTTGGTTTTTAGTCAGTAGAAGTCTGACACTCCCCTTCGCTCTGCCCAAGAGCGGGGGGGGGGGTTATTCGATGATTTTCCACCCACCAAAAAAAAAATGGGGTGTGAAGTGTGTGTGATTTGTCCTCTGCTACAGGTTGATCGAAAGAGATACCGCGGCGCGAAGGAAAATGTGTGGTTTTTAGTCAGTAGAAGTCTGACACTCCCTACCGCTCTGCCCAGAGCGGGAGGAGTTGTGGCGACAGTGACATCTATCGCAACACCTGCGAACTTACGAGAAGAATTCCTACATCGCGCTATCAACTTTGTCCGCGACATAAGCGTATACAGGGCGTCCCACGGCTATGCCACATGGAGGGAAAGTACCTTGAATATTGTAGTTGCAAATGTAACTTACAAATGTCGGGCAGTTAGCCCACCGGACACAACACCCGTCCGGTCGGAGGATCCTCCCTTTTCTATGGGGGATGAGGAGCTGCATATTATTATGCAGTTTATGAGGGGCAAAGTTGTTTGCGTCCGTGAGGCATTTTAACGTTGAATGAATGTGGTATGTGGCAAAATATAGTACCTACTTGTTGGTAATAAATATTAATTCAATGAACTTTTGGCCGCACAGCGTGGTGTTTCGTTGCTTTCTCGGGTAAGTGCCACATTAACGCGCAGTGACTTAGTGCTCAAGTGTAGTGTCATAAACATAGTTTTAAGGCTCTATATTAACACAAATAAACTGTTTAATGGATTTTGTTGTTGTTGTATAAAAAACATCTTAAACATCGATGTGTAAAATGTACTGTTGCTTCGGATAACCTATCATTTGTATTGTATTGCTAGATAATGAATTAACTTCTACCATTATAATATAATACCTACCTGAGTTTATTGTTTGTATGCTGAAAATGACGGTCCTGAATGACATTGGTTATTAATTAAACCATATCACTTCCCTAGCAATAATGCGTGTGTCTCTATTATATTGTTGTTATTGATGTAAATAGTGCTACTAAGAATCGATCTAGTTTTACAAACTCGCGGAAATGCACGCGCGTGTTTTAGCGAACACTCATACATCGTTTAAATATTAGTCACCCTCAAATCATTCACAACTTTTTGGGTACTATTAAAGCTAAATCATTGTGCTGCAAAACTTCATATGTACTTAATTTCGTGATGGTATTTATACTCCATTATGTGGCCTATGATCGATCAACCAATTCAGTGATTATTGTTTTTCTAAAATCAAAATGAATGCAGTGACTTGAGTTTGTTAATTGCGGGGTGTCAAATTTAACTCGTAAAAATTGTTTACAGACAGACATTGGGACAGGTGAAAATAAACAAACGCTTTTAAGAAGGAACCAGTTTTAATATATTGAGGTGCACGTCACTTCTTTTTTAGGTCAGTAGCACTAGGCTCGGCTTCGCCAGATTTAGCCCTAAGATAGGCCGGGTAGAATTTTCTATACTGGGGAATTTCCACGGGTGATTCTCCAGGAAGACCACAGTTCGTCAGAGTCTCTATAGTCTTCTCTAAGTCTAACTGCCTCAGTTCACAAAGTTCAGTTAATAACGCCATCCATTCATCGAAGTCTATCTCCACTTTGCTAAAAAAAAAGAAAAAGAAAGTGACTAAATAGTTATTCTTTCTTTTGATATACAGTTGCAATAACTTGTATGGCACTTAGGAACTTTAAAAAATGTTTGCATTTATTATTTTGATTGGAATTTCATTTCGTTACGAACATAGTATTTTGGAATCCATATATATACGTTTTTTATCAATGTTGCAATCAGTAAGTTCCACAATTTTAAAGTTTGATAATATGTTGGTAGTTTGTCAATTTAGAATAAACTTCTCAAATATCTTGAGAATTTTTCGAGAAAAGAAACGAAATATTATTATACATACTTGAAAGTGTTGTTTACCAGTGACAATGCCCAAAGTCTCGTTTGAGGTGAAATATTGTAATGTATTGTATATATAATACTTACGTAATTGTATTGTGTCGGTGTAAAATCATCGAATAACCCCCCCCCCCCCCCCCGCTCTTGGGCAGAGCAAAGGGGAGTGTCAGACTTCTACTGACTAAAAACCAAACCCATGTTCCTTCTTCGCCCTTGTGTCCGAGCCGCGTTAACCTTTCGACAAACCACAGCCCCGACGGGAAGTTATAGGTCTCGAGTTCGAACCCAAGGAACACAAGGAAGGAAATCATGGTGAGCAAAACCAGAATGTCGAAAGATAATTCTTGACGGCATGTTAACCCAAGTCAGAAACTCATGAGCAGCAAAAAAGAAAAAAAAACAACAAAAAAAGGAAAAAGTACCCGTATCGATTAAATATAATTCCGGTATCAGTCATTGTAACCTTTCTATCGTCGATAATGTTTCCTTGTCGCATCCAATAGTCGCTGTGAAACAGAGTGATGGTCTCACCAGACCTTGTTTTGCCTTCGAAAAGTTTTGCGTAGGCCAGGAACTGGCTCTCAATTGTGGCCTGTTCTTCATCCATCGTAGGAATTTAATGCTAAAAAAAAAACATGTTATTCTTTGCAGATTTTTTCTGTTAGACATGCTGTAGATAACAGTCGGCCTTTGAATAACAAAACGTTCTCCATCTTAATTCTCTTGATTGTACCCCCAATTCATTAGGAGTTGGCGCAAGAAGACTTCTTCTTCCAAACTTCTTTCTTACACGCCTTCTCATCAGACACCTTCATTTTTTGCCTTAACATCCTGTACACAGTCCGTCCATGATTTTTTTGGTCTCCCTTTACTCTTACACCACACCCCATTCATACTAAAAACTTTCCTCACAACATTTTTGTCTTTCCTTCGCATCAACATTTTATCTATCATTCACAAGTGGACAGTTCATAAGAAATACTCATAGAAAAGGTTTTACATCACTCGATTAAGTTGTTTATATAGGAACAAACAAGGAGAATAACAAATGTTCCTATCGGATCAACTAAATGGTTGATTCGTTGGGAACAAAAAATAGTTGATCCGTTTCAGTTGATCGGTTTAGTTGATCGGAGTGGAAAACTTGACTCATATTATCTAATTTTATCAATTGTCGCTGAACTACAAATTTATGTTCTGTAGTTGGAAAATGATATAGAGATAAGAGCCCTAACCATTTTCCATTAAACTAAATTAGTGTTATTTGATATAAAAGTTTAGTCAATAAGTTCAAAAACGTGTTTACAAGTATTCTTGAACAAGAACAAAAAAATATGTAATCAACCTTCTTCTTAGGACTACTTTACTACTTGCGTATACTAAACCAACACGATAATATTGCAAATTCCATGTATTCATGGTCAACTGAGTAAGCTCGCTGAAATCAGTCTGTGGTCACGTTTACAATCAAAACTGTGTTTCAGAAAACATCATCGGGAATTGCAATTTTCGCTGTCGGATTTTCAGCTAGTTTAATATTCCTGCCCGAATATTCGAATATCCGTGATCAAAGCCCCGAAAACACGAACATGCAAAGCTGAGAAATTAGAGTTGGTTTAAAATTTTTCAGAGCCGAGAGAGGCTTAATAGTGCGGTGTTTCGTTTCCATTCATTTCCAAATTATCAATGAAAACTACTGGGGCCTCAGTGTAAAGCCGGCTTTTGACTATGAGATATTACATCTTGAGATATAATATTTTATCGCTCGTCATACATTTTTTACGTGACTGTTCACACTGTGCTATAATATAATTATATCTTACAGTGTGAACAACTCAATCGCGGGATGTAATCCTACTAATATTATAAATGCGAAAGTTTGTGAGGATGGATGGATGATGGATGTATAGATGTTTGTTACTCTTTCACGCCAGAACGGCTGATCGGATCTGGATAAAATTTGGCACAGAGGTAGATTAACACATGGGCTATATATTATCCCCATAATAACTTAAGGGGGTGAGAAGTATTGCATTATCCATAATCCTCAACTGTTTTACAGCTTGATACTGGAAATACGAAATAACGCAAGGGACACAAATAAATATACTAAATTAGCGTATAGGTGAAGCGCATTTGATGTAAGTATCTTATTTTCTATGTCTTTAGAAAATCAATAAAAACTAAAAAGAATAAAATAAGCATCAGAATTTAAAAGCAGAATAGAAGGATCAACAGTCGGGACCCATTCATTTTTGTGACTTATCAAGGAGCTCCCCGTAAAATTTAAATGGGTCCCGACTGTTGATCCTTCTATTCTGCTTTTAAATTCTGATGCTTATTTTATTCTTTTTAGTTTTGTTTTTACGCAGTTGGGTTTTTTGTTTTTATAATATATTTTTTTATTTAACACTTTTTAGTCAGTTTTCATTAACTTCGTTATTACTATTATAAGACGGTAGATTTCGATTAGATTTTATATTCATTCCGTACACGTAAAAAAATCCGGTTATAAGTAAGTAAGGAATGCGATATTGTTTGTTCTAATAATTTAAATCGTTATATATCCTAAACGGTTTTATAAAATGAAATATGATAAAGGAAACCTAATATTCATTTTCAAATACCTATTCAACGATACCCCACTTGACGTGGTGCGTCGATTTTTTTTTTTTTCATTTTGACAATATGGCGACTAGTTGTTACTATAGTGAGTATTGTTTACTGTAATGTTTTTAGTGACACTCGCGAGGTCAAGACGAATCGATTGACGTACGGATCATCAAAATCGGCCAAGGCGTTTGGCCTCTACAGTGCCACATAGGAACAAACATACATACATACATACATAGACTGATAAACACATAACCCTTCTTTGCTTTGCGCAGTCGGGTAAAAATAGTCTCATGAGAATTTAAATACTATAGGTAAACTTTGTTCCAACTTATGGTCTTTTTGAACTAGACTAGAAACGGGTTAAAGAGCCCACTGCGTTGCCAGTTTGCCACCGACGACAGTGACGTAAAATACACACACAAACATACCTACATAAACTCACGTCTTAATGCCATGAACCCTTATGGGAATAACACAGGCAAAAATCACAGAACACCACTTGCTACGATCTTTACATACTCCTTGTACCATGCTTACGTTCATACATCAGCTCATACACGCACGCTGGTTGCGAGTACTACACACCTGTATGTTCTAAAGAACTTTACAAATAACCAATAACTTTCGCACGCTTTCTTTCCCGGCGTTGCCTCTCACATCTGCATTGAAAGTTACGGAGTATAAAGCCAGAAAACTATAAAATACTGTCATGAAGGAGAAGAAACACTACACTAGGCGCATTACTAAATGTTAACTCATAAACCAAAGATATTATAAACCCTCTTTTTATTTATAATATCATTGTTATAAACCCTCACCTTACCTAGAAACAACTTCAAACACAAATAAATAGCGCGGCTCATTTATCGATCAAACAAGGAATGTATGACAGAACCCTTCATTGACGGTTTGATTTAGTTGCCACTTATCAATAAAAGACCCAATTTTTCGTATGAAGTACTCGTATTTAATGAAAATAGTATTCATTACAAATTATTTCAAAATCTCTACCAGATGCAAATAGGGATCAAGTAAATGCTGCGAAAGCGCTGGGCAGATGTATTTTAAGGAAAATGTGTACTTGGCTGGAAGAAACAAACTGGAAGGAACAGGAAGGATAAATAAAAAGCGAACCATTAATAAACTTTATAAATATAATCATGTATGTAAAAATAGTGTTATAATCATGTATGTAAAAGTAGTGTTCAGGCCCACCATTAGCAGCTGTGCCACCACGACTTTCCTTACGACTTGACTTTCTTACCACATTGACACAGGCGCAACCATCGCCGCGGTGTGTGGACGCGCGGGTATACAACCGGCCATGACACTTAATTTACTTACCGCGCGAGCTGTCGATTTATTTTTTGATTATTGAAGCGACCCAACTTCTCAAAATAGATGATTTATGTCGTAATTATACAGTAAATTGGCGACCGTGACAGGACAATAAAACAATAAAATTCGATAATAGGCTCATTGAGTCGGCACGTGGCGTGACCACAAAAGGCCGAGTCCCCTACGTAAATCTGATTGATAATAGACGAGCATCCTGAAGCCTGGGAAACGATGTAGCAAAGCACCGACACAGGTGTACAGAAGAAAAAGAGAAGCATGTGTAGAAGTCACGTGTCAACTGGATCATCATAAGAGTGCCCTTCCTTCCTCATTCTCACACCTATCTCCAAATTATTCCATCCGCTATCGCAAAACATGCCTTCCACTACGATATTATTATTTACGCATTGCTGAAGAACTCAATTACAGTAATATATAATAGGATAACAGTGTATATTTTCATCTACATATATAAATATTCCATTTCAGTAAGTGGAATTACTGTTTTAAAATAATTTTCATTCGGTTTTTCTTCTACCGACATTCTGAATTTCGGTAAAAAATAACGAACCGTTCCAAATCAGTTTGTAATATTGTTGCCGAACTTTCCAGATAACTCGGACCATCACGCTAGCATCATTGGTACGAACAGAGATTGCATTCCGTGATTGGCAAGGCGGATCCGGTTTCCTGGTCGGACGGGTGGTGACGTCGAATTGAGGAGCGTGAGATTCTTTGTACAGGTTTACTGCTAACTCGTCGTATTTCTTGCAGGACGTCATAGTAGGGTTGAAATGCAATAAATATAAAATTTAAAAAAAAAATCATTTAAACCTAACTTATTTTGCTTTGACGAAATTGTATTTTAAAAATGTCTCAAGAACCCGATACATCGAAATTACGTGGAACTGAGGTCAGATTACAAGTTTAAAAACTTTTTGGATCAACTATCGGCTTCGAAGGACTTCAGACTCATTAACAAATGTGGAAATAGCTGAATTAATGATTAAACATGGTATATTTGCACAATTATCAGCTGGGTTTGATGAGTATCAAAGGCAGATTGAGTTCTAAATAGTGGGAGTCTGTCATTAGAGATTGACGATCGGGACAAAATTGAATACGATATGGTGAGTGCACCATATCGTATTCAATTTTGTTGTTTGGTTCAACGTTGGTATCACTTGCCAAAGTGATAATCTGCCAAATAATTTTCGGGGAAAAGCATAAAAGCGGATGCTTTGTGCCTTTTCCCCGAAAATTAATCGGTGAGTGGGCTTGTTGATTAACAACAAAACTAGTCATTCAAATTAAGCAGTGAACAACAATGGGGAAAGGACAGCGTTCGTCAATTTGATCATTGTAAATGTTCCAAACGGAGGTACTTTCAAGATATGTTTCATCATCACAGTAATTAGTGTAAATAAAAGTATTGCAAATAAAAGTTATTACCCTTTTTTTTTGGAATTTGGTATATCATCCAATAACCCCCCTCCCGCTCTTAGGCAGAGCGGAAGGGAGTGTCAGACTTCTACTGACTAAAAACCACACATGTTCCTTCTTGGCCCTTCCATGTTGCTGACATCTCTTTGAGGCGTGAGTGAATGTTGTTTCTCTTAAATTTATTTCAGAGAAGAAATTGACTTGACACCCTTGACTGACCAGGTTAAGTTTGATGTAATTCATTTCCTTCTTCCATTATTATTTTATTTGGTTGTGGTATCCGAGACTTCTGCTGCTGCTGTATATGCAGTGTTTTGTGGCTTTTCGTGTTATTAGAAACGTAAATCTAGCTAAAACATGTGACTCGTAAACCTTTTGCTTTAGGGTACCTATATCGTGGGAAACTGGGAACATGACTCGGACTTGAAATGTTCACTGCTTTCGGATTTTGGATACATATCCTATAAAATGCAGCGCAAATAAAATTGATTTATTAAAATTGTAAATTAAGATTAATATGTCCAATATCATTTACTTTTTCCTTTCTAAAGCCCTATTACATTGGTACACCTCTGCCTAACCCTTTGGGGATTTCAGGCGTTATGTTATGTTATGTTCATTTTTGCAGCTATTTATTACTATTTTTATGCCAAAATATTTGCAAGCTAGGCTTGATTTAATTCACTAAAAAATTATAGGTGAAAAAAATTAAATAAAAAGTGTTTATTCGGAACTTAAGTCAAATTCATAACATTTTACTTCTGCCAAACTACATAGCAGTTTGTTGGCAGACGTAGCTCCCAGGATACTCACAATGTTAACGTATGTACGTTCACTTTTCCATTTACATAGGTACTAAAATTACAAAAATAAATCTGACTACAATCAAATTACTGCGAAATGCTTTCACAAAGCAAACATGGTAAACACACATGGTAAACATGGTAAATGGACGCATGTGGTTACATGATAAATTATTGTACCTATAATAATCCTGATGCGATCCCGTTTCAAGTAGGGGACCCCACCGCATCAACCACCACCGTAATTATGTTAGTCGCGAGAGAAATATTAAATTAAATTGTGTAGTGGCTTGGTTAATTCACCGAACCAAACCACATTATTGGAACAAAATATAATATTTGAAAAGCATTAAAGTGTTTTTGCGAAACATAAAATATTAATATGCTGTCGATATTTGTTTTGGCAATAATTTGGCTATATTAATTAGTGTAGATTTTTTGGGTGGAAAATCATCAAATAACCTCTCCCGCCTTGGGCAGAGCGAAAGGTAGTGTCAGACTTCTACTGACTCAAAACCACCCGCGTTCATTCTTAGCCCTTATATGTCGAGGCCGCGGTATCCTGTGGACATCCCACAGCCCCGACAGGGACGCCGCGATCCTTACAAGAAAGGTCAGATACCTTTCTGAAGAACATCACCAATAAGGTCCGTGTTTGTCCTTTTAGTACGACCTCGGCGTTGCCACTCACATCTGCCGTGTAAACACTTTATGTTGTCGTCAATCACGCATCGTCTCAATAAGAAATTGGTTTATTGGTATTGTTCTGAATATATTTGCTGTAATCTTGGGTTCTCTCTAAGTTAATTGATTGTGTGGCACTACAAGAGTTCATTGCTGATTGGCCATGGAGCAAAATAACCAGTGGAGAGCGCGTGCGGGGGCTACCGCGGGCGCCAAACACACGCTGTATCAAGCGTACGCGGCGAAATTTTGCTCAGTCGCAAAAATTGTAGGCTAACGCACGAACGTCACGCGCTCCCGTTTTGAAAGCATTTATTACGAAAAATAATGCCTAGTTGTGCAATTAAATGGTGTGGAAAGTGTACTACAACTTCAAGTTACACAAAAGATGGGATAACATTGCACAGTTATGTGGTTTTCTATTCAATTTGATCAAAACAATGAAAAAGAATCATATAATTGCTGTCTCTTTCTGGTACACTGATTTGCACTAATGCAGTTGTCTCTTTCTTTCATGATAGTGATGTTCGAGTTCGCAGTATCGCGACGGTTTATGGTATCGATATAATTTAAAATATAAGTTCTTAAAATACCTTACATTTTTTAGTTTCATTATTGCTATATTTTCAAGTATGCTTATTCCCTTGGTTTTACTCGCAAATGTGTATAATACTGGCATAAACTTGTACATAACAGTAAAAAAATTAAGTGTATGATATCTCTGCCTGCCTTTTACACAAAATTTAGACGCGTTGCTTGGAATCTATTTGAATCGTTGCAATCCTAGAAAAATATGTTTTTCACTCCTCTTGCTCAAAAAGAACGTCATAATAGCATACCAGAGCGGGCCTAAAATTGCATATATTGCCCTAGGGCTAAAAGTAAATCTCGTACGACAACTTGTTCAGTCAGCTGGTGAGCGATTTAGTTTCAAGTAAAAAAATGTTTTATTTTTAAAAATGGAACTAAACGCGCTGAATGCCGAACTCTTTGGTAGAATGTGTGCGTTGCATTGCAGCTACAGAAGAAATAAAAAAAAGGCATAGGCGCGAAATTTTTGGAATTGTATTTTTAAATTTAATTTTTAATAAAATAAACTCATATTGAACATGGTTATTTTATTTTCTCGCAATCGTAGTGAAAAGTACAGTGTAACACACGGCGCTAAAATCCCATTATAACTCGGTTCCTATTTACTACCTCGCTAAAGCTCGGTAGTAAAACTACCTCGTATATAATGGGTCATTTTAGGCCCTTGTATTACAATGTACTATTTTTAAATGTTTTTATAAAGGCCAGTGTAGGGTTTGGAACAGACGTTATCAATTTTAGTTTTGGAGTAAAGGTGGCCAATACGCGCATCGGCATGTGAACACATTGCTGGCAGGTGGCGTGCGTGCAGAAAAACGGAGGCAAAGGCCTATGAAAAAACTGACACGATAGGGATAAAAAAATTTGGTTGGATTGTGTAGCCTAGCTATGGAACGAGGACTTATTTTTTTTTATTACCAATTTTATTGCAGTATCGGGTTAACCTGCGCCATATACACCATTTAGGGTCCGATAAGCATGGTCCTACGATGCACCGTTTCCGAGTTATGGGCGTTTTAAATTATTGTACCAAAATAAGTTAAATACAAATAATATCTTGAAAACGGATCGTCCTAGGCAAAAAATGACCGAAATTTTAACCCCCCTTTGCTACCCCCGTGATATCATGATCTTAACACACAAAATTAATTTGAACTAATTTGAGGTCCTTTTACTTTTTTTTTCACCAATTTGACGTAGAATCGACTAACCATTTAATTGATTTAGCTTCATGTGTAGCAAAAAAATATATTGATACTCGACTGACATTATAATATGAAAAATAATACAAATTCAAAGGATTATATAAGAAAAACATATTCAAAACTAATCCATTTTAAAAACCAGTAAATATATTATATTTTTTTAAATACAGTCTTCTAAGTTTCATAATTACCTGTTTTATTTCAAAATCGAACCCGTAATCTCTCTATTGCAAACAAATCGTTATAATACTAATAAGTCAAACAATTATCGATATCGATACTTTTTCAATTACTTTTTTGGAATCCCTAGAGAATGAGTTGTCATTTGGTTGTCAGTTCGTCAACCAATCACAGAGTCCGAAACGTACCTCTCCCCCCGCAGTATATTAGTGACTTTGATTTAGAACAAAAACGTGCCCATACTTTCTCCACTGGTTATGTGCTTCATGTGATTGGCAGATAAATATTTTGAGGTCAAGTGCTGCTTCTTTCTCTCATTCTTCCTTCACTGTTTTGAAAACAGTCAGTAAAGTACCTAGGTTATTTTTGATAACTGGACTGGCCTCGTTGGTTTTGTGATTGTAAGAGCGACTGGTGAGCATGAGCTCCTGGAAACATTGACGTACGTAGCCTATGTGCTATTCCAGACTGTAATCTAGATAGCGATTCGATTCTGCGCTAAATATCATCCCAGGTATTCCCGAGCCGTTCAGACATTCCGGCTTTCAAAAACTTTCGCATTTATTTATCTATCTATATAAATAAAAAGAGAAGTCCTGACTGACTGACTGATTCATCAACGCCCAGCCCAAACCCTTGGACCTAGAAAGCTGAAATTTTGCACAGAGGTTCCCTTTATAATGTAGACAAGGAATAAGGAAGGATTTTTCGAAATTCAACCCCTAAGGGAGTTAAATAGGGGATGAAAGTTTGTATGGAAAATCGTCATTTTCACGCGGGCGAAGGCGCTGGCAAAAGCTAGTAATAGTAGTAAGACAGGTTACTAGTTGCATACCAAGTGGTTAAGTTGTTGTTGTTGTTGTGGTTTGGGAATAGTGTGTGGCGGGCTTGTCCCAAAAAAAAAAAAAGTTGCATACTGAGACGCTCGTAACATTTACTAAAGTAAACAAAATCGTAAGTGTTCTGACGAAAACTAAAGTGAATAATGAATCGTATAATAAACTTTTAACACTCGTTTAAAACGATACAGCTACTAAATTAGATTTGCTGTAGAATCTGATTTAATATTCCTTTGCTGATAAACGCGAGACTTTCTTCTCTCAGCTTTGACACAATATTCCGATGGCGTTCGCTGCGCAAAAACAAAGCGGGTTTGAAGTGACCCCCGTGCGCCTTGCTGACGTCGCACCTTCATCCCTTAAGGTTGGTTGGTACTCATGTCTTTGTAACGGTTTTGTAAATTAAGGCTGTTCTGTTCATATATCATGATCGATAACCAAGACGGTATATTATATTATTGAATATTGTTGGTCTAGCGGTCGCAAAAGTAACTGTGCTGAGAATGAGATCCTATGATTTACTCCTAGGTTGGGATAGTGTTATTAATGTCCAATCAGGATTTTTAATAGAGTTGAAATTAAATGTCCGATTGATCGCAATAAATTTGCCTCTACACCCTACTGCGATGGAACATTACTGGGGAAATCTAGGTGTGCTACAAATAGGTACTCACAATGACACATCAAGCCTAAAATATCCAATATTACATGAATGTTTGACTAGTCCTGTGTACACCTCAGTATGTCAAATTCATACACCGTTACCAGTTTGTGTGTAATTGACCGTTGGTTTAAGCCATCCGAGCTTACGTTTTTAGGCAGAGTTAGTCGGGAATCGATGGGCTATAGCTTTACCCGAAATTCAGGGTCAACATGTCAGATGTAAGAGTTACGTAGCACGTAGCGTACGTACGTGCGTAGTACGTGGCTTGCAGTGATATCGGGATAAACGTAATGGAATAATAACTATACGTTCAAGTCAATACAGTAAACATTGGCTATGGCAGAGCTGTAGTTAGATCGTTCGAGATGAAACTGCAACTGGCTGGTACCTCAAACGCAAGTTTTATAATGCGTAAAAGTATAAGATTCACTGCAGTAATCAACATCAGAAAAATATATGATATTCTTCAGGATATATGCTAGTGCCATAGTGTTGTAAAAACATAATAGATCTAACGTTTGCTCGATAGAAAAAAATCGCGAAGATACCTCTTAAAATTTCTTTTAACGAGTAAAAACCATACTAAAATACATGTCATCGTTCTGATTTTTTTGCCAAATAATTCTACAAGCAACATACTACAGTCATAACACCTTATTACAAAACGTAGTTAAACCTGGATTAACTTAGACTTGGTTTATCTCGCATGACGTCTCACTTCAATAATATTCAAAAGAAAGTGACAGCATGCGAGATAAACCAGGTCTAAGTTAAACCAGGTTTAACTACCTTTTGTAATAAGGCGGCAAGTGTTTTACTTTTTTAGTCCAATCAATAGTTTTCTTGTAAATCGCAAAATACCACTAATTTCGCACTATTCGGCCGCAGCGAAAGACGTAACAACCGCTTTGTAGTGCAAGCTGATTAGAACTTTATTCTAACAGTATTTCAAGCGAAGTTTGAACCACCACAAATAGGGTTGCTAATCTGAGGTAGCATACGCTCTTAAATAAATAACCATGTGAGGCGTATGTGTAACCATGGAGTTTCTTGTTTCATCTCCATTGGAAACGGAAAACCTCCTTGTCCTTTTCTCGACGTTGTTTTAATATGTTCATATAATATACGCTTAAGTGAAATAAAAAAATGATTTTAAGTTGGTACTGTTTAAGTAAGATCTGTATAATAAAATACATAGTATTAGTAAAATGGAGAGTCGTAAATGGAAACCGACCGCCATCAGTTTCAATAACACTAGTTCCCTATATACTTGGTGACCTTGTTATTTGGAGAGAGTCACCCTTCCAGAACATGTTACAGAAAAATGACGGTGCAATAAATATTTATTTAAAAATAACGAAAAAGCCTGTGTTCATAAAAAAAAATGTGCCGATCAAAGGTGGAAAAAATAACGGGGTTTCTTATGCCAGAATGCATTGCATTATGTCGATGATAATTTGCACGCTTTTTGATTCTGGTGTTGTTTATTTTGTGTACAAAAAAACTAAATGTTTTTCCATTCGAGGATCGCTGAGCAGATTGTACAAAATAACGTTCGACATTCATTCAACATTCAATGAAGTGTCAACATGTAAAAAAAAACTGGTCAAGTGCAAGTCTGACTTGCACAAGAAGGGCACCATTGTAGTAGATAAGTATTGAAAGATTTTCCATGTTATTTTAGCACCATAGGCTACTTATGATTTTCCTGTAATCTATATGTGTTGAACTAATTTCTGAAGGTACTCGTACTTATTTCAAAATTTTAGGCTCAGTAGTTTCGGAGTTAAAGGGAGGGGGTGAATGGTCGGACAGACAAATAGACATACAGACTCACAAATGATCTTATTCAACTGTTCTGTTTTTTCCTTTTGAGGTACGGAACCCTAAAAAACCAAAGCTCTATTGTAAAATTTCATTACTTCCTATGATTGAAATTTTGGGTTAAGCTTGAATCAAACTGGACTAGTCGGGCTCCCAAAATTACGGTTCCGCACCTAACAAGAGCTAACTGCCGTCTGTGTCACGACGACCGTTCGGGGCACACAAATAGGCATCAGAGGCAGGCCCGCGGCTAACTGTTTGAACACCCGCGTGCAATACCGATTAAGCCGCCTCACGGCCTCTGTGCCGGTGCAATCTCCAACAGATTTAGTTTTGGGTTTTGTTTGTGTTGATTCGTGCAAGGATTAATTTTGTCGACTAGTAAGTCGACAAAATTAATCCTTGCAAAGGCAAGTCAATTTTGAAACGTCAAGATTCAAGAGCGACCGTAGCGAACTCGTACAATTTTGCAACCAGTTCGATTTAAGGACGTTTCCTTGTGCCTATTCTTTCTTCTTTCTCTTTCTTTTTTTAAAAAAACTATGCCCCACACTAGGAATTTCTCCTGTATCGTGGGTGCGTTCACAAACATTTAAACTCACATACACAAATACCCAGACCCGGAACAACTATCTGTAGGTCATACAAATGTTTGTTCCGTGCGGGGATCAAACCCACGGGTGCGGGGATTAAACAGAAAATGTGTCAAATTGTAAAGGAAAACTGAAAAATACGCAACATTTTCAGAGTAAGCTCGAAAATATCAGCAATTCATGGGTAGGTATATATAAATATTTACTTTTGAAGTTTTGACCATTCATACAGGATTTATTTAAGTACTTAGACAACCAATGCAGAAAACCCTGGAGAATTAAGAAAAATGAAAGAGTGAGCGTAGCGAGCTCGAAAATTTTTGCTCACCTTCACGGATTTGTTCATTCATACAAGAATGAAAAAGGAGGAAATCTTGAAGAAGGAAGGAAGTTTTAAAGAATTAAGGTAATATCCATAGAATGTAGTGACGAGCGTGGCGAGCGAGAAAATTTGGGTATTCTGCCTCGGATAGATTGATATCTTGATATTTGTACGATTTCGGGGGGCAAATTAGAATTTCTAGTTTCAAAATGTTATGTTCTTTTTGTTCATTCATGATGAAGCAAGCTCGAAAATATTAGTATTTTGCCTCAGAATGGTAACTATCTCTTGTGAAGAAAGTTCACAATTTTAAAGTTTAAAAATACCCCTGTGACAACACACCTCGGTACTGGCAACTGGTATCACATTTGTATTCCTCAAATATGAAACTATTGCCCGGTTATCCCGGTATGGGACAGGCGCCCACCTTCAAATTATATCAACGTTTGTTATAATAATTCGAAGCTTACAAAAATACAAATGTCTACGTTTGATCTGATCGAAACAGATCAATAGATGTCATTACCATGATCTTATTTATTTATTTATTTATTTATTTATTTATGCACACACAAAATACAAAAAAAGGATAAAAACATAACAAATAGAAGAGCACAAAGGTACTGCTTATTTCAAAAGAAATTTCTTCCAGCAGACCTGCGAGAGGATAGTTGGATAAGAAATGTAGACACAGTGTGTAGACAAGACTAACAATATTTTAATTATATGGCAAAATAAAAATTATCAGACATACAAATAATGAGAGTGTTTCGTTTCCGTTTCGATATCTGCCGCCCCCTTGAAAGTGGTGCCCTTGTGCGATGCAGGCCGTGCACGTCCTCACCCGGCGGGCCTAGGGTTGCACGCCATTGGTCAAGTCTGATATTCGTCAAATCAGCAATTCGTCAAATTTGATATCGGTCAAAGCTGTAGTTCGTCGAATCGTCTGTTTGTCCAATTATGAAATTTGCCACATACGCTATTGGTCAAGTCCAAGTACAGTCGATGAAACCATGCGTTTGGAATTCACATAATTTACTTGTAGGAACTTACAAAAAGAAAAGCCGCCTGCTGTAGGTTCGCATTTACATAATTAAAATGTAGTAAATAGTAATTGAGTATTCTGAGGTTTAATTTGTTACGATTGTTACCTCCTTTGTATTTGTAAGAATAGGATGTAGGCGAAAAATGCTGGCTAAATAGAATAGCTTATTATGCCGTCATTTGTTTTCCCGTCAATTATGTGACATTTCATTATTTGTAAATGACAACAATTACATTCTTTATTTTCGTGTCTCCGGTTTGGTGAAATATACTCGTATATAATGGCTTCTACTAGTAAAGGCAGCCATTCTGTGTTTACATTTACAGACACTGAAAAAGGCAAAAATAAACTATTACGTGCAGGATATCAATTCCATTCTAACTCGACAAACAAAAACGGTACTACAATCTGGCGTTGCGTAAATAGAAGCGAATGCAATGGATCCATAACTTTAAGCAGTGATTCTGGGTCAATTTTGAGGGAAAGCGGACATACCTGTAAGCCTAACTTCGATAAGAATTTGATTGACGTTAAGATGAATAAATGCAAAGAAAGAGTAAAGAAGGAATGGAAATCAGTAAGTAAAATTTTTGAAGAAACTATGGGTGAGCTTGAGGAAGAAGATGATTTTATAGACATACCAAGTTTGAAATCAAAACGTGATGGTCTATACAAAATGCGAAAGAAAGCAATTGGCGTACAAACATGCCAGTTCCCAACGGTAGATACGGTCAAATTTCCAGACATACTTTCAAATGATTTTATGGTTTATGAAAGTAAAGACGATCTACCGAAATTCTTCATCTTTGCTACAGCTGAGGGTATAGAAATATCATTAAATACGGATTTGATTTTTGTAGATGGCACTTTTAAAACCGTACCGCGACCCTTTTTTCAACTTTTATCAATACACGTAGACGTGGGCAGTACAAGAGCAAGCACCAATATTATTCCGATATTTTTTTGCCTCTTGCCTAATAAAACTCAGCAAACATAATGAGAGAGTATTCTCGGTTTTGCGTTCTCAATTTAAGCTTGATATTCATTTTCTAAAATGTGATTACGAAATGGGAATAATTAACGCTGTTAAAAGCATTTTTCCTGATGTTTTAGTCAAAGGCTGCTTTTTCCACTTTAATCAAGCCATTTATAAAAAAGCTCAAGCACTTGGAATGATGACTGACGACAATTTGAAAAAAGTTGTTAGACTTACCACAAATCTAGCGTTACTGCCCTATCAGTATATTCCTGAAGGATGGTCAGCAATACTTAAGATGATGCCAGAAAATGATAGTAGGGCGGAAATTTTTCAAAAATATTTTACTGAGCAATGGCATAAAAGAATATCTCAGGATATGTGGTGTTGTGCAAATGAACGCCATCGTACCACCAACGCAGTCGAGGCTTGGCATCGGAGATTAGGTATTAAAGTACAAGAAAGACATAATATTTTCATGTACATTAGTATTTTAAAAAAAGAAGCAAAATATTATTTAAATAAAGTTAGAAGAGAAGATGAGAAGCAGAGGAAAACATCCGACGTCATAAAAGATGCTAAAATAGAAAAAATAACAGAAAAATTATTGAGTGGAAAATTAGACGCGTTAAAGTGTCTAAAGCAGTTATGTTGGTTGTGAATTCTTTGTACTTAAATAAAATATATGAATTGAATAAATGAGTTAGAAAAAAATATCTTAAGGTACTTTCATTTTTACAGTTGATTGTACTTATATTACTTGACCAATAGCGTATTTGGCAAATTTCATAATTGGACAAACAGACGATTCGACGAACTACAGCTTTGACCAATATCAAATTTGACGAATTGCCGATTTGGCGAATATCAGACTTGACCAATGTCGTGCAACCCCGGGCCTACCAGAGGTCGGACATCAAACGTCTCTATTATAATTATTGATGGAAAGTGAGTTTATTTGCGTTATTTTACACATCCCTGTGCTAACGTCCAAAGCTGGTTGGTACAATATCTTGAATAAATTTTCGATATGGTCCCATTAAAATAGATGGACAACCTTTAGAAATCTTTGCCACCAAAATAATAAAAATGGCAAAACAAACAAAAATATGTAAGAAAATCGCTTTAAAGTACCTAGTAGAGTCCCAGCAATTTATTATTTTTAGTTAGGTCAAAATAAAATCACTTTATTTTGTGTTTTTTTTTGCTTGGATATCTTTGGTTAAAATCAAATATTTAATTGAGTAGCGTAACTAATGCAACTTTGGTTCTTTCTAGATCTATTTCACAATTGTATGGGACTATGGGTACCAAGATAGATGTAGATGGCTACATAAACTTGTAATCAAGTGATTAATAGTCCAGTTTTGTATATATATACACCTTTATTACGGCATTGTAATGAAGATGTCAAAAATCGACATTGACATCGTGTCGTCTGAAGAAGTTATCAAGGTCAAAAGGTCACGAAAATCAGTTTTTCGTAAATATCTCGGAGGTCAATAGCGGTAAAAAATGCAACTGGCATTTTTCTGTAAAATCAACCGTTTTCGGTGTAGAGCGCTGATAAAGCGACCAGCACTCGTTTCCTCACCACCTGCAAGGTAGAATGCAAGACGCGTGTTTTTTAACATGGTTTCGACATGAGATTATTATTATCAGACATAAATACTTGAACAGCTTTAGAAAATATTTGAAAAACGTAATGTGTGCCTATAAAATTTGAGGTCTAATTGCCGTACTCAGATATATTAAATGATTACTTAAGCCGTCCGTTAGTAAAGGTTTGACTTATAAAACCTTCAGTAATGTGTCAAAATGATTGCTAAACATTACGTACGTTACGTTACGTTTTTTTTTTTTTTGGCTTAAGTAATCATTAAAGCTCTCTGAGTGTGGCAGTAAGAGACTTACAGACGTGCAAAAGACGGTATTAAACTTAAAGGTTAACGCCGAGGTTACACAAGATTTTTATAAAACTCCTGACCCGGGAAGGCTTACCAAAGTAGGAGTGAAGAGCAAGAAGTATTTATAAAAGTACATTTGTCGATAAAAACGAGTAGGTACCTATTTACCATTACAGTAACCGCTCTCCAATCACAATGCATATTTATCTACATAATATTCAGAGGTCTGTTGGACCGTCGGTTTCGTGGTTGCAAGAGCGACTGTTGAGCGTGGGTATGATTCCCGAGTCGCGCAATAGTTGCTTAGTAGGTATGTATTGTGTTTTTCCATGAATAATTATAACACATTCATTTATATTAACAGGTAAGACCCAAGCTAACAAAAGTAGTTATACATTAGTTATAATCCAGTCCCAAGTAACGGGTCTGGGTATGAAACACAAGATACACAGTGGACAACATACTAAGTGTCACCCTCTGGAATTCCGCCAAATTACAGGAAAATACGTCCAAACACCGAAACATACTACTTATATCAGTGTTCTCATTGCACGAATCACTGGCGCAACGTAACTAACTTTAATAAGTTTGTACGGGTTGAAAATCCCCTCTCTCGGAATTTATCAGTAACAGCACTTCGTAAATTCGTTACGTTCTATCGGGCCAAAGTTGACATTGCGCTTGATCAGTCTCCGGTTGTGTCGAATTGCCGTCCTATCTTAAAGGGACAATATCTGCATCCGTATTTGCCCAACCATTTGACATCGGTTCGGGAGATATAATATTGCCCGAGACGATACCACAATGGATCGTCTCTGCTGAAACGTCCGGACTGCTGTGACCGCAGGAGTCTGGGACGGTCTAGAACCGATAAGGACCGTCTAGGAGGACTGTTATTATAACAGATTAAATCAGTTTGTTTGTCTAAACTTCAATAACATCGTTTCACAAAAGGAATTAATGCAGGAATTGTGTCGAATTTAATACAGGCCAGTAGGTACCAATAGTTGCAGGTTACCTACCTACCTGCAACTATTGGTACTGGCCTGTATTAAAATTGCGTTTTACAATACGATGTTTTATAATACTTCAAATGATTACGAACAAATTATACGTCACTGTCAAACGAGACAAGCTTTAGGGCGCGTTCACATAGAACATCCGTTTTACAGGATCCTTTTTAACTGATCCGTCGCTACTGGAGGTAATATTCACACAGCATTTACAGGACCGATTTTAACAGATCCGACGCTACTGGAGGTAATATTCACACAGCATTTACAGGACCGATTTTAACAGATCCGACGCTACTGGACTTTCGTTCTTCAGTGTATCGCCTACTTTCTACGAGAATGGACGTTGTCGTGTTGTATTGGTACTATCGTCGTCTGCGGCGGAGGAAGCCCCGGCGTTATTGGATACATCCACTATTAAGGCAAAGATTTTGTCGTGGTGCTGTTGTGCGTCAGCTGAAAGAAGACGAATCTAAATTTTTTACTTATTTCCGAATGACGACGTCTACTTTTGATGACCTTCTTAAACGATTAGAAAAGGATTTAAAAAAGAAAGACACAAACTGGAGGAAAAGCTTGTGCCCTGAAGTAAAACTAGCGATATTTTTAAGGTAAGAACTTTAATTTTTGTTATTATCAATTAAAATTTAAAATGACGAAAAGGTTTACAAAAATGAAGATTTATTTCAAAACAAAGACAGATCTGGCAAGTCTGACTCCTGGCTGAATGTAGATTCTACTGATGGCGAACCTTCTACTGATGGTGTAGAGTCAAGATGATGTGGCCTACTAAAATAACCTTGGGTGTGGTAGTGAGGAGTGCTAGAACTTTGTGAATATGGAGGCCACTCGTAGTTTGACTGACCATATCTTCTACTTTTAATATTTTGTAAAAGGTTTATCACTCCAGACTGAAATTCTAAAATTTGATCGCCATTAAGTGAAGCCAGTTGCGGCAAAATACCTTTGAAGAACGATAAATTGGGATCTTCAAACTCATTTTTATTTTTTTTTAACTGATCATTCATGTATTCAATCATTTTGGCGTCTACTTCATTCACATTTCTTTTGATTGCCTTGCGTTGCGGCGGGGCTAAATTTTGTCTTTCCTTTTGTCTGTCACTACCACTTTGTTCCGTAATCTGATCAGGTTCATCTTCGTTGTCTTTATTACTTTCTACTGTTTCCGTGATGTTGTCATTAGCAGGGACGTTCTCGTGTGTATCACCTGGGGTGACAACTTTTTTCAAAAATAACATTTGATTGTGATATTTGTAAGGCTTGGTATTTGAGGCAGCAGCTCCAGATTTCTTCAATTTCTTTTTCTCACTCAATGTTCGTATCCAGGCATCTCTAGTCGAATTCCATTTTTTTATAACATATTTTCCTGAAGCAAGTAAATAATAATATAAGATGGTTGTCAATAGCTTAGTAAGTGAAAGGCGAATAAGAAGGTAGAATAGACTTGTCAGTAATTAATTACCATATTGGTCAGTGGATAAGTCAAATTGACAGTGCAAGAACTAATCGGTCAGTAAATAATGGGAAGCAAAAAAGTATTACTAATGTTTAAATCAATTTATTTTAATTAGGTAATTTTATAATTTAGTTCAGTTCAGTTTAATTTTATTTTATTTATGTACTATATATATAAGTATGAGTTTTGATTTACGACTTTGCTAAAAACTCTCATAAAAATTTCGACTTTCCATACAAAATTTGTTGGTCACTATAATATTTTATAGTTTTATAATAAAACAAGACTTATTCATCAAGCCATCTTTAATAGTCTGACCATAGAGAAGTACCTCTACGAAACATAGACATATACATAATCAGTAATAGACAAAATTAACTAAAACTAAACCCTTACAGTCACTAACGTTACTTTGTATGGGAAGTCAATATATGTGTAATAATATAGTAATTGATTAAATTATTTTTTTTAGGTATGCAGCGTCTGGGTGTACATTTCAAGAACTTTATTACGTCTTTCGTGTCGGTGTGTCAACTTTAAGCAACATTATTAAGGAAGTTACACGATGCATATGGAACAACTTGAATGACGAGTTTATGCGACTTCCTACAACAGTGAGTGAATGGGAGCATATATCAAATGGATTCGACACAAAAGCAAATTTTCCCCACTGTTTAGGAGCAGTGGACGGTAAACACATCAGACTTCGAAAACCAGCAAAAAGTGGCTCAATGTACCTAAATTACAAAGACTTTTTTTCCATCATATTATTAGCGATCGTAGACTCTGACTATCGTTTTCTATATGTTAGTATTGGGTCGTATGGAAAAGAATGCGATTCATCAATATTCAAGGAGTCGACATTTTGGAAAATGATGCTAGATGGCAGTTTACAAATACCAGAACCTTGCCCATTAATAACAGGCTCAGAAACGAGAGTTCCCTACGTCATAATCGGCGATGAAGGTTTCGGTTTACACGAAAATTTAATGAGGCCATTTAGCGGGACGCATTTAGACGTAAATAAGCGAATATATAACTATCGTTTGACCAGAGCTAGACGATACGTTGAATGTGCATTTGGTATTCTTGCTAATAAGTGGAGAGTATTCCACCGGCCTCTAGACGTCAACAAAACAACAGCTATATGGATAGTTAAGGCATGTACCGTTCTACACAACTTTGTAAGGGAAAAAGAGGGCTTAAAGGATGGCAACACATCCGAATCTGAAGCATTTCATTTCAATAGCCTACCTGATGATGAAACGCTACGAGGTGGTCGAACTGCAAATTCAGTTCGAACGGAATTCGAAAACTATTTCGTGTCCGAATCTGGGTCAGTTTCTTGGCAGAATGAAGCTATTTAAAATAAAAAACAATGTCTCCATTACAATATAAAATAAATACTTACCAAATTCTTGTCTTTCTTTTTGTTCCATAGCTTCAAAATCCTCCTTTAGAATACCGCATATTTCGCGCCAAGCTGCGGTTTTTGCAATTTTATCTTTATAAATCTCCAGTGTTTTGTCCCAAAGAACTGGTCTACTTTCAACACAATTTATCAAAACTTCTTGCTCAACATATTTTTCAAACGCCTTGCTTGCCATGATTATGATAGCACAGGGGCCCAATTCTGTAAAATAGCTAACTAATCAATAGTGTGTGTCTCAATAGACTACTCATTGACATTTGGTATTCTACAAATATTTATGGTCATTGAGTTGCCACTGTAGTGACATTGAAACGCCATAGTAGGACTCTATGGTAGTCTGTAAATATATTTCAAGTGAAATCTGACAGTTGTGTCTATCGTGTTTGGCTATCGAACTGCCATTGTGAAGCCATCGAACAACGACACCTCTTTTCCCTATTGCATAATAATGTCTGTAGTGTGTCGATAGAGTGACAATGGCATGTTGCTTATCTCTATTAGTTACAGAATTGGGCCCCTGGACACGTGCACTACTCTAGGAATGAAACCGGCAAATGGCGGCTGTGTGTAGCACATCGCACCCCGCGCACCCCCGTGCAAAGCCTCGTGCGGTTTCAATCCGATAAAACGGATTAGTATACTGGATCCGGAATACTGTGTGAACTGGCTCATACAACTACATACGCTAATACATATACGTTTAAACGGACCTGTAAAACGGATTGCTGCTTATTTTGTCGGATCAGTATTTTTTACTGGATCCGGAATACTGTATTCTGTATGAACTCGCTCATACAACTACATACGCTAATAACATATACGTTTAAACGGACCTGTAAAACGGATGTTCTATGTGAACGCGCCCACAACGTTGAAGGTATTTCTTCTTTTTTCAAACCATTAATCAAGAGTAAACTGTGGACCGTATTCAAGAAAAGTAAATAAGATTCACGACTGGAAAATAATATATCGATTTAGGTAAGTAGGTGGAAGAAAATCTATCCCCGAAAACAATTAAAATCACACCCATAACAGTAACACTTGACTGGCCTGTTGGTCTAGTGGTTAGTGACCCTAACTGCTATGCCGGAGGTCGTGGGTTCGATTCCCACCCAGGACAAATGTTTGTGTGATGAGCACGATCATTTGTTCTGTGTCTGGGTGTAATTTATCTATAATATGTATGTATTTAGAAATATATAAGTATGTTTATCAGTTGTCTAGTACCCATAACACAAGCTCTGCTTAGCTTGGGACTAGATGGCGTTGTGTGATAGTTGTGGAATATTAGTAACACGAAACAATTTAAACACAGCAGATCCAAAATTATTTTATATTTATTGCTTAATTCGAAGCATATTAGAGTACTGTAGCGTGGTCTGGCGGCCACATTATGCTACCCACTCATTGCGTCTCGAACGTGTACAAAAACGTTTTCTTGGGCACCTGGCCTACGCTAGCGGTTTGTCCAAGAAAATACGTTCTTAAAGAAATAGACTCATCCATTTTAAAATGGATTCTCTGGACAAACGCCGACGACTAAATGACGCGATGTTTGTGTGCAAAGTGAAAGCCCATAAAATCGACTGTCCGCAAGTATTAAATAATGTTTGCTTCCGTGCCCCATCCAGAATTCCTCGCAGTCCTATAACGCCACTCTGCCCTCCGCACAGAAGAACAGTAATTCTAGGTACAAATTCTCCCTACGCGAGATTTTGCAAGATCGTAAACAGTTGCAGTGATAGGATCGACCTCCATTTTCATGGTTTAGGCAAATTGAAAGCCTTTTTTTACAAGTACCTTCCCGAATATTAAGTATCTTCCCGAACATAGTCTCCTAGTACAGACGGCTACACATCAAGCTATACATTTCCAGTTTACGCTGATCTCGCATTGTACGGAAATCCTATACAATGCGAGACCAGCTTATACTGGAAATGTATAGCTTGATGTGTAGCCGTGTGTACCTACGAGTTTTATAATTATTTCACTATATTTCTGTTACCTAGTTTTATTTATTTTCATGTTAACTAGTTTAATTTTTTTTTAACTTAATTAAATTAATTTGTTAAGTTAGCCACTTTAATGAAATGAGTTTTTATTATTTTGTAAGTTACGATGTTCTGTGTGCATGCTGAGTTTACCTCTAAGTGATTGTTACACTTTTATCTGATTTTTTTGCTTGTATCTCATTTACCATGTGTACCAAACAAAAAAATAGGTAAGGTAGGTAATAGGTGGTGTGTGTGTGTGTGTTGGTGAACCAAATAAATAAATATTATTTGATACAGGTGACGTCCACTGCTGGACAAAGGCCTCCCCCATGGAACGCCATAAAGAACGGCAGCCTGCTGTTTGCATCCACCGGTTGCCCGCGACTCTCACGATGTCGTCAATAAGTCATTTTTACTTTTCAAAATCAACAGGAAGTTTAAAATTAAAATACGATAGCTGCGGTTTTGATGAAGCCGAGTTCAAACAGCCGTATACCGCGAAATACTCGTACGTTCGTGACATTTTTGAAAAGATTGGTAGATAATAGATTACCGTAACGTCCGCTTAGGGACCCCGTCGATGCGCATGTTTTTGCGAGTGTGCTTTTTCGAGCGTTTGTAGGTAGTTTCCGTACTGAAGAAGAAAATGCTCGCCAATTTTTTTATACTTAATTACATGTTTGGATTAAATCAAAGCTAAAAGGAAACACTTTTTAAAATTGTTGTAGGTAATTAATAAAAGGTTTCACTTATTTTACACTGTTTGTATGTACTATAATATATTTTATTCGTTTATTTAATTATATCTATGTATATGTATGTATATGCGGGCAACCGGTGAATGCAAACGGCATGTTGCCGTTCGTTATGGCGTTCTAAGGTGGGAGGATTTTGTCCAACAGTGGACGTCTAACCGCTGATGATGATGATGATGATATGTAGGTATATGTACTTATTTATGTATATCAATTTATGTTTACAAAGCGGTATTCTTCTTATTTCTTATATTGTACTCTGTCTGCTGTCCTATTTCACCCAAAGGTTTACTGGTAGCGATTACCTTGTGGCATTAAGTCCGCTTTTGTACCACTCTTGTACATGTAGTTCAAATAAAGGGTGTTATTTAACTGGTTGGTATAGTATTCGTATTTTGGTCAGCAGAAAAATATAATCTGTGAGCAGAAATAGCTAATTGGTCAGCAACTCGTGGCCAGCAAACATTTCAAAATCAATCAGCAATTTATGTCATTCTGGATGGCTGTAATTATTTTTTTACAGCATACTAATTATATAAGCTACAATGAGCTGCTCCTGTTTAATAAAATTTTGGTAAGCACTCAGAAGGAAAGCAAAAAAAATCATTTTGAGCATTATATAACTACCAGAATGCTGTAATATTGCGACCAATTTCGATGTAGCGCCGGCCGCTGCCGCTCCACCGCTCGCTACGCTCGCTCGGCTCGCGCGTAGCTGGTCACAGTTCTAACCTAACCTAATCGGCCACTTTTAACGTACATTTGCCGATTTTCGCAATCCAATTAGTTATTTTGCTCACCATGTTTTAAATATGCATACCGATCAAACAAACTGCTTATAGAATGTTTTCTATGCTGATCGATCATGAAATCTTGCTGACCAAGTAGTTATTTTAAGACTGAATGTTTATTATGCAAACTCACGTTATTGTAAGCAGCCTATTTATGATTTAATTTTTGACCATTATCAAAATAATTATTTGCGGACTAAGGATTGTTGCCTGATTTTTTTAATTGCAAGCAAAATCTTTGTATGCTGAATTTAAATGCTGTTTTTTTTTGGCTCACCAAATTTTATAATAGCTAAAGCAATTAATTACTTCCCTTAAATAAATATAAAACGCTTTGTCGATTGCAATAAACGACACGTTGTCGGGAAGCAGCCGTGTGTGGTACACCGATAATATTTGCAAACATACCCCATGTTAAACAAAACAAATTATGCATGAGCGATTTATACCTATACAGGGTGGAATTTTGTAATGCTCTTAATGCTGCAGATAGAAAATTTTACTCACAGGAAACATTCCTTTATTTTTGAATAGAAAGCAAACTGCATTCAAAGATTTTCGAAAATTCTCTTCTCCCACACCCGGGAATCGAACCGGCTAAAATCTGTCAAAATTATACCCTGTACATTTATTGCATCGATCGTTAAGGTCAATTATTAGGATGAAATCTCTTTAACAAACATTACAAATGGCGGTTGCGGTGGCATTACAAAATTGCACCCTGTATAAAACAGGGTCCAAATAAGAGAAATTACCTATCGATTCAACTACAGAGGTTATTGTAACATGATTATTGTTACCTTTAAATGCGTTTTGGTGAAAACTGTAAGCCTAAAATGTATTTCTGAATATACATTATTTTTGTGTTGCACTGCTGGGAAAAAGCCTCCACTAAGCTTTCCAAGTTTGTTAACTAATGGCATTCTCCGTCCAATCTGTTGAAATAAATAAACCACAATATGCATTCGCAAAACTGCGACACCAACGCAACGGTACGATAAGCAATATCCTACTGGGAGTGAACCGCTTTTGTTACTCGGTCAGTTTAATGAGACTGTCATAATGTTTGTGCTTGTAAAGGTCATTAAACCATCTCGCTGTTTTCAATTTTATCATGGTAATTATAAAATGAGAGGCTCCTGGTGTAGCTCTGTTGTTAATCCGATCTGATGAATATCCCATCTAATTAGTTAATTGTTAAATTCAATCCAGTTTCATAGAATCCAGCTAATTAAGCGCGTACTTGATTATATAGTTGCATCTATGAAACCGGAATAACTAGACCTCGATGTGGTAAGGGCCTAATTCTGGAAACTATTAATTGGCAATCACTTGTGTAGAGGAACATGCAAGATGAGGAAGAGAAAGTGATGCTAGACGAGCAGTTCATAGAGTTTGCTAAATTCATGGATAACGAACGAAACGAAACGACCATCACTTTGTATCAGAGTGATTATTGGCTGCGTCAAAGTAAAGTTTTGGATGATAGAACATTGACTATGACCGATACAGGACTCATGTGGAACCAATTCAAGTAAATTTATCAGTTAAATAGTAGGTTCTAGCTTTAGTTTTAGGTATTATGTACACTATAATTATACAGACTACAAATATAACTAAAATAATAATTGAGGTGTTGATTGTTAGCCTAATATAACATTACATCACACCTTTATTGGGTGTGGTGGGGTTTACTCCCCAAAGGGTTGGCGGAGGAGTACTTAATTATAACACCCACATTTCGCCAGCTATGTGAGGAGCTCGTGGCTTAATAAGAACTGCCACTCAGGTCGATCTTTGGGTAAAGCTGTGCTTGCCTAGGTCGGTCTGTAAATGGGTGACCGCCCGACATACCGAGTTTCCTCCGTGCCTCGGAAAGCACGTTATGCTGTTGGTCCCGGCAGCCATATATATAGATCTTTGGCAGTCGTTACAGGTAGTCAGTGACCTGAAATTCAGAAATCCAGTCTTACCAAAGGGTATTGTATTACCTAGTATTAACTGGGTTGTGGAGGTCAGATAGGCAGTCGCTCCATGTAAAATACTGGTATTCAGCTGCATCCGGTTAGACTGGAAGCCGACCCCTATATAGTTGGGAAAAGGCTAGGCAGATGATGATTTCGCCAGCTATGTTTCGATCTCCTGTAATAGGGGGGCGAGCCTATTGCCATCAGCCGGGCACACATCCAGACTCCGTGGCTGCTACTGAAAAATTCTGAAATTCTCAGCCTCATTATTTGGAAAAAAGGTTTTGCTTAATTTAATAGTTTGTTCAAAGAACAAACTTATACTCGCATTTGATAAACGGAATGAATGTCTCATATAAAACTTTAATCTAACTCGATCTGATTACGACTAGATTACATTGTTGATCAATAAGCCAATTCTCACACGACAGCGCTCATCTGCTCGGTCGGTCGGAAAAGTGGATCCTACAAACACAGCCCGACCACAGCGCGTCCTAACCGCCACTATGTGCGGTCTTGTGGTGTTGCCTGAAAACCGCCTTAATGCTCACACTGTAAAAGTCATAAACTGCCTAGTCTTTTTCCCATACTATATTGGGGTCAGCTTCTTCAGCTGAGTACCAGTATTTCACACTAGTTTATCCGCGCGGCTTCGCTCGCGTTTTAGTTTGAAACTATCCAGTGAAAGAATTTTCATAATTGGTTCAGTAGATCCAGAGATTACCTCCTACAGCCGCACAAACTTTACCTCTTTATAATATTTATTAGTATAGATGAAGCGACTGCTGTAAAAAATAATGAAAAAAAAAGCTTAGATTCTAGTTTTATTAAGGGTGCTAATTAAATCGGCTTCTTTTTAATAGCATTATTAGCCCCTAAAAATCTACATTCCATTCTAATATATGCGTACATTTGAATAGATAAACCACAGATAAAGTGCCTCAGAAACCGGGCATTAGTCAGCCACAATTAACGATCGTCTAAACATAGTAATATTTAGACGCTCGTTAATTGTGGCTGATCTTAGCCACTCCAAAATCTGTGGCTCGACTTATTACTTATTTCCCTTATATTAATATCATTCACTATTCCAGCAAAAGGGACCTCACCTACGAAGAATGGTATGAATACTTATCAGAACTTTGTTATATGAAAGACTTGAATCTACAGGAAGTACAAGATTGCATGACTAGCTGTGGCTTGCCTGGAGAAGTGCCCGTTGTTGTGCCACAGTACAGAGACTTCTTTGACACTTACGTACCGGCAAATAAATTGATCGACATTCAATAATTGTTTCTTTTTTTAATATTATTTCTAAAATTGATAATAGTGTTAATTACATTGGAATACGTCGTTATTATGATACGACCAAGTAGTTTATTTATACTCCTTGGATTTAACTGCAGAGTTAGTTGTTGATTTGAAAAAAAAAAAAAAAGCAGATTTGACAGTTGACGCCAAAATGGAACTGTTTTAAAATGAAATGATACTTTTAAACTCAAATTTTTAATGTTTGCATTTAAGAAGTTTTCTTTGTTAATATTAAATTGAGTTGTCAATTAAGTTTTGCTACATGCATTATATTTATTGTTCGTACCTATGTGCACAATATTATAATACTTAAATAAATAAAATGATGTTGATTATTTACTAGAAAGGTTTGTTTTGTAATTTCAGAAGCGGAACCAAAACGGTAAGTAAGACCCACAGGTAAGACCTGCCGTACCAGAGCGTCGGGCACTAGTTGCTCAGCACTTTGCTGAACTGGTCCTATTTGGCGCAGCCGAGAGATACATACTCTTTTTCGTGTTTAGTTTTTTATTATTATTTTTTACTTTGTTTAGTGCACTTGTGGCATATGTGCAAAATAAATATGTTTACTTTCTTTTCTTTTACTCTTATTAAGACGCTCAATAACCTTCTGACCGCCAAACTTGAATGGGATTTGTTTGAGGATGAATGGAGTAATGCGTATAATTTAAATTAAACTATTGAATGTTATTGAACTGTATGTTTTTTTTCTGTTTCCTGTTTGTATTGTAATTGGTTGTACCGTTTAAATTAACGATAAATTAATTAATAAAATATTATAATATACCTATTCCTTCTCATAGAGAGGATCGCTGGATCTTGGGTAGGTAGGTTTCCTACAGGTGGTTGACTTAAATAGCCTGAGAGTAGTCGTCGGATAAATTATTATTTTAAACGCTTAGTCACTTGAGCTGTAGATACATAATAGTACAGCTCAAGTGACTAAGCGTTCGGTGTAAGGAGTTAACTAAAACAACCTGTGGATAATAATCCACAGGTTGTTTTAATTACCTAACTCCATACACTGATTTGACGTGAAGTTATTGTCGTTTTCACTAAGATTAGTAGACTAAGGGTTTATTTAGACAAAGATATTATAGTAAAAGGGGATTCTCTCTGAGGCTCTAGACAGACGGACAGCATTTCAACTGTAATCTCCCTGCAAATGAAAATACCAAGAGAGTTGCGAGTTGGTCAACTGGATCCGCTCGCTGACTGGACCCGCATACAAAATTGCAAACTCTTGTGCAAAGCCGGTGGCAAAAAAAAACATCAAACAAACAAATTAATGCCACCGACTTCAGAAGCAGATTTTTCTTCTGAAGTTTGTTTTGTTTTTTTCACTATTTTGTGTTTTTGAAGTTGTTTTTTTTTCCGAACCAATGGGTTTATAAACTTAGAATTTAGCAGTAAGGTGTCTGTATTTTAGAGAAACACTACTACAATACAAGTTAAAGAACCATTTTTTTTCATAAAACTTCTTTATTTGAAAAAAACCGCTGATGTCAGCATTATAAATAAAATACATAAAAAAATACAAATAATTTGTAGAACAGTCATCATTATAAGGATTTATAAGTTGAGACCATCGTTTCGAAGATATTTGGATTTATTACTTTGACGTTATACAAAATTTTCTGTTTTTTATTTATAAACTAGCACTTTGCCCACGGCTTCGCCCGCGTGGATGTCGGTTCAACTACAAAAGTGACGATTTTCCATACAAACTTTCATCCCTCTTTTCACCCCCTTAAAGGTTAAATTTCCAAAAAACCCTATCTTAGTGCTCCCCTACATTATAATAGGAAACCGTGTGCAAAATTTCACATTCCTAAACACAAGTAAGTAATAAGATTTTCCATACAAACTTTCATCCCCCTTTTCACCCCCTTAAAGGTTAAATTTCCAAAAACCCCTTCTTAGTGCTCCCCTACATTATAATAGGAAGCCGTGTGCAAAATTTCACATTCCTAAACACAAGTAATAAGATTTTCCATACAAACTTTCATCCCCCTTTTCACCCCCTTACAGGTTAAATTTCCAAAAACCCCTTCTTAGTGCTCCCCTACATTATAATAGGAAGCCGTGTGCAAAATTTTACATTCCTAAACAGAAGTAATAAGATTTTCCATACAAACTTTCATCCCCCTTTTCACCCCCTTAAAGGTTAAATTTCCAAAAAACCCTATCTTAGTGCTCCCCTACATTATAATAGGAAACCGTGTGCAAAATTTCACATTCCTAAACACAAGTAAGTAATAAGATTTTCCATACAAACTTTCATCCCCCTTTTCACCCCCTTAAAGGTTAAATTTCCAAAAACCCCTTCTTAGTGCTCCCCTACATTATAATAGGAAGCCGTGTGCAAAATTTCACATTCCTAAACACAAGTAATAAGATTTTCCATACAAACTTTCATTCCCCTTTTCACCCCCTTAAAGGTTAAATTTCCAAAACCCCTTCTTAGTGCTCCCCTACATTATAATAGGAATCCGTGTGCAAAATTTCACATTCCTAGCCCCAGTAGTTTCGGCTGTACGTTGATATGTCACCCAGTCAGTTATCCTTTTATATATATATGTCGCAGATCGCGTAATGGAATGTCAAGCGTTGATCATAATTTTGATTTAGTTCAATTAATTTAATTTTTGGTCTGGCAATGCTTGAGTGTGTTTAGTCGGATAAAGTTATCGTTTGTCATTTTTGATGTTAATAAAAAGGCGGTAGACTTGTGCAGTTGACACATTCAAATTGAAATCATGGTGACGAACGGTTGACTTGGCTAACCTCACTACATTCCATTTTATTTGATTTAAATCTGAAAACAGATCTTCAATCCTTTGTTATTTTTTTTATTGTAAAGTGTTTTGGACGGTAAAGTTTAGTGTACCGAACAGTGGCTGTGTGTTATTTCACGTTGGACTCCACATTCCATCATGACCGACCAACAAATCAACGAAGACAGGTCTCATCTGTCGTCATCAGAAGTGCGATGTGACTCAAACGCCCTACATAGTGTAAGTGACAGTGCTAGCCAGGAAAAGTGTGTGTAAAGACAATGCGCGTGCGTCTGAAAGTAACACAGAAACGGAAAAGTGGCGTTTTCGTTAGCGCAACAAAAACAAAAACTTTATGACTATTGCTCTGATGCGCGCCTACCGTATTACGACTCTGAAAAACGGAATATCGACAAACGTGCTTGGTTAGCAACAGCAGACATGTGTGTTATCGATACGAATAGTCAAGTGTTACGTATGTGGTGAGGAAAGCCAAAAGGTTTCCACGGTTTACCAGAGAAGAGACAGCAAGACTGACAGAAGACCTCACTCCTCGTCTTCTCATGGAAGTACATCATCTGTTCCGGCGAAGCCCAAGGTCAGCTCCGTCACCTGCCTCCGTGCAGGAGCCGAGGCCACTACGCGAACCGTTGTCCAGCAGCGGCCCAGGGTTCCGGCAGCGGCGGCACTGGTGGTGGCGCTGGTGTAGCTCCTGAACAACGCCGAGTGGACTTGTGCGTAGTAAATGCGCCTACAGGTATTCTACGTCACTCTGGTGAGTCTTTTAGTTTTTGTTATGATTCTGGAGCAGAGTGTTCATTAATGAGAGATTCTATTTTGTGTAAATTTAATGTTGAGCGTAATTATTATAGTGTCTTTACTATTACGGGTATAGGTCAAACTTCTGTGTAGTAACCTGAACATTTTAGCTAATGTTGACATTGGTAACATTAGTTTGGATATTGTTTTTTAATGTTTTACCTGATGAATACCATCAACACGACATAGTGATTGGACGTGAAATTTTGAATAATGACTTGGTAATTAACATGACGTCTAGAACTTTAAAATAATACCTAATGTGAATACCGTAGATATAGAGTCGCATATAGAGTCTGATATAGAGTCGGATATAGAGTCGGATATAGAGTCGGATATAGAGTCGGATATAGAGTCGGATATAGAGTCTGATATAGAGTCGGATACAGAGTCGGATATAGAGTCGGATATAGAGTCGGATATAGAGTCGGATATAGAGTCGGATATAGAGTCGGATATAGAGTCGGATACAGAATACTGGTTAAGTACTATAGGTTCACTTGCTGGTTAAGCAGTGATGCAGAGTACGGGTTAAGTACTATAGGTACACTCGCTGGTTAAGCGTGTTGTGATGAGCTTTCGCTGGTTAAGCGTTAGTTGTGTAATCGCTGGTTAAGCGGATTACGTTGAGCTTTCGCTGGTTAAGCGTTAGTGATTGAATCGCTGGTTAAGCGTGTGGATGAGCTTTCGCTGGTTAAGCGTTAGTAATTGAATCGCTGGTTAAGCGTGTGGATGAGCTTTCGCTGGTTAAGCGTTAGTAATTGAATCGCTGGTTAAGCGTGTGGATGAGCTTTCGCTGGTTAAGCGTTAGTAATTGAATCGCTGGTTAAGCGTGTGGATGAGCTTTCGCTGGTTAAGCGTTAGTAATTGAATCGCTGGTTAAGCGTGTGGATGAGCTTTCGCTGGTTAAGCGTTAGTAATTGAATCGCTGGTTAAGCGTGTGGATGAGCTTTCGCTGGTTAAGCGTTAGTAATTGAATCGTTGGTTAAGCGTGTGGATGAGCTTTCGCTGGTTAAGCGTTAGTAATTGAATCGCTGGTTAAGCGTGTGGATGAGCTTTCGCTGGTTAAGCGTTAGTGATTGAATCGCTGGTTAAGCGTGTGGATGAGCTTTCGCTGGTTAAGCGTTAGTAATTGAATCGCTGGTTAAGCGTGTGGATGAGCTTTCGCTGGTTAAGCGTTAGTAATTGAATCGCTGGTTAAGCATGTGGATGAGCTTTCGCTGGTTAAGCGTTAGTAGTGTAATCGCTGGTTAAGCGTGTTATGTTGAGCTTTCGCTGGTTAAGCGTTAGTTGTGTAATTGCTGGTTAAGCGTTAGTGGGTTATTATCGCTGGTTAAGCGTTATTATTATCACTGTTAAGTGATAGCATTTGTCACGCTGGTTAAGCGCTGTACTGGAGTTTGGTTCACAATCAATTGAGCATTAAACGTATTACTCACACGGTTTAATTTGACCTAATTATTTTTGTGATGATGTTCCCTGACGTGGGTCAGGATAGCCGAGTGATCTAGTTACTTTTCTGGATTATTTGTCTCTTAAGGTACCTCATCCCACGAGGTCGTGTGAAGGTCAGAGATGGCCGTGTCGCAGATCGCGTAATGGAATGTCAAGCGTTGATCATAATTTTGATTTAGTTCAATTAATTTAATTTTTGGTCTGGCAATGCTTGAGTGTGTTTAGTCGGATAAAGTTATCGTTTGTCATTTTTGATGTTAATAAAAAGGCGGTAGACTTGTGCAGTTGACACATTCAAATTGAAATCATGGTGACGAACGGTTGACTTGGCTAACCTCACTACATTCCATTTTATTTGATTTAAATCTGAAAACAGATCTTCAATCCTTTGTTATTTTTTTTATTGTAAAGTGTTTTGGACGGTAAAGTTTAGTGTACCGAACAGTGGCTGTGTGTTATTTCACGTTGGACTCCACATTCCATCATGACCGACCAACAAATCAACGAAGACAGGTCTCATCTGTCGTCATATAGATTAGTTTAGGTACCTATTATATGAAACGATTTCGCTTATTAATGATATTCACGACTGCTGAAGGCATTAGGAAGCTTATCATAAGCAAAAACTAAATAAAAATGTCTGTGAAGGTCGATTTTCGATCCACAGTGCGACGTAGGCGATCTCAAACACGACCTTAAATCTTTCATAGAATACTTAACACTGTGAAACTAACTTCTTGAACTATCAGAAGCAAGTTTGGCCTGCGCAGACACTAAGATTCAAGTTCTTGAAGAACGAGTGATTAAGATTCTATACTTAAGAGCCTACAATACAAATACTCTCCAAGAAAACACAGTCACAAGAACAGGACGACCTGAAAATCGTCAGAATACCTACTAGTAGAATCGAAACCAGTAGATATTAAATAGTATCAATACCTTACAATTATTGGAAACGATATTGTTTGATCTCTTCCCTTACTAACTGTCGCGAATGTCATATTGAACGCGTACGCGTTAGTAGGGGTTGTGTTGGCGGCTGTGAAAAGTAGAGAATTTAATGTCAATTTAATGATAATCGAGGAGGATCTTAACGAATACGAAAAAGCAAAAAGTTTTCAAATTTTCGTTAATACCATCTTTTATTTTATTTCATGTCCTCATTTTATATCCCTTCCTCTGAACTACTCAATTCATATTCATCAGCAAAATGTTTCGAGGGCGTTATATTGAACACAAAGGAAAGCCGGGATTTTCAGCAATGAACAACGTTCGCGCAGTGTTAATTAATTTGGTATAGACCAACGTAGACTGTTTGAATTGTAGACTATTGGAAATTGAACGCTGCGAATCGCGCAAGTGGGTCCGATTTAAGCTGTCGTTATTTCGTCTCTTTGAAATACAGACCGTACGGTATGAAAGCTTCGCATTCTATTCATACAAACTACGTATCATGGACGTAATTATTTTGTAAGCAAGTTGGGTTTGTCGCATAGTTGAGGTGATGTATATATGTAGATTAATTTGCGTTAATTTGCGCTGCAACTCTGCACTAATAAGTCTATTGTTAATTATATTAGTGCTTTCAAATAGAATAGCTAATGAGGAAAATGTATGTTTAAAAGTATAAACATTATCATGTTTTTACTTTTTCATAAAATTAAATAAAAAAGTTGAAACAAGGTTTTTTTTTTAAAAAAAAAAAAAACGTTGCCCCACACTACGAATTTCTCCTGTATCGTGGGTGCGTTTACAAACATTGAAAACCACATACACAAACACGCCCAGACCCGAAACAACTATCTGTAGGCCATACAGATACTTGTTCCGTGCGGGGATCGAACCCGCGACACCGAGCGCAGCAGTCCAATCGCTTAGCCACTGCGCCAACCGTGTCGTCAAAGGTTCTACAAGGTACAATAAACTAGACAAAGAAGAACAAAAGAATTAATATTTTATAATTAAGAAGCCAATAACAATTTTTGCCCCGTTACTCTGGCATCGGTGTCCACTGCAACCAATTAATTATTACTACTCGTAGTAAGTACGTTTTTTGAAAAATAGTAAAAGGCATTTCATTAGATTAGATACGTAAAAAACTTCAATTGTGTTTGTTTATCATATATTTGGAACAGACGTGGTTGAAATCCTGAGAAAAATATATCTCTAACTCGTTGACCGAGGAGAAGATGGCGGGACGCCTTGGATGTCTGTCAATGAGTTTCATTTTTATTATTTGTTTTTTTTTTTAGTGGTCCCTCGTGGAAACGAAATCTTTGACAAATATACATTGAAAATATTTATAGCAGTTCTGTTATAAATCCCATCAATGTATGTCAGTTAATGAGATTTCCACGAGGGACCACTGAGGATAGAGGTGAGGTCGACGATGGAACAAACTGATCCGAAAGAAGCCATATGACCCGATTTCATTAAAATAGGGCAACATTGATTACTTACTTCCTAACATTTTTTTTTATATAATAAGTTAAAAGCGAACGAGAGCGTGAGATTAGATAAGTTTAACCCTAAAACAATTAAAAAAGATAACTCTTTATTCTATAATTATAATTACAACATTATCTCGGAAATCACAAACAAAACGTATTACATTTAACCTTGCTTGTAGCCCAAGTTCATTAACTGCATGGATCATCAATAAGTTTCCTAAACACGTGAAAATGAAATCAGTCTTAAATGTAAAAAGATCTACTTAACAAAGTCTAAACAATATTAATGTTTAAGATATCTTATAATTTCCGCCAAGATCCAAGATTAGTTGAAAATATAAATTACATAATTATGTAATAGGGTAGTTGACAAAAAAATCTAATTTGTCCATCTTGATTTCTTGATTTACAAAAAATACGTACTTCGGAGAGTGTGCGCAAGAGCTCCACGAGCTTATTCCACCATCTCCCTTCTTCCATCGAGAGACTAGGCGTACTGCAGGTTATCACCCATACCTTGTCGATGTTCCACATATTCGTATGAAGCGTTTTGCTAAGTCTTTCATTATTCGTACAGCCAAGGAGTGGAACACCCTGCCTGCGTCGGTTTTCCCGAGTTCATATAACCCCAATCTATTTAAGTCGCGAGTAAATAGGCTTCTTCTGGGTAAGCTCGTTCCATCGTCGACCTCATCTCTGCCCTTAGGGCAAGATTGAGGTCAAGAGTAAGCCCATATTAAATAAAAAAAAAAAAAAAAAAAAAACATCCACAGCCTCAATTCACCCACTGCTGGGTATAGGTAGGCCTCCCTTTTCTTGTGCCATTCCCCACGGTCCTCTGCCAGCCTCATCCAGGTTTATCCCCCGTAGTTAACTATGTCGTCTGCCCATCCCGTCGCTGGACGACCCACGCTTCTTTTTCCAGTTCTTGGACGCCATTCGGTGACAACCTTAGTACACTTGTCATCACTAATGCGCCTTGCTAAGGTGTCCTGCCCAACTCCATTTGAGTTCCGTAACGCGATTTCTAATTTTTTTATTTTTTTCACGTAAACAATAAATGAAGACGATACAGTGCCGCGTAAAGTCTAACTAACTATAAACCCAACCAAAGTTTAGTTGGGTTTATAGTTAGTTACTAATTTACCATATTCTTGCAAATAAGCATTGATTTGATTACAGTCACCAAAGTCACAACAACAACAAATGACAAACACCAAATACTCTAATAATCTTTGGGAATATTAATCTTTGTACATAGACATCAATTAATAAATTAATAATAAGCTTTACCTATTATTAATTTTAGAACAATCCTAACCTCACTAAAACTCAAAACAAACATGTTTGGTAGAAACTAGTGCGTTTGTGTTTTCTGCCCTTGTTTCTGTTTTGTGGCAAATCCATGCCACCCCATTGCCCGGGCTCCGAGCTGCATCCGGGCCGACCTACCTGCGGTATTGAGCGCATCACTACCCCACCCGCTGCAACCCACCACCCACCACCAATATTGAAAACGGCCCGTCACGGTCGTTGGACCGTGAAGTGCCGTTTTCAATATTCTGTACTACATGTAATGAACTAGCCTGTAAAGTTTGTACTTACTTACATAGTTTTTTTTTTGCTTGTGAAAAATCATCAAATTAAAGCGGGAGGGGTCCCGCTCTTGGGCAGAGCGAAAGGGTGTGTCAGACTTCTACTGACTAAAAACCACCCATGTTTTTCTTAGCCCTTTATGTCAAGGCCGCGGTATCTCTTGCGAACAACCCGCAGCCCCGACGGGACATACTTTATTTCGCAACTAACTAAACTAAACAGTTTTTTTTTTACTTAAAATAATAAATTGCCGGTTCTCTAGAACAAACTCATCCTATACGAGTAGGTACTTAAATGCGTATTTCTTATTATTTTTTTACCATCGTCCTTATTTTGGTGGTCTGAATGAATTCTGAATTTTTTTCCACCTATTTTAATGGGACCTTATAAATTATATACAAAATAAATGTTTTGCCGTGATATATTTGGTCATAAAAACGCATTTCTAAACGTGTAAAAGGTGTACTAAACACCTCTGCCCAATCGAAAACCCCTCTACGAAAACGTATAACGTAAGGTAAGGCCATAGTTCCCTGAGATTAAATGGATGTTGTTGTTTGTATTTACATCTTAAACATCGACGTGAAAAATGTAGGTTAGGTACTGTTGCTACTCGTACAGGTGCGTAAGAATACTTTTTAGGGTTTCGTACCTCAAAAGGAAAAAATGGAACCCTTATAGCATCACTCGTGTGTCTGTCTGTCCGACCATTTCCCCCGCTTATTCTCCGAACCTACCAAGCCTAAAATTTTGAAAAAAAAAGTACAGAAGTTAGTTCACTCATAGATTACAGGAAAACCTGAAGTCTATGGTGCTAAAATAACATCAATATGTACTACAATGGTTCGGAACCCTTCATGTTCAAATCCGACTTGTACACACGGCTACACATCAAGCTATACAAAACCAGTTATTCTTGGCCTCACTTTACTAGATCTTTTCGCACAATGAACGACCAGATTATACTGGTTTTGTATAGCTTGATGTGTAGCCGTGTGTACTTGGCCAGTTTTTATTATGTATGAACACTTGATTCGACTGCATAGCCCAATCCATCAGAATGTTATTTGCTTTTTCTTTTTGTTGGTCCGAATCTTCGGGAAAACTGGATCAGAAATCTACATATTCCAGATCAATCGCATAATGTGAACTTTTTCTTCTTTTGATCCGATTCATCAGATATAGAGGCATCCCAATTCTGATAGTGCGATCTATCGGCCATATTGTTATTTTTTTGTACTTTCTCTTAGATTCATCGGACAAAGGAAATAGAGATTTCATCTAGTTCAGTGAAAAATTCTTTCACTGTTTTTACTTTTCTGTTATACTTAGTTCTTTAGTAACGAAATGACCAACTGCCGCACTCAGAGAGCTTTAAGGATTACTTAGGCCATCACTTAGTAACGGCATTGACAGTTTTGTGATGGTTTTGTATGTGTGAAATCTTTATTAAGACTAAGTGTCTTTACTTAAGTGATCATTAGTATCTCTGAGTACCACAATTAGTCACATATTTTAACAAATCCTAGTTGTTGTGAAGTTAGAGCTTCAGATTGTGTCGCGTTAGAAGCTTATCGCTACATGATAATAAATCTATATAAATAAAAAGAGAAGTCCTGACTGACTGACTGACTGATTGACTGACTGACTCATCAACGCCCAGCCCAAACCCTTAGACCTAGAAAGCTGAAATTTTGCACAGACGTTCCCTTTATAATGTAGACAAGGAATAAGGATTTTTCGAAATTCAACCCATAAGGGATTTAAATAGGGGATGAAAGTTTGTATGGAAAATCGACATTTTCACGCGGGCGAAGCCGCTGGCAAAAGCTAGTAAATAATAAAATTGTTTATTTGTCTCAAAGTTAAAATTAACACATGTGAATGAAACAGCCCCAGTAAGTAATAAAAAATTGTGTTGGGATCGTTTCGCTCCTTCCCTTATTACATAATGTAACAATATTGAGGCTTAAAATTAAACTAACTACTAATTAAAACAAATCAATATAAATAATAAAAAGAAATTAAATTAAACTAATTAAAACAAATCAAAATAAATCAGCAATAAAACAACTCAGAATTAAAACTAATAGGCTCAATAAATAAATTCGCAGCTGTGTAATAAAACATGTCTACATGAGATCTGAGAACTCTCTCACCTTCATCATTAGCCGTCTAGTCTTTTTCGCAAGTACATTATTTTGGGGTCGGCTTCCAGTCTAACCGGATGCACTTGAATACCTGTATTTAACATGAAGTGACTTTTTGTTTCGGTTCAAATTTAATTTTACAAAGTTTTTACTTCCACCAAATATTATTATAGATGAGCAAATCTTTAAAAGCAGAGTAGTTAATGTACCATTTTGTATTATCATTTATGTAATTAATTAAAGAGTTTTAAGTAGATCAAATTGAAACTGAAACTTTAAAAAGTGATTTACTCAAATTGACACAAACTGCATTTATCATATTTTCGCAGTAAGCAGACGAAATAAGCACCTTTACAAATCTCCCGTGGCAACGCGCTCGCGATCTGACACAGTTGCGTTGTCTCTTTCTCTCATAGATCCACTATTAGACGCGGAAAATATAACACGTTTTTTGGAAAAATATAATCAGACACGGTTTCAGGCTGTGGTTCCACTGAGGCGTAGAGGAGCAGAGACGAGAGGAGACGTAAGGAAATCGGCCAAGCACATTAGTTATACATCTGATCTTTCGCCCTTCCTGTGATTGTATTATTATTGGTGAATCGCGGCACAGCCGCGCTCCGGCGCAGTGGAACCTTAATTAAGTCTTAATTACAAAAATATGTTAATCAGATTCATCATGTAATCTCGTAATGAAAGCTGTTTCTGGTACAGCAGATTTGTTTTATAAATAACTAATGAAAAATGTCAATATTTTTTTTTCTCTTGGCAGATCGGTATAGTGTCAGACTTCTACTGACTAAAACCACACCTTCCTTCGTATGGTTCCTTCTTATGGGCCTACTACACGCTCAAGCTTCACCACACTTTTCGTTCACACTTTACAGTACATCGCGCGTATGGTTGGTAAAACTGTATTACCATTACAAACCACACTCGCGATGTACTGTGTGCATCGTGTAATCGTGCAGACAAGACTGTGGGGAAGTGTGAGCGTGTGGTAGGCGCATTAGCCCTTGTGCCGAGGCCGCGGTATCTCTTTCGCAGCAAGAACCCGCAGCCCCGACGGGAAATTTCGGTATCTGTATTGTGGATTTGCGTCCTATGCTTGCGTCACACAATTTGGTATTTAAACTCAAAGCCATTTTTTCGATATTGCGAGTAGATTTTGTTAAAACACCCAATAAAGATTTTAAGGTAATTCTCACCATACTATTGTAGAATGTGGCTAAAATAATCAAAATTAAAGTTTTGAGTTTACTTAGAGCATCTTTTACTCAGTTATTGTCACATTTTACACAATAATTTATTCGTATTCGAAACACCAATTTATTGATTCTTCCCTTACTTGGACTGTCAGAGGTGAATTATAGAGGTTAGCATTCTGATGCATTGTAAAGAACATAACCTATTGGATTTGGGTTCATGAAAACCACAGAAAGTTAACCTGATAGAAGATCTTATTCGTCTTCTTTCGCAGAATTTAAATTCGTCGAAAAACACTACAAATAATTTTGACCATTTCTTGTAGATAGAAAAAGCTGCAACAAATGACAACACATCCTCTTTTTTATGGTTATTAATCCTATAATAAATCCTATAACCAAATCAAAAATGCACTAAATGGTCCGCTCCACGAATGCACGAGGCAAGCAACAGTGCGAGAGGAATGGCGTCGAATTGTTAAGCTTGCCACCACCCCTGTCATGACGACCACGACCACTCTGCCAAGAGTGTGACGACAGAGAAGAATCCTATAATTTATTTTCTTTGTTTTGGGTATTAATTTATTATGTTTGAAGATTTACTGTGTTTTCTGGGTTAATGGTTTTTGTTATCAAATTGTGTTGTCCTGTATGAGACCAATAAATACATTTTCTTTCTGTCTTAATGCTGCAGATGTTAACAGGGGTGATGCCGCAGTTATTTTGAGAAGTTGCAGTTTCAGCACCACAAATCCAGTTTCAGACTACAATTCAGCCTCAGTAGGGGAAAACGTATGTTTTAATTAAATTATCTACAGAAATCATTGTGTTAATGATCATAATATTATGCACGATGTTGTTTCTTGAGACTAGGTATAATTTGTACCGAGTCTACAAAAGAAGTCATAGGACTTCTAACTAAATAAACCAAAAAAGTAAAGTAACTCGCCAAAGAAAATATGCATTATGATCTTAATTCATCTTATGAATAAGCAATTTTCAGCAAAAAAAAATCCCAATATTTTTAAACTACTAGTAACAAAGCCGTTATTCAAAAAGGGAGATAAATTTGATGTTAATAATTATCGACCTAGGTATAACGTTAATACCTATTTTGTTTAAAATTTACGAAAAAAGCATGCATAAAAGACTCATTGATTTCTGAAATTTTCAAACAATAATTGTTGAACAATTTGGATTATAAAAAAAAAACAACATCATTATTCATTTTATCACCTATTAAAGCAATAGCAACAAATTATGCGGAAAGAAAGTATTTATCAAAAATACAATGACAGGTGAAAAGTGGAAACACGTTGATTTGTACCTATTTGTACAGATAAAAAGCTCCAGAAGAGTTTACCTTCGAAGTCAGTTCACTATGCGCTGAACATCTGGTATAATATTTCACGCATTTAATTCTAGCAGTGTTATTACAAGACGTGCTAACGTAAATAAAGATGGCTCACGCAGTAAACTAGTATATTGTGTGTGCCTATTGAAAATCGAACAGTATCTTCTAACATTCGGAGTCAAAGAAAAGTTCTTGACTCTCTCACCAAGTAGCGTATAGACGTTGTACGGCAAGGGCAATACAATTTTGATTGTAGTTGTTAGTTTAAGAGCATTAAATTATTTCAATGCACTGTAACATACAACAAACAAACTTTTTTTTGCAGTTTTAAAACATGTGCATTCTTAATTTTTAAGAAAATATTTTATAGAACTTCATTTTATAAGTTGGTTTTACTACTCGTAAACTTGTAAAGCCTTCTAAGCTGTGTTAGTTTCTACTGCCATGATTTTATTCACAAGCTCAAACATTACCGTTCAGCCGGTAGAGGTGGCCACACTTGAGTCTAACAAAAATGTTCACTTTATAGCTTAATATGTATTTGTACTTTACTACCTATACCACTTAGGTACCTAGACAATTTTTTATAAAGATCAGACTTAAATTTTGTGTTAAGTAGGTAGGTACTCATAGAAAAAAAATTACAGTTGAGGTACTAATATTTTTTATTGTTACTTTGTTAACAATAATATTAAATGATTTAATTACTGCTTAAATATTTTTCTGTACACTTTATGGCTAAATAAATCGAAATCACAAGCATGTTTTTAAGCTAAGTATTGCATAGCTTCTATCGCGGGCCTTGAGCGTGGAGAAATTCCGTAACGAAAATTTTCAACCAGGTTGCTATGGTGACGGAAAATAACAAGGTTGTCAACTGAGGTTGTCAAATTAAATAATTGATAAAAAATATTTTGGCGGTCTGAATGATTTCTGAAATTTTGTCCACCTATTTTAATGGTACCTTAATATATGATATGGCTAAGTATTTTATTATCATTGAATTATTGACAACGGCCGAACTAGCTACCGCACAATCGCACATATCAAGAACATAATATGATGAAACATTTCGATGGGCCGCGGTCGAAATGTGCACGAGTTCGGTCAGATCACACAGACACGGACAGATGGTTATAGGTACCAACTACAACCTACAAGTCAAATTAGTTCAAATACGCAAAAAAACTTGACTTTACGGAGTCGATTACTCGTTTCGTACGAATATGAACCTTATTTATTTGTTCATGTGGCTTATTCTTTTAAAAGCAACGGTTAACAAAAGATTTTTAGAAAACCCGAACACTTGTTGTATACGAATATATATAATGTAGGAATGTGCTTTGCTTTGAGATTAATTTTCACAAAGACAAATTAATATCCAAGCAAAAGCCAATAGGTATATATAATGTCTGTATATATTCATATAATTATGTTATGTATTCAGAATGTCTGAAGAACGTGTAATTGAATGTAGGTAAGGTAGAATACTGACAATAAAATCAATATGTCCGAGCACAGTTATTTTCATTAAAAAAGACCTCATAAAAATAAACTCAGCCCTTAATTTGGCAATGTCCATTATATTATTTCTCACTTTCTTGGGAATTTGGCAATATCCAGTATACTGGACATGCAATTTCTAAAAAACTAGATATGCTAGAATGTTTTAAATAGTTTTCCTAGCATTAGGAACATGTAATGATAAAAAAAATACACAGAATTCAATATTTCAATATTTTTTCCGCTTGCCAAATTAAGGGTTAATAAATAATTGTTTTGTGAAAACGAATAGAAAACGTGTTGCCCAAATAAAATGGGATAAGGGCTGGATGATGATGATGAAATAATTGTTCTGTATCATTAATGTTAATATTTATTCTTAAACACACACACTACATTTTTGTTTTAGCAGGTAAGACCCAAGCTAACAAAAGTAGTCATAAATTGCTAATAGTCCAGTAATTCCAAGTAACGGATCTGGGTAGGAGCACAAGTTACACAGTGGACAACATACTACGTGTCACCCTCTGGAATTAACAAAACACCGAGACACACTGTTCAGTGTTCTCATTGCACGAATCACTGGCGAAAACTTTTTACGCGTTACCTACCGGGACTTTTTAAAAAGCCCCTGTCTCGGTCCTCGGTCCTCGGCTTTCTCGACTAATTAAATAATTTTAATGTAATTTAAACACGATTTTCCGTAGATCTACGAACAATAATAGGTTAGGTACTGTTCTTAGATCCACACCTAACAGTAATCATTACCATTACGTGAAATAGTTTTTATTTATTTAAAAAAAAAAAAAAACACGATAATTATGGCCTAAAATACTACAGGTATAATACAATATATTGGATTCTACCTGAGCCAGAAATAAACCTGTAAAGAACAAGAAAAAAAACAGTTCCATTCGAACAAAAAACCGGGAATCCTAGATCTATGCCCGTCAACTCAGATATTATAAAAATATAGCACTTACTGGGTCCAATTCGTTGAAAATTTCTGTTGCTCCAGCCCTCATAAGTGTCGTTGAGTCTGTAGTCGGAGTTATACCGCCTACAAAACTGTTTCTCAAAGGTGGCGGCGTATAGCGCCCTGGTGGCACTGTTACAGCTGACTGGAAGCAATCCCAAAAAACCGTCATCATCTGCAAAAAAGACGGTAGCTTTACATAACGATACATCAAGGTGGGTTAGGCAAAGGTGTATCTAATCGTACAGTCACCTGCAAAATTACATAGATACTTTAGTGCCTACTAGCTGTTGCCAGCGGCTTCGCCCACTACAGATAAAATTATCCCGCAGATAAAATTGGGATAAAAACTATCTTCCGTGTTAATCTAGGTTATAAATTATCTGGGTACCAAATTTCATCCAAATCGGTTTAGTAGTTTTTGCGTGTAAGAGTAACAAATATCCATCCATCCATCCATATATACTTATAAACTTTCGCGTAATATTAGTAGGAAGTAGGATTTTCCTGTGAAATTTTATTAGTCGATAACTAGTTTACGTTGGGTGGCGTAATTTCTCGCTTCACACGATTTTATTTATGAATTATCCATGGAATTATGCAGGTGACTGTACATCACGTGCACTAATCCAGACTACGTGACTGCTTCTAAGAAATTCCTGATGGGAAAACCCATGGACATTTGGGGTTATGAGGAACAGGGTGTAAAGCTCCTCATCCCCCATAGAAAAGGGAGGATCCTCCGACCGGACGGGTGTTGTGTCCGGCGGGCTAACTGCCCCACAGTAACAGTTGTAAGTCGGGAACTCCTATACAGCTTATGTCGCGGTCTCGCGGATAATGTTCATAGCGCGATGTAGGATTTTCTGTCGATCGTTGTTCGTTGTCGTAAAGACGTGTCTTTGGGGGTATGAGGAACAGGGTGTAAAGCTCCTCATACCCCCAAAGACACTTTGCCATTTCACTTGGATCTACATGGGTTCTTATGAAACGTCGGAAATCGGTGCACGGTTCGGGTTGATAGGGTTTGAAAATATTTTAATATTACGGCATTAGTACTTAGGTATGGGGGGACAATGTTAGCCCGTCAGTCAGTCAATGAGTCGGTAGGAAGCTGGCAGGCTCGCGCGGGTGCATAGTACGGGTGCCCTTTATTCTTAGAAAACCCATCACACGAGCCCACTCTTGCTTGCACCTTTTAGCGCTGCTTTTAATTATGTTTTCGAATAGATTAGATTGAAATATAACTATGTTTAAGCTCCATTGTTTAAGCAAATTTATAACCATTACACATCACATCCCAGTAAAAGAAGTCTCATGTAAAGGGGGCGAGCCTATTGCCATCAACCGGACCCAAATCCAAATTCTGTAACTGCTACGGAGACATTTTTCAAAAACCCAATAGCATTTTGTTCGACCCGGGAATCGAACCCAAGACCTTATGCTCAGTAGTCGCTCGTCGTGACCACAAAACTAACGATCATGTCTGGTGTAAATACAATATAAAAAATGTTCTTTATTGAAATAATTATAAATAGAATTCACACACACACACAGTAAAATTAAAATTAAAACATTCAAAAAGTTTACAAAAAACCTTACGTCAATAAAAGTCCCTAGACGTTCCCGGCGCAAAGGAGCCCATGACACTTGCAGCGTTTCCGCGCTGAATTGCCAGGGCTAGCCTCTGCACCAGGAAAGAGCCAGAGCGTGGGTCACCGCCCCTCTCTCTTAGTCGACGGCCGATCTCCGCCACAAATTTGATAGCGTCGGACCCCCAGCAACCAGTGGTTTCCACTGCCAGTGGGACAAAATAGTATTTTGGCTCCAAGGCCGCATATTTGGCTCGCTTTTTGAGAGCGGCTGATTCAGCCGCGGCACCGGGTGACCCGACAGTGCGAGGGAGATGGCTGGCGGCGAACGTGCTAACACACGTTGCGTCCCAAAGAAGGCACTTACCCTTTTGCCAGGGTACTAACGTCAGGCCATCCGGTCTTTTGCCATCCAAGCGACATAGACCCGGCGGCTCCAGGACGCAAGGGATATTGGCGCCAACCAGCGCCCTCCGGACAATATCGTTGAGAGCATGGTGCCGCGGAAACCTCCCTGAGCAACGACAGCAACTTAACGCGTGGTGGCCGTTGGCCTCCACTCTGGACCCGCAGATGCATATATGTGGTTCACAGACATCGCAGCCCAGGCGGAGAGCCACCGCCACCCGCAAAGACTCGCCGTCAAGTAAAGTGCCCAGGTGAGGTGAAGGAAGCGCTTGCAACCACGCTCCTGATTCTGACCGCGACACTGCCTTTAAGCGCGCCAATTCAACCCCCTCCGCCCGATCTATAAGGCCGGCCAGAACTGCCTTCGCCCCTACATCATCCCAAGAGCGCTGCACTTGAGGTTCTTTCGGGGTGGTACTGCCAGGGCAATGGCCTGACCAGGCCGCCAGAGCGTCCGCTGCAAAAGGGATACTGACTTGTTCGCCATCATGACTGGTGTAAATCCAATAATAATATATTATCTATTATTACTACATTGACCTGGAATCTCCCTTTGCATTGTGCAGATTTCCGTTGCATACTGAAAATAGTTTCCATAATATTCAAACACATTCACAAAACCATGAAAGTCTCAAATAAGATTTGTTTTTGCTGACAGGGTCATTGATTTAGAGAAAGCTCGTTAAATAAAGTTATCAAGATTTCACTAACACCATAAACACTCCAAACGGGATACCCATTGGGAGCTCGAAACAAAAAGTAAACATAGTCTGGGTATTTGTGTATGTGAGTTTAAATGTTTGTAAACGCACCCACGATACAGGAGAAATTCCTAGTGTAGGGCAAAATTAAAAAAAAATGTAATTATATCAAAGATGGTAAATATCCCGTGCTCAGTGTATAAACACAATCATACTATCAGAATACTATCATGTTACTTACCAAAGTGTACTTCAAAGTTTTTTGAATAGCCTTCGGCTTTAGCATTGTAAAAGAATGCATCTTAATAGTCTTCTCTTTTCTCTCTCCTTCTTACTTCCTGAATCAAAAAAAAAACTTTTATTCATAAACTCATATAATAAAAAAAAAAATAATGATAGGAAACCTTTGAAGCAAAAAATTGCTTGTATTATTTACTTTCGCTCTTCCAGTGTACATTAACAATACATTAGTGAGAAATATAAACCAAAATTAAATAGAAAAAAATAGAATTGACATGGCTAATTGGCTACTAACATTATTGAACATTGTAAATATCCCGTTACAAGTGTTAATATTGAAAAACATTAAGTCTGAATTAAATTATTATACTAAATTGGAATCTATACCAAAGGAAAAAAGAAATAAAAGTCGAAATTGTATTAAATCAAAATGTAAAACACAAACTATGCTTTAAAAAATACAGTCGATATCAAAATAGCTTTGCACCTTTTGAGAACAATCCAGACGGATAAAACTGTGGTCAAACTTTATAAGTACCGGATTTAGAACTCGCTACAGATTTGTTTCGATCAGTATTTCAGAACAAATTATCTGCTAATACCAGGAAACCACAATCTAGTCTGCTATGGATGATTTTACTTAGAACCAATTAAAACTTCTAAAACTATTGGCTGAGTAAACAAAGGGTTTTTCAGCTAGCATAGTCAACTTCAAAACTTGAGTTAACTTTAGATAACAAACATTTTGGAGACACTGAGAGAAAACTAAAAAAGGTGAAAGCACGAAAAATAACATTTACATAAAATAAAATTAAAGAATAAAAAAAAGGTTGTATGCGTCTTGCTAGGTTGTACGAAAAATAGACCTGGTAGCGATTAAGAGTAGCATGCTTATTCACAAACAAGATCTTTTCATAAACACGTGCTACTTGTATGCTTCTAAGTGACAGCTGCTCGAAACTGGCATGCTTTTGTGCTACTACGTAGCATGACGTGTATTCCAGCCTTTACTATGTAAGTCAGTCCAATCCAACTTGTTACTAAGTAGGGTCTCACCTTATCACTGAATGCTTCGCTAATTGCCTGGTTTTAAGCGTGTCTTTGTGCGTCTAGGCAAGTACCTGAAATAAAACATTTTGTAAGTCATAAAAAAACTAAAGTTAAGTAGGTATTCGAATATGATCTGTACTTTAAAGATGTCTTCATTCAAAGATTATAGCTGGACAAAGAACCGTAGTACAAACATTAACTACAATTCGTATAGTTACGAACTTAGTTTTTGTTATAAAAATAATGTGGGTGCACTATTAGGTACACCTCTGCCGAACCTTTCAAGGATAACAGGCGTGATGTTATGTTTCATCATCATCAGCCTATAATGTTCCCACTGCAGGGACTCAGGCCTCCTCTCTAGGAGAGGAATGGGCTATAATCTACCACGCGGGCGCAGTGCGGATTGGCAGATGTCACATGTCTTCGAATTTTTGGTTCTAAGACATGCCGGTTTCCTCACGATGTTTTCCTTCACCGTTTTGAGAGCAGCGGTGATGAAATAAATTACACAAAGTAATGCGCCTGCCTGGGTTCGAACCCACGACCTACTGTTCGTAAGTCGGGGCCGACACCACTGGGCCACCGCTGCTACTGGGCCACCGCTGCTCGCTGTTCGCTGCATATTATGTTTATGTTTTATATATAATATTTTTATTACATTAAATAATTTTGTATGTAAATTATTTTAATCGTGGCTACGTCAATATTAATGATTTATTATGCGGACACTAATGTATGGCACAACATTTTTAAACTACTTCAAAACGGAGGAGGTTTTCAATTCGTTGGAACCTTTTTTTTACCCCCGAAGCAAAAACGACCGATGCGACGATGGGGAGTTATAAGTTTGACGTGTCTGTGTGTGTGTGTCTGTCTGTGGCATCGTAGCTCCCGAACGAATGAACCGATTTTGATTTTGTTTGTTTGAAAAGTAAATTAGACGGGAGATTGTTCTTAGTTATGTTTGAAGAAAATTGATACAGCCGTTTATTAGTTATGGAGGGTGGAAGAGGGGATGAATAAATGATAGTAAACGAATATATCCGAGTGGGGTGTCAAATGAAAGGATATGATTTGTATATATTACGATGAAGAATTCGAAGATAGGCAACAGAACTCCTCAATAAATGACACGAAATGGACTGGTATTGCTCAAATCATATGTCTGTCTATTGCTTACACCTGCCGGCTTAGCATGACCACCGAAAAAACGGGGTTTTTTTTTTTTTTTAAACGTTGCCCCACTCTAGGAATTTCTCCTGTATCGTGGGTGCGTTTACAAACATTGAAAACCACATACACAAACACGCCCAGACCCGAAACAATTATCTGTAGGCCATACAGATACTTGTTCCGTGCGGGGATCGAACCCGCGACACCGAGGGCAGCAGTCCAATCGCTTAGCCACTGCGCCAACCGTGTCGCCAACCGTGTCGTGTTTTGTCGACGGAAGAATCGACAAAATGACAGATTGTAGCAAAGTTTCATGTCAAACTGTATGGAAAAGTCTTCATCTATTCTTGGTAGAATAGAGATAGAATCGCCATGGTACGGGGGCAGTTCATAACATGACATCACGCCGATACGCTGTGAAGGGGTAAGCACATGTGAAACACTAAAAAAATATTTTTTTACATTGTTTATGAAAGAAGTATAATCTGGTATCGAAAATAATATTAATTTGCCAAGACATTCAATTTAAATATGGAATGTAGTTTATGTACAATACATTTTATGGATAAATGAGGTATTGCGAAAAATTTAAGAATGTGGATAGAAGCACTTTTGCATCTACCCTTTTACATTCTTAGGTTTGTTTTTGTTGACGGTTCTAACTTCGTTTAAATTCTTGCCCATTGCATAAAAATATTTGCATAAGTAATTACTTAAGTCCAAGTAATTCCTTTGACTTGACTATAAATACGGGGGTTAGATTTTAAGAAGTTGAAGTTTGTATTTAGAACTCCGAATCCAATCCGATTTCAAAAACGATTTCACTAATTAATACTGATTGTATCTAGGGTATCTAAGGTAACAAAAAAACAGATATTAGTATAAATTAAGTTTAAATATAAAGCAATCTGAATTAAATGCTATATTATTATTAATATGACCTTTATTTACTTTTTAACTTGTAATTTTTAAGTATTCCTTACAAAAACATGTTTTTTTTTTAATAATATATAAAAAATTATAGCCAACTGGTATTGGGAACAGGGTCCAAGATACTAGGTCGCTATAATTAGTCCTGTCATAATGATGGTGTATAATGTGATATGGCCATTTTCGAGAATTGGGTACTTATTGGTAGGTACTTGGGCATATACATACTTGCAGTACGGCACTTCCGATTCCACAAGGTTTTATTTTAGAGCAAGCTGCTGATGGATAATCCTGGCTACAAGGTTGTGTCTGCAAGTTTTAAGCCAGACGAGAATACCCAGAAATAATGTGACGGATTGATTCGCCTGGACAGTGACATGCCCGACATATTAATATTATGTCATCCGTAACATCCACATTCACAATAAATCTCCGGTACAGTTACTCGTCATCATAACTTCATCCATAATTGCACAGACAAAACCTTCGGTTCTTCCAAAGAGTTCCCCGGAACGCAGCCAGGCTACGGACGCTAGGAAGTCTACATCGGGCCCGTGTGGGGCCCGGAAAAAGCGTCCGTGAATTTCCTTTACTCTGCCATACCTCCATGCGGTCGTTAGTTTGGCACTACAGTTTTGCGCCAGTTCTCTTTAGCCAAGGAGAGTGGGGTGGTCAAGGTCCTCACCTTGTCCACCGCGATAACATCTCGATGCATCCCCACGTCGTTTATCTATATAAATAAAAAGAGAAGTTCTGACTGACTGACTGACTGACTGACTCATCAACGCCCAGCCCAAACCGTTGGACCTACAAAGCTGAAATTTTGCACAGAGGTTCCCTTTATAATGTAGACAAGGAATAAGGAAGGATTTATCGAAATTCAACCCCTAAGGGAGTTAAATAGGGGATGAAAGTTTGTATGGAAAATCGTAATTTTCACGCGGGCGAAGCCGCTGGCAAAAGCTAGTAATAATATAAGTATACTAGCTGAACCCGCGCATGCGTTGCAATGCGTTTTTCCTACCTATCTACTACACTACCTACTACCCTACGTACTACCCTACCTACTACCCTACCTACTACCCTACCTACTACCCTACCAACTACCCTACCAACTACGCTACCTACTACCCTACCTACTACCCTACGTAAAAAAAAAAAAAGTATCCAACGTCCTTCTCCTGGTTCTTAGCTACCTCCCTACCAATTTTCAGCTAAATCCGTCCAGCCGTTTTCATGCTATGTGACAACGGAAAACGGGTTTCATTTTTATTTAAATAGATTATTATTTTTTAATACTGCGCATGTGATCCTGGGTTCGATCCCCTGGTTGGGCAAAGTGTTATTGGGTTTTCCATCAAGAATTTCTCAGTACAAATACAGTCTGGATTTGAGCTTAGCAATAGACTCACCGACTATTACATAGACCTTCGGGAAATTGCAGGCTAAATTATTTCCAAGTGACATACACAATATCAAAAACGTTCCCAAGGCTGACTATAATACGAACGAAGCCGCGGGCAATAGCTAGCTTTACAGAAAAACAAGTCCGAGATATACCAGACTTCCTGCCCCATTATGTGGATCTATTTAGAAGCCGGAATTGTCTAAACCGTACATATTTATCTCGCTCCATAAAGTTGAGCTTTACTCTAAGATATCAGGGGGCACGGCAGTGCCCCCGCCAAGTCGAGCGCGAAGCAAACACTGCCGTACCATCCTTTACTGGAACCATTTCGCCGCATTTTTAGGCCCCTATTTGAGAACCTCTGGATAAGACCAGAACTCTAGACTTACTAAATTTCAGGACGGTAGTACAAAAAAAAAACAGAACTTTCATACAAACATGTGAGTACGCTTTTTGTGACACATCATTCAATCCTCCTTCCGCTCTGGTTGGCAGCGGAAGGTATTCGTCTTTGACAAAACTTGAGTGATGATTACGCAGATAAATGATGATTCCTTTTGATGATGATTCAAAAGGAATCATCATTTATCTGCGTCATTCAAATTATTACGCACTGAACCGGTCAATTATCATCACACTTGGAATGCAATGCAATGCACTTGGAAGCCCTTGAAATGATGATGATGATGATTCAAATTAATCTGTCTCCTATAAATAAGTTCCAAAAAGATTAATGACTTTAGATTTTCAATCTGCCTACGATACAAAGTTGGATCAATAAGTTAACGATGCAATGCCAACATCGCTAGAGGACACAAAATCTTCTTGAGACTACAATTTACATATATTCGGTTTTAGTTGAAAATTAATATAAGACACGTTCGGGACGTTATTCGAGAGCATTTTCCGGAACAGCTTTCATTTTTTTTTGTTTTTTTTTGCCTTTCATATTCTCATCAAGATTTCGAAACCACTTGATGTATTTTTATTTAGACCAGGAAATAAATAACTCGCAGAAACTTTTGAAAAATATGCTAATGCAAATGTCTGCTACGGTATAAACTATGATAATAACTTAAACAGTACGGTCGCGCTTTAAATTATTTTTAAATTGGCTTCAAATAATTTGATCTAGGATTTTTCTTCAAAGAAAATCATGCCATTACTTCTTATAAAAAATGTATGGTGCTAAAAGATGAAAAAAATAAAATATCCTTGTCATTACAGCTGTCCAAAAAAGTATAAAACGTAATACAAATTCATGGACTTTATTACTAAAATCGTTTTTAAGACCCTACCTTATAGTCTTATGACATTGACAGTCCGTCGACAAATTCGCATAGATTTACAATGTTTTTTTGACTAAAGTTGTTAATGAATTGCAATTATTTTTAATGCAACATAATATTGGTTAATTGACAAAAAAAAAAAAATTAAAAAAAATAATAATAATATGAATTAATAAAATAAATAAATTAAAATTTATTTATAAATATTAATTAATATTTTTTTTTTAATTTATTAAAAAATTGACACCCATCTTATGAGCACGAGAAGTACTTGCATGTCTAGTACTGTGAGCAGAAAATTCGGAAACATCGATTCCACTGACCTGTAACGTACTCTTTATCCACCTACTTAGTGTTTGAGCACAAACGTTATTATGTGGTTTTTTGGTGCTAATAAACAGAAAAGTGTGATTACTTCGCTTCGTAATGATTTGGTTAGACGTAAGTAATCTACTAATAATTTAGCTATTTCGCTATAATTTAAAATTTTTATTTATTTATTTATATTTCGGGTCTTTCCTGAAAGTATGGTAGTATAAGTATTGGCTGATTTGATTTTATACTAGACTAGCTTTTGCCAGCGGCTTCGCCCGCGTGAAAATGACGATTTTCCATACAAACTTTCATCCCCTATTTAAATCCCTTAGGGGTTGAATTTCGAAAAATCCTTCCTTATTCCTTGTCTACATTATAAAGGCATCCTCTGTGCAAAATTTCAGCTTTCTAGGTCCAAGGGTTTCGGCTGGGCGTTGATGAGTCAGTCAGTCAATCAGTCAGTCAGGACTTCTCTTTTTATTTACCTATATAGATAGATAGATGTCTTTATCAAATCAGGAGTCTATAATAGATATATCATTAGATAAAATACTAATATTTTCTACTTTAATTTTAGATAGGGTTTGAACAACAAGTGCAAGTAAGGTAGCCAATTTTCTTGAAATATCTGTAAGTTATCGTGGGGTACCCAGCTCGCCAGAGTCTCTATGACCAATGAGCTATCCCAGGTCGAGTCGTATTTGGGTGAGGGTGGGCGAAGTCTAAACAATCCTTTAAATAATCTTCTCTACCCGATCATCTTTAGTGATTTGATTACCTAAAATTAAAGTCAGTGCTGACCTGCAACTGTTCAATGTACCATACCGAGCACCAGAATCAAATAAATCAGTAAAAAAAAAAATTGAGATAGAGACTTTAAAAAGATTAATGTTGTTTTTCATACAAAATAGAAACCATTTTTTCAAACAACTATCGTATTGTTTGATAGAATTTTAATACTTCTTCTTAGTAGAGATTCCCGCACAATACTTAGATAATCCAGGGTAATCCGCTTGTTTATCTGACGGTTGCTGGAATGAGAGATTATTGATTCTTTAGAAGAATGGAATATCAAAGGTTTATTTTGTAATAACTTAGTAAACAAGGGAGACCACGGTTGTGACGGCCATACCGGGACGACAAGTATTCCTCTAGCTTTTCCCTAATGATCTTTCTTAATGTTTTGAGAATGATTGCGAATGGAGGAAATCCATAGAAATACCATTCAGACCGACATTAATTATGTTCGTGTTCCACGCGCGCCTCAAAGAAATCTCAGCAATATGGAAGGGGCCCGCAAGGGCCGCCGCTCGTCGGGGCTGCTGTTTGTTCGAAAGAGATATTGCGGCCCCAGCACAAAGTGCAAAGAAGGAACATGGATGGTTTTTAGTCAGTAGAAGTCTGACATTCCCTACCGTCAGCATCATTTCATAATCGAGAGTACCTTTTGCATTATCGTAACTGTTTAAAAAGTCGATTTAAAAGTTCTTGTGAACACATCTAGGTGCAATAGGATGTCGTTGCATGTATGTTTCTTATTGATGATAAGTTCTTCTTAAACACTTTAAATTCGTATATCTTTTGATAGAGAGGATCGACCGATTACAATGAAACAAAAACCCTAATCATATTAGTTTTAAAATGTACACGTGATAATACTATAATAAACTAATATACCCAAGACACACCGACTACATACAAAAAATCTAAAAATGATTGTAACACAACAAAAGAAAACATTATTTTTTCCAAATAATATGTTCATTATACAGAAACTCTACGTCTACAGATTTAAAGTGGATTGTATTAATCTACTCTGAATAGATTTGAAAACCATATAGCATCAAAATAAAAACAAATACCTTACAAAAAGTGAATCCGCGATCACACGAACCCGCGAACATTATTAACATTTTTGGAAATCTTTTAAAATTATAAAAAATCACAAAAAGTGGATACTGACTGTGATTTGAACTTGCGTACCTTCGTTTACAGGTCAGTCTCCGTACCGTTAGACTACGTACACCAGTGGCAAATAGTTTGAAATAGACCTTCTATTTTAATATATAGTATGACAGTTGACAGTTTCGATTGTGGTTCGATACCGGAAATTTGAAATGATCTAAGGTACTTCAGCTTTCTCTTGTATTTGCAACGCTCGCACCAAGCGCCTAAAGTGAAAAATTACACAGCACGCTCGATATCCCTTGCGTTATTTTGTATTTCCAGTATCAAGCTGTAAAGCAGTTGAGGGTTACGGAAAATGCAATACTGCTCACCCCCTTAAGTTATTATATGGGGATAATATATAGCCCATGTGTTATTCCAGACTAAAATCTACCTTTGTGCCAAATTTCATTCAGATCCGATCAGCCGTTCTGGCGTGAAAGAGCAACAAACATCCATACATCCATACATCCACACCTCATCCTCACAAACTTTCGCATTTATAATAGTAGGAAGTAGGATATAAAAGAAAGTCGTGTTAGTTACACTATTTATAACTCAAGAACGGCTGAACGGATTTAGCTGAAAATTGGTAGGGAGGTAGCTAAGAACCAGGAGAAGGACAAGGGATACTTTTATGTTTTTTTTTTCCTCTAAGGTGGTGGCGGAACAAAGTTCGCCGGGTCAGCTAGTATACATATAGAATACTATATCTCTTTCTAAGAAGAGGGTGAGTTAGGCGCTCCCTTAAATTCGAGGTCAATGTCTCGACGAGGGTCTCGATGTGGGATGAAAATGAGGTCACGGGAATAGATGCTTGAAAAGTGAAATTGTTGCGAATATGAAGAATCTTTTACACAATACGTCTTTTTAGCAAGCCGAAAAGAATATATTCGATCTGATTAGATACACATAACAAAAAAGTGAAATAAAAAACTAAAACCCGACTACGACAAAAAAAAACGACGCTGAAAAAGTATGAAACAAGATTTTAGGATACTGGTTAAACTGGAAACCTGTAACGTGTGACTGCAGCTTTTCCTCTTTGGTGTTTCCGCCTTCACCGCGTGGAGTTAATCCCAGCTTATGTTATTATTTCTATTTGCACACGATGTGTTATCTGTTAGAAGGCGCAATATTGAATATTGGCGATATTTTTAATATGTACACGCTTTCAAAATGATACCAAACACGACGTATTTTTTTTTAAACCTTTTGTTGGTCTACTAGTGAGCGCCACATTGAATTTTGATGACATCCTAACTAATATTATAAATGCGAAAGTAACTCGCTGTCTGTCTGTCTTTGCTTCACGCCTAAACTACTGCACCGATTTGTGTGAAATTTGGTACAGACATAGTTTGGAACTTGAAAAAGGACATAGGATAGTTTTTTTTTTTTTTTTCGCGAGATAATCCAAAAATCTGCCGGAAGTCACTATTCCACGCGAACGAAGTCGCGGGCAAAAGCTAGTTTTTTATAAGTACCAGTCAAATGATATGTATAAAACACGGTGTAAAACCTCGTATCTTAACATTTTTTTTAAATGAAAACTTCTTTAGCGGCGTTGTTCACTTTTTTTGGGATGGGTAAAAAATGTTAAACTTGTAAGACGGCGAAGAACGTAATATTTTGATAAAATTTTAATATAGTATTCGCTTGTAACCGATACAGGGGCCGTATTTTTGAATCAATAGAATTCCAAATCGTGTACGAAATCGCAGAATTCATCACGTCATTTCCGTCATTTCTACTGGTAGAATATCGGAAACGAGTGGGTCGGACCACTCGTTGCAAAATTCACGGATAAGAATATTCAAAAATAGCGATTTCGTACGGATTCGCATACGAATTCTGCGATTTCGTACACGATTTGGAATTCTATTGATTCAAAAATACGGCCCCAGTTCTTGTAAAGATATAAAACCACCGCTATTGGAATGCACGGATTGTAAGGTCTACATGCTAAGGTCATAACAATATGCATGCATAGACAAAAAGGAGAGCAGAATTCCTTATTTTTTTTTACCTGATAAACTTCAACTTTTGGCAAGGGCAGCAGCGGAGCATGAGCTCTTCCCGGGTCGGGTAATTCCGTAAATATCTGATGGGAAAACCAAAAACTCTATTACATATCTATTAGAAATTTCTCAGTAACAGCTACGGATTTTTGATTTGTGGCCGGTTGACGACAGTAGCCCACATTACACGGGACCTCCTTCCAGGTACACCTAACCCTTCGGGAATTATAGGCGTGTTGTTAAGTCGTGTTTTATAGACTGGGCATAAAAAATTGCGGTAGTCCCGACATTCTTCGTTACGCATAGCATGATTAGTAAGTACATTGGTTTTAGTCTTAAGACGCTTAGCTGTTTGCATCGCATTTTCGCTTCAGCGAATTTCTCATAGCCCAGCTGTTAGACTGTAAAGTACGATCATCATCATCATCAGCCTATAAATGTTCCCACTGCTGGGACACAGGCCTTCCATCATTGAGAGGGAGTGGGCTATAATCTGAGACGCAGGCCCAGTAGAATTGGTAGATGTCACAAGTCTTCGAATTTTTGGTTCGGCTTCCTCACGATGTTTTCCTTCACCATTTTTGAGAGCAGAGGTAATGAAATAAATTACACAAAGTAATGCGAAAGCCTGGGTTTGATCCCATAACTTAATGTTCGTAAGTAAAGTACAATACTGTACTTGTTTGTGTATCGAATAAGATTGAAGTCATTCGATACTGATCGATTTCTCTCTTATTTCTTTCTTCCACATTTAATATGCGCACAGCTAAAGTGAGTAGCTCTCTGCCGGAATCAGTGTTTCTTCCTACAAATAACCCGTCTGCCATCAAAACACGAGTGAACAGGCACCCTTGGGTGACGCTCGTTGGTCATAGGCCTCATCCATAGCTTGCTTGACATACATGCCATGCATCTCTTATGTCTGTCATTTTGGCTTTGCTTTTACAAAAGCTTCTCGTACAGTGCTTGGCAGCTAATTAGATACACTAAATTGTTTTTGGTTACGATAAAATCCCTCTAATCCTGTAAAGCACAGCAAGGTAAAAGATAGCTAACTATAGATTGCTTAGACAAAGCTTCTATTAAAAACGAGTATTACTCGATTTTTTACAGGCGATTAAATTTCGAATCGGCTCTAGAAATAATATTCAGTTAATTACTATATAATGAGCGCAGAGTACTGTAGCAAAAGCTTTTTTTCTGTTTTTTTTTTTAATCGGAACGAAAAACAGAAACAGATTACGAATGCGCTCGCGTGAAAATGTCGATTTTCCATGGAGACTTTCATCGACTGTTTCTCCCTCTTCGGTGTTGCATTTTGAAATAATATTTCTTCGTGGATGCCCTGATGGGAATATTAAATCCGTCTGCGAAATTTTAAGTTTCTACCCCTAAGGGTTTGGCCTGTTCCCGTTGGGGCTGCGGGTTGTTCAAAAGAGATACCACGGCCTCGACACAAAGGACTAAGAAGGATCATGTGTGGTTTTTAGTCAGTAGAAGTCTGACACTCCCTTCCGCTCCGCCCAGAGCGAGAGGGGTTTATTTGATGATTTCCCACCCCAAAAAAAAAATGAATTTGGCCTGTGCGTTGATCGTCAGTCAGTCAGCTTCGCCATATATAAAGATACATAAAATATATAACTATACCCAGAATTAAAAAAACATGAAATGACAACGACAGCCAGATATAGAAATCCACAGATTCTCGCTTTGAATGGACATAAAAGCAATACCGTACCGGACGTATAGCTTAGAAAAACATTTAATTATTTTTTACAAGTAAGGATGCACTATTGCAGACAAAGGAAATCAACAAAAACTGGCCAAGTGAAAGTCGCACTTGTACATAAAGGGTTCTGTACCATCGTAGTATAGTAGTAGGCCTGTGAATGACAAAGTTATATTTGCGGTTTTTTAATGTGTTATATCTCAAAAACTGTTTACTATTTAAATCGTGCAAAACCAATTTTGGTTGAAAGTTTTGAATTGCGATCTTCAGCATATATTTTTTAGATTTGCCACTATCTTACTTTAAAAGTTAGAGGGGGCACACATTTTACCACTTTTGAAGTGTTTATCTTTCAAACGATTGACTTTGACAAAAATTGGTTTTAGGAACCTCAATGTCGTTTTTATAGACCTACTAGTTGATGCCCGCGGTTTCACCCGCGTGGATTTCGGGTATATCGCGACAAAAAGTAATCTTTTCATCACACACAGTCAGACGTTTTTGTCATTCGGTAACGAAACCCTAATAAACGAGTAATTAAAGTAAAATTACAATTAGAACAAACATGAACACATAATATATTATTATGTCCGTTTACTTATGACCGTTTTATTGAGGTTTTATTATTATTAAAACTCCCAAGTGCGAGTACCGTTTAATATTCAAACCTTCGTTTTATTTTACTCATAAAACATCTCGCCTGTAATGCCCGTAGGGTTAGGCAGAGATTTAACACTACACCACTACATTTCTTCAGTTATGTTTAAGTCCCTTAGAATAAGGGGCGACCCTATTAAACGACACATCCTAACTCCGTGGTTGCTTCTGAAAAAATCCTAATGAAATAACTAAATAAGCAGTCGCGTTTGCGTCTACTAGCTAGACCAACGAGGCGGTCTTTTTTATTAGATTCTATAAGAACAATTAAGGTGCTATAGCAATTTGTAATTATTCGCAAAGGCACGTTTCATATACAAAATGGCGCCGACAATACGACAGTATTATGAAAACACTAGTAATACTGGTTCATAGAAATTTCGTTTACAAATATTCCCTGTGAACACAAATAGTATCAAATATCAATAAAAGTGTAACAACTATAGTAAAAAAGTCAAACAAACTAAATATGGCAGCACGGTAGTGCCCCCGCCAAGTCGAGCAATAAAGCGGCACGACCGTAGCATACTTTTCTCACAACAGTTCAGGCTGGCCATTTTCGACCTCCTCTAACTTCGATGTGGACAAAACTAGGAGCTTGGATTTAGTGATCAATTAGGCATTGTAGAAACACGGTTTAGATATTTCAAATTTCATTCAATTTGAACCAGTAGTTATAGTATAATAATTAGTCAAAGTTTTTTAATTTTGGTCACTCACTGCCTGACTAACTGTCCGATCATCAAAACTTTAAGGCACATAAAGTAGTGAGATCCATGTAATACCGAGTCAGTTAATTTATTCAAATAAATAGATTGAATGTGATGGCGATTAGCCATTAGAATGGCCTGTTTAACATTGGCGAATGCGATGCGATGGCCAAGGCAATATATTTATTTGAATAAATTAACTACAAGTTAGTTAATTTAGTGTATTACATGAATCTCACTACTTTTTACAGACAGAAGAACTGAGTTGCACGACTTTGTTTTTTTATTTAAGTTTTGTTTTTAGTGGGATTGAATATTGACTGTTAACGAAATAGAACATCATTTATACAATTTATAAGCGATATTCTATTTAGTTAGCAGTTTTACTAAACCAATATTTAGTATTGGTTTAATAACCTTGGGTATAATTTGTAATATTAATTATTGGCTTACGAAAATAACGTTTAGTAAACGTATTTGGCCAAGGTTTTTGAAGAAGCTAGTTGGCAATAATGTGTTTAGTGGTCGTTTACGTGACCGTGCCAGTTTAGAGAGTGTGAGGAAAATGTTGAAAAAAAAATGTCATGTGGCTCTAATAGACTTTTTCGTTTTCGCTGAAACCTTCACTATAATGATTAGCTATTGTATTTATAGTTAAGTTATTATTCTAGAATGATTTGATTTGTTTCGTCTACTGATTTACAAATTCGGCCAGATAATGTGTTTAATATGTCCTACATTTTCTTTGCACGTGTCATAATGTTCGTACAGCACGTGTGACGCCGCGCGCCGCGTGTACCGCCCGCTTGAAACGCTGCGCGCCATGTGTGACGTAGCGGTGTCATCTGCGGGCAACGCTGCGTTCGCGCGTAAGATCGCTCATCCGTAAACGCTCTCATAAATAAGGTCCCATTAAAATAGGTTGACAAATTTTAACACAGCGTTCAGTACGTCTAACCAAAGAAAATACTAACACTTAAAATAATAAGTTGCAGCCGGCACTCTAGAACAAACTCCTCCGAGTAGGTACTTAAATGCGATTTTCTTATTTTTTTTTTTACCATCGTCCTTATTTTGGTGGTCTGAATGATTTCTGAAATTTTGTCCACCTATTTTAATGGGACCTTATATAGCCATACCTGAGCCACGTATCCCGAAATGAGCCTTTAGTTTATTTTATTGTACGGTATGTGAGGCTAAAAGAAATAAAGAATATTCGAAATTGATTACAGTAAGTATACAGAGACAAGAAATCATCATTATCCCTCTGCCCTTACCCCAATTTATTTTTTAGATGTATGCCGTACAGATTAATGTAAGAGTCTTTTGATATAGGTACATTCATAATGTTTTATTACCGACTTCAAAAAAGGAGGAGGTTTCTTAATTCAAATGTATATTATTTTTGTTCATTACTCATACTAGGAAAAATGGTCTAAAGTTTCCTGAGGAACGGGTTGAAAGTAATATTTTTCAGACCTAGGAAGAATCGTTTGCAACTGACAGCTGTAAAATTATAAAAACAAAAACTAGTTCATTTTCATATTTTAATTGAACCATGTTCCAACTTTATTAAAAGCCACTCAATTACAGCGCGATTTAAAATTGAAATAACATAAAATTAATTATAATTCAGTTTCAATTAATTGTTTACATTAATTATTATTATCATTTACATAGCAAAATATTAACCATTTTTTCAACGATGAAAATGAAAAATAACGGCTGAACAACTGCAGTTGGCAGGCCACAGGAAAAAACAAAATATATAGACATAGGCGGTAAAGCGGCAATCAGATGCAAAGATGTTGAGTTTGATAGATGTTATTTTTATTTTTCCTTGTATTTGCAATCAAAAGCACAATGGTTAAAGACTAACTGTGCTACTCAGAGATATTTAATGATTACTTAAGCCGTCACTTAGTAAAAGTTTTGACAGTTTTGTCATAATTATAAAAACTGTCAATATCTTTACTAAGTGATGGCCCAAATAATCATTAAAGCTCTCTGAGTGCGTCAGTAAGACTTATTTAATCCCTCGAACTATTAGCACCCTCGCTACTATATTGTATGTAAGTATTTGACGAAGGTGTAACTAGGTGGTTGAAATGCTGAGTTTTGTCGCGAGCAAACATTTACGAGTAAGTTCGTTCGAGTGAAATTAAGAGATTGCCTAGAGAACTATTCCAAGAAGTTTTCTCGCAGCTTTCGTCGTTAAAACCGGATTGATTTCTTGTTAGCAATCACTATGACAAGATTCAATGCAAAGATGTTGAGTAAAATATACATGCTTCATAGAATTTATAAAGTTCACAGAAACGAGTAATGGCACGAAGAATTAAAATAATTGTTTATTATTAGTAGGTACTTCATACAATTTTAAAATATCCGTAGCCGTTTTGTTTATATTTTGCCCTACAGATAGTGGGAAAATAAAATGTCATTTAATTCAAAAACGCTAAGGAGTATTGATATCAACTTCAAAGGAAATCACCATCACAAAAACGAAACACGTCTTCCATCAATTCTGTTAAAAAGATTTGTGCAAAATTTCAAGTAGATTGAACCATGGAATCACGTTGTTCTATACAAACTTCGCTACCTTTTTTTAGGGGTACAATTTAAAAAAATCCATTCTTATTGGATGCCTACGTCTTACAAAGAACACACCCTTCAAGTTTCATGTCTCAACGATCAGCGGTTTAGGCTGTGCGTTGATCCGTCAGTCATTTAGGACAAAGCATTATAGGTATAGATAGATTAGGTATAAGATTAAAATCTTTGCTCTATAATTTTTTTTCTTTGTCCGTCTCATTTGTCAATAAATTGTTGTAATAAAAAAAACTAAATGTGGCACTCGGAGACTGCCGCGGTAAAGCTATTGCATAGCATTTTTTATCAACAGCAAATAATTAATTATTTAATTTGACAACCTCAGTTGACAACCTTGTTATTTTCCGTAACCATAGCAACCTGGTTGAATACTGAATCTTGAATATTTTCGTTAGAGAATTTCTGGATTCGCTCTCCACGCTCAAGGCCCGCGATAGAAGCTATGCAATAGCTTAAAAATATAAAGACCGCGCATTATTTTTTTCTTACTTTTTTATTTGAGATGTTCACACTGCGGTCCAACAGTTTTTATAAAGATTCATTAACTGGCCCTGGATTCCGAGATTTTACAATATTTACACCTTGCGCTCCACAACCCAAAACTTTCACCATCCCCACTTTCAGAGGTAATTTAAGACTTATTAGTGCCTGGGGGCGCCCGGGCCCAAACAACAGGGACGCTCGCGACTAGACTCTCCTCTAGCGATGCAGCTGTCGGTACGTCAACCTTATTAGCTTGGAGGTGGTAGTCAAATTACACAATGGAGACAGGCTCCTACGGCTGTTGTTCCCTTAGTCACTTTCTACGACACCCACGGGATGAAAGGGGGTGGTTCTATATTCTATTCTATTGTCCGGAAACCACACGGGGCAATTAATCTATTTATATAAAAGGAGAACTGACTGACTGACTGATAGTACAGCCGAAACTACTAGGGCTAGGAATGTGAAATTTTGCACACGGCTTCCTATTATAATGTAAATGTAAGGGAGCACTAAGAAGGGGTTTTTGGAAATTTAACCTTTAAGGGGGTGAAAAGGGGGATGAAAGTTTGTATGGAAAATCGTCACTTTTGTAGTTGAACCGACATCCACGCGGGCGAAGCCGTGGGCAAAGTGCTAGTGTATGTTTATGGACGAGGCCAAAGGAGTATGTAGGGATCGTAGCAGGTGGCGTTCTGTGGTTTCTGCCTACCTCCATTGGAAAAGGGCGTGAGTTTATTTTGTGTCTAGGATGTTTCACCATCCACCATCTCCACAGTATCTAAAATCTCTTTGTGTGCCACTTAATCTAAACATATTGAGAGTATTATTTCAGTAATCGAATCAATAAATTCTGGAACTTTGATATTAATTCATACTGTTTAGATTATCAATTTCAAAGCTTTGGCATTTCGTGAATCCATGTTAAATGTAACGTTACACAAACCCGGGCGTGAACTATGTAGTACAAACAGAATAGGTGTTCTATGAAATAAGTCTGCCAGAAAAATAAATCGACACGAATTTTATTAGTATCGTTAAGGCGCTGACAAGAGCCAAATAGGCTTGTATTGAACAATTTTTTAGCCAAATCTATACAGTTTGACACGGCGGAAAAAATATATGATAATCTTGAACATATTTCTGATAATTTCGTTGTTTTCAAAACACGTTTTTGAAAAGTTTTCTCGATACAAAAAAATGGTAAACTAACCTCTTAAAATGATCTTCCAACAAAAATATCTGTATTACTGATCAACGTACGTTGGTAAAATTTATAACAATAACGTACCATATTTAAATACAAAATTTGGTTGTTTTTAATTTTTGATTATTTAATAAATTATTTTGATGTAATTAATCATTAAATGGTTTGTAAGAAGTTCGAGCGTTGCGTCATCGCGCTCTCTTTCTTACCTAAGCAATCCGACAGTGAGCGCTTAGGCGCGGTGCTAGACGGACGTATGTCACTTTGCGCCCCACTGACAGCTATCCGTTCATCTATAAATTATTATTGACCGCGTCACAATGTTAGTCCAGGATCCACGGTACATTTTTTCACTTGATTACTATCAAGCTAATTTTCCGCATTTTGATGAGACGCCAACATTACCCTATACGAAAACTCTCGATTGTGGTAGGTAATAGGGGCAGCAGGGATAAAATATATATTGATTATATATTATTATAATTATTTATTTGATGATTTTCAAAAATCTATTACTAACTATTTTATTTTTATCTGATGATCATTATCTAAATCCAACATGTATTGATAACGAGCTCATCAAAAATTACTACAAACCAGCCGTTTTTTAGGGGTCCGTAGCCGAATGGCAAAAAACGGAACCCTTATAGATTCGTCATGTCTGTTTGTCCGTCTGTCCACCCGTATGTCACAGCCACTTCATTCGGAAACTATTGAGACTACACAGTTGAAACTCTACAAGTATTCTGTGTACCGCTTTACGATTTTTATACAAAAATAAAAAAAAGGATTTAGGGGGTCGCCCCATACATGGAACTGAAACTATATTTTTTTTTCATCAAACCTATACCTACGTGTGGGGTGTCTATAGACATTAGACAGGTCTTTAAAAATGACATTGAGGTTCCACAAACAATTTTTTCTCAAAGCCAATCGTTTGGAAGACAGACACTTCCAAATTTGTAAAATGGCGACCGGCCTCGCGGTCGCTTGCCTTCGGTATTGCCAACAATGACTAGCTTTTCAAGGCTGCTATCTCCTCTTTGCATTATGTGGCCGAAATAAGACAAAATACGCTGTAGGCAAACTGTTGACAATCGAGTCTTGATATCGAGTTGGTAAAGGATAGACACATTTGTGCGTTTGGCCGTCCATGGAATTCGGAGAATCCGCCTAAAACACCACATTTCGAATGCGTCTATCCTCTGTCTTACTCTTGTTTGGATTGTCCATGTCTTAACTTGTGGGGAAAAATGCTCCTTCCGAGAAGCCTGTGCCTGAAAAGGAACCGATCCAGGCTGATGATGGTTTCGTGACGGTGTTGAGGAGGACGCGCCGTCAGCGAACCATCAAGAACCGCTGCGGCACGGCTCCATCGGAGCCCAATGTGCATATTCGTGCCGCAAAGCCGAACACTCCTTAGTACCTCTCCCGTCTACATTACACCACTACGACGGAGGACATCGTGGAGTACGTGCGCCAGAAGATCAAGTACGTGGCGAGAGTGCAGCTGCTCGAGTCCCGCCGCAACGTCAACTTTAAGGCGTTTGTGGTGCGAGTACCGACATGCTACCTGCACCTCGTCTTGGAAGAGGACTTTTGGCCGCAGGGGGTGGTGTTTCGACGCTTCCGCGGGCAAGTGCCACATGATCGCACAGTGACGTAGTGCAAGTGTAGTGATACTAATATAGTTTTAAGGTTTTGTTTACTAACACAAGCTGTCAATTATATCGTATGTATGTTAGTCTGTAAGGTATTTATCTATGGGCCAAAGTAGCCTGAAAATAAATAAATATTATTATTATTAACTCTATGGAGGAAAATCAGGAAAACTAGTGCTCTGACCAAACGGGCCTTCGTTTTAAAACTTACACCACGTTTTTCCCAGATGTTCTGGGGGCGTAATATAGCATCTTTAGCCATAGCTATCCGCCGTTTTATTTCTGGGACGCAGCTACCTTCATTACTTATATTGGAGCCCAGTTAATCGAAGCTGTCCACAGTATAGGTGTGCCTTAGATGTTATAGGCGCCCGATAGCTTTCCCGTACGATCTACCACCATAAGCTTGGTTTTCTGCCTATTTATTGCAAACCCTACTTTGCCACTTTCCACTTCCAATCTGTGCCGTATCTCTTTCATGTTGCCAAATGTTGTAGCAAGGAGAACGGTGTCATCAGTGTACCTCAGATTGGAAATCCACTTTCCACCAACAGTAAACCCCTTGTCCCAGCCCTAAAGAGTCTTGAATGACATATTGAAGAGCAGAGGTGAGAGGATGCATCCCTGCCTAACGCATTTGAACAGTCGGTGTCTATTTTGACGAAAGAGCGGTTGTTGATGTGTAGGTAGAGGCATCGGACTATGTCAATAAGATGTTGAGGCGTTCCCATGTCTTTAAGAACCCCCCACAGCTTGCCCCACTCCACGCAATCAAATGCTTTGGTATAATCTATGAAACATATCAATACAGGGCTGTTAAATTCCCGGCTTTTCTCTATAATTTGGCGAACGTTCAGGATTTGTTCCCGCGTGTCTTTGCCTTTAACAAAACCTGCTTGCTCTTCTGGAATTTGTGGCTCCAGAAAGTGTATTAGCCTGTTGTTTATGATGTACAGGAGTATTGGTGGTGTGTGGAGTAAGTGCCAAACACTTAATATAATTTTTAGAATCTTGTAGGCAACTTGTAAAGAGTGGGTTTAATAGAAAATATCCAATCCCCAAAACCCAGTTAGTAAGTAATCATTTTTAATGACTTCGTTATCGATACATATTGGAAGGAAGGAAGGGGACTCTTTGATCAAACCATACATTTTGTAGGACAAATATTTTTTCAAATAATTTAGATAATTATCATCAGATTTAACAAAAAAAACCCAGCTGATGATTCTCAAAAGTGTTTGTACTTAACACTTTTGAGAATCATCAAACCAACATATTTTATCCCTGCTACCCCTATTACTTACCACAATCGAGAATTCGAGAGTTTCGTGCAGGAAATTGTTGGGCGTCTCGCCGTCTCATCAAAATTAGCTTGATAGTAATCAAGTGCAAAAATGGACCGCGGATCCTGGACTATTTGTTTCTTACTTGATAGTATGGCGCTAGGGTATCGGAAAAATTGTGGGCGTGTCCAAAAATACTGAAACATCAGAAGTCAATAGCTATTGTCATCGTCTTAAATGCGTTTAAAAATAACACCACGCTATCTTGAGAGTGGGTACGTGACGTGGTTAAACTACAGACTGAGCTTTTTTATTAATTTGATATTAGTTTAAACTAAATATACTTAAGCAGCCTACAATTTTCCCAGTGCTGGGAAACAGTAGATGTCACACAATACATGTCTTTAATTTTTTTAGATCCTGGTTCCAGGAAATACTGGTTTCATGTCCGTGGCCCTAGGCTGGGTTAGTATGTCGAGGCCGTTCATACTGAGCACCCACTCCCTAGCTTGTTTAATGTAGGTAACTACTCAATCCGAGATTATCACCTTGCGAGAACTTGTTTAAGCGTGAAGTGGAGCTAATATTTTACAATGAGCTTGTATTAGAGCCCTGGAGCTATCAATAGCTCCAGGGCTCTAATTGGAAAGCACATTATAGATATGCTGTGTTCAAACTGAGTTCATCTGCTTCTGTTTTATTTAGAATATCCTCCATAGTAGATACCAATATTTAACAAGTTAATGATTTTTAAAATTCAAGAATGTTCCCAATAACTTCCCAACAATTTCGCTAAAATGTAACAATCTTTTGAGAACGTGACTCGGTCATTCTCAGAAGGCTTAAAAATGCATGTCCGGGTCGAAATCCAGTACAAAATGGATAACTAACCACTTGATATTTTTTTCTATAATAGGTTATATCAAAATATTAGGAGGGGCCTGTGTTGTTTTTTATATAAATTAAATATAATTTAGTTTAAAAAAATAAAAACCTCCAAAATATTGACCTCGGTGCCGCGTCCGGCCCCGTATTTCGGCGGAAATTATTTTTTATCTTTTTTTCTGCAATACATGTCGCTATTTATCATGTATTCATAAACACCTAGATAGATATTAACTCAATTTATAATATTTCTTCGCCATAATAGGCCTTAGTAGACAAGTTACAACTGGTTGTCTTCACGTCCGACGTTTAGAGTTGATATCAGTGGCGCGCACTGATCGGTTCATTTAACCCGTATTCTAGTGGCTGCGAGAATATTTGTTCGAGTAATACAAACTGTCAGTCGTGCCGCATCGGTGGTAAGGATAACACGCCTGTGCGTCTCCTTGTCACTCTTTTATTGAGGTACGTAATCGTTTTCGGTGGCTTGGTATACCTTTAAAATTGATTTCGGTGAATCCCTTTTATCCACAACTATTTGAATGAATAATTTATAATTATAATAAAAGCATGTCTTTTACGTATTCGATTTCAACAAAAGAGATTAATATTAAAAATTCGGGTTACTTTTGAAAATATCTAGGATTTTGTCAATTATTTTGATTTCAGTGGCACTGATTTCGGTGTTTTCGGTGGAAATAGGTGCACCGAAATCAATTTTAAAACCACCGAAATCAATCAATAGCTATTTATTTACATTTTAAGATCGTTTATTTAGCTTTCTCATCACCTCTCATCTTGTTTCAGAACTGTGATTATGGCAGATTCAAAAGAAGATCGGTTGGTTAAAAAGAGATTGGCTGAACGACGTCGGAAAGCTCGCATCAAGAGTGATCCAGTGCTTTTTGCAGTGCACAAGGAGAAAAAATAAATATTTAAAATTATATTATTATTTTTATTTCATCATCATCATTCATCATTTCAGCCAAAAGACGTCCACTGCTGGACATAGGCCTCCCCCAGGCGTCGCCACATTGACCGGTCCCGTGCGTCTCTCATCCAGCGTGCCGATGACCTTGACCAGGTCATCGGTCCACCTAGTGGGAGGCCTTCCAACGCAACGTCTTCCGGTTCGCGGTCGCCATTCCAGAACTTTTCGGCCCCATCGGCCATCCGTTCTGCGAGCAATGTGCCCTGCCCATTGCCACTTAAGTCTGGCGATTCTTCGGGCTACGTCGGTAACCTTGGTTCTCATGCGGATGTCCTCATTTCTGATTCGATCACGCAAGGAAACTCTGAGCATAGCCCTCTCCATTGCCCTTTGGGTGACTTTCAGCTTTCTGATGAGGCCCATTGTGAGCGACCTCGTTTCGGTCCCGTACGTAATCACTGGCAACACACACTGGTCATAGACTTTCGTCTTGAGACACTGGGGTAAGTTGGACGAGAAGATACCGCGCAACTTCCCGAACGCTGCCCAGCCGAGTCGGATTCGACGATTGACCTCTTTCTCGAAGTTAGATCTACCCAACTGGACCGTTTGTCCCAGGTAGACATAATCGTCCACAACTTCGAGCGTAGAGTCTCCAATCTTGATAGGAGTGGGTGTTACATGAACATTCAACATAACCTTGGTTTTGTCCATGTTCATTTTAAGACCCACTCTTTCGGAAGCTCTACTGATGTCATCGAGCATTGTACTGAGGTCTTCCATGGTCTCAGCCATGACCACTATATCGTCGGCAAATCGAAGGTGAGTGATGTACTCGCCGTTGACGTTGATGCCAAGTCCTCTCCAATCCAGAACCTTGAAGATATCCTCCAATGCAGCGGTAAACAGTTTCGGAGATATGACGTCTCCCTGTCTCACACCGCGCTGCAGAAGGATAGGTTCCGAGGTCTGGTCCTGAAGTCGGACTGACATGGTGGCGTTTTTGTACAAACACTTCAACACCTCGATGTACCGGTAGTCGATTTGGCACCGTTGGAGAGACTGCAGCACAGCCCAAGTCTCGATCGAATCGAAGGCTTTCTCGTAGTCCACAAACGCTAAACAGAGAGGCAGGTTATACTCTTCGGTCTTCTGTATAACCTGCCGCAGCGTATGTATGTGGTCTACGGTACTGAAGCCTTTTCGGAATCCGGCTTGTTCGGGAGGCTGGAAATCGTCGACCCTGCGTGCGAGACGATTCGTGATGACTCTTGAAAACAACTTGTAGACATGGCTTAGAAGTGAGATGGGCCTATAGTTCTTCAACCGGGCATTGTCACCCTTTTTGAAGAAGAGCACCACCACAGGGGTGTGGTGCCTGCCAAGCCTGTGGCGTTTTCCCCTCGAGTATGACGGAATCAAACAGCTTCTGTAGGGCCTTAAGGACCGGTTTGCCACCCGCCTTCAGAAGTTCGGCCGTAATTCCGTCATCACCCGGCGCCTTATTGTTTTTAAGCTGTTTCAGAGCCATTCTAATCTTGTACAATTGCTGCAATTCTATAATTGCTGTTGTTGTTAGAAAGATGAAAAGTGATTTTTGTAGTAATTTTGTATTAATAAATAAATTGTCTGTGATTAAGCCGGATTTTTTTTTCAAGTTCCTATAAGTAGGTAATGTTAGTTTTAGACTACCTACTACTTTTAATTACATTTAATGTAAAATATATAGCTTCCTTTTAAAGTTGATTTTTGTAAATTTTCCTTTAAAACTTAATAAATGGGACATGTGATAAAATAAAATGTTTTACTGTAAAATTTACCTGCAATTTCTTACAGACCATATTTTTATAGTAAAACTTAGGCAGTTAATATAACATTTATAAAACAACAGTATTTGAAAAATAAATTATTTGATATATTTGATTTCGGTGATAAGAATATTGATTTCGGTGGACACCAATTTTTAAAAAATTTAATCCCTTCATATCCTTCGGTCTGTACGATTCCCTCTACTACTAATATGTTTTAAATTAACTCTAGATTTGATATTTCATGATAACATGCTACAAATTAAAAAAAAAAAACCGCCACCGAAGTCAACCAAATAATGAGTCTCCTGATAATGACCCGACTACACCATCTTTGGAATTATTATGTTTGATCTTCAATTGTTTGTTTAGAACGACAACGTTCAACACACAAGATGCCGCCCACACCACTGTCATGCAAGTTTCCTCATTGTGTTTTTTTTATTTTTATACCTACGGGTATTTTTTGGAGATTTAAAAAAAAGATAGGCAGTAAAGTCCCACAAACTACCAGGAGAACAGAAGTAGGAAGGAGGGATTGGAATCTTTAAATCAAATCTAAATTATTCCATATTATAATATTATTTGCTTTTATCGTTTTTACCTTTTTTTATTTCCAAAATAAATGTTTTCAATACCTCCTTCCTACTTCTGTTATCCTGGTAGTTTGTAGGACTTTACACCTGTCCTTTTTTTTCAACTCCAAAAAAAATTTTTCAATATGTACCCCCTGCCTACTTCTATTCTCCCGGTAGTTTGTGCTGTAGTTATTCCCTAAACTGTGTGATAGAACGAATGAGAAACTTGAGTCCCGCTGGTTTTACGAATTTGTAACACCCCTATGTCGCTGTTTTATTTTGTGCCTGACTGTACTTTACGCATTATTACTAAGAAAACTTTTTGTTTCATTCGCGGTTCGAATAAACCCATTCAAATTCTCCTATGGTCGATTCACACCGCGGTCCGAAACAGCCCATTCTTCAGAGCTCTTCTGCGTTTCACACCGCGGTCCGAACAGCTCGTGGTGCGAAACGACGAACAACCCAATTTTTGTACGTGTTATTCATAAAGCCTTGCCTCGCCTTGTAACTTTCCAACATGTTCAATGATTTACCACGACGCAAACCAAATCCACCTTTTTTTTTTAGTGGAAAATCATCGAATAACCCTCCCCCCCCCCCCCCGCTCTTGGGCAGAGTGAAGGGGAGTGTCTAAAAACCAAACCCATGTTCCTTCTTCGCCCTTGTGTCGGAGCCGCGTTATCCTTTCGATAATCCACAGCCCGACGGGATAAACTCACCCCTTGACTTAAACATTACTGGCGAATTGTGGGTATTCTAATGACAACATTGGCAACACCTCTACATAACCGTTCGAAGATGTCAGGTGTGATGTTATATTATGTACTAGCTTTTGCCCGCGACTTCGTCCGCGTTATACTAAAAATGTTATCTTTGGTAAGTAGATCTATCATTGATTTTAATTTTAAATGAAAAACTCTTGCGATAATATCATGGCGGTCATGATTTCCTGGTTTTCTTTTCATTTAATTTATCATGTTTGTCACCCTAACGATCGATGCAATAAAAGTACAGGGTATAATTTTTTCAGATTTTAGCCGGTTGTGGGAGAAGAGAATTTTCGAAAATCTTTGAATGCAGTTTGCTTTCTATTCAAAAATAAAGGAATGTTTCCTTTGAGTAAATTTTTCTATCTGCAGTATTAAGAGTACTTTCCCTCCAGGTGGCATTACAAAATTCCTCCCTGTATAATCAGAAAGCTCCGAACTGCTAAGCTATCGGGAGTTACACGTGTTATTGTGAGTCAACCATAAAAGATAGACATATGCTGTTGTGGGATATTTTTTAGATAATTTTATGTAAAACATTTCCGTCATAAATGATTTCTATGTAGCTTTAACCATTAAGGCTCTACACGCGACGGCAGCTTAAAAAATAGAGCAACTTCTCCCGTTTTCCTAACATTTCCCTTCACTGCTCTGCTCCTATTGATTGTAGCGTGATGAAAAGTATACTATAACCTCCCCAGGAGTATGAAGAATAATTGTACCAAGTTTCGTTAAAATCCGTCGAGTAGTTTTTGTTTCTATAAGGAACATACAGACAGACAGACAGACAAAATTTTTACTGATTGCATTTTTGGCATCAGTATCGATCACTAATTACCCCCAGATAGTTATTTTGAAAATATATATCATGTACAGAATTGACCTCTCTACAGATTTATTATAAGTATATAGATATACCTAGATTGTAGGACAAGCCAGAGCAAAAGGAAAATAAAAACTTCCGTTTGATCAGATATGCATGATTTATTAACTGGGTTCTTACTGGGTGGTTAAGTTAGTCGTTACTAACATAACATTTATCTATTTTTTATTTATTTATTTATCTCTACTTAGAACGGAGTGGTATATATTATATAGTATAGATAAATATTGCTTGACAGTCAAGAGGTTAATAGGGGTTAAAGTATGAAATTGCCGTTTTATTGTAATAAGTACTTCGAATTGACATAGGACCTTCACTTCATGGTTTTAGATTTTTGAGTGAGTTATTTTCACATGGTACAGGCCTATAAAGTTTTTCTTTTAATAAATGTGCAACATTCGATTATCGACTTTCAGTTGTTTTTTTATTCAGCCTAGATAAGAAAGATACTTCGAAAATTCGAGTGATTTTTGAATACGAGTTCCAACGTGGAACTACCGCGGCAGAAACAGCTCGCAATTTATTCGTAAATGTTGCGTTTGGAGAGGGGGCTGCTAATGAACGCACCGTGCGATTTTGGTTTAAACGCTTTTGTGATGTAAATTGGGATTTGAAGAACGAACCACTAATGAATTGAAAGAGATGGTGGAACACGATCCGAGCCAAACTACCCAGGAATTAGCGACATGGTTTAACGTTACCTTACCAACAATATTGACGGATTTACGTCAAATCAATAAAATAAAAAATATACCTCACGATTTGACTGATCTTCAGAAAGAAACGTGTATTGAAACTTGTGTTGCCTTGTTGAATCGATACAGAAATAAAGGAATATTGGATTGAATTGTGACATAGGATGATAAGTACATTATTACGAAAACTGTAAGCGAAAAATGCAATGACTTACCCCTGGTCAAACGCCGCAACAGTGTCCCAAAGCAAAGCTTACCGATAATAATTAAATTTAAAAACCCTCGATGCAATAAAAATACAACATTCGTTCTCCACTTTAACTCTCTTTAAATCAAAGACCAAGTTTGATTTAAAGGGAGCAAAAGTCAAAAAACAGTTTTAAAGCTTTTTTGTTTTAATTTCATTAGTATAAATTCCTCATACCCTTTCAATATAGTGTACATTATTCTACAAATCAAACGCTAGTCTGGACGCGTATAAGTACAACGGGCTGGTGTCCGCAACTCCACGCCTAATGCGCGTATTTTGCGTTATCACTCGATCCACCCCTAGTAGGTAGGAGTAGTCTGGACGCGTAATATACACTAAAATTGAGGATTATACAATGGACGTGGCACGCTGTCATCTGCAGCCCCGCGTACATCTCAGTTGTTCTGGAAACGTCAAAGAGGGTTGCACGCTTCCCGTCGGGGCTACGGGTTGTTCGCAAGAGATACCGCGCCCTTGACATAAAGGGCTAAGAAGGAACATTGGTGGTTTTTAGTCAGTAGAAGTCTGACACTCCCTTTCGCTCTGCCCAAGAGCGGGAGGGTTATTTGATGTTTTCCCAACCCCCAAAAATAAAAAGGGTTACAGGCTTGTTCGTAGAAACAATATTTGCATGAAACGTTTCAAAAGAGGTGCATATTTTGGAATCGTTCCCTTTCCTATCACTTGTACTGTTTAGTAAGTATTTCTGATTATGTTTTTATTTCTAACGAATTATCGATTTCATATATTGATATGAATGAATAAAAAAGGAATATAATTATATCTATAATCTGATTACCTTCTTCCTCCTATTTTTTTTTTGACCGTGTTTAATGAGGTCAAAACTATGGTAATAAGAATCTCAATAAGCTCTCTACGTATAGTTCATTCACAAGCTGCACGAGTAGAATGTTTTATTTTATTGTTATTCAAGTGGAACAACCAATAGCTACAATATCAAACATAGAATTCATAAATTCATAAAACATATTGACAATATTGCAGCCCAAATAGCTGTTCAAAGAATAACTAAACGATACATAATATAAAAAACCACCAAAAATATATTTCTATGATAGTGAAAGTAAAAGTAATCGCTAGGTTTACAATAACTTATTACACAATTACGTAAGTGTATTTTGATACTCAATACTCATGAAAGCTCACCCAGATGGTACTTTTAAACTTACAGTGAGCACCTGCAAAAACGTCGATGTTTTCAAAAGACTTACTTATTGTAGGAATCGACCATTCTGCAACATCATGGTATATTGCCAAACAGAGAATTGCCAAAGAGGGTAAATTTAACTTCCTTACTACAAAGTGAAAACCTGCAAGCCAATGCCCTCGTAAACTGCCAATGCCCTCGTGCCTATGCCTGCGTTTAAGGGAACGCATTGGCAGTTGACAAGTAGTCAGAAATAACCTACATAAAGAGAGGTCTATAACAGCAGTTAGGTCCTTTGTGACTAAACACAACCTTGTGTGACTTGGCCGTTGAACATTCTATAAACTTTAGTGAGTACAAGTCAATTTTGCTTACACGTAATGTTATATCTGTTGTAACTACCGGCCAAGTCACACAACATTAACTATAATAATAAAGAAATCGCAATAGGGAACAATATACAAATAGAGATAATAATATAATAGACTTTGCTCGACTTTGTCTAGATTTCATTACTTTTTTAGAGACTAACAAGCAGCTCCATCGAGACTTGGCTAGTTTTTTACAGAATGTTTTTGTTGGGATTTCACTTCTTTTTGTAGAAACGTGGGCGGGCGGCATATTGATTTATTTTATTAGATTGTCTTATTTAAAACAATTTTTTTTTGTAGAAGTTTTTTTTTTTTTAATTATCGAATATCCTACTTTTTATAGTTTTTCCTTTATGTGGCCATTAAATCCTCACTCTGTACCAAATTTCAGCTCCCTGAGTTTATGGGAAGTACTAGTTCTATTTTGATGATCATGGGTGAATGAGTGAGTGTCATATATACGAAACTTTGCTTTCGCTTAACTTCGGAACTAAATGACCAACAGACTTGAAACTTTTTATTTTAAGTGTGATTTTATAGCTTACTGGATGACGAAAATTTCAGCGTTCTGGTCTTAACCAGAGGTTCTCAAATAGGGGCCTGAAAATGCGGCGTAATGGTTCCAGTAAAGGATGGTACGGCAGTGTTTGCTTCGCGCTCGACTCGGCGGGGGCACTGCCGTGCCCCCCGATTATGGTTCCCACCAATTAACTTTTTTTTTAGTAGGAAACGTGACATATCACCTGACTTATGTCGTTACTCATACTGCTCAGTTACAAAAACATTTTGAGCAAGCCTATTGCTATCAACCAATGTAATTAGGAGCAAGCCTATTGCCATCAACCAATGTAATTAGGAGCAAGCCTATTGCCATCAACTGATGTAATTAGGACCAAGCCTATTGCCATCAACCAATGTAATTAGGAGCAAGCCTTTTGCCATCAACTGATGTAATTAGGGACAAGCCTAGTGCCATCAACCGATGTAATTAGGAAAAGCCTATTGCCATCAACCAATCTTATTAGGAGCAAGCCTATTGCCATCAACCGATCTAATTAGGAGCAAGCCTATTGCCATCCACTGATTTAGGTAATTGAGAGCAAGCCTATTGCCATCAATCAATGTATTTAAGAGTAAGCATATTCCCATCAAATGATGTAATTAGGAGCAAGCCTATTGCCATCAACCAACCTAATTAAGAGCAAGCCTATTGCTATCAAGCGATTTAGGTAATTGGGGGAAGCCTATTCCCATCAACTTTCCTTGTATTCGTAATGAAAAGCAGTAATCCCTTGTTCTTACAATACTAGCGAAACAAATTTAATTAAAGAGGTTATTCTATGAAGTTGAAGTTGTTCCTGTGGCTGTTGGGCCGAATACCTGTGCCCGATTACCTTGGTCTTCGACGAAGATTTTACTTTATGCTCTAGCTAGAGCATAAAACGCGATTTTATGTCGCCTACGCACGACATAAAGACGAATTTTAGAGCGAGAGAAGTGAAAAATAATAAATGGCATCTATACAAGATGCCATTTATTATTGTTGTACAAATATGTGTAAGTATATTTTCAACACACTTGCTCATAAAGTGGCTATAATTTCACCGCAATTAGGCACATAATGACACCTATAATCATACTGTGACTTTTTCATTGCTATTATTCACTAGTGAGTTTTTTTAAATTTTATTGGTTGAGTTGCTACGTTCATAAAAAAGTTTCGATACAAAAAAGATCGTGTTCATTAGTAAAAATAAATTAATGTACTTAGTGCTTGCTCATTTCATGCAAATTTAAATTTAAATAGATAATTTCACCTTGTAAATGACACTTTCACTCAAATAATATAACTTTTATTTTCTCTGTAATAAAGAAAACTTTTTACTCATTATATACGTGGCTAAAACTCTATCGCGCTCATTCATTTAGTCTATGGCCGGTTGCCATAGTTACAGTATGACCATTTTAAGTGTGAATTTCATGGTGGCGCCAATGGTAAAGAAAAAATGCATCGAGCGCTACGTCAAACTTAGTAGGTAGGTACATTTATTTTAATTCCGTGTTTTCCCGCATGCATAGATAAGTTGGTCGAACTGTAGATGCGCGCGCATAGGAAAACCGATTATTTTTTCCAGCTATTGTGAAAAAAAATCAGAACTCGTTTTAACTGTTGAAGATGTTACTGTTACTGTTAACTGTTAGCCTGTGTCATCCCACTGCAGGGCAAAGGCCTCCCCCCATGATTTCCAAATTTTGCGATCCAGGGCCAATGTGGACCACTGGTCGATTGTTCTATCAAGCTCGTCCCGCCATCTCCTTCGAGGTCTACCACGTCGCCTTTTGGCTGTGTCGGGGTTCCAGAACGTGGTTGTTTTGGCCCACAGCTCGTTGGGCATACGGCAGACATGGCCAGCCCAGTCCCACTTCAGCTTAGCGGCTTTTTGAGCAACGTCAGTGATTTGTGTTTTGGAGCGCAGTGTGGTGTTGCGTATACGGTCTATTAGTTTAACGCTTAGGATACTACGCTCCATTGCACGTTGGCAAACCTTGAGCTTGGACTTTTGAATGTTTGTCAAAGACCAAGTCTGAGATCCATATGTCAAAATGGGAAGAATGCACATGTCCATGATTTTTCTCTTGAGTGACAGTGGAAGATCTCCCTTCATAAGCTCTTTCATGGACCAGTAGCTCTTCCAGGCATTTTCGGTTCGTCTTGCGACTTCCTTGTCTTGTCTTGCCTGGAAAGAGACTAACTGGCCCAAGTAGATGTATTCATGGACATATTGCAATTCTTCACCATTTACTCGGATCTTGTGTTGGGTGGTGTTTGAAATCAGTTTGGTCTTTGACATATTCATCGCGAGTCCAACCTCAAGGCTCGCCTCACTGAGCTGGTTCAACATAAGCTCCAGTTCTGCCGCCGTGGAAGAGAATAAGACAATGTCGTCAGCGAAGCGAAGGTTGGTTAACCTCACTCCACCGATTTCAATGCCGTTTCTCTCCCAACTAGCCGTAAGCTTTTTAAACACTTCTTCAAGAGCACTATTAAAAAGCTTGGGTGAAAGTGGGTCTCCTTGTTTGACGCCTTTTTCTATGGGGAATGATGGTCCGACTGTCTGTAATCTAATTGAAGCAGTGCTGTTTGTGTATATGTTACGGAGCAAGTTGATGTAGGTGGGATTTATCTCTTGGTTGTTCAGAGCGTTAAATATGGCATTGTGGGTTAGACTATCAAAAGCTTTGGAATAGTCTATGAAGGCAAGGTATATCGGCATGTTGTACTCTTGGTATTTTTTGAAGATGACTTTTTAGTATTATTTTCTTCACAAGTGTGTTGAAAAACGTCGTATGATACACGTGTGTATTGATGATTACTGTCCTCGGCTTTCTTAGGACCCTCACCTGACGGCTCGGGTCTCAATGAATTTATGGCGCCTCAGCGGTAATCACCACCGTTACACTCTTGTACCATGTACTATTATGTCATACTGGCTCATGTTTGCGGCTTCACCGCTGCGGCGCTGTTGAGTGAAGTGCTGTTACGCAACTAACATGTTATTAGTATTAACTTATTAAGTTATAGTCATACTCGTAGCAAATTTGTGTTAAATAAGTGTGTTTAGTTTTAAGTAGGTAAAAGTATCGTGTGATTGATGGAAAATTACCAACAAGTTGTTACATGTACCTAAATATAAAATTAGTTAAGGGAGCTACATCTGTCAACAAACTGTTTTACAGTTTGGCAGAAGTAATATGCTATGTAACACGAAATGTAACCATGAATAAACGATTTTTCATTCATTCATTTTCATTTCATTCAAATAAAAAGAGAAGTCCTGACTGACTGACTCATCAACGCCCAGCCCAAACCCTTGGACCTAGAAAGCAGAAATTTTGCACAGATGTTCCCTTTATAATGTAGACAAGGAATAAGGATGGATTTTTTGAAATTCAACTCATAAGGGAGTTAAATAGGGAAAGAAGTTTGGATGGAAAGTCGTATTTTTCGTCGAAATTCAGTGCATCATTCTGAGTCAATAGGAATGGTATTGTAGAGACTTTATAAAACAAAGTTAATGAAAAACAACTGTTTCGTACCAAAGTACTATACCTACAGTTCATCATCATAAGCCTATATAATGTTCCCACTGCAGGGACTCAGGTTTCCTCTCTAGGAGAGGGATGGGCTATACCAACACGCGGGCCCAGTGCGGGGTGTACACAATTACACGGTCAAAATGTATGAAACCGATCAAAATGTAAAGTCTTCTTTATGAACGTTATTGGGCAAAAAACTACTGAACCATTCCTATCGGCTAACCAAATGAACAAAACAGCTGTTTCTTACAATAGTGCAATACCTACACGGTCAAAATGTACGGACACGGTCAAAAGATTAAAATTTTCTTTACAAATCTCAGTGAGTTTTACAAAATACTAGTACTGCGTCATTTCTATCGTTTGTTGTATTTACTTTCAAAATATATCTTCTAATTTTGGAATTGAGCGCAAGAAGTTCAAGGGCGAAATCAAACAAATTTGCGTTTCTTCTAATGTTAACACTTAATAACGTTTACGTTATCTTAAACAAATTGTTGATGGATTATAAAACCTTTAATAAACACTAGCAGGGAGGCACGTGGCAAGCTGTATTAAGCCACGTGCACCGCCACAACGCGGGGATATTAATCGTTCAGTTGGTTCGTAACTGAACTGTAAGTACAATTTTAATTAGATACGTTTTTTTTTTCTTTTAGTTATGCCATTTTATGTACTTATGTAGTATGTATTACATGATTTGGTTTATTAATTATTGTTAAGTACTTACTTTTACATTTTTGTATCAAACAATTTTCCTATGTAAAAGCACTTTATAAATATAAAAAAATGCTCAAAAGTCAGATATTATAATATTATCATAATAATCCTGAGCGTTTCCGGAGTGCATTAGGCCAAGAGATAGATAACACAAATTTACAGTTTTTTTTTTCATACTATATCACCTTAGAGTCTGTCACAAACAATAAAAAAAAAACAATCAAAATAAATTAAATGTAAAGGTAATTGTATCATGTCAACAAAAAAAAACATAGAATAATATCACAGAAAACAATAAAAACAAATTTCTTAACACAAAACACTGTCGAAAACCATCGTAAAATATGATAGAAAGAGGTATAGGAACAAACCTGAAACGCGCCTGAAGACTGGTTCGAGTACTACGCCCAAGTTCTCAACCTTAACGGTAAGGGAGAAACCGCGCGAAAAAAGAATGTAGGAAGTTTCGGGGGTGATTGGGAACAGTAATGTCTAAAAAGGCGACTGCTCGCCAACGCGAACTTTGGGAGAATAAGATAGTAGGGACTGGCTTGAACCACTCTGGTAGCTTTATAGGAAGAACTGAGGCATAACCAAAATATGGACGTGGTATAATAATTTAATTAGGAAAATGCTCGGGTACGATTCCAGTAATATTCACGGAAAGTGATGACAGTGGTCTCGCGGTTAGAGCGTAACTAGCTTCCCCCACGCCCCTTTAAGTTCAGCCGTTCAAATATCGGATTTTCGTTACGTTAACTGCCTCTGTTGTCGAGTGACTTAGGCGTTTACCTTGTGATCTGGTCGTCGTGGGTTTGATTCCCACGGGAAGATTACTTTATAACGTAATTTTTTTTATTGGCTAGGCTGGGTTGGGTTTGGCTAGGACATTGCAGGCTTGAATCACCTGATTGTCTGATATTTACTGTTACTCTACCTACGCAAATATTAAACGCATTCGATTCAAAATATTTTAAATGAATACATTAAATACATAAAAAAAAAATGTGAAAATGCGCAGGTAGACCTACTTATATACCGTATCCAATTTTCGGCATTCTTTGACAATTTCTCCCTTACCGCACTTCCCCGACCAGGCCCTTCCCTAGCCCTACATAACATTTCAGAAAATTTGGCCAGTTTGCTGAAATTTTAATGATATTATTGGAGGTGTCAACTGGATGCCAGAAATTTAAACCGACGAGTACGTATAGTATGTTAGGTTTCAAGTTAATAACATAACGCCAGTAATCTACGAAGGGTTAGTCAGTGGACCTAGAACACCCACATTTCGCAGTTTGAAGTTTGGTTATTGTAGTGACGTTCTCGTTGACTAAACGTTAGTTTAGTCTAGCCCTGAAACAAAATAGTAAGTACTCAAATATTAGAGTTATCATAAGAATCAAACATTGGTCCAAAAATTGGTCGGAGGCAAAAAAAAAAAAATCAAACAAACAAATTTCACCGACTTCAGAAGCAGTTTTTTCGTCAGTAGTTTATTTTCACTTTTTTATACCTACATATATGTAAGAGGTGGTCACCTATCTACAGAGTTAGGCAAGCCGGCTTGTCCTGAAGATTGATCCAAGCGGCTGTTATTATGTAACCCCGAATATCACTCCTCCTCTATCACCAGCATGCACCAGTAATATTTTTATGTTCAATAGGGGATCGGACTGGGTCAAAATAATATGATTCTGTTTAGTCCGTAAGTTAGATTATCGAAAAATATTGAATACGTGTTTTTTGTTTTTATCAAATCAATAAAAAATGACGAAGATAAAACGCGTCAAAGATCTTGGAGTGGGGCTTGAAACGTGATTTGTGTCGTCAAAATGTACTATCATTTATGACGTCACACGAGTTTTCGAAGCACTGTATCGTCTTCATTTTAAGTTTACGTGAAAAAAGAAAAAATACGTGTCCAATAGTTTTTGGAAATCTATCTGACGGACTAATTAGTTTTATTTTGTCCGATACCCTATTAGTTAATTTGTTTCATTTTTCAGTTTTCTATTTTAGAAATAATCAACGGGTCGTCGCGTCGTTGAAAGATGTCCTTCTGATTAGTTTTACAGCGTCCAGGTTTTTAATTAGAGGTTGATGCAGTTACAAGGTTTCATGTTCGTTCGTACATTATTAACCTTTGAAGAGCATGCTCGTGAGGTGGCGACCTTAGATAAAGGAGCAAGTAACGATAAATTGTATTTATTTATAAAAATTGAACGAGTATATAAGGTTTCGTGTCTTTGCTGTTAACCTTTGAGAACTTTATGTTCATAGGCGGACAAATTGCCCCCTCAGGGCTGCAGGTCCCGTAGGGGCTGCGGGTTGTTCGAAAGAGATACCGTGGCCTCGACACAAAGGGTTAACAAGAAACATGGGTGGTTTTTAGTCAGTAGAAGTCTGACACTCCCTACCGCTCTGCCCAGAGCGGGAGGAGTCATTTGATGATTTTCCAACCCCCTAAAAAAAGCCGGACTTAATGCGATACGGAATTCTCTACCAGTTCACCTTTGGGGAAAATAGGAAAGCAATGTAGTAAAAAAGAAAAATACCATTTTGCTAACGTAAACTGCTATAATTTTACATTATTGTTCAATAATAAAAAAAAAACATAAGTATGTATAAATATACTGTAATTTAATGAACTCATTTAGATATAGTATTAAAATTATGTACCAAAGTTAAAATTCTAGAATTTCAATGACAACAGCTGTTATGACTGTGCTATATTATACTACATAGATTGCGAGCAATTGTGTCTCACTATTCTTTTGGAAAGTCATTTTGCTTTCAGCTTTTCAAATACTAACAACATGTCAATTATTGTAAACAGAACCAATGATATCTGCACAATTTCAGCTCAATCGTTTATTCCCACAAACGATTCCACTAGTTTAAAATGTAATAGCATGAATCAAAAAGTACTAACATACATAAAATAATAACTTGTAAAAAAGAAAACAAACAGACCACAAGTTTTTATTTTGGCATAAAGACCGCACCATATAAAAAGATTTTTTTTTTCGCTGAAATATGAGATACAATAAAAAAACAGTAAACATACAACGCACAACAAATATAAAAAAATAGGTACAAAAAACCGGCCAAGAGCGTGTCGGCCCACGCTCAGTTGTTCCGTAGTAATAATTATTTTTTTGTTTGAAAAAAGATACGTTCAGGATATTAAAATATGTAAACGAAGTTAAAAAAAATGCTTGCATATACGATTATACTACAAACTTAGTCCAGAAATTATTTTGTACAATTTTTTGTCTTTTTTGTACAAAAACTGTTTCCATCCAAATTCAAAATGATTTTCCTAGAAAGTCCTTATAAAGTTCTACTTTTCAGATTTTTTTTATGTTTTCTAAACTTATGGTTCAAAAGTTAGAGGGGGGGACACATTGTTTTTTACTTTTGGAGCGATTATTTACGAAATTATTGACATTATCAAAAAATGATTTCAGTAAACCCCTATTCATTTTTAAATACCTTTCCAACAATATATCACACGTTAGGGTTGAAAAAAAAAAAAAAAACCCTTCCCACTTTACATATCTATAGGGGGGCTACCCTAGGAAAACATTTTTTCCAATTTTTATTTTACCATTTTGTCGGCGTGATTGATACACACAATTGGTACCAAATTTCAGCTTTCTAGTGCTAACGGTCACAGAGATTAAGCGAGGACGGACAGACGGACAGACCGACATGGCGAAACTATTAAGGGTTCCTAGTTGACTACGGAACCCTAAAAAGAAAAGACTAAAGTTTAAGTTTAAATTAAAAAATGTAACACAATAAAAAATGACAACAGATTACACATAACTTCACATCGTCAACGAGCGGCATCATAACAAAACGTAAGCATTCGTAACACAGATTCCAGTTGGGCAATCTGCTCACCACAATTATACCCCACGGTCTCTCTCTAGACCATCAATGAAGGCATTTTTCAGAGCCACCAGAAATGGAAGTATTCAATTCCACCAATAACTGTAATAAATTTAATAAAATAACTACTTATATTATAATAAATCATTGACGTGTAGGAAAATATAAATTATTAACTCATGACGAATTTAAATACAAAAGAAAAATAGGTAGGAAAAAAACCAGTCCTTATTTACTGCTGAACCCTGATTTTTACAAACAAGAAGCTCTATAATTAAAACTTTCGTCCCCTTGCGGCCTTGCATCAAACAAAATAGTATGTTTTTATAACAACACAGTCACGTGTCCTTGCCAACCCTCTAGGTTGCGAAATGTTCACTCATTTATATGGTATCTCAAAAACAATATACGTAGGAAACAAAAAACACAAAGTTTGAACACAGAAAAATAAATGGGTTGTAACATTTTTCATACCTATAAAAAAAAAGTACAGCCAGTAGCACAAATATGTACGTATATACGAAGCAAAACAAGAAGTTTTCTCCTACTGTATTGATGTTGATGTTACATACCAAGTTTCCTTCGTACTTCGGGAAGCACGTTATTCTGTTAGTTCCGGTTGTCATCGGTACATCTTTGACAGTCGTTACACGTAGGCAGTGGCCCAAAAGTCTGTCAACCAATCTTACCAAAGGACTCTGTACTTACTGCGTTGTAGAGGTCAGATATACAGTCATTATATGTAACAAACAAAATTATTCAGCTGCATCAGGTTAGACCGACCCCAATAATAAACTTCAGAAAAGACTCGGCAGATGATGATGTATTAATATTAACGTTTTATATTTTCTCGAACAAAATATTTTGAAAGATATACTTAGTGTATTTAAAAACTAGCTGTTGCCAGCGGCTTCGCCTGCTACAACTCAAAAATGATCCCACGGGAAGATAAAATCGGGATAAAAACTATGCTAAGTTAGATGTATAGTCAGGTTATAAACTATCTGTGTACCAAATTTTATCCAAATCCGTTCTGTAGTTTTTGCGTGAAGAAGTAACAAACATACACACTCACAAACTTTCGCCTTTATAATATTAGTGTAAAGTGTAATAAGTGTGAAGTGTGATTAGTGTGATTTGATTATCTCACAGCCACAAGTATATTTCCAAGGCTGTCATTAATGTCACAGGTACTTGGAAGTTGGACAAAACATAAAAAAAAACTTCAATCTTTTGAAATAAATTATTTATTTGTAAAACTATTCATTTTCATCTTCTAATAAATAAAGAGAGAAGTCCTGACTGACTGACTGACTGACTCATCAACGCCCAGCCCAAACCCTTGGACCTAGAAAGCTGAAATTTTGCACAGAGGTTCCCTTTATAATGTAGACAAGGAATAAGGAAGGATTTTTCGAAATTCAACCCGTATGGGAGTTAAATAGGGGATGAAAGTTTGTATGGAAAATCGACATTTTCACGCGGGCGAAGCCGCTAGCAAAAGCTAGTATGTTAATAAAACATGGTGAGTGACATTTTCATACCTTGCCCAGCTTAAATACCATACCACAGACATGATATGAGCGCAGCATCTTACAGTCCTTCGGCCGATATGCAGTTGCAGCAATAATGTTTAATAGCTTGGATGCCATTTATTATTTATTTTGACATTCCGAATAGAGACCAATGTTTACTAAATATTATTACTAAATTATTCATGAATTTCTTTTTTCCCAATACGGCTGTTCACCGGCTTAGCCCATTTTGGTTGATGTCCTTTGTGTTATCATCAACCTGTTACAGTTAGCTAGTAGCGCAATACTACTACGATATTACACGGAGCTTTTGAATTTTCCTACCTATGTTTATTGGTGCATAACATCATGCCTGAAATCCCCGAAGGGTAAAACAGAGGTGTAGTGCAGTCACTAGCAAACTGTGACTGTAAGTAGCATACACCCACAGAATGGATACACTACCGACCTGTGGACATAATTTAGAGCTTATGAACCAGGGAAATAAACATCTTCCATTCTATTCTATTCTATTCACGAGCATTAATATGTATCCACTTGGAAAAGCTTAAGGTAACTATGGCAACTTTAAGATACGATCTACTTTATGATAAAATATTTATTACGATAAGTAAGTGCTGAATGAAAATCAATACAACTTATTTATATCTATATAAATATTAAACTAATAAAATGTGAAAAAGATGACCAAGGAACTTTTTATACAAACTGGAATGATTACAAAATAGTAAATTGTACACCAAGTGCATAAAACGCATCATTTTGCGCGAGACGTTTATCCATCCGATGCGAGCTTGCGAGCGAGGAAGGATATAAAGTAGAGAGTAAAATGGGGTCAAGCCTATTGCCATCATCCGATGTAATTAGGAAAAGCCTATTGTCATCAATTGATGTAATTGGGGACAAGCCTATTGCCATCAAGTGGTGTAATTAGGAGCAAGCCTATTGCCATCCACTGCAGTTGGGGTAATTAGGAGCAAGCCTATTGCCATCCAATTTAGGTGATTTAGAGCAAGCCTATTGCCATCAACTGATGTAATTGGGGGCAAGCCTATTGCCAGCAAAGGGTGTAATTAGAAGCAAGCCTATTGCCATCAAGCGATTTATGTAATTGAGGGCAAGCCTATTCTCTTCAACTTTCCTTGTATTCGTAATGAAAAGCACAGTGTTTACCTCAAAATCAAATCAAAATTATTTATTTGCAAGAAAATACATAAAAATAACAAGGAAAGATCTTTTGTCCCAAAAGTCAATGACTGCCTGCATGCAAGCGTGCAAATTATTTCCTTACAATTATTTGTGTCAAATTATCATGCAATTAGAATCATTATTAAATTATTATAATATCAATCATTCATATTCAATTATCATTATCATTATTTTTTAAGTTCCATAAATTCCTTAATCTCGGGTTAAAGACTTATTAAGTCTCTCGAACTATAATAAGCGTCATAATAATATCGTAGCTTTGAATACTAACGAAACGAAATTAAAGATGTTATTTTATGAAGTTGAAGTTGTTCCTGTGACTGTTGGGTCGATTACCTGTGCCGATTACCTTGGTCTTCGACGAAGATTTTACTTTATGCTCTAGAGCATAAAACGCGACTTTATGTCGCCTACGCACGACATAAAATCGAATTTTAGAGCGAGAGAAGTGAAAAAATATTAATTTAAAATATTGAACTTTATCTTAAACGTATCATATATAACAATATCTTTTTCTCAACTATGTTGGGGTCGCTTCCAGTCTTAATATTAACATAATATTTTTCTCCAAAGAATGACGAGTACCCACCCTTGTACCAACTTGAGACTTTCAACATTAGAAAGGTCTTTGAAAATACATATTATTATTTTCAATGACCTTTCTTTTGGTTCGCAGTAACGCTCATTTGTAACCGACTTCCAAAAAGGAAGAGGTTCTCAATTCGTCTGTATGTTTTTTTTTTATTTGTTTCGGATATGTCCGTCATTAATGAACCGATTTCCAAAATTCTTTTTGTATTCGAAAGAGTATACTCCCGAGGTAGTCCCATTGTCACCAAGTCAGAATTTGATGATGGAATCCCAGGGACATCGAGGGCAACCCTAAATTTATAGGTATACCTACTTGTTTCCCATATATTCTAAAGCTGTTCATTTATTTGCGTCTGATAATCATAATCTCTTGAGGATGCGCTGATGATGGAAGGTATAACTCCTCAACAGTTAGGAGTTGGAAGAAAATTCTTTCAATATTATGCGTAATTATGGACTAGTTGTATTCTTTCAGGCTATTATGTTAACTTGATGATGATGGCACCCTTCAAACAGATCTGGAGAAATCGTGTTTCGTGCTTTTTCTAAAGTTTTTTAGTATTTGCATCTAGCAGTTATGACTTTTTATTTATTTATTTGGGGAAAACAACTTCATGTTGATGAGCTGATGATGAAAGGTACAACTCCTTAACGGTTAGGTCATCATCATCATCAGCCATAAGACGTCCACTGCTGGAAAAAGGCCTCCCCCATAGAACGCCATAACGAACGGCAGCCTGCCGTTTGCATCCACCGGTTGCCCGCGACTCTCACGATGTCGTCAGCTCACCTGGTGGGAGGTCTACCAACGCTTTGTCTTCCGGTTCGTGGTCGCCACTCGAGAACCTTCCTGCCCCATTGGTTGTCGGTTCTTCGAGCGATGTGGCCTGCCCATTGCCACTTCAACTTGCATATTCTGAGAGCTATGTCGGTGACCCTGGTCCTTCGGCGGATTTCCTCATTTCGGATCTTATCGCACGAAGAAACTCCGAGCATAGCTCTCTCCATGGCTCGTTGCGTGACTCTGAGCTTATCTAAGAGGCCAGCAGTTAAGGACCATGTTTCTGAGCCATAGGTCATCACTGGCAACACAATGGTTAAAAACCCTCGTCTTAAGACACTGTGGAATTTTGGATGAAAAGATGTCGCGTAGTTTCCCGAACGCTGCTCATCCGAGTTGGATTCTTCGGGCGACCTCTTTGTCGAAGTTGGATCTGTCATTACGAACCGTCTCCAACGCAGGTTTGATGACTTCCAGCCTCCCGAACAAGCCGGTTTCCGAAAAGGCTTCAGCACCATAGACCACATCCATACGCTTCGCCAGATTATACAGAAGACTGAGGAGTATAATCGGCCACTATGTCAAGCGTTTGTGGACTATGATAAAGCTGTCGATTCCATCGAAACCTGGGCGGTGTTACAGTCTCTTCAGCGGTGCCGTATTGACTTATAGGTATATCGAAATACAAATTTATACAAAATACAAAAATATTTATTTCCGTAAAACAATATTTAGAAACACCACTATGTCGATCCGATTACAGGACGAGAGCAAGCCAATCCAATTGCTAAGAGGCGTGAGACAGGGAGACGTTATTTCTCCGAAACTGTTCACGAACGCATTGGAGGATGTTTTCAAGCTCTTGGACTGGGACGGATTTGGCATCAATATATCGCTCACCTTCGTTTTGCCGATGATATAGTCATCATGGCTGAATCGCTGGAGAATATTAACACAATGCTCAGGGACCTCAGTAACGTTTCTCAACAGGTGGGTCTTATAATGAACATGGACAAGACGAAAGTTATGTCGAATGTCCGTGTTCCACTCGTAACGGTAATTGTTGGGAGCGAAACTCTCGAAGTTGTCGATAGTTATGTCTACCTAGGGCAAACTGTTAACGGTTAGGTGTTGAAGGATATTATTTTAATTAATATAGGTATCTAATATTATGGGTACAAAAATATGGTTGTATTTTTTCGGGTTATCTAGGTGAGCTGATTGTGGAAGGTACTACTCCTTAATAGTGAGGAGTTGAAATAATTAGGGAATCTTGAAGGCTAAGTGTTTGGTTTCTTGTTTGAATGGTAAATATTTAGAACTAGCTTTTGCCAGCGGCTTCGCCCGCGTTTATGTCGGAAAATATCAATTTTCCATACAAACTTTCATCCCCTATTTAACTCCCTTAGGGGTTGAATTTCAAAAAAACTTATTTGGAGAAAGTCTCCAAATAAGTTTTTTCACTCTGGAAAAAAAGTGTGCATTCGAGAATACTGCCGACAAACTCTTCTTCAGTTCTCTCCACGAGACCAGTCAAACAAATCTATATAAATAAAAAGAGAAGTCCTGACTGACTGACTGACTGACTCATCAACGCCCAGCCCAAACCCTAGAAAGCTGAAATTTTGCACAGAGGTTCCTTAAACAATGTAGACAAGGAATAAGGAAGTTTTTCCAAATTCAACCCCTAAGTTAAATAGAGGATGAAAGTTTGTATGGAAAATCGTCATTTTCACGCGGGCGAAGCCGCTGGCAAAAGCTAGTCACATTATAAATTGTTTTTTTTTTTCATACTTTTATTGTGGTTCCAGTACAAGCGAGTCCAGTTGACCAAAGACTCTTTGTACATCATAAAGTAACTACACATAACATAACATCAGGCCTTGTATTCCCTGAAGGGTAAAGGTGTACCTCCCACCTTTCACCAGTTATGTTTAAGTCACTCTTGTAAAAGAGGGCAAGCCTATTGCCATCAACCGGGAACAAATCGAGACTCCGCGGCTGATACTGAGAATTTTCTGATAGAAAAACCGAGTAACTACGAACTACAAACCTTGCCCGACCCGGGAATAATAACTATCCCTAAATAAACAGTAGGTACAAAGATCCAATCTCTAAAAATGCATGTATACATAACTGCTTGTTTAAAAACATTTGTCTGTGTGTTTTTATATCGTTGTTATCGCTAATAGAATTAATAAAGCAGTCGGGCTTTCAACGACTACACCAACAAGGCAATGAAACCACATTTTTTTTTTAAACGTTGCCATACACTAGTAATTTCTCCTGTATCGTGGGTGCGTTCACAAACATACACAAATACCGTTCCGAATCCGTTCAAATTCCGTTTTATATCTAGACACTTCCGTGTGATATTAAAGTCTTTCAGCCCAATACGCTCGCCCCTTCTTACATGGGATTAAAACGTATAATTGGCGAAATGTGGGTGCACTATTAAGTACACCTCTAAATCCTTAATCCTTTAATCCTTTGGGGGTGTAAACCTTTGGGGATTACAAGCGTGATGCAAGATGGTGGTTCACTCAGCTCAGATAGCCTACAGTTGCCCGTAATGCATCAATGCTATCGAGTGTAGCCATTAGCAATTCCGCGATTTCCTGTTCGCTTTTACCAAGTTCGGGCAGAGGATTTAAGTTGAATCGAATATAATGAACGGTTTAATCTGCATTTTATTTGATTGTATTTTTGTGGCTTAAACTTCTGTTTTTCATCAAAAGATTTAATAGGTATTGATTGTAATTTGTATTTATTTACAAACTACAATTTACAGAACTAAAATTATAATAAAATATATTATTTATTTACAAGAGTATAAAAAAGGAAAGAATTACAGGGCGTTCAAATTTTTTTCCATATCGCTGTCAACAGGAAAAGTACCCAGAAAGCTGGCAGCATGGACACGTTGATTGGCAATGCTTATTTTTTGGTCTAAAAAAACCCACGACTGCTAAAATTTAATTGAGAAAAGGATAAAATAACATAAAACACCCACCTTAAAAAACCCAAGAATGTCCGTCGGGGGCTGCCATTAAATGAACTAGTTTTGCAATGTTCAGCTCCCGACGGCCATGTTATTTATCCTTTTTTCAAACTTTTTACTTTTATTTTTTTATCTAAGAACATGCACCAATCAAACCTAAACCCATAACTGAAAACTGAATCAAAATCGGACTTGTAGTTTTGGAGAAAAATGGCAACATGTATTTGCACAAAGACACAAACAAACAAACAAACAACCTCTCACCCCAAACGCATATACCGTATCCGTTCCGTCGTGGGTAAAAATAGGCTATATTATATAATTATATTTTACTAGCACTTCTTACTTCTTAAAAACTTTGTAAAGCGCAAAAAAATTAATGCTACGCCAGATTCACAAAGTACTTGAAAATATCCTTGTCTTTTATCAGTTATCTAAAAAAGTAAAAAACTTAATATAATACTAAGTCATGACATTGCAAAATTAATATTTGATTAAGTACAGGCACAGTAATTAATCTGGGATTTCTCTGTAGAAAAATCTAAATAATTCAAAAACTACTGAATTTCGGGGGAAGATTTGGTGGTTTAATCTATTTAATAAATAAAAAGAGAAGTTCTGACTGACTGACTGACTGACTCATCAACGCCCAGTCCAAACCCTTTGACCTAGAAAGCTGAAATTTTGCACAGAGGTTCCCTTTATAATGTAGACAAGGAATAAGGAAGGATTTTTCGAAATTCAACCCTTATGAGAGTTAAATAAGGGATGAAAGTTTGTATGGAAAATCGTTATTTTCACGCGGGCGAAGCCGCTGGCAAAAGCTAGTTTATTATATTATTATAACCCTACTTTGACGCAAGCCTGCAAGAAATACGTCGAGTTACCAATAACCTTATAGATTCTCGTATTATATTAAATGAGCTTTCTGAGAATTATATTTAGTTTTTCGAGTTCCGTAAGTATTTCGTGTTCCTAGTGAAAATTTTGGCGGGACCCCATTGTGAGACGTCTGTCGCTGTGAACTCACAGCGACCTACTGAGTACTGACTGACTCTCCCCCATCCCTCGTTTGTAATATTCTTTAAGTTTATCAGCATGAAGGAAAGTTGCGGGATTACGGAGCATGGAGATCAGGTTTTAATATCAAGGTCTACCTTATCAAGTATTCGTATAGTTTCCCCGTTGGAAATTATCAGTGTATCGTATGTAAATGGGTGTCACATTGAGTATGACCGATGATCGTGGAAGTTAGGTTGAAAATCAGTCAGTGTAAGTTACTGGTATTCAACTGTATTGGGTTAGACTGTAATCCGTACCCGTGTCCGTACCCAACTTCAACTTCTGTCAAGAATGAGTATTTCATCAAAAGGTCATTCTTGACAGTTACATGAACTTGGAGGGTTGTAATGATGATTTTGATGATTATAATTCTGTAACTGCATACGTCTTACAGCCGCGAATCATATTTTCACTAACATACAACCTAGCACTGGCCTGCAAATCGCTAAAAACGTAAGAAAATTTGAATTTCGCGGGCTACCCTTTTTTTTTTTTTTTTTTTTTGGTGGGTGGAAAATCATCGAATAACCCCCCCCGCTCTTGGGCAGAGCGAAGGGGAGTGTCAGACTTCTACTGACTAAAAACCAACCCATGTTCCCTCTTCCTCGCCCTTGTGTCGGAGCCGCGGTAACTTTTCGATATCCGCAGCCCCGACGGGCGTCGGCCCTTGCGGGCCCCTCCTTGCTGACATCTCTTTGAGGCGCGCGTGGAACACGTACGCGCCGCCGACACGGTCTGTTGCCGTCATGACGACGGCCGGACGGCGAGCTAGCCCGTTACTCACCGTCCACAGGCCCGCGTCTACGGTGGCCGGAGGTCATCGCGTGACCCCCGACGCCCGGAGCGCCTTCCGCGGCGGCTGGGACGTTGAGAGGTTCTTTCCCTCTCTCGTTCCGCCACCTCCTTCGCTAGCATCACTGCTTCGCAGAAGGAGGCGACGGCGTCCCATTCCTCCTCGCCCCGGACCATGGCTTGCACCAGGGCCGGGCGCGAGAGGTCGCCGCCGCCGATCGCCGCTACGAGAGCACGGCGGGGCTCTGCCCAAGCAGGGCACGCCTCCACAGTGTGCTCCACCGTGTCCTCCGGTCGATCCTCGCAGTGGAAGCATCCGGGCGTTTCCTCCCGCCTGATTCGGTGCAGGTACCTCCCGAAACACCCGTGTCCGGTGAGGACCTGCGTCAGACGGTAGGTGAGGGCGCCGTGGCGCCTCTCCAGCCACTCCTCAAAGAGGGGACTTACCGCCACTATCGTGGCGTGCCCTGCGCTGGGTTGCGACAGTCGCTGTCTCCATGCCGCCATGAGATCGCACCGGAGGTCTGTCCGCCGCGCAGCAATGTGCCGCGGCAGCAGAGTGACCCCCCGGTGTAGCGCCTCCGCGCGCCACTCATGTAGGCGCGCGAGGACTATCGCCTCCAGATCCCACGGCGGCAATCCTCGCGGGCTACCCTGGAACATCAACCTTAATGGCAATAGGCTTGCATTTAATTGGACTGAAGGTACCTGCAAAAATTTGAGCCACTGTTGCAACAGTTACCTAATCACTTTACAACTCAATTTACTGCTCTGCCCAACCTTTTGAGGGATCGTTATAAATGTCACAATAACGGTAGTCTACATAATATATAATTATTATTGTCACCATAAGAAGGAAAATTTCCGGTTTTTTACTTTCACGGTTTTCATGGTGAAAAAAAAAACTAAAATTAAGTCAATATGAAATCTCATCTTTTGTTGCCTATTTATTTGTTAAACACTGAAAAGTAAATTCTCTTGCCCTTATCCCAATTTCTTTGGGGCCGGTGCAACACGTCTTCTTCTTCCATATACTTCTCCGTTATTCGTCATCTCAGCAGTCCCCTCTTTTTTAGCCCATATAATTTTTTATACAGTCTATCCATCGTGCTGCTGATATGAAGGGAAGTGGAAATAATGTATTTTCCTACTCCTCCGCTATTCTTTCTTGATTAATTTCGTTGCGAGATCCAATACACTTAAAATTGTTTTTCTGGGACTTCGTTGAGCTTCATTGTCTCGGCACTTTTCTGGTGGTTGCCGCTGTTGATTCTGGCTATCAGGAGTTACAGTGGTTTGGGAATAGTGTGGCGGGATTGTCTCATAAAAATAAAGTCCATTCATCGTTTATTCGGTCTTAATAATTATTCGGTAATATTTTTTAGTTCTATGTATATCTTTGCAGTCATCATGCAAATGTCTTAAAGCACAAGACACGTCTTATGCTTTGAGCATATTACGTCTCTCACGCAAGTTTCCTGATACCTGTTGTAGAAATCCACATATTCCTTGCATGTTCAGTTGAATACACATTAGTTCCTCCTGCTACCATATTGTATTTGTTTTCTCTGGAATAACACATTTGTGGCATTTCGATTGAATAGACGGACTACGAACATGGAGTTAATACGCCCGTCGTTCCAATGTGAACCAAACTATAAATGTGTGCTATTCCAGAGAAAATTAATGCACATTCACTAAGACTCGTTGGCAAAGCTGATTCATATTAATCAAATATTCAACGTTGTCTCTTGGTTGTATCTTTTGATGACGAACCCAACAAGAGTATGAAAGGTGTAAAACAAACGTACCGTTAACGAAGCCTAAAAGATTGTCTCCCCATCATTACGACCCGACCATACCTTCTATTTTCGGATATGAAGATTTTTCAAGGTAGGAACTTTACTTTAGTTGCCTCTATGACCCGTTTACTATTTTATTTACATCTACTAGCACAATGTTTGCGTACGGTTACTTAGTTTGATGTACATATTGCTTGGTTAAAGGCTTCGTGCAAGGTACGTTTACACCCTGTATACACCTTATGTTACCTTACATCCATTTGTTAATTCCAGATTTCCAGATATTTTCATATCACATCTTATCGGTCCTAACAAATGTTCTACCTACCTAACTATAAAGTAAATCCAATTTCACAGTGAGTTAGTTTCCAACTCTTGTTGTAATAACTATTTTAATTTTTCCACTTTAATTTTGTTTTATTCTTTTGTTTACAAGGGTGCTAAAATATCGTGAGGGTTTCGTATTGGGCAAGTGGATCCGAAATGGAAATTACCGTAATATATTTTTGTTCATATTGCTCTTTTTGTGATAGTGGTGTTGGCAGAGAAAGGAATATAAATAACTTTCGCCCGTCGCAAGGGCCTGGAGTGCACAAAGCCGTCAATTGGTGTGCAAGTAAAAATAGTCGTTTGTTTGTATAGAACTTGGTGACAATGCCGTCTCAAGCAGCAGTCACATGAGTATGTCTGTCCTCTTTGGGCCTGATCACCACCTTTCACATATTATGTCAGGATAAAGCGTTCTAATAATATCTTCACAACAACCATAGTATTTCTAACAATTAAGACTAAAAAGTATGTATAATACACATTCCTTTTGATGAGACTTCTAAGAGTAGTTAGAAGGTAGGTTTTCGAATCAAAACCGCCTGTAGTCGTTTCACTGTAAGATTACGACTAGCTGTTATTTTGGCTAACCTTATGTTTAAAGGATTTTCATAAAGAACATTTTTTTACACCAATATCAGGTTAACCAATCTAATAATGAGGCGTAAACGAACTGTGACAAGACTGAACTTACCATTGGTTGATTTCATTTCGAAATTACAGTCATTCCTATCAAAGCTTACGAAACAATATACAAACATTTCCGAGAACTGGAGAAAGAGTCACGTTGTTGCCTTTTGTTAAGTTTTTCCTCTAAACTTGAAAGTTTCCTCACATTTTTGTGGCTCGTGGCGAAAAATGTGAGCTCAATTTTTTCTCCCCCATACCTACCTACAAAGTTCGCCTTACGCAAAGCAAGCCACCTTTTACTTACTTAATATACGTAGGAGCCTGTGTTGAATACGGGAAATCCTTCAACCCCTTTCGTAACTTTTACTCTTTCGCAAACAAAGTAGCTGTTTACTCGTAACAACAAAGTTTTAAATGTCGCCTTTTATGAGACTCACTTGAAGGCTTTCCTGAAAAACCAACTCGTACACTACTAGTCCTGGTTCCAAGTTTTGTTTAATTTAAAATGTGCTTGTTTTTTGCTTTTCAGTTTTTTCAGTCGGGTTTTTTAGTTTTTTAACTACTTTTTTGCTGAGAAAACCTTACAGTAGCTTTTTCTTTTGAAATACATATTTATTTACGTTCCTAAGTACATTATGAATTGTGTGGTTAGTGCCTTACCTGGGGGTCTAAAATGGCCACTTTAGCAGATCATAATATGAATTGACCTTTCAAAATAGTAACTGCGTCTGTGACCATTTTACGAATTTAACGCAATTCATATTGTTTTCTTATTATTACTTACCTATGATCTATTTTCCTTAATGGTCCCAGACGCTGTTACTATTATGAAAGGTCATTTTCGCTTTTTGACGCAATTCATATTATGATCTGCTAAAGTGGCCGTTTTAGACCCCCTGGTGTCAGAGGTATTATGCCACCCAATAGGTCTCTGACTTGCTATTTCATCAAGACATAACTCTTAGTCATGCTTTTTTAAATGTGCTCAGTTTTTTGGTTTTGATCGTCACAACATTTTATACTCTTTAATTGAGTGCTATACGTCATTCCGAAAGTAACTATGTCGATTTACACGGCGCGGGCGCAGAATGTTTCCAACAACGAATACTGTGAACACGAAAGCACGCAGCGATGCATACCGTAGCAACGAATGCAAGAGTCTTCGAATCACGGAACAACGAATGCACATTTAATTTTGTTATTTGTGCAAAATATTTTAAACCTTGCAGCAGCTGAAATTCAGCGTCAGGTTGCCACTGTTGCCATCTGGCATTATGCTGAGCTGAGGCCCTCTTGATATTATCAGTTTGTATAAAAAATATGAAAACAATGAAAGTGTTTTTATAAATAACTAGCTGACCCGCGCAACTTCGTCTGCGTCACATAAATATAGCTATAACCTTTCTCGATATATCGACTATCCGAAATTAATTAAGCTAAATCGTAACAAACAAAAAATCTTATCTTTCCTCTTTATTACAATAGTTTAGATGGTTTAGATTAGCTTAGATTATATTAAAGTGTGAATTACTATAAAATCTATCTCTTACTGTTAAATATACTATAACACTCTGTACTTGTAAACATTATGATGCAGTAAATATTTTGAATTTGAATTTCCCGGAGGCCATCCAGCCAGAATCCCCCGTACCTACATTGCGACGCAACCCGCGTAATTATTTTTCCGCGCGGGTATTTTTACATTGCGATATCTTCTAAGATATTTGTTTAAACTGTATAGAGTAAAGAGCACAAATATTCTATATTAAATTTCCGTTCTAACGAACACATTTATTTAGATATAGATTAATACCTTATGGGTTAAATAAGCTTCGCAAAAAATAATTCTTTTCAACCTAACATTTTAATAATAAAAATGGTTACAGTGAGTCAATCTTAAAAGATAGACAGATGCTGTCGCGGACTTTTTTTTAGAACTTTTAAAGACGAATAATTACTTCATACATGATATTCTGGTAACTTAAACCGTTTTCGCAGCGCACGCAACGGAAGCTCTCAGAAAGGAATTTTCTTTTCCCGTTTTTGCAACATTTCTCATTTATGCTCCGCTCCTATTGGTAGTAGCGTGATGTTATATAGCCTATAACCTTCCTCGATAAATGAACTATCCAACACAAAAATAATTTTTCAAATCCAACCAGTAGTTCCAGAGTTTATCGCGTTCAAACAAACAAACAAACAAACAAACAAACTCTTCAGCTTTATAATATTAGTATAGATAAGTACAATTTTGCTTCTTTCTATCTTTCAAGTGATTATTATACAATACACACATGAATCTGAAGGAGCTCGTGGCTTAATAAGAACTGCCACTCAGGTCGATCTTTAGGTAAAGCTGTGCTTGCCTAGGTCGGTCTGTGAATGGGTGACCGCCCGATATACCGAGTTTCCTCCTTGCCTCGGAAATCACGTTAAGCTGTTGGTCCCGGCTGCCATATATATAGATCTTTGGCAGTCGTTACAGGTAGTCAGTGATATGAAATTCTGACATCCAGTCTTACCAAAGGGTATTGTATTACCTAGTATTAACTGGGTTGTGGAGGTCAGATAGGCAGTCGCTCCATCTAAAATACTGATATTCAGCTGCATCCGGTTATACTGGAAGCCGACCCCAATATAGTTGGGAAAAGGCTAGGCAGATGAGATGATGACACACGAATCTGAAATATCTGAGGTGCTTGTCTTGGGTTTGAACTCGAAATGACTACCTATGACTTGGCAGTATGACGACTGACCGAACCCTTCCGCTCTTGGGCAGAGTGAAAGCGAGTATCAGAATTCTACTGACTAAAAACCACCCATATTCCATCTTAGCCCTTTATGTGAAGGCAACGGTATCTCTTGCGAACAATCCGCAGCCCCGACGGGGACCGAACCCTTCAATCAAAAATTTCCTACTAAAAATAATTCTCTTTTCAGGTTAAAATCTTTATTACATGTCTGATTATTAAATTAGCAACATCTTTATCCAAAACTGATCGACAAATGAAAAAACATGGAGATCCATCAGCACTAAGTAGAGTAGTGCGGTACATAGTAGATTCAAAGCTACGTACAAGGGATAGAAGGACAATGGACTCGAACAAATTGGATCAACGTAGGCATCATAGGGTCATGAGATCAGAAAATGTGAGACAGCAAACAGCCGACGAACAAGCGGCAGTAGTAGAAAACGAATTAAAAAACGTATTGAGTCATAAATCCTCACTGCTTGACAGACCCTATATAGAACATCACGGGAAGAATGACTTCCTTGTGTTGCGACCCGAAGTCATAGATCCTTTTGTGACTGTGGTGCCTAATCAAATCTACTATAAAATCGAGAAATCATGCGTCAACTGGTTGGACGACTGCAGTTTGAAGGGAATAAGGCAAAGGTTGCTAAGGGGTGCCAGTTTCCCCTAAAATATCTATAAAAAATGCTCCTAAAAAAATCAACAAAAATATTTTGTGTTTGTACTTTATAATGATAACATTATATTTACCTCATTCCATTTAAACTGTAAAAATAAAAGAAGCCCTTTCACGCAGGCCAAACAAATTAATAAAGGGGTTTGAACTTTTTTGTATGGGAGCTGGCATATCGACCCACCGCCATTTTGATTTTTTTTCGAAATCGCGACCCACGATGAAAGTGGTATGTATGGATAGAGGACATATAGACAAACAAAAAATGTCCAGTAACACGGTACATAAAGTGTCACGTTACCGAGATATTTGAAGGTAAAGATGGACATATGAGTACAAAGACCACATACAAATTAGGCCTTTTACGTGTCTATAGTCGTTGATTATTATTATTACTGGTTAATGAAGGAGAGTAGGTACATTACATACTACTAGGAGCACGAAAAAATATTCTATGACATAAAATAGCGTTTCATTGCGATGCGAAGCGATTTTATTGTGCGTATATTAATAATCAACGTGGGAACTATTATTTGGATACAATTTAACACCTATACACGTGAAAAGGCTATTTTTTAAAATATTTAATGGTTTTCGTTGTACTCATTTGTCGATCTTTAACTTCAAATATCTCGGTACCGTGACACTTTGGGTACCGTGTTACTGACATTTTTTGTTCGTCTATATGTCCTCTATCCATACATACCACATACATCGTGGGCCGCGATTTCGAAAAAAAATCAAAATGGCGGACAGGTTGATAAGCCACATCGGTTTTATCCCCATTGGTTTGGTCCTCAGTATGTCAAGGACATTTTAATAAAAATCTTAACAGTACGATCAGTATGCTATGATAAGTTAATGTAACTACTGAGTACTTGGAATGATGCTGTTGACAAAAATATAAAGTTTTTACTTTAATCCGTACTCTCCGTTTTATGTTATGTTGTGTAAGCTTCGGACCAAAACTAGCATGCAGCATGGTTTAAAAAAAATACAATTAAATCAAGGATTTATCTGCACGAATCTGTATAATCATATTAGTTACCGATATGACACATAAGGTTTGTTTGTGTACTCAAAATAAACTAAGAGCTACTCCACAAGATCACTATCGATAAATTACTGTCCTGCAGTTTGACAGAATATGTGTGTAAAACCCACTCATGTAACTTCTGTTGAATAAAAAATAAAATAAAACTTGTGTAAGTATTAGGGCTCATACAACAATTATTACAGGAGACAATTTTCATTTTGTACGATTTTATACATACCGTTTTGTCCTCTATACTATAACTATAGGTAAACATTTACAGTTCTGCCATTTGTACGAGTACCAATCCACGTCGAGCTCCCTTTTCCCGAAATACTCTAATTCTGATTGATTGACTTGATTTGATTCTGATTTTTTAAATTCTGTTTGCTTTTAGTTCCAAGCAATAAGTATTGGATTTATATGAGGCGGAATTCACTGTAAAGTAATAGTAGTTGTTTGAATAAATAAATAATAAAATACTTCATTGTTCAAGAGAGCATTATACAAACCTAATATCACTAGCCTCCACAATGGGAATCCTTCTGTCGTGGAGACTAGTCTCCTTCGTCTTACAATAAATAGGAAGAAAGGCACACAGTACAGTCGAACAAGCTAATAAGTATACAGGGTAGAGATCTTTAGAATTCTAGTACACTGAAAATATTCATTGCAATTTTGTTTTATAGAGCGTTTCGCATTAAGCGACTGATGTCAAACGCTGTATCATTTCACATCAGTCTTTAAATGTATCTGTATAATCTTAAAAGTTAATGCGAATTAGCTGGCTGTATACTTATTAGCTTGTTCGACTGTACATGTCGACGGCGTGTTCCATGTTCCACTCGTGCTTCAAATAGATGCCAGTAATATTGCAGGGGCCCGCAAGGGCCGATGCCTGCCGGGGCTGCGGGATCTTCGAAAGAGATACCGCGGCCTCTGCCACAAAGGGCTAAGAAGGAACATGGGTGGTTTTTAGTCAGTAGAAGTCTGACACTCCCTACCGCTCCGCCCAGAGCAGGAGGAGTAATTTGATGATTTCCCAAAAAAAAAGATAATTATACTGTAAATACAATAAAGTCTAAATACAATAGGTAGGTACGAAAGGTCAATTTGTCTTTAATTTAATATTTTTAGTTAAAATCTTCATTTAATTCAACTTTCTTCGGGGGATGAGCCAAAATCGTCAGTTGGAGGAGGTTCTTTTCAAACTTGACTATTCCACTTTTCAATTTTTTTCAGAATTTAAGAAAAACGTATTTTAGATATGCAGCAAAGTAAATCGTTTTTTTTTTTTTGAATATTATATACAAGCATATTACTCATTGTGTGGTACAGGTTTCAAAAGTTTAGGATTAATATATACTGAATAAATCGACAATTTAAAATGGAATAATCTAGTTCTGACGCGGCTGTGCTGGAATAATCAAGTTTTGTTGCAAGCTCTAGAGGAATCAATGACAATCATGACGTGAATTTTGTGTCAAACAAACGCCACAGTCATACAAGTGTTGTGCAATCGTTCAAAAACGATAATTTCAGCTTCTTAACGAACGAGTAAAGAGCATAGAAGTTCTAACTGAAAAATGGACGGATGAATGGACAAAACATGTTTTGTTGCAATTTAGATTTAAATAGTAAATTAACTTCAGGATTAATCATATTTTGTTCCAAAAATGAATATTGGAAGTGGGTAATGTCATTTCGAAGTGGAATTAACTACTTTTGACCAAATCGTGTGTTTTGTTTATTTTTTTCCAGTGGATCTATCGCGTTTAGCTAAGCTCTTGTTTTTGCATCGTGTAGATTTCAATGTTACCAACCCAAAAAAAAAAAAAAACACTTTTTGTCAAAAGTGGAATAGTCAAGTTTTGAAAAGAACCTCCTCAGTTGAGCTATCGTCACCAGTAAATATAATTATTTCTTATTTCATTTTCAATTATTATACACACATCAACACGGTCTAGGGATATTTTTAAAAAAGCGAATTACTATCAATGTGTTAATTATTTATATGACATGTATATATTTAAAATATACGTTATTTAATATTCTACCATTTTTTAATAATGGTTAAGGTACTGATTAAAATTTCAGGATTTTATGGAAAAAAAATGAAGCATAGACGGAAACCGTATATGAATTAACTTTTAATTTGTGAGTAAAAACTGAAAAAAATAGAAAAATCATTTAATTTGTGTTTATAAACTTGAAGTTAGTAGTCTGAGAAAGCGCCCATGATATTCATAACACATCGGCAACGATTCGGCATGCTCAGAACAAGGTTGTCAATGTCTTGCTGCGGAATATTGTCCCATGTCCTTCTGAGGTGCGCAAAAAGTTGATCTTCTGTAGCCAAATTTTCGGGAACTTCCTTCAGAGCTCTTCTTTGCAGCATATCCCACGCATGCTCAATGGGATTTAGATCTGGCGATTGAGCAGGCCAGTCTAAGGCCCTAACATTATGTGTATGTAACCAAGCTGCTACCGTTCTCGCCGTGTGTGCCCGGGCATTGTCGTGCATGAGCAGGAAATCTTGCCCCATTTGCGTTCTGTGGGGCAAGATTACGGGCCCCAGCACCTGTTGGACGTATCGTTCTTCCGTCATATTGCCCCGCACCCAAACGTGATCCGTCCGTCCTCCAAGACGAATTCCTGCCCAAACCATAATTGTTCCTCCTTGGTATGGGTGAACTTCCTGAGGGTTCTGGAGACGGCTCCATCGTCCAGGAACTCGCCAAACACGCGTCCTTCGTGAATCTGGATGGAAGCCGAACCTGGATTCATCCGTGAACAGCACATTGGACCATTGCTCACGGCCCTAGTCCACGTGGTTCCGAACCCATTCTAATCGTCGTCCACGATTGCCTCTCCGTAAAGGTGGGACCCGGAGTGGTCTACGAGAGCGTAGATTGCTTTCATGCAGTCGCCTTCTTACAGTTTGGTCACTCGCAAGCACTTGGTGTTCCACTCGCAGCCTTTGGACCAATTGAGTCGCCGTTGCATTTGGTTGAGCTCGCGCAGAAATTTGCAAAAATCGGTCTTGTCTGGGGGTAGTGATGCGACTTGGCCCCCGGTGCCTCTCCGCTACTTCACCTGTGGCACGATAGCGTGTCCACAATCTTGAAATTACATTTTGATGGGTCCCTATGGCCTCAGCAACATTACGCTGAACAGATCCAGCTTCCAGCATTCCCACAGCTCGTAACATCTCCGCCCTCGTCAAATGTCTGCGTTGCATGGCTACAATACCTCAATTTTAACTTTATCTTACGTTTAAAAATGAAAAAAAACTGTAACTAAACGTAATTCGTATTGTTTTTTAAATTTCGCACAAATGAAAATTCCCTCTCCTATACATCAAGACATTTTTATGCCACCGAAACAAAAGAATTTTCAAAAATTTGAATTTGGAATTAGTCTGAGATAAATTACAAACAAATCGGTGTATTAAAGATTCCGATGCGGCCAGTACTTTTCGAGTTATTTAATTGAGTATGAAATATCCCTAGACCGTGTTGATGTGTGTATTATCAATACTGACGTCTCTGTCAAAATCTTCCTTCATTATTTTTCGGGTTTTTTCTACCACTTTTGACCAGTCTTCTTTCGTGTTTTTGGCACAAGCTTCTTTCACCAATGTGATCATTTTCTTAGTGGAGGATGGCGGCTTTGGCGAGCTGCGTATCCTTTAACTTGAGCTCACAGATCAACTCAATAACATTGTACTGACAATAGTATGACGGCGTTCGTATCACTTTGTGTTCAGGCTAAAGTGCCAATTCATCAATTTTATATTTTTGTTTCGCAGGTTTATTTTGTTTTACCAGTTCTAGCAATTCAGCTTTCAACCAATTCGTGTCAGCTTCGTGGAAAATATGCGTTAATGCAGTTTATCTGTATTTTTCCCGAATTTTTCCAGGGATTGTACATATACCCGACCCGTTTTAAAACATCTCCTTTGTTGTTGTTAACAATTCAGTGATTAATTGTTTAAAACACTATTATTAAAAAAAGGACCGAGAACGTAACTGTTTTATAAACTAAAGTGTTGTTAAAATGTTTTTTCAATGACGTTTCGTAATAATTAGAAATTGCATGCTACTATAAAGTAAGCGCGGAAAGATTACTCTCAATAATATATTTCATCATATTTTATAACGCGCAATAAAAAATATGTATTTTTTAAAAACACTATAAGTAATTAATTGTTATTTTATTATTTCTTTCGGTTTGACTTTGACTTTAGTTCCAAGTTACATTCTAGAGTCTTTCTCAAATGTCAAAACGGGCCTGTTATTCTCTTATTTTTTGACAACTTTAGTATCGATCAAGTAAGATTTCTTATGTTACAGTACAGTAAATATGTTAATATTCAATGGAGATGGCTTAATGACTGCCTCAAGCAGGTACAGGATTCTCACATTGACTCGTAATATTTAGATAGTCATACATGAACTATTTAGTGTTTATTAATTTCTTAAAACTTCCGTGAACTGATAAACATAAAAAAATTGGTTACAATACCTATAAGTTTATCTTTGACATAAAATTGTGAAATAATACAACTGCTAGTTGCTGTACGAGTGCAATTGCAAGTTAGAGAGGTGCCATATCCCTTTTCAGAATGTCAAATCGAATCTGTACTTAAATCGATTTTTGATAACAGTTAGCCCCTTTGTGCACAAACACAAAGCCACTAAAATCTTAGATACTCAACGATTTAGTCTTCAAGCGACTGCCGCCATACAAATCCATCGCCGACATTCGTCCTTGAGTAGCCTTGTGTACGAAGGTGCTTATCAAAGCAATTTATTTTCTAAAACCAAGAAGTAGCAATAAGAGTTTTTGTCGTCGTACTAACTATTTTGTATCGATAAATATTTACTGAATAGTGTAGTCGACCATTACAAATTCGCTTTATTCTTTGAACCCTTTCGATTAATGGTCATTCTACCGAGTATCGAAAGGGTCATTCTACAGAGTGATAAAAAAATTAAATGCTTTTTAAATTCCACTAAATCAACTTTTTACTAAGTTATTATAAAGAGTTATCATGTAATTATCTGCTAAAAAACAAAATAAGAAATCAATCATTAACATTTTGAGAAATATTGCACATTTTAGTGTTATCACTTCGACAGGAGTGATTATGATTATTTCAACATAAGTGAGAAAATCTTATTTGTTTTATCTTTCATATTATTATAACTAATAAACTTAAGTAGTCAAATAATCATTTTTTTCCTTCTTCTTTCGTATCCATGCCCTCTTTTGCTCCCTTAATTGTTCTTTTTCTTTCTCGGACCACTTTTTACCCGCCATAACTGCAAATACGAATTGATATAGTTATGCCATCACGTTTGTAGAAAAACCAGTCATTTCTGTCGGTAAAGATAACAAATAGCGACACAGTGCATAACATTATCAAACCACAATAAAAACAGCATTTTAAGTTTGTAAGGTTATATTGTCAGTGTATATTTCGTATAATTTATGCTTATTAGATGTGATCTACCTTCTAAGACTATATCGACAGTAGTAAGTTCTACAGAAGTGAGTTTTGACATAAAAATACGTATCCTGTAGAAAATTTGAGGATATGAGAATTTATTTCACTTGATTTCAGTAATTGACCAATTAATTTATAAAGCTATAGGGAAATCACATTCTTAAATCACTTAAGTACTTGCTTTAGTTAGTTGAGTACAGAGGTGATGTATCAACTTTGACATATTGTAGAACGCCGCCGTTCAAACTTTATTTTGCTCCGCACCGTAGTTATTGGCCGAAATATGGTTTATACTGACACTGACAGGATATGCTAAAGAGTTTCAAGAGATAGAAAATAACGTTACAACTTAAAAAATAAATAATTTACCATTTTTGCCATTCATTTCTACAGGAGTCATTATTTTTTACGAACATTGTAGAATGTTGAATACAGTTAAAAATATCGTTTAAAAATTATTAACATTACAATCGACTGCTTTTCTATTATATGCTTTACTTGTTCCTTCATGTGATATGTGGCTGGAATATTTTAAAATATTTTTTAGAGACACATAGATGCTGTTACGTACGAACTGCGTTACGAACATTCGACAGGACGAGAGCAATCATGTACTGTACCACAAAAAATATATAAAAATATTAAAAAATACAATAGTACTTCTATGTTAACTGTTAGATAATGCCAAAAAGTTTATAAAATAATTATTACAAAGAAACAAAAACAGAGGAGCTAGGACACACTGTCGCAGTAGAATGACCCAAAAATTTAAAGTTAAATCCAATCTCAAAAAAAAAAACCGGCCAAGAGCGTGTCGGGCCACGCTCAGTGTAGGGTTCCGTAGTAATAATTCTTTTTTTGTTTGAAAAAAGATACGTTCAGGATAATAAAATATGTAAACGAAGTTAAAAAAAATGCTTGCATATACGATTATACTATACAAACTTAGTCCAGAAATTATTTTGTACAACTTTTTGTCTTTTTTGTACAAAAACTGTTTCCATCCAAGTTTAAAATGATTTTCCTAGAAAGTCCTTATAAAGTTCTACTTTTCAGATTTTTTTCATATTTTCTAAACATATGGTTCAAAAGTAAGAGGGGGGGGGGACACATTGATTTGTACTTTTGGAGCGATTATTTCCGAAATTTTTGACATTATCAAAAAATGATTTTAGTAAACCCCTATTCATTTTTAAATACCTTTCCAACAATATATCACACGTTAGGGTTGAAATTAAAAAAAAAATCACTTCCCACTTTACATACAGGGGGGCTACCCTAATACCATACATACATAAACCATAAATCATTTTTTTCCAATTTTTATTTTACCACTTTGTCGGCGTGATTGATACACATATTGGTACCAAATTTCAGCTTTCTAGTGCTAACGGTCACAGAGATTAAGCGAGGACGGACAGACGGACAGACAGACATGGCGAAACTATAGGGTTCCTAGTTGACTACGGAACCCTAAAAACAAACGCCAGTCGTACCAATGCTTTGCCGTTTCCTTATTGTTGTGCTTTTTTGTTTTGGATTTTCAATTACCCTCGCTCGCTTACCTGCGGACTTCTCGCTACTCGTTAGAGACTTGACTTTAATCAAAACTTACGTCAGATGTTGTACCAACGTTTTGCGTTTCCTTGTTCGTTGTACTTTTTTATTTTTAATTTTTCAATTACCCTCGCGTGCCTAACTTCGGACCGCTCGCTACTCGGCACAGATTTAACTTGTAAAGTCCATTTCACGAAAGAAGTCCCGCAGACGTAGCGCTGTATTCGCGCGACATAATGTTGCTATCTCTCTCTCTCTCTCTCCATATCTGTCAAATTTAGTTCCACAATTGTCCGCGGGACTTCTTTCGTGAAATGGCCAAATACCAGCTTGCCACACTTGACTCTGTAGAGCGCAGAGCCAGGAGGCTAATTGGTGACGATAAGCTGGTTATCAAGCTACATAGCCTGGCCCACCGTCGCAAAGTCGCATGTCTGTAGGTCTTCTACAGACTGTACTTCGGAGAGTGTGCGCAAGAGCTCCACGAGCTGATCCCACCATCTCCCTTCTTCCATCGGGAGACTAGACGTACTGCAGATACCTAGTCGACATTCCACACATTCGAACTAAGCGCTTTGCCGGGTCCTGCATTATGCGCACAGCCAAGGAGTGGAATTCCCTGCCTGCGTCGGTTTTTCCGAGTTCATATAACCCTAATCTGTTTAAGTCGCGAGTAAACAGGCTTCTACTGGGTAAGCTCGTTCCATCGTGGACATCATCTCTGCCCTCAGGGCAAGATTGAAGTCAAGAGCAGGCCCATTTATAATAAAAAAATGGACTTTAATCAATTCATCATGCGATGCGTAAATTGCGGTATAGCATGACATTCACGCAAATACTGCGGTGTCATAAAACCCTTAACATGAAAATTATCAATATCAACGTATCTAAACGCCTATGACCTCCGTCACCGTAGACTTTCTATCTACAATCGCTTTGCGAGGCGTTTGATTTTTATTTTTCCGATTACTCCTAACCTAACTTCCTAAGATATTCGTTTAATTCGTTTAAAATAATGTGTATGAAATGCTTAAAGCCTTTAACTTATTTAAAATGATAAGGATTAATACCGTATTTGTGTAAATAGCTTTCCAACTACCGCTTTAAATTATATATGCGCTGACCTGATTGTTTGACCTATATACATAAGACTAGTATTTGCGTGGCTGCGCTCGCTGCGCGCAGCTCGCGGGTCTGCCTACCTACACCTACCCACTACCTACCTACACCTATCTACTACCTACCTACACCTACCTACTACCTACCTACACCTACCTACCTACACCTACCTACTACCTACCTACACCTACCTACTACCTACCTACACCTACCTTCACCTACCTACACCTACCTACACCTACCTACACCTACCTACACATACCTACTACCTACCACCTACCTACCTACTACCTCCTACTACCACTAAAAGAACATTACCCTAAAGTTTGCTTGTCGTCGCCCCTGAGTAACGCTTCACCCACTCAACCTTCGTTACGCTAAGGAGGTCGCCGGCTCGCTTCGCTCGCCACCTCCCCCCTTCGCTCCACTCGGTCTCGCAGGTTCGCTCCATTCAGGACCTACCTACCACCGGAAAGCTATCATGACATTATCCCTACGCTACGGGGGTCGCCGGCTCGCTTCGCTCGCCTGCTCCCCCCTTCGCTTTGCCGCTGTACCACCACCGGACAGGTTTCGACGCCTACTATAATATTTCTTTAAACACCTAATGGCTATCTCTAACCGTTATGAAGTTACAGCCTTTTTAATTTTAGGGGAGGTTGGGGAGGGGAGGGGAGGGGAGGGTATACAAATTTCAACGCCCCTCAATAGTTTTATGTAAGAAAAAAAAAAAAAAAAGTGAAAAAGGGGGGGGGGGGGGTTGAAGGGGGGGTGAGGGGGGGAGTCTCGAAAAATGATTTCGATTAACGCAAAGGCCCCTCTAACTGAATCTGAAAAAAAAATCGTTCCATGTCTCTTAACTTTCGAGATTCGCCTAAAGGGGGGAGAAGGGGGGCAAGGGGGGCCACTTTGAAAAATGATTTTTACTTTACCGAGCCTCCTCTATACGAATCCGTAAAAAAAAACACGTAAAATCTCTTTATTTCCGAGATCCGCCTAAAAGGGGGGAGAAGGGGGGCAAGGGGGGCAACTTTGAAAAAATATTTATACTTTATCGAGCCTCCTCTATACGAATCCCTAAAAAAAAACACTTCAAGTCTCTTTGTTTCCGAGATACGATAGGGAGGGGGGAGAAGGGGGGGGAAAAGGGGGGGTTTGGGACTTTTCCCATAGGTTTGAGAGTTCATTGTTTACGAATCTGTCAAAATATACCCACCTCCCCATCCACCATCTGGGAGAACAATTCTGTCAATAGATCAGTCAGTGAGTCAGTGGTAGTTTAGCTTTATATAGTATAACTAGTATTTGCGTGGCTGCGCGAGCTGCGCGCAGCTCGCGGGTCGTGAGAAGGGAGACCTGCCTACCACCGAGGAAAAGCTATCGTGATGTCATTCAACGAACCCAAATGTTGCCAGCTAGTCAAAGTCTTCATTCTAAAAGTCTTTACTTCTACTTTCGTGTTTATGGGCAAAATCTGGGAAAATACTCTAAAAATGGGGATTTTTTTTGCAACACAACACGAAATACACAATGATCGGGACAACAAAATCCGCTCAGAAGCTGCTGGCTGTCCCATTTATTGTGTCGAAAATTGTGATTTTTCATAATTTTTCCAAGATGGCCACCACACTGTCCGCCATCTTGTTTTTCTGAAAAGTCACAATTTTTCTGAAATATCGAGGATACAGGCTACCGACTGGTGTACTTGGTGTTGCCAAGTTTTAAGTTTGGTAGAACAAAAGAATTCGCCAAAGTCGGTTCTGATCCGAAAATTCAAGCCCCAATGACTCTCGGGGTTGTCAGCTGAAAATAATGAAAATGGTGAAATTTTATTTCAGGCCCCTCATTCTTGGTGTTAATGTAAAATTTCTATACAAAATATCGTTATTTCCACTATTCATGTTTTTGGGAAAAAATCTGGGAAAATACCCTAAAAATGGGGAAAAATTTTGCGTAAGGTAACACTACACAACAAAGTACACAATCGCTTAATACAACACAAACAGGTCGAGGGATGCCAGCTGTCCCATTTATCGTGTCGAAAATTATGATTTTTCATCATTTTTACAAGATGGCCGCCACACTGTCCGCCATTTTTTTTTCTAAAAAGTCATAATTTATCTGAAATCTCTGGGATATAGGCCACCAACTGGTGTTCTTGGTGTTGCCAACTTTTGAGTTTGGTAGAACAAACTAATTCACCAAAGTCGGGTCTGACCCGAAAATTCAAGTGCTAATGGCTCTCGGGGTTGCCAGCTGAAAGTGATGAAAATGGTCAAATGTCATTTGGAGGACCCCATTCTCGGTGTATAAGTAAAGTTTTCAATTAAAATGTCGTTATTTCTACTTTTCATGTTTTCGGGGAAAATCTGGGAAATTTTCCTAAAAATGGGGTTTTTTTTTGCACCAGGCAACACTCCTTGACGAATCACACAACCGGTCCATACAATACAATCCGGTCGGGAGATGCCAGCTGTCCCAATTATCGTGTCGAAAATTGGCATTTTTCGGCCTTTTTACAAGATGGCCGCCATAGCATCCGCCATGTTGTTTTTCTGAAAAGTCATAATTTTCCTTAAATGTCAAGAATATAGGCCACCGATCGGTGTACTTGGTGTTGCCAACTTTTGAGTTTGGTAGAACAAACTAATTCGCCAAAGTCAAAAAGTCCCAAAAATGAACAAGTTGAATATTTTTTGGGGTTGCCAATTAAAACGAACCAAAATGGTCAAATGTCATTTGGGAGACCCCAATGTTGCCGGCTAGTCAAAGTCTCTATTTAAAATGTCATTATTTCCACTTTTCATGTTTTCGGGGAAAATCTGGGAAAATACCCTAAAAATGGGGAAAAATTTTGCACAGGGCAACACTCCTCAACAAAACACACAACCGCTCGGTACAACTCGAATCCGTCCGATGTTGCCAACTACCCGAAAAATGGCTTTGAAAAAAATCGAAAAATCCAACTTTTTACAAAATGGCCGCCGCAGCGTCCTCCATCTTGGATTTTTACAATGTCATAATTTTTCCTAACTGCCATTGAAATTACCAACAAATTGGCAAACTCTTTGTTGGCGGTTCTAGAATTTGATAGAAGAAAACAATTCGTCAAAGTCGAGTGAAAAAAGTTGATAATTTCAAAACGTCCTGGCGCGGCCGCCATCTTGTTTTTTTTTTTTTTTTTACTTTTATTTTAAATGCTTTAACATTTCGTATAGGACCTCTGAGTCGAAATCCATCCAAGTCTTTCCCCCACCGAAACCGGAAATGGACTCGCCCTCCATCTTGGATTTGAACTTTCCCTATAATTTTCCTCTAGTCTATTTGTCAGATAGCACATTTTTGCAAAACATACCCCTAACCCATCTCTCACCCATTCCGAGAAACGACATGTCAATGAGTCAGTGAGTGAGTCAGTGGCTTTGTAGTTTTATATAACTATAACTAGTATTTGCGTGGGTGCGCGAGCTGCGCGCAGCTCGCGAGGCGTGGAGAGGGGGAGAGGGGGCGCTTTGAAAAATGATTTCGACTAACGCATTGCACCTCTCAATGAATCTGAAAAAAAAAATTTTCAATGCAGCTCGCGGTACTACCTACCTACACCTACCTACTACCTACCTACACCTACCTACACCTACCTACACCTACCTTCACCTACCTACACCTACCTACACCTACCTACACCTACCTACACCTACCTACACCTACCTACACCTACCTACACCTACCTACACCTACCTACACCTACCTACACCTACCTACACCTACCTACACCTACCTACACCTACCTACACCTACCTACACCTACCTACACCTACCTACACCTACCTACACCTACCTACACCTACCTACACCTACCTACACCTACCTACACCTACCTACACCTACCTACTACCTACTTACACCTACCTACTCAACCTTCGTTACGCTTCACCCACTCAACCTTCGTTACGCTAAGGAGGTCGCCGGCTCGCTTCGCTCGCCACCTCCCCCCTTCGCTCCACTCGGTCTCGCAGGTTCGCTCCACTCAGGACCTACCTACCACCGGAAAGCTATCATGACATTATCCCTACGCTACGGGGGTCGCCGGCTCGCTTCGCTCGCCCGCTCCCCCCTTGCTTTACCGGTACCATTATTTTACTTCCCCGAGCCTCCTATCCTATACGAATCTGTATACAAAACAGAAAAAAAGGGGTGAAGAGGGGGGGGGGGTGAAGGGGGGAGAGGGGGGGGAGTTTCTAAAAATGATTTCGACTAACGCAATGCCCCTCTATATGAATCTGAAAAAAAACTCGTTCCAAGTCTCTTAACTTCCGAAATCCGAAAAGGGGGGGGTGGAGGGGGGCAAGGGGGTCAAATTTTCAAAATGGTTTTTCCTTCCCCAAGCCTCCTCTATACGAATCCCTAAAAAAAAACTTGTAAATTCTCTTTATTTCCGAGATTCGCCTAAAGGGGGGGAGAAGGGGGGCAAGGGGGGCCACTTTGAAAAATGATTTTTACTTTACCGAGCCTCCTCTATACGAATCCGTAAAAAAAAAAAAATACGGGTCTTTTAGTTTCCGAGATACGATAGGGAGGGGGAGAAGGGGGGGGAAAAGGGGGGGTTTCGGACTTTTCCCATACTCACCAGAGTTACTTGTTTACGAATCTGTCAAAATATACCCACCTCCCCATCCAACATCTGGGAGAACAATGATGTCAGTGAGTGAGTGAGTCAGTCAGTGGTAGTTTAGCTTTATACACACATCAACACGGTCTAGGGATATTTCATACTCAATTAAATAACTCGAAAAGTACTGGCCGCATTGGAATCTTAAATACACCGATTTGTTTGTAATTTATCTCAGACTAATTCCAAATTCAAATTTTTGAAAATTCTTTTGTTTCGGTGGCATAAAAATGTCTTGATGTATAGGAGAGGGAATTTTCATTTGTGCGAAATTTAAAAAACCATACGAATTACGTTTATTTACAGTTTTTTTTCATTTTTAAACGTAAGATAAAGTTAAAATTGAGGTATTGTAGCCATGCAACGCCGAAATTTGACGAGGGTGGAGATGTTACGAGCTGTGGGAATGCTGGAAGCTGGATCTGTTCAGCGTAATGTTGCTGAGGCCATAGGGACCCATCAAAATGTAATTTCAAGATTGTGGACACGCTATCGTGCCACAGGTGAAGTAGCAGAGAGGCACCGGGGGCCAAGTCGCATCACTACCCCCAGACAAGACCGATTTTTGCAAATTACTGCGCGAGCTCAACCAAATGCAACGGCGACTCAATTGGTCCAAAGGCTGCGAGTGGAACACCAAGTGCTTGTGAGTGACCAAACTGTAAGAAGGCGACTGCATGAAAGCAATCTACGCTCTCGTAGACCACTCCGGGTCCCACCTTTACGGAGAGGCAATCGTGGACGACGATTAGAATGGGTTCGGAACCACGTGGACTAGGGCCGTGAGCAATGGTCCAATGTGCTGTTCACGGATGAATCCAGGTTCGGCTTCCATCCAGATTCACGAAGGACGCGTGTTTGGCGAGTTCCTGGACGATGGAGCCGTCTCCAGAACCCTCAGGAAGTTCACCCATACCAAGGAGGAACAATTATGGTTTGGGCAGGAATTCGTCTTGGAGGACGGACGGATCACGTTTGGGTGCGGGGCAATATGACGGCAGAACGATACGTCCAACAGGTGCTGGGGCCCGTAATCTTGCCTCACAGAACACAAATGGGGCAAGATTTCCTGCTCATGCACGACAATGCCCGGGCACACACGGCGAGAACGGTAGCAGCTTGGTTACATACACATAATGTTAGGGCCTTAGACTGGCCTGCTCAATCGCCAGATCTAAATCCCATTGAGCATGCGTGGGATATGCTGCAAAGAAGAGCTCTGAAGGAAGTTCCTGAAAATTTGGCTACAGAAGATCAACTTTTTGCGCACCTCAGAAGGACATGGGACAATATTCCGCAGCAAGACATTGACAACCTTGTTCTGAGCATGCCGAATCGTTGCCGATGTGTTATGAACATCATGGGCGCTTTCTCAGACTACTAACTTCAAGTTTATAAACACACATTAAATGATTTTTCTATTTTTTTCAGTTTTTACTCACAAATTAAAAGTTAATTCATATACGGTTTCCGTCTATGCTTCATTTTTTTTTCCATAAAATCCTGAAATTTTAATCAGTACCTTAACCATTATTAAAAAATGGTAGAATATTAAATAACGTATATTTTAAATATATACATGTCATATAAATAATTAACACATTAATAGTAATTCGCTTTTTTAAAAATATCCCTAGACCGTGTTGATGTGTGTATAATAGAACTAGTATTTGCGTGGCTGCGCTCGCTGCGCGCAGCTCGCGGGTCTGCCTACCTACACCTACCCACTACCTACCTACACCTACCTACTACCTACCTACACCTACCTACTACCTACCTACACCTACACCTACCTACCTACACCTACCTACACCTACCTACACCTACCTACACCTACCTACACCTACCTACACCTACCTACACCTACCTACACCTACCTACACCTACCTACACCTACCTACACCTACCTACACCTACCTACACCTACCTACACCTACCTACACCTACCTACACCTACCTACACCTACCTACACCTACCTACACCTACCTACACCTACCTACACCTACCTACACCTACCTACACCTACCTACACCTACCTACACCTACCTACACCTACCTACACCTACCTACACCTACCTACACCTACCTACACCTACCTACACCTACCTACACCTACCTACACCTACCTACACCTACCTACACCTACCTACACCTACCTACACCTACCTACACCTACCTACACCTACCTACACCTACCTACACCTACCTACACCTACCTACACCTACCTACACCTACCTACACCTACCTACACCTACCTACACCTACCTACACCTACCTACACCTACCTACACCTACCTACACCTACCTACACCTACCTACACCTACCTACACCTACCTACACCTACCTACACCTACCTACACCTACCTACACCTACCTACACCTACCTACACCTACCTACACCTACCTACACCTACCTACACCTACCTACACCTACCTACACCTACCTACACCTACCTACACCTACCTACACCTACCTACACCTACCTACACCTACCTACACCTACCTACACCTACCTACACCTACCTACACCTACCTACACCTACCTACACCTACCTACACCTACCTACACCTACCTACACCTACCTACACCTACCTACACCTACCTACACCTACCTACACCTACCTACACCTACCTACACCTACCTACACCTACCTACACCTACCTACACCTACCTACACCTACCTACACCTACCTACACCTACCTACACCTACCTACACCTACCTACACCTACCTACACCTACCTACACCTACCTACACCTACCTACACCTACCTACACCTACCTACACCTACCTACACCTACCTACACCTACCTACACCTACCTACACCTACCTACACCTACCTACACCTACCTACACCTACCTACACCTACCTACACCTACCTACACCTACCTACACCTACCTACACCTACCTACACCTACCTACACCTACCTACACCTACCTACACCTACCTACACCTACCTACACCTACCTACACCTACCTACACCTACCTACACCTACCTACACCTACCTACACCTACCTACACCTACCTACACCTACCTACACCTACCTACACCTACCTACACCTACCTACACCTACCTACACCTACCTACACCTACCTACACCTACCTACACCTACCTACACCTACCTACACCTACCTACACCTACCTACACCTACCTACACCTACCTACACCTACCTACACCTACCTACACCTACCTACACCTACCTACACCTACCTACACCTACCTACACCTACCTACACCTACCTACACCTACCTACACCTACCTACACCTACCTACACCTACCTACACCTACCTACACCTACCTACACCTACCTACACCTACCTACACCTACCTACACCTACCTACACCTACCTACACCTACCTACACCTACCTACACCTACCTACACCTACCTACACCTACCTACACCTACCTACACCTACCTACACCTACCTACACCTACCTACACCTACCTACACCTACCTACACCTACCTACACCTACCTACACCTACCTACACCTACCTACACCTACCTACACCTACCTACACCTACCTACACCTACCTACACCTACCTACACCTACCTACACCTACCTACACCTACCTACACCTACCTACACCTACCTACACCTACCTACACCTACCTACACCTACCTACACCTACCTAAATCTACCTACACCTACCTAATCCTACCTACACCTACCTACTACCTACCTACTACCTACCTACACCTACCTACCACCTACCTACACCTACCTACCTACACCTACCTACCTACACCTACCTACTACCTACCTACACCTACCTACACCTACCTACTACCTACCTACACCTTCCTACTACCTACCTACACCTACCTACACATACCTACTACCTACCACCTAACCTACTACCTCCTACTACCACTAAAAGATCATTACCCTAAAGTTTGCTTGTCGTCGCCCCTGAGTCCCTGAGACCTACCTACCACCGGAAAGCTATCATGACATTATCCCTACGCTACGGGGGTCGCCGGCTCGCTTTGCTCGCCCGCTCCCCCCTTCGCTTTGCCGCTGTACCACCACCGGACAGGTTTCGACGCCTACTATAATATTTGTTAAAACACCTAATGGCTATCTCTAACCGTTATGAAGTTACAGCCCTTTTAATTTTAGGGGAGGTTGGGGAGGGGAGGGTATACAAATTTCAACGCCCCTCAATAGTTTTATGTAAGAAAAAAAAAAAAAAAAGTGAAAAAGGGGGGGGGGGGGTTGAAAGGGGGGTTAGGGGGGGAGTCTCGAAAAATGATTTCGATTAACGCAAAGGCCCCTCTAAATGAATCTGAAAAAAAAATCGTTCCAAGTCTCTTAACTTTCGAGATTCGCCTAATGGGGGGGAGAAGGGGGGCAAGGGGGGCCACTTTGAAAAATGATTTTTACTTTACCGAACCTCCTCTATACGAATCCGTAAAAAAAAAAAAATATGGGTCTTTTAGTTTCCGAGATACGATAGGGAGGGGGGAGAAGGGGGGGGAAAAGGGGGGGTTTCGGACTTTTCCCATACTCACCAGAGTTACTTGTTTACGAATCTGTCAAAATATACCCACCTCCCCATCCACCATCTGGGAGAACAATTCTGTCAGTCAGTCAGTGAGTCAGTGAGTGGTATTTAAGCTTTATATAGTATAACTAGTATTTGCGTGGGTGCGCGAGCTGCGCGCAGCTCGCGGGGCGTGAAGAGGGGGAGAGGGGGCGCTTTGAAAAATGATTTCGACTAACGCATTGACCCTTTCAATGAATCTGATATACCTACCTATATACCCCTACCTACTACCAACCTACTACCTACCTACACCTACCTACTACCTACCACCTACCTACACCTACCTGCACCTACCTAAACCTACCTACACCTACCTACCACCTACCTAAACCTACCTACCACCTACCTACACCTACCTACTACCTACCTACACCTACCTACTACCTGCCACCTACCTACACCTACCTACACCTACCTACTACCTACCTACACCTACCTACTCAACCTTCGTTACGCTTCACCCACTCAACCTTCGTTACGCTAAGGAGGTCGCCGGCTCGCTTCGCTCGCCACCTCCCCCCTTCGCTCCACTCAGGACCTACCTACCACCGGAAAGCTATCATGACATTATCCCTACGCTACGGGGGTCGCCGGCTCGCTTCGCTCGCCCGCTCCCCCCTTCGCTTTGCCGCTGTACCACCATTTTACTTCCCCGAGCCTCCTATCCTATACGAATCTGTAAACAAAACAGAAAAAAAGGGGTGAAGAGGGGGGGGGGGTGAAGGGGGGGGGGAGTTTCTAAAAATGATTTCGACTACCGCAATGCCCCTCTATATGAATCTGAAAAAAAAATCGTTCCAAGTCTCTTAACTTCCGAGATCCGAAAGGGGGGGGATGGAGGGGGGCAAGGGGGTCAAATTTTCAAAATGGTTTTTACTTCCTCAAGCCTCCTCTATACGAATCCCTAAAAAAAAACCCGTAAATTCTCTTTATTTCCGAGATCCGCCTAAAGGGGGGGAGAAGGGGGGCAAGGGGGGCCACTTTGAAAAATGATTTTTACTTTACCGAGCCTCCTCTATACGAATCCGTAAAAAAAAAAAAATACGGGTCTTTTAGTTTCCGAGATACGATAGGGAGGGGGGAGAAGGGGGGGGAAAAGGGGGGGTTTCGGACTTTTCCCATACTCACCAGAGTTACTTGTTTACGAATCTGTCAAAATATACCCACCTCCCCATCCACCATCTAGGAGAACAATTATGTCAGTGAGTCAGTGAGTCAGTGAGTGGTAGTTTAGCTTTATATAGTATAACTAGTATTTGCGTGGGTGCGCGAGCTGCGCGCAGCTCGCGAGGCGTGGAGAGGGGGAGAGGGGGCGCTTTGAAAAATGATTTCGACTAACGCATTGCACCTCTCAATGAATCTGAAAAAAAAAAAATTCAATGCAGCTCGCGGTACTACCTACCTACACCTACCTACACCAACCTACACCTACCTACTACCTACCTACACCCACCTACTACCTACCTACACCTACCTACACCTACCTACACCTACCTACACCTACCTACACCTACCTACACCTACCTACACCTACCTACACCTACCTACACCTACCTACACCTACCTACACCTACCTACACCTACCTACACCTACCTACACCTACCTACCTACTACCTCCTACTACCACTAAAAGAACATTACCCTAAAGTTTGCTTGTCGTCGCCCCTGAGTTACGCTTCACCCACTCAACCTTCGTTACGCTAAGGAAGTCGCCGGCTCGCTTCGCTCGCCACCTCCCCCCTTCGCTCCACTCGGTCTCGCAGGTTCGCTCCACTCACGACCTATCTACCACCGGAAAGCTATCATGACATTATCCCTACGCTACGGGGGTCGCCGGCTCGCTTCGCTCGCCCGCTCCCCCCTTCGCTTTACCGGTACCACCATTTTACTTCCCCGAGCCTCCTATCCTATACGAATCTGTAAACAAAAGAGAAAAAAAGGGGTGAAGAGGGGGGGGGGTGAAGGGGGGGGAAAGGGGGGGAGTTTCTAAAAATGATTTCGACTAACGCAATGCCCCTCTCAATGAATCTGAAAAAAAAAATGTTCCAAGTCTCTTAACTTCCGAGATCCGAAAGGGGGGGGATGGAGGGGGGCAAGGGGGTCAAATTTTCAAAATGGTTTTTACTTCCTCAAGCCTCCTCTATACGAATCCCTAAAAAAAAAACACGTAATTCTCTTTATTTCCGAGATCCGCCTAAAGGGGGGGGAGAAGGGGGGCAAGGGGGGGCACTTTGAAAAATGATTTTTACTTTACCGAGCCTCCTCTATACGAATCCGTAATAAAAAAAAAATACCGGTATCTTAGTTTCCGAGATACGATAGGGAGGGGGGGGAGGGGGGGCAAAAAGGGGGGGTTTGGGACTTTTCCCATACTCACCAGAGTTACTTGTTTACGAATCTGTCAAAATATACCCACCTCCCCATCCAACATCTGGGAGAACAATTATGTCAGTGAGTCAGTGAGTCAGTGAGTGGTAGTTTAGCTTTATATAGTATAATAATACACAATTCCAATAGACCTCATTTTGTTATCAAAGGGTTTAGGTAGCGTTTTCGTTGAAAGCTCCCAGACGGCTTATACAAAAACATGACAAATTATATACTAAAACCTTCCTCGAAAACCACTCTATCCATTAGTCAAAACAGCATGAAAATCGATGCAGAAATTTTTGAGTTTATCGCGAACATACAGACGCGGCAGAAGACTTTGTTTTATAATACACACCTTCCTCGAAAACCACTCTATCCGTGATAGTGATTACCTGCACTAAACAATGAGCCAGGAAAGATAAGTAAAAGCAACAATATCTATAGAGGAGGCCATAATTATTAGACCTGAAAGACCACGAAATGAAAAGCGAGTATTAATGTAAGTATCTTTTTTATTTTAAACATAGCATTCGTAATAGTTAAATCAGTGTTGTTAGAAAAGAGTCAGTTATTTTGTTATTAATATTATACTATATAAAGCTCGTCTAATTATACAATTACATTTAACATAATAAAAAAGTAAGTATGTAAAAATGTACTAACACGTGTTTTATTTTTCACATTATTTTCATATATCGCACAGGCGCTGTGAAGGGTCGGCGCGGCCCTGATCACGGTAAATCCTTCTCGGAATTGAAACTGGAGTATTTCGGGCCCGTGGGGAAGGCCAATGGGTCCATCAACGCTGCAGGAGCGTGCGACGACTTTGCCTCTCAACCAGCCAGCCAGTTCGTCATCGGCATCCGCAACAGCGACAGACGTCGCTAACAAGATAACCTGCTGGTCGATTGTCCTTATTTTATGAAGTAGGTTAATGCAGATCACTCATGATTCAATACTCTATTCATTTACGGAATTATAAAATTCGCTTTACTCGATCACCATTACTTTGAAGCTATCGTAATGTAAAAGGAGCTATTTCAGAATGTGACGCTGAGAGCGAGCAATATTAATTTCATCAAACATCTTTTTATATCGAAGTACCCAATAAAAAGGCATTTAATCGCAAATGGAAAAGCGTTAAATAAAATAAATACATACTAATAACTTGAACCTAAGACGTCAGAACTACCCACTATCGACTTATAGGCCTACCACAAGCTCAAGCTTCACTACACTCTTGGTTCACACTTCACAGTACATCGCGCGTATGGTTAGTAAAACTGTATTACCATTACCAACCACACGCGCGATGTACTGTGTGCACCGTGTAATCGCGCAGGCAAGACTGTGGTGAAGTGTGAGCGTGTGGTAGGCGCATTAGAGGACGCATACTAATTAATTATGATTGATACGTAAAGATGATTGAACATTTCTTCGGTTTCGCTTTTAATTTAAAATATAATAAATTACCTTTCGACTTAAATAGCTCCGTTTTGTATTTTCAAAGGTTATGTAACGAATCAGGGAATTATTATATCAATAACACACAAGATGTTTGTTAAAAATCCATTTTATTACCTTCAAAGTATGCTCCTTCAGAAACGATACACTTACGTACACAAACGAATAATCCAATCATCAAAACATTTTTTAAACGCTGTTTCCGGAATTGAGTTCAGTTCTCGCTGCGAATTCTTCTCTAAGTCTTCTACAAATTGAAAACGGGTTCATCGAAGTGCCACTCCGAAGCTTGTTGACTGGTTTGCATGTCAAACTCGTAAACCCACGTCTCGTCACCAGTAACAAAGCGTTTCATGAATGTTGGGTCGGAATTGACTCGGTCTAGCATGTCCTCAGCGACTCTCATGCGATTGAGTACTTATTTGGAGAAAATTCAGGTCTTTTAGGACTAGCCGAGCTGTAACATGTTTCATACCCAAATGATTAGTTAAAATGGTACGGATCACTCGTGAGATACAGAAAGCTCGGCGCCTATCTCTCTCAAAGTTGAATGAGGATTTTCAGTCACTATTTCCTGCACTTTTGCGATGATAACTTCAGTTGCAGACGTTGATGGCCTACCAGAATCTTCCATCACATCTCAACCGCTTAACGAGTTATAAAACTCATAATCACATGTTTTTTTTAAGTCGATTCACCATAAGCCTTCTGTAACATTTTCAGTGACTTCGAACACGAAATTTCAATGGCGATGCAAAATTTAAGACAAACTTTTTGGTCGATGGAAAACAGTAAAGTTGTGCCAAACTTACAACAACAAAAAAATCCAAAATATTAATTTGTCACCATAAAGAAATCATCCATTACCGATACTTTTTTGACTGAATGTAATATTTGGTGTTAGTAAAAACTGTGTAAAACTAAATTAAATCGAAAGGGGTTCGTATTTACCATATTTTATCTTTACCTAACAAGCATGATAATTATATCTTCTGAATACATTGAGTTTAATAGCTCATTTCAGTTTTTTTTTCAATGTCTCACTGTATTTTACACCAGTCACTTGATTGGAAAGGCTTTCTATAACAAAATTTCCTGAAATAAGTATATATTTTTCAACACACTTGCTCATAAAGTGGCTATAATTTCACCGCAATTAGGCACATAATGACACCTTTATTCAAACTGTGACTTTTTCATTGCTATTATTCACTAGTGAGTTATAGGGTTTTTTTTTAAATTTTATTGGTTGAGTTGCTACGTTCATAAAAAAAGTTTCGATACAAAAAAGATCATGTTCATTAGTAAAAATAAATTAATGTACTTAGTGCTTGCTCATTTCATGCAAATTTGAATTTAAATAGATAATTAATTCAACTTGTAAGTTTTTATTAAATTAAACTTTCACTCAAATAATATAACTTTTATTTTCTCTGTAATAAAGAAAACTTTTTACTCATTTTATACGTGGCTAAAACTCTATCGCGCTCATTCATTTAGTCTATGGCCGGTTGTCATAGTTACAGTATGACCATTTTAAGTGTGAATTTCATGGTGGCGCCACTGGTAAAGTTTAATTTTAAAATTTTAATTCCGTGTTTTCCCGCATGCACAGATAAGTTGGTCGAACTGTAGATGCGCGCGCATAGGAAAACCGATAATTTTTTCCAGCTATTGTGAAAAAATATCAGAACTCGTTTTAACTGTTGAAGATGACTTTTTACCCGACTACGGCGAAGCCAAAAGGAAGGGTAATGATTTTGGCAGTCTATGTATGTATGTATGTTCCACCGTAGCGCCTAAACTACTGAACGGATTTTAATAAATTAGGTGTCAATAGATTCGTAAGAATAGCCCGGGTGACATAGGCTATAATAAATATTATAAATTCTTTTTTATGACGGAATTTAAATGTCAAAAACTTACCTCAAAAATATTAAATTGAGATAATCATAGCAAGTTTGGTATCAAATGAAAGGTCTTGGCGAGCACATTACAAATATGTATTAATTATATTATAGTTTAAATACACACAAAAATAAAATTCAAATAAAAAAATTAAGTTCAAAAATCTAAAACCCGACAAATAAAAAAATCGCGGTCATAAAAGTAGAAAACAAGAAAATAATTCTTGTCTGATATTCTTCGTAGTCGCATGCCACCTTGCTAATGGCAATTAGCAGCTGACTTCTGTATCAATGAGAACGCCATGAAGGAGCATCAGGTATCAGTGGCATGCGACTACGAAGTATACCAGACAAGAATTATTTTCTTGTTTTCTACTTTTATGACCGCGATTTTTTTATTAGTCGGGTTTTAGATTTTTGAACTTAATTTTTTTATTAGTATTATTTTCTTCACAAGTGTGTTGAAAAACGTCGTATGATACACGTGTGTATTGATGATTACCGACCTCGGCTTTCTTAAGACCCAGCGGTAATCACCAACGTTACACTCTTGTACCATAACATAATGTACTATTTTTAGTAGAGTTTTAGTTTAAGTATGTCACTTAATATGTCCTAAAGCTTCACAAAGTGATAATTAAATAAAAAAATAAAATAGATGTATTTTCCAAAGGTAATCTATTAAACTAATATTATTATTATAATAACTGAAACGGTTTTTAATAATTAATCAACTTTATTACCTACTTATCACTTCGATCACTAATGAAGTCAATCACTTATTACAAACAAATAATACACTTAATATTATTTGTTATCATTCCAAAAGCTACCAACATAATTTAAATTATAAATGTTGGAATTAAAATCACTTAATTTTTTTTTTTTTTAAGTTATTTTGATTCCAACATTTATGTTTTAAATTATGTTGGTAGCTTTTGGAATGTCAAGTATTTTAGGTTTATGTATCATGGACACTTAAAAGTTGAAAGGTAGGTAATCAAATATCGTGCTATGGACATGTTATGAGGAGGGAAGAATCGCATGTGACTAAAAGGTGATGGATATAAATGTTGATGGATGGAGAGGGAGAGGAAGATCAAAGAAAAGATGGACAGATTGTGTGAAGAATGATAATAATATGAAACCGAAAGGAGTAAATGTCACTGTGACGTCTAACAGGGAAGAATGGAAAAAGAAAATATTACGCGCCGACCCCAAATAGAATGGGATAGAAAGAAAGAAAGAAAAAGTGTTTATTGGTTTCCCAAAAGGACAAAACAAATTGACAAAGGACAAAAAATTAAACGTTAACAAAGTAAACAATATGACAAACAAGATAAGGCAAAAAGAAGGAGGAAGGAGGGGATAAGGGCAGGAATATGATGATATCATTGACACTTACCTTTCTGCTCTGAGTTCAATAGTTAACACAAAACACAGTTGTTTCTGTAAGACATAAGCAAACCGAGTAGACGTATGTAACAAGTAAAATCACTTAGTTCAAATTCCACATGTTGACAATCTTGGGAGCTAGTTCTAGATTATCTTATCTTTCTCGGCTTTCACGAGCTTTTCGTCATGCGGGACCGTTATGCAAACAATCATTGCGCGCCGCATCGACTCATCATCCACCACCACTATATCAGGCTTTTTGGCTACAATAGTTCTGTCAGTGATGATGAATTGATCCCAGTACAATATGATATTTCTATTTTCGAGTACTATGTGGGGCACATGCCTATAGTATGGCACTTCCAATTCCAACATGTTGGGAGAGTGGGGCACTATTTATTATTTAATTACACTACATTGCACCTCATTGCTGATTTCCAATTATTTTTACAGGACTGACCGACATCCGTGATACAATATGAATTCAGTAATGGGCTACAATAAGGCTGCCTAGATTATTATGATTCAACCAATCAATCTTCTTCTTCGTCGTTTCGATAATTGTCCACATCAACGGCAACGGTGCAGGTGGAGTTGTACGAAAACCAGCTCGGACTTTTCTGACAGAGAGTATTTTGGCCTGCACTGAGTAAACCTAGAACAAACTGATAATTATTTATTTGCATATCAGGGTCTTTACATGAATTTGGGCAATATCTCTTCGATTGAGAAGCTCGTATCACAACCAAAGGCTTCGTTGGATTCGAAAGCTGCAAAGCAATTGAAGTGCCAGTTTTTGACGCAAAGCTATAAAATACCCTTCCTTACTTAAAAGGCTGTCAATTTGCAGAAAAAATATTTATTCTCAAAGTTTTGTTGAATACGGCGTCGTTTGGCTCACGAGCGGACGTGCTCTCTGCTTCAAAGTTTCAGCCAGACTGGTGGATTTAACACGGTGGGGGTTCGGGACGCAAGGGCCCCACCCTTGCTTATCACTGTCTGTCTCTTCGAACAAAGTGTTTATTTATGTGCATATTGGTGTACAGTGTCTTTTACAGTAATTTGGACAATATCTCGTCGATTGAGGAGTTCATGCCACTGGAAGCAAAGGATTCGTAGGGTTCAGAGGCTGCATACCAGTGAAAAGTGTTAGGTTTTGTCGGGCATTTTTTACACAGGTATAAAATACCTGTCCTAACTGTCACAAAAACGATGGGTTTAAAAAAAATGCCATCAATATGCAAAAATAATATTTTCCTCATAGTTTAGTTGAATACGACGTCGTTTGGCTAGCGAGCGGACGTGCTCTCTGTTTCAATGTTTCAGCCAGACTGGTGGATTCAACACGGTGGGGGTTTCGGGACACAAGGGAGGGGTTGCCTACCCATTGTCTAACTCTTTGAACAAACTGAAAATTTGTCTGCATACTAATATACAGTTTCATTTATAGTAATTAGAGCAATAATAGGTATATCCTCGATTGAGAAGCTCATGTCACTGGAAGCAAAGGCTTCGTTAAAAGACTGCATAGCAGTGAAAAGTGTTACTTTTTGTCGGGTATTTTTTATAAAGGTTTAAAATAACTGTCACAAAATCGATGGGTTACAAAAAAATGCTGTCAATACGCAAAAAAAAATATTTTCCCCCAACTTTAGTAGAATACGACGTCGTTTGGCTAGCGAGCGGGCGTGCTGTCTGCTTCAATGTTTCAGCGAAACTGGTGGGTTTTGGGTCGGCGGGGGCTTGCAAGGGAGTGAGAACCTACCCACCGTCTGCGTACTGTCTGCGCCACGTAGTACCGTAGTAGTAGTATAGTAGTGTCAATCAGACAGAATTATTTTTTTTTTGATTAAGAGTTCCTGTCAATTTTGTCACCAGTATTTTATCCGCGACCGAGGAGGGGGAAGGGTGCGGGGGCACTCTCTCTCTCCCTCTGGTCGGTCACTCATGTCTGAGGATCGTGGTCAGCATGCGGGGGCACAACTGAATGCAATGACCGGATTAAGACAGGATATTTTTTATCCCGATTTTATCTTCCCGTGGGATAATTTTCGAGTTGTAGCGGGTGAAGCCGCTGGCAACAGCTAGTTATTATATAATTCTAATTAGTCCGTTTGTTATGATTATCGATTTTTTATATATTTTTTCTTGATTTCTTGTTTACGTGGTAAAAGAAAAAATACGTGTCCAATATCTTTTGGAAATCTATCTGACGGATAGAGATAATTAGATTTTTTTTGTCAACTACCCTATTCAATAATTAAAAAAAAGAAGGCCCAGATTCAGAGACCACACTTTGACTTTACTTTGATGGAAAGATCTACTTCAAGCTGTTCTTTACTTAGTAAGGCGAAGTAGTCGATAATCATGACTTTGGCCTCAAAGTAAACTTTGCATTATTATGCGTTTAAATAATGTAGTCCTTCGTGTTAAACTAATTTCCTACAAAAGAAAAGTGTAGTAAAGTCAAAGTGTGGTCTCTGAATCTGGGCCGTAGACATCTATTAGAGTTGTTATCAACGTCTACGGTGTGGACTTCAACCTGATGACTCATGTCGACCAATGTTCAAAAAACTTGGTTTGTTGCCGTTACCATCTTTGTACATTTATGAAATATGTATGTTCGTGGTAAGGAATAAAGAACTATTTAAGAAAGCAAACGATGTAAATCGTCGCAACAGACGAGATCCGTTTTTGTTAGTAATGATTTGCCAAGACTTACAAAATATAATAATAACTGCTTAGCAATGTGCGTACGGATTTATAACAAGATACCAAGCCACTTTAAAATATTAAATTCAAGTTTGATAAAGATTAAATTGCACAAGTGGATAAATGAATATAATTTCTATAGTTTGAAAGAATTTATTGAAAATAGATTTTGATGCATTGTATAATTTTGCTAAACTTTAAAATTTTGCATGCTATGTTCTATCTTAGCTAAACATGCTTGAACTATTGTAATTTTATTTAACACCAATGTATACCATGTTTTTATGCAAATAAATGATTATTATTATTATTATTAACAAACTAAATTCGAACACTATTATTGAATTTATGAATTAGTAAGGTGACATCACCTTACTAACAAAGGTTCATAAATTCAATAAGTGTTCGAATTTACCTAAGTATTTTTTAATGATCTGTTATACTGTTCATTAAAAAAATACGGATACAAGCGTTGTGAAAAATAGTCATTTCTGTTTTTCTGATCAAAGTGTTCATAAACATGTAAAAAAAAATAAAGATTCATTAAAAACATTTATTTTTTTAAGATTTACACCATATCTCGATGCTAAATACTGATTTAAGATCTTCTCTCGTACCACTGGCAAGAACAGAAATATAATTTAATATAAAACAAACAAGTGATATCATAATACACTTCCACAATAATAAAAAACTTAAAACTATACAAAACGGTAAAGTATAAAAGTACTGTGATAAATCACATAACTCATTTGAAAAGCATACATTTAATTATTGTAAAGAAAGCAGAGTAACCGTGCTAAAAGTTACGAAAAATACTAACGATGTTGTCGGAGACCGTGGATCGACGTGCGCCCCGCTTGAATGCTTCTGTACTACTACCACAGACAGGGCGGGAAATCGGGATTCGGTGAGCGCTCACAAGTAGGGAAGTGGGAATGTGGGGATTCAAATAGAGAGAGACGGGGAACACCTGTTGTACCGTCATAACAACGATGAACCCATACGTGACTATTAAGGTCGCAGTTGGGGTGAGGTTCCTTTACCCATCCAAGTTTTAGGGTTGGAATGAGGTTAAGGTTGCGAGATTTTCATAAGTAAATCCGTCTGGTAGAAATCGAAACTGAGAACAGAGCGGTGGAAGATTTGGTTGTGAGTTTTTTTTTCGTTTCTGTTTACGTTCAATTGACACAGCCAGACGGGTTCACCTGTAGAATTTGTGGAAGGTGTTAAACGTAAACAAAGCTTTAAAAAAATAACATTTGTAAGTACCTATCGCGTACATAATTACAGATGCACTTTGAACAAGATTAAAAAAAATAAAATTGTGAACAATTCCTGTTCTGCGTGAAGAACTATTATGATTTCGTAAAAACCAAAAACGGGTTTGCATAACTGACCTTAAATAATTCAAACGTAGGTTATATGGATAATTTAAATGGTTGCATGTCCGTACTCTCACGTCGATAGTTTCACCTGCACAATTTAGCCGAGTAATACTGTTTCGAACGCACATCAATTTTGCTTCATTTCCATTAAGAGCGTTCTCGCAAAATTGAGTAACTCGAATTCTTGAAACATCCGCCGACTGACAGTTGTTGCACCTGTGTACGTGATGTACGCTTCTTCATACACACACGTACAGAAGCAGAGGTGCGTAACCATTTCGGTTCACTAATACATAAAATGAGAAAAAAAAAAGTTATGGACAGTACTATTATGATAATGAAATACAAATAGTGTACGACCGTGAAACTAGTATTATTATGTTATATACCTCCCCATAATATTTTATTAAAGAATTATCCTCCAATTCCTAACTGTTCAGGAGTTATATCTTCCATCATCAGCATGAGCTGATGATGGAAGATATAACTCATGACAACATGAAGTAATTAAGTACTACTAGATGCGAATACTTGAAAAGCTTTAGAAACAGCACGAAACATGTATATAAAATTTGATGGTTGCCCTCAATTTCTCTGGGATGCCATCATCAGATCCTGATTTCTTTATCATGGTATCACCCTAGGGATATTTCCTTTCCAACAAAAAAATAATTTTCTATATCGGTTCGAAGGCGTCTTCGTGTACCTAATCGGTGAATATCCATAAAAAAGATTGAAAGACCCTCCTTTTTTGTAAAGTTTTTTTGTGTTAGTTTGAAAGTCAACCTAGTAGCCCGAAAGAAATCGGTCTGTATCGTAGTACGTATAATTTTGAAGGAATTTTATTTCAACTCCTAACAGTTGAGGAGTTCCTCCATCATCAGCGCATGCACATGAGATTATTATTATTAATCAATTTATTTCAGATAAAAAATTAATACATATACACTCAATTACAATCACATTATCAAACCACACAATTCACATTCACATAATAAATGATAAAACAAGATAAATTATTACAACTACTTATTGTGTTAGTAAAATCGTATGTACTACTCGTATGTTAGTCAACACCACACATAATCAGTGATTATGATTACACTAGTCAACACTACAAAAATCCCGCAAAAGTGATGCAGTACATATCATACGTATACCCACTCTCATTACCGGAAAAATATTAATTTTGTTGTATCACGTCTAAAACTTCCATAATTTTTAAATTAAAAAAAGCATATTTTGAACTTATTTCGCGGGTAGATGTAAATTTTGGGTACCATCTATCTGGCAGAAACTTGATGCTCCGAAATTTATTTGGCATACCACACTTGGCATATTCTTCCTTGAACGAATGTGTTTAAGGCAGAACAATTATTTAATAGAATACTCATTTCGCAGAATGTTTAAATAGCCGAATTTTCAATGGCATACTTTTAAAATGGCAGAATTTTATTTGGTAGATTTTTATAAGGTATAACGACCGTCTCGCGAAAGTATCCTGTATGGGCGGCATGGGCACCGGGCCGTAGGCCGACGAAGGAGGCCGGCGGAGGCCCGGCACTTCGGGGACAGAAGATATTAGTGTTATTTAATATGCGAGCGAAGCGAGCGCGCGTCATGGAGTACATGCGTTGCATGTATGAGTGACGTCATTATTATTATTAATAATAATAATACCTACCCAAGTAACACATTTTGCGACAAAAGGCTTGCATATAGAATATTTTTGGAAACTTTAGTAATAAAATCCACCGTAATTAAGTTCTATAAAGGTGGTTAGAACCGATAAGCAACCTGTATGTTACCAAAGGGAGAAAAATTGCAACTTATTTATAGATGCAAAAGCGATGCATAAGAGTTCGAATTGTTACCCTGAGTGGCACTAGGAACTAGCGGTGCAAATGTGCGCCGTAAATGAATGATTGAACGATAAAGCGATACAGTTCATTCGTTGAGTGACAAATAAGATCCTAACAAGTTCTTATTTTCGGTGGAGATAAACAACAACGGCTTTGTGTTATGGCTGCTTTTATTTGTGATCTGTTTTGCGAGTATTCAAAAATTATGTATTTAACGCAGGATAACCATCATGAGCCCTTGCAAATGGTTTTTTATTGTGAAACCATGGTATATTTACTAAGTAAATTTTGATGCGCCTTCGATCTAATCAAGAATTAGCAAAAAATATGCGGTGATCAAATAAATAAGATAATACTTCATAAAAATTTGGTTGTTAAAAACCTAACATTATGGTTTAACAAAAAGTATAATGTCAAACTACATCAGAAACAGTTATCAAAACTCATTTTATTGTATGTTATTGTAATAAAATACCATTCAACAAGATACTTTTCAAGGACTCCATTTTTAAAAATGGCGATTTGAAATAGAACTTGCAGGTCATTTTTACACTCATTTGTTACCATAATAGAGCTCCTAGGTCCAAAAATCCCTTATTAGTACCTAGTAGTGATTATTTTCACTTAACAGGTCTCGTTGCCTTTGCGTTGAATTGGGGATCCTCAAGACGGGTACAAAACCCATTTAGGAAGGTAAATAAAGTAAAATTTAATTTAATTGTAAATGTTGGCTGGAATCCTCGACTTTTATTTCGATGCCTGATTTCCTACTGATAGTTTGCAAATTTTCATTTTTAATTTATACAAGAGACATTCAGAAGGGTAGCTGGTCATGCCTTGCCTACCAATCTGTGATTTACACCGTGTATAACGTAAGTAGATTAAAAAAAATACAAAGTGAACTAGTGATTTCATAACTGTTTCATAAACTATTCAATTAAGTACCTAAAATGTAGGAAATTGACTTAAATACAAATCATACTCTATTTAAATTTATTAATATGTACGGAACCTGCGATAGTGTTAGAACTGTAAGATCTTAATTGGTTCTAAATGAGAGAAAATTGTTGCTTAAGGTTTTCAAGAACCATCTTTTGGAACCGATCTACGCGTTACAGTGGCATATTAGACCTTACAAAGGCAAATTACACTAGGTTCCAAATGAGCTGCAATAATAACTCTTGAGCCACTACAGGTGATAAGTAACTTACATATACTACTTATTTAGTACTAAAGGTGCCAAATAAGGAAAAATTACCACCTATTAATGTACGGTTCTTAATGGGAGATTTTAAGATGTCTTAAGCTTCTTTGAGTTCTAAAAGATTGAAAATTGAAACCTATATGCGTCTATAACTAATAAATTCGGCCTAGTGCCACCATAAGTTATAAAGCAGGAACAAAAATCACTCAAAAGCAACTGTTAGTGATAAGAGTTACTCATATGCAAATTCGAGCGCTGTTTGCATCTATAAGTAATACCGTACACTCTTGCGCCACTTAAATGCTACCTACAGTTGCAGAATAAGTTCCAAAATACACTAACGTGCTACTTGGGTAATTATTATTATTATTTTTGACATACCAACATTATTTTAATGTTCTCAGCTAGAAATTTTAGCCGGGGTGAGCTGATAATAATAATTAATAATTATTATTGCATGTTACACATATTATGTATGAAATGAAATGCGTGCCAAAAGACGATTCTGATTATGAATTTTCGGCGAAGTGATGGTTCTGGAAATGAAGTTTATGCTCAAAGATGATTCTGACTTACAAAATTATGCATTTTGAATGTATGGTAAATGAGTGTATGCCAAATGATTTTCTGCGAAATGAAGTTTCTGCCATCCACTGATAAGCAAAACAAAATTCGGGTACCTATAAAAAATTCTGCTAAAAAAGGTAGACCCGTAAATTTTAAGCATTTATTCTTGCAATAATAGTGTTACATAATTAGTTGATCATCCTATCACTGTATATTGCGGTTGTACAAATTTTCCTGACAGTTTTGCTATATTTGTGGTTTTAAACACACCAAAAAGTCAAAAAAGGCAACTACTCCTTTGATTAAGTAGCGCTATTGTGCAGATTTCATCTTGGATGTTCGTCATCAAGATAAATACTGGGTGTGCCCAATATCTGTTGTTTCATCTGGCATGCATAACTAACGTGTTGGATTAGAAGAATATCAAAAGGGTCGTCAGAAGTCCTATAGTCTGACAACCTGTCTTATCATCATCGTATTACCCAGTAACTGGGTTGTGGATATCAAATAGGAAGTCACTCCATGTAAAATACTGGTATTCAGCTTTATAATAATTATGATTAGAATTGAAGAATTGAATTGAAGAGAGTTTTTAAAAGATTGAGCGAAGTCGTCATTCCACCAAAGCTAACCGATTTTTTTTTACTTTTTAAGAGATTAATGTTAATTTTGTTTACGGTGATTCCTTTGATTTTCTGCGTATTTTTGAGATAAGAAAAGAAGTAGCTATTAACCATTGATATATTAAAAGGAGGAAGACACGGTACGCGCTAACATCGCAATCAGAAAAACATGCATCGAAACTCACACATGATAGACAAGGACAGACATAAGAGCCGACGCTGTTGTGCGAGCGAAATCGCGTTAGCTGCGACTGCGTGCCACCTACAGGCAATCCCTTAGTTTAGTAGGACCATGTGCTGTGACTAAAGTCACAGCACATAGTATATATCCACCCCGACCCGTGGTACAACTGCGATGTCCAACTGGTTGTACTACGGGGAAGTAAATTTACCCATGGTTCAACTCTTTTTTCTGATATTTATGATTATGACCCGTGGTACAACTGTGGAATTATGTCCAACTGGTTGGACCACGGGGATAGGATGATGATGTGAAAATTGTGAAATAATAATAATAATGACGTCACTCATACATGCAACGCATGTTGTACTCCATGACGCGCGCTCGCTTCGCTCGCATATTACATAACACTATTGTCTTCTGTCCCCGAAGTGCCGGGCCTCCGCCGGCCTCCTTCGTCGGCCTACGGCCACCGGGCCGTAGGCCGACACCGGCCCATGCCCACCACCGACCATGGCATGCATGGCATGGCGGCATGGGCCGATGGGCACCGGCCCATGCCGCCCATAAAGGATACTGTCGCGAGATGTAATCAATGTGAGGTAGATACGGTAAACCGTATCTACCTCACATTGATTACATCAATGCTATTAACCTTTTTTCTTTATTTTACCTGACAAAATTTACATTAACTATTTTCTGTTTTATGCTGTACTAAACGAAAGTGAATCTATAAGGAACTGAAGGAACTGAAGCGAGTTTTTTTCAAAAGTGTCTCTACGAGGAAAGTGTATCTACGAGGAATAATTTGCTACATAATTGGCTCCTTTCCCGTTGCTATGGATGGCAATCGTTTCAACGTTCTGTGTGTCTATGTCTTGCCTCCGAAGTAACTCGAGTATACAGGTCGCGCCATGCGCTGGCAGAAGACATGTTGAATTGTATAGAAACAGCTTTGTCGATTCTTGGTAGAACAGAGATTATCTGAATAGCCAAATGGCCATGCTACGAGTGCTGCTAGTCAATAAACAATTAGACAATTGAATGTACTTTTGAAATGGCATCATGGCACTGACTATACCAAACATTCTACTACTGAGCCAGGTGGTGTGAAGTTTTACCAAATTATTATTTTAGATAGACTTGTTTTCAGGGTTTTTTTTATAACAACAGGAACTTTTAGAATTAAGTACAGAAATAAAAAACAACTTCATGATATTTTATTTTTTATTGTTAGTCGAATTTGTTCCATAACGGCAATACATGGATACAATACATATCATTGTAATATTATCAGTAATATTTAGGTAATCGTTTAAAATAGTTTAAACTTGTAAAGTTACACAATATTTTATAATATCAGTACTTTTTAATTATACGTAGATATCATTATGTCAATGTCTTAGATAAGCTAACAACAAAATACATTTGATGCATAAATATAATTTTGTAATTAAAATATATAACAATATTTTAACGATCACTGACGATAATTAAGTTAAATGCATTCGTACTAGATTTTAATTAAAAATAATATTTTATTCACAAAGTATAGATACGTACTTAATAGTATATTCGTTGCTTAAAAAGCGAAAGTTTACTTAAAAAGAAAATATAAAAAAGGAAAGTAATGGCAGTGCTTAACTAACACAAATAGATAACTATCACGTTTGGCACAATAACATTTTATCACTGGGTGCAAAAAAATTGAAGGAAGCGTTGGAAATGTTTTAGAGAGATTTTTTCAAAATGACTCGCGAACAAGCTGGAACTAGAACTGGGTCCTTAAAAGTTATTAGTAAATACATAGATTCCTAACTAGAATATTTAAAATCATTTTATGGCACCAAACACTGCTGCTCCTGGTGGAGCGCTAACAACGCGATCACTCCTCACATCGCAGGCTTTTAAACTTTACTTAATGTCCGATTCGCGTTAACCTAGTCACTAAGCTAGCCGTATTGTCTGGTTTTTCAAAGTTTCTTAATACTAATACAACAACAATTAGATAGGTACTTATCTGATTATAATTAGGTATATTGAAAAAATAACAAGTTGTAAATCTTCTCCGAAATGGTTTTGAACGAAATGCCCCAATCGGATAGTAAGATTACACTGTTACAATGAGATTGAATATTTTTTAAATTATTTTACATAGTTGTGCTATTATAGAGTTGCGTTGATGCCTCGAAGTTCGTTCGCAGAGTGACCTTATTCGTATCGGGATGGCCTATGAACAGAAAAAAAAATGAATTAGTTTATATTTTTTACAATAATAATATACATAAATTAAAATAACCTATATATAAATACACATTTCGTAATATTGCACCTAGTGTAACAAAGAGCAGCAACATATTATAGTATTGCCAATATCAGTAAAGTAATATTGGACAGACATTGTATCTAAAATATCATGTCAGTATTTTGTTTCAAATATTTGTAATGCCAATTTGCCAATTCATTCACCAGGCATTAATTGCATTCCACATTTCATAATAAACCAATCAATAAAAACTGTAACAATTTATATTTTATTATTTACTGGAATTCATTTTATGAGTTATGTGGCTATATGCGTTGGTACTTCGTATTCCACCTATGTAACAATGAAAAAGCACAATTGGCTCCGAAATAATTAAAGTACTTTTTAATAACTAGACGCAGTACAGTTACTACATAATAGTAACTGTACTGCGTCTTTGACCATTCAGGAGTTTTCCATTCCAGAATTTCGTATAATGGTCCAGACACCCGTTACTATTACTTACGAAAGGTCCATTTTACGCTTTTTAACGCAATTATTATTATGATCAGATAAAGTGACCATTTTAGATCCCCTGGGTCTCCTCGAGTTTCGAGCTCCCGCACGCTCTCCTCGAAATCCCATTACTCCATTTAACCCGTCCTACGTAGAACTGTACTAGGGGCTAACTCACCAATACCACGTTTGTGTAAAATCCTGAACAGCTGCGGTGACGTGATCGACGTTCACCACAATAGCATTGGAAAATATCGTAAATTAATTAGTAAATACTATTTCCACAACTGTTCGATAAAATATTGAAACGCTTATAATTTATTAATTTTTGAACGAATTCTAGAAATCGTAAACTGACTACATAAACTGTTAACGTTTCCGAGGATTTACTTAAATAATACGTGGCCTTATTATTGAAAACAATCAGGTTAAAAGCCAGTTAGTAGCACTAGCACAACGTCGTGTCAAAAGTTGGCACAATAGCACCTCTATAAGACATGACAAGCTATTGAAAAGTAGGCCAGAGACGCCTCTCACGTCTTTCCAGCTTAAAGATACGACTCTGAAGGCGCCTGAATCCGGAAACGAAAATAATGATAATGAATTAATGACAGGCCTCACAGACGCGACTGATTTCTATGCAAACACTGAAATAGGCGGCAGTGTCTCCACCCACAGAACTTTATTTTCAGAAACTTAAACATCGAAAACAGTCGTTACGGCCTTTTATTGTGCGGATTTTCCGTAGGTACAACGAGAGACCCGCTTATACTGGTTTCGGATAATGAATGGTACTTAACAACAGCATGCGATTAAACTCACCAGTCAGATCCTCTCAGTAGATGTGAATAGCTAGGGTCAGTCGGGTCAGGAGCAGGCATACCAAGGTCGGGAGGAGAGGAGCCAGAACGTTCAGGGTAGGTTTGGAGTTAGTGTTGAAACCTGGGGGGGGCACATACACATCCTGCCCTTCGTAGGGATATGTATCAGGGAACAAGGATCTGGGGTTCCATAGCAGCGTGGAAAGTTAGTAAAGGTCAAATGTTAGTTTCGCTAGCTATATTAATTTTGAATCGAATGGTGAAATAAAACCTGCAGGCTACGTGACTATGTGATTTGTAAGTGTTAGTGATATGGCATGGTCACTCGAGTGAAGTGTTCGAGGACTAACTGCGGTACTCAGATAATTATATTAATTAATGATACCTAAGCCGTCACATAATTAAGATTTGACATAATTTTGTATGACAAAATTGTCAAAACCTTTACTAAGTGATGGCCTAAGTAATCATTACAGCTCTCTGAGTGCGGCAGACCTCATTGGTGGAACAAACAGGTGCACATGTGCAACAGATTTTAAATCTGATTCTTACTCTATACTAGATCTAAGTGCTATCCTAAACATTAAGGTTTACCTTTATTGCGGTGAATTCATGCAAGATAAGTTACCGTTTGGACACTGGTTTAGATAAATGATGTTTTTGTCTGTTATACCTATCATTGTAAATGTCTGAAGCTATACTAATTTAATTACTAGATAAATGATAATAGTGTCAATGACCGTTTTCAGTCACGGAGGCTAATTTCAGTGGAGGTATAATAATACTTATAGGTATGTAACTTTACTTATATAATAATAAATATAAGTAAAGGTACCTATATTATAGTGTGTCTAATATTCCCATGTGACGGCTAACCGACCAGGTGCCAGAGGATTAACAAGCTTTAAATACTAAATCTAAATAAGTGCAGGAGTGGTAATAAAGTCTTACTCTGGAAAGTTTTTACTAAGATTCCACAGCAGCGGGAAATATTAGAAAAGTTTTGTTAATTTTGTTGATCAGAAGAATTACCCGCCAATTATTTTTAGATTTTAAATCCTGTAACGCTAAAGTCTATAAACGCTACTAAGCACGAACCCAATGCTACACAAATGACACACAACACAAGTGATTATAAACTGAAATGTAAAACACATAAGAGTACGATTGTCTGGGCAAAGACTAAGTACGCACTTCGAAACGTTTATAGATTTCAGCCTTAGTATTTGAATGTGTACATTTGTAATTGTAGGTACTTGGTTATAAATAGATCTATTGAATTCACTTTACATTTTTACTTTAAAAAGAAACATTGTAGATCAAAAATCCAATTCCTAAAATACATATCAATGCGCCAGTTTCAACCATTCGTTGTAATTAATTTGATTTTTCGCCGTAAGTAATTGAAAGCCTGAAACCAACAAACAGACAAACATGTCGGGCCAACAATATATCGGCTTTTTGAAGTATTTTAATCCTCAGTTTTATAATAAATGCCATTTTTAGAGTTCCGTAGCCGAATGGCAAAAAACGGAACCCTTATAGTCGTAGATTCGTCTGTATTCGAAATGTATTCTAGTACTTAGGTACCTAGATGTAATCTGTGAACTGCTTTACGATTTTTATACAAAAATAAAAAACAATAAAAGATTAAGGTAACTTCCGTAAATGGAAGTGAAACTAAAAAAAACAAACATCAAACCTTTTCGTGGGGGTATCTATAGATAGGTCTTTTAAAATTACATGAAGGTTTCTCAAACCATTTTTTCTCAAAGTCAATCTTTTGAAAGATAGACACTTCCAAAGTTGTTAAAAATGTGTTTCCCCCCCTCTAATTTTTAAACTAAGAGGGTGCAAAATCTAAAAAAAATGTATTTCTACTTTCAACAAAAGTATTTTGAATGAGATATAAATAGCGGTTTTTTTTTAGATATTAAAATGCAATTAAAAAACCGCAAATATAACTTTGTCATTCATACAAACACTATGTAAAACCAACTTATGATAAATTGTGCATTATAATTGTTTTGTTATGGAAGAGCGGGGTCTCCTAACACAAGTATTTTTTTATTAAGGACCGACCGAAGGTTCGGTTTCGGTTTCGGTTTCGGCTAGTTTCGGCCAAAAAATCTAGTTTCGGCCATAGTTTCGGTTTCGGCCAATAATTGGCCGAACCTTTCGGCCCCGCCGAAACAAGGTATACGTGAATTGTCGCGCATCATTCAGCTAACTTCGAGTGCCAGTTGAGTTCGCTAGCCGGCGCGATCGTGATGATTTGAGGTTTTGTGATTTTTCTCGCGCTAAAATTAGGTATTTGTTTTTACTTATGATTAGTGATGGTGTATTTTATGGCATTCATTAGGGTCTTGTGCTACAGCGTAAAATAAATAGGTTGTAAGTAGGTGTGTATAGAAAATAATTCATTAGATATTTTACTTGGTTCTGTTGAGTTATTCCCTAGAACTTATAAAATATGAATTTATGTAGAAATTAATTTAACACTTAAAAGATGTGTGAAGATACCTGTGATGTTTGATTCAAACATTAATGTATTTGTTTGTAATTGTTGCTGGATTAAATTTTGTACCCGTAGTCGAACCGCCCCGTAGTTCCGATACACAACTATCTTCGGTGATTTAGGCGCTTTGCACATGGAGCAACTTAAGTTGAGGCAACTTAAGCAACTTTAAAAGTTTCCTGTAAGTAGTTGATAGTTGCTACAACGTTTACGGTTGCAGCAATTTTATGGCAATCTGTGAGCAACTTTCATAACCGAGTTGCTCAATCTACGCAGCGAACAGCGTTCAGTGTGACGATGAATATCGAAGAAGCAGCAATTGCTCTAATTTTATTACGTCGTTGCCGTCTACGTTAACTTTAAAAATCGATATAATATTTAACAGTTGCTAGTTGCGGCAATTAGCAACTAACTCAGTCATCGATTGCAGCAACTTAAAACTGTTGACGATTGCCGGAACTCGAGTTGCCATGATTGTGTGCGCAATTCAATTGAAATATATGTAAACAGCTAGTTGCCAGTTGCTGCAATAGTTGCTCCATGTGCAAAGCGCCTAAAATCTTAACTAAATAATATAATTTAAAAAGTTCGTAATGAAAATGATTTCTTAGAACACCATCTTTGAAAATGATCTGATGTACTTTTTTTGTTAAATAAGTAGAAAAAAAGTTATATCGACCAATAGAATTTTTTTACTAAAAAGTTTCATAATTTTCTATTTGCGTGAATGGCCTTCAGTACTATTAGTCATGTCGCATTTTTTCCAATTAGTATGCGAGGTGCTTAGTTTGGTTTGTTTTTGGAAATTACTAACAATTAGAGTAATGTTAAAAATGTACTTAGTGCTTATTTTTTTTTAAAGTTTGACAAATATGTTAATTGTTTTTTTTTTTTAATTCCCATAATTAATTTTACAAATAAAGAGCTATTTTTGTTAGCTAATTACCTACTTTAATTTTTACACGTGTTAACTGTGTATATATGCGTAAAAATACAGTAGATTTTACATTCCATAAATATTTAATAAGTTTCGGTTTCGGTTACGGTTTCGGCCGAAACTGGGACCAAGGCCGAAGGTTCGGTTACGGTTTCGGTTTCGGCTGAAAATCGTGTTTCGGTCGGACACTATTTTTTATACTTAAAAGGAGGCCTCTATGTATGATTGTCTAATATATTGTAGAAGTTTTATAGTTTCTGAAATAAAATTTATTATTTTATTAATATCAATCCATGCGAAAGTGACTGTTCACGGTTAGCTATTAATTCTGCAGGCAATCTGTTGGCCATAAGCCGTTTAACAATCCTCGTGTCGAGTGACCAGTTAAACACTTAGGCGGAAAAAGGTAGTTAAACCTGGTTTAACTTAGACTTGGTTTGTCTCGCATGCTGTCACTTTCTTTTCAATATTATTGAAGTGAGACGTCATGCGAGATAAACCAAGTCTAAGTTAAATCAGGTTTAACTACGTTTTGTAATAAGGCGGTTAATGTCTAAATATCTATCTACTAGTTAACATAACCTTGGAACTAAGATAGTTACTGTCCTTGTTTCAAGGTTAGGTACTCAACTCCCACGACTAGAAAGCCAGGACAGATTAGAAACTTATTTGTAAGCATTTTGAATTCGTAAGTTATTATCGTCTGTAAGGCATGATTGGCGCATTGGCTCACCAATAAAACTTAGTCCACCAATAAAACGTCCTACCTACAGATAGCGCGCGAGTTGAATGCAGTCGGGGTCTGAGGTAAAGAGCGGGAGCAGTGTAGTGCTGTGCTATTCACACTAGTGTAATGCGGTAGTGCTGTCACGCACTACCGCATTCCTAAGCTCTGCATTCAACTCGCGCGCTATCCTAACATACGACCACGGAAAAAGGCCAGGATTGACAGGCAAACACGTCGGAAAATACCAGATAGTAACCCAGCCGCAACAAAACACAGCTATTGCGCCAATTTATTCATATTCACCTTCATATATAATGTACCAATATTTCCCTCAGTATTCATGTTAAAATCCGTCATGATGGGGATTATTGCTTCATCCCTCGAATGAATTGAAACGGTGCATCCATATCGAAGTTATTTTATTTTAAAAGCAATTATTTCAACAGAGAGAATATGTACCCATCAAGGCATAAAGTAATTGCTTGTAATCTGCCCTCTACCAAAGAGCTGAGCTTGTGAAAGGATTGTAACCGTTTCGTCATTGTCGACTCAGAGATATATCTGATTTTTTTCTTATAATATATCGTCGGTTCAAAATATGATTGACATTTTTCTACTTTTTTATAGGCGATTTTGGTTATACCTGGAGTCCGGACAACGCAAAGTATTTAATTTTAAATACAAATAGGTACTTACTCAACAGAATAAATATGCACTCGGCATACATTTGTTTTTAAATAAACAACGGGTAGATAATTCCAGATAACTCAACTATTAAAATGAGTAACCACGTTTGTGTTTTTGAGTAATAAATGGTTACATACATAATCCAATTAAGTACTCAATTAAAATATTTTAGCGAGAACTGATATTGTAATTCCTGACGTAGAATATTTTGACTGTGCTACGTTATTTCGAAATACCGATGTACGGTATTATTGACAATTTTGATATGCATTTACAATTTAACGAAAATTTCGCGATAATAAAAACTTTAATACTCATGTTTGCAACAATAAGTATTTAAACATTAATTACCAACATGAAATTATGTTTTATCAAGCGCGTAATAATGCTTGTCGTGACGATTGCCTTATCAGGCGACAGGCTCTAGCTAGAACCTCTGGTGCTGATACTTACACGACAATTAATTGACTCAGGGGGGTTATCGAGAAATTAAGTAAGTAAGTTAGTAAACGTATTTTGCATAATAATTCGTGGGAATTCGCCCACATTATTCCTGAGTTAGTTTGAGTAATACAAGGTTTACGTTGCATTCTATGTATTTCATAATATAAGCTTGATATCAATTAAACTTTTCAGGCTTACCTTTATTAATTTCTTCGATCAGTTGATCGAAGGTATAAATAATACCTTCGATCAACTGATCGAAGATTTATACACTATACGGTAACAAGCTTTAACCAGGAATTCAGTCATGTTTGTAGAAATTGTAAGAAATTTGAAAACTTTTCGGGTTCAGAGGGACATTGAATTCATAGTCACAGATTTCACGATAAATATTGATTCCTTATGTGTCTCCCATACTAACAATCCATTTAGTGTCGCATCGTATATTGGAATTTACGCAGATTAACAGTAGGTAACAGGAATGCCGTCTCTCTGCTAGAGTCAGACATACTAATAAGATCTACTCTATACTAACTAGTACAACTATAGACATTTATACCTAATAACCTCAAAGCTAATGCTATTCTGTAGTGTTCACTAATTAGACTGACGGTAGCAAAGACAGTGAGTTTGCGAGACGAGTCACGACGTCGCGATTCTTGATAAATATCTTAGATATATTATATCGAACTTGTCTAAAGTCACAGCTAGTTGGTTCAATGCTGTGTACATATCTAAGGTTCGATTATTAACCTTATACATAAAAACGTAAAGTAATAGTAGGTACCTTTATATTGATGAAACTTACATAGTGTTAATTCGCGTGTTATTAATTGTAGTTTGTTGTAACCAATAAATAGTTTTACGAGTGGGTTAATGAAGTATCGTCAGTATAGGAATTAGTTCACTATATACGTATCATTATGTTAGTTTGCTAATTAAGCTACTACGTCATTAAAATTTTGTTACAGTATTTCTGTTTATATTTTTGTAATCAAGATTTCAATGGAAATTGGAGTGTGGGAGTTTACTGGACTTTACTGAAAAATCAATCTAGCTAGGTATCATGTCTGAAAATAATGTTTTTTTTCTATTTTGTACACAGACAGAGTTCGGTCGCCCAGGTACGGTCTTAGTGATAAGTCAATAATAAGCGAAAGGCGAAGTTCAACAGGAGGGTGTTGAACTTCGCCACTAGTCGGGTAATAATAAACCTTAATACTTTATAGTATCCCTAACTCATGAACCACATATCGTTCAGGGCGATTGCGTAACAGTGTTGTACGTCTGTTTAGTACTGTGATCAAGGTTTTGTAACAATATTCTGATTTAAAAGAGTGTTCATGTAGTTTTCTGCCTGTTCTCTATCTACGCTTTGGAATGGGCAACTACAGTACTTTCAGTAGCATGATGATTAGTGACTGGGACTGTAGTTTCTATGTAGTATTGGTTTCGATAGTGCCTGTAATGGCTTAATTGAAATAAAATATTTGAGTTTGAGTTTGATAGCTAGTTAAAAAGTGCCTGTAACTGGCCTACTTGAAAAGATGGATTGATTTTATTATGAGTCTATCGTGAGGATTAGTAATTGGCTTTCTGGTTACTATAGTTTCTTTTTAGGGTTCCGTAGACGAATGGCAAAAAAACGGGACCCTTATAGATTCGTCATGTCAATCTGTCCATCTGTCTGTCCGTCCGTATGTCAGCTTCTTTATTTGGAAACTATTATATATACACAATTGAAAATTGATAAGTAGATGTATTCTGTGAACCTTTTTCGATATTTTATGTTTTAATAGCTGTAAGTACTCCATGACTGTGTTAAATAGATGAATGAAAGATTATAAAAGAATACTCACTCCTTGCATCGCTGTGTGTTCCTTCCAGTGACTGCGACTTGTCCCAGGTTAATTCCGCGGTCGGAGGTCATCAGCTCAATCTGGTGGATGCAGCCGTTAAAGCCAGATAAAGCCTGCTGGTTCATGTGATCCGGGATTCCGCCTAAAGAGAAATGGAGATAATTAACATAGGTAAACACGACATTGCCAATATTTTAAGGAATTAAATCAATAAAGTAGACAAATAATTTAATAATTTAAATGTTGTTAAGTATAAACATTGTTGCTACTGACTGTACTTGCGCGACATAAGTACGAAAATCAAACCTAAACCCAATTCTATCATCTGTACAGAAAGTCCTACTTATAGCCCAAGTGCAATATGATTTTATTTGGATAATATTCCAAGTTAAAACTAAACTAAATAAAGAACCGTTTTCATTCAAATGTTCTCGTCGACAAGCTGCTATTATCAGGCAGATAATCTTCTTACGAATTCTGTAGGATAATGCGTCTTTTACTTACCAAGGTAGATATTCGAGTCAGCGTTCATCAGATTTGAGATGCCAGTGCTCGTGCCAGAGTTCTCCCGGCCATCGACTGAGAGGGAAACGCGACCATCCTCAAGCATCCTCACGATTACCTGCAAAGATCAGTGTCATTAGTATCTAGTTAAGATAAAGCGGCGGTTGCCCAGTGCTTAGTGATGCACGACCTGTAAGTCATGGGTTGGATTGGAACCAAGGCAGGCCGCATTACTTTGTGTAATTTATTTCTTCACCACTACTCTCAAAACAGTGAAGGAAAACGTATAGTGACGATACAAAAATCTGAAGACTTGTGTATGTATTATGTAGACGCAAAAATCCGAAGACTTGTGACGTCTACTAAACCGCGCAGGGCCCACGTGGTGAATTATAGGCCATTCCGTCTCATAGGGAGGAGGCTTAGAGTCCCAGGAGTGGGAACATTATAGACTGATTATGCTTTCCTATCTAGCTATTACTGTAATCCTTTTTGAGATACGCCCGCCACTATTTTCCGAACAACCGCAACTTCTGGAAGACAGAATTTAATAATGGTTCTGCGGTTTTAGAAGCGTGACAAATTCCCGGATTTGCTTGTCTTGCTTTGGTTATCTACATTCCATGAACTGCTCGAATTATAATACAGCAATTAATTTAGTGAATAGCTTCGATATTAGATTTCTGGTTGGCTATTTGTGGTTGCGAGGTAACCGTTTATAGACGAATTGATGAGATCGAACTCCTGGGGCATAGGCTTGCATAGCTAGCGTGCCTAAATACGCTGAAAGTAGATTTGGTTATGTTATTTGTATTGACAATAAAAACACACACACGTAGGTATATAAATACGTAATCGAATATATGTTACGACGATTGTTTTACTTTTTTTTGCGCGTCGTACTAGCTAATTCAACTACACGTATGTTAACATCACCCCTGTATGTGCCCGAAGGATTAGGCAAAGGTTTTTCGAATTTCCGCCAGTTATATGAAAATTCAATCTAATGGCCGAAACCTTATTTCTATCAGCCGAACACAAATGCAGACTACCGGTTGCTCGAGAGTAATTCCTAGAAAACCGATAAGCAATTTGACGGCCCAGTAAATTGAATTCAGAATCCTCGATCTGTGTTCGCGGAATGGTTAGCCAGAGTGTAAGTCATTAGCACACCCACATTTCGTAGTATCATGTATGAGCCTATTGCCATTGCCATCAACCAGGCCGGGTATATTTTAGGCATTCATTTTTTTTTTCATAATGAGCTTTGGCAGCCTGAAAGTCTGACAACCAGTCATAACAGAGGGTGTCGTATTATTCAGTACTAACTAGGTTAATAAGAAAGAAAGAAGGGTTATAAATAGGCAGTCGCTCCAGAAGCCGACTCAACAAAGTTGGGAAAAGGTTAGACATACTTTTCGTCATATTGCTTATATTCACGGGACCTTAACAACGAATCTGTTTATAACCCTTCCTTTTGTCTAGGCTGTAGTCGTGTACAAAGCATTATATTATGTGTACTAATTAATAAGGGATCTAATAATTATTTCCGTTAATTAGATACAGGAGCGTTGAAGAGAATGACACGTCATTAGTATTTGTGTAATTGGATTCAACTGCAGGCTCGTTTCGGAGAATCGTAGCGAAATCAATTTGACATATAATAGGAGTCCGGTTTACCTATTAATTTGCATCTTGAGGCTGAGAGGAGGTCTGACGTCTTAGCAGGTGGGACAATTATAGGCTGATTATACTGAAGGCTTACACACTATCGCAACACGTCAGAAGCAAATTGGTCACGTACATTTAGTGCGTATTGTGATTAGAAACACAATTACTTGCGCACTACACACGGCAATACATTGGAACATGACGTAACAACACGCCTGTATTTCCCGATGGTTTAGGCAGAGGGCTACCCATTTGTACACCCACAGGTACCTATGTGTTAGTCTAAGTAATAAGAGGCGAGCCAATAGGGATGTTTAATACTAACTAAAAAAACTATGATTCTAATTAGTCCGTCTGTCAGATTTTCGAAAAATATTGGATACGTATTTTTTGTTTTATCAAATCAATAAAAATTGACGAAGATAAAACGTGTCAAAGATTTGAGTAGGAGGTGGTGACGTCACTGCTCGCTAAGAAATTTCATACTAATGTCTTAGAATATGACGTCACACGAGTTTTCAAAGCACTGTATCGTCTTCATTGTTTGTTTATGAGAAAAAAGAAAAAATATGTGTCCAATATTTTTTGGAAATCTATCTGACGGACTAATTAGATTTTTTTTTGTTAACATCCCTAATCCGTGGCTGCTACTGAGAAATTCCTGAAGGGAAACCCAATAGCTCTTTACAATGAAATCTAATTATAATAATAATATAATTTATTCTCAAACAACTTAAAATTTTGAAATTATGAGGACATCATGAATGTTTATTAAAGTCTATTTATTTACTTTGTAGCTACTTACCTACATTTTTATCTGAATAAATCGATACCTGCAAGGAACAACATGGTAACTCACTTCTAGTAACTTTCAGGAGAGGTTTCGGTTCAGTACCCAACCTTAAAAATTTTAAGCGATTAAGGAATACTACACGTATGATTATAATATTATTACCTATATAAATGTATATTAATTGATTTTTGTGAGTTACAATGACATACCACAACTTTTGTTGTTTAAAATTACATTGCAACACACTTAAGGCAAGATTGAAGTCAAGAGCAAGCCCATTTATAATAATAAAAAAAAAACTTACAATCGCAAAGAGCGTGGAACTACGTAATTCCGTAAAATTAAAAAATAATGTCTGAGATACAATTAATAACTATGTATTTTTTATGCATTTTGGAGTATTCACTATGCAAGAATGAAATAATTGTATTGTTAAAAACGCTAAGCGTAAAAAAAAGCGTAAAAGAAAGAAATACTGATTCCGAAAACAGCCTTGTATCTTGAATTAAGAAGTAGTGTTTTTAATGACGCTCATAAAATATGATCATGATAGTTTGTAACTAAATATACCATCTTATGTTATGTTCACTTAGTATAAGCTGAATGGAAAGGAATTTAGACACAGGAGTGAGTGCAATAAATTTTTCATTTTTTGTACAACAAGGATAATAATATGGTTGCTCAAAATTGCCAAAAATAGTTACGATGTTGTTCCTTGCAGGTGTCGAAATTACAAGTAGGCTAACGGCTAAGCCTATTAATTAGATCCCGTACTGCTTTGTAAAATGATGAGTTTCATGACACGTAACCAACGTGGCGGATTCATTATTACATTTACATTGCATTTCTTTCGGACTGACGTTGGGAAATCGTGTAGGAGATGATCAGTGTACCTACTAGTAGCGCCATCTAGTTTGCTTTCAGTACAACGTTACGTTCATTTTGGCGCCAGATGTGTCGGAATACGAGATAGTGCCTATTGATAGCCCGATTTTTACGAAATTGTCTTACTCGTACATACGAGTAACAAATTAACAATCACACCTGTAATTCCTGAAGACTTAGCAGAGGTGTACCTATTAGTAAGTAGATACCTGGTCTACACCCTCCTACACCCACCCAGTTATTTTTAAGAGCGTATGATACCTCAGATTAGCAACCCTATTTGTGGTGGTTCAAACTTCGCTTGAAATACTGTTAGAATAAAGTTCTAATCAGCTTGCACTACAAAGCGGTTGTTCCGTCTTTCGCTGCGGCCGAATAGTGCGAAATTAGTGGTATTTTGCGATTTACAAAAAAACTATTGATTGGACTAAAAAAGTAAAACACTATGATTTTAGTATGTTGCTTGTAGAATTATTTGGCAAAAAAATCAGAACGATGACATGTATTTTAGTGTGATTTTTACTCGTTAAAAGAAATTTTTAGAGGTATCTTCGCGATTTGTTTCTATCGAGCAAAGTTAGTTGTATTATGTTTTCACAACACTATGCCACTAGCATATAAATCCTGAAGAATATCATATATTTTTCTGATTTTGATTACTGCAGTGAATCATATACTTTTACGCATTATAAAACTCGCGTTTGAGGTAGTATAAGCTCATAAGTCCAATGTACTTAATAGGTGGCGAAACTATCTTGTTTTCAGTAGGTAAAGAAATAGTTTCGAGAGCTATATTGTTACTCTTTTCAGCAATTATTTTATCATCATTGCCGCGCATTTATTGTTTACGACGTGGAACAGGAGAGGGATGAGCTATAATCTGCCACGCGGGCCTCGTGCGTGTTTGTTTTTCTCTAATAATATCATATTTGTTTGGTGTTAGGATTACACGAATGTCCGTTTAAGTAAAGAGCATTATTTAAAAAAATACGCTTTTGTGCGAGGTTGGCGAGAGAATAGAATGCTATGGAGAATCCTTTGCCCAGCAGTGGGCAACTAAGAAAAAAGTCCATATATATATGAAGCTAATGCTACGAGATAAAGATAATTATTGGGAAACTGCTTACCTGATGCCGTTCGCCATCGTTAACAAAGATGTTGACAGTGAGTTCAGACTTGCCGCCGCCGTTATCCCATTCAAATACAACAAAACCGTGGTCAACTGAAACAAAAATCTTATGTTAGTCTAATATATATAAAAGGAGAACTGACTGACTGACATATCAACGTACAGCCGAAACTACTGGGGCTAGGAATGTGAAATTTTGCACTCGGCTTCTTATTATAATGTAGGGGAGCACTAAGAAGGGGTTTTTGGAAATTTAACCTTTAAGGGGGTGAAAAGGGGGATGAAAGTTTGTATGGAAAATCGTCACTTTTGTAGATGAACCGACATCCACGAGGGCGAAGCCGTGGGCAACAGCTAGTAACTTATAATAGGTAAATAGGTACTTTTATCCAAACTCCACAAACACACAGAGTTAGAAAACTTGGCCGTTTCATTTTTCCTTTAAAATACGATATTGGAATAATAGGGTAAAAACATATTAGAGCGACCGAGCTACCGAAATGATTAATCCAATGTGCAATCCTTTTGGAAATCCATGGAGTTTCTTGCTCATTATTCTACATAAAGATTTATATCTTAGAACAGGTAACTACAGTAGTTTCACAAATTATTATATCTTGTGACTGTAGCTTCGCTTTCTTTATTTTTCTGACATTCGATAGTGCATACGTAATTGTCTAATTGAAATAAATGCTTTATGCTTTGCGTTAAAATCATCATCCAACAGGAGAAAAACCACTTTAGGCTAATAATAGCCTTTTTCTAACTCTTAAGATGTGAGTCAATAAGGGTCATAGTCTATCGCACTGTTTGTCGTTAGCATATTTGTCTGACCTTCAAGTTCTTGTAGATATTATAATATGCGAGGACCACTATAAAATTTTATTGCGAAAGTTGTTCCGCAACAGGCTAGGTCTATCTGTCAATACGTGATACACAGATGTTCTGAAAATGGTAGGTAGTTATTTACATGGAAAAAAAAAATTTACTTTTACAATTTTATCTGAACGTAACTTGTAAATATTGGCATTCTAAAAAGGCTGGATATCAGCCTGATATAACGTTAATATAACATCACGCCTGTAATCACCGAAGGTTTAGGCAGAGTTATACCCTATCATTTGCCTAGCCTTTTCCCCTTTCTTTTGAATATGTTTGAAGTGCGAGATAAACCAAGCGTAAGTTAAACCAGGTTTAACTATTTTTATTAATAAGGCGGTAAAGGTATTACATCAACATTGATTTTGATCATTTACTTTTACTGTATAGATCGACTTACCCTGCTAGCCTGAAAATTTAACGATTTCTGAATTTATTTTATTACCTATTCAAAAAACTGAATACGAGTTTAATCTAGGTGTGTGCTATATGCTAGAAATAATTAACTTACTTCTCAGTAACATGTAGTCGCCATAGTAGGGGGGGCTGTTAGTTTCCTTCTGGAAGATCAACACTCCGTCCTGGGTGGTGAATATAGCCAGGGCAATGATGGCAGGGTCGACGTCCAAGTTTTCGTATTTCAGCAGGTTGGCAGGCAGTTCCAGATATCCGTTTCCGTTGAAAGCTACGCTATGGTGCAGTTCCAGGGCTAAGAAAAATATGTTTTTTTATTAAAACCTGTACGAACTATTCCTCCCACTCTTTTCGTCCGCTAGTTCCTAATTCCAAGTTTTTGGGTGGAATTTGTCGCAATTATGTGCTCCAGAATGGATACTCAAAAAAAAAACTGGTAAGTACTTTAGTATAGTAATTATTTGAGAGCAACGTACATCTTTTCTCAACTATTCATAAGTGCCCATTTAAGCTTATGTGAACTAAAATATTTTGAATTTTATATTAGAACTAAAAAATAACCCTATTCAAGGAGCTGGAGGCTTACGCATTTGGCAGTAAAGGCCGGCGAATCCAAGAGGGCAATCGCAAGTGTGATTCATTCGGGAGGCCAGGTCAGGTCGGCAGGTTCCTCCGTTGCGGCAGGGTCGGATTGCGCACGGGTCACTGGGGGGCTGGCGGGAGGACCTCATCGAAGAGGGCACTCGGTACTCGCACAGGGATCCTCCGAAGCCAGCGGGGCAGATGCAGGTGGAAGCGTCAGCAGTGCAGGTTCCTCCGTTGTGGCATTGGCAGCCAATCTCAACCTGTTGTAAAAAGAGGTTTAATTTTATTTGTAAGGAGCTTGGAAGGATCTTGTAGTTACAGACTAGAAAGGGGTCTTAACATTTTTTTAAGGAAGCTCGCATAATCACTAATCACGTTATTTTAATTTTTCAGATAATTTACAGCTCACGATTAATAATTTCTTATTAGTTCTAATACTAAGTATGGGAACTATAAAAAATTCAAAATGTCCGCAATACGGAAATACGAAATACGGTGCTTTAAAGTGACTCAGTGCCATAACATTTTCATGTTAAGACCTTTTCAATAGATTGTGATTGAGGATGTTTTAAATATTTAAACATAACATCACGCCTATAATCCGAGAAGGGCTAGGTAGAAGTATACCCACATTTCGCCAAGTATGTCTAAGTCCATAGGGATCGAGACTGTTGAAGAAATTACAGTCACCTGCAAAATCGCATGGATAGTTTAGTGTCTACTTTCCTGTGCACGTTTATAGTCGATAACTCGTATACGTTAGGTGGCGTAATTTTTCGCTTCACACGATTTTGTTTCTGAATTGTCCATGCATTATTGCAGGTGACTGTACCTACCCAGTAAAGTCTGAAGATTCTTAACAAATAACTTACATCAGGGATATCACCACGGACGGCATTGCATTCCTTCACGTTGGCAGATTGGATGGTGGAGTTCACGATATCGACAGCTTCTCCGTGCAGGGTAAACTGAGGATTAAGTTCAAACTAAATATCACGTTATAAGCAAGAAAACGAACAGGAAGGTGTAGACTGTGTTCTGTTAAAAGTTATCATCACCAAACTGGCTAAACAGATTTAATTTAATAGATATTTTTTTTTTATTCATCAAAAACTTTAAATTACACACAAAAGCTAAACAAAGATAGAAAGGCATTGGGTTATTGTTCATGATGATAGATTGATTTTAAATGGTTCAAATTTTAACTATAAATGGCCTTTACTAATAGATTTAGGTTACTCAATGTGATGAAATAAACTCTTTTCTTTAATAATAATATTTTTTTTACTTCAGACACAGTCCGTAGCATGATGAATGATGAATGTAAGATTAGGATTTTTTGTTCTACAGAAGCGAAGTATCAGTAACAGTTCAGTCGCTTCATAATTATGATAACTTGTAACCACTACTGGGTACTAGGCTAATTTTAGTTTTTAAATGGAATTTGGTGAAGGTGTAAATATTTAACTTTATAAAGAAAAAGGCTGATACAGATGATGATGGTAATAATCATTAACTACGTAAACAAAGTCTCTACTTACGTCGGTAATACATCCGTTGAATCCTCCAGTGACGCCAGTATTGTTGTTGAGAATAATCGACTCATCCACGCCTCCCACAAAGATCGGTGTGTCAAGGTTCAGATCCTGCAAAACGTTCATAGATTTAGCCTTCAAAAAGTCATTTGAAATTCAAACTTATTACGCATTTTGTTAAGGTGATAATAGTACTGACCCGTTTAGGCGATTCCAATCGTTGTTCGAAGCTGTGGACTTTGTTGACCTTCAGGGATACCAGAGATCCAACCCTTGCAATGTGTACGGTGGTCCATTCGTTGGCAGGCAGAGTTCGGTCGCTTACCAGAACAACTGGTTGGCTTCCTGTTAAAAAAATACCCTAGGTTATAGACAAGTTATGAAAATTCGCATGTTAAAAAAAGTTTCACAATTAGGTAATAGTTAATATGGTCCATAAGGACGCATTTACGATTGATAAGTCAAATCATTACTTTTTTTAAACAAAAGTATGTTTATTAAATACAATGCTTTGTATTTTTAAAATGTTTTTGCTACTTAATGTAGGTAGATGTGCAAGGTACAATTCTTAACTATAAATATAATTTTAGATATGTCCAGTTTCTCAATAAATGTACCGAAGTGAAAATTTTTTACTTCGGTACATTTATTGAGAACCCGGAATTATGTACAAAAATATTTATAGTTAAGAATTGTACCTTGCACATCTACCTACAATAAGTAGCAAAAACATTTTAAAAATACAAAGCATTGTATTTAATAAACATACTTTTGTTTAAAAAAGTAATGATTTGACTTATCAATCGTAAATGCGCCCTTAAGGAAAAATGAAGTCCTAAGCCAATTACAAATAAATAGGGACAAGGACAGAAGGATAATAATAACCCACCTCCTCCAAGGTCATAACGGAACTCAAGACGTGCGTCGTGAACAGCCAGGGAAGTGAATCCTCCATAACCACGTGGTGACTCAGCGCAGTACATGATGATACCATCAGTGACTGGAGCAGCGGCCTTAATCCTCATCGACATAACCAGGGTGCGGGAGGGCGCTGGTGGCTTAATGGCCAGGTAAGCGCTTCCAGTGAAGGCGGGATATTCAATCGACTGTTTTGATTCGCAGCTGAAAGTTTAAGATGGGTTAGAAGTCATCAGGAGGCCAAAGGCTAATTTCGGTGATTAGACTGAACGCGTTCAGCACATCTTAACTCTTGCACACAAATATCAACTGCTGGTTAACAATAAAGAATAACAGTGACAGCTCTAAGACGCAGTTTAGAAGTACTGATCACATTTACTTTTATTGTTTGGGAGGGTATGAGAAACAGGGTGGATCACGTCGGGGTCACCAGTTTGGGGGTAGAGGAACAGGGTGTAAAGTTCCTCATCCCCCATAGAAAAGGGAGGATCCTCCGACCGGACGGGTGTTGTATCCTGCGTACTAACAACGATCGACAGAAAATCCTACATCGCACTATGAACATTATCCGCGACATAAGCCTATATAGGAGTTCCCGACTTACAACTGTCGGGCAGTTAGCCCACCGGACACAACACCCGTCCGGTCGGAGGATCCTCCCTTTTCAATGGGGGATGAGGAACTTTACACCCTGTTCCTCTACCCCCAAACTGGTGACCCCGACGTGATCCACCCTGACGATATGGCCTCCCAAAATGGTGACCCCGACGTATGAATTCTCAGTTCTGTATTTATGGGTGTTTTTCGAGTTCATTTGTTTTACTTACTTGGCTCCAGTGTGGGTGACGGGGCAAGCACATTTGTAACCGTCGGTGGTGTCGGTACACTTGCCGGGGCCGCAGAGTCCGGGTCGGCAGGCCTCGCCAGTACGGTCGCAGTTCAAGCCAGCGAAGCCGGGCGCACAGATGCAGAGGTAGCCGATTTCATTACGGGCTTCCTGGCAGACTCCATTGTTGAGACAGAGGTTAGGTGCACAGGAGTTGCACTCGCCTACCCGGCTGCGTTCAATGCTGTCCATCATAATGTTCTTCTCTTCCCTGCCCAAAATCAACATGCTTGCGCAGCCAATGAATCTGAAAGCAAAAAATGTAGTTAGAGCCTTAGACATTCACACTGCGCGCTGGTGGCAGGAATAATTCGATTTTTATGCAGTCGGAAACATTCGTTCAACTTTTACTCGAAATGCCTCGGAACACAAAAAAAAACCAAATGTGGCACTCGGAGACTGCCGCGGTAAAGCTATTAATGCATAGCATTTTTTATCAACGTATGCTAATAATTAATTATTTAATTTGACAACCTTGTTATTTTCCGTAACCATAGCAACATGGTTGTGAATATTTTCGTTACGAAATTTCTGGATTCGCTCTCCACGCTCAAGGCCCGCGATAGAATCTATGCAATAGCTTATTAATCAAATGTGAACGTGGAATATTACTAAAGTAAACATTCATCGGAGTAAACCATTCAAAAGTGAAGCATCTAACATAAGTTTTCGAAGTGAGGATGACGGCTCAAGGTGGGTAGAGTTTTGAATCACATTTGTAGAAAATCAAATTGAGGTAAAGTCGGGGGGGCTGTTTAGGGGTTAATTTCTGAATTTACTGAACCAATTTTGAAAATTGTTTCACTAATGGGAAGAAGATTATCCTCAAGTGTCAAAGGGTATTTAAAACGTTCCCATGGGATAATTTCCTACCAAAAAGCAATCGATGCCGCGGGGAAGGGGCTAGTTTATTATACGTACCCAGATGCTCCAGCCAGTTCAATGGGTAGTTGTGTGTAGTCGGGAACTCCACCGATGTACAGAGGTTGCTTCAGTTCCAGCAGAGCCCACTGATCAGGAGACTCGGCGATGAATGGTCCGGTGTTGTCGACGTCCATTGTTACTGATGTAAAAATAGTAAAATTGATCAATTAAACCTCATTAATAAAATAAGCTGAAGATTTTTACCAACCACTTTTTCCTATCAGCGAAAACACTAGGAAGCAGGGGCGAGCGTTTTGGAAAACTGACATAATAAGCATTACCTTTGTACTATTTTCTGTTCCTTTCTTTTTTTCTGTATTTAGTGTGTACATAAATTGTTAAATAAATAAATAAATAATTCTTAAATTCTTAGCCCAATTTGATCAAACCTTCTTCTTTTGCCTTGGAGAAAAGGCATGCAAAGAGAATAAAAAACCTTGACCTGGAATAACTAAACCATAGTTACCCTTAGATTTCGTCCTGCTCAGTCGGATTGTGTGCCAAGTGTTCAGCTGCAGAGGACGGTCGCCCTTCACCACTAGTGGCTCAGTGCCAGTATCGACCACGAATTCTGGTACGCCGTCCTTCAGTTGAAGTCCAATGTAGTCGCCTTCGCGTCCTTGGTTCTCGCTGTTGTATAGAATCAGTCCATTTTCGTCTGAAAAAAAAATTGTTTCAATGATCATTAAAAAAAAAGAAAATGTACATTTTCACAAAAAAAAGGGTTAGGTTAAAGGCGCGGTCGCAGCCTGATATTTTGGAGGGGGTCACTCACTACACTAATAAAAAATAGGTATCTGGAATAAACTAGATGTCATTTCAAAGTTATTTTGGCCATCGTACGTAGTTCATAAAAACACCACTAATCGCTGTTAAGGGATGGCTAGAAATTTTCTTTTATTATTTGGCAAATTTTTGAGATTTTATAATTTGATCTTAGATTTTGGGGGGGGTCATGTCCCCTGTGACCCCCCCCTTCGGACCGCGCCTTAGGTATAAGGGATATTGCTGCGGGTTGTTCGAAAGAGATACATATATATATGTTTAAGTCAGCAGAAATCTGACACTCCTTTCCCAAAGCGGGAGAAGTCAATTGATGATTTACCACCCATCAGAAAAAACAGATATTGATAGACACTACCAATTTCAGAGTCGTATAAAGAGTATGGTTGCGGTTGTGCGTGTCTGTTTTGCTGTCTTTGTGTCGGGTGTTTCTTTATTATTTTTATTTTATTTTTATTATTAAAAGTGCATATGCTCACCAGATGGTTTGAACGAGATTTCGATCTCGAACTGCTTGTAGGTGTCTCTCAGGGTCGGCAACGAAAGGAAGCCTTCTCCATCGAATCGTGGTACAAGTCCAGTGACAGTCAGGATAGCCCGAGCTTCTATTGAGCCTTGGTTGTTGCTGACGCGACATACGTATGTGCCAGCGTCGTTTTCAGTCACTAACCTCAGGTACAGATTTGGCTGGAAAGAAGATTTGGGCTAATTATAGTCAAGAGAGATAATTTGTTAGTTTGAGACGTCCAAAGATGATGGAATCTTTATAAGAAAAACCTGTTTCGTACCAATATGGGTTTTCTATTTTATGGAAACAGTGTTTTACAGGCGTTTAATTTTATCTGCAGGTGGTAATAAAAATATTATTGGTTGGTACCACACATTGATTTCAACAGGGGACGCCTCCCCTGACAGTGAAATTCCTGACAGTCATCATCTGCCTAATCTTTTCCCAACTATGTTGGGGTCGGCTTCTACTCTAACCGGATGCCACTGAATACCAGTATTTTACACGAAGCATATCTGACGGTAAATAACAAAAAAGCTGCTTTACCTGGTTCGAGCGGATTTCAGCAGGAAGAGGCGAGAACTCCCTCCTCCATTCAATGTTGACGGGTTCTTCCAGGTTGTGTGAGCATGGTAGATCCACAGAGTCACGCAGACGAGCGGTGTACTGTGAGACAACGGCTAAGTCTCGCGAGTCCGGGTAAAAAGGTCCACCTGAAGACATGGGAATAGATTATATTGGTTATAAAATGCTTCATAGGTGGATAGCAATGATGTTCATCATCAAAATATGCCTGCAATCTTCGAAAGGTTAAGTAAAGGTTGGCACCAGTCATTTTTGAAATCCGGAACAAATCGGGGCGGCTACTGAGAAATCTCCGTCTGAATAAAATCCCATGACACTTGAAATGGGCATCGAGCCCGAGACTTCGTGCTCAGCATTAACGCTTGCAACCACATGACGAGGTAGTCTAAATGTTATGTGAAAAGATCAATGTGTGTAGGTAAAGTAATTCTCAAGCTCTTGAAATACCTGATTCAACTTCAAGAGTAAAGTCATCGTAGTGGGTGCGTCCGGCGTAGTCCTGTCCGATGCAGCGGTAGGTGCCCGCGTCAGCCGCAGCGACTCCGGACAACGACAGCCTGACGCCGTCACCGTATGTCTGCACAAAAGTTTTACTTGATTATAATACAGCATAGATCTCTTATTATCCAATCCAATTCATATAAGACTTTTGCATCATCTTTATCGTCGATAGTTTGTCAGATAACCCTACCCTGCCCCTGTATATGATTCCTTGCTGTTTCTTAGATATGCAATCCAAGTCATAAAATTGACTTACCAAAGAAGCTACGTATTGGTTGGTTCCAAGGCGATACCACTGAACCTTGACGTCTGAAGACCTAGTCTTGCACAGGACATCTACGTTGTCTCCGACTCTGTACGTCCTGTGAGGTTGCTCGATAGACACGATCTGTTGCGCCTCAGTGTTCGGCTCACGAGCACCTACAACATTCCACCACGATTAGTCAACTCAAACACACGTAGATGGTAAACTTGGATTAAAATCAACCCCATTAAAGCAACCCTGCACACCATATACTTACATAATAATAATTAACCTGTGGATAGGGATAAATCTATTTACGTTCTAAATAATATATAAATGCACAAAAACATAAATATCAATACAAGCAACATGCAATCCCGTAGTCCATCACTTTACAAAAGCTTTGAACTTTCAGTTAATTTTATGACTTATAATAATGTGACACCATACAATAAGCAAAGACAAACTTGTTAATGTATATAATCTCATAAAACACAGTTTTAAGACGAGACGCGAACAGCAGCCAAACAAAAAATATACGATAGTAAATAATAATATTATCATTATATTCACAAAACTCCTAGAACTACATGGTAATATAGGGAATACAAAGATACGTCAAAGTATAAACGAGGGCCGCAAGGGTTCAAACAAGACATTCCCATAGCAGTACAGAGTAGCCCGCTTAGTTACGAAACAGTACAACACCCTTGACTAGACAGACAGCTGCCCAACACACCCGCACCAGATTTACCATCGTGTGTGAGGTAGTTGTTCCAAGTCCTGTCCAGATACTGGCGCTTATCTCGCCACAGGCAGTTCTGCTCGTCACTATTGTCTCGACAGTGAGAGTATCCATCGCACAGTAAGTGCTCGTCTATACAATCACTGGAGTCTTTACAAAGGAACTGCGTGTCGAAGCACTTATAACCTTTACGAGCGAAAAATTACAGTTGTATTACAACTTACATTACAAAATACTATTAAAATCAATTAAAACACAACATAATATAAAAGTAGAAGGATTAGAAAAAAGGGATAAGAGACTAATATTAAATGGCTAAGCATGCCTGGTTATCTTATACGACTGGGCGAAGCAGAGGGGGATTTGCAGCGCCACCACTGGAATTAAAGCTGTCTAATTGACCTGGTGGAGAATTCACTGACCCTGAATATGTAGGTTGATGTAATTGCTCGTAATGAGTCTTCCGTAATGATCTTTTATGCTGCACACATATTTTCCTGTGTCAGATTTTTTGGCAAGTCTGATGAAGAGGGATCCATCGTCCTTCAGCCTGACGGAGCGTGGCAGGGTCTCGCCGTTCTTGGTCCACTCGAGGCGCATGTTGGGTATGGACACGTTGCAGCTCAGATGTACGGCCGCGCCGACGTGCGCCCGCTGCTCATTGGCGTGCGACACCAACCCCGTATGGTCCGTATCTTCTATGGATGTTATTGTCATGCAGTCAACTTAACCCTCAAGCATTACGAACCGCGTGTATTCTCTCTCAAAATAATTTAAAACTATCGAAACTCACAAAAAAACTAATTATTGGTTCCAAATCCACGCAGTTGGTAAATAAAATTATAAGTAATGTAAAGCATTCAATCAATGGTGTTTCAATTAAGTGTGAAGTCGTGACCAGCATTCACACAGCACAACTGAACGGCAAATAAAAGAACAGGTACCTTAACATTAGTGCAACCTGTACATTCGTGTCGTGGTCTCGTGAACTTGTGAAAATGCTCAGTGGCAATCTTTGAAATTGATAGAACTGTCCGATATGTTACGGGATTAATAACACAGTGTAACTTAGTACAAGATATTTTTTCATATTGTGCTGCTAGAAATACTTTTAAGCAAGCAAAGTCTTGGTATAAATTTTCAGTACCAACTTGTGTCTGTTAAACTGTGTTATTTCATCTTAAACTAAATTATTATCAATTCTTCTAATACTGGCACACAGCATTCTTCACTGTTATGAATTCTTTTGGTTGCTTTTAGGTTCATAATGAATGTTAGGCAATGTTTATCTGTGCCTAATATTTCTATCAATTTCGAAGTTAATCTACCGTACAATTTTGTGCTGTGGGTGTTCATGCAAGAGAAGTGTTGGGGAGATGTACGTACCGCTTACAACGACCTCTGCGATGGCGCTTGCGTTGGCGTACCGGCTTCTGGCAACACATTCGTAGCGACCTGCGTCTTCTACTTCAATTTGACGGAAGATCAGTCTAGATGAACGGGTGTCTACGCGGCTGTAAACGGTAAACGATCTGATAAAGGACTTGTGTTGTCTGATGTCCTGACTTTAAACTAAATACTAATGAAATTTTAAGCTTAATATAAAATTAGCATTCAACGTTTGTTTCCGCTATTTAATTCTGTGTTTGCGAGTTTGTTTCGCCACTTCATCTTCCCAGCAAAACACAAGAAAGTGTCGAAGGGTGGGCAATTTGGGTGATTACCTCTTGTTAACTTTATCGTTCAAAAATTGCTGATTCTATTTGCATACCTACTTTATAATTAGGTCAGCGAGACCTCTGGCTAACCCTATCATCTTCTTTTACTCACTTGGAAGGACTCCTGTCGAGGGGTCTCCAGTTAATGTCGATGATGTCATCTCCCTCGACGATGCACTCAACTGTGGGCGACTGTCCGGGGTGCACGGTCTGCGTTGGTGGGCGCAGCGTGATCTTAGGCGCTCTGATGACGACCAAGCTGGTGTATATAGCTTCTTGAGGCTCGTTGTATTGGTTGTAAACGTTGCAGACGTACTGGCCTGAGTCAGCCCTTGAAACCTGGGGATATGACATTAACAACGTCAGAATGTACAAGTTAGGAATATAAATAGGGGTGCGGGTTGTTCGCAAGAGATGCCTCGACATAAAGGGCTAAGAAGGAATATGGGAGGTTTTTAGTCAGTAGAAGTCTGGCACTCCCTTTCGCTCTACCCAAGAGCGGGCAAAAAAAAGGGATATAAATAGGAGTTCGATCTGAATATCTCTGTGTTGGCATGTAATTATTACGTGTAACGGAATTAATATACTATATCTCTTCGCAAACTAGCTTAAGACATTAATTTGTTTCGAGAAACTAAACGGATCATTAACCCATCATCATGTGTCCAGCCTTATTCCCAACTATGTTGGTGGGCTTCCAGTCAAAGTCAAAGTCAAAGTCAAAATTCATTTATTCAAACTAGGCTGATAATCAGCACTTTTCGAAGGTCAAAATTTACTTTACTTTACTTTACTTTACTACAGTGAAATTTGGCTAACTGGGACTTGGATGCAGTTAAATACCAGTATTTTACATGGAGCGACTGCCTATCTGACCTCCACATTTCCACAACCCAGTTAGTACTGGGTGAAATGATACCCCTTGGTAAGACTGGTTGTCCGACGGGCCACTGGCTTAAGTATAATAAAATTATCGGCACGATTCTTGATCGCTGACGCAAAACTGAGTTATTGGGTCCCTTTGGTGGCATGAAGTGAGACGCGGGGCGGGGAAAGTGCATTGATTGGCCCGTAGCGCATCGCATCATAGCCGTCACTCGGGATTTGTTCTTTACTCCTGCTGCACTTACCTCACGACCAATAAATAATAAACGGGTGTGCGTTTTATTTGTCATAAAGTGTACGATGCGCACATCGATCCCCACTCTTCCGCCGAGCGCTCAAGAACCGTGCCGGTATCTGGCCCCTGATTTTTGAATCAATAGAATTCCAAATCGTGTACGAAATCGCAGAATTCATCACGTCATTTCCGTCATTTCTACTGGTAGAATATCGGAAACGAGTGGGTCGGACCACTCGTTGCAAAATTCACGGGTATGAATATTCAAAAATAGCGATTTCGTACGGATTCGCATACGAATTCTGCGATTTCGTACACGATTTAAATTCTATTGATTCAAAAATCAGGCCCCTGTAACGTTTGTATTTGAGAAGTATATTTTCGTGTGATCATGAATATACTTACATTGACGATGACCAGTCGGCCGCGATCCTGGTAAGCGTTTTGTTGGAGCGGCTGCCGGTCGGCGCGGTCCCACATCACGTTGTCATCTTTGTTACCACAGCTGTAATCACATAACATATTAGAATACTACCTCGTAGGCCTAGTGGTCGCAAGCACGACTGCTGCAGTAAGACAGCTTGGCTCCCTGGTCGGGCAAAGTGTCATTGGGATTGAGTGTTGTCTAAGGGTGGGCGTTTTGGGGGACTGTCTAGTAAAGTGAATTTTGACGTTTGAAAAGTGCTGATTATCAGCCTAGCTTGAATAAATGACTTTTGATTTTGATTTTTGGTGGTCTTTTCTAGCAGACGTTTATGAGGGCAGTCACGGAGCCTGGAGCTGTGCACTAGCGAAATATGGGTGTGTGCTTCTTTTGCCTAACCCTTTTGGGATAACAAGCGTGAAATTACGAAAAAAAAAGTTTGTTTTTAAGGTTGTTGTTGGGTCGCTGCTGTCACATCTAAACGAATCATAAAAACCGGCCAAGTGCATGTTGGACGGGTCTGTCTCCACCGATCCCGGGATCCGATTTGACGTAACACGGATCCCGGCGATTTGTCTCCACGGATCCCGGGATCCGTTTCTACAAAAAAAATTAATGAAATTATGTCTCCACGGATCCCGGGATCCGTGGCTACAAGAAATGAAAAATAAAAATGTAGAAACGGATCCCGCGTACAGAGTTAAGAAGTTGTAGGGTTCCGTTAGTCGCCCATCAAAATATGTGAACTTACTAAAGTGATTACCTACCCTGCCCACCTATCTCCGAACGATGATTTTTATTGTTATAATAAAACAAACTTACATTTGCAGCTTTAAGACCTGTGCTTCCTTACATTATGTAAAGGAAAATATGTTATACAAGTAGGTACATAGTACACAGACAGACAGACGGACATGGCGACCTATAGGGGTTCCATATTGACTACGGAACACTATAAAACGGCAACACATGAAATAAGTATAAACCCGCAGTCACTTTTGAAGTTTACCTCAGAATTAGTACTAATAGTATTTAAGGAAAAACAACTTACTAAATGACTGTCTCAGCTTGTCCTTCGATGGTGAATAGATTAGCAGGTTCAGGCTGGGGAGAATATATGTCCGGTCCAATTGGGCCCTCTCCGCTTCCTGCAATTATAGACGATTTTACTTAGAACCGCAGTAAGTAATTATTATATTCTGATAAGAAAGATTAAGTCTTGGATTCCAAACGGCCACTTCCGTTTTTGGAACGGTAAGGCAAACTGAAATGCCACTGGCAGTTCAACCCGCAGGTGTGCTTACTGCACGTTCCCACTGATGGTACACATGCCATTATTATCTCTGTCAGACCAACGCGGTTTAATGGACATCGACCGTCGTCGGCGTTGGTTGTCTATCAATATTTTCCTTCGAGAGCAGTGGTGATAAAATAAATAACACGAAATTTCTGGTATGAACCCACGACCGAGGATTCGTAAGTTAGAGCCGATACCAGCCACCAGCTCTGTATTGAGTTTACCAATAGGAATCCTTGTTTTTTTTTATTGCGAGATGTTTCTACAGTCATCATAATCGTCAGCCTATAATGTTCCCACGGCAGGGACTCAGGCGTCCACTCTAGGAGAGGCATGGACTATAATCCACCACGCGGACCCAGTCCGGGTTGGTAGATGACACATGTCTTCGAATTTTTGGTTTTATGACATGCCGGTTTCTTCAAGATGTTTTCCTTCACCGTTTTGAGAGCAGTGGTGATGAAATAAATTACACAAAGTAATACCCCTGCCTGGGTTCGAACACACGACCACCGCTGCTCTTTCCTTCTCTACAGTGACATGAGAAAAATAAACCGCCTCAGCTACTGACCGTAGCCATCATCGCCTCCATCTCCACGGTCCACCACGATCTTGAACTGTTCCTTGGTGGTCCCTGCGGCGTTGCTGGCAGTACAAGTGTAGTCTCCGCTATCGCCCTCACTGGCCGACTGAATGCGTAGGGTGGCGTGGCCAGGTGTAGGCGTAACGACTTCACGATAGTCACCCACTGAATTTAAAAAAGGATAAAAGATGAATTAGTATTTATGATTAATAATAATTATTATTATAACTTTAAAATTTATCCCACCAACATTTTATGTGGCTTTTCTGTCACACTGATTTTATATTTCAAAATAGCTTTGCCTGAGACGACACGTTTGTCATGAATGAGGAATCAAAAACCAAGTACACAACGTGCATGATGCCATATCCAATAGTTTTATCTATCTATATTTATTATTTAAGTATATAAAAGGAGAACTGACTGGGTGACATATCAACGTACAGCCGAAACTACTAGGGCTAGGAATGTGAAATTTTTCACACGGCTTCCTATTATAATGTAGGGGAGCACTAAGAAGGGGTTTTTGGAAATTTAACTTTTAAGGGGGTGAAAAGGGGGATGAAAGTTTGTATGGAAAATCGTCACTTTTGTAGTTGAACCGACATCCACGCGGGCGAAGCCGTGGGCAAAGTGCTAGTAAATCATAATTATGGAGAACCTACTTCCACAATTACTATGCCTTGTGACCTGAGACTGAGCTTCCTTACCATAGAAGCTTTGAAATCAAATTAAATTTACTTACATTGAATAGACACAAGGGGTTCAGGGTATCCACTGGCTCTGCATTCGATGTCGATGCGTTCTCCGGCAGAAACTTGCACATACGAGTTTGGTGTGATGGTGATCTCAGGAAGTGCCCTCACTTTGATGACGGCGCTTGCGCTGGCTGATCCGGCTTCGTTTCGGGCCGTGCATGTGTATTCGCCTTCGTCGTTCACTTCAATCTTGGTAAACCTGACGAGATGAGCGACAGATTAGATATTAGGGTCTTGTCATCGAAGTAGCAGTGGGCAAAAATCGACAGTTACCTATTTATTTTTCATTCCATCTATTCGAAAAGGTCCAATTGGTTCGCCTTTATGTGCACCCAAAGGTGGTGTTTTCTCTATGAAACTTTTAGCGGGCAGTAATGAGTTTTTATACGTGCACTTATAAAATTCCAAATTAAAAAAATGCGTCGCAAAGATAAAACACGGGAGCTACAGCCCGCGTTTTCGTAAGTTTTCACGGATTTCTAGAAATTTTAAGTTTAGTTTAAAAAAAAATGAATTCTTCAAGTGACAGTGAAAGTATAGAATTAACTCCTGAAAGTATGTGACGTGACCTGCAAAATCGCGGGAGAAATATATGAAAGCCTATGGTCATTTTATTGAAAGGAGAAATGCAAGAGGCGCCAAGATTTTTTCAGAATCTGCGTTTTTGGCCTACTTCCAGTATATAGCCAAAACTAAACAACCTTCTACTCTTTGGAGTAGAAGGTTTTTAGTAACGTGTTGTCTTAATAACGACGTAAAACTGGACACATAGGTATTCGTAATTAATAGCGTATCTGAAGAGGATGTCTGATGGATTTAAACGTGTCGTTACTCTATGTTTTATTAAATAATAATATTACAATTATGAGATGAGGCACCTTTTATTTTCTCATAGAGAGTGATGAAAAGTAGAGTGTATCACTTGGGCGTAAAATATATTTTTAGCTCGGGCGACGTACTTTGAATACCTCGCTACGTTCAGGATTCTATTAAAGAATCCCTCACTACGTTCGGGATTCTACTCTAGAATCCCTCACTTCGCTCTAGATTCAAAAAAGCGCCCTCGCCGTAAAAATATTATTTTGCTCCCGTATGATACAATCTACTATTTATCTTTCTGCATTAATTTGTTCTCAATAATATGAACGTGAACTTTACCGGATCAAATAGTCCTCCGTGTGCGCTATACTTACGAGTACTTAGAATATAAAGAAAAACTGTGTGCCCTACAAAGTTTTATCTTCACATATTGACACATGGGGCTATTGTGTATCAAAACACGTTATGTGACTGAGGAAATGGTTTGCACTTTAGAACAAACTAGGTACTACATGTTCGATATTCAGGACCATTATCAATAGGGGATCGGACTGGGTCAAAATAATATGATTCTGTTTAGTCCGTAAGTTAGATTATCGAAAAATATTGAATACGTGTTTTTTGTTTTATCAAATCAATAAAAAATTACGAAGATAAAACGCGTCAAAGGTGAGAGTGGAGCTTGAAACGTCACTTGTGTCGTCAAAATGTACTATCATAAATGACGTCACACGAGTTTTCGAAGCACTGTATCGTCTTCATTTTAAGTTTACGTGAAAAAAGAAAAAATACGTGTCCAATAATTTTTGGAAATTTATCTGACGGACTAATTAGTTTTTTTTTTTGTCCGATCCCATAATGTGAATGAAAGTATATTTTGACACGGTAATGGTTTCTTTCTTTATAGTCCTTTTTTGTGTAAGTAATTATTTGATGGAATGCTTGCCGTTTGAACCATGAACTAATAATTTTATAAGAACTGGCACTATTAAAACAAAAACTTACTTCAGTTCATTGTGTGGCATTAACTGCGTGAACGGCGACAGCGGGCGTCCTCCATTCCTGTTCCATGTGACGACTGGCTCCGGTAGACCTCCAGTGACGCGGCAGATCAGAGTGTATTCACCACCCAATGGCACCGCCTGCACTTTGCCTTCTGGCGGCCAGATCTCCACTTTAGGAGACTCGCGTCCTGAAAGTAGTCAGTATTAGTCTCGAAAATTGTAAATTAAACTTCATAGTACGCCAAATCTAACAAATAAATAAATTATCCATTCTAATTGACATAATTAATGTTATTGCTACACAAATCCAACTGTAAAAGAAAGTGACAAGTGGAAACAAAACAGAGGACTTTAATTTTTTTTTAAATTGCAAATAAAAACATATGACTCAAAGAAAGTAGGTACTTACTTTCAATCTCAATGAACACATAGATATTGGCAACTGCAACGTTGTTGACGGTTCCTTCGCAAAGGTAGTATCCTTGGTCGCTGTCTTTAGCATTGTTGATGATTAAAGTGCTCCCACGTTGACTTGAGTCGGGGCCGAGAGCACCATCATGCTGGGGAATCACAACAAACGGATGAAAAACAATAAAATGCCTGAGAAATGTTGGTTTTTCTCAAAGAACTAAGTAGTGCAAAAGCTATTCTATGAAATATTTGGAAAAATACTATTTCTGCGGTGCTTTTCAATATTCTTACCCTTGTCCACCTAATCAGTGGTGAAGGACGTCCAACGACGTTGCATTCCACAGTTCCACTTCCTCCAGTCGGGATCCTCAGGCGGTCTTCTGACACGGTGATGTTATAGCCCTCTGGTGTAGGAGGAGCCGGCACGTTCACAGTAACCAAGATAGGAATGGCGGCGACATCGGAAAGTGGCGATTGGCAGATGTAAACACCTTGGTTCTCAGGTATTGCGTATTCGATGTACAACACACCGTTTTCTGACCGTACGTTCGTTGGGAATATGGCATTATCTTGCCTGAAAAAAAAAATGTTTCAACTTAAAATACAGCTCCATTAAAAAGCTTGTAACTTAACATGAGGATGAAGAGTATCCTTACCGAACCCAGTCGATGCTTCCTGCGGGAATGTTTGTTGTTCCAGTGCAAGCAATCCTGATGCTCTGACCTTGGTCTATGGACGGGTTAGATAAGGACACTGTGAGCTTGTCTCGCGGCGGTGCTGATGGTCGAGGTCGTACAGTTATCACGGCGGTACGGTCGGAACTTCCAACTGTGTTTGACGCGATACATCTAAACAAAAGAACGTTTATAAGTCGAATTTTCCGAACTGGACTCTTAGTGACATACTCAAAGATATTTAATAATTACTGCCGTCACTTAGTTAAGATTTGACATACTAAACCTTCAAAATGGTGTCTAAGTGATGGCTTAAGTAATCATTAAACGTCTCTGAGTGCGGTAGTCAAAGTGTAGTTGTTTCTTGTTTGAATATTTAGTGATGATCTAACCAAACAAACTAGCTAACAAGGAGTAATTATATTTTCAAATGAACTATATTGAGACTAATAATTACGGTTCCTAAAAACGAACTCTACCTGTATTCCCCAGAGTCTTCAACCCTAGCGCTTTCAATAACGAAACGGGAATCGACGTATGAGATGGACAGTGGTAGAGGTCTGTTGGATGCCCTCTGCCACCTGATGGAAGGTGTCGGGTTTCCTCGCACGCGGCATTCCAGTTCAATGAGGTCACCTTCATAGAAGTCCTGCACCGATGGAAGGATCTCCACGCTGGGCATCGTCATTGTGTTACCTAGAAGGATAGTATTATAATGTTTAAATTGTTGTTGGTTACACATAAATTGACATCCTATTTTTTACGTTTATATTACTCATAAGTATCTTTTAATTATTGTAGACATCATAATCATCAGACTTACCACGAGCGTAAAATATCCAAATTGGTACAACTGTTCCAATGACGTTAGCAAGGAATTAGAAAAAGAAGACTCAGTTAGCACTTAGAAAAAATATCTTACGGCATTCTACTTATATAATCTTGGTGTGACAAATATTAGCTTACCGGGTACTTTGAGAGTAGCAATAGCCTGGGCAGTGTTGACACCATCACTGGTCTCGCAGATGTACTTTCCGCTATCAGAAACTTGCAGGTTCGTGATCAGAAGCAGACCAACGCTCGAATCAACTTGGGTCCTATCCAGGGGCAGGAATCCATCGCTCTTGGTCCATCTGACCGGCAAGCGACTCCTGGAGTTGAGGCTTTGTGCTTGGCAAGTGAAGTTGACACTGCTGCCCACTTCCTGGATCTTGATAGTCGGACTGGTGATCTGAACCACAACGGTCGGTTCTGGTGGTGGTGGGTTTGGCCTCTCGGTTAGAGATGAATCTCCTCCTGTTTAATTACATAGATTGTTTAAACGGCCAGGATAAAATATGGACAGAGGTAAGGTAAAGACTTTTAAAATAGCCTCTTTGGCACTGAACTATGAAATTCAATCAAAACTTACAAAAGTAGTTATGGGTTCATATGTTTTTTTGTTAACTGGTATAAAAGTTAGAGTAAGTATCAACAGTAACTAGACAATACGACACGTCATCATGAATGGATGTCTATGTACGAAATATGAATGGTCACAGACGCGTGAGACGTTCACAACATACAAATTGTAGATAATGACACAATATTAGGTAAATATTCTGTTCGCTATGGATTACATCGATGAGGGACAATTACATTGTTTATTTGTTATTATGTCGTGACTGATTAAACTTGAGCCACACGTAACGAATGAAGAACATTTGAAGCATGATATAGCAGGACAAACGACGGAGACGCGCGAAGCACCTTCGGTTGTGATCAGCTACCTTGTTCCGGTAGACTGGTGGTCAGTATACCGAGATGAACTCCCTTTTCGGTGATCGTGTGGCATTCATACGTGTCGCCTTGTCGTCTGGTATCCCACATAGTATGCCAGACATGAGTGGAGTGCCAGCCATCTTTATGGAGTTGCGAATCGTGATAAGACTTCGTAGGGCGCTGTTTTCGGCCGTCATGATAGAACTCTATAGAGAGACGTTCCGGCGCACGGTATTTGCATGTAAACGTCACTCTCCTTGTGTAATAGCTGTCTCCATCGCCGTGGATTTTCGGATGCAGTTCCATTATTAATCCTATTGGCCGTTTAGTAAAATTTTATTCGTACATTATAAGTTTGACAATGTGTTTATCTCACTGACCTATACTCGTACATATTTAGAATTTCTACTTATGTCTTTTGTGATATTATGTATTTTGGGCTCTTATTCAATAACAATGTAACTTAAATTAAATATGAAGTGTTTTAAATCAAATATCAGTAACTTTTTAACTTACCAATTGTTGAGCAATCGTTTCCGGTGTAGGGTGCGCGGCAGTTGCATACAACTTGTCCGTAGCTGTCGAGTTGGCAATCATGTCCATTGCAAGAACACGGACGGCAGTAACCTTTCTGATCCTTGTAGTAGCCAGAGTTGCAGAGCTCACAACTAGTACCTGAGTAGCCTTGTGGGCACATGCAGATCTGTAATATTACGGGTGTAATTCATTTTAGATCTTTTCATTGTAAAAGGTCATAAAATATAAGCCAAATAAATATTTCTTTGTCCTACTCTTTAGTCACAATGTATGGATTCGTAAAAACATGTACAACAATAATAAAGGTAAATGCAAACACATGTACCTACAATGACGAATGATAAAATTAAATATATTAAAATATAATGTACTAATGTACCCATGAATTCAAAAAAGAATTTGAGTTTGAGTAGTCATGAAATTCACAGGTCTCAAAGCACGTAGAACAGTTGTAGTACTAAACGAAACACATACCTCAATTCCTTTGGCAGTTGGCAGAACAGCATCGTAGTTCTGTGTGGCAGTATCCATAGAAACGTCAGCAATGGTAGTGTCGTAGATGATGGGAACCACGGTGGCTCTCACAAGTACTCTCTTCAGATTCCTCAGGACGCTCATGAAGTCGCTTCGAGTGGCCGGGTTGACGGTATTAAGGATGTACCAACCGTCCTCTTTGAGCGGCACTTGGTAGCTCTGAGGGGCGAAAATTTTATTTAAATAACTAATAAGTAGTTCGGAGTAAAACTGAGGTATTTTTGTTATGTTGAGTATGAAAAACAGTCCTTAGTTTTTGAAATATAACTGTTGTTATTGTGTGAATAAACGCTGTGCCTCTCTTTGAGTCATTGCATTGGAGTGTGGGAAACATCTGAATGTGGAACGCACAGAACCGGCAGGTATCGCACAAGAAATGAAATGATATGGGTACTACAGCGTTCTTTTAGTTTTGACTCACGTATGAAACGCCAGATGGGAACTGGTTAGGGTTGGTCCAGTAGATGGAAATGTCTCCTCCATCGAGAACCACGTCTGTGCCTCGTTCAGACTTTTCATACACATCCGAATTGAACTTCTGTCGGAGCGAAATGCTGCCACCATAAGACAGTACACGATTACCTGGGAAAAAAATGTTCAAATGAAATGTTCTGTCAGACCAAAACAACCAACCTAACGCAGAAAAAAAAAATCTTGGGTCAGCTATCATCACTAATCACTAAAACGGTGTAGTGCTAAATTGATTTAAAACATTGTTCTGTTTCTGTCAGTTTGGAGAAAACCGAAACAAGATTATGTTTTCAATAATATTTGTAAGTGGCTCTTAGTGCAGGGCCTACTCGCCAATCCTAGTGAGTATTTTGCACTTACCAGGGAAGATAGGCAAAGACCAGTAAAGTTCAACTTCAGGTCTGAATGAGAAGGTGTACATCAGCTCGCTCTGTTGGAACATCGGCACGAAGTTGTCTTTGATGACCCTCTCGGCATTGAGGTCAGTAATAGCGTAACCACCATAGTTGTCACCCAGGACTGGAGCAGCTACCGGTACCCTTGTGTAGTGATTGCCCTGGAAAAACGGCAAAGTTTCATCATCGTAATACAAATAATACATACTGGTTTCTTAATTGCTAAAAAGGTAATATCGACTTTTCCTGGCTAAGTAACCGTTTATTATGAATATGAACCTTATTCTCACTTATACAATGCTCTCTATTCATATGCCACGCTAACTTTATCTAGCTAACTAAATTCAATGTACGATTATTGAATTTCATCCTAAACTAGAACAGTCTAGACACTTACTTCATGACAGTCATTTGTAACACCAGAGCAGTAACAATCCAGGCATCCGTCATGGTTGACGGCATCGAGACCAAAAGTACCAGGTCTGCAGCGGTCGCAGGAGTCACCTTCAACGTTCTGCTTGCAGTAGCAATTACCAGCTTCATCACAAGGCGCCGTGGTACCGCGGGGATCACAACTGAAATATAATTTTCGTTTAACAAAGAACGTTATTTGAACCAGTCGAAAGACTAATTTTAATAGCCCTTAAACTCACCGGCAAGGTGATACGCTCACTCTGTCAACGCAGTTGCCGTAAGGATCGCGTTCATATCCTGGCTTGCACAGCTCGCATTCATCACCGTCGGTGTTTTCAGCGCAGTCCTGTTTCAAAATCAACATTATTTGTATTCTTGTAAGGTTCATTTTCCATTACAAATCGGAATTATATCGCAAACCGTGGTAGGGTTGGAACATAGCTATTTGGCTAATGAAAAACTTTACATAAAATTGTATAGATAAAAAATACTTACGTAGCATACTCCAGTCTCAGGGTTGCACATGGTAGATTTACCGTTGCATTCACACGGCTCACAAAGTTCCAAGTAAAGGCCACTGGAGCTCCTACAAAATAAACAATCGTTTACGTTATTAATAGACCGTGATGTGACATGACAAGTAAGTTTAGTTCAGAAAGACTTAAATATTAAGTTAATATTTGCGAAATAGAGATGGCACTATACTTTATAGCTCTATCTCTTTCGTATAGAAACAAGGGCAAAATGAATTAAGTAACTGACCTCTTGAATCCAGGCGCGCAGTCTTCACAAGAGGTTCCGATGTATCCAGGTGGGCAAATACATTGTTCGACGTGGAAAGCGGTAGGTCCATAGCCATCAGGTTCAGCGGTCTCAATGCTGGCACTGACCGGGGAAGCCAGTTCGGTGCTTGGAGAGTACGTAGCTTTGATCAGGATCGTCTTAACGTCAGCCAGAGCAAGGAGGAAGTGCTCGCGTGATACTTCCTTGCCGTCAGGTCTGATTCAAAGAAACTATCAATGTTAAAAGATATTCGCAAATAAAAAACAATTTTGCATTCTAGGACAATGGTATAAAATATAAAATAAATATAAATATTTATTTGTAGGCGTAAACAGAGTGATGACATTATGTTTGAACAACACTTACCGCTGCCATCCCTTTTCAAGGAATTGGATGCTGGCGTTCAGGATACCCTCATGTGAAGCTTGGAAGTCTCCAAAGTAGTGGAAAGTAAGACGGTTGTCCTGTAAGACATATTTAAGCATGGTTGAAGTAAAAAAACTGAGTTACAATGAACGCCATCAATAACTAAAATATTGAATTTAAATGTGTAGTAAAATACTTACACTAATGAGTTGGACATCTGCAGCAGAGTTCCTAAACCTTGGGTCGGGTGAACCTGGCACATTTTTGAGGACGTAACTCAGGGAACCACCGTACGCTGTCACCTTATCACCAGCGAAACTGGTCGGCAGACTCCAGTAGTAAATAGTTGAACGGGAGCGATCAATTTCATTCAACGAGATATCGCCACGGGTCAACTGAGGTCTGAGGTCAGTTTCTACTGGGGCAGTGTATCTAACTGCGCCGGGGGGTCCAGTGGGAGAGATGTTGTAGATCTTCACTTGGTCCACGATTTGTGGTACGTTGAACTGTACGCTGGTGGTCTTGCGGCGGAGGTTGCTGCTCATGCACTGTTGCGAAACACCCGAGCAGAAGCAGAGGGCACATCCATGTCTGCAACAGAGGTTTGGTTAGTCGAAGTAAGATTAGTAATTTCGCACATTTAAACAAAGTATCGTAGAACCAACTCAACGAAAGAATCACATCGCTACAATTATAATTACAGCTGTGACAAGTGACAATTACCTGAAGTCAGACGACAGGTAGAAGGAATCGTTTTTGCACTGGTCGCAGTATCTTCCCGCGACGTTATCCTTGCACACGCACTCATCTGGGGGTCGGATCATCTTGGTTCCAGTGGGGTTGCAGTTGTCTCTTTGAACTGGTCGGCATGTGTTGCCGGGGATCATCGGATTGCCTTCATAACCGGGGGCACAAACCTCGCAGTGTTTGCCTTCGTAACTGTCAAAAATAAAATGTAATTTAAATAATCCGATTTATATAGTAGTATAGGTAAGGAACAAATAAATATTTCACACATCAGAAACAAATTATATTGGAGTCAGTGGCACGTATCAACTACTATGAAACGAATCATAAATATGTTGTTGATATGTTGATAGACAGGTCTTACCCAGGGAAACAGTCACAAATGACTGATCCTTCTTGTCCGAGTGAGCAAGTTCTAGCGAACTGGTTTTCGCGGTTGGTAAGCGGGCAAGGGCATTGCTGGCAGGGTATGCCACTCGATGGGTCACCATATGTGCCCACTGGGCATTCTTCAGGCTGGCAGTCACCGAGCCAAGGCCCAACCTTCTTCCGAATGTAGCCAGATGCGCATTTCTAGAAAATTAAGGAGAATTAGTAGGTATTTTATCACGTTTTTATGTAATGTCGGTAAGAGCAGTTAGATGTCTCTAATAATTTACCTGGCACGATAGTCCTTCGTATTCCTTGGGGCAAGTGCACTCTTCCACGAGGCTGGCAACTCCTTGATTCACGTTGATGTGTTCAGCGGACTCCATAGTGAAGTCAGTGATGTTAACTCCCGCATTGTTCAAGTCAGCGCGCAGAAGGATCAGTTCGATATCATCCAGCCTGAAACACATCATGCCATTATTATCCATTGCAAGACCAACTGGAGGGTTCGTTCCTTCTAACTAACTCTGAACAAATACTTACGTCATCATTATGTCTTCCCTGGAGGCCGGTGTGTAGCCACTTGTGCTGTTCTTCATCCAGTCTTCCGGAGTCAAACGAGCTTCAATTGTGAGGTCCCGGGAGCCACTAGCACGACTGATGTGGTACAAGTTACCGTATTTGCCCTGCACACAAAAAAATGGTTTTCATTCATTGTGATAGTATGTAGTAGTTTGTATATTCACCTATATTATACTTGGTTCGAAGAAAATCTACTCGTAATTAATTATAAAACATAGTTTCATCTGTTTGGAATATTTAAATACCTTGATAACAATTGTTGGTATGCTGTCATCGAATCCATAAATTTGTGTGTGTGGAGACACAATGTACTTGATGTGACCACCGTAAGACTTGAGCTGGTTGCCAGTGTAAGACTCTGGAAGGGTCAGGTAGGGATGCGAGCTCTGCCATGATGGAGAGTCTCCGAGTTTCGTTACCTGAAATGGGAAAGGTGGCATAGGCAGGTAAATTAAAATGTATACAAAACTGGTCCAATGCACAGTCGGTATTATTACATCAAACCATACTACGAGATATATTTATGACTTACCGTAGCTCCATTCCTCAGAGGCTGATAATAATAATGGTTCGAGATTGGTTGAGAGGCATCAATGCTGACATCTCCAGTGGGCGAATGCTTGATTCCGAGGAGCCTAGTGCCTCCTTCTCCGAGTGGTGTAGGCATGTAATAAGTATATAGGTCAGCGCTGCGGCATCGGTTTGATTTACCGAAGCAGAAACAACGAATACACTCACTTTCTGAACGCGCCTCACTGAAACATACACACAGACATATTATTTGAACGGATTCCTTAACAATTTAAAACTTAAACTAGATTATTTGAAATTGATATCAATGTTGTTCTTAGATAAATAGATTTTATATAGCAGCCAGTCTTACCTGTTGAAGTATCCTCTAGGGCAGAGATCGGTCTTGTTGACAAATACTATAGCATCTGGTGCGGCGAAGGTCGTTCCCTTGTTGTTGATAGCTTCGCAAGAGTATGCACCGCTGTCTTCCGGCTAAAATGCAGGAAACATTTTATGTGAGAGAAAGACACACTTAATCACAATAAAACATCAGCACCATAGTAGCAACATAGTCTACAGAATAATTTAATTAATAATAATTATGACCAATTGTCCATTTCATTATTAGACTGTGAAACAAGATTCAAATAACGAGAGTGGCTGTGGAATGAAATCGCTGTCGTCCTTAAAAATAATTACGTTACAAACCTGCATGTTAGGGCAAGTGAGGACACCAATACCCCTGTCACTAGTCCAGGTACACTTGGGGCGGACGTGGCCCCAGTTCAAACGCCAGGAGATCAGTGGGGTTGGCACACCGACAGCCTCGCATCTCAATGTTAGGGTCTCGCCAGGATTCAGCTTCACGTTTGATGGTTTTGGGGGACTAGTTACGTGTACAGGAACTGAAAAATAGATGTTTGTGAGCCCATCTTCATCATTTAAGAACTACTTTCTCTTAATTAATAACGTAATTGACTTCATTGGAAACGTTCTTACACTTGACGTCAAGTTGTCTTTGCATTTCAAAGTTGTATTTAAGAATATTGATTGTACTTACTGCATCCATATTCATCGGAGCCATCTTGACAGTCAGTCTGTCCGTCGCAATGGAAACTCTTAGGCACGCATTGATCTTCGGATTTGCAGGTGAACTCAGCCGGTGCACATTTGCCAATCTCATTCGAATAGCCACAGTTTTGTTCATCTGAATTATCTCCACAATCGTCTTCGGAGTCACAGATCCATGTCTTGAGAACACATTTACGGTTGCTACACATGAACTGGTTAGGCTCGCATTGGCCATCGTGGTCTGAAAAATGTTTGTAGGTCAATATTATTTAAATTTACAACAATTTTTTGACTTGCAAATGAGCTTTAGGTTACTTGAAATATGCTCTTTACGAACATTGATTAATGAATTGCCTCTATATTTATAATCTATATCAAAGGATGTGGTTTGTACAAGATACATACGGCAATTTTCCTCGTCAGAACGATCGGCACAGTCGTAATTATTATCACAAACTGCAGACTTAGGGATGCACTGTCCATTACCGCAAGTGGCTTCGTAAGGTTGACACGCGGGGAACGGAGGTCTGTAGGTAACAGCTGCAAAAAAGTTGTGTCAAGTGTTAACAATTTGGCGATTTTAGCGAAGAGTTTCTTGAAAAGAGGTTTGATGAGAGGTGCGTCGTGAAGAAAAATGGAAATGTGAACGTGGAATGCCACAGTTCGATTTGGAAGAGAATTTTACGTCAAACTGCGGTAGGTACCTACTCAAAGATATTTAATGATTACTTAAGCCGTCACTTAGTTATATTTGACATTATTTTGTATGACAAACTGGTAAAACCTTAAAAAAGTAATCATTAAAGTTCTCTGAGTGCGGCAGTAAGTATGCCAAATAAAGCAAAAGGGTCGGATGTTGAGGAGATGGATGGCTGATAGAACTGCGTGTAGGTAACTCTAATCTCCAGTAAGTTAGAATAAGAACAGGATTATACTTACGGGCACTGTCCACTTGCAAGTTAACGCGCACTTGAGAGCCAGAGTAGCGTAAATAGTCGTCGGCCTGGCAAATGTAAGTACCACTGTCGGCTTCCTGCAATTATGAATTGGGTAGACATATTTAATGATAAATTTTAAAGTTCAATTTCATCAATTAAGTGCGGCATAGATAAGTGTTTACAGCATTTACAAAGAAATGTCGAAACGTTTAGTAAACACTTCTGACCCAAGGGCCAATGACCAAGGGCTTAACATAGTTAAAAACCAAGTATTCTAAATGTATTTTCCCTAATTGTGAAACCCACAATTTGAACTTTTAGCCCATGGATTCAAGAGCATGTTTTAAAACCAACGTTGTTTTATTGCACTTTATTATAACGCGCTAGAGCTTTAGCATCAAGATTTGAAAAGTCACATTGAAAGACGTTCTCTTGCTATCGACGGCTGTATAAGAACCAACGCAGCCTTGAGGGACACCCGTTTTTTTTTTGGGGTTTGTTGGGAAATTATCAAATAACCCCTCCCGCTCTGGGCAGAGCGAAAGGGAGTGTCAGAGTTCTACTGACTAAAAACCACCCATGTTCCGTCTTAGCCCTTTGGGTCGAGGCCGCGGTATCTCTTGCGAGCAACCCGCAGCCCCGACGGGAAATCGGGAAGTTGAGGGACACCCTAAGCCGAGGTCCGTTACCCACAGAGGTCAGTGCTAAGCGTGTGGTCGATTATTATCTAGATTTATCAGGTTAAACAAACGACACCCTGCTTGCTAAAGCCATTGTAAAATAAACTTTATTTTGATGTACTTACGGTCACTTTAAACATCTCCAAACGACCACGAATGTCGGTAGATCCCTGTTTGATTCCGCCTTCCCTCGTCCATCTGACATTGGCACGGAGTGGTCCCTCGTCGCGACATTGGAAGACCACATCACCACCTAAATGAACCCAATGATTAGATATTGAAGTTCACGGGAAAACGAGACCCAAAGATTCACCAATATAATGCAGCATTCGTTGTACATTTTTTTTTTTCTATGAAGTGACTGTATCTACCCTTTTTAGTCAGTTGAAGTGCATGCTGTTGCTGTTTTATAATGTAGATTATCTAATAAACAAAAGCTTTGACCGTGGTGAATTATTTTCGAAGTAGAGCTGGGGGTAACCATGACGTCTTATAGCAGTTTTGTTTTATTGTTATAATACCAGTGTGGTAAAGCACCAGAGATACTCTTTTCCACACTGAAATAGGTAACATGAAAACAATCCTGTTTTAATTTGTCATGGTAGGCTACCTGATCATTGATAGCATTTGATCAACCCGTTATATACCTACGGATATATTGTTCTGTTCACTTGCAAGACAGATACTTTTTCTGTCATATAGATCTGTCAGTCAGGTGACTCGAGCCGCTGCTACAAATTTTCGTGTGAATGGATGGTAACTACATACATTTCTTAAAACGTGCAAAATCATTACTAAACTCTTTATGAACTAAAACACATAACTGATAAAAAAAATTGGAAAGTGAGATTAGCATTACAACTTCCATTGTGTTATTTTGTTTGATATTAAACCTTAGAATGTGAGTACTACACTTTTTGCTACTTTTTATTAAAACCATTGTGTTTTTTGCTGCTAAATAAACATGAAATAAAGTTACACCTGTTTCCATCATTTAAACTCAAATAAAAACTTGTGGTGGAGGTGCAAATCTATACCATGTTTAATTAACTAGACAATCCTTTTTATTAAATCATTCAACACGACTTGCTTGCTTTTAGATTTTATTTTATTCAAAATATTAATATTATACTATAAGATTATCGTACTAATAAATCCCATAATATAAAGTTAATGTTAATAAAAATACCTCAAAATCCCGTATCACTACTTGTAATATTTTTCTAATAAAAAACTAAATGTGGCACTCGGAGACTGCCGCGGTAAAGTTATTGCATAGCATTTTTTATCAACAGCAAATTGGTTGGTTGTCAATTATTTAATTTGACAACCTCAGTTGACAACCTTGTTATTTTCCGTAACCATAGCAACCTGGTTGAATACTGAATCTTGAATATTTTCGTTAGGGAATTTCTGGATTCGCTCTTCACGCTCAAGGCCCGCGATAGAAGCTATGCAATAGCTTAAAAAATAATATATAGATAGATAATGTACAGGGTGGTTGGGTCATCGACACATTTAATAAATATGGTACGTCGATGTCTCTTCCAACATGTAGTTTTAAAATTATTACATTATTTTCAAATAAATAAATGAAAATAAAAATAAGTTTGCATGCAATGGAACTCGTATAAAATATAATAAATAACAATATTCAAATAATCATTAAGTCTAACAAACTCTCAAGTATTATTCATATTATTATGAAAACACTATTATATTTTTGTGTTTGAAGAAATAAAAATACAGAGGCCTACCATCACCTCTTTCAGTGTAGAAAAAAGATAAAGCTATATTTAGGACATCTAGTTTCGTCCCTTTTCCACACCAAAGTGACATAATGACATTAAAATAATCCTGTTATTAGAGGTGATAGTTTGCCTGCAGATTAAAACCATGATAAGTTAAACCCAATATTAAAAATGATACCTCAAAATAATAAAATAACAATGTAAAAATATAATTAAATCACGCAAATTATTCCAAATTATGAAGCCGTAAAATGAAAATGTTATGAAAAAAACCCATTAATGATTTGGTTGCCCAATATAAATTCAGGCAAGCCGACTCACCAGAGTTCACTGTTCCACCACCATGAAAGAAATAACAAGAAGATAGTATTATTAATAAATTCTAAGAAAACACTGAACATTGCCTACCTACCTAGGAAAATCTAAGTTACCTCCCTCCATCCTATGTAAAATAACTTGCTCTAAAAAAAAAAATATAACTATGACTCTGTTGCAGCTTGGTTTCTCTAGGACGAAATCTTTTGTAATACTGTTCAAACCTGGCGAAAATGGCGAAGGAAGCAAGTAATTTTCGTCGAAAATATTTCGTAGGTTTTCGAAAACAAGCTGCTACTTTTGGTCAACAAATAAAAATATCTGTTTTTATTGCATTTTAGGGGACTATTCACATCTGAAATGTATAAACGGCACCAAATGAAACCTTCGGTACCTATTTCAGATTATGATTAGTCACTTTCAGTTAGCTTGTCACCTAGAAATAAAGCGTATCTAACTGCAGTACTCAGAGACATTCACTTAGTAAACATTTGACATTGTCAACACTGTCAAAACCTTTACTAGTGATGGCCTAAGTAACCATTAAAGCTCTCTGAGTGCGGCAGAGTATTAAAAACATTCACACCTGACGGACGTCACAGCTTATCTTATAATTGAACCGTGAGTTACAACGTAAAGGATGATGGCGAGAAAGGAGATGTCTGTTAAGATGACGAATAAAAGAACATGTATGCTGAGAAGAAGAACATACATGCTGCAGTCGGTAAATTTTTCAGTATATACGGAACCGCACCTCCGTCAGGTATGAATCACGTTATTTAATGTTTTAAATAAAACTACATTATTTTATTTCACTACCCTGAAACTTGCCGCTTGTCTATCTGTAGCTTACCTGTGCCTCCCTGCCTTTTGTTAGGAAGATGCAATCATTTTACATAAATATAAATGCAGACATTTATTCGAGCGTTCTAAACTCGTATTTTATTTTAGTGTCAATTACAATTAAGTTTACCTATAAATGTTACTAAGTGGACTAATTATTTATAATCTAGGAAAATTGGTAAAAGGTACCAATTTTTTTTATTTAGTATGTGAAATATCAGAGTGTCGTAGGTTGCATCGAAGCAACCACCTTTGACAAGTTGTTAATTATTGGCTCATGTGAAACTTTACTGTCTATCCACACGATAGTATCCGTTATATTGTGCACTAAGCGGCCTCAACCTCAACCAACTTGTGGCATGTCTGGTGGCTATCTTTAACAAACAGTTTTTACCATGACGTCTAAAAGAAGTCTTTTTACACGACTGCCCCAAAAAAAGAGTGTTATGTTTTTTACTGTCATTCCAATTATTAAGGGAAAGCGACAGCGCTATAAGGGGTGCCTAGCGGCAACTTTTATCAACCCACTGGAATAGGATTTAAACAGAACAGCTTTAAGACGTCACGGTAGGCCACCAGGGGTTCAAAAATGGCCATTTTAGCAGGTCAGGCTGGTTGAGCGACCATACCTTCCTGGTTGAAGTTTCTGAACCTGATCCTGGCCGTGTAGTGCACGACGTACCTATTTCCGAAGACAACTATTGCTGCAGTTTGCTTTGCGGTCACATTTAGAATTGTCCCTTCAATCCAAATATTGCCGCAAATACTCTAAAATCCCTAATTCTGTGGTGCTATGAAATACATTGTCACGTTTACTCTCAAGTCAATTTGTCATTTCTGACAATATAGTAAAGAAGAGTCTTTCTAGCTTACAATATACTACGGTACTCAGAGATATTTAATGATTACTTAAGCCGTCACTTAGTAAAGGTTTGACATGACATGTCAAACCTTTACTAAGTGACGGCAGTGACTAAGTTTTGTCAGTTTTGATAAAACTGACAAAACTTTAACTAAGTGATGGCCTAAGTAATCATTAAAGCTCTCTGAGTATGGCATTCTGTAGTGCTATAAAATACACTGTCATGTTTACTGTCAATTTGTCAAGTCTGACAATATGGATGGAGAAGAGTCTTTCTTGCTTACATTAAAGAGCTGAGTTTGCTGTAAATCAGACTTGAACCTGCGATTTAGTACATAAAATGAATCAAACAAAGGACTTACCGTGTCTGACGGACTGGTCTGGTGGGTACGTCTTCAGGTTCAGAGCAGGAGGGCCTGAAATTAAATAAGTATTCAATATGACGTCATTATGAGAGTTTCACATTGTTCTCTTTTTAGGAAATACTTTTCTTTTTGTTTTATTTTGTGTCAGAATAAGTAAAGTGCGTTTTTTTTGGGAGACTAAAATGACACTATGTGGGTTCTCAGTGTTTTGCAATTTTTAAATAGTCATGTGCCACTACCGCAAATTGCCGTTAGTAAAATCAAGTAATATCGTTTTTTTTACTTATAATAAGCTATCCTGCGTAAAGAGATTCGTTTCTATAAAAGAATTGATGAACTTTTCGACGTAAAGCCCAAAGAGTGAAATCGTCCACTTTGTCCTTAAAATTTAATTTAGGGCCAGGTATTTTCGGAGAGCTAAAATGTTCATGCTCTTTATGCTCCTTCGTGCTGAAGGAGCACAAAGCCTGTAGATTAAAGGTCTGGATATGTTCAGGATTTCGGCAGTTTTTTAAACACAATCGTGTTTTTTCGGCGTCTCGGTTGGAGATTCCGTTTGCTTTTCAGTGTGAATATATTATTTGTAAGGTTTATCGTGTACGGGAACCACACTGATAGCATCTGTATTTTTTTTTTCAAATCGTCTAATAAATATAAAAAGTTACGATTCAACAAACTGGTACCGTAGGTACAACACTTGGCATTTGCAAGTGTCAATTTAGTATCCCGAATTTAAAAACACACGTTATGTAGTTCACAACTTGAAAATAAAATTATGTTCTTTTTTGTGATGTGTTTTTTTTTAGGTTTTTCCTTAAAATAAACATTCTTTACAGATTCAGTAAAAAATATACACCGTGCCTCATAAAAAATATGTTAGTTTTGTTTTAATATTAACTGTACACGGTGTAATTATCATTTTAATTATGCCCTTACCTGATACAATGATTAGTTTTATTATATTAATTTATCATTCAAATTTTAATGTTATTTATACTATATTTTTTAGTTATATTGCTACTGCTAGCGACTATAGTCTCAAAAAGTCGCTAAGCCAAAATTAAATGACTACAATTAGGTAGATAATTATGATACAGTTTTTTGTAGTTAAGTAATACAGAAGTTAGAATTTAATTTGTTAGTTTATTTTTACTACTTCATTCTGAAATTCGGTTAAGTGAAATACGTTTCATCGAATTATTTCGAAAACGATAGTTGCAGTGAAAAATCATGATAACAGCGGAATAGTTAGAATTAAAATATAATAATGCATTATTCGATTATTTCATACATTTAGTTGCTAACAGGCTAATTTCTTTGTCTTAGCTAGCTAAAATGTAAATCTAAGTCGATTTACACTTTAATCTAGAAATATTGATAAAAAGTATTTCATGCCTGAATTTTGGTTAACTTGGATTTTTTTACAAAGGATTTTTAAATTAAAATACTATAGGCAATGATCAGTGCGTCTGTGATTTTAATGTTTCCTAAATATTTCCTTTATAATACCAATATCCTTACAGAAACTTGGTACAAAATACTCTTTTCTGTGTCTGGTAATGACTCGACACTCTGTTGAGGCGTTACGTCGCGTCGGGTACAAACGACAGGTTATAAAAACGTTAATTGACACGAAAAAAAGACAATACTCCATGTCTGAAACGGGACAGTTTCCGAGTCAAAATCACTCAACAATCGGTTTAAAATCGACATAACAACAAACTCACTTTCACATTTAGGCTCGCTTGCACCACAAATCCCAAACTCCGTTTAAAGTTATACGTTGAAACGTAGTTCTATTTCTCTCATCTTCACAATTTCAGAAACAGAACGATTTAGAATGCATTAAACGTGTTTAGTGTTTTATGATGCGAACGTACCTTTCAGGAATATTAATAAGGAAGAATCAGAATCCGTTAAATAAGGAGAAGGGGTCTGTCCCTGTTAACACTATGTTAATGATCAACGTCGACTAGAAGATTATAATATTATCACTGATCATTCAGTCGATTTCTTACTGCGGCGGGGACAATCGAATTCGTCACTGTAGTCGAACGGACAGTCTATGCGACCGTCACAACGCTGGTTAACGTGAATGCACGGGCCATTCTCACAACGCCATTCATGTGGATACCTGCATGCGCGTCCTATTAAACGGAATTGACAGTTTAGACCCGAAAGTCTAGCAAACATAGTGACTACCACACAATTTAAAGATAGAAAACGGTAAACTTAAGATTTAGGGCCTGTTTCACCACCTTAGATTAAGTTAATTAAGTTTGAAGATAATTTCACACTAATTCTTCTCCATTTTTTAATTTCTTAAGTAAGTGGTGGCTTTTTGAAATAGACCCTAAACGAAACAGCATTTATAGGTACAATCAGTTATCAAACAATTTAGACTATATAAGTATCTGAAAAATAATCCAGACGACCAGGAGCTCGTTTTCCAAACCATCATGGAGAATGGTGTCATACAGGTGTGTTCCATATTGATATTGAAACAGTTCACGATGTTGGGTTGGGTCGCAATTAATTTTATGAACAAACTTTTTCTATGTAAAACCTCTCTGAGAAAAAAAAAAAAACTAAAAGTGGCACTCTGAGACCGCCGCGGTAAAGCTATTGCATAGCATTTTTTATCAACAGCAAATAATTATTTATTTTATTTGACAACCTCAGTTGACAACCTTGTTATTTTCCGTAACCATAGCAACCTGGTTGAATACTGAATCTTGAATATTTTCGTTAGGGAATTTCTGGATTCGCTCTCCACGCTCAAGGTCCGCGATAAAAGCTATGCAATAGCCTATCTAAAAATGTGAAACTTACCACCAGGTGCCGCTGTGACGACGGGATACCTATTCCTTTCCGTCGTGGTGTAATACGGGTCAGGGGTGACTAGTTGTCTGGTGGTGGTCGATACTGGTGGTGGGCAGTTTAGTTCGTCAGTACCATCTCGGCAGTCGGTATTACCATCGCAGAAGGCAGAAGTCGGGAGACATTCACCACTTCGGCATTGGAAGCTATCCTCGGGACAAGCTAGAAACAAAATGGACTGATTAATCAAGAGTTCACTTTTCTATTAGTGAATATTAGTATCAAAAGGTTCTAACTCTCGTAACGTGCAGGAAAGGCATCACACTATGACTAAATCTTTAATATTGCAGGATTACAAGTATCTTATGTGGCGTAACCATGCTTGGAACTACTGGCGTTATCCTGTATTTTTTTTTACATTAAAATTAAAAGCACCCTGCCATAAACATCATCAGTTGCAAAAAAACATTTTACGATTGTAATGAAAGACCAAGTAATGAGAAGCAGATAATTATAGGGTGTAATAGTAGAAGTAGAAAGTTTTTATTATTTTTACAATCGTAATCATTAAATGAGAAGGTTTACAGGTGGTGGTTTACAGGGTTTTAAGCAGAAAGGAAAACGAGCAAGAAATTATGTGAACTAAAGGAAAATATTTTGGCCTGTTTCACCACCTCCGTTCTATCACTTGTCTAGAAATTAGATTTTGTTCGTCCGGATATTGAGCAACAGGCTTTTGAAATCGTTTACAGGTAGTGGTTTACAGGGTTTTAAGCAGAAAGGAAAACGAGCAAGAAATTATGTGAACTAAAGGAAAATATTTTGGCCTGTTTCACCACCTCCGTTCTATCACTTGTCTAGAAATTAGGTTTTGTTCGTCCGGATATTGAGCAACAGGCTTTTGAAATCGTTTGCAAAAGGGATCCTTTGTGATGATTTATTTAAAATAATACAATGATACTTTTGTTAGTTTTTGTTTTTTGTTCGTAGACTATAAATTAATATTGCACGAGATGACTAGACCCTAGTTGCGAACGATTTCATGAATTAGGAAATTGTTAACAAAATAATAAGGTGATAAAAGAAACGGGTGTCAATCAGCTACGAAAATCCTAAATCGTTGGTCTAAAATGGAACTAACCTACGAACAATTATGGTATGATTTACGATATATGGTAAAATACGAAATAAACAGACGGTTCGTCTGGAGGGAATAAATAAAAAATAATAAAAAAAAACCAACAATAAATCGGGGTTCACTATTTTTTTTTTCAATAAAACCGCATTCCAACATCTGTTTAAGAGTACATCCATATCTGAGTGTAATTTTAACACCATCAATAATTAAATTAGATTCTGTTAAAAACCATGTGTTTCAATAAAGAAAAACTGCTTTTTTGTTTTTAGAACAACGCTGTTATTTCTTTGATACTTGGTTCCTGTTCGATGTTTCATCATTAATTTATTTGCTTTCAGAAAACCGCTTATTGATTTTACGGCTTACTATCCCACAGATTGTAGGTACGCCTGGTTCCCAGATGTGGGAACCTGTCAGACTGATTATTCAAAGTCGCCATATTGATAACTCAGTATCTTTTCTGACAGTGGCAGTTACACTCAGATATGGCAGTACAAAAATGAGTGAGATACCAGTATTTAAACAGTTTTGTTCATCTGAAAAATCGTGGCAATCGTAAAGATTGTCGCAACGTCTCGAGTGGGGAATGCAGCGGCCGTCGTAACAGGTGAACTCGGACTCGTGGCACTCCGCCATCACTGGTGACCTCGACGCTCTCGTCATGAACCAAGCTAGACACCCATTGGAATATCAACCTTCCTATTAAGGCATTACAACCCTAATTCTATCCTAGACTTTACAGGTAGATCCTAAATGGTTATTCGAAATTATAAATGATGTACCTATTTAATGTTACCCTACTTAACATTGCCCTCGACTTCAATATTTTTCTTTTTTCACAATGGCGTATGTCTGGTGGTTGCAATATTGAATTTTAACTGCTTTCATTTCTTTAGGTACAGTTACAACAAGATTTAAGACAAATCGATCATCGATTCATCAAAATCAGCCCACGCGTTTGGTCTCTAGAACATTACCTTACCACCCAGCTGCCTGGCATAAGATTCTAGCATAAGCTTAGTGTTAAGTGTCAGGAAAGAGAGAAGGAAAAGACGTACCATTCCAGAGAAGGCACAATTAAATAGCATCTAGAAGTGCGTAGTGCGTTAGTTTCAACAGAGAATGTGCGAATAAAGCCCACTGGTACCTCAAACCACTTTAATGCATTTAACGTTCAATAAAATAATTCCTTCCTATCATCTGCTTCGAAGGACAAAACGTGAATGATTTTTTAATAATTTTAAATAGTTTAAATGCATTAATGACTACGGTGCAAGTGCGCTAAATATTGGTTCATCAAGTGCGTAAATTGATAGTGCTTCCCTTAATTTCTAAAGCGTGTCTGTGCCCTGTGCTTGCCAATTATGCATTAGTAAAAATAACCACTGAAGTTACGTTAGACTTTTTCATTTGGTCTGTAATCTGTATTGCATTTAGACCTTAGATATAATTCGTATTTAAGAATTCTTGTTATTCTTCATAACGTCAATAACAAGCATCAGCAACTCCTTTAATTTTGTAACGGTGTTAAGTTAAGTTTGTTTTACAATTTAAGATTGTTTTTGACTCTATCAATAAACTTTTATACATTTCCCTGTAGAGGAGCAGGACATACAAATGACTCTACTGTTAAAGAATTATCAAGTAAGGAATGACTTTAAAAAAACGAATCGATTAATTAAACAGAAGACTAAATATTGGAAGGTCTCTAACAATAACATTATTAATTTTCTTTGTAATTTCTCGTTATAGCTAGAAATATATCTTCTTTCATAAATATGTCTAATTCCTTTTTATAGCTATCAATGTATCTTCTTTAATAATTAAAACTTTAATTCCTCGTTATAAGTTGTAAGTATTATAAAGCAGAAATATGTATTAATACTTACGGCAGTTCGCTTCGTCAGATCCGTCTTCGCAATCATAGTGGTCGTCACAGAAGAAACTTTGGTCAATGCAGAGATTGTTCGACTGGCATCTAAATTGTTCTAACGTGCACGGCTCTGCAAAAGAACATAATTGTTCAAGACACGAAGTTGGGGTTTGAGGATGATGACGGTGAGGCCATATAATCAAAAATGTGCGGAACTAAGATAAGCTAGCGAAGAGCTTATATTTTCCTGTGTTCTCTGAAAGACTGTTAGCTGACTGCTGCTCTAGGGTTTTCCTTACTTTCTAGTACGGGCAACGTTATTAAAAATAAACTTAACCAAGAAGAATTACAGAACGTAATTATAAAGCATATATTTTATAACTAACCTGGTCCTGGTCTAGGGATCATGGTTTCGTTACAGTCGGTCTCGTCACTGCCATCTACACACTCAGGTATACCGTTGCATCGCTGCAAGTACGTAATGCATTCGTCGGATTTGCATCTAAAATAAAAACATTAGTTACAGAAACCTGAAGGTAAGGCAATATCTAACTTTCGCATAAAGCACACTTCGCTGTAGGCATCGACTTAGCAATTCGCAGTAAAATTAACATAAAAGTAAATAAAAATAAACGGTAAAAAGTACCGGGTAAAACAGGATAAAATAGAAACGCAGGGATAAACAGAGACAAAAGTTTGAAAGGATTTTTAACATTGATTAATTTGATATGTTACCAAAAAGTTCTCTTTTTTATGTGCTTAGTTTTACTTTACAAAGTAGATATGTTTTATGGCAGCATACCATAATAGTTAATCGTCAAAATTCCTCTCAAAGTATTGTTTCTATTCGCCCCGCTTTACGATAATAAACTCTTAGTTGTCAGTTACCTGAAGTCACCGGGGCGATCACAGTTGTAGCAGTCGACTTCGTCTGATCCATCAGAACAGTCACGGCGACCGTCGCAAATCTGACTGGCCGAAAAACACGTGCCGTCGCATGGGTGGGCACACTCTTTAAAAACAATACGACTCATTTGAATACAATAAATTTAAAAAAGTAAACATTCAAAGCAGACAACAGAAATAGGAGTATTTTGTCAACTGGACCTACTGGAACTGGACCTGCAGGATCAACAAACAAATCACGGTTTTACTTGGTTGACGGGCCGCGGTTCCTGTAGCAAGCGGGTCCATTTGACCAAAGACTCGAAATAGTCGAAAGACTCGCAAGCGAATGGTCGCTGAGGCGTTTGCCATGGCACCGACTGCACTTGCATAGGTAGTCGCAGTTTTATGCATCGGTTATTTTAAATTAGCCATGTTACAAAGCTAATTTAAATAAGCGATTCGGCAATGGATAAGGCCGGGACTCCATCAAAGCGGAGAGGAGATGTGCCAAATTCGACCAATCACAGGAACGGCGAAAGACCAGATGTAAAGTTTAACTATTGTGATTGGTCGATTTCCGCATATCTCCTCTCCGCTCCGCTCGTCTCCGCTTTGGTGGAGTCCCGACCTAATAGTCAGTGGCAACGAACCGCAATAAATAAGCAGAGACAACAAAATATATTTTTAAGGAAAATTGTGTTAGATCAGTGTTATCGATCGCGGAAATTTGTATTAACGTAAGGGAGATGAGCTTTCTGTTGGATTTGCACCGCCTCTCATTAGGGCCGAAAGTCAAAAATTGTAAAGAACGCTCAATGTCCCTTACGTTATTTTAAAATTTCCATGATCGTTGTCATTGCGATTCATTCCCAGCACTGTATAAACCAAGGCTTAGAAGCCTAACAAGAAGTGACAATATTGTAATAATACACTAATCATCACAAATATACGGGAAGTAAAACAAAACAAACCCTTCCTTATACAATTTACACTAGCATACACTCACACACATACAAACAGACACACACACGCTCACACACCGACATAAGCACACACTCACAAACACTCAAATTCCATACCGGCTTCTTTAAACGCTTATAAATGATTTGTTTTGTTTTTACTATTAGGTTTTATCCGTCCGAAGTTTCATCCAATAAATGAATATAATGAATTATTTACAATATTTACAGAACTAATATTATGATTAAATATATATTATTATTATTATAGGAAGGAAGAATTACAGGGCGTCAAATAATCATTCACATCGCTGTCAACAGGAAAAGTGCCCAGAAGGCAGAGATAGAGATTGTTTAAAATGTTTATATTGTTGGAATTTCTGTACTTAATCACAGTCATTATGTTTGCATAGAATATATTTTTTTAACAATGATTGTTAATTAAGCTCCGTAACATCCTATCACAGAGATTTTTTCCTATCAAAATGAAAGAAATCATTTTTTGTTTTACGTTTTTGTTTCAACATTTTACATATTCTTCATAAAGGGCAAAACAGACATGTATACATGTACAACAAAACTCGATAGAAATTGAATTTAAGTTTGAAACCTTAACATTCGTTAAACTATATATACCTTTATATATCCAACCTGGCATTTATTTTTAATGTAAAAAAATCATTAACTCTTACAAAACCAACGTCACAAGTGTTTCGATTTTTTTTTATGAGAAGTGTAGGTATTTCTATTGTCGATTAATTGAATTAGTCACATTCATATTTAATCCGTATTATAAAAATGATGACTGTAATTTCCGGATGAAATCAATCTTAAATAAATAAAAAATAACCCCGAGCTCAAATCTGAGTTCTGGAGAATCCATCCAAACATCGAGAAATAACTACTTAGACTTACTTTAATATACACTTTACCTTTGTGCTGCTTTTTACAAGCACTCTCCTTTGGATGTGCCGTAAATATTACCTGCTTACTACCTTTTCACAAATCATTGCTTAACTTAGGGTTAACGCTGTAGTTCAGATGTATTACCATAAACCGTATCAGTGAATTGCAGTTGGTGTTACTCATTGTTTTTTTTAAATCCAAATCATATATGAAAATAATGAATTAGTAAACTCATCCTGCGGGTCCCAAGTGAGTGCGGTCAGTTGACTAGGGCCGGGAACGCCATACGATTTGGATAAAAAAAAAAACAAGTAAACTCCACGAACATTGATGATCAAAAGTTGATGGCACTGCCTCTGAACGATTTAAGTATTATTTTAGTACAAAATTAAACAGATAAATATGTATCTAAACTGAATGTACCTGTATCACAGCCATCCTCGTCTTCGCCTCCATCGCATTCGGTTAAACCGTTACATTTTTCCGCACACTGGACACGAGATCCTGCATTGCAGATGAAACGTCCAGCCGGACACCGACCTGAAAACATCGCCAAGTTTTAAATCTTCGTCGTTGCTGCCCCGGAACCCCCAGCGTGATTAACACATTGCGAGATACTACGACTGTTACCACTTGAAGAACAAAATAATAGAAGAATTTCGTAGTTGACAAATAAACTGGCTGAAATATCAAAGAAAAACGAAGAAACATTCGATCTGAATGTACGAGTTCTAACTACTAGAAAACAACAAATATAAAGACAATGCTAGAATATAAACAGAAAGAGAACAATATTCATGCGAAAGACATGCGCATGCTTCTAGCTATAATAATGAAATGTGGACCTTTTATCACATTCGATGGTTCACAGTAATTCTCGTCAGAACGATCGGGACAATCGTATTGACCGTCGCATCGTCTCCGAAAACTTACAATATATGTTCCGTCGATGCATTTCCAGTGGTCATTTCCATCGGCCCCTAAATATTTACACAAACATGATGATTCTTAGAAAAAATATTCGTTCTTTTCACCGTCCGTCAAATCGTCAATCGTTCAAAGTTGGCAGATCTTTGGATGAAGTGAGCATCAGTTTAGTGTTATGGGTAATTATTATAGTTTCCTGACTTTGGTTTTACATTGGCTTAAGTTTAGTTTCAATATTTATTTTCATATTGATACCGCAAACGGTATGATTAAAAAGATTTTCTTCACATTTACAAAAAATTCAGTCACAAAGATTAGGGAAATATTATCTTTTTAAAACGATTTCTGACGTCCGATAAATTTGAACGGGTGATAAAATGATTACAAAAGAAGGCATTCATCAAGCGTTACTTACCACAATTGTATTCGTCTTCACCGTTACTGCAATCATCCCGACCGTTACAAAGATAGGCTATATTTATACAAGAACCGTCCCGACACGGGTATTGGTCCCTTTTGCAAGGGCAGCTGGTCTCGTCGGTGCCGTCATTGCACTCCACTGTTCCATTGCATCTGGCGTCGGCTCGCACGCACATTCCACTCGTGCATTCATATTCATAAGCCATGCAAACTGGGCCTGCCGTAATAGTGTGCCATAACCACATAAATACATTAGGAAGGGAGTCATCATAAACAAGAATCCCTTTCTAATGCCATATTAAAATAAGTAATAAAAGCATTCAAAATGATGGTCTGTTCAGTTTAATCTTAATCATCTAAAATGATAAACTTGAAGCGAATGCCCGGCAGGTGAAAATTCGAATGCATTAAACTTAGTGTTATCTAGTTAACTGTGTTCAGCGTATTTCACGTATAAAAGGCGATCGCTTCAACTTCATATTAATTAATCAATGTTATGAATATCTAGTAAAGTGCAGCTTTAATGCTGTGCAATTAAGTAGGTAACTGAATGTAAAAATTAGTTCGAAGAGCAACATGCTAAAGGGAGGTATAAAGATTCACCGTCACCTTTTCAAAATATTGACATCTAAAAAATTTACAAAAATCATTGTTTAAAAATTTGGAAAAAGTTCAAACCATAAGAACAATCGCGTTCATCAGAACCATCTTGACAGTCATGAGTTCTGTCACAATGCTTGGATGCGGGAATGCAGTGTCCATTATCACATTTGAAGTCACTTGCGCCACATGCTAGTCGGTAAAAGAAATATATTGCAGTCATATTGATTACTTTAGAAGCTGACAAATCACCAGCAATTCAGAAATTAAAGATTGAAAAATAATAATGAAGAGAAGAAAAAATTGTTTGAGAAATTGAAATGATAAAACCAATCACCATGAAGACTCATTGGAGAGAAAGAAATGAAAATAAAGTCAGAATATAACAGATTCAAATAAGGAAAAAAAGACAGTACTAAGCGAAGTAGCAAGAACCCTAAACGGAAAAAATAACTTACGGCAATTTTGTTCGTCTGAAAAATCTCCGGGCGTACAATCATATTGACGATTGCATCTGAGAGACTCGGAAATGATTTTTCCACTTCTGCATTTAAAGTAGCCAGTGGCTGGAAATACATGCAAAGCCATACATGTAAACTGATCATTGTAATTTTTGAGGTTGGATGGTAATAAGAAACTATCATGCATGAGGTAAGACATAGTTTCAGTGATAATAATGTTGTGAATTAATATGGAGCTTGAAACGTTAACTGACTGTTGATGAGATCTATTGGGGGTGGACTAAGTGTTTGTTCAATCTATATGGGAATGGTTGTCTTACCGATGCAGTTCCTTTCGTCCGACCTATCAGTGGGACAATCAACGCGTCCGTCACATCGTTTACTCCGTTTGATACAGCTCCCATGATCGCATTGCCATTGGTCTGATCTGCATGCTTTTAGAATTACATCGTTTATTGTACACGTTGTTATTGGATTAGTTAATTTAGTATCCGCGCCATTGTTTATGTGATTTTGTTTATATGCTACACGATTCATATGATTACTTGCTAATGAATGTTTTGTTTGAATAATTTAATATTAGTAAAATGAAAGATCGTTGTTAACCCTTACATAGCAGAACGAAAGTTTTTCGTGACTCACAGCACAAGAGACATTGAGTTTCAAATTTGACTCAGATTTAAACAAGATTTTACGAAATATGAGTATGCATCTTGTACTCAACAAGTTATTAATTTAAAATGAATCCTTTGGATATAAACAAAACCACAATTTGGTTAGTTGCGTTCAAGCGAATACTTACGACATCCAATTTCGTCGGTACCGTCTTTTTTGCAGTCCTTGAAACCGTCGCAACGGAGTAGGATGGACACGCAGGAGCCATCGCGGCACCTGAACCGTCCCGTGTCCTTGCAGACATGGTCACCGGCCCACCATATAGCCGTAGACACTTACCGTACAAATAATCCACGAAAGCAGCGTGTGACAATTTATCGTTAGTTAAATGTTCATTTGTTTTTGGATTGGTATGTGATAACGAGCTGGGTCAAGAATTTTTGTGAGCAAAAGATTTCTAGTTGCAGATTTAGTTGAGTACAACGTTATTCTTGACTTGATTTCACTTTTGCCTTAAATTTTGCTCGATCATTAGTCTAGATAGTATATCATGCGATATGCTCTATGCTCATGCACATTTTGGCAGTCGTCACATTCCAATGGTTAAATTTCCGACTGTTTCATATCTAGCAGTTTTGCTAGAACCAGTCAAGATCATCCTCTTGCCGATCAGCTTCAATCTGCTGTGCTGCTCATAGTCTCTCGATTGTTGAGTCTGACTTCTTATCACTGTCTACTGTGTACTTACCACAGTCTCGTTCATCGGAGCCGTCAGCACAGTGATATTCGCCATCACAGCGTTTGCGATCTTCAATGCAGACGCCGTCACTCTCGCAGCGGAATTCGTCGTTTCGGCATTCTACAGAACAAAGAAAGAGTATCAGAAAGAAGTCAATTTGTTTTTTGTTATCTTACAAATTATTGCCGAATTCTCGGTACATGGTAGTAGAGCTATTGTTTACGCAAGTGTATGTGTCTACTCACCTACAAAGCCAAACAAGGATAGAATTGGCTATTTAACTACTGTTAAAAAAATTATCATGGACGAGGCAAAAGAATGGATGATATCTTGTGGCGTTATGAAGTTTCTGCCTACCCCCCATGGAAAAGCGTCGTTTATGTAGGTACTAGTAAGATACGTACCGCAGCCTAGTTCATCGTCCTGGTCCGGGCAGTCGTATACGTTGTTACAGCGGCGGCTTGACTCAATGCAGTTACCGCTACGGCATCTGAAGTCGTCGGCACCACATGCTCCTGTTGACAAATATAAATAAAATATTAATAACTTTATAAAAACATTTACAACGCCAACAAACAACATTAACGACGCCATCTAGTGACGTCGCCAGGTACTAACGTGACAGTACTGGTGCTAAGCCGCGGATAAGTAGTATTTCCGTTTTTGTTCTTTTCGTGAAACATTTGATTTATGGGTCATACACAAAAACTGAACATTTCAAAACATAAATAATAAAACTGCACGAATTGGTAGGAAACATTATATTTATTTAAAGTTAGATAATAATAATCTTACAATAATATCACTAGAGATCAGTCTTGGATATTTTAGTCACAAATCACGTTTTTAGTTTTTTTACGTCTACAGAAGAGATCGTGTTGTCTACAGAACAGAACAAAAATGGCATTATATAATCATATCAATAACATAAAGAATAGAAAAAAATAAAAAATAAAAACTTTAAATGAAGTTCTCTTTATCCCGTAAAAAAAACAATCAAAAATGTTTACCAATTCAGTATAAAAAATAATAAAAAATGTCCACAGAACAGACATTATGCTTCTGTGGACATATAAATGAAAAGAATATAATAAAATATTATCCTCGTCAGGATCGTCCCAAATGAAATTCTTCGGCCGTTTTTTTCTGTGGTGAATCTTCAGAAGCTTCAGAGTCGTCTGAATAAATTTTTAAGACACCTAAGTCTACAGTAAAGATGTCTACACGAGAGACATATTTTCGTAAATCAAAGATGGCATCCTGCATTATGAGGTTAGAATTTAAGCAATATGATATTGGCATACCGTGCCCAAACGCATACACTGTCTTGATCTTTTTATTTATTTGAAGAGGCTACTTTCTCAGGTATCCTTGACACAGGAAAGAACCACTAACATGAACCAAAAACTTGTGTAACTGAATAAAATTGGTATTTTTCACGTCACACGCACTTTACGTAAAATTCACAACCGAGCAAATGACAGAGAATACAGTGCTACTAACACAAAAAACAAAATAATAACGATGCGCTCATGTTTGGCAAATTTTGACCTATTTTATGTGTCTACAGGAGTAGACCTAAAATCTGCGAACATAATGTGTATTCGTTTTATTTCAAAATTTAAGATCATATATTTTTTAAAGCATTGTGTTTTGCTTTTTTGATAATATAACTAATGTAATGAAACGAAAAAAAATTGATCTATAGTATGTAATATATTTTTAACCATCACTTAAACTCTAATACTTGTCCTGCGAACAGTCGACAGAAGGAGATTTTTTCACATTCAAAAGGATAAAATATTAAGTAAATGTTAGTAAAGCGCTAGTTTTTAATGAACGACGATAAGTTTTCAAGACAAAATAACTATTAAATGTATTTAATGTTGATAAAATAATAAAATAACGATTTTATGTTGCATGAACATATTTTTTTCGTTTTTTGTGTATGACCCTTATTTAAAATTTTCATCAAAACGAGATGGCCCTAACAAGACAGAAACGATTATTTTCAGACATCACTTCACAACACACTTCAGAACAACTTTTTGTTCCAAAAATAAGAGTAAGATGGCGCTGTAGTGGCTTCAGTAAAAGCTACATGGGGATACGGTTGCGTTGATCAAACTGTTTAACTTTTACAAAGTTTAAGTCTCAACGCGATGCAAGACTGTGGTTGCTTATGCAACTATCTCTGCACCAATTTCTGTGACAGACTTTGGTAAGATAAATTGACGTTTCTCTGTATATACTTACTTACGAATTTGGAGTGTTTGAACAAGACATTGCTACGGAGCATTTAATTTAGAGACATACGAATCTGTTAATGATACAGATATGTCAGGTTGGAACTTGGGAACTAAGTGCTAGTATCAGTTGGCAGCTAGGAGCGTTTGTTGTATTTAAGATAGCTCGCAACATCAAGTCGTGACAGTATACTTTTTATACCAGACCTATCATCATCATTTCAGCCAAAAGACGTCCACTGCTGGACATAGGCCTACCCCAGGTGTCACCACATTGACCGGTCCCGTGCGACTCTCATCCAGCGGGTCCCCGCAACCTTGACCAGGTCGTCGGTCCACCTAGTGGGAGGCCTTCCAACCCAACGTCTTCCGGTTCGCAGTCGCCATTCCAGAACTTTTCGGACTATTATATATTTTATACCTATGTCTTAGTGTGAATTTGATTGCATTAGAAAAAGAAAACTTTACAATAATGAACTTGAAATAGAATATCACACCACCCAAAGCTCATCAAATCGTACACACCACTTCCCACCTCGCTCACGTAAGCTCACGTTTAACAAGTGCTCAAACGACACAACTCTAGTTAGCATAAATCGACAATAAAAAAAAGGAAAAGAGGAGCGTAGTCCCGACAAATTTTCCACATCTTTTGTTCTATAAACAGTACACCTATGCGTATTAAAATTCCGTCGTTGTTCGCCGGGGCCTACTACGTGCTATACTTAAGACTGCATAAATAGGCGAGTACCCGCGAGTCTTACGGTTCAGAGTTTGCGCGTACGCTGGTGAAAATCACCAAGTTCGTCGGGCTTGGGTAGGTATTATGTATCGCTACCACGTGGCGGTGTTTAACAGTCCAGAGACGCGCGGCCCGCGAGAAATCAAGTTGGGTGCGATAAGCTTCTTTTTTACTGACGCTCAAGGAGTTTTTGGATACTTTTAATGTCTTATCCAAAATAATGATGGATATAAATATGGAAGAAGGCAAAAGAAAAGATGCGATGGATTGTGTGAGAAATGATATAAAAGGGTAGGAGTAATCATAACCCCATAATATCATAATCATATTTATTCACGAATTAGAGACAACCATACAGAGTAACTTAATAATAGACACAAAATAGATTGAATGTGAAATTGTACAATGTAAAGATGGTTATGCCGCCTTTAGACAGATTCGTTCTATCCCCTCGTACCTACTAGTATAAAACTGTATCACGAGCGGATAGTCTATTTCAACCCAACAACAGATTCTCACAAGTTTTCAGTTACAAGACGTAGCAGTAGTTTGATCGAATACCATCCCTGTGGTAACTTTTCTGGTACCTCTTGATAAAAACTCTTTTTAATAAAGGATCGTGCTTTCGCAGTCCCTATGCGTACTGAACATCTGCATCAAGCCAGCTTTTGCCCTTTTGCTCCACGCGAGGTTTCTGTCAGGTAATAGTAATATGGTAATCATAATGCAGAATAATAATATGTTATATCATCATATTAATTAAGTTACAAATGATTGGAAGGCTGACTGACCTGGTGTTGGCTTTGTCCAGCAGTGGGATTATGTAGGCTAACCGCAACGGTAAGGAGTGATAGTCTAGTGGTGTAACCGTGGGAATGCAATGTCATAGGTCTCAGGTTTGAACCCAAGACCTCTTGAGTTTATTTTTAATTCATGTCCATTTGCTTCAGTGAAAGAAAACCAGCATGCCTGAGAGATATCTCGCGACGTCAAATACCAAGGCGGCATAAAAGCTCGACACCAGGATAGGCATTGTTTTTTTTTTTTTTTTAAACGTTGCCCCACATTAGGAATTTCTCCTGTATCGTGGGTGCGTTCACAAACATTAAACTCACATGCACAAATACACCCAGACCCGAAACAACTATCTGTAGGCCATACAAATATTTGTTCCGTGCGGGGATCGAACCCGCGACACGCAGCGCAGCAGTCCAATCGCTCAGCCACTGCGCCAACCGTCATCAGAGAAAGAAGTATGAAGTGTCTATGTATTTGCATCAAATTATGATTATCTACCTTCCTATCCTACCTACTACCTGCCTACTTGACGCTTGGCGTTGTCACAATAATGTCAAAAACAATAAAACAACAACAGAAAACTAGCCAAATTATCGACGCGCTCATTCCAGAGATGCGTCAAGTTAATATGACCGAGTAGTATATTTTATTGTATTGAGAGACTAGCTCTAGTACTAAACATTTGCAGTTGTGACGTCATGTCGTTGCAATTTAGGCCGGTAGGCCGGTCAGGTACGCATTAGCATTAATGGAAAGATTTATGTAACACGCTTTGGACAGTTTAAACGGTTAATAGCAAAAGCAATGTCGTTAGCTCTGTGCCTTTTAGATTTCCAATTAACAAACAGTAATTGAACAGACTGTAAACCTATTTCTATGAGAACGTCAGTACATCAAGCTACTACATACAATCTCTTAAAATTTAAAATTTCACAGATGTTCAACTTTATTGCCTAAGGAATTAGGTTCAAGGTTGATTCGGAATCTGTGTCTGAACATCCTGTACCTTATACATTCGGTACATATACAGGATGTATATGTATAGGATCATCATCATCCGGTACAGATTTAGTTGAGACAAAAGACCAATTAGTGCATACACTGATAAGTCTTCTGTCTGTTCATTGTTGTTCGAAATTAAACTATGAGGCACTTGATATCGTGTCCAGCCAGTCCTGTTACTTGCACATCACAGGAGCTGATGGAGGCTACTGAAGGTGCCAAACTGGTCGCTAAATTTTGGGACGACTCAATTTAAATTGTCATCGACACGCCAAGAAGAAGATTCGAAATTGTGTCTTGAAAAATTCCCCTATTAGTATCTTATTTTAATGCTACGATTGAAATCGACTTTTATTAGAAGAAGTTAACTTGGGCTGAAAAAATATTTTGTTGTCATAATAATTTAATTTTCATGCCCAGTGAGCTGTTGGTCGAAATAATCACTTCCTGGAGCTCTACACTCCTAGAAACCATTGCAGCAGACCTCGTAGGCGTAGGAGATGGTGGGACCATCTGCACAAGACTAACGACCAGTGAACCATATTGGTATAGGGTAGGTAGACGACAAAAAAATCTTAAAACATATTTTTTTCTTTTTCACGTAAACAAAAAATTAAGGCAATACAGCGCTTAAAAAACTCGTGTGACGTCACGTTTCAGTACATTTATTACCACAAAGTGTCTCATGTTCTTAGACGCGTTTTATTGGGTGTTTCGTCGTTTCGTCAATTTTTATAAATTTAGTGAAACAAAAACACGTATCCAATATGGTCAGGTGACATCCCTTTTAGATCATAACTACTGCAGGAAGTCACGGGTCAGAGGCTTTTGCTCACCTGTGGTATGATGCAGGTCAGGCTACCGGTATTAGTATCATAATTTACAACAAAAGATCCGAAACCTCAATACTAAAAGCACATTTTCAAAATAAATCTTTAATTGGCATGGCTTTATTTGTGAAAAAGTGATATCTACGCATAAATCAAAGTCGTCTAGTATTAAAGATCGTAACCAAAATAAACATTTGGGATCCACTTTGTACGTAGCAACACAGCGTTCGTGAAAACCTCAAATAAGGTTTCCTCGACGTTCATATGAGGGTAATAATATTTTATTAAAAGCTTTCTAGCGTAGGGGGCGTAGGGGGCGTAAGGGGCGTCCCAACGACAAGTCGACGACGCATCACTCTCTCAACGTAACTCAATGTTACACAATTACTTAAATATCCGATTTTTTACTTTAAACATTTATTATCGATGCTCTCGAGAACAAAATCTGTTTTTTTTTTCAAGAAAGATGGCAGTCTATCAACTGGTTGTCTATGTACTCGTATAAATCTACAAGTATAGTTGGTCATGTCTTCAAATAATCCCTATTAGGATACTTGGTACGTTTACTCGTAAAATAACTGCGTTGGTAGCCGATTTACTATAGGAAGAAGTCCTTTAAAAATACCACTAAAATTAACATAGATCTATCTACCTAATAATATATATTAATTATATTCGTTTCATCGACAGTACCCACATATCAATTAATTCTGTTTACCGTACGGGACTCATCGAAATCAAGAGGTCAAACTAAATTGTGCCCTGGGTAAACGTTGCACAAAGGGCAGGAGTTTGTGCAGACCCTAGCTCGAAGACCACAACAGTGCGACTATACACGGCATGCTAGGAATTATAAGTAGGCTCTCGAACACTAGGTAAGACCGAATTGTGGAATAGCCGGCCTTACACTAACACAAAAAGAAATAGAAAAGCAACATCTCGCTGTTCTTAAAATTCTGCCGTTGGTTATGAACCGTTTGCATAATGTAATTCAAGCAAGTCTTTTAAAAAAATATTATTCTTTTACTTTCTTTATCTACCCAAATATCATAAACCCTCTCTAATGCCTTCAAAAACCATAGGCAATGACCAGCATTACCAACCAGCAGAAATAAACAGAACAGTAATGAACCCTGTACAGGTGTTTAAAATAAGACGACAAAAGCCACCTTTAAAAGGAAATTCTCAGTATAATAGCAGTCACGAAATCCGGTTTTGTGCCCCAGCCCGGTTGATAGCAATAGGATCGCCCCTATTACATACTATTATATTAGGTGCCCCAAGATAGGTGTGCCTGTAATTCCCGAAGGCCTAAGACTTCGGGAATTGCAGGCGTGATGTAATGTGTTGTGTAAAAGCCGACTTTGACTAGGAGTCTTTGGTCAATTGGATCCACTCGAAATGTACCCGCGGGTCCAGCCGATCAGTTCAAAATTTTTCACTCGACTGTATCCACTGGTAGCTTTAAGCAATAGAAGAAGGATAGAAGTTTGCATGTCCCATTGAAAAATAAAATATTTTTCGAAAAATGTTGTCAACTGGACCTGCGGGTCCATTAGCGAACGGTTGCAGTTGAGACTCCAAAGACTCCAAAGACGTTGCGCTGGAAGGCCTAGGGTCTAGGTGGACCGATGACCTGGTCAAGGTTGCAGGAAACCGCTGGATGAGAGACGCACGGGACCGGTCAATGTGGCGACGCCTGGGGGAGGCCTATGTTCAGCAGTGGACGTCTTTTGGCTGAAATGATGATGATGATGAAAGTCTCCTTGCTTTAGGTAGGTATTTAATACTATTATAACTATACGGGGAAAACAGAAGCTTCACTGCACTGGATTGAAATATATTCCACGAATAATAAGGTACGAATAATCACTGACTTTTCGTGAAACAACCAAACATTTACATTGAATTACCGAAACAATACGAAAGTTTCCAATTTGCCAGATAGATCCTAGTACTTGAAATTGGAACTTAGTTTATCATAACGATGGTTACTCCCGGAACTGTGTCTAAACTTGGGCAGCAGCTTTAAATTGAATAAAGCTCTTTATTCACGCTCCGAAAACAACTAGCGTTGGGCATAAACCCGGGAAAACTGGTTTTGTTAGGGGATCAAAACTCGGTTTTAACTAATGAGGAACCGGAGAATGAAAGACTTTCACACTAACCACCACAGGTTACGCATAGAATTATCTCTCTGTATATTTATGACTTTTTTTGGGAGCTTGGAAATCATCAAATGACTACTCCCGCTCTGAGCAGAGCGGTAGGGAGTGTCAGACTTCTACTGACTAAAAACCACCCATGTTCCTTCTTAGCCCTTTATGTCGAGGCCACGGTTTCTCTGAAGAACAACCCGCAGCCCCGACGGGATATATATATATATATATATATATTATATACTTATTTATATATATTATTATGTATATTTAAAAAAAAACATTGCCCCACACTTGGAATTTCTCCTGTATCCAAATATTTGTTCCGTGCGGGGATCGAACCCGCGACACACAGCGCAGCAATCCATTGCTTGAGCCACTGCGCCAACCGTGCCATCAAATATATGACTGAGCTTGTCTTTGATCTTTGATACAAACTGATCGTACCGCTCGCATGTTGTATCCGTCACAACTGTATACACCGCCTCAGGGTGCGTTCACAGTATCACATAGACCGGTTCGGAGAACACCGGCCGGCGTTATTTCATACAAAGCGCGTTAGGTTTGTTACAAATAACAAAAGAAGTGACATGTAAAAATAAACCTTATTACAATGATGCAAAACTCTGTTTTGAACGTGATAAAAATCAGCTCCGGTCTGTGTGAAAGGACCCTAAGCAGAGTTAAGATCCGTTTACAATAGAATTCGACAAGTTGAAATAAAAGTAAAATTAGAACAGATTGGTTAATACTAATTTGTTAGAGATCATATGCATAATAATTAATACAGTGTCCTTTATACAACAGCCTGTATAGTAACATCAAGCCTGTGTATCCGTGAATGGATTGGCAGAGGTGTAGATATCTATTTACTCGTATTCTACTATAAGACGGTCTAAAAATTTCTAAAAAGCCGTAACATTTTTTTTTTTTATATGGGCTTACTCTTGACCTCAATCTTGCCCTAAGGGCAGAGATGAGGTCGACGATGGGACGAGCTTACCCAAAAGAAGCCTATTTACTCGCGACTTAAATAGATACATACTTATATACAATACTTTACTTACAATACATACGATACTTAAATACATACATATATTATTAATTTAGTAACAACAAACGCACACAAAACTGACTGCCGTCCTCGTTGGTCTAGTTGTCGCGACTGCTGTGCGTGTGGTCTGGGTTCGATTCTCGGGTCGGGCAAAGTGTTTAGGTGTTACCAGTAACAGCCACAGAGTCTGGATTTGTACCCGTTTTATGGCACTATGCTCGCGTCCTTTTTTTAAACGGTTTTATTTAGCTCACCCCGTTTGTTTTATTCTTGGATCAAATTTAGTAATTCAAATTTCACCCTCTTCCTGTCAACCGATTAATCTGAAATTTTGTATACACTTTGGATTTTGGTGACAATACAATTATGTTTATTCATTATCATTATAAATTCAAGATGGCCGCCGCTACAAAATGGCGGATAATTTATGTTTTATTAATCCCATCAATATGGGTATCAAATGAAAGGGCTCAACAAGCAGAATACAATATACTATATAAAATTAAAATCCAAGATGGCGGCTAAAAACTAGAAAATAAAAATAGGTAAAAAAACTTTTTAAGTTAAACGGTTTTATGTTAAACATACATTGCAATGTTTAAGATAAATGTACTAAAAACCAAAAAATAATAAAATAGATACAGTCGTGGGAAAAAACCGTGGGGCACGTCAATTCGGAACTGTCGTGCTGCGGAAATTACAATTGACGTGCCCCACGGTTTTTTCCCACGACTGTATCTATTTTATTATTTTTTGGTTTTTAGTACATTTATCTTAAACATTGCAATGTATGTTTAACATAAAACCGTTTAACTTAAAAAGTTTTTTTACCTATTTTTTTTTAAATAAAAACTTTTGCCCGCACTCTCCTGCACATACACCCAGATCCGGAATAACTATCTGTAGACCATACAAAGTTGTTCCGTGTGGCGATCGAACCCGCGACACTACAGTCAAATCGCTTAGCCACTGCGCCAACCGCGTCGTCCTAAACAAACATGGGACTGAATCATAACTTTCGAATTATGGGAGTATAACTGTATAGGTACACCTCTGTCATCTCCTTTGGGGTTCTCAGGCGTGATGTTCTGTTATAACTCTGAACTAAAACTGTAAATGGTTGTAAAAATCAATCAAAGTTATCAGTAACCATAGTGAAATGCTTGTTAGGGGCGCTCCGTGAGTTGTATTGTCCCCTACAACAGGTTCATTATTAAGTTACGAGGCAATATTTACATTGCCTATTGAGGTTTCTTCGGATTTCTATAATACTGTTAATTTTAGCTTGGGCACAAGTTACTCTTCCCATACGCATGGGAGAACTCAGCGTCTGCTTGTCTTGTTAGTTTATTTAATAGTTTTTAAAGAACAGTTACTTTACTCTTAGAATCAATAATAACATTTCATTTGTTTATTTGTATAAGATTTGTGTATCTAGGCCTGATGTATAAACGCGGACGAGGCAATACGAGTGTGTTAGATCGGCTTTCTGCCCACCCCATGGGAAAATGTTTGCCAATGCAACGGTGCAAAGGCATAGGAAAAAGGGAGTTTATGTTTGTATGTATTATATTATTACGTATAAGATCTTACTTAGTCTTGCTAGTATAGTGGTTCAAGTCTGAAATAACAAGACGTGACTTCCCGAGGGGGGGAGAAAGGGGGTACTTAACTGGATTAACTTATGTCAATCTATACAATGTCTTTGATCATAAACAGCTTACAAAATGTCACAACGCCCTCAGCTAATAGAAAACATCCCTGCATCCTGAGGGAAAACTGTATTTAATATAGCATCTCAATGACTTCTAGGTCAAATGGCTAATGAACAAGTTTCAAGTTTGGTGTTGTTCAGTACAAAAAAAAAAACCTTTGAACGTAAACTGCCTACCGCTACCTTATCCTGAAACGAAATTGTGCTAAAACTAAAATCTAAATCCGATCGTTCATACTAAATACGAGTATGATGTATTAACATAGGAAAAGCTCGCAATCGAAACGAGTTTATTTTAACAAATAGTCTATAGACAAGGTAAAAAAATTGCTAGTCTCTTTTATTATACTGGTTAAGCAAATACCACAGTATAAGTATCAAGGTTAGGTTAGCATTATTTTATTTATAAAGCACGAAAGCAAGACAGATCCCCGGGTATGAAAAGTCGAAGGAAAACCCGTGGACGCGGTAATAACTATCTGTATACGCGTCCAGGTATTTAGACGAAGATAATAATATGTCTACTTGTCTAGGCACCTAAAAATAAATCGTACAAGGAAATTAATCTTTTCTACACAAATTAAATTTTGGCACTCATGATAAAAAAAATCCTTACAGCAAAACAACAAAAATCGTCGGCAATTTTTCTTCCGCGGCAAATATACCGCATCCTCATTTCGTATGTCCACGACGCTAACGTAATAGGTTCCAGACAGGGCAAACCGGCAAATAAATTAAACTGTGTAATAAGTAGTAGCTAGTCTGCACCAGGTACAGGGTAACTCTTATTACAAAATTGTCCCCGCGGTCGTGAGCAGGCCACTTCTTTGCCCCCTCTATTACTATTATGAAAAGTCTCTTAAAGCTTCGTGTTTCGATCACGACGACTGAAGATAGTTTTTTTTTTGGTGCCATGATTGACATGCCTGCAATGATTTTTTAACAAGTTTAACTATTTGATTTAGGTTGCGCGCACACGGAAAAGTTCCTTCAGTCATTTTGGTGACTTTGATTGTGAAAGTGTATAGTATTCATAGAGTCTCCAAGCAATGCAGTCTATTAACGGTGGTTTTCAGTCAGTCCACGTTAGTTGCCTCTCAGTTTATGACTTCTTTTGGAATGTTTGTACTTATATTTTTGTTAAACTTTCAAGGCGTTTCATATTTTTCTACAAAAGCTTTCAACGGTGACGTAAGATTTTCAGTAACATATGTCAATGCAATTTTGACTTTACCACTGCCACTGACTAGGCTCTCGGGACAGTTAAGGCCGCTTGCAGCCTGCTGACTAACTTAATTTCGTACCACGGCTTGACCTACCTATTCTTCTCTTATAATTTGTGCCAACTCAAGATAAAATCTATGTCTGTCTATTATATAGGAATAACCTGTAATGACACACATTTTCAACCATTTCAAGTAACTTACGTGTTATGTTTATGTGAAGCGTTCATAGTTGACACCACAATAGCGACTGTATATTATAATTGTCAGAAAATGGTAAATGCTGCTTCAACTAGGCCTTACTAGGCCTAACGCTTACTAAACATGGGACCACTGAGACTTTATTACATCACGATTTATAGCTAGCAGAGCAGGTATGGACAGCGTGATTTTATTTGAGATGAGTTGCATTTAAGAGTACTTTTAATGACATCAACTCAAAAGTAGAAAAGCGTGGCAATTCAAAATTCAATTTTGCTTCAGAACTATTTTCGGGGTTTTAAAAACTTTAAGATCAGAAAGCATGTCATTGTGTCTAATCGTAAACAAACAAACCCTAAGTTGTGACTGATTTACTTTTCATGCACACATGAGACATTCAGACTAGTTTTTATTCCCGGCTCGTCTTACATTTTCTCACGATCGTTGTTGCTTGTTTTGACGTCAATTGAACGTCAATGCGAAAATTTATTACATCTCATGCTGATTTACGCTCCATTTCACGTGTGTCGTTGTTACATTAGTATGTGGCAAGGGATGTGTTTCAAACGATTGTTTTGATATAAAGTTGCATACACAAAGACTATTTGTAAGCGGATTTTTGCAATCGCAAATCTACCAAAGTGCAGTGATGGCAGATGGAGTAAAGCTAATTGATTGGAGTTCAAAGATATTGTTGTCGTCCGACGGCGAGATGAACAGGCGAGTTTATTGCTATTTCCGGTAAATCTGGATGAGGCGTGCATGGCAACGAAGAACACTAGCTTCTATTAACTGCCACGTCTTTCTACATCGTTCTCACTTAGATGTAGGTATGATCTGAACATGATTGATGCTACCAAGATTTTGTAACAATATTTTGTGAAGAGAAGTGTCCATGAAGTATTATAGATCTACGCTTTGGAATGGGCAAATGTACTTTCACAAGTTGTTATGCCTTTTCAGACATTTAAAAGTCCATAAAGGTTTAATTGAAATAAATGCTTTGAAGAAGGCTATGGCTATGGCTAAGATGACAACGAAAAAAAAAAACCTTAGAAAAAATCGCAATAGTTGTTTCGTGTTTCTTCATCTATTCATACTGCTAAATGGTGCTTAAAGACTTTGGTGTTCATGCAGCTTTCGATTTTATAGGGAATTTCAGCCAGCTTATAAACCCTAAGCTATTCCATATTTCTGCGGAAAATCATCTGATATTTAATCCTGTGAATTGTTTGCCTAAATGTCAGATCTAATTGTAATGATGAAATTCATCAATACTCGAAGACGTATTTCAGCGGAAATTTATTTTGAATTATATACGCTGTATTCTTTATCTCTGTTGTTCTAGTTATTTTATTATGGATTTACTATGGAGAGTATAATTGGATGGGATGCATTTTCGACAACTACGAGTTTCGGCAATTACGAGTAAATATTACGCTGGAATTCATTCAATAATGTGAGCTTGTATAAATTGTTACATGGGTATTAATATACCTAGGTGTTAGGTAGACATCCATTCAAAATATGAACATTTATGTGAGGCCAATAAATTCTACATAGTTATTGCAGAGATACGTAGATTTTATTCGATTTTATTTCATTCTTCGTTATTGATGTAGGCTTTTCCAGATATTTGTAAAAAAAAATGTGGTACAAACTACAAATAGTTAATAAATAAAATATGAAAAAGTATCAAAATGGACAGAATAGAGCGTTGAAAAATTTCTCCATAGTTGCCAATAGATACAGTGCCCGGAGGGCTGGCCGTGCATTGTTTTTTTTTTTTTAATAAAATAGATACATTTTTTCATTCACTTTGTATTTGATCCTGGTGTAGTTGTATCTGAATACGTCAATATTTAAGACTAGTCGAGAAGCTAATTAATAACTAGTTAATTAGGCAACTGTACCTACTTGTTAACTGGTCATTAGTTATCTGATCTATCAACGTCAGGGTTCATTATATTAGTCCAGTATTATCAACCTCGTACTCTTATTATTAATTTTCAAGTCATCTTCTTAGTAGACCCCACCATAATTCATAAAAATTATAACCAGAAGATGATTGCAGTAATCAAAACCCTTCATGTATCTGTGAAAACATTGACAGCTCTTGAGACAATTCTTGACTATAATATTCTATTTAAATGCTCCATTATGTGGATACCTGAAACACATTTCTAACAGGTGTACTCACAGATGTTTTGACCTACACCGTTGCATTGTCAATCGTTTAAATAATTCCCCGTGACGGCTCTATTGTCGTGGCATACGACAAAAAGCCTCTCGAATCACTAAGTCAGTACAGGGTAATGACCGAGCCTTCGTTTAGTACACACTGACTTGAATTATAAAGAACGCCTTCAAACGCGGGTCTTCGTAAAGAGACACATTTCACATTTGTACATCGTTAGGCGACACAATGGCGATTGATGAAATATGCAAAACATGGGATAAACCTAATCCTATTATGTGCGGTATGCTTTGAACGAGACGTTTACGGAACGTTGTGGAACTATGGTCAGATATTATCCCATCGCTATTTTGTTATGAGTGATAGCGTGACCGTATCTAATACTACATTACCGTCTACTGATTGAATTGATTGATACATTATACGGCACTCTACCATATTAAACTAAAAAAAAAGATGAAAATGTCGACGGATGTTCCATTTTTCAATAAACGTCCTAATATCGTTTATAGGTACAGCTAGGTATGACGATCTACTACTTCGTTGATCAAGTGATCGCAAGTGCGACTGCTGAGCAGAAGGTGCAGGGTTCGATTCCCGGATTGAGTGAAGTGTTATTGGGTTTTCCAGGAGGCATTTCGCTGTAGCTGCCATGAAATTGGATTTGTGCCCCGTAGATGCCAATAGGCTTGCCCCCTGTTTATGGCACTGAAAGATTAATAGCGAAATGTGGGTGTACTATAATTAGGGTTATGCCCATGATGTTATGTTAATAAAAGAAACATTATTTCGTAAAGTTCCGTTGCCTATCTGAAGTCGTTGGTATTATCAATAGAGCTAAGAATATTTATTGGTTGCACATACCAGTATCAATTAAGTGAGCATAAACCATTGGTATGGGTAACTTAAGACTAGATTTTCTAAAGATCATACGAGTTATGTAATTAATTGATGATAATTAATAATTGAATTATTTAACTACTTTATGTTAAGAATTCTGACGGAATATTTGGAATTAACACGAGACGACTATAATATTATAAAGAGATGAAATGTGTGTTTAGAATAAATTTTAATAATCTCCGAAAGTTTCATTCGATTTTAATTTCAGTGTTAGAAACCTGATACCGAGTGACATTAAGATAATTACCTATATTTTAATGTCGCAGGCGAAGTCACAGGTACGAAATTGACTAGAAAATGAAAAGACTTAGCGACCTTTTGATTAAATATTTGGAAAAAAAAAACATTTGTGTCACTTAAAAATTATCCTCCATTTGGATTTATACAAATTCTATCAAAATCTCGTATCAGTGTCATGTAAATTTCGTCTTCTACAGCTGTGGTTAATCTTTCGTGAACCCAGAGAGGGTCGTTTACTGAAGATTAGGGATGAATAAAAATGCACTCGTTTTATCATAATAATGAGACCATTAGCTGGCATATATTTACAAGCAGACCCGATTTACATACTAATTTGTTTAATATTAAACTAGTGCCTATGTTTCATGTAACTTTTGACCCGAAGGGTTTTTAAATTTTTGTAGGTACTTTTTTACAAAACTAAAAACTAACAAGTATTGAATACCTAGTCAGGAATGTGTTGGTTTTTACTGGTATTAGCTGTTATCCTTGTCATAAATAGGAGTTCTGTGTCCCAGCAGTGGGAACATTATAGGCTGATTATACTTATGCTTATTAGTTACTAGCTTTTGCCAGCGGCTTCACCCGCGTGAAAATGACGATTTTCCATACAAAGTTTCATCCCCTATTTAACTCCCTTAGAGGTTGAATTTCGAAAAATCTTTCCTTATTCCTTGTCTACATTATAAAGGGAACCTCTGTGCAAAATATCAGCTTTCTAGGTCCAAGGGTTTGGGCTGGGCGTTGATGAGTCAGTCAGTCAGGACTTCTCTTTTTATTTATATAGATAGATAACATGTAACTAAGCATGGGACCAATACAGTTTGGGTAAATGGCTAGCCCGATGATAATATCAAAAGTAACATAAAAGAAACCTTGCTCATTAGTAATCACTAACACGTGTTCGTCTCGCTTCCCTCAAGAAATTCCAGAAGAGTGCAATGGAGAACTTTAACCTATTGAAAAATCAGTTTCTTTGTCCCCCAATCGTTGACAAAGAGATCCATGAATATTGAAGAGGCACCTTTCGCGATCAATTACCTTTAAAGAGTTTGTGACCAACAGATTTCGGATTTTTTCCGGACAAACTGTAACTCACGTGGACGGCTGTTCTCTAGCTTTTTTCCAGCTAAAGGATTAGCAACAAAAAGATTTAGTTCTGAAGTGAATGATTAGTGATTAGTTTCGAACTAATGTGTCATGACCAATATTCCAGAGGGCGTAGACGAAGGGGTAGTGCGCCGCGTTAATTAAATTCAGGCGGCATCCAAATAGATACCTTACATTTTTGTTACAATATTTGATTTAAAAGTCCGGGAGGACTATGGGGTTTCTTGCTCATATTTCTTCATATAGATCGAATGAGCAACTACAGTACTTTCACAAGTTATTATGCATAGTGACAGTTAGTATGTACCTTCGATACCTTTTTTTTTGTTTTTGACATAAAAAGTGCCTTAATTGAAATAAATACTTAGTTAGGTAAATATTTTGAGTTTTTTACGATCAACGTTACAGTTGAAAAGAGTTATTGAAAAGTGGTCGCTTAGTGTTCATGAAAACGAACTACGACTGACACGGTTCGCACGGCATCATAAATAACCATGACTCGTCGATCAGTCGATCATTGCGCCTATCGCCAATGTCTCAGCTTCTATTCCCGGCGAGCAGGTGACCGGGCAACAAATAGAACCAGGCCGAGAGACAAACGGCCAAAATTCCATCAACATATTTAATTGATAGCTTTTTGAAACTAAAGACCCTTAGAACTGTGAACTTTGTGTTTTACCCGATCAATTTTATTTTAGGAACGGGGGAAGCCAAAAATACAATGAAAATTTAAAAATAAGTAATTTTTCAAATCATTTTTAAACTTCCTTTTGTTTTACATAATTAAACTCGTATTATTGTTATCTACGTTCAGTAGTTTAAAACAAGATCTAAAATCTAAAAAAAAACGTATCTATTAAGTTAGTAGGTACCAAATACTATACAATTTTTAATCAAATAATAAAGAGTTCACAATTCACAAGTATATTAATATAATCCCCAATCTTTCTTTAATTTAGATACTTTCTTTTCAATCGCTAAGATGCCGTCGGCCCTGCGTTCACAATTCATAAAAACAGCTGTCTGTCTGTCATCCCAACGAGCCGATAAATACGAACAATGACTTCTTGTTAACTATCAGAACTAAGATAAGTTAATGAAATGTCTGTTACTTTCAAGTGCAGTTATTAATTCTAATGAGGTTTTTATCAGGTTCAATTAGTTTGCTCTCACGGATCTGTGCGGGTCTTCGAGTATTCGTTGGCATGCATTAACCGCAAAGGAATTTATAACGCAGCTGGTCAAATAGTGTGGTAACAGTTTAAAGTTCATTAATTGATGTTACGATGAAACGATGGCGTTAATTATGGGCTGGTGATGGTGTAATAATGATGAATGGTCTTCTTTCTGAATTTCATATTTCGTAAGCTAAGTGCATTCTTAATAAGTAGCTAGCTCTAGAAAGAAAACACATAAACTCCTTGTATAATATTTCATTTCTGGAGCCACTCGTTTTCATTTTGATTTTGATTTTTTGAATGTCACATACACGCCCACCCATCAAGCTACTAAAGTCTGTGAAATTATTTTAAAAGATTTAAGATTCTTAAAAGGACAGGACGAAGACATTGAAAAAAAGTTAAAAGGAATACTATTTTTTCCATACAACGGCCCCTTTTTTTGGGGGGTAGAAAATCATCAAATTACCCCTCCCGCTCTGGGCAGGGCGAAAGGGAGTGTCAGACTTCTACTGACTAAAAACCACCCATGTTCCTTCTTAGCCCTTTGTGTCGAGGCCGCGGTTTTGAATAACTTGCAGCCCAATAAACGTTCTCAATTTACGTAGCCATATTTTCAGATAAAGACGTCTATAAAATATTAATTTGACGCAACACCCGCCCTCGGTCCTCAATGAAGGACAATCAGTGCGCTGACTACATTGAGGCAGTAACGGTCACAATTATTGTTTTGTCCCGCCGTCCCGCGCTAGCGAACGCAGATTGTGAAACGCCTTCGTGGGTCCGAGCTCATATTAAAACTACAGACTTCGGATGCTTTAGAGGGTATGAAAGGGGTTCGTTTTAAAATAATTAATTAAGACTCATTGTTTAACTAGGACTAAAATACATTGAAAAGTAGTAGGTATTGTTACTAATATTATAAACTAGCTTTTGCCAGCGGCTTCGCACGCGTGAAAATTACGATTTTCTATACAAACTTTCATCCCCTATTTAAGTACCTTAGGGGTTGAATTTCGAAAAATCCTTCCTTATTCCTTGTCTACATTATAAAGGGAACCTCTGTGCAAAATTTCAGCTTTCTAGGTCCAAGGGTTTGGGCTGGGCGTTGATGAGTCAGTCAATCAGTCAGTCAGTCAGTCAGGACTTCTCTCTTTATTTATATAAGATACCTACGATTTATGGGATGAATGGATGGATGTTTGTTACTCATTCACGCTGTAACTACTGACCGGATATGGGTGAAATTTGGCACACAGATAGGTTATAAACCTGGATGAAACATGAAATTTTTTGTCCCAGTAGCATGATACCGAGGGACAATTACCGAATACCACGCCGGCAAAGCTTCACAGCTTTCATTTTCAAAGATTTCCATTATTACTAGCTTAGGCTCGCGCATAATAGTTTATGCGCGAGCACTACCAAACTTCTTTACTAGTGTAATGAATGAAAATCTTTATTGCCGAGTGATTACTGACAAACATCAGTGTAGGTCTGGCTCTTGTACTAGGAGTTCTTAGAGCTCTGGCTCTTGTGATACAAGATACTCTCAGGCTCTCAATTTACAGATAATATAGAAACAAACGATAGTCAAAACAAGATTTATATTATTTTTCATTACTCATACTCTGAAAGTAGGTCAGAACATGCCTGCGGAGCGGGTTGAAAGTACTACTTTTCAGCCCTAGGGAGAATCGCTTTCTACTGACAGCTGTCAAATTATTGTTGTAATAGGGAGCAAACCTATTGCCATCAACCAATGTAATTAAGAGCAAGCCTATTGCCACCAATCGATGTGATTAGGTGCAAGCCTATTACCATCAACAAATGTAATTAGGAGCAAGCCTATTGCCATTAACTGATGTAATTGGGACCAAGCCTATTGCCATCAAACAATGTAATTAGGAGCAAGCCTATTGCCATTAACTGATTTAATTGAAGGCAAGCCTATTGCCATCAACCGATGTAATTAGGAGCAAGACTATTGCCATCAACCAATCTAATTAGGAGCAAGCCTATTGCCATCAACCAAGCTAATTAAGAGCAAGCCTATTGCCATCAACCGATATAATTAGGAGCAAGCCTATTGTCATCCACCGATTTGGGTAATTAGGAGCAAGCCTATTGCCATCAACTAATCTAAATAGGAGCAAGCCTATTGCCATCAACGAATGTAATTGGCAAGCCTATCCCCCTACCGATGTAATTAGGATCAAGCCTATTGCCATCAACTAATCTAATTAGAAGCTAGGAGCAAGCCTATTGCCATCAACCGATGTAATTAGGAGCAAAGCCTATTCACCGATTTAGGTAATTGGGGGCAAGCCTATTCCCATCAATTTTCCTTGTATTCGTAATGAAAAGCACAGTGTTTACCTCGGGTTAAAGACTTATTTAGTCCCTCGAACTATTAGCGCCCTCGCTGCGCTCAGGCGCCAAACCCCGACTCGGGACTAAATAAGTTCCTTTCACTCCTAAGGTAACAATGTACTATTGTTTACTTTGGGACTATTTGGTGACTCCACTGACTTTACATGGGTACGTACTAAAAGAAAATAAAATTTAAATTAGTATTTTTTAAAACCCGGCCAGGTCTATGCCTTTCCTGTTTCTAAATCAGATCGAGGTCAAGCCCGACAGTAAGATATGATTAAACACGCCCTTAACTGGATGAAATGCAAAACACAGATACAAAAGGCTGTGTTAAGCGTTAAGTCGACATGTTAGCTTTTGTGGAAAAATAGAACCGTTATTTCGTTAAATTTGGTTTTGTTTCGGATAACTTACAGCTAGGCAGACAAATAAAATTATATGGGAGTTAACAAATCTGGCGAACTGTAGGTGTACTTTAAGGTATAGGTACAGTCGAACAAGCTAATAAGTATACAGCCAGCTAACTTGTATTTACTTTTAAGATTATACAGATACATTTAGAGACTGATATTAAACGATACAGCGTTTGACATTAGTCGCTTAATGCAAAGCACAATAAAAAACAAAAATGCAATAAATATTTTCAGTGTTCTAGAATTATAAAGATCTCTACCTGTATACTTATTAGCTTGTCCGACTGTACCTCTGTCTAACCCTTCGGCGATTACAGCCATGACTTTATGATGATATTTGTCATAAAAATTATTGTTGATGATATTATAATTCATTAAGATAATAACAACTAACTTTAGTATCACCCTATCAACAAAATCAATTAATTCATCGTACGCAGAATCTAACCGTAATATAAAAAAATAAACAATGCTTTCCTTCATCAGACCCATACCTATTAACATAAAACCAAAAGCTAACGATGATTTTTTTTAATTAAGAACATATTCGCGGAACAATAACTGATTAAAACAGAAACGGGGTTAAAAACGAAATTAACATAGTTTATAAAATATTCAATATGAATCGGAGACATGTAGGTCAGGGAAGCTGCATAATCACCATCGATAAAATCACGGGAAACTCGTAAAAAGGCCGTTCAACCTGCTGAGATGTGTGTCTCAGATGATTCAGGAGCTGTGGTCACAGATGTTCATCAGAACATGCCAATAACCAGAGTTAATGATTAGTAACACATTAAAATCAAAGCAGCTTGCATCATATATAACACGGTGGAAGGCAAGAATTCGGTTTTAATGTTTCACACAACATTCATTACATCAAGCAATCCCAGAAGGCTTAGGCAGAGGTGTAGAGTAGTAGGTACAACTCAAATTACGACAGTTCAATTTATGTACAGTCGAACAAGCTAATATGTATACAGGTCGAGTTCTTTATGATTTTAGAACACTGAAAATATTTATTGCATTTTTGTTTTTTATAGTGTTTCGCATTAAGCGACTGATGTCAAACGCTGTATCGTTTGACATCATTTTCTAAATGTATCTGTATAATCTTAAAAGTAAATACAAGTTAGCTGGCTGTATATACTTATTAGCTTGTTCGACTGTACAACCCACATTACGACAGTTTGTTTTGTTTTTTTTTTTTAAACGTTGCCCCACACTAGGAATTTCTCCTGTATCGTGGGTGCGTTCACAAACATTTAAACTCACATACACAAATACCCAGACCCGGAACAACTATCTGTAGGTCATACAAATATTTGTTCCGTGCGGGGATCGAACCCGCGACACGCAGCGCAGCAGTCCATTGCTTGAGCCACTGCGCCAACCGTGCCGTCAACGAGGCAGTCATGGTCATGGCAAATAATGTTACTAATTATGCATTTACTCTTTCTACATTATTCTGTATCTTCAAGCCGTAGGCCAGTACTGAAACCACTGTTCTATCAACCACATCTGAACTAGTTCTTGTATACAAATATACTTACAATATAGTCAAAAATCTATGGATAGTGAACTCATCTAACTTCGTAATAAAGGCATTTGAAGAAATATAAAAATAAAGTACTACTAACTAAGTCTACAGATAATTGTTTCGGGTCTGGGTGTTAAGTTGTGTATGTGAGTTTAAATGTTTGTGAACGCACCCACGACACAGGAGAAATTCCTAGTGTGGGGCAACGTTTAAAAAAAAAAAAAAAAAAAGTATCAAATATCACCGAATTAGGCGAATCACAGAATTAGATGAGTTCACCCTATATATCCATATTCTATCTATATAATCATGTAGGCCTTTGTGAAATATTTTATTTCACAAAGGCCTACATGGGCACATAAAAAACGTCGACAGGAAGGTGTACGGTTTGGGTTAGTCGTTTCATATGGAGAAGAATGATTTCACTGTGTTACTAATAATCAACTCATGGTTACTCTTTTAAAATGGTTTGCTTTTACTATACTTCCATGTCACCGCACGGTCCCACACGTGACACGGTACAGTACGGTCCCCTTCCAATACTAATAACACTTAAAATTCAATACAAACGATTGTTTAGTCTACATCTGACACATGTATAAACTCAGTATCAACTAAACTAACACTTAAAACGAATTCCTGTTCCAATAACACGATGTGACATTTAAATGAATAAAAGTGCTGATGGATTTAACTATTCGGCGCTGATTTGAGTGTTACTACATATTATAACCAAACTAGCTGATGCCCGCGGCTTCACCCGCATGGATGTCGTTCAAATTATATACTAAAACCTTCCTCTTGAATCACTCTATCTATTAAAAAAACGCATCAAAATCCGTTGCGTAGTTTTAAAGATTTAAGCATACAGACAAACAGACAAAAATAGCGATTTTGTTTTATACTATGTAAGGATATACACATGTCACTATAACCAAATGTCCACGAATGTAATCCTCGAAAGGTGTGGCAGATAGTAGACCCATATTTCGCCAGCTATGTATATGTCACATGTAATGCGGGTGAGCTACGGATATCAACCAGGTACAAACCAGTGGCGGTACTCCCATAGAAGCAGAAAAGCACAGCTTGCCTTAATAAAACAACGAATTAAAAAAAAAAACGGTCAATACAAAAACAAAATTAATATTATAATCATTATCATCAAACTGCATGCCACGCGAAAAACGGAACGTATTGATGCGACGTTGTCAGGTTTACGTACTCAATAAACCAGAAAATACATTCGCGCGCAACTCGCACTGCGACGTTGCCAAACTTCTTCTAATATGTCTCCCGACTCCCGACCTCAGCCGATTGATCAAACAGATCGATCGGGCATGATCGGGCTCGACTAGCCCTTTCTCTGTCACACCATCCGATTTCGAACTGCTTTTCTGACCTCTCTATCCTACGAACATAATTTAGAGTTGTTTGTTTACATACTTTTTGCCGGGTTTACGACAAAATGTATAGGATTTCCAACAATTTCCAAGCATGCTTTGAACGTTTGAGTTTAAAGATTGCGATTGCGAGAGAATGTGAATGAGTGTGTGAATGCAAGTTCGCGACGCGATTGAACTTGTTTGAATGGAATTTCGATTTAGTTCAAATTTGTCTTGAGCGTTGATGGTTGATGATGCAATAATATTCTATTGTGATTTGATTTTTCCGTTTCTTGTTAGAATTTAACTATGTTTTGTGATTCGTTTTTGATTGAAGTTACCTAGTTGATTAATACGAAAATGAATTCGAAAACGCAAACAATAGTTCCTTGTGATTAGTTGTGATGGATTAAAGTGTGTGAAAGCGTTACTGGGCAAGGTAAATACTTTAAATTTTACAGATAAATATAATCTCTTTTGTTCACCTAAACCTACTCCTGATTTGAATATTTCTCAGAAAGTTAAAAGAAATACTAGGTACTAATCGATCAGCATACAATGTACAATGGGTTGTGGGCTGCTATCATAAAAACAATTTTTTCTGTTGGCCTTGTACCTATATTTTTTTTCGAATGAAAAGAATGCTTGGAGTTTATCAGGTTACGATGATTTAAATAACTTCTCTGGTGCCATGAAAATACATCAAAATTCTCATAAACATTTGAATGCTGTTATTTCATTTTGTAGTTTTGGTAAAACACGAATTGAAACAGCTTTATCTCGGTAGTTACAATATGTGTCGAGCGAGATTATGTATCTGTAAATCTATCTAGTAATAATTGCCTTCAGTGTGTTTTGTTGTTTGTCATCTGTCCATGGTAAAGAAGCGAAGAATAAAGAGTAATGGCTGTATACATTGTGAGTAATAACATTTTTTTTCATCTATATGTAAGTAAGTGTAGTTAGAAACTAATTTATTATTTTGTGTGCCATCTAGCGGTTTGCCCAAAGCGACTGTATACGAGCGAAATACGTATTGACTCAAATACTTCAGTTGTTGCGTTTATGTCAATAGATGGCTCTTGTTAATATATTATTTTACATGATACTGACAACTTGATTTATTGAAATAGTTGTAAATTTTCTGACAGGATATAAAATACGAAAAGTGTTAGTCATAATTAAATATTAGAAAACAAAACCGGTGTTATTAAAAACCAGTGTCAGAATTCGGAACAAAAAGTGTTTTTTTTTTTTTTTGGAAATTGTGCTTTACCTCCAAATAATTGCTGGCACGCCACTGGTACAAACCCAGATTCCGTGGCTGCTACAATGAAATTCTTGGCAAAATCCAAAAACTTTTTGTCCGAGCCGGGAATCGAACCCAGGACCTCATGCTTAGCAGTCGACCACTAGACCTACAAGTCTTACACCCGTATTTATAAACAAGTCATAGTGATTACTTGAGTAAAAGTCATTTTTGATACGATTTTTTCCTTGTAGTTTAGTAATTCCTTGATGTTAGAACTATCAAAGGTTAGAATTCTTAGGTTTGCTTTCATTGACGGTTCTAACTTCGTTTAAATTCTTGCCCATTTCATAAAAATGTTTTCATAAGTACTTAATTACTTTTATCTACCCAAATATCATAAACCCTCTCTAATGCGTTCAAAAACCATAGGCAATGACCAGCATTACCAACCAGCAGAAATTAACAGAACTGTAATGAGCTCATAACCTACTGAAAACAGTAGGTTATGAGTTTTAAATTTGGAACAGGTGTCAAATTCAAGTGAGTGTGCTATTCTATAGTGCGCGCGGACCTAGTAGGCCGCGCCTTAGGTGGCGACAGGGGTGAGGGGGCGGGTTGCCTACAGCTCGCAATGCACAGGAGACTTTAATTAGACAGTGATGACCAATCTCGAGATATCGTGAACAATAATTTGTTTAATTTATTGAAAAGAACACAAATAAAAACAAAAACATGCCTAAGGCGCGGCCAACTAGTTCCGCGCGCACGTATCTACATTAAAACAGATACCTATCGATACGAAACCCCAATTCAGTATGATTTTAATTATAAATCGTACGACATTTTGATCTAGAGTGACACAAAAATAGTGACTTTGTTGGTTTGCCTATGATTTAAAAAAAATGACAGATATCCGAAACGCAGCCATTTCGAGCTGTCATTTGTTCGTTAGCTTTTTATTTCCAGTTACGAGTAGACAAATTTTCTGATAAGTTCTTTATTTCTGTCGAAAATGAGTGATAGTGACTCGGAAATTAACATGAACACTCCGCCAGATATCGTAAATGCAGCGACGAATGCAAATAATATCCTGTTTATTTTTTATTGCATTACACTGGTAACAATGCTGGTCATTTCCCTATGGTTCCTGAACCCATCATAGAGCCCTTATGATATTCGGGTAGATAAATTAGTGTATGCAACTATACATAATTAGGCATTACAACACTCGTGTGATGCTATTAAGAAACTCGCCTTCGGCTCGTTTCTTAAACCCACACTTGTGTTGTAATGCCCTTCATTATGCACAGTCGCATAAACTACTATAACTTGACTATAGATACGGGGGTTAGTGTAACATCTGTAATTGAATTTCTAGTCCTATGTTTAATGAATGCCGTGGCAGCCTTTAATTAAGGTTACACTATAAAATGTCATTGTAATATGAGTACTTCAATATGTATTTTTGTATATAATTATGCTTCGTTGGTTGTCCTTGAATAAAGAAATAAACAGGATAGTTCACACAAAATTCTCAGTAGGTACTTACGTCTGATGAAGTGCTGCTGTTGCGCTTGCACTCCAACAATGGCGGTGACCACAAGAAGGGCCAACCACGCCCTTCCGGGGTTTGTCATGTTGCTAGAATCCTGTTGGTCTCATGTGTGAAACTGCTATATGATTCCTTTTGTTCAGCTACAAAAAATACGCAGCGGGATGTTGAATCACTCTCGAGTTACTGATTGTTTTGCGAACACCACACTGATCGGTTTAGTCCAAGCTACTTTATTAGTTAAAATGGGCTCGTAATTGCAGTTTTGACATCGAATGCTTTAGCAATGCTAATAGGGGATCGGACTGGGTCAAAATAATATGATTCTGTTTAGTCCGTAAGTAAGATTATCGAAAAATATTGAATACGTGTTTTTTGTTTTATCAAATCAATAAAAAATGACGAAGTTAAAACGCGTCAAAGATCATGGAGTGGGGCTTGAAACGTCACTTGTGTCGTCAAAATGTACTATCATAATTATGACGTCACACGAGTTTTCGAAGCACTGTATCGTCTTCATTTTAAGTTTACGTGAAAAAAGAAAAAATACGTGTCCAATAATTTTTGGAAATCTATCTGACGGACTAATTCGTTTTTTTTTTGTCCAATCCCCTATTGCCGTCTATCGGAGACAGGCATATTTTTACAGACATTACTGTCATGGTTGTAGAGACTGTTTTCAGATTTACATGGCGATATGTGCACGAAGATTTCGATGAGTAGGTACGGAACCAAAACTCCGCTTTAACATATTATGGAATTTTATTTTATATTCTGGTTTTAAATAATGCATTTTCATGTTAGTTTTATTTAGATAAAATGTTAACATTGTATCCGACAAGAGATTAAAACTTGAGGGCTTAAAGTTGCTTTTAAATTCACAATGGAATATTTGTGTTCCGTTTTCCAATAATATGATCGTTATGGAACGGTCCCTGCGCTACGATTACAAACGCACGCATGCATTTTTGGTAACATTAAGTAATTAGTGAACCTCAACCGAATTCATTTGTGCCCTAGTGCGATAAAGTGCTGATAGCTTTTGACATGGAGGTGCAAATAAATACTTGTTCTTTTTTATCTTAAACTAGTCATCATGTAATATCAAAATTGTATTTAGCATTTGGGTTGTCACAGGCCGACCTATATATAGCACAAAGATTAAGAATTTCAGTTCAAACGTGTGTGTATTAAGTTGAACAAAGAGCTTCTGAAGCGGTTCAAAACCAAAACATGCTCAGACATTCGCTCTTACTATGTGACATCCGATAGCCCTTCATATCGTTTAACATGAGCGCGCCTCCGTACGATTCTACGCTCGATGTAGAGTCGTCCATCTTTGTCGTTTTCTGTCGATTAAACATGGCTGAGTGTGCCCAGCTCATCGGTCACGATGACAGCTGTCATTAGTTTATAAAACTTTGTTTTTATTGCAAGCCGCGGCGGCCAGGTGAACCGCTGAGATTTTGTCCGATTAAGCTCGCTCACTGATGTATAGGAAGCCGCTGTAGTTTGATTTTTATTTGTAACTAGTTTCGTTGTTGGGTTAATTTTTACTGCACTTAGAAATCTATTGTATGCGGCCGTGAGACAGTACCTATATCACACAAGTGAAGAACGGTGCTTGTAAATTATACAAGGTCCAATGAAACTACCTTGTGGTACTAAACAGAGATTATGGATATGGATATCTGAAAATAATAAAACAAAAATAAATTGTTAAAATATCTAAACCCAGATTCACTAGCCTTTCGTTTGAACTGATATTTTTAATGTTTCAAACATTTATGTAAGGGTATTTCACGAATATCCTGTCTAAAATTCGGCCACGTAGACAGAAGTATTTCCGGAAAAACCTGAAGTCTGCAAAGTGGAATTAAAATAGTAACCCTTTATGGAGAAAGCTTGTCAGGCCTTAAATAAGTAAACTAGTTTCTAAGTCCGTCTTTTTTGGCAGTCCAAGAGGAAAAAATACATGACCTGTGATCTTGACTGTTTTTACTATTTCCTAAAGAGTCTAATACCAAGAAAGTCTTAAAAAATAGCGATATTGACCGTCTTCTTCTTCTTCTGATCGTGTGGGCAGTAAGGTCTAAACGACCCCAAACACCCTAGTGTCAGAGTTTCTAAACCGCCTCAAGGGCCTCTGACATGGCTTGACGACCACCATTTGACGACCGGGACCACCCGCTTATACGTGCCTTCCGATGCACCGGGATACCGAAGCACTGATATTGACCGTATAACGACATTGTAACTACCTACGCCAAATGCCACTGTTCTTCTTCTTAAGACCTAAACCCATCTTTATCTCATCTTTCTTGGAGTCGGCTCTCCAAGTCAATAAACTACAAGTTTTTAGCAAAACTTCTAAAAATATTTCAATCAATATTAATTGCCCAATAAAAAAGAATTTTTCAATTATGGTGCTATGATAATTGTCATAAGTTATAAGGATTTATTATGTAATCGGGTTACTTACTTCAATTCAAAAAAACATAATTTATATAAATTTATTCAGACTCGCCATAACGCAAAACAAAGCGCAAAGTCTCTTCCCCAATCTATATATGGGTCTAACTATGAAACTATTTGCAAGAGCCATCAAACTAAATCAACTAGCCAATAAATCCTAGACAAGGTGTAGCATAACCCGGCACGAAACTGTAAACCAGGGTATTCAGGGTATTCTGTGTTCATGAATCTGATCAGATAGACAGATCAAAGAACCTTCTGACGTTGATTTTGGTGTATAACATTTTGGTTGACGGTTGCGCTCAATACAAAGTACCTATACTACATTGTGCTGCAGGATGCATGTAATAAACTAATAATGTGGGATAATGAACGTACGTATTTAGAGTAAAGATATAATAACATTGTTTTGTAAAAAAATGTTGTGTATAAATGTAGATGGCTGTAAGAGTAGATGAAGACCAAAAGAAACGACGAATGGACAGTGTGAAGGATGATATGGCTAGAAAGAAGGTGACTGCTGACATGCCGAGAAATAGAGAAGTATGGAAAAAGAAGACATGGGGCGAACCCCAAATAAATTGGGATAAGGGCAGGAGAATGATGATGATAAATATGTTTTCTTTCTTTCTTTCTTTTCTTTCTTTATGATATTATAACATTAAAAACTTTAGGTATAGTCGACCAAGAAATTGGTTTACCACTCTAAGGTTGAATATCATTTGCACGTACAAAACATCAAGTGCTATTTTCACGTCAGAATCTGTCAATCTGTCATCCTTAGCGAATAATTATGTTACTGGGAGATGTCATCAAAAGTGGTAAACCAATTTCTTGGTCGACTATACATGAAAATTTAAGTGTGAAAAGGTTGGAACCTTTATTTCCATAACTCGAAGGTGCGGCAAAAGAAAAAAAATGATATGAAGGACAAATGATGACCCATTCGTTAAGAGGTTTTTGACACTTTTTGACACTTTTCCTGACACTTTGATTTTATATAGTGATGTTCTTATTTAATCAACATTTTGTTTGGTATTCCGATGACATGTTGTGTTTGTGTACATAACACTGCCTACAAACTTATGTATATATGAGTATGTCGACACACTTACAGTAATCACTTTCTCTGTTTACTGATAAACGATGATACAACCTTGAGTTTATAGAAGCGGATTTTTTTTCTAATAAAGATTTAGTGACAATAAAAATATTGTTTTAAGGTGAATTTATTTCGTAATATTGTCATAAATATTTTATAGAACAAAACCCATAATTTTAATATAATGATTTTGAGCTAACATAAATCCCACGTCAAGTCCGAAATAAGAGTAAAACAAGAGAATAATATCCCACGCCAAAGTCAGACGATACAATATTAGTTTTTTTGGTCAACCGGCACGTCAGCGTTAAATCTTTCGTTTTATTGCTAATTTCGTCTGTACAAGTCTTCTTTATTTTGTAACCGAAACTTGATTCTGTTCCGTTTTGGTTTTAAGTTTTAAATAGCTGCGAAAACAATACATTCTATTCTTATACGTGTAGTAGTTTTATGACTATCAACCTCCTTAGGCCTCTTGAATTGCATGTCACTAATTTCAGACACTCTCGGAACTATTTATTTATTTATTTCGCGTTATCGCGTTATCGCGCTATCGCGTTTTAATGAATACATATTTCAATCCACAAGTGCTTACTGCAATTTTGTTTTTAGGGATAATTACATAAAAATTACCATAATTTTCGAAAGAAAATTCATCTCGAAACTATGGAACAAAATATTAGATACTAAACGATAACTAAGGAAGAGGCCAACAAAGATAATTACTTACGTCATGGTTAACACTTTCAAGGTTGATAAAGATTTGGCTGTTATCAGTTCTTAACATACCTAATAAGCTGAGATGTCTCGTGTGATGACATAAACGCTAGCCCCTTTATAAACGTTGGCTAAAGTAGCAACACATGTACAAGCATTCATCAGATTCACTTTTCGAAGACTAAGTTTGGCAGACCTTTCATCATCAGCCTTTAATGTTCCCACTGCAGGGACTCAGGCCTCCTCTCTAGGAGAGGGTTGGTCTATAATCCACCACGCGCGCCTAGTGCGGATTGGTAGATGTCACATGTCTTCAATTGTATTGGTTCTAAGACATGCCGGTTTCCTCACGATGTTTTCCTGCACCGTTTTGAGAACAGTGGTGATGAAATTAATTACATAAAGTAATACCCCTGCCTGGGTTCGACTTCGAACCCAAGACTTACTGTTTTTAAGTCGAGGCCGCAACCACTGGGCCACCACTGCAGACCTTTGCTCAGCTTTTTATTATTAAGAGGGTCTGGTCCGTTATTTGACTTTTAGCTTGTTGTGTTTCGTGTTCTGGTTTGCATACGAAGTTTTCGATAAAATAAATAAATAAAGCTAGCCCATAACGTCTAAATATTGCGATTATTCGTTAGGTTTTGCGATAATAACTCTATATCCTACATTACAGAAGTCATAAGATTTCTGTTTTAAACATTAAAAAATATATTTTAATTTGAGAGTATCAGTCATTTTTTTCTTTTGCTTGACGGACACTAATTTGTATATTTGAGCCTTTATTAAGTAATCATTGCAATCACAATGCAATCTCGCTACATCCTACAACTTACGGTATCTCCTAATAGCCACGATTTGACTGCAATAACACAGTTTATAATCAATATTGGCTATCACGAACCATGTGAGTAACAATACTTGTGTTCGTTTACCGAAGCTATAAATAGATCAAAAATATTATGGAATTTACACTGAAAAACGGACATTCGTTTGCAGCTCGATATTTCGAAATATCAGGAACTCCAATCAAACACGACTATGAAGGATGGTAAATATCGAAATATCAGGAACTCCAAACCAATACGAGTATGAAGCTTTGAAGGATGGTAAATATCCCGCTTTCAGTAAAAAATATAATTTTAGTGACTTTTAAACTGAAAATACTAACATTATGACATTTTACCTTGATAGGATGAAATTGGGAAATATATTAATTATGTATTTGATATTATGCAACTAATTCTCTACTGAAATTAAAATTTTGATTTTTATCAACTATCTAGATTTATTTTCGATGATAGATTAGGGATATAAAATCTCAGTAAATATTATAGGTATAGTCTTCATTTCTTAGTAGGATAGAAGTCACGGTAAACAAGAAGTAAATAAGCAGTGCTTTAAAGTTTAAAATAACTTTAATCACAAAGATACCTTAGAAAGAGTTTACTGATTACTTCCAACGTTACCATACACATGCTTGTGCAATATAAAATGTATGTACAACATGTCCCAAAATTCAACGTTAAGTAAACACCGGAGGATCTGCCCATAACTAATCATGAAAAAAAAAACCTTTAAAGTGACAAAGTTTTGTTAGACTCAAGTGTGGCCATTGCACATCAATCAGCTACACGGGTTGTGTTTGGGTGTGTGAAAAAATTCATGGTAGTAGCATATATAACGAAAATAAAAGAAAAACTACTTATCACAAGTTTACGAGTAATAATTGACGACTAACTTGAAAAATCTATTTGTCTGAAATATTTTCCTAAGCATAGGTTGGTAATGTATGGGAGCACAGGTCATAAAACTGAAAATTTAAGTTTGTTTTATTTTTACAATAAAAATCTTAAATGTCGTTAATCAGTTTATAACATATTTTGATGGGCAGCTACGGAACCCTACATTGTGCGTGGTCCGACATGCACTTGGCCGGTTTTAAAATAATTATTACTGTGTAGTTGTATTTAGTTTATCTAAGATCATCTTCCCGCAGTTGTTTGTTCGTTTAAATCAATTACAATAAAATAGGTTGAAGAATATGTACTAACTTTATAGTTCAATCGTGTTATTTTTAAAGAACAGAGCCCTTGATTCGACATCTGTTTTCATAGCATGGCTACCCACACGAACACGTCAGTCGTACAATAAAACTCTAACATTTTGATTAATGTTTTGTGAACGAACAGTTCCTGAGAAGTAGCTTTTTTGTTGCATAATAAGATGCGTTATGGTTTCTAAGCTGGGAATTGAGATACGTTCATTATACGTAGCTTATTTTAAGTCGTATATTTGTTTATAATATGTAGTTATTAGGTAAACGTAGCTGAGTATTTTTAACAACACTGTTTTTTTTTTTTATCGTAACAGGCCTGCCACACTATTCCCAAACCACAGTAACTTCTGAAAGCCAAAATTAACAGTGGCAACACTGTCGACCACCAAGTTCGACGAAGTCAGTTTATTTATTAATTTCGTTGCCACACTTGGAGAAGTGTGGCAACGAAATTAATAAAAAAAACTGGCCAAGTGCGAGTGGGACTCGCACATTGAGGGTTCCGTAAAGATTCTCCGTTACATCCGTATTTGGGTCATAGAAATAGCTACATAATTGTGTACCAAATTTCAACTTAATCGGTCCATTCGATTCAGAGCAAATTGGCTGTAACAGATGGAAAGACAGACACACGAGTGATCCTATATGGGTTCCGTTTTTCCTTTTGAGGTACAGAACCCTAAAAATAACAGAAGATTAAGAAAAAACATACAAAACAATATTGGTTAGTGAAATCTAGCTCGAGAGTTAAAAAGTTTCCAATTCAAACCCTAAATCCAATAAGAAAAGTTTAAAAAAAAAATCCTCACTCGGTTGAACGTCACTGAATCTGTTTCAATACAAACTTCCAGTAAATTCAGTCCTAAATAGATTCATGACAATCGAATATTTATGTCCTATGTCCTGTGTCCGTCTCGTAATCCGACAGCCCTTTTGAATTGTATCATAAAGAGCACAAACCTGGTAATCGCCCGACACGGTCATTGTCCACGGTTGTACTTGTACAGCATATGTGTAAAATGCAAGCGTGAGAAATAATCCTACAAAGGATCACATGGTAACGTAGACTGAATAAAATAAAAAGTGCGTACGAACTGGAAAGGGTTCCGTAGTTGATGACTTGGTTATCGTGCCCTGATCGACGCCTTGCAATAGAGAAAAAATGAGAATCAAATCACGAATGGATAGCAGTTTAACTCCCAATTATTTTAATGGTTTACAAACTCCAGTTGGGCTGGAACATTGAAGTTGCGAAAAGGCTAGGCAGATGAAAAAGAGAGAGATGTTGATCTCATTAAGTTCTATTGAATTACAAAAAATGTTTTTTCGAAATATCTTTTTTGTCCTTCATCATTTCATACATTTCTTCCAAAAAATTATGGTTGACCTTTATTGTCTTGGTCTTGGAAAACAATGGCCCACACTTGCAGACGGGGCGAAAGTTAAGGATTTCGTTTAAACCATCTGACTACGGAACCCTAAAAATTGATAAAAAGCAGAGTTTTGCAATGCATGGTATAATTTATTGCACTCTTATCATAAAAAAATCATTCCTTTGTACTGGAACAGAACGATTGCAATCAATTAGTTAATGTTTCATATTGCACTTTGCATTGGTATTAGAATGCTCAAAGGGTTTTATCATCGGAGATTATCGAGAGAGCATAGAAAAAAACTCGATACAATGGACTAAAAACTGTTTTTATAAAATGCAATGGCATCGATGTCATGCTCAATTAAAAGGCAGTAGCTCTAGCTATCAGATGAATATATATATTTATTTATTTAAACTTCTTAAACACTATTGGTACACAGGCGGATTAAATTAATGTCACGAAGCATTCTCTATCAATCGACATGTGAGTTTAATAGGACAAGAATGTGATAGGGGAACACTACCATGTACTCCAAATATGTCTGAATTCAACGGTTAGATACCAGTTATGAGGTAGCCGAAACATGACGTGTTCATTACATGCATACTGCAAATTGACGATCCATTACTATTGCGAAATGATTTTGTGGCTTGATTGAGAAGTTATCGAATCCTATAGGAATCTGTAATGCCCCCCGCCATCGAACCTCCCCTCCACTCCGTTAGAGTGCTAACCATGAAACTTTAGTTTTAAGTGTTATTATGTCAATTTTAAACTATTAATGCAATTTCCTTTTCTACATACATATACATACTAGTATATATACAACGTAAATCACATTAGTTTTTATTTACAGCGTGTATTTTTATTGTTTTATTGACTGTTCTCGGGTCAATTAGTCAGCTAGATATTAGATCTACGAGTATTTAGATTTAGTACTTAAACGAATTCTGGTGAAGTGTGAATTATATTTTATTGGAGGCTTTTATCCTCTAAGGCAAGTCAGCCTCATCTTAACTAAACCGTCCTATTCTAAACTACACATCAACTATAAATTAAAAAATAAATCAACATGGAGAATTGCTATCTCCGGTGTAGATTGTACATTATAGACCGGTATGATTTTCATTAAATTGTACGTATTCAACATCGTTTCTAGGTATGAAAATTGAGCTAGATAGGAGATCTATCTAAGACTTTAGTTCTGGTGAAGGATGAAAGTGTAGAGACAAACGAAAATGAAAAAATGGCCGGTGTGTTCGCACGGAAAGTATGTCATGCGTTTCAACGGCTGTAAGGTTGCCATGAAAGCTTGCCTTAATCAGTGCTGCGGGTACATCTGCCAAGTTATGGGTTACCTTTTATTATTCCCTCATACTGGCTTTACATTAAGACTAAGGATTTAGTTTCTGAGCTGTTCCAAACATTTCTGTACTATATAAGTATTTTGGTTTGTCATCAATGTATCGGTGAAATGTGGATGTACTATTAGGAACACCTCTGCCTAAACCTTTGTATTATATGTATGGATTACTGACATAAATTATTATTGAATTATAAATTAAATTAGTATTAAATTATTAATTATTATAATGTAGGGGAGCACTAAGAAAAGGTTTTTGGAATTAACCTTTAAGGGGGTGAAAGGGGGGATGAAAGTTTGTATGGAAAATCGTCACTTTTGTAGTTGAACCGACATCCACGCGGGCGAAGCCGAGGGCAAAAGCTAGTGTTATTATAAATTAATACGTATATAACTAATATTATAAATGCGAAAGTAACTATGTCTGTCTGTCTGTCTTTGCTTCACGCCTAAACTACTAAACCGATTTGTGTGAAATTTGGTACAGACATAGTTTGGAACTTGAGAAAGGACATAGGATAGTTTTTTTTTTTTTTTTTTTCGGGAGATACCTAAACCAAAAATCTGCCGGAAGTCACTATTCCACGCGAACGAAGTCGCGGGCAAAAGCTAGTTATAATATTTAAGTGAAATATTTTGGTTTTAAGTTTTTACTCACTAATTGAGTTAAAGTTTTATTTTTTGTTCATAATTTTATGTAATCTTTCCTTTAGCCTGGAGCCTGCGTAAATCCACTTGAACTTTGGACATTAGTATTTTTGTAGAGTTAGCAAGACTGATTTGACCATAGAAGTAACTTTACTTATCCTTTAATTTAAATCTATAAGCATCGAAGTATAACCTCGACATATCAAGAGGAATGTAAATTGTAATAATGTGAGGTACACAGGATTAAGAACAGTTAAATTCCTAGCCTGCTACGCAATTATTTGTATAAATATTCAGTTTTAAACGAGGCTGTTCGTGCAGAGTCAAGACGCACCAGAATTCGAGCCATTGTTTCTCATGATGACATACTGTACTATTATGATCCAAAGAGGTTATGCGTTTAATGTAGGTACCAACTCCTGCGGCGATAATATTGAAGCACCGCGTTGACGAATTGCCTCTTCGTCGTAAACTACAGTCTAAATGTATTTCATTTAGGTATATTAAAGTAGAATGTCCTCATTTTGAAAATACATTTATTTATATAACACTAGCGACCCGCTTCGACTTCACATAAACCTGCCTCTTGAATCATTCTACCCATTGCTGGAACCTGCATTAAAATCTGTTTATTTAAATATCTCATATTACAAACAACGGAATCGACTTTGTTTTGTACTATTTAAAGAAGATAATATCACATATTGTGAGGGCTCTTAGATATTTTAAAAATACACGATTATGTTGAGGTGTTTCCTAATAAGAAAGTTAATTGAAGCTTAATTATTGTCGCTATACGATCGATGTATTGGCATACACCAAGGTAATAGCTTACTCGCTCCTGGCAGTACAGAGGTAAGGGTATTATTCCGCAAATAGACGTAACCTACGCAGTACAAACCCAAAGTGCATCAAATCTCATTTGGGTTTAGTTCCAAACACAAATACCCTGTTAATTGGATTCCCAGGGCATGGCAGGGCTGTGGGTAGTTCGAAAGGCTGCTGGTTGTTCGAAAGAGATACCACGGCCCCGGGCACAAAGAGTTGAGAAGGAACGTGGGTGATTTTCAGTCAGTAGAGGTCACTGGAACAACTTGTGATCCACGGATGCCCATCAAATTAAAGTTGTTATTTTATAGAGTAAAGATACTTAGGTTACCTATATTAGGTACCTACGTAACTTGACCTGACAAGCTCTAGTCAGGCGATCAAGTAGGCTGAACAGGTTTTGCAGTGTTTTTTTTTTGGTTTTAGTGGTGGATACAAGCGCTTAACAACATACAAATAATGTAAATCATCGCCTTTCAAAAAATGTCGTTGTCTAAGACTATTAGTTTGGGTCTAAAACAATTAAGGAATAAAAATAAATTGTAATAATTTTTAAACTATACCACACATAAACATCTACTAGTCCTGTGTAGCTTTATAAAATGTACTCTAAACAGAGTGCTTCAGTAATTTTCTATAATAACGTTACTTAATTTATAAAATAATGCAAAAATATTGTTGCCGTTGCGTTGGTCGCCCCCTTTGTCTCATAAATGGATTGAGCTGACGTTTATCAAGGCTACTGCTACTGCCTGACGAATACGAGCGCCAAACCTTATCAAATAGATTGGCTCGAAAAGGTTCCATGTTTTGTACTAAGGCTTTGTTAATACCCACCTAAGGATACTATAAAATAAGCAACATAAAACAAACCAATAATGTGGCTATCTTCTGAAAGTAGTAGGTAACTGAATTTATCAGAAATAAAAAACTTAATTCAATGATTCTCGTGCCTTTGCCATTAAACATTTCAGCCCGGAGTTTTGTAATTGGCGGCGATAGATACCCCCGTGCCTCGAAAAGCATGTTAGGTCGTCGGTCCTGCGCCTGATCTCTACCCGGATTTCATAAATATAATGCCGCGTGTAAAAACGAAGCTGTCTGTGCCAGCGAAAATCAGTATTTTGCTAGTACTTTCTACAGTTCTAGTTGGACGTTGTCTTCAAATTAACTTGCTTTTTACCATCATTGAATCGGTTTCAATCGATTAAAAGTGCTACGGACATCGAAAATGTGACGACGACTATTGTTAGAAAAATTCAAGTCATTCTATGTTAAAGAATGAAGTTTTAACCTTGTAATGTTATTTTTGTCGGTATTATGAAACAAACTGACTGAATTTTAAACCCAATAAAAAGCTGTATGTATATTTGTGACTAGAACGTGTTCTATTAAAAGTTTTTATTTAGCTTCACCTGTCCCGATGTCTGTTCGTAAATAAACTTTGTTTTAAATCAAAGGCTAAATTTTGACGTCATCGCAATTCCAATACTTAGCCATAGTAGCTAATCGCAAACTGGATGTGCTAGCTCAGTATCTCAGCTACTCGCCTACGCACTCGAATTGTAACCAACACCGTGTCATAACAACAAGTTTTTTTCTCAGAAACTTACAAAGAAAAAGTTTAATAACCGTGTCTGAGTGAACCCTGTTGTTGTTGAATCCAGTTACCACAAGCTTGCAACTGGCTACTCGACACCTACAAAGGTAGTGTTGTGTATAAAAGCGTCTTTCCATTGTTCGTCATCTTACTGTCAAGTGCGGATCGAGTTACGCGGGTTAACAAAACTATTTAGCTTGTTGATCGTGGTCAGTGAATCTAAACTAAACTATCTACACGGATACTGTTACACTGGAATTTACAAGGTAGTCTTGAGAACACTTTGTTGGTTAGGTTTTCACAGAAATATGGTCAATATGTACTTTTATAGTAATTTCTATAATCAAAAAGGTTAAAGTTTTAGGAGAGAGAGATTCAGATTTACAACTAAATCTGTAATGCAGATGTCTCAGATTATCTCTTCTTAAATTGGAATTATATATAATAAGTCAAATATTACAGTAGGTACAGTTAACCTTTCTCTATAATTATGTGTAATGCAATAAATGAGCAGTGAAATAAACTACTTAGGTACCTACAATATTTTGGTTTCTTTCATACTTTGTTATTAGTTTATTTAATAGTTTTTAACTTCGATCGTTTTTAATTAATAATGTTTATAGTTAGTTTACTTTACGGTACCATGACGAAAATCATATTTACTAACTTAAGACACAGTCTTATTAAAACTCTAACGGTAAAAAGTGGTTGACAAAAGGAAAAGTCTTTCCTGCGTGAGTAATTGATTCTCAAACTAGAAACTGTTCAAATAAGAACCATAAGAGTCTTGTGTGTAATAGAGGAATATTATAAAATTGAATTGATTGCAGAACCGTTAAGGGGTTTCTCTCGTGGTGAACATTCAAGTACCAAACTCTATGATGCAAATATAAATAAGATTCATAATAGTTTACTTTATCAATTTATTAACAATTACGTAATGAAGACGTCCTTTGAAGTCCGTTTCACTGAAGCAGCTAACAGACGTAAAACGCAAGTTTTATAATGCGTAAAAGTATATGATTCACTGCAGTAAACAAAATCAGAAAAATATATGATATTCTTCAGGATAATATAGTGTTGTGAAAACATAATACAACTAACTTTGCTCGATAGAAAAAAATCACCACTAAAAATTTTTTTCAACGTGTAAAACCCATACTAAAATACATGTGCGTGCTGATTTTTTTGCCAAATAATTCTTCAAGCAACATACTAAAATTAATTTTTAGTCCAATCAATAGTTTTTTGTAAATCGCAAAATACCACTAATTTCGCACTAGCGAAAGACGTAACAACCGCTTTGTAGTGCAAGCTGATTAGAACTTTATTCTAACAGAATTTCAAACTAAGTTTGAACCACCACAAATAGAGTTGCTAATTTGAGGTAGTATAAGCTCTTAATAGGGTATTTCACCAAAAAAATTTAATTTGTCCGTCTGTTAGATTATCGAAAAATATTGGATACGTGTTTTTTGTTTTATCAAATTAATAACAATTAACGATAATAGAACGTGTCAAAGATCATGAGTGGGGGGGGGGGGCTTTTCTCGTCACTTTGTGGGTAAAAAAGTACTAACTTTGTGACGTCATACGACTTGACACGACTTTTCGAAGCACTGTACCGTCTTCATCTTTTGTTTACGTGAAAAAAGATAAAATACGTGTCCATTATTTTTTGGAAATTTATCTGACGAACTAATTAGATTTTTTTGGTGAAATACCCTAATAAAATATGGACGGAAACCAAATACCTATTTCAATTAAATTAATACGCACTTGACAAGCTTTAAATAAGAACAGGTTCCTATTGCTGAGGTCGTCTGTCCTTCGATTTTCAGGGGCGGGAAAGTCTTATAGGGTTTTCCATTGAATTTCTCAGCACCAAAGTCTGGATTTGTGCCCGGTCGATGGCAAAAGACTTGCCCCCTATAACTTGGGACTTAAACATAACTGGTATTTGGGTGTACCTACTATTAGGTACTTAGGTACACCTCTGCCATACTCAGATTCAGACGTTATGTTATTTATTTATTTATTTACTTTCAACTAACAACTAACATTACAGGTCTTAAACCTAATGCGTTAGTATGGCAATCAATCAGTTAACCTAACAATACAGGTTTCTTACAAATTAATCTACAAAATAAAATCTAAAAAACAAAATACAGGAATAACAACACAATTATGTTATGTTTTTATTTCTTAAAAAAACATAGTAATCATAAAGTTCTGAATAATTTATGTTGGTTAAGGAAATGTTAACTGTTCGATTGGCAAAACCGCCGCAGTTCGCTTCTGCGATCCAACAGTTTGACAAAAACCCACATTGCGGGACACTTATTCAGAAACAGATATTAATTTCAACGAGGCCACGGTTTGCGTGCCTCGCTCTGCCTCGGTCTTGTGCCTCGATTTAAACGCATTAGCGAAGTAACTATACAATGGCTGACTTAGCGATCGCGGGATATGTGACTTGTATCAACACGTTATACTTAATTAAGTTAAAGATAATAATAAATCTCCGATACGGTGTTTCCTGAAAAACACAGTTGGATATTTCTAGCGTTAAGGATGTAGCCAGAAAAGAGGTGATTGCTGAGGTGATGAATGACAGAGAAGTATTAAAATAGAATATCCTGTGCTGACACCAAATGAAAGAGGATAAGGGCAGGATAATGTAACAGTAATACTCTACAAATTAGCGCAGTGCACCTTCTGTAAAAAGGTAGAAATCGCTGTTGTTCAAGTTTTGGGCAACACAAGAGATATTATAGTTGTTATTTATGCAAATCTGAGCAAAAGCACGACATCGAAGCCATCCTAACGGAGCTTCTTTGCCTAATGTTCCCGACTTAACTCGTACCGATAAATTTGCTTTATTTTTACGTCATAAACTTTGTGGTTCCCGACAACCAAAAATTATCTGATTAATCGTTAGACAGTATACAATTATACAGGTTTATAGTAAGTAACGTGTCCTTCTTGCACGTGTCATTCAACTTACCCACCTACATTATACTCGTATTTTAAAGCATCTCAATAGTCTTACAAAATTCTCGGTATCTACACAGGAAGTAAAAGATAATAATGACATAAATAGTGCTGACTACCGTGAAACCATTAAATTCTGAGAGAAGGCACGCATGAACTAAAGAACTGCATTTCAGATTCAATTCTAAAAGAAGGAAATTATAAGCAAACTCAAACTCAAATCATTTATTTCAATTAAGCCATTACAGGCAATTTTGAATGTCAGAAGGACGGAAGAAGAACAAAACTACGAGTGCAATACGTCATTCCGAAAGCCACCACGCCGAACCACACGCCACCGAATGCCCGCAACAACGAACACTGCGAGCACGAAAGCACGCAGCGACGCAAACCGCAACAACGAATGCTCGAGACCCCGAATCACGTAACAACGAATGCACGCCGCAACGTGCAACCGCCGCCCCGCGACCCGAAGCCCCGCACACCCGCCGCCACGGCACATGACGCCGCGCGCCCCCGCACCCACAGCACTCGCCGCCGGTAACATCCGGCGCCGCACAGCCCGCGCAGCAACTCCCGAAACGACGCATTGCAATCCTACGCTACAGTCACAATCACAAGGCATAATAACTTGTGAAAGTACTGTAGTTGCAAGCTTCCGGGAAAATAATATTCGATTGAAGTAATAAAATCCATCAAAAAAATATTTGTGTTGCCTGTATTCATAAAATTCTAGTAAAAGTGAGATGAATGCTATCAACCGGCAGTAATCTGGACTCCGTGGCTGATACTGAGAAATTATGTGATAGGACTTTCCAGTTATAAATAATATTACTAATATTTTTCTAGTTATCGAAAAAGAAAAGAAATAAAACACCGAGTACGCGTGTACCTACTCAGATCTGGTTACATATTCCAGTTCAAAGGATGTCTCCGAGGCCTTTTTAATTCAAATCATCTTGAGGCTTAAGCGGGCGACACACCCAATCGAACTTGTTGTGACGTACCTGAGAACTTCAGCCTCGCAGAGAGGAACACCTTTTGTTAAGTCATTTGAGACGGCCGACTTGCCGACTAGCTACGTAGGCTACGTATAATAACTTTGCTTCCTTACAAGTTTGGTATTGTGCAAAACGTTCGTTGATAGTTCGGTGGAATGGACGTTATTCTGGTTTAGCAAACTGTTTTGTTGGTAAGCCGCTATTCTGGTTCATGGTTTTGTTAAATGCTTAAAGATATTATTATTTGGGTTGTTAGCGAAAATCTGCTGTTATTTATTTTGCATTTTGGTAATTCAACAGCGGTTTCAGGTTACGTTATTTCTTTGGTTTACACAAAAACGAAATCATGGAATCTTGCTTTTAGTTTAAAGAATAATATCATGCATTACCATAATCGTCTGTCTGACTAAAATTTTCCCAACGATGTTGGGGTCGATTTCCAGTCTAAACGGATGCATCTGAATAACATGTATTTCCATGAAGCAACTGCCTATCTGACCTCCACAACCCAATTATTAGTCCAAATAAAAAAAAAAATTTAAAGTTATAAACTTTGTTGCTGCAATTTCTCGTGTGCATGACTATTTTTACTTTTTGGCTCCAACCAAAAGGTTAGGGTTTCCCCGACCTTTGCAAAGAACCCTAATTTAGTACAGATATGCGCGGTTTAAATAGTGAGCGTGTTAAGTTGCTCGCGTCAACTTTACTCGTTTGCTTAACTAACCAACTTCAGCGCAACTAATATGGCGGGTGTTTTGTAAAATATCAACTCAACGCATTTTTTATTCTACCTTGGTTACTTAATACGATGTGGTTTGTTGGTTCCTTTTTTTTGTAATAAATAGCTAGTTTTAGTAAATAACTAGATTTTTCATAAAATACATGGTCCACTGTTCAGTTGTTGTTTGTATTTTCTTTATCTTTATTTTTTCAAGTATGTTAAGAAGAAGAGCGGAGTTACCCATCACTAGCAACACCTCCAAATATGTGTGTTCTACTTCTAAATTATGCACCTAACTAAAGTAAGCATTTTTGAAGTGAAAACTTCTTAGAAATTATGTTTACTACTCTGAATATGTGAGAGTTCAGATTAAACTATGACGCAATGGGTTTTTCTGGACAGCTATATATCATAATAGGGTGGCGGGCTTGTCACACAAAAAAAAAAGCTTAATCTTATGTTATGTCAAGCTCTCATCTGCTTCGTAACAGTGGCTTTGACATTTCGTAGACGTCGTCGCCGCGGAAATATTACCGCTTTCATGTGTTTTTAACCACTTGGATGGCTGATTAACACGTTCAGACCGGCGTGTACCACCGGTGGAGCACGGAGTATTTGCTGCCACGACGGGGTGTACCACCGGTGGCCACGTCACACTATACTTTCATGTACTAATAAATGCGCGCCGCCATGAGAGAAAATGTTGTATTTACCGTCCCCGCCTAGTAAAATAGACAAATTTTCATAGTGCAGCTCAGGAGGTGGATGTAATTTGGCAAGACTTTTGGTTCATGGGGCGGTGATGTACCACCGGTGGCCATATGAACATTTGCGCCGTAGGATACCAAGTACCTACTCATGAGGTGCCGGTCTGAACGTGTTAATATGGCTTTAGTTTTTTTTTTTATATATTACCATTTTAAAGCAGGGTTCGAAGTGATATTTATCTTTATAGTAACTAAATTAGTAGTTAAGTACTCTTCACGTGTATCCGAACGCAATTTGCCACTTCCGTACGTATCCGACCGTAGCAATCGAAGTTATATTTATCTTGATAATAACAATATTACTAGTTAAGTATACTCTACGTGTACTCGATTGGTGTCAACTTATAAAAAATAGTCACAAAAATTGTGTTTGGCCATCAAACAAAATATTCCTTCACATAAAAAAAATATACAATTTTAGTATTATTGAATGCTAATTACACACAGTCAAACAAATGTTTGCTCTACATAATAATTAGTGTAGGTACGAAATAATCATTAATAAGTATTAAATTTAAAAGGTCAAATTATCGGACAATTATCTGATGTTAAGACGATAATTATCTGATAACCCGATAATTATCCGAAAACTAACATGATAATTATCAAACAAAATAATTATCTCGATAAATCCCAACTCTGTTAAAAGTGAAAACAAGCTTTTTAAACAACTTTTTATAAAATTTCATTGAAAAGGAACGTGTATCCGAATATTCGTGTCCGCCTGAAAATGTATTGTCATCAGAACAAAGGTGTTTGCAAAAGTTCTTCACAATTGTTTTGGGAAAACTGGATGAAAATTCAGTTGCAATTGCAACATTTGTTACATACTAAATAACCAACAAACTAACTAAAAAACAAACTATGCCAATGCATTGACCTCGTATCAAACATTCCGTTAATCATTATCTGCCTAGCCTTTACCTATGTTAGGTTCAGCTCGGCTTCCAATCTTACCGGATGCAGCTGAATACCATTACATACTCGTATTTTAAATAGAGCGACTGCTTATCTCACCTTCACAAGCCAGTTAGTACTGGATAATGCGATACCGTCTGGTAAGGCTGGTAGACGTATTGTTAGGCATCCATCACATTCTGTTAATATTCATATTAAAACACTTTTAATACATCACTATGAATGGTAACCGTATCGTAAGGGCAAAAGTAAGTTCAGCCGATAAGAAACGGAAAAAAACATTTAGGTACCACAAAAAAGTAGATTTTTTAAACAAAATTACCAAAAAAAAAAAACAGAACAGTTACATTCATCTGATCGTGATGTCGTTAAATTAAAAAATAACGTGAAAAGCTCCGTTTGAATGTATGACCGCTGTGCAGGATTACAAAAAAAATATTATGTTGATTGAGCATTGAATTTACTTTAAAATATAAGTACTTCAGATATTTATAATAAGTTTCATTCTCTTTACTTAATTTTGATGGTCGGCTGTATCCGGTTAGACTTGAAGCCGACCCCAAAATGGTTGGGAAAAGTCTAAGCAGATGGTGATTCTCTTAGCACAAAAACGAAGTATCTAGCAGTTATATAAAGCGGTAACCGCAATGGATTACAACTAAATATAGCCGCTAGATAGTAAGCCCATCCTTGACCAAAAATGGTCCCGATAAGAAGGACCACAGACAAAATACGATGTACGAGTAGCTACACTACGGTGTCAATGAAATGATAAGACTATTACTATAAACAAAGCTACGTGACCCACAGCCTGTTTATCAATAACTAAGGTCCAGAAGGGCCGAAGTCAGCTGATAATGATTAAGTAGAACGACTGGGATCTTGAAAAACAAGATGGCGGCTCTTTGGAACAGTTGCTATGGTGATAAAAAATGTTTTATTACTCGACTAATTAAATGATTACAGACGATGTGGGCTGATTGTTAGAAGCATACGTTTGATTTGATTGCTTTGTAATTTGACTGTTTGTTTGTGTTGAAGTCAGAAGGTAAAGAAAGCGTAATTTAACTTCACGCCTGTAATCGACGAGTTAGGCAGAGGTGTACACACGGCTACACATCAAGCTATACATTTCCAGTTTACGCTGATCTCGCACTGTACGGAAATCCTATACAATGCGAGACCATCTTATACTGGAAATGTATAGCTTGATGTGTAGCCGTGTGTACCTGATAGTTACATGCACATTACACCAGTTAGGCACACTATAAGGCCTAGGTAAAAGATATGATGAGCAGACGAGCATAATACTATCAAGCGGGCACTTATCTGAACTTAGTGGACTTAACGGATCCCGGGATCCGTGGAGACAAATTGCTGGGATCCGTGTTACATCAAATCGGATCCCGGGATCGGTGGAGACAGACCCCTTAAAACTGAGAAATTCCTGATTTAAAACCAAATAGCCTTTTTCCCTACCCGGAAATCACACCCAGGAATGTATGCTCAGCAGTCCCCTTTCTGACCACTAAACTAACAAGGCAGAGGGAAAATTGAAAACTTTATCATTTAGTCCTGTCCGAACACGGAAACTACTAAATTTAAACTAAGTACTATTTTGTACCCACGCAGTGGGTGCCAGAGGACGGGCGTCGTCGCCGAGGGAGGCCTAGAAAACGCTGGCGTGACGATTTGGACGCTTTTATACAAGATTGGCCGGAGAAAGCCGAACGGAGAGAAGAGTGGAAGACTATTGGGGGAGGCCTTTGCCCAGCAGTGGGACAATAGGCTATCAAAAAAAAAAAAAAAACTATTTTGTGTTTTCAACTAACAATGATGCAACTAGAATCAGTAAAACCTATTGTAGAGCACTTAACAATTAATCGCATTATCTGATATCACAACACTTGTAAATTAATTTTGAAATTCCAACTCTATTTCTACAATTTTCTTGTGAACCTGAATAAATTATTATTATTAAAAAAAAAAAAAAAAAAAAATTGAATATTTTCGTCGCTCCATGTAAAATACTGGTATTCAGCTGCACCAGGTTGCCCGTCGGGGCTGCGGGTTGGTCACAACGATACCGCAGCCTCGACATAAAGGGCTAAGAAGGAACATGGGTGGTTTTTACCCAAGAGCGGGAGGAGTTACTTATTTGATTATTATCCTCCCAAACAAAAAAAAGCTACACCCGGTCAGCAGACTGAAAGTCGACCCCAACATAGGGAAGGCTTGGCAGATGATGATCCGTTTATTCATTACTGTCAAAATGTGACAGTTGAAATTTGAATTGAATTCGAAGGCTATTTCGATCAAGAGAATTAGGCTTTTTGAGAATTAGGCATTCTGAGAACTAGGCATTTTGAGAATTTGCCATTCTGAGAATTAGGCTTTTTGAGAATTGTCCATTTTGAGAACTTGTCCTTTTGCGACTCTGTTGCCATTTTGAGAATTTAGCATTTTGCGCCTAAACCGTCTAAAGTTTTACCTAGTTTAGAACAGTAGCTTAAGTCTAAAGTTGCAAATACACTGGTAGAACCGAAATGCCAACTAGTAGCATTTGCATGGAATTCTCCGACTGACACGATACCATTACGACACTTAAGTAAAGTGTGTGTTACAGGCGGCTTACTTGAAATCGCAAATAAATGCTAAATTAGTCGACACACGCTCCGAGCATCTAATAACCCAATGCTTATGTACAACAAACATCTCATTGACACATCAAAGCCTATTTAAATGCTTCTGGCGGTAAAATAACAGTAAGCGTCCTTACGTTGAGAGGAATAAGACGATCCTTTGCGAATGCCAAGTGTTCTGTTTTTATCTTTATAACGAACTAGCGGACGTCCCGCGGTTTCACCCGCGTTGATCCCGTTCCCGTGGGAATACAGGGATAAAAAGTAGCCTATGACACTCAGCAATAATGTGGCTTTCTATTGGTGAAAGAATTTTTAAAATCGGTTCAGTAGATCCCGAGATTACCCCTTACAATTTACAAATACACAAACTTTACCTCTTTATAATATTAGTATAGACTAGCGGACGTCACGCGGTTTTGCCCACGTAGTTCCCGTTCCCATGGGAACACAGGAATAAAAAGCCTATTTTACTCAAGGTGAATGTAGCTTTTGAATGGTGAAAGAATGTTTAAAATCGGCGCAGTAGTTTTTGAGTTTATTCATTACAAAACATTATTAATGTAGACATTACAATACCCACATTTTGACAGTTATGAGTTTATGACTAAGTACCATGTAATAAAAAGCAAGCCTATTGCCATCAATAGGGTATTTCACCAAAAAAATCTAATTAGTCCTTCAGATAGATTTCCTAAAAATAATGGACCCGTATTTTTTCTTTTTTTACGTAAACAAAAGATAGACGATACAGTGCTTCGAAAGGTCGTTTCAAGTCGTGTGACGGTGTGACGTCACAAGGTTAGTACTTTTTTACCCACAAAGTGACGTCAAAACCCCCCACTCATGATCTTTGACACGTTTTATTTTCGTCAATTTTTATTTATTTGAGAAAACAAAAAACACGTATCCAATATTTTTCGAAAATCTAACAGGCGGACTAATTAGATTTTATTGGTGAAATACCCTATTGGGTATAAATGAAACTACAGGCCGCTACTGAAAAATTAAAGCGAGAAACCCCGTACCTAACTCTTTTAAAGTACGCTGTACATTAGGTACAAGATACATAATTCCACAATCACAGTTATAATACCGATAATGGATAGGATGCCTAATCGAATTACCCTAACATCGGTTATTGATTAGCCATAGCAAGGCCTCATTATATTAAGACAAATAAAACCATAATCAGATTTCAGTGTTGTTAATTGCCATTGATGCGAAGACAACTGAATCAAGAGCCGCTGCAACTGTCCAATAAATGGTTGATGACTGAATCATGAACATCAGTGTTTATGGACATCACGTATTCAAAATTAAATGTTACCTATGAAACGTGTCCATAAAGATGAATTATTACGATTATATACATACATAACATCTCTCATATACTCCCCGACAGGTTAGGTAGGTCTAGTTAGATAGTAGGTACACCAACTCGGATGGGCAGCGTTCGGGAAACTACGCGACATCTTTTGGTCCAAAATTCCGCAGTGTCTCAAGACGAGGGTGTATAACCAGTGTGTGTTGCCAGTGATGACTTATGGCGCAGAGACATGATCCTTAACTGCTGGCCTCTTAGAGAAGCTCAGAGTCACGCAACGAGCCATGGAGAGAGCTATGCTCGGAGTTTCTTTGTGCGACAGAATCCGGAATGATGAAATTCGCCGAAGAACCAGGGTCACCGACATAGCTCGCAGAATATGCAAGTTGAAGTGGCAATGGGCAGGCCACATCGCTCGAAGAACAGAATACCGATGGGGAAGAAAGGTTCTCGAGTGGCGACCACGAACCGGAAGACGCAGCGTTGGCAGGCCTCCCACCAGGTGGACCGACGACATCGTGAGAGTCGCGGGCAACCGGTAGATGCAAACGGCAGGCTGCCGATCTTTATGGCGTTCTATGGGGGAGGCCTTTGTCCAGCAGTGGACGTCTAATGGCTGATGATGATGACAATGACACCTACATTTCGCCAGTTATATTTGAGTTCCATGTGGCGGCGAACCTATTACCATCAACCGGGCATAAATTCCGACTCCGTAACTGCTTCTGAGGAACTCATGGAAACACCCAAATGTGCCCAACCAGGAAATCGAACCAAGGACCTCATGCTAAACAGTCGCGATTGCGAACACGATTACAAGAACGAAGCGACGAAACTACAAAATTCGAAATCGAAATGTAACTTGAAGCATCAATTTATAAACATGTACATAAAACCTATTTGGTTGTCGCGTCTTTTGTGTCAAAGATACACGCATCAAAGGGATAATAAGCTGCTAGAGCTGTTGTTCTAACCACAAGTAATTCGGTACGTAATACTGTAAAAATTATTCCATGTTTATTTGTTCACGAGATGTGAACAAACAGACACAAGAAAAACTAGGAGGGGTAGTCGAGCCTTTTGACAAAGTGGGATATATTGTTTGAGGTCGTTCTGTTTTCAGAATACATGTTTTACGTTACTACGCGTAAAAAAGATAAAAAATTGATATTTGGAATAGGCTAACAAGCTCTATTATAGTCTGTTTCCGTCTAAAACTCGGTACCAAAAGCATCGATTACATTTAACTGTGTAGTTATAATAGTTATTCCGTAGAGATCAATTTTTCAAAGTACTAATCATGCTTCGTTAATTATTGCAGGTACTTTAATTTAATTTGGGAATCTGGTTCGTAAACCGATGCGACAACAGAAACAAATGTATTAATGCTTCGTCGAATATCGTTTATCATATTTTAAAATGAAGAAGAGAAGAAATATGCGAGTACTGCTTGTATTCGAATAAAGCCGGCTTCTTTTTATTTTGGTAAATCCGTATTGTTTTACTTTAGACTATCGTAGTATTGATTGAAATCATTTTCATATATTCACCTTCGACTGTTTGTACCTGCATCACTCAAAGGTTTCGTGGTAAAAATGCCTGTGGCATTAAGTCCACCTCTTTATTTAACACTTCAACTGAAAAGTTGAAGTGTTAAATAAAAAAATGTTTGCTCAATGTTATGTTCTGAATTTTAGTACTATTTGTATTTTCACTAAATAAAGAAAGCTCAGAGCTCGACGTACATTTATGTCGACGTGGACCACGTATCAAACCAACGAAACGCTAATTCAATACACCTGGCCCCTGTTTAATAAAACTTACAAATTGTAATTGTAGGTTACAAGTTACAATTCTACAAGTTTCTGTTTAATAAAGAATACAACTACAAGTTTACATAATTAGTAAATTGTAGAAAAATTTCGACAGGTGTCAGAAACTTACAATTTTGTACCTCAATTAATTATGTGAAGAAATTTTATTGTTATTCTTTTATAACGTTTCGTACAATAGTGATGATGAATAATTCTAAATTACATAAGATTTATGAAATTACCCTCGATTTAAGAATCTTAAAAAAAAACTTATATTTTATGTAAAATTGTAACTTCCAATTACAAATTTGTAGCTACAAAATTGTCATCAACATTGTACAATTTGTATATTTTTAAGTTTGTAGAATTTTTACAAATTGTAAGGTTTATTAAACAGCACTTGTAAGAATTTTTTACAAATATGTCAGTTATCTACAAAATTGTAGACTTGTACCACCTTTTTAATAAAAATAGTTAAACCTGGTTTAACTTACTCTTGATTTATCTCGCATGCCGTCTCACTTCAAAAATATTCAAAAGAAAGTGACGGCATGCGAGATAAACCAAGCGTAATTTAAACCAGGTTTTACTATTTTTATTAATAAGGCGGGTAATGTTTATTAAACAGGACCCTGTCCGACTCCGTACGTAACTTGTCACTAGTGTCCGGCCAGTGCGTCTGCGTCAGATTCGGACAGCAAAACTACATTTGGACGGTCAGACACCACGTGTCATTTCATTTTTCTTTTTCAATAATTTTTAATGTTGCTGAAATAAAACATTTTTACTTTGAAGTTTAAAATAGACACACACATAACTAAACTATCTCAAGTGATTCTCTAGAATACATATTTTGAAACATATAACTTATAACGAATCAGTATTTTGCCTGTTTCAGAAGGATTTCAACCACATTTTCTGTATGGTTATAATTGCTGCATTCGGAGGAAATAGTGCAAAACTGGAAAGCAGTATCATCTTTAAATGGGCTTTTGTATGCAAACTAATAACGTCTTGAACATTATTTCTGGAAAGCAAGCCCCCTCCCAAGCTAACTTATTAGCTTATTTCCTTTCACATTCATAAGGACTTACAAACTGAAAGCAGAGATACCGCTTTTGAAAATTCAAGATTAATATTCTGAATTACCAACATGCATTTCAATCTCATACTCAGAACTTTGTAAAAAGAAGATGGTACCAAAAGTATCCTACAAAAGTTCAACGTTTTGTGAAGTACGAGTTGCATGGTACTAGGCAAACATGAGACAGTGAGGGCACACCACGCTGACACGGTGTCCTCAACCAAACACGCTGGGACGCGGGCGCTTGTTTGTCAAATTGTTGTGGCGTCTCAAAATACACAGATTTTCGTTATTTATAGGTAAGACCAGAAGTGGGAAAAAGTTTTAAGTTCGAAAATTATTTTAAAAGTAAAAAAAAAACTTACAACTTTAATAGACTATTAAACCTATGCCTAACTAAAAGTTACTTAATAGAATTAAAAAAAAAAAAAATTTAAATTTAAAATAGCAAAGTTTACGACTGCAGCTTCTCATAAATAAGTGAAAACCATTTCAACGGCATATTCACCATCATCTATCGAAAATATATCTCCGCAATTGAGGCTCCCATTAAACTAAAATTATAAACAAAACTAGTTCACTAACCTAATTTGTAAATGTGCTGTGAACACAGCGTTAATGGGTTATGGGTTATACTACAATACTGATTTAATGTTTCTTATGAACTGCCGGACATTTGGCAGTGCACACCTGGCAACACTAGCTAAAGACTCTTGCGCAGGGCTGGCGTTTGTGATAATTTAAAAAAAGGAATTCATTCATTCAAGAAGGGATAATTATGTAGTATAGAATAAGTAGGTACGTACCTGCATATTTAGTGTGGCTTGTATTTTAGTCGGTAACTTATCCAAAAAAACAATTTTGATTGTTAAATATTTCATATCAGCAATATTTTTTGTACATAAACATAATATACTATTTAATTCGATAGTTTTTGATGAGTCTTAGTAGATACTATTTGTTAATATTTCGTTTGATGTATTGTATTGTAGTAATTTTTACTGCAAAACAATATCCGGTTAGTTATTCTAGATAGCAGTATATTCTGGGAACTGTATTATTAATTTCTATAAAGATTCTAGCAACTTTACTTTGATAAGTACCTACCTAGTTCTCTTTGTTCTAGTTTGTAGTCGAATTGATGTAGCATCTCCATCTTTTCTTCCTCTATTAAGTTGCTACATTGACGATTTGACATCATAATGTACAAATTTAATATCAGAGACGAGCACGTAAACAATGAAAAATAAATTTTCAAAAAAAAACAATTAGACACTCAGAAGTCGGTTAAAAAGATTGGTAAAAAAGATTTTTATTTCCAGGTTTTTAGTTTAGATCATTAATATAGATTTTTTTAAATGTAGAAGATAGATAACTCATAAACTACACACTACTACTACCTACTAAATTGTACGGGACCACCGCGCGAGCTTCATCTATCAAAGTAATAAAATAAATCAAACCACTTCATAATTGACGGAAATACTGAAAACTTATATTCAAAAAATAAAAACAGTCGAAAAAAGAACCTCCGTCTTTTTGAAAGTGATAAAGGTGACTTTAGAAAAATAGATTGACATCCAAAAAAATACAAAACCCTAAAATGCCGACCCTACGTAAATCAGGGTTGTTAACCCGAACGAAATGGGTACCGTTAGTAACCCGCGCTCGCGCACCTTAGCACACCTCAGATGCGCATTGGAAATGCAGCCCATCGGATACAAACTGCTCCAGTATTCGCGTTCGAGGGCCAAACAAAGCTAACGGCTAGAGCTTTGACATTCACAATCGAATCTTGCCTGTCTAGGCCGCTTTATATCTCTGAAATAACTATAAATTAATCTATTCGCATATAACTGACTAAAGGAAACTTCAAGCCTATCTTTAAGTTAGCAATCGCATACGTACAAGTAGCAGAAGGGGAAGAAGATATTATACGGCTTTAAAAAAATCTTCCACATCGCTGTCAAATGAACCAATTCATATAAAAAAGAATTATATTGATTTCAATTACCGTAGAGTTATTGCCGACCCGATTGGTCGAAAAACTCTATTTCAGATTCTTCTTTTTACTTTTATGACTTCTTACTGCAGTTCAAAAGACCAATTTCAACTAAACAGTTTGAAAAATAATTCACTATGACGTGTATTGCAGTCTGCCGTCGCAGTAATCAAAATTTAGCTGTACCTTATTACGTTTATTGATGAATTTATTAATGTTTTTAAGGTTATAAAACATATTAATGGTCAACTACAATCGAAATGTCATTCTAATCGTAAACTAAAATCTTGGGACAATTCGTTGAATGACACAATCTTAGGGATGCTACAACTGTGACACCAAATTATTCTGACATTTAATTTCGGAAAACTAACTGTGATTGTTACAATTATGATAGCGTTAGTTTAATCAAAAGTTTAGTTAAGTCAGCATAATTCATATTTTGATAGATCTCAAGGATTTAGCAAGAAGCACTGTCTTGCTTTCATTGTGTCCGTGATTCCCTTGTTACTATGACTTTCAAGTTGATCGGTACCTATTTATAATAGGAAAGACCTAACTGATATTTACTGTCGAGATAAGCTCAAAAGCATTATTTAAAAAAAAAGGAAAGTTGATTTTAATGGCGCTTTATTAAGCGTAAGCTAAGTTAAATAGCAGGATCTATTTGAAATCATGAGAAAACCGAATGAACAGAAATAAGTCAATTCGTCAATTCGGAATGTCTGTGTTTACCAAACTATATCTACAAGTCTTTAATTTTTTGGGAACTTTCGTTGAGTTACTGCATTTACGTTTAGCACGGCAGTATAAATATTGCGATGTGCATTACAAATAAATACAGGTAAGGTACAACCTATTAGAAATTAAAAAACTAAAAACCCGACAGAAAAAACTGAAAATCAAAAAACAATCACATTTTAAATCAAACAAAACTTGGAAGCAGGCGGGGTCCATTCTATTTTCATTTCAGTTTTGTTTGATTTAAAATGTGCTTGTTTTTTGCATTTCAGGTTTTTCAGTCGGGTTTTTTAGTTTTTTATCTACTTTTGTTTTATTTCCATCTTTTTTAGTTTTTTTGTGTCGTAGATTTCCACGATGCGACGTCGTATCGTGAAACGACGCCGCATCGTTGTACGACGCGACGTCGTATCGTGTTTATGTGTGGGAGCCCTTAACGCTCCCACCCACGACAGACTTTTTGTAGGTGAACGATTTTTATTTCTGACCAAAATAAATCGGTCACCGATTATTTACGAACAAATTTAAATCGGTCACCTACAAAAAGTCTGTCGTGGGCGGGGAGCTTACAAGTAAGTTTTTATGACTGTTCCAAGGAGTAGCAGACGAGTATTTGCTATTAATTTCAGGATGATACATCCACGTGTTCCTGAGATCAACGTTGTCTGAGGTACGGAACTCTAAAAATAGTACTTTGACTGACCAACAAAAAGACAAGACACAAGTTAAACCTCCGAAGATAAAATCATGAAACTTGAAAAAAACTATGTCTCACTAGAGCTGCATTAGAAAGATTTTTTCAAACTGACCCAATGAGCGCGAGAGATAAAGTTTTAAGGCACCTGGAAAAAATTAACATTGTCTTTTTGCCATTCAAACTAAACCATACCAAAGGAAAAGGTATATTAATTTATGATGTTTACGTCAATAGAATAAAGCTACGAACAACTAGTGAGATTTTTCCTTTCTTTCGTTTTTATCGAGAAACTAAACCCTCGATGATATTGCATTCAAACGGTCTTGTATGACGAGTGGGAGGAAACAGATTTTCCTTTTAACAGGAACTGTCTTTGTTGTGAGAATACGTTTGAATAAACAAGTCTCAAGAAATGTGGAGCTGACTTCAGCTGTAAAATCTTAGATTAGGTTACTTTAAAGAATAATACAGCTTACAGCTTCGAGATTTATCGTTCATATATAAAATTGTCATCTCTCTCTGAAATATACATATTATTGGAACTTCTGTTATTGATAGACATGCGGAGTAATAATGAAATTGATATGAATGAATACGCCTTTGACAAGATTAATAAAATTTAATTGATATTTTTCGCTTTTTAAGAGGATTACTTTCGGAATTGGTATACGAAAATTGTTGTCCGAAAATTGTTAATGATAGAATGTGTGTTGCACATGACGTTGGTTATTTTTTACATACATTTTTAGGTAATTGTGTAACATTTTTGTGATCATTATTTTTAATTTCTATACTGTTGGTCAATTTCCTTAAGTATATAGACGTATTCATAATTGCCAATCGGCAAGGAAAACTGTTTCATTACTAATAAAATATTGCAGTTTTAAGTTCCGGTTTAAGTTCCAGGAACAAATATTTACATAGAACCTAAACCTAAATATTTGCCAAATAGTAGGTTACCTACCTATATGGTTATCGTAAAAAACTAGGTTTACAAAAATGTTGGTCTCAGGCTAGTATGAATAGGTATAAATTCAATTTCAAAGATTTTATAAATAATCAAATACCTATTACAAGTACGAAATAAAATTATTGATTGGTTGCACAGGGTGTGTCTGCTCTCTTTATTTTATAAAGACCTGTGGTAAGGAAGTTAAAAATTAGAACAATTAAAAACTGGATTCAATAGATAATCGCCCCCTATTGCTGGCGAAATGTGGGTATACTATTTAGGGTATACCTCTGCTCTGCCTAACCCTTAGGGTATTACAGGCATGATGTAGGTAATGCAAAAAAAAAATATTTTCACAAAAACCTCCATGCAACTAATCAAAAGTAATCAAAAAAATGTGGAAGAAGTAGTTAAAAATATAATATTAATTTAAATATATTTCTTAGTTTTTTATAAATTCCAGAAAAGAATAAAACTTAATCGGGTAGCACAGTTTCAATATTGATACTCATTTTTCATTTCTTTTAAATAAATCAATAAAGATAGGTACCTTATTACTGAAAAAAAATCTGCTCAAAATTACAATAGGTCACCAGTACCAAGATTATCTGCAATGTCGCAAAACATCTTACACGTTGAGATACCAGCAGTTTGATCTAACTATTGTTTGCATTGATAAGAGATAACGTAAGCCTTCACCTGCCGTCGCCCGAAAAAATCTTATTTTTTCACAATTTAAAACGTACGCCGAGAACTCTTTAGAAGTTGGCGAACAAATTTTCCATGCCGATGCAATCCCGAAAAGTTACCAACAATTTTTCTCCGAAGGCATGCCGCCGCCAAGCACCCGATGCCAATTTTAGGATTTATATTTTTTTTAACGTTTTAGTAGAATATTGAAGCAATTTGTGTAACTTCACTGATTTGTTACCGTTGTGTGTGGTGTTCGATATGTCGCGAAACTTACGGGTAGGGGACACCGCGCGGGAACTATACCGAAGACGTGCGATCTGGCGCACGGATGGAAGCCGACTAGCGCTGGGCCCGTTGGCGGGAACGCCGTCCAAGCCGCCGTATATCAGTGTATGAGCTGTGACTGCATCTCGCGGGTTGAATAACACATTAGCAGTCGGGATTCGAAGGAAATCGCCCAACGATCACTTTAATAACTTTTAACTAATTAAACACTCCATTAGGGATTGTTAGATGCACTCGCACGCTTTTTGGCTGACATAAGGCAGGTAAAATGTTGGAAGTGCAAACCGACTTACTACTAAAGTATTTCAGGGAATTACTGTGTAAGGTTTAACGATAAAGTAATTGTGCACCCTTCAGTGTTTTATTCTATAGATTGTGGAAATTTAACTAAAAAATATATGTAACAAGCTAAAATAATATGAAATAGGTTAATCGTAAATTATTTTCAAGTTTTGTTCTATTTCAGTACTTGTTTTTCTACCTAAAAAATAAAACGGACATCAAAAAAAAAAAAAACAAAAATCAGTTTCTGAAGTCGGTGACTTTTGTTTGTTTGATTTAATTTTTTTGCCACCAACTTCAGAAACTGATTTTTCTTCTAAAGTTTATTTTTCACTTATTTGTGTTTTTTTTTTGGAGTCGGTTTTTTTAAGTTTTTATTTTTCACTTTTAGTGGTTCACATGTTCATGGGTCATAATGTGGATAATGTAGTTTTTTTTTGAGTTTTGTTGATTTTTCAAAAACCGCTTGACCGATTTCGATAAAAAATATGGGACCATTTGGGAAGTAAGACTAAGTATACCCTTTCCAACAAAAAAAGGAATTTTTCAAATCGGTTAGCAAGTGACAGAGTTATGCCCGAACAAACATAAAAAAATATATATTTAAACATCCGAATTGAGAACCTCCATCTTTTTTTAGAAGTCGGTTAAAAGTACGAGCTTATTCCAGGACTTAGATATTTCTGTTCGTGATTTCATGTCACAGTCGGCGAAGTTTCTTTCTGACTAGATTTTTCAAGAATCTCTATCTAGTGTCCAGCGTGCTGGAACTTTAGAACGACATTTGAAAGGATTAGAGGTGCGACCGTCCGCGATCTTTTCTTTGTACGACTAAACAACCAACCACACGTGTGCCACAGAAATTACGAGAAAAAATTCTAACAAACCTGAGCCAGGCTGAGGGTGTTATGAAGCTGAGACCAGGAGTGACAAATTCTTACGTGTATAAAACGATGTTTTCAAATATCATCATTATAATCGTCATCATTCTTTTATCCTTATCCCAATTAATTTGGGGTCCGCGTAGCATGTCTTCTTCTACCATACCAAAGAAATTTTATTTTGTCATTAACTATTCTGAAACTTTAATGTATTATTTAAATTTAATAGAAGGAGAATGCTATGATATGAAAATGTAGATAAAAAAAAATATATATAAAGCTATACATGGCTATATATAGCTATGCTACAAAATTATGTTCGTTTTTCGTGTTTTGTTTTCGTTGGTTGGAGGAGAAGCAAAGGTATGAAGCCGCAAAACAGCTTACCATGAAAACTTCCAGTACCTTCTTAAATTTAGACACAAATCAATATACGATATTCTGTTAGTTAACACAGTTTAAATATTCAAAATCAATGTTTGCTTTATACGGCTTAAAAAAATGTTTAATCAAGCGTGAAACACATTGCACTCCAAAACAGTTTTCGAGGAATTTAAAAAAGTACTTACTAAACCACAGCAACGAACAAAACTTCGTGAAAATTTATTACACGTATCCAGATTCCATTTTACGGTAAAAACATATTTGTGGGTTCGTGTATCGATGATGATACATAAACGAACCGCAAATATTAATTCCTTTGCGTTTTCAATTAATTCTCTGAATTCCATTGCGAGCGCAGGTTCACTTCAAAAGTATTTTCAACATTTTTTGTTAGATTTATTTTTTATTAATTTTGTTAACTATTGAAACCAACCCGCAACCTACACCGCACAACCAAAGAATGGCATTCATGTGAATATACCATATTTATGTTACATGGTATATCTATGCCATTGATTGGTTTTGTGCCATCGCATACAGAAAGATATGGATGCATCATCGTCAAAATGTAGAAGATTGTTATAAAAGACAATCGTCAATTGAAATTACGGTACCTACTAGCTGTACTTACTACTGGTCAATAATGAAATTCCCGGTTGTTCAAACATTAACAGTATTTCAGAATCACCCCGCGCCGTGGTCGAGGGAACAATTGTACAGCCTGTACAAGCAAGCACCATAAACAACATTATTATACAAAATTCAGCCCTACTACCCACGAGTTAAAAGTTTTTCGTCCAATATTTTCATTTAAGACACTCTTCGTTCACTTGCACTAAACTACTGTGCTTACCGCACTCCAGTAAACGGATTAGCAATGAACTTACACGTTGGAAATGTTCAGATTAGGGCCAAGATGCGTCCGCGGTATTTGCTAAGGATTCCCTATTCAACTGACTGAATAATCGGTTTATACGGTGCACCGAGATTTTTTGAACGGTTTTGCGCAATAATTTTAGTATCTTGTACTTTCCTTATCGTGTGGTTAGTGAATAGCTTGGTGTCAGAGTTTTTATTCCACCCATGGGCCTCTTACTTGGCTTTATTTTGTACTTAGAACAATCAAACAGTTCAATACTACCACTAGTCGACATTGGACTAGTCACTAGAGCGTATTGTACCTAGCCACTACACTGGGTCGGGATTAAAGAAAAATGCGATTAATAACACAAGAAAAAAAGACACCTTAAAACTGTGAAGCTTGTATTGCAATTAGGATTTAGTCACATCAACAAACAGCTAAAAGTTATAAGCACTTCAAAAATAAAAAGGGGAAACGTTGTTTGACGTGAAAATATATCGTTCGCCCTCTCCCGGCGCAACGTGAAACATAGGCTTCTAAGTAGCAAAGTATGTACCCTATCTGCCGAGCCACCTCAAGATCACTCTTTAAGTAACATTAATCGGGTTTCTTAGGTTCCAAACAACTGCTATAACGTCGCATCTCCACCGAACAAGATCTTACAACTTATGACTGTATATTGCCCTGAATAGAACACAAGTTTATTTATCACGAATTTTAAATCTCGAGATTTTTACTAGAGCAACTAAGCGCATCATACGTCACAATTTGTGGCTCTAAAATGAATTATTATAAATTATTAGTTAAACTTTAGTCAGACAGGGCGAATATTAGATATACCTGGCTCATTAGACTTATTAAGGTTTAATAGAGAACCTAGGAATGAAGTTAGTAGAACGATTATGTGTCTATATCTCCTGGTGTGCTAGTGAATCAAGTTCTAGAGGAGCTCGTGTCTAGATATAATCAGCCGCACGGCTGAACTTTTCTAGCTTGGTCTTTACCTAACTACTTACGTCTCATGTGGCCATGTGGCAGACCTTTGTTGGACTTACGTTTTCGGTAATGAACCGGAAAAGGCTAAGCTTAACGGAATTCGTTTTTATGAAATAGGTTTGCGTTTTCACCAAGAAAGAGTTCAGTAGGTAGTCTGATTCCCATCGTAAAAGACAAATGGAAGAGAAGAAGAACAGAGCAAGCTAATTTTGACTTATTTCCGCTCACCTCTTTTTGGTGGAAACACATCATGTAAGCAGTGGCGAAGTAGGTAAAAGAAGCCATTAATGGGTCCGTTCCGCTCGCGGTGGACACCGGGCTTTAATATTCTGAATACGTCCGTAGTATGTTTAAATGCAAATTTCTGTCAATAATATTTGAAGTGATAGGTATTTCTATATTATTCTTTTTCGATTAGTCCGTTGTTAATACGACATAACCTCTAAAATTTCAAACACGAATATCTTTAATTCCAGATAAGTATTCAAAAATTTGTTTGGGAGTTCGAAGAAGATCTTAAAGAAGAAGAACGAAAAGAAAAAAAAAGAAAGAAAGAGAAGATCTTGAAGATCTTGTTTTCATTTCTCCTTTTGCAGGTCTGCTGGTAGTTCTAAAGAAATAAGCAGTAATTAGCAGTAGGTACCTTTGTACTCTAATGTTATATTATGTTGTTTTCCTGTGTTGTCTAGTAATTGTGTGTACATAAATAAATAAATATGATTTTAAAATTCCTCATTTTATGCGTCATATGAGAATCATTTAGGTTTAGATAAACACAGTGTGTGTGACGTAATAAAGACATTTAAGTAACTTATTCTTAACATAAATAAATCGTCATTTAGTAGCTCTTGAATCTGAGACTCAAAGGTAGTGCACACAGAGTCGCGATGCCACGTTGTCAGCTTATGTTACACATACGCGACCAACTTGTATGTGCGGTATTAAAGTGGCGACACGCTGGTAAAGCGATAGCATTGCGATGTTGACAGGCTGGGTCCAGTGTGGATGGATGGATATAATAATACTAGCTGATTAATGTCCAAGCCTTCTCAAGATGAAAATGGGCTTTCGTTCTGCAGTTCTTATTATAACAGCAGCAGCAGCAGCAGTTTTTATGAATTAGGACTTTAGAAATAATTATAAACCCAAATGTTTGCATGTCACATTATTATGACAAAGTGTTATGGATCCAGATTATGATTTATGTTAAGACCGAAATTGTACCAATGCTTTATTGCGAAAAAATTGAATTGAATTGAATTACAGACACACGTCGTATTACTCAATGCGGAAACACGATTTCAGATTGATATCGACGACTGAAATCGAATCCAGGTCATTCCAGGAGTTCAAACTCATCGGTAGCGTTTCCGATATTATAGGATGAGTGGTAATTAGTTCCATATTCAGCGCATCCACATGTGATTATGATTATCAGACGCAAATATATGAAAAGTTTTAGAAAATATATGTAAAACGTAACAAGTGCCTATAAAATTTGAGGGTTGCCCTTGATTTTCCGGGGATAATGGACCACCTCGGGAGTATACTCTCTCGAATACAAAAGGAATTTTGGAAATCGGTTAAATAATGACGGAGAAATCCGGAATCAAACATACAAAAAAAAACATAGGTACAGACCAAAGACTATATAGCCACTTGACTGCGCATACAGTGCCCCGATGCACGAAAACTATTAGTATTTTGTCGCCTATCTAGAGGCTACGGTACGAGTAACCATTTTAGTTGTGACCAAGTGTTAGACCTGTGTGGTACAGACGAATTGAGAACGTCCTCCTGTTAGGAAGTTGGTTGAAAACCCAATAGCACTTTTTGTACGACCCTGGAATCAAACCCTGGACCCCACGCTCAGCAGTTACGCTTTGCGAGCACGAGACCAAAGGGGCAGTTCAGTGATTAATTGCCAATCACAGAGATACACGAGGCAGTATGAACTAACTACATACGCCGAGAGCTGCCTAAAATATTGAGCGAATGAAATAGCATCGTAGAGGTCCAAAGGCCCATCGATATTAATCGTAATTGCTTAACAAATATGCCCTTGATTGGGTGCATATTTGTCACGTTATGTCACAGTTTAATTTAACATCGTTTGTATCGAGTGTCTCCTTGTCTGACTTTCAATTCCATTCAGATTTCAGTGTATGAAGTCAAAAATAACAACAGTTTACCAGATACTCAACGACAAATAAGAATATTTAAAATGTCACTTACGGGATATCTTCCGTGATTATCATATGTTTTGAGTTTCCGATATTTCGACGCTGTTGCAAGCGCCATGACAGTTAACCCGCGATCATGGCGCTTGCAACAGCGTCGAAATATCGGGAACTCAAAACATATGTTAATCACGGAAGATATCCCGTAAGTGACATTTTAAATATAGGTAGTTATGAACCGTGAAAGCTTAAAACAGTGTTTGACAAATAAGAAGTGCATGACAGCATGATGTGCTTACTTGTAAAAGGTTTGTATTGTATATCTTTGAATTTCATATCCTTGAAGCAGTAACATTCATTTATATTGGTGAGCCAAACAAATAAAATACTGTTATTGTCGTTTTATTCTAAAATTAGAGCACCACTTGTATTTTGAAAAAATTGATCCTGAATCTTTTTAAGAATACAGGGGGGACCTGTCTGCGGGTTGATCGAAAGAGATACCGCGGCCTCGGCACAAGGGCTAAGAAGGAACATGGGTAGTTTTTAGTCAGCAGAAGTCTGACACTCTGCCCAAAGCGGGTGGGGTTATTTGAAGATTTCCCAAACCCCAAAAAAAAAATGAGGTGGGGTACCTGTGTGTGTTGTGGCCTTAATACATGGGATTTAAAAAGATAACTAACGAGTTGGGTATGATAACTGAATAGGTATGCAGTAACCGTATTCCAGCCTGTATGTATGTACCCATACTTTTTTTTTGTCTTTGCCCCACACTAGGAATTTCTCCTGTATCGTGGGTGAGTTCACAGACATATTATTATAAACTCTCATACCTACACAAATACTCAGACCCGAAAGAAACTATCTGTAGTCCATTCAAATATTTGTTCCGTGCGGGGATCGAACCCGCGACACGCAGCGCAGCAGTCAATTGCTCGAGCCACTGACCGCTGCCGTCGAATATTAAGCATTGTGTGTATATTACAGGCATGAATGCGAGTCCAAACAACGTGAGTTGAAATCTCATTAACGCATGAATGCCTCATTTCTAATTTACAATATTTCGCCGAGTTGATGATCAAAGCATCATTCACTGACCAAATTGTACCTGTTGTACCATTAATGACACATTACGGTGATGTATCATAATTTTCGGTATTTCTACTATTGAGGAAAATTTTCTATTTTTACTGGAAGGTTAAGTAAACATGAGACATCATATACCTAAAGATATCATATTATTATAAAGATTGTAAAGGATGAAAAGTACCCTTAAGGGTAAACAAGCCAACGGCACGAACTAGTTGGTGGGCGGGGCTAAAATGCATGCTATTTCACCCGACATCACGAGCGAAATGCATAGAGCGAAAGAGACACAACTAAAACGGGCGCGCGATTGTTTCTATGCAGACCTTTGGTATATTTGGTTTCATGAAAAATCTACTGAATGTATCTGTTCAAAATCAAATTATTTAAATTTTTTAATAACTAATCTATGTCCGTATGGTTTCACTTTTTTCTTTTTCATAATAAATACGTTACTTATTTACGCCCAAAGATGAGTTAAAATTAGTGCTAAAATATGATAGTTTTGACGTTCATAACTTCCAAATCAATATTTTTTTTCCAATTCTGCTTCCATACAGACCTAGATAATGATAAGACCAGTTGATACAATTTTTAATTTTGAACCTACACCGTCAAACAGAGGAGTAATAATAATAATAATATTCCACAACTATCACACAACGCCATCTAGTCTCAAGCTAAGCAGAGCTTGTGTTATGGGTACTAGACAACTGATAAACATACTTATATATTTCTAAATGCATACATATTATCGATAAATTACACCCAGACACAGAACAAATGATCGTGCTCATCACACAAACATTTGTCCTGGGTGGGAATCGAACCCACGACCTCCGGCATAGCAGTTAGGGTCACTAACCACTAGACCAACAGGCCAGTCAAAATAAAATCACCTTCGTAAGTTTGTATGGAAGAATGACTGGCTTGTTCAACCTTAACGAAGCCAAAGGCCACCCCTATGCACCCTTTTTTTTTTTTTTTTTTTTTTTTGGTGGGTGGAAAATCATCGAATAACCCCCCCCGCTCTTGGGCAGAGCGAAGGGGAGTGTCAGACTTCTACTGACTAAAAACCAACCCATGTTCCCTCTTCCTCGCCCTTGTGTCGGAGCCGCGGTAACTTTTCGATATCCGCAGCCCCGACGGGCGTCGGCCCTTGCGGGCCCCTCCTTGCTGACATCTCTTTGAGGCGCGCGTGGAACACGTACGCGCCGCCGACACGGTCTGTTGCCGTCATGACGACGGCCGGACGGCGAGCTAGCCCGTTACTCACCGTCCACAGGCCCGCGTCTACGGTGGCCGGAGGTCATCGCGTGACCCCCGACGCCCGGAGCGCCTTCCGCGGCGGCTGGGACGTTGAGAGGTTCTCTCCCTCTCTCGTTCCGCCACCTCCTTCGCTAGCATCACTGCTTCGCAGAAGGAGGCGACGGCGTCCCATTCCTCCTCGCTCCGGACCATGGCTTGCACCAGGGCCGGACGCGAGAGGTCACCGCCGCCGATCGCCGCTACGAGAACACGGCGGGGCTCCGCCCAAGCAGGGCACACCTCCACAGTGTGCTCCACCGTGTCCTCCGGTCGATCCTCGCAGTGGAAGCATCCGGGCGTTTCCTCCCGCCTGATTCGGTGCAGGTACCTCCCGAAACACCCGTGTCCGGTGAGGACCTGCGTCAGACGGTAGGTGAGGGCGCCGTGGCGCCTCTCCAGCCACTCCTCAAAGAGGGGACTTACCGCCACTATCGTGGCGTGCCCTACCCCTATGCACCCTGACACCCTGTATATGTTTACTTAAGAAGGCTGGAAAGTATATTCATTTAAGTTATTTCAGGCTTTAGTAAGAGCTTTCCTAGGAAACTAAGAGTGTGTGCAACTTAGGTAAATTATATAAGATAGAAGCTATGCAATAGCTTAAAACTTATGCATGTTCGTCCCTACCAACAGAAATCGTAAAGCACGGTTTCAATTAGTCACAAGAGCGTGTCAAAAGCATTTTGTCTTAGAAAATCGTGTTATCGACGTAAACAATGTGTTATGAAGCTCACATCCGTCGCGGTACATCCGTTGTGTAGGAACTGCGTTGACCCAGCTCTGATTTACACGCCTTTCGCGCAACTGTATCGTAAACCGTTTTACTCGTTGGAGATGGCCTAGTAATTTTATAAATCATCATCTGCCAGGTCTTTTCCAAAGTATGTGTCTAACCGGATGCACCCGAATACCAGTATTTTAAAATATTGAACTTCTTAAACCTTTTGCAAATAATTCACTAATATACCAATTATAAATATGAAAAACGCATCAAAATCAATTGCAATAATGTATCACATCGGTCACACGAACACATAAAAACGATGTATAGTATACTCGTAGTACCTATTGATAGTTGTCTTATCTTAGTAAAATTAATTCCGCTAATGTGGCCTACTTAATTGGGAGATGACCTTGATCAAATCGGGATGGGTTTAGGTCTTGATAATTAGAACTTATTGGACTTTTAGAAAGCCTTTATAACTTTTGCTTGTGAGCCAAACGTCACTTGAACCACTGAAAGGACAGTTTGCAGGTTGTATCTATTGATTGATATGTTATACTACCTATCTACTATCAAAAGATAACCAGTTATAAACTAACGTTTTACGCTAACCCAATTAAAATAGGCACTTTGTGTATTTTGCCGTACAATACTAAAGCTTCTAATGTCAGCCACTTGAGTTCCAAGTATGAATGAGAGCGATTAGGCGGCGTTATCAGTAATTCTAAAACAACAATGACACAATCTCTATATTTGATTGCATAACAACATGTCGTCGGCCCATTTATTAAAACATTCTGAGAAATCATTAGCCAGCTGAGCTGAGATGGTTTGAACTTTTCTGTGGTCGCGTCATTGGACTGAAACAATTGGGGCTCAAAGGTTCTGCTTTGTTCGTGCGTACCTACTGAAAATTCCATCTTATTTATTACTCGAAATTGGACACTTGATGGACAAGACCATGACACGAGCTGAACTACTGAATATTTATTAAGTGTCTTTAAATTCGAAGAGATTTACGAGTAGTCATTGTAATAAATGCCTTCTATTTTAGTTTTAAATCAAACTATTTGAACAGGCCTAATAAGACAAACTCACTCTTACTTTAATGATTAAAAAGTCTCACCTAGCTGTTGTAGTAGAATGTGCGCTAGTTATTTATACTATCCGTGCACCGGTGATGTAGTCACGGAGCGTTACTCATAGACTAAATAATTATAATATGTGACATCACCTGGTGATAAGTCGACCACTCGCATTCCGCCGTTCTCGGCTAAACAAATCTACCTTCAATTAAGAGATAAGTTTGCCAACCGGTATTACTTGGGCGTGAGATTGGGTACTATCAAGGATTCTGGGGGGTAGTTGACAAAAAAAAATATTAAACACGTATGTTTTCTTTTTTCACGTAAACAAAAAATGAAGACGATACAGTGCTTCGAAAAGTTGTGAAACGTCACAGGTTGGTCCATTTTTACCAGACTATGACGTCAAAAGCCGCCTCTCCATGGTCTTTGACAAGTTTTATTTTCGTCCAATTTTATTAATTTGATAAAACAAAAAACACGTATCCAATATTTTTCGATAATCTAACTGACGGACTAAACAGAATCATATTTTATTTAGTCAGTCAACTACCCTGAGACGATACTACTGCTAGTGACGCCGATGAATTTTACTTCTTCTTTTTTATCGTGTAGGTAATGCTTAGAACCTGGTCTCAAAGTTTTGAAGCGGCTCATGGGCCTCTGATTTGGCTTTTTTTGCCGTAGAGAAATATCTCTCAGGCATGCAGGTTTTCTGTCGGTGCTGCGGATCCCGTTGGGGCTGCGGATCCCGTCGGGGCTGCGGATTATCGAAAGAGATGACGTGGCCTCGGCACAAGGGCGAAGAAGGAACATGGGTTGGTTTTTAGTCAGTAGAAGTCTGCCACTCCCCTTCGCTCTGCCCAAGAGCGAAGGGGAGTGTCAGACGGGGTTATAAAAAAAAGCATGCAGGCTTCCTCACGATGTTTTCCTTCACTGAACTCAAAAAATAGAGGTGCATGACTGGGGTTCAAATCCGAGACCATCAACTAATAACCTACCATGTGATCCAGGTACCAGAGTGCGCCAAGGGATTCAATAAGTACTAATCGATTGCAAAGCGCCTCGTATTTTTAGACCGACTATAATAAGAATGCTCATGGAAAATCTCTTTGACAAGACCCTCTTTATTTTTAATTCACGCCACTCATGGAGGCTACTTGAGGCTTCCCAATGTACACAGAAAATGCTGCATCCCCAATTATCTATATAATACCCTCAATTAATACCTTATTGAATAGTGTGTTTGTGACGATAATAATATTTATTACTTCAGTATAGACTGTGATGTATTGTGTGTGGTTGCTGGTAAATAATTCCTCGCTTTGATAGTCAGAATTCATTACACGAAACTACTCGTTTTGCAATACATGTGTTTGAATACTTGCATGGACATTTCAAAAGCAAAAAATAATTAACAAAACCCGATTCGAGGTAGTTATGTAAAAAAAAATATTTTGTGTAAACAGAAATTTAATATCCCAGCCTAACTCGTAGAGAATTATTTTTTGAATTCGTGACGAACAAAAATAACGTGTACAAATTAATATTGTTTAATGAAAAAGATCCCTCTTATCTCTTTCATTGCAGACTTTCGACCTGTCTCATTGACATGCAAAAAGTGCACTACGAAACACAACACGAGTTTTTCTTTGGACATAATTACCGGAGTATGCCTGACAGACATAGTTTAAACAAAAAGTGAAATAGTATGTCGGAACTATGTCATAAAATGTGCTAAATGAGGGCACTGCACGCAACGGCCCGCCGGCTTAGACCTACACAAATGAAGACAGTACCACAGTACGCTTATAAGAATTAACTTACAGTATGTCAACTAGGAACAACAAATGGTCAAAATCAGCAATATAACTGATTAAGTGGATTCTAAGCCTGCTTCAGGTAACACGTGAACAAGTCAGGGCTGATGCATCGAGACAAATGGTCAAGTTTAGTTGATAATCCTTTTTAGGGTTCCGTAGTCAACATGGAACTCTCTGTCTATCCGTCCGCCCGTCCGTCCGCACTATATCTCAAAGACTCTTAGTACTAGAAGGCTGCAATTAGGGATGAATATACAAATTAGTTAAAAAAATATATGGTATCTCCAGAGCACATTAAAGTGGGGATGATGTTTTTTTTCTGGCGAAGTCAATTGTGTGAGACATCGTTGAATATGTCTTTAAAAAATATTGCGAGTTTGCTGAAACACTTTTTCGGTTAAGAGATTCGTTTGTGAAATATTATTTAAATTTTTGTTAGACTCAAGTCTGGCTACCTTAACCACCTATACGGTTTGTGTTTGGGCATGTGAAAAAAATCATGGTAGTAGCAAATTAAGTGTCAGACTTTTACTGAGTAAAACCCATCATCATCATCAGCCAATAATGTTCCCACTGCAGGGACTCAGGTCTCCTCTCTAGGAGAGGGATGGGCTATATATAATCCACCACGCGGGCCCAGTGCGGATTGGCGGGTGTCACATGTCTTCGAATTTTTTGGTTCTAAATGCCGGTTTCCTCACGATGTTTTCCTTCACCGTTTTGAGAGCAGCGGTGATGAAATAAATTACACGAAGTAAACCTGCCTGGGTTCGAACCCACGACCTACTGTTCGTAAGTCGGGGCCGACACCACTGGGCCATCGCTACTCTTAGGCGGGGCCGACACCACCTGGGCCACCACTGCTCTTAAAACCCATTTATGTTCCTTCTAATGCCCTTTGATTTACAGGGCCGCGGAGACTTTATCGAGGAAATTCCGCAACTCTAGCAGTAGTTGACAACCATAACACCCGCGTTTGTTTTCACAGATAGGTGTAGTTGATTCACTATTTGTGTGTGTACTGTGTTCAGTAGGTAGTTGCTAAAAATAGTACCGACACCACACTGATACAAAACTTTTGCAAAACGCCTTTTACCAGCCCGTTGTTTACTTTGCCTCAAATATTATTTAGTAATCCATGATCGTTTATTGTACCTTCAATATCTCTTTTTTTGGGTTTACGTTTAATTTTCACGCTATTATTAGGTACTATGACAGTTGCTTTATTCAAGAACTATAAAATGTGCGACTAAGAATTTTCTAAGTCACACTTTAGGCTATTTAGGTCAATCTGTCTACCTTGAACTTTTTTGTACAGAGACACACATCAAGCTTTTATATTCTGTCAAATTTCTTTGATAGATTTTCAACTTTATCGCTGAACTATTAGGTTTATGGTTGATTGTGAAAATTTGTCAGTTTAAGGTAGCTTGATGTGCTTGTGACTGTACTTCAGGCAATCTAGAACCATTAAAACATCTTTTACATTGATTGTCACATAGGTAAACTAATAGACTTGATTGTTCTATGACGACCTGATGAGCAAAGTCAACTAAACCAACTAGCCTATAAGTTAAACTCATAGATATAATGTTTCTATGGTTCAACTAGTTAGGTGACTATACCATTCCCTTAGTGATTAAATTCATTATCTATTTATAGATTCGAATGCGCACGTATTATTTTTAATTTATTCCATTGATTGACAACACATCATTCACATTGTAGTCAAGTACTTAATGAGTCCATTTGTTTTCCCGACGTAATTTCCTCATTTGCTATACCTACCATTCTACACTAGTATTTTAACTTGAGAACCTCAAATTTGAAAAAGCCGAGAATATGATCAAAGAATATGAAGCTATAATTTACTTAAAAAGAGAAGTGAAGAGTTTTTTTGTAATAAAATTTTACTATAAAAAACATAATTGGAAAAACAACACCCTGTATAATTTTGAGTGATAGTGTTGCCGATAAGGATTAAAACTTGCATCGTTATGAAAAGTGGACGATTTTCTTTCATGAAAACTTAAGTCGCATGGCAATTTAAAGAAGGAGAATGGCATAGGTACTTTCCCACACCCAAAAAAAAAGTACTTATGTCATCAAATTACTACTCCCGGTCTGGGCAGAGCGATAGGGAATGACTGACTAAAACCACTCATGTTCCTTAGCCCTTTCTGCCGAAGCCGCGGTATCTCTTTCGAACAACCAGCAGCCCCGACGGGATAGGTATAGTCGACCAAGAAATTGGTTTACCACTCTAAGGTTGAATATCATTTGCACGTACAAAACATCAAGTGCTATTTTCACGTCAGAATCTGTCAATCTGTCATCCTTAGCGAATAATTATGTTACTGGGAGATGTCATCAAAAGTGGTAAACCAATTTCTTGGTCGACTATATTTACATACTACTAGCGAATACGTCAGTGACTTAAATATGAGAAACATTCCTTATTATTAAGTATCTATAAGATACCAAAAGCTGTCTCTTTGGTCTAACGGTTGCAAGGGCGACTGCTGAGCACAAGATCTTGGCTTCGATTCCCAGTTCGGGCCAAGTGTTTTTGGGTTGTTCCATTAAAGAATTTCTCAGTTATCCACATACCTGAGAAATTATTTCTCAGTAATAACCACGGAGTCTGGATTTGTATCTGCCATGTGATTTCGCGCCCATGGGAAATACTAACGCATACCATTCTGCCTAACCCTACGAGGATTACAGGTATTATGTTTTGTAAGACACCAAAAGCAAAAAGCTTAAATGTTATTTATGTTTAAGAAGGAACATGGGTTCGGTTTTTAGTCAGTAGAAGTCTGACACTCCCCTTCGCTCTGCCCAAGAGCGGGGGGGGTCATTCGATGATTTTCCACCCAACAAAAGAAAAAAAAAGAGTTTTCTTCTTGTCTTAGTAAGAATGGGTTGTAGATTCGATGTCTACCCGACTACCCGTGTAAATACTAAGTTCTAGTTGCTATAATAGGGATGGTTGACAAAAAAAATCTTATTAGTGCGTCAGATAGATTTCCAAAAATAATGGACACATATTTTTCTTTTTTCACGTAAACAAAAAATGGAGACGGTACAGTGCTTCGAAAACTCGTGTGACGTCACATCGCACTACATTTTTCACCACGTAGTGACGTTACTAGCCCCCACTCATGATCTTTGACGCGCTTTATCTTCGTAAAATTTTAATTCCAATATTTTTCAATAATCTAACTTACGGACTAAACAGTATCATATTTTGTTTAGTCAGGAAGCATCCCTATTGCTATGAATAGCTCATAATTATCTCAATGACTGCAGTAACCAAGTTGACACTTAGTCATAACTTCATTTAAGGCCAGGATGGGTTTGCATCCAACTTATTTATCACCATGTCTATTTTATCCCGCAAGTACACCGAGTGATACATCGCTGACCTCATTTCAATGACATCACTGGTTCTGTAATACTAATAACCATAAGATTATGGAGCTTTATGGTTTTGTCATCGAACTAATGTAGGTTCTATTTAGAGGCCCACGTACTTATAGAATAATGATAAAATTTGAATAACTTTTGCGATAAGAAAAAGAAAAATATGACTGTCGTCACGTTCACTTTCAATAACTGTGCCTTTTCTACATAACATTTTGACATTTTGACATGAACATAACATTATTTATATTTTTTGACAAAAGTAGTCTATTTTTATTTCAATTGTAGTTTAAAAGTGAATTTTGTTTTATGAATAATTTATTATAAGATTTAGGGCCGGTTTCACCACTTGCTGATAAGTCCCTGATAGCCTATCCGGAACTTATCTGCCAGTTAAACTACAACTTTTGATAGCATTATCTGTCAGATAACTGTCAGATAACTATCTGACACTTTATCCGTAACCGGTGAAACTGGCCCTAAGTATGCATTTTTTTTGGTAGTATGTGTTGTGTATTGGCCTTCAATTATTATGATTATTTTTTTACTAACACTATTCTTTAAGTACCTACTAACAAAAATATGGATCAGTGTTGTCTATTTTGAATAAATAAATTATAATTATAACATCACTCTTGTAACCCCCAAAAGGTTAGGCAGAGGTCCTTTTACACCCACATTTTGCCAGTTTTGGGGGCCAGCCTATTTCCGTCAACTGGGCACTGTGCCTTTCAATCTAAGTAAAATAATATAATCAGTATCGTGTAGGTAGATATCACCCTCAAGCATTATCACTTAGAAAAATCAAGATGCGCTTTCATTAAGGCATGTGATAATTATGCGACATACACACATAATATATTATACCAATACGTTAACCATCAGTATAAATATGATATATAATGTAATTATATGATATATAATGTAGTACTCAATATGTGTATTAATTTTCATTAATACTTAAACAGCATTTTTTCTAACGTCACCAGTCAGCAGGCGCCATAACTTGATGTAAGTAAGTATTTTAATTAAATTATTCCAATGCCTAGCCGCCAGGAAAACATAGACGATATGTGTGACTAATTAATGATACATGTAAGACTAGACCAGACTAAACTGTGCTAGAGTACTGTGATTCACGGAAGACACAATTAAATCATTATTTCATTGTAGTCGAATAGGTTCAAAGCTATAGCTAATAGTTCATCTACGTACGGTACTTGATAAAATAGGTACAGGAAATCATAATGGCAACTACAGTGTTCAAACGACACCACAAGATTTTTAACTTTTTTATTTTTATTATGAATGGTCTTGCTCTTGACCTCAATCTTGCCCTAAGGGCAGAGATGATGTCGACGATGGAATGAGCTTACCCAGAAGAAGCCTGTTTACTCGCGACTTAAATAGATTAGGGTTATATGAACTCGGAAAAACGGATTTATATCTAAAGGATAAAGGTTGATTGATAAAATTTGTCTATTTCGGGTAACTTTTTTTTTGGAGTTTGGGAAATCATAATGACTCCTCCCACTCTGGGCTGAGTGGTAAGGAGTGCCAGACTTCTACTGACTAAAAATCACCCATGTTCCTTCTTAGCCCTTTGTGCCGAAGCCGCGGTATCTCTTTCGAACAACCCGCAGCCCCGACGGGAGTTTGGGGTACCTTGATGTACTGGAGTATTCATTCACTCAGTGATTAAGAAAGGTTCAAACTACTTCACGTCGTTCATTCATAGACTCCTCGACAACTGAATACTCAATCAATCAGTCTCAAGCACTTATCAACGATCTATGCTTGATTTAAAACAAGTGACGTTGCAATCAGTTTTGATATCACCCTAATTGGTAAATCTTTCAATACTAGTGATGGCGAGTACTCTGAGGGCTACAAAAATCCTAATATGAATGCTTCTAAAGAGGGATAGGAAATACTCTTACAAAATAATAAAAACGGATTTCACAAAAGTGCAAATTTTAATGGAGTTTCATGATTTTTTTTCTCGATACGAGGAACGCTTTAAACCGGACAAATAGATACGACTGCCTCGATTACTATCTAGTGGTCGCAAGCGCGGCTGCTGCGGGGGGGGGTCTGTATTTATGCTTTTGCGGTTGCACAACGACTTGCTTTGCTTTTGCTTTGCTTGGTAGCATAGATACAGGCCTACCCTACCTCCTCCCTCTGAGGCGGTAGGGTGGCGTGGTTTTGAGGGAGAGCGCTACGGTCGTGTAGATCCTCAAGGCAAGTCTGATGGTTCACCTTCCCGTGGTTGCCACCCTGTTTTTGGTCTAATTCTCTCAGAATTAGACGTAACTGAAACCACCAGGCGATTAGAACACAGGGGTGGCGAGGTCATACCCCTGGGTGTTCATCATCGAACAAGAGCAGATGGTGGATAGTGATGACCTCCCGCGTGTTTGTGCCGTGCGCGGGGACCCGTACGGAGGGATGAAGGAATCCTGGTGATTGAGTGGAGCAGGTTGCACACAACACATCACTTTGGTCCGGATTTCCTCTCACACGGGTGGTCGTGGAGTAGCTACCCATGATCAATCGGCTGGGGCATCCCATAAGCGGGTTGTCAAGCGAGGGCCGGTTTTTTGGGGGGGGGCAGCCGGCGCGGCGTGGTTTTGCGGGATGAGTGGCGGCATAGTCTCGTGCCATTCACAGTCCCGTGATCCTCCGTCGTGTGCGGGCTCGTCTACTTCCCAATAAGCTGGTCCTATACCGAAGGAGTAGCTCTGGCGCACACTCGTGGAACGAGTGGCGTCCCCGGCTTGAGGGCTCCGTGGCGGGTGGAGAGCTCCGACGGTGAAGTTTTTGAATCCAAACGTATGGATAAAGAGACGAATAAAATTAAATCGCAGGCAGCGTCTTCTGATGCGCCAAACCAAGCCACCAACCAACCACCTAAGGCTGCGTCTCTTGATGCGCCATCTTTACCAAGAACCAGAGGTACGCCTCAGGATGCGCCTAAGCGAAAACCGCCCAAGGTTGCGTCCGTAAACAAACATCCCGCTGCGCCCAAGGATGCGATGGGGAAGGCTACTGCCAGGTATGCGCCAAACCAGGTTGCGTCGAAGGCAATGCCAACCTCATCTGCGTCCGACGATGCACGCACCGAACTAAACCTGTCTGCAGGGCCTAGGGCAGCTCTCGTACATGGCGACTCAACGGTGGCTGTTGGCGCTGATGCGCCCACTAGGGCTGCGTCAGCGTCAGCGGCCTCGGAGAGGGACCTAACGGGTCTGACTGGGGCCTTGCCGGCAGGGGCAGCAAACACGACCGGAATTGACTTGTCGTCTCTCAAGGACGCCATTCAGTCTCAGGTCGTACAAACATGGACCACCGTCGAACCCCGCAAGAAAATGGCTTCTGAGAAACTGGCTGCGACGCAGCAAGTCACCGTGACAGCCACTGCCGGAACGTCGGCAAACACACCGACACCGACAGGTGGTGCTGCCTCGGCAACAAAAAGCAAGCGCAGCCAGAGACCGAGGGGACGCAAACAAAAAAACAAGACCACCGGCGGAGAACCTCCTTCTAGGGCGCAGAAGCGTGAGCGACCCGAGGACACCGTCACACCGACTGGGGTAGGCAAGAGGAGCAAGCCTGCTCGCTCCCACACGGTTGACGGTTCCTTGGTGAGCTACGCTGAAGCGGCTGCGTCGTACAGGAACAACGAGCTGTGCGTCGCCGTCATGTCGGAGCCATTCGAAGACATGACGCAGGAACAGGCAGAGGGGATCCGCCTTAACATCGAAAAAGAACTCAGGGCTCAGCTTATGGCAGATCCCGACCCGTCTCAACCAACCGCAAACACGGCGATCCATTTTCGGGGGAAGGCCCACTTCGCTGAGGGCGTCCTGAAGACATGGTGTGATGATGCCTTCACACTGGCCTGGCTCAAGCGGGTAATAACCTCCATGGCGTCCCCGATACCAGGAACCAGCTTAACCGTACGGCCCCAAGCCGAAATACCGAAGAAGGCCCTATGCATGCTTTTCGTTCCGGAAATTACCGAGGACACTCCGGCACTGCTAAAGCTGTTAACCCGCCAAAACCCTAATCTTAATATTAACAAGTGGACCCTGACACACGAGAGGGTGCGGCAGGAACCCCCGGGCACCTGTCTCTTCTTCCGTGTGCCGGAGCCCATGGTCAAGACCATTAAGGACCAAGAGAGGCGCGTATACTACCTCATGGGCAGTATCTACATCCGCTTCCTGGAGGAGGGTGTAGCCAGTGGGGTAGTCACCGCGCCTTCAACCGCGACGGCCCCCGTCGTACCGGGACTGGAGCTTGGCCCGCCACCGCCTAGACGGCCCCCGTCGCCAACCGCGACGAGGACCGTAGAGGGGGTGGGGGAGCGGGCTTCTACCTCGGCCATGGAGGTCGAAGCGAGCAACACAGAACCAGCACAGGATCCTTCCTCGCCCGGACTTACTTCGGACGAGGACTGCTTTCCGGCGGGGGAGGGGAGAGAGGAGTACGACAGCAGCCTCTGCTCTTCTCCCTTGCGGGACAACTAGGCTCCTACAAGCCAATCTCCAGCACAGCCAATCTGCGTCGGCCACTTTGCGCAGAGTGCTGGAGAACCAACTTCAGAAGACCATTGCCCTTATCCAAGAGCCGTGGATTAGGGGCGGCAGAATATGTGGTCTTGCGAACATCGGAGGTAAGTTGCTGCTAGACACCTCCGTAAGCAACCCACGAACCTGCATTTTTATACCCAAACATGTACCCCACCTACTAATTAACGAATTCTGTTCAAGAGATCTGACAGCAACGAGGCTATCCAGGACAGAACAGGATCTCCCGGACATTGTCCTCGCCTCGGCCTACCTGCCGGGCGACGAGGACGTGCCACTACCAGAGCTAGCCTCGCTGGTGGAGTACTGTGAAAGGGAGAAACTGGAACTCATCATCGCAACTGACTCCAACGCACATCACACTCTATGGGGTAACGTCAAAACCAACAACCGAGGTGAGGCAATGCTCGAATTTATCCTTAGCAATAATCTTGTATTACTCAACAAAGGTTCAGAACCAACTTTCGTTAACGCACGATCGCAAACAATAATAGACCTAACTCTATCAACCATAGGTATCTCCAATTCCATCCAGGACTGGCATGTGTCCAGCGAACTATCATGTTCTGATCACAGATGGATTCGATACACCATCAACTTCAACTTACCAAAGCCACAACCGAGGAGGGTCCCACGTAACACAGACCAAACCAAGTTTATTAGGCTGACTAAGGCAGAGTTTGGTAACTTACCCTCCCTTCCATCTGAAATTCCTTTAAATAACTTAGATGAACACGTAAACAACCTCACATCAATCCTCCTAACTAGCTTTGAGCAGTCCTGCCCACTTACTGTACCAAGACAGGGGGCTAGGCAGTCATGGTGGGGTTCTGAACTAGAAAGACACCGTAACAGGCTGCGAGGGCTGTTCAACAGAGCCATGAACACACGTTTGCCAGGCGACTGGGACCGTTACAAATCAACCCGCAGAACTTACAAAAAACTAATACGCCTCAGAAGCAAAAACGGCTGGAGGCGTTTTTGTACTAACATTGAAAATAGCAACCAGGCAATGAGGGTTAAAACTTGTCTCGCCGCCGAGACTGATCCTTCAATAGGTTGCCTCAAAAAATCAGACAATACCTACACAACTAGCGATGCGGAGACTAGTGAATTGCTTCTCACTACCCACTTCCCAGGCTGCCAGATTGCGACCCAGCAGAGCTGGGAATCGTACAGTGAAAGGGCTACGTGCAGCCTGGACTGGGAGGTGGCTACGGAAGTAATCAACAAAGAGAATATAATATGGGCAATCAACACCTTCCTACCTTTCAAGGCAGCAGGGTTAGATGGTATTTTTCCGGCTCTGCTCAGATGGAGTGGTGACTTGCTAGCCGATTACCTTGTTAAGGTTTTCCGTGCCTGCCTGGCCCACCGCTACATCCCCCTGAAATGGCGCGAAGTAAAAATAATCTTTATTCCAAAACCAGGTAGGAGTGATTACACCCAACCCAAGTCCTTCAGACCCATCAGCCTCACTTCGTTTTTCTTGAAGACACTGGAGAGGCTGGGAGACAGATGGATTAGAAACAAAATATCGATATGTAAACCCCTACACCCCAACCAACACGCCTACTGCGAAGGTAAGTCAACTGAATCCGCACTCCACAGCGTGGTCACACGCATCGGAAACGCGCTAAAGATCAAAAATCCAACGCTGGGCGCCTTCATAGACATAGAGGGTGCTTTTGACAAAACGAACTTCGCCAGTATTAGCCAGGCACTAGTCGTGCACGGTGTGGCGCCAACCCTTATACAATGGATTCACAACATGCTAAAATACCGTGCTATTCAATTTACTGTGAACACCACCACACGAGGCATCGTTAGCAGAGGCTGCCCGCAGGGTGGGGTGCTGTCACCACTACTGTGGAACCTAGTTGTAAACGAGCTCATTACAGAGCTCAACGCTAGCGGCTTGTACTCGGTGGGTTACGCGGATGACATAGCTATTTTAATCACGGGGAAATTTGAAGGCGTCTTATGCGACCTCATGAGGAAAGCCTTCAAAATAATCGAGAATTGGTGTACTAAACACGAACTGTCGGTTAACCCCACTAAAACAGAATTAATAATGTTCACTAACAAAAGAGTCCTTGGACCACACAAACTTCCTAGTCTTTTCAACACCGAACTAACACTCAAAGAAGAAGTTAAGTACCTGGGAGTGATTCTTGATAGCAAATTGCTCTGGAACAAGCATCTTGACTACAAGCTTAACAAAAGCACAATCGCCCTATACCAATGCAAAAAAATGCTAGGAAAAACATGGGGGCTATCTCCAAAGATCACACGATGGCTTTACACAGCGGTGATCAGACCAATGCTGACCTATGGCGCCCTGGTTTGGTGGACGAGAACTGAATTCTCGACCACAGTCTCCAGGCTCCAACGTTTCCAAAGGATGGCATGTTCCGCTATCACAGGCTGCATGAGGACAACCCCAACTGCAGCAATGGAGATAGCCCTTCAACTAACCCCACTTGAGCTGTACATACAGCAGGAGGCAGCTTTAGCAGCCATCAGGCTTATGCACTTGGGCATATGGGGCAAGAATCACACAAGTCCCCACGCAGGCATCCTGGACCGTGTGATTGAGTATCAACCTCTCATCGCTGCCCCGTGTGATAGGACACCTAACAAACCTATGTTCAACAAGAGCTATAGCATACAAACAACAGAGGAATTAAGAGATCAGTCAGGAGTCAATGAAGTACGCATCTACACAGATGGCTCCAAAACTCAAAACGGCTCAGGGGCTGGCGTACACTCCCTAGACCTCAACATTAACTTTCACCTACCACTAGGCGAACACAGCTCGATATTCCAATGCGAGTGTGTCGCCCTAACACAAGCTGCAACAGCCGTAAAGCGTCTGAAGATTCACGGCCACGCAATCAGATTTGTAACTGATAGCCTGTCTGTGCTTAAAGCCCTAGAAAACAAACAAACTAACAGTAAATTAATATTTGAATGTCACCTCGCCCTGGAGAGTATATCGCTGTCCAACAGTATCACCCTCCAGTGGATTAAGGGGCACAGTGGATCCCTGGGAAATGACGCCGCAGACGAACTTGCTAAGAGAGGGTCCGAGATGGCAGTGCTTGGCCCGTACCCACTCCTTCCCTTACCTTTCGCACAGTTCCGTACATGGGTTCGCCAGAGATCAACTGAACTCCATAACAGCAAATGGTCACGGTCTACAGACTGCAGACAGTCAAAAATGGCGATGCCAAGTCTACATCCGCGGCTAACAAAACGACTGCTTAGCCTAAGTAAAAATAACCTTAGAATAATAATAGGGACAATAACGGGCCATTGCCCCCTCAATAAACATCTTTTTACCATAGGCGCCACGGACAGCCCACTCTGCAGGGGCTGCTTTGATGCCGAAGAATCAGCCGCCCACGTCATCCTGGAATGCGAGGTCGTGGCTACTCAACGCAGACAAATCCTCGGAACGGTGAGGTCGCTCCGCGAAGCCTGTGAAGCTCCCAGGAAACTTCTGTGCTTCTGGGCGGAGCTAGGCTGGCTATCTTAGCCAGGACACCTACGCACAACGGACCGATCAAGAGTCTAAGTGCGGAAAACGGAGTCCCCACTCTACTCTACTCTACTAAGCGCGGCTGCTGCACTGTGAGGTTCTGGGATCATTCCCAGGTCGGGCAAAGTGTAAATAAGTTTTTCGTAGCAGCCCCGCAGCTTGAATTTGTGCCCAGGTAATGGCTCGCCCTATATTACATGGCGAATTACTGTGATGTTATGTTATGCAAATAGATTTAACTTTACAGCCGCCTCTTTGAGGGTTTAAACTTTCAATCGATTATTCACATAAAAGTGAAACCGATGTCACTAGATCCACCCTTCCACTGATGCTAATCTACTCCGTCCCCACTAATGCCGGTTCCTCGCACAGTTGGCACAAAGTTCACGCGAGCAAAGTCGGCGACATAAATCAGTAGTGCGAGCGACATGCGACTGATAGTGTCGCGATCGGAATGTCGCGACCGCCGCTTGCGACGGAAGAGACGTCGCGATGCGTCTGAACGACTGGGTTGCCGTGTAAACAGGGCCTCGGCACTAGCCCAGCGAGGGTTAAAATTCTAATTATGTTATCCGTTGAAATGTTTGGTGATATGGCTAAGAAAGGGGTGAAGACATCTAAAGACCAACTTAAAATGTTCTTAAAAAATACTACCTCTCATTGTGTCCATAGCTAATTTTGCATCTATGAACAATAGTTTGCCATAATTATGTTTTTTTTCTAAAGCTCACTCATACTCTTGCACCATCACATCTTCCAAGTTCATCGTGCTGCGTAGGTGGAGACGCAGCGGCTGCAGAGAACCTCAAGCGGCGTAAATATAGTAAACCCTTGAGGAAACTATATTTTTGAGCCCCAAAGGGTTGAAACTCTGGGGCCGTGGGGTCCGAGTGCTCAAATTTCAAAACGCTTAGTTGACGCTTCTCTTGACCCATGACTTCGGCACAAACACGAAGAAGGAACATGGGATGGTTTTTAGTCAGTAGAAGTCTGACACTCCCCTTCGCTCTGCCCAAGAGCGGGGGGGGGTTATTTGATGATTTTCCACCCACCAAAAAAAAAGGCTACTACGTTGAGGAGCAGTATTTTGATGCCATTTTATAGTTTCTTCTTAGTTAAGTTTATTTAATAGTTTTTAATTAATTTTCAAGCTCACTTTCCTTTGTTACGTGTATACGTAATTTTATGTGGTGGGTTGGCAGATTTTTTATATGTTTTGGCTAAAGATTGTGAATATCTAAATTTTAAAATATACATAAAATATGAGGAAGAGAGAAAAAAGAACAAGTAGGCGACGATCACTATGGACAACTCCTGTTTATTGCCATGAAATGGTATTGTTTGTTTCTACAAAGGATCACAGGCGTTTTTGAATTTCCCGGATACCATAATATATATAACATAACGAATGTAACCCCCAAAGCGTTTTGCAGAGGTTTACCTAGTACCACACTTTTCCCGAATTATATTCAAGTCCCATGGGACTTATATAGCAATAGGTTCGCCTGCTGTTACCTACATGTAACAGCAGGCGAACCTATTGCACAAATCCAAACTCCGTGACTGCTACTGAAAAATTCCTTATGGAAAAACGCACCAGCAGATGTTCAGTAATCGCGCTTGTAAACACTACAGTAAGGAGGCATTTTCCGGATTAACTAACAGTATTTTTGCTAAAACAAAAGTTGTATAAAGTTGTCAAGACGGCAGGTGGTATGGTTGATAAAAGATAAACATATGATTTTGTTTACAGTTCAATTAACCATGCTATCAGATATACTAACCATTTAATAGCACGCGCTACGAAAAACATTATGCGCAACTAATTGGAACTTAATGAAGCATATTACTTAAGTAAGTTCTAGTATTTATAGATACAGTTTCTAGCCTATGCAAACGCGTTAGTATCTTATACAGCGTAAACATAGGCTACCCACCCTTGATCCACCTAAATACTCGAGAAACACGACACGCATCAAACATATGTCACATTATCACTATTTGTACACATTCGGCCTCCGCACAGAGGTTATCGGGTTCGTCCAAACATTGACTGGTATACTTATCTGTACTTAAACGTACCAATATTGCCAATTTAATATAATACCCTATTACTAGTAAGAGAGACATCCACAACGGGTAACTCGCAAAATGTACCGGAACACGCGAACCACGGTATTCAATTTCATAGTGAAACTTATTTTTATGTCAACGTACTTATTTTGATCACGAAGACCGAAATTGATCACTTTTGTGTTGAGTTTTTTTTTTGTTTAGGTTAGTTTTATGACTAGTTTGGTGGGCATTCTTAGAGGGTTGCTTTTTCTTTTCTTTGAAGAGAGGGTAATAAAAATAAAAAATAAGTTTTGGGATTTTTTAAATCGGAAAAAAGATATAAACCATGTGGCTCTAGCATCTACTAATATGACTGTTGTTTTCATTGTAACAATGAGTAATTTTAGCAAAATCCTTTTGATTATACTTTCTTCCTTTCCTACGATGGCAGGGCTCTTTCTAACCGGGAAATCGAACTTTACTAACGGAACAATATTAACCTAAAAAAAACAAATTATTAGTTTTTCTACAATTGTCTTGTCTAGAAGTAGTTTCTACGAACATAATCTATGAACAGGAATTCGGCAGTCAGTCCTTCGTGAGGGACACAGAAAAGACTTTCTGCTTTGCGTGAACACAAAGGTTTGACGAAAAGAATTGAATACCTAACGAAGGAAACTCTTCAAATTAGGTTAATAACATTGTTGGTATAAAGTTTTAAATCAGTTCCCGAACTATTATTACAAGACCGAAGTCGTTTATAAATGACTTGAATTATATTTGAACTCGTTATGTAATGGCCTAGAACTGACAATATTTACTGTTCGGTCTATTGATACTTACATTTTAAGCTGTAAGTATTTAAAACTAAGGATGAGGTACGTACGATATTTAATATCACTACATAGTATAAAACAAAGTCGCTTCCCGCTGTCTGTCCCTATGTATGTTTAGATCTCAAAAACTACGCAACGGATTTTGATGCGGGTTTTGTATAAACGGTAACAGAGTGATTCAAGGGGAAGGTTTATGTGTAGAATACCTAAATGCCAATCCGTGCGAAGCCGTGTCGAGTCGCTAGTCTACAATATAATTATGTCTGGTCAGAATAGGAGTAGATGTATTCGCATTAGAAAAACAAAGCCTACAGCAGAACGGGTTTCTTCAGCCGCAAAGGTTTGAAGGATTACACAATAACCGAGACCACCCGAAGGCAACAAGCTATTACGATATCAATTCCTTAGCAGAAGTGGTGTCATAAGTACATATTATTATAACTGAACTTCAACATTCACATAATCTTCAATATTTAAGTAAGTAATTATTTAGAGATTTCAGTTTCTTTAAGTAATTCGTTTTCGCTTTTTAATTACAACTTTTACATCCGTATCTATAGTCAAGTTAAAGTAATTACTTGAACTTAAGTAATTACTTATGCATACATTTTTATACAATGGACAAGAGTTTAAGCGAAGTTAAAACCGTCAATGAGAGCAAACCTAAGAGTTCTAACGTTTGATAGTTCTAACATCAGGGAATTACTAAACTACAGAGAAAAAATCGTATCTTAAACAATGACTTTTACCACTATAACTTGTTTATAGATACGGGTGTTAATTATTCAGCCTCGTAATCATCCAAAACTACCCCCATGGAAAAATACATGAGTTTCTGAATGTTACTCGTAACATACATTCTTAAACTCATTTATTGTACATGTTTGTCCGTCGACAGAAAACAAACACGTTTTGCAATACACCTACCTATTTTAGAGACCAAAAGAGCATCTTAGGGTGAACTCATCTAATTCTGTGATTCGCCTAATTCGGTGCTATTTGGTTTGAGCGGTATCATAGGGCTGTACGAGACTACGAGTGCACAAATGCCTTTATCACGAAGTTAGATGAGTTCACTATACTCGTATTCTTTTCACTTTACTCTAATATTATTCCGCGATATCCCCAAAGTTTATTTATATTACTGCGCCACTGATAAGCAAGAAATTATTGTGAGCTCAATAGACAGCATGCAATTATAATGAATACCAACTAAATATCGATTGGCGACGTCACGCAAGTCCATGGGATAGTGTTGGGAAAAATTGTGTGGATTAATCGATATTTTTTTAATCGCGGGTTATTACTGGATAGCCAAAAGAGTATTACTTTTTATATTTTGGCTATTTATTATAAAGCAGGGGAAAAGCAGAGATGATGCGCCATCGAGTTATTAATTGTAATAAAGGTATGGTGATGATGTGTTCTTATTTTCTGTGAAATTATTATAAATAAGATTATTATTAATCAAGCACTTATTAATATGCCATATAAGAAAAATCGACATACGCCTTATGCAATCAATACTTGTGGCTTTTCTGTGTGAGGCCTTTGCTCTGTTAAAAAACCAAAGGTTTTAAGTAAAAGAATAACAAAACAAGATAATATTTCACTATATTTGTAATGGTAACGTAATAATATTGAATACAATTAGATAACGTAATAGGTATAGTTTAAATGTTTTGTTTAATTAAACAAAGGTCAGATTAATAGTAACGAAGATATTTTGCCGTTGTTATTTTGACCCCGATCCCTACAAAGTTTATTTATATTATTAAAATAAGTTTCTAACGTTGGATTTAGATGTTGATATCAGTAACTACCTACTTAGCATTTAGCGGTTATGAACTGTCTGAGATAGTATAAAGAGTGGGTACGTTAAATAATTTGTTTTCTTGTCCGGAAGTATTTGCTCGATCAAATAGTGTTACTCATCTTTCAACGGATGACGCAGATTAGAAGCTGCCAGTAATAGTACTCGGGATAATAATACATATTATTATAGAGTAGGTTTTACTGATACAAGCACAGTCACGCGTAACAACTGATAATAGAGCCAAAATACTATAGATTAATGTGATTGTTTTTACGAAGTCACGTGTGAAGAATCTTTATTGGCCGTAATAGGTAATTAAAATAAATCAGATTGTTGTGTATGAATGGAAGTTTGTGTCCCGCACACGAATTTCCATTCATACACAACAATCTGATTTATTTATTACAGAGATTGTCTAGCTAGATTGAGTTCTATAAAATACTGAAGTAAGATTAATACTGATATCAGAGCTAAGAGAAGGCCGCTGGTTAAAACTCAAGTGTCAACCTTGGCATATTTTATCGATATCGATCATTAAAATACCCATCACTAAACGGTTAACCCTAAACGATGCACCCAGGGGTCGAATAGTCTTATTATAATGAATATTATGTTTTGGATTTTATGACCCTACTTAACGTGGATTATGCGGAACGCTAAAATATTTTGGGTAAGTAGAAATCGAATCAGTTGATGCGACAATACCTAAACATTTTAGTTTTGAAAACAACATTTTGGCGTCGGTTTTTTTGTTTTCGTTTATTGAAGTTGTATTTTAGGATTACGTACCCGAATGGCAGAAAACGGAACCCTTATTATGTAGATGCATCATGTATATCTGTCCGCAATATTGCATGTTTATCTTCGATACAATTATTTCAATAAACATGTCAACCGAGAAAACACAAGCATCTATATCTGGTAAGACTGGAAGCCACCAACGAAGGTGATGTAAACGAAGTCCGACAATTTTTTTTTTTTAAAAAAACGTTGCCCCACACTAGGAATTTCTCCTGTATCGTGGGTGCGTTCACAAACATTTAATTTCACATACACAAATACCCAGACCCGAAACAACTATCTGTTGTTGGCCATACAAATATTTGTTCCGTGCGGGGATCGAACCCGCGACACGCAGCGGAGCAGTCCAATCGCTCAGCCACTGCGCCAACCGTGGCGTCAAAATTAAAACATCATTTTGAAGGAAGTCCATGAAAACCAACAAACACGTGTTACAGTTAGTAAAACAATGTCATGGCAAAGAACATAATTAATAAACCAGATCATCTTCAAGATAAAAATACCTACATGATAATATAGGTATGGCATCATCACCGAAAATCTAGCGTCTTTACTGTCTGGCATTGTGTTTGTTGAAATCACCAGTTTCGTGAACATTATAGGGTTAGTTAAAAAGATAAAATGGCAATCTTCCAAACAAATTTTAATATTATAATAACAATGCACTAGGGAAAATCCTTTACCTTTTTCACATAATGTATCACATATTGTATAAAGTGGAATAGACTAATAACACTACTATGATTAAATGAACATCTTCAAACATACTGTCAAATACTTTTTTTCTTCCTTTTATTTACAATATTTACAAACTACACTTTACAGAACTAAAATAATGATAAAATATATTATACAAGTAGCAAAAAGAGAAGAATAATAATATAATAATATAAGCCTTTTTTTTTTTTGGTGGGTGGAAAATCATCGAATAACCCCCCCCCCCCCCCCCCGCTCTTGGGCAGAGCGAAGGGGAGTGTCAGACTTCTACTGACTAAAAACCAAACCCATGTTCCTTCTTCACCCTTGTGTCGAAGCCGCGTTATCCTTTCGACAAGCCACAGCCCCGACGGGAATAACATAAGCCTTTGCCCAGCAATGGGACAACATTTAAGGACTAAAAATAACCCCTTAACATAACATTACATCAGTTCTATAATTCCCGAAGGATTAGGCAGAGGTGTCCTACCTACCCATTAGTACAATCACATTTCCCCAATTATGTATTACCCCTTCACTTGATGAATTTTGAAGTTTACCACCGTAACTCACTCATCCATGAAATCATCATACACCCTTTTTTTTTTGTGGGTGGAAAATCATCGAATAACCGCTCTTGGGCAGAGCGAAGGGGAGTGTCAGACTTCTACTGACTAAAAACAAAACCCATGTTCCTTCTTCACCCTTGTGCCGAGGCCTCGTTATGCCTTACGATAATCCGCAGCCCCGACTGGCGTCGGCCCTTGCGCGTGGAAACGAACGCGCCGTCGACACTGTCTGTTGCCGTGTCGACGCCTGGCGTGCCTCCTTCTGCGAAGCAGTGATGCTAGCGAAGGAGGTGGCTGAACGTGAGAGGGAAAGAACCTCTCGTCCCAGCCGCCGCGCGCCAAGGGAGACGCTCCGGGCGTCGGGGGCCACGTGATGGCTTCCAGCCACCGTAGACGCGGGCCTGTGGACGTTAAGTAATGGGCTAGCTCGCCGCGCCGTCCGGCCGTCTTATGACGGCAACAGACCGTGTCGACGGCACGTTCATGTGCCACGCGCGCCTCAAAGAGATGTCAGCAACATGGAAGGGGCCCGCAAGGGCCGACGCCCGTCGGGGCTGCGGATTATCGAAATGGCATACCGCGGCCTCGGCACATGGGCGAAGAAGGAACATGGGTTGGTTTTTAGTCAGTAGAAGTCTGAAACTCCCTTCCGCTCTGCCCAAGAGCGGGGGGGGGGGGGTTATTTGATGATTTTCCACCCACCAAAAAAGAAAAAAAACCTCTGTCCTTTTTGTCTTGTAAGACAAAGCAGACTAGTCTACACGACAAAAATAATCCTATTGTGGAGGCTTGAGAAGCTTGTGTTATGTTCTCTTTAAGAATGAAGCTTTTTATATTGTGAAAAATTCTTCCTCAACGCACACCTCAATAAAAAAGAATCCTTTGAGCACACAAATGCATGTCTAGATCCAACTGTCGCGCATTGTGCGCCAGCGAAAGGATTGTAGTAGTCTTCTGCTCAATACTTTAAAAGGGAAAGAAAGAGGTTTTCAAAGGGATTTATTTCTCTTGACGCGCTTTGTTGTATCTACGAGAACTTGAGCCTGGTTGCCTAGTGTTTAGCTATCGTACACACTAATAAAATATAGGGATAAAGAATAAAGTTAGGATTAGGAAAATAAGGTGAGGGGTTAAAATATAATGTTAGGGATCCAGGTTGTTGGTCCTATCACCGACTCAAATCTGATAATATTGAACTAGGCCGCAAATCTTTTGACAGCAAATTAAAACACTATTGCGCTGGGAAATGAAAAATACAGAATTAAAACGCAACTACGAAGGCTACACGAATTATAATATATTGCTAGATTTTATTCAGTTATTTTGTTAATTTATCGTAGAAAGACGTTGAATATTTAAACCTTTTAATCCAATTCTTAAGAGCATAGACGGGCTGCATTTTTCCATACAAATGTATTCCCCTATTCTCTTCCTGAATAATGCCTCTAGAGTAATCGTTTTTATTTATAAAAATCCAGGTCTATTGAAGGCATGCCCCTGTCATTTTTTTTTTTTCAAAAAATGTATTACAAAAATAAATATGACTTACCAAAAACCTAAAAAAATACCCCGTTTTTACCTACGTAATCAGATGACTACCAAAGAAAATTGAAAAGTTTTTAAAATAAAAACAAGTAATAGGGGCATAGATCTATTCTTCCTTTAAATTTTGATACCAAATATAATTTAATTGGCTTAGGTTTCGAGGAGAAAACAGGAGAATACGAAACGTCGATCGGTCAAGGTTTTTTATAGGTAAAATCGTTCTGAGCTGCAGTTGTCTCTATCGCACTCACATATTGATACCGCCCGGTTGCTAGAGCGCAGCGCGACGGCAATAGTTATATATACGTATATTATACGCAGCCCGTCTATGCTCTTAATAACATTTTTTAATGGAAATATGGAACGTATAAACATAATGAACTAGTTAGTAGTTGCAATATTGACAACGAGAAAAATCAAAGATAATCCTATTACATTTGCAGTGGCATTAATTAATATGATATTAACATCGTTACTGTTTATGTCATGATACTGGTCTGTCTGTTTTAAATGTCTGTCATGATACATCGAAAATACAGATTATGAATACTTGAAATGTAATGTGTGAAACTGTTGGATGTTAATTACTGGTAGAGTCAAGCAATTACTGTGAAACCTGAAAAAGTGTTCCCCTGGTTTTGTGACAAACCTCTATTATTGATTACAATGAAGACCCGAAACTTATGCATTAAAATGCCTCTGTTACTGAGAATATTTAAACTAGTAGGTCGTAGGAAGTAGAAAAGAAAGAAAGAAAGAAAAAATATTTATTGTCGCAGAAATAAGGTAAGGTAAGGTAAGTAGGTAGGTGAGAATTGATTTTCCTAAGAATTATCCAATGTTTACCTCTACATTCGGAACTTTGCAGCTCAATAGAATAGGTATTGAGAGTGACAGCTTATATTTATAGGCTTACAGGAGTTATGACGCGTTTTTTACTAACAGTCTAATAATCTAATTCCTTCTATACTTACCTCTGTTAGTGACAAAAAAAATGTAGGTCCTGGGTGCTTACTCTGGAATATAATTCCGATAGATCGACATTGGTCAAACGTCAGTTGGTTGAGTTAAACGTCAGGGATTGGCTAGACTCAGTGAGTCCAGCCAATGCCTGACGTTTGACTGACAATTCCAATGTCGATCTATCGGAATTATATTCGAGAGTAAGCACACAGATCGCACTTATTCAGGTTTCACTGTAATTAAGTAAGCATATCCGCAGTTCCACACTCCCTACTTCAATTGTCGTGTAATAGAAGTTCTATACGACTGTATCAATTGGCTTTGTACAGAATATCATCAGCATTCTCCTACACTTATCCCAATTTATTTGGGGCCGGCGCAACATGTCTTCGTCAACTCAGTTGAACTCAGCAGTCACCTCCTTTCTAGCCATATCATCCTTCACACAGTCCATACATTTTTTGGTCATATAAATCTTATAACTACCTATCTGCATTCAACTCAATCTAATAAATAAAGAGAGAAGTCCTGACTGACTGACTGACTGACTGACTCATCAACGCCCAGCCCAAACCCTTGGACCTAGAAAGCTGAAATTTTGCACAGAGGTTCCCTTTATAATGTAGACAAGGAATACGGAAGGATTTTTCGAAATTCAACCCCTAAGGGAGTTAAATAGGGGATGAAAGTTTGTATGGAAAATCGTCATTTTCACGCGGGCGAAGCCGCTGGCAAAAGCTAGTATAAGATAAAAATAATAAAATATCTTCGATATTTTCTTATATGTCCTCAGATATTGATCAAACCCCCTAAGGAAACATTAAAGGAAGTTCGTATCTAACCTTGAGCAAGTCTTTAAAGGAACGTGACTGGCATATGTCTTGCCCGTGAAACGAAAAAGCTCAGCCAAGGATCATGATTATTGCGACAGCACAGCCTCGGGCCCTGCCTACCCTCCCGGTCAAAACAAAGGTTTATTTTTAAACCTTCGGGCAATTCGGAACTACTCGCACTAAGTTTTCTTGGAATATCGGTTGTAATGTCAAGTTGGCCATAAATAAATTTGAAAAAGAGATTCAGCAAGAGATGAAAGTCTATAAAGATCTTCGTCATTTTCAAAGATGGGAAATCATTCCAAAGAGGTTACATAAATAAATCATTACACCACGCTTGTAATCCCAATGTATACAGAGGTGTAACCTAATAGTATACTGACATTTCGCCAGTTATGTTTATGTCCCATTTCATTGGGGGTGAGCCTATTGTCATCAATTGGGCACAGATCCAGATGGGAAAACCAAATAACACACAGGTTCACACTGGTTGTTTTCTGCATAAACCGTTAGTAGAAACGGATGAGCCTATGAATTCTAAGACGTTACTTTATGCAATAATACTAAGTGCTAGGGAGCGGCTAGCAAATGATTAGTACTAAACATTTCATTAGCGGGGGCTTTTAATTATGAAGCTAAACAAGCCTTGCTAGGCTGTTTACGTTCAAAGCCTTGCAGCTTTTATTGTTTTTGTAACTGCGGCACGAGTATGATTGGTGTGAAGATGATGATCAGTTATGATTGTTCTATGAAAGATTAGATTTCTACAGTTATTGTAGGTACCTTTAATGGCTCAGTAAAACGTCTCGCCAGTATGAGTTAGGATATTTTTTAGGTCTATGTGACTTTCTGATATGTACAGACATCAAGGTACCCGATACTGCCAAATTTTGCCAGTCAACCTTGAAACTAATCCTTTAGCGATAGAGTTGAAAATCTATTTAAGAAAATGTACAAATTATAGTAGCTTAACACTAGAAAGACCGGTATTCGTGCCCTACCTAGAAAGACCAAGATCGTCATATTGACGTTAGGATATCCCAGTGGGATATCCATTGACCTTGATGTCAAATTATTGTTAGGTGTATTAAAGGATATTTTATAATACCTAAAATATTATAAAATATGTGCGTGGGCCATCTACGAGTACCAGCTCTCACGGAATATATTCGTGCTATTTCGTCCAAAATATCGACAACAAATTTTGTTGCATTATAAAATTCCACCCTTTTCCCCTGCACCAATTTTAACAGTCGTGTGTAGAGTGCTCAGAATCATAACATTTTTATTAGGCACAACAATATATTGAGCAATAATGTAAACAAAATATTTCTAAGTATCCTCAACCTCAAGTATCAAAGGTAACCGGAGCCCTTGCATTGGGTCATTTTGACGATAGTGGTCTTTGTAGGTATTTCTCATTGTAATTCCAGAACTAATTAAGATAACAACGTTATATTTCAAAAGGGTGTTTAAAACCACAAAATATTAAAAGTCACAGATTGTCAGGTTGTAACAAAGCGTAACTTTAAAAATTATTATCATTTTACTTCACAAATCGTCAATTTGACGACTGTGGTCTTTCTAGTGATAACGAGCTGGCGTCTGTACGTACTAAAGTTGTCTTGGACATCACTGGCATCAAAGAAACAACGTAAGGTAACCTGGACTTCAATAAACCCGACTTGAGTAGGATGAGTAATAATAGGTTGATATAAATAGTTGTAAAGCCAAAAGGTTAATGCATCTACCACCAACTTGGTAGGGACGACGGTTGACGGCCGAATTCCTGCCAATTATAATGCAAACCAAGTCGAATCAGTGTTAAGACACAATTATAAATAACGACTGTGTATGCATCGGGGCAGCCTGTATCAATTTGTTTCAATCAAACAGGGGCGCCAAGTCCCACAAACAATTAAGACAAGTTTAGTCGACAGCCTTGGAGAAACACTAAATTCTAACATTTATGTTCTATTTTATTAAATTGTTCCAGCGGTGACATCAGACGGATCATCTACGGGTTTAGTGTATTATTTAGTTAGGACGCTACCAATGCCCCTATTGGCCTTTGGGAATTGAGAACAATTCATAAAGTGCATCGTACTAGGGTTGCCATCCGTCGGCATCTGTCCGATCATGTCTAACTTTTTAGAGCTTCGTTTGCATTTTATTTCGCCTTGTCTAAACATCTTAAGTGAAAACATACATACCAATACATACATACATAGCCAGTCAAAATCATAACCCTCCTTTGGCTTTGCCGTAGTCGGGTAAAAGTTTAAAAATAAATAAGTATGTACTTATAAACATAATTGATCATCCGATAATGTTCCCACTGCTGGCGTTCAGGTTTTCTCTACACAACGCGCGCCCAGTGCGGGTTGGTAGAAGGCAAGATTGTTTTTGGTTCTAGGACACGCCGGTTTCATCACGATGTTTTCGTTGACACTTTAAAGCTTAATATTTCACAAACAAATCTCTTAATCGTAAAAGTATTTCAACGATCTCTCTCTTTTTTAAAGACCTATGCAATTAATGAAAAAATTATCGCCACTTTTATGTGTACCTAAAATAAATAATTTTCGAGATTTTATTTTCCCACTTTATCGGCCTCTTATTTGTGTATTCACGCCAAGTTACAGCATACAGAGTTTCAGACAGACGAACATGGCGCAACATAAGGGTTCCTGATTGACTACGAAACCCTAAAAATGCATAGCGAAAGTTCTAAAAGTATAGTTTTTAGATTTTTGGTTAGCCTCCTCTGTCGACTCATCAAAGCGTTTTAATTTTCCAAACTAAATGTAAAATCTCAACGACATCGACAGTCACGTTTTAGCAGACCTCAACCTTTCATATTCAACCCTGCATCTACTATCTCTTTTTAGGGTTCCGTAGTCAACTAGGAACCCTTATAGTTTCGCCATGTCTGTCTGTCCGTCTGTCCGTCCTCGCTTAATCTCTGTGACCGTTAGCACTAGAAAGCTGAAATTTGGTACCAATATGTATATCAGTCACGCCGACAAAGTGGTAAAATAAAAATTAAAAAAAATGTTTTATTAGGGTAGTCCCCATATATGTAAAGTGGGAAGTGATTTCTTTTTAATTTCAACTCTAACGTGTGATATATTGTTGGAAAGGTATTTAAAAATGAATAGGGGTTTACTAAAATAATTCTTTGATAATGTCAATAATTTCGGCAATAATCGCTCCAAAAGTAAAAAACAATGTGTCAAACAGGAAAATCATTTTGAACTTGGATGGAAACAGTTTTTGTACAAAAAAGAGAAAAAGTTGGACAAAATAATTTCTGGACTAAGTTTGTAGTATTTTCGTATAATTATGCAAGCATTTTTTTAACTTCGTTTACATATTTTATTATCCTGAACGTATTCTTTTTTCAAACAAAAAAAATAATTATTACTACGGAACCCTACACTGAGCGTGACCCGACACGCTCTTGGCCGGTTTTTTATAATAAAGAAAACAGTAACAGTTTCTTTTGACCTCACGTTAATAAGCCTGGATTAATTACGTAGACAGAAGATTGAAAAGTAATCCAGTGCCTGCGGGCGACTGTTTCATCTGTCTGTTAAGAAAAAACTGTAACAAAAAGGTAAACTAGCAATTGGCGCGTAGATTCTATTTCAAGGTTTTAAACGAACAGTTATTTCAAAACGATGAGCTTAGCGGGTATCTAGGTAATTGTTCAATGTTTAAAACAAACAGTTTGGGTAAGGATGGAGCTCAGGCATTATTTCTAAACTAAAAAGTACGATTGTTTTAGTAACAAAACTTTGACAAACATTCAAAAGTCCATGCTCAAGGTTTGCCAACGTGCAATGGAGCGTAGTATCCTAAGCCCGTATACGCAACACCACACTGCGCTCCAAAACACAAATCACTGACGTTGCTCAAAAAGCCGCTAAGCTGAAGTGGGACTGGGCTGGCCATGTCTGCCGTATGCCCAACGAGCTGTGGGCCAAAACAACCACGTTCTGGAACCCTGACACAGCCAAAAGGCGACGTGGTAGACCTCGAAGGAGATGGCGGGACGAGCTTGACAGAACAAACGACCAGTGGTCCACATTGGCCCTGGATCGCAAAATTTGGAAATCATGGGGGGAGGCCTTTGCCCTGCAGTGGGATGACACAGGCTAACAGTAACAGTAGTTTTACTAACATCTTTCCTTTTCCTTAACTGAGAATAGGAAAAGCAAAAGTACTCGTACAGTGACAGAGTTTATTCAAACTGTAGGTACGACTTATTGCCTGTAGGGGTTGCGGGTTGTTCGAAAGAGATACCGCAACCTCGGACACAAAGAGCTAAGAAGGAACATGGGTGGCTTTTAGTCAGTAGAAGTCTGACACTCCCTATCGCTCCGCCCAGAGTGGGAGGAGACATTTGAGATTTCCCAAACTCCCAAAAAAAAAGGGATACGTCTAATTATGTCATGAACCGACCAACCTGCACTGGGCCCACCGAGCTGGATTTATGGCCAACTGTATCTAGCAGATAGCTAGATCATTCCCCATATGCAGTGGACTGAATGCTAGTCTTGAAATCATGTTTAGCAACATTTTCTGGCTGATCAACTCAAAAGTCTGAAAGACAAGTTCGTGCAGCACAAATTTGTACCTAAAACCTTTAATTATACTAAGTACAGTCTTCTAAGAGTAATTTAAAACAGCATCACTACAAAACATAATTCCTAGACATAGATCTGCCACGTCTTCAAACAAAGGGACCGAAGACAAAAAGCTAAACTGCTGAATCAAAACAATAATTATCTATGCTTAGAACTAGCGGGAGGAATGTTAAACTCATCATAATGAAACAGTAGATGGCATAAATAGCGGATGTTATCGCAATAAGGACACCGATACGTGACACAGTCAACACGTAGTGACTAATATTGAGATAAGCACACTTGGACATGAAACTGTACTTCACTTAGGCACAAGGAATGTAGCAAAAAATCTGCATCTTATTTTTAAAAGCAAAAGAGTAAGCTTTTGTAAGTTTCGATGTAGGTGGTCACCAATCCACGAACCAACATAGGCAAGCACGGCTTACCCAAGAACTGACCCAAGCTGCTGTAACTACTTAGACACACATCACGCATATTTATAAAATAATAAAATACTCGTAAGGGACTACAAAGAAGAGTGTTCTTGAGAGTCAGCACGAGTTGAAAGCGATTGAGTATCCTCCGACAAACAGAAGCTTTCTATATTTAACTTTAAGCCTGAACAATCAGCTCATTATCCTAGAAGCAACGCTGCTATCCATTTTATAGGACATTAGGCTCTTTAGCGATTAAATCAAACGCGTATGATGTGATGTTTAATATCGTTAATGTTCCTCTTAATTGACTATGGAGCTTCACGGAGTATTTATATTAATTTAAATTCAAATCGTATGCAGCTGTATTTTAATTGTACTGTTGAGATGCATGAATTCAGTTTGTAATTGTGCAATTTTTTGGTTACGACTCATTATATACCTTTGATCTGTTCCTAGTGCTCTAAATCATTATAATATCTTGGCTTTTGTCTGTAAACTAGGCAAAAGGCTTTGAGGCCAGTGTGAAACCTTTTCTGTAATTTTAGTTTCGGTAATAATGGTTTTATTTACAAATTAGTATCAGGTGTTTCATTATCAATATACATTTTCACTTTTACGAGTCTTTTAATAATATCAATGGCAGTTTAATGAAACCTCTCAAGATAGATTAAAGCAGAGTAAATAAAATTACCTCATAGTAAATATCATAATGTGGTATATTTGCCTTAATAATATAAGGATAGACGATTATACGGTCGATTTTGACGGCATAATTAGCTCGAGTACCTGTAGTATAGTACCAATTTCAAGTATTTTGATACCGGTCGGTAGTACTTGAATCGTTTCCACTCGTACAATTGCCCAAGTATTTCCACTTCAGATTCGTTACAGTCTAAACTAGTGGCTTATGTGATTTCGATGCAAGGAGGGTTGATCAAGTGTAAACAAAGCAAAAAATCTAGGTTAATACGTTAAAATCGCTAATGGTTTGATTGCCATTACCGTATGGTTAATTTACTGAGAAATCGTAATATTTTGTGTTAGGTAAAGTAGACTAAGTTGTGTTATTTTACGTTAATTGTGAAAAATATTGTTACACAATTGCATTTGCATTTGCGTGACATATTTTTTTGCCATTCCGAAAAATTTTGATCGTAATATATTATAATTGAATTAAGTATTGTTCAAATAAACAGCATTGGTAATGCGAATGTGACTGACACACTAATCATAGAAGCTACAGAAATATTTTTAAAGCTGTAAATATCACATTTTCATAGAATATTCTTCCTCATTATCTGGGTCTATTACTTATGTTTTGGTACTCTACCTGGAATGCTGTGGGGGCGCCACGCGCCATCCACTTAAATACGAAGCCGCTTTTCGTCTCAAGCACTTCATAACGATATAATTATGTCACGGACTCACGGCTCATAAATTAATCAATCCTATTTATTGATTTTATTAAATTTCTAACTGCAGCAAAGACTTTCCAGCGTAGAGTATTCCAGTGACCAAATATTTCGAAATTACCGTCGGACTCAAAAGTGGGTGTCCAATAAATTGGGTGAATGACGCGTGTTTCTAGTAAGCAGCCTACCTATAGTTCTCGGAAAAGATGGCAAGAGAGCTAAATATAAAACAGTGTCTACAGTAAAATATTTTCTTTTCGAGTGTTACCCTTAGCATTGTCGAACCTTTTCTCAAGAATTTTGGGTGATATCTATAGGTCTAAAAGCTGAATGTCAGTATTTTACAAGGAGTAACAGGCAAACTAACCTCCACAACTAAGTCACTGGGTTACTATTATAGAAATAATTCCCTACTTTTATTCCTTGCTTTAACAAAGGGGTATCGTATTATTAGGCAGCTGCTCCATGTAAAACACTGGTATTTTGTGACGGTAAGCTTTCCGTGTTACCAAAACACGGGAAGCTTACTCCAACATAGTTTGGGAAAAAAAATACGCTACATCACATCAATGTAACCTCTTCGTCACATTAAATAATTAAGTATTAATTAAACTAAATAGATCAGTGGTCTAATAACTGACGCCAATACTCGATTATTAATAGTAGCTTATATAAATAGGCCGTCTTCGTGTCTCGAGTGCACTCAACGATTTACAGCACTATATCGACGCAGCTTGCCCGGCTTGCAAAATTGCAAACATATGAGTTCAAGTACCCCGTTGTTATGGCAGATAGAAGATTTAACGCATAAGTAGGTTCACGATAAATTGCAAGAGTGTTTACTATAAATATTGATGGACATAGACGGAGAGGAACACCAAAGTTACATCACCCTAAGGTAGACTGGTAGGAAATGCCCAAGGCATTAAGTCCGCCGTTTTGTTGTGCATAAAGTTTTAATAAATAAATAAATAAAGTTTGAATGGTTTTAAGTGCCTTGTGATTTACTTGTCGAGATCGTACTTGACAAAGGTTTTCGATATTGGATAGCCCGTTACGGAACCACAATGGAGTTGGGATGATACCTAGCAAGGCGCAGTGATTACAGGTGGACTGGCCCTAGGCTGTCAACAGTCTGTTACCGAATGGCGTCCAAGGACTAGCAAAATAAATGTTGGTCAGCCGTCGTCGGCGAGATAGGCAGTCGACATAGTAGCCATCGGGGGCAACACCTGTATGAGGCTGGCACGGGACCGTGGAGATTGGCACAAGGCAAGAAAGGCCTATAGCCAGCAGTGGAGAATGAGTATTTACATTTTTTTACCTTTCTTCTAGACGTATTGGTAATAAAGAGTCATTGTGCATTTTAACAGCAATTTCATACAGATCAGACACGATTAAAAAAGAAGTGGAAATATAATACCTAAGTTGGTGATGTCATAATACGTTATTTTATATAAAGCCGTTTAGCGAGTCCATCATATTTCTGAAGGCAGTTGCAGTATTACGAGTATGTCTTGCAAATTAAGATCATGGACATACGCGTGCTCTATAGCTGGTCAAGAAAATAAAAAGACTAGATGACAGATGGGCCACTTACCTTTTCCGCTTTCAAAACTCTACCGCTACCGTATCTCAAAGATTTTAAAACGAAACGACTGTCCGAACAACTTTCCATCCATCTCGGCCGCAGTTACCATTGTCATCACCATAATTAGCAGCCATGGGCAACCACAGCTAAATACAGGCCATCTCCGTTTCAATGCTTCTTAGTCAGGTTTGCTGGTTGATGCAGTCGGAAACCTGTCACATGAGCATGTACTTACGGCTAGGGCAGCCAGCCTCGTCGGTGCCATCGAAACAGTCTAAGATGCCGTCGCAGCGACGGTTTAGTTCCACGCATCGGGTCTCATCGCAGCGCAAGTGGGTTGAAGGACAGTCTGCAAACAAATGATCTTGCTTTATCACCCAGTCTAAGCAATGGAGCTTGCGCCAAGACGCCCGTTCCCGGTGCACTGGTTTCCTTTTATTAAATTTGGCACTAATCGTATTTAAGTAAGTGATTACTTGCTTACGTACGTAAGTAAGTAATCATTGATCGCAGTAGTGCGATCAATGATTGATCGTAGATGTAAGTCATAACATTACTTAACATCACGCCAGTAATCCTTAAAAAGTTAGGCAAAGATGTACTTAATAATACAGACACATTTCGTCCGTTATGTTTAAGTTCCGTGTAAATAGGGGTCGATCGAACCTATTGCCATCAACCGTGAATCGAAACCAGTACCTCAGGGATTGGTAAATTTTTATTTATTCTTAAATTTATTCTAATTTTTAAACAGCTATGATTGTATTGCCGCCATCAGAAAATAAAGTTCTATGGTTCCATTCGATACTTCATTAAAGTTACAATCAGAAAGCAGTCAGTAGCATTCCAGTAAAACGGCATTTTTTTTAAATTACCTTTACTTATAAAAGGAGGTTTCGATACTGAATACGTGTTAATCATTTTTGCGACGATGTCTCTATAACTCAGTAGGTATTTTGATGGCCAGATTAGGGAGTAAAGTATAATATATACCGCTAAACTATTAGGTGTATAGTTTACTCCAAGATCGGATTTGGTAGTGACAAAATAACTTATCAATGGTTTACCATGAGAGGATCCTTCCCCGTAAGCAGGAGTAACAGCATAAGTTACAGTTTCAGTTTCAGTGTAGATGTCAGGTGAATCTTTACAAACAAAAAAAGAAAAACAAAAAATTAAAAAAAATAACTAAAGCAAAAAACAAAACCAAAACAGAAAGATTTTTCACAATTTACCAACAATGTCTGAGGTTATCAGGCAGAATTAAAAACAAGCTTAGTCCAAAAACAATGGGATAGTTGACAAAAAAAAACTAATTAGTCAGTCAGATAGATTTCCAAAAAATATTGGACACGTATTTTTTCTTTTTTTTCACGTAAACAATACATTGAAGACCAAGACGATACATTGCTTCGAAAAGTCAAGTGACGTCATAGTTTGGTACATTTTTTACCAAAATGTGACGTCACCAGCCCCCACTCGCGATCTTTGACTTTTTTTTCGTATTTTTTTATTAATTTGATAAAAAAAAAATACATAACCAATATTTTTCGATAATCTAAAAGACGGACTAAACAGAATCATATTTCTGAAGTAAAATAATAATAACTAAAATTCGTACCCGTCGAGTCATCACCAGATCCACCTAAATCACCTCTTGGAAAAGATCCGGTTTCCTGCTCATAACCAAATGAAGGAATCTCACTGGTGCTAACGACTGGTGTACGGTTATCTGGAGTCAGTCCTGAATCAGTGTTTTGGTCAGTGTTTGGAGACCTGTTGTCAGGACGCGCAGTTTGCCCGTAACGATCCCGATTATCTGGGCCAGTGCTTTGTCCATAAGGATCCTGACTACCTGAGCCAGTGCTTTGTCCATAAGGATCCCGATTGTCTTGATCGACGCCTTGTCCATAAGGATCCCGATTATCTTGATCTACGCCTTGTCCATAAGGATCACGATTGTCTTGGTCGACGCTTTGTCCATAAGGGTCCCCATTTCCCGGGCCAGTACTTTCTCCGTAAGGATCCCGATTGTCTTGATCGACGCTTTGTCCATAAGGATCACGATTGTCTGGTACCGTATTGGTGTTATAGGGATCCCCATTGTCAGGGCGCTGGTCATAACTGTTTGGAGTCTCTGGTGTAGGGTCAGTGTTCGGATAATCTGAAGTAACTTCAAGAGGAGTTCGGTTAGATACCCCAACTTCCCTGTTGTTATAGTAATCGTACTCCGGTGTTGTTTCCGCTGGCGTTTCTTCAGAAGCTTTAAAATGAAAAATAAAAATAAACTCGTCGACAATGGCAGACATTTAATAAAAGTAGGAAATAAATAAAATGCAAAAAATAATATACAAGGACCACGTAAAAAAAAATGAACAAAATTCAAAAAAGGTTAATAAAATTTATTCTTCTCTGGAATGAATTGGCTTCATAATATCAAATACCCACCTGGGTCAATCAACTGCGCACTAAAGTCCCCTTCACGAACAGAGGTATCTCCAAGGCGTCCGATGTTTTTAATGTGGTTCCTCAAAATGTCCCTAATGGTGTCTGTATCTTCGTTCCTCGTTGTCACGATGTCCAAGGTGACTTTGCAGAGAAAATCGTCATTGACTAGAGACCTGGAAAAAAAAATGTTTGTATTTGAGTACTTTGTCGTAACTTTTGGGCTGTTCGTCACAAAGAGTTATCTCCTAAGAAGTCCTCTATAAGATTTTCTGGGATATTAGTTTCGGCGGTGAAAGCAACTGAAAGAAATCTCAATGTAAGTCGCGATCGCTTTCATATCGTTTGGTATATCTGCAACGAATTTTAACAAGATTGACCTAATATACCATCCTTTTTTGAGGTACTTACCATTATTTTTATTGTACCCTGTGCCAATATCTATTTTGTCGGTACCCTATGTTCTTAAGAATATACATTAACATACTTGTGCCTTTTTTTTAACAGTTCGTTTTGAGATCAGCACAGACAGATCTTACAATCATTCCTCGATCCGCCTTGTCCGCAGAATAGAAAAAGCGGCAGTCAAACTCTGATTGGTGTGCAATATAAATTCTCCGTCATGTCACTTCGATCCTTTTCATCTTGGACGGAGTGAGAGACAAGACGGATAGAGTAACTGTATTTTATTTTATGTGACCGACAGGCCTAAATGGGCCTGTTGCTGAACATCTTGTATATTTATGTTAGGGTGAATACATATATACATACATAAACTCATGATTTTTTTCCCATGGAGGTTTGGCGAAAATCATTGAATACGAGTTTTTCCTTTTAGTAGGCACTCAATACAAAAATATTGAGATATCACATCACAAAGTTCTAACGTTTCACGGAGAGCGGATAATTCTTTCGAGAAAATTATAAAATATGAAAATTTTACGTATCGATTTTTTTTTCAAAAATGGTGTTAGTTGATGATAGGTACCTAATGATAGAAAAAATTAGGACGGTGACTAAAAAATCATCTTGTTCTCGAACAACACTTACTGTATTCTGACGAGGCTCGACCGCTGCGTGCCAGGCAGGCTCTCGAAGAGCAAGTCCACAGCATTGGCCAGAGAACGCGAGATGTTCAGGAAGTCCGGGGAGTCCCTGTTGGAGTATGCCGGGATGTACGGCTCCATGACGAGGAAAGTAACACGGAGCGTCTCTGAAAAGTTGCAAGAAAAAGATGTTTATTTCTATGATAGGAAGATCTATATTTTTGGCACTACAGGCACTACAGAAGTCGACTCAGCATAGTATAGTAGACGATTTATAAGTGCCCTTGCAATTTCACATAGGCTTAATAGATGAAATAATATATTTGAATTTTGCACGGGTCTTGTTTCCGTCCAGAAAGATGGTCTACTCTCGTTAAGAAATGTCTAAGATTTATTAGATTACAGTCGTGATACTTACTTTCCCTAAGTTCGGAATCAGACTTGTCCGGTGCTCCAGACCCAATGTCCACGTCATCGTCCTTGCCATAACTGAAATTATTAAACATTAAGTTACTATTTTGTGTATGTAACTGTACTTCGGAGAGTGTGCGCAGGAGCTCCACGAGCTACTTCCTAATTGACCTAATTCTTCCCTCGGGAGACTAGACGTACTGCAGGTATACCTAGTCGACGTTCCACAAATTCGAACGAAGCGCTTAGCTAAGTCCAAGGAGTGGAACTCCCTGCCTGCGTCGGTTTTTCGGAGTTCATATAGCCCTAATCTATTTAAGTCGCGAGTAAATAGGCTTATTCTGGGTAAGCTCGTTCCATCGTCGACCTCATCTCTACCCTTAGGGCAAGATTGAGGTCAAGAGCAAGCCCATTTATAATTTTAAAAAATGTTCAAACATTACTAAGAACAAGTGATGACGAAGATTCGAAAATGAACTCAAAAATTTGTCTTTTTTTGGTTTTTTTCTTGAAAGCTCAAAAGTTAAAAAGGTATTCATCATCATCATCATTGCAACCGAAAGACATGCACTGCTAGACATAAGACTTCCCCAAGTGTGGCCACATTGACCGGTCCCGTGCATTTTGCATCCAGCGGATTCCCGCAACCTTCACCAGGTGGTAGTATTATAAAAATATAAAATGAGTATAATATAATTATGTAACTACCATTAAATAAGGTAACCACTAAACAAAACGCTCAGTAGTAAAGAGTTTTATATTCCATCATTTCCGAGGGTAAATCGTGTGTAAAAGCTAGACTTGTCATAGTCGTAAGTCATTGGTCATATACATAGATCGATAGATGGATGGATGGATGTTTGTTACTGTTTCGCGTAAAAACTAGTGAACGGATTTGAATAGAATTGGTACACAGATATTTGATAATCTGGATTAACACATAGGATAATTTTCGGGTTGTCGCGGGCGAAGCCGCTGACAACAGGTAGTATAAAATAAAATACGTTTGTACGTTTACATCTTTTTAATTACACAACGGATTTTAATGCAGTTTTCAACAATAGATATGATAGTGATTCAAGATGACGGTTTATAAATATGGCTGTACATTAAGGTTGATGCGACGAGGTAACCTGCGAAATTCGAATTTTCTTACGTTTTTTGCAATTTCCTGCGTCAGTGTCAAGTCGTATGTTAAATAGAATGGGATTCGCGGCAATAACAAATGTTTATTTACTTAGTAATAATGATTAAAATCACCAATACAACCGTCTCAGTTCATAAAAGTCTCTTGAGTGACTATTAGATGAAAACGTCATTGTTGAGACCTTTATGAACTTTATTATAAAGCTCTTTATAAAGACTCAGATAACTTACCTGCCGTTGTCATCAGGAACCGTCTCTGTGACTGTTTCCGCTTCAGCTTCCGGTTCTTTAGGGGTGTCGAAGAAGGAGAAGGGATCTGTAATAACAAAAATATTCAGTATTAGTTTTCGTAGGGTATCGTGCTACCAATTGGGCTGTGGAGGTGATATAGGCGGAAACTGTACCCAAAATAATTGGAAGGAGGCAAGTTTTATGTTTGAATTTCAGTACACAAGATAGAAACGACGATACGATAATAAATGACAATACTGGCCCCCACTTCATAGGAATCTTTTTTCTCTGTTCTGCTACGTCATAAATTGTATCTCAAAAACATAATAAATGTAATTATTTTCATACTTACTCCATTGCCTTTTGAGTCTTGTAAGGCTCTCTAGAACGCTGGAGTCTTTCTGTTTTACTTCGAGGAACTCATTAGAGGCGTCTTCTTCTCCCTCCCAGTAGATATCACTCGTAGATGATACCTGAAACACGGGAAATATCCTTTATTAATTACAATCTCACCAATATTAAAAATAGCAAAACAAATTACGCACTTTGGACGGTGAAGTGGCGGAACCAAAAACCCGTTAAATACAAATTAAAAATTTACGCGTACGAAGTTGAAGGTAACAGCTAGTACCTACTACTCGTATTAGAATTGCGAAAGTTAGGCTGGATGTTTGTTACTTAATAAAGCCAGAACGGCTAAACAAATCTGGATCGAAATTCGGCACAGAAATAGATTAGTCTGAAATAGCCCGCAGAAACTTCTTTTTTTTCACACGGTCGCGTCGTGTGACATTGGGTGTCAGCCAGTAGGTACTTGTATACGTTACTAATTAAAAATGGGTCTAAAATAATTGAGCTGGGTTTATAGATCGAGCAAAGATAAATAATCATGGCAAAAGTTTCATCATCATCATAATAATTGGTGAGTTTAAGCATCATAATTATTATCTGAAATATGCTTCCCTTTACCGCGCTCGTCTCAACAGGGTCTTATTTCTATTTTAACTTATGTGTCAAAATATATTGTTTATCACTGTGTTCAATAATACTGAAAACCATATTAATGATTAAATTACGTTAAACTTATTTTTTAAGTAATAAATAAATCAGTCGACGTATCGTCTGTCGATATAGCAGTCTGCAGCGATCGAGTGACGCGGAGTAACTCTTCCAATTTCACGCTGAAACATTGCTTCTATGCCCCAAGATATTTCGTGAAGAAATGTTTATTAGCTACATAAGACCCTCGGCTTGGATTATATGGGTATAAGTAAATATCTAGGTGCGGCGCGATTGGTCAGAACCGCTCGGTAGCCCCGCCTTTATAACGATCTCAATTTAACAGCTGAATCCCGTTCTAGTAATCTCCGCCTTTATTTTATACATTTATTTTATAACACAAGAACCTATCTTTTGTTTCAGAAAAAACAAAACGGTTTTTGGCAGGAATTATGACCCTAGGAATTCAGTGCGTGCAGTCAGCCATGCAGCTAAGTGCAATGATACACTATCGCGTATTCTACGGAATATTGTCTGCAAAACAAAAAACGTGTTTAACTAAGAAATTACTAAAGAAACACTAAGAAATATTTAAAAGTAATCTAGTTAAAATATTAGAGGCAGAGGCCACTGCTTGGATCAATACGCGGGCCTTGAATTTGGGGCGTCGCGTTAGCGCGTTTCGTTTATTCACTTAGGTGTTACTCCGTGTTACGTTGCGCTGCCGCGCTGTGGTGTGATAAAGTAGAGTATTCTCCTTAGGTATAAGTAAATGAGTAAAAAGGAGCATACTGTGAACATAAACCGCCTACAAAGCATTTGCAAACGTTCAAGGCTATGGATCAGTTACCTACGATAATTGAGAATACGAGTCTCCGGTAAAATATAATAGCATTACGCTTATTTTCCCAAGAGTGTAGGCTGACTGGTTAATTGTTAATACATTTATCAATATGAAAATTGTGCTTTGAAAAAATGAACTTTTTATGTTGATTTCCCCAAAGAAAAATAAAAACAGAACGTAGATAGTTAATACACTCCTCATCTGTACAGCCTTTTTCCATTGGATTTCAGACAACCTGGATACAGCTGAATACCAGTATTTTAATTGGAGTGATTAACTATCTGACCTCCACAACCCAGTTAGTACCTACTGGGTAATATGATAACCTTGGTAAGACTGGTTGTCAGACTTTTGGGCCACTGATCCAAGTCAGCCGGGAGTCAACGGTTTAACGTGCTTTCTGAGGCGCAGTGGAAACCCGGTATTTAAGTAATGGGTGGGCATCCACCCACAGGTCAAGCAAGCGCGGCAGAAGATTGATTGAAGATTAATCAATTAATTGAAGATTGATCCGAGCGGCTGTTACTATCTAGCTACGAGTTCCTCACTCTGAAATAAAAGTAAGTCTAAGCCAAAAAAGTAAAGTGGTAGTAAAGTAAGTAAAGTAGTAAAAGTCTTTTGTTTTATTATAAACGCGAATGTTTGTAAGATTGAAAAGATGAATGGATGTTTGTTACTGTTTCACGCAAAACCTAATGAACGGATTGGTACACAGAAAGTTTATAACACTGGATTAACACATAGGATAGCTTTTATCCCGATTTTATCTTCCCGTGGGATAATTTTCGAGTTGTAGTGGACGAAACCGCTGGCAACAGCTATAGTTTCCTATATAGGCGACCATAATTTTATTAATATTAATAAAAGAATGACCTTTTGATGAAATACTCATATTTGACAGTTACATGAACTTGGAGGGTTGTAATGATGATTTTGATGATTTTAATTCTGTACCTGCATACGTCTTACAGCCGCGAATCATACTTTCACTAACATACAACCTAGCACTGGCCTGCAAATCGCTAAAAACGTAAGAAAATTTGAATTTCGCGGGCTACCCTGGAACATCCTTGGTAACCATCAGTGTCTCTGTACAAACGCCATCAAGCTACCCGAAACTATCAAAATTTTCCAATCAATCTTGAACCTAATACCTCAGTGATACAGTTGGTAATCTATTAAATAAATTTGATAGATTGTAGTCACTTGACGTCTGTACTTATTGCTATAAAATACTGACTGACATCTTGGAAGCTGCAATTACTTTCAGTTTCTCTCTCTTTCATAGTACCTACTATGTTTCATTTAAAATCCTACTTTCAAAACAGGTTGGTGGGTGATCTAATCACATTTCAAGTCATTAGCTGATATTAGTACCTAACATCTTACATTATAAAACAAACATTGATAAGCAGCACATGCTGAACCATACAGCAGTTAATAATATCCTATATTTCACCAGAAGCTGGATTAACTAACGCCATCTATGATGAATGATGTGAACTACCACAGTTTCAGGCGAACCAAATTCAGTGTAGCTTTTAACAGCGTTCAGCCCTACCACAGCTCTTGTAAATGATGTAGTGAGATTGAAGTGAATGAGTGTGTTCTACTCGTATTTAGTAACGGGACAGAAATGATCGAAGGTCTATGAACAAAATAAACTTAAGGATTGTACGAGTACTATAAAATTAATGGGTAATTGGTATTTAATTTTACTCAAAAATCCATCAGGAATTTCTGAGTATCAGCCACGGAGTCTGGCCCGACCCGATTACTTTGGACATAAACATAACTATCAAAATGTGGGTGTACTATTAGGCACAGCTCTGTCTAGTACTTCGAATATTACAGGCGTGATGTTATGTTCACTTTACACAACCGAAAAAATATGAGCACCTACTAAAAAAATCGTAATACCCCGGCCCCTATTACCATAAGACGGTACGATACACCCGAAAAGGCCTTAAAATAACAAAAAACCGGACAAGAACTCGTAAAATCGTCATTAAGTCGTTGCGGGGGAGTCATGATTCGCAAATAAATCGACACTCGAGCCGCAATTAGGGGCGGGTGGGGTTCCTCGGCACAAGGGGGATTTCCTTGCAATTTTAGTTAGTCCAACATGATCCGCCGACGGGTGAGAACGACAAGACTTGCAAGCTAATGGCCGGCCGAGGCGATGGCGGGACGGACGACTTGCCCCAACTCACACTTGACTTGGTGCTATACTTACTTATTCGAAAGTGTTACGTATTTGTAGAAAAATTTTGTGCAATATCTTTAAGCGGTTAGTATATTGGAAGGATATTTCGATATATTTTGTTTTCGTTTCTGTTACCTAAGTATCTACACAATAGGTTATTATGGTAAACGCTTTAATACCTATCAATTTCAAAATCTAATATATAAAATCAAAATAAAATACTCATTGTTACTGGCTCTAATTACCGTTTTTTAACACGCACATGTAACTATGTAATCAAATCTAAGAAATCTAATTTAACCATCTTCTAATGATCGTAGCGTTATGAAAATTGGCAGTTGTATGTGATTTTGATGACAATACAATAACATGGTACTGTCGAGCTGATCTGATGATGCAGCCGGAAGATATGAACTGGAACTTTATGATGGATGATCGTATCATAGCCGTGTTTGGACTGTTAGAAAGGTCTTGTAGTGAACGTTGACCATGATTAGGTTTCAATGTCTGATGATGAAGCCGGAAGATAGGCACAAGCATTCCATGATGAAATATCGTATCATAGCCGTGTTTGGACTTGAAAGGTCTTGTAATGAACTTTGACCACCATTAGGACTTTTACGTGCACCAATAGGTGCACGTAAAAGTCAAAAATAAATTACGGATCGTTCAAGTTGTCTCTATTTCTGAGCTGAAGTGTAAACTATGTGCTTTTAATTATAATATTTGATTGTAAAAGCGTGGGGTGCTGGAACAGGAAAGATTTTTTGTATACCTTGCTGAGAAATCAAGTTAAGCGATGTTTCGGGAAGCAGGTTACAGAGCTCGTCGCTCTAACTACAGTTGCAGCACGACTAGTAGGAGGCTCTACATTAAACAGTCTGTTCAAAGTACCAATCAACAGTGGCAAAATGTAGAGTTCTTGTTCGTGTATTTATTTACAAGAAAGTCTTTCCTACTCCAGCGCCCCACGTTTTTACGTGGGGCGTAAAAACGCGTATTTTTTTGTTTTTTAAACTATTCACTTTTTTGGTTGATTTTGCTTTGGAATCGATTATCAGGTTTGTCAATTATCCTGAATACCCTTGGTTTTATTAATCCAGATATTATGGATTCTAGTTTATTTCAAACCACAATACAGCGTCAGTAAGCTCAGTTGAAAACGTGTTCATGCTAAAGATTAATGAGCAGACAATTTATTGTATTCTACAATACTTGGTAGAAATCCTTATTATTGTTGCCATAACCACTATTAACTGTGTACTTAAGTACTTACAACGTGTTGTTCCTTCTAACGAAAACAATGAAGTTTAAGTTATCTACTGAAAACCAAAATACTAGCGAAACAGCAAAATTGGCATAAATAGATGAGCATAATTATAATTATTATTACAGAAATTGAGTAACATCTAACAGTACCTAATGCTAATAAACAAATTTTTCATGTTGTTGTAAACTTGTAATCACTACATTGTATATTTCCATTGACTGGAAAACATGTTCTAAAATCAGGTAAGTAAACAAAATAAACTAATAATACATTACAAATGGTTGTCTAAATCGAGTTTCTCTCATGAAACTCACCAACTTTAGTATTCGATCGTCGTACTAGATGGCGCTGTAGTCACACTCGACCATACGCGATACTGAAAATATTTCGCTATTTTCTATTACGAGGTGTAGGTACAAATTAAGTAAGAATGATGATTATGGAGTTAGACAGAACTAGTAGGAACGTGGTTCATGAATTATGTCAGTTAAAATTTATCTAATCTACTAATAAGGATAAAAATAAATAAAAAAATAGGCGATGTAGGTCACCATGGCTGGCATATTCTAATGGAACTGAGCTGGCCACGTCTGTCGCTTGTCGGAGAAGCTTATATGGGTCCCAAACAGCAGCAGCCGAAAAGGCGATGGTAGGACTCAACTATTTTCGGATTGGTGAACAACAGGGGGTCTAAAATGGCCACTTTAGCAGATCAGAATATGAATTGACCTTTCAAAATAGTAACTGCGTCTGTGACCATTTTACGAATTTAACGCAATTCATATTGTTTTCCTATTATTACTTACCTATGATCTATTTTCCTTAATGGTCCCAGACGCTGTTACTATTATGAAAGGTCATTTACGCTTTTTGACGCAATTCCTATTATGATCTGCTAAAGTGGCCGTTTTAGACCTCCTGGACACGATAGAGATACGTGAAAATAGGAAAGGGATGTTTTTGCCCTGCAGTGGGATACAAATGAGCTATTATAATAAATATAATATACAAAAAAAAATACACGAATGATAGAAAAAACGATGAAATGAATGAATGATGATGATGATGATAGGAAAAGATCACTTCTCCCTTGCATGCCATGCTGGATAATTTAAGAGATTATTGTTATAACTATTTAACAGGTTGAACTCGACGGAGGAAATGAAAACATCCTTTGTTTTATTTCTAAAATACTGAACAGTATTATCGAAACTAAAACAAGTCTGTTTGTTTTGTAAAATAATATATTAATTTGTTTTTGGATTGTATGTTTACTTACATCTTACATTATTATTACTGTTGTACTGTGGTAACTATTTGACTTATATGTAGCAATAAAACAAAGGGGACACCTTTTAGCAATGACATGAGCAGTGATAGCCTATGGGCTCGTATACGGAGACGCGGGGCGTCGCGCGGCGCGTGCAGTAGGCTCGTCGCGTGCTTTTTTATTAATTTACTGAGAGACGGGTCCACCGCAACAAACGTTGCATTTTAAGAGCGAAACATCACTTCTCGTAAAATCGACGTTTGAAATCGATAACTTTTTCACACATCGCCATGTGTTTGAATTAAAAACGCAGCACGCGCCGCGCGACGCCCCGCCCCGCCCGTACTAATGGTGCGACTGGCGGACTGCGTGCAGTCATTCATACGTCACAATTTATGTTCGAAGTTTCGAACCCTAGACCACAGATTACCTACAGATAGCGCGCGAGTTGAATGCAGTCAGGGTCTGAGGTAAAGAGCGGGATCAGTGTAGTGCTGTGCTATTCACACTAGTGTAATGCGGTAGTGCTGTCACAGACTACCGCATTCCTAAGCTCTGCATTCAACTCGCGCGCTATCTGTAGACGCCTCTGATTTTTCAGATTCATGTGCGTATTGTATTTTGTCACTTGCTTCGGTGAATGCAAACATCGCGAGGAAACCAGCATGCGGGAGAGATAGGTATTTCTCGCCGCTGCTATTGAGACTAGGGAATGCAATCTCGAGACGAGATCGCTAAGTCGAGATCTCGAGGGATCAGAAATTCAATCTCGGCGAGATCTCGGCATTTTCGAGATCTCGAATGGATTTCAAATAGTATTGTTTTAATTAGATGACTGACACATGATTGAAACTGCTTAGTAGTTGTGATTACGATGCGAGTAAAATACAACATGAATTATTGAAAAAAATCATTATTTTTAACCGACTTCCCAAAAAGGAGGAGGTTCTCAATTCAATTGGTTATTTTTTTTTTGTTTTTTTTACTTATGTTAGGTACCTAATGTTAACGAACACAAAATTTCAGACCCGTAAAATCTCTTTTATAGAAAGTAGGTACTTATTTTATATTGAAAAGATATGGATAATGAAAAACAAAACAAAACCTATTTCTAAAATCACTCCTAAACTAAGAGTAATTTTGGAAATAGCTTCTGTTCTAAATAACAGATTGTACCTAAAACAGCGTAAGCGAATGCAGTCCGACACAGTGCATCGCAGGGAAACCCCCGATTTGAGGGGAATCCCCCGATTTGAGGGGAATCCCCCGATTTGCGGGGAATTGAAGGTTAGCGCGTGGAGAGAGCCTGGGGAATAACATAAATCGGTGAATTTCGGGGAATCCCGACTCGCTCACGCGCAGGTAACACGCGACATGCCTCGCAACTACTGCCACTCGATCCCGTCAATCTCGGCCGAGATCTCGACATTTTATGCTTCGAGATTGATCTCGAAAAATGAGGCGAGATCTCGGGTATTCGGGATCTCGCGAGATCGAGATTGCATTCCCTAATTGAGACATTCCTGATGGACCGATGAAACCGAGTGATGAAGGCATTGGTTCTATTATTTATATATATATATTTTTGGTTGTACGATACTAGACCTTACGTCGGTTTTGGAATAGATATCCCGTCCCGCATCCCATTACATATATATTATATATATATATATATATAATTTATACCTAGTACTTTCTGACATGAGTGAACAGTGGTAAATAGTAGTGATGTAGGTATGGCAAACTAATTAGGGACCGATGCAATTATTCGATATCCCGAATTAGAATCGTCATCAGCTATCGATTGGGTTTGGATTTCAAGAGCGTGTTGTTCGATGGCGTCACCCTTCGTAAATCATTTTAATGATCAATTTGTAGCTCAACATCACTGACTTGTTTGTCAAACATCCTACTGATGGTTACGTCATTCTGTTGCCGTGATGGTCACTCAGTCTGTACCGGGGCCACTGCTGTGACACTTGCGTCTTTGAAAGGATGAAGAGTCAATGCGGGTTTGTAATAACATGCCACATTTGTCTACGTATTTTTGTTTCTCAAGAAGCATTATCTATATATTATATCTAAGAGAAGTCCATTATCTATATATTATATTTAAGAGAAGTCTTGACTGACTGACTGACTAACTCATCAACGCATCATAACTGATCATCTCAAGAAGCATTATCTATATATTATATCTAAGAGAAGTCCATTATCTATATATTATATTTAAGAGAAGTCCTGACTGACTGACTGACTAACTCATCAACGCCCAGCCCAAACCCTTGGACCTAGAAAGCTGAAATTTTGCACAGAGGTTCCCTTTACAATGTAAACAAGGAATAAGGAAGGATTTTTCGAAACTCAACCACTAGAAGGGAGTTAAATAGGGGATGAAAGTTTGTATGGAAAATCGTAATTTTCACGCGGGCGAAGCCGCTGGCATAAGCTAGTAATCAATATTTTAGTGTATCTTCTACATCATCCTTTAAAACAAAGTTTTTTTTTTCGGTGATCGTGATTCCACTTTTACGTCGTTAATATGTATAAATAATAATAATAATAATAATAATAATATTCCACAACTATCACACAACGCCATCTAGTCCCAAGCTAAGCAGAGCTTGTGTTATGGGTACTAGACAACTGATAAACATACTTATATATTTCTAAATACATACATATTATAGATAAATTACACCCAGACACAGAACAAATGATCGTGCTCATCACACAAACATTTGTCCTGGGTGGGAATCGAACCCACGACCTCCGGCATAGCAGTTAGGGTCACTAACCACTAGACCAACAGGCCTGTCAGAAACGTCAAATCTCGTGGTACACATAACATAAATAGATTCTTTTGAAGTTCAATTTTAGATCATCAGAAAACATTATCATAGTAATAGTAACAAACAACCGAATATTCAAGGCCGAACCTATTAACCTAACATAATCTTATACGTATCTTTTACGTAACAATTTCAGCAAAACGCTTAGTTCATTAGCTCTTTCGACATTGAAACGGAAACGTTAACTATCAAGTGCATTTATATAACAGTTCACGTATGTAAACATACATCTGAGGTTTTTAATGTAAACATGGGAACTGATAGATGGATGTATTACGCACCGCATACCTGGAAAGTTGCCGATTGATATTTAGCGGGTTCAAAAGAATTTGGGGAAACGTATTATAATTGGGTCAAGAAGTCAAGATCGTGTTTAGTTTATGCGTACTCTGTGTATTGTAACGTAAACGATATGTTACGTATTAAGTATATTGTTGTAAAAGGGGTTTATGAAGCTTTTAATGATAGTTCTTAATTAATAGTGTTATTTCTGTTAGGTAATGTTAATTAGGAACTTTTCCTGTCTGAATGGTGCAATAATATTCGAACAGGGACAAGCACAGCATAAAGCCATATAAATTGGCGGCTAATTACATGGCAAAGGAGTAATATAACTTAGGAAGTTACTTCTAAAGGCGATGGGTAAGCACAATATGAAAATTTTCTTAAACCCTTTGGTAGGTACCTACTTATTTTTATTTCTAATTACGTGAAAAATTAGTAAATAAAACTTGGCGGAAATGTTTGTTGCGTGAATTAATAGTACATTATGGTATAAGTGTGTAACGTTGGTGATTACCGCAGAGGCGGCATTGAGACCCGAGCCGTCAGGTGAGGGTCTTAAGAAAGCCGAGGACGGTAATCATCAATACACACGTGTATCATACGACGTTTTTCAACACACTTGCGAATAAAAAAAAACGTGTTGCACTCGGAGACTGCCGCGGTAAAGCTATTGCATAGCATTTTTTATCAATTATTTAATTGAACACCTCAGTTGACAACCTTGTTATTTTCCGTAACCATAGCAACCTGGTTGAAATATTTTCATTACAGAATTTCTGGATTCGCTCTCCACGCTCAAGGCCCGCAATAGAAGCTATGCAATAGCTTAATAATACAAGAAAAAACATTTTATTTAGTAGATAAAAAGTTTATTTAGAGAATCAATAAAATTAGTAAATGTGCAGTTAGTAAAATTATAATTAATTGTTTTCGATGGCGTAGCGGTCTCTTCAGATAGATTATTTACTGAAATACTTTCATGTTGTATTGTTATTTCAGATTGAGATGGTTCATTGTTCGTGTAGGTAGGTGAAATCCAAACATTTGAGGTACTTGGTGTTTCACCAGTAGGACGCGCCTCAGAATCAAGTTTAATTATTTTTGTGATTTTTGCACAAATTAGATAAGCTGACAAATTGGAGTATGTTTTTAAGTCCACTCCATTCTTCGTTCGGACTGTACTTTTTAACATTGAGTATAATAATATACACCACAAAGAGCTAGGTTTGTATTTAGAAGATAATTCTTTAAAGTACGCCAAGAACACATTTTCAGAAAATGACTGCGATTTCTTGGTGTTTTGTCACTGCTTGAAATTTTGGTACGCTAATAGATATTTCTCCTTGGAGTTTTCGGGTAGCAAATTTTCCATAACGTTAAGGGCTTCAAATCTTACATCGGGTGGTGTACAACATGAATCATTTTCTTCAAAACTAGACATTTTAACTAATAAAATAACTATAATAACAGTGAAAACGAGTTGTGTATTTTTTTCGCAGTAGCGGGAAAATATTATGTTTTTTTTATAAGCGATCAGCCATAGACTAAAAGAGGTTTTTTTTTTTTGCTTGTCGTGGATAGTGTTTGGAGCCACGTACAAAATGGGGAATTCAAATTTTTATTTATCACAGAGAAAACAAAAATTATATTTCAGTGAAAGTTTTATTTATTAACGTACTATAAGTTTAAATTATCTATTTAAATACAAAGTTTCATGAAATGAGCAAGCACTAGGTACATTAATTAATTTTTACTATTGAACACGATCTTTTTTGTATCGAAACTTTTTTATGAACATATAGCAACTCAACCAATTAAATTTAAAAAAAAAACCTATAACTCACTAGTGAATAATAGTAATGAAAAATTCACAGTTTGATTATAGGTGTCATTATGTGCCTAATTGCGGTGAAATTTTAGCCACTTTATGAGCAAGTGTGTTGAAAAACTACTTTTCAATACACTTCCTCGAAAACTAGCTCTTATTGCACTACGATTAGGTTCGACATGCATCATATTTCGCACGCGTGCGGTAATAAGAATACAGCGTGCTGTAATATTATTACCGCACGCTGTAATCATAGAGCAGCGGTAATTCGATTAAAACTTATGAAATTAAAAAAAAAACACCACTGACTATTATAGAGCAGGCGTGTTTTTTTTTTAATCTCGCCATTTTGATCTGCGTCTTTACAGCGTAAATATTTTTTGAATATTTAAATTGTGTTTGTAAAAAGAATACTACTAATAAACGTAAATATTTTAAACAATTATTTACTTTTATGAACAAGTAAGCATTTTTTTGTGTTCTTAATTAAAAAATATTTAAATTTTATATTTTTCCTGTGAGGCTGTTTGGCGGCTTTATACCTTTGCTTCTTTTTCAACCTGGCGAAATCAAACCGCGGAAAAAAAGTAAATTAAATCATAGTCTCATCAAATTTGTTGACAAAAACACATAACGTTTTTAGTTAATTTCTTCGAAAGTGTATTGAAAAACGTCGTTTGATACACGTGGGAATTTGTTATTGCATTTCTCGACCCCATGAACACCCTCGCCATACGGCTCGGGTGTTCAATCTGCCTCGAATGCAATAACAAACTTTCCGCACTTGTATCAAAATGTACTATTTTAATGAGGCATGTTATGGATTTTTTGAATAAAGGTTACAAGGTTCCTATAGGAACTAAGTTTTACATTCGTAACTATTTTCGGGTGCGATTTTGTCTGGCTGGTTTAATTTACATTTATCCATTATCAAAAGCTTTCGCGTCTATAATATTAGTAAGAAGTTTCTTTTTAAACTTTGTAGGTATTCTTCGAACCTAAGTAGGAAGGCAAATTCCTATTTTTATAAACGGCAACACGGAAAACCCGTTCTGTCGTCTACCTTGACAAAACAACAAAAGATTGCTGGGAGACAACTCGGGTTTCTCATCTCTCAACTCTCGAGTTATGAAATCTGTATGAAAGAGTTTTTGAAGTTATCAGTAGGTACTTACAATACTTAATTATTATTAAAAAAAATGTTGTTCGGTTACCTATATATATAAATCTACTGTACGTGTGTAGGTATGTCACTGACCTCCACCTAAACGGCTGGACTGATTTGGATAAAACTTTCTGGGGATAAGTCAATGAGTTCCTGGATTTTTGACTATTGGACCCGGTAGGTGGCGCTGCTCTCCGGGCAGGACGACGTCTGACAGGTCCGCTAGTTTATTATATGAATAGTATAGGTACATTCCTTCGATATTGATCGAAGGTACATTCCCCAAGTTTATGTTAGTTTACTTTAGAGTCAGAATATTTAAATTATTGTGACCTAGTTAATAAGCCTTTTATGCTCTTCTTCTGGTCTTATATCATGTATTCTGTTAGTTTTTGGTAAAATGACATGACTGGCCTGTTGGTCTAGTGGTTAGTGACCCTAACTGCTATGCCGGAGGTCGTGGGTTCGATTCCCACCTAGGACAAATGTTTGTGTGATGAGCACGATCATTTGTTCTGTGTCTGGGTGTAATTTATCTATAATATGTATGTATTTAGAAATATATAAGTATGTTTATCAGTTGTCTAGTACCCATAACACAAGCTCTGCTTAGCTTGGGACTAGATGGATGGCGTTGTGTGATAGTATGGAATATTATTATTATTATAAAATAATTTATGTAGAATGTACCTAGATTAGCTACAAATAAGTTGAAAAACACCCTAAATATCTGTGTTTTGTGCAATCAAAACGTAATTTCACGGCTTCTCGAGGTCTCGACCATTTTTTTCCCATCATGACCATTGTCAAGAAATCCCGCTTCCAGAAATTTTGATGAGAAACCATAGCAGGAACGGTTCTATCAATAGAGAAGGAGGAAGTCCATAGGAGTTTTCGCAAGTTATTCAATTAACCACGGGTTTCGTTTTATTATATCATCATCATCATCAGCCTATAATGTTCCCACTGCAGGGACTCAGGCCTCCTCTCTAGGAGAGGGATGGGCTATAATCCACCACGCGGGCCCAGTGCGGATTGGCAGATGTCACATGTCTTCGAATTTTTTGGTTCCAAGACATGCCGGTTTCCTCACGATGTTTTCCTTCACCGTTTTGAGAGCAGCGGTTTTATTATATATCTTGTGAATATTATTTACCTATTGATAAAATTCTTCGATAAATCGAAGAAGACTATTTTTAAAGATTTGTCTAGAACTATAGTTGTTGCCAGTTAAGATCGTCATCGCGGTTATTGACCTTTCCCTAAATATCTCTTCGTATAACCCAAAACAAATGAACCATACAGTATCGTTTTTCATCTGAAAAAAACGTTGAAGATGATAATGAATATATTATTTTTGAATTTGAAAGATAAGAATGTTAATAAATGTAGGTGGGTCAATGACTGCCATTTTAACTATACGTATTTGTGTTTTTTCATCGAGACTATACAGAACTTAGCAGTGTTTTTGCATAGCGTACAACCGGACACTAAACTCTGGTCCAAATTTTTGAATTAAAATACTCTTGCTACCCTAAGACAAGTCGTTAAAATACGTCAAAAATTAATAGAATAACGAAGAAATGGGCAAGGGGTATGGAGTTTCCTCATTAATAGGTAGCTACTACCTACCTATATTAACGAAGGCGGGCCTTCTAATTGTCTTCACAATTAGTAAAACGGACCGCCTCCCGAATTAAATTAAATTTCAAAAGCCGAGCTTAAAAAGCATATGAAAATCATTTTGTAAACAATAAAGTTAACGTGAAAATCATTGTGTAATAAGTATTTTGCGTGATGTTAAACTCTCTGTTAATTAATATTGCATTAATCGTTTTTAAGCATTGCTTAAAACTTGCAATAAACATTTATGAAATCCGAATAAAGCTTGCTCGAGTTTCACACATTAAATATATCAGTTTTCGCATGGTTCCTGTAAAATGTATAATATCATATTATTGGAATTGTACGTCCAGTAAATTGGTTTTAAAAAAACCTCTCAAAGGCTTTTATCATTGAAATACAGCGTAGTATTGATTTAATATAAAAACTCATCTGCCGGTCAGTGTCAAGTTGCTACTTGACACTGACCGGCAAATTACAAAAATTGATAGAAAATTCGAATTTCGCGGGACTTTGTCGCATTTACCTTAAATTGACGTAAGGACGCAGTTCTCCCAAGGTCCATTATCTATCGTTATCACGTAAACCAAGGTTAGGTTAGTCACCAAACCACGTTAGGTAACGTTTCTGTCGAGCCAACAAACGAGAGTTTGCTATCAGTCATGGTTTAAGTTATAAGCGACTCCGTTGGGGCTGCGGATTGTTCACAAGAGATACCGCGGCCTCGACATAAAGGGCTAAAAAGGAACATGGGTGGTTTTTAGTCAGTAGAAATCTGACACTCCCTTTCACTCTGCCCAAGAGCGAGAGACCCCTCTCGCTCTTGGGCAGATGATTTCCCGACCGACAAAAAAAAAAGTTTTAAGCGACTAAATTGTCTACTTTTCGTTTCCGTTTCCTTAAGGAGTTGTTATCAAACAGACAAGGTAGCTGTAGATTCTAATGATAGGTTGACTGACACACTTTTTTATTTTAAATTAGGTAAAGGATTTCAAAAACATTATCCCGCTGGTTTTTAGGGTTCCGTAGTCAACATAATGGAACCCTTATAGTTTCGCCTCGTCCGTCTGTCTGTCTGTCGTCTATGTGCCTTTAGAATCATGATTGAATTATATCATTATAGAAACTCTCGTAGTCATAAATCATCAACACGGAAATTTCACTAATATTTTTATAATAACTTCATGCGGACTGCCTGGGTTCGAGACTGCGGACTCCAGGCGGACTGATGGGCCTTAAACATAACTGGCGAAATTTTAGTGTATAGGTACTGATGAGTACACATAATAATAGGCCTTAACCCTTCGCCATTACAGGCGTTATGTTATGTAATTTTACGCGGTTGAAGGCTAACTGAAACTTGAAAAAAAACCGCTGTCCTCCTGTGCGTTGGTTCACGTGACATTGAACTTAGTTTGCTCCGTGACGCAGCTCGTATTAGCATATCTGTGTGCCGGCTAAATACGACAATTTGTCTGCAAATTCATAATAATATGGTACCTACTTAAACTATTAAGTACTTCACGACAATATTATGCTGTTTTTTAGGGTTCCGTTGTCAATATGGAACCAACAGGCAGGCAGTACTTCAGTTTAGTAAGTTCACATATTTTGATGGGCAACTACGGAACCCTACATTGTGCGTGGCCCGACATGCACTTGGCAGGTTTTTTAAATATTTTGTATTGTAGGTACTAAGTTCCTTTTCATTCGAGCCGGTGCATTTCGCAATAGAAAAGTTGCCAAAAAAAATCTAATTAGTCTCTCCGATAGATTTTAAAAAAATATTGGCTCTCAAGTAACAAACTGAAACTGTGAAAATTGTTTACAAATAATAATTGTTTCCACATTGCCTTGAGTTTCCGTTTATAAAGTTTATTTTATATACTTATCTAAAAGGTAAACTGAAACGTCAAAGTTTTAATGAAAAGTTACGTTGGAAGTTAGGAAGTGGTCATAAGTTCATGACTACTCATACTCAGTATAGTGGGTCAGTTTCTCAACTTTATTACGCTCGATTTTACTTTCGATTTCTTAGAAAAACTTCTTCTCTTGTCAACTTCTTTCTTTCGTAAACTTCTTTTTACCCACGACGGAACGGAGCAGGTATATGCGTTTAGGGTGAGAGATGTTTGTGTGTGCAAAGTAATGTTCCCACCTATCTTCTAAACTAATGATTCGATTTTGATGCGGTTTTCAATAACGGGTTTGTGTTCGATGAGTTCATGTTCTTAGACAGGTGTCATGGCTGTAACTCTTCGGGATATATCTTCGCAATATATCTTCGAGAAACAGACACGTTAGGAAAAGCTGCTGTAAACATCGATATTCATTGAAGTTATTTTATTCTTTTTCAATTAGATTTTTACCGTCGTGGGATTTTTTCAAAATTTTTAATTTTGCTTAATATGTTAACAAACTTAATAGTGCAGTAATTACGAGTTTACCAAACATCCAGAGACTAATATTATAAATGCGAAAGTTTGTGAGGATGAGTGGATGGATGGATGTTTGTTACTCTTTCACGTAAAACATACTGAACGGATGTGTATGAAATTCAGAACACATATAGTTTATAACCTGGATTAACACTTCGGATACTTCTTATCCGGGTAGTATGATTTCGTGGGACAATTATCGAACTCCACGCGAGCGAAGCCGCTGGCACAAGCCAGTTTAATAAGCAAATTAATTCATGTACACAACACTGACTGCCTCGAGCGCGACAGCTGAACATGAGGTCCTGCTGGGTTCGATTCCCAGGTCTACCTTAGTTCTGCGAGGATCGACCGGAGGACACGGTGGAGCACACTGTGGAGGTGTGCCCTGCATGGGCGGAGCCCCGCCGTGTTCTCGTAGCGGCGATCGGCGGCGGTGACCTCTCGCGTCCGGCCCTGGTGCAAGCCATGGTCCGGGGCGAGGAGGAATGGGACGCCGTCGCCTCCTTCTGCGAAACAGTGATGCTAGCGAAGGAGGTGGCGGAACGAGAGAGGGAGCGATCCTCTCAACGTCCCAGCCGCCGCGGAAGGCGCGGAAGGCGCTCCGGGCGTCGGGGGCCACGTGATGGCTTCCGGCCACCGTAGACGCGGGTTTGTGCATGGACGGTGAGTAATGGGCTAGCTCGCCGTCCGGCCGTCGTCATGACGGCAACAGACCGTGTCGGCGGCGCGTTCGTGTTCCACGCGCGCCTCAAAGAGATGTCAGTAAGGAGGGGCCCGCAAGGGCCGACGCCTGTCGGGGCCGCGGTATTTTGTACTAGATTACGTGGCCTCGGCGCAAGGGCAAAGAAGGAACATGGGTTCGGTTTTTAGTCAGTAGAAGTCTGACACTCCCCTTCGCTCTGCCCAAGAGCGGGGGGGTCATTCGATGATTTTCCACCCACCAAAAAAAAAAAGGTCTACCTTAGTTTCATTGGGGTGTTCATCAGGAATTTCATTTAAAATAAAAACCACGGCTGTTGACTTTGTGCTAGGTTAATGGCATAATTATAATATGCTCGCCCCCTTTTACATGGTGCTTCGGATAACTGTCGAAATTTGGGAGACTATTGTTTTGTTATTTTATTGACACTGCTGCTACTGATGGAAACCCATAGGGGATCGGACTGGGTCAAAATAATATGATTATGTTTAGTCCGTAAGTTAGACTATCGAAAAATATTGAATACGTGTTTTTTGTTTTATCAAATCAATAAAAAATGACGAAGATAAAACGCGTCAAAGATCTTGGAGTGGGGCTTGAAACGTCACTTGTGTCGTCAAAATGTACTATCATATGACGTCACACGAGTTTTCGAAGCACTGTATCGTCTTCAGTTTAAGTTTACGTGAAAAAAGAAAAAATACGTGTCCAATAATTTTTGGAAATCTATCTGACGGACTAATTAGTTTTTTTTGTCCGATCCCCTATTGGTCCCCGGACCTCATGCTTGCGTCCACTAGACGTATGCTCATAATAGTTAGTCTCTATATCTATATGAGAGAAAACAAACTGCCGCTCGATTTCGACGTCCCAAACAATAGTGTATTAGTCTATTAGTAGACTTAGCGATACATTCCGCATTTGTAAACGACACGTGCCTCTAAATTTGTATGGGAATGCACGATGCACATGGCTACTCCATTTAACGGCATACGAGCCGAACCATTATTGTTAGTACTTAGTAGCATGTCGAAGTTTGTGGGGGTACAGCCAGAGACGAAAGCTCTTATATAAGATACTAGCTTTTGCCCGCGACTTCGTTCGCGTGAAATAGTGACTTCCGGAAGATTTTTGGTTTATCTCACGAAAAAAAAAAAAAAAAAAACTATCCTATGTCCTTTCTCAAGTTCCAAACTATGTCTGCACCAAATTTCATCAAAATCCGTTCAGCCGTTTAGGCGTGAAAGAGTAACAGACAGACAGACAGACAGAGTTACTTTCGCATTTATAATATTAGTATGGAAGTATGGATAGTATGGATTCATTAAAACAAGACTGCTCTATTTTCTAATTTGGTTTGCCAAATCAGTCTGTAGTATTCACTAGTGCCGATTTTATTATGTACTTAACGATATTTCGTATGTTTTTTTGATAAGTGATGCGGATGAATAAGGAAAATCTCGTTAGGAAAGTTTTGAATATAAATGTAGATGGGTATAAGAGTAAAAGAAGACCAAAAAAATGATGGATGGGTGGCGATATGGATGATATTATGGCAAGATAGTAGGTGTCTCATGAGATTGACGAGTAAAAGAGAGGTATGGAAGAAGAAGACATTGTTTCGTCGACCCCATTTGAATGGGATAAGGGCACAAGAGAATTATGACGATGAAAGATGTTTTGAATCTACCTTGGGTTTGCACTTTTTAATTGTATTATTTACCATACCGATAGTGGAAAATTTTAAATCCGGTTAGACTGGAAGCCGACCCCAATATAGTTGGGAAAAGGCTAGGCAGATGATGAACCGATAGTGGAAAATGTCGTAGGGACATTGAGAGTGTCATTGAATGATTATTGTTCAACACTGATTTAATCGTTGCAGATCCAACAGTGCGGTCAAAGCGCCATATTTTTTTTACATCAATATGCCATTTACTCCCACCAAGCAGCTGACGTTGTTTTTAATATCGCATTGATATAAAATCAATATTTAAAGAACATCAAAGTACAATGACTAGCGTATACCTACAAAAGCTTTCAGACTCCAAATTATGTTTACCAATTAAGTACAATATAGTACCTAAGTGAGTACAGAGTACCTACCTATATAAAGACGTCTGATATTATGCAAGCGAGCAATATTGTGGATGATTGTCCCTTTGGAATGCCATTAGACAGTGTCTAACATAATTAATATAGTGGAAGGTACTCAGAACATCGTAACATTCGATATTAAATTATTATTTTAATCGATAGTCAAATAACAATGCAAAACATAACAAAAATGTACACTATAAATTTACTTATTATGTTTTAAACTGTGATGCTCACTAATATTGTCACTAACATCGAAAAAAGGATATTTACCCTAACAAATAATTAACATGATAAATACCCCGTTTTCAGTGTTACTGAAATTATGCTGTTTCTTGGTTACATCCTTTTCAAAATTATTCTGATTACGATATGACTTCCAATCAAGCTCATATCACACTTGAAACCACTGTACCGGATCAGAAACACTTTATCTTATTGTGTCGGCTGATCCTGGTTCGAAGGATGATTTCAAAGAAAGAATCATCACCGTTCCGCTGTTAGATTAATCAAAAATCACCTGTCGGGGACATAATTATGTTAAAAAAACTGTTTTTCTAGTATCATGAGAAATCAATGTAATCAAACCTGTGATAAATCAATACCACTCATTAAGTAGTTATCAAAAGAACCCATAATGTATGAAAACACTCACAAATATTGGTCAATCAGGACCAATATCATAAATGAGGTGTTTAGCCCATTGACCTCCAACGCGTCGATATAGATATACTCCTGAGTCTGACCGAGACCAATATTTCTAGTAGACATTAAAATTGGATGCGATTTGGTTTCATCATTACCTGCCAAGCCGTTTTTTTTCAAATACTTTGGGGTCAAGTTCAAATCGTTTATTGCAATCCATAATGTACTGCACACCAAACTTAGAACTTACGCATACTTTCGGTAATGTGTCCGAACAAACCAGAATTGCTTTAATTTTCAGTGTTCATAGTTAATTTAATTTCTATCAATTATGTTAATATTTTACAGAATTTTACTGAAAAATGCAGTGGAAACTTTCATTATTAATAAAGTGTTATATAGTAACAATACTAGGTCACTTATATAATATTACCAGCTATGTTATTGCATATTATACAATGTTGCTAAGGGATGAGACAATGAAATGGTGGTCTCTAGAATACTTAGGGAATCAAGAATGCAACCATTGTTACAGAATATAAGGTTCATTGTTGTAATTCTCTATTATGTACTTACTCTTTTCTTCTAAAATTTCCTTTCTTCTTATCGTGTGGGCAGTAAGGTCTAACGGCCCCACACAGGGTGTGTGTGTATATAAAGTTAAAAATCTATAAAATAAATTTGAAACATTGTAGCTTGATGTACTGGTGGCACAATTATTGTTCATCCATTCCTTCTTCTTCCTGCCTTTATCCCATGTCATTTGGGGTCGGCGCAACACGTTGTTTTCTTCCATTCTGCCCTGTTAGTCGTCACGTTATCATTTATTCCTTTTTCCTTCATATCACCCCTCACACACTCCATCCATCTTTTCTTTGGTCTTCCTCTCCCTCTCCATCCATCCACATTTATATTCACAACTTTGTTCATCCATTCCAAACCACGCTAAAATGTTTTTCAAGCAGCGGTTGGATCAAACTTGTACTAGCTTATTGTCTTTCTCTTCCATTTGAATGCATTAGTAGTATAGTACCTAAACAGTATTAGTATAGTGTATAGTTATATTATAGTGGCTGTAACTTCATTATAGAACGAACATTCAATTACACAGCCACAAGCGATAGCTTTCGCATCACCAAATCTCATTAGAGTCAAGACTAATCAAGCATCTAGGCATTAGCCATCATATTATATAGGAACTAACTATAAGTATATTATAGTACAGTCGAACAAGCTACTATGTATACAGTCAGCTAACTTGCATTTACTTTTAAGATTAAGTATACAGATATATTTAGAGATTGATGCCAAACGATACAGCGATTATAAAACAGCTTTATAAAACAAAATTACAATCAATATTTTCAGTGTACTAGAATAATAAAACACGCTACCTGTCTATTTATTAGCTTGTTCGACTGTACCATTGAACTGATTGCAAAGTAATATGTTATGTTACATTGTTATGCACTAAAGAAAGGACGAAAGTCAGATTCAACGACATGTACGTAAGCTGTAGAGTCCGACCGAATTTGGTTTCCACAGAATTATGCATTTTCAATCATGTTCGGTGTGGCTCGAAAGAGTTGGTTTTTTTGTTGACAATTCCACGTTTTGTAAATACGCTTTTCAGAGAAATATGTTGATGTTTATCTTAGTATATTTTACTCAGAGGAAAATTTTTGACCGTAATGAAAATCATTTACGCACAGATTGTAGACATACTCGTAAGTCATCATTAATTCATAAATGCATACATTTATCAGTTCAAACTACGCTTTGTTCTGACATTTTGCTATTTAGTCACGCTTCAGGAAGGCTTGGTTAGTAATCCCATTGTTAAGTAAGCAGAATATTAGGGACGATACAAACAATTTTTCAAACGAAAGAATAATAGTGATAAAAATAAAAATATAAAAATTATAAAACCAAGCCAGTGTGAAAATGTTTTCATCTATTTATTGGTACCTCATTATACGTTTGACATAAAAAAATATAAACGAAATTAATTATATTATAATTATATAAAAAAAGAATTGTTAATAAATTAAGGGATTTGGTTTCCGCACTTAGACCTTAACGTGGACCATTATACATGAACATGACCCATGGCACATTGCTCGCAGAACGGATGGCCGATGGGGCCGAAAAGTTCTGGAATGGCGACCGCGAACCGGAAGACGTTGCGTTGGAAGGCCTCCCACTAGGTGGACCGATGACCTGGTCAAGGTTGCAGGAACCCGCTGGATGAGAGACGCACGGGACCGGTCAATGTGGCGACGCCTGGGGGAGGCCTATGTTCAGCAGTGGACGTCTTTTGGCTGAAATGATGAATGATGATGACCCATGGCGGCCGTTACTTCAACCAGCCTAGCCTACCTTCCTCCAGAAGCAGATCAAACATCCCAGTCTTCTCAGGGCATCCGCAACGGATCTTGGTTTATTAAAACATTATGTAACTGGTTCAATAACAGCAACTCGGTTCAATCCCCAAGTTAAGTCGGTTAATCCACACTTGCGTAGGTATGGTCTGTGGATGGCCGGCCACCCATTACATATCGAGTTTCATCCCTGTCTTTCAAAGCACGGGTGTCAAGGTTGTGTCACGCTGTTTGTCATCATCATCATCATCATATCAGCCCGGAATCACCCACTGCTGAGTATAGACCTCCCCTTTTTTCTGCCACACTTCCCGGTTCTGTGTGTACCTCATCCACGTGTTTCCGACGACTTTGACGATATCGTCAACCCAACGAGCTTTAGGACGACCCTGGTTTCTTTGGCCTAACCTTGGCCACCACTAGGTCAAAGCTTTGCTCCATCGGCCATCTCCGCGTCTAGCCAGATGTCCTGCCCACGTCCACTTGAGGCGCACCGCCCGGTCCCCGACATCGTAGACTTTCGTCCGATGGCGGATTTCGGTTTTACGCACTCGATCTAAGAGGGTTATGCCGAGCCCTGTTTGTGCATGGTCCGAAAGTTTGACAACCAGTCCTACCAAGAGATATCATAAACCAGTTCTAACTGGATTGTGGAGGTCACGTAGGCAATCGCTCCATGAAAATACTAGTATTCAGCTGTATTCGGTTAGACTGAAGTCGACGCCAACCCATATGGGAACCGGTTCTCCATCATCAGGCTATAATGTTCCCACTATAGGGACTCAGGCCTCCACTCTAGGAGAGGGATGGGCTATAACCCACCACACGGGCCCAGTGCGGGTTGGTAGATGTCACATGTATTAGATTTTTTTAGTTCTAAGACTTGCCGGTTTCCTCATAATGTTTTGCTTTACCATTTTGAGAGCAGTGGTGATGAAATAAATTACACAAATTAATACGCCTGCCTGGGTTTGAACCCAAGAAGTTCTGGTCGTAAGTCGGGGCCGCCACAATGCTATCGCTTCTATTTTCGTTGGTTCTTAATACTTAGAACGAAGAAGAACCGGTTCTAATGCATGCAGTAAACTCACTGCATTTTACACCCACGCCAACTATAGCATCTGCCATGATTTGAATTAATTATTTGTCTTCATCATAATTGATTTTGTCATAGAAGCACATCAGTTGCAAGTCCTAAGCAATATTAAATTAATTCTGAATTAAGCAATTAATTTCCAATCTAAATACGCACGACAGATTAATTAACCTGAATGCGTTTTCGCCGAAACGCCCATAACTGGTAATAATGAATTTTCCCGAACTATTCATAACTTCACACTGTATAAATTGTGTATTATGTCTACTAACACTAGTTTTGACCCGACTACGGCGAAGCCAAAAGGAAGGGTAATGATTAAGGCAGTCTATTTTAAGATCATTGTTAATTGTTATCATTGCTATGGGTGTAACCCGAAATAAATGCAATAATTAATATTATAATTTTAGATTGAACGCCCCTTTGAAATCCATAACAAATTGTATCATAACGTAAGAAGATGTCAAACTTCGCAAACATTTAACGTATGTTAAGTAAAGTATAAAAGAATGAGAAAGTTTGGAGAAGCTTGTATCGAGAATTCGAGATCGAGAAGGCAGTGAAGTCGATTCCCGCGACTCTTCGAGGTGGCACGGAGAAGTTAAGCCCACTTAGCGAGCGTTGGGCCTGCCAAGCGGGGATCCTCCTACCACAGACCTAACTCACTGTGCGAATGAACTTCAAGACAACGTGACATTCTATGAGCGATAACGATGAAGAAATACTCAAAAGTTCCTCAATAATATTTCGCCCGAACACTGAATTCAATCTTAGCAGCAACCAGCAGCATTTGCGATAGCACTGAAGTAGTTTTACTAAATATGAAAAAATTACAAATGAAAAATCCAAATAAAAAAAAACCCTGATTAAATCAGAACCCGTAATACCGCGATATTGCAAAGTAACTCTAAAATGACTAGTAAAATCTCACGCGAAGTTCATCGGAAAACGTCCGATAGTTGGGGCACCGTTTATTTACTCGACAAACAGATTAGCCGACACAAAAAATGCTCATCACTGGTGGAGACCATTCATACAAACTAATACCGTGCTAATACTATTAAAGCATTCGCTAATTGACCAGCACATTAACGTTAGCGGTTAACTTAAACAAACACGTGAGCACTTTTGATTTAATATTTTACTCTGACAGCCTGTAACTCCTTATAAATAAACACTATATCATGTTATAGTTCATCATTTCAGCCAAAAGACGTCCACTGCTGGACATAGGCCTCCCAATATTAGTTCAGGTACCTACCTGTACCTACAGACAAATGAGTATTCTCCAGATTTCAAGAATTGTGTGAACTGTAATTGAAAATCCATTTTGACGAATACGGTGTCCGAACTATTAATCTCGTTAACATTAAAAATAACACGCTATTCAATTGTATTTTCGAAGAAATATGGTTTACCTTTATTTGACCGTCAATGACGCTATCTCAAGAAGGAATATCGTGGAGTACGCTTAAGAGGGAACAGGGGCTGCGATCCTCCATGCGAATGAATTCTCCTTTTTCTTCCTGAATAATGCCTCTAGCTAGAGCAATCTTTTTTTACCCGACTGCGGCGAAGCCCAAAAGGAGGGTTATGTGTTTGACGTGTATGTATGTATGTTTTACCCGACTGCGGCGAAGCCCAAAAGGAGGGTTATGTGTTTGACGTGTATGTATGTATGTATGTATGTTTGTATGTATGTCCGTTTCTTTGTTCCCTCATAACTCCTAAACAGATGAAGGGATTTGAATGAAATATACGTCGTTAGATTCGCCTTGATGGCGCGAGTGTTATAGGCTACATTAAATTTAAAAAACAAAGAAAAAATGCGGATTTTGGGGGCGAAATCGCGGAGTTCAAAATTTTTTTTCTTTCCAATATCATCGAGTAGGGTATCAAAATAAAGGGTTTTAAAAGGAGATTACAAAAATATATAACACTTATATGCTTAAAAGACATTCAAAGTGACAAATCCTATAAACAAACACAACTGCGAAGAATTCTTCGTTCCCTCATAACTCCTAAACGGATGAACGGATTTGGATAAAATATACGTCGTTAGATTTGTCTTGATAGCGCGAGTGACACTAACAACATTAGAATAAAAAAATTAATATGGCGGAAATCGGGTTTCGATTTTTTTTTTGCTTCTAAACCCATCGAGTGGGGTATCAAAATGAAGGGTTTTAAAAGGCGATTACAGAAATATTATATACGACTTAGATATTAACATGTAGTTAGAAATACCAAATCGTATAAAAATTAATAAAAGCAGCAACTATTTGTTCATTGTTGCATAATATTATTGGTTGAATGTATGTATGATCAGTATCTATTACTTAATAACATAAGCTGGGAGTACCTCCACGCGGTGAAGGCGGTAACAATTGTTTTGGCTAAAACTCCCAATTATATAAAATCGAATAGATGCCTTCGGGCTTATGTTATTATCGTCCTTATTCTCTACTCCATTAGAGACTTCCAGACTCTTATTTGGCACGGTAGCCTACCCGGTAACGCAGGGGAGCAGCCACTTAAGTGATCTAGGGATATTTAGGTATTTGGTTTTTATTTTTATTGTTTCAAAGGTTTCTTCAGATTTTGGTTTAATAATTATTTATAATAAATTGTACTAAGTCTACAACTGATAGTTTAGTTTTTTTAATCTAATTAGTTTAACTGAGTATTATATATTATTATTTTATAAAATTAATAAACGAAAAAGCTTTGTAGGAAAGATGGCACTCAATAGAAAAACGAAGAAAGCTCGTTCTCAAACAGAGAAAAGAAAAATAGAGTCACCAAAATCAAAAAAAAAGAGGTTACAAGTGTGTAAAGAAAAATTCATCTCATATTATACACAACTGTCCTCAGAAAATAAGAAAGAAATAAGTAATAGAAATAGTCAAAGACGTTATCAAAAACAAAAAAAAGAACTACGCATTGATAAAAAAAATCGACTTATGAAGGAAAGACAAAATAAAACAACAAACCGTAAAAATGAATCCCAAACATCTCGAAATCAACGATTGACTCAATTGAAGATTCATGCATCTGAGGTGCGTGAAAACGAGTCGTCTTCTTCTCGAGAAGAGAGACTCGAGTTAATGCGAATCCATGCATCTGAGGTGCGTAAAAACGAGTCGTCTTCTTCTCGAGAAGAAAGACTTGAGTTGATTCGAGTTCATGCATCTGAGGTGCGTGAAAACGAGTCGCCATCTTCTAGAGAAGAAAGACTTGAGTTGATGCGAGTTCATGCATCCGAGGTGCGTGAAAACGAGTCGTCTTATTCCCGAGAAGAAAGACTTGAGTTGATGCGAGTTCATGCATCCGAGGTGCGTGAAAACGAGTCGTCTTATTCCCGAGAAGAAAGACTTGAGTTGATGCGAGTTCATGCATCCGAGGTGCGTGAAAACGAGTCGCCTTCTTTTCGGGAAGAAAGACTTCAGTTGATACGAGTTCATGCATCTGAAGTGCGTGAAAACGAATCCCCTTCTACTCGTGAAAAACGTTTGACAAGGGCGAGAAACTACGTTTGCCGTCGTAGACTATTCACAGAGGATTCTGCATTCCAAGTCACAATAGATCAGTTTGCAGACGTTGTTTGTTATGTTTGTAATAAATTATTATTCAAGAAGCAATCACGTTCTATGGCAACGCATAACAAGCCAACTCTCCCTGACGACAAACCAGACTGCATAACTTGCTGTAATAGATGTGCAAATTATATTTCCAAAAACAAAACACCACCAGCAGCTTTCTGGAACAATATGTCAGTTTCGTCTATACCAGAAGAGCTAGGTAACTTAAATGAAATTGAAATTAGACTTATTTCACGTTTGAAACCTTTCATTAAGTTAGTACGTTTAGGCGGACGATTTGGCCAGCAAGGTTTTAAAGGCCAAGCTATTCTTTTTGCCCAGCAAATAGAAGAAGTGGCAGAACAGTTGCCTATTTCTCTAACCAACACTGGCCTCACGATTGTTGCCGAATCATTACAGAACGTGGCAAGCACCAGAAGATATTCCATTGATTTAAGCAAAGTTCAGAAAGCTTTGGAGTGGTTAACAGTGAATAATCACCTTTATGCTAATATTCGAATTGATTTCAATAGAACTCGTACTGAAATTGATAATGGTATAATTGAGCACATTATAACACAAAAAGACACTTTACAGCATACTCCAGAACAAATTATACCAAATCAAGGTCTTCAGAGCTATTTTAAAGAGTTAGACAATGATAGAAGCATTTTGAGAGGTACATTTCATCAAGCCAATGAACGTTTTAACGAATCGAGGGGCCGGCAATGTACAGCAAACGCGGCGGCTGCTATTGCTTACTCTGCTTACAAGCCACCCGCTGAATGGTCACCAGGTGACTTAGATCGCATATTATTGGCGGGTGATAATTACTTTTTGGAATGCTTATCCCATCTCGAATACCCACCCGATATGTTAAACACAGAAGAACTGATTCCTTTAGTTTCTATAGCAAATGTAGAGTTCAATCTAGAAATACTTGTAGATACTGTCGTTGGAGTAATTAAGCCTTTACTTCCATCCGAAATTCTCCCTGGATACTACAAAGACTTAGAATCGGGTATTGAATTCTTTTTCAGTGACCACGAACGCGGAATAGTAACATGTGAAACAAAAATTTCAGTAGCAATAATGAAAGTAAATTCTACTTATTATCTGTTTGATTCACATTCTAGAGGCCCGAAAGGTTTTGTCGCTAGAGATAAAGGTACTTCTATGTTAATGAAGTTCTCAACATGTGCATTATTATCTAAACATCTTTACATTGTGTTGGGTGTGCGAAATCAAAGGGATTTGCAGTATTCTTTAACAGCTGTCAAGAGCTATCTGGCGCCTACTGTAGACAATAGGCTTAATACCTCAACTGTATTTGAGTCACAATCTGCTTGCCGAATACCTTTGTTAAACAACGTAACTTCGATTAATAACATAACACAGGACAATCCAGCTGAAGATTGTGTATTCGAAGGTGTACGCGAAGGAGAAATTGTAACCACAGGCCTGATGCTCATTGACACGCTCGTTCCAAATGTTAATGATATTGTAGATAATCAACTCCTCGAAAACCAACCAGTCCCGATATACACACTTAAACGAAAAACTGCTCCACCTATAAGCGTTTTCAACGAGCTGCGGGCAGAAGAACTTGCATGGATAAAATTATTCCCAGATGGCAGGAACGGCTTACGTGAAGTACGACAAGTGCCGATTACACCACTTGATTACTATCAAGCTCGGGTTATGAGTAACGAGAGAAGATTCCAGTCTAATGAGTACTTATTCTATGCCTTGTCCACCGTGGAAATATTTAAAGCTCAACAGAACGTTTCAGTCTGTGCGAGACTTCGACAAGACGGCGCTGAAGTGAGAGATTTAGTACAAAACGTCCACTTAGTTATGAGGAACATTAGAGGTACTCAATCTTATTGGCATAAGGCATATACCGATTTGTTGGCCATGGTTAAAAATTTAGGGCCCCCACATTGGTACCTCACTCTATCTTGTAATGACCTCAATTGGCCTGATATTTTAAAAGCACTATTAGTTGCAGATGGCCAATCAAACTCATCTGTAGAAAATTTAACATTCGAAGAAAAACTCCGTTTAGTTGAATCTTATCCTGTGACGTTGTGCAGGCAATTTATGTTTCGATTTCAGGCATTTCTTAGGAATCTAAAACGTCAAAACGACCCTATCTTAGGTAAACAAGTGGTGGATTTATGGTGGCGAATTGAATTTCAGTTGCGTGGCAGTCCTCATGTTCATATGGTCGTTTGGTGTGAACATATGCCACCGTTTGATACTCCAGAAGGTATTGAAATACTTGATAAAGTTGTGACGTGTGAGCTACCTGAAGATGACTTGGAGTTGAAAGATTTAGTACAACGTCTTCAAATACATAAGCACACTCATACGTGCTTTAAAAATGGTAATTTTTGCAGGTTTAGCTTTCCAAGACCTGCAACGGATACGACACGAATTTTAGATGATGAGCATGCGTTAAGAAATGGTGGAAGATTTTATGTTTTGAAGCGTAAGGACAGTGAATGTTCGATAAATAATTACAATGCAAGGCTTTTAAAAATGTGGCAAGCAAATATTGATATTCAACCATGTTGTTCTGCAATGGGAATCGCTTATTATATATCAAAATATATATCAAAATCAGAACCAACTGAAGTATCTCAAGCAATAAGAGATGCTATTCGTCGCGTACGAGAAAGAGGAGGTAACTTCAACAGGCAAATATTTGCGATGCAAAGTGCCATCCTAACTCATAGGCAAGTATCAGCTTGTGAGTGCGCGTATCGTCTTTGTCATTTAAAGTTAAGAGACAGTTCGAGGAAATGCGTTTTCGTTAATACCTGCAAACCAGAACTTCGATACCGTATGCTTCAGTGTGAATCGGAACAATCGGAGCCATTTAAAAATATATTCGACCGATATGTGTGCAGACCTCTCAGTCTTGACTATTTAAGCATTGGAGAATTTGCAGTGTGGTTTGAACCGGCGCGATTTAGAGAAACCACAGATGAAGATCAGGATGTCGATGCCTATGATGGGAACGACGGGGAGCCCAACACAGTTCCCGTACGAACACAGTATATCACTTTACTGGACAATATGGGCCGAATGAAAAAACGAACTCGACCAGCTATCTTACGTACTCGTTACTTCACACCAACAGCTGACCCAGAATCATATTATTACTCTCTGCTCGTCACACATATTCCGTTTCGAGATGAGACAGATCTTATGCAAAACTTTGAATCAGCAAAAGAAGCATTTTTTAATAAAAGACATTTGTTAAGACCAATACAGGAGAACTATGATGCCGAGACTATGTGTCAATGGGAAAACGAAATTCAGCATGCTATCAGTCGTATCGTTGCTGAAAATATAACCTCAGTAATAAATTCGAATAATAATGAAGAGAACGAACAACCTGTTGATCGTATCCTTGGAGAAGAAGCTCACATCTTAATTGAGGAAGCAGAAGTCTACTTGGATACTAATGCTGGGATGACCGATCAACAGTATGAATCGGCTGTTTCATCTCTAAACTTACAACAACAACAATTGTTTAAAATAATATCTAATAAACTTTCATCAAATCAAGAAAACGACCCTTTGCGTGTTTTTATTACGGGAGGAGCAGGTACAGGAAAAACTTTCACATTGAAGTTAATCGTGGAACAAATTCTAAGACTCACTCAACGTGAATGTCACAAAACTGTTTCAGTTACAGCACCAACAGGAGTTGCCGCTAGATTGATTGGAGGAAATACAATCCATTCTACGTTTGCTCTACCAATAGAGAAGGGAAAACCCGAGCCACTTCGTCCCTTAACTGGTGAGAGATTGGAAAGAGAGCGACAAAAATGGCATTACATTAATTGGTTAATTATAGATGAGGTCTCTATGGTACCATATTTATCCCTACGTAATATTCATCTACGACTCCAGCAGCTTAAAAATAATCAAGAACCATTTGGAAAAATTAATATTCTTCTGTTTGGAGACCTGATGCAGTTACCCCCGGTTTCCAAAACAAGTGGTGGTGCTTATTGTTTTAAACAACCACAAACACTGTCTGCCGAAATTAATCTGTGGCATTTGTTTGATTTCTGCGAGCTGCCACAGAACATGCGACAAGCCGGGGAAACAACGTTTGTTGATATTCTAAATAGTTTGCGGGTAGGAGAGCTTACTATGCAGCAGCTGAGCGTACTCGATAACCGTAGGGTTCCTTTAACAGGACCATTTAAAGACGGTGAAGCTGTTCGCATCTTTCCCACCACCAAACAAGTTCATTCATATAATGCAAGCATGACCGTAGAGTTGCAAAAAAAGACCAAAACATATGATATTGATGCTGTTGACACTTCCATGGAAGCAAAAACTTACGGTCAAAAACCGAAAAAAAACTTCATACCAGATGATCCGAATAAGACTGGAGGAATTTTATCAACAATTACCATAGGAGAAGGGTCTCGAGTGATGTTGCGCAGAAACATTAATATTAACCAAGGTCTTGTTAACGGTGCTATGGGTATCGTAAGGAAAATAGAATGGCCTGCATTACGTCGTGATCAGTTAGAAGCTGGAGAGTTGCCAAGTGCAGTGTTTGTTGAATTTGACGATTCAACAATGAAAAATAATAATCCAGGTGTTGGTGTAAAGATTCAGCCCACGACCGTGGAGTTCGATGCTTTGAGAGGTCAAGGAAAAGTGGAAAGACGGATGCTGCCGCTTATATTGTGCTGGGCAGTGACAATTCATAAACTTCAAGGTACGACGTTGGATAAAGCTGTGGTGGATTTAAGTACTCATTTATTCGCCAAAGGTCAAGCCTATGTTGCTTTGAGCAGAGTAAGGACACTGGAAGGCTTGGCTATTTGTGTACTTGATCCAAAAAAACTTTTAAATAACCCTCACGACCAAAACTCCTTGCAAGAACTAAATCGTCTGCGAAATCTTTCAAATTTTTAAACTAAAAAGCTGGAAATAAAAAAAAAGTAATTAAAAAAATTTAAAAAACCCGACTGCGGTAAAAAACATACAAAAAAAATGTTATCCACTGAAAAGCTATAAACAAGCACATTTAAAAATGTTCATATCATTATGGTGCAAAGTGTAAAATTTATAAATTTTTCTGTAACAGCCGCCACTTACAATATTTTAAAAAGTTAGCAGCAGGCGGGACCCATTGAATTTTTACATTTTCGAACTCAAATGGGTCCCGCCTGCAGCTAACTTTTTAAAATATTGTAAGTGGCGGCTGTTACAGAAAAATTTATAAATTTTACACTTTGCACCATAATGATATGAACATTTTTAAATGTGCTTGTTTATAGCTTTTCAGTGGATAACATTTTTTTTGTATGTTTTTTTACATCCGTATCTCTTGAAGGTTTGGTTGCAACTCAAATTTTCAATAAACATTACTACGTAGGTTAAACCACTATTATAATAATTTTATCCTTTGCATAATTTCACCAAACAGAATACTCCTGAGATACTTACAAAGTTGGGTCTATTCAAGAAACACCCTTGGAAGCCATTGAAATGCGCGCTGCGTTTATACGTTACGTAGAACGCAGAAATCGTTTGAAATACTTTACGGGAAATATACTGAAAGATACGGATACTTATATAAATACCCGTGTCTTTCCAGTATATTTAATACCACTTTAATATTAAAGTGGTTTTATAATAATAATTAGTATGATGTTGACGTAAGGCAAACGAGAAGCTATGCTTTCAACATGTTCATACTCAATAATAATATTATATTCTAACACAAAATGATGATGATGATGAACGTAAACTTACTATGTCATAATTACTCATAATATAAAAAAATTACATTAAGACAGGTTAGCGCGCTTGTGTAATAGTAATTCAAATAAAATAAAGAGATACCACGAACATGTCATTTGAAGGACTTAAATGTAAAGTCAAAAATCTATATTCCTCATTTTAATGCAAACGCGTTGCGAGAAATACATAGTAGAAAATACTACTATTCATGATATTGAAAACGGGATATTTACCATATTTTCTTGTTTAGTAGAAAATAAATAAATAATCTGATCATGAATGGTTCGATTAGTTCGTTTGTTCGTCCCTGATACAAACATTTGTAGATAAGATAAATATTGATCTTGTTGATCCAGGCACCTGTGTTATCGTGGATTGACACACAAAATGTTACTAGTAAAATAGTAAGCATACTACTATAACACAATCACATTGGACTTAGATTTCACGGGCAGGAACTAAAGATTAGAGATTACTAGCTGTTGCCGGCGGCTTCGCCCGCTACAACTCGAAAATTATCCCACGGTAAGATAAAATCGGGATAGAAACTATTTATGTGTTAATCCAGGTTATATAAACTATCTATGTACAAAATTTTATCCAAATCCGTTCAGTATTTTTTGCGTGAAAGAGTAACAAACATCCATACATACTACTTACAAACTTTCGCGTTTATAATATTAGTAAGATAGGATTTCCGATTTCACTATTCATACTGAACGCGATCCGGGCAAAATCCAAGTTCAGAAGCTGTCAGTGTACATCGCGTTCCATATTGTTGCTGAAATGCATAAATCGGCTCAGAATAAAAGGTAACCAATACCTATTGGCGAACGTTTTCTTTTTTTTCAAATAGTTTTTCATATTCTGTTTGTTAACTTACTGATAGCTGTATGCTATTGCTTTTGTTGCTCCAAGTAAAATACTGGTATTCAGCTGCAAACGGTTCGACGGAAAGCCGACCCCGATGAAAAGGCTAGGCAGATGATGAATGAATTGATTCTGGAGTCTTGCAAACGTAAGTGACATGACAAAATCTTCCTTATAAAGTGTTGTATATTACGGACTCAGAGTCTACGCGATAACTAGACAGACGGAATAAAAGAGAAAATATAATTATTTTTGTTTGTTCAGAATTGCGCAATGAATGAGCTCTAGGAAAGATGATGTTTTATAAATATTACTGGGGTTTTAAGAACTGCAACTACAACTGACATAAGACCGCATCAGATGACGTCAAACGGATGAGGGGGGAAAAGTGGAATAATCCCTTAAATATCTATATATAAATAAAGAGAGAAGTCCTGACTGACTGACTCAGCAACGCCCAGCCCAAACCCTTGGACCTAGAAAGCTGAAATTTTGCACAGAGGTTCCCTTTATAATGTAGACAAGGAATAAGGAAGGATTTTTTGAAATTCAACCCCTAAAGGAGTTAAATAGGGGATGAAAGTTTGTACGGAAAATCGTCATTTTCACGCGGGTGAAGCCGCTGGCAAAAGCTAGTAATAGATAAACATAACATGACATCGTGCCCGGAATCCCCAAAGGGTAAGGCAGATATGTACTAATAGTCGACCTACATTTTGCCAGTTATGTATAAGTCCCATATAATAGGGGCGAACCTAGTGTCATCATCCGGGCAAAAATCACAAATAAGTGATGAAAAAACCAATAACACTTTGCCCGATCTGGGAATGGAACCCGGGAATTCATGCTCAGTATGCCTGCGACCACTAGACCAACCGAGGCTGTAAAATAAATACATAATTTATTTATACTCAAAACTCTGTTGGGTAACAACCCTTTAATAAAACAGTGTCCTACGACATCATCAATGCCTTTAAAAAGTTGAGACTAAAGTAAAACTAAAAATATAGAAAAATAAGGATCTTAACAACATTTTAATTATTCAATTAGGTATATGTTTTGTTATAATTACAAAGTAATTTAAATATTTATAATGTTTTGTTACTTTATAACTATTTAAATTACTTTGTAATTATCTTACAAAGCAATAAACGACAATTGTGTACGTCCGGTGCTACCTAGATGACATTTATTTTTTTATAACTCTTACTTAGTGCCAACAACCAAAGTGAAAACCTCAAAAAGCTCGACTTTTTATTACATTTCAATTGTAAATTCGTAACGAAACACCAATTGTTTCGAATTCCTTAGAAGAAATTTCGAAAAACCGTACAAATTCCTCTATTCATTACTTTCCCGAATTTGTAAGGCTGATTTTCCCCCAATTTCGGATCTCAAATCAACCCGACATTGGGCAACAAACATTTACAAACTTTTACTGTACCTACTTTTAAGGTTTTTTATGCCATTCTATTAAAATAGAGTGATTCATCATTTAATTTTAATCTTTCTTTTTTTGAAAAAACAAAAATAAATCCGAACCATACAGGATAGGATTTGAATTGTTGATCAATTCTGTTATTATATAAAATTTGGCACTAAAGACCTAGAATGAATAAAGTGAAACTGGAAAACCAACTATTAAACTGAAAATTAAACAATAACAGAAACTCAAAACATAAAAAAAACTATTACAAATTTAATCTATATCAATGTAAGTAACTAATTCAACCAATTTTGAAGTCAGTAACAAAATCTTTACAGTAGTATTTCACAATGTTAGAGAACATTTTTCTCAGAGGAATAATATTTAAATCCATGCAGCTGCATGCTCCCATATCCTTATCGGTGTATGTCTTACGCAGTAATGAAATGTCCTAGAATGTCACCCGAGCCAGCATCGAGTGGTGTAGACAATCTAATTTTATACAATCAGTAAGTATTGTGTTTCTTTTCAAGAATATTGAAATCCTGTTGAATCCAACACAGCTGCAGTTTACAATCTCTGAACGGTGGCTAACGATTACAGTTATAATTAAAAGAGTACCTACAAATTAAAAAAAAAATATGGTTTCAAAAAAGTGTACTGGCGCTCAGGTATCCTAATATTCCCCGAAAAAAGTTCATATGAAAAAATGATTAGCAGACGCAAATACTTGAACAGCTTTATAAAATACAGCTGATGCCCGCGGCTTCGCTAGCGCCAAATTATAATTATACATAATACTTCCTCGAGAACCACTCTACATTGGTGAAAACAGCGGCGTGAAACTTGGTGCAGTAGTTTTTTAGATTATCGCGAACAGACAGACAAACAGACAGAGAGACGCGGCGGAGGATGTTGTTTTATAATATGTAGTGATAGTGATATGGAAAACGTAAAAAGTACCTACAAAGTTGAGGGTTGCCCTTGTTTTTCCTGGGATCCCACCATCAGATCCTGACTTGGTGACAATGGAGACACCTCGGGAGTATATTCTTTCGAATAAAATAGATTTTTGAAAATCAGTTTACAATCAACGGAGATAAATAAGTGAGCGTACATGAAAGAAAAAACAGATACACGAATACAGAAACTCCTCCATTTTGGAAGACAAAAAAATCAATCAAACTTTGAACGTTCTAAGTTTTTTGCTTTTGACGCAGGAGTTCGCAGAACGTTTGTGAATCTACAAATATTTGAGGTATAAAAACTGTATTGTCGATTGTCGACCAAAACTTCAAAAAATAATCTTCTGCGAATAACATTTTTTTAACCCCCAACGCAAAAAGGACGGGATGTTATGTCTGTGTGTGTGTGTGTCTGTCTGTGGCATCGTAGCTTAGCTCCCGAACCGATTTTTTGTTTGAATTGTGAATTATTCGGGACTTCGGAAGTGTTTTAGCCGTATAATAGTTATGGAGGGTGGAAGAGAGGATGAATAAATAATAGTAAATGAATATTATCCGAGTGGGGTATGAAATGAAAGGATTTGATTTGAATATTGAAATTAGCTATGTTTAATGAAAATTGATTAAGGCCGGGTTGCAGTAATTTTAAGATTTTTGAACCTATAAAAATCGAACTAAATACGAGTTTTTTAATAAATAAAAATCATTACATAAAAATTGAACATACTCTCTAGTAAATCGTAAAGATAGAAACGCGATTTATAATGATCGGCTCGATACTTTTTTTTATCAAACATGACTCTAAATCACAATTTCAAACGTGTACTGCTAAGACATTTCATCATGAATTTATATAAAAGTTATATCAATAGATAGAACTTTTTATTTTGAAGTAAATGTTGAAAACATATTGTTTAATTTCTTTATAGTTTTTCTCCAAGAAGCAAAAAACAGTCAAAATTTAGGCATTATATCGCTCGCGCGGCAGGGCGGGGGGCGAGGTCGTGCGTACATAAAAACAAAGTACTGCAACCTCGCCTTAAGCCGCTTAATAGTTATGGAGGGGGGAAGAGAAGGTGAATAAATGATAGTAAATGAATATATCCGTGTGGGGAATCAAATGAAAGGATTTGATTTGTACATTAAAATAAAAATATCTCCTACCTAAATCTTAGTTTAAAAAGCTTAAAAAAATTAAAATGCATGCATGTTACATAGGGAAAAGCAGGCTAAAAAACTTCTTGTTACTACTTATTGTACAAATATCGAACTAAAAGATAAGCAAAACGAATTGAAACTCTAACTCGAGCATCATTCAGCGTTCCATCCTATATTTTTCAAAAAGTCTGTGTATATGACTTATTATGTGCTTTTGACAACTTATTTAATTGAGAATCTTCATATGAACTTCAAAGGCTTAAAGAAATAAAAATCTTGTAAAAGATTTTTCATTATTCATACTCGAAAAGTATGCCTTTTGCTTTTAAGTATTAAATACATATTTTTAAATAGATTACAACTGCATCTAATGTAGATTCAACTATTTTTTTAAATAACATAGATTTGGGTTGGTTGGTGGTTTTAATGATGATAATGAAAAATAATGGCTGAATAGCTGCCCGGCCACAGAAAAAAAAAAACAAAATAGGCGGGAAAGCGGCATTCCGATTTTCTTTAGCTATTCATGTTTTTATTTAGAGCATATTTTGTTTTGTTTAGAGCAGCGCGGCGGTGGCCCAGTGGTGGCGGCCCCGACTTACGAACAGTAGGTCGTGGGTTCGAATGCAGGCAGGCGCATTACTTTGTGTTATTTATTTCATCACCGCTGCTCTCAAAACGGTGAAGGAAAACATCGTGAGGAAACCGAAATGTCTTAGAACCAAAAAAATCGAAGACATGTGACATCTACCAATCCGCACTGGGCCCGCGTGGTAGATTATAGCCCATTCCCTCTCGAAGAGAGGAGGCCTGAGTCCCTGCAGTGGGAACATTAAAATAGACTGATGATGATGATGATTCATGTTTTAAAGACCTATTTAGTCCCTCGAACTATTGGCCCTCTCACTACGGTCGGGCGCCAAACCCCGTCTCGGGACTAAATGAGTCACTTTCACCCCCTACTAAGGTAATACAGTCATGTAGGTACTATTAAAGTCAACAACCATTCCATCAGTCCATTAATTTGCATTTCAGACTTAGGGAACATAATCTAGAATCTATATATTTTTTCATATTGTTATCTGATCTCGCGAACTAGATTTATGTTTTTCTTATACGAGCTTAGATAAAACAAAAGCCGGTGTTGATCGATTTTGAATTCCTTTTCTAAAATATCAATGTGTGAATTCTTTCACACATTTAATCTGTTATACAATCAAGAATAGTTTGAGATATTGTTAAAGCGCTTGTAGAAAAGTTGTTTTTATTAAACTTACTAGCTGTTTCCAGCGGCTCCACCAGCTGCAACTCGAAATTTATCCTACTCGAAGATAAAATCAGGATAAAAACTATCCTATATGTTAATCTAGGTTTTAAACTATCTGAGTACCAAATTTAATCCAAATCCGTTCCGTAGTTTTTGCGTGAAGAAGTAACAAACATACACACTCACATACTCACACACTCACAAACTTTCGCATTGATAATACTCGTATTAAGTAGGATATGTTTTCCAAGAAATGCTTAAAGATTCCTAGATCCTAGTTGATTAGTTGGGAACGTTATGTTATAATGTCCTGCATTTTTAACTTATTTATGAAGTTATGACGTAATTCTTTGCTTTTTGCAATAGTCAATTCAAAAGCTTTTATGTTCGGACGATAAAATCTAGCATAACTTAAATATTAGGCATACGGTAAAAAAGACTTTTTTTTATTATTATTTAATATGGGCTTACTCTTGACCTCAATCTTGCCCTAAGGGCAGAGATGAGGTCGGCGATTTAACAAGCTTACCCAGAAGAAGCCTATTTACTCGCGACTTAAATAGATTGACTAAAATGAAAACAATCCTTTCATTCAAATAGTTCCCAAACATTTTGTCCATCCGTGCTATTACGAACCCATTTAGAAGCTTTATCCTCAATCCTATCATAGCATGTAAGGCTTTTCGAGTTCACAGAATTGCATTGTTTCAATCTATTTAGTCTGGTGCTGTCACGGAACAGAATGATAGACCTGTGTAGAAGAGCGAATTATTTCGTTTGTAACGTCTAGAACAAAAGACAGGTATGTAACCTAATATTCATTCAGCAGGAAATCAGGACATGTTACACAATGCATAAAACAAAACAATAAAAAATTAACCCCATTCAATGCAGATTGTATGAAATAATTTTCGAAACTCGTACGCTAAAGTTTTCAGTGCCCTCTGCTAAAATCTGCAGAACAAAACAATATTTTCCTAGAACACCTGTAAAGCGCGATTTGAAAATTTGGGATCCGATTATACAGACGAAGTAGCGAGTTTTCGAGTTCTGTTTCGGATGTTTTATTCTCTTGACACTGCACTTTGTTTACGCAAACGAAGTTCGTAGGGCTTACCTGTTTTTACAACAGAATTACCTTCGGTCATCTTGGAGACTAATATTTTTGAATTTTCGATCAGTCTACCTTTCTCCAAAATCTGTTAATGGAAATCTATTTTTCAGGAACAGTGTCATAGTCGACGGCCGCCATATAGCGGCCGGGACCACTGGCTTATACGTGTCTTCCGAAGCATAGAATCATCTTTTTATCAGACAATCAGGTGATTCAAGCCTGCAATGTCCTAGCCAAACTACTTTACAAAGTATGGTTCACGTGGGAATCGAACTCATGATCACCGGGTCACATTAAGGCAAACGCCTAAACCACTTGACCACGGAAGCAGTTACCGTGTAGCATTGACCAATCTTCCTCCCACAAGAAGATGGACAGAAGATGACCCCGGAAGATGGTATAAATCTCAACATATTGAAGATATCATAAAAAAGAGAAATTGCTAGGTACTTATTGCGTTACTTGCCTCACTGACCTAACTATAATCAGCTTAAAGACTTCCGTAATAGATAAGCATTTGGTACACTTGTTATCAATGCTGCTCCATTTCTCCTTATTTTTATGCTCTTTGCAATCCCTTTGAAATAGGGGTGACTGGTAGAATCCTGATAACTTAAATCTTTGTTCTTGAAAATTGTCGTGAGGAATGTTTGAGTATAAGAGTAGTAAAACGGACGGACGGATGGACTGTGTAAAGGATTATATGGCTAGAAAAATTGTGTTTGATGAAATGACGAGTAACGGAGAATTAAGGAAGAAGTGCATTGGGAAATGGGCAAGAGAATGAATGATTTGTTTTGGCTACGGGAAAAAAAAGGTAGTTATGTGTTTTATTAGAAAAAGAGGTTTCTTACACCTGTATCAATGAACAAGTCAAAGTGAAATCGTATCTTGAGTAAAAGCAAATACGATTTTCAGTCTGTAGTGTAGCAATTGCTTAAAGTTGCGAACTCTCAAAACTTGGAATCCTTAGCTTTGCTGTCTTTGATGGTAGGTACTTATTTCGTGCAAAATTCTTCTGCAATGCATAAAAATGGTTGTGATGCATTAGTAATGCATTAGTAATTGCTTATGGACGCATTTACGATTGATAAGTCAAATCATTACTTTTTTAAACAAAAGTATGTTTATTAAATACAATGCTTTGTATTTTTAAAATGTTTTTGCTGCTTATTGTAGGTAGATGTGCAAGGTACAATTCTTAACTATAAATATAATTTTAGATATGTCCAGTTTATCAATAAATGTACCGAAGTGAATTTTTTTTAAAAATACAAAGCATTGTATTTAATAAACATACTTTTGTTTAAAAAAGTAATGATTTGACTTATCAATCGTAAATGCGTCCTTAAAGTCAAGTATTTAATTTAACTTGACTGTACATAGAAGTGGTAGGGCCGTTTCCTAAGCCGGTTGGTTAGACGAATTGTTGATGCAGGTCTTCCTGCAAAAACGATGATGGAACACTTCAGAAATTTCTCAGTCTCACAGTTACAGATTCTGATTCGTGCCCGTTTGATGGCAATAGGCTCGCACCTTTGACACGGGACTTAAACGTTGGTAGACTTCTGTCTAACCTTTGGTGATTATGAGCGTGACGTTTAGTTATGTAATGTACCGAAACTGGTCGAAACTATAACAAAAATGCTCTTCTCTCAAATGTATCTTCGTCTTGAACGAAATCTTTCTCATAGTGACTGTCTATTTTTCTAAGAACTCAGTCAATATATATTCTAACATAACATCACCAGTGCGTCAGGTACAGTTTACTCTGCATTTCAAGACAACTGTTGATGTTTTTACGATGAGTACCTACGTAGCTAACAGAAATACATTTTTTATACAGTGAGATGTTTATGTTAGACGCCCAATATCTTAAATACTGTGTCTAGATTGCTATAAACAATGCTACCTACAGATTTAGCACGTTGTCAGGGCTGGCTCTGTTAAAATAAACAGCTTTTAACTATGTCCTGTAAACATTAGGCCTACAGTTATTCGTTTTATGCTAAGCAGGTGTTCTCATAGGTATACGTTAGTTAGTGCGTGTGAAACAAATATAACAGTAGTTGCGCTATTTTTAGTGAAAGCTCAAAGTCAAGTTCATAAGTCGTTAGATAAGATTTCAGGGTTTAATACTGGTAATATTCTAATTCGCCCGAATACTTTTACTTGGTGCTAGACCATGTCAAACACTCTTCTCATACTTTTGACTATGTCAAAAACATACAACAACGTGGCAATGCTGTCAACGTGGCAACAAGTCTCGTGGGCACTTTACCAGTTGACAATGTTGAAGAAAGCTTTTATAGTTTGTTATTAGTTCAGTTTATTTAATTTGCTGATACTATGTTTATTGAAAATAAAAATTAATAAATTATCAATAATTGAAATGGAAGCAATGTAAAAAATAGATCGAACTGCCTTTTAAAATGCTCGTTATGTTAGTCAATACTTTTTTTGACTCCACTTTAAAAATAACAGATGCGTGTAAAATTTCAGCTCAATTGGTTGAAGAAAACAGAATTGCGTTAACCCTAGAAGCCTTTGTCTTGACACGTCGATATATATAAATATCCTGTGTGCTAGGTACGCATAGTAGGTACTGCATCATGATGTCATAAGTAATCAGCGGTCGCAAGGAATTCTTGGAAACTATAATGTAATAGCAATGTATTTGTTTACGACTGGAGAACGACCGGCTGTCAGTCATGTTTTTAAGTACGCAGATATTTTAAAACAGGGTGTTATGGTGCTCCGTGACCGAAACTATGGGATAAAAGAAATTAAAAAAAAACTGGTTTATGTTACCGAATTCGATATAAAAAGTTTTGGATAGTTTCGGATAAAGCCGGAGTCTAATTATTACCTATACATTATTAATTGTACAAAAAAAAAATGGGGGATTTTACTTTTAGGGATAAAATATTGTTCAGAGTTGGTAACACTGTGTTTGTTTTGACTGGCCGAGCCATCACTGTCTTGTTTTTTGGTCAGCCCTTGTTGTTAGTTTCTAATATCCTTATCCGAAATTATCCGAAACTAGCGGACTATCCGAAACAATTATGTTTCCGAACCCAGTATAATACCTTTACACGTATACAGATCCGATATTACATATCCATAACTTCCATGAATTAGACGTTTGTTCGCTAAATATTAGAATTTCGAGTTGTAAAATATTTAATTATTGAAACTTTCTTGCCAAGTAGCCGTTTAAAACAGGCTGACTGCCTCGTTGGTCTAGTGGTCGCCGCCGTCGACTGCTGAGCATGAGGTTCAGGACTCGATTCCCGGGTTAGGCAAAGTGTTATTGGGTTATTCATTTTTTCTTTTGCAAATCCTAAGATTTACTAGTAGTACTTAAGTATTTTTAATAAGCAGACTCAAGCGTACATTTAGACAAGAAAAATCTTAGACGAAAGCATCTTAAAATCTTAGCAAAGAGTTATTTTTTTATATGTTTAACCGATTTTATTTTTATATATAATTATGTTTAACCGACTTCCCAATAAGGAGGAGGTTCTCTATTCGATATGTATGTCTTTTTTTTTAAACTTGTCATTTTCAGACAAGAGTTGTGTGAGGCAAAGACAAAAATGAGTGAGGTGCAAAAGGTGAAAGTTTTGGAAATTCATGCCTTAGATCAAACTATCTTAACTGCCAAGTTTGCCAAGTCACATGTACCGATAGCAAGCAGAAAAATCTTATTACTAAATTACCTTCATGAAATAGAAGAAGGAAGGTACTGTCGTGAAAGTTAACAAAAATGTCTATCATCCTTCGCAAGGAAACTATAAGTTTTCAACTCTGCTTAGTTTCCAATAGAATAACATTTCCTTTGTCTGAAACACGTCTGTTCACAACATGATGGTATTTATAACGAAACTTGATCGCATTTATCAAGTTTTGTACATCATATTTAATAATAGGTAAAATAATTCTAATAAGCAATACTCACAATAACATCATGTTCGAATGATACATAACTGCCACTTAATTTTAACTAATAAACAATTTAATGTAAAACAAAACCGCTTAAATACACTTAAAATATTAATTTATTCCTAATCAATTTATTTAATTTTAGAACACTACTTGTGTACTTACTTAATATAGAAACAATTTAACCACAAAATAAAAACAACGTAACCTCTTGTGGTTGTTATTTTACGTGGCAACAGAAACTTGTTGCTAGGCAACCGAGTAACCAGATCAGGGTGACCAGCAGACCACGTATTTGTGATTCGGATATAATACAGCGTTTACCACAGATGAAACTCAAAATCAAAATGGTCATAATATTTTAGTTCACATACGCCTCACTAATAAAATGTTGAGAAAATGGTGCACGGTTCGGGTTGGCCGTTTTCTATGGAGAAGAACCGACAAGAAACTCCATTGGACTACTACTTATTTATTAAATACGAAGTAACATTATACGTATACCTTTTTGTTTGAACCGTTTAGGGGTTGAAACACGATACCATGGGGCTCCGAGTGCCCACCTCAGTCTTTCGGAATACACAGTGAGGGCTAGCCATTTTTTGGCCAATGAATCAGGATGGTGAACCAACGTGGCAATACTGGCAGCCACTGTCAACAGAAAAGTGCCTCGCAAAGTTAGGTACCGAATAAGTTGATACAATTATTTATTATAGGTAACATTAATGTAGCAGTCGAAGAACGCCACATAAATAGATATAGTTAATAGGAAATAAGCCAATGTAGGTACATCGTAATTCAGGTATATCAGGCATTCGCATATTTCGAAATCCAAACTATTTTCCTGCTTCATATGCCTTTATGATGCAGGAAAATAGGACAATTACGAATATAGAGAATTTAGTGCCTAATACATCTATACAATCTATATTCATACTAATATTATAAAGAGGTAAAGTTTGTGTGTATGTATATTATAATTTGTTAAATTGTAAGGGCGCCTTCAAATAAGAACAGCCGTAACAACCCGTTGATAATTGTCTATAGTCGCGCGACTGCCGCACTGCTAACGCCCTAATTTGAAGGCGCCCTAAGGGGTAATCTCGGGATCTACTGAACCGATTTTAAAAATTCTTTCACCAATAGAAAGCCACATTATTGCTGAGTGTCATAGGCTTTTTTTTTTTTAGACTTTTTATCCCTGTATTCCCACGGGAACGGGATCTACGCGGGTGAAACCGCGGGACGTCCGCTAGTTTTCTATATTCGCAATTGTCCTGTAAAATCATAAGATATACATATACCTAACCTACTCGGTCATTTTGTGAATTATCAGTTTGAATGTTGGTGGTACCCTAAATATTATGTCCTACTAATTACATAAATGCATCCTAGCATTCAAGAATTCAAGATGTCTCAAAGAACATGTCATGCCAAGTAAATAACCATGTCATGCCATGTCTCAAAGAGCGAGTGTGTTCAGTGTTGAAAGTCCAACAGTAAGTTAGTTTTAACGTTGGACATAAATACCGCCTTATTACAAAAGGTAGATAAACCTGGTTTAACTTAGACTTGGTTTATCTCGCATGACGTCTCACTTCAATAGTATTCAAAAGAAAGTGACAGCATGCATGCGAGATAAACCAAGTCTAAGTAAAACCAGGTTTATCTACCTTTTGTAATAAGGCGGATTGAAACCCAGCATAGGGCTTGCTTACATAATACTATCCTTACATAGTATAAAACAAAGTCGCGTCTGTTTGTTTGTTTGTTTGTTTGTTTATTTGTTTGTTTGTCTGTATGCTTAAATCTTTAAAACTACGCAACGGATTTTGATGCGGTTTTTTTTAATAGATAGAGTGATTCAAGAGGAAGGTTTTAATACCTTTTTTGTACCCGTGCGAAGCCGGGGCGGGTCACTAGTTAAAAATATAGACAAAAAACAAAACACTTATAAATAACAGACAGAACTATACCACATATTATGGTACCACCTATGGTTCTACGAGAGTAATTTCACGTGAATAACTAATGCAATGTTGATTATAGGTTTATTCCATAATTGTATGGGTACCAAAATAACGTAGTGACTTTCAAAAGTGAGTTTCTCCTAGAAACTCACTTTTGAAAGTCACTACGTGTTCGCCTATTCGTGCATATTAGTTCATGACTGTAATAGTTACTCGTTCCATTGTCAATAAATATTAGACATTGATAGATACTTCTGAAACCGATGCAGAATTTCCGACTATGTACGTTACTCTGTAAATCCTGGACATTCACGGTTTAATAAACAAGCTTGACATAAAAGCGCATAACTAAAGAAGGAAAATATTGGTCAACTAGGTACATATATCTGATAAATTAGACGGCTCCAAAGTGGCGTTCAAAAAGAACCTAAACGAAACCGAAAGCCACTTGTTCTCTCTGTCAATGCGATTATATTTTTGTTCTGGATCATATCCGAGAACCTTCTAGTTACGGAGATATTAAAGGTTAATTGTAGGTAATTTTACTCAATTTTTTTTTTAATACTAACTAGTTTGTAAGTTTATAACTTTAGTTTAATTACCTCCATGACCTATTTAAAATTTGTGGCAATATTCAATAAATACGCTGTATTTGGAATTAACAACATATTATCTAGCTCTAGGTACCTATAATAAAAACAGTTACCTATTGGAATATTATTGGAATACCATGATATTCAATACCTAATGAATGAGTGTAACCGCAATTTATAATACCAGAACCTAAATAGAATTAACGTTCCGTAGCTCGATCCCTTTAATTGAATCCAAATTCAGGTAGGTACTTAATTTAATATTAAAATTCCTATTAAGTATTTGTTTAATTAGGTATCGATATCATGTTCTTTGTTATTGTATTATGCTTAGTTATTAGTTTGTGCAACAATAGTTTACTGCAACTGCGGAGACTTTTAAATGGCTTGTCGTTTATTACATTTTTTATTTTTTGGGCGGTGGGAAATCATAAAATGACTCCTCAGTCCTCCCACTCTTGGCAGAGCGGTAGGGAGTGTCAGACTTCTACTGACAAAAACCACCCATGCTCCTTCTTATAAACTTTTCGTATTATTTGTAAACCACTCAAAGGCAGTAATCACGCCAAGCATGCTACTCGTATATTTAGCGAAGAGGTTAATGCAAAACCCGTTATTTGTCCATCTATTACAGGGCTACACTCATTCTGTATTTAGTCTAGACGGGGACACTGTTTGAAACTACTGGTCGAAGTTTGGACACTTCCGTACTCGTTTACTGGACCTGCTGGGGTAATAGTGGCCTGAGTTTAGTCTACAACGGTCTTTCGATAGTTTAGTGTCTACGATTATTTATAGTATTTATAAACGGATCAATTTATCTTCTTCATTTACGTATAGCTGTCACGGCCATTGTTATATTTATTTTCTTATGTTATCCCAGAACTTTGCAACTTCCACCGTGTCGTCGTGGTGTCGTCGATGGTAGCGCATATACTTCGGCTGCATGCTTTTTGTGGCTAAAGAGCAGAAGGAAGTGGAGCATATAATAGTTTTAATTTGGCTGAAGTGCCGCTGCTCTCAAAACGGTGAAGGAAAACATCGTGAGGAAACCGGCATGTCTTAGAACCACCAATTCGAAGACATGTGACATCTACCAATCTGCACTGGGCCCGCGTGGAGGATTATAGCCCATTCCCTCTCTAAGAGAGGAGGCCTGTGTCCCAGCAGTGGGAACATTAATAGGCTGTTGATGATGATGACCTTTGACCAAAGTGACTGGCTGGATCAAACGTCTTGTGGTTTTTAATTTATTTATTTAAGTAAATGTTTCTTAAAAGCTAAGTGCCATTCATAAAAGTCGTTTTACCTTCCTAGGGTTGTATGTCTCTTCCATGACAATGGCGATGTCTATACTAATCGGTACACTAGTCAGTCTTACTGGATTTTAATTTACTATGCATTGTTACCAAGTGTGCTAGCTACTACGGAATCGTATAGGTCGTCTAGTGGTGGGACGTCTAGTGGTCACAAGCGCGACTGCTGTGTAAGAGATCCTGGGTTCGATTCCCAGTTTGGAGAGGGTGTCATTGGGTTTTACTATCAGAAATTTCTAAATAATATAATAATAATAATAATATTCCACAACTATCACACAACGCCATCTAGTCCCAAGCTAAGCAGAGCTTGTGTTATGGGTACTAGACAACTGATAAACATACTTATATATTTCTAAATACATACATATTATAGATAAATTACACCCAGACACAGAACAAATGATCGTGCACATCACACAAACATTTGTCCTGGGTGGGAATCGAACCCACGACCTCCGGCATAGCAGTTAGGGTCACTAACCACTAGACCAACAGGCCAGTCAAGTAGTCTGGATTTATGCTTTGATGAACTTAAACATAACTGGCGATAAGTGGGTTCTATTAGGTACACCTCTGCCTCTGCCTCTGTCATATTCATCATCATCAGCCTATAATGTTCCCACTGCAGGGACTCAGGCCTCCTCTCTAGGAGATGGATGGGCTATAATCTACCACGCGGGCCCAGTGCGGATTGGCAGATGTCACATGTCTTCGAATTTGTTTTGGTTCTAAGACATGCCGGTTTCCTCACGATGTTTTCCTTCACCGTTTTGAGAGCTGCGGTGATGAAATAAATTACAAAAAGTAATGCGCCTGCTTGGGTTCGAACCCACGACCTTCTGTTCGTAAGTCGGGGCCGACACCACTGGGCCACCGCTGCTCCCTCTGTCATATTGTTATGTGTTTATAAGCAACACTAATTAGGATAAAAGCTTCACCACACAATGAACTTATTTACATAAATAGGTACGCCGTTATTATTGGAATACATCCCAAGCAAAATTGTTAAACACTACCGTCAGCTTTAATATTTGCTTCCCTAACCAATAAACTCTTTCAATTTGTACATGCAGGCAATCACTCAATTCCGAAGCACCTGTGCATGCAATAAGTATTTAACGAAACAACATAAGGATAGGAGTTTTATTGATCTATCTATAAATGCTCAACTAATTAGCCTATTCAGGTCCTATTCGGGCAATGTCTATCTAGACTAAAATGATACTTTTCAACATTAAAACAATTTAATTAAAAGTTCATCACGCCAAAATAAGATAATAATAATGGACCACGTTAAAATTCGTAAACTACTCACAAAGTGACAATTCATAATAATATGAATGTCCTATTCATGATTCTGCTATACCGGTCATTTTAGACTTTAGACCCGTCTAATACCAAATATTTAACATGCATATTGCATAGCCACCTCATTTTTCCGCACACGTATAGTTAGTAAGTGTTAATACAGGTATGGAGTGCGGGAGCCGGCGCGTCTTCACCTGAGAGTCCTTTGTCACCCTCCCTGCGCCTCCCTCCAAACAATTGCTAAACATTCAACAGACTGCATACATTCCGACTTGAATAACGAACTTTTCTACTACGCTTTGAGTTTTTTTTTTCAATTGTTTTAATTGAGGGACAGTTATGTATTTTCTTGATTTGAGTGTTATACAGATGCATGTACTAAGAGCCGTTACTAATAGTCGTAGCAGTAATCTAGACATTTTAATGTAACATTAAAATAGTACCCTACATTTGAAGAACGCCAGTTTTTTATAAGCAAAACATGCGTTGCTTTAAAAAAACCTTTACAAATAAAATATTAGTTTACAAAAACTCATAATCTAACTATCTATCTATCTTCATTTTACTACCTAATAGGTGTTAATTTATTTAATCTTAAGAATATCTTTAAAATCTATAAAAATAGCCGAAATTTTTTTTTTAGTTCTTTGAAACAAACTCTGAAACCACTTGCAACACACCCCTTTTACGAAACCAAGATCAAATATTACTAATCAAGTAATCACAAATCCAATGAAGAAAGCAGTGCCGACACAAATATTAATATACTGTGAGATGTTCCCCGCGGTAAGATTGCATTACCGTTAATGGCCCGTAATAATAAACGGTGATTAATGATCTTTGAATCGTATCAGAAATCAGAAAGAGGTACACCATTTTGCTCCTGTCTACGTTACTTCCCTCCTGAGACACTTTACTATAAAAAAGCGTCCCTCCATTGCAAAACATACGAAAAAAAAAAGGAAAAGGGAGGAGAAAATAATAAAGATATCTGACTATGGACATCGTCGCCGCGTCGTTGCAATTCAATTACTCACAACAAAATTTAAAACTCACTTTGATACTTGTTTGCATGGTGTAGGTACCTACTAAATTACAACAATAATTCTATGCATCTTTTGTTTTATTAGCCTGTCAAATAAGCCCACTGCTGGGCACAGGTTTTTCCTTTTCCCTTGAAAACATCTCTATCCTGTACGATCTGTATAGCTATCTTTGCCCGGCAAACAACAGCTGTTCTACCTACCCACCAACTACTGTCTACCTATACTACTATATTCGTAATAATACTCAGATCACAGCATCAGACACAAGCGGTGACGTAGGGGCTTCCCTGTAATTATCTGTAAGTACAGGTGTTGTGAGTCTAAATCCCCTTTGAGTGAAATCTTAACACTGTAGGGTTGACGATTTGACAAAGCGAAGATCACAACACGCTGGGTATAATAAGCCGAGTAGTCACACCCAATCCAAACCCCATAGCTGCTACTCAGAAATTTATGTTTCCAATATTTTAGATAGAATTCATTATTATAACTAGAAAGTTCATGTTCGAGCTTTCATTTGAATAGACTAAAACTGAATGCAGACAGAAAGCTATGAGCTTTCTGTTTGCATTCAGTTTTAGTAGTAGCTTAGAGCACTAATTGGTTCGTCAAATCCTTATTCAACCTAAAGGGATGTCAAAGTTCATTATTCCTTCTAAAACCAATTGAAATGTTCGGAGAAACCATCGGGAACTGCAATGATGCTGCAATTTCAATAATATTTAAGTACGTACTACAAATAGGTGGAACCACGAATAAACCCTTAAAAAATCTCTTTAAAATAATCGGAACGAACCGGAAAATGAAAAAAAAAATCTTTTAACTAGGTGGTAGTTTGAGTAAACACTTAAAAAGTATCTCATAACATCGAAACGGACTTGTAAATAAAAAAATACAGAGATCCCTTTAACTGTATCAGTAAACGTGGAATCGCTAACAGCTCAACTAATTTCTCGAGTTTACTGTTAAATCCTGAGCTGCAGGCAATTGTGTGTTGTGAATGTCGCGGTGTGACAGATATCATTTATGTGTGACAATTATTATGTTAGTTTTTGTTTGGTTAAGCTAAGTGATTTCACTATATTTAAATATAATTATAGAAACGTAATGTGTAAAACAGCTTTAGGAAACAGGTATGTACTTACGAATAACTAAATATTGTTATGCTATAAAATACTTTTTTATGTGAAATGGGCCTACTCTTGAAATTAATCTTGTCCTGAGGGCAGAGATGAGGTAGACAATTCGTGCGAGCTGATCCTAAAAGTACTTAAGTACCTTTCTTCAAATTTATATAAAAGTTATTCAACTCAAAAGATACATTCAAAATAAATTGTTAGTAAATGAAGCAGATAGTAGCATTTCTGGTTTAAGTCGGTTGAAAATGGGCGATGTAGAAGTTAGAATAATAGTATCACATCAACTTCATTAAACACACCAATATGATGTACTCGCAGTCGCATATCGGTTAATGTGAGATATCACCTTCATCATCAGCCTATATTGTTCTCACTGCAGGGACTCAGGCCTCCTCTCTAGGAGAGGGATGGGCTATAATCCACCACGCGGACCCAGTGCGGATTGGCAGATGTCACATGTCTTCGAAATTTTTGGTTCTAAGACATGCCGGTTTCCTCACGATGTTTTCCTTCACCGTTTTGAGAGCAGCGGTGATGAAATAAATTACACAAAGTAATGCGCCTGCCTGGGTTCGAACCCAGGCAGGCGCATTACTTACGACCTACTGTTCGTAAGTCGGGGCCGACACCACTGGGCCACCGCTGCTCCCTAGATATCACCTTACCAAAATATTATACAGGTTCAGTGTAAAGCCTTACGTTTAATTATGGATTTAAAAGGCTCTTGATCTCCCTTTCATTGCGTTTTTTTTACTATTTTCTTATTTGAAATACTTGACCATAAACGTTTAGCATCAAAATAATATGTTGCATAGTTTAAAAGAAAATCGCAGCTAAGTATATAATTATGAAAAACGACTAGAATAAAAATATAAAAAACTATCTATAATTCCTTTGTCAAGCTTTGTATGGCGTTAGGAAAATTAGTTACAAAAAGGGTTTCATTACAATCTAAGCCAAATCAGATCGCCGATATGAGCGTTATGCGGCTCAGGGCATTGGATGTGAAAAACAAAGAACCGTTTATGTAGAGTATTTTTTTTTTTTAAACTGTAAACGAAATACAATACAATTTACAAACAAAATATTGGTTTAAATAACCAATATTATTATAAATGTTAACCTTAGGAATAATTTGCACCGATTAAAGTGTCGAAAAAAAAGGAAAAAAGCATTTGGCAAAGAAATTTAGGTAAGGTTAGTGCTGACGATACGACAACAGTTTCGGTGTCAGGATTTGTTTGGTAGTTTAAAAATGTTCCTATGAACTAGAACTACCAGTGGTTTCATTTATTGTCGTATTGTCGGCACCACCCTGTATAACATCACGCTACGATCAATATAGGATAGGACCAAAGCATAAATGAAAAATGTTGCAAATACGGGTTTATTCCTTAAACCACTGAGACTCTTAAGGAACGCAGACGAAGTTTTAACACAGATCATAATGCGACCTGTCATTCTCAGAGGTGGAGGTACTTAATACAAAATGTTGGTGGCAATATGCTTTATTTAACCAAAGCTTTGTCAAACCACACAAAATATAAATCTATGCCTGGCGCCTTTTTTATCGCTGTGGCGGTGCTTCCCTATTAGTTTCCTTATCATTTTGCTAACACTGATAAAGATAGCAAATACAGCATTCGTTGAAGACCTTTTAATACTTTTTAGTTATCGATGAATTCGGACTTTTGCTATAGATCTTTTAGTTTGAAAAGCATTTTTTTAATGCTTTTACAATTGTGGGATGACACAGGCAAAAGAAAAGCTCTAACAGTATTGAATTTAATAAAGTACGTTTCATATTAGTGTTGTTCTCCGTCAAGGTGACTTGACCAATAATAAAAAAAATCGTATGACTAGAAAAGGTGGTTTCAACGACTCTAAGAATTATCAGTGACATCTGTGAGAGGGGTTGGATGTAATAGCTCATGAAATGTATGTAAGCAAGATGGGGAAGCCGCCAGTCGAGTGGGACTGGCAAAAATCACCTTATACCTATAGCTCGGATCGTATTGTGTCCCTCCCCGTAGGCCCTCGCTATTCCTTTGAGTGATACAGATAAGTCATATTTTTCGGTTTCCGAAGAGAGGTATAATGACACTTTGAACGACCATTATCTTTTAATCGGTCTCTGTATGGAACCTCTTTGAGTTCTTTGTTTCTATCTATAGAAACAGAACAGTCTTAGTGATTTAGAACAGTTGGTGTGCCTACAAAAAGCTTGGAATAGTTTTTTTTTTCTTTTCTTCGTCATCATCATTGTGCCTAGCTGAGGTGTCTGCCTTTTCCTCACCATTTTGGGGTTGGCTTCCAGTCTAACCGGATGCAGCTGGCTGCCAGTATTTTACTTGGAGAGGCTATCTGACCTCCACAACCCAATCAGTTTCGGGTAATAAGATACCCCTTGGTAAGACTTGGCTTTCAAACTTTCGGGGCACTGACTACCTGTAACGACAGTCACAGATTTTCAAATCACAGCCGGGACCAGAAGCTTAGCTTTTTACTTTTATTTTGCGTAATTGCCATCAACTCGATTTCATTATTTTTGCTTAATAAGTTTGTCACAAAGCGACTTAACTCTGTTCCCTGTTCCACGTAGTAATCCGCTTGTGGCGTAATGCCTCCGACTTCGAAGGTAAAAAAGCGGACTAAAAGATTCGCTAGACTATTATGTTGCCTATAACTTAATCCATTGGTATATCGCATCGCAGTCTCGTTAGCCGGAATATAATCCCTGATCTATTTTATGAAGTTACAGATCCGATCAAAACACATCGTCTTTTATTTTTATTATGAACCGGGATTTTTCCCGACTTATGCACTCTAATTTAAATTGACGTTTACCTTTTTGCATCAGACAGTCGCTAGTCGCAAGAATATCAACGGAAAATATTATACGAAATGTGTTAATAAAAACCTGTCAGCGTTGAAAGGCACTAAAAACATATAATATTAATGAAAACTAGACACATTAAAGATTTTAAATGTACTTCTAATATCTTGTAATTATACAAGTTTTTAAAATATAATCTTCGGCCTATGATAGATCGTTGATTGTTTGTTATGACTTCACTACTCGAGAAGTAACCGAAATATCACCGCCCGCGTCTGTGTAAAATGAAAGTTTCCTCATTTTAGTAAGTTTATTTTCATCGGGGTATTTCTCTTCTTGTTGGCCAATTAGTACCTATCAGGGACGTAGCGTGCCCATAACTCGATTCCCACCGGCTTCCCTTCGGGAAAATTACACTCTAATACGTAGTGTACTCTATGTACTCTACTATTAATAGTAAAAAAACTAAATGTGGCACTCGGAAACTGCCGCGGTAAAGCTATTGCATAGCATTTTTTATCAACTGCAAATAATTAATTATTTAATTTGACAACCTCAGTTGACAACCTTGTTATTTTCCGTAACCATAGCAACCTGGTTGAAAATTTTCGTTACGGAATTTCTGGATTCGCTCTCCACGCTCAAGGCCCGCGATAGAAGCTATGCAATAGCTTAAAATATTTAATACTACATAGAATTTAAAATATTACAAAAATGCCAACATTTTTCATGTCAACAAAGAAAGCAACAGACAGCACCAAATAAGCCGGTGCTCGGGTGGCAGAATTCAGAACTAAAATTCGTACGAGCGCGCTCACGTGACGTCTGTCGATCATAAACCGTTTAGTAGGGAGCTCAGTAAGCCGAATATTATCGGGTTATGACAAGGCAGGAATCGAGACTATGTAGGGGTTCGAAAGAATATACTTCCGAGATGGTTCCATTATCCCCAGGTCTGAATCTGATGATGGAATCTCAGAGTAATGGAGGGCAACTCTCAAATTTTAACCGACGTTAAAAATTTACTTAAAATGCGACCATCATAGCAATTTTGACCAAATCAGGAATTTCCAAATATGGTCTCATCGCCCCTATAAAGATATAACTCTTTAATGTTAATAACAACATTAAAAGTATATTATCTTTATTAAAAACAACAATAAAAACTGGTCACAGCACTAAAACCGATGTGAGTCCCCATACATAAATTCATACAGTAATGGTCGCTCCGTGTCGTCTGAATCAAGCCTTATCCGTGGCTTGTGTCTCCATTGTTATTCATCGGCGGCTCTCAAGGATCTCTGGTCAACGAATTTTAACATTACAATAATAATATCACGTATGCATTACGCCGATCTTTGCAAGTATGATAAGAGGGATATCACGATGTTTTATTTGGTATAATGTAACATTTAGCTGGGAAAGTGCGAACGTTTTAACCTTTAGTGAAAAGAAACGAATTTGTCGCTAAATAATAAAACCCGCTCGGGTCTTGCCTAGGTTGGCCCGTGGATGGCCTCTGACTGTCGTTACAAGTAGTCGGTAGCCCGAAAGACTAAAAACCAATCTTACCAAAATATAGTCAATAATACCCAATACCAATTCGGTTGTGAATTTGTGATGGTCAGATAGGCAGTCGCGCCATGTGGCCAAAAAATCGTCTGTTGGTTTGTGAAAATTGTGTTTATTTCACGAGCTCTTCAAACAATCAACAGCACACGGTGGTTGGCGCGGTATGTGAGTGGAGGTCGGCTTGTTTGTTCATAATTCTTTCAATTCGAAATTCAAAACACGGGCCTTTTTTTTAAGCTTTACAAAAAAAAAGGAAAAATCAAATCAATCAGTCAATCAAGTCATTAAAATTACATTTCCTGTTAAATTGAAATATTGTCATGAGGTCTATTTTTTCAATATTTCAAGGAAAGGAAATTGCAAATAAAGCACTATCCGCGTTTCTCCGTCAACGGAGCTAAGTATTATGAAGCATTTCAAACGACGGACGCGACGACGACGCGACGGTGAAACTAAAACTTCTTTTGTTTTTACCAATGTCATCGTAAAAGGCTTTTTCCGTTCAAGGTTTGTAAATTGCATTTTCTTTAAATTATTCATCAAAGAGGTTCATTAAGTTCTGGCGATACTACATTAAAGGATGTTTAAAGACTCTTAACGAAGATGGTACCTAGATAGAGGTACCTACTTGTATTTTTCCGAAAATGTTTTTGTTTTCGTTCAACCCCTCGGAGATTTATGTTGATTAATGATAATTATTTAATCACAGTCACTATCGAAGTAATGTTTTGAGCTCACATCATTCGGTTCTAACTAACGTAAGCCTTGATTTTATACCAGAGAAAAAATGTATACCGGTCAATAATTTTTGCGTTAAGTTTGTAATTTTTTTCAGTGCTTAGTTAACGGCTTCGTGTTGCTCAAGCTACCTTGGACATTTCGTCAATGGGATGTCAATGTTCATACCAAAAGAATATTTTGATCCAGCTTGTCCCTTTGACCCCCCCCCCCCCCTCCCAATGTCATCCTAAGCCTCCATCACATAATGAATAGATTCTTAAGTTCCCTCATGATTTAAAGTACCTGGTACCTCTAAAAATGAAACCTCACTAGATTGATTTATCGCCTCCGAGACCCCCTGCATACTAAATTCATGAAAATCTTTGGAGCTGTTTCCGAGATTCTGATTATATATTTCAATATTTACAACGATTGCTCGTTTACAGGTATTAGATTAGATTTCGACCAATTTAACTCTCTGTATAAAAGGTGTAAAAGTATCCGTAAAGAAGACGAAAAGCACTTGTTCTCCCCATCACTGCGATCATTTTTTATTGTAGACCATACCTGGGAAACCATACACAGATATCAGGGGTCAAAATTTTTCAAAGCTGTTTTTTTTATTCTAGTTTTTTAGTTTATAATTTTACTTCAATCACCTCCATGACCCGTTTACTATTCAAAGACTTTTCTATACACTGTGTCAACAATTAAGTACACTTCTGCCTAACCCATTGGGGATTAAAGGCGTGATGTTATGAATGTACCTATGTGTCAAGAAAAAAGAGAAAAACATTTCACCGTTTTTTTTTTTTTACTAAGCTAGTATGTTTTCTTACACACTTATAAAAGAGTCGTCAAGTATTTCAAATAAAGAATTAAATTAGATCCCACCCCTAGGCTATCATATCAGTTTTTCGCGAGCAATCAAAACGGCAGGATCAATCAATGTGCCGGTCATCACGAGTACACGCGCTAAGAGGGATTTCTTGTCCGCCCCGAGGTTTTCCGCCGCCCCCGTCATCTCTTCATATTGAGATTGATGTTAGTACCGAGAGCCAGCCCGAACAGAATACTAAGAGGACAGAACGGCGGACCATTCTTCGCCAATTAGCCCCCGATCCAGCGGGGTTTGTCCCGCAGTCCCGCAACCCCGCAGCCCCGCAGTGGACCAGAGCAGGCACCTCCCCGCATACTAAACTGACGTCATAATTTTTCATATAAGCCCTTCGCGATTAAAGTATGACACAAGTTTTGTTAAGTGTTCGAGCCTAGCTTTGTTTTAGTGCTTGTGAACGAGGCGGTGATTTACAGCAGTTTTTGGGGCTCTATTTTTGGTTCTATGTAACATGTATGTTCTGTGGTTTTAGGTTTTAGATTTTTCATCTTGTTCTATATGACAAATAATTATAAAATGAGGAATAAAAGCAGTACGCTAGTCAAAGTGTTTACGTAGCTTGTATTGTAGTGAAACAAAATTTTCAAGTAAACACTTGAATCAAAACAAATCTAATCGAGTACAAAAATAATGAATGGCTATGCTTCCGCGTAACACCATAAAACACTTACAACTTTACTGAAAAAAAAAACAACAAAGCACATATTCGTTAAAGACGTGTAAAATTAGCATAGCTTTCAAATAGGGCGTTAACAAGCCAACGCCACTCGACTCTTAATAGATGACTGGCTAAATTAGTCATTTGAGAAATAATAAAACATGTGTGAGTTGCGACTTGTCGTAAACTGGTGTCGATCTACATCACTTAGTGAAACAGCCTTACTGCTCGGCCACGAGCTATCGATCATGCAACACGCGTCTTGCTAGGATGATTGTGAACGAATGTACGTCAGAATCGCGGGTGTACTTTTCAGATCTGCCTAAATTTATTGCAGTTATTTAGTACCTTAGAAAGTAATCGCTTAGTACATAATAATTATGTTCCAAGCTATTATATCCTATCCTACGTAATACCTACCTACTATTTACTGGACACCTTGTATAAAGAGTGCAAAATACTCTCAACAAAGCCGAAAGGCACTTGTTTTCAAAGTCATTGCACTATTTTTTTATTCTGTACGATACGTTTATTTGAGAAATTGAGAACCTTCCTGTTATGGAGATATTACAGGTTCCTAACAAGTTATTTTTTTAAATACATACTAGTGTTAAGGAATTGGGTCATGGAAGTAACTATTGAGTGTACTAAATTGACTTATACCGTAAATCGTAATTAAACGATACATAAAAATATCGTTTTCCAGCAATAATATTTGCGTAAGATTACTTAGTTTGTGTACGGAATGCTGATGGTTGACGGCTTCGTGACGGATCCGTACACCGTGTATCTCACGATTCACCATGTCGCGACGGCAACGCGAAACAAGCCTCGTCACAAGTCAGATCGTCAGAGGTCGTGTACGTGTGCTCATCGGCCTAATAGAACCGCTGTAGTGTTGTTCTTAATTACTGCCGGCGACAAAACTTTCAGCCTTGTCTTGCCGGTGATTTAAATCAAATTATCTGTGCTGGTCATATAATAATTGATGTCAGTTTTGGATGACTATACTTCGTGTGAGGTCCGCCTGATTTAAATTTGTGCTATTTATTAGATATGTTATAATAATACCGTATTGTACTGGCCTGATTTTACTATAAAGAATTTTTGTGCCCGGTTGAAGACAATTATAGGTTCGCCCCCTATTACATGGTACTTAAACGTAACTGGTGAATCGTAAGTGTTTTTTAGGTACACCGCTGCCTAACCCTCCGGGGATTACAGACATGATGTTATGTACTGGCCTCAACTTAGTATGAATAAGATAAATTTGCTAGAGCAAGAAACTGCACAATCTATGGACATCATAATCTTAATCCGAATCCACGCAACGTATGGGCATACTGGGGCAATCAGAACTCCATTCAAGTCGTATCGGCTGTGATAGACTCTTAAGCGCAGACTACTGGGAGTTTTTAACTGGTTAAACTAAGGACTTAAAAATATTATTGATTCAAAATATTCGGTGTAGGGACGACATAAGCTTTTATCGAAGAACACTAATCGTATTCTACACCCCCGAAGATAGATTTTAATCTTATGCAAATGTGTAGTTAAATAATTGAAAAAAAAACTTAATTCAACAGTTGGTCCAGGATTATTGTACACACGGCTACACATCAAGCTATACAAAACCAGTATAATCTGATCGTTCATTGTGCGAAAAGATCTAGTAAAGTGAGGCCAAGATTAACTGGTTTTGTATAGCTTGATGTGTAGCCGTGTGTACTAAGTTCCATGGTTAAAGTTTTGTGATAAAAATAAAAAGTTCAAAAAAAGTTGTTAGTGCCATAAGATACTGAGTAAATTATGTTTAGAGAAAAAATAAAACCTTAATTTGAACGGTCTTACTTTTTGTATAAGAGCGATCTATTAATAAAAAAATTACTCATATTAATCATGTCCATGGTTTTACTAGTCGGCGGTATGTTTAAATCCTGGCGTGCACCATGTTTCAGTGTAATCCCCATGAAACAATGTGTTGCATCCATTATATTGGTTAGGTAGGTAGGTAGGTAGGTAGGTAGGCTTTTAGGTACAGGCAAGGAATATTTTGTATGGATTTCGTATGAATCGTGGAATAACTAAATTGCGTTATTCGCAACTACTCCACTATTCCACGGTCCATACTCAGAAATCGATTATTAGAATCTATATATTATGTTCGTACTCTTAAATGTATATTGTTGCAGTTTTGCAAAACTCTTTTATAATAGATGGATAAGATGGTTTAAAATACAATATTTCGCAAAAATACAAAACTGTTTACCATAAGTCTTGTTGACCCTTCATAAAGTCGAGGGAAGTAAAGTAATAGGGGATCGGACAAAAAAAACTAATTAGTCCGTCAGATAGATTTCCAAACAATATTAACCACGTATTTTTTTTCTTTTTTCACGTAAACAAAAAATGAAGACGATACAGTGCTTCGAAAACTCGTGTGACGTCTTATGATAGTACATTTTGTACCTTCAATTGACGTTTCAAGCCCCACTCCATGATCTTTGACGCGCTTTATCTTCGTCAATTTTTATTGTTTTGATAATACAAAAAAACACGTATCTAATATTTTTCGATAATCTAACTGACGGACTAAACAGAATCATATTTTTTTGAGTCAGTCCGATCCCCTATTCTACGCAAAAAATAATGTTCGGAAACCAATTCTTTGGGACGAAAAAATAAATTATGTTTTACCGCAGGACTCAATGTATCGCAATCAAAACGTTGTGCTGTTGCATTGAATAGTACGGGAGTCGTAAAGTAAACATATAATAATTATGTCAAATTCATAATTATCTTGTATTAAAAAAAACCTTGGAAAAATTACGCTTTTATTAGGTTCATCTGTATGTAAAGGAATCTAAGAAAAATAATTTAACCCTCTTCTGAAGATCGTAGCGTTATGAAAATTGGCAGTTGTATGTGATTTTGATGACAATACAATAACATGGTACTGTCGAGCTGATCTGATGATGAAGCCGGAAGATATGAACTGGAACTTCATGATGGATGATCGTATCATAGCCGTGTTTGGACTTGTTAGAAAGGTCTTGTAATGAACGTTGACCGTGATTAGGTTTCAAGGTCTGATGATAAAGCCGGAAGATAGGCACTAGCATTCCATGATGAAATATCGTATCATAGCCGTGTTTGGACTTGTTAGAAAATGTGCTTAAAAAAAATAAAATGTGCTTGTAATTATAATATTTGATTGTAAAAGCGTGGGGCTTGTTCGTGTATTTGTTTACAAAGAAAGTCTTTCCTGCTCCAATGCCCCACGCTTTTACAATCAAATATTATAATTAAAAGCACATTTTATTTTTGACTTTTTTTGCACGTAAAAGCGTGTTTTTTAGTGTTTTTTAAACTATTAATTTATTTATTGTTCGCATTAGAGCACCACGTCAAAATATTTATTAGTGCGCAAGTGGGAATAGCTTTGGTGCTCTAAGCGTAGGTGCTCTAAAAATCAGTGCTCAGATGGGAATACCTCCTATAATCGTAGGTATGTTAACGTCTTAAAAGCTAAGGACCGTGTAATGTTAGACAATTTTACTCTCAAGTCACAAGCGACGATGACTCGACTGCATATCAACCATAAAAGTGTTTAAACTATTTAGGGGGACTTTTAAATTGATGAGTATGATTTGTTACCGTTCACAAATTAGTTCAATAGGCGAACTGGGAATATGTCGCCTATTGACGGCCGTCTGTCTCAAGTGACTGAATATTAATTTAGATGCAGAAAATGTTCACAGATCACTTGAAATCTTAGCCGGTTACATCGGGCTTATCAATGGTGATGTTTGTAAATTTTATACAGTTCTTTAATGTTTCTAGTTATAATATATATAATAAATAAAAAATAATTATTTTTTATTTATTGATTAACCTTAATATCCTAAAAAGAAATAGAAACGATGGATGGACTGTGTGGGATAATATGGCTAGAAAAGGGGTGACTGTTGAGACAAGACAATAGACAAGTATGGAAGACATGCTGCGCCTATCCCGAATAAATTGGGAATGCGGTAGCGCTAGATCGTTTTTAAAAATCGCTTTTCGTGTTAATTTGTTCTCACATGTTCTTCATGACTGAAAAATATTTCGACGCTTGTAAGGCAAAAAGTTACCAAGTGACATTGTCAGAGCGAGGTTAGAGTTTACTTCCGAGCAATGCAAGAATCCTGAGTGGTCACATGTCGGTTGGTCATTTTTGCCTTTCAAGCGTCGGCGTCGGTTTTATTTTAAAATTTTAGCATTTATCAACAAAGATTTACGTGCACGAGTCGTTTAGATATCATCGGTAACAAAGTTGGGGCACTATTAAAAAAATCAATACCGTTTTGTTTCCACCCGCTACTGCCTCTCTCTTGCGTTGATGACATATAACTCATTCGTTGAATTAGCGAGCCATTGCCATTCGACCGTCTCAGTGACATGTTTGCCATCAACTTATAAATCGAACCTAACTGAAAGAATTCTTAGTATCTGACCCGACGAAATATGATTTTTAGATTAACGACGTCCAGAAATAAATTGACAATGATGCATGAGTAAGCTCCATTGAATTGGTTGAATCAACAAAATAAATTCTGGTCTTTCCTTGTAGATTGTACACCTACTTGATTGGTCAATCTTGCCTTGCTGACGTTTTTAGAGTATTTCGTTGATGTTACCTGCAACAAAAATAAAAATAGGTAAGCAACAATAAACAAGTTTAAAATTCTAAAACCCGACTACGAAGAAAATATTGGTTTTTGCTCGCCAAGACCTTTCATTTGATACCAAACATGTTATGATTATCTCAATTTAATATTTTTTGAGGTAAGTTTTTGACATTTAAATTCCGTCATAAAAAGAATTTATAAAATTTATATAGCCTATGCCACCCGGGCTATTCTTACGAATCTATTGACACCTCTTAAAATCCGTTCAGTATTTTAGGCGCTACGGTGCAACATACATCTAGGTACATACACACATAGACTGCCAAAATCCCACCTTTTGGCTTCGCCGTAATCGGGTAAAAACGAGTTTGTTGGTAAGATGCCTTTAGCACATTACATCCGATGCATAATTTCGGTTGATTATTAAATGATTCTGTGTTTTTTTTCATTTGAATTAAAATAAGTTTCCATTTCAACCCTCTTAAAAATGAATAAGGTTGAGTGAACCGCAATAAATTCATAAAAATGGTAAATTGGTAACAAACTTAAAAACTGAAAAAAAATAACCTAGATAACTCTGCATCCCTAATATGTAATACCTCTGTACATTGGTTTTCAATATTTTAAAACAGATTTCCATTGATTAATAATTTATAAGATAATAATTGATGACATTTTTAATAAATTGTGTCTTATTTTGCCATTTCTTCTCTATTTATAGCCTAACAAAAAAACTTGCTGTGAAAAAGTACTACTACCACAATTATTTACATTTTTTTTTATAAATTATATTTTATGTCATATAAAATAACCAGACGGTTTTATGTAAAAATAGATGTTCTGTGTAAAAATAGAATCGGTTTTATGTAAAAATAGATTAAAATAATAATAATTTATTGTAGATTTACAACATTTAACTTAAAAATAGATGTGTGTTTTCGATGTCCGCCTGACTTGATTTTCAGATTGGACGCCAGTTAATTCGTTTTATTTTGCGTGTTTTTCGGTCATCCTTTTCGTCTATGCCTTTCTATAATCTGTTTTTGTAGTGTCTATGTGCCAATATGTGATTAGTTCTACAGAAAACTGGCGCGTCTCGCGTCTCGCGCCGACGACTAGGTTGGCGCGGGCCAGTGTTGGGCAAAATGTAATCTAACTACTGATTACTAACTACGACTACAAAAAGTAGTTAGCAATCATAACTACTAACTACATAAAGTAATCGAAAAATGTAGTTAGAAATTTTAACTACTAACTACAAATTGTAGTTGCAATCACGATTACTTGATTACTTTTTATAACTACATTTAAAATGATGTAGCGTTGAAAATGCCGAAAGTTTCAATTTGGTTTTTTCAGTATTTTTCGAGTGTTGCAGTGAAAAAATCACATAATATCTACGACTTTAATCCTTGCATTTGATTATTCATAAAAATAAACATAGGTATGTGCAATAAACTGTTTTTTTTTACGCAGCCTTATTCCAAAACATATTTAAATTACCTACTACTCATTACATGTTAATTTCGTTGCAAAATATAAATTCGTAAAACTTAAATAATCAGTAGTTATAACTACTCGATTGCAGCAATCAAACTAACAACTACTTAATGTAGTTTGATTAAAAGTAGTTAACTACATGTAGTTATGATTACATGTAACTTAACTACATGTAGTTAACTACTTTTAATCGTAGTTAGTAACCAGATTACAAAATTGTAGTTAACTACGCCCTACACTGGCGCGGGCGCACCCAAGGCGACGCGCGTCGGAACCCGGCAAACGAACTTACGAACGATTTGCATGACTGATGACGTTCGCCTGTGTCCACAATGGGACCAATGTATACCTTTGGGATTATATTAATAGTAGTATAAAATAGGGTTCTCTATTGTGTCACCTAACTTTTTTATCCATAATTTAAAATGCCATAACTTTTTTTGTCCTAATCATCATTTGTCCGAATGATAACTTACCCGATCTAAATATCACATAATATCACATGCCATAAAATTGAAATCCCTAAATATAATATGTCCTAAATCCATTTGTCATAAATATTACAATCAATAATATACGAAAGACATAAAATCGTTTTCCATAAACGTTTTAAGTCCTAAATTAAAATAACATAATGTTTATTTATCATAATAATATTATTAGAACAAAGTATAACAAAGCTTTTGGTCACGTCACTCATACATGCAACGCATGTTGTACTCCATGACGCGCGCTCGCTTCGCTCGCATATTACATAACACTATTGTCTTCTGTCCCCGAAGTGCCGGGCCTCCGCCGGCCTCCTTCGTCGGCCTACGGCCCGGTGCCCATGCCGCCCATAAAGGATACTGTCGCGAGACGGTGATTCATCCACTTAGCGGACGACTAGCAACAGCCTATAATTTTGGTTATTCATCCGGCTAATCGGACGACTAATTAATTTTATTCATCCGCTAATCGGACGACTAGACACTTCGAATCTTTTTTAGGACTATAAAATTTATTATAAACGAACATTCGGAATAATACACATTAGGTAAAGCAATAGTTAGGACATATTAATTTAGGTCATGTAAAATTAGTAATCGATATTATGACAGAATACTTTTAGAACTAAAGATAATTATGTTAAACAAAATTTCGGCAATTTGAACATTATGGTTAAGAAGTTTATGGCAAACGTGTTATGGATAATGATTTTCGGACAAACAATTTTAGGAGAAGTAAGGGAGTACCATAAAATAGATATAACAATTACAAAAGAGAATGGAACTAAATAATAAAAATCGCACAGGTTCAGAGTCAACCTTCAAGGTTAAGAGACCCTTGCCGAGGTGGATTGGCTATCCAAAGACAGGGTCTACGACAGGGACGACCTCCGGGCAAAAAACGTTATTGTCATTGAATAATCTACAGTATTGTTTAGTGCTTAGGAGGTCCTATTTCCGCTACGGGTATTTAGAGATAGGTTGAGTGGACCACACATATTAGTTTAAAAAAATCCTACTTAGTATGCAAAAATGCAATTTTATTCGGTAAAACTGACCTCACACTCGTTCAATTTTTTTAAAAACAAAAACGCTGAACATGATTGTAGAATTTAATTGTCGCCTTTATTTCAAAAAACGGTTACTACAAAAAAAGTGTAGAGATGAGTCTATGATGAGCAAATTCCTGAAATACATTACTCTCATGTATGTCAGGAATTCTACTCTTGTCATAAAAATATTCCTTCCTGGCATTTTTTGAATGATCGTTTAACAAAAATGATTTAAATGTTCCGTTTTAACTCGTAATTGCCAGTCTAGACAGGTCAACTCCGAAAGCATCTCTATTTAAACTGAATTGCACACCCTAGATTATTAGCTTGGAATAGCTTTTGATTAGAATACCAAGTTATGCAATCTGCAAAGCGGTCATCAAAAATATGTCAGGCAACCACAACTTCATAGGATCGAAAATGTGCATTGTTTTTGTAAATAGCTGCGGGCTAATAACAAAGTGAGCAAGGTGGAAAATAAAATTTATTTGAAGCTAGATTCGGTTTAAGAAACTTGGGCAATAAATACAGAATATTTAATGGCGTTCACTTATGAGCTTTTTATTCAACTCTCTTAATACACATACACATAGTACCTATTTGACAAACAGAATAATAAGTAAGGTGATGGCATTCGTGATACAGGGTAATCCTAGTACGAGTGCCAAAGCACTCCTTTGACACATAAGTGCACATAAATTTTAGTCAAATTAGTTTCTAAGGAGTTTTATTGTACCTATTTACTAGCAATAAAGATTTTTATTATTAAAAAAAAAAAAAAAGAGCCCCTTGAGGGGCCGAAACCGAGCCAGCGTAGGTTTATGTGTTGAGCCCCTCAAGGGGTCCGTACCGAACTTTATGGTTAAAGCTACAATATAACGGACTTCATTATTCTTTAGCCTCAGGCAGAAAAATATGCTTACCACTTAAAAAACCTCCGGAGATTGGTGGAGGATGGGGGAGGTAAGTCCTGGCGTGGAGACCACGGGCAAATGGAAGAACATAAAAAATGAATCAACTAACGGAGACAGATGAACTTACTATAGCGTTGCATGAAATTAAATAGCCATGATACATAACACCGAAAAGTTGAGAGATTTCTAGTAGACCTAAAGTGCTTGTGTGTTTATCCAATGGGAACATATTTCCGGAATATCTAAATTTTCTCTGTCATACTAGCTTTTGGTCTATCTTGCATGTGCCCAATTTCAGCGTAATCTATTACAGCGTGAAAATCTAATTAAGATACATCGAGCTGAAAATATCAGCGAGGATTCAACATTTTGTGGATCTACAGGGTTTGCATATTATTTTATCGAATACGCCGCGGGCAGTAAATAGAAATATAAGTATATTTTTTTTTACTTTTTTGGTTATTCATGTAACGTTTGTATTTTTAGATTTCTAAACTAATATCGGACTCGCGACGAATATGGAGAAAACCAAGGTGATGACCAACAGCACCAAGCGCGCCATAGGAGTTGGGGGTGTGAGGATTGAGTATGTCCATGAGTACATTTACCTCGGCCAAATAGTCTCCTTCCAGGCAAGACAAGACAAAGAAGTTGCTCGGCGCACCGAGAACGCCTGGAAGAGCTATTGGTCGATGAAACAAATAATGAAGGGACCTCTTCCTCTCTCCCTGAAGAGAAAACTCATGGACATGTGCATTATTCCTACCCTCACCTATGGAGCGCAGACATGGTCACTAACCAAGCATCAAAAGTCCGCACTCGGGGTCTGTCAGCAAGCAATGGAGCGTAGTATCCTTGGAGTTAAGCTCACTGATCACGTAAAAAACTCGATACTGCGTTCCAAAACTCAAATTGCCGATGTAGGTCACACGGCTGCCAAGCTCAAATGGAACTGGGCTGGCCACATCTGCCGCATGCCGGAGGAGCTGTGGGCCAAAGCAACCACGCAATGGGTCCCAAACAGCAGCAAACGACAACGCGGCAGGCCCAGAAGGCGATGGCGGGACGAACTAGATTCTTTTTGCAGAGATTGGAAAACCGGAGCACTGGATAGGGATAAGTGGAAAGAGGGAAGGGAGGCCTTTGCCCTGCAGTGGGACACAAATGGCTGATAATAATAAAAACTAAAATCTTAGAACTATAAGAGGAACACAAGACTAACGACGCAGTTGTGTCTCCACTGTCTCGTTGGTCTAGTATTGTGCGGCTATTGTCCTGGGTTCGAATTCCAAGTCGGGCAATGTGTTATTAGGTTTTTATATCACCTACACACATTTCTCAGTAGCACCCAGAGTCTGAATTTGTGTCCGGTTGACGACAATAGTCAAATGTGCGGGGTGTAATGGGCACACCTCTGCCTTCCTCTTCGACTATTACTGGCGTGATTTTATGTTATTTTTAACCGACTTCTAAAAAAAGAAGGAGGTTCTCAATTCGGATGTTTGTTTTTATGTTTGTTCGGGCATAACTGTTCTCCGTCACTTGCTAACCGATTTGAAAAATTCTTTTTTTGTTGGAAAGGGTATACTTCCCAAATGATCCCATAATTTTTTATGTAAAGACACCAAACGTAACTGCTAAGCTAGGCTTCGATACTAAAGACAGCAATACATCATAGATTTTAGAGATACCAATATTTGTCAGAGATTTGAATTATATCTAAGAAAAGCAATTACTCTAATATATGTTTATTACTTCCCGATACTTTAAATGTCAGGGCATGGATAGTAAAGTTTACACCACGCAAATTATGCGTTGCTGGAATCGTTAATTTTAATGGTATCCTAACTATTTCATAGAATCATTAACAATCGGTACATTAGTTAGAAAAGTAGATGTGTGTGTCTTACCAAAGTACCTACCTTCTTCAACCCTTGGCTACGCAATGCTGGGGGCAGGTGTCCTCAAAAATTTAGAAATTTGGAAGAAGAAGCCATGCAGCACCACCCCAAAAGAATTGCGATCCTTAAGAGCGTAGACGGGCTGCATTTTTCCATACAAATGTATTCCCCTATTCTCTACCTGGATAATGCCTCTAGAGTAATCGTTTTTATTTATAAAAATCCAGGTCTATTGAAGGCATGCCCCTGTCATTTTTTTTTTTCAAAAAATTTATTACAAAAATAAAATATGACTTACCAAAAACCTAAAAAAATACCCCGTTTTTACCTACGTAATCAGATGACTACCAAAGAAAATTGAAAAGTTTTTAAAATAAAAACAAGTAATAGGGGCATAGATCTATTCTTCCTTTAAATTTTGATACCAAATATAATTTAATTGGCTTAGGTTTCGAGGAGAAAACAGGAGAATACGAAACGTCGATCGGTCAAGGTTTTTTATAGGTAAAATCGTTCTGAGCTGCAGTCGTCTCTATCGCACTCACATATTGATACCGCCCGGTTGCTAGAGCGCAGCGCGACGGCAATAGTTATATATACGTATATTATACGCAGCCCGTCTACGCTCTTAAGGGCAAGTGAATGAAAAAAAATCGACGTATTTTTGTTGAACATTAGGTTTACCAACTTGATGGCTTAGCCGTAAATAACCTAGGTATATTTTTTTGTTTTCAAAATTTATTTCCTATGTTTAGACAAATATAATCACGTAACAATTTCGTCTGAAACACGCGTGAAAGGGTAATGATGCAACACGCGCTATCTAATCTAATCCCGCGTAAATATAGAGCGGTCTGTTTGTCTGATTCTTTAGATACGTAGGTAAACCATGTGAGCGCGTTATATTTTCGTGATATCAACCCATTGTCATCATCATCCTGTAATACCTGAAGGGTTAAGCTGAGGTGCACAACTTACCTCCCCTTCGGGGCTGCGAGTGGTTCGCAAGAGATACCGCGGCCTCGACATAAAGGGCTAAGAAGGAACATGGTTGGTTTTTAGTTAGTAACCCCTTGGTAACAAAATGTCACCCGTACTTTGCCACAGCGAATACTACAGAGTTGGTTTAAAACTGGCATTGATTAACAACAAACTTTAAATGAGTGTGCACATATCAATTAAAAATCATCCCTAACGCGATGCAACAGAAGTTTACCAGGTAAAACTTTATAATGGTATGACGTCACGGTTCACGGACAGTTTCTTCGGTATTTACCTCGTTATGCCATCCAATTTGTTCTGGAGCTAGAAGGTTCCCAGGTATTATCATATCAGGGAACCTTCTGGATCCAGAACAAAAAAATCGCCAATCAAAACAATGTCAATCTGAAATTAAAGAATTTTGAGGTCCTCAACCAGCGTGAATGCGCCCTAAACGATGATCCGAGATCCAGAATTTTGACTCGTTGCGCACACGTTATGACTCAGAGGTCTTTCCTCACGACCGAAAGCGAGTGTACCATAAATTCGATGCCTATCGAACCACGAGTTCTCTACAAGTTTTAGCAGTTCCAACAAACTCAGCATTGGATGGTAACCGTTGCAAAACGTTCGTATACCCGGTGTATGCACCAGCGAAACTGGTTTGTGCGTAGCGGAGACTTATTTATAGGTTTTGGTCACTTTGTATGCCTTATATACCGTTATTGTGTTAAGTGAAATGGTTTCTTTAACATGATTCGCATTGCAACACTAAACAAGCCATGCTGTGAAGCACTATAACCTCTTTTTTTTACTGACGAAAAAAGATAATAGTATCCGAGGAGTTGTAAACAAAATAAATTTCTTAAGATCTTATTTCTGAGAATCTAAGATCCAACTTTTTCTAGAAATCTAGTCAGCAAACATTTAATTATCATAAATAGACAGTGCTATAGAGTTGAATAACAAGTTTCTTCAAATCAAAGGGTCATCTTGCATCCAGCTTGAAGTATTTATAATAACAAAATCATTCAATTATGATATCATTCAATAACAACATTTAAAGTAACCATGTTTCACGGTCATGAATTTATTCCACAAAATTGCAGCCAGAAGTGTTTTTCGGAAGGTGTTTTTATTAAAAGTCGGTTTTGCATGCACAAGTAAAACTGTCACTTATCGTCTATAACCACAGATGACAGAAACAACAGCTATACCCTTTAAATTATAGGGAAAGTAAAATACAATTTGCAAAAAATGGAGCATTAGCTTCGTTAGCAGGGTAGCCTTTTGTTTTCTTTGCAGCTATGCTGACCGCTGAACATCGAGAAAATAATTACAGGTAAAATTATTTGAAACATCATTGCAGAATGTCACATTATTTATTTTCTAATTATTACTTTTGCCAACGTATAGAAGAGTGTACTGGGTGTTTAATAACAGATCAAGTTCGGAACTCTATACTGCGCTTGAGGATCGTTGACGTGACTTATAAGGCTGCTTTACTTAAATGGAACTGGGACTTGGGTAATCACATGACGAACGAGCGATGGGCCTGACAAACTCTGGATTGGTACCCTGAAACAGAGACCCACGAAGGAGACGGGTTGATGACTTTTTGCGAGTTCTTCATTGGGAATAGACAATACATGAAGCTCGTAATCTCACGAGAGATAAGCATCAAGGTACATTTTTGCATATAATTATCTAAAGGAATCAAATGAGTTTTAAACATTGGGGATGGAAGTTCGCATTTACGTCGGGGACAGGGCGATACGCCTAAGTGGAGTTGGGCAGGACATTTGGCTAGACGCGGAGATGGCCGATGGAGTAAGATTCTGACCGAATGGTGGCCAAGGTTGGGCGTGAGAAACCAGGGTCGCCCTAAAGCGCGTTGGGTGGACGATATCGTCAGGAGCTCGGGAAATGGATGGATGAGAGACGCACAAAGCAGGGAAGACTGGCAGAAGAAAGGGGAGGCCTATACCCAACAGTGGGTGATTACGGGCTGAAATGATGATGATGGAAGTTCATGGAGAAGTATTTCATTGTTGCCAATGAGCCAACCAACCGAATAAATTAATCGTTTAATTTACCCGCAAATAGAGACCTTAAATTCTTAATTTGAGAATTGCTACTTAGTTGCAGAAATATACACATATACACACATAAACTCACGCCATTTTCCCGTGGGGGTAGGCAGAAACCACAGAACACCACCTGCTACGATCCTTACACACTCCTTTTGCCTCGTCCACATTTTTCTCTCATTCTCATTCATACATCTGGTCATACACGCACGCCGGTTACGAGTACTACGCACGAAAGCAGCAAAAACGCACAAACATACGCAGAAATATATTTAAATTAAATAAGAAACTTAGAACTTTTACGAACCTATGCATTGGTTTTGTATTTAATGGGATTAATAGGACATCGACTCGACAAGTGCTCCCAAATTTTCAATCCTGTACATGGGTTAAGATAAGCTGTTGGTCTACGCTGTAGTCAGTGACCTGAACGTCTAACAACCAGTCTTACATAGAGTATCTTATTACCCAGTATTAACTGGGTTATGGAGGTCAGAGAGGCAGTCACTCCATGTAAAATACTGGTATTCAGCTGCATCCGGTTAGACTGGAAGCCGACCCCAACATAGATCTTAAGAAAACAACAAGATTTCGAAGGCCCTAGCTAGAACTACGTGTTGAATTCATTAGATGAGGAATCCATTGAAATTGAATAATTATTCTTGCACCGGTTCTTGTTCAATGGTGGACGTGTGGCGAGTGTGATGCTCCGCTTTCAAACATGTGCGTTAGCAATGCAGAAAAGATGAAAAACATTAAGATAATTGAACGGAAGCCGTAATGGGGTCACGCTAACTAAACTGTGAGACAACAATGTAAACACAAAGCCATTTAAACGTGTGGCCCTTCATGAGGCCCTTTTGTCTATCTATATCATCTAGTAGGGCCACTTATGCAACTTGCCTTATTTTAGTCCCAGTAGTGACGTTTAATACACCGAAACATTACCCTCATCCAGTTTAAACAAGGCATGTAAAAACCTGCTTGCAAAAAAAACATCAGTCTTCTTCTTATTAGCGTGCCGAATGTGTCGATGGCAATTTTTTATTAAGTAATAATATGTTTGACCCAAAATTTTATAAAGCGAACTCCGCTTGCTGATGCAGTCATAAGGTAGTCAAGTGTGCAGGGCCCCGAGTCTGCTATTCAATAGTGTAAGAATGGTCGATCATTGATCTCATAATGGTTGATTTACGACAAGCCAAAAAGTACCTTAAGTCGACAGGCATAAGGTACTTTTTGGCTTGTCGTCAATCAACAATTATGAGATCACTGATCGACCATTCTGACACTATTGAATAGCAGACTCGGGGCCCAGGTGTCAGGGCATGCAGCGCTGAGCGCAAGATGGAAGGTGGGCCATTGTCGGGGGAGGCACGCCGCATACACACTTGAGATCTGAGTCGTCCATGAACCTAAATCAACCAATCTGAAGAGAAGAGATTAATTGTCTTTGCTACGACTTGAGTTCGATGTCTATTTAGAGATTTCCAAGCCGGCTACGGCAAGTTATGCTCAGGTGGTGGAACTTAGAAGGCTTTCAGACGGCTCGATTAAGTTGGATTTGCTGGGCAAACGATCCCCACATCGCTTACTGTATAAGAAAGAAACATTCGTTAAATTAAAGCCCTTGCTTGTCGCGATGTCTCATGCAAATTTAATAATTTTACCTAGACCTTGTGACTAAAGGTCGGTAACAAAATATTATACTTGCATTTACAATCTTCGTGTAGAGATGATAAAGATTATTATTGGTATTACAGAAACTTAACCACAAATCTCTATTCATATTTCGTCAAGGCAGCAAAAGGAACCTCATCAGTCCTCACGTTAGAAAACCCTATCAAAAAACACAAAACTTCTTTGGCTGGAAAGCTTGGCATATGATTATATGAATGACATTTCAGCAGCTCAATACATCCACAGCACACACAGTTTAGCCAGTAGGACACACGAACATTGCGAAAATATCACATTATTTACCTAACAATGACATGTCAAAATTAGCAAAAACACTGCCAATTTATTATCAAGTGGTTGCTAAAATTAATATTATTATAGTCACGGAAAATCAAGTTATGAATTATCCGACAATCATTAGAATTCATCATTTGCCTTGCCTTTTCCCAATAATATGTATGTTGGCATGGTTCTGCATGGTGTCGGACGTAAAGAATAGCACCATCCCATATCTTCCCGTGGGTGTCGTAAGAGGCGACTAAGGGACTTACCAGAGAATGGGCAGCAGCGTTCTCTCTGCCTTTGTAACAACCATACTGCGATCGCCAACCCGCCTGCCAAGCGTGGCGATTATGGCAAACCCCCCCCAAAAATGCCTGGGGGAGGCCTGTGTCCTGCAGTGGACCTCTTTTGGCTGAAATGATGATGATGATGATGATGATGGAGTCGACTTGCAGTCGTATCGTATTTTGCTGAATACCAGTATACCTACTACAAGTAGCAACTGCCTATCTGACTTTCACAACGACCACAACTCATTACTGGGTAATACGATACTCCTTGGTAAGATTGGCTGTCAGAGTTTAGGACCGACCACTGACACGGTAACGACCGACAGTCAAAGACCAACAGCGACCAACGGCGACGTTGATGCGACGAGGAAGCCCGCGAAATTCAAATTTCCTTACGTTTTTTGCAATTTCCCGGTCAGTGTCAAGTCGTATGTTAAATAAAATGCTATTCGCGGCAATGCCAAATGTCTATTTATTGAGTAATAACGATTAAAATCACCAATACAGCCGTCTCAGTTCATCTACGTCTCAAGAGTGACTACCTATTTGATGAAACGAATTTCGAATCTTGCGGGCTACCTTGTCGCCTTCACCTTATCGTGTTTTCTGAGGCACGGAGAAAAGTATTTACCGTGTCACCCAGCCAAAAACCAACCTATGCAAGTGCAATGATAATTAAAAAAACCGGCCAAGTGCGAGTCGGACTCGCGCACCGAGGGTTCCGTAAAAAAAATATATTATGTGATGTAACTAAAAATTTATGGTTTTCGTAATTATTCCTTTATCTATGCTATAAGACGTTGCTTCGTACCAAATTTCAAGATTCTGAGTTCACGGGAAGTACCCTGTAGGTTTTGATTCCCTTGCGAGTGTCGAAAATTTGCGGCATAAACGGGAGTATCTTGATGTAACTAAAAATTTATGGTTTTCGTAATTATTCCTTTATCTATGCTATAAGACGTTGCTTCGTACCAAATTTCAAGATTCTGAGTTCACGGGAAGTACCCTGTAGGTTTTGATTCCCTTGCGAGTGTCGAAAATTTGCGGCATAAACGGGAGTATCTTTTGATCGCGTTGACTTAGAAGTTTGATTTTTTCACAGCTCCAAGAGACCATAGACTTGAGTATTTGATATGAATTTCAGCTTGATACCTCCACGCGTTCCTGAGAAAAAAGGTCTTGACAGACAGACAGACAGACGGACAACAAAGTGATCCTATAAGGGTTCCGTTTTTTCCTTTTGAGGTACGGAACCCTAAAAAGAGAATGTGGCACTCGGAGACTGCCGCGGTAAAGCTATTGCATAGCATTTTTTATCAATTATTTAATTTGACAACCTCAGTTGACAACCTTGTTATTTTCCGTAACCATAGCAACCTGCTTGAAAATTTTCGATACGGAATTTCTGGATTCGCTTTCCACGCTCAAGGCCCGCGATAGAGGGATAAAGGGAACAATAGAGATACTATTGTTCCCTTTTAAGCTATTGCGTCTATGCAATAGCTTAAAAGGGAACAATAGTAGTCTATAATTATAATTCCGAGCCTATAAAATACCTTTAAATCAAATCAAATTACTTTATTTATTACTGTCATTTTCCTCACCATAAACTTTAATAGTATCTGACGTTCATAATTTCAAACTTGAGCAATCTCCGTTTAAAGTTTATATTCGTAACCAAATGAGCCGAGAGCCAATCAGAAGGCAGTGACGTTACCATTCCAAGGATTAGGTACAAAGACCACCGAATAACCAAATGAGATATTGTTTATTATTACAGCCTGTACAGTGTTCAGCTATTCGGCGCTTGCGCATCGTAAATGCCTTTGTAAAGAGCGCAGTTTAATTTACGAGTAGTGACGAAATCTAATCACATGTCTAAGATTCGCTGTAACTATTATATTTTTGAAGGAAAACCGTATTTTTTTGGTCGTTTTTCTGGTAACGTTCAATATTTTTGGCTAGGGAATTACTTATACTTAACATCAGTCTGTTTAACACCTTAATTAAAAAAAATAGGAGTGCTGAGAAGAACTTAGAGAAGGGCTTCTTATTGATATAAAACCGTTTCATTTGGCCTTTGGGTAATAAGGTTCGAAATTTGCAATATAATACGTTTTATTCGATTATGACTTCGAACCGTGGTAGGTACTGTTGCCGCAACAAAAAAACAACCCACATGTTTGGTAAGGATAACATTTAATCGTGAGATTATTTAATAGTTTTTAATTGTAATAATGTAATTAATAAATTAAAACTAGTATTATACTTACTTTAGCAATCAACTTTTTAACAACAATTTTTTTGGAATTGAACAACAATAAAATCATTATGATTGTACACATAGCAACAACTCCAACCATCCTACGAACGAAGTAAATATACAGACCATACCTCATCATCAAAACGTCAAAACGGACAGAACCAATAAAATATCAATTTACTCAAATCATTTGCCGAGCACACGCGACGCACGCGCAAGACCTCGTATTTCTTACATAGTTTTAATCGCATGACATAAAAACTACTTACGTAAGTGTCAAAGTTCCATGAAAACATCGTACGGCCGTTCATAATCGTATGAGCACACAAAAAACTTGCATTTAGTCATTTACATTATTTTTGGTGCCTACCGCTGTGCTGTCATACTTTTATTGGGGACAATAGCATGTATGACAGCATATATTACGGACGAAGTAGTATATTTTTAAGACGAAGTAGGAAGATTTCAGTTTTTAGGGTTCCGTAGTCAACTAGGAACCCTTATAGTTTCGCCATGTCTGTCTGTCCGTCTGTCCGTCCGTCCTCGCTTAATCTCTGTGACCGTTAGCACTAGAATGCTGAAATTTGGTACCAATATGTGTATCAATCACGCCGACAAAGTAGTATATAAAAATTGGAAAAAAATGTTTTATTAGGGTAGCAATCCTATATGTAAAGTGGGAAGTGGTTTTTTTTAATTTCAACCCTAACGTGTGATATATTGTTGGAAAGGTATTTAAAAATGAATAGGGGTTTACTAAAATCATTCTTTGATAATTTCAATAATTTCGGAAATAATCGCTCCAAAATTATAAAACAATGTGTGTGTCCCCCCCCCCCTCCGTCTAACTTTTGAACCATAAGTTTAGAAAATATGAATAAAAAACTGAAAAGTAGAACTTCATATGGAAAGTCCATATGAAGTTCTACTTTTCAAGAAAATTATTTAGAAAAAAAAAACAACTTTAAACTCATAATGGGAACACTTATTGTGACGGACGGGAAACTACGGAACCCTACACTGGGCGTGGCCCGACACGCTCTTGGCCGGTTTTTTTTTAACTGCCTCATTGGTGTAGTAGTGGTTGTAAACGCGACTGCTGGTTATGAGGTTGTGGGTTCGATTTCAGGTTATTTGGTTTTTCCATTAGCTAAGAATGTCTCAGTAGTTGCCATGGAGTCAGAATTTGGTCACTCTGCCAAACTAGCAGGTACATACACGCAAAGTCCATACTAACACTAAATTATCCCATACATTTTTGGGATCTTGCTCGTAATAATGATTAAAATCACCAAAGCAACCCTCTCAGTTCATTTAACCCACTTTTTTTTTTGGTGTGTGGAAAATCATTAAATGACCCCCCCCCCCCCCGCTCTTGGGCAGAGCGAAGAGGAGTGTCAGACTTCTACTGACTAAAACTCCGCGGCCCCGACGGTCATTTAACCTACTTGAATGCTTTTTTCATCAAATAATTACTCAATAGAATTAAATCAACTCAAAAGGATTGTATTATTCATGACTGAAAATATTATATCTCTATAAATACATACACATTACGTGCACGAATCATAAGTATTTAAATCAACATAGAAACTGACACTGACCTTCAAATTACAATAACTGTAAGAACATTTGAATTTCGCGGACTACCTTAGCGCTACCAACTTTTTTTTTGTGGGGTGGGAAATCATTAAATGACTCTTCCTCTCTGGGCAGAGCGGTATAATAGGGAGTGTCAGACTTCTACTGACTAAAAACCACGCATGTTCCTTCTTAGCCCTTTCTGCCGAAGCCGCGGTATCGCAGCCCCGACGGGGAATTAGCACCCCTTCTGTCGTGTAGTTTTCGGCCGATGTGTATAGGTACGCTGGAATACTGCCACTTCAAATTCAGATCAAAATAAGTTTCAATTCCATTTCAATGTGACTTTTAGGGGTTTATGCTCAATACGTTACCGGATGACTACCTACATTCAACAAACTACAACCTTTGCCGAAAAACCGGGAACCACATTTAAAATAAAAACAAGTGAAATCCACGGTCCATCTTTGCAATTGATTACTATCAAGCTAATTTAGCCGATAGCCGTCCACAAATCTGATTTATTTTTAGTTGTTGAGCTCACACAAATTGTCGAGTATCAATTATTTTACATTGCAACTGAAAAACCAGCCAAGTGCGAGTCGGACTTGCGCATGAAGGGTTTCGTACCATCGCGTCGTAGTAGAGAAGCCCCGCTTAAACTTTGTTTTTGTAATTGTTTATTTTATATGAAAAAGTTAAGTCGCAGACATAGTCACGGAGAAATCGGAAATAAATGATTGCTAGAAGAGCTAAAAGGAATGTTCAGTAACTTAGTAAAACTTACTTTAATTATGAGCAAAAACTATACACGAGATGAGAGCTCTTCGTAGGAAAATTAAAACCTATCATTTAAACTAGCACAATTTTATTTATGAAATGTCAAACTGAGACGAAGCTAATGTCAATTTGCCTCTCACTTCGTGGTATTGAAACTGGCAAGGGCCGGCAACGAAGCAGTTTGTACATCAAGATAGTAAACAGAAATAATTGCTGGAAAAAGACTTATTTTATGTGAAACGTCACGTTTCGCGGTAAAACTTTAAGTAACGCTTTCAATAAGTACATTGTGCTGATTGCATTGAAAAGTATACGGAGCATAGATGGCACACTTTAAAAAAAAAGTAACGTATTCGCGACAAGACGTGTGCGCATTTTTTTTTTTTTTTTGGTGGGTGAAAAGTCATCGAATAACCCCCCCCCCCCCCCGCTCTTGGGCAGAGCGAAGGGGAGTGTCAGACTTCTACTGACTAAAAACCAAACCCATGTTCCTTCTTCGCCCATGTGTCGGAGCCGCGTTAACCTTTCGACAAACCACAGCCCCGACAGGATGACGTGTGCGCCTAGTACTCACTCACTTACTATGCGCACACCTCTACGAAACCTTTCGACGATTACAGGCATTTTACAACATAAAAATGTGTTCATAAAAAATTTATAATAATTAGAGTACGGGCAGCGGCAGGCTGCCGTTCTTTAAGGCGCGGCCCCACCGCGGTGCACGGAGAGGCTACGCACGTGTAGTAAGAAAATGTATGTGGTTGTGTCCACTGCAACCCGCGGAGAGGCTACGCATGAATTGACGTCATTGATACATGCGTGGCTTGCTCGAATAGGCGGTTACATAGCTCAACGCTGTCGACGTGGGTCTACGTTTCCACTGAAGTACACGCATATGACCCACGACTATGCACAGCTCGCTTATCGATGTACAATCGCTTATTGTGTTATATCGTAGCCTCTCCGTGCGCTGTGCCACGCTATACATAGTCGTTGGTCCTAAACGTGTATTCCAGTGGAAACGTTGACCCACGTTGCCAAACAAATTAATACACGCAGCTAAAATGCGCCGCGTGCCCGTGCACAGCATGCGCCGCGGTGGGCCCGCGCCTTTATGGCGTTCTATGGGGGAGGCCTTTGTCCAGCAGTAGACGTCTTGGCTGATGATGAGAGTATGAGTAAGTTTTATGCAACACCCAGTCCCAGTATTATGGTAATTCTTCGGGCTATGTCGGTAACCTTTGTTCTCATGCTGATGTCCTCATTTCTGATTCGATCGCGCAAGGAAACTCCGAGCATAGCCCTCTCCATTGCCTTTTAAGAATTGCCAAACTTAAGTGGCAGTGGGCAGTGGCCGGAAAGTTCTGGAGTGGCGACCGCTACACGGAAGACGTTGCTTTGGAAGGCCTCCCACTAGGTGGACCGATGACCTGGTGTGGGTTGCGGGGATCCGCTGGATGCGAGACGCACGGGACCGGTCAATGTGGCGACACTTATTAAGGGAGGCCTATGTCCAGCAGTGGACGTCTTTCGGCTGAAATGATGATGATGATGACCCAGTATTAACAGGGTTGTGGAGGCCAGATATATCGACAATCGCTCCATGTAAAATACTGGTTTTCAGCAGCATCAGGTTAGACTGGAAGCCGACCCCAACTTTGTTGGGAAAAGGCTAGGCAAACGATTTTAGTGAATGATTTTTTTTGCACTATTAAGTACTCATGTAACAAAATCAGGCAATTAGGGCCAGCGAAATATAAACAAATCAACTCATGCGCAGGACCTACATAAAATTATCATATATTCATTATCAGCGCGTCAACGAGAAAATTGATTGTTTCTTTGCATTATTTATGTACTAACCTAAATACTTACTAAGTAGATAATGCTAAATTTTGTAGCCAAAATGTAGGTACTTATTAGTAAACACCACAATGCAAAATGGTTGGATAATGAAAAACGTTACCGGAGCTGACGGAATGGGGATCCTATGTCCAGAAGTGCACCATAATTATTATTTCACTAGCTTTTGCCAGCGGCTTCGCCCGCGTGAAAATGACGATTTTCCATACAAACTTTCATCCCCTATTTGACTTCCTTAGGGGTTGAATTTCGAAAAATCCTTCCTGATTCCTTGTCTACATTATAAACGGAACCTCTGTGCAAAATTTCAGCTTTCTAGGTCTAAGGGTTTGGGCTGGGCGTTGATGAGTCAAACAGTCAGTCAGTCAGGCAGGACTTCTCTTTTTATTTATAAAGATTTAAATTATTAATGTAACATATAGAACATCTTTCCTATACTAAGTTCTGTTCATCAGCGTCATCATATGCCTAGTCTATTCCCAGCATTTTGGGGTCAGCTTCCAGTGGAACCGGAACCGGATGCAGCTGAATAACAATATTTAACCCATAGTGTGACTAGTTGTCAGACTTACTAGGGATTATACCTATGACTGTCAAAGGTGTGCAAAATGCAAATAACGTGATTTCCAAGGCACGGAGGTAACACGGTATGTTACGTTACGAACCAACCCAGGCGGCAGGCAAGCACAGCTTAACCTGAAGATCGGCCCGAGCGGCTGATATTATTTAACCACTAGTTATTTATACTATGTTCTGGGCATCGCATAAAAATAATGTATACTGTGGTCAATGTGGCACCACCTGGGGGAGGCCTATGTCCAGCAGTGGATATCTTTTGGCTGAAATGATGATGATAATTAAACAGAAAATGATCGCCACTGGACTATATCCCTAGATGAATCCACATTACAGAAAGACACTTGGTTATGACTTAGATCATGATGAAACATATGAACATTGACCCCCGTATTTATAGTCAAGTCAAAGTAATTACTTGGACTTAAGTAATTACTTATGCAAATATTTTTATGCAATGGGCAAGAATTTAAACGAAGTTAGAACCGTCAATGAAAGCAAAACTAAGAATTCTAACGTTTGATAGTTCTAACATTAAGGAATTACTAAACTACAGAGAAAAAATCTTTGACAATGAAATTCACTCAAGTAATAGAAAATGACTTGTTTATAAATACGGATGTGAACTATCTAGAACGCGTATCTCATACAACATTGGTGCCTAACTTTTACGATTAAAATAAACTCAATTGCATCCAACATAGACTAACTTACTCACATCACGTCTTCATATAGCGATGCAATGATAAATCAGTCATAAAAATTTAAATACAATCCGTCCAAACGTGTGAAATTAACACGTTACAAAACATAAAATGTTTTATGTATTATATTAGTACCGGATGAATACCAAAATGAAACTAGATCCTAGGTTATATGGCGTTACGAGTTTGTCATACGATTAGATTAGGCACTCCTTATGATCTGTTGTCTTACGATAAATTAATTATATTATAATGGTCCTGAACAATGCAGTAATGTTTGATATTATGTCATGGTGCTAGTGTACCAAATCTGTGAAGATAATTTGTTACTAACTGCTCCGGCGCCGCATGTTGGACAATGTTCGTTAGCTCAGCTGTTCAATCAAACTGTGACCTTCTTAAAAACCACAGAGTAGAGTAAAGATACAAACTTAAGATGTAACTTACGATTTTCGAGGTTAATTGTATTCCTCGTAATAAAAGGACTTAAAGTTAAGATTGCCTAACCCAAACGTAATTAACATAACACATCATCACGCCTGTTAATCATCAAATAAATAGCCAAAAGTGTACCTAACAGTATACCCATATTACGCAATTTAACGTAGGGTATGTGCATGTCATTTGTCACATTGAAATTTTTATTGGCCTGATTGGACCTTTTTTTTTTTTGGTGGGTGGAAAATCATCGAATGACCCCTCCCGCTCTTGGGCAGAGTGAAGGGGAGTGTCAGACTTCTACTGACTAAAAACCGCACCCATGTTCCTTCCCCGCCCTTGCGCTCAGACAAGTTATGCGCTTTGTTTCCTTCTGCATCACCTTTTAATATGTAAGTTGTACGGTCTACTTTTCCTAAAATAAACTTTTCGTTAACAAGATGAATGCGCGTTTTCAAGCTAAAGAATAACAATCAGGTTTCAGCCTCGTCTCCATATTTTTTTTTTTTCATTATGAAGTACTCGTTAATTAACGGTTACTCATACAATTACAATCTAGACCTTGAGGCTAATAAGTAATTTAAATTTAACTTAATTTGCTAAATCTTAAAAAATTAAGAATGTGTCCATTGCCACTTTTCTTGTAGTCTCTATTAAGTTAAAAGACACTTTGTTCTCGTGTTCTCGTCTCCACATAAGTAAGAAAAAACCTGTCGACACCGCCAGCGTACATTGAAATCTATACGTATGCTAATAAGGTGCACGTTGCAGCACAGGCACGCACATCCGTTGCATCCAGGTTAAGCAACTCAGAATGCGAGATGTAGGTCGAATGCGTTATCACCATATTGTTATCATAATTCCTCATAGTTCCCACATACTGAAATATTTTCTTTGTAATCAGAACATAAGACTGTAACATACCTATATAACCCGGTTCATTAAAGAAAGGAATCTAAAATGGCGGTTTTTATCATGTCCTCACGCTCGCACACTATAGTGAGCGAGCGAGAGGACATGCCATGTGTTGCCATTTTAGATTCCTTTCTTTAATGAACCGGGTTATACATGTTTATATTTATGCTAGAGTTTTAGAGTTAGAAACTATCAAGGAGGGTCATATCTTGGTCCCTGTTATAGGGTTTATAGAGCTTCATTTAAATTAAATTGTTGCCTGGGCTTAGGTGTCTGTATGTTATTTGTCAAAAATACATAGCTTTGCGCATGATGCCCAACAAGCACAACAGATTAGTCTCCCGATTCGAAACAATTGCTATGAACATTAGGTATAGACAGCTCATGAACAGTAGAAGGAACAAAATATTAATTGTCATATTTCTTCGTAGAAATACCAAGAAGACTATTACTTCACATCAAAAATGCAGAACTACATCATTGTCGATTTCTACGGGCTATATACATAGTTGATCAAAGTAGGTTACATTACTAACTGTAGGAATAGTATAACATGGTGAGGTAAACTGATCTAAGGTGCTCTATGAAATCGGAGAAATTGTGGGAGATGAGGTCTTGAGGTAACGGGCCAACTTCCGGACCGTCGTGATTGGATTCGAATGCAGAATTAAAGCCAGGCGTGTTGCTTTGGTTTGAGAGAGATTAAAGGTACAAGTTGGTAGCCGACTGCACGCAGCAGCAGCAGACGACATGTCGTCGCTTCATGTCGTCACGACACGTCGTTGCGTCATGTCGTTTTACTAAAGGGCATAATTATCTCCTGTTGTTTCTGTTATCTATGGGCACTACTGATCTGCGGTCGGACGACACTACCGTCTGCCGCTCGACGACGCGTCGCTAGCTTCATGTCACTAACTGCGGAGGGAGTTTCATGGAAATACGTAGGTCAAACCAGTCGTGTCGCTGCGACATGTCGTCTGCTGCTGCTGCGTGCAGTCGGCTACCAACGGTGACGGAAAAGCATCATGAGGAAACACGAAGACATTAAGAGTATACTGTTACCACGTACTGGGATTTCGTAGTAGATTACACTCACAAAGCGTCCCAGCAGTGGGACCAGAGCAGATAACCTAGTAGAAAAGGTATTAAATACAAAAAAACTTTATATTTTGCTCATTTTCGAGATAACAACGGCCAATGTTGCTTTAAAATGTAACATTATAATGAGAATACTGTAAGTACCTCCTTTTAGTACAAAATAACGTCATTATCCATTGTGACCGACGCGGCGACGGTTTTATCGAAATTATTAATCAAAAATATCTATTAAAACCAAAAACTTCATGTTGAAATAATGAGGTGTGAACGATGTAAAATTTTTCACAATAATCTGTGGTTTATTGTAAAAAAAATGTGTTAAATAAGGGGCCTCAATTCACCTGGGTGGTATTAGTTTCACCCAGGTGAATTGAGGACACTACCTTAGTGTCTAATAACCTGGGTGATATCACCCTGATCATTAGAGACTAAACCTGTGTGTGTGTAGATTTTAAATAATTTTAATTTTTTTCAGATAAAATGCACTTCATATTATTATTATTTAAACGTTTCTAATGCTCTTTTTGTTTTGTGTTTTTTTGGGTTCCGTAGCCGAATGGCAAATAACGGAACCTTTAGATATGTCATGTCTGTCTGTCTATCCTTGTGTCCGTCTGTAAATTTAAATAACCGCAAATATAACTTTGTCATTCATACAATCACTATGAAAAACAAAATTATCACAAAATATGTTTAATAAGTAAAACAAATTAAAGAGAGCTGTACTACGATGGTACGGATTTACGGAATTTGGTAATTTTTTTGTCATTTAGTAGGTACCTAATGCACGTCATGTATCTGCGACAAATAATTATTTTTATCTTTCTTTCTTTAAAGCTTGTAAGTCGGCAAATTATGAACAACACGGAAATCGGAAACAGAACTAAATTATACTCAAGATAACGCCGGCCCAACTTTTATAAATCTGCTAGACAACACGTTTCTAAAATCTCATTTAGGTAATTAAACTAAATACATTCTGTACATTAATACAAGGAAATTGACACTGTTATCAACGTTCACATTATACTTATTGTGCAAGGCGTCAAGGGGTCAGTATGTGTGATAAACTGGCAAGAGACGATAACCACAAGAAAAAAAAAAACACAAAACTTTATTATTTTTTTCTTTTATTTATCTTACGTTACAGAAATAGCGAGATGATGAATATTGAAGAGGTTCTTGATAACATATTGGATAACCTCGATAGACGACTATCTTCAGGCTACTGTTGATACGGCGCATGCATATGATTCGCTATGTCTGTATAACACCGGTAGGTAGATAACCAGTACCCCGACTCCCCGAGCTTATACTAATTACTTCAGAGAAATGATTAGGTGCCCTTCTCACTGTCGAAGCGTTGTTCGTATGACAAAATGACCAACACATAATTAAATTGTGATAAGTATGAAGAGTTTGACACCCAGTAGGTATACTTCGCTCCATAGCTCGTTGGCAGACCCCAAGTGCGGACTTCTGACGTTTTGTAAGCGACCATGTTTGCGCTCCATAGGTGAGGGTAGGGACACATGTCCATGAGCTTTCGTTTAAGAGAAAGAGGGAGTAGTCCCTTCATTAAATGTTTCATCGACCAGTAGCTCTTCCAGGCATTTTCACGGACCGCATCAGAAACACTATAACTTCGCTCGAAAACCCAAATAGCCGATGCTGGCAATACATACAGGGTTGAAATGGAACTGGTCACATCTGCCGCATGTCGGAGGAGCAATGGGCAAAAAATACCACTCAGTGGATACCAACAAGCAGGAAACGACAACGCGGCAGGCCCAGAAGGAGATGGCGGGATGAGCTGGATTCCTTCTCAAAGGATTGGCCTATAATCGCATTAGATTGCGAAAAGTGGAAGGAGGGAAGGGAGGCCTTTGCCCTGTGCAGTGGGACAGTACAGGCTCATAAAAAAAGTATGAAGAACTAAGTATAAACCTACAAATAAACGCTATCGTTTTGCATCCCCATCAAATTCAAGAAGGTAACTATACTAATGGTTCTCGACCCGAATCATCATTTCACTATCACTACATAGTATAAAACAAAGTCACTTCCCGCTGTCTGTCCCTCATCATCATCATCATCATCAGCCTATAATGTTCCCACTGCAGGGACTCAGGCCTCCTCTCTAGGAGAGGGATGGGCTATAATCCACCACGCGGGCCCAGTGCGGATTGGTAGATGTCGCATATCTTCGAATTTTTGGTTCTAAGATATGCCGGTTTCCTCACGATGTTTTCCTTCGCCGTTTTGAGAGCAGTGGTGATGAAATAAATTACACAAAGTAATGCGCCCTGTCTGTCCCTATGTATGCTTAAATCTCTAAAACTACGCAATTTTTGATTTTGATGCGGGTTTTCTTTTTGCAACCGTGCGAAGCAGGGGCGGGTCAATAGTGTATTAAAAATGCCGTGAACTACATCGAACAAGAACACAGATGTTTAATTGTAAAATACCTAGAAACTGCGTTTAAATCCGTTTGCCATTCAAAAGCACTGAAAGCATAGTTTCTGAATTGTAAAGTTTACAACAGAATACATATAATTATCAGTTATTTTCAGCACACGCAAAACACCCACCACACCACTCGAGACCTTTTAATGTTTCTCCAGCTTTAGCTGTAGTTCGGGATTACTACGTCGATACGATAGCCAATAGCCAAACTCTATTACATCACCAACCACCTAACGGATAACTTAAGCTTTGAATCATCATAATTTGCCAAGCATTTTCCCAAATATGTTGGGGTCGGCTTCCAATCTAACCTGATGCAGCTGAATACGTGCAGCGACTGCCTACCTAACCTCCATAATCCAGTTCGCACTTTGTAATACGGTATACCTTAGTAAGACTTTTTTTCAGATTTTCAGGCCACTGACTTAAGCTGAGTGACTAAACGACTGTTAAAAATATACAAATGACGACCGTGACCAACGGTTAACCAATAAATACAAATATTTCATACAATACACCTATTTCCTCAAGGCATCAAGTCTGGAATATGGATGTCCTAATACTCAGTGGACCTTGCAACAGTCGGTCTATCAGTCATTCTACATTGTTCTCACAAATTATAATCTCAACATAATTTATAACCAAAACCTTGTAAATATATTTTAATTTAAAAAAGTGTCCATGAAGTTTCTTGCCCATTTTTCTCCATAGAGATCTACGCTTTGGAAGGCAGCAACAATGCTTTCCGAAGTAATCATGCCTTGAGACTGTCTGCAACTTCATCGTTTCGTTTTTGACATTCAAAAGTGCCTGTAATGTTCTGATTGAAATAAATGGTTTGAACCTATAGCTATCGTAACATATAATTTCCTACATATTCATATATATATAATTCATTGAAGATAATCATTGAACCAGAGGCAATTTTAAAGTTCCGTCAACAGAGCTGAAGCGAAGTAAATCAAATTGTCAGTCGTAAGACTAGTAAGTAATATAAGAAAAAAAAATGTGTGTACTAAAATCAAAAGTAGCGCAATTTGCGCCATCCATCCGTTTCATTATCGGTTACCGATAAATTTTACAAAAACATTGTTATACAATAAATAGTAGATGCATTCTTGACCTTTCACACGATACAATTCTTAGCGGGAAGTGACCTAATTATCTTTGTTTAACTGATATACTGCTCAATATTGATTTTATTTTTATATGAATATTACTTTTAATTATTATAATGTGACAACCATTTGGCGCCAGTTAAGTTATGTATGTCAGACACAAACAACTGTATAATCTTGTAATGAAAATGATGAATCGGCGATTTCCGAGTTGCTCTACGAAGGCATGTTGGTAAAAGGGCCTTTTGGCTTTGTACAGTAATAGTCCTCCTGAGTCCTGACCGTTTTTCGGCCACGGCGGCCAATCCCAGCGGAGATAAACCATCTGCGCGGGAGATATTATAGTGCACAAGTGTGTGCGCAGGCACAGCTGCACTCTCTGTTCCCTTTTCTCTCCTAGTCCGATGGGACGGCAATCCAACACGACCGGAGAGAGATCAGGCGCAGGACCAACAGCTTAACGTGCATTCGGAGGCACGGGGGTATTATACCACCAACTTCCAAATTCCGGGCTACTACTGGGAAATTTCTAATAAAAAACCGAACAGCCTGCAGACCTAGACCTGGACCTCACGCTCCGCAGTCGCGCTTGCGACCACTGTACGCAGGCAGTATAGGACCTATAACTACGCTTGAATTATTTGAATAAAAAAATATAATAGTATAGGTATGTACTTAATTTTGTTAAATTTTAACTATTTTTTGCTTGCCCTGAGCCGTGAGCGAGACTAATAAATACTTTATCTTGCTTTCACCCTCCATTCGGAAGTGCAACATAATTATCAGTATTCAAATGTACGGTAGCTTAACCTTCTTCTTTTTACCCGTCTACGGCGAAGCCAAAAGTAAGGGTAATGATTTTGGCAGTCTATGCAGTATGTATGTATGTTCCATCGTAGCGCCTAAACTGCAGAACGGATTTTTTCTTTAATCAGTTGGTCCGAGTGAACAATACCACGGCATACCCATATAGTATCCACTACTACGTAGGTATATATCCCCGTCTGTCTTTACCTTCACCTATCTCTTGCACCTGCCTTACCTACCATGGATGGGTTGGCAATAACTGAAAGCAAGTTCCAACTTCTCATTGACTTTACTGGAAACCAGGTTTTTGCTTCAACAGCGCCACTTGGTTAGTTAAAGTGAATCCTTCAGGGTAGCCCACGAGATCAGTTTTTTACGTGTTTTGTTCTTTATCGATCAGTTTCAGGTTGTATGTTAAATAAAATAGAATTCGTAAGAAATGTGGCTTTACTGAGTAATAATGATTAAAATCACCAATACAACCGTCTCAGTTCATAAAACTTCCTTCAGTGACTATTTCATTAAGAAGGCATTTTACTGTATATATAGAAACTTGAAGTAAATACCTAAACTATCGGCATATAGCCTAAGCAGAAGACTTCTTTGATAAGCTTATCACGGTGATTAGTTTTGTTGCCAAGTTAACTTAATGAACTACGAGTAATAATAAACGAAAAAAGGTTTAATAACTAATGGTGAATTTTTATATTAAGTATCTATATTATATATATATATTATTAGGAATCAGAAGTGAAATACGTGAACAAAATAAACAATGTTTAATATCTTTTGAATTACACTTTTACAAAAATATCAAGACAAACATTTTAAACAATAATCAAATAGAAATAGCACTAGCAAATGGAATAATCAGTACACGAGCAAAAACATAAACCAAAATTAGCGAAGCACACGATAATAGTCGGGTAGCAAGTCCTTTCCGAGCGCCGTCCAAGCAAAAAGTGACCGCTGCACCGCCGCTCGCCTCGTTTTATGAACTTCTGTCCGTTGCCGCACGTCGACCGGATGCAAACCGCACGGCTACTGGCTGATGGCGTGACTTTGAGCCAACACGGCCTCTCCTGACGCTCTGACGTCCTCGTCAGCTTCCAACAAGGCGGCTGAGTCTTCGCTGTCTCCTTGATAGCGTGTCTCACAACGCCAGTGGGGCGTGCTGGCACGGGGGAGTGCCACGCACAACTGCGCCTGTAGGGCGCGCTGGCACAGTGGAGTGCCACGCACAACTGCGCCTGTGGGGCGCGCTGGCACTGTGGAGTGCCACGCACAACTGCGCCTGTGGGGCGCGCTGGCACTGTGGAGTGCCGCACACAACTGCGCCTGTAGGGCGCGCTGGCACTGTGGAGTGCCGCACACAACTGCGCCTGTAGGGCGCGCTGGCACTGTGGAGTGCCGCACACAGCTGCGCCTGTGGGGCGCGCTGGCACTGTGGAGTGCCGCACACAACTGCGCCTGTGGGGCGCGCTGGCACTGTGGAGTGCCGCACACAACTGCGCCTGTGGGGCGCGCTGGCACTGTGGAGTGCCGCACACAACTGCGCCTGTGGGGCGCGCTGGCACTGTGGAGTGCCGCACACAACTGCGCCTGTGGGGCGCGCTGGCACTGTGGAGTGCCGCACACAACTGCGCCTGTAGGGCGCGCTGGCACAGTGGAGCGACGCGCTTAACATGTCAGTAGCGCGCTGGCAGCCTGGAGCGACGCGCTTAACACGTCAGTAGCGCGCTGGCAGCCTGGAGCGACGCGCTTAACACGTCAGTAGCGCGCTGGCAGCCTGGAGCGGCGCGCTTAACACGTCAGTAGCGCGCTGGCAGCCCGGAGCGACGCGCTTAACACGTCAGTAGCGCGCTGGCAGCCTGGAGCGACGCGCTTAACACGTCAGTAGCGCGCTGGCAGCCCGGAGCGACGCGCTTAACACGTCAGTAGCGCGCTGGCAGCCCGGAGCGACGCGCTTAACACGTCAGTAGCGCGCTGGCAGCCCGGAGCCACGCGCTGTACACGCCAGTAGGGCGCGCAGTCGGCCTGCAGCGACGCGCTCGGCAACGCCAGAAGGCGCGCTCGGCAACGCCAGTAGGGCACGCAGTCGCCTTGCAGCGACGCGCTCAGCAACGCCAGAAGGCGCGCTCGGCAACGCCAGTAGTGACGTGCACGTTCACGGCGTCATTGTGGCAAAGCCCTGGCAACCACTGCTAAGGCCAAGCAGCGTTGCGTTGCGTCCATCCTTGTGTAATGGTTACTCTGCAAACAAACAACTTTACATCAGATTTTGTTCCGCTCGATCACTCCTGACCAAACTTTAGTTCCATTGGGTGGCTCCAAATTCGACTCTCATTAATTAAATCAAATGTACTGAAAATTATCGAAAATACAACACTCAACTACCTTGAGTCATATACCATAGTCCTTCACACCAACCTTAAAAATTCTATTGCAACAAAAACTGCTGAAATCATCGAGTAAAACCTTTAACACCAAGGCTCTCTAACCGAGTAGTACAACAAGAGAGTAATCTCATTCATTAAGGAACATTCAAGTCGAGAATCAAATTCAAAGAAACATTCACCAAACAAAACTTGTCAGACAAGAATACCAATAGGCACATAGGGATGTATAAGCACATTGTTAGCATATCACACAGACTTCTTCCACAACACTGTAGGCATAGGCTCCAAGTTTGCATACCCCTCAGATGTCGACTTCCACACACACTGTAGGCATAGGCTCCAAGTTTGCATACCCCTCAGATGTCGACTTCCACACACACTGTAGGCATAGGCTCCAAGTTTGCATACCCCTCAGATGTCGACTTCCACACACACTGTAGGCATAGGCTCCAAGTTTGCATACCCCTCAGTGGCTGTTGACATAGGCACATTGTTAGCGTATCACACAGACTTTCACACAGACTTTCACACACGCAGCTGAGGCCACGCGCTTGACCAAACCACACGTTCTTATGTAATGGTTACTATGCAAAGAGACAAATCTGACCAAACATCTACGACAGAACCTGACCAAACATCCATTAGGTCCTACTCTCGTTGATAAAATCAAACGCGGCTAAACTGGAAATTATCGAAAATACAACAATCAACCACCCTTACATTGTCGTTTAAATCAATCTTAAAAACATTATTGCGTCAAAAAAATGCCAGGTTCACAAAAATCATCGAGTAAAACCACAGATCTCTAACTGACTAGTAAACAAGTCTATCTCCCGTGTGTATCACTATTTGACTTAACACTACGGTCTTTCCAGACCCTGACCTCAACCAGAGCTAAACGCACAACATACAAGAAACACACCCACTGTCTACTCGAGTTTCCTCAAAAACCTTTAATTTTAATCAGACTACGACTACACAATAATTACTGGTACTGTCTAACACAATACAGCCGATAGAATCTCTTGGCTTGCAACCACAACTTTACTTCATCAAAATCCTTATAAACATCAACTGAAAACTGATACGTAACTCATTGGCATCTTTCTTAGCCTATCATGTGTAATAAAAAGCAACTTCTATAATAAAGCAAAACTTATCAGACTTTACAGTGCACCTGTATACGGCCTACGTCTTCACACGAAAACAAGTCAACTGATCATATTGCGTAGGGGTTTGCATTTACGCAGACCATGATTATTCGAGTTTGATGTGCCAACAACTGCACTTTTTGGTTTCAAATATACGGAAAACGACTTTTGACTGTATTTTGTTTTGTTCATAATTGCGGCTTTTATTTGAGCATCAGATATCACAAATCACAACGTTGCCCCTCACCAGGAATTTCTCCTGTATCGTGGGTACCTTCACAAATATTTAAACTAACATACACAAGTACCCGACTTAAAAAAAAAACTATCTGTAGGTCATACAGATACTTGTATTCATAACGTCATTATAGCACAGTGACCATATCGACTTCACGCGGACACAATGACCGAAATTCGTGTTTAAAATGAGTCCACGTGCTGTTATTGGTCAACCAATCGTTAAGCGACGTATTAGCACCACCATGTAAATAACCACCAATGCGTCCGAGGCATTGCCAATCACCCCAGTGACCTTATAAACACACACATAACATCACGCCTGCAATCCCCGAAGGGTTAGGCAGAGGTACCCAGTATACCCACATTTCGCCAGTTATGTTAAGACATAAGCTTAACCATGTAATAGGGGTGAGCCCATTGTCACCAACAGGGCACAAATCCAGAAAATAACACTTTGCCCGACCCGGGAATCGAACCCAGAACCTTCATGCTCATAGTCGCGCTTACGACTACTAAACCAACGAAATATTAAAATGGTTCGATCTTACTTGTATCAGGAACGAAAGTAAACCAATCCTGTCCGGAGCGTCGCCTCAACCGCGAGAGCGGTTACACAGGACTTCGCGTCCTCACGCGGCTCCTACGACGATCTCGTTCGCGCTTGGAACGGCGATCGGATCCCGAAACTTGCTATACGTGACCTTCCACTCCACTTATGGTGGCTACGAGATCGCTTAGAACGCAAGGCACTAGTTTTTGAACGCGAACAACTCGATCTATCCATTGCTAACTACTACCCGCTTTTATCTAAAAATTAAAAGCCTGAAAACTAGTTTTTAACTTGTGGGCGAAAAGAATCTTTATCCCACTTCTGATATTAGGAATCAGAAGTGAAATACGTGAACAAAATAAACAATGTTTAATATCTTTTGAATTACACTTTTACAAAAATATCAAGACAAACATTTTAAACAATAATCAAATAGAAATAGCACTAGCAAATGGAATAATCAGTACACGAGCAAAAACATAAACCAAAATTAGCGAAGCACACGATAATAGTCGGGTAGCAAGTCCTTTCCGAGCGCCGTCCAAGCAAAAAGTGACCGCTGCACCGCCGCTCGCCTCGTTTTATGAACTTCTGTCCGTTGCCGCACGTCGACCGGATGCAAACCGCACGGCTACTGGCTGATGGCGTGACTTTGAGCCAACAATATGTATAATTACTTTAAAGTAGATTTTTATATAATACATTTTTTTTGTACTGGCTGTATGTTCGTTTGGATTTTCCTGACTACGCGTTGGATTTTCATGTGGTTTTTATTCGCCATAAATTTTCAGTCAGAAAACGTTTATGTATACATAGTTACATACGTATCTGCGTGACACGTCCATTGGATGATAAAACTCGTATCGTAGTGTTGACATGTTAACGTGTTGTCTTTCCACGTGAACAGCATCGCCGTGGTGGGCAGGTCCGCGGGGCAGAGTTTAATTAAAACAGGATGCAGCAAAATCTCTTTGATGCGATGGTGGAGGTTTACTGATCAGTTAATGTAGGCTTATTTAAAACAGCAGGGAACAAAATTGATTTATAAAGTAATATGTACATAGTTATCAGATGTATAAATTTCACTGGGGACATTATTAAGTTTTAAATTGTCTCTGACTCGGTTCAGTAAGAGGCTTGTAATTTTGCCAGCACAAAAAGTTCAGAAAGGTTCTTACCTTTCTATATAAAACATAGAAAGTACATACTTACTTTCTATATATATTTCTATAATTATCTTTAATTATAGTTTTCGAATTAGGTGATGATAAACCTAGTCCCAGCAAGCAGAGGGAACATTTCAGGTTAGAACGCGTGCAAAAAACCATTTTTATCTTATTTAAAAATTGGGAGCGGATAACGGGAGTTCTTGACGTAATGCAAACATGCGAACGACAGATAGGCGACGCTGAATAACTCAAACTTTAACACTAAAATTAGGCATAGCCGTATCACGCTACGAGTATGAGATAACTTTGATAAAGACGCGGATTTGACGGGGTCAAGAGAACTGTAAGTTTTTTTTTAAATGAGCAAGACATAAGATAACTTTGTTATAGCGGCTCGTCAGTTGCATTAGTTACCCAAAATCTAGAATAGTTTAATGCTGAAAGAACTATTTAACGTTTTGACCTAAATATTTAAATTGAACCGTTTAAATATATGCAAGCGGTCTATTTTCACAATTTAAACAAGACTCTGTCAATTATTCAGACTTGTCTCATTTGCCTGTTCAAGCGTTCGACCGGTCGGAGACAGATTCTCTAAATACGACCGTTAATACAAACATATTGTATTCTAGGTACGTATAAGATTATTAAAATCTTGCAGATCAGTTCACACAATTCCTAGTATCTTGTGTTGATAAGTCGTCACCTGTTGAATCAACGAAGCGGTGAATTATAAATTATGTCATGATCATCATTATCATACAAAAATATGTCACTAACTAAAGCTAAGACACATCATGCAAAAAAGCACCTTGCAAGTTAATATAAATAGAGTCTTGATTTGGATAGAATCACTCAATTTTATCTACCACTTTACGTAGGTATGTCCTGAAATGTGTGATGCAAATTGTTTGGTTTGTTTAACAATAACTTCAATAGTTTCATATCAACGCACTTTATCTCGTGGGTCATCGACATAAGGTAGATAGACCGCAAGTCAATAGGTATATACTCATACATAATAATACCGTTTATAATACAAGCAGTGTAATAGCCTAGGTTTAAGAGTTTAGTTAAACTGGTACATCATCATCATCCTATAACGTTCTCACTGCTAGGACACAGGCCTTGTCTATATGAGAGGGAATGTGCATATATAACCCACCACGTGGGCCCCGTGCGGGTACCAAAATGCAGACAGTATTTTTGTATGAAGGTGTCTGTTACCAGGCTACGCAATGTGTCCGCATTTAGTGTGCCTGATCCTGGCTCGACTTCATTAAGTCCAGAAAATATAGTTTAATATTTAAGATGTCGAAAGCCTTTGAGTAATCTGCCAAAGAGCCCAGTGAACTTTAAAACCAGTTTATTAGTCGGAATTTCGTCACGGCATGCGTATGCGCAGATGCTTACTGACTTCAGGAGATGCGCTGTCTTGTACGTAACACAAGGAGTTTTAAAACTGTATGATAATACCTTAATTCTATCTTCTAGCCGAAGTTTTGCTAAATCATCTCGTCTGAACAAGAAGTCATTACTACTAGTCACTGAATTTATATCTATTATCAGGTTTCATTTGCCAGCGACACTACTGAAATATTGGTTAGCTGGTAATTACGACGACTATCGCTCGTCCACATCATCAGCCATAAGACGTCCACTGCTGGACAATGCTCGCCCCCATTGTTTTCTAATTCAAATAGTCATTATTATCGCAAATCCATAAAGGAGGCCGATCGGCACAAACAAATAGATATATTATGATCCCAGCCATAGTTTACACGTGCATGGTTTGCAATGACGGCACGGTTAGCGCAGTGGCTCAAGCAATGGACTGCCGCGCTGCGTGTCGCGGGTTCGATCCCCGCACGGAACAAATATAAATTTGTAAGACCTACAGATAGTTGTTCCGGGTCTGGGTATTTGTGTATGTGAGTTTAAAGGTTTGTGAACGCACCCACGATACAGGAGAAATTCCTAGTGTGGGGCAACGTTTTTTTTTTTTCAAAAAAAAAAATATATAGTTTAAATCTGGCTGTGGATGATGATGATATCCGAATAGGTACGGACCCGGTGGTGACGGAAGACGGCTCAGGGTTGGTTCCCAACGATAAACCAGCATCTGTTTTAATTAAAAATATAAAACAACCATTTAACGCCTTGCTGACGCTTCCTGGGACTATGGCTGGATTTTTCTTTAGCCAGAGACTAAGTGCTGCCATGCAACGTGGCAACGCTGCCAGTCTCTTGGGCACTTTTGTCTGCTGACAGCGTTGAGGAGGAGTTTTTCGATCCCTTTTTTATAGTCTGTTGTTAGTTTAGTTTATAAATTTTGATGTTAGTAAATTTTATTTTCAACACACTTGCTCATAAAGTGGCTAAAATTTCACCGCAATTAGGCACATAATGACACCTATAATCAAACTGTGAATTTTTCATTACTATTATTCACTAGTGAGTTATAGGTTTTTTTTTTTAATTTAATTGGTTGAGTTGCTATGTTCTTAAAGAAGTTTCGATACAAAAAAGATCGTGTTCAATAGTAAAAATTAATGAATGTACCTAGTGCTTGCTCATTTCATGAAACTTTGTATTTAAATAGATAATTTAAACTTAGTACGTTTTTAATAAATAAAACTTTCACTCAAATATAATTTTTATTTTCTCTGTGATAAATAATTTGAATTCCCCATTTTGTACGTGGCTCCAAACACTATCCACGACAAGCAAAAAAAAAACCTCTTTTAGTCTATGGCTGATCGCCATAGACTAAAAAAACATAATATTTTCCCGCTACTGCGAAAAAAATACACAACTCGTTTTCACTGTTATTAGAGTTATTTTATTAGTTAAAATGTCTAGTTTTGAAGAAAATGATTCATGTTGTACACCGCCCGATGTAAGATTTGAAGCCCTTCGTTATGGAAAATTTGCTATCCGAGAACACCAAGTAGAAATATCTATTAACGTACCAAAATTTCAAGCAGTCGCAAAACACCAAGAAATCGCAGTCATTTTCTGAAAATGTGTTCTTGGCGTACTTTAGAGAATTATCTTCTAAGTACAAACCTAGCTCTTTGTGGTGTATAATACTCAATGTTAAAAAGTACAGTCCGAACGAAGAATGGAGTAGACTTAAAAACATACTCTAATTTGTCAGCTTATCTAAAAAGACTGTCAGATGGATTTAGAAGCAAGAAATTAAAGGTTTTATCGTCTAACGATGTTGAAGAATTTATAAAAGATGCTCCAGATAACCAATATCTGGTTACTAAGGTTAGTTAAACAAATTTTAAATATCTATCTACGTGACTTCAGCTTCAGCGTGTTGTGTTAAACTTAATAATTATTTTTTTTATTTTTTTCAGGTTGATTTAATATTTGGTGTAACTGTAGGATACAAGAATTAACAAATATAACTGTAAAAGACATACAGAACCATTGCCAGTAATTTATCTGAAGAGACCGCTACGCCATCAAAAACAATTAATTATAATTTTACTAACTGCACATTTACTAATTGTTTCTATAAATAAACTTTTTATCTACTAAATAAAATGTTTTTTCTTGTGTTAATAAGCTATTGCATAGCTTCTATCGCGGGCCTTGAGCGTAGAGAGCGAATCCAGAAATTCCGAAACGAAAATATTTCAACCAGGTTGCTATGGTTACGGAAAATAACAAGGTTGTCAACTGAGGTTGTCAAATTAAATAATTGATAAACAATGCTATGCAATAGCTTTACCGCGGCAGTTTCCGAGTGCCATACGTTTTTTTTTATTCGCAAGTGTGTTGAAAAACGTCGTATGATACACGTGTGTATTGATGATTACCGTCCTCGGCTTTCTTAAGACCCTCACCTGACGGCTCGGGTCTCAATGCCGCCTCAGCGATAATCACCAACGTTACACACTTATACCATAATGTACTATTATTTAATTGGTTGTTTTACATTTTATACTAGTTTAATGTTATTAATAAATTATTAATGGACTGATAACTGTGATGACGTATGATCTGTAATGTAATTTTCTAGTGGTTTAATTTTTAATATTTTGGTATCTTTCTCAAAATTGGGATTTGATGCCTTTTGGAGAAAATAAATTGAGTCCTTTTTGTCAAATGCTCAAACAGCAATAAGACAATATTTTAAAATTGTCTATTGAGATACAACACCTCACAACTATCACTTCAAAGAGACAGTCTCACAAAGTTGTCACAGGAATCACGAGGTTGTTGCAGCCTTGCAGGGCTTAGTGCTGCTTCGAACAAACATTGATACAGTGCACACAGGGTACGTGCTGTACGAGAACAGTACCGAAATTTAAATCACACAGGAGTGTCACGTTGTAACCAATATCGTCCGAGCGACGTGTTGACGCGGAACAACGGACGGTGAATATACCATGATTACTGTTGTTACTAGCACTACAGACACACATTTACTACTACATAGGAGATTCACATAATTAGGTGTCATGCTTCTGCAAAACCATTCCTGTACTATCCGAGTGTACAGGATGTTAAGTTAAAGATATTATTCTGCAAATGGATTTTTACAAATACTTTTACATGTAATTTTGTTTAGACTAGATAGTGTCTGTGTTTTGTACCTGACTGAGAAGAACTGAAGAAAAAGTTGAAGCAAAGGACATAGTCCGTTTAAAGGACAAGATAAGCAAAAAAAAAATTATCAATATTGTATTTTATTACCGTTCCTCATCTGTGTTTCTCATCCAAGTGAATTATTGTATTCTGTTTTTGAGAAAAAAATGTCTTAAACCATAAGACTATGCTGATTAGTGTCTAAGATGATCTCTTAAAGAAAAAGTCACACATATTTGTGTGGACCTGTCAAGCTTTTGCCAGTTATCGTGTAGCTCGACTTATAACTCAAGGACCTCAACGTCCGGTGTCACGGCGGATAATACCACAGATACGACATTTGACAAGGTCGCCTTATAGTACTCAAACAACCAGACAAATGTGTTATTTTCTTTCTATCATCATCATCATCATTTCAGCCGAAAGACGGCCACTGCTGGACATAGGCCTCTCCTAAGTGTCGCCACATTGACCGGTCCCGTGCGTCTCGCATCCAGCGGATCCCCGCAACCTTCACCAGGTCATCGGTCCACCTAGTGGGAGGCCTTCCAACGCAACGTCTTCCGGTTCGTGGTTGCCACTCCAGAACCTTCCGGCCCCATCGGCCATCCGATCTGCGAGCAATGTGCCACGCCCACTGTCACTTAAGCTTGGCAATTCTTCGGGCTAAGTCGGCAACCTTGGTTCTCATTTTCTTTCTATACTTTCAAGCTTTGAAAAGGTAAACCGATAGGAAAACGCCATTATTCTCTTGACAGTATTTGAAAGACAGTTATAAGCTATTGCATAGCTTCTATCGCGGGCCTTGAGCGTGGAGAGCGAATCCAGAAATTCCCTAACGAAAATATTCAAGATTTAATATTCAACCAGATTGCTATGGTTACGGAAAATAACAAGGTTGTCAACTGAGGTTGTCAAATTAAATAATTAATTATTTGCTGTTGATAAAAATGCTATGCAATAGCTTTACCACGGCAGTCTCCGAGTGCCACATTTAGTTTTTTATTTGCTAATTAAACATAGCTAAAAGGTTTAAATACTCATTAAGTTCTGAGATCTCTATGTTTTGTCGTCAACGGTGTACAATTATTAAATTAAATTTATTAATAAGAAAGAATGAAAACATATTTATTTAGCACAATATGCCACAAGTGCACACAACAAACAATAAAAAATAAAATGAACAAAAAAAAAAAGAGTGTGTGCATCTCACGACTGCGCCAAATAGGACCAGTTCAGCAAACTGCCGAGCAGCTAGTGTCCGACGCTGGTTTTCAACTGGCCCTGAGATGGTGATGTAACGAACGTAAAACAGTTTTAGTCCCTTGTTTATAAGTGTGTAGTGTGTATTAGACACAGCTAGAAGGCGACGTGGTAGACTGCGCAGGAGATGGCCCGACGAGCTGGACAGAACCAACCACCAGTGGTTTACTTTGGCCCTGGATTGAAAAATTTGGAAGACCTGTGCTCAGCACAGCAGCAGTGGGATGACACGGGCTAACAGTAACAGTTAGCTATCTAGCATAAATTATTTCTTAGTATTCAATTTAAAGTTTTACCTACAAATTAATTTTAAAAACTAAGTATGTCAACTAAAAAAATATGACAGTATTTTTTTTAATCAAACTTTTTAATAAACTAAATACCTACTTATGATTAACATTTTTTGAAGGTTAAAATTTTCATTAATTCACCTTGTAGAAAATTTAATTAGCTTGTATTACCGATTTATCATCTAGGTATTCTTCAATGGAATATCTATGGTATTAAAACAGTCGTCCCTTCCATGCTTCAAGTCCTGTCTATTTTCGCACGTTAGTTTAAAATGCAGCGTTTGTTGCTGTGGAATCGTCTCTCAGTAAATTAATAAAAAAACACGAGACGAGCCATCTGCACGCGCCGCGCGACGCTCCGCGTCTCCGTAAACGAGCCCTAGGTAAGTCACAGATTACCTTAGTCTTATGTCATTTGAAGATCTTTGGCAGATGTTACAGGTAGTCAGTGGCACGAAAGTCTGACAGCCAGTCTGACCAAGGGGTATTCTATTCTCCAATAATAGTTGGATTGTGGAGGTCAGATAGGCAGTAGATCATGTAAATACCGGTATTCAGTTGCATCAGGTTAGACTGAAAGCCGACCCCGATATAGTTGGGAAAAGGCTAGGCAGACGATGTTTGAAGTATATTTTCTCAAAAAGATTAAAGAGATAAGTAAGATAGTTTTACTGGAAAAGTACCTAATGAAAGAAGTGCATCTGAAGTGAATCTCTTTGAAGAATCAGGTAAACACATCTAGCTATTATCCGGTATACATTTTCCACTAAATGGTTCATTACCTAGTTCGAAGTAAAACCTCAGCTCTTACATATGTTATCTATCTATCTATCTATATCTATATATATTATATATATAAAAATGTTATGTTGGTTTGTGTACGCTTCAAAAACTCAAAAAGTTCTGCACCGATCAAGCTGAAATTTGAGAATGATATATAATCCGCATCGAGGATTGTTTTTACAGTATCCACGCGGGCGAAGTCACGGGCATCAGCTAGTTTTAAATAAAGATGCATTAAAAATCGTCAAGCAGTTGAGAAAAACAAGCTATAAAATCAAACCTACAAGCTGCAACTTTATCTAACAGAACATAACACGTCCTGTGATCCCCGAAGCGTAAGGTAGATGTACCTAATAGTATACTCGCATTTCACCAGGTACGTTTAAGTCTCATGCACCTAATAGGGGGCGAGCCTATGGTCCTCAAAGGGCATAGAACCACACTCCGTGGCTGCTGCTTAGCAATTCCTGATAGAAAAATCCACTATCAACTTTCCCGACCCGGGAATCGAACTAGGACCCTGCAACCACTAGACAGACTAGGCAACCTTATCTAAATAATTTAATTTAATTATTTAAAGATTGATGACTAAAACGAGAAAATTGATAAGTTAAAAGTTTATTGGCAAAACAAGAATGCTTTTAAGATGTTTACTCCTATGGCAAATTGAGTTGTGAGATGACAAAGCAGGAGGTACTTTAGATTTTCGAGCACTTCGTTGTTCCGCACTTAGACCGAGGCCACAATAGTCCAACACTAACTGCCGCACTCAGAGATATTTAATGATTACTTAAGCCACAACTTAGTTAAGATTTTGCCACTTTAATCCTTTACTAAAGTGTCAATCAAAATCTTAGCTAAGTATGTTATGTTTTGTAAGTCAAATCTTTACATCACCAAAAAAAAATACTAATAATTTCTCTATTGACCCGTTCCCAAAATGCATAACACACTTTCGATCACATTCCAAAGGATTCAAGAAAGTATTATTTTGTCACATTTTCTTCAAACGCATGAGACGTTTGAAAAAAATTAAAGTTTTCAATAAAAATTAAGTAGGTATTGCAATAACAGCTATTGTGCAATACCGTCTACCTTTTTAGTAGCACTTTTTATGTCCGAATTTTATTTTGCATAGTGGTGGATGTCAAAAACGTCATTTCGCTGAAAATCATTTGGCGTACACTCATTTACCAAAAATTCAAAACGTACAATTTTGTAAGTCAGAATCATCTTTAAGAGGAAACGCGAGTGCTGTCTCTCTCCACTATCGCTGTCTCTCTCCGTCCTCCTGCCCTCAAATTCGTGCGATAAGGACAACTACAGAAAAAAGTTATAATTAGAGGTTTGGCTCTCGCCTATTTCCTCCTCCAATATTGAACCAATTTAAAAGATATTTTAGACAATGAATAAGGAGGTTATATACTACGCCGCTATGTTTTTCTTTTTTCGTTAATAGTTGTCAAATTTGTACACTAGGACTCTGTTAACAGCGATCTAAACAAGCAATTTTGAGCATTTTTTGAGGGTTCTAGTGCTTATAAAAACAATTTATCCCCCAAAAAGGAAAACATAGGGGCATATAAATAGTTCATATTTATTATTCTGTAAAAAATCATTGCTCTAGGGTCATTAACCAAAAAGAAAACAGGCGAGAGCGTTTGTATGGAGAAAATACCACTCGCATTTCCTCTTAAGCATAAACTTCATTTCCAGAATCATTAAAAAGTAGAACCATCATATTGCCGAAAGTTCACAATCGTCTTTTCGCATACATTTGATTTCATAAACATTCGGCGAAACGATAATTCTATTAAATAATTGTTTTGCCTTAAACACATTCGTTCAAAGAAGAATATGCAAAGTGTGTTACGCGAAATAAATTTCGGAGCATCAAGTTTCTGCCAGATAGATGGTACCCTTTTTTTTTTTTTTGGTGGGTGGAAATCGAATAACCCCCCCCGCTCTTGGGCAGAGCGAAGGGGAGTGTCAGACTTCTACTGACTAAAAACCAAACCCATGTTCCTTCTTCACCCTTGTGTCGAAGCCGCGTTATCCTTTCGACAAGCCACAGCCCCGACGGGAACCACAGCCCCGACGGGAGCCACAGCCCCGACGGGATAGATGGTACCCTTGTTCAATATTTCTTGTATATCCTTGAAGATAGTCAGGATTTGTGCCCGGTTGATTTTTATTTTTTCTTTATAAGAGCTTTATCGCTGAGCGATAACTCGCCCTATAAAATCAACAATACTTAACACTAAAACTAACAATAATTATTTCAAAACAAAAGCTGCTAACTTATATAAAATCCGAGCTTGTTCCGATAAAGGACAAGCCAGGATTGCGTTACATACTCCCACATCATATATTTTGGTAATTCCAAGTAAACTATATCTCATAAAGCCTCATTCCGTACACACGGCAATTGGATGTGCCCTTACAGGGTTCATGTACCTAGCTGTACGCATTTTGTAACATCTTTCTAGGGTTCCGTAGTTTACAATACGGCATGCAAAATAAATGAATATTAATATTATACTAATACTAATATTACAAGGGACTTGAAACATAATTGACGAAATGTGGGTGTACTACTATTAGATACACCTCTGCCTGACCCGTCAGGGGTTATAGGCGTAATGTTATGTTAATGATTGCATTAAGATTGTGAAAGTATTCCGGAATTATTCCGTGGGTGTAAAAAGTAGGGGTAGTACTACTAAAACTGTGCAGTACTATAAATAGTGACTTTCAAAATTTTGGTCAATGTTATTTCTAGATAAAGACATCTAGCCTAATTACAAAAGGAAGCAGGCAGGAATAGTAGCCGTTTCTCGGAATCAGAAATCGGAATGTTCTCGAACGAATAAAATCGAAAACCCATACCGGTTACGCGTGGTGGATTGCGGTTCACTCCCTCCGACAGTTGAGACCTTTATCCCAGCTGTGGGGGGGGGGGGGGCTGGTTACTGGCTGATTATAATATTTAGTTGCCAATCTAGCTTTGCACTGTATCAATTTGAAACTTGGTATCAGTTCCACTGACCAGCTGGGTGGGTCGCGAGACTGCCTCCAGGACCTTACCTAAGTTACTGGTATCGATTTTACATTTAGTTTACCATACCCTCCTGTCAAAATACCTGTAAAAAAATACCGGTATAGTTCTTTTTGTGATACTTTTATTTACTTTTGTTTTCAGACCGATGCAGATGGGACTAACCCCTTTTATGTAAGTGGATAAGTGTTCAGTCACACTTATTCAAATAAACCTGGATGCAGTGTTGTATAATATTGTAAATTTAATTTAATACTAACTTTTGGCTAAGTTATTTTATAATTACTAACAAAATATGGAATTTATTCTGAAATAAAATATTTGAATTTAGAAATGCTTAATAAATTTGTTATTTTTTTTTGCCTAAAAGTAGTTGCCATTGGTTAGTATTGATTTAATTAATTCCTAGTTATTTTCATTTTCAAGGGTTAGTTCCTATTAATCCCGCCTTACTAAAAAACAGAAACATAGAGTTTAAAACTTGTTACGAGTACAGACATATTATAATCATCTGAAACAATGATAAAACTCTAAAAAAATGAGTGGATTCAAAAATGTGTAAAAAAACTCGTAATAAACGATTAAAACCAGTCATAAATGATGAATTATGACGTAGCAAGCAAGTTTGACGAGTGAGGAGATCATTTAAATACTTACGTTTATATACTTTTATTATGTCACTGGTATTTGGATTGACGTAAATAGGTAACAATCATTACGGTTTTGTCTTCTAAAACTATCTGTGATAAAAAGTACCTAAACGATAGTTATTTTTATACACGTCTTTTGAAGTAAATATTTCGTTTTAAGAACAGAGAGTTATGTTTGATCATAAGATAAGTTAAAAATCTGAGGAAGATTGACATTATGTGCAGTTGGTAAGTGAGATATATCGCTGCCTTCACAGAATTGGGGCTGTGGCGCCTAGGGTACCTATGTGGGGCAACTTTATGCATCTCACAAAGTGATGTAGAGTGCTAAGCCTCCGACCAAACAACTTAAACATTTTCGTACAGTCAACTATGAGACTTAAAAAAATAACCATTATTCTTTGCGGTGATCGATTCTTTGGAATAAAACCTGTTCTGTGATTTTTTTTTTTTTAAACTCGTGTACGGCTGGCAACAATAAATTCGGAATTCGAAAACACGACATCCGACTTATTTTACTTGGCGATTTGACCTCATTTAAGATTGCACACTTAGGTAAATAATTATATTACTTTAGTAGACCGAAATGCAAACTGTGCTTGAATTAAATTAGCTTGGGTAATCAAACAGCTGTAACAATACACCCGTAGGTAATACCTTGCAGTTGTATAAATGGTCGTGAGACAATAAGCGTTTTATTGACACTATACTGAAAATTACATTATTGTGCAACCTACACGCTTCCTATTTCCTATGTAAAATCGATATTTTCTAAATTATGAATTACCTACCTACCAGTTTATTTTTTAATCAATGAATATAATAAACATATTTTATAACTGGGTTACCCTAAACTTTATCAACGTAAAATTATCTGTAAATTATCAACTGATACTGGGCACAATTTTTCGTGCATTACTAATTCAGAATAACAGCTACGACTGTGCTGCGAATAGGACATGCATTGAATAAATTCACAAATACATTTGTAGATAACTTAAAGTAGGGAAATCCTTCCAAACTGTACGTAGGTATGCTCATTTATATTTTATTCAAACAAACACAAACTAAACACCGCGAGTTAAAATGTTTCGTAGTTCTGTTGCAGAAACCGGCTCCGTCACCGATACCTAGTTATTACTTTAACTTTGTCAATATTCAAACACAAATCTTTTGTCCAGTTCAAATGAGTCAGGCGCGTACAATAAATACAAAATTGCGAGGTCTAGACTGCGCGAAGTCAAAAAAGTTTTTATAAACTTATTTTTCAGAATCGTCGCGAACTGGTTGTGTGCCGGCTTTTTAGCAAATTTTGAGAAAAGTCTTACCTGTACTACTGAGGAGGCAAGGACTAGCAGAAGGGCCGCAAGCGGGACCCTTCCGGTCCTCATGGTGGTCCGAAAGAGTTTGAAGACGAATGTTGGCAAGTTAGTCCGTCGACCGGTAGGCGGTCTCGCGCGTCGTCGTCCGCGCCGCACCACTGTCGGACCGCGAGTGATGGCCGCGCCCGCTCCGCTCGTCTGCACCGCTGGGTTCCTCCGCTCCTCTCCTCAGTTCGCGTCCCAAGTCCAGAAGCGCACGCAACGACCCGCTCCGTCGCTGCACACTGCATACAGTGCTTCCTACGCAGCCTGCGACACACTCACATCGCCCGGCCTCCGGTACCAGTTCTAAAATATGCATTCGTAATCATAATAATAATATGTATCTCATCACTAAGGACTCTTTTTAGGGTTCCGCAACTGAATGCCAAAAAATGGAAGGTTGTATTCTGTGAATCACCTTACGATTTCCCATACACGGAACTGGAACTGAAAAGAAAAAAATAAGATCATCAAACCTATTGGTGGCGGGGTGTCTGTAGATAGGTTTTCAAAAATGACATTAAGTTTTCTAAACCCATTTGTTATCAAATTCAATCGCTTGAAAGATAGGCAATTCCTAAATTTAAAACTAACTATTAAAACTAACTAAAAAGTTATAATGCTGTAGATCTCTATGAAAACGTTAAACTATAGTTAGTTTGAACGAGAAATAGTTAGTAGTTTTTGAGATAGAGAACATTTAAAGAACTGCGAACATATCTTTGTCATTCATACAAACATTATGAAAAACAAACTTAGCACAGAATATGTATTTCTGTTGCCGCTATAACAAAAAATAATACAACATAAAAGGGGGCTGCCCTACTCAAGGTACGGAACCCTTCATGTGCGAGTCCGACTCGGACTTGGCCAGTTTTCATAGATCCTAAACTCAATTATTTCTGTTAAGCTTGAGTATGCAAAAGTGAAGTAATGGCATGGCATTCTGGAGCAGTATGAAGTGTAAAGAAAAATAGTTCGTCTCTTTCCCGCGTATGAGACTGTGAGCCCTGCAAAGTTCCATGACCCCTCTCCTGCGCTTATCACAATGGCGCAATCATAAATCAAAAAAGCCTTATGTTTTATCGTGTTGTGGAAAGAAAAAGATTCGTTATTTCTTTAGCGTAGAGTTTGAATTGTGTTACTAGGTGAGTCGTAGTGATTCGAAGTGATATCGTTATTTACTTACTCGTCGCGCCCAATTCCCTGGCTCAGTAAGTTATACCTACTCGCATTTAATTATAGTTCATTATATTTTCAAATAACAAAAATCTAATGAATACATTGTGCTATTTAATAACCGGATGGAAGATGATAGTTTTTAAAAGTAACAGGAGAACGAAATATTATCTGATTTCATTTGATTTTATTGGAAGCAATGCAAGATTCTGAAAATTTTGGACATCGAACATCTTAATACTTTCAACAGTAATCTAGCTAGTTATAAGTGGTAGATAAGAGTTCTTCAGAATTGGGTTAGGTTATAAAAGGTTAGGTGAGGCTATCTAGAGCCATCTGCGCATCACGATAAACTTTAGTTTGGGGATGTAAGAACTCAAATTAGACGACGCGTTGTTTTTCAGTATGGCATGTCGACAGTTCTCTTTTTGCTTTTTTGGTCGGGATTCTATTCCCGCTCGAAAGAATACGACGGAAGTCTTATTATTATCTGTTTCAGATATCAATTGGTTGCTGCGGGTTGTTCGAAAGAGATACCGCGGCCTCGACACAAAGGGCTAGGAACGAATATGGGTGGTTTTTAGCCAGAAGAAGTCTGACACTCCCTACCGCTCTGCCCAGAGCGGGGAAGTCATCATCAGTCAGGTTATTTACCAACCCCAAAAAAATAAATAAAAAGGTACAATTGGTAGATGAATATGTGAGATTTCTAACCGTTAACCGTAGGTCTCAAGTATAACTAATACCCACCTTTTGGTTCGTTAAGTCGTAGTGTAGTTGGTGCCTTCTGATTTAGAAAACCACCTTAAGTGAAAGTTATATTAGGGTATTGTTTATTTCCACGGTTCAGCATAATTTAAAATCACGGAAGATTTTACTATCCCGTAAGTGACAGTGTAAATCCAGATTAAATTCGTTCTTAAACATATTAAAAATACTATAGGAACTTGGTTTCCTGTATGAATTTCCGTTTTTGTTTGTCGAACAATACTCGAAATTTTTCCTAAAGGTTGTATGTTAGCGGAGTATATATTTTTCCCGGCTACCTTTTTGTAGGTAATACGCTAGCACCTTTCACATGGGCGCCTGGTAAAGTGTGGTTGGGTTTAATACCTCTTCCTACACTTTCGGTTAGAGTACGGGCGTGATGTTAGGTATATGTGTAATGTGCTGTACATAGTTATTAAATAGTAAATCCATATAAATAATTGGCTGACGGATTCGTTTAAATATTGAAATAAGTGAATAACAAATAAATAACTAATTTTCCCTGTAGTTTCATGCCAGTTATTTTAAATAGGTAGGTAGTAAAATCCAAACAACCAGAATGAATGGGATCGTCCTGTGTACATTTGCACAGATTTACAATGATTTTTTGACTAAAGTTGTTCATGGATTGCAATTTCGGGACCGGGACCGCGGGATTCCACCTACAAATACAATAATTATTTTTGAGTTTATAGGTTCTGGACTGCGGTCCGGGTCTCGATAGCCCAACGACCCATTATAATAATATTTAGTTCAACATAATGGTTATTGGTTATAGGATGCTTAATAACTATGTACTTTTTTATTTCATAAAAGTAAACTCTTATTAATATTTTAGCGATATTAATTACGGTCCGTAAAATTGTTGTACCTAGGTACGTTTTCCGGTTGTATGTTGTGGTTATTGCGCAGCTTTGAAGCCTATATTCAATTTAAAGTTAATTAAGATAAGCTGACTTGCCTGTTGGAGTCTGTGAGTATAAGATCCTCACACTGATAGAGGGCTACACTATCACCGATACCGTGACGATGGCCGTGACTGATGTTTTAAAATTAGTACTTTTTGATACAAGTGCGGAAAGTTTGTTATTGCATTCGAGGTGGAATGAACACCCGATCCGTATGTTGAGGGTGTTCACGGGGTCGAGAAATGCAATAACAAATTCCCACGTGTTTCAAACCACGTTTTTCAATACACTTTCGAAGAAATAAACTAATAAAACGATAAGTATTTTTGTCATCAATTTTTAGAAGACTATGATTTTTACCCACGACGGAACGGAGACGGTATATGCATTTGGGGTGAGAGGTTGTTTGTTTGTGTGTTTGTGCAAATACATGTTGCCATTTTTCTCCAAAACTACTACTAATGGGGATAAAAACATACATACACGTCAAACACATAACCCTCCTTTTGGGCTTCGCCGCAGTCGGGCAATAAAGACTGAGTACATAAGAGGGAGTCTGAAAGTTGCGCCGGTGACTGTAAAACTGTGTAAAAATCGGTTATCTTGATATGAACATGTAATGTGTATGTAGTGTCCATTGAGTTTCTTGCCCGCTAAGATCTACGCTAGGGAATGGGCAACTAAAGTCCTTTCATAAGTTATTATACCTTGTTACCGTGATTATAGCTTCGTTTTATTTGTTTTTCTGACATTCACAAAGTACCTATAATGGTCTAATAAAATAAAACAATGCGAAGGAATGAGGAAAATGTAGTATTTTTTTTTGAGAATGTTCATTTTATATTTTAATGGAAAAGTATGAAATCCGTCATTGTATACCTACAATGTGTACAATCCCTAAAATAGATAGGAAATCTAATATATTTTGTAATATGCACTTTTCTTAAGAAATCTATACATTTCCTAAATAGCAATCGGAAATGTTTTACAACCCTCCTCCTTCCTCTGAGTATGTACTGTGAGACCCCGACATACCCTGCGAACTCGCTACTAGGCAAACTTGGATGCAAGAGCGAGCGAAGCGAGCTTGGGACTTGGGGCACCCCGACTCGTTATTTTATTCAAACCACCCATAAGTAAGAGCCCCGCGAAGCGGCCCTAGAGCAGTTAGGTTCCAATAATTTTATTTGGTAAACAATAAACAACTAAATGAATATAACGCATACTAAAACTCTATATAATATCGTCATCAGCCTATATTGTTCCCACTGCAGGGACTCAGGCCTACTCTCTAGGAGCCAACCCCCCCTGGGTTGGCTATATAATATATAGCCAACTTATTATGTCAACGAGAGCCTTAATAAAAAGTCTGATTTCAGTTTACAAACGTGTTTTATTTATTTTAGTCACAGATAGCATTACTTTTTTTTCAACACACTTGCACATAAAGTGGCTTTAATTTCACCGCAATTAGGCACATAATGACACGTATAATCAAACTGTGACTTTTTCATTGCTATTATTTACTAGTGAGTTATAGGGCTTTTTTTAAATAATTTTATTGGTTGAGTTGTGGTTGAGTTGCTGTTCTTAAAAAAGTTTCCATACAAAAAAGATCGTGTTCAATAATAAAAATAAATTAATGTACCTAGTGCATGCTCATTTCATGCAACTTTGAATATAAATAGATAATTTCTACTTGTACGTTTTTAATAAATGAAACTTTCACTCAAATTTTCATTTATTAAAAACGTACGTACTTTTGTAATAAATAAAACTTTTTTGTTTAAATAAAGAAACCTCATTCTTTTAGTCTATGGCCGATCGCCATTGTTACAGTATTTTAGGTGAGAATTTCATGGTGGCGCCACTGGTCAAGAAAAATGCATCGCTACGTCAAACTTAGTACCTACATTTATTTTTTCCGTGTTTTCCCGCCTGCTCAGATAAGTTGGTCAAACAGATGCGCGCGCATAGCATAATTTTTCCCGCTATTGTGAAAAAAAATTCAGAACTCGTTTTAACTGTTGAAGATGACTTTTTAGTAGGTATTATTTTCTTCACAAGTGTGTTGAAAAACGTCGTATGATACACGTGTGTATTGATGATTACCGTCCTCGGCTCTCTTAAGACCCTCACCTGACGGCTCGGGTCTCAATGGCGCCTCAGCGGTAATCACCAACATTACACACTTGCACCATAATGTACTATTATTTTTATTGTTTGTTGTGTGCACTTGTGGCATGTACTAAATAAATATGTTTTCTTTCTTTCTTTCTTTTTTACTATTATATTAGGTCTTTACCTATGAAATTGCCGTTCTACAGTAGGTACTGGCCATTTCAAATCAAAATATTTTTTGTTAAAGAAGCTGATGATACACAATCTACGGCTGAATTAGCAGCAGCTTTCGACGTTAGCGTCAAAACAATATTGGTTCATTTGCGTCAAATTGGCAAGGTAAAAAAGCTTGACAAATGGGTGCCCCACGAACTCAATGATCGCCAGCGCGAAGTACGCGTCGAGACGTGCCTTGCACTGCTCAACAGACACACAAATGAAGGAATTTTGAACCGCATTGTTACCTGCGATGAAAAATGGATCCTGTACGATAACCGTAAGCGCTCAGCAAGTTGGTTGGATCCTGGTTCAGCACCTAAACAATGCCCTAAACGAAAACTTACCCCTAGAAAAGTGATGGTCACTGTTTGGTGGTCTAGCGCCGGTGTGATTCATCACAGCTTCTTACCAAACGGGGTGAGCATTACTGCAGATGTGTACTGTGAAGAACTGAACACAATGATGGAGAAGCTGGCACATCTCCAACCAGCATTGGTCAATCGCTCGTCTCCGCTGCTCCTGCACGACAACGCGCGACCTCATACTGCACAGCAGACGGTCTCCAAGTTGCAAGAACTGGGGTTGGAAGCTCTCCGTCATCCGCCCTACTCACCAGACCTTGCGCCTACAGACTACTACTTTTTCCAGAATTTGGATAACTTCTTGGCGGGAAAAAAATTCAATACCCGAGAGGCAGTACAAAATGCCTTTGAAGAATTTGTTGAATTTGTTTGTTGAATTTGTTGCATTGATTGCATGGGTGATTACTTCGATTAATACAAATAAAAAATAGGTAGGTACATGAAAAAAATTCGTTTAATTTTTTTCAAACAAAACGGCAATTTCATAGGTAAAGACCTATTATATCACCTATACCTAGTATCATCTCGGAATTGCATACAATTCCTTGAAAATACATACAATCCACAGAAAATTTGTGTAATAAGGAATCTTTGAAACATTATTTTACACATTTTCTAAGTAGGCTCGGAAGGGTATATATTATTTTCTAGGAATTGTGTTGAATTGTGCCATGGCCCACACGCTCTCCAGATCAAACTTCATTGGACTTTTCTGTTACGCCATTGTCCTAAGCTAGTTTGAAAATATGATGGGAAAATGGATTAAACCTTGAAGTCATGTATCAGTATTCTTTTTTAGGGTTCCTTATTCAACATGGAACCCTACTATGTTTCGCCATTCGTCTGTCTGTCTGTCCGTCCGCACTATATCTCAAAGACTCTGAGTAGGTACTAGAAAGCTGTAATTTGCCATGAATATACAAATTGGTTACACCGACCAAGTAGTATTCTTTTTTGTCTTTTTAGGGTATCTCCAGTACAAATTAAAGTGGGGATATTTTTTTTTTCTCGCGAAGCCCATTGTGTGTGCCCAAATTTCAATAGGTATATTATTCGTTTAAAATATCATACTGTATGAAGATTTGAGAATTATCTACTACGTTACTTACTTTAAATTAAAAATAATTAGTCTGAACTTAAAATAATAAATCGTAAAGAAGCATGAATTATCTTATCTGAAAATAAAAACAAAAAACAATGATGCTATCATAAAAACCTTGGTAACCTACTCAAAAAAAAATCATTAAATGTTGTGTAATTCATTCACGAATCTTTCTTAGGTTTATTTCATTACTTAATAGTACATTGATAGCCTAGGGGTGAAAGCTTTAACCCCCCGAGATAAACACTAGCTGCGCTTTTCATTACGAATATATATAATTATAATATTCGATTATTTAGTCAGACTTGCACATGAAGGGTTCCGTTTAATTTGTTCTATTTCTTGTTAAAACGGCATCAGAAAAACACATTTTGTGATAAGTTAGTTTTTCATAATGTTTGCATGAATGACAAAGTTAAATTTGCGGTTTTTTAAATTATCGGTATCTCAAAAACTACTTACTATATCTCGTTTAAACTAATTTTGGTTGAAAGTGTTTATTGCGATCTACAGTATATATTTTTTTTAGATTTTTGACACACAAATTATCCCTTTGGAAGTGTCTATCTTTCTAACGTAATTGACTTTGAGAAAAATGGTTTTAGGAACCTTTTTTTTTTTTTTTGGTGGGTGGAAAATCATCGAATAACCCCCCCCCGCTCTTGGGCAGAGCGAAGGGGAGTGTCAGACTTCTACTGACTAAAAACCAACCCATGTTCCCTCTTCTTCGCCCTTGTGTCGGAGCCGCGGTAACCTTTCGATATCCACAGCCCCGACGGGCGTCGGCCCTTGCGGGCCCCTCCTTGCTGACATCTCTTTGAGGCGCGCGTGGAACACGTACGCGCCGCCGACACGGTCTGTTGCCGTCATGACGACGGCCGGACGGCGAGCTAGCCCGTTACTCACCGTCCACAGGCCCGCGTCTACGGTGGCCGGAGGTCATCGCGTGACCCCCGACGCCCGGAGCGCCTTCCGCGGCGGCTGGGACGTTGAGAGGTTCTCTCCCTCTCTCGTTCCGCCACCTCCTTCGCTAGCATCACTGCTTCGCAGAAGGAGGCGATGGCGTCCCATTCCTCCTCGCTCCGGACCATGGCTTGCACCAGGGCCGGACGCGAGAGGTCACCGCCGCCGATCGCCGCTACGAGAACACGGCGGGGCTCCGCCCAAGCAGGGCACACCTCCACAGTGTGCTCCACCGTGTCCTCCGGTCGATCCTCGCAGTGGAAGCATCCGGGCGTTTCCTCCCGCCTGATTCGGTGCAGGTACCTCCCGAAACACCCGTGTCCGGTGAGGACCTGCGTCAGACGGTAGGTGAGGGCGCCGTGGCGCCTCTCCAGCCACTCCTCAAAGAGGGGACTTACCGCCACTATCGTGGCGTGCCCTGTGGTTTTAGGAACCTCGATGTAATTTCTAAAGACCTATCTATAGACACCCGACACGAACAAGTTTGATGAAAAAAATGTTGTTTCATTTCCATGTATGAGGACACCTTTTATTTTTGGATAAAAATCGTACCGTCGTAATCGTCGTATCGTATTCTAGGGCTGAAAAGTATTACTTTCAACCCGTTCCTCAGGCAACTCAAACCTACTTTCCGAGTATGAGTAATGAAAAAACTTTAAACATTCGGCTAACTGTTGTTTTTTTTGGAGTTTGGGGAATCATCAAATGACTCCTCCCGTTCGCGGTAGGGAGTGTCAGACTTCTACTGACTAAAAATCATCCATGATCCGATTCCGGGATTCGGCTTACCCTCTTTTCAGAAATCAGGCACAAATCCAGACTCTCAATCAATCAGATCAGTCTTCCTTTCAGAGAAATTCCGGATGAATAACCCAATAACAATTTGCCCGACACGGGAATCGAATCTCTCCGCTCTCAGCTCCGTGAGTACGACCCCAGAGGTCGCGTTCATTTTATTTTCAAAATACGAACCTAGCGTAAAATCCATATAGGTAACGACGGGGAAGTGCCAACAACTCCTAACTTACTAAAACCAAAGGGGTTTGGCTAGCTTTGTATGGGCTAGTGGCGTCATTTTTTTTTTGAGCGGCCACTTTTAATTTTCATGTTATTTTGTTGTGCTGTGTCAAATACACATACATGTTAAATTATTTTTGTCCTAAGTCATTTCTAAACTGAGATATTTGAGTTTGAATATTATAAAAATGTCTTCTTCAATTACTGTTCTGCGTAAAGAAATCTTAGTTATGTGTTTAGAAGGTTGATATTAGAGCTGGCTTAATAATAACTGCTACTTGGGTCGATCTTTAGGTTAGGCCACGCTTGCCTAGGTGGGTCTGTGGATGGGTGGGTGTGGATTATATACCGAGTTTCCTCCGTGCCTTGGAAAGCACGTTAAGCTGTTGGTCCCGGCTGCCATATATAGATCTTTTGCAGTCGTTACTGGTTGTCAGTGACCTGACTCTGTCTGACAACCAGTCTTACCAAAGGGTATCGTATTACCCAGTATTAACTGGGACGTGGAGGTCAGATAGGCAGTCGCTCCATGTAAAATACTGATATTCAGCTGCCTCCGGTTAGACTGGAAGCCGACCCCAACATAGTTGGGAAAAGGAATAAATAATACAAGAGCAATATTGCATCCAGCCCTTGTGTAGCAGTTTCTACGAGAATGTACACGTAAATGTCTGTCTAGATGAATGTGTAATTCGAGTCCCGCCGACACGATTCAGACTTCGCTGGCTACAAATGCAAAATGCACTGTTAATTACATCCATGGTGTTATACATCCAAATCTTAAACATATAAGAGTCTAAAGAGGTATGCTGGGTCTGTCACAATACACAAACGATCACAATGCCAAGTCTTTATAATGCATCAGCCCATAGATAACAGACATCTACGTACGTATTTAATTTATTTTGATTATTTTTTCATCGTTGGCCAGCACTAGGAACTTCAGTCTGCTGTATCGTGGGTGCATTCACAAACATTTAAACTCAAACACACAAATACCCAGACCCGAAACAACTATCTGCAAGTCATACAAATATTTGCCCTGTGTGGGAATCGAACCCGCGACACGTAGCGCAGCAGTCAACTGCTTGAGCCACTGCGCCTACCGTGTGGTCTGAATTCTGAAAAAAATACGACTGGAACCTTAAACAGTGCAATAGACTGTAATAACTTCTTCGATTTTAATGAGCAATTCAAAACCAAATATCTCCGTTCCGATTAGATTTAGAGAAATGCATCCATAATATTTTTGGATCGCTTTTATCTGTTCTTTCATAATATCCAAGTTTCATTACTGGCCGCGCTACTTCAAAACGACGCCAACTTTAGCCAAACCCCTTTGACAGGAGGCGAAAATAACCGTTTTTTTTAAATTACTTTTTAGACCTTAACATAGGAGACGTTTCTTCGGTGCCTAGCTACGTCAATTTTGCGAATTTCAATTCATTTAAGAGTAGACGCGCAATTTCATTCTCTATCAAACTGCATTCATAACCTTCTTTCTTTTTTAATAGTCTGTATTTAGAAGTGAGGACTTTTAATTGGCTGTCAGTCTCACATACTATTTCTTAATCTATTTGTCTTAGCTGTAAGTCTTCCATAGTTAATAAATAAATAAATAAATAAATAAGTCGTTTTCGTAAAACTGTAATTTTTTAAAAAAAGAAGAAGGAGTTGTTGGCACTTCCCCGTCGATATGTGAGAATGAGATACCACCATATAGTAAGGCTGTTATTTTTGTGTGCGACTACTAAGGACGAGGTAGGGGGTTCGATTCCCGAGGCCGGGCAAGTGTTGTTGGGTTTTTCAATCAGGAATTTCTCAGTAGCAGCCACTGTGTCTTGTTTGATTGAGGTGAGCCTAAAAATAAAAGATCCATATCTTTTCCATATTTTTTTTTTTTTTTTTTTATTATAAATGGGCTTGCTCTTGACTTCAATCTTGCCCTAAGGGCATAGATGATGTCGACGAGGGAACGAGCTTACCCAGTAGAAGCCTGTTTACTCGCGACTTAAACAAATTAGGGTTAATGAACTCGGAAAAACCGACGCAGGCAGGGAATTTTACTGAAAATCAAAAATCTAATTAATAATGTCCATTATTATTGAGAATCGACCATCTTACAATAATTATGAAGGGGGCAGAAAACACTAAATAAGTGCCATTATTTACCACCGGGGTCGTAAACGCCACTAGTTAGTGCCAGCTGCAGCGTTTCACTGCATTAAAACCTTTTTCTTCAATAAAACCTTAAAGCCACTAAACTCATTTATCATTCTTTTTCTTCATCTAGCCTTGTAATTTTTAAAAATGGAGGAATAAAAAATTTATAGCGTTCCATATCAAATTGTATTACAGTATGACCACTTATACATCCGTATTTATAAACAAGTCATAGTAATTACTTGAGTAAATGTCATTATTTTTTAAGATACGATTTTTTCTCTGTAGTTTAATCATTCCTTGATGTTAAAATTATCAAAGGTTAGAATTCTTAGGTTTGCTTTCATTGACGGTTCTAACTTCGTTTAAATTCTTGCCCATTGCATAAAAACTTTTGCATAAGTAATTACTTAAGTCCAAGTAATAGTTTGACTTGTTTATAAATACAGGTGTAAGTGTGCAGTTCATGGCGGCGCTGCTTGTCTAGAAAACACGCATTGATATGTCAAACCTAGTACATTTATTTTAGTTCTGTGTTTTCCCGTTTCACAGATAAGTTGGTTGAAGTGTATTCATTTCGTTGTTTTGAGATTAACAAGGAGCACATAATTTGTAGAGAATTAATTTAAAAATATTGTATTTCAACTCTGTGAACTCAGGCTTCTTCTCAGGGAGAGCGATCGCCTTTAATCCAACACACTGCCCAGTGTGGAAGTTAAAACATAAAATTAACAAAAACATAAAATTCATACTATAAATTAAACAAAGACTTCAACATTACGATGGTCATAGGTTGACAGCTCGTAACCCACACTTTTTCACAAAATGAGTTTTATACACCAATTTTTTTTAAATTAAACGCCGAATCTTTCCATTGCTAACTCGTAATTTACAAAAAATGTCATTCGAACAATAATTGACAACTCACAGTTAACAGGTATCAACTTGCCCTCACTAGCGCGCGAGTTACGAGATGTCAACGCAAATACAGTTCGCAACGTAAGATTACGGCGCGAGTTTTAATTGTTTTAAAATAGTTTTATGTTTAATTAGCACTTTAAATACGTCTATTTATTTTCGAAAAGTGTCCTAAAAGGTATATTGGTAATTCTTTTTATTTTATTTTACGTAAAATGGTCAATAAAACCTCACTAATGAAATTTTAAGCCATTCTATCATCCGTAGTACCTTAATGTAGGTAATACAATTAATAAGAAGTATTGAGTTAATCAACATTTCAACAATATTTGAAGTAATACTTACTCGTAATCATAATAAAACCATATTTAATAAGTAGTAGGTGTGAGACAGGGAGACGTCATATATCTCCGAAGCTGTTCACCGCTGTACTGGAGCATATCTTCAAGGTTCTGGACTGGAGAGGACTAGGCATAGGCTAGGTATAGTTGCATTGCTGAGACCATGGAGGACCTCAGTACAATGCTCAATGAACTCAGTAGAGCTTCCGAAAGAGTGGGTCTTAAAATGAACATGGACAAAATCAAGTTCTGTTGAATGCCCATGTAACATTAACATTAAGATCGAAGACTACACTCGAAGTTGTAGACGACTATGTTTACCTGGGACAAACGGTCCAGTTAGGTAGGTCTAACTTTGAGAAAGAGGTCAATCATTGACTCCGACTCGGCTGGGCAGCGTTGAAGTAGCGGGAAAGCTGAGTCTTATCGTCCAACTTACCGCAGTGTCTCAAGACGAAAGTCTATGGCCAGTGTGTGTTACCAAAGATTACATACGAGACCGAAACGTGATCGCTCACAATGAGCCTCATCACCCAAAGGACAATGAAGAAGGCTATGCTCGAAGTTTCCTTGCGTGATATGATCAGAAATGAAGACATCCGCATGAGAACCAAGGTTACAGACGTAGCCCGAAGAATTGCCAAACTTAAGTGGCAGTGGGCAGGGCACATTGCTCGCAGAACGGATGGCCGATGGGGCCAGAAAGTGCTGGAGTGGCGACCGTGAACTGGAAGACGTTGCGTTGAGAGGCCTCCCACTAGGTGGACCGGTGACCTGGTGAAGGTTGCTGGGATCCGCAGAATGCAAGACGCACGGGACCGGTCAATGTGGCGACACTTAGGGGAGGCCTATGTCCAGCAGTGGACGTCTTTCGGCTGTCGTGACTGCCTCGTTGGTCTAGTGGTCGCAAGCACGACTGCTGAGCATGTTGGCTTTCTCCATCAGGAATTTATCCGAAACAGTCACGAGTCTGGATTTAAGTTGATCGCTATAGGCTCGCCCCCGATTACACGGGACTTAAAAAACATAACTGACGAAATGTGGGTGTTCTATTAGACGAACACCTTTGCCTAACCCTTCGGGGATTACAGGCGTTATGTTATCTCTCTTTTTACGATAATTTGCCGCACATTTAATCTAATGAAACATTGTTTTTTTTTTAATTGACACCACGTGAGTAACTGTTGACTGCTCGTAACACGTAAATAGTGAGGATTTTTGAACATTGTTTACTCGTAACTCTTTTATTATTGATTATTTAGTAAAAAACCTATGTGGTGATTACATTTTTTTAATTATATCAATAAATAATTCGATTACCTACCAACTACTTTTTTGTTTTATTTTATTTCAACTTATTTTCGAAATTATACAGTTTTTTGTCTCTCCTGTAAAATTTGACATAATGCAGATACGTGCTGTCAACCTATGACCATCGTTATTTTAAACTTAACAATAAGTTACTGGACAAAAAGTTTTTTTCTAACATATTTATAGAGTCTATTTTGCCTAAAATGCATTGAAGAATTGGAAATTGCTTGCAAATTACCTACTTTTCGCCTCGAACTCAGACCAATAAAAAAGGGTCGCGAATTATTGACAGGAAAAGGTTTTTTTTTAATTATAATAAAATTAATATGATTCTTATATATAGGATCCTACAATATTTAGGGTCCGTCCACACAGACCATCTCAAAGAGGAGAGCAGATTTTTATCACGTTTAAAAAAAGCGGTAAAATAAAAATTGGAAAAAAATGTTGACACGCTCTTGGCTGGTTTTTTATATCACTTCATTTATCATTGAGACAACGCTTAGTATGAAATAACGCCGGCCGATGCTCTTTGATTCAATCCGTGTAAACAGACCCTCAGGTAGTGTAGAAAATCAAATTAATGATGTCACAATGTAATGAAAATAAAAAACATTGTTTTTAATTTAAATGCAAATACATTGAGTTTAAGCCCCCCCCCCCCTCACTCCTCCCACCTGCAACCAAGTGTCGTTGGAGCGCGTAGCTTGTAGCCACGCGGCGCGGTAATGTCCTAGGCAGACTGTAATGCGGGCGCCACACTATGCTCCTTGCGCTGCTCATCGCTTTGCTCCTCGCGCTGCCGCTATTTGCCGCGATGTTGCCCGCTCTGCCCACACACTGCTCTACTCGCGCAAATAATCGCGCAATTAATCGCGACGCTCCTCACTTGGCATTTGCCTTTGGTGGAGAATGGACGACGAAACTGTGGCAGCGTGCGCGCTCGGCGCTATGCATTTTTAGCATAGCTTTTTTTTTATTGACTAATGGTCTAAAAGATGCCATTAATGATTTTTTTTTTGGCTTTCAACTCTTCTACTCCTATTTTCATTATTTCTCCAAGCCTCACCCAAGCATCGTGTACCTACCTACAAAATTATAATTAAATTAGAAAAAAATCAAGTAGCCGGTGGGTAAATAATCCCGGCCTAATAGGTATTTAATAAAATACTTAGTAGACTAGGTACCGGCCGACTACTTAATATTTCTCTATTTCTTGATAGTGTAATTTTAACAATATAACTATTATGATACGTACCCTACATTTTTCGTAAGTCGTTTAAAAATAATAAGCCAAAGTTTATCTTTTAAAAACAAGCTTTCAAATAAATAAACAATTATCTTATGTTTCAAATGATGATTTTTGTGTTGTGGATCCCAAATAATTGGCTCCGCAGACAACAAATCAATAAATAATAACACTTTATCGTTTTACCCTACCCCTTTATTCTACGGCGCTTGGCGAGGACATGCATATGAAGCGTGCGTCTTGCGTGAGCGCTCGATGCGGACTGCGACCGCGCGATTATGTGGCCAGCCACTCGCGCTCGTATTGCCGGCCCTTTGACTCGCGCGCAAAAGCCGACAAAATAGGGAGCGATGGGCAGGACGAGGAGCATGACGTGCGGCATGACGAGTAACGTTCAGTGTTGCCAGGGCCCTTGAGTCTTATGTTACGTATCGTTACCTGAAAAGTTACATTTTTGCTGCAAAAGTTACATTTTTTTATTTTTTATTAAAGTGTTTTTGGGGTCGGAGGTCGAAATTGATATCAGCAAAATGATGAAATATAAAGGAATCTATGATGTCATAAGGTGTATTTAATCTTAGGATAAAACAGACTAGTTTCATTTGCTCGCAGCGCCATCTTCACTGTTGCCAAAACTACGAGGTAGTGCATCATTATTTCGCCCGTCGGGGCCGCGGTATTTTGTACTAGATTACGTGGCCTCGGCGCAAGGGCAAAGAAGGAACATGGGTTCGGTTTTTAGTCAGTAGAAGTCTGACACTCCCCTTCGCTCTGCCCAAGAGCGGGGGGGGGGTCATTCGATGATTTTCCACCCACCAAAAAAAAAAAAAAGTGCATCGTTATTTTTACTCTGAACTAATAATATTCGATACGTATAGAATCCTTGCTCCAACCAACCCGCGAAATTCAAATTTTCTCACTTTTTTGCAATTTGCAGGCCAGTGCTAGGTTGTATGTTCATTATAATATTATTCGCGGCTGTAAGACGTATAGACTTAAAGTTGATGTTCCAGGGTAGCCCGCGAAATTCAAATTTTCTTAAAACTTAAATCATTAATACATCAAAGTCATTCCGGAACCTTTATGAGCTCGGAGGGTTGTATTAATGATTTTGATGATTATAATTCTGTAACTACATACGTCTTACAGCCGCGAATCAAATGTTACAACCTATCAATGGCCTGCAAATTGCAAAAAACTTAAGAAAATTTGAATTTCGCGGGCTGGTTGGAGGATTCACCTTAATGACTTTTTTTTACTAAATAAATAAAAAAGTTATCTTAAATTCGCTCTGTGATTATTGTAGTAGAGATAACGACCTATTTTTAACAAAAAAATATTATTTCAAGCAACGAAGTAAAAGCATACAATTTCAACGAGGAAACTTGGCAATGTCGCGTTTTTTTGTAACAGGCCCCGTTAAACTTACTTACCAAACAATAAATTATTAATGTAATCACCGGAACTTCACTCACGCACTTCTCACAGTATTTGTACCTACGACAACAAACAATAACGCAACGAAACAAAACAAATCAGAATCACAACTGGGCATTTCTGTAGTTAGTAGCTACGAAAGTCGAAACTGCGAACGGCGGCAACTCGCGAAGTAGGAAACGTGCGCGCACCCGTTCTTGCAAAATCGAGTTTTAATATAACCGGGATACGTTTCATTTTGTCATGGCGCTTTTAATTCAGAACCATCTCTGAGTGTGGTATGGAGTGAATCGCGCCAGTTTTAGGTGCGTTCAATTTGGATGTGTTGAATTGAAATGCGTTCGAAAACTGTTTGCAAAAATTTAGTAAGTATTACAAATCTCGTTGTTCTCAAAAGTTACGAAAATTGCCTTAAATATAAAAGTTACTTACATGTTACGCGAGGGGGTCAAAAGTTACGAAAAATGTAAGAAATGTAACCTTCTGGCAACACTGGTAACGTTGCCACACTATGTCTCTGCCTCCTTTCCTCGCTACTTCCCATGCCACTCGTCGAGTGTGTGGCGCCCGCATAATATCCTGTTGTTCACTCTCTCGCGAATACATCCGTCTGTTAAATGCACACAGCTTATGTGGTTCGTTTAGGTTCTGTGATATCTTCGTCAATTATTGTAAACTGATTTTGATGATTATTTTTTGTTTGAATGACGTATTTAATTGCGGTGGTGTCCGAAAAAAGATTCCTGCTGGACAAACGTTCCAACACGAAAATTCTAAACGAATCAAATGGTTGTGAAGATCTTCCCGGTTGGCGCAGTGGTTGAGCGATTAGACTGAGGTGCTGCGTGTCCCCGCACGGTACTAATATTTGAATGGCCTATAGATAGTTTAGTAGCAGTACCTTTGTGCTCTTCTGTTTGTTATGTTTTTATCCTTTTTTTTGGGTTTTGTGTGCATAAATAAATAAATAGTTGTTCCGGGTCTGGATGAATAGAACAGAATAGAATCATTTATTTGCCAATAATGTATGTAGTAATACAGATCAGATGGTATTTTGAGAAGTGTCCCGATACGTTTAGCCTTACGGCATGCAAAAATTATTTACTTAACATAAAAACATTTACTAAACAAACAAGAAATTTAAACAAACATATGAAGCGTTCCATTCAGTTAGTAACATTCATTAGAAAGTATCATTATTAAAAGGAAAAAAAAATAAAAAAAATATTATTTATACGATTCAATTCGAAATTAGGCAAGAATAAAAATAATTAAAATAAAATCAAAACATTAAACTACAAATGGCAACAAGCTAATCCTATATCAACCGATTATAATGTAGAAACAAAAAACATACAAATGTCAAAAATATAAATTAAAAAACAATAAAAAAACCTACGTACCCAGTACACCACAATGTCAACAAATTAAGTTTTAAAATGTCAAAAGAAATTAAATTACAAATGTTATAATTTCAGCCAAAAGACGTCCACTGCTGGACATAGGCCTCCCCCAGGCGTCGCCACATTGACCGGTCCCGTGCGTCTCTCATCCAGCGGGTTCCTGCAACCTTGACCAGGTCATCGGTCCACCTAGTGGGATTCCTTCCAACGCAACGTCTTCCGGTTCGCGGTCGCCATTCCAGAACTTTAACAAATATATGTTAACAAATTGAGAAATAAAACAAATACATACAAAGTGTCAATAAAATGAAAAATAAATGATGAGATGAGATGTTTGTTTGCATGCGTGAGTTTATATTACCTATGTTATAATTATATTATATGTTTCTTTAAACATATTATAATATGTTTGTAAACGCACCCACGATACGATCCAATACGAGAATACAATAAAATTTACGAGTCTTTAAGGTTTCACAATCACAGCAGATCACACACTAATTAAAAAATCCACTCATTTCACTCTAGGAGTCTTTGGTCAACTGGACCCACGAGTTCAGTCAAACAAATCTTTTATTGCACTCAACCTAACCTCATACCGAATTTGTGCAATTTACGAGTTTAAATCCAAAACGTACAATTTCTAATGAAGTTACGTTATTCCGATATTGAGATCTAATATCGGAAGTCAGTCAGGAATTGAAACCCTTCCGATATTACATGACCTAGTCGGTATGAAGGAAAGGAACAACAACTTCAGTTTCGCCCAAGTTTTGAACTCAACTTTGCAGACATTGCCGACATTGCAGATTGACGTTAGAGTTTACCTCTTGCGGAAAGCTTTTCTAGTTTATGTTATGTAAGGTACCTATAGCCCGGATGTTTCCTGACTAAAAAAATATGATTCTGTTGAGTTCGCCTGTTAGGTTATCGAAAAATATTGGATACGTGTTTTTTGTTTTATCAAATTAATAAAAACCGGCCAAGTGCATGTCGGACCACGCACAATGTAGGGTTCCGTATATAGTTGCCCATGAAAATGTGTGAACTTACTAAACTGATTACCCACCCTGCCTACCTGTGTCCGATGATTTTTATTGTAAAAATAAAACAAACATACATTTACAGTTTTAAGACCTGCGCTCCCATACATTGTCATTATAAAGGAAAATATTTTATACAAGTACATTTTATGAATTGGCGACTATTGCTCGTAAACTTGTGAAGCCTACTTAGCTGTGATTAGGGAATGCAATCTCGAGACGAGATCGCTAAGTCGAGATCTCGAGGGTTCAGAAATTCAATCTCGGCGAGATCTCGGTATTTTCGAGATCTCGAATGGATTTCAAAAAGTATTGTTTTAATTAGATGACTGAAACATGATTGAAACTGCTTAGTAGCAGCAGCTGTGATCACGATGTGAGTAAATTACAACATGAATTATTGAAAAAAATAACTTTATTTTTACTTATGTTAGGTACCTATGTTAACGAACACAAAAATTCAGACCCGTAAAATCTCTTTTATAGAAAGTACTTATTTTATGTTGAAAAGATATTGATGGTGAAAACAAAAAAATCCTATTTCCAAAATCACTCCTAAACTAAAAGTGATTTTGGAAATAGCTTCTGTTCTAAATAGCTGTTTGTTTGTCGACATTTTAAATTATTAACTAACAGTCTAGCACTTGCGTAACAACTAAAACAGCGAAAGCGAATGCAGTCCGACACAGTGCATCGCGGGGAAACCCTCGATTTGCGGGGAATTGAAGGTCAGCGCGTGGAGAGCCCGGGGAATAACATAAATCGGTGAATTTCGGGGAATCCCGACTCGCTCACGCGCAGAGAACACGCGACATGCCTCGCGACTACTGCCACTCGATCCCGTCAATCTCGGCCGAGATCTCGACATTTTATGCTTCGAGATTGATCTCGAAAAATGAGGCGAGATCTCGGGTTTTCGGGATCTCGCGAGATCGAGATTGCATTCCCTAGCTGTGATAGTTTTCCTTTTATTTTCGTTATATTTGCTACAAACGACATCCCACACAATGGACTTCGCGAAAAAGAAATCATTCCCACTTTAAAGTGCTATTATTTTTACCCCTTTGTCGTCGTAATTCATTCGTATATTCATGCAAAATTACCAAGAGTCTTTGGGGTATAGTGTGGATGGACGGACGTACAGATAGACGGACATGGCGAAACTATAAGGGTGTTGACTGCGGAACCCTTAAAATTGACGAAAATAAAATGTGTCAAAGATCATGAGTCATGAGTATTCACCTTCTGGTAAAATATGTACCAAAATGTAACGTCACACGGCTTTTCGAAGAACTGTATGTCTTAATTTTTTTGTTTACGTGAAAAAAGAAAAAATATGTGGCCAATATTTTTTGGAAATCTATCTGACGGACTAATTAGATTTTTTTAGTCAACTACCCTCATCATTCTCGTGCCCTTATCCCAATTTATTTGGGGTCGGCGCAACATGTCTTCTTCTTCCATACTTCCCTATTTCTCGTCATCTCAGCAGTCACCTCCTTTCTAGCCATATCATCCTTCACACAGTCCATCCATCGTTTCTTTGGCCTTCCTCTCCTTTTATAGCCATCTACATTCATACTCAACATTTTCCTCACAACATTTCCTTAATTCCTTCGCATCACATGTCCATACCACGACAATCGATTACCAATCAACTTTTCATTCACCGGCGCCACTTTCAGACTTCCTCTTATATACTCATTCCTTATTTTATCCATTCGCGTTAGGGGTCGCAAACCGGGATCCCGGATACCGAAAATACCGGGATACCGGACCGAAAAGGGTCCTTCACAATACCGGTATTGAATTTTTGAATACCGGGATTTACGATATTTTCGGTATTCATCACAGAACGATTGAAATCGCAAATCACGGGCACGGCACACCGCCGCCACTTTTCCTGTACTGTACTAGTTCTAACGCGTTGCTGCAAGAAGAATGTTGATTATTACTATTATAATAGAATATGCTTGTTATAATTTAAGAATTTACAGATTTAATTAAACGAAGAATATTGATTACTTAATTAATTTTTGTTTAATATGGCTTTCATTAGCGCAGGTAGCGATGTTGCAATTTCGATAGGAGGGAGATAATCGTATTCTTTGTTAAAAAGTTGATTTTCTTTTAATTGCTCACTAGTGACTTCCCAAAAAGAAGGAGGTTTCTATATTCGACCGATTTTTGTCGCGATGTCGAGAGACACCGCCAAGACCACACCGAGAGATCGCATTCTCCGTCGTGAGGGTTCTCACGCATATGCTGGTGCACGCATATTTGGTTAATTCGGACCCATCCCCTCAGTGCTCGGCGAGGCGGTTTGCATTTATAATCAAAGAGCTTGCCCACCTCGTCGAGCAGCGCAATGGGCCGGTATGCGGACGGCGAGTCCCAGCTTCTAGATGAGGACCACCTTCCCCGTCTTCCAATGAAGCGGAAATAGCCTCGTTCCAAGCATGCGCTTAAGAACCCCTCCAGTCGGGGCCGAAGAGCACCAGGCAGGACCCAGTCTTTGCCAGGCAACGGGTCCCGGGGCAGTATTTTTGGCTTTAAGCCTACGTACCGCCACTCTCAGGTCTACCCCAGTCACATCCTGAATGTCGTCATCGTCTCCTGCCTGAGTGGTCCGGTTCCAGCATCGCAGGTGGCGGAGCCATTGGCGGGGGAGGATGCTCCCCTCGCGAATCACCACGTCCTCCACGAGGTTAGGCCGGAGACTCTGCGTCAGCTAGGGGGGCCGGGTGCGGAGTTTATTCCGCACCATCTTATAAGGGCGCCCTCACGGATCTCTGTTGAGAGTCTCCAGCATCACCTCGCGGGCCTGATCCTTGGCCCGCCGACGAACCTCGAAGAAGGCTCCGCCGCTCTATTCTCTTCATACAGCTCCGTTTCAATGGCTTCCGCATTCGGAGGACGAATGCGGAACCTGCGATGCCTGGCGTACAGGTGCCGCGCCGCCACACACTGCTCACGCAGGTGTGACAGCACTCGTGACCACCAGTACACCTGACGCCGGGCACTTCCTGGCTGAACTCGGGGCATTGCCATGTCGCATATCTCAGACATGACCTCCTGGAACCAACCCGCCTCGTCGTTGACGTCCGCGGGCCTGACCGGTAATGGCACCCAGGCCCGCACGATCGAGGCTTTCAGGAGGAGCTCCCGGTACAACTGCTTCAGCGCCCATCGCGGAACACTCGGGGTCTGTGGAACCGGCGCGCTTGAGAACTGGACAGAGACCTCAAACCAGATATACTGGTGTTCGAAGTAGGTCTCCACACCCTCCATGACGCGCCAGTCAACGACACGCTGTGACAGAGCTGAGCTGTCTAACGAAATGTCCACCACCGACTCGCCCCACGTCCGTACATAACCCCGGTTCAGGATGTCCAGGCCTGTTCCCAGAGCCCAGCACTCGACCATCCCACCCCGCACATCCGTGTAACGAGAATCAATCAATGCCAAGAGCTTGACCTGGCCAAGCTCTTGGCATTGAAGTCCCCGAGTACAAGTACGGATGCTACAACTAAAAATAACAAAATTAAAAAACTTTTTTGCAAAAAAACCGTTGAAGTTGGTTTTAAATTTACATCTTTTTAAATTCTCTTAATTACCATATCACCATAGACACTATAAAAGCTTTAACGGAAAGAAAAACTAATAAAACAAATATAATTTCTATAAATGCCGAAAATACCGAAATTACCGGAATCCCGGTATTGTCCTAGATTCAATACCGAAAATACCGGTTTCGGAAAGTGGGACCGGTATTGCGACCCCTAATTCGCGTCACACCACACATCCCTTAGCATTCTCATCTCAGCCACATGCAATTGCCTTTCATTTATCCCTTTTGTGGCCCAACATTCTGATCCATACACGACAGCAGGTCTTATTTATTATTTCTTTTTTTTTTTTTTTTAAACGTGGGCAACGGCACACTAGGTCTAACCATGGTCTTATAAATCTTCCCTTTGAGTTTAAGGGGAATTAGGGAGTCGCATATTGTTCCCGTGACCTGCCGCCATTTCATCCATCCAGTGCTAATTCTGTGCTTTACACTACGATCTATTTCGCCATCGCTTTGCACGAGTGAACCGAGATACCGAAAGTCGGAGCAAATTGGAAGAAGCACGCCATCTAGCGCTATGGCTCCAGAACTGGAGAGACCGCCGAAATCGCAAAACATGTATTCTGTTTTACTTCTGCTGATTTTCAAGCCAACATTCTCCAGCTTCTGTTGCCATTTCTCCAATCTGCTCTGGATCTCAGGTCCATCTTCACCGACAAGAACAATGTTTTTGTCAACTACCCTATTCTTATATTAAATGGAACTTGTTGTTTAGTAGTTTTTTGTTGTAATTACGTAGAGTTACCTATAGTATACTTGGTGGGGGTGGGTCGGCAATCTGACACGTGACGGAATATTACCTACTAAAACTTTAACGTTTCGTTAACACAATATGTGGCAGTTTTTAGGTTTGAGGCCGCATTTTTATATTTTTGAAGTGGATTTTGAAGTTGCTTATTAAATTAATTTGGGTTCAGCGCAGCATATCTTCTTCTTTCATACTTTTTTATTACTACTTATCCCATGAGATGCTACCTTTCTTGCCATACATCATACATGTAATCCTTTACACAGTGCATCCATCGTTTCTTTGGTCTTCCTCTACTCTTATACTTGGATGAGTTCATTAATACCTACTTAAAACTTTTCTGACGGCGTTTTGCTCATTGCTCCGCATCACATGCCTATCTTCATCGATTACCACACAACTTTTTAGTTACCGGTTCCACTTTCAGACTTTATCTAATGTCCTGCTCCATATCTCCTAGACGCGAGAATTACTCGAAACTCGGACCAAGGTTGGAGCCCGCCTTCCACCAGCAGCTGCTGCTTCAAGACGTCCACCTTTCCGCTGAAAGGTTGATAATTACATACGACCTGTTTATGTGAATTTACTCAGAAAATAAAGTTGAGATTCTGTACATACTGCTCCTCAACTTACCACGTTTTCCAAAAGATTTGTGGATAGGTAACCTACCTACTTTTTTCACTGCCAGACTTCGCATAAATACTAACAAAATCTTTTAACTACTTTACCACTTTTTACTTACTTCCACACAAACATAATAAACGTTAACATTCTTACAGGGTACCTAAGACCCAGCTAGTCTACATCGCTACAGATTTTATTTTTTTAACGGACATCTATTTATTTACAGAACCGGTGAATCGAGTCATTATTTCGTAATATTTACAAAAGTTTGCGGAAACTAGATTTTTTCTAAGACTTCAAGAATGTTAGGTAATAGATTTTCTTCTAAATCTCTTCAGTGGCGTCGTTTACAATTCTAGCTAGACTTTGACCTCGAGCGCTCGAAATTGTATGGGTTTTAACATACCTACTTAGTATATTTTCAGCTTCTGAGTGTCTATGCTACCTACGTCGGTAATCTAGGATCTGCTACATAAAGAATGTAAAAAAACCTTTAAGAAAGCCGATAGGCACTTGTTCTCCCCGTCGTCATTGCGATTTTTTGTTCTAAACCATGCCTAGGAACAGTCTACTACGGAAATAATGGAGAATAGACTCGATACAATAGCAAGGTGTCAGTTAAATTTAAGATTTACTACAGACACAATCAGTAATAAACAAAGTAAGTATATAACAATAAACAATGTAAAATAATAGTACATTATGCTATAAGTGCGGTAAGTTGAAAATTACAGCCGAGGCGATATTGCTAGCCCGAGCCGTAGGCGAGGGCTACAAGAGAGCAGAGGCATCAAAGCGCACGTATGTCATACGACGTTTTATAACACATTTGCGAGGAAATAAAATATTAATAATAATTATATTTCCATAACATGAAATTTTGATACGCTTGTAAGTATCTATCGGTCGATTTTTCGGGCAATAGGCTTAGATTAGCCTTTTTCGCGGCCTCTGAGACATCTGGCGGTGTCGAATTAATAAATTCATCATTACTTGACGACATTTTCAAATAACAATACAGCGAAAAGAAAAAGCGCGCGGAATAATTTTTATTTGTTCACAAATTAGCGATGCGCGGGCATCAGTGCTTTTTTTTTTTAAGGCAACGGTACAAGAACAGCCAGTATTACTAATAAAGTAAATTAATATTTTTTTGTTTCTGTTACAGATGTAATTTACTGTCAAAATGAATTAAATTAAAGAATTAAATGTTTATTTTTTATATTTTATCTCCCAAAGTTAATTTTATTCATAAAATATTGACCACTTTTCTGACATAAAAACTTTTTGATTTGCTTTCTTTGCTTTTTTTTTCTTAAGATTTAAAAAAGTACCGTTGGTTTTAGACGGAGCATGATAAACCGTACGTGTTACCTTATTAGAAAGAAACTCGTGCGTTTTACTTTACGATTACGCACAAGTACGTAATGACATACATTACGATATTGAAATTGGTGAAATAAGAGGCCCTTTACGAGCAAATGTGTTATAAAATAATAAATACTTAGCATAACAGTAAACTAATTTTGGAAAAAGAACATAAATAGGTAACAAGCATTGTCTTGTGTTCAACTCAGCGACCAACTATTCTTATCATCTAAGTCAGAGATTTTCAAACTTATTTTTTACCGCCCCCTTTGAAAATCAATTCTTTTTCAGCGCCCCCTATTTTTTATACACTCCTAAGGCTGCCTGTCCACTGAAGCGGGGCGAGACTGCGGAGCGGAGAAACAGAGAAATATTGACCAATAGGATTGCATAAAATCTGCCCTCTGTTCCAGTGTACAATCTTATTGGTTAATATTTCTCCGTTTCTCCGCTCCGCAGCCTCGCTCCGCTTCAGTGGACAGGCAGCCTAAAACTTAAAAGCCACAAGTATTTTTATTTCCTCGTTCGTTGTCTATTCAACAGGTTCTATTAGATCTCCTACCAGTAGGAGTGTTACTAGGTACTATGTTGACATTTGAAAAAGGATCAAACACCCGCAGTCTGGATTTCCAATTTCAAAATGTCTTTTATTCTTTCAAAAAAATTACTTTGGAGATTTTCCAAATGTTGGCAGTAGAAGTAAGTCGTCGTTGTTGCAGGACACTGATAAAATAGGAAAATTTTGGAACTTACGTCTGCCGATATTCTTTTTGTGTAAGAGTCGCTTGACTACGAAAGCAGCGACGACATTCTTTGTTTTTACTAAGTTCATCAAGTCATCGCCTTGAAGTTGACGATTCATATCAAATCTTATGAATATAATAAACTGTTAAGGTTAGCAGAAAAGACACCGTGAAGACCATAGTCAAGACGATGCGTGAAGAGGAACGCACACTCCAGCCACCACGCGGCTATCTATGCCGCTGCACGACACATTTAGTCCTTTTTTTCCATCGAGTCAACAAGCTACGAGGAATCCCTGCCCGTTTGGACAGCCAATTCTGCCTACCTTCATTTTGATTCTGCCTATTTAATGTTTTTTTTATTTCCTGTTAAATTGAATTGTTTAAAATATAAACTGTTGGTTGATGTTTGTTATTATTTTTAGCTGTTTAATGCTAGTTTGCATAAAAAACTTATTATTTGATATTGAGTAGTAGGTTTAAATTTTAGTGAATTTTGAAACAAAGTACTTAAATGAAATTGCAATCAACCATCGCCCCCTAAACCACGCCAATGCTCTGCATTTTTTGTGGGTCCCTTAATGCCCCCCTCTAGGTCTCCAACAAGGGGGCGCTATCGCCCACTTTGGGAAAGACTGATCTAAGTAGTCGTTAATAGAATATGGGCAAAGTCGTTCGGATTACAGATTAAGAGGAAATGCGAGTGCTGTCTCTTTCTACTATCGCTGTCTCTCTCCGTCCTCCTGCCCTCAAATTCGTGCGATAAGGAGAACTATAGAAAAAAGTTAGAATTCGAGGTTTGGCTCTCGCCTATTTCCTCCTCCAATATTGAACCAATTTAAAAGATATTTTAGACAATGAATAAGGACGTTATATACTACGCCGCTATTTTTTTCTTTTTTCGTTAATAGTTGTCAAATTTGTACACTAACGCCCGAATACTCGAACGTCACTCAATTATAAGTAGCCCTCAAAACTCGTGCTATCTCTGTCACTCTGCGTTAAAGTAACAAAGACAGCACGAAATTTAAGTGCAACTTAAAATTGAGTGACGTTCGAGTATTCGGGCGTAGGACTCTGTTAACAGCGATCTAAACAAGCAATTTTGAGCATTTTTTGAGGGTTCTAGTGCTTATAAAAATAATTTATCACCAAAAAGGAAAACATAGGGGCATAGAAATAGTTAATATTTATTATTCTGTAAAAAACCATTGCTCTAGGGTCATTAACCAAAAAGAAAATAGGCGAGAGCGTTTGTATGGAGAAAAGACCACTCGCGTTTCCTCTTAACCCTGCTAAGTCACAGGCCATGATCAGCAGCCGATATTATCGCAATACACTTGTCTTGTCATCTTTGCCTCCATTATCTCTGGGCTGTTCGACCATTGATAATGCTGAAACAGCCAAGGACCTTGGTGTCTTAATTGACAGTAATCTCTCTTGGAGAGCTCAAGTGAATGAGGTTAGTCGGAAGGTGCACTTTTCTTTCCGCTCACTTAAATCTCTACAGAGCTTCTTACCTTTTAAAACCAAGATTTACTTAGCTCAAACTCTGATCCAGCCGATCATTGATTACGCTGATGCCTGCTATTTGGATTCCACCGATGAGCTCTTAAATAAACTTGAGCGCCTGCTAAACCTTTGTATCAGTTTTGTGTTTGGTCTGAGGAATTATGACCGAAGTAATGTGTTGACAGTAATCACTGGCAACACACGCTGGCCATTGACTTTTGTCTTGAGACACTGTTAAGTTTGAAGAGAAGATACTGCGCAACTTCCCGAACCGCTTCCGCTGCCCAGCCGAGCTCCAGCAGAACTACTGGAGTACTTACTCATTTAGAATTGTAGTTACTAATTTTATCTTGCAGGGTACTAATTTTCTATGTAGGTTTGAGGAAAGCGACCAGCTCCTCAAACTTGGAAACAACATTCAGTCGTGGTCCTGCAGAATGAACGCGCGGAAGTCATCATCGTTGATTTCTTTGTATAAGTAGTTACAATAGATGAGCTCGTGGCTTAATAATAACTGCCACACGGGTCAATCTTTAGGTTAAGCCGCGCTTACCTAGGTTGGTCTGTGGATGGCAGTCGTTACAGGTAGTCAGTGACCTGAAAGTCTGACAACCAGTCTTACCAAAGGGTATCGTATTACCCAATAGGAACTAGGTTGTGGAGGTCTGATAGGCAGTCGTTCCATGTAAAATCCATGGTATTCAGCTGCATCCGGTTAGACTGGAAATTGACCTATTATTGAAGGCTAGGCAGATGATGAAGTAGTTAGAATAGCTGTTGCATGTCCCCTTGGCGGCACACGTGGCGGCCCTGCTGAAGACAGCGAGTCTACCGTTTGACCACCTTCAAAGTCAACTTTCTAGAAAACTATATACTTAGGCAGTGGTCCGACCGCCGCCGGCAAGAAAACGACATAGGCAGTGGTCCGACCGCCGGCGACAAAACGACTAACTATCGGCGATTTTCTCTCTCAAGAAACGCACAATAAATATACATTCCGTGTAAACGAAAGAGATGCATGTAGTAAGAGTTGCTCTCTGACTGTTCACACTGCCGGCGACGACTCGCTTTACTCGTTTTGTCGCTGAGCGACGAGCTTACAAAAATTAACTCGCTCAGCGATACTCGTTCAGTGATGCTCGCTCGCTTAATTTTTGTAAACATGTGTAACGCGCGCGCAGGTTTGCATAGGACTGAGCAACCGCGGGCGCGAGTAATCGCTCGTCGCGCTTGCACACTCGCTTCCCGCTGATCGCCAACTCGTTTATAATTTCTAATTCTACTCGTTTCTCGTTCATCGTCGGCGGTCGGACCACTGCCTTTTTTTTTTTTTTTTGGTGGGTGGAAAATCATCGAATGACCCCCCCCGCTCTTGGGCAGAGCGAAGGGGAGTGTCAGACTTCTACTGACTAAAAACCGAACCCATGTTCCTTCTTTGCCTTTGCGCCTAGGCCACGTAATCTAGTACAAAAATCCGCGGCCCCGACGGGCGTCGGACCACTGCCTTAGGTACCAATTTTGTTGTTCAAGTACTAATTAGTACTTCTAATTATTTTTCCAAAAATGGAAGCGATTAGCGTTGGTAGTCACTGTAGACGGACATATAAAAATAACAAAGAAAAAAACTTTATTGTGAGTAGGTACATTTATTTCCACTTTCTCATATTACGGTTCCACTATTATTTACTTCATTATAATTATACATTTTACAAAGCTGTTAACACCATAATGTCACAAATTGTTCCTAAATGCTATGAAAACATTCATTCATTCAGTTTGATTTAGACCACTTTCACATTTAATTTTAAGCGTCTTCAGCAGCGCGACGTAATATGAACAAGTATTAACGGGTTTTTAAGGCTGTTCTTACAATGTTAAGAAATTTGGTTCTGCTGCGCTGCTAACGTCCTAATGTGAAAGCGGCCTTAGTCTTGAACTGGAGTCATGGAAAACTCTAGAGTGACAACGTGTAGTACATGAATGTATTTTCGTAATGCAATAAAAATACATCACAAAAATATAATGATAATTATCGTATTCATTATCGTTTACAAAATATACATACACAATTTCTAAGGCTCTCTGCTGTATAGGCCAGTATATAATAGTACATACTTACTATACAAAAAATACTTCACATAAAGGTGGAATGTTATCTACAAGGTACAGAAACGAAAACGCGCCTATCCGGCGAGGAAGGGCCTATAACTTAATGGCGGCTCAGAACGTTTGAAGCGGAGTATAACTCCATTCAATTATTCAATTTCCCTTTGATGTTATTTCTACTTAGATCGGCACGATTCTTGAGCGCTGACGCCAAAGTGAGTTATTGGGTCCCTTTGGTGGTATGAAGTGAGACGCGGGGGCGGGGAAAGTGCAGTGATTGGCCCGTAGCGCATCGCGTCATAGCCGTCACTCGGGATTTCTTCTTTACTCCTGCTGTACTCACCTCACGACCAATAAAATAATAAACGGGTGTGCGTTTTATTTGTCATAAAGCGCACAGCGATCCCCACTCTTCCGCCGAGCGCTCAAGAACCGTGCCGTGTATCTGATTACAAAAATCCACAATATAAATTTGCATTTCAGATGGTTATTAAAAAGGCTTATTCTGCTATCACTACTCTTCGATGATTTTTTTACATGACGTTTTAAGTACAAATTCAAACAGGCAAAGGTCATAAATACATTCGACCGTTCATTTAACCAAAAGTTTAGCCGTACGTTTACCGCGTTAACAAATTGTATCAGTTGCCATTATTACAACCTGTTGATGGTAATTATTCAACTATAAATTCAATTTAATAATATTATTATTTTGCGTTGGGCACGACGAAGGTGTCTTTGAATGCTATGCACTTTGTGCATATTACTTCCATGCATGCCAATCACATGCATGGAAGTAACAAAACTATACTTACGGATAGAAAATATTAATTTAAATAAAATCTAATATTTTTGTATGCGGAGAATTTAAGAAGTCTTATTACTAGATTTAGTCAATATAAGGAAAAAGAGGAATTATAAACATCATAAATTCACGTCACTGCAAAATTAATAGTGATATAAAAATGGTCCATGTCTTTGGTTGGTTTACTTTAATACTAGTTCTATATCATTTCATATTTAGCAATCGGTAACATTTATTTGTCAGTATTTTTGTATATGTTATCAATTAACAAAAGACTCCAAACTGCCGCCATTATATTTGAATCGAGCTGTACATAATACCTACGTAAGTTAGATAGTCTAATAATTAGACTATCTAATAATAATTAGAAAAAATTAGAATTAGAAATAATTAGAATATTAAGCATTCGTTCAATTATTGAACGAATGCTTAATCCTTGTTTCAATTAAAAGCATTTAATTATCTTATTTTAAAACAAACTGTCTTTTTTTAATATTATAATTATATTGTCCAGATAAAAATATATTATAATGTCATTTCAAGATAGGCTTACATTAATAAAAATAAGTAGATCGATTGTCACGCGAAATTTTTTAATAAAATTATACTCTTAAAGTATAAATAAAGATATATAAAATATATTTCATACAAAAATCACACATGTTTCGGCCTTACGCAGAAGACAGATAATGTATGAGGACACTTTTATTTATTAAAACTATGTACATGACAGAATTAATGCCACAAAGCATTCTCTACCAGTCAGCCTTTGCGTTGAATAGGAATGAACACGTTAAACACACGCTAAAAGAAGCCGTATGCCGTATTACTGGTAACTTAATTCTATGTCCACAGTCTGATTTCTGCATGGCCCCTAACTTAAAATAGTAGAATTTTGAATTCCCTTAATTTATAAAAATAACATTTTACATGAGGCGTTTAAACTTTTATCAAGATACCTGTGCAACTTATACAATAAAAAATATGTCAAATAAAACGATTTAAAAATGCAAATAAATCTTTTGGTACTTAAAAAGATGCGTAAGTACTTACAACGAGTTTACATAAAAATGGAATTAAGTTAGGTTAGTTGACAGTTCATGAAAAAGTGATTATTAAATTTTATCTATAATCATTTACAAAATATGAAATATTATAAAAATAAATATGATTTTGGATAACGTAATTTGTTTAGGTACAGTCAACTAGTCTATGGTAAAAGCAGTAGTCGCAAAATACATTTTGTGAAAACAAGGCAGAAACTGTCGTTTCTAATACTACTGTTTAAAGAACTCGACAACGGATCATATATCATAAAATATTTTTAGTTGTTGATTGTAGTAGCTCAATACGCTGGGGCGACTAAATATGAAAAAATTGGTAAATCTACCTTTGAATAAAATGTACACAATACAATATGGCTTAGCATATGGGTAAATCCAAAATATTGACGGTAAGAAAGCGAATCATTTTAAAAGAGTTCTCTAGTCAGCATGAACATCAAAACAGTCCACCTCTTTAAGAATTGTTAATATGTATTAGTTTATTATTGTATGTATTTTATTTATGGGCCTCAGTTGCCAGACTTTAAAATGATTTGATTTTAGGGTATGCTACTACGGCTCATTCACACTAATCCGTCAAAGACGATTCGTGTTTTTCCACGAATTGTCTTTTTTCACGAATCGTTATTTTGATTTGTATACGCGGCTATACAGTTTAATTGCCCGTGTTCACACACACTATTACGGAATCGTGAAAAAATATGGATACGTCTTAAATGACGTTTCGTCTTTATTCAAAAACCTTCAGTTTTAAATCACGAATCGTTATGACTTTATGTCGTAGTTCGTCTAAGACTGATGTCTGAATCACGAATTCAGTGTGAACATCTATTCGGATATTTTGATGAATCGTGAAAAAACTCGATTTCGTATGCAATGTGAACGTTCATCCGTCATTACGTATCGTCTTTTTTGACGAATCGTCGTTGACGGACCCAGTGTGAATGAGCCCTTATAGTGTTAAATAGAGACTAGCCAATGATGCAGGATAAGTGTGTAAAACTGCAGCAATCTACTCTAGTCTGAACGTACATTATGAACGGAGAATCAGAGGTGGACTAAGAAAAGACCTGTCAGCCGAAGTCCTACGCCCGTTTTTTTTTTATTAATCATAAGATTTCCAATATATATTCATAACTATTCAATGCTATTTACCATACTAGCGACCACGGAGGTAGAACTGGCGGGAGTAACTCGTCTACAATATGTGGCCAGTTCAGCAAATTGGAAAAAATCACTACAGTTACTACAAAATCCGAAAAGTTACAAAATGGAATTGAATTGCACCCTAAGGATGCAAACATATAATGTTATTAAAAATTGAGCAGCAATACAGTATATAAATCCTTATTTTACGATTAAAGATAATGAAATGAATTACATAGCTTGTAGCCAACATCACCGGCTATACCGTCGACTAACGTCACAGTTTTTGTAACACAACAAAAATAAACCTTCGTAGAAACGAAGATTTATTCCTAAGTCGAACCTTACCTTGCAACGGATATACAATAAATATATATACAAGACGTATACTTGAGCAAGTGCAAACGAGTTGGTCAAACAGGTCATCATCATCATCATAATCATCATTCTCCTACCCTATCCCAATCTATGTATTTGGGGTCGGCGCCACTTTCAGTGCATGTTTACGTACAGGCGGGGCGTCGCGCGGCGCGTGCTGCGTTTTTAATTCACACATGGCGATGTATGAAAAAGTTAACGATTTAACTAACTTAACTATGTTTGCACGTTAGTTTAAAATGCAGCGTTTGTTGCGGTGGACCGGTCTCTCAGTAAATTAATAAAAAAGCACGAGACGAGCCTTCTGCACGCGCCGCGCGACGCCCCGCGTCTCCGTAAACGAGCCCTCAGACTTTCTCATGTACCCACTCATTCTTATTTTATCCATTCATGTTACACCACACATCCCCTTTAGCATTGTCATCTCAGCCACATGAAATTGCCTGTTATTTATCCGTGTTGAGCTAAACTCAACAATTGGGCCAACCAACCGGACAATGCACATAAGGAGATGCCGACAAGAATAACTCGTCAGAAATAGCCGATGGATAACTACAAGTTTATTGCTTATACTCCTATGTTCTTATATGTTATACAAATCGAATGTAGGTATAATGTAGAATAGGATAAACACAAGAGCTGCTCCGTCATCTATCTACGAGTATCACAAAGATTTAAAAACATGGAAACACTGTATTTATAAAACTAACATCTCAATAAGAGATGTCATCCTTCGAACCATTCGGAATGAACACGTAATAGAATTACGTGTAAATACAATTGCCAAACAGTTGAGGGTAAGTACAAGAGGGGTGAAAATACCACCTGCATAGCAAACGTGTATACACAAACACTTAAAATAATCAAGATTACACCCAAGATGGTAAGTTCGTAACAAAGATAGAAGCGGGTATAAAAGGGTTTAAATAGGTCAAAAGATGAGACTAGGTTTTAAATTCGTCAAACAACGTAATGTCGTGAGGTAAAACCATCCGTGAATCCAGGAGGCTTCCCTATTTGTCACACCTCACAGGATCTACTAATTTAGTAAAGTTAATGATATCAGAAATATTACTTTTGAAATAGTAATCATGTTTTTCCAAACCTACTCGTCGACACAAGTGTATGGGACAGCGTGGAAAAAAATCCTTGTTGATGGTCTGCTGCTAATATCATATTCCCTTGAATTAAATGGAACGGAAATACGAAGTTAGAAAAAGCCCAATATAATTATATCGTGTACTACTGTAATAGTTTACTGACCTACAATGCAATACCTTGAATGTGGTGTATGCAATGTAACGTAAATAGCCAGGGAAATAAACACTGTATTTACGGGAATAAACAATGTATTTCAATATTATTTATCCTCGCATTTTGGGCATCGAGCTTTTAAAGTTAATTTAAGTAATACGGTAATACTAGTACCTATATCATGTCGCGCGGGTTTGGAATTTCTGATATCATAAAGTAACACCTAATTTCAATATTGACCTCTTAATTTTAATTTGCTTGCTTCTATGCTTTGTTTTATCAGCCATCATTTTCCCGCCACTCGCTTCTGTGACGGCTTGGTTTTGCTGTAGAACATGTCTAGGAACAAGCCTGAAATCAAAGGAAAAAAACTGTGTTAGGACACGCACCCATGAAGTAAATGTACACACGGCGGCCGACACAACACACACATAAATTCATAACCAGTATAACATAATATTTATTTATTTACAGACAACTTTTGCCGATTCTGGTTTCTTTTATTCTCTTTTTGAGGGTTCCGTAGTCAACAAGGAACCCTTATAGTTTCGCCATGTCCGTCTGACTATCCGTCCGCACTATAGCTCAAAGACTCATAGTACTATCTCTATTTTTTTTCAGGATATACTTAAAATACTCATAAAAGTGGGTATGTTTTTTCTGTCGCGAAGCCCATGGTGTGGGATGTCGTTGGATAAGTCTTTAAAAATATTGCGAGTTTGTTCAAATATTTTTTCGTTTTTGTTAATTTTTATTAGACTCAAGAGTCTTCCCCCTGGCAGGTAAGGAGGGGGAGGGTGAGAGCTTTGATTACTTTTGCTGACATGGGGGAAGGGGGTTAAATAATTGTAGTAAATCTGCTTAAGTAATACTTGAACGGCCCTGTATGATAGAATATTTATGTCAATTAAAAAACTAGTAAAATAACGCACAAAAAAACATGAATGCTTCAAGATCACATTTTATTTTTTGAGGTTCCTTGGTTTTGCTCAGTATCATATTTAGGCATTTGATAGAAGTTGTTATAATGATGGTTGATTCCACATGGTTTCTATCGTCTGGGTGGTTTGTAATGTAGCATTAGTAGTCTGGAAACCTTACAATGGAATTATTCGTACATTGAGCCTCAGAGAGAAGGAGAATGTCTATTTTATGTTGAGACAAGAACAGACTAATTGCATGGTAATAGTAGCAAGATCATTGAAGTTCCAAGTCGCAATCCTTAATGAAGTCATTTTGTAAATTTATCGACGAGTTTAGGAGATATTTTAGTTATGAGCTCATTTGTTGGAGGATAATAACTTTCTTTTCTTACACAGTCGGCCACGGGGGATGAATCTGTAGGTGTCAATGGCACGTTTCATGTCTTCAGTAGTTGGTTGTTTTGGACAACTTCCAATTCATACAGATCTAGTGTATTTTGTAGGAATAAGTCAGGATGGAATGCATGTTGTACAATAAATTTTCAGCTAGTACCATCACTCAATTCGACAGTACGATCTCACATAATTTTAACAGAAGTTAAAATGTTTGATAAATATCAGAGAAAGAAAGAAAATTGTGTTTATTTGGCATTATTCATAAAAACACTTTTTTTTCTAGAGTGGAACTTTAAGAACCAGTTCTTTATAAAGATAATATTTGACCAAATCATACCTGCGAATACTAGGACAGCCCCGAACCACTGGCGCGACAGCAGCACGTTGCCGAATATGATGACAGACATCAGCACCGTGAAGAACTTCCTCGTCGTCGTCACCACGGAGCACGGGAGTGGCCCGTATTCTGCCACCTGGAACCATGAGATGATCATGAGAGTTACGTTATCACTTTCGGCGCCAAGCACTCAGCATATTATCATAGAAAGAAAACATATTTATTTGGCACATGCCACAGGTGCACACAACAAAAAAAATACGATAAAAAAACTAAAAACTCAACAGGGGACAAAAACAGATAATATTGTATGTCTCACGACAGCGCCAAATAGGTCCAGTTCAGCAAACTGCCGAGCAGCTAGTACCCGATCCTGGTTTTCAACGGAACCTGAGATAGTGATGTGACGAACGTAAAACAGCTTTGTTTAGCACTCGGCACGTAAAGTTGAAACAAAATGGCGGTCGTTCGCGAAGCTACAATCATGAAAATAAGTCGACTGAGACCCGATAATGTATTACAGATTGCATCCCGTAAGTTGAATATGATCTTGAATGCTCAGTTGCACATTTTCGTTCGAATCTCACTCTATTTTTGTCATTTTACCTATGCGGACGACCGCCATTTTGTTTCAACTTACGTGCCGAGTGCTATACTTTGTGTTAACTAATTGGGTAAGTGTAATATAGATAAATGATGTTAATTTTGCAAATAGGTTTTTACAAACTCTTTTACAGGTCACTTTTTATTAATCTAGATGGGGCCGGTGTTTCCTGGCTACTCCGAGAAGAAACATCCAAAACAAACTCAGAGGTCATAGTCTCTTATAAGGTCCAGACATTATCTTGGTATACACACATGAAGACTGCAGATTAGTGTCTGTGATGGTCTTTTGAAGAAAGCACCACACAGATTTGAGTGGACCCGTCCAGTCAGTGCAAGCATTTGTCAGTTATCGTGGAGCTCGACTTGTAACTCAAGGAGCTCATCGTCACGACGAACAATACCAAAGAATTGACATTTGGGTGGGTCGTTTATAGTACTCGAAACTGTCAAACAATCGATAGAACTACAGAAAGACCTACATTCACAATATAAAAATAATAAAATATTTATCATATCGCCGTAACATGTATGAGAAATAAATTGCCTTTACGCGTGTGTGAGTGTAGTTCAAGAGCAGTGCGCTAGTGTGACATCTAATAGCAAACTATGGATTATTTGTGTGCGTAATGCGCGTACGTATTAAATTATATAACCTCTTGCTTGTAGTGGAGGAGGAGAGTGTGAGACCAGCGGCGACATGCGTTCTAATACAATTACAAATCAGGAACTATTTCCTTTCTAACCTCTCTTATCTGTTCTGTATGCTATAGTACTCGCGTTCGTCACCCCGGACAGGTATTGCCCATCACTACTAAGCAAAGTGCTTTATAACCTAGTTCCTTACACCTGTCATCCTAACGGCTATCACTGAATTTGATCGCATAAGTTAACAAACAGTCTTCAGGCCCGGGGCCCAATTCTGTAAAATAGCTAACTTATCAATAGTGTGTCGATAGTGTGTCGGTTGTGTCTCAATAGACTCTCATTGACATTTGGTATTCTACAAATATTTATGGTCATTGACTTGCCACTGTAGTGACATTGAAACGCCATAGAAGGACTTTACGGTAGTCTGTAAATATATTTCAAGTGAAATCTGACAGTTGTGTCTATCGTGTTTGGCTATCGAACTGCCATTGTGAAGCCATCGAACAACGACACCTCTTTTCTCTATTGCATAATAATGTCTGTAGTGTGTCGATAGAGTGACAATGGCATGTTGCTTATCTATAAGTTACAGAATTGGGCCCCTGGTGGTAAGTCGTGTGTACCAACCCGACAGGTGTAGTAAATGTTGACCTTTCAGCTTCTTAATACACAATCAGTATCAGCAAAATTCCATTAAAGGTCACAAACCTAACGAAGGATGAAGCCGTTCGTACATAATACCAGCCTTAGCTTGCCATACCTTAAAAATAAAAAGAGCCAGAGGCTAAGTAAAAAACTGAGTTGCCTCAGAGAAATGTACTAGCTCGGATGCTATTTAAAAGCATTTTTAATGACCAGCCTAGGGCATCAGAAGCAAAAAATATTCTTTTAATTTATTTTATCTGCTCTTTTAACTGGCGTCCCTGCACCTCTTTATCTCTTAGCAACTGCCCTTTTAACCGGCGAGCCTGCTCCTCTTTATCACTTAGCAACTGCTCTTTTAACCGGCGGGCCTGATCCTCCTGACGACGGGCCTGTTCCTGCAGCAGCCCATTAAAGCAGCTAGACCCGGCACCACTGATGCTGGATAAACACCGGATGGGCCAGTGACTGGCTCTTATGAAGGCTGGACACCACCCAGTGTCTGTGTCAGAGAATCTCTAAATCGCACCCTAAACAGCTTTTACGACTTTCAGCCTCTGAGATACTAAGATATAACTGTGCATTGGGTGGTGTGAGTCAGTTTGAAGCTTCGTCCATTTGCAGCTTGCTTTTGCCCTACGAACTTTAACGATGGCAAATAAAAGTTACTCATATTCTGGATAGATACTAAAAATACACTACATTAACAATTCCACTTTTCACCAGTAATGTTTTAATGTAAACAAACTGCGATTGCTACTGAAAAATAATGAACAAACAGGGTTGGTCTTGGGAACGTGCCAAGGATTTCATGCTGAGCAGTATGGCTGATGTTTGTTATATATTTCTTTTTTTATTATGCGCGCAGCCAAGGAGTGGCGTCGCGAGTTAATAGGTTTCATTTGGGTTAGCTCGTTCTATAGTCGACCAATGTCGTTCCCTGTCTTCAGGACAAGATTAAGGTCATTCTTACCATAAAGAATATGAACATCTGCCCCAAAGCGCCGACGACTGCTAGTCCAACGATGTAAACAATTACTTCAGGAAATGTCGTCAAAAATACGCTGAACTTGAATATTTCACCGCTCATAAAGACGCCAATCGATAGAATCAGCGATCCCCTGAAACCATACAAAAAGGTAACGTAAGGTCAAACCGGTAGCGAAGTGCGGACGCTACTTCGGATAACTCCGGACTAGCGTAGAAAAATGCAATGAAAGATTCCAGTTTCTTTCAAATGCCGTTGTATTTTTCAATGTAAGTTTTGTAAGTTTCAAGAACATTGGCCAGTGTAAATTTCACGTTGTTTTTTTTTTAATAATACGGAAAAAAACGGAAAATTACGGAAAGATTCGAAAGAAACAGGAATCTCTCATGTTTTAAATCAACACAATATAAAATAAATCGCTGTTCGTTAGTCTCGCTAAAACTCGAGAACGGCTGGACCGATATGGGTAATGTTTGCTTTAAAATATAAATGGCAGTCCAGGGAAGATTGAACGGTGAGAAAGTAGGTGGTAGGTAGGTGGTAGGAGTAGGAGGCATGCGATAGGTAGGTGATAGGAAAGTGGGTGGGTGGTAGGTAGGTGGGTGGTAGGTAGGTGGGTAGTAGGTAGGTAGGTGGGTGGGTGGTAGGTTTGGTACAGGGGGGTAGATTACCCCCCTCTCTCCTCCCTATCCCTCCTCGTCTCATAAATCGATGGTCCATAAAGGAAAGTATGTCCAGCAGGGCTAACATGCGCAAGTCGACAAAATTTTGTCGACGCATTATGTCGTGCTGAGACGACATATGTCTGTTTGTCGATTGGAGCTAACATGGCGACACTTTTTTCTCGTGTCGTTCTGTTAGAGAACTCATGTCGTTCTGTCAAACCTTTTTTTGTCGTCAGGCTCTAACATGCGCGCTTTATTTAGTCGAATTTTGACATTTTCCTATGACAAGTTTCTCGTGGATGGTTTTCGTAGACGAGAAACCGCGACAAACAGAGAAAAAACTGAAAAGGGGGGGTAACAGTGTTCTGTGAAATTAAACAATTTATGTATAATGGCGGTGCCGTACTATAATTATCTATTAACTGTGTATGAGGAAAGGGAAGCAAGAAAAATACAGCGGAAGGTGATTCGAGACGTCTGCAACCCATTCGAATTACGGGATAACGAGTTCCAGTCTCTCTGGCGAATTACAAAGCCTATGGCTATTTATATATTTTTATTTATATAAAATTCTCGTGTCACAGTTTTCGATGCCAAACTCCTCCGAAACGGCTTGACCGATTTTGATGAAATTTTTTGTGCGTATCCGCTATCTATGAGAATAGGCCAACATCATTTTTTTTTTTTCTGAAATTTTTTATATGGCAAAACAACGTTTGCCGGGTCAGCTAGTTTTATTTATATTATTATGTTCCCACTGCCGCTCATATTCAGCGGCACCCTGTGGAGTTTTCAAATCTCCTGCCGCAAAGTTTGCATGCTCATGCATATATTCGCATGGCCTTTTGTACTGCGTATTCTGAAACATTACAGTTCAATTTGTAACTATGAATCTCTCTTTCAAATTATTAAGGGCGCTATTATTGTACAGTACACACATGACAAGTAAACTTTCGTTCGTATTACGAAACGAATAATGTTTCACAGCAATGGCAGAACATTGGTAGGTACTTGCTGAATGTGAACATTCACTAAGTACTTACCTATTGATTTACTTATGGCATAGTGTGTTGTATTTTGTACATTACAGTTAATACATTTCATCGAGATAAATAATGTAACATAATATTATGATTACAATTATCTTCTATCTCGTAGAAAAATGCATTCTTCACACGGTTTATTTTGGAAGTCAATAAAGAACATTGAATAAAGAGTTGCTAATAAACTATAATATGCATCTCCGCCATCTGTGCCGGGATTTTGATCTAATACTTACAATCTCTTTGATGCCAAAGCCATCTTCTTTCTAACATACCAACAATTTTTCAAATAGTATTGAAAATAATTATTTAATCTAGCGTGAACCACAACTATCACAACAAATTTTGAAATTCAAAATTTTTGAATTGACAAAATGTCAGAGACAGTTTTAAGGTCGCGTTCACAAATATGGCAGCGTTCACGCAATTCCCACCAATATTGACCGAATGAAACCGGCGTTAATGAACTAGACTATGGTATGTTTTCATGAAATGGCAACATCAGTTATCTCGCGTCGAGAAGGAGAAGTCACGACGACATATCTTCTCGAGCGTGGTGCGCATGTTAGGAAAAGTGACAAACGAATCGAGAACGACAAAATTTGTCATCTCGTTTAAGACATATGTCGACTTGCGCATGTTAGCCCTGCTGCAGGGCTAACATGCGCAAGTCGACAAAATTTTGTCGACGCATTTTCTCGTGCTGAGACGACTTATGTCTGTTTGTCGATGGGAGTTAACATGGCGACACTTTTATCTCGTGTCGTTCTGTTAAAGAACTCATGTCGTTCTGTCAAACCTGTTTTTGTCGTCAGGCTCTAACATGCGCGCTTTATTTAGTCGAATTTTGACATTTTCCTATGACAAGTTTGTCGTTGATGATTTTCGTAGACGAGAAACAGCGACAAACAGAGAAAAAAACTGAAAAAGGGGATAACAGTGTTCTGTGAAATCAACAATTTATGTATAATGTCGGTGCCGTACTATAATTATCTTTTAACTGTTTATGAGGAAAGGGAAGCAAGAAAAATACAGAGGAAGGTGATTCGCGACGTCTGCAACCCATTCGACTTAGGGATAACGAGTTCCAGTATCTCTGGCGAATTACAAAGTCTATGGCTATTTATTTGACTGGCCTGTTGGTCTAGTGGTTAGTGACCCTAACTGCTATGCCGGAGGTCGTGGGTTCGACTCCCACCCAGGACAAATGTTTGTGTGATGAGCACGATCATTTGTTCTGTGTCTGGGTGTAATTTATCTATAATATGTATGTATTTAGAAATATATAAGTATGTTTATCAGTTGTCTAGTACCCATAACACAAGCTCTGCTTAGCTTGGGACTAGATGGCGTTGTGTGATAGTTGTGGAATATTATTATATTATAGACTAGCTGAACGCAACAAGGAAAGAAAGCGGAGCTTGTCGAAAAGTACAATAGATTTAACATTTTATCGACTTTTAGCTGTTTTCTGGGCAATATTATGGTTCTACAAGTTGTAAAATAAACTTCACTCACTAACTTTTTGCTTTTTAATGATCTATTATTAAACAAACTAAGGTAATACATCATTTGTTAAAATGTTACAAAATGTATAGTTATTTGAAAAGAACCCATTTCCCCACCCAACCAATTCTTGTCTGGAATAAGATCAAAGCTGGTAGATGGCAGTGGTTCGTTTGATATTATAGGGCTTGATAATAAGCAACGCCTTGCATTTCTCTGTTGCAATCGCTCAGTTCGAGCTGAGGTGTCACTCTGTGATTCATTCCAACAAAGTGTATAGGGCACAGCAGATTTCTTCAAAATTTTGCGTTGAAGTGGAAAGCCTGAAACAATATTGGGTAATGTTAATACTTGGCATATATCAGTGCGGCTTAAATCCCCCATGAGCGAATGTTGACTTGAAGTGGGAGAAACCAAGTCAACGTTCGACCCTTGTTTCTCCCACACATTCAAATTATTGATAAAAAGTCAGAATTAATAATAGGTATCGTACTAACCTGTCGCCTTAGATGTGGTCTCGTAGTCTGTTTCGTTGAAATGTTTCCCACATAACCTCGAAAAATTACTTGTTTTGATTTTTTTTAGTTTCAGTGCCTTTTCCCACTTTCTCTTCATGCGCAAATTTCTTGGAAATCTGACAACGCCTATTTCTTTGCATCCAAACGCTACACAACGACCCATATTATTGAAAAAAGTCACAAACTAATAAGATATTGTTCAATTTCTATGGAGTTAGTTTAACAGTTTGTTTGTAGCCAAGTACAGCGCCCTAGTGAAACTATTTGACAGTTTTCTTCCCCATTGACAAAATGTCAGAGACAATTTAAGGTCGCGTTCACAAATATGGCAGCGTTCACGCAATTTCCACCAATATTGACCGAATGAAACCGGCATTACTAAACTAGACTATGGTATGTTTTCATGAAATGGCAACATCAGTTATCTCGCGTCGAGAAGGAGAAGTCACGACGTGATATCTTCTCGAGCGTGGTGCGCATGTTAGGAAAAGTGACAAACGAATCGAGAACGACAAAATTTGTCATCTCGTTTTCTCGATTTGTCGACTTGCGCATGTTAGCCCTGCAGGAATCTATTCTTTTTTTCCTATTTGTGTTCACCTAACCTTCCATAATTATGTTTTCTCTTTTTATTGTATTTCACCTATATATTTCAATTCCAATTAAACTTGTTCTTTTTTCAATTTTCCAAAGCACAAGAAGCGAAATATTCGTAAAATTCCTGTTTCTTTCCAAAGATGCAACATTCGAAAGATTCCCGTATTTTTCTGAAAGATTCGTACTGTGAATTTTTCACTGCAACTTTCGTAAAATACGGAAAAAAACGAGAATTTGTATTTTACCGGGTAAAAAACAAATTGAAACTTTCAAAATTTTCAACGCTACTCCGGAGTACTCCGGACCCTCACAGATAATGCATGGAAGTACTTATATGTCAGTGTCCACAGTAAGGGCTTCCCACACATAAACACGATACAACGTCGCAACGCGCTACGGCACGGCAACGTGCCACGTTGAACGACGTAGTCGTATTGACGGTGGCGCATTTGTAGAATTGCCGCAGTTAATTTCGAGAAATTGACCACACTAGACGTTTTGTTCTCCTGCTAATATTATGAAGACGGATAAAGAAGAAACCACTACAAAGAAAATACTGGATCCATCCATAATATCTTTCTTATCGTCACGACGACGTGCCGTGCCGTGGCACGTTGCGACGTCGTATCGTGTTTATGTGTGGGAGCCCTAAGTAGTCAGCAATCTAACAAGACAAGGCTGCCGCAGCGCGCGACTATCGGTCACGGGGCATCGCCTACTGGCTGCGGTAGATTTACCTTGGCCAGTTAATTCGGACCTGCTTTTATGTGGCCTAGAAAGTTTTTTTTTTGGAAGGGCCACTCGCAGTTCAATTCTATAAGGCTTACTGCTGAACACGACAATCCTGTGATGATCTCAAATGAATTTAAGACCCCCAGCCAGGCCTTACAAAATATAAATGAAAAATCAGTAAGGGCACCCAACCCTGTGGAGTTCGAACCTCGACTTAGAGCGTCGTTGAGGAGGGTGGGGGGGTGGGGGGCAGCAAGGGACAGACTGGGTCGAATTATTATTAAGGGGGTTCAGTGGCGCGAGCTGTCTCGAACGCCCCGTAGTTATGCCACCCGACCGAGCAAAGGTCGGGGGATAACTACAGGCGTTCGCGAACGTAAGTCCGGTACATAAAAAATAACAAAACCCCCAAGTCCCGTAAGTCCCGAACTCGCTTCGCTCGCTCTTGCATCCAAGTTTTCCTAGGAATTTTGAATTTATAAAACTTCAATTGGAAAAATCGTCTTTATCTTAATATGTAAGTTGCCCTTTCTGTATTTGAAGTCAATCACTAATGCCTGCTACACACGTTACGATAAATCATAACGATCGGACGGTACAGTTTAAACTGCACAGTTTTCGTAGTGCTAAAATCAAGCCTTTAGTAATTTAGTCGCATGGCTAGAATTTTAATATCTGAAATAGATTAATCACAACCCACTTTTTGTAAGCTCGTTCTGGATTGTATTATTATAATTATACGCCTCCAGGAGGAGGAACTACCAGGGTGGGGATGTATCGGGTAGCTGAAACTACAAGAGGGTTGGAATGTTGCTCAGCGGAGTCAAAAAATTGCTTTGTATGGCGTTTCATGAACAGATTCATGGTTGGGATTTTCAGGTTCACGTAAAGTCGCTCATTTCTGAGGTACCTCGTGGCGTGATATGTCTAATAGAAAAATTCAGATCGGAATCGAACCCAGTGGTGAACGTGTAGACTCGGAAATAGAAACCAATGTGAGCGTGGGATCCTGGGTTCAAATATATCAATTTTGTTCTACTAGCAAAAAGAGAGCAACAAAGATGATTCGACCCTGGTGTATAATAAGTCGAACCTATGGGCACTACATGAGCACAGCAACCATGAGCAAAATGGTATAATTATCCATTTTCGCAAAACGCAAGTAATATATATCCACAACTAGATATTTAGAGTTTTCTTTTTGTTTGTTAACCTTTTGACCGCCACAGTCAAGTATAGACGACAAGCCAAAAAGTACCTAAAGTCTGTCGTGTAGTCGTGACAGTGGCGTGCTGGGTACTTTTTGGCTTGTCGTCTATACTTGACTGTGGCGGTCAAAAGGTTAAGCCCAGCAGTAGTAATTTTATAATTATTATTAGAGAAAACGTACCACCAGTTGGTATTCATCATCATAGAATAAGCAGATGGTGCAGATTCAGCCTTGATCCGCTCCTGAAAACAGTTACAATATTTTGTTGATTACAGAAAGTAAATATAATTTTAGTCTTGAAATATTTGTGGAAGTCCAGGAAAGGTTTAAGCGGTGAGAAAGTGGTAGGTAGGTAGGTAGGTAGGTAGGTAGGTAGGGTAGTAGGTAGGTAGAGTAGGAAAAAGAGCATTGCAACGCATGCCGGGAATACCTAGTTCTTAATAAAATTGTGGATACTGCAATGAGCAATCCTACTGCCTACCCAACCAAATAACGGAACATAATATCACGGAAGGGTTAGATAGAGGAGTACCTCAAAGTACAACCACATTTCGCCCATGAAATAGGATGCGAGCCTATGGCTAAATGGTGGTATCTGAACCATTCCCTTTCGGGTTATCTACGCACACTGCTAAGAAAACGCACCAGTAAACTATACCGCAAGCTGTGGCTTGACCACGGCTAATACAGGTAGGCTAAGGAAAAACTTCCCACCATCGACGGCCGTATACCGGCGTCTACTATACCTTGTTCTTATAACTGTAAAGTTATATTTTTATTACAAAATCTTATCAATCTCAATTGTGAGACATGTTCATACATTCTCATCACAGCCTTTGCATGATAATGGGTGGCTATAATTTACTCGTTTTCAACAACCTCACCGCAATCTCAGCTGATTACCTCATTTACAATCAATTGCATAACATAATATGAGAACACAGGCAACAAATATCAATCTTGTCTCAAACTACTGAGTTAAGGAGCAGGCAAAATGTTCAGACTCAGACATGAAAAAATATTTAAATTGACTCAATAAGAAAACTGGTAATGAGTTAAGTTTGTGACAGCACTTTTTCGCTGTAATCTATGGCCCATTGACATCACTTGAAAGAAAATAAGCCTTTTTTTTTGCGGGTGGGAAATCATCAAATAACCCCTCCCGCTCTTGGGCACTAATGTTTCTTCTTAACCCTTTATGTCGAGGCCGCGGTATCTCTTGTGAACAACCCGCAGCCACGACGGGAACAAAAGCCTTACCTGGACAGCACCGGTCAGCCCATCCATGGTTAGTGACAGGAACAGCAGCATTTCCCCAATTCCCATTCCAGAAGATGTCTCCACAGTTTTATTGCCTTGGTCTTTGTACATAAACATGATTATGCCAATTACTATCAGGAACACGAAAATATACTTTTTCATTGGGTATGACTTATGTCCGATGAGAACACCAAGTATCATCACTGGAATCGGCTTTGCTGCTTTGCCAATAACCTGAAAATATTATTAAAGAAATACATAACAAGTATAGATGCGCGGTGAATCAGGTAGGTAAGTAGTAGGCATTGCAATGCATGCCGGGTACAGCTAGTTGTAAATAAAAAAGGATAAGTACTAAGTTTAAGCTTCTGATGTGGTCCAGGTTTGAGAGAGGCTTGTGGGTAAGTAATAACAGCGGCAAGGGTTGATTGTAGTCTGGATGAGATGCGCTCTCATCAGAAAATTATGAAGACATGTCGATGGGTGGGCGTTTTTGGGGGACTGTCTTATAAAAATGGAAATATAGTGAAACCTGGTTAAATGTGTCTCAGATATCCAAATCTGTCTCATGGGAACTCATACTGGGGCAGTATGAGTTCCAGTTATAGAGATTTCTCACTAATCCAGGTCCCAGTTGGCCAAGTTTCACTGTAGTGTAGTAAAGTAAAGTAAATTTTGACCTCCGAAAAGTGCTGATTATCAGCCTAGTTTGAATAAATGAATTTTGATTTTGATTTTGATACATCAGATAGTATGTTACCCCAGGTTGTTGACATTTGCACATTTTTATTTTAAGGTAGGCCAGAAGCTTGAAAGTCTGGCAAACAGTCTTACTAAGGCGTGTTGTGGGTTATGTAAGTTAAATAGGCAGTCACTCACAACTTAATCATTCTTATAAAATTATTAAAGTCAGTTTTTCTGTTTTCTAAAATGATTAGTGTAGATTTAGAAAGTCCAGACCAAGGAAACAGATAAGATCTAAAAAGACAGATCACTTTGGGATTTGGGTAGATAACCTTAACTTAATCCAGTTAGACTGGAATGCAAAAAAAATATTGTTTCAATATCTTTCCGTTTTTTTTTATTTACTCATTGCTTTCTCACCTACATTGAGCAAATAAAGAACTTAGACGTTGACTCTCCAACTAAAGGTCAACCATACAATAAAAGTATTGTAGTGGTTTATATTTATTTAGATGGGGCATTGTACTAAAATATCAACACACACACTATTCATACCTACATATCAATGGAATAAAGTAGTGATTTATGCTATGAAAATATGGATAACGTTTTCAAACATAGAACTTACCTGTGTTGGATAATTGATCCATTGCAGAGCCATGTTTGAGCAGACCATTGCGAGAAGGTATGTCAAGGCCGATGAGAAATAATAGAATGTTCTGGTATTATCCACTTCCTTCTTCCATGATAACTGAAATGAGACAGATAATACTATTAAGTTTTTTTTAAGAAATAGAATGATACTTTTAAAAGGTTCATAGTTTTCAAATTAAAGAAACATAGAGCCTATGAGAAAACAGAACAGACAGGGGCGATTTTGTTTAGCACCTTGCAAAGGGGTATTGTTATCCAGTGCTACTGCTGATACCATTTTGCTCCCCTGTCAAACACTGGTTTTTAGCGGCATCTGGACTAGTAGGAGTGGTAGAAACAAGAATATCATGTGTTTCAATGCTTCTCAGGTGAGGCATGTTACCTCAACAACAGTTTATATAAAATTTATCAATACGGCACGTCTTGATGATTTTACCGTATTTTATTCGTCTATGGTATAGACAAATAAAATATGTTACTTTTTAAGAATAAAATATGCTTTTACAATTTAGTTTTTCAGTAATTGATCTTTTGATAACTGTAATAAAATTAGAATGCCTTCGTTTGCGGAATAAGGTTAATTCATTTATGCAATACTAATGTAGTTGTAAGAACTTTGTTACTAACAGTTATGGTCTGAAACAAATGTATTTTATTCATAATAATATGGGCCAAAGTTCCCTGACAATAAATAAAAATTAAGTTATTTATGTTACTACTTCAAATTATCAAATCTGAAACTGAGTCAAAGATTAACACCCAGTTTTTGATTCTATTTAACCAATACTAATGGTGATAACTTCAATGTTACTTAGCCCATAAAATTCACAATTCAAAAAGACAAGGATTTAAGGGGGATCATCAGGGAGTACCCTTTGAAATTCAATTACTAAGTATGTTAGGTTTTTTTTTATTTGCAGGTGAGTATCAGGATGTATGTTTTACAACGGCTTGGTTGATTTGCTATATACTAGTGACCCTAGGGGGTGAAGAGATTTTTTCCTAGTAATTTTCATATTTGTTAATAACATAGAAATAGTAGTTGTCTGTCAGCAGTTTCAGGAAGGTAAATTTTGCACACAGATGGTTTGGCCTAGGCCAACAAATATGTTTAATTTTCATTTATACAATCTTTCCTATTGGATCCACATCACTTACTAGGGTTCCATCATCCAAATACCATTACATTGAAATTTGAATGATGTTGTCCATTGTCCAACAGGACCCGAAATTCTGTTAATTATAGTATGTTTAGACTCACCATGAGAAGTTGAACGAAGACATAATTCACGACACACTGTATTAAGACCAGTGAAAGTGCACACGTGAACTTTTCGTTATTTTCACCATATTTACCCCGCGTTATTTTCTCTTGTAACATCCCGTAGATGAAATAACATACAAATATTGCACCCGCATAAAACAGAAACTTAAATTCGCTGCTGCTTTTAGCCATTTCGCCGAAAGGATTGTGCCACGCAGAGACTGTAAGTAAAATATAAAGTGATACAATATTCACAAATTACTTTACAATTTTATCGTAGATTTCCAATAGCTGGTAACTACAATACCTATAATTGAGGAAGGACTCAATTTACGCAAATTTTGATTTTGCGAGACCCCAATGTCCACAACTATAGTTGACATATGCCAACCTTAAAGCACATCAAGCACAGGAGCAAACAAACTACGAAGCCGAAGAAGTGCGAACTGCCGGACGACGAACTGTATTTCAATTTCAATTAATTCAAAATCAAACCAAGGTCGAAAATCAGATTTGATACAGATACCTGTCCTCTTTACTCAAAACTAAATAGAAAGAGAGAACCAGTCAGCTGTCATTCGTCCACGTGTTCTTTGACAAGAGTTGACAACAAGACGGAATGTTGTAGTTTTGAAACCTAGCCTTTTGATCAGAATCAATAAATCATTTAGATGTTCATGTTATCTACCTACTAAAATAACATTTTTAATGTGTATTTATAAACCATTTATAAATAAAACTTTACGAAAAAACAAAACTATTTTCTTCATACCTATTCGTGTGGGGTGTTTAAAAGTTACATTAAGGTTCCTAAAACCCCGTCGGGGCCGCGGTATTTTGTACTAGATTACGTGGCCTCGGCGCAAGGGCAAAGAAGGAACATGGGTTCGATTTTTAGTCAGTAGAAGTCTGACACTCCCCTTCGCTCTGCCCAAGAGCGGGGGGGGGTCATTCGATGATTTTCCACCCACCAAAAAAAAAAAGGTTCCTAAAACCATTTTTTTTTAGTCAATCGTTTGAAAGGGCACTTTTCCAAAGTGGTAAAATGTGCCCCCCCCCCCCTCTAACTTTTAAACCAAAAGATTGAGACTTGAGAGTGACTCTCCTAGTTGTATTGTAGTTCACCTGTTTTTAAATAAATCATGTAAGTATTTCAGTTATAACAACTTTAAACCATTACCATTAGTTACACAGGTCAATATTTTCTCACCCACAAACCTCACAGGCTCACACCTCTGCCCCAAAATATCTCAGAAAATCTGTCCACCTATGGACCTATTCAAATACATGGTTTCTACGTTGTATTTCAATATCGAAAATAGACCAAAATAAATTGTCTTTTCATCTTAATTATAAGTATGTTCTGATCATTTCGTCATATTTTATGTTGAGCTAAGATAGAGCTGTACAGCATCCACATTTAGTCGGACAGTTTGAGCGCAGAAACTGAGTGAGTAGTCCAAGTAAGTGTAATATTTTGGTTTAGCTGAAACAACTCGGTACAGAAGCCAGCTTAACAAGCAACGAACCTCGGCCGCGTTCCGGATTACAAAATAATCGCTCACAGCGCTCATGTCTATATTTTGCGTTCCGATTTAGATATCACGATTATGACAGCTAAGAGCTGTCATCAATTCGGAACGCTCGTAAACGCGTTTACAGTGCTCACTCGATAACAAAAACATAACCCCAAAACCAAAACCTTTCACAAGACCTAATTTTCACAGAGCATTCTATCCTATTTTTGAAATGGAAGTGTTGGTTGACTTAATCGACTCGGATAACTCAGATTTTGAGGTAGAGAATGACGATTCGTCCAGTGACATCTGATCTGTCATTTTTGACAGCGCTCACGGTGATATTTATTTGGGGCATGGTCGGTGTAATCGCAAGATGGCGCATGTCATGACGTCATCTATGACGATTCTAGGGACATCGATATCGCACTCACAGTAATTCGGAACGGGTTTATGGACGCTCAAATCGATTACAGCGTAACTCGGAACGCACCCCTCATTCATTGGCACCGTAGACAGAGAATAGGTATAGACAAGGCATCAGCGTATTCGGTAAGAGACAGCGATAGTTATTATCCGATTAATGACAAATGACATGAACTGACAAAGAGAACCACCTAACCTGTATTGCTACACACTTTGGTCGGGTAATATAAACAAACAAGGTAAGATATTATTATCGTCGTACTAGATGAAATTATCAATTATCTTTACTTGTTATTGACAGAAAATAGTTGTACGTACAATAATCATTAGTGTCCGACCGAAACACGATTTTCAGCCGAAACCGAAACCGTAACCGAACCTTCGGCCTTGGTCCCAGTTTCGGCCGAAACCGAAACCGAAACCGAAACTTAATAAATATTTATGGAATGTAAAATCTATTGTATTTTTACGCATATATACACAGTTAACACGTGGAAAAAAATGCAACAATTAAAGTAGGTAACAAAAATAGCTCTTTATTTGTAAAATTAATAATGTGAATTAAAAAAAAAATGCTATCTACATATTTGTCAAACTTTAAAAAAAATAAGCACTACATTTTTAACATTACTATATTTGTTAGTAATTTTAAAAAAAAACAAATCTAAGATCCTCGCATACTAAAGGGAAAAACGTGACATGACTAATAGTACTGAAGGCCATTCACGCTAATAGAAAATATATGAAACTTTACAGTAAAAAAATCTTATTGGTCGATATAACTTTTTTTCTAATTATTTACCAAAAAAAGTACATCATATTATTTTCAAAGATGGTATTTTAAGAAATAATTTTCATTACGAACTTTTTAAATTATATTAATTAGTTAAGGTTTTAGGCGCTTTGCACATGGAGCAACTATTGCAGCAACTGCAACTGGCAACTAGCTGTTTACATAATTATTATAATTTAATTGGATTGCGCACACATAGCAACTCGTGTTTCGAGTTCCGCCAATCGTCAGCAGTTTTCAGTTGCTGCAATCGATTACTGAGTTAGTTGCTAATTGCCGCAACTAGCAACTGTTAAATATTATACCGATTTTTAAAGTTAACGTAGACGGCGACGATGTAATAAAATTATAGCAATTGCTGCTTCTTCGATATTCATCGTCGCACTGAACGCTGTTCGCTGCGTAGATTGAGCAACTCGGTTATGAAAGTTGCTCACAGATTGCCATAAAATTGCTGCAACCGTAAACGTTGTAGCAACTATCAACTAGTTACAGGAAACTTTTAAAGTTGCTTAAGTTGCCTCAACTTAAGTTGCTCCATGTGCAAAGTGCCTAAATCGCCGGAGATAGTTGTGTATCGGAACTACGGGGCGGTTCGATACGGGTAAGTACAAAATTTAATCCATCAACAATTACAAACAAATATAGTAATGTTTGAATCAAACATCACAGGTATCTTCACACATCTTTTAAGTGTTAAATTAATTTCTACATAAATTCATATTTTATAAGTTCTAGGGAATAACTCAACAGAACCAAGTAAAATAATTATGTATTGAATTCTTTTCGATACACACCTACTTACAACCTATTTATTTTACACTGTAGCACAAGACCCTAATGAATGCCATAAAAATACATCATCATTAATTATAAGTAAAAACAAATACCCAATTTTTGCGCGAGAAAAATCACACCTTAAATCATCACGTTCGCGCCGGCTAGCGAACTCAACTGGCACTCGAAGTTAGCTGAATGATGCGCGACAATTCACGTATATCTTGTTTCGGCGGGGCCGAAAGGTTCGGCCAATTATTGGCCGAAACCGAAACTATGGCCGAAACCAGATTTTTTGGCCGAACCTAGCCGAAACCGAAACCGAAACCGAACCTTCGGTCGGTCCTTAATAATCATTTGATTTACTTGATGTAATAGATGGAAAATGCCACTTACCGATGAAAGGTTATGTTTGGTTGATTTCGTTCACTACGGCTTTTACAGCCATATATAAAGCAATTCACCATCACTACACACTTAATGTTACTTTCTGGAATATCACTAAGTTGCAAATTACACAAAATAAGCGTATAACAATTTTTATCTAAGAAAATATTCTGACAACACAAATATTGCTTGCCATCAGGCTAGTGATGGCAAACAACAAAAAACCGATACGCAAAAAGAGATGAAAAAACGATGCTATGTCCTGTTCACACATACACATTTTGCCATAGTGTTGTCTCACTTTCGTAATTCTTATTATTTTAATAGCTTGTCTATACCATTCTCTGTCTACGATTGGCACCAAGTTGAAAATCTACTAAAGTTTGACAGATTGTTTATGAGGTCAAACAAAAGAGAGCCCTTTTTTTTGGGCGGGTGGAAAATCATCAAATAACCACCCCTCCCGCTCTTGGGCAGAGCGAAAGGGAGTGTCAGACTTCTACTGACTAAAAACGACCCATGTTCCTTGTTAGCCCTTTATGTCGAGGCCGCGGTATCTTTGTGACCAACTCGCAGCTCCGCTTCTTGTGGCATTTCGAAGCATTCAAATTCGAAATGTCCTCTGGATTTCATTCCCCGGAACTAAAGCTCTATGACTATAGCTGCTGTAGATGGAAATGTACTTATGTATTATCATCGGCACGATTCTTGAGCGCTGACGCAAAAGTGAGTTAATGGGTCCCTTTGGTGGTATGAAGTGAGACGCGGGGGTGGGGAAAGTGCAGTGATTGGCCCGTAGCGCATCGCGTCATAGCCGTCACTCGGGATTTCCTTTATTCCTGCTGCTGCACTTACCTCACGACGGGTGTGTGTTTTATTTGTCTTAAAGTGTACGATGCGCACAACGATCTCCACTCTTCCGCCGAGCGCTCAAGAACCGTGCCGGTATCTGTAGGTATCAAGACGTACACACGGCTACACATCAAGCTATAGAAACCAGTTAATCTTGGCCTCACTTTACTAGATCTTTTCGCACAATGAACGATCAGAATAAACTGGTTTTGTATAGCTTGATGTGTAGCCGTGTGTACATGAAGTTATAGATAAAGACGTATACCTTCTTAAGTCAATATTTGTTTACTTTTAGGTGATCATTAAAATTTTATACCTACTTGAGAAAAATATTACTAATGAAATTGAGGTAAATTAATTAATTTTTGTTTTTTCATTAAAGTTGTGATCATAGAGACATCTATCGACAATAGGAAACCAACGAAACTAATAGTTTCTGGCGAAAGTAATGTAGATGGCGACTCACTTTTACTCTCGACTCACTCGCTTGTTTTACAGTTAAAACAAGCACAACTTCAGTATAGAAAGAGTCGAAACGGTGAAAGTCTTGTGTGTGACAGGAGGGAGACAGTTCTCCGGGAGAACTGTCTCCCTCCTGCCACACACAAGACTTTCAACGTTATTTCAGAATGAAGTGTAGCGCCATCTTCCACAATGTTTAAAATACTCAAAGGATAGGTTTTGTTTACCCCTTACCCCTTCGTCATCTAAGATGTTTATGAAAAAATAATACAATTTTTATCTTTATCCTGAGTCTTTATCCATGTTATTAGAGGAACGCGATATTCGAAATTTAAAAAATGAGGTTGTTGCTAATTGATATTTCAAGAGAAGAAAAAATACAAAATTTCTTTGGCGTTGAACATAACATTTTAAGTACTTAGGGATAAATAAAAAAGAAATAAATCTTAGAATATTGTACCCATGTTTACCGATTTCAGTCAGCAATAAATTATTCATCACTTTACATCAGTGGTTTCTTGTATGTCAACTTCATATTTTATCTGTAACTGCTGGATTCCAACTGGAACGTGGTAAAACGGAACGAACTAAAAGGCGTCCACAACAATTACCAAAATCAACTCTATCTTGTTGCACAAAGGCTTACTCTACAATACGAGTTATGGCCATCAATTTTACGAAAAAAAAAATGCTCTAACTACGACGATGTAGAAGTAAACGTAAAAGGTTATTTTTTATTGTTACTTTGCAGGCGGACGATTTCCGGCCAAAAGTATAATTCAATATCACGTACCTAATAATTCATTAATTAGGTACTTGTAGTAATTTTATTACGAAGATATTACAAAGTTTTCAATACAACTCTATGAAGTTATGTATTATGTTTTAAGTTAGTAAAGTTTAGTCCAAGTTGTGATTTACTTGTGTTCAGTGTTGTTTAGTTCGAGTTTAGGTAAATACTATTTTGATATCTAATAATTATGTAGGTACTGACTGTGATAATTATTGTTGTGAATGACAGTAAGAATAACGTAAAGCTATTGTTTCAAGTGATAATTCTTAGCATGACATAATTGCGGCAAATTCAAGTGTTTGTGAGTGATCGTTACAGGAATAATTTTCTAGTATGACTCATGATCCGGATAACAATGGTTATTGGTTTCTGTTAACATGAACTTGTGTTATTTTAACTACATCTTGTATTTGTTGCTTAGTGTGTAAAACTTTTCTAAATGATATTACAACGGTAACGGAACACTAAACTTTTTAAAAGTAAGTCAAAACTTGTTTTAACTTCTAATACATATTTATTTACTGATTACTGCTACTGCTATTCGTCATGGTTTTGAAAATATGTTTTTAGAACAACCTCAAATGTTTGAGCTAATTACCTAAGAAGTGGCAAACGTGCCTTGGTATTTAAAAGGCCGAGTGGCGTCATCATAAAAGTACATGTTTATGTGCATAAACTAGCTAGGTAAGTAAGTACCTATGTACTACTTACTAAGCACTAACTTAATTTATCAGTTTGCTAGAGCTGTACCCTATGCGGTAGGTAGATTAAAGAGTCAATTCAATAAAACTGTTGTTCGTGTTACGAACTCTTTCGACATCGAATCTCTTCGGTTTTACGCATGAGACAAGTTATGATTAATGTTGAGACAGAAGTCGACGACACTTCGACATGATTTAAACAAGTAGACTTGTTACAATGAATCAGGCCCAGCCTACGATTTTAGTCCAAGATCCCAGGGCCGCCAGACTTCACGTATTTTCTGACGAAGGAAATGTGGACGATTGAGTAGGTAGTGTTAGTATATGAACTAAGAACACACTACTACCAGCTAGCTTGCTTGGACGGCCAATTTTCAGGTATCAGGTCATCAAGGTACACAAAAACATTACTAAGCTCACGTATTTTCTACAAGCTGATTTTTACGTAGGTATATTGTAGGCAATATCCTTAAAAATAAGTTGCCAATAGTCGCAGACACTTCCTAGCGGCCGTTTTGCATAACAGACGCTTTAAGTTAAGTTAGAGTTCCCAAAAAGTTTAGTCTTAAACGTATTGTGGCTGTTTACCTGAGATCGCATGGCAACGCTCGTGTGGCTGACATACCTACAGACCTCCACTGGACTCATTCGGTGGGCATTCAACAGCATTGCCTGTGTCTTCAGAATTTTGTTGAAAACGTTGTTTTCAACGTTGGGTGCATTTTGGAGCGCCTGCCCTAAATAACATGGCAATATCCCGATCAATTAGCTTTAAGTATTAAATAATAAGGCGTTTAGTATTCTCTAAAGCGTCTGTTAAGCAATACGGCCGACGGAAAGTGTCTGGGAGTATTTGCGACTTATTTTTAAGGATATTGTCTAAAATATACGTAAAAATCAGCTTGTAGAAAATACGTGAAGTAAGTAATTTTTTTGTGTACCTTGATGACCTTGATACCGAGTAAGTAGGACTTAGACGGCCAAAGAGAAACACTCTTTAGAACCTTTGGCCCCCCGTTTGGGCGAGAGCTGCCTGAAGGCAGCCCTGGCCCGTTCCTGCATGGGAGCCAAACGTCGGAATCGGAAGTACTCCACGCAGTTCCTCCGGCTGTCGAGGACGACTCTTAGGTACTTCAACGTCGGCTCGACGCCGATCGGAACCCCTCCTACCGTTGGCTGGGATCCCGACGGTGGCGCATTCCGAGGCCCATGAAAGCACAGATGGCCTCAGATTTGTGCAATGCCACATGAATGCCACTCAAGATTCAGCTGCCGGATCCACTCCGCGTCTTTCGCAACCCTGCGTGTCATATTGTCGGCCGCCACCTGGTGCGGCCCTCCCTGTGCAGCACCAGCGTATCAGCAAACTACACTGACGGTTTCCTGAGAACTTTTCAGGTCCTCAGTTAAATTATTTTTTTAGGCGGAGGCTCTCTGGCAACTATTGCAGAATTGAAAAGGGGATTTGTTCGTGAGCGCAGCAGAGAAAATTTTAGCATTGCGCCTCGGTTAGGTGGTTGATCGCTTTGAATTCGGTAGGTGGTTCCCTCGGATGATTTAGAATTTCAACTTAAGACATCAAAAGAGCGAGCAAAGCGAGCCGACCCTCGGATAGGTTAGGTTATTTTGGTGCATTCAACGAACTCAGAAAAATGGTCACTGTTAACCTAAGCCAAGCGCAGGGTGGGTGTTTATTGTGAACCCGTTGCCCGCCCCCTGAATCAGCTCTTGGTAGCTTTAAAATTTAAACACACATAAATCTAACCTTCTTTTTGTTCGTTCATGCAGAGATGACAATCCAGGGTAAAATGCAATAGCGAGCGGAGCGAGCTTAAAAATTGTGCATTCTGCTTTGGAATGGTTAGTTTTTCTTGTGCAGAAAGTTAATAATTCTTTAAACCGAAAAATAGCTATTTTTGAAAGTCCTTGAGGGTGGTCATGACCCCTGTCACTCCCTTAGGACCGCGCCTGCAATGAATCAAGACAGATATAAAGTACCAGTTCCTGGTCGTCTTTCTGGAATACACCCTGAATTGGCTTACTCATCTATAGTATAGTACTACCTACTGTACTATACTATAGAGTATAGATGAGTAAGCCAATTATATACTACCTACTAAAGGCTTGTGGACTATACAAACCAATGCTGGCGAGCATGTGGGCGACTCTCAATAGGTACCTTCTTTATTGCATTCCACATGAAAGTATACATAAGTGGTAAAACTTCGCGGGCCTGTGGACGGTGAGTGATGGGCTAGCTCGCCGTCCGTCCGTCTTATGACGACGACAGGCCGTTTTGACGGCGCGTTCGTGTTCCACGCGCGCGTCAAAGAGATTTCAGTAACATGGGAGGGGCCCGCAAGAGCCGACGCCCGTCGGGGCTGCAGAATTTTAACAAGTTACCGCGGCCTCGAAACTAGAAGACTCGAAGGGCTAAGAAGGAACACGGGTGGTTTTTAGTCAGTAGAAGTCAGTCACTCCCTTCTGCTCTGCCCAAAAGCGGGAGGGTTATTTGATGAATTTCCACCAATAAAAAAAAGGTGTTAAATCTTTTAATTCGATGAGATGCAGATCACACACATAGAATAGACCCTGTCGGGCACAGTAAAATAAGTGAGTTAGCAGACTTCTACTGACTAAAAACCAACCCATGGGGAGCGTTTCAAGTATTACGTAACAAAATTTTTGGAGATTTTTGACGCCCTCTCCCCCCCATGTAACGCGCCGTAACGTTTTACTGTATCCCCCCTCCCCCCATTAAAACGTTACGTAACCACCAAGTGACCATTTTATATCATTTCCAAAAAAACAATATTACGTAACGCGTGGTTCAATATCCCTCCCTCCCGCCCCTGTAACGCATCGTAATGTTTTACAAGACCCCCCCGTCCCCCCAAATTCGTTACGTAATACTTGAACGCTCCCTTAGGAGAGGAGAAGCACTTGTAAATTATTATTATGACATAGTAGGTAGGTAGTTTCTAAGATAAATTAATAGTAAGTAGGTACAAAATATAAATTAATTATAATATAAATAGGTATCTACTCTACAATGTGGCCTCAGACATGTCCGCGGACCTCGTCAATTAGATCGACTGACCAGAGTGGTTTGCTAATAACTGATGTGCTTGTATTACTGATTTGGCAGAGTATCAGCTCTTATACCGTATTTGTAATTATGCCAAGCAAGACGCTACATTACGTAACGTTACGTTACGTTCACGACGTGATTGCATCGTTGGTCTTGGCATAAGTTCCTGAGTTCGATTCCGATTTTGTTCCACGGCGGAGAAACAGCCGTGATATTCACAGGCCTCGAGTTCGAACCAGGGTTGTTGCTGATGCATATTTTTTTCACATCAGCGGATGCTGATGTTGACCTTTTATCATTGACATCAGCGGATGCTGATGCTGATGCTGATATTAATTATTTTCTAAAAAAAAACAGGAGAAAAATCACCATCATGTACCATTGTAAATGTACATCTAAAAGTTGCATATTTTTCCATGGTGGTCGCGAGTAAACAGGCTTCTACTGGGTAAGCTCGTTCCATCGTCGACATCATCTCTGCCCTTAGGACAAGATTGAAGTCAAGAGCAAGCCCACTTATAATAATAATAAAAAAAAACCAGCACCCATCTCCTGGGTAGCATAATAAAGCATTCGTGTGTCCACAAGTCGCCTCCCAAAGACCTGTTTGATTGTAAGTAGTTTTAGTTGACCAGTGAGCATGCCCAGCTTCCGCATCATCATTATTCTCCGATCTTACCCTTTTTTTACTGTGCAAAGCTTCTTCCATATTTCAATACTCAATACTTTATTGCATTCCACATGTAAAAACTTAGGTGGTAAAAATTAAAATTAGATCACATGGACCCTGTCGGGCACAGCAAACACAAGTGAGTTAGGAGTGAGGAAGCATTTGTTGATTCTATGTAAAATATAGGTAGGCACTTTCTGAGATAAACTAAGATAAACTAATAGTATAAAATATAATACATAAAACAGGTATTTATTGAGAGATTTTTATTATTTTTTAAGATTATTATTTTAAGTCTCGAGTACTTACTTTCTCCATATTATTACTCGTCATCTCAAGCGCCATCGCCTTTTTACCCGACTGCGCAAAGCAAAGAAGGGTTATGTGTTTATCAGTCTATGTATGTATGTATGTATGTATGTATGTATGTATGTTTGTTCCTATGTGGCACTGTAGAGGCCAAACGCCTTGGCCGATTTTGATGATCCGTACGTCAATCGATTCGTCTTGACCTCGCGAGTGTCACTAAAAACATTACAATAAACAATACTCACTAAAGTAACAACTAGTCGCCATATTGTCAAAATGAAAAAAAAAAATTTGACGCACCACATCAAGTGGGGTATCGTTGAATAGGTATTTGAAAATGAATATTAGGTTTCCTTTATCATTTTTCATTTTATAAAACCGTTTAGGATATATAACGATTTAAAGTTATTAGAACAAACAATATCGCATTTCTTACTTATAACCGGATTTTTTTACGTGTACGGAATGAATATAAAATCGAATCGAAATCTACCGTCTTATAATAGTAATAACGAAGTTAATGAAAACTGACTAAAAAGTGTTAAATAAAAAAATGTAGTTAAAAAACTAAAAAACCCGACTGAAAAAACGGAAAAGCAAAAAACAAGCACATTTTAAATTAAACAAAACTTGGAAGCAGGCGGGGTTCATTTGAATATTAAATTATGAAATGAAAATAGAATGGACCCCGCCTGCTTACAAGTTTTGTTTAATTTAAAATGTGCTTGTTTTTTGCTTTTCCGTTTTTTCAGTCGGGTTTTTTAGTTTTTTAACTACATTTTTTTTTAGCCATATTATCCTTCACACAGTCGACGCATCGTTTCTTTAGATCTTCTTCTATTCTTATAGCCATCTACACACTTTCACAAGACTCAAGTCATTTTCCACTTCACATGGTAACAGATTTCCACACAATGCCATTTTCAGAGCGACATCCGTCCGGGTGCTAATTAAAATATGCCAATAGGGTTCTCAAATAATTAAATGTAATCACAAGGTAAAACCTAACATCCATGTTTTATTGCTTACATCACATTGAAAAGAAAACCAACATTGTAGTACCCTACAGTGTTTATAACATAATATTATTTGGGGTTCCCTGAAATTTTTATTTTCTTAAATTGCCTTAAATGCACGTAGATAGCTATAGGGCTTTTGAAAACTGGATTAATATTGGTACGAGGCACTTAGGACCTATGAGCTGATATACACTACTGAACGTGCCAAACTGGCCGCCAAATGGGTTGACTCAATTTGGATTGTCTTAGACACGCTAAGATGAATACTAGGATCATTGATCAGTAAATCCTAGCGATCACGCTACTCTACATGATAATTATGTATTATAAATTATAATGAACGCTTCGCTACCCTATATTGTTTTGTTACATGAAGCGTTGTTATATTACACACATCAACACGGTCTAGGGATATTTTTAAAAAAGCGAATTACTATCAATGTGTTAATTATTTATATGACATGTATATATTTAAAATATACGTTATTTAATATTCTACCATTTTTTAATAATGGTTAAGGTACTGATTAAAATTTCAGGATTTTATGGAAAAAAAATGAAGCATAGACGGAAACCGTATATGAATTAACTTTTAATTTGTGAGTAAAAACTGAAAAAAATAGAAAAATCATTTAATTTGTGTTTATAAACTTGAAGTTAGTAGTCTGAGAAAGCGCCCATGATGTTCATAACACATCGGTAACGATTCGGCATGCTCAGAACAAGGTTGTCAATGTCTTGCTGCGGAATATTGTCCCATGTCCTTCTGAGGTGCGCAAAAAGTTGAGCTTCTGTAGCCAAATTTTCAGGAACTTCCTTCAGAGCTCTTCTTTGCAGCATATCCCACGCATGCTCAATGGGATTTAGATCTGGCGATTGAGCAGGCCAGTCTAAGGCAATAACATTATGTGTATGTAACCAAGCTGCTACCGTTCTCGCCGTGTGTGCCCGGGCATTGTCGTGCATGAGCAGGAAATCTTGCCCCATTTGTGTTCTGTGGAGCAAGATTACGAGCCCCAGCACCTGTTGGACGTATCGTTCTGCCGTCATATTGCCCCGCACCCAAACGAGATCCGTCCGTCCTCCAAGACGAATTCCTGCCCAAACCATAATTGTTCCTCCTTGGTATGGGTGAACTTCCTGAGGGTTCTGGAGACGGCTCCATCGTCCAGGAACTCGCCAAACACGCGTCCTTCGTGAATCTGGATGGAAGCCGAACCTGGATTCATCCGTGAACAGCACATTGGACCATTGCTCACGGCCCCAGTCCACGTGGTTCCGAACCCATTCTAATCGTCGTCCACGATTGCCTCTCCGTAAAGGTGGGACCCGGAGTGGTCTACGAGAGCGTAGATTGCTTTCATGCAGTCGCCTTCTTACAGTTTGGTCACTCACAAGCACTTGGTGTACCAATTGCAGCCTTTGGACCAATTGAGTCGCCGTTGCATTTGGTTGAGCTCGCGCAGTAATTTGCAAAAATCGGTCTTGTCTGGGGGTAGTGATGCGACTTGGCCCCCGGTGCCTCTCCGCTACTTCACCTGTGGCACGATAGCGTGTCCACAATCTTGAAGTTACATTTTGATGGGTCCCTATGGCCTCAGCAACATTACGCTGAACAGATCCAGCTTCCAGCATTCCCACAGCTCGTAACATCTCCGCCCTCGTCAAATGTCGGCGTTGCATGGCTACAATACCTCAATGTTAACTTTATCTTTCGTTTAAAAATGAAAAAAAACTGTAACTAAACGTAATTCGTATTGTTTTTTAAATTTCGCACAAATGAAAATTCCCTCTCCTATACATCAAGACATTTTTATGCCACCGAAACAAAAGAATTTTCAAAAATTTGAATTTGGAATTAGTCTGAGATAAATTACAAACAAATCGGTGTATTAAAGATTCCAATGCGGCCAGTACTTTTCGAGTTATTTAATTGAGTATGAAATATCCCTAGACCGTGTTGATGTGTGTATTATCAGTAACTTTATTAAAACCCATATAAGAGCACACGCAAGAGTCTGGATAAAACCCCTTCGTTAACCTTCACGACATTGTAATAGAAGTGGAGCACAGCGCTCCGGGCGCTGCGCTCTTCTGAGTTGGAAGCCACGGGGCAGATAACTGCAGAAACCTATTTATTAAAAAATAAAGTGATGTTAGCAACAACCTGTGTCCTGTAAACCTTATTATCTATACTAATATTGTAAAGAGTAATAGTACATTATGGTACAAGTGTGTAACGTTGGTGATTACCGCTGCGGTGCCATTGAGACCCGAGCCGTCAGGTGAGGGTCTTAAGAAAGCCGAGGACGGTAATCATCAATACACACGTGAATCATACGACGTTTTTCAACACACTTGTGAAGAAAATAATACTAAAAAGTCATCTTCAACAGTTAAAACGAGTTCTGATTTTTTTCACAATAGCGGGAAAAATTAATCGGTTTTACTATGCGCGCGCATCTACAGTTCGACCAACTTATCTGTGCATGCGGGAAAACACGGAACTAAAATAAATGTACTAAGTTTGACGTTGCGATGCATTTTTTCTTGACCAGTGGCACCACCATGAAATTCACACTTAAAATGGTCATACTGTAACAATGGCGGTGGGCCATAGACCAAATGAATGAGCGCGATAGAGTTTTAGCCACGTATAAAATGAGGAAAAAGTTTTCTTTATTACAGAGAAAATAAAAGTTATATTATTTGAGTGAAAGTTTCATTTAGTAAAAACGTACAAGTTGAAATTATCTATTTAAATTCAAATTTGCATGAAACGAGCAAGCACTAAGTACATTAATTTATTTTTAAACGGTTTTATTTAGCTCACCCGGTTTGTTTTATTCTTGGATCAAATTTAGTAATTCAAATTTCACCCTCTTCCTGTCAACCGATTAATCTGAAATTTTGTATACACTTTGGATTTTGGTGACAATACAATTATGTTTATTCATTATCATTATAAATTCAAGATGGCCGCCGCTACAAAATGGCGGATAATTTATGTTTTATTAATCCCATCAATATGGGTATCAAATGAAAGGGCTCAACAAGCCGAATACAATATACTATATAAAATTAAAATCCAAGATGGCGGCTAAAAACTAGAAAATAAAAATAGGTAAAAAAACTTTTTAAATTAAACGGTTTTATGTTAAACATACATTGCAATGTTTAAGATAAATGTACTAAAAACCAAAAAATAATAAAATAGATACAGTCGTGGGAAAAAACCGTGGGGCACGTCAATTCGGAACTGTCGTGCTGCGGAAATTACAATTGACGTGCCCCACGGTTTTTTCCCACGACTGTATCTATTTTATTATTTTTTGGTTTTTAGTACATTTATCTTAAACATTGCAATGTATGTTTAACATAAAACCGTTTAACTTAAAAAGTTTTTTACTATTGAACACGATCTTTTTTGTATCGAAACTTTTTTATGAACGTAGCAACTCACCAATAAAATTTAAAAAAACCCTATAACTCACTAGTGAATAATAGCAATGAAAAAGTCACAGTTTGATTATAGGTGTCATTATGTGCCTATTTGCGGTGAAATTATAGCAACTTTATGATTAAGTGTGTTGAAAAAAAGTTTGTGAGGTTGTATACTTGTATCTCTTGATCTAAACCGATTTTTTTTTTTTTTTACAAATATGGAACCATATTATTTGTGAGTATCATAGGATAGAGTGAATATCGCAAAGCTAGTTATTAATAATATTAAAACTTACCAACTAAAGTCTCAATCATAACGCAATTATGTTTCATAAGAGGATAACTACGTAGAGCGGCAAGACTATTAAAAAGTTATTAGTGTTTAATTAACCACAAACATTAATTGCTGTCTCTGACTCTACTTTTGTAATTTCGGCCTCTATACAGATTTTATGTCACTGATATATTTATTTAATTAATGTGGTCTACTTTACCGTTTGCTTGATTGAGTAAGTCAATACTTTTAACAGCGAGTAGCAATAGAATAGAACCTATGTACTATACCTATATAAGGATCATAGCAGGTTTATGTACTATGTATGTCATTGTATGATTTGTATGTAAAGATAGTCGTCTCGCCGACGGACTCTCTCGACGGCTCTCGTCGACGGATGAGCAAATTGTTCCATGAATTTAATTTATGTCTACTATTAATGTGTATGTAGTCGTTACGTTATGTTGTTAAATTCTGTAGCAAGGGGGAAATTAGGTTGGCTCAAGAGACACAAGATCCCATTAACAATAACAACACATTAGAGCACTGAACACTGTATCTTGTAGTAGGTCCTAGCTAGAGTCTTTAGGTCTCTCGCTGGTTTTTGTATAGGTAAGTAGATAGGTATACTGTTCTGGTTATGCGTCTGTTAGAAGGCATCTTAGATGTTTTACGCAGTCTCCGAGGGCGGTACCCAAGGACTGTAGATTGTTGGAGTCTGGTGCGCAGTAGTTACACGTAACACTCACCGAGGCCTATCAAGGCGAGTGGAGCGGTGTAGGGGTCAGGCAGGCCCAGGTGTTGGAGTAGTGGTGGACGCGGTTAGCGTACCTACAGTAGCCCTGACCCCTGGCCCAGTTTGCGTTTGTTGACGCGTCGGACAGTAGTCAAGGCCAGGAGCTTGGAACCACGCAATCAAGGGGCCTAATGTAACAACCTGGCGATGAGCAAAAAAAGAGAAATGAATATGACGAGGAGGCCATTCTTGTAGCTATAACACGGCTCTGTTGTGAAGAGACAGCGCGTTTACCGTAGACAATTAAGTCTAAGATTTTATTAGGAAATTAACTAATTATTTTTCTATAGATATGATCGTAGTTTATGCTACAATTAATAGGTGTAGGTATCTGCTGGAGGCGCAGAATAAATGTAGCAATTTAAAACGGGAAACCACCAACTTATCTTTAACGCAAATAATAGCAAACTAGCAATTGAATTCACTATTTTAAAATATTAAAACTACAAATAAAATCAAAATGCTCAAACGCAAACTAAAAAAAAGTCAATATTTAGTAAACATTTTAGCGATAGTGGTGACCTTATTTATTTGATCAGAATGTCTACCACGCCTTGGACTTAGATAAAGTCGTAGATAGAAACTTCTTATCAGTGCACGTTATGAAGAGATTGTGGCGATATGAGCAGAAATGCATACAAAAAAATTGGCTAACTGCGTTTTTATTTACTCCGTAGTTCCGTACTTACATAAAGGCACTTAAAATTATCAGCACCAACACGAGTATCATGCATTATTTGTTACAGTCAAAACTGTTAATCGGTCAAAATTACTTTTGACTAGTGTCAGTAACCCTCCTTTTGGGCTTCGCCGCAGTCGGGTAAGGAACCAGCGAGCGATGCCAGTTTTTTTTTGCCAAGTCGGGTTTTCGAAATTTTTTGCGTAAAAAAAGTGGGTTTCTTTCGTCGAAAGCGGGACTTAGTAAAAATACGTATTTGAGTTCAAATTACGTTTACGTGATAAATTGACAATAGAAAGCAACAAAGCTTTTTATACCGACTTCAACAAAAAATAAAACACAAAAAAGTGAATAATAGACATGAGATTTCAGCAATCCCATTTCATTTGCTATCATTTATTGAGGAGTTCCGTTACCTATCAGCGAAGTTCTTCGTCAGATCATTTCGAAGAAGTCTCTTCCAAAAACTACCCAAATCGCTTCAAGTGAGCCTATAAAATTTGAAGTTGAATTGAAACTTTTCTCAGTAGCAGCCGCGCAGTCTGGATATGTGCCCCGTGCCCCGTTAATGTCAATAGGCTCACCCCCTACTACATGGACTTAAACATAACTGGCGAAATGTAGGTGTACTATTACTGGTTCACCTCTGCCTAATCCGTAGGGAATCACAGGCGTGATGTTATCTATGTTAGCAACGTTTAGAAGCTATTTTCGCCTACTGTACCTATTTCATTTTCATGTTACGTCACGAAACAAATATTTTGGTACCCACGTTAGGTACATTGATATATTATATATTCATAAAGTAGGTCACATAATTGTCTCAAAGTTGCAATCGTAATTTCACGAGGAATTTGCGTTTGAACTTTGCCAAGTATATAGTATTATCTCTTAGGCCCAGATTCAGAGACCACACTTTGACTTTACTACAACTTTACTACACTTTTCTTTTGGACTACATTATTTAAACGCATAATAATGCAAAGTTTACTTTGAGGCCAAAGTCATGATTATCGACTACTTCGCCTTTACTAAGTAAAGAACAGCTTGAAGTAGATCTTTCCATCAAAGTAAAGTCAAAGTGTGGTCTCTGAATCTGGGCCTTAGTGACTGTTTCCTATTAGTACAAGCACAGTGGGTTATGTAATAAAGTTATATCCTGTCCTATCCTGTTTAACGGAGCTAATTATAATAGTTTCATTTAATAAACGTAGGTATAACCCACACTATTGTCCACCAATTCAAATAAAAAATACTTAATGGAGGATTGACGATTGTAGTAATAATAAAAGCTATTGATTTCAAACGTAGCCCATGACGTGGGTTGGGACTGTTGGGAACAGAGTGACGAGCTTGTTCCAAAAAAAAGTAGGCCATAATCCATATTCTGTAAGTGATACAAAAACCTTATAAAGCTATTCTTAGTAGGGTCGTTTCGCCGGTTTCGCGACCACCTTCAGTAGGCGACCATTTGACGTACTAAGTTTCTTTAAAACAAGATAATAGTATTTGTAGAGGTAACATAAATAAATAAAAAATCCAACGTGCTTTATAAATAATTATAAAGCACGTTGGATAATTATGAAATAAGAATTTACACAGTTTGAAACAAATGGGCTAACCCAGAACCGAAAAAATATTGCTAAAGGCGCGTATTGATTCTGTGGTCAGAAAACGTACCGCAAGTTAGAAAAAAAACAGCACGGCGCGCGGCGCTCAAAGGTAATTTTAATTACTTATTTCATGTCGGCGCTCAAAGGTAATTTTAATTACTTATTTCATGTTTTACACACAAGTTAGATGTTAAATTGTACAACCGATAAGTTTTCGTTATTATTTAGTTGTATTTTGCAATTTTTTAAGTTATTATTAAGATAAAATCAAGTGGTCGGTAACCGAAATGCTTATTTATCAAGAACGTTAAATAGCGACCATATGGTCGCAAACCGACGAGAATCGTATTTTTTATTTTTTATCAATTTGACCCTATTGCTTCGTACAGGACTGTTACAATTTTGAATGTAACATTTTAGAAGCTTTTCTTTGTAGTTCGTTAGTAAGCGACCACCACTTTCTTTGAAATTACTATAAAAACGGGATGCTAAACAGGTGGTCGTAAACCAAAATAATCGAAATAAAGACATTGGTTTCCGACCACCATAATTGAAATGGTATGAGAGAAATAACGGCGGAATATTTTTTTTTTTTTTTTTTTATAAAAACAAAATTATATTATTTTATATTACTTTTTTTAGATGGAGCTCCCATATAATTCAGAGTCAACGAAAAAAAAGAAAAATACAGTCCGGTACACTGAAGAAGCCCTGAAAAAAGCTCTTGATGATATCCGAAAAGAAGGGAAGGGACCATTTATAAGAATAATATAATAATTAATACATTTTTAAAGCGATTATAATTGTTTTAATGGCATATTTTCATATTAAAATAGTGGTCGCAAACCAACTCACTGGTGGTCGCTAACTGATAAAAGTGGTCGTAAACCGACGTTTTCGCTATATTTTCACTTTTTCAGCATTTTATAAATATTTTTGTATGAAAGTACTTTATTTTATGTTTTTGTATCCAAACTAGACTATATTTGGGACAAATTCACATTAACATAAACTATTTTGCGTGTAGATAACATTTTTTTTTCTTCATCTTAAGTGGGCAACTCAACTAACTGGTCGCTAACCGGCGAAACGACCCTACCAAATACAAACTATTGCGATAAGTAGCTGTAAGTGTCCAAAACGCGCGTACTGAAGACACTCATTCCTGATACGAGATTCCGATGAAATACGCGCTTTGGTCATGGAGTTGTGGGCACCAATGTGGAATACAATACAAGTACTTACTTAATATACAGTGCCTGTTCCACCACCCAATATTGTGACCCAATGTTGTGGTCTAGGTATCCATATACCTCACAAATCTTTATTTAAGCAGACATTAAAATGTGTAAAGGCAGTAAAGGCACGGTAATAATATATTCATGTGATAAATAATAATTTAATTTCGGAATTAAACAGACCTCATAATATAGGTACCTAATTATATACCTACAAGGTTAGTTTACAAAAAACAACTAATTAGTCCGTCAGATAGATTGAAAAAAAATATTGAAGACTATTTTTTTCTTTTTTCACGCAAACACAAAATGAAAACGATACAGTGCTTCGAAAAGTCGTGTGACGTCACAGTTTGCTACATTTTTTACCAGAAAGTGATTAAGTGACGTTACGAGTTCCCGCTCCTGACTCATGAGCTTTGACACGTTATATTTTCGTAAATGTTTATTAATTTGATAAACCAAAAAACACGTATCCAATATTTTACGATAATGTAACAGACGGACTAAACAGTACTTATCATATTTTGTTTAGTCTGTGACATCTCACGACTTTTCGAAGCTACAGTGCTTCGATAAGTCGTGTGACGTCATTGTTTGGTAAATTTTTTACCAGAAAGTGACGTCACAAGTCCCCGCTCCCCACTCATGATCTTTGACACGTTTTATTTTCGTAAATGTTTATAAATTTGATAAACCAAAAAACACGTAAGTAAGTATCCAAATTATTGATCGAAGGTATCCAATATTATACGATAGTCTAACAGACCGACTAAACAGAATCATATTTTGTTTAGTCAGGAAACATTCCCATTATAATATGAATTGAACATGTACAACTTGATACACAAAGCGAATTTAATTTATAGTCAAGTTCAAATAACACACATCCGTCAACCAAGCAAATAAGTACCCCCTTTTTTTTTGGTGGGTTGAAAATCATCGAATGACCCCCCCCGCTCTTGGGCAGAGCGAAGGGGAGCTGTGTCAGACTTCTACTGACTAAAAACCAAACCCATGTTCCTTCTTCGCCCTTGTGTCGGAGCCATGTTAACCTTTCGATAATCCACAGCCCCGACAGGAAATAAGTACCCCTAAGTACATCAAACTAAGTAGGTACCCCTACGCAAACGTTTTTGCTGAGAAACGACTTTTTGGTGTCAAAAATCACATTTTACGGTAAAACTCAATCTTTGAATAGTAAATGAGCCATGGAGGTAATTTAAGTAAAGTTATAACCTGAAAAACTATTATTTACAAAAACAGCTGTGAAAAATTTAGAACTTTGACCCCAATACCTCCGTAACTAGGTGGTTCCCAGGTATGGTCTAGATCTAGAACAAAAAAAATATCGCAGTGGTGGGGAGAACACGTGCTCTTCGTTTGCATTCAAGCATAAGCCATAACGAAAAGGAAAAAATTGGATAGTACCAATTTAATTTATTTTCTGTCTTCTTCATCACATTCATAGCAATATCTTTGTAACGATAAGGACTAGACGTAAGTTTTATACCAATTTGCAAACCTTATTAAATGTACAAGTTTTTAAAATAATGGTCGTCTTCGGTGTCATACATTTTTTTTACAGTAGAAATTTTTCAATTTTGGTCTTAACATCGTAAAGAAAAAACTTTTCAACTCAAGATTTTTTTTCTAAGGCAAGTAAAACGGTATTCAAAAAAATGGTATCTTATAACATTAGTAAGCTATTCAGAAAAGTTAAATAAAAATCATACCTAAAAATGTCATCATTTGCAGCAACAGCATTAAAAAAACTTAATTCTGGAAGACAAAATGGTAAAATTCGAAAAAAAAAAATATCTTGGTTACTGTAACGGTTTTTTTTTAAATATTCAAATTAGTTGTTGGAAATTAGGTAAGCTACCTACCCGTTACGTTTGATCCATTATTTACGGGACACCCTGTATGGGAGCTCCATCTAAAAAAAGTAATATAAAATAATTTAATTTTGTTTTTAACAAAAATTAAAAAAATAATATTTTGCCGTTATTTCTCTCATACTAAATTATGGTGGTCGGAAACCAATGTCTTTATTTCGATTATTTTGGTTTACGACCACCTGTTTAGCATCCCATTTTTATAGTAATTTCAAAGAAAGTGGTGGTCGCTTACCAAAGAACTACAAAGAAAAGCTTCTAAAATGTTACATTCAAAATTGTAACAGTCCTGTACAAAGCAATAGGGTCATATTAATAACAAAATAAAAAATGCCATTCTCGTCGGTTTGCGACCATATGGTCGCTATTTAACGTTCTTGATAAATAAGCATTTCGGTTACCGACCACTTGATTTTATCTTAATAATAACTTAAAAAATAGCAAAATATAACTAAATAATAACGAAAACTTATCGGTTGTACAATTTAACATCTAACTTGTGTGTAAAACATGAAATAAGTAATAAAACTTACCTTTGAGCGCCGCGCCCGTGCTATTTTTTGTCTAACTTGCGGTACGTTTTCTCACCACTGAATCAAAACGCGCCTTTAGCAATATTTTTTCGGTTCTGGGTTAGCCCATTTGTTTCAAACTGTGTAAATTCTTATTTCATAATTATTTATAAAGCACGTTAGATTTTTTATTTATTTATGTTACCTCTACAAATACTATTATCTTGTTTTAAAGAAACTTAGTACGTCAAATGGTCGCCTACTGAAGGTGGTCGCGAAACCGGCGAAACGACCCTACTCATTTTTGCAGAGCAATAGGTATTTTACCATTCGGCATGCAAACATTTACATTATTTATGAAACATGAACACAAATAATAGAACTGTGCGTAGGTACATTAGTGTTTGTTGTGTTTCTGTTCCGGAGTTACCCCTTATTAATTACCACTTACTGTGATTGGCATAGCCATATCACTCTCCTGTCATCACGTCAAAGCCTCTCAGGATATCCAATATTGTTGTGACTGCGCAAGGAAATTGATACTGTTATGGGCCCATGTCAGTCCATAACTATTCGAGCAACACGGCTAGACAACAAACACGTGACACGTCAAACCTTTTGTTCGAACGTCCAGTTGCGGTCAGCCTGCGGTTTCACAAACATATTTGTATATGTTTGGGACACCGGGGTACGTGCTCGTTAAAATGAAGTTATAACTGGATTTTAGTGAAAATGCTGCCATGTAGCATACCTTATTTAGTATTTCCGGACACCGCCTCTTGACGTTGCTATTGAATTTATTTAACCTTCCTTGATTGCTATGTTTTAGTAGGAGGAGCTCGTGGCTTAATAAGAACTGCCACTCGGGTCGATCTTTAGGTAAAGCTGTGCTTGCCTAGGTCGGTCTGTGGATGGGTGACCGCCCGACATACCGAGTTTCCTCCGTGGCTGCCATATATAGATCTTTGGCAGTCGTTACAGGTAGTTAGTGACCTAAAATTCTGACATCCAGTCTTACCAAAGGGTATCGTATTACCTAGTATTAACTAGGTTGTGGAGGTCAGATAGGCAGTCGCTCCATGTAAAAATACTGGTATTCAGCTGCATCCGGTTAGACTGGCTGGAAGCCGACCCCAATATAGTTGGGAAAAGGCTAGGCAGATGATGATTGCTATGTTTTAGTAGAGCTGTTTTGCATTAAAACAAAACAGTTATAATGTGATTGGAAAACAGCATCGATTTGCAGAAACTTCCATAAAGTTGCCACAATTTTGTTTCTTACCTGCTCCTTTTCGTCTTACCTTGTAAGTTTCATATTCATATCACGAGTGCGCAAGTTCTGGTACGTCCGTTTCGACCGCGCGGCCAAAACTTTTTTTTTTTTTAAACTATGCCATGATTATGTAAAAAGTGGAAGGGTTTGAACGTGGCCGCGCCATCGAAACGCGGAGAACCGCGCGGCCACGGAGATCTTTAAAACTAAGCGTTGCATAAACCTGAAATTTAGGTAAGTAACAGATCGAATATGTAAAAATATAGAAAAAAATCCTAGGTTTATATTTTAGGAGCTGTACAACTAAAACACCCATGGCCGCGCCATGCAAACGGTGAAAACCACGTTATCGCCGATAGGTACCGATATTTATTGCGACTACAGGAAAAACCACTAATCTGTAGCATTTATCAAGCCAATCCTTCATTTTTCCTACTTGTTTGAGAATAAGCTATTTTTCCTTCACCACCCGAATAATGAATAGGTACAATAAGAAATCAAAATACACGTACCTACTCGCCTCTTTATCAAGTATTTTAACCACTATGCACGACAAGATTTTGACACATGACATATCAGCTGAATCGACGCGAGGTGGTGCGAATTGTCATGAAATCCAAGATTTTTTGTGAACTTTCAGCATTGGATTTTAGAATGAAAAACATGTCACGGCAGCTGTTTAATATGATAAGTTTGTCACTCATGTCTCCAGTATCATATTGAGGCCGGTAAAACGGCGTCAGTCTATTGACAAATATGTATAAAATGTCATAATACTACACACTTCCAAAAAATAGGTATCCCAGATGCGCTGGAAATAATGTACTTATACAAGTTTCACATTTGCTAATAACACTCTAAAGGACAAAATAAAGACAGTAACATTCTACCTGCGTTCTTATTTTTGCCATTATTCATACATAATTTCGTAAAAAAACACGAACAAAGTCGTGAAAAATATTCATAAAAACTATGTTGCAATATAACCATAGACAAATAGAACATCACACTTGATAGTGCTTACCGTAAACCCCAGTTTTATCATTACGATTAAAAAGTTGCATTCAGCTTAATCGATAATCGCAATGAAATCAAGTTTGAAAAAAGAGTTGAGACGAAATTACAACTCCTTGGTATAAATCAAATAGTTATTTTATTTTAAAATCTTTTAATTTAAATTAGGAATGCGTTCGCAATTCACATATTAAGTACATAATTATTTATATTTTCTTCATAATTTATTGTGAATTTGGTTTTGTAATATCAGAAGGTTGGTTATAGCCTATAGGATGCCCAGGTTCTTTAAAAGCATAGTAAAAACATTGTTTGATCCACCAAAACTATATGAGGAATTATGAAGGTTGGGTGTTTGTATTAAGTTGGAACAACTCCGGGTTTGAGCAAAGTGTTGTTGAGTTTTTCTATCAAGAATTTCTCAGTAGCAGCCACGGAGTCCAGATTTGTGCTCGGTTGATGGCAATGGGGTACCTTAGTACCTTTCAGATACTACTGGCGTTTTGTTATGTTGGAACGTACTTTTTTATTTAGTCCAATATTTCCCACTTCTGGGTAAAGGCCTACTGCATTCCTTTCCAACTCTCTCAGTTACTTATATACTCGTAATTCTGACCAATCTGTCAAGAACGAGTCCAAATCGTCACGCCGTTTCTTGGACCTGCCTCGGTAACGACGGCTGACAGTAAATTTTACTGTCCTTAATTTCGCAATCGGCAAGTCATAAGCCGTATCATATAGAAACATTAGTTTATTCTTTCAAAAAGGTTCACTGGCCGCTCTAAAATCTCTTTTTTTACAACTGCACAGTTCAGGTTACCCATCATAGGCCGCGGGCCGTGGATTTTAAGTGAAGCCATTAACAAATATGAGACAGAAGAATAGGACAAGTGTAGGACTAATGCCCTGATAAAACATTTGTAGAGTTTTCTAAAAAGTATAAACTTCCTATAGATTTTGGGGTTGCCACTAAACCAAGCTCATCCAAAAATGAAATGAAAATTGACGATTAAATGTATTGGCGGAGAAGGTAAAAAAGGTGAATACACACCAACCAATCCAGGCTAAATAATAATGACATAAGTATCAAAACCAAACAAACTTTTACTAACTATACATATACATACCAAGATCCATGGCATTCTCTACCCAACCAATAATTAAAAAAAAAACAATAAATATTCTAATAATTTTAAAATATACGGGATTAGAAATTTGAAAAGCGAGTGCATTCCGAATTTAAATTTTGTTATGGAAAAATAATCGGCGCCAATTTAGCCATAGATAAACTGTTCTGTTTAATTGTTGTGTCTGTTTGAATGTTTTCTATGTACTTAATAAAACTATTCAGATTATTATTATAAAAGCTTAAAAAAATATTCTAATAAATGTTTATTCTATTTTACGCTAAAAACAATTTTATTTTAATTTCTGTCAATCGATTTCTTAAATTCCTTAATTTTATTACTCGAATTAATCGAAATTTACAAAAAAGAATCGATTAGAATAATCGCTTTCACACATCATACCTAATTATTAAAAAAAAAGAAAAAGAACATGGACGTCAATTTTGAATACAAATTGAGCTATGATGATGATTATTTCGTGATTATTGGTCCTGTATTAGTAAATTATGCTAAGATCTGGGCATTGTTATGTTGTGTATAATATTTCGAATGATATTTGTCATATTTGTTATTGAATCTATACGCGTCTATGTGATATAATTTGAAAAATAAAAATGTAAACAAACACGATTGGCGCAAAACTTTGATGATAGATGTTAAAATTAATCACTACCACTGCTTATTTAACATGATTTATGGATGAATTCGTCAGAAAATTAAACGACGAGTTATTCGATCTCAAATAGTGGAGCTTGAATGTCCGAAAACCACATATTTTATGCTTTTTAGCCTCGGCCAGTACTGCCGTCAAAATGGCGATGACCGTATTTAAGTACTTTTATTTTATAAGGGTTAATTAAGAAACTTGCGCAATAAATACAGAATATTTAGTGGCGTTCACTTATAAGCTTTTTATTCAACTCTCTTAATTAATACATACACATAGTATTTGACAAACAGAATAATAAATATTTACATAAATAATTAGGGTGTCGTATGACTTCACTGCTGGCCCCTAAAGGGGCCGATACCGAGCCAGCGTAGGTTTACGTGTCGAGCCCCTCAAGGGGCCTGTACCGAACTTTATGGTTAATAAAAATTTTACGATTCGAACCTTTAAACAGGATTTTCTCGAAACTACATTTTGTGCAGTTAGTTGGGTTTTGAAGTAAGGGCACGAAATAGAAAAGCCGTAGTCACACGTTATAGGTACCAACCTAAACACTTTAATACCGTGTGACTACGGCTTTTCTTTTTGTTCTATCCTGAATATCTTGTTTCATACTTTTCAGCGTCGTTTTTTTTGCGTAGTCGGGTTTTAGTTTTTTACTTTTAAACAAACGAGTGAAAAATCACTTCTCGTAAAAGTTTTGAATTCGTTAACTTTTTCATACATTGCCATGTGTTTGAAATAAAAACGCTGCACGCGCAGCGCGACGCCCCGCCTGTACGTAAACACGCACTTAGGCTTTTGCTACGCGCACTACTGGAGCAAGATACAAAGTCACGGCAAAACACGCAATCATGATCGAGGCGCTTGCAACTGCGTTGAAATATCGGGAGCTCATAATCATAATAATGGATAATCTCGAAAGTTTCCCGTAAGTGACAGTACAGATGATATTAAAAGTTTAAAAAATTATTATTTTTGAAAGAGCTCTAACTTTTATGACTGTAGTCTGTACTACACCAATAGCATTTCTGAAAGATTCTTACAGTATAATTTCATCTAAAGGTTCCACAGACCGAAGGTTTGCGGTAAGCTCTCTGTTTTAATAAGGATAATAATATGATTGTAAAGGTTTGTTTCCATCCTGAAGAAAGATGATATTGTATTTCAAGCAGGTTTAGACAAACTAGTTTTTGTTAAAATGCTCAACAAGGATTTGTTAGATGAGCCATACATTGCAATTGTCATATTATTTAACATCATGCCTCATAATGGGTATTCTATTATGTACCCATCACGACCTCATTATAAGTAAATGGGAACGTGAACTGTGTATTCACATAAATATACTATGTATTATCGTCGCGTTAAAGCATAAAGCATCTTTTGATCGATCATCTTTACCGCCTGTTACAAACTTTAATTTAATTTTAGCAAAGAGATAATAATTATTTTTTTTAAGTTTTTGGGGTTCTGTATTCAAACAAGGAACCCTTATAGTTTTGTCATGTATGAGATGAAAGTCAACGTTGTTGAACAACCCGTTGTTATTGTATTTCAAGCAGGTTTAGACAAACTAGTTTTTGTTAAAATGCTCAACAAGGATTTGTTAGATGAGCCATACATTGCAATTGTCATATTATTTAACATCATGCCTCATAATGGGTATTCTATTATGTACCCATCACGACCTCATTATAAGTAAATGGGAACGTGAACTGTGTATTCACATAAATATACTATGTATTATCGTCGCGTTAAAGCATAAAGCATCTTTTGATCGATCATCTTTACCGCCTGTTACAAACTTTAATTTAATTTTAGCAAAGAGATAATAATTATTTTTTTTAAGTTTTTGGGGTTCTGTATTCAAACAAGGAACCCTTATAGTTTTGTCATGTATGAGATGAAAGTCAACGTTGTTGAACAACCCGTTGTTCGTTTTAGGACCTTTTTGTGAACTGAAAGAAGGTCTCCCGCCCGAAGGGCTCTTGTACCTATGAAACTTTTCGGTTAAAGTTCAATCGTATTCAGATTCTCTCGACACACCCTCTACTCAGCTATCGAAAAGTTTTCATGCTGAACAATGCTTGCTCAAATACCCTCTAGCCTCTGCAACCCTATATAATAAGTATTTGTTCTAACAGAATGGGACGGGCAACTGGTGGAACTAATGGCGCTAGCACCGCATGAACCTAAGCTCTTCATTGGTTGAATATCTGTCAATGTCATTATATAATAAAAAAAAATAAAAAAAAAAGACGGGTTGCACTCCGGGAGTGCCGGCAGAAGTGAAAACTTGATTATTAACGTTGAGCATGTTTGATATTTTGGAATGGTTAGGGAATAATTTTGCACCAATTGCTTTAACAGTATAAAAGTACTATCATTTATGTGGTAGAATACAATATTGATTTATTGCGCTATCGTACACAAACATGACAATTTATATTACATTAAAAATTTAACACTTTAAAACTATTACAATTATTTTACATTAAAAAGTTTATCTCTCCGAAAAATCAACTTTCATCCATAATTTCAACGACTTTTTCACCATCATCATTACCAGAACTATCATCGCCAATCTCTAAAACTGATACGATAGGTTTATGGTAGCTGAAGTAAGAAACGAACAGTTTTGATTCGAACCTATTTAAATGTCTAATAAAGACCGCATCAATAGTAGTTTTGTATTTCGTTGTGCTAAGATTGCGATCATTCGACATAGTTAAACCAAATTCATTATTTAAAAATTCAATTATTCCGCCATAACTATGCTAACCCATTTATTTTGTCTTTCCCTGTCCTCCGATCGGAACTCCGATTGGTAGGAGGAGCGGGAATATTTTTTCCCATGCCTCCGATTAAGCATCATAAAAACATTGTACAGTCTAGTTCAAAATAAATTATTTTTGTATTTTATTGACTGTACAGTCGACATCGTTAACGTTCAGGGTCAAAATGTCCAACTCCCACACGACTAGTCTAAGATCGATAGTTTCCGAGATATAGCCGTTTCAATTTTGACAGCTGTCATCCGAAATGTAGATCTCATTGAGATCTATCACTTGTCCCTACACACAACTAGTCTAAGGTCGATAGTTTCCGAGATATAGCTGTTTCAATTTTGACAGCTGTCATCCGAAATGTAGATCTCATTGAGACCTATCACTTGTCCCTACACACAACTAGTCTAAGGTCGATAGTTTCCGAGATATAGCTGTTTCAATTTTGACAGCTGTCATCCGAAATGTAGATCTCATTGAGACCTATCACTTGTCCCTACACACAACTAGTCTAAGGTCGATAGTTTCCGAGATATAGCCGTTTCAATTTTGACAGCTGTCATCTGAAATGTAGATCTCATTGAGACCTATCACTTGTCCCTACACACAACTAGTCTAAGGTCGATAGTTTCCGAGATATAGCCGTTTCAATTTTGACAGCTGTCATCCGAAATGTAGATCTCATTGAGACCTATCACTTGTCCCTACACACAACTAGTCTTAGGTCGATAGTTTCCGAGATATAGCCGTTTCAATTTTGACAGCTGTCATCCGAAATGTAGATCTCATTGAGACCTATCACTTGTCCCTACACACAACTAGTCTAAGGTCGATAGTTTCCGAGATATAGCTGTTTCAATTTTGACAGCTGTCATCCGAAATGTAGATCTCATTGCGACCTATCACTTGTCCCTACACACAACTAGTCTAAGGTCGATAGTTTCCGAGATATAGCCGTTTCAATTTTGACAGCTGTCATCTGAAATGTAGATCTCATTGAGACCTATCACTTGTCCCTACACACAACTAGTCTAAGGTCGATAGTTTCCGAGATATAGCCGTTTCAATTTTGACAGCTGTCATCCGAAATGTAGATCTCATTGAGACCTATCAATTGTCCCTACACACAAACTAGTCTAAGGTCGATTCGATAGTTTCCGAGATATAGCTGTTTCAATTTTGACAGCTGTCATCATTATTATTATTATTATTATTAATTATATTATTATTATTAATTATTATTATTATTATTAATTATATTATTATTATTAATTATATTATTATTATTAATAATTTTATTATTATTATTAATAATAATAATTATTATTATTAAGCGCCCTGCGCTGCCTAAACGAAACAGTAGGCCCAGGCATACATTTTCGCCGCGCCGTAGAGAGGGGATAGCTGTCTACTCTCCATCCGTCTTACGCTTTTTCGATCAGGGTCACGTGGTCACGTGTCCTGACGAATTTTCGATCAGGGTCACGTGGTCACGTATCCTGACGCGAGTTTAAGATTTTATACCCATCACAGAACAATTTCCCAAAGTGCTCAACGCCGCTAAAGAAGTTTTCACTTCAAAAAAAAAAAAAAAATTCAAAATAGCTTGACCTCATTGGTCGGATTGGGACAAGCTATGGACACGCCATCTACAATCAGCTTTCACTTGCCAACCACAAACGATATAATGTTGAATGTAACCAGCGTGGTTGAAAAGCAAAAGGGCTCGTCAAACGGATTGCGGAGAGCAAATATAATTTAACTTGCAACATCGAAGGCGACGAAGCGAATGCGATTTATTCATTGACTGAACTAATTAAGTTTCCAATACCGTACATTGGTGCCTTTTCAATTCCATTGCAAGCCCATTAAAAATAAATTATTATGAAAACTGGCTTTCAATTTAAATTAAAGGACGTTGATATTTATAGTCTTGAGCACTAACTAGTGCAGCAAAATTCAAACTCGATTTTCAAGGCGCAGACAAGAGTCAAATAGGCTTGTATCGAACAATTTTTTTGCCAAATCTAGAATATACAGTTTGACACGGCGAAAAAAATATATGTTAATCTTGAACATACTATATTTCTGATAATTTCGTTGTACCTATTAAAACACGTTTTTGAAAAGTTTTCTCGATACAAAAAATGGTAAACTAACCTCTTAAAATGATCTTCCAACAAAAATATCTGTATTACCTAACGTACGTTGGTAAAATTTATAACAATAACGTATCATATTTAAATACAAAATTTGGTTGTTCTTAATTTTTGATTATTTAATAAATTATTTTTAAGTAAGTAATTTTGAAAATTCAAAATTACTGTTGTACGCTGACGACATTAAAATATTTAGGTCTACTAAAAGCCGCCGTGACTGCTCTCTCTTACAGGAAGACTTAGGTCCGTATTACAGAACGAAACTCAAGTCCAGTTTGATCGTAAATCGCCCAATCATAGTTTAAACATAGAATCTGTACTTGAGGATCAGTCTTATTCCAGAACAGCCATCAAACTACATTCAGCTTAAAATATAATTAAAATGTAAACTTCAATTCGACAATTTGACACTGACAAGGAAATCTCTGCTCAAGCGGGGTGTCGACCACACTTGCGTGATCATAGATCAATCTCTACTTAAACCATAATCTACAACTGAGTAATGATCTAGAATAAAGCTATACTCGGCTGAACTACAATCAATGAATCTATGCTTGAGGAACGTTCTAAAATCAAAACTCGACATAAAACTAGTTTTAAACAGAGATCAGTGCTTGAGTTTCGTTCTGTAATACGGACCTTAGATGCGTTTTCGGCATACTGTACACGCAATTAACTTCAACTTAGTGTATCCAGAGGAGTACACACTTCGTGTTCTTAGTGTATTGAGGTCAAGAGTAAGCCCATATAAGATAAAAAAAAAAAAACAAGTGTCATGTAATTAGTTTTACCAAAAATAAAAATATCATAATAATATTACATCCTTACACCTTAAAAAATTAAAAGCTAAAAAGAGAAACTCTGGTCCGTGATCTTGGAATTCTGTTGGACGACAAACTCGATTTTGATTCTCATAATTTAACAAAATTGTTAATAATGCCTTCCGTATGTTCGATTTCATCATGGGAACGGCTACAGTGTTTTCCCGGTCCTCTACCTATCTGTATTTGTATCGATCGTTAGTTCGCTCTCAGCTAGAGTATGCTGTTTCCATATGGAGTCCCCACTGTGGCAAATATTCTGATATGCTTGAAAGAGTACAGCGAATTTTTTTAAAGGCCAAGCATTTTCGTTGCCATCGTACTTGTGCATCCTACAATGACCTATTGCAGAAGTATAACCTGCAAAGATTAAAGTCCAGACGAATTGTGTAAAACTAAACTGTGGAAACTAAGTTCTTGTTTGACCTGTGTTACACTTATGACTGTATTGATATTCGCAATAAAATCACCTACCTAGCTAGAACAACGATATTCCGTGGGGTGCGCGCAAGACCTAAGTTCCTGTCGCACAAGCGCGGGCTTGGGAGCACCCCTACGCCGCCTCACCAATCAATACAATCAGATATTTGAAGACGTCGACTTCTTCTTCGTCTTCGCTCAAAGAATAACGAATCTTATCAACAAAATAATCTATATAAATAAAACTAGTATTTGCGTGGCTGCGCTCGCTGCGCGCAGCTCGCGGGTCTGCTTACCTACACCTGCCTACTACCTACCTACACCTACCTACTACCTACCTACACCTACCTACTACCTACCTACACCTACCTACTACCTACCTACACCTACCTACTACCTACCTACACCTACCTACACCTACCTACACCTACCTACACCTACCTACACCTACCTACACCTACCTACACCTACCTACACCTACCTACACCTACTTACACCTACCTACACCTACCTACACCTACCTACACCTACCTACAGCTACCTACAGCTACCTACAGCTACCTACAGCTACCTACAGCTACCTACAGCTACCTACAGCTACCTACAGCTACCTACAGCTACCTACAGCTACCTACAGCTACCTACAGCTACCTACACCTACCTACACCTACCTACACATACCTACTACCTACCTACACCTACCTACTCAACCTTCGTTACGCTTCACCCACTCAACCTTCGTTACGCTAAGGAGGTCGCCGGCTCGCTTCGCTCGCCACCTCCCCCCTTCGCTCCACTCGGTCTCGCAGGTTCGCTCCACTCAGGACCTACCTACCACCGGAAAGCTATCGTGACATCCCTACGCTACGGGTGTCGCCGGCTCGCTTCGCTCGCCCGCTCCCCCCTTCGCTTTACCGGTACCACCATTTTACTTCTCCGAGCCTCCTATCCTATACGAATCTGTAAACAAAACAGAAAAAAAAGGGGTGAAGAGGGGGGGGGGGGGTGAAGGGGGGGGAGAGGGGATGTTTTTAAAAATGATTTCGACTAACGCAATGCCCCTCTATATGAATCTGAAAAAAAAATCGTTCCAAGTCTCTTAACTTCCGAGATCCGAAAGGGGGGGTTGGAGGGGAGCAAGGGGGTTAAAATTTTCAAAATGGTTTTTACTTCCCCAAGCCTCCTCTATACGAATCCCTAAAAAAAAACACTTAAATTTCTTTTATTTCCGAGATCCGCCTAAAGGGGGGGAGAAGGGGGGCAAGGGGGGCCACTTTGAAAAATGATTTTTACTTTACCGAGCCTCCTCTATACGAATCCCTAAAAAAAACACTTCAAGTCTCTTTGTTTCCGAGATACGATAGGGAGGGGGGAGAAGGGGGGGGAAAAGGGGGGGTTTGGGACTTTTCCCATAGTCATGAGAGTTAGTTGTTTACGAATCTGTCAAAATATACCCACCTCCCCATCCACCATCTGGGAGAACAATTCTGTCAATAGGTACATGAGTCAGTGGTATTTAAGCTTTATATAGTATAACTAGTATTTGCGTGGGTGCGCGAGCTGCGCGCAGCTCGCGAGGCGTGGAGAGGGGGAGAGGGGGCGCTTTGAACAGTGATTTCGACTAACGCATTGCCCCTTTCAATGAATCTGAAAAAAAAAAATTGTCCAAGTCTCTTAACTTCCGAGATCCGCCTAAAAGGGGGGTGAAGGGGGGCAAGGGGTTCAAATTTGAAAAACGGATTTTACTTCCCCGAGCCTCCTCTATATGAATCTCACGTATGCCACCACCTACCTACACCTACCTACTACATACCTACACCTACCTACTACCTACCTACACCTACCTACTACCTACCTATCACCTACCCACCACCTACCTACTACCTACCTACACCTACCTACACCTACCTACACCTACCTACACCTACCTACACCTACCTACACCTACCTACACCTACCTACACCTACCTACACCTACCTACACCTACCTACACCTACCTACACCTACCTACACCTACCTACACCTACCTACACCTACCTACACCTACCTACACCTACCTACACCTACCTACACCTACCTACACCTACCTACACCTACCTACTCAACCTTCGTTACGCTTCACCCACTCAACCTTCGTTATGCTAAGGAGGTCGCCGGCTCGCTTCGCTCGCCACCTCCCCCCTTCGCTCCACTCGGTCTCGCAGGTTCGCTCCACTCAGGACCTACCTACCACCGGAAAGCTATCATGACATTATCCCTACGCTACGGGGGTCGCCGGCTCGCTTCGCTCGCCCGCTCCCCCCTTCGCTTTACCGGTACCACCATTTTACTTCCCCGAGCCTCCTATCCTATACGAATCTGTAAACAAAAGAGAAAAAAAGGGGTGAAGAGGGGGGGGGGGGTGAAGGGGGGGGAGAGGGGGGAGTTTCTAAAAATGATTTCGACTAACGCAATGCCCCTCTCAATGAATCTGAAAAAAAAAATGTTCCAAGTCTCTTAACTTCCGAGATCCGAAAGGGGGGGGATGGAGGGGGGCAAGGGGGTCAAATTTTCAAAATGGTTTTTACTTCCTCAAGCCTCCTCTATACGAATCCCTAAAAAAAAAACACGTAATTCTCTTTATTTCCGAGATCCGCCTAAAGGGGGGGAGAAGGGGGGCAAGGGGGGCCACTTTGAAAAATGATTTTTACTTTACCGAGCCTCCTCTATACGAATCCCTAAAAAAAAACACTTCAAGTCTCTTTGTTTCCGAGATACGATAGGGAGGGGGGAGAAAGGGGGGGAAAAGGGGGGGTTTGGGACTTTTCCCATACTCACGAGAGTGACTTCTTTACGAATCTGTCAAAATATACCCACCTCCCCATCCACCATCTGGGAGATCAATTCTGTCAATGAGTCAGTCAGTCAGTGGTAATTAAGCTTTATATAGTATAATAACCTGCAAAGATTAAAGTCCAGACGAATTGTGTAAAACTAAACTGTGGAAACTAAGTTCTTGTTTGACCTGTGTTACACTTATGACTGTATTGATATTCGCAATAAAATCACCTACCTAGCTAGAACAACGATATTCCGTGGGGTGCGCGCAAGACCTAAGTTCCTGTCGCACAAGCGCGGGCTTGGGAGCACCCCTACGCCGCCTCACCAATCAATACAATCAGATATTTGAAGACGTCGACTTCTTCTTCGTCTTCGCTCAAAGAATAACGAATCTTATCAACAAAATAATCTATATAAATAAAACTAGTATTTGCGTGGCTGCGCTCGCTGCGCGCAGCTCGCGGGTCTGCTTACCTACACCTGCCTACTACCTACCTACACCTACCTACTACCTACCTACACCTACCTACTACCTACCTACACCTACCTACTACCTACCTACACCTACCTACTACCTACCTACACCTACCTACACCTACCTACACCTACCTACACCTACCTACACCTACCTACACCTACCTACACCTACCTACACCTACCTACACCTACCTACACCTACCTACACCTACTTACACCTACCTACACCTACCTACACCTACCTACACCTACCTACAGCTACCTACAGCTACCTACAGCTACCTACAGCTACCTACAGCTACCTACAGCTACCTACAGCTACCTACAGCTACCTACAGCTACCTACAGCTACCTACACCTACCTACACCTACCTACACATACCTACTACCTACCTACACCTACCTACTCAACCTTCGTTACGCTTCACCCACTCAACCTTCGTTACGCTAAGGAGGTCGCCGGCTCGCTTCGCTCGCCACCTCCCCCCTTCGCTCCACTCGGTCTCGCAGGTTCGCTCCACTCAGGACCTACCTACCACCGGAAAGCTATCGTGACATCCCTACGCTACGGGTGTCGCCGGCTCGCTTCGCTCGCCCGCTCCCCCCTTCGCTTTACCGGTACCACCATTTTACTTCTCCGAGCCTCCTATCCTATACGAATCTGTAAACAAAACAGAAAAAAAAGGGGTGAAGAGGGGGGGGGGGGGTGAAGGGGGGGGAGAGGGGATGTTTTTAAAAATGATTTCGACTAACGCAATGCCCCTCTATATGAATCTGAAAAAAAAATCGTTCCAAGTCTCTTAACTTCCGAGATCCGAAAGGGGGGGTTGGAGGGGAGCAAGGGGGTTAAAATTTTCAAAATGGTTTTTACTTCCCCAAGCCTCCTCTATACGAATCCCTAAAAAAAAACACTTAAATTTCTTTTATTTCCGAGATCCGCCTAAAGGGGGGGAGAAGGGGGGCAAGGGGGGCCACTTTGAAAAATGATTTTTACTTTACCGAGCCTCCTCTATACGAATCCCTAAAAAAAACACTTCAAGTCTCTTTGTTTCCGAGATACGATAGGGAGGGGGGAGAAGGGGGGGGAAAAGGGGGGGTTTGGGACTTTTCCCATAGTCATGAGAGTTAGTTGTTTACGAATCTGTCAAAATATACCCACCTCCCCATCCACCATCTGGGAGAACAATTCTGTCAATAGGTACATGAGTCAGTGGTATTTAAGCTTTATATAGTATAAAGAGAAGTCCTGACTGACTGACTGACTCATCAACCCCTAGCCAAAACCCTTGGACCTAGAAAGCTGAAATTTTGCACAGAGGTTCCCTTTTTAATGTAGACAAGGGATATGGAAGGATTTTTCGAAATTCAACCCCTAAAAGAGTTAACTAGGGGATGAAAGTTTGTATGAAAAATCCTCATTTTCACGCGGGCGAGGCCGCTGGCAAAAGCTAGTTTTAGAATATAATAGTTAGTTTAGTTAGTTTAATATTTGCACATTCTTTTTCTATTGTTTGCATGTCTATTTATGATCATTTTTAACTACTTTTCTGTTTAAACGCTTAGAATAGCGCACTAATAATTTAACTTTTAATATGTTGTGGAAAATGTCGTAGGTTATACATTTATAAACCTTGTGTATTTATAACTTATTGTAAGATTTCAATGTATACCTGTTTATTTTCCCGAATAAATAAAATAAAATATATGTGTGTGCTTTGTAATAGTATGTAGGTATATAAGTACATACATGTATGTATTAAATCTTTCCTGGATATAATATGTACATTTTTAAAAGTGATATGGTTAGAACTCCTTAGAACTAACGTTAGGTATCCTGTTTGCGCACATAGCTTTTTTTCAGTAACATCGTTATATTTTCCTATCAGACAGCTTCGTTGGTCTAGTGGGCTTGAAAGTAAATTCCATTGAATTACTCTTAAGCGTTTCGCTGCGAAGTTGAAAAAAGTTAAAAAATAGCTATATTTATAATTTTGTAATTTTTATGTATCGAGAAAACATAATTTAATCGTGTATTCCTTTTACATGATTCTAGACCAAAGAGTCAAAAAACATAATTATACCAAAATGGTCAATCCTTATTGCACATACTCAACAAGTTACACGAAATAGAAAAACCACATTCTTTTTCTTCTTTCATTTTCAATATATCACCGTATTGAGAAACAATATCCTTTACTAAACGCATGGAAACTTGCACTAAACCTAATCAAAAGTAATTCTGTTTTATTACGAAACATATATTATAGTATTTGACTGGCCCGAGCAAAGTTGAAAACACAAACCATACTTAGTAATTAAGGTTTCAAACTACGAGGGTTTGACTTGGAATATTCTAAACATAATGTATAGAACTACATCTTTCTGAAATGTAATCGAGCTTTATTATTTTTTCAGGTAAAACGCAATTTAATCTTCCAGACCAAGCAACGAAGCTCGTCGATACCTCGACACAATGTCAGAAAACAATAAGAAACGGGCAGGAAGTTTTCGAAAATTATTTCCAAATCTTTTCTTTTCTCACAAGTCCAAAGAGAAAAATGCAAATAAACATTCAAACGCGAAAAGTGCAACAGAATCTTCTAAAGGCAATCAATATCAGAATCCTCGTGCGATAAGGTCTGATAAAAATGGTCAAGGATTGGAAGATAGTGAACGTATATATGAAAATTTAACACATCGTCCTCACAGTGATAACGAAACGCGAAGCAATGATATGTCAAGCCATCACTCGTCTAGCAGCACACTTGTTTCGGAGAGCACGAAAAATAAATCGATCGACACCAACCAAATTTCTGAAGTAGAAAGTTTTTGTTACACGAACTACGCAGCAAGACCTCAAGTACCACCGAAACCGTACAACGAAATGGCACACTCACCAAATCGAAGTAATCAAGTAAATAATTATGATAACAAACAATTTCCGGATATTTACTATCATTCTTTGGAGAAACTGACTGATAAAATATCACAAATCGATGAAATTGAAATATATAGAGCATCGCAAGTACAAGCCAACCCAGCTTCAGTCGGAGCGGAGATAAAACGAGTGAGTACCAAATTCCTAATATCACCGAAAAAGGAAGCAGAAGTACGAACCATTCAGCCTACAAGAGCTCGCAGTTTGTCTTTTGATAATAACAAGGAAAATGAGCAAGACGTGCAGAAACCTAACTCGTATAAAAAACAAGAAAGTATCACAAAACCATACAACTATTCAGCTCCCACATCACCAATGCCAATAAGTCACAAAATACCGAACATGCCAAAAACTGTTTCCCCTTATGAACACGTAAGAAAAACTATGATCGAGACAGAAGAGAAACGAAATTCGTTAAGTAGAACAAGTCTGCGTAACAAATCGACGCCTTCGCCTAGATCAGAGTACAGTCAGAGAATGACGCCAACCTTACAGGAGAGTTCAAAACAAGAGTCGGTAGGAAAAGAAAAAACCAGGCAAAAAGTTGAAGCATTTTACTGGCAGAAAATAAAAGAATTAAAACAGAAGGAAGACGAATATTTAATCAGACAGTCTCTGAACTCGTCTTTAAAAAGTCCGGTACGATTAAAAAGTTCCGTAAACTCCAATTGCAGTACCCCGAATTCTTTCTCATACATCGTGGAGCCTAGAAGTTGTAGTCTGCCACGAGGTAATGACCTTTCAAGTTACTCTATGAATCAGCCAATTTACACCTCAATGCCGTTTGCAAGAGGTGCTCCTGAGAGACGCACAGATACGTTCATTAAATCTCGGACTTCGTTTGATGATCCCGAAATCATTTACCGCCACCCGGAGAAACTAATTGCACGGACAATGTCACCCGTGTTCCAAGAACGTAAAATGCCAATTTACTATCGTGGAACTATACCTCAGGATAATCGGAATCTAAGCCAGTCGAAACGCGTCAGTTTTGAAGAACGAAATGGAAAGACTGGAAATGGTGGTAAAAGTGATAGTGAATTAAAAGGGTATGACTATAAAGTGCAAAACCGACAGCCTCTGAATAACAATAAAGTTAGTGATTTATCATCGAGAGTGCCTCCACGACCCCCTATTCGGACAACTAGTGTGGGCGGAGGAATAAAAGTGGGACATAATAAAAACATTGTACAAGTAACCAATGCGGGACATTCCCTGTGCTCTGAGTCGGAAAGTGGTTCAGAAGCTGGTGAAATACAGAGGATAATGCAGGACAACGCACAGAAAGGTAAGAGTATTTTTTTAAATTGCCGTTGCGAAATAAGTGGTGTATTTGGTTGTGTTGGGCGTTGCGATGTTTAATTTGTAGGTGCGTGTCGCGTGAATGACCCGCCACTAATTACGTATTGCTGTGTTTATACAATTTCTTCATTCACATTGTCGAACAAAATGATCTACTTAAATGTGTATTTCTCTATAGGGTGTAAAAAAGTACTCATAACGAAACCGAAAGGTACTTGTGCTCCCAGTTATTGCGATCTTTTTTTGTTTGATCTTTAGGTTAAGCCGCAGTTGCCTAGGTAAGTCTGTGGATAGATGACCGCTCATTACATACCGAGTTTCCTCGTGCCTCGGAAAGCACGTTACCCTGTTGGTCCTGGCTGCCAATGGGTCTACCTTAAGTCTACCTTACCTTATTAATCAAAGAAAGACTGTCCTTAAGGAAGACTATCCTAGTTAAAAAAACTTGTACAACCAGTACTTTCCTACACGTGAAATGTTTCCCCGATAACCACACAATTTGAATTCAACCAATAACAAAAGCCACATTTTAACATTTACTTATCGGCCGTTGGATTTTTGTGTTGTTTTCATTTGTAACGGGCTGTGAGGAAAATCGGTTTTTAACCACAATAACAACAAACAGTTTGCATTTAAAAAAAATCATAATTGAATGTTTCATGTGATGCCGAGGAATGATGAATATGAAGTAATGCAAATGATGAGTCAAAATCAAGTAGGCCAATGACAGGCACTTTTGAATAGTCGAACTTGAGAATACTTGAGTGCAACATACCTGTCTCTTTAACATTATTGTTAACGGTACCTCTGTTCTCCCCTAGTTTAAATTAATATGGTCTGGAGTGAGCCCCGAGTCTCCTCACTTAAGTACCCTAATTGTGAACTTTCGACGGTGACATATGGATCCTCCTTACCTTAGTACAATGTTTGCAAACATTTACAGCACTAGTGCTAAATTTATTTAAGGTCGTCGCTGTTACATGAATACCATGACTAAGGAACAGCTTAACGATCCACAAGTCAAGGCCGACTTTCCTGAAGCGCAAGTAGATTCACTTACAATTACTGAATGGCGTTCTTTCCACAAACGTCTTATCTTAGGTAGGTATTTGTTTACCTGTGTTCAGCGAAACATTTTTTGCTACTTGGAAATCTACCCAGGGTTATATCGGTGGTCAGGAATCAGATACTTGGAACGAGAGCCAAAAAAACTCGTGTGACGTCACATCGCACTACATTTTTTACCACGTAGTGCCGTCAAAAGCCCCCACTCCTGATCTTTGACGCGTTATAACTTCGTAATTTTTTATTAATTTGATAAAACAAAAAACACTTAACCAATCTTTTTCGATAATCTAACTAACTGACGGACTAAACGGAATCATTTTTTTTTTACCCAGGACACATCCCTATTGCATGGGGTTGGCTTTTGGCCACCCGTTTCTATTAGATACGTACACTGGGCTCTACATCTTTACCACGCACGGGTACAACACCGGTTTCGTAACTACTACTAGCAAATAAACAATAGACACGTGTATCTACTCGCAATTGTATTGTATGAAGACCATCGTGTGCAACTTTTAGGTTATTTCGATCCCTTGATTCTGAAGAATGTGGTTTATTAAAAGCATTGCGAATTGATAGATAAATAACCGTTTTTACCCTTTGGGTACGGAACCCTAACAAATAAATTTAAATCCTAACTACCCGAACGAAATACATTTAAAAAGTTAGACTCTAAAGAAAACTTTGACTTTATAATGGTAAACGGACGTAGGATTTAATAAGTCTAATAACTGAAAGACTGAAAAAGAAAAGCATTTCAAAAACTTTGACTTTATAATGGTAAATGGATGTAGGATTGAATAAGTCCGATAACTGAAAGACTGAAAAAGAAAAGCATTTCAAAAAGTTAGACTGGCTAATTGGACCTAAAAGGGATCGGAACACGGAAAAGCACTCAAATTGCACAAGTTTTTGCAATCGTTGCCATTTCATTATTGATGTGAATTTTCACCGACTCGTGAAATGCGGAGGTGTCAGTTAAAGCTAAAAAAACTCGGCGGTTTTTACAAACGGCATGAAAATCAAGTAATTTAAATATTTACGTTTCATTTGCTGTTCAAAAGGGTAAAGTGAAAAGTTTTAGTTTATTAACTCAACATTCACTTACACAGAAATCAGAATAGACAAAATGGCAGTCTAATGATGTGGCCTGGGTGACCGCTCATCATGCGTATTTAAATAAGGTTTTAGACTGAATGTGTGTATCTTTTCGTATATTCGACATACGTTCACATACATAATGTATGTGTATCTGAACGTAAAATTGTTTTTACCCGACTGCGGCGAAGCCCAAAAGGAGGGTTATGTGTTTGACGTGTATGTATGTATGTCCGTTTCTTTGTTCCCTCATAACTCCTAAACGTATGAAGGGATTTGAATGAAATATACGTCGTTAGATTCGTCTTGATGGCGCGAGTGTTATAGGCTACATTAAAATTAAAAAACAAAGAAAAATTGTGGATTTTGGGGGCTAAATCACGGAGTTAAAAATTTTTTTTTGTTTCAATATCATCGAGTAGGGTATCAAAATAAAGGGTTTTAAAAGGAGATTACAAAAATATATAACACTTATATGTTTAAAAAAAAATCAAAGTGACAAATTCTATAAACAAGCACAAAAGTTAAATCATCTGCGAAGAAGTTTACGCGACCAACGAAAGAACAAACATATAGAACTAAAAAGTTGAAAATAAAAAAAGTAGTTAAAAAACTAAAAAACCCGACTGTAAAAACTGAAAACCAAAAAACAAGCACATTTTAAATTAAACAAAACTTGGAAGCAGGCGGGGTTCTTTTGAATATTAAATTATGAAATGAAAAATAGAACTAAAAATAGAACTAAATATTAAATATGGACTTGATCTGAAATAAAATACATCTGTATTATTATATTGAAATCAGGCTGAGTATAATAATCGCTCAGCTGTTAGTGAAAACTTGCCAAGTGCGGTCCGTTCTCTTGGCAGATTTCCACATTTCAGTAACCAGACCAGCCCAACCACAGAAGAGATAAAAGAGGTTAGAAAGGCCATGTGGGCGGGGCACGCGCGCCGCTTATATGATCAGACGATCATATGTCGACAAAATTTGATTTACTGACCAACAATCGCGCTCATATTGTGACAGCGAACGGAGCTCCGCGAAAAAAAAAGAATTATGCCGTGTTGCGCGATTATTACGTGTCGGAAAAGAAGCCAGGTGTGCAGTGTGGCTCGAGAAGGGATTTCTCTTCATCGGTAAGTCTAAAAACCTTAAAATACAAGTGATATTTGTAATTATTACAATAGTATTATGTAGTTCGCAGACAAAAATGATACAATCGCAAGCAGAAACGAAATTATGTACATTGCTTGCAATACGTGGGTACCATCTTGTACTACGTGGGCGATTGCGCAATGCATTTCGTTCACTGCGAACGTCGCGTGCGACGAGCCAAAGCTTAAATTCTGCCTACTCTTTGCGTTTCGATAGTGTTGTACCAAGTTGTCAATAATGTCGATATTTAGTATGTGTGAATGCATTCAAATGATTATTATGTTATGATTAAAATAACTTTTGTTTATCCCATACTATCAATACCTTATTATTGTTTATTGATTGTTTTTCATCTAAAATTTGTTTTGAGGTTAGCCATTTATAAATCGAAACATACATTTTAAATTTTATTTTTAGGTTTCCAACAGATCCAGATATGTTACAGACCTGACTAAAGCTATTATAGAAAAATATTAGTGTGAGATTGCATTTTATTCTGAAAAATTCGAATTTGAAAGATAGCAAGCGCATGCTATTGCTACGTAATAAATACGTTTTATTTCAAGACAATAATAAAATCTGAATTGAAATTGAATTTCAAGTACTTAATGATCAATATTTGAAAAAAATCTTTTCTGTTTACTTTTTATCTTTAATTTTTTATGTGTGAGAGACCAATAAATATTTTTGCTTTCTTATTTTCTTTCTTTCTGTCCCGTCCCGAAATTAAAGCAAAAACTGCAAAACTTAAAGTAACAAAACTCAAGTAATTTTATCGATATACATTATCGACCTTTTGGTCACCGTAACATGTATGAGAAATATACGCAAGTGTGAGTGTACGTCAAACACAATGTTTGCGCTAGTGTGACAACCAGTAGTAAGCTCGCGATCTAAGTGAGTGCGGTTTATTTGTGTGCATAATTCGCGTACTTATTAGCGTCTTGCATGTAGTGGATATAGAGAGTGGGAGACAAGCGGCGACACGCGTTCTAATACAAATCAGGAACTATTTCCTTTCTAACCTCTTTTATCTCTTCTGTGAGCCCAACACAGTCGTAACTAGAATACGGCCTACTTGATTTTGGCGAGATTCAATATAACTTGACTATGACAGGTGTCGAGATAAATCGTCCATTGTAGAAAGAAAGAAAATTGTGTTTATTTTGCTCTAGTGACCCGCCCCGGCTTCGCACTAGATACTAAAACCTTCCTCTTGAATCACTCTATCTATTAAACAAACCCGCATCAAAATCCGTTGCGTAGTTTTAAAGATCTAAGCATACATAGGGTCAGACAGGCGGGAAGCGACTTTGTTTATACTATGTAGTGATTAGTAACAACCAACTGTTTCGTTAGTCCAGTGGTTGGTGGTGGTCGTGTGGTGCTGTTGGTTGTGGTCGTGTGGGTGTTGGGGTTTTCCATCAGTTTCTCAATAACAGCCACGGGTTTGTGCCCGGTTTATACCAAAAGAGTCGCCACCTAATTACATGGGACCATAATATAACTGGGCCCCGAGTCTGCTATTCAATAGTGTCAGAATGGTCTATCATTGATCTCATAATTGTTGATTGATGACAAGCCAAAATAGTCTGTCGACTTAAGGTACTTTTTGGCTTGTCGTCTACTTGTCAAAATTGTCTTCTACTTGTCATTCTGACACTATTGAATAGCAGACTCGGGGCCCTGGTGAATTGTAGGTGTACTATTACAGATAGCGCGCGAGTTGAATGCAGTCGGGGTCTGAGGTAAAGAGCGGGAGCAGTGTAGTGCTGTGCTATTAGTGTGTGTGTGGGGTAGTGTGCTATTCACATTCCTAAGCTCTGCATTCAACTCGCGCGCTATCTGTAGGTATACCTCTACCTAAACCGTCGTAGATTATAGACGTGATGTTATGTTAACAAAAATACCATAAAAAATATACAAAACTAATAATGTCAAAAGTGCCTCAGCGCAGCCTTTTCCCAACTATTTTGAAGTCGGCTTCCAATCTAGTCACTTATTCAGTCTAGAGTCGAGGTGAATCGTTCTATGAATAATTTCGACGTCGTCGTTCCTATAAATAGGGAGTTTCGAACGGTTTTCGCTTGTGAATTAATGCCTACGATCACCGACAACGATGTTCAATCGAATGTCAATTACTGAATCCGGCAGCCGGTAGTTACGGTGAGCAGCACGTTGATTAACTTCAGGATTTTCAATCAGTGTTGCAAGCGAAATACGAGTACTCACGACGGCAAATTTAACGGAGGTCGAATAACTAACTCCACTTGCTGATAATTAACCAAACTAAAATGAAAAGCGGCTGAAGCGTGATTGGCTCGTATTTATCTACTACAATGTTTCCTCCAGGCGCTAGGCGTTTATACGTTGCACCTGAACTCTATTTTATAAAAGTAGAATAACATCGAATTCAACATTAAATATTTAGTTAAGTATAAAACGTTTATACGTTGCACCTGAACTCTATTTTATAAAAGTAGAATAACATCGAATTCAACATTAAATATTTAGTTAAGTATAAAAAGTTTTCATATGCTTTAAAAAGGTGTGTGTACATATTGTGTTATAACAAAATACAAAAAATAGTAATTACAAATTAAAACTTTTTAGGACGCTGATGGAGGATTTAGGTATAGGCTATCAATATTGAGGAGAGGTGGTCAGGATATATCTCACCTTCTTAATATGTATGGCCTGAAACTCTTTGCCCCCAATTACTACTGAAGGTAACCTGAAACCTTAAGACGCGCCATCAGTATGGAACTTGGGTTGTACAAATGTGCAGTCATGCATATAAAGCGACGAGAGATTATGGAATCTGTGGGTACTTAGCTTGCGGATTCCATAAATCTGAGATCTTTCTCAGCTACCGAAACCTATAAGTATTTTGGTATGACGGAAGCGCTGGACATCATGAAGTAATCGTTAAAGGAGCGCTTGTTTGGCGCCTGACAAAAGAATTTATTGTTTATAAAAAAAAAAAATATTCATTTACTACATTTAAATTCAGTGTATAAACCGGTGGCTCTAGAAGCATTTGAACAACGAATATTAAAGTAGCTCATGACTACTCATAAGGAAGGATGTTTCGAAATTCATCCCCTAATGGTTGATGTTGGTTCGACTTCGTACTAAATTACGATTCTTTTTCCGCTGAAAAATTTAATAGACTTTTCGGCGTGTTGGGAGCTAGAAAATCAAAACATATACGATACCTGCTTGTTTGTCGAAGGTCTACACGAGTAACCGGTCGAGTTTTAGCAAGCTAAACAATACATTTTCCGGATTGTGGAAAGGAGTGCAATCGAATTTTCCGACAATATTGGGTCTACCTATATCACAGTAATAAATATAGGTGTAAGATTTTGAAATTTCAGCAGCGCGAATGTACTTTATATCCTGGACCCCCGACACATGGTATTAGTAGGAACAGTGGCCCTACTATGACGATTTAAAACAGTCATAACTTATTCTTAATCCAGAGTGGAAAAGAGATGGCGCTAGACACCCTGTATAGTTCTGACACGTTTCCGTTGTCACTGTTTTAAGACTTCAAGGGCACCAGTGGGTTTTTAGTCGGTTAGAGTCCGATATAACCCTCCGCTCGCCCAGGCGGAGGGTATTCATGAGGACTTTCCCATTAAAAAAAAAGGTATTAGGATGGTTATTTTTTTAGACAACGACAAAGTTATATTAGATGATTTTAAGGGAATGGAATATGTTGACCTGCCTAACTCTTCGCCATGTAACTTTATTTGAAAAATATCAGCCACATGTCAGCCTCTCCGTATGTTATATTTGTCAGATTTTGTCTCGTATACCTCTTTGTATTGATGTCAGCTATTCATATTCATTAATACATGTGTTGTGATGCGTGGCTAATAGAAATCCAAGGTGAACTGATTGTGGTATCTATGAATAGATTCTAACTTAGATAGCTTCTTATTTAAACTTCATATTTTTTCTTATACCTACAATACTTGTTTCTATTCAAACAGCAGCATGATCGCTGCTGTTTGAATCTCCTGCTGTTTGGGACTCCTTTATTTTTAGCAGTCCATGCTTTAGAAACAAGCCTAAAAACCATAATTGTTCAGATTGGTACGCTGGTAGGCAAAACACGCAAAACCAAGGTATAATATAATGGCAAAGCAATTTAAACAATAAGAGCTCAATTCAAAGAAAATTACCGTTATACAAACGTCTCGTTACGAGAACAACCCCCCAACCATATACACTGTGCCCCACCCCCGGAGCGCCACGAAAATCACATGCTGTGCCACTTTTATCCTTAATCAGTAATTCTCTTAATTGATTAAGTCTTGAATCATGAAAAGTGGTTTTAAAAATACGGCTTATTCCACAAATCCCCCCTGAAAATCCCCCCTGAGGGGGAAAAGTGGAATCCAAAAAATAAAGTCTACAAATCCCCCCTAAAATCCCCCTTAGGGGGGAAAAATTTACTAGCATGATAGTGTTTTGGATTTTTCTTTCATGTGATTTTAGGGTAAAAGAAATAAGATTTGTTATTTAGTGGCGCCTTAAGAGCCTATGCTACCTCAAATTAGCTATTTGTTCAAACTTCGTTTGAAATACTGTTAGATTAAAGTTCTAATCATCTTTTTTTTTTGGTGGGTGGAAAATCATCGAATAACCTCCCCCCGCTCTTGGGCAGAGCGAAGGGGAGTGTCAGACTTCTACGGACTAAAAACCAAACCCATGTTCCTTCTTCGCCCTTGTGTCGGAGCCGCGTTATGCCTTTCGATAATCCACACAGTGTTGCCAGAAGGTTACATTTCTTACATTTTTCGTAACTTTTGACCCCCTCGCGTAACATGTAAGTAACTTTTATAATTAAGGCAATTTTCGTAACTTTTGAGAACAACGAGATTTGTAGAGTCTGGCAAACGAAAGTTGGCACTGAAAAAACGTGGCAAATTTAAAAAATCTCGGTCTTGTAACCCTAAAACTTGTAGGACGTATATTTAATATACGTCCTACAAGACAAAAATGTCGGTCTTGTAACCCTAAAACTTGTAGGACGTATATTTAATATACGTCCTACAAGTTTTAGGGTTACAAGACCGAGATTTTTTAAATTTGCCACGTTTTTTCAGTGCCAACTTTCGTTTGCCAGACTATAATACTAGATTTTTGCAAACAGTTTTCGAACGCATTTCAATTCAACGCATCCAAATTGAACGCACATAAAACACACTCAGAGATGGTTCTGAATGGAAAGCGCCATGACAAAATGAAACGTATTCTGGTTAAATTAAAACTCAATTTTGCTTGAGCGGGTGCGCGCACGTTTCCTACTTCGCGAGTTGCCGCCGTTCGCAGTTTCGACTTTCGTAGCTACTAACTACAGAAATGCCCGGTTGTGATTCTGATTTGTTTTGTTTGTTGTCGTACAAATACTGTGAGAAAAGTGCGTGAGTGAAGTTCCGGTGATTACATTAATAATTTATTGTTTGATAAGTAAGTTTATCGGGGCCTGTTGTTACAAAAAAACGCGACGAACGCGACATTGCCAAGTTTCCTCGTTGAAATTGTATGCTATTACTTCGTTGCTTCAAATAATATTTTTTTGTTAAAAATAGGTCGTTATCTCTACTACAATTATCACAGAGCGAATTTAAGATAACTTTTTTATTTATTTAGTAAAAAAAGTCATTATGGTGAATCCTCCAACCAGCCCGCGAAATTCAAATTTTCTTAAGTTTTTTGCAATTTGCAGGCAAGTGATAGGTTGTATGTTGATGAACATTTGATTCGCGGCTGTAGGACATATTATTATGTATTATAATCATCAAAATCATTAATACAACCCTCCGAGCTCTTAAAGGTGTAAAAATGACTTTTTACAAGGTCAAAGTCATTCCGGAACCTTTATGAGCTCGGAGGGTTGTATTAATGATTTTGATGACTATAATTCTGTAACTACATACGTCTTACAGCCGCGAATCAAATGTTCATCAACATACAACCTATCACTTGCCTGCAAATTGCAAAAAACTTAAGAAAATTTGAATTACGCGGGCTACCCTGGAACATCAACCTTAAGTCTATACGTCTTACAGCCGCGAATAATATTTGAATTAATTATTGCAAAAAAGTGAGCAAATTTGAATTTCGCGGGCTGGTTGGAGCAAGGATTCTATACGTATCGAATATTAGTAGTTAGTTCAGAGTAAAAATAATGATGCACTACCTCGTAGTTTTGGTTTAAATTAAGTTAGCCAAATTTCACTGTAGTAAAGTAAAGTAAATTTTGACCTTCAAAAAGTGCTGATTATCAGCCTAGTTTGAATAAATGAATTTTGACTTTTGACTTTGACTTAAGGTTGATGTTCCAGGGTAGCCCGCGAAATTCAAATTTTCTTAAGTTTTTTGCAATTTGCAGGCCAGTGATAGGTGGTATTATATCCTATCACTGGCCTGTGGAACATCAACCTTAAGTTAGGTGCTAGACTAGATAGCAACAACAGTGAAGATGGCGCTGCGAACAAATGAAATTAGTCTGTTTTATCCTAAGATTAAATACACCATAAGACATCATAGGTTCCTTTATATTTCATCATTTTGCTGATATCAATTTCGAGGAGTTCTGTTTCGGACGCGATCGGAGACGGACGGGTCCACCCGCACGCTCACAGCCCCTAAAAAGCATTCTACTGCCACTAATTACCTTTGTTGCTCGGCGCCCGCGCAGACCGACCCAAACGAAGATAATACATGGCACGTAAATAGCAAAACCTACGGTTAACTAACTTATCAAAGTGATAATTAAGGTGGTATTTTACCACACGTTCGTGTGTGAATATTAGTGCCACAATCTAGTCTGACAAAGTGATAATTAACTAGTGCGTCACGCGTTCGATCGCGAATTAGTGCCGTGATCTAGTCTACCACAGTGATAAAGGACCGTTGCACTTCACGTTTGTTCGCGAATTAGTGCCGTTAGATTAAATAGCCTACCAAAGTGAAAATAATAATAATAATAATTACCTGCTGTACCAAACGTCCGCGTAGTATAGTAAAAGGCCTTTAAATAGTCCGCCAAAGAGACTCCTAAAAGTGACTGTCATATTGTGCATCCATGTTTGAACTATTATTAGTGGCGCGAAAACCCCTTAAACTACTTCCCGCTACGTGTTGACGCCACATAAGTGCAACTTGCACATATCAACTCTACCGAGGCTCGGCTGTACCCCTCATACTCAACAACACCTGCAATCAGCAACGATCCCGGAATTTGGTGAGACCGTTTCATATTTTAGGTACTTAAATCTAGGTGCACATACGTGCAACTTGCACATATCAATGCTACCGAGGCCGGGCGGTACCCCTCACACTTAACAACACCTGCAATCAGCAGCGATCCCGGAATTTGGTGAGACCGTTTCATAATTTAGGTACTTAATCTAGGTGCAAATCTAAATGAACGCCAGTAAAAAGGGCTCCCAAAAACTAACGGTAAAATCAGAACAGGAGAGCAAAAGACGAAACAATCACCACGCATAGCCCCATCTGCCAAGCAGAAACAAAGGGCAAGCAGACGTCCCGGAGTATTACCCGGCAATAGTTACAATACGTCACTTACACAAAAGAGCCGACGATTTTAACGGCTTTTGTCTTACTCCAAACAGCATTAACAAAAGCCGAAGAATTCCTTAAAAAAACCGAAAATTTCTTGTGAGAGAATTACGCACATCTGGTCATGGGACCCAAAGAACCCCAGCCAGCCCTGGTAAAAACCCCTTGACAATAGTGTCATAACAAATAATAATAATAATAATAATAATAATAATAATAATAATAATATTTATTTCACAACAAAAATTACACAATAACATAATTAATGACTGGATAGGCTTAGTATACCTTTTAAATTATGGAATCCTCTGTTGCCGAACTAGGACGGATCCTGTATCTCGGCAAGCAGCGCCATCCCCTAACAGATTACACTACAAAGTTAAAGCCAAACTAGACATACAAATTGCTTCTATAAAAGATAATAAAATTCATGATATAAATTAATTAATTATTCCTAAAATTTACATCTAATATAGCTAGCTCATATTGCATTCAATAAAACAAATATCCATATAATTTATACAAATAAATAAAATTGGAATTAGAAAAAGAAAGATAATTATAACGTAAGATTTAAGTACCGCATAATTTTTTAAAGGTGTTTTTGTGTATATGTGTGTGTGTGCCTGTGTGTATGTGAATCTTTGTGTAGGTATGTGTTTTTGTGCGTGTTGTACCGAGTCCGAAAACCAACTGTAAAGCGTCTACTAATTTTGAATTCTTAGAAGGTCTTCAGTCTCCTCATAAGAAAGACTAAGGAGATAGGCATGAATTCTCTTCTTACAGTGCATTTTATTTAGTTGATAGATGTTTAAAATTTTGTTCATTTTGTTGTACATGAGGGGGGCTATAAAAGTAAAGAATCTTTTTATGAACGCTGTTTTTGGTTTGTACGACCGGGAGCAAACTTCATGTTTCCTACGCTTATTTATTGTAGTAGGGTCGTATACTATTGAGCAGTGTTGCTTAAGGATAATTGTTTCAATGAAAATTTGTCTTACGGTTGTCACTTGACAGTACTGATATAGGTCAGTTGTTGGAAACAGTATTGGTTTAAAAGTTGAAACTTTTAAAATGGCACGTTGTGCGACTTCCAAACTCTTTAAAGTAGTTTTTGGGGCGCCCCCCCACGAGGAGATACAGTAAGTTATGATAGATTGACACATCGCATAGTATATTTGTTTTAAGAGACTCGCATCTGTTATGTGTCTTAGGTTTTTGAAAACATAAATGAGTTTGCGAACTCTGGATGCTAGAATTTTTATGTGTTGCTTAAAACTGAGATGACTGTCAACTGTAATACCGAGATATTTTATAGTCTTCACGCTTTCCAGCGGTTCACAACTGCAGTTATTTCTGCTGCTACACTTATGAGGAAATATTTGAAGTGTCTCGCTAATATCCGGGTTATTTCGAATAGAAAAAGTTAGATATTTAGTTTTCTCAGTATTTAGAGTCAACACATTATCAAACAGCCAATGTTGTACCACATCAAAACCATTTTGGGCAGCATCAAAGACCTCATTCCAGGTATTAGCGGAGAAAAGTAGAGCGGTGTCATCTGCGTAAGAGATTATTTCACAATTTGGTATACTTAAGTTTGTGAGGTCATTGATGTATACGAGAAATAGAGTAGGTCCCAAAATGCTGCCCTGTGGAATTCCAAACGATACAGGGAGTTCATTGCTGCAATGGTTATCGACTCTTACAAGCTGATAACGCTCGGACAGGTAGCTTACAAAAAGCTTAAGCTGTGCACCACGTACACCAAGGTTTTCTAGCTTCTGTATTAGGATCGGAACAGAAATAGTGTCAAAGGCTTTAGCGAGGTCTAAAAAGACCGATAGACACTTCTGTCCTTTATCCAGTTTTGTGGTTAGGAGTGTAGTTAGCCTAAGCACAGCCTGATCAGTCGACCTGCCCGCGCGAAAACCAAACTGATTTTCTGAAAGAAACTTGTTCGTCTCGAGATAGTTGACAAGTCTAGTATTAATAATCTTTTCTAGTATTTTGGACAAAGATGGCAGGATCGATATTGGTCTATAATTAGTAAAAGTTTTTTTATCACCACCTTTGTCTATCGGACGAACAACAGATTTTTTAAGTGCTTGAGGAAAGGTGCCTGTTTCAAGACATAGGTTGAAGATAAATGTTAGTGGCGGGACAATGAAGTTCTTAAATTGTTTTAATAGTTTGTTAGAGATGTTGTCCCAGCCAACCGAACATTCAGTCTTCAGATTACTAATGTGACGAGCTACTTCTTCCTCTGTAGTCTCTATTAAGTAGAAAGAGTGTAAGGGGGGTTTATTTTCTGGATTACCAACTATGTGCTTGTCATCATCGAGACTGCGTGAGTTAATAATTTTCTCAGCCAGTGACCGTCCTACGCTTACGAAGTAATCATTCATTGCATTTACAGTCAACTGAGGAGATTGACAGACTTTTAATAACTCGGTTGGAGGATGGTTATCTTTTTTAGTATTAGTGACGCTCTTTATCACATTCCATAATTTTTTAGGGTTGCTTCTAGCCAATTCAACCTGATTTTTATCGTAAGCTCTCTTTAATTTTTTTAGTATTTGGTTACAATAATTTCTGTAGCGAGTATAGGTAACTTTCGAAATCTTGTTACTCGGGGACTTTTTGGATTCCTGATGTAACCTATCCCGATGTTTAATGCATCTCAGTAAGCCCGGCGTGATCCAAGGTTTTATAATTTTTTTACGTCTTGGGTGGGTTATTGAGTTCGTGTTCTTTTGTAACGCTGATTGTATGTTAGTTATAAGATAATTTAGGGCAATTTCTGGATCTTTTGTTTGGAATATTGGATCTATATCAATATTGTGGATGTCTATACTGAGGCTGTCTTCATCTATCTTTTTTATTGTTGATGGGATGCAATGACGTGGTTGCTTTAGATCCATGAGTATTAGAACTGGATGGTGGTCTGTCAGATTCGTTTGTGGTATAAGAGTAATACACGCATTTTTGGTTTTAACTAGAATGTGATCAAGACATGTACCACTTGCATCACGAGTGACCTCAGTGTGTGCTGGCAAGAGACCATGAGAAGCAGCCAAAGTGAGATATTTCTCTCCGAGAAGGTCAATTTTGTTAGTGTTGATTGCAATATTCATGTCACCAATTACAATTATATTATTAAACGATTTTATGTCAGTCAAAATATTATTCAGTGATTCAATAAAAGTGTCTATATTTTTGTAAGATGGAGATCGATATAAAGAAACAATTGCTAAGTCATGATCTTTTTTAAGCACAACGCAGTTACCCTCTTCGAAGTTAGGCTCCTCAACAGCGAACGTTATTTGTTCTCTGTAGTACACGACGACACCATCGTTTTGTTTGCGGTTTCTCACAGAGGCAAACGATCTGTAACCTGTTAATACAGGTACAACGCTAACATTTTGAAGCCAGCATTCCGTAAGCACAAGCACGTCACATTGAACCTTAAGCCTTTGTAACATTACTTCCAAACCCAAAAAATTGCAGCTTATGCTGCGTATGTTCTGTGTCAAGACGTTGAACCCATTCTTTGTTGCTGTTAATAGTTCAGAACAATTGTCTAGATCACAAGATATAGCCTTAGAGACAGTCAAATTATCAATATTTTTTGCTAAGTCAATCAGATTATCGAATTTTAAATAATAGTAAATATATGTCAAAGAAACTAGATCTAAATTGTTTAAAGCAGTCGGATGGAAGAAGCGACGAAGTATGGTTTTCGGCAAGTACAAGTATGTGTGGTTTGTGTGGAGTATTTGTTATTGTGTGATGAAGTGAGTTTATGTGTATGTATGAAAAAAGTACAAATGGTTTTCTATGCGGTCTTAACATGCAAGCAAGATTATTTTGATACAATAAATTATTACAAACAAGCGAGGTAGTTTTAACAAGATTAAGTTGGTACACATGCAAAATTAACAGAAAGATCAAGTTTTTACTAGAACAATAAAAGATTAGTCATGCGGCATTTCTCAGTTTATCCAAATCACTGTCATTGTTTACGCGGATTTGGGCAAATTCTACCGATTTACGGAGATATACTATCCCGTGAGAGGTCCAACAAAAATCGTAACCATTCGCTTTTTGGAACTGTCTTGCTAAATAATATATACGTTGAGCCTTAAATGTTAATATTTCCGAGACATAAATAGGTTGTGGAGGGGATGGTAGGCCAACATGGGTGGTATTAAGCTTTTCTTTCATAGCTTTCGATTTATTAAATTTTTTAACACCTTTTATCACTTTATCCTTCGTAATTACCGTACTTAGGTCAATTATGATCGGATTTGTGCCATCCTTAGACTTTGTTCTGTATACGTCTCTGATATCTGATGGTCCGATATTAATATCAAGGGTCTTTCCAATGCTTACCACCATATCACAAAGTTGATCTTTTGTCTCGTCATTTGTTCTAGGCACATTTCGTATCTCTATGCCGGTTGCCCGGGATTTGCGCTCCAGATATTCCACTTTTTCCTCCAACTGGTATATGGTCTTTTTATCCTCTTTACGTTCCAACTCTAGGCTAGAGATTCGCGACAAGAACTCGTCGTATTTGCTGGACATTACTTCCACGCTTTTTTTTAGTTCGGTATTCTGTTCCAGTATATTATTGATTTTGTAGATTAAGTCCTCAAATCGATCGTCCTGTTGTTTTAAAAACGACGAGAAGACACTCATCGTTACAGAGCCTATATTTTTGTCGTTGCCATCCAGTTTCCGCTTCTTACGTTCAGTTAAGTTAGTAGCCATTCCCGACAAGTCTGGTACTGTTGAACCTTGGGACAGTTGAGATTCACTTGCTGCTGTTAGTCGTGTAGGCGCTTCATTCGAGCGTTTACTTTCTATCGGCATCGGTAGCGGGGAGGCGGGGGGAGTGCGGTGAGCAGGCATCTTCACTTGTAAGTTTTTAACTCTAACTACAAGGTACTTCTGCCACAGACAACAATTTATTGTACGGTAGTAAATTTCGGATAAATACTTGCGATGAACACCCAAAAAGTTTTGCACGTTGTGGGGCTCGAACTCGAGTCTCAATCGCGTCGTCGACTGCGGGCGCACGGCTTACACCTCTCGACCACCGGAACTGTAACTTTTGTCGCGAATTAGGCGATGAGTTACCACTGTTGACAGGCCCTAGACGAGTGTCATTGACCCGTACAAAGGTCAGCTACCGCGACACTGAGACAAAGAGAATTTGTAACGAACACTTTAAAAACTTAGCAAATGTTTTTGTTTGTATCTCCGTTAAAAGTTTATGCACTGATTTCGTTTTTTCACTGATTAAATATAGGGTACCATTAAAACAGCAAAATTACTGCGATTAAATAACCATTGCATTGTATTGCAGATAACCACACACAACCTAGCACCAATGATAGAAGTAGTTTTAGTCAATAATCAATAGAATAAGATTCATTTCCAGATACCAACCAAGGAAAGGAAAAGTAAGGGAAAAGTTCATACCATGGATATCTCACACGAGTGGCAGAGGATCAACATGGAAGGAGATGGAAACTGCTTATTCAGAGCCATTGCCCACCAAATAAACAATCTATTCTACGTCACATTTAACCATGAAGCAATAAGAAGAGATCTGGCTCGCTACGTTACGGAGCAACGTGACGAACCACGCATGCGACTAGCCATAATGGGCAACTTAGAGCAGGCACAAGATGGAGTACAAAACAATACAGACACCGACACTTATGTCAAGAACCTTCACAAACCAGGAATTTGGGGCGGCACTGAGATCTTGATAGCAGCAGCAGAATATTACCTCATTGCGGTTAACATTCATCAGAACAACCGGACACCAACATGTACGTTCAGACCCGCAAATCAATCTGACATTGTAGGTGAAATTAACCTGCTTTTCAACAGCAACCACTATGATAGTCTTATAGAAAATGAACAATCCGTAAACACCTCAACAACGAATACACAATCAAGCAAAAGCGAAATAGGAATCACCCCACAGACCACGACGACAACACCCCTTAGCATACCGACACCAGTAGACCTCCCGGATAATACCGGCTTCAGAGTAGTCCAGCCCCCGCTTACCCACCCACGCTATAATGCGCCACCATCACTAGCATCGACTAGGATTGCAACCTGGAACGTCAGAGGTGCAGCCACACTGGACAAAAAACACCGAATTGATGCCAAACTAGAAGACTTAGGCATTCACATCGCTGTCTTACAAGAAACCAAGATGGCAATTGGCAAATTTGAATCAAATCACTACATCTGGACCCTTACGGGAACAAGTAAAGCAAGAGGAATGGCGATCCTAATAAGAAAGGACTCTGGAATCTCAATACTCCAAAGTAGAACCGAAACCAACGTTATTGGAAAGACGATAACGGGAAAAAATGGCATAGTCCTATACTTGGTTGGAGTCCACATAGCCAACCAAACTACTCTAGCATCACGCGACTACACAACTCTACAAAGGACCCTAAGAAAGCAGCCCAAAAACTCAACGTTAATCATATTAGGTGATTTTAACTCACACGTAGGATGGCAAGAGATCAAAAGGCTGGACGAAAAGGCTATTCACAAGAAAAACCTATTTCACGAGACATCGAACGAAAACGGTGAAATGTTGATAGACTTAATTCTCCGTGAAAATCTCCGCCTTGACACCTCGTTTGGTCGCGGCAATTGCAGGACAACATGGCAAAGAGGAAAATTATTCTCTCAAATCGATCACATCCTCACGAGTCGCAAATCAAAACCTTTTTTCAGAGCAATACGGGGAGTAACCGTAAAATCGTTATCCGACCATAAATTAATAACTGCAGAAATTAAAACGGACCGGCTGAGTACGAATCTCACACGAAAACGCCGCTACATCGGGAAACAACAACCAGACGGATACGAAGACGACCTCTTGTCGTTCAACTACAGGAATTACGACTACTCACTCCTCACCGAATACCCGACAGTCGTGGAAAAATATGAAAAACAAATCATGGAACAACACACACAGCTGGAGAATAACGTCACCAAACCAAATGACCAACCCATCTTCTGGGATAAAATCACGAGAATAATGAGAGAGTCAGCAAGAGAAACACTCACAATAAAACTGAACGTCAATAAGGAACACAGGATAGCGATAGCAAAACTACAACAAGCCAAGCTACTTAAACGGCTTAACCCCAAGAACACAACACTTCAGACTCGATTGAAGACCTGCAGAGCAAGGCTACGGACTATCGAAGCAAAGGCGGATAAAGACGAATGCCAAAAGCTCCTCAGCAACCTTAAGAAAACGCGTCCCGCTCTTCGGATGAAGTATATCTACCAATACTACAGAAAAAATAAATTAAATATAAGACGTAAACAAAAACAATACTACATACCTATGCTGCATTGGGAAAATGAACTGGCAAAATCGGAAGGTCCAGCAATCTCTGAATTAAAAGACGAAGACCCATCCACACTTGGAGAGATCCCAACCAAAATTATAATAGAAGGCATAATTAGGGGCATGAGAAACGGCACAGCACCTGGTGCTGACCAAGTAGTAACAGAGCTCTTCAAAGCAGTCCCAGAACGATTTCTAGCTGAAATAACGGCACACAAGGATAGGGCGTGGACACAAAATATCTTACCAACAAGCTGGACACAAACCATACAGATTCCCATACCCAAAAAGAAACACCCAAAAATAACATCAGATTACAGAAGAATCTCAATCTGCAACACAGGCTACCGCATCTACGCCAATTTCCTGCTACAAAGGCTAGACGAGCGTATTGATGAACTGGGAAATTACCAAGCCGCCTTTTTGCGGAATCGGTCCACCGACGACCATATGTTCACTCTGCGCCGAATACTCGACGAAGAATGGAGACAAGGAGAACGGCTTTATGTCATAGCACTCGACATTGAAAAATTATTTGACACAGTTGACCTGAACTGCCTACGCGATATACTGGTAACCAGGACCGATAAAGCACTCACAAACAGAATAATAAAAGCATGCATGAATGAAACAACTTGTATACGATGGTTCGGTCAACAAAGCAAATGGATAACCAAAGGAAAAGGAGTCAAACAAGGCTGCCCCCTCTCCCCACGCCTCTTTACAATACTTATGGACGACGTTCTAAGAACGATGGAAGAGGAATTAGGCTTCCTCAAACTAGATCAAGATAATCGACTTGAACTGCCAATAATATTATCCTTTGCCGATGACGTAATAATTCTGTCAAGGAGCCTGGACTTGGCTGATCAAATTTTCATCAAAATGAAATCCCTCCTCCAATCCGTCGGACTTCACATAAATGAAACCAAAACTAAAGCAATCATACGTGACCCAGTGCTCTGTCAACCAAACTCCATAAATTTAGATGGAACAACTATACAACTTGCGGACAAAATACGATACTTGGGCACCAACATCACATCAGGACACAACCGCAGGCAAACTATTATAACAAGATGTGATCAAGCGATAAGCAACGCAAAATCCTTAGCTCCTTTCATCAAACAATCAAAAATGGAGTGGCAAACAGCCAGACTAATTTACAAAATGGTGATAGAACCAACGATGACATACGGACTCAAAGCAGCTGCACTAACCAAGGCGATGAGATCAAAACTAAGAAGGACCGAACGACTTATATTATCCGACATGATAAGTCATGCAAGAACATATCCACATGACAAAAAAACAAGCGAAATACTACAAGGAAAAACCATACCAAAAAGGGTGAAAGCACTGAGGCTAAACTACTACGGCCACGTACTCAGACGTGAGCCCCCACACCTACTACAGGCAGCATTAAGATACAAAGCAGTGAAACGGAAACCTGGCCGGCCAATATTTACATGGAAGGACTCGCTCAAGCACGATATGGAGTACTACAAGAGAACCAAAGAAGAATGGAAAAACCTGGCCGATGACAGATCCAAGTTCAAGTCAACCACAGAAGAAATATACGACATCAGCGAAACTGACAGCGAAGCAGAAGCAATCGACACCGATCAACCCAGCAATGACCAACGCAGGAACACTCGCAGCCAGACATCGAGCCAAGGACTACCCAACACAACGTGACTTCAACGCTCACTCCACTTTAATACACCTGTCACTCCTCTTTTCCTATACTGGGTATACAGTGGAACACTGGCCTGGTTCTATATCTCCCTCCTTATCCCAGAGCATGTCTACTCCAAATAACCTTGTTCCTCCTGGTAAGGCGTACGTCGCGCGACGCATGCGCCGGCTCCGCCGACGCATGCGTTTCGCGACGCGTGCCTACTGGGCCGTATTATGCCACCTAAGAAGGCCAGCGAACCGACTTGCTACCTTTCCCACCATTGCTCACTATGTGACTCCGGTGGGAGTGATACATGGCTGGTTCAGGAACTACGAGGGTGTTGTGATACGACCCAAACTCCGGCTATGCCGGGGCAAGCAATGTTCTTGGCTGGGAGTTGAGCATATTCATTCATTCATTCATTCATTCATTTTGCTGATATCAATTTCGATCTCCGACCCCAAAAACACGTTAATAAAAAAAAAACAATAATGTAACTTTTGCAGCAAAAATGTAACTTTTCAGGTAACGAAACGTAACTTATGACTCAAGGGCCCTGGCAACACTGAATCCACAGCCCCGACGGGAAGTTCTAATCAGCTTTCACTACAAAGCGGTTGTTTGTTACGTCTTTCGCTGCGGCCGAATAGTGCGAAATTAGTGGAATTTTACGATTTACAAAAAACTATTGATTGGACTAAAAAAGTAAAACACTATGATTTTAGTATGTTGCTTGTAGAATTATTTGGCAAAAAATCAGAACGATGACATGTATTTTAGTATGGTTGTTACTCGTTAAAAGAAATTTTTAGAGGTATCTTCTAGATTTTTTTCTATCGAGCAACGTTAGTTGTATTGTTTTCACAACACTATGTTACTAGCATATATCCTGAAGAATATCATATATTTTTCTGATTTTGTTTACTGCAGTGAATCATATACTTTAACGCATTATAAAACTCGCGTTTTAGTCCTGTTGGCCTCTTAAGGTGGTACCCTGAGCAAATAACCTTGAGCATTTGCTCCCTCTTTGCCGCACCCCACCTCTACAATACTTCGTTAACTATTACTTGCGCCACCTGGCGAACTTCTTACGAATACAAGTAAAATTCACAGATCTAAGAAGTAATAGATATGGCATTCAAAGAAATATTTTTTTATGAAATGTTAAAGAATTCAGTTACTATACTCACGTCGATAAATAGGTAGGTACTTTCAACTTTTACAGTGATACAAATATTACGATTACGAAAATGAGCTCAAAATGAAAATCCAAGATGGCGCTGACGAAGATCTTTGGTTTTTCCGTCATGGGTGTCGTTTTCATGGTTTTAGGGGTCGCTGATTACGAAAATGAGGTCAAAATGAAAATCCAAGATGGCGGCCATGAAAATTTTTGGTTTTTCTGTCATGGGTGTCGTTTTCATGGTTTTAGGGGCCGCTGAATACGAAAATGAGGTCAAAATGAAAATCCAAGATGGTGGCCAGGAAAATTTTTGGTTTTTCCGTCATGGGTGTCGTTTTCATGGTTTTTGGGGTCGCTGATTACGAAAATGAGATCGAAATGAAAATCCAAGATGGCGCCGACGAAAATTTTAGGTTTTCCGTCATGGGTGTCGTTTTCATGGTTTTTGGGGTCACTGATTACGAAAATGAGGTCAAAAGGAAAATCCAAGATGGCGCCGACGGTTTTTGGATATTCCGTCATGGGTGTCGTTTTCATGGTTTTTGGGGTCGGTGATTACGAAAATGAGGTCAAAATGAAAATCCAAGATGGCGCCGACGAAAATTTTTGGTTTTTCCGTCATGGGTGTCGTTTCCATGGTTTTTGGGGTCGCTGATTACGAAAATGAGGTCGAAATAAAAATCAAAGATGGCGCCGACGAAAATTTCTGGTTTTTCCGTCATGGGTGTCGTTTTCATAGTTTTTGGGGTCGCTGATTACGAAAATAAGCTCAAAATCAAAATCCAAGATGGCGCCGATGAAAATTTTGGTTTTTCGACTTATATATATATATATTATATATAAAACGACAGCCATAACGGAAAAATCAAAAATCTACCTGGCCGCCATCTCGGATTTTCATTTTGACCTCATTTTCGTAATCAGCGTCCCCAAAAACCATGAAAACGACACCAATGACGGAAAAACCAAAAATCTTCGTCGGCGCCATCTTGGATTTTCATTTTGACCTCATTTTCGTAATCAGCGACCCTAAAAACCATGAAAACGACACCCATGACGGAAAAACCAAAAATTTTCGTCGGCGCCATCTTGGATTTTCATTTTGATCTCATTTTCGTAATCAGCGATCCCAAAAACCATAAAAACGACACCCATGACGGAAAAACCTAAAAAATCTTTACCGCCATCTTGGATTTTCATTTTGACCTCATTTTCGTAATCAGCGACCCCAAAAACCATGAAAACGACACCCATGACCGAAAAACCTAAAATTTTCCTAGCCGCCATCTTGGATTTTCATTTTGACCTCATTTTCGTAATCAGCGTCCCCAAAAACCATGAAAACGACACCCATGACGGAAAAACCAAAAATCTTCGTCGGCGCCATCTTGGATTTTCATTTTGACCTCATTTTCGTAATCAGCGACCCCAAAAACCATGAAAACGACACCCATGACGGAAAAACCTAAAATTTTCCTAGCCGCCATCTTGGATTTTAATTTTGAGCTCATTTTCGTAATCGTGCCAATATTATTTTGTATCACAGTAAAAGTTGAAAGTACCTACCTATTTATCGACGTGAGTATAATAACTGAATTCATAATGACCAAAAGTATTTGGACGCACCAATAAATATTTCATAAAAAAATATTTCATTGAATGCCATATCTATTACTTCAAATTACTTCTTAGATCTGTTGATAATGTAATGTAATGTTGTTGTAAGCGAGCGAGCGCATGAGCCGACGCGGCGCGGTGACGAGCGACACGGGTTCCCCCTTCGAGGCCTGGCGGCATACTGAATGTCAATAGATACAGATGCGAATACGCTCAGAATTTTGCATAAAAATCATTATAAAATCAAATTTTGGGTTTTTGAAAAAAAAAATCGTACCATAATGTTCATTATGAAATTGCTTATCCATTAGTGTAAAAACAAAATAAAAACAATTGTTAGTTTTGGAGAAGTAGCATGTTTTCAATAATTATTTCTCATTTCTGTGGTTTCGTTGTGAGGGGATTAATTAAATATTTTACTTAAAAAAGAAAAAAACAAAACGTACCATTTTGAAGGTAAGAGTATGTAGAAATTTAATGTATTTTTTGTTGGTTGATATATCTTTTTTTTAAAGAGTTATAAGCTCCAGAAAACTGCACAAAAAACGGCTAGAGCTACGTTTTGCTGGGGGACGCGCCTTAATAAGGACACGATTGAAGTAGTTTTTGAACTTTCCACTAGTTAGTTCTTTAGATGACTTTGGCAATTCATTTATTGGTAAAGACACAGGGCATAAAAGCGTATACTGTTTATAAGAAAATACTTGCTAGTTTTGTTAATCTGCATTAGGCGATTACAATTTCAAGTCTCATAAATCCACACAATTTTTAAGTTAATAACAGGACTCAGAAACGCCCGTGTCATTAAGCATAATATCTTATATCGTGTGTTGCCGAGCGGTGGACAGTGGTTTCTGCTTAATTACAAGAGCTTTTCAACGCTGAAGTGATATAATTAATATGACAGTAACTCAATTAGTTACCAAAGAATTTAGCATTAGCACATCGCTTTATTAAATAGAAGCATTATTCTTAGCAGTGTTTTTTTAATACAGTAACAGAATAATAGAATTTGTCTTTGTCAGTAGTATAAGATAACAACATGATCCTGTATTCCCCGTAGGGTTAGGCAGAAGTGTAACCTAATAGTAGGTATACCCACCTATCGCCGGTTATGTTGAAGTCCCATGTAACAGGGGGCGAGCCTATTGCCATCACACATTATCAGAAATAGTATATATGTTAACGGAAAAGTGTGTGATCCGTCATTGTATTCCTAGGAAATGTGTACAATTCCTTAAATAGATAGGAAATCTATCATATATTTTGTAATATGCACTTTTCCTAGGAAATTTATACATTTCCTAGCAATCGGAAAATTCGGAAATGTATAAAATTCTTGCTGTTTGTAAGTAAAGCGATCAAAGTCCTCCTACCTCTGAGTATGTACTGAGACCTGACATACCCTGCCAACCCGCTACTAGAAAATCTAAGATGCAAGAGCGAGCGAAGCGAGCTCGGGACTTGGGACACCCCGACTTGGACAGGTTAGGTTAGAAGGAATAGAATAGACCCCGCCATCCCCTTCGTGGTTATTTTTTTTTAAACCACCCAGAAGTAGGAGCCCCGCCGTGCGGGGCTACGTCGACTGGGTCTGGAAGAGACTTTTTTATATATTTCCTAGTATCATCTCGGAATTGTATACAATTCCTAGGAAATACATACATTTCCCAGGAAATGTGTGTATTAAGAAATCTTTGAAACATTTTTTTAACACATTTCCTAAGCAGGCTCGGAAATGTATATATTTCCTAGGAATTTTGTAAAATTTCTAGGAAATATATACAACATTACACACAAAATAATGTACCAAATCAACCAATAAAATTTAAAAAAAAATCCCTATAACTCACTAGTGAATAATAGTAATGAAAAAGTCACAGTTTGATTATAGGTCTCATTATGCGCCTAATTGCGGTGAAATTATACTCACTTTATAAGCAAGTGTGTTGCAAATAATTTTATTAAACTCCACCAAGCAAATATTGGCGAGGCGGTAAGGTACATTTTGTAAAACGCTATTTTGTGGCTGCCACAGCCTACAAAAAGATGGTTTCCCAACACAAGCAGCTTTAATGATGGGTTAAAGTATTAAATTGCCGTTTTTTGGTAGAAAATGTACCTATTACTATAATTTAATTATTTATTTTATTTTTAAAGTGAATATAGGATGTAAAAGTACCCTTAACGCAAACGAAGGGCACGTCTTATTCTCCCCATCACTGCGATTATTTTTTTTGTCCTAGACCATACCTGGGAACCCCCTAGTTACGGAGATATTGAGGGTCAAAGTTCCAAATTTTTAACAGCTGTTTTTGTAAATACTAGTTTTTCAGGTTATAACTTTACTTAAATTACCTCCATGACCCGTTTACTATTCAAAGCATCCACTAGTACAATGTTTTAAGGGTGCGGTGCTACATTGAGTTTTACCGTAAAATGTCATTTTTGACCCCAAAAAAAAGTCGTTACTCGTTTCCCAGCAAAAGTTTTTGCACTTACTTACTTAGTTTGTTGTACAGAATGCTATGTTGACGGGTGTGTACACTCTGTATATTTGATTTTTCTGCTAATTACACTATAAAGTTGGCACTAGCACCAAACAAGTTACCTTAACTTTCCTATGTGTGAGTTTCGCTTTAGGCCATTAATATTCCGATATTTTTGACATGACTTCAGGCATTGCGCCTTATTATTTTGGCCCCATTTCAGTTCAAAATCCTTTTATTTCTATTAACCTATTGCAAAATAGAATTCCGACTGCCTTCATAATATAAAAATAGAATTTAAAAAATAGTAGGGAGTAAATGGTTTTAGTTTACACTATCAGTGTTTGATTGCGTGTTTCGTTTTTGGCATAGTCGAGCGAAAGTTTCGAATTAACAGTATTTGTTCCGTATCGGTTTTATTGTTTGACAAATACCTACATACTCCTGAATCGAATGAAATACAGCAAGTATTATATTCGATTCAGGAGTATTTGCTGCATTTAAGCAATTTATATAAAACTAGCTTTTGCCCGCGACTTCGTTCGCGTGGAATAGTGACTTCCGGCAGATTTTTGGTTTATCGAAAAAAAAAAAAAAACTATCCTATGTCCTTGCTTAAGTTCCAAACTATGTCTGTACCAAATTTCATCAAAATCCGTTCAGCCGTTTAGGCGTGAAAGAGTAACAGACAGACAGACAGACATAGACAGACAGACAGACAGAGTTACTTTCGCATTTATAATATTAGTATGGAGTATGGATTAGTATGGATTAAGCCCCTCCATCTTTTACTCCACTGTTTTTTGTATGTTCGGATACAAGTAAACAGGTTAAAAGAGCGAGTAAGCGTGAAACAACTAGTCTTACATAAATAACGTACTATCTTCCCGTAATAACTTCCCTATTTCATATTGATGCAAATAGACGTGTTGCATGTTATGGTCTTAAACTTATTCAGTATTTTTCACCTACTAAGTATACGTACCGAATAAAGTGACTGTGACATACAGACGGATAGACGGACAGGCGCACAGACAGACATGACGAATCTTTAAGGGTTCCGTTTTTTGCCATTCGCAAAACACCCAAAAAACAAAAATTACTTATCATACATATTTGTATACAAATACGTGCACAAATTATAATATGTATTACGAATTTACACGGTTAATTTTACATTATCCGCAGAGCCGAAACACAGTAACTCCTGGACGAAGTCAGAAATTTCTCACTTTATCCTGTTCGAGTTGAACCTTAGTAGCGCTTCCACTATTTCATTCGTAAACGTCAGATCGTACGACGTTGATGACGTAGAGCGCTACATCTGTGAGTGGGCCAGTCTATTGATTTGCGCTCGTAGTAACGGGGACGTCAGACGTAAGCCGCTGCTGCAGTAGGTAATACATTCCAGGTACTATTTTGGGTGGTATTCGTTCATTTACCTCCATCGTTCGCTTGTATCGGAATGACGGCACGGTGTTTAACACATCACAACTCCAATTACTTGCTATTCAATACACCACTCTGGCATTAATAGTAGGTACTCGTACGGCGTACCTATTCAACTAGACGAGATCGGTATTTAAGGTTTTGAATCGACTGTCAAGTGTCAAGCAATCGAGCTAATAGCTACATTTGCTAATAGGTAATAATAAGCATACCTATGACGACATGAAGCGACGACATGTCGTCTGCTGCTGCTGCGTGCAGTCGGCTACCAACTTGTACCTTTAATAACCACCATGACTATCATGTCAGCACAATGTTTTATGAGTGCTACATTGAGTTTACATCATAAAATGTGTGTATTCACCAAAAAAAGTAGTTTCCCAGCAATTATTTTTACGTAGAGGTACTTACTACTTAGTTTGATGTACACATAATGCTTGGTTGACGGCTTCGTGAAGGGTTCGTTTACACCCTGTATATATATTAACGACCAATAACGTTTGTTGTAAACATGATCCATATTTTCTTCGGTCTTCCTCTCCCTCTACATCTGTTAACATTTCTATTCACAACTGCGATTCATTGCAAAAAGCTCACCCATCTCAAAAAGTTGATCACGGACAAAAAGTATTGGAAAACGAACTGAGAAAATGAACACTGCGCAAAATGTTAGCATTGATCAATTCAGTAAAGCAACATGGTGTCGGTGCACCAGTTTGAAGTAAAATTTTCCAGTTACTCTCATTTCCCTGCCTCTGCCGGCACGCGCCGGTGTGGTGTGCGGCAGGCGACAAGTTTGCACGCCCACCCTATTTGCACCGCCACCCACCGTGTGTTGGCACTAAAGCGGATAATCGCTCGCGGTTGAATACCCACAATCATGTCACTGTCGCAGACTGCGTATCCCGCCGATATCGGATTTTACTGCCCTTTTGAATTTTCTGTGCGCGGCTTCGTCGAATGAAAAGTACTCGGTAGACTATGTCAAATAGCGAAATAGTTTTTCAAAAATCATTCGAAAGTGTGTAGGGATATTTTAGTTATTCACGCATTTGAATGTTACTGCAAATATATTTCTAAAGCAGCCTTATATTGTATTATTTGTATTGCGCAGAAGTAGAGTAAGTATTTTATAAGATTTTTTGACTTTCTCGTTGGTCACAAGCGAGAATGATGTTCATGAGGTTGGATTCCTATGTCGGGCAAAAGGTTATTGGGTTTTTCCATGGGGATTTTCTCGGCCCCTAATATATGGGACTTAAAACTGGCAAAATGTGGGTATACCATAATACCATTATTAAATGCATCTAAGACCTCTGATTAACCCGTCGGGGATTCAAGTCTGATGTTATGATATGTTTGTAATGATAATTTTCGAACATATATTTAAGACTTGCTAAGTATGTTTTACAATGTCTTATGAATTAAGTCTGTTTTGAGAATAAAACAAAGGGTGCTTCTTTAATATCTGGCGACTCATACTTTACCACAAAACGGAGAGACCAAATGGGTTACACAGGTTAGAACTACGACCAATTATGTTCGAGTCAAGAGAGTCGCAGAAAGCTACAAACAAAGTTCTAATCTAACCCCGGTTTGAACTGTGACCTAACGCTACATGCAAGTTCAATGTGTATTTTCTAGACTGACGAATGAATATTAATTCAGCCCCAACATTTACTGCGTGTCTGAATTAAATCATACGATTTAAACAGTGTGTGGTGGTGAAAGTTCAAGTTGAACGATGTTATCATAGAAGAGGGCGAATATTTTGTGGTTTACCGTAGTCGGGGTTTTTGCAGTACCTACCTAGGTATATAGAAACACATTTGCCATTACATCTTCCAATCTCATCGTGCTGTGCGGGCGCTTTCGCTACATTCATTGTGGACTCTATATTTTTGAGCCGTTTGAGATTGAAACTATATAGGGCCGTGGGCCGAGTGCTCAAAACTTCGAAACGCCGAAACACGAAAGCCAGAGGCTAAGTGTGGCCATATAACGTGTTAATGCCACCAGTCTCTTGGGCACATTACCAGTTTACAGTGTTAAGTATGAGTTTATTAATGCCCTATTTATAGTTTTTTGTAAGTTTATTTCATCGTTTTTTGGGTTCCGTAGTCAACAAGGAACCCTTATAGTTTCGCCATGTCCGCACTATATAGCTCAAAGACACTTACTGCCGCATTCAGAGACTAATGATTAGTTAAGCCATCACATAAAGATGTTGACATGACACTATATTGAAGGTTTTGTACTTCAAATCTTTACTAAGTGACGGCTTAAGTAATAATTAAATTCTCCGAGTACGGCAGTTACTCTTGAAAGCTGTAATTTGGCTTGAATATACAAATAAGTTACGCCGTCAAACTTTTAAAATAAAAAAATCTTCTTTTATTAACGGTTTTTACATTGGTTTACAATCATTCATCCGAACTTTGCTAAGAATAATTACAGCACTGATAACAACATTTGTGCCACATGTTAAAAGTGTTTTAATAATTTATTACCTTATCTTTGTATAGATTCTTTTTACCGATTGTTTTGTGAATGTGTGAACCCGTGGTTTGAACATTGAAGGCTTTGCAGATTGCTTGACGCTTGTTAGTTTTTATCTTGTTTTACGTTTTTCTTAAATTTTATATATTTATATAATTTAAAGCTACTTTATTTTTGATCTTTGTGTAGTATCCTACCTATCTAAATAATATTGTTAAAAACAAAACCATTGTAAAAGAGTAACCATGGAACTCCTTACCAGAACTTTTCCATAGGAAATGACCAACCCGTACCGTGCACCTTTTTGCCGTCGTTTTATAAGTGCCCATGTAGGCTTATGTGAAATGAAATATTTTGATTTTGATAGTGTGTTTTTTCCAAAGTCAACGGGTTCGATTTCTAACCAGAAATACATAATTCTGAACCCCTACAGGTACATCTACCATGCATAAAATATCTTCCCTTAAACTTACCAATTTTAAAATGCAAGGATAAAATAACACACTTAACCTGCATGAAAGGAGCAGCAACTCGTTTGAGTTTAGAGAAGAAAGACTTTATAGCGTCGACGGTGACACTTTAAACCTTTTATTACATCAACAACATACGACGGCGCTCGACACTTTGAAGGATTTACATTTTTAATACTCGTCGGAAAATTTTCTATTTACTTTTTAAAGGCTGTTTTCTTACTAGCTGACCCACGCAACTTCGTCTGCGTCACATAAATATAGATTATAACCTTTCTCGATAAATCGACTATCCAACATAAATTAAGTTAAATCGTAACAACCAAAAAATCTTATCTTTCCTCTTTATTATATTAGATTAGCTTAGATATATTAAAGTGAAAATTACTATAGGTATCTCTTACTGTGAAATATATGATAACACCTTGTACTTGTCAACATTAGGTACGGCCGTGCAGTAAATATTTTGAATTTTAATTTCCCGGAGGCCAGCCAGAATCCCCCGTACCTACATTGCGACCCGCACGCGTATTTTTTTTTTACCTTGCGGATTTTTTAACATTGCGATATCTTCTAAGATATTTGTTTAAACTGTATGAGTAAAGGGAAAAAATATTCTATATTAAATTTCCGTTTCAACAAACACATTTATTTAGATATACATACATAGATTAACATCATATGGGTTAAATAGCCTTGCAAAAATAATTCTTTTTAACCTAACATTTTAATAGTAAAAAATGGTTACAGTAAGTCAATCTTAAAAGATAAACATGTCTTTCTTTAAAGTTCTAAAAAAAGTCCGAGACAGCATAATATGCTGTCTCGGACTTTTTTTTAAACTTTTAAAGATGAACAATTCCTTCATACATGATACTTTGCATAACTTAACCATTTTCGCAACCCCCGCAACAAGGAATATCTTTTCCCGTTTTTGCAACATTTTTCATGTATGCTCCGCTCCTATTGGCCGTAGCGTGATGTTATAATATAGCCTAAAGCCTTCCTCGATAAATGGACTATCCGACACAAAAATACTTTTTCAATTCCAACCGGTAGTTCCTGAGTTTACCGCGTTCAAGCAAACAAACAAACAAACTCTTCAGCTTTATATTATTAGTCTATATTATGTCAATGTTAGTAATTTGATTTATTTTATTGTTCTATGAATATTTCCCTTTCAAATACCAGAACAAGGTGTATAGCTTCGAACAATCAGTAAAACTCTTTTGCAAAAAAAACGGGCACTTCATATTTTTTTCTCTACTTCAATGAAGAAGGACAAGTAAGAGGTTTTATTAATTTGACGATGTATTGGCATGTTATTTGAAGAATCCTGGCATGATTCTGTACGTTCCAAATTTAAATTTTGAAATTAACAAAAGGAAAATAATGATTATTGTAGATTATTGTAAAATTGCTTTACTAATGGCGCGAATTGCTGAAACGATTTTATTACTGACTAGCTGACCCGCGCAACTTCGTCTGCGTCACATAAATATAGCTATAACCTTTCTCGATATATCGCATAGCCGACATAAATTAAGCTAAATCGTAACAAACAAAAAATCTTATCTTTCCTCTTTAGTAAAATACACACATCAACACGGTCTAGGGATATTTTTAAAAAAGCGAATTACTATCAATGTGTTAATTATTTATATGACATGTATATATTTAAAATATACGTTATTTAATATTCTACCATTTTTTAATAATGGTTAAGGTACTGATTAAAATTTCAGGATTTTATGGAAACAAAATGAAGCATAGACGGAAACCGTATATGAATTAACTTTTAATTTGTGAGTAAAAACTGAAAAAAATAGAAAAATCATTTAATTTGTGTTTATAAACTTGAAGTTAGTAGTCTGAGAAAGCGCCCATGATGTTCATAACACATCGGTAACGATTCGGCATGCTCAGAACAAGGTTGTCAATGTCTTGCTGCGGAATATTGTCCCATGTCCTTCTGAGGTGCGCAAAAAGTTGAGCTTCTGTAGCCAAATTTTCAGGAACTTCCTTCAGAGCTCTTCTTTGCAGCATATCCCACGCATGCTCAATGGGATTTAGATCTGGCGATTGAGCAGGCCAGTCTAAGGCAATAACATTATGTGTATGTAACCAAGCTGCTACCGTTCTCGCCGTGTGTGCCCGGGCATTGTCGTGCATGAGCAGGAAATCTTGCCCCATTTGTGTTCTGTGGAGCAAGATTACGAGCCCCAGCACCTGTTGGACGTATCGTTCTGCCGTCATATTGCCCCGCACCCAAACGAGATCCGTCCGTCCTCCAAGACGAATTCCTGCCCAAACCATAATTGATCCTCCTTGGTATGGGTGAACTTCCTGAGGGTTCTGGAGACGGCTCCATCGTCCAGGAACTCGCCAAACACGCGTCCTTCGTGAATCTGGATGGAAGCCGAACCTGGATTCATCCGTGAACAGCACATTGGACCATTGCTCACGGCCCCAGTCCACGTGGTTCCGAACCCATTCTAATCATCGTCCACGATTGCCTCTCCGTAAAGGTGGGACCCGGAGTGGTCTGCGAGAGCGTAGATTGCTTTCATGCAGTCGCCTTCTTACAGTTTGGTCACTCACAAGCACTTGGTGTACCAATTGCAGCCTTTGGACCAATTGAGTCGCCGTTGCATTTGGTTGAGCTCGCGCAGTAATTTGCAAAAATCGGTCTTGTCTGGGGGTAGTGATGCGACTTGGCCCCCGGTGCCTCTCCGCTACTTCACCTGTGGCACGATAGCGTGTCCACAATCTTGAAGTTACATTTTGATGGGTCCCTATGGCCTCAGCAACATTACGCTGAACAGATCCAGCTTCCAGCATTCCCACAGCTCGTAACATCTCCGCCCTCGTCAAATGTCGGCGTTGCATGGCTACAATACCTCAATGTTAACTTTATCTTTCGTTTAAAAATGAAAAAAAACTGTAACTAAACGTAATTCGTATTGTTTTTTAAATTTCGCACAAATGAAAATTCCCTCTCCTATACATCAAGACATTTTTATGCCACCGAAACAAAAGAATTTTCAAAAATTTGAATTTGGAATTAGTCTGAGATAAATTACAAACAAATCGGTGTATTAAAGATTCCAATGCGGCCAGTACTTTTCGAGTTATTTAATTGAGTATGAAATATCCCTAGACCGTGTTGATGTGTGTAGTTTAGCTGGTTTAGATTAGCTTAGATTATATTAAAGTGTGAATTACTATAGGTATCTCTTACTGTTAAATATACTATAACACTCTGTACTTGTAAACTTAATGATGCAGTAAATACTTTGAATTTAAATTTCCCGGAGGCCAGCCAGAATTCCCCGTACCTACATTGCGATTGCGACGCGCAAATTATTTTGCCGCGCGGATATTTTTACATTGCGATATCTTCTAAGATATTTGTTTAAACTTTATAGAGTAAAGGGCACAAATATTCTATATTAAATTTCCATTCTAACAAACACGTTTATTTAGATATAGATTAATACCATATGGGTTAAATAAGCTTCGCAAAAAATAGTTATTTTTAACCTAACAGTTTAACAGTAAAAAATGGTTACAGTGAGTCAATCTTAAAAGATAGATACATGCTGTCGCGGACTTTTTTTTAGAACTTTTAAAGAGGAAAATTCCTTCATACATGATATTTGCGTAACTTAAACCGTTATCGCAGCGCACGCAGCAGAAGCTCTCAAAAAGGAAATACCTTTTCCCGTTTTTGTAACAGTTTTCATTTATGCTCCGCTCCTATTAGCCGTAGCGTGATGTTATATAGCCTATAGCCTTCCTCGATAAATGGACTATCCAACACAAAAAGAATTTTTCAATTCCAACCAGCAGTTCCTGAGTTTACCGCGTTCAAACAAACAAACAAACAACAAAAAACTCTTCAGCTTTATAATATTAGTATAGATAGATTACTAAAATTTTAAAACTTTTTGGATATTTTCTGCAAATTAAACAATTTTATCTTTCTTTTTACATTAAATACCACTTTTTGACATGAGTGATAAAGCGATAAGGGCCGGTAAAATTATAGCCCTACTTGAAGAAGGTTGTTCGCAAACTTACGTGTCTCAGCGGCTAAATGTGAGTCGTTCAACTGTCCAGAGGACTTGGCAACGGTATCAAGAGACCGGTTCGGTCAAAAGAAGACCAGGTTCGGGAAGAAAACGACGCACAGAACCAAGAGATGACCGCTTTTTGGTGAGTCAGGCCTTGCAGAATCGTAAGGCGTCAAGTGTGGACCTGAAGAAGAGCCTTGAAGAAGTAAGAGGAGTAGAAGTTAGCTTGTGGACCGTCAGGAGGAGGCTTTTGGCTGCCAATATCAGGAGTTACCGCCCGGCTCGGGGACCTAAATTACTCCGTGAGCACCGTGTTGCTCGACTTCAGTTTGCTCGAAACTGTGCTTCATGGACTCTGGAGGACTGGAATAAAGTATTGTTTTCTGATGAAGCTAGAATCTCTTTGTGTGGAGAGGACCGACGCCGGCGAGTGCTACGAAGACCACGGGAACGCTATGCGGAAGTGTGTTTCGAAGAAATCACTCCTTATGGCGGAGGCTCCGTTATGTTTTGGGCAGCAATTAATTCGACGGGGCGTACGGAGTTAGTTCTCATAGAAAATGGAACATTAAATGCTGTGATTTTGGCATGAGGAGGTCACACTCGTTATTAGGTTATTACATTTGTAACTTTATTTAATTAAACAAAGTAAAAAAATCTTCTTGTCTTTATTGCCGACCACTTCTTATTGTTTGGCCGTGTACATCGGTTTTAAAGAATTCATAGTTTTTTTTTTAAATTGCCACAGTTCACTTCACGCGTATTAATTTACACGATTATAAGTATACAGACTACGTCAAACAATTAAATTTCATTGAATTAACTCAAATCGACCTTAGAACGTAAATTTCCTAAGGTGCCCGTTTTTTTTGCAAAGGAGTAGAAATTGCTCAACGAAGCTTAAATTGACTACATCGTAGACCATTAGACTACGTTGTGGTTATAATTAGATTGGTCATCAATCAATTAGATTGGATCTCACTCAATGAGAATTCACCAACGTGTGACTAAAACGTAATTAATTGATTGATTGAGTGAAGTGAGTGTAATACAAATACGTTTGAATATATTTATTTATTTATTGATTTACACATAGTACATACATTTGTTGTGACAGGTAAGACCCAAGTTAACAAAAGTAGTCATTAATTACAGTCCGATATAGATGATTAGAGCCAGCTAGAATTGGGCTTTTAATTAAAAAAAAAACAACAATTTTTATGTATTTTAAAACTTGAACACAAATTGTGTAAAAAGTCCATGCGAAGAAGAACCAAGAAAGTAAAAAATAAACAAAAATATAGGTTTGCTGTAAATCGTAATAAAAACTACCAACCAAAATTGGTTTGAATGATATAATAAAGTAAATAGTTTTTGAGATATAGCATCGTAGTAGGTTCCCAACGACGATGGTACGGAACCCTTCATGTGCAATTCTGACTTACACTTGGCTAGTTTTTTTTTTAATAAGGACGTCCCTGTACATAGTTTAACTATCCCGCAAAAGTTCATAGTCTAATTAAAAGTTTTAAAATGAACAACAATATCTTTAAAGGAAATTTTTGAGTTATTTTTACATCGAGAAAATGTTACGGTATCATGTAAAATAGTTCTCAACTTTGCTACCTCTGCCAACTTTGCTGGTTGGAATTTTTCGACCTCACCTGAAAAGTGAAAACTTGAACATTAACGTTGTGCATTTTTGAATATTTTGGAATGGGTCAGTATCTGTGACCTAAACATAGACGTCTATGTTTTATAGGTCATTCTATTTTTAACCGACTTCTAAAAAAGAAGGAGGTTCTCAATTCGGATGTTTGTTTTTTTTTTTTTTTAATGTTTGTTCGGGCATAACTCCGTCACTTGCTAACCGATTTGAAAAATTCTTTCTTTGTTGGAAAGGGTATACTTCCGAAATGGTTCCATATTTTTTTTTTCGAAATCGGACAAGCGGTTTTTGAAAAATCAACAAAACTCAACAAAAACTACATTGTCCACATTGACCCATGAATATGTGAACCACTAAAAAGTGTAAAATAAAAACTTTTTAACAAAAAATAAAACCGACTTCAACAAAAAAACACAAAAAAGTGAAAAATAAACTTTAGAAGAAAAACCAGTCTCTGAAGTCGGTGGCAAAAAAATGAAATCAAACAAACAAAAGTCACCGACTTCAGAGACTGGTTTTTCTTCTAAAGTTTATTTTTCACTTTTTTGTGTTTTTTTGTTGAAGTCGGTTTTATTTTTTGTTAAAAAGTTTTTTTTTTCTATACATATGAATATCTGCAGCCAACTGAATTGGTTCAGTAGTAGTTCTGTTATGTTCTAGTAGTGTCAAAGCAAATTGGCTGTGACAGACAGTCAGGCTGACAGATTGACAAAGATGATCATTAATGAAGAGAGTTTTTTAAGGTTTTTTTAAAGCTATTGCATAGCTTCTATCGCGGGCCTTGAGCGTGGAGCGCGAATCCAGAAATTCCGTAACGAAAATTTTCAACCAGGTTGCTATGGTTACGGAAAATAACAAGGTTGTCAACTGAGGTTGTCAAATTAAATAATTGATAAAAAATGCTATGCAATAGCTTTACCGCGGCAGTCTCCGAGTGCCACATTCTCTTTTTTTGTTTTTTAGCATTCAGACGTCTGGAACCCTTCAGCACAAAACGACAAAGCTTGCAAACTTATAACGCCTCACTTTGTATTATACGAGTTCGGGGGTTAGCTAATAAAAGATTTATCGGCGTCAGAAAAGCCGTACCAATACCAAAATTAAAATAAATTTGGATTCTGATCAGACCGGGACTTATCGCATTAAACGAGGATTTTATCTAGTCCATCAGTACCGTTGTACGGCTTTTTTTCCTCTCAAAGCAAATAACATAAAATTCAGATTGAAATTTTTATTTCCAATGTAAGCAAGCTATTTTCGTATTTCATATCCATGCCATCCGTAATTATTAAGTCATATAGACGGATGAATGGAAAAACGCTATCGGTTGAAAATATACCATGTGTTAAAAGAAATGTCAAGAAATGCCTGGGACAAACGGTCCAGTTGGGTAGATCTAACTTCGAGAAAGAGGTCAATCGTCAAAAAAGTTGCGCGGTATCTTCTCGTCCAACTTACCCCAGTGTCTCAAGACGAAAGTCTATGACCAGTGTGTGTTGCCAGTGATTACATACGGGACCGAAACGTGGTCGCTCACAATGGGCCTCATCAGAAAGCTCAAAGTCACCCAAAGGGCAATGGAGAGGGCTATGCTCGGAGTTTCCTTACGTGATCGAATCAGAAATGAGGACATCCGCATGAGAACCAAGGTTACCGACGTAGCCCGAAGAATCGCCAGACTTAAGTGGCAATGGGCAGGGCACATTGCTCGCAGAACGGATGGCCGATGGGGCCGAAAAGTTCTGGCATGGCGACCGCGAACCGGAAGACGTTGCGCTGGAAGGCCTCCCACTAGGTGGACCGATGACCTGGTCAAGGTTGCAGGAACCCGCTGGATGAGAGACGCACGGGACCGGTCAATGTGGCGACGCCGCTGGGGGAGGCCTATGTCCAGCAGTGGACGTCTTTTGGCTGAAATGATGATGATGATGATGATGATGAAAAGAAATGTCTACAATGAAAGAAGTTATTTATTTACTGCGAAATAAAAAAACTTCTTTCATTGTAGACATTTCTTTTTACACATTACAATTTTTGCAGCAAACAGTAATAGAACATCGAACCAATGTGGGAATTATTCTCAAGAAAGTGATCTCAACGAAACCAGATTGTAAGCACTGAAAACTGAGCCAAGGCTTATAATGTAATAGAATTTCGATAAGTCGATCAATTTCTAAGTTTACGGCCGCAAGGGTGCTTTCCAACCCGCGTTCCCGCCCTCCGTCCCGGATTTAATATTCGATTAGAATTTGAATAGTTTGAATTGACACGTTAACCCTGGTTTGTTTTGAACATCTGTCTACTGAAATTTGATTGGAAAATGGAGCTTAGATATTATTATTATAGGTAGTAGCTGCGTTATGTAGTGTTAGGGAATGAGAACCACTTATCAGCAATCTGCTTAAACAGATAACGTTTGAAATTCAGCATAAGTGTCTTCATAGTAATTATTATGTTATCGAATATCGTATTGCTGCACTCCATTACCATAAATATTTTACATCTCTCATATTCGGTAAGTAGGTCCTTATTACCCCCAAATGGGGCTTATAGGTGACCAATTAGCGCTCTAGAGTATTAATGTCGCAAGAAAAGCCCTAGGGCGGTAAGTAATTAAAAAAAAACACTTCACAAAAAGTTCGCGTACATTTAACCATCATACTGGCAATAGACATCATGCATTCAGCCCAATGACAAAAGAGGTCGCTTCGCTATTCAGCCTTGTCTTTGTATGAGTATAACGAATGTGTGGGGGAGGCTTAATAGTCATCAATTTTAAATATCGAACGGCGAAGCTCAATTTCGTTCTTGAAAAAAAAAAATTAAAAAAGAGATGAAAAAGGCGGTAATAGAAAACTTTACTTTCAATATTGTTTGTTTTTGGATTTTTTTTATAATTACGTGCTAATTAGGAAAAAAACATGAGTTCTGCAAGTGATGAAGATATAAGCTGCACTCCCGATTCAATGAAAATGGAAGCTGAAGCAGCAATTAACAATATTTTGCCTGAAAGTTCTAAAGAGAGATATTTGAAAACTTTATTCTTGTAATGCCGGTTTTTTTCTTCTTACCTCATAATCGAGATGTAAAGCAGAGTAGTTAGCTCGGGTGTAAGCATCAATTGCACCCTCGAACTATTGGCGCACGAGCGCAGCCTTACAGCCCTTGGCTACTAATCTACTATTGTGTGTAAGCATCTTTGAGGGTTTTTATCGCCCTACGCTTCAAGTGTTACGAGGTGACTTAGAGTCCGTGCACATAGACCGGCTCGGAGAGTATCGGGTGGTGCTCTTGGCTCGATTTATACACTTGGAACTGACAGGAGGTGGTTTTATACCCTATAGACAGGAGCAATCGGAGTCAGTCGGCCGTTAGAGCGCGGAAGAGTACATAATCAGAGGCAGCCGGTCGGCTCCTCCTGTTATTTCCCACTAAGCGCATTAGGTTTGCTCTTAAGAATTCTCAATCATCTATATATATAAAAGAAAGTCGTGTTAGTTACACCATTTATAACTCAAGAACGGCTGGACGGATTTAGCTGAAAATTGGTAGGGAGGTAGCTAAGAACCAGGAGAAGGACATAGGATACTTTTTTTTTTTTTTTAGGTAGGGTAGTAGGTAGGTAGGGTAGTAGGTAGGGTAGTAGGTAGGGTAGTAGGTAGGGTAGTAGGTAGGGTAGTAGGTAGGGTAGTAGGTAGGGTAGTAGGTAGGGTGGTAGGTAGGGTAGTAGGTAGGGTAGTAGGTAGGGTAGTAGGTAGGGTAGTAGGTAGGGTAGTAGGTAGGATAGTAGGTAGGGTAGTAGGTAGGGTAGTAGGTAGGGTAGTAGGTAGGGTGGTAGATAGGTAGGTAGGAAAAACGCATTGCAACGCATGCGCGGGTTCAGCTAGTAATCTATATATATAAAAGAAAGTCGTGTTAGTTACACCATTTATAACTCAAGAACGGCTGGACGGATTTAGCTGAAAATTGGTAGGGAGGTAGCTAAGAACCAGGAGAAGGACATAGGCTACTTTTTTTTTTTTTAGGTAGGGTAGTAGGTAGGTAGGGTAGTAGGTAGGGTAGTAGGTAGGGTAGTAGGTAGGGTAGTAGGTAGGGTAGTAGGTAGGGTAGTAGGTAGGGTAGTAGGTAGGGTAGTAGGTAGGGTAGTAGGTAGGGTAGTAGGTAGGGTAGTAGGTAGGGTAGTAGGTAGGGTAGTAGGTAGGGTAGTAGGTAGGGTAGTAGGTAGGGTAGTAGGTAGGGTAGTAGGTAGGATAGTAGGTAGGGTAGTAGGTAGGGTAGTAGGTAGGGTAGTAGGTAGGGTAGTAGGTAGGGTAGTAGGTAGGGTAGTAGGTAGGGTAGTAGGTAGGGTAGTAGGTAGGGTAGTAGGTAGGGTGGTAGATAGGTAGGTAGGAAAAACGCATTGCAACGCATGCGCGGGTTCAGCTAGTAAATAATAAAAGAAGGTACATGTTAAAATAAACCTTATTAAAAAACTCTGTGACCCTTCCTGCTTCTCTTGTTGGCACACTGTACTTCGAAACTCCGACGCACAAAAAATCGTGTTTGTAGCAAAGAACCATAAAAAATCAATTTTCGGCAAATTAGAATCATTTCCTTTCATAAATCCAGTCACCATTGTGATAAATATCGTAGATAAAAAGTAATTTTAATAAGTTATTGAAGAAAATCGTTCAGCGCTGATACTTTTGCCTTCGATATGACAGATAAATCAGCTAGTCTCGCGGCTCGTGACGTCATCGCACTCTGATTGGCGTTCGTAGTCACGTGTTAAATGGGCATGAAATATCGCAATTTAAAATAATTTTATTTAATTAAAGGCAAAAAGCTAGAATTTAATTAAAGGCTTAAATTACTAATTTAAGATTCTAAAAACTATCATTGATTTTTAAAACATAAAAAAATATTAATTATTGTTTTATATACTTATTATTAATTTTATTTATTATGTCAGTAATTTATTTATTATTAGTTTTATCAATTATTTAAGGTATTTAGTTATCTATATAAATAAAAATGAAACCCGTTTTCCGTTGTCACGACATAGCATGAAAACGGCTGGACGGATTTAGCTGAAAATTGGTAGGGAGGTAGCTAAGAACCTGGAGAAGGTTCTTTGTTACTGTTTTTTTAGGTAGTTTAGTAGGTAGGTGGGTAGGGTATTAGGTAGGTAGGGTAGTAGGTAGGGTAGTAGATAGGTAGGTAGGAAAAACGCATTGCAACGCATGCGCGGGTTCAGTCAGTTCAAAATATTTACATCATCATCATTATGTTTACAAGTACAGAGTGTTATAGTATATTTTTAACAGTAAGAGATACCTATAGTAATTCACACTTTAATATAATCTAAGCTAATCTAAACTATTTTAATACAGAGGAAAGATAAGATTTATTGTGTGTTACGATTTAGCTTAATTTATGTCGGATAGTCGATATATCGAGAAAGGTTATACTTAGCTATATTTATGAGACGCAGACGAAGTTGCGCGGGTCAGCTAGTTATTATATGAATTTGTTTGCAACGGGTGCGCCAAAGTTCACCTAAATTTTCAACTCCGATAATAATTATCAGAGTTAACATTTAGAACATTTTTCATCCTAACAATCACAATTCCTATCTACTCTGTCACTAATATTCATAATTCCGAAGCATTCGACTTCTTATTGTCAGTAGCAATAAACATCTAATATGCTGTTATTTGTTTTCCTATATTTTTTCAACTCCGTCTTTTACACTATTATTCAAAGTCATATCTTTATTGTTTAGATTTATTTTTATTCATAATAATCAGTGTTATATACTTAGGTACCATCCAAAGATATCCATAGGTTAGGTTATTTTAGAACTGTGACCAACTACGCGCGAGCCGAGCGAGCGTAGCGAGCGGTGGACCCGTCAACAACCCTATTGTACTCTCCAAACTAGCGAAATTTAAAAATTCCCGTTATTTTCTGAACAGACGACGTATACACGATATTGAAAGGGAAATGAGGAATATAAACTAACGAAATAAAAATAGTTTTATTGAGTCGAGGTTTTTTTTTATTTAATTATTTGTTTACGTTTATTATTCATTAACCCCGTTACAATATTTTTTTAGATACGTAAACATACCAACATTCAACATAGGTATTAGTAAGATATTTTCTGTGTAAGTGTGTGTGTGTGTGTGTGTGTATAATGTGACTGTGTTTGTGTGCCTGTGTGAGAGTGTTATTATCGTCCATTGTATAAAACCCACCCCGCCTTATTACAAAAGGTAGTTAAACCTGGTTTAACTTAGACCTGGTTTATCTCGCATGCTGTCACTTTATTTTGAATATTATTGAAGTGAGACGTCATGCGAGATAAACCAAGTCTAAGTTAAACCAGGTTTAACTACGTTTTGTAATAAGGCGGACCAAGTTTAAGAAATACGGAAATTTATCAGACCATGATTAATTTTTAATCTTGCGTAATCGTGCAAAATTATTGGATAAAAGGAAATGATCGACGATTATTGAGGCAATAGAAAATAGCATTAAAAAATCGCCTAAAGGTTTTTGGTCTTCGTCAAAAGCAAGCAGAAGTAGCATAATATGGTGTAAGTACACCATATCAGCAATCGGTTCTAAGATCGCAAATGGTACTATCGATTGCCCAGGACTGTTAAGTAGTATAGGATTAGTTACACACTGTAAAATATTCCGCAAACCTAGGTTATTGCATGTCCCTCACTCCAAGTCCGCGTACAGGCAGAATTCATTTTTGATCCGTGCCAGCAGGAGTACCTATGACTAGTGAACGTGATTTGGACTTATTAGACACCAGTGCATGCAGTGTGTCTCAGCTAAAGAATGTCTTGGTGAAAACATTTTTAAAAGAAAAGTACCTGAGATTTTTAGTTTATGGTATCCGATTGTGTTACTTTGTTTATTATAACCTTTTTTTGTTATTTTTTCTTTGGTTTTCGTGTGTTAACAGTGGAAACTTGTAAATGGCCTTCAAATGCTTATTGTTTAAGTACATTGACTGTATTAACTGTAAGTTTCCCAAATAAAATAAAATATCTCAGGCCACGTGCTGGCTCCCATAAATAGTAGTTCGTATTTTGAATGAAATATTTGTCGGCGGGGGTGAATGGAGGCAAATGGGAGTAAGTGAGGGCAGGTGGCTTGGCAGAGGGTGGGCCACCCACTGATGGGCAGTGGGGGTTGGTGGTGTGACGGCTAGGGTTTTCGTGGCGCAGGTTATTAATAAAACCACGATCCTCGTCAACATAAATGTGTATTAAAAACTTTTTAACAAAAGTTAATTTTTCACGTTTTTTCGTTTTTATTTTTTATTAAAAAGTTTTTTTTTTTGTTGTAATATCATCAGGTCACCCTGATAGCCTGCAATAATACAACTATCGGTCCATAAGTACGTATAGTACCCGTAGTTTGTACCTTCCATCATCAGTGCATCCACATGCAATTATGATTTAATACCCAAATGCTTGAACAGCTTTAGAAAATTTATGAGAAACGTAATAAGTACCAATAAAGTTTGAGGGTTGCCCTCGATTTCCCTGGGATCCCATCATCAGATCCTAACTTAGTGACAACTTTGGGTTTACTCTTTCGTACACGAAAGTAATTTTGAAAATCGGTCTACAATTGATATTGGTGTAAATACCGGGTGCGGCGATTGAACTGTCCGTATGTGTAAATGAAATATTTCAGTTAATTTTCGAGTTATTCTCAATATTTATTTATACACTTTTGCCATTTGAAAAAAGGAAGTTCTAAGGAATATTATGAATTATTCCGAAGGAATAAAACTGCCTTTAGCTTTTACTACGAGCTGAAGTCTCTTTCTGAAAGAAGCGCAGGCTGCTCGAACGACGTCGTCACTCAAACAATTCCATTCTCGCGTAAGAGGAACTTTGAGCGCTTCGACTGAAGTGTGTTTTTTAGCACAGGCCCTGGCCTGTAAAACATCCCAAATACAAAAGTCCAGCGGATTCAAGTCGGGCGATGAAGAAAGCCATATTATATCTCGGTCGATCAGCACTGAAAGCACTGGAACGTTTGCTTTCAACCAATTTTGCGTTCCAATTGCTCTGTGCGATGGTGCCGAGTCTTGCTGGAAAGTCCAACGCTCAGAACCGAATGTGTTGCGTGCCCACGGTATTAGCCTTATTTTGACTTGGTTGCGACCCATTGGAAGAGAAACGAGCGGAGAACGTCCTTTTTTAGACACCACCCGCCCAGACCATGATTTGGTCGGCTCCTTGACGTCGATTGACTTGCTATTCATCTGAATGGTCTCTGACACGTCCCTTCAACCAAACACGGTCATTTTGTTTGTTTACAAACTGTTCAACACAAAAAGTTTTCTCATCTGAAAACACCAAATTTAGAAGCTCACCGCATCAGAGTCGAGCAAGCGAATCAGCTCTTTCGATCAATCCAACCAGAAAGGTTTTTTTAATCTATTGCATAGATTCTATCGCGGGCCTTGGGTTGAGTTGAGCATTTTTTTGGTGTTGCACTACTTAGTTGGGAACAAAAAAATATTCAGTTCAAGATTCAACCAGGTTGCTATGGTTACGGAAAATAACAAGGTTGTCAACTGAGGTTGTCAAATTAATTAATTGTTTTTGTCTCTCTGCTTTCTCCTTCTAAAATATTCTTACTCGTATAATTTGTGTACAAAGTGTTTTAAATATGAATAAACAAAGTGCATTTATTAATGAAGAAAGTCACGAAAAAATAGTGAAAGAAAATTAGTGAGGAGTGAGTACTCTATAAAAATTCATTTTATTATTAGTACGCATCTATCATAAGTATTATTGGTTTTTGCATTACTATTCTGCGAATCGGTCTAAAACGATTCGTTTTCTTATAAAATATCTAAAATAAAATAAATAATTTTCATATTTTTCAATGATAAGACACTTACGTCAGGCAGTCAGGCTGTCAATACTTTTTCTTTTAAATTTTCTGTCATAAAGTTTCTTACTAGCTTACTTAGTCTATGAAGGTTAGTTTTGATTTATATAATGTACATCGCGCGAAATTCGAAGATCAAACTCTTAATATCGTTATTTTTGATCAAATTTTTTGAATGAATAATTATTTTGGTGTGTAATTACACTATTAATACCTAATTATTTATTCTATTATTGCATAAGTTGATAAAAAATGCTATGCAATAGATTTACCGCGGCAGTCTCCGAGTGCCACACGTTTTTTTTTTTGAATAGTTTTACTTGTAACCTTTTTCTTTAATACGCGACTAATGCGACGAACGCTGCGATCGATCACCTTGAGATTCTGCGCAAGCTGGTTTGCTGAGCGCGCTGGATTTCTGTCTAATCGATGATGCACCTTTCCGACAACTGCTGACGGCGTTGCAGAACAGCTTCGTTCACCACCGTATCGCACTGTCTCATTTTAACGTTGAATAGTGCGATGCACTTTCTCGTTCAATTGAAGATTTGGCAGCGCTCGACGTATTTCGATATTCGATTTTCCCTCCAAATGAAAAGCAATCACTGATAGTCCGGTCATATCAGACCAAAAAATAGAGGTAAAGTTACATTAATTCCCACCCGGCTGAAAATTTGTAGGATTGCTCAAAACACCATTATAAATGAAATGTAAATATTCCTCATCGACCCGACCCTTGCAAAAAAAGTTATTCGAGGTCGAAGGTTACAAAAACGGGATTTTCGCGATTTTCAGCAAAACGGTAAGTTTTATCATAAAGCTAGGACAAAATTACAGATCAGATAAAAACCTATAAAAATGTCAATGATGCGCAGTGAATTAGTGGAACGAACCAATATAATAATATCGCATGAACCGTTTTAAATTGTCAATGAACTTTCCTTCATACTTTCCAAGCTTATTTTTTTATTGTTTTTTTGCTGTGAGAATATCACTTAAATTTTACAGGGGGGTAAAATTTCGGTTATTTTTTGCCTAGGACGCCGTTTTCAGGATATTTCAACTTCAATTTTTTTAACAAAATTTTGAACACCCATGATTTGTCAGCGCTCGACGTATTTCGATATTCGATTTTCCCTCCAAATGAAAAGCAATCACTGATAGTCCGGTCAAGTTAGACCAAAAATTAGGGGTAAGATTACATTAATCCCCACCCGGCTGAATATTTGTAGGATTGCTCAAAACACCATTTTAATTAAATGTAAAAAGTCCTCATCGATCCGACCCTTGCAAAAAAAGTTATTCGAGGTCGAAGGTTACAAAAACGGGATTTTCGCGATTTTCAGCAAAACGGTAAGTTTTATCATAAAGCTAGGACAAAATTACAGATCAGATAAAAATCTATAAAAATGTCAATGATGCGCAGTGAATTAGTGGAACGAACCAATATAATAATATCGCATGAACCGTTTTAAATTGTCAATGAACTTTCCTTCATACTTTTCAAGCTTATTTTTTTATTATTTTTTTGCTGTGAGAATATCACTTAAATTTTACAGGGGGGTAAAACGGTTATTTTTTGCCTAGGACGCCTCGTTTTCAAGATATTTCAACTTCAATTTTTTTAACAAAATTTTGTACACCCATATCTCGGAAACGGTTTAATAAGTAGTCGTTGAGAGTGTTGTTGAGTGAGACATTATAATTACACTGAAAAAAAAGAATTGTTGAATGTACTAAAGTAGCGTAGGTTGAGTAATGAACTGCCATAGTCAACCCTTTTCATAGTTAATTTTACTATAACAAGAGTGAATTTAACAAAATCCACTTTGTTGATTTTACATAACAAAACAGATTGACTAAAACTATTTTAAGTATAGTAAAATTTATCGAACAAATATTTGAATACACTAAAGATAGTTTGTAAAATACTTTCGTAAGAGTTCTCTAAATTTCCAACAGGTGACACTACTAAATTTGTTCGTAACACTAACAAATAAGAAAGTTGATTTTACTTGACACAAATCATGAGATACGTTTAATATAATTAACACTAGAAATATGTACATTTTACACAAGCTTGTCAATAAAATCAACAAAGAAGTTTTGTTTAAACAACAGTACGAGTTTCGCAACACAGTTCTCCAGATATCCGATAGGTGTCGCTTGCTACTCTACTAAAGTTGTTCGTAAAAACTAACAAATTGGAAGATTGATTTTACTTGACACAAATTATGAGATACATTTAATATAGTTGACATTAGAAATATGTTACTTTTACGCAAGCTTGTAAATAAAGTCAACAAAGAACTTTTGTTTAAACAACAGCGCGAGTTTAGCAAAACAGTTTTCCAAATGTCCGATAGGTGACGCTTGCTAATCTACTAAAGTTGTTCGTAAAAACTAACAAATTGGAAGATTGATTTTACTTGACACAAATTATGAGATACATTTAATATAGTTGACATTAGAAATATGTTAATTTTACGCAAGCTTGTAAATAAAATCAACAAAGAACTTTTGTTTAAACGACAGTACGAGTTTAGCAAAACAGTTCTCCAGATATCCGATAGGTGTCGCTTGCTACTCTACTAAAGTTGTTCGTAAAATCTAACAAATTAGGAGATTGATTTTACTTGACACAAATTATGAGATACATTTCATATAATAGACATTAGCAATATGTTAATTTTACGCAAGCTTGTAAATAAATTCAAAAAAGAACTTTTGTTTAAACAACAGTGCGAGTTTAGCAAAACAGTTTTCCAAATGTCCAACAGGTGACGCTCGATAATCTACTAAAGTTGTTCGTATAACCTAACAAAGTGGAAAATTTATTTTACTTGACACAAATTATGAGGTATATTTAATATAATTGACATTACAAATATGTACATTTTACACAAGCTTGTCAATAAAATTAACAAAGAACTTTTGTTTAAACAACAGTACGAATCTAGCAACACGGTTCTCCAGATATCCGATAGGTGTGGCTTGCTACTCTACTAGAGTTGTTCGTAAAATCTAACAAATTAAGAAATTGATTTTACTTGACACAAATTATGAGATTATACATTTCATATAATTGACATTAGCAATATGATAATTTTACGCAAGCTTGTAAATAAAATCAACAAAGAACTTTTATTTAAACAACAGAACGAGTTTCGAAGTCAGTTCTTCCCGACAGGTGACGCTTGCTAATCTACAAATACTAAAGTTGTTCGTAAAAACTAAAAAAGTGGAAGATTGATTTTACTTGAAACAAATTATGAGATTAGAAATAAATAAGTGTGTACATTTTACACAAGCTTGTCAATAAAATTTACAAAGAACTTTTGTTTAAGGTTAAACATTAGCCCGTGACATGACTCGCTATTCTAGGCACATAACGGGTTTCCATGGGTTTTAGCTTCTATATTATATATAATTTTAGCGTGTTCCGACAACTAACGGCAATTTGTTCACTATGAACTATGTTATGAAAGCAAAATTATGTCATTAAATGCAATATGTTTTCGTATTTGCCGAATATAAGTGTGTGCATATACACTCATTTGTACAAATCAAAGTTGTATTCGGCAAATACTACAAATATACAGAATACAACAGCATTTAATGAGATAATGAACCATGCCCATTCCTGCCCCAGTGGTGCCCAGAATGGAGATGTATGTCTTTTAATAGCTCTTTAAAGGTACTTCTAAAATATCTAGATTGAATGTTATATAATGCGCTGGTTCAAAAGTTATATTTTCATTGTAAATCGTAACTTTTCACTGATGTTTTTTTCATAAAGCGTTTCTACGTGACATTGCTATTGAATATTGACTAGGCGCTTGCTTTGATTTTTTTGTTTCTGGACTGTAGCTACAAACATTCTTACTTAAATAATGCCCAAATTATGGAGCTCTGCCCTTGAAATGCCTACAATACTTGTCTATATCGTACAGTAGTTTTTAATGGTACTTTTGGGAAATCTAGATTTAATACTAAATGTTTACATAACTTTTAAAAATAGCGCTTTAAAGGAAATTCAATCTAATGGTCCTTTGCTTTGATAACATAATTCATTCATACTATAACCTTAACCGTTAAGTATAGTTACAGGAAATTGTTCCTATGAGACCATCCATAACTTTTTAAGAGATTCTGAACTGCTTTCACAGATTTCGGAAAAAGGTAACAGTCAGCAAAAAAAAAAAAAATGTAATGTACAAAAAAAATGGCAATCGGTCCTATTTCATGTGGGGATCTAAAGACTATGGGACCATTTAAGGTATGTACTAGAAATGACAGCAATCGCCAAAAACTTTTCCCATACATTTTGAACAGAAAAACAATAAATCAACCCTAAATATTATTTATTGCCAAATGATCCTATTTCATACTGTGATCAAAATACTCTTTAAGGTCAACTGAAATTTGAGTACAGAAACTACGAAATTAAAAAAACAATAAAGATTTGTATGCAGTTAGATCTAATACTTAGCTGTTTTTTAAAGGATGTTTCTAGGGAAGTTTAGAAATAATATAATCTTTTATTTTTAAACATATTTTTATTATTCTGATTCGTATGTTAATAAAACATTATCTAAAAACTGGGCATGTGGATTAAGGTTCTCTTGATACCTTGCCCAACTCATAAACCAAATAATGGTCATGACATGGGCACAGCAACCCACTGTCCGTCGACCCTTGGCGAGGTAGCTCAAGAGTTCCAGTTGACAGTCTGTCACTTCGCTGCCAGCAGGGGTGGCAGATTTCATCTGATCCGTGCAACTGGAATAATAGTTTATTTTTATTTAACATATTTTTAGCTTAATATATAATCTTTAAAGTAAGAATGCATTTGGCTACATAAGATAAAAGATTCAAAGTAAAATAGACAATGTTGCGAAAGTGAAAATTCGACTCTGTAACAATTCTAACCGATGACTGAACACTAACAGGCTCATTGCACTGGGTTTTGTAGAACCGTGCATGGTATGTATGTCACCTATATTGTTTTTATATTTAATCAAAAACTGGTTATGCAGGTTGGCTTCTTAATCATATAAAAAGCTAATAGAATAGAATATAAAAGAAGATAAAAGGATACTTACTTGTTGTGGCATAATTGTCTCCATTATTGTATTCCGTATACGTGCCTCTCGTTCTGTGTCAGTACGTAGCCTGTGAGATCTTGTTCTCAACAAAGAACAACCACAGCTGACACAGACACGACGATGGTGACCACCACTAGTACTAGGTTCGTCAGTAGTAACTGTTGAAGCATTTAAGGCTCGGGTCCAGCAAGAATGGCATACAACAGTGCTATCAGTCACCTGTGAGCAAAGAAAAAAAACTTATATTCACCTTATAAAAGCCAACTGCAGGCGAAATTCTTCACAGACATTCAAGGTGCATCCATACACTTACCAATGGAACGGACACAAGTTATCGCTCATGTGTTAGTAAATAAAGTAATAGCAAATGGCGAATTGAACACTTACCGGTTGGGGCGCGATCCACTGTCGTATTACCGACATAACCTCTGCAAGGTGGAGGGTATGCCTTCTCCTTTGAATAACGTCGGTACCACAATTAATGCATCTCAATCCGAAGCGTCAGACGTTCCTTCCATTGGTATTATATCCAATTATGGGATGCGTGGATTCGGCCGTGTTTGTTCCGAGGTCAACATTTGGGCTTCGATCAGTACCGGTAGGAATGCTAGGTCGTTGTAAGTAGAGTTATCGGTGTCCATTATAATAAGCATGAGTCGAGATAAAAACAAATTAAGATATTCACAACAAACTCAAGACGCAACACGATAAACATTTGTCAAAATGACATATTAATCAGTGTTGCCATGAAAATCGATCTATACTAATAAATCGATTACATTCGAAATTGATGCAGTAATTATTATATTATGGTACAAATAATGTAATATTATAATTATGTACATACTTACTTTAATATAGGCACTGATTTTCTGTATAATGTAATTGGTGATGTTAGTGCTTTCATTAAATACTTTGATTGATGTAAATCGATTAAAAGTATAATAAATTGCAACTTACTAATAGAAGAGATTTATGGCAACCGGAAAAATTATATTAAGTTGTTAAAATACTTTTTAACCGACTTCAAAAAAAGGAGGAGGTTCTCAACTCGTCGTAATCTTTTTTTTTTTTTTATGTATGTTCCCCGATTTCTCAAAGACGCCTGGACCGATTTTGAAAATTCTTCTTTTGATTGAAAGAGTACACCTTCCAATTGGTCCCATAAAAATTTCATCCAATTTGGTTCAGTACTTTTTATTTTGTGAGCATTTTTTTGATTACTGCTATGTGGATGATGTAATTAACTTTTATGTTTGTTACCTCATAACTTTCGACTGGGTAAACCGATTTTGATGATTCGTTTTTTATTCGAAAGCTGGTGCTTCCCTTGTGGTCCCATTATCACCATGTCAATGTCTGATGATGGGATCTTGGAGAAATCGAAGGAACTCTTCAAATAATAACAGCAGATTAACCGGGATTGCTGCTATCGCATATCTATGCTTTTTTACGCCATTACACAACATAATATCACGACTGTACTCACTAAAAAGGGTAAAATAAAAAACTTTTTCAAAAAAAAATTAAACCGACTTCTAAAAAAACACAAAAAAGTATAAAATAACTTTTCTTTCGGAAGTCGGTGACAATAAAGCAAAGGAAATAAGAAGAAAAGTCACCGACTTCCGAAAGAAAAGTTATTTTATACTTTTTTGTGTTTTTTTAGAAGTCGGTTTAATTTTTTTTTGAAAAAGTTTTTTATTAAATTATTATTTTTATCAGTTCGAATAGATACAACTAAAAATCACAAATATTCATGTTTTATAAAAGGATATTTTTTGATACAATTGGATTTTTCTAAGACTTCTGTTCACGCCAAGCCATTATTGGACAATCCCCTTTCAGTTAAATGTGTCTTCACATATCCTAAAACCAGACGCTTCTAACGATACTTCATTTATAAAATTATCATAAGTAGTTAAGAAGTTATGAGGGAACATAATAATAATAATGAACATACTTTTGGGGTTGTAAATCCTGGAATATATGCAAATAACTAACCCCACGCGTACGAAGTCGCGGGCGGCCGCTAGTATCCTTTAACTAGAAGACTATTATTGTCAAATTATTACAAGTAGCTTAGAAGTTATAAGGGAACACATACATACATACATACCGGTCAAAATCATATATATTAATTTGACTTGACCGTTATTCGAAGCTTATTTAATTGAGATAGGCCCTGCGTTTCCCGCTCTTCGTATTTCTATATATCTGTCTCTTTCTGGTACGTCACTTCCGCTTGGCAGTGGTATAGGGAGGCTCGCTAAGCGAGACGCGCCATTTTGATTTCATTGGCGTCTTGTTTCCCGCCGTGAACGGTCGTGTCCTACCGACCCTTAGCTACACTAAAGTGTTATAATTTCTAAGTGCACAAGTGAAAAAATCCTAACGGTTTTTATTCGAACTAAAAAGTGAATAAAGTTTATTCTTTCGATATTCAGTTTAAAAGTGCACAAGTGAAAAAATCTTAACGGTTTTTATTCGAACTAAAAAGTGAATAAAGTTTAATCTTTCGATATTCAGTATGGAAAATCCGTGTGAAAACGCCGATAGGGCGATTAGTGATGTGCTTTCAGGACCTTCTTCGCCGCGAAAGCGGCGAGCTTGGTCAAGCAGTTCCAGTAGCTCAAGTTCTAGTAGCTCGAGTTCCAGTAATAGCTCCTCGTCTAGCGGAGGCAACCCAAAGAGAAGTCGCCGTAACAAGAAACGGGGAGGCAAACACAAGCGGCGTTCTAAACGTAAGGTTCGAAAATTAGCCAAAGAGGTACGTAGCCTTCGACGGAAAATGGTTTGCAAAGGCACCGGTCAACACGTGAGTACTGATTTGGATTATGATGCTATCTCATTATTATCAGGTGTTAGTGAAAGTCGTTACGAACAAATGCTTGATGTTGAACCTGAAAATGTTGGTGCACGTGGTGATCAGGAATTTACCTTAACTTTTGAAACTAGGCTTAAGGATCCTACGGTGCCTAAGACTTCCGATAAACATTTGAAGTTGCTAAGTGAGTTGCAACATTTAGATAAAAGTGACTGGAATGAAATTAGGTATTCTGAAACCCAAAAATTATACAATTACTCGCCGGGTTTTACAGATATTGAAATGAACGAGGAAGTTAAAGTATACGAGTCTCCTCCTCGCCTCATTTATGCCGATAAGGTTTTCGCAGCCTTGACCATGTGTGTGCTCAAACAAAGGGAGGTTTTGCAAGGAACTCTTCAGGAACTGTTAGAATGGGCAAGGAATAATGACTCTGTCAATTCGGACACTCTGCTTCAAAAAGTAAATTACCTTTTTTCCACAGGGGACTTTAATAAGTGTTCTTCAGACTTATTACAGATTGTTTGTGGACATCGTGCTGAGATTCTCCAAATGAGGAGGGATTGTGTCATTAAACAAGCAAAGGACCCTTTGATGAAGGCCAGCTTAAAGAAAATTCCACCGACATGTGCCAACCTGTTCAATGCTGAGAAGTTTACTACTGCGGTAGAAAAAGCTGGTGGCGTAAGGAAATGTTTTTGGCCATTGCAAAAGCCTCATACAACTTCTACCTCGCAGGTGGAAGCAAGAAAGTTTCGTGGCCCCTCGCAGGGGTCAAAGCCTTACAATAAGTCCTCGCAGGGCTTTGCTCATACAGCTCAGGCTTGCCATCATAGTAATGCACATTCGCAATGTGCTAGCAGTAACCCACCTACGCAAGGTGGTTGCAGCAGCGGTAACCCACCTCCGCAAGGTGGCTGTAACTCTCATGGTCATGCTGTTCAATATAATTCGGTCACACCGAATAATCGCAATAGCTTTCGAGGCCGATCGAATACTCGGAAAAATAATCAACCAAGGTATGAGCGAAACGCGCGTCATCACCTCCCCAGCGCAATAATGACAACAAACGACGTAAGTATTGACTCGTTCAGAGCAGGCCGTCTCCTTCAGTATCGAGGCCAATGGGAACAAATGAATGCACCAAATTACATTCTAAAAATAATAACAGGGTATCGCATACCCTTTTGCCGGAAACCACCGCTTTTACATCCAAGTGTGGTCAGAACCAACCTAAACGTTCCAGAATCTGCCGTAATGACATCTGTCATAAACAAAATGATAGAACAGGGTGTTCTGGAGCGAGCTATTGTTTCGCCAAGCTTCCTTTCGTCTTAGTTTCTTGTCCCCAAAGGCGACGGCTCAAATCGGCCAGTATTCAATTTGAAAATTCTGAATTCTTACGTCATAACAGATCGATTCAAGCTAATAAATGCTTATCGCATTCCCGATTTTATACAAACACAGGATTGGTTGTGCAAAATTGACCTCTCGCAGGCATATTTTCATTTACCTGTAGCTCGCAGCCACAGAAGGTTTCTGCGCCTAATTTATCGCAACGAATTGCTAGAAATGACCTGCTTACCTTTTGGCCTGAGCACAGCGCCAAAGACCTTTGCTGCGCTTACAAATTGGATAGCTCAGACACTCAGGCAACGAGGTGTCAGGATAGTAGTTTTTCTCGACGATTTCTTGATCGCTCACCAGAACGAAGAGCAGCTTCGGAGTCATGTGAAAATTGTGCTCGACACTCTAGAAAAGTTAGGTTGGCTGATCAATTACAAAAAGTCGATAATCACACCGACGAAAAACATAGTGTTCCTAGGAATTCATTGGGATCCATGGACGAATCAAAAGCGCCTTCCCGAAGACAAGATTCCGGGTCTTTCAGACAAAATCTATCATTTATTGTGGAAGCAGCGCACGACGCTCAAGGAGCTCCAGAGCCTTGTTGGTCTACTCAATTTTGCCAGCTTGGTAGTTCCGAAAGGAAGACTCAACTTTCGAGCGCTTCTGAACCTTCTAAACGAAATCTTGAAGTCAGACCACAGGTTATTACACACCTTACCTCGTGCTGCCATTGACAATCTGATATGGTGGAGCCAGAATTGTCATCTTCCGTCGGCCTTACACATGTCGCCTCCTGCTCATTTCCTCACAACAGATGCGTCGGACATCGCTTGGGGAGCTCGCCTGGACAATCTGTCTGGTCACTCTCGGGTCTGTGGTCAGAAGCCGAGAAAGATCTTCATTGCAACCAAAAGGAAATGTTAGCAATCCTAAGAGTTTTGGAAGATCATTATCAGCTCCTGAGACACAAGACAGTTTTGATTCAGAGCGACAACAAGTCGGTAGTTGCATATCTCCGTCACGAGGGCGGCACCAAGTCGGCTCCTCTCCTGGACTTAACGTATAAAGTCTTCCAAATAACGGAGAACTATCAAATTCACCTGAACGCCTATTATATACCAGGTATATACAACGGCCACGCGGATCACTTGTCTAGGTTTCGTGTAACTCCAGAGTGGCATCATGTCTGCAGAATGCACGAACAAAATATTCTCCAAATGGGGAGTTCCGTTGATCGACCTATTTGCGTCCAACCGAGCACATGTAGTGACGAATTACGTGTCCTTAGACCAAAACGACGACCAAGCCCTGTTTTGTGACGCTTTCTCCCAGATGTGGAATTACAACCTAGCGTGGGTGTTCCCTCCACCTTTTCTGATTCCCAAGGTGCTAGATTATCTCAATCAAGCACACGGGACGTACCTGCTAGTAGTTCCACGATGGGAGCGAGTATTTTGGCGACCCTACATCAAATTGCGTGCCCTAGCAGCCCCATTTACGCTATATTACCTAGACAAAGTCCTGATCGACACGACAACAGGACTGCCACCACCGAACGTCCTCGACATGACTCTGGAAGTGTGGAAATGTGGGGGTGGTCTGGGAAGCTAACATCCTGGAATAGTAGTCAATTAGAAATTCTTGAGAAGTCATGGAGTCCATCAAGTTTATATAGCATTGCTTGGAAGAGATGGCTAGTTTGGTGCTGAACGTACCAAGTTAACCCCTCAGCTCCGACAGGAAGCAATTTGGCTATATAGATTTTTATCTGATAATAACTTATCGTACAATTCGATTTTGTTACACAAATCTGTGGTCGCAACCCACAATCATCCGGCCAGTTAAGCTCAAAATAATGTCCTAGTAAAACATGTTCTAAAATCTATTTGGAATATAAACGACATAGCTAATTTAAGATAACAAAAAACTTAAAATACATTTGGTAAATTGTATATACGTGAGGTTAGAACCTCTGTAAACCATATTTCGGAACTGCTTTATTCAATCCAGTTGATTAGAAATGATGTCTTCGTAATTAAAGACCTGATTTTATACGAGGTATTTTTGTTTCGATCAAAAATATATATTTTCAGTTAATTAAACTGATTTTATTTTAAATAAATAAATGTCTACAAATCTCTGTATGCATTTTAGATACAAGTAACTGTTTGTACTAAATCATATCTACAGTACATTTTAATAATAATCATACTAGCTCACATTGGCGTCTTCGTCACTTCCACCAGGCGATAACAAACACGTCTCAATTAAATAAGCTTCGAATAACGGTCAAGTCAAATTAATAGAAGCGTTTTACCTCACAATAAAACGCATATTAATTTACTTACCTTATTCGAAGCTTATGTTCAAGCTCTGCCTGGTAATTAGACTCAATGAAATCAAAATGGCGCGTCTCGCTTAGCGAGCCTCCCTATACCACTGCCAAGCGGAAGTGACGTACCAGAAAGAGACAGATATATAGAAATACGAAGAGCGGGAAACGCAGGGCCTATCTCAATTAAATAAGCTTCGAATAAGGTAAGTAAATTAATATGCGTTTTATTGTGAGGTAAAACGCTTCTATTTTCGTTTTTTGCTTCGCCGTAATCGGGTAAAAAAGAAGAGACACGAAAATTGATCTAAATACTTATAAAGTTATGAATCATGATCGGTTTAGTAGGTAGATAAGATGTGAATTAAGGCGTACAAACAAACGGACTTTCGCATTTATTATATTACTAGCGGGCGTCCGCGACTTCGTACGCGTGGGGTTAGTTATTTGCACATAAATTCCTGGATTTACCTAAAACGTTAATTCGGTATGAAAGATATCCCTATACCAAATTTCAACTAAATCTCTTCACTATTAGGATTTTGTTGTGGTTCCCACGGGAACCATTAATTTTTCCGAGATAAAAAGTACCTATCCTGTTAATCCAGATCATATTCTATATGTGTGCGAAATTTCATCACAATCCGTTAAGCCGTTTATGTGTGATTGAGTCACAAACATCTAAACATCTTCACAAACTTTCGCATAATTATAATATACCTAGTAGGTAAGATTAAATATTAAAAAAGTAACGATTTTACTCTTTGTTTTGATCTATACCATACCAATATACCTACCTACATGTTACTAATTAAAATGTTGATTTTACGAAACATCTTTGAGATTTTACTAAACTTTAATGTCATTTGACGTGACGTCATACCTATTCTTCCAACTATTCGCGTTCCGTTCTCGACTCGATACGACTTAGAGTTGCCAGATTAACATCTCTCCGTTTTGTACCCTATAGCCTATGAAGCTCTACTGGCTTCGCGCAATGCGGAAAAAATCGCAAGCGCAGCGGTCAGTCGACTTGGGTTCTTTGACGATATCGGATCGATAATAAATCGTAGTGCGCGCAGGAATTATTGTCGTTTGCGATTTTATTTTGCACTTTAAAAGTCGCAACGATTTATTTTACGATATATTTATTAAATCATTCAGTTAAGTACGCTAGAGTAATAGTCGTTCAATCAATGTTCATAGCAGTGTTGCCATCGAAGTTTCAAGCTCCCCACCAGAATCGACCTCTAAAACCACCAGAAATCCACTAAAAAAATCGCACCTTCTTAAAAAATCGCTAAATTTTCCACTAACTTTATTTCTGGCAGATTTTTGGTCTTTACTAAAGGAAATAATATTTTTTTGAAACGTTTATTATAGCAATAACATGAAAATTACATATAATGTAACAAAATACTTCAACTTCAACTCTCTATTAATTCATGGCTTTTGTGGAAGAACAAAATACTTAATAAAACCTATTTTTTAAAAGAGGTCAATCAAATTATATTATTAAGTTATCTTCAGATGAGTCGTTTCCGTCCGTATCATCATCGTTAATCTCGGACTGATACGACTGTTTGGTACCAAATAATTCCACTAGAAAAATCCACTAGCCACTAAAACCGATATTTGTCCGCTAAAAGGTAAGTCAAAACCACCAGATTTAGTGGAAAATCCACTAAGTTGGCAACACTGGTTCATAGTGAGTGAAAATGGACTCGACGTCAGAAAATACGTTAGGATTTACATTAGACTCGAACTTCGCCATAGCACTTCTCGATTCCTGGGGAGTCTCGAAAGAAACACAAGCTGTATTTCAAGGTAAGTTCTAAGTTCCTACTTATTATCAACTTAGAATGATAGAATAGGTACCTTCGTCAGGTCAGTCTTGTCGTAAAGTACCTACATGGTCGCCATCCAACGGCGCCGGCGGCTGCCAGTTCTCCTATGTGCCTTGCCTTGCCACTGCAAGCTTGTTTGCTATTCTAAGTTGGTAAGGCCCGAGTCACACTGGAATGGCAGCGGCCGCCAGCGGCGACGCTGGCGGCTTCGCGCTTCCTCCAGACCCCGCGCGCCTGGTATCTTCATGACTAGTTAGGAGCGCGCGGCCCCGCGAGCGGCCTCGCGTCGCCGCTGGCAGCCGCGGGTGGAAACGCCAAGAGGCGCGCGGCTGCAAACGGCGATGCGAGGCCGCGGGCGGCCGCGCTACCTTTTCAAGCTTTTCAAGCGATACTGGTCTTCTAAGTAAGTAGGTATGTAGTTAAAGTTTAAAATTATTTCACACTGAAAGTGGTCGCCGCGTCGCTGCCGGCCGCTGCCATTCCGGTGTGACTCGGGCCTAAACCTGTACTGTAGATCTCCATAATTCTGAAATGAACGCGCAATAACTCCAAACATAGCTCGTTAAATAGTCCTTGACCTTGAGCCTTTAATATGACACCCTAGTTAGCGAATATCTGTTAATAGCGGTGGGTAACTCCGGAGGTACTGATCCAAAGGTGAATTGCGAATTTTTATGTGCAAAATTCTCACTATTTGTTGTGTTTAATAAACAGTACTTGTAGCTAGTACTATTCAACAACATTTTACAAAATTGTAGGATTGTAACGTTTATTAAACAGGGCCCTGCCCTGCCACCAAATACAAAATTTGCTGATGTCAAACTGGGAAATTACCAAATTATTGTTTCCTTCTTTTTTTAGAACATGACTTGGATGTATTTTGCATAGAAAATATTTCTGATTCTGATATAAATGAGCTGATTCCAAAATCAAGAATAAAGGATAGAATTAAATTCAAGGCTGGATTAGCTCAATTTAAAAATGAAAATAAATCCCTGGTGAGTATTTTGAAGTATATACCTATTATTGTACCTACTTTCCAGAATGTAGCAAAGGAGCCTTTAGGCTCGGTAATCTCAAGCACAGGCTTTGCTTGTTTTAAACCTCATTGATTTGTTCATATTATTTTGTTTTTGTACTATAAGAGAAAAGAAGTAAATAAACTACATAATTATATATTACTAGCTTTTTGCTGCGGTTTCACCCGCATTAATTTGAAAATGTCCCGCGGTTGTATGTAGCGTGATGATATATAGCCTAAAGCCTTCCTCAAATAATGGACTATCCAACACAAAAATAATTTTTCAATTCGAACCAGTAGTTCCTGAGATTAGCGCGTTCAAACATAGAAGCAATCAAACTCTTCAGCTTAATAATATTAGTAAAGATTATTATTTTAAAGATTTTTAGTTTTGGTAGAAATGTTACTAATGTATCTCAGATCAAATGCTCTTAATAGTATGAGCACTGATCTAGCTGGAGTCAACTTGAAATTGTTTTTCACATTAATAAAATAATAACATAGGTACAAATGAACTTATATTATGCTTAAAGTCTTATCTTATCTTAATTTTTACAGAAAACATGTTCTTTAGACACAGAATCAATAGAATCAGATAAGGATTCTATGGGGCATGTGGGCAGCGATTATAGTTCTGCGGTGAGTGGCTGTTCTTGTGCTACTTCGAACGAAGAGGTTAGTTTTTTACACTTTATTTTGAAATTGCCTTGTTAATAACCGATACCATAAATACCTACTACAAAATTAAATAAGTTATCTATTAAAAAGCCCGCCCTATGTTGTTCCTGCTACAAATGACCATAATGCTAGAAGAATTTCCCTGCTGTATGGCTATGGCCAGTTTTCCAGGAGTGAGTCAATGTTATTGCCTTTTTGTGTTTGTTTTTTTTTCGTTACCTATTTCTTTTCTACCAATTTTGTAAGTTAGTTTGGTCATAGGATTAAGAATGTCAGGAAATATGGAAGAACTAAGGTCAATCAACAAAAAACTCATGAAATTCACTAATTCTTTATTTTTTAATTAAAAAATCAATGTGGTCACAGGATCTGTACCATAATAGCCGGAAACCCAGCGGTTTAGACTCGTTAGATTGGTTTTGAATAGAGCTTTGTGATGAGTGATGTTCAGAATTTGATGATGGATGGAGCCAGAAACTCACTGTGTTTGGGCTCTTTAGAATGGTTTTGAAGAGCACTTTGTGATGAAGTAAAGTGATGTTCAGGGTCTGATGATGAATGGAGTCGGAAGGTGGCCACAGGATCTGAACCCTGGTAGCCGGAAACTCACTGTGTTAGGGCCCGTTAGATTGGTTTTATCGAGTGTTTTGTGATGATGTTTCGGGTCTGATGATGGAACCATGTTCTGGCTACATGGTTCCATGATATATTGTGATTTTTATTTCCCAGTGAGTCGAATTTGATTCCATGTCTGTAGTGGAGTTAACTTTGATTTCATATCTACATTTTTCCAATTGATAGTTTTATTGATTTTTTTTTTTAATTAGTGTTATTACAAAAGATTTTTAAACACTTTAACTTAGACGCCTGTTTAAATGTGATGTCTCTTTAAAACAATATTGTCAAAAAAATTACAGCATTGTTTAATTTTTTTTTGTAATTACACTGACTATTTTTACCATTTCTGTGTATAAGTCCTATTTTTTTTCTCCCATTAGTCTTTTAATTTAAAAGAAATTCTGAAGACCACTAGTATTGGACAAATATGCCTTCAGTATATGAACAAGAAGATTGATGATACAACTATAAGAAACAATTTATCAAAATGTATTATAGAATACTTCATAAAAAGGAAGGGTTCGATGGATGCAAAAAATTATGAGGACATGTCCAGTCAAATTGTTAAATTTTTCCCATTCGAGTCGAAGGTTATATTTTTATTGCAAAAATATTTTGGTATGGTAGATTAGATAATAGTATATTGGTACTACTATAGTAGAGTTATGGTAATATAGTAACAGTAGTTTTATAGTATAGATAGCATATCATGTATAGTCTTGACTTTTCTCGGATTCTGCGCACTCTTCCCATTTGCAACTCGTCGCCAGGGCTCGGAAACGTTATTTAAAATAATGTTTTTAAATGTTTCGGTTTTTCCTTCAGTGTTCCAGATCAATAACCAGATTGTTGTAAGGAGCGCTTACACTGGCAATAGGGTATTTTCCAAATTTTTACAAACCGTTTATTTTATTAATTGGTTCCCAATCTTTAAATAAAAGTGGTTTCCAAAAAGAAGAACGGTCACGTCCCATATAAAAAAAACCCAGACCCGACAGAAAAGTGACATATCTCAGTTTTTTTGTTATTATTTATATAATCATATTATATAGTTTTTATATTCGAAATCAATGGCTAACACCAAAATATTGCCTTATGTTTTTGTTCAGGGTTTACACTAAAAAAATACAAAATGCCTACTTATCTACAAAATTCGTAATGTATGTAACTAAATGACGATAAATAGTTATGGGATGTATCCAGGAGACCTGGAGATACAGCTGTATTATATAATTTTTGAACTCCGAGTACAACATTCAACTTAGGATTTTTTTTTTTAAGGTGGTTTAAAATCATCTAATGACATCTCTCGCCCTTGGGTGGAGCGAGAGGGCGTGTCAGACTCTTACTGACTAAAAAATTCCACCCCGTTCGTTCCTTTTTGCCTCTGGTACTGGGGTCAGAGCATGCCCTTCTGGATTCGCCCTCAACTTAGGATTAATTAAAATCGTCATATTCGATGATTCAGATCGGATTATTCCACTAATTGAAACCAGCTGAGCCGTAGTAGGTATGCATACAGTACGTGACCGTTTTTATACATACACACAAATAACTTCCTATACGAACATTATTCTTTTTTTTTAATACATCCCATAACGACTTACTTTTCTACGTCATTTAGTTACATATATTTACGAATTGTGTAGATACGTAGGCATTTTGTACTTTTTTAGTGTAAATCCTGAACAAAAACATAAGGCAATATTTTAGTTTTAGCCATTGATTTCGAATATAAAAACTATATAATATGATTATATAAACAATAACAAAAAAACTGAGATATGTCACTTTTCTGTCGGGTCTGGGTTTTTTTTGCCTGTTCTTCTTTGAAAACTACCCTATTAAAATTGCTCTGCTACCTCAGCAATTTTGGTCGATGGCAATATCAAGTAATGGGTAATGTCTGAAAAAAAATCTAATTGGAATTTACTACATTACAATCAATTTTTCAGGATGCATATTATGTTCCTAGTAGAAAATATGGGAAATCATATATTCCAGCAAGAGGGAAATTGGTAGACCGGTACCATAACCAAAGAAGGATTTTAAGAAAATCAGGACTCATAAAGAAACACGAAACATCCACCATTACCATAACTGAAACTCATGAAGGTATATTATTCAACATTTCAACTTTGCACTATCGGGTTTGAAAATCATTTTGCTTGTATGAAAAATCATTTAGTCGCATTAAGTCCACTTTGCATTTGGTCCACTTTCCGAAAACACGTCTCTTTCGCAGTTGGTCCATTTCGCAGAAAAGGCTAGCTTCTATATTTTCAATCACTTTATATTAAAATAAATTTTTTGCTTTTCTTCTTAGTACGTCGCAGTAAAAATAAAAGTCTGACATTTGTAGAATATGAAAAAAATAAAAAAACATTTACCTTTTCCCATATTTATGTGAAATATTATCAAATGGGAAATGACAATCTGCGAAATGGACCAAATGCGAAATGGACGTTGAACTGGACCAAGAAGATCAAATGCGAAGTGGACGTGATGTGCCTAAATGCCGCTCCGAACGGGCAACCAGTAGAATCGCTCGGACCGGCGGGTTGCGCCCGCGCGCTCTGCGATCGGTTGGCGGGCGACCACGGTGGAACTCAACTAAACAATCTGCTTTGTGAGTTCTTATATTAGAGTCTGGCAAACGAAAGTAGACACTGAAAAAACGTGGCAAATTTAAAAAATCTCAGCCTAGTAACCCCAAAATTTGTAGGACGTATATTCAATAACCTGACTTGATACTTTATTTTTTTTTGTTAAAAAAATATTTGTACACGACTTGTGGACTGTTGTGCGTAGTCTTAATTTTTTAATTAGACGAAGTAAACTGAAGTTTCGAGTTATATAATCTGTCCACACATTATGATCTAAACCAAAGAGGCATTTCGTGCGTAAATCAGTTTACTTTGTTCGAATATAAAGACGACTAGGTACCTATTAAGTCTGTGTATTAAGTGATATTATTTGAATAAAAAAACAACAATATAATATTTTTTATTTATTCACTACCATAATCAAAATCTGAATCTAGGAGTTCCATTTCGAAATTTACCAGTTATTGAAGCTATTTCATCCAAGTACTGGTTCTGGGTTCTTATTCTGTCTTTCTGCTCTAAATCATTCAGTTTTTCAATAAATTTCACTACATCATCAACCCCTTTCACATTCTCCAGATTTCCTGTAAAAGAAAACAATTAAACAATTTATCTTAAAATTGCAATACAACAGAATGCACAACAAATAACAATGCATGATGATTTTTAACATAATTTAAACAGAATATGAACCAAACATAGACATAGTTTTATAAAATCATAAATGATTATTTTACTACGAATACAACCAAAGTATCAAAATCAAAGCATCATAATATCTAAGAAATCCAACACCACACGTAAACAATATTGTTCCTGATTGAATTGGGCGTCTTTCTAATGTTGTCTTTCTTCGGACTTTGATATCATGCGAAACAGCATCTCCCGTACTCCACTTTTAATCGTTTAATTCATGTTTACGTTGAAAAAATGCTATAAAAAGGTCACATTCAATCAACAAGAACACGCCATCTTGTTTTGACAATACGAGATTGACATCACATTGACATAAATAAAAAGTTGCCATATGAAAAGTTTGCAAATAATTCGAGTGTCTACTTTCATTTGCCAGACTCTAACGTCTCACATTCACAGTTTTAAGAGTTCAATTTCAATGGACATAGAATGTTATTTGTTTAAGAGTCCCAAAATGTATCACTTGAAGATCTTAATAATATGAAGCTATGGTTGAAATTTAATAAAGAGCCTTGGGTAGATGTTGTGGAGAAGTGGAAACTAACAAGGACATTGCGAAAAGAAGATTTATCTGGAAAAGATAAAACCATCCAGGACTTATTTAATGAGTGGCCTTCAATCAAAGCAAGCTTGGGCTACAAACTTGTGCGTATAATTTATTATTAATAATATTATTATTGATAATTTATTATTTAATATATTATTTAAATATTTAAGTTTTTTGCAAATATGCCATTCAATATTAATTTATGCTTGACAAAATTCGGCCTTTTGATTATGCTTTTAGAATTTTTAATAATAAATATTATGCCAATTGATATTTATGCCATTTAACAGTATAGGTTTTATGTTTAGGACAAAAAATTATGCGTAGGTAATCATTCAATTTTATTTTTTTAGGTTGAATTAGATTTTGATTTCATGTACCCAAACCATGACCTAGAATTGTTCAAAAAGTGGCCAATATTCATGGAAAAAGCATTGCCAATTTACAGTAAAATAAAAAGTTGCGTGGATAATCTGAAAACTTTGAACGACGATAGTACCACACCAGGTCAGTAGATGCTAATTTATTTTCATTATGTTAAATAAAGATAATAGACAGTCCTCATTTTTACAGGCTTAGCTTTGTAATAATTTTTATCTCCTTGCAGATGTGAGAGATTATGTTTACCTAAAACTGATGAGTTCGAAGATGCCACCCACCATTAAAATTCCAGTTAAAGCTGAAGAAAATAAGAAAAAATATTATAAACCAAGCATTGCTGAATCAGAAAAGGCTTTCATTTTACATGTCGCGGTAGGTAAATAAAGTGCGCAATAAATTCAAAAATAAATAATACAAAGTATTAACCTGTGGTAGCCGATTCGTTTTTTTCTTATTATGACTTGCTCTTTGGTGAAGGAAGACATCGTGAGGAAATCAGCAAGTATTAAGAACTCAACCCAATGAAGACTTGTGATTTAGTTTACAGGCAATGGGTTCAGTGTGGTAGATTATTTATGACCTAGAACATCTTGTATGTTTGTATTTGTTCAACCTTGTATTTGTTCTATTACAGAATCAGAGCGAAATAGTAACAAAGATCAAGCTGCGTCAGGATGAGCACTTGGCCAAAGGACTTACTTGCCAACCACTGATAGTCGTGGTAGGGTCATCGATAGAAGAAATAACCGATTACTATGTCCATTATGAATCAGTCATTTATAAGATCGACACCCTACTAAAAGCAGTTGATGTATGCTTTAAAATTTTCCATGTTTTCAATTTAGAGTACCCGACAGAGTGTGTTAACGTGTGGACCTTTATACAAAAATATTTTTACGGAATTGATTGCAAATCTGATAAAAAAATTTCAAGTGTAGCTTGTTTTATGGCGGATCTGTCTTAAAACCTTTGTGCCAAACAGTTTATTTTGTAGGTACTAGGTGATAAAAAAAGTCTAATTTGTTTCCATCGAACCTATAGTTTATTTAAACATGTTTATTTGTTTTATGTGTTCGGCTGTGTTAAACGACTATAAATCATTTTTCTTACACTTGAAATTTAGCCATGATTTGCGACCTAACTCCACTTATTGCTGTAGACAGTTTAATTGTACCAGAATATTTTCAAATATACGTTCGTTTCGTCGTCATCTGACCAATGCTCATAATCTGAATCTACCTTCCGAAATATGCCTATCAAACTGTAGAAACAACAATATTATTCAAGAACCGAGTATATCAAGTAGCCAACAAATAATTTTCAACTTGGACTGTAATAGTGATAATGATGAACACCCTTTTGTTTTTGAACCTGAAAGTAACCATGTTCCCCAGAAAGATGAAATTTTTAATAACTCAACAGCCACTTTCGCTTTGTCTTTATACAGTAATCCTAACATTAATCGAAAATGTGCCAACGAAATAATTAATAATATTTCAGAGCATATAACTGATGTTATTAGTAATATGTTAACTGATCTTTTACCTAGTGCTTCAGAAACAAATGTCGAAAAATTAAAAAAAATAATTAAAACAATATCGGAACCTTTTGAAAATTTATCCACAGAGTATCAAGTAATGAATCATTTTTCTGAACTTGGCATTTATATACCTCCTAAAAAGTTTGTTATTGCTGAAGGTACATTTTCAAATACTGCCAATTCTTCAATAAGACCAAATTCCGAGTATGGAGCTAGAGTACCTTTAAAATTAATGTTTAAGAAAATTTTCGAATTACCCGGTTTTATTTCTGTTTTAAAAACATATAACGGTGCTGAACCTAATTCAATATCAAATTATACTCAAGGCAAGGTTTGGAAACATAAAATATCTGGAAAAGAAGGGTACATATGCGTACCGTACTTTTTGTACAATGACGATTTTGAATGTAACAATCCATTGGGAAGTCATGCTGGGGTTCATTCTATTTCTGCCACATATTTCCAATTTCCAACTATGGGAAGTGAATACTTATCACTTTTAGAAAATATATTTGTTGCTATGTTGCATAAGTCGTCGTATAGTAAAACTTACGGAAACGCGGCTACTTTTCACGACCTTATTGAAGAAATGAAGTGTTTAGAGGAAAATGGCATTGATATAGTAACATCGGAAGGTAACTTCAGGGTATATTTTATACTTGCAATGGTCATCGGTGATAATTTGGGCCTTAATACTGTACTAGGATTCACAAAATCATTTTCAAGTAACTATTACTGTCGAATTTGTAAAGCCGATAAAACTATAATGAAAAAACAATGTAAACAAGATGACAACCTTCTAAGAAATCGAGAAAATTATTCCTGTGATGTTGAAACTAATGATGTATCAGTGACAGGTATTAATGAATCTTGTATATTTAACAACATTAATACTTATCACGTGGTGGACAATTTATGTGTTGATATAATGCATGACATATTTGAAGGTGTTTGTCATTATGACCTTGCTCATATTATTTTGTATTATACGGAAACCATAAAACTTTTTAATTTAGATACTCTTAATGACCGGCTACGACTATTTGACTATAAAGGAAATGAGTTAAATGACAAATGTACAAAAGTAAAACGGGAGCATTTATTAAAGAACAAATTTAATATGTCAGCTTCTGAAATGATGTTGTTTGTACACATTTTCTCTCTATTAGTAGGAGATTTAATCCCAGAAGATGATAAAGTATGGTTATTTTTTCTTACATTGCTTAAGATAATTGACATACTTTTTAGCAGGAATTTTGATTACAGTACAATTGCTTTACTTGAATCTTTAATCACCGAACACCATGAGGGTTACGTAAAGCTATTTCGTGACACCTTAAAACCTAAACACCATTTTATGGTTCATTACCCTGATATTATTAAACAAGTTGGTCCCTTACGATTAATTTGGTGCATGAGGTTTGAAGCCAAACATAAACAATTAAAAAACACTGCTTCAATAATAACCTCCAGAAAAAATTTAGCCTTAACTTTGTTAATTAAGGAACAACTGTCATTTGCTCATAGACTTTATACTGTAAAAAGAGATGAAGCTAGAATAAAACTAAGTTCACGGGTAAACTTTATTCCCTCTAATATTAATGACATTAAAAATATTTTAATTCCTCGAGATGTAGAATTAACTGGTACATTTAACCCTTAAATTGGCAAATGAAATTATTTCTAAAATTTAATGTTTTTTTGTTATTTCCTGGTTTATTATGATACCAGAAGACTGAAAAAAATTGTGAAAAAAATCTGAATATTACAGTTTTCGCGAAATTCGATGTACTACCGGGAGTACATTGCCAACTATAGTGTGAAATATGTTTTCTTGTATTTGTACTACATGGAGCAAAAAGTGAAGATTGAAAGGTACTTGCGTTTAGATCTAGAGATCGGCACAGGTGAAGATTCCAATGTGCTATGGAACTGGTGACAGTAGAAGTTCTACAGATGGAGTAGATAATGGTTTAATTTAATTCCATGTTGGCATGGCATTATAATATTGATGGATGAATACGGAAAAACCTCTTGAAGCATTGGTGTAAGGAGTACGTTACAACGTTGTATGTGTATTTGACTTTGAAAGACTGAACATTCATAGTGGGTGAGAATTGAGCTTGGTGGAGGAAGTGTGATTCATCATCAAAACAAGAACTGTCATCGGATCAAGCATTTTCTTTCGGGATCAAAGCTTGAATTTATATGATTGTGTCAGGTTCAAGTGCTGCAGGAAAAGAGAAAATAACATGCTATACGACATAAAATCGGTATCATTATATATCAAAAACAAACAAAAAACCCCTTTTGTATTTCTTTGTATACTTGGCAATGTACTTTGTGTATACCGAAGTCTATTTTGCGCGTACTTGGCAACGGTATTCAGGGAGTACACACAAAGTTTCAAACTCATAAAGTTGCAATTACGTAATTTACACATAAAATTATGGACGATTGATGCTGTTTATAATGTCCCTGTGCAATGTAAAGCCTAATAACCACAAGTCCTAACCAAAAAAGCGCAGAAAAACTTAAAAAGGTTTCATGTGACACTGAGACGTCAGACCGCTTCGAAGATATTTTGAATTTGACGGATAATTATTGATTTTATCACATCCTAATATTTTATCTACTAAAATACACAATTATTGCAAGCTAAAAATGATAATAACAGGTATTTTTTTTTAGATTACTACCACAATTGATGTTTTCAAAGTGTATGTCTTTGGTGGAGTACTCTGTCAATTTAAGGGTTAACTGGGTTTCTTTCAATGGGATCAAATATATGCAACATGCTATTTTAATTATTTCCAACGAAGACAGGTACCAGTTTTTTGAAATAAAATTTATTTTTGTATCGGCTTCAGGAACAGATATTTATTTTCTGTGTAAAGAAATTAACTGTAACGGATTTAATGAACACCTACAAGCGTTTGATCTCAACTTAGTCGAGGTTGACGCATGGAAAGTTTTAAAACCTGAGGACCTTATCATAGCTCCAACTTATTCGCATATAATGTGTAATGGAGATACATACTGTAGAATTAAGTACATGTAACTAGAGAGATTATCGAACCGAGTTTTGGGTTAAAGCAAATTTTAATTAAAATTATAAATTTGAGGTGGAGTGTGGAGTAATTAGTATTATCATACTACCCCGTGACATTTCCAACATAGTTGCAGAGCGTGGTTAATATGATAAGTAGGATTTGACTGTAAGAATTATTTAGTATATTTTGATAGTATAAAGCTGAATTGTGACTGCGTTAGATGTAAACATAGCAATAATGTTAAGTAATATAATATTAAGGTTTTGCATGGCGTTGGTATGTTGGACATTGTGGGCGGATAATTCTTTCTTTTTATTGCAGAATGGGTCAGCATATCAAACTACCCTTAGAGTCACATGATTGAAGATGATCCCTTCTGGACATCCTTTAAGACGAGCCTTTTGTAAGAGGTTACCGCAACCTTAGTTTTAAGTACATTTAAATATAAATATGTACATATAATATTAAGGTTTTGTATGGCGTTGGTATGCTGGACATTGTGGGCGGATAATTCTTTCTTTTTATTGCAGAATGGGTCAGCATATCTAACTACCCTTAGAGTCACATGATTGAAGATGATCCCTTCTGGACATCCTTTACGACGGGCCTTTTGTAAGAGGTTACCCCAACCTTAGTTTTAAGTTCATTTAAATATAAATAATTATGTACATTAAGAAAAAAACTTATTTTGGGCTACAGCAAATTTTAATTAAAATTATAATCTATTGATGTTGACAGATATTATTATGGTCTGTGTACGTTTTCCTTTTGCTCTCTCTGGTTTCTATGACAGCCTTGTTATGTTGTATTGTAAATGCTGTTCTTTTCCTTTATTCGCAACGAGTCGCACTGAATCGTGTCACACTGACTGGTTGTGAAAAAAATTCGCAACGAGTAACAGTGTGACTCGATGCGAATTTTTATTCTCATCTAGTAACACGTGTTAGTAAATGGTTCATACTTATTCTTCTCCTTCGTCATCTGAACGTGAAAAAATATTCTTTAAGTAACGGTGTTAGGTAACTGCTCCAAGAGATAAATATGAATCATTTACTAACACGTTACTAGACGAGAATAAAAATTCGCATCCAGTAATACTGTTTGTTACGCGTTGCTAATTTTTTTCTCAATCAGTAACAATATCACACAATTGGATATCTGACTTGAGAATGGATACTTTTAAGGTATAATAGAGCAGAAAGGGAAGCAAATTGTGAAATGTGACTTCACATTTCATACCGCGCGGCCGCAAAAGAAAGTGATGTTTTTGCTTAGTGATGATTTGTTTGATGTGTAAACATTTAAAAAATCAATAACAACATTATTTGTAATTACGTATGGATTCTAATAATCAACACTATTTTGCGATTAGATTTTTTTTTTTACCAAATTTGAAATCTTAGAAATCATAGTAAAATTTGTCAAATTGAGCCAAAATTTCGCGTAGAGGTTTATTTTGCTATACCTTTGCTCTTTTAAACCTTAAAATGTAGAATCCATTCTCAAGTCAAATACCCAATTCAGTATGACTTGTTGCAAATATGGGCTCTTATTGAAGGCACTGTAAACAATGAAACATCTGTTTAAATTGATTCCTTTTTTCCTCCAGGGTCAAAATGTACACTTCCCATAATTTACACCGGTTTCAAAAGAAAACTTCTAAAAAAGTACATTTCTTAAAATGCACCTTTCCCGGAATGTACATTTCCCTAAATGTATCTTACCCAAAATGTACATTCTTAGAACAATAAGTAAATAAAAATAAGTTAACCTCCATATTTATGTGATCCTGGTACTTTAAAATCTGTTCAGTCAGTTATTCCTATCTGTTCTAAGAGTGTACATTTTGAAAAAGGTACATTTTGGGAAAAGTGTTTTTTCGGGAGTTGTAGGTACCTACCTTTTGAAACCGGTGTACACTATGGGAAGTGTTCATTTTGAACCTGAAAGCCTTTTATGATTATTGTGTGCCACATGTTTTGTGACACACTAGTTGATTATTTTATGTGATATTTCAGTTATTACCTCGCCTGTAAGTGAATTGTATAAGTTTTATTGTAAAAGTAATTTGATAACAATTATAATAATATACTCAATTTTATTCATTTAATATTTTGTTTTCTTTAACTATTTTAGTTATAACCCGAACAAAATTATTGTAACATTTTATCATAAAATTCAGATTTAATTTGTTTAACATTTAAATGTGTATTTTTAACAGTTATAATTGGAGTACTTTTTGGTAAATTTTGCTAAACATGTTCTTTTATTTTGTACTGTATGATACCGCTCACTGGCGGGTGATTTTGTTTTCGTTTACTTTTTATGGGTAGTTTACTGATTTGTAAATTAGGCAGCTGACTACAAGTCTCTGGCGACAACGTATACACGGTGACTTTATTAGTGCGCATAATTTTTGAGGATGTTCGTTCAGTCGGACCATTAGTTCGATGGTCTGAACATCCTTATAAGTTATGCGCACTAGTCACCCAGTATAGGTATTACGCTACGAGAGATTTTCAGTCAACCAATAATTTACAGCTTTCATGCATAATGGCGAAACATGTTTAATAGAATATACCTACATCCTGTTCGTACATTTTAGGAGAGCGCATTTTGTATATTTTACTACTAAAAGTGAAGTAAAGTATACGAAATGTGCTCTCGTAAAATGTACGAAATGGTATGAGTAAATGTTACAATACTAATTTTACATATTTTATTTCAATACCTTACGTAAAATATGCAAAACTTATTTAATGTAATATACGAAATCATACGAGTAAATATCACAAAATTAGTTTTGCATATTTTAAGTAAAATATACTAAACCAACAAGAAGATATCTGGTAAATTGTATGAAATTAATTTCACATGTTTTACCAAACACTTTTAGTTAAACATATTAAATCAACATCGTTAAATGGACGAAAATAATATACGTGAAATATGCAGGACTCGATTAGCTGAATATACTAAATTAAATGAGTAAATGTAGCAAAATTAATTTCATATACTATACATAACACATTTAGTGACATTCATTAAATCTCATCGTGAAATATACAGGACTGGATTAGTTAAATATACAAAATGAAATTAGTAAACGTAGCGAAATCAATTTCACATTGTTTACATAACACGTTTAGTGGTACTTATTAAATCTCATCGTAAAAGATCAAAAGTAATCGACGTGAAATATACGGGACTTTTTAGTTGAATATACAAAATGAAATTAGTAAATGTTGCAACATTAATTTCACACATTTTACTTAACACGTTTAGTGACATTTATTAAATCTCATCGTAAAAGATCGAAAATAATCGAAGTGAAATATACAGGACTTTTTAGTTGAATATACAAAATGAAATGAGTAAATGTAGCAAAATTAATTTCACATATTTTACATAACACGTTAAGTGACATTTACTAAATCTCATCGTAAAATATCGAAAATAATCGAAGTGAAATATACAGGACTTTTTAGTTGAATATACAAAATGAAATGAGTAAATGTAGCAAAATTAATTTCACATAATTTACATAACACGTTATGTGACATTTACTAAATCTCATCGTAAAATATCGAAAATAATCGATGTGAAATATACAGAACTTTTTAGTTGAATAAACAAAATGAAATGTGTAAATTTACTAAACATAAGGGTTACATAATCAACCAGTTCTATTTGGTAAAATCAACAATTTCGTGTGTAGGACCTATATTAACCCGCGGATTTGATAAAATTTACGCGGAATTTAGTAAAATCAATCATTCTTTTTTTTCAGTGTATAACACGTGGGCAGAGTTAGCTTAACAAATGTTATACGTTATGAACAACTAACGTGTTATGTTTTGGTGTTATACCTACGTAATATTAACCACAACTAGTAAACATTGTTTAAATTAAAATGGAACGATATGGTCCTGTGGGTTGGGAGAATGACATATTCGCGGCGCGTCGAGCGTCCCACCGTTGTCCACTACAGCCTCCCGTAGCTACCCACTCTATACAATAAACATACTAACGACTAGGTCAACCGCGGCTTGTTTACATGTTTATTACTCTCGTCACAAAACTGATGCTTGTTGGTTTAATACTGATAATTTGCGCCGTTTTAGTAGAATGAAATCTGAGCCGTCTTCTTATATTTATCCACCAGCTTTTGCCCGAGGTTTTGCCCCCGTGAAACTGTCGATTTTCCATACAAACTTCTTTCACCCCCTAGAGTTTTGGTTTTTGAAAAATCCTTCATTAGTGGAAAACTTCCGTCATAAAAGAAATACTTGTGCGAAATTTTAAGTTTGTGACCCTAAGGGTTTGGCCTGTGCGCTGATCCTCAGTCAGTCAGTTTTGCCTTTTATATGTTGAATTTAATAGGCTCGTTTGGGAGTTTATAACGAAACGAGGGAACTGTATTAAAACAGGTCTAATACCAACAATTACTAACAAATATAAGTAACTGTTTGAAGACCATACTATAGTGGAGTGCCGTAAGACGTAAATATTGTAAAATCTCGGAATCCAGGACCGGTCAATGAATCTTCATAAAAACTATTGGACTGTATTGCTAAAAGCCCAAATAAAAAAGTTAAAAAAAAAAATTTACGCGCTCGTCTTTTTTTTTTTTTTTAGTACCACAATGTACTGAAAAACTAGCTTGTGCCAGCGGCTTAACCCGCTACAACTCGAAAATTATCCCACGAAAAGATAAAATCGGGATAAAAACTATCCTATGTGTTAATCCAGGTTATGAACTATCTGTACACCAAATTTTATCCAAATCCGTTCAGTAGTTTTTGTGTGAAAGAGTAACAAACATACACCCTCACAAATATTAGTACTTTATAATATTAGTGTGAAGTGTGATGTGATCAGGGCGCGCCACGACAGTGGCGGTAAGTCCCCTCTTTGAGGAGTTGCTGGAAAGGACGCAGTCCTCACCGGACACGTTGCTTCAGGAGGTACGTGCACCAAATCAGGCGGGAGGAAACGACCGGATGTCGCCATTGCGAGGATCGGCCGGAGGACACGGTGGAGCACACTGCGGAGGTCTGCCCCGCTCGGGCGGAGCCCCGTCGTGTCCTCGTAGCGGCGATCGGCGGCGGCGACCTCTCGCGTCCCGCCCTGGTGCAAGCCATGGTCTGAGGCGAGGAGTAATGGGACGCCGTCGCCTCCTTCTGCGAAGCAGTGATGCTAATAGCGAAGGAGGTGGCGGAATATGTGAGGGAGAGAACATTTCGACCTAGCCGTCGTGGGAGACGCTCCGGGCTTCGGGGGCCACGTGACGGCTTCCAGCCACCGTAGATGCGGGCCTGTGGACGGTGAGTAATGGGCTAGCCCGCCGTCTGTCCGTCTTGTCGACGGCGCGTTCGTGTTACACGCGCGCCTCAAAGAGATGTCAGCAACATGGGAGGGGCCCGCCAGGGCTGCAAGTTGAACACAAAGATACCGCGGCCTCGACATAAAAGGCTAAGAAGGAACATGGGTAGTTTTTTGTCAGTTGAAGTCTGACACTCCCTTTCGATCTGCCCAAGAGCAGGAGGGGTTATTTGATCACTTTCCACCAACCCAAAAAACTAAAATTGTGTGATGTGATGAGAGGGACAAGAGAAAAAAATGTTTGAAGCTAATAAATAATATTTGCATAGTAACTTTAATGTTAATTTATTAATATTTTGCAAAAAATAACGAGTTATAACCAAAAAAAAAATGTTAAAAAAAATGCGAAAGTTTGTGTGTGAGTGTGTATGTTTGTTACTTCTTCACGTCTAAACGGCTGGAGCGATTCTAATAAAATTTGGTATGCAGTTAGCTGACACCTTGTATTAACACATAGGATAGTTTTTATCCCGATTTTATCTTCACGTGGGATAATTTTCGAGTTGTAGCGGATGAAGCCGCTGGCAACAGCTAGTAATATTATAGAGGCGAAAGTTTGTGAGGGTGTATGTTTGTTACTCTTACACGCAAAAACTATTGAACGGATTTGGATAAAATTTGGTGTACAGATAGTTCATAACCTGGATTAACATATAGGATAGTTTTTATCCTGATTTTATCTTTACGTGGGATAATTTTCGAGTTGTAGCGGGTTAAGCCGCTGGCACAAGCTAGTTTTTCAGTACATTGTGGTACTAAAAAAAAAAAATGACGAGCGCGCAATTTTTTTTTTTTAACTTTCATGTTTGAGCATTTAGCAATGCATTCCAAAAGTTTTTATGAAAATTCATTGACCGGTCCTGGATTCCGAGGTATAAGTCTTACGGCACTCCACTACTAATAAATTCCCTGAGTGACCCGCGTCTGTGAGCTAAGTAAGTGGAAGGGGGTGATTCGCCCGTGTGACCATGTCGTAGCTCGAGTGGGGTACTGCGGAACGTGTATTTAAATTAAACTTCTGTCGGCGTGAATAGTAAAAAGTTTGTGCACCAAAACCATGCTATCGTTATTTCATGCAAAAGTCATTAAATGGTGTTAAATGAACTTACAGGGTCGCATTGATTACAATTCTGTAACTACATGAGTGTTACTGACGCGAATCATTTTTTATTCAACATGCAATCTGTCATTGACCTAATAAAAAAATAATAATCAAATGACACCGTCCGCTCTGGGCTGAGCGGAAAGGAGTGTCAGACTTCTACTGGCTAAAATCATCCATGTTCCTTCTTAACCCTTTGTGTCCGGGGCCGCGATATCTCTGTCAAACAACCCTCTGCCCCGGTAGGCACCGGCCTTTGTGGGTCCCCGCAACTTTGCTGAGATTTCTTTGAGGCTCGCGTAGAACACGAAAGACCTGGTGTCGTCATGAGACGGATTTCCTGATTTCGATTCCCGGGTCGGATAAACATTATTTGAATAGAGCAGATCATCAATTTCTCAGTAGCAGCCCAAAGGTTCTTACCCGGTCGGTCGATATAAATAATCTCGCACCCAACATTACTCGGGACTGGTTAAAAGTGGTTGTGCTGAATGACACACCTCTGCCTTCTCCGGAATTACAGACGAAGGGTACAGGAAAAAAAGGAGCTCATTGACAATTTTGCCTTTTTTGAATTAACTGTACCATTTACTTCGTTTTTCTATGGCCAATCAGAGCACGATATTTTAAACATGATAAAAGGGGCTGATTTTACGTAAAGTTCAATGAAAAAAAATCTACTTTAGAATAAAACGCGCTCATTACATTCTATACCAAGTAAAAAGGTGCCCATTAGCTATGAAACCACGCTAGAACAGGCTGATCGCAGCGGTTGTAACAAAGAACGCGCTCATAGTCAGCCATCTTAATTTTTTTGCCATACAAGTGACAGCTGTCAGATAAGCTTCCCTTCAGAAACGAATTCATTTTGCCTGGAAGGTTGTGTAAAGACAAATTGCCAATTTCTGCTGAAAAATATAGTGACCTTCAGGACTTAAAAAAGTTTTGTTCCCCTGAAAGTATTATATATTACACGAATATATCCCATAAATTAAATTTCATGCCAATTAATATGTGTTTTATTTCATTAGTGTTTAAACAGGAAAAACAGATTATAGGTATATTAGACATTGTTTATGATCACCATTTTATATGTAAAATGTAAAAAGGAGATCATTGTGACAAATGAGCACCTTCTTGCCAGTTACATTAAGGAGTTAGGCACTTAAAGGTCAAACTATTATTTATTTAGCAACCCAATGTCATAAAATAATAACCTATTAGGTTAAATATATACTGTTCCTTTTTATATAATGTACAAATCAAATTCCAGTAGAGGTGTAAGTGTAGAAATTGAAATTTTAGGTTTAATCCTTTGATTACTCGAAACAATGAGAATGTTAATGAGCTCCTTTTTTTCCTGTGCCCTTCGTGATTACCGTTATTATCTGTTCCCATACGCTCGCCACTCGATACTTTTCGCCAATTTGCGGAAAAGCTGCCGCATATTGCCCCGATCGTGTATCGATATCGATATGGACGTTGAATACTATCATCATGATTAATTTAAAGAATTTATTCTAGCGTCGCGCGATTTTAAAATAATAAAGCATTAAAAACCAATTACATATAAAAAGAGAAAACCGGTTGGGGATCGAACTGGTAAACCATGGTTATTATTTTTGAAAATCTTACAGCATTAACTGAAGCTGGCTGAGGCTCGAACTTGAAAACCACGGCTTTGAAATCAATCGGTGGTTCAATCAGCTTTTGAAGTCGGTGGCAGAAAAACGAAATCAAACAAAGAAAAGTCACCGACTTCAGAAACTGATTTTTCTTCTATTTATTTTTCACTTTTTTGTATTTTAATTTTTGTTGAAGTCGGTTTCATGTTTTGTTAAAAAAGGTTTTATGTTTTTTTTTTACGTCAGCAATATGAGTTCTTGAGCGCAGTGTGGTGTTCCTCATACGATCGGTTAGTATAATGAGTTTAAGTTTAAGTGAGGAATGATATTATAGAAAAAAGAGTAAATGATTGACCGAGACCGACGGTTGACCGAGGAGTACGGAAGAAGAAAACGGTTTGTGTCGACCCCAAGTAATATGGGACAAGGACAGGAAGATTATGATGCATATAAAATTATATATTAGAACTATAAGTGCTTGGCCACACTGGCAGCGCGGTGCGGGGAGCGGCGCGGGTGCGGCCCGTATTAATTTATACTGTGATGTTGTCGTGTCCAGTGTTTGTCAAAATATAATTTGGACGGGTCGCTTACCGCCCGCGCACTCACTGCGGCCACTTGTATGAACGAGCTATGGCGCGAGTTGCCCGCACGCTACCCGCGGAAAGTAGCCCGCGCCGCTCCCCGCGCCCGCGTGCCCACTATGGACGCTCAAATGAAGTTCATACGTTTGAGTACGTCGCGCCGCGCCCGCCCCGCGCCCTCGTTTGCAGTCTGGCCTCACACTAACTGTGCAGCCAGCGTGCGGTGGTGCGGCATGCCGTCATCGATCGTTGGCATTAGCATATTCCCGATACAATTCTCCTTATACATGCTAGCAGTAGCTGTAATCTTATAGCATTGCGTTAGCGTAATTGATTAAGATAGAGAAATGACGTTTGGTATAATTTTGCGTCTGTTTTGTTCAAGAGATTAGATATTATACACCAGAAGTCACATATAAAATGTCGCCACTACTTAATGCACTCAGTTTAAAGAGAAACAAAAAACATAATTGTCAGTAATCCTGCGGAAAAATCGAAATCTGTGCTGGGAAACATAGGAGAAATGAAACTTCAACCGACAACACTATTAATATCATAAACGGGATATTTACCATGTTTGATTTTTGTTTCGAGTTCCCGATATTTCGGCGCTGTTACAAGCACCATGATCACGGATAAACTAGGTCTTTTATCCGTGATCATGGTGCTTGTAACAGCGCCGAACTATCGGGAACTCGAAACAAAAATCAAACATGGTAAATATCCCGTTTATGATATTAATAGTAGTGTCAGTGACCATGTCAGTTTAAAAACTTATATTTCAACCGACAAGTAGAAAAACGACTCGCAACGGACAAGTGGAAAAACAAATCGCAACAAAACTTTTATTTGAAGGTTTACGGGCAATTTTTCAAATTTGACAAGTAGGTACATTAACAATCTGCCCGTATAACATCAAGTTAAAATGTTAACTGAAAGAATTATTCAATTCCAAGCAGTAGTTCCTGAGATATCTCTCCCCGAAGCGGCCGTAACGCTTTTTCGTGACACGGCCGTAACGCTATTTCGTGACAAAAAAAACCAAATACTTCCCGTCTATAAAGAAGTTTCACTTCAAAAAAGCTATGATTACATTGACTCCTGTTTGAAAATGCTTGCAGGTGCATTCAGTAACAAACTGTCATTTGGAAATTACAAACAGACACTATAATAGTACATTATACCTCAATGCGAAAAAATAGTGAAAGAAAATTAGTGAGTAAAAAAAAAAAAATGTTATTACGTATCATTTTAGCTCAAATTGCTTATCGAGGAGTCTTCATTTGGGCATAAAAAATGCCTGTAGTTGAAGGAAACTACTCGTTGAGTAAAACAAGACCAGCTCAGCAGCCAGGTCTTGTTTTACTAGGTATAACCCGGTTCATTAAAGAAAGGAATCTAAAATGGCAACACATGGCATGTCCTCTCGCTCGCTCACTATAGTGTGCGAGCGTGAGGACATGATAAAAACCGCCATTTTAGATTCCTTTCTTTAATGAACCGGGTTATAGCAAACGTCTTTACTAGCACGAAAATTCTGCTAAAAAACTAGTATTATTAAAGAAATAAAATGTCCAATGAGAGCCATAAGCATTTACTCCCCTAAGAGTGCAGCAAAACAGTTTTTCAATTGCTCTCGGAAATATCGTACAAAAAAAAACATTCACGCATAACACAGACAAATCTAAAATAAAAAAATCATACAAACAGAAATATTTCACAATAAAATACTCATTCGCGCATAACACAGTGAAATTTTAATATGAAACGCAAAGTTATTACAAACAGCCCCCCTATTGCGTATCTTTTTAACGTCAGTGGCTATCAGAAATGTCCATAGATTAACTGTAAATTGGTTATGGTTTGGTGCATTTTTTTCTTAAAAACTCACCATTTGACAGTTATTTGATAGACTTTATAAGTTATCCACTGTCATTAAAAGATACGCAATAGCCCTGCAGATCCGGAACGTGGCTGTGCGGTGGAATAGGGATGTCGCCTGACTAAACAAAATATGATTCTGTTTTAGTCTAGTCAAAAAGTTCAAATAGAAGTAAAGCCCCTAAAAATATGTGCGATAGCTCATTCGATTCGGCTTGTGACGTCACTTTATTTATTTATTTATTTTATTTTTATTTTTCCTTTATTGGCCAACCAACAATTGTTTACACTGATAACACTGATTTATGGTAAAAATGTACTGAAATGTGATGTCACACGAGTTTTCGAAGCACTGTATCATCTTCATTTTTTGTTTAAGTACATGAAGAAAGAAAAAATATGAATTATCTGACGGACTCACTAGATTTTTTTGTGGCCTACCCTATTCTAAAGCTAGTAGTGGCAAAAGGTTTGTGTGTTAGTTTCCGTGCGATTAAATCCACATTAACATTTCAATCAAACTCTATTTAGTTTGATTCAATCAGGTAATGTAAGCTCGCAGTATTGCTGGTTAATTATTATTGCCAATTGAGTGCTGCTGGCATTGCTTTGATGTGCATCAGTATGTTGTGAGCTATATTCGTAATTAAGCATAGAGGCAGATAGGCATAATTTCGAATCTAGCTCTGTTATACACTTAGGTTATATTGAAGGGTTGTATTGAACTTTAGATACTGATAATAAGTTTAGTGAGTAAGGATAGTGATTTAGTATTTCAACTCAAAACAATACAAAGACGTTAATTGTCTGAAACGGTGGTTTTCTTTATTATACAATTTTTCAAAGCGAAATCAAGTTGCGCGTTAATCTAATAAAGTACGCCCATCATAAATTTCTGCGCTCCTCTTTTTTCTTTAGCGCAAACTCCGCCACAAAGTACATTGTTTAGCTCACTTAATATAAACTTTTAATAAATTTCCATCAGGGCAACTGAAGCAACAGCACACCGAAACATTTTTAACCGAGTTTGTTTCGTTATTTTTTTTTTTAGTTTGTTTACCGTTATCTCCGTCAATTTTAGACCGATTTTCAAAATTCTTTTTGTATTCGAAAGAGTATACTCCCGAGGATCCCAAAGAAATCGAGGGCAGCCCTCAAATAACACTGGTGAACCCCCATACAAATTTTTGTTGACATGTTTTTTTGCGTCTTCCTCTGGAAAAAATGTAAATGTGCGCGTCTCCTTTTCAAGGAGATCTCTCGTCGTTTAGTCGACACTTCGCGTGACCAGAGGGCTGGCTCTTTCTTTGGTCAAAGGATTAGCATTGCCATTCAACGTGGCAATGCTGCCAGTCTTCTGGGCACGTTCCCGGTTGTCAGCGATGCGGAGGAGTTCTAGGATGCCTAAGTGGTCGTTGCGTATATATGTAAGTACTATTTTTTTATTTGATTTTTATTAGGACAACTCCTGTATATACATTATTCATTCAATAAACGTTATTATAGGAAAAATGTAAATGAGTTTGAATTCCTGAACATTTTTGTGTTCAGGTATATACTTTTATAGGATTCCAGGAATTAAAGATATTCCTGTTTCCTGTTAAGTGCATGTCAGACCACGCACAATGTAGGGTTCCGTAGTTGCCCATCAAAATAATTATGTAAACATACTAAACTGATTAATTTGGACACAGGAATAGAACGGCATCAACGAAAAAAGAGAAAATGGGTGCATGAAACGACATGGCAATTAAGAGAGACAAAAAAAGAATTCATGACAAATAATCATCCATGTACTTTGCATGAGACAAATCATACACATAACACAACCCTAATTTCACGAACCAATTCTATCAATCGCTCGTCCTCCATTTTATGTTTTATTGCCGCGTTCGAAAATGTATAAAATAATATTTGGCATTGTGAAGGTAATGTGTCGGAACTGTGGCTTCACTGATAGGTGTGAATCGGCATTTATGCTGTTTCGTTTGACATTAGTATTTTTATGGAGTTAATTCAAGTTAGCTGGTGGTATAAAAAATACCTGGTTCGACTGTACCTGTGGCAAAAAAACGAAAGTTCTGAAGTTTAGTTTTCACTGTTTTGTGTTTTTGAAGTGGGGTTGGGGTTTTCTTGAATAAATAACGTCAAAGTAAAAATAGTATGTGCATTATAAAAGAGACTGCGAAAGTTATCACTTTAAAACTTTTTTTTATACATATTTTGATATTCTGTTTTGATGTAAAGTACTTTGTTATCAATATCAAAACACAGAAAACTATGATAAAAAAAATGTTAGTTGGAAATAACGAACATTCACTTGAACCACAACGCCTTTATTAACTTCTTAGTGGAAGTAACTATTGAACGTGAAAAGTCTACGAGGCCGGGAGTAAATCCGAGAACTAGGCATACCAACATTTGCTATAATTCCATCTCGAAAATCTTCAGAGGTTTTAAGAGAATCGTACAGTTAGTAAATGGGTAAATAACTGAAATTTTAACTGAACTTGATTTCTTTTTTCTTGATTTATGCGGCAACTTAAATCGATAATTTTTATTAAGAACTTAAAAAAAAACTTTCCTGATTTTTCTATCGTAAATATGTCTAAGGATTTAGGTCACCTCCAGTGACCGCATTTCGAAACGCTATTATAATGGTTCTTTGCACTCAGAGCTGCTTATCGGGATCTTGACTATTAATCCCGGGGTTAGAACTGTGATTATACGTAGCTTTGGAACGATTGGTGTGTCATCTGGGCAAGGCTTTACGGCTACAGTCGGCGTGTACGGGCTGATTCTAGAGCTACATACAATTTAAATGGAATTATGGAAATGAGCGAAAGAGTGAAAATTAATTTCAAAATAAATTTTCGCACTAGAGCTTGTGTTTTAGACGCTAAACTGGGAAGGACGTGGCATTACATCCACACTTAAGATGCAAATCAGAAAAAGATGGCATCGTCATTCTGACTGAATCGCTACATGACTTGCCTGCCGCAGATGTTGGATGGCCTAATTAATTCTTCAATACGTCTCAGGTTGAACTTGGACAAAACCCAGGTTATGTAGTGTTAAGTTGACAGAATCTCTGCAAACTGTTCGTAGTTTTGCGGGGTCGGTGGGACATTGAACAAAACACACAGCATTCGATAGTGTCGTGATCAAATTCTGGAAGTTATGACATGTGAGAAGGATAGTATTAGTCCATAGTTTCCACCCAGGTGTAAACTTATTTAAACTATTTTGTAAAAGGATATTATAACAAGATCTCACTGAAAATTTGGTTAATATTGGAGAGATGATTTGGAACGGAGAACCGACCATTCAAACCAATTTTAAATAAACATCTGCAGACTGTTCATAACGTTTTTAATTTGAAAAGAACTCACGCAGGCCGAATGAAAGAACTCAACTTTCTACGGGGCTTTATTAATGTACACAGGCTTAAAAGATTAACGTCTAAACCATACCATACCAAGGTAAACGTTTGACGGGTTAAGTAACAAGAAAACTTTCGCAACTGCTTAATAATAACTTTCACAAAGCGTTTCGTGGTAAATCTATCAAAATATCGAAGTAGTAAGTAATTAAACCCAAAACCATTTATCGTTTAAACTTAAACTAACAACAACTAGTATAACGTTCAGGTTATCGAGTTATGATTGGCGTAACTTTACTCGGTAGAACTTTTAGATTGGAGTGTTTGGTTGCACTTGAACTTCACGATTAGATTGAACTGAACGATGCGGCGCGATGTTTTGGCAAAAAGCTAAGTTATTTAAAATTGTAGAAGATTTTAAAGCTGGTTGTTCAGACTTTAACGTCAATCTGCCTAATCTTTTCCCAACTGTGTTGGGGTCGGCCAGGGTCGGCTAAGTCTTACCGGATGCAGCTGAATATCAGTACTTTACAAGGAACTACTGCCTATCTAACTACTAAAAGGAATATAACTCATAATTGTGTCATTTTGTTGGTTAAATTCAGCGAATACACAAATAAACTTGCACAATTCCGTATTTCAACACGGTTCGTGAGCGAGCGAATGTTTCGTTAAATTCGCATTGTCAGAGCGACGAGACTGCGGCCTTATGCGATGCTCAGGGAAGACGTAACAAGAAAATAGAAATAGATCGATCTATATATTTATAGGTATTTGTATCGTATCGACGGCACGTGCTAACGAGAAGTTGTATACTTCTTTCTCTTTATAGCGCTAAAGGCAGTTTCTCCGCCAGATAATAACAAGTATCAAAATCATCGTTTTGATGCCGAATACTTTTTAATTTCCTATACTATCTAACCGCCCACTTCGCACGAGTGTAATCGACTGATGCCGAATTACGTGAGTCAGAATGTACGCTAGGACGAAGCACTTCGTACGTAAACTTTCGGAGTAACATACATCGGAGTAAGGAACATTATAACACAACAAAATAAATTGTGTATTTGAGAAGAACTAATCGGAAACTACCTACTCTAAGTGGCTACTCTAAGCGCAAAATGTTTTTGCATGGTGACAGTCTAGTCGCTTTGCTCCGAAAGGCTTACTAGAAAATTAAGTTATTACACTGTAGAGTGGCAGAGCGGAAGTGTAGCGTTGCCATCCGTCCGGAGTGTAGTGCCTACGGTTTCAGATAGCTGAAACCGTAGGCACTACACTCCCGCTTGGCATATTATATGCACACCCTTGTACGTACTTATCAACTAACTCGTAATGGCTTAGTACGGTCCTTAATAATTAATAGGACTTGACAACCCCAGCGTTGGTCCCGGTCGATGCGAGTTTGCAAGAAACAGCTAGCGAGCTTAAATTTTCAGTCACAAGCACGAATATGTATACAGATAGTAAAATTCGTAGCTATTTTCTTGGGAAATTTCGGTTTCTACTGTGAGATAAGACCTATTTCGGAAAACTATGGCTTCCAAAATGCTATGTTCGTAAAAACGTAAAATGTTAATCAATACAGTAGCAGAAAATGACTTTTAAAAGTGGTTGCGTGTACCTATACATATTCGAGCTCATGACTGTATACCTACATCGTAAGCTCGCTATCTGAATTTCATAAACTGCGCTGTTTCTTAAGACCTCTTAAGAAACAGCGCAGTTCACCACACGGGGCGGTCTATTTAATAGAGATGGACTAAAATTCGTTTCGCATTCGACAATCCCGAAATTCAGATGCTGTTCGGCCGAAGCTTATAGTTTATGAAATTCAGCTTAAGACCTCTTAAGAAAAAGCGCAGTTCACCACACGAGGCGGTTCTACTTAATAGAGATGGACTGAATTCGTTTCGCATTCGGCAATCCCGAAATTCAGATGTATTTACCTCAGTGTTCGGCCGAAGCCTAGTTTATGAACTGAATACTAACTAAATTTAAAGTTTAGTTTAGATTCTAAACTAAAAAATCATTTAGTAAATTTTAATAATATGTAGGACAGATTAGCAGTATCCTGTTTGGGCATATTGGTATATTCATATTCAATTTGCAGGAGATTTAATAGTGTAGAAGTAGCCCCGCTCCGGCCGCTACCTTTGCGAAAAATCACTCTTCCACTTAGTTTTGGTTTGTATTGTATTATTCATCCACACTCTTGATATTTTTAGATCTTTCGATTTTCTGTATTTTATACCGATTTCTACATACATACGACTGCAGGATTTAAAAGTCGAACTCACGTAATAAAATCAGATGTCACACTGGATTAAGACACAGATGGCCACGGGGTGGGGGTGGCGATGTGGCAGGGCAGCGAGCGAAAAACACAAAAAAAAAACTATGGAACGTGATCCACGTGATTAATCCTGACGCCATCTAGATGCGCACGAAAATCAACCGTATTTCGGCTTCGGCACATGTTTTAGCCGGATGTTCGTAAAATCTACATCACTCGTGCTTAACAATGTACCTATGTATTATGGCAATTGAAATGTATACTCTACTGTTATAAAGAGGTATAGGAAATAATTTCCGGAACTACTGACCCAATTCTAAAAAGTCTTTCACTGGTAGAAAGCTAAATTATTTGTTCGTGCTATGTAGGCTATAATTTGTATGTAAATAATTATAATATTATGCATATTAACCGAGCTATAATTTTTTTGCTGATGAGATCACGGGTGGTGAAGTTCTTGTAGAATATATGACACGGTTCGAGCCAATACCCTAACCTCTATAATATAATATCTTATAGGTATGAATCTTGTTAAATACCCTTTTATTACAAAACCTCCGCCGCCGCGCCGCCCTGTATGCATGCCGGTTTCCTCTGGCCGTAACACAGTTGCCACCCCTAATGTCCGTCGTCACTTTATACAGCAGGTACGTGTACCTTCTCCACGTATTCAAAGTTTATGCTAACAAGGTGTCTATATTCAGTGTAATTACATCAGCAAACTGAATAATCAACGACAGTAAACTACTGAAACGAGACGAGGAACATTATACTAACGAGAAAATGTAGATACGGCTTCTATGGGTTAGGCTACTCAAACATGAGGCTTGTGTTTGGTCTTGCCCCCAAGAGTTGACCTCGGAATTGACTCCTGTAAAATCTTCTGGATGTGTTAGTTAAAGACTCAGTAATCAGTTGACTGCCTCGTGGGTCTATTAGTCGCAAGCGCGACTGCTGAACATGAGGCCCTGGGTTCGAGTTTTAGGCCCGGTGTGTTAATGGGTTTGTCCACCAGGAATCTCTAAATGATTAGTTTACAGAACGCATCAATTTTCGCACGATTCCTTAATTTTGAGGTATTTGAAAATATTAAATACTTTTCATTTCCGTGTCCTAAAAATATCAATTATTTTTAAATAAAAATCTCATAAAATTACATTATATTTACACTTGCTTGTGCACTTGCTTGAGCAAATCAGTCCAGAATTGCGGTTGTCGAATTTTAAAATTTTAATTTTTTTTTAACACTCTCTTACTTTAAATGGGCGGACTTTAAACAGCTGCTATGCTGTGTCCTTTTCTATCGCATGGGATGGTTGGTTGGGACCTCTCAGTCGCACACATTCACTCGGAGCAATATTTTACTTTTTAAATTTCGACAACCGCAATTCTGGACTGATTTTTCGCAGGCAACCCTATATACTACCGTGTTCAGAATAAAATAATCTTTAATTTCATTTAATTTTCATTCAATAAACATATCGTTGCAAAATGTTAGTAATATAGATTTACCTGTTTATACCTGGCAACCCGATAGTTGTGACCGGAAAAGAATAGGCAACCTAACGTTTGCATATTCTATGGGCTTCATACTTTCGATTGGTATAGAATTCATCATATAATCATACCGGTGAAATGTTTAAAAAATTTTTTTTTTTTAAATTATTAATTAAACATACTCTGGACTGAAATTTGCTAGGCAACCCATAATTATGCATTATATTTATTGACATGTTAAATTAAACATAAAATACGTCTCATTAAATAAGCATCTCGGTGAAGGTCGTTTTTAACGGGATCTTAGACTATTACTCGTTATTTTACCAAATTCCTGTTCTAGTTCTACAGACCAAATACCGCTTAAATACCAAGCACTGGCATATCTCTGTTACCTACGAGTATGTTCATGTTCACAGAAACATTTAGCTCAGTCGGTTTGGTTTCTACAGAGTTGCAGTGATCTGTAACACTGCCACATCATTGCACGCAGTACATTGCGAGCTTTGGATCATCGATGGCTGTATCCATTACATGTGGCTATGTTCAATGGCAACCACAGATATAGATAGACCTAGATAACGCAAATATCACGATTTGTATGAAAACCAAGCGTGCCATTTTGTGACTACCTATTATGACGTCACCAGCACTATAAATCGGAAAATCAAATCGATTCAAAGACACCGCCGCGTACGGCGTCTCCTTCGCCCCAACCCCTAATATTTTCACCAGCGCAGCGCCGACGTCCAACTAGCGCTATACACCGATGCAAACTGAGCGCGAAAGTGGCAACTTACGATTTTTGTACGTAAGCTAGGCTGAAAAGTGGCACGCGAAGTAGTTTCTCTTGCGTTATCTAGATCTATCTACCTATATCTGTGATGGGAACGCATGACTGCCTACTAACTTTCAAATACTTTCAATGTACCGATTGGTTCATACTGTATTGTACCGAACCCTTTTCGCTTGTTCACGTAAATACAATAAGTTGCTGTTATTGAAATCAAAAAGGGTACAATTTTGTAATAAAGAAAATGAAACGTACGATGAAAAAGAAGAGTGGTTCGCGAAAAACTGTTTCAATTTTTTCTTGAAAGTCTTTAAGTGATACTGATTGATTAAAGCTATATAATAGCCATAAACCTGTGCTTTACTAATCGCCATTTTCCTGCCTTTGTCTCAAGTGACTTGGGGTCGGCGCAACTCGTTTTTTGCAGTCTCATCTGTCAACCGTAACGCTATCATTTAGATACTCCTGTGCTTATATTACAAGCTTTTATTTAGTTTTACCTTCCTGGTGTTTTGACTGTGTAAAGCATTCTTACAAGTTTTACAATACGACTTCATGATATACATAACCATCAAAGATCATCACCTCACGACACTCCTCAACGGTTAATAGCAAGACCACAAAAATACGCGTTCAATTTTTGATACATAAACATGATTATTATCATGACACGAAACCTGCAACAAAGATCGTCTCTTCATGAGAAAACTCATCAATGGTTCAAATAAAGTCATGAAACTTTGGTAACGCAATGCGACATCTATTTGAAGGATTTTTACAAGCTAATGAGCCAGAGACCTTCAACAACGACGCGCGTTACTTTCCAACTTAGATAATTAAAAACGATTAAATAAAACAAACGGAAAACATATTTTTAAAATCACTCTTTTATGAAATACACCAAAGAGACGAAAACAAACCTTGAAGTAAATTAAAACTAAAAAAGAATCTCAAAAGCTAGTCGCGTGTGTAGAAAAGAGAAAAACTAAAATAACAAGAAATGTTTTTTTTCGTTTGAGTGCATTTTATAAAAGCTTGTTTCATTTAAGTTATTTATTAACAACGTGTGAACACATTATTTAAACCTTTCGAATTATAGATTTATGTTTTGTTCCGATGAAAACCGCACCGCAACTGCAAAATGTTGTTATTGCATAGTGTGAAATAACTAAGCACAACACAATTACACACACGTTAATTAGTTTCATAATTCCGAGAGAATAAATGGTTTGGCAACACTGCAACTAACAACTGATTAATAATGGCCCAATTAATTTTAACAGTAAACTGATTAAATTCCTTTGTTTGCATATCATATTTCTAATTACTCATCAAGTAAAATGCCGTAAAATGCTGTAACTTTGCCAAGTAAACCCAACTTTGCCTATTTTGTTTCGATTACGATATTTCACATTCGCTTAGTTTTTTATTGTTTTCTACCATTTGGTAGTAACTTTCCATTACTAGGGCAACATATTTTTATTTTTTTACAATGGTAACTCCATTGGTACGATGTCAGTTGTGCGACAAACACCGGTGCGCGTGGGTGAAAGTTTTTGGTGTCCTGTAACTTTTGCAGTTTCAAATAGAGAAAAGGGGTTTTCAAGCAGAGACGTTATTCCAAGGTAAGAAAATACTGTCTATTTTCCGTATTGTTTGATATTTCTATGAAAAGGACGCCATTTCATCAAAATAACTAAGTAGGCAATGTTGTGCACTGTTTTAGAAAGTTGAGTGACACAACTTTGCCTGGGTCTAGGGTTGTCTCTTGTCGAATTTTATTAATTATTGTTTTTTAGTATGATTTCTTGAATCTATATTTTTTTACCGACAATCAAACAGAATACAAATCATTAATGATTGAATGAATGGCATACAAAATGTCTGAAATTGTGCCCGGTATGTGACAATTAGACTTACAACCACGACCCCTTTTTTTTTGGGGTTGGTGTGGGAAATCTTCAGATAACCCCTCCCGCTCTTGGGCAGACCGAAAGGGAGTGTCAGACTTCTACTGACTAAAAACCACCCATGTTACTTCTTAGCCCTTTATGTCGAGGCCGCGGTATCTTTGTAACCAACCCGCAGCCCCGACGGGCATCGGCCCTTGCGGGCCCCTCCCATGTTACTGACATCTCTACGAGGCGCGCGTGGAACACGAACGTGCTATGTCGACACCACGGGAACCACGACCCCTCTGTTGTAAATTTTGCAACTAAGAAGGTGGCAATAGGTTCGCCTCTTATTTCATAGAACTTAAAACACATAACTGACGGAATGTGGGTGTATCATACACAGAGATGGAGGCCTAACCATTCGAAAGACTGGCGTCATTTTGAATTGTGTTGTATTTTACTGGGTCTTTTTTTGCAGTTATATGAAAAATGGGAAACAAGAAAAAACAAAGCCGGAGAAAACCAGGAGCTCGCAATTATGCAGATTACTCAAAGGAAATGTTGGAAGTTGCTGCAGATCTCGTGCGAAATAAAAATATTTCTTCTTACGAAGCTGAAAAACAATTTGGGATACCGCGTCGGACCATTGTAAACAAAGCTAAAAATATTCATCTCAAATCATTTGGTCGACCTACAGAGCTGTCACCTGAGGAAGAAGTACACATCGCAGATGTAGTCAATCTTTCAGCTGATTTTGGTTGTCCTCTCACTCTCTTAGATTTACGTATTGTAGTACACAACTACATATCGAAAATCGAAAAATCACATCTTTTTAATGGAAAAATGCCAGGGGAACGCTGGGCCCGTGCCTTCTTAGAAAGACACAATTTTTCCCAAAGGGCAACACAAAATATTAAAAAAAGTCGTGCTGCAAAAACAGTTGAGGAAATGAATGAATTTTACAAGAATCTTGAAACTTCTCTTAAAGATGTTCCTGCCAGCAATATTCTCAATTTCGATGAGACAAATTTAAGCGACGACCCCGGATCTAAAAAATGTATTTTTAAAAGAGGGACAAAACACCCTGAAAGGGTCATTAATGCTAGCAAAAGTGCTGTATCAATAATGTTCAGCGGAACTGCTGACGGACATTGCTTACCCCCTTATGTGGTTTACAAGGCAGAACATTTGTGGACCAGGTGGTGCGAAAATGGTCCAAAAAATGCCCGATATAACCGAACCAAATCTGGATGGTTCGATATGATGTGTTTTGATGACTGGTTTAAGACTATAGTTTTGCCATGGGCTACGTCCCGAGACGGCATTAAACTAGTTATCGGTGATAACTTGGCATCGCACCTAAGCGTTGATACAATTCAATTATGTCAAAGTCAAAACATCAGATTTGTTTTTCTTCCAAAAAATGCTACACACCTAACTCAACCGCTAGATGTTGCATTTTTTGGACCGATGAAGCGACTTTGGCGTGAAATTTTAACAAATTATAAAGCTACATACAGCACTGCAAGCACAATTAATAAATGTCATTTCCCACAACTACTGCAGGAGCTAATGACTAAAATAGATATGACAAAAGAGACCAACATTTGTAAAGGATTTGAAGGATCTGGAATATTTCCGTTCAATCCCTCAAGAGTGATATTAAAAATACCAACAATTCAAGAAGAAAATACTCGTCAGTTTGATGCCAGCCTTCTGGAGTTCTTACAACGAAACAGACGGTCACAGCCAATCAAAACAGGCCAAAACAGCAAACTTACTGTCGTACCTGGTAAATCTATATCGACTGAAGAAGCAGAAGAGCTAGCAAAAGCTAAAAAGATGAAGAAGGATACAAAAAAAAGTAAACAAAAAGAGAAAAAAGATTCAATGTTACCAGGACCATCGAAAATAACTACTGTCAAAAAGAAAATAAAGTACGCTGAAACTCAAAACCCCGGATTAATTGATACCTACGAACTAGACAAAGGTGCTATCTTGGAAGACAACTCGGTGCAATTACATAGTTCGTCGTTGATGCTTAAAAGTCCTGAAAGCCTACGTAGGCTTTGCATAACTGCCATAAACGTGTATTTGCACCCTTCAGCGGCAGATTCAAATGAATACGTGCATCGGTTGAAGAAGTTGCCAAAAAAATCCATAATGAATACTCCATTTTGCGTAGACGCACCAGAATGCCTGCAGTCAAAAGAAATTAATCCAGAACAATTTAAAAACCCGAACCAGAATAAGAAACCCAAGATAATAATTACGTCTAATATAGTTATAAAAGAAGCTTCCCCTGAAAATAGAATCGTTCTAGAGGATATAACAAAAACCCAAATAAATAAACGAAAAAGAAGACAAGCTGGTACGTCACAACGACAGTCATCAACAACTAAAAAAAAAAAAAAAATTGTTTACAAAAGCGACTCAAGCCTGACATCGGAAACTTCTTTTCATGCTGCAGACGACTCCGATTACGAAAATTTGGATAATTATATTGCGTCATGTTTACAAGAACAGGAAGAACAGGAAAACATTGCACAAGAAAACAGATGCCCTTTCGGACTAAGTGATATTAATTTTGATGAAGAATGTACTCCTAGACTTGAAGAAAACAGCTGGATAATAGCAAAATTTGCTTCGAAAAAAAGTATTAAACATTTTATAGGCAATGTTTTAGCAATAAATGACCAAATTCCCACGGTGAAATTTGTTCGAAGAGTCAAAAATTCTAAAAGTGATAAGGGAACAGTCTTCACCTACCCTAACATTGAAGACATATGCTCTGTATATGATTTAAATGATGTTATTGCAGTATTACCTGATCCCCAAATTTCGCGACGAGGACATTTCATATTTAATTTCGATTTTGATAAATATAACATACAATAAGTAAAAATGTTATTACCTACATAACAGGAGATAACTAACAATCACACGAACATTTTAATTAATTTTCAATCTTGGTCAGTGGTCACATTTTGAATGTTTTCAGTATAATATAGTCCATTGAAATGTTACATTTAGCGTGCATTTCTTAGAGGACGCAATTTTTTTTTTAGATATCATGGGGGAGTCAATTTAAAGTAAAATCCAAGTTTGTGGGGTTGCAACCCTTGTCCCACTGCCGCCATCTTGCAGAAGTAGATTTTTTTTACTAAAAAGTTTCATAGATTTTTGCTCATAACTTTTTTATTTTTGGTTCTACGACTAAAAGTTACTGAACAAATGTTGTAGATAATCTTATTTGCAACAAAAACGAGGAACTCATTTTTGTTGTGAGACCTATGGTTCGTCAGATAAATCACAAAAACCATTTGAACCACCCCTTTTTCTAAGATGGCGGCCGTGGGACAAGGGGCCGTGGGACAACCCCACAAACTTGGATTTTACTTTAAACTGACCTAGACATCTAAAAAAAAAATTGCATCCTCTAAGAAATGCACGCTAAATGTAACATTTCAATGGACTCCTAATTTTCTATTTTTGTTTGAGATTATTTTTAAGTGTTTTTTTTATGTTTTGAGTAACTACGTATGTATGCTCCAAAATATTTGTTTTTATATTACGTACCTACAGTTACTTATACTGAAGTATTTTTTTTAATAATTATGTTACCATATTTCGTAATAATTATGTTCCTATTCATATATAGTTTGATTAAACTGATTTTGACAACTAAAAATTGTACCTGAATTAGATTTTTTAAGAGCGCATTGTTTTTTTTTTTTAAGGTGTTTCTAGAAGTATGTATACAAGATTTTGGATAAACGGGTAGCTATTATTAGCAATTTTTTTTCTATAGATGTTTGTTTAATACCAAAGCTTTGAATTTTGTTACTACGTTGTGTTCCTGACAGTTGTATATCATTTATTTTTAGAGAGAAAAGACTTACCTATACTTGAATTAGTATTGTTACTCACATAATTTACGTTATTTTTATTTTATTTAAAAATACCTAAGTATTTTGTATTAAAAAGTTAAATTTTCTAGCAAAGTCATGCTAAAAAAATTGATTGTTTGTTATTTGTAACTATGAGAAATTATTGCCAAAAAACCATTGCATTTGTGATTTAATTTTATACTCGTAAGTAACAATCTGTAAGATTTTAGAAAACAAGTAAATAAAAGTATTATTTAAAATAAAGTTTTTTTGTAGTTTGGGACAACCCTACAGTCAACGATATTTTCTATGGAAAGTTTGAGGTACCTGCTACAACTTTGCCTATTAGCTTTAAAAAAAAGAATAATGCCTTTAGGGCAATCATATGACTGCCGGGACCAGCTCGGTGTCGTATGCACCCAGAAAAAAAAAACTGACAATGATAACGCTTTTATTTATTGGGATATTCTTCTAGGCAAAGTTGCGTCTTTCACCTACAACTTTGCCTACGGCTTTGAGTGCTTGTAATTCGGAAAAACAGCATGATTCAAACAAATGTGGGTTCTACTTGGCTAGATATAAGGCCTGTTTTCCGTCTTAAACTCATTCAAAGTCATAATAATAAAAAGGTTCAGACATATGAACAAAAAACTTCAAAATCCAGGCAAAGTTGCAGCATTTTACGGTGTTTATTATGTATTATAATTTAAATGTCAATCACTGGCAGTTACCGGTTTAACGGAATTTTCCTTTTTTTTATCTTGATACTCGTATCAGGTAAAATACTTAATATTTAAAGAACTATAATTATAGTGTTTACCTTTTAATTCGGTCACTTATGATAGATACTAATAACCTTTGGGGAACGTAAACATACTAACCTTGTTGGTTTTGGTGACAGAACTCGCTATAAAGCTATTTTTTCCCCAATTAAGGCTCAGCCCCACCGCAGTGCACGGAGCTTCGCTTTGTAAGAAAATGTATGTGGTTGTGTCCACTGCCAGCCACGAAGAGGCTATGCATGAATTGACGTCATTGATACATGCGTGGCTTGCTCGGATAGGCGGTTACATGGGTCGATTTCAAAATTTCTGTACATTTCTTTTGTGTTTGTTTTGTGTTATCGTGACACAAAAGTAACACAAAAGAAAAGTAAGGGCAGAGTTATTTGATTGTAAACGCTCTCGGTAACGTTTTTGCCGTTCAGCAGGTGTTAACGGCATCTTTGCTACAACAAAAAGGAATTACTGTTTACGTGAGTATATTGTTTAACAAACCCTAACCCATTCCATTGTGTAACGTAACACAAAAATTATAACACAATGGTCACCCAAATGAACAAAATGAACGTGTCCTTAAACTATAAAAAATAATATTCTTGAAATTTCACCCTCAAGAAACTCGTAAAACATGCATTTGACTACAATTTACCATCCACTAAACTAATATGCTGCACTGTAAAGTATAGTACTTACAGAATTCATATAATTTGGCACTTTAAAACAAATTCTTATAGTCTTATTTACGACGCGCACAAAGTTAAACCATCACTCGCTAAACAAAATGGCGGAGCCGAAAGAAACTAGCGCCCTCTCGTTGTAACTATTCTGACGCATGGAGTTGCCATTCTAAATTTTAAATTTACTACTATAATTAAAAAATATCAACGTTACAAAAAAGAATAACACAAAGGAATGAAATATGAGACACGTGTTAATGAGCAAATAAATAAATGATTTATTATAATTAAATTATTTTATAGTATATATCATATAACTTACAAGTTCACCTTACAAAACATTGTTAAAATCACGTTACTCGTTGCGTATTATTTATTATTTGTTGCATTTTTATAAAATACTCGCGACTATGGACATTGCACTTTAGTATGGGAAACAAATTACAACAGAAATTCAATTTACTTTTTAAAAACAATAGAACCAATGTCCACATAAAAACATTAATTTGTAAGTTTACTATTTTATCACCAATTAGTATGAATATTGATTTATAAATTTACATTTCGAACTATATTTAATTTTTAGATACCAATAAGTTTCGTGGACACCTTTTACAACAAAATGTACACAAATTTTGAAATCGACCCACATAGCTCAACGCTGTCGACGTGGGACACAGCACAACAAAATAACATGAAAATTAAAAGTGGCCGCTGAAAAAAAAAATGACGCCACTAGCCCATACAAAGTTACCCAAACCCCTTTGGATACGCAACAACCTTTGTGCATGTATTCATTTGTTTGACAACGTGGGTCTACGTTTCCACTGGGGTACACGAATATGACCCACGACTATGTACAGCTCGCTTATCGATGTACAATCGCTTATTGTGTATATCGTAGCCTCTCCGTGCGCCGCCGCCGTGCCACGCTATACATAGTCGTGGGTCATATTCGTGTACTCCAGTGGAAACGTAGACCCACGTTGTCAAACAAATGAATACATGCACAAAGGTTGTTGTTTATCCAAATTTCACATCTACGAGTTACGAGGACCGCGGTATCTCTTTCAAACAACCCGCAGCCCGCGGGTTTATTCTAAACCTTAACTAGTTTTTCTTAGAAGTCCTGTGACCAGCTATGTTGGACGACAATGAAAGTGCTCTTTGAAGCCCATGAAAATAAAAGGTTACGATAAAAGTTGGCACACATGCGCGTTTAATAAATAAATTGTTAGTATGTTTAATGCCCGTTATTTTAATACAAGTTGATAAAACAAATAAATATTTTTTATCGAAAACCGTGTCACATTTATAACATTTTCCCTCCCGTATATATATTTAATTCTGACATCAAAAACACTCTTCATAACAGGCATTTTAAAAGCCCAAGTTAACGGGTTAACCGAACGTTCAATCCATGTGTTATATCGGTAATGAGCTTCGTCCGACTTAAGCCTTTTGAAATGAACATTTCGTTAATTGCCTGCCATTTCCAATTTGTTTTCATCCTCGGAATCTATGAAAGAGAAATTGAAACGGAAAACGCAGTTATCGGTTTGTTTATTTACGGATGGGTGGGGAAGTTACTCACACTGCGAGTTTTTTGCTCTGATGGGATTGCATAGCAATTTTCCTAAAATAATATTTAAAATCATACGGGCGTGGGAATATTAAGTAAATAAAGTATACTGTAAAGTAAATAAAGTAAGGCTTAAAAAATAAAAATGGATATAAATACGCCGTGTTTGGTATCATTTGAAAGAGCCTCACTTGTACATTTCCAAAATATTGCCCAAATTTAAAAACACGCCCTCTAGCGGACAAAAACTCATAAGTAAAAAAAAAAATAACACCAAAACTGTTTAAATGAAAAAAAGTTAAAAACTAAAACCCGAATAGGTACGACAAAAGAACGACGCTGAAAAAGTATGAAACAAGATTTTCAGGATAGAACAAAAAGAAAAGCCGTAGTCACACGCTAAAGGTACCAAGTTACCAACCTAAACACTTTAATACCGTGTGACTACGGCTTTTCTTTTTGTTCTATCCTGAAAATCTTGTTTCATACCTTTTCAGCGTCGTTCTTTTTATATATACAGATGGAAGCCAGACAGAATAGTGTAAAAAAAAGAAATACACTGTTGCTAACAGAGCTAAAAAATCTTCCGTCGAAGCTGCGGGATGTTCACAGGATACCGCGGCCTCGACATAAAGGGCTAAGAAGGAACATGGGTGGTTTTTAGTCAGTTGAAGTCTGGCCTTTCGCTCTGCTTAAGAGCGGGAGAAATACTAAATAATACTGTAAAGTAACTAATGTGGTACACATTTGTGCGTACTTAAGGCGCTGACAAGAGCCAAATAGGCTTGTATTGAACAATTTTTTAGCCAAATCTATACAGTTTGACACGGCGGAAAAAATATATGATACTCTTGAACATATTTCTGATAATTTCGTTGTTTTCAAAACACGTTTTTGAAAAGTTTTCTCGATACAAAAAAATGGTTATCTAACCTCTTAAAATGATCTTCCAACAAAAATATCTGTATTACTGATCAACGTACGTTGGTAAAATTTATAACAATAACGTACCATATTTAAATACAAAATTTGGTTGTTTTTAATTTTTGATTATTTAATAAATTATTTTGATGTAATTAATCATTATATGGTTTGTAAGAAGTTCGAGCGTTGCGTCATCGCGCTCTCTTTCTTACCTAAGCAATCCGACAGTGAGCGCTTAGGCGCGGTGCTAGACGGACGTATGTCACTTTGCGCCGCACTGACAGCTATCCGTTCATCTATAAATTATTATTGACCGCGTCACAATGTTAGTCCAGGATCCACGGTACATTTTTTCACTTGATTACTATCAAGCTAATTTTCCGTGAGCAGCTGCATTTTGATGAGACGCCAACATTACCCTATACGAAAACTCTCGATTGTGGTAGGTAATAGGGGCAGCAGGGATAAAATATATATTGATTATATGTATAATTATTTATTTGATGATTTTCAAAAATCTATTACTAACTATTTTATTTTTATCTGATGATCATTATCTAAATCCAACATGTATTGATAACGATCATCAAAAATTACTACAAACCAGCTGTTTTTTAGGGGTCCGTAGCCGAATGGCAAAAAACGGAACCCTTATAGATTCGTCATGTCTGTTTGTCCGTCTGTCCACCCGTATGTCACAGCCACTTCATTCGGAAACTATTGAGACTACACAGTTGAAACTCTACAAGTATTCTGTGAACCGCTTTACGATTTTTATACAAAAATAAAAAAAAGGATTTAGGGGGTCGCCCCATACATGGAACTGAAACTATTTTTTTTTTTCATCAAACCTATACCTACGTGTGGGGTGTCTATAGACATTAGACAGGTCTTTAAAAATGACATTGAGGTTCCACAAACAATTTTTTCTCAAAGCCAATCGTTTGGAAGACAGACACTTCCAAATTTGTAAAATGGCGACCGGCCTCGCGGTCGCTTGCCTTCGGTATTGCCAACAATGACCAGCTTTTCAAGGCTGCTATCTCCTCTTTGCATTATGTGGCCGAAATAAGACAAAATACGCTGTAGGCAAACTGTTGACAATCGAGTCTTGATATCGAGTTGGTAAAGGATAGACACATTTGTGCGTTTGGCCGTCCATGGAATTCGGAGAATCCGCCTAAAACACCACATTTCGAATGCGTCTATCCTCTGTCTTACTCTTATTTGGATTGTCCATGTCTTAACTTGTGGGGAACAATGCTCCTTCCGAGAAGCCTGTGCCTGAAAAGGAACCGATCCAGGCTGATGATGGTTTCGTGATGGTGTTGAGGAGGAAGCGCCGTCAGCGAACCATCAAGAACCGCTGCGGCACGGCTCCATCGGAGCCCAATGTGCATATTCGTGCCGCAAAGCCGAACACTCCTTTGTACCTCTCCCGTCTACATTACACCACTACGACGGAGGACATCGTGGAGTACGTGCGCCAGAAGGTCAAGTACGTGGCGAGAGTGCAGCTGCTCGAGTCGCGCCACAACGTCAACTTTAAGGCGTTTGTGGTGCGAGTACCGACATGCTACCTGCACCTCGTCTTGGAAGAGGACTTTTGGCCGCAGGGGGTGGTGTTTCGACGCTTCCGCGGGCAAGTGCCACATGATCGCACAGTGACGTAGTGCAAGTGTAGTGATACTAATATAGTTTTAAGGTTTTGTTTACTAACACAAGCTGTCAATTATATCGTATGTATGTTAGTCTGTAAGGTATTTATCTATGGGCCAAAGTAGCCTGAAAATAAATAAATATTATTATTATTATTATTAACTCTATGGAGGAAAATCAGGAAAACTAGTGCTCTGACCAAACGGGCCTTCGTTTTAAAACTTATACCACGTTTTTCCCAGATGTTCCGGGGGCGTAATATAGCATCTTTAGCCATGGCTATCCGCCGTTTTATTTCTGTGACGCAGCTACCTTCATTACTTATATTGGAGCCCAGTTAATCGTAGCTGTCCACCCACAGTATGCCTTAGATGTTATAGGCGCCCGATAGCTTTCCCGCACGATCTTTCACCATAAGCTTGGTTTTCTGCCTATTTATTGCAAACCCTACTTTGCCACTTTCCACTTCCAATCTGTGCCGTATCTCTTTCATGTTGCCAAATGTTGTAGCAAGGAGAACGGTGTCATCAGTGTACCTCAGATTGGAAATCCACTTTCCACCAACAGTAAACCCCTTGTCCCAGCCCTAAAGAGTCTTGAATGATATTACTCTTCATACATATTGAAGAGCAGAGGTGAGAGGATGCATCCCTGCCTATCGCATTTGAACAGAGTGGGTTTAATAGAAAATATCCAATCCCCAAAACCCAGTTAGTAAGTAATCATTTTTAATGACTTCGTTATCGATACATATTGGAAGGAAGGGGACTCTTTGATCAAACCATACATTTTGTAGGACAAATATTTTTTCAAATAATTTAGATAATTATCATCAGATTTAACAAAAAAAACCCAGCTGATGATTCTCAAAAGTGTTTGTACTTAACACTTTTGAGAATCATCAAACCAACATATTTTATCCCTGCTACCCCTATTACTTACCACAATCGAGAATTCGAGAGTTTCGTGCAGGAAATTGTTGGGCGTCTCGCCGTCTCATCAAAATTAGCTTGATAGTAATCAAGTGCAAAAATGGACCGCGGATCCTGGACTATTTGTTTCTTACTTGGTAGTATGGCGCTAGGGTATCGGAAAAATTGTGGGCGTGTCCAAAAATACTGAAACATCAGAAGTCAATAGCTATTGTCATCGTCTTAAGTAGTTTATTTAAACTACGCACAATCCATTCTGGGATCATGTTACAGTAGTTGTACCACAGACATTTTCATATTTACCCGCGCATCAAAGATAATCGCTATTTATAAGTTACTAGCTGTTGCCCGCGACCTCGTTCGCGCGGAAATGTTAGCTCTCTAGTCTGAAATCGAGACTGCCTCTGGATTTACTATGTCAAATTGAATGCCAAATGCCAATCGAAACGATTATATTCCCTTAAACCAGCCCTGTCGTAAAATCTGTTCTTATACCTGACATAATTATTGTCTTAACTATGTTATTCTATCTCTCTACCAATTTTCAGGTACAAAAAGCCAAGGATTTCGTATAAGCTTATGGGAGCCCTTAGGCCAGGTCGTCCCAAATTTTTCTTAGCCAATATCTTCTACTCATAAACTATAGACTTACAAAACAGGTTGGTAGTACTTAATCAGAACTTTCATACAAACATGTGAGAGTCCTTTTTTGAGGGAAATCATCAAAAGACCTCCCGCTCTGGGCGGAGCGAAAGGGATTTTCAGACTTCTATGACTAAAAACCACCCATGATCCCTCTTAGCCTTTTGTGTCCGGGGCCACGGTATCTCTTTCGAACAACCCTTAGCCCCGGCAGGCGTCGGCCTTGCCGGCCCCTGCAAAGTTGCTGATATTTGTTTATGGCGCGCATGGAACACGAATGCTCCGTTGACACGGCCTTTCGTGGTCATAAGACCATTACTCACCGTCAATAGGCGCGACATGTGAGAGCCCTCTAACCTCCCTAATCCGGCCCTGTTGTAAAATCTGTTCTTACCAGACGTCTACTAACTATAAACTGTGTCCCTGCTTGGACCACATTTGCCCAATATCTTTTAGTCGAATGAAATGAGTTCAAAATTGGCTTATTCTCCAAAAAGCCTGAAGTTACTTATGAGATATTGCATTCCTCAATAACCTTCTTCAAACGAATTCTCAACCAAAAAATTATCTACTTAACTTAAAAATACACCTTTTGATGAGCGCTTTTCAACGATAAACTTAGTTCTGAGCTTCGGATGGAGTTTTACCCGCGCTTTTATAATGCGCACTAAACTTTTTCTATTTGTGCGAACTGAACTCCAAAATTATCAGGAAAACAAGGGGATGAAGAAGAAAGAAAAAAATTAACCAAGTTTAAGGAGTTTTAGGTCTAAGTAGAAATAATTAACAAAAATACCGGTAAAGAAATGAATTGTGAAAGTTTGTCTTCTGTGAGGTGTTGCTAATAAAATTGTGCAAAGGAACGTAAAAAATCACCCAATATTAAAACGAAAGAATTTCGTAACATGAAAATTGAATATAATAGCTGAGGCACAAGTGCGCTTCCTAAGATAAATTGGTACATGTACTCGTATAAAACATTTTTAAGAAGAAACAGAGTACTAACTTTTTACTGGTGCAGGACCAAACGACTTTTTGAGTACTGTGGAGCATCGTTGTTCGAGTAATAATTAATCGGAAACTGAAGTAGGCTAGGTACATGGCTCTATTTTTTTTTTCGAACAAAACAAGATATTTATAATAAAAAAAAAACACGAGAAATAAAATAACGTGCCTCGAAGTGTCGCAAAATCAGCTAAAGAATGCTCGAATGGCAAGATATAAATAGAAGTTCCATCGGCTAGAGACACAAAATAATAATATTGTTTTATTTGGGAAAAAAACAAATACACATGGATAGAATTACGGCGCTGGCGTTATTTTGCTTTCAGTAGTATTGTATATTTTTAGAGCCATTCGCTAGACAGATAAAATGCGAATGGCTTGAATGGCCGATTACGGCGTGGGCTTTATTGTTTTGAATGGTATATTTTAAGGGGTATCGATTTTATACTAAGAAAATGTATATTTGTTGCTTTTAATTACTAAATTTCGGACCAGATAAATATTAATAATTGAACATGGTCTGAACTCGAATGATCGTATTTAAAGTTGCTGTTGCTATATAATATAACCTTACATGCTTGAGCTTACACGTTGAAGCTTGTTACGTTCAAATGCAAGAGTGTCAATAGGTCGGTCGAATGTGGGAAGGGTCTCTGTCAGTCAGCGGACATTGTGGCATTGTGGTTACAGGAGACTTGGCGTTTGGCTCACGACGTACAATCCCTGGGCAACCTCGATGAAGCATTTTCCTTTACTGGAAACTGTAATCGATACATCCGCTTGAGTGCTTAGAGGTAAGCCGTGCGGTGGAGTCGGTTTGCCCAAAGGAAGGCGATGTTGACAACGGTATCAGTAACTACGTGTATGACCGTGTGACTACCTTTATCGAAGGCAGTGCTTCACGATCGGTCAATGCTATTGCAATTTAACCGAGTTTACAGAGTGCCTCAGTTAAACGCGATTATTGAAAGTAATGATGTGGAATTTGCGTTCATTCTCGGAGACTCTCAAGGTGCATCAAGGTGAGCTGTTCGCTAAAGAGTTCTTGACTTTTAGCTCGGAACAAACTTGAGTAGACGTTGAGTGGCTTCTCGCGATACTTAGGTATAAAGTTGTGAGTTAAACACAAGGGTGCGAAGCTTAGTCTTGGATGTGTGCGTAGTCTGATCACTATTCCTTACTCATTGAATGTAAGGTGGATTCTTTTAAACGTTTCAACCTGTCGAAATAAAAAAAAAACCTATTGTGGGAAGGAGCGGATCGCGAGGCCGGATGACAGAGCAGGCTAGAAAAAAATAAAAAGTATTCTTAGATGTGAGAAAACCTCAAGTCATAGGGGAAAATTCCCGCCTTTATTCATCTGCAAAATACAACGTTTATTTGAAACATTCAAAGAGTAAAGTTTGTTAGTACAAACAGGGAGAGCAGGAAGGTGATGAGTGTGTGTTCTCTCCACAAACTTGCCCTTACCTCTCGCCTAGCTCGGAACGTAAACGGAATATCAAATTGCATTAGAATTTTAAGAGCGTCAGTAATTAACACGGGGTGTCTAATGGTGTTATCTATGGTGGAAACAGTTTCTGTTTGCAACTCCTGTTTATTTTCATATAAAGTTATGTAATGGACGGTGAAATGTATTCTTTAATAATATAATATATTAATATAATTATGGCGTACTAATTATATCGAAGCTGATAATATGTGAATCTTTAAATGTATTTACTAGCTGACCTGGCATGCGTTGCAATGCCCTTTCTCCTACCTACTACCTGCCTACGTACCAACTACATACCTACCACCAACCTACCTACTGCCTACTTATTTCTTACCTACTACCTATGTTTCGGAAACGGTGAAAAAATATTGACCCAAAAATTTACCATAATGTCTATAATCAACATTAAGGTCTTGTAAGAAGTTATAATTATATTTTTAGTGAACTGACGTCTCATTGGTGTATTATTTGTTTCAGGTAAAGACATCTAGCAGTAAATGGAGGATGGTGGAAAGTGAGATGTTGATTTGGTTTGATGACACATTTTTTGTTAAACGATAAGCACTCGATAAGTTATTACAAAAGTAAGGTAAAGCCAATTTATTATTTTAAAAATAACATCTTGGGTCGGCGGTTACCTTCCTGGGTAAGACTACTGACACGAAATTAAGCACTTAATGTTAGCGTGTCGATGACAAATCTTAAGTAAGTAAATTAAATTAATTTGGCCCAATATTCAGAGCTATGCGAACTCCGCTTGCTGATGCAGTCCTAAGATCAGCAAGTGTACAGGTGTCAGGGCATCCAGTGCAAGATGTGAGGTAGTCCATTGTCTGTGGAGATACTCCGCATGAGTATGTATCATAAGTGTGTACTTAAGATCTGAACCGTCCATGAACCCCCATGGCTGGTTAATGGTAGCGCTGATACTTTGTATGAGCTCACAAAGGTTCTTCCTGTTTCTCAGGCAGGTTACAGATTTCGATGAGGTTGAGATTGGCCTGTTCCAGTGACACAATTTTGCTCAAGACTGCTTTCGTTCATGTTGTAAAACCAAGAGGTCTGAGTGAGGGCTTTTTGCCGCGAGCACGTTGCGAACTCGCGGCGAGCTCGCTTCGCACTCGCCCCACTTTCCAGTCGCTCGCAACTCGCTAGTGTGATAAAGCCCTGACAATCTCTGCGACTTGCTTCTTTAGACCAAAGCGGCAAACTAGTAGTTCGGTTTTCTGACACAATTTAGATTGCTATCGACACGCTTAGAAGAAGATCGACTTCACTGGTGTGAAATTGGAGTGAATGTTCGCATTGAGATATTATATTATAATTATATGCCTTGAAAGACGAGTGTTCTATGCACAATGCATTAATGTCTTGTTAGATCTCAAGTGATTTAGCGCAGCTTTGATTGTTTATTAGAGATAGGTGATATTTAACGAACCACAGCCGATGAATTTAAATTGTAGGGATATAGAACGAAATCTATCTAATCTATAGACCACAATAACGGGCCAAGTGCAAGTCGGGCTTGCACATGAAGGGTTCCGTTCCATCGTAGTAGGAAAGCTCCCTTAGGAGTTTGTATTTTGTCACAGTGCTGCAGTGTTTGTATGAATGACATAGTTATATTTACTGATGTATGACAAAGTTATGTTTTTTTAATGTGCTATAGGTATCTCTAAAACTGCCGACATATTATTATAAGAACTATTACGGGAAGCGAACCGTCGCTTATTTAATACCTGGGTAAGGCCGATAAAAATGGATTATTTTAGATAGCTCCAGCGTCCGGTAAGTAATAAAATAGAATCTTATATATTACCTTAATTATTCTTTTTTCTTAGCTTTGTATATTAATTGTTCTAGTAGGGCTAACTATACTAACAATTCTCAAAACATAATTATTAATTATTTTTCATAAAAATAGTATGTGATCACAACATTTTCTATACAAAATAAAATGTCCCACACTCGCCCTGGGGCCTTATAAATCAATTTTGAAATTTTGCTGTATTTTTATTTGACCGTTTTAAAGTTCTTATGAATAAAATAATACCTATTCTACAAAATTACAGTGTCAGGCAGGATTAGATAATAATCAAATAATAAAATTCTGGTACATAACATCGTGTCCACAGATTTGATGCTTTTAAGTAACGTATTTTATGTTACGATTTATTTTACTAAAACTTAGCATTTGAGCAGCAGAATTCATTTCTATAATATGGCAACACCATAGCCTACCTGTCTATGCTACGTCTTTCACTCGTCGGCCATAGTTTGTAGTGTGAGCTTTTGTTTTCGAGCGGAACGGAGTCATTTTTGTCGGTTATAAATTGATTGCAGCTGAATAAAGGTAAAACTGTATTCATTTATTAAAGTATATTTATTATTTTGATGAATCTAATGTATAAGGAATAGCTAGAGGCTGTGTACGTGCTTTTATTCTTGTCGTTTAACCGTTAAAGTGAAAATGTCTTGACGAGAGGTTAGCTTTTAAGTGACATTTATGTTACATGTTTATGTAACGTTACTTAAAAGTGATGTAAGGCCTAAGTAAGTAAGTACATGTACATGTACCTTAAGTGTGTAATTCCTTTTGTAAACAGGTATTAAATAAATGATTGTGCAAAAAGGAGTTTTTTCTTATATTGGAGACGTGCAATGCGTGATTTTACAAAACTTTTATGTTACTTTTAAGTTATCCAGCCACACACTTTTATGTTACTTTTAAGTCACATGAGGCCAATTTTACGGCCTTACCTTAACCCTAATTAATGACGTTCCAACAAAAGTACAGTCAACAGCAAAAGTAGATGATCAAAATCAGAAATTCAATACTAATGAACGGAGTTCGCGTCAGAACTGTGTGGCGTCGAAGTGATTCAAAAGTATGTGATTGTAAATTATAACAAACATTTACTACTAGTACAACTGCCATATATTGTGATCAGTTTTTACTCCAAAAGTTAATAAACTCAATTCGCTCCAGAACTAAGCAGCAGTTGTACCAGTAGTAAATGTTTGGTATAATTTACAATCACATACTTTTGAATCACTTCGACGCCACACAGTTCTGACGCGAACTCCGTTCGTTAGTATTGAATTTCTGATTTTGATCATCTACTTTTGCTGTTGACTGTACAATCAGAAATAACAAATAATAATTACAAAATTAAATACAAACAATACTTTGATACTTACTCTTTGAAAATGCATCATCCTGTTTAAATTTTATTCACTAAAGTTGTTAGCATCGACGCGATGTCCGACCCGTGCCGTGGTTGTTTTGATCTTTGTTAGTTATTACTTACTAACTACCTCCCATTTTGTTTTAAAGTATGTGTGAACTATAAATTATCTATGTTTATTTGTTACTTACCTACATTAGTATTAAGAAAGAAGAAGAAGAAGAAAAAGTGTTTATTGGTTTCCCGATAAGATAGCTAGCTAGATAAGATAGCTTTTAAGTGTTTCAACATCCGGACAAACCTACTGAGGTTTTTGTGATTTTTATGTTTATTTTTGTTTTGTTCTTTATTTAGTAAACAATAAAAAATTAAAAAAAAATATCTCGTTCAAACCAATTTTGGTTGAAAGTTTTGATTGCGATCTGTAGATCGCTTAGGTACCTATATATTTTTTAGATTTTTCACTTGCTTAGTTTAAAAGTTAGAGGGAGACATTTTACCTATTTGTATGTGTATGATTATCTTTCAAACGATTGTCTTTGAGAAAAAATAGTTTCAGGAACCTCAACGTCATTTTAAAAGACCTGTCCCACACGAATAAGTTTGATGAATTCATTTTTTTAAAGTTTCAGTTCCATGTATGGAAAGTTTTTTTTTTTGTACTAAAATCTTAAAGCGGTTCACAGAAAATATATCTACCTACCAAGTTTCAACTGTGTAGTCTTGGCTGTGACATACGGACGGACAGACGGACAGAAATTTTTTAGTCAACCCATTTGCAATAGGTATATTTATTGACAATTTAATTGAATATAAAATACCTTTCATCTATTAACCAGCTCGGTGAAGGTCGTTCTATGGGGGAATCTTACACTATTTGAGGCTAGCGTGGAACACGAACGGTCTGTCGTGTTCATAAGACGGACGGATGGTGAAGTTAAGTAATTTTTCACTTTCTTGAGTTGCAATTGGTATTTTTTTTTTCAAAAAACTTTGTTTCTATTTATGTCGGTCACTGTTAAAATGAATGCATGTCAAAGTAGTAGGTCAAGTTCAATGCGATCCCAATTATTCCGTTAATGGATATGCGGTAACTATTTGTGAAAATAATTTCGCTTGGCGTTTATTTGCTTTTTTGGACATTTTCACCGGCTGGGGTGAATGAGCAATAAATACTGGTGGGATTTCGATGGTTGATTTTTATTTGAATGCTAGTCCAATATTATAAATTATTGAATAAAAAAAATATGTTTGTAAAATATAATTTTTGTTAGGTACAGTTCTCAGATCAATTAGTCTAATGCCTTAACATTTATTGCTATTAGCGTGCATATTTTGATGTGAATGGTTAAATAAACTGTAAAATATCGCCCAAATGTCATCCTATAGGATTTTGTTTTTTTTTTAGAGAAATTTAATTTTTTCACGAAGTTTTGTTCAAATTATAACAAAACATACACGTAGGTATATTGGAAGGCTATTTCGCGCGTTTGCTTTCCCACGCGGTACGTATTTACCTAGCCGTATACAGTTACAGCGGCGAACCACGGTGGAAATATCTCGCCGCCAGCTATTTGCTATTTTCAACGAAGGCTTTAACAATAGTCAGCTTGTAAACGTCGCGCTTTTACAAGAAAATAAAAAGTTAAGCTTGTTTATTGTAACAAAGTGTGATCTGACACTTCAAGTTAACGTGTCACGGTGTTTTCTTCTTTCGTCTTTCCGTTCATTCCGCTGTATTTTTTTAATGTTTTATTACGTCGTTACTCCGTCGTTTATAAACGCATTTCATTTGAAAAAAATATATAATATAATATAAATTTTGTTCCATATAAATTTTATAAAAATTCAGTAGTTTGTTTTTTTTTGGTGTGAAGATTTGGTCGGAGAGAAGTTTTTAGTAACTCGCGCAAGGTCATTGCCCGCATCGATCGTGTCGCCAACGCTAGCTTTGCGCAAGTCCGTGCGATGGTAGCGCCCTCTGTGCGCTAACCGACATCAGAGGTCGGTTAGGTATGTACGTTCGTACGGCAAAAACACAAGCAGAAATTGTTCAGCGTATTTAGTCTCAAAGAGAGCGTCTGTGGGCGCAGACGGCGCCCCCGACCTTGTACCGGCGACAGAACGCCGACCGCGCGGCAGTCGTTCCCACTAAATTCGTAACTGTGATAAAAACAAACACCAAAGTAATAGTTAGGTATTTACAAAACTTCTATAATGTGTCTTCAATAACGTAGTATTACTTTATAAAAGTCTTAGGAAGGTTTCTTTTGCGGTTATCCATGGGTGTGGTTTAATGACTTGTTCTTACGTAGCGTAGCCGTAGGGAGCGTGCTCGGACAGCCATGTGATCTATCTCACACTGCATTGGCGCCAATTCCCTTAGAACTCTGCGATGCAACTGAATCTGCGCATTGCAATCCACAAGCTTAAGCTCTAAAATTGCTTGCACCATGACCGTCGCAGTTGACGCAGGCTATAATGAACCTTCACGCAATAGAGTTACGGTCGAAATTTGTGTGGAGCATTTATGCTGTTTCATAAATCACTCGTAGCGCTCTATGTATCCGTATTATTATATTGCAAGACAACTCTATACGGCGGCGGGTTTGCAACTGCGTCGAACTTTTCATTCATGCGCCACTTTACCACGGCGAGACATATTCAGAGCTATAGATGTATTTAGGGCCCATTCATGATTTTCAGCAGTATTATCGATGCATAGAAGTATGTATGTACTGCATCTGTATAAAGGGCATCGTACCGCAGACTTACGACCGATATGGAAACTAAATGAAAAGGGATATCGTTCACATTATTCATTATCATGGTTACTGAGGTGTGGTGGAAAAATTGACTGTATGAATATGTGAGAGTTTTGTTTGGTTAATGGGCCTATGGAATGATTCAGAAGTGTGGTTAAACATTAATTTATAACAAAACCCATATTTTATGGTTTTATCATAATAAAGAAATACAGAAAAGAACAGAAAAATATATTTCAATACAACAACAAATCGAAAAAATTACAATACAGAAATCGAACCTAGTAAAGAGTAGGTCGAAGGGAGGGTATCATAACTTCATAACTCCCTACCCCCACGGTAGGGAGTTTTCGCTGCTCCGCTGTGGCAAATAATATTATTAAAGTTTAATTCTGGAAGATCATTGATTACTGGAATAAAATAAGTTATACTTAAATCGTTGGTCATACAATTTCATTGAGTAAATAAACATAACATAACATCACATTAAGATTAAGAGGCTTCCCCTTACACATGGAACTGGAACGATTTTTTTTTTCATCAAACCTGTTTGTGTGGGTAGTCTATAGATTAAAATTTAAAAATTACATTGAGGTTCCTGAACCCATTTTTTTAAAGTCAATCGTTTGAAAGATAGACACTTCCAAAGTGGTAAAATGAGGTCCCCCCCCCCCCCTCCAACTTCTAAATAAATAGAGGGAACAATAAAAAAATGGCTGTGGATCGCAAAACTTTCAACCAAAACTACATAGTTTGAACGAAATGTGGTTTATGACATTTCAAAAACCGCAATATTACTTTGTCAGTCATACATATCTTTGAAAAACAAACTAATCACAAAATGTGCATTTCTGTTGCCGCTACAACAACAAATAATACAAATTAATGGGGGGGGGGGGGGGGGGGGGTTTCCTTACTACGGTGGTTAGGAACCCATCATGCGCGAGTCCGACTCGTATTGAGCAGTTTTCTATATCGTGTGTTTACTTACCCCTGACTGGCTTTACATGTCGTCGAGAAATGTCTCTGAGGTATGCTGGTTTGGCTGGCTAGGTTGTTCGAAAGAGATACCGCGGCCTCGGCACAAGGGCTAAGAAGGAACATGGGTGGATTTTATTCAGTAGAAGTCTGACACTCCCTACTGCTCTTCGCACGAGGAGTCATTCGATGATTTCTCATACCCCCCCAAAAAAAACGGCTAGCTGGTTTTCTTAAGATCTTATTTGAATTTCATCTTTAAGTGCGGATTTCGAAATCCGCACATGAATCTCAAAAATCAGAGGAATCTTAGGTTCGATCTTGAGACCTGAGTTGACAGTCCAATGGGGGGATGTCAAACTACCTAAAAAAAAACGTATAATAAGAACTGCACGGTATAGCCCATAGATACATACACACTGAAAAAAAAAAGTAGTTGCCACAATCAAAATTTGGTTTAGATTGACTAAGTAACTTGTTTGCATCTGAGCCTATCAAGCACAATGATCACAGCAACTACTTTTATTTGATTGAGATATCTTGGTTAGAGTTATCACAAAACCTATTTGCAGCAATCAAGTCAAAACATAGTTCCTCCAACCAAGTTTATTCAGTGTACCATATACACGCACACATACACAATAAGTTGATTGCCTTAAACAAGAGTAACTTGTTTATACTAACCAAGTAGCTTGTTCACCCTAATAAAGTGGCTGGTTTATACTAACCAAGTAGCTTGTTCACCCTAATAAAGTGGCTGGTTTATACTAACCAAGTAGCTTGTTCACCCTAATAAAGTGGCTGGTTTATACTAACCAAGTAGCTTGTTCACCCTAATAAAGTGGCTGGTTTATACTAACCAAGTAGCTTGTTCACCCTAATAAAGTGGCTGGTTTATACTAACCAAGTAGCTTGTTCACCCTAATAAAGTGGCTGGTTTATACTAACCAAGTAGCTTGTTCACCCTAATAAAGTGGCTGGTTTATACTAACCAAGTAGCTTGTTCACCCTAATAAAGTGGCTGGTTTATACTAACCAAGTAGCTTGTTCACCCTAATAAAGTGGCTGGTTTATACTAACCAAGTAGCTTGTTCACCCTAATAAAGTGGCTTGTTTATGCTAACCAAGTAGCTTGTTCACCCTAATAAAGTGGCTTGTTTATACTTGCCAAGTAGCTTGTTCACCCTAATAAAGTGGCTTGTTTATACTTGCCAAGTAGCTTGTTCACCCTAATAAAGTAGCTTGTTAATACTTAGCAAGTAGCTTGTTCACCCTAATAAAGTGGCTTGTTTATACTTGCCAAGTAGCTTGTTCACCCTAATAAAGTGGCTTGTTTATACTAACCAAGTAGCTTGTTCACCCTAATAAATTCGCTTGTTTATACTTACCAAGTAGCTTGTTCACCCTAATAAATTCGCTTGTTTATAGTAATCAAGTAGCTTGTTCACCCTAATAAAGTGGCTTGTTTATACTTACCAAGTAACTTGTTTACCCTAAACAAGACTCTTGATACATTTAATCATGTTTCTTTTTCGGGGTTATAAAAATAATCTTGGCTGCTCCAAACAAATTAGATTAATGTACCAATCAAGTGGAACTTGATATATAATGTCACATAATGTTCGGTATTATTGTTTTGTAATACCGAATGTTGATTTAGTATTGTGTGACATTAGAAAACAAGTTTCACGGCATTGGTACATTAATCTAACTTGTTCGGAGCACACAAGATTATCTATAAAAACCCAAAGAAAAATATATGTCAAAAATTGTTAGGTAACCTACCTATCTCCTAAAAAAGTTTGTTATCCTACAGTAGGGAAAATTAAATTAAACGATATAATTATTATACAATCATAATATATTGTTAGGTTACAGACAGCGTCGCAGTTTTTTAAAGTAAGCCAATAAAGTGGCGGTGCCAAAATCTTCAAAACACTTACGATACCGTAAGTGTTTTGAAGATTTTGGCACCGCCACTGCGCAATGTTATTTAAACAGTGAGTTACCTACAGACAAAATCTTACATTTATTAAACTTAAATTAAATTTTAATTGTAACTCCTAAATTATATTTAGAACGATAAACCTAAGTTACATAAATTGTGTATGTACTCTCATAAGAGAATAACGCAATTAAGATTAATTAGACACACAGATAGTCTGACTTAATAATACTAAACACACATTATTATGGTATTAAAGTTTTTGATTAAACTTACTGATAACAAATAAAAAACTGAAAAATAATACATATTTACTGTTTCTGCGCATTAAAATCAAGTATTAGTTAACGAAAAAAACCCTGTCTAAAGAGTGGACAAAACAGTGACTTCGAGAAATGATATGTTCCGACGCCATTAGCGCGCGTTCCGACGCCATTAGCGCGCATTGAAGTTAGGGTAGTTAACAGGTCACCATATCGCACCCGGGGTGCGACACTGGCACTTAGGCAAAAATGTAGTTTTTCAGGAGAAGCATTTGAAACTTTGACACCTCACAAAACAATGACTTAAGAAAATATAGATGAGATGAACAGCTTATACCTACTACAACGTCAACTTTTAACTTTACTTTTGGATAAATATGAATTACTTTATATTGTAAACTATTGCTCCAGAATAAAAAAAAAATATGTCACAATTACCTTAGTAACAGTGTCACTATTGCTCCAGAACAAAAAACAAATATTATGTCACAATTGACCTTAGTAACAGTGTAGCTCCAAGACGCACTTGCACTGGCGGGCACTACTGACCAATAAAACGATGTGATTCGCGCCAAAACGACAATGACACTCGCGCCCTCATACGGAAACTATGCGTACTACAAAAGTAACGTTTTCGCACCAAGTAAAGGGGTGCTTTAGGATCATTTTTAGATATTTAACTCATTTTTGCATTTTTTGCATAAGTGCCAGTGTCGCACCGGGGGTGCGATATGTGAGTTACTGACTCTCTCTATTCCTATCTCTACTCTCAGTTCAAATCGTGGTTCAAATACTCTGTGCTCAACCTCAAGCAAGTTCTTTCTCGACCCGTATTGTACGCCGTCCCATAACTAGAAGATGCCATAGATTAATATCATAATTCATAAAACAAAAGTACTCTGTGACTTAATGGGCTCTCATTTAGTTTAACAATATTTAGTTTTTAAGTACCAAAGTTCCTACGCCTGATTAGTTTTAAACTAACAGGAGATGAAATCGAAAATCAAGCGTGATTCCCTAGCATATTTCATCAGCCGAGGGTTGACTGGTAGTCTCCCTGCACCTGCTTTTATCCCTTGCCATCCCTGCTGGATCAGAATGACCAACAGGACACCTTATGTGAGCTACGGGACTAACACATCAATCAATAATTCTAATGAAATCTCCTCCAAAAACACCGTGTAGGTATATGATTACTTATTTTAGACGTTACAGGTAATTCAAATTTAATCCTACCTAAGGTCGAAAATTTCAATTGTTGAATTCTTTTATACGAAGACGTATAAAAACCCCTTCGTGGTATCCATACAAAAGTTTCAACACTAGAAGCATCAGCTACAACTGAAGTAGAATTTTCAAAATAATCTTTATTTGCAACTGCATCAGTAACGGCAACATCCACCTGAACATCTAACTCAGGTATTGACTCTCTGGGCAAATAAGTAGCATTCTGCTGTGGCATTTGAATTGGCACTATACCGACTTCCGAATCAGAGTTATGCTCCCGAAAAAAATGACGTCTAAAAGAGTTCAACAATTGAAATTTTCTACCACAGTCATTTTCTATGCATACATATATTTTGAGGTCTTTCTTGCTATGAATACTGTTAAAATGGAATTTAAGTGCAGCAAAATTTAATAATTCTGATCTACATACGAAACATTTAACCATTTTAAGTAGGTACGACCTAGTTAATTACAACGCTATTTTACAATCGCTGAGCAATGACTCAGCAGCAGTCGATCCTTTATCAAACTGTGATGTGATTTTATACAGTCCTCGTTGGATGAAGTACCATGTTGCATACGAGTCAAACGAATATTCAGCATTCAAAGCCCATATAGCTTTGAAACAGGTATCAACTGCCGCTAATATATTTGTTCTTTCGTATACAGCGCAATCATTTACAACAATCAAGAATGTGGTTATTTCCGCTAAAGAAGGGCCTACAATCATGCAAAATGGCTGTGGCGAAAAACCTTTATCCATGAGTTTCTGTTTCCTCCTGTGTATTGTTTCTTTTATTTCATTATTCCTTATATGGGTTATGAAAGCGTCACGTGCCTCCACTTTCGTTGGCTTCCAAGCTTTATTTGTCTTTCTTTTGCCAGAAAAACACACAGATGAGCGAAGAAGGAGCGGTATGGCCATAAATGCCACTAAATTTGTTACTTCTTCATCGGGATCTAAAATAGAGAAAACAAATTGTCATATCTGTCACTACTTAATCAACTAGATTTTAAACCTTTTGAAGAACCGTGAGAAACTCTTCCTTTTTGTAATAAAAAAAATACACTTACGATCGGCAAGCTCAGCAATTTCCGTATAAAAATTATCTTTGGTTTTTCTCTGGTTTAGCAATCTGATAATGCTTGTCTTCAACAGTGGGAAATTTAATAGCAACTTTTTGGTGTGGTTTGGATGAGCAACTTCAAAATCATGCTCCAACTAGAAATAAAAAAGCACATAAATATTGGTGGACATTAAGGCACAAAGGTCCGCTTTAAGGACTAAGTGCGGAAACCTAAACCCCACAACTAGAAGTGTCCGAAAAATCGTACTGCGGACTTTAAAGACAATCCATTGAAAATAAATATTTAAAAAATCTTTGAAAATTTTAACCGTCTGCCTGGTGACAGACGGACATACAGACAGACAGACAGCGGAGTCTTAGTAATAGGGTCCCGTTTTACCCTTCTTTGGGTCAGAACCCTAAAAAGTTTTTGATATAAAACACATTTCATCCAAAATAACAGGTAGGTAATGTGAGTAAATAATTAAAAACACTTACCAAACAATAACCTAATGGCAATTTCAGTGCTGGAAAATCATCAACATATTTCTCGATGGTCGGCCCTGTTTCACCCGCATGTAAATTTCGGATTCTATGTTCACAAGTTCGTTTCCATTTTTCCTCAACTATGTACCATGGATCAGATGAGTGTTTAAGCCACGTTATATCCTCCTCAACAGAAGTAGAAGTGATAATTTCATCAGGCTCGTTAGAAAACGTTGAAGGTAGCGGTCTTGGTGATGGGCAAGAAGTTGAATTTAATGGACTTGACTCCCTGCTTTTTTTTGCCTTTACAGCTAACACTCCATGCCTTTGAAAGCGTTTCCGGGTGTTAAGGATCTGGTTTACTAGCTTGCCTCTCGCCTGTAGAGTGGTACCATTTGCTGTTTTGCAGGCTGGAATATAATATGTGGTTGACCTCTCCCCAGGGAAGAGTTCTTTTATTTCAGAGCACCACTTGTAGTATAAATCACCCCGAATTGATATGTTTTGAAATTTTTGTAGAATTTCTTTTGCTATAACAGAAGCTAATAGATTTCGAGCACTGTCTCCAGGAAGACTGTCACCTGCATGAACCAGCAGACCTGCTGTCTCTAAGTTTTCTGCGAGTAGATTCTGCAATATCTATTAACATAAAATTCAGTTGCTATAAATTTCAGTTAAAACAAAACACATTGGTGTTAATTTCTTAACATAAGAGTCGGCTCACACCGAGACGCGATGCGACGCGACACTGCGCGCACATTTTAATAAAGCGACTCAAAATATAACATTATTTACTACACAAAAAGAAACACATTTCATTGTGAGCCGCAGCCTGAGGCCGCCGTGGCGACTTGTCTCTACTATTGCAAGTGGTAAACTGCGCTGCGTGGCGTTACTAATAGTACTTTTATAAATAGATAATTATGTACATAAATGAATACTTACACCACTGTCCTGTGTAGTTTGGGATTGTGTTGATGGACTACATGGCAGTGGAAATGCAGGTGTTAAGTCATACACAACCCCTGTACCAATGCTTTGCTTTTCATTAAACACTTCCAAGGCTGTGGCTGAGATATCAAGGCTCTGAAACAACAAAACAAATTAGACTTCATTAAGGTTTACTTAATTCAAATATTAATGAATACAATGTTATTGTCACTTACTACAAGACTCGCATCATCTGAAGGCTCTTTGCCTACATATTCCGCGAACCACACCCTCCAGCAACGTAGAAACAGCACTCGTTGGCCTACTTTGGGAACGAGTTCTTTAATGGTGTCTGGCGTAAGGGCAGCTAATGCCTCCAGAGTAATTTGATTATCTGAAAGTGTACAATATTAACTACTTATTAGTAAAGTTAGTCCGAAAATTATTACCTTTTTTTATATATAACATGCTGATCATGCCCACTTCGTTGGGCGGTGACCGTGTCTACCACCGACCACCCACAACCTACCTCCCCTACAACCTGATAAACTCACAAACTTAACAAATGAACGGATACACTGATGTTTTTAGTGTTTTTTATTCATTGACATTAATTTTATTCCACCTATTCCAGGCGAAGATTAATCCAAAAACACAAAAATCATAAAAATTGGTCCAGCCGTTCTTGAGTCAAACTCATAATCAGTCAAAACCACTTTTGACTGGTGTCAGTCAAAACCTTTAAGTTCAAATGCGTTTTCTGCATTAAAAATTTGTTGAAAAAAAACCTTAACCTAATAAGTTTCTATGGAAATGTTTGTTAAATTCGTTTGACTAGTCAAAAGTAGTTTCGACTAAGAATTTTGACTGTGACATATATTGAAAGATAAAATGGATAACTAACCCATATTACAATCTGTACAAGTTTGGGACTAAATACTAATAGGACTAAATAATGTGTGGAATGTCCAATAATATTCATATTTATTTATTACGAAATCATGAATTTCATTTTACTAGTAGGTTTCGTTCGCCTAGAACTAAGATCTCGTGATGCCCACCCCTGATTTTACATTTATGCTGAACATAATGTTTGGACTTGCCTCTGACTTCCCCCTGCTAACTTGGTATGGCAATTCAACTTTAAAGTTTTTGTTGCATCTCTTATGAATCACATAATATTTAAGTTATTTAATTGTTTCTCTCACTCAATCAAATTTTAAATAAAATTATTTTTTTTCGTGGATATTTCACACATCACTATCAACACCATACTAAGCAAAGCTTGTACAGACAGACACAGTTCAAGTTACACAAGGCAAAGGCAAGGAGTGTATAGTTTGAATGTTTGATGCATATCCCACTGTACTATGGGAAACAGGAAGTTGGTATAATAAATACTTTTTTTTTAAAATAAATATTAGATACATAAAATATTATAATAACACCCAGACAGCGAACAAACATTAATGTTCATCAAACAAAATGTTTGTTCTCGGTAGGTATCGAACCCACCGCCCACAGCGCAGAAGGCAGCGCTGCTGCCAACTAAGCTATGGGGGACTACTAACATGATTAACAAGTTAGTTATGCATAACATGGTCTCTCAACTAGGTTCATGCATACAAACAGGTTAATCCTGTTTTTTTTTAATGGGTATAGCTTGCCTACCTATCAAAATGTAAAATTTTCATTTCAGATATTATGTATCTTTAATGTGTTAGTAAGCAAAAAACCTTAAATAAATAATCTAAAACCAAACATAGGCTTTTTTGCCACTAGGGTAGAGTTTGGACCAAGTACTGCCGGTCTTACACATCATGTCCTCTGCAACAACGGTTAGGTGGCTGTTGATGCCCCTGCGCATGCAGGGATGTGGTCTGATGGAAGTCATCAGTGATCATTTACGAACATCCCTTAGTTAGTGCGCTAGTAAAGTACAGTACCTATTCACAGCAACCCGCAATGAAAATACATCATCATAAAACCGTTGTTCGCACACTTCGCTATTCGTGTTCGCGTATTTTCACCAATTACGACGAAGGGTGGAGGCTCTCTTCACCTTTAACTGGCTATCTAAAAGACAATTAAGCTATACGACTAACGAAATGTTAAGAATGCTAAGAAAAAATGAGGTTAGAAATTAAATTAATTATTTGTACCTACCTAAAAACGTGCCTGCAAGCTCAGAGAGGCCCCAAGTTGTTAAAAGCTCTAAAACCTCGTCCATTTTAAACACCGCAAGCGTGCACGCTAGATAAAATAATTTTAGTTAAAGGATGCATCACAAACACATACACATAGCAAATTGATAATAAAATTGAAAGACAAACTTACCCAATACACTTACCAGTCAGGTATCTCACAAATGAACTAGTTTTTCACAGAAAATGTAAATGAACAAAAAAAACAGCTGCGGCTGGCGGCTGAGTGACGGCGGCGCGGACGGATATAAGTCACAGAGTACTTTTGTTTTATGAATTATGATATTAATCTATGGCATCTTCTAGGGGGACGGCGTACAATACGGGTCGAGAAAGAACTTGCTTGAGGTTGAGCACAGAGTATTTGAACTGAGAGTAGAGATAGGATACAGAGAGTCAGAGATGCACAGATCTACAGAGATGGCGGTGCCGCGGTGCAGTGGCGCGTGCCGGCTGGGCTGGAGGCCGGGGTTACCAACTCCTAAAAATATTTACCCCTAAGCTAAAGGCAAAAAAAAAACCCCTAAAATTGCCACATTTACTTGAACATCCCCTAAATTTTTTTTATTGGTTTGAGTCATAACAAAAAATTGCTTGATAACGCAGCAGTTCAATACAATATCTAAATGCAAAACTATAGATCAAACTGAACAATAACCAAGCCAAGGTATTTTATAATTTCTAATAAGCGTTAACAAAAGTCTCTAAATACATATGAGTAGATGATTGTATTGACCAAAAAACAGTTGATAGAAGGATTCACCTTAAGGTTGATGTTCACGGTAGCCCGCAAAAATTCAAATTTTCTTACGTTTTTATCGATTTGCAGGCCAGTGCTAGGTTGTATGTTAGTGAAAATATGATTCGCGGGTGTAAGACGTATGCAGTTACAGAATTATAATCATGAAAATCATCATTACAACCCTCCAAGTTCATGTAACTCTCAAGAATGACCTTATAATCATTCTTGGGAGTTACATTATGGAGAAAAAAAAAAAATGTTGCTTTTAAATAATACTAGCTGATGCCCGCAGCTTCACCCGCGTGGATGTCGTTCAAATTATATACTAAAACCTTCCTCTTGAATCCCTCTATCTATTAAAAAAAACCGCATCAAAATCCGTTGCGTAGTTTTAAAGATTTAAGCATACAGACAAACAAACAAACAAACAGACAGACGCGACTTTGTTTTATACTATGTAAGGAAGGATACAGTCAGTATAATGATAAATAATATATTTTCAATTTGACAACCACAATTGTTCCGCTGGTCTGTGTCAGCTAGCCTTCACTTGTCTTATCATAAAGTACAAAAGAAAAGAGTATTTACAACTAAGCAAACTTATTGAAATGCGGTAGTGGGAATCAGGAATTTATGATTCGCCACAGATTGTTTATCTCAGTTTATCTTCTGCTGGTAAATAAAAAAAAAACATGGAAAGTGATGATGGTTTTTGCACGCCACCCAAGTAAAAGCAAAAAAAAGATAAAAAGCTTCAAAAATAAATAAGAGCGAATGCGAGTTCGACTACCAATGGTGCAAAGAAGAATATGTTATTATGAATTATGGAGCAAAGTGTACTGAAGACTGTACCTAAGCGGGATTTCTTTTTCGATTGCATGATGTTTAAAAATAAATGTGTAACTTTTTTTTCTGAATTTATATTTACTATATTTTTGCAGCTTTTTTGGGAAAAATACTAGGTATATTTGTCCAAAATAAAGATGGCAACCCTAGTGGAAACCCGCAGTGACTTGATTAAGACAAACAAGCTTCTTGTTTAGGGCAAACACGCAGCTTTATTAGGGTAAAAACCTTACTTGATAGCTGCGATCAAGTTGTGTTGGAGTATTTTTAATGATGCATTTGATAGATACAACCAAGAAGGTTGATTGGGGCAAACAAGCACCTTTATTAAGGTGAACTATCAAGTATGATAGAATTTATCATTTAAACTTGATTAGGGCAAACAAGCCACTTGTTTTGAGCAAACATTATACTTTTTAAGGGTGAACATCCTACTTGATAGCCGCAATCAAGTTGTGTTGGAGTATTTTGACCGATGTTTTTGATAGATACAACTATCAGACTTGACTAAGGCAAACAAGCGTCTTGTTCAGGGCAAATACGAATCTTTATTAGGGCGATCACCGTACGTGATAGTTGCAATCATGTTGTCATGTAGTTTGTTTGTATGATGTATTGTTAAACACAACCAAGGAACTTATTTAGCGCAAACATTTAGCGCAAGATTAGATCAAGTTGTATGATTAATACAATTAATTGCAATGATAGATGCTATCAAGTCAAACCAACTTAATAAAGTTTCAATAATCTTTATTGAAGTAATCAAAATGCTTGATTGACACAACTAACTTACTTTGTTACAGTTACCATTTTTTGAACTTGTCTCTTTTTTAACTCTTCTACTATGATGTCTTGTTAAGGGTAATCAAGAAACTTGTTTGAGCGTTCAATCAAGTGAACTAGTGTTGCTGCAATCATGTCGTGATGATCAACTTAACTAAGATTTTGATTGATCTAAACAAGATATCGTCAATCAAGCTAAAAAGTCACTTGATTGAATTGCATTTTTTTCAGTGCAGTTTTGTATAATTCGGTCGGAGGACAAATGGGTATATTGAACCCTAGGGAATAAATACCATGATCCTGTTTCAAAGGAACAGATTATAGGAAAAAAAAAGATGTCGAAAATCTTATGAACAATATTATTAAACTTCGACGACCTGTCGACGACACTCCTGTATTTCCTGAAGTGTTAGGCCGAGTTCACTTACATTTCGCCAGTTATGTGTTATGTTAACATGGTACTTAAACAACATCACACGAAGAAATCAGTTTATTTACAACAATCCCAGTATTTCGGCAAATATTAGAATTTATCCTGAAATGTTTTTAATATACCAAGTAGACAGGGAGACCAGGGAGTCTCATGGGACCCCAGTATGAGTTCCAGTTATAGAGGTTTCTCACTTATCCAAGTCCCAGTTAACCAAGTTTCACTGTAGTAAAACTGTAGTAAAGTAAAGTAAATTTTGACCTTCGAAAAGTGCTGATTATCAGCCTAGTTTGAATAAATGAATTTTGATTTTGATTTTGACCTTGTTGAAAACTGTTGAAATAAAAAGGCAAAAATAGTTTACTACCACCATAATAAGACTAGAGCAAGACTTATCAACATTACAATATTCAGCTTTATTTCAACAGCATAAGGTTGAAAATCTACTAAAGAAAGTTTACGACTTCTCGACCGTAGCGTCGTTATTAGTGTAGAGCTAGACTGCCTGCCGTGTGTAAAAATACAGTACCAAACATAAAACACATTATTAATTGAAAATAGGGCTTGTTTGGTTGACACCGAGTCGCTCCACATTACATGAGACATTACTTTAGAACTTTAGGTTTAATCCAAATTAAATCAAGAATCAAAGAACTGCTGTAATCATAATACCAAAGTATTGTACCAAAGTTAGCTCAATTCTGGGTCAAGCTCGCCATTGGACATTAGTAATATTACGGCTTATTTTTATTCTGTGTGCAATAAAAAATAATGACAAGAAGTCTGCCAAAATATAAATCTCAGCGCAATCGCTAACCTCTTACCGACAAATGAGAAACCACTAACCTAATTCTTCAGAATAGTTATATGTAATAATACATATAATCTGTCTCGTCTCATGGTTCATTTCCTTTCAAATAAGAAATAGATCAAAGTTCCGGTCCAATCGAGCGGTCATGCTGCGGACTTTGAGAGAATTATAAGACAAACTGTAATATCGTAGACTTTCGTAGCAATGTAGCGCGAACCAAACATTCGTAGCAGAGCGCGTACCAAATATTCGTAGCAACGTAGCGCGTAGCAAAGTTTTCGTAGCAGCGTAGCGGGTAAGCTTTTGGGTTGGTCTCGCGAAATGCGATCGATTGCCAGCCACGCATTTCAAGGCGAAATGCTTTGGCCCAAAGACGCTTTACGACGCACTGGGAATTTATATAGGACTTTATCAGTTTCAACGTTATACTATTTAGTACTCTTCTTCTTTAGCGTGTGGTAGTGCCTAACCTCGTGACAGAGTTTAAATGCCGCCCATAGGCGCCTGAGCTAGGTTAGATTGAGTTTTAAAACTTATCTAAAAAATATATAATTTCTCTTTAACAACACATCAAATAAATTATAGAGCTTTTATAATTCAAACATTATTGATTCATTGATCATAAAACACAGATTTTGGGTTCGCTGTATGGTCGGAAAAAAAGCAAACACGACAACGTAATTTTTCTTGTATTGACTATATTATGATACTGCACCCTGACTGGGACTACCGCATTTCTCTTTCAACAACGATTTTTTTTTTATTTTAAGATATTCCGTTAAGGTAATGTGAGTAGAAGGTGAGATACAAGGTGAGGTCATGCACCAACCCTTATATTGTGCGAGATATTTCTACGAGTATTGCCGCTGCCTTAATTAATGAACCATTTTGCTGTTCAAGTTAGGGATAGAACGAATGTTCAAAATATGATTAAAATATTTAATCCTGAAAGATTTTAATGTAGGGGAACCCTTAAGAGCCCCAGGATGTATGTAACAGAAATTTGCAAGAAAATATGTCTACTTCTAAGAGTGGGTCCCAAAATACACGCAAGCTTGACAGCCTTGAAATTTAATAAAATATGTGGAAATGTTTGCCTCATATGTCGTTTTATTCAAAACACACTCATTATCAAAAGCAATGATAGCCTCAACAATCGATTTAGTTTAGATATGAGCCAGTCTGTGCGAGATGTCCGAAGCGCTAGACGCTTTTTTCATATCGGTGCGGTTTACGTTATTTTAAAGTTAGATTAACAGCAAAATACCAATAGAATATATAAAATATATTAAAATCGGTGTTGAAAAGGTATATGGTTTGTGCGTTCGTGCGTTTTTTACTTTACGTACAAAAAAGGAGAAGAGAAAAAAAACGGAGAGTGAGAAGTAAGTACCTACACAAAATAAATATTATTGTTTATGTTTTTTTTTTATATTTTATTGAATAGCCTTATTGGTGTGTCGTTAGCGCGAGTTGTTTCTCAGCCATGGTGCCTAGATTTGTGCCTTGTTCATGGCAATTTACTCGATCCAGAGATCGGTCCCAGAACCGGGACCCGGTTTCGATTGCCGGGTTGGGGAAGCAGTAGGACAGCCGGACTAAGCATGAGCCCAGCAATATAGATACAATTTCCAAAAAATAATGACCACATATTTTTTTTCTTTTTTCACGTAAACTAAAAATGAAGACGATACAGTGCTTCGAAAAATCGTGTGACGTCATATGATAGTACATTTTGTACCTTCAAATGACGTTTCAAGCCCCACTCCATGATCTTTGACGCGCTAATAGCTTCGTCAATTTTTATTGATTTGATAAAACAAAAAACACGTATCCAATATTTTTCGATAATCTAACTGACGGACTAAACAGAATCATATTTTTTGATTTAGTCCGATCCCCTATTGCACTTGCGACTACTAGACCAACTTCAACAAAATGTCAATATGTTTGTAAATGTTAAGAATAGAGTCGAATTGCGAAACGTCTCGTAGTCTTGATGAAGATAATATTTTTTAAACAAAAGCCTACATTAAATACCGGTAGGTAATTAAAATAAATTAGATGATGGATGATATAAAAAATCAATAAGACAAATAAAAACAATAGGGTAGTGGACTGACTAAAAAAATATGATTCTGTTTAGTTCGTCTGATATATCGAAAAATGTTGGATACGTGTTTTTTAAAACAAAAACACGTATCCAACATTTTTCGATAAATCTTATCAAATTAATAAATATTGAAGAAAATGAAACGTGTCAAAGATCGAGAGTAGGGGCTGGTGACGTCACTTTCTGGTAAAAAATGTTCTAAATTGTGATGTCGCGCGACTTTTCGAAGTACTGTATCTTCTTCATTTATTGTTTACGTGAAAAAAGGAAAAAAATACGCGTGCAATATTTTTTGGAAATCTATCTGACGGACTAATTAGATTGTTTTGTCAACTACCCTATGGTTGCCCTGTACTTGACACGACTTAAATGTTTCGTTGGCGTTGTAAAAAGACGGTGTTATTTAATCAGCTTTCTTATTACCCCGTTGTTTACATAAACAATTATACAATCAAACGTAGGGTTCCGTGTACAAAAAAAAAATATTGTGTTTTGACTGACAAGATAATTTATTTATCATTAACCACCAGTCGCGTAGCCTCGTAGCATTCTCGTAGCTAGTAGGCTCGTAGCCCGTAGCCTCGTAACTGACTGTCGACATTAAAACTATGCCTAATGTATGTCAGTACGGATGTTTATCCAATTAATTGTGTTCCGAATCAGAATAAATTTAGCTCAGTGGAGTGTATTGTAATTCTGTAATTATTATGACGTTATTAAATTCTTCTTCTTCTTATCGTGTGGGCAGTAAGGTCTAACGGTCTAACACACCCTGGTGTGCCACGGAATAATCTTTTTATCAGGCAATCAGGTGATTAAAGCCTGCAATGTCCTCTAGAAACAACTTTACAAAGTATACTTCCAGTGGGGGAACCTACGATCAGCGGGTCACAAGGTAAATGCCTAAACCACTCGACCACGGAGGCAGCCAAGTTATTTAATTAAGTTTGTAACTATTATAGTGGTTGCGGTATCTGTAATGATATAAATTTCCGCTTCCTTTTAAGGTTGAAGTTATGTGTATAGTTATGGGGTCAGTATAAGCAAAGCACTTTTAACAAAGTTTTATGACCAAACTCAATATTGACAGGGGTAATTTTAATAAAAAAAAACAAAACAAAAAAATCTAACGAAAAAAAATAAACGATTAGTTTCTCTGAAATCTCTAAACAAACTACTAAAGTATAAAAAATTGTAAATTTATCTGCCTTCGAAATAATTACGATTGCGAAGCCACCCTCGTAACCACTCTATAAATCAAAGAAGATAAACTGACTATTCAAGAAACAGCTACTCGTGATGTTATAACAAATGACTCCAAGAAAATGAACTTAAAACATCAATTTGACTTTAGGGAAATACAATCTAGAAAAACCCGGCTACACAGAATACTCTTGCAGAATTTTATACGAAAAGACTTTTCTAAGCATTTTATATGAGTGAATAAAGCTAAAATGTGGGGTTTCACAGGCAAAAACTTCAAGCTTAACATTGTACGGGTTTTACACATTCCTTAGAAAATAAAAATGCTTTTATGCTCCAGCTATGAGACTTTTTTTTATATTATTTGGGACAAGCCCGTCACACTATTCCCAAACCACTGTAACTCCTGTTAGCCAGATTCAACAGTGGCGACCACAAGAAAAGCGCCGAGACAATGAAGCTCGACGAAGTCCCAGAGAAGCGATTTAACTGTCTTTGATCCCGCAACGAAATTAATCAGAAAAGAATAGCGGAGGAGTAGGAAAAAACATAATTTCCACTTCCCTCCATATCAGCAGGAGACAGAACAGAACAAGGTCAATAGGCACACAGGGACGTATACAACTGAAATAAGCCCAGTTGCCTAGCACCACGGATATTATTGTCAATAATATTACTGGGTTCTAAGTTGTGAGCTGTTATATTTGATTCCAATAATAGGTATGACAAAAATGCTTGAACGCACGGAAATTTGATCTAGTTTCTACAAGGTCCGTATGTATACTCCGTATAGTAAATAACTCCGGATGTAACCTGTACACTATTTAACATAATATTACGTTCATTCTGCCAAAGACTACACTCCCACAAAATGTGATGTGCAGTTTGTTCAAATTCGCAGTCAGATGTAGAGCATTGATAAAAAGGCGAGGCAACAAGCTTGAAGGAAAATAATTTACTCTTAAAGTTACCATGACCCTTGAGAAATTGGGCGACACAGTAATCCACCTCCAGCCATGTCCTGGCCAGCCGCTCACGAACGGATGGAAAGAACTGGTGGAGGTGTCGACCAGAGACTCAATATCTGTCTAGCCTTTTCTCAACTATGTTGGGGTTGGCTTACAGTCTAACCGAATTTGAAAATCAGTACATTAACATTTTTACACGACTACGGCGAAGCCAAAAGAAGATTTTGGCAGTCTATGTATGTATGTATGTTCCACCATAGCGCCTAAACTACTGAACGGATTTTAATAAATGAGGTGTCAATAGATTCACCTTGCTAATGGCAACTAGCAGCTGACTTCTGTATCAATGAGAACGCCATGAAGGAGCATCAGGTATCAGTGGCATCAGCATGCGACTACGGCTGTCCTGTATAATAATTTTACTTATTATTAAGTTATTTACTAAAATTGATTTAAAAACAATTATTTTCTACTTTTACCGCGGTTTTATTAGTCTGCGATTTTATTGGTAGTCGGGTTTAAGTTTTTTTAAACTATTTTTTATTACATGTAGCGACTGCCTATCTGACCTCCAAAACCCAGTTAGTACTAGGTAATATGATACCCCTTGGTAAGACCGGTTGGTAGACTCGCGGGTCACTGACTCCCTGTTACGATTGTCAAAGGTGTTCAAATGACAGCCGGGAGTCCGGGACCAACGGCTTTAAGTGCTTTCCGAGGCACTCACGGTACAGCAACTCGGTATGTAGTAGGTCGTCCCCATCCACATACTAACCTTGGTAACTGCTCAACCTAAAGATAGATGATTGGTTGACTGAAAGCAAAAATAGAAGATCAAATTGAACGAGTCAACTCTAATTATTTATCAGTGAATTCACTTACAGTCGACTTGTCACAAATGTTCATTTAATGAAGTTTCTTTGATCTATATAAATAAATAAAAAGAGAAGTCCTGACTGACTGACTGACTCATCAACGCCCAGCCCAAACCCTTGGACCTAGAAAGGTGAAATTTTGCACAGAGGTTCCCTTTATAATGTAGACAAGGAATAAGGAAGGATTATTCGAAATTCAACCCCTAAGGGTTAAATAGGGGATGAAAATTTGTATGGAAAATCGTCATTTTTGTAGTTAAACCGACATCCACGCGGGCGAAGCCGCTGGCAAAAGCTAGTGGTAAATAAAGTCGGGAATTCGAAATAAAATGAGATAGTTCGAGCAAACGTTAAGCCCTGTCTGCGTCCCGACGCGGCGAGCAGAAAATAAAATGATTTTCCGACTGCCACGGGGCGGTGACGCGGTGTAGCGTTTGCTCAAAATGTCGCTTCAAAGTTATAAATTTTATACTTTTTACTCGAGATATGAAATAAAACTAGTCAAGTAGTTGGAAAAATGGAATGGATCCCATTTTCTTGGGATCTGCTGTCTATTTTACTTATAGGAATGTTACGAAAAGAGCCTACTAACAACGTTTCTATATTTTTGTTTGACGTTGTGATGTAATGTAAATAATGTATGTATAATTAATTTCAACAATTCTAACAAAATATAAAAAATTAAGAATTTATCTAAAAGAAAGTTGCAAAATTGAGATATCACAATCTTAATTTTGCAACTTTCTTTTAGATAAATTCTTAATTTTTTATATAAATTTTGCATGCCTATGTCCGGGTAGAATGTACCTGGCTCACTCCTTCCCCTCCACCTGTATTTAATGTACATTCATTGCAAACAAATGAATTCATTGATGATTTTATTACAAGCGAGAAACTGGAAGAAAGTTACAATAATAAAGTTACCTACCGTTTAGGGGAGGTACTAGACTGGTCTCCAGGAAACAATGTTGAGATACATCTGTTTCGAATCATCTGGGTGCAGCACGTACACTTAAGAGGAAATGCGAGTGCTGTCTCTTTCTACTATCGCTGTCTCTCTCCGTCCTCCTGCCCTCAAATTCGTGCGATAAGGACAACTGTAGAAAAAAGTTAGAATTCGAGGTTTGGCTCTCGCCTATTTCCTCCTCCAATATTGAACCAATTTAAAAGATATTTTAGACAATGAATAAGGAGGTTATATACTACGCCGACTAGGACTCTGTTAACAGCGATCTAAACAAGCAATTTTGAGCATTTTTTGAGGGTTCTAGTGCTTATAAAAATAATTTATCACCAAAAAGGAAAACATAGGGGCATAGAAATAGTTAATATTTATTATTCTGTAAAAAACCATTGCTCTAGGGTCATTAACCAAAAAGAAAACAGGCGAGAGCGTTTGTATGGAGAAAAGACCACTCGTGTTTCCTCTTAAGGTCCCAGTGCTCCAACTAACGACATTCTACAGTGATATAAAGACAATGTTAATCCTATCCTAATCCTAATCCTAACTAATATTATAAATGCGAAAGTAACTCTGTCTGTCTGTCTTTGCTTCACGCCTAAACTACTGAACCGATTTGTGTGAAATTTGGTAGGTACAGACATAGTTTGGAACTTGAGAAAGGACATAGCCGGAAGTCACTATTCCACGAGAACGAAGTCGCGGGCAAAAGCTAGTGAAATATATTTGTACACCTTTGGGCAAAACATGGAGGATCTACCTATCAAATAAAGCATTCTGATTCTGCAGTAAATTGTCATCTAAGTTAGTGGCGTTTCTTTGGGTCAATATTACGGCAAGCGAAAGCAAGCCCATTAGACACGCAGACTGTTCAGCATCTGCCTAACCTTTTCCCAACTATAATATGTTGTGGTCGATTTCCAGTCTAACCGGATGCAGCTGAGTACCAGTATTTTACAAGCGACTCTCTATCTGACCTCCACAACCCAGTTAATACTAGGTAATCGATACCCATTGGTAAGACTGGTTGTCAGACTTTCATGTCACTGACTACCTGTAACGACTGCCAAAGATCTGTATACCTAGCAGCTGGGACCAACAGCTTTACGTGCTATCCGAGGCACGGAGGAAGCGAGTCGGTATGTAATGTTTACGTTACGATAACCTAATTTTTGACGTAACGGGTATTTTCGCTTGGTCGCTTTCTGGTAGATACAATTATAAATAACCTACGCTAAGGGTTACGATAAAACTTTTATTAATAGCATAGGCTGCTCTATTTATTCCACGCCGTACTGTAGCGTATCCATTTATAGCGTTTATTTCAACGTGGGCAACGTGTAAATAAAGACTAAAAATACACACTAGGAAATCTCCAGTTCGGCTTCGTTTACAAACATTTAAACTCAAATGCACACAGCCAAATCCCAAACAACTATCGGTAGGCTATACCAATATTTGGACCATGAGGGAATCCAATCCGCCATATGCAGCGTAAACAGTCAATCGCCCAACCAACTGTGCACCAACCGAGCCAACGCAGTACTCACCGCATTGTTATTCCACAGTAGACTGAAATAGCGCGTGGCTAGGTATTTCTCTTCAAAAATATTTTACGTACTGGCATCGAAATAGTTAGTAATTAAATTATTCACGGAAAAGGGGCGTGGGTTTACATATGTATGTATGTACAGTCGAACAAGCTAATAAGTATACAGGAAGAGTTCTTTATAATTCTAGTACTTACACTGAAATATTGATTGCAATTTTGTTTTCATTTCACATCAGTCTCTAAATGTATCTGTATAATCTTAAAAATAAATGCAAGTTTGCTGGCTGTATACCTATTAGCTTGTTCGACTCTACCTTTGTAAATTATTCAAGACATGTCTCTCAAAACGTAAACAGTATGAGAATCTATTTTTGGGCAATCAATAGTTTATTTCTTTGAAATGATGTCTGTTATCCTACCCTGTTACCTGACCTAATTGCAGTTAACAAGGTTCATTCTGCAGTTAGAATTTTCGATGTCTAGTCGCATTAAACGCCAAATTCCACCCGAAATGCTACCATTTCAGGTGGAATTTGGCGTTTAATGCGGGTAAGGGTTCAAACATGAGGGGCACTACAGCCGTCGCTACCGTACTACACAATCAATTATAAACCTTATCCCTTCAAACACAGCGTGTATTTACCATGCAAAATACAATTTACTTCGTACATTTTGTTTTACCTAGACAGACCTAGTGATTGACTAAATCGAAAAGTTATCGATTCTTCTATTTATTTTTCTACTAGCTTTTGCCCGCGACTTCGTTCGCGTGGAATAGTGACTTCCGGCAGATTTTTGGTTTATCTCGCGAAAAAAAAAAAAACTATCCTATGTCCTTTCTCAAGTTCCAAACTATGTCTGTACCAAATTTCATCAAAATCCGTTCAGCCGTTTAGGCGTGAAAGAGTAACAGACAGACAGACAGACAGAGTTACTTTCGCATTTATAATATTATATAGTATGGAAGTATGGATTAAAGCTTTTATGGGGAATATAATACGCACCTCATACAAAGGTCCCTCCCTCTCTATGAGGATGCCCCACAGCTGGGACTGCGCGAAGATATTGTCGAGCGAGCGCAGAGCGGCGACGACGTCGGGCGTGGAGCGATAGGTACTGAAAATAAAATAAATAAAAAACGATAAAACACACCTATATTTTTTATACAATACTTTTTTACATTTTATCAGTTATTTAATGCCCGAATGCTGAAGTTCGTAGTTACCTATATTCCCATTAGCTACTGATTTAATAAAAGATAACTCGAATAATCAATGAATATTATTTATTCAGTTAATAGCAAGTAATAAAAAGTACCTAGGTACTCTCTGTTTTCAGTATTGCTGACAATAATAAGAAAGCGTAATATTACATGCGTTGTTATTTGTATCTATATTAACTTTTGTTGTTTGTAAATTTATATTTTACTAGCTGATTCCCGCGGCCTTTTCCGCGTTTATGTCAATAATCGCGACTAAAAGTAATCTTTTCATCCCCCACTTTCAAGCCCTTTTTTATTTTGGAGGTTGGTAAATCATCAAATGACTCCTCCCACTCTGGGCAGAACGGTAGGGAGTGTCAGACTTCTACTGACTAAAACCACCTATGTTCCTTGTTAACCCTTTGTGTCGAAGCCGCGGTATCTCTTTCGAACAACCCGCAGCCAGCCCCGACGGGACTTTCAACCCCTTGCAATCCTTTTTCGCACTAAAAAGTAGGCTACGTCCTTTGTCAGGCTCTAGACTATCTGCAAACAAAATTGTATTAAATTACAATGTGTACCAAATTATTGTATACCAAAAGAGCAGCGGTGGCCCAGTGGTGTCGGCCCCGACTTACGAACAGTAGGTCGTGGGTTCGAACCCAGGCAGGCGCATTTTTTTTTTCTAGCCTACTCTTTCCCACTCCTGGGCAAAGGCCTCCCTCCACTCCTTCCATTTCTCTCGAACCCGTGCAGGCAGGCGCATTACTTTGTGTAATTTACTTCATCACCGCTGCTCTCAAAACGGTGAAGGAAAACATCGTAAGGAAACCGGCATGTCTTAGAACCAAAAAATTCGAAGACATGTGACATCTGCCAATCCGCACTGGGCCCGCGTGGTGGATTATAGCCCATCCCTCTCCTAGAGAGGAGGCCTGAGTCCCTGCAGTGGGAACATTATAGGCTGATGATGATGTTAAAATGATGTTAAATCGGTTAAGTAGTTTTGGCGCGAAAGCTCGACAGACAGAGTTACTTTCGCATTTATAATATTAGTAAGGATTAGTAAATACATATTACAAGTAATAGTAAAGAATATTGGTTTTTCTTATCTACATTTACGACTACTCTCAGTAAACGCCATAAAATACGCAGTTACACTGACTGTAGTAACAAATTGTGTCTACAATAATAATAAAATAATAATAATAATAATAATATAATTAATTGTATCATGCTGAATCGTACTTAGCAAAATCATCGTATAAAATATCGACAACCACGGTTACTATAGAATTATTATTTATTGCATAGCACAAAATAAGGAAATTGAATGACGGGACTTGACGGGAGTGACGTGACATTGACATTTTGACAAACATCGTTATTTTTTCGTTTTGAAACTCCCGATACACGATTTCGAACGATGTTATTGTTAAATAAATAAATAACTATTTCTAAAACAACAATAATTTTATAAAATGTCCTTTTTTCTTTCATAAATGATTGTAATGTTCATGACAAATGCTAAAACAAAATAGATATCGTTTTTTAGGGTTCCGTAAATCCGTAGTCAACTAGGAACCCATAGTTTCGCCATGTCTGTCTGTCCGTCCGTCCGTCCGTCCTCGCTTAATCTCTGTGACCGTTAGCACTAGAAAGCTGAAATTTGGTACCAATATGTGTATCACTATCAATCACGCCGACAAAGTGGTAAAATAAAAATTGGAAAAAAATGTTTTATTAGGGTAGCCCCTCTAATTATGTAAAGTGCGAAGTGATTTTTTTTTAAATTTCAACCCTAACGTGTAATATATTGTTGGAAAGGTATTTAAAAATGAATAGGGGTTTACTAAAATCATTTTTTGATAATGTCAATAATTTTGGAAATAATCGCACCAAAAGTAAAAAACCATGTGTGTCCCCCCTCTAACTTTTGAACCATAAGTTTAGAAAATATGAAAAAAATCTGAAAAGTAGAACTTTATAAGGACTTTCTAGGAAAATCATTTTGAAAGTGAAAAAAAAGATATATAAAATAAAAATTTAAAAAAACATAATGGATAAGTACCCACCTTGAAACTCATATGTGGGAACACTTATTATGACGGACGGGAAACTACGGAACCCTACACTGAGCGTGGCCCGACACGCTCTTGGCCGGTTTTTAATATCTTCTTTAGAACTACTAGTTTTATAACGAACTTAAAATGACCTGACAGCTTGTTAACGGAGCTAGTTTTAAAACTACATTCTATTAAAAAACATTAAATTATAATTTTTAGCTGATTCCGGTGGAAAGTTATTGTTGTTACATGTTATTTTTAATCAGTAAAAAATCTAGTCCTTTTTGATATACATAATATCGTTTCTGCCCAATAATTTCGATCTCCTCGCTAATAGCTGAACTGATTTCGCTAATTCTTTTTTACCCGACTACGGCGAAGCCAAAAGGAAGGGTAATGATTTTGGCAGTCTATGTATGTATGTTCCACCGTAGCGCCTAAAATACTAAACAGATTTTAATAAATGAGGTGTCAATAGATTCGTAAGAATAGCCCGGGTGACATAGGCTATATAAATTTTATAAATTCTTTTTATGACGCAATTTAAATGTCAAAAACTTACCTCATAAATATTAAATTGAGATAATCATAACATGTTTGGTATCAAATGAAAGGTCTTGGAGAGCAAAAACCAATATTTTATTCGTAGTCGGGTTTTAGATTTTTAAACTTGTGGATCATCATATAATTGGTATTTATTCATTTGAAAGCTGGTGCTTCCCGTGTGGTCCCATTGTCACCATTTCAATATCTGATGATGGGATCTTGTAGAAATCGGGGGAACTCTTCAATAAATAACAGCAGATTAACCGCGATTGTTGCTATAGCATATCTAAGCATTGTTTACGCCATCACACAACATAATATCACGCCTGTACTCACTACAAAGGTTATAAAAACTATTTGGTGAAGATCTGATGAAGAACTTCGGAGACCTATCTCCGAAGTTCTTCATCAGATCTTCACCAAATAGTTTTTTCCGTTTAGCAACGGAAGGAACTCCTCAATTTTATTAATGATAGCAAATGGACTGGGATTGCTGAAATCTCATGACTGTCTATTGTTTACACCAGTTCATAACATAACATCACGCCGGTACGTTGTGAAGGGGTAAGCACATGTGAACCACTAAAAAGTGAAAAATAAAAACTTTTTTACAAAAAATAAAACCGACTTCGACAAGAATAAAACACAAAAAAGTGAAAAATAAAAAATCAGCTTCTGAAGTCGGGGACTTTTGATTTTTAACTTTTTTGTGTTTTATTTTTGTCGAAGTCGGTTTTATTTTTTGTAAAAAAGTTTTTTTAGAGTATTCCTTGAAGTACGACGATGGTTCTTAGGCAGAGTAAAATTTTAAAAATTGCCTGCAATAGGTCTAAAAACAACACTTTCCTATACTGCCATACAAACGATTCGTAATCATACTTAAAAGTCAATTTGAACTTAAATACTTTAAAATAAAACATAAAACAAACGAGGTGGAGTGTGGATCACCTCTTCTGCTTTCCCCCTTTTGTTATCAGCTCGTAAATTATGTACCTAACAAAAGAGACGACGCGACGGTTCCAAATCGAGTTCACTGGGTCTAAAAATTTTATAAATTTTTATTTCTCAATAGGTCACGGCTCGACGCTCTCATCTCCTGTCCGCTTTCAAACTTGTTAATATTAACGAGGTTTTCGTTGTTATGCTGTATCAACGAGTGTTAGTAAGTTCGTGCTAAAAGCAATGTGAAAATGGAATGCAATTTTTCACTCCAGAGTTTTATTGGATTCTTGGATATTTTGTGGCCAGCACTAGCTCGCTAGAAGCCAGCCAATACTGCGGCATTCCGTTTCTATATTGTTCTTCTGGACGAAAGTGGCTTCCCCGGCATTTGCTTATTAAACGTATTACGTAACGTGTTTGTACGATATAAAATTAATAAAATGATAAAAATTGCAGTTTGCAGATTGTATGATTACCGTGACGTAAATACATATTTGCTTTCATTGCGTTATAATTGTTTTATTGAATTATTTATGAAATTTCTGTTATCGTGAATGTAATGTTTGCATTTGATACTTTTGTGCTTTGCGGCAGACATTAGCGGCTACATCTTATCTTACCAATTTTGCGATTTGCCACCGTATCAAAATCCAGTCTAACCGAATGCAGCTGAATACCAGAATTTTACATGGAGCGACTGCGTACCTGACCTGCACATTACAGTTTGTACTAGGTTATACGACACCCCTTGATAAGGCTGGTTGTCAGACTGGACCACTTGACTAAAATAAAATTATTTTTCTTACAACTATGCTTTAATTTCATCACAATCACACTAAAAACTCAGTACAAAGCGAGTCTTTATTGCTCTAGAGCAATAAAAATGTATGAAATTTCATTATTGCACAGTTTATTTTTAGTCGCACCAAAAGGTGCTAATCTCAATGGATTAGCTCTATTCAGCCAGCCGATATCAATAGGTACTTTTATTTTACGTACGTATTATTCGTTTCTATCCTACTTGTTCCAAATTTAAAAAATGATTGCTGCTAACTCTGATTTAAAAATTAAAGAAATTTAAAAAAGTGATTTGGCGGGAACTTTGTTAATTTTGCTTGACAATATTTTTGGAAACGATAAAGTGTGATACTATCTGGAATTAAAATGGAATCATCTAGCGACACATTAACTCCGGAAAACATTCTAAATGAAGCCGACAGTGTTATAGAATGTTTTTTAACTGTTTGATATGAGTTTCTTATATCTACTATTCCACGAGTCTCATCAATCAGTCCATCAAAATATCATCCCAAAAGTGCAGTTTAGTAACTATTTTACCAACTATTACCTGTATCTAATAAAAAAAAAATATTTTATCTACCTAAATATCATAAACCCTCTCTAATGCGTTCAAAAACCATAGGCAATGACCAGCATTACCAACCAGCAGAAATTAACAGAACTGTAATGAGCTCATAACCTACTGAAAACAGTAGGTTATGAGTTTAAATTTGGAACAGGTGTCAAATTCAAGTGAGTGTGCTATTCTAGTATCTACATTAAAACAGATACCTATCGATACGAAACCCCAATTCAGTATGATTTTAATTATAAATCGCACGACATTTTGATCGCGAGTGACACAAGAATAGTGACTTTGTTCGTTTGCCTATGATTTAAAAAAAATTACAGATATCCGAAACGCCGCCATTGCGAGCTGTCATTTGTTCGTTAGCTTTTTATTCCCTTTCATTGAGTAGACAAATTTTCTGATAAGTTCTTTATTTCTGTCGAAAATGAGTGATAGTGACTCAGAAATTAACATGAACACTCCGCCAGATATCGTAAATGCAGCGACGAATGCAACTAATATCCTGTTTATTTTTTATTGCATTACACTGGTAACAATGCTGGTCATTTCCCTATGGTTCCTGAGCCCATCATAGAGCCCTTATGATATTCGGGTAGATAAATTAGTGTATGCAACTATACATAATTAGGCATTACAACACTCGTGTGATGCTATTAAGAAACTCGCCTTCGGCTCGTTTCTTAAACCCACACTTGTGTTGTAATGCCCTTCATTATGCACAGTCGCATAAACTACTATTCTTCCACAAGCACAACTTAAAACTAAAATTTTAAAAATGGAAAAATAAGGAATAATAAAGGTTACATTGTGTATTTGTGGGAGACTGATGTCTAAACTAAGCCGTGACGTGACTTGTATTGACTATTCTTATATTATTATTAACTAACGACCCGCCCGCGCTTCGCACGGGTGGAATGTGCTACATATAAACCTTCCTCATGAATCACTCTATCTATTAAAAAAACCCACATCAAAATCCGTTGCGTACTTAGTTTTAAAGACTTAAGCAAACATAGGGACAGACAGCGGGAAGCGACTTTGTTTTATACTATGTAGTGATATCAATACAATTTCCGTTTAGCTGACCTTCTGATAAAGAGAACTAAGCAAATGGTAAAGAAAGAAAGAAATAAAATGTATTGTGTATGTATTGTGTTGTACGTACTAGGTACCACAATTAAAATTGTGAACGTTCTTATTATTTTTAACGTACCGTATATTTTCAAACAAAGAAACACAAAAAAATAACCTTCCTACTCGTGAAGTATCCTTTTAACTTCAGAATCTGATTGTGCCGGACACAGTTGACCTAAATAATTAGCGAATGGGGACTGGATGAATAAATCAATTGGGTCTACCTTTTTTAGTAGAACTTTTTATATGCGAACTTTATTTTGCATAGCAGTGGATGGCTGAAACTTCATTTCGCCGAAAATCATTTGGCGTACACTCATTTACCATAAATTCAAAACGCATAATTTTGCAAGTCAGAATCATCATTGAGCATAAACTTCATTTCTAGAACCATCATATTTCTAAATCAAAATCGTCTTTTTGCATACATATACAGCGCCACCTGCTCCTCAACTTGCGGGCCGCCTCGCCCCTCCGCGCCTACGCGGGCTTAGATTGCACTCTCGGGGTTTCTGTCACTAACTTTTGTAGCACAAGGTATATTGACTTTTTAATTTAGTTCAAAACTATTGTAATAGAATTTATTGGCAATATGCCTTATAAAATTATGCCATCTTAAAAGTATGCCATTGAAAATTCGGCCAGTTAAACATTCGGCCAAACGATAATTCTATTAAATAATTGTTTTGCCTTAAACACATTCGTTCAAAGAAGAATATAACAAGTGTGTTATGCCAAATAAATTTCGGAGCATCAAGTTTCTGCCAGTTATATGGTACCCAAATCAATTATACTGCGGCACCGAGTTCCAATGTCTGGCGGTGATTAAACAAACTGGCCAAGTGCGAGTCGGACTCGCACATGAAGGTTTCCGTATCATCCCGTTGTTGCAGGTTGTTCGAAAGAGATACCGCGGCCTCGACACAAAGGGCTAAGAAAGAACATGTGTGGTTTTTAGTCGGTAGAAGTCTGACACTCCCTTACGCTCTGCCCAGAGCGAGACGAGTCTCATTTTTGAGCCCCCTCTAATTTGTATTATTTGTTATTTATAGCTGCAACAGAATTACACATTTTGCGATAAGTTTGTTTTACATAGTGTTTGTATGAATGACAAAGTAATATTTGCGGTTTTTTAAATGTGCTATTTTTACCCGACTACGGCAAAGCCAAAAGGAAGGGTAATGATTTTGGCAGTCTATGTATGTATATATGTATGTATGTATGTATGTTCCACCGTAGCGCCTAAACTACCAAACGGATTTTAATAAATGAGGTGTCTATAGATTCGTAAGAATAGCCCGGGTGTCATAGGCTATATAAATTTTATCAAATATTATTATGACGGAAGTTAAATGTCAGATTATAACATCGAAAAAAATTAAATTGAGATAATCATAACATGTTTGGTATCAAATGAAAGGTCTTGACGAGCACATTACAAATATGTATATTATACGATAGTTTTAGTCCGCCGTTTGTAGTCGGGTTTTAGTTTTTAGACTTGTTGTTGAAAGTTTTCATTGCAATCTACCTACAGCAATTTTTTTTAGAGTTGCACTTTCTTACTTTAAAAGTTAGAGGGTACAGGCTTTTTCGAATAAAGTGACTATGCCATACGGACGGACAGACTAGCTTACAGGCAGATAATTATGACGAATCTATAAGGGTTACGTGTTTTGCCATTCGGCTTCGGAACCCTTGAAAGTGATCACCTCGTTGACATTTAATTATTCGATACTGAACTTTGAGTTATTTTAAATGTGAAAGTAAAACTCTCGTGTCCGATACACGGGAGTTTTACTTTCACATTTAAAGGTATCGATTCAGGTAGGTAGTTGTAAATGTGTTGATGAATTTTTAATAATTGTATTGATTTGTGTCTGTACTTTATTTAATAGAGTAAACTAACTTTCCCCGTCCCGTTTTTACCCTTTGGGTACGGAACCCTGAAAGCCATTAAATAAACTAACAATACAGCGTTGTCCAAACCGTACCCAAGATACTGGTGGTATACTAGAAGTTTATTTACGCATTATACTATACTAAATAGAAAAAGAAATATGTAAGTATTTGTTTAGGAAATTCCGTAAAAATCATTTCATATTTTTAGTCAAAGTTCTTTCCGTATTTGAATATTCTTTTTACCTTATGTACGAGTATACTAACCCCTGGCACCAGAAAAAATACAAACCTTTTGCCTTGACAATTATTGTTTCCTCATGTGGGTAAATGCAACGTTACTAACTATGCATTTATGATTGACGGAGATTTATAATATACTAAAAGCTTTGATAGTTTTTAAAATTGGAAGTAGTTAAGGTTGATGTTCCAGGGTAGCCCGCGAAATTCAAATTTTCTTAAGTTTTTTGCAATTTGCAGGCCAGTGATAGGTTGTATGTTGATGAACATTTGATTCGCGGCTGTAAGACGTATGTAGTTACAGAATTATAATCATCAAAATCATTAATACAACCCTCCGAGCTCATAAAGGTTCCGGAATGACTTTGACCTTGTAAAAAGTCATTTTTACACCTTTATGAGCTTGAATTGCAAAAAACTTAAGAAAATTTGAATTTTGCGGGCTGGTTGGAGGATTCACCTTAAGAGAAAACGATCAAAACCACAACATGGCCAAAGTCATTTTGTGGATTGGATCCTTTTCGCTTAACAATTCTCATTAATTTAATAATTATTAATATAATTCAGTTTTTTATTCTGATGACGCGCATGTATATTTTTCCTTCATTCTCGATACTGCTCGGCTTCAAAGTTTCCACTGCAGATGTTTATCGAGCTTGCTCATGAAGTTGCCGCACTATTTATGCGCCGACCTTACAGTCCCGCACGAGTCTGACACGGTTTTCCCCGGTTTGTAATACGTATAAAAGTAATTGAAAACACCTAGTTTCAAAAGAAAAACATCATGAGGAACTGGCATGTATTAGAACCAAAAAATTCGAAGACATGTGACATCTATTAACCCGCAGTGGTCTCGCGTGGTGGGGATTATAGCCCATCCCTCTTCTAGAGAGGAAGCCTGAGTCCCTGCAGTGTGAACATTATTGGCTGATGATAAAGTGGGAAGTAAAGTTCATTATGAAAAGGCTTGCGGCAAAGTTTGACAGGTGCCAAGACACCCGATAGCTCTTAGCGTAAAGGCTTCCAGATATCGTTAATTCCGGATCGTTAAGACTTCACAATCGAGTTTGTGCGGTCTATGTAGATACTGCAACCTCAATTTCTGAAATTAAAAGTTAAAACTTAATAGCGAAACTTAATGGGCGAAAGTTCGCACCAGTTGTTGCTACTGTTTTACAATTTGCAACTCGACTATCCTACCAATATTATAAACGCAATTTTTTTAAAGTATGTATGGATGGATGAATGTTTGTTACTCTTTCACACAAAAACGAATGTACGGATTTGGATAAAAATTGGTACACAGATAGCTTATAACCTGGATTAACACTTAGGATAGTTTTTATTCCGATTTTATCTTCCCGTGGGATAATTTTCGCGTTGTAGCGGGCGAAGCCGCTAGCAACACATAATACGGAATAAAAAATACATAATATAGTGACAGCAGCCACCCGTTGTTTTTACTGCATTGTTTGCATTGCGCAGCCAGTCTCGCAATGAAAGGGGGGGTGGGTAAAACACTGACAGTGCGGAGAGTGGTGCAGCTACGATGACGTCATCCGTTTGTTCGTAGTCTAGACGTGTTCGTTTGTCCGACGAAGCTTGCGGTAGACGTGGCGACACAGGCAGGCATACCTTATAAATAGTGTAGTGATTACACATAATACAATGTCCAATGGTTCCAGTGATAGATTGCCTTTGTGATGGTATATTTTTATTTGAATGGCTAGAGCTGGTAAACGAGGGTCATACGAATATTGGTTTGGTATTGACAATACGTTGGATTTTGATGCTCGAGTAAAGAATACGTAGTATGATTACCTACCTAACTATTGTCTAGTACTCTAGATTATTTGTTGACTACATTGTTTCCATTCAATTATCTCATTTCATTTGATTTTACACTAAAGTAACTATTTTGATAACTAGCACTTTTAACTAGTAGGTTTTTTTTTTTTTTTTTTTTGAGTGGGAAAATCCTCATGGATACCCTCCGCCTGGGGCGAGCGGGGGTTGTGTCGGACTCTAACCGACTAAAAACCCACTGTTCCTACTAATACCATGTGTCGGGGGCCCGGGAGATACAAACTAGTAGGTACTAAAAGTTTGTAAAAGACAATGACCAAAAGTCGTACCAAGAAGTCTCAGATTCAAAGATCAAAATGTTATAGTAATTATTTTTCATATTTTTTTTTACGACATTACGCGTCAGGGATTAGATTTTTCATGTGGGAATTTAATTTAAAATATAAAAGTATGAATATTGTTTTACCCCCTTATATGACATACACACAACCGGCTTAGATGTAGAATGCACTACCCAAGTAACATTTTTGGTTTTAGAAAGGTTTTGAAAAGGTTCTAGAACCTTCATAAGGAAATCTGCTCGTAAGTCTTAACAGGCTCAATAACGTTATATTAACCTTATATTAACCTCCTGAGTGCAAAAAGGGCCCACGTTTTAGAACATTTCTGAGAGCTATAGCAAAACCTATAGCTCAAATCCAGAACCTTTCGAACTACTTACACAGTACCCAAATATAACCTTCACAACCTTAATTTAACGTGAATATAACCTTGCAAGGCAGCTTTTAAGTTCTAAATTAGTCTTGTATGTAACCCTATGACAACTTAAAACCTTTTTGATGGACATGAAAAAATACCTTTCCAGGACTCTCGGGTTTTAAAATGTTTCTGTGTAAGATTTTTTTACACAGAAAGACCAATATAATGGCGCCACATTCGCTGACATTTTACCAAGTTTCAAAATGGCTAACTGAGTATTTATAAAATAAATATAAGTATCTTGCTGAAGTCAGGAAAAACAAAAATTGTGCGACTGGCACTTCATCGTGAAACTTTGGGATAATAGTGCTAAATACGAGACGGGCCTTGCGTTAGTTTATAATTTTGAAGATATTTTAATTAAATAAAAATTATAAATATACACGGTTGGTGGTACGTTGCATTAGAAATAAAAGTTCTATTCATTTAAAAACATATATTTTAAATGCTATAGCACAAGTTACTTATTTTAGCCTTATTGAATTAAAATATTGCCTTTTGTTTTGATTTTTTTATTTAAAATTGATTTTTTATGTAAAAAAAAATGGCTGGCGTTAATAAATTACTAGAAAGCATTAAAATTACCAATTTCAGAACTGTTACAGCTAAAACCTCTTAATATTTGCCAAAATAAGAGCTAAAAGTAATCTCGCGGAGCTACTTAAAACGCATAGGCTGTTTTTGCAGCTTTAAGGTTATCGCTAGGAGTAATTCAAGACTTGCTAGTCGCGAAAACAACCCCTGCGCACAATTAGTTGCTTTTAGTAGGTTTTGGTTGAAACAGGACGTGCGATCGACGGTTTGACAAGAGTGCTGAACAAACAGCTACAGGGTGTTTTAGGTCATGGTAACTTTAAGAGTAAATGTTTTTCCTTCAAGCTTGTTGCCTCGCCTTTTTGTCAATGTTCTACATCTGACTGCGAATTTGAACAAACTGCACATCACATTTTATGGGAGTGTAGTCTTTGGCAGAATGAACGTTATATTATGTTAAATAGTGTACAGGTTACATCCGGAGTTATTTACTATACGGACCTTGTAGAAACTAGAACAAATTTCCGTGCGTTCAAGCATTTTTGTCATACATTATTGGAATCAAATATAACAGCTCACAACTTAGGACCCAGTAATATTAATGACAATAATATCCGTGGTGCTAGGCAACTGGGCTTATCCCAGTTGTATACGTCCGTGTGTGCCTATTGGCCTTGTTCTGGTCTGTCTCCTGCTGATATGGAGGGAAGTGGAAATTATGTTTTTTCCTACTCCTCCGCTATTCTTTTCTGATTAATTTCGTTGCGGGATCCAAGACAGTTAAATCGCTTCTCTGGGACATCGTCGAGCTTCATTGTCTCGGCGCTTTTCTTGTGGTCGCCACTGTTGATTTTGGCTAACAGGAATTACAGTGGTTTGGGAATAGTGTGGCGGGCTTGTCCCAACAAAAAAAAAAAGTTTAATTTTGTGTTCTAAAGACCAAAGTAAGAAATTTTTACGCACTTTACGTTTAAAATTTCCACTCCGTTTTTTTGACATCACCCTGTGTTGATTCATCTTCAAGACAACGTAATGCTTTGTAGTAGCGGAGACAACCGATATTTTTTGAGGATGCCTTTATAGCTTTAAAATATTCTTGTAGGACGTTAATCATGCTTTCAGCTCATAAACAATAGCTTATTGGTTTGGGTTGTCACCACGCAGTCCTAATTTATTTGCCTAGACACTCTAAAACAACCTTAAGGTTTGAGGTAGGTTTTAAAAATTACTTATAAGCAATTTCAACATTCCATAACTTTATGGTCATATCAAAGTTAAAACTTAAACCTTTAGATCTCAATTCAGCATAATGCTAGCCTTTTCAGAACTTAATCAGGAGTCTACGACAGCTATAAGATCCTAGGACTGTATGCTCTTGAAACACAAGTCAAAATAACGTTAATTTAAACTCTTGTCAGCGGCTCCAAGGTTGTAATATAAAACAACTAGTATTAGGACCTATTAATCATTCTCAAGTACTTAATGTAACCAGATAGCAAAGCATTAACCTTTTTACGACCCTTAGAAAACCTAAAGGCATTTTTTACAACCTAGGCCCGAATGAAATGTTACTTGGGTAGTATACTATGTATTTTGATGAATCTATTAAACAGTCATGCCAATTGTTTTTTTTTTTTTTTTTTTTTATATAATATTAATAACTTTAACATTTGCTTCAAAAACATTTTATGAATTACTAGCTTTTGCCAGCGGCTTCGCCCGCGTGAAATTGACGATTTTCCATACAAACTTTCATCCCCTATTTAACTCCCTTATGGGTTGAATTTTGAAAAATCCTTCCATATTCCTTGTCTAAATTAAAAAGGGAACCTATGTGCAAAATTTCAGCTTTCTAGGTCCAAGCGATTGGGCTGGGCGTTGATGAATCAGTCAATCAGTCAGTCAGTCAGGACTTCTCTTTTTATTTATATAGATAGATGTAATACTTTTGCTATTTTCTTGTTGAATAACAGTAACATCAAGTAAAACCAGTACATCAAGTCGATTTGGTATTACTAATTGACACAATCGATTTTCTTACTAAAGATTTCGATTTATCGATCCCATCCCTAAATCCCTGCTGACAATTTTGATTAACGTCAGTCTGTGTTTGTTTTTAGTTTTGAGATTAATTAATATTATTGTAATGTGTATTGAGAAGTAGAACTTGTTTGTATTTTGTGAACTCGTAATTCATAGTAATATAAGTGGATTACTCTGATTTTAGAGCAATAATGTTCGTCCGTGCATGATTTCAGGTAGGTATCTATCTATCTATATAAATAAAAAGAGAAGTCCTGACTGACTGACTGACTGATTGACTGACTGACTGACTGACTGACTGACTCATCAACGCCCAGCCCAAACCCTTGGACCTAGAAAGCTGAAATTTTGCACAGATGTTCCTTTTATAATGTAGACAAGGAATAAGGAAGGATTTTTCGAAATTCAATCCCTAAGGGAGTTAAATATGGGATGAAAGTTTGTATGGAAAATCGTCATTATCACGCGGGCGAAACCGCTGGCAAAAGCTAGTTTTTAATTAAATAACCATATCGCCTGGTTTTGAGGTTATGTTGGATTTTATTAAATTAGTCCGAAACTGGCAGTTGTTTACTAAAATAGCTTTTGTAGAAGTTAATATGATAAGTGTAGACAATAAAAAAAAACAAAGTTTGATTTTGAAACGAAATGGTACGGGATTCCATATTCATGAAAACATTCTCCTTTTTATTCATGCTTTCTTCTACCACAAGGCAACCTACATTTTAGTTAAATAAAAGTCTTGAAATACATTGAATTGATAAACCTGAGTGTTTCAGTGAGTTTACAACTAAATGAAAAGTGCTCCAACATATAATATGCAAATTGAAAACGTAAACCAATTTTGAAAACTAAACGAACGTTAGAACACGTTCACAATAAAACTTTCAAACATTTGCCTTTTTACCCCTACGCGGGTTCCACGAATTTTTACGCGGTTCAAACGAAATAGGGTGGGATGGGAAATGACGTGCAGGGAAAACCCGCAGTTATGGCGCACGAAATGCACGTAAAATGGAATTTTTTCAATTGGTTCTTCAGCCTATGTTATACATATTATTATCCCGTTTGAACGATCTAAAAGATAGTATTAATGAGAACACAATGATGATTTTACCTGTTACACTGATTTTTTCACCTAAGTATAAATTAAATACATAAATGCATGTCATTACGCTAAGATTGCGTTTCAAGATATAAAAAAAAACGTGTGGCACTCGGAGACTGCCGCGGTAAACCTATTGCATAGCATTTTTTATCAACTTATGCAATAATAGATATAAATAATTAGGTATTAATAGTGTAATTACACACCAAAATAATTATTCATTTAAAAAATTTGAACAAAAATAACGATATTAAGGGTAAACAAGCCAACGGCACGAACTAGTTGGTGGGCGGGGCTAAAATGCATGCTATTTCACCCGACATCACGAGCGAAATGCATAGAGCGAAAGAGACACAACTTAAACGGGCGCGCGATTGTTTCTATGCAGACCTTTGGTATATTTGGTTTCATGAAAAATCTATTGAATGTATCTGTTCAAAATCAAATTATTTAAATTTTTTAATAACTAATCTATGTCCGTATGGTTTCACTTTTTTCTTTTTCATACTATATACTTTACTTATTTACGCCCAAAGATGAGTTAAAATTAGTGCTAAAATATGAAAGTTTTGACGTTCATAACTTCCAAATCAATATTTTTTTTCCAATTCTGCTTCCATACAGACCTAGATAATGATAAGACCAGTTGATACAATTTTTAATTTTGAACCTACACCGTCAAACAGAGGAGTAATCACCTTCGTAAGTTTGTATGGAAGAATGACTGGCTTGTTCAACCTTAAGAGTTTGATCTTCAAATTTCGCGCGATGTACATTATATAAATCAAAACTAACCTTCATAGACTAAGTAAGCTAGTAAGAAACTCTATGACAGAAAATTTAAAAGAAAAAGTATTGACAGCCTGACGTAAGTGTCATAACATTGAAAAATATGAAAATTATTTATTTTAGTTTAGATATTTTATAAGAAAACGAATCGTTTTAGACCGATTCGCAGAATAGTAATGCAAAAACCAATAAAACTTATGATAGATGCGTACTAATAATAAAATGAATGTTTATAGAGTACTCACTCCTCACTAATTTTCTTTCACTATTTTTTCGTGACTTTCTTCATTAGTAAATGCACTTTGTTTATTCATATTTAAAACTAAAACACTTTGTACACAAATTATACGAGTAAGAATAATTTGGAAGGAGAAAGCAGAGAGACAAACAATTATTTAATTTGAGAACCTCAGTTGACAACCTTGTTATTTTCCGTAACCATAGCAACCTGGTTGAATCTTGAACTGAATATTTTTGTTAGGAAATCTCTGGATTCGCTCTCCACGCTCAACTCAACCCAAGGCCCGCGATAGAATCTATGCAATAGATTAAAAAACCCACTAGATAAATATCACTTAATTTACTTACATGCAAAACGTTGAAAACAAAAGATAATCTTTGATTATTCTGGACATCTAGTATCTGTCCAATGACGGATGGGCAGACTATAACGTCTAATGGCTTGACTAAACTGTATTACGATTCTGGGAACCGGTTTGTACAGGGCCGCAGCGAGGAATTATGGTGGAAGGGGTAACCCTGAATAAAGCATGCAGTTCATCGAATGGGGGTTTAAGCTATGAGGAAGACTATTAGGAACGTAATTTGAAAATCGAAAGTTTACTTAAATAAAACGTGCATGGGATCCGATAGGTTTCTTTGGAAGGGGTTTCCCTAAAAAATAAGCACCCGGTATAAAATTAAAAGTTGATAAGATACTGTCACTGTGAGCCTGTGCCATTCTAACCATTGTAATACAACCATATTTATAAGGTAACAGGAGATTGTTTGGGTATTAATAGGAAACTGTACATACTATAAGCTTAATTCTAAAGGTAGGTACCTACATTACACCGCCAGCCATTATCCTATTAATTACTATTCAGTATGTTAGTTTATACAATGGACATATTGAATCCCGCAATAGGGCATGCTTACATGATACTAATAAAAATATGAACAAATAAAAAACACTGATAAATAACAGACAGAACCATACCAAATATTTCGGAAAAGTCTCGCCACTTTTTTAGGCGAGTTTTTTGCGCAAAAATAACGAAACACGTCCTACCTCTACGAAGGCAATTATCAACGGCTGTATGGTCGTTGGCAATTATATTCGATTACCTGAATTGATGATCGATCGTACTTATGCCAAAGGTGTTGTTCGTCGACAAACTGGTAAACTGATATCACGAAACAGAAAATCCTGTGCACGTAAAGTAGGGATGTTTGTTTTTTCTTGCGAAGGTAGATCTTTAAAAATATTGCGACTTTGTTCAAATAATTTTTCGATTAAGAGATTCGTTTGTGAAATATTAAGCTTAGAAGCCCGACAATACGTAGCCCGAAGAAACTTAAGTGGCAGTGGGCAGGGTAGGTACATTGCTCGCAGAACGGATGGCCGATGGAGCCGAAAAGTTCTAGAGTGGCGACCGCGAACCGGAACACGTTGCGTTGGAAGGCCTTCCACTAGGTAGACCGATGACCTGGGGGTCTAAAACGGCCACTTTGGCAGATCATAATATGAATTGCGTTAAAAAGCGTAAAATGGATCTTTCATTATAATAACTGCGTCTGTAACAATTTAGTAAAATACATCCTAATAGGAAAATAATATAAATTGCGTTAACATTCGTAAAATAGTCACAGACGCAGTTTTTATTATGACAGGTCCATTTTACGCTTTTAAACGCAATTGACATTATGATCTGCAAAAGTGGCCATTTTAGACCCCCTGGTGGAGGTTGCGACAATGTGGCGACACCTGGGGATGCCTATGTCTAGCTGTGGACGTCTTTTTGCTGAAATGATGATGATGAAGCTTTAAAGTGCAAATTTTTGTTAGATTCAAGTGTGTGCCCCCTCTCCAGCTTAACGGTTGTGTTTGGGTGTTTGAAAAAATTCACTGTAGTAGTAGGTATGTTTAACGAAATTAATATCTATCACAGCTAAGTAATAGTCGACCAACTTGCAAAATGCATTTATTTTCCTGAACATAATGTATGGGATATAATGTTTAAAATCACCAATACAACCCTCTCAGCTCATATTATTTCCTTGTGTGACTATTTGATGAAAAATGCATTCAAGGAAGTAATATGAACAGAGAGGGTTGTATTGGTGATTTTCATCAACGTAAGAAAATATCTATCACGAATTTCGTGAATTACCCAGGAGCTTCAACCTTAACGGCCTTATTAATAAAAAAAAGTTAAGCCTGCTTAAACTTACGCTTGGTTTATCTCGCATGCCGTCTCACTTCAAAAATATTCAAAAGAAAGGGACAGCATGCGAGATAAACCAAGCGTAAGTTTAAGCAGGCTTAACTTTTTTTTATTAATAAGGGGGTTAGATTACTTCCTTTATGTTATTAAATACTTAATAGAAAATAACCCTAAAATAAATTATATAAGGCAATTAAAAGCGTTAAATTAGGTCACGACATTTGGAGGTTATTCTTTTATTGGGACAAGCCCGCCACACCATTCTCAAACCACTGTAACTGCCGTACTCAGAGATAATAATGATTACAAGCCATCACTTAGTAAAGATTTTGACACTAAAGTGAAGGTTTTGTATGTCAAACCTTTACTAGTAATCAATAAATATCTCGAAGTACGGCAGTTACTCCTGTAAGCCAGAATCAATAGTGGTTACCACCAGAAAATTGCTGAGACAATGAAGCTCGACGAAGTCCCAGAGAGACGATTGTACTGTCTTAGACCTACAATGAAATAAATCAGGAAATAATAGCGTACGTGTAAGATTTGAAGACACTTGTCTTCAAATGTTACACGTACGATTTGAAGGCAAGTCTAAGTTTGTCGAAAGAAGCTTTCTGACCGGCAGTGGTCTCGAACGTCATAGAGCGAGATCGGTAGAATTGCCAGCTAAAATCGGTATATTTGTACCCGAAATCGGTATTTGACAAAAAAAAAATACAATATTCAATAAACTCCGTTTATTTATTTTAAAAAAAAACTTACAGACTAATTTGTAACAATCATAATTATTTTTTATACCAATATTCTTTGGCCATAGCCGCGGTCATCTTCGAATTAATTTCAAAATCGTAACAATTAGCTGTATTAAAGAGTCGTTTTGAATGTACCTAGACCTAGAACTTAATTATCTGATTTTGTAGGGACTCTTTCGGTTAGCTCACTCTTCAAAGTTAAGAAAATTATTGAAAAAATAAAACCGAATTACTGTTTAATATACTAGACAGGTAAATTCCCGAGCGGGAAACCCCATAAAACATCGAATTGTAGGACACAAGGGTGTCAAGGGTATTCCCCAAAATATATGAACTACATTCTGCACTAGGTCCATACTATTGAGGGCTTCCCCATGAATGAAAAGGGTTGCCAACTCAAAAGTGTAAAATCGGTAGAAAAATCGGGTATTTCGGTATTTCGGTAGAACAGAGCCCATATCGGTAGAAATACCGAAAAATCGGTAGGTTCGAGACCACTGACTGACCGGTCACAGCTCGGACCGCCCTACCCCGCCATCCGCCGCCTATCCCCACCCTTCGCCAGTCTGGTTTTGGCCTTCGTACAGGTAGGATGTGTCATTTTCGTGCTGAAAACTCGACGAACATCGTTTACGGTTCTGAAGTTTATGTTTATGAAATACAGACAGTTTTTTTTTATTTTTACAAATATTTACACTTCGCATGTATTTATTTTACATTGAACCAATACATCACCATATCGTGGTTATCTGGGGGCACGGCAGTGCCTCCGCCAAGTCGAGTAATAAAATGGCACGGCCGTACCATCCTTTTCTAGAAACAGTTAAGGCCATTTTTGACGTCCTATAACTTCGTTGTGGATAAAACTAGAAACCTGAATTTTCAGGTTAATGAAAAAAAATGGACAAATCTAACGAAAATAGTAAAAGTGAAATAATTTCTGAGTTCCATGAATTTGGGATGTCAAAATTATGTGGTGTGTTGGGGAAGTAAATATAATTATTTTTGTATAGATAACTTTTCCCGAAACGGCGGAATTTTCGAGAAAATTAAGAAAACCAAAAGCCGAAAAACCCGTATAAATCTCGATCTAACAATGGTGCATCATTTATGGACTAAAATACTCGGCATAAGATGCGCCATCAATGTAACTAACATCATTATTTCGTATCACGCATAGTTTAAGCGTATTAATGTTTTTCTTAATATCAGGGTGCAAAATTACGATTTTCAAAAAATTCTCACTCAAAAACTAGACTTGGTAGCTAAATGGGGATACGAAAACTTGCATTTAAAAGATCATTTCTGTAAGGTTTTGCAATAAAAATGGGATGTCCGAAAATCGGGCTTCTTATAACACTGTGGGGCGCTTCGTCAAGGTCGCTGGACAACTAAATCAAAAAGTCCATAATATGCCTATTACTCAGACTCTTGAACCATCTATATTTTATAACCTTCATTGACTATCATCATATTGTGTAAACACTAGGGGCGGTAGAGCTGAGGTGTTTCGCGGTAACTTTCGGCTTCTCTCTATCTCGCTCTTTATAGTAGCATAGCGCTGTGTGCGAGGGAGAACGAACCTATCGGTACGATACGCTTCAGTGGGAGTTGATCACGTTTTACCAGCTGACTGACAAGATAGTTTTGGCCTTAGCAAAATTGTGTGTTATTGATTCATTCAGTGACTTATTTAAAAAAACAAACATGAATTCTGGCATTGACTTTATTATTTGAATAATAGTAGGCAATTAGCAATTAGTGGGTATGGTCGAATAATTCCGGCATTTCGCATGCAACTTTGCTAACCCTAGGTAACACAATCACAAATTAATGGCGACTTGTTCAAGAAAAGTAGTTATTGTGTAAATGTAATTTTAACGAAAGCAGAAAAGTGAAGATCAGAGGTTATTTGATTGAATATTTTTTGATTGTGTGTGTGTTCTATTAGTTTTAAATCTATAAATTAACGCAAAATAGAATTGAAGTGTATGTTTCTTATCACCTTAATGCATATGAAAGTTTAAACGGTACTTAAATAAGAAAAGTCGTTTATAACCGACTTCTAAAAAAAGAAGGAGGTTCTCAATTCGAATGTTTATATATTTTTTTTGTTTGTTTTGGCATAACTCCATCACTTGCTAACCGATTTGCAAAATTCTTTTTTTGTTGGAAAGGGCATACCTACTTCCCAAATGGTCCCATATTTTTTTTTTAGCAAAATCGGACAAGCGGTTTATGAAAAATCAACAAACTAAAAAAAAACTACACTGTCCAAATTATGACCCATGAACATGTGAACCACTAAAAAGTAAAAAATAAAAACGTTTTAACAAAAAATAAAACTGACTTAAAAAAAAAAACACAAAAAAATTAAAAACAAACTTTAGAAGAAAAATCAGTTTCTGAAGTCGGTGGCAAAAAAATGAAATCAAACAAACAAAAGTCACAACAAGTATTTTTTGTTAAAAAGTTTTTTTTTTACTTTGAGTTTTACTTCGTATATCTGTTTATTGTCGGCCCAATGTATTTACGGTCGACGCAGTATATCTTCTTCCAAACTTCTCTATCACTTTTTATCTTATCAGACCTTCCATTTCTTCCTGTATCATCGTTCAAACGGACAATCCATTGTTTCATTGGCCTTCTTCTACTTTTATACCCCTTCACGTTTATACTCAAAAAATTCCTCATTCCTCCGCATCGCATGTCAACCAAGCCAACCAATAGGGCTTCATCGACAAAACAAAAACAATAATATTCAACAGGAATTAAAAAAAAGAATGAAAGTCGCAGAAATATGAGATACAATAAAAAGCAGTACCTAAACATACAACTCACAACTAATATAAAAAAAATTGGTACAAAAAAGAAAAAAAACAAAAGTTAAGGGTATTTAGCTTGATGCAAGCCTACTAATTTACTTAAAATGCCTCGCTGACCGGATGTATGTCAGTTGCAGGTCGGTACTCGGTAGACAAAGTTTGAATAGCCTTAATGAATCTGCGCTAATTCAATTCAATTCACGGGTAACTATTCAGCATGGATCGTAATTTATTAACCCTAAACACGTTTACTGAAAACAACGTTCAAAACAAGCAAACTGTGTTTAAAACTCAAACTTAATTATGAAACTTTTGGTGGTGAATTTGAGAGTTTTATTTTGCTGAAAATAGAGCAAATGATTTGGCTTTTACAAGCTTAGATTGCAATATCGAATTGTGAGTGGTTTCCATCGGTTTGAACGACCTAATAGGGTAGTTGACTGACTAAAAAAAATATGATCTGTTCAGTCCGTCTGTTAGATTATCGAAAAATATTGGATACGTGGTTTTTGTTTTATCAAATTAATAAAAATTTACGAATATAAAACGTGTCAAAGATCGTGAGCGGGGCTGGTGATGTCACTTTCTGGTAAAAAATGTACCAAACTGTGACGTCGCGCGACTTTTCGAAGCACTGTATCGTCTTCATTTCTTATTTACGTGAAAAAAGAAAAAAATACGTGTCCAATTTTTGGAAATCTATCTGACGGACTAAGTACCTAAATTATTTTTGTCAACTACCCTATTGCATGGCTTTCTCTTGTGCGCCAGGCGAATGTTCCAAGGACGCGATGCGGTTTCCCACTCGTCCCTTTAGCCGCAGAATCTATAATCCTCTATTGATAATAGAATTATTCTATTCTTGAGATACAGAGCAGATTCCCCGTGTCTGGATAAAAGCATTTTATTATGTTGCGTATACGAGCTTATTTTATTTTTAGATACATAATGTCTGGTGACTTTTCAGTTTCGTCTGGAATAAAAATACTATCACAAAAGTGTAGTTTCGTTACTGTTTTAATTTACAATGAGTCTTATGTAGGTAGACGATACTTTCACAAACGAATCCCCTAATCGAAAAGTGTTTGAACAAACTCGTCATATTTTTTAAAGACCTATCCTGCGACATCGGGCTTCGCGAGAGAAAAAAAACATCCTCACTTTAATTGTTGGAGATAACCTAAACCAAATGTTTTTAAATTTTATTTCACTACTTTGTCGGCGTAACTGATTTGTATATTTATGCCAAATTACAGCTATCTAGTACATACTAAGAGTCTTTGAGCTATAGTGCGGACAGACTGACACACAGCCGGACATGGCGAAACTATAAAGGTTCCTTGTTGACTGCGGAACCCTGAAAATGGTTAATTAACTAATGCATCGTCATCAGCCTATATTGTTCCCACTGCAGGGACTCAGGCCTCCTCTCTGGGAGAGGGATGGGCCACGCGGGCCCAGTGCGGATTGGTAGATGTCACATATCTTCGAATTTTTGGTTCTAAGATAGGCCGGTTTCCTCACGATGTTTTACTTCACCGTTTTAAGAGCAGTGGTGATGAAATAAATTACACAAAGTAATGCGCCTGCCTGGGTTGAACCCACGACCAACTGAATTATATGTATCGTAAAGATCGAAATGCCAATTTTGTAATTGTAATAAACATTTTAATATGCATAACTAGTGTTGCCCAAAATCGGTCTTGGTCTTGCAGTCTTGGTCTTGTTCTTGCAGTTTCGCAAGACCAAGACCAAGACCGACTAATTGTAGCAAGACCAAGACCAAGACTGACCCCTGCAAGATTTGAGCAAGAACAAGACTTAGCCTGCAAGACTCTTGCGTCTTGCAGTTTAGTCAAACTGAGATCTGGGCGTTATTATTTTCTTTCTATGTTTTGGCGAATTTGTGTACTACTGTATGGATATTTGTATGTCTGAATAAATAAATTAATTGAATTTAATTAAGTACCTAGGTATTTTGTTTCGACGACGACTAATTTTATTAGTTAGAATTATCAAGTCGAGACGATGATGAAAAATATGTAAGTGATAATTATTTTAACCGCTAGCTGTTTGTGAAGAGTTTAGGATAGCCACTAAACACGCTCAGTAAATCATAATAGGTACCTATACCTACCTAAAGTCATTAATTTCGCTTAGGGACTAAATTGCATAATCTATAAAGGATGAAAGTTTGTTTAGAAAATCGACATTTTCACGCGGGCGAAGCCGCTGGCAAAAGCTAGTTTTTTTATAATTATTATGAAGTTAATTTAATTAATTTGTTGGTTTACTATGCCCCCTATGTCAATTTAAACTGTCAATGTAAACATGTACCTACTCTGTTACGTTGTTCTTAGATCTAAACTAACGTGTTTAGTAAATAGCAATAGGCTAATAGGTATTTGCAAGACTTGCAAGACTCTTGCTGCAAGACCAAGACCAAGACTTGAGAGCGCAATACCAAGACCAAGACCAAGACCAGGTGTATTGACGCAAGACCAAGACCAAGACTGGCTAAGTCTCGTCTTGGTCTTGCATTTGGGCAACACTATGCATAACTAATACAAAAATCGCGATAAAAGTTGTTTATCCGCGGATTATTGTTCATTTTCCTCTCTAGTAGATGCCTGATTTTTTTCAATAGTTAATTTACGTATGTAATAAGTTTGAATAGTATTTGATCATGAGAATATCTCTGAAGCTTTCTCAAATCTGAGTCGTATTTTTTACAGTATTTTCAGGCCTCTGGGAAAGTTATGAATATTGGTGCTACAGTGCCGAAAATTAGCCCTTTTTATTACAAAATGACACCTCGTTTATATATTTGGTGGCGGAGAAAAAAATGTTGAACTAAAAAGCACTAGACTTGACTACTAGCTACCATTTTAGTTATTGAACTAGAGCCGCCGCCCCAGCGCAGCCCGCCGTTCTAGGAAAATCGTAGTGAGTTCTAAGAAACCTCGGCGCGTCGACGCAACGGCGACAAGAGTAGTGACCTTAACCTTACAGCTTACAGCAGACTTAGGACTTAGGAGACTTTACTGGAAAATAGTTTACATTTCCACGAAAGTCTACCGTTATATTACTAAAAGCACCTTGTTTATACAAGGTTTCTGGTAATTGGGTGCATTACTTGAAATAGGTGATACTTGACCTAATTTGACCCGATAACTTCACAGTCCAAACTGGGTTCTTTTTGGGATATTGAACTTTAGAAAATTTCCACCTGTCCACCGTAAACTGCTGATTCTGAGTAATGTACGATGTTCAGGATTTGTAAACTGAGAAGATAATTACAGTTTTAACTGTCCGATAGAATTGGTTAAAATACACGAGATATAGACCTAACCTGACCTGATTGGTTGACCTGGCGCATCAAGTCAAACAGCCAACATACTATAGCGATAACAAGAATAGTAATAACTTACAAAGCATTGAATTAACTGTACTACCCAGTTTTATTAAAATACTACCTTTCTAAGATCAACCATTTTTTTCTGGTCAGTTACATAGGATGATAGGACACCTAATGAAACAAGGATTTTGTTTCTGTAATTTGCGCGGTAGGTGTCAAACATTTACTTTGAGAAAATTGCCTTGAATACCTAACTAAAAGTTGTAAAAAATATGAACTTGGCTTTTATGGAACTTAATTTTCAAAGGAAGGAATTTTTTGATAATTTGGTTTTGGAAGGAATTCATTAGTTAACGAACTATTAGAAAACTCTCAGTTTAACATCCTGAATGGCGTAGATTTTTCACAATTATTAGTTTGTAATGGAGAGGTGGAAAACATATGAAAATCTTTAATATTTTGATTTCTCTATTTTGAGACCCCAAGTTTTTGGGGTCAAAAGTGTTGCAAATTAGGTCTAGCATTACCTCTCAAGGTATAAACCCAATTCCAATGACCCTGTATAGCGAGGTAAAGTTAACATTGAAAGAAAGAAAGAAAGAAACAAGTCAAATTCAAACGTTGTAGTGATTGCTAGCCGGCACTACACTACCAACGGCCGTATCTTTTAAACTTCGTTAACGAAGTTTGATTTTTTTCACAGTATCAAGGAACTGTAAAACCTGAGTATAATATTACGGTTGTAATATATAGTCCTCCTGACCGTTTTTCGGCCACGGCGGTCAATCTCAGCGGAGATTAGCCATCTGCGCGGGAGATATTATAGTGCACAAGTGAGTGCGCAGGCACAAGTGCACTCTCTATTCCCTTTTCTCTCATAGTCCGATAGGACGGCAATCCGACACGACCGGAGAGAGATCAGGCGCAGGACTAACGGCTTAACGTGCTTTCCGAGGCACGGGGGTATTATACCGCCAACTTCCAAACTCCGGCCTACTACTGGGAAATTTCTAATGAAAAACCCAATAGCACTTTTTAAATTGATCCTATAAAGGTTTCGTTTTTCCCTTTTGAGGTACGAAACCCTAAAAATCACGCTTTATAGTATGGTGAAACTTGGCGTCAATAAAAATAACTTTACTACCTGAAATCTGCCAAAGCCAGAACAACTAACTGTTCATAATATCCAACACAAATAGGTTTCAAACTACATCTGAAACTTTTTCTGTGGCAGTACTTTACCATAGCGGGGCACTCAACTTTTCTCGCTTTAGTTGTTGGACTTTTGAAACCGCAAGCGACTTTAGTTTCACAACGACCTTTTTGATGACTTTCTTGTTTACACTTGGAATTATTGTGATCAGCAGTCCACAATGATCTGAATATATTTAGTTACCTAATCATTACTTGAGCAGTGGTGGCTCAGTGGTGGCGGCCCCGACTAACGATTAGTAAGTCGTGGGTTCGAACCCAGCCAGGCGCATTACTAAGTGTAATTTATTTCATCACCACTGCTCTCAAAACGGCGAAGGAAAACATCGTGAGGAAACCCGCATGTCTTAGAATAAAAAAATCGAAGACATGTGACATCTACCAATCCGCACTGGGCCTGCGTGGTGTATTATAGCCAAATACTATATAGCCACTTTAATACTCTATGATTATAGCCCATCACTCTCCGAGAGAGGAGGCCTGAGTCCTTGCAGTGGGAACATTATAGGCTGATGATGACTTGGAAATGGAATTATTGTGATCAGCTGTCAACAATTATCTAAATATATAAGGTTAGGTAATCATTACTTTGTGGGTTGGTATCACATCTGTGTAAATATTATCTAGGCAAGTGAGATTAGCTGGGGTTTTCCTTCATCGTTTGTCCCTCTCCTAGAGAGGAGGCCTGAGTCCCTGCAGTGGGAACATTATAGGCTGATGATGATGCTGATTCTTGTGGACACCAGAAATTGGTTTGCGAGATTGACTGAAACAAGGTTACGTACATCACCCAGAATTTATATTAGGTAAATAATAAGAGTAACGTGTGCGGTGCTTTAAAAAGTTTGCGGTGGCATCTCGTAGCGATCGTGTTGCGGCTCTTATGGAACGCTTCTGCATCCTGAAAACTCGGCCCGAAAACTCAGGGCCATACTGAAAAACTGAGTGAACCAACGCGACTGCATCCTGAAAACTCGGCCCGAAAACTCAGGGCCATACTGAAAAACTGAGTGAACCAACGCGACTGCATCCTGAAAACTCGGCCCGAAAACTCAGGGCCATACTGAAAAACTGAGTGAACCAACGCGACTGCATCCTGAAAACTCGGCCCGAAAACTCAGGGCCATACTGAAAAACTGAGTGAACCAACGCGAAATGACACACTCTCATCACATGAGGCAAAGTCATGATTGTAGTTAGGAAAAAGATTATTATTATAAGTCTTTGGGGGGGTATGAGAAACAGGGTGTAAAGTTCCTCATCTCGCATAGAAAAGGGACAATCCTCCGACCAGACGGGTGTTGTGTTGTGTCTGGTGGGCTAACTGCCCGACATATGTATGTCGGGATTTTCTATAATACGCTAACGTCGCGGCTTTGATAGCGCGATGTAGGAATTAGCAATTAGTTCGCATGTGTTGCGATAGATGTCGCTGTCGCCACAAGCATTCCACTTTTGTGATATAATGCGATTATAGGCCAAATTAAATTATTACTCTCAAACTGTTTGAACATTTCTGTGTAATCGTATAATACTGGACATGTGGGAATCCGATGTCTTGCGTCGATGTCTTTTGTATCGGACTCTCATACTCCGAGAGTACGAGTATTATAAATGCGAGAGTTTCTGAGGATCAATCCAATGGATTTTTGATAGGTACTCTTTTACTCAAAAACTGCCGAACGGATTTGAATGAAATTTAGCACAGAGATAGTTTCTAACCTGGATACCACATAGTTTTATTTTTCTATTGGTAGTATTTTCCTGTGGGACAATTATCGGACTATAACATTTATATCGAATAAGTTATACATATAAAACAATGTTGGTAGTTGGGACCTAATTTTCAGTATCAGTGAACGCTAGTAAAACTTTACGAACAAAATTAGATGTCCAATAGGGGATCGGACTGGGTCAAAATAATATGATTCTGTTTAGTCCGCAAGTTAGATTATCGAAAAATATTAAATGCGTGTTTTTTGTTTTATCAAATCAATAAAAAATTACGAAGATAAAACGCGTCAAAGATCTTGGAGTGACTCACTTGAAGGTACAAAATGTACTATCATAATGACGTCACACGAGTTTTCGAAGCACTGTATCGTCTTCATTTTTTTGTTTCCGTGAAAAAAGAAAAAATATGGGGTCAATATTTTTTGGAAATCTATTTGAGGGACTTATTAGTTTTTTTTTGTCCTATCCCGTATTAGTGTCAAATATTTTGTATCTGCATCTCGGTCACGTTCCCTGCCTACCCCAACAGCGTTACGAACTCCAGTCAAATGTTTTCGTCTGTGGAGAGTACACTCCGTATTTTATTCATCAACTGTGGGATAGACTAGCTTTTGATGTATTATGCATGCTGGTTATACGTGGGGAAATACGTCGTGCTATTCTAAGCTACATAGGTTGAGGCTGCGGGTTGTTTGACAGTGATACCGCGGCCTCGGCATAAGGGCTAAGAAGGAATATGGGTGGTTTTTAGTCAGTAGTTGTCTGACCCTCTGGGCAGAGGGGAAGGGGTTATTTGATGATTTTCCAACAAAAAAAAAGGTACATACAACCAACCAGCTACATTGGTACAGTCAACCGCACTTCGTGTCCGTATCGACAGGTACAGATGTCGAATTGCTTTACCACCGAAAATACTATCCTACTATAATATTATAAATGCGAAAGTTTTATAGCTGGATGGATGGATGTATGTTTGTTACTCTTTCATACAAAAACTGCTGAACGGATGGGTATGAAATTTAGAACACAGATAGTTTATAACCTGGATTAACACATAGAATACTTCTTATCCGGTAGTATGATCCCGTGGGACAATTATCGAACTCCACGCGGGCGAAGCCGCTGGCAACAGCTAGTAATTTAATAAATTTAACATGATCATGTATTTCGATATTCGACAACTATTTTGAACAGTTACGAGCTATTTGAATTTGCGGTCAAAAATGCAGTTATTACACCGAACCAGATTAACACCTGTTTTCAAATTTTCACACGCTTGCGTGATTTTATGTAATTCGGCCTGATTGGTTTTATTTAATCTGAAGAGTTGATGACACTTTTTTAATTTTTGAAGTGAAAACTTCTTCAGCAACGTTGTGTACCTACTTTTTTGGGATCATGCTAAAAATGTCAAACTCCATCTGTGTCCTGGCCCTGGCCGTAAGAAGGTGCAGGGCACTTGCGCGTATCTGTCAAATGTCAAAACAATTAAATGTCAAGTTGATTTTTCTAAGACAAAAGGGATTCGGTCCACTATTGCGACGATGTCAATCCCATTGTACTTTTACAAATATAAGCAAGTTTGTAAAAGTAAATTGATTTAGCTTAAAAAAGCCCAAACCGAATGAACTTAATATTATGTCAGTATTTTTTTCTATAAGAACGATAATATTTTTGCTGCTTCAGAGGTAGGCTTAGCTAAAATACCAAGGAACACTCCATTACCGACAATTTAAACTAGTTATTTATACTTGAAATAAATTTTGAACAATACATTCATTTTAATCATGGAAATCCTATTTCATTTCCTTTCTTTGTAAAAATGAATTCTGATCGTTGAACAATGTACAAAGAAAAATAAATAATACGGAGCTTAGCTCCCGGGCATACTTTATGTAATTGAAGGTCTGGGCACAGACTAAGAACGCAATTGTATCATAATAATATACCAATTAAACTGGAAACCTTTGACTTTTTATTGATTTAACTTTTACTCGGGTCAGTCTGTGTTCTCTATTTTCTTATTATGAATATTAAAAGAAATTTGAATAAAAACTCTGGTTTACCTACGACAATAAAGTACTCTTTGACAATTATTAAGTACTAAACGCTACGCCTTGATAGTATGATTAATTAACAGATAATGCGTTGAATTAACAGGAGATCTGTTAATTAAACGCAGCATTAAATGGGGAATTAGAGTTGATCGGTCGTAATGAACAGTGTGGTTTGCCGTGGGAATCCTTTGATTTGTGCGTTAGCAGCCCTCGCCTTCGGCTGCGGGCTGCTAAAAGTCTCGGATAAAAATGGTTCGTTTTGTGCACTTGTTGTAAAATCTACTATCGCTGCACACCCTCGTTGCTAATTTTGTTGTTGTTTCTTTTTTACCCGACTGCGGCAAAGCTCAAAAGGAGGGTTATGTGTTTTACCTGTATGTATGTTTGTATGTCCGTTTCTTTGTTCCCTCATAACTCCTAAACGGATGAAGGGATTTGAATAAAATATACATCGTTAGATTCCTCTTGATGGCGCCTGTGTCACTGGCTACATTAAAACAAAGAAAAATTGCGGATTTTGGGGGCCATATCGCGGAGGTCAATTTTATTTTTCCATTACCATCGAGCAGGGTATCAAAATGAAGGGCTTTAAAAGAAGATAACAATATTATACACAACTTATACCTATGTTTAAAAGAAATTCATATAGGCAGAAATCTTATAATTAGGAGCTATGAGGGAACAAAGAACCGGACATACATACATACATACACGTCAAACACATATCCCTCCTTTTGGGCTTCGCCGCAGTCGGGCAAAAATGTGAAAACGTCAACGAAGTATTTTACGTATAGCTAAAAAGATGGAAATAAAAATATACATGTAGTTAAAAAACTAAAAATTACGACTGAAAAAACTGAAAAGCAAAAACCAAGAAATTAAACAATACTTGGAAGCAGGCGGGGCCCATTCTATTTTCATAATTTGAGATTTAAATGGATTCCGCCTGCTTCCAAGTTTTGTTTTAATTTCTTGTGTTTTACTTTTCTGTTTTTTCAGTCGGGGTTTTTTTACTGGATATCTTAGGTTGTTTTAACAATCTGAAATATATCGCCGATGATTTCGGTGCACGAGAAAAGACTAATGAGATTATGTTTGCATTATTATGGTATTAAAATGTAATTGTTCTACTAATAAATGACTAAATAAATAAACAATTACCTAATAAATTAAAAATTGCATTGCTCTAGCACGCAGTTGGAAAATTATATTTTACTTTAGTGACCAGTCCAGTTAAATTGAATTTTATGTTTTTTTTTTGTAAAACTACGAAAATCAAGATGGAAACAAAAAATAAATATGATAAATCTCTGCACCTGACAGATTTAGTCCTCTAATTTTCCGAGTGTCAGTAAGTTGATGGTAAAAAAATGAGAATCATGTGAGAAGCGACTGCACCGCCGAAGCGCTAGGGAAGAAGTGTTTCCCATGCCCCCCATACAGTTCGCAGAAAGTGCGCGGGGGAAGGGGGGGGAGTTACCAGTCCGCCCGCATTCCCCACTTCCATATAATCCGTATAGGTATCAGTTCGGATTTGTCCCCGATTCGGACGGTTCTGGGGGGGGGGGGGCACTAACTTTTTTCGTTAGTTTAAGTATAAAAGTTTTTAAGAAAAAAAAATTGCGGTAAAAACAAATTAGGTTAAAATGAGTTTAGCGCTGATGCACTTTCATGTTTTGTGCCGACGAGAGCTCCCGTAACTTAACGGTTTGTCGGGGCGTTGTTTTATTATTTATCTTCTAATATATATAATTAAACTAGCTGATGCCCGCGGCTTCACCCGCGTTGATGTCGTTCAAATTATATACTAAAACCTTCCTCTTGAATCACTCTATCGATTAAAAAAAACCGCATCAAAATCCGTTGCGTAGTTTTAAAGATTTAAGCATACAGACAAACAAACAAATAAACAAACAGACGCGACTTTGTTTTATACTATGTAAGGATAAGGATGTCGTGAAACTTTTATAACTAACTTTTACACACTGCTAAATAATTATGAATTATTTAAATTGTATAAATTCTGTCACTTTAGAGCAGTTTTTCAACTTTAAAACTTTGTTTTTGATCGCGGTTATTAAAGTCCTTAGAACTTCAGTAAAATTGAATAAAAAAAATTGGGCTTCATTGAAACGAATGGCACAAAAGTAAATTCAAATATCTCTGTTTTTTTTTTTAATTTATATAATTTAATTTAAAAAAATATATATTCGAGATACCGTAAATAAATGTTTTAATTATATCTGTGCCAGGAGGAGCGTGTTTTATTTTAATGTTCTTACTTTGTTGTGAATAAATATAATTTACATGATTTGTTGTTGTCAACACAACACACGTGCTCAAACACATGGTGGAGGTACAGATGCTAAGTAGGTCGGTACCAGGCGGGTACAACGAAGGTTGACCTTGGCTGAAAATGCCGTTTAAAAATAAACTTTATGTCAAACGAATAGAGTTTGTATTACTATAATTTCCCTACGATTTTTCAAAGGGGGAGCAAAACTTAAGAGCGAGACAAAATTCAAGGATTTGTCTGTCCTTGTCTTGCAATTGCCAGTGAAAAAAAACAGAAACATGTATAGTAATCGAAAATCACTTATATAGCTCAACTAGCCCATAAAATTTAACGGTATTAATTTAATATTCAAATACTTAATTTTCAATAATAAATACTTGCGAATTAAAATTTATTAGAGCCAAAATTCATAAAAACTGTATAGCCATATAAAAAAAAACGTAAAAAAGATGGCGGAAACATTTTCGTGTTGAAATAATAATTTTCCTTTTTCAAGTGTTTTTAATTGTATAAGCGAAATATTTGTCTTCAACTATGGTGAAATGGTGTTGTGTGAAGGGCTGTAAAAGTGAGGGGTATCCAGAATGTGGGATTTCATTTTTCAGGCAAGTTTTGTTAACTTTGTTTACAAATAACGACTAGGGTGACTATGTTCAAGATCTATAAACGGGAATCATGAAATTTTTGTAAAGAATACCCCTTTCCTATAATCAATATCGGTATTTAAAATCTCATATCTCATCTTATTATAATCTCAAACATAACCAAAACAAACATTTGAATTCTTTTTTACTTTTTTTAAACTTTTCCATTTTGGTCTTAAATCAAATCCAACGTATCCAAAACTAAAAAAACATAGTCATTCTTATTAATATTTTGAAATCATATTCTCAACATCACACCTGTAATTCCCGAAGGGTTAGACAGAGGTATACTTACAGTCACATTTCACCACCGATATAAATCATATTTTAACCGACTTCAAAGAAGGAGGAGGTTTCTCAATCCGACAGTATGTATATAATTATTTTTATGTGTGTTCGCAGATAACTTCGTCGTTTATGAACCGATTTTGATGATTACTTCTTTTCTTGGAAAGGAATTAACCCAAGGATGGTACAACGGTAAGGAAACTAGGATATAATGATGGGAATCGGATCCCAGAGAAATCGAGGGTAACCCTTAAATTTAAAGGCATGTATTACGTTTATTACGTTATTTTTTAGCGCATTCGGAAATCTACCTTCACCAATGCTCAAATTAATAATGTTTATGTAGATTATGGGACTACAGATTTCACATGCAACAGACTTAACATTTTTTGTACTTAAATACCATCGTATCCTACAGTGTTTGTCTTTTTTAAAGCCGTGATATTTTTTAATAAATCCTAAGCTAGACTTGGGGCCATGAACATTGAGTCTGTTTAAATGTTTAGTGACTGAGATTCCCGAGTCAGTCATAGATTTATTTTTATCTATAAAATAATTTTGGGTCAGATACAGTTTCATTATTATATCGAATTTTGACAATAGTGTTTTTTGGTATGTTTAGTTTTGTTTGGTTGTCTTAAATTTATTATTTGAACTTTTAATTTTATGTTTATTTTGTGCGCGTTGAGTTAATTATTTTTGTCAGCAATTTTGAATAACTCTTATTTTTATTTATTTCGATAGGTTTTTGTTTGTATAGTCATAATAATTATGTTACTAGATATACTTTTTATGTTTTTATTAAGTTTAAGGGAAAAATGTCGTGTTTTTTGTTATAGTCAAGAGTTATCAGTGTTATAAAGATATTATAGAGTTTATAAATAGGTATTTGTTATGTTTTTATTGTTTTGTTTTATTAGAATTAATAAGTTTCCTTAGAGTACCTATATTTATGTTAGGTTAGGTTAAGTTAGGTGTGTGTATATTCGTATGCCACCATTTTTTTGGAACATCTTTTTGCCAATATGAATAAATATCTTTCTTTGTCAGATTTTTTTAATTATTACAAATGCCAAGCCACATAATTATATCTGTCCCAAATGTAAATACAAAATGTTTGGTCACCCTATTAGAAAGAGATGACATTCTCTTTCGAGGTAATCTCGCTCGGAACGCTTTTGAGTGGCATGTACACAGTCCAGATAGTATATAACGTCCTTGGTCGGTACGTACAAACCCTATGTTATTATACTTCTTCAGTATAATTAGATAAGCAGTATTTTATAATAAATAGTATTTAATTTTTAGCTGTAGTTTAAATTCGTAAGTATTTAATTTTTAATTTAGTATTGACTTTGTAAAGTCAAGGGTAAATTTATTTGAACAATTATTCCGATAACTTTTAGTCATTCTTCAAGTATTTTCATAAACTTTTGCTTTTATTACCGGGGGGGGGGGGGGGGGGGTAGTCATTAATGTCTTGTGACATTTAGTTTATAAGTTTACTTCTGACGTGGACGGATACAAAATCAGCTGTTCCATACATTTTGACGTGTTTTGCGAAACAGCTGTTTTCTGTTTCGCGATTTTAGGGTTGGTCCCATAGTAAAAGTTGTTTATAATGATGAATACAATGTCCCATGAGATGATATGGGAATGATATAGGTATAGACTTTATAACCCGTAGGTATTATAACCTGTGTTTATTTTAATTTTTTGTATAATTAGCTAACCGATATTTTTAATTTTAGCTGTATTTTTATTCAAAATTTGTGTTTTTTTTTTATTTTAAGATTTTAAACTGACATGGTCACTAAAACTGTTATTTATACTGAAAACGAGATTTTTACCATGTTTACTTAAGGTTTCGAGTTCCCGTTGTTTCGGCGCTGTTACAAGCACCATGACCGCGGATAAACTGAAGACATTGCGGGTGCGGGTGCGGAAACAATTATTATTTTAATTATTACAAGTAAACATGGTAACTATGATGAATGATGATGATGGTAACTATCCCGTTTTCAGTATAAATAATTGTGTTTTTTTATTTTTTTTATTTTGTATTTGCTTTATAATGTGAAGTGAATCAGTTTATTATATTGAGATAATTATTGTTTGATTTACTTTTAGCCATTCTTCTTGTATTTTCGTAAACTTTTACTTTTCTTTATTGTGTCACTAAGGCACCACTAAACGCGAAACTAGTGAACTAACTTTTTGTTTTACTCTAAAATCACATCAAATTTGAAAAATCCAAAACACTATCATACTTTAATAGTAAATAGCATGTAGTATTTTTATAATCACTTTTCATGATTCTAGACTCGATAAATCAAGACAATTACTGATTTAAGATAAAAGTGGCCAGTTTTGGCGGTAATATATTATGTAGTAGGTATGTATAGCATGATAGTGTTTTGTATTTTTCAAATTTGACGTGATTTTAGAGTAAAAGAAATAAGATGTGGGTGGCGGTTAGTTTCGGTGCTGTTAGCGCCTTAAGTTTACTTTTGACTTTGTTTACATTGTCTTTGTTTACATAACATCATGCCTTTAATCCCCGAAGGGGTTATGGTTTAATACGTATATTTCTCAAGAAACTGAATACAATTATTCTCTTAGAATATTGTACATTTATTGGAACGAATATCGGAACCGAAATGTTTAAAGTTAGACGCAGGTAAAATATTATTAATCATTAACTTATCATTATGTAACTAAACAACGCTAAAATATTCAGTGATTTGAAGGCAGTTTTAAATATTTTGTTTTGATGTAGATAATCTAAAAAAAAACAATCACCGTTGACTATAGGAATTGAACCAATTTGGACTTAGTTAGTTATGCGAATCTACCTACTATACTTTTATGAACTAACCAACATTGTTTAGTCTTCTAAATTGAATTTACTAGTTTTCGTATTAGGCTGTTTGACGACTACATCACACAACTTTGCTTCTCGTACAAAAAAGCAAATTAAAACATAAGTTTTTTTCGTTTTAATATTTTATTTTTTCGAAAGTGTCTTGAAAAACTTCGTTTAACACTCGTTTTTTTTTTTTTAAACTCCTTCTCTTTAATGCAATCTATCCTGGGACATTCAGCAATAGGTAGATGATGGTTCCTTATCTTGCACGGTATGAAGCCACTGCCTCATCCGATCGATACTTATTACAGCTTATTCATGCTGTTTGTTAGTAAGTCTTGACGTGCCCTTCTTTTCAGTCTTGTGAAGGTTACATTTGAGAAATCATCAAACGTCTACTCCCACTCTTGGCAGAGCAGAAGGGAGTGTCAGTCTCCTACTGACTAAAACCCATCTTCAATGACACTCGCTATCCCTGACATTTGACATTTATTAAATCTAGATCATTCCTGGAAATATTCTAACTAGTTACGGAGATATTGGGAGCCAAAGTTCCAACATTTCCACAAGTATTTTTTTAACGAAAGCCTTTAATAATAACTGAACTGTGAATACTACCACGCCCGCTGTGCTATTGAATGCATCCGCCAACACAATGTTTTGATTGCGTTACATTGTGTCGTACCGTAAAAACTAATATTCCACCCCAACACGAACGTTTCCCATCAATATTTTTGCGTACTTATACTAACTTAGTTTGATGGACAGAATGTGTGGTTGACGGCTTCGTGAAGGCTCCGTTTACCTCATGTACTCGGATAATAATAAAGTATAAATATTATTGAATAAAAAGAATAACCGACTTTAATTAAAGCGATAAATTTTATCAATAGGGACCGACTTTAAAAGCCAGAACCATACTTCCAGAGTTAAACGTGAAATAAATTCGTAAATCAAACACTTACTAACACAAGTGCTAGCAGATCTCCTGGCTGACTCTCTAGTGATTAGTATTCTTTATAAGTAGCTACATCAATTAAATAATCGTAGAGGTCGACTAACCAGAACCAGAACCTCCACTGAACCTTATAATAAGAAGAGTTTATTTATACTCTTTAACGTAAGTCACAAGACAGAAACGAAAAATAGATCGTCGTGCCACTGGCGTCTCGAGATAGCACCCTATTTTAGTTGCAATCTACGTAGCGACATCGAGTGGAAGCAGGGAGGTTCTCTCCCACTTTCCTTTGAAGCCGGAGACTCACTTTACTACTTACCGTGTTTAGTCGAGTGTCGCTAACTATCGCAGCCTCATCAGGCGTCAGCAGAAATTACTGCACGATTTTGAATTCAAGTCTTATTGAACTTTGTTAGTGTAATTTTCACTTTATGATTTATGATTGGTTATCTGAAGCCTCACCAGACTTGAGAAGAGAACGCGGGTCCTAACGCGGACGCGATACATCTTTACATAAGTAGTATAAAACAAAAGTCGTTCCCGCGTTTAGATCTTTTAAACTACGCAACGAATTTTAATGCAGTTTCTAGTAGCAATAGATACAGTGATTCAAAGAAACGTGCATATTTTAGAGAAAAACCGAGAAATTCAGTATCTACGAGTACATTGCACCCGTGCGATGCCGGGCTGATATAAAGCAGCCGCGTTCTTGGTCCATATAGATAGAATGGCTGTGATAATGACGAGCGCTTTGCTGTACGCAGCAGCTGTGCGCCCTAGTTACGGGCGGTCGTCTATTGTTTTATTCCACGCTCCATTTATTGTAATCTATACTTCTATACTAATATTATAAAGAGGTAAAGTTTGTTTGTATATTTGTTAAATTGTAAGGGGTAATCTCGGGATCTACTGAACCGATTTTAAAAATTCTTTCACCAATAGAAAGCCACATTATTGCTGAGTGTCATAGGCTATATAAAAAACCGAAAAATAAAAAGGCTTTTACGTGGTAGTCCGTTTTGCAAAGTGAATCGGAGAAAAAAGCAACACAGCGGCGGGCGCGGGATGGTTTCGGGTTTAATTCGGTTCGCGTTCGTGCCCGCTTCGGGAGAAAGGGGCGTGGCCTTTTACATCTGATCTGAGAGGTAGGTACCCGCGCGGCTCAGTCGCGTGGTCGGCTCCTTACGCAGCGGACGTCCCCAAAATTTTTCGAAACGTAATTAGCTTACTTTCGACTAATTATGCCCAACGAAGTGGGCACGGGTCAGCTAGTAATTTATATTTTCATACTACAATTTTAATTTCTCCGTTAACCAGGGGCTATTAGAAACATCTTTTGTAAAATGAAGTTATCATCAAACTGTTTTAATTAATAAGTGCTACCCTAAGCGACTTATCTAGAGGGATAAAGCGTTTGACAATTTTCGCTGGTTGGACGGTTTAAAAATGGAATTAACAATAAAAATACATGAGCGTTTCAAGCGGGCGCGAAAATTCCGAAAAATCCTCCGCTTTCGGAACCAAGCGCCTTAGAAGACGGAAGTTTGTAAGATGTGATTGATACCTTTCCTTCTCAACAACGATAAACGATTATTCCTTCTGACGTAGTTAGTTGCCTGAAAGTCTGACAAGCAGTCTTACCAAGGGGGGCAAGGGGTATCGTATTTACCGGTACGTACTTTGTTATGCAGTGTGCAGGTCAAAAAATCAGTCGCTTCATCAGTTAGACTGGAAGCCAACTCCAATATTTTTTTTTTAAATAACTTTGTACGGAACCCTCGGTGCGCGGGTCAAACTCGCACTTGGCCGCTTGTTTAATCAATTTTTTTTATGTAATACGTTGCCCCACACTAGGAATTTCTCCTGTATCATGGGTGTGTTTACAAACCTTTAAACTCACATACACAAACACACTTAGAGGTATAGATAGACTTCTTATAGGTTTTCCTGTAATCTATAAGTGTTGAACAAACTGTATTTTTTTCAAAATTTTCATCTACTTTCTTAAATATCTTTAAAAGTTTTAATCTTAAAATTATTAAAAAAATATATTTGAGATCCTGACAATAAGTCCTTTCATTTGATATATCACACGGTACAGTTTGCAAAAAATGAAAAAAAAAACTGTTAAGCTCCCCAAAAGTGACCCCCATATTCAAAATTTCTTTATTTACATTATACGTCCATGTTTGGGTCATAGAAATACATAATAATTATGTGTACCAAATTTCATTTCAATCGGTCCATAGGATTCGAAGCAAATTCGCTGTGACAGACGGACAGACAGACACACGAGTGATCCTATAAGGGTTCCGTTTTTTCCTTTTGAGGTACGGAACCCTAAAAAGCAAAAAAACGTCCAACAATTAAATAAATCATCAGCTGGTGTAAAACTCCTGTTCATTAGTAGCAACACCTACTAATGAGCCAGCGACCACTTCATTAAACGCAATGCTAATAATTGCGATGTGAACATTATTCGTAATAGTAGTTAGTACCTAATTGAATTATTGTATTTTGTTTTAATTTTTGTTTCTGCGGACTGACTATTCTCTTTTGTTACTCTTTGCTTTATGGATTGCATTATCTGAAATAAACGTATTATTATTATTATTCGCACAATCAGGACCGCAAACCGGACTGCGGGCAGTATCCTCTGACCAGTACATTTTTTATCGAATCCCTTTGAGTGTTCGTTCCAATTATCCGGTACAGACCAGAGCATCGTTAAAACTGACGTTCGCGAGTACACGGTATTTGAAGCGAAATTTCCGTCAGCGAGAATGTTTTATGCTCAAGTGGATAAGCTTTACTGGATTATTAACAGTCGGCGCTGCCGACGCTTAAAAATGCAGCTCACGGCTTAAAATATTACGTTAAAAAGGGAATTATTGAATTAAATTGTGGAAACAAGGCTAAGAGGGAATTAAAAACAACTCAAATGATGTAGATAAACTATTAGTAGGTACTATTTAACTTAAAAATCATGCTCTTTGGTAAATCAAGCCGGCCGGCAGCTAATAAATACAGCCGGAACCTTATATGCACATTGATTGACCAAAAGCATAGTTAAATTATCTTAAGTGATTGCAAGTCGCCTGGGCTTTGTGTATGTGGATCGCTGTTGTGCAATTACTCATTAGGTTATCGCAGCTGTGATCAATCGTTATTTGTCGTGTTGCAAGTTAAACTAAAAAAACTAACAGTGTTTGAGTCATAAATACTGAAATAGTATTCTATTTTAAATAGCCTTTCATGACCTAAATAAATTCTACAGACTTAATCAAATCCATTCACCCGATAAGTGACTTCGAGCCCGGTGAGGACAGAGTTCCATCAATAATCGAGTTCAGTCGGGCGTCAGTTCTGTGGAATATTTTAAAAGTCGACTTCGATAAAATGTTGGTTTATTACTTACTAGTGACCCGCCCCGGCTTCGCACGGGTGAAAAAAAGATATTAAAACCTTCCTCTTGAATCACTCTATCTATTAAAAAAAACCGCATCAAAATCTGTTGCGTAGTTTTAAAGATTTAAGCATACAAAGGGACATAGGGACAGAGAAAGCGACTTTGTTTTATACTATGTAGTGATAGTGATACATTTTTGATACAATTTACTGATTATTTTCAGTACCTACCTACCTCATTATCATTCAACACTGAAAACATATGAATGTTTTTAACGTTTAAGCTCACCTTTTGCGATACAACCTTGTAGCTATTCTGTTTATTAGTTTCTACTCAAATAAAATTGCTCAAATCAAATAATGAGATATATCTCTGAACATTGACCACTGAACCCAAAATATTACCCAGTGAAGTAAGAAAAGCTATCCTTAGCCAACAATCAGACAAAGCGCCAGACCCAGATGAGACCACCACAAATTAATTAGTTAAATGAACTCTAGGATCAGTTGTTCCTTTATTGACAAAGATCTAAGTACAGACGCCAGCACATCAAGCTACTACAATCTGTCAGATTTCTTTGATAGATTTTCGACTTTATTTCTAGAGCATTAGGTTCAAGGTTCGTTGGGATTTGACAGTTTCGGGTAGCTTGACATGCTGGCGTCTGTACAATGATATTCTACAATCGAAATTATATTCCAGAGCAGTGGGAAACATCACACATAATTCTCATATACAAAAAAGGCGTGAAAGCGGATACAAAAATTACCAACCAATTAGTCTCATGGCCAATATCTGAAAGGTCTCTTTTTCAAAATTATAAATGAGCAAAACACTATTTTTATTGCCACGATTGACCATATACACACCGTTAAGCAGATAGTGGAGAAGTAAAATGAATAAAACAAACCTTTGTATATGTCCTTCATAGACTACACCTAAGCTTTCGACAGCATCAGCCATGAAGTGAAATAGGACAGTTTTTTTATAATCAAGGAATCCCTACACCTTACATAAATATCATCAAAAGGATATACGCTAATAGCAAAGCAAGAATAAAACTGGAATCACTAGGCGAGACATTAAAAATCTAATGATAAGTTCGACAAGGAGGCCCATTATCTCCATACTGTTCACCGCAGTTTTAAAAAATGTATTTCTTTATGAATGTAAAAGTTCACTTTATGACATGGAAGGCGTGGAAATCCAACCCTTTTTCCGAAGTCTTATAAACTCTCTTTGTCTTTATAAACTGTCTCATACCAGCAATAAAAGCGATTTCAGTTTTTAACGATTAATCGTTGTACGAAACGATTAGTCGTAGTACCTTGGCATTCTAGTGTGTCCGGTCATGCATGAAGTAGCGATATTCTAGGTTTTCTAAATTCACTACACATTCACCATATTATTATTTCACCGCTATTTGGCGGCCAATTTGCTTTTCTTGTTGAGATATTCTCTACGAATGTACAAAAAAGTCATAATTATCTCTCAAAATTTTGGTCCTACTGAAATAAAAGAAAAACTTATTCGGAGGGCTACAATATTCCATCGTTTACATAGAATATACAAAAGACATTTGCAAATTTAAAAATAGAAAATATACGTAAGTGATCGATGAAAATATATCAAAAAGTCTTTATTTTGTCAGGGGACCACTGATCTCTACTTAATTGAGTACGCTGCGTAAACGGTTAAAGTTACGCAACAATCATGTTAGACTTTAGAGGGAATATAATTATAACTCTAAAATTTGTAATGAAAAGTATGGGATATCATATTATAAATATTGTGTCTATATTTCAAGGTTGACTCACTATATTTGTATAAGACAGTTTTATGTATTAATATATCTATGGGCCTCTGTTGCCTGATAATAAAATGATTATTACTATTATATTATAACCTTGTTCGATTGTTCTGGCACGCCTTCTCGGGAATAAAGAATAAGTAGAAAAGTCTATTTAGAAAAATAAAAAGCCACCGCTAAAATGTATTCTTTTATAGATTTTGGGGAGACACCCACCCTGGGTGTGAACCCCCAACACCTCCCCTGCCTACCCACCTAGGGGACAAAAGTTACGACTGGTTGTTTGGTGGGGGTACACGAATATATTATCTACTGCCACCACGTTACATGTCATATGCGGCATGTTTTGGCAAGTTCATTGGTCGTCCTGGCATTATGCTAATGCACTAGTACTGGGGTGGAAAATATGCACATGCAGCCATGCACTCGGAGCAAAGGTGCGGCCGGGGCAGTGGTGGGCCTAGAGGACGACGACGGTCTTGTAATCTGGAGGAGGGAGATAGTGTCTTCGGGAGAGGACGAGGGAAAGGGGCTCTTTTACTCGGTTCGGTTCGTGGTTGCCATCAATTCTGCACTTCTGGAACCATGCGCCTAAAACTGAGGTTTTTAAGATGTGACTGATAGATTCTCAAAGACGGGCAAGGATTATTCCTTACATTACGAAAAATTTATTGGTATGTTGTAATTTGTTCGTGTCGATTACTGGGTATTGCCATTGGGTCCATAAAATGAACTATTATGACGTAACCTTGTAGGGGTAAATCGAAAAACAGACACGTCGGCAGTCAACTATCCTATTTGGAAACGCGAGCATCATCGCTTATAGGTGCGAACGAACGTATAAAATGGTTCATTTCGAAGCCAAAATATTAAAGTAAATATAGACTTTTTTTTCGGAGGTTGGGAAATCATGAAATGACTCGTCCCGCTCTAGGCAGAGCGGTAAGGAGGGTCAGACTTCTACTGTCCAAAAACCACCCATGTTCCTTATTAGCCCTTTGTGCCGAGGCCGCGGTATCTCTTTCGAACAACCCGCAGCCCCGACGGGAAGTAACTATAGACTTCTATCATACGGAGAGACTTAACGAAAACATATTTCCTCATTGACCGCTTATAGCGGTCGAGTCAGAGAAGGTTACGTTTTTCAAAACCAAAAATGGTGGCAGTGAAGTGTAGCTAATATTTAGTGAAAGGTGTCATGTCATTTTCATAGCAATCGGTAAAAAGTCATGGCCGCTATCTTTGTTTTTCATTTTTAGGGTTCCGTAGTCAACTAGGAACCCTTATAATTTCGCCATGTCTGTCTGTCCGTCCGTCCGTCTCGCGTCTGTACGTCCTCGCTTAATCTCTGTGACCGTTAGCACTAGAAAGCTGAAATTTGGTACCAATATGTTTATCAATCACGCCGACAAAGTGGTAAAATAAAAATTAAGTAAAAACCAGTAAAATTAGTGATGGCCTAAGTAATCATTAAAGCTCTCTGATAAGAGTCTTTAAGATATATTAGTGCGGACGGACGGACCGACAGACAGACGGACATGGCGAAACTATAAGGGTTCCATATTACTACGGAACCCAAAAAAGTGAAAAAGTAAACAAACTTCAGAAGAAAGCTTCTGAAGTCGGTGGCAAAAAAAACGAAATCAAGCAAACAAAAGGTCACCGACTTCAGAAGCTGATTTTTCGTCTGAAGTTTATTTTTCACTTTTTTATGTTTTTTAAGTCGGTTTTTTTAACCGTTCTATAATATTTCTTAAAAAAAACTGATTCTTGATTGTTTTTTATAATCGTTCTTTCTTATTGTTCAAGGTACATGGTGAAATAGACCGTAATAGTGTTGAGCACAGAATTAACACGGGATGGATGAAATGACGGCAGGTCACGGGAACAATCGACGACTCCCGCATTCTCCTTGTACTAAAGGGGAAGATCTATAAAACAATGGTAGGACCTGTTGTCGCGTATGGATCGGAATTTTTGGACACAAACGAGACAATAAAACATTTTTTAAGCTACTGCATAGCTTCTATCGCGGGCCTTGAGCGTGGAGAGCGAATCCAGAAATTCTGTAACCAAAATTTTCAACCAGGTTGCTATGGTTACGGAAAATAACAAGGTTGTCAACTGAGGTTGTCAAATTAAATAATTCATTATTTGCAGTTGATAAAAAATGCTATGCAATAGCTTTACCGCGGCAGTCTCCGAGTGTCACATTAAGTTTTTTTTAATAAATCTTTTCATTCAGTAAGGATCAAGCAATACAGTAAGCGATTAGAACATGCAGACTGTTTTGTTTTGGTTTATAATAACGGTAAAACCGCCGTTAATATAAACCAAAACAAAACAGTCTGCTTCAAAACAGACTAGCTTGCTGCAGCTGCTGTTGGCTGGCAAAACAGTCAAGCAGTCTGCCCCCGACGCAAAAACGATGGGGTGTTTGAAGTGTCTTTGTGCGTGTGTCTGTCTGTGGCATCACCATGAACCGATTTTGATTTAGATTTTTTTATTTGAAAAGTGAATTTGTCGGCAGTGTTCTTATGTATGTTTGAATAAAATTTATATAGCCGTCTAATGGTTATGGAGGGTAGAAGAGGGAATGAATAAATAATAATAAAACTTATATAACCGAGTGGTGTATAAGTGAAAAAAAAATGATTTGAAGATAAAAAAATAATCCTAAATCTTACTTTAAAATAAAATTTGAAATTTTAAAACCCCCAACCCAAAATAACTTTAAAAAGTTATAAATAATAAGCAAACACACCTATAAGATAATATAATTATTTAAATTAAAAGTTTATTACCTATTTAATTGTCATGTCGGGGGATCGGACTAATTGCTCATATTTTTAGGAGCTTTATCAAGAACTAGGCAACAAGTTCAAAAATCTAACTTAACTGGCCTATTCTGTACCTGGGATAGCCTAACAGTTCTATCGGGTTTTATTATAAGTAAAAAAAGTGCCGGTGCAGACACCTGTTCAAATTGGTGACAATATTTTTTTAACACCGTGCCACCACCCGTTACATGTACACTAGAACTGTTCTATGTGACGGCAAAGTCTAGAATCATTTAGCAAACCAGCTCCTTGCGTTATAATGGGGAACGTTGTTAGATGGCGCTATAATCGCCGAAGCAAAAACCCTAGTCTATAAAATGATAACTATTCAGCTATTTCTACGACATTATTAGTTATTGTAGTTATTAAACAAAATAAACACTGGTAAAAAACTATGAAACAATTGATTTGAGATAATAAATGCATGCAATAATTACATGAAAAGCTGGAATGTTTTCACAGGAGCGATAGTCGCACCACCTGGCCGTTTCACGGCGAACTATTAAGCTTACAGCGGCAGCGCGCTGTAACTGCATGTGCATTTCACCAATAATAATAGAGATGGAGCTTCGCGCAATATCGCAGTCAAGAGATTATTTAACGATTAAAACATTCAATAGCCATGTCAAATCAAGTTCAATGAACTTAAAAGAGGTCACAATCAGGCACACAGTACGCGTTAGATTATATTTATAAACTTAAAATCTGTTGTCATGTTCTTTAACAAGAAATTTGTGAAAGCGTCCTCTTGCGACATTCGTCCGAACTATTTTGTGCAACATGCAGTTTGGGGGTATACGAATACTCCGTTAGATGGCGTACAAATAAACACATCCCCTGGGATCATAAAAAACTTTATTTTCTAAATAACATTGCATACAGAAGTAACATTTAGTTTCATTGCCAAAAAGCACATTTAGACGCATAAGCTGACAATAAGCTTTCTTTATATTTAAGAAGGGAAGTGGCAGAGTTTTCAATGAAAAATATTAGGTATCTTAAAACTGCTTTACCAACAAAATAAGACAAATCTAGGTTATGGTGGGGTAATTTACCATACCCATTACCATTACCTAGGTAACTGACTGACTTTTAGAAGTGGGACAGTAGTCGGAAATCCTAATCCATGAAATGAGAGATACCAAGAAGATTATTAGGAACCAATTCATAACTCACTATAGGAACTACTTTCTTCTTAACTTCTTTTGGATTAAGTTTGAGATGTCCATAAAATTGAGCACTATCATTGAATCAGCTTCATTTTACGGTACCAAAACAGATCTTGGACAAAAATACTTATGACATTTTTTTTTTCTTTTTATTTAAAGGGGCTTGTTTAATTTGAAGATATCGCCCCTGTAATACAAATTACAAACATTTTTTTTTATTTGAGCAAGAAAGGAATTTATCAAGTCATTATGAATTTGAATTTCCTTTTACTGTACAAGTTTTATAAATCACTCTCAATATCTCACATTGCTTATAAAAAAAAAAACAAAATAAAACAAAAACAAAACCAAGCAAAACCTAAACATTGAAGTAGTTATTGTTTTGCAACTTTAGAAACAAAACAAAAGTATGTAGTTAAGCTATAGGTAAAAGCTAGCTAATAAGTAGTTACACCTATTTTAATCTTTTTTCTAAGTAAATCATCATGCTCATCATGCAATGTCTTATTTTCTTGGCAAAAATAAAAGCATTTAGTATTTGGACATCAGATTTCAGTCTAGCTGCCAGAATTATAAATAGGTAGGTATATTAGCAGGAGAACAAAATTAACATATAGATGATACTTCGTCTCTTCGCATTGTTGTACACTTTTAATGCGAAGAGGCAACTTATGTAGCTGATATACCTATACAGGGTGGATTTGCAAGATGGGGTAGTAAGAGTAAGTATCTTTGCCATTCTCACTACTGGAAAACAATTCTGTGTGGAGACTGTCCTTATTTTTGTTTTGTGTTAGTGGCTTTTCTAGTACCTACTCTAACTTCAGTTGATCTAAAAGAGTGTTTTTTTTATCTCTGCATCAATTAGCATCATGAAAATTTAAGCATTGAGGCAAATGTTAAGTATGCAGTACAGGAAGACCAAGGAAAAAGCTGGCTAGGAAAAAGCTGACTATTGAGATGACGAAAATTAGATAAGTAGGTATAGCTGACCCCACATAAATGGGGATAAGGGCAGGAGAATGAGGGATAAGAAATGATGGTTTTGTTTGTGAATGCAGGAAGTAATACAAAAAATAAGGACAGTACAGGCCCTTACTGCTCTGACACTAAATTGAAATCTACTGCATTGACACGACACTGAAATCATTACACAATAAATAAATTAATAAACATTTTTATATTCTATTTTACCTTATAGATTGTCACTAAACAAATCACTAATTTTGGAGTTAATTCAAACTTTATGATGCGATTTTTACACCTCAGCTGCGTAGTCAATCAACCGGTCCGCGGCGCAGTATTTGAAGATCAATACTTTTCACATTCGACACTAGACGCTACGTAATTGCGATTGAAAACTAGAAATACACCAAAGAATGTTTTTAATTTAGGGAAGCGTGAAAGTAGTTTCACGCGTACCCCTTTTCTCTTTTTTTCTTTTTGTAATCTCGACATAAATATGATTTTACAGCAAACTGACCCAAACTCCACCAATAAAACAAAAATCACATAACTGCACCAGTATAATGAAACCCACATTACTGCACAAACACAAATTGTAGGTACTACTTAAACTGATATCAAACACCATTTTATTTTAACCTACTTACAGATCGATACGTTCTACACCAACATGCAAGCTGTCAGAAAACTAGACCATAGAGTAAAATAATGTTATCAACCGGAAAAGTAGGGTATTCTCGTACAGTCAAAATAGGATTGGGTAATGAAAGGTAACGACATCTTTTATTTATTACACTACTTTCGTCTTGGGTTGTACACTACGTATTAATGTCGTATATTTTCTTCAATAACGTCTTATTTTTAGATTGTTTCTAGAAGCATCTAGTGAGGTTTTAAAGACCTAAGCTAAACATGCTTTTGTTGGTACAAAATTCTAGATGGAGCCACTGTTTTAACAAAAATTGTTTTGTTCTTAGTGAGACACCTCTGAAATGGACAAACCTTAGATCAGCAAAATTAGCATAGATAAAATCTGCGAAATTCACGGTAGGTACAGAAATTACATTTTGATACAAGTACGGAAAGTTTGATAATGCATCCGAGGCGGATTGAACACCCGAGCCGTACGGTGAGGGTGTTCAATGTTCATGGGGTCGAGAAATGCAATAACAAATTCCCACGTGTATCAAACGACGTTTTTCAATACACTTTCGAAGAAATTTACTAATAAAACAACATTTAAAACAATAAGTATTTTTGTCATAAATTTTTAGGAGACAATAAGTGACTCTACCTAACCCTTCGGATAATACCGGCGTGATGTTATGTTATGTTAGTCTTACAGTTTTTGGTGATTTATGTAGTAACTAGTAAACAAAATTAAATGAAACAATAAATAATTATTATATTTTATTGGAGAGCAGTGGTGGCTCAGTGATAGCGGCCCCGACTTACCGAAGGGGCCATTATAGTTTTAAGATCTGTAAACCTATAATTCTGGCAAATAAATGGATTTGATTTGTAATTAATTTGGAACCATTGTGGTTGGAATACAAATGCCCCTCATCATGGAATTTCGCAGCCGTTAAATTATCTAAACTATTCTAAACGGTGAGGTTCTTCTGGATGTGACGTTTAGGTTGTAGCCAACCAATGGCATCAGCAAAATTCAAAAAGGAGGTTAAATTAACTAAGAGGGTTGTATTTGTGATTTTAATCATTATTTTTCCGTAAGGTTACATTTTTTACATTCTCAAATCCTATTTTAATTAACATATTATATACCTACAACCTAATACTGACCGGTTAAATTTCAGAAAACTTAGAAAATTAGAATTTCGCGTGTTACCTTTCACCTTTCTTTGACGTTCTAATTTCGCTGAATAATTAGGTATCCTAGATTAACAACAGTCGTTATATCACACCAATGGTTAACTACAACTTACTTATTTTCCATTCAGGCATAGTGTGAAATTAATACAAAAATCTTTAAATAATCAGCTTTAAAACAGTGAAACAGTTAAAAAGTAACAAGTGGTTTCAAGAATAATCCTATACTAATTCGAGTATAATTGTAGCAAAAGTTCAACGACAAAATAAAAACGGAATTGAAATAAACGAATACATACATATCTTAACCTAATAGTACCCCAATACAAAGTGAATATAAGTTAAGTGAGTTTTGGAGCATTTTACGAAGATGTAGGAGAAGTGCATAATATAATCTTCAGTGTGGTTCAGTGAGTGAGAAACTCATTCAGGAACTAAAAAGTGTTTCGTGTCAAAGTGTAGGTCGAAAAATGTGTTGTGTAAGATGTGAAGTGCGTAATGTGAATAAGTAACAATGTTAAGTCGGTGGAAAAGTAAAGATAAGTCTGAAAAGACATCAAAATCATCTAGTTCTAGTGGAAAGAAGAAGCGAAAAGGACGAGAAAATGGTAAGCACTTGTTTATTATTTTGCTGTATGTACGTACACAAGGCGACACATCAGTCTATTATTTTCCAGCTTATCATAGACTCGTTTTGTACAGATTTCCTGTACAATGAGACATCCGTTTGAACTGGTTTTGTATACATTATAGTTTGATTGATCGTCGTGTGTACTCGGCACTTATTACATGGCTTTTGTTTCGCCTACCAGAAAAGCACCTATTTTACTACAAAAAAAAATCGAAATGCCGGCCAAAATGGATTAATGCTCACCAAATTGTGTTTCCTAAAGTATTGTAGGAATGAACCTATTTTCCTTTTTATTCTATAGCATAAAGATTTATTTAAACGCCTTGAAATTTAACTGCAGACCAAATATTTTATATTATCGCTAAATAGATGTCACCAATATTGTATTTCACGACTTTTTTAGCCGTCGACTTTTGATTTAGCGCTCCCGCCCACGACAGACTTTTTGACGGGCCGATTTTTAAAAAAAAAAGTTAATTTGTTTTTTTAATTTAAATCGGTCACCTACAAAAAGTCTGTCGTGGGCGTTCAGCCTTAGCCAGTTTTACTGAGGCAAAAAAGCTAACGGTCGGTCGTAATTTTTTTTGAATATAGTCGACGTGAAAAAAATAACCACGAAGGGGATGGCGATGGCGGGGCCTATTCACTCGCTTCGCTCGCTCACTCGATCCCACCGTCCCCTTCTAACATAACCTGTCCGAGTCGGGGTGCCCCAAGTCCAAAGCTTTGCTCGCTCTTGCATCCAAGTTTTCGTAGTAGTGGGTTCGCATTCGCATACCCTACGATAATACGATTAAAGCTATTTAGAACGGGAACCAGCAATGCCCAACACAGGAATGCACGACACGAGAACGCGCGACATAGGAATGTACAGTACGCTCAAATTATCTTGGCAGCTCCGAACTTCGTGCAGGTCATTTTGTTACAACGAATGTATTAAAGTGTTATGATATTTACTTTATTTGTATTTCTCACTGTTTAAATTAGATATTTTCTGATCGTTTAAGTATTGGTTTATCTGGCAATAACAGTTTTATTCCCAAGTTTACATGCGTAAAATTTCGCAAAGCCTATGTTCAGAGCTGCCAAGATAATTTGAGCGTACTGTAAGTGTTTTGAATTCCAATGTTGTACACGGGTCAGGCCGTAGATTTTGCCACAAATAGCGCAAAGGTGACGCAAAATCTTCTGTAAGTCGGTCGCGCAAAGTGACGTAAAATAGTAACGCAAAATGATAAGGGGTGCGCACACCTGATGTGTACAGTTTTTACTTGTGCATAAAGTTTTAATAAATAAATAAATAAAAATGCACTCAGCATAGCCAAGTGATCTGAAAGTCAAGCCAAGCCAAGCCAGCAAGCAAGCCAGCCAAGTGGTCTGAGTGGCTTGAAATTTTGACTAGCAACCTACAAGAACCTCGCAGTTACTCTAAAAAATATATGAAATGAATAATTAAAACAAAATCAAAAAATCATCATAATCAATACCAAGTAATGTCTAATGTGCATGCACCATTATAAGATAGCGTAAAAAAGTGGCGCAAATTCTATGCCACTCTGGTATCGCAAAGTGACATAATGTAGTTTCTGCGTAACCATGGCGCAAATAAAATCTATAATAACTCGATAATAAGCTATTTTCTCAGGTTAATTTAGCCTTTAAAACATCACACACAGCCTATTAAATCATGTGCAATAACAATAATATATATAAATTGTAAACTTATCTTGAAATCTAAAAAAATGCACTCCTCGAAAAATGTGACACTTTTTACTCGGAACGAAGTTGACATCGGACTGAAGAAAATATGGCCGCCAACGCCGTATTGACTATAGAGAAAGTTACTTTAGTGCTGCCACTACTCATATACAAATCCTGCTAATGTCTTAACACCACAAAATGGGCGGATAATAGGTGCGCAATAGAAGTAGCGCAAAGAATTGACTTTCTTTATTTTTTTTTAAATGTGTGAAAATTAATGTACTTTCTTAGGAAACACCACCCGATATTAAAAACGCGGCTAGCTAACTATTATTTTATAACGTTAAATCAAACAGATTACCAAAAAGCATTAAAAAAAATATTTTGCTGATGGCGTAAGTGCACCCCTACCAAAGCGGATTCACGTTTTTAATGAAAATTTCGTCACTTTTTGTAGAAAAATGTCATATAATTTTCTAAGTTTATGAACATAATCAAATATGTTTAGTGGCCGCGGCTCACCACTTCATAAGCAATACGATGCTGTGATTGACAAACGTATAAGTCTTATACTTTTTTTTTTCATGTAGCGGAGAGTTAAGTTACATCTAATGTGGCAAAATCTACGGCCTGACCCACACATGTCATGTCGTGCATTCTCGGCCCGAACCTTGATTGTCCGGGCAAGAATGTACAGCACGAGAATTGGAATCAAAACAAACAGTGACGTCACATTAAAAAAGTAAAAAGCCATGTGACAATAGGGACGGGTGATACAATAAAATACTGGAAAATTCCGTGGTTCCTTCTTTTTTTCTTCGTTTTATTTATTTATTTATTAAGGCACACCAACGAAATATTTACAATGATAGTCACAATTAATCGTAAGTCAGTAAGTTCTGTTCTGTGTAAATAAATCAATTATAGGCATGCACAACATTCACAATAAAAGGTGAGAACTAAATCTAACATAAACGGTTATTTAAAAACTACATAATTAATACATTTTAAAATCGATAAAAAAATAAACAACTTAATAGATTGAATCAAAAGGATGATGTCATAAAAGATGAACAAAACATAGAAAAAAAATTAAATTAAAACAATCATCGTACAAGCAGATAAGTCAAATAGGTAATTCTAAAATTAATTGTGATTAAATTAAGAATTAAAAATAAAATTGAAAATAGATTGAACAGCAATAATAGCAATAATAATTTAAAACAAACTTCAACAGAATAAAATAATAATATCATAATTATCAACATAGAATAATTATTAACAGTAGTAGTAGGCAGCTGATTACTGGTCAATTTTCATGATTTTTGTTTTAAATGTTGGTAGACTGTCGAAGAATACGTCCAGAGTACGGTCAACCGAACAGCTACTGTTGTAGAAAGTCAACATTCTATTCAGGGGTGCATGCTGGCCTAGGTTTGTGCGACATGATTTAAAGGCAAACGTCCTAGTAGTGCGCTTGGACCGAAGATGATAATGACGAGGTACTTCCAGGCCCACATTGTTAAGAAGATCTGGGGTTGATGTAATTCCGTTAACAATTTTATAAAATGTGGTGAGATCGTTCAAAATCCTTCGTTGCTTCAAGGAGTCTAACTTGAAATAACTTAGCCGTTCTGCGTAATCGGCTCTATGCGGACACTTGTGGTCTTTAAACCGCAAGGACCTCGTCACTCTCTTTTGAACCCGCTCAATTCGGTCAATATGTACATTATACATCGGACTCCAGACGGACGATGCATATTCTACGATACTACGCACTAAAGTGTTATAGAGCACTTTCAATGCCAAGGTTCCTTTGAATTCCCTGGCAATTCTGCTAATAAACCCAACCATCCTCATGGATTTCTTGATGATGCCATTGATGTGTGTGGTAAATGAGAGATCGCTGCTAAGCACTACACCTAGATCTCTAATGTTTTCGACTTGTTGCAGTGATGTGCCGTTTAGGGAGTAAGTCGATGGTACAGGGTGTTTTTTTCGCGTAAATGTTATGTGATTACATTTGCTGGCGTTAAGAACCATCCCATTCACCACACACCAGTTCTGTATTGAGTCCAGATCGGATTGGAGCAGAGCAATATCTTCCTGACTTTTTATCTGACGATAGATTTTAAGATCATCGGCAAATAAGGAACAGTGGCTGTGTTTGATACAATTTATTATGTCATTAATGAAAATAATAAAAAGTATGGGCCCGTTATGTGAACCTTGGGGCACACCGGAGGTAGCAATATACTCCGGAGATTGATAGCCATTTACCACTACTCTTTGTGTTCGCCCGCTCAGATACGATCCGAACCACTCCAGCAGGGAGCCGTGTATGCCATGGCCATGTAATTTCAGCAGAAGGATTTCATGGTCAACCTTATCAAAAGCGCTGCTGAAGTCGGTATACAAAGCGTCAATCTGCTGGCCAGAGTCAACACTCATGCAGATTTCGTCAACATATGACACCAAATTAGTGACAGTGGACTTGTTGCTGCAGAAATCATGCTGTTGAGGGGAGAGTTGTGCTTTTACGTGAGATGTTAATATCGGGCAAATCATTGACTCGAAGAGTTTGGAGAACACTGACAAGATAGAAATTGGTCTATAATTTTTAGCATCTGTACTATCACCTTTTTTGAATATGGGAACCACGTGAGCTTTTTTCCATTCTGTCGGAAACATAGATGTTTCGAGTGATTTATTAAAAATTAAGGTAAGGGGATATGTCAATTTCGAGCACACTTTTTTATAAAGATCGGTGGCAACCCGTCCGGACCAGCACCTTTGTGAACATCGATTCTGTTCAGTGCTTTACTAACTTCCCTCTCAGTGAAAGCTATTTTACTGAGCACAAATTGAGGAAACGATAGGGTGTTTGTTGCTGTTCCAGTATTTCTACTAGTGGCAGAGAACGTAGACGAGAATTGAGTCGCAAATAGTTTGCATATGTCATCGCCTGTTGTTGCTATAGAATCTTTTAATTTAATTTCTGATGGTATTGAGACAGATTTTGAGTTTTTGGTCTTGACGAAAGACCAGAATGCTTTGGGATTTGTTTGAATGTTGGTCTCAACCGAGTGTACATATTTCCTGTAACAACTTTTAATGATCGACCGAGCCCTGTCATCAAGTATTCTATACTCGATCTCATCTCGCGGATTTCCGTATTTTTTGAAGCGTTGTCGTAGCTTTTCTTTTTCATTGAGCACTTTTACTAAAGTTTTGGAGTACCATGGGGGAAAGTTTTTACTAACATACTTAATTTTAGGAATATTCTCGTGAATAATTGTTCGAATGGATTTGTAAAGCACCTCTACCATAAGGTTAACATTTGCGCAAGGTTCCAGATGCTCTTTCCATTTCAACTCACTAAGTTTTTTATTGATTTGAACATAATCAGCTGCCTTGAAATTAAATCTATCTTGTTTTACAAGCTTTAACGGTGCGACAGTTTTTACAACAAAATCAATTTCCAAAGGAGGGTGGTGACTGTCTTCTTTACAAATAGGTGAAGCAGACCTTCTGACTATTACATTTTGTAAATTTGATAACACTAGGTCCAAAGTTCTATTATTCATATTTTTTATCACATTATATTGAGACAGATTGTTTAAAGACATGAAATCTATTAGAGAGTACCCAAGGTTATTAGTGTAGTTCGACGGAATTGTAGATGTTATACAAAAGTGACTTGGATCCTGGTTCCATTCGACGAAGCCAAGATTAAAATCTCCCACTACTATAATTTCTTCACCTGTAGTTTCAATAACGCTCGTGACCGAACTGAGGAACAGGTCCAGGTGCTGTTTTGATACAGGGGGTGGTAGGTAGATAGCACAAACGTTTATTTTCTTCACCTCATTTATCTTTACGCGTACCCATAGATCTTCTGCCGTAGTTTCCCACTGACAAGCCCGAGCGGAATCATATTCTTTAGATACAGCAATGAGAACACCACCTCCTTCTTTACCTGTAAGTGCGCTGGAAAACCTATCTCTTCTGTAAATATTATAGCGGTTATTAAATAGCTCTCCGTCATTGATGTTATCGTTAAGCCATGTCTCGGTTGCCACAATCATGTCGTATTGGTTGACATTCACCGCCATATTGATATCATTCAATTTTGTTCGCATTCCTCGAACATTCTGGTAGTAGACAGTGAATTTAAAAGATTTACTTACAGATTTCTCGCTCCAGTAATTTTAGGTACTTACATTAAGGAGGCAGCGTGCAGGCTTTTTATCTGTACAGCGCGGGCTCCATCATCCTTACGAACTAGAACGCGGCCATCACGGACCCAAACGTATTTATAGTTCCTTTCACGCGCCATTTTTCTAGCTTCGGCATGTATGGCCTTATTTAAGGGTGACAGATGTTCGGAGACGAAAACAGGCTGTTTGGTGCCTCCGTAACCCAAGTGGCTTGAATTGAGTTTATCAGAAACGTGGGCACGATTGAATTTCGTTACAGATGCTAAAATTTCATCACGTTTCCTTGTATTTTTCAATTTCATAATAATTGAGCGAGCACGGGAACTCTGCAAGTCAAGCTTTTTCACACGTGTTATTGAAGAAACATCATCGGCTTCAATAATGCATGAGATAGTTTCCCCTAGTTGAGCTACCGTGTTTATCAAGTTTTCAGCTTGATTCTCAGGAACTCCGTTAATCTCTAGATTATCCTGGCGAGAATGCTGTTCTACGATATTAAGCCTTACGGATAAGTCAGAAACACAGGTTTTTAACTCACCATTCTCTTTCTTAAGCTGATTTATGTCGTTCTTGTTCTGGTCTAACTGGATCTTCATGTCGTGGTAGTCCTTGCTCATAAACTCGACCGAATCTTCCAGTCCTTGCAAGGTTTCTTTTAACTCTAGAAATTCTTTACCAAAATAGGATTTGAGTGAGGTTTTCCTATAATACGACCGTCTCGCGACAGTATCCTTTATGGGCGGCATGAGCACCGGGCCGTAGGCCGACGAAGGAGGCCGGCGGAGGCCCGGCACTTCGGGGACAGAAGATATTAGTGTTATTAAATATGCGAGCGTAGCGAGCGCACGTCATGGAGTACAACTTAATTCGGCAGCACTACCTACTCTACCTAGCTCAATTACCTAGTATCCAAGTCCCAAAATTTCGAGTTGCCCAACTAGTCGGCCAACCAATCGCGCGATGTCGCCGATTACTGTGTCGTACACTCCTGTGTTGTACATTCTTGGGCCGGACCAGCAAGGTACACCCCAGTAATTGGCGACATCGCGATGTCGCCAATTACTGTGTCGTACACTCCTGTGTTGTACATTAGAGTGTCGTGCATTGCTGGTATGTGCATTACTGTGACGGGCATTATAGGGACTCTGCAAAAAGAATATAAATACAACACGTACAAATTTATTCTGGTGAGTGTCTAATTATTTTGGAACTTAAAACTCGATATAGAGTGGGTTTATTTTATTTGAAGTAAAAATATTTTAGTTGGTAGGTACTGTACTTTAGTCTAGGGTCTAAAAATATTTTTTGGTGAGCATTTAAATTGTAGCCTTATTTTATTTATTTATAATAAGCACACCAACAGCACAATCACTTATCATATCAACGAAAATTGTCATTTCATTATCCATGCATGCAGATAGCAGGTATGCATGACATTGATACATAAACATTAGAGACATAGGAAAACAATAAAAGGTGTGCCTAGTAGGCCTTAAGAGGAAATGCGAGTGCTGTCTCTTTCTACTATCGCTGTCTCTCTCCGTCCTCCTGCCCTCAAATACGTGCGATAAGGACAACTGTAGAAAAAAGTTGGAATTCGAGGTTTGGCTCTCGCCTATTTCCTCCTCCAATATTGAACCAATTTAAAAGATATTTTAGACAATGAATAAGGAGGTTATATACTACGCCGCTATGTTTTTCTTTTTTCGTTAATAGTTGTCAAATTTGTACACTAGGACTCTGTTAACAGCGATCTAAACAAGCAATTTTGAGCATTTTTTGAGGGTTCTAGTGCTTATAAAAATAATTTATCACCAAAAAGGAAAACATAGGGGCATAGAAATAGTTAATATTTATTATTCTGTAAAAAACCATTGCTCTAGGGTCATTAACCAAAAAGAAAACAGGCGAGAGCGTTTGTATGGAGAAAAGACCACTCGCGTTTCCTCTTAATCTAGATCACTACAAAACAAATCAATTTGAACTATGTAGACATGAACGCATCGCATTGTTTAAATACGGAACGTCTTTATGAAGCGAAACTCATGGAGAAAATATCAATGGGATAATCTATCTGTTTAGATCGTTCATTATATTGCCTTGCCATACGTGTTAGGGGACTATTAAATGTGGTATTCAATGTGGATGTAGCCAACTCAATTTCTCTACTTCAACAAGAAAGAGGTTTTATTAGTTTGCCTATTTTTTGTTCCATGTGTGCCCGTTTTTAACCGACTTCAAAAAAAGGAGGAGGTTATCAACTCGACTGTATTATATATTTTTTTATGTTTGTTAGCTCATAACTTGCGACTGGGTGAACTGATTTTCATGATTATTTTTTTATTTGAAAGCTGGTGCTTCCCGTGTGGTCCCATTGTCACCATTTCAATATCTGATGATGGGATCTTGTAGAAATCGGGGGAACTCTTCAATAGCAGATTAACCGCGATTGTTGCTATAGCATATCTAAGCATTGTTTACGCCATCACACAACATAATATCACGCCTGTACTCACTACAAAGTTACAAAAACTATTTGGTGAAGATCTGATGAAGAACTTCGGAGATAGGCAACGGAACTCCTCAATTAATGATAGCAAATGGACTGGGATTGCTGAAATCTCATGACTGTCTATTGTTTACACCAGTTCATAACATAACATCACGCCGGTACGTTGTGAAGGGGTAAGCACATGTGAACCACTAAAAAGTGAAAAATAAAAACTTTTTTACAAAAGATTGATTATATACATAAAAGTATGTCTCATTTACAAGCTTTTGTGTTTATAAACATTATTAAACATTGATTGCAAGCCCAACTCTGCCCAACTGCTGAACCTGCGTCTTGACTTCTTGAGTTCGCTTTCCTACTCCGGGAAACTATTAGGTACTTATTGGATTTTTCCATTAGGAATTTCTCAGAACAGTGTCTGGATTTGTACCCAATTGATGGCAATTGGCTCCCCTCTAATTTTGAGGATAAATAAGTAAATTGGGTTTTTTAAGGGATTTAATCGATGTTTTAAACAGCTTAATATTTTTTTTTTTGGGGGATTTTCGTAATAAGTAATGGTTGTTATTTTAGGGGTTTTTAAATTAAGCTTTAGGAGGAAATATGTTTGAGAGTTGGCACAAGACCTAACGGGTTTGAACTTTTTTGTATGGAAGCTGGCATATACGCTGGAATACGGCCCACGATCCACGATGTAGGTACCTAATTGGTATGTGTGAGTAGGGGACACCTATCTAGACGAACAAAAAGTGTCACGTTATCGATATATTAGGTCTTTACCTATGAAATTGCCGTTCTGCAGTACTGGCCATTTCAAATCAAAATAATTTTTGTTAAAGAAGCTGCTGATCTACGGCTGAATTAGCAGCAGCTTTCGACGTTAGCGTCAAAACAATATTGGTCCATTTGCGTCAAATTGGCAAGGTAAAAAAGCTTGACAAATGGGTGCCCCACGAACTCAATGATCGCCAGCGCGAAGTACGCGTCGAGACGTGCCTTGCACTGCTCAACAGACACACAAATGAAGGAATTTTGAACCGCATTGTTACCTGCGATGAAAAATGGATCCTGTACGATAACCGTAAGCGCTCAGCAAGTTGGTTGGATCCTGGTTCAGCACCTAAACAATGCCCTAAACGAAAACTTACCCCTAGAAAAGTGATGGTCACTGTTTGGTGGTCTAGCGCCGGTGTGATTCATCACAGCTTCTTACCAAACGGGGTGAGCATTACTGCAGATGTGTACTGTGAAGAACTGAACACAATGATGGAGAAGCTGGCACATCTCCAACCAGCATTGGTCAATCGCTCGTCTCCGCTGCTCCTGCACGACAACGCGCGACCTCATAGGTACTGCGCAGCAGACGGTCTCCAAGTTGCAAGAACTGGGGTTGGAAGCTCTCCGTCATCCACCCTACTCACCAGACCTTGCGCCTACAGACTACTACTTTTTCCAGAATTTGGATAACTTCTTGGCGGGAAAAAAATTCAATACCCGAGAGGCAGTACAAAATGCCTTTGAAGAATTTCTGCTGATTTTACCAGCTGATTTCTTTAAGAAGGGCATCAATAAACTGCCACTGCGTTGGCAAAGATGCATTGATTGCATGGGTGATTACAAATAGAAAATACATGAAAAAAAATCGTTTAAATTTTTTTCAAACAAAACGGCAATTTCATAGGTAAAGACCTATTATTAAAGGTAAAGGACTACATAATTATGAGTAGGTATATACAATAACCACATAAAAAATGTAGGTAAGTAGGTATAACATATTCTGGCAACATCACAATCATAGGGAGGTAATGGTCATAATTTGTAAAACTTGAAATGCTAATTTCTTTCTACGAATAGTTTCCTGATCATTAATTAATCAGGTAAACTTTTTCTAAAAAACACAACGTTTCTCAGTCATCATCAGCCTATTGGTAGATGTCACATAACTTCGAATTTTTGGTTCTAAGACATGCCGGTTTCCTCACGATGTTTTCCTTCACCGTTTTGAGAACAGTGGTGATGAAATAAATTACACAAGTAATGCGCCTGACGGGGTTCGAACCCACGACTCACTGTTCGTAAGTCGGGGCCGCCACCACTGGACCACCAATGGGACCACCACGCCCACCACTGCTCTACGTTTCTCAGTGTGTGTAGGTAAATTCCAATTTTTTGTTGTTTTGCAAAAAAAATAATAGAAGCTGTGTTTCGTAAGTTGAATAAAATGTAAGTAATTGGCGAATTTAATGATAGCTCGTTTACTTACTGAATCACGATTTTATTATATGTATCTTATCATCATTATTCGCAAATCGCATTGTGATCAACGACGTAACAGCAGCTGTTTAAAAAAAAAACCAAGGAATGATTACCTAAAAGAATAGCGGGTGTTTCCTCGTGGTCATTCTATTTTGATAAACCACTATCGTGGTTATACCTACTGGTATGCCAAAATAGGATGACCACGAGGAAACACCTTCCAAGACCGTCAACTTTGCGTCAACTAAGACTCATTTTAACACAGTTTAACTACATGAGTCTTAGTTCTGGGCAAGATATCCAGATGGCGCGCCATCAACATAAACGAAACACGATGGCGTTTCGAATTTATTTGCTTCAAAATGCCACAAGAGGGCTCTCTTCTGGCATAATATTATTACCTATTTTATAATCTTTGACTGAGACTCTGACCTGTGTTATACTTAAACCAATAAACCTTATTTTGAAGACATTTTCAGTTTATGATGCATCAATTTATGTAGAACTTCAAACAACTTCAAATGTTTGAAAATAAAAGTCATTTATTCAAGAGCAGGGGACGAATAAATTTGAATAAGAATTTGCCTCCATGCAACATTTTAAGTGACAAATCTGTCAAATGTGAAATGTCAAATCAAATGTTTTCTTTCATTGGTTCGGAAACACAAAAAATACCTATTTGTTGTGTTTCTGTCATAAAGTAATTACTTTTGTTGTTTTCATTAGTATTTTAACAAGCATCCTTACATAGTATAAAACAAAGTCGCGTCTGTTTGTTTGTTTGTCTGTATGCTTAAATCTTTAAAACTACGCAACGGATTTTGATGCGGTTTTTTTTAATAGATAGAGTGATTCAAGAGGAAGGTTTTAGTATATAATTTGAACAACATCGGGTGGAGCCGCGGGCATCAGCTAGTTATTCATAAAGTCATCTGCTAACCTCTTTTTAGCTTAAGCTGCGACCCCACGGGATAGGTATACTCTCTGATCTGATTCAAATAAGAGCATAATAGGAGCTACGAAATGAAACTGCCTCGATGGAGCGCAGACATGGTCAATAAATTGGTCTTAAAGTCCACAGGCGTCTGTCAGCGAGCAATGGAGCGTATGTAGTACTTACACAGAACAATCATAATATACTCTAGCGGATGTAGTATCCTTGGAGTCATGCTTTACTGACTGAATAAGAAACTCTATACTGCATTCCTAAATATCACAAAAATAGCAGTTGCAGTTTATCTGAATGTAGTAAATAAGTAGAGAGACTACCTACTACTACTACTACATTCTCCTCGTATCGACGACGACGACGTATCGACGTTCCATTCGTATCTTTAGGACTGCGACCGAATTAGGTTGTTATGTGATCACTATCTATATTGTCTAGGAGTGCAGGCGGAAAGAAAAATTAAAGAAAATACTGAAGGTGATTTTCAATGGTGATTTACATATTATTATTCATTGAATGTAGTACAACCACTTGTGAGGCAATTTAGGCATTGCAGAAGCACGTAGGCGTCTTGTGGATGGAGATACAGCCATATCAGAGATTGCGGCTGTTATTGTGCGCAGCTATAGTTTAGTCAGTTGAAGCGCATGTTTGGTGAAGCGTTGTTATCCTCCAAGAAGATTGCAGCTCTAGTGCCAGTACCTGCTTTGGATCCGTCTATGAATATCCATAGTTCTGCAGAGATTAGTCCCTTGCTGCAGTGATTTTCAAGGAGTTGGAGTTTGTCATTCATTGTCCTTTAATCTGTTGCCTACAAAACCAGCATATACATAGGCATAACATGTCATGTTGTAACACCTCCTTGGTCTCGATGAACCTGGGCCTCACTAAGTGGCTGCTGCAACTAAACAAGGTGTCGATTTCGCAGTGATGTTGACATCTTGAACCCCTGGTTGTCTCATTCTGATGTAGCACAAGTTCTTCCCGAAATCTATGGTATACCCGTCTGTCTGATGACCGCCAAGACGCCCAGGTCAAGACGTCACGAGATGAGCCACGGCATGTTGGCTCAAGCCAGCCTTAATGGATCAGAGCTAAAACTTGAGCGGCTTCTGCTGGAGTTGTATCCTGATTCTGCCATCTCTAATTTAAAAAACCCATCTACTACAGCCAATTCCTCCTGGTGGTTTATCCACTAATTCCCAAGCATTGTTTTCTGCTTATGCCAACAATAAATTCATCTTTGATTGACTGTTTCCACTTTGCTGCATTCACATTTTCTGAGGTGATTGCTTCACTGTATGTCTCAGGGACATTCTGCTGTCATTTGTGCATATTATGTAACTATTTCTTTTCATTCCCGTTTTTGTTCTTGTTGTCTATTGTTTATTGTTTCATCTGGTTTTCCTTTATTAACATACAGCAACAAGCAGGCATGACTTATACAATCAGATTGCTGTATCTGTCAACAAAAAAAAACATATTTGTTATAAAAATGCAGTGACATAGTGGCTTAGTACCCGTGGTCCCTCTCAGTAGTCCCTTGAAGGGACTACGGGCACAAAAGTACCCGTGGTCCCTTTTTCAGATATAACCATACCAAATTAAGAAGGCGATCAGTCACAAACTACCAGGAGGGCAGAAGCATCGGGAATAATGTAGCTTCCTGTTAAGGGGAGGGGGGGGGGAAAGAACATAAATTGTGATAGGAACTAAATATGTCATAATGAAAAAAGTTAATGTGAAAAGATTTTTTTTCTTTTTTTTTCTTTTTTTATCTTTTTTTTCTTTTCATTTTCTACATTGTAAGGTTTTTTTTTTCTTTTCTTTTTCTTTATCTTCTTCTTGTTCCTATACATTTTCGGCTAATGGCATATCTCCTGTTGTTTCTGTTATCTATGATATATACCATCGCATCGCCACGGCATGCGTCGCCACGCCAGAAATCGGTTTTACGTGCGGCTATAGATTTTAGGCTATAGGAGCAGAGGGGTAAAGGGGGGTAAGTCACAAACTACCAGGAGGGCTGCACCGGGAATAATGTAGCTTTCTGTTAAGGGGGGGGGGTATATTTTTATTTTATTTTAAACAAAAATCAGATGCAACAGCGTACAAGCGGGGGAGTAGCAGAGGGGTAAAGGGGGTGAGGGGAGGGGAGAGGGGTTACTCCACCCCATGAAACCCCCCCCCCCTCAGGGCTACTTCACCCTTCATCCCCGTGACCTAACTTCGCACCCGTTGGAGCTAGGAAGCCGAGTTTCTGGCGAGATCTGGCTCCAACAGAATCCTTAAATTTGGCACCACACACGAGCATTGTTCATCAATGTTTTCTTATGACGTTATCACGTAAAATTATCGTCCGACTTATCAGACTTTACGGCCTGGCCACAGTTTCTGGCGGTGCGGGGCGCGGTGAGGCGAGAGGCGCGGCGGGCAGTGTGATTTGCGGTGGTATGCCACAGCTAGACCACGGCGGCGTCAGCGGTGGACGTATTTAGGGAACGGCTAAACTATTAAAATGTCCCGAAAAAAACGCGCGGTAGAAACAAAATTATTTGTTTCGGTCGTGCGATGCCTGAATGCGTCCACCGATGCCACCGCCCGCGCCGCTCTGAGCTGTGGCCGCCTCGATACTCGCTAGTACATTTGTTTCACTCGCACACTGCGCAGCCCGTCGCCGCCGTGTACCGCGCGTCTCTCTCCGCGCCGCAGGTCGCGCCGCGCTGCGCGTCGCCGTTAGCTGTGGCATACTTCATAAGTTGTCTACCATTTGTTTTCGCCGCTCACCGCTTGCCGCGTCTCAAACCGCGCCGCAATCCACGCCGCTCTTGGCTGTGGCCAAGAGGTTACACACGAGCATTTTTTTTTCAAAAAAAAAATCCTATGTCCAGTGCGGCGGAGCGACGACATTTGTGATGTAAAATGCGAACAAAAGGTTTACTGCCGGACCGCGTCAGTGCGCAAAGGGGTTAATTGAAATTCGGTATTTTGAGAATAGTAATGAACGTTCGGAATATGGAAATTTCGGAATTATGAAAGTAGGATTATCGATAAATCGGAGTTGTTATATTCGGAATTATGAAAATCGGTATTTTGAAATTCGAATTAAGACTTTCGGAATAAAGTTTTTCGTACATATATATGTATGTAGTGTATCCTGTCGGGGAATCTATAACTACTAATAAAGTGAGTTTTTTTTTTCCGAAATTTTAATGCTGGCTGTCATAAAAGTAAAGAAAAAAGAAAAAAAAAAAAACTTTTCACATTAACTTTTTTCATTATGACATATTTAGTTCCTATCACAATTTATGTTCTTTCCCCCCCCCCCACCCCCCCCCCCCCCCCTTAACAGAAAGCTACATTATTCCCGATGCTTCTGCCCTCCTGGTAGTTTGTGACTGATCGCCTTCTTAATTTGGTATGGTTATATCTGAAAAAGGGACCACGGGTACTTTTGTGCCCGTGGTCCCTTCAAGGGGACTACGAGAGGGACCACGGGTACTAAGCCGACATAGTTTGTAATACTTATCATGAATTTTAAAATGTGGTATTTAAAGAAACCACAGGAGCAGTGGCGGCCCCGACTTACGAACAGTGAGCCGTGGGTTCGAACCCAGGCAGGCACATTACTTTGTGTAATTTATTTCATCACCATTGCTCTCAAAATGGTGAAGGAAAACATCGTGAAGGAGGCATGTCTTAGAAACTAAAAATTCGAAGACATGTGACATCTACCAACCCGCACTAGGCCCGCGTGGTAGATTTATATTATAGCCCATCCCTCCTATATGTCATTTATAATGAGTTGACAAATACAAACCTGATGAGGTGCTACAGTAGTTCCAATGATATTGATCATCTTTAGTGTGAGATTTAATAAGTTTTTCTTAGAGAACTTTGAGGATTGTGTGGAGCAGACTTGAATACAACCAGCGTTCACAGCAAGATGAACCAGCAGATGAATCTGAACATTAATAGTCTGAATATTCTTCTGTTTTCTGCTGAGGTTTTCTGAAAAAAAAAAACATACATACACTCGAACTCCTCCTTTTTGGAAGTTAAAACAAATTAATATATTAGATACCAGCTTTTGTTTGCCAGCGGCTTCGCTCGCGTGAAAAAAAAAGACTTTTCATACAAACTTTCATCCCCTATTTAACTCCCTTAGTGGTCGAATTTGATTTACTTATATTTGCCGACTTTTTATTTTACTTAATTTTTAATTTAAATTTTTCCTATGATATTGCTTACTTATTTATATGAATTTTCCAAATGTCTAATTACTGTTTATTAATGTTTAATTTAAAATAATTACTGCTACTATCATTATTGTAAAAAAAAAAAAATGCTTTGCCTGACAGGGTCCATGTGAACTATTTTATTATTATAAAAAAATATCAACTTGTTGAACAGTGAAACCACTCTGGGTGTTTTTCTCTGGCCTATAAGGAATCCCAACTGTTAACATGTGGTCTGTAACCTAAGCCAGTTTAGGAAAATCATGACGGTTTAGGCGCAGAACGTCAGAAACGCAAAATGACAGATTAGCAAATGGTCAGAAACGCATAATGCCAGGTGTCGCAAAATGACAAGATCTGAAAAAGACAGATTCGCAAAATGACAGATTCGCAGAAAGACAGATTAGCAAATGGTCAGAAACGCAAAATGACAAGATCTGAAAAAGACAGTTTCGCAGAATGACAGATTCGCAGAATGCCAGATTCGCAAAATGCCAGATTTAGCGCGAGGACTTGAAAAATTTTCGTGAAAAATAGTTTTTTTTTTCGGAAATTCCTCTTTTTTTCAGTTTCAGGTTGACCTTGACCATATAAATTATTTGGGTTCTAAGAACCATGGTCCTACGACGCACCGTTTCTGAGTTATGGTCCTACGAATTTTACTTCGTTTTATCTAGAACGCTCTATATTTCCAAAATTGTAGCTCGAACTGCAACAGAAAAATCAGATTTCCCAAAAAAAAAAAAACAGGAAAATTGACTGTTGAAAATGATTTTTTTTTAAATGTTTGTAAGCGCACCCAAGATACAGGAGAAATTCCTAGAGTGGGGCAAATATTAAAAAAAATAAAAAAAAACTTTAGAAGAAAAATCAGTTTCTGAAGTCGGTGACTTTTGTTTGTTTAATTTCATTTTTTGCCACCGACTTCAGAAACTGATTTTTCTTCTAAAGTTTATTTTGCACTTTTTTGTTTTTTTTTTTAAGTCGGTTTTATTTTTTGTTAAAAAGTTTTTATTTTTCACTTTTTAGTGGTTCACATGTTCATGGGTCAATGTGGACAGACAATGTAGTTTTTTTTTGAGATTTGTCGATTTTTCAAAAACCGCTTGTCCGATTTCGATAAAAAAATTATGGAATCATTTGGAAAGAATACCCTTTCCAACAAAAAAAGAATTTTTCAAATCGGTTAGCAAGTGACGGAGTTATGCCCGAACAAACATAAAAAAAAATACAAACATCCGAATTGAGAACCTCCTTCTTTTTTTTTGAAGTCCGTTAAAAAAAAAAAAATGTGGAAAAAGTTTACACTTACACCACAATAATTTTTTTTTGACATTTTGCGTTTCTGTCTTTTCGCGAACCTGACATTTTGCGAATCTGTCTTTTTGCGAACCTGTCATTTTGCGTTTCTGTCTTTTCGCGAACCTGTCATTTTGCGTTTCTGTCTTTTCGCGAACCTGTCATTTTGCGTTTCTGTCATTTTGCGTTTCTGACCATTTGAGAAAAAAATCTCACACCTGACGATTTGCGTTTCTGGCATTTTGCGTTTCTGACATTCTGCGCCTAAACCATCATGACCTACCGAGGCATGGAGGAAAGAAACTCTAATGTGATGTATGATTACCTACCACAACCCAACCTAGATGAGTGCGGCTTAACCTAAAGACCAACCCGAGCAACTGTGATTAGCCTCAAGCTCCTCATCCAGTTTATGTAGTTTGAATATTTAAATACAAACCTGACAAGGTGCTGTAGTAGTTCCAATTAAGTTGATCATCCTTAGTGTGGCTTCATCAAGCCTCTCAAAAAACCCATCAGTTTTCTTGGAAAAGGTGGTCACTTTGACGACTGAGCAATCATCAACCACAAACAGGGCAGACTTGATTATGACCACAGCGAGATGAACCAGCAGGATCTGAGCAATATTAGTCCGCATGGATAGGTACATCATGTCATACTTCACAAATGTTATCTTCTTCTTTTATCTGAAAAAACAAATTAATTTATTAGATTTTGAAGCAAGTAAGTATATAAGGATCATAGGAGGTGGCTTTTTATGGTTTCTGCCTATCCCCATGGGAAAAGGGCGTGAGTTTAAGTATTTATGTGTGTATTTTAAAGCTTACAGGTGAAATAAGTATATCTTTCTTTTCCTCTTTGTGAATTTGCAATCAGCCCTAAGACTATGAGCAAATCTGTTCTGATGCTGTCACGCGGAGTGGCTTCCCATTGGAAGCATCAACTCATCTGCTGCCTAGAGCTACTGCTGGTCTTCTAGCTCTATTATATGTTGACGTTTTAGTTTTATCGTATTATCCAGTACTAACTGGGTTGTGGTTATTGTAGAGGACCTTCAAGAAGGCTCCATGTAAAATACTGGTATTGGCTCCATTTAAATAGCTGCATGCAGATGTGGTTTCCTTGCGCGATCGAATCAGAAATGAGGACATCCGCATGAGAACCAAAGTTACCGACATAGCCCGAAGAATCGCCAAACTTAAGTGGCAGTGGGCAGGGCACATTGCTCGCAGAACGGATGCCCGATGGGGCCGGAAAGTTCTGGAGTGGCGACCGCGAACCGGAAGACGTTGCGTTGGAAGGCCTCCCACTAGGTGGACCGATGACCTGGTGAAGGTTGCGGGGATCCGCTGGATGCGAGACGCACGGGACCGGTCAATGTGGCGACACTTAGGGGAGGCCTATGTCCAGCAGTGGACGTCTTTCGGCTGAAATGATGATGATGAATGATGATGCAGATAGACTGGAAGCCAACCTCAACATAGTTGGAAGATGACTGGGAAGAACTGGTTTTCAGACATTCAGGTAGCGCCTGTCAAAGATCTGCAAATGATAGCACAGAGGAAACTCGGTGTAAAAAATGTGGTTACCAAACCACAACCCAACGTAGGCAAGAGCGACTTTATAACCAAAACACCAACCCATGCAGCCATTAACTCCTCAGCCAGTTTAGGAAAATGTTATACAAAATTATTGAGATATCCACTGACCGGTCCGCTTACTATGCACGGTGCATTAGAGAGCCAACTGCTTCTCGGTGTATGGAATGCTCTTGGCAGGTGCAGCTGAACTCTGTTCCAGTGTGGTAGGTGGATCTCCTGGAATGACATTAAAATTTATATTCAGTATCTGCATAGTCAATTTACACAACAGTTCGGATAGATGGTGAATAAAAAAAAATCCTTCCATTTGTAATGTAACAAAGTTCTTCAGTTTACATTATTTAATATTGAAATACTTAACTCACACAGGACATATCTAAGGATTTTCTTGAGTATGAGGAGCCCATCATTAACATACAGTAGCAGGTCAACTATCTTATTATTTTTATTACCTATTTAATAATGAAATAATAAAAGGTGCTTGTTTGAGGCTATAAAATGAACTATTTAGTTTACATACCAGATTCGATAGAAATTGCTGATCTTCGGATGATTGCTTGGTACCATATTATGTATATTTCATCCTTATGTCTCCATATGAGAAAGCAGTTTTTGCATCAAATTGAGCCATGGTTAAATTATGTTGAGCAGTTTCTGAGTAAAACTCTGAGAGACTCATACCTGACTGTCAGTGAAAAAGTTTCAGCTTAGCCTTGTGCCTGAGCACAGCCTTTTGGCACATAGTCTTGACTTCAAATGCCAACAGTTCCATACAATTCAATTGATTGTTTCCACTTCGCTGCATTCATGTTTACTGGAGATTTCGCCTCACAGTATGTCTCTGGGACATCCCCTGCAGATTGTTGGCAAGAGATGCCGTGGCCCCCAAACACAAATGAACATAGGTGGAGTTTAGTAGGTATGTAGAAGTCTGGCACTCCCTCCGGCTCCACCTAGAGCGGGGGACATTCTGCTGTCTTGTACTGTCATTTGGGATTGGATGAATAAAGTCTTTTGTTTCATCTGGAGCATATAGTGATCCCTCATCACTACTCATCAGACTAAAAATGCTCATCACTTGTTTTTTTTTTTTTAGATGATTGTGTTAAATAACTATTACTTAATAAATTCATTTTTATTTATAACGACATCAGAGGTTGATTCTGGCAGAGGTATTGAGCATAACTTATCATAACTGAAGTTTCCAAAAATATCATACATCTGTCCACTTTGTTTGGTTAGAGATCAAACAGTCAGTCAGCCTTTGGTTTGTTTGCTTTTACCTATAAATATGATTTTGACTGAATTAGGGTCATATTTCTTGATTTTTTTCTTTAGGAACGAACCTATGGCTCACATTCAAAGATCTTCAGATGGGTTGTTCTTCTTCGGTTTTTCATCACTGTAGACTTTTTATGACTTAAAAATGCCAGTGTTGTATGCCATTGTACAGACTGTTGTCACCCAGAACTCCATCTGCAATTTCATAGACAACAAGCTCTTTATAATTATTATATCAAGATTCATTCTGTCTACTAACCTATTCTGTTTAGAAGTGTAAGGTGTGGAAGTTTGATTAACAACTTCACAATTTATTAGGAATCATTGGAAGTAATTTCTCAGATATTCACAATGCAAAGAATCTTTTATAGATAAAGTAAGTTAAGATAAATATCTGACTTATCGACTCCATAAAGTGAAAACCTTGATATTGTAAAAGTAGTAACTTTTCAAGAGGAAAAAAACTGCATTTTGCTACGAAGTATTTGTACAATGTCTTTTATATTTTTTAATTAATTAATATGAAATATGTATATCGAATGAACAAATTGGTTAGACTAGGATGTGCGTTGCTAGGTTTTCTTCCCAGAAATGCAATAAAATTTTGAGGGAAAATGAAATTCCGAGGTTTTCACTCTAAGGCGACATTATTCTTTAACATATACATCCCTACTTAAAACAAATAGGTACTTTCCTGGAAAAGTCATCAATGATGGTGATGAAGTAACGCACACCTCCCCGGGGCTGAAGACATCAGTATTAAGTTCTAGCAATGCTTTTGGTGTGGAATCTTCTGAAGGGAATGAATTCATTGACTGCTTCCTCTCTAGACATGATTTTCTATTTTTGCCCTAGAACTGGGTCTTCAAACTTCAAAGGAGCTACTGTTTGATGCCATAGATCATAACAATCAATGTAATCTTTGTTTGTTATCTGAAAAACAAACCAATTATACATTATTATTATAATCCCATCTAGAAATTGTGCAGGTGGAACACTTTGATCTTGATACCTACCCCAGGTTATATTAACTTTGAGAGTTACATGCAAGCCACTACCGAATCACTGACGTAATAAAATTGTTTCACGTCCAAAGTTCGTCGGCCTAGGGTATTGCAATGATTAGTTCGCGGTGTAAGAACCAGATGAAATGTATCTACATTTTGTCAATTTTACAGGAGAGCTAAAAGATTGTGTTTATTTAGCTTGTTTGAACTTTGAAGTGTGATATTTTGGCTCTTACTTATTCTAAGCTGGTTTCGAGGATAGAATTTCCATTAAGACCCAAAGTTTAGGAAGTTCATATTTTTTTTGTAGATAGTACTCATTATTAGAAAGCTTTTTGCAAATTGTCAAGTAACAGTTTTTTTTTTTTTTTAATTTTTTTTTGTTGTATTTTTGGATGTATTAAGAGTGTGCATAATAATTGTTGCTGTATTATAATACCAAAAACAGCGGGGCGGTTAGGTTTGTAGGGTACCGAACACGTAACTAGGAAAACTTGGATGCAAGAGCGAGCGAAGCGAGCTCGGGACTTGGGGCACCCCGACACGGACAGGTTAGGTTAGAAGGGGATGGCGGGGTCGAATGAGCGAGCGAAGCGAGCGAATAGACCCCGCCATCCCCTTCGTGGTTATTTTTTTTAAAAACCACCCAGAAGTAGGAGCCCCGCGAAGCGGGGCTCCGTCGACTGGGTTCCGAAAAATGAATTTTTCTCAAGAATGGTGTGTCGCCTTTACATGGGAGTGGTGCCAGGGCACAGTGGGCACCACCCCCTCACCCTTCCCCTGTCAAACGACACAAAATTTGTACCCGTTTCGCGTTTTAGCGCTATTCTAACCTCAAAACTTTGACCATGGATATCTCGGAAACCACGGGGCTCCGAGGAATGGGAGTTGTATTGGGGGGTAGCCCCCCTCCCCCCCCCTCCCAACCCCCACCCCCTCCCCCTTCTAAAATTTGGGTCTTAATGGAAATTTTTACCGGTTTCGACTTTAGTAAGAGTCGAAACCAGCCAAAAAACGTAAACGGCCATAAGTTTTTAAGGTCCTTAAAGTAAATATCGAATATGAATATTATTTAGAGGCAGAGTAACGTTTAAGCTTATATGTTGTTACGACTCACATAAAATTGTCAACCAAGAAATATTTTACGATTCAATTATAGACTTTTTTGTCAATACGTTATTTTTGCACTACCTTATATCAACTAATTTAAAACTTTTTTGCTGGTATTACGTTATTATTGATTTAGTGAAGTACCTATTGACTTTGGTCAGTGGGTCGTCTTAGGTACGTCGTTTTAGCACATTGTGTAGGACATTGATGTATTAAACGCGGGTGTAGGACCACTTTTAAGATCCATTTGTGAAAAAAAAAAACCATTTTCGATTTTTTTGTAGATAGTGTAGATACGTTCATCTGGTTCTTACACCGCGAGTTGATCCCATAATTCAGACAGCGATCCATAGTTTCTTCAATATTCAATCCAGGCAAAATCCAAAAATCAAGTCCAAGATAAACGTTGAGCCGTGAGCGATCTTCGGTCGAGTATGGAAGTAAGTGTCGTCCAAGGTAGGCAGGGGGCAGTGGGTCGTCTAAGAGGGTAGTAAACAAAGCACGGCTCTTTGAAATTATCAAATAATCGGGAAACACTCACTACGTAACGAAAATATTAACAAATACAAACAATAACATTAGAACACTACAGTCTACAGAAATAATCGGCTAATGTCACTGTCAATGTCAGTCCGCTGTGGTCCTCTGGCAATGCTGTCACAGATAATATAATACTAGTGCTGTTATATTTTAATCAGTACGAAATCGATAATCATTTTGGTTTTTCAGAACTTACGACATCTGCCAGGTCCGCTAGTATATTTATATATTCATTAACCACAAGAACGAACAAGTTTTCCGTACTTGTGACACGGAGCGTCTATAATGACTGGTTTACGCGTCGACTATATGTACTTGTCACTAAATACGGTACTAAATCCCAATGTGTAAACCAAAGAGTATAATAATACTATGGCAGACCGTGTAAACTGTGAGATTAGTGCTTATTAAAATATTAGTGTCTTGTAAATGAATAGAAAGCGATCCTATCTACTAAGCGACAAGTCGATACCGACCGCGTGTTGTCGCTTGCTTACCTTGTGTAAACAGCTCCACAAGTAAGATAAATAAATAGTGACAAGTTGGACCGGGAAGTGAAAACACAAGTTTGTTTGATGACGTATTTTTTGTGATCATTGGCGCAGTAACCACTGTATCGTCCACAAAAAAAAAAATTTAATGCTCGTTTTTCAAGCTCTTCGATCATGTTTTAGAATAATTATGTTTGAATAATGATTAGACACGCTGCCCTAAATCAGGCGGCGTCGTTCCATTTCGAACGTCTGGTCACTAATACCTTTTAATAGCTCCAACGTGTAAACGGTTACTTCTCTCTTGTCACAACAAGTGCTAAGCACTTAAATACGTTCACGGTAGCCCGCGAAATTCAAATTTTCATACGTTTTTAGCGATTTGCAGGTCAGTGCTAGGTTGTATGTTAGTGAAAATATGATTCGCGGCTGTAAGACGTATGCCGTTACAGAATTTTAATCATCAAAATCATCATTGCAACCCTCCAAGTTCATGTAACTGTCAAGAATGAGTATTTCATCAATAGGTCAAGAAAGATGGTCTAAAAACGTAAGAAAATTTGAATTTCGCGGGCTACCCTGGAACATCAACCTTAAGCTGAAATGTTGCATATTATTATACGCTGTCAGGTGTACAGAAACGGACAAAAACCTTTCATCCCGAAAAAGAACAACAGTTACGCTCTTATGATATACGCCACGATATCTGCTATTATTCTACTAAAAGGCTGGCTACAGCACTGCGGTATAGTACTAACGCTGCGCCCTAACAATGTGGTGACTGAATGAGGGCTACCGTTTTTGTGCTCACCAGTTGGCGCCACTGGCGAGTGAGGTCCCGATCTAAAGAACTCTGTAAACTCGGTAAAGAAGCTTAATTTCGACAAAATATTTTGTTTGTAAACAGTAAACAAACCTCTGAATTAGCTGTTCTTTCAGTCCGCTTAACTTTGCACCTCTTTTTCTTAGTTCCACTTTTAAAGCACTGACATTCAGGGACCCGTAACTCGTATTTGCCATATCGACCCCGCCATCCCCTTCTAACCTAACCTGTCCGTGTCGGGGTGCCCCAAGTCCCGAGCTCGCTTCGCTCGCTCTTGCATCCAAGTTTTCCTAGTTACGTGTTCGGTACCCTAGGATGTTTTAAATTAAATATTTTGTAATACTACAAAATTAAACTTACTTATATGAAATAAATAAAACCGCGCAGCCCACCCATTGAAGTCAAAGCAGGTTGGTTGATTGACAAACCAGAGGTGGCAGGTGCAGTTGCCGTTGAGTTTGGCGCTAATAAGTGCCGTTGAGGTTGGACTTGAGTTTGAGTCATCAGTCATAGACCACTGCCCTCAACCACGCTACCTGGGTATTACCTTGGATAGGTCTTTAACATTTAGACACCACTGTACGAAGACAAAGAAAAAGGTTAGTTCCCGTAATAACTTACTCCGCCGCCTTACAACCACCAGCTGGGGAGCATCACCGCAAGTTCTTCGTACTACTGGCCTATGTCTTTCCTTCTCTGCTGGCGAATTTGCATGCCCAGTGTGGCACCGTTCCGTCCACGCTAGAGAGGTCGACATAGCGCTCAATGAAACCTGCCGCATTGTTACGGGATGTTTGAAACCCTCCCCTCTTACGATGCTATACCCATTGGCGGGAATAGCTCCTCCAGTAGTGCGCCGGGAAATAGCGTCTCGTATTGAAAAGGGTAAACAAGAAGCAGACAACCGACACCCTTTGTACGAACACGAATTACCACAAGCTCGTTTGAAGAGCCGTAAAAGCTTCCTCAGACACACCATCTCTTCAGAGCACAGCGCAGCAGACGAACGGAGCACACTGTGGCGGAACAAACTTCCCCCTCCTCCACACTACATCACACCGGCAGAAAAATTACCCCCTGGCCACGAACTGCAGTGGCCAATATGGAAATCTTTAAATAGACTACGCGCCCAAGTTGGCCGCTGCCGATCCAATCTGGCTAGATGGGGTATAATAAGTAATCGACCCATCTCTAATTGAATGTGAGTGTGGAGCCCCAATACAGGACATGCCACACCTTCTCTCATGCCCGTCGTGCCCAACCTATTGCACGTTCAAAGACCTAAACGAGGCAAACGAAAGAGCTGCACAGGTTGCTACTTACTGGGCGGACAAAATTTGAGTTGTCGAATCGACAAGAAGAAGAAGAAGACCCATTGAAGTGACAAGTGACATTTTGGAGACCTCACGCTACACTACACACGCCTCTAGCGGCGAAATCACACGCTTTAGCCCTCATTAACACTGTAAGTACCTAGTTATACCATATAAGAAAAGAATAAGTCTGTTGTACTATTTGAAATAATATTACGACAACCATCAACAAGACAAGTTATTTAATAGAGGCGTAAAATGACTCAGTTATCAACTCAGAGAAAAGTCTTCTGTTTCCCGAAAATAGCTTGTTTTAGTTTTTTGTGTGTCCATGATGTGATGGAGTAATGTTATCAACTTACGTAGCCCTGTCAATAATTGAGAAAAATCAGGATTCAAGAGCGCAGCACCCAGTTTGAATTAGAAGGTTTTGCTAACCGTCCTTTTTACCGACTTCTAAAAAGGAGGAGGTTCTCTATTAGTGTGTATTTTTTTATGTGTGTTCACCGATAGTCGACCGATTTTCAAAACACATTTTGTATACGAAATAATATACTCCCGAGAGGTGATCCCATTGTCGCCAAGACAGGACGGAACGGTGAGATTCCAGAGCAATCGAGGGCAACTCTCAAATTTTATACATAGGCACTCATTACGTTTTTCATATACAGCGTGGTGCCGAAAATACGACAACAAATGAAACTACTGGTAGTTCTAGTTCATAGGAGCATTTTTAAAACTATCAAATATTATAGATCCTAACACCGAATTAAAGAATTTGAAAAAAAATAAATAAAAAAAACTAAGTAGCATAAAACCGTAAACGAAATACAATACAATTTTCAAACAAATATTGGTTTACTAACCTTAGGAATAATTTGCATCGATTAACGTGTAGAAATAAAATGTAAAGAACGAATTTGGCAAAGACATTTAGGTAGGATAATGTCGTATCGTTGGCACCACACGGTATAATAATATTCTAAAGCTGTGGATGCGCTGATGATGCAAGGTAACAACTCCTCAACGGTTAGGAGTTGAAAGAAAATTCCTTCATAATTGTAGGTACGTACTACCTACCTATGGACCGATAGATTCAGTATTAGGCTATTTAGTTGACCTGATGATAGTAGAAAAATGATTTTTTTCTACTATCATCAGGTCAACTAAATTCAAATTTTCTTTTAATAGCTTTCTTTTAATGATTAGACACGCTGCCCTAAATCAGGCGGCGTCGTTCCATTTCGAATGTCTGGTCACTAATACCTTTTAATAGCTCCAACGTGTAAACGGTTACTTCTCTCTTGTCACAACAGATACGTTCACGGTAACCCGCGAAATTCAAATTTTCTTACGTTTTTAGCGATTTGCAGGTCAGTGCTAGGTTGTATGTTAGTGAAAATATGATTCGCGGCTGTAAGACGTATGCCGTTACAGAATTTTAATCATCAAAATCATCATTGCAACCCTCCAAGTTCATGTAACTGTCAAGAATGAGTATTTCATCAAAAGGTCAAGAAAGATGGTCTAAAAACGTAAGAAAATTTGAATTTCGCGGGCTACCCTGGAACATCAACCTTAAGCTGAAATGTTGCATATTATTATACGCTGTCAGGTGTACAGAAACGGACAAAAACCTTTCATCCCGAAAAAGAACAACAGTTACGCTCTTATGATATACGCCACGATATCTGCTATTATTCTACTAAAAGGCTGGCTACAGCACTGCGGTATAGTACTAACGCTGCGCCCTAACAATGTGGTGACTGAATGAGGGCTACCGTTTTTGTGCTCACCAGTTGGCGCCACTGGCGAGTGATGTCCCGATCTAAAGAACTCTGTAAACTCGGTAAAGAAGCTTAATTTCGACAAAATATTTTGTTTGTAAACAGTAAACAAACCTCTGAATTAGCTGTTCTTTCAGTCCGCTTAACTTTGCACCTCTTTTTCTTAGTTCCACTTTTAAAGCACTGACATTCAGGGACCCGTAACTCGTATTTGCCATATCGACCCCGCCATCCCCTTCTAACCTAACCTGTCCGTGTCGGGGTGCCCCAAGTCCCGAGCTCGCTTCGCTCGCTCTTGCATCCAAGTTTTCCTAGTTACGTGTTCGGTACCCTAGGATGTTTTAAATTAAATATTTTGTAATACTACAAAATTAAACTTACTTAAATGAAATAAATAAAACCGCGCACACTACACACGCCTCTAGCGGCGAAATCACACGCTTTAGCCCTCATTAACACTGTAAGAACCTAGTTATACCATATAAGAAAAGAATAAGTCTGTTGTACTATTTGAAATAATATTACGACAACCATCAACAAGACAAGTTATTTAATAGAGGCGTAAAATGACTCAGTTATCAACTCAGAGAAAAGTCTTCTGTTTCCCGAAAATAGCTTGTTTTAGTTTTTTGTGTGTCCATGATGTGATGGAGTAATGTTATCAACTTACGTAGCCCTGTCAATAATTGAGAAAAATCAGGATTCAAGAGCGCAGCACCCAGTTTGAATTAGAAGGTTTTGCTAACCGTCCTTTTAACCGACTTCTAAAAAGGAGGAGGTTCTCTATTAGTGTGTATTTTTTTATGTGTGTTCACCGATAGTCGATCGATTTTCAAAACACATTTTGTATACGAAATAATATACTCCCGAGAGGTGATCCCATTGTCGCCAAGACAGGACGGAACGGTGAGATTCCAGAGCAATCGAGGGCAACCCTCAAATTTTATATATAGGCACTCATTACGTTTTTCATATACAGCGTGGTGCCGAAAATACGACAACAAATGAAACTACTGGTAGTTCTAGTTCATAGGAGCATTTTTAAAACTATCAAATATTATAGATCCTAACACCGAATTAAAGAATTTGAAAAAAAAAAAATAAAAAAAACTAAGTAGCATAAAACTGTAAACGAAATACAATACAATTTTCAAACAAATATTGGTTTACTAACCTTAGGAATAATTTGCATCGATTAACGTGTAGAAATAAAATGTAAAGAACGAATTTGGCAAAGACATTTAGGTAGGATAATGTCGTATCGTTGGCACCACACGGTATAATAATATTCTAAAGCTGTGGATGCGCTGATGATGCAAGGTAACAACTCCTCAACGGTTAGGAGTTGAAAGAAAATTCCTTCATAATTGTAGGTACGTACTACCTACCTATGGACCGATAGATTCAGTATTAGGCTATTTAGTTGACCTGATGATAGTAGAAAAATATCATTAACCAACTTAAAAAAAGGAGGTTCTCAATTCGTCGGAAGCTTTCTAATGTATGTTCACCGATTACTCGAAGACGCCTGAAACAAAGTGGAAAATAACACAAGTGAAAACTAAACTTCAGAAGAAAAATCTGAAGGCGGTGGCCAAAAAACGAAATCAAACAAACAAATGTCATCACCGACTTCAGAAGCTGATTTTTCTTCAGTTTACAAAAAAATGATAAACGACCATAATTTATTGCATGACATTCACTCAGTTTTAAACTGTTGAGTTCCAATCAACAAGTTCTTTCAACTTATTCCATGGCGATCTGTGGTTCTATCCACTCATTTGTAAGTATATGTGCCATGACACGGCTGATATGTGTGAACAGACCTTAACTCGGATGTACTTAGCCTGCCTAGTGTAACGGCTTTGTTGCGCCTGAAAATAGTATTTGAAGCGAAGTATTATTTTTTTGAGCGACAAATAAGGCTTCCCCTATGATGATTTATCAAATTGTTTCCATTATAAAAAGTATTCTTTAAGAATATTATGTACTAAAACAACGAAAATTTGTTTCAGAAGAAGACTGGCATGGCGACGGACGTATGGATGGTAAGTCGTAGCAATTAATACATATTTATAGTAAGTACGCTCATACAACATAACGTGAGAAGAAATACCTGATAGATATAAGCCTGTTATTTTAAATTGATAGTACAATATTGCTATATCCGCCTTATTACATGAGTCAAACATTGTGTATCTTACCCAAACTAGAATAAGAAAATAATATGTGCCAAGCTAGAATCTAATAAAAACGTTGGTGAACTTGTGGTGTCGAAACCGCAGATTGGGATGCGTACAACAAAACCTGTGCCACTGTAGGACCAGAAGGAGTTGGCGTGCCTGGAGACTCTACCTAATCGCTTCGCCACGAAAAACGCAGTCAAGCGGTACCTAACCTTGTTGCGACCACGACTACGAGAAAACAAATGAGATGAATGGCTAGGAGCAAGCCACGAGTTACCACTACAGAGACTTGCGACACGAAGGGAATAAGAGAAAAACGCGCGTTTGGCTTGACAGGATCTGAGGTCGTGACGGTCGTTAATGATTGAACTGCATTTACAAAAGAGAGATAAGAAAACAGAAGGGCGATCATCAACATTGAAGGGAATTAAGCTTGAGTCTGAGAGTCTCTACTATCACTCTAACTAAGGGGGTTTTGTTTTACCCAGTAGTTCGATTGTGAAGGTCAGATTAGCCACACCACGAAAATAAATGGTATTCAACTGCAGCAATTGGTTCCAGTGCAAGCCGACCCGAATAAATGCGTAGATAGGAGAATATTAGCCTGGTGATCTTGTATAGTAGCAAGATGGATTATTCAAGTTGGCACCACTTAAATGCTTTAAATGAGCCGCGTGTTCATTATTTTTATTGAGCACAGTCACCAGTAGATTGAATCCTATTAACCTAGGAAACCTTTTAATTATAAAAGTTATGGTTCAGTTCTACGTCCAGTCTTCTCAATTAAAACACTAAACTATACTGAGTTAAGAATGACTGAAATGCTAGAAAACTATGGCAGGATATGCTCGACGCAAAAGTATTTTCTATGGAAGACATTCAATGTAAAATCTAGAAGTAGAATGGAAACTTCATCAAGAGCATATTTGACAAACTTGAAAATTTTTTTTAACTTTCTTTCTAAATTTTTATCAAATAATTCACAAGTTTCGTGATGGACGATCAATGAAACTGACATTTATCAGTAACTAGGGACGCTCGCCTCTTGACACCGTTGCGTTTGTGTAGATGGTTTATTTTTAGCTATTCGTGTTGATTTCTAGCTACGCACTGCTGTACATCTGAGTTTGTTTTACGGGCGGTACAATCAGCGCGGGTTCTTCAGCCGTTGCTTGGTTTTAAAACGATTCGTAGTTTTTGACAAACACTGTGTGAGCTACGTCGCAGTCGTCGTCGCGGCCACGATTACATGTGATTCCGGATAAAGCTTCAAAAGTTCAGTGCCTGTGTCCTACTTTTAAACTAATCCGAGTGAATCATTGTAATGTTGTAATGAGTGCCATAATTAAATTTGAAATGTGGGTGTATTGTGTAAACAGTGTTAGAAGTGTTTCCTCAAATAGTGTGTTCCATAGCTTACGGGTGTTAGACCGGATTGCTTAATTGTACCTAGTACGGACTTTTGGAAAACAAGACGACTCACCGGGTTGTTGATTACACCGTTGCAGGTAAATTTTCTTTAATTCTGTGAATTGGAATTGTTCCGAATTGAAGATTTTGATTCCGTTATCCTGGTTTTCTACTAGCAGCATACTCTTTAATAAAAAAAACATTTTTATGATAAATCATGATACCATTGATAATTATGTTCTTAAGTTTTAGAGTAGTTATGTCTGGCGTTTACCTACGTTATTTTTTTTACTACTTGTTGTATGAATTCGCCTACGACTACGTCTGCAATGTGTGCAAGTTTCTTCCAGAGACACTTGACGATTCAAGACTGAACAGATTCATTTATAGTCATAGTTATAGTTTAGGGTTTCATTCGTCCGGACTAAAACCAAAACTTTCATAGGATCAGACATGTGTCTGTCTGTCAGTCTGTCACTGCCAATTTGGTCGGACTATGGATGTTTCGCGTCTAAAAAAAATATGATTCTAATTAGTCCGTCTGTTAGATTTTTGAAAAATATTGGATACATATTTTTTGTTTTATCAAATCAGTAGTCTTCATTGTTTGTTTACGTGAAAAAAGAAAAAAATATATGTCCAATATTTTTTGGAAATCTATCTGTTGGACTAATTAGTTTTTTTTGGTCAACTACCCTATTACGTGGCCGACTTAGTTGAAATTTGGTTCACATATGAACGTCTGCGACCCAAACATGGACGTGTGAGTTTTAAAAATGAAGGTCACGTTTTTAGGGCCAAATTAGGAAATTTGAAGAAACATCGTTTAATTGCAATATTTTCTTAGCTAAGAACATTGAGGTTATACCCACCACTCTTTTCCGTACTATTATATAGCCCTAAAGCAGTCAGTGTTGGCCTTAGCAAACATACCTGATGCACTGCAAAAGCGAGGCAACCCCAACAGCATCCTAAAACCATTATTGTACAGGACCCGTAGGGCATTGAAAGATCTTTGCGTATAGCGGACCCACAGGCTACAGGTATAAAATTTCGGGCAGTAAGCTTTAAAAAGAGAAATTTTAACTTCTTTTGTGCACCTTGCAAACCTGCGTGCCAGCATATTGCATCTCACTGCCAACGCCCTACGTTCCCGCTCAATATCTAAATCATCCGAGAGGTCCTCGGTGACCCAGTGCCCCAGGTACTTGAATTTGGTGACCCTACTTAACGGCATACCTCCAAGCCTAACTGGTGGAACAGTTTTCGGACTCTTATTACCCGCCTTGAAAATAAGTAATTCACTCTTCTTACAGTTGTACCTGAGGCCATGTGACTCCGCGTACAGTCTCACAGATACCTATGAGGTAGTTAAGGGCAGGGGTTATAGTCAGAGTTTCTTTGTGTACTGTACTGTACATTCAATGTTCAAAAGAAAATTCTAATATTCGGACTTATGTTTTGAGCTGCATGCAAGCTTTGACTCAGCCGAACAGAATTACGAACGACTCCTATAATATAATAATATTTATTATTTGAAAATAGTAAAAAAAATGGGTTGGGTTTAGAATTCACTCCCTGAGTTTGAGGATTCTGTCGCTGTGTGGGGGTCAAAGAGTTTTATCTGGAGCGAAAAGGTGCTAAGAATCTCCGGAAGAGATCCGGCTACCCCAAAACATACCGACGACTTGACCTATAGTCTAGGCAACAAGTGCCTTTTTGATGAACTTTTTTCAGCAGTCTCCGAAAATTATGATTGAGGTGTCATTCGATTCGGAATGGCATCCCGATGATTTTTGAAAAAATTGAAGTTCCGCTTGCAAAAATTGCAAAAGTTATTAACAATTAACTAAAAAATTTAAAATGGTTTTAGTTTTTTGCAAATATCTCAAAACCTAATTAAAATTTTTCAAATTTGAAATAAGATTCAAAAAGGGGAGGAAATTTCCTAAAGAATATTCTAACTTTCGGAATTGTAGGACCAATATTAATAACTTTCCGATCGGGTTGAAAATACGCCCGAAAACTGGTACTCCGTCTTGCGCAAGCTACGCTCCATTCGGACCTTTAATGAATAAATGTTATTTAAACTTATTAAATATGAAAATTAAAAATTGAAAAAATTCAGGCGCCTGCAGGATAGATCAATACACAATAATCTGTGATCTAAAAATTTTTATCGCAAATTTTCAATAAGTTATCCATTAATTAATTAACAAATTTTTTGTAGCACGAACACTGACATTGCAAGTGCGATAATTATAACACTATTCATCTGAGATTTTTTTCCTTTCGTGGAGCTATTTTTCAAAGGTCTTAGAATAGGCTCTCGTTGGAAAAATTAAAAAAAAATTAATTTTCGTTTTTTTATTAACAATTTACTGAAATGAAAAATTTCAAACCTTCATTAGACATTAAAAAAATCTTTTTTTTTATTATATTATTATTGAACCGTTTTTGTATGATCAGAAGCTACTTAAAAATGATTTTTTATATTTTTTATATCCTGTTTTTTAAAATATTTTTATAAACAAATGCGTTGTTTATGAGATAATTTAATGTTTTTTTTTTAATATCGTAATCTTTGATAATAATCATGTTTTTTTTTTAAAAACCGTTTCTTAAAAAAAATGTTTTATTGCTTAAAAACGCATTTGTTGATTAACAATTATTTTCTCCCACTTCTAATTAATATTAAGGTATCATTTTTTTTAAATCACCATTATTTGTTTTTCTTTTCGTTATATAAAAAAAAAATATTGTTTTAGTAAAACTTTCATTGTTTAAGTAATAAACAATTTGTTAAAAACAAATAAATTTTTACTTTATATTTTTTTTCTTGTTTTACTTATTGTCACAAAAACAGATATAATTTTTTTTTTCAAATTAAAAAAAAAGTTGAAAAAAAAATTAAATGAAAAAAAAAACAAAATCATATCTGTTTTTGTGACAGTAAGTAAATATTGTCACAAAAACAGATATGATTTTGTTTTTTTCAAATTAGAAAAAAAACTGTAAAAAAAATTAAATGAAAAAAAAAGAATCATTCTGTTTTTGTGACAATAAGTAAAACAAGAAAAAAAATATAAAGTAAAAATGTATTTGTTTTTTACAAATTGTTTATTACATAAACAATGAAAGTTTTAATAAAACAATTTTTTTTTTTTATATCGAAAAGAAAAAACAAATAATGGTGATTTAAAAAAAATGATACCTTAATATTAATTAGAAGTGGGAGAAAATAATTGTTAATCAACAAATGCGTTTTTAAGCAATAAAACATTTTTTTTAAGAAACGGTTTTTAAAAAAAAAACATGATTATTATCAAAGATTACGATATTAAAAAAAAAACATTAAATTATCTCATAAACAACGCATTTGTTTATAAAAATATTTTAAAAAACAGGATATAAAAAATATAAAAAATCATTTTTAAGTAGCTTCTGATCATACAAAAACGGTTCAATAATAATATAATAAAAAAAAAGATTTTTTTAATGTCTAATGAAGGTTTGAAATTTTTCATTTCAGTAAATTGTTAATAAAAAAACGAAAATTAACATTTTTTTAATTTTTCCAACGAGAGCCTATTCTAAGACCTTTGAAAAATAGCTCCACGAAAGGAAAAAAATCTCAGATGAATAGTGTTATAATTATCGCACTTGCAATGTCAGTGTTCGTGCTACAAAAAATTGTTAATTAATTAATGGATAACTTATTGAAAATTCGCGATAAAAATTTTTAGATCACAGATTATTGTGTATTGATCTATCCTGCAGGCGCCTGAATTTTTTCAATTTTTAATTTTCATATTTAATAAGTTTAAATAACATTTATTCATTAAAGGTCCGAATGGAGCGTAGCTTGCGCAAGACGGAGTACCAGTTTTCGGGCGTATTTTCAACCCGATCGGAAAGTTATTAATATTGGTCCTACAATTCCGAAAGTTAGAACATTCTTTAGGAAATTTCCTCCCCTTTTTGAATCTTATTTCAAATTTGAAAATTTTTAATTAGGTTTTGAGATATTTGCAAAAAACTAAAACCATTTTAAATTTTTTAGTTAATTGTTAATAACTTTTGCAATTTTTGCAAGCGGAACTTCAATTTTTTCAAAAATCATCGGGATGCCATTCCGAATCGAATGACACCTCAATCATAATTTTCGGAGACTGCTGAAAAAAGTTGATCAAAAAAGCACTTGTTGACTAGACTACTAGCAGCATTTAACACGCGCACACTCCGGGCCGACGAGAAGATAATGGAACTCGAGGAGGACTGAGGAACTGGTGCTGGGTTTATCGTCCACAAGCCCCTTCCCCGTGAATAACGTGGGGAAGATCGAGAGGGTGTGGAACAGGGTGCCGTACCTTATACTCAGAATATTTGCAAGATATTCGCTGAACGTCATACAGGTCTGCGCCCCAACCTCGGCACACCCCGACTACGATGTAAAAACCATGTTTAAGGATATTTCTAAAATACCGCGGCCTCGACTTAAAGGGCTAAGAAGGAACATGGGTGGTTTTGATATGATAACGTCTTATAATTCGATGGCCGGCTGCACGCACGAAAAAAGATGACGTCATACCGCGTTACCTCGCTTTGAGGCGTTCCATAGCAACGGCGTGTCAATTGTTTTGTTTTATTTTCTTTTCCATAGCAACGGCGTGTCAATTGTTTTGTTTTATTTTCTTAGGACGTTGTCACGTTCAACTATCGTCAGTAAACCGATTTTACAGACAACCGATTTTTTTAGTCAGTAGAAGTCTGACACTCCCTTTCGCTCTGCCTACGAGCGAGAGGAGTTATTTGATGATTTCCCACCCCCCAAAAAAAAACCGGCCAAGTGCGAGTCGGACTCGCGCACCGAGGGTTCCGTAAAAAAAATATATTATGTGATGTAACTAAAAATTTATGGTTTTCGTAATTATTCCTTTATCTATGCTATAAGACGTTGCTTCGTACCAAATTTCAAGATTCTGAGTTCACGGGAAGTACCCTGTAGGTTTTGATTCCCTTGCGAGTGTCGAAAATTTGCGGCATAAACGGGAGTATCTTGATGTAACTAAAAATTTATGGTTTTCGTAATTATTCCTTTATCTATGCTATAAGACGTTGCTTCGTACCAAATTTCAAGATTCTGAGTTCACGGGAAGTACCCTGTAGGTTTTGATTCCCTTGCGAGTGTCGAAAATTTGCGGCATAAACGGGAGTATCTTTTGATCGCGTTGATTTAGAAGTTTGATTTTTTCACAGCTCCAAGAGACCATAGACTTGAGTATTTGATATGAATTTCAGCTTGATACCTCCACGCGTTCCTGAGAAAAAAGGTCTTGACAGACAGACAGACAGACGGACAACAAAGTGATCCTATAAGGGTTCCGTTTTTTCCTTTTGAGGTACGGAACCCTAAAAACAGGATATTTCTAAAGTCTTAGACGGTTTCAGAACTTACTTCACCGTTGTCATGGGGGACTTCAACGCGAAACTAGGCAAACGAAGCGAAGATGATCTGCAAGTGGGGCAATTTGGGGTTGGAGATTGGAACCATCAGGGTCACCAACTGGCTAGTTTTATGGAGAAGAGACCTCTTTATGATGAACTCCTTCAAAAAACGAGAGAACATGCCGAAAGTTTCGATTAGTTTTTTTTCGTACCTATTTTTCCAATGTTGCATTGAAAAATTCACAGTACGAATCTTTCAAAAAAAGACAGGAATGTTTCGAATGTTGCACTGAAATATTCACTTTTAATAATCTTTCGGAAAGAACAGGAGGAATCTTTCGAATATCTCGCCTTTTGTGCTTTGAAAAATTAAAGATAAACAAGTTTTATTGAAATTGAAATCTTTTTAACCGACTTCAAAAAAGGAGGAGGTTCTATGTTCGTGTGTATGTATTTTTTTTTCTTTTTTTATGTTTGTTACCTGATTTTTCTCCCATTTGTGGACTGATTCTCAAAATTCTTTTTATTTGAAAAAGTATACTTCTGAGGTGGTCCCATTTTAATTTGGTGAAGATCTGGTGCTGATCTTCGGAGATATACAATGGAACTCTTCAAAAATAGACGGCAAATCTGTCGTAATTGCTGGAATCGCTTGGATGTTTATTGAATATACATTAATCATGACTTAACATCACGCCTGTATGCTCTGAGGGGGTATGCAGATGTATACTACTCCTCAACGGTTAAGAGTTGAAAGCAAAAATAGGGGAATCTTGAAGGTTAAGGGTTAGGTTTCTTGGTTGAATGTTAAATGCATAGTAAATATTTGTATAGGATATAATTATAGTACTTATTACAACTAAAAATGAAAAAATAAAAAACTTTTTCGCAAAAAAAAACAACCGACTTCCCGAGAAGAAAAATCAGCTTCTGAAGTCGGTGACATTTGTTTGTTTGATTTTATTTTTTTGCCCACCGACTTCAGAAGCTGATTTTTCTTCTGACGTTTATTTTTCTCTTTTTGGTGTTTTTGAAGTCGGTTGTTTTTTTGCGAAAAAAATTTTTTTTTAATAATTTTTGAAATACAAAAAAAGAGAAAACATACGGAAGGTGAGGTTAATACAAACATACTTTCCATTATGGACCATCGATTTATGAGACAAGGAGGTATAGGGGGGAAGGGGGTCTACCTCCTGTACCATACCCACCCCGCGGAACCCCATGGTTATAGAGAGCTACCTACCACCTGCCTATACCTGTCTACTACCTGCCTATACCAGCCCATGCCTGCCTTACCCGGTCTACCTCTTGCTTAACACCTACCTACCATCTGCCTACCACCTGCCAACCACCTGCTACTACCTGTCTATACCTGCCTACCACCTAACTAACACCTGCCTATACCTAGCAACTACCTGCCTACCTCCTGCCTACCACTTAGCTACCACCTGCGAACTACCTGCTACCCCCTGCCTATACCTGCCTACCTCCTGTCTACCACCTACCTACCATGTGTCTACCACCTGCTACCATGCCTACTACCTACCTAACACCTGCCTATACCTGCCTACTACCTGCCTACCTCCTACCTACCATCTGACATCCACCTGCTTACTACCTGCCTGCCACCTGACTACAACCTGCCCTCCACCTGCCTGAAACCTGTCTACTACCTGCCTGCCACCTGCCTACAACCTGCCTACCTACTGCCTACCATCTGCCTACCACCTACCTATCATGTGCCTACCACCTGCTACCACCTACCTACCATGTGCCTACCACCTGCCTTTACCAGCCTATACCTGCCTATACCTGCCTGCACCTGCCAACTACCTACCTAACACCTGCCTATACCTGCCTACTACCTGCCTACCTCCTACCTACCACCTGTCTACGACCTCACTACCACCTGCCTACCCCCTGCCTACTATTTGCCCACCACCTGCCAACGACCGGCCTACCACCTACCTACCACTTACCTACCATTTACTTAACACTTTGCTTTCCGTTCAAATCTTGAATGGACTGCCACAAATATTTTAAAACAAAAATTACCCAAATCGGTCTAGCCATTCTCGGGCTTTATTGGAAATAAACAGGAATCTTTCCGGCTTTTTTCAACGCTAGACCCGACACTATACCGAATTAATCCCGGATGTCAGCCTGTACGAGATTAGGATGACTCCGAAACAGTTTAAAAACAACGAGGCACCGGGTGATGACGGAATTATGGCCGAACTTCTGAATGCGGGTGGTAAACCGGTTCTTAAGGCTCTTCAGAAGTTGTTTGATTCCGTCATACTCGAGGGGAAAACGCCACAGGCTTGGTGCTGGGGTGTGGTGGTGCTCTTCTTCGAAAAGTGTGACAATGCCCGGCTGAAGGACTAAAGGCCCATCTCTTTTCTAAGCCATGTCTACAAGTTCTTTTCAAGAGTCATCACGAATCGTCTCGCACGCAGGTTTGACGATTTCCAGCCTCTCGAACAAGCCGGTTTATGAAAAGGCTTTTGTACCGTAGACATACGCTGCGGCAAGTTATACAGAAGATCGAAGAGTATAACCTGCCTCGCTGTTTAGCGTTTGTGGACTACGAAAAGCCTTCGATTCGATCGAGGCTTGGGCTGTACTGCAGTCTCTCCAACGGTGCCAAATCGACTACCAGTACATCGAGGTGTTGAAGTGTTTGTACAAAAACGCCACCATGTCAGTCCGACTTCAGGAGCAGACCTCGGAACCTATCCTTCTACAGCGCGCTGTGAGATAGGGAGACGTCATCCGAAACTGTTCACCGCTGCACTGGAGGATGTCTTCAAACTTCCGGATTGGAGAGGACTTGGCATCAACGTCAATGCGAGTACCTACATTACTCACCTTCGGTTTGCCGACGATGTGCTGAGACCATAGATGACCTCAGCACAATGCTCGTTGACCTCAGTGGAGCTTCCGAAAGAGTGTGTGTATTAAACTGAACATGGACAAAACCAAAGTTATGTTGAATTTGAATGTCCATGTATCACCCACTCCTATCATCGAAGTTGTGGACGATTATGTCTACCTGCGACAAATGTGTTACTGTCTTCTTAGACTTAAAAAAAGTATTTGACACCGTCTCTGTTCCAACCCTGGTGAGTAAATTAGAAAAATACGGAATAAGAGGTACTCCGCTCGCTCTTATAGAAAATTATCTTTGTAATAGGAGGCAAAGCGTTAGGATTGGAAAGTATACCAGTGACTACTCGAATGTAACTTACGGCGTACCGCAAGGTAGCGTATTGGGCCCAACCTTGTTTTTGATCTATATTAACGATCTTTGCAATTTAAGTATCAAAAACGCTAAAATTTTCTCTTATGCCGATGATACAGCTATAGTCTTTTCTGGTATCTCTTGGCAAGATGTTGAGTTCACAGCTGAAGTGGGCATGGCTAGGATAGCTAAATGGTTAAAAATTAATTTACTTACCTTGAATACAGGAAAAACTAACTTCGTGTGTTTCAGTGTTAGCGCACGAACTGAACCGACGGATGATTTTAAAATTAAAATACATGATTGTGAGGACTTCAAAAATAATTATTGTAATTGCCCACAAATAAATAAAGTAAGACAAACTAAATATTTAGGCATAATATTAGACCAGAGATTAGCCTGGTATCCCCATGTTGAACAAGTTGCTGGCAGAGTTAGAAAACTGTGTTGGATATTTAGTACGCTGAGACATAATATTGTGCCAAAAAATATAATTAGTAATAATAACACCCCTAGGAATCTCCTCAATGAGATATACGTCGCTTTGGCTCAGTCTGTCTTAGTGTATTGTATTCCTAATTGGGGAGGGTCAGCAAAAACAAAATTCATAGAAGTAGAGCGTGCACAACGTGCCCTCATAAAAACTATGTATTTTAAGAAAATTAGATACGCCACAGATAGTCTTTATAAATTAAGCAAATTGCTCTCAGTAAGAAAACTATACATTGTTCAAACTGTATTAAAAAAACACAAGACCCTACCGTACGATGCACCTAAATTAGCAAAACGAAGAAAGCATGATATTGCAGAAGTCCCCCAAACAAAAACTTTGGTTGCCTCCATGCAATTAAATACACGGTCTGCTCGATTGTATAATAGGATAAATAAAGAAATATGTATATATAAAAAACAATATTATGAATGCAAAAAAAGTATAATGAAATGGATCGAACCACTTACTTATGAGGAAACGGAAGAACTCCTGAAAGTAACCACATAACCTATCTATACTCTCCCACACAGGCACTCAAACACACAACACACACACATACACACGCACACACACACACAAACTGTATTTTTGTCAATCCTGTCTGTATTATATTATTTTCTAGTTAATGTCTAAGTTATTAACATTTTTCTTTTTATATTTAATTTTATTTTGTTAAGGAAGAGCGGAGTCTTCTAATACAGGCATTGTTTGCTTAAAAGAAGGCTCCAATCACAAACTAATTGATGTAAACTTGTTAAAGAAAAATAAACAATTTGAATTTGAATTTTGAATTTGAAACGGTCCAGTTGGGTAGTTGTAACATCGAGACAGAGGTCAATCGTCGAATCCAACTTACTTAATATTACACTTAAATGGGTCTATGACCCATTTAAGTGTAATATTTCGTTTATTTACTGTAATAATTTGATTACTTTTTTTGGTGTAATATGAATATAACGAAGGCAGTTCAACTAGTTCGGGTACATCGTTGTGAGTCTAAGTTCGGCATGGCGGAGGTACGAAATAATGTGGCTGTATGGTCGTTGGAAATAATAGTCTCAACACTGATGACAACCGCCTATTTATTTACTTCCGATAACAAATTAACTAAATCTCAAACGATCAAGCCGATGGAAATGGATTAAAGTACAGAAACGCGGTAAGTTCGATACAGACGGGCAGAACGACCGTTCGCGCTCGTCTCTCACAAAAAGGTAAAGTCCCTCAAGTCAAATGCGTCTAATGTCAACGACAACCGACTACTGACAACTGACAGCTGTTGCACCAGACCTGCCACGCTCTGTATCGACCTCACCCAAGCACACTGCTTGACGTTTTCGCCAACGATGATAGATGGCGTTATTCTAAATTGTTAATCAATAACAACTCTAATTATTGTGCCTCGGTGTTGATTCTGCGACACGGCCATCTTGACATTTCACACGTCCACGTGTGAGGCATCTGTAACAAAAATTCAGGGAAAGTAAATCGTCCCATAATCGGCCTCCCTGACCAAGAAGTCGAGGTATAAACGCACACACACACACAATTCAGAACAAAATTTTATTCTGATTCATATTCTCATCAAATCTCATAAAGAAAATCTTAACATCGAAATCAATATTCTTCAAGAATCATCAACTTTCGACTAAATCTAGTATGCAACGCTCTGTTCGGTACCCAACTTCGTCACATACAACACACATTGCCTCCATCCGGCAACCATGGGACCTCCCTCCGGTACCCAACCTCAACACATCTCATTGCCTCCATCCGGCAACCATGTCACCTCCATCCGGTACCCAAACTCAACTCAATTCAACACATCGTATTGCCTCCATCCGGCAAACATGGCACCTCCATCCGGTACCCAAACTCAAGACAATACATTTTATTTTATTTACATTGCCTTTATTTAGCACCTTTAGCTGTTACCTACATTCCAATGCTGAACGTAGGTCACCGACCTTAAGTAAAACACTTACACGCGTGCAGCAACGAACAGCATTGCAATGCATGCAATCCGAGTCACTTGCATACTACATTTGCATCTTTTACCTCTCATTAAGTGAGAGGTCTAACACCTTCATCGTCAGCCGATCTCGTTTTATCAGTCTTGCTAGTCTCAAGGTCAGAGTCGGAGTCAAAGTGCTTGTCGTCAAATTTGTCGGGTAAAATGTGAAGTAGAATTTCTAAAACAATTCCATCGGTCTCAACAGAAGTCAAAATTTGCACAGTTGACCTTTCAGAAGTCTGCCCAATACCAGTCGTTCGGCCATTCCTGGCCCAAGTGGGTGGGGAATAAAAGGCATTCTGATCAAAATGATTACAGGTTCTAATGAAAATCAACAAACTCTTTCTCTCAAATCTGACATGTCGAACAACACCCATACTCATTCAAATAATAGGAACTCATTAAAATATTGCAGTTCTCATACTCTGACCTCCATCCGGTCTTCATCATCACATTTATAACCTCCATTCGGCCATAAACATCAAACCAATCGACCTCCATTCGGTCTTCAACACGTAACCTCTATCCGGTTACTAACACAATCAGGCAACCTCTATCCGGTCACCTACACATGTAACCTCCATCCGGTAACAAACACAACAGACAACCTCTATCCGGTCACCTCCACATGTAACCTCCATCCGGTTACAAACACAACAGACAACCTCTATCCGGTCACCTCCACATGTAACCTCCATCCGGTCACAACACAACAGGCAACCTCTATCCATTCACCTCCACATGTTACCTCCATCCGGTTACAAACACAACAGGCAACCTCCATCCGGTCACCTCCACATATAACCTCCATCCGGTTACAAACACAGCATCATCAAGATAATCATTTCGAGCCTTTATCAAAATAATTCTTAAAGTAGGGTTGTTCAACATGTTACTTTATTTTTCTTATAACGTTACAGATTATAAGAAAACTCTTACTATGTTAGGTACTCTAAATGTTAAGTTGACTACTTAGTATTTAACTAGTCTTGTCAGCGTTATCATTTTCAAAAAGTCATTTTCCACTGAATTTACAGGATAGAGATTCTTTAACAAGTGAACATTCAACACCAGAGTCATAATAGAAATCAAGTTGCTCACCAGATTGCCGTAATGATCCAGCAGGTGCACCCACCAGGCACACATCAACTCGCTTTTCCCTACCTGGATCAACTGCCGTGCTGCTGCTTGCCTCCTTAAAATTCTTCCCAGGACAGTTCGATGCGTAACATTTGGGTAAAGCGTAGGGCTCATTAGGGCGGTTCCTCAATCGCTCCATTTCATCCTAGGATAAGATATGGACGGCAGTCATGACGAAGCTTCTCCCATGCTTCTCTTCTGCTCCTTCTTCGCGGCTCAAGGCAATCATCAACGATGCACCTTGCCTATTCGGATCGATAACACACATGTCGGCTGTTCCAACCAAGCACGTGGGTTGATATTCCGTTTTTCTGTGTCAAAATCGGGTAGGCGAATATCCATACTCGCAAAAGGTGTTCTTTTCATCGCTTGCACAATAAATAGTTTTTATTTTGCTTGAGGTACGAAATAATAGTCTCAACACTGATGACAACCGCCTATTTATTTACTTCCGATAACAAATTAACAAAATCTCAAACGATCAAGCCGATGGAAATGGATTAAAGTACGGAAACGCGGTAAGTTCGATACAGGCGGGCAGAACGACCGTTCGCGCTCGTCTCTCACAAAAAGGTAAAGTCCCCCAAGTCAAATGCGTCTAATGTCAACGACAACCGACTACTGACAACTGACATCTGTCAACTGACAGCTGTCGCACCAGACCTGCCACGCTCTGTATCGACCTCACCCAAGCACACTGCTTGACGTTTCCACGTAACGATGATAGATTATTCTAAATTTGTTGCCCCGGAATTGTGCCACGGTGTTGATTCTGCGACAAATATATGAATATCAGCCACTCAAAAACAGTGGGCCAAAAAAAAATTATATACCTTAGGTTTTTTAACTAGTATTTTTGACCTTGACCTCAAAGTCAATGATCTAGAGGTCAAGGTCCTTGAGGTGTCCATGGTACCCCACGCTACCACTCCTACATCCCACCGAGTCCCGAAGGCATAAATGGGACGTGATAGATTATTGTGTCTTTTATTTTATAGTGCCCCGTTTCTTATCCACTGAAGTGGCCATCACTCAGCGACACTAAAAACCATGTTATTGACAAAAATCGATTTTTCATTTAACCTTATTTCCGTTACCAGCGCCATGGAAAACTATGAAAATTGCATCCATTCTACCCCGTTAATCACATTAAACGAAACCACCGCAGAATAATACTCTTCCCAAAAAAAAGGGAATCGGTTTAAAAAAAAATTGCAACACTACAAGATTACAAGGTTTAAGGGCGGAAATCAGAATAATTACTATAAACCTTTAGTCGATAAATGGCGTTAAACTTATGAAAGTGGAAAAACTATGGATTATTAAATTAATTAAATGCCAATTTAATCATATTTATTAAAAAAAGAAATGAATAATTGATTGTTTTACTCGGTAACACGTGTTGCGCATGTAACGTCACTAGTCAACAAGCATTCGGGCGCGCTTTCAGTTCCCGCTTGAACTTAGTACAGGTGGGACTAGTCTGTAAACCTTACTGAGTGTAGGCAGAAAGTCTTTGAAAAGTTTTTATTTTATTATAATATTTGACTATACAAAATGGAGCGCTGCAATAAGTTGTGTAACCTTATCACCTGTGGCGTTTGCCATGATACTGGCGAAAACAGAGCATACGCCGAAATAAAGAAGGGAGAAGATGAGAAACTATTTGGTAAGTATTCTATGAAATTACAACGATAAAACTAGTTTACCGTGATTTTTCTAACGAAACAAGAACCATGTATTTTCAGACAGAATTTAATATTATATGAGGTTTTGAAGTCAGAAAAAAGAAAAAGAATTTCCGTTTTTCGTGTCGATATTAGAATAACCAATAGCTGACATTTGCGCTAGATTGTAAATCTGTACCTAACTTACAACAATCTCCCAACATTACTTTTATTCCAGAAAACCATGAATATCTTGTTCTCGTTTCATTAAGAACTATATTTTTATACATCTTTTCACCTAAGATTAATATGATTATGTGATTAAGTGATTACTCACAATCAATTAGTTACCCCCAATCACCTGAAACAGGATTACCTAGTTCTGCCAGAAATCATGGGTGAACTTGACCTAGATTTAAGAAACACTGTTTGTTCAAGTTCACAGTGAAATAATATAGGTGTGAGTCGGGAAAAAGATGAATTTTCACATGTTGACTTCCTGCGAGTTGTTGGAAAGAGGTACTTGAGTCGTTTTTAGTCAGTAGAAGCCTGACACTCCCTTCCACTCCGCCCAGAGCGGAGCGTTGCGGAGCGTTGCGGAGCGGTGGTTTTTCCCACCCACCAAAATAAAAGAACTTATGTGCTCGCCAATCCAATTTCAATTCTGATCCTTTGATATCACAGAGCTGGTTGAAATTTTGGTTTTCTATATTTTTTTAAGTGTTAGTGTTTCAGTCTCAAATTCCATGTGATCTTTTATTTTATTGGCCGGAAATCTATCAGAATTTGATACAGCTTTATGAACAAAGGGACGTCATCTTGGCAAAAGTAGTATGCTAGTGCCGTCGTTTGGAAGGTTTCGCTTCTTTGTTAAAATTGGATGCTACCAAATAGTTAATTCGAATAATTGATTCGTTTTGTTAGGAATTCTTCTTGCTGCCGAATTTTATAATAAATAATTTACGCCAATTTTAGAGGTTCTGTAATCAATCTCTTTTGTGACTAAATAATAACCTAGGATGGTAGTCTCTTACATGCCGAATTTACTTCAAATAAAATAAATATTTAAGGAAGCCTCTTAGACAACAGACATGATTTTTTTGCCGTTTTTCGACTGAGCTCGCAGCTACGTGGCTAAAGGGTGGTCGTGAAGAATACTTTTTTTTAAATCTCACATTTATGCTCGATGGAGTTCGGTACGGACCTTGTTTAAGGCTTCTCTTGTGGCACTTACTGTATGAGTTTGGGCTTAGTTGATGTGGCTCTGGTTGGCTGGACAAAACTTCAAAACTGCTCGCATTTAAGTAGGTCAATAGGGCACTTTATGTGACGGCTAAACACCCTTATTTCAGAATAGGTGACGCTACAGAATCTTAGATAATCGATCGAAAGCGTGTCCAGCCAGCTTGAAAAACCACTTTTCGCTGGTCTCTCAATCTCCGTAACGGAAGTGATTTTGACGACTTTTTGCATATCAACGGGCGTCACATAAATATGTGACAGGCATCAAGCTAAAAGTTTTGTGATACGTACAGTGGTTTAGTAGAAAAATGCAAAAAACTGTGTCCAGCCATCTTGAATTTACGTAGAAAACTTTTGGCTGGCACTTCCGAATTCCACATAACGGGAGCGTTTTCGAATATGGTTCCTTTACTAATACTTGGTGACGCAATGTGTGACAGTAATAAAGTTTGATTTATGCCGTCACATGCAAGGGTTTACGAGATATCAATGAAAACTTAATGTATACTTGTGTCCAGCCAGCTTGAACTCAGGCTGGCTGGACACGTGTATCTCCGCTGCCTGATGATCTACGACCTTCAAAATGGTATCGAAATGTTGTGACGGGGACGATAATGATAACCTGAATTTGTGACGGAGACACTTTGCGTAGTTTCAAAGATATTGATCATTTAAATTTTCCCATACAAACACTGTAGTAGGGTTACCAATATTGTAGGTTTTATGTAGGACTAAGTATATTTTAAGGTGTTTTCTTTAATGGACGAAAACTAGCGTATTTGTGATACTAATACGAACAAACTAAAAAAGTTAAAACTATGTTACGTTTCATTTGACACTGAAAAATGTTAGCAAATTTTTTACATTTCTATGTAAAAAATTAGCTAACATTTTTCTGTGTCAAATGAAACGTAACATAGTTTTAACTTTTTTGTGATTTAACAAAATACACATACTGTTTTAACCGACTATGATCTCAAATACTCTTTCCATTATGTTGGCACCAGGAGCGCCAACAATATAGTAAAGGGATTTTTTTTCTAAATGGAAATAATTGCGTACACATTAATGTATTTTATTTTATAATTATTTTATATGCTAAAAATATGCTATTATGCTAAACAACTAATAAGTTTGCTAAACAACATGAAAAAATTCTAAATTGGCATCACTGAGTGCAATGCACTTTGTTTTTTTTGTTAGTGTTTTTAATTATTATTTTGAATTAACACATACTTACGCTTTTTACTGCAGGAAAACCTTTTATTCCCACGGAGACATCAAATACAAAGCAGGTGTGGCTGCTAGCGGCCGATTAGTCGATTAAAAAGAAATCCTTTATTTATGTAAAAATTATGGTCACCTCACAATATTAATGAATGTTTGTATGGGAAAATTTAAATGATCAATATCTTTGAAACTACGCAAAGTTTCTCCGTCACAAATTCAGGTTATCATTATCGTCCCCGTCACAACATTTTGATACCATTTTGAAGGTCGTAGATCATCAGGCAGCGGAGATACACGTGTCCAGCCAGCCTGAGTTTAAGCTGGCTGGATACAAGTATACATTAAGTTTTCATTGATATCTCGTAAACAAAAAATAACAAAAAATGCATGTGACGGCATAAATCAAACGTTACTACTGTCACACATTGCGTCACCAAGTATTAGTAAAGGAACCATATTCGAAAACGCTCCCGTTATGTGGGATTCGGAAGTGCCAGCCAAAAGTTTTTTACGTAAATTCAAGATGGACACAGTTTTTTGCATTTTTCTACTAAACCACTGTACGTATCACAAAACTTTTAGCTTGATGCCTGTCACATATTTATGTGACGCCCGTTGATATGCAAAAAGTCGTCAAAATCACTTCCGTTACGGAGATTGAGAGACCAGCGAAAAGTGGTTTTTCAAGCTGGCTGGACACGCCTTTGATCGATTATCTAAGATTCTGTAGCGTCACCTATTCTGAAATAAGGGTGTTTAGCCGTCACATAAAGTGCCCTATTGACCTAGTTAAATGCGAGCAGTTTTGAAGTTTTGTCCAGCCAACCAGAGCCACATCTTAGTTGCGCATCAGGTTGAACCTTGCATCAATTCTCTGTGCAAATGGCATCACGAGGGGTCTCATGCCCTCTTCAAAGCTACGTTGAACCGTTATCATTCCTTCGGTTTTATCTGATAGAGTGATTTTTCTAATACGAGGGTCATCTCAAAAAAATATAGGTAATTTTGCACTCTATCTGAGGACAATACTATGTTACTATCACTCATGTTACAGATCGGATAATCGAATGCATATCTATCTAAAGTTCTAGTGTTGAATAGTACAGAGTGAGTTCGAGTATCAAAATAATAATCATTGTTATAATGCAAGTCTCAGGCCCACTCATTTCTATGTTTAAATTCGAATTTTCGGCAGCAATTTGAATTCAGTTCTATCATTAACGCTGGAAACAGCATATTTACTACTCGTTATTTTTTGGAGTATTAATAATACGGCAGGAGGATTTTCAATTCACTTTCTGGAAAATTGTTATCGCGCTACGATTTGGTTTATTTTACACCCAATTATTTTTTATTTCGGAAATAAAAACCCACAGCTAACAGAACTTATACCAAGTCCATTAAAATCACGAATACAACTCTCGCAGTTTATGTAATCTCCTTGAATGCCTTTTTCATCAAATATTCATTCAATGGAATTAAATCAACTCAAAAGGATTGCATTCACGATTTTATTGATTTTATATGTCCATCCATATGTACATACAAATTACGAGCGCGAATCATATTATAATCAACATACAATCTGACACTGACCTGAAAAAAACGTAAGAAAATTTTAATTTCGCAGACTACCGCGCTTCCACCTTTAACTAATATTTACTTCTACAAACAAATTAAAATTTATTTGTGTATATTCAAAAATATTTGAATAAAAATCACATTTTGCTGTTTTTAAAACTTCAAACCTTAGCTTCTCCTTAAAAATGCGAGAGTAAAGAGCGGAAAGAATGAAAAATAAATCACAGTTTCCCTATAAATCACGAGAAGAAATACTTCTCGTTCTGTAATTTAATTATTTCTACGAAAGTGTATTGAAAAATATCGTTTGATACACGTGGGGACATAGTACTGCAGTTCTCAGGGCTTTAACATGAAATACGCCTCAGATACAATAACAAAGTTTTCCCACTTGTATCAAAATGTACTATTATCGCTGCGATTTATGAATAAAGGGATCATCATCATCATCAGCCTATAATGTTTCCACTGCAGACTTTCTCTCTAGGAGAGGGATGGGCTATAATCCACCACGCGGGCCCAGTGCGATTTGGTAGATGTCACTCATGTCTTCGAGTATTTTGGTTCTAAGACATGCCGGTTTGCTCACGATGTTTTCCTTCACCGTTTTGAGAATAAAGGGATGAATAGTACATATTCATCCTTTTCTTGATTAAAAAGGTTTCCTTTTGCTTTTGCAGTCTGATTTATCTTAGTAGGTTTATTTTACGAGAATATTTTATGCATTTTTAGGCATAAAGTGTTCGCGTGCTGTTTGCTCTGCTGTGCTGCTCATACAAATATCCAAACACCGTCTTTGGACATTTGTATGACATGTAAACATGATTTCAGTAAGTTGTATGTAGATTTTTTATTTTTAGTGTTGGTGGAAAATCATCAAATAACCCCTCCCGCTCTTGGGCAGAGCGAAAGGGAGTGTCAGACTTCTACTGACTAAAAACCACCCGCGTTCCTTCTTAGCTCTTTATGTCGAGGCCGCGGTATCTTTGTGACCAACCCGCAGCCCCGACGGTATGTAGCTTATGGGACTAAACACACATAAACAACTTACATACATCTTACAGAAATCATGTCAGCAAAGCAATTTGTTAAGTCTGAATAGTTTCACAATGATTAAGTATACGAGTAATATAATTATATTAAAATATAATACTTCGAGAGCAGCGGTAGCCCAGTGGTGGCGGCCCCGACTTACGAACAGTAGGTCGTGGGTTCGAACCTCGGCAGGCGCATTACTTTGTGTAATTTATTTCATCACCGTTGCTCTCAAAACGGTGAAGGAAAACATCGTGAGGAAACCGGCATGTCTTAGAACCAAAAAAAAACCGGCCAAGTGCGAGTCGGACTCGCGCACCGAGGGTTCCGTAAAAAAAAAATATTATGTGATGTAACTAAAAATTTATGGTTTTCGTAATTATTCCTTTATCTATGCTATAAGACGTTGCTTCGTACCAAATTTCAAGATTCTGAGTTCACGGGAAGTACCCTGTAGGTTTTGATTCCCTTGCGAGTGTCGAAAATTTGCGGCATAAACGGGAGTATCTTTTGATCGCGTTGACTTAGAAGTTTGATTTTTTCACAGCTCCAAGAGACCATAGACTTGAGTATTTGATATGAATTTCAGCTTGATACCTCCACGCGTTCCTGAGAAAAAAGGTCTTGACAGACAGACAGACGGACAACAAAGTGATCCTATAAGGGTTCCGTTTTTTCCTTTTGAGGTACGGAACCCTAAAAAACGAAGACATGTGACATCTACCAATCCGCACTGGGCCCGCGTGGTAGATTATAGCCCATCCCCTCAAAGAGAGGAGGCCTGAGTCCCTGCAGTGGGAACATTAATAGGCTGATGATGATGATAATACTTCTACATAGATCAACTGTTATAATGTTGACCTTTTATTAATTCCCTATTACATTACTTGTAAATCATTTCGACTCTTCTTCGTATTCGACATCAGTTAATATAGATAACAATATTGGTTTTGGAATATTGAATGGTACATCTTTATTATACCTTGTTGGTGTAGTGGTCGCAAGGGTGACTGCTGAGCATGAGGTCATGGGTTCGATTCCCGGGTCGGGCAAAGTGTTATCTGGTTTTTCGATCAGTAATTTTTCAGAAGCAGTCACGGAGTTTGGATTTGTGCCTGGTTGATGGCAATAGGGTCGCCACCTTAAACATAACTGACCGTGATCATTGTGGGTGCACCTAATGTGGTACACCTCTGCTTCACCCTTAGGGGATTGCAGGCGTGTTGTTATATTTTATGTTCTTTATTTCATTACAGAGACAATCATGACTTTGGAGTATCTTATTCCCTATGTTGTTCTTAAAAAAAAGCGCGCTGAGGCGATCTTGGGTCCGATTCCCAGCTCTGCAAATGTTATTGCGTTATTAGTGCGGGATTTCCCGGTAGCACTACAGTGTGAATAATTTCCTAGTAGTACTATATTTGAACTTGTGCCCTTTGTGGATTGTAGCAATACTCTCACCCTCTACTCGTATATCCGGTGTATCGGAGTAATACTGTGTGGGTGTATGTTTGTGTCTAAGTCTCTTCACACCATTTCTATTGAATAGGGATGTTTTCTGACTAGAAAAAAGATAAATCTGTTTAATCCGTCTGTTAGATTATAGAAAAATATTGGATAAACGTGTTTTTTTGTTTTATAGAATTAATTAAAAATGACTAAAATAAAACGTGTCAAAGATCATGGAGCAGCGATGGCCCAGTGGTGGCGGCCCCGACTTACGCCGGTCGTGGGTTCGAACCCAGGCAGGCACATTACTTTGTGTAATTTATTTCATCACCGCTGCTCGCAAAACGGTAAAGGAAAACATCGTGAGGAAGCCGGCATGTCTTAGATCCAAAAAATTCGAAGACATGTGACATCTGTCAATCCGCATTCCCTCTCAAAGCGAGGAGGCCTGGTTCCCAGCAGTGGGAACATTAATAGACTGTTGATGATGATGATGATGAAAGATCATTAGTGGGGGCTTATTGTGACGTTTCGTGGTAAAAAATGTAGCAAACTGTGACGTCACACAACTTTTCGAAGAACTGTATCGGCTTCATTTTTTGTTTACGTGGAAAAAGAAAAAATATGACATGTGTCCAATATTTTTTGGAAATCTATCTGACGGACTAATTAGTTTTTTTTTGTCAACTACCCTATTGTCGTAGAGTACTTATAGTGCTTTCAGTTTTCGTTGTAAGTGCTATTTAAAGCTATATACGCGCTCAGATAGTTAAAATATTACCTCGTTGCTCTAGCTAGAGCAACGTGCTAGCGCGATAGCGCATGCGCTAGTGACCACTAGTGGTCACTAGCGCAACTGCTGTGCATGACGTCCTGGGTTCGCTTCCCAGGTCGGGAAAAGTGTTATTGGGTTTTTACATCAGGGACTTTCTAAGTAGCAGCTACGGAGTCTGGATTTGTGCCCGATTGATAGGATAGCAATAGGTTGCCCCCAATTTTTGTGTAACTGTAGAGTATCTCGGTTTAGTAGGTTGAAGTTCCTCGTTAAGAGCTGAATATACGCCACTGACAACTCACCCTCCCACACCCGATTTATTGGGCGCCAGAGGGGAAGTAGCTAGGTACGCGATTTGCGAGTAGCGATTACGTAAAAAAAGATTTTTTTTTGGTGCGTGAGAAATCATCAAATAACCCCTCCCGCTCTTGGGAAGAGCGAAAGGGAGTGTCAGACTTCTACTGACTAAAAACCACACATGTTCCTTCTTATCCCTATAAGTCGGTTTCTCTTGTGAATAACCCGCAGCCACGACGGGCGTCGGCCCTTGCGGGCCCCTCCCATGTTGCTGACATCTCATTGAGGCGCGCGTGGAACAAGAACGCGCCGTCGAAACGGCCTGTCGTCGCCATAAGGCGGACGGACGCGAGCTAGCCCACTCCACAGGCCCGCGTCTGCGGTGGGGCCAGAAGCCATCATGTGGCCCCCGACGCCCGGAGCGTCTCCCGCGGCAGTTAGGACGAGAAGTTCTCTCCGTCTCACGTTCCAAGTTATAAACACACACAAACTCAACTGGGATTTCGGTCATTAAAGAACAATAATGTGAAGTGTTTTTTTTATATTAAAAAGAAAAAATAAAGTGAGTTTCTTGGTGTGAGGTCATACGAGATGAATTTGGGTTTATTTTTATTATTTTAAGAAACACAGGAGCTCGCTGCGGGAACAAAGGCAGTTCCAGTTCTGCGGGCCAGACAGCTGAACACCCGCTACCTTCGCCACCGGACCCGACACCAAGCGGAATGTGCTCTGTCTACAGAATAAATAAATTCTGTAGTCTAAATAGAACAATAATCGTACAATGTAAACTTTATTTATTTAACAATGTACAATTATATTATTATATTACAATTTATTCATTGATTTTTTATTATAGTTTGAAATATAATATAAAATGACTAGCTGTTCCCGGCATGCGTTGCACTTTCTCACCGTTTAAACCTTCCCTGGACTTTCACGAATATTTCAAGACTAAAAATATCCAAATCGGTTCAGCCGTTCTCGAGTTTTAGCGAGACTAACGAACAGCAATTCATTTTTATATATAGACATTTTTATATATATAGATAGATATTTAAATATATCTTGGTAATTATATATATATATAAACACCCAGGACAAATGTTTGTGTGATGAGCACGATCATTTGTTCTGTGTCTGGGTGTAATTTATCTATAATATGTATGTATTTAGAAATATATAAGTATGTTTATCAGTTGTCTAGTACCCAAAAACACAAGCTCTGCTTAGCTTGGGACTAGATGGCGTTGTGTGATAGTTGTGGAATATTATTATTATATTATTATTATTATTATATGTATTTATGTAACATTAGGTATAATTATGTTCTTGTAAAATTTAGGAATATGAAAAATACTTAAATATCTAACTGTAATATTATTTTTTTCAAGAATAACTTTCTTATTTCCTAATGTTTCATTTGTTATTTTTTATTATAATACGTATTGTGTACCTATTAAACGTTTATAAAAAATACAGTCTTTTAATTAATGCGATCCCAAAAAAAACATTTCTTTAGTTAAAAATTGGATACCTTAAAAATATACATTAATTTATAACTATTAAATAAACTAACAAGAATCTATAAAAGAGCATGAAAAACTGCTCCACAATGCTGCCAGTCGGTAATGTGCCCAGGAGACTGGCGGCGTACCTTATAAATAAGTCTCTAATGTACCTAATTTTTAAGAGGCAACAACAACATGAAGAACAAAGGTATATTTATCCAAAAAAATAAACTAATTATGAAATGATGTAAAAAAGAACAAAAAAAATACATTTCATTTTTTTGCAGGTGGTTGCTCCGACGGCGAGGGGGGGCGCGGTGTCCGCGGGCGCTCAAGGCGGGATGATCCCCGCCGTCATACGCTGGCGGGATCAAACCAGATACTTGTACACCCCCATGGTGGAAGCCATGGCGGGACACAGGTAAGTTCCCTGTTGTTTCAGATTTAAAATGTTTTATTGCAGATTTATTTGGAGCACATCAAAATTTCCATAGTACATTTTCTTAAATATTTTTTTCACTTCTCATGCTCTGAAAGTGCTTATTTGTGCAGGATATAGGCTGCACAAAATCGAATTTTGTGCACAAGGGCATTAACGTATCTACTCTTAAATGTATCTTTATTAAGGCAAAGAAAATGAGCCATACAGCCAAACACAATAAGAAGTTCATAGATAGAATTTGTTATTTTATAATATTTACTTTAATTTATTTGCCTTATGTGTTTTTTAAGACTTAAAAGATATTAGAATTTAAATTCAAGTACGGTAAGTTATTTAATTAATTAATGAAAATTATTGTTACAAAATTAATTTAATAGTAGGCTGTATAGGTCTGCAAGCCTAATATCAATTTCGTAAGATTAAAAAAAAAACAATTTCCTTCAGTATTCAAAACTGTACAAATTTTACTTTGAATTTTAATTAAAGAAATATGTTATACTACTGTTTTATTTCCTCGCATTCGAAGTGAAAAGCAGAGTTCAAAACTCGTCCACAAAACCATTTTTATCCTCGACATTACTATCAGCCCTCGCCTTCGGCTGCGGGCTGCTAAAAGTCTCGGATAAAAATGGTTCGTTTTGTGCACTTGTTGTAAAATCTACTATTATGTCATGTAAGCACTTGGAAGTTGCCATTCTTTTTACGTGAGCCTTTTCAGCATAGTTTGTGTCGGCAAAACCGAGATTTCTCAGCGCTGTATTTATCTTTTGCCGCCGGATTTACCTTAGGGCACCTAATAGGGGATCGGACTGGATCAAAATAATATGATTCTGTTTAGTCCGTAAGTTAGATTATCGAAAAATATTGAAAAACGTGTTTTATGATTTATCAAATCAATAAAAAATGACGAAGATAAAACGCGTCAAACATCTTGGAGTGGGGCTTAAAACGTCACTTGTGTCGTCAAAATGTACTATCATATGACGTCACACGAGTGTTCGAAGCACTGTATCGTCTTCATTTTAAGTTTACGTGAAAAAAGAAAAAATACGTGTCCAATAATTTTTGGAAATCTATCTGACGGACTAATTAGTTTTTTTTTGTCCGATCCCCTATTGTTGTTCCAAATCCAAATTATTATATTATTGCAAAGCTAGTAGGTAGGCAATCCTTGACATAAGGTTGTGCTTGCAACTATTTGCTGCCACCAAGAAGAGATCTGAGATAATAATACATCAGAATATAAATGGGTGGATTGTTTCATTTGATCGGTGCCCGCCCATGGCAGGATTAACAAAATATATCGTCATGTATCTTATAGAGAAGCAGCAAAAGTACCTGCAAGACCATAAAACTTAGTTAATACAGTAAAATTAGAGCTTAAATAAAATCATTAGGGCTTAAGCATTTAAAAAACAACATGCCCTTTGAACAGAGTCCGGAATCCGGTTAGGTCGATTTGATCTTAAAAGTTAAAAAACCGATAAATTCGGTAGAATTTGACTCTTCACATTCAACAGGTTAATAGATCGGACTGAGTAGCATCATCGAGTTAAAAAATTCATTGTAAAACCTTTTGCAAGTAATTGAGTGTTTTCGATTCCTGCTGTTTTCGACTATTTTTATGTTTGTCTTTATTAGAGAATAACTTGTCAGAGGGATAGACCAGTGGAATCGCTTGCAGAGTGTTTCTTTTTTTGGCCGTTGACTATCAACAACATTAACATGACAGAATAACTTGAAATTTATCTTAATGTTACACCAAAACGTGTTTGGCTTTTCAAGCACGGATATATCAGTTCTTACTGATAGATTTCCACTGTCTAGCTAGGCCCTCTGGTCATATTATAATTTAGTTTTTTTTTGTTTTGTTTTTTTTTTACTAGCCCTGTCCTTCTATTCCGATGAATACTCCTGAGTATGCCACCGTCTACAAGCTCCGCCACCAAACCACAGACAAGACCATGAAGAAGGTATTATTTGTGAATTTACACAATTATTATGTATTGCCATCACTAATACTTTCAATGTTTATCAAACTGGTGAATCTAAGTTCAAGTCTGAATATTGTTTCTGAAAATGGTCATAAACGAACTAAGCCAAGATTAGTGGCCATGAAACGGGATTATTTTCGCAAAATAACATTTACAAACAGAGGTTTATCTAACGCTTTTGACTAGTTTGCTACGCTGCTTTATAATATTGGAGTAATAAAACTCTAGCTCTTTATTATAAAGCTTTCTAATGCTTTGCAAAATGAAACAACACTCATTTTAATTTCGTAATATGGTTAACTAACTATCAGTTCCCGAACATTCAGTTTCCCCTTCTTTGGTGGTTTTATGGGCTACGTCCCTCAAAAGGTAAAAAAAGGAACCCTTATAAGATCACTCTCTTGTCCGTCTGTCTGTCTGTGTGTCACTACCGATTTTAAGCAATAAACTATTTCATATATTAGTTTAACTTTAGCTTATAATCTTTTCTTAATATACAAGGCCCACGAGACAGCAAAAATGTAGGAAAGCGTTGGTTAGAACGCGGAGTTTTACTATTTTTTTTTTACAAAAACTAATATATTGAAGACATAAATGCGAGGATCGCGTATCCGCGCGTCCATTCAGGTTGTATAGGACTCCAGGTTTGGCTTACCAATTGCCTATTTCTGTCCGTTTAAGACAGAAATTGCAATTTTGTAAAAAAAAAAGAAAGTCGCTCTTTGAAATGAATTGGGATAAGTAGATGATAATGCTCTTTCTTTTCAAAGCAATTTTTTAAAGGTCACAGGATGCCAGTCAAGTAGATATCTCGGTGGAGAAAATTATGGTAGCAGCACCATTTGGTAACAAAAACAATAATGCAAATGATTGAATTATGCTGAAAACTCACAAACTGATCCCATGAAAAATCGAGAAAAATTACGAGTAAATCGTGTTTATACATTTTCAAGTACATAGGTACAATTCCGTGTTTCCTTAGAACTTGTCAGTTTAAATTGAACTTCTTAGTTTAATTGCAGGCCAGTTTAATTTTAAGCTAGAGGGTTCCAAAAAAAGGCTGGTAAAACAGAGGGAATCAGGAGTAGAGTCCAATACGTAAACTAAAGACCTTGATAATAAAAATAAAACATGTGGGACATGTTGCTACAGATAATAATCAGGGGGTCTAAAACGGCCACTTTGGCAGATCATAATATGAATTGCGTTAAAAATCGTAAAATGGACCTTTCATAATAGTAACTGCTTCTGTGCCCATTTAGGAAAATAGATCATAATAGGAAAATAATATGAATTGCGTAAAAAATCTTAAAATAGTCACAGACGCAGTTACTATTATGAATGGTTCATTTTACGATTTTTAACGCAATTCATATTATGATCTGCTAAAGTGGCCGTTTTAGATGCCCAGGGCGCACCTTTGTAAGGTTACTAATTTGAAAAAAATATAATGGCTTAAATATAATGGTTGGTGTATTGTATTTTCAGTTTTACACGGGAAATTCAGTTCTCGGTGAATCTTTACACACTTTCTTGAACAAGTGTTTTTGTTTCAGAACTCGGCAGGTCGATTCGGACAAATCATCAATAACTTTCCTTACATGGATGATGATCCAGGAATAATGAGCGAGGTCGATACTGCCTCTACAGGCTTCCGTCGCGGTGGAAAGCAGCGTTCCTCTCTCCCTGTCGTTCGCACACCTAGCAAGACGCTAGAACGTCCTCTTGGTAGGTATCAAACTATCAACAGAATATGAATAATGTGTATCTACATTAGGGCTGCCGTAAATACGGTGACACTGACCGTAATATTTGGTATAAGTAAGTAAATCATGGATAATAGTTTCATTGTCGAATTGTGAATTATAAAGTTCTAATTTTTTGCGACGATTAAAAGTGTGTGTGAACGTATGGCAGCCCTAATCGAAATGTTTATATTTAAGCTCCAAGCCAACCAATACTTAGACAACTAGGTGGAATATCGGACACTTACATTTTCAAAAAGATCTTTTGGTGCTCAAAAGACATTTGACGGGGCACTTTTTTATAAAAAAGATATCTAGAAATTGTTCGGAGAAAGAGACAAGATAACGGTTGGCGGAGTTAGTTTAGATTTGCAAAATGATTTTCGTATATTTATGAATAGACGGTTGTCTCAGTATCTTTGTTGGCAAGGATTCTAGATACGACGACACGACGGTTGAAATATTGAATTACATTTGGAAAATCACCCTTACTGCTATGACGTAAAGACGCTGATATAAAATTTACACATCTGGTGTGCGGCGAACTGTACCTTCTTCAATGTTATGCTTTGTTCTACAGGGTGTAAACGAACCCTTCACGAAGCCGTCAACCAAGCATTATGTAGGTACATCAAACTGAGTACCCCAGCTACGCAAAAATTATTGCTGGGAAACCACTTTTTTTGGGGTGATAAATCACATTTTGCGTTAAAACTCAATGTACCACTCTTCAAACATTGTGCAAGTGGATGATTTAAAAAACGGGTCATGGAGATAATTTAAAGTTCTAACCTGCTTAAACCTACTAATGTATGACTATAGTCTAGCTAGAACAAAAAGAAATATGGCAGTGGTGGGGAGAATAAGTTCCTTTCAGCTGCGTTAAGGGTACTTTTACATTCTTTAGATAGATCTTTAAAAATTACATTGAGGTACCTAAAAGCATTTCTTCTCAAAGCCAATCGTTTGAAAGATAGACACTTCCAAAATGGTAAAATGTGTGTCGCCCTCTAACTTTTAAACTAAGAGAGTGAAAAACCTAAATAAAATATATGCTGTATGCATGAAAACTGGGAAATCTAAATTGACAGGGATGGCAAAGGAGTTCCACAAAGCTGCATTTAAATTTACAGAGATGGCAAAGGTTTTCCACGAAGTTAAATTCATATAATTTTGATGACACAGAGTTCTCTCACAATATTAAAGATACATATTGCTTTAATAGGTAGAATTAATGCTCTGGAAAATCGTTCTTTGCGAAGCATGTGTGGTATAACTCTGAATGATAAATTGAGGAATGAGGTTATACGAGAATGTTGCGGTTTAAAGAAAATGTAGTAATAAAAATTTAAAAGAGTATGCTAAGAGGGTTTGGTCATGTGGCCAGATGTATGAATGTGGACTAGGCAAAAGGAGTACCTATGTAAGGATCGTAGCAGGTGGCGTTCTGTGGTTTCTGCTTGCCTCCCATGGGAAATCGGCGTGAGTTTATTTATATTACGAATTAAGTAACAATGTAAGCTCCGTAAACAAAAATAACATAACAGAGAAAACGTGTATTATCTTACCCCGAAATACTGATAGGTAAGATTTTAACGAAATTAGACAGAATTGTGTCAAGGGCGCTCTTGTCACGTGTAAAAGCTTATGTTTTCCTAGCTCTCTAGTTTAACTAACTCTATCGTATCTTGTAAACTATCTGAATCAATGGAATAGTTGATAATAAAGAAATAATATTCAATACTGCGGCCGTAAAGTTGTAAGTAGAATTTCACGCCTGAAGCGCTCGGCCATCCATGCTTATATTTTACTCACTCTTGAACTTGAACGAATGCTACGTCGAAAGTTTTATAAGTTTCTGTTGTTAGCAAGTGGAACTTTGTTATTAGTTTACGCTTCGTAAAAACAACACTTTTAATTTGAAGGTATTGTGAACCGTATAACACGCCTTTGGTACTTGAAAATTATATACAAATTAAATGCTTACAAAATTTCGGAAATTGGTGGTTCAGTCTTTCAGCCGTCATATTTGTGTAGACTATGTTAGATTGAACGAGAGGCATGTACACTAGTCTAGTAAACACGGTATTGGAAAATTAACATGGTGTATCAATTTTGATCTTGTTATCATTGACATGTCTTTTGTTCAATCCAACATAATAGATGTATTATGAGGTTAAGTATACGGTTATGAGCATCCAAAATAACTAGGATATTGAAGAAAGGTGGGAACATAATAATTTCAGGTTTTATTTGGGACAGTCTTCGTCTCCGATGTAGGATTTTGTGAGCTTTCTTTTCTTTAGACTAACTTTTTAATAGGTTACTTATGCCCGGTTTCTGAGGCACTTTATCTGTGGTTTATTTGTGGTTTATCTATTCATATGCGTACATTTGAATAGATAAACCACAGATAAAGTGCCTCAGAAACCGGACATTAGTCTTTTCAAAACTTAATAACATTAATATAAAACCATGCAGGGATGTATCTCTATCTACTCTCACTGAATCTGGGACACTTGAGATCAAATTGTCTATCTTGGGTTTGTTGTGAGACTGAAAATTATATTTTTGGGATACAAAAATGAACTCTCATAAATGTAAAGTAATAATATTGTGCAAGTATGTAATAATATAGTAAGACAGTAGAGTATTCCCTTTGCAAAAAATAATATGCTTTCCTCTTGCTCTCAATACCAACATCCAAGGCAAAGTGGAGACTCAAAACCGTTTGTTAATCTGCACGGACGTAATAAAATATCTCAAACGTATATATAATATCATTGATATATAAAAACCCTAATATAATATAATAATACTTATATATTCTGTATAATATATCTACTGCGCTCGAACATATTTATTTTATTGTCAGTATTCTACCTTACCCACATTCAATTACACGTGCTTCAGACGTCCTGAATACATAACATAATTACATGAATATATACAGACAATATTGGCTTTTGCCAGGACATTTGTCTTTGTGAAAATTAATCTCAAAGCTAAACACATTCCTACATTATTAGTATACGACTAGTGTTCGTGTTTTGAAAAAATCTTTTGTTAACTGTTGCTTAGACAACAATAACAAATAAATAGGGTTCATATTCGTACGAAACGCGTAATTGACTCTGTTAAGTCTAGATTTTTTGCGTAATTGAACTAATCTGACTTGTAGGTTGTAGTTGGTACCTATAACCATCTGTCCGTGTCTGTGTGATCTGACCGAACTCGTGCACATTTCGACCGCGGCCCATCGAAATGTTTCTTCAATGTTCCTGATATGTGCGGTAGCTAGTGTAGCTACGCTTCGGGCTTTGTTGTAAGTAATTAATAATAGAAGAAGAGGCCGTATCACCAACTGAATCCTTTTAGACGGATTCTAGTCAATTGGTAGAACTGACGATAGGAAACACACATAGACAAACAACCCGGAACAACTACCTGTAGGTCGTACAAATATTTGCGGAAATCTAAAATAGCGGCACGAAGCCGAACCGATCGCTCACGGATTGCGGCAACCGTGTCAATATTACTTAACTATTCCTGTTTGCAGTGTCAATAATGGCCACCTAATGCAAACCACCAAAGTTATTGCACTCTTCGAATTACAAGTCTCGGCTTCAAAACGCACGTTGAAAATCCAACTTGAGCTTTTTTTTTATTTAGGTCTTGGCTAAAGTTAGTGAGATCGGGTATACTAGATTAGTAGCCAAGGGCTGTAAGGCATCAATTGCAGCCCGAGATATTTAGGCGCACGAGCGCAGCGAGGGCGCCAATAGTTCGAGGGTGCAATTGATGCTTACACCCGAGCTAACTACTCTGCTTTACATCTCGATTATGAGGTAAGAAGAAAAAACCGGCATTACAAGAATAAAGTTTTCAAATATCTCTCTTTAGAACTTGCAGGCAAAATATTGTTAATTGCTGCTTAAGCTTCCATTTTCATTGAATCGGGAGTGCAGCTTATATCTTCATCACTTGCAGAACTCATGTTTTTTTAAACGGTTTTATTTCGATATTGTTTTGGAAGCAGAACTTACAGAAGATTACATCGTTGTTTTTTATTTTTATTACCTATGTGTCGTTGTAATTTAATATAGGTAGGTACTGGGCTACTGGGTCACACTTTAGAATAATAAACATCAAGTTTTAAAATTCCATTATTGGTTAGGAAGGTGTGCTAATTAAATAACAGATTCTTTATTATATAAAATGCCTTGCATTTGGCATGTTAACATACCTACCTACTTACCAAAAAGAAAGAGGAGTAAAGATTTAAAGATGGTCATGTTAAACACGCATAGTTTCCAGTTTGTCGATAGATTGGCCTCAGACACATTCCGAACATAGTCCGGTCAAATTAGACCAAAAAATAGGGGTAAGGTTACATTAATTCCCATCCGGCTGAAAATTGATAGGATTGCTCAAAACACCATTATAAATTAAATGTATTAATGCCCGGTTTCTGAGGCACCTTATCTGTGGTTTATCTGTGGTTTATCTATTCATATGCGTACATTTGAATAGATAAACCACAGATAAAGTGCCTCAGAAACCGGGCATTAGTCAAATCGTTGTAATCTAAGCAACATATTATGACGAATACAACTCCTTCAACTTTATGCCTTTCGATAATCCGCAGCCCCGACGGGAACTAATGTAACCTTGGATGTCTAAATTGACCGGACTATGTGGCCCTTTATTATATATGTAGGTATGTTTATGTACTAACTTTCCTTGTACTCGTACTAATCAATTGTTTTCTGCAGCTTCTATCACGGAGGAGAGCTCTGATGAGCTCTTCGGAGAGTTATCAATTATCGATGACTCACTTGAAAATCTTTCTTCCTATGAGCTATCAGAACTCTCCAGCCTTTGCGAGTCAACTTATGACTCCCATCGAATGTCGCGCAAGATGGCGATTCGTCGAAAGCAGAAAAGCGCAGCCTGTAAAGACGAAGACCCGGAGTTTCATCACGATTGTACAGTCAAGAAAAGAGATAAGTAGTTACTTATCTCTTTTCTTGACCCCGATCGACTGTCGGCACCAAACTTCTAATGTCATAACTGTCCTTGTAACTATGTTTAAAAGTAAATGAAGTAAGGTGCCTGGATACTTATCTGTTAAGTTGACTGTACACACGGCTACACATCAAGCTATACAAAACCAGTTAATCTTGGCCTCACTTTATTAGATCTTTTCACGCAATGAACGATCAGATTATACTGGCTTTGTATAGCTTGATGTGTAGCCGTGTGTACCACCTTTAACCCCTTACCAATTCCTACCACCTAACCACTAAACCATCATATTATGTAGTTATTTAACATTATTTGAAATACCTACCCCTATTCGTCCCGTTTATCTATACTATATACTATATAATACTATATACTATAATTATATTACTATATAATATTATAAAGAGGTAAAGTTTGTGTTTGTATATTTGTTAAATTGTAAGGGGTAATCTCGGGATCTACTGAACAGATTTTAAAAATTCTTTCACCAATAGAAAGCCCCATTGTTGCTGAGTGTCATAGGCTACTTTTTATCCCTGTATTCCCACGGGAACGGGATCTACGCGGGTGAAACCGCGGGACGTCCGCTAGTTATTATTAATTTTGTTGTTGTTTACTTTGACAGTCGTGGGTAGAACCTTCCATTTCTTATTTCTATAATTATGTGCCAACAAATAACACTTTGACTATAATAATTTAGTACCTTCTTAGATAAATGAATAATACCTTTTTTTAGTGAATTACTTTCCATAAATGTATAGGTATAACTACATAAATGTATAACTAGAATATTATAGACGTACTTGTATGTGACTGTTGTGAGTAGAAAAAGGACATTAAAATTCTTACATGTTAGTTACATGTAAGAATTTTAACGTCCTTGAAATTAAATTTAATAATGATAAGTAAGTATTTAAGTATTATATTAACCCTATACTTGGCAGGGATTTCTTTCTTGAAATACTGAAAAATTTTACATAGAATGCGTTCTTAGGTATTCTTTGAGGGGAGAAAAAATAACAAAAAAATCTAATTATATTATTTTATGATTTATTGAATGTATCACATTAGATACATTGCCAGGCCCTTAGCAATCTACCTTAGAAAATCTATGTATCATATTTGCTACACTGCCAGGCTTCCAACGTTATTTTTAGAAAACAAAAATTATCAAAAAAAAACATTCTAACGTGAAGTAAACATTTAATTTATAACACATTGTTTTGTACTTCCATACATACAATTAAAAAATAGAACCCCCTTTTAGTATTAGTCGGTGAAAAATAAAAATCATGGTAGTAACAACCTTATAAAATCTTAATTATTGTCACAACGGGCTGGTGTGAACGTCCAAAACGTGTGTATTGCGTACGATATGCTGCGTAAGCTTTATACCCTTTTGGCTTTTTTTACTTTACCCCCATAAATAAAAGAATCGCTAGAAAATCATAATCTGTGATATTTATTGAGCTGCCAATTGTTTGTGTGCTATATATATTTGTTTGTTGTTCTATGAAAGAGTCATCTGAAAAACAGCTTGCAATGACACTCGTCTCTTACAAGGGTTCAACGAGTTATATCACTTCCCCAGAACCTATAAATTACAGCTACACCAGTGAGGATGTAATTTTTTAGCTGATATAACCTTTCTCTTTATCGCGACCACTTCAAGTCTTTTAAAAGGAGTAGACGTTGAGAGAGAAGGTACAAACAATTGTAACAGCACCTGGTTATAACTTGTCAAGTTGCTGGCTCATGGTAAAGGCTGTTGCAAGGAGGTTACCAGTCGTGAAGGTACTTACAAAGAGGTTGCCAGTGAATTTACTGGATGTAACAAGGGTGGTACTAGAACACAGTGGCCTTGGCTCAGCACAATGGAGCTGCCTTCTTCCTTTCTTGATCTTTTATACAGATATTGTAGACGGATAGATTGGGCGATAAAATTGATGGCAAACAAGAGTTTGCATTAACTGAGGGTATAGTACCAAAGATATTGAAGCAACCATTTGATTTATCGTCATCTGATGAAAAATTAAGATTTCCTAATGAACATGGCAAGTATAGAGGCAGCGAACTGGTGTCGGAGTCCGTTGGGAGAAAGCAATACTGCAGTTCAACCTCAGCAGTTCAGTCACTTTCATACAAATACGAGTTTTTTCTTAGTTCCGGAACAAAAACTCGGCAATTTGCTAGTTACTGAGCGCTATTTTGTTGTTGCATACTAAGCTGATGAACCACATGTGACAGAAAATAAAAATAAACAATAATAACGAGAATACATATATAAAATGTATTGATATTGTAATAATTATATAAAAAATGGTAACCATACAAATCAAGCAATGTCACATATTTGTTACGTATGAAAGATTATCTAAAACGATGGCTATCTGGCAGTGTATCATATCTGATACACTAAGAAAAAACAGTAAATTACATACGATTTCAATCCATTTTGGTACTCAAAAGTAGCGTTCCTAAGTAGCAAAAATTGTAACCTTTTTGAATAAAACAGCTTTTGAAAATAATTTGACGAAAATATAATAAAATTTGTGTGTTTTTATGTTGGAATGCCCAGACGTCTTTGGTTGGTTTGCTATTCTGTTTTCTACTGCATATTTGGATTAACAAATGATAAAATAGTATTTTTTTTGTAGAATTTGGATTATATTTTACATATAAAATAATAAATGTTTTCAAAATACGTCTTGGAGCGTCTCTAGATTTTCATAAAGTTGTATGTATCAAATTGTACAGAGCGCCAAGAATAGGGTTAAGTATTTTCTTTTTCATTCGTGATAAATTACCATACAATTGTGTTTTGTTAGAAAGAAACGTTATGGAACTTTCATATAAACTTTGGCTGAAATAATTTTGAGACAAAATATCTTTTTTTTAAATCGAAAATATAAATTTTATATTCAATTGATAACTTATAAACTTCCAGCTATTTGATAAAGAGCTGTATAATTGTATTGTCGAATCGTAGAAATAGTATTAAGTATATTTATTCAAATGTAATATTTTAAAAATAAAAAATAAATATAATCGTAGTTTTAATATGAATATAGCTCAGTCATAGGGTACATTCCTTTTTTGCCTGTAAATTCGTTTTAGCGTTGTAATGTATTTTAATATTTTGTTGAGTTTCAAATTAACAGAACTACATGGAAACATAACAATGATGAAATATTATTAAAAATCGAATAAAGAGTGCTAATACTAATTCTAAAAACACAAAAAAGCGACAATTAATTAAAAAAATCTGCTTCTGAAATCGGTGGCAACAAAAACGAAATCAAACAAACAATAATTGTTTGAAGTCGTGTTTTATTTTTTGTAATCTCCTATATAAATATTTACTAGGTATGCTTATGAAACATAACCTTCAAGATTCTCTTATTATTGCTTTCAACTCCTAACCGTTGTGGAGTAGTGCCTACCTTCCATAATCAGCTCGCCCAGATAACCTGAAATAATACAACCATATAGACCTTCAGGTCATAGATACTGCCATGTCTAACATATTGTGTGAGTGTGAGACCTGGGCATATGGGAAAATAAATGCTGGATTTATATAAACACCTCATTATCATCATCATCAGCCTATTATGTTCCCACTGCAGGGACTCAGGCCTCTCCAGGAAAGGGATGGGCTAAGTAATCGTTAAAGCTCTCTGAGTGCGGCATTATGACTTTTTGAGATATAGGTAGTGCGGACGGATGGACAGACTGACAGATAGACAGACGGACATGGCGAAACTATAAGGGTTCCAAGTTGACTACGGAAACCTAAAAATGATAGAGTGGATTTTCTTGTAACACCATCATTAGTTATGACGACTAGGTAGGTAGGTATATTATCAAAATAACCTGACTGATTCTTATCGACTCACAAACATTTTGAGAATGGCGTATCGCCTATCGTTCTTTACTATTTTTATTTTATTTTATTTATTTATTAGGGACATAAAACAGTTACATGCTATAGAAAATACAAAAATCCTTAAAAACTAAAGCGCACAAACATGTAACCCGCACCAATATCCACGTCTTAACAAAAGAATAACAACAGACTGTGGTAATTTTTTTACAGAATACAGAGCCTTCTGTGACGGCCGTATTAAATATTGTATATAATTCAGATAAACTTTTACTTAAGTATCTTAATTTCATTTGAATACATGCATACAAATGATTAAATTATTATTATTTATTTCACTAATTAATTCTAAATTTTAATTCTAAATAATTGATTCCATTCAATTTAATTCAGTTCCATTAAATTGAGTTCAATATGCTTATCTCAAATAATAAAATTCAGTTCAATATAATTCAATTCAGTTCATTATAATTCAATTTAGTTCAGTTCAAATTAATTCAAAATAAAATACAAAATAATTCAAATCAATTAAATTACTTATCTTACTGCTTTTTTGCCAGAATATCTATAGCTTTTTTTTTAAACATTTGGTTTACTAGTTAATTCTTTAGAAGGAAGTAGCATTAGCGTCATGGACCCGGCGATATCCTTGGGCCGCGCTCTGATATCATCAAAACCTGCTGGATTATTGTATATTAATTATGCTCGTAAGTATGTACATCTGAGCAAAGATCTAAAGCGGCATTATTCCTGGAAACCATTCAACATAAAACCATCAATCAATGGTAAACAAGAAGGGAAAAACTTTGACGGTTTCGCCGCTGTCTTAACCTTTCTTATTTTGGTAAGTACCTTTAGCTAGATATTGTTTCGTAACTTTGTGATACTAATAATATATACATAGTAAATATGCAACAGTTTTATGGCATAAAAAAGGGCACAAGACCACTTGCTGTAAATACAATCATGCTTTAGAACCTTACATAAAATAGGCTCCTTTATGACCACTATGATATTTTCCTACATATAATACTAACTTAGTACTTTTGCCGGTTTTCACTAACAGCAAGTGAAATTAAATATTTTAATATTTTAATTAACGGATTGCTCTGAAAAAAATTTAACCTTGGGCACTGAGCCTCGCGGTGGAGCATCGATTTTAATACCTAAAACATTCATAAAGGTGTCGTTAATACGAAACCGGGTAATAATATAGTTAACTGCACCTGAAGTTAAAATGGCTAACCGATCTAATTAGTTAATCAAACCTCGGTGTGTCATATTTGTCGATGTGCCCTTTCCTTCTAACCTACTAACTACAAAAAGAAGAGCGAAGAGAGTATAGGAAAAAAGTATAACAAACTATACACTAATACGAGTCGGTATGCCACTTAGATATTTGGCAAAAGACCACAAATGCTTGTAACCAAACAGACACTTGTGGCCCGCTAAATGGCGTTTCCTTATTGAGCGTCAGCCTCATTGTGATCTCGAGGGACCTAGAATTACGTACTTATCACTTAAAAGAGGCTTTTACCATAAATACTAGGTTGCTTCATACTGGTCGAATAAAATCTGAGTCATCGATTCGAGACGAAGAAGGGGGTTGATGAAAGCTACAAAAAAAAGAGTAAAGTGATATAAACTCGGCATTATCATGTCAGGGTATTTAGCAAAAGACCACATGTTTTTTTCAAACAAAACATATGGCCCGCTAAATGGCATTACCTAATTGAGAATCATATTCCCTGTATGTCTATATTAGTATCGATATAGTGTGTATTAGTCTATAATTGTAGACACGTCCCTGTATTTTTTTTTTTCAGCCATTATTAGGTAAGTATAGAAAATGGACCTGAATGCTGGGCTATGAAGAAGATGGATGAAAAAAGTTTATATATGTACACACGGCTACACATCAAGCTATACATTTCCAGTTTACGCTGATCTCGCACTGTACGGAAATCCTATACAATGCAAGATCAACTTATACTGGTACGTGTGTACTTATACGTGTGTACTTAGCTCAGGTACTTAGTTGAGATGAGAATGTTATGAGGGATGTGTGGTGTGACTAGAATGGATGAAGTAGGGAATAAGTATATGAGAGGAAGTTTAATAGATGCGCCAGTTACAGAAAAGTTGAAAGGGAATCGATTCTCGTGATATGGACAAGTGAGGAGAGATGAATCGTATGTGACTATGAGTGATGAATGTAAATATTGATGGATGGAGAAGAAGAGGAAGGCAAAGAAGAGATAAATGGAGTGTGAGGAATAATATGAAAGAAAACTCAAACTCAATTAAGCCATTACAGGCACTTTTGAATGTCAGAAAAATTATAATGCGACTATTGACATGGGAGACTGGTGAAAAAAAGGGTTGCGCGACCACTCTAAAACATAAATAAAAAAAAATAAAAAAACTACTGTGTCGATTCGCGGAAGAGTTTCACTTTCACACATTTCCGCCCGTATTACAAAACGGCACAGAGTACTGAAACATTTAAAACTACATTCTAGCCATTTTAATGAATGGTTCAAGTTAGTTTTTAGCTGAAGTTCTGTAGTTTGTTTGCCCTGTCTGGAGGCCTTTAATTCAAAGCATCCACAGGAAAGTCCAGTTAAGCTCGGTTGAACTGCGAGATGCCACTCAAATCAAAAGCCGAAGTTCTGTAAATCATACCTCAGTATGGTTAGAAACATCTTATTACAGTGTGTTGTATGAGATACGACACCGTAGTGTGCATCGGCACAGAATAGTGAACAGAAAAGGTCAGTCAAAATCGCATGTTTATAAACAGTCATGTAGCGGCCTGCCTCAAACAATTAATATTTTTAATAGTTGTCTTACTTATTATTAAATACAAGCTCTTGAACTACAAAGTCCCATTTATAAGATCATTATCAGCCAGAAGACATCCACTGTACGCCGTAACGAACGACCACCTTCCGCTTATATGCACTGCTGGAGGTATACCAAAGCTGCAATTATAAGGTCACAATCTAAAGAATCTAATAAATAAATTCATTCTCAAGTATAATATAAAGAGAGAAAGAACCATGTAATAAAAAGGTGGGCGAGGTCGCTCCATGGCTTCGCAGTAGCAGCTACTTAATTAAAATACTGGGAAAATGTGAACCTGACTAAAGGTTCACTTCTAAGTATTTTCATTATCCCCGGTTTCTTAAGACAGGAATAGACAAGGTAAGGACTAAGTCTATTATAGGACATTTGAAAGGGCTTCTTATTAAACGCTTACCAGAACTGCACCTATTAAAAGCTTTTATCTTTTTTCTACCAATATATTCGAAATGCCTGCCAGAAAGGATAAAAATTCTCACCAAATTGTGTTTCTAGAAGTATTGTAGAAATTAAGCTATTTTCCTTTTCATTCTAGGCCAGTCAAATAAAGAAAGTTTCTTAAAAAAAAGTGGCCAAGTGCTCATGAAGGGTTCCGTACCATCGACCAAACTTAACATTGGAATTGAACAAGTACGCATAATATTGAGAGGTTTCCCATGTTATTTTAGCACCACAAACTTATTTATAGGTTTTCCTATAACTATAAGTGTTGAACTAATTACTTTTTAATTTTTTTTTGGCTCATTAGGGCTGGAGATGCGGGGCGGGGAATGGTCAATTTTCATCTATTTTCTTAAATAACTTTAAAAGTCTTTATCTTAACGTTATTATTAAAAAAAAACATTTGATAATTATAATAGACCAGGTATATTTCCCACGGTACAGTTTGCAAAACTTAGAAAAAAAACTGTTAAGCTCCCCATAAGTAACCTCCATATTCAAAATACATTTATTCACGTTACTGTTATTTATTGGAATGTCCAGTGAGTTCATTAGGTCATATATTCCTTGAACGTCCATTCCCTGAACGTCCACTTCCCTGGACGTGCATTTCCCCGAAGGCGCACTTACATGTCCATTTCCCCGACCGTTCTGAATCCGAACTGTAGGCGTTGCGGTATGTACAGACGCATGCAAATAAAGCTACTCGAAACTGTAAATTTTTTCCGATCAATCATAAATCTAGTGATAAAGTTGAATATCTTTTATAGAAATTTGACAGATTGTAGTAGATTCTCCCGTTGGGGCTGCGGGTTGTTCGAAAGAGATACCGCGGCCTCGGCACTAAGGGCTAAGAAGGAGCATGGGTGGTTTTTAGTCAGTAGAAGTCTGACACTCCCTTTCGCTCTGCCCAAGAGCGGGAGGGGTCATTTAATTATTTTCCACCCCCCCCCACCCCTTTAAAAAGGATATTGCCTAAAATATACGTATAAATCAGCTTGTAGAATTTACGTGATGTAAGTTACATTTTTATGTACCTTGATTACCTGATACCTGAAACTTGGCATGCGTTCGTACTGTATACTAACACTACTCAATCATCCACATTTCCTTCCTAGTATTTTAACAAATAATACAGTTATTTAAATGTCAGGTTGAATTATTTAACTACACTAAAGCTAACGTTTTTAATCCAGTAGGAACGTGCCAATCCGGAACAGATCCAGGTAAACAGTAACGCATGCAGGCCTAAATTACTGTGATTTTTTGGAATACGTTGGAACAGTACTTTGAAACAATAACTAGAATAGTTCGATTCTATATTTAAACTGTGTGTCGGTACTTCCATTGATTTTACTACCCACACTGAATTCCTGTAAAATAGTTAACAAAAAAATTAATTGGTTTGGTTGTCAGTTAGAGTATCGAAAAATATTGGATACTTACGTGTTTTTTTGTTTTATAAAATTAATGTTACTCTCAAAACTCTAACCAATGCACCTCTATTTATCAGAACGACTGAATTGCACAAATACACAGAAATGAGTTAAGGAGGAAGTAGAACACCGAGCAAAGGCATACAAAGAACGCATAAAAGCTCATACTTACACCTTAGCCACACCATTATGTGAACCAATAAATGTGAGAAGGCTCAAAAGACAACATTTTTATGGGACTTTGTTCACTAATTTATAAGAATATAAGAGACAGTTTTCTCAATGGAGGGACAGCTCTCTCATGTCAATAAACTCCCACAACAAATCTGTTAAAGGCTTATCAAGTCGATCGCAAGATGTGAAATGGAAAAAAAAAGGAAAAAAAGAAGTTTAAACGCGTCAAAGTTCATGAGTGACGTCACTCACCGGTAAAAATGTTACAGAACTGTGACGTAACACGAGTTTTCGAAGTACTGTATAGTCTTAATTTTTTGTTTACGAGAAAGAAGAAAAATTATGTCCAACATTTTTCGATAATCTAACTGACGAACTAAACAGATTATTTTGTTTTTGTCTGGAAACATCCTTATTCAAGTAAACGCCTGTAAGATTATTTTTCCGTAAACGCTCTCATGTAAATGGTTTTCGCGCTTCAGAACTCGTCGCGCGTCGGGCAGCGAGCTGCGTCTCCGTAAATGAATCCTTAGTCCCCGTATCATTCATCAATATCACTCATGCCACTTAGCCAAACTCGTCAGTCCCGGGGTTGGAAAAACGCAAGCCATTTCTCCACGCGCCCTGTGAGATAGAGAGATGTACAGACGTAAGCACATAGATTTTAAACTTGGGAAAATTTGGCAGTTTTGAATAACTTGATGAGCTGGCGGCGTCTGCACATATTCTTCGGTGGGGGAAAAGGTTTTTGCAACAACTAAAAATAATATTAATAAATAGTTATTTGAACTTATAGGTAGATAAATAAACGATGTCTTTTTTTTGTTCCGGGGTGGGAAATCCTCATCGATGTTCTCCGCCTTTGAGCGAGCGGAACACATTTTTTTGAGTAAACTAACTATGTACCTACAAAGACCTACATTAATAAAAAACTATGAAATTAACTAACAAGAAACTGCAAAAGGGCATCAAATAAACTGCTCCTCAACGCTGTCAGCCGGTAAAGTGACTTTACTCTGCCGTAAATTATTACGATGATGATAAAAATCGATACCGTGGTTAGTTGCCGATGGCGAGGAATAATCTTCAATAATTACTTAGGTATGTAGCTTTAAATAATAATTGACTTGTGTATACTCAATACTGTATAGTATTTGATTCTCAAGGTCTAATTGTCCTCCGTAAGCGGTTACAGTGGATTCGCAAGAAAGCAATCTAAATCCCTTTTGCATTTTCCTTTCAAACTTGATGTCCTAGACAAGAGGAACTTGATTTATGTCTGACTCTGTATAAAGATACTCTTGACATTTAACAGTATTGATCATTTTGTAGTACCATAAGCTACTGCCAATAATTTTAAATATTTAATGGCGAATTGTAAGTTGCATTATGTGCGCTAACGAGGCCGAAACTCGATCTAGCCAGGTCTTATTTCGGGGAAAGTCTCTTTTGTTTATTTTACCCGGGCAGAGCTCGGCTCTCAGTAATTATTGCGCAATTCATGTGCATATTATACACTTCTGGACACATCTATTGGCCCACCTTGTATTTTCAGTTTCGTTTGGTCCTAGCAAAAATTTTATATTAGGTCGAGCAAAAAGTTTTTATGCAGTTTTGAACCTGGCACATTCACAATTTCATTCAATAGTCTTTTTTTGAATTTCGAACACAGAATTTAAAGAAACAAAAGACAATTTGGAACCTGTTTGTTGATATCAAACAATCGAATACTAAGAAAACTTGGTTTTATTGGTTTACTTGGATTTAATTCTTGAAAAAGTGATTGATATCTTTGGTTTTGCAACAAACATTACTTATTCTTAACATTAAGGTGAGGTTCTATCAGTAATCTATGGATACTTCACCTGAAGTCGCTGCCCAAGCTGTGGCACTTATTAAGGCCGGACACAGCCAAAGAAACGTGAGTGCTCAACTTAATTTAAGTCGATCTGCGGTCCGAAATGTTTATCGGAGGTACCTAGAGACTGGCGGCTTTGTTCGTCGCCAAGGAAGGCCACGATCTCGGGTCACAACTGAAAGGCAGGATCGATTCATCGTGACAACCAGCTTGAGAAATCGTCACCTTACCTCCATTGAGATACAAAACCAACTTCGCGACTTCCACGGAGTATCTGTGAGCGCTCGAACTGTTCGGAGAAGGTTAAAAGAACGCGATATGGTACCACACAAGCCAGCTAATGGGCCCAAACTAACGCGAGCCCACCGAACAGCGCGCCTTCATTTCGCACGCAGTCATTTAAATTGGACACAGCAAGATTGGAGCCGTGTACTCTTTTCTGATGAGTCTAAAATTGTGTTACATGGCAATGCTGGAAGGAAGAAGGTCTACCGACGTAAGGGAGAGCGTTTCGCACAATGCTGCTTTGAAGAGAGGGTTGCTTATGGCGGTGGCTTATGGACTGTCTGGGGCGGTATATCCGCGAGCGGCAAAACTCAACTTGAGGTTGTTACAGGACCACGGCTGCCAACATTAAATGCTGAAAGGTACATTCGTGAGTGCTTAGAACCTCACGTGATACCATACGCGGACTATGTGGGCCCAAATTTCCTTTTTATGCATGATAATGCAAGAGCCCATGCGGCCGGCATCGTCAGGGAATATCTTCGGGATGTGAACATCACAGTTATGGACTGGCCAGCCAGAAGCCCAGACATGAACCCCATTGAGCACATGTGGGACGAGCTAAAAAGACGTGTTAGGGCTCGTCAGCCAGTTGCCCAGACGATGCAGGAGTTGAAAACTGCCATAGAAGAGGAATGGGAGATAATCCCTCAAAATTTCATAGAGCGGTTGATAAACTCTATGCCTGATCATATGAGAGCTGTGGTAGTTGCCCATGGAGGCAACACCCGTTATTAAATTAAACCTTCATTTGATAAAACATGTTTTTTATTCAAAAATCAATTGCCTTTAACAAGGCGCATATCCGACTTGTTAGGCGTAGCTCCATGTCGTATGGTATTCTGAATTCAAATTAAAAACAATACGATCGAAAAAGATGGTAAAATGTATCAGGTTTAAAACTGCATCAACAGTTTTTGTTCAATCTAGCAATCATATTTCGGTAGGGGCCATCGAAACCTAAACTCTAAGGTGGGCCAATAGATGTGTCCAGAAGTGTATGTGGACTATACGATTGAAAACATTATCAGGTTGTTTATGTGTAAATTACATGTGATTTGATAATAGGCATCTAGAAAAATGTGACAAAATAATAATAATAAGTTCTTTATTCGTAAAATCAAAATAACAACCTTGCAGTTTTCGAGGTGTAAGTTACAAATAGGCAGTACTTACACTACTAGATGTTACAGTTTTGTTCGTTACTTACAATATGTTGTTAAGTATCTAGAAATGATAGATGTTAACACAAACTGATTCACTCTGATCCCCGTACTAGTATAGACTGTATTACGGTGGAACAGTTTTCCTCGTTCTGTGATTGTACATATTATGTAGCAAACTTGTAACAAATATAAAATAAATAAATTCTTTATTGTCTTTCCACAATTATTAAATTAGTTGATGAGGTGGGTAATAGTAGATTATTGCATCGAGCACAAAGTAATTTATTATTGCACTGAGTGCCTGATTTAGAGCCTGAGCGTTAGCGAGGGCTCTAATCTAACAGGCACGAGGGCAATATAAATTACTTAAGGCGAGGTGCATAATCTGCTTTTCTTTCAACTATTACTTAGACTAATAGTAGATAAAAGAAACTCATATCAAAGATTTTCTATAACACTGTCGGCTTCATTTAAAATGTTTTCCGGAGTTAATGTGAAGCCGAAGCACTCAAAATCAGATAGTATCACACTTTATCGTTTCCAAAAATATTGTCAAGCAAAATTAACAAAGTTCCCGCCAAATCACTTTTTTATTTTCTTTCATTTTTAAATCTGAGTTAGCAGCAATCATTTTTTAAATTTGGATCAAGTAGGATAGAAACGAATAATACGTACGTAAAAAAAAAGTATTGATATCGGCTGGCTGAATAGAGCTAATCCATTGAGATTGGCACCGGGGCGATTAAAAAAAATAAACTGTGCAATAATGAAATTTCATACATTTTTATTGCTCTAGAGCATTAAAGACTCGCTTTGTACTGAGTTTTTAGTGTGATTGTGATGAAATTAAAGCATAGTTGGAAGAAATAGTACATTTTGATACAAGTGCGGAAAGTTTGTTATTGCATTCGAGGCAGATTGAACACCCGAGCCGTATGGCGAGGGTGTTCATGGGGTCGAGAAATGCAATAACAAATTCCCACGTGTATCAAACGACGTTTTTCAATACACTTTCGAAGAAATTAACTAAAAACGTTAGGTATGTGTTTTTGTCAACAAATTTGATGAGACTATGATTTAATTTACTTTTTTTCCGCGGTTTGATTTCGCCAGGTTGAAAAAGAAGCAAAGGTATAAAGCCGCCAAACAGCCTCACAGGAAAAATATAAAATTTAAATATTTTTTAATTAAGAACACAAAAAAATGCTTACTTGTTCATAAAAGTAAATAATTGTTTAAAATATTTACGTTTATTAGTAGTATTCTTTTTACAAACACAATTTAAATATTCAAAAAATATTTACGCTGTAAAGACGCAGATCAAAATGGCGAGATTAAAAAAAAAACACGCCTGCTCTATAATAGTCAGTGGTGTTTTTTTTTTAATTTCATAAGTTTTAATCGAATTACCGCTGCTCTATGATTACAGCGTGCGGTAATAATATTACAGCACGCTGTATTCTTATTACCGCACGCGTGCGAAATATGATGCATGTCGAACCTAATCGTAGTGCAATAAGAGCTAGTTTTCGAGGAAGTGTATTGAAAATTATTTTTCAACACACTTGCTCATAAAGTGGCTATAATTTCACCGCAATTAGGCACATAATGACACCTATAATCAAACTGTGACTTTTTCATTGCTATAATTCACTAGTGAGTTATAGGGTTTTTTTTTTAATTTATTGGTTGAGTTGCTACGTTCGTAAAAAAATTTCGATACAAAAAAGATCGTGTTCAATAGTAAAAATAAATTAATGTACTTAGTGCTTGCTCATTTCATGCAAATTTGAATTGAAATAGATAATTTCAACTTGTACGTTTTTATTAAATTAAACTTTCACTCAAATAATATAATTTTTATTTTCTCTGTATGAAAGAAAACTTTTTCCTCATTTTATACGTGGCTAAACCTTACTAGCAACTTAAATAGATTGGGGTCATCACGAACTTAGGAACACCAAAGCAGGCGGGGAATTTCGGGCTGCTCGACTGCTTGAAAGAGATACCGCGGTCCTAGAACACACAACGGGGTCATTTGATGACTTCCCATTAAAAAAAAAGCTGATACTTAATTCAGTTTTTTGTGCGTAAAATAAAATATTATGTAAGGAAAGCGCTCCGTGCGATGCGAATGCATTGAACATCGACAAGGTCTAGGTGAAAGGCAAAGGGGGTATTGAGGCACAAGGGCGAAGAAGGAACATGGGTTTGGTTTTAGTCAGTAGAAGTCTGACACTCTCCTTCGCTCTGCCCAAGAGCGGAGGGGGGTTATTCGATGATTTTCCACGCACCAAAAAAAAAAAGGGGGGGTGGGTAACGAAGGCGGACGGGAGCTCGGACGCCCGGCTAGACAGAAAATCAACACTGATTTCATACGTCGTAGTTCGTAAGAGCATTTCAATTGTATTGTTGGTTTGTTGATTTTAGCCGTATTTACATGAAAATGGATTACAGCGTACAAAAAATGTAATTTCATATTGAAATAAATTGAAATTCATTTTCATTTGTTTATGAATGTTTTTAGTTACTGTTCCTTCACTTATTGTAAAGGAATAATAACTGAAAAAATAGTAAATAGGTGGTGTAACTGCAAAACGCGACGAGAAAAAAAATCCAAAGGCAAACTCCGGTGAAACATGTTACAAAACAAGGGGGCTGAATGCACCCTGTCATATTGCGTAAGACTGGCCCTTACAGCCAGTAATAACACAGACACGGATGCTCACAACCTTAATCCATATATTAATAATCTAGGTTTAATTTATTTTTCAATGAATGACATAAATTCAACCCAAACATTTTGTTACAGGATTGATGATATAAATGACATAAATTTAACCCAATCATTTTGTTCCAGGCTTGGTTTTCCTCCAATACCGGAACGAAACAAAAAGAGCGCTACTTCCGAACGAGATAACTTCTATAGATACTGTGAAAGCACTATTTGTAAGAAGTTTTCCGAAACAACTCACCATGCAGTACATGGACAGTCCGCTGGTCAAGATCTACATCCATGACTCCTCGAAAGACATGTTCTATGAACTGGAAGATGACAGGTTAGTGTACAGACGACTACACATCAAGCTATACAAGCTACACACACCACCGCAGCATCGGCTTGCTGGCCGGCTCCGCCGGCCAGCCTCAGCCACGGTGGCGCGCGTTTAAGCCACCTGCTCCTCAGCTTGCGGGCCGCCTCTCCCCTGCGCGCCTACGCGGGCTTAAATTACACTCTCGGGGTAGGGCAGAAGAGCCTACGTGTAGTCGGTTTTGCAGCGATTCGATTCTGTCACTAACTTTTGTAGCACAAGGTATATTGACTTTTAATTTAGTTCAACAATATTGTAATAGAATTGGCAATATGCCTTATAAAATTCTACCAAATGTAATTCTGTTATCTTAAAAGTATGCCATTGAAAATTCGGCCAGTTAAACATTCGGCCAAACGATAATTCTATTAAATAATTGTTTTGCCTTAAGGCGGGGTTGCAGTACTTTTTAAGATTTTTGAACCTTTGAAAATCGAACTAAATATGAGTTTTTAATAAATAAAAATCATTACATAAAAATTGAACATACTCTCAAGTAAATCGTAAAGATAGAAAGGCGATTTAGAATGAATGTTTTTTTTTTTATCAAACATGACTCTAAATCACGATTTAAAACGTGTACAGCTAAGACATTTCATCATGAATTTATATGAAAATTATATCAATAAATAGAACTTTTTATTCTGAAGTAAATGTTGAAAACATATTGTATAATTTCTTTATATTTTTCTCCATGTCATAATTTAGACATTATATCGCTCGCCGGGCAGTGAGGGGGTCGTGCGTTCATAAAAACAAAGTACTGCAACCTCGCCTTAAACACATTCGTTCAAAGAAGAATATACCAATACCAAGTGTGTTATGCCAAATAAATTTCGGAGCATCAAGTTTCTGCCAGATAGATGGTACCCGTTTCTTTTATTGTTTTCTTTAAGAAATTGTTTTTATATTAAAAATTAAGATGTTTAAAACGCCGCCTAAATCTACTTCTCTTCAAACTACACCTACTGGCTCTGAGTCAAAAACTATGATGTTCAAAAACTGGGCGAAGATGATGGGCAATCTTTGAACTCTTTAAATCTTTCCCCGAATACATCAGTCAGAGGGGTAATAAGCGCCTTCGGCCGATGAAAGGTAAATGGATCGCTTTGAGGACAAACTGGTTCTGAAGAACATCAAATCTGATCAAATGATCTTACATTTAACATTTTTAGATTACTAACTTGGTATCTTATTATATACCTATACGCAAACACATAAAAATACAGCTTTACCAGAACTAGCTTGGGGGTCTTGTATCATCTCGGGTTTTGATAAATAGATTGATTACGCCGCAGAATACCCGCATGGACCATATCTTGGAAATTAAATCCAATTACCCAATCTACATTGAGGCTACAAATCAAGAAATCGAAAAATCTATGACAGCCGTATCAGGTCAATTAATATCTTTGGAGAGTAAAATTGCTAACTTACAAATTGAACGAAGCACCATGGCCATGAAGCTGGTTACGTTGAAAAAAAAGACTTGACAATTAAATATAGATCGTAACTGTATTAAGACCTGCATCAAGGTTCGTAATATTCCAAAGAGTCAGAAAGAAACTAAAAGCACTCATTACACCTTTGTTTTGGTGAGTGGGCAATCTTCAAATAACCCCACCCGCTCTTGGGCAGAGCGAAAGGGAGTGTCAGACTTCTACTGACTAATGACCCATGTTCCGTCTTAGCCCTTTATGTCGAGACCGCGGTTTTTCTGAAGAACAACCCGCAGACCCGAAGGGCACTCATTCCACCTTAGTTCAACATCTATCTCAACAGTTCGAAGTCCACGTAAAATTCTCAGACATCCGCGACGTTTCAAGACTACCGTCTAAAAAGGAAAGCAAAACATCCAACATCACCATAGAATTTACAAACACACTACATAAATGTAACTATCTGCTAGCTGCCAAACAGTTAATACCAACCACTCTACCAATAAAATCAATACTACTCACTTAGGCTTAGATGGACCAAAGGCACTACCTATCTATATTGCCGAACAGCTTCCACCGCTTACCAAAAACACTACGTATTCTACGCAGCTAGAAACTTCGCCAAATTGAATAGATTTGCCTTTTTTTTACATCAATTGGACGAGAAAACTGTCGATGGTCAGTACTTAATAATCCTTATCCTTACATAGTATAAAACAAAGTCGCGTCTGTTTGTTTGTTTATTTGTTTGTTTGTCTGTATGCTTAAATCTTTAAAACTACGCAACGGATTTTGATGCGGTTTTTTTTAATAGATAGAGTGATTCAAGAGGAAGGTTTTAATACCTTTTTTGTACCCGTGCGAAGCCGGGGCGGGTCACTAGTAAAAAATAAACAACAACTATAAGTATTGCTATAACTAACTATTATTATAACATGGCCAGAGATCGCCCATGATAGAGACATATGGATAGAGAAAGGGGAGGCCTTTGCTCAGCAGTGGGACACAAAGTAGGCTAATAAAAAAAAAAAAATAAAAAAAAAAATAAGTATTGCAAATGTCACAATCCGTTAATGCATGACTAATTATTTTTTTGTATAAGATACTTATTTTTACGTTTTCCATTACTTTTTAAAATTAGTAGCTTTAGTCTGTTTCACTTATTTATTAAAAAAGTAGGAAACAATTTTAAGGCGGGGTTGCAACCCCGCCTTAAAATTCCTTCACACGTGGCGCTACCAGTACTGCTTTCTCGGTGTGAATTGAGGTTACGCAATGACGACTTATTTACTTCAGAATATTCATCAAAAGCAAAACAACTTATTTCACATACTGTTTTAAGGCGGGGTTGCAGTAATTTTAAGATTTTTGAACCTATAAAAATCGAACTAAATACGAGTTTTTTAATAAATAAAAATCATTACATAAAAATTGAACATACTCTCTAATAAATCGTAAAGATAGAAACGCGATTTAGAATGATCGGCTCGATCATTCTAAATCCACTCCATCCAATCCATTCTAAATCGACCTCCATCTTATTGAATCCGATAATAAGATGGAGGTTATTATTATTATTATAATTAGCCCATTCGTTCCAATGGTCGCGTTTATGTGCAGCTTCTGCTTTCTTTCTTTCTTTTTCTTTCCAATTCTCGACTTCATCCCGCCATCAACTTCGTGGTTTGCCGCGACCCCGTAGGTATATCAGGGCACCAATTTTGAGTTTTACATTACCTAAGCAGATTACTAGTAACTAAGATTATAGGTACCTAAGTAAATTACTAGGTACACAAAATCTAGGAATCTACAAAGCCGAATGTGTTCACAAATAATCTGTTCAAAGAAACTATACTAGAGTAGGAAAATATTACACGCGTACTGAACATTGAAAGTTTGAAAGTGCAGTCCGCAGCACTAATATTTTGTGGAAACACTAAGCAAAATTCAATAGAGATTTTCACGTGAAAAAACGGTTTTCTACTTTGAGATATTTAAGACCTATTTCGTAGAACGAGTACAAATTCCAGGTGCGGTGCGGCCCCGTGTTTCAATTATGTTCTCCACCTGGTGGGAGCACGGGACCTGTGATGGGGAATATGGGTCCCGTGCTACAACTGATGATAAGTACACTCAAATAATTACTTTTAATACCTTTCGGACAATACAGCAGTGTTTCAGTACCTACTGTAAATGTAAATGAGGTACCTTTGATATGGGGCCGCGGATTATAGAACGAGATGACATGGTCTCGGCACAAGGGCAAAGAAGAAACATGGGTTCGGGTTTTAGTCAGTAGAAGTCTGACACTCCCCTTCGCTCTGCCCAAGAGCGGGGGGGGGGGGGGGGGTAATTTGATGATTTTCCACCCACCAAAAAAAAAGGTACCTTTGATATATTTTTTGTTTTGTTCCACGTTTGACGATAACAATCCCACGGTGCTTGTATGTATAAAAAAAGTAAAAGTAAAAAGTTTTTATTTGGAACATAAAGTAATTGGCACAATTAAACGATTTGTGAACGATCTATAAACTTGATGATACAATAACTAGGTAACTAGGATATTCAACGATCTAACTCTATAAACGAAAAGTATCATAATTAACATATTTAACATTAATCCCCAAACGGTTAGGCAGAGGTGTATACATTAGTATACACTCACATTTTCGCCGTCATGTTTCCTATTTCCATGAACTCGACACAAATCCAGACTTCGTGGCTGCCACTGAGAAAACCTGATGAATAAAGCCGATAACACTTTGCCCTACCGGGAAATCGAACTATTTTTCTCCTTCTCTGTGATTATATTTACGTAGCATAATTACGACAGAATAACATTTTAATACCTTAGAGTTATTCGATGATTTTCCACCCAACCAAAAAAAAAAAAAAAAAACGGTAGCATTACTCATTTTAAAACAAGTAACTGAAGACCAGTCTATGCAAAAACATAAGAGCATTCAAGATTGATTAGAAAATGACAGACAGTCAGACTGGCATGTTAGACTGAGTTACTGAATGCTTATTTAAAACAAGAATTTTAGCACGAGTCTAGCATTATTACACGCTTAATAAAACAAAATTTCCTGTCGGTAATAAATGTTTAAATCCTCATTGTTGTAAACATGAATATTGAAGTATTTAATACTTCGAAATTTTCTCGAAATTGTAAATGTACATTAGGTACGGTACGGATCGGTAATTCCGTACATCGGTATATCGAATTTCGGAGTAACGTAAAACACTCTTAATATTCTGCCACAGGAATTACAATATCAATTCTTGCTACAATATTTTAATGAGGTACATAACGTAGGTAGATTGGTTGCAATTACACTTTTAATCGGTATCGTCATGAGCCCCCCACCACTGTTTATTGAAAATGGACGTCGCCGGAGGAACCGGGACGTTCAAGTGGACGAAACTACTTAGCTTGATAACTTGATACAAATTGATACAGATAACTTGATAACTTGATACAGACCTCCTCCTTCTTCTACCTTCCTTTCACCCGTCTCTGTCCAGAAGGGTTCATGATTTCTCGAGCTTTTCAATTTCTCGGGTCTCGAGAATTCTCGAGGCTAATTTCTCGGGTCTTCTCGGGTTGTCGAGAAATTTACATTTACGTACGTTTTCTCATAGTATTTGGTTCTAATAACGTCAACAAATTCAGTGGTTTTCCTCTCAAATAAAATTATCAAATCTATACTAATATTATGAAGCTGAAGAGTGTGTTTGTTTGTTTGTTTGAACGCGATAAACTCAGGGACTAATGGTTGGAATTGAAAAATTCTGTTTGTGTTTGATAGTCCATTTATTGAGGAAGGCTTTAGGTTATTTAACATCACGCTACGACTAATAGGAGCGGAGCATAAATGAAAAATGTTGCAAAAACGGGAAAGATATTCCTTTTTGAGCGCTACCGTTGCGTCAGTTGCGTGCGCTGCGAAAATGGTTTAAGTTATGCAAATATCATGTACGAAAGAATTGTTCCTCTTAAAAAGTTCTAAAAAAAAGTCCGGGACAGCATGTCTATCTTTTAAGATTGACTCACTGTAACCATTTTTTACTATTAAAATCTAAACTATTATTATACAGTGTGATTCTTTATAATGTGCACATAGGTATCGAAATGAGGGAATCTATGCTTAATTTTATCGACGGCAAAAATATTAAAAAACAACTAAAAAAAAATTGAAATTTTTATGGAATTAAAAAAAAATATCGCTACTGTCAACCCAGTGTAAACAAAACGATGTAACTTTTAAACTAAATGATATATCACTATGACACAAACTCTCTAATGATTGCAAGTAATTAGGCGTCCTCATAAAATAAAAATTGTGGAGAAAAACTGCCCTCAATTGAAAACAAACATGTTTTGTTTAGCAAAAATCGGTTTCTTTTTCATCAATTTTCACAATAATCGTAAAATTTCTCAATAAGACGCCCCCATTACCTACCTTTTTTATTACTTTAAATTAATCTTCGTCGTATTAGCTACCCAATAGTAAAGTAAAAATTGCATGTTTATAACTCAAACAGAACATTTTCTATCAAGTGTTAAAAGATGGCACTCCGAACGCGCTAAAAACGATTTCAGATAAAAAATACAGGTTTATTTTCTATTGAGGGTAGTTTTTTTTCCACAATTTTCATTTTATGAGGATGCCTAATTACTTCCAATCATTAGGAAGTTTGTTTCATCGTGATAGATCATTAAGCTTAAAAGTTACACTGTTTTGTTTACACTGGGGTCACAGCAGCGATCAAAATTTTTAAAAATTCCATTAAAAAAAACATTTTTTTTTTTAGACTTTTTAAAATATTTTTGCCGTCGATAAAATTAAGCATAGATTCCCGCATTTCGATATGTGCACATTATAAAGAATCACACTGTAGAGAGGAAAGGTTAGATTTTTTGTTTGTTACGATTTAACTCAAAAATTACTTTGCCAACTTTGAAAATTCTCTCAACATTAGAAAGGTACACCTTTACCGAGTAACATAGGCTATTATATTTTCAAAATATACGCGAACGAATAAAATTGTAATGCTGAGGAGTTTGTTTGGTTGAACGCGCGAATTGAAAAAATATTTCTATGTTGGATAGTCGATTTATCGAGCAAGGTTATTTAAAGCTATAAAATTATTGTAACGCAGACAAAGTTGCGTGGGTCAGCTAGTTAATTATAATTTTTTTATTGATTATATTCAAAACATAATATAGCCACGCAAGTACGCATGTTAGATACGGATCCCTAATGGATAACGCCGATCCCGCACGTTCCTGGATGTTTACGCCAGCTGCACGAAAACTGCAGCGTCGACGTCCGTCACCGAGCGCCGAGCCACGAGCCGCCGACGCAGCAATTTAGACGATAGCAACTAATTAATTTTAAGTAGTTTTTACGGCATTCCATATTCTAGCATCGAATAGGTTTCACCACTTTTAATTGTAATTCTTTTCTTTTAAATTAAATTAGTTTTAAAGTAACTTTGGTTTTTTTTCGATCCACCGTCTGCAGTTTACGTAATTGGCGCAGTCGGTAGGATACTCGCGGGCCGGTTCGCGAATCGCGTTAGAGTCATCTCACATCGATAACCACGATCGCGAGTCACCCGGGCGGCTATCAAGTCACGTCACGAGTATCCAGAATCTACGGGAAGCTGCGGAGCCGCGTGGAGAATCCAGCCATCGATTCACGGCGAAGAACCAGAGATGCAATATATGTGAGTACACCAGAATCTTTCTCGTGTTGCTTCCTTTCTATTCCTAGTTAACTTTATGTCCAGTATCTTTCATCACGAAAGGTCTAACCGTCAGGAACCTGCATCGCGACAGGCACGCCGACATATAATAGATAATAGTAGAGACTTAGATACTGAATTAGATCTTAATATAAATAGTTTATTTGAATTTAAAATGCCTTACGACCCCGATGTAATTTTCAAGGCCTTACGCCTCGTGCCCGATTTTGATGGTAACCCCAATGTCTTAACGAGGTTTATTAACATCTGTGACCGAATTGTTACCCAGTACGCAAGTGCTGAGCCGGGCAACGAACTTGGAAACCTCTGTCTATTAAACGGAATTCTGAATAAGATCACAGGGCCTGCCGCATCCACTATTAACTCCAACGGCATTCCTGAAACTTGGGCAGGTATTAGATCGGCTTTGATAAATAACTTTTCCGATCAGAGAGACGAAACAGCTTTATACAATGACCTCTCGTTGGCTACGCAGGGTAACAGGACCCCGCAAGAATTTTACGATACATGTCAGACCTTATTCAGCACTATAATGACTTACGTGACACTACACGAGACTTTACAGACGACCATTGAAGCGAAACGGACACTCTATAAAAAAGTAACCATGCAGGCTTTCGTACGTGGACTAAAGGAACCTTTAGGCTCACGTATACGTTGCATGCGTCCAGAGACCGTAGAAAAGGCTTTGGAATTCGTGCAGGAAGAATTGAACATCATGTACCTGCAACAACGTAATGATGCCCCTAAGGCTCAAGTTGCCCAGAACGCACCTAAATTCTTATTTAAACCACCTATGATGCCCGTCGTACCATTTAATGTTCCGCGACCCCCAGTACCTAACTGGCCTGCTCCAGCAGGACAGCGTGGCTACCAACCTCAGCCCCAAGCCTTTAAATTTAATATGCCCAACCAACATCAAAATCGTATGCCTACTCGCACCCAACAAATGTTCCGTGCTCCGTTACCAAATTACAATCCACAGAGTAACGTTTTTAGATTACAGCAAAGAACTAATCCACCACAAAACTCAGGTCCCAGACCCATGAGCGGTGTTCAACATTTTGTTCCGAAACCATTACCAATGGTGCCAGGGCATGATTGGCAACGAAACGGGAACCCACCACCGAATAATTATTTTAAGACGCGTGAGTTAAATCTCAGTGAACTTGCTTTACCTGATACTTATTATTCTGCTGACTATTACTACGAGCCTGTATATGACTACTACACGGACGGTAATGACTGTTACATTGTTTGTGACTTTGACGAGAACACTGATATGACTGACTCCAACTTGATTGCAACTTCCAATAATCAGGTGGCAGCTGAAGCAGAGCCTCAACCAGGCCCCAGCAATGCAAACCAGAATCAGAACCAAAATTTTCAGTCGAACCGGACATCCAAAGAGCCAAAATAGACCTTAATTTACAGACCCAAAGACAATTACCCTACATAGAGATTTCTTGCCCTCGTTTAAAATTTCTGATTGACACTGGCGCTAACCAGTCATTTATAAGCCCCGAGGCTGTACAAAAATTCTTCTACGACTATCCTCTCAATTATGACCCATTCGAAGTAACAAATGTACACGGCGTTAGCAGAAACGATTATTCCATAACGTTACCGTGTTTTAACGAATTCAATGAGACCGATAACATAAAATTATTCGTTTACCGTTTTCACGATTACTTTGACGGCCTTATAGGATTAGACTTATTATCCAAATGGGAGGCTAAAATAGATCTAAAAGACTTCCAGTTAATAACGCGCACTGCTACGAATCAGATTAAAGTATACAACTCACGTAATGTAAATCTATACGAGGATATTATACCCGGTAACAGCTCTAAATTAGTTAAGATACCCATAAACGCCCCGGATGGCGACGTTTTTGTAAACGAACAAGTATTTTGCAACTGCATTATCCATGAGTGCCTTACCACCGTTAATAACAGTCGTGGATACGTGGAGTTAGAAAACCCAACTCCTAACGACATTATATTTTCATTAGACCAACCAACTCGTGCAGAGATGTTTAATGCAAAGTGCACGCCTACGAAACAATCAAATCGTGCTGATGACGTATTATCGCGCTTACGTACGGACCACCTTAATCCAGAGGAAAAAGCGAATCTCTTAACGCTCTGCACTCGCTATGCAGACGTATTTTACATTGATGGAGAACAGTTGACATTCACTAACAAAATAAAACATCGTATAAGAACAACGGATGAAATACCTGCGTATACTAAGAGCTATCGATATCCTTTCGTCCATCGAGAAGAAGTCAGGGACCAAATTTCCAAGATGTTAGATCAAGGCATAATACGACCATCCGATTCCGCATGGAGCTCACCCATTTGGGTGGTACCAAAGAAAATTGACGCTTCTGGTAAGCAGAAATGGCGTCTTGTAGTAGATTTCCGTAAATTAAATGAAAAAACAATAGACGATAAATATCCCATACCAAATATCAGTGACGTTCTTGACAAATTAGGGAAGTGCCAATATTTTACGACCCTTGATTTGGCAAGCGGTTTTTATCAGGTAGAAATGGACCCCCAAGATATACCCAAAACAGCATTTAACGTGGAGCATGGGCATTTTGAATTTCTTAGAATGCCTATGGGACTAAAGAACTCACCGTCCACCTTCCAACGCGTTATGGACAATGTTCTAAGAGGCCTACAAAATAATATCTGCCTCGTATACCTTGACGATATCATAGTATATAGCACCTCTCTTCAAGAGCACATGGACAATCTAGAAAAAGTCTTCCAAAGACTTAGAGAGTCCAACTTCAAAATTCAAATGGACAAGTCCGAATTTCTGAAACTCGAAACTGCTTATCTCGGACATATCATTAGCAGGGATGGCATCAAACCAAACCCTGACAAAATTTCCGCAATCCAAAAATATCCAATTCCAAAAACCCCTAAGGAAATCAAACAATTTTTAGGACTTTTGGGTTATTACCGAAAATTCATACCCGACTTTGCTCGCATCACCAAACCTCTTACCCTATGCCTAAAGAAAGGTAGTAAAATTACTCTTAGCCCAGAATACGTCAACGCCTTTGAAACTTGTAAGACTCTACTAACTAACGACCCTATATTACAATACCCAGACTTTAAAAAAGAATTCAATCTCACAACAGACGCTTCGAATGTCGCTATTGGAGCAGTGTTATCCCAAGGACCTATTGGTTCCGACAAACCCGTCTGCTACGCTTCTCGTACCCTCAACGAGAGCGAGCTGAATTATAGCACGATTGAGAAAGAGTTGCTTGCCATAGTCTGGGCCACGAAATACTTTAGACCTTATCTCTTTGGTAGAAAATTCAAAGTACTGACTGATCATAAACCTTTGCAATGGATGGTAAACTTAAAAGAACCAAACTCACGACTGACCAGATGGCGACTCAGACTAAGCGAATATGACTTTAGTGTAATATACAAAAAAGGTAAATCCAACACCAACGCTGACGCTCTCTCCCGAATAGAAATCCATAACGAAGAAACGGAGGAGATCAACTCATTGATCGAAAATATCAAAAATCTCAGATCAATGATTAACAATCCAACGGAGGCACCACCTCCACCAGCAAACCCCTCGACTGACACCGACTCTTTGATTGAAAGTACCATCGACCTTAGATCAATGATCAACCACCCATCGGAGGCACCACCTCCACTAACAAACTCCTCGACTGAAACCGTGCACACCAGTAATGAACATCCAATACTAGAAATCCCCATTACAGACGAACCTCTTAACAAATTTCATCGACAGATCCACTTCACTATAGTAGGTGACATAAAACGTAGACCGATAGTAACTAAACCATTCGAAAACCATACCCGAATTGCAGTCCAGATTTCAGAATCCAACCTAGAGACCGACATTATTAATTCTATCAAGGAATACGTAAATCCTAAAGTTAAAACAGCTATCTTAATTAATCCACCCTTAGCCATGTACTCAATAATACCCATCATACAAGACAAATTCAGAAGCTCCTCACTTAACCTAGTATTAGCCAAGACAGAACTCGAGAATGTTAAGGAATATCTCCGACAACAAGACATCATCCGACACTACCATGACGGCAAGACGAACCACCGCGGTATAAACGAATGTCACTTAGCCCTCTCACGAAAATACTTCTGGCCAAAGATGAAGGAACAAATCACTAAATTCATCAATGAATGTACCATCTGTGGTCAAGCTAAATACGACAGAAATCCAATACGACCTCAATTTAATATAGTGCCTCCAGCTACTAAACCACTCGAAACTATTCACATGGACCTTTTTACAGTTCAAAACGAAAAGTATGTAACTTTCATCGACGTCTTCACGAAATACGCCCAAGCGTATCATCTACGAGACGGTACCGCTATTAGTATTATACAAGCACTATTACGGTTCTGTACCCATCATGGACTACCCATGACTATCATCACCGATAACGGCACTGAATTCACGAACCAACTCTTTTCCGAATTTATACGTCTTCATAAAATAATTCACCACAAAATTTTACCCCATAGTCCAAATGACAACGGCAATATCGAACGTTTCCACTCCACCCTATTGGAGCACATTAGAATTCTAAAACTACAAAATAAAGACGAACCGATAGTCAACCTCATGCCATACGCCATCATAGCATATAACAGCTCTATCCATAGTTTTACGAAATGCAGACCGTTTGACCTAATGACTGGACACTTTGACCCTAGAGACCCAATCGACATAGACCTGACTGAGCACATTTTACAACAATATGCGCAGAATCATAGACAACAGATGAAGCAAGTCTATGAAATCATTAATACATCATCTCTTTCAAATCGGACAGCCCTAATTAACAATAGGAATAAAACTCGCGAGCCCGAAGTAGAATATACCCCCCAGCAACAAGTTTTTATTAAAAACCCTTTTGCCAGTCGCCAGAAAGCCGCACCTCGTTATACACAGGATACAGTACTCGCCGACCTGCCTATACATATATATACCTCGAAAAAACGAGGCCCCGTAGCCAAAGCACGGCTGAAACGTGTTCCTAAAACAAGCCAATTGTTACAGAATCCTGCTACTACTGACAATCCAAGCGACTCGTCCTCAGGAGATAAGACTTGAGACTTTAGCTGATGGACCAGGACTGCTACCATACAGACTAGGACCGACCAGACTAACTACACATTACCACTCATTCATACAGTACATACAATTAACAGACATAGAAGATAAAATAAACTCCGTACAGACGCAATTAAAGACCTTCAAAACCAGACTCTCCAATGAGACTTACATGCTTTACGAATATCAGATTGACTATCTTACTAATAAACTTAATAAGGTACTACAACAAGTAAAAACCTTGGAACCTGTTAGAGTCAAAAGAGGTCTTGTAGATAGCCTTGGGTCAGTAATAAAAAGTGTTACTGGCAACTTAGATTATCTAGATGCCCTGAAATATGATGAGGCTATTAAAACTCTACAAAATAATGAAAATAAGATAGTATCAGAATTTAACAATCATATCAGCCTAAGTAAAGAATGGATGTCCCAACATGGTACCATCCTAGACCAAATCACAAAAAATCAGGAAAGGGTCAACTCGACGTTAGAACTGCTTCTAGAGAGAAATGCTTACACAGATTATAGCTTAATAAAATTTGCAAAGTTTGCCCAAATTTTAGGAATCATAACCAATAATGTAGAAGATTTAATGTTAGAGATAATTAGATTAGAAAATATAATGGCTTTTATACGTGCGTCCAGCACCCATCATTCTATGATAGATATCGAAGTGTTAAGTTCCATGATAGATAGGTTAAAATCAATATACAATCAAGATCAAGTTTTAAACTTAGAATTACGAGAATATTATAATCTTATAAAACCAGGTTCCTACTTTATTGAGAAGAGAATAGTAATAGTATACAGTTTCCCTATAGTCTCTAAAGACCTTTACGATTTATACAGACTATCCATTGTGCCTAATAAGAACCAACTTGCCCTTATTCCTTCCTCTCCCTATATAGCAACAAACGAGAAATCATTCGTGTACATAGAGGCTGAATGCCCGAAGTACAGTAGCATCCATCTCTGTGAAAGGAAGACAAGTCATCAGATCCGGACGAAGCCTGATTGCATTCAAGAGCTCATCACCAACCAACACCTTGAAGACACCTGCCAATTCACCAAGATTTCACTCTCCAAGCAAGCAGTAGAAAAACTGGACGATCAACACTACGTGTTATCACTGCCCCAACCGACCAAAGTACAGTTAGCCTGCGGCAGAAAAGACTTTAATATTCTACAGGGAAGTTATCTCGTCACCATACCCTTGGACTGCTACCTGGAAACAACCGAATTCACAATCATCAACGACAACAACGAGATAAAAGGACAACCACTAAAGTTATCAAAGATCCCTTATTATAACGACATGAACCAAACCATTGACTCCACTCACATCATTGGTTTCAATTCAGTCAACTTGGAAGAACTTCACAGCATCCAGAACAAAGTCATGATGGAAAACCCTATCCAGATTGACAAGACTCAACCGATTGTCCTATATCACACCACCATACCATTCTACATCGTTGTACTATGCGCAGCCATACTTATCATTTTGGTAATTAGCCGCAGATACAAATGCTGGAAACTTAGAGCAACCGACGAACAGAAGCAACAGACTCTTCAGATACATACGTATGAAGATGTGACCAGAAAACGAGAAGAACTCCCAGCAACATTTTCTCTTAATATGAGCAAATAGTTGCTGTTCTGCGGATGGAGGTGTTAGATACGGATCCCTAATGGATAACGCCGATCCCGCACATTCCTGGATGTTTACGCCAGCTGCACGAAAACTGCAGCGTCGACGTCCGTCACCGAGCGCCGAGCCACGAGCCGCCGACGCAGCAATTTAGACGATAGCAACTAATTAATTTTAAGTAGTTTTTACGGCATTCCATATTCTAGCATCGAATAGGTTTCACCACTTTTAATTGTAATTCTTTTCTTTTAAATTAAATTAGTTTTAAAGTAACTTTGGTTTTTTTTCGATCCACCGTCTGCAGTTTACGTAATTCGCAACACAACAAACGGCGATTTAACTTCTATATAGGTAGGTACATGATTTCTCGAGTTCTCGACTTTTCTCGAGCTTGATTTCCCGGGAACAAAGTCCAAGGATTTCCCGGGAATTCTCGGCTCGAGAATTCCCGGGAATGAACCCATTAGCAAGAGATTAAAGACAAAAAAAAACATTAATAACTTAAATGAGAGGTAGGCAAACATACAATAGTGAGCTTGATTTTGATTAAATTGTAAGTAAAAGTAATAAATGCTTAGTTTGTTTACATTGTGTTTGGTTGTTGCATATTGGTGCTCGTGAACATAGTGTTGACCTACATTCACATCGACATCGATCGGTATTACGGATTTCGTCCATTTCAATTAATTTGTTTCGGGGATGCATTGGACGGGGAATAATGTGCTCTAAAGGACAGCTCGCTGAATTCAATTTATCATAGGTACACACGGCTACACATCAAGCTATACAAAACCAGTATAATCTGATCGTGCATTGTGCGAAAAGATCTAGTAAAGTGAGGCCAAGATTAACTGGTTTTGTATAGCTTGATGTGTAGCCGTGTGTACTTAGTGTAAGGCTGCCTGTCCACTGAAGCGGAGCGAGGCTGCGGAGTGGAGGAACGCAGAAATATTAACCAATAGGAACAGAGCCTACAAGCCTGTTGGTTAATATATCTCCGTTTGAACTCCGCTCCGCAGACTCGCTCCGCTTCAGTGTATAGGCAGCCTTTGTTCTAGGAAAATTATTGAGTATTAAGTACTCTCCTTGTTGTGATATTATACTGAAATATGAACTGCATTTAGAATCGGAAAGTATTGATCGTAATACTAATTAGGGATGTTTTCTGACTAAAAAAATATGATTCTGTTTAGTCCGTCAGCTGAAAAATATTGGATACGTGTTTTTTGTTTAATCAAATTAATACCAATTTACGAAAATTAAACATGTCAGAGATGAAGTGTCAAGGGGGGGCTTAAGAAGTCACTTTCTAGTAAAAAATGTAGCACGCTGTGACGTCACCCGAGTTTTCGAAGCACTGTATTGTCTTCATTTTTATTTTACGTGAAAAATGAAAAAATAATCAAGTGTCCAATATTTTTTAGAAATCTATCTGGCGGACTAATTAGATGTTTTTTCACAACTACCCCATTAAGATTACGACTCAGAAACATACATTATCAATACTCGTATTTGTGGTTCATAATGTTTTGTCAAAAATATTAAAGAGTTCCTACTTAAACAGGGTTAATTTTCAATTACCAGCCACAAATTAAAATTAAGATATTTTAAACCGAAAATGCATTTTAATATTTTTTTCGAATAAAATATTATTAGGAATCAGAAGTGAAATACGTGAACAAAATAAACAATGTTTAATATCTTTTGAATTACACTTTTACAAATATATCAAGACAAACATTTTAAACAATAATCAAATAGAAATAGCACTAGCAAATGGAATAATCAGTACACGAGCAAAAACATAAACCAAAATTAGCGAAGCACACGATATAGTCGGGTAGCAAGTCCTTTCCGAGCGCCGTCCAAGCAAAAAGTGACCGTTGCACCGCCGCTCGCCTCGTTTTATGAACTTCTGTCGGCCGCCGCACGACGACCGGATGCTAACCGCACGGCTACCGGCCGATGGCGTGACTTTGAGCCAACACGGCCTCTCCTGACGCTCTGACGTCCTCGTCAGCTTCCAACAAGGCGGCTGAGTCTTCGCTGTCTCCTTGATAGCGTGTCTCACAACGCCAGTGGGGCGTGCTGGCACGGGGGAGTGCCACGCACAACTGCGCATGTGGGGCGCGCTGGCACCGTGGAGTGCTGCACACAACTGCGCTTGTGGGGCGCGCTGGCACAGTGGAGTGCCGCACACAACTGCGCCTGTGGGGCGCGCTGGCACTGTGGAGTGCCGCACACAACTGCGCCTGTGGGGCGCGCTGGCACTGTGGAGTGCCGCACACAACTGCGCCTGTAGTAGGGATGGGTCTTGAATTAATAAGCTGCTAAATTAACACTGCTAATTTTTTTTTTTTTAGTGTCAACACCTGTTAAATAAGTTCTGATATAGCTGTTAAATCTAGCAGTCACAACTGACAGTGACAAGTTCCGTTTCTATTGAATTGGTTTCAACACGAGTTATTTAGCAACTAGCGAGCGGGTTGATTTAACTCACCGCTAAGTGCTAACTGCTGAATTCGGAAATATTACATTTAAAGAGAGTTAAATAAAGACTGATCTTCGTTACGAAGGTTTACGCGGGATAAGATAAAAAAGATTAGAAGAAAATTACAAATACAAAAATAACAGACATGAAAAAAAGAAATAAATTGATTCTCATTACAAATACGCCAACAGAAAAAGTTAACAGTCCTAAGCCTGTGAAAAATATGAAGGAAATGAGAATTAATTATGTTAAAAATCTGTCTGTGACTAAATTTAACAGTTGCTAAAAATAACTGCTAATTTTAAGTGTTAATTATTTTTAGCATTAGCATTTAGCAGTGTTATTATTTTTTAACGCTTAAGCCCATCTCTAGCCTGTAGGGCGCGCTAGCACCGTGGAGTGCCGCACACAACTGCGCCTGTAGGGCGCGCTGGCACCGTGGAGTGACGCGCTTAACACGTCAGTAGCGCGCTGGCAGCCTGGAGCTACGCGCTTAACACGACAGTAGCGCGCTGGCAGCCTGGAGCTACGCGCTTAACACGACAAAAGCGCGCTGGCAGCCCGGAGCCACGCGCTGTACACGCCAGTAGGGCGCGCAGTCGGCCTGCAGCGACGCGCTCGGCCTGCAGCGAGGCGCTGGGCTTCAGCGAGGCGCTCGGCCTGCAGCGAGGCGCTCGGCCTGCAGCGAGGCGCTCGGCCTGCAGCGAGGCGCTCAGCAACGTCAGAAGGCGCGCAGTCGCCTTGCAGCGACGCGCTCAGCAACGCCAGAAGGGCGCGCAGTCGCCTTGCAGCGACGCGCTCAGCAACGCCAGAAGGCGCGCAGTCGCCTTGCAGCGACGCGCTCAGCAACGCCAGAAGGGCGCGCAGTCGCCTTGCAGCGACGCGCTCAGCAACGCCAGAAGGGCGCGCAGTCGCCTTGCAGCGACGCGCTCAGCAACGCCAGTAAGGCGCGCTGGCACCCTGCAGTGACGTGCACGTTCACGGCGTCATTGTGGCAAAGCCCTGGCAACCACTGCTAAGGCCAAGCAGCGTTGCGTTGCGTCCATCCTTGTGTAATGGTTACTCTGCAAACAAAAACAAACAAGTTTACAACAGAATTTTGTTCCGCTCGATCAGTCCTGACCAAACTTTAGTTCCATTGGGTGGCACCAAATTCGACTCTCATTAATTAAATCAAATGTACTGGAAATTATCGAAAATACAACACTACTTTGACTCAACTACCTTGAGTCATATACCATAGTCGTTCACACCAACCTTAAAAATTCTATTGCAACAAAAACTGCTGAAATCATCGAGTAAAACCTTTAACACCAAGGCTCTCTAACCGAGTAGTACAACAAGAGAGTAATCTCATTCATTAAGGAACATTCAAGCCGAGAATCAAATTCAAAGAAACATTCACCAAACAAAACTTGTCAGACAAGAATACCAATAGGCACATAGGGATGTATAAGCACATTGTTAGTATATCACACAGACTTCTTCCACAACACTGTAGGCATAGGCTCCAAGTTTGCATACCCCTCAGTGGCTGTTGACATCACAGACTTCCACACACACTGTAGGCATAGGCTCCAAGTTTGCATACCCCTCAGTGGCTGTTGACATAGGCACATTGTTAGCATATCACACAGACTTCCACACACACTGTAGGCATAGGCTCCAAGTTTGCATACCCCTCAGTGGCTGTTGACATAGGCACATTGTTAGCGTATCACACAGACTTTCACACAGACTTTCACACACGCAGCTGAGGTCACGCGCTTGACCAAACCACACGTTCCTATGTAATGGTTACTATGCAAAGAGACAAAACCTGACCAAACATCTACGACAGAACCTGACCAAACATCCATTAGGTCCTACTCTCGTTGATAAAATCAAACGCGGCTAAACTGGAAATTATCGAAAATACAACAATCAACCACCCTTACATTGTCGTTTAAATCAATCTTAAAAACATTATTGCGTCAAAAAAATGCCAGGTTCACAAAAATCATCGAGTAAAACCACAGATCTCTAACTGACTAGTAAACAAGTCTATCTCTCGTGTGTATCACTATTTGACCTAACACTACGGTCTTTCCAGACCCTGACCTCAACCAGAGCTAAACGCACAACATACAAGAAACACACCCACTGTCTACTCGAGTTTCCTCAAAAACCTTCAATTTTAATCAGACTACGACTACACAATAATTACTGGTACTGTCTAACACAATACAGCCGATAGAATCTCTTGGCTTGCAACCACAACTTTACTTCATCAAAATCCTTATAAACATCAACTGATACGTAACTCATTGTCATCTTTCTTAGCCTATCATGTGTATTATAAAGCAACTTCTATAATAAAGCAAAACTTATCAGACTTTACAGTGCGGCCTACGTCTTCACACGAAAACAAGTCAACTGATCATATTGCGTAGGGGTTTGCATTTACGCAGACCATGATTATTCGAGTTTGATGTGCCAACAACTGCACTTTTTGGTTTCAAATATACGGAAAACAAGACTTTTGACTGTATTTTGTTTTGTTCATAATTGCGGCTTTTATTTGAGCATCAGATATCACAAATCACAACGTTGCCCCTCACCAGGAATTTCTCCTGTATCGTGGGTACCTTCACAAATATTTAAACTCACATACACAAGTACCCGACTTAAAAAAAAACTATCTGTAGGTCATACAGGTACTTGTACTCGTAACGTCATTATAGCACAGTGACCATATCGACTTCACGCGGACACAATGACCGAAATTTGTGTTTAAAATGAGTCCACGTGCTGTTATTGGTCAACCAATCGTTAAGCGACGTATTAGCACCACCATGTAAATAACCACCAATGCGTCCGAGGCATTGCCAATCACCCCAGTGACCTTATAAACACACACATAACATCACGCCTGCAATCCCCGAAGGGTTAGGCAGAGGTACCCAGTATACCCACATTTCGCCAGTTATGTTAAGACATAAGCTTAACCGTGTAATAGGGGTGAGCCCATTGTCACCAACAGGGCACAAATCCAGAAAATAACACTTTGCCCGACCCGGGAATCGAACCCAGAACCTTCATGCTCATAGTCGCGCTTACGACTACTAAACCAACGAAATATTAAAATGGTTCGATCTTACTTGTATCAGGAACGAAAGTAAACCAATCCTGTCCGGAGCGTCGCCTCAACCGCGAGAGCGGTTACACAGGACTTCGCGTCCTCACGCGGCTCCTACGACGATCTCGTTCGCGCTTGGAACGGCGATCGGATCCCGAAACTTGCTATACGTGACCTTCCACTCCACTTATGGTGGCTACGAGATCGCTTAGAACACAAGGCACTAGTTTTTGAACGCGAACAACTCGATCTATCCATTGCTAACTACTACCCGCTTTTATCTAAAATTGAAAGCCTGAAAACTAGTTTTTAACTTGTGGGCGAAAAGAATCTTTATCCCACTTCTGATATTAGGAATCAGAAGTGAAATACGTGAACAAAATAAACAATGTTTAATATCTTTTGAATTACACTTTTACAAATATATCAAGACAAACATTTTAAACAATAATCAAATAGAAATAGCACTAGCAAATGGAATAATCAGTACACGAGCAAAAACATAAACCAAAATTAGCGAAGCACACGATATAGTCGGGTAGCAAGTCCTTTCCGAGCGCCGTCCAAGCAAAAAGTGACCGTTGCACCGCCGCTCGCCTCGTTTTATGAACTTCTGTCGGCCGCCGCACGACGACCGGATGCTAACCGCACGGCTACCGGCCGATGGCGTGACTTTGAGCCAACAATATTATATAGCATTCGTTTGAATAATTATGTCTCAATGTGTACCTATTCCTTTGCTTTGAGGGATTTAATGCGCTTGTGAGCGTGTGTGCACCGTCTTTATATGTGTGCTACCTGCTACTTATCTAGTACTCGTCACACGAGTAGATTAATATGGAACAGAGGCAAAGCTTCCTAAGAACATGCAAAATTATTTATTTATTTATGCACACACAAAATACAAAAAAAAAGGATAAAAACGTAACAAATAGAAGAGCAGAAAGGTACTGCTTATTTCAAAAGAAATTTCTTCCAGCAGACCTGCGAGAGGAAAGTTTGATTAGAAATGTAGAAACAGTGTGTAAATAAGACTAAAATAAGATTTTAATTAAAATTAAGAACAAAAGTATATCCATATAAAATAAACATACTGTAATGTTTGGGTTGATGATTAAAACATTGTTAGTTGAAATAAGTAAGCGGCGTTTATTTGGCTTCATGAGTACAAGTTAGATAGTGATGGCGGCGTACATAGACAACCAACTCTAGATTGCTATGCCATAGATAATCTATACTTTACATCTCCCTTTCTTTGAAGACAAATTGAAAACATGAGTTGATAGTAAAGTTTAAGTTACAATTTTTTGTAAAGGCTTACATGTACGAATCTTATATTTGAATCAATGCTAACGATATATAACTTACATCTAAACATAATAATAACATTTTAACTTAACATACATTTTAAATCAATGCTGACCGCTCATTAATATTAAGTAACTAAATTCTTTTAACTTTCATTAGCAACATGACATCCTACTAATATTATAAATGCGAAAGTTTGTGAGGATGGATGGATGTATGGATGCGCCGATGCTGAATCGAGACGAGTTCACCCCGACTTTGAATGGGAATTATCAGACTTTGCCTTTCAAGGATTAGTTAAATCGTTTGGCCAGCCAGATATAGATAAGTTCGCTAGTCGTATCAATAATAAATGTGATAGATATGTATCATGGCACATAGACCCTGACGCATTTAATATAAACGCTTTTACAATAATATGTTGGTCTGAATGGTATTTCCATGGATTTCCTCCATTCGCAATCATTCTCAAAACATTAAGAAAGATCATTAGGGCAAAGCTAGAGGAATACTTGTCGTCCCGGTATGGCCGTCACAACCGTGGTATCGTGGTAATTAATAATCTCTCATTCCAGCAACCGTCAGATAAACAAGCGGACTACCCTGGATTATCAGAGTATTGTGCGGGAATCTCTACTAAGAAAAAGTATTAAAATTCTATCAAACAATGTTTGATCCCTTGTTGGACCATACATTACTTTTAGATGATGGTGCGGTAATGAAAGATGTAAAGTACTGAAACACTACTGTATTGTCCGAAAGGTATTAAAAGTAAAATGAGCTTAATGAACTGATGGTGTGTGTGAAGTGAAGTGAGTGACACAGCCCTTGTTGGCTGTAACGAGAACGGCTGGCTGTCTTGAAAGCGCAACGCGAACTGAACCGCGTACAATGATTTGAAATGAGCGTGGCGTAAACTGCTGAATTGCAGATTGTGCGGTTGCACCGTACAAACAATACGATACCTAGTTGTTTGAAAAAATGGTTTCTATTTTGTATGAAAAACAACATTAATCTTTATGAAGTCTCTATCCCAATTTTTTTTTTTAGGCTAGCCTGTAAAGATAGGGTTCAGCCAAAAGGAATCAATCAAATTACAATCAAAAGCAAGAGAGAACAGTGTCGAGGATATTGTACTAAACAGTTGTACAGAAATAAAATTAAATAAGAACAAAAAGGAAAATTAATCCTAAGTAACACAAAAGGTTGTAGTAACTTTGCTCGATAGGAAAAAATCACGAAGATACCTCTAAAATTTATTTTAATGAGTAATAAAAAAACAACCGACTTCAAAAACACCAAAAAGAGAAAAATAAACTTCAAAAGAAAAATCTGCTTCTGAAATCGGTGGCAAAAAAATAAAATCAAACAAATAATGTCACCGACTTCAGAAGCCGATTTTTCTTATGAAGTTCATTTTTCTCTTTTTGATGTTTTTGAAGTCGGTTGTTTTTTTTGCAAAAAGTTTTTTTATTTTTAAATACCAAATGGTCGTCGAGTAAGAAAGTCGTGCTTCTCCATCGCGAGTGTTAATTATTGTCGCTTATCGCTATCTTGTTGTGAAGTGCTAATAAAGGATTTGAAATCTAAAATAGTCGACTTTATTTTGTGAAACTCTTCAGTAAAACGAGGATAACAATTTTACGAGGATTATTTATTTAATTTTTTGTTATTTTATTTTTACGAGGATTTATTTTGTTATCCTCGTTTTCTACCATACCACTTTTCAGTCACCAGCGCCTCTTTCAGACTTATGCACTCATTCCTTATTTAGGTGGCAATTCTTATGTAATGGATATTTCAATCCGATACTTTATATTTCATTTTATTTGAAGTTCGGCAAAGTGCCTTTCTGTCATATGACTTCTCAATCGAGAATTCATTTTAAAATGCATTGCATTCAACATAATAAAATATTTCCGGTTCGATAAAGCCAAACAAAATTTCCTACGACCACAATATTATTGGTTCCACGATCGCGAATAAAAATGAAATAAAATGTTAACGAAGACGTTTATATAAAGTTCTGGAACACGACCGTACAGAAACACGGAGGCATTAGAAATGCATGCAACTTTACCGCACGCGACACAAACGCTGCTTGAATGTAAAAACAACAATGGCAATTTTCGAATAATTTATTCACCTTTTGTATCAATATCAGCGCGGCAATAATGTCGGACAAAGGGTTCTTCCAATTTTTTTGATGATCAAACATAAAGGGGATCGGCAAAAAAAAAAATTAGTCCGTCAGATAGATTTCCAAAAAATATTAACCACGTATTTTTTCTTTTTTCACGTAAACAAAAATGAAGACTATACAGTGCTTCGAAAACTCGTGTGACGTCATAATGATAGTACATTTTGGACCTTCAATTATTATTGACGTTTCAAGCCCCACTCCATGATCTTTGACGCGCTTTACCTTCGTCAATTTTTATTGTTTTGATAAAACAAAAAACACGTATCCAATATTTTTCGATAATCTAACTGACGGACTAAACAGAATCATATTTTTAAACGGTTTTATTTAGCTCACCCCGTTTGTTTTATTCTTGGATCAAATTTAGTAATTCAAATTTCACCCTCTTCCTGTCAACCGATTAATCTGAAATTTTGTATACACTTTGGATTTTGGTGACAATACAATTATGTTTATTCATTATCATTATAAATTCAAGATGGCCGCCGCTACAAAATGGCGGATAATTTATGTTTTATTAATCCCATCAATATGGGTATCAAATGAAAGGGCTCAACAAGCAGAATACAATATACTATATAAAATTAAAATCCAAGATGGCGGCTAAAAACGAGAAAATAAAAATAGGTAAAAAAACTTTTTAAGTTAAACGGTTTTATGTTAAACATACATTGCAATGTTTAAGATAAATGTACTAAAAACCAAAAAATAATAAAATAGATACAGTCGTGGGAAAAAACCGTGGGGCACGTCAATTCGGAACTGTCGTGCTGCGGAAATTACAATTGACGTGCCCCACGGTTTTTTCCCACGACTGTATCTATTTTATTATTTTTTGGTTTTTAGTACATTTATCTTAAACATTGCAATGTATGTTTAACATAAAACCGTTTAACTTAAAAAGTTTTTTTACCTATTTTTTTTTGAGTCAGTCCGATCCCCTAAAGTTTCTTTCACATCGTTGAACGGCGATTAAAGTTTAAATTCATTAGACTTTTGAACACTTTCCATCGTTTTTTTTTTTTATTTTATCTTTGACGTCTGTTCAAAATGTAATTAGATACATTGGTGGTTTTAAATCGTATTCAGAATTGCTCTGAATGTAATGCAACGCAAAGATTTTACGCTAGATATTTACGCTCGACTTGTAATCATCATCACGCTCCTACTCTTATCCCAATTTTATTGGGGTCGGCGCAGCATGTCTTCTTCGTTCATACTCCTCAATTGCTCGTCATCTCAGCCTTGTACTTGGTAGATATTACACTGGTGGATTATAACCCACTCCGACTTCTAGAAAGAATTCCTGTGCCCCTTTGTCGCTTAGTTTGATTTGGTGTGATTGTTTCTATACACAAAATCAAAATATTTTATTCCACATAGGAATAAAAAGGAGTTAATGATAGCGTGATGGTTGACAGCGGAGAATAGAAGAAGAAAACGTACGTGTAACTTGTAGGTATAACGGGCTGGTGTTTATAACTCTACGTCCAAAGCGCATAATTTGCGTGGGGTAGGTTCATGGGCATGTACGACGTCGAGAAAAGGTGCATGGTTCGGGTTGGTCGTTTCCAATCGAGAAGAACCAATACATAAAAAAAAACTTTTTTGCAAAAAAAAAACAACCGACTTCAAAATCACCAAAAAGAGAAAAATAAACTTCAGAAGAAAAATCAGCTTCTGAAGTCGGTGACATTTGTTTGTTTGATTTTATTTTTTTGCCACCGACTTCAGAAGCTGATTTTTCTTCTGAAGTTTATTTTTCTCTTTTTGGTGTTTTTGAATTCGGTTGTTTTTTTTTTGCAAAAAGGTTTATTTTTATTTTTTCATTTTTAGTTGTAATTATAAGTACCTACCTATATATTATATCCTATACAAATATTTACTATGCATTTAACATTCAACCAAGAAACCTAACCCTTCAAGATTCCGATATTTTTGCTTTCAACTCTTAACAGTTGAGGAGTAGTACCTTCCATTATCAGCTCATCAACATGAAGACAAGTGATGACTGCTAGATGCGAATACTTGAATAGCGTCAGAAAAAGCACGAAACACGTAATACGTGTCTATGAAATTCATATAACAACTAAAAAAATGTGTATTGTACACATCTGCATACCCCCTCAGAGCATACAGGCGTGATGTTACGTCATGATATTCAATAAACATCCAAGCGATTCCAGCAATTACGACAGATTTGCCGTCTTTTTTTGAAGAGTTCCAAGAAGAGTTAAAATACAATATGAGAATATGATAATCATCGATTGCGTCACGCACCATCACAATACACGTGTATCCAGCTCTGCTTAGTACTTGATCAAGCATCTTCCCTCATCTAACTGGAGCGCTCTAGCGTGATTGTACGACAAGCAATTAGTAAATTAATTACTACGTCGTCGGTCAGTTCCTAGAATGATTTGGTCATTCTAGGAACGACCACAAGCCACACGTTATTATAGTCCTTGACCTTGTGTTATCTGGAGGGTGGGAAATCATCAAATCACTCCTCCCGCTCTGGGCTGAGCGGAAGGGACAGTCAGTCTTCTACTGACTAAAAACCACTCATGTTCCTTCTTAGCCCTTTGTGTCCGCGATCGCTTTTTTAAATAACCCACTGCCCCGAAACAACCCGTCCCCTTCGCTCTGCCCAAGAGCCCTCATTTGATGATTTTCCACCCACCAATTTTAGGCCCGGAACAATCCTTGACCTAGATTTGCCAACCAAACCTACACATCGATAACATTTTGAAATATAATCATCGTCATTGAATAAAAAAATAACATAAACAAAATAAAAAAAACACGTACCTACTTATTAAACAACAATATCAACATTTACTAAAAAAAAAAATGAGTTTGATTCTCCTGCCCTTATCCCAATATATTTTCCATACTTTTCTATTACTCACTAGCTGAACCCGCGCATGTGTTGCAATGCGTTTTATCCTACCTACCTACCTACTTCCCTACCTACTACCCTACCTACTACCGTACCTACTACCCTACCTACTACCGTACCTACTTCCCTACCTACTACCCTACCTACTACCCTACCTAGTACCTACTACCCTACCTACCTACTACCCTACCTACCTACTACCCTACCTACCTACTACCCTACCTAATATATTTGAACATGTTTTAAAAAAAAAAGTATCCTATGTCCTTCTCCTGGTTCTTAGCTACCTCCCTACCAATTTTCAGCTAAATCCGTCCAGCCGTTCTTGAGTTATAAATAGTGTAACTAACACGACTTTCTTTTTCTTTTCATTGTTTTTAAGATGTATCCAACAAATCAAAAACCATGAAAATTGGTCCAGCAGATCTCGAGTTATAAGTGTTGTAACAAACACGACTTTGTTTTATATAAATAGATTAGCTCATCAGACTCCTCCTTTCTTGCCATATCATCCTTTACACATTCCATCCATCGTTTCTTTGTCTTTCTTTACTCTTACATCCCTCCACATTCATAGTCAAAACTTTCCTCGCGATATTTTCGTTTTTCCTCTGTCAATCAATCACTTACTTTTCAACGACTGGATGAGAGTTGCCGAAAACAACTGGATGAGAGTTGCCGAAAATCGAGTTGAGTGGCGTAAGATTAAAGAGGCCTATAATATATCCAGCAGTGGATTGCAATAGGCTGATGATGATGATGATGACTTACTTTTCAGTCCACGGCACCATACAAAAAAAAACTGGCCTAGTGCAAGTCGGACTTGCACAGGAAGGGTTCCATACCATCGACCAAACTTAACATTGTAATTGACCAACTAAGTGCGCCTTCAAATTAGCCGGTGGCAGCGGTGCAGCCGCACTGCGGGCTGCGGTCTAGCGTTTTTATTTATATGGATTTACAAAGCAGCGCGGCGGCGGCAGCGCTGCAACCACGCTGCCACCGCGCGGCACTTTGCGGTTAATTTGATGGCGCCCCGCCCTTACATTTGCAGTTGGAATGTAGTGGTAACCATTTGTACGCAAAATATTGAGTTATTTTCCATGCTATTTTAGCACCATAGACTTCTTATAGGTTCTCCTGTAATCTATTATAAGTGTTGAACTAAAAAAAAATTGCACGCCTCACAATAAGGCTTTTCATTTGATATCACAGGGTACAGATAGCAAAACTTTAAAAAAATACTATTAAGCTCTCCAAAAGTACCTAACCCCCATATTCAAGTTTCATTTATTTACGTTATACGTCCGTGTTTGGGGTCATAGAAATGGCTTATTCCACAAATCCCCCCTGAGAAAATCCCCCTCAGGGGGGAAAGTTGGACTCAGATCTAAAACATGTCCAGAAAGTCCCCTTGGCATTTTGAGTTATTCCATTTTTCCCCCCTGAGAGAATACCTCGGGGTGGAAAACTGAACTCGAATGTAAAATCATTCCGAAAATCCCCCTTTATCATTTTGAATTATTCCACTTTTTATACACCTCACTGCCTGCCTCGTTGGTCTAGTGGTCGCAAGCGCGACTGCTGAGCATGAGGTCCTGGGTTCGATTCCCGGGTCGGCCAAAGTGTTATTGGCTTTTTCCATAAGGAATTTATCAGTAACAGCCACGGAGTCTGGATTTGTGCCCGGTTGATGGCAATAGGCTTGCCCCCTATTACATGAGACTTAAAAAACCTAACTGGCGAAATGTGGGGTGACTATTAGGTACTCCTCTGCCTAACCCTTCGGGGATTAGAGGCGTGATGTTATGTCAATAAAATATTGATTGGTGTTTTAATGAGAATACATTTGGTGCTCTAAGCATAGGTGCTCTAAAAATCGGTGCTTAACAAATAACAAATTTTTATTTTAAACTAGTGACCCGCCCCGGCTTTCTTCTATTTTGGCCACCTAAAAGTGTGAAATCAACGTTCATGTCATGTGAGACGTTCGGCCGGACCGAATGACTGCCACACACGTATTGAGGGCTAACGCGTGTGAATTCGCCGCTAGAGGCGCTAGTGTAGCGTGAGGTCCAAAATGTCACTTGTCACTTTAATGGGTGGGCTGCGCGGTTTTATTTACATCGTTTAGGTTTAATTTTGAGGTATTACAATTATGGCAAATACGAGTTACGGGCTTTAAAAGTGGCACTAAGAAAAAGAGGTGCAAAGTTAAGCGGACTGAAAAAACAGCTAATTCAGAGGTTTGTTTTGGTTTGTTTACTGTTTACAAATAAAATATTTTCTCAAATTAAGCTTCTCCGAGTTTACAGCTATGTTTTTCTTTTTTTACAGACTTCAAGCCTATGACAGAAATAATAACTTTAATGGAAACATAGAATATGAAATAGGTACTACATACCGATTTGTTGTATAATGTCGAGTGGCCTTCTACCACTGCTTTAAGACAGTCTTATCTTTCGGAATCTTGTGTCCTCCTTTTTTTCCCGAACAAAACGGGACCGCGCAACACTGCGGCATACTCGTTAAATTATTTTAAATTGTAAGAAAACTTTGTTTTGACGCCAAAACAACGTATTAATATCTATCCAACTTTGACAGTTCTTTAGATCGGGACCTCACGCGCCAGTGGCGCCAACTGGTGAGCACAAAAACGGTAGCCCTCATTATTTTGTCGTGCGGATATTTTTATATTGCGAAATCTTTTAACATAAGTATTTGTTTGTTTAAACAAATACTTATACTTATGTTATGTATGTTACAAATACTTTTGCATTTTAACAAACACATTTATTTAGATATGCCATGCATATGGGTTAAATAATACAAAAAGGTTTTAGTGAGTCAATCTTAAAAGATAGACATATTATTATGCTGTCCCGGACTTTTTTTTAGAACTTTTCAAGAGGAACATTTCCAACAATTTCATGTCATACACGACATTTGAGCGCATGCAACGGAAGCTCTCAAAAAGGAATATTTTTTCTCGTTTTCGCAGCATTTTTAATGTATGCTCAGCTCCTACTATTGGTCGTAGCGTGATGTTAGATGTAGAAGCCCATTTATCGAGAAATTTTATAGGTTAAAACCTACACAGACGCTTAAGGTTATTGCTTAAAATAACATAACATCACGCTTGCCGCTCGCCTATAATGCGCGAAGGGTTAGTGCATGTTTACGTACAAGCGGGGCGTCGCGCGGCGCGTGCTGCGTTTTTAATTCAAACTCATGGCGATGTATGAAAAAGTTAACGATTTTAAACGTCGATTTTACGAGAAGTGATTTTTTGCTCGTTACTTTAAAATGCAGCGTTTGTTGCGGTGGACCCGTCTCTCAGTAAATTAATAAAAAAAACACGAACCGAGCCTTATGCACGCGCCGCGCGACGCCCCGCGTCTCCGTAAACGAGCCCTTAGGCAGAGGTGTACCATTAGAGTACACCCTCATCTCGCTGGTTATGTTCAAGTCCCATGAAATAGGGAGCGAACCTATTGACGTCAACTGGGCATAAATTCAGACTCCGTGGCTGGTACCTACCGAAAAATTCCTGGAGGCCATAAAGTGACCATTACCGCCTGATTAAAAACCCAAAAACACTTTGCCCGATCTTGATATCGAACCCAATACCTCATACACAGCCCCACACGCGCCTGCCACCACAACACCAACGAGGTATTAAAAAATAATCAATTTAATTAACAATTGGAACTTATGAACTATATAGGCGCAAAAAACAATATAAAATACATTTACAACATATATTTATTTTCTTGTCCCAACCACAATGCTTTCTACGTAATTTCAAGTAAAATCACATCTGAACGTATTACACGATATTCCTTCTTCAGATAATGTCATTGAAGGTCCAATAAGAGAACCTAAGAGGCCTTATTCCCCGAAATGGTTTCGCAATTAGCACAAAAAATAGGTCAATCGCCATAACAGCTAATTATACACAAACAGTAAAACTCCGATCTAATGTCTAAAAACGTAAATTTCGATAAGAGTCTAAATAAAACGAAGGAGCTATTTCATGATTAAAGTGACAGGACATGTCAAACAAAAAAAAAAACAAAAAAGGCTGTAAAGGCTCATAGCATCACGCATGTTTTCATCAGTTCACGAGGCCGAGGGCCCGAAGTCGGCCGAGTTTGCGCGGGGATGCCGCCCCGCATGAGAGAGGCTCGCAATCAGTGTCTCTCCCGACTCTAGACTATACATACCGGTGTCTGAAGGAAAAGTTCCGTTTTCACCCGCGCTATGGTACGGCCGAGTAAAACTTTTGCCCATGTGCACGATCACCGTTGCCCGTAAGTACACCCACGTTTTATTTCGTAGTTTGTATTTAAATGTACACGTTCCCATGTTGTAGCACGGGTCTATTTTTAAACATTTCCACTTGTAACTTTGACATGTTGTTGTGTATATTTTTTTGAAAGGATTTTTCGTTAAGTTCTTCGTTTTATAGAGTGATTTATTGAACCTGTGATATATATGCAGCAATCGGGCCGATATTATTTTTGATAGCAGCGTAGTTAAATGAACCATGAATACGGTACGGTACGGTTATTTTTCATCATGCATTGTTAAACAATAACTCATGGAACATTTAAATAAAAACTAATTACGTAGTAGGTATACTAATAATAGTTTTATGTCGTCAGTGCTACCACTTCAAAAGTTATGTATTTAATAACGTGGGTAGCAGGTACAGTCAACTGCGGATTAGTAGGTACTAAAAATGTTAAATCATTCCTCGTAGGGTTTACTATTATATTGTATTGTGTGTGGTTGTTGTATCTACACAATCTGTCAAAATTTCTCTAATAGATTTTCAACTTTATTGGTTCAAAGCTGATTGGGTAAATTTATCAGTTTCGGGTAACTTGGTGTGCTGTCGTCGTCTGGACAACACAATATCAAATCAGTGTTTCCAGGTGTAATCATTTATTTTGGGAACATAAATGATCCTTCATCTTCTTCTTCTTCTAATAAATAAAGAGAGAAATCCTGACTGACTGACTCATCAACGTCCAGCCCAAACCCTTGGACCTAGAAAGCTGAAATTTTGCACAGAGGTTCCCTTTATAATGTAGACAAGGAATAAGGAAGGATTTTTCGAAATTCAACCCCTAAGGGAGTTAAATAGGGGATGAAAGTTTGTATGGAAAATCGTCATTTTCACGCGGGCGAAGCCGCTGGCAAAAGCTAGTTTTATATATTTAGCCGTGATCACCGAGATGTTTGAATGATACATTAAACATTTTGACAGAACTATGACTATGTTGCCAGTCGTGGAGATTTAAATTAAAGCGGTCATTGATTTATGAATGAAATTATCCGTTATATACCTATACTTGACATACGGGTCAGTCAGTCTAGCAAAATAGAAATTTTCGTCGTCTACAGTAATCGAGGGCACTCTAAACTGTCTAAACGAATATGGAGTCAAAATCAAAGATGGCGGCTGCGAAAAGTATCGGATTTTTCATCATGGGTCTAAAACCAAATCAATAATGGCGGATCAGAAAGTAATCGATTTTTTCATCATCGGTGTCATGACCATGGTAATCGAGGGCGCTCTAAACGTATAAGGGGTCTAAATCAAAATCAAAGACGGCGGATCAGAAAGTCATCGACTTTTTCATCATGGGTGTCTTGACCATGGTAATCGAGGGCGCTCTAAACGTATATGGGGTCTAAATCAAAATCAAAAATGGCGGATCAGAAAGTCATCGATTTTTTCATCATGGGTGTATTGACCAATCGAGGGCGCTCTAAACGTGTATGGGGTCTAAAACAAAATCAAAAATGGCGGATCAGAAAGTCGTCGATTTTTTCATCATGGGTGTCTTGTCTTGACCATGGTAATCGAGGGCAGGAAAATGATGACTTACGATAAGTTTACGTTATATTAGTATCAAACTAATATAACGTAAACTATATTAACTGATATATTTTATTTAATAATAATGTTCTCTACACACCGCTTACCGCCTATCTACACGGAAAAATCACCCTAGGTAAAGCTCTGCAATACTAGTTTCCGCTTTATTCAAATGTTAGAATCCCTCATTCCGGAACATTCAATTTTCCATTACGCTGACTTCCTGGGTGAAAACAAATTGATCAAGCTGAAATGATAACCAACGTTTGGGAAATAGGACATGAAATGATTTGGCTGGTGCATAGGCGAGAGGTTTGACGAGCTGATTGGAATTGCACGTGGAACTTATGATTCACCAATCAATTTAGGTACCGTATTAAGAGTGACGGCACGGTTGACGCAGTGGCTCAAGCAATGGACTGCTGCGCTGCGTGTCGCGGGTTCGATCCCCGCACGGAACAAATATTTGTATGACCTACAGATAGTTGTTCCGGGTCTGGGTATTTGTGCATGTGAGTTTAAATGTTTGTGAACGCACCCACGATACAGGAGAAATTTCTAGTGTGGGGCAACGTTTTTTAAATAAAAAAAAAAAGCGTATGCTACCTCAGATTAGCAACCCTATTTGTGGTGGTTCAAACTTCGCTTGAAATACTGTTAGAATAAAGTTCTAATCAGCTTGCACTACAAAGCGGTTGTTACGTCTTTCGCTGTGGCCGATTTATTTTGCGATTTACAAAAAAACTATTGATTGGACTAAAAGAGTAAAACACTATGATTTTAGTATGTTGCTTGTAGAATTATTTGGCAAAAAAATCAGAACGATGACATGTATTTTAGTATGATTTTTTATGTTAAATGGGCTTACTCTTGACCTCAATCTTGTTCTAAGGGCAGAGATGAGGTCGACGATGGAACGAGCTTACCCAGAAGAAGCCTATTTACTGGGTGCTAATTAAACCGGCTTCTTTTTAATAGCATTATTTGCATCTAAAAATCTAACTTGCCTTCTAAATTACTAAGTCAGCCACAATTAACGAGCATCTAAATAATACTATCTTAGCCACAAGTTATCTTTTTTAAAGCCACTCTAAATACAACTCAGCATTGTGATTATTTTTTTGCATCTGAATTTGTAACATGAATGCAAACTTCTAAAATAATAATATATGGCATCAAAAAAATATTCTATAAGCTTCTAATTTATTAACTTAGTACGTTTAAATTATAACTCATGCCACATTAACTGAGCATCAAAATTTAATTAAAATTGTCATCAAATATTATATTATAGCCAATAATAGTACGTATAAACTCCTGTCGTGTCATCGAAATGCTTAAATATAGAAGTTTAGAGTATTTAATAACCTAAATATTGAAGTTCAGAGTATCGAATGTCCTAAAGATCGATTTTATTTACATGTTGTGCTACAAAAGTTATCGACAGAATCGCTTCAGAACTTCATTTTTATCGGAAAACAATACAATAAATTGTGAAAACATTTCTGCAAGCAACTCCGAAGTAGCGCTCGGCGCCGCTCGCTCGGCTCGCTCGGCTCGCGCGCTTTTGGTCACATTCTTAACCTAACCTAAACTATTTCCCTCAGTTTACAATGACGAGTCATACAATCTGACTGTGACTAGTCAATTAGATAATAGTAAAAACATTTCTGTTACTAGTAGGTATTTTTAACTTAAATGTAATAATCTAAAGTGTATCTAAAGTTGACATTTTGAATACACGTGACTAACTTGTCAGTACCTACATGAATCAAATGGCGCTCTCTGATTGGTGCAAATGGCCGGTCACTGTCATCTCGCGCACTCGCGCCAAATCTTGCTGTTGCTATTTTCACGATAAAAGAATGTGATGTATTATTTTACATGCTAAGTACATGCCAATTATTATAAATGATGTTGACTATGGTCGCTTTAATTATATTTTTTTGAGGGCCTTGTGTTGAAGCTGTAAAATGTAAAATGGTGGTGAGATATAAATTCCTTGGCTGAGTTAGTAAATTAGGTGCCTATGTATAAATAACAAGGACAAGTTTATATGATTGTTGATCTTCACTTGACGCTTTCTATAGAATATTTAGTGGGCGTTGTAAAAAAGACGAATTAATATATTAGAGGCTATATAGTTTTCCCGTGGCTTAGTTATAAAATTAGAAGTTTGATCACGTGTCCAATAAAAAAAAACTGTGGCTCGATTTATTATTTCCCCTATTTACTCGCGACTGAAATAGATAAAACTCGTTAAAACAAATTTTAGAGGTATCTTCGCGATTTTTTTCTATCGAGCAAAGTTAGTTGTATTATGTTTTCACAACACTGTTACTAGCATACATCCTGAAGAATATCATATATTTTTCTGATTTTGAATACTGCAGTGAATCATATACTTTTACGCATTATAAAACTCGCGTTTGAGGTAGTATAAGCTCTTATGAGAAGCTAAACATTAAACGCTAAAAAAGAAACAAATAAGCAACACCTGCATTTTTGAAACCTTCATTTTTACTGGCAATTTTTTCGAGCATTTGACGACGAATCGTATTATCAATGTTTATAATTTTGCATGTTTGCTAATTTTCGATGATATATGTATGCATGCATGCCTTTCATTCAAAAGGGATGAATGTGTACATACAAAATAAAAATAAATAATAGTTAATTTTATGCTTTTTTTTGTAGCTCCAAATGAAATAAAATTACAGTACCTATACTTATATTTATTTATGAAACTTTCAAGATTTTGATGTCTGCCCGGTACCTACGAGAGAATAATATTATTATTTCTTAAGTAAGTATATCATCAGATCTAATTTATGATGAAAAATGCTTTCAGGCAATAAAATAAAAAGCTTTTGATCTTCACTGGCGACATCGGTTGTAGAACGAACTCCAGGTTTTATAAGATTAAGATTTCTGAAGAGCCTTTGACTACCTACTCTAATATTTCAGGAAATACATTTTCCATACTTTTTTATCATGCTTGCATCGTGGACAATTGCATTGACCTGCTTTTAAAACCGTCCGCACTGATTCGATTGATTTTCGCGGTAGCTTCCCATCTAATGAAAGCTCGAGGTCAGGTCAGAAAATTCAAAGCAGATCGTATAGCAAAGGTTGGATGTTCCCTTACTTAGGCATTCAGTCACGACGAACGAGTCCAAATCGTCACACCAGCGTTTCTTGGGCCTGCCTCAGTGCCGACGACCGTTTTCAGGCACCCACTATATGACGATTCTGGCCCATCTGTCCTGACCCATCCCGGAAAATGTGACCCGCCTAGTCCCATTTTAACCTCGTATAAGTACTTATCGCCATCGTCTTGGAGCGTATTATGGTGTTACGAATTTTCTTCTAATAAAGTTCTGGATCATCTGGACCATTCGAGATATATTCGGAATATTCGAGATATTTTATATGAGTTGTCTTTTACAGGGCTCATCTCCGTGACATCCGTGATCGGTCTGTCCTGCGCCTTTTCGAGGCTACGGACATAGGAGGCGGTGCCTTCCCCGGTGCTGTCGGCGTGGGATCCCTCGCCATGCCGCCGACTGCTGCCGCGCCCGCGTGCTCGGGTCCTCCCAGCTGGGATCAAGTTAGTATCACCTTCATCATCATCCACAGCCTGAATTAACCCACTGTGTATGGGCGTCTCTTTTCTTGTGTCATTCTCCACGGTCAGTCCAGTATCTCAAAAAATTTACCTCAAAGCATTTATTTTAATTCGACCATTACTGACACTTTTGAATGTCAAAAAAAAAAAAAACAAATTAAACGAAGCTACAGTCACAGTCACAAGGCATAATGAATTGTGGGAGTATTGTAGTTGCTCATTCCACAGCCCGAGCAAAACTGAGAAGTCTAATTCACCGAGCATGTCTAACTTGGTATCAAGCTGCACTCACTTGTCAACAATAACAGTCACAATACGAGTAGCTACTGTCCTATGAAGCGAACAAGACATATTCCTATGTCTGTCTCTGGTACATATTATGTTTGCCCACATGACGGAGGCCCGAGGCATGAATCAAAGCAAAGTCAGAGACATCTTCATTACTTTATTTTGCTAACAATTTCTCACAGTTCTGGAAGGAGACGGGAAATATGAGCCAGAAACCTGGCCTTCCTGTGAGTATTGATGGTATTAGTGATCATCACATGATTGCTAATTTATTTGGTGAGCACTTCAGGGTGATTCCGCGGCATAGCCCAGTCAAGTCACGGTCGCCCGTTGCTGGGACCATCGGCCAGAGTAGAGATGTCAGATTTACAGCGAAGGACGTTAGAAAAGTTATTAACAGTATGAGCAGAGGCAAATCTCCTGGATATGATGGTCTCAGCATCGAGCATCTTAGGCATGCTGGAGTCCACCTGCCGCGCGTCCTGTCCATGTTCTATAATCTCTGCCTTTGTCATGGTTATTTACCAGAGGAACTTACAAAAACCATAGTGGTTCCAATTATTAAGAATAGGACTGGGGACATTTCGGATAAGAGTAACTATCGTCCCATCTCTCTTGCGACCATAATAGCCAAGGTGCTGGACAGCCTGCTTAACAACATTCTTATCAAACATGTAAGTTTGCACGACGCTCAGTTCGGTTTCAGAGCTGGGCTTTCCACTGAAAGTGCCATATTATGTCTTAAGCAGGCTGTACAGTACTATACAGATAGGGAAACACCGGTATATGCGTGTTTCTTGGACTTGTCAAAAGCTTTTGACACAGTCCTATATGATAAGCTTTGGGACAAACTGGGAAAGGCGGGGGTACCAAGTGAAGTCATATCACTGTTGCAAGACTGGTATCACCGTCAGCGGAACCAGGTGAGATGGGCTGGTGCCTTATCCGAGCCTTATGGCATGGAGTGCGGGGGGACTGACCTCTCCTTTGTTATTCAACCTGTACGTGAATGACCTTATCGGTGAGCTTAGCAGCACTCATACCGGTTGTCATATTGATAGCGTATGTGTCAATAACATTAGCTACGCGGACGATATGGTGCTGCTGGGACCATCGGTTGGTTCTATACGAAAGCTGTTAGCTATTTGTGACATTTATGCGGGGGAACATGGACTGACCTATAATATTTCCAAAAGCAAAGTTCTGCTTTTCAAGGCGAAAGTCAGTGTTTCCGTGCCAGTGTGTGTTCCTTCAATTAAATTGTATGGTGAGGAACTGCAGAGAGTGACCAGTTTTAGGTACCTGGGTCACATTGTGACAGAGAATCTGTCCGATGACGAGGATCTGGAGCGGGAGCGCAGAGCATTGGCGGTCCGAGGGAACATGGTTGCCCGTAGATTTGCTCGCTGCTCTATTGCAGTTAAGATCACCTTGTTTAAAGCATACTGTCAATCTTTTTACGCGAGCAGTCTATGGGTAAATCATACCCGTCGGGCTGCCAATGTTCTGCGCGTTCAATACAACAACATCTTTAGGATGCTGTTGCGGCTGCCTCCCTATTGCAGTGCGTCGCTTATGTTTGCCGAAGCTCGAACGGATGGCTATCCAGCTATAGTTCGGAAAAGGGTTGCTTCGTTATTACGACGAGTGAGAGACAGCAGCAATGGCATCCTCAGGATGATTGCTTCTCGCAGTGACTGTCCGATCCAACATAAGTGGATGTGTATATCTACCGGACAATACTGACGTGCTATTGCTTTGTTTTGTGATGTATTTAATGTGTGCAATTTATAATATTATTGACTATTTGACATGATGATCATTAGTATATTAATTTTGACTTTTGTTATTTAATTTTCTTTATGTAATTATTTTCTATTTTAATTTCTATTGTGTGGTTTATAATTTTGTGAATGTTGTTTGTTTTTAATTGAATTTATTGTTGTTTTTGTAATATTTTGTATGTGTGGGCGGGCTATTCTATTCTATTCTGTTTTGTAACTATTGATTTATGGATTGTATGATCTGAAATAAACTTTTATTATTATTACTATTGTTAGACATGAACTGTCTCTGCAGCCTATAGGTATCGGACGAATCACTCGAGTGAACCGTTAACTAGAGCGCCTGTTAAATATTCAATTCCATGTTCACAGGACATCTTATAAGCTAAGAGAGTAATGAACGTTAATCTATTCTACTCATCATCTTTCTGCCCTTAACCCATGTTGCTTCGAGTTTACATTACCTTCTATCAACTGTCCCGTTACTATTTACTCCTTTTTCTCTTTTATTTCATGTCTCACACAAATTCATCCATCGTTTTCTTCCTTCGTCTTCCTCTTTCGTCTAGTGAGACACAGATCTTACCTATCTAACACATTTTTTTTTAATAAATACTGTCTGTGTCTGTGTTACGTTAGCGAGTAATCTGTAGCTCAGTGATTAGTTCACTTAATTTCTGTCAGTTTTAAAACAACTCAATGTTGTATGATGTGTTTTATTTATTACTCGTATTATTATATTTAACATATTTAATGTTTTTCTCTTTCGTAGGACCAGAGCTATTTCAGCGAGCCTGAGATAGATTCGGAGTATCATCACCAGCATGTGCATAAGACCAAGGTAAGTGGAATCCCGTCTGTGTACTTCGTCATCAGGGAGGTGAGTCTGTTTTGTAATTTTCAAGAAACATAAACACAGCGGAGTCAGGTTCGTCCCAGGATCTTCGGTCCGTTTTAAAAGTTCTAGAACTCAAGCTGAAGCAGTTCAAGCTCAGTTCTCAAGCTTCCCAACTTAAGTATTCAGCTGAATCCGTTTCGTTTTAGTTTATTAAAATGGGGAGCAAGCCGACCCGGCTTCCTGTCCCATTTTAATTCTCAAAGTTTAATCTTATGGTGATCTAGTATACATATATAATTTTATGTTGGTACAAACAAGAATAAACTGATGTTACTTAAATGGCCAAACGCTAATCATTTTATCAGTGATTGGATCACTGAAGCTGAACCCAGCGTGGTTGGGAAAAGGCAGACGAGATCACTGAATACCTACTAGCAAAACATTGAAAGTGTCTCATGTGAGAAAATAAAACAAAAAAGCTACAGTTTAATTATTTATTTCAAAAAGTGGTAACAAATTGGTAAGATGTACTTAAAAACGAATGAAAAAAATCAAGTAACCATTTAATGCATTCTTATGTTTTAATGCATTCTCAAGTTTTGATGCAATCTTAAGTTTTAATGCATTCTTAAGTTTTAATGCATTCTTATAACTACAATAAATAATATAAACACTGTGTGTGTTTCGATACCAATGACTAATTTACACGTCCCAGATCAAACGAGTCTGGCAGCCTCAATCGATTAATTGTAGTAGGTATTTTTGATAAAACTAAATATTCATATCTTTAACACTTAAAATAAAATAAATGGCGTTTATATAAGAAAGACATTAGAAAATCAATGTTTAGTCGTAGATAAAGCTAGCCTCCTTGCCGTTTAAAAGAATTATATTACAGTTACCCTATACTTATCAAACTTGACATTTATAAACGTTTTATAAGCATTCACCATCATTGACTAAATAATAATGAGTTAATGAACTTTTGTTACGTAAATGGTGAAATGAGGGTGTAATATTAGTGACACCTCTGCTTAACATTTAGGGAGTTGCAGGCGTCATGTTACATAATTATATGGATGTGAGTCTTAGTTTAGCGGTCAATTACGGTACTGGCGAGCAAAAGGTTCTTATTTCGCTAAATAACACCAAATGTCAAGGGCTTTTTCCAACGGGAATTTCGCAGTATCAGTTCAGACTCTCGGAGACGGACTTCATATCCGATTGGTAACAATAGGCTTGTCTCCATTACAAAATACTTAAACTTAATTGGAGAATTGCGGATCTGCTTTAGGGAGTGCATTTGGTCCTTCAACAAAAGAGTAACGCCTGAGTGCGTACGGTACGACTGTTACGGTTATTATGATTATAAAACGTTTATGAATAAGTGTATTAGTCTTTGTACATTAAAGATAGAATCCAGGGTAAGTTAGAAAGCGCGGCAGATCGGTAAGCCCTTGTAATAGTGTGCGCCGCTGTATAGCTTCTTAGGGGTAGCCCTCCACGAGATGACTAGAGCCTTCTTGAAGGGTTCTGGAGCGCAGCCGCTGCATACTTGCATCACTGCTTTGACCTCTGCTTCAGCTGGCTCCCTCTCGTCAACCTGCAATTTGAAATGATCAGTATGAGAATCTGTTCTGATATCTTCAATTTTGTTACGGAGGATACTGTTTCCGGTGAATTTTTTCGGCAGTTTTCCATGATAGCTCTTTTAAAATGGAGCTTGGAACATGTTTTATGTTACCACGACGTGCGACGGCCACAAATTACAACTTGTGAAGATTTTTCTACGACTACGTTCAACTAAACAAACAATCTCTTCAGCTTTTTAATATTATGTAAAGGGTGTAAAAGTACCCTTAACGCAAACGAAGGGCATTTGTTCTCCCCACCACTGCGATTTTTTTTTTGTTCTGACCATACCTGGGAACCCCCTAGTTACGGAGATATTGGGGGTCAAAGTTCCAAATTTTTCACAGCTGTTTTTGTAAATGCTAGTTTTTCAGGTTATAACTTTACTTAAAATACCTCCATGACCCGTTTACTATTCAAAGCATCCACTAGCACAATGTTTTAAGAGTGCTACATAGAGTTTTACCGGAAAATGTGATTTTTTACACCTAAAAAAAAAGTAATTTCCTAGCAAATTTTTTTGCGTAGGGGCACTTAGTTTGATGTACATAATGCTTGGTTGACGGCTGTGTGAAGGGGTACTTTACACCCTGTATAGTGTAGATTAGACTAGATTCATAAGACCACACATAAGACTATGATCTACTTACTGTTTCTTTTTGCAAATTCTGGACTGGAAGGTTCCCGACAAAGCCGGCGAGTCCGTTCAGCAGCGACTGTTGGAATAAGGCTTCGTCCTCCTGTTTGTCCCTCATCAGGTCAGGACTCAGCAGAGCTTCGTCGACAATGGACCCGTCAGACAAAGCTACTAAACCCCGTTTGTCCTTTTTACCTGTAAACACAATTGAAAATCAATAGATTTACTTTATAATTTCGCGAGTTTGGTCTAATTTCGGTATCCGTATACAAATAAGTAAAAAGTGTTAAGTTCGTTTTGTTGATGATGATGATGTAAAAAGAGATATAAAAAATCAGTCAATAGTTTTCCCACTGCCGCGGCACATTGCTCTGTGCAAGGGAATGGACTATATATATGTTCGTGGATGTCTGTTGTGCTAGATTTTTAAGCTATTGCATAGCTTCTATCGCGGGCCTTGAGCGTGGAGAGCGAAATCCAGAAATTCCGTAACGAAAATATTCAGTATTAAACCAGGTTGCTATGGTTACTGAAAATAACAGGGTTGTCAACTGAGGTTGTTAAATAATTTATAACCTCACGTGTAAAGGTGTAAAGTTTTTCTGTTTTGTCTCTCTGCTTTCTCCTTCTAAAATATTCTTACTCGTATAATTTTGTGTACAAAGTGTTTAAAATATGAATAAACAAAGAATCGGTCTTAGAAAACGATTCGTTTTCGTAGAAAATATCTAAAATAAAATAAATAATTTTCATATTTTTCAATGTTACGTCAGGCTGACAAGCTGCCAATACTTTTTCTTTTAAATTTTCTGTCATAGAGTTACTTACTAGCTTAGTCTATGACGGTTACTTTTGATTTACCTAAATAATTTATATTCTTTTAAAAAAATACTGCATGCATAAATAAAATAAATAAATAATTATTTGCATAAGTTGATAAAAAATGCTATGCAATAGCTTTACCGCGGCAGTCTCTGAGTGCCACATCAACTTTTTTTTTGTTCTAGCTAGAACATGCCGGTTGCCTCAATCTTTTGTTCACCGTTTTTGTCCGTTATTATTTCGCACAATTATTATTATTCAAATTATTTTTAGAAGACCTGTTCTAGTTTTTAAAAATATGTTGTAGAACTAAAACTGGAAATAAACTTTAGATAAGGAATACTAATTAGCATAGGTACCGGTTTTGTTAGATCTATCTTTGCTAATATAGGTACAACGAAAGCTCTAAGTGTAATCCTCAGATAGCGTGGTCTGCCTTTTGTTCTTTACTTTACGACAATTCAATTTCTTTAACTTAATTAAAGTAGCAACATTTCAAAGTAAATTGATTGTACATTTGTACTCGTAAAGTCGTAACTCTCGATATCACTTTTGGACTAACCATCATAACACTTCCCTCTTATGTAATATTTTACAAAACGATACGTAAGATCAGGCACGCTGCTTCTGGTTAGTTTCACGTAATATCAACTCACCTGTTGCTGCAAGTTCCTCCGTCAATTCCTTCTCGGGGTTATCTCTCTTGTCTCGCTTCGAATTCCTCTTGAACAAATTATGTGACACTGTATCGTCAATATATTTGACATTAGCTGGGTTTAACAGTGACCCAGATAATACAACAGTAGTGCCCTTTGATGGACCTAGGGGTGACCTAGGGAAACCTTGACTCTGTGACGACACAGAGCCCAAAGATATTTGTTGACCAAAAGCTCCTCCACTTGACTGGTCAGACTGTAAGCTGTTCAACAGTTGTTCGGACACGAGTCTGTTGGCAAGCTGCCCGTTGATGTATTCCTGTTGGAGTTGCAGACCGTTCGGCAGCTGGACGGGGACCATTTGTTGTGCTCCAGCCAAGTTTAGGTTAGGCGCTCTTTGGAGCTGACCACCGATTAAGAAGTTTCCGTTTCCAAGAGGCTGGGGCTGCGGCGCAGGAGGTTCTGTCACGGCCTCGGTGGAAGACTCAACAGGAGTCCCATCGTGTCTGAAGTGGTGCACGTGGTGATGCTTGTGGTCTTTGTGAGCTTTCCCTGCAGTCAGGGCCACGTGGTACAACTGAAGCATTGTGAGCTCGCCCAACAAACCGGATTGTCCTGCAAGACGGTTACGTTATTACAGTGATTACATTGTATGTTACTAGGTTCTTGCGAGATTACACGTCTCGGGCTCCGACACTCACTTGCAACTGGTTCTATGTTATCTTTCTTGTAGAGCAGCGATTGGTCCTGGCCGGAGATTGCCAAACCACCTCCCTTTATGATGTGTCCGACGAGCTGGAAAGAATTATATCAATAAATAAGTATTATTATTACCAAAACTATCACTTATCTTCTGTGATTTAAGAGGATAGAAACAGTTAAAAGCTTAAAACAGCGTATCTTATATTTACTGTTATAATAGTCTGATAATGTGGCTTACTCTGTTGTTGAATCCTCTGCCAACACGTTCGCCGTTCACCCAAATCTGCCACTCGCCGGTTTTTCCGTTCCATGATTGACACGAGTGATACCAACTGCGGAGAATAGAATCTATGAATGAGTGTTTTGATCGGATCCTTTGCTCAGGTCAGCTGCATGCCTGGACTAGAATTCTCGAAATTCCTTGTATTTGCATAAAAGTCTATCGTCTGTCTTAAAATTCACAAAGTTTCTTTTTTGTAATCAAATTAAATATACATAAGCAGGTACGGTCAACAAGAGAAGTAGATTAATCTTTCGAATTTCTAATTATTTGACGTCTATCAGATATTTACCAGCTATTTTTAATGTTTCAGGAGATTATTCCTTAAAATACTCCTAAAGGTACAAGTTGGTAGCCGACTGCACGCAGCAGCAGCAGACAACATGTCGTCGCTTCTACGTATTTCTATGAAATTGAATAATGATAATTTATTATTTTCTATGAAGCGACGACATGTTGTCTGCTGCTGCTGCGTGCGACTTCGGCTACCAACTTGTACCTTTAGTCTTAAATAACTTATTAGTAACGAGTAATGTGTAACAAGTTTTTATTAAAAAAACTTGCTTTGTTGAGTAGTGTTAATCTACTTCTAACGCTGACTGTACAATTAATGCAAAAGAGATAATATTCTATATTAAACTATTTTTTATTTATAGAAATAATTGGTATTACAGAATATTCTATTGATCTAAGATACTATAATTTATAAACGCAGTTATGCAAGCAGTAATCTAACTCGTATGAAATCCAGTTACATAGAACTGGATTTCGTACGAGTGCAGCATGTAAATCACATTTAAAATGTCTTAGTTTTTGTCTCGATTACCTAACTGAGCTGTAATTAGCCACTGAAGTGGAACTGTTGTAATTACAACGCGTGAGTATCCTGTAGGCATAAATCTAACAGGCGCTGTTAATTAGACATTATCTTTAGAATTTATTCTGGTAAATTATGAAGTTGGAGCTCTATTCCGCGGATCAGTTATTTTTATTGTCAGATATTGATAAATTGGTCCGTTGGGGCTTCGGGTCGTGCCCGTCGAGGCTGCGGGTTGTTTGAAAGAAATACCGTGGCCTCGACATAAGAGCTAAGAAGGAACGTGGGTGGTATTTAGTCAGTAGAAGTCGGACACTCCCTACCGCTCAGCCCAGAACGGGAAGGAGCTTTTGATGATTTCCTACCTCCAAAAAAAAGGCATGCTTGTGAGCAGAGATGTGGGTATACGATAAGCATAATTAGGATGTGGCCTCTGCAATTTTCAAGCAGTAAGATATAAAAGTATCATAACTTTTTACATTTCAGAAATAAATTCACAGCCAATATTTTTTTAAAAACCTCATTGGTAGTTATTTGCTCAGACCGTTTGGTGTACATCGCCAAGCTCTTGGTCTTGTTCTTAGCACTTTCGAGTTGACAGCGATGTGTTTTTTTTTTTAACTTTTCTGTTTTTAGGGTTTTTATTACAATGTTAAGTCCTTTTTTTTGTAGTTTATAAGTAACTAGCGACCCGCCCCCGCTTCGCACGGGTAGAATGTGCTACATATAAGCCTTCCTCTTGAATCACTCTATCTATTAAAAAAATCCGTTGCGTAGTTTTAAAGATCTAAGCATACATAGGGACAGACAGCGGAAAGCGACTTTGTTTTAACTATGTAGTGATGTCAATATCAAATTTTTGTTATTATTTTTATAAGAGCTCATACGCCTTATGCGGATACAATTAAAACGCCATTGTTATAAATCTCCTGGAGATTTATTAGCGGACGGGAGGATATATGAGAATTTAGTCTTTCAGTTATAATAATATGGCCGCCTCACACAGCTAAGACAGACCGAGCAGCATGTGGCCCTCATTTCATAGGAAATGAGCCAGGTGTGATGTAACGGACATTGTAACCATTATAGGGTTACAATGTCCGTTACATCACACCACGTCCAACTGTCCATTAGGTACCTGTCCGAGTTGGTCACATCACATAGTAGGTACTTGCATAACCGTGGTGGTTTAAAAAACTCATTGAATGACGCGTCTGTTCTGTAATTCGCAATGTAACTTCTGTTTAAGAACATAAGCCGGATGTAGGTATTTAGGTCTTGCTTTGTCATCTCATCTCGCCTGTAATCCGTTGAGGGATAGGCAGGTGTGCACCAGTATAACACCCACGTTCAGCAATCAAATGTTTTTTGGTGTTTGGAAATTTTCTTTATATTCGAGACTAGCTTGTGCCCGCGGCTTCGCCCGCGTGGAGTTCGATAATTGTCCCACGGGATCATACTACCGGAATAAGAAGTATCCTATGTGTTTATCCAGGTTTAAGGTTATAAACTATCTGTGTTCTAAATTTCATCCACATCCGTTCAGTATTTTTTGTGTAAAATAGTAACAAACATCCTCACAAACTTTCGCATTTATAATATATTATTATAGTAGGATTTTAATTGGAAATAACGAAACCTGATTATTGTGAGCGTAACTTCTTTCAAATGTTGTTAACTCAAATACTCAATATTTTACTGAATAATTTTTGTATTCGGAGTCGTTTATTAATCCTTATTTATTTGTTTTAATCTTATGAAATGAGACATTAAAATGTGATTCCAAGATCGATTCAAGTCAAGTTCGATTTATAGAATACCGTATGCCGTATAATATAAATTCATCTGATCGACAGCGGACCGGTAAATTTTAATAAAAGCTTGAGTAATTTATGCAAATTTTTATCTACTTAGCTTCTCTACTTAAGCCCGCTACTTCAGCTTATTATTGAATTCCCCGTATACCTACCGTAACAGGATAGGGTCCTGTTACGCTAAATTAAGGCTCCGCTGCTTCTCCGTTCACTAGTTAAGTAAATAGGAAGCTTCTGGATATCCGAGGCCCTTTGTTTTGCGCTCTGTACAGATATTTGATTTCACAGTGCACACTGTTTGTTAAATATCAATCATAATTAAAAAATACCAAAAAAATTGTGGGCGTTTAACCGAAATATTATCCCTAATTTTAACACTGAAAGGTAATTGTGGGCGTAAGGATTTCAAATAGCGGTATTTTCCAGAATCCTAACTAATATTATAAAATTTATAATATTAGTTAGTTAGCATTTGATGCAAAAGTAACTCTGTCTGTCTGTCTGTCGCGCTTTCACGCCAAAACTACTGAACCGAATTAAATGAAAGGTACGCAGATAGTCTAGCTAGAGGTTGAGAAAGGACATAGGTGAAAAAAGGGTTGAAAGGGAGAGTTGAAAATATTTTGGTCACGATAACCGACATCCACGCGGGTGAAACCGCGGGTATCAGTTAGTAATGTATATTTATACCATACCTACTCTAAAAAGCTTATTTTATTCTCGCAAAACAGTGAATAAAAAGGCCTTTTAATCACTGTTTTGTTTTTATTCACTATTTTGGTGTTTGAATTTGGAACAAAAAAATATATCCGGTCTCTATTTCAATGCTTACACAAACTCCTTGCGCTAAGATTCGACATTCAAAACTCTTTGGTGCAAATAAATTCTCGAGATTTGATTGGTCGATATTTGCGACAAGGAGTTTGGCATTAGATTAAAAACTGTTTTGTGTCGACACAAGTGACGTTTCAAGCCCCACTCCAAGATCTTTGACGTTTTTATCTTCGTAATTTTTTATTGATTTGATAAAACAAAAAACGTATTCAATATTATTCGATAATCTAACTTACGGACTAAACAGAATCATATTATTTTGACCCAGTCCGATCCCCTATTGTACGGACACAAAGTTTAGTGAATTACGTCTTTTCTCGTAGTCATGGTATAAAGTATAAGTATGCAACTCTTGAATAAAGTACGAATTTATATCGAGGGCCATGAATCACTCGCGTCGTTCAGGATTCTAACAGTTGAATCACTCGCTGCGTTCGTGATTCAATCATTAGAATCCTTCACTTGCTCGGGACTCATCTACGGCCCTCGCTTTAAATCCGTCCTTTATTCATTAGTTGCATTATGATTTATGGCGATAATGTGGTTTTAAGTGTAATATCAGAACTGAAATATTCTGGAAAGAAGCAATACTACGCAAAGGACAAAAGAAAACTTTTCCATTGAGTCGTATTTTAAATGTCAATGTTCCAGGTACGACTTAGTTGAGATGAAAAATTACTTCTTTATTTAATTATCTGATTAAATTCTGTAGTTCACAAAACTTCGTGTAAACTTGGTGGTTTTTTGATGCGCTTTTTACCTTCTTTTAGTGCATTTACTCTGAATTTTTTTTTTGTGAATAGCAGAACCTTAACTTTTAACTTCAACAAACTACTTATTTTACCAATTACAATTTTATGAGTAACTAGCGGACGTCCCGCGGTTTCACCCGCGTAGATCCCATTCCCGTGGGAATACAGGGATAAAAAGCCTATGACACTCAGCAATAATGTGGCTTTCTATTGGTGAAAGAATTTTTAAAATCGGTTCAGTAGATCCCGAGATTACCCCTTACAATTTAACAAATATACAAACACACAAACTTTACCTCTTTATAATATTACTTAGTATAGATAGTATAGATTATAGTATAGAAGTATAGATAAACAGTTTTATCTTAATAACAAAAATGTTGCCCAACAGTGAGATCAAAATAAAATAAAGTCGATGCAGGGGTATTAATCGATAGAAGAGAAATGAATGACAAAGCAATCAATATTTACCACTGTCTGGTAAAATACGAGAAGCGGAGGTCGCTGACTGGTAGAAAGTATTCTCAGTCATATTGCGTGCACATTGCCGTTACCGAGTACACAGGAAAAAAAAGAAATTGTCGTGCGTGGTCGACATTGTTAATGGGCTTATGTAATACATGGATGTCAATTGAATGGAAGCTAAGGAATCCGGTAAATCACAGTACGATGCAACATTTCTACACGTTTTTGTTGTGTTTATGTTTTCTGTAACAGTTTAGGTTCGGGTTATTTCCTTTTGTTTTCCCGCCAATCAATTCCCGGATATTCGGTTAGACGGGTATGAACTTTTCAAGAGCCCTCTTGGAAAATTCGTTTGCGCGGAAAATGCGGATGAAAGTATGAGAATTAGGCGTAACATAGAAAGGACTCTCGAGCCCGATATTGGTGAAACTGTATAATTGGATTTAGTGGATTTTGGGGAAAAAAATACACGCAGTATTTTAGTACACCATTCGATAGTTTCGCTATTAATTATCAAATTCTGGTAATATCATCAAAAATTACCTAATTATTAATTGACACAATCAAATAATGCCACTAACATACATCTCGAACTAACCTCTATTTAATTATGTCAATGTCTTCCTATCCATCCATCTGTTAAAGATAGGTATCAGCGATAGGGTAGTCTGTATTTAAACGACTGACAAAAAAAATATTTAGGTCATATTAGTATTACTCATACTAAGTGAGCGACTGACTGCGAGTGACGAGAAATCAACATAAAAGCAACTAAGTAACAAACAAAAATTTGAGTTATTTAAAATACAAAATTAATAGCTTCATAATATGTATTTCAGCTACTCAATATTTGTTTGAGTCACAATCACAAGCCACTTATTGTAAGCTTGTTCTGGATTTTATTATTAATCAATATTCGTCGTTAGTTTAGTTATTGGCTTACTCGAATTCATACCGCTCAATTTAATAAAACAGTTTCTCAGTCGCTAAGTTTTTTTTATTTGCTCGTTTTATATTTCCCCTTATCGATAAGCCTTCCGCGGATGTCTTCGAAAAGTGAACTTAGGTAACTTAAGTACTTTCATCATCCTGTCTGTGTATCATTTTCCCACTTTTATCGGGGTCGGCTTCTAGAAGCCGTCCCCAATAAACCTCCGAGACATAGTCTCACAGGATGCAGTTGAGGGTCGTGGGGCTTTCGGAACCGGGACTGCAGTACCTACAGAACCTATAAACTCAAAAATAATTATTGTGTTTATAGGTGGAATCCCGCGGTCCCGGTCGCGAAAGCCCTACGACCCGTAGTTGAATACCTACCAGTAGGTATCAATTTAGTGGTGTAATGTGATTGACACCTATGTTGTCTATCGCATATATCGAATAATTAGATCGACACGTTCTTGTCATCTTATTATTGATGACAGACCGTGACGATCTAGTTAAATTATATTCAATTTAGATTCGAGTTCAATATTCTAATTGGTCCTTTGTCACATTTGTATAAGGTTTTAGGTTTTTCCGAGTTCATATAACCCTAATCTATTTAAGTCGCGAGTAAACAGGCTTCTTCTGGGTAAGCTCGTTCCATCGTCGACATCATCTCTGCCCTTAGGGCAAGATTGAAGTCAAGAGCAAGCCCATTTATAATAAAAAAAGGAGTACTACCTACCGAATACATACATACACCTGTAATCCGCGAAGGGTTAGGCGAAAGGTATCTATCTACCTTATAGTACACCCACATTAGTGACGGAAAAACCCAATAACTTTGTACCTTTTTTTTGGTGGGTGGAAAATCATCGAATAACCCCCCCCCCCCCCCGCCCCCGAAGGGGAGTGTCAGACTTCTACTGACTAAAAACCAAACCCATGTTCCGTCTTCGCCCTTGTGTCGGAGCCGCGTTAACCTTTCGACAAACCACAGCCCCGACGGGATAACTTTGTACCTGACCTGTGGATCGAACCCAAGACCTCATCCTCAGACCTCAGCCCGCGGCCACTCGACCAACGAGGCACTCAAACTCAAATACTACTGAGACCCGTATCGTCGTCGGCATACTTCAATTCCTTTGAATTACATTCAGACATTCAAATGGATCAGCTGACGTGTCTATTGCCCCACAAGTGAAAGAGAGCGTAACCGTTACCATTTTGCTTGCAAAATATGAGTGAAGATTTTTAATACGAATACTGCTGATGTCACAATTTACTTAAACGGTTTGCCGAGCATGCAGTTCATAAAACAACACGAAAAATTAAACTGTAGTATTCTTTGCTCGGTTTTAGAGTGATATCGTGTGTAGAGTTTCGCAACATCACATCCTGCAGGATACCTGTGTGGCACCGTTTTGGTCACAGAACAGAAAGATCGGGTTTTGGTGATCATAGGACTCACCAATTTCTTGAATGTGTTGCTAAACGCAAATCTCGAGAACAGAACTCAACCGATTTCACTAATTATTATTTTTAGAATATTCCTTGAAGTACAATGATGGTTCTTACGCACTTCTAAAAACAGCACTTTTCTATACTCCCGTACAAACGATTCGTAATAATACTTACCTACTTTACGATGTGGTAAAAACATAAAGTTATGGTACCTATGCCATAATAAGTTCAAGTGTTAGTGGAGAAATTCCGGGATGGCAAAACAATTGAGTGACGCTTTATCTATACTTCTATACTAATAACAGAAGTAAAGTTTGTGTGTTTGTATATTTGTTAAATTGTAAGGGGTAATCTCGGGATCTACTGAACCGATTTTAAAAATTCTTTCACCAATAGAAAGCCACATTATTGCTGAGTGTCATAGGCTATTTTATCCCTGTATTCCCACGGGAACGGGGTCTACGCTGGTGAAACCGCGGGACGTCGGCTAGTCTTCATAATATACTATAAGTGAGTGAATGAGACGGAATGACGTTCAGTTGTTCAGTCAACGAATGACAACTTCAAACATATATAAAAAAAACGTATACGTCATAATAATTATCTTAATGAAAATCGTATACAACTATGTACTGTTTCTTTCCTAACAGAAAAACGATTATTCAATTAATATTCAGTGTTTGTGTCTATCTAATATAAAATTTAATAGCTGTTCGTTAGTTGCGCTAAAACTAGAGAACGGCTAGATCGATTTGTCTAATTTTGGTTTTGAAACGTTTGTAACAGTCCAGAAAAGGTTTAAACGGTGAGAAAGTAGTAGTCCGTAGGTAGTAGGTTGATAGGTAAGTAGGTAGGTCATAGGTAGGCAGTAGGTACAGGTAGGTAGGAAGTTGGTACTTGGTATGTAGGTAGGTAATCGGTAGGTTGGTAGGTAAGTAGGTACCTAGTTGGTACGTAGGTAGGCAGTAGCACAGATATTATAATACTTGCAGTAGTTAGCAAAAAGGGCATTGCAACTTGCAACGCATGCCGGGTACAGCTAGTACTGAATATAGTCGGTACAGAAAATAATTTACGGGCTACATTTTTCATGCATTGTTGTGTTTCCAAAAGTTTAGATCAGCAATATTATCAATAATAGATTCTCGCTCTAAAAATAAACAGATTTGGAATTCAAAATTTATAATAGAGGATCGGACTGAATCAAAAAAATACGATTCTGTTTAGTCCGTCAGTTAGATTATCGAAAAATATTGGATACCTACGTGTTTTTTGTTTTATCAAATTAATAAAAATTGACGAAGATAAAACTCGTCAAAGATCATGGAGTGGGGGCTTGAAACGTCACTTGTAGGTTAAAAATGTACTATCATATGACGTCACACGAGTTTTCTAAGCACTGTACCTATCGTCTTCATTTTTTGTTTACGTAAAAAAAGAAAAAATACGTGTTCAATATTTTTTGGAAATCTATCTGACGGACTAATTAGTTTTTTTTTGTCCGATCCCCTATTGGAGCTCTAATTCTGAATAGATATTTAAATGCTTAGTTTTCATTTTGAGTTAACCCAGCTTACTTATTGAACAGTTGAGCTGATCTATTAGTTTAATGTAGTTTTAGCTAAACTACATTAAACTAATAGATCAGCTCAACTCATCATCCATCCTTGAAATCAAAAAGTTATCATCAGCGTCCAATGTACAAAAATAGACTTGCCTAATATAGTTGAACGGAAATATATCTCATTAAAAACTACTTATGGTGTAGGTATTACAATGACACTTGAACTTGAACTAGCGCAAGGTTTTTATCATAATTTCTTAAAATAACTGTTCTTCGAAGTCATCTCGCCTTTCAGATACTTCGCCATCCAATCGAGAATACCTACCTATTTTTCATCGAAACTGACCTTTACTTAGCTAAAAATAAAAGCTTTAATAAGAGTATGCGAAAAGGAATGTTTAGTACAAGAAAGAACTATAATAATTATCTTCATAACGTACTAGCTGATGCCCGCGGCTTCGCTCGCGTGGATACTGTAAAAACAATCCTTGATGCGGATTATATATTATTCTAAAATTTCAGCTCGATCGGTGCTGAACTTTTTGAGTTTTTGAAGCGTACACAAATCAACATAACATTTTTATATTTATAGAAGATAGATAGATTAGAAATATGGAAGAAGAAAATATTCTACACCAACCCCAAATGAATTGGGATAAGGGCAAGAGAACGATCATGTAATTTTGAAGTTCCCTTCAATCATGGTCATTAGTTATTATTATTTTATTTATTATAATTTTATTTAGAAATGTTAATATTATTAAACTAGCTGTTGCCAGCGGCTACGCCCGCTATAACTCGAAAATTCTCACACGAAAAGATAAAATTGGGATAAAAACTATCCTATGTGTTAATCCAGGTTATAAACTATCTGTGTACCAAATTTTATCTAAATCCGTTCAGTAGTTTTTGCGTGAAAGAGTAACAAACATCCAAACAAACTTTCACGTTTATAATATTAGCAAGATTTAAAATAAACGATACTACCGTCTATCAATGGTCAACAATAATTGTATGACTAGTGTCTGTACAAGAAATCTCATTACCGACCCGTTCGATTTCGATATTGTTTAATACTAATAGGTACCTAACGATCAGTTACATAAGTTACGTTGTCTCAAGTGTAGTAAAAATGACCCCGTTTCGAACCGGTCTGTATTACTGCACGGAAATGGTGATCTAGTGATCCCATCGGTTTTCTCGTCGAATGAATACATTATACTCGTATTGCACGACGGTTTAAGGCGAGGTTACCCCGATAAACGTCGTCAACAATAGCGTTTTACTCGTACATGGAACGGATTTAAATTTTGAAAAAAATGTATTACATAGTTGACTCTTCGATCATGATATGTCGGGCATGCGATACACGATTACTTACACTTCACTGCATCCAATTAAATCTCAAAGACATGTCCAAATGATGGCTAAATAATCGTTTTACTTGAGTTATATTAGGCTTTGAAAAATAAAACTTATATCATACTAGAGGTCGTAAAAAATGTGTGTTATCTCGGGTCACATAATGTATAATTTCTTTATCATTTTTCTCCAAGAGAGAAAAAACAGTCATTTAGGCATTACATCGCTCGCGCGGCAGGGCGGGGGGTGAGGTCGTGCGTACATAAAAACAAAGTACTGCAACCTCGCCTTAAGAAGTGGCTCGCATGACAGTCCATATTTAAAACAAACAAACATAGTAGAGTCCTAGGCAAATAACTTGAAACAAAATGGCGTCGTTCTGCGCAGGTTCCCTGCTTGATTTGTATGGGACGTCTAAAAAACGACTACTGTGTACTATGTTCAACTTATATGCCGCGTGCAATAAATACATTTTGACGTCCGAAAAGTGCTAATTAACAGCCTAGTTTGAATAAATGACTTTTGTTTTTTTTTATTTTATTATTAAAATGGGGACGTTATTTGTTTCAGGTATGAAATGTTTCCTTTTTTTAACCGACTTCCCAAAAAGGAGGAGGTTCTCAATTCGATTGGTTTTTTTTTTCTATGTATGTACACCGATTACGCTGCGATTTATGATCCGATTAACGTGATTATTTTTTAGTTTGATGCGGAATAGTTGCCATTTTTACCCGACTACGGCGAAGCCAAAAGGAAGGGTAATGATTTTGGCAGTCTATGTATGTATGTATGTTCCACCGTAGCGTCTAAACTACTGAACGGATTTTAATAAATTAGGTGACAATAGATTCGTAAGAATAGCCCGGTTGACATAGGCAGGTATAGGTATATAAATTTAATAAATTCTTTTTATGACGGAATTTAAATGTCAAAAACTTACCTCAAAAAATATTAAATTGAGATAATCATAGCAAATTTGGTATCAAATGAAAGGTCTTGGCGAGCACATTACAAATATGTATTATATCATAGTTTAAGTGCACACAAAAATAAATTTCAAATAAAAAAAATAAGTTTAAAAATCTAAAACCCGACTACTAACAAAATCGCGGTCTTAAAAGTACAAAACAAGAAAATAATTCGTCTCTGATATTCTTCGTAGTCGCATGCCACCTTGATAATGGCAATTAGCAGCAGACTTCTGTATCAATGAGAACGCCATGAAGGAGCATCAGGTATCAGTGGCATGCGACTACGAAGAATATCAGACACGAATTATTTTCTTGTTTTCTACTTTTAAACCGCGATTTTGTTAGTAGTCGGGTTTTAGATTTTTGAACTTAAGTTTTTTTATTTTAAATTAGATGTCTAAATTGGGCAGTGCCGAATGTGAATAGACCTTAAGTCTGGCAAGTATCTAGCAACCAATTAGGACGTCCAAGTAAATTGTTGAGACATAACGGAATGCAATAACGTGTAAAATAGCCCGTTGCCTGTTAGTGTCAGGTTGTATGTTGGACTAATTTGGATTCGTGTATATAATCATATGTATTTATAAATATCCCAAATTCATTTGTGGTAGGCGAAGCACGTCTTCTTCCATACTTCTCGATGCTAAACGTGACGAGCCCACCCGCGGCCATCCAATACAACATGGTGCTGACTTGCAGTGAATGTGAACGCACTTTCACGGCAAAGATTGGCTATGTCAGTCACCAGAGAGCACACCAGCGATGCTCTTAATAGGCAGATCCAAGTCGCTGTGGCCGAAATCGGCCGGGATCATAATAATATATTTTTTTTTTTTTTGAGACACTTTATTTGTTGCCATATCATTCTTAACACAGTCCATTCATCGTTTCTTGGGTCTTCCTCTACTCTTATACCCATCCACATTTGTATTCAAAACCTTGCTCACGACATTTTTCTCAATGCTCCGCACCACAAGCATATCCACGACAACCGATTTCCACACCAGTTTTCAGTCACCCGTGCCATTTTCAGACAACCCTCTTGAGTTCATTTAATCCCATTTAATGATCACTACATAGTATAAAACAAAGTCGCTTTCTCTGTCCCTATGTCCCTTTGTATGCATAAATCTTTAAAACTACGTTACGGATTTTGATGCGGTTTTTTTTAATAAATAGAGTGATTCAAGAGGAAGGTTTTAATACCTTTTTTGCACCCGTGCGAATCCGGGGCGGGTCACTAGTTATTGATAAAAAAAAGTCTTTAGGTAAATGGGATTCAATCATGGTTAAATGAACAAAGCGGGTTATTTGGAGTAATATTTTTATCTATGTCGATAAAAATATTACTCTAATAAACCCGCTTTGTAAACCCGATACTGACCTGCAAATTGCAAAAACGTAAGAAAAATATAAATTTTGCTACATAGAAACGTCTTCACTTAAATGCTCTCCTTTTCTAGATTGCGGAGTATTTACCTTAATTAAACCAATTTGAAGAAACACTTTACATATTTAATACTTAAATGCTAATGTTGTAACGTCGTCGTAATAGTTAAATGCATTCCTCCGTTTATCATCACTACATATTAGATAACAAAGTCGCTTCCCGCTGTCTGTCCCTACGTATGCTAATATGCTTATATCTTTAAAACTTCGCAACGGATTTTGATACGGCTTTTTTTAATAGAGTGATTCAAGAGGAAGGTTTAAGTATCTTTTTTGCACCCGTGCGAAGCTGGGGCGGGTCACTAGTTATTAAATAAAGTAAAGTGTGTTGTAAAGATAACGCATAATACACTTTATTAATACTGTATCTAGTATTGCTTTTCGTGTGTGCGGGGAGGTGTCCTTTGACATCGTACTCTACTCAAATCTGATATGATTTTAAAGTTGGTCTACGTTGTTCTCCGCATAAAATATTCGTATTCGCATACGCACAAAGAGTTCCGTAGCACCAAAAAATATGTCTGTGCATAGTAAGTACATACTAACATACTAACCATCGACACTCGATCTAAATAGTTTTGACAGCGGTACAGAACGAATAGATAAATGTTTTTTTTTAATATTTTTCAACAAAACCGTAAAAACAGCCATGTCACAAATAAGTTTTTCATACAAAGTTTTACGTCCTAAACAAAATAGTTAAAATCTCATCTGTGGTGTCTTCCATAAAATCCGGAAATAGCTTTTCAATTGGGCTTGGTGTATTCGTATATTCGTGCGTGACTAATGAATTAATTAATGCAAATATTGTTTTTCAACGTTTCGTTCCACAGTGTTTACGAAGCGCTACAACTGAGCGAGCATGAGCTTCGTTTGCCTAGTTTGTTCCATCTGGAACTTATTAGCAAAATTACCTCTGTTTTTGACAAACGATTGAAATTCTAATGAAAACAAAGGAATATGAAAAGAGTTTCATCGTTTTGCCGAGTATGGCAAATCTTCAACCTAAGTAAGTACAAGTCCAGAAATCTGGTTGCAGGTGTAGACTGATCTGCTGTTATGTTTTCCTTTTGTTTGTAAATACCAACTTTTCCACAGTGTAAATCTCCTATTGTTGTTTTACATACCAAGTAAATTTTTTGTGTTTTTAAAGTCGGTTTTTTTTTCCAAAAAAGTTTGTTATTCAGTAAATTTTTTACATAAAAGATTTTATTTTTGTAGTTGTTGTAATATCCTATACAAGTATTTACTATGCATTTAAACATTCAACCAAGAAACCTAACCCATAACCTTTATGATTTCCTTATTAATGCTTTCAACTCCTAACCGTTGAGGAATTGTACTTTCTATTAGTTTCTATCATCAGCGCATCCACATGAGATTATGATTATCAGACGGAAATACTTGAACAGGTTTAGAAAATAATTATATGAAAAACGTAATAGGTGCCTAAAAATTTCATGTTTGCCCTCGATTTTCCTGGGATCCCATCGTCAGATCCTGGCTTGGTGACAATGGGACCACCTCGGGAGTATACTGTTTCGAATACAAAAGTAACTCATTGAACTCTTTCTCCTAGTTGAAGTCAAGAACGCCAAGTTTTTTTAGGTTTTATAAGTAGGTACAGACGGCTACACATCAAGCTATACATTTCCAGTATAAGCTGGTCTCGCATTGTATAGGATTTCCGTACAATGCGAGATCAGCGTAAACTGGAAATGTATAGCTTGATGTGTAGCCGTCTGTACACAATGACTTCTGTAAGGTTTTCATAGAAGAAAGCGGTCTCATTATTGAATTTCTCCTCAAAGCAAGTCTATTAAAAAGAAGGAATCTAAAAGCAATTCTTTATTATGGTTTTTATATGCTTGTTTATGTGGAACATAAAGTATAATAAGTAGTGAACTCTGAGAGTGAACTCATCTAACTTCGTGATAAAGGCATTTGTGTACAGCCCTATGATACCGCTCAAACCAAATATCACCGAAATAAGCGAATCACAGAATTAGATGAGTTCACCATAATTTAAACTTATATCTGAATAAAAGAAAATTCTCTAGAACTTTCCTTTTAAGGGTAAATTTCAAAGCTGTTTCTTGTTAACAAAAAAACACGTGCACGTGTTGTACAGTCAGTGCCCAATGTTATCTGACCCCTCGTATAATGAAGAAGATTGAAAGTGGTATGAGAAGAGAGGTCAGGTAATATTGGCCCTGACTGTACTATTTTCAGTCGATCTCAATTATTCCAAATCCTTTTCAAAACACGCTACGGCGCTTTAATTATTACTTTTATTTTTTCTTACGAATTTCATTTCGCAACATTCTTTGAGTGGGCTTGTTTACGTTAATCCAAATACAGAATACAAATCGTTTAAAAGCGACTAACGAAAGAATGCTCATTTTACGAATGAGTTTTATTTGTTAGAAAAACTCGAATAAAAATGCGAAAAAAAGTAAGAAACGAATGCTCGTAACAAAAGAATTTTCATAAAGTTTACTCATGAACAAAATTCTGCCGTCATACAATTTTTGTTTCTTATGTTTCGTATAATGTATATATTATACTAGCTTGTGCCTGCGACTTCGCCCGCTACAACTCAAAAATTATCCCACGGGAAGATACAATCGTGACAAAAACTATGCTATGTGTTAATACAGGTTATAAACTTTCTGTGTACCAATTTTTATCCAAATCCGTTTAGTAGTTTTTGCGTGAAAGAGTAACAAACATTCATCCATCCATACATCCTTGCAAACTTTCGCATTTATAATATTAGTAGGATGTAGGACCCTCTACTGAGAGGACTCAGGCCTTCTCTTTGAGATGGGGCCAGCTTCTATTCCACCGCGCTGTCCCAGAGCGGGTTCGTTTAAGTATATTTGGTTTAAACTTGTGACTTATGCATTGAATTTAATGTTGAAATGCATTGAACTTGCCAGTCTTTTATCCGACATTAGATATTCAGATTTATTCTCGTACGTTCCATAAAACGGAACTAAGACTTTATAACAAAAGCTTTATTTTATTTTGTCCGTGTACTAACAAGTCAGCATCTCCAAAAGGTATCTAATAGTACACTCGCATTTCGCCAGTTTTGTAATAGGGGCTGAGCCTATTGTCATCAACCAAATCCACAAATCCCGACTCGACTCGGTGTCCGAGGCTTAGAAGCCTAAGGAAATTTCGAAGAGACTGAGAAATTCCTAACGGAAAATCAAATAGCAATTTGCCCTACCCAGGAATCGAACTCAGAACCTCAAGCACAGCAGCCGCGATCCACGACCACTAGAGATCAACGAGGCAGTTAATACCGAGTAACATATTTTTTAATAAGTATCACTATCACTACTCACTACATAGTATAAAACAAAGTCGCTTCCCGCTGTCTGTCCCTATGTATGCGAAGATCTTTAAAACTACGCAACGGATTTTGATGCGGGTTTTTTTAATAGATAGAGTGATTCAAGAGCAAGGTTTTAGTATCTTTTTTGCACCTGTGCGAAGCCGGGGCGGGTCACTAGTTATATTTTTTTATTTTTTTTATATTCCACAACTATCACACAACGCCATCTAGTCCCAAGATAAGCAGAGCTTGTGTTATGGATACTAGACAACTGATAAACATACTTATATATTTCTAAATACAATCATAATAGATAAATTACACCCAGACACAGGACAAATGATCGTGCTCATCACACAAACATTTGTCCTGGGTGGGAATCGAACCCACGACCTCCGGCATAGCAGTTAGGGTCACTAACCACTAGACCAACAGGCCAGTCTAAATATATATAATAATATATACATATAAATACCTAATATTACAGAGAGGTAAAGTTTATGAGGTTGGAGGGTAATCCCTGAATCTACTGAACCGATTTTGAAAATTCTTTCACTTGGGAAGCTTTATTATCCTGAGTGTCATAGGCCAAATTTAAAACGTTCCCGTATGATAATATCCGACTAAAATGCTAGCGAAGCCACGGGGAAAAGCTAGTTTGGTTATAAATCAAAGTGACTACTTTTTGTACATACACATACGACTTTGACATGGTAATCACGGCCATCATTTACAAACAACAGGTGCATGTAAGTGGTTAACGAATGTGCGTCGTTGCAGCCAATCAGAGCGTGGCAATTGAGGTGTCAGTGAACAATGATGACGACAGACAGACGGATGTCCAGAAACAACGCGCGCCTAATTGCACTATTGTCTCAGCGCTGAGAATTACATATATATTTTGACAGTAACCTCTTTAGGTATAGAAAGTAGGACTTTCTAAACTTTTAATTTGAGGTCTTTTGTAGTTTAGCCAATTTCAAATTTAAATCGTAAAAAAATTCATAATGTACTTAATTCAAACTTACTGGCATTTACAGGCGATAAAAAAACTGCCCAAGTGCAAGTAGGACTTGCACATGAAGGGTTCCGTACCATGACTTCTTTTAAGTTTTTCTGTAATCTATACGTGTCGAACTAATTTCTGTATTTTTTTCAGAATTTTAGGCTTAGCAGTTTCGGAGATAAGTGGGGGGAATGGTCGGACAGACAGACACACGATCAGTGATCCTATAAGGGTTCCGTTTTTTCCTTTAGAGGTACAGAACCCTAAAAACAGAAGCAACAGGCCCTGTCGGGGAACGCATTTTTTTTATATATGTGTGTGTTTTCTGCCTACCCCCATGGGAAAAGGGCGTGAGTTTATGTATGTTATGTTTCAAATTAACACAAAAAAAGCACCAATAGTTATACTAGTTCGATATGAAATGGAGACAGTTTAAAAGTGAGCATGCTGGCTGCATAGGTTAAATTCAAATCTGCAGCTTCGAGCTTCTAAATGTATGTTTCGAGTATTCTTCTGAAATAATGTACTTACGCGTTCAACTTTAAGGGATAGTTCAGCCTGAAGAAGGTCTGCCCATGCACAGCCATGCTGAAGTAACTGGCCTCTTGGGTGTTTGATATCCAGGCAGAAATCTCGCGTGGGCTTTCTCCAACTGTGAAAAAACATCATTTGAAGTTAATCTTTCCTGTCCCACATCTATCTATATCTATTGGCCTAGTTCTGTTCCGTCTCCTGCTGATATGGAGGGAAGAGGAAATGATGTTATTCTTAGTCCTCCACTATTCTTTTGTGATTAATTTCTTAGCGGGATACAAGACAGTTAAATCGTTTCTCTGGGACTTCGTCGGGCTTCATTGTCTGGCCGCTTTTCTTGAGGCCTCTTTTCGATATTCGCGAAATCTTTCATTGGTCAAAGAATGAGATCAAATGAACAGAGTAGATAGCATATTGAATACATTAGGTGTACGAATGCTGAAAATATCAGGTAACATACTCAAACAAATGAATAAAGCTAAAATACCTATAAACTAATTTTAAGCAAATTGCGAACTTAACGCTTACGAAATCGCGGGTCAAGGATAGTCTTAGTCTTTATTTAAATACCTAAACAAGAATTATAAACGGTTAACAGTTTACTTAAATACCTACTTTAAAAACGTATTACATACCTACTCATTAGATCAAAATATAGTGTTTGGTAGAGAAGCCATTGAACCTAGGTCAATAGTGCAGTGCTGCACGGTTGAGTTCAAGGCTACGCTGTGACCGCCACAAATTGGAGTCTATGCGCTGCGGCATGTTTATTCGTACCACAATAACTCTCCAAATAATTTGGTGTCGAGTGAATATTTTGATACCATTTTGTAGATAGACTCGAATAAAAAAAAAAAAAACATAATCATGCACTAGAGTAGAGACGGTAAAAAACTAAGAGATACCCTTTGGTAAGACTTTCAGTTCACTGACTACCTGTAACGACTGCCAAAGATCTATATATGGCAGCCGGGACCAACAGCTTAACGTGCTTTCCGAGGCACGGAGGAAACTCGGTATGTAATGAATAGTCACCGTCTACAGAGCAACCTAAGCAAGCGCGGCTTAACCTAAAGATCAACCCGAGTGGCAGTTAATATAGGTAATATATTTTACCAGTAATGTTGAAGTCCAATGTAATAGGGGGCGAGCCTATTGCCACAAATCTAAACTACATGGCTGCTATAACTAAGATATTCCATCAGGAATATCCTAGTAGGGTAGTAGGTAGAGTAGTAGGTAGGGTAGTAGGTAGGGTAGGTAGGGTAGTAGGTAGGGTAGTACGTAGGGTAGTAGGTAGGGTAGTACGTAGGGTAGTACGTAGGGTAGTAGGAGGGTAGTACGTAGGGTAGTAGGTAGGGTAGTAGGTAGGGTAGTAGGTAGGGTAGTAGGTAGGGTAGTACGTAGGAAAAGGTACGTAGGTTTCGCCAGTTATATTTAAGTCTCTATGTAAACGGGGAAGAGCCCGGTCCATCAACTGGGCACAAATCCAGACACCTTAGCTGCTAATGAGAAATGTTGATGGAAACACCCAATAACACTTTGCCCGACCCGACTATTGTTTAAAGAATAATAAAAATATTTTTTAAAAGGTATATTTATATTAGGTAGGTATATTATTTGTCAAGGGAGACCCAAATGATATAACCCCTAATATCATTTGGGTCTCGGACAAAAAAAAACTAATTAGTCCGTCAAAAAGATTTCCAAAAAATATTGACCACATATTTTTTCTTTTTTTACGTAAACAAAAAATGAAGACAATACAGTGCTTCGAAAACTCGTGTGACGTCATATGATAGTACATTTTGTACGTTCAAGTGACGTTGCAAGCCCCACTCCATGATCTTTGACGCGCTATAGCTTCGTCATTTTTTATTGATTTGATGAAACAAAAAACACGTATCTAATATTTTTCGATAATCTAACTGATGGACTATACAGAATCATATTTTTTTGAGTTAGTCCGATCGATCCCCTATTCCTCCAAGACTATTTTTATTTCAAAGCTTTGAACTAAAGTAAACCTTTGCATAACCTTTCGGGGATTAATGGCTGATGTCATGAAATGTCAAATGTTTTATAATGTAATATTTGTCAAGCTGTGCATTACATCATTTAAATAAGTTCCTTTGAGAAACTTACGATGCAACTATGTGTCGTGACTAGTAATGTAAGTGGTGAGACAAGTTTACGGTTATTACATAATAGTATCTAATATGGCGACAGGAATTCAACTGAAAGTGGTCCAATTCAAGTTTCTGGTTTTCTGTACATTTAGTAAGCTGTGGTACTCAGAGATATCTAATGATTACTTAAGCCGTCATTTAGTAAAGATTTGACATACTTTTGTATGACAAAATTGTCAAAGCTGTTACTAAGTGATGGCCTAAGTTATCATTAAAGCTCTCTGAGTGCGGCAGTTAGTGGAGCTCGTGGCTTAATAATAACTGCCGGTCAGGCCGATCTTTAGGTTAAGCCGTGCTTGTCTAAGTTCCATTACATACCGAGTTTCTTTCGTGCCTCAGAAAGCACGTTAAGCCTTTGGTCCCAGCTCCTATTTATTTATCTCTGGCAGGCGTTACAGTAGCCTGAAAGTCTAACAATCTGCAGTCTTTCAAGGGTATCGTATTCGTAGACAGGAGTATAATTTCAAGTCTCTTAAAAAAATACGTTTTTTTTTTGTAATATTTGCATTACTTGTTGAAGGTAAAAAGGACCCTTTTTATTTTATTCGTATACAATTTACATGTTTATGTAAATTCATAGCTTTTTAAGGCAATGGCGCGCCTTATAACTATGAATGAAAATTTTCGAAAAAAAATGTTAATCCAATCGCCTTTGACATAAAATGAAGAGTTTCTCCATTATTGCTTTATCTTAATCTCATAAAATAATACAACCCAACTAAAATTGGTGTAGAAATATGAATTGACGTCACAAATGACGTCAATCTTTAAAAATGTTATGTCAAACATTGCACAAGTACCTAAGTTTATACAAAATATGGTGAATTGAGACATCTGGTTTCTTAGTGACCTAATTATTCCATTTTGTAAAGAAATCGTCATCTACCTTGTTCCAATGTTGGACTCAGCTTTTAGTCTAACCTGATGAAGCTGAATACCAGTATTAACATGGAGCGACTGCCTATCTGACCTTGACAAGAAATTCATGCGGAAAATAGTATTGTGTGTGTATGTAGTAAAGGCACTTTGCTTAAATTATTATGTCATCTAATTAATCGGATCTAAACATCGAATAAGATGCATAAAACGCAACTCTGACTTCCACTTTCGTCATAAACTACATAATAAAAGACAGCCGAATGCACTAATGACTATATAAAGTACATGGTACATACTGAAACAGAAAAAGAATACAGCAATTAAAAGATTGCCATTTTGTAAATACACCATGTGCAAGGACCACAAAAATTGTGACATTATACTATGAAAACAAAACATTGTAAACACTAAAAGTACCTTGCAAGGGGCGCATATATAATATATCTGGTTCGGTTTATCGAACTAGAATAACAAACGTTAACAATCTTTTGCGGTCTAATCCGAATATTTTAGGGATTCGGTGAATATTGGATGTCGCCTGCGGCCTGCGCGTGTGTAAATACGAAATACCTTCTAGAAAGACATACACTGATCTTATTGGTGACATTCTTCAGAAAGGACAGGTGCGTATGTACTCGTAACCATCGTGCGTGTATGACCAGACAGATGCATGAATGTGGACGAGGCAAAAGGAGTATGTAAGGATCCTAGCAGGTGGCGTTCTGTGGTATCTGCCCCGTTGGGAATGGGCGTGAGTTTATGTATGTGTATGTACCTTCTAGTGTTTATTCAAACGTGGTTTCCTTTTTCGAAGGATTAGACCTTGACATTAAAAATGAACCTTATTTTTCATTCAGAAATAATATTTGTTGCTAATAAGGATTGGAAAAGATAATTTTATAGATGCCAGTAGCGGCAACCAATGCACTTAAAATCTTAATCCATTTAATACTGTGGCTCTGTTGGCATCGGTTACTTCGAGAGTAACTGGAAGCTCTTATAGAACTTGGGGAAAATAAATAAATTTGTATTTAGTTTCTTATTTAATCCGCATTTCATTTTATTCCTAGATAATCAGAATAATTTAAGTTAGTATTTACGGGAGGCTGATCCTTCCCGAGGGCCACGAAAACGACGCTTCAAGCGAATTTACCTTGTGCTGCAAGCGTGAGCGTCGTTTTCGTGGCCCTCGGGTTAGCAACGAAATCTGCAAAGAAAATGTAAAGGCAATTGCCTTGTAGTGAAATACAAACTTCTGATAAAATGTCAATTGTCGTTGTGATTTTTTATTTTATATTCTAGACCGTACCTAGACATCTTCCAATTACAGAGATTTTTACAGATTTAATTACTTTATTTATTTTGCTATTTACTTTATTCTTAGTATTTTTCCAGTTTTTTATGTTGTAATTATGTTACTCAACAGCAGCAACACAATGTTTTAAGTGCATTTTATTAAGACTTACGTAAAACGTGATTTTACACCCGGAACCGGAACCCGGAACCACGTTCAGACCGGCACCTCATGAGTAGCTTGGTATCCTACGGCGCAAATGTTCATATGGCCACCGGTGGTACATCACCGCCCCATGAACCAAAAGTCTTGCCAAATTACATCCACCTCCTGAGCTGTACTATGAAAATTTGTCTATTTTACTATGCGGGGACGGTAAATACAATATTTTCTCTCATGGCGGCGCACATTTATTAGTACATTGAAAGTATAGTGTGACGTGGCCACCGGTGGTACACCCCGCCGTGGCAGCAAATACTCCGTGCTCCACCGGTGGTACACGCCGGTCTGAACGTGTTAAAAGTCATCTCCCAGCAATATTTTTTGTGTTTTTTTCGAATTATTTAGTTTGATGTACGGAATGGATTAAATAATTCATCATAGTAAAAGATTTAGTCAAAATACTCACCAGAATAAGAGAACAGGGGGTGATCACTGGAATGATTGTGGAACTTAGACCACATGCAAAGGGTAAACTCCTTTAGGTCTGGGATATCCTTCTCGTACTCCATGTACTGGTAGAACAGCTCCTGGTTCATGGACACCTTGTGGATGCTGCAGGTGTCACTCATCTGGCTCGAAGGACTTAACAGGCTCACTTTATTGCCCGACGCATATTGCGGGATGGGCCTTCGGTTCACAATCTTCACTTGTGGACTGGAAAAAAAATGTTACATAACATACCTTCACACCTGAAATCCCCGAAGGGTTAGGCCAGTTATGTTTAAATTCCATGTAATAGGGGGTAAGCCTATTGCCATCAACCGGGCAGGAATTCCCAATGGATAATCAAATATGTCTTTGCCCGACCTGGCAATCTAATCCAAGACCTCTGGAATTTATTCTAAGTTAACACACCGAAGTGATTCTACATCTTTCTTTTGTTTTGATTCGAGCCGGTTGACGGTAATGGACATACCGTCATATTAATATCACTTAATCATTACTGGCAAAATGTGAGTGATTGAGCTATTTAAGCGTGTTGTTACTAATTATCAGTCTACGTATACGATATAATGCTTTGTCCTGAATGACTGACGGATCAACGCACAGCCTAAACCGCTGAACGTAGAGACTTAAAACTTGAAAGGTGTATTCTTTGTATAACGCAGGGATCCGATAAGAAAGGATTTTTCGAAATTCTACCCCTTAGGGGGTGAAAAATGGGGGAAAAGTTTGTATGGGACAACGTAATTCCTTGGTTCAATCTTCTTCAAATTTTGCTTAAACCTTTTTTAACAGAATTCATGGAAGACGTGTTTCGTATTTTATGGAATTGTATCCCCTAACGGAGTTAAAAAATTGTATTAAGTTATTTGGGGGTGATTTGCTTCGAAGTTGATATCAATACTCTATAGTGCTATTGATTTATAAGACATTTTATTTTGACACATTTTTGATAACTCAACGTCAAATCATGCGTCAAATGAAGTACACTTCAACCAACTTATCTGTGAAACGGAAAACCACAGAACTAAAATAAATGCACCTATTTTGACCTTACCGAAGCAACTTTTCTTGACAAGCAGCCAAGCAGCGCCTCTTTCATTTCACAGTACTTCCAGGGCTTGAAGTCTGTCAACGATGTCCTCCAACTAACTTTTCAATTAGCTTGCTCTTAGCTTGCATGAAACTTGACTGGCTTGCTTTAGTAGACGACAAACATTGGGATTCTGACCTACAGGAAGCAGCCCCAGCCTTAAGCGAGTCGACTTATTTGTGAACTTTTTTCTATGCCTAATGCTGAAATTCTGTCAGATTACTGACGCATAATACTACAAACGACAAGACAAGTGGAAGACAAGTGGCTTTCTGGCATTATAGATGAACTAGATGTTCATCGCATTTTCAGATGAAGTCTACAATCTCTCTAACCAATGAACAAAGATACATCTATTATATTTTACTTTCATGTTTATTTCACCTTTAATTAAATTTCTACACTTTATTAAAGATTGTTATATTTTACAAGTTTTCAAAAATTTTATCGAAATTAGTTATATGGTTTAACCTGGGTTTACCACAAATAATAACGTAAAAAACTAAAAAAAAACGACTTCTACGCGGACGAAGTCGCGGGCAAAAGCTAGTCATACATAAATGGTGGATGGGACCCCGACGCGAACATTTTTATTGGTAATTTAAAAAAAAAATAGTTGTTCCATACATTTTAGTGTTCCACTATTATCATATTTGAGATTTGTAGGAAACAATCGCTTTTCTTTTTCGCGTCAGTTTCCCATGCATCCTGTAATATCTGTTTTTTTCAAAGCGAAGTATTTACCGGGGATCTAAAGACCTCTCTGAAGTGTGGTAGGTGGAGTACATCACAGTAGACTCCGGCACGATCGGATGCCAGTCACTCTCCCTCGCCAGCGCCGCTCCAATGAGCACAATCACGGTGAATATCCACATTTTCTGTAAAAACAAAAAAAAAACTTTATTTTGAAGTGAGACGTATAAAGATTGGAAATAGTGCGTCAGGTGAACAATTAAATGTGAAATTCTTAAGTTCGTTTAAAATAATAGAATAACTGTTATTCGCATAGCAAAACCACTTATTCATAATCAATGCTACAGTTTATTTATTGATAAATACAACGAAAACGAAATCGAAGCGTTTAAAATCTTCCTCGAAACGGAATAAACCAGTTATAAAAAACGGCAGACTTTTAGGCCGTGTCCGCCAATTATGATATCCGCCACTTAGAAGTAGATAGTTGGAAGGAACAGTTGTATTTGTATCCTAGAATGTTTCCGTGTGTGCCTCTCATATTCCTGTCTGTCAGTTTACTAAAGATAACAGCACACTAGCTAGCAAAAATTCATAGAACTAAACGTTATAAAAAAAACAAAATCACAAAAAACTGAAAAATAAACTTCAGAAGAAAAATCAGCTTCTGAAGTCGGTTACATTTGTTTGTTTGTTTTTTTTTTGCCATGCTTTCAACTCCTAGCCGTTGAGGAGTTTTACCTTCCATCATCAGTTCATCAACATGAAGTGATGACTGCTAGATACGAATACCTACTTGAAAAGCTTTAGAAAAAGCACGAAACGTGATGCCTATACAATTTGAGGGTTGCCCTCGATTTCTCATCAGGCCCCCTACTATGACGTCTTAAAACAGTCCTAACTTAATGTTATTCCAGTGTGGAAACGTGACAGAACTATACAGGGTGTCTAGCGCCATCTCTCCTCCACACTGGATTAAGAATAAGTTAGGAATGTTTTAAGACGTCATAGTAGGGCCCCAGATCCGGACTTGATGACAATGGGACCAACTCGGGAGTATACCCTAACACAAAAAAAATTGAATGACGGAGCTTGCGCAAAAATTAAAAAAAAAAAACGATCACACGAATAGTGAACCTCCTCCTTTTTATTAGCAGTCAGTTGACATTGACAATAGTAGGTACTTCACGAAACTCATCTTCATCTAACTGCCTAGCCTTTTCCCAAGTACAAGGAAAAAAAATACATTCTCACGAATAGAGATCCTCCTCCTTTTTGGAAGTCGGTTAATAATTTTCTTCTAAAGGAAACCTAGTTACCTTATATTTTCATTCACTTTCATTTTCACAACGTGATTAACAGGTTGGAATTCATAGAATTATTTCATTCTAAGATATGCTTTCCAGGCAGCTCTGGCAGCGGAACGCAATCATAAACATATTACCGAGTTCCCCTTAGTCTGGCTTCAGTCAGGCGAACCCGAGCTTAAACAGGAATTACAGGTTTCTCACAGGTCATGGTAACTTGCAACGCAACAAGCTTGAAGGAAAATAATTTACTCCAAGCTCAAGTTCTTTTTTTTTTTAATTATTTTCCTTCAAGCTTGTTACGTTGCCTTTTTGTCAATGTTCTACATCTGACTGCGAATTTGAACAAACTGCACATCACATTTTATGGGAGTGTTATAGTCTTTGGCAGAATGAACGTAATATTATGTTAAATAGTGTACAGGTTACATCCGGAGTTATTTAGGTATACGGACTTTGTAGAAACTAGAACAAATTTCCGTGCGTTCAAGCAATTTTGTCATACCTATTATTGGAATCAAATATAACAGCTCACAACTTAGGACCCAGTAATATTAATGACAATCATATTCGTGGTGCTAGGCAACTGGGCTTATCTCAGTTGTATACGTCCCTGTGTGCCTATTGGCCTTGTTCTGTTCTGTCTCCTGCTGATATGGTTAAGTGGAAACTATGTTTTTTCCTACTCCTCCGCTATTCTTTTCTGATTAATTTCGTTGCGGGATCCAAGACAGTTAAATCATTTCACTGGGACTTCGTCGAGCTTCATTGTCTCGGCGCTTTTCTTGTGGTCGCCACTGTTGATTCTGGCTAACAGGAGTTACAGTGGTTTGGGAATAGTGTGGCGGACTTGTCCCAAAAAAAAAAAAAAAAAGGAAATAAAGGTAGATAGGGAGGACGGGTACCGTTCAAATCTATTTCTCCAACACTCCAGTGAATGCGAAAAATTTCCTTTGCTTTGCAAAGGATTTATTCGGTACACATACAATTACTGATGACTACTATTACAACTTGTTCTTGATAATTGCATCCAGTAAAAAAATGTTGTTGAACACGAAATATTAGGTTATATCATCGTCATTCGTGTTTTGGTTTGCTGTGTGTCATTATCATTATCATTACGTAGCCGACTGTCATTCCATTACTGTCGAAATGCCGACACGCGTGTTTGTTATTTAGCAGCTATTACACACACTTCTTTATTGATCTGTCAGAATTATTGCCTCATTTAGAAATTAAATTATCATAGCAGGTTTTTAGGCAGTTAATGATTTATTTGTATTATGCATTTCAAGAAAAAAAACAAGTTTAAATTATGCCAGGGTCAATCAGCTAGCGAAAGGCCCCGCCCCCCCTCGTGGCAGAAATAATATCCGTTGGATGCGAGACGTAGGTACGGGACCCGGCAAAGTGGCGACACTTAAGGGAGGCCTATGTCCAGCAGGAGTCTTTGGTCAACTGGACCTACTCGAACTGGACCCAAGAGTTAAGTCGAACAAATTACATTTTAAAATGATTTTTTTACATACATTTATTGTGGGTCCCGTTGACCAAAGGCTCGCAGTGGACGTCTTTCGGCTGAAACGATGATGATGAAATCCTCCTAGGGCGTTTCCTTTGGCGTTGCCACTCACATCTACTTCCTTTTACTCATCCTCTCCACATGACTACCCCACTTAAGTATACTTTTAAAAATATTGTCACTACATCTTCTTTTAAACCCCAACGTTCTCGTATAACCTCATTCCTCAATTTATCATTCAGAGTTGCACCACATTACTTCGCAAGGAACTCATTTCCACAGCATTAATTCTACTTTCATGCCTCGTTTGCCACACCCAACATTATAAATGATACGAGTATAAAGTTAGTACAATAAAGATCATGATTAAATACTACTAACCAAAAACGTGAATAATTACGTTTCGTTTGACCATTGTGAGTGTTAATGATCCCGGAGAATCAAACATGCACTATATTAGACACTAGCGGACGTCCCGCGGTATTACCCGCGTAGTTCCCGTTCCCGTGGGAATATAGGGATAAAAAGTAGCCTATGTTACTCGTGGATAATGTAGCTTTCGAATGGTGAAAGAATTTTTAAAAACGGTCCAGTAGTTTTTAAGCCTATTCATTACAACCAAACAAACAAAGTTTTCCTCTTTATAATATTATTATATTATTAGGAATCAGAAGTGAAATACGTGAACAAAATAAACAATGTTTAATATCTTTTGAATTACACTTTTACAAAAATATCAAGACAAACATTTTAAACAATAATCAAATAGAAATAGCACTAGCAAATGGAATAATCAGTACACGAGCAAAAACATAAACCAAAATTAGCGAAGCACACGATATAGTCGGGTAGCAAGTCCTTTCCGAGCGCCGTCCAAGCAAAAAGTGACCGCTGCACCGCCGCTCGCCTCGTTTTATGAACTTCTGTCGAATGCCGCACGTCGACCGGACGCTAACCGCACGGTTACTGGCTGATGTCGTGACTTTGAGCCAACACGGCCTCTCCTGACGCTCTGACGTCCTCGTCAGCTTCCAACAAGGCGGCTGAGTCTTCGCTGTCTCCTTGATAGCGTGTCTCACAACGCCAGTGGGGCGTGCTGGCACGGGGGAGTGCCACGCACAACTACGCCTGTAGGGCGCGCTGGCACCGTGGAGTGCCGCACACAACTGCGCCTGTGGGGCGCGCTGGCACTGTGGAGTGCCGCACACAACTGCGCCTGTGGGGCGCGCTGGCACTGTGGAGTGCCGCACACAACTGCGCCTGTAGGGCGCGCTGGCACCGTGGAGTGACGCGCTTAACACGTCAGTAGCGCGCTGGCAGCCTGGAGCTACGCGCTTAACACGACAGTAGCGCGCTGGCAGCCTGGAGCTACGCGCTTAACACGACAGTAGCGCGCTGGCAGCCCGGAGCCACGCGCTGTACACGCCAGTAGGGCGCGCAGTCGGCCTGCAGCGACGCGCTCGGCCTGCAGCGAGGCGCTGGGCTTCAGCGAGGCGCTCGGCCTGCAGCGAGGCGCTCGGCCTGCAGCGAGGCGCTCGGCCTGCAGCGAGGCGCTCAGCAACGTCAGAAGGCGCGCAGTCGCCTTGCAGCGACGCGCTCAGCAACGCCAGAAGGGCGCGCAGTCGCCTTGCAGCGACGCGCTCAGCAACGCCAGAAGGCGCGCTCGGCAACGCCAGTAGGGGGCGCAGTCGCCTTGCAGCGACGCGCTCAGTAACGCCAGTAAGGCGCGCTGGCACCCTGCAGTGACGTGCACGTTCACGGCGTCATTGTGGCAAAGCCCTGGCAACCACTGCTAAGGCCAAGCAGCGTTGCGTTGCGTCCATCCTTGTGTAATGGTTACTCTGCAAACAAAAACAAACAAGTTTACAACAGAATTTTGTTCCGCTCGATCAGTCCTGACCAAACTTTAGTTCCATTGGGTGGCACCAAATTCGACTCTCATTAATTAAATCAAATGTACTGGAAATTATCGAAAATACAACACTACTTTGACTCAACTACCTTGAGTCATATACCATAGTCGTTCACACCAACCTTAAAAATTCTATTGCAACAAAAACTGCTGAAATCATCGAGTAAAACCTTTAACACCAAGGCTCTCTAACCGAGTAGTACAACAAGAGAGTAATCTCATTCATTAAGGAACATTCAAGTCGAGAATCAAATTCAAAGAAACATTCACCAAACAAAACTTGTCAGACAAGAATACGAATAGGAACATAGGGATGTAAAGCACATTGTTAGCATATCACACAGACTTCTTCCACATCACTGTAGGCATAGGCTCCAAGTTTGCATACCCCTCAGATGTCGACTTCCACACACACTGTAGGCATAGGCTCCAAGTTTGCATACCCCTCAGATGTCGACTTCCACACACACTGTAGGCATAGGCTCCAAGTTTGCATACCCCTCAGATGTCGACTTCCACACACGCAGCTGAGGTCACGCGCTTGACCAAACCACACGTTCATAAGTAATGGTTACTATGCAAAGAGACAAAACCTGACCAAACATCTACGACAGAACCTGACCAAACATCCATTAGGTCCTACTCTCGTTGATAAAATCAAACGCGGCTAAACTGGAAATTATCGAAAATACAACAAAAAACATTATTGCGTCAAAAAAATGCCAGGTTCACAAAAATCATCGAGTAAAACCACAGATCTCTAACTGACTAGTAAACAAGTCTATCTCCCGTGTGTATCACTATTTGACTTAACACTACGGTCTTTCCAGACCCTGACCTCAACCAGAGCTAAACGCACAACATACAACAAACACACCCACTGTCTACTCGAGTTTCCTCAAAAACCTTCAATTTTAATCAGACTACGACTACACAATAATTACTGGTACTGTCTAACACAATACAGCCGATAGAATCTCTTGGCTTGCAACCACAACTTTACTTCATCAAAATCCTTATAAACATCAACTGATACGTAACTCATTGTCATCTTTCTTAGCCTATCATCCTATCATGTGTATTATAAAGCAACTTCTATAATAAAGCAAAACTTATCAGACTTTACAGTGCACCTGTATACGGCCTACGTCTTCACACGAAAACAAGTCAACTGATCATATTGCGTAGGGGTTTGCATTTACGCAGACCATGATTATTCGAGTTTGATGTGCCAACAACTGCACTTTTTGGTTTCAAATATACGGAAAACAAGACTTTTGACTGTATTTTGTTTTGTTCATAATTGCGGCTTTTATTTGAGCATCAGATATCACAAATCACAACGTTGCCCCTCACCAGGAATTTCTCCTGTATCGTGGGTACCTTCACAAATATTTAAACTCACATACACAAGTACCCGACTTAAAAAAAAACTATCTGTAGGTCATACAGGTACTTGTACTCGTAACGTCATTATAGCACAGTGACCATATCGACTTCACGCGGACACAATGACCGAAATTTGTGTTTAAAATGAGTCCACGTGCTGTTATTGGTCAACCAATCGTTAAGCGACGTATTAGCACCACCATGTAAATAACCACCAATGCGTCCGAGGCATTGCCAATCACCCCAGTGACCTTATAAACACACACATAACATCACGCCTGCAATCCCCGAAGGGTTAGGCAGAGGTACCCAGTATACCCACATTTCGCCGGTTATGTAAGACATAAGCTTAAACATGTAATAGGGGTGAGCCCATTGTCACAAACAGGGCACAAATCCAGAAAATAACACTTTGCCCGACCCGGGAATCGAACCCAGAACCTTCATGCTCATAGTCGCGCTTACGACTACTAAACCAACGAAATATTAAAATGGTTCGATCTTACTTGTATCAGGAACAAAAGTAAACCAATCCTGTCCGGAGCGTCGCCTCAACCGCGAGAGCGGTTACACAGGACTTCGCGTCCTCACGCGGCTCCTACGACGATCTCGTTCGCGCTTGGAACGGCGATCGGATCCCGAAACTTGCTACGTACGTGAACTTCCACTCCGCTTATGGTGGCTACAAGATCGCTTAGAACGAGAGGCACTAGTTTTTGAACGCGAACAACTCGATCTATCCATTGCCAACTACTACCCGCTTTTATCTAAAATTAAAAGCCTGAAAACTAGTTTTTAACTTGTGGGCGAAAAGAATCCACTATCCCACTTCTGATATTAGGAATCAGAAGTGAAATACGTGAACAAAATAAACAATGTTTAATATCTTTTGAATTACACTTTTACAAAAATATCAAGACAAACATTTTAAACAATAATCAAATAGAAATAGCACTAGCAAATGGAATAATCAGTACACGAGCAAAAACATAAACCAAAATTAGCGAAGCACACGATATAGTCGGGTAGCAAGTCCTTTCCGAGCGCCGTCCAAGCAAAAAGTGACCGCTGCACCGCCGCTCGCCTCGTTTTATGAACTTCTGTCGAATGCCGCACGTCGACCGGACGCTAACCGCACGGTTACTGGCTGATGTCGTGACTTTGAGCCAACAATATATTATATAGTGTAGAAATACTCGTAGCATACGACGACCAGACCTTTGTTATTTTTAAAAGCTCAAAGTTGGTCTGTGATGACTCTCTATACAGGTAAGAACGACCTGCGAATATAGAGTTTCGGCTGTCGTTACTTTGGCATGTAACAGGTAGTAAAGGTGTATAAAATAGTACCTTAAATTCGTTAAACTAAAAAGCTCAATATTATATTGTTTTCGGGATAACTTAAGAAATCTCGTCCTCCATTGCCGTTGCATTCATATCACTCCTCACACGGACTCCATTCATATTTGGTTTGGTCATAGGTGTTTGCACTCCCGACCCGTGGTACAACTGCGATGTCCAACTGGTTGTACTACGTTTGGTAGGTATGTACATATTTGGTAGTAGTTTTCATCTTTTAGCAAATAGGTTTATTAATTATTTTGGAGCAAATTGCGCTTTTGCATTGTTACGTTGCTGGAATGCAATGAAAGGCATGTTATTGGATACGATCATGATACGCTGAGATGATACGACATACATATCTACGCCTATAGCCACATTACTCATTTAATGAGTTCCAGTAACTGGTAAAATATAAAATGTTACAGTTAATAATGTGCAAAAGGTTTATTATGAAACGTATTGTGGAATGCAATGAATACCTGATGAATTTATTGGCAAAAGCTTTACAAATATGTGAAACTAAATGTACGTTCTGTCGTACATGGTCGTCCGTCATTAAAAAATGACAGACTTACTGAATTTTTAAGTCTATACAAATCTCTGCAATTTGGAAAATCAAATCGAAGGATTAAAGAAATAGTTCTTCACTGGGAAATATTGTTTATACGTGGACGATTTTGAGGTAGCGCCACCGCGACGCCCGCCGCCCGTCCATGTTCAGTTTTTTCTGGCCGGACTGTAGTGAAGCATGAGCGTGTGATAGGCCCAAAACTCTTTAGGGATTACAAGCGTGATGTTTTCTATACATTTTTTTTATACTGACGAATGTTAAGAAAGTACTTTGGTATAACACACAAACTTGTTACTAACTTTGTAATACATAGGACAGGCCCCGAGGGTCATCCCTGGGGAATCCAACTTTTCCGCTGGTTATTTGGATGACAAAGTTATGTCGAACATAGTACTGATGGATCGACTTTGATTTTCAGTGAACTTCCATCTTGTTAGTGTACTTGTAGGTAGAACAATCATCATCCACAGGCTGACTTCGTCCACTGCTGACGTCTCTTTGATTGTGTCAAGCTCCTCGTTCTTATGCTAGCCTCATCCGGTAGTATGTAGGTACGAACGTACCGAACGTAGGGAGAAACGCCCAAATATCAGGGGACACCCATATATTATTTATTTAAACTATAATGCACAAAAGTGGTACATAGGCGGACTTAATGCCACAATGCATTCTCTACCAGGCAACCTTAGGGTCAAATAGGACAGCGTTGTGGGATTACAAAAATAAATAAATTAGGAGAATACTTAACTTTCCCACTTTATATACTTGGGAATCGTTCGTAGAATGACCCTACCTAACGAGTGTTTTGATACCGGATACCGGAGCAGTGGTGGCCCAGTGGTTGCCCCGACTCACGATCAGTCAGTCGTGGGTTCGAAACTTCGAACCCAAGCAGGCGCATTACTTTTTGTAATTCATATCATCACCACTGCTCTCAAAACGGTGAAGGAAAACATCGCGAGGAAACCTGCATGTCTTAGAACCAATAAATTCGAAGACATTTGACATCTACTAACCCGCACTGGGCACGCGTGGTTGATAATAGCGCATCCATCTACTAGAGATGAGGCCTGAGTCCCTGCAGTGGGAACATTATAGACTGATGATGATACCGGATACCTACATATCTACCTAATAAAAACCTGTTGCTACTGAACTGAATTTATGAACCGGGTTAAATTTCAGATCGCTTCCAAGTAACTTTTTAATAAATGGCCTATCAATGAAAAGCGTGGAATTTTTACATGCGACAGTAACAAAATGAGTGTAGTTCCATGAAAAATATTGCATTCAGACTGCTCGTAGAATAATTTCACTCGCAGCTTTGTGTTGTAAAATTTTAATATTGATTGAAGCGGAGCGAGGGAGCGGAGAAACAGAGAAATATTGATTGAAGCGGAGCGAGGCTGGGGAGAGTCTGTTTCTCCGCCCTCGCTCCGCAGTGGACAGGCAGCCAAATTGTCCAATCAAATTAGTAGTTTCACCTCGGAATTTGATATACCCAATATAAACTCCTACACGCTTATATTTTGACATCCTAAAAGTTGTTACAAAACCCACTTAGGGTAGGATGTCCGCGTCTATTAATAAGCTAAGGTCAAAGGTTATACAATAATAATAACACATTTTAAACCCATGGAAAATTGCTATTGTCCATAGATAATGAAAGAAAATATTTAAAATACTTAATAGGATACAACATAATTCAAACGAGATATTTAATAAGAAAAGTAACAAAGCGCTCTTCTTCTTTCCACTTATTTATAAAATGGCTGCGCTCGACGGGGTTCGTCAATTATGGTTTCTATCATATACATTTAAGATTGCAGAAAACCATTTGAATTGATGCAAAATAAGATATGGGAGATGATGATAATGTTTATAAAGAACAGTTTTAAGTTTGCCTGTATATTTGACATGCGATGTCAACTATGTAATGGATGTCAACTATGTAATGGATGTCAACTATGGGGGTAGCTCAATCACTAACGAGGGTCAGGAAACGTCCCGTAGGGGCTGCGGGTTGTTCGTAAGAGATACCGCGCACAAGGGCCAAGAAGGACCATGGGTGGTTTTTAGTCAGTAGAAGTCTGACACTCCCTACCGCTCTGCCCAGAGCGGGAGTCATTTGATGATTTTCCTAAACCCAAAAAACATTGATTCGTATATCGATAATGTCATTTAGCAAAGACTAACTTAGACTAAACATATACAGGGTCAATTGAAAGCCAGAAGTAGACGTTCTATTGCAAGTATTGCAACATACAAAACATTAAATGGTACAGGTTTCAAATATCTGTGAACATCCGAATTAACACTTTGCGTCACTTGGTTTGCACCATATTTTTTTATGGGTCTTTGTTTACTTTATAAAGCAAATAGTATATATATATTGTTATGATTTTTTAATGTACAGTAAATGCAAGTAAATAAAAGAAAAACATTTCACATAGGATGACTTAAAGAGCCCATAATTATGTGAAATGTAACTTGACAATTTAATGCTACAGCCCGGCTGTAGCATTAAATTGTCAAGTTACAAGTTACATTTATATATGAGGTACGAGTACTATGTGGTGTTCCATTACCTTCTAACGTCAGTTGATATCATAACAAAAACACTTCATCATCATCATCATCAACAGCCTATTAATGCTCCCACTGCTGGGACACAGGCCTCCTCTCTTTTGTGAGGAAATGGGCTATAATCTACCACGCGAGCCCAGTGCGGATTGGTAGATGTCACACATGTCTTCGAATTTTTTGGTTCTAAGACATTCCGGTTTCCTCACGATGTTTTCCTGTCCCGTTTTGAGACAAATCGTTGTATATCCAACCAATAAATTGCACACGGAGCAGATACTAGAAACAAAATTTAAAATATAGATTTCAAATTTTCCATCGCGAAAGTACAAAAGCACTCGACTGCTTAATAATTTATTTATCGGATGCTTCAGTTGGAAATACGATTGAATAAACTTCAATGCTTGACACAACTTGGGCACGTGGTTTGAATGACCAGCATTTGCAATTTGAGTTTTTATTAGAAACATTCTAACTTATCTGAACTCTCCCTTTATCTGGTAGCTATCTATCTGATCTCTCCCTTTATCTGGTAGCTATCTATCTGATCTCTCCCTTTATCTGGTAGCTACCTATCTGATCTCTCCCTTTATCTGGTAGCTACCTATCTGATCTCTCCCTTTATCTTGTAGCTACCTATCTGATCTCTTCCTTTATCTGGTAGCTACTTATCTGATCTCTCCCTTTATCTGGTAGCTACCTATCTGATCTCTCCCTTTATCTGGTAGCTACCTATCTGATCTCCCCCTTTATCTGGTAGCTACCTATCTGATCTCTCCCTTTATCTGGTAGCTACCTATCTGATCTCTCCCTTTATCTGGTTGCTACCTATCTGATCTCTCCCTTTATCTGGTAGCTACCTATCTGATCTCTCCCTTTATCTGGTAGCTACCTATCTGATCTCTCCCTTTATCTGGTAGCTACCTATCTGATCTCTCCCTTTATCTGGTAGCTACCTATCTGATCTCTCTCTTTATCTGGTAGCTGCCTATCTGATCTCTCCCTTTATCTGGTAGCTGCCTATCTGAACTCTCCCTTTATCTGGTAGCTACCTATCTGATCTCAGTCGACCCATGTTGAATACTGGTATTCAGCTGCATACGATTAGACTGGCAACCGACCCCAACATACTTGGGAAAAGGCTAGGAAGGTGATGATGATCAATGACATCAAATGTTGACTTTTTAAAGGAGATGTCATATTTTGCGCGAATCGACATATTTTAAGCTATTGCATAGCTTCTATCGCGGGCCTTGAGCGTGGAGAGCGAATCCAGAAATTCCGTAACGAAAATATTCTGACCAGGTTGCTATGGTTACGGAAAATAACAAGGTTGTCAACTGAGGTTGTCAAATTAAATAATTAATTATTTGCATGTTGATAAAAAATGCTATGCAATAGCTTTACCGCGGCAGTCTCCGAGTGCCACATTTAGTTTTTTAATTTAATGCTGCGAATTAAGCATATAATAGAAGTGAGTTTGATCGCAAACCGGTAGCGTAAAGCCAGAAATAGCATCAATCAACACGCCACGTGATCAGGGTTGGAAAAAAAACAGTTTTTTTTACATTTTATAAAACAAACAGTTAAAAATGTTTTAAACAGTTGTTTTTTTTGTTTTTTTTCCTAAGTTAGTTATGATCCATTTTTAATTGATTAAGCCTGATATAATTTACTTTTATATTATTTTAAAAACTGCATGACCAAAATCTTAATTCAATACATGCGGTATGTTTCGACGTTCATTTTTAGTAGGGAAATCACCTAAACTTCTCTTAAAATAAGGGGAATACCCAAATCATTTGTTAAATATAATCACATTCACGAATTATGGAAGTTCTGGGAATTCCCCGGGGGACTTTACCGATGGAGTGTCTAAATAGAGCGGACTTTCTTTCTGATTTTTCATTACAATAACACAAAAACATTTGGATTTATTCATTCCGATACGAAACAAACTTGGTAACGAGAAAGCTGCAAAACTTGTCACAATTTTTAAATACCTTAGGTGTTTGACACCTAATAAAAAACGATGTTTTATTTGAAACTGTTTTAAACACTGTTTAAAACACATGTTTTAAACAACTTGTTTTAAACATGCCAACCCTGCACGTGATTGATTCAAACTGGGAGAAACACGGAACATTCTGTAATCCTATCTAATTTGTGCGGAAGGGAAATAACTATAACGCTTTTATAAGCCGTTACGATGTTATCCACTTTATTTAAATTACTTCTTTAGTTACGATCATCGAGTCGGCTGTTATTAATGTAGATTACTGCAGCCGTACCTAATTGAGGAGCTTATGGTTAAATAATAACATCCATTCGGGTCGATCATTAGGTTAAGCCGCCCTTGCCTAGGTTGATGCGTGGATGGGACCACCTATAACATACCGAGTTTCCTCCGTACCTCGGAAAGCACGTTAAGCTGTTGGTCCCGGCTGCCATATCTTTGGCGTCAGTGACCTGAAAGTCTGACAACCAGTCTTACCAAAGGGTATCGTAGGTATTACCCAGTATTAACTGGGTTGTTGAGGCAGATAGGCAGTCGCTCCATGTAAAATACTGGTATACAGCTTCATCCGGTATGAGAATCAATAAAAACTTTATTATTATTATTTTTATTAGACTAGAAACAAATTCGCGCGGTTGTATGTAGCTTTATGTCTGTTTTGTTTAACTACTCATGTTGTATGGGTTCCAAAACATCGACAGTTTCGTAACGTATACCTAAATTAAATCAATATAAGTAGGTAGAAGGTAGGTGAAAATTGCTTCTAAACAGAAGTAAAAGTTTACACATATTGCTACTCATGACTGTACGGTACTCGCGTTAATTATGTAGTAGTCGTAAAATATTCTACTGTCGAAGCAAAACTTGCAAAATACAGTCGATTATCTTGTCTCATATAAATTATACTGTGTCACCTATGACTTCTGCAAGCACTGATTGCCACACAGCTAGGTAATTCACCCAGCGTTGCAGCGGTCTATTTCATACAAAATCTATAATTTACGAGAACTAACTGTCAAGTATTAGTTATTAGTTTGTCACGCTTTCTGACTCGTTGCATAATTCAAGATAATCTTAAAGTAAAGTCTTGTCATTATCCAATTTGCTCGCGTGTTTCTTATCTTTCTTTGCTGTTATTTCTTGTATTCGATCACTTATGTAACATGCATACGATGTAGTGGTTACTCTTAGGGCTTGTTTACGGAGACGCGGGGCGTCGCGCGGCGCGTGCAGAAGGCTCGTCTCGTGCTTTTTTATTAATTTACTGAGAGACGTGTCCACCGCAACAACGCTGCATTTTAAACTATATTGCGAAAATAGCTTCTCGTAAAATCGACGATTGAAATCGGTAACTTTTTCATACATCGCCATGTGTTTGAATTAAAAACGCAGCACGCGCCGCGCGTCGCCCCGCCTGGACGTAAACATGCACTTACTGTTTCGAAGTAAACAAATACTAGGTGTACCTACTAACGTCACGGCTGTAATCCCCAAAGGGTAAGGCGGAGGTGTACCTAATAATACACTCTCATTTCGCCAGTTATGTTTAAGTCCCATGTATTAAGGACGAGCCTATTGCCCTCAACCGGCCACAAGTCCTGGTTCACAGAGTCTGGATTACAACAACTGACAAGTTTCTGATTGAATAACCCAAAAACACTTTGCCTGACGTGGGAATCTAACCCAGAGCTCATGGTCAGCAGTCGCGGTTGCAACAACTAGACCAACGAGACTGTCAATTACAATAACACTGTATCAGTATCTTCATTATAATGTCTACTGTTTTAATTTTATAATAAAAAAAATGTGGCACTCGGACCTCGGAGCTAAGTATAGCATTTTTTATCAATTATTTAATTTGACAACCTCAATTGACAACCTTGTTATTTTCCACATAGCAACCTGGTTGAAAATTTTCGTTACGGAATTTCTGGATTTGCTCTCCACGCTCAAGGCCCGCGATAGAAGCTATGCAATAACATAGCATTATTAAGTAAATGAGTGCAGATGAATTAATTGGTAACTTGAATCCCAACATCATTATTTTGTCAGACTGTTCTAGGGCAGGTCTGAAATAATATTTATATCTGAAATAATAGATAAACAAATGTGCAATTCATTAACGTTCACTTCACTATTCATTTATCTTAATAATTAATTAATTTAAAACTAACCGTAACCTCGACTTTACTCACTTAAAGTAATCTATATAAATAAAAAGAGAAGTCCTGACTGACTGACTGACTCATCAACGCCCAGCCTCAAAAAAATAATGTAGACCAGGAATAAGGAAGGATTTTTCGAAATTCAACCCCTAAGGGAGTTAAATAGGGGATCAAGCAAGCAGCCAATACGTTCTTTTAAACCGTAGGTCGAGTTCATCTTTTTTCTTCTCGACGTGAGCTTTCCAGCGTAGCTTTGCATCAAGGGTCATACCGAGATACTTGGCTGTATTTTCATAAGGGATTTGGTTGTTATTAATTAAAAATAACAACCAAATCCCTTATTGTTGGTAAATATTAATAGAAGACAAATAAATTACATAAGTGAACCAAGCCAGAAACAGACAGACGCTATGTATCTTGTTATTAGTCCATGTCAATTCATCATCCAAAGTGGCAACTTTGGTTGACAAATTGGCATCATTACATATTTAAGTATAGATTTTTCAGATTTTTATCACAAATATGACACATAGTTTATACATGTTTCTTCTACGACATGCGAGTTAAGTTATTTATTTATTCGAGATTTAACAGACCGATATTTTGAAGTTTTTTTGATTGTTAATTTTGACGGTTTTTCCTGACGTTTTTCAAAGGTTGCAACCATAATAATTAAACGAATCCGTGCGTACGAGCGTCCTTATACATAGTAGACGCGCTGCAAAACCGTAGGAGGCGCAATAGCATTCGGAACTCATTGTTATATTGGAATCAGAGACAGAATGTCTGTGAATTTCTGTATTTTACATATTATATTTCAATTAAACAACATCTTATTTTACAATGGCGTTTGCATTATGTCGTTGGAGTGGAAGCTTTTGAAACCTATCTATTCTATTGCTACTAGTTATTATATAAGGTCCCATTAAAATAGGTGAACAAATTTTAACACAGCGTTCAGTAGGTATAACCAAAGATATCTAAACAAAAAAAACATCAAATAAAGTGTTTTTTTTTTTATTTAAAATAATTAATTGAGTAACTCTAGAACAAACTCATCCTTAAGGACTTAAGGAGTAAGTAGGTACTTTAATGCGTTTTTCTTATTATTATTTTTTACCATCGTTCTTATTTTGGTGGTCTGAATGATTTCTGAAATTTTGTCCACCTATTTTAATGGGACCTTATATAATTCCAAGTGAGGATACCGATACAGCAGTGGCCAGTAACTTATTATTTTACTAAGTTGGTTATATTGGACGCGCAAGGTGTTGAGGGTTTTTTGATAATAACAATTTGGTGGGGTAAGCGTGGTTGAAAAGGTAGGGTATGTTCATGTAATAAAATAATTTATTTAAGTTTAGACTTTGTGCTACTCAAAAACCAGCAGCACTTTTAGGAACAAAGCAAAGTGAAATAGTTCACTTTGCTTTATTCCTAAAAGTGCTGCTGGTTTTTTGCTGGTTTGACAAAGGCCTAAATACGAAGCAGTCTTGTAATAAAGTAGCACAAAGACTGCACTCCAAACTATCGGGAAAAGCTGAATATACTTACTACTTGTTTCCCAAAATACTTAATAGGAGAATCTGACGTGGAAAAATGTCTAGAACTTGGACTAGAAAAAAATAATATAACTACATTATTTAACATAATAATATCTTTAAGTAAGCTATTTATTTATAGTGTGCATTGTTCAAAATTTGAGGGGTACCTTATCTGTCAGAATATTTAGAGAGACTTCGAAATGTTTCGATCTGCCTTAGCCCTGATGTGGGATGATGCAAGCTAACTGCAACAAGCCGGAACTTATAGCGAAAACAAAAGACAATTATAATTTCTTCGGATACAAACAAATAAAAACCATTTTACTTTATCGACTATTTAATCTGCGCTGCCACTTTCACATGAATACTCAGTAATTTTTTTATTGGCTCTTAAATCAAAATGTTACTCACATGACTTTTTTTATCTCTTACGTGAAAGTAAGTATGCGCTGTTTAACATTACAATCGGAATAAACCGATCGCTTTCACTCTATCCTTTGTGAATTTAAATACAATCGTGTTGTCGATCATTCTTGGTCTATACGTATTTTGGTAATCCATACATGCGACTAGGATTATCTTCTATTTCGAAATTTTGAAAGTTCCGACAAACGACGAAAATTTTGATTTTTTAGACGATAATTAAAAAGTACTGACCGAGACTGTTTATTAAGTTCAACACGTTGACCTTTTCGCAATATCCTACACATATAATTTCATTTACACTGTTAAAAATTAGCACCTTATCGATAAAGTTAACATAGTTACTATAAACTCCGATATTTTTAGATTTATTGGCCAAGAGTCTCGTCGTCATTTTATTTTCATAAAGTTTGTAAAAGTAAAGGCGGTTTTAAATATCAATATGTTTTGCGTCGGTTCGTAGATTTTTATGAAACTATGGCTATAGGTTACTCACAACAATGTTTTTTGTCATTCAATATTTTGAATTTGAATACGACAAGGGATTTTTACGTGATGCGGTCACAGACCTTTTGACAAAACGGACAAGCAATTATTATGAAAAATAACGTCAGTTATGTTTGTAGCACCTCTATCTAAATCTTCGAGAACTACAGAAGTGATTGTTCTTCTATAAAAAATGCACCGTTTCCTGTGATTCTATTCACATCCCAGTTTGGGGCACACGCTCCAAGTATCACCGATATCGAAGGCCTACAATGAATTAAACGGGCCGATGGCTACTTGCTGATGCTTTAAATTATCTTATAAATAAACTTAACGGGGATAAAAAATGACCACGATCGATACATAGGACCTCGAGCCTAGATGTTACGGTAAGTGTGATTAATTTGTCGGTAATTATCGATAATGTAACCTTAGTATGTACCGATAAAAGTAATGTGGACGAAATTATTATCGATTCGAAAAGCCAAAATATCGAAAGAAAAAAACAAGAATTGCGAGGTTTTGCTCTTCAGCTAGCAGAAAAATCAACTTGACAATGACTCAAAGACAAGACAAGGCTTTCAACACTGCAATTGTACCGGTTAGTTTCAATTTTATATTACACTAGCTTTTGCCAGCGGCTTCGCCCGCGTGAAAATGACGATTTTTCATACAAACTTTCATCCCCTATTTAACTCCCTTAGGGGTTGAATTTCGAAAAATCCTTCCTTATTCCTTGTCTACATTATAAAGGAAACCTCTGTGCAAAATTTCAGCTTTCTAGGTCCAAGGGTTTGGGCTGGGCGTTGATGAGTCAGTCAGTCAGGACTTCTCTCTTTATTTATTAGACTAGGTCGACCAAGGGTTTGGGCTGGGCGTTGATGAGTCAGTCAGTTAGTCAGGACTTCTCTCTTTATTTATTAGATTTACGAGGTAATTATTAATAATGATAGATAACAACTATTAATTAATCAAACTTACCGTAACATATACAGGGTGGGCCAAAAATTTTTGCACTTTTGAAACATGAATAGAAATAAAACTACAAATGTTATTTTGTTGATAATTTATTTAACGTAATAATCATTTAATGAAATTTATTATTTAAAAATGTCATCATCCAAATGTGCGTCGTCTCGTTTTTGGCACTCCTGCAATCGACTACGCCAATTTTGGAAAACTCGCTGACACATGCTGCGGGGGATCGCTGTTAATTCCTCTTGGATTTAATGTTTTATTTTGGATATTGTCGTCGGTTTATTAAGGTACACTCGACTTTTCAGCTATCCCCACAAGAAAAAATTGCAAAGTGTAAGGTCCGGGTTTCTCAGAGGCCATGGGATATCACCTCTGCGAGAAATCAATTTGTTCGGATTAATTTCTTTGACTACCGGTAAACTCACATTTGACGTATGGCATGTTGCTCCATCTTGTTGCATCCAGGTCCTGCTGATGTACCCTTGAAATTCATCTAACTGCGGCATCAAAAAGTCTTGCAACATCTTGACGTATTCCGTTGAATTCACAGTCACATTATTTCCTTGATTATTTTCAAAGAAATACGGACCAATTCCCTTTGCTGATATGGCAGCCCATACTGTCGTTTTATCGTGGCCGCCCTGTTTGTTTAATATTCATTTTCGATCCCGTTTGATCGAACTTCTCGACCCAAGCTTGGATCAAATTAACACTTTGACACTCACTTACACGGCGTAATCCGTATTCAATTCTAAACAGGCGTCGTACAGTAACGTAGAAATCATTGTTTTTGTAAATTTGTTTTACACAAAAATCACGCTGTTGTCTCGTGAAGCGCTCCATCGTAACTAAAATTGCATGAAGTGGCGCACAGTTTCCCGCCACCTGCGCGCCCTTCCCTCGAACGTTTTCCAAAAAAATCTAGTGTTGCTATTTGCAAAAATTTTTGGCCCACCCTGTACAATCATCATCATCATGATGATGATTTTCACCGGGACCGGGACCGGTCAATATGGTGACCACGTGGACGTGGTCACCATATTGACCGGTCCCAAGCTTCTCGCATCCAGCGAATGCCCACAACGGAAAAATATGTCGACCTAATTATTAACTTTTACTCAATGTGTAATATGATAATATTCTGTCATAACATAAAAGCAATGCGTTGTGCAGCAAAATTAAAAGAACGAAGATCCCAAGGTTCTTTCTGTCATTTGTCCGCAACTAGGTTACATAGTGGTTTTGTTATTTACTTTTATTGAGCTCGACATTTCCCTTTATGACATTTTTTCATTTTTACTTAGCTGTTTTAATTGTAAATATTTTTTCATAAGAATTGCATCAGTTTATTAAGAAATTCTATGAAAGAGCTAGTCCCTGTCCAGCATTCATATTTCGTCGCAGAAATCTATAGAGACTGACAGGCTATACTAATGCACTGCATCGAGATAAATTCAAGATGCTATTGTTGTCTTGTTCCAAATAATAGACAGATGGACAAGCAGACAGACATACTAACACTAAACACTGTAGGAGGAGATTCTATAGGATTTATTCAAGTTAGGTTCTGTTGTTGTCCTCCAAATAATGTTTTGATTTGGACTTAGACCAAATTAAAACATTATTTGGAAGACTTCGAAGAGCTTCTAACTTTTATAACAGACTAGCTGACCCGCGCAACTTCGTCTGCGTCACATAAATATAGCTATAACCTTTCTCGATATACCGACTATCCGACATTAATTAAGCTAAATCGTAACAAACAAAAAATCTTATCTTTCCTCTTTATTACAATAGTTTAGATGGTTTAGATTAGCTTAGATTATATTAAAGTGTGAATTACTATAAAATCTATCTCTTACTGTTAAATACACTATAAGTGCTTGGCCAGACTGCAAACTCGGGCGCGGGGCGGGCGCGGCGCGACAAACTTAAACGTATGGAACTTCATTTGAGTGTCCGTAGTGGGCACGCGGGCGCGGGAAGCGGCGCGGGCTACTTTCCGCGGGGAGCGCGCGGGCAACTCGTGCCATAGCTCGTTCATACAAGTGGCCGCAGTGACTGCGCGGGGCGGCAAGCGATAAACCGCGCGGGAGCGGCGTATCTCAAACTTTAGTCTGCGCCAGATAACCAGATAAATTGGATTTATTTATTTAGCTTTAACTTTTATAAGTTAAAGCTTAAGAAATTAATCCAATTATTTATAGAAGTATCCAATTAATTAAAATAACCGAATTTTAAAATTCTTACCAAAAAAATTTTTGCTTTTTTTTTGCTTCGGCGTAAGTTGTTTTTTTTTTTTATAATATAATTTTCTATATTTTGTAATATGTAGTCAAACGTATCCATTGACATTCTTGTATATTCAAAAAACTTTTAAGGTTGCTCTCGCAATCTTTCATACAGTGTGTAAAATTCTCCTTCATTTTCTCTGGTTAAATTAATTTTATTAACTCCATTTTTCACTTTTAGCATTTGCCATTTAAAGTAAGAATTTTCCAATAAAAACAAGTCTTCGTCATCCATATTATATTTTGACAAACACTGGACGAACAGTTGAACGCGACAACGCTCGGAACGAAATCGCGGTCCAGTGCGGACAGGCAAATCGCGCGCGTTGCCGCACCCGCGCCGCTCCCCGCGCCGCGCTGCCAGTCTGGCCAAGCACTAACACTCTGTACTTGTAAACATTATGATGCAGTAAATATTTTGAATTTGAATTTCCCGGAGGCCAGCCAGAATCCCCCGTACCTACATTGCGACGCAACCCGCGTAATTATTTTTCCGCGCGGGTATTTTTACATTGCGATATCTTCTAAGATATTTGTTTAAACTGTATAGAGTAAAGAGCACAAATATTCTATATTAAATTTCCGTTCTAACGAACACATTTATTTAGATATAGATTAATACCATATGGGTTAAATAAGCTTCGCAAAAAATAATTCTTTTTAACCTAACATTTTAATAATAAAAAATGGTTACAGTGAGTCAATCTTAAAAGATAGACAGATGCTGTCGCGGACTTTTTTTTAGAACTTTTAAAGACGAATAATTACTTCATACATGATATTCTCGTAACTTAAACCATTTTCGCAGCGCACGCAACGGAAGCTCTCAGAAAGGAATTTTCTTTTCCCGTTTTTGCAACATTTCTCATTTATGCTCCGCTCCTATTGGTAGTAGCGTGATGTTATATAGCCTATAACCTTCCTCGATAAATGAACTATCCAACACAAAAATAATTTTTCAAATCCAACCAGTAGTTCCAGAGTTTATCGCGTTCAAACAAACAAACAAACAAACAAACTCTTCAGCTTTATAATATTAGTATAGATGTCGACCGTTCATTTGGTGAATACTTTTAAAACGTTGTATTTAAATACTGATCTCAAAAACCTTTTCTTATTCTTCTCTTATATTCACTGTTATGAAATCATTTGACATTCTTCACGTACAGAATTCATCTCGGATTAGGTACTGTAAGATAATGAGAAAGAAAAGACATAAGTCTAACTGCCGCACTCAGAGACGTTTAATGATTACTTAAGCCATCACTTGGTAAGGATTTACACTTTAGTGAAGATTTTGTACGTCAAGTCTTTACTAAGTGACGGCTTAAATAATCATTTAATATCTCTGAGTACGGCAGTTATGCACTTAAGCTTGACGAATAATTAGCCAGTCACACTATTATGAAATCATTTTGATTTATTATAGAATCGGAATGCGGAATATTGTACGCGTTTGTTGATATGCGAGTTTACGCGACCTACGCCTACGTAACGTTGTTTGTTTTGTAACGTTAAATTATGGGTGGTTTTTGTAATAATATCTACATAATTATTAAGCATTTTTTATAGGTTGCTGACAGAAGTTTCCTCATAATTAATATAGAGTTCGTCTCATTAATTAGGCTTGATTTCCAATTCTGTAATGTCATAAAAAACTTTTTAACAAAAAATAAAACCGACTTAAAAAAAAAGTGAAAAATAAACTTTAGAAGAAAAATCTGTTTCTGAAGTCGGTGGCAAAAAAAATTAAATCAAACAAACAAAGTCACCGACTTCAGAAACTGATTTTTCTTGTAAAGTTTATTTTTTACTTTTTTTTTTAAGTCGGTTTTATTTTTTGTTAAAAAGTTTTTATTTTTCACTTTTTAGTGGTTCGTAAGTTCACATGTTCATGGGTCATAATGTGGACAATGTAATTTTTTTTTTTTGAGTTATGTTCATTTTTCAAAAACCGTTGTCCGATTTCGATAAAAAAAATATGGGACCATTCGGGAAGTATACCCTTTCCAACAAAAAAAGAATTTTTCAAATCGGTTAGCAAGTGACGGAGTATTATGCCCGAACAAACATAAAAAAAAATAATATATATAAACATCCAAATTGAGAACCTCCTTCTTTTTTTAGAAGTCGGTTAAAAATACCTATGGAAACGCTTATTTGAACAGATTATATCAATGAATGTTTACTAATAATTATGCAAAAGTGGATTTCATTCATCGAATTATAATTAAGTAATTTTAAAATGGGCGTTTTATTTATTAGTTTTTTATTGACATCTCATTTAAAACACTGCCTCGTTAGCCTAGTGGACACAAGGGCGACTGCTGGTCCTACCTGCGGTCGATTCTTTGGTTGGGCAATGTGTTTTTGGGATTTTCCGTAAAGTTTTTATTTTTTTATTAGTAACAGGAGTCGTGATTTGTGTCCGGTTATGGCAATAGGCTCACTCGCCTCCTAATTACACGGGACTTTAACATAACTGGTAAAATGTAGGTACCTAGGCACACCTCTGCGTGATGTTATGTTATTGCAAGTTAAATAAAAAGTTTAATAATATTTATCTTTTTCCTACACCTCCGCTATTCTTTTCTGATTAATTTCGTTGCGGGATCCAAGACAGTTAAATCATTTCTATGGGACTTCGTCGAGCTTCAGTGCCTCGGCGCGATTCTTGTGGTCGCCACTGTTGATTAATTTAACAGGAGTTACATTGGTTTGGGAATAGTGTGGCGGGCTTGTCCCAAAAAAGCAAAGACTATATAGCCACAAAAAAGCTTAGTCTGAAACTTAGTAACTACTTGACTCCATGTTAATACAAAGTGGGCAAAGACCTATCCTAATATGCCTTTCTTTAATAACAAGTAACTGTCTGCCGAAGTGACTATCTGCCGAAGTGCCTAACTGCCGTACTCAGAGATATTAAATACACTTTATTGAAGGTTTTGTATGTCAAACCTTTACTAAGTGACGGCTTAAATAATCATTAAATAACTCTGTGTGCGGCAGTAAGAGTTTAGAAAGACGTGAGAACAGTGGTGGAACAGCTACAATAGACAATAACGTTTCACTCTGTGTTGCCAGCCTGTTCGTATTTGTTAACACAAAGGAGTACAGCAACAAAACAGTATTGTTAATCCTTTTGTACCTACTTATTATCTTGAAAGGTTAATTCAATGATTGGCCCAGCCGTTTACTACTTATTATAAGTAATTTCTGTTTATCTCATTGTTATAGCTGAAAGATGATTGATAGGGGAAATCAGTGGTTATAGCTGGTGCATGCGATGTAATTTGATTATTAAATGCAATCAATACGTCATTTATTTTGATTGAAGGCCTTTGCGATATATTCTGGAATCTATAGCGCATGTCGCTATAGATTCCAGTTTTTTTTTTTTATGTTTGTTCGGGCATAACTCCGTCACTTGCTAACCGATTTGAAAAATTCTTTCTTTGTTGGAAAGGGTATACTTCCGAAATGGTCCCATAATTTTTTTTTCAAAATCGGACAAGCAGTTTTTGAAAAATCAACAAAACTCAAAAAAAAACTACATTGTCCACATTGACCCATGAACATGTGAACCACTAAAAAGTGAAAAATAAAACCTTTTTAACAAAAAATAAAACCGACTTCAAAAAAAACACAAAAAAGTGAAAAATATAGAAGAAAAACCAGTCTCTGAAGTCGGTGGCAAAAAAATGAAATCAAACAAACAAAAGTCACCGACTTCAGAGACTGGTTTTTCTTCTAAAGTTTATTTTTCACTTTTATGTGTTTTTTTTTTATGGCGGTTTTATTTTTTGTTAAAAAGTTTTTAATAAGTAAACCCATGCCAAACCCATCGTGGAAGGCGTGATGTTATGCTATTTTTATATTATTACAGCCATTTAAACATATGATAAATTTTAATAAATGTTTTGATTCCATTCACTCATTTGTTCCGGACAACTTGACTAAACAAAACATATTTTTTCTCAGTTTTATACAATATCCAAAGTTCAAACAAATGCCATCTAACTTGACCGCGTAACAATAGTGATGGTCTTGGAAACACGTTGACCCAATGACCCGGTGAATGTCATTGTCATTGAGTCAATTGTCAAACCTCTCCGATTCAATAATACTCGTATAAACAACTCAATTTTATTGATTGTATCGTTTAAGTGTTAGATCACAGTGTTCACACTACTTTTTTTAAATTAAAACGTAGTTTGCCGGTGGGCATTTATCGGTATTTTTTTCATCTTCTATTCACTATTAAACCCCCTTGAAAAATATCCGTTGTTTTTATATTGTTACAAAATATAATCTAAGAAACTATCTTTTGCCCACGGCTTCGGCCGTGTAGATGTCGGTTTACTTAACTACAAAAATGACGATTTTCCATACAAACTTTCATCCCCTATTTAACTCCCTTATGGGTTGAATTTCGTAGAATCCTTCCTTAATCCTTGTCTACATTATAAAGGGAACCTCTGAGCAAAATGTCAGCTTTCTAGGTCCAAGGGTTTGGCTGGGCGTTGATGAGTCAGTCGGTCAGTCAGTCAGTCAGGACTTCTCTTTTTATTCATATATAAATAGATAGAAGATTGTTGGTAGCGGCTACACTTGTTGGCCTGGATGACAAATAACTGTTAACAAATTATACATTTAAGCATCATCATTGATTTACACGTTCCAGCACCACACCATGTTCTATGTTAGGAACATTTTTGGTTTCCGCACTAGTCCTGAAAATGGACCACTGTATAACTTAGTTTTTTGAACTTGATGAGAAAACAGTGCACTAGATGACTAGAAATAATAATAATTATTATTATTAATTAATGTAAAAAAAAAATGTTAATAATGTTAATTTCCTGTGCCGTATAATGTGTGTACATAAATTGTAAAATAAATAAATAAATAATCCTCGCTCAGACCAGCTGTATGGTGTTAACGCTAAGCTAACATAATCTGTGGTATAAACTGCAGTCGTGCAGCGCCCGTCAGTCTCACACAACCGGTTAACCCACCAATGAATTGCAAACGAAATGCCACTTGTCCAGGATATAACTGAGTGAGAAACAAGTACCTATTATTCTCAGCATTTTCTCCTCGCGGCTGATGTACTAACTACATAATAGACAACTTAAATATATACCTACACAGAAAGAAAGAAAAAGTATTTATTGGTTTCAAAAAGGAAGGACGTACTTTAAACTCATCTGCATAGGCTTTTCCCAATCATGTCGGTGTAGGCTTCCAGCCTAACCGAATGTAGCTAAATACCAATATTTTACATGGAACGACTGCCTATCCGACCTTCATAACCCAATTAGCATACCCCTTGGCAAGATTGGTTGTTAGCTTTCGGGTTACTGACTACCTGTAATGACTCAACGATTTTTAACGACAGCCAGACCAACCGCGTAACGTGCTTTCCGATAGCACGTCGGAAACTCGTTAGGATAACCTCCCGTCCACTAATAAATCTCCAGGAGATTTGAGATGGCTTTTTAATTGTGTCTATAATAAGGCGTATGAGATCTTATGGGTGGTTACGTGGTTACCCATACACAGACCAACGCAGGCAAGCAAGAGGCTGTTATTATCAGCCACGAACTCCTCACAGACGTAGTTTGAACTACGGACACAGAATTTCGTCACGTGAACTTCACGGCGTATCATTGTGAATTTTATTTTTGGTAGTTTGCACAAGTTGCATACAGTTATTCCGCGTATTTTGTAAAAGCTTTGTGAACATCACATTATGTTGTTATTGGCAATTTCGTCTCAAGTCATAAGATGTTTCCCAGAGAACGTTTCGTTTACAAAATGTAAGTAAATGTTCTAAGGACGTTATGTACGAGTGCTCTACGTAACATAAGTAATGTATTTTATGTTGAATGGCCATTTATCAGACTTAGAAATGGCTACTGATTATCAAACTAGTAAGTAAACAACTAACCCATTATATTAGTGAATTGAAAATAATATTCTGGAAACGTTTTATGCTTGAGGCTCCGTTTTATAACGTTCAGATTTGTTTGCAGTTAGCTATTATGTACTACTATAGAAATCGTCGTTCACATAACCATGTAGGTATAGCTTCAATAATTGTTGAAGATATTTGATTAGGATTAAAATTATTAAAAAAAAAAAACATGAAAAATCGATACAAACTGTAATAGGTTCATTTAACCTAATGACAAAACCTAACTTATTTTCCAACTATGTATTTACAAATCAAACGCTTAAAAAAAATCGCAAAAGCAAAAAAAAAATAACAACAACAATAATCGCAATGCGAAAAAAAACGTTACCCTTATCACGCAACAATAAAGTCACTTAATCGCACCAAATAATGAACACTTACGATTTAGCTGTCTCGAAATGGAATCTTGGAACGCGGGCGCACGCGATCACGATCTACGCACACACTGACCGCGGTCGCACGCGCAAGCCGTACCCCTCCTATAACTTAAAGGCTTTCTTCCGAATACACATTTTTAGAGATCACCGATTGTGCGACAGTGACGTTGCGTCACAATACGCTGTTGTAACTGCCGTGTTAAAATTGCACGTGAGCTCCTATTAAATACTTAAAAGTACTTTATAGTGCCCACATATTAGGCATTCTTTGTCTTGTTTAAATCGTTCTTCTTGATGAAGAGAAATCAGCTTCTTAGGGCAGCTAACAGTCATCATCATTTTCATAACCTTTTCCCAACTATGTTGGGTTCGGCTTCCAGTCTAACCGTATGCAACTGAATACCAGGAGGTACCTATGTAATATTTAATTATTATTAATTTGATAAAACAAGAAACTCGCATCCAATATTGTGATGAAATTGAAATTCTATTCAAGAAATTCTACAAATTCTAGTAGCTTGATGTGCCGTCTGTACCAGAAGGTGTGCACCCTTAACCCCAATGGAACGACCTAATTTTGTCTATAGACCCTATCAGATAAGTACATTTGTCAGGCATTTGACGCTATCGATCGGTATCTAAGCCCCCCCTTAGCGACCCCAACCTCACCTATCATAACCTATAAATAAAAAAGTAGATCTAGAAAATCGAAATCGTAAGGGTAGCTCGTGAAATAAGTAAATTGTTCCGTATTTCGCATTTGAAAACCAGTACAGAGCCAGGTTGTATATTGATCAAGAATAATTAAGATGTTGAGAACAGTGTGGAGGTCTCGAAGGTGGTGATGAGAAATAAGTGGACTGTATGATTTGCTGGTACAAACTGAATATAATTAACAATAAAAATCGACATATAAACAATGCGGTGACCCGTGGAGAAGTGTAATGTGTGCGCGCTGCGCGAGTCCGCGATGCCGGCCGTTCCTCGCCGCCCGCGCCCGCGCAGCAATAAGAATAATTTATTTAAGAAAAAAGATAATACAATTGTACATTTAGGCACAGTGTTGCTGCACATACAAAGTTATAATAAGTACTTAAAAGTAAACTACAACTAAAATATATTTAAGAGTTACAAAAAGTGGTAATTTAAACTTCAAATCTTTATATTATAGCGACCTGCCCGATCTAGGTTTATTTAAACCTGTGTTTCGGGCCATCACTTTACGTCGCATAATTTAATTAATACAATAAAATTACTAAATAAAATAAATCTAGGGCAGGAAGATGTCATCATCTGATCAACTCATCATCTTCCGTCCTCTGTCAACTGTCACGCTATCATTTACTCTTTTTTCTTTCGTATCATTCCTCACACAATCCATCTTGACCGCTACGTCGAATAGGGTAGTTGACTGACTAAAAAAAATATGATTCTGTTTAGTCCGTCAGTTAGATTATCGAAAAATATTGGATACGTGATTTTTGTTTTATCAAATTAATAAAAATTTACGAAAATATAGCTTGTCATAGAACATGGAGAGGGGGCTTTTGACGTTATAGGCTGGTAAAATTGGACCAACCTGTGACGTTTCACGACTTTTCGAAGCACTGTATCGTCTTAATTTTTTGTTTAAGTGAAAAAAGAAAAAATACGTGTTCAATATTTTTTGGAAATCTATCTGACGGAATAATTAGTTTTTTTTTTAGTCAAGTACCCTATTGGTCACAATGAGTAGTAAGATGGTGGAGTGCAGGATTTGACGTAAAGATGACATAAACTTGATATAAAAATAGTTCAAGTGTTTTCATTTCCCACAGAAATAGCTTTAGCTTTACAGAATAACACTCATTAAAATCCTTTTGAAGTTCATTCTAACTTATACAGTTGCGTAAACTCTACAAGTAAGAATACAAAGCCATTTGTACTTCTCTAAGTTTAAATTGTTTTGTAATTGTCATCTCTCTAATGGAGAACTTACATCCTTTATAACTACTCATTAAGAGCAAATCCCTGGGGCATCAGCTTTAAGAATAAAGTTAAATAGTAAACTCATCAGGTTCTCAGTATTATTCAAAAATGCCTTGTTTTAAAATGATGTTTTACCTTTATCTTTGTAACGCCAACTCATAACTAGAAGCCTGGAAGGAAAACAGCAAGTTCATGGTACTCGTTTGATCATAGTTTACAATCGTTACAATAGGGGATCGGACTGGGTCAAAATAATATGATTAATTGATTATGTTTAGTCCGTAAGTTAGATTATCGAAAAATATTGAATACGTGTTTTTTGTTTTATCAAATCAATAAAAAATGACGAAGATAAAACGCGTCAAAGATCTTGGAGTGGGGCTTGAAACGTCACTTGTGCGTCAAAATGTACTATCATAATTATGACGTCACACGAGTTTTCGAAGCACTGTATCGTCTTCATTTTAAGTTTACGTGAAAAAAGAAAAAATACGTGTCCAATATTTTTTGGAAATCTATCTGACGGACTAATTAGTTTTTCTTTGTCCGATGAGTTCCGATCCCCTATTACGGAACTTCCGTACAATAGGGTAGTTGACTGACTAAAAAATATGATTCTGATTAGTCCGTCTGTTAGATTATCGAAATATATTGGATACGTGTTTTTTATTGTAATTAAAACGTGTCAGAGATCGGGAGACGTCACTTTCTGGTAAAAAATGTGCCACTGTGACGTAGCGCGACTTTTTGAAGCCGTCTTCATTTATTGTCTACAAGAAAAAATACGTGTCCAATATTTTTCGGAAATCTATCTGTCGGACTAATTAGATTGTTTTTGTCAACTACCCTATTTCTTTGACAAGGGCTAATGCAGTAAGTAGTATCTTCTGACATCACCAATTGATCGCTCGCACGCGTTATAATTTACTTGTAAATTCGCGACTTCTCGTCTAATTTAGAAATATGCATTATTTTAGTTTCTATCCATCGTTGTATACCAACTCCGTTGTGTTAGTTAAATGCCTTGAGGGTAACTGCAACATTTAAAGTCGGCACTCAAATATCGCGGTACTGATATGCATCTTTGTAATTGAGCTTTGTGAAATATGATTTATGCCCGACGGACTGACTCATAGACCATTGGGGCATTAAGGACCAATTGAAATAGCAACGGACGAGTTGCGGAATGCAAGCACGGACACACCTCCATGCCTTACAGCAGATATTTATGAGTTTGTCAAAACTCTAATAAATTTTACGATTGATTGAAATTTCTGCCTGCGTCGGTGTTTCCATAGTTCATAATTTAATGAAAAATGTTTATTTGTCCCAAAAACAGTCACATGGATATAAATGAGACATCCCCAATAAGTAATTGATAGAAGAGGCCCATCTTCTATCTATCTATATAAATAAAAAGACAAGTCCTGACTGACTGACTGACTGACTGACTCATCAACGACCAGCCCAAACTCTTGGACCCAGAAAGCTGAAATTTTGCCCAGAGGTTCCCTTTATAATGTAGACAAGGAATAAGGAAGGATTTTTCGAAATTCAACCCCTAAGGGAGATAAATAGGGGATGAAAGTTTGTATGGAAAATCGACATTTTCACGCGGGCGAAGCCGCTGGCAAAAGCTAGTTTAATATATTTAAAAAAATGCGATGATCTATATGATATTCTTTCGAAACACGGAAAAATACTGTTCCCACTTTTGGAACTAGCTCTTCAGTGCGGTCAATCAGGTATGAGACGTACTCTTATGTATATCTCTCTAATCGTATAGCTAAGCCCCAAAGTTCATGGTCAATACCAACACCAATGGACTAATTGAAGATCGCCATTAACAAAAGATTATGGATCCAAATATTTCGAGGTACCAACCGGTGAAGGTTAATTAGTTCTAAGAAAGCTCAAATTATCATCAAATACGTCATAGCTAGGGTTTATCTCTACCACTACTTGTACCACTGACCACTGTCGTGATTGACCACTGTCAGTCACGGCAGTGATCTGCTAGAGATTGCCTCGTATAATTGGATACGAAATTGTATAAATTACATTCAGAGCTATTGCTAGGTACTTGATCGGACCAAATCGGAGTTTTCGATTTGAGAAGAAGATTACATTCATCATTCTCCTGCACTTATTTCAATTAATTTGCGATAGACAGAAATGTATGTCTGTCATACTTCTCTCTTAATTGTCATCTTATCATCTCTCTTTACTAGCCATATCATCCTCCACACACAGTCCGTGCCTTTGGTCTTCCTCTACTCTTATTATATAATCATAATCATTCACAATCAAAACTTTACTCACGAAATTATGCTGATTCCTCCGCATCACATACAAAGACAACTACAACACAACTTTTCACTTACCAGCCCCACTTTTAGAATTCTCGCCTCTTATGTTCTCATTTTCTTTATCCATTTACGTAACACCACACATTATACCCATCAGCATTTTATATCTGAAATTACATTGTGAATGCAGAGCAGATGCTGCTCAAATAGCATTCACAATGTAATTTGGTGTCCCATAATTGGATGCAAGTATTCGATTGTTATGTAAACTTGGTGATTGAGCCGGCTGTCTGTCTGTAGTTAGCAGTGTATTGTGTCTTGCTAAAACAATTCAACAAATTCAATTCTTGCAGTTTCATTAATGTCGGTAAGTAATCACTACCACGAGAAATGAGTTTTATAGATTTTAATTCCATCCGTTATATCTTCTACAAAATTTTATATAATTTCTGGGACTGAGTGATATTTTAGAAGTTGTTTCTACTGCCAGACCTCGACACTGACCTTTTAAAAATGGTTCTTTGTTCTTCTGTTAAAGTTCAAATAGATCCATCAATTTTCAAGACCAACATTTATTTTAAAGTTGTGTACCTACAGTCGCCAGCCACATCAAGCTACTAAAATCTGTCAAACTTCAATAGATTTTCAAATTTATCGCTATTGGATTAGGTTCAAGTTTGATGGGGAAAATTTTCTTTCTGTACATGGCCGCGAAAACATTTGCAATGTTACAAATTCCGGCCTGAAATAGTAGTCCAGAGTATTAATTAATATCCGGACAAAGGCGACGGGTCATTTTCTAAAGGTCAATCGATCTATCATTTTTAGGGCTTCACTCCAGTTTCAAAGCTTGACTTCGATGTATAAATCTTTGTTTTGAAATTCTAACTTTGGAACTGGGGCAAAGTTTAAATTATATAATTGAAACTTTGCCCCAGTAAACATACAAATGAGCAGCACGTGCGCGTTCAGACGTTAAAAACAAAAAGCTTCTAGCAGCCTGGACGTCATACGGGAAAGTCTATGTTAAAAAAGAAGAGGACTCGACACCAGTTCGCTTTGATGAAGAAACTACTTAAACTTAACTTATTATGTGACTAGCTTTGGTTCAACAATCTTGTTCTATTTTGTTGTCTTGGCAGCTTAGCTGTAGTATTTTTGTTTGCTTTAAAAAATCACCCGCTCTTTTTATGACGTTTGTATTCATTAGAAACTCCTAGTGAAATAATTGAGGGCTTATCTATCTGGATTGGTTTCCAAGATATCCTTATCTTGGATATGATCAAAGCTATTGTCGGAATCGGATTTAATGGTCAGCCAATTAGGTTAATTAGTAATTATTACAGAACAACAGACAATTGACATAGATTCCCTTGGTACAGTATTATTCTGATTTGATTTATCAGTTCAGCTGTTGTCTGATTTCTGTATAGAATAATGTATACTGTAGCTAGAAATCGAGATATTTATAGGTCTTAGGTATTTTCGACATACAACGGGATCATTGCTTTAAGCTTGATTTGAATTAAGCTTCATAGCATACTTTACGGAAAATACTTTTTCTGAAATTATGTCATATTTTGAAAATTATTTGTATGTGTTGTTTGTATTTATTTTTGTTAGTTATTATTTTATTGGCTGTTAAAGAACGGTGCCTGCAGTCGATCGCGTCCTAATCATTAAGAAGTTTTAAATTAGTTCACGCTAATTAAATGCCTGTTAGAGATGTTTCACTGCTTCTATACAAGATAGGAGGCCTCTAGTAACACTAACCTTTATTACATTGTAATTAATTCCATTTATTGGACTGCCATGGTTTGTATTTAGAGAGGTTATGTAAAAAATGCCTATTTTGGTTTTCTTACTTGTCACCATTCTCCTGCTTTATCTCAATTTATTTCTCTTCTTCCATATTTCCCTATTACTCGTCACCTCGCATCTAGCCATTTATCATCTTTCACACAGTCGCTCATATAGCCAATAACATGATATTCCTATTAGAGCGAAATAACATGAATTCTATCAATGTATTTGTCAAGATATTCTGCCGATTGTAATAGCTATATTTTCTCTTAATTTTGTAATGATTGCATAATTTTAGATTAACTTTAACTAATGAAATATATGACGTTGGTATTGGTAGGCTGTTGCAAACATAGAAATGAGGTTAAATTTTCACATTTTTGTTACATAACCTTTTTAAGTTATAAACTAAATATTTATAACACATTTATTATTATGCATATAGGCTTGCCATTGCCAGTAAAACTGCCTAGTTAAAATAAGCAACATTATAAGTTATAATGCAGGAACATGAATTGGTTAATTTTGTGATTGCTGAACGCTTCGTTGGTCTATAATAGCTAGTGGTTGCAAGCGATACTGCTGAATATGTGTCAGGACCACAGGTTCCATTCTTAGGTTGGGCCAAGTGTTATTGGGTTTTTCATCAGAATTTCTAAGTATCCTCCAGAAATCTAAATTGTTACCCGGTTCGACTGGACGACCGACCCCAAACTTGGATTGTAAAACACTAAGTAAATTATGAAGATGGCAATCGGCTCGGCAATTCTGTAAGGCTCGCGCCTGTTACTGGTTACTGCCAACCTAAGGTATCCCACTGCTGGGCATAGGCACCTATTACATGCAAAATACGGGTGCACTATATTCTCACATCTGCCTAACCTTTCTGGTAAATAAAAGCGTAATATTACGTTATTATTAGTCGGTGGGCTAGCAAGCCGATGAATATATCGCTTGCTTCGCTTCGCCGCGCTTCGGCAAGTGTTCATCGGACTTGCCACTAACCTATCTATTGTTACAGTTAATATAATTCTAACACCTATGTAGACTATATATTATGTGTGTGAAAGTAAATTGATTTCCAGTAACGCTGGTTTTGGGCCTTGATGAGCAGGTGTTACATAATTATAGATTTATAAGTAACTAGATATTTCTACCGTCCTTACGAAGTGCAATAACTCGCTCGAGTTTGGCGTCGAATTGGGTTAAGTTTATATTTGGGATTTGGAGAACGAGATCTATATAAACTGTTTAAAAAAAATATAGATCTTTTTAGACAGTTTTTTCACATCTGACATAGCCGTTTTAATACTAAGGCCTGTGCTAAGGCTATATAACTAGGTCGTAACAAAACAAAAATAAATATTTTTCTCGAAATCAGGTAATCGTAATTTCGGCAGAATTGTGTAACGCCTACTGATGATTATATTGCGTTTGATATTAGCCTATCGATGCGGTCAGACTCTTATTTATCAATAATGATGCATGTTGTTGATGGACAGCGAGAGTAGGACCAAGGAAACGATGATGGTGTGTGGAATGATCTGAATGAAAAAGGATAAGAATAAGAATAGTACATTGTTCACCGAGAGGAGAAAGTGACCGATTACCGTCGAGGGTGTCGTTTAAAGCCCGGTGCCGTAGGCGAGGGCTTTAAAACACCCGAGATCGGGAATCGCATTTTCTCTCGAGTGATACATAGTGCTTTATACTACACCTACGAGGAAAATAAAAAACTAAATTCAAATTCAAATTGAAAATGGCGCCAATGATGGCGTCTGCAATTTTCACATGTTCTTTTTTCATATTGTTGCTAGCGGGAGAGAAAAGTGTATGAAAATCCATTCTCTCCCGCTCAGATGCGTTTTCTCCCCGCATATTTGTTCGATATGCAATGACATGGCAATGACGTACTTTCTACCGTAAATTTGATAAAGTATCAAGGTACTTTCCAAGCAGGTGTAGTATACATTTTATTTATAAACTTAGGTAGTTACACATTGTGCGAGATGTTACAATAATTATACTTAGTTAGATTGTTTGATTAGTTAAATTGGATAAGAAAGGATAGCGTGACGGTTGACAGAGTAGAATGGTAAAACGAAACGCGTTGCTTCAACCCCAAGTAACATGAGACAAGGGTAGGAAAATTATGACGCAGATTTTTCTTTAAAAATATATTTTCTCACAATTTTGTCCTAAGGGCCGACCAGCATGCAACATTGTGGCGATGGGCCAGGCTATTTAGCTTGACCACCAGTTTATTGTCACCAATGAGCCTCCAAGTGGCAAGTTGGTATTTGGCTGAGCCATCCCAAAAGGTGACAGCAATACTTCAAGACGGACCGGAGTTGAGCTTTATATAATACTGAAAGCTGTCCAGGCTTGAAGTATCGCTTAACCCTGTTTAGGATACCCAGCTTTTTTGCTGCAGTTTCTTTTTTCGACTCAATGTAGGCTTGATGTAGGCACCGAAATTCAGATTTGCACTCAACTTCGTGCCAAGAAACTGTCAGTAGCTTGTACGGATGCCCTTCGGAAAGTAGAGCCAGATTGAACGGACTCCTTTGGCGGTGAAAACTAGAACTAGGCTATTAAAGTAGGTACCTACCTAAGTAATACTAAAAGTCAATTGAATAATCATCATCTTAAATCTTTAGCTAAGAACATTCGAGGTCCTAGGTGGCGTTACTTCTTATTTAAAACCTACTGCTTAGTGCTTCTAAGCGTGTCGAAAATTTAGCGACGAGTTTGGCATTTTCAGTTCCGATCATTAGCTCCTGTGATGTGCAAGTAACGGGACAAGCAGGACACGATATCAAGTGTGCCATCGTCTGTCACCAATTATACCTACTAATAACAGGCAGACTAAACTGCACATACTGTTTTTCTAACTATCATCATCATCATCAGCCTATAATTGTACCCACTGCAGGTACTCAGGCCTCCTCTCTAGGAGAGGGATGGGCTATAATCCACCACGCGGGCCCAGTGCGGATTGGTAGATGTCGCATATCTTCGAATTTTTGGTTCTAAGACATGCCGGTTTCCTCACGATGTTTTCCTTCACCGTTTTGAGAGCAGTGGTGATGAAATAAATTACACAAAGTAATGCGCCTGCCTGGGTTCGAACCCACGACCAACTGTTCGTAAGTCGGGGCCGCCACCACTGGGCCACCACTGCTCTCACTATGGTGGGGTCTATTTCCAGTCCAACCAGATGCAGCTGAATACCTACCAGTACTTGCTTTACATGGAGCAACTGCCTATCTGACCTCCACAACCCAGTTAGTAGGTACTGGTTAATACGAAGATGGACTAAGTTAAATATGTATATATCTCGAATCGTATAACTAAGCCTCAAAGTTCATGGTTAATACCAACATTGATAAACTAATTGAACATCACCATTAACATCCCGCTTGCGATCACTAGACCAGCAGGGCTATTGTGTATCTTTTAATGACAGTGGATAACTTTTAATGTCTATCAAATAACTGTCAAATGGTGAGTTTTTAAGAAAAAAATGTACCAAACCATAACCAATTTACAGTTAATCTATGGCCATTTCTGATAGCCACTGACGTTAAAAAGATACAATAGGGGGGCAGATGGGCTATTGCGTATCTTTTAATGACAGTGACTAACGTAAAGTGTCCATATATTAACTGTAAATTGGTTATGGTTTAATACATTTTTTTCTTAAAAACTCACCATTTGACAGTTATTTGATAGACACTATAAGTTATCCACTATCATTAAAAGATACGCAATAGCCCTGCAGAAGGGGCATTCAACAAATTAATATGAAAAGAAAATACCTGACAAATATTATTTTAAACCGTTTCTTTTTTACTATCAATGTTAATAAATTGAATTACGAAACATCGCTCTGCGTTTCCACGTAAATTAATTGCAATGCATTCGACATAATATTGCAAGTGGATCGCTGGAAATGCTTTATTTTTGCGGTTATGTTTTACCATTATTTATTTTTGGTGTGTGGGAAATCATCAAATAACCCCTCCTGCTCTTGGGCAGAGCGAAAGGGAGTGTCAGACTTCTACTGACTAAAAACCACCCATGTTCCTTCTTAGCCCTTTATGTCGAGGCCGCGGTATCTTGTGAGCAACCCGCAGCCCCGATGGGCCTTATGTTTTGCCCTTGTAAATTAAACACGCTATGTTAGAATGTTATTCATCATAATCGCATTGAATTAAATTAAATTACGATTTGTAAATTATAATTCGTTGGTCTAGTGGCCGGGATTTATAGGTACACACGGCTACACATCAAGCTATACAAAACCAGTTAATCTTGGCCTCACTTTACTAGATCTTTTCGCACAATGAACGATCAGATTATACTGGTTTTGTAAGCTTGATGTGTAGCCGTGTGTACTGTGTACATTTTATTTTACCTCCCGCGCGCGCTTTAAAAGTGAGTTAATGACTGTGACGTCCACTAGTCACTGGGGTAATAGCACAGTTGGTTAAATAAAACAATAGTTTTGGTATCTTCAAATAGCTCACGGGTACACGCCCGCTCGGTTTCCAATGACTGCTGTCCAGAGACAATATCCACCGCGCGGACCTGCCGTCTATGATCTTTAATCATCATTCATCACAATGATCAAATATACCTACGTTAGAAATTAAACAACAAATATTGTACATTTTCGTATTGTCAACGCACAAAAGGTATATAATAAAAAAAGGTAAATAATGCATTTTAAGTAAATGCATTGTTTACCTATATCTTTAGTGTTGGTCATTATTATGTGCATTATTACGTGAATAAAATACTGAATCTAGCGGACCACATAATAATATGGGTGTGTATGCAAATACATAGGTACATTCACACAAATACACAAGTTTGTAAGCATATAAGAAGTCGTAGTTCCCGACACCAACTTAATGTTATTGTTAATGAGTAGTGGCCGTATTTCAAAATGATCACTACTGCAACTTGACTAGCTGAAATATTTATACGTTAGAAATCGCACATAATTTACACAGTATGCTTATTCGAACTGTATAATTGCAACGTAACTAACTAGTATTGTAACTTCATTATTATAGTACCTACAGTCCGTGATTATTACTCAACAACGTTATTTAATAATAAAATGATACAATAAAATTATTATATCATACTTTTGCGAGTACATATATGCAAAGATAAAAAGAAGAAAAATCTATACCTAGGTACCTACTTTCTCTTCCGTTGCGTTGAATGAACGCATTTGTTTTTTTTTTGCATACACGCGCTGCAGATCGTAGATTCAATACACTGATTATATTATGTTCTTTAACTAAGCCATAATTACTTGTACACCGAACTACAGGTCGTTACGTAAGAAGGTGCTTGACTGGTCCAATGACCCAATTTTCCAGTACATTAATTTCTTTGCCAAATTTTTAAGCAACTTAATTATAATAAAGTCTTTCATCTGAACAATTCAGAGCGCGGACTTAAAGATGAAAATGTTGACCTACCGCGTTTGAAAAACATCGAAATTCATCCCGAAAACATTGAAAGACTTGTCATTTGAGTAACTTAGTAAACGGCCTCGCCCAAGATAGTAGGTATGCCCCGTGACAGATTAACGACACCGGGATTATTCTGGAAAAGGTTCGAATTACATGTGATTCTCCAGCAAAGTGATCTCTCAGCTGTGAACGTAACGTAACGCCAGGAGAAGCACGGAGCTAGATTAAGCCTTTGAAAACGAGTTGCTTAGTAATTCAAGTAAACATAATCTTTCTGTCCTTGTTTCATTTTATTTGGGGTAGGCGCAACACGTTAAAAAAACGATTTGATTCTTGTACTAGATATTGATGCGGCAACTACTATAAATTACAAAAACACGGTATGATTACGATTCTACGCCTACACGGTTCGTTCTATATTTTCAAATCACTGACTTGCTCGTTCAATTTGAATCAGAAGCAACAGTTGGAAGCTGTAACTCGAATGTACATAATACTAATCTATATAAATAAAAAGAGAAGTCCTGACTGACTGACTGATTGACTGACTGACTCATCGACGCCCAGCCCAAACCCTTGGACCTAGAAAGCTGAAATTTTCCACAGAGGTTCCCTTTATAATGTGGACAAGGAATAAGGAAGGATTTTTCGAAATTCAACCCCTAAGGAATTTAAATAGGGGATGAAAGTTTGTATGGAAAATCGTCTTTTTTCACGCGGGCGAAGCCGCTGGCAAAAGCTAGTAGAAATATAGTTGCAACAACATTGAAAAGGCATGACAACAACATTGAATACATTCTGATTTATCGTCTCATTCGTGCTGAGATTTCCACACAGATGTGTTTCATTGTTGGAACTGTATGCATATTCATGAAGTGTTCAGGTAACACGGCTTTTGTTATTAAAAGCTTCGCTATTATACTGTGTAACGGACTTAAAAATACAAAAAAAAAACGAGCAGGTCGCCCCGTCACAGGCTTTTACAGCGCGGCCTATCCTCCGACAGCCTTTATACAAGCTTTCATATTGCTTGTAGACCAAAAAAAATACTGCAAGCAAAGGAGAGAAATTTGAAAGGCAAAGGCTAGGAATTGCCAGGAAAAGTCCAAACAATTACGTGGCGATATACCGGAGCCCCCGATATTGAAAGTGGCGGGCAATGAATGGATTGAAAAAGCGGGTGACAGAAGGGTGTGGAGAAAAATGGAGGAGGCCTTTACTCTATAGAGAGATCCTTAATAAATTAAATGGAATGATATTAATTAAGTATAAGTAATATAATAAATAAATAAGAGTCAATATAATATATATAATTATTTTAAAAAAAACAACATAATAAATTATAAGTGTATAGAAATGGAACAAAGTGTGTGGAATGATGTATTGTGTTTATAAATTGCATGTTAATCAAATTATTTATTCATAATTAAGTATTATAATAAAAACTGAATGTTTTATTATGGAAATAAAAGGCTTTATTATTATATTATTATTATTATACCGGAGCCCCCACGTAGTGGAGCGAAACCAGTGCAAGCTGACCTCTTGTCCTGCTGAAATTATTAATGGTAATGCTCTGACCTTACCTACTCTCTGTTGGTAATGTAATGTAAGGCCAACTTGCATTGGTTTTTTTTACCTACCCACTCTATGTACAACCATCGACTTGCGGTTAAATATATAATATTTTAACTTCTTCAATATAGAGGTAACAACTAGGAGTTCCTAGTTGTGACCTCTCTCATAAGTATGGAGAGGAACACTAAACAGACCTCTCAGTGCGTCTGCTCTTAAAAAATACGCAGCTGTTTCGGCGCACTCAAGCTAGTTCTATAGTCAAAGGAAGAAAAATAGTTAGATCAAAGACCGTTCAACGTTGTAAGACACGAAGTTAATATTTAATTTAATATTCTCTAATAAAGTCCAATTAGCCTCTGTGGTCAGCTACTCAAACGCGGTGTCCCGTGTTGGCTTTGATGATGTGGTTTGCACTTAGGCTGCGGTTGGTAGTGTAGTGTATATACATTCCCATATAATAATTAGGTACACTGCATAACTTGCGAGCGTCTAACTACATGCGGGCTTATGAAATATTGGTCCACGATTTTGACTTCTACACGTGTTACAGACTGACTCGGAAAAGTCTGTAGTGAACTACAGCGAAATAGTATATTTCATTATTAGCGCGGAAAGCCTGTCATTGCAAAGAGTTCCGACAAATGTCTGGGTAGACATTTCTGGGTGGGCTTGGGTGAGCCGAGGCGCAGCCGAAGGTGAGGGTTGACAATCGGAACAAGTTGCAATGACGGTTCCGCACGTGTACTGAACAACTATTTTTAATACAGTTGCGAAAAAATTAAGGAATTTAATTAAGAACATTTTTGGAAAATGGCGCTAAACCGTAAAAGAATTTAAGCAGATATTTTTTTTTTTCTTTTCTTTTCTTCACCCATTCTGGGTAGGCAAAGGGAACTATGCCCATATAGCTTTCTTCAGTAGATTTTTTTTATTGATATGAAATGAAAATGAATTTTAATGAGATGAAATGGAATGAAACCTAACCAAACTCATTGAATCAAATAATTAAATCTGATATCGAAACAAATTAGTAGCTTCTTTAGAAATATTTGCATGGATCATAAAAACTTCTATGATTTTTTTTAGTAAAAACTTCGTGGTTGGTTTTTTTTCTAATGGACATTATTTTGACAGTTGGGAAAGAGAACGCACGAGTTCGGAAATGGTAAAGAAAAAGCACGAGTACGTAATAGCCCACATCCCGAACGCTATACGTCCCTGCAATACGCCACTTTTTGAGCAACTGTATTAAAAAATCTTTGTACACACGGCTACACATCAAGCTATACAAAACCAGTTAATCTTGGCCTCACTTTACTAGATCTTTTCGCACAATGAACGATCAGATTACACTGGTTTTGTATATAGCTTGATGTGTAGCCGTGTGTACAAAGTTTGTACACACGGCTACACATCAAGCTATATACAAAACCATACAAACGGCGCGCGGCGATACGAATCCCCAAAGATTTAGGAAGAGGTGTACCTACTTAAGTGTACACCCACATTTTGCTAGTTTGGTGTAAGTCCTAAGTAGTAGGGAGCGAACCTATGGCCATCAACCAGGCATAAATCCAGAAACCGTGTCCGCTAATAAAAAAAATAATCTAAAAACCCAATAACGCTCGACTCGGTAACCGAACCCTTTTTTTTTTTTTTTGGTGGGTGGAAAATCGTCGAGTAACCCCCCCCCCCCCCCCGCTCTTGGGCAGAGCGAAGGGGAGTGTCAGACTTCTACTGACTAAAAACCAAACCCATGTTCCTTCTTCGCCCTTGTGTCGGAGCCGTGTTAACCTTTCGACAAACCACAGCCCCGACGGGGGCACAGCCCCGACGGGGGTAACCGAACCCTTACACTTCATAATCGCACGACCTCTCAACCAACGAGGCAGTCTCACACATACAAATTACCATGTAAACGAAATCGCGGGCAACAGCTAGCAATAAAATATAATACTATTCTTTATTCAACATAATGCATTTTTCTTCCAAGTGAAACAGACTATGTTGGCATCTCCAATATTTTTTTATATTTTTTATTCTTGGAACATACTATTACATGCATGTTGTGAAATAGGAGTCTTTAAATTTAAGTTATAGGTGCTCTTGAATTTACTATAGAAAAAAAACCCTTGTTTTATTCGCCACGTACTTTTCCCTAAATCACCAGCCCCATAGCTGCAACCATAGATAACAGAAACAACAGGCTGCAACAAAATCACATACCGTGAATCACTCCATGGAATTGTGGTTTGAATATGCACGGTTCCCTTGATACTACTCAGAAATCTATTCGATTGACGACACGGAGCGTCGCGCTTTGTGGCGATTAAGTAGATTACACCGCAAGCCTTTTGTGTCCTCCCGCCACAGAGGTAGACATTGGAGACCACAAGGGAAAAAGGAAGGGGACATGTCGCCAGTACGTGTATCGATCGGCTCCGGCTGTACAAATATATTTGTTTACACAGCTTAACCATACATACGCATCTACTAAGGAAGGAGCATATTATAGCGAACACTCGAGCTTCACAATGCTTTAAACTACTAAACTAAATCCATAAGGTCTACTTAGATGCAAGGAAAAATACCTTTGTGTTGCACACGCTGTTTCTAGAAAATATTTAAAACAACGGGTTGCACTCCGGCAGAAGTGAAAACTTGAACATTAACGTTGTGCATTTTGGAATGGCTAGGGAATAATTTCGCACAAATTGCTTTATTTATCAGTACAACGGAATGGGAACGGAGGACAGATTCGAATGGGAGACCCCCTCCCATTTAAATCTCCGTTCCGGTTCCGTTTCGTACCAAACTCGCAACATCCGCGTTTCATTAGGGCCAAATTCCGCTCACTGATGTATTCTGAGTTCTGTGCCTACTTGTTTTTATTACTGTCACCTGTTTTATCGGTTTTAGGGTTCCGTTGTCAACATGGAACCCTTATAGTTTCACCATGTTCGACTGTCTGTCCGTCCGTCCGTCCGCAATCATCTTGTGAGATGCTGTTATAAGATCACTGATCTTAGTGAAAGTGTCTAGTGTGTGTGTGTGTGTGTATTCCTCGTAGTCGCATGCCACTGATACCTGGTGCTCCTCCATGGCATTCTCATTGATACAGAAGTCAGCTACTGATTGCCATTAGCAAGGTGGCATGCGACTACGAAGAATATCAGATAGGAATTATTTTCTTGTTTTCTACTTATAAGACCGCGATTTTGTTAGTAGTCGGGTTTTAGATTTTTGAACTTATTTTTTTATTTGAATTTTATTTTTGTGTGTACTTAAACTATAATACATATTTGTAATGTGCTCACCAAGACCTTTCATTTGATACCAAACTTGCTATGATTATCTCAATTTAATATTTTTTGAGGTAAGTTTTTGACATTTAAATTCCGTCATAAAAAGAATTTATAAAATTTATATAGCCTATGACACCCGGGCTATTCTTACGAATCTATTGACACCTAATTTATTAAAATCCGTTCAGTAGTTTAGGCGCTACGGTGGAACATACGTACATACATACATAGACTGCCAAAATCATTACCCTTCCTTTTGGCTTCGCCGTAGTCGGGTAAAAAAGAAAAACATAGCTGTAAACTCGGTAAAGAAGCTTTTTTTTATATTAAATGGGCTTACTCTTGATCTCAATCTTGCCCTAAGGGCAGAGATGAGGTCGACGATGGAACGAGCTTACCCAGAAGAAGCCTATTTACAGATTGGGGTTATATGAACTCGGGAAGACCGACGCAGGCAGGGTGTTCCACTCCTTGGCTGTACTGTAGCTTAATGTTACTATACAAGACCGTTCTGTCACCCTCACGTGCTATGGACGCACAAAGCGGTGTAACAACTGTTATCGGCGAGAATATTTTTCCGGTGTCGATAAACTACATATGTGCATGACATGCAACCTAGTTGGTCCCTCGTGTACAATTTCATTCTATTACACCCCGCGATTGTTCGTGAGTAAAAAATAGCCTGCTGGACATAAGCCTGTTCCATAAAAGACATTACTTTTGCTTATGTATTTAAGTAGGTATCAGTGTTATATTTGTGAAATACTGCTACAATCTATATAAATATAAAACAAAGTCGTGTTTGTTACAACACTTATGTTTGAGTGTCAAGCTCCAGTTGTGATGCTGGTGGTCTCGACTAAATAAAACTTCTGCTTTCGATATTAAGACTATAATTTTGACTGGATTTTAAATGGTTTACAAGAAAGTAAATGGCCGATGTATGCGCACGGTAAGAGACGGTGAGTTTTTCTTTGTAGAACCACGTAGCTTGGCTTGAGGCTTCGAAGGACCATTTACTTTAACTCGAGATCTGCTGGACCAATTTTCATGGTTTTTGATTTGTTGGATTTGTCTCCGCCCCGAATAGCAGAATACATCAATACATAAAAACAATGAGAAGCAAAAATAAAATAAAAAATGGTAAAAAAGGTTAAAGGTCAACGGTGAGAAAGTGGTTGGTAGGTAGGCAGAGTAGTAGTAGGTAGGTAGGGTAGTAGGTAGGTAGGGTAGTAGTTAGGTAGGGTAGTAGGTAGGTAGGGTAGTAGCTAGGTAGGGTAGTAGGTAGGTACGGTAGTCGGTGGGTAGGGTAGTAAGTAGGTAGGGTAGTAGGTAGGTAGGGTAGTAGGTAGGTAGGGTAGTAGGTAGGTAGGGTAGTAGGTAGGTAGGGTAGTAGGTAGGGTAGTAGGTAGGTAGGGTAGTAGGTAGGTAGGGTAGTAGGTAGGTAGGGTAGTAGGTAGGTAGGGTAGTAGGTAGGTCTACTAACCCGTAGGGAGGGTAGGAAAAAGAGCATTGCAACGCATGCCGGGAACCGCTAGTTTTAAATATTTTTCATTACTCATACTCCGAAAGTAGGTCATGACATGCCTGCGGAGCGGGTTGAAAGTACTACTTTTCAGCCCTAGGGAGAATCGCTTTCTACTGACAGCTGTCAAATTATTTGATGTAATTGGGAGCAAGCTTATTGCCATCAACCAATGTAATTAGAAACAAGCCTATTGCCACCAACTGATGTGATTAGGTGCAAGCCTATTGCCATCATCAAATGTAATTAGGAGCAAGCCCATTGCCATCAACTGACGTGATTAGGAGCAAGCCTATTGCCACCAACTGATGTGATTAGGTGCAAGCCTATTGCCATCAACAAATGCAATTAGGAGCAAGCCCATTGCCATCAACTGATGTAATTGGGACCAAACCTATTGCCATCAACCAATGTAATTAGGAGCAAGCATATTGGCATCAACCAATTTAATTAGGAGCACGCCTATTGCCATCCACCGATTTAGGTAATTGGGAGCAAGCCTATTGCCATCAACCAATTTAATTAGGAGCAAGCCTATTGCCATCAACTGATGTAATTGGGGCAAGCCTATTGCCATCAACCAATTTAATTAGGAGCAAGCCTATTGCCATCAACCAATCTAATTAGGAGCAAGCATATTGCCATTGATATGGCCCTCATCAGAAAGCTCAAAGTCACCCAAAGGGCAATGGAGAGGGCTATGCTCGGAGTTTCCTAGCGTGATCGAATCAGAAATGAGGACATCCGCTTGAGAACCAAGGTTACCGACGTAGCCCGAAGAATCGCCAGACTTAAGTGGCAATGGGCAGGGCACATTGCTCGCAGAACGGATGGCCGATGGGGCCGAAAAGTTCTGGAATGGCGACCGCGAACCGGAAGACGTTGCGCTGGAAGGCCTCCCACTAGGTGGACCGATGACCTGGTCAAGGTTGCAGGAAACCGCTGGATGAGAGACGCACGGGACCGGTCAATGTGGCGACGCCTGGGGGAGGCCTATGTTCAGCAGTGGACGTCTTTTGGCTGAAATGATGATGATGATGATGATATTGCCATCAACCGATGTTATTAGGAGCAAGCCTATTGCCGTTCAACGATTTGGGTAATTGGGGGCAAGCCTATTGTCCCCAACCGATGTAATTAGGAGCAAGACTATTGCCATCAACCAACTACTTAGGAGCAATCCTATTGCCATCAACCGATGTAATTAGGAGCAAGCCTATTGCTATCCACCGAAGTGTTTCTCTTATGTTTATTTTTATTTTTTTATCGTCAATTTGTTTTGTCCTGTGTGAAACCAATAAATACTTTTTATTTCTTCTTTTCTTCGATTTAGGTAATTGGGCGCAAGCCTATTTCCATTAACTTTCCTTGTATTCGTAACTTTTTATTTCTTCTTTTCTTCGATTTAGGTAATTGGGCGCAAGCCTATTTCCATTAACTTTCCTTGTATTCGTAATGAAAAGCACAGTGTTTACCTCGGGTTAAAGACTTATTTAGTCCCTCGAACTATTAGCGCCCTCGCTGCGCTCAGGCGCCAAACCCCGTCTCGGGGACTAAATAAGTTACTTTCACCCCTAAGGTAACAATGTACTATTACTTGTAAAATGTGGTAAAGTTTGTATACAGACTCACTTATTCAATGTTATTTTACTGGTTAACCGCGTTTGTTGAAGTGAAATATTTGTTTTCCTCTTATATAAATCCGGGATTCAGACACGTGTAACATCCAACTAATAGGACAGAGCAGTTGGACCACTGCCCCGCACTCGATTTAAAACAAGGTCAAAAAGTGATAGGATTTTAATTTACAAACACGAACTGAATCATAAGTTTAACTGTTAGATTCGACATTTAGGAATATATCAACTTACACCATGTATGTAAGCCTTTGTGAAGAGAGAAAATAAAGATATTGTGTTGATTTTCATTCTGTGCTCAAGTCCTGTCCATTAAACTTGTCACTTGACATTGTTTGTATTGCGTAAATATCCTGGATGGGGCTGGCGCAAGCTAAGAGAGGCTTATACCCTGCAGTGGGTGGAGTCGCTCTGTGGATAATGATGATAACCTATCGCTTTGTGCCTCTTAAGGTGGATGTTCCAGGGTAGCCCGCGAAATTAAAATTTTCTTACGTTATTAGCAATTTGCAGGCCAGTGCTAGGTTGTATGTTAGTGAAAATATGATTCGCGGCAGTAAGACAATGCAGTTACAGAATTATAATCATCAAAATCATCATTACAACCCTCCAAGTTCATGTAACTGTCAAGAATGATTATTTCATCAAAAGGTAAGAAAATTTGAATTTCGCGGGCTACCCTGGAACATCAACCTTAAAACTGCTTGGATCTCTATCCAATCATGATTTATGACACGAATGTACACAGTCTAATACAGTACCTTCTTTTACTTGTTTTCGGGTATAGGTAAACATATAATTGAACAGACGAATTTAAATTATAATTGACGTGTGAAAGTGAATGTATTTAGAGCCAGACGTCTGTCACTCGACGTTTAGTTGTCTGTTAGTAATAAAATTAACTTCTCCAATGCTTTCCGGCCAATTATGCCTTCCTCCTGGGTCTCTATTGCGTTCAAAAGCAGCCTTATCTGGCTTCCTATACATGGCATTTATCTGTTTCAACCACATCGAAGCAGTGATTCTCAATGTTTTTCTTACGTCTGTGATGTGCTCAGCCTTGAAGTTTCCAGTGCTGGGTCATAGGCCTTCTCTCTATGAGAGGGACAGTGTGGGTTTGGTATGTCCATGTGTCTTCGAATTTTTGGTTCTTGGACATCCCAGTTTCCTGACGATGTTTTCCTCCACCATTTTTGGGAGTAGGGGTGATGAAATAAATTACACATAGTAAATGAGCCTTTCTGGGTTAGAACCCACGATTTACTGCCACCTCTGGGCCACTGCTACCCTGCTTCTTACGTCTTAGTTATAATAAGGCATTGTAGAAGGACTGAGCTGACATAAACAGCTTCAGACTGTCCATTTCAAATGTACAGATACTTCGGATCATACATAAGTCATGTAGGAGGTACACCTAGTTAAATCTTTGTTTATTTTTATTTATTGACGGTTATGTAATCAAACAAAAGTTATGACTGTTTGTGAAAACTAGTTTTATAATTTATATTTATAAAACTAGATTACGTCAATGACTGGTATGTGCAGCCTCACAAAGCCACATTACCTGTCTTAACGACCTTTACACAGTCCATCCATCGTTTCTTTGGTCTTCACATTCCTACTAAATAAATGTTTAAATTGATAAAGCCACACAGGGTGGATCTAGCAGCCTAATCTAATCGTGGAAACAACATGTTTTAATCAAACTGTTGGAGCTCAAAGGTTTTATTAAATAAGCTTTTGATGGTAGAGGCAAGTGGAAGTCGCTTTAAAGATTTGTTATTCTACAACGACTTTTAACAAGGTCATCACCATTTGCTTCAAGTCCAACCGGGTGCAGCTGAATATCGTATTTTAAATGGAGCGACTTCCTCTCTGACCTCCACAACCCAGTGAGACTTTTAACAGGATTTTCCATTATTTTAATCCGACTGACCCATATATGTGTGCCCGTTCGATTGTGACCTCGTCCTCGACTTCGTGTGAAACTAAATGGATGAAATATTTGAATAAATTATGCGTTGTAAGATTTTTCTGGGTAGTGGGATTAATTCAACAAATGGCCAGTACCAGCTTACAAAGTAAATTAAAAAAAAAAATTTAGACTGGCCAAGTGCAAGTCGGACTTGCACATGAAGGGTTCCGCAGTTTGCGATTTTCATAGTGTTTGTATGAATAACAAAAATATATTTACGGTTTGTTATTTCCAGCGATTTCAGTGCATCATCATCATCATTATCAGCCAGAAATTGTCTGATTATCGTAGGCATCTTCCAAACATCGCCACTTTGATCGATCTTGTGTTTCTTGCTTTCAGAAAAGGAGGAAGAGCACATCATAACTATTTCTAAAGTTCTTTTTATTCCAAAACTGCATGGCCACCCTATATAACACGCGGCATAACGCTAAGAATCTAACGATACCATATACATCGGCATCGGTTCAGGCATTTTGAAGCGGAGGCCCAGTGGTGGCGGCCCCGACTTACGAACAATAGGTCGTGGGTTCGAACCCAGGCAGGGACATTACTTTTTGTAACTTATTTCATCACCGCTGCTCTCAAAACGGTGAAGGAAAAACATCGTGAGGAAACCGGCATATCTTAGAATCGAACAATTCGACATCTACTAATCCGCACTGGGCCCGCGTGGTAGATTATAGCCCATTCCCTCTCTAAGAGAGGAGGCCTGTGTCCCAGCAGTGGGGAAATTAATAGGCTGTTGATGATGATGATGATTTAGAAGTTATGATGGAATAAAGAAACTTACAAACATACATAGGTACATTAACGCTAAAAAAACATACAACTGTTTTATAAAAAGTTTGAGAGCCGTAGATTGTTAGTAATGTGCTCACTGCCCAGATTGATTCGCAGGACGTTCGGGCGACCCAAATAACTTGAGTACTGTTAAATTACGTTGCGTTTCTCGATCTACACTAAACGCGGTGAACAGTCAAAGGTCCTAACATAAACGCACGACGAATGACTATTGACTCAAAAATTTTCATCATCGTCCTTCTGCGTGGGTGTAACGAAATAGGTGTTACGAGTGTTACAACTGCTCCCCGTAGTGTGTGTACATGTGTTATTAGCTCAGCGCTTTCCTTTTTCCATTCTCCCCTGTCAACCATTAATAATAACATTTCTCAGACATTAATAAACATAGAATAGGGTAGTTGACAAAAAAAACTAATTATGCCCGGTTTCTGAGGCACTTTATCTGTGGTTTATCTATTCAAATGTACGCATATGAATAGATAAACCACAGATAAAGTGCCTCAGAAACCGGGCATTAGTCCGTCAGATAGATTTCCAAAAAATATTGAACATGTATTTGTTCATTTTTCACGTAAACAAAAAATGAAGACGATACAGTGTTCCAAAAAGTCGTGAAACGTGACAGGTTGGTCCATTATTACCCGACTGCGGCGAAGCCCAAAAGAAGGGTTATTACCAGACTATGTCGTCAAAAGCCCCCTCTCCATGGTCTTTGACAAGCTTTATTTTCGTCAATTTTTATTAATTTGATAAAACAAAAAACACGTATCCAATATTTTTCGATAATCTAACTGACGGACTAAACAGAATCATATTGTTTTAGTCAGTCAACTACCCTAAGAGAGCTTTAATGATTACTTTAGGCCATCACTTACTAAAGGTTTTGACAGTTTTTGCAGTGAGTGTGTCATTTTCATCTTTTTTGCGACAAGTGCTTCTAGTATCATCCATACATATGAAGTAAGTCAAGAATGTCCTTTTAAATGAGTAAATATTCTATCGCCTCGTTGGTCTAGTTGTCGCAACTGTGACAGCTGAACAAGAGGTTCGATTCCCAGCTCGAACAAAGTGTTATTGTGTTTATCCATCATAAATTTGTAAGAAGCATGCAGCCGGCTAAATGTGGGTGTGCTAAATGTGGCTGTGCTAAATGTGGCTGTGCTAAATGTGGCTGTGCTAAATGTGGGTGTGCTAAATGTGGCTGTGCTAAACAGACTGTGCTAATAAGTACAACCAGGGGATTATGATGATAATGGCGATTAAAATTACAAAATCGTTCGGATTTACGGTACGTTTCCTTCGCGTGTCCACGCTAGCTCCACATTGTGTAAACAGAGCATACCTCGTGACTGAACTGATTACAAGATTGCTAACGACGTCAATCATTCTGAGGAGATGCAATTCTTTTGTAAGGAGAACCTAGAATGATCTAGGTTTTTAGATTGAGCTATTTGATTACTTGATTAGTTGTTGAGTCCTTTTATCCTTGTACAAACTGCAGTCAATTATTTGAATGTTTTCGCCCTTGTTCTTGACGATTTCATTGATGGAATGAAAGATGTTGTTGATGAGAAGAGAGAGAGAAAAAAATAAAGAGCTTCAAACATCGGAGTTTTCCAAAAGAATTCAGCTAGAGTCGAAATCGAAATCAGACTAATATTTATATATTCTAATATGATGAACTTTAAGCAAGAAATCATACATCATCTCTGCCCTTAGGGCAAGATTGAAGTCAAGAGCAAGCCCATTTATAATAAAAAAAAAAAAAAAAACTTTTTGAACTTTATCAGTAATGAGGTGTAATACCTTACAGAAGACGACCAACTTAGTTATGATTGGGAGCTATTCAAACTTTATTCAAGTTTGTAAGTCGAATGAGTGGGTGTTCAATCAGAGATGTAGTCTTCATAGTGGCCCGACTTTGTCAAACGCCAAACTTGGACAGTACTGACCACTCACGGACGGTCAGTCCTGTCTGACCGTTTGACTTGACTTTACTTCGCTAGTTAAGTAATTCATACCAGAAAATGACAATGTATGAAAATGTTATTATGACCTTTTATTGTAAATTTCCGTTTTTGTACAATTATTTACGCTCTGTCCTTCATTTTCAACTGGTTTGACTCGTTCCATCAATGAGACAGAGTTACATAATTATTATCTCACTATTACTTTTCCATAATGGGCAGGCCTTGAACTAATTTTATATTTTTTTACTAGAAACCTCTAGTTCCAAATGTTTGTCTCTAAAAACATCCGCTGCTTGACCGGAAGGAAGCAATTAAGTTTTTTAATTTGTACCTGGTCTATTTAAAGTCTTACTGCCGTACTCAGAGAGCTTTAATGCTTACTTAGGCCGTCACTTAGTAAAGATTTGACACACAAAACCTTCAGTAAATTGTCTAAATCTTTACTAAGTGATGGGTAAGTAATTATTAAACTGAGTGTGACAGTAAGTTACAATTGCTAGAGTTTGCGCAACATTTTCTTTCCTCAGCATCATATTCTGTCTAGCTTATTCCCAACTATGGAAATGGACTGGCGACCTTGGGGTCGCCTTCCAGTGTAACCAGATGCATGAGTTTATTTACTCACGACGGAACGGAGAAGGTAGAGAGGTTGTTTGTTTGTGAGTGCCCAAACGAATGTTAGCATTTATCTCCAGAACGCTTTGACCGATTTAAATGCGGTTTTCTTTAATGGATTCGTAATTTATCGGTGGTAGTTCTTAGACTGGTGATCTAATTTTTGGTATAGTTTCAGGCTACTGACTACCTCTCACGACTGCCAAAGATCGATATAATAGAGCATTCGGGACGAACTGCTTAACGTGCTTTCTGAGGCACGGAGGAAACTCGATATGTAATGTAAGGCGTGGATCCCCATCCACGGACAAACTTAGGCAAGCGAAGTTATTATCAAGCCACGAGCTCCACCAAACATGTTATTTACTATATATGCTTAAATCAGCTCTTTAAAGTTGACTTCAATATAATTTAAGTTTGTCGATATTTCGACTGACTCTAATTGGTAATATTTCAAGGCATGGCGGAAACCTACGCACAAATATCGCAATTGATATAGTATTGATCATGTCGTAATAATAAATTATAATAACTGTGGGAATTCAAGTGGTAATTAGTGACACGAGCAAGTCACAAGACATGCTCATAATATAATACCTACATTCTTTACCAGTCGTCCATTTACTTTCATATCTGGAAGCAAGATGATGAAATGTATGCGATTGTTACACAAACTATTGGAGTACATGCAAATAAATGTACTCCATACCTATAAGTAGGTCCTCCATTTGATATATTATAACATCACGCCTGTAATCGCCAAAGGGTTATTAGGCAGAGGAGTCCCCATTTGTACACCCAATACCATCCATCACCCTCTATTGCCATCAACTGGGCAAAAATCCAGAGATAGTGGCAGCTACGGAGAAATTCCTGGTGGAAAATTCCAATGACACTTTACTTAACTTGGGATTTGGGAATCGAAACCAAGACCTCGAGCACAGCAGTCGTGCTTGCGACCACTAGACCAACGGGGCAGTCCATTTAATATTTTTATTTATGTGTGATAAAAAAAAAACAATTTTGCATTGTAATGGTACACTTTATTTACACATATAGTCTAGGCAACAAGTGCCTTTTTGATGAACTTTTTTCAGCAGTCTCCGAAAATTATGATTGAGGTGTCATTCGATTTGGAATGGCATCCCGATGATTTTTGAAAAAATTGAAGTTCCGCTTGCAAAAATTGCAAAAGTTATTAACAATTAACTAAAAAATTTAAAATGGTTTTAGTTTTTTGCAAATATCTCAAAACCTAATTAAAATTTTTCAAATTTGAAATAAAATTCAAAAAGGGGAGGAAATTTCCTAAAGAATGTTCTAACTTTCGGAATTGTGGGACCAATATTAATAACTTTCCGATCGGGTTGAAAATACGCCCGAAAACTGGTACTCCGTCTTGCGCAAGCTACGCTCCATTCGGACCTTTAATGAATAAATGTTATTTAAACTTATTAAATATGAAAATTAAAAATTGAAAAAATTCAGGCGCCTGCAGGATAGATCAATACACAATAATCTGTGATCTAAAAATTTTTATCGCGAATTTTCAATAAGTTATCCATTAATTAATTAACAATTTTTTGTAGCACGAACACTGACATTGCAAGTGCGATAATTATAACACTATTCATCTGAGATTTTTTTCCTTTCGTGGAGCTATTTTTCAAAGGTCTTAGAATAGGCTCTCGTTGGAAAAATTAAAAAAAATGTTAATTTTCGTTTTTTTATTAACAATTTACTGAAATGAAAAATTTCAAACCTTCATTAGACATTAAAAAAATCTTTTTTTTTATTATATTATTATTGAACCGTTTTTGTATGATCATAAGCTACTTAAAAATGATTTTTTATATCCTGTTTTTTAAAATATTTTTATAAACAAATGCGTTGTTTATGAGATAATTTAATGTTTTTTTTTAATACCGTAATCTTTGATACAAATCATGATTTTTTTTTAAAAAACCGTTGCCAAAAAAAAATGTTTTATTGCTTAAAAACGCATTTGTTGATTACCAATTATTTTCTCCCACTTCTAATTAATATTAAGGTATCATTTTTTTTAAATCACCATTATTTGTTTTTTCTTTTCGATATATAAAAAAAAATATTGTTTTATTAAAACTTTCATTGTTTATGTAATAAACAATTTGTAAAAAACAAATAAATTTTTACTTTATATTTTTTTTCTTGTTTTACTTATTGTCACAAAAACAGAATGATTCTTTTTTTTTCATTTAATTTTTTTTACAGTTTTTTTTTTAATTTGAAAAAAACAAAATCATATCTGTTTTTGTGACAATATTTACTTACTGTCACAAAAACAGATATGATTTTGTTTTTTTTTCATTTAATTTTTTTTTCAACTTTTTTTTTAATTTGAAAAAAAAATCATATCTGTTTTTGTGACAATAAGTAAAACACGAAAAAAATATAAAGTAAAAATTTATTTGTTTTTAACAAATTGTTTATTACATAAACAATGAAAGTTTTACTAAAACAATATTTTTTTTTTTATATAACGAAAAGAAAAAACAAATAATGGTGATTTAAAAAAAATGATATCTTAATATTTATTAGAAGTGGGAGAAAATAATTGTTAATCAACAAATGCGTTTTTAAGCAATAAAACATTTTTTTTAAGAAACGGTTTTTTAAAAAAAAAACACGATTATTATCAAAGATTACGATATTAAAAAAAAACAATAAATTATCTCATAAACAACGCATTTGTTTATAAAAATATTTTAAAAAACAGGATATAAAAAATATAAAAAATCATTTTTAAGTAGCTTCTGATCATACAAAAACGGTTCAATAATAATATAATAAAAAAAAGTTTTTTTTAATGTCTAATGAAGGTTTGAAATTTTTCATTTCAGTAAATTGTTAATAAAAAAACGAAAATTAGCATTTTTTTAATTTTTCCAACGAGAGCCTATTCTTAGACCTTTGAAAAATAGCTCCACGAAAGGAAAAAAATCTCAGATGAATAGTGATATAATTATCGCACTTGCAATGTCAGTGTTCATGCTACAAAAAATTTGTTAATTAATTAATGGATAACTTATTGAAAATTCGCGATAAAAATTTTTAGATCACAGATTATTGTGTATTGATCTATCCTGCAGGCGCCTGAATTTTTTCAATTTTTAATTTTCATATTTAATAAGTTTAAATAACATTTATTCATTAAAGGTCCGAATGGAGCGTAGCTTGCGCAAGACGGAGTACCAGTTTTCGGGCGTATTTTCAACCCGATCGGAAAGTTATTAATATTGGTCCTACAATTCCGAAAGTTAGAATATTCTTTAGGAAATTTTCTCCCCTTTTTGAATCTTATTTCAAATTTGAAAAATTTCAATTAGGTTTTGAGATATTTGCAAAAAACTAAAACCATTTTAAATTTTTTAGTTAATTGTTAATAACTTTTGCAATTTTTGCAAGCGGAACTTCATTTTTTTCAAAAATCATCGGGATGCCATTCCGAATCGAATGACACCTCAATCATAATTTTCGGAGACTGCTGAAAAAAGTTGATCAAAAAAGCACTTGTTGACTAGACTAATAGCTATAGTAAAAACAATATAACTACCACTTATGTCCTAATTTCACTAAGTATCATTTAAAAAAACCACACAAATCAGTCGTTGTTTTTGGAAAAGAACCACCAAAGAGTCTAACTGGTGTTTTGCTCCAATCTATGTACAGCATCGGGTTATTTTGCAATTCAGATTCCGCCAGAGAACATTTCTTATAATTCTGCATAATGAACTCTATGCCAGCGTTCTTTAGTCTTACAGGCGAAACGATGTGTGTCATGTCTATACTGCCGTCCGGCTGCACATATAACATACGGTCCAAAAGATCTATATTTTGACAGACTCTTGGACCTAACGACCCCGGTACGGATGCATCAACATTTTCTATATCAGATCTGTATTTATTTATATCAGGTATGTTCTCGTTTCCGCCAACAAAACTTTGTTTATTCTCCTCAGCATTCACACCTATAACGTGACGTTCGTTCAGTGCATTCCCTATTTTAATTTGTTTGTTGAAATTGTTTTTGTGGTTACTATGGGTTTTCTTTTTCATTGTCCCTTGTTGATTATGGTCCATTTTGATTTTCTTGTCATGTCCCGGTAAAAAACCATGATTATATTTTAGAATCGATACTGAATCTCTGTTGAAATCGGATTGATTAGATACCTCCATAGCTAACGCTCGACTTTTTGCTAGATCTGTATCCTCTCTGTGTGGTATGAAATTACGATCTTCATGTTTATAGTTAAGTCGAATCGATGGATGTTTTTTGTTCACCTCGGCAATTGTTTGTTCTATAGCGCTTTGTCCATTTTCAGGGTCAATTTTTACCTGGCGCGGTGTATAGTCGTTGTTATACGTTTTAATATTATGCCATTTGTTACCATTGGACAAACTTCTTGCATACATATCATTATTTGTTTGGTCCTTTGGTTGCGTTTCGGCAAATTGCCAGTTTTCTACAAAATATTCTAAAGACTTCAAAAACGGAAGTATAGACAACAAATTATTGTTTTTCAAGGTTAAGTCCGCCGTACGTTTCGGTTTTGACATTTTATAAACTGGTGAAAAAGGTTGTGGATTGAAATCATTTTCGGAGCTTTCATAACTGCCCTGATTTTCAACGTTTCTATAAAATCTTTGTACCTTTTTTCTCTTGCTTAATCCTCTATTTGTTACTTCAACTTGAAACGGTTGCGTTTGTGCATGTGATTTTAATATATTATTTCTTATATCATCTTCAAATATTTGAACATTAATTTGAGGGCTTCGTTTACTAGTTTCAAACTGCTTTTGTACTATATTCCTTCGTTGAAAGTGAAATGGTGGTCGAACTTTAGTAATTTTAAAATCAGATGCATAAGGGAAACTATCTGATATCCTAGTCAATGGGATAGTTTGCGGAACCTTTTTTTGTTCTCTGTTACGGAACTGCATATTTTTCAGGTAATTTAGAACACTGCCTGCGAATTTGGAACTGGTCCATTGACCATAAACTTTGGGATTCTTCTGCACCGGAGGAGGTGTTTCGATTTCAGATATTTCTTCCGAATACTTGGTACTCAATGGAGGTTTCGCGGGTTCTGTTGAAGCCTTCAATTTAAATGTTACTCCTGGAAAATCTTTTTCAGTATCCAAAGCATTATTAAATATTGACGTGAGTCTTGGTAAAGGTGGTGGCGTCTCAAACTCTGATATTGTGTAAGAGTCTCTTGTTGGCGGGCTACTGTTTGGGCTCGTATTTTTGTCAGGAATTTTATATCTACCAGAATGTTCATTATTATTTAAGTTCCAAAAGCTAAGGGTATCTGTTTGTTCAGGTCTATCCGTAACCGATAATCCCATAAACTCTTTATTGAAATCGTTAGTTAAATCCAATATAGGTTTTCTTGTAGAAAATTCTAAACCGACAGCATGATCGATAAAGCTGTGAGGTGTCCTAAACTTTATGAAACTCTTTGATGCGTTTGTTGTTGATGTTATTGGAAGCTCAGTTGTCTCAAAAGTATTTTTTAGTTCTCCAGTTTGTAAATCGTTTAATATAATATATTTCGCGTGTGTGATTGTATTTTTCATTTTATTTTTGTGAAATCTTTTTTGTTCGTAATATGGATCACTTCGAATCGTATAATTTCTTTCGATAGTTGACGCTAATATCATGTTTGTGCCAAATATTTCACCTTCCAAGCCGTTTGAAGCACCTGCAAGGATGAAAGTAACTGTCAGTAACCCAGGTAGTTATTTATGGTATGGTATGAGTTAAGTTAGATTTAGTTTTAAAACATGTGTCCTACCTCCATCGGCTGTACCGTACCCGATGATAACACTGCCTCCGCCTGGGAGCACAAATCCTTGGAGCTGAAACATTACAATATCGCAAGTTTAAAAAGTACACTGACAATAAAACTTTAAAGTGGGTGTACCGGTTGATTAACCAATACATATTGTAGCTTGTAGGTATCCTTGCCATAAAATTCGCTCATGTTGCTCAACACAATATCAAGGTATTGATTAGCCGCAGATAATCGTGATATTTTATGATAAAATCATGGAACTGTCTCTTTATGGATACTCGCGACAGCCTTGCCTGTGGATCTAGTTTCGTAATAACTGTCTAAGTCGATTTATCACATGTTTATCTGTATGCTAAGTCGTGGCCGGAGTGACCTCAGCGATCCGCAAAAGTTATGCGGCCATTTGTCTTTCGGCTGAGTAATTTGTTCGTGCATTTCGTGGTTGCACACTGAACTTGTTGTGACCCCTATATAATAAATTATATTTGGTACGTTTATTTCTCATCACAAACGTTGAAGTGAACAGGGACTACTTAACCAAACGTATATGTTATGTTAGTAGTTCCGTTACGCATATTATATACATATTTTTTTAATAATTATTTCTTATTTACACATAGTCTAAAAGAGTGACGAATATAAATGTTAATTTATTGAGAGGGAGAGGAAGACCAGATAAAAGATAAATGAATTGTGTGAGGTATGATATGAAGGAAATGTAGTAAATGATAATAATTAATGATATAAGTAATTATAATGCAAGAAGATGATTACATAATATATGTTCGTGCTTATTAAGAGTCATTTAACGTTGTAACTTGTTATAAAGATCGTTAACGGTCATAATTTACTTACAGTTTGTGATTGCGAACAGGACAGGAGTCGGGAGTCCACGTAGAGTGCCCATGCGCCGAAGTCAGACTGGTAGGACAGACAGATGTGCCTCCAAACGTCCTTGGTGATGTCGACGGGTGAACTGGACGTCACCAGCCCATTGATGGAGACGTTGATGTGCTTCCCTCCCGAGTCCAACCACAGCCGTACCACCCGGTTGTTGCCATTCGCTACAAAAAAAAATAAAAGAAAAAAATAGCATTCATCAACATAGCATAATAGTCACGACTGTAACCCCCAAAGGGTTAGGCACAGGTGTATTTAATAATTTCACCAGTTGTGTTTAAGTTCCATGTAATAAGGGGCGAGCTTATTGCCATCAAACGGGCACAAATCCTTGCCCAACCCGGGAATCGAACTTAGGGCCTCATTCTCAGCAGTCGCGCTTGCGACGACCACACCAACGAGGCATTAACATTAATCAAATGCTTGCAATAATACGTTGTTTAAAAAATGTTTTATTGGACCGTGAAGTCGCGCATCGAGTGCACTGTGCACATAAATTATGCATGTCTCCTTATTAGTACTAATCACGCGCACTGGGTACGCCTCTTACGAAATTATTTGGGTATCATGAACGATTTAGAATGTTTTTTTTGCCTATTAACACCACTAAATTGGATTTAACTTAAACGGGCTGCTTTATTTTAGATTATAATCTGGAATAGCACATAGCTAACAAGTTAACTAAGTTGTTCACGTGTTTTATGTACCCGAAACACGCCCGATCACACCATCAGTTCCCACTCATTACACAACATCACGATCACACCATCAGTTCCCACTCATTACACTACATCACGATCACACCATCAGTTCCCACTTATTACACTACATCACGATCACACCATCATGGCATCAGTTCCCACTCATTACACTACATCACGATCACAGCATCAGTTGCATAAACAAATGTATGAAATCAGGAACATTTCCACATAGTCTTAAGGTTGCAAAAGTTACGCCAATTTACAAATCCGGAGTTAAATCAGAACCGGGAAACTATCGTCCCATCTCAGTTCTCCCCGTTCTATCCAAAATTTTTGAGAGAGTCTTATACAATCGCCTTGAAAAGTACCTAATATCTCTAAATTTCATATATGAAAAACAATACGGCTTTAGGCCAAAATCAAATACACTCTCAGCTACAATAGACCTGGTGACAACTATAAAGCTCAATATTGATAAAAAGAAAATGGCCATGGGTGTTTTTATTGATTTAAAAAAGGCATTCGACACAGTCAGTCATGACTTGTTGCTAAGAAAACTAATGGAAATCGGCATCAAAGGACCTGCCCTTGAAATTTTTAGATCCTACCTGTCAAACCGATACCAAGTAGTTAAAATTGATGACACTCAGAGTGATCCCAAAATTATTACATATGGTGTGCCTCAAGGCTCAATTTTGGCTCCCCTGTTATTCCTACTGTACATAAATAGTGTCCACAAAATTGGTCTAAAAGCTGACCTTACTTTGTACGCAGATGACACATGTTTGTTCTACTTTGGCCACTCAATCGATGCTATTGTTGAGCAAGCACAGAACGATCTGGATTTGCTCAACGTATGGTTTCAACAAAATCTTCTCACGATTAATACAGCTAAAACAAATTACATGATATTTACAGCAAAAAATAAAAAAATTGGCAATCATACACCTTTAAAAATAAATAACCAAATTATAAACAAAGTAGATCAAGAAAAATATTTAGGGCTAATTCTGGATAGCAAATTGACGTGGCTTCCACATATTCAAAAAATTAAAAAGAAAATACAATCACTTACGGGTACCCTACGAGGTATCGTTCGCTGCTTACCGCGCCAAGTTCGCTATCTAATCTACTTTTCCCTTGTTAAGCCGCATATTGACTACCTAGTAGAAATATGGGGTACCGCGGCAAAAACAAATACAAACCTACTACAAACAGCTCAAAACAAATTACTTAAAACGTTATTTAACTATGACTATCTAACTCCAACAGAAACTCTTTACAAAAAAATTAAAGTAATGAATATAACACAAACATACATTTATAACACATGCATACTAATTCGAAAAATATTAAATAAAAATATACACACAAACATAACCTTCACAAAAAATATTAAAAAACACAAAATGAAATTAAGACGCGAACAAGACTTTTTAAAACTACACCCAACCCGCACAAACTACGGTAGAAAAACTATCGTATACGAAGGATCTAAAATATTTAATAAATTACCAAGAGACCTCAAAGAATTAAAATCTAAAACAACTTTCAAAAGGCTACTAAAGAACTTCATAATAACAAATTCACATTCCCTACAATAGTGTCGAGCCACATCCAGTTACCGCTAATCGGTGTAAGAATACTTGTTTACATTTATCGAACTAGCATTTGTCATTTGTCCATATAAAAATAATCTACCTTCAAAACAGTAATTTATTCGATGTCTAACTTTTGTAATACACCCCACATTTTGTTATTTTTATGTTTAGTTTTTAATATTCTCATGTAAGTGAATAATGTAATTCTTATGAGAATAAATGATCTTAAACCTCAGTTCCCACTCATTACACTACATCACGATCACAGCATCACTTCCCACTCTTTACACAACATCACGATCACACCATCAGTTCCCACTCATTACACAACATCACGATCACAGCATCAGTTCCCACTCATTACACTACATCACGATCACAGCATCACTTCCCACTCTTTACACAACATCACGATCACACCATCAGTTCCCACTCATTACACTACATCACGATCACAGCATCAGTTCCCACTCATTACACTACATCACGATCACAGCATCACTTCCCACTCTTTACACAACATCACGATCACACCATCAGTTCCCACTCATTACACAACACCACAATCACACCATCAGTTCCCACTCATTACACTACATCACGATCACAGCATCAGTTCCCACTCATTACACTACATCACGATCACAGCATCAGTTCCCACTCATTACACTACATCACGATCACAGCATCAGTTCCCACTCATTACACTACATCACGATCACACCATCAGTTCCCACTCATTACACAACATCACAATCACACCATCAGTTCCCACTCATTACACTACATCACGATCACAGCATCAGTTCCCACTCATTACACTACATCACGATCACAGCATCAGTTCCCACTCATTACACTACATCACGATCACAGCATCAGTTCCCACTCATTACACTACATCACGATCACAGCATCAGTTCCCACTCATTACACTACATCACGATCAAACCATCAGTTCCCACTCATTACACAACATCACAATCACACCATCAGTTCCCACTCATTACACTACATCACGATCACAGCATCAGTTCCCACTCATTACACTACATCACGATCACAGCATCAGTTCCCACTCATTACACAACATCACGACTGTAATCGCCGAAGGCCTAACCCAGAGGAGTACCTAATCGTAATTACAAGTCCCATGTAGTAGGGGGTGAACCTATTGCCATCAACCGGGCATAAATCCAGACACCGTTGCCGCGTTGAATTTTTCAGTAGCACTGAAAAATTCTTGGTGGAATAATCTAATAAGGCTCGACTTGGTAATCAAACCCTACTCCCGACCTTCCTCATGCTTAGTACTCGCGATCACTCAACCAACGAGGCAGTCTCACACAAACACATTACCACGTGAACAAGGGTTAGGGGGCAACTGGCCTCTAGTCCGCGGCCCAGATTACTGAATTAAATTAATGCGTGGGCCAGAATACCATGGGAAAAAATTTTCGTAGTTAAATCGACCCATTGGGATTTAATTTCATTAAATTGAAAAAAGGTGCGAAATAAAACGTAAGTATCAAAGTCATACGCAAAGACAAGCACACAAGCTTTCAGCTCGATCGGTGCAGAACTTTTTGAGCTTTTGAAGCGTACACAAACCAACATAACATTTTTATATAGGTATAGGTATATAGATTTCGGAAAGGTTACCCCAAATTAACAATCGCAGCTGTTTCGGCTCTAAATTAACATATTTCCTTCGTGCTGGCCCTTTATAGGATAGATACTCACCTTTGGGTAAAAAATAATCAAATTACTTCAATAACAAAAGGTGGAGTACGCTTACCTAGAAGAAACCGATTCGATATATCTATCGATCTATGATAAAACAAAACATAAAGATTTTTTGAAATCACAGACTAAATCAAAATCATTCACGTGGAGACATTTAGTGATATGTTAAAATCGTATTCACATTTGTATGTGGAGTTAATTGACTTAGCCACACATAAAGACTAAAGAATTATACAAATAATAACGCAAACCATATACTCAGTAATGCTTAAACTACGCAACGCTACCTGTAAACAAGTTCAGGTTTAAGGAGGTCAATTTAATTATAATCACGCAATATATTTGCTCATTACTTTGATTTTGTGGTTTCTCCAGCGATTTACTTTCACGGCACGACAACTTTTATACCGACCTTAATAAATATAAACTACAGTTGATACCGTTTACTCGATGGTTCAGTCAAAGTGGTATGGAATACTTGTGGACCCGGTTCAAGAGGAGTCCAGAACCGCATCCGAAATTTAAAGACGGCAAAAGACAAAATAAGAAACGCAATGGGCAAAACGTAACAGGCAAAGAGACCGGAGGGTCTCTGATACATACTTACTACACTAAAGTATCTGTTTGATTTCCGCAACCAGTACTTACCGACATAGGTGAATATGCTCTGGTCTCCGGTCAGGTCGTAAATACGAATCCATGTGCAGATTGTGAACTCTCGCAGCGGCGGCGTCTCCAGGTCGTATTGCAAGAACTGGAAATCAAATATCACGTATGAATCTACTAAAACAAACCATTCCTAACTTTTGTTATCACATTATTTGACTGTTGATGCTATTTGTCGGCGTAAAAATAACTCGCTAACATAGTCGGCGTTTCAGTTTCAGGGTTTATTGACACTGTAACCTATAAACTAATTGATGCTGCATACAAACCTGTGCATATCCTTTTTGTTTCAATACAATCTTGTAAACTGGATTATTGATCGACAAGGCGGTTGACGCGACACTTAAAAGCGCCATCAAATTGAACCATGACATTATGAAAATAAAAACTGCGATCGTTAAAATCTACGAGGAAATAAATGTAGATGTACAGTCGTTTATAAAACTGCAGCAATAACTGATCGTAATCCGAACGATGTGGCTGATATCACAAGATGATTGTCTGATTATTCAATTGAGCTAGCTATTACAATGCCGACTAGTGCTTTCTTTTCAAAATCGGGCCTCTGACTGAGGAATCCTTCCGTTGCACGGGTGTCAATACACAACCGAGCCCATATTGTTTGTAAACCGCGTTGTTATTTCTTACATTGTTGTTATGATTGCGCTTCAGTAAATAATCTGTTATGTTCTGATAATAACATACCGCTCTCTCATCGAGCTGATGATTAGCCTTTGAATAATAATCTTACACAAATATATTGTTTGTGTACCTGAGAATGTTCGAGATTCCTATCATAATTTTCATCACAAAGCGACTGACTAGAGTTAATATTTCACTTTGTTTACTCTATGAATTAATTATTATGTAAGTGAATGTTTGAACCTGAAACCAAGCGCGATACTTCGTCAGAACGTTGCGTGAGCTTTGAGTCATTGATGTTTTGGATCAAATGGAAACAATGTCTTACTAATAAACTATTCAGCTCTCTTAAGTGGCTTAGGAATGTTTTGCCTTCCGGACTGTTGTTGATGAATAAAAAGGTTTATTTTGTTTGTTTCCTTGTGCAGGCGATGAAGGCGCCTGCTTATTACATCGGAGGGCAGCAGCCGAGCACCCTGCCCCGCGGGGGCTCCATGCTGCGCGCCTACTCTCCCGCCGCACCACCCGTGCCCGCTGACCGAGTCAAGAACCACTCCAATTCAGGTGAGAACCCTAAAACCTTTCAAATCTAACAAACCTTAACAAAAGAGCCAACTAAGAGCGGGAAGGGCTGACATTTTTATTAACACGTTGAATCTGCAGGCGAGCAAATTCTATCCAATTGCCCTTTTTTGATTTGATTTGGAAGATGTCTTCCGCAGTCGTCAGTCAAAATTCGTTTCTGAAAATATTTTATGAAGACTTTTTTGGTAAACTGAATGTCGGGATCCAGTCAATGTGTGGGACAGTTCTGGGGTTATTAAGTTAGGTGAAAGCGGTGTTTGTAGGTCCTACAGCGCCGGCCAAGCCGTTGCGCGCGTACATCCCTGGCAGTGGGTCGGAACGCTGTTTCCCGTTCGCTGCGTCGGATTGCGCTCGGGGGGCCGAACAACTGTACACGATCCCCGGTAACAGGCCCTCGTCCTACAAACACGTTACTTTCGCTTCTAAAACTTAATTTGCTAATGCTTTACCTTAATAAACTTTAATATTGCGCTAACGATCGCACTTTTGATTAATTTCTTTGATATTACCTTTTTTTATCAGCTATCTGTTTGCCTAATTGGATTCTGTACCTACTTATTTAAAAAAAAAAACTTTTTTGATACCACAAAGTAAGTAACACTTTAAAATGCCTGCATCGTCCTCACACCATCTAAGGTGATTCGTCGTTGTTTTATTCACTGTAAAAATGTTATTTTATAAATATTCTGTGGATACAACATCTTTTGTGAGGTCTGAATCAAACGGTATTGTACAAGCTACTCGTTTTGTATTAACAATGGCATTACACTCACATTTTATAATATAATACATTTATATGATCGCATGCTTTGATGGTAATTATACTCTAGTTTCAATTATTCAATATTCACGAGAGATTGATAATGTCAAGAGTTTTAAAATAACATTAGTACTACTCACTGCTGGCAAATGATTGATGGAATGATTGTTAATGTGGTAAGTGTGTGTGCAGGCCATGCCGATGGGTACATGTCGTCTCCGGAGCGTGGCAGGACCCCGTACGAAGATCCCTACTACACGCAGTTCTTGGGCCCGGCCGCCTCCAGGCCTAACATTGCTCCCATCATCGACGAGGAAGTCAGGTGAGCCATTACTTAGGCAAATCCGGATTTAATTACAAATTAAAATTTATTTACTTAGTATTAAATAAATAAATTGAAAAAATATAATAAATTTTAATTATTATTTTATTTATTTATTTAACTACTAAGTTTAGGATTTGGATTGTATTATAAAATAGAATTCTTGTAGAGTTAAACGGTTTCTCGTGCTGTATGAGGTCTCGCGTTATCATGGAGCAATAATGGTGAAGATCGATTCATGAGTCGGGGTTGTTTCACTACTAGTTTTGCTATCCTTGTTCGGAGTTCGGCACAGCAGACATCTGCGGTTATTGCTTGACCAGATCGGAGAAAGCTATAGTGAATAACACCATGCTCAGACCACCAAACAGTTACCATTACCTTTTCATTGGTAAGCTTTGCTTTAGGACTCTGTTGCGGCGTTTGACTTGGGGTCAGCCATTTCACTTTTCGCTTACAGTTATCGTAAAGAATCCACTTTTCATCACATGTCACAGTTCGATCCATTAATCCTTAATTTCTGTATCCATTTAACAAAGCAAAACAAGTTTCAACACGCGTTTCTTTCTGCAGATCAGTCAAATCATGAGGCACCCATTATTCATACTTTTTAATTTATTGATTAAAGTAAATGAGTCAATTTAAGTTGGTAAGGTTACGTTAAACCATGCCACTAATTCCTGGATAGTTTGGCTCGGATCGGGTTCCACCATCTCTTTCAATTCATTTGTGGTTCGTTCTTCAAATCAAAATTTACATCACAAAATCGTTTAAACCAAAATCGCACCGCGTCAGAACTCGTATTCAAAAATCAGTCGATTTTTCGAAGTATCAGTAGTAGTAGTATAACAACTGAAAGTCGATAATGGAATATCGTTTTTTAAAAGACATGTGAAAAAAGTTTCACTTAAAAATCTACAACCAGTTCTACGTCACTTCGAAGTACCTATATTACAATAAAACGGCAATTTCATACTTTTACCCCTATTATTAAAGTTCAAATTGACTTTTAAATGTTATTACGAATCGTTTGTATGGGATAGAAAAGGGTTGTTTTTAGAACTTTTCAGGCAGTTTTTGAAATTTTTCTCTGCGTAAGAACCATCCTCGTACTTCAGGAATATTTAAAAAAAACAAATTATTGAAATCGGTTGAGTTCTGTTCTCGAGATTTGCGTTTAGCAACACACACATTCAGTGATTCATTTTTATATTATAGAAGATAGAAGTTAAGTATTCCCCGTTGAATTTCACAGCGATACTGGGCTCATAGATGATGCGTACGAGATGTACGGCAACCCTATCACAACTGCTCCGCGCCCCATGCCTCGCCCGCCGTACGACGCCAGGTAACTTCTAGAAACAAAACTTTAACTATCTCAATGACTTTCAATAAAATTCCTAATAAATGGATTGTAAAAAATGTCTTACTCGGACAAATGAGAATTGAGGAAGTATAGGGTACCAGTAAAGATTTTTTGTCTGTGCTTATTGTGGCCACAATATCAAAAAAGAAATCAATTTTCTAGCTAACACTCTTTCAAATAGCAATGCGATTTTTTCCAAAAGCGACTTTACTGCGTATTACAAGAAAACTAGATCCATTATCATTGACACTGAAAACGGGATATTTACCATGTTTACTATTTGTATCAAGCTCCGGATCCCGATTTCAGTGTATCATGTTAGTGACCAGTCTAAAAACATATACCAAATCCATTGTTCAAAAGACAGGATTTCTAATCATGATTTTGTAGGCCGGTATTGGATGACATGCAACGCCTGCGGGTTGAGAAGATGGAACGGCAGCTGGCCAACTTGACGGGGCTCGTGCAAAAAGCTTTGCAGGTTCCAAACCAGCCTGCCGCAGCAGCAGCAGTTGCTCCAGCTCCGCGCCAGGAATACCAAGCATACAATGCGCGACCAGCAACCCAAGGTAAAAAAACCTCCGAATGTTACACACAACGCACAATTTAAGATTAACTTACTTTTTGTGGCTGGCCCACAAAATTTCTTAATTAATTCTTTTAAGACTGAAGTATTTGGTAAAATAATCCAACTAATGCCAAACACAAAACAGTTCCCTTTGACACAATCTAACGAAATTTTAAACAATTAGTCAACTGGGAACTTATAATAATTCAATTCAAACAATTGGATTCTACTGTGGCTCTGCCAAACGGTTTAGTTGCTTTGAACTGAAAGCTTCATCCGTTAATGTGGCTTGCGTTTTCCTGCACTCAGATGCGGCACGATTTACCAGCAACGAGAGACCTCCTAAATTAGGCAGAGATAAATTTCGTAAGTGTGATCGGAGGCGGTTCAAGAGTTTACGCTGATCAATGCATTGCTAGTGTCAGGTGGAAACAATGTCGTTATGGCAACTTAACTTCCAAGATCGGAGAATATTAAGACAATCATTCTGCGCTACAAGGAAACGAGTGATTTAAGTAAAAGCTCATAATGTAAAAGGTTACGACGCTTAACTGTGGTTTCTCCACAATTTCCAATGTTGGCGTTGTTTGACGTCACACTTGACAGTTGTAGGTAGTGGAGAAAAACAAAACCGCAAATTATGGGTTCTACCACATTCCATTACCAGCCGAGTAGATGCGATGGCAAAGATGCTTCCGCACATCTTGGCACGTTGGACAGGGAAAGCGTCACTTTCACGCCATCACTGTGTTTGGCTCGTAATTCGCCAATTGCCCTATACACCCATGACATTCGCAATGTATTTAGCGAACTAAATCATTCTCACGCCGAACGCTTGCTTGCTAAGTCGAGTGGTATTGTTCTTATTTCAGCTTTCTAAAAACAATTGTATTGGGCTCGAGTGCATCTGTTTTGTATTATACCTTCGTTTTGAAATTATCGTCATCTCATCTACCTAATACAATCATTGAATTCATTGTACATGTGAATTTTAACCAAAAAATAAAGTTACTGCTGCTCTTATCATCAAAATAATAAGTTTTAGGAGTAATGAGGTAGTAAGGCTTTGTTACGTAGAAAATATACAATCATTGCTGGACTTGGTTACGTGCGATAATTGTTTACGTAGTGTTGCCATAGTCTCGTGGTACATGCGGAAATATCAACTTTACTCACTGATCACATCTCGTTTTGTTCATTTTGTAGAAGTTGCAAGTTTTACTCAGTTGTATTGTTTGTCTTTAGTATGTAATGTTTGGATATTAATAATTATTGTACAGTGCTATGATTTAATCCTTTTTTGCCCCCGATTGGACCCCGAATGACCAAATTATTATAACTTTTTTTAAATTACAAATTATTAATACTTTCTTCCCACACATACATGATCCCTTTTTTATGTAGAATAAAATATTGCACTATGCATTTTTTTTCTTATTCACACTCTACACCACTCAAAATTACTCAACTGACCACTATCTTCTTAATTCCACCAAATTAAATTCAATTTAATGCACTCTGCCACTGATTGGGTCTTTTTATTAATTCTACGTACAGAATGTGTCTGTACCTGTATTGTTAATAGGATTTAATATTTCGATGCATCGTGCCAGAGGTCAGAGGTTCAATTACTCTGACGTTAACACGATGTGACGTTATTCACTGACCAAATAAATATTTGTTATTTCAGAAAAGTCTGTCTCTTTTGAGAAATCCGTATCATTTAGCGATGATCCTCCTGATATGAACTCGCCAAAGCAGCATTCACCTCAGCACACAGGTACGCATACAACCATTGTTTATTAAAGTATAACGCCCTTGTTGCAAGTTGACTGCATTCGTAGTCTATTAAGTAGTTACGTAAGTAAATGGTGCAGAGAGTATGGTAATCGAGTCTAATAAACCCTCGGTGGTGGTTGTTTAACATAATAGAAGTACCTGCTATTTGTAAGGACATGACGCTCGCGTATCTCTCCTGTATGACCAAGTCCGTCGACACGAGGATACAGAGTTTTGTTTGTAAGAACGTGTGTTGCCTGTATTGTATGGTTTTAATCTATTTTAACGTTTATATTGACAACCCTTTACACACAAGTCAACTCCTCATATTTTATTTTATTTAACAACAGTACCAGCAGTCAATCAAGTCCCTTGTGTGATATGAAATGATTCCCCACATTATACATTAACGACGGTTATGAATTATTTTTGTTTATTTACCAGTTAGCATCATTAAAATCATCGACAAAAGAATGGCCACATCCTCGGCTCTCACATTGAGATTCTTTGTAGTATCTTCTGAGAATGAAGTGAAAGTGTATGTAATTGTTTCTTTGCCGACGTGATCAATGTGGTCACACCATTCTCTAAGTCGATAGAATCCTCTGCTGGTTATTTTTTGTAATCACTGTCGTAGTTAATTTCATAACCATGTTCATAATTCTTGTATTTGATTTCTTTCCGCTTACTTCTTTGCCATAACAAGCTGATTCCAAACCCACCAAACCGGCAATCAAATCTTCGACCTTGCCGAGGACGTCATCTCAAGGTAACTCTTTGATATCCATTGATATTTGAATAACCGTAATTTGTATACTAACAAAGGTTTATCTACTAATGCCATTAGCTTTAGATCATGCCGGTATTAATGATAACTTAGCAAACGTGATGGTGGATGTAGACGGTATACCGCGAGAGGAGGATCTACGGAAGCAGTGTGATGGAGGTTCCTGAATGTACATCCAAAATTGGTAAACAATGTATATCCACATGGCTGCTTTCGTGTATATTTCTCTCGTGGTTTAAACATTAACAAGCGCGCATCGTTCGAAAAAGCTTAGCAACAGCTTTGAATGATGTTCTTCTGAATGAAAACCACTTTGCTGGAGTAAAGCTAATGTAATCTAAAAATCACGCTTTTATATCTAGCTTTCTCCAAAGGGGTCCACTTGGTGATCGTTTGATATATGGGAAAATGCATCGGTGTATTACAGAGCGCGATCGCCTGAAGCCGGCGCCTCCGCCGAAGCCCGCTGGGCTGGCCAGCCAGCAACTGGCTCTGATCCCTCAGAAGACTTATACTATCAACGTTACGCCGGATTTCCAAGGCCAACTGCGCTTGCTGCAGAAGCAAGGCCACGATCTGAGGATTGAGGTATGTTAAGCAGTCTATTCATTGATTTTGTTTTGAAATTGAAAAATAAATGCTCTGGCGAGAGTTACTGCGACAGTTACGTAGTGCTGAGCGTTTTTTTTTGCAATGGCAAGGTTTTAGTTGAATTTTGTTAGTGGTGTTAAGAATTATGTGATCATTTGATTCGCAGACCCGCAATATGCGACGGTCGACTCTGACTCACGCCATGCAGATGAGGCAGCTCATGGGCGATGCTATCGTCAAAATTGGAGCTATCGCTGAGAGTTTCTGCGAGCTTGATCCCAACTCTGTGCGTATAAAATTCCTTTGTTGTAATAAGAATTGATAGACCTCCTAATCCTTGTCTGATTCCTCTTGTCCTGACTAAAGTACATGTTAATCAAACTTTCCCTCAATTATATTTATATCATTTTATGATCCTGGTGGTTTCAGCAACTGTGCCGTGAGGAAGAGATCTATCGTCAGGACATGCTGCTGCTCGAGAATGATCTTTACGAACTCGAGGCCACGGTCGAGCGCCTGCGCGGGCAGGCAGCTAACAGGTATAGGTAATCACTTAACTAACGTCTTGCGGTAACGGTGGAAAATATTTTAAGGTATTCGTAATTCATAATCATCGACCCCTTAAAGTATTTAGCTATTATTTTTGGACGTTATAAACCTAGGATTAGTTTAATTGATGATAATTACGCCCGAACTTATACTTTTTGCATGTCTACTATCGATAAAGCGTAGAGTGAACCCGATCATGGCTTCTGATAACAATATTATTTTAATGCGTGACGAAAATATCCATTTGTGCAGAAAAATCTCTAAAAGATCATAAGCCATGTATTTGCTAGAACCCGTAGTCACTAGACAACGAAGTGTTGTATTTAGGTCCTGCTTCACATGTCCCCAGAGTATAGTGCAAAATACGCGACGTCGTCACATTTGTCCCCTAGTTAATACACGCCTTAAGTCTATACCAAATTCTGCACCTTCTTGAAGATACAATTAGATGGAGAGCCCAACAAAAATGGACTGCCTCAGGGTGGCGTATTGGGCCCACTACTGTTTAACATAATTTACACTAACGACCAACCGGTTAGTCCAAATACACCCCGCTTTCTATACGCTGACGACCTTGCACGTTACTTTTCTTGTTTTCGTAATGACAAATCGGTTAACCGGTTAATAACATTCTTTAAAATGTGATTTCAGGGAGACTCGCGTAAACATGGCTGACATAGAGCGCATCGCCATGGTACTGTCGAAGAGCAGCAAGACTGTAGCTGATTGGAAGCTGAAGTTCCCGATTCTGCAGGATACCATGAAGACCAAGCTCGCTGCTGAGATGGAAAAGGTGAGAAAAGAAATTATGAAAACAAACATATTTTATGTTAACTTCATCGGCGTATCATAAATAAATAAAAATGATTATTCGACTCAAATAAGCCGAACGTTACAAACAAACTTAAAATAACAATAAAAAGCCTCAATATTGACAAGACGCAATACCGCGAAGTGGGAAAAATGCAAAGTGCGCGGTACCTAATCATTTAATTTGGCGAGCGTGATTTTTCTTTCGATTTTTCGAAAACAACTCCTAAGATCTGGCAGCTATGCCCAAGGTGTATCTACAGGAATCCTGGGGTCAGCTTTGGTCCGGGCTAACAGTGAAAGGGTATATTTTACTTGTTACAATGTTTTTTTAATAACAACCTCTAATCTCATTTTCATTTTCAACTTCCCCGTTGTAATTTTACCAAATAAAATATTGTCAGTAATAAGCACGAATAGTGCAACGCAAAAACCAAAAAAAAACGGCGGAGTCAAAGTTTTCCGTGATATTATCTGAATACGTAGCACCCAACGCTATCTGTCGGGGACAAGCGCAGTTACCAACGGACACAAAAGCTTAACACAAAATATGTAGTATGTCAGTAAATGGGCAGATGGCATCATAAAGTATGCCCCGTGGCTGCGGGTTGTTCGAAAAAAATACCGCGGCCTCGACACAGAGGGCTAAGAATGAACATGGGTGGTTTTTAGTCAGGAGAAGTCTGACACTCCCTTCCGCTCTGCCCAGAACGGGAGGGGTTATTTGATTATTTCCCAACCCCCCAAAAAAAAATGTATGTCTGTAAGTGTTAGTATAAATATGTATGGGCCAAAGTTACCTGAAAATAAATAATACACGTTATGTTATTATAAACAAGAACAACAGAAATGTTTGTATGTTCATATCTCATTGTCATTGTTTCCAGGTGGTCCGGAAGGAAAAGATGTTGGAGGAAGAGCCTGAGCGTCTGGAGCTTGCCTTGCGTCGTTGCAAGAAACTGACTGGAACGCTGGTCACGCTAAAGCGGTATGAAAATAACTTTTAGATATTTTATTCCGGATGATGATATCATAAAGGTTATATTATACATCATCATCATCATCATCTGCCTATAATTTTCCCACTGCAGGGGCTCAGGCCTCCTCTATAGGAGAGGGATGGGCTATAATCTACCACGCGGGCCCAGTGCGGGCTGGTAGATGTCACATGTCTTCTAATTTTTTGGTTCTAAGACATGCCGGTTTCCTCACGATGTTTTCCTTCACCGTTTTGAGAGCAGCGTGCAGCGGTGATAAAATAAATTACACTAAGTAATGTGCCTGCCTGGGTTCGAACCCACGACTTACTGTTCGTAAGTCGAGGCGGCAACCACTGGGCCACCACTGCTCGCTACATTATACAGGATGATTATTATCTAAGATACCTACTTGTTCAGAATCAGACTGATAAATTTTAATGATATCATAAAAAATCAATTAAATCAGAAAGGGCTTTGGCAAAGTGACTTTTTATCAGCGATAATGATGGTCAAAATACTCCTAAATGAATGTGTTGGACTGCCATAAAGGTAACTTTTGGCAGTTCTATTGTTGAAATTCTTTGTAGAAACCCAAAATATTTTCAAATCAAATCAATTAATTTTCTAAAGCATTGGTACAATTTTGATCTTAACATAAAAAGATCCATAATACTTAGTCATGACATGAATTTGGAAATCCATCCTGATCGAAGTGGTTGTGGAGTTATAAAACTCTCTCTTGTCTAGGTCCTTTAGGCTTCGATAAAATATAAGAATTATAGATAAGACCTATATTTCAAGTTTCTATAACACCGACTTATTATATGGTATAATGTTCTGTAATGTATGTCCCTTCCAGGTTGGCTTGCGTCCAGGAGCAACGCCTGCCGATGGCCGACGGCCGCGTGTCTCCGGTGTCGTCTCAGAGCTCTAGCTTCACTGCTGGACCCTCCTCGGAGGAGTGCGTCTCTGACAGCACATGCCCAAATGCTGTGGCTCACAACAAGGTATTAAATGACATTCACTTCTGAACCCTAGACAAAATATGTAGGTCTGTTAAAGAGAACAAAGGTTTTAGAGATTGGTCTCCAATTTAGTTAAGAAATAATGTTTTCCCATGTACTAACTAATACATTATAATATTATCTCCTCTTAAAATTTCCCAAGTAACACGAAGTATTAAAACTTCTTATTTACAGATAAATTAAGCAGAATATCTCTATATTAAGATAATTCCAGTTCCTGATGCTCATACTTATTAATGTATACCATGCGCTTAACAATTGCAGGTTTGCCAAGAGTTATAAAATTTGCATTTTTTTCCAACACTTCGATTTTTTTGCGAAGTGTTAGTTTTCGTTAATTTGCTGTTCATGTCACCCCTAGGCATCATACCCGAACTAACATTAGATAATATACCAACGATTGCTTTCTTCTTACTTGCATGTGCCCCTTTTCTTTTCTGACACAAGGAGTTAGCATGTTTTGTGCACCTGTTCTTTAGCGTATCCTAACATCATCTCTTATGAGCTGCTATACTCGCTTATTTTTCTTTTATTTATAGTAAAATCGTATCCTTTAACTTAAGTCCATTACGCATTTTGGACATCCGATATATTATTACGCAATTGTCCTGTGTATTCTGGGTGTTAACAAAATTTTACTACCAAAATTGGCCTCAAAATTTATCCTCACGCAAGTGTTGTTCATCAAAAACAAAATTGGCATACAAATTTAAATTCGCATCCAAAAATATTACGACACACTCTGGTTTATACGGTAATTTTGTTAGATTCGTTTGAAATACAGTCTTGTCTTGTGAGTTCTCATGCGGACAAGCTTCAATAACCTAACGTGTTCGAAGAAAGTCATAATAAATTTTCAAATTTTGTCGGTGAAATGGACAAGGTTAAAATGTTAATAAAAGTGCTAAATAGTTGAGTGGTTGGAATTCATTTAATGAAATCTTACGCCTTGTCAACAGAAATTCACAAATCATAAAATTGTCTGCAGATGGTTAAATAAATCGATATAATATCAGAAACTATTGTGTTTTGGACACATCTGCCACACGAATCTTGAAACTTAACATAATATTTCTCGTCTAGTTGATTCGTGCGACCTTTAGGGCCAAACTACCCTCCAGACAATGATACCATGATGGTCATACCTACCTGTTGTAAATTGAATTTGACATACAAGTCAGTATTTATAACGGGTCTTCAACACTTCCAAGATTCGTTTGTAAAGGCACTACTCATGTATTGTCCTTCCACGCAAAATTATTCATGGTTTTGGAGTAGACCGAGAGAACTTAGTCTTCAAAACCAACTTTCAAAAAAACATTTCGCCTATCATTACCATCCATTTCGAACTTTGGTGAAGCTGTATTAATAATGAAATGAAAAAAATTGTAAATGAAAAATAAAAGTACCTATATAGGTATGGAAAGGTATGAGTACTTGTAACAAAACAATATTAAACCTAATATTAAATAGGTAGTATTTAAATATTGTTTTTACTAGTTTAGTATTCTCGGTTTATAAGGTTCACAGATCCGCAGTGACACCACAAGATGCAGGAGGCTGGTTCTGCGGGTTCCAACCTGTTTGCCCTGCCTGGTGTTTGTATTAGAGTGTAAGGTTAGATTCAAGTATATTCAAAGATGCAAATACAATGGTATTTGTTTGTAATAATAGTACCTTCCAATATAAAAGCGGTTAGAAACCACTATCCATGCTGATTTTGTAAGACAGCACTAACAATCCCTGCACTGAAGCACGACCTGCTTTATAAACCTGAATACTAATAATATAAAATTTCAAATAAACTCTTTACAAAAAGAGAACGACAAATCTTTTGTGAACGGTGGATGTGAATGTAAATTCAATATCAGGTAATATAAGATGTTCACAAAGACGATAGAAGATATTCTAGACGCTATTTATAGCAATTTTGGGATGAAGGGATAACGAATGGGAGGAATCAATCAATATATTGGTAAGTATCATAAATAAGGCATAGTGTGACGTAATATTGAAGAATACAACGAATCTTGACATTCTTTTGCACATATCCCTGCAACCAATGCACTATCCGTAAACGTTGCATTTTATAATCCTTGCTTTCGGAAAATAATGCCAATTTTAACAATATGTCAAACATATATTTAGAAGGACCTGCCACTCACTGCCACGCCCAATGTGTCATCCAAACTTGATTGTACACACCAACTAGACGTTAAAGTAACCAATGAAATAGGTAGCTATGCCCCTATTGTAAGTTTCGAATATAATTATAATCATATGGTTTGGCCAGGTTTTTTGACTCGCATACTATTCGTTTGTAACATTTTGTACACATCAAAAAGTTAGTGTTGGTTAGTTTAGTTTAATATTTCGGAGTTTTTAAGTTTTGCCGATAAAATGTGGCAAAATATGAACCCCTGTGGAGGGGATACAGGATATTTCTGTTGATATTTTTTATAATAATAACAATAATATTTATAATTTAAAAATCTGTTGCTTGACCTAGTCAAAAGCCGTCTACTAATAAAATACTTTAAATATTAAAGTTGGCAATGATTTCTATATTTCGTCCTTTTTTTTATTAAGTAGGTACTATTTCTTAGATTCAAATAGTTTATGTAGAGATATAACTGTAGTTTGTTGAATTGCGGCGTAATAATAATTACAGCTTCAGTATTGAAATCGCAGAGCCAACAAATATTAGTCAATCAATAAACATTCGAATCAAGATGGGAGTCAAAAGAGAACCTTGTTGAACCACCTCATTGTAGTTGAGCATCACTAGTATGTATGCATCTATCAGAGAGTTTCCATAGGCAGAGTCCTACTATGTAGGCACCAGGAACAGGACAGGCCGCAGTCTTGTCGCAGCAGACATTACCAACGCCACACATCTCCACCTATCTCTTATACATTATAATATTTTTATGTTGTGTCATTATTATCAAATTGTTTTAACAATGGATTTCATGGTCTTTTTCCGTGATGGTTCCCGGCAGTTCGCTTGGAGAGAGAGTCTTAACTTCAAGGAAGCTATTGTTGTTAACGAGTAATAAAATCTCTTCATAATACTATAATTATCCATTATTATTCATAAATACGTTTTTAATTATTTATTTCTGTATTTTTATTCTACATCCGTATTTTTACTTTTATTATATTTTACTTTCAATATATTTATATCGTCTATTTTTATGTAATTTTTTCACAATTTTTTGCTATACTCTGTAGGCATGGTGATGCACTGGATTTAGTAAACTACGCTTTAGAAATAAAGTTTGTCCAAATTCGCTTGAATTATATTTGAAAGACTTATAGATATTTTGCATATTTTTCCAGTTCGAACAGTATTGAAAGAATACGCATGCTTTGATTTATTAAAAGAATCGTAAATTGAATTATTAGTAATATTAACTAATTTATATTAAACTTCAACGGTATCTTAGAAGCAATGACTAGTGCACGATGTCTTGAACGAGTTGGTTTACAATCTAAAGAGAACTCTGCTTCTATAGATATTAGTTGAATTTTATCTTGCGCCAATTAAGTACATGCAAGTTTCAACTGATCTACCATTATCTGAATCTCTTTGTGTGTTAACATGTAGTAGTTTGGAAGATGATCTGATGAAACTTGATTGATTGCGCGCAAAGTCTTTCAATATTACCTACAACTCAAATTATTGTCAAAATTATTAATTAAGTAATATATATTTGAAATTTAAAATTGGGCCTACTTTAACATGAAATGTAAGGGAGATCTGGGATAGTCAGAAACTTAAACACGTGTTTTATTCTGCTTCATTTTAATTTAGTTTTAACTCATAATTTCGTACATTGCAAACAAGGATAAAAAAATATTATTCGATTGACAGTCAAACTTTGTAAAATACAGCAAACCCAAAACAACTGCACCGGCTTGCTATATAGAGCTAGAGAGAGAATGGCGAGGGATGTATGTCAGCTTAAGTGTGTTAAAGATGAAGCTGGAATGGTTCTTTCAGATGATGCCAAAATTAAGAAATAACATTACGGTCAGGTTCACCCCAAACCGAAATCGATTTCGATTAAAGGTTCTCTACTGGTTTTTCATGAACTTTGGTTTTGATAGTCTAAATTAACCGGTTAAAACGAAATTTGATACCAGCCCGGCCAATCTCGCTCGCATGGCATGGACGTTGCGAACTTGCGAACTTGGTGTCATTCAGAGCAAGTCGAAACGTGAATCTATCAATGTGTTCTTAAATAAGACAATGGCTTTCATATAAATCGATTTTGCGGCACAAAAGCTCGGCAATTTGTAAGTTACCGAGATCTTCTTTGTTGTTGCATACAAAGCTGAAGAACCACATGTGGCACAGAATAAAAATAAACAATAATAATGACAATACACAAAAGTATTCGTAAGTGAGTGCTATCAAAAGTTATTTACAAATACATACATACACGTCAAATACCTTTCTCTCCTTTTGGGCTTCGCCGCAATCGGGTAAATATAGAAAAGTCCACCAGTATTGGGAGCAGGGTCCAACCTACCGGTGGTTAGGGCTCCAGAGACAGGAACCTCCTCACAATACGGATCGTATCTAGAAGTACTGCCTTCTGAATTAGGCCCTGGTTCCAACCACCAAGCGAAAGTTTTGAAAGATGCTGGTCCATGCTCTTGGCTATAAAGACATTGGCCGTTACGACTATCAGCACAATGATAGCCGAGTTCACATTCCACATGTCAACCACCTCGTGTGACAAGTCCAGATATTTGATTTGTACAACCTGGCATGACCTTTTTCGAGAACTGGGTCGGGCACACACTTGTAATACGGTACTTCAGATTCCACAAGTTTATATTTCAAGGCAAGTTGCTGGTGAATAAACCTGGCTACTTGATTGTGCCTGTGCAAATACTCGCAGTTAGCTAGACGAGAACAACCAGAAATAATATGTCTGATGGACTCACCAAGACGACGGCATGTTGTTCGTCAACATAACTTCGTCCGTAATCGCACAGACAAAACCTTCAGTTTCCCCAAAGAGATCACCGAAACGTAGCCAGGAGACGGACGCTAGAAAATCTACACCGGGCCCATGAATTGCCCGGTAGAACATCCTTGAAGCTCAGTCATCAGCAGTAAGTACCACAGGTTTGTACCAGTTCTGTGAGCCATTGACAGCGGGGTGAGTTACTTGTCCACTGCGACCACACCTCGCATACCCACCATACTCTTCGCACGTGTACACCGTGCCAAGAATAGGGTTTAAAGGAGGAAATAATTTACATTCTGCGGAATTAACCGGTTAATTTGGGTGTTAAAACCTTTTGTGGTTATGTAAGCGGTAAACTTTATGATTTGGGTTAGGTACATAAAAACAGTCGATGCAGAACCCAAGTCCGGTCTACAGCGGGCGGTCCGAATACTTATTCTGTGATTTCGGCGGTCTCTCCAGCCCTGTGAAAATCTATCCGGAACGCTATACCGACCTGTTCCGAATTCCAGTACCCACGGGTCGCTTGTCCAAGGGGATGTTGAAGAAGACCAACACAGGATGGATAAAATGGCGACAGGTCACTGGAACAACTTGTGACCCAGGGATACCCCTCAAGTTAAAAGGGGAAAATATACAAGACCGTGATTAGACCTGTCGTAGGTACTGTATGGATCGGAATGCTGAGCTGTGAAGAAGATGGATGAAAATAGATTGCATGTAGCTGAGATGAGAATGTTGAGGTGGATGTGTGGTGTGACAAGAATGGATAAGGTAAGGAACGAGTATATCAGAGGAAGTTTAAAAGTTGCACCTGTTGCAGAAAGAAAAGATGGATGGATTATGTGAGGCCGTGACATCTAACAAGGAATAAATGGAAAAATATAACGTGTTGCACCGCCCCCAAATAGAATGGGTTATGGGCAGAAAGATAATGATGACAGTCAAACTTTTTTGATTTTCAAATATCTTTAACTTCTATTTGTAATATAAAACTGTCAGTGGCTTAAATTACAAACTTATAGTTATATTTAGAAATTCCGATTTTCGTGCCCATCGCAGGCACTAGTTATATTATAATCGGTCTAAAATGTTCCCACTGTTGGGACATAGAACACCGAGGACATAGCCCAAGCTAAGTCCGAGTTTGTTGCATCATCGCGTGACATCGAATTTAGAAGCGTCATGATTGTAGGGTTTTTGATAGTCTTCATATTAACCGTCATAATTGTGGGGTATCGAGATGTTTAGAACAAGTTATCCCGGAACTCCCTACCCTTTAGTCTAAAACGAAGGTTGCATCGTATCGCACGTTGCATGCGATAATGCTGAGTGTATTTTCTTAGTCTCCAATAAATAACGGCTCATAAACTTGTCTGTAGAATCTCAGATATTGATATAGCATCGTATAACGCCACAAATAACATGACTACTTAGTAGGCCCAGAAATTATGAATGTTACGTAGAATTTAAATGAAGAAGAAGCATCGTATATTTTTAATAAAAAAAACCTTGATCTTTTCAATATCTGATATTGTGCTTACATCCAAGATTAAGCCAACCAGTTAATATCACCATTTCTAATTTTCAATTTAAGAGTTGTTCTAAAGCACAGTTATTCAGACGTGTATTCATATTTCTTTCATATTTAGTTCTTTATCTTATTATTATTTCAATGATTTCCTTTGTTTTCTTTTTGAATCATTAAATTTGGATCATTTATGTGTGTGTGAAATATGAAAACAACGTCATAATCAATAGATTGAATAACAAGCATGTTGTAATTAATTGTAGTGGCTTTTAAAACAATAGTTTGTGCATCTTGCTGTTTTCTATTCTGTTGCAGCGCATTGTCGATATCAGGAGCCGCTCTCAGCCCAACACTTCCGGAAATTAACTAATTGCCCTAACAAACTCCTTCACACTCCTTCTTCCCTGATACTATTAGATTCTATCACCCTTGATGTGACTCCATTGACTATCATTTACTTGTTTCTATCGGACACAGTCCAATGTCTATACTCTTAATTATTTCTAATTATTGAAGATACATTGTGCTCCTTTCAAACTCCTTCGATATCTTTCCCTAATTAATAATAAAAGCTAAATTATAAATAAACACACACCGTCGGAGCACAGGTAATTACATTAAACATTGTATTTGCTTTGAAATAAGTAATGTCGTTATGTAAAAGTAATATAACACCTTGCACATGGACGATAATGTTTTGATCATAGTAGCGATCGCAGTATTCCACTTTGAGCTTTTATTTAGACTAGTTTTTGATCCAAATGTCAATTTGACATTAGCTTCCTTCAGTAGTATACTGTTCAAATAAATAAGTATCTAACATTATTAAGTATATACACTTTATAATTTTTTTGACTAATGGCAAAATCATCACAATTGTTAAGAGTGAATACGTTTCTAAAACCTAATCACATATTATTCTATTCTCTATTAAGTCACCAAGTTAAATCATTGCGCTATGTACCCAATACCACAAAACCCGATATGTTTATGTAACTATGTATCTCTAATAATTATCAAATCTTACTTCTTCGCCTGTTACATTACGTTACTCCACCACGTTCACATTCCACTAGACATAGGCCGCTCGACTACACTTCCTTTTCATTTTTTGTCGTTGAATAACTCGCCGGATATGGATCAATAGAGATAATATTCAGGGAGGGTGGGACACCGATGCTAAAACAGTCACCAAGTATTCAGTTCATCATTTTGAACAATTTTATGTCGGTTATTAAGACAAAACAGCTGTTTCCTACAAAAATACCCTACACGGTCAAAGTGTTTGACTCACACAGCAGTTTTTTTTTTAAATTGACGATTGATACATTTCTATGTGGGGAGTTCGTGGGAACAATAACTGACACTTGGGTCGATCTTTAGGTTAAGCCGGGCTTGTCTAGGTTGGTCCGTGGATGCGTGACCACCCATTACATAGAGTTTCCACCGTGCCTCGGAAAGCACGGTAAGCTGTTGGTCCCGAGTTCCCGACTGCCTTATTAAGATTTTTGGCAGTCGTTACAGGTAGCCACTTTCCACGACGAGGGAGTCTTACCAAAGGGTATCGTATTAGGTAGGTACCCAGTATTACCTGGGTTGTGGAGGTCAGATAAGCAGTCGCTCCATGTAAACTACTGATATATATGTAATATATGTGTAGGATCCACCAGTATTATTCCATCAGATTCAGAGATTATGTGGGCAGAGTTTGGGTCTCGTGCAAATGAAAATACACTGGGTGCGGTTCACTGGTTTTTATTTTAAATCACAAATTAGTTTCAACACCTCACAATCACAACACTTATACTGGGTACAACGAATCGAGTACAGTTCCGGAATGTCTTCACACTACGGCGATCAGGCACTGAATGACCTCCTCGCCGTCCTTATGAAACATCACGACTCTGTAGAAGCGCGCGCAGATCACGTGATGTTAAAAATGGCGCGCTTGCGATTCGTTTCTTGTCCGTACTATTGACCGGATGCGACATATGTAACACTTAACGAGTTTAAATTACTTATTTATTGTGTATGTGTGTATGTATAAAGAGAACCGTGACACCCATAACACAAGTTTAATCTTAGTTTGGGTGCCAGAGGTGGAATTTTTTAAATTTTTAAGTTTATACAAATAAGTAGTCTGTTCTACTTAGAGCCATTCTAATAAATTGTAATTTTGGAAATAAAACAATTAAGTATTACCTACCTATTATTAAAAAAATATAAATAAAGCTGTATGCGGTTAGACTGGAAGTCGAGCCAAGCATAGTTGGGAAAAGGCTAGGCAGATAGATGAGGATTACATTTCTATGTGGAGGATTAGAATGGTATAGCTACTGCATACATGGTAACCTTTAGCGTCGGTGTTCCCTCCAACTTGTATACGAACTTTTAACATTTTCGTATTTTGTGTGAGATCCTAATAAATCTGGTTTCTACTTCTTTTTATATTCAACCACAAAAAAAGAAAGGCATTCGCCTTTTTCGTTTGTATTTTATTCTTTGTGAATGATTGTGGTCGCATTCAGATATAGTCTTGTCCAACTCTATGTGTCTTCAATGGACTGAATGCGGTGTTAAATGTTTCAAATAAGTGTTAATATAAATACCTATATGTTTTAAAAGTGCGGTTGCAATAACGCTTTCAAGTTTTAGTTACTAGTTGTAAAAAAAAAAAAACAAAAAAAAAAAATTAGGGGCTTACTTGCAACCGCTCTTTTATGATGTCTGTTGGAGATCGGCGAGCACAGCTAGAAGTGCGTGGAATGGTGCGCAGGGCACCGGTGACGTGTGCGCCGGGCGAGGTACAGCGCCCCGGGGAGCGGACGTGCGGCCAGAGAACGCCCTCGATGCGTTACTAGACGAGCTGCAGACGTTCGCGAAGCCGGCGGAGCGCGGCGGGCGCGGCGAGGGGCCCCTGCGGCGCCTGCACTCCTACCCTAGCGGCAGCGACACGGACGCGTCGCCGCCGGTGCGTGCGCGCGGCCAGCACCCGCCCAAGCCGCCCGTGCCCGAGCGCCACCCCGAGCTGCTGGCCATGGCGGCGCGCCGCGCGCCCCCGCCGCCCCCGCCACGCACCACTTCGCGCTCGCCGCTCGCCTCGCCGACTTCGCCAGCCTCGCCGCCCCAAAACCACCTCGATCCCGCTCTCCTGCCTCATCCCTCCGACCCCTCCTCCGACGACGATAAGGCCACCAGCCAACACACACCGCTCGAACAACGACACCAAGAGCTGCTGAAGAAGCAGAAGGCGCTACAGGAACAGTACGCGCGCCTGCAGATGATCCAACGAAGCGGTCCCACGCTGCCGCCCACCGCGCAGCCAGACCTCAAGAAGACCGGCAGCGAGTCCAACTTGCTGACCAAGATGAACTTGAACCTGGCGCCGGCCGCCATGTCGGGCAGTATGACTCACCTGGCCGCAGACAACCACATCGACGGATCACTCACGAAAGACAAAGGCAAGCTGCCTGAAGCTGTGGCCACTACTAATAAGGTTTACGAGACTGACATACTGTGACCTTGTAGTCGAAGCTTCATATCTGTCTAAGGGCTCGTTTACGAAGACGCGGGGCGTCGCGCGGCGCGTGCAGAAGGCTCGTCTCGTGCTTTTTTATTAATTTACTGAGAGACGGGTCCACCGCAAAAAAACGCTGCATTTTAAACTAACGAGCGAACAATTGCTTCTCGTAAAATCGATGTTTGAAAGCGTTAACTTTTTCATACATCGCCATGTGTTTGAATTAAAAACGCAGCACGCGCGCGCGACGCCCCGCCTTTACGTAAACATGCACTAAGAGTTCGCGCGCATCACGCACAGTACTTTGGAACACATCCTTACCTATCGACCTGCGCTGCGACCGATGGCTTTAATCCAACCGGTCGCGAGCTCGCGATGCGTTGCCGATCGAAACAGTCGTTCCTTACTGGCTGCCTAATGCGCGGGGACTCCTGTTTATACATAATTGTTAGTATTTAATTGAATTAGTATTATTGCCTATTGTTACGTTATTAGATAATTCGCTATTTATATTAGGTTTGTTATCTCGTTTTGATACCTACTTCGATATTAAGACAGAATCCCGCATGCTTTTTCCCCAAACAACGACCTTCAAGCAAGTTCAACGGAAAATGAAATAATGATATCTTAAAAGTATTGATATTTGTTATTGTTGATCCTAACCGCTCGCTTGCGTTTTGGCAATGTAGAAAACCCGTAGATTAAGGCAGGCTGGTTATTAAGAATAAGTACGATCAGTTGAGTGAGGTTGGTAAGATCATAGTGTTACACCTTAAAACTCCCCAGAATCACACATAAACAGACAAGGTGTCGTGGGGAGCACCACAAAACGCAAGTTATTTCTGAGTACACACCATATAAGCCCAAACAAACGCGAGCGGATAAAACAAAAACAAATACCCATACTCGTTTACTTATAATCAATGAATGTAATCATTATAATGAATGTGTAGCCCCAGTAATAATATTCCATCATAGATATTTGAAGTGAACACTTTTCTACCTTGCCTGTCATTCTGTGCTATGAGCTGTTGATTGGTACCACAATCGAAGCTCGTAGAAATTTGTCTTATCAATGTACATATAAATCACTTTTAGGTGTAACTGTAGGTACCCTTAGATCCTAACATTTCTTATTCTGTAACAAGTATATCTTAGGATACCTTTCCGTACCGAGTGCCAAAATTCTTCCTCATCCTTGTCTATTCGCTGTATTTTCAAAGTAAGCAACGATGTTTAAAAATCGTAGAAGGTCCGTGTTAATGCTTCGCTCTCATTTAAGTTCTTAATGAAATAAAAAAAGCATGAAATGCAAAGTTTAGAGCTTCATTTTTAGACCAACGTTGAGTGATACGTCGCACAGTTCTTGAACCATGGCTAATAGATTCTCTAAGTTGCTAAAATTTACTATATTGTCGACAAAACACAGATGGGTTAGCCGTTCACCATTAATGTTTAAGCCTCTATGAGGCGAGCCTAAGTGAAATCGTATCTCCTTGTCTAACCCCTCTTTAAAAGCGTTCGTAACCTCGTGAAGTCGGGCTTGTAAGGTAGCCCCAGTGTATTCACCAATTATTATGAGCCTTTTACTCATAATCAGCATCTATATCAAAAGAACAAAAGAGTACTTCAATGAGATTGATTCGTTAAGACGGGCTTATACTCAAGGTTCCTTGAAACGCCATCAGATACAACGAACAGTAAGTTGTATGACAAATGTAACAAAATTATCTGCTACTAAATCATAGGTACTATTTAATATTCTTGACGGCTCGTTATACAAATTAATATATAAATATATATTCGGAATATATAAATCGACTGTGATAAGAAAAAGTTACCTAATTTAAATGCATAAGAAAGAATTGATCAAAATAAAATGGTACTCGCTACTTTCCTATCTTGCTTGTATTTATTTATGATATTAAGTCCGCATGTTACCGTCTTCGCTCAAACTTTTTGATAAAATTACTTACTCATTTCATCACAACCGTCAACAATATTAGATAATTACAGGCAATCACTCATACTCTAATCACGAAGTTTATCAATAGGTACGTGCATATTAGCACACAAAAATTGAAAAAAATAACAACTAATAATATATTGTTGTATTAAATAACCTTATTTTTAGACTCGAAATATATTATCTACATTAGAAAGATGGAATAGATATTAGAACATTAGTCATAGATATATATGTTATTCAAACTAAATGTTTGCGCTTTTTAAATGTTCGTTGCAAATCACAAATAAAATTACAAAATATGCACTTGGAAATTCATTCTCGCGAAAATCAATTGTAGATGTATTTTTGCATAAAGCTTGGCCTGCCTTACTTCTGTATTTTCTTACTACCCTGACTGAACTATCTGTGTGCCAAAATTCATCTAAGTAAATCTATTCAGGAGTTTTTGCATGAAAGATTAATAAACATCACAAACTTTTCACATATTTTATAATTTATATAATCAAAAGCTGGCATCAATACAGACCAACATTTTTTTTTTAAATATCGTCTAAAGCATCACGTTTCAGAAATATACAAGTAAGCCATCATCATGTTTGCGATAGTGCGCAGGCCAAAATATTCAAGCCCCTGTACAACCTATGTTTATGTTTGCCAAAATCGCTGTACTTTTGGGCATTGAAATAGAAAATATGACTGTGTAGAAAAAATATATTTTCAAAAATAAGCTTAGCCATCGTAAACGTAAATCACTAATCTTACATTAAGGAATTGTCTTTTATTTTAAGCAACTATTAGGTGTCTTATGTTAATTTGTTCATTCCTCTTGTTTTTTTTTGTGTTAAAGTTATTTATATAATTATCTGACGTGCCAAATCAATGCTTCTTTTTATATAAGTATTTTTCTAGTATTTTTACTTAGTTGATTTACCCATTTTTGAAGACGTTTAAAGCGGAACTTAATTAATGTTTTATAGAGCTGTTTATTATTAATTTCGATGTTTTGTCGATTTTAAATGATTAGGTATGTTATCTGCAAATGATTTTTAGCTTAAAGCAACCTTATTATAATCTATTGTTAATATTAATTATATTATGATTAGTTAGTACTATTTGTTTAGTTTTAATAAAAGATCATATTAATTGTATAATAGTTAAATCAAGATAGCTTCAAAATGTTTTAATGTGAAATAAATAAATAAAGAAAGTTTATCGGTGTTTTATTTTCATCTTTCACTTATTTTGTACACTCACTGTCACGAATAAAAAAAATAAAATACATTTTTTGATTTAAGATAATTTAGTTCTCATAAGAATTTACACTATTCACTTACATGAGAATGTTAAAACTAAACATAATATCACGCCAGTAATCCCTGAAGGGTTAGGTAGAGGTTTACCTACCTAGTAGTACACACATTTCGCCAGTTATGGGTAAGTCCCATGTAATAGGAGCCGGCCTATTTCCATCAACTGGGCACAAGTCCAGACTCCACGGCTGCACTGAGAAATTTTAGATGGAGAAATTCAACGACCTGGGAAACGAACCTAGGACCTCATGCTCAGCAGTCACGCTTGCGACCACTACACCAAAGCGGCAGTCGCAAAATAAAAATATCCCACAAAACGGCACGGAAGTGACTAACATCGAGGGTGTAGAGTGCGCATCTTCAACGGAGACACCATGGCTTGTCTGCGTAGAGGTTGCGCTAGCTCTGACTGTGCCACTAGCAAATCTTCGTACAGCAGGTGTAGACCGTGATGCAAGGGCAGCAGCATTCACCGCAGCAGCCACCGCAACATCCGCAGCCTCCGCACATAACAATATCTTAAGGGGGAAGCTCACACCCTGCCCGCGTTCATATAGATCGAGAAACTATTTTTTCAAGGTCAAAGTTATTCCTCGATCTATATGAACTTGGAGGGTTGTATTGATGATTTTGATGATTATAATTCTGTAACTAAATACGTCTTACAGTCGCGAATCAAATGTTCATCAACATACAACCAAGCACTAGCCTGCAAATTGCAAAAAACGTAAGAAAATTTGAATTTCGCGGGCAGTATGTGAGCATTCGCCTTAACACTGTTTTTTCCTAAAAACAGTGCTAAGACATTGTTGAGAGCGGCAATTTTTTTTTTTGGTTACGATGACAGAACGATAAAGAAACACATAAAATAGTAAAACCAAAGAACATCGCAAGCCAGTCTATTTTTCGTGCTAAATATAAGCGTGAAAAAAAACAACCGATTTCAAAAACACCAAAAAGTGAAAAGTTAGTACTTAAGTTTTTTGCCACCTACTTCAGAAGCAGATTTTTCTTCTGATGTTTATTTTTCACTTTTTGGTGTTTTTGAAGTCGGTTTTTTTTTTGCAAAAAAGTTTACTTATAGTTTTAATATCCTATATTTACTATACATTTAACATTCAACTAAGAAACCTAACATTCGACAAAAAACACGAAACACGTACCTAATAAGTGCCTATGAAATTTGAGGGTTGCTCTCGAGTTCTCTGGGATTCCATCACCAGGTCCTGGTTTCCATATCATAGTACCACTCTTAAAATATCTCATTCACAATAAAAAAAGAATCATCAAAATTGGTTCATAACCGACGAAGTTATTCGCAAATACACATTAACAAAAACCGGCCAAGAGCGTGTCGGGCCACGCTCAGTGTAGGGTTCCGTAGTAATAATTCTTTTTTTGTTTGAAATACGGGCCAATGAAGCTTGACCTCTGGATTGTATAGGCGCTCATACGATTCAGGGGCCAAATTATATTGGTTAACTGCAGTTTCCATCTGTTGTTTCCATCCAAGTTCAAAATAATTTTCCTAGAAAGTCCTTATAAAGTTCTACTTTTCAGATTTTTTTCGTATTTTCTAAACTTATGGTTCAAAAGTTAGAGGGGGGGGGACGCTTTGTTTTTTACTTTTGGAGCGATTATTTCCGAAATTATTGACATTATCAAAAAATGATTTTAGTAAACCCCTATTCATTTTTAAATACCTTTCCAACAATATATCACACGTTAGGGTTAAAATTAAAAAAAAAATCACTTCCCACTTTACATATAGGGGGGCTACCCTAATAAAACATTTTTTTCCAATTTTTATTTTAGCACTTTGTCGGCGTGATTGATACACATATTGGTACCAAATTTCAGCTTTCTAGTGCTAACGGTCACAGAGATTAAGCGAGGACGGACAGACAGACAGACATGGCGAAACTATAAGGGTTCCTAGTTGACTACGGAACCCTAAAAATGGTCATAAATTTAGAAAAATCTTCTTTTAATGAAAAGTACTGGGCCAAACTATACAATTTTTTTGTAGGGGACCAAGTGGCAACTATTCCGCATCGAACTAAAAAAGAATCACGTAAATCGGATCATAGATCGCAGCGTAATCAGTGTAGGTAGGTACATACAAAAAAACATACCAATCGAATTGAGAACCTCCTCCTTTTTGGGAAGTCGGTTAAAAATAGACCGGATTCACAAGAATGCTCTTTTCATATACACGTGCAACTTGTACCTATGCTATTATGGTACACCTGAAACTAGAACGCTTTTGTGTATGTGAGGAATACCTACACATGCTACGGCTGGCTACGGCATGTGTATTCCTCACATTTGTTACGGTCGCGAATTCTTGTCGACCCACGCAACTTCGTCTAAGTATATAAATATAGCTTGTAACGTTTCTCGATAAATCGACTAACCCATTACCTAATTAAGTTAAATCGTAACAAATAAAAAATCTTATAGTCTTTCCTCTTTATAATATTAGTTTAGATTAGCTTAGATTATATTAAAGTGAGAATGACTATAGGTATCTCTTACTGTTAAATATACAATAACACTTTGATTATCGTGCAATGAATATTTTGAATTAGAATTTTCCGGAGGCCAGAATCTCCGCGTATCTACATTGGGACGCGAGGGCCGAGCGGCCCGGTTTAACTATTTTGTCGCGCGGATATTTTTACTTTGCGAGTTCTTCTAAACAGTAAAGGGCACAAATCATCATTCATCATCATTCATTTGACTGGCCTGTTGGTCTAGTGGTTAGTGACCCTAACTGCTATGCCGGAGGTCGTGAGTTCGATTCCCACCCAGGACAAATGTTTGTGTGATGAGCACGATCATTTGTTCTGTGTTTGGGTGTAATTTATCTATAATATGTATGTATTTAGAAATATATAAGTATGTTTATCAGTTGTCTAGTACCCATAACACAAGCTCTGCTTAGCTTGGGACTAGATGGCGTTGTGTGATAGTTGTGGAATATTATTATTTCAGCCAAAAGACGTCCACTGCTGGACATAGGCCTCCCCCAGGTGTCGCCACATTGACCGGTCCCGTGCGTCTCTCATCCAGCGGGTCCCAGGTCCTCGGTCCACCTAGTGGGAGGCCTTCCAACGCAACGCGTCTTCCGGTTCGCGGTCGCCATTACAGAACTTTTCGGCTCCATCGGCCATCCGTTCAGCGAGCAATTATGTGCCCCGCCCATTTCCACTAAAGTCTGGCGATTCTTCGGGCTACGTCGGTAAACTTGGTTCTCAAGCGTATGTCCTCGTTTCTGATTCGATCACGCAAGGAAACTCCGACCATAGCCCTCTCCATTGCCCTTTGGGTGACTTTGAGCTTTCTGATGAGGCCTATTGTGAGCGACCGTTTCGGTCCCGTATGTAATCACTGGCAACACACACTGGTCATAGACTTTCGTCTTGAGACACTGTGGTAAGTTGGATTGGACGAGAAGATACCGCGCAGCTTCCCGAACGCTGCCCAGCCGAGTCGGATTCGACGATTGACCTCTTTCCCGAAGTTAGATCTACCCAACTGGACCGTTTGTTCCAGGGACATAATCGTCCACAACTTCGAGTGTGGTGTAGGCACAATAAGGGCACAAACCATTCTAAAGGGTGTAACAGGACCCTTAACGCAAACGAAGGGCACTTGTTCACCCCATTACTGCGATCATTTTTTTGTTCTAGACCATACCTGGGAACCCCCTAGTTACGGAGATATTGGGGGTCTACGCTCCAAATTTTTTACAGCTGTTTTTGTAAATTTTATGTACTAAGTAGTTTTTCAGGTTATAACTTTTCTTAAATTACCTCCATGACCCGTTAACTATTCAAAGCATCCACTAGCACAATGTTTTAAAAATGCTACTTTATGTTTTACCGTAAAATGTGATTTTGGACCGCAAAAAAAAATCGTTTCCCAGCATTAAACGACTTAGTTTGATCATTTGATGTACAGAATGCTTGGTTGACGGTTGTGTGATGGGTAACTTTACACCCTGTATATAAAATTTCCGTTCTAACAAACACATTTATTTAGATACTAGCTGATGCCCGCGACTTCGTTCACGTGGAAATTTTGATGTGTGACTGTCTCGTTGATCGAGTGGCCTCAAGTGCAACTACTGAGGATGAGGGTTTGATTGCAAAGTGTTTTCTCAGTAGAGGCCACGGAGCGCGGTTTTCGTGCCCGGTCGATGGCAATTAAATATTATATCTATAGACATCAAACGTCCCCTATTACATGGCGCTTGAACATTACTGGCGAAATGTGGGTTTACGATACACCACACCCAGGTAGTCAACTAGGAACCCTTATAAAGGGTGTTTTTTTAGAGGTATAGAACTTTGAAATGGAATAAAACAAAGCTGATTTTTTTAAATTGATATGAAATTTACTTTATTCGAAAGATAATCTTCTGGTATTATAATTTAAATATTACTTCTGACATATGACCGCCACGGCTGGCTCGCACGTAGTCTAATAATTTTCGATGACTTTTTCCAACATTTGTGGCCGTATATCGGCAATTTATAACGCGGCGAATGTTGTCCTCCAAGTGGTCAATCGTTTCGGGCTTATCGGCGTAGACTAGCGACTTCACATATCCCGGAATATCCCCACAGAAAATAGTCAAGCGGCGTTAAATCGCCCGATCTTGGAGGCCAATTCACGGAATTCACGGGTCCGAAACGTGAAACTATGCGGTTACCAAACGGTTACAAAATAAATTTGCACAATTTGCAAGCGTTGTTCAGGCGTCAGTCTATTCATGTTGAAATGCCAAACCAAACTAAACATAAATCACTTGACTGACAGCTGACAGAATAACCGCCGTTAAAAAAGCGTTGCCAACTTAAAGTTCTATATCTCTAAAAAAAACACACTGTAGTTTCGCCATGTCTGTCTGTCCGTCCTCGCTTAATCTCTATGACCTTTAGCATTAGAAAGCTGTTTGGTACCAATATGTGTATCAATCACGCCGACAAAGTGGAAAAATAAAAATTGGAAAAACATGTTTTATTAGGGTAGCCGTGGGGTAGCCCCCCCTATATGTAAAGTGGGAAGTGATTTTTTTTTTATTTCAACCCTAACGTGTGATATATAGTTGGAAAGGTATTTAAAATGAATAGGGGGTTTTCTAAAATCATTTATGATAATGTCAATAATTTCGGAAATAATCGCTCCAAAAGTAAAAAACAATGTGTGTGTCCCCCCCCCCCCCCTCTAACTTTTGAACCATAAGTTTAGAAAATATGAAAATAATCTGAAAAGTAGAACGTTCTATGGACTTTCTAGGAAAATCATTTTGAACTTGGATGGAAACAGTTTTAGTACAAAAAAAAAGACAAAAAGTTGTAGGTACAAAATAATTTCTGGACTAAGTTTGTAGTATAATGTAATCGTATACTTAGGCAAGCATTTTTTTTAACTTCGTTTACTTATTTTATTATCCTGAACGTGTCTTTTTTCAAACAAAAAAAGAATTATCACTACGGAACCCTACACTGAGCGTGGCCCGACACGCTCTTGGCTGGTTTTGGTAATGTTGCAAGTTGGGGGTATTCAGCGGCAATTTGTAAACGGAATGTTCAATCTGGCCATTGTTGCAGCAATGCCCGAGGAAGCCACAGCGATAAGACGGCACGGTTGGTGCAGTGCCTCGGCGTTTGACTGTGGCGCTGCATGTCCTGTATCGATTCCCGCACTGAACAAATAGATTTACGTCGTTGCCTTCACTGCTCCTTCGCTAGCATCACTGCTTCGCAGAAGGAGGCGATGGCGTCCCATTCCTCCTCGCCCCGGACAATGGCTTGCACCAGAGCCGGACGCGAGACGGCGGCCGCCGATCGCCACTACGAGAACACGGCGGGGCTCCGCTGAACGGATTAGGATAAAATTTGGTATACAGATAGTTACAACCTGGATTAACACATAGGATTTATCGAGACGAGTTTTTATCCCGATTTTATCTTCTCGTGGGATAATTTTCGAGTTGTCAGGGTGAAGCCGCTGGCACAAGCTAGTTTTTCAGTAAATAATGGTAATAAAAAAAAAAAGACGAGCGCGCATATTATTATTATTTTTTTAAGCTTTTATTTAGACTTTTAACAATACAGTTCAAAAGTTTTTAAGAAGATTCATTGACCGGCCATTCCGAGGTATAAATCTTACGGCACTCCACTATGATGCCGATGACTGATCGACACATTGAAAAAGCGTAAGAATATTCGAATTTCGCGGGCTATCTTGTCGCCACACTTGTCGCATTCACCTAAGGATTTTTTTTGTACTATTCAAAAATAAACTATAATTTTATAACAAAAAATTCAATATTTTTCAAATTATATTTAGGTATTACCTATCTTTCTGGCTTATTAGTGATTTTCATTTTCTGGTGGTTTGAGGCATTGAGGGATCGCCAAGATAGCAACACTCGTGGCCGATACTGTCTTGTAACCAAGCCAGTGGCATAGCCACAAAATATTTAAAAAAAAAAAAAAAAATATAATCTGTGATTGAAGACATTTGACATTTGATTAGTGTTGCCAGAAGGTTACATTTCTTACATTTTTCGTAACTTTTGACCCCCTCGCGTAACATGTAAGTAACTTTTATATTTAAGGCAATTTTCGTAACTTTTGAGAACAACGAGATTTGTAATACTAGATTTTTGCAAACAGTTTTCGAACGCATTTCAATTGAACGCACCTAAAACTGGCGCGATTCACTCCAACACACTCAGAGATGGTTCTGAATGGAAAGCGCCATGACAAAATGAAACGTATCCTGGTTATATTAAAACTCGATTTTGCTTGAGCGGGTGCGCGCACGTTTCCTACTTCGCGAGTTGCCGCCGTTCGAAGTTTCGACTTTCATAGCTACTATTTATCTACAGAAATGCCCGGTTGTGATTCTGATTTGTTTTGTTTCGTTGCGTTATTGTTTGTTGTCTTACACATACTGTGAGAAAAGTGCGTGAGTGAAGTTCCGGTGATTACATTAATAATTTATTGTTTGTGTAAGTTTATCGGGGCCTGTTACAAAAAAACGCGACATTGCCAAGTTTCCTCGTATGCTTTTACTTCGTTGCTTGAAATAATAATTTTTTGTTAAAAATAGGTCGTTATCTCTACTACAATAATCACAGAGCGAATTTAAGATAACTTTTTTATTTATTTAGTAAAAAAAGTCATTAAGGTGAATCCTCCAACCAGCCCGCGAAATTCAAATTTTCTTAAGTTTTTTGCAATTTGCAGGCCAGTGATAGGTTGTATGTTGATGAACATTTGATTCGCGGCTGTAAGACATAATTATGTAGTTACAGAATTATGATCATCAAAATCATTAATACAACCCTCCGAGCTCATAAAGGTTCCGGAATGACTTTGACCTTGTAAAAAGTCATTTTTACACCAACGAATTTCGCGGGCTACCCTGGAACATCAACTTTAAGTCTGTACGTCTTACAGCCGCGAATAATATTTTAATGAACATACAACCTAGCACTGGCCTGCAAATTGCAAAAAAGTGAGAAAATTTAAATTTCGCGGGCGGGTTGGAGCAAGGATTCTCTATTTCTATACGTATCGAATATTAGTAGTTAGTTCAGAGTAAAATAATGATGCACTACCTCGTAGTTTTGGCAACAGTGAAGATGGCGCTGCGAACAAATGAAACTAGTCTGTTTTATCCTAAGATTAAATACACCTGACATCATAGATTCCTATAAATTTCATCATTTTGCTGATATCAATTTCGACCTCCGACCCCAAAAACACTTTAATAAAATAAAAAAAAAATGTAACTTTTGCAGCAAAAATGTAACTTTTCAGGTAACGAAACGTAACTTATGACTCAAGGGCCCTGGGCCCTGTTTAATAAAACTTACAAATTGTAAATTGTAAATGTAGGCTACAAGTTACAATTCTACAAGTTTCTGTTTAATAAAAACTACAAGTTACAATTTTACCATGGTGGAAAACTGACAAATTTGTAGACTTGTAGCTACAAATCTACATATTTCTGTTCAATAAACATTTTCTCTCTACAGGTGACAATTTACAAATTTGTAGGGAAAACTGTTTTATTGAACGCATATTTGTAACTACAAGTTTACATAAATTGTAAATTGTAGAAAAATTTCGACAGGTGGACTCACCGTGTGTCAGAAACTTACAATTTTGTTCCTCAATTAAATAAGTGAAGACATTTTTTATTGTTATTCTTTAAAAATTGGTGTCATACAATAGTGATGATGAATATTATGAGTGAAAGGCAACAGTGATTTTTTTTTTTCGTAGAATGATTAACTTTACTTTTAAAAATCAAATTTTATGGTTAGGTATTGAAAAAAAAAATGCTGATACGATTTTAGGAGAAATGCAATTTTCTTACATCCACTCATCAAATTTATTAGGAATCAAACAAATTTAAAAGAAGTTAAACCAAAGTCTAGATGTATAGTATTTATGAAATAACCCTCGATTTAAGAATCTTCAACAAAACTTACATTTTATGTAAAATTGTAACTTACAATTACAAATTTGTAGCTACAAAATTGTCATCAAAATCTACAGGCGTTTTTTACAATTGTTAACGTTTATTAAACAGCATTTACAATTCTACAAATTTGTAAAATTTTTACTTGTAGAATTTTTACAAATTGTAAGGTTTATTAAACAGCACTTGTAAGATTTTTTTTACAAATATGTCAGTTATCTACAAAATTGTAGACTTGTAATGTTTATTAAACAGGGCCCTGGCAACACTGCTTTGAATAATGACGTAGGTCTAAACAATCGGTCGGTCTCATTTTTATTTTCATTTCTAATTTTCTATTTTATGCACAGAGTACATTCTATTACTGATTTTGTGCAAACATGTTCCATTACGTATAATGCTGTAGCTACTTTTGCAATGGCTTGAAAAGACAGTGAAATATTCAATTCCTTACTATTGTCTAGTATAAAAGCAGTGTGTGCCAAAATGAAGTGTTTATTAATTTTTGGTCTCAGCAAAATGGTTTATTTTTTAATATTTCTAATAGTTTCCACTACATTCGCTGATCCTAACGTTAAGTATGCCGCAATCATATTCAGGCATGGTGATAGGACACCTGTGGATACCTATCCTACTGACCCCTATAAAAATGAATCTCTATGGCCAGTTAGATTTGGAGAGCTCACCAACATTGGTAAAAATCAGCATTACCAACTGGGGAAATGGTTCCGACTAAGATATCTGGTAAGACGATACCTTTATTTTTAGAGTGTTATTATAATGTTGCTATGTGCTCCGGTGCAATCTGAGAAGGAGCACAATAGGTAATTATTACATCAATCAGCATTACCTACTTCAATGCATTAGATAAGCTACGCGGTCTTTTAATAGGTTCATAGATATTTAATTACCTGCTAATAGCTTTTGTGTAATTCAATGATAAATATACCTAAAGCAGTGTACTGATTGTATTGATCAAAAAACTAAATAGGTAATAACAGTTGCTTGGGTCAATCTTCAGGTTAAGCCGCTTGTGCCTCTCCATAGATGGATGACCCCCTCCGGCCATTCTTGCAACTGCGTTTCGTAACCTTGAATGATGAACTTAGAATTTTAATTTTTTGTTAGCAACCAGTTGCGAACTAAGAATTGATACACCTTGTTTGCAACTTCTTCTTTAGGTGTCAATGATCTCAAATTGTGTTAGACCAGTATGTGACTGGCCTGTTGGTCTAGTGGTTAGTGACCCTAACTGCTATGCCGGAGGTCGTGGGTTCGATTCCCACCCAGGACAAATGTTTGTGTGATGAGCACGATCATTTGTTCTGTGTCTGGGTGTAATTTATCTATAATATGTATGTATTTAGAAATATATAAGTATGTTTATCAGTTGTCTAGTACCCATAACACAAGCTCTGCTTAGCTTGGGACTAGATGGCGTTGTGTGATAGTTGTGGAATATTATTATTATTATTATTATTATGTAGCCACCTGCACACCTCTCTCATTTGCTTCAAGTAAATCTAGTTGGGCAGGATAGAAGGTGGCGCATATCCTTGAAAGGGGCTCCACAGTGGCAATTTGTTTGGGATGGGGGTCAGTGGGTCGTCTTAGGGGCGGATTTTTAGGAGTTGGAGTATACGCTTAGGGGCACTATGAGCAGCAAAGAAAACAAAAAAAAAAATTTTTAGTTAAAAAAAAATTTCGGGACAGTAAATTTTCCTGTTTTTTTTTTCGGAAATTCCTCATTTTTTTTTTGTTTCGGGTTGACCTTGACAATAGAAATTATTTAGGTTCTGAGAACCATGGTCCTACGACGCACCGTTTCAGAGTTATGGTCCTACGAATTTTACTTGTTTCATATAGAATGCTCTATATTTCCAAAATGGTAGCTCGGATGAAAACTTTTTCGGGAAAAGAATTGTTGCTCTAGTCAAAAACTATGAGATGTAAAAAAACCGCGACAAAGAGAGAGAAAAAAAATATTTGCAAAATTTTTCTAAGTGTCGGTCGATCTTTCACCTTGAGTATCCTTAGGGGCGCGGGACAGTAAAATTTTCAGAAGTTTTTTTTTTCAAGATTTCGGCTCTTTTTATTGCATCATCTTATTAACTTGGTCCATAGAAACCATCTAAGCTCCGAGACACATGGTCCTATGACGCAACGTTTCCGAGTTATGGTCCTATGAATTTTACTTCGTTTTATCTAGAACGCTCTATATTTCCAAAATGGTAGCTCTGATGAAAACCTTTTTTTCTCTCTCTTTGTCGCGGTTTTTTACACCATCTCATAGTTTTCGACTAGAGCAACAATTCTTTTTCCGAAAAAGTTTTCATCCGAGCTACCATTTTGGAAATATAGAGCATTCTAGATAAAACAAAGTAACATTCGTAGGACCATAACTCTGAAAGGGTGCGTCGTAGGACCATGGTTCTCAGAACCTAAATAATTTCTATGGTCAAGGTCAACCCGAAACTGAAAAAAAAATGAGGAATTTCCGAAAAAAAAAAAACTATTTTTCACGAAATTTTTCTAAGTCCTCGCGCCATAGTGCCCCTAAGGCTACACTCCAACCGGGATGGGTTAAGGATACCCCAATTTAACCAGATTATGTTTGCAACTAAGCTGATGATTGAGATTCATAACCGGTTACGAAAAAGATTATTATTCCTGGGGATTCCCAAGAAGCTCTTGGCTTAATAATAATTGGTACTCGGGTCAATCTTTAGGTTAAGCCACGCTTGCCTAGGTTGGTCTGTGGGTGGGTGAACGCTCATTACATACCGAGTTTCCTCCATGCCTCTGAAAGCACTTTAAGTTGTTGGACTCGGCTGCCTGAACGAAAATGAGCATACTAAAATCCTTCCAAATATTGCATCGATATAAAAGGTTGATACAATTAAATAGTGTCGACAAACAGACAATAAAAAATGGTTATGAAGCGCAGTTGTGACATGGTGGTATGTATAGAAAGAGGACATAAGACGTACAAAAAATGTCCAGTAACACGGTGCCCAAAGTGTCACGTTACCGAGATATTTGATGGTAAAGATGGAGATACCTACCTTTCCTGTGACGTTAATTATTAACCTTGTTGTAGGCCTAGGGGAAAATCTTTGACAAAATATGATTATTAACAAAATATGATTTATTTAAAATTAACTTGCAACCCTTACAACAGAAATGGCTTCATATGTCTAGTCAACAGACATTAATTATTACCAAATTAAATTATATTTAATACTCAACAATTTCCATAACTTATATCTTGTTACTATTATTTGTTTGATGTACAAGCATTCCTGTTGTAAAATAAAAAATAAAATAAAAATATATAAAAAGGTTTATTGCAGAAACTTTTACAGTTTATCTTACATAGATACTTCCTTTTAAGTACCTAGACATTTGAATTGTAAAATAAGTTAACAAGTTGGAATAAATGGCTTTATTATTATTATTAAGTAAAAGATATTATACCTGTGCTAGGAGATCCCGCTCTTCACTAACAAATGAAAAAATAGTAAAAGTGGTGTACATAAAAATAGTTAAACACAAAATATATTGTTAATGTTTTGATTTAGTAAATATTATAAATCATTGTGTTTCAAAATTTCAGCAATTACTGTCAGAAGCCTTTGATCCTACAGAAATATATATTCGGTCAACAGACGTGGACCGCACTCTGATGTCAGCTCAGGCAAATTTAGCAGGTGAGGTGGTTTATTTTCATAATAATGAGTCATTTCATTATACTAGCAATACAGGGCCTACAACATTAGAGCATATTTTTTTACTGATAATAGTTTCATATATCTATATAAACAAAAAGAGAAGTCCTGACTGACTGACTGACTGTCTGAAATTTTGCACAGAGGATCCCTTTATAATGTAGACAAGGAATAAGGAAGGATTTTTCGAAATTCAACCCCTAAGGTAGTTAAATAGGGGATGAAAGTTTGTATGGAAAATCGACATTTTTACGCGGGCGAAGCCGCTGGCAAAAGCTAGTTTTAAAACAGATTAACCAACCATCCAAATTGGGTGTTTGTGTATGTGAGTGTAAATGTTTTTAAACGCACCCACAATGCCAAATCATGATAAGAGACTCAAGAAAGCTGATATTGTGCTGCCTGATAAAGTAGAATTTGGACACTGGTCCAGAATCTGTATGAATGTGATTTATCTTTCCACTCATCTCATATCATAGTCTAGTTGTAGGGATGATTGATAGCTGAGAAGAGAAACAAAACAAAATATAATTAAGAAATATTTGCATGCATCTTTTCATTACATCCAATCTTTCTATGCATTTCTATGCAATAGAAGTTAAAGTAAAATAATTCTTTGTAAATAATACCTTCTACATTCTTTACAAATAGGTATGTACCCTCCGAACAACAACACTGAGTGGAATGATAAAATATTCTGGCAGCCGATACCGGTACACACTGTGCCAGAAAACGAAGATGAAGTACTTGCAATGAAGAAACCCTGTCCTATTTACGAAAGGGAATTAGAGAAGTTTAAACATTCTAAACCATATAAAGAAAGGCTCAGTAAATATCAGGGTTTGATGGAGTAAGTTGTTAATGTTTTACTTTGACAAAATAATACATACACTCATACAGACTCAACAGACAGATCTAACTATAACAACAACATTCTAAGTAATATGTCCTGAAAGAGAGGCCTATACCCAGCAGTGGGTGAATTCAGACTGGATGATGATGATGATGATGGCAAACAAGCTGCATTTGCCTTGAAGACATTTTGATTGCAACTGATATATTTGAACTTAAAAACAAAAAGTAGGTAAAGTATAAAAAAAACGAAAAAAAATAAAAGATATGCGTTGATGATGATGTTAATGTTCAAAAATGTCAGTTGCCATCAAAATGTCTGTAATTCATGGCAAATGTAGCTTCTTTGCCTTCTACTCATATTTATATACATTTATAAACATACTCAAATAACTTGTTTGTTTTTCAGTTATCTAACGGTAAATACAGGGAAGAAAATAAGGAGCTACTATGACATTGGTGATATCTATTCTATTTTGTACATTGAGTCGCTGTATAACTTTAAATTACCGGATTGGACAAAGTCGGTATTCCCGGATAAAATGCGGGAGCCGACAGGATACAGGTATTTTTAATACTTTTTTACTTTTTTTTTAATTGAACTTTTCTGCAATGACAAACCAAAGTTTTTTTTTTAATATTTTAGAACCTTTATTTATAAGATCATTTTTTATCGGTTTCTCCGGGTATATTACCTCCAAAATATTTTTTCTGTCATGGGCGTAGCCACGGTGGGGCAGGGTGGGGCACTTGCCCCACCCTGGGCCTAACCTGTAAGGTAATCACATCGCCAGTTTCATAGCTGAAGCTCAAGTGATCGCTGACGTTCTAGACGTTGATTTTACAATGCCACGCATCGCGAATAGACAGACGCACCGTGCAAATCCTCCGGCAGAGAGTCCCACCCAGTTTTGGAAACGGTCGTTGATTATTCCACCTAGACTCGCTAATTATGTCATTGGAAGAGCGTTTCTCGGAGAACAACCTACCGGCAAATTCTTTGATCTCATTGCACCCACATATCGTGTTACAAATGACTTTCGAAGAATTTTTGAAAAAAACAGAGGCATTTCGCGAGTTTTATAACTTTAGTGTTAGTTTCCACAGCGAGGCTGAACTGTGGTACCACTTGTGGGAAGAAAAAAATATAGTATTGAATGTTCTGAAAGACATGGAAGTGGCAGAACTGATAAAGGATTCAGAAATGTTTTTTTATCCGAGCATAAAAACTGCGCTTGCTATTTTACTGGCCCAACCGTGTAGAGAGGTTTTTCAGTACGTTACGGCGTGTCAAGACGTGGCTTCGCTCCACCATTAGTGAAAATCGTCTGAGCGGTCTCTGTATGCCGAGTGTTCTCGGGAAGAGGATCGCCGAAGCGAAAAAAAAATTGGAAGTCGAAGTGTTAAGGAGGTTTTGCCAGAACCCACGCCGGCTTCTCTTAAAGTAATATCATGAAGTTAGTTACTAATCCTAAATTATACATACAGATACAGGTTGCTATAGGGTGTAACCTTTTTGTATGAAAAAGTTAACTAGCTTGTTATATACTATTTTAGACTGCTGCCCCACCCTGAGCCCATGGCTGGCTACGCCCATTTGTTTTATACTTAGGATTCATTTTTTTTTCAATATTTTACTAATACATTCGATGTTACTGTAATCTATATTCCTCAAATCTTTGTTTATAAAAATAATATAACATCACGCCTGTAATCCCTGAAGGGCTAGACAGAGATGTAACTAATAGCTTACCTACATTGCGCCAGTTATGTTTTAGTCCCATGTATTAGGGGGCCAGCTTATTGCCTTCTGACTCTAACAACTAAGTAATTCCTGATGGAAAAACTCCCATGACACTTTGCTCGACCCGGGTATCGAACCCAAGATCTCCACCCGTGGACCAACGATGCGGGCAATGATGTTGTATCCTTACATAGTATAAAACAAAGTCGCTATTTTTGTCTGTTTGTTTGTCTGTATGCTTAAATCTTTAAAACTACGCAACGGATTTTGATGCGGTTTTTTTTAATAGATAGAGTGATTCAAGATGAAGGTTTTAGTATATAATTTGAACGACATCCACGCGGGTGAAGCCGCGGGCATCAGCTAGTTTATATTAAAGCATAATTTTTTTGACAGTTTTAAAACAGAAACGGGTACGCCCCTCCTTGCGAAACTGAAAGTGGGACCACTACTCAAGGACATTATGAAACATATGAAGCAGGCAATGAATGGTACCGCAAAGAACCGTCACAAGGTAACAATGTACAGTGGCCATGACCTGACCGTGGGCAGCGTGCTCAATGCCCTGGGCTTGTATGATGGCATCTCCCCCACTTACACATCGACTATACTCATTGAACTAGTGACTGGTAAGTATCGTTCTGAAACTGGTTTGTTTAAAGGTATTATATTAAAAACTATGACAGACTGTTACCTGTTCAATCACCTTTTGTAAAAAAATTATTATTGGCTTAAGTCCCATTAAAATCAGCCTAGTTGTTCGGAGATTAGCTGGAACAAAGAACAAATTAATGATATTAAAAAAAAAATATTTGTTATAAGTACCGCATATACTTTCAGTAAATCGCAGTTATTTTGAAATTATAAACAGATACTTAGATATAATTTTATGTATTTTTAAAGTCAATATCTAAAGTACTTCATTCATCAACTTCTGATTATTTTTTTCAGATGGCAAAACTAATGGACATTATGTAAGGATCTCGTACAGAAATACAGTAGACATTGAAGAGCCAAAAGTTCTCAAAATTCCATCCTGTGGCGAATTGTGTCCTGTAGAAAAATTCAAAAAGCTTTACGAATATCTACTCACGGTTAATTTTGACGTCGATTGCAAAACAGAGGTAAAAACATACTATCAGCACTCAATAAAAGATAGTCAATATCTGAATGTTCCCTGAAAATTCCGTAGGGAAAGGTTTAACTATACACTTACATCTTCAAGTAAACTAAATGGCCTAAGATGGATAATTTCACAGAACAGAAAAAACTCTGTAGAAGTGCTAAGTGACGAAATCTGTATCGGAACCAGTGTCGCCAAACTAACACAATCAAACCATTAATCATACAGTGCACTACAACTACACAATTTGTTTGATTGGTCGTTTCAATTTCAATCACAACAAGCGTAACTCACAGATTCTACATTTTAAAAATATACCTTCGTGGTATTATGATAGGATTTATTTTGCTTCACTCAGAAATAAAATACGACGTTTTGTAATCAGCAATCATACTAGACATTATTGCCTAGTAAATTCCGCTACTCGTCCATAGATGGCAGTATTTTCAATGGACGCAATAATACACTTAAAAACTGCAGTAATAAGGATTATATTCGCGTCACACGTCTGTATTTTTTGCTACTCGGCCAAGGAAGGGACACATTAAGCTTTTATCTATATTATCGATATCGATAGATAACCAATTTATTTTGAAAAAAAGTTTGTAGTGTTATAAACAAATAATTGTACCTAATAATAATTGTAAATAATACAACAAAATAAAATACAGTATTTTATTACTTACATAAAACTATTTACAACAAACCCAAACAAATAAATACTAACAGAGTTTTACTATGTGAAAATTCTAAGGAGTTAACATAAAAGAGAAATTATATTGACTTTTTACCCGACTGCGGATGCATGCGTCTTTGGGAAACCTAAAACATATGATTAATGAATGATAGAAAGAGAGATACTTTTTTTTAAACTACTTTCAACTTAGAGCCAATTAAAATGTTGTAATCGTAATTATTGCACTGCAGCTTATTACTATTTACTAGTGAACATTTTGGATTTCATTTAAACTAATATTATAAATGCGAAAGTTTCTCGATGTCTGTCGCGCTTTCACGCCAAAACTACCGATTGAATGAAATTTGGTACACAGAATATAGTCTAGAGCCTGAAAAAAGGACATAGGCTACTTTTTAAGGTTGTGGAATCAGTATACCTACAGGATTTAGAAAATATGGATGGTTCGGCGCGGATAGGTGCGTGATGCCATATACTATTTCATATAAAGATTTATAAAATGCGATGACTGCGGCGATTGCGGCGCGGTCAGGGTGCGCGTTCACCTTTGGTGCGAAAAAAAGGTTGAAAGGGAGGGATGAAGACATTACTTTTGGTCGCGATAACCGACATCGGTCGCGGTAACCAACATTCACGCGGACAAAGCCGCGGGCATCAGCTAGTATCTTTATAATAATAATCACTTTATTATTATGGTTTGGTGGTCTCTATGGTCCTTACATTCATACTTTATTTAAACAGGTATATTTCGGTGGTAAAGATGCCATCATACAAAAGAAAAACATAACTTGTCAATATTATTGTGTCAGTTTTTACGTAAAATGTCAATGCAATTCTCAATCATTATTAAAATTTGTAAAAGTTTGATTCTATATTAGCTACAAAACATGTAACTTTAATGTTGTACAGGTACACCTCTCAAAATAAATTTTATGTGATAATTAGGATCTTTGTATTGAAATGTTAAACAGTAAGTAAAACGTTGTTTTATTTTATCGATATATATCGATCAAATCTGCAACCGATCTTAACCACATCACTAATTGAGTAGCATGGAACTTTCGAGAACAAAAAAGATCCTTGTTCAAAATATAACAATCGACATTCGATCTAAAATAAACTTTATTTCAATGGGAAAAGGTTGATTATAATTTTCTAATAATGTGACAGATTGTCACATTTTTAGGAAATTTCAGAAAATTGATATTAACACTCCGTTAAACGCGCGGGGCACAGGCGTGCCCCAGTCATATATTTTTGCGTATTATTACTTAAAAAATTGACTTAGAATCTCGCCGTGTTTAATAGCTGCTGCTAGTGTCCTTGAGCGTACGTCAGTGTTGCGTCGGCTGCGTTGGCGCACGGACGTGCTTTATATACTCAGTTTAGTGCTCCTGGGGCACACCTGTGCCCCGTGCGTGTAATTACGTAACAATTTGACGAACGACAGAGGTAAGCAGTTTTAGTTATTTTCTTCAATATTTATGTAATTAATTTCAATAACATTGTTTAGAAATGTACATAAACATTATTTTCTTCTGTTATTGTTGTGATAACATTTGTATTCTGCTCATTTCAGGTACTTATCGATCAAAATGGACAAAGAGTATCAGATAATTGACTGGCTCCAGGAATCTGACGAGGAAGAGCAGGGTAGTTTAGAAGACCTGTTGAGTAGTGAGGATGAGGAGGACCACTGCATAGAAGAACCACAGTCGGAAGAGGAAAATGATTACTCACAAATAGACGAAGATGAAGATGAAGATGATGAAGATGATGAAGATGAAGATGATGCTCCTTGATGAAAGATGATAAATATAGTGTATGTATCCAGTGTTATAACCAAAGTGTAAATGATCTTGATAGGTCACGTATTGATGACTAAGATCTTAAATTTAAGATCCTATGTTGATTTTTCAAAGTTTTTTAGGATGCAGAAAAAAAGGTTTTTATGTTTTTATTTTAATTAAGAGGGGCTTATTTTTTGTTTTTATTATAGGTATCAATAAAGACTGATTACGTATAAAAAATATGTATTATTTATTTCTTACCCAATAATTAAAAATCCATCAATTACTTTGGGGCACGGGGGTGCCCCGCGCGTGAAATCATGTAATTATTAGAGGCGCGTGTAACGGAGTGTTAACTACGATTTTATTAGAAAACAAATAAAATCGTATCTACCGATGATAGGAAACACCTCCGTTTTTAAGTTTTTTTTTTCTACAGTCATTTTTACGCTCCAAAATCGCACAATACGTGACAATACGGCATATTGATGCAAAAATTAAATAGGCGGGAGACTAGCGACTCGAAGCGATGTCAAAACACGACTAAGTCAAAAATTTGAGAGTTTGCAGTACAGTGCAAAGATATGACAGCCGTGCTACGCCTACTTTGCATTTCCACTGTTCTTTCTGTTCCGTGGATAATTTTCGTCAATTAAGGGTGATAGTGGAGAAAATTTATCTGAATGTAAACGGTAGCACTCATGGTCCGAGTCAATAGGTTAATAGGTCGTGATGGGTTTAATGTCTTATCCTCTCCATTCACAAAGAAAAGCAGGCCCCATGTTCCTTCTTAGCCCTTGTACCGAGCTTCGGGTTGTTCGAAAGAGATACCGTGGCTTCGGCTCATGGGCTAAGAAGGAACATGGGGTTTTTAGTCAGTAGCCGCCTTATTACAAAAGGTAGTTAAACCTGGTTTAACTTAGACCTGGTTTATCTCGCATGCTGTCACTTTCTTTAGAATATTATTGAAGTGAGACGTCATGCGAGATAAACCAAGTCTAAATTAAACCAGGTTTAACTACGTTTTGTAATAAGGCGGTAGAAGTCTGACACTCCCTTCCGCTAGAGCGGGAGGGGTTACTTGATGAATTCTCCCCCCCCCCCCCAAAGGCCCCTTGTACCGGGTGTCTCTAGCTTCTGTGGGCAAGAGTATCCTAGTCTTCCAGTAGGGGGCTGGTGGGCTTCCAGTGTAACCGCTGCTTTACCTTGAAGATACCTTTACCTTATAAAGCTGTATATTTAGACGAATTTATTATGTTAAATACATACATTGATTGAACAGCTTAATATTTTTCAGTCTTTATCGAAGGGCCCTGAAGTATCTAAATAGGTATAACAATTTGACTTTTTAGTTTAGCTATACGTAGAACTTAATAGGTAATGTAAGTATTTAGAACATGATGCTAAAACACATAGTAGCTCTTCAATAGATTGAAGAGCTACTATGTGTTTTAGCATCATGTTCCGCTCTAATGAAAATGAAGGGCGAAATGTAGCCTGTTATAGATAACAGGCTACATTTCGCCCTTCATTTTCATTAGAGCGGTTGCCTAATTCAAAATTGGATTTTGATAAACATGTAAAAGTTGATAGTGATATTTTTCAATAGATAAATGCGAGGTTTAATTAACCAATAATTTAGTGTTGGTATACAAAGTAGTTAGAGTTTCTCATTTTATAGTGTGCCCTTAGTCCACGTTACTTTCATCAACATTTATGTTCATAACAACATGAGTTCCAACCGTTCCCATCGCATGTCTATACCTACCAACACAGATTTACACACAAGGGAGGTACCAAGGACAGACGTTCTGGGCGTTAAGTAATTTTGAGTTGTGTAATATACGTTCCTGTAACAGGCTCCACTGTAGCACTTCATATTTTAATTATATTGACACCACGTATCCATTACTTACAACATGCTCGTCATACTATTTCATATTCCAATATGTAATAAATCATTTAAATTGTTTACTTTTCAGCTCACGACACTACTTGGAGGTTCATTTATCATTGGTCTCTGCCTGTTCTTGGCAATTTATTTTGCCCACAAGATACAGTTCGCACGTGTTCGTAACCAACAGAAGTAAGTATTCACTAAGTTTTATTATTAATATTGTACAGTCTATATAACCCTATAACTAGGTGGCGACGACAATAATACGAGAATGAATGAAACTAGTTCCTAAGAATACTTTAAAACTATCAAATAAATCTAACAGCAAAAAAAACAACCAAACGAAATAGCATATAACTGTTAAGGTTGAACAAGCCAGTCATTCTTCCATACAAACTTACGAAGGTGATTACTCCTCTGTTTGACGGTGTAGGTTCAAAATTAAAAATTGTATCAACTGGTCTTATAATTATCTAGGTCTGTATGGAAGCAGAATTGGAAAAAAAATATTGATTTGGAAGTTATGAACGTCAAAACTTTCATATTTTAGCACTAATTTTAACTCATCTTTGGGCGTAAATAAGTAACGTATATAGTATGAAAAAGAAAAAAGCGAAACCATACGGACATAGATTAGTTATTAAAAAATTTAAATAATTTGATTTTGAACAGATACATTCAATAGATTTTTCATGAAACCAAATATCGACGCTTTCCGCTACAAAGGGCGTAACTCCAAATCTCATACTTTTGGCAATGAGCAAAAAACAAAAAAAAAAAAAATCTTTCTTCAATAACTCTTTTGTTTTTATACTTATAAATTTGAGTTCTAGGAATAAAATTCTTAAATTTTGGCCGTCCTTTGCCTCATTTAATTACAATCGTCTACGATAGTTATTGACGAAGTTAGCATGGAGTTACACCCCTGAAAATGAAATAAAAATGTAGATACAACCCATAATTAAATGGCCTGGGAACAAACGTCTGCAGTAAAAACCAGTTAAGCACATGCAAGGGTAATGTTTGTAGTTGTAAAGACAATTTTTTTTTGCAAAATATGTAGATACACCCTGTTATTAATACTAATGCAATGAATATAAGATCAGTTTTATTAATAAGGATGACTATTATTAAATAAGTAAGGATATATTGGAGGTATTTTTAATATAAATCATAGTTAGTCGAGTCAAAATGAAATTAACGGTTTTAAAAATCAATTCATTTATTATTACTTGTAATAGTAGGAACATTAAAGCACTTCATTGAATCACAACTGGTAAGCTACAGGTCCCGTGAATCAATCTACAATCACACAACATAATAACACGCCTGTACCCAATGAAAAGGATAAAATAAAAAGCTTTTCATCATCATCATCATCATTTCAGCCGAAAGACGTCCACTGCTGGACGTAGGCCTCCCCTAAGTGTCGCCACATTGACCGGTCCCGTGCGTCTCGCATCCAGAGGATCCCCGCAACCTTCACCAGGTCATCGGTCCACCTAGTGGAAGGCCTTCCAACGCAACGTCTTCCGGTTCGCGGTCGCCACTCCAGAACTTTCCAGCCCCATCGGCCATCCGTTCTGCGAGCAATGTGCCCTGCCCACTGCCACTTAAGTTTGGCAATTCTTCGGGCTATGTCGGTAACTTTGGTTCTCATGCGGATGTCCTCATTTCTGATTCGATCACGCAACGAAACTCCGAGCATAGCCCTCTCCATTGCCCTTTGGGTGACTTTAAGCCTTCTGATGAGGCCCATTGTGAGCGACCACGTTTCGGTCCCGTATGTAATCACTGGCAACACACACTGGTCATAGACTTTCGTCTTGAGACACTGCAGTAACTTGGACGAGATGATACTTCTCAGCTCCCCAAACGCTGCCCAGCCGAGTCGGTTTCGATTCGATTGACCTCTTTCTCAAAGTGAAACCTGGGACAAACAGTCCAGTTAGGTAGGTCCACCTACCTAACTGGACTGTTTGTCCCAGGTAGACATAATCGTCTACAACTTCGAGTGTAGAGTCTTCGGTCTTTATAGGAGTGGGTGTAACATGGGCATTCAACATGACCTTGGTTTTATCCATGTTCATTTTAAGACCCACTCTTTTGGAGGCTCTACTGAGGTCATCGAGCATTGCACTGAGGTCCTCCATGGTCTCAGCCATGACCACTATATCGTCGGCAAATCAAAGGTGAGTCATGTACTCGCCTTGATGTTGAAGCCTAGTCCTCTCCAGTCCAGAACCTTGACGACATCCTCCAGTACAGTGGTGAACAGCTTCGGAGATATGACGTCTTCCTGTCTCAAAACTCACTGCAGAAGGATAGGTTCCGTGGTCTGGTCCTGAAGCTGGACTGACATGGTGGCATTTTTGTATAAACACTTCAACACTGCAGTACAGCCCAAGTTTCAATCGAATCGAAGACTTTCTCGTAATCCACAAACGCTAAACAGAGAGGAAGATTATACTCTTCGGTCTTCTGTTTAACCTGCCGCAGCGTATGTATGTGGTCTACGGTGCTAAAGCCTTTTCGGGATCCGGCTTGTTCGGGAGGCTGAAAGTCGTCGAACCTGCGCGCGAGACGATTCGTAATGACTCTTGAAAACTACTTATAGACATGGCTCAGAAGTGAGATGGGCCTATAATTCTTCAGTCGGGCATTGTCGCCCTTCTTGAAGAAGAGTACCACCACACCTCTGCACCATGCCTGTGGCGTTTTTCCCTCGAGAATGACGGAATCGAACAGCCTTCAGGAGTTCGGCCGTAATTCCGTCATCACCCGGTGCCTTGTTGTTCTTAAGCTGTTTCAGAGCCATCCTAATCTCGTACAGGCTCACATCCGGGATGTCTTCAGTATAGTGTCGGGTCAGTCTAGCTCTGGGGTCTTTTGCTAAATCTTCAACTACTAGTTTGGAAATACAGAGATTTTATTGTTTTTTTTTTGTTTGAGGCCCAAGTTTTTTGGAGTTTAACGACTGAAACGACTGCATAATAATAACAACAGATAACCATAAGTTACTTTTACATTAGATGAATCTACCTTTTCAAAACTATATCATTATCCATCAAGCCGTTTACACAACGTATTAAAGAAATAAACACCTTCGCAAACAAACATCCATTCTAAAGCCGTTTACGTTTCTTCTAAAACTAAATTATAATAAATACCTACCTCACTTAGGTCGTAAAACACAATATTTTGTCTTCATGACATTTAAACGTAGGGTGTAAAAACCATACTTTAATTGTGTTCTTAGTGAATTTTAGGGTGTATAAATCAAAAAATATTGGTGTTTAGGTCGTAACACCAATATTTTGATAATACAACACTATTTTTAGTAACTTACAATTATAAACTAAAAAATGCAGACTTTCCAATGTGGTTTTACCACCCATACCTTGCAAATATGTAACTTATTTCCTATTTCCAACAAAAAAATAATTCAATTCAGATTATCACCGTATTATACGCTCTACGTTAAACGTTTATTAACGTTACGACAGAGACGTAAATGTTACCTACTGTAACCTTTGTGAGATACATCCTTTTTTACCGACATCAAGAGTTATCAGAATATTTTTTTGCAGGGCGTAAGTCACAATTTGTTTTGTTATTGTGTTTTACCCCGTTTTACATTCAAGAAAATATTTTTGTTTGTAGATACACCAAGTTTGATGTCGTAACGTAAAAGAAATGTGTTTTACGACTTGGTTTTTTTAAAGAGAGATGTTTAGCGTTAAGAAAATATTGGGTAGTAAAAACCATTTTTTTCACCGTAGCGCAATTTTGAATATACAGATAGAAAGAGCGTGAAAAACTAAATAAGACTGCATCAAAAAGTCAATTTGGCCAAAATGGTCTTTACGCCCTTTGTAGCGGAAAGCGTCGATATACCAAAGGTCTGCATAGAAACAATCGCGCGCCCGTTTTAGTTGTGTCTCTTTCGCTCTATGCATTTCGCTCGTGATGTCGGGTGAAATCACAGAACATAAAGAACAGGTAGAAGTGCTAAGTGACGAAATCTGTATCGGAACCAGTGTCGCCAAACTAACACAATTTGTTTGATTGGTCGTTTCAATTTCAATCACAACTAGCGTAACTCACAGATTCTACATTTTAAAAATATACCTTCGTGGTAATACGATAGCATTTATTTTGCTTCACTCAGAAATAAAATACGACGTTTTGTAATCAGCAATCTTAATAGAAATTATTGCCTAGTAAATTCCGCTACTCGTCCATAGATGGCAGTATTTTCAATGGACGCAATAATACACTTAAAAACTGCAGTAATAAGGATTATATTCGCGTCACAGGTCTGTATTTTTTGCTACTCGGCCAAGGAAGAGACACATTAAGCTTTTATCTATATTATCGATATCGATAGATAACCAATTTATTTTGAAAAAAAGTTTGTAGGTATTATAAACAAATAATTGTACCTATTAATAATTGTAAATAATAAAACAAAATAAAATTCAATATTTTATTACTTACCTACATATAAACTATTTACAACAAACCCAAACAAATAAATACTAACAGAGTTTTTCTATGAGAAAATTCTAAGGACTTAACATAAAAGAGAAACTTCTTCCTTGGGAAACCTAAAACATATGATTAATGAATGATAGATATACTTTACTTGCTTGCTTGCTTTGCTTTACTTTAGAGATACTTTTATTTATACTACTTCCAACTTATAGCCAATAAAAATGTTGTAATCGTAATTATTGCACTGCAGCATAATACTATTTACTAGTGAACATTTTGGATTTCATTTAGACTAATATTATTATGCGAAAGTTTCTCGATGTCTGTCGCGCTATCACGCCAAAACTACCGATTGAATGAAATTTGGTACACAGATAGTCTAGAGCCTGAAAAAGGACATAGGCTACTTTTTAAGGTTGTGGAATCTTGTGGAATCAGTATACCTACAGGATTTAGAAAATACGGATGGTTCGGCGCGGATAGGTGCGTGATGCCATATACTATTTCATATAAAGATTTATAAAATGCGATGACTGCGGCGATTGCGGCGCGGTCAGCGGGGCGAGCACGGGCGTACCCAAGACGTTGGTGACAAGACGTTATAAATTATGTCATGTCTTAGAATTTGTCTTAAATGCTAGCACGGGTACCACATGTGATATAATTTAAGACGCGACTTGTCTTTCTTGTTGCTGACTTCATAGTGTGACCTAGTATATTAAAAAAATAAAAATGTCTATGACCATCTGAATAGGCGACCAAATAAAAAAGTACGTGTATAAGAGCACAGTTCATACAGTTAAACAACTTTTTAATTTTCTTGGGTACTAATTCATTTTTGACATGACACGTACGGCAGTGTTGCCAACTTAGTGGATTTTCCACTAAATCTGGTGGTTTTGACTTACCTTTTAGCGGACAAATATCGGTTTTAGTGGCTAGTGGATTTTTCTAGTGGAATTATTTGGTACCAAACAGTCGTATCAGTCCGAGATTAACGATGATGATACGGACGGAAACGACTCATCTGAAGATAACTTAATAATATAATTTGATTGACCTCTTTTAAAAAATAGGTTTTATTAAGTATTTTGTTCTTCCACAAAAGCCATGAATTAATAGAGAGTTGAAGTTGAAGTATTTTTTATTTATTTATTTATTTATTAAAAACAGGTACACCAACAGTACATACATTTCACGCTGAATAATAAAAATATACCGGTTAGGGTTCTGATGTAAGTACCAATTACAGGTATACACAACATTCTCAGATACAATAAAGCTATCATCGTAAATTAAACAAATGAAATTTAAACATAAAATTATACAAAACAAAACGTTTTTTACTTAAACTAATGAGATCAAATAATTAATCATAAAATTAAAATTAACTTACACTAATTACAATAACAGTATAGATAGTATAGTATTGTTACGACGGTCATCTAGAATCTTCGAGAAACCGCGCTAATAACTGTGTAGTGCCTAGAAAATACGAGTTCATTCTTTTAGGTACCTATTTCCGCTGTAGGTATAGTTACATTGTATTTCAAGGTCAGCCTACGCACGACGTCAGCGGCAATTGACATTGTAATTTCGACCGTATGCCGGGGGCGTAAAGTAACTTCTTCCTTGTCGGTTCTTTTATCTTTAAGTTTATTTTTTTTGTGAATGTTTTTTTTGTAGATGCTTTCTTGAATAATAGAGAATTATCTCGAATATCTTTTGTTTGCTGGGGTATAAAAGGACCGATTGAGGACGAAGTTAGTCAGTTCACTTTTAAGCGAGACAACGAAAGGTTCGAAGAGTTATCTAGTGCGACAAAGTGTTCAGTACTGTTGAAGTGATTGTTTATAATTGTTTTGCGAGTAATAAAGTTTATTCGTGTGTTTATTTGGTAGTGATTTTATTTATCCCATACCCAGCTCGTAACAATTTGGTGTCAGAAGTGGGATAAATAATGCCGATTCTACCGAAGGACGACACGGATAGTATCCGTACGAGGAGTCAGCGGCAGCAAGGTATGGACCAAAGGCGATTTGGGGACTCCCCGACACAAACACCGGGCGGTGCCCAGCCTACGTCAGAGCCAGTCGCTGGCCCATCTGGAGCTACTCCAGCGGCACCTACTACATCAGCGGCGCCTGACTTGTCTGCCTTAATGGCACTGCTGCAAGACCAGGCACGTCGTCAGGAGGAGCAGGCACGTCGTCAGGAGGAGCAGGCTCGTCGTCAGGAGGAGCAGGCTCGTCGTCAAGAGGAGCAGGCCCGTCGGTTGGAGGAGCAGTTGCAACGGGACAAGGAGGAACAGGCTCGCCGTCAAGAGGAACAGGCTCGGCGTCAAGAAGAACAGATGCTCCTGATAAAGGATCTGCACGCATCAGTTGGGAAAGAGCTGAGCGTAATGAAGGAGCAGGTACAGCAGCACGACAACCGTATCGCAAAGGCCGAAATTCAGATCGCCGATGTGAAGAAGGCCTTAAGTGAAATTAAGGTTGGAGACGGATCTGTAACTTCAGTGATTGCTGCCCCTTCGGTGCGCGGATTTAAAGTGCCTCCATTCGACGGAACATCTTCGTGGTCGGCCTATAAAATCCAATTTGAGGCCGTTATGAAGGCGAATGGGTGGACCAAAGGGCAAGCCATGACCGCGCTCACTTTGGGTCTCCGAGACCAGGCCCTTACCATTCTTGAGGCACTCGGGAAGGATGTGACCTATGAACAGCTGCTGGAAGCATTAGAGTCCAGATACGGCGACGCGCACTTGGAGCACGTTTTCCGTGCTAAACTAAGGGATCGCGTTCAACGAAGTGCCGAGAACTTACAGCAGTGGGCTCTGGAAGTTGAAGCGATGGTTCGGAAAGCATACCGGTCTGCCCCTGCACTCATCGATGGAAATTTGGTACAGGCGTTCGTCGACGGAATACGTGACTTGGAAGTGAGAGCCGCTGTGAGACTCGGACATCATAAGACGCTGAAGAACGCCTTAGCACATGCTCTGGAAGTAGAAGCAGTGAGACAAGACCATCGAACACACTACGTCAGAGAAGTTGTGGCAACACCTGTACATGAGCGTCCGCGAAAGTACAGCCCTAGGTGCTACGCTTGTGGAGAAAGTGGTCACCTACGGCCAAATTGTAAAAAGCGACGCACACCGAGGGAAGACCAATCACAGCGGGAAAAGGCGACTGATATGACTGCCCAGCAACAGTGGAGAACTCGCGGTAACAATGATGAACTTTCAAGACCTTGGCGTGAAGACTGTATGCAGAGTTCCAGACAAGAAACTAAGGAAGTTGTGTCTGTGAGGAGGCTAAGAACAGATCTCAGCGACGAATGGAAGGAAACCATACAGCAGGCTCAGCAAAGTGACTCGGATATCAAACCGATCTTCGAGTGGATTAAAGCTGGTGGTCCGAAGCCCAAGTGGAGTGATGTGGCTGCGATGAGTTCCATCACGAAGAGTTATTGGGCGCAATGGAACAGCTTGGTGATCCAGGATGGAGTCTTGTGCCGTAAATGGGAAAACGCTCGTGGGGACAGCTGTCATCTACAAATGGTTGTCCCTAAAGCTAAGGTACCGGATGTTTTACGGCTCTACCATGATGGATGCTCAGGAGGACATATGGGGGTGAAAAGGACTCTACTGAAGATCAGAGAGCGCTTTTACTGGATCCACTGTCGAGATGATGTGGAGGACTGGTGTCGCAAATGTACCAGCTGTGCGGCTGTGAAAGGACCTCACACGCGAAGCAGAGGTGCATTAAAAGTGTACAACGTGGGAGCCCCCTGGGAGCGGATAGCACTGGACGTTGCGGGACCATTTCTAGAAAGCGATAGCGGAAACAAGTACTTCATGGTTGTCATGGACTACTTCACCAAGTGGCCAGAAGTCTTCGCCATTCCTAACCAAGAAGCAACAACAGTCGCGGATAAATTGGTTCAGGAAGTCTTCTGTCGTTTTGGAGTACCCTTAGAAATTCACAGCGATCAAGGAAGGAATTTTGAATCGCAAGTTTTTCAGGAGACTTGTCGATTGATGGGTACACACAAAACCAGGACCACCTCTTACCACCCACAATCTGATGGAATGGTGGAACGATTCAACCAGACATTGGAGAGATATCTGGCTAAAGTCGTGGAAAGCAGGCAAAGGGATTGGGACAAGCACATACAGCCGTTTCTTCTGTCCTATCGGAGTGCAGTTCACGAAAGTACGACTGTAACTCCAGCCTTCGCGAACTTTGGAAGGGAATTACGGTTGCCTGCAGATTTAATTACTGGAACTCCCCCTGATGTCCCACGCAGTGTAACGGATTACGCGAATGACCTGCGTAACAAGTTAAATGATGTGTATGAGCATATCAGGCAATCCGGACAACAGATGTCTGAGAAGATGAAGACTCGTTATGACCGGAAGGCAAACTGTCGTGGATTCGACGAAAGTTCGCTGGTGTGGTTGCATAACCCAGTGCGGAGCAAGGGAAAGTCTCCGAAATTGCAAGCAAAATGGGATGGACCATACAGAGTTGTGACCAGGATCAACGATGTCACCTACAGAATACAGAAGGGTCCGCGAGGTGCGCCTAAGGTTGTGCATGTGGACCGACTGGCGCGATATTACGGGACTAATGATGCTCGGGACGAGCATGTCTAAGGAGGGGGCAGTGTTACGACGGTCATCTAGAATCTTCGAGAAACCGCGCTAATAACTGTGTAGTGCCTAGAAAATACGAGTTCATTCTTTTAGGTACCTATTTCCGCTGTAGGTATAGTTACATTGTATTTCAAGGTCAGCCTACGCACGACGTCAGCGGCAATTGACATTGTAATTTCGACCGTATGCCGGGGGCGTAAAGTAACTTCTTCCTTGTCGGTTCTTTTATCTTTAAGTTTATTTTTTTTGTGAATGTTTTTTTTGTAGATGCTTTCTTGAATAATAGAGAATTATCTCGAATATCTTTTGTTTGCTGGGGTATAAAAGGACCGATTGAGGACGAAGTTAGTCAGTTCACTTTTAAGCGAGACAACGAAAGGTTCGAAGAGTTATCTAGTGCGACAAAGTGTTCAGTACTGTTGAAGTGATTGTTTATAATTGTTTTGCGAGTAATAAAGTTTATTCGTGTGTTTATTTGGTAGTGATTTTATTTATCCCATACCCAGCTCGTAACAGTATATTATAGAAGTAATTTATCAAAATTATTTTTTTAAAATATGTCGGTTCAAGTGAGACCTTAACAACAATTTTGTTACATTATATGTAATTTTCATGTTATTGCTTTAATAAACGTTTCAAAAAAATATTATTTCCTTTAGTAAAGACCAAAAATCTGCCAGAAATAAAGTTAGTGGAAAATTTAGCGATTTTTTTAGTGGATTTCTGGTGGTTTTAGAGGTCGATTCTGGTGGGGAGCTTGAAACTTCGATGGCAACACGCGGCACGTCTTTCATTTTCTTTTTTTATTTATTATTTGATAACTTGCTACTAACTAAAAGTTCTGTTTTTCCTTTAAAAGTTTGATGTGATTTGTTTTGAAATATATTGTGAAATTTTTGAAGTGAAATAACTCGAACGGATTAGAGGAGTCCCAAATGTTTCTTCGGAATATTTTCCTACTTTGGACCTCTTGCCTTCGGGCAAGAACATAATTATAATAATTTACTGCCATTTGATGCAGTAGTAAGCAGAAAAATATACTTATATTTTTAATTTACTTTTATCACCACCTCCGAACGAACGTGATATAAACGAGCATATTCATCTGTCAAAATGTGACATTTGTTACAAAATGGGTGCGCCCATATTAGCAAATAAGACATAGGAGTCCCAACTAGACGTCAAGAAGTTGTATCACATATCAAGAAATTATCTTACGCCGCCGTGCTAGCATTTAAGACAAAACGGTTTTATCGCCCAAACTGTGATAAAATGTGTGACTCATGCCATGTCACTGTAGGCCGTGCTCGCCGGGCAGGTGCGCGTTCACTTTTGGTGCGAAAAAAGGGTTGAAAGGGAGGGATGAACACATTACTTTTGGTCGCGATAACCGACATCGGTCGCGGTAACCGACATTCACGCGGACAAAGCCGCGGGCATCAGCTAGTATCTTTATAATAATAATCACTTTATTATTATGGTTTGGTGGTCTCTATGGTCCTTACATTCATACTTTATTTAAACAGGTATATTTCGGTGGTAAAGATGCCATCATACAAAAGAAAAACATAACTTGTCAATATAATTGTGTCAGTTTTTACGTAAAATGTCAATGCAATTCTCAATCATTATTAAAATTTGTAAAAGTTTGATTCTATATTAGCTACAAAACATGTAACTTTAATGTTGTACAGGTACACCTTTCAAAATAAATTTTATGTGATAATTAGGATCTTTGTATTGAAATGTTAAACAGTAAGTATAACATTGTTTTATTTTATCGATATCTATCGATCAAATCTGCAACCGATCTTAACCACATCACTAATTGAGTAGCATGGAACTTTCGAGAACAAAAAAGATCCTTGTTCAAAATATAACAATCGACATTCGATCTAAAATAAACTTTATTTCAATGGGAAAAGGTTGATTATAATTTTCTAATAATGTGACAGATTGTCACATTTTAAGTAAATTTTAGAAAATTGATATTAACTACGATTTTATTAGAAAACAAATAAAATCGTATCTACCGATGATAGGAAATACCTCCGTTTTTAAGTTTTTTTTTCTACAGTCATTTTTACGCTCCAAAATCGCACAATACGTGACAATACGGCATATTAATGCAAAAATTAAATAGGCGGGAGACTAGCGACTCGAAGCGATGTCAAAACACGACTAAGTCAAAAATTTGAGAGTTTGCAATACAGTGCAAAGATATGACAGCCGTGCTACGCCTACTTTGCATTTCCACTGTTCTTTCTGTTCCGTGGGTGAAATAGCATGCATTTTAGCCCCGCCCACCAACTAGTTCGTGCCGTTGGCTTGTTTACCCTTAACGGAATAGAACTGTTACTGTGTCATCCCACCGCGGCAAAGGCGTCCTCCCATGACATGCCCTAAATGAAAAATAGTGTCCGGTGACTAAACTACTGGATATATTTGATTGACTTTTTGTATGCAGACTGGGAACGCCATGAGCTGTACGCAGTTTTCTTTATTGTCGTATTGTCATCGCCACCCTGTATAATAAAGATGGTTTTCTTAGTAAAAACACTAATACTGGCGGGCGGCGGTTGATTGTAGTACTTATTAGCACTTATTATTAAGTACTAGTGACCCGCCCCGGCTTCGCACGGGTACAAAAAAGGTATTAAAACCTTCCTCTTGAATCACTCTATCTATTAAAAAAAACCGCATCAAAATCCGTTGCGTAGTTTTAAAGATTTAAGCATACAGACAAACAAACAAACAAACAGACGCGACTTTGTTTTATACTATGTAAGGATATACTAAAAATACTTACAATGTTAAATTTAGTACTCGACGACGACTAGTACACACAACTAAAGCAGTTGAAACAAATGTCTAGAAGAATGTTTAGAAAGGTGCAGAGCTCGAAGAAATAGCAGATGAAAGTTTAAATGGAAGTTCATGTAAATAAATGTATTGTTGTAGTTAGAAACATGGCAGTTAGTACTCATAGCAATCATAGCCCAGGAAAATTTGTGAAACAGGCAAATCTGCAAAATAAATCCTAACGAACCATTCTCACTGGGATTATCTTGAGCACTGCCTGGTTAATACAGGGTGCGAACGGACTGGAACGGATCCAAGACTTACTGCCGTACTCAGAGAATTTGACATACAAAATTGACGGCACGGTCAGCGCAGTGGCTCAAGCAATGGACTGCCGCGCTGCGTGTCGCGGGTTCGATCCCCGCACGGAACAAATATTTGTAAGACCTACAGATAGTTGTTCCGGGTCTGGGTATTTGTGTATGTGAGTTTAAATGTTTGTGAACGCACCCACGATACAGGAGATATTCCTAGTGTAGGGCCACGTTTTTTAAAAAAAAAAAGAAAAAAAAAAAAAACCTTCACAAAAGTGTCAAAATATTTACTAAGTGATGGCTGGACATCTAAACTAATATAAATTACATTTTATTAGTCACTAGCTGATGCCCGCGGCTTCACTCGTGTGGATGTCGGTCAAATTATATATGTACTACCTTCACTGAGAACCACTCTATCCATTGGTGAAAACAACATGAAAAACGGCGCAGTAGTTTTTGAGTTAATCGCGAACAGACAGACGCGGCAGGGGACTTTGTTTTATAATATGTAGTGATTAGTTTTAATCATCACGCCACGACCATTGGGAACCAAGTAAAAAGATAAAAATAAACGCACTGCTAGTTTCAGATCTCAAGCAATGGACTGCTGCGCTGCGTGTCGCGGGTTCGATCCCCGCACGGAACAAATATTTGTATGGCCTACGGATAGTTGTTTCGGGTCTGGGTATTTGTGTATGTGAGTTTAAATGTTTGTGAACGCACCCACGATACAGGAGAAATTCCTAGTGTGGGGCAAAGTTTTACTAAAAAAAAAGGACTGCGAGAATGATAAGCCAACAGTGAAAAAAAAACTTTTTTGCAAAAAAAACAACCGACTTCAAAAACACCAAAAAGAGAAAAATAAACTTCAGAAGAAAAATCGGGTCGTTCGTCGTTTCGCACCACGAGCGGTTCGGACCGCGGTGTGAAACGCAGAAGAGCTCTTAAGAATGGGCTGTTTCGCACCACGGCGGTTCTTGGAGCGCCGAGTGGTGTGAATCGACCAATAGCTCTTAGGAATGGGGCGATTCGAACCACTGTTTAGATACGAGCTAATTTCAAAGTTTGTATGTACAGTCGAGTAGAAAAAATGGATCATTCCCACTAGTTCTACTGCACAGTCCTACGATAGAACTAGTGGGAACTTTTTTAAATTTTTTTTCCCACTAGTTCTACGTTAAAGGAACAAAATCGTCAAACCAGCGGAACTCAAGTTTCTGATTCGTTCTATCACACAGATTAGGGTACAACTACGGCACAAACTACCAGGAGAATAGAAGTAGGCAGGAGGTACTGAAAACATTTTTTTTTGAGATTTAAAAAAAAAAAGATAGGTAGTAAAGTCCCACAAACTACCAGGAGAACAGAAGTAGGAAGGAGGTATTGGATCTTTAAATCAAATCTAAATTATTCCTTAATATAATATTATTTGCTTTTATCGTTTTTTCCTTTTTTTTATTTCCAAAATAAATGTTTTCAATACCTCCTTCCTACTTCTGTTATCCTGGTAGTTTGTAGGACTTTACACCTGTCCTTTTTTTTCAACTCCAAAAAAAAATGTTTTCAATATGTACCTCCTGCCTACTTCTATTCTCCTGGTAGTTTGTGCTGTAGTTACTCCCTAAACTGTGTGATAGAACGAATGAGAAACTTGAGTCTCGCTGGTTTTACGAATTTGTAACACCCTTATATCGTAGAACTTATATCGCTGTTTTATTTTGTGCCTGACTGTACTTTACGCATTATTACTAAGAAAACTTTTTGTTTCATTCGCGGTTCGAATAAACCCATTCAAATTCTCCTATGGTCGATTCACACCGCGGTCCGAAACAGCCCATTCTTCAGAGCTCTTCTGCGTTTCACACCGCGGTCCGAACCGCTCGTGGTGCGAAACGACGAACGACCCGAAAAATCAGCTTCTGAAGTCGGTGACATTTGTTTGTTTGATTTTATTTTTTTGCCACCGACTTCAGAAGCTGATTTTTCTTCTGAAGTTTATTTTTCTCTTTTTGGTGTTTTTGAAGTCGGTTGTTTTTTTTGCAAAAAAGTTTTTTTTATTTTTTCATTTTTAGTTGTAATAAGTACCTATATTATATCCTATACAAATATTTACTATGCATTTAACATTCAACCAAGAAACCTAACCCTTAACCTTCAAGATTTCCCTATTTTTACTTTCAACTCTTAACCGTTGAGAAGTAGTATACCTTCCATTATCAGCTCATCAACATGAATACAAGTGATGACTGCTAGATGCGAATACTTGAATAGCGCCAGAAAAAGCACGAAAATTCATAAAACAACAATAAAAATGTGTATTGTACACATCTGCATACCCCCTCAGAGCATACAGGCGTGATGTTACGTCATGATAATGTATATTCAATAAACATCCAAGCGATTCCAGCAATTACGACAGATTTGCCGTCTATTTTTGAAGAGTTCCATTGTATATCTCCGAAGATCAGCACCAGATCTTCACCAAAAAAAAATGGGACCACCTCAGGAGTATACTCTTTCAAATAAAAAAAGAATTTTGATGATCGGTCCACAAATGGGGGAGAAATCAGGTAACATACATAAAAAAAAAAAAAAATACATACACACGAACATAGTAACCTCCTTATTTGAAGTCGGTTAAAAATATAGATAATAGAGACATAGGGACGATGAAGACGTGACCTCAAATAAGTCGTGATAAAGCCAAAATAATGATGCATTCATCAGAAAACATCTTATTTTCCGGACTATTTTCAATTTATTAGTAGTTAGTTGAGTCGCTGCTTTTTTAAACGGTTTTATTAAACGGTTTTATTTAGCTCACCCAGTTTGTTTTATTATTTATTCTTGGATCAAATTTAGTAATTCAAATTTCACCCACTTCCAGTCAACCGATTAATCTGAAATTTTGTATACACATTGGATTTTGGTGACAATACAATTATGTTTATTCATTATCATTATAAATTCAAGATGGCCGCCGCTACAAAATGGCGGATAATTTATGTTTTATTAATCCCATCAATATGGGTATCAAATGAAAGGGCTCAACAAGCAGAATACAATATACTATAAAAAATTTAAATCCAAGATGGCGGCCGCTACAAAATGGCGGATAACGTAGGTTTTATCAATCCCATCAATATGGGTATCAAATGAAAGGGCTCAACAAGCAGAATACAATATACTATAAAAAATTTAAATACAAGATGGCGGCCGCTACAAAATGGCGGATAACGTAGGTTTTATCGATCCCATCAATATGGGTATCAAATGAAAGTGCTCAACCAGTATAATACAATATACTATATAAAATTAAAATCCAAGATGGCGGCCCCTTTAAACAGAATGCGAAATAAAAACTAAAAACTAGAAAATAAAAAATAGGTAAAAAAACTTTTTAAGTTAAACGGTTTTATGTTAAACATACATTGCAATGTTTAAGATAAATGTACTAAAAACCAAAAAATAATAAAATAGAAAACCGTGGGGCACGTCAATTGTCTACAATCGTTGATTAAAATCATAATAATAATAATTAAGTCGATAATTTGTAGACAATTGACGTGCCCCACGGTTTTCTATTTTATTATTTTTTGGTTTTTAGTACATTTATCTTAAACATTGCAATGTATGTTTAACATAAAACCGTTTAACTTAAAAAGTTTTTTTACCTATTTTTTTAGTAGATCATCTCGTATAGTCTAGGCAACAAACGCCTTTTTGATGAACTTTTTTCAGCAGTCTCCGAAAATTATGATTGAGGTGTCATTCGATTCGGAATGGCATCCAGATGATTTTCGAAGAAAAATGAAGTTCCGCTTGCTAAAATTGCAAAAGTTATTAACAATTAGATAAAAAAATTAAAATGGGTTTAGTGTTTTGCAAATACATATTTCAAAACCTAATTAAAATTTGAAATAAGATTCAAAAAGGGGAGGAAATTTCCTAAAGAATGTTCTAACTTGCGAAATTGTAGGACCAATATTAATAACTTTCCGATCGGGTTGAAAATACGCCCGAAAACTGGTACTCCGTCTTGCGCAAGCTACGCTCCATTCGGACTTCGGACCTTTAATGAATAAATGTTATTTAAACTTATTAAATATGAAAATTAAAAATTGAAAAAATTCAGGCGCCTGCAAGATAGATCAATACACAATAATCTGTGATCTAAAAATTTTTATCGCGAATTTTCAATAAGTTATCCAATAATTAATTAACAATTTTTTGTAGCACGAACACTGACATTGCAAGTGCGATAATTATTACACTATTCATCTGAGATTTTTTTCCTTTCGTGGAGCTATTTTTCAAAGGTCTTAGAATAGGCTCTCGTTGTAAAAATTAAAAAAATGTTAATTTTCGTTTTTTTTATTACCTACAATTTACTGAAATGAAAAATTTCAAACCTTCATTAGACATTAAAAAATTCTTTTTTTTTATTATATTATTTTATTATTGAACCGTTTTTGTATGATCAGAAGCTACTTAAAAATGATTTTTTATATCCTGTTTTTTAAAATATTTTTATAAACAAATGCGTTGTTTATGAGATAATTTAATGTTTTTTTATTTATATCGTAATCTTTGATAATAATCATGATTTTTTTTTTAAAAACCGTTTCTTAAAAAAAAATGTTTATTTGCTTAAAAACGCATTTGTTGATTAACAATTATTTTCTCCCACTTCTAATTAATATTAAGGTATCATTATTTTTAAATCACCATTATTTGTTTTTTCTTTTCGATATATAATAAATAAATATTGTTTTATGAATCTTATTTCAAATTTGAAAAATTTTAATTAGGTTTAGAGATATTTGCAAAACACTAAACCCATTTTAATTTTTTTAGTTAATTGTTAATAACTTGCCATGCAACGATGCCATTCCGAATCGAATGACACCTCAATCATAATTTTCGGAGACTGCTGAAAAAACTTCATCAAAAAGGCGTTTGTTGCCTAGACTATTAATCTGAAGTTCAAATGCATTTATCGTCTACCACATGTGTAATATGATTATATAAAGAATCGATATGTTACCTACAATATTTTAGACTGATTCAATACTTATTGAACACTATAGCTCTGGCCGCGAATTCGTTCGCGCGGATGTCGGTAAACAACAACGTGTCGCTTAGAAAAGGTGTAGGTACTTCTCTGAAAAGGGATGATCTTCTGGTGATATTTTCGATTAGGTACTTTTCCATCATTATAGGGTACTTTGGGCAGCTTCCTAATAGAGTCATACAAAATATCAATCGGGAGACTTCTTCATATCCGACCGACTCGTAAAAAACTAAAAACACATTTAAAGGGTCATAATGTATGTTCCCGCCGGGGCTGCTGGTTGTTTGAAAGAGATACCGCGGCCTCGACACAGATGGCAGTACGGTTGGCGCAGTGGCTGAGCGATTGAACTGCTGCGCTGTGTGTCGCAGGTTCGATCCCCGCATGGAACAAATATTTGTATGGCCTACGGATAGTTGTTTCTAGTCTGGGTGTTTGTGTATGTGAGTTTAAGTGTTTGTTAACGCACCCACGATAAAGGAGAAAACCTAGTGAGGAGCAAAGTTATTTAAAAAACAAAAAACTGACTCTGTGACTTGTCAGAAGCTATCCGAGATTGTAGTGCATGCATGCACTATACATTTATTAGAGAAGAATATGCATGGCAAGCGCTTAGTAGGTCATGCTCTCTTGTTAGCAACTTTTCATAGCATGTAAAAGGCATAGCAATATTAATATAAAATATGTTTTTTACAAACCTGTATTTCCCAATTTAGTCAGTCAATATGAATACCAAGAAACTTACTGCCAAGGTTTGACATACAAAACCTTCGGCTTAAGTAATCATTAAACGTCTCTGAGTAGGTACCGCAGTTAGTGTTGTTAAGTTATTTTAATTGATCGACTTAGTGTACGTACTAGTTTTTGATTCTGTTTTATATTAGTGACACCTCACTGAGGCATACTGCTTGTCTAATATAAATGTATTCAATTTCAGGAAGAATATGATATACTTAAGTGTCAAGACTACCGCGCCACCAACCAAACCTTTTGAAGTTTAGAAACAGATAATATTGTCTTTGTAGATTTAAGTAATTGACCAGATTGTGTATTAACGAAATTTCTAAGTAGGTACTACGAATTTCTAGTAATAATGTTTAAAATGGTTAGAACTTTAACAATATAACGGTTTTTCTGATAAATAATGTCAATCTTATTGCTGTTTGGAATTGTACTATCAATTTAAATACCTACCAAGTAGTTGAAGTAAATGTTAAATAATTGAAAAATAAAAAATGTGTCCTCCCCAGCTTATAAAACACTGTATGCACCCTGTTTTGTTCGTGAATTACTCGTATTTAAGAAGTTTCTACATGTGTGATACAATTTTAATATTTAACCTTTTGTATGGGTGGAACAAAAAAAAACCGGCCATGTGCATGTCGGACCACGCTCAATATAGGGTTCCGTAGGTGCTCATCAAAATATGTGAGTGTCTTCGTAGATTTAAGTAATTGACCAGATTGTATATTAACGAAATTTATAAGTAGGTATAGGTACTACGAATTTCAAGTATTGTGTGTTGTGATGTTGAGTGGAGCTGGTTTTCTGGCGGGATGTCGACTGAACACCGCGGTGGTGGAGTAAATGTTTATTCTTGTTTATTCTTTAGGGTAATGGTTAAAATGATTAGAACTTTAACTTTAATAAAACGGTTTTTTACTGGTTTATAATTTCAATCGTATTGCTGTTCGGAATTGTACTCATATTATTGTATTCATATTCGTCTACATTCTTGTATTTATCAAGTCCGAAGCCGCAGTAAATGTTAATTAATTCAAAAATACGTAAACTCTGCTTATAAAGTATGCACCTTTTTATACCCGACTACCAAATAAGGGTTGTGTTTTTTGTTTCTAAATTATATTAGTAAACTCTATGCGTGATACGATATTTAGCCTTTGGTATAATAATTATGTTGTATAAAAACGCGTGTTGTGGTTTTGTCGTGGCTTGCGCCAATCCATGTGCAAACTACGGATTAAAAGCGGTTTATAATAAGATGATTTCGAGAAATTTACCAACGTGTATTGTAGTTTTAATAAATGCATTTATAAATTTTGTGTACTAATGATACTAAGGCCCAACGCACACCGGCGGAAGCGCGGCGTTGTATTGGGCCTAAGAGTGAAACAAATTGTATTTTTTTTTTCATTATTAACTATCGAAATTAATGTAATGCCGAGAAAGGTACAGCCTGCAACGTGAAAATCTTATGACGCCTTAGAGTGAATCTAACGATTGAAATCTTTAAAATAACTGGCTACGTCCTATATTATGTACCTACAACCTATATACCTACAAAAGACCGATGAGTAAAACATTTTTAAGCCTATTCACTCAGAAAATCAGTACACAAAATGTTGAGGCTTTTATATTAAGAAAAACTAATTTAGTCAGTTTGGCTGTTATTTTGTACTACTTAGTTTTTTGTAATATAGGTTACCACGTGTTCAGTAGGTCCATCATTCTGAACATAGATTAGATATTTTTATCGGTATTTTTAATTTAATTTTATGCAATTAAAAAGGGTCTATTGCTCCATACATAGTCATTGTCTCCATCAGCGCCAATAACGAGCTACTAATGAGCATTTACATAACTTAAAAAGAGACTTCGTATGCATACCTAGACTCTAAATTACGTTTTTTTTATACTCACCGCTAATATTTTATTACTTCATTCCCAAACAATCATCATCATTCATCATTCTACTTTATTGTATTGATCCCTGCCAAAACATATAATTATGAACGGTAGCTATTTTGTATGTATCTATTTTTTCTAAATGTATTGTTGTACATCATTTTTTTTTAAATAAATCATTTTAAAGATACCAAGGAACTTTAATTTTTTCCCTAATCGTACACCTACATTTCGCCAGTTATGTTGAAGAGGGTTAGGGGGCAACTGGCCTCTGGTCCGCGGCCCAGATTACACAGAGTAGGAACAGTAGTGGAAAAGTCGTCCGAATGCGTGGGCCAGAATACCATGGGAAAAAAGTATCGGACCCATGTCTGGCCATGGCGAGTCTATTGCCATCAACCGGGCACAAATCCAGACTCAGTGGCTGCTTCTGACAAATTCCCGGGTATCGAAACCAGGACGTCATGCTCAGTAGTCGCGTTTCACGTCGTTCGCGACCACTCGACAAACGAAGCAGCCTCACAAACAGGGTTGGCATGTTTAAAACAAGTTGTTTAAAACATGTGTTTAAAACAGTTTCAAATAAAACATCGTTTTTTATTAGGTTATTCATTTTTATTTTTCACTGTGTTTGATTGTACTTCTAATATTTTGAGAATATAATAATTCGAGAATATAATAATTTGAGAATATAATATTTTGCGAATGTAATAATATAATAACTCGACTCTTTTCGCAGGGATTGGCAATCAACAGCATTGGATAGGGTTATGTGGAAAGAGGGAAGGGAGGCCTTTGCCCTGCAGTGGGACACAAATGGCTAGTAATAATAATAATAATAATATGAGAACAAAGGCACCTAAGGTATCTAAAAACTGTGACAAGTTTTGCAGCTTTCTCGTTACCAAGTTTGTTTCGTATCGAAATGAATAAATCCAAATGTTTTTGAGTTATTGTGAAATGAAAAATCGGAAAGAAAGTCCGCTCTATTTATACACTCCATTCGGTAAAGTCCCCCGGGGAATTCCCAGAACTTCCGTAATTCGTGAATGTGATTATATTCAATAAATGATTTGGGTATTCCCCTTATTTTAAGCGAAGTTTAGGTGATTTCCCTACCGTCGATTTCCCTAACTTCACCTAGTCGCCTAATCTTCGCCTGAATTTATAAAATTCTCAATATCACCGAAATCTTAGAAGTAAGTTACAAAATAAACACCCACATTCAATTTCTATTTAGTCATGGCAATATTTTGCTGATGGCAACCCAGCTAATGCGTTTAGTTTGGCGGTCATTACATCAGAAAGTGTCAGTGGTGTGAGGTGTTTGTTTTTTTTTTTTTTTTGCCAAACTTCGCCTACTCGATAGTAATTTAGAAAATTGATCTTTAAGCACTTATAAAAAGATTCTGTTTCGTTTCTACTACATCGCTCTATAGCCAAAAAAAATACTAGCCATAGACGTCTTAAAAAAAAGCGAGGAAACATAGGTAGGCGAAGTTAGGCCAACGGCCCGATCTTCGCCTACTGGCTTTGGCAAGGTATTTTTATCTCTAAATCGATGATTTTAAGAGTTACTTTAGCTTGTGATTATTAAGAAACCTTAATTATTCCATAAAATGTTAATAATTTGCCTGCAGTGGTAATATTTAAAAAAGTACGTTAAAAAAAGTGTCAAAACCCAGGCGAAGTTAGGGAAATCGACGGTACTAAAAATGAACGTCGAAACATACCGCATGTATTGAATTAAGATCAAATTTTGGTCATGCAGTTTTTAAAATAGTATAAAAGTGAATTATATCAGGCCTAATCAATTAAAAATGGATGATAACTAACTGTCATACCGTAGAATAAGATTATTGTTTATTTTGAGTTGGCAACTTTCTTCTTGTATGTGGCTTTGTCAAGCACAGTACTTCAGAGCAAGAATAAACACGTAATTAATTAATTTGCGTTGTTTCATTCCCAAATATAACAGTGGCGACGAGTATTGTGAACATTACGCGTGCAAAGATAAAGTGCAAGACGAAAAACAGCGAAAAAACATCAAAATTATACAAATAAATAGTGCCGCATCATCAGTGTGAAGTTGGTACGAGGATTGCAGACGCATTCCAAAGTGGAACGCCATTCTGCCAACCCGAACCAAACAAATGTCAAATGTCAGATCTGTCAGATACAGATGACGAGTTCTCTCTCAGATTGTAAAATAGTATATTTCATTATAAGTGCGGAAAGCCTGTCATTGCAACGAGTTCCGACAAATGTCTAGCCGAGCCGAGGCACAGCCGACGGCGAGGGTAGACAGTCGGAACAAGTTGCAATGACGGTTCCGCACGTGTACTGAACAACTATTTTTAATACAGTTGCGAAAAAATGAAGCAATTTAATAAAATAATAAAACCGTAATTAAACTCGCAAAGAACATTTTTGAAAATGGCGCATAACGTAAAAGAATCGCAGAGATTTTTTTTTCTTTACCTATTCTGGGTAGGCAAAGGGAACTATGCCCATACAGCCAAGTCTTCAGTAGATTTTTTTTATTGATATGAAATAAAAATGAAAACCTATAACTCATTGAATCAAATAATTAAATCTGATATTGAAACAAATTAGTAGCTTCTTTAGAAATATTTGCATGAATCATAAAAACTTCTATGATTTTATTTAGTAAATACTTCGTGGTTGTTTTTTTTTTAATGGACATTATTTTGACAGTTGGGAAAGAGAACGCACGAGTTCGGGAAAGGTAAAGAAAAAGCACGAGTACGTAATAGCCCACATCCCGAACGCTATACGTCCCTGCAATACGCCACTTTTTGAGCAACTGTATTAAAAAATTATTATCGGAACATTATTCCAGTGAATTAATAAATAAAAATAAGAGTTTTATCCAAAAACTAAATAAGGAACAGTTAATTCAATTGTGTCAAGAGTTAGGAGCCGAATATCGAGAGAAAACAGTGGAGGAATTGCGACAAACATTACGACAAATTGTAAAGGCCGGTGCCCATAACAAAAATCAAAAAAATATACGCAAAATCGACAAGAAAACAGGAGAAACGACTGGTAATATGACAACACCCCCTTCGAAAATGTTGTTAAGTGCTTATAACATTGAACCATTTGACGGCCGAGACTACGACACTTTTGAAACGCAATTGGAGTGTTTAATAACTTTAAATGAAGTACCAGAAGAAAAGAAGGTGGCATTGTTAATTACAAAATTAACGCCGAGAGTATATGAAACCTTAAATCATAAATGTTCGCCAGAAAAACCCACTACGAAAACATATAGGCAACTTTTGTCACTATTGGAAGAACGATATGCAAAATCAACATCAACAGCATTAGATCGGGCCGAGTTTAGGAAAAACAACCAAAGGTCAGATGAAAACATTGAAGAGTATGTCATACGATTAAAAAAATTAGCTAAGAAATGCAATTTCACAGATTTTGAAGATCAAGTCAAGGAAAAGCTGATAGACGGTGTGTGTTCATCTTTGATAAAATTTGAATTATTGAAAAATGGTGATAAGAAGTTGGATGAATTAATAACATTAGCAAGAACCGTAGAAATGGCTATGACACATACAAAACCAAAATTAGATGAACCGGGAAGTGCAAGCAGCATGTTTCAACTGAAACAGAAAAATGCATCCAAGTTTCAGCCAACCCCCGGACCCAAATTTCAGCCAAATAAGAAAAAAATGTGTTATTGCTGCGGTAAACAAAATCATTTAAAAAATGAGTGTACTTTAAAAAATAAATATTGTTCGGAGTGCGGCCAAAAGGGACATCTATATAAAATGTGTTCAAAAACTCGCAAAGTAAACGTATTGGAGGTGGACGGTGAAGTGGACTCAAAAGAAGAGGAACCAAGCGTAGAACAATCCATTCAAAGTTTGTATTTAGAAAACAGTGAGTATTATAATGTATATATGCAAAATACAAATGAAAAAAAAATAATACCACCAATCATTGTTAAAGTAGAAATAAATTCAGTAAATTTAGATTTTGAACTGGATACTGGATCAGAGGCCACTACAATTAACTTTATAGATGTAGAAAAACTGTGTCTGACAAACAAGATAGAAAAAACAAATGTTACATTCAAAAATTATGATCAGTCAATGTCAAAACCAATAGGTATTATAAAAAACTTAATAATAACCTTAAATAATTTAAAACAACGTAGCCCGAAGAATCGCCAGACTTAAGTGGCAATGGGCAGGGCACATTGCTCGCAGAACGGATGGCCGATGGGGCCGAAAAGTTCTGGAATGGCGACCGCGAACCGGAAGACGTTGCGCTGGAAGGCCTCCCACTAGGTGGACCGATGACCTGGTCAAGGTTGCAGGAAACCGCTGGATGAGAGACGCACGGGACCGGTCAATGTGGCGACGCCTGGGGGAGGCCTATGTTCAGCAGTGGACGTCTTTTGGCTGAAATGATGATGATGATGATGAATTTAAAACAGAAAGTCAGTTTATTTGTGGTTGAAAATAACAAACCAAGAATATTAGGGAGGGATGTTTTACACATTTTTGGAATGTGGCCATTACAGTTGAATAGCAACAGTATTGAGGATCCGGTGGTGATGATAAAAGAAAAATATTCGGAAGTATTCAGCCCGGGATGGGGAAATGTGAAGGGAAATTGTATTTCTTTGAAATTAAAGGACAATGCGGTACCAAAGAAATTACCAGTAAGACAGGTTCCATTCGCTTTAAAACAAAAAGTAAATGATGAAATTAAAAGATTACTGGAAAATAAACGAATTGAACCAGTCCAGTATAGCGATTGGGGAACACCCGTTGTACCAATACTAAAACCAGACGGATCAGTTCGTTTATGCGGCGATTACAAGGTAACGCTAAACCAGTTTTTGGAAATAGATCGGTTCCCATTGCCCCATATTGAAGATATATTTAACAAATTAAGAAATGCAGAGTATTATTGTGAGCTAGATTTAAAGGAAGCCTATTTACAGGCGCCGCTGGACGAGGCATCCCAAGATTTAACAGTAATTATCACAGAAGTTGGTACATTCAAATATAAATACTTGCCTTATGGAGTCAGCACGGGGCCGGGCTCTTTCCAAAGACTGATGTCACAAAAACTAACGAACATTCCCAATGTAATTGTTTTTATAGATAATATATACATGTGTGGAAAAACATACTTAGAAATGAAAAATACTCTAGAGCAAGTACTAATCAAATTGAAAGAATGTGAATTTAAGTTAAAGGCCGGGAAATGTAAGTTTTTCAGGACACGTATAGATGTATTCGGATATAGAATAAGCAAAGACGGAATACAAATAATAAAAGAAAATATTGACCCAATTATTAAATTGCCCCCACCAGAAAATCTCACCATGTTAAAATCGTTTCTAGGTAAAATTAATTACTATGGGCGATTCCTGAAAGATTTGGCATCCATTTTAAACCCACTTTATGAGTACTAAAAAGGGGAAATTTGTCTGGACCAATGAATGTCAGAGAGCATTTCTATTAATTAAAGAGAAATTAGCATCCGCAGAAAGCTTAACTCATTATAATCCAGATCTTCCATTAATACTAACGTGTGATGCATCTTCAACTGGACTGGGGGCTATAATTTCTAATCGAGGTACCGATGGCATAATTAGGCCCATAGCATTTGCTAGTAAAAAATTAAATGATACTGAAAAGAAATATACAGCTTTAGATAAAGAAGCGCTGGCAATAATCTTTGGTATTACCAAGTTTTACAATTACACTTATGGGAGAAATTTTGAACTGGAGACAGATAATTCAGCATTGGTAAGGATTTTTGGACCCCATAAGGCAATACCAAGGATGGCTGCAAAACGCCTTCAGCATTATGCTATATTTTTGTCGGCATTCAACTACACAATTAGACATATTGGTACAGACAAAAATCCAGCCGATTATTTATCAAGATCACCCATCACAGATAACACAGTGATAAGCGGTTTAGCGGGGGAAGAAAATGACACCATATTGGTTAATTACTTGAGTGAGTCAGAATTAGCCTCACTAAATTGGAAATCAATACAAACAGAGACAAAAAAGGACTTAACTTTGTCAAAAATATTAATGTATTGTCGTGATGGGTGGCCTATAAATAATACAGATGAAAACTTAAAACCATATTTTTTAAGAAGGCATGAGATCAGTTTAGACCGTGACTGTGTAATGTGGGGTCATAGAATTATCATACCAAATAATTTAAGAGAATCTGTATTGAGAGAATTACATTTAAGTCACTTTGGCAGTTCTAGAATGATTGAGATGGCAAAGGCATATTTTTGGTGGCCCAAATTAAATGAGGCAATAGAACAAATTTCCAAATCATGTGATTTATGTTTGGCAAACAGACATAATCCTCCTACAGCTGTACCAAGGTGTTGGCCTTTGCCCCCCGGACCATGGTATAGAATCCATGCAGATTTTTTAGGCCCCTTTCAAGGAAAAATGTATCTGGTAATTGTAGACAGTTATTCTAAGTGGCCAGAGGCATTTCAAATGACTAACATTAGCTCAAGTCAACTATACAAAAATTTAAGGAAGTGTATATTCGTTATGGTTTCCCTGTACATTTAGTAACGGACAATGGCACGTCTTTTACAAGTCAGGAGTTTCAAGATTTTTGTAAGGCGACAGGTGTTAAACATAGTTTCACCCCTCCTCACTACCCTGCAACCAATGGGGCTGCAGAAAGGTTTGTCGAGACGTTTAAATCTCACATGACTAAGATCATAAACAGCGGAAAATCACTTAATTATGCCTTATGCATATTTCTTTTCGATTATAGAACCACAACCCATAAAACTAGTGGTGTTACTCCTGCTCGATTAATGATGGGCAGAGAATTACGCAACAGACTGTCATTACTAAGACCAGCTCCCATTTATCAAAATTTAGTAGAGTCGCAAGAAAAACAACTACACTATGCAAAGGGAAATAGAATTTTTACTTTAAAGGAGGGTGATGAAGTTATGGTTAAGGATTTCAGGAGAGGGAAGAAATGGTCTAGGGGTAGTATCATTCAAATACTAGAGCCAGGTACTACTTACCTAGTTCAAGTAGAGGAATATAAATGGAAAAGACATGCCAATCAATTGCATGGTTTAGCATAAGTAGAATTCATAATTACCTATGTAAGTAGGTATACTTTAGTATATTAATAAGTAGGATAAGTGGGTAGATATACTTTAGTAGGTAGTTATATTATTTTAAACTTATTTACTTTCTTAAGGCGGGGAGAGTGTCATACCGTAGAATAAGATTATTGTTTATTTTGAGTTGGCAACTTTCTTCTTGTATGTGGCATCTATATTACTATACTCTATGTATGTGGCTTTGTCAAGCACAGTACTTCAGAGCAAGAATAAACACGTAATTAATTAATTTGCGTTGTTTCATTCCCAAATATAACACTAACTTAGGAAAAAAAACAAAAAAATCAACTGTTTAAAACATTTTTAACTGTTTGTTTTATAAAATGTAAAAAAAACTGTTTTTTTTTCCAACCCTGCTCACAAACCACATAAATAAACATCTAAATTCGTGTGGGTAAGAATGACGGGTGTTCTTGTTGCAGAAATGAAATTTGTTCTTTAGAAGGAATGTACCTAAGTACTTTTAATGAAATTCAATGTACCTAACTAGGTATCTCCACGAACGACGGAAAACGACACGTTTCGGCCAAGTCACCCTGCAAACAGGTCTGGAGATGTTGGGTTGGAACACGCACCACAAATGACTTGAAGTTGATGTTGTGGCGCGATTCTAACCTTTCGACCCTCGGAGTCCAGTTGGCCTTCACTTTCATGTACTGCACCACTTTCTCAATCTTTGTGGAGTGATGCAGACGCGAAATGTACAGCTGCGTCGTAGGCACAGCAGGGCGCAGCAGCATGGGGCCCAGTCGGTGCGGTACCGCACAAGTTCCGGGAACAGGGCTTCTTCTTCACCACCTTAGTGAATGAAGCCCTCGTCATCAACCTGGCCCGTACTTGGCATGCTGTTACTGACCGCAGACGGGGCAGGTTGAGTAGCCTTTTTTCCCCAATGTTGGTTTGTCGCTTATGTGGCGACGCATCCGATTTGCCGTTAATGACAGAAGCAGCGTAGGCACGTTTTGGGGTCGACGTACCTACGCGTGACGTTTCTGCAGCCGGTGTTGTGGCGCGGGAGGCGGCGGCGGGCGGCGTTTGCTCAGCATTATCAGCAGCTTGTGACGCACTAGTGTTCGCCGATTCAAAACTGCAAATACTCCGACCCAGGGGTGTCACGGCTGACTCTGGCAGGGCCACCATCAGGTATTTTAATTTTGATAGGTAACAAAAATTTTGTCGGTCACTGGTTCAAAAGATATAAGGATTTATAAGTGGTATACTTCATTAGCTTTGACTTTGGACGATTAGTTTCCGAGTTTTTTGCGAAAAACTTGAGACTCGGTTTAGATCCTCCAGATTTTTTTATGAATCCAACCGCACTCTAATAGACCACGAGGAGTAAGAGCGGGGGCACACGATGCGTTGCGGCGGCGGTGCGGCGCGATTTCGACCAATCGGCGGGCACACGACCAGTGAAATTGAAGGCCGATTCGTCGGAATCTTTGCGGTGCGGCGCCGCAACGCATCGTGTGCCCACGCCCTTAGTGATAGCGTGACGGTTGACAGAGGACTATATGGAAGAAAAAGCGTGTTGCGCCGACTGCAAGTAACATGGGACAAAGGCAAGATGATGAGGACCAACAGACCATAATTTGGGTTAGATAGGGTAGAGGACTTTTATATCTATGTATTTGAAGAAACGGCGGCTAGGTAAAAACAAAAAAAAACATTTTCAGTGCTTTAGCATTTATTTACAGTAATAATAAGTCACAGATATAAGTTATAAGTTCAAATATAACCTAATAAGATACAGATATAAATTACAGGTACCTACAAGTTACATTTTGACTGAGTAACCTGAACTATCTATATTTTCAAAAAAATTGAGATCCGTTTATGAAACGTAGTGCGTGCTTAGCCTAGCAGTAGATGGAATATATTTCTTCTAATATTCGGTGTTACAAGGGTACTAATATACCTTTTAAAATTCTTCCATATATAGAAACCTACAATACCAGCAAATACTACCGAACGAAAAGACTATAATTACGTAATACCATGAGGTAGTAAATTATAATGAATTATGTATTATACGTTTAATCCGGTACCATGGGGTCAGATTCTACCATAGGGTCAGATTCTACAACGGGGGCAGATTCTAGAATGGGGTCAGATTCTACCACGGGGTCAGATTCTACCACGGGGACAGATTCCACAACGCGGACAGATTCTACCACCGGGACAGATTCTACCTCGGGCACAGATTCGGTATTGGGTCGGAGTCCTCTGACGCTAATATCATAGACTACTTCCTCGATCTTCTTCATGTCGTATTTGAGACCGTCGAATCGTTTGCGAAGATGATCGTTCTTTAGGTTCAGCATCCTAGAAACAGAGTTTAATATTTAATAATCGTGTCTGGAGCACTTTGTCTATTAAAATAATAAAAGGGGATAGAACCGATACCGGGGCTGCCCGTCATTTTGTTTATTTTTTTTCGAAATTGCGGCTCACTTTGAAAGTGGTACTTTTTTGTATGGATAGAAGACATATAGACGAATAAAAAATGTCCAGTAAGGGCGCGTACACATATAGGTCCGTTTTTACTGGATCCGTTTTAACGGATCAGAATTGGACCGGAGCGACATGATTACTGAATCCGGAATACTGTTTTGTGTGTGAACTCGCTCATGCAACTCCATACGCCATCAAATAACGGACCTGTAAAACGGATCGCTATGTGTACGAGCCCTAACACGGCATCCCATAGTGTCATGTTACCGAGATATTTGATATCGACAAATGAGTGCAACGATAAATCATTAATTACTTTTTTTTATTTTATTTTATTTATTGGGGAAAACCACAGAACAGAAAAAACTCTGTAGAAGTGGTATGTGACGAAATCTGTATCGGAACCAGTGTCGCCAAACTAACACAATCAAACCATTAATCATACAGTGCACTACAACTACACAATTTGTTTGATTGGTCGTTTCAATTTCAATCACAACCAGCGTAACTCACAAATTCTACATTTTAAAAATATACCTTCGTGGCATTACGATAGGATTTATTTTGCTTCACTCAGAAATAAAATACGACGTTTTGTAATCAGCAATCATACTAGACATTATTGCCTAGTAAATTCCGCTACTCGTCCATAGATGGCAGTATTTTCAATGGACGCAATAATACACTTAAAAACTGCAGTTATAAGGATTATATTCGCGTCACAGGTCTGTATTTTTTGCTACTCTGCCAAGGAAGAGACACATTAAGCTTTTATCAATATTATCGATATCGATAGATAACCAATTTATTTTGAAAAAAAGTTTGTAGTATTATAAAAGCTCGTGAACGTCGTGTTCACGAGCTTTTTTCATTCACAAGAAGTTGGCAGATTCGGCTCAAAATTAAGTTGTTATAGTTTTCCTTGCATATCTTTCAAAACTTTATATATTTTATGTATGTATATATGTATGTATGTATTATTATTATTATTAACTTTATTATTATGGTTTGGTGGTCTCTATGGTCCTTACATTCATAATTTATTTAAACAGGTATATTTCGGTGGTAAAGATGCCATCATACAAAAGAAAAACATAACTTGTCAATATTATTGTGTCAGTTTTTACGTAAAATGTCAATGCAATTATCAATCATTATTAAAATGTGTAAAAGTTTGATTCTATATTAGCTACAAAACATGTAACTTTAATGTTGTACAGGTACACCTCTCAAAATAAATTTTATGTGATAATTAAGATCTTTGTATTGAAATGTTAAACATAGTAAGTAAAACATTGTTTTATTTTATCGATATCTAACGATCAAATCTGCAACCGATCTTAACCACATCACTAATTGAGTAGCATGGAACTTTCGAGAACAAAAAAGATCCTTGTTCAAAATATAACAATCGACATTCGATCTAAAATAAACTTTATTTCAATGGGAAAAGGTTGATTATAATTTTCTAATAATGTGACAGATTGTCACATTTTTAAGAAATTTTAGAAAATTGATATTAACTACGATTTTATTAGAAAACAAACAAAATCGTATCTACCGATGATAGGAAACACCTCCGTTTTTAATTTTTTTTTTTCTACAGTCATTTTTACGCTCCAAAATTGCACAATACGTGACAATACGGCATAATAATGCAAAAATTAAATAGGCGGGAGACTAGCGACTCGAAGCGATGTCAAAACACGACTAAGTCAAAAATTTGAGAGTTTGCAGTACAGTGCAAAGATATGACAGCCGTGCTACGCCTACTTAGCATTTCCACTGTTCTTTCTGTTCCGTGGGGAAAACAAACAGTGACACATTACAAAAATATAAAATAACAATAATACAAGGATGAGCAAATGTGTTACCAACAACATTTTCCACAGAATACATAATAAAAAAATACAAGCTTTACAAATCATACAAAGATAATGATCTAACTACAATCTAAAATCAATTTTTTTTATAAAGTTAAACTAAATACAGATATAAATATAAAACATTACAAGTATCCTCCTCTTAGTAAACAATTTTGTTAATTTTTTTTTTTTACTCTTGAATTTTTGTCCGCTAGAGGGCGTGATTTTAAGTTTGCGCAATATTTTGATAGAAAGGATATGAGATGCTTTAGAGTAGTTATTCGCAACTTACATCCATCTACGCCAACCAGCATTATTAAGGAAGAAATTGAGGCCACAGGAAATTCAGTAACTGGAGAAATTATCAATGCCAAGTATGGCCCTGAGAAAAAACCAACCTCTACCTTCTTTGTAAACCTGGCCCCTGGATCAAACAATAAAGCAGTAAAAGACTTGAAATATATATATCACCAATCTGTCATTATAGAAGACCCAAGAAAAAGAAAATCGATCGTACAATGTCAGAGGTGCCAACAATATGGCCACTCAAAGAACTATTGTATGCGCCCTTACCGTTGTGTTAAATGTGGACAGTCGCATAAGCTAAGCTTCTGACTGCCAGAAGCATGATCGCAAAACACCTGCTTTGTGTGCACTATGTAATGGCCCGCACCCTGCTAACTATAGAGGTTGTGCAGTATATAAAGAAATTGTAGCCCGAAAAACAAAAAAGACCCCATATACATCACTCGAATCTCGAAAACAAGCACCAAATAAGTATGTTGTCAATGAACCCACTCAAAAAACTGGCGAACCTGAAAAAACCATCCCTGGTACCAAGTTCGCAACTTATGCAGAGTCATTACGACATAATACTCCTAACTCTACGCAACTCCACCCAAGTATGACACTCGAACAATTACTATTAAAACAATCAGAGAAGTTTGATTCTATCTTACACCAAATGAGCACTCTAATGAGCCTTATAACTAAACTCGTTGATAGAATAACAAAATGACTGCGTTAAGAATTGGAACTTTCAACATAAATGGGCTCACCCCAAATAAAAATGAAGTTGAGCTTTTAATGACGAACAAAAAGCTAGATATATTACTGATTTCTGAAGCACATTGCACCTCAGCTACTAATGTTAAATTTGCAAACCACCAATGCTACCTGACAAATCATCCAGATGGGACGGCCCATGCTGGAACGGCAGTGATAGTAAAAAAGTCGATCAAACATCACTTAATGCCAGAATATAAAACCGAACACATCCAAGCTACAACAATAAGCGTGGAAGATGAAAACGGGTATCTGAATGTATCGGCAGTCTACTGCCCCCCAAAACATAAAATTAGCGATCCCATGTTTTCGCATTTCTTTACGTCCCTTGGGAACCGTTTTGTGGCAGGAGGTGATTGGAATGCGAAGCATACATCTTGGGGCTCGAGGCTAATTACCACTCGAGGCAGACAACTCAAACTGACCATTCAAAAACACAACTTGTATGCAATTTCTACTGCTGAACCTACATACTGGCCAAGCGACTCACAAAAAACTCCAGATCTGCTGGATTTTTTCATAAGTAAAGGTTTGTCTAAAGACTACCTTAAGCCGGAACCTTGTTATGATGCATCATCTGATCATACACCGGTATTACTAACTATAAGTTCAAGACTGATTGAAATTGCGAGGCCATCAACATTAACCAATAAATTCACAGACTGGGAGTGTTTTAGAGAGTACATTGCCGACAAAATTGAGTTAAAAATAGCACTGAAGACTCCAGATGACATAGATACTGCTACCCAGTATATAACGAATATGATCCAGGAAGCGTGTTGGATCAGTACTCCTGAATATCCAACTAAAATTAAATCTTCTGATTACCCCCTAGGAATAAAAAAAACATTGCTTGAAAAGAGAAGACTTCGACGTATATGGCACCAAAGTGGCTTGAATGAAGACAAGTACAATTTCCGTCAGGCCGCAAACAAGTTAAAAGAACTGCTTCAAACCTGGCATGATAACACCCTTGAAGCCCAGCTTGAATCACTAACTCCTTCAGCTTCAACCAATCACTCTCTTTGGAAGTTCACAAAGCAATACACCAGACCGCAGGTAGCTGTACCACCTCTCAGAAGGAACCAAGGTTGGGCAAGAACACCTCAAGAAAAGGCTGATACGTTTGCTGAGCATCTGGCAATTGTATTCCGTCCTAACGAGGCAACAAATGCCGTATGTGAAGAAGAAATAAACTCATTTCTAAATCAAGATTTTCAAATGTCACCTCCGCCGCGGTCTGTCACTGTCAGAGAAGTCTGGGCTACAATAAAAAACCTCGGTAGTAGAAAAGCTCCCGGATTTGACCTAATCACAAAGGAAGTCTTACTGCAACTACCAAAAAAAGCCATCGTGTTTTTAACGACACTTTACAATGGGGTCCTAAGAGTGCAGTACTTTCCTCAGGAATGGAAAGTTTCGCAGATACTTATGGTGCATAAACCAGGCAAACCACCCAATGTGGTGACATCCTACAGGCCTATTAGCTTGCTACCAGTACTGTCGAAAATCTTTGAGAAAATCCTGCTCTACAGAATACAGCCAATCTTAAAGGAAAATAACACCATACCTTGCCACCAATTTGGATTCAGACCTGAACACTCCACCGTCGAACAGGTTCACAGAGTGTGCGAAAGGGTTAGGAAATCTCTAGAGGAAAAGGAGTTCTGCTGCTCAGTATTTCTGGATATTCAACAGGCCTTCGACCGCGTTTGGCACAAAGGCTTACTTTATAAAATAAAGGCCTGTCTTCCTCACAATTACTATGAGCTAATGAAAAGTTATTTAACAGATCGACTGTTTCAAGTGAAGGAAGCTGAGGCAACGTCGGAGCTATTGGAAATAAAGGCTGGGGTCCCCCAAGGATCAGTGTTGGGGCCAATTCTGTACACGCTGTACACATCAGACTTGCCAGCAGAGGACAACGTGACTACAGCTACATTTGCTGACGATACTGCAGTTCTGGCTAGCAACCATGACCCCACAATTGCTTCACAAACGCTGCAAAAAGGTCTTGACAAAATATCTGACTGGCTTCAAAAGTGGCGAATAGCAGTCAGCCCATCAAAGTCTGTACAGGTCACTTTTACACTACGCAGGGGTGATTGTCCACCAGTTAGGCTAAATAACAATTTCCTACCACATAAAGATTGTGTGAGATACTTAGGACTACACCTCGATCGTCGCCTAACTTGGAGGCAGCACATAAAGACCAAGAGAGATGAGCTCAATTTGCGCTACAAAAACCTACACTGGTTATTGGGGCGGAATAGTAAATTATCGACGGACAACAAACTCCTTATATATAAAACCATTCTAAAACCAGTGTGGATGTACGGCATCCAGCTATGGGGGAGTTGTAGCAATTCTAATATATCCATCATACAGCGAATGCAAAATGTTATTCTGAGAACAATATACAATGGGGCTTGGTTTGTAACAAATTCTGAAATACACAACCAACTTCAGATGAACACGGTGAAAGAGGAAATCTTAGCCGTAGCCAAAACATACTTGGAAAGACTGAAGAGGCATCCAAACGAACTGGCCGCTGGGTTGACAACACGCTCTTACCAGAAACGTCTCAAGAGAAAAGACATCCTGTCTATACCCTCATGAGTAGCATAATTAATACGAATTATTTGCTACACCTATGAGTAGTTGCTCTCGCTGGAGAGCACACTCCAACTGCCAAATGACACTCACCACATCTGCTTAAAGTAATCAAGACTGATTGCAGATTCAAGAACAAAAACAAAAAAAAAAAAAAAAAGTAACACGGCATCCCATAGTGTCATGTTACCGAGATATTTGATATCGACAAATGAGTGCAACGATAAATCATTAATTACTTTTTTTTATTTTATTTTATTTTATTTATTGGGGAAAACAAACAGTGACACATTACAAAAATATAAAATAACAATAATACAAGGATGAGCAAATGTGTTACCAACAACATTTTCCACAGAATACATAATAAAAAAATACAAGCTTTACAAATCATACAAAGATAATGATCTAACTACAATCTAAAATCAATTTTTTTTATAAAGTTAAACTAAATACAGATTAGTAGTTTATGCGACTGTGCATAATGAAGGGCATTACAACACAAGTGTGGGTTTAAGAAACGAGCCGAAGGCGAGTTTCTTAATAGCATCACACGAGTGTTGTAATGCCTAATTATGTATAGTTGCATACACTAATTTATCTACCCGAATATCATAAGGGCTCTATGATGGGCTCAGGAACCATAGGGAAATGACCAGCATTGTTACCAGTGTAATGCAATAAAAAATAAACAGGTTATTAGTTGCATTCGTCGCTGCATTTACGATATCTGGCGGAGTGTTCATGTTAATTTCTGAGTCACTATCACTCATTTTCGACAGAAATAAAGAATTAACAGAAAATTTGTCTACTCAATGAAAGGGAATAAAAAGCTAACGAACAAATGACAGCTCGAAATGGCGGCGTTTCGGATATGTCATTTTTTTTTAATCATAGGCAAACGAACAAAGTTACTGTTCTTGTGTCACTCGAGATCAAAATATCGTGCGATTTATAATTAAAATCATACTGAATTGGGGTTTCGTATCGATAGGTACCTATCTGTTTTAATGTAGATACGTGCGCGCGGAACTAGTTGGCCGCGCCTTAGGCATGTTTTTGTTTTTTATTTGTATTCTTTTCAATAAATTGAACAAATTATTGTTCACGATATCTCAAGATTGGTCATCACTGTCTAATTACCTAAAGTCTCCTGTGCATTGCGAGCTGTAGGCAACCCGCCCCCTCACCCCTGTCGCCACCTAAGGCGCGGCCAACTAGTTCTGCGCGCACTATAGAATAGCACACTCACTTGAATTTGACACCTGTTCCAAATTTAAAACTCATAACCTACTGTTTTCAGTAGGTTATGAGCTCATTACAGTTCTGTTAATTTCTGCTGGTTGGTAATGCTGGTCATTGCCTATGGTTTTTGAACGCATTAGAGAGGGTTTATGATATTTGGGTAGATAAATAAATATAAAACATTACAAGTATCCTCCTCTTAGTAAACAATTTTGTTAATTTTTTTTTTTTTACTCTTGAATTTTTGTCCGCTAGAGGGCGTGATTTTAAGTTTGCGCAATATTTTGGAAATGTACAGGCCCTTTCAAATGATACCAAACACGGCGTATTTATCTCCATTTTTATTTTTTAAGCCTTACTTTTTGTCCGCTAGAGGGCACCAAATCGCTTTTTGTGACAACTGACACGTCACGTAGCCTATGTTCAGCGGAAAATTAAGACGGTTCTAACGATACCTCATATGTCGAGTTCCGATAAGTAGATTAGAAGCTATGAGGGAACAGATGAAGATACACACATACATACATACATCATCATTTCAGCCAAAAGACGTCCACTGCTGGACATAGGCCTAGGCCATAGGCATACTTTTGTACATACATACAAACATACATACATACATAGCCAGTCAAAATCATAACCATCCTTTGGCTTTGCCGTAGTCGGGTAAAAATAGACTTATTACGTGTCTATGCGTTAAATTGTATGCAAATAAGTCGATATTTACCGTCAAATATCTCGACAACGTGACACTTTGGGGTACCATGTTAAACGACATTTTTTGTTCGTCTAGGTGTACATGGGTAGTTCTACTTTTAAAGTCCTTCATAAAATTAAGGTTGTCCCCGTTGTAACAAAGGTTTAATACTAAATACAGAATGGAGGAAGTATCATTTATTTTATTTAAATCGATTTAATAACTTGTATTTAGATATCCATCTTTAAATTTACTTTAAATTAATTTGAACTTTAATAATAAAATGGAGTCAAACTTTTGTTACAAAGTTAAAACGACATGTCCCCATTAGGTGTTGCTTGGAACTATTACGTTTATTATGAAAATAATTTATTGAAGTCACACAATTTAATAAGTACATGGAGAGATAAATTGGTAAGCATGGTAACGAGAAAGTTTAATTTAATTTATCTGTAAATGTTTTTATTTTTGCCGTGACGAAAGATTGTCCCGAAAATTCGAGTATCCATCGTCACGACGGCCAAATATTACCTTAAGTTTTAAAAAAAATATGTGAGTGTGTTAAGTTTTTGACTGAAACGAAACGCCAAAGACCATAGAGCATAGAGCGAAACTCAAATCAAGTGATTGACATCGACAGCTTGTCACTTCTTTTACATCTAGGACGAAGACCGGCGGCGTGTGTTTTTTGAGGGTATCCTTAGTCACAGCGTTTTTGGTATGTATTTCATGAATTTTTAATCGTTTTAGCTTTTATATGATTCATATAAGTATGTAATCTTTACGGTAAAGTATTTTTTTTATCTAAGTGTTCGCTATGCACGATTTGTAACAATCTTATTCAAAATTTGTATACTTCGTCACACGTATCCTTCGGCACAGGTAGAATGAAAAAAAAATTAAAAATGAAAAACTGAGCTGCTGGTCAACAAATACCGAATCTATGGTAATTTTCCCACAGTTTAGTCACATGACATGTATGAAATAGCTTTATTCATTTTTGTCCATGGTGAAGACCTTAAAAGTAGAACTACCCACATACCAATATAATCGTGGGCCGTGATTTCTAAAAAATATCAAAATGGCGATATGCCAGCTTTCATTCAAAAAAGTTCAGACCTTTAAGAGTTATAGTAGCTATCTACCAGTGATAGTCCCGTCAAAATTGGTCCAGCCGTTCCGACAACAATTTAATAATGTACTTATTAATAATGAATAATGTGCAAATTCTCTTTTCAATTTCCTTGAGTCGTCAGGCGATTAGACCCTGCAGGAGACAGCAGGAGTTAAGTAGGTTCATTCCATAGTGAAATAAAGTAAATTTATTTACCTGAAACCAGCATTTAGTTCCATGACAAACTTGGATATCTGCAGAGGTCTCTCATAATCACCCAGCGTTGCTGAGTTCACTGCAAAACGAGCCTGAAAATGGGAATAGTATAATATACACACATATACATAAAATTAATACAACAATTATACATTCTGATACAAGTTTGCAAACTTATAGAGCAAGATAACTTGTTTTCTCAGAAATAAAATGTATGGGATAATGTAGTGTTAGCATGTAATTTGCGTGTAATATCTGCTAACTTGGCAGAGTGACCAGGGGCACGGTTTTTAAACTGTCGCCTCAATGCCGAAAATTATAACTAAAACAACACACTTTTAATTAAGAATAAGTACTTAATTAAAAGTTGCACCTGGTATCAGTAAAAACCGGTCAAAACTCTCCGCAGACCAGACTTGCTTAACTTCTCTGGTTTGAAGTACAAAGAAGTTTTTTGGATGTTATTTGAGAATTCTATTACCAGTTCTGAGCACAGCAGCAGCAGTCCTTGGAGATAGTCCTCTACGTCCAAGTGGAAGCCAGTTGGCTTTTCAACCGGATTTACTGAAATTAATACAAGAGTTATGACTGAAATGGCAAATATAGTATCAGATAGATGTTAGGGGATTTTTGACTAGGTGTGTCCTGTGAATTTACATGACATATAGTGTGATGTTAAATATACATAAAAACTGGGCTACCAAACACAATGATTTTTTCAAATTAAACTGTAAATTCCGAGATTAAAATCGCGTGTTGAAGCTCAAAGTCATCAGTTTTATTCTATTTATTTATTTATTATAATCATTGAGGAATTTATTATAGATATTCAAATATTATAAGTAGTTAAAGTACCTAGTCAATGTAATAACATTTTCTACACTTAACCTGTGATATTGTAACCTGTGAGTTTTTTTGCTTTGATTCATTGATGTAGTTTCTTTGTCAACTCAGGTAGAAAGAGTTATCAATAAAAGGAATGTAGAATGCATAATAATATGTCATTGAAAATGTTTATCACTTTGACATTACATTTAATGCAAGGTGCATTTTGAATCTAGCTCTGCCCAGTCAAATTAACCCAAAAAACAGTAGTGAAACTACACTAATTCGCATAGAGCTAAAACTTGGTATGAATGATTAGAAAATCGTTATAAATGAATGCTAAAAGTTCCCAATGATTCCATACTTGGAATAAAATGGGGAATATGATGGGGACTTTTTACATCTCATTTATAATGGCGTTCCAAACATTTGTAGGTACCAGTTTTCAGCTCTTTGCGAATTTGTGCACTTTAACCGGACTATAAAACATTAATTTGTGTATTATATGTAACTAGCTGATGCCCGCGGCTTCACCCGCGTGGATGTCGTTCAAATTATATACTAAAACCTTCCTCTTGAATTAAATCACTCTATCTATTAAAAAAAAACCGCATCAAAATCCGTTGCGTAGTTTTAAAGATTTAAGCATACAGACAAACAAACAAACAAACAGACGCGACTTTGTTTTATACTATGTAAGGATTTAAAAGCCAATGCTAACTAACTGACGTTTTCTGACTTGGACAACTGAAAAGGGCATCACCTAGCGAGCTGTTTGATGCTGATTCATCTTCGGATTGATCAATTTTCAGATCAATCAGCGTAAGTGGATAAGGATCCATGACAAACTTCTGATCACCAAACAAGCGCTCAATGCCCTCTGCCTCAACTATGGGACAAAAGATTATAAGTCAAATCAAAAGAACTCTTCATAAATAACTGCTAATGACTGGATTTCACTTACTGTCTAATATTTGACCAACAGTTACAGTTGAAGCGAGGGTTCCAGTCTCCAGCCACTCAGTAAGGGCAATCAGAAAGGTGTACCGCTGCAACATGGTGCGCCATTGGTCTTGGTGTCTAAGGAAATTAAAGTATATTATTGTTTTTATAATATGGTTTCGGGAAAGTAAGAATGCTAACAGAAGGGGTGAGATACTAACTGAATATTTATTTCAAACAAACCCGAACATTATGAATAAGGGCACAGAACCGACTTTTGTAAGCTCCAGGTACCAAACCATTATAGATATAATCTTAGCCACACATGCGGCGGCAAATCTTATCGAGGAGTGGCACGTGTCGAGCGAACCATCCTTCGCAGACCACCGCCGGGTATGTTTCAATTTACGGCATAAGCTAACAAACCCCGTTCCATGTCGTAACCCCCGAAAAACAGATATAACAAGGTATACCAAATTAACGAACGATGCACTAGTGATGCACGAACATCTGATGCATTACTTAGTACAGACAACATAGAACGTGGCGTAGAGTTCCTAACTGACACTCTTCGGAACAGTTACGAGCTGGCATGTCCTGTCATAGCTCCTAAAAGCCCTGATAAGAGTTCATGGTGGGGGCCGGAACTAGAGAGATTGCACAAGGGCCTTAGGAAACTCTTCAACCAAACGAAAAATTCCAGGATCACCGAGGACTGGGACAAGTATAAAACAACGCAGAAACACTACAAAAAACGGATCAGGTACCGAAGGACAGAGTCCTGGCGTAACTTCTGTAGTAGTATAAACTCAACAAACCAAGCCGGAAGAATAAAGAAAATCCTAGTAAAAGGCGACCTCAACCTCTTGGGCTCCCTTAAAAATGACGACGGCACTTATACAACCTCGGACGATGAAACCAGCGCAGTACTGCTGGAGACCCATTTTCCCGGATGCCAAATCACATCCGACTCAGAGTGGCCTACTGACCACCACAGCGCACCAAAAACTAGCGAATGGGATGTGGCTAACAAGCTAGTAACTGCGGATAGAATAGAATGGGATCAAGGTGCTTCAAGCCTTTCAAATCCGCAGGGCTGGACGGGATATTCCCGGCTCTACTACAATGGTAACTAAAACAGGTAACCAAGCACCTACTACCAATCTACCGGGCCTGCATAGCTTTTAACTATATCCCCATACTTTGGAGAGAGGCAAAAGTAGTCTTCCTACCTAAACCAGGAAAAGAGGACTACACACACGCCAAATCTTTCAGGCCCATCAGTCTAACATCTTTTCTTCTGAAAACACTGGAAAGACTGGTAAATCGGTACCTAAGGGATGGAGCTCTAAAAAGCAAACCACTGCATCCCCAACAAAATGCGTACAGGAAAGGCAGATCAACAGAGTCTGCATTACACATGGTAGTGCACAAAAAAAAAACGGCTATAACCAATAAATCCTCAACACTTGCTGCTTTCATAGACATTGAAGGGGCTTTTCATAAAACAATACATAACAGCATTAACCACGCCCTGCAGAAATTTTGTGTAAAACCGGTCATAAGAAACTGGATGACTAAATTGGTTAGCAAAAGGGCGGTTCAGATAGTGGGAAATACTACCACAAGAGCCAAGGTAGTAAGAGGATGCCCTCAAGGAGGCGTTTTATCTCCACTCCCCTGGAACATAGTAGTGGACAGCCTGTTCGAGCTAAACGCCTGCTCGTTTGGAATGAGCAACAATCAACGTTGCATTGTACCATAGTATGTAATTAGATGTAAGGATTTTATGTACTTGCTTGTCATTTTTTCTTCCATTTTTGTTCGTCATCAAAGCAATACACGTTTGACTAATTATTAGCATTTTCTGGAGTTTCTTTGAAGAGTCACCTAAAATTCCCCCACATTTTGGTCCTTCGAGCCGGATTGGGAATTACATGAAGATTTGCCAAAAATCAGTGGATTTATATAAATATTACCCGGGACATATGCCGACGAGGTTATACGCCGGCAACGTGATTTTAAACAAAGGACTTCATACTAATTTACGGTGTTAAGAATATTACGGTTAAAATATCATCACCCAACACTCGATCAGGTAGTATTAATTAAGGATTTAAAAAGGTTAGTGTTTTATATTCCTGAATATTGTTCAAATTAACTTATTTACCTTAATTCATTGTGAATAGTTTCTAGTACTTATCATTTGTTTAATGATATTTATTGTGCAAATACAATTATACGTTCTTTCTTATTATTATAATGAAAAGTTCAGTAGATATTTTGCTACATTTATAATTGTATAGCAGTATTTTAGTTCTATTCACAGTAGATAGTTATTAGTGAATAGTTAGGTGTTAGATGATATTACAAGTCGTTAGAATTAGTATTAATTCAGTTATTAAACCGTATTAGTCAATTTAGTTACTTATTAATTTGTTATTGTATTGCTTAAAGTTAGACGTTAGGTAATTAAGTGTTCAAGTTTGGAATTCATGTACCTAGCTTAAATCAAAGTCTAAATAAATTAAAAATCCCATTTTTGTATTCACTTGTTTACAACAATAGAAGTCATTTACAGTGTTAACATCTTTCGTTAAATTGTTTAATTATAATAGTAGCTAGACGTAGGGTACCTATCGTAAGTTATCAGTATTGCATATATTATATACCTTAACTTGTTATTGTATAAATTCCAGGTTGACCACATTCGATTCCCAGTATGTCCGAAGAAAGAGAACTAATTAAAAAACGAGGAAGCATAAAGGGACGCTTAACGGTATTTATCAATTACCTTGATGCTTCATGCAACAAGGAGTTGAACAGCTGTGAGGTCAAGGAATTGCAGTTACGGGTTGGTAAAATCGAGTCTTTGTATGAGCATTACGATGAGGTACAGTTGCGATTGGAATGTCTAGTAGATGATGATAAAGCTCAAGTCTCTGAGCGTGCTGAATTTGATTCACAGTATTACAAATCACTGGCTAGGGCACAGGAGCTGTTATGTAAGTATAACAGCGATAATGAGTCAATAAGTAGTGCAAAATGTACCCGTATTAGTCAGCGTAAGCCTGTTAAGTTACCCACGATACAGTTACCTAAATTTAATGGGAGTTTTAGCAATTGGTTGGAGTTCCGCGACACTTTTACTAGCCTCATTCACTGTAACGATGAAATAGATCAAATTAACAAATTCCATTATTTGAGAGCGTCCCTGGATGGATCAGCTGCTGTTGTAATCCATGGGATTGAGTTTTCTGCAAGTAATTACGATACAGCTTGGAAGTTAATTTGTGATCGATTCGATAATAAAAGAATGTTAGTTCAAAATCATGTGTCGTCCATATATTATTTGAATGCTATTACAAAGGAGTCCTCTGTTGCGTTGAAAGGGTTAATTGATCAACTTAATAAAAATCTCCGTGCGTTGGAAGCGTTAGATGAACCAATCAAGTATTGGGATACTTTATTGATATTTATGGTAACTCAGAAGCTTGATCGTTCAACTTATCGAGAGTGGGAGGAGCACAAAGGTCGTATAGACAAGGATAGCACAATAACATTTGCTGCACTCATTCAATTTATTCGCTTTCGCGCTGACTTGTTAGAAACATTGGAAACAGCACGAAATAGCACAAATCCCACTCCCAGTAAGCCTAGTTCCCATTCGAATAAGATAAAATCTATGGTTGTATCACGGGATTCGAATAATTCCAGCACCGAATTAGATAAGTTGTGCCCGCACTGTAAAGCTGATCACGTATTAAGTTGTTGTTCACAGTTTCTTTCACTTAGCCCAGACGCCCGACTTAAATTAATACCTAACTATAAAGTATGTTATAACTGTTTTCATGCAGGTCATTTTGCGAACCGATGCAAAAAGCCGGGATGCAAGATATGTAAACGCCGACATAATACATTAATTCATTCGTCCGAGAATAAAGGTACGGCGAATTCTTGCACTAATGATAACAAATCAAACGGTAGCTCGTCCCATTCCGTATCAACGTCATCACCCACTGACGCCGTGGCTAGCACTGATGTGCGTGCTAATAATTTAACTTTGGCTGCGGATCTCAGTTCGTTAAGTAGTGAACGTAAACAACACGGTGTGTTATTGTCCACCGCTCTTATCAAGTTATGTGATCAGAATGATCGTGAGCACATAGTGCGGGCCCTGCTTGATAGCGGAAGTACATCGTGTTTTATGACGGAACGGTTATGTACACGGCTTAACTTAAATACTAGTCAGATAAATGGATCGGTCTATGGCATTAATAACGTAAGTTCACGCGTAGGCAAAACATGTCAGGTGAAAATGACGTCATTAGATAATAGTTATGTTACTAAGTTTTATTGTTTTGTTTTGCCATCGTTGACGACTGTTGTGCCTTGTCGTGAAGTCGATATTTCAGATCTGAATATTCCAGATAATATCTGTTTGGCTGACCCTAACTTTTACAGGCCTTCAGAAGTAGATATCTTAATAGGAGCGGATCTCTTCTGGGACTTGGTTGGTTCACAGAGAATTAGACTAGGAGTAGGTAAGCCCGTGTTATGTGAAACGCTGTTAGGCTGGATTATTTCTGGCCCTGTTACTTATCATAATGGTAAATTATTGTCGAATAATATTTCGTGCAATTTAACTCATACTGATTCCCCCAGCAAGGATAATTTAAATAGAATTCACTCCGATTTAGAGAAATTCTGGAATCTAGAAGAGATTAGTTCACCATCTTCGCATTATTTACCGGAGGAAAAGTTATGTGAAGAGCATTTTGTCATGAATACGACACGTTTAGACAGCGGACATTTCTGTGTTCGTATTCCTGTTAAGCAGAACCCTTCTATTTTAGGAGAATCTTTCAAAAGGGCTTCTAAGTGTTTATATTCCCTAGAACGCAGACTAAAGTCCAAGCCAGAGTTTGGTCAATTATATCGCGACTTTATGTCTGAATATGAGACTTTAGGACATATGACCGAAAATAAAAATAATGACAGTCCCAGTGGATATTTCATACCACACCAAGGGGTACTGCGTGAATGTAGCACAACTACCAAACTTCGTGTAGTTTTTAATGCGAGTTGTGTTACTTCTTCAGGGGTATCCTTCAATGACGTGCAGATGGTGGGTCCTACAGTGCAGGACGATCTTATATCTATACTTCTTCGGTTTCGACAACACAAATTCGTTATAACAGCTGATGTTGCAAAAATGTATAGATGTATTTACGTCCACCCATCTGATAGGTACCTCCAGCAGGTTCTGTGGCGTGATAATACATGCGATCCTGTTAAGGTTTTCAAATTGAATACAGTCACATATGGTACAGCTAGTGCACCATATCTTGCTACACGTTGCCTCAAGCAAATAGGGATGGATTATCAATCCAATGACACTAACTCTTCACGATCAATGGGTGAGTCATCCTCAGATAGCAGAAATAAGATTGCTGACGTCATCATGCATGATTTTTACGTTGATGACCTCTTGACAGGAAGTGATAATTTGAATGAGGTTATGTTTATCCGCACAGAGGTCACCAACGCACTAGCATCTGCTTGCATGCCGCTTAGAAAGTGGAGATCCAACGTCCCTAGCTTAGTTTCTGGAGCTGAGCAGTCGTCATTAGATTTAGAAATGGGATCTAATGAACCTAATAAGTTATTAGGGCTTAACTGGTATTCTAGTTCCGACGAATTTGGGTTTTCAAGTGTAACTTTACCTTGTAAAGATTCTGTTACTAAGCGTGATGTACTTTCGGCCATAGCACGTATTTTTGACCCTTTAGGACTTTTATCTCCTTGCGTAGTTACAATGAAAATGTTTCTACAACGAATGTGGTTAGATAAGCTCTCGTGGGATGAGCTATTATCCCCACCACTTAATGCTAGTTGGAATGCTATTGTCAAAGCATTGCCATTTATCAATAACTATCGTGTTCCAAGACACGTTATATGTGATGCACATAATACACTGGAATTACATGTATTCACTGACGCATCAGAGCGTGCGTATGGTGCGTGCGTCTATGTACGTAGTACCAATGATGAGGGTGAGTACATGGTTCGTCTCTTAGCTGCTAAAAGTCGAGTGGCGCCGATTAAGCCGACCACCATTCCAAGGTTGGAATTGTGTGGCGCAGTGGTCGGAGCTCGTTTATGCGAGAAGGTTGTGAGCTCAATGAGACTAAAGTTTAGTCATGTTTATTGCTGGACTGACTCCACTGTCGTGTTGGGATGGTTGCAGATGCTACCTTCTAAGCTTCAGCCATTTGTGCGAAATCGCGTTGCTGAAGTTTTAGACAAGACGGGGCACTGTACTTGGCGACACATCCCAACCGCCAAGAACCCTGCAGACCTACTATCACGAGGCGTGGATATTAGTGTTCTGCAATCTTTGGACTTATGGTGGAGTGGTCCCAGTTTTTTGAAGCAGGATCAGTCTCATTGGCCGTCTCAACATAAATCATTGGAGTCCGACCAGCTGCCGGAAACTCGACCTCATGCTTTATTGAGCGCTAGTGTTAGTTTTAATAATCAATGTGATACAATCATCGATTTTAATCGTTTTTCTAGTTATTTAAGGTTAATCCGTAGTGTAGCAACAGTTTTAAGGTTCATAAAATTGTGTAGGAAGCTTCCTTCTCCCAGTTTTCTATCACAAGTCGAGTTGCAGGATGCATTAAATATAATAATAATTAGAAGTCAGATTGAGTCATTTCCCGAGTATAAATTACTCATTAGTAATCAGAAGTTGCCTCATAAAAGCGCCCTCATAAAATTTAACGTATTTTTAGACGATAATAAAATCATGCGTGTTGGAGGACGCTTGGCAAATTCAACTTTTGTTTTGATAAAAAGCACCCTATTCTTATACAGTCCACTCATAAATTTACGAAGTTACTTTTCGAATATGAACATATAAAACTTATGCATGCAGGCCCTCAGCTATTACTGGCTTCAATTAGAGATTCATACTGGCCTATAGGCGGACGGAGCCTGGCAAAGAGTTGTTATCGTAATTGCGTGCGTTGTTGTCGCATGTCGGGTAGAACAGTTACTCCTTTAATGGGTAATTTACCGCAGCAGCGTCTCCTTCCAGGTGGTTATCCTTTTCAAACCACTGGTGTGGATTATGCTGGTCCCATCATGGCTGCTAGTAGGCAGGGTCGGGGATGTAGGCTGGTAAAAGTGTACATAGCCATTTTTGTGTGCTTCACCACCAAGGCTATCCACTTAGAGCTGGTGAGTGACTTAACTAGCAATATGTATTTACTAGCTTTATTTAGATTTATCTCGCGACGGGGAAAACCCAGTGACATCTACTCCGACAACGGTACCTCTTTCGTTGGTGCCTGCAACGAACTTGCAAAGTTCCTAAAATCTAATTGCAATTCCTTGGGCGAGCAGTTGGCTAATGACGGAATTAAATTTCATTTTATACCCGCGTACACTCCTCATTTTGGCGGACTCTGGGAAGCGGGTGTGAAATCAACCAAATATCATCTCAGGCGAGTGTTGGGAAATTGTCATTTAACGTTCGAAGAACTTAACACCACATTAGTCCAGATTGAGGCGATATTGAATTCACGTCCACTGACGCCGCTATCATCCGATCCAGCGGATTGCACACCACTGACTCCGGGTCATTTTCTTGTTGGTCGACCGCTGACGTCACTCCCGCAGCAAGATGTACAGAACCACTCCACTGCTTCATTGTCTCGTTTCCAACGTATCGAGCAGCTTCGTCAGCATTTTTGGGCTCGTTGGAGTAAAGAATTTGTGTCCGAGCTGCAGCAGAGGACCAAGTGGCATACCAGCAAAGATATGCTTATGTTGGGTTCTTTGGTCATCATAAAGGAGGACCATCTTCCTCCTCTGAAATGGAGATTGGGGAGAGTCGTCGCCGTTCATCCGGGATCAGATGGAATTGTTCGTGTGGCAGACGTCAAAACGTCCACTGGAGTCGTCAGAAGAGCCTTCAATAGGATTTGCCCACTGCCCGTTGATTCTGCGCTTGGTTGAAAGCGCCTCGGCTGCTTCCAACGTCCGGGGGCATGTTCGAGCTAAACGCCTGCTCGTTTGGAATGAGCAACAATCAACGTTGCATTGTACCATAGTATGTAATTAGATGTAAGGATTTTATGTACTTGCTTGTCATTTTTTCTTCCATTTTTGTTCGTCATCAAAGCAATACACGTTTGACTAATTATTAGCATTTTCTGGAGTTTCTTTGAAGAGTCACCTAAAATTCCCCCACACAGCCTCTTAAAGAAACTGAATGACAGAGGATACACTACTATTGGTTATGTAGACGACCTTGCTATGCTGATAAACGGGAATGCTGAAGATATGCTGTGAAAAGTGATGCGCTCTGCACTGCAGATAAAGCTTGGTGTGAAAAACACGAACTTTCAGTAAATCCCAAGAAAACAGAACTTATCCCCTTTACCAACAGAAGGAAGTTACCAGAATTACAACTACCAAAGCTTTTCAACACCAGACTCTCCCTATCAACACAAGTGAAATATCTGGGCATAATTCTTGATAACAAATTTAACTGGAACAGTCACATACAAGTTAAAACAAAGAAGGCCTGTATAGCTTTTAATCAGTGTAGAAGACTAGTTGGTAAGAGATGGGGTCTTAACCCAAAGATCACACTCTGGCTATACACGTCAGTTATCAGACCTTCTATTACCTACGGATCAGTTGTATGGTGGCCCAGAACTCAGCTGACCACGGTGAAAACGAAACTCCAGAGCCTGCAATGCTTAGCTAGTGTAGCAGCTCCTGGATGCATGAGAACAACTCCATCAGCAGCATTAGTTTCTTTTAAATTTAAGACCTCTGGATCTGGTCATAACAGAGGAAGCTCAGGCAACAGCCTGAATTAAATTTAAGATCAAATGGACTATGGTAAATACAGAAACAACACACTTAAAAGTTTTGCAGGGGATTCTCAAGGAAATACCACTTCTTGAGGCGCCCATGGATAAAACTTTATGTCACCATGTGTTCGATAGAAGTTACGACATCCAACTCACCGCGGAAGCAGTAGATAGCTCTGGCATCAATGAAGTTAGGATATAATTATACGGACGGCACCAAGACCTCATATGGCACTGGAGCGGCGACCGGCGTCTTCTCGAATGATCAACATTTCAATATCAAGTACCCTAGATAAATTAAACACAATCTTCTAAGCCAAATGTATCGGTATCACCAGAGCGGCACAAGCAGTTGCAGCCAGAGACATCAGAGACTTTAAAATAAAGATCATCTCAGATTGTGCATCGGTGCTTCACTCCCTAAAAACAATACAATTACCTCTGTCCTAATACAAGAATCATACATTCAACTGTCAAACTGTAAACAGTACGTAGTGATCGTCTCCGCATTTTAATTAAAAACAACAGTTCTAAAGTAACCGATCGGGAAAAAACTGCACTAAAAAAAAAAATTGCGAACAAACAGTGTTTATAAATTTAAACTAATAATCCTTTATTGGGAAGTGATAAATAAAGTGAAATAACCATTGAAAGTTGGCAAAATTATTTGAGGTTATTAAACACCATAGACAAAAATCGGCAGTCCTTACTGTCAAAACACACAAAAGTGATACCAGATCAATCCAAAACCTACCAATTTGGTAGAAAATCGGTATCAAGTATGGACGAGCAAACAAAAATTCTACTGGCCACTATAAAGGACGAGATTCAAAAACAAAATGATAAACAAACCCAAACCATAACCGAGACTATCAGCAAAACCATTGAAGAGCAACTGTTACCAATAAAAAAGGAAAACGAAGCTATGAAGTCTGAGATTTTGCTACTAAAATCGAAAGTAAAATACCTGGAACTTGAATCGAGGAAAAATAATGTCTTATTGCACGGGGTTGAAGAAAGTGAAAATAACAATCTAGAGTTAATGAATACTGTAATAGAACTATTCAACGTTCCCTGCGCAACTGAACAAGCGGAAGAGAAACACGATTGGGATAAATGGGAACTCAGCAACGTATACAGAGTTGGGAAAAAGACGGAAGGCAAGACAAGACCCATAAAAGTTTCATGTACCCTAACATGGAGAAGAAACGAAATCTTGAATAAGAAGAAAAAATTCCCAGAAGGAGTCTACGTAACAGAAGACCTGTTTAAAGAGGAACTGGAAGAAAGAAAGGCTCTTATCCCAAAAATGAAGGAAGCCAGAGCATCTGGAAAGTATGCAACAATAAGGAATGGCAAACTAATTATACGAGACAAAATGGAACCTGAAAAGAGGAAGAGAGCCCCATCCACCCCACCTTCTACTCCCCCGGACAACTTCAGCAAAGCTCCTGGAAAACCAAAGTTATACCAACCTGCTAAAATATCGAAAATCAACCCAGCACAAGGAATGAGAAGCCAATCAAATCCAAATATAGAGGAGACATCAAAAAACTAGAAATAGGCGGTAGCCGAAATAAAAACATCAAAACAACGAATACTAACAAAACCAAACTAACATTCCCCAACCCGGCTGGTCCCCGTGGGGAATTAGACCACCACCCTCCATCTATTACAAGGAAGACAAAAAGTGAACCTCTACAAATATGCACATATAATGTGAGATCCCTGTCTACAACTGAAAGATATCTTCAACTTACATATGCTCTAGAAAATATTAACTTCGACATTTTGGGTCTTTCCGAAGTCAGAAGAACAGGTTGCAATATAGAAGAATACAAAGACTACATTCTATGTTACATGGGAGAAACCAAGGGGAAACACGGGGTTGGCTTTTTACTGAAGAAAGCATTTAAAAACAAAATAATCAACTTCACAGGACTGTCAGAAAGAGTTGCTTTGCTGCAATTGAAACTAGAAGACTTGCACCTCTCACTTATACAAGTCTATGCACCCACAGAGAAAGCGAGTGAAGACGATATACAGAAATTCTACAACACCATCACAGAAGCACTCTCCAAAGCTGACGACAAAGTGATACTAATGGGCGACTTCAACGCTAAAATAGGACATCCCAAGGAAGGCGAGAACTTAGTAATGGGTCAGTACGGATATGGCGAACGAAATGACCGGGGCGACCTACTGATAGACTTTGCTTTCGAACACAAGCTTCCTATAATGAACACATATTTCAAGAAAAGAGAAAACAAACGATGGACCTGGATATCACCGGACCAAAAAACGACAAATGAAATAGATTTCATATTAACAAGCCACCCCCAACTCATCACAAACACAGAAGTACTCAATAATATAAAATTCCCTTCCGACCACAGACTTTTAAGAGCCTCACTCGATTTAAAACAGCCAAAGAAAGATAGAAAAAACTACAAACCTTCAGCTACAAGTCTAAAAACTGACAATGAAATTAAAAGTTACGTGAATAGCCTGCAATCACGTCTAGAAACCAATTTTAAAGAGACCCTGAGCATCCAAAACTACTACAACACTTTAGAAGAATCCGTGATGCACAGTTTAAGCACAAGTAACCAAGAGAGAAAACAACAAAAAATATTTAGTAAAGAAACTGAAGAACTAATAAAAAAACGCACAGAACTAATAAAAACAAAACCCAAAGATAATATCATAAGAAAGGAGCTAAGTGAAGTATTCAAGGTAACCAACAAATCTATCAACCAAGACTATAAAAAGCATAGACAGGACATAATCACAAGAAACCTTACAAATCATAGAAGTACAAAAAGAGCCTTTAGAGACTTGAAATTACAAAAAACATGGATACAGAAGTTGGAAAACAATAAAAGGGAAACAAAAACGAGAAAAGATATTATTAACCATGCTACCAACTTTTACAGAGAAATGTACAAGAGAAAAATACATAACGATACCCCACAAACACAAGATCATAGTGATTCTAGAACAACAGTAAACCCAATAACTGAAAGAGAAATATATGACCACATTAGAAAGCTAAAAGATGAGAAAAGCCCAGGACCCGATGGTATAACCAACGAAGCCATTAAATTAGGAGCACCTTGTCTACTCCACCATTTTACCAAGCTCTTCAACATGATATTAGATGCTGAGATAGTGCCACAACAATGGTGCACTTCAGAAATAACACTAATTTATAAAAAAGGCAATCCATTAGATATAGGCAACTACAGGCCAATTAGTCTGATGGCAAGTACATACAAATTGTTCGCATCTATCATCCTAAGCAGAATAGCACCTACAATTGATGACTCGCAACCAATAGAACAAGCAGGTTTCCGTTCGGGTTTTAGTACAACTGACCACCTACAGGCACTGGAACAAACAATGGAGAAGTACAAAGAATTTAACAAGCCTTTATATCTAGCATACATTGATTACAGTAAGGCTTTCGATACAATTAGTCATAACTCAATCTGGGAAGCACTGAAACTCTCCAACGTCGATGAAAAATACATAAACATTCTGAAGAACATATATGCTAACAGCACCGGTAAGGTAAAACTAGAAACAAGAGGGGATCCAATCAAGATTGAAAGAGGCGTGAGACAAGGAGACCCCATCTCACCAAAACTCTTCATAGCTGTTTTGGAAACTATCTTTAGGAAGCTAGACTGGACTCACAAAGGTATTAAAATAGGCAAGAGATACCTTAACCATCTAAGGTTCGCAGACGATATCGTTATACTGGCCGAAACCGCACACACTCTAGAGGAAATGATATGTTCATTAGCCACGGAAAGCTCCGAGGTAGGTCTGGAAATGAATGCAAACAAGACTAGAGTAATGACGAATAGCTATGAAAAACCAATATGGGTCAAGGGAAATCGCATAGAATATGTAAAAACTTATACATACCTAGGAAAACAAGTGACATTCAGCAAAACAAACAACGAAGAGGAAATACAAAGGAGAGTAAACATCACATGGCAAAAATATTGGTCACTAAAAGAAATCCTAAAAGGCCACTACTCCTTGAATCTCAAGAGAGTAGTAATGGACACTTGTATACTACCCTGCCTATTATATGGCTGCCAAACATGGGTTCACACCGACAGAACCAAGAAAAAAATTACAACCACCCAGAGGGCAATGGAGAGGAGCATGCTAGGAATTAGAAAGATTCACAAGGTACGAAGTACAAAAATTAGGTCAAAGACTATGTTGACAGATGCTCTAACACAAGCACTAGCACTAAAGTGGCGGTGGGCAGGACATATCGCAAGGCTCACTGATGACAGATGGACAATACGAGCCACTAACTGGAAAGGACCGCCAGGGAAAAGAAAGGTTGGAAGACCATACAAACGATGGGCAGACGACATAGCCCAGACTGCTGGCACAAGCTGGCGAACCCTTGCCAAAGATCGGGAGAATTGGAAGCGGATGGAGGAGGCCTTTACCCGATATGGGACTACATCTCCAAAAGATACCCAAACAAATAATACTACTAACTAGAATAAGACAAACACTAACACAACTAACACTTATTGCATTTAAAACTTAAATACTGTGAGATTAGAAATAAAAGGCTTATTATTATTATTATAATACAAGAATGCCACAATGCACTCCAATCCATTGCAGCCACAAATAGCCTGCAATGGATAAAAGGACACTGCAACTCGCTGGGTAACGACGCAGCAGATGAGCTGGCCAAGAGAGGCTCAAGCGATACAGTATTTGCGGAACCACTACTGCCCCCCATACCTCAGGCCCAAATGAAAACATGGCTGCGTTCACGAACCACAGAAAAACACCTCACTGAATGGAAAAACAGTGAAGGATGCAGGCAAACAAAAGTTGCAGTTCCGGAGGCATCAATGAAGTTTACTCGCAATCTCAATAAACTTAAAAGGGACAAAATCCGTAATATCATAGGAATTTTAACGGGTCACTGTTCCTTAAACAAACATCTACATAACATAGCTTAGGTGTAACAGGTAGGCCACTGTGCAGAGGATGCATGGAGGCTGAAGAAACGCCACAACACATACTCCTAGAGTGCAGGAGCGTAGCAGATCACCAGGCACAAACTCTAAAATCCCCATTAGCTCTCCCGGAAGCCTGCCTGTCTGGGAAGGCTGCTACAATTCTGGGACAACCTATGTTGGTTGGGGTAGGTTGGAGTAAGATTGGGCCATTGTGCGGATAAAAGCCCAGTTAAACTTAACTATAATATGGTTTCCCTACAATGTTTTCTATCTCCGCTCTGAGAGCAGTGGTGGTAAATAATTTACACTATATTGTTTTCACTGTAGAAAAGTGCAGGTAAAACATTAGGTGACATTACACGCCAAGACATGTATAGTGATGGGATGTAGGATGGAAAGTCAATATTTTTTACAACAAGTGTGAGCTATGTTCACATACGAAGTGTTCCATACCACTGCTCAGGTATAAAATCAAAATATTATTAATAATGTGTTGTTATGGTTTAGACAAGTAATAAATCCAATGCCCTACCTATATCAAGACAAAGCTAACTGTATAAATATTAGCACACACACTCCATCTGCATACTATTTACTTGTTCATTACGAAAAGAATGAACGAGATAATATCTTGTATACATTTAATAATATTATTATCAAAACAAAATGCATCATAATCATCATTATTTCAGCCGAAAGATGTCCACTGCAGGACATAGTCCTCCCCACATTGACCGGCATTTCTTTCTGCCAGCAATGTGCCCTGCCCATGGTCACTTAAGTCTGGCAATTCTTTGGGCTACGTCGTCGGTAACCTTGGTTCTTATGCGGATGTCTTCATTTCTGATTTGATCGCTCAATAAAACAAACAAAATGCATACTAACTTGTAATAGTCATTAGAGGGCACAGCCTCCTTCAGTCTCGCGAATGCTTCCCGAGCAGAATTGAACATTTCCCTGGCTTTTACACAGGCTGGCATAACTGAAATAACATTACTAAAGTTCAAATCGGAGAACTTGTGGTGCTTAATTTTTACCCGACTGCGGCGAAGCCCAAAAGGAGGGTTCTTCGTTTATGTCTTTTTGCAACACAATTTTCCTTCTTTCTTTCATTCAATACTTACCGGCGGCACTTCCATCGTAATGTATCACTTGGAGCAATGTGGACGCTTCGCGCATTATTTTGCCGACATCATTGCAGGCGTCCCGAATAGCCTACACCAAAGAGCGAGTTAAGATTATTAACAAAATTAAACAGAAAATATAATTAAGTTTGGCTGAACGGTACACTCAACGAAAAACAACATTTATGATCAGAAAATTTCAACCTACATCTGTTGACTCGTAATTTTCATTGATATGATTTCGAAATTGTGTGAAAATGAGGGCTGCATTTTCACTTATGCTTAGAATATCACTCATTTTCTCCGATTTCTAAAACACAGACCGATCACAAACACAAAACTATTAGTAATATAATATTGATTTTGTTAATTGTCAAATCAAGTCAAATGTCATACTTAAACTTTTTTAACAAGCTAGCCACTAGCCTTTTAGGAATAAAAAAATAATGGCAACTGTGTGATTACAGGCCTTTTTCTTTTTTTGGAGGGTGGAAAATCATCAAATGACGCCTCCCTGGGCAGTGCGGTAGGGAGTGTCAGACTTCTATGGGCATCCATGTTACTTCATAGCCCTATGTTTCCGAAGCCGCGATATTTCTTTCGAACAACCCGCCACCCCGACATTAATATATTATTATATTTTTATCAATTTTCTGATCTCATTGATTAAAAAAAAAAATACATTGCGTGATGGATGATAAACGAAGTGTAATCGTGTTTCTGAATGAATGTACCAAAAGAACCTAACTTGTATGAGGGCCAGCTCTCTTCGCGCATTGTGTTAATCCCGTTAGGGCGTGGGCACACGATGCGTTGCGGCGGCGGTGCGGCGCGATTTCGACCAATCGGCGGGCACACGACCAGTGAAATTGAAGGCCGATTCGTCGGAATCACGCCGCACCGCCGCCGCAACGCGTCGTGTGCCCCCGCCCTTAGGTTATATAATGTTCTGTGGTCATTGTCTGTGGTGTTAATTTTGAAACCTTTGAAAGCGATCAACGTTTCCGAGGCGTAATCATGGCGTAATTATATTTTTATTTTGCTCACTACGCTCGCTAATACATCCTCGACTATAATTCTGCAAAAGAGGGCAGAGTGCTTCCAATTTTCAGTCCCAAAGAGTATTACTATGGCAGAAGAGAGCCCTCTTGCGGCATTTCGAAGCATTCAAATTCGAAACGCCCTCAGGATTTCTTTCCCTAGAACTAAAGTTCTATAGCTACTAGACCAGTGTAGCGGGGTTTTTTGCCGCCGGGGCCAACTCTAATTTGGCCGCCCTCTATAAATTCGTTGTTAGTTAAAAAAGCTAGCACAAAGTCAAGTTTAATATTATTTGAAAACATTACACTTCGCACGTCGCGTGCTTCAGCTTCAACCAAGAGGGCACTAAGGCTGAGGCTACAGTGGGCAGCGATTTGCGATGCGACTGGAAGAGCGAAGAGAAAATAGAGAAAAAAGAGCGATGTACGGTGTAGCCATATACGTGAGCATTCATTTACTTGATTTAATCAGGTCGCGGCGCGGCCTAATGTAGCCTCAGCCTAAAATGTAAGAGCGAGCGAAGCGAGCTGGATTTTTTTTGGCTTTGACATAAGAAAGGTGATTTATATTATTTGTTATTCATTTTATTATTTAAAAAAATGCATATTTAACTTACTTTTACTAGTAACGCATTCAAGTATTGGACACAGAAAACGCGGCGGTAAGAGAGAGCGAGCGTAGCGAAGTAGAAAATTTTAGTGGCATGCGGCAGACCAAAATATTTACGTAGGGCTAGTTCGAAAAGCCGCCCCGGGGCAGGAAAATACATCACTGCTTGGTTGTCCTTAGTTTTGCAACATAGGTCCCGATTACAATCTATATAAGTACATATTATTATAATAAAACTGTGTCTGTACATTGAATATATTAAAAAAAAATTGAGGGGGGTTTAGAAACAGTAATAGAGCACGAATCGAAAAAAAAAAGTCTGTCTGTTTGTTTGTAAGCCGCGGTCAACAGCTGGGAAATAGAGAAAAAAAACATTTTCCGTATGTGATCAATTGATCAACTTATCATTTATTTTTGTAATTATGGATTACATGAGCAAGATGCTTAATATTCACACCTGTTTGGTTTTCCAAATATTATAAATAACTTAATAACTTAATTAAGTACATATACGTAAATGTTAGAACAAGACTATAATATACGCTCGACACACTACTGTTTGGTTTCCCAAATGTTATTTAGATAAATAAATTATATGTAATTTTAATTCAGTATAGGAGTTAGTTCTGGCGAGCTTCGAGATTGGATAGCAGTCCCCTAATACTTAAGTCATATACGACCTCCTCGATCTTCTTCACGTCGTATTTCAGAGCATCAACACGTTTGCGTAGGTGTTCGCTTTGCAAGTTCAGAAGCCTGGTTACAGAGAGAAAAATAAATATATAATTAGAAAATACAAAAGAAGAAGGAGCAATTTAGTTCCTGTACTAACAGTGGACATAATTATTACATATTAGGAGTGACCTTTGGACATACAAAAAATATTGTTATCAAATTGCGAAAGTTGGACACGAATAAATTAATCACGTTTAATATTTGAATGTACGAACAGCAGTATTTTTTTTTAGATTTGTTATCGACATGCTGTCATAGAATAAAATGTTAGGATTGATATATTTGCTCAACATTTTGATCATGGGCTCTCATACTAACGTGTTAGTTTACAAATATGCTGCACTGTGCGCGAAATGGATCTAAAGCTTAGTTGTAAATGTTACAATGCGCATTATGCGGCACAAATGTTCAGCTTGAGTTTTCAGTGGCTCAATAGCGAATTAATGCAATACACTCAACAACCACGATTACTTTGAAACGAGAAATTACCTCGAGCCTATCGATATTCTAGCTCGCTAACACAAGTTTAGCTATATTTAAAAATAAACTGGGGTTCAAGTAAGTTCATTCTTTAAAAAAACGAAATATTCAACAAATAAAGTTATTTACCTGAAGCTTGCGTTCAGCCCCAGTACAAACTTAGATATCTGCACAGTTTTAGCGTAGTCACACGCGGATGCGGCGTTCACAGCCAAACGAGCCTGAAAACGATAATAATACGTACATTTTAATGATAACAAAGATTGTATTCGTTTATTATTAAGCTATTAATAATAGGAATAAGGAATTGATAAAATAAGGAATGAGTACATATTATGAAGTCTGAAAGGCAGGCGCCTTTTTGCCGAGATTAAAAAAAAACACTCACCCCCGACTTTAGGAATCGAACCAGGTTGGACTTAGTTTATAGTTATCTGTGGTCAAAATAAAATACTTCAAGAAATAAAATAAAAAATACTTCAATAATAAAAAAAATAAAATACTTCATGGAATAAAAAAATAAAAAACCACGAGTGTGAATAAATACACTGCATTCTGAACCAAATACTATTGCAATAAGAGCCAGTTTTTTTTAAGAAATGTATCGAAAATTATATTTCAGAGAGCTTCAGTTCAACTGTCTGTACTTTAGATGCATTGACACTCAGATCAAATAACAGACAGATAGAACATGCGCAAAAAACAATGTGAAGTTACCTAATATTTATGTGTGCGTGACAGCATTGTAGGGACATGTGCATCTGTGCGTGTGTAAAGTTGCTAGGTATTGATAAAAACTCCCACAATTTTTTCAATGATTGTACTAATGTTTAAAGTTTGAATTAATGCACTTTTGCATAAAGGTGCTTAAGTAGTATTAATTGAACAGAAAAATAATTATAAAATAAATAAAGGTGGAATAAAAGTTAAATGCATAATAAAGTTTAAGTTAGCTTGTTCCCGCCGTGCTAAATAAAATTATTATTGAGTAGAATTTTTTTAGGAAAGCTTACAGACTAATAACTATAATTATAACAATCATATATATATCTAAATTGCTAATAACAAGCTTCCACAGATAACTTCAAAATTATAAACCTCCTCTTAGTTACTTCCAAAATTACAGTATAAAACTACCAACTTTCAACACAACAAAAAAACAAACAAACTTAATACTGCAGTACAATAAAAGTATTGATTAATCAAAACGTTGTCTGCCTATTTAATTGTTACCTTTTAACTTAAGCTCACTTGTAAAATAAAGATTTTAAGTGTTAGCAGGTGCCTCCTGTACAAAAAATGGCTTTGCTAATAGTTTCCTGACTGTGCTTGCTTTTTTGCAGAAAATATCAATGTCAGGTTCGCAAGAAATTTCGTTAAAACTGCGACTGGCCCTCGAAAAGTGAATGTTGTGTATGTAATGTAACTGTATGAATGTATTATTATTTCTATTATGAGTCAGTGATACTTGAATTAAATGATTTTAGTTTTATTTTGTAATTACTAACACTAAATTAATTTTATTAATTAATATCAGACAAGAACAATATTTTATAACGTTTTCTGGAAATGTATCCTGTAACATAATTATTTATGTGTAGGTTTTACTCACAATGCAAATTCCCCTAATTCAAGGAGACTTATTTCGATGTAAACTGGCAACACAGACCAATAACTGCCAATATTTTTGAGTTGAAAATACTATAGGGAAAATTAATAACAAAACAATAAAATAAACAATAGTAACCCGTGGAAAGTATTCCATCTTCTTTTCTTTGTTTTTGGAAATAACTTTTACAATGTTTAAAGCCACAAGACGGCATGATTTGACATAAAATAATAAGTCATTTGTGACGTCTAAGCAGTACGACACGTATCTTAGTACTGACGCGAGATTGTATTCGCATTTGAATTTGTATTTGCTGTGGTATCTTCACTCTCGTGTTCTACGCGCTCTATCTGCCTGTTATTTGATCTGAGCATTGACAGATACAAATATTATGCACATTCGCTAGTTCTAAATACAGCGACGCGCTTCTAATTAGGTATTCAGTTAAGTGGCGCCTAGTGTTAAAAACTGGCAGTACATGCTCACTAAAGAAGCGGCAGACAAAACTTGCTTAACTGTTCTCGGATGAAATATAAAATAAGTAAACATAATATTATAAATGGATGCCATTATGGAATACCTTACCATTTCTGAGCACAGCATCAGAAGTCCATGGAAATATTCCTCTATGGACAAGTGGAAGGCACTTTCTCCCTCTTTTGTGCTTGCTGAAATGAATACAAAAACTATTACACAAATTACTGAAAAGATAACCATGTTATCGTGAAATATTTAACAGGATATTTGTTACTAGGCGTGCCCCGCGGCTTCATATGCAAATATCGGTGCCACCCCCAATAGCTATATGACTGTAATACATCATTGGAAACGTATTTGTGAGTTGAACAAAAGTTACTATGGCGCAAAGTTTTAAATATTAGTCCGTTCCGAATTATGCGCTAAAATACAGCAGGTTAACCTTTTTTAATAAATAAATACAGCTTAAAATACTTGATCATTGTGTTTTATGTATTTATAAAAAACCTTTTATGACTGGCCACCACTTAGTTACTGGGTAACACCCCTTGGTAAGACTAGTTGTCAGACTTTCAGGTTTCTGACCACCTGTAACGATTGTCCAATCCACAAATAACAGAAAATTAATTTGGAACTTTGTAATATAATAAATTAAGGCCAACAATGACCTAATCAAAAAAGAGAAGATCTTCGACAAAAAGTATAGAATACATATAGGCACAAGAGAAGAATGGACAATCGAGAGTGATCCATCTATGGCGGTCTGCTATACAGATGGATCAAGGAAAGAATCAACTAAGCTATCCGGCTCTGGAATACACATACCAAGACTGGAAATAAATAGATCATTCTCACTAGGAACAGGCGCAAGTGTGTTCCAGACAGAAATACATGCCATTATGGAATGTACCAGAATAATTGGAAACGCCCTTACAGGTGATCTTTCCAAAATAGTTATATACAGTGATAGTCAAGCAGCACTCAAAGCACTGAACAAAGTGGAAGTTACATCTGCACTGGTTAAAGAGTGTAAGGAAGCACTCAACCAGCTAGCGGAAAGAGCAGAAGTAACAGTCGCATGGGTCCCTGGTCATCAAGGACACGAAGGGAATGAGATAGCGGATGAGTTAGCCAGAAAAGGAGCAGATGAAACCTTTGTGGGACCAGAGCCCAGGCTACCGATCCCACATAACATAACAAAAGGAATCATCCATAGAATAACCACAGGAGAGTCAAATAAAAGATGGAATGCAACAGAAGGTTGTCGACAATCGAAAATCTTCTTAAAGTCATATGATGAAAAGAAATCCCACAAACTACTCAGAATGAGCAGGGGAAACATAAGACTAGTAGTAGGGATCGCAACAGGACACTGTGGACTCAATAGACACCTGACGACTATGAAAGTAAAGGAAGATCCCATATGCCCAGCATGTGGAGAAGCAGAAGAAACAAGTTTCCACCTTGTGGCGGAATGCACAATGTATGGGCCACTCAGATGGGAAATCCTAGGAACAGATGAGATTAATGAAGAGAAGCTCGCAGAAATCTCTACCGAACAACTGGTGAGCTTCTGCAAGGCGACAGGAAGATTCGCGATGCCGACCACCAGTAACCCATGAAGGGGATCCACCAAAATGGGGAACTGGGCGAAATAATCCACAACGAAAGGACTGATCGCCCGTCTGGTGTCTGCCGGCGTCCCCGAAGATAAATAGAATAGAAATAGAATATAATAAATTTTAGTCAGTTCCAAAATACCAATCCAACATTGTATCATACAACCCCGGTCCTCGGTCCCGGTTGGGACCTAAGTTCACACAAATCCTGGCATCGTCCTTCAACTGAGGGAGTCAAGTCTAAGGATTCCTTAAGGTTGCTTGAAAACAAATAAATAACTACTAATATCTATATTATACTTACTGCCTAACACCTGAGCACAATATGAATGTGTAGCGAGTTTTCCATTCTCCAACCAAACAGTGAGTGCAATCAGGAAGCAGAATTTTTGCACAATGCTGCGCCAGTGTTCTTGGTATCTAAAGAAAACACATTTTGCTGCTGTCAAGTAAATGTAAATATTCAGGTGTAGCATAGTCAGCCTACCACACAGGCCTCCCATTTCCATCTATAGGTGAGAAATGTGAGAATTGGCTGTAATACACCACACTTGACCACACGGGCCCAGTAGCTATTGCGTATCTTTTTAATGTCAGTGGCTATCATATAGTGTCCATAAATTAATTAACTGTCTGTGTTATGGTTTGGTACATTTTTTTTTTAATTTAACCATTTGACAGTTACTTGATGGACACTATATGATAGCCACTGACATTAAGATAAAGATACGCAATAGCCCTGCTGTTCAGTTTGGTAGATGTCACATGGTAGTAGTACCGAACGCCAAAAACAATCATGGTGCATGTGACAGCACCGAAATATCGGGAAATATCCCATATTCAGTATTAATAATAGCCTTACTGCCGCACTCAGAGAGCTTTAATGATTACTTAGGCCAACACTTTGTAAAGGTTCTGACAGTTTTGTCATACAAAAACTGTCAGATGTATGATGTCAGACTATCAGAAAGAGTTGCTTGTATGTTATGAATTTGAAACAACTCTGTGTGGTAGCAAAATTAAAAAGACTTGATTCAGGATGTTGCAATATTGGCTCTCTTTATTTGTAAGACAAATTTTTTACTTTGCGCTCTATTTCCACAAATGAACTGTTTACTATAAAAAAAATCCAAACCCATTTAATTTCAATAGTCAGTGGGCATTATTTATTTTTAATATCATGTTAGAGCCCAAACCCCCTCCGAAATCTCGGACATCTAAGGAGAAACTAATCAATCCCAGACGGAATATCACATGTTTCAAATTCGCTTCACTCGTACCGTTGTATTATACCCTATGTGGCAGATCAAGGGCCCTTGGTTGGGCTTGGCTTTGCGCTTGCTTAATCCGGCACTGACTTGAACTATTTTGAAAAGAATCAACAAATAAACACAAATATTTTAATAAAATAAGATGCATACTAACTTGAAATAGTTACTGTTCAACAGAGCCTCTGCCAGGTTTTCAAATAAATCCCGAGAAGAAGAGAATAATACCCTGGCTTTGAGACAGGATGCCTTAACTGAAAGAAACATATCATTAAGTTAAAATCGAAGATAGATTAAAAATTACATGTAGTACCACACCTACATGTTTGTTTTAATGCAATTTGTTCTATGAATGTTTGCTATTCTTACTTACCGGCTTCAGCGTCTTCGTGGTGTATTCCTTGGAGTAATGTTGTCACTTGGCGCGATATATTCCCGGCCTCTTTGCAGATGGAAACAATAGACTGCAATAAAAGAGCGTGATTAAATTAAATAATTCGGTCGCAATGGCGATAAAAGTGCGCTAAGTAGGTACACAGGAAACGTCAGAATTTCAAGTTTTAAGATTGCTAAGATAGATGGATATCACAACAAAATAAAACAGAGAATACACAATGGAACAGAATTTTCTGCCATACTGACAAAAAGAACTTAGTTTACATCAACATTTTGCAACCTACGGCTCTTAACTCTTGATCATGGTCTAATTGCTCTTGAAGGTTTATAAACATGCTGTTTGCTTCAGCAATATCACACATTTTTACGGATTTTGATTGTAGCAGTAACAATAAAATAAACAGCGGAACACTTTCTTGGGCAGATTATTTTGAGTCCCTATAATGCACGTCACAGCAACGTACGTACCAGCAGTGCACGACACTGGAATGTACAACACAGGAGTGTACGACACTGTAATTGGCGACATCGCGATGTCGCCAATTGCTGGGGTGTACCTTGCTGGCTCGACCCGAGAATGTACAGCACGCCAATCGGCGACATCGCCCGACTGGTTGGCCGACTGGTCGGCTCGAAATTTTGGGACTTGGATACTAGGTAATTGAGCTAGGTAGTGCTGTCCGAAAGACGATTGATTGCGTGATTGAAAAATTGATAGGGACTCGATCAGCCATTGACCGTTATAACACGTTCCATTTTAAGTGTGTTATGTCCAGCGATATTTATATTTATATTATAATTATTACAATTTATATTTTACTTTCACCAGGAATTTAAAAAAGGCGAATAAAAACTCTGTGAAAATTGCATGGAAAAAGTAAGTAAGGGTGCGATATTTGAAATTTGTTTGTTTATTGTCTAAAGTATTATGACTTTTGGGTCCAAATTTTAATGCATGAAATAAAAAAAAACAAACAAAAAAAACTCGATTCACTTTGGCTGGGATCGAACTCACGTCACAAGATTGTAAAGCAGCGCTGTACCCCCAGCTGGCTTGTTATAAACCGTGGCGAATATGTAGATCTTAAGCCTGAAAAACACATGCTACTAGAAAAGCATGCTTGTTTGTTAGTAGGTAGTATTGTCCTAAAAAGCATGCTTTCCGAGTGTGCACATTTGCTCTGAAGCACAGACCTCAAAAGCATACTTTTTACGATCATATTCTTTTTATCACGTCTGAGTGACATTATCTTAAGCCGCGTCCCCACTAGAGTCGGGCAGCCGTGCCACATGAGTTGACATGAGTGTGGACGTAAGCGAGGCATGAGCCGCGTGGGCGTGGACTAACAGGAACGTTTGGCCGCATCTCCAATTAGGCCGCGCGGCTCCGTGAGACTGAGACGCGCCCTAACAGGAACGTTTCGGGTGACTTTAGTGGGGACGCGGCTTTACAGTCTTTTATTGGAGACACTGACAGACAACAACAAAAAGGTGAAGGTGAAAGGGGAAACACGAAAAAACATAAAATAGTAAAACCAATGGTACATTTGCTCTAAAGCACAGACCTCAAAAGCGTACTTTTTACGATCATACTTCTTTTTAGCACGTCTGAGTGGCATTATCTTAAGCTGCGACCCCACAAAATCCACGCGGCCTAATAGGCAACAACTACCGGCGGCGTCCCGACTTAGGCCGCGCGGTTCTATGAGGCCGAGCAGCGAGCCTAACAGGAACGTTTCGGGTGACGTAAGTGGGGACGCGGCTTTACAGTTTTAAATTGGATACACTGACAGAAAACAACAAAAAGGTGGCAGCACGATAAAAAAAACCTAAAAAATAGTAAAACCAAAGAATATCAAAAAAGAGGTTTTAGACATCGTGATAGAAAGCACGAAAAATAGACTGGCTTGCGATTAGGTAGCATACTTATTTACAAATATTCGCCACGGTTTATAACAAGCCAGCTGGGGGTACAGCCACAGGGTACAGCGCTGCTTTACAATCTTGTGACGTGAGTTCGATCCCAGCCAAAGTGAATCGAGTTTTTATTGTTTGTTTTTTTATTTCACCAAATGACATTATCTACTCGTGCTGTACACCGTGCACCGGCTAGGGCTTGATAATTTGAATCGCTTGCTCTTGCATCCAAGTTGAGGGAGTCCCGGTCAACGGAGCGTCATCCACTTCGCTGGGCTCCTACATCTGAATGGTTTCTAAAAGAATCAAAATAAAAAACAAACACATAAAATAAAATAAAAACAACATGACTCGATTCACAAAAAGAAAATCCACAACCTATGCTGGCGAATTTACTCCTTGTATGCATCATGCCCGAGCGTACACAAAGCACTGCCTGCAGGGCCTGCTTGCAGTTACTGCCAAAGAAGGTGTTGCTCCCACAAAGCTTCGATATTTTGTGTAAGTAGTCCATCTCAGAGATGCTGCACAGCTTGCAGTATTTGGAGTGGGGAGATCGTGCATTGGGCTAGCAGAACGAAACTGCGGCCTTGCGGTAGGGTGAACAATTAAAATATCGGCCCTGCATAAATACATACAATACAATTTGCAGTGTCACTGCAGGCAGTGCTTTGAGTAGGGACCTATAGACCCTATAGACCCATATATAAAAATAATAGACAGACACATTAGAAACAAAGTGGAAAAAAGTGACACACCGCTACAGAGAAATCAACACGCATATATGGAGGGCAAGTCCACGGAGACAGCTCTCCATAACATAGCGGTAAGAATCGAAAGAGCGTTAGAAAACAAAGAATTTGCATTGGGCTGCTTTTTCGACGTGGAGGGAGCTTTTGACAAAGCCAACTCCACAGCGATCAAGGCCGCTTTACAAAGGGAAGGCATAGCAAGCTACATGTCAAGATGGATAGAAAACGTACTAAGACACAGAGCAATTAAATTCAGGCCGAATTAGGCAACAATACCATCACAGTGAGAGCGGTGAGGGGCTTTCCCCAGGGAGGATGCGTCTCGCCGCTCCTATGGTGTTTGCTGCTTGACGATTTGCTTGAGAAGCTAAACAAGATGCACATATATATACAAGCGTACTCGGACGATGGAGTGCTATTAATCACTGGAAAAGTACTTAGCACCATAAGTGACGTAATGAAGAAAGGAATTAGGGCTACCCTCGAATGGTGTAGGGAAAGGGGACTGAACCTCAACCCCACTAAAACGAAGCTAGTCCTTTTTACAAAAAGAAAGAAATACGAGGAGTTATCACCAATATACATAGACGGTGAACGGATAGAAGTAACTAAGGAAATAAAATACTTAGGAGTGATCTTAGACAAAACCATGTCATACAAGACGCATATAAAAGAAACATGTGAGAAAGCAAAAATTGCATTACTACAATGCAGAAGAGCTATAGGTAGAACCTGGGGAATGAAACCGGCCATAGTAGCCTGGATATATAATGCCATCATCATACCCAGAGTTATACACGGAGCAATAGTATGGTGGCACAGAACACAAATCAAGACTAACAGCACAGAGCTAGCAAAAGTTCAAAGAATGGCCGGGTTAATGATCTCTGGGGCAATGAGGACGACTCCCTCAGCGGCCCTGGATGTCATACTAGGAATGATACCGCTTAGTCTACAAGTTAAGAAAAGAGCGTTGGAGCAGTGGTTCAAACTGAAAAGCTTGAACCTCTGGAAAGGCAATTTTATGGACAAAGGTCACTCGGAGATAGCAAAACCGTACGAAGACAATCTATCAATGATTATGGCCAACAATGACCTAATCAAGAAAGAGAAGATCTTCGACAAAAAGTATAGAATACATATAGGCACAAGAGAAGAATGGACAATCGAGAGTGATCCATCTATGGCGGTCTGCTATACAGATGGATCAAGGAAAGAATCAACTAAGCTATCCGGCTCTGGAATACACATACCAAGACTGGAAATAAATAGATCATTCTCACTAGGAACAGGCGCAAGTGTGTTCCAGACAGAAATACATGCCATTATGGAATGTACCAGAATAATTGGAAACGCCCTTACAGGTGATCTTTCCAAAATAGTTATATACAGTGATAGTCAAGCAGCACTCAAAGCACTGAACAAAGTGGAAGTCACATCTGCACTGGTTAAAGAGTGTAAGGAGGCACTCAACCAGCTAGCGGAAAGAGCAGAAGTAACAGTCGCATGGGTCCCTGGTCATCAAGGACACGAAGGGAATGAGATAGCGGATGAGTTAGCCAGAAAAGGAGCAGATGAAACCTTGTGGGACCAGAGCCCAGGCTACCGATCCCACATAATATAACAAAAGGAATCATCCATAGAATAACTACAAGAGAGTCAAATAAAAGATGGAATGCAACAGAAGGTTGTCGACAATCGAAAATCTTCTTAAAGTCATATGATGAAAAGAAATCCCACAAACTACTCAGAATGAGCAGGGGAAACATAAGACTAGTAGTAGGGATCGCAACAGGACACTGTGGACTCAATAGACACCTGACGATTATGAAAGTAAAGGAAGATCCCATATGCCCAGCATGTGGAGAAGCAGAAGAAACAAGTTTCCACCTTGTGGCGGAATGCACAATGTATGGGCCACTCAGATGGGAAATCCTAGGAACAGATGAGATTAATGAAGAGAAGCTCGCAGAAATCTCTACCGAACAACTGGTGAGCTTCTGCAAGGCGACAGGAAGATTCGCGATGCCGACCACCAGTAACCCATGAAGGGGATCCACCAAAATGGGGAACTGGGCGAAATAATCCACATCGAAAGGATCAAAGGACTGATCGCCCGTCTGGTGTCTGCCGGCGTCCCCGAAGATAAATAGAATAGGGACCTATATTGAAACATGCAGAATCATCACTGGCTTTCTTACTGTTTTATATCAAATTCGCAAGAGTGGCTCTCTCTGAAGTCCGAAGAGAGGTGTTGATTGCTCCTCCGAAAAATATAAACAAGAGACTGAGAAACGTCAAGCCGCATCCCCATTAGAAGCCGCGCGGCATTTAGGCTGCGAGGCTCGGCCTCGCGGCCGGCAAGAATCCCACCGAGTCACAGTGTGACACGATTGGGTTTGACTCGTTGGGAACTCATTATATTATTTAGTTAGACGAATGGCACCGCACTCGTAAATAAGGTAGGTACTTAATAAATGTGCTGTTATTAAGGATTTGTATTTTCTATCGAAATATTCAGAAGTCCAGGAAACAATCCCTAATGCTGGAACCACGGGTAACGAGAACGACTCCTACTGTAGGTAAATGAAACCTTCGGACTACGCTACCATTAAACCGCGTAAAAAAATATTTTGTTTTTACTTAATTTATTTTTTCAAATTCAAATTTAGAATCATTCAAAAAGGTTTACAAAATAAACTTTCTTCAAAAGAATTAAAAAATGGCCAGTATTTTTTGAGTTTAAGAACTTTATACAAAATATCCCTAGACAGTGTTGTGTGTATTATAATAAAAGTATTCTGTGGTGAGAGCAGCGGTGACCCAGTGGTGGCGGCCCCGACTTACGAACAGTAGGTCGTGGGTTCGAACCCAGGCAGGCACATTACTTTGTGTAATTTATTTCAACACCTCTTCTCTCAAAACGGTGTAGGAAACCGGCATGTCTTAGAACCAAAAAATTCGAATACATGTGACATCTACCAATCCGCATTGAGCCCGCGTAGTAGATTATAGCCCATTCCCTCTCAAAAGAGAGGAGGCCTGTGTCCCAGCAGTGGGAACATTAATAGGCTGTTGACGATGATGATTCTGCGGTGCGCAACCTGTAATCCTAATCCCAGATGGATTACAGGTTGCGCACCACACCATTCATGCGCACTACACAGCTTGTAACTTCTTTCCATGCAAACGCAAAATTGAATCGTGGATGTTTGATTGTTCCATTGAATAGGTAAATCCACCCCACTGACCATCCTTTATAAGCAAATACAGCAATATCCACTTTTTTCTCAAATGAGCCTGATGATGGCGCCACCATCTAAGTAAAATTTCAAACTTTTTTTTAAAGTAATAGCGCTGCTAAAACAGCAATATCCCGTGTAAAAAGTAGTTTCAATTTTAATGTTCGGTGTAAAAATAGCAAAATCCAAAAGACTGTCAAAACCAAATGCAGCAAAGTACCAACTAGCCAATCACGGAGCGTTATTCAGTATGGCGGCAACGGTTATAAGGGTGCAAATCCAGCAAAATCCTAAAGTAGGAGGTTCAAATACAGCAATATCCTACTGTCATGAACAAAAACAGCAATATCCAGTAATTTTTTCAATATGTTAACGTCATCGTCAACTCTATCAAGCACTATTGTGAGAATCCCACAATGGGAGTCATGTAGAGAATATTTTAAAACATTAGGCATGTTAACGGTACCAAGTATAAAATGTATTAGTACTACTCAGCCACTTTGCAAAATACATACACGAGCACGAATCAAAAGAAGAACGTGAACTAAGAGAGAACACTAGAAGAAATGTTATAAAAAATAAAATATTGCTTCTAAACTTAATATTGCTAAACATTGCTCCAAATATCAAGCAGTAGAATTATTTAATAGGTTGCCTACTGACTTTTAAGAACATTGATTTACAAAGCTACGCTTTTCAAAACTAAACTTAAAGTATTCCTATTAAATAAATGTTTATACTCTTCCGAATTGGTGACAAGTGATGGTAAATAGTTGTTATTAAATTTTTTATTTTTTTTATTTAATTTAATTTTTTTTTTTTATTTAATATTTAATTTTTTTTTTTTAAATATTAAATATTTATTTTTTTGTACCTGTCTAATACTTATTACATTACCATTAATAATTTAATATATTCAAGACATAATTAAATTTTTACATTTACTTAATATTAATAATTAATAATAATTTGACGTGAGACTATTTACAATCATCTTGACTATTTACTTTCTACTGACATAATATTTTATTTTTATTGTAATTTGAATAAATTTTTATGTTAAATGCAATAATTTATTATTTACAAAGCTGTATTAACCTATGTAATAGAACATTCAAACACAATGCGAATTGTTACATGAATAAATAAATACCTAATCGTTTAATTATTATACTTTAAAGCTTAATTTTAATAATTATATAATCGCTTGTGCATGTGTACCTATTTTAACATCCCCATTGCAATACAATACAATTTTGTTCAAAAAACATGGGTATGATTATCAAAATTAGTTTTATTTAAATTCCCAAAAAACACAAACCAATCAAACATGGATATTGCTATGTTTGCTTCTATAAGATTCAAATGTTCTCTCACCACCGGGAGCGTCTATTTGTATCATATTGCTCAAAATCTGGATTGTTATATTACAAGTGGTGAGGGTGCGCCATTATGGCGGAAGCGCCAGGGTATTCAAATTTTCTTACGCGTTTTGCAATTAGCAGGTTATTGTCAGGTTAAACACTAATCACAAATTAATGTTTAGTGTTAATTTTTTAATAGTTTGTATTAATATAATGCCAAAAATCACATTTTTATAATTTAATCTAGAATAAAATTAAAAATGATTTCAAATCCTATATTTTTAATCTGCTGTCACGTGATTGCAAACGCTTGCCATATGTCACAGATCTCAAAAGTCAAAACAAGCTGTCGTCAAACGTCAAACACGTTTACAACCATTTACAACAACGCACGCAACTTGTTTGTACTTCTCTGTATTTTCTTATTTTGCGATCTTACCGACGAATTAATCTGTGAACTACTTAATATTAATACTACGATGGAATCTAGATTCACTAAAGGGAATAGTTCCAACTTACCAAAGATAGATTATTTGATGGTGGCAAACTTTTTTGCAAGAAACAAAGACTTTTGTGGTTCAGAATTCAGGAACGTGAAAACATCTTTGTAAGTACAGTAAAGTTTTATGTTGCTATTTATCTATCTACAAATACATAAAAAACATTCAAGTACATATGCAATAGATGATTTTCTGCTTTTTATATCTATTTTATCGTGTTTAGAACTTCGTTTAAATCATTGTTTACAGAGTTAGGTTATGTGCGTAAAATAATAAGTTTGTAACAGCTCGTTTGTTTGATTGTTTCAGATCTTCAAGAGAATCTTATGGCGATGATGCTGTTGGATATGTCCAAATAAAAAGAGACCTAAATGTGTGTACTATTAAGTGTCGTGTATGCCCTGAGCACAAAGTTCGCTCTACGCCTTACGCAGTCACTGTTATTGTGAACGAAAAGAATGGTGCTGTCGTGAGTTCTAAATGCCATGATTGTGCGGCATCGGCAGGCGGTTGCAAGCATGCCGTTGCTTTTTTTAATGTGGTTACATCGGAGAAGTGAAGAACCTTCTTGCACACAAGTCAACTTTATCCAAAGTTGGTTCGTCAATAAAATATGTAACGGCCTTGGAAATGGGATCAGGAATAGCGTCAACATCTGAAGATACAAAGGCATCAAAAACTGTGAGCTACTAAGACATGTGCAAAATAATCCAAAGGATTTTGATACAATAACAATGTCAGTTATCTCTCATGTATGGAGATCAAATTTGTGAAGAATTAAAAAAAAAATATGTTCATCATTTACTAGAGATATTTTAGTAAAGGCGGATCAAAGTACAAGGGATCAAGCCGAAAGCCACTTATGGCATGAGCTAAGGTTTGCTCGAATAACAGCATCAAAATCTTATGAAGTCGGTAAATGTCAGACTAGAGATGGGGCATTAGTCGGGCTGATCATGGGTGGTAAAGTGCCTGATACACCAGCTATTAAAAGAGGCAGAGTGTTGGAAAATAAAGTGCTTGAGGTACTACAGACAAAGCTAAATAAAAAAAATCAGAGAGGTGGCCTTTTTTTAAGTAAAAGTTTTTTCATGATTGCTGGTTCACCAGATGTAATAAATAGGTCAGGATTTTATTATTGAAATTAAATGTCCATATTGTCCATTTAGTGAAGAAACTTATAAAAACTACATACAAAATGGAAAGCCAACAAAAAAGTTTTACTCACAAATGCAATTACAAATGTATGTTTGTGGTATAAAAAAATGTTATTTTTGTGTTGCAGATAGTAAATTTCAAAATAATAATAAAGTTGAAATTATATGTGTAGAATACGACGAAGCATATTAAATGTCAAATCTATAATGGAAACTAGTGATATTTTGGAAAACCCAGATCTATCCATTACCTATTGTTTAAAATGTCATAGATGTAATTTGATAATAAAATTCAGTATTTTATTTCAGTTTTTTATTTACCTTTAGCAACGTTTAATTAAACCTATAGGTATACACTTATTTATTTATTTACTGTTGCGAGACGGTCGTATTATAGGAACACGAAGAAAAAAAGAAGGAACCACGGGTTTTTCCAGTATTTTAAGGACCACGAAGAAAAAAAGCTCCTAGTTTTATTATTGCAATCACGGCGATTAAGTACCCGAAATAGAATGGGCTGGAAACCGCATTTATAACATTCACAGAACTAACAAGTGTTAATTCTGACTTTCCTACAAAATATGTAGGTACTATCCAGGAAAAATCACTTTTAGCGCAGGTGAAGCTGAAGAAAGCCACGGACAAGCTAGTAGTAGCAAAGCAAGTAGTATCTTCAAAAGTACCTACAGAGGTAGGTACATTGAAAAAGAAACGGGTAAGTACATAATTATATTCCTAGAGGCGAGTACATTGCATTGGTGCACACCTAAAACGCAAATTCTGGGAGGCCGTGCGGGGCAAACGTACTACATCCCATAACGACCAACTGCTCATAACTCAACCTCCAGCTGCAGCAGCCTAATAATTAAGAAATAAATAATGTTAATGATGGATAATTTTAAGCTGTTTTTTTATCGGTTAAGTAATAATAGTATTCAGCCTCCCGATTTATTTTAGGTCTAGCAAGGCGGAAGATTTCATTAATTGGGAGAAGGAAAAAAAGTCAGCAAATGAAATCTGCTTTTGACTTCAGCGAGATGTTAACATGCATTATAACTACCTAGGCTCTGTTTCCACTAGGTGCCGCGTAGAAAATAACCAGGACCGACAGTAACGTGTCCTCCGAATCTGAAGCACAGAATCATCTTACTTTCTAAACATGCAATGCCTTTTAAAACTAAACTTGGAAGTTGGAACAGTCCAGGGTAGCCCGCGAAATTCAAATTTTTCTTAAGTTTTTTGCAATTTGCAGGCCAGTGATAGGTGGTATGTTGATGAACATTTGATTCGCGGCTGTAAGACGTTTAAAGTTACAGAATTATAATCATCAAAATCATTAATACAACCCTCCGAGCTCATAAAGGTTCCGGAATGGCTTTGACCTTGTAAAAAGTAATTTTTAAACCTTTATGAGCTCGGAGGGTTGTATTAATGGTTTTGATGATTATAATTCTGTAACTACATACGTCTTACAGCCGCGAATCAAATGTTCATCAACATACAACCTATCACTGGCCTGCAAATTGCAAAAAACTTAATAAAATTTGAATTTCGCGGGCTGGTTGGAGGATTCACCTTAAGATATTTTTGTGAGACAGTGTCCCCACCGGGAATCGAACCCAGAACCTCGGATCACTAGACAATGGAGGCTGTTAATTTGTTGATGATCTAATAAAAATGAGACAGGGAGACGTTATTTCTCCGAAACTGTTCACGAACGCATTGGAGGATGTTTTCAAACTCTTGGACTGGGATGGATTCGGCATCTGCAACATCAACGGCGAATATATCACTCACCTTCGTTTTGCCGATGATATAGTCATCATGGCTGAATCGCTGGAGGATATGAACACAATGCTCAGAGACCTCAGTAACGTTTCTCAACAGGTGGGTCTTAAGATGAACATGGACAAGACGAAAGTCATGTTTAATGACCGTGTTCCACCCGTACCGGTAATTGTTGGGAGCGATACTCTCGAAGTTGTTGATAGTTATGTTTACCTGGGACAAACTGTTAAACTGGGTAGATCGAACTTCGACAAAGAGGTCGCCCGAAGAATCCAACTCGGATGGGCAGCGTTCGGGAAACTACGCGACATCTTTTCGTCCAAAATTCCGCAGTGTCTCAAGACGAGGGTGTATAACCAGTGTGTGTTGCCAGTGATGACTTATGGCACAGAGACATGGTCCTTAACTGCTGGCCTCTTAGAAAAGCTCAGAGTCACGCAACGAGCCATGGAGAGGGCTATGCTCGGAGTTTCTTTGTACGACAGAATCCGGAATGAGGAAATTCGCCGAAGAACCAGGGTCACCGACATAGCTCGCAGAATATGCAAGTTGAAGTGGCAATGGGCAGGCCACATCGCTCGAAGAACGGACAACCGATGGGGAAGAAAGGTTCTCGAGTGGCGACCACGAACCGGAAGACGCAGCGTTGGCAGGCCTCCCACCAGGTGGACCGACGACATCGTGAGAGTCGCGGGCAACCGGTGGATGCAAACGGCAGGCTGCCGATCTTTATGGCGTTCTATGGGGGAGGCCTTTGTCCAGCAGTGGACGTCTAATGGCTGATGATGATGATAATAAAAATAGCTAATGGTTCATCTTCACTGCTTGACATGGGCCTCTCCGCCAAGGTGCACCACAAGGTCTAGTGGTTAAATTGGTCTTTCTTACTTATTTAATAAGTATAGACTATTATAAGAAAACTAGCATTAAACAGATAAAAATAAAAACAACTAAGTATCAACCAACGGTTTTATATTTTAAACAATTCAATTTAACAGATTCCTCGTAGCTTGTTGACTCGATGGAGAAAAGGGACGAAATGCGTCGTGCAGCGGTTTATATAGCCGCGTGGTGGCTGGAGTGTGCGTTCCTCTTCACGCATCGTCGTGACAGTGTCTTTTCTGCTAACACGGCCTCTCCTGACCGGAGGACGTCCTCGTACTCCTATAACTCAGGTTGCAGGGCTTCGGCAGCACTGGAGGTGCTTGACACAGGTTCTGGCATCATCTCGCCAGATGGCACATCACTGTGTCTGGCAGCTCAGGCGTAGACTCCACGTCCTCGGCATTACGGTCTGAAAACACAAACAGCTGGTATTACTATTCTGATTTTAAAACATTACTCGTGATTTCCGTATTTTTTAGGGTTCCGTAGTCAACTAGGAACCCTTATAGTTTTGTCATGTCTCTCTGTCCGTCCGTCATCGCTTAATCTCTGTGACCGTTAGCACTAGAAAGCTGAAATTTGGTACCAATCACGCCGACAGTGGTAAAATAAAAATTGGAAAAAAAAATGTTTTATTAGGGTAAGTAGCCCCCCTATATGTAAAGTGGGAAGTGATTTTTTTTTTAATTTCAACCCTAACGCGTGATAAATTGTTGGAAAGGTATTTAAAAATGAATAGGGGTTTACTAAAATATTTTTTTGATAATATTTGTTCGGTGCGGGGATCGAACCCGCGACACGCAGCGCAGCAGTCCAATCACTCAGCCACTGTGCCAACCGTGCCGTCAATTTAAATGTTATTGTCTATAGCGTTGATACTTTGATCGAAATTAGGAAAATAAGCTAAGGTTTTAATAAGCTATAGCATTCATTGAGCAGTAACTATAATGCTATCTGGATAATAATTTACATTGCCACTTTCATACTGTCTCCACACTTAACCTTCTTACCTCTGGTTGCACCCTTAATTTAGTTTATCCAATTACTATTCTTATTCTAGAATTTATTTCATAGTAGGTATTTCTTTTGCACAAGCAGTTATGTAGGTATGTAATTCAGGGCAGCTTTGACTAGGTATAACCAATTAACTTTTTACTAAAGTGTTCTTTTCTTCTGCGATCAAACCATATATTAATGTAATGGAATTCTATGTCAGGCTTGCGGTCCTCTTGAGCAGCAAGCAGCAACACAATAGTGGTATGGACTATGTTCGGGGCAAATATTTCATTGCTTTTATAATTATCTCCATCAAGTGTGAGTCGCGCACATCTTACGGTCGCAGTGAAAATCTAAAATAAATAAGATTAATTAGAAAGTTATTATGATGGCAGCTAAAGGTAGGTACTTACGTTCTACAAAATTCCGGTTGGAGTGAAATAAAAGCTTAAAAGTGTCTTGGTGTTTTTTGTCTCCGACCAACCGTTTGTCGTAAAAACGATGTCGAAGGGATCCATAGGTTAGGTTAGAACTGTGATCAACTACGCGCGAGCCGAGCGAGCGAAGCGAGTGGTACGGTGGTACCGCGGCAGCGGCTACCTCGAAATTGGTTGCGAAATTTTTCGAAGTATTTTTTTCATAGTGCCCCTAAGACGACACTTTGACCCACCAGATACACACAGAGCTCTAATAATTTACACACTGTTAATCTTAAGGTATCATATTTGAGACGATTTTCAAGTTACGGATTGAGAATAATGCTATTGAGGTGGGTTAGTAAGTTCATATTAGGAGCCCCTCAGAGGAGCCCTGGTTGCTCATGGAGAAATTGTTGCTATGCTGATTCAAACTTCCATTATGTACGTACTTGTTGTAATTTGTAAGTAGGTACTTACTTGCCAAACATGTTGCAACATCTCAAAGATCACCAATGAAATATCATTTCTTGTTGAAAACGCTTGCACGTTGCTGATTTTATTAATACTGAAGTATTTCATTATCTTTTGTTTTCTTCCATCTCATAACAGGACCATTTTCTCTTCATAATTAGCTGTAGAAACCCGCCTTACAACCAGAATTTAAAATGTACTCTGTAACCCAAACTGCGTTTCTATAAAGTTCCACACAACCACAACACACAACACAAAACATAACAATAACATAGATAATTCACAGACTATTACAAAATCAATCGTCTCTTTCAACCCATATTCAATCAAAATCAATAAAATCTGTGTATCACCCGTCCCTATTGTCACATGGCTTACTACTTTTTTAAATGTGACGTCACTGTTTGTGATGATTCCAATTGGCGTGTCGTACATTCTTGCCCGGACAATCGCGGTCCGGGCCGAGAATGCACGACACAGCAACGCGCAACACTGGAATTCAAAACACCTGTCAAAACGATGTCGCGCGTTCTCGTGTCGTACATTGCTGTGTTGGCCATTGCTGGTTCCCATTATTTTGATCACGATTTGACCGGTTTTCTTTTTTTTTTTTTTTTGTTCGTTCCTTACGGAACAGGCAAAGGGATCTAGCCCATACAGCCTAGTCTTCAGTGGTTTTTTTTTTCATTGTTTTTACATTAGAATGCGGATGTAACACATTCTAATGGTTATCGGAGTATCTGGCAGCAAATAAATCGATTCGGCCTTCTCGGTAAGTGTCTATGAGGTAGTCTATTCTATTCTATTTTTATGAATGGCAATTGTGCCGATGTCGACAATTCTGCCAATGTCAAATGTGGAATGGAGAAACGTGTGTGGAAAGCATTAAAAAATAAAATGAGGTAGTCAAAACTACAATAAAATTCTCAACTCCACTTAACCGAGATCACGCTTGTTTCAATTATTCCACATATTTTCCAGGTGCGTGGACACTTGAGATACAAAACTACACCAATTTTACATCACAAAATCCACTAGGAATCAATTTACGAATAATTAAAACAACCACTGAACTTCTTTCGACAATTTCCCGCCAAAAACTCCCCGACCGGTTTTCTTGTCTAGTAAAATCACAGATTATCTATTGTAAAATGCACAGACTACACTTAAGTAAAATGTACCACAGAATGACAAAGAGACAGAGAACACTATTTGAGAAAAACCACCGACTTCAAAAACACCAAAAAGAGAAAAATAAACTTCAGAAGAAAAATCAGCTGCTGAAGTCGGTGGCAAAAAAATAAAATCAAACAAACAATGTCACCGACTTCAGAAGCTGATTTTTTTTTCTTCTGAAGTTTATTTTTCTCTTTTTGGTGTTTTTGAAGTCGGTTGTTTTTTTTTGCAAAAAAGTTTTTTTTTATTTTTTCATTTTTAGTTGTAAGTACCTATAATATCCTATACAAATATTTACTATGCATTTAACATTCAACCAAGAAACCTAACCCTTAACCTTCAAGATTCCCCTATTTTTGCTTTCAACTCTTAACCGTTGAGGAGTAGTACCTTCCATTATCAGCTCATCAACATGAAGACAAGTGATGACTGCTAGATGCGAATACTTGAATAGCGTCAGAAAAAGCACGAAACACGTAATACGTGTCTATGAAAAAAATGTGTATTGTACACATCTGCATACCCCCTCAGAGCATACAGGCGTGATGTTACGTCATGATGTGATGTTGGTCGTATATTCAATAAACATCCAAGCGATTCCAGCAATTACGACAGATTTGCCGTCTATTTTTGAAGAGTTCCATTGTATATCTCCGAAGATCAGCACCAGATCTTCACCAAATTAAAATGGGACCACCTCAGCCCCCCTATTGCGTATCTTTTTAACGTCAGTGGCTATCAGAAATGTCCAAAGATTAACTGTAAATTGGTTATGGTTTGGTACATTTTTTTCTTAAAAACTCACCATTTGACAGTTATTTGATAGACATTGTAAGTTATCCACTGTCATTAAAAGATACACAATAGCCCTGAGGAATATACTCTTTCAAATAAAAAAAGAATTTTGGGAATCGGTCCACAAATGGGGGAGAAATCAGCTGGTAACATACATAAAAAAAAAAATACATACACACGAACATAGTAACCTCCTTTTTTGAAGTCGGTTAAAAATAAATGTACTCTGTGGCAAAGGTATGGCAGCCTGCCACAGAGTAATAAAGTATAAAAAAAAGGAACAGCTTGCCATTGATAGTGGCCTTAATATTATTTTATTCTTTGCTGGAAGAGCTGTCTTGTTTACAGATGCTTCGAAACATAGAAGAGACTCACGAGATTCATGTGTGGGAGTTGGTGTATACCCCGGAAAAAAAGAGAATGTGGCACTCGGAGACTGCCGCGGTAAAGCTATTGCATAGCATTTTTTATCAATTATTTAATTTGACAACCTCGGTTGACAACCTTGTTATTTTCCGTAACCATAGCAACCTGGTTGAAAATTTTCGTTACGGAATTTCTGGATTCGCTCTCCACGCTCAAGGCCCGCGATAGAAGCTATGCAATAGCTTAAAAATAAAGCTCCCGCCCGAATCAAACTTGACACCACTGACCGGCAAATTGCAAAAAACGTAATAGTCCAAGATCCCAGGGCCGCCAGTCGTCACGTATATTATAGAAAATATGTGAAGTCTTGTAATTTTTTTGTGTACCAATGACCTGATACCTGAAAATTGGCCGTCCAAGCAAGCTAGCTGGTAGTAGTGTTCTTATTTCATACTAAGTACACATACTCAATCGTCCACATTTCCTTCGTCAGAAAATACGTGACGTCTGGCGGCCCTGGGATCTTACTCTATAAGAAAATTCGAATTTCGCGGGCTACCTTGTCAACCCTAACCTCTTTGCAAAATAAAATCTTTTTGCGTAATTTTGTTTTGATGAGCTAAATAAACTAAAAAGTACAAATCAATAAAAAATATATTACGTAAATGTGGTAATTGCTGAAATAACATCACGAAGCCATATATGGCATCATAGGCACTGTCGTAATGTATCGTTTAGCAATTATTCTGTTCGGAGTTCTTGAAACAGTTTTGGTTTTTGGTTAATTATTAGCACAAAATATATATTATTTCACATTATTCATACTTGGACATAACGGCACTTTGAGCATTTTTTGCATATCTGTCGATTTTTCATCCACGTGGGGAAAAGACTGATGTTATCAATTCGCACAGAATTCAACGGCACGTCTATAAGTTTTTCTGCAGTTTTTCGAGACTTTTTAGTGGGTGTCGGCAAATCGGGCAAGCTGGATGAAATGCCGCCTCGGCTTGTCAGAGTTCCGATTTCGTTTGTTGGAGTACCAACTCTACTTGTTACTCGGCTTGTTATATAACTAACTCGGCTTGATGTCGGGATTCGAAAAAAGTTAGTTGGACGCCCATGGGTTCGTATTTAGGATAGGAATTCCAATTAAGGTCATCACCACTCAAGTAGGTACCCATCACCGGGGATAGAATTGACATGCTTAGAATTACCATAGAACCGTGAAACGTTCATTCCTAAAAAATTTTTTTTTTTTTTTTTTTTTTTAAATAACGTTGCCCCACACTAGGAATTTCTCCTGTATCGTGGGTGCATTCACAGACATTTAAACTCACATACACAAATACCCAGACCCGAAACAACTATCTGTAGGCCATACAAATATTTGTTCCGTGCGGGGATCGAACCCGCGACACTGAGCGCAGCAGTCAACTGCTTGAGCCACTGCGCCAACCGTGCCGTCAAAGCCGTGACAGCGGTAGAAAGCAAGCAATGCATAGAAATCCAAATGTGACAAACAGTATACGTATACTTTCAATTTATCGTGAGCTGATTTTGGACGGTACTACTCCTCAACGGTTAGGATTTGCAAGCAATAATAAGGGAAAATTGAAAGTGAAGAGTTAGGTTTCCCGGTTGAATGCTAAATTTATTATTCAACATTCATTCATTTCTCTTCTTTGTGTTCTCGGGGTTGGATATTTGGGCTATTTCAATGAGTCACGTACGTTAATTAAAGTAAAACACAGAACTATAGGTAAAAATAAACAAACAAACAGTTAGGGAATATAAAGGAGCTTTTCGCGGATGTGTTCAAAGCGCGCGAATCGTACTCAAGTAGTTCTGTTTTGAGTTCGCGCGTCGCGGGCTAGGTTGCCAAGAGCCGTTTACGATGCTGCCAGCTTACAAAAATGATTTAAAAAGGCAGTTCTACAATAGTGAATATTTGAATTGGATATTACAAATAAAAAAAATGCAAAATAAAAGAACTAACTTGACTTAGGCTTGACATTTATTTGTTTGATTTCGTTTTTTGCCTCAGACTTCAGAAGCTGATTTTTCTTCTGAAGTTATTTTTTATTGGTTTTTGGCGTTGCCCTACTCGTGCTTATTGCCACTGACCACGGAACAGAAAGAGTTTTTTCTGTTCTGTGGCAACGGCAATGGCAAAAATAAACTTTAGAAGAAAAATTAGTTTCTGAAGTCGGTGGCAAAAAAATGAAATCAAACAAACAAAAGTCACCGACTTCAGAAACTGATTTTTCTTCTAAAGTTTATTTTTTCACTTTTTTGTGTTTTTTTGAAGTCGGTTTTATTTTTTGTTAAAAAGTTTTTATTTTTCACTTTTTAGTGTTTTCACATGTTCATGGGTCATAATGTGGACAATGTAGTTTTTTTTTTGAGTTTTGTTGATTTTTCAAAAACCGCTTGTCCGATGTCGATAAAAAAATTATGGGACCATTTGGAAAGTGTACCCTTTCCACAAAAAAATAATTTTATACTACACCTGCTTGGAAAGTACATTGATACTTTATCAAATTTACGGTAGAAAGTACGTACATTGCATATCGAACAAATATGCGGGGAGAAAACGCATCTGAGCGGGAGAGAATGGATTTTCATACACTTTTCTCTCCCGCTCAGATTACAATTTGAAAAAAGAACATGTGACAATTGCAGACGTTATTGGCGCCATTTTGAATTTGAATTAGAATTAGAATTTCGTTTTTTATTTTCTTCGTAGGTGTAGTATAAAGCACTATGTATCACTCGAGAGAAAGTGCGATTCCCGATCTCGGGTGTTTTAAAGCCCTTGCCTACGGCTTCGGGCTTTAAACGACACCCTCGACGGTAATCGGTCACTTTCTTCTCTCGGTGAACAATGTACTATTTCAAATCGGTTAGCAAGTGGCGGAGTTATGCTCGAACAAACATAAAAAAAAACCATCCGAATTGAGAACCTCCTTCTTTTTTTTAGAAGTCGGTTAAAAATAAAAATAACTGGGACAAATTGGATCCATGAAAGAAAAGGAGCCAGCTTTAATTACATTAGTCGTTAACATTAGCAAAATTACATTAGTCTGGCTTTTATCGTGGATCTTGTACCATGCAATTTGAATTTTGCGGGCTAACCTGAAGCTGTCACTATCAAAAATTGTTTAAATTATTTTGTGAAATGGCAAATGGCAATACCAATTGACGTTTGGGTTAATTTGGGTAATTTGCTTGCTGTACTGCTGTATTTCTGCGTGATTTTAGGGATAGATTTCTATCGGATCACTGTTTATATAAACTTTGGTAATAAAGACAATCTATTTTAGTGACAGCAGATAACATCGGTGTTTTCCACACAAGCGTTGTAACTATAAAAATTTAGACTCATTGCGGCACTAAGGTAATTTTGACTCAATTTTGCCTTGTTTGTGATCGTAGACTCGGTTTAATTCAAAGTAAATGACCTATACAAAATCTGCACTGGTTTGTATACCTTTTGAACGGAGCTTACTTTAACTTTTGATGATTTATCTAATAGAGTTTTGGAAGTACATAGCTAGTTGTGTCATCACAAACCATTGTCACAATCGGTGTTACTCATTGTTTAGCAGGTAATTTTCTGTTTTAAATCGATCGATCCTTATGACACGCTTTAGGTTAATAAGACCGATAATTTATATATTTGTGTTGCTTCTGAACAACAAAAACTTACAATAGGTGACTGAAGTCTTTAAAAAAGTGATATCTGTTTTCCCTATTACATGCTAATGCTCTATTTTATTGAAATCCTATGTCTAATTATGACTATAGTAAGCTATTGATAACTGTAATTTTAAATACATTTAATAATTGAGTTTGTAATAATCAAAACTGCTATTTAGTGAGTGAGTCAGACTGCTAGTATGTTTCCTGTGTTTGTTTATTTCAGACTTAGCTACATCTTCACCTTAAACCAACAAATATGAAGATATTTTGTCATTCACCAAAACTATAGTAAATGTGTACCTCCAGTAATTACCATAATAAAATTAGGGTTGATGTGTTTGCCTAGGTTTCCAGAAGTGCTAGCTAACAACTAACTTACACTGAATACAACATTTCCACCAATTTTAATGCAATACAAATAGTCAGTTACAGTTGAGAATATCCAACTTTAAGTGTAGATATGGCAGAGATAAAATAAATACTGCATTTAGTCATCCTTCTTAGAACTTATTTTTTATTATCATTATTATTCCAGTCATGACATTTCACTGCTGAAGTGATATTTAGGGTGACTAAACTGAAATGTATAAAATAATAAAGTAATGAAATACTGTTAGGCATTAGGAACACCACCAGTCATATCATTTTGGTAGCATTTATTTGAACTAGTTATTTGCTTGCTATACACAAAAGCATAGCTCTACATAGATTTATGTAGAGCTATGCTTTTGTGTATAGCGCTTTGTGTCCATTCAATGTGTAGTCACCATTAGGCATCCTTATCTGGTTGTGTGAACTGTACAGCTACACTGCTGTGTATACATGTGTCACTGGACACAGTTTATCTGAGTAGCTTCCAGACCTCATAATAACTAGGCCACATAGTATAATGTTACATCTAAGTACATTGCTTGAGCTCAATAGTATTGATTGCAAAGCGATTGTCACATTTAAGTAATGAAGTAATTGTATTCATATTATGAAGTGCTCTGTGGGGAGTATATTGAAATGTAATTGATCAATAGTTTTGTATGAGCACTCATTATTTATTAATAAATACTTTCAATGGTTGTCTGCCTATTTAGGACATTGGACAACATGTTTGGTGTTCTTTTGGGATTTTTTGAGTTGTATGCCCATTGTGGTGTTGTTGGATCACTTACCAACTTTATAAAATTGCCTAAAGATTTAGAGCTTTTTAGTTTGATGATCAAGATGAGTCCAGTTTATTATTTTTATTACAGTCTTACCAAGGGGTATCATATTACCCAATATTAATTGGATTGTGTAGGTCAGATAAGCAGTTGCTATGTAAAATACTGGTATACAGCTGCATCCAGTTAGACTGAAAGCCAACAAAAAGGCTAGGATGATGATGATGATCAAGATTACTTTGGGTTATCATTTTAGAATGAATCTTTATTCTGACTTAAATAAAGGATTGGAAAACAGACATCAACAGATTTAAAAAGGGAAGGCAGGCCTTTGCCCTGCAGTGGGACAAATTTGGATCATAAAAAAAGTGATTGCTTTGCACAATATTGCACATAATATATAGAAAATTCACAATGTAACTAGAATCAATGTTAAAACCAGAAAATTAATGTTTTCCTTCATTTAAATATGTTTAATGTACACATGCATGTACATTGTTTATGTAGTAGATGTATGTGTAATATAATTTAGTGCTTGTGTCTGCTTTTGCCTGCTTGTGCGACGGTCACCATTTCATGCATTGCATTATTATTGTTTTTTTTATTTTTATTAGTCCACTTTTATTACATAGATTATTTAGCAGCACTACATTGCTAAAATATAATAATAAGTTTATTTCAAAATGGTATTGCATAAGTTTACAGAAGTTACATTATTTTATACATTCATAGATTCAATTATACAATGAAGACGGGTAAAGTAGGTACTGTTCTCCTAGTTAGGCTAACATTTAGCCTGATCTATATCATTTATAAATCACATATCATTTTTAAAGCTTAAAAATAGTTAATAATAATGTTTTCTAATACCTACTCCTTTTTTTTTTAGATAATTATCTTAAAAATTACAACTTCAAGGTTTTGTTTTAGGAATACTGAGAGAAGATGATTGATTCAACATAGAACAACAAGAAGGTAATCAACAAATTCTGTTTAATTTCATTACTCTGTGTGGCATACTTACAGCAGATGTGAATGCTTGATAACACAACATCCTTTGTTTGGTACAGATACAGGACAGCAGTACAATAATACAATCAAAATGATGACATCAGAGGAATCAGACTCCCTGAGTACTGTCCCCTCAGAGGGACATGCAGAGGATGTCTCAGGTGCGCTCTTAGAATTATCATTATTATGTATTTATTCAATCACAGCCACATCAGTGTAGTGGTCGAAAGCGCGACAGCTATGCATGAGGTCCTGGGTTCGATTCCCAGGTCGGACAAAGTGTTATTGGGTTTTTCCATCAGGAATTTCACAGGAGCAGCCACAAAGTCTAGATTTGTGCCTGGTTGATGGCATAGACTTGCCCTCTGGTGAAATGGGGGTGTTATAATCATTTCATTTTTTTTTTCATTTATTCAATAACAATTTACATTGTATCTGAATGTGTTACAAAAAACAAAAGTAATTAAAAAAAAAAATAACATAAGAGACAGTATAAAAGTAGTAAATAAATTAATAAAAACAATCGGTATACCTCTGCCTAATCCATTGGGATTACGGGCGTGATGTTATGTTCCGTTTTATGTAATGTTATTAGTTTGGATCACTTCAAGTGTCAACGGTAAACAAAACAGTATTAAGTAATGCTCTTTTTCATACATTTTCTGAGCATCTTTCAATTTTAATTTTCTGTTTTTCTTTGTTTGTAAAGAAAAAAAAAATGTTCATTTAAAACATCAGTAGTCTGTCAATATGATTGACATACATCCTAGTTTGTTTGAGCCCATTATATTTCGTCTTCACTTTGAATATGATTTAAACTAGTTTTTATTGGTCTGCCCTGTCAATCTGTTTTAAATAACAATTCTTTTTCTGGTGTCTTCAATACTGATTTTTGCCCAAGCCCATCAACTCGAAATATTTCTCCATGCCCTTTGCAAGGTGAACTCGAATGCTGGTTCATTGGTGAATGTTTCTCAAAGAAAATTATAAGGCAGGACCTACCGTATATACTCTCAATTGGAATTACAAACACACTTCAGTTTTATTTAGATTTAATATTACTTAATATTCAAAAGTTATTTTACAGAAAATTAAGAAAACTAAAAACCATGTTTGTTTTTAGAAATAAACGAGTTTGACCTTGACCAGACTACTAAGCATGTTGGCCCTAGCCTCCCATTACCCTCACTAGGTCACATTCAGGTCACCAATCAATAAACTGCTTGCTTGCTAAGTGCTTCACTCACTTCTTTTACTTTTTTAAATGGTTCTTAGCTTTTAATACCAATATCATGCTTGTTACTACTAATATAAATTACAACACAATATTATGGCAATAGTATAAGGAAACTATTGTGTTTTTTATTTTCGTCCCCGATAACTTCCTGCTAGAATATCCACAAACTAACCTAATTAATATTTGTAGCTAAGCCACTAAAGCAGTTATGAATAGAAGCATAAATAAAGTCTCCACTGATGGGACACAAGCCTCCTCACTGTGGGAATAGCTGTGGCTTTAGTCGAAATTTTACTTGTAAACAATTTTAGGCTAACCTAAATAAATAAGGAAATAAATCCTCCGCGTGGGTTCAGTACAAGTTGTTTAAAATAATAGTGTCAGTGTGATGAAATTAATTCTTGTAAAATGTGGTTACATCATGGCAGCTTCGGGTACGGAGGAAGCTCCATCATCGATGGTGTCGAGCGAGGCGGAGTCGGAGGGCAGCGTGCAGCCTGAGGCGCGCCACGACGCCGACGCCAGCGTGTTCAGCGACCCCATCACCGAGCTGGCTGGCTCGTTGTTTGAGAAGCCGATCCCCATCGTCACCGACTGGCGCTCCGTTGGCTCTCCTGTCGGTGTCGGCGTTGCTGCTTACGTCAATTCCAGAGGTCGGTTTTGTGTAGCATTTTTGTTTTATGGCATTTATATTTATATGGATAATTACCATGTTTACTATTTACTTTGAGATCACGATATTTCGGCGTTGTTGCAATAGTAAACGTGGTAAATATCTCGTATAAGTAACCCATATCAGTTTAAGACTTTTTTCTCAACTAAAAAAAGCTAAACACATGTTGATTGATGGTAATCAATGGTGCGCGTCATGGTGACAGTAAATAACGGAAATATGATTGGTGAAAGGAATTTGATAGATTGTTTATTACATTGTAATCATCATCAAAAACGACTGTGCAGCGCTTAAAATAAATATTGGAACGCCTCTCCGATGCTGACTGTACTGTATTCGTATATATTGATATACTATTTCGAACTAATACACTAATAAGGTCACATTTATCACCATTTATATGTTTTCGTTCTTTGTATTGATGCAGGATCAATGCTGCCATGGGGCGGACACAAAGGCCCAATCCCTCCGGCCGACTCCGACCTCCGCCCGGGAGAGTTCGTCATGAGGCTACTGTTCACCGAGTTCACGGTGCAGGCTGAGAGGAAGATGGAGGCCGTTATGGCTGAACCACTGGTATGTTAATATAGGATTTAATGATTACAGTATTTACTACTATCTTCTTCTCCTTCTGTTACTCTTATTTTAAAACTAGAATACACAATGGATAGTTATCAGAAGTATTCAGAAGTACACAAAAATGTGTGGGTCTTTCCTCAGAAATTTCTTTGACCCCAATATTATGTGTAAAGTCAAAGTCAGTCAAGAGACCCAGACGGGTCTTGATCAAGACTATGTCTGGACCTGATAAATACCTCTGACCTCAGAGTTGTTTTAAGTGTTTGAAAATAACGACGTCAGATAGCCATTATACAGCAATTAACATTAATTATGTGTTTATAATAATAACTTTATATTTACTTGGTAAAATAATAAACCATTTTTCATTTTTAAACCTCCAGGAAAAGCCACTAGCCAAAACCCTACAGCGCGGCGAAGACCCTCAACTGGACCAGATACTCCAGGCATTCGGGACAGTCGCTGAACACTGCCTACCGTCCTTACTCCGCGCACTCTTCGGTTGGTTGGAGAGGCAGATGGCAGACTCGCCACAGCTCAGTGAACAAGCCAAGAAACCACACCAGGACCTCAGAAACAAGAGGTAAGACATTTATGAAAATGGATGATATTGTCTCTATTTTATTTTTAGAAAGTAAGACAAATATGCTTTGTGGGGTTATAAATCTTAAATCTATATAAATAAAAGAGAAGTCCTGACTGACTGACTGACTGACTCATCAACGCCCAGCCCAAACCTTTGGACCTAGAAAGCTGAAATTTTGCACAGAGGTTCCCTTTATAATGTAGTCTAGGAATAAGGAAGGATTTTTCGAAATTCAACCCCTAAGGTAGTTAAATAGGGGATGGAAGTTTGTATGGCAAATCGTCATTTTCACGCGGGCGAAGCCGCTGGCAAAAGCTAGTGAATAATAAGATAAGCTTTCACGACTGACTGCCTTGTTGGTGTAGCGGCCGTAACCGCGACTGCTGAGGATGAAGGTCTGGGACGATTACCGGCGCGTGCAAATTGTTATTGAGTCCTTTCATCAAGATTTTTTCAGTAGCAGCCACGGAGTCTAGATTTATGCTCGGTTGATGGCTCGTTCCCTATTAGATGAGGATGGGATGGGATGGGTTATTGTTTGATGGTGAGTTTAAATGTTTGTAAACGCACCCACGATACAGGAGAAATTCCTAGTGTGGGGCATCGTTTTTTAAAAAAAGAAAAAAGAAAAAAGATGAGACTTAAAAATAACAAGTGAAATATGACTATACTATTAGGTGCACCTCTACATAACCTTTCGGAGAATACAGGCTTGATGTTATGATATGTTGTATTTTTAACGCAACGTGACCGTGCTAAAATCGCTAGACTACTTAAACCACAGACTGACGTCTGGTAGGAACTTTTGTCTGAATGGCAATGTAGGTGGGATAATTTTTTTTTGTTTTAAAACGTTGCACCTCACTAAGAATTTCTCCTGTATCGTGGGTGTGTTCACACACATTTAAACTCACATACACAAATACCCAGACTCAGAACAACTATCTGTAGGCCATGCAAATATTTGTTCCGTGCGGGTATCGAACCCGCGACACGCAGCGCAGCAGTCCAATCGCTCAGCCACAGCGCCAACCGTGCCCTCAATTCCATCAAAGGCCGATACCTCTGCCAATTCTTTCCATCCGTTCGTGAGCCGCTGGCCAGTTCATGGCGGGAGGTGGATCACTGTGTTACCCAATTTCTCACAGGTCATGGTAACTTCCTTCAAGCTTGTTGCATGATTTATCATTGACAAAAAGCTCACCTTTTTGTTAATGATCTACATCTGACTGTGAAAATGAACAATCTGCACTTCACTAAGACCCAGAGACTACACTCCCAAAGAGCCAAAGATTACACTCCCATAAAATGTGTAGTCTTTGGCAGAATGAACGTAATATTATGTTGGATAGTCTACAGGTTACATCCGGAGTTATTTACTATTATTATGGACCTTGTAGTAACTAGAACAAATTTCCGTGCGTTCAAGCGTTTTTGTCATGACTATTATTGGAATCAAATATAACAGCTCACAACTTAGGACCCAGTATTATTAATGACAATAGTATCCGTGGTGCTAGGCAACTGGGCTTATCCCAGTAGTATACGTCAGTATGTGTCTATTGACCTTGTTCTGTTCTGTCTCAAGCTGTTATGGAGACAAGTGGAAATTATGTTTTGCCAACTCCTCCGCTATTCTTTTCTGATTAGTTTCGATGACAATACAATTAAAGACACGACACGACCAAGACAGTTAAATTGTTTCTCTGGGATTTCGTCGAGCTTCATTGTCTCCACGCTCTTCTGGTGGTCGCCGCTGTTGATTCTGGCTTACAGTGTTTTTGGAATATTGTGGCGGCCTTGTCCCAAAAAAGTAAAAATAATAATATGTAGTACTCACGAATCGTTTACGAGCTTCGTAGAAATCGTATTTATTCCATCACGGTGAAGGTGACTAAAGGCCGGATTCATGTTATTGTGTGGTGTTATGTCATGACGCGGGATACACCAATCAAACTAATCTGTGCAGACCTACGTCATATCTCAACGAGCTTTGATTGGTGAACAGTGCGTCAGTAAGCGTCACAACACAATGATATGAATCCGGTGTAAATCGCCGCCGGCTTTAAACGGATGCCGCGGAGTAGAGTGAGTGTGTTTGTTTGTTGTGTTCCTGATCACGTGCCGTATTGTGGGTATGGTTTGTTTTATTTATGTTTGATCGATCCATTAAGACGCTAAATAAAACCCATTGCCAATTGGACAGTCACGAACATCCAATTACGAGCATTTGTTTAGTGAGACGTGTAGGTACTGTCGACTATCCGGAACCTGAATGTAAATAAATAAAATTCATTTAAAAAAATAACATTGCAATTAGTATCAAAAATTAAATAAATTAACGTTAAAATTAATATTAAAAACAAAAATAATTACCATCGAAATAAATTCAAATAAAAATAAAATAAAAACATTCAAATTCCCTGCTGCTACAGTGTTCAGAATTCCGTTGTAGCTACCAGGCATTCTGCATATCACGGATATATTTTTCTTGCGAATAACGGCATGAAAGCCATCGGTTCGATACAGTACAAACATCCCCGATGCACTACAGAGGCAAGGCAGCCCCAACATCATCCTGGAGATGTTGTTATACTAGACTCGTAGGACATCCAGCCATCTTCTGCTTATATCTGACCTCTACCGCCTAGGTGCCGAATATTACCAATAAGTTCAGCAACTGACGTGATGTTATGTCAGCCTACATTTATTAACCTTCGTATTATTTGTTTTACAGTAGTATAATCTACATCGTATCGGGTAGCGGTGCAGGCGCAGAGACCGTGGAGCGCAGCTGTGAGGAACTCCAAGCAGAACGTAGAGACCTGGCCGTTGAGTTCCTGTTCTGTCTTGCGCTCATCGAGGTCCTGAAGCAGCTGCCCTTCCACCCAGGCCATGAGGACCTGGTGCAGTACATCGAAAATGTCGCTTTTAAAAGATTCAATTATAAAGAGGGGTGAGTTAAGGCAGAAATAAGCGCTGCTATAAAAATAAATATGTAGGTATACTGTATGTATAGGCTGCGCATGAAGTCTTACTGTTATAATTATTAGGTATGTAAAATCAGAGTAATTAAAATTGACTGCCAACTTAAATAACACCTATATTTGAATCAAAACGTCACTCTTTGACAGTTGTATGAATGAAGACAGTGCAATTTATGTGGACCCTGGGCGCGGTGTTGTAGCACTTTCTAACCTATCTTAAAGTGAATGTCAATAGGTTCAATTATAATATAACATTTTATTAAAAGATATCATGACGTTAATCAATTAAATAAACAAAATCCAGTACTTCTAGAATACATATTGTTACCACTATTGCCTGAACTTAACAGTTATATTTACCGTATTATACAAATAAATAATTATACAAGTTCAGAGCTCATACTGAATTGATGATGAAGTACTGCTCGGTAATGACTGCCCGGTACTGCAGCTTGTATTGTCTTCCTATTTGAAAACTCCTTAACGTTTAATAGCCAGTGCGTTTGATTAATACAGGCACCTCAGTAGGTGCCTCTTTGCAATCCACATTCAGAGATCACAACAAAACATTATGTGACACCAAGACTCGGTGCTGCTGCCAGAACTGGCCCAGCACATGGGAACTCCTGAACGATTAATAGCACTGAAATGTAAATTTTTATCCACATTCAGAGCTCACACTAAAACTTTCTGTAATTAATCAATATGCGGGACACAAGTAAAACAACGGATAGCTGGTAGCACAATGAGTTTATTTGACAAAAGACACAACTTATGTAGGAGTAAATGCAACCACACTTTTAATACATACATAACAGTAATACCAAGACTCGGTGCTGCTGCCAGAACTGCCTCTGCACGTGGGAACTCCTGACCGGTTAATAGCAGCGAAATGACAATTTATATACACATTTAGACCTTGCAACAAAATATTATGTAATACCAAATCTTACTGCGGTACTTAGGAATATGTAATGATTACTTAAACCGTCACTTAGTAAATATTTGACACAAAAAACCTTCACTATACTGTCAAAATCTTTACTAAGAGATGGTTTAAGTAATAATTTAGCGTCTCTGAGTGCGACAGTTAGTGCTGCTTGCTGCCAAGATTGTCTCTGCACTTAGGAACTCCTGAACCGTTAAGAGTAATGAGGTGCCATTTTGTGTCTATGTTCAAGGCTAATAACAAAACATTATGTATTACTAAGACTTGGTGTTGCTGCCAGGATTGTCTTTGCATGCAGGAACTCCTGAATAGTTAATAGCACTGAGTTATAGTTCTTTTCCCCCACATATTTGGTTAAGAACATAATTTTATTATGTATTGCGTGTTGAAATGGATGGTTGAACCACGGATGTCTAAGCCTGCCCAGGGTTGGACGACGGGGTCTATCAGACTCTTCCTGAAATAAAACAGTGTTTAATACAACTTTTGGCCAGGGATGCTCGAGTTTTTGCACAGTTTGTTAGGAATACAAGTTGGCAACTCATTGCTATTGACCGTTGGAGAGTTTTTTTGTCGGGAGACGATGTTGCAGCAATAAAAGCTATTGAACATTGAGGAGTGTTTCATGTAAAGGTCATCGTGGATGCATTATTTTTGCAGTAACTGTATTTTTTTTTTTTTTTCTTTTTGTGAAACTTGCAGCTAATACATACAGACTGCCTAGTGTACTTAAACAATAAACATTTGAAAAGAAAAACAAAAAATGGTAACAATAAACACACAAAGTAACACGATCGAAGAATATAAACTAAGAGCCCAAAATCAACGGTTAATCAACAATTACTTTTCTGCAAAAAATTTTTTCACCAACACTTCCCAACTGCTTTTAAAAAAAAAAAAAAAAAAATTATATTACTCCGGAATATCCATAAAAATTATCGCTTTTCTAATAATAATTTGAATGTTTGAACTGCTGTAGCTTATTTGTTTGATTCATTAGCGACATGGTGTCATACAATAAAATGTTGGGATGGATCAGATCTTCATTTTTATGTAAGTTAGAAACTGCTACAGTGCGAGGCCTAGGTTCCATATTAATTGCCCCGTTTTCTTTCAAACAACATAGGTTTTATATGTACTGCTGGTGGTGACATAAATAAATGGGCGTACAATAACATCTCCGTTTCTGATACTCAGGTTACAATCGAATCCGAACGCTGCCAACGTTCATCTGATAGCGGACCTGTACGCTGAAGTGGTCGCCGTCCTGGCGCAGTCACGGTTTGCATCGGTCAGGAAACGGTTTACGGCTGAATTAAAGGTAACTTGCTTTTTGTTTAATAAGTCTTTTCTATCCTACTGCAGGGCAAAGGCTTCCCCCACGGCTCTCCCGGTGTTTGGGCTTTTTTTTTTTTGGTGCGTGGAAAATCATCAAATAAACCCCCCACCCCCCGCTCTTGGGCAGAGCGGAAGGGAGTGTCATACTTCTACTGACTAAAAACCAACCCATGTTCCTTCTTCGCCCTTGTGCCGAGGCCACGTCATCTCTTTCGATAATCCGGGCGTTGGGGCTGGGGTTCGTCCGCGTAGCAGACGACGCTGACGCCGTCAGGGAGGTCGGCACGCAGCACCCAGTCGTAACCGAAGTTCCACAGGGGCGGCCCCAGAACCGAACCCTGTGGAACACCGTATGACATCTCTCACCGGTTTCATTCTCCGTTTTGACCAGTGTAGATGACAGCCCTGTCTATCAAGTAGTCCCCGACTACACGACGAAGGTAGGCCGGTACCCCGGTGATACCGGAGTGCCTCCCTGATGCAGCTCCAGCCCCCCTATTGCGTATCTTTTTAACGTCAGTGGCTATCAGAAATGTCCATAGATTAACTGTAAATTGGTTATGGTTTGGTACATTTTTTTCTTAAAAACTCACCATTTGACAGTTATTTGATAGACATTATTTTATAAGTTATCCACTGTCATTAAAAGATACGCATTAGCCCTGCAGGGCATGGTGTTGAAGGCGTTGGCGTTGTCGAAAGACACCGCCAAGACCACACCGCCCCGAGAGACCGCATCTCCCGTCGTGAGAGCTCTCACGCGCATGATGGCGTCCACCGTCGAGCGCCTCTTGCAGAAGCCGAACTGCTAATCCGCAAGATCCGAACCCATTCCCTCAAGGTGCTCGGCGAGGCGGTTTGCAATTACTCTTTAAAAGAGCTTGCCCACCTCGTCGAGCAGCACAATGGGCCGGTATGCGGACGGCGAGTCCTCAGGGCGCCCCGGCTTCTGGATGATGACCAGCTTCCCCGTCTTCCAACGAAGCGGGAACTGGCCTCTTTCCATGCACGCGCTAAAGAGCCTCTCCAGTCGGGGCCCAAGAGCCTCTGAGTCTGAGGCCAGGGCCCAGGCTTTGCCAGGCAAGCCATCGGGCCCCGGGGCGGTATTTTTGGCCTTAAGCCTCCGTACCGCCACTCAGGTCTACCCCAGTCACCTTCGGACCGGTGTTTTGCCTTCAATATCAATTTGTAAGCCACACATTATTTTACTAAAGGTCCTCGGTTCGATTTCCAGGTTGGACAAAGTCTTATTGAGTTGTTGTTGTTCAGCCACCTGGATTTGTTGTCGGTTAATGGCAATAGCCTCGCCTCCGTATTGCATGGGACTTAACACGTTCCCTGTCCCAGTACAAAGTTATAAAATGTATTCATACGTCCACCTACAATCACATCCTAACTTCACAATAATCATACTAAAACGGGTTAAAAAAAACTTTTTAAAATTTTCGGTAACCATCGTTTTTGTCTAACCATACGTCCATCATCCATGACTATTTTTTGTCCTCTGATTCATACGTCCAGTCAAATAAAAAACATTAAATTTACTCTTGGGTTATGACTCCAACTAGAGTCATGGACGTATTATGACTTTGGTACAAATGTTTTGGAGTTTGGAGTCATTGGACAGTGAACGTGTTAAACATAACTGCGAAATATGAGTGTCCTTTTAGGTACACTTCTGCCTAACTCTTCGTGAGATTTCAGGCGTGATGTGTTTGCTTTGCCAACAGGAGCTGAAAAGCCGTGAGCCGTCTCCTCATATGACACAAAGCATCATCTCTCTACTCATGGGTATGAAGTTCTTCCGCGTGAAGATGGTTCCCATCGAGGAGTTCGAAGCCTCGTTCCAGTTCCTCCAGGAGTGCGCGCAGTACTTTCTAGAGGTTAAGGACAAGGATATCAGGCATGCACTCGCTGGACTCTTCGTTGAGATACTTGTGCCCGTCGCAGCGGTAAGTTTATTTTTTTTTATACATTTTTTTTTACACCTTAGTATACCTTCAGGCACGAGTAATGTCATGTATGTGTAAAAAAGAAAACATACTTATTTGAAGTTAGTGTACAATGGGCCGACACTAATGAATCTGTGTCCATCAATTATTGTCTTTTGTCGTAGTAGTTTTAAGTAGTTGATTAAAATTTCCATTCCATTTCTGTGTATCCACATACAAATTGAATTATTTTCATGCTTTTCTTCCTACAGACCGTCAAGAACGAAGTAAACGTCCCTTGCCTCAAGAACTTCGTGGAGATGCTGTACAGTCATACACTGGACGCCAGCACAAAGTCCAAGCATCGCCTGGCGCTGTTCCCACTCGTCACGTGTCTACTGTGCGTGTCCCAGAAGCAGTTCTTCCTAGCCAACTGGCACTGCTTCCTCGCTATGTGCCTGTCGCACCTGAAAAACAGGGATCCTAAAATGTGTCGGGTCGCTTTGGGTAAGACATATTCTATTATGCTATCTAGTAGAATGGAAGAAGAGGCCAGAGGTTTGCTGTAGAATATCCTATTTATAGCAAATAGCGCTGTCGGGACTAGGAACACTTTCAGAGTAAATAGCTCTGCAAATGCTGTAAAAAAATCTAAATTCATTCATTCAATATCTTCGTTAGATTTGCCCGTTGTAAGCTTATTTGGTTCAGGGTCCTTACAATGAGATGAAAATCAACATTGCAGAACGTTTTGGTGTTAGTTTTGTAATCTGAAAGTTGGCTGTCCGTGGGGTCAAATTTAAAAAATAGTTTTCTTGTGTTCTTTTCGACCTAAAGCTATCAAGATTTCGTGTTGAATATGCTTACAGATAACCGTCTGGATTTTCCCTTCCAGAAACGATGAAATACATCAACTAACTTGGTGATATTTTTGTCCACAGAATCCTTGTACAGGCTCCTGTGGGTGTATATGATCAGAATCAAATGTGAGAGTAACTCCGCGACCCAATCTCGGCTACAGAGCATAGTCAACTCACTATTCCCCAAAGGTTCGAAGGGGGTGGTCCCTCGGGACATGCCTCTCAACATCTTCGTCAAGATCATACAGTTCATCGCTCAAGAACGACTTGACTTCGCCATGCGAGAAATTGTGTTCGACCTCTTAATGGTGGGGAGGCCAATCAAGATAATTCTGACTCCAGAAAGGATGTCCATCGGCCTTCGCGCTTTTCTGGTTGTAGCTGATAGTTTACAACAGAAGGAAGGGGAGCCTCCGATGCCGCGGACATCAGGGACACTGCCTTCAGGGAATACTCTGCGGGTCAAGAAGACGTTCCTCAACAAAATGTTGACAGATGAGACTGCGCGCTCCATCGGCATGAGTCCGTACTTTCCTTACGTGCGGCGCGTGCTCGTAGAGATCCTGCGCGCTTTAGACGCGCACTATGGCCGCCCGCTAATGCTGACTAACACGCAGAATGTGACGAAAGAACAGGAGATCAATACAGGAGAGAGGAAGCCCAGGATTGACCTGTTCAGGACTTGTGTTGCTGCTATACCAAGGTAACATTGTTGAGTAAAGCATAAGATTTAACTAGTGATTCTCTAAAGACATGGTAAAACAAAATTAAAAGATAAGATGATATTTTTTCGAAGTCAATGACCATAAATAGTCAATTTAATTAGAATTAGTATAAAATATGTTGGTCGTCCGGCGGCGAGATGGGCAGACGACATTGTTGCCATCGCGGGAATATCCTGGATGAGGCTGGCGCAAGAACGTGGAGCTTGGTACAAGCAAAGAGAGGCCTATACCCAGCATGGGTAAAGTCGGGATGTGGATGATGAGTATAAAATATATTTTTTTTGCAAAGAATTCTCATTTGACGCATTTACCACCAAAAAATTGGACAAACACTCGGCTAAATGCTATCTGAGCTCTGTTCCATACTCAATTTATATCCATCTGTTATAGCTGATGGTTCTCCTATTTAAAAATTAATAAATAAGTTCTGAAAATAAATTTTCAACTAATATTTTATTTAACCTCCGGTCATTGACACGTCTTCTGAATAATACATTTTTTGGTTGACTTGTTTTACTATCAACGCCCACCACGTCTGTCGATATTCGCTACCTAATTGATCAGCATAGCTATTCACAAACATTCGAATCGAAACCGAATCGAACATATCGTATCGTATGTCTATCTCGCTCACTTTCATAAAGCAAAAAAGGAAGGAACATACGACTTGTCGAAATCGAAGCCGAATCGAAGCGTTGTGAATAAGGGGCCTGGAAAGCTATTAACCAATTGAGTTTGAAAATGGTAACTTTACCCTCTTTCGTTTCACAGACTGATCCCCGAAGGCATGAGCTCCAGCGAGTTAGTAGACCTCCTCAGCAGGCTCACAGTCCACATGGATGAGGAGCTGCGAGGCCTGTCCTTCCAGAGTCTGCAGACCCTCATCGTGGACTTCCCAGAATGGCGGCAGGATGTGCTCGCAGGTTTCACGCAGTTCTTAGCTAAGGAAGTCCAGGTAACAATATGTTTATCGTCAACCTAAAGGTACAAGGTGGTAGCCGACTGCACGCAGCAGCAGCAGACGACATGTCGTCGCTTCATAGAAAATAATAAATTATCATTATTCAATTTCATAGAAATACGTAGAAGCGACGACATCTCGTCTGCTGCTACCAACTTGTACCTTAACGCGCTTTTGAACCGCTCTGGTTTTGATTTTGTAAAATGGTAATGTTGTATTTCCCTGTCACAGGACACGTCACCACAACTGGTAGAGAACGGTCTCCGGATGCTACTCCAGCTCCTCACAAGCTGGAAGAACGGCGAGCCCACAGCTGTCAGCGTGCCCACTAAGCAAGAGCCTCTGGCGTCGGTGATCAGAGGTGCTGAGGCCCTGGGCTTGGTCATGCTGTGCCAGTGCAAGGCCTATCCGCGACGGCTCGCTGTACATGTGCTAAGGTAACACAACTATAATATCACGCCTCTTGGGGTTAGGCAGAAGTGTGCATTACCTCTGGTTGACTACCGTCATTTTCACGAGGTTCTCTAGAGCTGTTAGATACTTAGAAGGGTGGTTTGGAATTTAGTCCAATGCGGGTTCTTGGAAATCATTCAATTAATCTGAGTTTCACAAGCCATTTGTTGAGTAACACGATACCATTGGCAAAACTAGTTATTGTCTAACTAGGTTTCAGGCTACCCGTAACGACTGTCAAAGATAAACGAATGACCAATAATATTAATAATAATATTACATAATTCCTCGAAGGGTTAGGTCCAGGGGTACCATCAGTACACCCACATTTTATTTATTTATTTCATGTACAACAATAATCATAATTATTATTGTAAAAAAATTACAGAGAAGCTAAATATCTGCTGGAAAAACTGCAATTAACTCGCGACGAGCCGGCGCTAATCGACGCGGCGGACGCTCATACAGCATTCTTCGCGGAGAAGTGCCTTTCGCTGCTGCCACCAGCTGAAAAAGGCGCCATCCTCACAGCGGGCCAGATCGACCTCGTGTGGCTGGCTGAGAGAAGCCATGCCGTCTGGACTGCTGGTCAGTAACCTTCAACTAGGACTAGATTACATGCCAAAGTAGTATAAGATGCACAAGCATAACATTTCTTAATCTGGTTAGTTGGTGCCATACTGCTCTCCTAGATAGGGTACGAAATAACCTGTGTTAAGGAGAAACAGTTCCGATCCCAGTCATAAATGGTTGTTTTATTATTTACATATATGGTTTATAGTAATCAAGCTACAAAATGAGAGACATAAATGCCTAAACGATTAGAAGCTTAAATTCCTTTATATCGCCACAACGACTGGGCTCATGCTGCATTCTTTGCGTTAAACTGCTTGCTTCGACTGTCGTCAGCTGAAAACGATGCCGTTTTTACGGCGGGAGAGATCTTCATCGTCTGGTTGGCTCAGAGAATTTTTACTTATTTAATTTACCTGTTGTACTGTTGTTCAATTTATTTATATTATTTCGAATGATTAATGATGTAATTCGTGTCGTGCCGTAACCTCATCATCGTGCATCAATCAAGAAACCTCTACTTCTTCGTCTTGTCTATGATTACTAAAAGCAATCAAATGACAGATTCTAGACTGTCCTGAGACTCATCAGCTCAGTTCTCACATCATCATAGTCCATACATTATTCCTTAATCTCTTAGAAGGCATGCTACACCGGCATCCAATAAATTAAAATCAAAATAATGATGACATGTACTGGTATGTTTCCAGGTCTTCAACACGATGAGACATCCAGCAGGAACAGCTGGAGTGGAAGCTCCTCCAACGGCGCTGATCCTTGGGAGGTAACTGAATCCAATCACATTGAACTTGACTGTCCTCTTATTGTATTGGTAGTTATTCCACCAGATGTATGTACTGATTGAATCAAGAAGCATGAGGCCGGGAAATTTTAACTAATATGATTGGTCGATGCCCGCACATCTGTCCGCTCCGGGTCCCGGCCTGAAGCATGTATTCGGTGACAATAGTCAATAATAATTTACGATTTAAAAGAGCTATGTGTAAAAGTACCCTCGATACATTCCGGTCCAGCACCACAAATCGCGCAGACTAAACTTGTATTATAACTGTATTATACAGGGTGTTAACAACACAGGGTGAGGTTGTAAGTCGTCATCGCGAAAATTTTTTTGCTGGGAAAGGACTTTTTATTGGGGTGAAAATCACATTTTACGACAAAACTCTATGTAGCACTCTTAGAACATTGTGCTAGAGGATACTTTGAATAGTAAACGGGTCATGGAGCTAAGTAAATAACGTTATAACCTGAAAAACTAGTATTTAAATAAACAGCTGTGAAAAATTTGGAACTTTGACCTACATCTTCGAAACTAGGGGTTCCCACGTAATGACTAGAACAACAAAAATATCGCGGTAAGTGGGAGAAAAAGGCACCCTTTATACTCTAGGAGAAGTGAGATTGCTTATGAACCACGAGGGTCCCATACGGGATGCGAATGTCACACGTCATCTGTCACATATTTGCTAGATATGTGCAGGGCTGCTGGGTTAATTACTTAATAGTTTAATAATTAAAACTCGGTGTACATTGCACGTGAGACAACTTTTGTTCCGGAAGTAACCATAAACTAATACTAACACAACCATAGACAAATATTATAGAGCACAGATTATAAAATACGCAACATCATCGAATTAAACTCACATCAGCTCGAAGGAGTTTTTATAATGAAACTGTGTTGCTTGTCTCCAGGTGGTGCTGTTCGGTCTGTTGGAGCGCAGCCGAGTGCCGGCACGCTGCCCCTCCACCATACTGCAGGCGTGGCCCATACTGCATGCCCGGATACACGCGCTCTTCACCATCATCGAACCAGCGTAAGTTTACTGCAGATTTATACAGCCGCAGAACAAAAATGTACAGCCGCAAACATGTCTTTCTTTAATAGATTTTAAGCTTTATTGCTAAAACATTAGCCGCCTTATTACAAAACGTAGTTAAACCTGGTTTAACTTAGACCCTGGTTTATCTCGCATGCTGTCACTTTCTTTTGAATATTATTGAAGTGAGACGTCATGCGAGATAAACCAAGTCTAAGTTAAACCAGGTTTAACAACGTTTTGTAATAAGGCGGTATAGGTTCAATGTTGATTGAGAAAAGTTTACTGTTTCCGGTAGCTTGATGTGCTAGCGTCTGAACCATAATACGGCTCAGGTAAGGCGCGGCAGAAGTCATACTAAAATAAAAATGGAAACACAAAGATACCACGAAGATAACTTTTCTGGTTTAATGATAATGTAAATGAAATTACGTCGTTAACTTTGCACTTTTCTTTTTTTAAATTAAATGAACCACGTTACATTTCAGACCCGTGAACGACAACCGAGCTTCACTGCTATCCCGTGGACCGGCGCTGCCAAGGAAGCCAGAGAAAGAGCGAGATGGTTATATGCAAGTCAGTACCGATTGATACATAGTACAATGGGGATGGTAACTGTGAAACTGGTGGGGATATCATAGCTAGTTCCAAGCGTCTCCACGTAATACACACCACTGGGTTGTGGCCATCAGATATACAGGCCCTGCATGTAGAATACTAGTATTCAGCTGCATCCGGTTAGACTGAAAGAAAGAAAAGAAAGAAAGAAAACATATTTATTTAGTATAGTCGACCAAGAAATTGGTTTACCACTCTAAGGTTGAATATCATTTGCACGTACAAAACATCAAGTGCTATTTTCACGTCAGAATCTGTCAATCTGTCATCCTTAGCGAATAATTATGTTACTGGGAGATGTCATCAAAAGTGGTAAACCAATTTCTTGGTCGACTATACATGCCACAAGTGCACACAACAAACAATAAAAATAAAAAGGAAATTGAAAAGTGAAATAACAAAACAAAATAAAAGCGTGTGTGCATCTCACGGCTGCGCCAAATAGGATCAGTTCAGCAAACTGCCGAGCAGCTAGTGCCCGACGCTGGTTTTCAACTGGCCCTGAGATGGTGACGTAACGAACGTAAAACAGTTTAGCCCTTTGTGTGTATATTAATATGTGTGTGTATGATAAGGTACTTACATTATGTGAAATAGGTGTGTAATAACATAAATAAGAATACTTAGAGGAAAAGCCGACCTCAACATAGTTGGGAAGAGGTTACGCAGATGATGATGACTGCGGGTCTTTTATCTGTTTTCTCTCTCTTCTGAGAATAGATGTATATGTGTGTATTGTTGATTGCAGGTGTGGAAATACTACATGACAATGGCCTACCTAGTAGTGCCGGCTGTGCCGAGCCCCGTCATACGCTGCGCCAGTCCAGACCTCAGTCTGAGGTACGTATGCCTCATACTAGCGCCACGTAGCTCTAAATTTATACCTTTTGGTGCCGAAACTAGTATGCATATCAAAATATTACCCGTATTTTTTAAGCAAGTTGTAAGTATGAGATCCTAAATTGTTGTGCGAGGTATTATTTGGTATGCCACTGAGTCGCGGCGCATCTATAGACATTTATCGTAAAAATACGACATTGCCGTTGTTCATTAATTAGCAAATTGGCTTGATATGTTAAAATTTATTTAAAAAATATAATATTATTGATTGGCATTCAACTCTATATAAGTATTTACATACGTACGGTTTATGTATCTGTGCAGATGTTTTTTGATTTTGATTGTCTAAATTTTATAAAATAATGTTGTTGAGTTAAGCTGGCATCGCCGATGTTCTGCCAACTAATTTGTTTGGGTTCTGCAGGCCGATTCACTTCTTTTTCGATAACTAATCGATATGAGTAACGATTTGAACGAATATCGTTATCATATTAAGAATAAAGTTTTCTTGTGATTTAAAATGTTAGGTAAATCTTGGAATTGTCTGATACACTATTTAAAACTTTATTTTGTATAAAAAATTCAAGGAGCACAATATTTACGCGTATTTATAAATAAAGATTATACACATGAGAAACCATCGTTAATAATTCAAAACTTTTTGATGATTCCTCTATGATCATTGACTAATAGGTTATCGTGAGGTGCTAAGTCGGCCTGCAGATGTATAAAGTTCAATAATTGTTGACTTGACTCGTTATTTGATAAAACATTATAGAAAAGTTTGCCGTCACGGGACGCCCGGTAGGTGTGAAACATCTATGTTAATACCAGAATTCATTAATAAAAAACTATAACGAAACATACAAAACATAAAAATCTGTTTCGTAATCAATTTACTTTTTTTTTTAATTTATATATTTTGCTATGACAGCGTCATGCCATTTCTCGTCACGGCATACGAGTTGGTTTTACTGCCAAGGCTTATAGATATTTCACATCAAACATATTTTAGTTATGTTAGTAGTATTTAATAAATCCGAATGATCAAGTAATCTAAATATTATATTAGTAAGTATAGTCTCGAAGTATATGTTATGTTGTTATACTTTAGTATGACTTATAGTAAATGTTTCCCGCGATGTTCTGTGACGATGTCAGCTAACTGAACCACGTTATCACAGTCAGTGCCCTGAAATATCTGATTCCTCTTACAAAGAAAAATAAGGAAAGTTTATTTGTAAGAAGGCTCAGATAATGAAAGGTACTGAATGTACTACACCTCGTTACGGTGCTCCCTCCGAGCCATACAACCACGACTACCACAGCATGAGAAAACAACCAGACAACACTTTCTATATTAACGAACAACTATTTGTTTGTAGAATATTGTGTACAATCCTTTAATTACATTATACCTGCCTTGAAAGGTGACGATCTTAAGACCTGTATTACTAAATCAGTATCACAGATTTATATAACAACAATCTTAACGTAAAACTTTGAGAAATCTAAAAATTCAACTCTAATTTATTGTTTAGCAATAAAGGTCTAAAGGCAGGTTTTGATAAAAAAAAACAGTACGTGTAAAGTACCCACACTACCCATTAATGTACACAATTTACCCTTTCTACCACTCAATGTCATTTTAGTTTTCTTAATTAGCATTCGGAGATGCACCATCTGTTAACAAACTCCCAAGACATAGTGTTTCACAATCATACGAGTAAGTAGCCAAGTAATGGTTACAAACTTGAATGTTTATTTAGAAACTGGGATAAAAGCTCTAATTACTGAATTATAATGTTATTTTTTTGTCTTTTGATCAACCACGAGCTTCACACTGTATGGCTTCTTCTAAGTAGTCAGTGGATATGGTTGAAGAGATATTAAAAACGAAATGTGTGGGTATAAATGTATGTAAACTAGAGGGGAGAGTTTAGTGGAAGGTGGAAGCGTTTGAGCCTGTGAGCGTGTCGGACGTAGTGTGCCAGTGGCACCGCTCGGCGACTAGCCACTGGCGCAGGGAAGTATCGGCGTTGTCTGTCCAGTAGCACTGAGGCGGAGGGCTGGGCAGGCCTGGCCGCGCTGAGCTCGTCCAGCGAGTCCCTCAACGCGCCCGGCGGCTTCTTCACGCTGCCCTTGAGCTATGCGCGCGCGCACAGACAACACAAACGAACGAGGTGGCCATTGACGCTCGCTATGTGCACTTGGCATTCGATTTTGATCATTACATAGTTGTGTCGGTTCCATCTCTCAGTTCACTGTATCCCTACCACCGGACCCTGTACCTTCTCACGTGTTCCAGCATCGTGAGCCTTCCGCAGTTTGATTTCTTTAAAGTATTCGATACCGCGGGTAGTATTTTTTAAGTTGCATTTTTGCCTCACTCGAGTGCTTTACAATATTTAGGGTGGAATTGACACACGCCATTCCTCATGGTGGGTACTCACTACTCAGTGCAGTGGCCTTGCCGGGTGTGTACCATAACTCGAAGGTCACTGTAGTGGACATCGCTCATTAATCACGCCTAGGTCAGAGCACAGCTAGCTCATTCCATACGATGTGTTGCTCGCCTGCGCCGCACACCTCTCGGAGGGTGTGTTTGTGCAGTCACTCGGTGGTCACGGTCGCGATGTACACTCATACACTCACCATACATGCGTCTATAACATGTAGCCTTCTTTATGTTTGTAATTGACAACATGTTAATACTGGCTCATAAGTCATAACTCATGAACTCATAATGGATGAACAAAAATATTAGTTTAGATTTAAATTAGCGTTTAGATATAGAGATACTTACAATGTAAAGAAGTAATTTGTAAGTTTAGGCAATAGTTACTTTGGACGCGGCTTGTATACTAAGCTAGGCCTTTCTGCGGCGCATGTTAACCAGCCTATCTAGACGAGTTAGTAGAACACGGCTAATATACAGAGTGCGTTTATAGAGATAAAGTGATCTTTGTAAATAACAAACAGAAATAATTTTACTTCCTCTAAGAATGGTTTGCACCCAAAAGTGCGGAATATACAGCCATGCATATGAAACGCAGCTAATTGTGAATCTTCCATATTATAATGTACGTTTATAGATACCGGTGGGGACAGAACGGCATAAAACGTTTATTGTGCACTTATACGTTTGTGATAAAACCTCACAGGGTCGGCCAGTTAGTGTTCTTCTATATCTGTACACTATTTCTGAAATACCAAGAGCGTTTTGCAAATAATTTTGCTCGAAATTATATAATTTACTTTTATATTATCTATATAAATAAAAAGAGAAGTCCTGACTGACTGACTGACTGACTGACTCATCAACGCCCAGCCCAAACCCTTGGACCTAGAAAGCTGAAATTTTGCACAGAGGTTCCCTTTATAATGTAGACAAGGAATAAGGAAGGATTTTTTGAAATTCAACCCCTAAGGGAGTTAAATAGGGGATGAAAGTTTGTAAGGATAATCGTCATTTTCACGCGGGCGAAGCCGCTGGCAAAAGCTAGTATTACATATTATTGAAAAAGAATCGCCTCTCGCCGGAGACGTTTGTGGAGCTGTCACTTCTTCAAGGACGCACGCAGCCAGGAGGGTAAGCCGAGGCCCACAGATATTTCCGCCGAGTCTAATTTCTAATTCGCCGCGTTGAACTTGAACACTAGACAGAGATAGTGGTGGGTTTTTTTTACGATTATTTTGCTCTGTCCATTCTTCCAAAAGTGCAGACATTCAATTGTTTCTCACATGTTTTCCGTTTTATCATGATCACCTGATCTTGTTGTTGTGCCCGTTGGCGGTAGTGCGGCTGCCTACCCACTCACTGACAGCTAGGACCACTCGGCCGCGCGGCCGACACCTTGTTCTCTTTACTTTGATTTATATATAGTTTTGTTTCTGCCCCGACAGTGCGCTTTTCCTCTCGGCGTGTCCGGAGACACTGTGGGGGTAATATATTACTTTGGCTATGACTGTACATGTTCTGACGTATTTTCCTCCCGTGTATCTATTCTGCAAGACTCGTTATTTGTGACGACGAGTATCACGTCGTAATAACTTTAAAAATGTTTCATGCAAAATATTAGTGCAACAAAAACAGTTTATCTTGTAACATTGAAATGTTAATTTCTACGATTATTAAATATTATAAATGTATTTTTCCTGTCGGCACAAATAGTTGTTGTCACAAATATTCTTACTGTTAGCCGAACATGATCATTACAAAAAGCATTCTTGTTCTCGAGTTATTGTCAGAGTAGTACAGAACAAGTACCTACCCATCTCATTAAGTGGTACGACTATTAATTAGGATCGATGTATGGTTAGGATCTAGAACCATTGGCATGATATACTATAATTTCGAATGTTAAAAACCCTGGTTCCCAATAGACAAAAAATAGAATTAAAATTAAATGCAAGTGTAGAACTAGCAGTTACTAAATAGCTACTGAAGATACTTTAGAATCATTATTTCATCTGAAAAAATCATAAAATGTACGATAGATAACGCCACATTCGTGTGAGTGTAACATGATCACTCATTGGGTAAAAGTAACTAATTCATGAAATCATCGAGTTTAGAACATTTACTAGTAACGTGCGCGTTTACGTTGGTTTCTTTTCTATCTGTAAACTGTTTATGAGCCCCTTAAATGCATCATGTAGACTCTGAACCACTCATAGCCTACAGAGTGTAAGTAACAGCCCTCCGCAAACTTCCGGGGTGCATTCAGCTCCTTATTTCAAATGATCTTTCTCCGGATTTTTTCTTAGGAAATATTTCATGCTTTTTTCGGTTACTATTCCTTTATTTCAATTTATAACTACATTCTCTGTACGCAAGACTCCATTTATGTAAATAATACGGCTGCAATACTCTGACGACCGATGTGTGACGTCAGCTGTTCATTTCCTGCCTCGCTACAGAGTTCCTGCCGTTCGCTACGTGCATTTTGCCACGGTGACGTTAAATTGTGTATGGGGAAATAATTGAATTCCGATAACGTTCCCGAAATAATTTGTTGTCTAGTCATCTTAGTATGATAATTATACTGAATTCACCCCACCTGTATGCGGAGATAAGTTCAGTGTTCCTTGAAGTAAACGCGCACTTGCAAGTAAATGTGACATAGGGTGACTCGTATCTACTTGTCAACTTAATACGTTAGAATATTGTACAAACGCGTGTGTCTCATTATTTTGTTGACATCTGCAGCGCTTTGTTGGTGAATTCCTTATTATTTTATGTTTATAACGCTTTCTATTGTCGACCCAATATTATTTATTATTGCTTGTATTCGTTATAGCAGTAGTTTGGTAAGCTTAACTGTCTTGTTGTAAGATAGTGGTCTCCACAAGTTAGTTGATATTTTTCACTTCAGATGTATTGTCGTGTGAATTGTACTCTATGGCTTTGTTACGGATATCTAATGCAATTATCTATGATATATTTTACTATTGTTTATTTGACAACTTTTTTAGTACCGAACTACATGAATTTCGGCCACTATTTGAAATCACATACAATAACCATACCATGGAAACAAAACCTAAGCGATCACTTAGTACCCTCCTTTTTTTAAGCCGTTAACTAAATAATAAATCTGTAGATTCCACATTCCTACAAATTATTTGTATTCAATAAAAATCTTATAAAGTATATAGTTCAAACATCAATTTCACTTTTAAACTTCAATGGTAACATTACATTTAAAGTGAAAAATTTCAACGCACTCTTGGAGGCCGCCGTATAATATTTTATGTGCTGTCACTATATGTGTTGTCTTGACATTTTATAGAGATGCTACACAGAGATGTGATATCCGTTTAAATATTTTGACCTGCCTCCTGTTCGCCATTTCTTTTTGTCGTATTTGCATATTTTCGTCTATTTACTATTAAGTAAATAAAACCATCACGTTTTTAAAATAAAAGTTATTAAAGTTGTATTGAATTAAGACGCTGTCAGTGGATGGAATCTGTATTGATGCTAGCTATTGATATACACAGGCAATGAGAGTACCCTACGGAAAACAAATAAAATGGCGACCAGAAGTCAGGGCCAGGCTCTATACTAAAACATTGAAACTCAACATAAAATTTTGCTCTTGTTTACTTAAAATTTCAAAGACTTGTTGTCTATTTCAATCTATTACCGTAAATCCAAGTAAGAATCCCGATTAAAATCCCCGTTTAACGTCAAGCTTATACCTCTGTTGCTAACGTTGTGTGCGTGGACGTAGCTCGTCGCCGGACTCGCTGAGCGAGCGCAGCGGTGGAGAGGCGCGCGGGGCGGCGGCCTCGCCCGGCTCCCTGCACAAGCTCGCCGTGCCTCTGGCGCGGTGCGAGGTACCCGAGGTCCGGGATGCAGCTGTGGCTGCTTGCGGCAATATCAACCCGGATGCTCTTAAGTAAGTAGCTTTGTTTTCATTTACTAGCTTTTGCCCTGCTTAGAGTTTGGTCCTAAGGGATTGTACCCAGGTTATAGATAGGTTATTTGAGTGGTAAATATCCAAGTCTGTCTGCACGGTACTTTTTGCTTGAAAAAGTAACAAACATGGATCCATCGATACTCCCAAACTTTCGCATTTATAATAGTAGTAAGATTACCTGAGTGGACCAAAAATTTCACACCCGGTTTCTGAATTAAACTTGATTACAAAACTGCAAATTCAACTAAAGTATGATTTGACAAGGTCCAAACAAAGTCAATGTAGAAACTGGCAAGTAATTGACTCCTAGTCTGTATCAATACGTAGGTTCAATTGAAATGGTGCTGTTTAGCATATTCCGTAACTACTAAAAAATTTCAACTTTTAAGGGCAGACCTGTAAAACCTGACGAATTCTTACCGGTATCATTATCTATTGCAGAGATTTAATGGAAGAGCTGCTGCCTCTGCTCCGAGAGGCGGTGGACCGTAAGCAAGAGAACATGCGTCGCCGTCGTCGCCGCGACGCGCTGCGGCTGCATCTCAATAAGATGCTGCTGCTCATCGCTCAGAAGAAAACTTTCGCTAACAGGTATGTACGATATAATAAAAGAAAAAGTGATGGATGGTGTTTGAGAGGACTGCCAAAGAAAAAATGGATGGATTGTGTAATTAATGATATGACAGAGAAAGGTGTTGACTTCTGATTTGTCCAATTATTATCCTGAGATGTATATTGATTCTACACCAACAAGGAAAACATGAGATCGTCATGCATTTAACGCGAGTACAGTACCCGGCGATAAATATTGCACATCGACCTTTGGTAAAAGACAATCGGCTAATTTCGGCTTCGTAGAGCGTTATCTCTGTCGCACGAAATTCAAACAGTCCGGTATCTATTAGGAGCTGTTAAAACAATTATGATTTGCTTCTTTTGATAATTATTTTTATTCTTTATTTATAAGACACCAATTTTTCTTTATGTGATGACTTTATGTTGGGGTAAAATAAAATAAAAAAAACATGTTCACATTATGTTTATGTATTTAATTATTTTGGAAAATTACAGCTGTAGTGTACAAAATAAACACCATTAGAAATAATAATAATTCTAATTCTCAATTATTTCCAATTCACTATCTGTGCTCTCAAAGAGGTCAATATCACTGTCACTGTCAGGCTGTCAGCCGTATTTATCACTAGTCTATCAGTGTAATTGTCTAAACCATGTTGAATGCTTCTATATTCGTTCTCACATTTGATTGCATGATCGCAAACCTTTTTCCAATCTTCAGTCCCGATCATGTTTACTTTTTCAGTCAGTTTTTACTGTAGTTAAATTCATACCCACATTTCTAGAGGCTACATAGCCTTTCAGTTGAGACCATATATTTTCAATTGGATTAAAATCCGGATGATATGGTGGCAATCGCAACACAGTGTGCCCATGTTCAGCAAGTACTTTGTCCACGGAAAACTCTGTATAACTCTCTTTGTGCTTACATATAATAGCGTAAATCTGGGTTTTTGTTAATTTTGGATCAACTAAAATTTCGTGTCTGTTTAACCAGTTGATCATTTCCTGTTTAATGGTGTTTGAGTTGGGGGGTCTTTCAACATATTTATTGTGATAGGGTGCGTTGTCGATGACTAGAACAGAATCACTGGGTATATTTGGGATTAATTGATTAACTAGCCATTTTTCGTAGTTATCGTTATTCATTTCATTGTGATAGTCACCTGTAGTGTCCGTGGATTTATACATTAAAATGGCACCGGGTACAAAGCCTTTTTCATTTCCCGCATGAACTATTATCAAACATTGACCTTTTGAAATTGGCTTTTTTAACCGACTTCCCAAAAAGGAGGAGGTTCTCAATTCGATCGGTATTTTTTTTTTTACTCCTTTTTTCTTATCATCACTCCAAGATTTCCCTTTAGTGTGGGATGTATGTATGTAAGACTCATCCATGTAGACGATATTTTTTCCTGATTCGCGAAATTTGCGTATTTTATCGTGGTATTCCATTCGTTTGAGACTTACACCGTGCTTTTCCATTAGAACTTTTCGATTATCTTCCATTTTAGTGAACCGAAATCCCTTCTCGTGAAGTATTTTTCTCAACGTCTTTTCAGACCCATTGTAATTAATAGCTTCAGATAATTTAGCTTTTAATGATTTTATTGTTGGCAGTTCATTAAATCGTAAGTGAAAATCATACACCATTCTTCGAACAACATCATAATCAAAATCGTCCATATCCAAACGAAATTGCTTTTTTGGTCTCCCTTTTTTTGGAGAGCTGAACTTAATTTCAGTAGAATGTGTTTCAGTACTGACTTCGTTTAAAATATTGTTCAAAGTTCTTCTTGAAATTCCAGTGGCATTTGCAACTCGCTCTTGAACCTTCTTAAAATAACAACTTACATTTTCATCTTAATTTTTTTTACAAAATATTTATAAACATTGTAGATCATTTCTCGTGAGTCGTGACTGACCTCGTAAAGGTTTCCCTCTTTTTCCTAAAGATGCCATAGTACAACTTTAATAAAATTATTAAAATTTGGGGGTGTTAACAACTCTTAGTATATATTTTGAGTTGGACGCGACCGCACTCTATCGCACTTGAACAACGACTGACAAAACGTCACAATCCGTCACATAGGTAGTGTGCGACAGAGATAACGCTCTACGAAGCCGAAATTAGCCGATTGTCTCTTACCAAATAGTGGAGTGCCGTAAGACGTAAATATTGTAAAATCTCGGAATCCAGGACCGGTCAATGAATCTTTATAAAAACTATTGGACTGTATTGCTAAAAGCCCAAATAAAAAAGTTAAAAAAAAAAAATTACGCGCTCGTCATTTTTTTTTTTTTTTAGTACCACAATGTACTGAAAAACTAGCTTGTGCCAGCGGCTTAACCCGCTACAACTCGAAAATTATCCCACGAAAAGATAAAATCGGGATATAAACAATCCTATGTGTTAATCCAGGTTATGAACTATCTGTACACCAAATTTTATCCAAATCCGTTCAGTAGTTTTTGCGTGTAAGAGTAACAAACATACACCCTCATAAGCTTTCGCCTCCATAATATTACTAGCTGTTGCCAGCGGCTTCATCCGCTACAACTCTAAAATTATCCCACGTGAAGATAAAATCGGGATAAAAGCTATCCTATGTGTTAATACAGGGTGTCAGCTAACTCCATACCAAATTTTATTAAAATCGCTCCAGCCGTTCAGACGTGAAGAAGTAACAAACTCACACACAAACTTTCGCATTTTTTAACATTTTTTTTGGTTCCATCTCGTTATTTTTTGCGAAATATTAATAAATTATTAAAGTGACTATGCAAATATTATTTATTAGTGTTGGGGATCAGTTGTTCCGTCGGTGTAAAAATTGAATAGGCGTGATGATTTGAGACGTATATTTTCCTTCATATAAAAATTACATAATTACAGACTGCACTGTGGGTTCTGTATGAATGTTGGATGTGAGTTGAAGGAAGAGAGAAGGTAAAAAGGACTGATTCTATACAAACAAAAAGTTTTTATAGCTGCGGTGAGCTAGCGATGTTGCAATCCGTGGAAGGGGCCGCGCGACACTGGCTCCGCCTGGTGGTGGTGATGAATGTATGAACCCCTGTGCCAGCGTGAATGCTCAGCGATCACCAAGTTCGGCGCGCCGGTGATAGGTGGCGCCAGCGGTTGGCATGAACATGCCCCCGGCCTTGGAAGCGCTGCTTCCAAAATGGTTCCCGGCACGGAGTCAGGCGTCGCCGCTCACAGGTTGTGGAGGCAGCGGGCAGATCTTGGAGAAGGCACGCCTGATCGTGCCAGCAGCTGTCCTGATGTCAGCCACTCGTGCTATGCCGTCTCCGCCTGGAATGACACGTAGAATGCGACCGAGCCGCCACCTCAATGGTGGCAACTGGTCGTCCTTGATGAGGACAAGGCTGTCCAAGGTGATGTCCTCCTGCTTGGTCTTCCACTTGGTTCGCTGTTGCAGCTCAGAGATGTATTCTGTAGACCAGCGACGCCAGAAGTGCTGCCGCAGTTGCTCGATGCGCTCGTAGCGTGTCAGACTCGAAGTTGGCTGGTCTGGAAAATTCCTTGAAGGTGGCGACGTTAACGGTCGGCCAATGAGGAAGTGTGAGGGGGTGAGGGGGGAAAGGTCAGAAGGGTCTGAGGAAAGAGGTGACATTGGACGGGAATTTAAGACAGCTTCGATTTGTGTCAAAGCCGTGGAAAATTCCTCGTAAGTTAGTCGCGCGTTACCTACTATGCGTCTCAGGTGATACTTGCATGACTTCACCCCGCCCTCCCATAGTCCGCCAAAGTGTGGAGAATAAGGAGGAATAAATCGAAATTCAATGCTATTAGTGGAAGCGTAATCAATGATGGCTTCTGATTCCTTTTCTAAAAATAAAGGAAACTCCTTTTCCGCGCCCACAAAGTTTCTACCGTTATCAGAGAAGATAGTGCGAGGCGTACCTCGCCGGCTAATGAAACGTTTTAGTGCTAATATGTAGTCGTTTGTAGATAAACTAGTAACGAGTTCCAAATGCATGGCTCTAGTCGTGAAACAAATAAAAAGACAAATGTATGCCTTAGTTAGTCTAGAACCTCTGCCCTTTCTGGATAATATGAAAACTGGCCCCGCATAGTCTACACCGGTTCGCATAAACGGGTAACCAGGTTCTAACCGCTCGGAAGGTAAGTTGCCCATGAGAGGTGCTAATGTCTTACCCCGATTACGTGTGCACGTTATACATTCGTGTACTATTTTTCTAGCGAGATTTCTAGCGTTCAACGGCCACCAACGTTCACGCATGTTAGCTAATAAAAGTTGAGGTCCGGCATGTAATAATCGTGCATGCTCGTGCTTAAATAAACAAATCGTGAATGGATGCTTACTGCATAATAAAATCGGATGTTTTTTATCGTAGGTGAAGTCGGATGAATTACATATTCGACCGCCAACCCGAATTATTTTATGTTCATCAATAAAAACGTTTAAACTTGAAATCCTATTATATTGTTTACATTTTCGCTTGATAGGAATTTGAGCCAATAAGTTATTCAAAACATCTGGAAAAGAATTCCTTTGCACGAGTATAATTAACATTCTCAGCGCGGCGTCCAACTCGTTTACTGATAAGAAACCGGTTTGTCGCTTGGCGCGGTCCGCTCGCCTGAGGCGTAAGTTATTTATGAATCTAAGTACATAGCTACCTATTCGTACAAGTTTAGTGAATGAAACGTATTTATCGAATTTGAATATGTCTTCGTGCTGAATATTGGCTAAGCAGGTTTGTTTTTGTTTTAAATCTGGTAAGTTATATTCTTCCGAATTATCGCGGTAAGTTTGCTCAAAGTCATGTGAACGATTATGTAAATAGGATGGACCGTGCCACCAAAGTCCGTTATCTTTTAATAAATCTAGGCCGCAACCTCTAGACAATAGATCAGCTGGGTTGTCCTTACTACTCACATGTAACCACACTGAGTCACCTGTGAGTTCATTTATTTCAGTTACTCGGTTTTGTACGAACGTTTTCAATAAATGTGGTGACATTTTAATCCAACCCATAACGATTGTGGAATCCGTCCAAAAGTATACTTTACTGAACTGCAATCTAAGAGATTTAATTATTTTATTAAATAGCTGGGCTCCCAGAAGCGCGGCGCTCAGCTCTAAGCGCGGGATGCTGATTGTTTTTAAAGGTGCAACTTTGCCCTTGGCGCACAATAGTCGAACGGTTGCGTCACCGATATTGCTAAATGTACGTATGTAGGTACACGCGCCGTATGCGTCTTGAGACGCGTCGGTAAATATATGAAGCTCTGTGTATTGATTATGATCGCCTATTACGTGGCGAGGGATGCGAATATCGTTTAGAAATCTTAACGTAAAAATAAAATGTTTCCAAATGTTAGCAATTTCCTGAGAGACCGGAGTATCCCAGTCAATTTTACTCAGCCATAATTTTTGTAAAATCATTTTTGAAATCATGACTGCCGGCGAAAGAAGACCCAATGGGTCGTATATTTGTGATATTACTGATAACATTATTCGCTTAGTTAAACGTGAATTGTTGTCTTGGTTCTCAATATTTGTAACGAAGTGTAACTCGTCACTAGTGTTATGCCAACCCAATCCGAGTGTTTTGGTTTGCGCATGTTCGCCTATGAAGCGTTCTGTGGCTTTGTTGTGAGATGCATCTGAGTTAAAGGTCCACTTGCGCAAAGGAAAACACCCCGATTGGAGCACGTCTGATGTTTTTTGACATATTTGAAGCAAGTTGTTTAGATCATCATCACCGGTGATGAGATCGTCCACGAATATGTCTTCCGTGATGATGCGAGCGATGACGTCATCGTCGCACTCTAATGCTAACTGTCTAATACAGCGCATACTTAAATATGGTGCTGACGCAGTTCCGTACGTGACTGTATTTAGTTGATATGTGTCTAACGGATCTGAAGGATTATCCCGCCACAATATTAATTGTAGTGACCTTTGGTCATGCTGGAGAAGAACTTGACGAAACATTTTCTCCACGTCTGCACAAGCTACATATTTATATTGTCTAAATCGTAACAAAATCGAGAAAATATCGTTTTGTAACGCGGGTCCCGGGTACTGAATATCGTTTAATGATTTATTCGAGCTAGTGACGGCACTAGCATCAAATACAACGCGTAGTTTTGTTGTTGAACTAGATTCCTTGACAACACCATGATGTGGAAGATAATAATTTGGTTGACTACAAGTCTCCAACTTGGACATGTGACCTAAATCATTGTATTCACGCATGAAGTTAGAATATAAATGTTTAAGTTCTGGTAAACGATCGAGTTTACGCTCCAAGGTTAAAAATCGTTTCGTTGCTGACGTGTAAGAATCACCTAGGGCATCTGGTGCCTCTTTCAACGGTATACGAACCGAAAATCTACCGTTTTCAACGCGTTTTGTAGTGTTATTGAATATGTTTTCGCAGGTGCGTTCATCATCTGTTAAGGGTGCGCATGATGATGAAGGAATGTTTTCGAGTTCCCAAAACAGCCGGAGTTGTTTATCGATTTCCTGACTGAAGTGGCAATGAACGTGAGCAGGTTTTGGGCTCCTCGCGAGCACAGGACCGGACAATAACCATCCTAATTTTGAATTTTGTAGGAACGGGCCACTTGCTAGACGTATTTTGTCTGTTTCTAGAAGATCCCAAAATCTATCCGCGCCGATCAACAAGTCAATTTCTGAACTTACGTTAAACGTCGGATCTGCTAATTGTAAGAACTCAGGTATATATATATTACCGGCTTCGATGTTTATCGTAGGCAAACTGGATGTTATGCATGGCAAGATTAAACAGCGAAGCTTGGTATTGAAATCGCTTAATTTTGAACGTATTGTGACGTCACATGAATGCTGTGATTGCGAGACTGACTGTCCCACACCCGATATTTGAATAGTGGACTGTATATATAACGCATTTATTTTTTTTGCTAATTTTTCTGTTATGAAACAGTTCTGGCTTCCGTTATCTAAGAGCGCGCGGGCCGTATGATACACGTTATTATTATCAGCTACTTCAATTAACGCCGTAGAGAGCAAAACAGTACTTATTAATTTAAATCCGGTAGTGTTTGCTTCACACATGACTGTATGGCTCGAGTCGTCCGAACGTAACGTTGATGTAGCTAGACTGTGAGCTTGTTCGAGTGCTCCGCTTGCCGGCGCACGATCACACGCGCTGTTACCCCTCTCGTCTAAGTGCAACAGGCTGTTATGTTTGTTTGAACACTGTTTACACGACCCGTATTTACATTGACTTAGCGCGTGACCGGTTCGCAGGCAATTTGCACATACCTTGTTATCGCTAACAAATTTAATTCTGTCTCTCACGGACATGTTAAGAAAGGCTGTACACGCGTATAATGAGTGTTCCCTATCGCACAGGACACACTTGGGTAACTCCCATTGTTTATTTGTAGCACCACGGAAATTATTAAAACGTGCCGCTTTAGTCGCAGAGTAACTGTGTACTCGATGTGAATTACGTTTTTCGTTCACGTTTTGATGTTTAAAATCGCTATGAGGTGTTTTTTCCTTTATGTGGCTAGTGCCGATCATTTCCAACGTGTCCGCTCGACTTCGGAGGAACGTTATTAAATCGCTAAGTTTTATTTTCTCTCGTGAACCCAAACACGTGGCACCGATGTGGCTTTCCCACTCACGTTCCGTAGACGAATCCAGCTTACTGACCACTAAATATATTATTAATGTATCCCAATTAACTGTGGGTTCATTCAGTGAGTTTAAAGCGCGCAGGTTACGTAAAATAGTATCGATTAATTTCCTTATTTGCGATGGCGATTCTTGTTTTAATGATTGAATATTATGCAACGCTTTTACGTGATTATTGATTAATAACCTCTCGTTGTGATAACGGTTTTCTAGTAACTCCCAGGCGTGAACGTAGTTGGCTGGGCTGAATTCCAAAGCTGCTATCACCTGTAACGCGCTTCCACTAAGTGCTGAGCGTAAATAATGGAATTTTTGAATTTCGTCTAGATCGGAACGATTGTGAATCATGGTTACGTATGAATGTTTAAATTCTAGCCAGTGATCATATGCTCCATCGAAGGCGGGTAATTTTATGTCTGGTAATTTAATATTGACACGTGGTTCTGATGCAATTGGAAGTCGATTTTTAATTTCCGCGTTTTTAATTAAACAATTTGCATTGGCTATTGCCTTAAAATAAATATCCTCTAATGCTTCTATGTATTGTAGATTTGCGCTTGTTTCTGATTCCGGAAGGAGTAGTTCGAGTTCATTTTCTACGTTGTCGAATTTATCGTATAATTCACTCGCGGCTTGAACACGTAAAGTTAGCTCAGCTGTTTGTATGGTAGTTAATTGAGCTCCCGCGAACGATTCTACGTAATTTTTAAACTGGGTTAACCGACCCTTAATGTTACCCCTACGTTTCTTTAATTCGGAAAGAACTTCGTCCACTGCCTTAACCGACATTCTGACGGAATATGGATGAGCGTTATGTGGTGTGATGTGGTGTGGTGTGGTTACTCACATGCAAATATCACCTGGTCCACGTGGCTGCCACACTCGCGTGAACTGAAACGAAACACAGCTTTAACACAAATCGCAACTATATGGATGTGATGGGTGGGATTGACGGGACGGAACAGAGACCTGACCGTTACGTTTCTTACGCCTTTGCCTTTTCTTCTTGTATGAAGTTATTGCTGGGTCACTGGACCAGCTGTGATGATCGCTGCACTCGGTCGATCGTGATGATCGCTGCACTCGGTCGATCGTCTTCACAGCCAGCTATTGTCTTCAGCGCCCGGCTCCAGTCCGAGTCAAAGTCCGCAACGTGCCGGCAACGTGGTCGGCACCGTGTATGTGGAGTCTTCTTCCGGCTGGTATGCTTGAATCCGTCTCGTAGGACCAAAATGTTGGGGATCAGTTGTTCCGTCGGTGTAAAAATTGAATAGGCGTGATGATTTGAGACGTATATTTTCCTTCATATAAAAATTACATAATTACAGACTGCACTGTGGGTTCTGTATGAATGTTGGATGTGAGTTGAAGGAAGAGAGAAGGTAAAAAGGACTGATTCTATACAAACAAAAAGTTTTTATAGCTGCGGTGAGCTAGCGATGTTGCAATCCGTGGAAGGGGCCGCGCGACACTGGCTCCGCCTGGTGGTGGTGATGAATGTATGAACCCCTGTGCCAGCGTGAATGCTCAGCGATCACCAAGTTCGGCGCGCCGGTGATAGGTGGCGCCAGCGGTTGGCATGAACAATTAGCTTCTAACATTATTTTCTCTTGTCCCTCTCATCACATCACACAATTTTAGTTTTTTGGGTTGGTGGAAAGTGATCAAATAACCCCTCCTGCTCTTGGGCAGAGCGAAAGGGAGTGTCAGACTTCAACTGACAAAAAACTATCCATGTTCCTTCTTAGCCTTTTATGTCGAGGCCGCGGTATCTTTGTGTCCAATTTGCAGCCCTGGCGGGCCCCTTCCATGTTGCTGACGTCTCTTTGAGGCGCGCGTGTAACGCGAACGCGCCGTCGACACGGCCTGATGTCGTCGTCATAAGACGGACAGACGGCGGGCTAGCCCATTACTCACCGTCCACAGGCCCGCATCTACGATGGCTGGAAGCCGTCACGTGGCCCCCGAAGCCCGGAGCGTCTCCCACGTCGGCTAGGTCGAAATGTTCTCTCCCTCACACATTCCGCCACCTCCTTCGCTAGCATCACTGCTTCGCAGAAGGAGGCAACGGCGTCCCATTACTCCTCGCCTCAGACCATGGCTTGCACCAGGGCGGGACGCGAGAGGTCGCCGCCGCCGATCGCCGCTACGAGGACACGGGCAGACCTCCACAGTGTGCTCCACCGTGTCCTCCGGCCGATCCTCACAATGGCGACATCCGGTCGTTTCCTCGCGCCTGATTTGGTGCACGTACCTCCTGAAGCAACGTCGTGAGGACTGCATCCTTTCCAGCAACTCCTCAAAGAGGGGACTTACCGCCACTGTCGTGGCGCGCCCTGATCACATCACACTTCACACTAATATTATAAAGTACTAAACTTTGTGAGGGTGTATGTTTGTTACTCTTTCACACAAAAACTACTGAACGGATTTGGATATAATTTGGTATACAGATAGTTTATAACCTGGATTAACACAAATGATAGTTTTTATCCCGATTTTATCTTTTCGTGGGATAATTTTCGAGTTGTAGCGGGTTAAGCCGCTGGCACCAGCTAGTTTTTCAGTACATTGTGGTACTAAAAAAAAAAAAAAACCGGCCAAGTGCGAGTCGGACTCGCGCACCGAGGGTTCCGTAAAAAAAATATATTATGTGATGTAACTAAAAATTTATGGTTTTCGTAATTATTCCTTTATCTATGCTATAAGACGTTGCTTCGTACCAAATTTCAAGATTCTGAGTTCACGGGAAGTACCCTGTAGGTTTTGATTCCCTTGCGAGTGTCGAAAATTTGCGGCATAAACGGGAGTATCTTGATGTAACTAAAAATTTATGGTTTTCGTAATTATTCCTTTATCTATGCTATAAGACGTTGCTTCGTACCAAATTTCAAGATTCTGAGTTCACGGGAAGTACCCTGTAGGTTTTGATTCCCTTGCGAGTGTCGAAAATTTGCGGCATAAACGGGAGTATCTTTTGATCGCGTTGACTTAGAAGTTTGATTTTTTCACAGCTCCAAGAGACCATAGACTTGAGTATTTGATATGAATTTCAGCTTGATACCTCCACGCGTTCCTGAGAAAAAAGGTCTTGACAGACAGACAGACAGACAGACGGACAACAAAGTGATCCTATAAGGGTTCCGTTTTTTCCTTTTGAGGTACGGAACCCTAAAAATGACGAGCGCGCAAATATTTTTTTTTAACTTTCTTGTTTGAGCATTTAGCAATGCATTCCAAAAGTTTTTATGAAAATTCATTGACCGGTCCTGGATTCCGAGGTATAAGTCTTACGGCACTCCACTAAAAGGTCGATGTGCAATATTTATCGCCGGGTACTGTAGGTACTTGATTTCATATTTCCTAACAAACTGTTAATGTCCTTCTTTTACTTGTACCTTAGTCAAACTGCTTGTAAATACTGATCAATATGTTATAATACATTTTTAAGGAGAAATAAACTTATTATTGTTTTCAGTGCCTTTGCGTTGGAGGGCGGGAGCTTACACTCGTCACTCACAGAGTACCTGGATGGTGTGCGGCAGTGCCTCGAAGTGGAGGCAGAGAAGGACGCGCCAGCCGCGCGAGAACAGCGCATCACCTTCGCTGACTTTGTCACGGAGCTCATCAAGAGCTTCCCACGTTAGTATTATACATTTTCACGTTTCCAAAATACTGATCACAATATCAGTTTTTTAACTGACATGAGCATTAATATTATCATTAACACTCAACAAGAATAGGGATGTTTCTTGACTAAAAAAATATGATTTTGTTTAGTCCGTCTGTTAGATTATCTAGCTTAGGACACTCAGCAATAATGTGGCTTTCTATTGGTGAAATAATTTTTAAAATCGGTTCAGTAGATCCCGAGATTACCCCTTACAATTTAACAAATACACAAACTCTATACTCTATACTAATAATAGAAAGAGGTAACTCTTTATAATATTAGTATAGATTAAAGTTGACGAAAATAAAACGTGTCAAAGATCATGAGTTGGGGTTTGTGACGTCATTTTCTGGTAAAAAATGTACCAAACTGTGACGTCACACGACTTTTCGAAGCGCTGTATCGTCTTCATTTTTCGTTTCCGTGAAAAATATAAATACGTACGTCCTATCTAATATTTTTTCGAAATTTATCTAACGGACTATTTAGATATTTCTCCAATGATTTGGAGAAAGATTTTAGATCTTTCTCCAAATCTCCAAAAAGGTGGTGGTGGTTAAATCAAAATCTTATACTTTAAAATAATGCTTGGTTATTGAGAAACGTTCGTATTGTAATACGGGCTTAAGAAAGCAGAAATGTCAGCCTATAAGCTGCATTCAGTGAGCGTTATTTATATTGTTACGAACTGATGCATGCCACACAGTCCTTGTGCTTCTTCATACTTCTACTATCGAATATCAATATTTCGCGCAGTACCCGAACACTATTATTAACATTTCTGAAACCTTTCATCTCACAGTGGACAAGTACGGCTCGCTGATGAAGAAGGAGCTTCTCCGCAGCCTGTTCTCCCTGTTCTCGGGCTGGTGCGGGCCGCTGGTGAGGCACCTGGGCTCGCTGGTGCCGCAGCCGCCGCAGCACGAGAATGATGAGCGGCTCAACCTATCTGCGCTCAGGGTCAGTGTCATTGATCTCGATGATGAGAGGATTTCATAAAAACAAAAGTCACTTGTTCAAAAAACTCTGATGATTACACTAGTCAAAAAATTATTCTTGAAGTCAAGCTGCTTTAAAAAAAATATATATGCAGTTTACAAAAATGATAATATAATAGCTTATACCCGTGGTTTCGATCACGTGGGGGTCGGGAATTTGTCGCACGGGATACGAGTAGTACTACCAGGAAAAAAAAACCAGCCAGGCATCTTTATACCAAATCTGTTCAGTAGGTTTCACATGCAGTAGTAACAAACCTCCTTTCAAAAGAGAATGCCTCGAAATAGGTCGTAGCTGCGGGAGTTTCAAAATACGGTTAAAAAGACATCATTTTCTAGAAAAAAACAATGGGGTTGTTTCCTGGAAACTTCGCCGCGAGATGGCGCTGGTGTTTGGCTACACATGTCAATTTTTTTGAAATAAACGTTTGCAATGTGTGGACGATTTTTTAAGTATTTGCGCTGGTTTTTTAACTCAATTTGTCGCTGCACAATGTATGCTACCTGGCGTATCACCCAGTTGAAGGAGGAATTGAAAAAACGAGGAGCAACGCAACAAGTAAAGAAAGCGGAGCTTGTCGAAAGCTACAATAGATTTAACATTTTATTGACTTTTAGCTGTTTTCTGAGCAATATTATGGTTCTACAAGTTGTAAAATAAACTTCACTCACTAACTTTTTGCTTTTTAATGATCTAATACTAAACAAACTAAGGTAATACATCATTTGTTAAAATGTTACAAAATGTATAGTTATTTGAAAAGTACCAATTCTTCTATGTTCATGTCTGGAATAAGATCAAAGCTGGTAGATGGCAGTGGTTCGTTTGATATTATAGGGCTTGATAATAAGCAACGCCTTGCATTTCTCTGTTGCAATCGCTCAGTTCGAGCTGAGGTGACACTCTGTGATTCATTCCAACAAAATATAGAGGGCACAGCAGATTTCTTCAAAATTTTGCGTTGGAGTGGAAAGCCTGAAACAATATTGGGTAATGTTAATACTTGGCATATATCAGTGTGGCTTAAATCCCCCATGAGCGAACGTTGACTTGAAGTGGGAGAAACCAAGTCAACGTTCGACCCTTGTTTCTCCCACACATTCAAATTATTAATAAAAGTCAGAATTAATAATAGGTATCGTACTAACCTGTCGCCTTAGAAGTGGTCTCTTATTATGTTCTCGTGAAATGTTTCCCACGTAACCTCGAAAAATTACTTGTTTTGATTTTTTTTAGTTTCAGTGCCTTTTCCCACTTTCTCTTCAAGCGCAAATTTCTTGGAAATCTGACAACGCCTATTTCTTTGCATCCAAAGGCTACACAACGACCCATAATATTGAAAAAAGTCACAAAATATTAAGATATTGTTCAATTTCTATGGAGTTAGACAGTTTGTTTGTAGCCAACGTACAGCGCCCTCTACGTGGAACTATTTGACAGTTTTCTTCCCCATTACTGAGTTTTTACATAATTTCACAGAGATCATACATTTGTAGTACTGTACTGCGACATGATTTCCTTGCTACCCTCGTATTCTGCTTCTGTGACATCTCGACAAACAGCCCTGAAATAATCTGCCAACATTGAAATATTATATTTTTAAGTCAATGTCATTGCTTACATTTTTACATTAAAATAACATTCTGCTTTTGGACGTCTCTTTGTGTAACCCATCTTGCGAGGTATCAAAATGAAGGAGATTAAAACAAGATTAACAATATAAACAATTTATATGTTTAAAAGTAATGACAAATTGTATAAAAAGTGGAAAATTTCTATAATGAACAGTTAACTTGTCTGTGAAATCTTTCACATTACTAAACTAAATAATTTTAAATTGTTTCATTAAAATACAAAAATATTTAAGACTTCAAACGAATTGTTTAATATAATAATATGTAATTTAATTGAACAGCAACACGAAATAAAACAATTGTTATTAATTATATTGTTTGTAAAAAAAAACAAAGAAGGTAAGTACAAAAACTAAAAAACTCGACTGCAGTAAACAAGAGAAAACCAAAAACGAAACAGCTCATTTACCGTACGCAAAATACGCGCTTTGGTTTCGGACACCAGCCCGTTATACAATGCAATATAAACAAATTAAATGAAAGTTGAACGCAGGATAACCTAATTAAATACAAAATTATAAAAAAATTAAGCGAGTTCCGCCTGCTTCCAACTTTATATTTGACATTCTGCATATTATTAAGTTTGACACATCGATTGCATCCTGCCACTTGTTGCTATTGCTGCTTCATTGCGGCATTCTGCACGAAGTCGTGTACAATTCCGGTTGGCTCGGAACGGGGGTTGGGATTAGGAGTGCCCGAAATCACTAGTGTTCTTGACGTGGGGTGAGGTCGTGGGGTTGCAGTCACGACCTAACGGTTTAATAGGACACACATCCTTAAAATGAAAGAAGTATTCAGTGTGGTTTTGTGTTTAGGCTATGAGTGCGGTGGTATGCTGCGGGCCGTGCTTTGCTCCCTCGGCGCTGGCTGAGGACGGGTCGCTGTATCCCTGGCTCAGCGAGATGCTATCATCTACTAACGATAAGGTATGACGTAACGATGTTCTTTGTCTAGTGTAACTTTCCACGTTAATGGCGGGAAACCACCTGACCTAATTTGGCCGATTTCACTGCATGACTGCTACTTACTACACTTACCAGCTGATTTTAATTTTGACTCAGCTTGGTACAGGATTCCATATATCGATGAACTTTTTCTTTAGAATTTCGCAGTTTATTTACAAACGTCGTGTTTGTTTACTAGCACCTGACATAAGCCCTCTTGCCCACAGATATTCGAGTTGGCCCGTGAGACAATAGTCCTACTCCTGGACTGCAACCCTGACATCGGTCCACTACTGGACTGGACAGTAGACACATGCTTCACAGGCTCATCCCGCGTCGCTGATGGTTGCTACATGGCTCTCGCTACCATATTCAGCGCACGGTAAGTGTAGTTTTTTTATGTCACTTTGTAAACAGGAACAAAACTGAACGTCTGCAGTAAAATCTATGAGGGATGCTACCTATACTGGCTGGAACAGTGCAGCATAATCTCCCTATCATTGTTCCCTTGGAGGTAAGTCAAATAAAATGATTTAGATATCCTCTCGGCACCAGTACTTGTAGTGCAGTATAATAGTAGTGTAACAGGCGGATGAAACTTCACATGAGTAGTTATTTCTTTGTTGTTCAATAAAAGCTGAGAAATTAAATGTGTGCAACTCCACAAGTGTAGAACAGCCCTGAAGATTATTCGACAAAGGGTCCAGATTTTCCAACATATTTTCAAAATTATCGTGAATTTGAACTTTTATAGTATCATCATATTGTACATCGTTCAACGAGGCACCCTTTGTGTATTTAGGATAGCACATTATAGATATTTGATGCAATAGTTGACGTCTATGGTATGTGCACCTCACTTGACGTGCGAGGAATCACACTGGTTGATGAATGGTATCTGCAGGGAGACGAGCATACAGTAATATGAAAAACTTAAATCGAACCCCATGAAGTTATCTACGCAAGGGGGTGCTTTTGACATAAACGAACCGAAGTTAGGTATCGGTGTGTCGGTAAAAGTGAGAATGGTTATTCACGCCATCTACCTCTATTTGGTTACAACTGTGTTTTAGGTGTCGCCACTGACCTCTATTGGTGTCGCTGTACGAGTTTGCTCCTGTATTTACCCCCCCCCCCCCATAGATGGCGTTGCTTGTCACTTTCTAGAGTGGACTGTACTTCGAACATGGAGATTTTAGAGTGAAAAAGGGGGCAATTCAATCATATTGTATTTTATCATATTGCCAGTTGAGCGTTCATTTTAGACAGACTCGAACGAAAAAAAATCTGGGACTTTTTTACTTGTGTTTATTTACGCCAATCATAGATGGCGCTAGGAGTTTCGTTGCAGGGTTTGAAATGTAGGTCAGTAGGTACGAATTTAAGTCGGTCGAGCACGGTCGCCGCTCATAGGCTGAAGCGATTTCAGTAAACTCTGTAAAACAAAAATGGTAAATGAAATGCTCATAGATGGCGTTGGGAGTCCAGAGCGAGTAGTTTACGGACGTTACTTGTTAGGTATCTGTTCTACATTAAAGAGGGAATAGGGTCTGCGATTCTCCGTACAAATGTACACTGCCGTTCAGAAGTTTGGTAGCAGTAAAGTAAAATCATATGCAAATAGCACTTCGCTGTTCAAGTGTGATTGGCTTGCGTTTAGCTATTTTCAGAATGATAACACAGTTTAGCAGTAGTCGAAATCTTTCTAATACAGAGAATGTTAATATCACAGCCTTTGCGTTCCTACTTCCTATGCTAAAATGCGACTAAAAGTATAAAAAATAACAAATATTGTCTCGTCACAAACCACGTCATTGCCGAAAGAAGAGTATTTGATGGATTAATAATAAAATAATAAAATTTTATTCAAAAGTAAAAATTGCTAAATTATAATATTATAAATCTTAGAAATAATGTAGGTATAAAAAATTTCGATTTCGATTTTCGAAAACACGTGATTCGTCAAAATATTTATATATTTCCGTCCTTTCTTCCCGAATTAAAATAATAAATATAAATAATCGTTTATTTATAAGAAGGGGCACATTTGCAATAAAATAATAACAGTTATAAAATAGAGTACAGTTGCTTTTTTGCCTGAACTAGGTTGAACCTGTGTTTCAGGCTACAGGGTGTATAACTTAAAACAAATAAATTAACATTTTTACTTAGTGTATAGTTAAATACTAAAATTACAACTTATATACGTATAAACTACTAGCTGACCCCGGCAAACGTTGTTTTGCCATATAAAAAATTTCAGAAAAAAAAAAAAAGATGAAAAATAGATGTTGGCCGATTCTCATAGATACCCGATACGCACAAAAAATTTCATCAAAATCGGTCAAGCCGTTTCGGAGGAGTTTGGCATCGAAAACTGTGACACGAGAATTTTATATATTAGATAGATAGAAACAGTGTGTAAGCAGTTTATTTGCAGACAACAAGTAGATCCTCTGTCTGTGCATAAGATAAAGGTTGTAAAAAGGTAATTACGGATTTTTTACAGCTAAAATAGTTTAACTAATACATACCTACTTAGTTTTCTGTTTAATCTATTGTACAAAAATGGGTCTAAAAATATAAAGAATTTTTCCGCAAAGGCATGTTTGGATTTAACATTAGAAATGCATACTCTATCATTCCGTCTCTTGTTAGTATTGTCAGCATTGTACGTTAGCATGGTGTGCTGTTTTAATACTAGGTGCATAATGAAAAGCTGGCGCACAGTCAGCACGTTGCAGGATTTATATAACTCAGTTGTGAGAAAGAAAATGGGATGGAAGTTTGCTACCTTTAAAATTGCTCTTTGAGCTCTTTCAAGAGGGAGTAGGATCGTTTTAGACGAGCCACCCCATGAAATGATACAGTAAATAATAACACATTGACATAGGGCGAAATAAACTTGTGTGATTAATTTGGGGTCTGCAAAAGTTCGTATTTTTTTAAATACATAATTATATTAATTTGCGCACTCTTTTAACCAGACAGTCAATATATATATAACCCCGAGGTATTTAATGGTACAGGTTTTGAGGATAGAAAGACAATTGCACACATTTACTGACTGGTTGCCACATTGATGGGCACATATATGGAAGTTAGCGGTGTTAAGTTGGGACTTGCGAATGGAAAAGTGTATATATTTTGTCTTGTCAGCATTTAATGTTAGTAAATTGCTTTGAAGCCAATTAGTTACAGTATTAAAACCGAGTTGAGCGATTTCATATAGTTCACTACTGGTTTTAGCAGCCAAATTACGCCTCTAGCACAATTTTTTTTCATAAAATCATGGTTTACTGTAGACACTTCCCTGTTATTGCTTTTTCCGGCAACAAACAGGTAAAAAAAATATGACCCTCTAAAATTGATACCCTATTTTTACGGCCGTGATTAAAACATTACCTGACAAATTCGAAAAGTTTTAAACATATTAGACTGTCAAAAACAATCGAATATTCTCAGTTTTTGAAAAGAAAACCTATCCCGCAGGCTCTGTTCCCTCTTAATGATCGTACAGTATTTTGTGGGTTCCGTGCGAATAAATAGTGATAGACGCATACCTAATAATGTTGTATGTTTATTGTCTATTTTTTGTCATTTTGTATGCACTGGCAAGGAGTCGATATAATTATGTTCTAGCTTCACTGGTTCTTCTGGCTTATCATCGGCGCTGGAACAGGTGCCTTAGTGGCACAACGGATAAAAACATTTTAGGGTTTTGTCATTTCCAATGTTTAATACAATCAAGGTTCAGCCGCGCTTGCCTAGGTCGGTCCGTGGGTGGGTGACCACATTATTTCCGTTGGTCCTTGCTGTGATTTGTAGATATGACACAAGGCAAAAATTTTGTTTAACAGTTTTCATTTTTGTGGTTCAATAATAAACTGTCGCACGGATCGAGCTTCAAGGTTAAGCCGCTCTTGGCTCGCTCGTCCTTATGTAATTTATAGACCTTTGTCAGTCGTCACTCTGGTAGTTAGTAGCACAAAGGCCGACTACAAAGAGGTAGCATTACCTACCCGGTACTAAAGAAAATGATTTTTAGAAGCTACCTGTAACCAGCCCATCGTAATAACCTTCTTCTTAGCTAAAATGCGGTTCTGTTTCAAACTTTCGGCAGCCACGTGTTGTGTTACACTATGGGGCAGTCTGACCACAGCAGAGTAAGCTTCATACAACCTTTTTTTTTTGGTGGGTGAAAATTTTTTCTTGCAATTGCCGTTGTATTTTTCAATGTAAGTTTCGTAAGTTTCAAGAACATTGGCCAGTGTAAATTTCACGTTTTTTTTTTTCGAATAATACGGTAAAAAACGGAAAATTACGGAAAGATTCGAAAAAAAAACAGGAATCTTTCATGTTTTAATCAACACAATATAAATCGCTATTCGTTAGTCTCGCTAAAACACGAGATCGGCTGGACCGATTTGGGTAATGCTTGTTTTAAAATATAAGTGGCAGTCCAGGGAAGATTTGAACGGTGAGAAAGTAGGTGGGTGGGTGGTAGGTAGGTGGGTGGTAGGTAGGTGGGTGGTAGGTAGGTGGGTAGTAGGTAGGTGGGTGGTAGGTTGGTGGGTGGTAGTAGTAACAAAGAACTTAAACTATGTACTAGTAGGCTCAAAATACATATTAAAAATAAAATAAAATTAACTGTGCTATCAATTTGTACTTGTACTGTGAATTTTTCACTGCAACTTTCGTAAAATACGGAAAAAGGTGAAAATTTCAATGCAACATTCGAAAGATTCCCGTATTTTTCCGTAAGATTCGTACTGTGAATTTTTCACTGCAACTTTCGTAAAATACGGAAAAAAACGAGAATTTGTATTTTACTGGGTAAAAAACAAATGAAACGAAATTTTCAACGCTAGTCCGTACTCTGTGGTCTGACCGCATAATTATGCCATAACGGCAGTGTTCTGATGTCCGATGTGGAGAGCATTCGGAAAATTCATATCAATCAATCAATCAATTTATTTTCATGCTACTGAGGCCCATAGATAATAGTAGTTTAGTTTAGTAGCGACTGTGCATAATGAAGGGCATTACAACACAAGTGTGGGTTACACGAGTGTTGTAATCCCTAATTATGTATAGTTGCATACACTACTTTATCTACCCAAATATCATAAGGGCTCTATGATGGGTTCAGGAACCATAGGGAAATGACCAGCATTGTTACCAGTGTAATGCAATAAAAAATACCGAACAAGTGACAGCTCGAAATGGCGGCGTTTCGGATATCTGTCATTTTTTTTTAAATCATAGGCAAACGAACAAAGTCACTATTCTTGTGTCACTCGAGATCAAAATGTCGTGCGATTTATAATTAAAATCATACTGAATTGGGGTTTCGTATCGATAGGTATCTGTTTTAATGTAGATACTAGAATAGCACACTCACTTGAATTTTACACCTGTTCCAAATTTAAACTCATAACCTACTGTTGTCAGTAGGTTATGAGTTCATTACAGTTCTGTTATTGGGGTTTGAACTTTTTTGAAATCGCGGCCCACAATGAAACTGGTATGTATGAATAGAGGACATTTAGACGAACAAAAAATTACATGAAACTTGGTACCTAAAGTGTCACGTTATCGAGATATTTTAAGGTAAAGATCGACATTTGAGTACAATGACCACATCAAAAATATACCATTTACGTGTCTATAGGGGTTGATTATTATTACAGTTTATTGAAAGAGAGTACACACATTACATACTACTAGGAGCACGAGAAAACTATTCTTGGGCATAATATATCGTCTAATGCGATGCGAAGCGATTTTCTCGTGCGTATAATAATAATCAACCTGGGAACTATTATTTGGATACAATTTAACGCCTATAAACGTAATAAGTCTATTTTTTAATGATTGTCGTTGTACTCAATTGTCGATCTTTACCTTCAAATATCTCGGTAACGTGACACTTTAGGTACCACGTTTCTGGACATTTTATGTTCGTCTATATGTCCTCTATCCATACATACCACTTTTATTGTGTTCACATCGGTTCTATCCCCTTTCAAATTCAAATTTATTTATTGTTTGTCACAGGTGAAATATTAGGTCTTATGATTACAATATATTGGATCGCTGCAACATACCTATATGGTGTACAATTTTTGATGCTGGTTCCACATATAAAACATTCACTACATTTTACTGAATTTCAAAACAATTATTCGCTCTATTTCAACGTCCATCATTCATCACGCATTAATATAGTTACAAGTTCACGTAGTCAGTTAAACAAATTAAATTATCCAATTGCTTTCATGATAATTACATGATACATTGATGTCATTAAAATTAAATTATTCGTTATTGTCATTCAAATTAAATTATTGATTTATGTCACACAAATTAAATTACTCATTCATGGTGCGTTCGAGTAACTCACTTTTAGCGCTATTTAGCGCTGTCGCCCGTTCGAGAAGCTACTGTTGCGCGCTGCCGTGACGTCACACATTACGTCATTACTTCACGCTACCAACACTATTTCTCTCGAGGCCGCGAGGTGATGTGCCGACAGCGTTAGCCTTGACACTGTCAACTTGACAGCGCTTCAGAAAGCGACGATGAATTTTAAATTCATCGTCACTTTCTGAAGACGAGGTATCTATTATTTCCTGCAGGACACTTGTCACAACTGCTATTATATTAAGTCTTTCAGTTTGCATCATATAAAATAAAATAAAATTAGTCGAAAGCAAGACGAAAACAAACAAAACAGTTGCTGTCAAGTGTCACTGCAGTTCACTGTAAAAGTCGTTCGGGGAGCTTCTTTTCACTAACGCTGCTAAGGCTTCTCGAACGGGAGTTGACAGCGTTAGCGTTGATAGCGTTAATAGTGTCTACTCGAACGCACCATCAGTCATTGTCTAAAGGTCAATCAAAGTCATCAATATTTTTGTCATTAAAAAAGTCATTAATTGAGTAGTATGCCTTACATAATTATCAAAAATTCCTTTAGACTTTTTTTAAAACTATTTAAGGTTAAAGTACCTTTTACTTTTTTTGGAAGTTTGTTATAAATTTTCACACCTATCCCAAATATACTCGTTTTAAACTTAACTGTCCTACACTTAATTCCACTTAACTCATGTTTATACCGTGCACTTCTCAATGTGTCATATTTATTTAAATCGCGTTTTATCATTACTGCTGCTTCATAAATGTATAGTGATGGAAGAGTTAAAATGTGTAGTCTTGGAAACTCTGTTCTACATGAATCGGTTTGTTTAAGCCCACATATACTCCTAATACACTTTTTCTGGGCCTTAAAAGCTCTCTGTTGGTTGAATTGCCCCAAAAAAGAATACCATATTTGATTGTAGATGCATGGTAAGCGCTAAGTAATGCTCTCTCGTTAACAATTTTTCTTAGCATGTAAAGGGCCATATGAAAATTGGTTTAATTTTTTACAAACATGATCAACCTGCAGTTTCCAATTTAGCCCAGAGTCAATATAAATACCAAGAAACTTAGTGTTGTTCACTTCTTTTAATTGTTCGCCTTTGTAATGTATTTGTAGATTTTTCCCCGAGTTAGTATTTTTATTTGTGAAAGTCATATAATTCGTTTTGTCAATATTTATTTTTAGATTATTTGCTTTTAACCATTTTATGATATATTCAAGTGATTTGTTAATGTCGTTTTCATAATTGTCTTTATCTTTATATTTAAATTTCTGCTCTTGGTAATGCTGGTCATTCATCATCAGCCTATATTGTTCCCACTGCAGGGACTCAGGCCTCCTCTCTAGGAGAGGGATGGGCATGCACAATCCACCACGCGTGCCCTGTGCGGATTGGCAGATGTCACATGTCTTCGAATTTTTTGGTTCAAAGACATGCCGGTTTCCTCACGATGTTTTCCTTCACCGTTTTGAGAGCTGGTCATTGCCTATGGTTTTTTAACGCATTAGAGAGGGTTTATGATATTTGGGTAGATAAAAAACATAAAATTACTATGAACATTTACAATTACAAAAACAATCAATACTATGATTATTACTTTTAAATTGTCTAAATATTTATTAATCTAAATGAGTGCTTCGTTGGTTTAGTAATCGCGATCGCGACTGCTGAGGATGACGTCCTGGGTCCGATTCCCGGGTTGGGCAAATTGTATTGGCTTTTTCCATCAGGAATTTCTCAGTGGCGGCGATGGACCCTGGATTTGCGCCCAGTTGATGGCAATAGGTACGCCCCTATTACCTGCGACCCCTATTACCCCTAGTACAACTCTGACTAACCCTTCGAGGCTAACAGGCGTGATGTAATGGTGAACCGATTAGTTGACATTTGAATATCGATTCTACAATGAAATATAGGGTAACAATTATAAATAGACCGATTGGACTTCTGACGTCTAGACCTACATCCGAATTGGAACATTTACCGCCTTATTACAAAAGGTAGTTAAACCTGGTTTAACTTAGACTTGGTTTATCTCGCATGACGTCTCACTTCAATCATATTTAAAAGAAAGTGACAGCATGCGAGATAAACCAAGTCTAAGTTAAACCAGGTTTAACTACCTTTTGTAATAAGGCGGTTAAAGTTTAAACCTCTGCCTATACGTTCGGGGATAACCTGCAGGCGATATGGAATGCTATGTTGTCTAAATAGTAAAGTTTTGAGTACTTACATCATCACATATCCAAATAGGTGGAGTTAAAAAAGTTTAATTAATTTTTGTTGTGTTTCTTGCCGACGGTACCTGTCCGTATACGTTTCTGTAAGAGTTCTTCCCCATCACGTAGGCCGCAAACGGGGAAGCGTTTAATGGAACTGTCAATGAAATGCCCCGCTGCACGCTGCAAGAAACGCTTGTCCGAATTTGCGGCCTTAGACGCTTTGCACATGGAGCAACTATTGCATCAACTGGCAACTGGCAACTAGCTGTTTACAAAATATTACAATTCGAATGTGCACTCTTAGCAACTTGAGTTTCGAGCTCCGGTGATCGTGAACTGGTGACGAACACCGGAACTCGAAATTCGAGTTGCTATGTGTGCGCAGTCCAATTAAAATATAAGAAAACAGCTATAGTTGCTAGTTGCCAGTTGCCGCACTATCACAAACTACATCATCGATTCTTACAGCCTGACTTCTATTGGAAAAAAGGTCAAGTGGCATTCCTCGGATTCCCATGTGCTCGAGTTTATTTAATAGATTAGGGACAGATGCAGTATCGAAAGCCTTTGCCATGTCTAAAAACACCCCCAAGCATTTTTGCTTTTTATCCAAATTGGCACTTATATATGACTGACAAGACGTTCAATTGCATCAGATGTGGATATTTTTTTTGCTCTAAATCCATATTGATTACAAGACAGTAGATTGCTAGATTCCAGAAAGTTTAGAAGGCGAATATTAATTAATTTTTCATGATTTTTGACAAACTAGGTAATAGAGCAATTAGTCTGTAATTTGAGACACTGTCTCTGTCTCCTGACTTATATACATGAACAATTATTGCTTTTTTTAGTACAGTCGGGAATATTCCATTTTCAAGACAAATATTGCTTATATAAGTAATTGGTTTGATCAGACTATCTATAGCCTGCTTCATGAATACAGAGGAGATGCCATCCCATCCGGTCGACACTGAGTTTTTAAGTGAGAGTATAATTTTACGTATTTCTTGTTCACATGTTGGCATTAGAGATGATTGAGGAGCATAATCCGAGTCAGCCACAAGACCCAATTGGTAACCTTTCGAATCTAGTTGTTATTTTTGTTAACTAAACCAAAATAAATAGTTAGTATTATTCCTAATAAAAAAGTTAACACCTGAAAAATGGCGGACATCCAATGTGCACCGCATTAATCACAATGAAATGCTATGTGCTGTATAAGAATTCACTCGTGGCATGTACATAAATTCGTAACAAGCTGAGACGGGTAGTTTTTGTGTCGAACAAGTCAGCTACAGATCCATGTAAAGCTTAATAGTGGGTAACACGTAGGTACACATATTGTGCCCAACGAACCAACGCTCTGTACGAATTGGTTTAATAGGGATCGGTGAAAACAGCATAATTAATCCGAAAAGAGCTCTTGGAAGGAATTGGGGAGGCCTTTGCCCAGCAGTGGGACAGTGCAGGCTAAATAAAAAAAAAAACTGGGCGCTAATGATAGTCTTTCAGGATCTTATTTAACGGCATTAGTAGATAAATTGCCTATGCTAGTACAAGAATTCAGCTCCAACCAGGATCAAAGGTTACATGTGATATCATTTATAGCAATTTGCTGTAATTTAGCATCGTATAAATTCACCCATACTGATCATGTGGGCTAAATAAGTGCTATTATAAGATTGCGTGTAACAAGCTGATTAACACCGTAAAAGTTCAACTATGTTCAGCAAGATGCAATATTTCATTGTTAATTGAAGTAACAGAATAATTGATTGCATTGAAGCAGTTCACATGTTCTTTTTTAAAATGCAAGCATTTTATGGGTACGTTTGTGGCCTTCCATTCAGAATATAGCTACTTTTAGGTCCACAAAAATGTTATATTGTAGCTGAAAGTACTATTGATTGCCAGATGCTGATTAACACAGACCTGAACACCTATATTAACGCTCAAAACATTACAATGTTACTTCCGTGGTTGGTTATATTATAGTCCATAAACAGACGAAAGCGTAATTTTCACCTTTTGCAGTTCGAGTGAACTCTAATAAGTTAGTGTTCATTAATGCTAAAGTTACCGATGTGGACTTATGTGACATCCAATAATGCAGTTTTGTGCTACTTGGGGTAGGTACGTTTAAGTAGCTTTCTGTGTGTTGTCGGTCATGTTTTGCGCCAACGCCGCATGATATGTTTTATTTAGGTTAATAGGTACGTCTTTAAATTTCTGCAATCGAAATTCAAATTCGCGTTATTTGCACTAGGCAGTTATTTTCTTCTTTAATTTTCTAAAGTTATAATATAACGAAGATTGAAGTTCTTGAGAGAGTTCAAACCAATGTGATTTTGTTTTTTTTTGTTCTGTTCTACTAGTCTGGGGATTTATTTTACTCTTGCAATATCGCGATTCTGTGGAAAGTAATATTACATTTCATATTTCGAAATAATAACGAGGCTGCACGCAGTATTTTTTGTTCGGTTTCAAGTACCACTAGTCTGGGGATTTATTTTTACTTTTGCAATTTTATTCACTATTCTGTGGAAAACAATATTACATTTCATGTTTTGAAATAGTACGCACGCAGTGTTAACACCTTTGTTGTGATTCTGGGTGCCTAAGCACGGAATAACAGCTGCAACGAGTATTTGCACGGCGCGAATACGAAAGTCTATAGGGACAAATAACTAGTCGGTTTCAATCAAAATTCGAGATGCCTGATATTTAGCGCGAATCGGTTCACGCTATTGTATGTTCGGCTCAACGATGAATTTTAGCATGTTACATCCCACTCAGGGTTTAAAATGTATTTCAGCGTATAATACCCGACGTGTTAGGCGGCCGACGCAAAGTGTCTGGGAGTATTGGCGACTTATTTTTAAGGATATTGCCTAAACTAAACGTAAAAATCACCTTGGTGAAAATACGTAAAGTAAGTAATTTTTTTATGTACCTACCCCTACCTGATACCTGAAAATTGGCCATCCTAACTTGTTAGCAGGTAGGCATGCGTTCTTAGTACATACTAACGCTACCCAATCGTACACATTTCCTTCGTCCGAAAATACGTGACGTCTGGCGGCCGGATCTTGGACTATAACGATATAAACCAAAAATTTCATCAGAATTGATGATGAAATTGTAGGTTCTCGTTCTCGTAGAAGACGTTATTTCAACAGTTCTGCAGCTAAGTATATTGTTCTGTTCTCCTATGATTTACTAACATCATATTTTGATTCACCAATCACAAGGCTTGAAATCTCTTTTGAAAGAGATTTCAAGCCATGTGATTGGTCAATTGCCTCACAGCTCGTCTCCGCACCGCTCCACTCCGCCTTAGTGGAACCACAGCCTAAGTTCTCAAAAGTCTCACCACATCTTTTTTTGCCGTGTTGTACTATGTTTCTACTTCAGTTTGACTACTCTGTGTAAACGTGCAGGTACTTCTGTACCTCCAGTACTCTGTGGAGTATTGATTCCGTTTCGTGTTAAGAGGCGCTAGCGAAGCCGCACGCTGTATGTTAGCCTTTGTTGTCGATAGACTGCGTTTCCACAGGTTTGCGAGTATACGTAGATTTATTCTGATTTACATACCTACAGGTATTAAACCTTAACTACTTTCAGTGTAAATCGTTATCAATTTTGACGTTCAAAAGGGATTCTGACGGCCTAATTGACATAAATGGTTTGATTTTGAGTTTGCTACTTAGTACACAGTATTTCACAAAATATGAGGTCCTGGGTTGTAACCCGGGTCGGGCAAGGTGTAAATGGATTTTTCCATCATGAAATTCTCAGTAGCAGCTACGGAGTTTAAATTTGTGCCCGGTTGATGGCATTAATCTCGCCTCCTATTACATTATATAGGACTTAAACAGAACTAGTGAAACGTGGGTGTGCTATTAGGTACCTACACCTCTGCAAAACCCTTTGGGCAAGCGTGATGTTTTTACAATGTAACAGATAAAATAAGCTACTGTACAGGTCAATTTAAATCAATAAAACAAAACATATTTACAATAACAATTAATAATTACAAAACTGAAAACCCATAAAAATAAAACAACAATAACAGAGTAAAAAGTGTCAGCATAAGACAATCTTTCGAACATCATCTCACAGAAACTCATCACGACATTCGTCAACACATCCGGTGTCCATGTCAAATTGTCAGTACAGCGTCAATACGAGCGAACGTAAGAAACCTTGGTTAATTGTTATTGTAGGTGTTCTGTCCCAGGACTCCAGGGTTGCGGAATAAGTCAGCAAGAGTCGTGACATTCCCTTCTGCTCCGCCTAGAGCGGGAGGAGACATTTGATGATTTCCCATCGTTAAAAAAGGTGGTGTTCTTTAGCTTCTAGGATCCATGGCTGCGCCTAGGGTGGAAAGAGTGCGTGAGTTTATAGGGCTAATGTTAATTTACAGGGCAAGCTAATTGTGGTAATAAGACTTAATTGTAATTAGAATTAGTACCTGTATATAGCTGTATGTAGGTACAACAAAGATCCTGTTTCTAACCGGAACGTAATTATGTGGTTAGACCAATTAGCTCTTGGTTTAGTAATTAATCTCCAGTGGTGGGGAGCAGTGGTGGCCCAGTGGTGGCGGCCCCGACTTATCAACAGTGAGTCGTGGGTTCGAACCCGGTCAGGTACATACCTTGTGTAATTTATTTAATCACCACTGCTCTCAAAACGAATCATTCCCTCTGCGTCGATTCCCATTACGTCGACTCGTGAAACAAATGACATCTGTTTTAAAAAGTTTACGCTTGACCTCGAGGTTGGAAAAGTATATACACTTAAAACAAAGAAAAACATCGTGAGGAAACCGGCATGTCTTAGAACATGTGACATCTACCTATCCGCCATTCCGCACTGGGCCCGCGTGGTGGATTACACTAATAGGTGGTCCCTACACACTCACGAACCTAGGCAAGCGCGCCCTTAATTGAAGGTCGACCCGAGCAGCAGTTATCCACGAGTTAGTTAGCCACGAGCTCATCCGAGACCGATTCATAGTAAAGCATTGAAATATTAACTATATGTCGTGTTTCAGATATTAGAATTTTGAACATTTGCCTGAAAGAAGGCCATAACTGTAAATTATGGTTTTGGTAGAGTCGGAATGAAGTCGGTGTCCAGTGTGCATAATGCACTAACACCTAAAAGCCGGTTTTAAATTACTTTGTCTGCCCTGAGTATCCTTTCCTTCTTTCTTTCTGATTGCGCTGCGCTGCGCCAAGTAGGTCAAGGGTTCGCTGGGCCGCACGCCTCGTACTGTGATTTTCATATGAAATGGCTGTCGCTAGTTATTCCAGGTCTGCTTCAGGACCTGCCCTAGCTGCTGTCAAAGCAACGTCATTTTGTTTTTTTAAAGTTTGGTTCTTTCCCTCATTTTTTCAACAGATACATTCATCAAATGATTGAATTTGTTGTCCTTGTCTGATTTGTCTCTCGAGTTAATTCTTTTTAATTCTACTTTTATTCTTTCTGCTCTCGAAACAGTGAAGGAAAACATGGTCTGGAAACCGGCATGTCTTAGAACCAAAACATTCCAAGACATGTGACATCTACCAATCCGCACTGGGCCCGCGTGGTGCATTATAGCCCATCCCTCTCCTGGGTCTCTGCAGTGGGAACATTATAGGCTAATGATGATGATGACTTCTCGAAATGTTATGGGCTCATCATAACATCTGCCGACAAACTGTCCTGCAGTTTGGCAGAAAATTTGGATTTTATCCACTCATGTAACTTTGTTGAAATAAATAAATTAAAAAAAAAAAAAAATAACAATTACATACCGCTAACTATTTGACTATAACAGTGTTCGTCTGTAACAATAGTAAAGCGCCTGAAATGCATCTATAATATGTATCACACAGAACAACTAATTTGGAATACCTATTGGACCAATAATTACCAGAGGTCGCATCGAAATGACTTCCTGGGATTTCCCGGGATTTATAATACAATCTAGTGTGGCCAACAATATTACAAATAAATAAAATAAAAATCTCAGGGATAGATAAGACAAATATAAGAAAAATAATTAACATACAATTTTTGTTAATTAATATTTAAACACAAAACAACGTCGCGCGTGCAGTGGTTTAATATTAAGTGGAGCGCCTGGGGGTTTTCACCTCGGATTAGAGATATAGTGAATTAATTAATAAGATCGATGTGGGATATTGTTTTTTAAACTATAAATTTTTTTTCTCGTTAACTGGCGGGAAGAGGCGCAACAACGAGGAAAGTGGAAGGAATGGGGGGAGGCCTTTGCTCAGGAGTGGGAAAGATTAGGTTAACGAAAAAAAAAAAAAACTATAAATTGCAATTTTTACCCAAAATTTTTTTGTGCACTATTGGTTCATTGTTTAAACAAATTATTATGAAAAATTAATGTTTGACCATATATTTTCACTTTAACAGGGTTTTTTTTTTATTTACCTAGGCTACTAACATTTATTATAATCTTTATTCAAACTGCCTCGCTCGTTGTTCTAGTGGTTGCAAGCGCGACAGCTGAGCATGAGGACCTGGGTTCGGTTCATGGGTCGGGCAAAGTGTTATTTGGCTTTTCCAGCAGAATTTTTTCAGTAGCAGCCACGGAGTCTGAATTGTGCCCGATTGATGGCAATTGGCTGGCCCCCTATTTCATGGGACTTAAACATAACTGGCAAATGCGAGTGTACTATCAGGGGTACTGCTGCGTAACCCTTAGGGGATTATGGCGTGATGTTATGTAATGTTAAAGGTTATTTATTCATAAACCCATCCGATACTTAAATCATTTAATAGTTCCGAAGCGTTCCTTTGGCATTATTTCTAAATGTCAACGATGAAGTGTGCCTATGACCGACTAACTACTCTATAAAATTAAGAGCTAAGCATAGATTTCCTGTCCTCTTATAACTAAAAGTTAATTACAGGAAAATGATGATTACACAAAGATAAAACTATGAAGCGTTTGATAAGTGTTAATCAAACGCTTCATAGCTCGATAGGTACCATGATTGAATTATTACTACACTGGAACCGATTTGGTGAAAATATGATGAATACAATTAATTATTTTGGCAGCTTTTAAACGGCAGCCCCGCAATTTCCATATTACTAACACGTGTATGTAATGCGATTAAGTTTCCATAGACATGGTCATTACATTTTGTGTCGCATGAGTACCCATAAGCTGTAGAAACAATTATCTGGTGACCATTTACATTATATCTCGTATGATTGAAATATTTTTAATTAACGTATTGCAAAACCATATCGTATTTTTTGTTGGATCTTTTGGTGGTTGTTGTTTTTGGTAGAAATAAGTCAATAGTGCCTTGACGACTAACAGACGAGAATGGAATAAGAAAACGTACAATCCACGCACAAGGGCAAGAAGATAATGAGTATATCTAAATTGAAAATATAATTTATAAAAATCCTTTTCTTTACGCTTTTATGAATCGTCTAAATGTTAATCATTGGTGAACAAAACCAGACTCCGTGCTTTTAGCCAAACGAGAATAATTTGAAGATCAAATTAATTAACAAGATTATAACGATTTAAAAATAAAATAAAATAATTTATGAAGGTGCTCGTTGCTTGAGAATAACTGCCTGTTTGACTAAGTTCGGTTTTCGGTAACTACCCATTAAAGACCGAGGTTCCTCCGTGCCTCGGAAAACTCACGGCCCCCAGTCTCCGGCGGTTTCACTATTCCTGACCTCGGTAGCGCGGATCAGGTAACGGTGCGCAGTACAGCACTAATGAAAACATCTATGCTTCATGTCATATTTGGTATTTTCATAATAATTATTTACTTACCTTTGTTTAGATATTCTTTTTAACGATTGTTTTCTGAATGTGTGAACATTGTAGGCCTTGTCTAAATAGTTCGATGCTTATTTAAGTTGTTGCTTGTTTGTTGATTTTTTTTTGTGCACCCTCTTTCTCTTCTCTTGATCCCTCTGCTATTCTTATACACAGGGTATCTTTGAAAAATGTTCCTGTAAGTCTACTCAGGTAAGATTTAACATATAAAAAAAATACTGTTTAAAGTGAAAATATATGGTCAAACATTAATTTTTCATTATAATTTGTTTAAACAATGAAACAATGTAGTGCACAAAAAATTTTTGGGTAAACATTGCAATTTATAGTTTAAAAACAATATCCCACATCGATCATATTAATTCATTCACTATAACTCTAATCCGAGGTTTTTTCGGTTTTGAATGCTCCAGGCACTCCACTAATTATGTAAAAGTAAATAACTTTTTATTTAATAAATCACGGGTTTTTTTCTGCTCTTTAAAATTAATCTCGGGATTTGAGGCATATCCGCTTTATTCTTTCGCTGTATGAAATCAGTATTGTACCTAAATAACTCTACTGAATTCCGACCTCTGGTAATTACGCAGTGCTTTTAACATAAAAGGACACAGCAAGCCTTTTTCATAAAATTCCTGCCAACGGCATTTTTGCGACTAAGAGCTGGTTCAGACATGGCGGAATCCGTGCGGAAGCAAACCGCGCGGTTCTAAACGCAAAGTGTTCAGACAGGCGCGGATGAAAATGCGGAGTGCCGTAATCCGCATAGAGTGACAGTCGTTCCAGTCTAATCATGGAAGTCGAAGAAGCAATATGTGTGTACTTGTTGCTCCGTAAAAAAAAAGAAAGAAGAAAAGGCAGTATTGGGTGCATCCAATATTACGTGATCGGCTCACCCATGGTCAGTTTCAGACTTTATATATCCAAAATTAAGTAGTGTTTAACCAAAATTCTTCAATTATTTTAATATAAGAATGTCGATAAACTCATTAATATTATCATTCATCATGAATTGAACACTTACTGACCAAAAAGAACCTTTTTTGCCAAAGAATCTACATTTTCTCCAAAAATCTCCACCAGCTCCTGCCAAGCTCCGTTTCTAATAATTTTATTAGAATATTCTGCACATTGGATGTCCCACAAAGCAGGTCTCTTTTCCACCTCATCGATGAATAGCTCGGTGTCGAAGCGATCCATTGTCACCATCCGATACGCGCGGTTTCCGCAGAGCAACTGACGCGCTCTAGGTACGTCAAGTAAATAGATCCGAGCGGCGACCGCGCGAATTCATTTTCTAGCGGTTGAGTGGTGGTAGCCACGCGGATTGTCAATCCGCGCGGACAGGTATGAAAGAATTATAGGCGCTAATGTAAATAAGATCCGCGCGGTCTAACCACGCGGTTTGCATCCGCACGGATTCCGCCATGTCTGAACCAGCTCTTACTCATGAATTCATATTGAATGGATATTTTCCGCAAATTAGTCAAAGGATTGACGACAAAAGACTGTATTTATGTCACAGGCAAAACTCTTAATCAGTCAAAAGTACTTTTGACCGGTCAAAACTATTATTAGTTGGTTTCTGTTTTATTTCTCTACTAAACTAAATAACCTAAATCTCGTTAGGAAACTTATTAGGTTAGTTAGGTTTTTTTTTACCCTTTTGGATAACCTTGTACAATAGTTAACATTTATGTCATTAGAATAAACGCGTTTTAACGCAATAAGGGTTTTGACTGAAACCAGTCTAAAGTAGTTTTGACTGATTAAGAGTTTTGCCTTCAACATATACACGTACCTACCTATTTACAATAAATAGGCGCACTGAAACTGAAACATAAATAAAACTCGTATTTTCACATGCGCAAATAGTAACATAACTTTTCTCGACTGATTTTTTTCTCGTATCCCGGGACTACCTGACATGAATTTCTGGAAAATGTATCATATTGTTGTCAAGAAATATTAATAAAAAATCTTCTTTCTTTCTCTTCGTTTTATAATGTAGGTATGAAGTGATTATGTAGCTTAGCTAATATTTATAACTTAGCCTTTTGTTTGACTGAATTAATAGTATATTGTAACGTAGTTAGTAACTTATCGGTTTAGTGACTGAATTAAAATATTAGTGAACGGTATTTTATAAATAATACATGTTTTAAATCCTGTATAATTATATTTTTATTGAAGGACTACAGCTACTAGTACTATCGTGATATTTTGATAGATATTTACCGTCTTATTCATAAAAATAGTTAAGAGTTGTTTAACTTAAGCTTGGTTTATCTCGCATGCCGTCTCACTTCAATAATATTCAAATGAAAGTGACGGCATGCGAGATAAACCAAGCTTAAGTTAAACAACTCTTAACTGTTTTTATGAATAAGGCGGTTAGTGTGTAACCCTTACTAGCTTTTACCAATCAAGACGCGATTACTCGAGAATTACCGCTTCGAGAAGTCTCGATGACCAACCCTAATTGCAACCTTAAAACAAAATGATGAAATACATACACGGAATTATTGTTGAACAGGTAGGTTTGTACATTTTAATATCACCACGTACCATCGCCTACAATAATGCATGGGAAGTTCAGAAAAAATACCGTGTGAAGCAAGAAATGACGCCACCTGGCGTAAATAAGTACTCGATTAGCAACATTGATTATATTGTTGATGCTACACTAACTAGAGGGCGCTCACACTGTATAAAATGTTCAAGTAGTTTCTTTTTCTGTATTTTACATTCAAATAATTTATAATCAATTATTTCTATTATATAAATTTATTCCTAACTACCTACTATGTTTGTTTAAATTGAATATTATTATCATTTTATAACTAGGTATCTGATTTTAATTATCTATGTTTTAGTTTTCAAACTTGAGGGTAGGTCGAATATGAATTCATAAATAAATTTGTAGGTAGTAGAAATAATTAGATTGAAGATTTAGATGAGTTAAGACTAAGCTCAATTGATTGTTCGTTATGTTTGTTTCGATTACCTCATTCGAGTGTGTTTAGCTCAGTTTTATTTTAATTTAGGTGAATTAACTTATTTCATCAAAATGAGTACGCGTTGTAATATTGTTTTCTTTACAAGAGCTCAAATAACTGATTTGCAAAATCAAGGCAAAAAGTTATCGACACTCGAAACTTGTCGACTTATCTTATTGTTAACGTAAGTAGTTTAGATTTCAAAATTTTTATAAGAAAAAAAAAATGTTTTAGTAACGTCTATACTACTTAATAAATAATCATTATTGCGTGTTATTATATTTCTGTTATAATTATTGTTGCAGAGAAAAACAGTTGTTCTATTGGTACGACGATTTGAAGACGAGGGATCTTTGCAACACCATCAAAGAACTAGTAGACCACGGCTCATAAACACATTACAGCGTCAAATCGTGTTATGAGAGTATGAAGAAAATGGATTCCTGCCGATGACCGACTATGCTGCTTTATATGACTCAAGTGTTGACAATGCCCGTCGTGCTCTTATAAGTGAAGAGCTGCATTATACTTAGGAGGCATGTTGTGAAACCCTGGCCCACAGAAAACCATTAAAGGACAAGATTACAGTTCGCTTTGGATCATGTTAACTTTGATTTGAGTAACTTTTAAGTCCAGTGAACACGGACGCTTATGTTTGTGGTGTAGAAATATTACGTGATAAACAAGTGGTTATGTGTGTCCAATATGCTGGTCATATTGCAGTGAACGTGTGGGGATAGATAAGTGTTGCCGATCCAGGATTTATATTTCATAATACTTAAAAATAATATTACTTAACTTTAGTACTTATTTTTTATATTAACTGGAGACCGGGTTATTATAACCTATTACGACTGACTGTTATTATAACCTATGACTTACGTATTTTTAATAACTAAAAAAAGTCAAACAATTTTTTTTTTTTTACATTACATAAGAACCTTTTCGTATGTTTTTGTGCAATTTTATAGCTGTTATCCTACCTATTTAATTCATTTAATTTAACTTTTCACTTTTGTGATAAAATAATCCGGTCTCCTGTTTGTCTTTGTTGAGGTTACAAAAGCTTCAATCCTCTTTCCGATTTTGGAAACGAATACTTAAGCTATGGCCTCAATAAGAAGTTTTATATAATACTAGCTGACCCGCGCAACTTCGTCTGCGTCACATAAATATAGCTAGGTATAACCTTTCTCGATAAATCGACTATCCGACATTAATTAAGCTAAATCGTAACAAACAAAAAATCTTATCTTTCCTCTTTATTACAATAGTTTAGATGGTTTAGATTAGCTTAGATTATATTAAAGTGTGAATTACTATAAAATCTATCTCTTACTGTTAAATATACATTATGATGCAGTAAATATTTTGAATTTGAATTTCCCGGAGGCCAGCCAGAATCCCCCGTACCTACATTGCGACGCAACCCGCGTAATTATTTTTCCGCGCGGGTATTTTTACATTGCGATATCTTCTAAGATATTTGTTTAAACTGTATAGAGTAAAGAGCACAAATATTCTACATTAAATTTCCGTTCTAACGAACACATTTATTTAGATATAGATTAATACCATATGGGTTAAATAAGCTTCGCAAAAAATAATTCTTTTTAACCTAACATTTTAATAGTAAAAAATGGTTACAGTGAGTCAATCTTAAAAGATAGACAGATGCTGTCGCGGACTTTTATTTAGAACTTTTAAAGACAAATAATTACTTCATACATGATATTCTCGTAACTTAAACCGTTTTCGCAGCGCACGCAACGGAAGCTCTCAGAAAGGAATTTTCTTTTCCCGTTTTTGCAACATTTCTCATTTATGCTCCGCTCCTATTGGTAGTAGCGTGATGTTATATAGCCTATAACCTTCCTCGATAAATGAACTATCCAACACAAAAAGAATTTTTCAAATCCAACCAGTAGTTCCAGAGTTTATCGCGTTCAAACAAACAAACAAACAAACAAACAAACAAACTCTTCAGCTTTATAATATTAGTATAGATAATAATGTTGAACGATAATAAATGTCTGTTTTTGAATAATAAACTGTAAGAAATAAACCTCTAAAATTTGTGTGTTTTTTTGTTTGTCTCCGTTCATCTCTGTTGCTAACTACTACTAACTCGAATATTATATTTTTGAATGCTATGCGCACTTATTAGCTTAATGAAAACATTCCTTATGGTTTCTTTCGTATTTTTTTTTATCATTAAACTCCTCACATCCAACCTAATACGTGTTTCCTAACTTCTTACTTACCTAACCTATTCCCAAGTCAAAGTTCATTTTTTTCTATATCTCAACAGAATAGTTTACATTTAGTTAAGACTAAGTTATAAAAATCTACCTCCATTTTATTTCACCTACAGGTGACACCGGGTAATCCGGATATTGTCATTGCGGAAAGTAAAAACTTGAAAGGTTTAATTTCTTATTATTATTTAAGTAGGAATTACAAATAAAATTTCTGTGAGGTAGAATCAGAAATAAAACTTATGCCACCTACAAGTGACACTGGGGATTGAAGAGTTTAATATCACAGTTGTGCAGAAACCAAACGCCATCTATTAATTATTTTCGAAAATTTGATTACTACCTTCACAGAAAAATAGGCCCTAAGGTATCCATGCACTTTTGTGGGCGACTGTACCTACTTCACTTTTGTGTTGTATTGAACAATACAGCTTGTGATTGCAGCTTACTGCTTTAAGCATGTATTTTGCGTACCTCACTGATATTAATTAATATTAATATTAAATTATTTAAATGTAGCCAAAAAATATTTCATTGTGGTGTGTATTTACAGTTCTGGGGGTCTAAAACGGCCACTTTGGCAGATCATAATATGAATTGCGTTAAAAAGCGTAAAATGGACCTTTCATTATAATAAATGCGTCTGTAACACCTCAGTATTTACGTATTATATTGCACGAACTCTACACACCATTAGTATATAAATGTATTGTTTTTCTTTTTTCTTCGCTGGCTGACATCTACTCTTACTTTTGATCCTTCCATAGACACCGTGCGCCTGCGGCGTGCGGCGGCGTCCTTATAATCGCTTGTCAGTGTTGCCATTTTCTCTCGTATCATAGACGGGCACTATTATCTAAGATAAATATTTAGTAAGACTCCCTTATTGTTTTTATTAGTTTTATTTTATTTTATATTTTTACTTTATTTTAATTTTAGTTATTTTTGATTTTTTCTGTATACGTGGCGTCACCAATGGGCCCTATCAGAATACCAGCGCTGTGACATTTGTGATTTGTCATAGATGTTACAGCACCATGCTGAGATAGTGGCCCTTTGGCTTCGCACGGGACTTTTTCAAATTATTATGTCCTAATTTTAAGTGTTTCTCGTAATTATGTTTACCTTGTTAGCTTTTAATTTTTTTGTCAATTTGGTTTGTCCTGGTGTGAAACCAATAAATAATTTTTCTTTCTTTCTTTCTAACAATTTAGTAAAATACATCATAATAGGAAAATAATATGAATTGCGTTAACATTCGTAAAATAGTCACAGACGCAGTTTTTATTATGAAAGGTCCATTTTACGCTTTTAAACGCAATTCACATTATGATCTGCAAAAGTGGCCATTTTAGACCCCCTGTTCGGCTTATAGTCCGGACTGCAGTCGGGACTTTAAGCCGACCCAAATATTATAATGTTACTGGTACTTTGGATACTGGTAGCTAGGTACATAAAAATATAAAACAAAACTGGAGAAGTGCCAAGGGGGCGTGTCGGTATCCGCGCGACTGGCACAAAGTATCTTGTTTAAGACAATGGCCGCGCCGCCCCCCGCGAACTAGTGGGCTTTCGAACGCGATGGTAACAACATACATGTACGAATGCCCTGTTGTTCAGTGGTTTCTTGGAAAAACCGAAATATAAACCATAATAATTGGTGACTAAACCATGGGTTCACTTACCATATTATTATGTACATATTTTACTTGTCTTTAAAATCATTAAAAACAAATCATAAAATATTTCTTGCTCTTACTATGTTATTTTTAACCGACTTCAAAAAAGGAGGAGGTTATATGTTCGTGTGTATGTTTTTTTTTTTTTTTTATGTATGTTTGATTTCTGCCCCATTTGTGGACCGATTCTCAAAATTATATTTTTATTTGAAAGAGTATACTCCTGAAATGGTCCCATTTTAATTTGGTGAAGATCTGGTGCTGATCTTCGGAGATATACAATGGAACTCTTCAAAAATAGACGGCGAATCTGTCGTAATTGCTAGAATCGCTTGGTTGTTTATTGAATATACATTATCATGACGTAACATCACGCCTGTATGCTCTGAGGGGGTATGCAGATGTGTACAATACACATTTTTTTATGTAAGTAGGTATGTTACCTGATTTTGTGTATCGCGAATAACTTCGTCGATTATGAACCAATTTTGATGATTCTTTTTTTATTGGAACGGAGATACTTCAAGGGCCACCATGATATGGAAACCAGGACCTGATGATGGAATCCCAGAGAAATCGAGGGCAACCCTCAAATTTCATAGGCACATATTACGTGTTTCGTGCTTTTTCTGACGCTATACAAGTATTCGCATCTAGCAGTCATCACTTCATGTTGATGAGCTTATGATGGAAGGTACTACTCCTCAATGGTTAGGAGTTGAAAACAATAATCAGGGAATCTTGAAGGTTAAGGGTTAGGTGTCATAGTAAGTATTTCTATAAGATATTATTACAAAAAAAAAAAAAAACTTTTTGCAAAAAAAAAAACAACCGACTTCAAAAACACCAAAAAGTGAAAAATAAACTTCAGAAGAAAAATCAGCTTCTGAAGTCGGTGGAAAAAAAACCAAATAAAACAAAGAAATGTCACCGACTTCAGAAGCTGATTTTTCTTCTGAAGTTTATTTTTCACTTTTTGGTGTTTTTGAAGTCGGTTGTTTTTTTTTGCAAAAAGTTTTTTTTGTTTTCCAATATCACAGCGACTGTACTATTTTTGCCATCAATACATTGCATCTTAACCAACCAACAAGCAATGAATAAATTAACAGTTGGCCTTTGCCCCATCTCAAAACCATTTATCCGTGGTGCTAGGTTAGATACCACGGTTATATAACTACGTTGAATGCCTTTTTCATCAAATAGAGGGTTGTATTGGTGATTTTTATCATTATTACTCAGTAAAGTCACATTCGTTGATGTTGCGAATCCTATTTTATTTAACATACAACCATACATAGAACGACAATTTAAAATTAAAAAAAAAACGTAAAAAATAACGAATTTCGCGGTTTACCCTGAAGCATTCACCTTAATAAGCCATCATTATTTACGGTAATCTACGCTTCAGCTGACAATATTTGAAAAAATTGTTATAAATATAATCATAATAATATGTGAATGTAATAGGTAGGTAATGTAATAGTGACGAGACAAACGAAGTATTGCCAACACGAGTTAACTAACAATGAACAAACATTGTGCTGGTTTATCTAAAATATCATGTTATTATTTAGTTTCAAATATTTGTAAAGCTATGTTTGTAACGAGTCTATCCTACGCGAACTCAAAATAAAGACCAGACTTTCTTCTACCTGTCTCCGCAGAGTTCTGGAATTCTTCGGCCATATAGCGAGAAAGGAGGGCAATAACCTGGAACAGCTAATGGTTACCGGCAAGGTGGATGGCAAGCGTCCAAGAGGTCGCAGCCCTTTGCGATGGTGCGACCAGATAGGCGCTTCCCTCGATACTAAAATCCATGACGCGCTTCTTTTGGCCAAGGACAGACACAGATGGCGTAACATCGTTAAAAAAAAGTTACATTCAAGGGAGGATCACGACCCTCAGTAATAAGGAGCACGACTTGAGGAGGAGGAGGATTTGTAAAGCTATTGCCAATTAATTCACCAGGCATTCATTGCATTCCACATTAAGTTTCATAATAAACATTTTGCACATAATAAACTGTAAGAATTTATATTTTACTCGTTAATGAAGCTCATTAAATTAATGAGTTATGTGGCTATAAGCGTAGGTAGATACATCATATCCAATAACATGCCTTCCATTGCATACCAGCAACGTAACAATGTAAAAGCACAATTTGCTCCGAAATCATTAATAAACCTATTTACTTACAGCCAATAAACGTGGAGATAGGCATAATTACTGTACTCGTGGTCGAGGCAAATTAGCTGGATGCCCACACTCATTAACTAACGCCCGAATACTCGAACGTCACTCAATTATAATATTAAGTAGCCCTCAAAACTCGTGCTATCTCTGTCACTCTGCGTTAAAGTAACAAAGACAGCACGAGATTTAAGTGCAACTTAAAATTGAGTGACGTTCGAGTATTCGGGCGTAAGTCTGGAAAGCTGATTCATGTTATGGGTCCAGCGGTATTGCGGTATATAACCGGCTTCCAGATAACATTTTAAGCGCGTGACTGATAATGCTTTCAAAGCTAAACTTAAAGACTGACTACCTAATCGACCTAAAGGAATGGTTTTAGACACTGAATGAAATTAAAATTACTGACCTGGTTAATTATATTTTTTCACTTCTCTCGCTCTAAAATTCGTCTTTATGTCGTGCGTAGGCGACATAAAGTTGCATTTTATGCTCTAGCTAGAGCATAAAGTAAAATCTTCGTCGAAGACCAAGGTAATCGGCACAACAGCCACACACACACACAAATTCAACTTCATAGAATAACCTCTTTAATTTAATTCGTTTCGCTAGTATTCTAAGAACAAGGGATTACTGCTTTTCATTACGATAACAAGGAAAGTTGATGGGAATAGGCTTTCCCCAATTACCTAAATCGCTTGATGGCAATAGGCTTGCTCTTAATTAGGTTGGTTGATGGTAATAGGCTTGCTCCTAATTATATCATTTGATGGGAATAGGCTTACTCTTAATTACATTGATTGATGGCAATAGGCTTGCTCCTAATAACATTGGTTGATGGCAATAGGCTTGTCCCAAATTACATCAGTTGATGGCAATAGGCTTGCTCCTAATTACATTGGTTGATGGCAATAGGCTTGCTCCTAATTACATTGGTTGATGGCAATAGGCTTGCTCCTAATTACATTGGTTGATGGCAATAGGCTTGCTCAAAATGTTTTTATAACTGAGCAGTATGAGTAACGACATGAGTCAGGTGTTATGTCAAGTTTCCTACTGAAAAAAAAAGTTAATTGGCGGGAACCATTTATTTTTACAATATTTACAAGTTGCTGTTGCATTTCCTCGCAATCGAAGTGAAAAGTAGAGTGTAAAACTCGTCCATATAACCCATTTTACTCTCTACTTTATATCCATCCTCGCTCGCAAGCTCGCATCGAATGGATAAACGTCTCGCGCAAAATGGTGTGTTTTATGCACTTGGTGTACAATCTACTATACGATTACTTTGTGTTTACTGCTCGTTGTTATGATAATGATTTGTGTTTTATGTTCTGCTCAAAAACTGAGGCAGGCTTTTTAGAACACCTTTCATGTACAGTGTTGTAGGTTACATGTAAGTAGAGCAATCCAAGCTTTTAGGAAAGTATCGCTACTAGTACGAAGTCGTGACAGAAGTTAGCACAATGGGTCCTTTAAAGTACGCAAGCTATTGGAAAGTACGCTAGAAAACGGCACGTCTTTCTTCAACTCTGAAGTCGCCTGCAAAGCCGGAATAGAAGATAATGAATTAATGATAGGCCCCACAGACTCGTTTGATTTCTATTTGAAAATGGAAACAATCGGCAGTGTCTCCATCCACAGAACTTTATTTTCAGTTACTTGGAACAAAGAAAACAGTCTCTGCGTTTGTACGGATTTCCCATACAACGAGAGACCCGCGTGGTATCGCATATCACTGCGCAAAACCAGTATAAGCGTACCTTATACGAAACATGCGATTAAATTTCCATTAAGTTAAAAAAACCAGTAGAGCAAAGAACCGGTAAAAGAACCAGTTTTAAAAAACCAGTTTCTGAAGTCGGTGGCAAAAAAATGAAATCAAACAAACAAAAGTCACCGACTTCAGAAACTGGTTTTTTTTCTAAAGTTTATTTTTCACTTTTTTGTGTTTTTTTTAAGTCGGTTTTATTTTTTGTTAAAAAGTTTTTTAAAGAAAACTTAGACTAGACCTATTGTGCTGATTGAAAGGTACTGCTCGGTAAACGAATATCGCAGTGATAAACTTATAAAGTCATAACTAAAGTACTCGAGACATCTCTTAATATACAGGGTGTAAAGTAACCCATCACACACCCTTCAACCAAGCATTCTGTACATCAAACTAAGTACCCCTACGCAAACATTTTAGCCCGGCACCACACGAGATACACCCATACTGTATAATATTATTCTATTGGAGTAGTGGCTCTATCTTTTGCGTGTTACATTGATTTCTGTAGCGTGCGCCATCAGACTTAATGGCTTAATAGGGGATCGAACTGACTCAAAAAAAACCGGCCAAGTGCGAGTCGGACTCGCGCACCGAGGGTTCCGTAAAAAAAATATATTATGTGATGTAACTAAAAATTTATGGTTTTCGTAATTATTCCTTTATCTATGCTATAAGACGTTGCTTCGTACCAAATTTCAAGATTCTGAGTTCACGGGAAGTACCCTGTAGGTTTTGATTCCCTTGCGAGTGTCGAAAATTTGCGGCATAAACGGGAGTATCTTGATGTAACTAAAAATTTATGGTTTTCGTAATTATTCCTTTATCTATGCTATAAGACGTTGCTTCGTACCAAATTTCAAGATTCTGAGTTCACGGGAAGTACCCTGTAGGTTTTGATTCCCTTGCGAGTGTCGAAAATTTGCGGCATAAACGGGAATATCTTTTGATCGCGTTTACTTAGAAGTTTGATTTTTTCACAGCTCCAAGAGACCATAGACTTGAGTATTTGATATGAATTTCAGCTTGATACCTCCACGCGTTCCTGAGAAAAAAGGTCTTGACAGACAGACAGACGGACAACAAAGTGATCCTATAAGGGTTCCGTTTTTTCCTTTTGAGGTACGGAACCCTAAAAATATGATTCTGTTTAGTCCGTCAGATTACCGAAAAATATTGGATACGTGTTTTTTGTTTTATCAAATCAATAAAAAATGACGAAGATAAAGCGCGTCAAAGATCATGGAGTGGGGCTAGAAACGTCACTTGAAGGTACAAAATGTACTATCATATGACGTCACACGATTTTTTGAAGCACTGTTTAGGTGAAAAAAGAAAAAATACGTGTCCAATATTTTTTGAAAATCTATGTGACGGACTAATTAGTTTTTTTTTGTCCGATCCCCTATTGCCGAGGGCTTCGACCAACACCTAAGGAGGCTCTCGTTAGGCACCTGGATCAAGGGCTTAATACAGAAAGCGGTATTCCTGGACACGGCTCGTATTATTAGGAGGTTTGATTCTCTCGAGCCCTCACCGCTTGGACCCTGTTACCTGTTGGTACCTGTGGGCTACTGTTGTTTATATTTTATAAGGGAATATTTAAAAATGTATTTAATACGTATTGAAAGAAAGGAAAAATATTTTTCTTATAGAAGTTTTGTCTGTTATTAGGGAGTACCCGTGCGACCACTACACGGCCATCATCAACGTGACGCTGATGTGCACAGGATGCCCCCGTGCCCCCGTGCACGAGAGTGCTCTGCAACTGCTGCAGCTCCTGGACAAACGGTTCTTTGGCTCCGTCGGACCCTTGTCTGAAGACGATGACGGTAAGTCTACATCACTCCTTCTTTCTATACATACCTCTCCTACCTCCGACGAGGAAACGATTTTCTAACGACTAGTTTCTCGCCAACAATCGTATAAATCATTGTAGGTTCCGCCCGTGACAATAAAAGAATCCTTCGCGAAGCCGTCAACCATTCTGTCAACCAAACAAAAAGTTACTCTCCGCAAAAATGGTTGCGTTGAATGAAACGACTCTAAATATTATACTGTGGGATTCATTTATAACGACCTCGAGTAGAACGACTTTAACGGTAGCTCTCAATGTCAAAACAAAACATTGCGCTAATGAATGCACAGGGCTCATCGAAGTATAAAGTAAACAAAAAAGTAAAGCAAACATACGAAACCAATCATTAAACAAAACAAAAAAACGAATGCCCCGATTGAAGCTTTGTTTCAATATCTCCGTAACTAAATAAAACAGATCGCAGTGTTCGGCAGAACAAGTACTTCGAGTACGGCTTCGTTAAGGCTCTTTTTAACCAACTTCCCAAAAAGGGGAGGTTCTCAATTCGATTGGTATTTTTATACCCTTTATTAGTGATGAATCAATGAGTGTGCAAATCGCCGTTATCGGCGTAACCTTGCCAAATAAACAAGTCGTTTTTAGTAATTGGATGTCGCGTATCGTCGGTAGTAAGCTTTACAGACATTTATGAAAAGTCGATACTTGTTGCACTATTTCAATTCGTCGATTCCAGGAACGGTATTCACTTAAGTATTATAATTTTCCTTCACATAAAAGAGAACACATAACAACGTTATAACACTATAGAGTTTTAAAAGTTTATAAAATTGAAAACAAACGCGATGAGGATAAAAGATAATGAGATAGTCTTACAAATAAACTAATAAACTCTGAGTGAATCGCCTGAGTCTAATAAAGTCCTCCTCATAAATAGTTGAAAACCTCAGGTCCAATTAAATATCAGGGGTCGGGCGCCAGAAGTTTATAGAACTGTGCGCATTCGGCGCAGCCGTGAGACACACGATAAACTTGTTTTTCAAAAAAACATCAAAATCATCATCATCATCATCATTTCAGCCGAAAGACGTCCACTGCTGGACATAGGCCTCCCCTAAGTGTCGCCACATTGACCGGTCCCGTGCGTCTCGCATCCAGCGGATCCCCGCAACCTTCACCAGGTCATCGGTCCACCTAGTGGGAGGCCTTCCAACGCAACGTCTTCCGGTTCGCGGTCGCCACTCCAGAACCTTCCGGCCCCATCGGCCATCCGTCCTGCGAGCAATGTGCCCTGCCCACTGCCACTTAAGCTTGGCAATTCTTCGGGCTATGTCGGCAACCTTGGTTCTCATGCGGATGTCCTCATTTCTGATTCGATCACGCAAGGAAACTCCGAGCATAGCCCTCTCCATTGCTCTTTGGGTGACCTTAAGCCTTCTGATGAGGCCCATTGTGAGCGACCACGTTTCAGTCCCATATGTAATCACTGGCAACACACACTGGTCATAGACTTTCGTCTTGAGACACTGGGGTAAGTTGGACGAGAAGATACTTCTCAACTTCCCAAACGCTGCCCAGCCGAGTCGGATTCGACGATTGACCTCTTTTTCAAAGTTGGACCTACCTAACTGGACTGTTTGTCCCAGGTAGACATACTCGTCTACAATAAAAATAGGTAATTTTATTTTGATGTTTTTTGAAAATCAAGTATTCTTCATTACTTACATATAATTTATCATGACAACAAAAAACAAACATAACATCAACCTAGCTTTGTCTCATATCCAGGAAAATATATTTTCTCTATTTTCACCCGGGCAGCGCTCGGTCAAAGCTTGAGAGAATTATTAGGAATACCTGTACAGACTTAACTCTGTAAGCAGCTTTGTACAACTTCACTCTCGAATACACATACTGTAAAAGCATTAAAACTTTACGGTTCTGTTTGCAGAAATACCTCGTAATAAAACGAGGAATACATTTTTATTAACGTTGAACAGCACTTCAGTTTAACTTTCCAGGGTTTTTATAAATGGACCCGGAATCAAAGGGAAATGAGTGTGCGAAATGTGAGTTTGAATTTTACCAGTAGGAGATATTGCGAATTGTGAATATTGAATTCGCCTATTCGACTCTTTGACAAAAACTCAATTATTAATTTGGATCTTCCCGGTAAATCTGTTTGTCCATATATTTTATCACGCACACACACATACACACTTGCGTACAGTCCGACTTTTCACAAATGCTTGTGCTTCTTGCTTCTGCCTTCTTCTATACAAGGATCATTTTGCGCCAGAAGAACGTTGGAACTAGGATTCTGACTGTTATTAAACTTTTTGTGGATACTTTGTTTGAAAGAACAGCCGTGTTCGATGTAATAAGTCTTCAAGATTTAAAATTGTATAAACTTATGCATTATATCGGCTATGACTCGTGAGGGTGTTAATATTACCATGTCGGCTCCTATTTCGATTAGATAATTGTTCCTACCCTACAATTACACAGGAGCTGTAAATTATTGGACTATATAGATCAGGGATTCCTAAACTGGGTTCCGTAGAAATTATTTATTATTAGATCATAAATAATACCATGGTTACAACTATTGTTTTGAAATAGCGCAGAATATGCGATGACAAGATTTTTTCTGGATTGCCTCTGTGGAAAAGGACAACACTGAATGTTTTCCGCTTGTGTATAAATTTCTACAAGTCAATTTTTGGTCAGTCAGTGCCCAGCATAACCTGACCTCCCATCTCACGTTACTTGCCCCTCTTCTTCTTTGTAAAAGGGGTTAATGTAATGCTGGACACGGATTGTACTGTTCTAGCAGCTACGTAGGTTTACACCGTCCATAATATCATGTTTATAATTTACCGTGTATTGTGTGTCTCTGACTAGACTTCAGATGTCTTTGAGAAATATTTTATTGATTTATTTTTATTTATTCATTGATTAGCACATACTTACATTTGTTGTAACAGGTAAGACCCAAGATAACAAAAGTTGTCATACATTGTTAATAGGTAGTTCAGTCCCAAGTAACGGGTCTGGGTTAGAAGTACAAGTTACACAGTGGACAAATTCCTCTGGAATTCCGCCAAAGAACAAGTAAATATGTCCAAACGCCGAGACATTCTATTTAGTGTTCTCATTGCACAAACCACAGGCGCAAACTTTAAAAAGTTGGTACGGGTTGCCGGAACTCTAAACAGCCCAGTCATATGTCTAAGGTATGCTGATGTGATCAGTAATTATCACTAGCTTCGATAAACAAAACGCATATGAATCCGAAAGATCAAAAGTGCGTGTTTTGGGTTTAAACTCGAAACCTATAGGTAACTTGGCAGTCCAACGGCCACTAGGCTATCACTGCTATATACCATGTAAATAGACCAATAATATCGTTCCTTGCAATTAGCCCTAACCAGTGCTGTTATATTTCGTCGCTTCATTCTTCAGATACAAATAACCATGTAGTGCCTTTATTCTACAAGGCTCTATTCGCACGTTTAAAGAATCGACTTTAGTCGATTGTCATTTTTTTTTTTTTTTTTATCTGTGGTGTGGACCTCACTAGCGTGGCGTGATATTCGTGCCGTCATTCCTTTTTCTTGCGAGGCATCGTTCGCACGCGCCTTAAAAACTAGTGAATATTACGTGCTCAGCAATCGTCATTATAATGCCGAAAAGAAGAAATCTGGATAGAATTGAACGTTATCAACGTAAAATTCGAATACTAGAAGATCATCAAAGAAAATGTAGGTAATAGAATTATTTATTCGTCATCGGAAGAGTCCTATAAAAATTCAGGTTAGTAAACCGTTACTCTTAATAAGTGTATGATTGTGTGTTGGTGGAAAAATATTTAAGAGAAATATAGTTCAATCTATATTGTAATGCCTGGAGGTTGACCGTGTGTCATCACGAAGGTAGCTCACTATACCTACAGCCTAGAGATTAACCACGTGTTAGCACAAAGGTTATCTGTAATTGTCTAAAGAACGATTACGTTAAAACAAATAAAACGCCTGGAGGTTGACCGTGTGTCATCACGAAGGTAACTCATTATACAGCCTAGAGGTTGACCGTGTGTCATCACGAAGGTTATCTGTAATTGTCCAAAAGACGATTACGTTAAAACAAATAAAACGCCTGGAGGTTGACCGTGTGTCATCACGAAGGTAACTCACTATACAGCCTAGAGGTTGACCGTGTGTCATCACGAAGGTTATCTGTAATTGTCCTAAAGACGATTACGTTAAAACAAATAAAACGCCTGGAGGTTGACCGTGTGTCATCACGAAGGTAACTCACTATAAAGCCTAGAGGTTGACCGTGTGTCATCACGAAGGTAATCTGTAATTGTCTAAAGAACGATTACGTAAATAAAACGCCTGGAGGTTGACCGTGTGTCATCACGAAGGTAAACACTGTTTTAAGCTTTCACGGTTCATAACTATATTAACCAATAACATTCACGGAAGATATCCCGTAGGTGACATTTTAAATATTTTTATCACGAAGGTAATTTGTAATTAATACAAAATTAAATAAAATGCCTGGAGGTGGATCATGTACCCTCATGACGGTTATTTATAATACCGCCTTAGTGTCCTTAAACTTCCTGAGAGATTGTTCGTTTGTTAATACAATGTAAGAAGTCAAAATTACGTCTACCCTCAATTTTCAACTTTAATTATTTTATTGTTTTACACATTGAATGACGCCGATCAGACTGATATAAACATGTCACCCATGATGACACATGATGGCGAGTAGGAATCCACCCCAGTACCTGAATTGGATCCTGGTAATATCTCCGCCTTAGGCGAGACCATGGAAGAGACGCCAAAGTTTGTCGCCAAACCTAACGCCAAATTCCATTTCATTCCATTCCATTATTACAAGCCCTTAATTAAATTATGTTTCGGTCGCAGTAATCGAAGGTACCCGTCCGTATCCCTGACCATAGGGTAGGGGGGGGGGTACAGTAGCAGCAACTAGGCCACGGCATAGCCGCCCTTAATAAAGGGTTAGACTTGTTTCTTGACGATGGCAAAGACAAAGTTCAGGCCATTATAATTTTAGGCGACAGGTGTCGCTTGCTGTACGATCTGCATTTTTATAAAATTAAATATACCTAATGCAAGATAGTGATCGTGATAAATTGCTTTTTGGAAGCAAGCTTTCGTAAAAGATAAAAACCACGAAAGTGATCGAAAACCATGGTTTTCAAATCAAGAAGTCCGCTGCAATAGCCAAAAACTCCTACTTCGTAACAGGCAACAATCAAAAATTGTCGCGCCTCTCCTCGCTTCTCGTCGAACAAGGGGGGGGGGGGGTAAGGCCCAAGGAGGACTGCCCCAGCGCCGCGCAAGCCAAGCGCAGCTCAAAGATCACTGATGATCCATTAATTCTTAAGTGGATAATTATAATTATATCTAACCACTCAAAACGTCCCGACCGTTTTAGCGGCTTTTACTGCCATCTACACTTCGAAGTTTTGAACGCAGTATTATCTATGAAAACGTTCAAAGAGGTTCAATACTGTTTTATACAGATGGCGCTGTATTAAATTACGAAGGGTATTCAATTTCATTATAAAAATAGTGAATCAATTAACAACTTTAATTCTGTATCGCAGCAATGATTTAGTTTCCAAAATATTTTTGACTCCTGAACCTTTAGAGGACAAAAAGGTTATTTTAAATTCAAAGGTTTTAAATAAGTGTGTTTTACACTGCTCACTTTAAAATGGAGAACCATAAGATTGCAGCTAGACTTTTACCTAAAGATGTATTTATGGCAAGTATTGGCATAAAGGAAACATAACTTTTAGTTCCTATTTATAAAGAACATCGTAAATACTTACGCTTTCAGTTTGATCATACATACGAGTTTAACGCAATGCCCTATGGTTTATCTGTTGCGCCTAGGTTTTTTCACGAAGTTGATGAACCAGGTTATTCACCTAAGACACAAGGGTCAGTAATATCTCTCGATGACATCTTTAACATCGGTAATACTTAAGATAAAAATGTCGTGACAACGTTAATGAAACATTGCTTAAATGCTTAGGTTTTGTAATTAATTACAAAAAAAGAAAAAAAAATGTCTTGAACCACGACAAATTCGTAAGTTTTAGGTTTTATATTTTATAGCGTCGTTATGTCACTGGGCCTGCCAGATGACAAACAAACAGGGATACAAACAGGGATAATGCGATGATCATTATGTTGTCTTTTCTTCCAAGGTGTTAGAATAGGGAACGAAAGTTAGCTAGTTAGTAGTTGATTGGTTGAGTACTTACTGCAGCTTGTCCTGCAGTAAGATATTTATATGGTTGGTTTATACACCAAAACTCTCAAACGTCAGAAGATTTAGCCCTTCAAAGGTCTCTCTGAAGTGACCAAGTGGTCAAGGTGACTTTGAAGACTTTGACCTAGAGCGGTGGAGACGGATTTTCAACTCAACTTAACACACAACGTATTGAGAAGAGATTACCATTTCGATTTAGAAATCTACACTAACGCTTTTAGAACAGGCTGGGGGCAGTCTATAACGGAAATCGAGCAAAGGGTGGCTGGAAAATCCAGCGGTATGTCTTAGAGGTTTGAAGTGCTTTGCAAGCTTGCATTCTAACTGCTCCGTATTGCTTCGTGTGGAGAACACATCTGCTATCAGCTATATTAAATGTATGCATGGAGTTCGATTCCCACATTTAAATTAACTGAATAAATCTATTTGGCAATGGTGTGAGAAGCGAAATATATTTCTATTTGCGTCATACATTAACACATTTCATATTAAAAAAGTGAATCAATTAACGTCGTTGCGTCATACATTAACACACGACAATGTAGATGAAGAATCTCGGATTTGGCTTTCCAAAAGATAGTTCAAATTTTAGGTAAACCAAAAATCGATTTATTCGCTTCCCGCACAAATATCATAATGTAGCCAAAACGTTCCATGAAGACCGAACCCTGATTCCATAAAAGTCGACACTTTTACAGTTAGTTGACAATCTACCTTTTTCTACGATTTTTCCCCCGTGTGCTTTAAGCCTAAAATGTTTGAGAGAAATTATTGACGACTCAGCCACTGGCATTCTAGTCTTTCCTTTTTGGCCTGGCTAATCTTGGTTTCCCTTGCTGAGAAGAATGCTCATGTCAGATATGGACATAGGGACAGGAAGCATCATACGGCGCTATCAATAGTCACCGAATCTGTCCTTTCATTTCTCCTCGGAAATAACATTGAAGCAGACGAGAAAATGAAACGTCTAGGTAGGTACTGAAAGGTATTTACAGGCAAAAGCCATCTCATCCCAAGTAAAACACAACTTGGGACCCAAAAATAGTACTGGACTACGTTTCCCAATGGTACTCATTGGAAAAACGTAATAATCTTGACCCTAATAAACTATCAAAAAAAAAAAAAAAAAATGCATCTTTTGTATGCGTTCTGTACTTCAAATCGAGTACAATTTTGTCTCCAATAATGGAGTGCAAAATATCCACAAATCTCCCACTGGTATCTATACCGCCGTATATACTGGTATCTATATGTATATATACATAAACATTACTGACATGATAAAGACTTCTGCAGCAAATCGACAAAAAACCCGTTTTATCTTTACCCAACCTATTTCGTAGAGAACCCCAAAATATGCCCTGCAAAAACTCTCGCTGATTACCTTTAGGTAACATCTGCTTCACGAACTGAAGAAAACGATAGTATTTTGCTTATCGTTAAAAGACCATGTAATAACCCTCCTTTTGGGCTTCGCCGCAGTCGGGTAAAAAGCATCGTCTTAAACTATCAGTAGGTGGATTAAGCAGACCCTAGCGGAGAACAAGTCACAGTATTCAGTGCGCACAGCACGCGCTACGCCTCCACCTCGGCGGCGGCTTCCGCTGAAGTATACCTATGTGTTGACACCATCAGGAAGACGGCTGGTTGGGCTAGTTCGTCTTAGACATTTTCTGGGTTCTAAAACCGACCCAATCAATTAATGATGAGGGAATGTATGCTCGATCTATCTGCGCCATAAGTAATTTAAATCTAGAATTATTATTAATTACTATAGGTAATACTTACCTACTAATAAATCAAAATACATATAGGTATTTATTGTTTTTGTCTGTTGTTCAAATAATGATTAGGAACTTAATAATTTATAGTTATTTACTATTAAGAACAATTTCTGTTTTTTGATATCAAAATAAAAGTTTTCTACTGTTAATATAAAACTTTACATAATAAAGTTTTATTTACTAATCTGAGAACATATCTCTAAACATCTACATGGTTATTTGTATCTGAAGAATGAAGCGACGAAATATAATATAAGATCAAACGAACTTCTTGAAGTGAAGTTCGATCAATATTATATGAGTCGCTTCATTCGAAGATACAAAGTCCTCACCCACCCAAACCCATCGTAGAAAACTGATCTCTAAACAAGAATGACGGCACGAATATCACGCCACGCTAGTGAGGTCCACACCACAGATAAAAAAAAAAAAAAAAATGACAATCGACTAAAGTCGATTCTTTAAACGTGCGAATAGAGCCTTGTAGAATAAAGGCACTACATGGTTATTTGTATCTTCGAATGAAGCGACTCATATAATATTGATCGAACTTCACTTCAAGAAGTTCGTTTGATCTTATATTATTTGTTAATACTATGCATAATATTTAATTGATCCGGCGGTAACCAGTGTGTCTGCAAACTGTCAGAGGTAAGTTATATCAAGGTAAGTTATGCAAGTAAGTTACACCAATACCCTGGAAATGTGTTAGTTATGTACATACCTATGTATCGACCAACGTTTGAGCAGTCTATGCCCTAGTTTGCCTGGCACGACTTAAACAGTCAGTTATCTAAGCCATGAGTGTGTCAACGCTCTTCTGGTCTCTGTGTGGACACATCCACCAACCAACCATTCATCATTTTGTATTCTTATGCTCAAATACTCAATTTTAAGTTGCACTTAAGTCTCGTGCTGTCCTTTGTTACTTTAACGCAGAGTGACAGAGATAGGACGAGTTTTGAGGGTTACTTATAAAGTGAGTAACATTTGAGTATTTGGGCGTTAGACTAGTAACTAGGTGTAAGGTTTCTTAAGGCTCCCGTCGGGGCTGCGGGCTGCTCGAAAGAGATACCTCGGCCTCGGCATAAAGTAGTAAGAAGGAACACGGGTGGACTTACCAAAAAAAAGGTTTACGTGAGCTTATGGGTTGGCACATATGATTGATATATTTAAACTAAGCCACGGTAGTTTAAGACACGCCTTTGTATACAATAAAATTTATTTGAATTAATAGAGCATTTCATTTTTAATTTTGTCGAATTTAGCCCCTCTTTGGTTGAGCATGCATGTCGTTTGTTTTTCTTTTTTGGTATTTGTTTTTGACTTATTGTCGTTAAATACCACGCTGTGGACTACAAAAGAGAAGATCCGGAAAAACTTCAAAGTAGAAAATCAAGAAATCATCGCAACATCATCTACCTATGAGCTAAGCGTAAGTAATAAGTCTAATGTTGGTTATTGCCTAGACGTAGCGTATTAGTAGTCTCATAAGCTTCAAATACATATAAACATTATTATAGAAAATACTAGTGACCCGCCCCGGCTTCGCACGGGTGCAAAAAAGAAACTAAAACCTTCCTATTAAATCATTTCATTTATTAAAAAAACCGCATCAAAATCCGTTGCGTAGTTTTAAAGATTTGAGCATACATAGGGACAGACAGCGGGAAGTGACTTAGTTTTGTACTATGTAGTGATAAGTCCCAAGAAACTAAACACGGCTAAGAGAAACAGTAAAGTCAATCCTACCAAAAACATTCTGTAAAAAACTAGCCAAGTCTCGATGGAGCTGAAGCGATTATCTCTAAAAATTTATGAAATCTAGACAAAGTCGTGCCATGTCTAAGGTTCCTTACTACGATTTCTTTATTATTATAGTTAATGTTGTGTGAAGCTAGCACAAAACGCACATTCACTCAATACAATAGTGCAGTTTAATCTGCAACCTCTTACCTGTGTGTTGCCAGCGGCCATTAAGCAGACAACTTACTAAGGGCTTACTGACAGCTTACTAATAGTTTGGTATGGAATTTATCGAACTCGTGGATATTCGATATTATAGGATTATTACTTATATCGTGTAGTATGCAGTAGTATGCGTGTAGTGTAGTATTTGTGTATGTGAGTTTAAATGTTTGTAAACGCACCCAAGATACTGGAGAAATTCCTAGTGTTTTTTTTTTTTTTAAACGTTGCCCACGTTTAAAAATAATAAAAATAAAAAATTACTTCTAGTAATATATCTACAGCCAAAGTGCTTCTATCCTGTTCAGTTTCAGGTAGAGCCCCTCAACCATAACCTAAAAATCCTACCCATTGGGTGAATGCATATTTTAAATCAGTTATAAGAAGTGACATTTTTGTACTTGTAGCAATTCGGGTTTGATTTTGTCTATTTACTTGTCGGCCTCTATTCTTCTTCTTTTTCTACTTTTCACCACCCAATACTGAGTGTAGGTCTCTTCTAGTGCACGCCATTCCATTCTTCCCGGTTTTGCACCTTTCGCATCCAGTTCTTTCCGGCCACTCCAATAAGGTTGTCGGTCCAACGCATCGGTTGGCTGCCTTCATTTATATGCCCTACTCTAGGCCTCCACTCAAGCACCCAGCCTCTATTACATGGGACTTAAACAATTGGCGAAATGTGGGTGGATATACCTCTGCGTAAACCTTCGAGGATTACAGACGATGTTATGTTATGTCATATAGCATTATCATAAGTTTTTCAATTAAATTCCGATATAAATGTTGGTGGATGGAGAGGGAGAGGAAGGCCAAAGAAAAGATGGATGGAGTGTGTGAGGAATGATATGAAAGAGAAAGGAGTAAAATGTCTAACAGGGAAGAATGGAAAAAGAAAACATTGTTGCGCCGACCCCAAATAGAATGGGATATGGGCGGGAAAATGATGATACGTTTGGCAGCAATAATTACTAGATGGTGTAGCACCCATGGGTAGGAAAATACTGAATACACAACGTGTTTTTTTTGTATTCCATTAATCTAGGGTTATATCCTATAAGTATAGTCCTAGAATATGTGGTCCATAAATGCATAGTTTCGAGGGTTTCTAAGTTTAATTGATAAATACGAGTAATTCATTTGTATTCATATCCATATTTATAAAACTAAGAAAATGCTACGTTGTCATATTTCACGTTAAAGACTACATACACTACTCGGCAAAGTCACGATTATTAATGCGGTAGTAATTTTATATGAAAAATGAAAATAAGAAACAAGTTGTTTCTTTATAGTCCAAGATCCCAGGGCCGCCAGACGTCACGTATTTTCTGACGAAGGAAATGTGGGCGATTGAGTAGTGTTAGTATGAACTAAGAACACACCTACCAGCTAGATTGCTTGGACGGCCAATTTTCAGGTATCAGGTCATCAAGGTACTACAAAAATTACTTACTTCACGTATTTTGTCCAAGCTGATTTTTACGTATATTTTAGGCAATATCCTTAAAAATAAATCGCAAATACTCCCAGACACTTTCCGTCGGCCGTATTGCTTAACAGACGCTTTAAAGAATACATAAACTCCTAATGTTTTAATACATAAAGCTAATTGATCGGGTTATTGCCATGCTATATTGGGCAGGCGCTCCAACATGCACCCGAGTGGTCAAAGCAACGTTTTCAACAAAATTCTGAAGACACAGGCAATGGACAGATCCTGTTGAATGCCCACCGAATGAGTCCAGTGGAGGTCTGTATGTCAGCCACACGAGCGATGCCATGCGTTCTCGGGTAAACAGTCACAATACGTTTAAGTCTAAACTTTTTGGGAACTTTAAAGCGTCCGATAGGCAAAACGGCCGCTAGGAAGTGTCTGGGAGTGTTGGCAACTTATTTTTAAGGATATTGCCTACAATATGTAACACTATGTATCACTATTGTGCATAAAGTTTAAATAAATAAATAAATAATATACGTAAAAATCAGCTGTCGGAAAATACGTGAAGTTAGTAATGTTTTATGTACCTTGATAGCCTGATACCTGAAAATTGGCCGTCTAAGCAAGCTAGCTGGTAGTCGTGCGTTCTTAGTTTCAATCGTCCACATTTCCTTCGTCAGAAAATACGTGACGTCTGGCGGCCCTGGGATCTTACTCTATTATTATGGTACGTCTTATATTCATACCCTCCAGTTATGGGTTGTTGTTACACACAACACCTTGCTAGATGAATCATTATTATCAATTGATTTAAGTATGTATTTATGTTTCTATGATTAGAAGAGAAATTATTTTGTACAATCTACGTATTTTGATGAAAATAAGTAGTCCGGTCAAAGTAGATATGTCAAAGTGCAAAAATAGCATAGACCAGAAAGTTGGTACGAATGTTCGGAATACCATTATAAATGAAAAGTCCCCATCGATGCCACACTTGCAAAAAAAAATATTCATGGGCAAAGTTCGCAAATATGGGTTTTTTTGCGTTTTTTTTAGCCAAACTGTAAGTTTTATGATAAAAGGTCAGACAAATTAAACAATCATCTAAAAAATACTGTAATTTTTCTCCTAAACGTCATCGTTTTGGAGGTATTAATAGTTGAAAAAGATATATTCTTCATAATATGCACACGTTTCCACACCACCTGGGTAGTGTACCTGGCTCGTTTTTTTTAACGTGGTTTCCCCGATAGGCCTATTCCACAATATATTGTAATCCTGTTTAATTCATGTCTTTACATATTTTTAAATAGTATTAAATATTTATTTATATTGGAAATGATAAAGGCTGTGTGAATTCTAAAAAAAAACTGGCCAAGTGCAAGTCGGACTTGCACATGAAGGATTCCGTACGGTTGTAGTAGATATTGAGAGATTTTCCATGCTATTTTAGCACCATAGACTTTTTATAGGTTTTCCTGTAATTCGTAAGTGTTGAACTAATTCCTGTATAATATATTTTTCCCTCCTTGTCTTTTCGCGATCTAATGCTAATAAAGGTCAATCTTTTGAGAAGGACTATTCTTTAAAAAAAAAATAGGTTCAGTTGTTTCCGAAATAAGGAGGGGAAATGGTCAATTTTCACACATTTTCTTAGTTATCTTTAAAAGTGTTTATCTTAAAATTTATCATTCATCATTTCAGCCAAAAGACGTTCACTGCTGGACATATGCCTCCATCTTAAAATTATTTAAAAAAAAATTGTTATATAACTTTTTTCATTTGATATATCACACGGTATTGAGATTGCAAAACTTTAAAAACAAAACTGTTAAGCTCCCCAAAAGTGACCCCCATAATCAAAATTAATTGTTTTACTATCGGTAACCGCATAAAAAGCCTTTTTAAATTAAATTAAGTGTATACAAATTAGTCCACATTACTGTACACGCGTAAGCACTGTATTGTACTTCTTTCGATATAATGACATTGAGGGCGCTTCTGCTATTAGATCAACATTTAGTTTTTCCCTAAAGGTGGACTGCTGGCCTGCTCTTTCAAGAGCAGCAGTCCACCTTTAAACCCGGTCAATTTTGTACTCTCATCATGTCATGTGAAAACAAAAATAGGCGGTCTACTGCGGTTTTATGAATATCTCCCCCAGTGTGATCCAACTGAAAATCCCCACTGCAGGACATTGGGTGCTGTTCCGCCCCCGTTACCATTCAGTGCTTGTAGGTTCTGTCCTGTCCCACTCCTGTCCAATCTGCTTTCTGTGTTCCTTACACGACAAGCCTCAATATGAATGTCGAGGTTCATAAATGAAAGACGTTTTTTAGTGTTTTTGTGATTTTCTGTTTTATTAAAAAATCTACTACATAATTATGTACAAAAGTTAAGTTTATTAAAAGTCTAGTCAACAAGTGCTTTTTATTTCAATATTTTTCCCCGTGTCCGAAAAATATAAACGAGGTGTCATTCAATTCGGAATAGCGTGTAGGTAACACGGAGAATAAGTATTGATTTAAATTATTGATCGAAGACTTAAAAGCACTTTTTGACTAGTCAACACTAAACTACAAGATAGGTGAATCGTGATGAAAAGAGGCCACGACCTTTGCTTCGATTCTTCTCAATGCAGACATTGAGAAGAATCGAAGCAAAGGGACGGATTTAGAATGTATGGTTTTTTCAGATTTTATTACAAAAGCTACGAGATTTTTAAAGATTATATGATTATACACACAGGGTGGTGTAACGGACCTTCCTTCGAAAACTGACAGTGACCTAGTTAGTTTTAGTGTTATCACATCCATTGTTGGTTTTTTTTATTTCAGTTACGATTCTTTTATTGCCATGTAGGCAATATAAGCTGATCCTTGCACCTTGCTTGTATATATGTGACATGAACGTGTATTATTAAAAGTTCACACAATTTATTGTAGGTAATTTTGAGAAGATAAGATATCTATTATATGAGAATCCAAAAACTTAACTCATTAGAAGATAACTTACTTAAATATTACAATTTAACTTTACATAGACTCACAACTTAATTAGATATAATAATATATATAACTGATAGATTAGATTGACTAAAACATGAAAAATTAAATAAATAAATGAAAACAATGTACGATGACTTAATATTTATCGATCTAAAAAGATTATAGCGGCCCAGATGCGTTTTGTTATTTAAAAATTTGATTCTCAAATACAATTTTATACAATTGTGACCTTGTGTTTTTAACATATTTATATATTATTAACATAATCTCACGCCCTATTTCCATGGGTGTAGGTAGAAACCACAGAACGCCACCTAGGCTGCTACGATCCTTACATACACCTTTTGCCTCCGCCACATTCAGCATGAATTCATATATTAATAACATATTTTAAGTAAAAGTAATTTCCTATTTATTATTTATCTATACATTAAAGTTATAGAAAGGAGATAAGTACTTTTTATATTCATAGTTTGTTTAACTAGCCTATTGTTTTTATATTTTTTTTATCATTTTTGTTGCAAAATCTTTATTAGATTTGCTAGATATCTAGGAACCTTTTTTTTTTGTATGTTTATGTATAGTAAAAACCTTATGTTTTTTTTTTGTGTGGGATGATTTAGATGTTAGTGAAGCGATTAAAATGGAAAGAAGATAATATTTCTATTTAATTAAAATTGTATTTAACTAGTCTATTGTTTTTTTATGTTTTGGTATGGTTTTTGTTACAAAAGCTACTTTATCTATTAATTGAAGTTAAAGATATTTCAATTTAATTGTTTTTTTAAAGCATTTTTTGAGAATCTTTTTTGTTGAAAAGCTACAATATCTCTATTGTTTTTATTTAGCTTTCAAGTTTTATTTTTTACAAAATCTATGTTATTAGCATAACTTAGCGGAAAATTAAATAGAACATAAAGCTTAAACGTATTTTGGCACATAATCTGACAATAAACTTGCTCATAAGCTGTCTAATTTGGTGGCGGTGTACCACTGCTTACTGAACTGCTTTTGGGTGCTTTCGCCACCAGTAGCTTTTTGAAAGGAAATAAAGGAAAGGTCATGGGCCTTTCCCTTACTTCTTCAGGTGAGCGCGGAATAGGCTCGGGGATCTTAAAAATGGGCAAGCGTTTAGGGTTTAGTATAGTAGGAGACTGGGCGTCGTCACTAACTAAACGTGTCGGGGACCGGGCTCTCGCTGATCCGAATTTAGCCGGGGAGTGCATCACCGACTGCTCAGCATCAATTATTGTTGCCGTAGACCCGGCACGTGAATCTTGCAAAACAGGTGTAGGCCTCAGCTCGGCCATTTCAATTTCCTCTGGTGCTGTCAGCGTGCGTAAGCTACGCCGCCGAATAATGTGTGGCATCTGAATCGTCGGGAACTGTCGTACCTCCACGTTATTCTTTTCGTTAAACGTCCAGCGCTCGAAGTATGGCTGCGGCTCCCACTCCCCTCTACTACGAGGCTGTCGGTCTATGACATACGAGGTACCTGCCTCGTGTGCGCTTTCATAAGATGCTGCCAACAAAAAATACTGTTAAAAACACTCGTCATCTAATACGTGTTTTAAATGGTGTTTACGGAGCTTCATCAACACTCTCCGTTTTACCATTGTACCTCATGCATGTCTCATTCATAAACAACTAAAATCAAAATAGTAAGAAACACTACTCGTACTAGTCCGGCTAAGTTAGCTTCGTTTAGGTTGTTAGTTAGTAGTAGCACTTATAACTACTAACTAGTTTTTTTTTCTTAGGTCGCAAAGATGGGTAGTTGAGCTTTGACTTTCAATAGGTATATAGTTGTGCAGTGTGGGATTAATGGGGTCTTTTCACATTTCATTTATAGTAGTGTTCCCTTTAGTACCAATTTTCAGCTCATGCGAATTATTGTAGTCTTGAATTTCTATTTTGACCGGACTTACGAAACACAGTTTTAAGCTTTGACGGGTTATAACTAAACTTACTATCACTTACAGAATATCTTCCGCAATTTTCAGTTATTCTGAGCCGATGTCTCCACGATCCCGCTTGCAACAGCGCGGCAGCGTCGAAATATCGGGAGCTCAAATAATTGAAAATCACGGAGGATATTCCGAACGTGACAGTGTGGGAAAGTTACTAAAAACAAAAAAAGTTACTTAATGAAAATTAAGTAAAGCTAATAAATAAAACCTGTAACAAAATGATTAGTTGCTAATGTGTTCTACAAAATCCATGCAACGCTACATTCTATGGTACATTATAATACAACATTCTAAGAAGAAACATAAACCAGCTGGATCAAGTAGAGAGCTCATTTCTGAAATTGACCTTATCAAAATAACAAGAAACAGCTGGATATTTAGAACGCACATAATACATACTATACAAATGGTGCATATACTCGCAAAAAACAAAATACTAATGAAGACATAAATGTGCTCCTCGAAAAATCCATCTATCTATCTATGTACTTATGTAAAATTCTCATGTCACAGTGTTAGTTATAAAAAAATATGCTTGACCATTTTTATGAAATTTTATGTGTATATTCAATAGGTCTGACAATAGGTCCTAAAGTATTTTCCACCCTCCTACCCCTAACCGTACATAGGGCAGGTAGAAAAGGGTGCAATGCAACGGATATATAAAATCAGAATGTCTGTAAAGTTGAAGTAAATCAGTTGCATCAAGGTAAGCGTGGTCCATTCTAGGCTGCATCGTCACTTCACATGAGTCAAGTTGCGGCCAAACACAAGTTTATAATATAAAGATATGCAAATCAAGTATCTTACTTGACTTAGCTCGTGAGGCTGTCGAAATATCGGTCACTCAACGATAAATAATGTACGAATTTTCTTTTGAAATTTCGTCCTGAAATGACTAATAGCCTTAGAGCCCACGACTATAAAAATATGTTACCTCAATAGCCGGACAGTTTCAATGGTTTTTACATCTTTTCAGACACATTGAAAGTTCGCCACAGCCACTTTATTCTATAACTATTAGGACTACACAATTTAAAGTAGTTAAGTAGATGTATTCTGTGGGTCTACCTTTTTTGGCAGAATTTTTTATACCCGAATTTTGTTTTGCATAACAGTGGATGGCAGAAACTTCATTTCGCAGAAAATCATTTGGCATACACTCATTTACCATACATTCAAAACGCATAATTTTGTAAGTCAGAATCATCTTTGAGCATAAACTTCATTTCCAGAACCATCATTTCGCCGAAAATTCATAATCAGAATCGTCTTTTGGCACGCATTTCATTTCATACATGACATACGTGTAACATGCAACAATAATAATAATTATTATTAATAATTATTATCAGCTCACCCCGGTTAAAATTTCTAGCTGAGAACATTAAATGTTGGTATGTCAAAAATAATAATATTTATTATTATTATTATTAATAATAATAATGACGTCACTCGTATATGCAACGCATGTACTCCATGACGCGGGCTCGCTTCGCTCGCATATTACATAACACTAATATCTTCTGTCCCCGAAGTGCCGGGCCTCCGCCGGCCTCCTTCGTCGGCCTACGGCCCGGTGCCCATGCCGCCCATAAAGGATACTTTCGCGAGACGGTCGTTATACCTTATAATAATCTACCAAATAAAAGTATGCCATTGAAAATTCAGCTATTTAAACATTCTGCGAAATGAGTATTCTATTAAATAATTGTTCTGCCATAAACACATTCGTTCAAAGAAGAATATGCCAAGTGTGGTATGCCAAATAAATTTCGGAGCATCAAGTTTCTGCCAGATAGATGGTACCCGTATTCTGTGAACCAATTTACGATTGTTATACAAAAACAAAAATATACAAAAGATTAAGGGGGTCTCCCCATACATGGAACTGAAACTTTTTTTTTTTATTAAACCTATACATGTGGGGTGTGTTAAAAATGAAAAATGACATTGAGGTCTCTAAAACCATTTTTCCTCAAAGTCAATCGTTTGAAAGATAGACACTTACAAAGTGGTAAAGTGTGTCTGGTCTGGCAGGGGGTTGGAACCATCAGAATTGTCCGGCAATGGAAGACGAGGTTTCTTAAGTTTAGCCGAAGACAATACCAAAAAATTGAGCTTTATACTTTAACGAAAATAAGGTAGGTACTATTTTATACACCTTTACTACCCGCTAACTGCCAAAGGCACCACAGCCCAAACTATATTCGGTGGTCGTTCTTACCTGTATCGGGGGCATGCACAGACCAACTTTCAGCTTTTATAAAATAACGAAGGTCTGGCCGTCGTGAGCTCTAAGGCTATAATACTCATTTGCTGGTAAGGACATAATAGGGGATCGGACAAAAAAAAACTAATTAGTCCGTCAGATAGATTTCCAAAAATTATTGGACACGTATTTTTTCACGTAAACTTAAAATGAAGACGATACAGTGCTTCGAAAACTCGTGTGACGTCATGTGATAGTACATTTTGACGACACAAGTGACGTTTCAAGCCCCACTCCAAGATCTTTGACGCGTTTTATCTTCGTATTTTTTTATTATTGATTTGATAAAACAAAAAAACACGTATTCAATTTTTACGATAATCTAACTTACGGACTAAACAGAATCATATTATTTTGACCCAGTCCGATCCCCTATTGCATATCAAGTCTGAGGGCTTTAAGCGCTGCATGTTGAAACACAAGCCAAGTCAATATATAAACCTAGTTCGGCAGCAGTTGCTGGGAATTACATACATACACTATGGTCTTTATATATTTACTAGAAGCGAATAAACAAATCAAGTAACGTGTTTATCTTTTCTTACATCAGAATCTAACTCGTTAATAAATATTAAATTCTGAATAAGTAGTGTACGTGTATGCATATTAAGTACACATTACGAATGCAGTCTTGAGTGGCCCGTACAGTAAGCAGCTAAGCGACTAACAAGCTACTTTACAAGAGTTACTAATACGTCTGTTCCACTCACAGTGCTGTCGCACACATGAATCGAAGCACATTGTATCTGCTTCTTCAAACTGTGGTTGTGCTGAAAAAAATACTGAAATGAAACCCTATTCAGGATAAAACAAACAGTTCTCATTAAAGGACGGAAAACTGAAGAAAAAAAAATAAACAAAAAAACCAATGTATATTACTTGCAGTTAAGAATTCTGACATAGTAAGGTGTAAGACTGTATCCTATCCCCTTTTATGCAGACTAATAAAAACTCTCACAAAATATTTGTTTTCGGAAACAAAGCATCAGGAAAATACTATAATTCTTCTTCTTATCGTGTGGGCAGTAAATTCTAACGAACCCACACACCCAAGTGTCACAGTTTCTAAACTGCCTCAAGGGCATCAAGGCATTCTGACATCCCATCGGCGCTGCGGGTTGTTCGCAAGATATACCGCGGCCTCGACATGAAGGGCTAAGAAGGAACATAGGTGGTTTTTAGTCAGTCTCTTTCGCTCTGCCCAAGAGCGGGAGGGGTTATTTGATGATTTCCCAACCGCCAAAAAAGGGCCTCTGACATGGTTTGACGACCGCCATTTGGCGGCCGGGACCACCGGGTTATACGTGCCTTTCGAAGCACGGAATCATCTTATTATCAGACAATAATTATTAGAAATAACTTTTTTAAACTTTACTTTTTGTCAAGAAAACTTACTCAGGGAATTTATTATAAAATAATTAATCTAAAATACAAACGGTAAATAATTCTACACTTTAAGCTTTAAACTTTCAAATATACTAGACAGGGTGTCCCACCTTAAATTTTGTGTATATAGAAAGTTTTATTAAAATTATTTTATTTTATTTGGGTGGCTTACAGCTAACAATACAAAAATAAATAGTGAGTTGTTGAACGACAAGCCATTTACAAGCCTCCACAGTTGGCAGTAAAGTAATGTTGCAAAAACTATAACATAAGCTTATTACACTCATAAATATAGAATTAAAAAAAAAACACAATATAAACTATTAACTAAGCTTAATTTAAATAGCTAACCTTAGTATACTTATAAATAATAAAAACTAAGAATATAAAATTAGGCACCTGCTTAGGCAGGAAAGCAGGCGCACACGCTACTGAAATTCATCGACAGTGATGCGTCTTTTAGATAAGGCAGTACTAATTGACGCCAAGCTGCTTGCAAACAAATCGATTGAGATGTTCGTTCAATACAATTTGGTTAAACGCTTTGATTGAGCGAAGCATGTAAGCGTTGCTACGGTAAACTGTGCGAGCATAAGGGGCACGAAGAAGATTTCTCAAGCGAGAATGTCGAGGTGGAACATTCAAGGACAGCTTAGAAAGAAGTTCAGGACATTCAATCCTAGATTGAGCTATTTTTACCAAGAACCGTATATCAGATATTTTTCTCCGAGTTACAAGTGGAAGTAAGTGAAACCGGTCACATCGGTCATTGTAACTCAAATGAGGGATTTTAAATTTGTAACCTAAGTATCTCGTGAATTTCCTTTGAATTCGTTCCAATCTGTCTGAATGCACCGCATAGTTCGGATTCCAAATTTGACTACCATATTCGAGGTGACTGCGGACGTAAGCACAATACAGAATTTTCACGGTTTTCATTCTCTTAAACGAACCGGCATTACGGATAATGAATCCCAAGGCTTTGGACGCTTTTTTGGCAATATGGTCAATATGACCCTCAAAGGTGAGCTTACTGTCTATTATAAAACCAAGATCTCTAGTACTACTTATGTGTTCGAGATAAAAGCTGATTTGCGATTGAGTAATTGAATATGACCGATAGGTTCTTCCGTGTGAAAGTCATTACCAAACATTTGGATATATTAAGATCTAATTTATTAATTTTACAATAATTAACTAAACGGGATATGTCAGCCTGCAAAAGTTTGGCATAATTTAAACTCCTAACTGCTGTGAAGATTTTCATGTCATCTGCAAACATTAACCGCCTTATTCATAAAAATAGTTAAGAGTTGTTTAACTTAAGCGTTGTTTATCTCGCATGCCGTCACTTTCATTTGAATATTATTGAAGTGAGACGGCATGCGAGATAAACCAAGCTTAAGTTAAACAACTCTTAACTATTTTTATGAATAAGGCGGTTAGTGTTTAGAATGTTTGAAGCAATCGCCGATGTCATTAATAAAAAGAACAAATAATAACGAGACGTACTCATTTTGATTTTAACATTATTATATTTTTATCATGAACCTATTACGAGGAAATCATTTGTATTTCATCACTCGTTCGTTAATAAATACTCTGCAAAGTGTCAATTGTTGAAAGCGTACATTTTTTTTATCATGGTCTTCTTTTTATTTAAGATGCCACGTTATTTAGGAAAAAAACCGTATCCACCATTATCATAAAATGTGTTTTTTTTTCATTGTGCGGGTTCGATTCCGCGTTAAACCTTCGAAGGTAGTTAAAATTGTTTTTAAAATAAAAGTTAACTCTTCTTTCAGTAGAACTCTTAAGGCAGTACCTTACCTACCTTTTCTTCCGTGTGGCATAGCCATGGGACGCCCTGTATACTACGAAACTACGGGGCTACTAGTGCTACTACGCTCTACGAGTAGTCTACGTGTGCACTACCGTGGCACTACCATTCTACAGCGTTTGCTACGCACTAAAGGTGCGATCCAAACCGAGTGGTCCGATAGCGGCTTGATAGCGGGCACCGGATTTTGTGATCTTTCCTCAGTCCGTTCCGCCCTCGATTACACTTTTACCATATCTACCAAAGCTACAATATTTGTTTCGCAAAACTATTGTTACGACAATGTGTGCTCAACCGCTACGAAAATAGAAGCTTGCGCTATTTAGGCGTACATGGTACCAATTTGCTCCTACCCAAGACCGTAGGCGTCCATACCAGCAAACTGAAACCCCAATCTGTATGATAGACTGCTACATATTAGTACATTATGGTACAAGTGTGGAACGTTGGTGATTATCGCTGAGGCGCCATTGAGACCCGAGCCGTCAGGTGAGGGTCATATGAAAGCCGAGGACGGTAATCATCAATACACACGTGTATCATACGACGTTTTTCAACACACTTGTGAGGAAAACAATACTAAAAAGTCATCTTCAACAGTTAAAACGAGTTCTGTTTTTTTTTCACAATAGCGGGAAAAAATAAACTAAACCAACTTATCTGTGCATGCGGGAAAACACGGAACTAATAAAATAAATGTACTAAGTTTGACGTAGCGATGCATTTTTTCTTTACCAGTGGCGCCACCATGAAATTCACACTAAAAATGGTCATACTGTATAAAATGGCGATAGGCCATAGACTAAATGAATGAGCGCGATGGAGTTTTAGCTATAAAATGAGGAAAAGTTTTCTTTATGACAGAGAAAATAAATGTTATAAAGTTTTCATTTAATAAAAACGTACAAGTTGAAATTATCTATTTAAATTCAAAGCATGAAATGAGCAAGCACTAAGTACATTAATTTATTTTTACTATTGAACACGATCTTTTTTGTATCGAAACTTTTTTGTGAACGTAGCAACTCGACCAACGTTTAAAAAAAAACCAAAGTTTAAAAAAAAAATCCTATAACTCACTAGTAAATAATAGCAATGAAAAAGTCACAATTTGATTATAGGTGTCATTATGTGCCTAATTGCGGTGAAATTATAGCCACTTTATGAGCAAGTGTGTTGAAAAATAATATAACCAAACCACCTAGCTATGTGACCACGAAATAATATCAAAAACTGAAAAAAAAAAAGCTTTACGCCCGAATAGGGTAGTCGACCGACTAAAAAAAATATGATTCTGTTTAGTCCGTCAGTCAGATTATTGAAAAATATTGGATACGTGTTTTTTGTTTTATCAAATTAATAAAAATTGACGAAAATAAAGCTTGTCAAAGACCATGGAGAGGGGGCGTTTGACGTCATAGTTAGGTAAAATTGGACCAAGCTGTGACGTTTCACGACTTTTCGAAGCACTGTATCGTCTTCATTTTTTGTTTACGTGAAAAAAGAAAAAATACGTGTTCAATATTTTTTGGAAATCTATCTGACGGACTTATTAGTTTTTTTTTGTCGACTACCCTATACTCGAACGTCACTCAATTTTAAGTTGCACTTAAATCTCGTGCTGTCTTTGTTACTTTAACGCGAGTGACAGAGATAGCACGAGTTTTGAGGGCTACTTATAATTGAGTGACGTTCGAGTATTCGGGCGTAAGTCCCGAATTCAAAACTTCAAACTTAAATGGCCTTAATCCTGTGACTAGAATATATCTAGATCCGTGTTTCCATGTTATTTAACTGATTGTCTTAGTAACAGACACTCACTGTTATTCATTTTGTTTGAATATAATTATATCTGAGAATATTGTTTTAATTAAAGAGCAAAGGTTCAGAGAAATTGTTACCAACAATACCCACCATATTGCGGTTCCACTTAATTATGTAAGTAGATGCTTTATCTCCGTCTAGGCTAAACACAATACTTAGCGTTTCTCGGATTGAATTGTTATGTCTTGAGAATCAATAATTTGATTAATATTCACTGACTAATAATTGTGATAGACAGAAGTCTAACCGCCAAAGTAAAACTTAACTATGACTTTGACAAGACACGACTAAATTACAATATTCAATTCCGAAACCAGTAGTAAGGTTTTAATTACCCTCCCATACGTAATAATGATACACGATGCCTTCACACAAACATTAATAGTCCGTGTAGTGGTTCCACTCATTGTCCACCAAAATAATTGCGTACCAAAATAGGGTAAACTCAGAAGATGAAAGATTAAAGAAATAAACTAAAACAGTAGAGCTATTAAAACTTCAACGTTAAGACTACGGCGGAACACTAGCAACAGGCCACAGCCTTCTCATAAAGAGGTAATTTCCTGTACGCGGGGTTATCAGACATCCTATTCGAAACTGTCATGTTCACACAATAATAGTAGTTTATGCGACTGTGCATAATGAAGGGCATTACAACACAAGTGTGGGTTTAAGAAACGAGCCGAAGGCGAGTTTCTTAATAGCATCACACGAGTGTTGTAATGCCTAATTATGTATAGTTGCATACACTAATTTATCTACCCGAATACCATAAGGGCTCTATGATGGGGTCAGGAACCATAGGGAAATGACCAGCATTGTTACCAGTGTAATGCAATAAAAAATAAACAGGTTATTAGTTGCATTCGTCGCTGCATTTACGATATCTGGCGGAGTGCTCATGTTAATTTCTGAGTCACTATCACTCATTTTCGACAGAAATAAAGAATTTATCAGAAATATTGTCTACTCGTAACTGGAAGTAAAAAGCTAACGAACAAATGACAGCTCGAAATGGCGGCGTTCCGGATATCTGTCATTTTTTTTTAATCATATGCAAACGAACAAAGTCACTATTCTTGTGTCACTCGAGATCAAAATGTCGTGCGATTTATAATTAAAATCATACTGAATTGGGGTTTCGTATCGATAGGTATCTGTTTTTATCGATAGGTATCTGTTTTAATGTAGATACTAGAATAGCACAGTCACTTGAATTTGACACCTGTTCCAAATTTAAACTGAGCTCATTACAGTTCTGTTAATTTCTGCTGGTTGGTAATGCTGGTCATTGCCTATGGTTTTTGAACGCATTAGAGAGGGTTTATGATATTTGGGTAGATAAAGAGAATAAACTGCCAACCCTGTATAGAATGTTGCAAATTACAATATTGCCATATTCCAATATTTGCTAGATAGCGCATAGGTAAAGCGTTTGCAAATGAAAAATAAAAAAAACCGGCCAAGTGCGAGTCGGACTCGCGCACCGAGGGTTCCGTAAAAAAAATATATTATGTGATGTAACTAAAAATTTATGGTTTTCGTAATTATTCCTTTATCTATGCTATAAGACGTTGCTTCGTACCAAATTTCAAGATTCTGAGTTCACGGGAAGTACCCTGTAGGTTTTGATTCCCTTGCGAGTGTCGAAAATTTGCGGCATAAACGGGAGTATCTTGATGTAACTAAAAATTTATGGTTTTCGTAATTATTCCTTTATCTATGCTATAAGACGTTGCTTCGTACCAAATTTCAAGATTATGAGTTCACGGGAAGTACCCTGTAGGTTTTGATTCCCTTGCGAGTGTCGAAAATTTGCGGCATAAACGGGAGTATCTTTTGATCGCGTTGACTTAGAAGTTTGATTTTTTCACAGCTCCAAGAGACCATAGACTTGAGTATTTGATATGAATTTCAGCTTGATACCTCCACGCGTTCCTGAGAAAAAAGGTCTTGACAGACAGACAGACAGACAGACAGACAGACAGACGGACAACAAAGTGATCCTATAAGGGTTCCGTTTTTTCCTTTGAGGTACGGAACCCTAAAAATATGAAAGCGTTCTGCAAAGCTGTGATATTCCTGGAAAGTCGAGTGTACCTTTGTTGCGCAAAAATGCACACAATTTAATCAAATATTTGAAAAAATTACGCAGACTAACAGTATCAGTATTTACTGAAAGTTGGTACAACGGAACGATCCAACAATCAACAGCAGCAGCACTGATCGCCATCTACCCTTTTGTAAAGCGCCGTGCGTATTTGGCATGCGTACGTACCTGGGGGACTTGGAGACGACGATGTCGACCTGAAGCTTGCAGGAACGTCGACGCTGACCTCGCTGACGCTACCTTTGTAAATTTCACAACATTGACAGGTCAGTGTATGTACAAAGCGAGTGACGTGACAGTAGCGGGGCACAGGCACAAATAAAGCGACCCCTATTACTAGATTGAAAGTCCACTTGCGCTTTATTATGTACAGCCACATAAAACCGATTAGGTAAACTTATATTAGACTTTGAATAAGGGTCGCCCACTGGCCTAGTGTTTTATTCACAATCGAGTTCCTAAAAGTCGAGAAAAATATAATTATTAATCTGGTCAAACATTCATAGCACATGACAACAAAGTGTATAAGCCCGGTATGGAACGTACGCCATTTAATAATATGTGTGAAAGGTTGTGTGTACTTAAATGTTTGCGACAGCTAAAGTGTGAAGGGATGGGGACGCGGGCACATCCTTACCAAGGACTAGCTTCACGAGGCAGATTCACTCAGAAGGGAATAGTGGAATAAATCAAAATGGAAAGGGGGCTTTCTTGTTTTTTTTTATATTCGGGTCTAGTTTTCCAAACTGGTTTATTACCACTATTCTCCTCTGAGAAAATCTACCTCAGGGGAAATACCCCTTTTCATTTTGGATTATTCCACTTTTCCCCCTTATTTTTGGTTTTAATTTCTAGGCTAGTTAAGTAAAAAAAAAAATCGATATATCGACTATTTGAATCTGAGGCGCCACAGACGTGTGCACTCCGCACTCTCACCACCATTGCTAGGGACGTTTGATTTATTTCATTGTTCTCTGAGTGACTTCAGTTAGTATCGTTATTGTGTACGAAAGGAAAAAAAGTGTGCCTATGTAAATAGATAAAGAAGATTTTTGTGGCATTCTTTATAGCCTACCAAATTATGTATAGACAGAGTTTTTAGAAGGCCTTGTTTGACGTAATGCTTGAGTTATAAGCTTGCAACTAGAAGTAGTGATCATCCCGAAAGTATGGTATATTTCATAAGTATGTACTTTAAAGGTTCAGTAAATCTGGTACGGACACATTGTTGATGCGGTTCACCGGAGAGATAATTTACTGTATTTCACAGTATCCGCTGCCCGTCCGCTATTCGTCCATTCCGGTTTAACTGAACCTTCATTCAGTAAGCCTGTTTGTAATTGGGTACACAGATGTGATACTTACTGTCTACACTACGAGCTCTTCCTGTGACGCGGGAATGGAGTTGGAGTTCGTCAACGCGGGCTCTGAAGTTGCGCAGGCAGGGCACGGACACGCACAGTTCACGTCTGAAGTTCTGACCTGAGAGGCAGTATAGTAGGAAATTAATACCAAAATTCGTGTTAAAAAATGTCAATGCCAACTGCTGTAGTGCTGCCCAACGACCGGCGTACTCGAAAGTGTTCTGTAACAAAACAAAAAAACAAAATTAATACAAAACTAAAAAACCAAAAAAAAAAACATATTAAATTAAATTATATTTGGTAGCAGGAAGGAAAGGACGCATTGCATTTTTATATAGAAAGGCTTTGTAGTTATAACTATACTAGCTGAACCCGCGCATGCGTTGCAATGCGTTTTTCCTACCTACCCATCTACTACCCTACGTACTACCCTACGTACTACCCTACGTACTACCCTACGTACTACCCTACGTACTACCCTACGTACTACCCTACGTACTACCCTACGTACTACCCTACGTACTACCCTACGTACTACCCTACGTACTACCCTACGTACTACCCTACGTACTACCCTACGTACTACCCTACGTACTACCCTACGTACTACCTTACGTACTACCCTACGTACTACCCTACGTACTACCCTACGTACTACCCTACGTACTACCCTACGTACTACCCTACGTACTACCCTACGTACTACCCTACGTACTACCCTACGTACTACCCTACGTACTACCCTACGTACTACCCTACGTACTACCCTACGTACTACCCTACGTACTACCCTACGTACTACCCTACGTACTACCCTACGTACTACCCTACGTACTACCCTACGTACTACCCTACGTACTACCCTACGTACTACCCTACGTACTACCCTACGTACTACCCTACGTACTACCCTACGTACTACCCTACGTACTACCCTACGTACTACCCTACGTACTACCCTACGTACTACCCTACGTACTACCCTACGTACTACCCTACGTACTACCCTACGTACTACCCTACGTACTACCCTACGTACTACCCTACGTACTACCCTACGTACTACCCTACGTACTACCCTACGTACTACCCTACCTACTACCCTACCTACTACCCTACCCTACCTACCTACTACCCTACCCTACCTACCTACTGCCCTACCTACTGCCCTACCTACCTACTACCCTACCTACCTACTACCATAACTAAAAAAAAAAAAAGTATCCTATGTCCTTCTCCTGGTTCTTAGCTACCTCCCTACCAATTTTCAGCTAAATCCGTCCAGCCGTTTTTGAGTTATAAATGGAGTAACTAACACGACTTTCTTTTATATATATAGATAATGGGTCTCGCCTGCTTTTAACTTTTACACGTAGTTAGTAACTACTAAATAACACACTTTACGTGAAAGATTTCGTTTACGATTTAACTCTTCTTATTATCCGATTTGTTAGTCACCAATGTAAGCATATTATGCATGTAGGTTAAATTATTTACGATCATGTGTGGTGTGTACGGTGATGTTAGATGTGTAGGACCAGCAGGGCTATTGCGTATCTTTTTAATGTCAGTGGCTATCATAATTATAGTGTCCATCAATTAATTATGGTCAATTGTCAATTGGTTATGGTTGGTACAAAAACTAACCATTTGACAGTTAATTAATGGACACTATATGATAGCCACTGACATTTAAAAGATACGCAATAGACCTGCAGATGTATGAATGTGGACGAGGCAAAAGGAGTACCTATGTAAGGATCGTAGCAGGTGGCGTTCTGTGGTTTCTACCTACACCCATGGAAAAAGGGTGTGAGTTTATGTATGTATGTGTGTTATTTCAATATGAAGATAGTAATCACAGTTATCAGTGACAAGCGCGCAACGATAGTTGCAACTAATATTTCATAAAAGAATTTGACTTAAAACCTTGAAATAAAAATAAATTATATTCAAATTGAAAAAAAAAAAACACGTAAAATCTCTTAAATTCTCCGTCGAAAATCTATACTAATACGAGTATTATAAAGCTGAAGAGTTTGTTTGTTTGTTTGTTTGAACGCGATAAACTCTGGAACTACTGGTTGGATTTGAAAAAATCTTTTTGTGTTGGATAGTTCATTTATCGAGGAAGGTTATAGGCTATATAACATCACGCTACTACCAATAGGAGCGGAGCATAAATGAGAAATGTTGCAAAAACGGGAAAAGAAAATTCCTTTCTGAGAGCTTCCGTTGCGTGCGCTGCGAAAACGGTTTAAGTTACGAGAATATCATGTATGAAGTAATTATTCGTCTTTAAAAGTTCTAAAAAAAAGTCCGCGACAGCATCTGTCTATCTTTTAAGATTGACTCACTGTAACCATTTTTTACTATTAAAATGTTAGGTTAAAAAGAATTATTTTTTGCGAAGCTTATTTAACCCATATGGTATTAATCTATATCTAAATAAATGTGTTCGTTAGAACGGAAATTTAATGTAGAATATTTGTGCTCTTTACTCTATACAGTTTAAACAAATATCTTAGAAGATATCGCAATGTAAAAATACCCGCGCGGAAAAATAATTACGCGGGTTGCGTCGCAACGCAATGTAGGTTCGGGGGATTCTGGCTGGCCTCCGGGAAATTCAAATTCAAAATATTTACTGCATCATAATGTTTACAAGTACAGAGTGTTATATATTTAACAGTAAGAGATAGATTTTATAGTAATTCACACTTTAATATAATCTAAGCTAATCTAAACCATCTAAACTATTGTAATAAAGAGGAAAGATAAGATTTTTTGTTTGTTACGATTTAGCTTAATTAATGTCGGATAGTCGATATATCGAGAAAGGTTATAGCTATATTTATGTGACGCAGACGAAGTTGCGCGGGTCAGCTAGTAATATATATGGCAAAATGCTCTCGACCGGAGAAAATTCTTCGTTAGAGAATATTCTCTTGACCCATCACTACTCTTTTACCTGCAACGTTTAAAAATGTTCATAATATGCAAAATACATAAGATTTTAAGTCACGGGCATCAAATAACTGAACATATCAGATTTCTAAGTGAAAACGGGCAAGAAAGTCGCTACAAAGATTTAAGAAATTATAGAGATCAATTTTCTAGAAATTCAGTACGGGTCGTAGGCCCTGTTGTCTACGGTCACAATATAAATATGGACAGTACGGAAACTGCCTACAAACGCTCGACACCGCACACTCACACAAACATGCGCATCGACAGGGCCAGCTAGCGATTGTGGCAGTGCTCTCAGTTGTGCGTGCCGCGCCTAGTATAAGATCCCGTTAAGAACGACCTTCACCGAGATGCTTATTTAGTGAAACGTATTTTACGTTTTTTAATTTAACATGTCAATAAATATAATGCATATGGGTTGCCTAGCAAATTTCAGTCCAGAGTATGTTTAATTAATAATTTAAAAAAAATATTTTTTTAAACATTTCACCGGTATGATTATAAGATGAATTCTATACCAATCGAAAGTATGAAGCCCGTAGAATATGCAAACGTTAGGTTGCCTATTCTTTTCCGGTCACAACTATCTGGTTGCCAGGTATAAACAGGTAAATCTATATTACTACACTTCTGGACACATCTATTGGCCCACCTTAGAGTTTAGGTTTCGATGGCCCCTACCGAAATATGATTGCTAGATTGAACAAAAACTGTTGATGCAGTTTTAAACCTGATACATTTTACCATCTTTTTCGATCGTATTGTTTTAAATTTGAATTCAGAATACCATACGACATGGAGCTACGCCTAACAAGTCGGATATGCGCCTTGTTAAAGGCAATTGATTTTTGAATAAAAAACATGTTTTATCAAATAAAGGTTTAATTTAATAACGCGTGTTGCCTCCATAGGCATCTACCACAGCTCTCATACGATTAGGCATAGAGTTTGTCAACTGCTCTATGCAATTTTGAGGGATCATCTCCCATTCCTCTTCTATGGCAGTTTTCAACTCCTGCATCGTCTGGGCAACTGGCTGACGACCCCTGACACGTCTTTTTAGCTCGTCCCACATGTGCTCAATGGGGTTCATGTCTGGGCTTCTGGCTGGCCAGTCCATAACTGTGATGTTCACATCCCGAAGATATTCCCTGACGATGCCGGCCGCATGGGCTCTTGCATTATCATGCATAAAAAGGAAATTTGGGCCCACATAGTCCGCGTATGGTATCACGTGAGGTTCTAAGCACTCACGAATGTACCTTTCAGCATTTAATGACCCACCCATTAGATAAATTCATTGATATGAGTGATTTTAATTTTGGTAGTAATGTTGACTGGATGAATTCTGACGGTAATGAACTGACGCCGCAAAATGTATCATGTAATTACTTATTATTATAGCTAGTACTTATGCGAAAAATCATAGAGATTTCCATATACCAACAAACACGCAGAGCTCACCAAATGGAAGCTTTCAACGAACGAGTAAAATTCCCGCTATTTTGTGCACTGTCACGGTTGTTTACCTTTAGCTACTGAGGTGGATTTAATTTCACGTAAATACCGACGTGGGGGCCGCAGATACCCATACATTTAAGTGCTAATATATAATCTTTAGGTTTTTTAGAGTTTAGGGTTTAATAATTAGTTAGAGTGGACATAAATAAAAAAAAAAAACTCAATAAAGATAAAACATTGGTTCTCCACTTTTACTTCCTTTAAATCAAAGTTTGACCAAGTTTAAAGGGAGTAAAAGTCAAAAAACAATTTTCAAGCTATTTTGTTTTAATTTCATTAGTTTATATTCCTCATTCCTCATTCAGCGTGACGACTGACAAGGCAAAATGGAAGAAAAAACTTGGGCCGACCCCAAATAGCATGTGATAAGAGCAGGAAGAAGATTTGTATGCATTCAATAAAGTTGAATTCAAATTCGACATTTCATATCGTATATTGTCCAGGAAATGTCGGGCAAATATAACATTTCATTCAAAAGCCGAGCCCTAGGCTAAAAAAAAGTATCGAAAATAGGTCTCCGTCAGGATGAACGGTCACTAGGCGTATTTAACGTGGAATTTATGCCTAAAAGTTGGTTCCCGATTGCTTCTATTTGGTTCCTATTCTCAAACAATTGCTTCCATCGTAATCTAGAAGAAAAAAAACATTTTAAGAGTGACCGTTCATTCTGATGTCAGGACGGCCGGTGATTGAGTCGTAGCGTCCTTATTAAATAGAATTATTGAAATTCAAGGCAGCCAATGATTGGTTCCCGTTTGCTTCTCTCAATGTTTTACAACGATAATACTGTAACTATCACGGCAAAAAAGATATCGATAAAAGTGTTGAATAGCAATATTTTTAGCGCCTGACAAAAAAATTAAGGCGAAACTCTTACATAACATTGCAGTTACGCTTGATTAGGCGCGATAAATCTGTGGTATTGTACCGGTGGCCTACAGCTAAATATTATGATATTAAAAAGAAGTGACTGTCGTATTTAGTGACAAAAAATCATACAAATGTAATAAACACCTTTAAAGATAATATTTCAATTCTTAACTTCCTGGAGAGTGTTAATAAAGGCGCTAGCCAATGTTTGCTAACCCCCCAAGTCTTAAAATATGTGGCTCTGGTTGGCTGGACAAAACTTCAAAACGGCTCGCATTTACAATAGGGCAATAGGGCACTTTATGTGACGGCTAAACAGAAACACCCTTATTTCAGAATAGGTGACGCTACAGAATCTTAGATAATCGATCGAAAGCGTGTCCAGCCAGCTTGAAAAACCACTTTTCGCTGGTCTCTCAATCTCGGTAACGGAAGTGATTTTGACGACTTTTTGCATATCAACGGGCGTCACATAAATATGTGACAGGCATCAAGCTAAAAGTTTTGTGATACGTACAGTGGTTTAGTAGAAAAATGCAAAAAAACTGTGTCCAGCCATCTTGAATTTACGTAAAAAACTTTTGGCTGGCACTTCCGAATCCCACATAACGGGAGCGTTTTCGAATATGGTTCCTTTACTAATACTTGGTGACGCAATGTGTGACAGTAATAACGTTTGATTTATGGCGTCACATGTAAGGGTTTACGAGATATCAATGAAAACTTAATCTATACTTGTGTCCAGCCATCTTGAACTCAGGCTGGCTGGACACGTGTATCTCCGCTGCCTGATGATCTACGACCTTCAAAATGTTATCAAAATGTTGTGACGGGGACGATAATGATAACCTGAATTTGTGACGGAGAAACTTTGGGTAGTTTCAAAGATATTGATCATTTAAATTTTCCCATACAAACACTGTAGTAGGGTTACCAATATTGTAGGTTTTATGTAGGACAAAGTATATTTTAAGGTGTTTTCTTTAATGGACGAAAATCCGCGTATTGGTGATACTAATACGAATAACTGTAGATATTTAAATCAATAGAAGACAAAAGTGTAGAAGGGGGGGGTTTAATGTTATTGATTATTTACGTGCAGGTACCTATCTACTCTTTTTAGTAGATAAGTATTGGTGGTTATTATGATAAGTACGTATGTAGATATTGTGTCAGGATAACAGACTATAATGCTCTAAGGTATTTAAATGAAAAAATAATGTAATTCACGTTACTTACCAAGGACCTCGTTAAATGACAACGCGCTTAGCAAATATTGCACGTATTCCTTACAAATCGACGGAAGGCTCTAAATACCATTATGTATACTTTACTCTAAACGATTAAACGAAAACTGTTTACGCTGTCACAGCACTCACAGCCTCTGTGTACAAAACAAACTCAGTATCAGTGCATCAGTGTTGCCAACAAGACCGATATAGAATCTGCTAAAATTATACCAATTGCTTTATAGAAATGCTAAAAATCTGCTAACATTTTTCAGTGTCAAATGAAACGTAACATAGTTTTAACTTTTTTTATTATTTAACAAAATATACATACTGTTTTAATCGACTATGTTCTCAATTATTCTTTCCATTATCATCATTAGCATCAGGAGCGCCAACAATATACTTAGTAAAGGGATTTTTTTTCTAAATGGAAATAATTGCTTACGCATTAATGTACCTATTTTATTTTAAAATAATTTTATATGCTCAAAAATATGCTATATGCTAAACAACTAATAAGTTTGCTAAACAACATGAAAAAATGCTATTATTCTTATTCTTTATTGCATACATAAAATAACAAATATAAACACAAATTACAATAATAAAGCTTATGCTAAATTGGCATCACTGAGTGCAATGCACTTTGTTTTTTTTGTTAGTGTTTTTAATTATTATTTAGAATTAACACATACCTCCCCTTTTTCTGCAGAAAAACCTGTTATTCCCACGGAGAAATCAAATACAAAGCTGGCGTGGCTTGGCTGCTACCGGCCGATTAGTCGATTAAAAAGAAATCCTGTAATTATGTAAAAAATATGGTCACCTCACAATATTAATGGATGTTTGTATGGGAAAATTTAAATGATCAATATCTTTGAAACTACGCAAAGTTTCTCCGTCACAAATTCAGGTTATCATTATCGTCCCCGTCACAACATTTTGATAACATTTTGAAGGTCGCAAATCATCAGGCAGCGGAGATACACGTGTCCAGCCAGCCTTAGTTCAAGATGGCTGGACACAAGTATAGATTAAGTTTTCATTGATATCTCGTAAACCCTTACATGTGACGCCATAAATCAAACGTTATTACTGTCACACATTGCGTCACCAAGTATTAGTAAAGGAACCATATTCGAAAACGCTCCCGTTATGTGGGATTCGGAAGTGCCAGCCAAAAGTTTTTTACGTAAATTCAAGATGGCTGGACACAGTTTTTTTGCATTTTTCTACTAAACCACTGTACGTATCACAAAACTTTTAGCTTGATGCCTGTCACATATTTATGTGACGCCCGTTGATATGCAAAAAGTCGTCAAAATCACTTCCGTTACCGAGATTGAGAGACCAGCGAAAAGTGGTTTTTCAAGCTGGCTGGACACGCTTTCGATCGATTATCTAAGATTCTGTAGCGTCACCTATTCTGAAATAAGGGTGTTTCTGTTTAGCCGTCACATAAAGTGCCCTATTGCCCTATTGTAAATGCGAGCCGTTTTGAAGTTTTGTCCAGCCAACCAGAGCCACATATTTTAAGACTTGGGGGGTTAGCAAACATTGGCTAGCGCCTTTATTAACACTCTCCAGGAAGTTAAGAATTGAAATATTATCTTTAAAGGTGTTTATTACATTTGTATGATTTTTTGTCACTAAATACGACAGTCACTTCTTTTTAATATCATAATATTTAGCTGTAGGCCACCGGTACAATACCACAGATTTATCGCGCCTAATCAAGCGTAACTGCAATGTTATGTAAGAGTTTCGCCTTAATTTTTTTGTCAGGCGCTAAAAATATTGCTATTCAACACTTTTATCGATATCTTTTTTGCCGTGATAGTTACAGTATTATCGTTGTAAAACATTGAGAGAAGCAAACGGGAACTAATCATTGGCCGCCGTGAATTTCAATAATTCTATTTAATAAGGACGCTACGACTCGATCACCGGCCGTCCTGACATCAGAATGAACGGTCACTCTTAAAATGTTTTTTTTCTTCTAGAATACGATGGAAGCAATTGTTTGAGAATAGGAACCAAATAGAAGCAATAGGGAACCAATTTTTAGGCGTAAATTCAACGTTAAATACGCCTAGTGACCGTTCATCCTGACGGAGACGAAAATAGACAGATACTAGCTGACCCGGCAAAAGTTGTTTTGCAAAAAAAAAAAAAAATTAGGGGGATGAAAAATAGATGTTGGCCGATTCTCATAGTTACCGGATAAGCACAAAAAATTTCATCAAAATCGGTCAAGCCGTTTCGGAGGAGTATGGCAACGAAAACTGTGACACGAGAATTTTATATATTAGATCTGTCTGTTTTAGATACTTTTTTTTATCATAAAAGCTTTACATTGCTGTGTCCAGTTCTTCTTCTTTTCGAGTCGATGACTAAACTCTGTCCGCCCAGTACGTGACAACCTGGACGGCCCTATCATTTGCGTCATTCAGGTCCTTGAGCGTGCAGTCAGTTGTGCAAGACGGGCACGAGAGTAGATGTGGCATATCCTGTATTGGGGCACCACACTCACATTCTGTTCGAGATGGGTCGAATATACCCCATCTGGCTAAATTGGATCGGCAGCGGCCAACTTGAACACGCAGTCTGTTTAATGACTTCCATATCGGCCACTGCAGTTCGTGACCAGGGGGTAGATTTTCTGCCGGTGCAATGAAGTTTGGAGGGGGTGGATGTTTGTTCTCCCACAGTGTGCGTCGTTCATCTGCCGCACTGTCTTCCGAAGAGGTGGTGTGTCGGAGAAAGCTTTTTCGGCTCTTCAAACGGGTTCGTGGTAGTTGTGTCCAGTTCAATCTCAAATATTTGATCACGACGTCAGTTTAATTCCGTGATTCCATGCGTCGTGCGTCGCATGCATTGAATATTTGTGGAGTGTTCGTTCCTAATTGCAACGACTCAATGAACATGCGTCCTATAGAGCGATATTACAGTAACACACACTCAGCAAACCAGACAACAACCCGCCAGTCTCAAATACGCGTCTGGTCGAAGCATAATCCCGTGTCAATACACTTACTTGAAAACTGGCTCTTATCACAGCACGATTAGGTTCAACATGCAATGTGTTTGACACTTGTGTTATGTTGGCAATGTATAATTCGGCCCGCGATAAGCGACCGAACGCGGTGCAGTGTGATAATCGCCGATAGTGACCCCAGACCTTCACACACCTTTTACTCTAATATACACACATCAACACGGTCTAGGGATATTTCATACTCAATTAAATAACTCGAAAAGTACTGGCCGCATTGGAATCTTTAATACACCGATTTGTTTGTAATTTATCTCAGACTAATTCCAAATTCAAATTTTTGAAAATTCTTTTGTTTCGGTGGCATAAAAATGTCTTGATGTATAGGAGAGGGAATTTTCATTTGTGCGAAATTTAAAAAACATTACGAATTACGTTTAGTTACAGTTTTTTTTCATTTTTAAACGAAAGATAAAGTTAAAATTGAGGTATTGTAGCCATGCAACGCCGACATTTGACGAGGGCGGAGATGTTACGAGCTGTGGGAGTGCTGGAAGCTGGATCTGTTCAGCGTAATGTTGCTGAGGCCATAGGGACCCATCAAAATGTAATTTCAAGATTGTGGACACGCTATCGTGCCACAGGTGAAGTAGCGGAGAGGCACCGGGGGCCAAGTCGTATCACTACCCCCAGACAAGACCGATTTTTGCAAATTACTGCGCGAGCTCAACCAAATGCAACGGCGACTCAATTGGTCCAAAGGCTGCGAGTGGAACACCAAGTGCTTGTGAGTGACCAAACTGTAAGAAGGCGACTGCATGAAAGCAATCTACGCTCTCGTAGACCACTCCGGGTCCCACCTTTACGGAGAGGCAATCGTGGACGACGATTAGAATGGGTTCGGAACCACGTGGACTGGGGCCGTGAGCAATGGTCCAATGTGCTGTTCACGGATGAATCCAGGTTCGGCTTCCATCCAGATTCACGAAGGACGCGTGTTTGGCGAGTTCCTGGACGAAGGAGCCGTCTCCAGAACCCTCAGGAAGTTCACCCATACCAAGGAGGAACAATTATGGTTTGGGCAGGAATTCGTCTTGGAGGATGGACGGATCACGTTTGGGTGCGGGGCAATATGACGGCAGAACGATACGTCCAATAGGTGCTGGGGCCCGTAATCTTGCCCCACAGAACACAAATGGGGCAAGATTTCCTGCTCATGCACGACAATGCCCGGGCACACACGGCGAGAACGGTAGCAGCTTGGTTACATACACATAATGTTAGGGCCTTAGACTGGCCTGCTCAATCGCCAGATCTAAATCCCATTGAGCATGCGTGGGATATGCTGCAAAGAAGAGCTCTGAAGGAAGTTACTGAAAATTTGGCTACAGAAGATCAACTTTTTGCGCACCTCAGAAGGACATGGGACAATTTTCCGCAGCAAGACATTGACAACCTTGTTCTGAGCATGCTGAATCGTTGCCGATGTGTTATGAACATCATGGGCGCTTTCTCAGTCTACTAACTTCAAGTTTATAAACACAAATTAAATGATTTTTCTATTTTTTTCAGTTTTTACTCACAAATTAAAAGTTAATTCATATACGGTTTCCGTCTATGCTTAATTTTTTTTCCATAAAATCCTGAAATTTTAATCAGTACCTTAACCATTATTAAAAAATGGTAGAATATTAAATAACGTATATTTTAAATATATACATGTCATATAAATAATTAACACATTGATAGTAATTCGCTTTTTTAAAAATATCCCTAGACCGTGTTGATGTGTGTATGTTGAGTGATAATCTCCTTGAGATGCAAACAGTGTGCAACGGGTGGTTCCCAGCACCTTTGGATCTGAGCTCGTTTTTACTTTGACGGGGTATTTAAACTGTGAATGGATCCAGCTCAGCCCACATGCAAAAGATGGTTGAATCTATGTACAAGTACTTATATACACTGGTCGGCAAATAAACCGAGCCACACGCTACCTAGGAACTCTGATTCGATTTTCTCAAAAAGTATAAAACTTACAACTATCAAAGTTATACCTACAAAAAGTGCGTTTCATGGTGATTAAAATGACTAAAAATTAATTCGAAAGTACCGTCAACTCACATTGTAATCAAGCAACAAACACAATGCTAACGATTTGCTCTGTTTTCACCAGAGTTTGAAATTAGCGTTCTTTTTCTCTACAATACAGTCGGATATTTCTTATCATTTCTTTAGTTTTTGTCCATCGTTTGCTCAGACGCGTGTGTTTTTGCTACTTTTTTCGATTAATAATGGATACAACACCTCAGGAAGCAGCTCAAGCTGTAGCATTACTTCAAGCAGGCATTGCGCAACGTGAAGTCGCTCGAAGGCTTCGAATCAGCAGATCTTCGGTGAAACGAGTTTACAGACGATACCTAGAGACTGGATCATTCGATCGCCGTCCAGGTACGGGCAGACCTAGGGCTACATCAGCAGCAGATGATCGTTATATCCACCTTACTGTTCTGCGAAATCGCCACCTCAACGCAGTTCAAGTCCAACAAAGTCTGCGTGACGAACGCCAAGTGGTCATAAGTTCAGATACCGTCAGAAGGAGACTTGCTGAACGGAACCTGACCCCAAAAAGTGCTGCAACAGGCCCAGCATTAACGGTAGCACACCGTCGAGCACGACTTGAATTTGCTCGAGAGCATAGGGATTGGACATTAGAGCAGTGGAGTAATGTACTCTTCACTGATGAGACCAGGGTGAGTCTACATGGAAGTGATCGACGTCAGAGAGTATATCGTCGCCCTGGAGAACGTTATTCTCAGTGTTGCATCGAGGAAACTGTTGCTTATGGAGGAGGATCTGTAATGGTCTGGGGCGGCATCTCGTTAACAGCACATACAGCGTTAGTTTTCATCGAACCGACGGGCCGTACACGTGGACTGACTTCTCATCGCTACATAACTGAAATCCTCGCAGACCATGTGGTACCTTACGCAGGATATATCGGACAGGATATGCAATTGATGCATGATAATGCACGGCCTCATGTTGCTCATGTGGTGACCCAGTATCTACGCGACGTCAGCATTCGTACGATGGACTGGCCAGCTCGGAGCCCGGACTTGAATCCGATAGAACACTTATGGGATGAGCTGAAACGTCGGGTTCGAGCCCGGGTACCTGCTCCAACAAGGCTTCCAGAGCTGCGAATCGCAATTGAAGAGGAGTGGAATACAATTCCTCAAGATTTTATCGTCAGGCTCGTAAGGTCGATGAATACAAAGATGCTGGCAGTTATCCGAGCAAGGGGAGGGAATACGGAATATTGATCAAAAACTTTTTTTGATTTTATCTTTGTTTTTGGCTTTAATTTTTTTTTTCACTTTATCATTACTAACGATTGTCACGACTGGAAAACGACTCTTCTTTGTAAAATCCTTAATAAACACTGAAATATTGATTAAACCCAATGAGTTTCCATTCATTTTAATCACCATGAAACGCACTTTCTGTAGGTACAACTTTGATAATTGTAGGTTTTTTAGTTTTTGAGAAAATCGAATTAGAGTGCCTAGGTAGCGGGTGGCTCGGTTTATTTGCTGTCCAGTGTATGTCACAGTTATTGATTTAATTCTAACGTTTTTCCATCCCGAAAAATCGAACAAAACTTATTCTTATTTTGTTACTAGCTGATGCCCGCGGCTTCACCCGCGTGGATGTCGTTCAAATTATATACTAAAACCTTCCTCTTGAATCACTCTATCTATTAAAAAAAAACCGCATCAAAATCCGTTGCGTAGTTTTAAAGATTTAAGCATACAGACAAACAAACAAACAGACGCGACTTTGTTTTATACTATGTAAGGAAGGATGTTGAGGCATCATACTAAGAACTGAACCTACAGGAACAAAAACTGAAGAAGTAGACATTCTAATCTCCACAGTACTCCTAATTTTCATTTAAATAGATTATTTTTCAATAAATCCCCAGTACTCGTAAATTTCGGGGAAAAACTGGACGAATGGCCACAAAACCATACATGTCCCGAAACGTGTATTCGCTTTTCTATTACTAGACGATAATCAATTAATTGAATAAGGCGTTGATCAATAAGAATATCAAACAAGAATTATTTTCTTATTTTTCACTTTTAAGACCGCGTTTTTATTAATTTGCTATTGTATTTGTAGTAGTTTTTTTTATTGGTATAAGATCAAGTAGTAAATTACTATAGCATTGCAACGCATGCGTTTTTATATATTCGTTGCAAATATAAAAATTCTCTACTTACTAGACGATAATCAATTAATTGGATATTGCGTTGATCGATAAGAATATCAGACAAGAATTATTTTCTTATTTTCCACTTTAAAGACCGCTTTTTCATTACTTTGCGATTTTATTTGTAGTCGGGTTTTTTTATTGGTATGGGATCAAGTAGTAAATTACCATAGCATCGCAACGCATGCGTTTGTATATATTCATTGCAAATATTAGGTTGGGGAAAAAGTCTTTTCGCATTTATGGATGAACTTGTAATAAAATCTCTTTGACTATATTAAAAAATGTTTTGAATTTTCTTAAAAAATGCGAAGAAAGTTTTTCCCCAACCTATTAAAAAAATTATCTACTTACGAGACGATAATCAATTTTGGATAAGGCGTTGATCGATAAGAATATCAGACAAGATTTTTTTTTTTTTTTTCCACTTATAAGACCGCGTTTTTATTATTTTGCGATTTTATTTGTAGGACGTCGGGTTTTTTTTATTGGTATGAGATCAAGTAGTAAATTACCATAGCATCGCAACGCATGCGTTTGTATATTATATTCGTTGGAAATATAAAAATTATCTACTTTCTAGACGATAATCAAATAGTTGGATATTGCGTTGATTGATAAGAATATCAGACAAGAATTATTTTCTTATTTTCCACTTTTAAGACCTCGTTTTATTAGTTTGCTGTTTTATTCGTAGTCGGGTTTTTTTTATTGGTATGAGATCAAGTAGTAAATAACCATAGCATCGCAACGCATGCGTTTGTCTAAATATTCGTTGCAAATATACAAATTAAAAAAAGAGTAAATTAACATATCGGTACACCACAAATAACTGGGTTATTACTTATTTACGGTGCGGTGTAGCAATACCAGTATTTTTTTTATTTTTTCTAAAACGTATCCCTACACCATCAGGGCTATTGCGTATCTTTTAATGACAGTGGATAACCTATAGTGTCTATCAAATAACTGTCAAATGGTCAGTTTTTAAGAAAAAAATGTACCAAACCATAACCAATTTACAGTAAATCTATGGACACTAAATGTTAGCCACTGTCATTAAAAGATACGCAATAGCCCTGCTGGACTTTCTCCTGTATCGTGGGTGCGTTCACAAACATTTAAACTCACATACACAAATACCCTGACCCGAAACAACTATCTGTAGGCCGTACAAATATTTGTTCCGTGTCGGGGATCGATCCCGCGACACGTAGCGCAGCAGTCAACTGCTTGAGCCACTGTGCCAACCGTGCCGTCAAAACGTGAGTTTACCTCTGACACCTTTTAAAATGACAGCAATAAGGTTCATATTGATTACTGCCACTAACCAGTCTGTCAAAATAACAGTTTCATTCTCGTGACAATGAGGCATCGTTCACACCAACGTAACGTAAACGTATTGTCCGCCGCCGACTGTGAGTATGATCACTGTCTCTATGGATCTACGTAATAGCGTATAGTCGGTTCAGTGTGAACGAGAAGTTAAATATGTATTGAAAAGTGTTGTCGCCTCGAAGAAGTCCTACATTTCTACGCATAAAATTCGTTATTTTGATTAATGGTTTAATTATTAGTTGTCTTATTGGTTAAAATCATACTAAATTATAACTATTTTTAGCACTACTTAAAAGATCTTCATTTGACTATTTAAATTATAAAGATTATTTAATAAATAAGAAGGTTGGTAGTACTGGTGTCGCGCTGTCATTGGTCCGTTGTGAGTTTCCGGTCAATAGTGGGACGACACTGGTTATTTAGATAGTGTTTAAAAAGCGAGCTCTGGCAGTTGATTAGTTAGTTCGGAACAAGTAACATCTCCCTAGTGGTTACTATGTTTGTATCCGTGTTTGTATCTTACTTGTGAATTGAGTTATAATTATTGTGTGACTGTGTACCTATGTGATTAAAGTGAAGTTTAAACATTGTGAATTGTGATATTCATGTTCTAAGGTGGTTATAATACATAATTAAAATAACTATTGGCATTTACTCGGTGTTTATTGTGGTGATCCTTTTACATCAGAAGTGAGAAGAAAACGCGCCCCGATGCCGCGAAACCGCAAGCGCACTAGAGGGAGAAGTGCGTCGAAAAATGTTAAGAGCTCTTCATCGAGCTCTTCATCGAGCTCTGATTCACCTTCATGTAGCAGCAGCAGCAGCTCTGATGGGTACAGGCATAAAAAAAAGAGACGCACCAGGCGTGCGTCTCTCGCAGTAAGTCAAAATGTTATGCTATCTTCAGTGATTCCCGAATTTGACCCATTAGTGGACGATATTGAAATGTGGATAAACGTAGTAGAAGCCAATGCTCGTGCTTTTCGTTGGTCTGATCGTGTCCTACAATATCAAGCCTTACAAAAATTGCGTAATACCGCTAAAACATGGTACGACTCTCTTCAAAAAAACAAAACACGATGGACTACCTGGAAATGGAAGGATTGGCGAAATACGTTATTAGATACATTTCAAATTAAGCGTAATATGTACAGTTTGTTAAAAGACTTGGTCCAAACAAAACCTTCGGATGGTCAATCATTATATGAATTTTATTTTGTACAAAAAGGAAAAATTGATAAAATGAGGCTGTCATTTTCTGATCATGATATTATTTCGATAATTGTAGGATCAATTGGCGATAAAAATATACTCACTGCAGCAGATGCAGGTAATTTTAAATACTGTGATGATTTAGCCTCATTTTTACATGGAAAAAAACATGTTGACCCGGAACAAAAGTCCGTTCATAAATATAACAATGTGCAAGGGAAAAATTCAACTCGCTATAGCAATGTAGAAAAAAAGTCGGATAGTTCTTCTAACTCTAATGGAGCATCAGTACGTAGTTTTGTTTCAAATACTAGTACAAATATTACATGTTTTCGCTGTGGTGAACCTGGTCACAAAAAGACCAGCTGCAGTCAGAAGGATAATGTAAAATGTAATTCATGTAATAGATTTGGTCATTTAGAGCTTGCATGTAGGTCTAAACCTAAAGTCAAACCTGAACAGGACAGTGAAGTTAAATTAATTGTTGAACCTACACCTAAGGATAAATTTTATAAGGAAATTATGATTAATGGATGTAAACAACAGGCTTTTATTGATATGGGTAGTAGTTGTTCTCTAATAACGTCTTCTTTGGCACGAGAGTTAAACTTAGCATTGTTCCAATTAAATAAACCCGTGATATTAACAGGATTTCAAACCGATTCGTGCTCAGAGGTCTCGCAAGGGACTCGGGTGGATATAAAGGTTGACAATGTTGAGCTTAGTGTAGTCATATATATTTGTGATGAATTGGCTGGTTGCCCTATTTTAATTGGTAGAAATTTCACGGAGGATAAAAGAATTATGTATGTACGTGTAGGAAATAGCCTTTCTTTTTGCCCCATTAGTAAGGACCAGGTAGCTTTAATAGAGTCGTCCATGTTTAACTCTGATTCTGAACACATCTCTGTTTTAAATGAAATATTTTCTAGATACCCTCGTGTAGTTTCAAAAGATTTAAAATCGTTAGGACAAACTTCTTGTGTAGAGTTAGATATTGAATTAATAACGAATAAACCAGTATGTCAAAGACCCTACCGTATGTCCGAATCCGAGAAAGCAGCGACTAGGAAGATTGTTGATGACCTATTAAAAAATGGAATAATTCGCGAAAGTAACTCCGCTTACGCTAGTCCAGTTCTATTAGTTGATAAACCTTCGGGTGAAAAACGGTTATGCATTGATTATAGGGCTCTAAATAAAATAACTGTCAAAGAAAAATACCCAATGCCCATTGTAGAAGACCTTATAAATAAACTTAGAGGATGTAAATACTACACATCTATAGATTTAAAAAATGGCTACTACCAAATTTCGGTTAATGAAAGTTCTATTTCTAGAACAGCTTTCATCACCCCGGATGGGCATTTTGAATTTAAAAGGATGCCATTCGGTTTATGCAATGCACCATCTGTATTCCAAAGGTTGATGAACAAAGTCTTAGGTAAACTACGTTTTGATAAAGTTATTTGCTATATGGATGATCTATTAATTGCTACCAAGTCAATCGATGAAAATGCTAGGCAGTTAGACGAAGTATTAAAAATATTGCAAAATAATGGCTTGACAATAAATTTAGATAAATGTCACTTTTTCCAGAGCTCTGTTAGCTTTCTTGGGTACGATATATCAGAAGATGGTATACGGCCAGGTAAAAAGAAATTAAAGGCAGTAGAAAACTATCCTGAGCCCAAAACGGTGCATCAAGTAAGACAGTTTTTAGGTCTTATTAATTATTTTAGAAAATTTATAAAGAATTGCGCTCTTATAGCAAAACCCTTGACAAAGCTCTTAAAAAAAGATGTCAAATGGGAGTGGGGACCCGAACAAATTTTAGCAGTTAATAAATTAAAAGATGAGTTATCACGTAATGCTTTATTAAATTTATATGACCCCAAATTACCTACTATTTTGTACACCGATGCTAGTCGTGATGGTGTAGGCTGCATACTGACTCAAATAACTGATACGGGTGAAAAGTCAATCCATTTCTATAGTCGACAGACCTCGAATGAGGAGAAAAAGTACCACTCCTTTGAGTTGGAGTTCTTGGCTATAATTGTTGCGCTTCAAAAATTCCGTCACTACTTATTGGGGTCCACTTTTAAAATTTATACTGATTGCAATGCTGTTAAATACACAATAAATAAGCAGGAAATTAATTCTAGAATTGGTAGATGGGTATTGCTTACACAAGAATTCACGTTTGAAATAATACACAAACCCGGAGCTCAAATGCAACATGTTGACGCTTTGAGCCGAAACCCTGTTGACATAAATCCTACCCCCATATGCAATGAAAGCGTGTTGGCTATTACTGAGGCAGATTGGTTATTGTCAGTTCAGTTACAAGATCCAAATATTTGTGCAATTAGAGAAATATTACAGTCAGGTCAGGCCGAGCTTAATAAGAAAGTGTATAATGATTATGAGCTATTAGGTAATAAGGTATACCGTCGGACTAACTATGGTAGACGATGGGTTGTCCCTAAACCATGTATTTGGCAAATTATAAAAGCTAATCATGACGAACTTGGCCATTTTGCCGTGGATAAGACAATTGAAAGGATAAAATCTTGTTATTGGTTTCCCAAAATTAAGAAAGTGGTATCTAAATATATAAAAAATTGTATTAACTGTATTTACTATAAGAATATCCACGGCAAAAAGGAAGGCAAACTGTTTCCGATACCTAAATATGCAAAGCCCTTTCACACGCTTCACATAGACCATCTGGGTCCATTTGTAAAAACTACGCGTAAAAATACCTATCTCTTGGTTACTGTTGACTCTTTTACAAAATTTGTGTTTATATCCCCTGTTCGTAATACTAAGAGTCAAGTTGTTATTAATGAGTTAGACAAAATTTTCAAAGTTTTTGGTAATCCGAAGCGTCTTATATGTGATGCTGGAAGTTCTTTCACATCCAAGTTGTTCGTAAAATACTGCCAGGACAAAAATATTCGACATCATGTCATAGCTACTGCTGTTCCACGCTCAAACGGTCAGGTGGAACGCTTTAATCGCACCATCCTCGACGCGTTGAGAAGTATGGGTGCTAACACCAGCTACGACAAATGGGACACTCATATAACCAGTATCCAACAAGGCATTAACAGTACCATTAATAAAACCACCGCAGCCATTCCCAGTGAAGTGTTTTTTGGATACCGCCTTCAAACTGATGCCGACAAGCTAGCACAAGAAGATCAAGCTGTTGACGTTACGCTATTAAGAAATAACGTTAATAGTCGTATCCAAGCCAGCGCAGACAAACAAAAGCAGGCTTTCGATTCCAAAAGAAAAGAGGCTCACAATTACAACATCAACGATTTGGTAGTTTTAAAAATTCCTAGCCAATCCAATGAGGGGCAAAGCACTAAATTATTACCGCTTTTCAAAGGCCCTTTTCAGGTGACTGAAGTATTAGGTCACGACCGCTACAAAGTAAGGGACATGCGTGGCGCTCAAAGAACAAGCAAGTGCTATGAAGGAACCACGTGTGCTGAGAATATGAAGCCGTGGATCAAGTTGGCAGATTTAGATGTTGACGGGTTGGAAATGGCCTAAGATGTTGTCAGGTATTGATTCGATTTATTTCAAGTATATTTTGTAAATTATTTTCTACTACTTGTTAAATAAAAGCTGTCTAGTGCATTTGCTTCAAACATATTTTGGTATTTGGATTGTGTTGAGGTGCAGTATTTATTCATGTAAAATAAATCTGTGGTACTTACTCTGGGGTTTGTAGATGCAACTAGGGTTGGCCAAAGGCATCGCCTAGGGTAAACTGCAAGCTCTAAACCTACCAATAACTGACCGCTGATGGAACAGTTACAAACACATCTAGATACCAATATTATGTCAAGTTGACAGGTCTTTGGAATTGTGGTCCTTCTTCTGCTGGCCGTTGATGGAATAGCGGAGTAGACGCTCAGTTCAAATGACTACAAATTTGTAATTACTGCGTAACTTTATAATTATTGTGACTCATTTATATACTTTGTTCTCAGCAATTGCACCAGACTGGGACGCTATCCAGGGACGGATGCGTGCGCAGGACGGCCGGATGTTGTCGCCTCGAAGAAGTCCTACATTTCTACGCATAAAATTCGTTATTTTGATTAATGGTTTAATTATTAGTTGTCTTATTGGTTAAAATCATACTAAATTATAACTATTTTTAGCACTACTTAAAAGATCTTCATTTGACTATTTAAATTATAAAGATTATTTAATAAATAAGAAGGTTGGTAGTACTGGTGTCGCGCTGTCATTGGTCCGTTGTGAGTTTCCGGTCAATAGTGGGACGACACTGGTTATTTAGATAGTGTTTAAAAAGCGAGCTCTGGCAGTTGATTAGTTAGTTCGGAACAAGTAACATCTCCCTAGTGGTTACTATGTTTGTATCCGTGTTTGTATCTTACTTGTGAATTGAGTTATAATTATTGTGTGACTGTGTACCTATGTGATTAAAGTGAAGTTTAAACATTGTGAATTGTGATATTCATGTTCTAAGGTGGTTATAATACATAATTAAAATAACTATTGGCATTTACTCGGTGTTTATTGTGGTGATCCTTTTACAAAAGCGATAAACTGCGTAACGCGTGCTCACAGTCAGCGGCGGACAATACGTTTGGTGTGAACGATGCCTAAGAATGCTGTTGAGTGACTGCTTTTAGAGGTAAATTGACTGTAACAAGTATTGGTACTAAATAATAACTTGTACGAGTATACATATTCGCAGTTCGGTTAGAGTGGTCGCAGTGCATATGTCGCAGGGATATGATAAAAACGGATTTGGTCAATTCCCTAAGAGATTTGATCAAAACACGGAGGATGTTAAAAAAACAACACGAGTAAAATGGGTTTTATGGACGAGTTTTACACTCTACTTTTCACTTCGATTGCGAGGAAATGCAACTTGTAAATATTGTAAAAATAATTATGGTTCCCGCCAATCAACTTTTTTTTTTCATTAGGAAACTTGACATAACACCTGACTTATGTATGTCGTTACTCATACTGCTCAGTTATAAAAACATTTTGAGCAAGCCTATTGCCATCAACTAAAGGTAATTAGGAGCAAGCCTATTGCCATCAACTGATGTAATTGGGACCAAGCCTATTGCCATCAACCAATGTAATTAGGAGCAAGAGTGCGATTCACTAAGGCATAACATCTTTACAACCAAGAAATCATCGTTGAAACACGCGGTTTTCGGCTGTGTTTCAACGATGATTTCTTGGTTGTAAAGATGTTGTACCAAACCAAACCAAATCTTTACAACCAAGAAATCATCGTTGAAACACGCTGTTTTCGGCTGTGTTTCAAGGATGATTTCTTGGTTGTAAAGATGTTGCGCCTTAGTGAATCGCACTCCAGGCCTATTGCTATCAACTGATGTAATTAGGGACAAGCTTAGTGCCATCAACCGATGTAATTAGGAAAAGCCTAATGCCATCAACCAATCTTATTAGGAGCAAGCCTATTGCCATCAACCGATGTAATTAGGAGCAAGCCTATTGCCATCAACCAATCTTATTAGGAGCAAGCCTATTGCCATCAACCGATGTAATTAGGAACAAGCCTATTGCCATCCACTGATTTAGGTAATTGAGAGTAAGCCTATTACCATCAATCAATGTAATTAAGAGTAAGCCTATTCCCATCAAATGATGTAATTAGGTGCAAGCCTATTGCCATAAACCAACCTAATTAAGAGCAAGCCTAATGCCATCAAGCGATTTACGTAATTGGGAAAAACCTATTCCCATCAACTTTCCTTGTATTCGTAATGAAAAGCAGTAATCCCTTGTTCTTAGAATACGAGCGAAACGAATTAAATTAAAGAGGTTATTCTATGAAGTTGAAGTTAACGTTCAAGTTTTTTTAATTTCTCGATTTGCTTCAAGCAGATTAAGGTGGATGTTCACGGTAGCCCGCGAAATTAAAATTTTCTTACGTTTTTAGCGATTTGCAGGCCAGTGCTAGGTTTTATGTTAGTGGAAATATGATTCGCGGCTGTAAGACGTATGCAGTTACAGAATTATAATCATCAAAATCATCATTACAACCCTCCAAGTTCATGTAACTCTCAAGAATGACCTGACTTATTCTTGACAGTTTACCCTGGCTACCCGCGCTACCCTGGAACATCAGCCTTAATGCAGTTTTATCACTTACCCCGAAGCCTGCTGCTATCTCTGAAGTGTTTTGTGATGGATCTGCTTTCACAATAGCCATTAATTCTTCATTTTCCACTTTGGTCTCCGGCCGTCCACGGTATTGTTTCTTTAGGTCGAAATTTCCAGAACGAAACGTTGAAACCAAAAACCTACCTTGCTTTCTTTTGCGACACCAGCGTCGTACACATCATTAATCCTTCCAGCTGTTTCTGCAGCACTGGTGCCACAGTAGAAATCGTACTCGTAAAATACCGATATTTCATGTTTTCCATTAACATAAAGATCGACCCTAGTAGCAGTTATTAAAATTTCTAAACAACGAGCCCCTCTAAGCAAAATGATTAATGATAGCTTTTAAACCTACAAACATCGCATTATAGCAAACATATTTGAGAGGATTGTCTATAATATATATTAATATAATAATAAGCCTTTTATTATTTCTCAATAACATGCACTTTTACAAATTATTTCCATGCACTAATATTAATAATAATTTTTATTTTTATACAGATAATTCTTAAACTAATTTAATTTTTATTTGATTATTACAATTATTTAAATTATTCTATTATTGGATCATTTACTATTAATTTGAATCATTTACAATTTTTATACATTTCAATTTATAGATATAGTTCTTAATTTGATTTAATTTTTATTTCGATTAATTTAAACGATTCTATTATTCAATAATTTACTTTTTGATTGTTATTATATTTTTATTATTTTACTGAGAACCCCTCTGCAGGGTAAAGGCCTCCTCCATTTTTAACCATTGTTTTCTATCTCTCGCCTTTGTTTGCCAGTCGTCGCCTGCTATTTCTTTGATGTCGTCGATACATCTTCTGAATGGCCTCCCTCTTTTTCTTTTACCCTTGGGACCTTTCCATACCACGACGCGACTCGTCCATCGAGCGTATTCTGGCTAGATGTCCTGCCCATTTCCATTTTAGTTTCATCGAGTGGTGTAGGAAATCGATTTGTTTTGTTCTCGCTCTTATCTTGGTGTGGCGTACTTTATCTCTCTTTCGGAGCCCTAAGATCGATCGTTCCATGGTATGTGTACGTCTCTACATATTCTAGGTCTATAACCTGATATAATATGTCTGCCTTGCTAGCTTGTTCAGCTCCTTTGAATACTTTTTTAAGGAGATTTTAAAAGGACGGAAAATCCTTTCTACTATTTCAACTCTCGACGATGTACTAGCACTTCAGACTTACTTGTATCTAAACGGAAGTATAGCACTCGGCACGTAAGTTGAAACAAAATGGCGGTCGTTCGCGAAGCTACAATCATGAAAATAAGTCGACTGAGACCCGATAATGTATTACAGATTGCATCCCGTAAGTTGAATTATGATCTTGAATGCTCAGTTCCACATTTTCGTTCGAATCTCACTCTATTTTTGTCATTTTACCTATGCGGACGACCGCCATTTTGTTTCAACTTACGTGCCGAGTGCTATAACTACAGCACTAAAAATATTGTATTCCACTTTTGTAAGAGGTCAGCTAGAGTATGCGTTTCAGATATGGCATCCGCGTTATCATAAGAAGTCTTAGGATTTGTTATTGGCTTCCTGGTGACTATGAATTTGTTTTTCGTTGTTTTTATTAGCTCTAAGATGTCTATGTACTAAAATAAGTAAATAATAAGCCAAAATATGTACAAGCCATATTTTAATAGGTATTTTGTTTGTCATAATAATATTTTTTTTTTTTTTTCCTTAGCCTACACTGTCCCACTGCTGGGCAAAGGCCTCCCCCATGGCTTTCCAAGATTTTTTACACATTGCCTTCTCCGTCCAATCCGTTGAGAATGAGTCCAGATCCTCACGCCAGCGTTTTTTGGGCCTGCCTCGGTTACGTCGGCCGTCTTCAGGCACCCACTGTGTTACTATCTTCGCCCATCTGTCCGGTTTCATCCTTGAATCGTGACCCGCCCAGTCCCATTTTAACATGGCAGATTTAAGACCAACATCGGTGATGCCTGTCTTAGACCGTATTAAGGTGTTGCGCATTCGATCGGAGAGTCTAATCTTAAGAATGCTACGTTCCATCGCTCTTTGGCAAACGTTGAGTTTGGACTTCTGAGCCTTAGTCAAAGACCAAGTCTGAGCGCCATAGGTTAGGATAGGCAGGATACACATGTCGACCAGCTTGCGCTTCAGTGAAATAGGAAGGTCGCCCTTCATAAATGCCTTCATGGACCAGTAGCTCCTCCAGGCATTTTCAACTCGACGGTCGATTTCTTTGTCCTGTCGGTTATTGAAGGAAACTAGCTGGCCCAGGTAGATATATTCGTCGACATAGTGTATTTCCTGCCCATCAACCTCGACCCTGTATTTAGCGGCATTGCTCATGACTTTAGTCTTCGACCAATTCATCGTCAGGCCAACCTCAAGGCTTGCAGTGCTCAGGTCTTGGAGCATAATAATCATAATAATATTACTGAAAATAGTGTTAACGTTAATGTACCTACACATACCTCGAGTAAGTTTGTTTATTAAAAGTTTATACCTATTTAATTTTGTTGAAATAACAGCTCGTAAAACTATGAATTTTCTACTTATTCTGCAATTTTAAGAAATATTGATTATAATATCTAGAAAATTGTAATGCTGAAGTTATTCAATAAGATACTAGTCTAGGCAACATGTGCCTTTTTGATCAACTTTTTTCAGCAGTCTCCGAAAATTATGATTGAGGTGTCATTGGATTCGGAATGGCATCCAGATGATTTTCGAAGAAAAATGAAGTTCCGCTTGCATAAGTTCAAAAGTTATTAACAATTAACTAAAAAAAACAAAACGGGTTTAGTTTTGTGCAAAAATCTCAAAATCGAATTAAATTATTTCAAATTTGAAAAAAGATTCGAAAAGAGGAGAAAATTTCCTAAAGAATGTTCTAACTCTTGGAATTGTAGAACCAATATACAACTTTCCCATCCGATTGAAAATACGCCCAAAAACGCGTACTCCGGCTTGAGCCAGCTACGCTCCATTCGGACCTTTCATGACTAAATATTATTTAAACTTATTAAATATGAAAATTAAAAATTGAAAAAATTCAGGTGCCTGCAGGATAGATCAATCCTTACATAGTATAAAACAAAGTCGCTATTTTTGTCTGTGTGTTGGTCTGTATGCTTAAATCTTTAAAACTACGCAACGGATTTTGATGCGGTTTTTTTTAATAGATAGAGTGATTTAAGAGGAAGGCTTTAGTATATAATTTGAACGACATCCACGCGGGTGAAGCCGCGGGCATCAGCTAGTAAACAATAAACAGTGGTCCAAAAGTTTTTATCGCGAATTTTCAATAAGTTATCCATTAGTTTATTAACAGTTTTTTGTTGCACGAACATTAACATTGCAAGTGCGATAATTGTTAAACTATTAAGGCGCGGTCCCACCGCGGCGCATGCTGTGCACGGGCACGCGGCGCATTTTAGCTGCGTGTATTAATTTGTTTGGCCACGTGGGTCTACGTTTCCACTGGAGTACACGAATATGACCCACGACTATGTATAGCGTGGCACAGCGCACGGAGAGGCTACGATATAACACAATAAGCGATTGTACATCGATAAGCGAACTGTACATAGTCGTGGGTCATATTCGTGTACTTCAGTGGAAACGTAGACCCACGCCGACCGCGTTGAGCTATGTAACCGCCTATTCGAGCAAGCCACGCATGTATCAATGACGTCAATTCATGCGTAGCCTCTCCGTGGGTTGCAGTGGACACAACCACATACATTTTCTTACAAAGCGAAGCTTAATACACGTGCGTAGCCTCCCCGTGCACCGCGGTGGGGCCGCGCCTTTAATCTGAGATTTTGTTCCTTTCGTGGACCTATTTTTCAAAGGTCGTAAAATAGATTTTCGTTGGAAAATTTCTAAAAATGTTAATTTTCATTTTTTTTATTAATAATTTACTGAGGTGAAAAATTACAAAGCTTCATTAGACATTCAAAAATTATTTTTTTATATAATATTATTATTGAACCGTTTTCTAATGATCAGAAGCTACTTAAAAATGATTTTTAATATTTTTTATCTCCTATTGTTTACACAATTTTTATAAACAAATGCGTTGTTTATGAGACAAATTAATTATTTTTTTTAATAACTTATTCTTTGATGATAACTACGATTCTTTTTAAAAAAATAGTTTCTTTAAAAAAAAAATGTATTGCTTAAAAACGCATTTGTTGATTAATAATTATTTTCTCCTACTTCTAATTAATATTATGGAATATTTTTTTAAAATCACCAGTATTTGTTTTTTCTTTTCGATATATAAAAAAAAAATATTGTTTTATTAAATTTTTCATTGTTTATGTAATAAACAATTTGTTAAAAACAATTAAATTTCTACTTTATATTTTTTTCTTGTTTTACTTATTGTCAAAAAAACAGACCTGATTCTTTTTTTTTCCTTTATTTTTTTTTACATTTTTTTTTTTATTTGAAAAAAAACAAAATCATATCTGTTTTTGTGACAATAAGTAAAACAAGAAAAAAAATATAAATAAAAATTTATTTGTTTTTAACAAATTGTTTATTTATTTATTTATTTAAACTTCATGCACAATAGTGGTACATAGGCGGACTTAATGCCACAAGGCATTCTCTACCAGTCAACCTTAGGGTTAAATAAGACAACATTGTGGTAGGGTACAAAATATCTAAAAAACAACATCAACTCTAAAAACTAAACTATAAACTTATATAATTATACTAATACATAAATATAAAAAAAAAAAATATAGAATAAACTAATAAATATTTTACAAATACCAAAATAAAAAACGAAAATCTGAACAATAGGCAATAACATGACTCGACTTATATTAATTGAGATCTATTTGGTCTGACTTAGATAGTGGCTACGTACTTTCCTCTTAAAAGTAAATTTGCTTTCAGCTTTTTTAATGCCAAGGGGTAGCGCATTCCTGAGTTTAATAGATGACACAGCGTAAGAGTTTGACAAAAAACAGGTGCGATGTGACGGAATTTGGAGAATGAGATTTTTGGAAGCTCGAAGGCTACGACTATGACAACTGCCCAACACTTTGAAATAAGTTTTTAAATAATCGGGAGCACGTGGATCGTTCATAATTGAGAAGAGCATGCAGAGAGATCTGAGGGACCTCCTGAGTCGGATAGGCAGCCATTTAAGCTGAGAACGGAAGGAAGAAATATGATCGTATTTACGAAGGCCAAAAATAAAACGAATACAATTATTGAGAAGTCGATCCAATTTATTTAGAAGTTCTTGGGATAAATCAGAATAACAAACATCAGCATAGTCAATAATGGGAAGCACAAGGGACTGAACCAAAGCGAGTTTCGTTCGTTTTGTTTATTAATTAAACAATGAAAAATTTAATAAAACAATATTTTTTTTTATATATCGAAAAGAAAAAACAAATACTGGTGATTTAAAAAAAAAAATCCTTATAATTAATTAGAAGTGGGAGAAAATAATTATTAATCAACAAATGCGTTTTTAAGCAATAATTTTTTTTTTTAAAGGAACGATTTTTTTAAAAAGAATCGTAGTTATCATCAAAGATTATGTTATTAAAAAATAATTAAATTTTCTCATAAACAACGCATTTGTTTATAAAAATTGTTTAAACAATAGGAAATAAAAAATATCAAAAATCATTTTTAAGTAGCTTCTGATCATTAGAAAACGGTTCAATAATAATATTATATAAAAAAAGAATTTTTGAATGTCTAATGAAGCTTTGTAATTTTTCACCTCAGTAAATCCTTACATAGTATAAAACAAAGTCGCGTCTGTTTGTTTGTTTGTTTGTCTGTATGCTTAAATCTTTAAAACTACGCAACGGATTTTGATGCGGTTTTTTTTAATAGATAGAGTGATTCAAGAGGAAGGTTTTAGTATATAATTTGAACGACATCCACGCGGGTGAAGCCGCGGGCATCAGCTAGTTGTTAATAAAAAAATGAAAATTAACATTTTTTAAATTTTTCCAACGAAAATCAATTTACGACCTTTGGAAAATAGCTCCAAGAAAGGAAAAAAATCTCAGATTAATAGTTTATCAATTATCGCACTTGCAATGTTAATGTTCGTGCTACAAAAAACTGTTAATTAACTAATGGACAACTTATTGAAAATTCGCGATAAAAACTTTTGGACCACTGTTTATTGATCTATCCTGCAGGCGCCTGAATTTTTTCAATTTTTAATTTTCATATTTAATAACTTTAAATAATATTTAGTTATGAAAGGTCCGAATGGAGCGTACCTTGCGCAAGCCGGATTATGCGTTTTCGGGCGTATTTTCAACCGGATGGGAAAGTTATTTATATTAGTCGTACAATTCCGGGAAATAGAACATTCTTTAAGAAATTTTCTCTTTTTGAATCTTTTTTCAAATTTGAAAATTTTTAATTCGATTTTGAGATATTCCCAAAAATCTAAACCCGTTTTTAATTTTTTAGTTAATTGTTAATAACTTTTGCAATTTTTGCAAGCGTAACTTCATTATTCTTCGAAAATCATCTGGATGCCATTCCGAATCGAATGACACCTCAATCATAATTTTCGGAGACTGCTGAATAAAGTTCATCAAAAAAGCACTTGTTGACTAGACTATACGAAGTATTTACGATTTGACGCGCCTGTAAGTAACATATACGATCTATTTTACGCACCTATATGTAACATATATATATAGGCTTTTACGCCCCTTTGTGTAACAGTAGGTATCTGAATGACCGAGCTCATCTCGGTTTCTTTTCGACATTTTCTAAAAATGAAACCTAGCTAGATCGATTTATCGCCCCCGAACCCCCTGCTTACTAAATTTCATGAAAATCGTTGGAGCCTTTTTTGAGATTTACTTAGAGATTTACTTTACTTACACCTATTTTAATGGGACCTTATATATACAGGTCCCATTAAAATAGGTGGACAAATTTTAACACAGCGTTCAGTAGGTCTAACCAAACATATCTAAACATAAAAAAAACATTGAATAAACAGTTTTTTTTTTACTTAAACTAATAAATTGGCGGAACTCTAGTACAAACTCATCCTCTATGAGTAGGTTTAGGGTTCCGTAGTCAACTAGGAACCCTTATAGTTTCGCCATGTCTGTCTGTCTGTCCTCGCTGAAATTTGGTACCAATATGTGTATCAATCACGCCGACAAAGTGGTAAAATAAAAATTGGAAAAAAATGTTTATATTAGGGTAGCCCCCCTATATTATGCAAAGTGGGAAGTGATTTTTTTTAAAATTTCAACCCTAACGTGTCATATATTGTTGGAAAGGTATTTAAAAATGAATAGGGTTTACTAAAAACATTTTTTGATAATGTCAATAATTTCGGAAATTAATTAATTTCGGTAATTCGGAATTTTGGAAAAGTAAAAAACAATGTGTCCCGGGGGGACACATTGTTTTTTACTTTTGGAGCGATTATTTACACCATTTGAACCATTAGTTTAGAAAATATGAAAAAAATCTGAAGAGTAGAACTTTATAAGGACTTTCTAGGAAAATCATTTTGAACTTGGATGGAAACAGTTTTTATACAAAAAAGACAAAAAGTTGAACAAAATAATTTCTGGACTAAGCTTGTAGTATAATCGTATATGCAAGCATTTTTGTTAACTTCGTTTACATATTTTATCATCCTGAACGTATCTTTTTTCAAACAAAAATCACTACGGAACCCTACACTGAGCGTGGCCCGACACGCTCTTGGCCGGTTTTCTTATATATTTTTTTACCATCGTTTTTATTTTGGCGGTCTGAATGATTTCTGAAATTTTGTCCACCTTTTTTAATGGGACCTTATATAAGAATTTCTTATTTATAGGTTTTAGATATACGGGTAATTTTTTTTGGTACAATAGTAGTTGGCTGGCTACTGTTTGTAGATATGTTAACAAAAGATGCTGTCGGACAAATAGGTAACTATAAATAAAATACTCGCCATTTTGAAAGCATAAGCCGCAATCCGCATGGTGTAAGCAGGGACGTTCAAGCCGACGAATACTGAGGAGACGACGAGCAGCATTCTGGTGACGCGTTGGTTCGAGCGGATGGGTGGTAGAGACCTCAGTGGAGTGGCCAGGTACGGGTAGGGGTGCACGATTGACGCCGCCTGCATCGCACGCCGCTCACGGCCGCGCCGCCACACCTTGGAGACTATCCGCGAGTTCAGCACTATGATCAGCCCCAGCGGCAGCGTGAACGATAGCATCGTGTCCGCCACGTTGAACCGCGCCGCCATCTCAATGTACTCCGAGTCGATGTTGCATTCGTTCGCCGACGGTGCCGCGTACTTCAATACCGGAAGATTAACCGCCATCGAACACACCACCAAAACTGCGATGACCCCCTTTGCTCTTGCCACCGTACACATTTGGCTTCGTCGGAACGGATATAACACTGCTACGAACCGCTCCACCGTGAAGGATACCACAAGCCAGGCGCTGCAGCAGCATGATGTGTACGTACTGTACACTATCACCTCACAAAACCCTGCTCTGAGGAACACATGGGATATTTGCATTGCATTCATCCAGGGGGGTAGCAGCATCATCAAAAATATCGTATCCGAAATTGCTAGAACTGACAGATACAGACTCGTGGAGTGGAGCCTCAGCTTGCTCGAAAAGAAGACGTAAATGCTGATAATATTGCCGATGCTGCCCAGCAACACTAAGAACGGCGTGTAGTACATGTAGAGGGTGTTTGCCAGCAGCTCTATGCCGGCGTCGAACGGGGACATGGAACTATTGGCAATCGGGATCGCGGTCGCGGTGGACACCGTTTCATTTTCAGAATCAAATTCAATAAAGTCTGTAGTGTTATCGGAGAGCGGAAAGGACTCCGCAGTTACGTTCGCCATCGCGTATGTAAAACCATGCGATGTGGCCGATTGTTGCGAGTCAACTGACTTGGGGGCGCGGGCAGCTACCACTGTCCCCGCACCGCGCGCACCGCTATCACCGCCCCCGCGCCGCCGCCACTACCCCGCTACCCCCGCGCTTCTGCCGCCGCCCTCGCGCTTCTACCGCCACCCGTGCGCCGTACCGCTCCACAGCCCGTTACCCCACTGTCCGGGGCTCGCGCGCCGCGCTCTGTATTCTTCCCCGTAGGTATAAGAGGCCGGCCCTAATCAAGCCCGGCCCCAGAAACCGTGAAATACGCGGAATGACAAACTCCTGCTCGCCTACACCGTCGAAAAACCTCGTGGAAACACGCTTCTAATCATAACTGTCACTGTTCGCCCAATTGTATTCAATTGTTGATGTTAGGATCATCCTGCTATCAAACTATTTTTTTTTTTTTTTTTATTTGGCCTAAAATTAGGTCCAGAACTAAGCGAAGAGGTCGACGATGGAACGAGCTAACATTGTAATATTAAAAAAAAAATATAATTTCTCAATCATTGTCCAAAATTTCTAAAAGCTGACTATCTGCCCCGCAGATTCACCCCAGCTTGATGATAAATAGCCTATAAACTTGCACAAGATTTAGTAAACTAACTTCATTCAAGTCCCTAACGTCCTTAGCTGAGGTACTGCTTACGTGAACGACGCTAAAGACGAAGCTTTAAATAGCAGGTGAAGGAAAAATAAATAATTGCAAGTCAAACTACAAGCTAATTTACCTAATTACGATCGTTACGACCTAAATTTTTTTTATTGAAATAAAATTCAACGCACTGCAATACCCCCCCTCCCCACTTCATGACCCCTCCACCCACCCCCCAGTACCACCCACTACTCCCCCCCTCCTCCCACCCCCCAGTACCACCCACTACTCCCCCCCTCCTCCCACCCCCCAGTACCAGCACACAGTACCCCCCCTCCTTGCACCCCCCTGTCCACATATACCAACCACCAATCCATAACTAATTAATAAAATAATTATTTTTTTAAGTACCAGTTAAATAACAATTATGTAGTACCTAGTGTCTCTGAAATCTTTATAATTATCGTACCAAATTTTTCCTCATACAATCAGAACTAAACTAAAATAGGGCACTAAACTAAAATATTAATTAAATGGCTGGCATCAGAGAAATCAATAGTATATGTTAGGGAAGTTCTCCACGTTCGCCGTTGGTCATCCCATCTGAAAAATAACGAACATGCAACGTCTATCTCTACAATTACTCTTCCCTCACAAAAAGTAAAAAAAATCCAGAACAAAAACCTGAAATCATTAGCAAAAGTAGGCCAATATCTTCTGGAAATAGTTGACACCGAAATTGGCCTTCCTCTAGAACCTAAAACACGATCCATAACGTATGACCTTGGAAAGTAAATAACCACCACAAAGAGAGATAATCCTAGTAAAAACCAAACCTTACCGAAAACCACATATTTCAACATAAAATTGAAAGAAACGGACATACAAACATCATCATCATCATTAACTTGCCCATATCCCAAATCATTTTTCGTCATCGCAGCAAACTTCATACAAACATGCGCACGAAAAAAACCCGGCGATAAACCACCCGTTTCAAAAATTAAATAGAATGGACTAACATAACATTACCTAAATTTCTTCAGTAGGGTAACAAGTTGGCAAGACAAAGGAATACATTTGCTTAAAGGACGAACGGCTTCAGAGTAACCAAACTCAAAGTCGAGGCATTTATTTCAATTAGGCCATTACGAATTAATTTTGAATGTCAGTAAAACAAATAATTCGATGCTACTGTCACAAAGCATAATAACTTGTGAAAGGACTGTAATAATATTTTCAACACACTTGCTCATAAAGTGGCTATAATTTCACCGCAATTAGGCACATAATGACACCTATAATCAAACTGTGACTCTTTCATTGCTATTATTAACTAGTGAGTTCTAAGGTTTTTTTATTTTATTGGTTGAGTTGCTACGTTCATAAAAAAGTTTCGATACAAAAAAGATCGTGTTCAATAGTAAAAATAAATTAATGTACTTAGTGCTTGCTCATTTCATGCAAAGAATTTAAATAGATAATTTCAACTTGTACGTTTTTATTAAATGAAACTTTCACTCAAATAATACCTATAACTTTTTCTGTAATAAAGAAAACTTTTTCCGCATTTTATACGTCGCTAAAACTCTATCGCGCTCATTCATTTAGTCTATGGTCGATCGCCATTGTTACAGTATGACCATTTTAAGTGTGAATTTCATGGTGGCGCCACTGGCCAAGAAAAAATGCATCGCTACGTCAAACTTAGTACATTTATTTTAGTTCCGTGTTTTCCCGCATGCACAGATAAGTTGGTAGAAATGTAGATGCGCGTGCATAGGAAAACCGATTAATTTTTCCCGCTATTGTGTAAAAAATTAGATATTTGAAGGTAAAGATCGACAATCGAGTACAACGACAATCATTACAAATAGACTTATTACGTTTAAAGGCGTTAAATTGTATCCAAATAATAGTTCCCAGGTTGATTATTATTGTACGCACGAGAAAATCGCTTCGCATCGCAGTGAAATATCTTATGTCAAAGAATAGTTTTCTCGTACTCCTAGTAGTATGTAATGTGTGTACTCTCTTTCAATAAACTGTAATAATAATAATTAACGCCAATAGACACATAAAAGGTCTATTTCATTCGGTCGCCAGACTCTTAAGCGAGAGAACGTGTGTCGGTTCTCCGTTGTTTTTTGTGATCCGAAATTCTGTGATTGGTTAATCATCGTGTTTTGCAATTCCTTGTCACACACGTTGTGTTCTTATCTGTTGTTGCCTCCTACTGGGCGGTCCTAGAAAGGGATACAATCATTTCTCAAGTTTCCGAAATTTTAAAGAAATTATAAAGTGATTGTGATTCGCCGGGATTTGAACTCGCTCCGCGGCGATTAGGTGAGCGGATGACCCGAGCGCGCTTCCACTACGCCACCAAGCAAGTAGCCGTGGCATGCGAAATTGTTCTGTGCTACCAACGTGTGCTACGCGCGCCGACGTCACCGGCCTGTGCTACGAGTCTACGACGTGCTACGAGCCCTCTACGAAATAGGGGATCGGACTGGGTCAAAATAATATGATTCTGTTTAGTCCGTAAGTTAGATTATCGTAAAATTTTGAATACGTATTTTTTGTTTTATCAAATCAATAAAAAATGACGAAGATAAAACGCGTCAAAGATCTTGGAGTGGGGCTTGAAACGTCACTTGTGTCGTCAAAATGTACTATCATATGACGTCACACGAGTTTTCGAGGCACTGTATCGTCTTCATTTTAAGTTTACGTGAAAAAAGAAAAAATACGTGTCCAATAATTTTTGGAAATCTATCTGACGGACTAATTAGTTTTTTTTTTGTCCGATCCCCTATTGTATCGTCTACGGAATGTAATCTCTCTCTTTATTTTGGTATTTGTAAAATATTTATTAGTTTATTATATTTTTATATTTATGTATTCATCATCATCATCATCAGCCATTAGACGTCCACTGCTGGACAAAGGCCTCCCCCATAGAACGCCATAAAGATCGGCAGCCTGCCGTTTGCATCCACCGGTTGCCCGCGACTCTCACGATGTCGTCGGTCCACCTGGTGGGAGGCCTGCCAACGCTGCGTCTTCCGGTTCGTGGTCGCCACTCGATAACCTTTCTTCCCCATCGGTTGTCCGTTCTTCGAGCGATGTGGCCTGCCCATTGCCACTTCAACTTGCATATTCTGCGAGCTATGTCGGTGACCCTGGTTCTTCGGCGAATTTCCTCATTCCGGATTCTGTCGCACAAAGAAACTCCGAGCATAGCCCTCTCCATGGCTCGTTGCGTGACTCTGAGCTTTTCTAAGAGGCCAGCAGTTAAGGACCATGTCTCTGTGCCATAAGTCATCACTGGCAACACACACTGGTTATACACCCTCGTCTTGAGACACTGCGGAATTTTGGACGAGAAGATGTCGCGTAGTTTCCCGAACGCTGCCCATCCGAGTTGGATTCTTCGGGCGACCTCTTTGTCGAAGTTCGACCTACCCAGTTTAACAGTTTGTCCCAGGTAAACATAACTATCAACAAATTCGAGAGTATCGCTCCCAACAATTACCGGTACGGGTGGAACACGGTCATTAAACATGACTTTCGTCTTGTCCATGTTCATCTTAAGACCCACCTGTTGAGAAACGTTACTGAGGTCTCTGAGCATTGTGATTTATGTATTAGTATCATTATATAAGTATGTACTTTCTTTTTTTAAAGTTGATGTTGTTTTTTAGATATTTTGTTCCCTACCACAATAGTCTTATTTAACCCTAAGATTGACTGGTAGAGAATGCCTTGTGGCATTAAGTCCGCCTATGTATCACTATTGTGCATGAAGTTTAAATAAATAAATAAAATAAGGAAAAAAAAGAGAACAAATTAAACACCGAGCTGATTGGTATACCGGAAAAGCGGCAGGCTGTATATGTTGCTGAACAGCTACCTTCTGCCTCCAAAAAGCTGTTTTACTTAGCGTGGGAATTCGCGAAGAAGAATGCCTATTCCTTCTGTTGAGTCAGCAATGGAAACATCTTTCTTCGTAAGCAAACGGGCGATAAACAGCTGTTGATAAATTCTGAGGAATGTCTACAAGAGCTCACTAACAAGTGACTAGTTGAACCAGCGTCTAGTCATTACTTAGAAATCTTGGGTTATTTATTATTATTATGCACTTTTTACCACCACTTTTTATTTAAACTGTTAACTTCCACTGTAAACTTCACACTTTGTTACAATTTAGGTACTAACAAACACATCTTACACAGAATACACCCTACTTACACACTAAAATTTAATAAAAACACACATATACATATTTCTCCCCGTCACTACATTATATTCAACAGGAAAGCGATGTTACAGACAAATACCGACAAAACACTCTCAATGTTTCTCTTTTGTTCATTATTAAAAAGCACAAATGGCTAACATAAATAATATAAATCAGGACCTAGATAATCTGAACCTTGAGCACTCTTTCTCTTGTGACCCGCATCAGTGTATCTATACTAATATTATAAAGCTGAAGAGTTTGTTTGTTTGTTTGTTTGTTTGTTTGTTTGTTTGTTTGAACGCGATAAACTCTGGAACTACTGGTTGGATTTGAAAAATTCTTTTTGTGTTGGATATTTCATTTATCGAGGAAGGTTATAGGCTATATAACATCACGCTACTGCCAATAGGAGCGGAGCATAAATGAGAAATGTTGCAAAAACGGGAAAAGAACATTCCTTTCTGAGAGCTTCCGTTGCGTGCGCTGCGAAAACGGTTTAAGTTACGAGAATATCATGTATGAAGTAATTATTCGTCTTTAAAAGTTCTAAAAAAAAGTCCGCGACAGCATCTGTCTATCTTTTAAGATTGACTCACAATAACCATTTTTTACTATTAAAATGTTAGGTTAAAAAGAATTATTTTTTGCGAAGCTTATTTAACCCATATGGTATTAATCTATATCTAAATAAATGTGTTCGTTAGGACGGAAATTTAATATAGAATATTTGTGCTCTTTACTCTATACAGTTTAAACAAATATCTTAGAAGATATCGCAATGTAAAAATACCCGCGCGGAAAAATAATTACGCGGGTTGCGTCGCAATGTAGGTACGGGGGATTCTGGCTGGCCTCCGGGAAATTCAAATACAAACAAAATAATGTTTACAAGTACAGGGTGTTATCGACATCGTATTTTTAACAGTAAGAGATATTTATAGTAATTCTCATTTTAGTATAATCTTAACTAATATTATAAAGAGGAAAAATAAAAATTTTTGTTTGTTACGATTTAACTTAATAATTTTGGTTGGATAGTTGATTTTTCGAGGAAAGTTATAAGTTATATATAGAGACGCAGACAAAGTTGCGTGGGTCAGCTAGTCTATACTAATATTATAAAGCTGAAGAGTTTGTTTGTTTGTTTGAACGCGATAAACTCTGGAACTACTGGTTGGAATTGAAAAATTCTTTTTATGTTGGATAGTCCATTTATCGAGGAAGGCTTTAGGCTATATAACATCACGCCATAACTAATAGGAGCGGAGCATAAATGAAAAGTGTTGCATAAACGGGAAAATGGTGGATAGACACACCTTCACACTTATAAAGCTCATTTTTAGTTGGCCGATCACTGTCTCTTAAAATACAGGTCTCCTAGTTTAAGAGGCAGGGTTCATTAATATTGTAAACATAGACTACCGTATTATTGTAAACTCAAACAGTTAATGCTCAAAGCTATATTATTATGTTCATTGTATTTCTGTCATTTTCTTTTTAAACTGTGTCTGTGTGCATTATTGGGATAAATAAACAATTTATTATTTATTATTATTTTATTATTTTTGATGTGGTTATTGTACTCATATGTCGATCTTTTCCTTCAAATATCTCGATAACGTGACACTTTGGAGTACCATGTTTCATGACATTTTTTGTTTGTCTAAATGTCCTCTATCCATACATACCACTTTTATCGTGGGCTGCGATTTCGAAAAAAAAAAATCAAAATGCGGTGGGTTGATATGCCAGCTCCCATACAAAAAAGTTCAAACCCCTTTCAGGCCGGTAGAACAAAAATCAAAGTTACATACAAACTTGCGAGAGCTTTTAGAGCTCCCTAATCCGACCCTGAACCAAAATCTGTTCTTAGCGGACATCTACTCGCCATAAACTAAGACCCCGCCAAAATTTAAGACTGTTGCACAAAAAATGAAGGACTTTCAGACAAACTTGTAAGAGCCTTTAGACCTCCCTAATTCGACCGTAATGCTAAATCTGTTCTTAGCAAATACCTACTTATCATAAACTCCGTCCCTGAAAAAAATCAAGATTGTTGCACAAAAAATGAAAGACTTTCAGACAAACTTGTGAGAGCCTTTAGACCTCCCTAATCCGACCCTAATGCAAAATCTGCTCTTAGCAAACACCTACTCATCATAAACTCCGTCCCTGAAAAAAATTAAGAATGTTGCACAAAAAATGAAAGACTCTCAGACAAACTTGTGAGAGCCTTTAGACCTCCTTAATCCGACTCTAATGCAAAATCTGTTCTTAGCAAACACCTACTCATCATAAACTCCGTCCCTGAAAAAAATCAAGATTGTTGCACAAAAAATGAAAGACGTTCAGACAAACTTGCTAGGGCTGATAGACCACCCTAATCCGGCCCTGTTACAAAACTAATTCATAGCAGACGCCTACTGACTATAAACTACTTCTCTGCCAAAAATCAAGATTGTAGCACGAAAAATGAAGGACTTTCATACAAACTTGCGAGGGCCCTTTTAGACCACCCTAATCCGGCACTGTCGGAAAATCCGTTCTTAGCGGACGTCTACTAACTATAAACTACCTCCCTGCTAAAATCATCTTAATACGTAAAGTGGTTTTCGAAATTTCGTGATATGAGTGACCTTTCGCTTTTATAGATGTTACAATCAAAACTCTAACGCCCGAATACTCGAACGTCACTCAATTATAAGTAGCCCTCAAAACTCGTGCTATCTCTGTCACTCTGCGTTAAAGTAACAAAGACAGCACGAGATTTAAGTGCAACTTAAAATTGAGTGACGTTCGAGTATTCGGGCGTTAATCAGTCAAAACTACTTTTGACTGGTTTCAGTCCAAACCTTGAATGTGTTAAAACGCGTTTATTCTAATGAAATAAATGTTAGCTATCGTACAAGGTTATCCAAAAGGTCAAAAAAAAACCTAACAAACCTTATAAGTTTCCTAACGACATTTAGGTTATTATAATTTAGTAGAGAAATAAAACAGAAACCACATAATAATTTCTTATAACAGTTTTGACCGGTCAAAAGTAGATTTGAGTGATTAACAGTTTTGACTGTGACATAGATATAGATAGATATATGAATATCGAAGAAGCATTAATATCGAAAATGAATGCGGTGGAACGTAGACCGCCGTGAGTTCCGGTACCAACTACCATTTCCAACTAAAGCTAAGAACAATCCATGTTATGCTATAAGTTAGCAGCTTTTGTCTTAAAATATTTTTTGTTAGTTATAGTGTTATTGTTAATTTTACAGGGTGACGTTATCAAGAGAAAACCTCATAAAGTCATAACTGCACCGGAAATAATAACAATGGCCGAATCAAGAGGCTAAGTGAGCATAAAAGCCCAGTTAAACTACACGACACCGGCTCTCTATCACACAAGTGTGTTTATGATCTTTTAATAGATATACTACGTTCCAAGAAGGTTAATGAATATCAATTTACAACGGAGTTACGATATACAATGGTGAAAATCTAGTTAGAAAGAATGACCTTTCCGGCCTAAGCCGTGTTACAGAAAACTTTCCAAGGTTTGTAGACAAGCTACGAGTGCTACGACGTTACGGCGTAGGCGCGCTACGACGTAAGCGCGCTACGACGTAGGTCAGCTACGACGTAGGTCCGCTACGACGTAGGCGCGCTACGACGTAGACGTTGATTAAAATACATTGAGAATGTAGCCAGATCTATACCTGATTTGAAGACGCCTGTTAGAAAGGGGATGTAAAACAACCTCATATAACTATGCCATTATTATTAGTACTATTCATAGTATAATATTAGATAACATACATAAACAACACCTTTATCAAACCTTTAGAGGATTAGAGGAGTGGTGTTACGTTATGTATTCGTAGAACCATTCCATTCCATAATACAAATAGGTTTCAGCTTTAACACGGTACACAATATCCCAGACCTTGAGTGCACTCAAGGTCTGTCTAAATCCGTAACCGTAACAGTTGCAGCAAAAAGCCTTGTATTGCCAGCTACGAAACTACGGTTTCGTAGACGGCCGAAGCCGTTTTAATAACCGTTAAATCTTACCCAGTACAACAAAGTAAAGTAAAAAATTATTTATATAAATTGTAGGTACATAAAATAAGATGGTATAACAATATGGATGAGCCTTGGCCCTTGATCAACCTAATATTAGGCATGCAAAGGAGATGGCTAAATTCAGGTAGGACGACTGAATCAAGCATCTATAAACATGACACCTAGCAAAATGCAACGCTGAATAGCTGAATATTAGTATTTCATATAAAAAACACTTTCGGAAGTTGATCATATGTTGAAAATAGTGAAAATAAAATCGTTTAGCTCCTACGTCAATACGTATAAAACTGCAAATAAATGTCATTGCTATGAACTTTTACTTAGGCATTTGGATGTATCTGCATTGAAATTGATATAATTGTATTATAGACTAAACGAGCCACCCCGAATTCGCATCGTGGTACTATAATAAATATACACAAAGGGGTAATTGCACCTAAAAATGTAATACAACGGCCTTTCTGCAATCCGCGCAAAAATTACTCCCACCCGCGTGTTTACTCTTGTAAAACCTAACGGACTCATCCAAATGAGTAAAATAAAGACGGTTTTCACAGACAATGTTCATAGGTGGTGTTCTGTCTGTGTCGAGTAGCGAGAGGTCCGTAAGTAGGCGAGCGAGGGTCATTGAAAATCCAAAATAAAAAATCCAAACGAACATGCAAACGGCAAAGCGTTCAAACGACATCTGACATTATGACGTTTGACGTTTGATTTTTATAGAGATGGGATTGAAATTCAAGGGTAACAGAATCGATACAATAATAATCTAAAGTTTTTAACATAAAAAATATTGAAAATAAAACAGCAAAAATGTGAATGACTTTATTCTTTTCTGTTATTCTTACCTAAAAATGAAGCCGGAGCGGATAGCGTGTTCTGGTCTCTCGCCCATCCCAGATACCAGATCACTGTCATTTCATGACAGCAACAGCCCAGAGTTCTGTTCCCCACATTACAGCTGCAGTAATATGACAGTATGTCATCCAGAGGATTATTTGTAGTTTCCTCCTTCTGCGAAGCAGTTATGCTAGCGAAGGAGGTGGCGGAACGTGAGAGGGAGAGAACCTCTCGTCCCAGCCGCCGCGGGAGAAGCTCCGGTCGTCGTTGGCCACGTGATGGCTTCCGGCCACCGTAGACGCGGGCCTGTGGACGGTGAGTAATCGGCTAGCTCGCCGTCCGGCCGTCTTATGACAGCAATAGACCGTGTCGACGGCGCGTTCGTGTTCCACGCGCGCCTCAAAGAGATGTCAGCAAGGAGGGACCCGCAAGGGCCGACGCCCGTCGGAGCTGCGGATTATCGAAAGAGATAACGCGGCCCGGCACAAGGGCGAAGAAGGAACATGGGTGGTTTTTAGTCAGTAGAAGTCTGACACTCGCTTCCGCTCTGCCCAAGAGCGGGAGGAGTTATTTGATGATTTCCCAGACGCAAAAAAAAAGGTGAGTCATCTACAGTTAGGATAGTAAGTAGAGCAGCAGGCAACGAAGTGATGATTATGCCGCCGCAGTCTTTGCGTGGTTATACCTACCGCAGTACATGTATAGCATGATGAATGTACTGCAAGTCAAGTCCGCGTTGAGAAGCAAAAGGATCAAAGCGAGGGTGGACATTCAAAATATAAAAGCACAACGAACAAATAAACGGCAAAGCGTTAAAACGACGTCTGACATATGACGTGTGCTTTTTTATAGATGAAATAAAATAATCGAAACGATTAAAAGAAAAAAATAGAACTACTTTTTAATAATCATCAGTTCATATTTTTCGCAAAATATGTATCACGATTAAATGAATAACCATAATTCGAAGCTATCCCTTGTTTTATTTGATTAGGATTTAATTAAGTTGAATTGGGTAGAATCGACAGTCACTTTCAAACAACCCCATTATTAAAACACAAGGAACTAAACAAGACACTGAATTGCACGGCATAGATTACCACCAAAAACTCTGATTACCACTTCTTAGTTTCAAGTAAATAAATCGTTTTGATAACTGTTATCAAGAATCGATATAATAAAAGCGATATGGACCATCCTTAGCTTGCAGTTGCTATAGCAACTAGCAGCTGTATTACGAGTATTTCACCATTTTATGTCAATGAAAAGAGAGATTTAATTTTTACTTTTTCTTTAGTTCATGCAACTTCTAGGAAATTATTAAACACTAAATAATTAATGTTTGATTGTTTAAATACTACGAGTCAGTGTGGGAATCCTATACTTGCTGGAGGCAGTCATTTAGCCATCTCCTTTTAAAATGTTAACTAAAATTAAACAAAAAGTGTGACTCCATGGTCCGGATTTTAAAAATATAATAGAAAATCTAGCAATGCAGTATGTATCTATTTTTAATACCGACCCACCCGCCCCGGTACACCCCCTTCCTCTCTGCCATGTCTCCTCTCGCGCCCTCCCGCCTGCCCCCCCCCCCCCACAAGCTAAACTCATCACCGCATCTTAAACGTTCATCATACAAATCCATAAAGGACGATTTGGAAATATGCATAAACGTATGATTTCTCATTCTGTCCCCCAATCTGGTGGTTTATGTGTTTTATTCGCTTGGTCTCAAACTACCTTAACTAGGTCATTTATCACACTCCTTTAACCACTTACACGCAACACACTTCTTACAAAATTTACACTTATCTCCACTTTTACAATTGTTCCCAATTTTCATGTTTACTGTAAACTAAGAAACCTAACCTGTACGATACTATTGTATCTATGACCTACCGACCTATAAACCCACCGTTCCGCCTGGACCGGGAGAGGGTCATTTGATGATTTCCTTTTGTGAGTGTTAGACTTGTACTCACTAAACCCCACCCATGTTCGTTCTTAGCCCTTTGTGTAACGGTGCTACGGTATCTCTTTAGATCGATCCCGCAGCCTATTGTATGCCTTGCTTGGTATTCATCTTGTAAGATGAAACTATTCTCCACGACATGCGACACAGGTAATCCTACTGTGGAGACTAGTCGTATTAAAGCTTTTGTAATGCTCTCTTTTTAACCCCCGACGCAAAAACGACGGGGTGTTATAAGTTTGACGTGTCTGTCTGTCTATATGTGTGTATGTCTGTGGCATTGGCTCCATCAATATGGGTATCAAATGAAAGGGCTTGATTAGTAGAATACTACACACTAAAACAAATTTCAAATCCAAGATGGCCGCCATCACAAAATGACGAATTACGTTTGTTTTTACAACTCCCTCAATATGGGTAGCAAAAAAATGAAAGGGATTGATTTGAAGAATAATGTACACTGTATTGAAAGGGAATGAGGAATATAAACTAATGAAATAAAAACAAAAAAGCTTGAAAATTGTTTTTGAACTTTTACTCCCTTTAAACTTGGTCAAACTTTGATTTAAAGGGAGTAAAAGTGGAGAACCAATGTTTTATCTTTATTGAGTTGGGGTTTTTTTAAATAATGAGTTTAAAACTTGTATAAAAGACTAGCTGACCCACACAATTTCGTCTGCGTCCTAATATATAGCTTATAACCTTCCTCGATAAATCGACTATACAACTAGAAATATTTTTTCAATTCGCGCGTTCAACCGAACAAACAAACAAACTCTTCAGCATTAAATTTTTATACCATATTTTTTAGCCTAGATGTTACTCGGTAAAGGCGTACCTTTCTAATGTTGAAAGAATTTTCAAAGTGGGCAGAGTAATTTTTGAGTTAAATCGTAACAAACAAAAAAACTAATATTTTTTATTAGTTTAGATTACCTTTTTTTTTGGTGGGTGGAAAATCATCGAATACCCCCCCCCCGCTCCTTCCCCCGCTCCCTCGCTTTGCTCGTGATTTAAGTTTTTAACACCCTCGCTACGCTCGGGAGTAAACCTCGAGTCCTTCGTTACGCTCGCGATTTAAATCGTCACCCACGACAGAAGGAAGACAGTGCTTTATCCCCTTGGTTAATAATCTATTTGAGCAATGACTGTCTGATTTTCGGATGAATGTGCGTATTGTGCAATTATTACTTGCTTCTGTTAAAGAAAACATCATGGGGAAATGCCTGAAAAATATTTCTAGCCAGCATGTAAAGCCAAGTCAAAGGCCTTGGTTGGCATAGGTTAGGTAATAACCACACGATGATGATGATGCTATCTAGCCGATTTCGGCCACAGCGACTGCATTCGCTGACCTTCCAAAGATTGATTAAGAAGATATAAAGGGCTAGTGTCTGCCACTCCACGTCAAATAAGTGAATTTTGCGTACAAAATTTATAAACAACTAGCCCTTTTTCTATCTACGAGTACTACCTTCCTACCTACCTACAACCTAAATAAAATCTTTTATTTTATTTAATACCTCCTTGTCCTGAAAATAACAAACACAAAAAAAAAGGATCATCCAATTTGGTGCAGTAGTTCAGAAGTTATGCGCGTACGTACATTTCGGCGATTTGTTTTTATATATACCTATAGAAGATAGATAACTAATATAACCCTAACTGTAAAACTATCATAAGTATTATTTTGTCCTAACATTAGTTTCATTTGTCGTAGGTTCGGACAAGGGTCGCGGCACCCTGGATGCGCTGCTGTGCACCACCTACTGCCGCTCCCAGCTGTATTTGTCGCGCCAGCTGTCACAGCTGCACCCGGAACTTACCATGCCTATGTTCTCAGGTAAGCAAACAGCTTTCTTTTTTTTTTAATATGGGCTTACTCTTGACCTCAATCTTGCCCTAAGGGCAGAGATGAGGTCGACGATGGAACGAGCTTACCCAGAAGAAGCCTATTTACTCGCGACTTAAATAGATTGGGGTTATATGAACTCGGGAAAACCGACGCAGGCAGGGTGTTCCACTCCTTGGCTGTACGAATAATGAAAGTCTTAGCAAAACGCTTCGTACGAATGTGTGGAACATCGACAAGGTATGGGTGATAACCTGCAGTACGCCTAGTCTCTCGATGGAAGAAGGGAGATGGTGGAATAAGCTCGTGGACTTCTTGCGCACACTCTCCGAAGTACAGTCTGTAGAAGACCGACAGACATGCAACTTTGCGACGGTGAGCTTAACTACGTAGACCGTTATCATTCTCTTGCCCTTATCCCAATTAATTTGTGGTCGGTGCAGCATGACTTCTTCTTCCATACTTCTCTGTTTCTCGTCATCTCACGAAACACCTCCTTTCTTACCTTGTCATTCTTAACCCAATCCATCCATCATTTCTTTGGTCTCCCTCTACTCTCATACCCATCATCCACATTCATATTCAAAACCTTCTTAACGACATTTTCCTCATTCCTCGACTATATAGACAACAATGTGAATATGAGGACTCTGTTGGCCCCGTCGGGGCTGTGGATCCCGTCGGGGCTGTGGATTATCGAAACGATAACGCGGCTCCGACACAAGGACGAAAAAGGAACATGGCTTTGGTTTTTAGTTAGTAGAAGTCTGACACTCCCCTTCGCTCTGCCCAAGAGCGGGGGGGGGGGGTCATTTGATGATTTTCCACCCACCAAAAAAAAAAAAAGGAGTCTGTTGGTATTTTATTTTCTCTCTTATGTTAGTATTTTAACTATGGCAATTTGAGTACTTTAGGCTGACCCTATTACTCGGGACTTAAACATTAACAACAAGAAAAAACACCAACAATACTAGGTGACTTGGCTTGTTCATTACATAAATGTGCCAAGGCCGCCTGAATAACATGAAGACTGCAATGAAACTCGGACCTCACACGTTGTCAAGTATCGTACGAGGTACGTATAGTGGTGTTATGCTCTGCGCCTAGCTACTGACAGCAGTAATTCATCAACACAACGAGGTTTGATTACAATATCCGATACAGAGATCCGGCGCACCCAGCTTGTTCCAAGAACTATTAGGGCGTATTACCGACCCCTTATACTTTAAACCAGAATGTTCCAGTTAGCGATACTATGTTATGAAATAGCAGTGGTAAACTTTTGTGGCTGTTAAAGCCGTGGACTAAATCGCGGATACCGATTAGTTTAGATAATATTTAGCAATATTCGACCTTAGATGAGTTGCGGAATTACATCGACTGAATTATAACGACTGCAAATTCTAGATAGGCTGATACTACATCAAAATTACCCAATTATGGTGAAGCCGCGAAGAAATTTAAATTCAATAAAGATTCCCTAATAATTAATTACTGTTATGTAATACATAAATAATATTTATGTACATCAATTAATACGAATTTCTAAACATGCAGAACTTATTATGTTATTAAAATAAAAGCTAAAGTCAACCTCGATTTCTTGATGGAAAACTCAATAACATTTCCCCAACTTAAGATGTCACGCACAGCATAAGTGCAATCAAAACATACGTGATTCACTTCACCGAACCATTTGAACGATTTATTATGCAAAGCCGGAAGCTTAAGAGGAAATGCGAGTGCTGTCTCTTTCTACTATCACTGTCTCTCTCCGTCCTCCTGCCCTCAAATTCGTGCGATAAGGACAACTGTAGAAAAAAGTTAGAATTCGAGGTTTGGCTCTCGCCTATTTCCTCCTCCAATATTGAACCAATTTAAAAGGTATTTTAGATAATGAATAAGGAGGTTATATACTACGCCGCTATGTTTTTCTTTTTTCGTTAATAGTTGTCAAATTTGTACACTAGGACTCTGTTAACAGCGATCTAAACAAGCAATTTTGAGCATTTTTTGAGGGTTCTAGTGCTTATAAAAATAATTTATCACCAAAAAGGAAAACATAGGGGCATAGAAATAGTTAATATTTATTATTCTGTAAAAAACCATTGCTCTAGGGTCATTAACCAAAAAGAAAACAGGCGAGAGCATTTGTATGGAGAAAAGACCACTCGCGTTTCCTCTTAATAAAGTTTACAAGCCATTACACATTCACTTACGCCGTTCATAAACGTACGAGCCAAAATAAAGTAAATCTTTCGTTTGCTACTTGTTGCTTCTTTGCAACAAGTCGGTCTGTCTTGTTCGTGTTTGTTTTATATCTCTCGCCTTTGTTTGCCAGTCGGCTCCTGCTATTTCTTTGACATCGTCGACCCATCTTCGAGATGGCCTCCCACGTCCTTGTTCCGTTGGTTACTTTCCACACCACGGGATAACTCGTCCAGCAAGCGTCCTTTTGTTCTATTTAGATGGCCTGCCCATATGCACTCAAGTTTCGGATATCCAAAAAGCCACACCGCCCACATATAGCAAACCACTGGCCGCACGCCGCGCGCCGCGCCGCTCACATCACAAAGATCAACGCACACCGCGCCGCTCACGTCTCTTATCGTATCTACTGGCCTAAAACAATTACGAAACATCTCCTCTTCTCTCTGCAACTGTTTTCATTAAGCTAAGCAAAGACGAGAAAGACAATTGTAAATAACGAAATTCTATTAGTGGCTTAAAACACATCTCCTTATTTCTTCTCGTATCGACTCCACTTCGGTAGAGTCCCGCTCGGAATGAATTTACGACAAAAATTTCATTAAACTTTTACATTATTTGCGTCAGTCGTACGTAACCCACAATAGTAGTATTTCACCAAAATAGCACATCAAAAATATTTTATAAAACAAAACTACGATGAAAACAATATCCTTACTGCTACAAAAGTAGTGTAGTGTTATTACATAATATTCGTATACCCTAAAATTATTGATTTCATTCCCCTGAATGCGTGGCCTGCAATGTAGGTACGCACGTAGGTATGTACATTGTACATATGTATGGATGGATATTGCGACGAAAGGTAACACCCGAGGCCGCCGCGCTAGCTTTAATCTAATAGAGTAAGTAGTCTGCCAAATATTTGTGCACATGGGTGAAAGTTCTTCTTTGTTCGATCTTTTTGTACCAAGCCTATGTTCATGTTTACGTTGTTTACGATATAAAGAGTTCATTTCATTTTATTGTAAGCTGCACCTTTGTGACATAATGGAAATGCTATTAATAGGGATAATGCTGATACTCTCCGCAGTAGGTACTTATTGGTGGTTTTAATATAATAATATGTAAGTGCCGTTAATTGCCATTAATTGCTTCTGGTTACGGGGTGCATAGTGCATACACGCAAAGTACATACTAACACTACATTATCCCATACAAAAATGCGGATTTCCTTTGTGTAATCATATCAACCATAAATGTATACGTTTGAAATTAGATTCTCGATGTTCGTTGATTTTATTGCTGAGAAAATAAGTAATGTCTGGGGGCTCTGGGATCTTGGACCATTATGAGTTAGAAACTTTGTTTAGTCTACATCTGAGAGCACTAATATGCATTTAGCAACTTTGGAAAATGATTTCCTCTCAAGAAGCAGAAGTTTGAATAAATGACTTTTGATTTTAAACAGGCGTGATGTTTGTACTGTTTAGAGATCACGGCGAGGTTCCAGACAGCGCGCACGGAGGTGCGGCAGCTGCTGCTGCAGTACCTGCTGCCATGGCTGGTCAACATCGAGCTGGTGGACCCCAACGTGCCACCCGCTAACCCGCTCTCCTATATACAGGTAATTCTCCTACTACGGTGCCACATACAGTCGGTGTATACGGACAACATCTATATGGGTTGTCACCCTTCCACAGACGTAGCTGAAGCTTTATTCGAGCGGCTCGTATTTTCTAGCCACGACCTCCTCGCGGCCGGTGAGCGCTACATTTAAGTAAGTCGCTATGAAAATGAACAGCAAAGTGATAAATTCCAAGAAGCTTCATAATTTATTAGTATATTTAGTGGGATGCGGGGATTAGAATCAATATTGTGAAGAATTGTGTGATGCACTTTTATAGCCACCTTGAAACAGTATATTCGATTTCAAGTGTTACCTACTAGATTGTCCTAGGCGCACCGATTTATCGTGTCCTATGAATAATACTCGTTGACGTAGCGAGCATCAATGTTGAGTTTTTCGGAAAAGCGGCTCAGAGCATCTCTGATTAAGTGAGGCGACATGGTACGATGCCGCACGAGCTCTCGCAACCGTTGGCGTGTATTCAAATGATGAAATTGGATTCGAATTATCACGCCTATAGGGCACAAAATCATGATAATTATCATCTAATCTAAACTGACACCAAACATTGTATTTGAGTAGCGGTACAAAAAATGAATGTTGTACATATATCCAACGCGCTTGTTCATTTCTACCGTAACATAGGAGAATGTATAGGATAGAAATGTTAATGTAAACTTTTGTATAAGTGATGTTAAAAAGGGTTGAAGGTATTTTTTTCCATAAGGAAATCGTATTTTATTAATCGGTGGATCAAGTGTGTAGTTAGTTAGAACAGCTACATTCAATGCACAAAATATGCGCTCTAAACGAACTGCGGCCAACAGCCAGATACACATAATCTTCCGTCATTTGGTAGTTTTACGTGGAAAGTTTTCCGGGAGTTTTGAAAATTGACAGTTTTTGAGATTTTGATGTGCTCTTTTTGAATTTCAACTTTGCCGCTCGCGCCGCCATCTTGGTAAAATGGCGTTTAGTAGCAGTTTTTAGGGTTCCGTAGCCGAATGGCAAAACATGAAACCCTGATAAATTCGTCATGTCTGTCCGTCTGTCTGCCTGTCCGTCTGTATGTCACAGCTACTTTATTCGGATACCATGAGAGATATTCGGATACAAGACTACTTAGTTCAAACTTGGTAGGCAAAAAACCAAAGATTAAGGGGGGTCTCCCCCATACATGGAACCGAAACTAAAAAAAACTTTTATCATCAAACCTACTCGTGTGGGGTGTCTATAGATAGGTCTTTAAAAATGACATTGAGGTTTCTAGAACCATTGTTTCTCAAAGATAATGGTTTGAAAGATAGACACTTCCAAAGTGGTAAGGTCGGCACGTTCATGGTACGGCACCACTTAGTAAGACTGGCTATAAGTTTTTCGGGCCTTGATTACCTGTATAGACTGCCAAAGGTTTACAAATGAAAGCCGAGACCAGCTGATTAATTTCTAATTTGTTTTCCGAGGAAGAGAACTCTTTATGTAATGAGTGGTGGACCGAACTAGGCAAACGAACCTTATGCAGATACATCAATGGATGTTTACCACACAAAGTTTTAAGGGTTCCGTACCTCAAAAGAAAAAAACCAAGGCAACTCATGTCCAGATAAGAGATTTTCAGCAGGTGGATATTTAATAATGTTTTATTCTTAGTACTACGCCGCGGAAGCTGGTCGCAGTGGCCGGCGAGAGGGGCTGGGCTCAGCTGAAGCCACCGAGATGGTGCTCAACAACCTCTTCTATATCACTGCCAAGGTGAGACTCATTATCTACTTACATTACATGCTACCTTAGTACCCTTCCCTTACCTTTCCCTTTGTTTTAGGTTTCTAATTATAATAATATAATAATAACTAGTATTTGCGTGGGTGCGCGAGCTGCGCGCAGCTCGCGAGGCGTGAAGGGGGGGAGAGGGGGAGCTTTGAAAAGTGATTTCGACTAACGCATTGCACCTCTCAATGAATCTGAAAAAAAAAATGTTCCAATACTACCTACCTACAACTACCTACTACCTACCTACACCTACCTACCTACACCTACCTACACCTACCTACACCTACCTACACCTACCTACACCTACCTACACCTACCTACACCTACCTACACCTACCTACACCTACCTACACCTACCTACACCTACCTACACCTACCTACACCTACCTACACCTACCTACACCTACCTACACCTACCTACACCTACCTACACCTACCTACACCTACCTACACCTACCTACACCTACCTACACCTACCTACACCTACCTACACCTACCTACACCTACCTACACCTACCTACACCTACCTACACCTACCTACACCTACCTACACCTACCTACACCTACCTACACCTACCTACACCTACCTACACCTACCTACACCTACCTACACCTACCTACACCTACCTACACCTACCTACTCAACCTTCGTTACGCTTCACCCACTCAACCTTCGTTATGCTAAGGAGGTCGCCGGCTCGCTTCGCTCGCCACCTCCCCCCTTCGCTCCACTCGGTCTCGCAGGTTCGCTCCACTCAGGACCTACCTACCACCGGAAAGCTATCATGACATTATCCCTACGCTACGGGGGTCGCCGGCTCGCTTCGCTCGCCCGCTCCCCCCTTCGCTTTACCGGTACCACCATTTTACTTCCCCGAGCCTCCTATCCTATACGAATCTGTAAACAAAACCGAAAAAAAGGGGTGAAGAGGGGGGGGGGGTGAAGGGGGGAGTGGGGAGGAGTTTCTAAAAATGATTTCGACTACCGCAATGCCCCTCTATATGAATCTGAAAAAAAAATCGTTCCAAGTCTCTTAACTTCCGAGATCCGAAAGGGGGGGGATGGAGGGGGGCAAGGGGGTCAAATTTTCAAAATGGTTTTTACTTCCTCAAGCCTCCTCTATACGAATCCCTAAAAAAAAAACACGTAATTCTCTTTATTTCCGAGATCCGCCTAAAGGGGGGGAGAAGGGGGGCAAGGGGGGCCACTTTGAAAAATGATTTTTACTTTACCGAGCCTCCTCTATACGAATCCGTAAAAAAAAAAAAATACGGGTCTTTTAGTTTCCGAGATATGATAGGGAGGGGGGAGAAGGGGGGGGAAAAGGGGGAGTTTCGGACTTTTCCCATACTCACCAGAGTTACTTGTTTACGAATCTGTCAAAATATACCCACCTCCCCATCCACCATCTGGGAGAACAATTATGTAAGTGAGTGAGTCAGTGAGTCAGTGGTAGTTTAGCTTTATATAGTATAACTAGTATTTGCGTGGGTGCGCGAGCTGCGCGCAGCTCGCGAGGCGTGAAGGGGGGGAGAGGGGGAGCTTTGAAAAGTGATTTCGACTAACGCATTGCACCTCTCAATGAATCTGAAAAAAAAAATGTTCCAATACTACCTACCTACAACTACCTACTACCTACCTACACCTACCTACCTACACCTACCTACACCTACCTACACCTACCTACACCTACCTACACCTACCTACACCTACCTACACCTACCTACACCTACCTACACCTACCTACACCTACCTACACCTACCTACACCTACCTACACCTACCTACACCTACCTACACCTACCTACACCTACCTACACCTACCTACACCTACCTACACCTACCTACACCTACCTACACCTACCTACACCTACCTACACCTACCTACACCTACCTACACCTACCTACACCTACCTACACCTACCTACACCTACCTACACCTACCTACACCTACCTACTACCTACCTACACCTACCTACACCTACCTACCTACCCCTACCTACACCTACCTACACATACCTACTACCTACCACCTACCTACTACCTCCTACTACCACTAAAAGAACATTACCCTAAAGTTTGCTTGTCGTCGCCCCTGAGTTACGCTTCACCCACTCAACCTTCGTTACGCTAAGGAGGTCGCCGGCTCGCTTCGCTCGCCACCTCCCCCCTTCGCTCCACTCGGTCTCGCAGGTTCGCTCCACTCAGGACCTACCTACCACCGGAAAGCTATCATGACATTATCCCTACGCTACGGGGGTCGCCGGCTCGCTTCGCTCGCCCGCTCCCCCCTTCGCTGTGCCGCTGTATCACCACTGGACAGGTTTCAACGCCCCTCAATAGTTTCATGTAAAAAAAAAAAAAAAAAAGGTGAAAAAGGGGGGGGGGTTGAAGGGGGGTGAGGGGGGGAGTCTCGAAAAATGATTTCGATTAACGCAAAGGCCCCTCTAAATGAATCTGAAAAAAAAATCGTTCCAAGTCTCTTAACTTCCGAGATCCGAAAGGGGGGGGGTGGAGGGGGGCAAGGGGGTCTAATTTTCAAAATAGTTTTTACTTCCCCAAGCCTCCTCTATACGAATCCCTAAAAAAAAACACGTTAAATCTCTTTACTTCCGAGATCCGCCTAAAGGGGGGGAGAAGGGGGGCAAGGGGGGCCACTTTGAAAAATGATTTTTACTTAACCGAGCCTCCTCTATACGAATCCGTAAAAAAAACACTTCAAGTCTCTTTGTTTCCGAGATACGATAGGGAGGGGGGGAAGGGGGGGGAAAAGGGGGGGTTTGGGACTTTTCCCATAGGTTTGAGAGTTAGTTGTTTACGAATCTGTAAAAATATACCCACCTCCCCATCCACCATCTGGGAGAACAATTCTGTCAGTCAGTCAGTGAGTCAGTGGTAGTTTAGCTTTATATAGTATAACTAGTATTTGCGTGGGTGCGCGAGCTGCGCGCAGCTCGCGAGGCGTGAAGGGGGGGGAGAGGGGGAGCTTTGAAAAGTGATTTCGACTAACGCATTGCACCTCTCAATGAATCTGAAAAAAAAAATGTTCCAATACTACCTACCTACAACTACCTACTACCTACCTACACCTACCTACACCTACCTACACCTACCTACACCTACCTACACCTACCTACACCTACCTACACCTACCTACACCTACCTACACCTACCTACACCTACCTACACCTACCTACACCTACCTACACCTACCTACACCTACCTACACCTACCTACTACCTACCTACTACCTACCTACACCTACCTACTACTACCTACCTACTACCTCCTACTACCACTAAAAGAACATTACCCTAAAGTTTGCTTGTCGTCGCCCCTGAGTTACGCTTCACTCACTCAACCTTTGTTACGCTAAGGAGGTCGCCGGCTCGCTTCGCTCGCCACCTCCCCCCTTCGCTCCACTCGGTCTCGCAGGTTCGCTCCACTCAGGACCTACCTACCACCGGAAAGCTATCATGACATTATCCCTACGCTACGGGGGTCGCCGGCTCGCTTCGCTCGCCCGCTCCCCCCTTCGCTTTACCGGTACCACCATTTTACTTCCCCGAGCCTCCTATCCTATACGAATCTGTAAACAAAAGAGAAAAAAAGGGGTGAAGAGGGGGGGGGTGAAGGGGGGGAGAGGGGGGGAGTTTCTAAAAATGATTTCGACTAACGCAATGCCCCTCTCAATGAATCTGAAAAAAAAAATGTTCCAAGTCTCTTAACTTCCGAGATCCGAAAGGGGGGGGATGGAGGGGGGCAAGGGGGTCAAATTTTCAAAATGGTTTTTACTTCCTCAAGCCTCCTCTATACGAATCCCTAAAAAAAAAACACGTAATTCTCTTTATTTCCGAGATCCGCCTAAAGGGGGGGAGAAGGGGGGCAAGGGGGGGCACTTTGAAAAATGATTTTTACTTTACCGAGCCTCCTCTATACGAATCCGTAATAAAAAAAAAATACCGGTCTCTTAGTTTCCGAGATACGATAGGGAGGGGGGGGAGGGGGTGCAAAAAGGGGGGGTTTCGGACTTTTCCCATACTCACCAGAGTTACTTGTTTACGAATCTGTCAAAATATACCCACCTCCCCATCCACCATCTGGGAGAACAATTCTGTCAATAGATCAGTCAGTCAGTGAGTGGTAGTTTAGCTTTATATAGTATAATAACTAGTATTTGCGTGGGTGCGCGAGCTGCGCGCAGCTCGCGAGGCGTGAAGGGGGGGAGAGGGGGAGCTTTGAAAAGTGATTTCGACTAACGCATTGCACCTCTCAATGAATCTGAAAAAAAAAAATGTTCCAATACTACCTACCTACAACTACCTACACCTACCTACACCTACCTACACCTACCTACACCTACCTACACCTACCTACACCTACCTACACCTACCTACACCTACCTACACCTACCTACACCTACCTACACCTACCTACACCTACCTACACCTACCTACACCTACCTACACCTACCTACACCTACCTACACCTACCTACACCTACCTACACCTACCTACACCTACCTACACCTACCTACACCTACCTACACCTACCTACACCTACCTACACCTACCTACACCTACCTACACCTACCTACACCTACCCACACCTACCTACACCTACCTACACCTACCTACTCAACCTTCGTTACGCTTCACCCACTCAACCTTCGTTATGCTAAGGAGGTCGCCGGCTCGCTTCGCTCGCCACCTCCCCCCTTCGCTCCACTCGGTCTCGCAGGTTCGCTCCACTCAGGACCTATCTACCACCGGAAAGCTATCATGACATTATCCCTACGCTACGGGGGTCGCCGGCTCGCTTCGCTCGCCCGCTCCCCCCTTCGCTTTACCGGTACCACCATTTTACTTCCCCGAGCCTCCTATCCTATACGAATCTGTAAACAAAAGAGAAAAAAAGGGGTGAAGAGGGGGGGGGGTGAAGGGGGGGAGAGGGGGGAGTTTCTAAAAATGATTTCGACTAACGCAATGCCCCTCTCAATGAATCTGAAAAAAAAAATGTTCCAAGTCTCTTAACTTCCGAGATCCGAAAGGGGGGGGGTGGAGGGGGGCAAGGGGGTCAAATTTGAAAAATGGTTTTTACTTCCTCAAGCCTCCTCTATACGAATCCCTAAAAAAAAAACACGTAATTCTCTTTATTTCCGAGATCCGCCTAAAGGGGGGGAGAAGGGGGGCAAGGGGGGGCACTTTGAAAAATGATTTTTACTTTACCGAGCCTCCTCTATACGAATCCGTAATAAAAAAAAAATACCGGTCTCTTAGTTTCCGAGATACGATAGGGAGGGGGGAGAAGGGGGGGGAAAAGAGGGGGTTTCGGACTTTTCCCATACTCACCAGAGTTACTTGTTTACGAATCTGTCAAAATATACCCACCTCCCCATCCACCATCTGGGAGAACAATTCTGTCAATAGATCAGTCAGTCAGTGAGTGGTAGTTTAGCTTTATATAGTATAACTAGTATTTGCGGGGCTGCGCTCGCTGCGCGCAGCTCGCGGGTCTGCCTACCTACACCTACCCACTACCTACCTACTACCTACCTACACCTACCTACACCTACCTACTACCTACCTACTCCTACCTACACCTACCTACACCTACCTACACCTACCTACACCTACCTACACCTACCTACACCTACCTACACCTACCTACACCTACCTACACCTACCTACACCTACCTACACCTACCTACACCTACCTACACCTACCTACACCTACCTACACCTACCTACACCTACCTACACCTACCTACACCTACCTACACCTGCCTACACCTACCTACACCTACCTACACCTACCTACACCTACCTACTACCTACCTACACCTACCTACTCAACCTTCGTTACGCTTCACCCACTCAACCTTCGTTACGCTTCACCCACTCAACCTTCGTTACGCTAAGGAGGTCGCCGGCTCGCTTCGCTCGCCACCTCCCCCCTTGGCTCCACTCGGTCTCGCAGGTTCGCTCCACTCAGGACCTACCTACCACCGGAAAGCTATCATGACATTATCCCTACGCTACGGGGGTCGCCGGCTCGCTTCGCTCGCCCGCTCCCCCCTTCGCTTTACCAGTACCACCATTTTACTTCCCCGAGCCTCCTATCCTATACGAATCTGTAAACAAAACAGAAAAAAAGGGGTGAAGAGGGGGGGGGGTGAAGGGGGGGGGGAGGGGGGGAGTTTCTAAAAATGATTTCGACTAACGCAATGCCCCTCTATATGAATCTGAAAAAAAATTCGTTCCAAGTCTCTTAACTTCCGAGATCCGAAAGGGGGGGGGGATGGAGGGGGGCAAGGGGGTCAAATTTTCAAAATGGTTTTTACTTCCTCAAGCCTCCTCTATACGAATCCCTAAAAAAAAAACACGTAATTCTCTTTATTTCCGAGATCCGCCTAAAGGGGGGGAGAAGGGGGGCAAGGGGGGCCACTTTGAAAAATGATTTTTACTTTACCGAGCATCCTCTATACGAATCCGTAAAAAAAAAAAAATACGGGTCTTTTAGTTTCCGAGATACGATAGGGAGGGGGGAGAAGGGGGGGGGAAAGGGGGGGTTTCGGACTTTTCCCATACTCACCAGAGTTACTTGTTTACGAATCTGTCAAAATATACCCACCTCCCCATCCAACATCTGGGAGAACAATTATGTCAATCAGTGAGTCAGTCAGTGAGTGGTAGTTTAGCTTTATATAGTATAATAATAATAATAATAATAATAATAAATTTTATTTTCTCATAATACACATTTTTTATACACATAAAATGTCAAATATCTACATAGAGACTGGTGTCTGTTTTAGGGAGAACCTGTATTACAGATCACCAGGCTACCCTCCGTCGGACATTTCTCTTATGACATAATAATTATAATCAGAACAAAATTAAATGAGTTTATGCAATTCAAATAAGTAGGTAAGTACAAATGAATTAAATTAAAGATGAATTGAATTACAAATAAATCAAATTACAAAATGTCAAACTGCATATAAATTAAATTGCGAATAAATTAAATTAAAAATAGATAAAAATACGAATAAATTAAATTGCAAAATAAATTAAATCAATTACATTTTAAATTAGAGATAGAACAACAATATTTTACAAATCACATAAAACATTATGAAAACGATAAAATAAAATTTATATAAAATTTTTAGAGAAAACTTTCAGATCACTAGAGTGGGTTGTTGTAGGCTTGGTAGAGCGTGTGTGTGTGGGAGTGTGAGTGAATTCATTCTTCACACCATAACCAAATAGTGTGAGGAATAATTTGTGTATGAGTGTGAGTGTGTGTGTGTTAAAGTATACCTATAACGTTCCATAACTTAGTTCAAGGGTTTCAGTAAACGTTCCGTTGCATAGTAATCAAGTCCTTGAAGCCACGAAAGCACTTTTTTTTTGCACTCTACCCTGGAAAGGGGATAGATGGACAAAGTTTTATTCATATTGTTATACAAATACGAACCCAAAAAACCATAAAAATTGTGGGCCAGACTGGTCTTATAACTGGTTGTTTCGCAGACAGTAGTATTTCTCCTTTTCCCTGCGAATTTTTTAGGGTCGTAAGGCAGTTCAGCATGTTTCTTAATAACAGTGGCTAAAATAAAAATTTGTCGAACTGTAAGTACCTTACAGTGTTGATACAAATCCACTGTAGGATATCTCATGGGAAAAAAAGAACTGACTTTTAATATGGCTCTCTGGGCTCTCTCCAACATTAAAAGGTGGGTTTTAGCGCTTCCCCCCCAGGACGTAATACAATAGGACAGCAAAGATTGACACAATGCGAGATAAACTGATTTGATTATAGAGGTGTCAGCAATGTGTCGAAGAGATTTGAATATATAAATAAGCTTACGAATCCTGGGAACCAAGGCCTCAATGTGATGTTGGAAGTTCAGTCGGTTGTCAATTACAACACCCAGATATTTAATGGTGTTAGTTTTTGACAAACGTGGACACTTACAAGAGCTGTTGAATGGATGTTCACACTGATGTGAGATAATTGTATGATTTGGTTCGTCTTGTTTCCTGATTGTGTAGGTCATGAACTTAGTTTTGTCCACATTTATTGTGAGGATGTTTTCATTTAGCCATCTAGATACTTTATTAAAACCATTTTGGGCGTGCGTGTAAACTTCATCCCAAGTGTCACCATGGAATAGCAACGCAGTATCATCGGCAAACGTAATTACTTTTCCATTGGTCAGTTCTAAGTTACATAGGCTATTTATATACACTAAGAACAAGGTCGGACCAAGGATACTGCCTTGTGGGACACCATATTCAATGGGAAGCTCATCACTTACCCAATCATTCACTTTAACTACCTGCGTTCTGCCCTCTAGATAACTCACAAACAAATCTAGTGTTCCACCTCTAACACCCAAATGCTCTAGCTTACTTATCAAAATGGGAATAGACACTGTGTCAAATGCTTTGGCTAAGTCCAGGTAGATCGCGAGAGTTTTCTTCTTAGTATCTAACTTAGATATAATAAAATCCGTCAATAAATGAACGGCGTCTGAAGTTGATTTATTAGCGCGAAATCCGAATTGACATGACGATAAGAGCTGATAGTATAACTAGTATTTGCGTGGGTGCGCGAGCTGCGCGCAGCTCGCGAGGCGTGGAGAGGGGGAGAGGGGGCGCTTTGAAAAGTGATTTCGACTAACGCATTGCCCCTTTCAATGAATCTGAAAAAAAAAATGTTCCAAGTCTCTTAACTTCCGAGATCCGCCTAAAAGGGGGGTGAAGGGGGGCAAGGGGTTCAAATTTGAAAAACGGATTTTACTTCCCCGAGCCTCCTCTATATGAATCTCACGTATGCCACCACCTACCTACACCTACCTACTACCTACCTACTACCTACCTATCACCTACCTACCTACTACCTCCTACTACCACTAAAAAAACATTACCCTAAAGTTTGCTTGTCGTCGCCCCTGAGTTACGCTTCACCCACTCAACCTTCGTTACGCTAAGGAGGTCGCCGGCTCGCTTCGCTCGCCACCTCCCCCCTTCGCTCCACTCGGTCTCGCAGGTTCGCTCCACTCAGGACCTACCTACCACCGGAAAGCTATCATGACATTACCCCTACGCTACGGGGGTCGCCGGCTCGCTTCGCTCGCCCGCTCCCCCCTTCGCTTTACCGGTACCACCATTTTACTTCCCCGAGCCTCCTATCCTATACGAATCTGTAAACAAAAGAGAAAAAAAAAAGGGTGAAGAGGGGGGGGGTGAAGGGGGGGGGAGAGGGGGGGGGGTTCTAAAAATGATTTCGACTAACGCAATGCCCCTCTCAATGAATCTGGAAAAAAAAATGTTCCAAGTCTCTTAACTTCCGAGATCCGAAAGGGGGGGGATGGAGGGGGACAAGGGGGTCAAATTTGAAAAATGGTTTTTACTTCCCCGAGCCTCCTCTATACGAATCCCTAAAAAAAAACACGTAAAATCTCTTTATTTCCGAGATCCGCCTAAAAGGGGGGAGAAGGGGGGCAAGGGGGGCCTCTTTGAAAAATGATTTTTACTTTACCGAGCATCCTCTATACGAATCCGTAAAAAAAAAAAAAAACGGGTCTGTTAGTTTCCGAGATACGATAGGGAGGGGGGAGAAGGGGGGGGAAAAGGGGGGGTTTCGGACTTTTCCCATACTCACCAGAGTTACTTGTTTACGAATCTGTCAAAATATACCCACCTCCCCATCCACCATCTGGGAGAACAATTCTGTCAGTCAGTCAGTCAGTGAGTGGTAGTTTAGCTTTATATAGTATAACTAGTATTTGCGTGGGTGCGCGAGCTGCGCGCAGCTCGCGAGGCGTGAAGGGGGGGAGAGGGGGAGCTTTGAAAAGTGATTTCGACTAACGCATTGCACCTCTCAATGAATCTGAAAAAAAAAATGTTCCAATACTACCTACCTACAACTACCTACTACCTACCTACACCTACCTACCTACACCTACCTACACCTACCTACACCTACCTACACCTACCTACACCTACCTACACCTACCTACACCTACCTACACCTACCTACACCTACCTACACCTACCTACACCTACCTACACCTACCTACACCTACCTACACCTACCTACACCTACCTACACCTACCTACACCTACCTACACCTACCTACACCTACCTACACCTACGTACATCTACCTACTACCTCCTACTACTACTTAAAAAACATTACCCTAAAGTTTGCTTGTCTTCGCCCCTGAGTTACGCTTCACCCACTCAACCTTCGTTACGCTAAGGAGGTCGCCGGCTCGCTTCGCTCGCCACCTCCCCCCTTCGCTCCACTCGGTCTCGCAGGTTCGCTCCACTCAGGACCTACCTACCACCGGAAAGCTATCATGACTTTATCCCTACGCTACGGGGGTCGCCGGCTCGCTTCGCTCGCCCGCTCCCCCCTTCGCTTTACCGGTACCACCATTTTACTTCCCCGAGCCTCCTCTATACGAATCCGTAAACAAAATAGAAAAAAAGAGGTGAAGAGGGGGGGGGTGTTGAAGGGGGGGGGGGGGTTCGAAAAATGATTTCGACTAACTGTATGCCCCTTTCAATGAATCTGAAAAAAAAAATGTTCCAAGTCTCTTAACTTCCGAGATCCGAAAGGGGGGGGGTAAAGGGGGGGCAAGGGGGCCAAATTTTCAAAATGGTTTTTACTTCCTCAAGCCTCCTCTATACGAATCCCTAAAAAAAAAACACGTAATTCTCTTTATTTCTGAGATTCGCCTAAAGGGGGGGAGAAGGGGGGCAAGGGGGGCCACTTTGAAAAATGATTTTTACTTTACCGAGCCTCCTCTATACGAATGAGTAAAAAAAAAAAAATACGGGTCTCCTAGTTTCCGAGATACGATAGGGTGGGGGGAGAAGGGGGGGGAAAAGGGGGGGTTTCGGACTTTTCCCATACTCACCAGAGTTACTTGTTTACGAATCTGTCAAAATATACCCACCTCCCCATCCAACATCTGGGAGAACAATGATGTCAGTGAGTCAGTCAGTGAGTGAGTGGTAGTTTAGCTTTATATAGTATAACTAGTATTTGCGTGGGTGCGCGAGCTGCGCGCAGCTCGCGGGGCGTGAAGTGGGGGAGAGGGGGCGCTTTGAAAAATGATTTCGACTAACGCATTGCACCTCTCAATGAATCTGAAAAAAAAAATAAATCAATGCAGCTCGCGGTACTACCTACCTACACCTACCTACACCTACCTACACCTACCTACACCTACCTACACCTACCTACACCTACCTACCTACACCTACCTACTACCTACCTACACCTACCTACTACCTACCTACACCTACCTACTACCTACCTTCTACCTACCTACTACCTACCTACACCTACCTACTACCTACGTACTACCTACCTATCACCTACCGACTACCTACCTACTACCTCCTACTACCACTAAAAATCATTAGGTACCCTAAAGTTTGCTTGTCGTCGCCCCTGAGTTACGCTTCACCCACTCAACCTTCGTTACGCTAAGGAGGTCGCCGGCTCGCTTCGCTCGCCACCTCCCCCCTTCGCTCCACTCAGGACCTACCTACCACCGGAGAGCTATCATGACATTATCCCTACGCTACGGGGGTCGCCGGCTCGCTTCGCTCGCCCGCTGTACCACCACCGGACAGGTTTCGACGCCTACTATAATATTTGTTCAAACACCTAATGGCTATCTCTAACCGTTATGAAGTTACAGCCCTTTTAATTTTAGGGGAGGTTGGGGAGGGCAGGGTATACAAATTTCAACGCCCCTCAATAGTTTTATGGAAGAAAAAAAAAAAAAAAAAGGTGAAAGGGGGGGGGGTTGAAGGGGGGGTGAGGGGGGGAGTCTCGAAAAATGATTTCGATTAACGCAAAAGCCCCTCTAAACGAATCTGAAAAAAAAAATCGTTCCATGTCTCTTAACTTTCGAGATTCGCCTAAAGGGGGGGAGAAGGGGGGCAAGGGGGGCCACTTTGAAAAATGATTTTTACTTTACCGAGCCTCCTCTATACGAATCCGTAAAAAAAAAAAAAAACGGGTCTTTTAGTTTCCGAGATACGATAGGGAGGGGGGGGAAGGGGGGGGAAAAGGGGGGGTTTCGGACTTTTCCCATACTCACCAGAGTTAGTTGTTTACGAATCTGTCAAAATATACCCACCTCCCCATCCACCATCTGGGAGAACAATTCTGTCAGTCAGTCAGTCAGTCAGTGAGTGGTAGTTTAGCTTTATATAGTATAATAAAGCTTTATTTAATTCCGTACAAATTACAATCTAATGGCTTAAAAAACTAAAAAAGAAAATAAAGATAAGTAACAAAGTTTCAAAGTTAAACAGTTTTTTTTTTTTTTAAATACAGTATAAAATATTTAAGTCGTTTGTACGGACCCCCTTCGGGTAAAAGCCTCCTCCAAGGAGTGCCAGTAATCTTTGTTGCTGGCTGAGTTTAGCCAGCTTTGGCCTGCCATCTCCAATATCTCGTCCGCCCATCTAGCGGTAGGCCTGCCTCTGCTTCTAGTGCCTCGTGGACCAGACCATTTTAGCACTCTCGTCGTCCATCTGTCGTCTTTGAGCCTGGCCACGTGGCCTGCCCACTTCCATTTTCTTTGAATTGAGAAGGTTAAGGCATCTGTTACTTTGGTTTTATTTCGAATTTCAACATTCCTCACTCTGTCTTTTAATTTTATGCCTAGGCAACTTCTCTCCATTCTTCTTTGCGTGGTCTGGATTTTGTTTCTAATTTTTCGATCGAATGTCCAAGTCTGGCAGCCGTAGGTGAGGCATGGCATGGCAAGGTTTCTAATTACTAACATTAAATATTGTATGTTTGTTAGTCTGTTAAGTATGAAGATAGGTCAAAGTTGCTTGAGTAAAAATAAATGTTGTGTTATATGTACCATCTCAGACCAAGAAAAAAAGAAAAACGGTGCGCCGCGAACACCTACAGTGAAGCCACAAAACCACACGCCTATAGCAAGTAAACATACAAGCTCACGCACATACCTACACTAAAACCACACGCATTTCTCCTAGAACGTCACGACTTCACGAGACATTGTCTACACACATAGATAAAAAGTTGGCTTCACTTTTGATGTTCGTGGCGCGTCGTCTTCCTTTTTTTGTTGGTCTGAGTGTACCATGCAATAGTTAAGGAAACTTTCACATTTTTTCTTTGCACTCAAAGTCTTTTTTGGTTCGCGTAAATATTTCAATATTAAACCCAGTACCCGATATAAAGTCTCAAGCACTCGCAATTAAAATTATGAACGCATGAAGCGGTTCATTGCTTTAACTAAATGTACGATTAATACTCTGTCGGTCAGGTTGTGGAATGAATACCACGTAAAACATTTCAATTAAGTACGTCCGAAATACCCATTGAATGTAATAAATGCATGCACTAGCGGGGACCTTTGTGCGGAAACCTGCCAACCGTATTGAAGGACGCGTATACGAATTCGCGGTTCAATTATAGGTATTGAGGCTTACTACTACACGTGCACTGGTCACACACACAGCGACAAGCGCGCCGCGGCGGAATTATGAGCGAAGTGACACGTTACTAGTAAGTTACTGTAATAATATGTTTTTACAAAGTTTGTACCGTGAAATGGTACAATATAAAAGTAGATATTATACTACTGGACATTGGTTGGTTGGTATGGTAAGCAAGTAAGTAGTGGTGAAAGTACCTATGTATTTACAATTTTACGACAAGCTTTTTGAAAACAAAGTAAAAAGGTATTATAAATTCGCAATACGTTTCGAAGTTGATGGAGTGACCTGAAGATATACTTCGAAAACTGCTAGTGGAACTTATAAACGAGTTGAGCTAGGTATGCCGTGTTTGGGCTCGTTTTGTTAATTACTTTGAGATCTTACCTCCGGACTCAATGGAGTGACCTGAAGGTATAGGTACTTTGAAGACTGTCACTGGAACTTATAAACGAGTTGAGCTAGGTAGGCCGTGTTTGGGCTCGTTTTGTTAGTTACTTTGAGATCTTACCTCCGGACTCAATGGAGTGACCTGAAGGTATACTTTGAAGACTGTCACTGGAACTTAAAAATGAGTTGATCTAGGTAGGCCGTGTTTGGGCTAGTTTTGTTAATTACGTTGAGATCTTACCTCCGGACTCAATGGAGTGACCTGAAGGTATACTTTGAAGACTGTTACTGGAACTTATAAACGAGTTGAGCTAGGTAAGCCGTGTTTGGGCTCGTTTTGTTAGTTATTTGTCCACCTATTTTAATGGGACCTTATATGAGTTATTATTATTTTTTAAACTTTTGTTATTTTTGATTTCCTATTTTGGATTCATAGTGTTTTCTGACATTGGTGTATCTTTCAATTATTGACCTCATTAAATGTAATCTATGATTAAGTGTCACAGGTTGTTTCATTGAGTAAGTATCCAAAATGGAAATATTATTGTAATATAATTAAATCAAAGCTATGTCATACAGCCGTACGGTACGAAGCCTCGCGTCGTCTTTGCCAAACGTTATTTATAAGACAAATAAGTTGGAAAGAAACTGTTTTAAATAATGTTATAAGTTGATTTACTGACATAAACATTTGGTTAAACATTAATTACATAAAACATAACAATAGTTTATACACACAGCAGGATGGAATTAAAATGTTGACAGCTTGCACATCGTGACTGCAACAAGTACGAGATGGAGGGCGCACAGCACAGTGCTCGTTTTCAGTAGTCACACGAGAAACTAAAAATAATAATCGAAAAAATTTAGAATTGATTCTCCAACTTTTATTGATACAGACTAAAGAAATACACCTAACACAACACATAACATCACGCCTGTAATCCCCGTAGAGTTAGGCAGAGGTGTACCTACACCTGTAGAAATACACCTGTTAATGTTTTTTGTATCAATTCAGCTCGTATAAGCTCATATTAAGAATAGGATCAAGCACAGGGAAAAACTAAGGAATAGGATAAAAAAAAAGTAAAAGATTTGTAAAACAAAACTTTCAAATTGCTTCTCAATCGAGGCGTTAACTTGGGCGTAGTGTGCTTTTTATAAAGTGTTGATTCGAGTCAGTGGCTCAAGGTTGTCGTGATGTGGAGCAAAGGGTGACGGTGAGATTGCGGCGGCCGCGCCCGTGTTTGCGCTCAGCCCATCACTCACCAGCAACCTTGCCCGCCAACGCAAGCGGCTCGAGTGACCAAACATATTACACACTGCGAAGTGTGACGGAACTAATTCGTCCGCCACTCGTAACATACACTTAACCGGTGACAGCTATGCGGTAGCCGCCCTGCTCGGCTAAGTATAGGTCGCTTTCCTAATATTTGCTACCTTCAAGGTTAAGGTGCTCTCTTCGAGTTAGCCAATAGTCCTTGGACGTTTATTGGGGCACGTGCTACCTCGTCTTTTGGCTAATATAATAATTGGTCTCGCAAATTCTATCGATCAATATAAACTCAGTGACAATTATAGTTCTTTCATAATGTGATTCGTTGTTCCCAATTAAACCCTGTTTCCTATCTATATGGCGACTAACTCTGTCTCTTGGGCAGTTCTCTGACAAGCACCCGAAGGAGATAGAAGAGCTGTGGTCGACGCTGTGCGCGTGCTGGCCGAACAACCTGAAGGTCATCATCCGCTACCTCATCATCGTGTCCGGGATGGCGCCCAGCGAGTTGCTACCCTATGTAAGTACCCACACAACTACTTTTCCTACAGTGACCGTGACTTCCAAAAGTTAGTTTTATTCACCGTCAAATTATCATCTGAAATCGTAGTTTCAACAGTTTGGCTTTTTATTACTCATAACGTTTTTTTACGGACAAGCCATAATATATATAATAAGTCGTGGTGAACCACGAATTCAGTCATTTTCGTGTTTCGAATTAACTCAAACATCGTAAGCCCCTCACAAAAGCATAGCTTTTTTTTTTTTTTTTTTTTTGGTGGGTGGAAAATCATCGAATGACCCCCCCCGCTCTTGGGCAGAGCGAAGGGGAGTGTCAGACTTCTACTGACTAAAAACCGAACCCATGTTCCTTCTTTGCCCTTGCGCCGAGGCCACGTAATCTAGTACAAATACCGCGGCCCCGACGGGCGTCGGCCCTTGCGGGCCCCTCCTTGCTGACATCTCTTTGAGGCGCGCGTGGAACACGAACGCGCCGCCGACACGGTCTGTTGCCGTCATGACGACGGCCGGACGGCGAGCTAGCCCATTACTCACCGTCCACAGGCCCGCGTCTACGGTGGCCGGAAGCCATCACGTGGCCCCCGACGCCCGGAGCGCCTTCCGCGCCTTCCGCGGCGGCTGGGACGTTGAGAGGATCGCTCCCTCTCTCGTTCCGCCACCTCCTTCGCTAGCATCACTGCTTCGCAGAAGGAGGCGACGGCGTCCCATTCCTCCTCGCCCCGGACCATGGCTTGCACCAGGGCCGGACGCGAGAGGTCACCGCCGCCGATCGCCGCTACGAGAACACGGCGGGGACAAAAGCATAGCTTCGATTTACTTTTTCCATCATTGCGTGGGGGTCGAAATCACAACGAATGCAAAAATATAATTAATATCCATGAAAGATTCGCTTCTTTTCGCAGCGGCCATCTTTGTTTTACACCCATTTTTAACCGACTTCTAAAAAAAGAAGGAGGTTCTCAATTCGGATGTTTATATTTTTATTTTATGTTTGTTCGGGCATAACTCCGTCACTTGCTAACCGATTTGAAAAATTCTTTTTTTGTTGGAAAGGGTCTTCCCAAATGGTCCCATATTTTTTTTTATCGAAATCGGCAAGCGGTTTTTGAAAAATCAACAAAACTCATAAAAAAAAACTACATTGTTCACATTATGATCCATGAACATGTGAACTTTCATGTGAATGTGAACCACTAAAAAGTGAAAAATAAAAACTTTTTAACAAAAAATAAAACCGACTCAAGGAAAGAAGAAGAAGAAGGAAAAATAAACTTTAGAAGAAACAGTTTCTGAAGTCGGTGGCAAAAAATGAAATCAAACAAACAAAAGTCACCGACTTCAGACACTGTTTCGTCTAAAGTTTATTTTTCACTTTTTTGTGTTTTTTTTTACAGTCGGTTTTATTTTTTGTTAAAAAGTTTTTATCTTTAGTATTGGTCAATGTTGATTTGCTATTTACCGTGACATTTCCGTGCGAGTGGTGATAACTTTGCACTTTATTGGTGAAATATGGTTGTAATATAGTACACCTGTGCCGCTACTTTTAGGAATATCAGGCGTTATGTTTTATGTTGATAAAAAGCTTTGTTCGAAGATGAAGAGATGGCATAAAGGAAACTTAGTCGTTTTCCTTAATGCCAGTTGAACTAAATTTTCGGTGCGGGAAAATTTTAGTACAAAACGTACTGTATTACTACCGTACGTCATTCGTTAGTGTCACTAATAAAAAGCAAGGCGAATCATTTATAACAAAAGACTTTTTCCCGTCCTCATTATTCATGCAACGAAATATAGCCTCAGCCCATAAGAGCCATATAGCAAAAAAAAAAATTGTTGCAAACGTATATGCAGTTTCAGTTTTGGTTAAAATCGGACTCGACAGTTCTTTGCAGACCAATACATACTGTATTGGTCTGCTGCATAGTTTCGGATTAGGCCATCGACCACGTCCGTTTGAAAAATCAGTCGTCATTCGCATGGATGGACATTTTGGCATTGATATTAATTAATAAACTCCACAGCGAAGCACGAGGAATTCAAATATCGTGCGCACTGCAAACAAATCCGAAATGTTTGTTGTTTGCTTTGCCCGTCCGCTTTTATATCCCGCTCGAAAATATTCCACCCTTACAAGCAGTACATATGTATATGCATAAACTCGCGCCTTTTGATCATGGGAGAAAGCAGAACGACTAAGCTACGATCCTAACATAGTCCTTTTGCCTCGTCCACATTCATACTTCGCACCTGAACTTTCTGAACACCCTCACTAAATAAAGTCAGTGTATGTCCTTAGCCTTTCACTTATCCTCTCCACATGACCAAATTATCTAAGCATACTCATATTTATCACTTCATCTTCTTTTAAACCGCAACGTTCTCATGTTACCTCATTCCCCAATTCCACAGTTTTGATTCTACTTTCATGCCGCGTTTGCCACACTCAACAGTCGATTTTTTTTCCTTCGACTATTAGTTGGTCACACCCGTATGCATCACGCATTTATGGTCCTCTCCACATCCGCGTCAGTGATTCCATTTCTTGTAAACATTGCCCAAATATACAAACTCATTTCACATGCTCTTCACTTTTTTATTCACCACATCGATACACCCTGTTATCTTTCAAACCATAGATATAATATCTGTTATCTGAGTTTCAAACACAATTTATAAACTTCGACTGGTTCTTCTTGTTTTTTTGTAAAAACATGTTTGTAAAAACCAATTGCATGGACAGACTAGCCCTAATTAGTTTCAACTGAACACGTAATAAATATGAACCACTCAAATATTAATTTACCATACAGCTTCTGATAATTGAATTAATTTGCCAGCTAAATTAAATTATGAGGCTATTTGGACTAATTTTGATTGTTATTTAATTGGGTGTAAATCATATTTGTAATATTGGATTGACCACAGAAGCCAATGAAATTCAAATATTTACGAGCGATATATCACACAAATACTGTCAAAATCCACTATGTTCAGTATCAAAATGTTTGTACATCACTTTGACAGAAGCCAACCTAATGCTGCCAAAACAATTACTTCACACAAAAGGTATGTAATTAAATCAACATAATAATATGTATTTCGTCAAAAAACCTGGTTCAAACCGTAAACTCATAAGAGCACACAGATTTCGCGGAACCCCTGATGCATAGCGCAATAGTATATTTCATTATAAGTGCGGAAAGCCTGTCATTGCAACGAGTTCCGACAAATGTCTAGCCGAGCCGAGGCACAGCCGACGGCGAGGGTAGACAGTCGGAACAAGTTGCAATGACGGTTCCGCACGTGTACTGAACAACTATTTTTAATACAGTTGCGAAAAAATGAAGCAATTTAATAAAATAATAAAACCGTAATGAAACTCGCAAAGAACATTTTTGAAAATGGCGCATAACGTAAAAGAATCGCAGAGATTTTTTTTGTTTACCTATTCTGAGTAGGCAAAGGGAACTATGCCTATACAGCCAAGTCTTCAGTAGATTTTTTTTATTGATATGAAATAAAAATGAAAACCTATAACTCATTGAATCAAATAATTAAATCTGATATTGAAACAAATTAGTAGCTTCTTTAGAAATATTTGCATGAATCATAAAAACTTCTATGATTTTATTTAGTAAATACTTCGTGGTTGTTTTTTTTTTAATGGACATTATTTTGACAGTTGGGAAAGAGAACGCACGAGTTCGGGAAAGGTAAAGAAAAAGCACGAGTACGTAATAGCCCACATCCCGAACGCTATACGTCCCTGCAATACGCCACTTTTTGAGCAACTGTATTAAAAAATTATTAGCGCAGCCTGCCGAAACCGGACAGGTTGTCGATAATTCGATCTTATTTCCAGAAACCACACGAAGCCTACGTCAGAGAGACTAAAAGGGCTTACAGAGCGGCCATCGGGACTATTTTCATCCAGACATTTTGATCTGCAGCGTCACTAGAGCTCTAGAGATCTAGCTTTGAATAGATAAACCACGAATGCAATAAAGAAAAACTCGCTTTGAACGTGGAGTTGCGGACACTAGCTCGTTATACAGTACAATATAACATCACGCGTGTTATAACTTGAAGTTGAACTAAGTTGTGATTGTTAAGACGATGACAATAGCTATTGACTTCTGATGTTTCAGTATTTTTGGACACGCCCACAATTTTTCCGATACCCTAGCGCCATACTACCAAGTAAGAAACAAATAGTCCAGGATCCGCGGTCCATTTTTGCACTTGATTACTATCAAGCTAATTTTGATGAGACGGCGAGACGCCCAACAATTTCCTGCACGAAACTCTCGAATTCTCGATTGTGGTAAGTAATAGGGGGTAGCAGGGATAAAATATGTTGGTTTGATGATTCTCAAAAGTGTTAAGTACAAACACTTTTGAGAATCATCAGCTGGGTTTTTTTTGTTAAATCTGATGATAATTATCTAAATTATTTGAAAAAATATTTGTCCTACAAAATGTATGGTTTGATTAAAGAGTCCCCATCCTTCCTTCCAATATGTATCGATAACGAAGTCATTAAAAATGATTACTTACTAACTGGGTTTTGGGGATTGAATATTTTCTATTAAACCCACTCTTTACAAGTTGCCTACAAGATTCTAAAAATTATATTAAGTGTTTGGCACTTACTCCACGCACCATCAATACTCCTGTACATCATAAACAACAGGCTAATACACTTTCTGGAGCCACAAATTCCAGAAGAGCAAGCAGGTTTTGTTAAAGGCAAAGACACGCGGGAACAAATCCTGAACGTTCGCCAAATTATAGAGAAAAGTCGGGAATTTAACAGCCCTGTATTGATATGTTTCATAGATTATACCAAAGCATTTGATTGCGTGGAGTGGGGCAAGCTGTGGGGGGTTCTTAAAGACATGGGAACGCCTCAACATCTTATTGACATAGTCCGATGCCTCTACCTACACATCAACAACCGCTCTTTCGTCAAAATAGACACCGACTGTTCAAATGCGTTAGGCAGGGATGCATCCTCTCACCTCTGCTCTTCAATATGTACGAAGAGTAATATCATTCAAGACTCTTTAGGGCTGGGACAAGGGGTTTACTGTTGGTGGAAAGTGGATTTCCAATCTGAGGTACACTGATGACACCGTTCTCCTTGCTACAACATTTGGCAACATGAAAGAGATACGGCACAGATTCGAAGTGGAAAGTGGCAAAGTAGGGTTTGCAATAAATAGGCAGAAAACCAAGCTTATGGTGGTAGATCGTGCGGGAAACCTATCGGGCGCCTATAACATCTAAGGCATCTATACTGTGGACAGCTTCGATTAACTGGGCTCCAATATAAGTAATGAAGGTAGCTGCGTCACAGAAATAAAACGGCGGATAGCCATGGCTAAAGATGCTATATTACGCCCCCGGAACATCTGGGAAAAACGTGGTATAAGTTTTAAAACGAAGGCCCGTTTGGTCAGAGCACTAGTTTTCCTGATTTTCCTCCATAGAGTTAATAATAATAATAATAATATTTATTTATTTTCAGGCTACTTTGGCCCATAGATAAATACCTTACAGACTAACATACATACGATATAATTGACAGCTTGTGTTAGTAAACAAAACCTTAAAACTATATTAGTATCACTACAGTTGCACTACGTCACTGTGCGATCATGTGGCACTTGCCCGCGGAAGCGTCGAAACACCACCTCCTGCGGCCAAAAGTCCTCTTCCAAGACGAGGTGCAGGTAGCATGTCGGTACTCGCACCACAAACGCCTTAAAGTTGACGTTGCGGCGCGACTCGAGCAGCTGCACTCTCGCCACGTACTTGATCTTCTGGCGCACGTACTCCACGATGTCCTCCGTCGTAGTGGTGTAATGTAGACGGGAGAGGTACAAAGGAGTGTTCGGCTTTGCGGCACGAATATGCACATTGGGCTCCGATGGAGCCGTGCCGCAGCGGTTCTTGATGGTTCGCTGACGGCGCTTCCTCCTCAACACCGTCACGAAACCATCATCAGCCTGGATCGGTTCCTTTTCAGGCACAGGCTTCTCGGAAGGAGCATTTTTCCCCACAAGTTAAGACATGGACAATCCAAACAAGAGTAAGACAGAGGATAGACGCATTCGAAATGTGGTGTTTTAGGCGGATTCTCCGAATTCCATGGACGGCCAAACGCACAAATGTGTCTATCCTTTACCAACTCGATATCAAGACTCGATGGTCAGCAGTTTGCCTACAGCGTATTTTGTCTTATTTCGGCCACATAATGCAAAGAGGAGATAGCAGCCTTGAAAAGCTGGTCATTGTTGGCAATACCGAAGGCAAGCGACCGCGAGGCCGGTCGCCATTTTACAAATTTGGAAGTGTCTGTCTTCCAAACGATTGGCTTTGAGAAAAAATTGTTTGTGGAACCTCAATGTCATTTTTAAAGACCTGTCTAATGACTATAGACACCCACACGTAGGTATAGGTTTGATGAAAAAAAAAATATAGTTTCAGTTCCATGTATGGGGCGACCCCCTAAATCCTTTTTTTTTATTTTTGTATAAAAATCGTAAAGCGGTTCACAGAATACTTGTAGAGTTTCAACTGTGTAGTCTCAATAGTTTCCGAATGAAGTGGCTGTGACATACGGGTGGACAGACGGACAAACAGACATGACGAATATATAAGGGTTCCGTTTTTTGCCATTCGACTACGGACCCCTAAAAAACAGCTGGTTTGTAGTAATTTTTGATGAGCGCGTTATCAATACATGTTGGATTTAGATAATGATCATCAGATAAAAATAAAATAGTTAGTAATAGATTTTTGAAAATCATCAAATAAATAATTATAATAATATATAATCAATATATATTTTATCCCTGCTGCCCCTATTACCTACCACAATCGAGAGTTTTCGTATAGGGTAATGTTGGCTCACGGAAAATTAGCTTGATAGTAATCAAGTGAAAAAATGTACCGTGGATCCTGGACTAACATTGTGACGCGGTCAATAATAATTTATAGATGAACGGATAGCTGTCAGTGGGGCGCAAAGTGACATACGTCCGTCTAGCACCGCGCCTAAGCGCTCACTGTCGGATTGCATACGTAAGAAAGAGAGCGCGATGACGCAACGCTCGAACTTCTTACAAACCATATAATAATTAATTATAAAATAATAATTTATTAAATAATCAAAAATTAAAAACAACCAAATTTTGTATTTAAATATGATACGTTATTGTTATAAATTTTAACAACGTACGTTCATCAGTAATACAGATATTTTTGTTGGAAGATCATTTTAAGAGGTTAGTTTACCATTTTTTTGTATCGAGAAAACTTTTCAAAAACGTGTTTTGAAAACAACGAAATTATCAGAAATATGTTCAAGATTAACATATATTTTTTCCGCCGTGTCAAACTGTATAGATTTGGCTAAAAAATTGTTCAATACAAGCCTATTTGGCTCTTGTCAGCGCCTTAATGGTAAGTCCCAGAGAGACCGGAAGAAAATAGTTAAGGCCGGAGTTGGCCTGTGCAAAACTCAGGAATTCACAGAAAAAACAAAAACACATCGTGTATGGGCGGGAGGCGCGGGAGCTCTCCTTTGACACCAGTAGGGCTATTGCGTATCTTTTTAATGTCAGTCGCTATCATAAGTGTTCATAGATTAACTTTAAATTGGTTATGGTTTGTTACATTTTTTTCTTAAAAACTCACCATTTGACAGTTATTTGATAGACACTACATGTTATCCACTGTCATTAAAAGATACGCAATAGCCCTGCTGGTCGTACGTAATTGTTTTAATATGATCGTTGAGCTGCTCTACTTGCCTATTAACTGACTTAAAAATAAACAAAAGTTATAAATACCAGAATATTTCCAGAAACCACCATAATAATGGCGAAATAAAAAAAGATGTTTTTTTATGGGGAATAATGAAACGAGCGGATAAAAAAAAACTTAGCGACTGCCGATGAGATTCTGTTTTAATAACTTGAGCGGTATGAATTTGAGTAAGCAAAGCATTAACAAAACTAACGACGAATTTTGATGAATAGTAAAATCCAGAAAGAGCTTACTTTTTGTAAGCTCTTTCTTGCTGGGTGGGTTGTGATTAATCCATTTCAGATATTAAAATTCTGGCCGTGCGACTAAATTACTAAGTGAGCGACTAGAAATACAGAAAGGGCAAATAACATAGTTTTACATAACGATACGTTACATTTACATTATTTCAATTCAAAATTCCTTGTGTTTTATTTTAACACACAATCTCAGTCACTCATACAAACAGGGCTGTTAGGGAAGCGAGCGAACTGAGATCCCGACATACCCGGCGAACCCGTTACTAGGAAAACTTGTATGCAAGAGCGAGCGAAGCGAGCTCGGGACTTGTGGCACCCCGACTCGGACCGTATTTTTTCTATACCACCCAGAAGTAGACGTCCCGTGAAGCGCTGCTCCTTCGACTGGGCTCAGGGAAGTTTAGTGGTTTTTATATACGGAACACTTCATTTAAGAGAAAATGTCAAAATAAATCATTTGCCAAATATCGAAAAAAAATGCAGAACGTAACGTTGACACCCAAACAAATATTAGGTCGATCAAATATTATGAAGCTACTCATTTGTATTTTAAGTAACTAAAATTTTTGTTTGTTAGTTGCTGTTCTGTTGATTTCTCGTCACTCGCAGTCAGTCGCTCCCTTAGTAATTTTATAAATACTTTTTCAACACACTTGCTTATAAAGTGGCTATAATTTCACCGCAAGTAGGCACATAATGACACCTATAATCAAACTGTGACTTTTTCGTTGCTATTATTCACTAGTGAGTTATAGGGTATTTTATTTTATTTTGTTACTATGTTCTTATAGTACATTATGGTACAAGTGTGTAACGTTGGTGATTACCGCTGAGGCGCCATTGAGACCCGAGCCGTCAGGTGAGGGTCTTAAGAAAGCCGAGGACGGTAATCATCAATACACACGTGTATCATACGACGTTTTTCAACACACTTGTGAAGAAAATAATACTAAAAAGTCATCTTCAACAGTTAAAACAAGTTCTGTTTTTTTTTTCACAATAGCGGGAAAAATTAATGCTCGCGCATCTACAGTTCTACCAACTTCAACAGTTAAAACAAGTTCTGTTTTTTTTTTCACAATAGCGGGAAAAATTAATGCGCGCGCAACTACAGTTTTACCAAGTTATCTATGCAGGCGAGAAAACACGGAACTAAAATAAATGTACTAAGTTTGACGTAGCGATGCATTTTTTCTTGACCGGTGGCGCCACTACTGTAACAATGACGATCGGCCATAGACTAAAAGAAAAGAAAAGAATGTGGTTTCTTTATTTTTTACTTTTCGCGGATGGAGTTTTAGCCACGGACAAAATGGGGATTTTTTTTTCTTTATTACAGAGAAAACAAAAGTTATATTATTTGAGTGAAAGATTCATTTAATAAAAAAGTATAAGTTGAAATTATCTATTTAAATTCAAAGTTGCATGAAATGGGGAAGCACTAGGTACTATTGAACACGATCTTTTTTGTATCGAAACTTTTTTAAGAACATAGCAACTCAACCAATAAAATTAAAAAAAAAATCCTATAACTCACTAGTGAATAATAGCAATGAAAAATTCACAGTTTGATTATAAGAAAAAGAAAGAAAGAAAAAATATTTATTTGGGACAAGCACAGGAACTACAAAAAATAATAATAACAAAAAAGAATATAAAACTAAATAAGAGAAAACCTGTGCGAGGCCAAAAAGGCTCCTATCTCAGCATGATGCTGCGATAAATGAAAACAAATACCGCAGCGCTGGTATTCTGATAGGGCCCACTGTGATGTCACGGTCACACCTACGGACACAAAATACATACACACAAAAAATAGATAATATAATACTCGCAAATAAAATAAACACTAAAGTCTGTAGTATAAAAATAAAGTATATAAACAAAACTTATAAAAAATATTAATAATCGGCTCGGGATTATAGGTGTCATTACGTGCCTAATTGCGGTGAAATTATAGCCACTTTATGAGCAAGTGTGTTGAAAATAAATTAATGTACCTAGTGCTTGCTCATTTAAAAAGATAATTTCAACTTGTACGTTTTTTAATAAATTTAACTTTTACTCAAATAATTTAACTTTTGTAATAAATGTAACTTTTTTAAAAAAAAATAAAGAAACTTCATTCTTTTAGTCTATGGCTGATCGCCATTGTATGACAGTATGACCATTTTAAGTGTGAATTTCATGGTGGCGCCACTGGTCAAGAAAAATGCATCGCTACGTCAAACTAAGTACATTTATTTTAGTTCCGTGTTTTCCCGCCTGCACAGATAAGTTGGACGAACTGTAGATGCGCGCGCATAGGAAAACCGATTATTTTTTCCCGCTATTGTGAAAAAAATCAGAACTCGTTTCAAGTGTTGAAGATGACTTTTTAGTATTATTTTCTTCACAAGTGTGTTGAAAAACGTCGTATGATACACGTGTGTATTGATGATTACCGTCCTCGGCTGTCTTAAGACCCTCACGTGACGGCTCGGGTCTCAATGGCGCCTCAGCGATAATCACCAACATTACACACTTGTACCATAATGTACTATTCTCAAGCGGCCAAAGAAATGTTCCTTCAACGATTGCTTCATGTCAGTAACATTGATGCCCAGCTCTTCCGACATACCCAAATACTTATAGGTTTCGATTGCTGAGAGGGATCTAAAAAAAGAAAGAGGGATCTTCCCTCGCTTGACGCGCATGACCGCATTTGTCCACACCGAATTCCATCCTGATGGTGCTACTGAAAGTTTCATTTACCCTCAATAGCTCGATCAGTTGCAAATTGTTGGGAGTTTCAGGTCATCCATGTGAAGCAGTTGAGATATAACCTGACCACCTCTCTTCAACCGATAGCCTAGACCTGAATCCTCTTTGGAAATAGCAATTGTTTCATTTCTATCAGAAAGTTAGATGATGTGGTCATTCTTGAAGTTGAATCGACAGCCTCATCATCGTCTTCCTCTGGGACGATAAATGATTTCCTGACAGGAGTATGTCGGTGACATTCGCTGCAAGTCCATCCCAAAGTTTCCGAGTTACGGATAGCTTGTATTTGCTTTTGTGTGAGCGCAGTGCGTGTTATATTTGCATGCACGACTTTCCCACATTTGCAACATTCTAATCCGGGGCTTTTAGTTGTGATTGTTTTGTTACAATTATCGCACTTCGTCATTGTAATATTGTTGGTTTAAATATTAACTAGTTGGGTGAATGAGATTCGTAAGTACTTACACCGCCGCTAATTACGTATCGTGTCAGCCGTGCATTGGAGTTCAATTAGGGAAACACGTTGATCTTGCCGTGTACTCGGTTGGGTTTAATTAAACTCTTAGTTGAAAGAAAACTTATATATTCAGCACAGGCCACAACTCTGTACCTGGCGATTGACATTGCCCTCCGTTTAAACGAATACATTAAATAATTAGATATATGCATAATACTTAATTTGTTCCGTTTTAGTTTAAAAAAAAATGACTTCTTCTATAACAGTTAGCCAGCGATGTACTTTTAAATTACGCACTTTAAAAAAACAAAACCTAGATAAGCGATTAGTTCTACATTAACTCTAATTACTTATCTACTTTTTACTACTTACTACTTGTTTTACAACTTACTATATATACTACTTTTTTTTAAATAGTATTGTTTTTTTCAAAAAAAAAAAAAAACGGTTTTTTTTTTATTTATCCAATTTGAATTGTAATGGGGACAATCAGTTCTTCTAGTATTAGTTGTCTGTTGTTTATTCGATACCTAAAACGATACTGCAACTAATGACAGTGCCTGTAATGGATAACAAAGTGTAAACAAACGGTATATTTACATATTTTGAATACGTTACTATTGTAAGCTAACTTCGTTTTTTAAAAATGAAACTGACATATTTATCATGTATGTTTAGCCATGGTCATATGGAACTAAAGCTGTGTATTTCACGTATTTCTATCCCTTCGCGGATTACAGACGTGATGGTACTTTATTTAAATCTGACTTTTATGTCGTAGGCAAAACGCGTGGTGCTGTACCTCGCACGGTCGCGGCCAGAGCGGCTGCTCGACGAGATGATGACGGAGCTGCAGACCGTGGAGACCCTCAACTGCCTCATCGAGCGCACGGAGACGCCGCCCTTCTACCGGCTCACGTCCATGCGTAAGGCCACCTCCGGACACAGCGATGGACCTTGCACCGGCTCACAGGTAACATAGCTCGCTAATTAACCAATTGACCACACTTATCGATGTTGATTCGGCTTGAACCGATCACGTGTCACCCACTTAGCTTCTTTCACGTTGTCTCAACTGAAAGGAGGCGACTGACGTTCGTGTGACCGTCGTCGTGCGTGTGAAATTATTAAAAAGAAATTAATTCCCCATTTGCTTCGGGTTTTTTTGTTAACAATTTGAAGAGTTTAATTTTTGAAGTGAAAACTTCTTTAGCGGCGTTGAGCACTTTGGGAAATTGTTCTGTGATGGGTATAAAATCTTAAACTCGCGTCAGGAAAAGTGACCACGTGACCCTGATCGAAAATTCGTCAGGACACGTGACCACGTGACCCTGATCGAAAAAGCGTAAGACGGATGGAGAGTAGACAGCTATCCCCTCTCTACGGCGCGGCGAAAATGTATGCCTGGGCCTTAATAATAATAATTATTATTATTAATAATAATATAATTAATAATAATAATAAAATTATTAATAATATAAATAATAATAATAATTAATAATAATAATAATTAATAATAATAATAATGATGACAGCTGTCAAAATTGAAACAGCTATATCTCGGAAACTATCGACCTTAGACTAGTTGTGTGTAGGGACAATTGATAGGTCTCAATGAGATCTACATTTCGGATGACAGCTGTCAAAATTGAAACGGCTATATCTCGGAAACTATCGACCTTAGACTAGTTGTGTGTAGGGACAAGTGATAGGTCTCAATGAGATCTACATTTCAGATGACAGCTGTCAAAATTGAAACGGCTATATCTCGGAAACTATCGACCTTAGACTAGTTGTGTGTAGGGACAAGTGATAGGTCTCAATGAGATCTACATTTCGGATGACAGCTGTCAAAATTGAAACAGCTATATCTCGGAAACTATCGACCTTAGACTAGTTGTGTGTAGGGACAAGTGATAGGTCTCAATGAGATCTACATTTCGGATGACAGCTGTCAAAATTGAAACGGCTATATCTCGGAAACTATCGACCTAAGACTAGTTGTGTGTAGGGACAAGTGATAGGTCTCAATGAGATCTACATTTCGGATGACAGCTGTCAAAATTGAAACGGCTATATCTCGGAAACTATCGACCTTAGACTAGTTGTGTGTAGGGACAAGTGATAGGTCTCAATGAGATCTACATTTCAGATGACAGCTGTCAAAATTGAAACGGCTATATCTCGGAAACTATCGACCTTAGACTAGTTGTGTGTAGGGACAAGTGATAGGTCTCAATGAGATCTACATTTCGGATGACAGCTGTCAAAATTGAAACAGCTATATCTCGGAAACTATCGACATTAGACTAGTTGTGTGTAGGGACAAGTGATAGATCTCAATGAGATCTACATTTCGGATGACAGCTGTCAAAATTGAAACGGCTATATCTCGGAAACTATCGATCTTAGACTAGTCGTGTGGGAGTTGGACATTTTGACCCTGAACGTTAACGATGTCGACTGTACAGTCAATAAAATACAAAAATAATTTATTTTGAACTAGACTGTACAATGTTTTTATGATGCTTAATCGGAGGCATGGGAAAAAATATTCCCGCTCCTCCTACCAATCGGAGTTCCGATCGGAGGACAGGGAAAGACAAAATAAATGGGTTAGCATAGTTATGGCGGAATAATTGAATTTTTAAATAATGAATTTGGTTTAACTATGTCGAATGATCGCAATCTTAGCACAACGAAATACAAAACTACTATTGATGCGGTCTTTATTAGACATTTAAATAGGTTCGAATCAAAACTGTTCGTTTCTTACTTCAGCTACCATAAACCTATCGTATCAGTTTTAGAGATTGGCGATGATAGTTCTGGTAATGATGATGGTGAAAAAGTCGTTGAAATTATGGATGAAAGTTGATTTTTCGGAGAGATAAACTTTTTAATGTGAAATAATTGTAATAGTTTTAAAGTGTTAAATTTTTAATGTAATATAAATTGTCATGTTTGTGTACGATAGCGCAATAAATCAATATTGTATTCTACCACATAAATGATAGTACTTTTATACTGATAAAGCAATTGGTGCAAAATTATTCCCTAACCATTCCAAAATATCAAACATGCTCAACGTTAATAATCAAGTTTTCACTTCTGCCGGCACTCCCGGAGTGCAACCCGTCTTTTTTTGTTTCAGTTACGTATATACTTTCATAAGCATACAGTAAAACCTGTTATTTTGGAAGTAGAACCTATATAAATAAAAAGAAAAGTCCTGACTGTCTGAGTCATCAGACGCCCTGTCCAAACTCTTGGCCCTTATAGATTCGATTTTCAGTGTAAATGATAATGTTAGTGGCCATTTCAGTTTCAAAACGTACCTGGTGCTCGGCTGCCACTCTTAGCTTTGCTTCTGTACTGTTGACAAGAGCCTAGCTTAAAAGGTCGGAATACTTCGTTGTCGGTATCGAATTTAATGACGTATTGACCTTTACATGAGAAAATACAGTATTTAATCTGCCCATCAGGACGCTACGGGAAGGACTGGGGAACTGGCGCCGGTCGAGAAAGGCACCATACACACGAAAAGGCATAGTGGCGAGGATCCGGCCAAAGCCAGGTATTTCAGTGCAAAATATTTTTTTAATGTACATTGTTTGAATTTTATGTTTCTCAGCATTTTCAACCTTACGTCATCATCATTCTGCTGCCGTTATCCCAATTTATTTGCGGGTATCAACATTGCGTAAAAGAAAAAAAAATACTTTACAGAAAATATATTCGTATTCGTAGTAATTTTTACCCGACTACGGCAAAGCCAAAGGAGGGTTATTGACTATTGTATTATTAAGTTGCACTCACAGATAGATAACGCTCATTGAGCGAAAAAACCGTACATATCCACTACGTTTATGGCATTTTTTAAACATATTAGGTATATGATAATTATTATGTTTTACAACAAGTGAAAATAAGTAAGTTTGTTCAAGCGCTACTATTTAGCACGAGCTCTTGTATCCGATTCTCTCAAGTCTGGCAAACTACAAAGTGTAAACGGACCCCACATGAAGATACCAGCCGAGAATTCTGAACATTTAGGTAAGTAACTCAATGAAAATAATGCTGCTAGGAAACGATGTTTTTTAGGGGTCTGACGCTTTACGGTAGAACTCAATGTAACGCACTCAAAGCATAGTAAAGTTATAACATTAAAAACTTGTATAAAAGTAACCAAGGCCTGCATTTAAGCACGGATAGAGACACAACGGCATTTACATGGACTTGACGTAACGCGCGAGTTGTGGGTATACTATAGGTTACACCTCTACCGAACCCTTCGGGTAATACAGGCGTTATGTTATGCCAGTAAAAAGAAAGAAAACGCCTGGCAATGTCTTGTTATTATTCTCAGTTACCTTCTTCTGTCAAATGTATAATGATCTCTTTTGGGTGCCCCCCCCCCCCCCCCCTGCTCTTGGGCAGAAGGGGAGTGTCAGACTTCTACTGACTAAAAACCAACCCATGTTCCGTCTCGTCATCTCTTTCGATAATCCGCATCCCCGACGGGCGTCGCGGTCGGCCCTTGCGGGCCCCTCCTTGCTGACATCTCTTTTAGGCGCGCGTGGAACATGAACGCGCCGTCGACACGGTCTGCCTAACGAACCTAATCTCTAACAAATATTAAACTTCCGTAAACGATCTCTCTAAAGTTTGATTTCAGTAAAACACAAGCATAAACATGAAACAGCTTATTCACTGAAACGTTCCAGACTTTTTTGAAGTAGTTTGAAGCCACCACTAATTGGGTATTACGTGCTACTTATCTGCAGATGCAGTATCTCCAATAGCAGCACAAACGCTCGTCTGCTCGTACTGAAGTACTCACACTTATAAATGGGTGGGATTTGCTATGATTAGGCAGTATCACCCATACCATCCAGTCTTCCACCCCGTTTGCGGGACACATAAGCTTTATGCATTTCAATAATCATTTTGACTGAAATGTTGACAACGGGATACACGCGTTTCATCCGCGTCATATCGCTCACTAATTAATACAAATTTAATAACAGATAATAATATCACAAATGTAATCCCCGGAGAGATAGACAGAGGTGTAACTAATTGTACACTAATGTACACCCACAGTTCGCCAGTTATGTTGAAGTTTCAGTAATAATAATAAAGTATCTTGGGGTTCAGTAATTGATTTCCAGAGTGGAGGCCAAAAAATAGAGGTAATTTAGTGAACCGACTGTAGTGTCCTGTAGTATAGTTATTGTTTGCTTATAATATGATAATCAGATTGCCTGGGAGCCCGCTTCGGCACTTTTCTGTGTACCGTTCATATTCAATAACTCATATAGCATCCTATACCCAAGACAGAAGCTAGGCCATGGTCATTACTGATAGTAGCTTGCAAGAATACGACCGGGCAACAAAAGATTTACATATTGAAAATTAAGAGCCTAACAAGCGCTCGCTCGATGGAGAAACTCGATGTATAACGTTATTTGTAACAGGATATCGAATATCTACAACGGTGAGGCCGCGCCGCCACTCATATAATCAAATTTTTGTTATACGCCGCCGCGAGCGAATTTAGAGCACAACAACGAACGGTTGTACAACCTCCAAAAATTTGTTGTTTTTAACAACGGCGCACACGTAGAGTGGTCCAAAACTTAGTTGTTTTTCTTCTCTTTATAGTATTGTCACACTACCAAATAAGATTGTAGTTTGAAATGTATACACTATAAGCTATAATAAGTTTTTTGAGTGAGTAAAATTTAACTGTAACTGCTTTGACTAGATATAATTCATATATTTGACTGGTTCAAATTGAATGTTGAAATATACCGTGTTTTTACAATGCCTGTTTAAAAAAACATAGATTACATTAACGAGTAAGCTGTATATGTGCCATACTTTATTAAACAACAAATTGTTAAACAATATTAGCAATGTTAGCAATATTGCACATTGCATAGTTGTTTAATGGTTATTAAAAATAAGCCCCTCAAATCTAATACCGAGCTAAATTAAAACTGTTACCGACGGAACAGGAGTATTGTACCAATACTAACTTTAAAGGTTATCAGGAAAACGCCATACTCAAGACTAGTTAACATATTTAATAAGCTTCCGGAAATTTTTAAATCCCTTCCATACGACTCATCTTTTTCGAAACAGTTGAAGTCTTTGTTAATAAACTAAGACACACCATGCACGCACAATGGTCCACCTTAAGGACTAAGTGCGGAAACCTAAAACCCCATAGAGAAAGACACACCATGGAGGTATGCCCCGCTTGGGCGGAGTTCCGCCGTGTTCTCGTAGCGGCGACCGTCCGCGTCGCCGTCCGTCCGTCTTATGACGACGACAGGCCGTGTCGACGGCGCGTTCGTATTCAACGCGCGCCTCAAATAGATGTCAGCAACATGGAAAGGGCCAGCAAGGGCCGACGCTCGTCAGGACTGCGGATCGTTCGAAAGAGATACCGCGGCCTCGGTACAAAGGGCTAAGAAGGAACATGGGTGGTTTTTAGTCAGTAGAAGTCTGACACTCCCTACCGCTCTGTCCAGAGCGGGAGGAGTCATTTGATAATTTCCCACCCTCCATAAAAAAAGATACCTACTAGCTGAATGAAACTGGGAGCATAATATTATGCTCATGTAAATAGAACAAACTACAACGAAAAATACAAAAGTAAAATTATATGTAGAGAGAACTAAGTGACCGATAAACCAAATTGATTAAACCCATAACCGCACAAATATACATGTATCTTTCAAAAACCACTCAGTATGCATTAACCATCCATTAAAATCAGTATGCTTTAAATTAACACTCCCATGATATTCACGTGAGACTCCCATTACACCCATTTAATATCCCCCCCCCTCCCTTTTATAGGACCCACTGATCCTTTATGAATTACTAGCTGATGCCCGCGGTTTCAACCGCGCGGATGTCGGTTATCGCTACCGATGCCGGTTATCGCCTATGTCCTTTCTCGGGTCTCAAAATATCTCCATACCAAATTTCATGCAAATTGGTTCAGTAGTTTAGGCGTGATTGAGTAACAAACAGACAGACAGAGTTAAATTTCGCATTTATAGTATTAAGTATGGATTCTTCAACGCGTAACCGTTAAGGAGTAATACCATCTATCATCAGTTCATCAACATGAGCTGATGGGTACCAGATGCGAATACTTGAATAGCTTTAAAAAAACACGTGGTACCCAGTCTAATATTTTTTATTTAATACCCAAATTCATTTTACTTAGTCGCCGCGTTTAAGCCAAAAAATTACCGAAAATCGTGCCCGTTTATGAGTGGCTTATCAACAGATGACCTATACACATAATTATTTGGAAATTGCATTCACTGTTGAACCTGGTGCTCAGCTTCACTTCTTCTTATCGTGTGGGCAGTAAGGTCTAACGTCCACTCACCCTAGTGTCAGGGTTTCTAAACCGCCTCAAGGGCCTCTGACATGGTTTGACGACCACCATTTGGCGGTTCAAACAGAACTGGTTTGTTTTTAGCTTCACTGAATCCAGTCGTCTTTATCAAGGGCAAACAGAAGGTATTTATTAGGTTACTGAAAAACCGTCAGCTAACTTTGATTAGAGCTAGGAGGGACCAAGTATTTATCAGTTTTTTTTTTTTTTATTTAGGTAACAAAACTGTTAAAGTTAGCCAGTTAGCCACAACCATTTTTTTCCTAAAGTCTTTTTCTTTTAATTTTTGTTTATTGAGAATATAGTAACAATTTTAAGCTAAGGGTTGAGCTTTTAAAACTGTATAGGTATGCCCGCGACTTCGTTCGCGTGAACATTTTGACGTGTACGTGTCAGAGCGGTTTCGCACCAAGTCCGGTCTGAATCCGATCCGAATCCGTGAAAGTACTGTCCGGAGTAGTCATAGAACTATTTATATGGTAGTTTACGCACTAGATCCGATTTTTTTCCGTTCTAGTGCGTAAACCGGCCTTGTCGCAAAACCCTTTTTTTTTTTTTTTTGGGCGGGTGGTAAATCATCAAATCACGTCCCGCTCTTGGGCAGAGCGAAAGGGAGTGTCAAACTTCTACTGACTAAAAACCACTCATGTTCCTTCTTAGCCCTTCATGTCGAGGCCGCGGTATCTTTGTGAACAACTCGCAACCCCAACGGGGGCAGTCTTCACCTCATGTTGATGAGCTGATGATGGAAGGTATAACTCCTTAACGGTTTAAAGTTTGAGAAAAAATCCCTAATAAAATATTATGGGGACGTATTTATGGTTGTATTCTCTCAGTTGATTACTGGAAGGTATTGCACTCCTTAACTGTTAGGAGTTAAAAGCAATAATTAGGGAATCTAGATTAGGTATAGGTTGAAGTTGGGTTTGGTTTACATTGTTTCATTGATTTCTTTTGTTTTGCCGAACAAGTCTGTTTTTGTTTTTTCCATTTTTATATACATAAATAGATTTAATCAATAAGTACTAAGTTACTAAGTTTGAATTCGCGCTAATATTTTGAGTGCTTTCGAGCTTAGGTTTTAGTAGTTCAATGGAAAATAGTTCCGCGTTCAAGTAGTTATTGACCCAAAATGAATGCGTTTAAGTCGAAACTCGAAAGTTACTCGAAATAGTCTAGAAAGTATAAAGAGGATTGGTGCATGAGTACCTCGTTGGTTCCATCAGAAAGGGGTTTGAACATTTTTTCTAAAGATGGCATATCAACATGCCCGCCAATTTGTTTTTTTTTTCGAAATCGCGGCCCACGGTGAGAGTAGTGTGTATGAATAGAGGACACTTAGATGAACAAAAAAATTCCAATATCACCGTATGCCAAAGTGTTGCGTTACCGAGATATTTGAAGGTACAGATCGACAAATGAGTACCTACAATGACCACACCAGCACGCTGGTTGATTACCACTTTCATCGCGGGCCGCGATTTCGAACAAAAATCAAAATGGCGGGTAGGTTGCAGCAGCGGAGTCTGGATTTGTGATGGATGTGTGTTATCTTACCATGTCAAATGAGGTGGGTCTATTGAGGCGAGCTACTGAGCTGGCTGGTCTTCCTCAGAACAAGCCCGAAACTGTATACCATTGTACTACTACATAGCATAGCACGTCCATTTCAGCCCTAAGACAATATCTGTCTTACAAGCTTGTATACCTTCACTCAAATGTTCTTGTCAGGGCTGATAGGCCGTTCAGACAATAGGTCTGTATTGTATTTACTCTACTCAAATAACGGGGGGTGAAATAATAAAATAACCCCTCACGCTCTGGGCAAAGCGTAAGGGAGTCAGACTTTTACTGACTAAAAACCACCCATGTACCTTTTGCCAAGGCCGCGGTATCTCTTTCGAACAACCCGCAGCCCTGCCATTCTCCCTTAGTAGGTACTCGTAATTTCCTAGTCTTAGTTTTTAACAATTTCATCGTTAATAACGACAATTTTTATCAGTCATCATTCTCCTGACCATATCCTAATTTATTTGGGGTCGACACCGTCGGCTGTGTCTTCTTTTTCCATACTTTTCTATTACGCGTCATCTCAGCAATCACCAACCACGACTCTGGTCTATCTCTACTCTTATAGCCATCTACATTCATACGTAACCTTTTCCACACTATATTTACCGCTATATTTTCGCATGACATTTCCATACCAGGATAATATAACGATTTAAATCAATGGGTCTAAGAAATAAATAGGAAAACCAGTGTATATGGTACTTCAAAAAAGCCTAGGTAACAAAGAAAAGTCACTGGTATTACGCATTATAACCAACGGCTTGGTCAACAAGATGGATGAAAACCAACAGGTCATTCTTTTTTTCCAATGGCGTTCTAGTGAAAGGAAAAACTCATAAAATATATAAATATCTGCTTCCACACAAGTTTTTACGCATTAAAAACAACCGTTTATCTTTCCGTTATAATAAAATACAATTTGGTTCAGACCAAAGCTGATTTCAAACATTATCTTATGAGATAAAACCTTACTCCATACTTGTATTACCAAATCTTAATGTTAATATATATGTAGCTGTGAAAATAATTCATATAATAAAAAAAATAAGCCTCGCTGAAGAAAGTTTCACCCTGTATAGTTCAACTGCGTCACACGCTCTGCCTAGAAATAAAACGCAAAAAAAAATAGAAACGATACCTTAAAGCTTCGTCCAAGCAATGCTGAAGTAGTTACGGCAACCGATGATGCAGCAGCTATGCAAGAGGAGAAGAAAGTTCACAGTTTATTAGCACTGGTCAAGTCAAGTCTTTGTTCGCTCACATACACTTACACAAAGTATCTTTTTACTGCACTTTTTTTATTTAAATTTACACACAAAAAATTCTAAACTTTCGCGAATTCTCTGAGATTCTCAATTAACGAGTACAGATTTCCGCGCGCGGACTTGCACTTGTGCACGGAGGATATGACGTCACTGCAGGTTCGCCGCCGTACAACCAGTGATATGGAATTCGCCCGCCGCTGGCGAAACATACGGCGTTCCACGGCGCATCACAAATCACCTGCCCTTTGAATCTCGCCCTTACTACCATCGCACGTTGATTTAAATTGATTCGAGTATTCAAACTGATGAATTACTTATTAAAACTGAAAACACGTTGCGTTGCGCACTGGGAGAGGCGCCCAGGGCTTGCAAATGTTCATCTAGCTAGCTAATTGATAGTCTCGGATGACTTGACATGTCAATAGTATTTAATGTGTTGTTTTGTCGAATTAGATAAGGTTAGAATAAATTGCATTGCCCCGTGTGGTGCCGGGTTTAAAGAATGCCACCACCCCGTCTCATCCAGCGGGTGTCGTAAGAGGCGACTAATAGAATACTTATCATACTTACATTTAAAATATATGCACAATAGCATTCCCAAGGAGGGTTGACGTCAGGCAGGCGGCCGGTCATAAAAAGAACTGCCAAAACCCAAAGCAACTTGAAGACATGTTACGCCGACCCCAAATAAATTGGGATAAGGGCAGGAGAATGATGATAGAATAAATTGCATATTTTGCGTACCTACTGCAGGAGGCATAATTAAGTATTCGATTCACCCCAGCTCGCCGAAATAGTTTGTCTTGTAGCCATATTTCCCATTGCTGAACAAAGGTCGCCCTTATTTTTTTTGATCTCATTCCACGAAAATATTGTTTTTACCATTGCCACTCGAAAAAGGGCATTTTATTCATCGATAACAGTGAATAAAACGCTCTTTTAGTCACTGAGTGAATAAAGACATTTTGAATTAGGAACAAACACGAATTACGTATAGTGCGCGCGGATCTAGTTGGCCGCGCCTAAGGTGGCGACAGGGGTGAGGGGGCGGGTTGCCTACAGCTCGCAATGCACAGGAGACTATAATTAGACAGTGATGACCAATCTCGAGATATCGTGAACAATATTAATTATTGTTCAATTTATTGAAAAGAATACTTAAATAAAAAAACAAAAACATGCCTAAGGCGCGGCCAACTAGTTCCGCGCGTACTATACAAAAAAATCGCTGCTGCTGAAAGTACGTACTGGGTGGCTGAATGGAGCTATTCCATACCAAATTTTAAAAAAATATCCCGCCAATTTAGTTACGTTCTTTTCTGTCTTTTATTGTGGTTGTTTTGTGTTATTGGAAAATCTATTAACATATAATTAAGTAATTATAATAAAATGAGTTCTTCCGATGACGAAAATGAGAGACTGACTCCGGAATCATTTCGTTCTAAAGCAGCAGTAGATGATTTGTTTTGCTCCAAAATCTCGGGAGTTGTACCTGAAAACATACAATTTGTTCTGCGACTGGAAAACCATGAATGGCGCCAATTCCTTCTCTGAGTGCATATTTCTTAACTATTTCAATGAATTAACCAAGACTACGAAGCCGTCGACACTTTGGAGCATATATTCTATGATAAAAGCCACAGTGAGAATCAAACACAACATTGTTAATTCAAAATACTCAAAGTTAGTGACATACTTAAAACGTCTATCCGTGGGTAATAAGCCAAAGAAATCCAGAGTGCTTAGCTCCGAAAATAAATACCATGCTCCTATTTATTTTCTCACAGTCAATGGTAAAAAGTAGAGTACACAACACGTGAATAAAAAATTTATCTCGGTAGGTACTTGTATCCCTCGCTCCGTTCAGGATTCTAGAGTATAGAATCCCTCGCTACGCTCGTGATTCTACTCTAGAATCCTTCGCTGCTCTCGGGATCCAACTTCGTACCTCGAATTAAATTCCCTTTTTATTCACTTGTTGTATAATCTACTATTTTACCATTGCCACTCGAAAAAGGGCATTTTATTCATCGATAACAGTGAATAAAACGCTCTTTTAGTCACTGAGTGAATAAAGACATTTTGAATTAGGAACAAACACGAATTACGTATAGTGCGCGCGGATCTAGTTGGCCGCGCCTAAGGTGGCGACAGGGGTGAGGGGGCGGGTTGCCTACAGCTCGCAATGCACAGGAGACTATAATTAGACAGTGATGACCAATCTCGAGATATCGTGAACAATATTAATTATTGTTCAATTTATTGAAAAGAATACTTAAATAAAAAAACAAAAACATGCCTAAGGCGCGGCCAACTAGTTCCGCGCGTACTATACAAAAAAATCGCTGCTGCTGAAAGTACGTACTGGGTGGCTGAATGGAGCTATTCCATACCAAATTTTAAAAAAATATCCCGCCAATTTAGTTACGTTCTTTTCTGTCTTTTATTGTGGTTGTTTTGTGTTATTGGAAAATCTATTAACATATAATTAAGTAATTATAATAAAATGAGTTCTTCCGATGACGAAAATGAGAGACTGACTCCGGAATCATTTCGTTCTAAAGCAGCAGTAGATGATTTGTTTTGCTCCAAAATCTCGGGAGTTGTACCTGAAAACATACAATTTGTTCTGCGACTGGAAAACCATGAATGGCGCCAATTCCTTCTCTGAGTGCATATTTCTTAACTATTTCAATGAATTAACCAAGACTACGAAGCCGTCGACACTTTGGAGCATATATTCTATGATAAAAGCCACAGTGAGAATCAAACACAACATTGTTAATTCAAAATACTCAAAGTTAGTGACATACTTAAAACGTCTATCCGTGGGTAATAAGCCAAAGAAATCCAGAGTGCTTAGCTCCGAAAATAAATACCATGCTCCTATTTATTTTCTCACAGTCAATGGTAAAAAGTAGAGTACACAACACGTGAATAAAAAATTTATCTCGGTAGGTACTTGTATCCCTCGCTCCGTTCAGGATTCTAGAGTATAGAATCCCTCGCTACGCTCGTGATTCTACTCTAGAATCCTTCGCTGCTCTCGGGATCCAACTTCGTACCTCGAATTAAATTCCCTTTTTATTCACTTGTTGTATAATCTACTATTATTTTTCGAATGAAATTTGTCACACAATTTATGAAAAACGGATTTACAAGTTGATGGCGGTTTTCGTAACCGCTCAATTCAATTCAATTTTCAATTCAATTCGTGTTTCAATTGTGAAATAGTTGACTACTGTTGAAAACGTTATGTTATTTGTTACGTAGGTGTCTATAGATAGGTCTTTAAAATAATATTGAGGTTTCTAAAACCATTTTCCCTCAACGATTGACATCGTTTGAAAGATAGATACTTACGAAGAGGTAAAATGTGTCTGGCAGGGGGTTGCAACTGTCAGAAGTATCCGGCAATGGATGACAAAAAATAAAATCATCAAATGATGCCCTCCCGCTCTGGGCAGAACGGTAGAGAGTGTCAGACTTCTACTGACTAAAAACCACCCATGTCCCTTTTGTAATGCTAATGTTTTTGTAGCCCTTTGTGTCGAGGCCGAGGTATCTCTTTCGAACAACCCGCAGCAAAATATGGTTTCACTTCTTTATAGCGCTGTCTTTGTCTAGCAAGTGATTTTAAATCGGTTATAACTGAACCATTTTTTTAAGGTATTACGCTAGTGTTTTTTTAATGTTGCCTATCTTTTTATTTACTTACTGTTTTCAAATCCCTATTTAAAAATTAGTCAGTATCTAATTAGGCCATCAAAAGGCAGTTTTTAATGTCTTTATTTACAAATGTAATTGATTCTAGTATTCTTAGTATTCTAGTAGAAATAATAAATAGTAAAATAATAATAAATAATAGACATTGCAGTATCGTATATTCACATGCATTTTTTTAGTAATAAATAAATCGTTCGCAACTAACTAACGTTCGTTCGTGTCCCCACTTGATAAACCGTAGCGTAGACACAAGTAGGAATAGGTATGCGTGGTATGCAGAAAGGATACAGTGAGTATTTGTGTTTGATTTTAGCACACAGTTTTTTCGACATGTTGTTTCCAATTTAAATGAGAGGTAAAAATACCTAATAATTTGAATTTATAAATTTCTTTTGTTTATTAATTTATTTATTTCATTTGGGAAAACAAACAGTAGTATATTAAGTATACACACAACCTTAAAACTTCTTAAAATTAAAATTAACAAATATACTACCCACAAAACTTTCCACAGATTACTATGTTATATAATAAAAACAAACTGTAAACAAACGTTATCTGTAGCAGGGCTAAATCAAAGAAAACGAAATTTAAAGAAAAATAAAGATAAACAATATTTTATAAAAGATGAGACAAACTATAAAAGATGAGACAAACTTTAGTACTAGTCAACAAGTTCTTTTAGGGTCAAAAAATTTTCTCCGTCTCCGAAAAATATGTACGAGGCGTCCGTCATCGGTTCGGACTAGCGTGTAGGTATAACATTTTTTTTCCATCCCAAAAAAAGTGCACAACGCCGCTAAAGAGGCTTTCACGTCATAAAGCTTAACTCCTGAAAATGTAGCACCAATATTTATAACTTTTCCGGGGGGTTGAAAGTATGGCCAAAAACTATACTCGGGTTTGCGTAAAGAACAATGGGAAAAAGCGTCCCCACCCTTGTAACTTCTCATATTTGTATATCATTAATATAGTTCAATATGATTGGTGTAAGTAAAAACAAATCTTCTATATATTATATCTATATAAATAAAAAGAGAAGTCCTGACTGACTGACTGATTGACTGACTGACTGACTGACTCATCAACGCCCAGCCCAAACCCTTGGACCTAGAAAGCTGAAATTTTGCACAGAGGTTCCCTTTATATGCGTATCATATGTATATCATTAATATAGTTCAATATGATTGGTGTAAGTAAAAACAAATCTTCTATATATTATATCTATATAAATAAAAAGAGAAGTCCTGACTGACTGACTGATTGACTGACTGACTGACTGACTCATCAACGCCCAGCCCAAACCCTTGGACCTAGAAAGCTGAAATTTTGCACAGAGGTTCCCTTTATTATGTATGCAAGGAATAAGGAAGGATTTTTCGAAATTCAACCCCTAAGGCCCGTAATCCACCAAAGCGGAGAGGAGAGGAGACGAGAGGAGATGTGTTTGAATAAACCAATCCGATTTCGTTATTTCCACATCTCTTCTCCGCTTAGCTTTGGTGGAAATGGGTCAAGCGGAGAGGAGAGGAGATGTCTCATTTTTCTATAGAATTTTGTGCAGCGAGCGAGCAAGCGGCGCGGCAGAGCGGAGAAGTGTCTAGTCGGGCGGCCGGACTGCGCTGCCTTCTCCGCGCGCCTCGCACGTCCCGAAACGTAGACATAACTTGACTGTTTTCGATCTCTCACAGCTCACATCTCTGCTACACACAGCTCACATCTCCTCTCCGCAACGCATCTCTTCTCCGCTTTGGTGGAAATAACCTACCAGCTTCGCGGCACATCTCCTCTCGTCTCCTCTCCTCTCCGCTTTGGTGGATTACGGGCCTTAGGGAGTTAAATAGGGGATGAAAATTTGTATGGAAAATCGTCATTTTCACGCGGGCGAAGCCGCTGGCAAAAGCTAGTTATATAAATAAAAAGAGAAGTCCTGCATGACTGACTGACTGACTCATCAACGCCCAGCCCAAACCCTTGGACCTAGAAAGCTGAAATTTTGCACAGAGGTTCCCTTTATAACGTAGACAAGGAATAAGAAAGGATTTTTCGAAATTCAACCCCTAAGGGAGTTAAATAGGGGATGAAAGTTGGTTTAGAAAAACCGACGTTTTCACGCGGGCAAAGCCGCTGGCAAAAGCTAGTATATTATATTACCTATATGTTTGTTTTTGATAGGGTTCAAATTGTATGTTTTTTTTTTAATGTTTTTTTCAAGATTGTGATTCTGAAGCAAACATTTCATTAGAATGATTGAAACGTATAACACGTTTCAATCATTTGGAAGTTTAACAGTACGGACATGTCATCGCCATCAGCGACATGAGCAACACACATAGATGGTCACATAATCAAGCGCTTATTCCCCGATGGCAACTCCATTTAATTTCGTTAATTGAATGTCCGATGTCGAATGAGATCCTTTGTCATTAGTCCTTTGGCTTTAGTAATGTCAGGCAGGAGACCTATTGCATAGTTTCTGTCACTGATACATGTTTAAATACACTGCTAGTCGTCGATCGATTTGTTGGAAACTAATTTGTTAGCAGAGTATGGCTTCTAACTCATACGTGTAGTAACTATATTTTCAAATATTTTTGAGAATTCTGCAAGAAATAGGTACTATTGGTCTGTATTGGCTAGGTTCCTTGGAATTTCTACCTTTCTTCGGTATTGGATTCATTATCGCTATTTTTAGTCGGGAATATTTTCTTCCAAATATTGATTTACAAGGTATACTGCTCTGTCAAGAAAGTAACGGGAAAAGATCAATAATACCTACACAAAATGTTCAAATGCACAAATTCATCCGAATTTATTTTATCACCTTCAAAGTATGCAAGAAACGATACACCTACGCCAACGAATAATCCAATCATCAAAACATTTTTTAAACGCTGTTTCCGGAATTGAGTTCAGTTCTCGCCGCGAATTCTTCTTTATGTCTTCTACCGATTGAAAACGGGTGCCACGAAGTGGTAATTTGAGTTGAGGAAAAAGAAAGAAGTCGGCTGGAGCCATATGCTGGTGAATATGGTGGCTGCTCGATGGTATTTGTTGAGTGCTTGATCAAAAATTCTTTCACAATGATGGCCTTAGAACTTTCTTTTCACAAATCAGGCCTTTTTCGTCGAATTTCCGCTCTTTGTGGAATTTAAGAGAGCGTTTGACCTTCCAGCAAGAATTCCGAGTGCAAAACACCGCGATAGCCAAAGAAAACAGTCAACATGACTTTGACTTTTCGACTTTGGCGTGATTTTTCTCTTTCGGTCCAGTTGGAAGGCGCCACTCCGAAGCTTGTTGACTAGTTTGCATGTCAAACTCGTAAACCCACGTCTCGTCACCAGTAACAATTCAATTCACGTTGTTATTGATTGAGGTCCCGATACCGCACTTTATACGCCAGTGTATCAATGTTAGCGTCCTCAACGACGCAGCGGTATGATGATGCTGATGATCAAGGGGTCTGGTATAAGGAACGTCGCATACATCGCAATCTATCAGTGGGTTCCTATATGATGATTTCCCAAACGTAGCATGCGCAATAAAACTAACAAATTTCAGAAAAAAAAAACTTAATTAGTAGTGCTAGATTTCCTCAACTACAAATTGTAATTTTAGTAGTTGTGTGTCAAAGAGTCTACGACCGCCGTCTACTGTGCTCAAATTTGGGTTACCCACTTCCCTAATTGTTACCAAGTTTCACCCTTTCACGAGAGGACGTCAACCTTCCTCTTGTCTGTGTTCTACTTATTTGCCGATTTCAGCAATTCAAGAGTAAAAGTAAACTGGAAATCTCAAACAACTGGAGTTCTGTAATGAGGCTGATTAGTATAAAAGTGATACCTCACTTTTCTGTAGTTTTCGCGGGTTGCACGACATTGGTCAAGTCTGATATTCGCCAAATCAGCAATTCGTCAAATTTGATATTGGTCAAACCTGTAGTTCGTCGAATCGTCTGTTTGTCCACACGCCAGGAAGGTAACCACAATTTTATAGCTTTTTGTTTTATTAAATAGCGATCTAACAAAATTTCAGTTTTAACTTTGAAAATCCATACAATAAATGTATAAAATCAAACTTTTTCCATTGCACAAACTACAGAATGAAAAACTTGTTTTACTTAGTTTGTTTCGGCATGAAAGTTAATTTTTTAGAGGCTTCGCACTGAAAGTGAAACCACTGAAGTAGGTCAGTAACCTGCGTTTAATTTTATTGCTAGACAAACTTGACAGTAGGTAGAGTTGTGCAATTGAGCTTTGCTGTTCAAACTTTACGACAATTATCTTACACGATTCAAATGTGTGTCTTACATACCGATTGCCGGCTGTTTGTCCGATGAATAGGATTATCAGTCTCTGTTAGGTAGGATTGTCTGTCTAGCGGCCCGTCGGGCTGTGAAAGGGATGCAACACCCTCTATCACCCCTCACCGTCACTCCGTGCATTCTTTCTTGTTAGGCCGCCAATTCGGAGAAGCGTTTCTTACAGCGTGCAGCAGGGCGTTGGTACTGCCTTACTGACTAACTTGGCTTCACAACTCCAACCTACCGGGAACATCTTTGCGAACTTTGCAGCAAACGTCCCTTTTGATGTTGGATGTAAAGTTCGACGCACAGTTCCGAACTGAAAAGAATGTAAGGCCCGCTTTTGCGAATACTATAATAGACAGTATACTACATACAAGCTACAATACTAAGTATTACACACACAAATGAATACTTTGACTTATGATTTTCAAAGTATTGAATACCTTCACATTATTCCTTTCCTTCCTCAAGTCATTAGGCAAAGTATTTATTTGTGTGTGTTTTTTGGTGAAACAGTATAATTCTTATAGCTAGTTTTTGTAACTCAATAAACTTGCGTTAGTGCCTTGTGACTGTTGTTTCGTTTTATTTGTTTTTCTGTCATTCAGAAAAGTATGTAATGATCTAATTGAAATAAATGCTATACTACCGATGTGTGATGCAAGGGAGGATGATTGTGACGAAAATATCTTGGATCGCGCTGCAAGTAGCTCTGATGAGCTTAGTTCGACTTTGCCCCCACATCGCCGGATTTGGTTGTGAGTCAAGAAATAGAAAGCCAAGATGACTCTACTGAACAATTTCAAACGTCTTCAGAAGCATCAATGCCAGAATCACCTTCTTATGAAGATGCCCTAGATGATGGTGATGATACTGGACGACCAATAATCTCAGATGATATAGCTGAGATAGCCACTAGAGTGACTCTACGAGATACAAGACAAATACGACCGCCTATTACATTCGGAGATTACGTCATGATGTCAGATGAAATTTTTAATCAGATCAATGAACCTAAAACCTACAAAGAAGCAATTACTAGTATGCATAAAGATCAGTGGGTCAAAGCAATGGAAAGTGAGGTGAAATCTTTAAAGGAAAACAAAACCTGGATAATGGTGGACCTTCCTAAAGACAGGAAGCCTATATCCTGTAAATGGATATATAAAATCAAAACCAATGCTGATGGCTCTCTAGATAAATTCAAAGCAAGACTAGTTGCTAGAGGATATACACAGAAAAAAGGCATTGACATGATGAGACTTTCAACCCAGTTGCTAAGATGTCGACAATAAGATCAGTCTTAAGCGTTGCTGCAAATGAAGGCCTAAAACTCACACAGTTTGATGTATCAACTGCTTTTCTCTATGGTTCACTGAGTGAAGAAATATATATGAATCAACCTGATGGTTACTCTGATGGATCTAACAAGGTTTGTAAACTCAAGAAAAGTTTGTATGGTCTCAAGCAAGCACCTCGGTGTTGGAATAAATGTATGGTGGATTATTTAAAAACCATTGGATTCAATCAATGCGATACCGACCCCTGCCTGTTTATAAGAAACCGTGCGAGTAACAAAATTATTCTAGCTCTCTATGTAGATGATGGTTTGGTCGCTGCAACAAATCAGGAAGATTCTGAAAAGTTAATGAGAGAATTGTAGAGAAGATTTAAAATCACAATAAAAGATGCGTCCTATTTTCTAGGATTAGAAATAGAGGACCATGACGGTAATATAAAAGTGTCGCAAAAGCACTATGCTCAGAAAGTTTTAGATCGTTTTGGTATGAGTGACTGCAAACCTGTAACCACTCCTATACAAAAAGATGGACTGCCTGATCTGGATAAAGAGGTAGTAGACCCTGCTTTATTTCCGTATAGAGAAGCTGTGGGAGCACTCGCATATCTGACCGTTGGAACCAGACCAGACTTAGCATATGCTGTAAGCGTTGTATCCCGGAGTCTAGAAAACCCTTGTAAAGAAGACATCCAGAGGCTGAAACGTATCCTAAGATACATCAAAGGAACTTTCAACTATGGAATAGTTTTTAAGAAGAGCTGCAATGCTGGAATTCTAGAATGCTACAGTGATTCTGACCATGGTGGAGACCAAAGTACCGGACGTTCGACATCAGGCATATTATGCTTATACTCTGGAGGAGCAATATCTTGGACAAGCCGACGACAAACATGTGTTGCGATATCAAGCACCGAAGCTGAATTGGTTGCTGCCAGTGAAGCGGCTAGAGAGATTGTCTGGATCAAAAGACTCTTTGGTGAAATATCTAAATTGAAAGAAATACCTAAGCTAAAGGATGATAATGATGCAGCCATAAAGATCTCACACAATCCAGAACTCCATAGAAGAACTAAGCATATTGCAATTCGACATTTCTATGTGAGAGAACTCGTTGCTAATGGAGAAATACGTGTAGAATACGTTCCCAGCGAGTTCCAACTAGCGGATATACTGACCAAAGCATTACATTTAAGCCACGGATTGTATCAATCGCAAAACAAATTGGTTTGATATAGTAATAGGGTTGTCAAAAAGGGAGGATGTTAAGGAGTATGATAACTTATTATTTTTGATAACCTTTATAGACTTATGTCAGATGTTAGTAGTGCATAGCAACCGCTGTTATTATTCAAATTATATTTTTCATGTCACAACCAGGAGTCTTATTTTATAATGATAAAATAGTTTTATCAAGTTTGACATTTAAATAAATACTGAATCGAGCAGAATGGAGAATTCCGCTCTTTTAATGCCTTGAAGGAAATGATCATGTGATAAAGACGGCAAGTGTCATTGAACTAATTTATTTATGAAAGGTTCATAAATAAATTAGTGTGTCTTAATTTAATTAAATGGGACCATCAACATAATTACTTAGAAGTATCTACAACATGTGTCGCTCACCGGTGGAAAAAGAGGAGGTCTTCATCGACCAAAACGCTGCGGGCAGTAACCAGGCCATATTAAAAGATGTTGCTCATCACATGGAGCAGATGAGCATGACACATGACTTTTGTTTATTTTTAATCTATACTAATATTATAAAGCTGAAGAGTTTGTTTGTTTGTTTGTTTGTTTGAACGCGGTAAACTCAGGAACTACTGATTGGAATTGAAAAATTATTTTTGTGTTGGATAGTCCATTTATCGAGGAAGGCTTTAGGCTATATAACATCACGCTACGGCTAATAGGAGCGGAGCATAAATGAAAAATGTTACAAGAACGGAAAAAGGTTTTTCCTTTTTGAGAGTTTCCGCTGCGTGCGCTGCGAAAACGGTTTAAGTTACGCAAATATCATGTATGAAAGAATTTTTCCTCTTTAAAAGTTCTAAAAAAAAGTCCGCGACAGCATATGTCTATCTTTTAAGATTGACTCACTGTAACCCTTTTTTACTATAAAATGTTGTCTCCGTCAGAATGGCTGGTTGCCTGTGGCTTTGGTCTATGAGAGTTGATTAGAAAATTGCTACATAATTGCTTATATTTGCTACATTTAATAAATAATTGCTACATACTATATTTATTTAGAAATAACATATTTTTTTTGTACAGCCATCCTGACGTTTGGTTGGCTGGTCGCCTCCTAGTTTAAAGCCAAGCATGCAGAGTTTCCCGAAATGTATTGCGTCAATAATTGCTACATATTTGCTTCATTTATCTAATTTAGTTGTATCTTCAAACATGTTAAATAAAGGATGTAGCAATTATTTTAATTATCCCAAGGAAAAGTGCCTGATAAAACAATAAAGGCAAATACTTAGTTATGTTGTAAACCGATTCAACATAACTAAGTATTTGCCTTTATTGTTTTATCAGGCACTTTTCCTTGGGATAATTAAAGTAATATACATCCTTTATTTAACATAACAACTAAGTTAGATAAATGAAGCAAATATGTAGCAATTATTAACGCAATAAATTTCGGGAAACTCTGTATGCTTGGCTTTAAACTAGGAGGCGACCAGCCAACCAAACGTCAGGATGGCTGTACAAAAAAAATATGTTATTTCTAAATACATAGTATGTAGCAATTATTTATTAAATGTAGCAAATATAAGCAATTATGTAGCAATTTTCTAATCAACTCTCATAGACCAAAGCCACAGGCAACCAGCCATTCTGACGGAGACAAAATGTTAGGTTAAAAAGAATTATTTTTTGCGAAGCTTATTTAACCCATATGGTATTAATCTATATCTAAATAAATGTGTTTTTTAGAACGGAAATTTAATATAGAATATTTATGCCCTTTACTCTATACAGTTTAAACAAATATCTTAAAAGATATCGCAATGTAAAAATATCCGCGCGGCGAAATAATTCGCGCGTCGCAATGTAGGTACGGGGGATTGTGGCTGGCCTCCGAGAAATTCAAATTCAAAATATTTACTGCATCATAATGTTTACAAGTACAGGGTGTTATTGTTTATTTAACAGTAAGAGATATATAGGAATTCTCACTTAATCTAAGCTAATCTAAACCATCTAAACTAATATTATAAAGAGGAAAGATAAGATTTTTGTTAGTTACGATTTAGCTTAATTTATGTTGGATAGTCGATTTACATATTACGATTGGTTATAAGCTGCTATTTTTATTTGACGCAGACGAAGTTGCGTGGGTCAGCTAGTTTTTTATAATGTATTACTCGGAAAACGGAACAACCTTTACAAACTGCAATTTGTAGCTTGGAATGGACGGGAACCTTGTTTGAATTGGACTCGTATTTGGGTCATTCTACAGAAACAGTAAAATTGTGTTCGCATAAAATATATCCTAGCTCCTCTGTTTTATTTCCTTCTAATAATTATTTACTTATAACTAATCCACCCTTCACTTGATTGAAATTAAAAGTGATGTGGGCCGAGTTTACCACTATCAATTTTTAAAAGGGGGAACTGGTCCCTGGTCCGAGTTTCATAGTGGGCCGAGTCGCCCCTTTTTTTTTTTTTTTTTGGTGGGTGGAAAATCATCGAATAACCCCCCCCCCGCTCTTGGGCAGAGCGAAGGGGAGTGTCAGACTTCTACTGACTAAAAACCAACCCATGTTCCCTCTTCCTCGCCCTTGTGTCGGAGCCGCGGTAACTTTTCGATATCCGCAGCCCCGACGGGCGTCGGCCCTTGCGGGCCCCTCCTTGCTGACATCTCTTTGAGGCGCGCGTGGAACACGTACGCGCCGCCGACACGGTGTGTTGCCGTCATGACGACGGCCGGACGGCGAGCTAGCCCGTTACTCACCGTCCACAGGCCCGCGTCTACGGTGGCCGGAGGTCATCGCGTGACCCCCGACGCCCGGAGCGCCTTCCGCGGCGGCTGGGACGTTGAGAGGTTCTCTCCCTCTCTCGTTCCGCCACCTCCTTCGCTAGCATCACTGCTTCGCAGAAGGAGGCGACGGCGTCCCATTCCTCCTCGCTCCGGACCATGGCTTGCACCAGGGCCGGACGCGAGAGGTCACCGCCGCCGATCGCCGCTACGAGAACACGGCGGGGCTCCGCCCAAGCAGGGCACACCTCCACAGTGTGCTCCACCGTGTCCTCCGGTCGATCCTCGCAGTGGAAGCATCCGGGCGTTTCCTCCCGCCTGATTCGGTGCAGGTACCTCCCGAAACACCCGTGTCCGGTGAGGACCTGCTTCAGACGGTAGGTGAGGGCGCCGTGGCGCCTCTCCAGCCACTCCTCAAAGAGGGGACTTACCGCCACTATCGTGGCGTGCCCTGGCCGAGTCGCCCCTAACCCATCCATGAGGAGACTTACATCTATTTAACTTGACTCAATGAACTGCATTTAATTTTGTTGAATAGTTATGTTATGATCGATTGTGATATTAGGTATTTACCTATGAAATTGGAGATTTGTATGAGAATTTTAAAATATAAAAATTTTGGTATTTTTTTTTATTTCAGCTAATCAAAGTACTGGCCCAAATGATCTATACAATTTTGTCATTTTGATGGCAGTTTGTTTATCCCTTTACTGTAGAAGTCTGCCGGACGGGAGGCGATGAACTCAGCGAAATCGTTTTGTACTGCCTCTCGGGTGTCGAATATTTTACCACTTAAAAAAATTTCTAAATTTTGAAAAAAGTAGAATTAATCTGTTGGGGCAAGGTCCGGTAAGTACCGTGGGTGACGGAGAGCTTCCAGCTGTAACTCTTGTAGCTTTGCGATGGTCTTTCGTGAAGTGTGAGCTCGCGCGTTGTCGTGGAGAAGCAATGGGGAAGAACGATTGACTAGTCTTGGTTGTTGAATTGCGAGTTTCTCCATCATTGTTTGCAATTCTTGGCAATAGACATCTGCCGTCACTGTTGTGCCATTCGGTAAGAAGCTATGATGTACAAGTCCGGCACTGGTCCACCAGACAGTCACCATCATCTTCCTATGAGTAATCTTTTTTGTAGCGCACTGATTAGGTGATGTACCCGGGTCCACCCACTGAGACGAACGCTTACGGTTGTCGTACAGGATCCACTTTTCATCGCAGGTAACAATTTGATTAAGAATTTCATTGTTTCTATGCCGATTCAGTAGTGCTATGCATGCTTCGACGCGTAAATCTCGCTGTTGGTCGCTTAGTTCGCGTGGCACGCACTTATCTAGCTTTTTTATCTTTCCAATTTGACGCTAGTGCCTCAATGTTGTTTTGACACTAACTCCAAGGCCTGCAGTAAGCTCAGCCTTAGATTGAGTTGGATCCGCTTCCACTATCGCCTTCAATTCGTCGTTGTCACAATGACAATGTTTACCGGCCAACCGCGAGGCTCGTTCTTCGACTCAAAATTTCCAGATTGTAAACGATTGAACCAGTAATGGACCGTGTTTATGCAAGCAGTGTTAAGCCCGTACACGTCGTTAATGTTTTGTGTTGTTTGCGCAGCGGTATTTCCACGTATGAACTCATATTCGAAAAATGTACGAATTTGCAGTGTATCCATGGTGCCAAAAACTACCGCAATGTCACAAAAACAAAAGACTATCAAAAAACAAATGACTGAATTTGAAATTAAATTAACACGTCTTTGGAATAAAATTTACTTGAATTTCGAATTACGCGCCAATCCACAGATAATTAAATCTGAAAATGCCGGTTATAGAATCTCCAATTACATAGGTAAAGACCTACTATTTGTGCGACTTGACCAAAGTTTGTAAAGCTCTAGGAATATCTTCGGATAAATCTAATTTCGTGTCAAATACGGATCCATTGATTGAAGTTCTATAATTTGATTAGCAGACGTCTGTTTGAGCTGCAGACTGCAGAATTTAGTTCTGATTTAATATAATTATTCTGAGCTGCAGGAATGACGCTTTTGATCTTTGCAAGTCTGTTGTCTAAGTACCCCAAAGCTTATTTGGTATTCTACATTAATTCAGAGGCGCCATATAGCTTCAGTCTTGGTATTGTGGTTTTCTGTGCAACAAAGCAACCTGGTTCGAGCAGCTTCTCGAGTTAAGATGGTTTGGTTATGTCTGATCGAGTACCTGTACCGCTTTCTTCTTCTTATCGTGTGGGCGGTAAGGTCTAACGAGACCTCACACACCCTAGTGTAGTAGTTTCTAAACCGCCTCAAGGGCCTCTGACATGGTTTTTTCACGACCGCCATTTGGCGACCGGGCCACCGGCTTAACGTGCCTTCCGAAGCACGGAATCATCTTTTTATCAGACAATCAGGTGATTCAATCCTGCAATGTCCTAACCAAACTGGAAACAACTTTACAAAGTATGTTTCCCGTGGGAATCGAGCCCACGAACACCGGGTCACTAGGCAAACGCCTAAACCACTCGACCACGGAGACAGTTGCTTTTATTATTATGGCATTTATTTCAAGCTACGCCCATAGTGTTGGCAACAATGGTCTTAATGACTACTTAATATCGCATCATTGCAGACTCCCATCTATCAGCGAGTAAACTCAAGATAGTGTTGGTACTACCACAAATCCTTCTACTACGTATGATAGCCGCAAAACTATCGATATATGTACCTTCTCGCAAACATGTTTGACGCACTACATCGCCAAGGCAGCTTCAACAGTATCCCGAGTACGTTATTATAGTTGACACGTAGATCGCTCTTTGTACTATAACTAGTGTACAGGCTGGACGTGTCAAATGATTTAATTTTATTCATCTTGATCGTCTTTGTACTTCGCTCCAGCCTGTAGCCTGTAGCCAGTTATTAGCAGGTGGACGCTGCACAGTGGGTCCATACTGAAAATGAGTGGACATAGGCAACAAAGTTCCAATAATTATCGATGCGATTTTTTTTATATGACGTCTTATGATATTCCTGACAACTTGTGGCATATCAACCTGTCCGCCATTTTGTTTTTTTTTTTTCGAAATCGCGGCCCACGATGAAAGTAGTAAGTATGTATGGATAGAGGACATATAGACGAACAAAAAATTTCCAGTAACATGGTACCTAAAGTGTCACGTTACCGAGATATTTGAAGGCAAAGATGGACATATGAGTACTTTTTATCCCAGTATTCCCGCGGGAACGGGATCTACGATCTACTTTTTATAAGACAATCTATCTTATATAGATAGATTGTCTTATAAAAAAGATTTTTTTGTATGGAGTGAATCACGTTTATTTTTTTTCTTTAATTGTACTAATATGTTGAGTATGTGGAATTGTGGACGTCACTATGATAGCTAGGGTCATTTTCTATTCACGAAAAATAAAACCAGCGCTGGCCATCTGCGGTGCACGAGTAATCGATCGTTAAAAAAAATATTTTGTATGCAATTTTTTGCAATTTAAAATAAATTCAAAAAATATTTGTTGTGTCATTACCTTCTCTTTACTAAACATATTAATATGTAGTTTTAATAGCGCATAGGTACTTATTACTAGTAGTCCAGTCATTTTAGGCATTTTAAACCCCAAACTGCGAAAAAAATTGCTGCTGAATTTTTGTATATACCTTTATTACGGCATTGGGCATTGTAATGAACATTTGAAAAATCGACATTGATATCGTGTCGGCTAAAGGAGTTATCGAGGTCAAAAGGTCACGAAAATCAGTTTTTCGCAAATATCTCGTGACCTATTGCTCGGAGGTCAATATCGGTCATTATAATATTGTTCCTAGTAAAATTATCTACAAAAAATGTTCATTGCATTTTTCTATAAAATCAACTGTTACACTGAGAAAGCGTCTTGACTTCACTCGACGAGTGCTAGCCGCTTTATCAGCGCTCTATACCCAAAACGGTTGATTAGGTTGTTGTTCGAAAATAATGCTCATTGTTAATTTTCTGTAGTTGATGACATTATTTATTTGGTTTAATATTTATTTGTGAAACTTGGTACACTTACAGTTTGCTACAGTGTGCACCAAAGCGTGCAGCAAGCTAATATAACATTAGGTACATGAATTAAACAATTGCATGCAATAATTAAGCTTAGCTTTACTCGTAAACAAATTAAAATTATGCTTTGTTTGCCTGAATTGTGTAGGCTTTACACCTTTTTATATTGATTTCTAATCCTTGCTCCGTGACATTTTCAAACTAGGTCATTTAATTACCAGAGTGTATTTCTAGGAATTTCATTGATGCAATACGTAAATCCACGCCGGGTTTATCTGCGCTGTAATACCCGCTGTAGGCGTTATCCCCATTGATTGTAGAACTTCACGTTTTGTTTTTCCGAAGTCTCCAGTTTGTAACTAATATATTAAGGCCTTTTTAGTTAAGCGCTCGTAATTAAATTACCTAATTAATAAGTTTCGTAATTAAATTGTATCCTTGAAAACATAGTTTTTAAAGAAAATACTTGTGAAAATGTTGGAACTTTGAATTCAATATCTCCGCAACTAGAAGGATCCCATCTGGGAATAGGTATGATCTTTCTAGATGTCTTTCGGCTTTCTTTAAGCCTATTTTACAAGCCTTTACATTTTTATTTTTTGATGTACCTAGTCAAATATTGTTAGGGATCCTAGAAACGCGTTCATTTTCGTCGGTAAATCTAAAATTTCGTGTCGCCTTTTATACGGTATATGTGAGCGCAATAAAATTAAAACGTTGGGCATAGGCTCGGCAGCTGATGATGGCGTTATAAACTTATATCGTTTTCGTAAATTGCCAGTGTGTTGTCTCCTTTTTTAATGGTTTGTACTTGGTTAGTAGTTTGTTGGAAATACACGGTTCCATATTTGTTTGCCAGCGGTGCCAAGGCGCCGGAGACGCCGAATTCACGAGCGCAGGACAAGCACGCGTCGGCACCGCCGTGCTCCACCCCGCCCGCTGATGAGGAACCTCCTCCACCCTCAGATGGGGACGCCACACCGGTAAGTGCTTCATATCTTCAATATTCTGATTCCTTCTGATACTCTCGTGGAACGCTCGAGTGCAGTTCCATTAGATCCTAGGTTCAATTCCCAGGTCGAGCAGTGTTAGTGGGAACTGCTGTTCATAGTTGGCAATATGACCTTGGAAAATTCGTAAAGCCGTTAGTATTTCGACTGATCTTTCCCCGGTTATATCGGAATGCCTCATCTGACGGTTAATTTCAAAAGATCACTGCAGTTGAAAGGCCCGATGACACCAGTACAGATTATGATAATATGGTAGATGCTCAAAAGCTGTTACTCAGTCAGTGCCTAACTATATGCCTTGGGTAGACTGGGCTTTGCCCCGAGCCAGGCCTGATGCCCGTGTCGGGCAGTGCGCCGTCCACGCCGCAGGAGCCCCGCATGGACGTGCCGCAGCCGCGCCCGCTACCCATGCCGGAGTACGGCGGCTTCTTCGCGCTGCTGACTGAGTACCTGCCGGACACTAGCCAGCCTATCTCTGGCTTCCATCGGTACGTAGCACCTATTTTATTTTTGTTAGGTGGAAAATCATCGAATAACCCCTCCCGCTCTTGGGCAGAACGAAAGGGAGTGTCAGACTTCTACTGACTAAACACCACCCATGTTCCTTCTTAGTCCTTTATGTCGAGGCCGTGGTTTCTCTTGTGAACAGCTCGTAGCAATAAATAGCTTTTTCTTTGTTGTGGATATTCAGAAGACAAAGAAATTGAAACCGTTAATTGTTCTTACGGTTTCCTTGATGATTTATGGTTGTCAGTGTAACGTCAATGAGTGGTATCACTACCTGCATGACGATGTTGAACAGTTTCCAAACTTTCGGTTTTAATTTCAATCAAAGTGAAAGAAAGGCTGAAAACTGAGCCACTAACAGCTATGACTCCATTTTCAGCAAAAACTACGATACCTTAATAGATTCAGTTAAATAGTTTGTTGTAACTTGTACAAGTTGCTTAGTTAAAACGAGTTTTAAAAAAAAGGAAAAAAGGCATTTTCAGTGTACCTACATACTTTAGATATCGGAGGTTTATTCTAACTATATTTCATGGCCGTTAATTTTTTTAATAAAGCTTACGTATTACGGAAATAAATATCATGAATAGGGGATCGGACATAAAAAAAACTAATTAGTCCGTCAGATAGTTTTCCAAAAATTATTGGACACGTATTTTTTTCTTTTTTCACGTAAATAAAAAATGAAGACGATACAGTGCTTCGAAAACTCGTGTGACGTCATATGATAGTACATTTTGTACGTTCAAGTGACGTTTCAAGCCCCACTCCATGATCTCTGACGCGTTTTATCTTCGTAATTTTTTATTGATTTGATAAAACAAAAAACACGTATTCTATATTTATCGATAATCTAACTTACGGACTAAACAGAATCATATTATTTTGACCCAGTCCGATCCCCTATTGTGCTTTCGGTTTTTCTATAGTAGCGTATAAAGAGCGTTTCTGTGTTTGCATCTCCTGTGCAGATGTAACGTAGCGGTGATGCTGCTATGTGACGTAGTCCTGGACGGCGTGGAGCTGGACTGGTCCATCCACGTGCCGCTCATGCTGCATATTGTGTTCCTGGGAATGGACCACACCAGGTAACATACTGACACCCTTATCGAAACTAGAACACGTTCTTCCTGTCACGGGTAATTGAAAGGACTAGGTTTTGCCTGCGGATTCGCTGGCGTGGACATTGTTAAACTAAGAAAATGACGATTTCCCACACAAACTTTCATCCCCTATTTAACTCTTTTAGGGGTGTAATTTGGAAAAATCCTCACTTATTCCTAGTCTAAATTATAAAATAAACTCTATGCTAAATTACAGCTTTCTAGGTCAAAGGGCTGACTTTTGTTCTGACTCATCAGCGATTAGTCCAATAATATTTTTAAGGTGAATGCGACAAGGTAGAGCCCGCGTTTTTTTTATAATTAAAAAAATATATATGAAATGCACGCTTGAGAGAGTTTGTTTAGGAACCCTGTGAACAACCTCTAAAAAATAGTTTGCTACCATCGTAGCACTGCGTTTTCAATGAACAGCGCTTCAGAAATGTTGACTAAAATGAGGCAGACACCCAAGCCACTGATATTCATTCAGACCATTTGAATTCTGTTTTTTAATCGACGCTTGGGTCAAGCATTCAACCAACAGGTCTATGTTTACAAAATATTAATTGAAGTAAATATAGTAAATAATGTACACACGCACGCACACACACACTCGCTATCGTTATTTCCCTTTCTGGCACGTTTTCTCGTACGAATAAATACACTGTAGAAATCTGAACTCTTCGAACTTCAAACTGAACAAGTTTATAAACTAAAACCCGACTACAAACCGCGGCCAACTTTTTGACCGAATTCTAAACGTGTATGTTGATTAAAACTAATATAATATACATATTTGTAATGTGCTCAGCAAGACCTTTCATTTGATACCAAACATGTTATGATTATCTCAAATTAATTGTTTTTGAGGCTTGAATCTGACATTTAAATTCCGTCATAACAAAAACTGATAAAATTTATATAGCATATGTTACCTGGGCTATTCTTACGAATCTATTGACACCTCATTAATAAAATCCGTTCGATAGTTTAGGCGCTACGGTGGAACATACATCAATACAAACATACATACATAGACTGCCAAAATCATTACCCTTCCTTTTGGCTTCACCGTAGTCGGGTAAAAAGGGCGAGCAGAGTAATGGTTAAAATCAGTACCTAAGTAAAATGTCTGCCAATTTTTTTTTCTTGTAATCACCTGTTTCTAATAAATTTAATGGACCTAATTAAAACTACGAGCAAATGATTTAGTAGAACTTTTTTTACATTTTTACATCTACCTCCTGTGATAATGCCTTCAATATCCGCTTCATAGATTTTCTTCATTATCAAAAGATAGAAGCAGACACAAGCAAATGATTTAGTACCGATTTTTTTCCTACAGTTTACAGCCCTGTAGCTAAAAACGCAGCAACATACGACCTTAATTCATGAATATTTTATCGTATTGATCCGAACTTTATGCCTATCAATACGAAGTACGAGCAAATCACATACTTTAATGCTCGCCAGCTCTCTAGCTAATTGGTGTCTATACGTATTCTGTCAATCCCGCGGGACAGTGATGTTCCCAACTATAGTATGACACTTTAAGTGCCGATGCGAGTCTAGACAACTTCCAACGATAGCTCTAATTGGTATATGATGTGTGAGAATTGTGAACAGCATTGATGTGTGCCTGGAAACCCCGGAGGGTGTTAGGCAGAGGTTAATAAAATTGAACGTTCTAGCTTTTTTTTTAGATATTCTGTACCCTATTACAATGTTGTCTTATTTGACTCAAAGGCAGATTGGTAGAGAACTCCTTGCGGCTTTAAGTCCGCCTATGTACACACGGCTACACATCAAGCTATACAAAACCAGTTAATCTTGGCCTCACTTTACTAGATCTTTTCGCACAATGAACGATCAGATTGTACTGGTTTTGTATAGCTTGATGTGTAGCCGTGTGTACTACTTCGTACATGAATATAAATATAAATAAAAAAGACATTGAAAGTGGTTCGAGAACTGGATAAGGACGTAGTGGTTCGTCCGTAGATGGATAGTGCACCAGCACTGCCGGCAACTGCTGCTGAACCTGCTGGTTGCTGTGGCGGCGCACCACGACCATCTGACGGTGGCGCGCGTACTCCTGGCCAGCCGCAGCCAGCAGCTGGGCCTGGGCGTGCCCCAGCCTACCCTACCGCTCGTGCCGCACAACTTCACAGGTAAACTCCTTATGCCAAGGCCTAATGGGGTATCCTCGACTCGATCCAAATAAATTGCCAGTGTGGATCCTCTGCAGGATATGCACCACCTTCTGTCCTGCCAACAACTACTTCCACCTTTCAGGATTTAATCGAAGCAAATGTTAGAGCTGTGCAGGTGGCGACATACTAGTTTGGCATAGTTTGAGCACATCGACACGTACACCCGTAAACCCATTATCAATACATTTCTATCTAATAATTGCTAATGGCATCAAATGTAATGAATCCACGAAATCATTCAAAAGTAATTTCGATGATGTAAATTCGATGTCCTATTTTGGGAATAAATAATTTCATTGCAACCATGAATTTATCGACAATCCTGCAACCTATTTTGTATACTGTGGTTGTTACTAGAAAGTTACTTCAGCGTTGCTGACAAAATTATAAAGTTATAACTGTGTATTCATGGTATGTTACACATAAAAATAATGTTGCTAACAATATTTTTGTAGAACGAGAAACTTTTTTATTTCTACACTCTCGTGCTACAGAGTTCGCTGACGATCGAACACGTTTCAACCATATTCCCTGAGTAACAAGGTTGAAAAATGCTAGAACGCGACCGTCAGTGAGCGCGGAAGCTCAATGTTTGTTAAAATAACGAAGTAGTTAGAAACGAATAATTGGTTTATTCCGCAGAGCCGGACGCTGCATTTGACAAGTACCCGCAATGTGGGCACTCCCCGCGGTCTCACGCGCGCTCCTTGAGCTCCGACCCGCAAGTTACACCTGAAGGTAAGTCTGTCTTATCATCATTTTCTAACAAGTCGAAAAACACAACATCTTTGAATTTTCTTGAAAAAGAATGAGCTCAACGTCAAACATCATGTATAAATCTCCAATCACGAATAATAACAAACTTTATCAAAAACTTTACTTCACAACAGAAACTACGATGCATTCATTGTTTTCGAACACTACAATCTCAACCTATTAAAACCAGTTATTAAAAACTAAAAAACCCGACTGAAAAAACGGAAAAGCAAAAAACAAGCACATTTTAAATTAAACAAAACTTGTAAGCAGGCGGGGTCCATTCTATTTTCATTTCATAATTTAATATTCAAATGAACCCCGCCTGCTTCCAAGTTTTGTTTAATTTAAAATGTGCTTGTTTTTTGCTTTTCCGTTTTTTCAGTCGAGTTTTTTAGTTTTTTAACTACATTTTTTTATTTAACACTTTTTAGTCAGTTTTCATTAACTTCGTTATTACTATTATAAGACGGTAGATTTCGATTCGATTTTATATTCATTACGTACACGTAAAAAAATCCGGTTATAAGTAAGAAATGCGATATTGTTTGTTCTAATAACTTTAAATCGTTATATATCCTAAACGGTTTTATAAAATGAAAAATGATAAAGGAAACCTAATATTCATTTTCAAATACCTATTCAACGATACCCCACTTGATGTGGTGCGTCAAATTTTTTTTTTTCATTTTGACAATATGGCGACTAGTTGTTACTTTAGTGAGTATTGTTTATTGTAATGTTTTTAGTGACACTCGCGAGGTCAAGACGAATCGATTGACGTACGGATCATCAAAATCGGCCAAGGCGTTTGGCCTCTACAGTGCCACATAGGAACAAACATACATACATACATACATACATACATACATAGACTGATAAACACATAACCCTTCTTTGCTTTGCGCAGTCGGGTAAAAAGCTTGTTTTTAAAAGCAAAGGATGCACCGCGCTCTATACCGACGTCTCACCTACACTATCTATATTCACTTTCACAAATACAAAGCTCAGCTTCATTTTGACAAGTCATTTCCCACACAAAGTTGCCGTTAAAGCAGTTCAGTTTCAAATTATTGCCATGGACATGACAATTTAATGACTTACTAAGAAAATGTATATTCATGCTACTCACCGTGGCCTCGGCACAAGGGCTAAAAATGATCATGGGTGGTTTTTATTCAGTAGAAGAAAAAGAAAATACAAACACATAACCCTCTTTTTGGGCTTCGCCGCAATCGGATAAAAAAGGGACTATTCTAACCGAAAAGTAATTTTTTTTCAGTTTAATAGTTTCTATACAATAAACAGATGTGAATCAACACACCACAACCACAGCAATTTTGATAAAATACTGCACTTGCCTTTCTGAAGGATATGGAAATACAGACTTTTAAAAGCGCCATTTTAACTGCCCCGACTAAAATTCGACATGTTACGCTTCAAAGTGGTGAAACTGCCTGCGACGAGACTAGAACTTCTCCATGAAAAATGTATTGAGGCTGAGTTATTGCTACTGTTTTTTTTAATTCAACATACATTTCAGTTTTGTAAGACACACCGAACTCACAACACCACCTCTGCTTAACCCTTCGGGGATTACAGGCGTGATGTTCTGTTATGTTTTATGACATACTGTTTCAAATAAAACTAATGTCGTTAAGAAATCTTTACAATGAACATACGTGTATCTCGATAAATGCACATAAATGTTGATAAAATGCTGCTCCTCTTTTCTAAAGGATATGGAAATACAGGTTTGAAAAGCGTCGTTTTAACTGCCCCGACGGGAAATCGATTTGTTACGCTTCGATTGTGACACGAACACGACACGAGTGAAACTGCCCGTAATATAACTTCTGCTGTCATTACACGGATATGTTTTACTGTATGCTGACGATACCTCTCTTCTACTATGGTAGATTGATGACATTATTAACCAAGGAAAGCAACATTTAAACATGTTATCCCTAAAAAACCGACAAAATCTAGTTTCAATACATGCTGCTAAGGCTAGTTATGTTACCTTTAAAGTCAAAAATAAATAAGTACTAGCTCCCCCCCCCCCTTTCTTTTTACCATTTATGAAGCCACATCTGATGTGGATGTTGGTACATAATCGTAGCAGTCGTAGGAAATATCATATTTTAGTGTGGACAGCTTTGAATTCTTTTTTGCGCATTTGTGCAACAATATAATAACCTACCAGGCGAATGCGAGGTCATTTAATATTTTCAAAACTAAATAAAATAATCACATTGCAAATGATCAAACATGACTTTAAACCAACTTGCCTTACCGCAGCGTTGCTTTTATGGTGGCACCCAATTCAGATTTCGTATCTGTTACGCTTACGAGTATAAATTGCGATGACAGTAATAATTCCTTTTGCGGATGGATGAAAAAAAATTGTTTTTTTTAAATGATATTTGCGTGCGAAATGTAAACTACATGTAAAAAAAATATGATTTGTTAAAAATAAATCATAGTTATTTAATGTGCATGTGTGTTAAGATTTTATATAACTAAAATGTTCTTTAGTATTTCAATGAAATCATTGTAATTTCTTATTAAGAAATAAATTTCTATAACTATAAATCCAAGAGCAACTTTTAACTCCTCATTCCTCATATTAAGATGATTTAAATGTAGTTTCTTACTGACAAGTTATTTAATATCAAAATTCCTAGGTGAATGTGACAACTACCCGTCGTTGCCAGTGATAGTGACAGGCGAGGCGGAAGCCGAGAGCCCGGCGCCCGAGGCTGCTGCAGCAGAGGCCGAGGCGGCGGAGCTGCCCGTGGCCGATGTCATCAAGTCGCTGGTGCACTTCCTAGCCAACAGGCCCGCGCTAATGCCACTGTGGCAGTACGAGGACATCACTGCTAAAGGTATCTGCTCTGGCATTGTAGCAGCATCTATCACGCAACCTATTCACTCATTGCCTCTCTTCACGCCATAATTATACATCTCGCATCCGTGACATTAGCAATAGGGGATCGGACAAAAAAAAAACTAATTAGTCCGTCCGATAGATTTCCAAAAATTATTGGACACGTATTTTTTCTTTTTTCACGTAAACTTAAAATGAAGACGATACAGTGCTTCGAAAACTCGTGTGACGTCATATGATAGTACATTTTGACGACACAAGTGACGTTTCAAGCCCCACTCCAAGATCTTTGACGCGTTTTATCTTCGTCATTTTTTATTGATTTGATAAAACAAAAAACACGTATTCAATATTTTTCGATAATCTAACTTACGGACTAAACAGAATCATATTATTTTGACCCAGTCCGATCCCCTATTGTACACAAAATCTGACGACGAAAGTCAGAGACATCTCCCATATGGACCGAGAATCCTGCCTTTTCGGTATATTATGAAAAACCTTGCAAATGCCGAGAAACTCATTCGATTACGTCTTATGTACATCAAGATTGATTTTCGGAATTTGTGCCAAAATTTTCAAAGACACAAGCTGATGTTTTGTCATACTATAATGCCAACTGAATAAATGTTAAAAAAACTGGCCAAGTGCAAGTCGGACTCGCACATGAAGGGTTCCGTACCAAAACGGTATGCTATAATTTATACATTTTCTTCTACGGCCAATGAAACTTGACCTCTGGATTGTATAGGCGCTCATACGATTCAGGGACCAAATTATATCGGTTATTGCTGTTTCCATCTGTTGTTTCCATTGAAGTTCAAAATGATTTTCCTAGAAAGTCCTTATAAAGTTCTACTTTTCAGATTTTTTTCTTATTTTCTAAACTTATGGTTCAAAAGTTAGACGGGGGGGACACATTGTTTTTTACTTTTGGAGCGATTATTTCCGAAATTATTGACATCATCAAAAAATGATTTTAGTAAACCCCTATTCATTTTTTAATACCTTTCCAACAATATATCACACGTTAGGGTTGAAATTAAAAAAAAAATCACTTCCCACTTTACATAAAGGGGGGCTACCCTAATAAAACATTTTTTTCAAATTTTTATTTTACCACTTTGTCGGCGTGATTGATACACATATTGGTACCAAATTTCAGCTTTCTAGTGCTAACGGTCACAGAGATTAAGCTAGGACGGACAGACGGACAGACGGACAGACAGACATGGCGAAACTATAAGGGTTCCTAGTTGACTACGGAACCCTAAAAAGGTGTTTGATTTTTGCCCAGTATGGACCCTACGCAGCTGCCAGCAAATGGCGACGCTGCTGCGGCACGTGCTGCGGGTGTTCCGCGAGTCGCTGCCGCACGCGCTTATCTCGGAGCGGTGGGCGCAGACCGCACTGCAGCTGGGCCTGTCCTGTCCGTCGCGACACTATGCTGGCAGGTCACTGCAGGTAACTACATTCTACAACCTTACATCGTAAACCCTTAAATGCATGATTTTATTTTTAGACCGAGAAAAAATATATTTTGGAGCCATGATTATGCTGATTTTGGGAAAAATAATAAAAAAAATCGTAAGTGAAGAAAAAAAGTGTGTTGCCACTCGATTAAATATATAACCATGATAGTGATAATCATGCAACAGCATGGAATGAACTCATACTAATAATTTTATGGTCGTTTGAATGGTATGTTGCAGTTTTACAACTTTATGCATTTAAGGGTTAAATCTCTCAATCTATACAATCTCTTCATGTATCTGAAATCCATTCATGGAGAAACACCGGTAATTAGCTTGACCCTGAAAATAAAATCTTTTGTTGCTTTAATTATTTCGACACAAACCCAAAAAAATCTGACCGATATATAGTTTAAAACTGCTGTTAAAGCTGCACGAAATAATACGAAAACCTATAATTAAAAAAATAATTAAGCACTATACAGATATTTGATGATAATATTTCAGAATAATGTTACTAGAAATTCAGTTTACATCCTTCGCGTGCGATACTCCTCAACCCGATCAAATTCATTGTTTCCCTATCAACCTTCTATTTGTAACATTACAAAACGAGAGCGACCCCGTGCCCTAGATACCGCACCTAAGAAAACTCTCAATTCTAGGTGTTCCGGTTCATAGGCGTAGCCATGACAGGCCGCATGGTGTCCGACATCCTGTCCCGCCTGGTGGAGACGGTGGCGGAACAGGGCGAGGACATGCAGGGCTACGTCACGGAACTGCTGCTCACGCTGGAGGCCGCCGTGGACTCGCTCGAGTCCAACTTCAGGCCGCTCGACTATATGAGGGATATCTTTAAATCGACCCCGAATCTGAACAACAAGGATGGTGGGCAACCTGTTAATGGAAGCCCCTATAATGCTGGTAAATATCATAAACGATTATGTTTTGTGCTATAGGATAGCTCACGAGAATTTGTTGGTCAGCTTCTAATTAAGGTCATTACTAAGTTCATGGAAATTAGATTTACGGTTTGATGTGCAATGTGCATTGTGGCGCCATCTAGTAGCAGCTGACGCTTAACTTGGTCGATATTTCTAAGAATAGTACTACCGTATTGCGGTTAGTTCTCGGCGTTGAGTAGCAAACTGGCTTTGTTTATTATTTGACTGACTGACTACTTGTTAGAATCTTAGATGCACAGTTCCTTGTAAATGTCGTAACATCAGGAAATATCTTCGATAAATTAAACCAAACGGTCATAAGTTCAGGGCCTCTAAAATGGCCACTTTAGCAGATCATAATATGAATTGCGTTAAAAAGCGTAAAGTGAATCTTTCATTATTAGTAACTGCGTCTGTAACCATTTTACGAGTGTTAATGTAATTCATATTAGTTTCCTATTATGATCTATTTTTCTAAATGGTCACAGACGCAGTTACTATTATGAAAGGTCCATTTTACATTTTTTAACGCAATTCATATTATGATCTGCTAAAGTGGGCATTTTAGACCCCCTGGTCGACTAACACAGATTCGATCTTACGCCGACTACATAAGATTGTTTTTTAAACGCAACCCACGTTTTGGTATAGGAGAGGGCATTTTTGAGACGCTGAGTGTGTTTTTTTTCATAATGGTTTGTGTTAATGGTTTCACTTTGACTGATTGCAGGCAAGCGTTCCCCGGGCGTGTGCGTGGGCTGCGTGAGCAACCACACGCGCAGCACCAGTTACTCCGTGTCCTACTGCCTCCGCAAGAGCAACGCGCCGCCCCCTAACGCCGACAAACAGACGCACGGTACCTAACCCATGATCCTTTTTAGCTTGTATATTTTTCGAACAGTCCCGCAGTACCGGCAGGTGTCAGTCCCTGCGGACCCCTTCCCTGGTATGCCTGTTACCATAGAAGGCCTAGAGAGGTGTAAGTACCTAATAGTCCACTTGGATAGTTATGTTGAAGTCTCAAGAAATGTGTGGGTTAAGTGAAAGCCTAAAGCGAATCTCAAATCGCGCCCGCTTTATTGAAATCCGTTGATGCGTAGAACATGTAGACCGATCGATCGAGCTGTCGAGTGGCGCGGCGCCTCAAAATATACGCGACCTCGCTCCAAAAAGCTATCGCTCCCCCCCACTTCCAGGCCCCGCAAGCCCTGCGGTGTGAGAGTACCCCCCCCCCTCCGCAAGGCCTGCGGTGTGAGAGTACCCCCCCCCTCCTCCGCAAGGCCTGCGGTGTCAGAGTACCCCCCCTCCTCAGCAAGGCCTGCGGTGTGAGAGTACCCCCCCCCCCTCCGCAAGGCCTGCGGTGTGAGAGTACCCCCCCCCCTCCTCCGCAAGGCCTGCGGTGTCAGAGTACCCCCCCTCCTCAGCAAGGCCTGCGGTGTGAGAGTACCCCCCCCCCTCCGCAAGGTCTGCGGTGTAAGAGTACCACTGCCGCAAGGCCTGCGGTGTGAGAGTACCCCCCCCCCCCCCCTCCACAAGGTCTGCGGTGTAAGAGTACCACTGCCGCAAGGCCTGTGGTGTGAGAGTACCCCCCTCCTCAGCAAGGCCTGCGGTGTGAGAGTACCCCCCCCCCCTCCGCAAGGTCTGCGGTGTAAGAGTACCACTGCCGCAAGGCCTGTGGTGTGAGAGTACCCCCCCCCTCCTCAGCAAGGCCTGCGGTGTGAGAGTACCCCCCCCCCTCCACAAGGTCTGCGGTGTAAGAGTACCACTGCCGCAAGGCCTGTGGTGTGAGAGTACCCCCCTCCTCAGCAAGGCCTGCGGTGTGAGAGTACCCCCCCCCCTCCGCAAGGTCTGCGGTGTAAGAGTACCACTGCCGCAAGGCCTGTGGTGTGAGAGTACCCCCCCCTCCTCAGCAAGGCCTGCGGTGTGAGAGTACCCCCCCCCCCTCCGCAAGGCCTGCGGTGTGAGAGTACCCCCCCCCCCTCCTCCGCAAGGCCTGCGGTGTCAGAGTACCCCCCCCCCCCCTCCGCAAGGCCTGCGGTGTGAGAGTGCCCCCCCCCCCCGCAAGGCCCGGCGGTGTCAGAGTACCCCCCCCCCTCCGCAAGTCCTGCGGTGTCCGAGTACCCCCCCCCCTCAAGGCCTGCGGTGTGAGAAGTAAACTGCCCAACGCCCATGCGCAGTTTCCTTATCACTCAACACAGTATTGATTTATACACACATGATTACATGATAGGCAGAAACCGAAGTGGTAGAAAACCGACCTTACTGCCAATTGATAAGGTTGCTGTGAACTAGGAAACAAATATAGAATTGTACTTACCACATACCGGTTCTGCTGTCTCACTCACTCTGGAAAGGTCCTTTTTTTAATGTCTGTCACGCACTTTTTGGGATGGAAATTAGTCGAAATATTTATGAATCAAAGCTGCAAGCTCTCACTAAGGTGTACGCGACCTTCGAACGCAATATTCAAAGGTATGGCACTAGGCGCGAGAGCAGGTGTATCACACCCAATCACAGCAAAGAGTGGCACGCAACTGGTGCCGGGAAGGCCGGGAACTGAAGGTTGCAACAAACAACAATATGTATCTAGGATCAATACGAGGGGGTAGCGGGGAACCAGCAACCCGGCCTTGGTGGCTACGTGGAAATATTCACAGTATACTACAATACGCCGCTCCAAGGACGGAACGAAAACTCTCAATTACCGTTAACGCATCAGAAAATGAAACCTTGAATGGTCAATTCATCGAAATAAGCTTTCACTGAGGCTCAGATATTCCAACGAACTTTCTAGACGTAAGCTGTCAAAGGGCAGTTCCAAGAAACCTTTATTAAAAAAAATGTTGCAATAACCTAGAATTAACACATATTTTTACAAAGAGGGTAGACAGAAGCTAAAACTTGCCACCTGCTACGATCCTGATAACGAATTTAATGTTAACACTAAATATTGCTCTACTAGTTGGGGCGCTAAAATGGAGCAAATATTTAATTTTGGTACGTACGCAAAATAATTATGTGAAGTTAATTGCGTACTCCAGCGCGATCTACAGTATTTTTATTTATTTAGCCTTTTATTTTCCTTAACAATTTGATTTCTTACATTATTTGTCATGCATTGATTAATTTAACATTACATAATTATCTTCCTTACATAGTATAAAACAAAGTCGCGTCTGTTTGTTTGTTTCTTTGTTTGTTTATTTGTTTGTTTGTCTGTATGCTTAAATCTTTAAAACTACGCAACGGATTTTGATGCGGTTTTTTTTAATAGATAGAGTGATTCAAGAGGAAGGTTTTAATACCTTTTTTGTACCCGTGCGAAGCCGGGGCGGGTCACTAGTAGATTATATTTTCAATCAGCAATTCATTAAACATTACATTTAACAATAAAATTAAACATTACATTTATATGTTTGTTGATCATATTCATATTCATATATTATATTATATCATTGCTTACTTATAAGTTATAAACATTTGATTTCTTTTCGCGAAGCGTTAAATTTTTTTTTTTTAATTTCATAAAACATTTATTGTTTCATTTCATCATCACATTACCTATCACATTTCATATTACATTCTATAACACATTAGCTATTTCATTGCATAATAATATTACTTTATCTATCATATTATTATTATTATTTTATCAAATTTATGATTTTATCAGTACATTAATAAAAAAATAATGATTTAATTTAATTCAATTTATCATTTCATTTCATTAAACATTACATTTATATATTTATTGATCATATTCATAACGTATTTATTAGTTTATAATATTTAACATTTGGTCTCTTTTAGCAATATTTAATTTTCGTTAAATTTCATAAAACATTTATTTATCATAATAATATCATTTCTTAATAAATATTTATAACATTTTTTAGGTTTTGGATCTTACATTACATATCACATTGCATAATTATTACATAACATATCGTATTACAGTACATTTATGATTTCATTAATTTACTGAAAAGTCAATGGATTGAATTAAATTTAGCGTTTCATTTGATTTAGCTTGCCGGATACAAAAAAAATATTCTAAAAGTTAAGGTCCCTTACGGGTATAGGCCTCCTCCAATTGCCTCCATTGTTTTCTGGTGTTTGCCACTTCCAACCAGTCGTTTCCAGCCATCATCTGCCTAGCCTTTTCCCAACTATATTGGGGTCGGCTTCCAGTCTAACCGGATGCAGCTGAATACCAGTATTTTACATGGAGCGACTGCCTATCTGACCCCCACAACCCAGTTAATACTAGGTAATACGATTCCAGTCGTTTCCAGCCAATTTTAATATATCATCGACCCAGCGAGCATGTGGTGAGCCTTTTGCTCTTTTATTTCCAAGGCCTTTCCACTTGGTTACTCGTTTAGACCACCTGGCTTGCGGATAGCGGGCATCTACAGTATACTAAATAATATCACAAATATTTAATGTGTAGGCGTAGATGTTCGATACCCACGTGAGCTATAGACCCGTGTAACTTTTGTTAAAAACCAGTCGTAAATCCTGTGTCGGTATAGAATTGTAGTCAACTCTCAAAAGAGAGCTTTTTACGTTGTTGACGTATATAGGAAAATTTTCAGGAAAAATACAATAAAATTATTAGCTTTTTACCTTGTTGCGACATATCGGAATATTTTTAGGAAAAAAACAATAAAATTGTTACTTGTTGACGTCATTCGCTGTCGGTTACATCGTAAGGATAAACTGACTACAACAAAAAGTGTACTAACAAGTACAGTCCAACTATACGAAACCTGATTCTGTTTACTTTTTTTCTGTAAGTTAGACCCCTAACTAGAAAACGGATTAGTGATTTTACACTGCATTTCAATGCAAATTATTCTCAGTTTCTAGATCATAATCATATCAGAGGTGTACCGATTATGACACTTTGATTGCATCTTTTATAGGTACAAGAAATACCTGAAAACAAGTAAAGGTCGGAAAACATTTGCCTAACGATAGCAAGTTTAAAAAACAGGTTCAAGCGATTTTCGACCTTATTGACATTTATCAAAATACCGGTTTTTAATGAAGGGGCACGTTATTGAACGAGAATATGCAAAAAACCAACCCAATTTTAAACTGTCAGTAAGGTCGATAATCGCTTAAACCTGTTATTTAAACTTGCTATCGTTAGGTAAATGTTTTCCGACCCTCAGTTGTTTTACCGATTTTTCCTACTAGTACCATAGGCCACTACGACTGATAGGACCAGTACAAGCAGTAGGTACGTGGTGGTATACCATAATCCCACCAGTAGAACAAATCGGTGGGACCACTGGTACAGTCGAACAAGCTAATAAGTATACAGGGTAGAGATCTTTATAATACTATAACACTGAAAATATTGATTGTGTGTTTGAACAAGTGTTTCGCATTAAGCGACTGATGACAAACGCTGTATCGTTTGATATCAGTCTATAAATGTATCTGTATAATCTTAAAAGTAAATACAAGTTTGCTGGCTGTATACTTATTAGCTTGTTCGACTGTACAAGACGAAGTATAGTATAACGGGCTGATGTCCGCAACTCCACGTATAAAGCGCGTATTTTGAGTACGAGTCGGAAACTGGGAACATTATCCGATCCACCCCAGCTCCACGAGAAAGACCAGCAACTCCTTGGTGTTACCGGCAATCTCGCGGAGAGTACAGTCTGTAACCAGCATTTCCTGACCGCTCATCTCATACCACTTGCCCTTTTCTTCTTTGTTAGAGGGCTCAGGTTATACTGGGTACATACTGTACAAGACGAAGCGTTTATTGTCTAGTGGTAGGAAGCGTTTCAGCGGAGTATGAGGTCCTGGTTTCGATATCCAGTATTTTATAACAAATGAATGATTGTTTTATTTTTTCTTTTATTTTTATTGTTTTATACATTTTCTGATTCTTTTTGGTAATTGTGTTGTTATTTGTGTGGGCAGTGGAACGCGCCCGGCCCTGCAGCGAGGCTGCGAAGGGTGTGTGTTCGAACCTGTGCAGGTCACGATCTGCCCAGTCCCTCAAGCTACTAGGCGATAGCGCTACACAGGTACTTATTCTGAAATACATTATATATATACATATTCCTTCCAGTCCAGCTGTATATTAATTGCTCTGCTTTCATCATTTACTGACCAGCTTATTCTAAATGTTCTGCTGAATAAATGCTTCACATAGTAACGCTGCCGTCGTAATATAAAATGTATTTTTGTTAAAAAAAAAACATTAAAGTGAACTGAACAAAATCCTTTTTTTTTTATTATACCAATTTGGACAAACAATAAGAAAAAATACAGTATTTATGTTGTAATTGTCACCGTTTTGGTGCGTTTCCTATTACGATTGCCGAACAGTTGTAGCTTTTGTCTAATAGTAATAATCTGTAACATACAATGAATGGCGCACTAACGTTAACGTTCTTTTTTGTGCAAGCTCCCCACTGCGTTGTTGCAGGATGACAAGCTCACCATCCTGGCCACACTATTCTGGGTGGGTGCGTCTCTGCTAGAGTCGGATTACGAACACGAATTCCTGCTCGGAGTCAGGCTGCTGGCCAGGGTGATGGCGCGCCTGCCCTTGGACAGGCCTGACGCGAGGGAACGTCTGGACCGCACGCAGGCTCATACCTCGCCCTCGTTGCACGCTCTGCTGCTCAAGGTAACGTTATCATCATATAAAAAACCTAAACTCGTGAAATGTGGGTGTACTATTAGATACACCTCTGCCTAACCTTTCGGGGATTACAGGCGTGATGTTATGTTACTTATACTATCTTATACAATGATAACATAACATTGCTCAAAACTTCACGCAGTCAAAAAATACTAGAACATTATGTTCGAAAATCTAAAAGTGAATGATTTAACTTTACAATTTTTATCATATTTTCTAAACTAATGAAGTAATTGACATGGATCCTTTTGTATTATCGGTTTTACATATAAACCTAACGTTTGGCACTAATTTCGTTAAAATATCTGTTGTAATTCAAAACCTCAATTTCAAGTTACGTAATTATACGACAATGGGTATCAATTTTATTACTCAATTATTTCTCTATAAATTATCATAAATCAGTCTTTTAATGGTTCTAATAGTAAAACTAATTGAAAATAACCTTTTGAAATCTAATTAGAATCATTTAACAAATAAAAAATTCTTAGTCTTACATTTTTACTGGCGACCTGCGGCGGTGAAAGTATACGTTTCTAAAAGTCTTTTGTAAATGTTATTATTAAATAATGAAAAAAAATCTTGCCAATTAATTATAACCCTTATTACTACGTCCGCAGGGCTGCACGCACCCCAACACCTACGAGCCGGTGGTCGGAGTGTTAGTGGACATGATCCCACTGCTGGAGCTGCCTGTCATCGACCCCACGCAGTCGTTGGCCTTCCCTATGACTGTAGTGGCCCTTCTACCGTACATGTTACTGCACTACGAGGACGCGAACGAATTATGTGTTCGTGCGGCTTGTCATATCGCGCAGGTAACTTTTCAACACAATCTCTTTTTGTCTCGACTATAGTACGTTTTATTGAATATACGGCACGGTTGGCGCAGTAGCTCAGTTGGCTGCTGCGCTACGTGTCGCGGGTTCGATCCCCGCACGGTGTTTATGAACGCACCCACGCGACACAGGTGAAATTGCTAGGGTGAAGCAACGTTTCAAAAAAATCAAATGGTTTTCAAATACTGATTTCGCATTTATGACTTGTTTAGGTTTTTAAAACATATTTTTATTTGGGGGTGACAGTCATTGTGCTCGTCGTAAAATCCATACTTATAATATTATAAATGCGAAAGTAACTCTGTCTGTCTGTCTGTTACTCTTTCACGCCTAAGCGGCTGAACGGATTTTGATGAAATTTGGTACAGACATAGTTTGTAACTTGAGAAAGGACATATGATAGTTTTTTTTTTTTTCGCGAGATAAACCAGAAATCTGCCGGAAGTCACTATTCCACGCGAACGAAGTCGCGGGCAAAAGCTAGTAATATATAACTAGAATGGATATAGGATGTTGTTTCATCCAGTTGTTAGTTACGTAAATGTAGAATAACTAGGTCGGGCTAAAATCCCGGGCCGATCGATACAGGCGATACAGCGAGGCAGCGCAGGCTAGATTTCCTAGAATAGCGCCCGCACTGCTGTCCCTCACTTGAAATGAAATATAACTAGTAACAAAGGAACTACCATGATAGGTTTCAAAAGCTCATATTCTACGGACAAAATGTAATACGCAATTATGCAATAAGAATTTTGAGTGATTTGTAATATAAATATGAGAGAAAATCTGATTTTGATCGTAATAATGTGAAACCACAAAAGCAATTTTCTCGTGATTGATTGATTGCAACTTTGAGATATGACCTACTTAATAGTAGTATGGGTTACAAAATACTATGTTTATATTATTGGATAGATTTTGACATTTTATTATACCTACGTCAAAAATATATATTATATTCTTTCTTTTGTTTGTGATGTGTAGCCAAATGTACTGAACTGGTCACTTTTTCAGTTCACAGCGGAGAAAAGTAAGAAACTGGAGAACCTGGGCACGGTGATGACGCTGTACTCGCGGAGGACCTTCAGCAAGGAGAGCTTCCAGTGGACCAAGTGCGTTGTCAAGTACTTGTGGGACACGTACTCGCATCTCTCACAGCAAATGCTGGCTTTCCTAGTCGAGGTCTTGGAGAAGGTAACGTCAAAAGTCAAATCCCACTCAAAGGACCACTTGTGGGAAAAGTCCTACTAGTGGGCATAATCCCACTCGTGAGAATATGTTGTTAATAGATTATATATAATTAGAAAATAACATATGATTGAGCGAAAGTGGTGTTCCCAGTTGCCCACTATCTGTGGGATTACATATTCCGAGACACGCACGGGATATAAAACCACAATAAATATCGAAATCCGTATGAATACTTAATAAATATATCAATACGCACGAGCACGTCAGGATAAGCTCCCACGCTCATAAAAATTAAAATCCACACAAAATATATTTTTTAAACCAACAGAATAACCAAATATTCACATCATTTTTACATTCAAAGAATATTATTTTTCAGAAAGCCATACGTAAATCCTAGAACAAAGAACAGTAATGAACAACAAACTGAATTTCATTTAAATTATGTAAAAGGTATGATTAATAAGAAACATAAATAAAACTTTCATCAACTCAACTCGCTATTCACCTTTTTTATTTTGTACGCAATAGATAGAGAGATAAGAATAATATATACGGACCCACCGTTCTCACAAACCGGCTCGGAGAGGAGAGCAGATTTTTTTAACACGTTTAAAACAGTTTTGAATCATTGTAATAAGATTTATTTTTACATGTCACATCTTTTGTTCTTGAGACAATTTCTTGAGCGCTGTGTCATTTGAATCGTGAAGACATATTGCGAGCCTAACTAATCGGGCCTTTGTATATTATTATTTTTGAGCAATAAATGTCCTCAACGTAAAAGTTTAAAGTTTAAAAGAATATTTCAAACTTCTTCAAAGTTCTTCTTCATAGGTCGGGTCTGGATAATTGTCAAAATATTTCGTCTATTTTAAACTAATCCTATAACAAGCATTATAATCCAATATTTTAAAACGTAATGCACAACAAACTAGGAAAATACGCGCCCTATTTCGTAACTCTGCGAGCTGAATTTAATTATTATGCGGGCACGATTCTAGGAATCCGAGCTACGAGTACCCTGCAGTATGCGCTGCATCGATCCGCCCGGGGCCCGGGCTTACAGCCTGACACAGTTATTCTATATTCAAGTACCTTTACAACTGGTTGAAACGTAACATACATTCAATCAACTTTAGAAAAAGATAATAAAAAGTATCCATAACATTCTAGATATATTTTTGCGCGACGGGCAAAATAATTACCCCCAAATAAGATTATGCACTACAAACTAATCACGTTATAAGTACGAAACGAATGTTTAAAATCCGTTTGAAAAATAAAAGTTTCAGATTCATGTCAAAAAAGAAAAAAAAAAAAACTTTTTTGCAAAAAAAACAACCGACTTCAAAAACACCAAAAAGAGAAAAATAAACTTCAGAAGAAAAATCTGCTTCTGAAGTCGGTGACATTTGTTTGTTTGATTTTATTTTTTTGCCACCGACTTCAGAAGCAGATTTTTCTTCTGAAGTTTATTTTTCTCTTTTTGGTGTTTTTGAAGTCGGTTGTTTTTTTTGCAAAAAAGTTTTTTTTATTTTTTCATTTTTAGTTGTAATAAGTACCTATATTATATCCTACACAAATATTTACTATGCATTTAACATTCAACCAAGAAACCTAACCCTTAACCTTCAAGATTCCCCTATTTTTACTTTCAAATCATAACCGTTGAGGAGTAGTATACCTTCCATTATCAGCTCATCAACATGAATACAAGTGATGACTGCTAGATGCGGATACTTGGATAGCGCCAGAAAAAGCACGAAAATTCATAAAACAACAAAAAAAATGTGTATTGTACACATCTGCATACCCCCTCAGAGCATACAGGCGTGATGTTACGTCATGATAATGTATATTCAATAAACATCCAAGCGATTCCAGCAATTACGACACATTTGCCGTCTATTTTTGAAGAGTTCCATTGTATATCTCCGAAGATCAGCACCAGATCTTCACCAAAAAAAAATGGGACCACCTCAGGAGTATACTCTTTCAAATAAAAAAAGAATTTTGATAATCGGTCCACAAATGGGGGAGAAATCAGGTAACATACATAAAAAAAAAAAAAAAAAAAAAATACATACACACGAACATAGTAACCTCCTTTTTTGAAGTCGGTTAAAAATACAAACAGTGCCATTCGTACATGCCCGGATTCGAACCCACAACTTGGTGCATGAGGTGCAAAGCCTTAACTTCAGGCAAATCACGACATGGCTCGTTACTCCTTCACGCTATCTTTGTTTACAGGGGTCAGCAAACTTGCAGCTGCCAGTTTTGTCGATTCTACACTGTATGCTGTACTACGTCGACTTGAACGCGCCCGCAGCGCAGCCCGTCAACGCTGAGCTACTGCGTGCTGTGGCCAAGTTCATCGATGTCACTGTACGTAACAACAGAATTCATATTAAACTCGGAACATCTAAGGAAATTAAACCTTATTTCAATGGGATTCGATTACCGTGATTTTGAAGACACCTTAAAAGCATGGAGCAAAATTCCGCACGAAAACTGAACGCGATCAGCACACTTAAACCGCGTTCTCTGCTGATCGTGTTTAGTTTAGTGAAATTCAGTAAACACGAGAGCATAGGTATAATCCGAGTTGGAATATATTTTATCACAATTACCAACGGGCAGTTTACTATAGCACGTCAATTTATATCAATTCTCGTGACGTCCAATATTGTAGTTCGTGGAATTTGCTCCGACGGGGCGATACTATCGGCACCAAACTCAATAATAATTTGAATCGACATACATGTAACTTAACAATGTTGATCGTAATCATTTCATCATCATCATCATGGGAAAAGGCTAAATACATCAATACTGTTGTACCAATGTTCTTGAAACTTTCGAAAGAAACATTGAAAAAACGAACAAAAGTACAATTTGTTTTTATTCCGCAAAAAAACAAATAGTAACTTTCGGCATTTTCAACGATCTAAATTCGATTTTTAAGACTCAATTTATCTTTTGTCAGATCCAAGACAGTAATAATTACAAAGAAGCCATGAAGATCTTAAAGCTGGTCGTAACGCGGTGCTCCACACTCGTGGTGCCGCCGTACTGGGATAGCCATGCCTCCTCCATTCTCGATACTGAGCTGCACGGAAAGAAGGTAACAAAGAAAATATTTAGCACAAACTTTACGAGACGAAAGAACATTCATTTATTTAGTGCGAACTAAAACACATACAAGATATTTTGTAATAAAATAGAAACAATGAATATCGCATGAGTTATACATGTGGTATCGCTGATAACGAACATAACGTGTAGATTATAATAATATTGTTGAATTAATACAAGTTCCTGGAATCAAAAATTCGAAGCCATGCGACTACTAATCCACACTGTCGAAATTAAGTCGCCTTTAAGGTGTGGTTTTTAATTTGGGAGACTAAATTGATTATTTTCCCAGGAGCTGCCGGGCCGAACGATGGACTTTACCTTCGACCTTTCGCAGACGCCAGTGATTGGTCGGAAATATCTGCCTAAAGCGGGCAGCCAGCCTGCCACCGGTCCGAGCTCTCTTTCCAACGCGTCCACCGTTACCCCCGACAAAGGTGAGTACAAATACCGGGCAGAACAATATGGTGGAAAATCTCTGACGTTCGTGTGCGAGCGAAGTCTCAGAGCGGGATGGTAAAAGGGTGGGGTTGGAGGAGGAATAATTTCCCCGAGCGGGGAATACTGCGGGATGAAGGGGGATGAAACCGTATTGCGTAGTTGAAGCGGCGGGGGGAGGGGGGGGGGTTATCAGACGGCCCGCCCCAACTACAGCGCTATAGACATATATCACTTGGCCTCGTCGCATCGATTTTCTCTCGAGCTGAACAACAGACATTCAGCCTATTTTCAAAAGGCTTTAGCTTCTCAATTGATAATGTTGATAAAGGATTCGTTAAGAAGGAGTCGTCTCATATCATATACATTCTTTATAATCTTTATGTACCTAACCTTTTACTGTTGGGTCTATACCAGTATTTTACATGGGGCGACTACCTATCTAACCTCTACAATTTCGGTACTATACATACATTCTTATAGCACGTAATATTAGACTTAAAAATATGCTTTTTATACGTTCTATGCTAGTTGTTGCATACGCGTTACAATTTAATGACATGTTCACACGAACCATTTGGTTTCTAAGTACCTATGTGGTTTTTTTTTTTTTTATATGGGCTTAGTCTTGATCTCAATCTTGCCCTAAGGGCAGAGATGAGGTCGACGATGGAACGAGCTTACCCAGAAGAAGCCTATTTACTCGCGACTTAGAATAGATTGGGGTTATATGAACTCGGGAAAACCGACGCAGGCAGGGTGTTCCACTCCTTGACTGTACGATTTCCGCCTGATTTAATATTAGAACTGAAAAACTACCTTCTTTATCGTTATAAAAGTTCGTTCGTTCGTTCATTCGAAGACAACATTAGTTGTATGAGTTGTATGGTAGCATTTTAGATATATATGGTGAAATTACTAGAGTGAGGACACGTGTTTAAAAATAATCAGTTTACTGAAAATAAATATAATTAAATGCTGTCAGGTTCATCGTCTCAATCTGGCTCTGCGTCCACTGTTGTGGGCCCCGAGACCGGCGGCGGCAACAGCGCGACCCAGCCACAGAGCGCGACGTCACCACGCCGCTCGCTATCACTATCGCCCGCCGACGCGCTGGCCTCTGGCTGGAAGAGGCCGTGGATGTCGCAGGTAAACAAGTACTTATAGACAACAATCGAATATCGAACCTGCACCCAATGGAGAAGCAGATAGCGCGAACATAACTGATCCAATCCGACAAGATATTCTGTTATCCAAATAGACCTCAGTTTCGTTGTTAGCGACCCCAAAAATGACGAAAATTATCTGTGTGGCTATTTCCTAAACTACTTGACCTATTGACCTAAATCCTTTCCTATTATAGTTTTTGAGCATAAATCTATCATTTGACACTATTTTCATTATAATATCTGCAGTAATTAAAAATTTTCTTTTCAACTTACGTAATTTTATCAGACAAAACTACGTAAGCTGAAAAGGCAAATTTCACCTCTAAACAATTTTAAATTAAATGTCCCAATAACAGAGTCGCGTCCGGGAATGCCTGGTGAACTTGCTGACTACGTGCGGGCAACGTGTCGGCCTCCCCAAGAGCCCATCTGTAAGTAAACTGCACTCTATGCGCGACACCATGAGGTTCACATTCTAATGACACACTACCGTATATAACCATACGATATACACACGTTTCATACAGTGATTAGTATTGGTGGTAGTCGGCGAAGCACCTGGAAACTGATTGGCTGGCTAATTACCAATATTGTTTTTAATCATTTATATTTTTTCAAAATTATTATTTGCATATTGACAAGGCAGGTGCTAGCCGACGTATACACATATGTATATGGCCGGTGGCCGGCCGGGTACAGCCACACAACTAATGAATATATGATTTCTATCCATCGCTGCGTCTAGGACGATTTAATAACCACTTTATGTTCGAAGGTAACTCGCCTACATGTATATTATGTCGCAACGCTAGCCCGCCCACTGCAGGGTATCACCCTATCTCGTTACTCAGACCCGGCAGGGGGCGTCAAACAACCCTTCTTGTACAGTCAGCCTATGAAAACTTTGATCGTTCAAAGAATATTGTCGTAATTATACGAAAGAAATTGTGGCGTCAATATTAATACCCAATTTTTAAATTACGCGTTTTATACGACAAAGACCAATACTGCCTTCGGCACTATTATAAATACATAGTTATATTTATTTGATAATAAAATCTGAAATGGTCGGTTTCGTTAAAAAGCATTTAGCTGTCACATTTTTATAAAAACAGAAATATTCTTTTTTATTTGTTACTTTTTGAATTAAATGGTGATCAATGTTTTCGTAAGGTGAATTTACAAACAATAAACGCTTCGCTTGCCGCACTACATGATGTGCTCATGATCTTCAATACTCATTTGCTAAACCTCATTTCAAGCAATCAAACAAAAGGATTAAGAATAAATGCGTGAATTAAATCGGAAAAGAGACATCTGGGTATCAATGCTTAATCATCAATTGTACAGCCTACTGAGGATTTAGAGCACTGTGTACAGGCTTCACGCGTGGAGAAGGCGTCGCTCGCACGTATACGCTGCGATGACGTTTAACGACTTTACTTTTGATACAGTCATAGCAACGCAGCGTTTACGGAGCGACCAAGATAATAAGGCACCCAATCTTACAAATTCAAATGATTTATATTGTACATAATATTATTATGTGATCACCATCAATACTATACTTCAGCAAACAGTTGAACACTGCGAACCGTCAAAATATACACAGTTAAATTGTTTATACACTAAAAAGTATAATTATTACAAGTGAGCACTGTAGGAGCACTATTTATGTAAAACATTGTCGGGTGCAGAGTTATTTGGGAACAATGATAATGTACATTTAACTGTACACAAAAAAGTACCCCGCTTCCCCTAAGGTACCCTACTTTCCCTACCTAGGTAGGTAGGGGAGGCAGGTGCCTACCTACATGCTTACCAGCCTTCCTACCTTCCCGCCTACTTACCTGCCTACCTACTTGGCTTCCTACCTGCCTGTCCACCTACCTGCCTGCCTACTTACTTGCCTACCAACCTGCCTTGCCTACTAACCTGTTTCCCTACCTACTTTACTTACCTACCTACCTTCTTGCCTACCAACCTGCCTAGTGCCTACCTACCTGCCTGCCTACCGAAGTGATTTTTTCTGATAAATGTATTAACATATCAGAAAAAATCGAACAACAGAATAACTACTAAATTATTCTGCTGTTCGGTTATTCTGTTATTTAAATCGGTCCATCCGTTTTTGGGTCATAAATGGTATAAATAACACGACTTTGTTTTTATAGATAAATAATTATCATGTTGTATTTGTATTTAAGTATCATTATATGGAACACATAGCTACTTTATATTCAAAAGTAGGAATGTTCACCAGTAAGCAAGCATTAAAAATTGATGTAAGACACTTTTTAGAAATTGATAATATAAATATTGTGGTTTGAATTGTGCGTTGTGATTTGAATTTATGTAACTCTCGTGTTAAATCTATTTTACTGCACAAACTACATGTTAGTTAGAAAGGGGCTAGTAAAATGAAAGTGTAGAAAGATTTTTATATTTCTCTAGCCGATCTGGGTCGATTCGGTGACGAATTTTTTTTAACAGAACTGACCTAAGTTTAGTTTACCTACCCCTTTCCAAAAAGTGAGATTGTGTAGTGATATGGTAAGAGTGACACTATAAAAAACCCCAAATGGTGTGTGTTCGCAGGTGATATTCAGCCAAAGCTCGGAGCTACTGGAGCGCGAGTCCTCCATGGCATCCTCTCTGGAGGAGGTATCCGGCACTCCTGGCAATGAGCCATCTGGCGGGGCCCCTCCGACTGACCACTTTGGGGTCTTCAAAGATTTTGACTTTTTAGAGTACGAGAGTGAGAGCATCGAGGTAAGCCTATTTTAATTTCGTCGTTTTTTTCAATTTACCAATTTATATAAAAACATTTTGGATGTGAGGACAAATCGTTTATTTTATGCAATTCATGCCGCGGTGTCTACTTGTGTTAAATAAACTTTTCGTTTATTTGTAATGTAATATGTTATGTGTAACTTGTCCAGGGAGAGAGCTCGGACAACTTCAACTGGGGCGTGAGGCGGCGACTGCCCAGTGAGGAACGAGACGAAGGCGCGGCCGTGGAGCGCAGCCCTCCGCCGCAGCTCGCGCGCGCGCCCGATGCGCATCCCGCTGGCAAACCGGTTAGTATCAACTCCATACACTATACGCGGGAGGAATAACTACTTACTCCTTATAACATCAGCTTTCTACTGGTAAATGTCTCGTCTAAATCGGTTTAGGTGTTTCTGAGATTTGCCGGAACAAACATAGAGATGTGAAAATAAATGTTTTTTTTTTACGTAATTACTTTCAATAAAAAGCTGTTATTATTACCTACATTTTATGGATAGACTTTAATTTTATTATTTTTTGTAGATTGTGTTTTTGTCACAGAGTGCCCACGAGGACTCGTCGGACGAGGAGGGCGGGTGGGACGACGGAGCCAGCGGGTCGCGAGGGGAGGGCGACGCGGGCGCCGCGCACGAGCTCGTGCTGCGGCCGCGCACGCACTCCTTCTCCAGTGCTTCTAGCGGAGAGCCCGATGGTGAGTGACATGTTAGGTAGACCGTAGTTATACATCATAGCGAGACGTCGCAAGTGTGTTCTGACTTGCGACTACTTGTTTTCTGTGGAATATTTCTTTTTAATACAGTTGCTCAAAAAGTGGCGTATTGCAGGGACGTATAGCGTTCGGGATGTGGGCTATTACGTACTCGTGCTTTTTCTTTACCTTTCCCGAACTCGTGCGTTCTCTTTCCCAACTGTCAAAATAATGTCCATTAAAAAAAACCAACCACGAAGTTTTTACTAAAAAAAAACATAGAAGTTTTTATGATTCATGCAAATATTTCTAAAGAAGCTACTAATTTGTTTCAATATCAGATTTAATTATTTGATTCAATGAGTTAAAGGTTTCATTCTATTTCATCTCATTAAATTTCATTTTCATTTCATATCAATAAAAAAAAACGCGGTGGGGCCGCGCCTTTACATCACGCTTGTAATCCCCGAAGGGTTAGGCAGAGGTGTACCTAAACCCACATTTCGCCAGTTATGTTTTTTAAGTCCCATTTATTAGGGGGCGAGCCTATTGCCAACAACTGGGCACAAATCCAGATTCCGTGGCTGCTACAGTGAAATTACACATGGAAAAACACAATAACACTTTGCCCGACCCAGGAATCGAACCTAGACTCTCATGCATAGCAGTCGCACTTGCGACTATACTACACTAACGTAGCAGTCGAATAAAATAATTATGATAAATAAACGAATAATAATTGCAATATTTGTAATGTGTATAGTAATGTAATTTTATTTCAATTTCATTTAACTAGTTTACTTAATTTTAATTCATTTTTTATATAATTTGGTGTTTGTTTTTTCGGAAATTTGTATTTTATCTGCCTTAAGGGGCGTCTTGCCTGAATTAAATGAATTTTATTTTAGTATTTATTTAATAATAAGTTATTGCCTAATATGTATATCACTTGTTCGTTTTTTTTAAATTACCAGTCTACTTTTCTATAAATTAATAATAATATTTGGTTTTAGTTTTGGTATACAATTTAATTGACATCAACCTGGTCTGGAATGTGTGCTAAGTATCACTTTCCTTTTGGCAACAGCCGTTGTTTACATTTTGGGAATGATGCTAAATTGAGAGCAGTCTTGCCTTAAGTCAATTCTTGATTATTTTTTATGTTTTTTTTTTAAATATATTGCGTTTTGCCCCGGACGAATTTTATAACTTATATAATAACTTAACTTATATTTTATAATTTTATAACACTTATTTTTATCATTTGACTGAATGAATGCGTTAGTGAGCAGAATTGGGGGCAAAAATATTTTTGCTTTTTGCCTTAATTCAAAAATATCAAGAAGAAAAATATGTAGACTTAGTTTGATTCTTTACAGTTCGATATTTAGTCCTTGTTTATGAAACATCACAGTTTCTTTTAGTAATCTACAGATAATAATTTCCACTATAACAGCTATCCGAAACAACTGCAGTAAGAAACACGAGAATTGGATAGTTCCCTTGTATATAAATATACATACTTATCCTGAGTTTAGTTTAAAGTTACCGATACCTACTTTGAATGGATATTATTTAAAAAACAGTAAAATACATGATGGCAAATAATCCTAACCTCACACTACGCGAGTGGCAGCCATCTTGCTTTTTTAATCGGTTTATCTAGTCTGGGGTATGTTCGATGAAATGCTAAATTCTTTTATTCATAAACTACAAAGGCACGTGCAAATAAATGATGTCATCGTAGGGTAAAAAATGAATATATTATATTACTGAAGACTTGGCTGTATGGGCATATTACCTTTGCCTACCCAGAATGGGTGAAGAAAACAAAAAAAATCTCTGCATAAATTCTTTTACGATTGGCGCCATTTTCCAAAAATGTTCTTTGCGAGTTTAATTACGGTTTTATTATTTTATTAAATTGCTTCATTTTTTCGCAACTGTATTAAAAATAGTTGTTCAGTACACGTGCGGAACCGTCATTGCAACTTGTTCCGACTGTCAACCCTCGCCGTCGGCTGTGCCTCGGCTCGGCTAGACATTTTGTCGGAACTCATTGCAATGACAGGCTTTCCGCACTTATAATGAAATATACTATTCCGCCCTTGGTTGCGGTAAAAAAACACACGCGTGTGAAATACATTGCATGTTGAATACTAATCGTAGTGTGATAGAGCCAGTTTTGAGGAAGTCTATTAAAAAGTCCTTTGCTTAATACGACGTCGAAAAAAATTGCGAAAAATATGGAATGGGTGTTATAAAGTGCGTGGTTGCCGCAGGTGACCGTGGCGACGTAACGCCTGTGCCGGGCGCGGCGCCAACCATGCGCGATGCTTGGCGTGCCTCCGTCACGGCACTCCTGCGCCACGCCGCGCTCATGCCGCCGCTGGCGCTGGTGCACCGGCTACACACCGTGCTCAAGGTACATCACCCTCACCTATGAAATCACCTTCATCAACAGCCATAAGACGACCACTACTGGCCAAAAGCATACCCCTTTTTTTTTTTTTTTTGGTGGGTGGAATATCATCAAATGACCCCCCCCCCCCCCGCTCTTGGGCAGAGCGAAGGGGAGTGTCAGACTTCTACTGACTAAAAACCGAACCCATGTTCCTTCTTTGCCCTTGCACCGAAGCCACGTCATCTAGTACAAAAATCCGCGGCCCCGACGGGAAAAGCATACCCCTTAGAACACCATAACGACGAACCTGACGCTTGCACCCACCCTTTGCCCGCGACTCTCACGTTATCGTCGATCCACTTGGCGAGACGCCTACCAACGCTGCAGATATATAACGCTCCGACTTCACACCTGAATGGTGGATAAGGAAGGCTATTTATTTACATCACCCCATCTACATCATCATCCGCAACACGACTTCACTTGCTGGGTAAAGAAGCCTCTTTACTTGTGGCAAACTGCACCGTTTACCAGATAGTACCTACTTTAATTTGCTCTGTAGTCTACTACATAGGCAACTTCCATGACATGTTGTTTTTTTATGACCAGCCATAAATGATTTAGGAATAGCAGGACAAAGGGTAAAATATTTTAAAAACAAACACATTGAGTACACATAATACAACATTTATATACATAGACTAACAATGAATTTACATTTAAGACTATTTCTAAGCTAGAAGAAGCCTGTCAGTGCGCACATTTTCAAAGTATGTACATGTCATTGTGTTTGTGCACGCGCATTGATCTATTTGTCTCCATGAGACTTCCCCCGTCCATTCACTACGCGCTACACTTGAGGAAGAAGAATGGACGACAAGAAACTTCCTCAGCGAAACATTTATACACATATACATGTGTTTAGAATGTACTCGTATACATGGATTATTCCCAATAGTCCCCTCTAGCCCTGTCCTCCGGGGTGACAGCTGGGAATTGTCTTCCCAGTTGTCACCGGGGTGACAATTTGTGCCGACTGTTCCCTTTGAAAACTGACTAGAGGGGACAAATGGGAAGTCTTTTTCTCAGTTGTCACCGGGGGGGGTGACATTTGCTACGATTCCAAAAAAAATATTAAGTAAGTATTAAGTAAGTAAATAAAAATTTCAAAAAAGTTATATAGAATCAAATAAAAAAAATCAACATTATGTTTCCGACACACGATGAAAAAAAAAATTTATTTTTAAAGAAAGGCAGAAGAAATATGTACTCAAGGACGAATTCATCCAAAAAATGCAGATGGAATTTCTGCATGGCAATATGTCTGTTGGACATTTTTTGGAAATACTTAGACATTATGTTTATGTGTATGGTATAGTACATAATTAATTAATTAGTAAAAAACATCATTGTTCGGTTAAAGTTACACGTGCTAATTTAGTAGCATATTTGTTTGTAAACTTGGTCATTGATTTTGTGCCTTGCGCCGCTGGTAGCATGACACAAAATAGAACGTCCGTCGATCTCATTCCTCCATCTCTCTCTAAGCACTCTTGAAATAAGCAAGTACAAATGAGTTCGACAGACGTTGTATTTTGTGTCATGACATCTGCGGCGCAAGGCACAAAATCAATGAGCAAGATTTCAAATAAGCATGCATCTATTAAGCACGTGTAACTTTACCCTTAGTGATTATCTATGATTATACGATTAGTATTAATTAAAGTTAATATATAATTATAATAACCTGTGATTGTACCTATTAAAGGAAACATAATGTTGATTTTTTTGATTCTATATAACTTTTCTGAAATTTTTATTTACTTACTTATTAGTTAATATTTTTTTGGAATCGTAGCAAATGTCACCCCCCCGGTGACAACTGAGAAAAATACTTCCCATTTGTCCCCTCTAGTCAGTTTTCAAAGGGAACAGTCGGCACAAATTGTCACCCCAGTGACAACTGGGAAGACAATTCCCAGCTGTCACCCCGGAGGACAGGGCTAGAGGGGACTATTGGGAATAATCCGTATACATTCTATATATATATAATGTACTCGTATACATTCTATATATATATAATGTACTCGTCATCTCATGAGGTGTCTCATGAGATGACCCAAAATGAATTGGGATCCATGGTGGAATTTTGAATTGGGGCAGTAAAATGGCAGCTACCTTATACATTTTAGTTTCAAGAAAACGGTCTGAGACTAATTTTATTTAAACTTATAATATACATAAGCGGTATTGAGGCGAACTTATTGCCACCTGGTATTCCCTACATGTCAACCTTTTAACGAAACCTTTTTAACGAAAATTAGACAGCAAGAAAATTATCAATTTAATAAAAAAAATATTTATATTGTTGACTACAAGGCCGCTTTCACATTAGGGCGTTAGCAGCGCGACAGTTGCGCGGCTGCAGCAATCTGCTTAATTTGATTGGCTAAACGGCTTCTGCCGCGCGACTGTCGCGCTGCTAACGCCCTAATGTGAAAGCAGCCTAAGGATCACAAAATTCTGCGAGTCGGACTGAGGTTCCAGAATTAATAAAGTCAGAAATAGCAAAAAAGTAACCGTACATCGCAACAAAATCTCTTAAAAATATCGAATGCTCCTAACACCGTTTTCTTGTACGTAACAAACAACATTAGAAGTACATGATCTTATTTCACCATCTCAATATAAGACACCACCACCACCTATATGACATTATACCTATTTACATCTTTAAAAGTTAAAATCACAACACCAAGAACAATCATTACATGCTTAAGCAGACAAAGTGATAAATGTAAGTTACTTCCCGCGGCCCGAATAGAACACCATAACCAGTCATAACACTCATAGCACTGCACTGTTGTAAACTATAATTGTTGTTTACTGTTCCACCTCACAGGAGGTGACAAGTAAAACGATTTGTCTGTGCGCGGATGGTGCGAATGCTGCGGGCGTAGTGGTGGCCGTGGGAGCCAGCGGCGGCGCTGTGCCAGCTCTAGCCGGCGAGCTGGGCGCGGTGCTGGAGCGCGCCGGCGCGGAGGAGCCGCCCCTGCTGTGGGCTGGCCCGGCCGCCGCCGACCACCCGCGAGTGCGGGACGCTGTGCGCTACGCTGCACTGGAGCTCCATGAACATCTTCAGACGTATTTTGATCGTCGGGAACACACGCTGGAGGTAGGTTGGGCCGCCGTATTAATCAGGGCACGGTCCCTCACAGGGCGGCAGCTTCAATTTTATTCTGGAGTTAACTATAATAATATCGTCCGTTTTTATAAATAAATGTAAATTTAAGAAAAATTTTCGAATCAAAAGTATAAATAAAATTATGGATATAACTTTTCTAAATACCGTTCGTGGCATCGTAAATTAGTTTATTTGAACTTTATTCATTAAAATAAATGACATATCACAATAACCCATACAAAGTAAATGAACCATATTGAGAAAAAGTAAAGAACGTCATACTTTCCTATCTGCTCATCAAAGAAGACTCGAGAAGATATAAACATTGTAACCACAAACATTATCCCTATTAGCATACACAATAACTGTTGATTTAAAGTAATACCCATCAGCATATTAACTTAGCAACGTGTATTATTAGAAGATTATAGTTTGTTCAGTATTGTCACTTATTAGAGTATTGTTTTTTTAGTTTTCAGTATATTGTTTGTTTAAATCACTGAGCGCACAAGCTTGAAATAATCACGAAATGTTGGTTCTTTTTTACTGTGAAACACTGCAGGAACGGCTCATTTCCCAGCAGCGTGAGCAGCAGTGGGCGCAGCACTAATACTTTGAGATTCACTGGACGCTCCTGAAAGTTTAAATCACTGAGCGTTTTGTTCACTTGTCACAGGTCTTGGAACTGTCCCGTGGCGTAACCGAAGAACTCGCGCGTTCGCTGTACCGCCTGATCTTCCAGCTTCTTCTGTTATTGGAAACAAACAATAAGATGATAGTGGCGGTATATACAGCCGCTTTGGAAAACAAGGTCTGGTATAACTTATTAACGGACATTGACAATCACTGGCCAACCAGGCCAGGCTAAGTGCGTAAACTATACTTACTTGTTAACGTCCACCCTCCACGAACGTAGAAGTAGTTCTGCCGTAGCGAACGCAGCAACTTCTCTCAACGAATAGTCTCATGCGTATTACACCTTGCGCACAACAGAGGGTTGTCTGCTCACAAAAATAATTATTACTTCAGTCACAATATTATATTATTTTCTATATTTGATTTACATGGTCATTATTGATATATTAAAAAAAATTAAACACTATTAATTTTGTTTGAACGTACTAGTGCTATATAAAATTGGCTCGAAGCCACAGAACATTTCACTTTGTTTACACATCAACCAATTTCTCTGTGTACAGAACTAAAATAAATCGGTGAAAATTTTCTTGACAAACAACGCCACCTTGTGAGTAAAATTTAATTTATCTAGGCAAAAATAATTATCTAGCTTGAAATGTGGTGGGATTTGGAACTACGTTTGAAATGTACTGGATTGGACGGGTGGGTGACATAGCAAGCATTGCTACCCTAAGTTACATATTTTACTTGTTTCTTTCGAGTTATTGGATATAAAGAGGGGATTTTTTGAACAGAATAAACAGCATTTCTCCTAAATTGTTTATTTCAAGTGTAATATTCGGCAGGGCGTGGAGATGAGCGGTGCGGTGTGCGCGGTGCGTAGCCAGCTGGCGGCGAGTGCAGCCGGTACCTGGGAGCCGGCGCCGCCGGTGCCGCACGACGACGCGCGACTTCTGCAGCTCATACAGCGCCAGAAGTAAGCCACGCTACTTACTATTCTCATAAGGAAACAGATCTTACGCAAGTCGGCCTCGCGCACAATAGGTTCCGTAGTCCGTAGAACCGAACAATACAAGATGATTTACAATTGGCTGCCTTCCTTGAAATGGGAGATAGACCTAGATTTCAACAATTTTGATATCGATAACTTCAGGGTTTAAACTGGGTTGTTTTGGAGAAATCTAACTTTTCTTTTTTTTTTGAAAATGTTCAACACTTCACCACCACATCATTAATTTGTGAGGCATCCCTTTTATCTTTATTAAACCTTTTTTTTTTTTTTGATAAATGACCATTTTATATTATCTAGTAAGAATGGCCTTACTTTTAAGCACGCCGGTTTTTGTGTATAAAATTACTCTACAGTGTGCCAGTTTTAATTCTGCTTCGACAACGACGTTCAAATAGAAGAAAATGACTGCTTTGACTGTCCTATCAGAATAGGATATGATAAAATAGACTAGATAGAGATAGGTCTTACCTTATATCATAGTGGTAACAAGAATATCTGCAAAAGGGAAACCGTGCATCAAAAATTTACTCTATATATGTAGTTTTACTAGTGACCCGCCCCGGCTACGCACGGGTGCAAAAAACATACTAATACCTTCCTCTTGAATCACTCTATCTATTTAAAACAAACCGCATCAAAATCCGTTGCGTAGTTTTAAAGATCTAAGCATACATAGGGACAGACAGCGGGAAGCGACTTTGTTTTATACCATGTAGTGATTAAGTCAGCATTTCAGTGTTTTAGAAAGCTTATTAGGCAAGGAAGTCAGACCTGTAATTTGCACGACAAGTGTCTTATATTTATTTTGACAGAACTGCCTCGAAAAACAGGGGCATGAAAACTTCAAAACCTTTATGACCTTAATTTCCAAAGCCAGATTTAATTTTTTTTCCATTTGGTTTTCGAAAGAACCATTCGTTCAAAAGCTATCAGAAAAGTATAGTCGAAAGTAGGGAACGTCGTAGATTTCTCGCAATCAGGTGTTTATAGTGAAAAAAAAACGATTTCTCGTAAACAACTCAGTTCGGACTCCTAGTTATCACTCATTTCAAGGAATGCACTCACTCAATAGAGGATCGAACAAAATAAAAACTAATTAGTCCGTCATATAGATTTCCAAAAAATATTGACCACATTTTTTTTCTTTTTTCACGTAAACAAAAAATGTAAACGGTACATTGCTTCGAAAACTCGTGTGACGTCATATGCTAGTACATTTTGTAACTTCAAGTGACGTTTCAAGCCCCACTCCATGATCTTTGACACGCTTTATCTTCGTCAATTTTTATTGATTCGATAAAACAAAAAACATGTATCCAATATTTTTCGATAATCTAACTGACGGACTAAACAGAATCATATTTTTTTGAGTCAGTCCGATCCCCTATTATCAATCAACCTGTATAATAACAAACTTAAAGCTGTGAATAGACTGTAGTTGCCCATTCCAAAATCGTAGGTCTCATGAAGAAGAATAGGCCAAAAACTCCAGGAACAATCTTTCCAAATCAAGTTACATATTACATAGTCCTGGGTACAATATTGTAAACGATAATTTAAATCTAAATGACTAGCGGACGTCCCGCGGTTTCACCCGCGTAGATCCCGTTCCCGTGGGAATACAGTTATAAAATGTAGCCTATGACACTCAGCAATAATGTGGCTATCTATTGGTGAAAGAATTTTTAAAATCGGTTCAGTAGATCCCGAGATTACCCCTTACAATTTAACAAATATACAAACACACAAACTTTACCTCTTTATGATATTAGTATAGAGTATAGACTAGGAGAACCCTTACTGACCATGATAGAAAGTCTACATGGTACTCACCTGACATAAACAAAAAAAAAAACAAATAATACTTAGCTTATTTTGACTGTAATTTGATGTACAGAAAGATGGACGCGAGGAATCTTTAAAGGTTCCATTTTGTGCCACTTAGCAACGGAACCCTAAAACCAAGCCGTATCAGTGCTAGGCAAATTCGATTAATTCAACTTATTCTAACAGAACAACATCTAAACCTATTGGAAATTGATGCTTTGTCGGAGAGGAAATCAACATTTGAGTTATAAATAAAAACTGGCCAAGTGCAAGTCGGACTCGCACATGAAGGGTTCCGTACCAAAACGGTATGCTATAATTTGTACAATTTCTTCTACGGGCCAATGAAACTTGACCTCTGGATTGTATAGGCGCTCGTACGATTCAGGGACCAAATTATATTGGTTAACTGCTGTTTCCATCCAAGTTCAAAATGATTTTCCTAGAAAGTCCTTATAAAGTTCTACTTTTCTGATTTTTTTTAAACTTATGGTTTAAAAGTTAGAAGGGGGGACACATTGTTTTTTACTTTTGAAGCGATTATTTCCGAAATTATTGACAAAGTATCAAAAAATTATTTTAGTAAACCCCTATTCATTTTTAAATACTTTTCCAACAATATATCACACGTTAGGGTTGAAATTAAAAAAAAATCACTTCCCACTTTACATTTAAGGGGGCTACCCTTATAAAACATTTTTTTTCCAATTTTTATTTTACCACTTTGTCGGCGTGATTGATACACATATTGGTACCAAATTTCAGCTTTCTAGTGCTAACGGTCACAGAGATTAAGCGAGGACGGACGGACAGACATGGCGAAACTATAAGGGTTCCTAGTTGACTACGGAACCCTAAAAAGGTACAAAGGGAATTAAATAGGTGGGTTAACTCATATTTGACTATGTTCCATATCAGATGGAGCACGGCACTAGCACTGGTGCGCGAGCGCAACGCCGAGCGCATTCTGGAGCGAGGCGAACTGCCCGAAGATGACGTCACCACTCTGCTTCACGTTTACTGCAAGGGACTTGCTCAGGCGCAGCCGGGTAAGCATACACCTTACTTATTCATTTTATTGTGGGGAAAAAACACTAATGCCAGATTTTTGTAACTTATTAAGGCATTTCGCATTTTCACACAAGTAAAACACAACATTTTTTTATATTTTCGCAGACATGGTAGCGATCACGAGGCCGGTGCATGAACTGTCGCAGAACTTGTCCTTCATGATGGAGAGCCTCTACAAGGTGTCAGTGGCGCTGCAGCGGCAGGAGTATGGCTGAACACCTGCCCAGCTCACTCCCCTCCCCGCACCCTGCATAGCCGCCGCGACACCCCCCACACACCACCAAGCTCCCTATAAGTAACATTTACAATAATTCAAATGTAGCCATTTGTGTTCATGCTACCACTTACAAGATTAACCCCCAGTTTCACCGGTTACGGATAAAGTGTCAGATAGTTATCTGACAGTTATCTGACAGATAATGCTATCAAAAGTTGTAGTTTATCTGGCAGATAAGTTCCGGATAGGCTATCAGGGACTTATCAGCAAGTGGTGAAACCGGCCCTTACAATAGATATCAATGTTGTAATGTTCAGTGTACATCAGATCATTGTCGAACACTAAATTCGTATAGACTTTAAAATCACAAATATCAATATATATTGTTCATATAATATATTTTATTGACAGACCATAAAATATGGAAATAACGAGTTTTAGTAATAAATGGCATTGATACCCGACCGTGTAATTTATATAACGATCATGTAACCGACGTAGTGTAAATTAGATATACGAATTTAAGCATTAAACAAGGTGAGGCCAAGCCGACACTTTGCTTAATATAATACAGGTCAACTTGTACCGAGGACTATTGAGCTTATTGTGACGCATATGATATGTTGCTGTTTAGTCTGTATTTAGAAATAGTTTCCCATATCACGTTAAATTAATATTGTCAATTTTCCAGCGGCGCATCGGATTATGAGATAAAACCACACTAATACTTTTTAATATGAAAATCGGTATACTAATAGTTAACGTACTAAGTTATCAAGATAACTGATCTCAGATAGATTAATAAAGTATGTGCTCTAGACGAAAGTAGGTGGCAGCTGGTCCGGGCACCCGTGTTGTGTTGTTGCAGCTTCGTGTAGAACTGCCAGTGTCAGTGGCGGGCACCCACTCATGTTTAACGTATTCTATAATCGCTATGATGTTATAAATGAATGTATTGTATGTTAGCAATGGCTCCGCTTGCCCGCCACGCCGCCACCCATCACGTTTCACTGTAGGTCATCGTTCCTTAACAACTGCATATTTATATTATTACCTTTAATCGTTGTTTGTGATATGTTTGATTTTGTTAATGACAATATTTATTTCTTAGTTTTTAAAGGGCTTTGAATTATTTAGCCTTCCTAACTTCCGGCATTTTATTTTATTTTCAGAATAGTAGCCACGCATTAAACCTGTTTTAATGAATAGCTAGCATCCATACAAACTTGAGACCAAATATTCTGAAACTTCACGTTTTCGAGATAATAAACCATCAACATTACAATTTTCACCATTAGAACTTTGAATGCTTATATTTCAGAAATTTGACGCTACAAAAGATCGCATACAATACTTGTTTATATTGATTCCAGCTAATTATTGATTCGAGTTTTATGAGCGGCTAATAAAATCAAAGTTGTACTGATTGTGTCAACACTATACCAGTGAATAGATTCTAGTTTGGATCGCTTAAATCTCGAAAACGTGACGCTTTAGAGGATTCTGTCTCATCAACCTCATAGAAGAGATTTATGCATGGTCGCTATTATGAAAATAAAATAAAATGGCAGCAGTTAGGCAGGTCACGCTTCATACAAAAATCTTTCAACCCCTTTAGCTGCGATGGACTTTGTTTGTGTTAGATCTTATAGACAAACGGACTTCATGTTTATAATGTTATGTATTATTGAGAAATGTTTAATTTTATAACAAAATTAATAACAAATTCATTGAGACAGTCCAATATGAACATCTAACATAAACAGGGTCTTTATAAATTGTAATAATATTATGTACTAATATTCGTAACCAATTGTAAAATGTATTTAATGTAATAAATAAATACAAACTAAGTTCTTGTTTTTATAATGGTGACATAAGTTAACTCATTTCGTCGAACAGTGTAGAGAGGAGAATCGCCATGATTCATTCTGTGAATGTCTTGTGTAGTCTGGGCGTCTGAAATAGCCACTTTAGCAGATCATAATTTGGATCGTAAAATGGACCTTCCGTAAGAGTAACTGTGACCATTTAAGAAAATAAATTATAATAATAAATAACTTTCGCTTTTTCACGCAATTCATATTATGATTTGCTAAAGTGGGAATTTTTTAGCCCCTCCCCCTGGTAGACTTGTAGATATGCGCAGATAGTAACGACGACAACTATCAACAAATGCTGGGCTGTTCATGAGTATGCTTGCGTTCCAGTCTACAGAGGGCGTTCATATAATAATTTATAACGACCTTCATATTCTTTATTCTAAAGATTTTTATAATTTCGTAAACGTAAATACAATGACCATAGCCGCTTACGGTAAACAAGTCAATTTCTTGAAACAAAATATTATAGGATAATAGCTTAATAACGGATAGACAACATCACAACAGTTGCATTGGAAGTATTGGTTCAACCACTCAATCGGTACTCCTACTTTATATTAACGCCCAGTTTCTGAAACACTATTTAAAACTGATTTTGCTGTCCTTTCTTTTTATATTTCGAGAAAATTAAAAGGTCAGTTTGGTAAGGTGGCTGATTTGGCAACGTGAGGTGGAACTCAAACTACTCAAAACTCAAATCATTTATTTCAATTAAGCCATTACAGGCACTTTTGAATATCAGAAGAACAATTCATTTAAAAAAAAACGAAACTACGAGTGCAATAAGTCATTCCGAAAGTTACCACGCCGAACCACACGCCACCGAATGCCCGCAACAACGAACACTGCGAGCACGAAAGCACGCAGCGACGCAAACCGCCACAACGAATGCTCGAGACCCCGAAACACGGAACAACGAATGCACGCCGCAACGTGCAACCGCCGCCCCGCGACCCGGAGCCCCGCACACCCGCCGCCACGGCACACGCCGCCGGTAACATCCGGCGCCGCGCAGCCCGACGCAGCAACTCCCGAAATGACGCATTGCACTCCTACGCTGCAGTCACAATCACAAGGCATAATAACTTGTGAAAGTACTGTAATTTTATTGCCAGTTCCCTAACGTAGATCTCATGAAGAAGAACGGGCAAGAAACTCCATGGACACTCTTTTAAATCAGAATTTGTTACAAAATCTTGGTACATTATATCATTCATGTTGAGATGGTATATTATGTGAGAACTATTTAAGGAAGCTCCAGGATACCGAATTTACCGCGAATTTATCGTCTCCGTTCATAATTATGTCTCTTGAACGCCTTTTTCATCAAACTGTCACTCAAGTGACTTATATGAACTGAGACGGTTGTATTGATGATTTGAATCATTATTACTCGGTAAAGTCACAATTGTTACGGTCGTGAATCCTATTTTATTTAAGGGGGAAGCTCACACCCTGCCCGCGAAATTCAAATTTTCTTACGTTTTTTGCAATTTGCAGGCCAGTGCTTGGTTGCATGTTGATGAACATTTGATTCGCGACTGTAAGACGTATTTAGTTACAGAATTATAATCATCAAAATCACCAACACAACCCTCCAAGTTCATATAGATCGAGAAACTATTTTTTCAAGGTCAAAGTTATTCCTCGATCTATATGAACTTGGAGGGTTGTATTGATGATTTTGATGATTATAATTCTGTAACTAAATACGTCTTACAGTCGCGAATCAAATGTTCATCAACATACAACCAAGCACTGGCCTGCAAATTGCAAAAAACGTAAGAAAATTTGAATTTCGCGGGCAGTATGTGAGCATTCGCCTTAACATACAAAACGTAAGAAAATTTGAATTTCGCGGGCCTTCACTTCGAAGCTAGCCGTACTTGATTTCGTTCAGAAACTAGGTGTCTTCTCACTACAGTACCATTTTGAACATGACAAATAACAGGAACAAAGCAAATTTTTAACAAATTCTAAGAATCTTTAAACTTTACATCTCTGCAATGATCGTAATCACTTAACCTGGGTGGACTGGGCTGCTTATAGAAAGATCCCAAGGCCGCCAGACCTTACTTATTTTTTGATTAAGGTTGATGTTCCAGGGTAGCCCGCGAAATTCAAATTTTCTTACGTTTTTTGCAATTTGCAGGCCAGTGATAAAAAAAATGACTTTTTACAAGGTCAAAGCCATTCCGGAACCTTTATGAGCTCGGAGGGTTGTATTAATGGTTTTGATGATTATAATTCTGTAACTATATACGTCTTACAGTCGCGAATCAAATGTTCATCAACATACCACCTATCACTGGCCTGCAAATAACGTAAGAAAATTTGAATTTCGCGGACTGGTTGGAGGATTCACCTTAACAAAATTTCTGAAATGACTACTTTCAATAGAAAAATACTTTTCATTTTATTAGTTAATTTAAAAAGTGTATTGCAAAACGTCGTTTGATACACTTGGGTATTTGTTACTGCAGTTCTCGGATCTATTACAACCTCGCTGTGGACGCTCGGTTATTTTGCATTTAACGCCATCTAGTTTCAAGTACAAAAATCATCTATAGGCTTAAGGGCAAAAAAAATTGTTTGCTCTTCTAACAATTTACCAGTAATGAAATAGGAGGATGTTTCTTAGAAAATGCCACCACCAAGATCAGCGTATAGTATTCAATGGCTGGTCGGCTGCTCTCATATAAATAATCTGTAAATCTATCTAGCCTAGCCCTATGTATGCTTTGTGTTTGTCATCTGTTCGTGAAAAAGAAGCGAAGCGAATGAAGAGTTATGACTATATTGTGTGTAATTACAAACATTTTTAACAAAGTTAGGAACCAATTCAATATTTGTACGCCATCTAGCGGTAGGTGATTTCAATATTTTGCCCACAGCCACAGAATACATAATAGTACTACGTACATAAGGGACACTCCCTTCCCCGCGCTCATATTAAATACCGCACCTCACCCCGCACTTCGAGGTATTCGTCGTCGACACTTGAGCAATGGCTCGCGCTCGTATTAGTCGTTCGGTTTTCGCGACGCAGACCGTTGTACTTTCCGCGCCATTTTTTAGGCTACGACAACCCTACTAGAGTTTACGCACACATTTGCACGTGCACGTCGTGCACAAACGTTATTTGTTTATGTAGTAGTAATAGGTAATTATTTTGCGGGCGTTGTATGGAGTGTCCGAGGTGTGCCACAGCGACAGTAAACACGCGACTCGGATAGTTCAGTTGTTACATTAATTCAATAGATGGCTCTTATTACTGTACCATTTTACTTGATATTTCGAAATAGTTGTAATTTTGAAAAGGGAAAAGGAAAAGGAAATTTAAAATAGGAAAAGTGTTAATCACCACTGTATGTGTTTCTATATTTGAACAATTTAAACAATAGGAAAATAAAACTGGCGCTTTTAAAAACCAATGTCAGCAGGGCTATTGCGTATCTTTGACAGTGGATAACTTATAATGTCTATCAAATAACTGTCAAATGGTGAGTTTTTAAGAAAAAAATGTACCAAACCATAACCAATTTACAGTTAATCTATGGACATTTCTGATAGCCACTGACGTTAAAAAGATACGCAATAGGGGGGATAGCCCTGCTGGTCAGAACAGAGAAGGCAACTTTTTTCAAAAAAAATTTTTGTTGAATTGGTCATTGTCTCAAATTCATTGTGGGAGCTACTCGCTCCCACACATTTTGTTACTCAGAAAATAAGTACGGTGTGGTGGCTCCGAGTTCTTGAACCATTAATACACACGCAATCCTCTTGGATTGGATGTCAAATGACGATAAAACAGAATTATCTCTATTTCGAGGACATCTTAACCAACTTCCTCGTAATTATCGTGCAGTGCATTTCAGGAAAACTGTGGCGTACCTAACTTAGATTTTTCAGACTATCCTCGCATATTGCAACCTTGTTGAATTTGCTAGTGCAAGGTTTCTTGAAGTAATGACCCCGCGTACCATTATTCGAGTTTACAGATGAGTGTTACAATTAAATAAAAACAATATTTAATTTAGAGTTTTTTTTTTTATGAAACATTGGAAGAAGAAAACGTGTTAGGCCGACCTCAGATAGAATGGGATTAGGGCAGGAAGCTGATGATGAAAATTGCCAAAAGAATTATGATGTAAATTGTATCAAAATTAGGACCAATTTTTGTGATATTGATACCTGACTTAACCTGACCGAAATGCGTTCGGGCAGGTACTTCTTAGTTCCGAGAAACCTTGCCCTAGGTCATCCGTAGGGAGCTAAGTCTGGTTCCTCCCTCTACACTGCAAACCCCTGTTTACAAGTTAACAACTACTATAAAATACACTCTGATTTCTTTAATGTTGGAACAACAGCAACTATAATGAATACGATTATCATTTGAATCAGACTGACAAAATATTGATTCAGATCTAAATTCATTTAAAATAGAGAGCTAACTAACTTGCTTTGTAGCTTTCCATTTGTTTACATATATATTTTATAACCACATGACATATGGTGGGTGTTTCGACTACTATGCAAACTTAGAATGTTTTTTATTGAAATATTTGCTAACGAGCGCTACACCGGGGCACCTGGGACATTTAACTTGCAATTGAGACCGTTAGTAATAGTAGAGGAGCTCAAGCGGGTATTTTGCGAGTACTGTGAGCATGTTGTTCGAAAAAAATCAAATGAATAGTCAGATTAACAATACCCCTCCATATAATTGTCAGATTATCAGTTAGGATGTCTAAAACATCAAGCTTAGTTGAACGCTTTGTATAAAAATCTGATGCGCTCGAGTATCTCAAGGTTATATTTTTTTTATACATTTTCAAAAATCAGTCACGAATTTTGGTCTAAATCGTCAGTCATACACTTTTTTGAGTTCACCTTTTTACCCCTTTTTACGGCCACCCCCACTAGTTAATAGTCAATTTAATATAGAATCTATCGGTTATCAGAAAAACAAAGCGCGTATACACTATGAATGTCTGACGCGCTCGAGTATTTCCTGACTGTTTTTTTTAAACATTTTTGAAAATTCTTACACGCGGGGAGTGTTTTGAAGCGAAGAACTTAACATAGACTTTTTTGTTTTAGAATTTAATCTTCACAATCCAATAGGTCCCATGATGCTTTAGTAACTGCAAATTTAGCATCCCGGGCTCCCCTACTATAAATAACAGAGGCACTGTGTTCAAGACGTTAAAGATAAATATAATTAAAATGCGGGTTATTATGAGGAGGACACGCCCGTTGTGTACTCCACACGCCTTACTAACTATTAATTACACAAAAATGTCAAACACCCTTTTAATAATGAAATACAATTTTCAGTTTTAACAATATTCTATAATTTAATATTAATATGTTAACATATTTAGATGATGCCATGCCACCCATGCGTCACTATACAGGTGGCCTGGGAGGGATAACACTTGATCTCATTGTAAACCATTGAAACTTTGAAATAAATAAATTTTAGCTTAATCTAGAACCAACGTGCGTTACTTGTGATTTCAATATTGCAACTGTAATACATAAACTTTATAAAATCTATTATAAAAAGTGTCGCGCGCCGAATGGCAACACGCACTCGTGTAAAGGTAGTTATACAATATTTACTAATACTTAGTAGTTTATAATTTTAAATTCTCAGTTCTTTTATATAAAAATACATATAAACAGTACAATATTCAAACATTGAAGCAGCGAGTTGCTCTGTGCTCTCGGTCGCCACATCAGTTCCTAATTTTAAAGGCTCGACAAAACATTATTTAACGAATGTATTAATGTACTGTGTATGTACTGTGTTAGTGATCGCATAATTTATTTAATAAATAACATCAGCTGCATTTTAGTTCGTATTTTAAGATAAATGACATCCCTGTATCAATGCTTCTTTTATAAGGAGATTCGTTTTATTTATTTATGATTCAAGAACTCCCTATAATTAAATCTTTAAACTTTTTCAATGAATTTAATAAAATAATAATTCAGTCAAATTCGAGGAGCTCGTGGCTTAATAAGAACTGCCACTCAGGTCGATCTTTAGGTAAATCTGTGCTTGCCTAGGTCGGTCTGTGGATGGGTGACCGCCCGACATACCGAGTTTCCTCCGTGCCTCGGAAAGCACGTTAAGCTGTTGGTCCCGGCTGCCATATATATAGATCTTTGGCAGTCGTTACAGGTAGTCAGTGATCTGAAATTATGACATCCAGTCTTACCAAAGGGTATTGTATTACCTAGTATTAACTGCGTTGTGGAGGTCAGACAGGCGGCAGTCGCTCCATGTAAAATACTGGTATTCAGCTGCATCCGGTTAGACTGGAAGCCGACCCCAATATAGTTGGGAAAAGGCTAGGCAGATGATGAATAATTCAGTCAAATACATGAGTAAAGTCAAAGGTCCCGCCGAAGGGACAGACATGCATGATACAATTTATACATATAGGTCTCGACAAACCGTATAAGATGGAAGTAGAATCGACACGAAAAGAAGAAGAATGTAGATGTGGCAACTAAGCGAGTAGTTATCGTGCCCATCACCGTGCTAGCTTTACAAATACGATTATATAATGGTAAATCACAACTGATACAGGGACGGGTGAATTTTAGGTTGTTTAAATATTTTTTAGACAGTTCTTAATACATTTATGTACAATATATACAGTTGTTGGCTCACAATCAGAGCTACCCTCACGTGGATAACCCCTTTCTACTGAAAGCATGGTTCTCCTACTGCTACCTTCGCCAGGGTCAATTATTCGTTCTTGTACAAATACAGTTAGCATGCTATAAAACAATAATTATATCCGATTCTATAACTCTACTTAAAATGAGATATTGGTAAAACATTATGCTCTATATGCGATACATTATTTACATAAAAACCTCGTGTAAAATATCAGAATACTTGAAAACAAGACGAAATAAATTAGTTCATTTATATATTAATCTAACATCTTTGTTCATACTTCATTCAGCGAATATGTATACGGTTAAAATCCTTGATAATAATGATTAAACAAAAATATATTTTACATTTGAATTGATTTATCTATTATATTAGAATGATTGCTAGTTGCACTTACAAATAAAAATACTGAATGTCATCTAGTTTACTTGAGCGCTGGCTGCGACGCCGCGAGCACTCAAGTAATACTTTTGACATGTTTGTAACAAAATATTGATAGTAATTCATTTAATATTTCTTTATAAAAATGGTACATCTTGTGTTCATTGATGTACTTGGCGGAGCAAAATAATCTCCTTTTACGTGTTAATTGGACTAATTGCGATATACTTGTGAGAATATTACTCAGAGTTACAGCAAAATATACATACGAGTTGCCAGCGCGACACCTACATACTTAGAATGCTACTACACGACACGAAACGTCTGTTTTATATCCTATATTCAAATAATCTGTTACATAACAAAGCGACGCGTTACGTGATGCAAGATAAGACTCCTTTTGGAAGTTCTAATTATATGGCTTAAGACTACAAACGTATAATTCAAATTCAAATTCGAAAATAATGAGATGACTTACTATAGTAATGTTTACATAGTTTGCGGATGACTAATGAAGTAGGTACACAGCACTCGATAATTGATAATGTTAGTGAATACGATGTGATAAGTCTTGCACGACGTAAACGCGTTCATGTAAGAGTGACGCCACACGAAGCGTCGTCGGTACGTTGCGGTGCCTCGGCGTCGCTATGCTTATACGAACGACATCCCACACGGCGACAGATTAAGCGGGAAGGGACAATACTGCCAAGTATTGTATAGAACATCGAATATTTTTAACAGTGCGTGGTAATAGGCACAGCGTATTGCTCGTGTGGTACGTAAACGTTCGTGTGGCTTCACTGATAGTCTCGCACGTAAACGCGCAGGTGTTACTTGTGATAAACTAGGGGGCGCGTCGCCGGGCGAGGCGCACGTAAGCTCAGTTGAAGAGCACGGAGCTCGGGTCCTCGTTGTCCATCTGCTTTACGTGGCGCAGCACGTCTTTCTTGGTGATCACGCCCAGGAGACGCCTGGAATCAGGTGAACAGGGAATTTCAGTAAGGTGTGAAACGTAAAAAAGTAGTGACATAATTATTCATAATTATTTTATTCTCTCTTCACAACGCTGACTTAATTGACTGGTGCCTGATGTAGATTTTCGGGGGAAACCTATGTTACCAAGTCACCAAATAAAAATGAGTTCATAATGAGTTCTCTGAGTAAAAACAAGGGTTTTTACCGAGAAAAAGACGAGCAATATGAATGAATTAGGAAGCGTTCTATAGTTCTAAGACATACCGGTTTCCTCCTTTTGAAAGCTGTGATGACGAAATAAATAACACAACGTGACGTTTCTATCTCGTTTTGAACTCTCGTAAGTAGTTAGAGAAAAGTACTAAATCAATCTACTGAAGCTAAGCATTCATTTTGAGGGCTGAGCAAGTTTATATTCATATTTTTACGCATAAGTTTTAAGTTACAATATTCGTAGCTTATGATCAGGGGGCACGGCAGTGCCCCCGCCAAGTTGAGCGCGATGCAAACACTGCCGTACCATCCTTTACTGGAACCATTTCGCCTCATTTTACAGAGAACCTCTAGATAAGACCAGAACGCTGAAATTTTCGTCATCCAGTAAGCTATGAAATCTCACTTAAAATAAAAGAAATCAAGTCTGTAGGTCATTTAGTTCCGAAGATAAGCGAAAGCAAAGTTTCGCATTTATGACACTCACTCACTCATTCACTCACTCATGATCATCAAAATAGAACTAGTACTTCCCATAAACTCAGAGAGCTGAAATTTGGCACAGAGTTAGGGTTTATTGGCCACATAAAGGAAAAACTATAAAAACTAGGATAATCGAAGATCTGGAGTACCTGGTTACCCTTATGCCCACGTTTCTACAAAAAGAAGTGAAATCCCACCAAAAACATTCTGTAAGAAACTAGCCAAGTCTCGTTGGAGCTGCTTGTTTATCTCTAAAAAGAAATGAAATCTAGACAAAGTCGTGCCAAGTCTAAGGTTACTTACTGCGATTTCTTTATTATTATAGTTAATGTTGTGTGACTTGGCCGTTGAAGGGTACACAAGGGTACAAAACTAGGTGCTTCATGACACCATTGCACCAATCTGTCGCCAGAACCGCTACAAATTGACGATGGAAAATTGCCAATACCAGTATGGGTTATTATCTCGCTTAACAAACATAGGTAGTTATAACAGATATAACATTACGTGTAAACAAAATTGACTTGTACCCACTAACGCATAAAGAATGTTCAACGGCCAAGTCACACAACATTAACTATAATAATAAAGAAATCGAAGTAAGGAACCTTAGACTTGGCACGACTTTGTCTAGATTTCATTTCTTTTTAGAGATAAACAAGCAGATCCAACGAGACTTGGCTAGTTTCTTACAGAATGTTTTTGGTGGGATTCAAGTTACAGCAATCGTAGCTTATTAGGTATGTCCACACTAGGCACTTTCATCAAGTTTCGTCTTCATCTTTCTATGCAACTTTCCTAAGTAGCTTTCAATATTGAGTGCATTAACGAACGCAACGCCAATATGGTCATTTAATTACTATTTACTTTATGTCAACTTGTGGAGACATGTGCGACGAGAACATTTTACTTGTTGGGAAAACTACTACTACTACAACTTTTTTTTTTTTAATTATGAGCGCTGTCATTTTATCTTTTTTTAACTCCATTGATGTCCATATTATATTTAGTAGCCAAAACTTGCAAACTATCGGTCCTCTTTACTTTGTTTGTGTTTATTATTTGGATTTCAAAGCTGTGGAAAGGCTTCGTACGACATCTTGTTGTTGAACGCTTTTTGGCTCAGGAATTCATCTAACGCAGAAAGATGAGTATGACAGCGAGCGCTACGCTTTCAACTGTAAAAGCGCACGCGTCTAGCTAGGGCATGCCTCATGTGCGCTCTTGACTGCGCTACATTGAACAAAAAAGGGGGCACAGTGTGGACATAGCTATGGAGTTTTAGTTAAAAGTAAGAGAAATCATATTAGAGAATTAACACTACTGATTTAAACACTATTGTGTTTAAAAACATTTATACGCAATAAATAAAAAATAAAACAGAACAACGACTTTCGGGTCAGCTAGTATTCATCATCATCCACAGCCCGACTTGATCTACCCACTGGTGGCATAGGTCTAGGCCACTCGTTGCTTGTGCCAATGTGCTAAGCTCTACGCAGTCTACGCTCCTGTGTCAGCCTCATCCAGGATATTCCCGTAAAGACAACAATGCCATCTACAAGTATAAGTAAGGAATAGTTACCCGTTATGCGTGACGAGCGTCTGACGAAGGCCGAGCTTGCGGAACATGTCCACAACTGTCTCCATAGGCGTCTGGTCTGTCACGGTGATGGGAGCCATGTCCAGGATGCGGTTCAGCATGAGGCAGGGCGGTGGGGAGGGAGGAGTGTTACCCGTGCCAGCGAAGATCACCACTGTGTGTCCGGTGATGCCTTCCAACGTGCGGCGCGCATTTGCTGGGAAGATATACACGAGATAAGCGGATGTGAATGAGGTCCACGACTAATTCAATACTACATTCAATAGTAGTTTATGCGACTGTGCATAATGAAGGGCATTACAACTTCGGCTCGTTTCTTAATAGCATCACACGAGTGTTGTAATGCATAATTATGTATAGTTGCATACACTACTTTATCTACCCAAATATCATAAGGGCTGTATGATGGGTTCAGGAACTATAGGAAAATGACCAGCATTGTTATCAGTGTAATGCAATAAAAAATAAACAGGTTATTAGTTGCATTTGTCGCTGCATTTACGATATCTGGCGGAGTGTTCATGTCAATTTCTGAGTCACTCATTTTCGACAGAAATAAAGAACTTATCAGAAAAAATTTAACTGGAAATAAAAAGCTAACGAACAAAATGACAGCTCGAAATGGCGGCGTTTCGGATAACTGTCATTTTTTTTTAATCCTAAGCAAACGAACAATGTCACTATTCTTGTGTCACTCGAGATCAAAATGTCGTGCGGTTTATAATGAAAATCATACTGAATTGGGGTTTCGTATCGATAGGTATATGTTTTAATGTAGATACTAGAATAGCACACTCACTTGAATTTGACACCTGTTCCAAATTTAAACTCATAACCTACTGTTTTCAGTAGGTTATGAGTTCATTACAGTACTGTTTATTTCTGCTGGTTGGTAATGCTGGTCATTGGAACGCATTAGAGAGGGTTTATGATATTTGGGTAGATAATAGTAGTTTATGCGACTGTGCATAATGAAGGGCATTACAACACAAGTGTGGGTTTAAGAAACGAGCCGGAGGCGAGTTTCTTAATAGCATCACACGAGTGTTGTAATGCCTAATTATGTATAGTTGCATACACTAATTTATCTACCCGAATATTATAAGGGCTCTATGATGGGCTCAGGAACCATAGGGAAATGACCAGCATTGTTACCAGTGTAATGCAATAAAAATAAACAGGTTATTAGTTATAAAAGTTTATTGTAATAAAAGACTATACTAAATATATAAACTAAACTAACCTAAAAACAAACTAACTACAAAAGGGCATCGAAAAACTCCTCCTCAACGCTGTCAGCAGGTAAAGTACCCAAGAGACTGGCAGCGTTGCCGCGTTGTATGGCAACACTTATCCTCTGGCCAAAGAAAAAGCCAGCCTAGGTTATTAGTTGCATTCGTCGCTGCATGTACGATATCTGGCGGAGTGTTCATGTTAATTTCTGAGTCACTATCACTCATTTTCGACAGAAATAAAGAACTTATCAGAAAAGTCTACTCAATGAAAGGGAATAAAAAGCTAACGAACAAATGACAGCTCGAAATGGCGGCGTTTCGGATATCTGTCATTTTTTTTAAATCATATGCAAACGAACAAAGTCACTATTCTTGTGTCACTCGAGATCAAAATGTCGTGCGATTTATAATTAAAATCATACTGAATTGGGGTTTCGTATCGATAGGTATCTGTTTTAATGTAGATACTAGAATAGCACACTCACTTGAATTTGACACCTGTTCCAAATTTAAACTCATAACCTACTGTTTTCAGTAGGTTATGAGCTCATTACAGTTCTGTTAATTTCTGCTGGTTGGTAATGCTGGTCATTGCCTATGGTTTTTGAACGCATTAGAGAGGGTTTATGATATTTGGGTAGATAAAGTCTTTTATGTGTAAAACAAGGGCGGGTGAAGAAACAAATGTCGTAAAACATTGTGCTGATGGGTGCATTTAAATTGGAATATTACGATGGTGGTGAAGGTATGTATATAATGTTATAACATTAAAAACTAGTATTTCAAAAAAACACTTGTGACAATATTCGAACTTTGACCCCCAATGTCTCCGTAACTTGAAGGTATGGTCTAGTACAAACTGTTAAAATGATCGTAATAAAGGGGAGAACTAGTGCTTTTCGGCATCGTTAATGGTACTTTTACGGTTTAGTATTCTGAATAAAGTAGTGGCCTGAATATCACCCAGGTGAACACAGGACACCCATAATTATTAGGTTAAGATGCAATACCTATGGCCAGGTTGAGGTCGCGGCGCAGCACGAAGCCGACCAGGTACTGCGACTCCTTGGAGACCACCACGGGGTAGCCGTTGTGTTCCGTCTCCTTCAGCAGAGTCTCCACATCGTCCACCGTCATCGAGTCCTGTGTGATCACCGACAGCGTCTCGTTTCGTCTGCGGAAAGCCAATTCAATCTAAGTAAAGGCAAAAACTTGCATAGATAGTATACTTTTACTATGAGACAAAAGTGGATTGGGTGACACTACGATCTTTAACAATCATTGCAAGACAACTACAGGAAGAAGGGGAAAAGGTACAAGTCGGTAGCCGACTGCACGCAGCAGCAGCAAACGACATGTCGTCACGACACGTCGTTGCGTCATGTCGCTGCAGTCATGATTTCGAACCAGACTGCAAATAACTATTAGTCAATAACTCTAAACACGCTCGACGTGTCGTTGCTCCGGTGTCAGCGGCACTACTGATCTGCGGTCGGACGACACTGCCGTCTACCGCTTGACGACGCGTCGCTAGCTTCATGTCGCTAACTACGGAGGGAATTTCATAGAAATACGTAGAAACCAGTAGTGTCGCTGCGACACGTCGTCTGCTGCTACTGCGTGCAGTCGGCTACCAACTTCTACCTAAATAGTACTACAGGAAGTCTGTGGACCATTTACATTGTCTTGCCTATTTTTCTTCTAATTATGCCTTGTGACTGGGACTGTAGCTTCTTTTTATTTTGTATTGGTTTCGACAATTCAAAATTGACTGTAACTGGCCTACTTAAAATAAATGCTTCTTACTAATTACTTATTGTTCTTGGCTCTTTTTACCACATTCTGACTCTAAAATTCTCACTCACTTCTGATTTCTCACTTTTTCGTATTGAATACCTATGAGTTTTCATAATAATGACTGCCAAAGTCGTAGTATCAGAACATTATCAGAAGAATGATGTTGTCTGCGACAACACTACTCTGCTCTGCATAGCTATTCAGAAACAATCGAAGTCGAATCAAACTTGACACTTTTTCGAGTATCAGATTTTTGGCTAGAACGATTGGCCAATACTATTCACAGATTCAATCGACATGGTAGGTACATAAACACTCGTGGTGAAAAATTTATGTAGCCAATTAATTATTTTTAATGAGTATTTCTATAAGTTTTACATTACATTGTACTGAATATCCGTCGAGTAACTAAACATACAATTAAAAACAATTTTAAAATGATTTTCATTATAAATGGATACGCAACGACTCTTGTTAAAATGAACGACTCTTGTTGTTCTTGTTGAAAATGGCGTCGTTATTCTGATTCAATTGCACTTCCGATAGCAAATAGCTGTCGGCAGGTATCGCAAGGTACTCATTCGTTTTAAACCTAGTCTGTAACTATGGTTGTGTGTTGTTAAGTGTGAGCGCCTTATCACTTACAGAAAAGCACAGCATGCACTGCATTATGCGCAAATAAATAATTAATTATACAATAAAAACAAAAATACAGTTTGAAAACATTGTAAACTACAAAAAAAGGTATATATATACTACCCTAGTCATACAAAAACAAACATTCAGATCTAAGTTGCAGCACTGTTAACTTTTGATTAAACAAATATATAAACCCAAATTAATATAATATAATAAATTTATTTTATATTACTGCACTCTTTATCAAAAAAAATCGATCCACTTGATAATTTGGGTTTATATATTTGTTAAATCAAAAGTTAACAGTGCTTCTGAGTAACCACTCAGAAAACACGACGCAATCCAGAAACATAAAAAAAAACTATAACAATGTCTTCCTACGCCACAGCGAGATTGCAAGATCTCGATTTTACTTATTATTATCGAGTTGCGCTAGACTGTTACTGACATATTGACGCCCGAATACTCGAACGTCACTCAATTTTAAGTTGCACTTAAATCTCGTGCTGTCTTTGTTACTTTAACGCAGAGTGACAGAGATAGCACGAGTTTTGAGGGCTACTTATAATTGAGTGACGTTCGAGTATTCGGGCGTTAGTGTGCACTGACAGGATTCTTCTATCCGAAAGAAGACCATGTGATATTATTTTGCACGGTCCTCACAATTACATTGAGGAACTGGACTTGAAAAAGACTGACATCTGAGTATGTTTCAGTGTTTTTCTCAGAATAGTTAATTTGGGAACACGGATTCAACTTTGATTTATTCCAAAAGGCACCAAATACCAATGTTCAAAATTACATAATAAATAAGATCTCACCATCTAAAAACAAAAATAAACAACTATTCGATTCATTTAAACAGGTTTCGTACATTAATTTAAACATCGACATGCAACAGCGTAAGCAATAAAAAATAGTCTAAACATTTTGATTAAATATCTCTGAGAACGGCAGTAAAAAAAAACCTTCAAATTGATTTTTAACGTGAAAGAGGTATTTTTAGGATTAATTTGAATAAATAAATACTTTGGTCTTTTCACTAGTATTTTGACAAATATTTATTTTTACGTTTTTACCGATCTAACTTATTTATATTAGTCCAGTCAAAATAAGCATACAAAATTGTTATTATAATTATAATGGTGTATTCCGCACCTCCACTAATTTTAGGTCTATGAATACGAATTATTGTTATTACTTAAATTATTAATGTCTATTTTGACTGGACTCCATTGTAGTGCATCTTAGCAAGCATTAAAGTGCAAGTTACATCGCATGGGGCAGGGCTGGGTGCCGCGTCAATGTGGTGTGTGAAACAAAATAAGGAAATAACAAGCAAGGCAACAAAGCAAGCAAACATACAACAACATCATGATAGACATAAATAAACAAAGTGTAAACAAAACCCTTTACGAAGCCGTCAACCAAGCAATTTGTTCCAAAAATAACCTAAACGACTTTTTAAATTCAATTTAATGCACTTTAAATATTGTACTCATGGATGCATTAAATATTTAACGGGTAATGGAGGTATTTTAAATTATAACTTCAAGAACTAGTATTCTAAAAAAAAGGTTGTAAAATCGTTGGAACTTACGCCTCCAATATCTTAGTAACTAGAAGGTCTCCCGTTACGGTCCAGAACACAAAACTGGTCTCATTCCAGGGAAAACAACGTGACTTACGGCTTGGAGAAGGGTATTTTTACACTCATTAGTAAAAGTTTAGAAACGAAATGATTTTAGTTCTATTAAAGTTTATAGTTTAGTTAAAAATTTAGAAACATTAACTTAAAATCATTATAAACTTAATAAAACTGAAAATCATTATAATCAAAAACGCTACGAGTATAAATAAAAATAAAACTTTTGCATGCAAAAAAATATGGGCACATATTGCAAGAGCACTATTGTCAGTCGGTCACGTCAATTTCTACGAAAACATCGACTTAAAAATAAGGCGGACTTTTTCACTAATGTTTTCTTTGTAAACTATTAGAAACGTGGGTGTACTGTAGTAGAATAATCTTCTTCCCGACGACCCCACACACCCTAGTGTCAGAGTTTAGTTTTTTAACGTCGTCAAAAAAAGACGGCTTCTGACATGGTTTGACGACAACCATTTGGCGGCCGAGACCACGGGCTTATAGGTGCTTTCCGAAGCACGGAATCATCTTTTTATCAGACAATCAGGCGATTCAAGCCTGCAATGTCCTAGCCAAACTGGAAACAACTTTACAAAGTATGCTTCCCGTGGGAATCGAACCCACGACCACCGGGTCACAAGGCAAACGCCTAAACCACTCGACCACGGAGCGAGTAGAACAATGACATTATCGCATAGCATGAGTAAGTTAGTAATACATAATTTAGCATTTTCTTTGCGTTTTCTAGGCAGCGTATGCTTACGCGAAGCATAAAGTTTGACCAAATCATCGTAAAGCTAACTTTAGATCTTACATATCTTTCAGACTAGCCAATTGATATAGTATATTCACTTCTAAAGCAATCAAATCAATATGTTTTATTTCTTTTCGTTTGGATTTGTTTAGTTATATTTCCGCCGATTGTGAACCGACTTCAATATTTATTTTTTATTTGGTAAATTCTTTCGCGGTGCTTCCGTTTATTTTTTAAATTTGGTGAAGATATGATTCGAATCTTCGGAGAATGAATGGAAGTCTTCAATAATAGACAGCAAATCATTTGTGATGGCTCCAATTCCTTGGATTTTTATTGTTTACACAATATCATAAGATAGCGCCTGAACACGTAGATGTGTACAGTACACTCACATTTCTACAGTTAGGTTTTTATTGGGGATAAGCCATGATATTATCATGTCATGGATTGTTAAGTAATGTTTATCAAATATTTGTATAGGATATTACCTACAACAAAAAATAGAAAAATAAAAACAACTTTTAAAAGCATCATGATCAGAAGGTCTAAGTAGCAAAATGTCCAACAGCGCAAAATGTCTAATGAGCAGGAAGTCTACTTAGCAAAATGTCCATGTAGCAAAACGTCCAACTATCAGATGGTCTATATAGCAGAACGTCTATTTAGCAAAAAGTCATTTTTTTAATGTGTACACTCATGATAGAAACTTAAAGTCATTTATAAATTATATAAGTATATTTATTTGAACACAATTAGTCTAGGTTAAACTCTTCAATATCATGAGGAAATTAGGCACACAACCTCCCCTTTTTTTTTTTTTTTTGGTGGGTGGAAAATCATCGAATAACCCCCCCCCCCCCCCCGCTCTTGGGCAGAGCGAAGGGGAGTGTCAGACTTCTACTGACTAAAAACCAAACCCATGTTCCTTCTTCGCCCTTGTGTCGGAGCCGCGTTAACCTTTCGACAAACCACAGCCCCGACGGGCGTCGGCCCTTGCGGGCCCCTCCTTGCTGACATCTCTTTGAGGCGCGCGTGGAACACTCTGTCGCCGCCGACACGGTCTGTTGCCGTCATGACGACGGCCGCACGGCGAGCTAGCCCGTTACTCACCGTCCACAGGCCCGCGTAGTAGGTGGCCGGAGGTCATCGCGTGCCCCCCGACGCTCGGAGCGCCTCCCGCGGCGGCTGGGACGTTGAGTGGTTCTCTCCCTCTCTCGTTCCGCCACCTCCTTCGCTAGCATCACTGCTTCGCAGAAGGAGGCGACGGCGTCCCATTACTCCCATTCCTCTTCGCCCCGGACCATGGCTTGCACCAGGGCCGGACGCGAGAGGTCGCCGCCGCCGACACAACCTCCCCTGTATTTAGACCAAAGAATCTTATAATGCCATGTCCATTTCCCTCCCGATGAAATGTGTGTGTTGAATTTTGTGCCTGAGTATCCAGACATTTTGAGAATCTGACGATTTGCTAAATAGACGTTCTGCTATATAGACCATCTGATAGTTGGACGTTTTGCTACATGGACATTTTGCTAAGTAGACTTCCTGCTCATTAGACATTTTGCGCTGTTGGACATTTTGCTACTTAGACCTTCTGATCATGATGCTTTTAAAACACCAAAAAGTAAAAAATAGCTTTAGCTTTATAGTACGGTGGCAAAAAAACTGAATCTAACAAACAAAAGTCGATGACTTTTTAACCGACGAAAATGAAAAAGGAGGAGGTTCTCAATTTAACCCGCATATTTAAAAAATATTCAGATTCAGTTTTTTTTACTTCTACCAACTACCTACTTTTAAAAGTTTTCCTTAACTCTATAAGAAAAACTTTTAAAAATTACAATAAGATAATGAAACAATAATCATTCGATCAAGCAACATCCATAGAAAACTAGTAAAAAAACTTATAAACTATGTTACTTACAACTTATTATTTATTATGACACAAGCGTATATTGTTCGAGACGCATCTACGAACAATAGCTACATTTATCGGGGAATGGTATAGAATCTCCCTGATATACCCTTTAAGGTGGAGTTGGAGCTGCCAATCTGTGCTCTCATTGTCGCCGGATAAGTAATTTATAGCACCGATGTTGCGCTAAAAATTGCTCATCCGCGTCTTTACGGCTATTTTAAGACTTTGCATTCGAATATCGATCTCTAAATATTTATGATAAACCCACAGAATCAACCTGGGAAGTATTAGTATAGTTCTGTTTTAAACTTTATGGTAGCACTGTGGTTAGCTGCGACTGATGGGCAGTGCAGGTATAACGGTTCAAACTCTATGGCAGCTCGGAACAACTAACGTAAAGCTGACCAAAACACAATTTTCTGACCCCTAAAATACAGGTCCAGGCCTAGTTTGGGGGTTAGGATCTCATTATTTGTGACAATATACTTATGTGTTCTCTATATTGTGACTGTGCTTGTAACTTATATTTTAAAGTGACACATTTTTATTTTATTTATTATTTTAGGTATCAACGGGGCGTAGACGACGCCTCGTCTTGACTGTTGAGTGCACAAACCGTCAGTTGCAGCACTTGCAGCTAACTTCCGAGCCGCTATCAAACTTGAACTGAAGTCATCATCTGTCTAGCCTTTTCCCAACTATGTTGGGGTCAGCTTTCAGTCTAACCGGACGATGCTGAGTAAAATTATTTTATATGGAGCGACTGCCTGTCTGACCTCCACAACCCACTTAATAATGGGTAATACGATACCCTTTGGTAAGACTGGTTGTCAGATTTTCAGGTCACTGATTACCTGTAACGACTGCCAAAGATCTATATATATATGGCAGCCGGGACCAACAGCTTAACGTGCTTTCCGAGGCACGGAGGAAACTCGGTATGTATAATGGGCGTTCACCCATACGCGCGGCTTATCCTAAAGATCGACCCGAATGGCAGTTATTATTGAACCACGAGCTTGAAGTGAAGTATACTCACGTAATCAATATAGGAAGTTGTTCGTACTCACTTGGGTTGCATAACATCGGCGGCGAGTGAAGTGTGCTGGAACTCGTCCTTGCTGTCGAGGAACGGGTAGCCGTTGAGCGCGATGTGCGCGTCGTATATGCCCTGGCGGCCCAGCGCGTCGCCCACCCACTTGCTGGCCATAGCGGCGGCCATCAGTGGCACGATGTAGCGCACGCCGCCCGTCAGTTCGAACATTATCACCACCAGGGACACTGGAAACAAACGACATTTTTTAGCAAAAAGTTTTGGTATCATTTAACAAAAATTGCCCCAGTGTTGGTACACGGGTTTCCTCCATGTGAAGGACGGGACCGAAATATGACCATAATCCACCACTTGGGCCTAGTTCGGGTTGATAAGATAAGATAAGATAAGATATTTTTATTTGCATAAAACATGGTATACAAGGTGTTATTAAAAAACATTAGATCGAACATGTTTTGCTTAAAACTAAAGCGTGCAAACTTACTTACTAATAATACATTTTGATATTGACATAAATTATTACATTGAATTCATATTAAAAAAGTCATTATTGCTATAGAAATTATTATGATTAAGCCATTTATATAATTGGATTTTAAATAATTTACAATTTAATGTTTTTAACATTCTTGGTAGCTTATTATAGAGACGTACACACATAGCCAGAGAGTTTTTATTAAATTTCGCTGATCGAGGAAGCACATCCAGCACAAGTCTGTATTGGTCACGCCTACTACGAGAGTTTATTTCTTCTGCTGTTTTAAATAGTTCTTTGTGTTTTTGAACGAACATGCATGCTTCATATATATACAGTGAAGGTAACGGTAGCAAACCAAGCTCTTTAAATATAGGTTGACATGATTCGTCAGATGGAATCTCATATATAGCACGTAAACATTTCTTTTGGGCAACAAATGCTCTATTGCGGTCAGTACTATTTCCCCACATCATTAGTCCATACCGTAGTGAGGACTCAACATATGCCCGGTATGACATCACAGCCGTTTTTATATTAGTGACTTTTTTTATTTGTCTCAAAGCATAGACAAATTTATTTATTTTATTGCATACAGTATCCACGTGTGCTTTCCAGTCTAAATGTTCGTCAATTACTACTCCTAAAAACTTAGTTCGTGTCACTTGAATAATTTTAGGTATGTCCATTTTAAAATTAAAAGTATTATTATAAGATTGATTAAATTGTATATATTCTGATTTATTAAGATTAATAGATAAATTATTATTTTTTAACCAGTTAATTAGAATGTCAATTGTTTTATTTATGTCCGCTTCATGATCCGCAATTGATTTATACTTTTTATCGCTAGTTACAATTATGGAGATGTCATCGGCAAAAAAGAAGCATTTATGATTTATAACATTAACTAAGTCGTTTATATAGAGCAAAAATAAGATGGGGCCCAATATGCTACCTTGCGGGACGCCGCATTTCGTACTTACATATTCAGACGAATATTCCGTCATGTCCCTACTTTCATTAAGTTTTTTGACAGTGACTCTTTGATGTCTGTTTGTTAAGTACGACGATATCCACTGAAGTGGAAGTCCTCTAATACCGATAGCCTCTAGTTTGTGTAATAAAATTTCATGTGAAACCAGATCAAACGCCTTTGACAGATCGAAGAACAGCCCTGTTGTTAGATGTTTGTTGTTAATATTGGTCAGTACTTCTTTTAAGAGTGAGAATATTGCTAAGGATGTGGACTTATGTTTCTGGAAACCGAATTGCTCTTTTTTAATAATATTGAATTTCTCACAATAGCTAACTATTCTCTGATACATGCATTTCTCATAGATTTTTGACATGATCGGTATCAATGTTATTGGGCGATAATTATTTATGTCACATTTTTCACCTTTTTTAAATATCGGTTTGACAACAGATATTTTTAAAGCGTTAGGAAACACTCCTTGTGAAAAGGACAGGTTAATAAGATAGGTTAACACCCCACTTATTTCATTAACACATGTCTTAATAATTCTAGTGTTAAGTTCATCTTAACCCTCAGAGTTGGTATTGTTCAATGATAATATCTGTTTCCTCACTTCATTTTCGGATATCGGTGTGAGGAACATCGAGTTGGCAGTTAGGATGTCACTGCGGCAACTATTTGTACAATTTTGGGGAGGGTTATAATTTGTAAAATGACTGTTGAAAGCAGAGGCTATTTCTGCAGGTTTGGTAAGTATGGTGTTGTCAGTTTTAATGTGTTCAATGTTATCTTTAGGGTCCGTATGTATTTCGTTTCTTATGACTGTCCATGCGGCTTTACATTTGTTGTCATTGTTATTTGTTGGTAGATGACATACGTCTTAGTCGTGCCAGCAACTTCAAGTTTAAGGCGTTTGTGGTGCGAGTACCGACATGCTATCTGTAGCTCGTCTTGAAAGAGGACTTTTGGCCGCAGGAGGTGCTGTTTCGACACTTCTGCGGGCAAGTGCCACATGAGCGCAAACTGATATAGTGCACAAGTGTAGTGATACTAATATAGTTTTAAGGTTTTATTTAAAAGCTGTATTATATCATAATTATGTATGTTAGTCTGTAAGGTCTACACATGGGCCAAAGTAGCCTGAAAACAAATAAATGTTATGTTAGAATGTTTGGTTCTGAAACCAGTGGCGTGCGCTCTATTAAGGCTCTTAGGCTTAGCCTACCTTACCAACTGAGCATTTCTTATAACTAATTAACCATGTAATAAAATAACACCATGTACAAAATAATAATAAAAAAGTTCAAACTCCTGTTAAAATACTTAGAGCAATTTTTCGCGTACGAATCTTTTAGTTACAGGCTTGCTTAGGCTAGCATTCGACTAGCCTAAAACCCATTCATAATTTTACGCACACAGCGTCACATCGGAGAATGATCGGTGCATATTTTCGTGTATATGAACCGCACACATGCATGCCAGCTCCTGCGAGTGGAGGCGGCCTGTGATTGGCTGCAACAACACAAGGCTACGATTGGATGCGTCATGCGGCCATCTTTAGCCCGCGAACTCTGGCGCGAAGTTCAAATTTGTTTTTTTTTTTACGTTTTTTGCAATTTGCAGGCCAGTGCTAGCTTGAATACTGACTACATACGTCTTACAGCCGCGAATCATATTTTAATAATCAACATACAACCTAGCACGGGCCTGCAAATTGCAAAAATGTAAGGAAATTAAGAAATTTGAATTTCGCGCTTAGCGGTCTTCGCTCTTCCGTCCACAGATAGAGTGCAGCACTGCCAACACATTTCATTGATCGTTTTCGTATAATCCTGCAAAATTTTGTTGACCGCTGTTGTGAACAAACTCGATATGAAAATTATGCAATTTTATTTGGTAGTATTTTTCTATCGGCAAATTAGAAATTATATTTTACGCGAGGAAGCCATTATTATTTATTGTTTCATTGTTGTTTTATAGCGCGATTTGTTTTGAAACCGAAAACGTACAGATATTGTCAGTATTAGATAACATTATTAACAGTAGTGTAGGTAAATATTAGCTTTGTTGTGTATTATTTGTTTATTCCCACAAATAATAACAAAGTGAAGTTTGTGCTGTTCATGTGTGTTTGCTAGATGATAAAGGTAATAAGTTTTCTCAATTATGATATTATCGTATAAGTAATGTAATGATAAGGTGCAAATTGTATCTAAAGGTAGATGTGTGAAAGCCACTTCGGATATTATCTTGCAAGTGACGTGTTTTGTACTTTTGTAACTACCTATCACCCACTCACTTGGATGAGATATTTAAGGTGGCCGAATCTTTCTTCTGTTTGCATCGTTAGAAAATCATGAGTTGCACCCTTGAATAATGTGGTGAGTTTTTGAATTGTATTTAGGTACCTATAACTTTTACAGGCTTATTTATTTTTATAAATGTGACAATTTTTTTTTGCTGTCAATATTTCGTGGCCTACCCACCGTGGGAGACCACTGCACGCCACTGTCTGAAACAAGGTACGATGCTACTGAAGGCTCCAAACCCCCCAGTCATATTCTGGACTCGCTAAGAAGAAGAAAGCTTGTTTCACCTGTCATCCGAGTGACCCCGCCGAGCACGGCCGCAGCCCCCACCATGGCGTAGAGTCCTGGCGTGATGCAGTCGTCGCCGGTGGAGCACTCGCCAGAGAAAAGCCACACCTTCGGGTAGTTGTAAGCCAGTTGTTCGACACCTGTTAATAGAAATATATATTACTAGCTGATGCCCGCGGCTTCACCCGCGTGGATGTCGTTCAAATTATATACTAAAACCTTCCTCTTGAATCACTCTATCTATTAAAAAAAACCGCATCAAAATCCGTTGCGTAGTTTTAAAGATTTAAGCATACAGACAAACAAACAGACAAAAATAGCGACTTTGTTTTATACTATGTAAGGATAAGGATTATATTAATATTTATTGCATACTTTACCAAAGTCAAAATCAAAACATTCATGTAAAAGCAACTAAAGATACACTTTTGAACGTTAAATAGTTAAAATAAAAAGTTTATTTGATTCTACTTTCATCTAAACCCCTATCGCCGCTTGCGGGGTAGTGTAACAAAACATTTATATTATATGTTGTTGTTATATGTTGTTTGTACAGGTTACTATAGTTTTTTAATTTACGACAAATAAAATAAATTATAATTTAAGGACTCTCTTATTTCTTCTTCATTTAACTAACCTATGCCCACGATAGCCCCAAGCACGTCTCTTTAGTCCCCAATTGCACCTTACTGACGAAGATCTACTCACCAATGCCCACAATCCTGCCCGCAATAGCGCCAAGCGCGAGGCTGGGTATGAAGAGTCCGCAGGGCACCTTGATGCCGAAGGTGAAAATGGTCATCACAAGCTTGAGGATCAGTGCCAGGACCAGCAGCCAGATGGCGCGGTACACGCCTGGACCAGCCGCCGCCTTCTCTATAGCAGAATTCACGTCCGTAAAGTTGCGGTTGTAGTCACTGGGGGGAATAAAACACTTGGCTTGAATATTTGTCACTAGACACTAGAATAGGGTAGTTGACAAAAAAAATACAATTAGTGCGTCAGATGATTTCAAAAAAATATTGGACACTATTTTATTTTCACGTAAACAATAAATGATAATAAGACGATACAGTGCTTCAAAATCATCATCATCTATGGTTTAATGGTACGGAATTAATACGAAACTGTGTTAAGACTATGTGTGAAAATAAAAAAAAATAAAAAGTCGCGCGACGTCATAGTTTGGTACATTTTTTACCAGAAAATGACGTCCCCACTCACGATCTTTGACACATTTTATTTTCGTCAATTTTTATTAATTTGATAAAACAAAAAACACATTTATAATATTTTTCGATAATCTAACAGACGAACTAAACAGAATCATATTTTTTTAGTCAGTCAACTTCTCTATTCAATATATCCATTTAATTTGGTAGCCATATGTAATCTAATTATTATTATTATGTTGTACTGTCAACTAATAAAAACGATTTTGATAAGGACGCCTTACAGTTTCTTGTGACAGCTGAAACTCGTTAACGAACTACAGTCGAGACGAGTAGTCACTTTGATTATTAATAAAAATAGTTAAACCTGGTTTAACTTACGCTTGGTTTATCTCGCATGCCGTCTCATTTCAAACATATTCAAAAGAAATTGACGGCATGCGAGATAAACCAAGCGTAAGTTAAACCAGGTTTAACTATTTTTATTAATAAGGCGGTGAGAGTTTAAGCAAGCAATTACGATGACATAAGACAGGCAAATATACAGCTAAAGGTGTCCATCAACAGCGTATTTTTGCTCTGTTGGCTAGCATCAGAACACTGGTGTGGAAAGGCTTTCAGAACTTCCAATCTAGGGCCAATGTGGACCACTGTAAGGTTCTATCAATAAAATTACATCCCACCATCTTCGAAAAACTCCGCCGCGACCCCTTCTAGCTGCGATAATGTCGCATGCATAAGAAACAGACTAACTGCCGCACTCAGAGACTCAGAGAATGATTACTTACACGGTTGGCGCAGTGGCTGAGCGATTGGACTGCTGCGCTGTGTGTCGCGGGTTCGATCCCCGCACGGAACAAATATTTGTATATATATGACCTACAGATAGTTGTTTCGGGTCTGGGTATTTGTGTATGTGACCTTATATGTTTGTGAACGCACCCACGATACAGGAGAAATTCCTAGTGTGGGACAACGTTTAAAAAAAAAAAAAAAATCACATAGTAATGATACCTATTGACACTTTAGTGAAGGTTTTCTATGTCAAATCTTTACTAAGTGACGGCTTAAGTAATCATTAAATATATACACTCAGGTACTATCGTATCTGAGTACCGCATTGAGACTCACCAGACGGGATCAGAGTTGGATATGCCGCACTGGTTGAACAGCAGATAGATGAGCTCGCTGGTGTTCATACGCGTATAGGGGTTGGGGTAGGCGATGATGGCGGTGACCAGTGTCACCACGAGTACCTCAGTCACCGGATACTGGCCCAACTTCGAGAACTTGCGGTAGCGGCACCAGAAGATGTTGGCTTTTATGAAGATCGTTGCTATGCAGCCCTGTGGACATTCATCATTACAGGAAGTGCAGTTGGAAGTAACCATTATGACGCGAAACTACCTACACCGTATCTACGTAGTAACGTCTCAGAAGGAGGACACATGTACAAGGTTTTGATATGGACACATAATAATAAAGAAAAATACAGCATTTTCGGTTAGCTTCACCATTCTTCATGTGCATGTTAATTACTGTTCTATTCTAGTTATTTTCTGAAAGTGAACGTCGAACACTAAAAATGTAGATAACTGCTTTCTTATCATGAATTTGTAAACAGTAGGGTTTTCGTACAATTACTATACTTATTTATTGTTTTATTTATTTAACCTACAAATGACACCCTAGTGCTATCATCTACGACTCATAATTTAATCAATGACGATGATAAAGAATCGGATACACGGCGTGCCTATGTTTTTACCGGATTATGTTTCTCAATGTTTATCAAATACTGGTCACGCCCTTATAGGTAGGTCTATAGGGCGTGCCAAGATCGACGAGCTATGAATTGGTGGATAATGATCTATTATTAACTAATTAATTACCTAACATACATTATGGCTGGAATTTAAATAGTTTACAACAAGTAGTTGGCTATTAATATTACACAGTCGTCCCTTATAGGAGGAATGACAAGGATCTAAGTACGGTCTACACTTACGCCTATAATGCCGAGGCCAACAAAGGGAATCAGCTCAAAGAAGATCCAGGGCTTGTTGTACTCCACGAAGAACAGCACCGAGTGCTCGTTGCCGAACGGGTTGATGGAGCGCAAGATGAAGGCCGCGATCAGCGCACAGAAGAATGAGCGCCATAATGTTTTCAGCGGGAAGTAGTAGGATACCTGGAACCAAAATTTGAATAAATTACTTGTGAATTTATGACATACAACAAAATAATAGAGTAATTTCCTGACTTAAAAAAATACGATTTTGTTTAGTCCGTCTGTTGGATTATCCAAAAATATTGGATACGTATTTTTTTGTTTTATCAAGATAATAATTTAACGAGTCAAAGATCATGAGTGGGGGCTTGTGACATCACTTTCTGGTAAACAATGTACGAAACTGTGTGTCTTCATTTTTTGTTTACGTGAAAAAAGAAAAAATAATATATAATATGTATGTATCCAATATTTTTTGGAAATGTATCTGACGGACTAATTAGATTTTTTTAGTCAACTATCCTATTAAATGAGTTATGACTAATGAATAAGATACCTACTCAGGCCACAGGTGGAGAAACCATTATTTAATTTCCCAGGTATATTGCACTTATTTAATTATAGTTTGCAGTTTATACAATCAGTGTGACTATGTGTGTTTATTTGAAAAGTGAAAGCGTTGGTAGGTTTAAAAAAACTGATTAAGAGTGTATTGGATCAGTCACTGAGTGTAGAGGATTTTTAATTTCATTGCACCATTGTTAAGGCGCAGTTAAAGGGGCACCGTAAAAACGACCTGTTTTTCGTCGCAGAGTTAGCCGTATTGCTACTTATTACAATTCCAAAAAAAATACAGTGTATAGTGAAATGTATAGGTAAAAGACTTTTGCAAAAATATTTTCTAAAAGTAATCAAGAACCTCGAAAAAAAAATCACACGAAAAAACTTTTTCGTCTCGAAATGCTCAATATTTTGAGTGACAACTGTTATTTATTTTTTTACTATCAGAAAGGAAATTTAACCAACTAAAGACATTTATGTAAAAATATTTTAACATTACAGCGTATTTTTTTATTAAATAAATTAAATCTGCGAACTATCGTTCATTTTGGCAGTCACGAGCATCAAACGCATCGCCATTTTCAAACTTATTTGTGCGATGAGTTAAACGCGCGCTCAAGGTCGCGGGCAGCTAATGTCGCCTTAAGTGATGCACAGAATAGCCTTCATTGGTGTAGTGCAAATAGCCTTTAAGTGTAATGGCTATTAAAGAACATTATAATAATATGATAATACTTATTTGTCTTCATTGTTTTTAATTCGGGCATAACACTGTTAATATTCAAGAAATGTGGTGTGTGTGACTATTAGGTGTGTGCTATTATGTACACGTGTGCCCAATCCTTCGGGGATTGGCGTTATGTTATTATTGAAAAAGAAGGTATTTTCTCACATTGAACAGTTTTATTGTTTTATTTTATTATTTATGTATCTCTGCAAGAACATTCAAGTTGCATGCTAACAAGTACTCAAGTAAAGAGTAAGGTCAGTTCCACAGAACATAAAAAACACTAGAAATCGCATAGCGCTTTATTAGTATCGGAACCAGCGTACCCAAACTAACACATAAACAGGTTAATTGTATTTCGTAACACTAAGAAAACCGTGGTGTGATTGGTAATTTAATATTGAATGAAAGTAAGTAATATATTAGTCTTCGTTTATTTGAAAATAAACCATAATCATATGCCGATAGAGTTTTTTATTATCTAGTCTGTTTACGTATTAGCTCATACAGAATAGTTTCACGACCAAGTTCTGCTACTCGCCGCTAGATGTCACTACATTAAATGCATTTAATAAACCATTATGTCATTTAAAATAAGATTGATATTTCCGTAACGAGCTCATTACTATTTGTGTGCTATTCGTCCTTTTCTAGGGTTGTACCACTGCCGTTGCCATATTTTTCGACATTGCGTTTTATTTTCAAATAAACTAAAAGAGTCGATAAATATTTTTAAATTTCATTTATCAAGTACCTATGTAATTACTTAAGTTTGAAATCAAGTGTTATAAATTTATAATAATGCTTATGATTTTAAGAAAGAATAATTAAGAATTTATTGTTATGTTAAAATTGTCATGACTGATTGATTTCGAAAATTAAACTACTTGATAGAAATATTCATAATTATCATAGCTAAACTACACGATTTGTTACTACGGGTACGTATCATAATACGAAACCCACTTTTTTATAGGTTCGAGACTTAGGAATGACCTAAGGTCGATAAACCTTTTCTCAATTTGAATATTACGAATAGATTCCCCTTAGCGTTATTTTAAAGTTATTTCAAACCTGGATAAGGAAAATTAAAAAAAAGGTTTGAACTATTAATGGAAATATGTACTACCTATTACTAATACATAATCATAAAAAAATCGCACACAGGGTTAATTTTTCGCCAATACATCATAGAACTAGGGTATGCAATCTCGATCTCGCGAGATCCCGAAAACCCGAGATCTCGCCTCATTTTTCGAGATCAATCTCGAAGCATAAAATGTCGAGATCTCGGCCGAGATTGACGGGATCGTGTGGCAGTAGTCGCGAGGCATGTCGCGTGTTCACTGCGCGTGAGCGAGTCGGGATTCCCCGAAATTCACCGATTTATGTTATTCCCCGGGCTCTCCACGCGCTAACCTTCAATTCCCCGCAAATCGGGGGTTTCCCCGCGATGCACTGTGTCGGACTGCATTCGCTTACGCTGTTTTAGTTGTTACGCAAGTGCTAGACTGTTAGTTAATACTTTTAAAATGTCGACAAACAATCAGCTATTTAGAACAGAAGCTATTTCCAAAATCACTCTTAGTTTAGGAGTGATTTTGGAAATAGGATTTTTTTGTTTTCACTATCAATATCTTTTCAATATAAAATAAGTACATACTTTCTATAAAAGAGATTTTACGGGTCTGAAATTTTGTGTTCGTTAACATATTATAGTACCTAACATAAGTAAAAATAAAGATTTTTTTTCAATAATTCATGTTGTATTTTACTCGCATCGTAATCACAACTAAGCAGTTTCAATCATGTTTCAGTCATCTAATTAAAACAATACTTTTTGAAATCCATTCGAGATCTCGAAAATGCCGAGATCTCGCCGGGATTGAATTTCTGATCCCTCGAGATCTCGACTTAGCGATCTCGTCTCGAGATTGCATTCCCTAATGATTGTAATTTTAAAATATCGATAACTCATTATCGATAACGTCAATCTCTAATTGAGTAGCGAACTGTGACATGTGCTTATTTGGAATCTTCCAGAATAATATGTTTAAGTTTAAAAGAAAGTAGACCCTATAGAATAAACAATAAAGTCTATTTGTACTTGTCTTGTTTAATAAAATAATGTTTTTCAAATTTTAATCGAAATAAACTAAATTAAGACTTACCGATGGTATGATATACCACCATTTGAAACATTTTTGGTTCTGCTATCGTTTTTACACTCTAGAACAGCACAATAAGGCATATTAGTATTTTTTTCTAAGTTATTGTCACTGTGACGCTTCGATCTAGACTGATGTGCGTGGCGTGTGTGTGGGAGAAACAAATTGCGGAACAGCGCAAAGCTCGGGGTACGCGCGCCCCGCCCACATGCTACTTCTACTGTATTTTATGTTCTGTGGTCAGTTCAAAGAATTGAAGGTGAATAAACAAAAAAGTGAGGAAAATGATTAGGAACCATTAGTTCCCTGTTAACAGTGAGGAATTACATTTTGAACTTTTCAAACGTGATAAATCGTTGATTAGATATGGGTGGAACACAACCACATAAGTTACTCATGTGAGCTATAATTTACAAAAGAAACGTAATTCGGTGACTGTCGGAAATTCTGGTGAAAATTCATTAAACCACTCACAATTTGATAGGTAATTTTTTGTATTGATTTTAATCTAGAAAACGGGAGGTAATAACTAAAAACACAACATAAACATTGATGTTCTACTATCTCAGAATTTTCTGGATTATTGGTGTTGTTTCTGTTGTTTGTTACAAATATGACATACAAATATGACTTAAATAATAAGTTTATTTCAGTTCACTTCACTACGCCTTCATGTTAGTAATGTGTTTTGACGTGAAGTACACATAATTATGCAAATATTACCTACAAATAGGGGATCGGACAAAAAAAAACTAATTAGTCCGTCAGATAGATTTCCAAAAATTATTGGACACGTATTTTATCTTTTTTCACGTAAACTTAAAATGAAGACGATACAGTGCTTCGAAAACTCGTGTGACGTCATATGATAGTACATTTTGACGACACAAGTGACGTTTCAAGCCCCACTCCAAGATCTTTGACGCGGTTTATCTTCGTCAATTTTTTATTGATTTGATAAAACAAAAAACACGTATTCAATATTTTTCGATAATCTAACTTACGGACTAAACAGAATCATATTATTTTGACCCTGTCCGATCCCCTATTGTAAAACTGTTTTCATACTGTATTTCTTATTAATTTCCCGCAAAAACATAACCTCTTACTGTGACGTATTTATGTATAACAGAATATGACGTAGCTCCTAAAAGATGCAGGTACTGGAGCCAGATAAGGGCAAGAGGTTATAGCCCTTCCAAGACTCGGTGAACAATAATGTGGCAGTGAGTATTTCGGTAGTAGTAACAACACAAGACTCTTGTAGATGTGTCTGAGATATTGATTGAGTTTACGCGAAACTTCTAGCCAAATGCTGAGCAGATTTACTTTAAGGCGCTGACAAGAGCCAAATAGGCTTGTATTGAACAATTTTTTAGCCAAATCTATACAGTTTGACACGGCGGAAAAAATATATGTTAATCTTGAACATATTTCTGATAATTTCGTTGTTTTCAAAACACGTTTTTGAAAAGTTTTCTCGATACAAAAAAATGGTAAACTAACCTCTTAAAATGATCTTCCAACAAAAATATCTGTATTACTGATCAACGTACGTTGGTAAAATTTATAACAATAACGTACCATATTTAAATACAAAATTTGGTTGTTTTTAATTTTTGATTATTTAATAAATTATTTTGATGTAATTAATCTTATATGGTTTGTAAGAAGTTCGAGCGTTGCGTCATCGCGCTCTCTTTCTTACCTAAGCAATCCGACAGTGAGCGCTTAGGCGCGGTGCTAGACGGACGTATGTCACTTTGCGCCCCACTGACAGCTATCCGTTCATCTATAAATTATTATTGACCGCGTTACAATGTTAGTCCAAGATCCACGGTACATTTTTTCACTTGATTACTATCAAGCTAATTTTCCGTGAGCAGCTGCATTTTGATGAGACGCCAACATTACCCTATACGAAAACTCTCGATTGTGGTAGGTAATAGGGGCAGCGGGGATAAAATATATATTGATTATATATTATTATAATTATTTATTTGATGATTTTCAAAAATCTATTACTAACTATTTTATTTTTATCTGATGATCATTATCTAAATCCAACATGTATTGATAACGAGCTCATCAAAAATTACTACAAACCAGCTGTTTTTTAGGGGTCCGTAGCCGAATGGCAAAAAACGGAACCCTTATAGATTCGTCATGTCTGTTTGTCCGTCTGTCCACCCGTATGTCACAGCCACTTCATTCGGAAACTATTGAGACTACACAGTTGAAACTCTACAAGTATTCTGTGAACCGCTTTACGATTTTTATACAAAAATAAAAAAAAGGATTTAGGGGGTCGCCCCATACATGGAACTGAAACTATATTTTTTTTTTCATCAAACCTATACCTACGTGTGGGGTGTCTATAGACATTAGACAGGTCTTTAAAAATGACATTGAGGTTCCACAAACAATTTTTTCTCAAAGTCAATCGTTTGGAAGACAGACACTTCCAAATTTGTAAAATGGCGACCGGCCTCGCGGTCGCTTGCCTTCGGTATTGCCAACAATGACCAGCTTTTCAAGGCTGCTATCTCCTCTTTGCATTATGTGGCCGAAATAAGACAAAATACGCTGTAGGCAAACTGTTGACAATCGAGTCTTGATATCGAGTTGGTAAAGGATAGACACATTTGTGCGTTTGGCCGTCCATGGAATTCGGAGAATCCGCCTAAAACACCACATTTCGAATGCGTCTATCCTCTGTCTTACTCTTATTTGGATTGTCCATGTCTTAACTTGTGGGGAAAAATGCTCCTTCCGAGAAGCCTGTGCCTGAAAAGGAACCGATCCAGGCTGATGATGGTTTCGTGACGGTGTTGAGGAGGAAGCGCCGTCAGCGAACCATCAAGAACCGCTGCGGCACGGCTCCATCGGAGCCCAATGTGCATATTCGTGCCGCAAAGCCGAACACTCCTTTGTACCTCTCCCGTCTACATTACACCACTACGACGGAGGACATCGTGGAGTACGTGCGCCAGAAGGTCAAGTACGTGGCGAGAGTGCAGCTGCTCGAGTCGCGCCGCAACGTCAACTTTAAGGCGTTTGTGGTGCGAGTACCGACATGCTACCTGCACCTCGTCTTGGAAGAGGACTTTTGGCCGCAGGGGGTGGTGTTTCGACGCTTCCGCGGGCAAGTGCCACATGATCGCACAATGACGTTGCAAGTGTAGTGATACTAATATAGTTTTAAGGTTTTGTTTACTAACACAAGCTGTCAATTATATCGTATGTATGTTAGTCTGTAAGGTATTTATCTATGGGCCAAAGTAGCCTGAAAATAAATAAATATTATTATTATTAACTCTATGGAGGAAAATCAGGAAAACTAGTGCTCTGACCAAACGGGCCTTCGTTTTAAAACTTATACCACGTTTTTCCCAGATGTTCCGGGGGCGTAATATAGCATCTTTAGCCATGGCTATCCGCCGTTTTATTTCTGTGACGCAGCTACCTTCATTACTTATATTGGAGCCCAGTTAATCGAAGCTGTCCACCCACAGTATAGATGCCTTAGATGTTATAGGCGCCCGATAGCTTTCCCGCACGATCTACCACCATAAGCTTGGTTTTCTGCCTATTTATTGCAAACCCTACTTTGCCACTTTCCACTTCCAATCTGTGCCGTATCTCTTTCATGTTGCCAAATGTTGTAGCAAGGAGAACGGTGTCATCAGTGTACCTCAGATTGGAAATCCACTTTCCACCAACAGTAAACCCCTTGTCCCAGCCCTAAAGAGTCTTGAATGATATTACTCTTCATACATATTGAAGAGCAGAGGTGAGAGGATGCATCCCTGCCTAACGCATTTGAACAGTCGGTGTCTATTTTGACGAAAGAGCGGTTGTTGATGTGTAGGTAGAGGCATCGGACTATGTCAATAAGATGTTGAGGCGTTCCCATGTCTTTAAGAACCCCCCACAGCTTGCCCCACTCCACGCAATCAAATGCTTTGGTATAATCTATGAAACATATCAATACAGGGCTGTTAAATTCCCGGCTTTTCTCTATAATTTGGCGAACGTTCAGGATTTGTTCCCGCGTGTCTTTGCCTTTAACAAAACCTGCTTGCTCTTCTGGAATTTGTGGCTCCAGAAAGTGTATTAGCCTGTTGTTTATGATGTACAGGAGTATTGATGGTGCGTGGAGTAAGTGCCAAACACTTAATATAATTTTTAGAATCTTGTAGGCAACTTGTAAAGAGTGGGTTTAATAGAAAATATCCAATCCCCAAAACCCAGTTAGTAAGTAATCATTTTTAATGACTTCGTTATCGACACATATTGGAAGGAAGGGGACTCTTTGATCAAACCATACATTTTGTAGGACAAATATTTTTTCAAATAATTTAGATAACTATTTATTTATTTATTTTATTTATTTATTTATGCACACACAAAATACAAAAAAAAGGATAAAAACATAACAAATAGAAGAGCACAAAGGTACTGCTTATTTCAAAAAGAAATTTCTTCCAGCAGACCTGCGAGAGGAAAGTTTGATTAGAAATGTAGACACAGTGTGTAAATAAGACTAACAAGATTTTAATTAAAATTAAGAACAAAAGTTTATCAATATAAAATAAACATACATACTAATATATACACATATAAAAATAAATACTAGTATCCGAATATATACCTATATTAAACATACACATATATTATACAGAATATTACAGAATAGAGGAGAGGTAATGTTCTCTGACTTGTTTTTTGAAAGTAAATAAAGATTTACCGCCTTATTCATAAAAATAGTTAAGAGTTGTTTAACTTAAGCTTGATTTATCTCGCATGCCGTCACTTTCATTTGAATATTATTGAAGTGAGACGGCATGCGAGATAAACCAAGCTTAAGTTAAACAACTCTTAACTATTTTTATGAATAAGGCGGTTAGAGTCTAAAATTTTAGGCGGAAGTGAGTTCCACAAACGTACAGCGTGAACAGAGAAGGAGTAGGAAAAGAATTCAGTTTTATGGGATGGGAAATTAAGATGATGCCTAAGGTGGGATCTACACAGAGTATCAGAGGGACGGGTAAAGGAAAAACGATCGCGAAGGTAGCTGGGATATGAAGGGTTATAAAGGATGTTGTAGAGAAGACATAATATCCGAGTGTTCCGGCGAAGACGGATAGGGAGCCACTTGAGTTCTTTGCGGAAGTGAGAGACATGGTCATATTTCCTCAGACCAAACACAAAACGGATACAAAGGTTTTGCAGGCGCTCAAGTTTGTTTAAGAGCTCCTCGGTGGCATCCAAATAGCAGGCATCAGCGTAATCAATGATCGGCTGGATCAGAGTTTGAGCTAAGTAAATCTTGGTTTTAAACGGTAAGAAGCTCTGTAGAGATTTAAGTGAGTGGAAAGAAAAGTGCACCTTCCGACTAACCTCATTCACTTGAGCTCTCCAAGAGAGATTACTGTCGATTAAGACACCAAGGTCCTTGGCTGTTTCAGCATAAGCAATGGTCGAACCACCCAGAGATAATGGAGGCAAAGATGACAAGACAAGTGTATTGCGATAATATCGGCTGCCTCATATATCATCATCAGATTTAACAAAACAAAACCCAGCTGATGATTCTCAAAAGTGTTTGTACTTAACACTTTTGAGAATCATCAAACCAACATATTTTATCCCTGCTACCCCTATTACTTACCACAATCGAGAATTCGAGAGTTTCGTGCAGGAAATTGTTGGGCGTCTCGCCGTCTCATCAAAATTAGCTTGATAGTAATCAAGTGCAAAAATGGACCGCGGATCCTGGACTATTTGTTTCTTACTTGGTAGTATGGCGCTAGGGTATCGGAAAAATTGTGGGCGTGTCCAAAAATACTGAAACATCAGAAGTCAATAGCTATTGTCATCGTCTTAAGGCGTATATCAGTTTCCTCATTGCTGTAATGATATTCTTGAACGTGGTTTGTGGTGAAATTCATACTTAAATAGGTAGTAGGCAGAAAAAATCCAATTACTCCGTCAGAAAGATTTCCAATAAATATTGGAGACGTATTTTTACACTTAAACAAAAATTGAAGACGATACATTACTTCGAAAACTCCATGTGATGTAACATCGGACTACATTTTTTACCACGTAGTCACGTCAAAAGCTCGTGATCTTTGACGCGTTTTATCTTCGTCAATTTTCATTAATTTGATAAAACAAAAAACACGTATCCAATATTTTTCGATAATCTAACAGTCAACTACCCTAATGCTATGAAGATGTGAAGAATGTAGTACGTACCTCCTCTAAGCTGAAAAGTACTCCTCCGATGGGGGCTCCAAAAGCGACGGACACTCCTGCCGCCGCGGCCGCTGACAGGATCTCACGCTTCTTAGCCTCGTTGCGGCCGTACTTCGGAAACAGGTACGACAGAATGTTCCCTAGACAATAATTATTGTGTTAGTTTTAAATGCCCTTGTATGAGTACCTACACCATATCTATGATATGACAAGCTTGACTTGACGTTACTTTCCAATGCGCACAAGAACCTAGCAAATAGTGAAGGACTTACCGAGGCAGCTAGCAATGTGTACCATGGGACCTTCCTTGCCGAGCGACAGGCCCGAAGACACGGACAGTATCAGCCCAACCACCTTGATGATGAGCGTCCACTTGCCCAGGTAGCCGCGGATGATGAAACCGCTCAGTATCGTCTTGATCTCCGGAATACCTGGAAGAGGGGTACTTTAGTCATTCTGTTTGACTGAGAGAATTAAATGAATTAAAAGTAACATCACATTTTTTTTTTCCCCAGACAGGCTTGAAAATCATAGAATATCTGTTTATCGTTAAAGTCAATTTGACACTATCGCGTTTACGATTATAACTTCAGGTAGAATCGATCTGTCCGAGCATAATTGGCGACCTGGATAGATCTGTCGTTTTATCTCGTTAAAATAATGTTACCGTTTTGTTGCTGTCAAAGGTAAACACTATGAAAGTACATTATGGATGTTAGCTTACCCGATCCGCACGCGTAGGGCGCGAACATCCGGACCAGTGAGGCGGAGAGCGCGGCGAAGATGAGAGCCCACACGATGTAGAACAGGTAGCTGATGATGTAGGCACCCGGACCCTCGCGCTGACCGCCCAGGACTTGCGGCCATGTCAGCCACTGGCACAACGATCATTTACGGTTACACATCAAAATACACTTCGATTAAAACTACGAGACCAACTGCACAAGCGGGTATACATACTATGTTTAGGTGGAATGTAAGTTGCATCTACGAAAAAATACCTAGTTCAGCGTAATTTAGAACCAATACAGTTGGAGAAAACTCTACTAAATATTGGTCAGTGTGCATCTATTCAGTGCTCGTGAAACAAAATACTACGAATGTAGTAGGTACTTATCACAGTATTGGTGTTTTTTACATTTTAATAATAAATGGATACTACAGTACTACTGCAGTATAGAAGATGAAAATTCAAATATTGAAGTGCACTGTTCCATTATTTATTTAAAGATGTTTTTTTTTTCTAAATCTTTACAAAACCATAATCTATATCAAAATGTAATAAAAATGCAGTGATCCCTCACCTGAGAACAGTTTCCAGTATCAAAGGTAGTGTCAGTGTCAGACCAGCAGCATTGTTCTCGGTTGAGCCAGAAGGCTTGGGGGCAGATGCCGAACTTGAGGTCGGTCATCCACGAGGCGCCGATGTCGATGACCCCGGCCACTATGCCCGTACACACGCCGACCAAGAGAACGCACACCCATCCTGACCAAGCGTCGTGGGCACCCTGTGTAGAGGATCATAAACACCACGTTTTAAAAACCAACAAACAAAAACTGCTCACCAATGAACTAGTTTTTGACAAAATAATGGTTACCACAAAAGTTGTGGTAATCATTTGTTACCACAACCTACTCTACTGCTCTTTTGACGTAAAGAGGCTAAAATAAGTGGAGTAGAATCTTCAGTGCTTGTACAAAACTAAAGTCAGTGAGAGTCATAATCTTTATATTCAGCATCTATAATTCCCGAGTTTCATGCTCCATTTTTATGCGACCAGTGTTGTTTCGTACGTGCTACATCGTATTTTTTATACTAGAAAATGCCGGTTTCCTCCCGATGCTATCCTTCACCGAAAGAAAGAAAGAAGTCTATTATCCAATGAATACTGACCTTTATGAGATCCCAGATAGAGTCCTGCCTCTTCTTGACGATGTATCTGTGTCGCATGCGGTCGCGAGCGATGTCGCGTTGCCAGTCAATAGTGTGGAAGTCATCGTATTGGCCGATCCCGGGGATGTCATCGTCGCCTTTGGGAAACAACAATTAGATCAGTCACTGTTTTCATAATTTTTTGTTACTGACCAATTAATTTTAAGCTTGGTTCACTGAATAGCAACAGCTCGATCTCTAGTTGGATGTGGAAATACGGCTAAATAAATTAGATCAGTCACTGTTTTCATAATTTTTTGTTACTGACCAATGCAATCTCTTAATTTTAAGCTTGGTTCACTGAATAGCAACAGCTCGATCTCTAGTTGGATGTGGAAATACGGCTAAATAATATTGTGATGGTAAAATGTAGATGTACTAACACACTCCTCAATTTGGCATAAAAACATGTTTTTGTTGAATGTTCTCTACATTTTCATTTTCAGTTATCTACTTAAAATTGGTGCTATAGACAGACAGTTGAACAAATAAAGTGTGCCAAACAATGGTAGATAAGTTATCATTGTGACTGAAGTTTTTAATTGTTTTCTTTGTCATTTCTAGACTTTTATATGTAATAGAACATTATTCCTACAAAAAGTGGGTTGAACCAGTCTGACAGTTTGCAGGCTGGCTGAGGACAGCGGACACTGACAGATTGTATTATATAACGGGCTTTCACCACAACTCTACGTCCAAAGCGTGTTATTGCCGGTGGCAGAATAGATCATTCAATTCCCCCTAGCTCTCCGGGAACATTCAGCCACGCCATGGTCTTGAACACTATCTGTTTCTTCAATACATCATCATTAACATTGAAAACAGGATGGTTAATGTTTGTTTCGAGTTCCCGATATTTCGGAGTTGTTGCAAGTACCAATGATCACAGATAAATTACAGTTTATATGTGATCATGTTACTCCCAACAGCGGATCCTGTCCGTTTAAAAACATATACTTCAATACACTGTCAGTCTGGTGTCCGGAGATGACTCTTCAATTTATTTGTACCAGTTTTTCCAAACCTAACAATTTTAAGTTTTGAAGCTGACAAGCTGAAAGATAGGCAAATAAATAACTCTTAACCTATGCCAATTTACCAAATACATGACTTGTGAATGTGTATCTGTCATATTTGTTTGCAACTCTCACGGCTGTTGACTTAGATTTAATTTAATTTCAATAAAACAGGTGGAAGTTACCTTTTAATTATGTTTACTAAGGAGATTATGGATGAAGTGTCTAGTTCAACAGACATTTTAATTATTTATAGAAATTAGACTTGGCCAGTGGGTCGTCTTAGGGGATGATTACATATATTACTGTATAAAAATTATCTGCTGAGGTTAAGTGACATGATAAACCATTAAGCTATAATGGTTTTGGCTGCCGACTGCCGTATTCATGACTTCTACTTGTGTCGTCAAAAGAACAACTCGACAAAGAAGTAAATTATAGTAATTACTTACTAATTAATGTACGTGAATAAAATAATGGTTTACTTACTTGCCATTCCAGAAAATAGCACAGCGTCCCCTGCAACAATAGCGCACTAATTTCAACGACTTCCTTTATAATTTAACATTAGATTCTACTCCGAAGAAACACATAAATAACGTACAAGCTACAACTATATTAATACTACTATCACAGAGTGTATTGCTTTGGCTTAATTTACGCTAATAAAGAGTGAAGCCATTGAAAAGGTGAAAAGTATGAATGAAAACAAAAAAAAAAGCAACAAACAGGTGACGCAGACGCAGCTAGAAGTGTCACTGTCAAAATGTCAACGTCAAAAACTCAAAATGTTGCCAGTGATGGCCTACAGAAACTACTACGAGTAAATAAATAGGTGGCATTTGTTTGAACGAATTATTGTTTTTATTGTAGCGTAAATAATAACAACACAACATTAGAACTAATTAGAAGTACAAATAACAAAAGACAACTTGTATACTATAAAATTCAAAAGTATGTCTGATTTCCGTAGCAGAGCTGTCAAACGGAATTAGGTAATATGGTCCTAGATAAATCCCGAGGCCACCAGACCTTACTTCAACTACGTTACTGAATTATTTTGTGATTAATCAAATATTAATCAGAAAATGAAATGATGTATGAATGTGGACGAGGCAAAAGGATCGTAGCAGGTGGTGTTCTGTGGTTTCTGCCTACCCCCACGGGAAAAGGGCGTGAGTTTATGTGTGTACGTATCTAATCAGAAAGTAAGTAATATTTGGCGGCCTTTAGATTTTGATCTATTTATATCTAACTCCAGGTGGAAGTTAAAACAAAAAAAAAGTGTAATTTTTTAAACACTTAGGTACGAGTATATTGAATTTAGACTTTTTTCGTTACTCACTTACGTTTTTCTTACAAGAATTCTCAACCATTTCTGTTATATACATGACTGTTTTATTTTACTAACGTTGACTAACTAAAGTCATCATAGGACTGTAAAAATACTAAAGAACCCAATATTTTTTTGAGGCTGCAAGTAGAAAATATTTGAAAGAAAATACAACACAGCCTTGAGATGTTAATGACACGGCTGATGACGACACAGAAACGTCGATCACGTGCCTTCTTGTCGTCCATTTCACCTAAACTATGTAACTGTTACACAGGGCCAGTTTTCCAAAACCGAAGCGATACAATGCGACTTAGACCGACATATTATTCGGCAAAGCAAGTTTTTGAAGACGAAATATCCGCAGGTGATGATGATGATGATGCCATCTAGCTGATTTCGGCCACAGCGACTGCATTCGCTGACTGACTATAGATTGTCAAGAGATTGCTGCTCTTTCGTGTGCTCTAAAGTGGCTAGCATATTTGGCTTTGGCCGAAAATATAATCCTCTAATCAGTCAGACCCTATAAACAGCAGGAACCAAGATACCAAACCCTCATTGATAGCAAACTGATTAATAGGTCATTCAATAGCGCAAATATGAGGGCACATAAATATTATTCGAATTTAATCCTCCATCCTATCCGCCCCTTTTGTAGTTCGTGAATGCAAAATGATTGCTACGTGGTATATTTCAATGCACAAACTTGTACGATTATGTGTACAATATTCTCGTAGCACTTTTAAAAGATTGATAATGATCGTTTTACAGCTGAAGATATCATGAAGGTTAGAAGTTATTGATAATTTAGTGTACCTATCAATACAAACTAATTCGTAAAAACAACAATTGTTTTACCTACATGGTCTACGGTGACAAGGGGATCTGTGTCCCCTGGTTCTACTTCTACTGGCTCCATATCCTCGTCACTTGAATCACTGCTTGCATTGAGCACTAACACTGCACTGGACATAACTGCCACTAATCTAATCTGAGCGTTAAATAGAACAGCATTCGATAAGCCCCCTATCGATAGTAAATAATTATTATTAGGTATTATGATTGTATGATTCATTCATCGTTGTTATTTTGTTGCGATCGTGTTTTATTATTTGCGAATAGTTTTCATCGCATCTACAATGTAATCAATATTATGAGGTGTCGAATGAGAACAAGAAGTTCTTGCTAGTCCGCCACTCTTTCACCGAACCCTTCATGGGGTCTTGTAAATAACTTTAATCACAATTCACAAGAGACTATTAAGTGTTGCAATGCAAAAATTTAAGGTAATAATATTCTCTCTTTAAGATATTATTATTAAGTATAGATGTAAGATAGTATAGAAGTACACACATCAACACGGGCTGGGGATATTTCATACTCAATTAAATAACTCAAAAAGTACTGGCCGCATTGGAATCTTTAATACACCGATTTGTTCATAATTTATCTCAGACTAATTCCAAATTCAAATTTTTGTGAAAATTCTTTTGTTTCGGTGGCATAAAAATGTCATGATGTATAGGAGAGGGAATTTTCATTTGTGCGAAATTTAAAAAACAATACGAATTACGTTTAGTTACAGTTTATTTTTCATTTTTAAACGAAAGATAAAGTTAAAATTGAGGTATTGTAGCCATGCAACGCCGACATTTGACGAGGGCGGAGATGTTACGAGCTGTGGGAATGCTGGAAGCTGGATCTGTTCAGCGTAATGTTGCTGAGGCCATAGGGACCCATCAAAATGTAATTTCAAGATTGTGGACACGCTATCGTGCCACAGGTGAAGTAGCGGAGAGGCACCGGGGGCCAAGTCGCATCACTACCCCCAGACAAGACCGATTTTTGCAAATTACTGCGCGAGCTCAACCAAATGCAACGGCGATTCAATTGGTTCAAAGGCTGCGAGTGGAACACCAAGTGCTTGTGAGTGACCAAACTGTAAGAAGGCGACTGCATGAAAGCAATCTACGCTCTCGTAGACCACTCCGGGTCCCACCTTTACGGAGAGGCAATCGTGGACGACGATTAGAATGGGTTCGGAACCACGTGAATTGGGGCCGTGAGCAATGGTCCAATGTGCTGTTCACGGATGAATCCAGGTTCGGCTTCCATCCAGATTCACGAAGGACGCGTGTTTGGCGAGTTCCTGGACGATGGAGCCGTCTCCAGAACCCTCAGGAAGTTCACTCATACCAAGGAGGAACAATTATGGTTTGGGCAGGAATTCGTCTTGGAGGACGGACGGATCTCGTTGGGTGCGGGGCAATATGACGACAGAACGATACGTCCAACAGGTGCTGGGGCCCGTAATCTTGCCCCACAGAACACAAATGGGGCAAGATTTCCTGCTCTTGCACGACAATGCCCGGGCACACACGGCGAGAACGGTAGCAGCTTGGTTACATACACATAATGTTAGGGCCTTAGACTGGCCTGCTCAATCGCCAGATCTAAATCCCATTGAGCATGCGTGGGATATGCTGCAAAGAAGAGCTCTGAAGGAAGTTCCTGAAAATTTGGCTACAGAAGATCAACTTTTTGCGCACCTCAGAAGGACATGGGACAATATTCCGCAGCAAGACATTGACAACCTTGTTCTGAGCATGCCGAATCGTTGCCGATGTGTTATGAACGTAATGGGCGCTTTCTCAGACTACTAACTTCAAGTTTATAAACACAAATTAAATGATTTTTCTATTTTTTTCAGTTTTTACTCACAAATTAAAAGTTAATTCATATTACGGTTTCCGTCTATGCTTCATTTTTTTTCCATAAAATCCTGAAATTTTAATCAGTAGGTACCTTAACCATTATTAAAAAATGGTAGAATAAATAACGTATATTTTAAATACACACATCAACACGGTCTAGGGATATTTCATACTCAATTAAATAACTCGAAAAGTACTGGCCGCTAGGGATGAGCGTTGAATCAACGAACTAGTTGAATCAACCGTTGATCTCCCGTCAACGTATTAACGTTAACTGTATATGAATCAACTAGTTGAATTCGTCAACGACGTTTATGAAATTAACTCGTGCATCTCGTTTAATAAACGAGAACACAACCGTAACGAACTGAGCAAATTAAAAAACTTACGTTGAAAATAACGCCATAGATTGCGAGTGACAGTCATTTCGTACAATTTGAACTCTAAGCACCGTGTTACAGAGTTGATTTTCGAAATATTTATTTTAAGAATAAAGAAGAAAAAGTATGAAGGGTAGGTCATTTATGTAGAACCACCAAACAAACGTTTTCTAAGACATGCATTGAATCAAATCGTTTCTAAAATTAAACGTCGCAGCGTTGACGTTGAATAAAACCGTTCAATGAATGAACGGTAAAACGGTTTACGTTGCAAGTTGACATTAATTTTAAGTTAACTCGTTGACGAATTCAACTAGTTGATCAACTAGTTGACAAACGTAAATCAACGTTAACGTTTCGTTGACGGAAAAACCGTCAACGACCCATCGCTACTGGCCGCATTGGAATCTTTACTATACCGATTTGTTTGTAATTTATCTCAGACTAATTCCAAATTCAAATTTTTGAAAATTCTTTTGTTTTGGTGGCATAAAAATGTCTTGATGTATAGGAGAGGGAATTTTCATTTGTGCGAAATTTAAAAAACAATACGAATTACGTTTAGTTACAGTTTTTTTTCATTTTTAAACGAAAGATAAAGTTAAAATTGAGGTATTGTAGCCATGCAACGCCGACATTTGACGAGGGCGGAGATGTTACGAGCTGTGGGAATGCTGGAAGCTGGATCTGTTCAGCGTAATGTTGCTGAGGCCATAGGGACCCATCAAAATGTAATTTCAAGATTGTGGACACGCTATCGTGCCACAGGTGAAGTAGCGGAGAGGCACCGGGGGCCAAGTCGCATCATTACCCCCAGACAAGACCAATTTTTGCAAATTACTGCGCGAGCTCAACCAAATGCAACGGCGACTCAATTGGTCCAAAGGCTGCGAGTGGAACACCAAGTGCTTGTGAGTGACCAAACTGTAAGTAGGCGACTGCATGAAAGCAATCTACGCTCTCGTAGACCACTCCAGGTCCCACCTTTACGGAGAGGCAATCGTGGACGACGATTAGAATGGGTTCGGAACCACGTGGACTGGGGCCGTGAGCAATGGTCCAATGTGCTGTTCACGGATGAATCCAGGTTCGGCTTCCATCCAGATTTACAAAGGACGCGTGTTTGGCGAGTTCCTGGACGATGGAGCCGTCTCCAGAACCCTCAGGAAGTTCACCCATACCAAGGAGGAACATCTATGGTTTGGGCAGGAATTCGTCTTGGAGGACGGACGGATCACGTTTGGGTGCGGGGCAATATGACGGCAGAACGATACGTCCAACAGGTGCTGGGGCCCGTATTCTTGCCCCACAGAACACAAATGGGGCAAGATTTCCTGCTCATGCACGACAATGCCCGGGCACACACGGCGAGAACGGTAGCAGCTTGGTTACATACACATAATGTTAGGGCCTTAGACTGGTCTGCTCAATCGCCAGATCTAAATCCCATTGAGCATGCGTGGGATATGCTGCAAAGAAGAGCTCTGAATGAAGTTCCTGAAAATTTGGCTACAGAAGATCAACTTTTTGCGCACCTCAGAAGGACATGGGACAATATTCCGCAGCAAGACATTGACAACCTTGTTCTGAGCATACCGAATCGTTGCCGATGTGTTATGAACATCATAGGCGCTTTCTCAGACTACTAACTTCAAGTTTATAAACGCAAATTAAATGATTTTTCTATTTTTTTCAGTTTTTACTCACAAATTAAAAGTTAATTCATATACGGTTTCCGTCTATGCTTCATTTTTTTTCCATAAAATCCAGAAATTTTAATCAGTACCTTAACCATTATTAAAAAATGGTAGAATATTAAATAACGTATATTTTAAATATATACATGTCATATAAATAATTAACACATTGATAGTAATTCGCTTTTTTAAAAATATCCCTAGACCGTGTTGATGTGTGTATATACATGTCATATAAATAATTAACACATTGATAGTAATTCGCTTTTTTTTAAATATCCCTAGACCGTGTTGATGTGTGTATATATAAACTGAAACTTTACTGAAATGTGACTATTAACGACTTTTGATCAGTCGTCTTATTATTTTTCAATTCATGTTAATAGCTTTTTGCTCTGCAACAGTAGGTACACAACTTCTCAATAGTATTTTTTTTATGTACTTTTAATCCTTACATAGTATAAAACAAAGTCGCGTCTGTTTGTTTGTTTGTTTGTCTGTATGCTTAAATCTTTAAAACTACGCAACGGATTTTGATGCGGTTTTTTTTAATAGATAGAGTGATTCAAGAGGAAGGTTTTAGTATATAATTTGAACGACATCCACGCGGGTGAAGCCGCGGGCATCAGCTAGTGAAAGATAAATAAAGGTTCCTTCTACAGAACAATTCGTCTGTTGCTTGGGGTTTGCACAATTTGATAGTTTTATAACACACTAGCATGGCCAAGAATTTCAAGCTGATCTAATCCGAGCACGAATACTGCAAATGTCCCGTATTACTAACCCAATTTTGGAGAAAAGTTATTCAAAACCTAAAATACTTCTAGAGTAGGTGTCAGTTTGCCAAAGCAGCAAAATTTAGCTGTCTTCTCACAAAAGAAGACATATTTTTATTTTTTTATTTTACATTCTTTATTTCATGGTTTGTTAGTCTGTAAGCCTTCTTTAAAATAAAATAAATAAAAGCTATTAAGGAAGAGTTTAAGATATCAAGTTCTAGTTAGGAGTTCAGTATTTTCCCGACTGGAACTAGGTTTTATGATCAAGCATAGTACCACATGGGGGTAGTATTGATAGTTCTGGCGGGAGGGGTCCGAATTCATGTGGAGCGGGGTCAAGGAGCTCCAGGCGGCAGGCAACTACGTCTACGTTCAATAAATACATAGTATATATGTTTATAACTAAGCTAATATTTTGTTTAAAACAGGGTTAATCCCTGGCTACGCCCATGATGTTTATTTATTTTTTTATTTTATTTATTTAGCCTTTATTTGCCTTAACAATTAATTAACTTTCTACATACATGCATTCATTCATATAACATTACTTATTGTATTATATTTTCATTCAGCATTTCATTAAACCTTACATTTAACAAGACCTTAGCATTTAATTAAACATTACTTTTATACATTATATTTTTGATCACATTAATTTGTAACATAATAATATTATCTCTTTCTACTGATACATTTATCATTCATTATTACATTTCTTTAATTTTTTTTTGTTTGTTACATTTCATAAAACATAAATTATATTTATCATTTCATTTACCAAAGTTTCAAATCTTTTATCTTACACTAGTTTTTAGTTAGCATTCTTACACACATTTCATTTCGTTATCTAGCGACTGACATATCACATTACATTACATCACATTTATCATTTAATTGAACAAAAAATATTAAACATTTCATGAAACACATTGAATTTGTAAATATTTTAGTTGAATTTATCATTTCATTCATTTTAATATTATTAAACCTACCTAAAATAATTACCTATAACTACATCATATTTTTATCATTTCATTCAAGAAAAAAATATTAAACATTTCATTAAATATTCAAATATTTACATCGAATTTATCATTTCTTTTTGGTTTAACCAAACATAAAATAAATTTAATTAATCTTTATATATTTCTTTACAAGTTACCTACATCACATTTTATGTTTCATTGGACACATATTTTTTTATTTTTTTCATTTAATTTATCATTCAATTCAATTAAACATAGGTAATTATCTCAAAAGTTCACATTACATTTAGAAATAAAAGTATTCTAATAGTAGATTTTAGTTAAGGCCCCTTACGGGTATAGGCCTCCTCCAATAGCCTCTTTTTTTTTTTTTTTTTTTTTTTTTTTGGTTTTTGTATGTGCAGATGTACAGTTTTTGGCATGTTGGAGGGTTGTAGTCTAGATCCCCCGCGGTGACCAGCCGTGATGGGAGACCGAGAGGGGGGTACCTTTATTGTTGTTCAGTGTTTGAATGGTGTGCTTGAGGAGAAGTCTTATCGGAAAAAGTGAGCGTAGGTTTTTTGATTACAAAATTGTTCATAACATTGTTTTTGTTTATCTTTGTAGGCTGTTTTTTGATTTGACTTTCTTTACTGGCAGAGTGAACTTCCACCTCTGGCGATTCAGAAAAGTTTCTTTTTTTATTTTGTTTCTTCCGCTGCTCTTCTTGTTGGTTTTTATTTTTAAGTATTATGAGTTTGTCATATTTTATAATTGCTTTTTGCCCTTGCTCGCTTGCTTTCTCTACTTCACTTCTGAGTTCTTTGCGTTTTTTCAGGATATCTAACGGATAATCTTCTTTTATATAGTATGGTGTTGTTTCTAGTTTCTTTTTGTTTCTTTGTATTTGTATTTTCATCCCCATAGTAAGCAAAGTTACTACAATAGGTCTGATTTTTTCGCTTTTTACTCCGAGTCTTCTCACGGATTCGATGTAGTGTTTTTGGCATTTGATGTTCAGTATGTTGTTAATGATATTTAGCACTTTTTCTTCCAAATCGTGGTAGCCACTTTCTTGTTCTTCTACTCCAAAAAAGATTAAGTTTTTTCTCCTCGTGAATCTCTCAAAATTATTTATTGCTATTTTTTGTATTTCCAATTCCTGTTCAAGTTGTTTATTTTTGGTTTCTAAAGTTTTAAACTTCTCGTTTATATTATTATTTATAGCGTTTTTGATGTCTTCTTTCATAGCTAGCATATCCACTTTTTGTTGTTTCATTTCCACTTGCATATGTCTAAGCATATCTTTTATTTCCTCCATTTTTAAAAATAGCGCCCTCTATTGGTGTGCGGCAGTATTACGAACTCGTTGGGATGAAAAGCGTAATAATTGCTTTCGATTATTGATTCATCGATGTCGGTCTTACTAGCTGGCTCTTCGTAAAACTGATAGGTGGCGCTCATCAAAGTTTTAAAACATTATACACTCCCATTTCTGAATGTTGTATGGCAGTTAATTTTTAGGTTATAGGTAAATTATAGGTATTCAAAATGGTATTTTGGGTGGCTTAACTAGGCGTATCAGACTTAACTTTCTGTAGATGCTCCGTCTTGTGGTTTTCAGGGAACCAACACTTAAGTCTTTTGTATTGTTAACAAGTTCAAAACACTGTGTAGGTAACTGTCAATTGTCTTTTCTGTTTGTTATTATCACTTTTTATCGGTATTCAAATAGATTACTAAATTCGTTCTTTTATTTATTCAATCGTATTTACTATCTATCTGCTAACCTGGTTTTGCACTATAAGTATTTTAAGTCCTTGAGTGATAGCAGTTTGAATTTCGAAATACCCCAAAGCACCATGAAATGTCACTTTGTCGTTATAGTCCACTTTTAACACGTTTTTGGAGTATAAATCGGATAAAAAGTTTGTACTTTTATTTGTTTAGTTGGATTTGCTATTCATTTACACTATTACACTGGTTTTGCACCAAATTTTAACTCTTTATGATTTTTAATTCGATTAGAAACACGGAGCTGACGTTTACTTTGGCACAGAAGCGCCCTCTCCTTGATGTACTCCACATTTAAACTAAATTACGACTAATTTATGACAAAACTTACAGGCAAAGACTAATTTATTAGCTTACCCGAAGACGAACTGAAGAATTGAGCGATGTAAGCTTGAAAATAAAAAAATATACATTTTAATGATTTGAGCAATCACTGGTCTACCAGTAATGGAAAGTCGTATAGTATTGTAGTTAAAAAATCGTACACTAACCTAACCATTTCAATATGCACCGAGCACAGTCATACGCGCCCGAACGAAGCAACATCGTACTGTTTCTATCCACAAATTTTAATTGAAATATTAGTAAAAAGTTGAAGGTTTTCCATGTGTTATACACCGATCGAAAGATCTTAAAGAGCGCTTTGTTACTGTGAATTTGTGAATCATGAATCTCCGAGACCAGTGAGTAATAAGCAAAAACATTTTTAAAATATTTGCAAGTGACCGTTGTCCCTGACCTAGGGCAATCCGTGAATCGCTCGCTTCTACGCACACATAGACGGTGACGGACTGCGCTGTGTTCCTACGCTACGCACACACGGAAACGCATGCAAGCTTGTTCACTTCACAAACGCTTGGTTAATATTTATGCGCAAAGAATTGTTTTTGACAATTTAACCGCACGGAACTTTCACTAACGCATGTTTTTTTTTTTTATTTATTTTTTAATACTGTTGACAAATAAACATTTTACATAACAATGCCGAACATTATATGTGCTGGATGTAAACAAAAAATACCTGATCAGCAGTTTATAGTTTGCGTTGAATGTAAATCGCATTACGATCGCAAGTGCTCTAAATTAACGGAGAGGAGGTTTGGCACGTTGATTGTTGACAAAAAGGCCAGCTGGAAGTGCAAGGAATGTTGTAACAAATATCCAAAGAAATGTGATGTTGATATTGGCTCTCCCCAAGTGAACATCTCGAGCGACAACAAAAATAGTCCTATGTCTAACTATATCGGGAGTGGTACCACCGCAACCGTAACCATTTCACCCACCATCGATAAAAACTTGTCAACCGTTAATTCATCAATAAACGAGAATACTTTACGAGATATATTGAACACCTTTAAAATGGAGATACGTGATACTATTAAAAAAACGGTCAAAGAAGTAGTTGCTGAAAAACTGGATGAGGTACTTGGGCAGATTTCTGGTTTCCATGATTCACTGAACTTTATCAACGAACAATTTGAGGATTTTAAAAGCCGCATGGACTCAAACAACTCCATCGTCCAACAACTACAAATTGAGAACGCATCTCTAACATCTTCAATGGCAGGTTTATCAGACAGACTTAATTCACTTGAACAACAGCTTCGAGAGAGCAATGTTGAAATAAATGGTTTGACTGAACAACGCTCTGAAAACCTTGCTAACTGTTTAGTTCAACTTGCCAAAACTGTTAACGCCCCTATCAACGATGAAGATATAATGCAAGTGACACGTGTTGCTAAAATGGATAAAACCAGCTCAAGACCTCGCACAATCGTTGCAAAACTCCGGAGCCCGCGTGTTAGAGATACCCTACTAGCAGCTGTGCAGGATCACAACAGAAAGAATCCTGATAACAAGTTGAATACACATCACTTAGGACTGGGTGGAACTAAAGCTGCCGTCTTCGTATCTGAACACTTAACCCCGGCAAATAAATCACTCCATGCTGCTACGCGACTTAAGGCTAAGGAATCAAAATATAAATTTGTTTGGGTTAGAAATGGCCGAATCCTTACTCGCAAAGACGAGACTACTCAACCACTGCTAATACGTAGCACTGAAAGCTTAAAACTTATGATGTAAGCATTTTTACTGATCTGATATCAATGTTATTGTGTTTTAAAAAACAAAATTCACTATCTACTATCAAAACATACGAGGAATGAGAACTAAAACAAACGAATTGTATAAAAATATCTTACTTTGTTCATATGATGCTATTGTATTTACTGAGACTTGGCTTAACAAAAACATATCTAATAATGAGTTCATTGACAAAAGATACATTGTTTATCGAAGAGATCGTGTAACACGTAATACTGTTAATCAAAATTGTAATAAAAACTTGAAATTGGATGGTGGAGGTGTATTGATTGCAATCTCGAGGAAATTTGTTTCCTGTCGAATTACCAATTGGGAATCTGAATCTGAGGACTTGTGGGTTACAGTCAATACAACACAAGACAACAACCCTAAAAAAATTGCAATATGTGCTGTATATGTACCTCCTCCCCCAAAATTTGATCAGCAAACAAAGTTTCTTGATAATGTAACTAATGTTATGAATCAGGTTGACAATGTAGTGCTTCTCGGTGATTTTAATCTAGGAGGAATTCAGTGGGTAACTGAACCCAATTGTAATTACACAGTACCTAGCAATTATAACAGTAGATTGGAATGCTCTTTAGTTGATTTTTTGGCTATTAATAATCTCTCTCAAGTAAACAATATCTGTAATTGTAACGGTCGAATTCTGGATTTAGTTATGAGTAGCATTGTGGACGGCAAAATAAATCAACCCTCACATATTCTGAGTAAATTAGATCCGCACCATCCTCCACTTTTATATTGTATCGAATCAAATAATACTGTCTGGCTCCGCAATAATGACAGCAGGAATTTAAACTATTTTAAAGCGGACTACACCGCAATTTTAAGGGAACTAAGGAACACTGACTGGGAATCAATGTTTTCTTCTTGTTGTACTCTTGATGACATGGTGTCTATATTCTATGAAACGGTTCAAGCCACGATAGATAGCAATGTGCCGAAACGCTCACTTAAACAGCAGCAATACCCACGCTGGTTTTCCTCTTCACTTATCAAGTTAATTGCCGAGAAAGACAAAATCAGGAAACGATACCGCAAGTTTAACAACCCGCGCGACAAAATAGAGTTTTCAATACTGCGCGAAAGATGTTCCAAATTGTATGATATCTGCCATAAAACTTATAAATGCAAAATTGAACATGCTGTGACAAAAAATGCCAAAGTGTTCTGGCAATATATCAAGGAAAAGCGTAACAATAACACCTCATATCCGGAACGTATGCATCTTGACGGTATCTTTGGTGAAAATGGTACTAATATTGCAAATCTATTTGCTGCACATTTCTCCTCTGTATACCACGACGATTCCCAAACATTACCCAACACAACCACAGCAATTGGCGATTCTTTATCTTGTAATATACAGTTCTCCGCAAAGGAAATATTTGTTAAATTAAATCAGCTTGATACTAACAAAGGTGCGGGTCCTGATTCAATACATCCCTATTTTCTGAAACGTTGTGCCAATGTTCTGGCCGCACCGTTAGCCATAATCTACAACCGTTCTCTTGCCGAAGGAATTTTTCCAGAAGAATGGAAGAAATCTAGAATAGTACCTGTTTATAAGAAAGGCGAACAAGACAATATTAAAAATTATAGACCCATTGCTATTCTTTCAACCTTAGCCAAAATTTTCGAGTCCCTCATTTATCCTGTATTGTATCGACATGTTAGTAAACTCATCTCAACTCATCAACACGGTTTTAGAAGTGGTCGTTCTATTCAGACTAATTTAACTTGTTTTATCTCTGATCTAACAAAAAGCATTGATGGAGGACACCAAGTTGATGCGATATACACAGACTTTTCCAGTGCCTTTGATAAGGTTAACCATAAACTTTTATTACAGAAACTCGAATCTCATGGTATACATGGTTCTCTTCTTGCCTGGTTCAAATCATATTTAAGCGGAAGGAAACAAGTAGTTTCAGTAGGAGGTCATGAGTCTAGTATGTATTATGCCAAATCCGGAGTACCACAGGGTTCGCACATGGGCCCTCTTCTTTTCATTATTTTTATCAACGATCTTGCTTCTCAAATTAGCTGCGACTTTTCATTTTATGCCGATGATCTAAAAATTTATAAAAAAGTAGAGTCACCAGCAGATGCCAGCCTACTCCAACTCAACCTTGATCAAATCAGCCTTTGGTGTAAATCTAACGGGATGTCCTTGAATGCAGATAAATGTTTCTGTATACGTTACAGTCGAAAATTACAGCCATTAATTTCTCCTTACAAAATAAACAACATCATCTTGCAAGAGGTTTCAGAAATCCGTGACCTGGGAGTAACACTAGACCAAAAACTAAAGTTCACCTCACATATCTCTGACACTGTAAATAAATCAGCACAAATGTTAGGTTTTATCAAGAGAAATGCCAAATCATTTGGGGCAAAAACTAAGATTATCCTTTTCAAGGCACTGGTACGCTGTCAGTTAGAGTATGCCAGTATAGCATGGAATCCTATGTATGCTGTACATTCGCAGCGTCTCGAGACCATCCAGCGAGCATTTACAAGGCACATTGCATACATGTCTCCAGGAATATCCCACAGATGTCCATATGAACAACGTTTGGCGTTCTTTCAAATGGAGTCCCTCCGAAACCGTCGCACTGTCCATGACTTAGTTTTTCTATATAAGACTGTCAATGGTCAAATTGAATGCGAACAGTTGCTAGAACGTGTCATGTTGTCAGTCCCATACAATCGTCCCAGACAGCCAATTTCCAGATTGTTTGAACCGCCAGCCAGTAGGAGTAACATTGGGAGACACTCACCAATATCAAGAATGTGCATACAATACAACGAACTCAACTCGAAATTACCTGATTTGGATGTGTTCTTTGGTTCCCTACCGAAGTTCAAAAGCCTGTTAAGGTCTCACTTGAACCGACATATTTTAAAAAAATAATTTTGATAAATTACTTCTATAATATACTATACTATCTATACTGTTACTGTTATTAGTGTAAGTTAATTTTAATTATTTGATCTCATTAGTTTAAGTAAAAAACGTTTTGTTTTGTATAATTTTATGTTTAAATTTCATTTGTTTAATTTACGATGATAGCTTTATTGTATATGAGAATGTTGTGTATACCTGTAATTGGTACTTACATCAGAACCCTAACCGGTATATTTTTATTATTCAGCGTGAAATGTATGTACTGTTGGTGTACCTGTTTTTTAATAAATAAATAAATAAGCCGTATGATGGAAATACGCAATTAATATTGATTATTTGCCAAGGTTCTTGAATTAGAAAAAAAATAATATTGTTTATTTACGTTTCTAAGATTTGAAGCAATGCAACTAACGATTGTTATTTACGGACCTGGATAAAATTTATAGAGATAGATTTTAGTCTGGGGCCCATTGGCCCCTGTTTTTTAAACATTTATTGTCATGGATTTCCGCAAAGTTAGCTCTACCCGCTTCTCGCTAATCCCCGGCAGTGAAAAAGATGCCTAAGATGTGCTTCTTTATCTTAACGTGTCGATGGCAATCTAAATTGTGTCAGCCCAGAACTGTGCTACGAATTTGGCACTTTCGGTAGCGTCCATCAATTCCTGTAGTGAACAACCAACAGGACACGCAGGACACGACATTATCGATACCCGTTTCATTGATGAAATTCTGCGAAAGGGATTAAGCCCGGTTTAGCGTAATTTTTATGAAGTGAGACTTACAGTTGCCACTGGCGTTGGAGTTCCTCCCGCCGTGCTCGTAGAGCTGGAAGGTGCCGTGGCTGGTGGGCGTGGTGCTGGGACTGCCGGCAGCTGCCTGCTGCAAGCCCGGCGTGATGTCTACCATGTCATCCTCGCTCGCCGACACGATGCCCCCCCGCCCATTGTTGGCGGTCGCACCCTGCACAAACAACACGATGGACTTTACATTTGATTTCAGACTTAACTTTTTTATCGTGTGTGATCCCCAAAGGGTCGGAGATGACGAGACGAGACCAGCACGTATGCTCTCATAAGCTATGCTGGAAACCGGACGGAATAGAGTTAACAAATACAGACTCTGGACTGTCTGTTTTGCCGGGTTAGGTGAAATAAAGAATGGTTGGCAAATATATTATATACAGTTTTAACTATAAAAATACGTATTATTATTGAGTAAATCTATTACTCCAGCCAGACTGACTTCTTACTTTGATTCCTATGTTTTAGATTATCACTTATCCATATTAATATGTATTTTGTAATTAACGTACGTTAATGTGGCCAATTTAATGGCAAGTTATGGCAAAAATTAGGATATTTAACTTTTTTATTGTTGAGATAAAAAAAAACACTATTGACACAAATCACAAAATCGCACCTTAGTATCCTTCAAATCAGTTTATCAAAATCACTTTGAGGAATGGGCGCCCAGTCGCCCTTCGAACAAGTCTAAAAGTTGTTTGGGCATGCAGGCACGGCATCCAAACTCGGCAGAACTTTTCTTAGATGTGAGGTCTGGCTATTGAGCAGGTCACAGCAGAACGTTGACGCGTGCATCGGCAAGAGTGCGTGTAACGAATCGTGCGGTGGTGCCGTGGTGGGCATGGCTCAGTCGAAACGAATCACCCAACCAGTTGGCAAACGGACTATCACGTTTGAAACAATTCTCTCCCCATAAATTCGAGCAATGAAGTTGTCCCTGGATCTCAATAAGATCGGTTCTTCCACCGATCCAAATAACGGCTAGTGGCGGTCCAGAGGTGGCTTATGACGCTCTGGTAATCTGTGCTCTGGGTGCCAAGAGCGACAGCCGACAGCACGTTGCCTGGGACCAGCTTGGAATCTCTACTCCGACGGTTGTCGTATCGTAGTCTCTTCTCGTGTCAAATTTAAATGATGTCGTCGGTCCCTATATCGATGCATTTTTTTAGTTCCAATGCAGAAATTATAATGGTTTAGTAACACACTTTTATAAGAACCCTGATTTGTTGGTTGCTTTATTTATTTTTTAATCAAAAGCTAAAGAAAATTATTATTCAAATAGTGAAATGAAATCAATAACGATCCAAAAAAGTTTGAATAATAATCCTCAATTGCGACGATAATCTAAAACTTACTTGATCCCTACACAATTTTGATTTGTGTACCTTATTATTATTATCATTTTATCCTGGATATCATTTAACATTCATACAAGGGGCATAATATGTTGAAACCCGCAATGCTTTATGCTTACATGATACTATTAAAAATATGAACAAAAAAATCACCGATAAATACACACAGAACCATTATTCGGAAAAGTCTCGCAAAACTTGCGCTTATCACAGAAAAATTCAGAAAATGTGCGCGAGTCAATGAATTTTAAGTATAATTCAATTTCCCTTCAATAATAACCCCCGACGCAAAAACGACGGGGTGTTATAAGTTTGACGTGTCTGTCTGTCTGTCTGTGTATCTGTCTCTGTGTATGTGTCTGTGTCTGTGGCATCTAAGTTTTTTTTGTTTGAAAGGTGAATTAGTCGGGAGTGTTCTTATCTATGTTTGAAAAACATCTATGTTTGAGCAACATCAGTGCTTAACCTTGAAGATCGGCCGGGACAATATGGGCTCATAATAACAATAAATAATAATCGTTGAACCGGTTGAACGTTGAGAATAATACACCGAAAATTTCTCATGCACCGATTTGAGAATCATGCTCTTAAATTCTATAAAAGGAATGAAAAGATTACGAACGTGTCCCCGACTGGTAACCGCTGCCCGAAGCAGTCTATACTTATTCTTCCCAAGCATTTCGCTGGTTGCTAGCGAACTAGAGACGACCCCTCGGTTCGAGTTAGCCCGCGGACTGCGCGATGCACACAGTTAGTGCAATTTGGCCTGATTGGTCCATCGCTGGACATTGTGCGACTACAATGTGCGGTTGACAGCACAAGAGCTGAACTTCCGTATCAAGCCCGGGCTCAGAACGGACGTGAAATCTAGCTAGGTATATCCTGACTTATCTAGGTAGTTGTATAGATTAATTACTTCAGTTTCTCTACTATCTATATGAAGCTTCTTGTCCATTCTTCTCTGTGTGAAGCTACCCTTGCGAGTGAGTGTAGAATAAGTTCTATTTTCTTTGTAGATAGTTTGATTTTTAAAAGTGTCTTTTAGCGGTCTAATTAACAAAAATGTTTTTTTTTTATTTATTTGGTTAAATAATAGGTTTAACTATGTGTGATTCTATGTCCTAAAAGTTTATAAAGAAACAAAGCATCAATTATGTTTATTCGGGTTGATAACGAATGCATCTTGAAGTATTTCAATCGCGTTTTGTATGAGGGCAGTGTTTTGCTTTTCCCTTTCGAGAAAGCAAGGTGCCACAGAAACCGCTTTTGGACTCTTTCTACGAGTCACTTATGGGTGGCTGGCGTAGTGTGGTCACCAATTCACCATACTGCACTGCAATACTCCAAGACCAATAATATTGTAGAGCATTGTTTTTGTTTTTGTATCTATTCAGGGAAACCAGCTTGAACAGAGACTCATCTTTTTCCCAATTATTTTGAGGCCGACGCAGCATATTCTGTTCTTATTGCATACCTACTTAATTCTTTTATAGTCGTCATCTCATAATAGTCCAAGATCCAAGAGCAATCAGACATAACTTATTTTCACACGGATGAAACCTGAAGTTTTCAGTAGCGTCTCGTGTGCCTTGAATACCTACGCGCTTTGTGGAACTTGCCGAGTGACACCTGGGCAGGTACCAGGTGAGAAAGGTGACTAAAAATAAGAACTATTTAACTTAAATTCACATGGCTGATTTTTATAAATGTCATGTAGAATATTATTTTAAAGTAATATCATATAGTGTCAGACACTTTTGATGGACCAGAGTTTTTGTCAGACGCTTTTAAGCTTGGATTTTGAAGCGCCTGGCCGATATAGCATGGCAATATCCCGATCAATTAGCTTTAAGTATTAAATCATTAGGAGTTTAGTATTATTTAAAGCGTCTGTTAAGCAATACGGCCGACGGAAAGTGTCTGGGAGTATTTGCGACTTATTTTTAAGGATAATTCCTAAAATATACGTAAAAAACAGCTTGGAGAAAATACTTCACGTATTTTCTCCAAGCTGTTTTTTTACGTATATTTTCTACTCCCTGACACTTTCCGTCGGCCGTATTGCTTTACAGACGCTTTAAATAATACTAAACTCCGTATGATTTAATACTTAAAGCTAATTGATCGGGATATTGCCATGCTATATCGGTCAGGCGCTTCAAAATCCAAGCTTAAAAGCGTCTGACAAAAACTCTGGTCCATCAAAAGTGTCTGACACTATATGATAATACTTTAAAATAATATTCTACATGACATATATAAAAATCAGCCATGTGAATTTAAGTTAAATAGTTCTTATTTTTAGTCACCTTTCTCACCTGGTACCTGCCCAGGTGTCACTCGGCAAGTTCCACAAAGCGCGTAGGTATTCAAGGCACACGAGACGCTACTGAAAACTTCAGGTTTCATCCGTGTGAAAATAAGTTATGTCTGATTGCTCTGGGATCTTACTCTATAAGTAGTAACCGCATCGCATAAGTATCTAGTCTAGACTGATCATTTTCCCATAGTCCATCCATTGTTTCTTTGTTCGTTCCATAGTAATTTTCGTTTTCGTGCATGCTGTGAAATATCAGTAACGCCCACCATGACTACCTACCTCCGACCCTACATCCGATGGCATGGTACCCCCCCCCCCCCCGTATATTGATTAATGCAGCACGTCTGCCATTTTGACCACCATTTATTTTTGATAGAGTCTAGATAGCTACAAAATACAGCTACCCTCATCAGAATTTCTCCCATTTTCTAAAGTAGAAACTTAATTAAAAATATATCCATCTTACTGCTTACATTTTTTTGTTCAGGTTCATTGTAAGCTGAGCAGCTGTTTCCTGCAATAGCTAACCCTTTACTTGTTTTTTTTTCTGACATGGGCCTTCTCTTGACCTCAATTTTGAGGTCGACGATGGAATAAGCTAACCCAGAAGAAGCCTATTAGCCTATTTACTCGCAACTTAAATAGATTAGGGTCATAATTTTATTATGAACCGACACAGGCAGGGAGGTTATTGAACCATTATAGAATATCAATAGCTATTATACGAAGATGATGATCAAGAACTTGTCCACATTGTGCTCGGTTGATCCCAAATTTGGATATGTAAGTCATTGGAGAGCACAACATGAAAGAGCAGGAGACCAAAGCTGCCAACAACCACCCTAGAAAGTCATGGAATGACACCATTTTCAACACCTACTAATACTATAAGCATAAAATGCATTACAAATAATGTAAAAAAAAAAATCTTAAACATAGTCCATTTATTCGTTATTTATAGAACAGCTTCAACCTTGCTGCTTATTTTTGTCCCAACTATTACCGATACAAGGAAAAAAGTCATACTTACATACGGTGTACTGCGTGTAATCCGATCAATGATGAAGCACTTATTACACGGTTTAATTAAGAATCGAAAAACACCGTTGAGCACTATAATTTCTAGATAAAACCGACGGAGCTGGGCTTAAAACACTCGCGAGTCCGCACACAACACCAGTCGAACACCACTGAAATATACGAGGGTGAAAATCGATAAAGCGGGCGACCGGCGAGCTGCGGAGCTACCATAGAGAACGCGGCGAATTTGAGAGTGTCATCTGTACAGTGCGCGACCCCTTACCTGCGTCCGACCGATCGCACTTTACCCCGCAAGTGGAGCGCAACAAGGATAATGCACCTAGCAGTGCAGGCAATAGAGCACAATGATCACTGCCGCCGCTGCATTGCCACACCTGCAGCGTGCGCATCTGAATCATGGGCTCACGGCCCGGGTCAAGCTATTATCACATGTGAAACGTTATTTATTGATCGAGTATCCAATTTCAAAGGACTACTGGGCTTAGTTTAGCTTTGGTCAACCGCTGAAACTTCAGAAATGTTTAGTTTTTACTGAAATTAAATACGTAGGATTTATTTGTAAGGCAGGGATAATATTGTCTATTCCGATGCAATTTTAAACTGAGGTATAAAATGATGACTTTTAGGATAGATCATACATTTATGACCTAATGGTATTGACACCCGAAATTCGTTTAATGTATAATCACTTCAAGACAAAGAAAACATCTCTTTTTCCTGACATAAATGATACATAAATACATTATAAGTAAATTACGATAATAATAGTTCAAATCACGGGCCATTTTAGCCCAACAAAATGTTAAAATTTAGAAGTCGAGGTGACTTCCTAACGTTAACAACCTGCACAACGTAAATTCTTTGCCTTTACCGACAGGGTATTGCCATGGTGGCAACTTTGTTGGCGCAGGTCGACTTAATATTGCAGACAACGATATACCACGTAGATTCTGGGTATCAGGCTGTAACAAAGCGTGCATGGAAAATTTGGGAAAAGCAAGAGTTTTCCCGGTTTGGCCACAGGAGGGATATGGCTTTCTATGGAAATTCCCTAACCCCACGTGCTGAGTACGGTGGTTTTCACGGTCTGAGTGGGTGGTGGACACCGTGTGGTTTTACGAGTATTTAGCAGAAGACCGACATAACCAGTAATACCCATTATATTCAAGACGACAAGATGTCGAAAGTATCAATCGTCAATTAAAAATATATATAGAAATACTCTATTTATCAGATTGGCATTTAATTTGTGATTCACTGTACGTGGAACCCACAACAATGGCGCAACATATTTAGACTTATTTTCCTTCTTATTGTATTTTTTTTAGAGTTGGGAAATCAAATGACTCCTCAGCCGAGCGGTAGGGAGTGTCAGACTTCTACTGACTAAAAACTACCCATGTTCCTTCTTAGCCCTTTGTGTCGAGGCCGCCTGGCCGCGGTTATCTCTTTCGAACAACCCGCAGCCCCGACGGGAGACTTATTTTCCCTCAGACGAACTAAGCAGTACGAAGAAATATAACCTTGTTTATTATTTTTTGTTTTTTTTTATTGCACAAGATTCTGTAGTATCTCTGATTGGAAGACGAAGAGGGCACTGGTTCCTGTGACACAGGTCGCGCACAGGGGTCAGGGGTTTCACAAAATTTTGTAACACTAATGTACTAAAGATTATTGATATCATTGATATTTTATATTGAGTGTCGCTGGTACGACCGTTTATTATATTTTGTTGGTCCAAAACTTCGTCACCTCTACGGCGTCATGGATTTGGGGTTCAGAGGGCAGGTTAGGAGGTGGAGTATAGTTTTTACCCACGACGGAACGGAGACGGTATATGCGTTTGGGGTGAGAGGTTGTTTGTTTGTGTGTTTGTTTGTTTGTGTGTTTGTGCAAATACATGTTGCCTTTTTTCTCCAAAACTACTTGTCCGATTTTGATGCAGTTTTCAGTTATGGGTTAGGGTTTGATTGGTGCATATGTTCTTAGATAGGTGTTACAGTGACAACTCACCAGGGGGCGCTGCAGCAAACATTTTTTGTGCAAATCAAAGTTGCCATTTTTCTCCAAAACTACAAGTCCGATTTTGATTCAGTTTTCAGTTATGGGTTAAGGTTTGATTGTTTGACACTGCTGTTCCTGCCATGTAACCCCACTCAACTATTTAGTAGTTTCATGGTCGCCTTTGGGTTATTATTGATATTGAAGTTTGAACCATAAATAAAAAGGTTTGGTAACCGATCATGGTAATGATGTGGTATTTTACATAAATTACTAACGAAGTGAGTATACGGTGGCCATTTCGAATGTTAATGGAATATGGCATATTTAAGTATCTACGTCATTATTAATTAATCACAAGGAGTGTGCTCGATGGGATTCCTCATCGGAAAAAGTGACGACGTTCCATACAAATTTATAGGTATCACCTAATGAACTATGGTGTTGGGTTTATCGTCCACAAGTCCCTCGTAACTAACGTGGAGAACATCGAGTGTGTCGACCAAGGTGTACCTTATCCTCAGAATATCCTCAAGATATTCGCTGAAGGTCATACAGGTCTACGCCCCGAGCTCAGCAAACCCCGAAGATGAAGTGGAGACCATACAGTATGAGGATATCTCTAAAGGCATGCATGGTTTCAAAACTCAATCTATATTTTTGTATATGTGTTTGTTTTGAGAAAATACGACCTTGTTTTCCACATCCGCAAGAATCCCACGTACTTCCCTCACTTTATTCGCCTTTGCAGAAAAAATCGGATATTACGTCGCCCCTACAACATCCTTTATAACTCTGTATTTATACCAGCTACCTGTGAGATTCGTGTTTCGTTTACCCATTCTTCCGATGCTCCGCGTAGATCCCATCTTAGGCAACATACGAGTATTAATTTCCCATGCTATTAAACGGTATTCTATTCTAACTCCATCCGTCCTTTCGTTTTCGGATATGATCATCTGCCTAGCCTTTTCCCAACTATGTTGGGGTCGGCTCCCAGTCTAACGGGATGCTGCTGAATACCAGTATTTTACATGGAGCGACTGCCTATCTGACCTCCACAACCCAGTTAATACTATTAGGTAATACGATACCCATTGGTAAGACTGGTTGTCAGACTTTCAGGTCACTGCATGACTACCAGTAAGGACTGCCAAAGATCTATACAAAGCAGCCGGGACCGACAGCTTAACGTGTTAACCGAGGCACGGAGGAAACTCGGTAGCTATGTAATGGGCGGTCACCCATCCACAGACCAACTTAGGCAAGCGCGGCTTAACCTAAATTTCGTTTTCGAATGTACACCAAGGAATAGATTATAGTATAAATTATATATACGCACCTTTTTGTAGACGGACTGATATGTCGTACCCATTTTTGGGCCAGTGGACTTTAGAGGAAAACGTTCCATGACAGCATCTGTAAAGGAAAAGGTTTTATAAATACATGGAAATATGGAAACTGAACCAGTTAATTTATATATAACTTTTAACATGAATACAGGCTTTTTTTTGCCTTTTGTTATATGTGTAAATCACAACTTCATAATAATTTAATACTACGACTTCATTAGTTTTCGTTATTTTTACACAACTCATACTTGGTTACATTAAAATATAGATATAATAGGTACGCAACTACTGACTAAAACCAGAATTAAGTACCTACGGCACGTAACAACTAGGTAGGTACCAGCGAACTGAACAAAAAAGCTGAAATAATAGTGCTCATGGCATCCTCACCGTGTATTGCATTATACGATGTTGTTATTGACAATAATTCTAGTTGGTACCATACACAGAGTGCTGGAATTGTCTAAAATATTGTTAGAAACCCAGGATCTGCAGTAACAAGTAGAGAACGTCCCACAAAAGAATCATTTCACTATTATAACATAGTTGCATATAATTCAACGCCAGTTAAAGTTCCATCCCGCACTAAATTGGCATTATTGTGTGGAGCGGATGATTCACTAGACTTGACTAAACCATAAGCGGTATTATACGTCGCGCTTGAGATCAGCAGAGGGACCAAGTAAATTACATCAACAAAAGCGCATTTACGCGCAATATTTTCAACGGACCATTGAAACTCCCCTTCAAATTAAAACGGTAAATGAAACGCTGAGTGGAGAACAGAATATTTAAGTTTATCAGCATTTAATATATGAGTATGTTAAGTGTATTTAAAGTGCTTCACATTTTAACTGTATTTCGTTCTGACGATGTTCTCTGTTTCAGTGAACCAGAATATCTAGGATTTAGATATTATCTATATCTATATATATATATATGTTATGTTGGTTTGTGTACGCTTCAAAAACTCAAAAACTACTTCCCCGATTTTCATGATGTTTTCACCAATGGATAAAGTAGTTCTCGAGGATGGTTTTTGGTTTTTAGTATATAATTTAACCGACTTCCACGCGGGCGAAGCCGCGGGCATCAGCTAGTTATTTTATAAATGTTTGGTGTAAATTTTAGAATTTCTACGCCTTACTAGAGAAACATGTACCTACGTACGAAATAATAATATTGTAACATCCTGCATGCTTAATTTACATGTCAAACGCATATTTAAATTATCTTTATAAGATGGCAGCATATAAAGCATCGTTCATAGAGTGCAGAATTTAATTTAACCACACACATCTTACTTGAACAGTTTAGGAACGAGGCGTTTTCATATCATCATGATAAAGAGAATCCACCATCTGAAGTGGCATGCGGCATAGTTGTTTATTTTAACCACGACCTGTGGGTTAAGCATGCTCTAAGAAATTCTAGTTCACTGGACGGACCACCCAGCTACTAAGGACCCTGTTTGGCATAATGTCCCTATAACGCGCCGACTGCTGGGATCCAGCTCTCTACCATGTCAGATGGAATGAGCTAACTCTGCCACGGCTCCTAGTGTGGGTTGGTAGATATCATACCCTCATCATCTGTCTAGCCTTTTTCCCAACTATGTTGACGTCGACTGCTACTCATACCGGATGGAACTGGATACCAGTATTTTACGAGGAGCGACTGCCTACATGACCTCCATAACCCTGTTAGACTAGGTAATACGATACTTCTTGGGAAGACCGGTTGTAAGAGTTTCGGGCTACTGACTACCTGTAACGACTGTCTAAGATCTACAAATTACAGCCGACATCAACGACTTAATGTGCTTTCCGAGGCACAAAGGAAACTCGATAAGTATAAGTGATAGGTGGTCCGTCATCCACAGACTAACCTAGCCAAGCACCGTGCTTGAAGCACGGCATAACCTAGAGACCTGTTCTGATTAGCCACGAGCTCCTGGTGGATGGCATACCAATTTCCTGTTTTTCTTCACCGTTATAAAGAACAGTGGGTAGTAGCATCCTGTCTGGCAACTCATAATAAGTAGGTACTACAAATGATCTATTCTCGTCGAGGTCGTGCGCGAGATTATTGATCCGGAGGTGCATATCGGGGAAATATAGTTATGATGTGGCCCGACATCGATGGGTACCACTTCTAATCTTCAAAGCGACGCGTACTTGTATAGGTACTATATATGTATCCGATTCTGCTGAGTAGCTGCAAGTTTCAAGGCCTATCTTTCTCAGATACGTTGAACATTTTCTAAGAGGTAACCAGAGGATCCCTCTTCATTCGACTTCAAAGAATTAGTGCGAACTGCCCGGTGCGATGCAGTTATCAAGTATAGCGCTAGGACCCCGGGACCAGAATCTTATAGAATGCCAGCGCGGTGTCAAAGCTATCAGCCATGCAACCATCCGCAAGATCGCAGTCAATGCTACTTCAGCAGATATTCTTACATTATGACTAGCTTTTGCCAGCGGCTTCGCCCGCGTGAAAATGACGATTTTTTAAACAAACTTTCATCCCCTATTTAAATCGGTTGAATTTCGAAAAATCCTTCCTTATTCCTTGTCTACATTATAAAGGGAACCTCTGTGCAAAATTTCAGCTTTCTAGGTCCAAGGGTTTGGGCTGGGCGTTGATGAGTCAGTCAGTCAGTCAGTCAGTCAGGACTTCTCTCTTTATTTATATAGATAGATAGATATAGATGTGCAGTTTCGTGGAGGATACAAAATCAAAGTTCGTCTGATGACTGATGGATGAATTGCTGGAGAGTTTGTTCCGACACTGAGTTCCGACACTTCTTCTTCCTATCTAAAACACTAGGAAGTACCGAATGCCGGGCATTTTGGGAGACCGTCTTATGCAATGTTGACATTCTAAATGACTTCGAACGTTTTTCTATTATACTTGTCAGCGATTGTTTGTGTCATACATAATGACCCATTTAGAGTGATTGATGCGTTAGGCCAGCTACTAGAGAGGTGCTTGCCTTCAGCCGGCGTACGCGTGGACCACACGCACAGTGCGCAACCGTCCTAACCGAGAGCAGCGGAAGTGGCAACCAAAGTTATTGAACACATTAACAAACAGATTTTTTAATGAATTGCGGTACTATCATTTGCGTCTTTTGCAAAGGATTTTAGTTTCTCAGAAAAGGCTAAAATAACCAAATATCAATAAATGCCAATAAGGCTAAAATATCGAAAAGTTATTTTCGTGAACCTCTTTCCAAGCGTTTTACACCGCGTTGTGCTAGGTCAAAGAACCCACCCATTACCAATGCTACTATTTTAAACTTAAAAACTTCGGCAATATCGATGCGTAATTTTCAAGTTTCGCATTCAATACCAGCATTGAGTACGTTTTGAAAGTACCTCTTCAAAAGGAAGAAGAAGATGCGTAGATAAATCATAGTTTAACATAAATTACTAGTATGGAGTACATTTTGAAAATACCTCTTTAAATGTTTACTATTGATACATTTTACAAGTTATTTTCGACCATAACAACTGTGTCATATTGGTATGTTAACCTTGTGAAGGTTATTGCAACAAAGCATTTCCCACTTAAATTTGATTTAGCACCCGACCCCAGATCTCAGAAGTGAATCTGAATAACTATGCACATCCTGCTTGATTGACTGAGCAAGACATCTACGTTTGTTCGTATTGACAATACTGAATATAGTGCCATTCTGCATGCAGTGGAGTCGTTGTATGGAGCTCGAGAGCTACAAGCAACTGTCACAACTTTGGTACGCATTGCACACTTGTTTCGTTGAACGTAATTTATTGTTTTTGAACAATCTACCAAATTAAGTAATGTCTCATAAAGTTGCATGTTAGAATTAAGTACAAGTTGATGTTTTTATAATGAAGTCTGTTTTGTTTGTGACTGATTGATGGAATAATTAATTCTAATTATATTTTTGAATATCTAATTAAAACATACAAACCTTAAATTAATTATGTATTACTATTAAAAAGGTTTTATGTATTTATCACTCTAGTTTAGTTTAACTGGTCTTTTATCTGCACTTAGCCTCTTGATTGGGCCATTGTGCACTCACTCTAGTTATTTTATAAAGTTTTGAGTTTATACTTTATCTAAGTGTAACAGGTCAGATTAACTATTTCAAAAGTTATTACAAATTTGATTTTTGTTTTGGTTATGGTCCTACCTTACTGACCCAGTAATGAGGCATGTCTGATGAAGATCACCAAGGTTATCGTAATTATCATCACTATCAACTTTACAAGTAAGATAGCCTCATAAATACAGTCATGCTACAATCTTAAACGAGCTAGTACCACTACAGCATTTCCCTACCAGACCTGAAGAACAAAGGGATATTTCATTGCAAAACCTTTTATTCGTAAAAACTTGCGCAGGCAGGGATTTTACTTTTTGTTTCAATATGTTACTGAGTTCAGGCAATGTTGTGTATCATAGTAAATGCAATGTATTTACTGTGGAATGCTTATGAATTTTTTTTATATGATGACCAACCTATCATAGATATGATAAAAAAAAATACAGTTTTGATGCACCTTTTTATTGAAGTTTTACAAGTGCCTTTGTAGGCCTATGTGAAATAAAATATTTGATTATGATGTTGGAATAGTAATGAAAAGATATTCCATGCATCTGAACTTCTTAAGACACAAGTTTTAGTAACAAACATTAGAAATAATAATTAGTAGATCCATATTCCCCAAAAATAGTTAGCCAACTGGAATAACTGGAGATGATTAAGACTTCTAATGATGTAGAAACTTAACATATTGTTATAAATGTATAATTATGCTTTTGTCTTTGCAAATATTTAAAAATATAAAATTGTAGTTTAAGAAAAATTAATTAAAAATAGTAAACATGCACTGTTGGTATCAAACGCCCCCCTTTTATTAATATTGTACCAGCGTTCGCTGACTACAAAAACCACTTGTTAAACTATTATGTAAACAACGCTACGTGGATAGCTTCCAATCAGTGCTCTCCTAGCGGGAACTATATTTAAAGACCTATTACAATCTTGGAATAAACCATCCGACGCCACCGCATGTTAGTAACAATCCAGCAAAGAAATGAAAGGGCTTAAACTAACCTATCACCAAAACATTGTGAGATCCTCGGGTTTCAAGTTATTCTAGTGATTATCCATATAGATGACACTTTAAAAACATTAAATATACACCAAAATGAATTTCAGTGTGGTAAACAAGTTTTCCTTTTCAGTAGGAACTCGACAGAAAATACAAAATATTACGCGTAGCCGAAAAACACAACTTGACAACTAATAATGTCAAAAAACTTGTCGTGACCGTGGAGGAGAACAGTGACAGCAGATATGGCCCATAGAGTATAGTAAGTATAATAGTGTATAAAAAAAAGGTTGTGGCCACAGAACATAATAATAATAATATGTTGTGGCTGAAATTAAGGTGGATGTTCACGGTAGCCCGCAAAATTCAAATTACCTTACGTTTTAGCGATTTGCAGGCCAGTGCTAGGTTGTATGTTAGTGAAAATATGATTCGCGGCTGTAAGACGTATGCAGTTACAGAATTATAATCATCAAAATCATCATTACAACCCTCCAAGTTCATGTACAATGTCAAGAATGAGTATTTCATCAAAAGGTCATTCTTGAGAGTTACATGAACTTGGAGGATTGTAATGATGATTGATAAAAAATGCTATGCGATCATTGTTGTCTGAAAAATAAAGAATATTATTTTTATTAATAGCTTTACCGCGGCAGTCTCCGAGTGCCACATTTAGTTTTTTTTACCATCGTCCTTAGTTTGGTGGTCTGAGTGATTTCTGAAATATTGTCCACCTATTTTAATGGGACCTTTTATAGTAGAGAGCTTATAAAGAGAAATAAACAAATTAATATACACTTCTGGACACATCTATTGGCCCACCTTGTATTTTCAGTTTCGTTTGGTCCTAGCTAAAATTTTATATTAGGTCGAGCAAAAAGTTTTTATGCAGTTTTGAACCTGGCACATTCACAATTTCATTCAATAGTCTTTTTTTGAATTTCGAACACAGAATTTAAAGAAACAAAAGACAATTTGGAGCCTGTTTGTTGATATCAAACAATCGAATACTAAGAAAACTTGGTTTTATTGGTTTACTTGGATTTAATTCTTGAAAAAGTGATTGATATCTTTGGTTTTGCAACAAACATTACTTATTCTTAACATTAAGGTGAGGTTCTATCAATAATCTATGGATACTTCACTTGAAGTCGCTGCCCAAGCTGTGGCACTTATTCAGGCCGGACACAGCCAAAGAAACGTGAGTGCTCAACTTAATTTAAGTCGATCTGCGGTCCGAAATGTTTATCGGAGGTACCTAGAGACTGGCGGCTTTGTTCGTCGCCAAGGAAAGCCACTATCTCGGGTCACAACTGAAAGGCAGGATCGATTCATCGTGACGACCAGCTTGAGAAATCGTCACCTTACCTCCATTGAGATACAAAACCAACTTCGCGACTTCCACGGAGTAACTGTGAGCGCTCGAACTGTTCGGAGAAGGTTAAAAGAACGCGATATGGTACCACACAAGCCAGCTAATGGGCCCAAACTAACGCGAGCCCACCGAACAGCGCGCCTTCATTTCGCACGCAGTCATTTAAATTGGACACAACAAGATTGGAGCCGTGTACTCTTTTCTGATGAGTCTAAAATTGTGTTACATGGCAATGATGGAAGGAAGAAGGTCTACCGACGTAAGGGAGAGCGTTTCGCACAATGCTGCTTTGAAGAGAGGGTTGCTTATGGCGGTGGCTCATGGACTGTCTGGGGCGGTATATCCGCGAGCGGCAAAACTCAACTTGAGGTTGTTACAGGACCACGGCTGCCAACATTAAATGCTAAAAGGTACATTCGTGAGTGTTTAGAACCTCACGTGATACCATACGCGGACTATGTGGGCCCAAAATTCCTTTTTATGCATGATAATGCAAGAGCCCATGCGGCCGGCATCGTCAGGGAATATCTTCGGGATGTGAACATCACAGTTATGGACTGGCCAGCCAGAAGCCCAGACATGAACCCCATTGAGCACATGTGGGACGAGCTAAAAAGACGTGTTAGGGCTCGTCAGCCAGTTGCCCAGACAATGCAGGTGTTGAAAACTGCCATAGAAAAGGAATGGGAGATGATCCCTCAAAATTTCATAGAGCGGTTGATAAACTCTATGACTGATCGTATGAGAGCTGTGGTAGATGCCCATGGAGGCAACACGCGTTATTAAATTAAACCTTTATTTGATAAAACATGTTTTTTATTCAAAAATCAATTGCCGTTAACAAGGCGCATATCCGACTTGTTAGGCGTAGCTCCATGTCGTATGGTATTCTGAATTCAAATTTAAAACAATACGATCGAAAAAGATGGTAAAATGTATCAGGTTTAAAACTGCATCAACAGTTTTTGTTCAATCTAGCAATCATATTTCGGTAGGGGCCATCGAAACCTAAACTCTAGGGTGGGCCAATAGATGTGTCCAGAAGTGTATAATATAACAAGTTTATTTTTATTTTTGTTATTCCTTTTAAGTATCCGGTTCTTGGGGCCCTTTTACCCCTATACACAAAATACAATCGAGAATCTCGTTGCTTAATGGGTCATACTCAGAAAAAGTGTACATTTTGAATTTGTAACTAAACTGATAGGTAACGATACTGAGAATCTCCGTCACGAAACTGATGTCATAAGGTATGGTGCACATGGATTGGGCGAATAAAACACCTGATTATATTTGGCTTATCAGTCTTATTTAGATTAATAAAAATAAAAATACCATAAACATTGGTAATTATTTAATTAAATTCCATTAAAAAACCTGTCGGCAACTATACCTGTGTATTAATACACAGGTCTATAGATATGCACTTTTAGTTTTTGTGAACTAAGCTTAACAATTTCTCAATTTCGTAACGTAACGCAATTTTACGCAATATAACGAAAATGATAATAAAATCTGAGAAATCATAACCTCTAAAAATGTTTTTACGTAAACCACGGTTTTACCACGCAAGCACTGAGTGTATTCTTTTAGATAATACAAAAGATATGAAGAAAACATGGTAAGTAAACAAAAAACATAATAAACTTACCAAATAATAGTCGTTTATCACCCTGAGGTATTTTTTGTAAATTTTCACTTGCTAAACGTCTTGACTTCACGACTGCGGCGAAAACTAGATGGCTGCCGTGACAGTGATTTTGACGAAAGTAATAACGTTGCCAGATTAGAAAAAACTATTTATACCACCTTAAGTCATTGCGTTTCAAATTTTATCACGCGTTACTAACCCTGAGTAACGAAACTTCATAATTTTGGGACAACATTTGTTTAATTAAAATAAATCCTTCTGTATTATGATTTACGGATAAAATTGGTTTTATTTAGTTACTTGATTCATCAAGAATAATATAACCACAGTCAGTGTTAAAAAAAGCGATGAATATTCGTAACAATTCATCTCTGAAAATGTGTAATCGTCATTGGGACACCAAAAAAATGTATGGCGATATTTTTATCAATGTTTTGACGATCAAAAAATGTAATCTTATATTGAAAATTTAATTGAAAATACCAGAGAAATCATCGTAGAATTAGACTAATATAACAAAAAGCGGGGATGAAAGAAAATATATCATAATACTAAATATTTACGTAAATATGAAGTTGCGGGACAAGAAAAGACACCAAATGTACACTTTTTCTGAGTATGACCCTAATAATAACTGCCGCGCTTGCCTAGATTGGTCCGTTTTGGTGACCGCCCATTACATACCGAGTTTCCACTCTTTCAACTAGTACGCAACAACTGCCTATAGTTCTTCGCCCAGTAAAACATGAGCAGCAGTCGAGCCTACGTTTGTTCTCGTCAATTAAAATATAACTATGATTGCGACCCACCCCCGCTTCGCACGGGTGAAATGTGCTACATATAAACCTTCCTCTTGAATCACTCAATCTATTAAAAAAACCCGCATCAAAATCCGTTGCGTAGTTTTAAACATCTAAGCATACTCTTAGGGACAGTCAATCTCCTTTATTTTAGTGTCACATACAATCACATCTTTGTATGTACCTAATGCAGTTAAGTAGAAAAGTTTGATCTATTGTTTTATTAATTTCAGGATCAAAAACCATTCAGAGTTTGAGTCATCTAAATAAATGGCCAATTCGATTGCAGATCATGTTACCTATACCGAAGGGCAAGAAAAACGATACAACATTTAGTAATGAACAAGTACAGCACCCTGAGGATCCATCCCAAAAGGAGGAGTTAGCGCAAACGCAGAGGCCACACCTTCCCTGGGATTTTCCAAACTTCGAACCAAGCTCTTCCCACCATCTGGTACAATATCTACCACCAGAGCCACCCTACAACACGATAAGCATACCTGATATTGGGTATGGGCAGCCTCATCTAGAGTCAGGTCTATTCGATTTGGGGTTCAGTCTGCCTGATATGGGGACAGCTCAGTTTGGTCTTGGGTCGAGTCAGTACAACCTGGGGTCGAGTCAGTATGACCTAGGGTCAAGTCTGCCGGGTCCACCAGATTTTCCGGTGAGTGAATCATAGTTTACGTGAAATATGATGCTTATCAGTCACAGAGCCTGCCAAAGTGTCATCATGAGACAGGCACTTTTTCGCAGTACATAGAATGTGCATTTGAATGGAGTTTCTTATTAGTCGCTCAAAATATTTTTTGCATTAACTATATCATATTATAGTAAAGTGATTAGTGCCTGACCTGGTTTTTGCATTTCTACCAATGATATTGTAGACGCTAAAATAAGGAGAACCTTATTATAAAATAACAGGTATAGGTAGGTAGGTCTATTACTGTGCAGACTGGGCACACTTGTGTACTGGGTTGGTGGAGAATAAGACCACTGGTTGCTTTTAGTTTCTTCTTTATTAGGAGAGTTTCTTACTGAAGTAGTAGCTGGATTTGGAATGATTGTACCACCAAAATGTTCCCATTTTTATATAAGTACAAATTTCTAAGGAGCTGGCCATGGCAATCACGATCGAGTGTTTGCGCATGCGCAATGGCCTCTTGATACAATTTGGCGCCGAAAAATTACTATTTCTGCGCGGGAAAAATTTTATGCTATTTTTAGAGGTAAAACATCCCTTACAAAATGTAACTTAAGTTCCTAATCTTAGGACTAACTTATATTACATAATAAACACAAAAACAATATAAAAAACCTTGATTTACACCAATTACAAATTAAATACTTTTAGGCTGAGTTGCACCAAAAAAGTCGTTAAAGTTAAAGTTTTTGTCAAATTTGACAGTACTATATGGGGTATCTAATAGAAAAATTATTACAAAAATTTTTTTGCAAACATTCAAACAAAGTAAGTACCTATTATATTTATTGCTTTGTCTACCTATAGCACGTACCTATTATTTTTTGGTTGAACAATTACATAAGACGAATATCCTTGCAATGCAATCGTATAGTCAGCCACCAAGCTACGTTTTTAGAGACTCGAAATCTTGGCAAGAAACATTCGTCGTTCCATGTGGAAAAACGATCGGCTCTAGGTAATCATACTTTTCTTTTCATCGCTTTCGTCATCAGAACTGGTTTCTGCGAGTATTTCTTGGAGCAGGGACATGATGTCTAAAGGTTATATTCAACGCGTTTGACAATAAAATTGACAGACAATTTAACATAAACTATAACACTAACCAGCGGAAAGTGAGTGGTTGCAGTTACCGTTAAAGTTATGACGTCATTTAACTATTTGTCAAATCGCGCAACTCATTGTTGTCATAACCGATACAAAACTGAAGTTTTGATGTTTGTTTGACGTGCCATTTGACACAAACTTTAACTTTAACTACTTTTTTGATGCAACTCAGCCTTAAACGGTTCTCGTTACGGTAACGTAACGCAGTAGCTAACGTGAACTATGAACCTAAACACTAGCGCCGCTAGGCGGTAGGAATGTACAACTTAAGATTGCGCCTTTGAACTATTTCTGGAGTAAGCTGTGAAGCGGCTCCCGTTACGGGAAAGTTACGCAGTACTTTAGCTACACTAGCGCCGCTAGGCGGCAGGAATGTAAATCACTTATAACATCAAGCCTGGTGGGCATAAGTAGGGCTAATGCTATCTTAAAAACACTTAAAACATCGTAATAAACTAATTCTAACGCTATTCAAATAATATCACAATATTTACGTATCGTCACTAACGTCTATGTAACACTGCACTATTTTTCACTGTCCCGCACATCACTCCCCGCCGTGCGACCGCGTCGTATCAGCTGCCGGTGCGGGCTCGACGTCCGGTAGACAGGGGCAGCAGGATCACCAGCTTCCTCACTTCCTCGGATCCACACGTTGCGGGGCAGGTTCGGGTCGACGATCTGTACGAGGTCATTGACCTGTACTGCTCGACCTCGTCCGTGGGGCTCCCGCCGGTGTTGGAGCTCAGGGAGGTACTCCTTGTCGCCTCCTTCTGCGAAGCAGTGATGCTAGCGAAGGAAGGAGGTGGCGGAACGTTAGAGGGAGAGAACATCTTGTCCCAGTAGCCGCGAAAGACGCTCCGGGCGTCGGGGGCCACGAGATGGCTTCCGGCCACCGTAGACACGGGCCTGGGGACGGTCAGTAATGGGCTAGCTCGCCGTCCGTCCATCTTATGACGACGACAGGCCGTGTCGATGGCGCTTTCGTGTTCCAGCAAGGGCTGACGCCCGTCGGGGTTGCGGGTTTTTCGAAAGTGATACCGCGGCCTCGGCACAAGGGCTAAGAAGGAACGTGGGTGGTTTTCACTTTTTCAGTCAGTAGAAGTCTAACACTCCCTACCGCTCTGCCCAGAGCGGGACGAGTCATTTGATGATTTTCCAACCTCATAAAAAAAATAGGGTGGTACCATGATAAGGAAATTAGGATCTGATGATGACATCCCAGAGAAATCGAAGGCAACCCTCAAAGTTTATAAGCACGTATTAAGTGTTTCGAGATTTTTCTAAAGCTTTTCAAGTATTCGCGTCTAGCAGTCATCACTTCATTTTGATGACCTGATGATGGAAAGTATTAACTCCTCAACGATTGGACGATAATTCTTTAATAAAAAGGTGTCAGGTCACTCGGACACCGGACATTTCAGGAAGACGATGTCACGAATGTTTGAATCCATCCTGGATTCAAAAATTCGTGACATCGTCTTCCTATCTACATCAACAACTTTTTTCGCGGTTGCACTCGTGCACCTCTATTTTTTTTTCTTAATATTTCTGAGGTCAATTGTTGCAGCGCGTGATTGAAAGTATTTTGCTCTCTTACTATTTAGATGTTGTAGTACTATATCACAATCAGTGACCACCTTATGAACCAGTTCATATGCTTTATAAACTAGACATTTTTTTTTCTTTTTTTTTGAAAATCTTTGCCCCACACTAGGAATTTCTCCTGTGTCGTGGGTGCGTTTACAAACATTTAAACTCACATACACAAACACCCAGACCCGAAACAACTATCTGTAGACCATACAAAAATTTGTTCCGTGCGGGGATCGAACTTACGACACGCAGCGCAGTAGTCAAATCGCTCCGCCACTGCGCCAACCGTGTCGACGATTAATTTTATGCTGTAACACTGTGAACCCTAGGTAAAGCTTTTTTATCACTTGAACCTAAACTAATTTATAGTAAGTTAATTTATTTTTTAACATTGCTGGCGATACGTGGATATTGGATACACCTCTGCCTAATCCTTTTGGGATTACAGGCGTGATATTATATGTAATTTTGTAACTTATTAATATGATAAGCTTAAAAACCAGCACTTTGATATGCCTCTGTTACCTGCTATCCCAGCTAGCAAATACGTGTTTAATCTTAGTTATACATTTATAATTGTTTTTTTTGTATAGGTACCTCGAACGTGCTCGAGTGCACGACCCGGTTAGCTGGCAGATTCAAAATTCGTTTTACTATGGTACCATAGATATATAATATCTATGTATGGTACTGACTTACTGAGACGCCATCTACTGGGTTGTTTATTTTCAGTAATGTTCTACTTAGTAACTTACTACAGCAACTAAGTCTAAGTCTAAGTAGTATCACTTATTTCGTTTATGGAATCTTTATGCATTTTTCTCTTTCCATCCATAGAAATAAATATAAAATAAAAAAGAAAACAAAACATCTTCTTCATGATTTCTGAATGAATGCCACCAAAGTTGTGTTGTGAGTGTGACCAAAGGTTATAATTTTAGAATTTAGATGTTGGTACCCTTGGCAGTCAAAGTAATCGATAAACCGACATTTTCCGACTAATTCGGTTTATTCCCAACGCTAACCATATCCGATGATTTGTATAAAATGGCGTCAGCCGAGTTTCTAGAGCAAGCTTTGTCCACAAACGTTGATGAGAACGCCGTTAGCGCGATTGTGGGCTCATTAGAAAATCAGTTAGTCACGTCCGTTCCGTCGGCAACCTCTCATAACAATTACGTGAATGTTATTCCGTCTCAAAATTGTAATATAACTACTAACGCGGGCTCTATTATAAGTGGACAGAAGTTTATTTCGGACCAAATTAATTCTGGTGGATTAGTGAACAGCCTTCAACAAAATATTGTTTCAAGTGCCTCTTTCAATAATGTGCAAGCATCAACTCAGCCAACATTTACATCTTTGTCATTGAGTAGTGGTGCTCCTCTTTCTAATGAGACTTTGAAAGTGATATACACGCAAGCGCAACATCTGGGTAACCCCCACGCCGGCGTGTCGCTACCTGTCCAATCGCTAGCGGGCGGTGTCATCGCACAGCCGTCGCAGAGCCAGATATTACACGCGGTGTCCACCGGCGGCGTGATACCACAGCAGGGCAACAAAACTATCGCCATGCAGCCTCCCCTCGTCATTAAGCAGGGCGCAAACACTGGCCAAGTGGGTATGCAGCCTGGAATGGTGACTGTCCCAATGACTGTGAACTCTAGCATGCCTGCTTCAATACCTAATGTGATGACACTGAACAAGCCTGGAGGGCAGAACGTTGTAGTGACCACACAGAATTTAGGCTCCGCGCAGCCCACTATCATCCCCAATGTCCAAATATTAAACATGAGACCAGGATCGCCCGCAGTGGCGGCTCAGAAGTCTGTAGCTACAGTATCGCCCAGAGTGGTGATTGGTACGCCTCAAGTTGTTGGTACGAGAGCGACTGCTCCAGTAAGTTCCGAGTCTGTCTAAAGTGTACAGACAATTTGCTCAGTATCTTCACATTTTAATAACTGCTCATCAGTAACTCTTGTACAGACATTTTGAGGCTGACGGAACACACTTGTGAATGTGGGATGTGAATGTGATGTCACCTCCTGAGATCCTCTCTATTCTGATTGTTGTGATGAGTGTACTCCGCACACCGTAAGTACTAGATGTAAACTGTTCTGATCCAAGAGTCACAGAGTATAGACACGTCTGCTGTACCAGGTTTGTTTATATGTCTGTTGCAATGTTCTGTCAGTCTCAACTTGCACTTTAACTGTCACTGTTCTGTATGATAAACACATGCTTTGTATACAAAATGCCTATAAAGCAGCAGTATTAATGTCACTCTGGGCTCTTTGCATACTTCAATTCAATTGACACTCATTTTAAATGATCAGCAATCTTGACTGAATGTTCTAAGCCTGTAAAAACTTTTTGCTGGTCATTTTCTCATCATCACTACCTACCATTGACACCCACTCTACAAGTTGAGCAACACTCACATACTACCATTGATAATATTCATTCTTCTACTCATTCCATGTTGCATGAATGGTCAATCAATCAAATGTATGCAATAGTTGAGTCAATGAAGATAATTATTCTATTTTAAAAATAGCTACAATATTGAATGTTATTTCCTCTTATTCTAGTGGCTGTTACATATTAATTTTATTCAACCATCATAACTAATAAAGTTATGTTTTTACTAGAAGTAAACCACATGAATGGTTTATTAAATGAGTGATGATGGCTCACTGTCTTTAGAAATATGATAAATGAGAGCTCAGAATGAGAGTAAATATATTGAACCACTATTACTATCCTGACAATAATATTAAGGCATTCAACTGCATCTAAACATTTCCCCTTAAAAACTGTATAATATTAAAAAATATGAATGACAATCTACAATGATCATCTTGTAACTCTTCTGTGAATATTTCTCTTTTCATTGACTCAACTAAAATTTATCTGGACGTGTCGTGGTGCTCTGCAAAATTTATTATTATTGAGTAAATTCAAGTGACGTAACATTCTCTCATAATTAAATTAAGGAATCTGTGAAACTGTGAAATATGATATTTCTGCCACAGTTGTCCATAGCATACAAATCAATAACACTTCAGCCTATTTACAATTTCATTTTCAAAATACTTAGTTGAAGTTTTACTCGACTAGACTACTAGAGTCCTAAATAGTAAAAGCCAAATTAAAAAACATATTTTTAGTGGAAAAAATAGCCATTGTCTCGATTGATTGCAAAGTTTGCAAAAAGTTATTTTAAACATTTTTATTCTAGTGAACTCAGGTGAAATTCTTATATTCTATGTCACAGACACATACAAGACAGTACATGGAACATTGAGAGTTAATATTTCTGTAACATTTAAAAATAATAGTTAAGTTTGCAGAGACCAATTAAATGTTGTTGCACCATGAGCAATTAATATAACTCTAAGCTTGGGATTAATAATGTCTTCCAATACAGTGTAAATACATTCATTTGCCCTAAAATGTCATCAGTTGAGGTGCTTCAAGTGCCTACAATTCTTACTTAAACTCAAGCGAGTATTCTTAATACTCAAGTTATATTAAGGCATTTATATGAAAGCCCCAGTGTTTCATGAGCTCTGTGAACCATTACTAGATGAATCCTGTAATGATGCTGAGCATTGGAATGTCGGCTTGTAATGCTTGGTTGTTTACAAAGTAATCTAAATGTACCCAAAGTGTGCAATCTGTGCTAAATGGGCTTTGACTATAATCAAATAAGGACCGTGATAAACACAAGCTTCCACCATGCTAACCCCATAATTCCAGTGGATCCTGCACTCGGTTTTCTAATTTATAAATATTTATGGTACATAAACATAAATGTTAATAACTAAATCAATTAAATGTGTTAATCTAACAAATGACCTGCTTTAGAATCGTACTCTCAGATTTTATTAATGGGAACGCAAAGCTTATTGATGAGTTAAATAAAATTGAAACTAGGCTATCATTTTTAGATAACGCTGCAAACTCTGCAGAGTCTACAACCGGGGCAGCAGGGTCATTTGTTGTTAAAGACTGAGAATGGTCAATACCAGCTGCTGAGGGTGGGCCCTGCGCCCGCGGCCAGCACTCTCACGGCGCCGCAGGCTCAGACCATCCGGCTGTCGACCGTGCCGGCAGTAAGTAGGCACAGCCACTCCACTACTCACCCGCGCTCTCATAGAACTTGGACAATATTTCGCACTCACACACCACTTCCTGATAGGGGAAATGTGTTTGCAATTGTTTGTCCAATTTCAATCTCAATCATGCATATAACATATGGTGGAGGTGCATGCTCTTAAGGGTTTTAACAAGGTAAGAATCTTATCGGACACTCGTCATGATTGTGTATAATCTAATACTAATTACCTATGAACTCTTTAGTTCTAGTGTTAGGCGCAAACATGATGCGGCGAATAGCGCGACCGACTCGTGCTTAACTCACGCTTGCAATATTTGCTACGGCCATTAATTCGTTTTAATGCTTTAATTCCGATGTTTTCGGGTGTTTGCTATGTTGAGTGTTGACCTTAAGTCTTGAGTATTTTGTATCTGTTCCTATTAATTGCAGTTTTGTTGGCTATTTCATAGTATTCATAGTAAAACAAATATAAGTAAAAAAAAATGTTTTGCGCCAAACATTAAAACATCCTGAATATTTCCCTACCCTACCACCGCTTGAGAATGAACGCTTAGCGCATTCGTGACGGCCTGCTTAGCATGCATAGTTATGTGACGTTGTGGCGTATTAAGTGTGCGGCCTCTATTCACGCAGCACCCTGGCGTGGCGACAATGTCCACGAGTGTCGCGCAGGGCCCTCTGCCCGGGCAGATGCCGGCCCCGCCGATAGCGGCGCCCGTGGTTGCCTCGGCCCCCAGCGTAGCGGTCGCGGCGCCCCCGCCCCAGCAACCACAACAGCCCAGTACCACCACGCACATTGTAAGTCTTTTAGTAGCTTAATTGTGTTGTTCTATCATATACTAGTCTGCATAAGCTACTGCCTCCACCGTAGTGGCGTAACACTATTGCAATCACAATCTGAAGGATATTGCAGGAAACTCATTAAAATCTTATAAATCTTGTTGAATTGTCAAAATGAATGGCATTGCCATTGCAAATGTGTTACACTGATGAAGATGTCGAGCAGAGAAATTCTACTGGACATATTCATCAAAAAATATTAATTATGTCCAGACTCTGTTACGAATATTTATTATTGTATTAATTTTAAAGTGAGGTTTAGATTAGCTACACAACTTATAAAACTGAAACGAACTGACCAACTGATTAATCGTGAAGAGGTAACAAACAAACAGAGTAAGCACAAAAGCTACTTTGAATATCGGTCGTACGATCTCGTAAAGAAAAGCTAGTTCTTCCAACTTCTATAAGTTTGGTTGTTGTTGCTAATTAAACTTCGCTTTATGCACCATGCCCTCTAGCAAGTATTTTAGCCAAGTAGAATTCATCAGAAAGAACCCAGAACCACTAGCTAGTAAATATTAGCACTACTCCTCGTGTAAGTACTGTGTTGTCCCAAGTAGAAAAACGATTTCAAAGTTTTTGTTCACGAAATTTTAACCAGTCTCCATGTTCAAAAATTAAATGTCCGTGTTCACTATTTAATGGGCGAGAAACTGTCCGTTAATTATACAAATTATTGCAAAAAAATGGAACATAGTAAACGAATTTTTGTCTATTTGCTTGCATCACGTAAAAGGTACTGGAGTCAAAATAGAATTATTGAAAGAACATTTTTACCATTTTAGTCATGACATGATAACCATAAGAATTTTAGATCAAATTGTCAGTGGTGTAAACATCATAATGACGGTTTGAAGACTACTTTTTATGGCGCAGTCCTATTTAGCTAATTGATCGGCCACGTAAACGATGCGATTCCGTCGCGAGACATAAATGATCGTGCGATGATTCAACAGGTGTCAGCGGGTGGAGGAGCACGCGGCTAAAATAAGCAGTTTATTTGTATAGGTACCACCTTTTGCTCGCAACCTTCGTCCGAGTATCTGAACCGGATTTTATATACCATTTCAAGGGTTTAATTTTTTTTTGTACAGAACCCTTATTCTTTTTTCAAAATAAAAGTCCCGACAAAATAGGTCCAACTGTTTCGTTGGTTCCTAGGCTCTACTAGACGCTTGCCCGGGTATAAAAAATAAATAAAAAAAAAAGTTTCTGCTTACGATAAGTAACTAATAAGTATACTCTAAATCTAATCATACGGACTTCCAATTTCCAATTTTCAAAATGTACGTCACGAAGAGGGTGAGCCGCCTTTACCCCGAACGATCATATGATTAGGGTTAATGCCCTCTAGTCTCGCGCAACCCCTGTATCTTTAAAAATCTGTGTCAAGGGCAAAGCAACGGAGTCGCGTAGCGTTGGTTTGGATCGATACCACCTGTTGCTGCCATGTTGCTGCTTACTATTTTTGCTAAACGAGTTCTTTGCATGGTTGTTTTTTAAATATTTGCGTTCTTCTTAACATAAATAATAATAAATATCAACATAGACTTCTCTCCCTCAGTTGAATTTTCAACTGTGTAAATTATTTAAAATCTATCAAACTGAGTTTCAATTAGACCATTAGAGGCACTTTTGAATGTCAAAAAAAAATAAGAAAGCAATGCTACAAATTACAATCTCAGTCACAAGGCATAATAAGTAATAACTTGTGAAAGTACCATAGATAACAGAAACAACAGGAGATATGCCCTTTAGCCGAAAATGTATAGGAACCTGTGTCGTCAGTTCACACACGCAGAGCAGTAAAAACAATAGATATACGCTGTCGCGCACACACCCGCATTTCTTGAAACATCACGTACTACACAATCAATTATATGTGTACCAAATTTCATTTAAATCGGTTCAGTAGTTTTGGCGTGAAAGCTCGACAGACAGACAGAGTTACTTTCACATATTATATAGTATTAGTAAGGATAATAGTAAGGATTAGTCAATACATAATTATTTTAAGTAGTAGTAAAGAATATTGGTTTTTCTTATCTACATTTACGACAACTCTCAGTAATTAATGCTATAAAATACGCAGTTCCTTACAGTATAGTAACAAATTGTGTCTAAAATAATTAATTGTATCATGCATAGTCGTACTAAGCAGGATCATCGTATAAAATATCGACAACCACAAACATCACTTCTCTAGCTCTCAAAAACTGACAGCACCCGCTTTTCGAAAATATTGTGTGAGTGAGAGCATCAGTAAAACACCTATCCATTGCGCTATTAGATCAGCCAACTCAATGGCCGATTTGTACTAAGCAAGCAATGGTTTTTGTTCTTATTGAAAACAATTGATTTGGTTTTTCATCATGTTTCTCGTATCACGAAGTAATGTTTCAATGAATTTAATATGAAAAACATTAATGTTATAGTACTTATGTGTGAAATGAGATACCATATTTCGTGTAATTCACAACACAGCTATTATTTTCACAAACATTCACTGAACAACGCGGCATTTTGTAAAAAATCACGAGCAGTGAAGACGTTGCAAGTTGACATTCGACTCATTATTGAAAGTGGCATCAGGCCGCGTCGCAGCCAAATGAGTTCGCATGTACCACGCCTCCTTGCCATATCTCCTGTTGTTTCTGTTATCTATGGAAAGTACCTACTTCACTTGCCCTTTAAAATGTTGATCTCTAATCTCTATGGAGATGAAACTCTGTGAAACTCGCATGATTTGTTACAACTTACAACACCTTGGTTACGTAATTCCTTTTGAGATGTGAATAATCATAAAAACTTGGTTCTGACGCGTTCCATGTGCTTGTTTATGCATTTACCCGACTTCAAAAAAAGGAGGAGGTTATCAATCCGACTGTTTTTTTTTTTTGTTACTTCATAACTTGCGACTGGGTGAACTGTGCTTCCCGTGTGGTCCCATTTTCACCATTTCAATATCTGGTGATGGGATCTTGTAGAAATCGGGGGAACTCTTCAATAAATAACAGCAGATTAACCGCGATTGTTGCTATAGCATATCTAAGCATTGTTTACGCCATCACACAACATAATATCACGCCTGTACTTACTACAAATGTTATAAAAACTATTTGGTGAAGATCTGATGAAGAACTTCGGAGATAGGCAACGGAACTCCTCAGTAAATGATAGCAAATGGACTGGGATTGCTGAAATCTCATGTCTGTCTATTGTTTACACCTTACACCAGTTCATAACATAACATCACGCCGGTACGTTGTGAAGGGGTAAGCACATGTGAACCACTAAAAAGTGAAAAATAAAAATCGGCTTCTGAAGTCGGTGGCAAAAACATGAAATCAAACAAACAAAAGTCACCGACTTCAGAAGCTGATTTTTCTTAAGTTTATTTTTCACTTTTTTGTGTTTTATTTTTGTCGAAGTCGGTTTTATTTTTTGTAAAAAAGTTTTGTCGGTTTATAAAAGCTTTCCACTGTATTTGCTTTCTTCATCATCCTCCTGCCCTTATCCCAATTTATTTGGGGTCAGCAGCAACATGTCATCTTCTTCCAAACTTCTCTACTGCTCGTCTTCTCAGCAGTTAAAGTTGCGCACCGGCTACCACAACAAATACAATTTTATGAGCCGATCACGTGACCAAAAGTACTTTCAAAACAAACAATATTATTATGACGTTTAACTGGGACGGGTTCATTTATATTTCATGGCGCCTTCGACTCGCGCATGCGTTCCTCGGACCCCGTGCCTAACTACAAATCAACCGAGTGCATTCGTCGTTCTTCATTGGACCAATTTATTGATAACCGTCATTAATTTGATCGCTTTCAGTATCGAAGTTTGACATTTGATAACGTGTAGTATTATTTATTGGACAATTTAACCGCTCTGTCTCTGAAATTCGTAACAAAGTAAGGTTTGCATAAGTTTGTGGTTTGCGTTTAAAACTTAGAATCAATATTGACATGGATAGAACAAAAAGACGTGACGGATAGATGACAAGAATAACGCAGGCGCCAATAGACTTGATCGATTTGTTTCTACACCATCACGACCTTCACCACGGAGAAGATTGAGAATTCAGATTGAGCTGGTCAGTTATGTGAATATTCAGTGCCAATCGCTTCGAAAATCATCAGTGTTTATTGCATGCTCCTCAAAAATGGCGGTAAATATTAAACACTTGTTGCATACATCGGTTTCCAAGCATAGTAAGAGGTTCTATATCTGTTCTATTCTAGGTCAAGTGAATTGCATAGATATAAATTCCAATTATTACATTATCATCATTGTCTGACTCTTTTGGTAATATGTTTAGAAGTTGGAGGCTGCTCTCACATATTCTCAGAAGTCAGTAGGTTGCTAGTGGACATAGTGCATTGAAATGTTGTTTAATATTCTATGAATATGTTAATTAACATATAAATATACTACTAAAATTATATTTTATACAAATATCATCTCGCACATTTTCAAATTGTGATTTTGATCCCGAGTTACTTTTTTCAAATGAGACTGGAATGTACTTTGGTCTTAGTCTGTGAGACCATTGCAGACATATTTTAGTATATTAAACGGTACAGATTTAAGATGTTTTAATGCTGATATCCTTTGTAACTGGAAATCAAAATATTGTCTGCCCCTAAGATGACCCACTGACCATGTTTTCAAACAGTGGTTACATTCCGAGATATTATACGGATATGTTTAAGATTAATTTTCTGGTATTCTTTTAGTTTAATATTATTTTTGTTTATTTTTTTGCTGTAGAAGCCATCGGACAACACCAAAGAAAAATGCCGGAACTTCTTGGCAAATCTCCTGGACCTTTCAAGTAAGGAGCCACCTTCTGTAGAGAGGAACGTGCGGAACCTGATTCAGGAGCTGATCGATGCGCAGGTGGAGCCCGAGGAGTTCTGTGACAGACTGGAACGCCTTCTCAATGCGAGCCCGCAGCCATGCCTCATCGGATTTTTGAAGGTTAGTTATGTCTTAAGAGATAACCTGTTGGTTTCTATACCCAGTAATCTCAGTATTCTTGAATCATCAAGATTAATCAGTCTGCAAAGTTTATTTTGGTTACAATAAAAAGTACATTATGTAGGCGTTAAAAAAATTGTTAAACAAATGGTTCTAAACGCACCTGTGGATTCCGATTTGTGAGGCCATTACAAATAGACCACCTGTTACATATGAATTGGTTTGTTTGTTTGATAGTATTTGAACCTTTAACATTGAATTCATTAGACAAAACGTTAATTATTAAACAAACACTATTTTCATTTACATAGTTGATGGTGTTACTCAAACCATAAATTTATTGTTTCATTACATATTTATTAAGATTTGATTAAGGGCCGGTTTTTCAATCGGCAGTTAACTTTTACCTGAGGAATAAATGTGAAGTTTTGACAGATTGTCTATACAAAAACTGTCAAAATGACAAACTTATTCGTCGGATAAAAGTTAACTGACGATTGAAAAACCGGCCCTTAGTGGATTATAGCCCATCCCTCTCCTAGACAGGAGGCCTGAGTTCCTGCAGTAGGAACATTATAGACTGATGATGAAATGGGTGACATTGACCAAGATACGGTTAGGGCTAGAGTATGGACTGATATTATAATGATAAAATAGTGGGTGAACCGATAGCCAATAAACCAACCTGATCCGAGACCGCTACTGCAATTTTAAAGATTCCTTTCTTTTTTTCATAGAAAAGTCTGCCGCTGCTCCGACAGTCTCTAGTGACGAAGGAACTGGTGATCGAAGGCATCAACCCACCAGCTCCTCACATCGCCTTCTCCACCATCCCGGCACCAGTTCAACCAGTCATGGCTACCACTACTAATATGCAAATGGTATGTTACACACTTTTCTATTATCTACATATTTAACCGGGTGGTGATGAGTTTTGACCGTTTGAAAAGCTTTACTAACAATCGGTGATATGGGAGTTTAGTTTTGCATTTTATATGAAATACTTTGGGGTTTAAGTCTAGCGACACATCTGCCGGGAATACGTGACGGACATTCGACTGGTTTTAAATACCTAGGAAGAGATCAGGCCGAAATTGGCAAAACTTTCCGCGCATTTTATATGGAAATAATAACTTTTAGTTTTCAATATAGTGGATAATTATAGCAACCTTATTCACCGAAGCGTACGCTAAACCTAGCACATGTATAAGCACTGCACCAATTTGATCCCACATCTCATAATTTTAGTAGCTGTTCATCATTCATTGGGATTCTTAGTTAGACTGCGAACCAACCCCGGTTCGCAGTCTAAACTGAATGATGCTGAATACCAGTATATTACATGGAGCAACTGCCTATCTGGCCTCCACAACCCAGTGAAGAACAATTATAACTAAGTAGCTAGCTAGCACAAAGCTAGTAAAATGATGATAATCCTATGAGGTGCTTTGAGGAGTTTTAATGGTTATGATCTAATTTCTAGCAGATGTGTCGCTACAATGTGTGTGACCTGACAAGCAGTAGTGTGACCTGTTTTGATTTGAGGGTGGTGGTTAGATTAAAAGTAATCTTGTTGTCCTCGTAATTTAGTTCAATTTCTTTTGCAATTTTGTATTGTTGATTAATAATGTTCAAGATTACTTTTAATTAGAATTTGATGTTGACTAACACTTCTTTTTTCAGTTTCCTTTTGCCCATTTTTCTGTTTATTGGTGGTTTTTTTTTAGTTACAATATTTGTTTTACTAACTCGGTTGTTGAGTCATTCCGCGCAATTGTGTACTGTATTTAATTTTCCTTAATAATTATATCGGTTCGGAATATATTTATTTACAAGTGAATATACATCCACATAACATTACGCCAGTATTCCGCGTTGGGAGTAGGCTGAGTTGAATATTGGTCAAATAAACCAGCCTCAGACCTAAACTAGTATTCTATTGAATTTGAACTGAACTCGTGTTAATAGACCCTTGAATAAAAATTACATACTTAAATATTAACCAGGCAACGTCTACATTTGAGTAGAAACTAATAAAGAGCTCGCTACGCTTGCTTTAACATCCGATATGGTAATACTCGCTACATTAACATGGCTAATGGCCCTTCAGGAAACCCAATAATTAATTAATTATAATCAGCCCACTCGTGTGCCTATAATATTGTACACTTACTGAACCGACTCTTTCCTTCTTATGTTTTTAGTAGCTCGTTTTAATAATTTTGTTTTATTTAGTTTTAAAAAATACTTTTACATGTCCAAAAAGGAATTTAGAAACGGTCGGTGTTTCCTATCTCACTGCTCTGAGATGAAACACTGAAACAAATTCAGAGGTCAGTCTCTTTTGAGGACCATGCAGATTAGAGTCTGAGATTGTCTTTTAAGGAAAACACAGATTTGAGTAGACCTGTCCACTGCCCAGTCAGTGCACGCATACTTATTTGTCAGTTATCGCGTAGCTCAACTCCAAACTCAGGAGCTGAACGTAACGACGAACAACACCAAAGAAAGGACATTTGGGTAGGCCGCATAGAGTACTCGAAACTCCCAGACAATCGTTAAAAATAACTGCAAAAAAAGAAGTTGTTGATGTCTTGTGTGCGTTTAATGTAACTAATTGGGTCTGAATGGTGTTGGGTTAGCGCGACGAGGATAGCGCGAGCCCCACTCTGACGCCACTTCTGCCGCCGGTGTTACCTCTAGCACTGCCGACCCCCCTCGTCGTCTCCAGCACAAAGTCGCTTACCGTTGTACCCGTGCCCTCTACCGTCACGACTGCGCAGGTTTGTTTGACCCCTCACGTAAGGGCTGCCATCTGACACCGATTCAAGCATTCCGCAATCATTAGCAATAACTACGTCTTGTCAAAATTTTGTCTTAATAGGTGTCTTGAGTTTGCAGCAACAGTACAGTCTACATGCAGCATGATCTAGACGCTTTTATAAGTCTTAATTCCTTCGTAAAGAGGATAAGACTTTTAGTAGCCAGAAAGATGGCAGCCCTCAGTAGTATGTGTCCCATGCTTCGTGTCTTCGTACCAATAGTGCGCTAAATCCATTCCGTTCATCCGTCGTTCCCAGCTTAATCCTCTGATGGAATATTTGTCTAGGTAAACTATTATGTTTGTTTATTTTTATTATATATTTCGACGATAACAAGAGCACTTGAGAAAATACGTGCTTAAGGAATTGAGTTACCGTTATTATACGTCTCAACTTGAAAGAAAATGTAATTGTCTGTAATCACATTGGTTTATTGTTGTGGCTGTCTACTTGATTACACTGGCTTTTGTGCCAAAGTTGCGCCAAGCAATTAACCGTACGATGATAGAGCATCGTTCGGACCAGTGAAAGCGTAAATAGCTGGATTACACAACAGCAATACTTAATTACACACTGCAATAGCAATTCTGAATTAAGCAGTGAGCAAAATATGAAGAACTGAACTGCACTTTACAAACCAAATAAGGCTGCCACAACTAGTCTCTTCCACTGACACGTACATTAAGTCTATGACGATGGGAAGATGTAGACATTTATTAATAAATTTCTGGGACACCACAGTTTGTGTGAATTTCAACATCAACGCAAACTGCGACCTGTATGTAATTTCTAAGATTAAGATAATAATAATTATTATGTAGACGGCCCTCGGGCCTTTCGTTATCGCTTTGCACTCGCAATAAACCCTATGGAAGTAAATTACTTCACATATTTTATGTATTTCTGTGTACTAATACTACTAACCCATGCATGACTGTAAATCCTATTTGCATGACCTTTTCAACTATGTCACGAGAGAATAATAACGCCGGATAGTAATATTAACTTAATTTATAACGAAAATCCAATAATGTAAGAAATTGAAGTATTATATTTATTTGCAATTAAACATGAGCAAAGTCCAATCCTCTTAGATTGGAGTGTTCAGTTGATTTAACATCTATACTTATAAACTAATATTATAAAGCTGAAGAGTTTGTTTGTTTGTTTGAACGCGATAAACTCCGGAACTACTGGTTGGATTTGAAAAATTCTTTTTGTGTTGGATAGTTCATTTATCGAGGAAGGTTATAGGCTATATAACATCACGCTACTACCAATAGGAGCGGAGCATAAATGAGAAATGTTGCAAAAACGGGAAAAGAAAATTCCTTTCTGAGAGCTTCCGTTGCGTGCGCTGCGAAAACGGTTTAAGTTACGAGAATATCACGTATGAAGTAATTATTCGTCTTTAAAAGTTCTAAAAAAAAGTCCGCGACAGCATCTGTCTATCTTTTAAGATTGACTCACTGTAACCATTTTTTATTAATAAAATGTTAGGTTAAAAAGAATTATTTTTTGCGAAGCTTATTTAACCCATAAGGTATTAATCTATATCTAAATAAATGTGTTCGTTAGAACGGAAATTTAATATAGAATATTTGTGCTCTTTACTCTATACAGTTTAAACAAATATCTTAGAAGATATCGCAATGTAAAAATACCCGCGCGGAAAAATAATTACGCGGGTTGCGTCGCAATGTAGGTACGGGGGATTCTGGCTGGCCTCCGGAAAATTCAAATTCAAAATATTTACTGCATCATAATGTTTACAAGTACAGTGTTATAGTATATTTAACAGTAAGAGATAGATTTTATAGTAATTCACACTTTAATATAATCTAAGCTAATCTAAACCATCTAAACTATTGTAATAAAGAGGAAAGATAAGATTTTTTGTTTGTTACGATTTAGCTTAATTTATTAATGTCTGATAGTCGATATATCGAGAAAGGATAAAGCTATATTTATGTGACGCAGACGAAGTTGCGCGGGTCAGCTAGTTCATAATAAAACGGGCGAAGCTTTCAATAAATGTAAAAAAATATTAAGTGAAAGGTCACCTCTGCCTTCGCTGGGCTAACTCTGCCAGTCGGGAAGACTCCGCCCTCGAGTCACGTCTAGCAAAGAAAGACTGTCTCCCCCATGTGATAGTTCTCTCGTGTCGACATGTTCCTTGATATATGTAAATATATTTGTGTTCAATATTAATCCTTCACAAACACTGTCCTACTTTTATCTTACATGTGTCTTGTGTTCGGAAGTAGATCTCGTTGTATTCACCTGTCTGGATACGAACACGTCCACTCTACCTAAGATTAAAGCAACATTGTTTATTACTCAATATAAAAATGTTATAAATGGGTCGTTTGGTTATTGGTGTGCGTATCCAAACAGTTCAAGTGATAATGGGAACGTTTGCGTAATCACTTACGCTTGTACTAGAAGCCGGCACCGAAGGGCAACACCATAGCTGTGCTCCAGAACATCCCGCTGCACACGAAGATCAACGTTAACAAGGTGGGGAAGGCGATGACGGTGAACAGCAAGGCCAACTTCCCACGTTCCGTCGCCGGGTCTGGCCTCTCCACAGTCCTCACCCCCGGCAAGTCCCTGCTCAGAGACAAGGAGAAGAAGTCGTCGGGACAGTTCTCCACACCGTTCGTGGATGACAAGATGGCAGGCGATGACGACATCAATGACGTGGCCGCTATGGGTGGCGTAAACTTGGCCGAAGAGTCGCAGAGGATCCTTGGCTCTACGGATATGATTGGGACGCAGATCAGGTAACCCCCTTAAAAAAAAATCCGTTGTATTAGTGATGATTAATAGTACTCATCATAGTCGTCATCTTTCTATCCTAAGCGCCTAAGGTTTCTACCCTAATCTTTCTACCCGAAGTAACACTTTTTTTCCATTCTCCCCTGACAACCATCACGCTATCATTTACCTTTTCAATTAAAACTTTTCTGTTTGCAGGTCTTGTAAGGAAGAGTATCTGGTGCCGACTAGCTTGATGCTATCGCGCCTCAAAAGTATAACAGCCAAGCACAACTTGGAGGAGTGCACGCCGGATTTGGCCAATCTCATGAGCCACGCGGTGCAGGAACGACTGAAGACCCTCGTGGAGAAACTTGCCAGCATTGCGCAGCACAGAATTGATATCAATGTGAAGGTAAATAATACATTTCATACGTACACTGTTCCCGTTCGTCTCGTAGTCGCAAGCGCGTGTGGTGAGCGCCGGGTCCTAGGTTACATTTTCAGGTCTGATAAAGTGTTATTGGGTTCATCCACTAGGAATTCCTCAGTAGTGTTAGAGTTTCAAGTTGAATGCAACTGGCCCGCCCCGTTTTACGTGGGAATGGCACTGGCGAAAGTGGGTATACTATTTAGTACAGTCGAACAAGCTAATAAGTATACAGCCAGCTAACTTACATTTACTTTTAAGATTATACAGATACATTTAGAGACTGATGAGAAATGTTACAGCGTTTGACATCAGTCGCTTAATGCGAAACGCTTTATAAAACAAAATTGCTATCAATATTTTCAGTGTACTAGAATTATAAAGATCTCTACCTGTATACTTATTAGCTTGTTCGACTGTACGTCTGCCTAACCCTTCGAGGATTACAGGTATCATTATTTTTTTGGGAGATGTGTTGCAAATATCAATAGAATTTTGTTATTCATACATTCACTGAAAAAACTGCCACGTCCTGGAAACCTGACACATCCAGAAAGCGCCGAAACAGGGACAGGTTGTTCACATTGGCCGTGGATCGAAACAACTGAAAATCATGGGGGTGGATGAGGCGGGCTTACCTATAGTATGAGTGTACATCCCGTCTCTGCTTAGAGGTTGAACAGAGAGAAGAGATGTCTCATATATGTTTAGGCTAGCGTCTTCTCTCGGCAGCATCGCACGGCATAGATGAGAAGACACGAGACCGGCGACCAGTGTGCGACGGTCGCTAGCCTGGGCGCCTGTTCATACATCACGTCATAGCTTCTGCATGAATCGTTCCACCCAAAGTAGGTGTAGCGTAGCTTCCAAGCATTTCTCCGCTTTGCACATCTTCGCACGTGATCGCTTTGGTGTAGTCCAGACCTTAGCAGTCGGAGGATCAAATTTTGTTTTGCTTTTCAAAAATTTTAGATATTTTTCTAATTCTGGGGCGTGAACGAAGGATTGTGTGGTTGTTTGACTGTTATTTGCTATCGTTCGGTACGGGTGGTCAGTAACCAGAATGTTGATTTGGATTGTGCAGGAAAATAAACGTAAAATGTACAACTTAAAACACTTTTCGAAATTGTTAGCACGGAGGAATAATATTCACTATTTTATCCTTATTAATCGGTAATGATGACTTTTAAGGCGCTGACAAGAGCCAAATAGGCTTGTATTGAACAATTTTTTAGCCAAATCTATACAGTTTGACACGGCGGAAAAAATATATGTTAATCTTGAACATATTTCTGATAATTTCGTTGTATTCAAAACGCGTTTTTGAAAAGTTTACTCGATACAAAAAAATGGTAAACTAACCTCATAAAATGATCTTCCAACAAAAATATCTGTATTATTGATCAACGTACGTTGGTAAAATTTATAACAATAACGTATCATATTTAAATACAAAATTTCGTTGTTTTTAATTTTTGATTATGTAATAAATTATTTATAAGTAATTAATAATTATATGGTTTATAAGAAGTTCGAGCGTTGCGTCATCGCGCTCTCTTTCTTACGTATGCAATCCGACAGTGAGCGCTTAGGCGCGGTGCTAGACGGACGTATGTCACTTTGCGCCCCACTGACAGCTATCCGTCCATCTATAAATTATTATTGACCGCGTCACAATGTTAGTCCAGGATCCACGGTACATTTTTTCACTTGATTACTATCAAGCTAATTTTCCGTGAGCAGCTGCATTTTGATGAGACGACAACATTACCCTATACGAAAACTCTCGATTGTGGTAGGTAATAGGGGCAGCAGGGATAAAATATATATTGATTATAAATATATTTATTTGATGATTTTCAAAAATCTATTACTAACAATTTTTTTTTTGTTAAATCTGATGATCATTATCTAAATCTGAATCCAACATGTATTGATAACGAGCTCATCAAAAATTATTACAAACCAGCTGTTTTTTAGGGGTCCGTAGCCGAATGGCAAAAAACGGAACCCTTATAGATTCGTCATGTCTGTTTGTCCGTCTGTCCACCCGGATGTCACAGCCACTTCATTCGGAAACTATTGAGACTACACAGTTGAAACTCGGTAGGTAGATGTATTCTGTGAACTGCTTTACGAATTTTATACAAAAATAAAAAAAAGGATTTATGGGGTCATAAATGGAACTGAAACTATTTTTTTTTTTCAACAAACCTATACCTACGCGTGGGGTGTCTATAGACATAGACAGGTCTTTAAAAATGACATTGAGGTTCCACAAACAATTTTTTCTCAAAGCCAATCGTTTGAAAGACAGACACTTCAAAATTGGTAAAATGGCGACCGGCCTCGCGGTCGCTTGCCTTCGGTATTGCCAACAATGACCAGCTTTTCAAGGCTGCTATCTCCTCTTTAGGGGGTCAGTTGTCAACTGTCAACACGCGTAAAAGTGCTGTTGGAGATTTTCGTAATTTTTAGTGTAAAACTGCATACCAGTGTTTGGAAATGCAATAAAAACTAACTTTTATTAGTGATAATCAAGTGACATTGTTAGTAGCAAAAAGTGCTAGTGATTTAAAAAGAAATCAGTGATCAAAACTAGGAAGTGACAATCCTCTTTTTCAAAGTTTCCTCAGATACCCACCTAACCATTTACTTTTCCCTGACAATCTATCTCGTCATGTCAATATGTCATCTGACATTTGGAGGAGTGTTGCCACTGTGAAATTGAAATATCTACTATGAGCAGCGAAAATAGTAGAAATATGACTGGAGTGGAGCAGCAGTCTCCTGGTCAAACAAATACTGCGACCGCCACCACAAGCAGCAAAAAGGCCATGACTCAACAAATATTCCATCCTTCTCTTTTTAGCAGACAGAGATCTAACTCACTCAATGAGCCTACGCCCAAACTATGTAGTACAGCCACTGTTCCCATAATGTTGAACCCAGGCCCAACACTAACCAACTCAGCCAAAACCGCATCTGATTCCCAAATGCCAAGCATAGAAAAGCAGCCCCCCGCATGGCAACGTGTGCCATCATCTAAGAAACGAAAGGTCACGGAGTCACCTCCGCCTACTTCAACCCAGACAGAAAACAGGTTTGCTGGCCTACTCGTCGACCTGACAGAGAACGAAACTGACCAACCCAAGCATGTCAGTAAACCTCCGCCAATCATACTCTATGGAATAGAAGATCTTAAAGAACTAACCAAACTGATAGAGACAGTCATTAGCCCTCCTGAATTTAAATACCGTATAGTCAACAAGAACAGCATACGTGTCATGATAAGCACCGCAGAAGCCTATAAAAAAACCATTGAAATCATTCGAGAAAATGGACTTATTGGGCATACGTTCACACCAAAGGACACTAAGTGCTACCGGTTCGTTATCAAAGACCTGCACCACACTACCCCTCATGAAGCTATAAAGGAAGCAGTCGAAGCCTCCAACAATGAACTCGTTGGCGATATAATTAATGCTCGCTATGGCTCGGACAAAAGACCAACCTCGACCTTCTTTGTGAATGTCAAACAAAGTATTCACAACCGGGAAGTCAAGAACATTAGATATATTTTTAACCAAAAAGTCAAAATAGAAGACCCCCGCAAATCTAAGAGCATTGTTCAGTGCCAGCGATGCCAACAATATGGGCACTCTAAGAACAATTGCATGAGACCTCATAGATGTGTCAAATGCGGAGAAGGTCACAAAACTTCAGAATGCACAAAGAAAGATAGAACCACTCCAGCCAAATGCGCACTATGCTCCTGCGATCACCCAGCCAACTATAAAGGTTGTGAGGTCTATAAAGAGATCTTAGCCCGAAGAAACAAAAGTCGCACTCCAAGAGAAAGGGTGTATACCCAAACCACTACAAGCGCCTTGGCCGCTCCAATTACTACATCTTCTTTCAACATACGAGCCGCAACGAACACGCACGAGAAATCTTATGCAGAAGCTTTATCCGGACTAAACTCTACAACCCATGACCTACCACAAACTCACCAACAACAGAATCAAGCACTACACCACATTCTTATGAAACAGAGCGAAAAGATGGACCTCTTAATCCAACAAATAGGCTCCTTAGTGAGTCTCATTACCAGCCTCGTCACCAAACTTACAAAATGACTTCCCTATTCATAGCAGCCTGGAACATCAATGGCATTGCACCCAACACAAATGAGCTAGAAGTTTTCCTAAAAGAAAACAATATTGATATATGCCTGATATCAGAATCACACACAACCGAAAGAAGTGATATACGTATCCCAGGGTTCTGCGTGTACCTTACCTCTCATCCGGACGGTCGAGCACATGGAGGCAGTGCTATCGTAATAAAAAACACCATCAAACACTACCTACTGGAGCCTTTTGTGACAGATCACCTACAATCTACGGCTATAAGAGTAGAAGATGGATCAGGCCTTATTAACATCTCGGCGGTATATTGCCCTCCTAGACACAAAATCAATGAGGAAATGTTTACAGAGTTTTTTAAGAAGCAAGGCAACAGATTTATAGCAGGTGGCGACTGGAACGCCAAACATACAGATTGGGGTTCAAGACTCACCGTAACCAGGGGCCGTGAACTCAAGAAATGCATCGATGCAAATAACATGTCAACTCTGTCCACAGGTGAACCTACATACTGGCCTACGGATGTTAACAAAATACCTGACCTCCTTGACTTCTTTGTCACAAAAAACATATGCCACAAATTGACCCAAATGGAATCTAGCCTAGACGGGTCTTCAGACCACACCCCAATCATATTAAAATTAAGTAAAACGTCTGCAAAATGTAACCCAAATGATGACATGCTATACAACTGCAAAACTGATTGGGATAACTTTAAAGTGTACCTTGAAGACAACATCAACCTCAACGTACCTCTGAAGTCCCCTGAAGACGTAGATGACGCGTGCCGGTACTTTACCAATTTATTACAAGTGGCAGCGTGGATCAGCACTCCTGAGATAAAATATTCTGCGCATAGTACACCTACCCCGACCGAAGTCCGAAGAAAAATCGCAGAGAAGAGACGATTTCGCAGAATATGGCAGTCATCACACAATGAACGGGACAAAACCCGTCTTAACCGTGCCATTAAGGAACTCAAAGACCTTCTTGAGAAAACTAAGAATGATGCTCTTCAACACAGGCTAGAAAGAATAACCCCTGAAGCTAAAGGAATCCACTCCCTGTGGAAAGCAACTAAAAATCTAGCACAACCTCAGCAACGCTTCCCCCCCATCAGATCAGACAATTCATGGGCTCGTTCAGATCAAGAAAAATGTGAAGCTTTCGCCAATCACCTAGCCAATGTCTTCAAGCCGAATGAATCTGCAGTTCCTGATGATCCTGAAATAGATGCCATTCTCAAACAGGACTTGCAACTCTGTGCTCCTCTGCGACCAACATCCCCACAGGAACTATCTAGATTAATATCTATGATGAACTCCAAAAAGGCACCTGGATTCGACCTGATTACTCCGAAAATTCTTAAGGAGCTGCCAAGAAAGGGATTAGTATTTCTTACTATCCTGATTAATGCCTCTCTCAGATACTCTTATGTCCCTGCTCTCTGGAAAATATCACAAATCGTAATGATCTCTAAGCCTGGAAAGCCGGAAAATGAAGTTTCATCTTACCGCCCTATTAGCCTTACTCCAGTTCTATCGAAGCTATGGGAAAGGGTTGTCTTGAACAGGCTGAAACCTCACCTACAAGAAAACCAGGTAGTACCTGACCACCAATTTGGATTTCGTGAGCAACACTCCACCGTTGAACAGGTACACCGAGTCTACCGCACCATAAGAGAATGCCTAGAAAAGAAGAAGTATTGCTCGGCAGCTTTCCTGGATGTTCAACAAGCCTTTGACAGAGTATGGCATAAAGGACTACTGTGCAAGATAAAGTTGCTCCTGCCTCATTCATTTTACTTGCTGATGAAATCATACCTTAGTGATAGGCAATTTCAAGTAAAGGTACGAGACGCTAGATCCTCTCTCACCAGATGCCTTGCAGGCGTACCCCAGGGCTCCGTCCTGGGCCCAGTTTTATATAATATATTTACTAGCGACCTCCCTCAATGCCCTGACGTATTTGTAGCAACCTACGCTGATGATGCCGCATTCCTAGCCTGTAATCAGGATGCCAACATAGCAAGCAGCATGCTGCAAAATCAACTTGACAGGACCCATGACTGGCTAAACAAATGGCGTATAAAGGCAAGTGCACCAAAATCGCATCACATCACTTTTGCACTCAGACATGGAAACTGCGCCCCAGTCAAATTGGGTCAGGACACCTTACCACAGTCACCATGTGTTAAGTACCTGGGGTTCTACTTGGATCGTAGGTTGACATGGAAGGATCACCTTAAGAAAAAAAGAACAGAAATAAACTTCAGATTCAAGAACTTGCTCTGGTTACTTGGTAGACAATCTTCACTCACCCTGAGTAACAAACTTAGAGTTTACTGTTCCGTCATAAAACCTATATGGACATATGGGATTCAACTATGGTCTTCCGCAAGCAAATCAAACATCATGTGCATTCAAAGGAGTCAAAACAGTATCCTGAGGGTCCTAGCAGCGGCGCCCTGGTATGCTCGCAACTCTGAAATACATGAGCACCTGGAAATCCCAACAATCCTAGAAGAAGCGAAGTGCTACCTAGAGAAATATAAAGATAGATTGACCAACCATCCCAATCCCCTTTCACGATCACTATTGATGCCAAATCATGCTAAGAGACTCAAGAAGGCTGATATTGTGCTGCCTGATTAAGCAGAATTTGGACACTGGTCCTCATTCTGTAAAGATGTGAAGTATCTTGCCACACATCTGATCATAGTCAGTGATGACTGATAGCAGATAAGAAGAGGAAAAAAAAAAAAAAAAAACTCCTCTTTGCATTATGTGGCCGAAATAAGACAAAATACGCTGTAGGCAAACTATTGACAATCGAGTCTTGATATCGAGTTGGTAAAGGATAGACACATTTCTGCGTTTGGCCGTCCATGGAATTCGGAGAATCCGCCTAAAACACCACATTTCGAATGCATCTATCCTCTGTCTTACTCTTGTTTGGATTGTTGTGAGAGTGTTGTGAGGAAAATCAGGAAAACTAGTGGTCTGACCAAACGGGCCTTCGTTTTAAAACTTACACCACGTTTTTCCCAGATGTTCTGGGGGCGTAATATAGCATCTTTAGCCATAGCTATCCGCCGTTTTATTTCTGGGACGCAGCTACCTTCATTACTTATATTGGAGCCCAGTTAATCGAAGCTGTCCACAGTATAGATGCCTTAGATGTTATAGGCGCCCGATAGCTTTCCCGCACGATCTACCACCATAAGCTTGGTTTTCTGCCTATTTATTGCAAACCTTACTTTGCCACTTTCTACTTCCAATCTGTGCAGTATCTCTTTCATGTTGCTAAAAGTTGTAGCAAGGAGAACGGTGTCGTCAGTGTACCTCAGATTGGAAATCCACTTTCCACCAACAGTAAACCCCTTGTCCCAGCCCTCAAGAGTCTTGAATGATATTACTCTTCATACACATTGAAGAGCAGAGGTGAGAGAATGCATCCCTGCCTAACGCATTTGAGCAGTCGGTGTCGATTTTGACGAAAGAGCGGTTGTTGATGTAGAGACATCGGACTAGGCCAATAAGATGTTGAGGCGTTCCCATTGCCTTTAAGAACCCCCCACAGCTTGCCCCACTCCATGCAATCAAATGCTTTGGTATAATGTATGAAACATATCAATACAGGGCTGTTAAATTCCCGGCTTTTCTCTATAATTTGGCGAACGTTCAGGATTTGTTCCCGCGTGCCTTTGCCTTTAACAAAACCTGCTTGCTCTTCTGGAATTTGTGGCTCCAGAAAGTGTATTAGCCTGTTGTTTATGATGTACAGGAGTATTGATGGTGCGTGGAGTAAGTGCCAAACACTTATTATAATTTTAGGATTTTTGAGAGAAAAAAAAAAAAAAAAAAAAAAAAAAAAAAAAAAAAAAAGGAATTTTGTAGGTTTAATAGAAAATATCCAATCCCCAAAACCCAGTTAGTAATCATTTTTAATGACTTCGTTATCGATACATATTGGAAGGAAGGAAGGGGATTCTTTGATCAAACCATACCTACATTTTGTAGGACAAATATTTTTTCAAATAATTTAGATAATTATCATAATTATCATCAGATTTATCAAAAAAAACCCAGCTGATGATTCTCAAAAGTGTTTGTACTAACACTTTTGAGAATCATCAAACCAACATATTTTATCCCTGCTACCCCTATTACTTACCACAATCGAGAATTCGAGAGTTTCGTGCAGGAAATTCTTAGGCGTCTCGCCGTCTCATCAAAATTAGCTTGATAGTAATCAAGTGCAAAAATGGACCGCGGATCCTGGACTATTTGTTTCTTACTTGGTAGTATGGCGCTAGGGTATCGGAAAAATTGTGGGCGTGACCAAAAATACTGAAACATCAGAAGTCAATAGCTATTGTCATCGTCTTAACGTGAAAAAGTAGGGTAGGGTAGGGTTTTATAATACTGTTAAGTCTTTATTTTGTAGAGATCTCTAGCATGAAAACCGCCGCTGTTCGCAGATACTTTGTCCATTTGGAGCATTTTGTCCACGTCTAAAAAGCGTGTTTGCCTAGGGCGCAGAGCCTGATTGCGTTTTTTTCTGGTTATCATTTAGATTTTGCTAAAACACTCTCTTTTTAGTAGGTTTTTCCATCAGAAACTGCGGAAGCGGCCACGTAGTCTGGATCTGTCTCCAGTTGATAACAATAATCAAGACGTATTACATGGTGCTTAGTGCTTACACAGTACTGGCAAAATATGTACACCTCTGCCTCACCCTAAGTTTACAACAAGCATGACATTGTTGCATTATTTAGCAAAAAAAAACAGTGTTCATTTTAGATCCCACCATATTGACCGATTTTTAACATTGAAAATATTATTATTGAAAATGGTCAAATAATGCTCGGATTTGGCTCATATCTAGACGAACATAAACTTTATGTGGCCTTGGCGTTAATATTAACTAACTAGCAAATGTTTTCCTCATACAACACGTACTAATTAATTGTAATAATATTTAATTTATCTGTTTGTTTATGTTAAAATAAAGAAATATCAAAATCAAAAATCAAATCAATTGTAATTGTGCCAAGGTAATTGTATAATAATGAAATTATGCAATAAGAAAAAAGAAAACAAATGGTACACTGTGCTGCTTTTCTTGGATGAAATACAAAGTAAAGTTGTTCTATCCACTCAAATCTACTGGTTAACATGACATCATGTCTGTATTCCCCGAAGGGTTAGGCAGTGGTCTACCTGGACCCGGGTCTCCAGGGCTGGAAGGGTGCGGGTGGTCTATATTTTAAGTTGAAATAGAAAATGCTTTATATTCCAAGTAATACATAAACAGACAGACTGGTTATTTATAAGTTCTCAACTAGGCGAAATCCAATTGATTACTGAGAAACAAATTTGTTTAAACTTATTTTTTAATTTCTTACAGACTGACCACCGCTACGAGGTTACACAAGACGTAAAGGGCCAGCTGAAGTTCTTGGAGGAGCTCGACCGTGTAGACAAGAAGAGACGTGAAGATTCTGAGAGGGAGATGCTGTTGCGAGCTGCCAAGTCCAGGTCGAAGAACGAGGACCCGGAGCAGGCCAAACTGAAAGCCAAAGCCAAAGGTCAAAAAATTTCACATTTTTATATTATATACTCTACCAACTCATGCCCGAGCTTCGCCGCGTGGATGTCGGTCAAATTATATAATAAAACCTTCCTCGAGAACCACTCTATCAGTATTTTTTGAGTTTATCGCAAACAGACAAAAAGACAGACGCGGCGGAGGACTTCCTTACATAGTATAAAACAAAGTCGCTATTTTTGTCTGTTTGTTTGTTTGTATGCTTAAATCTTTAAAACTACGCAACGGATTTTGATGCGGTTTTTTTTAATAGATAGAGTGATTCAAGAGGAAGGTTTTAGTATATAATTTGAACGACATCCACGCGGGTGAAGCCGCGGGCATCAGCTAGTTGTTTTTTAATATGTAGTGATGTTTAGAACAGAATTACTGTTGAAGTCGCCACTGGTTTCGGACTTCCTCAGGTAGACCTTGAAGGATCGAAGGAGATGGATAGATGATTAGATACCTTCGTTAAAATTGACAAGCGGTGACTCCGAATCGATGAAAAGCATTCCAAGCGTTCTGTACACAATCTATCTAAGTAATTTTATGCCAATATTATTACACAGTAAAAACTGGGTTGTCGAGGTCAGATAAGCTGTCGCTGTATGTAGATTACTAGTATTCAGCTGCATCTGCTTGTTTATATTGCTTGATGCGTGATGATGTTGGCTCAGGTTCACACAAAGTGCTGGTATTTTCAGTCTGAATTTTGTGATATATTAAATATCGTTTCGCATTTTCTTCAGGAAATAATAACTCCATCTAGCATTTTTTTATGTGCCCATTATAAGTGATTCCATATTCAACCATTTCTTTTGTTTACACAGAAATGCAGCGCGCTGAGTTGGAAGAGTTGAGACAGCGGGAGGCCAACCTCACGGCGCTGCAGGCCATCGGACCACGCAAGAAGGCCCGCCTAGACCTGCCTGGCGGCTCCGGGGACTCCGTCGCGAACGGCTCTACGCATACCACCGTCGCTTCAGGCACTGTACGTATTGTTTATGTTGGCTTAAATTATGTACTAACTGATAGTCAGTAAATAATGCAATTTAGTGTAAAATAAAGGCTTATTTAATTTCATATATTTATTACATGATACTAACCAGCATGTCCTAGCTAGAACATAATTCAAAGAGCGATATCTCTCAACCCGCAGTGGTTAACGAAGAGGCCTGTGACGCAGCAGTGGAACATGATAGACTGCTTATGTTTATGCTGACATACATACATAAACTCACGCCTTGCCTTGGGGATAGGTAGACTACTGAACACCACCAATTAGGACCATCACATACTCCTTTTGCCCCGTCCACATTTAATATCTAGACATAGACTACTGACTGCACCTATGGGATAAATTTGTGAGTTTTTGTATGAATGTCTTTACACATATTTGCTGTTTTCTTGTTGCCTCTTTTGGGCTTACGGAGTAGTATCTTGTATGCTAGTGTTATTGATAAAACCTTGTTGTAACAGCTGCTAACAAATATTAAACTGTGAATGACATATTGCTTATAATAATACCGATGATTAATATTCTTATATCATGGCATTTCTTTTTTGTTTTTTTTGCAGCCAGCTCTTACTCATCAAATATGGACTAATGCCACCCTTATGGCTTTCCAAGTTTGTTTACAATTTGCCTTTTCTGAACAATACGTTAAGAATAGGGGATCGGACTGGGTCATAATAATATGATTCTGTTTAGTCCGTAAGTTAGATTATCGAAAAATATTGAATAAGTACGTGTTTCTTGTTTTATCAAATCAATAAAAAATGACGAAGATAAAACGCGTCAAAGATCTTGGAGTGGGGCTTGAAACGTCACTTGTGTCGTCAAAACGTACTATCATATGACGTCACACGTGTTTTCGAAGCACTGTATCGTCTTCATTTTAAGTTTACGTGAAAAAAGAAAAAATACGTGTCCAGTAATTTTTGGAAATCTATCTGACGGACTAATTAGTTTTTTTTTGTCCGATCCCCTATTAGTGCTGATCCACACCAGCGTTTCTTTTGGCGAAAAAATTAAATAATTGTAAAGAACTGCATCTTGGTCTAGTGGTCGGAAGCGCGTCTGCTGTGCTGTGTGAGGTCCTGGGTTCGATTCTCAGGTCGGACAAAGTGTTATTGGGTTTTTCCAACATCAGGAATTTCTCAATAGCAGCCACGACGTCTGGAATGGTGCCCGGTTGATTATTACATGGGACTTAAATAAAAACTGGCAGAAAGTGCGTGTACTAATGAGTATACCTCTGCTAGATGCACGGAAGCAAAGCAAACCAGCCCGATGAATTAATTATAATAATACTTACATTTATTTAATTTCTAAGCAAACTTTTTGTATGTATCCCATATACTTTACTGGATCGCAGTATACCACTGAGCATGTGCTTGTTACAGGCTGGACGCGGCCAGATGGCGCTACGCACACGACTCAAGCGCATCAACTTGCGCGATATGATCTTCCTCATGGAACAAGAACGAGACTCCTGCCGGTCACTGATGCTGTACAAGCTCTATCTCAAGTAACGGTGCGCCCTCTGGGGCAGACCCAATTTGACTGAATCTTACATAGTTCACTTTAATACATGCTATGGCAGTAAATTAATTACAGTTTCAGCAAGGAGTGGATTTTTTTATCTGTGGCGAGATTAAAAACTCGAAAAGGAACGAAAGTTTCCAAACGAAATTTCGAGGTATTCCTATTTCCTTAGTAGGGGTGTACACCTCCGCTTAACCCTTCGAGGGTTAAAGCGCGATGTTAGTTGATATAAAAATCACTCTGTAAACTAAATGACAGTGAAACTTTATTGTTTATTTGGCTTTTGAAACTGAAATTAAAGGTTACATTATTGTTATACCTGCGTTATATGATTTTGTCGCAGTAATATATTAGCGTGTTGATAATATATATTTTAAGCTTATTGTTATTAGTCTAAAGAAAGTGTTGATTCTCTTGTTCTTTGACTGAACTTCAGTATTAATAGTATAGATAGACAAACGGGGAAAGAAGTGAAGGAATTATTCAAACTTATTTGCAAACTGAACAAGCCTTTTATGACATTCTTTTTCATACTAACTGACTGATAGTAGCTGACCCGATACTACAAAGAGGGTTTTCAAGTTTGAAGAGTAAAAGACGACATCCTAGTGGATGAAGTCTCGCCTGGGGTACTAGATGCTGACGATATGACAAATTGTGATATTTCTTGTTACAAGTTATGCGTGGAAAACATAACAGCCGCCTTATTACAAAACGTAGTTAAACCTGGTTTAACTTAGACTTGGTTTATGTCGCATGACGTCTCACTTCAAAAATATTCAAAAGAAAGTGACGGCATGCGAGATAAACCAGGTCTAAGTTAAACCAGGTTTAACTACCTTTTGTAATAAGGCGGCAATAAGTTCAGTTAGTGAGCGAAAGAATCGGCTCAGTTATTTGTTATTATTTAGTTAATTATAGTACTATATACCAAGGTGGTAGATTGGCGTTACGACCGGGATATTTTAATGATGACCAATATTTATAAACTTGTTGTAATTATTTGTTAGGGACTCAGATATTCTTTGTGACTGTCCTGTTAAATGCACAGCAAGCTAATTTGTTTAAAAGGAGAATGTTACACCGTCTCAACTAGAGTACTTAATTCTAGACATTTATAGAACACAATCGTAGTCAATTTTGTTATACTGAACTTGTTTGTATAGAAACTAAATAGTTTATAAATAATCTAAACGTGTCATTAGGTAGTCACAAGCACATAATAATATGGTTTTCAAACGGATCGTGATTTTACGTCGTCCAGGTATACCTTTATTTGTGGTTAAATGCATATAAATAAAATAATTTTGGTAGATTCTCCTATCGTCATAGTTAATTAATTGGTTAGAGAGTTAGTTACTTAATGTTATTTAAATATTGGGCATCATTAACAATTACTGTCTTGTTGCGTAACTGTGTCCGTATCTACCTATTATCAGATAAATTGATTTGCCATTTGAGAGGCCTATGTCCAGCTATGAACTGAGGCAGAGAGACAATTGAATTATTGATTCGAAATCTGGGGAAGGATTATGGATTTCAGCAAATATCACCTGTCCTACCGGTACCGCTGACTGAGAAACGAGAAGCTGAAGATGGCTAGTAACTAAAAACGAGTGGTTTGTTTGCCGAATTGTGTTAAATGTGTTGGGTGTGTTACTGTGTTATTTGTACGTTACTTGAGTTAGACGAGAGGTAGTCGTGTCCGCGTCAGCTGTGTGCGGTAGGACAGGTGATGCATAAATGATTCTGATCCTCAGACAAATGTGTGAGGATCATAATCATTTATTCGCAAACATAGGTAATAATAACATACACGATCTTAAAAAATAGTGACTTGTGTTACCAATAAGGCCCCTCACCCACGGCGTCTTTTTGTTGCGATGCCGTAAAATTGTTAAAAGATGTGAAATTGACCCCTTAATGTGAGAAAAGCAGGCACAAAGTCGGCCCGAACTTTGAAGAAAGAAGAAGGTCGCAGTTAGATTAAAAGCGCGATGACCTTAAAGCTAGCACCTACAGCTATACCCTATAATGTAATCAATGGTGTTCTGACAATCATGTCCGCTTTGTTGCTCGTAGTTTATCGGCCAAATTTGGATATGCTAGCCAGTTAAGAGCACATGAAAGAGCAGCACAACAAAGCTCTATCGAATGAGGTCGCTGTGGCCGAAATTGGCTAGATGGCATCATCACCATCATGCCCGAAACGCGCAATAGCATCGCTACATAAAGTCGCCGTGGGCGAGGGGCCTAAATAATTGATTTTGTTGTAGAGTCTACCTTAGAAGCAGTTAAATTGACACATTCCCGTAGACTAACAATTGACTATTTGAAAACTGTTAAAAATTCACCAAAATGTTATGTTACTTAGAGAACTAACAGAAATAACACGATATGTGAAAAAAGTTATAAAATCGATCAAAAAATGGCTTAGTTTTACCTGATTTTTAAATGACGTGTTAGGCCTAAAACACACACAAGCGACGTAAGGCGAAGGCACGGGGCAGGCGCAGCGCAGACGTGGGACAGATACGGCGCAGACGCGATTTGAATTATATCAGAAGAGGCGTGGAACAGGCAAGAAACGTGAATTCAATCGGTTGTTGAAATCTCGCTCCGGTGCAAACCTCACACCGTTTCGTTGTCTGCGCCGCGTCGCTCGCTACGAGCGACGCGGCGCAGACAACGAAACGGCGTGTCTGCGCCGCGTCGCTTCAGTATAATTCAAAAACGTCGCCTGCATACATTTTGTATGAAATCGTTTTGAAGCGGCGCATGCCTGCGCTGCGTCTGCCCCGTGTCTGCGCCTTACGTCGCTTGTGTGTGTTTTAGGCCTTAGACAAAGACATCGCTATAGAAACGTGACGTCATATTTCATACCGCCATAGTTACGTACACGGAACAGAAAGACCAGTGGAAATGCAAAGTAGGCGTAGCACGGCTGTCATATCTTTGCACTGTATTGCAAACTCTCAAATTTTTGACTTAGTCGTGTTTTGACATCGCTTCGAGTCGCTAGTCTCCCGCCTATTTAATTTTTGCATTAATATGCCGTATTGTCACGTATTGTGCGATTTTGGAGCGTAAAAATGACTGTAGAAAAAAAAACTTAAAAACGGAGGTGTTTCCTATCATCGGTAGATACGATTTTATTTGTTTTCTAATAAAATCGTAGATAATATCAATTTTCTAAAATTTACTAAAAATGTGACAATCTGTCACATTATTAGAAAATTATAATCAACCTTTTCCCATTGAAATAAAGTTTATTTTAGATCGAATGTCGATTGTTATATTTTGAACAAGGATCTTTTTTGTTCTCGAAAGTTCCATGCTACTCAATTAGTGATGTGGTTAAGATCGGTTGCAGATTTGATCGATAGATATCGATAAAATAAAACAATGTTATACTTACTGTTTAACATTTCAATACAAAGATCCTAATTATCACATAAAATTTATTTTGAAAGGTGTACCTGTACAACATTAAAGTTATGTTTTGTAGCTAATATAGAATCAAACTTTTACAAATTTTAATAATGATTTGAGAATTGCATTGACATTTTACGTAAAAACTGACACAAAAATATTGACAAGTTATGTTTTTCTTTTGTATGATGGCATCTTTACCACCGAAATATACCTGTTTAAATAAAGTATGAATGTAAGGACCATAGAGACCACCAAACCATAATAATAAAGTGATTATTATTATAAAGATACTAGCTGATGCCCGCGGCTTTGTCCGCGTGAATGTCGGTTACCGCGACCGATGTCGGTTATCGCGACCAAAAGTAATGTATTCATCCCTCCCTTTCAACCCTTTTTTCGCACCAAAAGTGAACGCGCACCTGACCGCGCCGCAATCGCCGCAGTCATCGCATTTTATAAATCTTTATATGAAACTAGCTGTTCCCGGCAAACGTTGTTTTGCCATTTTCAGAAAAAAAAAAGATGAAAAATAGATGTTGGCCGATTCTCATAGATACCGGATAAGCACAAAAAATTTCATCAAAATCGGTCAAGCCGTTTCGGAGGAGTTTGGCATCGAAAACTGTGACACGAGAATTTTATATATTAGATAGTATATGGCATCACGCACCTATCCGCGCCGAACCATCCGTATTTTCTAAATCCTGTAGGTATACTGATTCCACAAGATTCCACAACCTTAAAAAGTAGCCTATGTCCTTTTTCAGGCTCTAGACTATCTGTGTACCAAATTTCATTCAATCGGTAGTTTTGACGTGATAGCGCGACAGACATCGAGAAACTTTCGCATAATAATATTAGTTTAAATGAAATCCAAAATGTTCACTAGTAAATAGTATTATGCTGCAGTGCAATAATTACGATTACAACATTTTTATTGGCTATAAGTTGGAAGTAGTATAAATAAAAGTATCTCTAAAGTAAAGCAAAGCAAGCAAGCAAGTAAAGTATATCTATCATTCATTAATCATATGTTTTAGGTTTCCCAAGGAAGAAGTTTCTCCGTTATGTTAAGTCCTTAGAATTTTCTCATAGAAAAACTCTGTTAGTATTTATTTGTTTGAGTTTGTTGTAAATAGTTTTATGTAGGTAAGTAATAAAATATTAAATTTTATTTTGTTTTATTATTTACAATTATTAATAGGTACAATTATTTGTTTGTAATACCTACAAACTTTTTTTCAAAATAAATTGGTTATCTATCGATATCGATAATATAGATAAAAGCTTAATGTGTCTCTTCCTTGGCCGAGTAGCAAAAAATACAGACCTGTGACGCGAATATAATCCTTATTACTGCAGTTTTTAAGTGTATTATTGCGTCCATTGAAAATACTGCCATCTATGGACGAGTAGCGGAATTTACTAGGCAATAATTTCTAGTATGATTGCTGATTACAAAACGTCGTATTTTATTTCTGAGTGAAGCAAAATAAATGCTATCGTATTACCACGAAGGTATATTTTTAAAATGTAGAATCTGTGAGTTACGCTAGTTGTGATTGAAATTGAAACGACCAATCAAACAAATTGTGTAGTTGTAGTGCACTGTATGATTAATGGTTTGATTGTGTTAGTTTGGCGACACTGGTTCCGATACAGATTTCGTCACTTAGCACTTCTACCTGTTCTTTATGTTCTGTGGTTACGTAGCACAAATGTCCGTTTCGCGCGACAAGGATAGTAAGTGCCCCCACCAAAAACTTAGCACATGCTTTAGAAGAAAAAAGTAGGTCGCAGTTAGATCAAAAGTGCGATGACGATTATGACGATGCCCATAAGGCGCTAACAGCACCGAAACTAGCGCCACCCACATATTATTTCTTTTACTCTAAAATCACATCAAATTTGAAAAATCCAAAACACTATCATGCTAGTAAACAAACTGTAGTCTTTTTAAAATCACTTTTCATGATTCTAGAATTACTTATTACCGCCAAAAGTGGCCACTTTTATCTTTAATCTGTAATTCTCTTAATCTTTTGACCGCCACAGACGACAAGCCAAAAAGTACCTTAAGTCGACAGGTTTAAGCTACTTTTTTGCTTGTTCGGCTTGTCGTCTATACGTGACTGTGGCGCTCAAAAGGTTAATTAATTAAGTCTAGAATCATGATGAGGGTGTGAGGGTGTGATCAAGATGTGGGTGGCGCTAGTTTCGCGTTTAGTGGCGCCTTAAAGGTAGACCACCTACAGCTATACCCTATAATGTCATCAATTGTGTTCTGACATGATCGCTTTGTGGTTGTAGTTTTTCGGCAAATTAGGTTAAACTAGCCACCTAAGAGCACACGAAAGAGCACCACAACAAAGCACTTTTTTGGCAGCTACTCCATTTTTTGATCGATTTTATAACTTTTTTCACACATCGTGTTATTTCGTTAGTTCTTTGAAATAACATAACATTTTCGTGAATTTTTAACAGAAGTCAAATAGCCAATTAAAGACTTGTCATTTATTATTTTACATAATTAAATATATATATATATTTCTATATTAGGAATAATAGATATATTTCAGTTTTAATATACCTTGCTAAGATTAGTTTTATTATTTATTAATACAGGAATATGTATTCCCTTGTATTATAATATATCAAAGTCTATTGAGTATATGCACAGTCAGCCCCAAAAATATAATTATGATTAAGTAGTTTAATTATAATAGAACAAAGTTGTCTTAATATTTGGGTAATATTTACAGTAAACTAATTCAAATCAACATGTTGATGCTGTAACATCGATAAATAGATCAATATTTTAACCCAATATATGACTAGAACGTGTGTAAATATCCTAACTGCATCATTAAGAAGGTCATATATTTGTGCATCCTCAGGATCGAAGCTGCACACAGATGACTTAACAGACATGCACTGTTCCAAATAAAAAAATATGATGGATCGATAACATAACATAATACGCTAACGTCATATTTATTGTATCTAAGACTAGACGTGTACAGACTAAAAGTTTTCCATTTTCTGTTTTAGTTCATAATTTATGAATGCATTGTTAAATATTTCATATAATTATGTATATACATACATAGCGTACTATTCTAAACACAAAAATAAATGTTACCGTCTATTCCTCACTGGGAACTATTCTTTCTTCTTAGGTATAGGCGTTCTATTTACATGCTAGCCTCAATCTTGCTCTCAAAACAATATATTAGTAAAATATTACTCAGTAACCTTTTATTTTTGGTAACCTGCTAATAGATAGACCTAGCAAATATCATTATCTTAGGGAAATGTTAAACTGGCAGCTTTGTTGTTTACTGTTAACTGCTTATTAAACCTGTTTCATTGGTAACTAGTGTTATAAAAATACATGCAGGAAAATTATGATATTTATTGATTTTATACACATGTCTACAAAATTAAGCAAAAGTGTCAAAACGTTTGTTATTGTTATGTTAAAAATGCACTATTTTTTTTTACATATTTGTGATTTTCATCAGTCCATTTTGAAACCAAATCTTACAGATTTTAGTGTACAATGAATTCTTTGTCTAAATGTAATAAAAAAGTTCAAATTCTAATGCTGTATTTTATTGATTACCTAAACAAGCTAACGTGGTTCCAAGTGGCACTCAAAAAAAGATCCTGGAAAGATATTGGGTAAGGTCTTTGCCCAACAGTTGCGGCTAACAAGAAAATAACTAAGGAAGGAGTGCCACATTTAGTTTTTTTTTATTTATATAGATAGATAGATCACAATGTGATCTATATGAAATAACATTGAGGTATAATGTACTACGTACCTACTGAAATAACGAGGATATTGTTGGGCCCACAGAACAGAAAATTGGGCCCCAAAGATTTACATCTATTAGCTCCACACCGCTAAATGGTTCCACGCGCGCCTCGAAGAGATGTCAGCTACATAGATGGGGCCCGCAAGGGCACACCCGTCGGGGTTATGGGCTGTTCGAAAGAGATACCGCGGCCTACAAAAAGGGCTAAGAACGAACATGGGTAGTTTTTGGTGAGTAGAAGAACACTCCCACTCTGTCCAGGGCGGGAAGTAGTCATTTGATGAATTCAAAACCTCCAAAAAAAAAGGTGCATAGAAGCTGATGGCATTAAAACAGTCAATTATCTGCATCTGCATCTTCTGGAATTATATCCATTGTAGGTAAGCGGAAAGGATGGATGGAAATAACGATTTTTTACAGGTCATCTTTCACACTTGTCTCCAAAGAGCAGAATACTTATAAGGCGATTTGGTGAAACCGGCCTGGCCCCCGACTAGAATCCAGTTGTATTACCGAATTAGGTAGATGTGTACATGCATAGCATACCCCAAGTGATATGGGGTGAAGAGTCAAAATTTAAGAACAGCAAAAACCAGTTTATTGCTCGTAATATGGCATCTTGTGATCCTGTGGAAGCAAAAGGGTGTGATCTAAACACTATTTACTCCACCCAATCAGTCAGTCAAAGTAGAATATGGTGGTACCTCTGAAAAGTAAAACTATCCAAAAACTAATTTGCCGCATTTCGACCATAGAATAGGCATACAGTGCCGGATTGGGACCCGAAACCGGCCCCGGCAGACAGACACAACACCCGTCTGGTCGGAGGATCCTCCCTTTTCTATGGGGGATGAAGAACTTTACACCCTGTTCCTCATACCCCCAACATATAACATAAAATATTTATTTCTGCAACAATACACCCGTCATCGGTCATTCTTACCCACACTCAGGCGATAATTTTAAAAACAAAAAGAACCGAGACTAGAACAGAGCGAGCGAAGCGAACTCGAATATTTCACAGGCTACATTTTTTTAACCCTGTATACAAAAGTAACTTCGTCTCTCAGACAAAACCGAGAGTCAAAAAGTAGGAGACTTTAGAATTTATTTCGACACCTTGCCTTGGACAGGTTAGAATTGTTTCAAAGTATGTATTGTTTTCACTTGGTCGACTACTATTACACAATGTTAAGGTACTACAAGAGTTATTAGGCTGCAAAAACGAGCTCAAAAATTGTGTAATTTGAGATAAAAATTGACCATCTTTTGAAGCCTTTTTTGTTGAATGGGCAGGGCTGGGCAGTATTTGAATCAGTGTTGCCAGACGTTTTTAATGGGCGATCGTACGATGGGTAAATAAAAAGTCGTATTCCATAAGAAGGCTACAAAAAAAAAATAGTACGTTTTCAAAACCTTTGTTTTATTATATTAATAAAGCAAATAATCAATTTAAACACACACTTTTAGGTCTTTATTTATCCCCGTAAAGGGTTTTACTATTCATGTTATTTAACATTTCTCGTGTTGGAGAAAAATCCACACAACACCCTTAACGCTTTTTAAGCTGTTTGGCTAAAAGTGTGCCATTTAATGTTTCATTGCTCAGCCTGTTTCGGATCTCTGTTTAAGATTGACTGAACTGAAGCAGCGTTCACAATCTGCGTTAGAGTGCGGAAGGCATAATAAGTCCAGCAGAGCAAATTTTGCTATATTTTTAAAATCAATCAATCAAATATTGGTATTAGTACTTTGCTTGTATGAAATCTAAAAAAGTCGTATGTTTACGTACGATTTCTGATCTTGGATCGTACATGCAAAATAAATGTAAAAAATCGTATGAATACGACTTAAATCGTACATCTGGCAACACTGATTTGAATTACTTGTAATTAAAATACGTAATTGAAATACAAATACGTATTTTGTATTTGTATTTCAATTACTTCCTTAAAATGTAATTTGTAATTCGTATTTCAAATACCTGACGACGAAGTATTTTGTAATTAGTATTTCAAATACTTGAGGCTTCAAAATACATTTTAACAAAAATACATTTATACCTTCATTTAGCGATCGTGAGTGTGAGTGCGAGTCGAGAGTGCAATGATGGTAAAGCAGTTATTAGAGCTAGCAACACTGCACCTGTTTTATACTGAACGATATGACTGTAGGTCTGGGTTTACACTCTCGCGCGAGTGACGAGACGAGCCGCGAGGCGAGGCACGAGTCGAGTGTGTGAATGGTGTGTTTGTGACTCGCCTCGCAACTCGTCTCGTCACTCGCAGCGCTCGCGTCGGGGGCGGTTTGTATGCGTTAGCTAACGTTAACCTGTAGCTCATTTACACTCTCGCGCGAGTGACGAGCTGCGAGGCGAGGTGCGAGACCGAGCCACGAGGCGAGAGTGTAAATCCAGCAAAATTGGCCAACGAAACGCAAAAAAATGTACGTTGAATTGTCAATGTCAACTTGTCAAGCTAAGATGGCAAGTCATAACGGTTTAGTTTTGCACATTTGGTTGTTGACAAGATTTTGGGTTAAATTTTGAACAAAAAAGGTTAAAATAAAAACTTTTAAGTTGGTTATTTTATTTTTAATTCATTTTTGCGACCGACTTCCGAAAGAAAATTACTTTACACTTTTTTCTGATGGTTTTTGAGGGCGGTTATTTTTTTTTTGAAAAAGTATTTGTAATTTGTATTTTGTATTTCAATTAAAAATTGCTAAAATACTGTATTTTGTATTTTATATTTTAAATACCTTACTTAAATGTAATTTGTATTTTGTAATTTAATTACTTGCGATACTGTATTTTGTAATTTGTATTTCAATTAAAGCAGAGCATGTATTTTGCCCAGCCCTGTGAATGGGAAATCATATCAAATGAACCCTCTCCAAAACCACGGGTCCTTCTTAACCCTTTATGTTCCGGGGCCGTGGTATCTCTTTCGAACAGTCGGCCCTTGTGGGCCTTCTTCCCTAATGGAGACAACTGAAGGAGGCGCGCGTGAATCAAACAAACGCGCCATCGACACTGCCTGTCGATGTGTTGATGACGTTTTTTTTTAATTAGCAAAAGAAATAATTCGACTGCCAATCGGCCACAACGGCCCATTGGGCATACGGCCCATCAGGAATAAAATTTGTCCGTATTGCCCGATGGCCCTGTATATATATATAGTAGTCTATGCTATGGCCAGTCAGGCCAGTAAGTGAATCTTCAAACCGAAATAATCCGATTTAGAAAGTTACGTAAATTGTAGCTGACCACCCTGTACAAACAATTTTATATTTTTAGTCTACTCAGCTGAAATCCATTTAAATACAAACAGTATAAAATTAGTTACGCTATCTGCGGTGTACCTAGTAACTCAACATGAAAGTTATCATGAAACTAATTTTGCCTCGAATAAATAACTGAGCAGAAACCGAAACTTACCGATAAAAAATATTAGACGCGTATCCAAATGAGTGTTGGCATACGAAAAAAAACATAGTGACACGTCCACCCACCCTGTCAAACTTCTACAGTTCCTCTGTTCCTTTACGATAAAAGTTCATGTTTTAACTATTAAAAATGGTAAGAACTACATTAAATTCACAATAATTAACGTAACTGAGTGTTTGCACATATTTCTCGGTGCAGACATAATTTCGCCACGTAGTTGTATATTTGTCGGCAGTGTGTCATCATTCGTTTAATGTCGGCTTATAGTTTGATGTAATTCGCGTGTAATAGGTGTTTGTTTTGTTTTGTACGGGTTCGCTAACGTGTCCTGTTGCTATGTTCCTAAAGCCATTGCGCCTGGATATCAAGAGGAAGCTAACGGCGAGGTCGGACCGCGTCAAGTGCGTGGATCAGCACCCTTCGGAACCCTGGCTGCTGTGCTCGCTGTACAACGGTGACGTGAACATATGGAACTATGAGACACACTCCCAGATCAAACGATTCGAGGTAACATTTCATTTCTCTTGACAAACAGATTTACATCCAGGTTTAGTATCTTTATGGTCTGATATAGCTAATAACCTGGTTCTTAACATTGTTGTAGTTCTTGGCACTTACATGATTATTGAGAGAGCACAATCGCTACTAGTAGTAGAGAGTACTATGCAGTATAATTATTTAATTACTAGTCAACTGGAATTCAGTGTTTGACGTTGCCACATCTAAGCACATCAAATTAATTTTATAATCATTTTGATCAAACTGATTTGATGCTGTGAAATATAGCTAATCTAATATATAAATAACTGTGTCAGGATGTTGTTGACGTGGTATGTTGTGAAATATTTCTTTTGTGGTAGTAGGTAGAGAAAAAGTGCATTTCAGGGTATCCCAGGTACACTAGTATTTAATAATAATATTGAAATATTTTCAGTTGAAACAAACTTCACTGGTTCTTAAACCAACTGTAGTAGTTTATGAGCCTTAATTGAACAAGTGTTTTAATTACTTTCTCATTAACAATTTTGTATGACTTCTTATTAAACTATAACTAATTTCTAAAAGCTCTTTACAATTCTGCCATCAATTACTAGTAGATATGGCTAACTTTACTGCTAACAAAATAATATGATGTAAATAAATTGACATTTGTGTTTTACGGATAGATAATGATCTGCTATAATTAGATTACCTACTTTAATTTAATCACAATACAAATAAGATTTGTGCCATGATATATTTTTTCTGGTTAATTTATAATCTAAAATCTATAAGTTAGAATGTAATGCTATATCAGTGCATACTTATTAACACAAATTCCAGTCCTACTTATTAATGGTGTCAGGTCAAATGATACACAGTCTTCAATTTCTTCATATGTTTTAATCAATACCTACTACTTTTTGTTATTATAGTAAAGTTTACAACAGTTAGACCTAACATTCCCATTGGCAATGGCTACTCGTACTGTACCTCAGACTATGAGATTCAATTTTAAATGTTAAAAATATATAGGCAGGTATCAATAACTCGTAGGTTGGCTAGCTCAAAGGTTTTAACTGGCATAGTAAATAGACTGAATGGTTTATCAAAAATAGCATGTTTATAAACACACATACATAATGCATGTAATCCGCAATGAGGTGTACCTAAGAGTACACCCACCTGTCGGGGCTGCGGATTATCAATAGGCATTACGCGGCCTCGGCACAAGGGCGAAGAAGGAACATGGGTTGGTTTTTAGTCAGTAGAAGCCTGACACTCCCCTTCGCTCTGCCCAAAAGCGGGGGGGGGGGGGGGGTTATTTGATGATTTTCAGGACTCGTACTCAGCAGTTGTGCGATTCTGACCACTAGAACACTAAAGCCCTTACACTGTAACTAGACCTTTCATTGTAGTAACCCAACAATTTAGGGAACTGGGCGAAATAATCCACAACGAAAGGACTGATCACCTGCCTGGTGTCTGCCGGCGTCCCCGAAGATAAATAGAACCCAACAATTACTTTTTATTCTATTTGATTTTTTATTATGGGAGCAAAGCCGATGTCAACAATTCTGCCAATTGAAAAAGCAAGTGTGCATCGTTAAAAACAAACAACAATCTTATCTTTAAAGCTCATTCTGACAGCAAACCTACCGCAGCAACCTTACCGTGTCAAATATAAAAGACAGCTGTAAATATTCTGGTATATTCTATGCCAATTAATTAGACTCACTCTCCGCTATTTCAATTTTTGTTGTTTGAGTACTTTGTTATTGGAGTATTGTTTGATATAATAATTTTAAGTTAATGTCCTGTCATCTGTGAAGCTACTTTCCATAAAATAAATAAATATTTTTGTTTGTTTTGTAAATGGTTGACCAAGATATTAAAAAAAAAGCAATCATGGTGAGGCGTGACATTCAACGGAAGTTCACATTGACTTTCTGTAACATGGATAGGATATTAGGATAAAAGTTGATAATTAAGCCAGTCCCATAGTATTCATGTTGAAAAAAGGTATATTCAAGAACATCTGTTGAAGTATAGTATAATGGGTAGGTATCAGCAACTCCACACTCGACAAAGCTTGTGAACATCTGTTTAAAATTATGGTGCAATAAATAAACACAGTTTCCTCTGAGTTTCACAACAATGAAAGGATATTAACAAACTGTTATCATTCTGCTCTCAATGAGTTACATTCTATTAACCGGCTTTCTTTGGAATTGTCTGCGAGAGTGTAAGGGAAACTTCATTTTCATACTAACATGTGCAGTGTGCATGTTACATTGGAAGCAAATTATTGGATTTAACTGTATGGAAGGTTATAATACAAAGGAGTAAAGATTGTAGCTCTCCCAAAACGGTGAAGGAAAACATCGTGAGGAAACCGAATGTCTTAGAACCAAAAAATTCGAAGACATGTGGCATCTGCCAACCCGCACTGGGCCCGCGTGGTGGATTATAGCCCATACCCTCTCCTAGAGAGGAGGCCTGAGTCCCTGCAGTGGGAACATTATAGGCTGATAATAATATAATAATAAAGATTGTAGTAGATGGCATTCTATCTATTCTCTGTGTTTAATTTTTTTTCTATCATCCTTCCTATTTGTGTTATCACGACTTTTATTGCAATATTTTTCTCTTTAGTTTAGTATTTCTAAGCATTAGCTCATTCGAAAGGACATGTGTATGTTGAACTTTATTTTAAGTATGTGGTCCGATAAAGCTACTTGTTTCAGGAACCCCACCAATATGTTTGATCTTTGTGTAGGTATGCGACCTCCCAGTGCGCGCAGCCAAGTTCGTGCCGCGCAAGAACTGGGTCATCACGGGCTCAGATGACATGCAGATCCGCGTGTTCAACTACAACACTCTGGAGAGAGTGCACGCCTTCGAGGCGCACTCCGATTACGTCAGGTGTATCGCCATACACCCCACACAGCCTTACATCCTCACTAGCAGCGGTAAGTGATGCTCAGAGAAAGAGAGGAAAGAAACTGCAGTTAAATTGTGTTTCATTCTCTTTTGGGAAGACGCACTTTTATACTTAAATACAATTTCCACGGACAATTTTCACACAAGTTTAGTATTTTTACTCTGATAATCCAAGAGCCAACATAACTATGTTGCATACCAACAATCTTAATGGTATTTACATCAGCACCAGGACAACTTATTGTGTGGTAAAACCCTGTCTGCCAGGCCCGTCAGGCAGATGAGTTGCTGGTGAGGCTGTTACACCACTTCTGCTCACCTAAATCACTTCATTGATTATGGTGTTCAAAAAGTGCCAATTCCTAAAATTATTTTGAATTTGAAAGCATACTTTGCAAGAAGGCTAATGCCATGCAAAACTAGCTATATTTAGTTTAACTCAGTAAACGATTGTGCTATTTCACCTTTTGTTGGTCTTCAGAAACCTGCTTAGTAACAAACTGATAATGCAGAAGTACTTCATTCATAGTACAATTTGATGCACTATCAGTAGGTCAAACTAGATATGTTCATGTATACTCAACTCATAGCGCACAGTCCTTCAATAGAATTGTGCAGTCAATAATCTGTATAGTTCCAAATAAAATAATCCTATAGTAGTTTGTCTTTGTAGTAGTAGGTACATACTATTCCAAGATAATCTCCAATTAAAATGGTTACTACTTTGATAGGCTTAAATTCCATGAAGGTTGTACTTGAATTAATAGGCAGTAAATACGATATCAGTGTACTATAAAGTGCTTGACTTTTGTAAAAAGACTGCAGCATTAATGTTCTTTGTATAAAATAATGTTGTTTTAAAGTTAATTTATTGTTAAGTTTACGCTTGAATTTTAATTTTACTTTAGAGTTTCATTTTATTGATGCCGTCACCAGAACAAAACGTGTTGTTAACTTTTATCAAGTGTATTGCAAACACTACTCTAACCATACCATACATTTGAAGACATGACCTTAATTTGTAACTCCAGAAAGAATGGTAATGTCTATGGAGCACTTATTAGCTTATGGTTTTGTTAGCACTAGCCGTGCTACCGATAGGATTTCCTATGGGTAAAAATCACATACTTGGTGAGACGTCCTTGGTCATTAAGAAGAATTAAATTGCTATATTAGATGAATTTTCAACATTCTACTTATACTTGCTCACCTTCTTTTTATTTTAAATTGAAATTTTGCACATGAGTTCTTTTCATGTGCAAAATTTCATGTTTCTAGAATTAGCGATATAAGTTAAATGGTTTAGTGTGGAATTTCATCAGACCCGTATTTCGTGGTATTTCATCAGACCCGTATTGTCGTGGAATTTCATCAGACCCGTATTTCGTGGAATTTCATCAGACCCGTATTTCAGATGACCTGCTGATCAAGCTATGGAACTGGGAGCGCAACTGGGCGTGCCAGCAAGTGTTCGAGGGCCACACTCACTACGTGATGCAGATCGTTATCAACCCCAAGGATAACAACACATTCGCGAGCGCGAGTCTCGACACCACCGTCAAAGTAAGCATGTGTGTTTAGTTTCCAACCGACAGCTGTTCTCGTCTTCGTATTCGCGTTTATTTATGCATGAGGTTATTCGGTGAAATGCACTGCCCTATAATAATTCTATTTAAACTGACGTAATAGTTAACAGAACTGCTTACATCATGTTCCTGTCTCTGACCCATATTTTTTTTATTTTTTATTGCTTGCTCTTGACCTCAACCTTGCCCTAAGGGCAGAGATGATGTCGACGATGAACCGAGCTTACCCAGAAGAAGCCTGTTTACTCGCGACTTAAATAGTAATCTATTTAAGTCGCGAGTAAACAGGCTTCTTCTTCTTAATCGTAGAGTTCATATAACCCTAATGGGTTATATGAACTCTACGATTAGGGTTATATTAAATGGGGCAACACGTTTTTGTTCTTCCGTTCTCCACAGTCCACCGTCATGCTATCATTTACTCGTTTTTCTCTCATATCATTCAACCTCATACGATCCATCTTCCCTCCCATCAACACTTATATTCATCACTAATTTCGTCACATGCGATTCGTCCCTCCTCATAACGGGTCCCACGGATCCCGGGATCCGTTACTACAAAAAAGAAATAAAAAAGTTGTTTCCACGGATCCCGGGATCCGTTTCTACAAAAAAGAAAAAAAAAGTTGTTTCCACGGATCCCGGGATCCGTGGCTACTAGAAATAAAAAATAAAAAATGTAGAAACGGATCCCGCGTACAGAGTTAAGAAGTTAAGCATAATACACACATCAACACGGTCTAGGGATATTTCATACTCAATTAAATAACTCGAAAAGTACTGGCCGCATTGGAATCTTTAATACACCGATTTGTTTGTAATTTATCTCAGACTAATTCCAAATTCAAATTTTTGAAAATTCTTTTGTTTCGGTGGCATAAAAATGTCTTGATGTATAGGAGAGGGAATTTTCATTTGAGCGAAATTTAAAAAACAACACGAATTACGTATAATTACAGTTTTTTTTCATTTTTAAACGAAAGATAAAGTTAAAATTGAGGTATTGTAGCCATGCAACGCCGACATTTGACGAGGGCGGAGATGTTACGAGCTGTGGGAATGCTGGAAGCTGGATCTGTTCAGCGTAATGTTGCTGAGGCCATAGGGACCCATCAAAATGTAATTTCAAGATTGTGGACACGCTATCGTGCCACAGGTGAAGTAGCGGGGAGGCACCGGGGGCCAAGTCGCATCACTACCCCCAGACAAGACCGATTTTTGCAAATTACTGCGCGAGCTCAACCAAATGCAACGGCGACTCAATTGGTCCAAAGGCTGCGAGTGGAACACCAAGTGCTTGTGAGTGACCAAACTGTAAGAAGGCGACTGCATGAAAGCAATCTACGCTCTCGTAGACCACTCCGGGTCCCACCTTTACGGAGAGGCAATCGTGGACGACGATTAGAATGGGTTCGGAACCACGTGGACTGGGGCCGTGAGCAATGGTCCAATGTGCTGTTCACGGATGAATCCAGGTTTGGCTTCCATCCAGATTCACGAAGGTCGCGTGTTTGGCGAGTTCCTGGACGATGGAGCCGTCTCCAGAACCCTCAGGAAGTTCACCCATACCAAGGAGGAACAATTATGGTTTGGGCAGGAATTCGTCTTGGAGGACGGACGGATCACGTTTGGGTGCGGGGCAATATGACGGCAGAACGATACGTCCAACAGGTGCTGGGGCCCGTAATCTTGCCCCACAGAACACAAATGGGGCAAGATTTCCTGCTCATGCACGACAATGCCCGGGCACACACGGCGAGAACGGTAGCAGCTTGGTTACATACACATAATGTTAGGGCCTTAGACTGGCCTGCTCAATCGCCAGATCTAAATCCCATTGAGCATGCGTGGGATATGCTGCAAAGAAGAGCTCTGAAGGAAGTTCCTGAAAATTTGGCTACAGAAGATCAACTTTTTGCGCACCTCAGAAGGACATGGGACAATATTCCGCAGCAAGACATTGACAACCTTGTTCTGAGCATGCCGAATCGTTGCCGATGTGTTATGAACATCATGGGCGCTTTCTCAGACTACTAACTTCAAGTTTATAAACACAAATTAAATGATTTTTCTATTTTTTTCAGTTTTTACTCACAAATTAAAAGTTAATTCATAAACGGTTTCCGTCTATGCTTCATTTTTTTTCCATAAAATCCTGAAATTTTAATCAGTTCCTTAACCATTATTAAAAAATGGTAGAATATTAAATAACGTATATTTTAAATATATACATGTCATATAAATAATTAACACATTGATAGTAATTCGCTTTTTTAAAAATATCCCTAGACCGTGTTGATGTGTGTATTTTTCGAAACTTCTTTTTTCTACTTTCAAACGAAAAGAAGTTATTATTTAAAATTATAAGGATTGGTGTAGTAAAGTCTCACAAACTACCATCCGTGGAGACAATATTTTTTTTCTTTTCTTTAGAAACGGATCCCGGGATCCGTGGAGACAAATCGCGCGGATCCGTGATACGTCAAATCGGATCCCGGGATCGGTGGAGACAGACCCCTCATAACATGTCCATTGTCCATACCATGACATTCGATTCCCATAAAATGTCTACGGAACTGCTTTATAAATCAATAATCTCAGCCTGTCACAGTTCACTACTGGACATGGGCTTCTCTCATTGCCGCACCACAGCGCCCTGTCCTCACTCCTGTGACAGTCGCCCTTTTAGGGACCTTGTTCCATCTAGCTGAAAACTGTTTTATATCGTGACTAGCACTTCACCCGCGAATTCGTCCGCGTTTATTTGAAAATTTTAACCTATGATCTCGGTAGAGTTAACTTTTTAAAGGTCAAAAGAATTTTTAAAATCAGTTGAGTATTTTTGGAGTTACATCAGAACAAACAAACAAATCTTAGGACGTCTTTTGGCAGAAATGATGAAGATGATGATGACACAAATCTTTTCTCTTTATAATGTTAGTTTAGATTTTTTTTTTTTTTTTTTTTTTAATATATTTATAATGCAATCTATCTGGCGATATTCAGCATTAGGTTGGTATTTGTAGGTCTTGTGCGAGATTGTTCACTAACAATATCGCTTCATCAATAAACAGTCTGCTCCTTCACAATAGCAGATCTTGTGGGTTTTTGCGTTTTAGCCTTCGTGGCGTTTGCACTTCCTTCAATAAATCCCTTGCAAGTACATTAGGGTGGTGTGTGATTCTGGTCTTGTATTTAGTCATCCTTTCTTTTATTTCTTCTTTGACTGTTTTAATGTTAAGGTCGTGGTGTAGTCTGTCATTGGTTATGTACCAAGGTGCGTTTGCTATCATGCGTAGCATTTTGGATTGAAATCTTTGCAGGATTTCTATGTTCGAGTTTGCCGCTGTACCCCATAGTTGCAGACCGTAGCACCATATGGGTTTTATTATGGTTTGATCGCGCCAGGACTCAGCCGAACCTTATCTCGGGCCCATGGGAGACAGGTCTCAGAACAGCCGCCGTCCTAACGTGATCAAATAGACGCGATACGCGCCTCCGAACAATATTACAATTTCTGAACTTACAGCTACTCTTACCTCATTTCTTCGAGCCGGTCTCACTTCCTTGACCCCTCGCAAGTTGTGTAACTGTGTATGTGTATAATGAGTGTATATGACCTTGCGATGGTTTGCTGGTAGTTCCGGACGATTCTTCCACGTCGCTGCAAGCCACGCCGTTAACGCGAGCCACCACACTCACTCCGTATTAGTCTAACCACAAAAGCCTCGGTGCTTCCCAATAGCACTCCCGTGACAAGGCAAACCAATGATATTATCAATAACCCGTTCGACATTCACAGCGTCGCTAACCGTACTGCTTAACTAGTATAATTGGGTGCCGCGAAATGACTCCACAAGTCGATTTAATCAATGCGCGTGCGCTTTCACCCGATCTATGGCTACTATAATATTCGTTCGACGCCCAGCGCGACTCAATACGAACTACTATTCACGCCGAGCCCAGCGCTCGACCTCTACCTCCGCCCCTTCGCCCCTGTCGCACCGAGGCGGAGAAAATCAAAAATCTGAAGGTAGATTATAAACAATCACCCCCCCCGGACCGACCCGTTGTCGGTCCGCTCAAACTCCCGGGAGTCGAGATAAAGTTGAAACTGCCCGTCTAAGGATCGAGTCCCTCACCTGGACGTCTGCGATCCTTGGAAACCCATCCTTGCCCGTAATCAGGTTAACAATGCGCCCCCGTCGCCAACACAACGGTGATAGGTTAGCATCCTTAACCAGAACGAGGTCTCCAACGCAGGGTGGGGTCGTCCTGTCCGTCCACTTAACGCGTTGCTGTAGAATATGCAAATACTCCAGCGACCATCGCTTCCAAAAATTTTGGCTCATTTGCCGTAACATCTGATACCGTGACAACCGGTACAACTTGACATCAGTATACGGATATTCCGGCAAGGCGTTAAGTGGTTGGCCAATCAAAAAATGACCTGGGGTCATGGCCTCAAGGTCATTCGGGTCAGCGCTCAACGGGCACAAAGGTCGCGAGTTTAAGACCGCCTCAATTCTGCAAAACACCGTTGACAACTCCTCAAAGGTGAGAATCGTTGAGCCGATGACCCGATACAAGTGAGTCTTGGAAGACTTGACTACTGCCTCGAAAATTCCACCCCAGTGGGGGCATCCAGGTGGACTAAAATACCACGAAATGCCCCGACTGGCGAGGCCCGTGCCAATCTCTCGCTCATTCTGACTTAAAAACAATACAATTTCCTTTAAGCACCGGTCGGCGCCCTTGAAGTTGGTACCACAGTCCGACCGAATCAGTGACGGTACTCCCCGTCTAGAAACAAATCGATCTAACGCCGCCAGAAAGGCCTCCGTAGAGAGATCGGCCACCAATTCCAAATGAACGGCCTTGGTCGCCAGACACACGAAGACACACAGATATGCCTTAACCGACTTCGCGTTGCGAAGGTGCGATGTCTTGACCATGAAAGGCCCCGCGAAATCTGTCCCTACGCCAGCAAATGGCCGAGCCTCCGTGACTCGATCGGCCGGGAGATCTCCCATTTGTGGCTGCATTGTGGCTGCCTTGAGTCGGTAACAAGGCAAGCAACGAAACACAACGCTCCGTATGATTCTGCGGGCCGATAAAATCCAAAATTCACGCTGCAAAATGCCCAGAAGGGTGTTACAGCCTGCGTGTGAATTCTTGGTGTGACGGTCCCTAACCAACAACTCCACCAAAGCTCCCTTCTTGGGGAGAATTAGAGGATGTCGCGCTGCATAGGGCAAGTCGGCATTCCGTAATCGTCCTCCCACCCGGAGCATTCCATGCTCATCAATGAACGGGTTGAGGCGGACAAGACCCTTTTTCAATCGACCTGCGCCAGTCTTCAAGACCCTAATTTCGTCCTGGAACTCATTCCGCTGAACGACTCTCACCCAGAGTGAGAGAGCCTTTCGCTGTTCTTCAGGTCCCATTATAGGCGACATGTTTCGCTGCGCGACAGGACAACGACAATTTTGACAAAATCTCATTACCCATCCCGTTACTCTAAGTAACTTCCCTAACGAACTATATCGTTCCAAGAGGGTGTGGTCTACGGTGGCGGGTTCCACTGTAGTCACATTCAGCCTCAAGCCTTGGTCTGGGGGTAATGAATGTCGACCGCACTCATTAAATGGCCACTCCGCATGTGGCTGTTCCAGCCATTGTGGCCCCCACCAAAGAGAATGTTCAACCAAAGCAGGCGCCGGACAGCCGCGTGAAGCGCAGTCAGCCGGATTAATCTCACCTGGAACATGTCTCCAGACCAGAGGAGTCTCTGAGCTATTTATTTGTGAGACTCGGTTGGCCACAAATACCTCGAGCGTGTGGACCGAAGTCTGCAACCAGCATAACACGATTCGGCTGTCAGTCCATGCATAGACCGTCTCGTTCAGAGCCACCGTACCACGCAAATTCCGCACCACATGGTTCAAGAGCCGCGTCAGAAGGGCTGCACCTGCCAGTTCCATCTTCGGAATCGTCCAACGAGTCCGAACAGGTGCAACCTTGCTCTTGGCCAGTACCAAGCGTACCGTTCCCCTACCAGCGGTCTCACCTGTTCTCAGGTAGACTGCGGCCGCGTACCCCTTCTCCGACGCATCACAAAACCCGTGCAGGGTGACCTTGACTCCTGCCTGCGGGAGCAGTTTACGCGGGATCTCAATCTCTGAGATCTGTGGTAAGGTGGTGACGAATGCCGACCACTCCCGAGCCAGCTCCTCCGTGAGCTGATCATCCCAACCTAGTTGAGCCAACCAAAGCTTCTGAATGAAGCACTTTCCCATGAACGTGACCGGCGCGATCCAACCGGTTGGGTCGAACGTTCGTGCGATAGTCGAAAGGACCGATCGCTTGGTCCAGGTCTTCGACAGCAACTCGGCCTCACAACTGTATGTGAAGGCATCCTGACTCGGTCGATACTGGACCCCTAAAATGGCCAACGCATGAAGATTCTCCGAATCCTCAAACAAATGCGGGTCTTGTTGATACTCAGTTGGCAGTCCTGCCAGTACCTCTGGGCAGTTCGACAGCCATTTCCTGAGTTCATAGCCACCGGAGGCCATGAGCGCCACCAATTCATCCCTTAAGATGAGCGCCTGCTCAATACTGTCTGAGCCCGTACAAATGTCGTCTACATAGACGTCCCTATCAATGACAGCAGCCGCGCGGGGAAAGCGGAGCCGTTCTTGATCAGCCAGTTCTCGTAGCGTACGCATGGCTACATATGGGCTGGGCTTTAATCCGTACGTGTTTGTGTTGAGCTCGTACGTGACCATCGGTTCTTCTGGGCTCTCTCGCCACAATATCAGCTGGAACCGACGGTCGTCTGGATGAATCTCAGTTTGACGAAACATCATCCGTACGTCCGTAACGAAGACAACCTGGTGTCTCCTGAAGTCCGTGAGAATGTCTGCAATGTCTCTGGTCAGCTTAGGACCAGCATGGAGACATTGATTCAGGGACACCCCGCTAGACGTCTCCGCGCTCCCGTCGAACACGACCCTAATCTTTGAGTCAGGTGTCTTCAAAACAGCATGATGAGGCAACACATAATGCTCCTCATGACGATAGTCAACCCTGGACACCGACATGTGACCCAACGTCAGGTATTCGCGCATGAACTCCACATACTTCTGTCGGAAGTTGGAGTCCCGCTTCATGCGCCTTTCCATTGCCACTAACCGCTTTTCTGCCAGACTCCATGAGCTCCCCAGCGGAGGTCGAGTTGACAGAAATGGCAACCTTGTCATAAATCTACCCGATGGGAGGCGCACCGTGTTACATCGATAAAATGTTTCGCACTCCTCATCACGTGGGTTATTTCTAAGAGCGGTGGGTGGCTCTTCCGTTGCCCAGAACCGTTGCAGGACGTCGGATAACACGCTGCCATAATATATGGAGCTATAATCCGTTGAGTGCTGTGGTTCCCGTACTGGGCCCAATAACGCGTAACCACCTGCGGTACGCATGGCCACAACCCCGTTTGGTTGCAGCTCCCGTTTGCCGCTTCGGAGCAGCTTCCCGAGGACGTCAGACCCAAGCAAGACGTCCACCCGTCCGGGGATCGCGAAGTGGGGATCGGCTAACTCCAATCCATTGGTCAACCCTTTTACCGCAGACGGTAACCGAGTCTGAGGGAGGACCCCAACCACTTCGTCCAAAACGATCGCCGTGGCATTCACCCGCGTGACCGATGCCGTGTCACCCATCTCGAACAGGAATGTCGTCTGACCCCTGAGGTGAGGCACCCGATTGCCACCTATACCTACGGCGCCATCCCGTGATGGCTCTAATGTAAGGCCCAGCTTTTTCACTAAACAGCTGGACACAATACAACCTTGTGCCCCTGAATCTAACAGTGCTCGCACGTGCACCGGCTGTCCGTCAGTACCCCTGACAGTAATCCTAGCCGTCGGTAATAATACCGTTACTGTCGGGGTGGGCACCACTGACGAACAGGCTGCTAGTTGCTAATAGGAGGCACCTCCCTCCTCCCCTGCCGGAGGGGGAGTAAATACTGTCCCAGTATACGGGTCCCAACCCGGGTAGTAACCCTCCCGACCCATCGGTGACATCCGTGCCGGTCGGAAGTAGCCTACTGGCATCCTTCCGAACGGTGGCGGGCGCGCCGTCAGCCGAGGGCGTTCTGCGAGAGGCGGGGAGAAGCGACTACTCGGGGGTGGCAACATGCCCCCCAACGCATTCGAGTACGCCGCGTAACCCGTCTGTACTACCTCCGGGCCCCTGCCCGAGTCTCGGTGCCTATCCCCCCCCCGCGGGGAAGACGACGGTATCGGGTTGTGCTCTGGATCAGCCCTTGGCCCACCCCCCCGAGGGGGCGGCGACCGCTGATTCCTGGCCGACCCACCCCCCCTAGGGGGGGGTGACCGACCACCCGAATCTGGCTTAGGAGAGGGGGGGTGACCTCCCGGCGAGGCTCCGTGCACCTCCCTACTCTCCGCCAGGCATAGCAACTCGTGATGGGCTCCTCCGCAGGTTCCACAGTTAGTGGTCCTGTGGCACTCACGTACAAAGTGAGTCCCCAAGCAGCGGAAGCACAAATAGCGCTGCTTGACCACCCCTCTTCGTCTATGCACCCGCTGCGCCTTAAAGTCCGCGCATGCGGCGAGACCGTGCCCTTCCTTCCGACAGAAGGCGCACACTTCCGATTGGAGGGCGTGGTATTTCTTCCCCCCCCGACGGGGCTCAACCGGCTTGGGCCCGCTCGTACGTCGGGTTGACGGAGGAGGGTGCGACGTGGATGCCCCTTGGCAATCCGCCCGCCGGCACTCGCCTTCTAAAAACACCCTCAAGTCATCGTAACTTGGGAGGTGGTCCGTCGATTCGCCACCATGTGACTGCTCAAAGCGCGCCACCACGTCGATCGGCAACTTCCGTAAAACCCTATTGACGATGATATATTTATTGTCCCCTAACGACAACTTAAGTCGATCTAACGTGTTCACCGCAACCGTGACCGGATTAAGGATTTTCGCCCTTATTTCGTACACGTTAGACACCTTCGGGATTTCAAAAATCTTATCGATGAGGCCATCAACTATTAATCGCCGATTATCATATCGGTCGATTAATAGGCCCCATGCCGTCTCATAACTGGCGTCCGTAATCTCCAGGTGGGTCAAGATGTCGTGCGGCTCACCGTTAAGCCTACCCATTAATTGAGCCATCTTGTAGGCGGGCGAGAGATCCGTACGCGAATGCACGACACTATTAAAAATATCGCGGAATCGCGGCCAATCGGCATACTCGCCGCTAAACTCGGGTACATGTACTGGTGGCAACGGCGCCTGAATTCCTACGCCTGCTGGCCGACATGATTCCCTGACGTCACCCATGCGCGATCGCTCAATGTCGGCCGCCGCCTGGATTATGCTCATGGACATTTCCCCACACTGGTCCACATTGCCCCGTACCACCTGAGCATCCTTGTCCACCGACGACAGATCCGTCGATTCGAGACATGCTAAATACTCAGCGTGACACTTTAACACGGCGTCATATCGTTCGTCAACTTGCCGAGCGCGTGACAATAACGCATCTTCACGATCGGTGCGACCTACCAACGTAACAACCGATGAAAACCATCTCAATTCAGCTTCGATTCTGGCTGCGATAGTTTTCGTTACTGACGGAGCCATAGTACCAACTTCAATACGCGATTATGCAATAATAAATAACAATAACCAAAAAAAATAACAATTATTGTATCCGGAACTAACAATAATAATATATTCGTTGAGTGAATAAATCTACGACGCTATGCCAACTCTTGAACTTATTCCTCTACGTGCTCTAGAGGTTATTCCTCTATGTCTCAAATGTTGACAATCATAACACGATTTGTGATGAGGTTATATTTGTGCGTAACCGAACGTAAATAACAAATTATTTTATCAACGAATATTCACATTCCATTTATGTACTTATTATTAATAATTCCAAACTCAACTTGAGGTGTACACTGGTATGTAGGTCAATGTACTACTACCTACAAGTTGAATTTGTACATGAACACAATTTTTACAAAGTAAATTGGTACCAAGTACCTACTAATTTTTACAAGTGGGTATAACCACTGCTCTGCTACCAGATTTTGATCGCGCCAGGACTCAGCCGAACCTTATCTCGGGCCCATGGGAGACAGGTCTCAGAACAGCCGCCGTCCTAACGTGATCAAATAGACGCGATACGCGCCTCCGAACAATATTACAATTTCTGAACTTACAGCTACTCTTACCTCATTTCTTCGAGCCGGTCTCACTTCCTTGACCCCTCGCAAGTTGTGTAACTGTGTATGTGTATAATGAGTGTATATGACCTTGCGATGGTTTGCTGGTAGTTCCGGACGATTCTTCCACGTCGCTGCAAGCCACGCCGTTAACGCGAGCCACCACACTCACTCCGTATTAGTCTAACCACAAAAGCCTCGGTGCTTCCCAATAGCACTCCCGTGACAAGGCAAACCAATGATATTATCAATAACCCGTTCGACATTCACAGCGTCGCTAACCGTACTGCTTAACTAGTATAATTGGGTGCCGCGAAATGACTCCACAAGTCGATTTAATCAATGCGCGTGCGCTTTCACCCGATCTATGGCTACTATAATATTCGTTCGACGCCCAGCGCGACTCAATACGAACTACTATTCACGCCGAGCCCAGCGCTCGACCTCTACCTCCGCCCCTTCGCCCCTGTCGCACCGAGGCGGAGAAAATCAAAAATCTGAAGGTAGATTATAAACATGGTTTTATAAATGAGTAGCTTAGATTAGATATTTTTGGGTCTACTTCAGTATTACAATAGAATCATTGAGACTTTGTGGCAGTTCTTGATTACCATTCTTGTACGCAGGTTTGGCAGCTTGGATCATCAATCTCAAACTTCACATTAGAAGGCCACGAGAAGGGAGTGAACTGTGTGGACTATTACCACGGAGGAGACAAACCTTACCTCATCAGTGGTGCCGACGACCGCCTCGTCAAAATATGGGACTACCAAAACAAAACGTGTGTGCAGACGTTAGAAAGTAAGTGGAAATCTTCGGCTATTAGAAAATGATATGGAGGAAAGGTAGGACTTTAAGTTTTCCTCTGTATGTCTATCAACATAATATTCACCTGGCACCTCGCACTGTTTACCTAACTAATATGTCAATGATGCAGGTCACACACAGAACGTGTCAGCGGTATCCTTTCACCCGGAACTTCCAATCCTGCTGACTGGCTCAGAGGATGGCACCATCAGGATATGGCACGCTGGGACCTACAGACTGGAATCTTCCCTAAACTACGGCTTCGAGAGGGTCTGGACCATATCCTCAATGCATGGCTCCAACAATGTAGCTATCGGGTAAGTTATTCATTTAAAACTATCTTAGCTTGAAAAAGCTCAAAAAGCTGCTATTCTGATGAGTAGAAACACCTAACTTCCAATTTTTTATCATTCTTGGTTAGTGTCTGTATCCCTACATGGTACATAGAGCCTAGTGACAAACTGTTGGCACACAATCAATTCACAATCGTATGTTTGTTACACTAAAATATTGGTAAATACAACGTATTGTTTAGAAATCCATATCCAGTATTTGTTTGTGTGTCTGCCAGTTACGACGAGGGTACAATTATGATCAAAGTGGGACGCGAAGAGCCAGCCATCTCCATGGACGTCAACGGAGGCAAGATCATCTGGGCCAAGCATTCTGAGATGCAGCAAGTCAACTTGAAGGCCCTACCTGAAGGTAACATAAGTTCACCATACACCTTAACTTATCTGCCAGTCAAATACTCGTAATACATCATTATTCTGCCAGCAGTAATCCACTGTTGGACATAGGAATCCCAGCGTTCCTGAGACTTAGATTTCCCGAATCCTTTACCAAGACACTAGTCTAGCTCTTCACCATCCGACTGACTATTCCCAGCTTTGTTAGGATCACATTCCAACCACACCGGAAGTAGATGAAAACTAGTATTTTAGATGGAACCATTGCTCAGTTAGACCTCCACAACCAGAAGCGGATGTCAAGTATAGATAAGTGATAGTGAACGGGCCAGCTTTCTTTCCAAGACACAGGTAGCGCAAACAACTTTTTGAAGTGCCGCTGTTGTTAGTTAGATCAGTATGAAATTTGATACCCGAACATAGGTAAGGTTTCCGTTCAGTCGCGCATAATACTTGTAGCATATGTTTTCAATTACTTTCCTTGATATTTCAAGAATCTATGGCACAAAATTACTCACGACTTCTCTGCTTTCTTTAAATTTCCAGATACAGAGATAAAAGACGGCGAACGCGTTCCTGTGATGGCTAAAGACATGGGGTCCTGTGAGATCTACCCGCAGACCATTGCGCACAACCCCAACGGTCGTTTCGTGGTGGTTTGTGGCGATGGCGAGTACATCATCTACACAGCCATGGCTCTCCGGAACAAGGCCTTTGGCACAGCACAGGAGTTCGTCTGGGCGTTCGACAGCTCGGAATACGCGACCCTTGAAAACTCGAGTACCATAAAAGTGTTCAAAAACTTCAAAGAGAGAAAGAGCTTCAAGCCTGAATATGGAGCTGAAGGTGGGTTGACTAGTAAATGTGATTTATCTTTGTGACCGGTAAACCAGTTAGACCTGCCCCTAAAGTATTCAAATCTCTACATACATTCCTTTATTTTTGATTCTTTTTAGCTATCATATAGATCTATGCAGGAATCTAAGCATAATAAATAATACTTATTTGTGGTAATTGTCCAGGCATATACGGAGGATTCATGCTGGGCGTGAAGTCAATTAGCGGAGTGGCATTCTCTTTCTACGACTGGGAAAACTTGGAACTGATCAGACGGTAAGTTTGCATTCAATATCATTAATAAATTTACAACAATAACAACTTATTGACATTATCTTTTGTGATAACTTTCAAAACTAACATTACTAACATTTGCAAGCTAAATATCTAGCAAATGTCTTTGATACCTAGCCATTGCGAGTTTATGGACTTGCGGACTGCGAACGACCACGACTTGTCGCAATACCGGCCCGATATCTTGTCGGACGACCGGTCATGCGCCCATAATTATCCCTGATTTCGACTGAAAGTCGCTTCTGCGACTAAAGTCATGGTCGTGGCCGCAGATCTAGAAATATATAAACACAGTACCTAGCAGTTGTTAAACATGAAACATTGCTCCTCTGACAAGGTACTGTTTAAACTATCAAATAAAATATTATAACTACAAATAAATATTAAAATGGTTAAACTTATTAAATAACAAAAAAAAAACCTATTTTAATGGAATGCGTTGTTGGTGTAGTGGTCGTAAGCCCGACTGCTGAGTGTAAGGTTGTATTTGGGCTCGCACCCAACAACTTAGGACGGTACACTTCTGCCTAACCCCTTGAGGTTTACAAGCGTGATGTGATTTATGTTTTTATCGTAAACACCATCTTTAGTACAGTTTATATAGTTTTCACATCACAACATAATATCTTATGTTGGATTCGATTTCCTACATTTTTATTATTTCAACTTGCTAGAATATTACGCTAAATATGCTGAAAAAACTGTTTTCATAACTAATAGTATCGAAATAAAGGTAAATAATAATATTCCAAAAAGGCAAAAGTTAACTAGAAAAATAAAATGCAATGTTAACACATTGTAGCTAACGAGTAAGCCGTTTCTATAGCATCAAGTGAATGAATTTGTTCATTCTCGAATCAAAACCGAAACCGGGCGTAAATATTATTTTCTGAATGTATAAATTCTATGCTTATCACCTCTGGAATATTGACGGCACGGTTGGCGCAGTGGCTGAGCGATTGGACTGCTGCGCCGCGTATCCCGGGTTCGATCCCTGCACGGAATAAATATTTGTTGGCCTACAGATAGTTGTTTCGGGTCTGGGTGTTTTGTGTATGTGCGTTTAAATGTTTGTGAACCCACCCATGATACATGAGAGATTCCTAGTGTGGGGCAAAGTTAGAAATGCAAAAAAAATATAATCACACACATGGATTCCTGGACACCTGGGGGTGGCCGGTGTCCAGCAGTGGACGTCTTTTGGTTGAAATGATAATGATGATAAATGATATGTTTATCATCTGTGAAATTGCAAACCTAGCGTAACAAGCCTAGCGAAATGAACAATTCATTTTCTTATGTTTACTAACATCAATTCAAAAGCGAATATTATGTTTTTAAACTACTATGTATACATCATATTAGGGTGCAAAAAATCCTTTACGAAGCCGAAAGACACTTATTCACCCCCTCTGCGATGTTTTTTTTTCTCGATCATACCTAAAAAAAAAACATTAGTATGCAATAAAAATAGTAGCCCATCGATATCAGGAACAAGTTCCAGGATGTTGTGGGTTACGTCTCCAAAAGCAGGAGAGGATTTTTTTATTGTTATAACTTTTATTTATATACCTCCATGACCCCTAAACTATTAGGCCCCCTAACTATTCAATGCAGCCATCACCACAACGTTTTGAGTAACCGTGATTTTTCACCTAAAAAAAAAAAGTCGTAGAGGTACCTATATAGTTTGACCAACTGAAACTTTAGATGCTTTCGTGCAGGATCCGTTTATACGTTTTTGTACACCATTAAGCACTTTAAAGGGCGCTACATACATGTTTGTAGCGGCACATTTAGACGGCAAAATTAAATGTACATTTGGGCTTAGCCAGAAGTGTGCCGACCCTACCCCAACCAGATTTAGCGACGGTACTTGGCCGATCTGTACGAGCCAAATGCAAACCGAATATACTCAGAGGTTTTTTTTTTTTTTGGTGGGTGGAAAATCATCAAATGACCTGTCTGAAGTCTGACACTCCCCTTCGCTCTTGGGCAGAGCGAAGGGGAGTGTCAGACTTCTACTGACTAAAAACCGAACCCATGTTCCTTCTTTGCCCTTGCGCCGAGGTCACGTCATCTCGTTCTATAATCCGCGGCCCCGATCTAATGATTACTAAAGCCATCACTTAGTAAAGATTTTAACAGTTTCGTAAAGGTTTTGTATGTCAAATCTTTACTAAAATACGGCTTAAGTAATCATTAAATATCTCTGTGTACGGCAGATAGTCTAGTTATTACTTGCTGTTATGTTTTGTAATGTTGTTCAACAAAATGTGTCGAATGGAATGTGCCGATGCGAACATGTGTGAAGCGTCTTGAGCTCTACCACGAATATCGAGTAAACCATATCGACATTTCTGTACGAAATTATAACCAATTCAGCTATTTGTCAAAGAAATATAAGGGCAAAATAACTGTGAAAGGACTGTAATTGCTCATTATTAAGAGGAAACAAAGCTTGCGTGGAATTTGAAAATTAGGTATTTTATATTATTAAAAACGTTGGCCCACACTAGGAATTTCTTCAAACATTTAAACTCACAATACACAAACACCCAGACCCGGAACAACTATCTGTAGACCATACAAATATTTGTTTCGTGCGGGGATCGAACCCGCGACACGCAGCGCAGCAGTCTAATCGCTTAGCCACTGCGCACCAACCGAAGAAACAATTGCCGCAAATTTTTCTTTAATTTATTTCTGACATATGACCATCAATGCATATGACTCATATTTTAAGCAACAGTATGTTATTTTATGTTAAAATCTTCGAATCTGTCTGGTAGTCTGGTAATCACGGCCGTGAAAATGGGGCAATTTTTTGTCGTTTTTAGAAGGGTCAATTTTTTTTAAACTTATTATGACTATATAACAAGTAAAGAAAATATGACTGCTGAAAAAAGATAAATTGACAGGGACGGGAAAAAATATATTGCTCTAGATGCCTCTAGAGTCTAGTGCAATAATTTTCAGGAAAAAGGGGTATACTTTTTTTAAATTGTATATAGAGAACCGCAGCCCTTGTTTCCTCTTAAGGGTAGATCTCTATGGATAATAATAATTCTTCTCCAAGAGAACCGATATCACAATGTTTCTTACATCCATATTCGTTTTTCAAGTTATTTTATATTAGAATAGATATTATTCACAATGTTATTATTAAATTCGCACACAATCAGAAGAAATGTAAAATAAATTATTAGTGTTGTATTGACAGTTTGACACTATTGTTTTTTTTAATATTAAATTGGCCTTCTCTTGACCTCTATCTTGTCCTGAGGACAAAGATGAGGTCTACAATGGAACGAGCTGACCCAAAAGAAGCCTATTAACTCGCGACTTAAATAGATTGGGGTCGTATGAGCTTGGGAACACCAACCCAGGCAGGGAGCTGTTGGTCTTAAAGAAAAATAAACAAAAGTTTATTCTGAATGTGTGCGAAATTGCGAATGCTATATTATAATTAGGTATTTAGCATATTAATCAAACTGGGGACCTTGACAATGGTGAAGGGTCACTCCCAAAAGTGAAGAAGCCGAAGTACAATGATTTTATGAATACTAGCTACTGCCCGCGACTTTGTATGCAATCTAGAATTAAAAGTAAAGTCTGCAAATCCTAGGATACGTATCTAGCAAATTTTAAATGAATCGGTGTTATTTATTAAAACTTCATGATTATTATAGTGGTACATAGGTGGACTTAGTGCCACAAGGCATTCTCTACTAGTCAACCTTTGCGTTAGATAGGACAACATTGTGATAGAGTACAAAATAATATCTCAGAAATAATTGAATAATATCATGTAGACCCTTCGCCACTGTTAAGTTACCAATAAGATATAGAGATGCCTTCGCTTAATTGGCACGCGAAACATCAATTTTATAAAACATATTGTCCAAATTCAACGGATGGTCTGTAGCTGTAGTAACTAGTGAAATCATGTGCAGAGGAGACATAAAAAGCTTCAGTCGAATTCAAAATTAGGGAAATGTAGGCATCTCTGTCGTACACAGTCTCTCGCAAGACCCGACAACCGGGCGCGAGGGTCCTGTCTTGTTACGATCGCAGAAAACTATTATATTTCTCAAGTGGTCACAGCATTACTTAATTTCCTCTAGTTTTAGCAGGCCCATGAAGAAATAAGTCTGCACATCCAAATCAAAACTCGAAGTAGGCCTACTGCGTCTACCCCCACAAAGACGGTGGTAGGGCTCATTCACGAATACGAGTTGCGTTGCGCTTGGCGTTATCACACGCGCACACTCAAACATATGGCAATGTACGACGTTGTTTGCGTGTAGGGATCGGTGTGACCGCAACGCTGCGTGCGCCGATGCGTTTACCGCAGCGTGCGTCGCGGCGATGTCACCGGACTCCGCCACAAGCAACGCTGCATTTCAAAAGGCCGCGAGGAAGCTTCTAGCTTCTCCGTAAGCACTCTCATACATCGCCATATGTTTGAATGTATTGCGGACCGTGCTGCATAACGTGCCTCGGTTCCGTAAACGAGCCCTTACGGATTATTAAGATTTGAGTACAAAACCAGTTTTCGATGTTAGCTCTGCACGATGAAACTCCTTTGTTATAAGTTTATTTGCAGCGCTTTTTAACTGTTCTAGCTTTCGCTTTATGCGTAGACCCTAATTTTGTTGAAAATCCGTTTTAGTTGACATCTATCGCTTTCAAGACGATTGCATAATACAAGCGCACAGTGTTATGAATATACACTAGCTGTATACGCGAAGCGAAGGCTTTCTTAGTTCTCGCGGAGAGAGGTGAGCTTTCCATCTTGAAGGAAGTAGCAATCAGATGAATTCATGAAATCAATTTTGTTTGGGCTATAATTTATGACGTCACTAGAGTCAAACGCTTTCGATAAACGCTAAACGCGCATTCACGTCTTAGTACAACCGAGTTTTTTCTTGTAATTCGTCATCACTTTTGAAGCCTTCGCTCGCGGACTGTGCGTTCATACCTCTGTGCGCCTTTGCATCTACAACCAGTTGTTCTGTCCAGGATCGAGATCCAACCGCGCCACGTATACTGGTCGGAGAGCGGGAACCTGGTGTGCCTGGCCACAGATGACTCCTATTACGTGCTCAAGTACAACGCGGCGGTGGTGACGCGCGCTCGCGAAACCAACTCGAATATCACTGAGGACGGCATTGAGGACGCATTTGAGGTATGTTACTTGTTATAATCAATTGTTTTAGGTGGGTTTTCAGCCAGCGCAGTCTTTGGGACCCTAGCTAGATGAACTAAAGACATTAGAAAGATAGCCTAACTGGACGTGGAAACCGGACATAGGGTGTTGTGACGCGGCTTGGATGAGGTCTATGATTTGCAGTGAACTGTGATGAACTGATTTCATTAATTAGATGGACTTACGTCTTCGACAGTGCGGGGAGTCGGAAGCTCGCCTGACGTTCCGAGGGGTATCCTTTTATCCGGAAACTGAGCTATGCAGGGCAAATAAGCAGAATCGCCCGATGTAAAATGCTGGTATGCAACTGCATCCGATTTTACTGGAAGCTCACCTCAACAAGATGGAAAGCTATACAGAGAATGATGATGTGGAATATCATCCTGGGGAAGGTTAGCGGGATATAAGTTTTTAAACTGACATGGTCACTGACACTACTATTAATATCCCGTTTATGATATTAATAGTAAGGTTAGCGGGTTCGCTGGTATCCAATGTCCACCAGTAGATAACTTGCACTTCAATGAATGTATTATTACTTGAATGGCACAATAGTCTCATCCCTGGCTAAGGTTGTGCGTTAAAACCTAAATTTACAATACAATTATTATTGCGATATTTCGTCTACCAACCCGCACTGGGTCCACGTGGTGGATTACGACCCACTTATTCTTCAAGAAAGCCTCAATCCCAGAAGTTTGAATAATCGAATCAAAGCAAGCAACAATCTAGCTAGATAAATATCATTCGAACACCAAAAAAATTACACCTAAACATTTGTCAGCAAATTGAACCATGAAAAATTAATTTAAAAGTTATATCCAACGCTGTTACAAGCGTGATAACAACTCATGGTTGTGATAAGGTACGAACCGTTGCGAAACTCTTATCTGTTGCCTCCACTGTTTTACTACACAATAATAATTTAGTTAAACTCGGGGCCAAACAAATAATTAATAATCAAACTCAATTATTATTATTGCCGCTTGACGTCCTCGGTTCGATTCTCGGGTCCGGCAATGTATTATTGGGTATTTCTTTTAGGAATTGGTCAGTATCAGCCACGGTGTCTGAATTTGTACCCTATACAGGGTGTCGTTACCACTATACAGGGTGTACCCTTTACGAAGTTGTCTTTACAATGAAATGGAACTGATTGTAATTCCCCTTTAACTTTAACGAACTCTTTAGTAAACGATGAAGGAAAACATTGTGAGGAAAGCGGCATGTCCTAGAACCTGAAATTCGAAGACATGTGTCTTCTACCAAACCTCTCGCGGACTCGCGTGTTTGATATTAGCCCATCCCCATTCTCATAGAAAGCAGCAGCAGTGTCAGCAGTGCTGCAGTGGGAACGTTATGACTGATTGCGATTTTTAGCAAGATTTATTTCATGAAGAAAAATCCTCCTTTTAAATTTTTTCGGGTGGGTGGAAAATCATCAAATGAAGCGGAAAGGAGTGTCAGACTTCTACTGACAAAAAACCACCCATGTTCCTTCTTCGCCCTTGTGCCGAGGCCGCGGTATCTCTTTCGACATCCCGCAGCCCCGACGGGCGTCGGCCCTTGCGGGCTCTTCCATGTTGCTGACATCTCTTTGAGGCGCGCGTGGAACACGAACGCGCCGTCAACACGGTCTTTTGTTGTCATAAGACGGACGGACGGCGAGCTAGCCCATCACCGTCCACAGGCCCGCGTCTACGGTGGCCGGAAGCCGTCACGTGGCCCCCGACGCCCGGAGCGCCTCCCGCGGCGGCTGGGACGAGATGTTCTCTCCCTCTCTCGTTCCTCCACCTCCTTCGCTAGCATCACTGCTTCGCAGAAGGAGGCGACGGCATCCCATTCCTCATCGCCCCGGACCATGGCTTGCACCAGGGCCGGAGAGAAGAATACCCTTACATTCTTTTGTGTGCGTAATATTTTTCAATATTTTGTGAAAGTTAATTACAAAATTATAATACTATGTCTTCTTTTATATCCAGGTTGTTGGTGGCGTGAACGAGATCGTGAAGACTGGTCTATGGGTGGGCGACTGCTTTATCTACACAAACTCCGTGAACAGAATAAACTACTACGTGGGCGGAGAGATTGTCACGATATCCCACCTCGACCACACCATGTATATCCTAGGATACGTCGCTAAGGAGAACAGGTAATTATCATTTCTTTGACCCTCACACCCTACCCCACTCGTCTCCTCCTCTTCTTTTATGAATAATTTCGTTGCGGCATCTTCTTCTTCTTCCTGCCCTTATCCCGTGTCATTTGGAGTCGGCGCAACGTTTTTTTCTACCATTTTGTCCTGTCAGCCGTCCCGCTACCATTTATTCCTTCATAGCACTCCTCGCAGTCCTCACACAGTACATCCATCTTTTCTTTGGTCTACCTCTCCACAGTCAAATGCGATAAATTCATCCCTCCTCTTCACATGACCATATCACGACATACCACATAATTTCGTTAAATTGTTTGTCTGGGACTTCTTCGAGCTTCATTGTCTCGGCGCTTTTCTGGTGGACGCCACTTTGATTAAGGCTTTCACAAGTTATTGTTGGGAATCGTGTGGCGGGCTTGACCCTCGCATGTTGACAAGGTTAGAGGCAGTTGTAGATTTTAGAGCTGCCAAGTTAATTCTCAAATTAAATGGTGGCTTGGTGCAGAAGTCTGCCCAGGATGAGTCGGACTTACCGTTGTATCCGGAGGCTTGATCTTCGTGTCGCTACCTACGACAATGTTTTCTAATTTGTCCGCCCTATCTTCGTACGGTGTCATAGTGGCAGACCAGCGATTACTCTAAGGCCATGTTCTGAAACATTGAGTGCTGAACTGCTGACTAAGAGGTGGAGCATAGTTTGTCGCACAACTCACCTCGACTCCCAGTTGTTCCTTTGAGACTTGATTGTCATTTATGACCAGTTCAATATCTCTAGTTTAATATTCTCTATAAGCATTAGCATAAGCAGCCTGTCCCCACTGCTGGGACTCCAGGCCTCCCTGTAAGCGTCTAACTAAATGTTTGTTTTGCAGACTGTACCTAAATGACAAGGAACTGAACATAGTGTCGTACTCGCTGCTGCTATCGGTACTGGAGTACCAGACGGCGGTAATGCGCGCCGACTTCGAGACAGCTGACCGAGTCCTGCCCACCATTCCCCAGGAGCATCGTACCAGAGTAGCACATTTCTTAGAGAAACAAGTACGTATTATTATCTTAAGTACCTATCTAGTATCTTTTACTTCTTGTTCGTATCGACGTTACATCTTTGTTATACTATTGTTACCCACGTTTATTGCGGAGTCAAGGCCATATAAGTACTACGTCTTTTTCGATTACAGCCTAGTCTTTCCGCCGAGAATACTATGTCAGTAGTGGTAGCTTTTTAGGGTCATTATGCTACATTGTACAGTAAATTACAACTCCAATCAAAATCATCTTAATCAAAATATTTTATTTCTCATAGGCCTACATGGGCACTATTGTAAACCGGCAAGAAACTCCAAAGGTTACTCGTTAAAAATGGTTTGGTTAAACTATATTTTCATTTTACTTCTTCCCCAGGGATTCAAACAACAAGCTCTCGCAGTATCTACAGAACCTGAGCACCAGTTCGAGCTGGCCCTCTCCCTGGGTGAGCTGCGGAGGGCCATGCAGCTAGCCGAGGAGGCGGCAGTGGCTGAGGGAGCGCCCTCCCGCTCGTCCTCCGCCCGGTGGTCCCGCCTGGGTGCCGCGGCTGCTGCTGCCGCCGACACAGAGCTGACGAAGGCCTGCTATCAGAGCGCTAAAGATTACAGTGCGCTGCTGCTGTTTGCTGCTAGTACTGGTAAGGGTGCTTTTTATTACTTTAACTAGCGAGTACCAGCGACCGATGGATGGAGAGTGTGAGGACTGATATGAAGGAAAAAGGAACAAATTATGACGTGACGATTGACAGAGCAGAATGGAAGAAAAGAACGTGTTGCGCCGACCCCAAATGACATGGGATCTGGAAGATAATGATGTACCTACTAGTGACCGACTCCGGATTCGCACTAGTGCAATGTAGTACAAATAAACCTTCCTCTTAAATTACTCTTATATCTATTACTGAAACTACATTACAATCCGTTGCATAAAAGATCTAAGCGTGCAAACAGCGGGAACTACTTTGTTTTATTCTATGTAAAGATTGCCACCTATAATTCATGTCTTCAGTCGCCACATCGAACCGTACAATGACATTACATAATTTTTTATCTGATGAAGTTAGTCTATTTCGGGTCGTTTTCTTATTCCACCTGTCAGACGTCATACAATCTGTCCATCTATTTTTTAGGCTTCTCTTGGGGGAGGGAGACTCTTCATCCATCAACATTGTTAGTATAAAAGAAATGTTCTTTACCTTATACCCTTGTTTTGTGCGCAGGTGACAAGGAACTTCTCCGGGTCGTGGCACAAATGTCTTCCGAAGAAGGGGCGGAGAACATCTCGTTCGTCGCCTTCTTCATGCTGAATGATCTCGATTCCTGCCTCAATCTGCTGATACAACGTGGCAAGCTGCCTGAAGCCGCCTTCTTTGCCAGGTAACATGTACTTCCTAGCCCGTTATTTTCCGTAGAGTTCACGGGACAGTATTTTCCCAGTTATTATGTTGTGAGGTGGACTTGGCCTCTTAGAGAAGCTCAGAGTCACGCGACGAGCCATGGAGAGAGCTATGCTCGGAGCTTCTTTGTGCAAAAAATCCGAAATAAGGAAATTCGCCGAATAACCTGGGTCACCGACATAGCTCTCAAAATATGCAAGTTGAAGTAGCAATGGGCAGGCCACATCGCTCGAAGAACCGACAACCGATGGGGAAGAAAGGTTCTCGAGAGGCGACCACGAACCGGAAGACGCAGCGTTGGTAGACCTCACACCAGATGGACCGATGACGTCGTGAGAGTCGCGGCCAACCGGTGGATGCAAACGGCAGGCTGCCGTTCTGTATGGCGTTCTATGAGGGAGGCCTTTGTCCAGCTGTGGACGTCTTATGGCTGATGATGATGATGTTTTGAGGTTGGAACTGCTGCTACATCTTTTTTTTGGCAAAACTGCTTTTAAATGGTCATAATATTCTATGCTCACGTTATCCTGTACAACATGCCTCGGAAAGCATGTCAATCTATTGGTTTGGGCTGTCATTTGTACATCTTTGAAAGTCATTACAGGCATTGTGCTGTTGTTGCACTGGCCCAAAAATCTGACAACCAGTCTTACCAAGGGATATCGTATTACTCAGTAACTAACTGGGTTGTGGAGGTCAGATAGGCAGTCGTCGTATAATATAACTATCGGCACGATTCTTGAGCGCTGACGCAAAAGTGAGTTATTGGGTCCCTTTGGTGGTATGAAGTGAGACGCGGGGCGGGGAAAGTGCAGTGCTGGCCCGTAGCGCATCGCGTCATAGACGTCACTCGGGATTTGTTATTTACTCCTGCTGCACTTACCTCACGACCAATAAATAATAAACGGGTGTGCGTTTTATTTGTCATAAAGTGTACGATGCGCACAGCGATCCCCACTCTTCCGCCGAGCGCTCAAGAACCGTGCCGGTATCTGTACTGGTATTCAGCTGCATCCGGTTAGACTGGAAGCCAACCTAAGTAGATGATGACTCGCGTTATCCTGTGTCTAATCAATGTTGTATTTGTATAATGTTTATGATGTTCTTGATTGCAGATCATACATTCCATCAAAGATGTCAGAGGTGTTGAATCTGTGGCGGCAGTCCACCTCGACCTCCAACAAGAAACTGGGTCAGTCGCTTGCCGATCCAGAGCAATACGAGAATCTGTTCCCGGAGTTTCTGGTAAAATAGACCTTATTTTAAGTTGGGATAGGACCGTTATAAATGAGGCCTGTTGAAGTTCAATTTGATAAAATCACGTTAAACGTCCTGGCAACTATATTTTATTTGAATATATAGCATATCGAAAATAAGATTTTTTCCGGAATCATCGTGTATTTTCTCAAATCAACGATATTTTAAATATTCGCAATTAACAATGTGTTAAAATTTTATCAACATATCCGTCCGCAAAACCTAAGAGTTTGTATTCGACCAAAAATGTTCGTAGATATATAGAGTGTACTTTGTCGTATATTGTAAGATTAACATAATATAGTATTTACTTGACTTGATAATAAGAGCCACACATTGATTCCTTAATGCTTATTTCAGCAATCTTTGGACCTGGAGACTTTCCAGCGTACATACGGGCATGAGCAGAGTTGTAACCTAACAAACTTGCCAGAAAACTCAAAGACTTGCAACCTTGACCGCAACCTGGCTGCCGAGAAGGCCGAAGCCGAAAAGACAGGTTTCAAGACCCCATCAGTGGCGCCACCTGTGCCAGTTGTGCAAGTTGCGCAAGTCGCGTCAACTGCACAAGCGTCACCTGCCAACACCGCCACAGAAGCGCGGGTACCCGCCGAAAATAGGTAATAAAAAAAAGAAAAAAAAAAGAAAATAGGTAATAAAAAAAAAGATAATAAAAAAAAGAAAAAAGGTAATAAAAAAAAATAGGTAATAAAAAAAAGAAAAAGTACAATGTTTATTTTCGTATTTCTAGGTTCATTTTGACGATAAAACACATGTTGTCGCGTGTTACAACTGTTATATTGGTCGCAAATCGTAGATGTGGTTTTTTGTAAATGCATCCGATCGGAATAAATCCGTCTTCGGCTTTATCTCTTCATGAACTAATAAACCAGATACGAATTTGTTCTAACTAGCATCATTACTCAGTGATAAAAGAAGTAAAAGATAAAACGATTCCAACCAATCGAATATTTTCCTTTCCTAAATTGGCTGAACCGCTGAAAGATGTGGCTATTACGAAAGACACAAAACTTAATTTTTCATTTCGTTTTTTTCGCAGTTATTATTGAATGTATGCATCTCACTTGAGTTTAATGCATTATTCTTGTTGTATTCCAGCAGCCCCGCGCAAGTTCTCCCGGACAGTACGACAAAGGACGCCCCCGTGCCCACCAATTATTTGGACGAGTTGGAAGAGCTGGAGCTAGAGATCGACGATATCAACCTCGATAGCACAGTCGACAGCGTGGTAGGTAGAGCCAGAGCCCTCAAAGCTTCGCGTGTGACCCCTGTGCCTGTAATCCCTTTACCTGCGACCCCCGCGACTGTTCCTACTTTGTCTGTGACCCTCATGTCTGTAACCACTTCGCCTGTGATTCCGCCGACTGTAACCAGTTTGCCGGTGACCCCGTCGCCTGTTCTCACTTCGTCTGTGACCCCCACGCCTGTTTCCATTTTGACTGTGACCCCGCGTCTATGACCACCTCGTCTTTTTTTTTTTGGGACAAGCCCGCCACACTATTCCCAAACCACTGTAACTCCTGTTAGCCAGAATCAACAGTGGCGACCACAAGAAAAGCGCCGAGACAATGAAGCTCGACGAAGTCCCAGAGAAATGATTTTAACTGTCTTGGATCCCGCAACGAAATTAATCAGAAAAGAATAGCGGAGGAGTAGGAAAAAACATAGTTTCCACTTCCCTCCATATCAGCAGGAGACAGAACAGAACAAGGCCAATAGGCACACAGGGACGTATACAACTGAGATAAGCCCAGTTGCCTAGCACCACGGATATTATTGTCATTAATATTACTGGGTCCTAAGTTGTGAGCTGTTATATTTGATTCCAATAATAGGTATGACAAAATTGCTTGAACGCACGGAAATTTGTTCTAGTTTCTACAAGGTCCGTATAGTAAATAACTCCGGATGTAACCTGTACACTATTTAACATAATATTACGTTCATTCTGCCAAAGACTACACTCCCATAAAATGTGATGTGCAGTTTGTTCAAATTCGCAGTCAGATGTAGAACATTGACAAAAAGGCGACTCAACAAGCTTGAAGGAAAATAATTTACTCTTAAAGTTACCATGACCTGTGAGAAATTGGGCGACACAGTGATCCACCTCCAGCCATGTCCTGGCCAGCCGCTCACGAACGGATGGAAAGAACTGGTGAAGATGTCGGCCCTTGATGGAATTATCCCACCTACATTGCCATTCAGACAGAAGTTCCTCCCAGACGTCAGTCTGTGGTTTAAGTAATCTAGCTATTTTAGCACGGTCACGTTGCGTTAAAAAGTCTGTGTCCGCGGTCTCTCGTGCGCAGTAGTACATTGAAGCACGGCGCTGTACTTCAAGATCGACTGGAAGTACCCCTGCAAGTACCGGTAAGGCTTCAGTGCTAACCGTCCTATACGCTTTACACAAGAAAATCAAAGCCAACCGCTGGCTTTGAAGTAATTTACGTCGTACCGCTCCAATGGTGGCCCTATCGGCCCAAACTGGTGCCCCGTAGCACATACACCCCAAGTAAGTAGCCCCATAGATCGTCTTTAGAGTTAAAAATGATAAACCCCATGTAGATTTGGATATTCTCGTTAAAGCATAAAAGTTCTTTTTAGCTTTTTCACCGACTGTTTTTATGTGTTCAATGAATGAAAAATTCCTCTCTAAGACAAACCCAAGGTAGCATACAGACTCCTTCTTTTTCACGGGAACGTTATTAAATTTAATACTAGGCCATGATTTAAGATTACCTTTTAAAAGAAGTTGATAAGTTTTATGTGGTGCAAAGGTCAGACGGTTACGATCACCCCACTGGGATATTAATTTTAGGCAAGTGTCAGCCAAATTTTCGAGTCCAGCCCGAGTACTTGACTGAATGAGCAGCAGGCCGTCGTCCGCGTAACCGGTTAATGAACAGCCGCATGGAAGTGGAATCGCGAGGAAGTCATCGAAGCCTACGTTCCATACATACGGACCCATAACCGAACCCTGAGGGCATCCCATGGTAAGGGACTTTGACATAGAATGATGTCCGAGTTTGAGTTTCGCGGAACCATTTAAGAAGTACGAGCAAACAAGATTGTATATGTTTTTAGGGCAACCACGAATTTTCAGTTTAAGGAGTAGCATCGGCCACCATGCGTTATCAAAAGCCCCAGAAATATCTAGAAAGATCCCAACTACGTACTTATGTTCGGATGTATTGACAATTTTTCTGACAGAAAGTGCCGCGTCTACGGTAGATTTTCCCACGGTAAAACCGAATTGGTTGTTGTGAAATTTCGGTCCGTCTGGTAGTAAACGTGGAACGATAAGACGCTCCAGGAGTTTCCCCAAAGATGGTAGCAGTGTTATAGGGCGGTAAGACTTAGGATCGTCCGGAGGCTTGTCGCCACTTTTCGGAATTATTCGTATAAAGCCACGTCGCCATATACGAGGAAAAACGCCTTCTGCGATACAACGGTTGTAAACACTTAAAATCGCGTCGGCCGCTGTTTTACATGCTTCTATTATCATCCGATTAGATATTTTATCTTCACCTGACGATTTGTTGAGTGGGAGTTTCCTGACAACTTTAATGAATTCGTCAATGGATGGAAGGTCTGACGCTGGTGATTCAGGTGGCACAGCCGCCCACGCCCTGATCTGCTTGTGGTAGTCATTATCATTATCAGGCAAATCATCAGGTATCAACGTATTTAATAGAACTTCGGTTGTCTCCTCAATACTGGTGGTGTGTTTATTGTTTACTTTGATGTTTTCGACGAACGCAAGATCGACTGATCGATTTGCTTTGAACTCGTGATACAAAGGAGACCACGGACCTTCTTTATCTAATTTTTCTACTATTTTCCGCAGTAAATTACCTTTAGATTTTTCTACTGATGCTCTGTAGCGGGACTTGGCAACTCTAAACGCATTTAAAGCAGAGGTTAGGAGGTCTCCGGTGACCTTTCGCTTTTTAAGCTTATTTAAATGTCTATATACGCGCTCGGCGATAACTTTTACGTTGTTCAATTAGGTAGTCACACCACCAATCACATCTGCGGATATTGGTCATAGATCCGCGACCAATGGCGATGTCAGCACAGTAAGTGAAGGCGTCTGACATAATTTCAGCACTTTCTTCAGCTGATAGCCCGTCTCGAGTGAAGTCTTTGGTGTTAGACGCAAAAAGCAAGCTAAAGAATTCCCAATTCGCGCCTTTACTTTTATACCTAAAGTTACCAATGATATGTGAATGTGACGGACCTTGAGTAAACATCGGAACAAATTCGTACACGATAAGCCGATGATCGCTACATGACGCATCAGGTAGGACACGCCACCTATCCAAGCGAACGTCTGCACTAGAAAGTGTGACGTCAATACAAGATTCGCCCATTTGGCTGCAAAAAGTAGGTGGTGCATCTGGGGTATTATGAATCGATAGGTTCATTTCAGCAATGAAATCTTCGACAGCGGAACGTCGGTCGGAATCCGTAGACCGAACCTTGCCATACCACAGAGACGAGGACGCGTTAACATCCGCGCCAACGATAATTTTACAGCCAGCGAGTGACCGCAAGACATGACGGAGGTTATGTATGTGAGGACCAACAGGGTCTGAATATTGAAAGTAACAGCTCACAACGTAAACTTTATAGGAAGCCGAGGAGACTTCCGCAACGGCACAGTGTGGCGTCATGAGGTTACGCAAAGACGTTACTGTAAACTTAGAAGAACGCGCTACGTAAATTCCGGCTCGTGACTTTGAATCCAGCTGAACTACTTTATGACGTAAGCGCGCGTTTTGATATTGCTCTTGAACAAGTACTATGTCCAAGCTGTAATCGATAATTAATTTGTCTAGTTCAGAAGTCGCTACCCTATCGTTGTGGAGATTTAATTGTCCTATATTTAAACTATCCATTATTTTAGTAGTTTGTGTTGAGGATTAACTGTTCGAGCTTAAGTTTGTAGGTAGTACACTCTGGTGACCCGCAACGATGGTCAAATGGTTTTTTATAACGCTTACACGCCACGCAAGTAGGTATAAAATTTAAATTGTCCTTATGCGGGCAGTCGTTTGTTTCATGTGCTTCGGAGCAATTAGCACAGGTAGGTGACTTGTTAACGCAGTATTTTTTAACGTGACCGAACTGTTGACAGTGCAGACAGCGGACTACATCAACGTCGTCATTGAACCGGCAAGTCGCCCAATCAATAAATAATTTTTCCTTAGTGGACACTAAATGTTTACGCACGTTGGACTCGATTTCAATGCCTATCCACTTGCGACCGCTATCTAAGGAACGCCGACGATAGATTTTAGTTGATTTAATAAAATCGTCCTCTTGTATTGGCAGTTCATTTTGAATGTTTTGACGGTACAATGCGTGCAAAAAAGCATTGTCTTCCATTGAGGATGGCACGTCCTTAACTAATATACGTGGCTTTCGGCCTTTCGGTTTTTCAAGTCGCAGGCCGGCGGACCTAATAGCGTCGACCGATTGCAATTTTTTAATTTGGCTGTCATTAGCGACACGTAATACGACACCAGATTTTGCAGTTTTTCTAACACCTACAATTTGAAACCCGTCGTCACTGGGATTGATCGCCTTCATGAGTGCTTGTTTAGTAGCAGAGGACGATGAGTAATCAGCTAATCGCTCAGCGGTGGGATAAGCCACGACACATGGAAGGGGTGCGCGCGAGTCGACAACCGGCGCAAGTTTAGTTTTAGGCAGTCGAAGTTTTAATGAATCCGCATATGAAACTTTATTACAGTTACTTGTATTGACATTGGTATTTGATTTAATTTTATCCAATTCGCGTTCCGTAACTGCCAATTTCGTTTCATTGGAGGATGATTTTATGGCTAACAAAGAAACAATGGACGTTATGCGCTGAGTCATGTCCATGATGGCAGATTTATTCGCAACATTAATTCGGGAACCTTGGTCATTAACAAGTTCATTAATTTTAGTTAGATATGCAGACGCTTGAGAAACTAAATCGTAATAGTCGTCATGGCTCGCACTTGGACTGGCACTTAATAACGGCGAAGACTTTTCAATGGAATTGGATGTATGAAGCCGTTTTGATCTGTCGTTGGGCGAAATGTACGTAGGAGACATTTCCCTGAACAATCGTTTCGGATTACCGGAGGTAGGTGTTTCATCATTCCGGCGCATTGTTTCTTTTCCGCGATCCGGGGGTTCGTCGTTTGTAGTCGACATATTATAAATTACGGATTTCACTCTAAAACGTAATTATATCGTTAACAGTAAAAGAAATAACAGGCGACAAATACGGCAAATTTATGACGAGGTACCCACACACCCAAAAAAATAAATGTACTCACCGAATGCCAACGAAATTAACTTATTACCAATAAAACCGACGTTAAAATGCCAGAAAAACTTACTACACGAGCACTCAACACTAAATCACACAATTGGAAACAAATCACAAGCCGAGAATTAAACGCAAAACACAACAATCGTAATTAAAAAGCAGGAGCAAAGCCAGTATAAACCGCGCGCAATGACGGCCGGAGGGACCACCTCGTCTGTAACCACTTTGCCTTCGACCTCCTCGAATTTAACCACTTTGCCTGTGACCCAATTACTCATGGTCTCCTTGCCCGAGATCGACCCCGGAGTTGCAGGCAATCTCGACCACCACAAGAACCCGTGCTCTCCAATTTGACTCTGAACAGATGATATGATGGACAAGCATCCCGTTGCGATGCAAAAGAGGATGGCAAGAATTGTAAAAAGTAGGATCTAGTAGGATTTAGGATTTTTCGCGAATACGTGTACGTCTTGAAACTTATTTTTTATCGAGATGGACCCTCTAATAAGTTTCCAATCAATGTGTCCACAAAAAAGTGTTTATTTAGCTTTATAAATAAACACTTTTCTGTTGGTTTTCTGTTCTGCTTCGGATACATTGAATTATTTCCTAAATCCATTTGTAGTTAATATTCGTATAAACACGTTTGAGTCAGTTCTTGTTAGTAGGGAACTGGACTTCGACTTCTTTTTTTTATAGCTTTTGATACTCATTCTTGTGATACTTTGAATCTCAATATACTTACTGAGAAACTTTTTTTTGTGTTTGTATGTAGATTTGATAGTCGATTTGATGGTAGCTGTTTAAATAGTACGGGAGTTACCGTTAATCTGACGAAAGTCTTTTTTTACTGGCTGGAAATCATATCATGTAATAGTTTAACGATATATCTACGTCTACAGGGATCAGCGCTTCAAAACAAGTGCATCTGACTTTTATCCATTCATACAAATAAATAAATCAAAGTGGCTGTGTGTTACTTCAAAAAAAGAGCTTTTACTGAATGCATATGCAAGTGTATACGGTACTTGTAACAAATTTTTTTTTTTAGTTTTTTTTCTGTTTGTTCCGGCTAATCTCCGGGACTTTTACTAGCAGATAGCTGGTGTTTAAAGTACTAATTTCCGTCCGAAAATAAATCCTATTCTAATAGGGAAGTAATCTTTTCTTTCTACTATATAAAAATAAGTCGGGTTTTCCTTCCTGACGCTATAACTCCAGAACGCATGAACCGATTTCCACGGTTTTGCATTCGTTGGAAAGGTCTCGGGCTCCGTGAGGTTTATAGTTGTTTTTTTTTTTTTAATATGTTTAAATATATTAGGTAGGGTAGTAGATAGGTAGGTAGGATAAAAAGCATTGCAACGCATGCGCGGGTTCAGCTAGTTTCTTATGATAATTTCATACTGGCAACAGCTAGTTTGATTTGAAGACACAAATAAGCACCAAACCCAAAGAAAAACATCGTATGGCAATGACAGTATTTTAGGCCTATACAGACGGTTCGGGTTGGTCGTTTTCTATGGAGAAGAACCGGCAAGAAACTCCATGGTCATTCTTTTAAAATGGTTTGGTTATCTATACTTCTATACTAATATTATAAAGAAGTTTTGTGTGTTTGTATATTTGTTAAATTGTAAGGGGTAATCTCGGGATCTACTGAACCGATTTTAAAAATTCTTCACCAATAGAAAGCCACATTATTGCTGAGTGTCATAGGCTACTTTTTATCCTTGTATTCCCACGGGAACGGGATCTACGCGGGTAAAACCGCGGGACGTCCGCTAGTCGTATATAATTATACCGCTAGTCAACTAAAATAGACAAGCCTAGTGGTCAGTAGTGGTATCTACATGAATAAATTGAAGGATTTTTGTAACAGCGCTTTTGGAGGATCCCAGGCTACCTGGATGAATTAGCGGTAGTACTCGTAGTTTATGACTCAGAATCAGAATGAACAGGTCAGCTCTCATTATGTGTTTGACTATGGCCTTTTTTATTTTTTATAGAGGGTGTTGGCAGTATTATTGTTTGTTGCATTTATGTATGGAAATAGGAACCTGTTAGCATTAGGCATCTATCTACCGTCAGCGATTAGGTAGTAACATGAGTAAAAAACGAGTTGTTATAAGCTCAGGTAAGTTTGTGATCAAGTAAAAACCCTCTTCTACGTTGTTTATGAATATATTAACGGATTGGTCGTGGCGCTCAGCAGTCGGCATGTTGCAGTCGACATTGATGATCTATGTGTTAACGATTTAAGTTACGCTGATGACAGAATGCTGTTGAGTCGGTGACCTGCGGCTTCAGATATGCGAGAAATATGCTTGTGGCCACGGGTTGCTGTATTATGTAAAGAAGAGACAGACTTCCGCACTCAGAGAGCTTTAATGCTTACTTATGCCATCACTTAGTAAATCATCGAGGCAATTCAGCTGCTAGACCAGACAAATATAGTGCGAAGGCTAAAACGAACAAAACCTTTTGAATTAGTGTAGTGTAAATAATGTAGAAATATTAGTGACAATGACACTCATATATCACATGAACAAAGTGTTTATATTATAATATTAGACTCTAAGAAAGTGGAACGGACTTGTATAAAGTACAATCAGCACTATTCTGTTTTAAAATAATTATCACGTAAAAAGTTAAGTTACAAATTATTTCAAACTATTGTATGCCTAACATGGTAGAGCAGTGCAACCGCACATAAAAAATAAACACAAAACAACCTTGTAACCACTGTCTCACAATAAAGATCTTTGACTTTTGACATTAGATTAAAATTGCTTACCTATTAGTCTAGATTCTTATTAGGCTAGATTGTAATTAATTATTAAGAACCTGGTTCTTTTTAATAAAGGATAAAAAAAAAATATCACATAGTAGAGGTTTCGACAGTTTTGTCATACAAAAGTATCTCAAATCTTTACTAAGTGTCGGCTTAAGTAATCATTAAATAACTCTGAGTGCCGCATAGAGAGACTTATGGACTACCTATTTACTATCTTGAAGACTGCTTGGTGCGCAGAATAAGGCCAGCTCCAACACTGCTAACGATGATTGAAGCATTCCCCATGCTTGACTGTCCTCTCATTCGGCATTGTTCCGATAGAATTGTTGGACCAACGCCGGAGAAAAGTTTTTATAATTTTATTATTTTAGCATGTGTATTTTTATTTAAATTTTAGTTGAGTTTTTATTTGAATTGTAGTTGAATTTTTATTTAAATATTATTTGAATTGTAGTTGAATTTTTATTTAAATATTATTTGAATTGTAGTTGAATATTTATTTACATTTTAGTTGATTTTTTTATTAAATTAGGTAGAAGTTTTAATGTATTTAATTGCATTGTATAAAATGGAATATTAATGGAATATTATTATACTCTAACTATAATAATATTCCATTAATATTCCATTTTATAGGTTGTTTGTTTTGTTTTTTTTTGTTGCGTTGTATTTATGTATAGGTATCTAAGTTTTATTGTTTTTTTTTTGTGTTTATATTGTGATATAATTATGACAAATTACCTGAATAAAGCAATTTACAGTACGGTGCCCTCCAAAAGTTATTATTCACTTCGGACGTTATGTCGCATTATCATCTGAAATCCTTCTTTCAAATGTTCGTTTTTATGGACTACCTAATCCAATTATATTTTCCAGCCGTTTAGGGTTGAAACTCTGGGGCCGTAGGGTAAGAGTGATGATGTCTACTTGATGCTTCACGTGACCCAAGGGGGTCTTACCTTGGCCTGATGCTAAGTGTTGCCATACAATGTGGCAATGCCACCACTCTCTTGGGCACATTACCAGCTGACAGCGTTGTTGGAGGAGTTTTTGAGGCCCCCATTTATAGTTTCTTGTTAGTTTATTTAATAGTTTTCATAAACTATATAGTTACTCTACCTAACAAATTTATCCAGCTATCAATAAGCTGTACCCCGAAATTCTAGTTTATTTATTTAATAGCCAGTTTTTAGGTGCAAAAAACTTGTGGAGGGCACTGTATTTCGTTCACGGGCTCAATCTTTTGTAACGGAGAAAAGATTGCCTACAATAACCTTCCGTACCGATACCTATCTACATTGATTTAAATTTAAATTGACCATAAAGTCATCTGAGGCAAAAAAGCGAATGTATAGATGTTTTTTGTTTATATTATGTAATCAAATATATTATTTGTTTCAGGACCTGTCGGATGATGACGCTGGTTTATATGATTAATATTTAAGTGTATTTAAATTGATTATTTTATATATACAGTACAGATCATAAAAAATAATGTACTACATAAAGTGCTAATTCCTTGTAAGATTAAAGTATTATACAGATTTGCTTTTTGTGTTTCCGTTGATAACTCAGTGGTACAAAATACATTGCCAACTGGACATCCCCCTTCTTCCTACTCCCTTCTATCCCAAGGGAAAACACTGGGTTTCTAAGTGTTTTGTGAAACATGTAGAAATGTCTTATCGGTCTTCGAAAGGTAACGATTATCATAACGTCAACTTCCAAACTGTTGCTACTGACAACTGCCTAAAACAGAAATTCTTTTGTTTTTTTGGGGTGGTGGGAAATCATCAAATGACTCCTCTCGCTGTGTGCAGAGCGGTAGGGAGTGTCAGACTTCTACCGACTAAAAACCACCCATGTTCCTTCTTAGCCCTTTGTGCCGAAGCCGCGGCATCTCTTTCGAACAACCTGCAGCCCCGACGGGCAACACAGAAATCCTACTCCTAAATTGTCAAACAAACAGGTGTACTTGACTTGTGAAATATCGATACCATTACATCTGCGTAGTTTAGCTAGTTTGAAGCTGTAGGCATAGTAAATTATGGGAAAAATGCGAATGTAGTATAGTAGTAGAGCTCAGGATTGTTGCCCTGAAACAGAGACACGGGGTCGCGACCTCGAGAATTGAAAAGAAGTTGAACAGAATGGTGACCGTTGGAAGAAATGGAGGGAGGCCTTTGCCCAGTTATAATAATAATATTTTATAGGTAATATGAACCTATTATATTGTCCCACTGCTGGGCAAAGGCCTCTTCTAACACGGAGATGGCACGAGCATTGATCACCACGTTTTACTCAAGACGTGTTGGATATGAGTAGGTACCTTTATTATTTTACCCAAAAAAGGAGATAAATAAAATAGTCCAAGATCCCAGGGCCGTCAGACGTCACGTATTTTCTGACGAAGGAAATGTGGACGATTGAGTAGTGTTAGTATGAACTAAGAAGAACACACTACTACCAGCTAGCTTGCTTGGACGGCCAATTTTCAGGTATCAGGTCATCAAGTTACACAAAAAAATTACTTACTTCACGTATTTTCGCCAAGCTGATGTTTACGTAATTTTAGGCAATACCCTTAAAAATAAGTCGCAAATACTCCCAGACACGTATAGCAGGGGGTCTAAAATGGCCACTTTAGCAGATCATAATATGAATTGCTTTAAAAGGCGTAAAAGGACCTTTCTTAATAGTAACTGCGTCTGTGACCATTTAGGAAAATAGATATTAATAGGAAAATAATATGAATTGCATTAAAATTCGAAAAATGGTCACAGACGCAGTTACTATTAAGGATCATTTTACGCTTTTTAACGCAATTCATATGATGATCTGCTAAAGTGGCCATTTTAGATACCCAGATCATACCTAATATGAATTGCGTTAAAAGCGTAAAAAGGACCTTTCATACCTAATAGAAACTGCGTCGTTTTAAAAAAAAAATATGATTTCCCTATTATGATCTATTTTCCTAAATGGTCTATATTATGAAAGGTCCATTTTACGCTTTTTAACGCAATTCATATTATGATCTGCTAAAGTGTCTATTTTAGAACCCCAGGCAGGCCGGTTTAGAGCACTGCTCTTTTTTATCAAAATTCTCTCATAATTCACTAATTTGACGGCACGGTTGGCGCAGTGGCTGAGCGATTGGACTGCTGCGCTGCATGTTGCGGGTTCGATCCCCGCACGGAACAAATATTTGTACGACCTACAGGTAGTTGTTCCGGGTCTGGGTATTTGTGTATGTGAATTTAAATGTTTGTAAGCGCACCCACGATACAGGAGAAATTGATCCTAGTGTGGGGCAATGTTTAAAAAAAAAAAAAATATAAATGTTAGTTAAAAACCTTACTCTCCGCGTAAAAAAACCCGCAGTCATTTAACAAAATAACCTTGTCAGATCAATGCAATCTGCAATTCTGCGTATTCATCAATAAGCCGGCACTCCGGCAGTCGGGTCCACCAGGGTGTCGGTGCATTGAGTTAATGGATCCGGTCTCAGCGCGACTAAACGTGATTACCTCACGGCTACGTGTGTCAGTAATGCCACACTTCCTGTTTAGTCCGCAATGCTAAATCAGTCAGAATCGCTTATTAGACAACTACGTCCAATCTTAAAAAACTGGCTAAGTGCAAGTCGGACTTGCACATGAAGGGTTCCGTACCATCGTAGTAGGAAAATCCCCTTTAATTTTTGTTAGAGCGGAAAAACATATTTTGTGATAAGTTTGTTTTTCATAGTGTTTGTATGAATGACAAAGATATATTTGTGGTTTTTTTAAATGGGCTATATATCAAAATTTAATATTTTGATCTAATATTTTTCTATATTTCACTATTTTCTATAAATATCGTTCAAACCAATTTTGCTTGAAAGTATATTTTTTTCAGATTTTTCACTCTCTTAGTTTAAAAGTTAGAGTAAAATGCGTGTCCCTCTCGGACAGTCATTTTACCACTTTGGAAGTGTATATCTTTCAAACGATTGACTTTGAGAAGAAATGGTTTCGGGAAACTCAAAGTTATTTTTAAAACCTGTCTATAGACACCCCACGAATGGGTTTGATGAAAAAAGTTATTTTTAGTTTCAGTATGGGGACACCCCTCTTTTTTTTTTGGGGGGGTGGTGGGAAATAATCAAATGACTCTTTCTTCCCGCTCTGGGTAGAGTGGTAAGGAGTATCAAACTTCTACTTAAAACCACCCATGTTCCTTCTTATCCCTTGACCTGAGGCCGCGGCTCATCTCTTTCTAACAACCCGCATCGCCGACGGGGGGGACATCCCCCATAATCACTTTTTTTTGTACAAAAATCGTTAAGCGGTTCACAGACACAGTTTCAACTGTGTAGTCTTAGCAGCTTCCGAATAAAGAGGCTGTGACATACGGACGAACAGACAGACAGACGGACATGACGAATCTATAAGGGTACCGTTTTTGCCATTCACTAACGGAACCCTAAAAAAGGAACCAAGATTTAACCTCTTTGAGCGCGATTGCAAGAATTTACTCTTGAATTCTTGGCCCCAATTGTACCGTTTTGTGCTTACCGAATACCAACCTACGTGTCAATGTGTCAATGGTATTCTGACTATTTTTACTTTAATTTCGATCTGGATATTATGGCGATACAGCAGCAGCGGTGAGCAGCGGTGGCCCTGTGGTGGAGGCCCCGACTTACGAACAGTAAGTCGGGGCGTCGGTTCGAACCCAGGCAGGCACATTACTTTGTGTAATTTATTTCATCACCGCTGCTCTCAAAACGGTGAAGGAACACATCGTGAGGAAACCGGCATGTTTTACAAAAAATCGAAGACTTGTGACATCTACCAATCCGCACTGGGCCCGCGTGGTATATTATAGCCCATTCCCTCTCAAAGAGAGGAGGTCTGTGTCCCAGCAGTGGGAACATTAATAGGCTGATGATGATTATGACGATAGTCCAACGTCACGCTGGGTTTTTTCACAATGAAACAAGACAACAACATCATGCTTATAACCCAGAAAGAGAGTGTTTTGTTATCAACATTCCGGGATCTTATAAAAAATTGTTTAAGAATATTTTGTTGTAAGAATGATTTTTTTTTCGATGGTCCTGGTTCATTTGCGTAATCTGGAATCACCACTCGGCCGTAGTAGTTCTCCATCGGCCATATCCGATTCAACCTTCGTCAAAGTATCATAAACCTTTAAGGCGCTAACAGGACCAAAACTAGCGCCACCCACATCTTATTTCTTTTACTCTAAAATTACATGAAAAACCCAAACACTTTCATGCTAGTAAAAACCGGTAGTATTTTTAAAATCACTTTTAATGATAAATTAAGAGAATTCTCTGCCTCGTTGGTCTAGTGGTCGCAAACGTGACCGCTGAGCATGAGGTCCTGGGTTCGATTCCCGGGTCGGGCAAAGTGTTATTGGCTTTTTCCTTAAGGAATTTATCAGTAACAGCTACGGAGTCTGGATTTGTGCCGGGTTGATGGCAATAGGCTCGCCCCCTATTACATGGGACTTAAAATACATAACTGGCGAAATGTGGGGTGTACTATTAGGTACTCCTCTGCCTAACCCTTCGGGGATTACAGGCGTGATGTTATGTTGTTGTTGTCGTTATGAGAATTATTTATTACCGCCAAAAGTGGCCACTTTTATCTAAGTTATTTACTAGCATGATACTTATATTGTGCTAGTGTTTTGGATTTGATGTTATTTTAGAGTAAAAGAAATAAGATGTGGGTGGCGCTAGTTTCGGTGCTGTTAGCGCCTTAAACGAACAATTCTTGTTGCGGATTGTTCGTTAGAGATACCGCGGCCGCGACACAAAGGGCTAAGAAGGAACATGGGTGGTCATTAGTCAGAAGAAGTCAGACACTCATTGCAGTCATTTGATGATTCCCCCCCCCCCCCCAAACAAAAGGCTACAATATACTCGTTTTACATTTTATATGATCCCTACAATATACTCGTAAGTGGGGTACGTGCGAATGCAATTTAATTAAAATCACTGGGCATTTAGACTTTTCCACACAGGAAACGGTCATGTTAAATTGGAGTTCCCTGTGGAGATTGGAAACGTCATGGAATAAGGAAAATTTGGTATTTTTGTGACGTCCCCGATCGCGCTGTTTGTTGATTCATGCTATTGTTTTACATACAGCTTGTCCTGTGGTGGGAAAGTAAATAGTCTTCGTCATAGGTCTTTTGAAAAACAACAGTGAAAGAAAGGTAATCCCAAAGTTCTTCACTATAGTTTTGATAGAGGTGAGTGGGGAATTTTTTTATTCCAGTCGAGGAGATATTTTCACCATAGCTGCGAGGTTGTTATGGATCCGAGAACTGCTGTTACAATCGCCCATGTGTATCAAAAGACGCTTTTCAATACACTTAACTAACTTTTATTTTCAATACAGTTCCGAAGAAATAAAATAATAGAACGAAACTATGATTTCATATTATGCTTATTTTTGACCGCGTTTGGCTTTCGCCAGGATATCAAAATACAAGTTGCTATTAGCTGGGTATCTTCAATTCAGAGGTGAATTTACTAATTTGACTGGACTGAAGCAGCCTAATATCATTTTATTTATTTTTATGTACCAATTAGCATGAGCGCTGGTTCGAGGCGATACAGGAAAAGAGTTATTGCAAGAATTTGGGGAGGCCCAGCAGTGGGACAGAAAGAACAAGCTATTAACAAAATAAAATATTTTGTATGTTTGATTTTTTTTTAATGAAAAAAGAAAATTCAATTATGAAAAAAAAATCTAACATTTTTGAATTATTGATTGGTTCATAAAATAAATAAAAAACAATCACCGCAGTGTAAAGGAATTGAAGCAATTTGAACTTAGTATATAAGTATTTTTTCTTCCAACTATGCTTTAATTTCATCAAAATCACACTAAAAACTCAGTACAAAGCGAGTCTTTAATGCTCTAGAGCAATAAAAATGTATGAAATTTCATTATTGCACAGTTTATTTTTTTTAATCGCACCGGTGCCAATCTGAATGGATTAGCTCTATTCAGCCAGCCGATATCAATACTTTTTTTTACGTATAACGTATTATTCGTTTCTATCCTACTTGTTCCAAATTTAAAAAATGATTGCTGCTAACTACTAAAAAATGAAAGAAATTTAAAAAGTGATTTGGCGGGAACTTTTGGGGAACTATGTTAATTTTGCTTGACAATATTTTTGGAAACGATAAAGTGTGATACTATCTGATTTTGAGTGCTTCGGCTTCGAAATTGGAATCATTTAGCGACAAATTAACTCCGGAAAACATTCTAAATGAAGCCGACAGTGTTATAGAAAATCTTTTAACTGTTTGATATGAGTTTCTTTTATCTACTATTCCTTTATGTAATAGTTGAAAGAAAAGCAGATTATGCACCTCGCCTTAAGTAATTTATATTGCCCTCGTGCCTGTTAGATTAGAGCCCTCGCTAACGCTCAGGCTCTAAATCAGGCACTCGGTGCAATAATAAATTACTTTGTGCTCGATGCAATAATCTACTATTTATGTTATCTGTGGAATGTAAAATTTCCGTATTTTTTGTGATAATGAAAAATCAAGAGTGTGAAATAGAAATGCATGTTGAACGTAATCGTAGTGTGATAACTGATAAGAGTCAGTTTTCGAGGAATTATATTAAAAAGGATTTGTTTTTTTAGCCTATGCTGTCTTTTTTATTTTTTTTGGGGGGTTGGGAAATGACGCCACCCGCTCTGGGCAGAGCGGTAGGGAGTGTCAGACTTCTACTGACTAAAAATCACCCATGTCCCTTCTTAGCCCTTTGTGCCGAGGTCGGTATCTCTTTCGAACAACCCGCAGCGCCCAGCCTATGCTGTCCTGTCCTGTATCTGCATTGTTATAGCTGTGATAAGCTGTGTGTTAATGAAGAAAGAAGGCGAGTTCAGATTGACCAACAAACATTTTAAGGGTCTTGGAGGTCAGAACGCAGTCGCTTCATGTAAAATACTGGTATTCAGCTGCATCCAGTTAGACTAGGAGCCAACCCTAGCATAATTAGGAGAAGGTCAGGCGGAGAATGAAAATCTATCAAAGAAATTTGACAGATAAGTAATAGTAGCTGGATGTCCTGGCGGCGTCTATACCTAATAATAGCTTGGTGATACTGTTGTTTCTGTTATCTATGGTGATACCTGTATATTCTGTGTTGGTCCTATAAAATTTAAGAAAACATATCGTACAGTCATATTTATGTACACACCTGGCGAAGTTCACTCGCGAGTTTGTACATGATAAGACCTACTTTTAGGATAATATTCCAAAATATGAGTTTCGTTACGTAACATGAAAATATAATAAATACAGTAGGTAGGCAAAAATTAAAAAGGTTTTTCTTGCATTATTTGAATAGCTGCAAGTCAGCAGTGCCGCAGGACGAAAATAAATATAATGGACAATTTATTAAACGGAGCCTGTAGCCAGAACATATGTTTTTAACCTATTATTTTAACTCTAACATAATTTTTTATGCTACAAAATATGATAAGATGAAGGACCATATACCTTAAGCTCCTTAATTTTATGTAGAACCTATAAAATAATAACAATTTCCTTAATGCCATAAAACAAGTTACAGAAAAATGTGAGACGGCTCCAGAGCTAGGTTAGAGAAACTGTATTTCAGGAGCCGGTGACTTTTCCATTTATTTGTACTGCAAAAGGTGCATTTTCGTCATTTTCTGCCGAAATTCTCTTTTAATCGTCATTTCAGCATGCACCTCCTTTATTTAGGTACACCATAGGTATCATCCTAATTAGTTTATTTACCAAGCAGTGCGCAGTAAATATCCTCCACGCAGTACATCCAAAAAAACTAAATCGTCGTTATTGACAACCTTTATCATTCATAATATCATTTTCATTTGAATGTCATTGACCTCTGTCCAGTCATATAAACAAACTATTTCATCGAACAAGGATGAAAAGTGGCGAAAACTCGTAGTGTTTGTGAATTAGACGGAAAACTGATTGGTAACGTAGTTTTTTATCGACAAGCTGCGCGCGCGCCGGATCTCGGAGCCTCGGCTGACGGCTGCAGTCACCTGTGAACGTGCGCGCACCCCGCATGCGCTCTCCGGTCGAACAAGTTCACGTCAATATATTATACATTACGGGTAAGTGACACTTTGCTGCAAGGCTAACTTTAGGTACTTATTTCCTAGTAAAAAGTATAATTATGATTAATTGTAATTTTTTTTGTGATGCTGAGCGATTTTTATTTTACTTTTGCCATTTTTTACAACTTTTTCTGGGTCAACTGCGCTTTTGTGTTAACGAAAATGCGTTTCGAAAAAATATTAAAGATTTTTTTATCATTTTATTATAGTGACTTGTGAATATTTTGTAGTACATTAAAATACTTTATTAAATGCAACAAGACATTATTTTATGCATACATACCTGTGGTCACTTACGAAATTTTGACAACAACGAGTCCCCGTTACCTAATTTAATAATTAAACAACACTTACGTTCTGCCACACTGCCTACAAACTAAATGAGTATTTCACATAGTTCTATTTATTAATAGTCAATTAACCTGAACACAAAACTCATTACTTAAAGAATCTATCGACAAATTACCGGTCGACAGTTAACTTGCTGATCATTTAAAAGTGTTTGAAGTTTTGCTAATTATTTACAAGTTAGTTAAGTACCTAAGTATTAATAAACTCATAGTTTTAATTTTTATATATATTTTTCTTTTTTTATATAATAACATAACATATATTTATTTTCAGGCATACAAACATACATATTATTATAATATATTACATTTTGTGTTAGTAAATATAACCTTACAACTATATTGCACATATTGTAGTTATGATTCATTAAAAAATATAATACCATTCACAAGTCCTAGGACAGTGATTGCTAAAATACGAAATATTTTATAACTGAGACTGCCTCGTTAGTGTAGTGGTATCAAGTGTCTAATGACTGCTGTGTGAGGTCCTTCTATTCCCAGGTCGGGAAAAGTGTTACTAGTATTTCCATCAGGAATATCTCTCTCTCTCTCTCTCCAATCTTTAGTAGAGACTCACCCCCTATCACATGGGACCTAAATAATATATAACTGGCGAATGGCGGGTGTTCATCTCTGCGTAATCCTTCGGGGATTACAAGCGTGATGTTATGTATTTAAATATATCGACCATGAAGTGTCAATATTATATACAATAGCTACAAAAATACAACAATAAAAGAGGCGAATAAAACGTTTCAGATAATTATGGTAAGTACTTAGCTTTGTTTTTTTTTTCATATGTAAAATTGTGGATTGCGAATGTTATAGTATTAATAGTGCCTAAAACAACTTTTATGGGTATGTTAAAAGTGTATTACCCTATTTTAAGTGCGGGAACCCCATAAACCGAAAATTTCCAAAATTTTTGGTACCTATTATAATATTGACATTTCATGGTCGATATACCGAACATCATCTTCCTTTTGATCTCCAGTCTCATGTTAACTGGGTCTGCGCATTACGTTTTTTTATAACGAGTCTTTGGTAAACTGGACCCGCTTGCTACTGGACCAAAAATAAACAATTGAAAATGTGATTTCTTTGACTAATCCCGTGGATCCATTTCGAGTGGGTATAACCAAAGACTCTACTTTTCGTTCCTGTCGCAATCAATCCAGTTTTTTCCATCAATTCATCACAATAAATAAATACAAATATCTCTCTTTTAAACTCGAAGTTACCACGGACACAGCAAGCCTCGCTACGGTACGTAGGTACCGAAGTCATGTTTTCGAAAGCGGTTTACCTTAAAAAGTATTACAGTATCAGTTAATAAACTAAAACCCTTTGAGTACGTAGGTACATACGTATGTTAACAAGAGAAACAAGTTAAAAAAAAAGTAGTTAAAAAACTAAAAAACCCGACTGAAAAAACTGAAAAGCAAAAAACAAGCACATTTTAAATTAAACAAAACTTGGAAGCAGGCGGGGTCCATTCTATTTTCATTTTTTCTTTTCATCTATACATATAAGGTCCCATTAAAATAGGTGGACAAAATTTTAGGAATCATTCAGACCACCAAAATAAGGACAATGGTAAAAAAAGAAAATTAGAGAAACGCATCAGTTAACTACAAGAAAATAAAACATGTAGCGAAAATACACTAAAAGTGTTAGTTACCCAATATTTTACGTACAAAAAACTCACTTTAATCAGTGTTTTTTTTACTTGGATATGTTTGGTTAGACGTACTGAACGCTGTGTTAAAATTTGTCCACCTATTTAAATGGGACCTTATATAATAAAATCGTAGGAAAGTCAAAACTGTACATTGAATATTTTTTTTAAAGAATACTTGGGGTGTGATCTACAATCGATACCGAAGCCAAAAATATAGTTTTTTGAATTTTTGTCTGTTTGTCAGTTTGTCTGTTTGTCTGTATGTATGTCCGGGATAAACTCAAAAAGTACTGAATGGACTTACTTCATATTTGGCACGAATATTACTTAGAAGTCGGGTCTACATATAGGCTACATATTATCACGCTATCACCTACGGGGAACGAGCAGTGAACCTTTATTTCTTCAACGCATTCTGTAACAACGTGTAATCTAACGACGCATATTTGAATGTTGTTATTATGTTAACCATGCTATAAGCTAGCTTCACACTATAAAAAACACGCAATAAAAGTAACTTAGGCCGATAAACATAATTAAATAATTTAAGTAGTATCAAGGAAATTTTAAAGCAGCGCCATCTATGAGATTTCAAAAACATCAAGTCGAATTAAATGTGTAAGTCCTTTTTGGAAATAAATAATTTTTTGATCATGCTGGCGAGGTTAATAGTTGTTAATAAAAGTCATAGATGGAGTTGTGCATTTTCTTAGACGTCCACCTAGAAAACGGACAGGGCATATATTTAGTTAGATCCCGACAACGTTGCTGAGCGCTTTGAAATCTGCGCCAAACCACTCTTTTGGCATTTTTCAGGCTCTGTGAAGTCGACCAGTTTGCGAGGTCCCTTACGTATGACGAGGTCACGTCAAGCAAAAGGGTGTATTTAACCGACGTCGACGAGGAGGTGCTGTGGAAGGTTTTCCGGGAATTTTCAAGGACACTGACACTGCATTGTGTAGAGTTTATAACGTGCTTCCTAACAATGGCGTATGCTATTTTCTGCGGTCGTTACTTCACACGGTCTGAGGCCCAACGTCTTTCGCCTTTCTGAGGACATTTGATGCCGTGGCATATCCCACTTAACGAGCAACCTGCGTAACACGTCCGCTTCTCGACGGTGACCAAAACTGGGATGACACCCTCGCGGAGGCGAGCGTCAGTGACAGTCCCAGCCGCATGCGTCATCTGTTTGTGGGAGAAGTATCGCCATCATCTGTCTGAAGATTTTCTACGAGCTTTGAGGCGTGCTACTGGAGACGAAGTCGAAGTAACTGATGAACGCGTGCTGAACACCTGTCTCAGTTCACTTCAAGACGTGGTCATTTCTATCGGCGGCAATCACTGGTCGAATATGGGTTACCAGCTCCCCAATCATCACCGCATCAAGACCGTGAAAATCGGGAGTATAAGGCTGAGACAATTTATGATCCGGGTGAAATGACCACCATACAAAATGGCCATGTCGCTTTGTTCTCTTCAGAAATTTATGACACCGTCCTTGAAAGCGTTGGGCAAAACCAGAGTAAAATGTTTTTCTTCGATGCTCCTGGTGGAACAGGAAAAACATTTGTTACCACTGGCATACTTGCAGAGGTCAGGAGGCAAGGCAAAATTGCCATTGCTATAGCGTCGTCGGGATTCGCTGCCTCACTACTTCCGGGTGGCAAAACATCACATGCCATGTTCAAAATTCCCATCGATTTAGAGAGCGCCGAAACGCCTGTTTGTGGTGTGTCACGTAACAGTGATAAGGGACACGTGCTCAAGGATTGCTCTCTGATCGTATGGGATGAGTGTACGATGGCCAATAGGAAGGCAGTTGAGGCCGTGTACAGAACCCTGCAGGACATCCGCAGAAACAAACATTTGATGGGTGGTGTCACAGTTCTGCGATTTCCGACAAACGCTTCCCGTGGTGACGCGGGCATCGAGGGCTGACGAGGTGAATGCTTTGTTGGAATGATCTTCGTTGTGGTCACGAGTTCGTACGCTGCTATTGACCATTAATATGAGAGCTCGGCTCGGCGGCAATGCACGTGCTCAAGAATTCTCCGACGTCCTTCTAAGTCTTGGCGAAGGCACTCTACCAGAGGAGAGAGGTGGACAGGTGGTGCTTCCAGAGTCTCTCGGTAGAGTTGTATCCAGCTTAGAAGAACTCATTCGCTGTGTGTACGGGGGCATCAGTCGTATCACGCCCGTATTCGCACTAGCAGAATTCTCGGGTGTGTGAGCGGGCCATTTTGACGCCCAAAAATGATCAGGCTGCAGCAATAAACGAACGCATTCTCTCGGAAATTGAGAGGAATGAAGTGGTCTACACCTCTAGGTATTAACACTGTCGTCGAGCAAGATGACGCCACACATTACCCGTGGAATTTCTGAACTCCCTGTCAGCAAGCGGACTTCCAGCGCATACCATCAAGCTGAAGGTCGGTGTCCCGATTATACTTCTTCGGAACCTATCTCCTCGAAGTTGTGTAACGGGACCCGCCTTAAATTCATCTCGCTCCAAAGCCAAACCACTAATGTTGTTTATCGAGAAGTCCTATAAGTATGTATTTTTACCCTATTCTGTATTCCTTATTCATTATTTTCTTCATCTGCTTCAGTCACAATTTATGACTTAATTCAGTAGAATCACCATTAAGTCAATTATTAAAAGCAGGCTGAAATTTAGCACTTTTTGAAGGTCAGTTTTACAAAAGACAGTCTCCCTCTGTTACTGCACTTTCCCTAGATCAGATATGAAATGTAAAGAAGAAAGGGGTAAATGAATGTTATTTTTTAAAAGGTATTTAATAATCGTAGGTATTTTTGGTGATGTATATCGTTCACGCAGACGAAGTCGCGGGCAGCAGCTAGTAATTTAATATTCAAATGAACCCCCGCCTGCTTCCAAGTTTTGTTTAATTTAAAATGTGCTTGTTTTTTGCTTTTCAGTTTTTTCAGTCGGGTTTTTTAGTTTTTTAACTACTTTTTTTATTTCCAACTTTTTAGTTCTTTTGTTTGTTCTTTCATTGGTCGCGTAAAGTTCTTCGCAGATGATTTAACTTTTGTGCTTGTTTATAGGATTTCTTACTTTGAATTTCTTTTAAACATATAAGTATTATATATTTTTGTAATCTCCTTTTAAAACCCTTTATTTTGATACCCTACTCGATGGTATTGGAAAAAAAAAATATTTTGAACTCCGCGATTTGGCCCCCAAAATCCGCAATTTTTCTTTGTTTTTTAATTTTAATGTAGCCCATAACACTCGCGCCATCACGACGAATCTAACGTCGTTTATTTCATTCAAATCGGTTCATCCGTTTATGAGTTATGAGGGAACAAAGAAACGGACATACATACATACATACATACATACACGTCAAACACATAACCCTCCTTTTGGGCTTCGCCGCAGTCGGGTAAAAAACAAGTGATACGAATCAATTAACACTCTTTTTCGAATGAATGAAAATGAGTGACGGTAGTGTGGTGGTAATAGAGTCGGGTAAGGTTTAGAATTCATCATCATCATCATTAGCCATAAGACGTCCGCTGCTGGATAAAGGCCTTCCCCATAGAACGCCATAACGAACGGCTACCTGCCAAAAGGCAGGTTGCCCGCGACTCTCACGATGTCGTCGGTCCACCTGGTGTGAGGCCTACCAATGCTGCGTCTTCCGGTTTGTGGTCGCCACTCGAGAACCATTCGCATTGTTTGCCATTGGTTGTCGGTTTAGAATTGACTTCCCTGAATTAAGAGGTTGTTGGTTGACGGTCACTACACTACACTACACGAAACACGCTTAGAAGAACAGTACCTACCTAATTAATTAATTAAAAAACTCGGAGTCTGTGAAACAAACATCAGTTCGTAATAACTCTCTGACCTCTGTGCTCCATTGCTATATAGTGTTATTCAAAACTCAGCATGTAGAGCACGTTCGGGTTCGAACTCACTTCCTTCTGATCAACCTTCGAGGTTTTCCTGCTGACTATACTAATCTAAAGGACAAAATAAAATGATAGGTACCTAAAGTATAACAAGCCCCCGTCGTGGCTGCGGGTTGGTCGAAAGAGATGCCGCGGCCTCGGCACAAGGGCTAAGAAGGAACATGGGTGATTTTCAGTCAGTAGAAGTCTAATGATATCCCAAACGCAAAAAAGAGACATCATCAACATCATCATTTCAGCCAAGAGACGTCCACTGCTGAAACTAGGCAAATAAGACAATTGTCAAATGGCAAAAGGCAAATAAAACGTTGCCCCACACTAGGAATTTCTCCTGTATCGTGGGTGTGTTTACAAACATTGAAACTCACATACACAAACACGCCCAGACCCGAAACAACTATCTGTAGGCCATACAAATACTTGTTCCGTGCGGGGATCGAACCCGCGACAAGTAGCGCAGCAGTCCAATCGCTTAGCCACTGCGCCAACCGTGTCGTCTATCTCTATACTTCTCACTCGTCAACTCATCAGATACCTCGTGTGTCTGATGAGTTGAAGAGCGACTCTTCTTGCCATATATCATCTTTTACACAGTCTATCCATCATTTCTTTGGTCTTCCTCCATACATACAACGTTACATTTTGATCGTATCCTGTGGAGGGTTGATCTGCTGCATGAAATACTATCAATTACTAAGTACAGTCGAACAAGCTAATAGGTATACAGGGTAGAGATCTTCATAATTCTATAACACTGAAAATATTGATTGTAATTTTGTTTTATCAAGTGTTTCGCATTAAGCGACTGATGTCAAACGCTTTATCTTTTGACATCAGTCTCTAAATGTATCTGTATAATCTTAAAAGTGAATACAAGTTTGCTGGCTGTATACATATTAGCTTGTTCGACTGTACAAAATTAGTACAAAAAGTACTTTTTATTAAATTGTGTTTTACTAACTACCGGCACACTTTAGAATACTAATTGTGTAAAGTTATTGACTCACGTCTAAGGGCCAATCTCACCCCGTCGGGGCTGCGGTTTGTTCGCAAGAGATACCGCGGCCGCGACATAAAGGGCTACGAAGGAACAGGGGTGGTTTTTAGTCAGTAGAAGTCTTACACTCCCTTTCGCTCTGCCCAAGAGCGGGAGCGGTTATTTGATGATTTTACATCCACCAAAAAAAAGGACCTGTCTCACGAAGTGGTTATTCGGACAACCACTTCTTACAGAATAAATAAAAAAATAGAGCAGAATTTGTATGATAGGTATATGTATACTTACTTGGCAAACCAGGTAAGTTAACGGGAACACCTGATGTATTACCTGATGATTTAACCATGAATTCAAATCTCTAAGCCGAGTTGAGAGTTATGATTACGCTTTTGTTTAGGTTACATTTGGTGTTGGTGAAACAGGACCAAAGTGTTACAGTATTTCTTTTCTTTTTCTTCCATTTAGGGTTCCGTACCTCAAAAGCAAAAAAGCGGAATCCTTATAGGATCACTCGTGTGTCGGTCTGTCTGTCCGACCATCCCCCCTATCTCCGAAACTACTGAGTCTAAAATTCTGATAAAAAAAAAATACAGAAATTAGTGTAACACTGTAACACTTATAGATTACAGAAACACCATTAGGAAAACCGATAAGAAATCTATGGTGCCAAAATAACATGAAAAATATCTCAATATCCACTACAATGGCACGGAACCCTTCATGTGCAATTTAAGTCCGACTTGCACATGGCCAGTTTTTTTTAAATAAAATAAGTAAGTATTTATTAAGAAAAACACGTACAATGTTTTTAGTTTGCAAAGTAGATACAGATTTTATCAATCTATCAATTTTCAGATTAGATTCAACTCACGCCCTTCTATCTCTTATAGTTATTACCTGCTTTGGTTAAAACATGTGGCACCCAAAGTAATTTAGCAAGCAATGTCTGGCAATTTCCGATTTACTTTCATCATTCAAATCAGTGAATTCGAAGTAGCGATTGTGCGTGTTCTGTGTACAGTCACCTGCAAAAATGCATGGACAATTCTGAACTCTATTCACAGGAATTACACACTAAAGTATCCATGCAATTTTGCAGGTGACTGTACCTGTGCATTGACAATCAGAAAAAAACCTTAATTTTTTGCCCATCATCATCATTAATCTACCCTTACCCTGCTGTGTTGGGGACGGCTTTCGGTCTAAGGTACCCGTAGTATACATGGACCGACTGCGTATTTATGTATAACCCGACCCGAGAATTGAACCTAAAACCTCATACTCAGCAGTTGCACTTGTGACCACTAGACCAAGGAGGTCTAGTGTGGAGGTCGGGGTTCGAGTTCTAGTCTAGTTGTTACTTATCAAATGTCAAAATTTCTTAATCACATATTGCATTTATAGCAGTAGTAGCAGCTGCTTTTATAGCAATACTAGTGACCCCGCCCCTGCTTTGCACGACGCCCACTGTCGGGTCTAAAAATCATAATCCTGTCGTTCTCGATGGCACCAACTATTCACATTAACATAACATAACACCACACCTGTGAACCCCGAGGGGTTAGGTAGAGGTGTACCCATAGATAACAGATTTTTTTCTGTCTATGGGTGTACCTATTACTAAATCCATATTTCACAAGTAAAAAAAAATATCTCCAGTTATGTTTAAGTCCCGGCTACTAGGGGGCGAGACGGCTCGACACTTTGCCCGAGCGACGCGGGAATCGAATTCAGGCCCATGAGGGCCTAATTCGATTCCAACAAGCAGTAGCACTGTCACTCTCCTACTCCCCTCCGTTCATTTCGACACCGCTCATTCACAGTGGCTATAAAAGCCTTTGTTTTGTATAGAATCATTCCTTTTTACTTTTTTCCTTCACCTCACATCCACCATCCAATACAGACCCCCGCCATCGCCATGCCGATGCCGGCCTAAACCCAATCTGCAGTCTGTAATTTCATATTTATTCAATATACATGTGAAACCATCACGGTAGCTGCATTTTCATCTCCTGTTGACAACAGAGGCTTCGTAGATTAGCGTGTTCGCGAACAATCGCGTCACTAGAGGTACGTCATTTTTTACGATTATTTCTGTTTACAACTACTCTGTTAGTAGTTTTTTTGTAGTAAACATGTAGGTTTACATAGTTTTATTTGCCGGCGCAATGCTGCGTTTTACCTAATGTGCATGGGTATCAGCAGGATGAACTATGTTCACAACATGATCATTGGTGGTGCTGCTAGTTTATTTTCAATTGTTATCTATAGCGACAATCTATTATTCATGTTCGTGGCGCCTCACGCTGGCATGACATTATATTTTATTGGCCCAAAACTTCGCTAGTCTTTATATTTTTCTTGGGACTGTTTCGCTGCCATCGATTATTTATCGATGGCAGCGAAACAGTCCCTTTTACTGCCATGTCTGAGGGCTCAGCGGACAGGGTAGAAAGTGGAGCATGGTTTTACTACACAGCTATACTGTGGGACTACCTCGACGGATCAGCAATAGCTTTATATGCCGCTGCTGATTCGTTGAGGTAGCCCCACTTTATGAGGTTGTAGTTACAAATATGTACTTATTTGTTCTGTAGGCCAAGGACTTCCAGGGCGTCCGAAGGTAGTTAGTTCGTTATCAACTATTTATAAATCATCTTTATTTCTCGATCGGGCTTCGTTATTCTAAATACAAAAAATATAATTTGATGTGATTTTCTTTGCCATTTCGAATCTTTATGCCATAATTATGCTTTATCCATTGATGTTGTATGTTAGTGTCCTTGAAGTATTTAGACCATTTTGCTCTATAGGAGTCTCGCTTTGGAATACCTTCACAGTAATTATGCTTTTCAAAATTTATAAGTAGTAATTTGTAACGGTTCTCTTTGCAATATCTTTTGAGTTTGAGAATCCTTTGCTTTATTATTTTCCTCCATCGGTTTATTAAGAAGTGATTGTTTAACACGATAGTGATGCATCATGTAACATCACAACAGAGTGTCCTGACGTCGGCGAACACAATAATAATAGCTTCCTGTAACTCTGTAACAACTCTGGAGGAAACTCAAATTATAAATCTTAACTGGTCGTGGCCCGTGACCAACCGACTACGTAAGTACGAGTGACTCCTTCGGACATTGAAAACATTCGCAAGCGGAAAATGTTTACTTTAAATATTTTTGACATGTTTTTGTGAGGCTAATATTTTTGTTGTTACTTTATAATGAAGAAAAACGTGATTAGATTGACCAAACTCTGCTACCTATCTCTGGATTGTCAGATCATTTTGGGTTAGTAGAAATTATGTTTTTCCGACTTCTCCGTTATTCTTCTCTGATTAATTTCGTTGCAGAAAAGTTAAATTGTTTCACTGGGACTTCGTCGAGTTCATTGTCTCGGCTGTTGATTCTTGCTTTCAGGAGTTGTAGTGGTTTGGGAATAAATAAATAAAAATAAATATAATAAATCAATCTAGGTGGTAACATAATTATATAAGTTACCCAGCCCGGTTATTATTAGTTTAAAAAACTTTTTTTTTTTAAACCGACTTTAAAAACGCATAAAAGTGAAATTAAACTTCTGAAGAAACATCAGCTATTAGAATGGAATAAATTGAAGGATTTTATTTTACTAGCCTGCACTTTCCCACTCCTGGGCAAAGGCCTTCTTCCACTCCTTCAAAATGACATGGAATAAGGGCAGGAAGAACCATCAGCTTCTGAAGTCAGTGACTTTTGTTTGTTTGATTTAGTTATTTATGCCACGAATTTTGAAATCGGTCTACCATTATGATTGACGGAGATATCGGTGAATATACAAAAAAAACATACATAGAATACATCCACACGAATAGAGAACCTCCTCCTTTTTGGAAGTCGGTAAAAATAGATTAAACGAAGAAATACACAACCATTGTACCAGCTAAAAAGTTAAGTTAAATGATGAAGTCAATTAAAAAATAACCGGTTGTGCATTCAATAATAAACCGAATGCAGATAATATTGATAAGCTCAAGTCCGTATGCAAAAATGTAGAAGGTGCTGTTTATTGTGACTTCAAAAGATTTAAGGAAAACGTTCGGCCTCAAATGCACGCTGCGTTTATAGCTTTATACAGTATGTTAGTTTTACTGTGTTTTAAACTTTTAAACGAGGATTTTTTTTTTACTGGCTTTCTCTTTCCCACTTCTGGGCAAAGGCCTCCCTCCACTCCTTCCATTTCTCTCAAACCCGTGCGTCTTCCATTTCCATCCATGATAGCGCATGCTTACATGATACACATAAAATTAAAAAAAAACATTGATAAATAACAGACGTCAATGTTTTTTTAAATTTTATATAAGTACGAAACTACATATTTAAACAGAACTACATATTATACGAAATATTTTGATTAGTCTTGCAACCCTTGTGTTTATCACAGAAAATGTGCATTCATCCATTTTCCCTTCATATTTTTTAAAACAGGCGTAGTAAACGTCTATTATAGTGGAAACGTCTAATAAAGTGAGATCTGGAGTGAGTGCGGGGGACATGGCACAATTACGTCTCAAATTAAGGTTACATAAACATAGTTTTTTTTACATATTTGGGACGAGAATCGAATACCCTCCTTCAATATGTAGGTACCTTTTTTTTTGGGCTGGTGTAAAATCATCAAATAAGCCCTCCCGCTCTTGGGCAGAGCGAAAGGGAGTGTCAGACTTCTACTGACTAAAAACCACCCATGTTCCTTCTTAGCCCTTTATGTCGAGACCGCGGTTTCTCATGAAGAACAACCCACAGCCCCGACGGGTTCAGTATGTCCCTCATTTAACTTAACACACTGTATAGCAGTGTGCAGAAGCGATACCGGTTGTGCATACTTATAACCTGTTATTTCAATATCACTTACGTCACTTTGCACAGCTGAAATATAACTACAAATAACTACTTACAATGTAATTGCATGCACGGTGCGCAGTAGACCCAGTTACCTATGCTCGGAGTTCAAGGATAACATCACATCTTGCTTAGCCTAGCCAGATGCGCTGCGTACAAGTTTACAGGTAGCGACTGCCAATCTGATGTTGACAAGCCTGATTGCTGGGTAGGCCTTCAGACAGTTGCATGTGATTTTGGATTTAATTTTTTACCCGACTGCGGCGAAGCCCAAAAGGAGGGTTATATAATATAAATATAATAATAATAATAATATTCCACAACTATCACACAACGCCATCTAGTCCCAAGCTAAGCAGAGCTGGTGTTATGGGTACTAGACAACTGATAAACATACTTATATATTTCTAAATACATACATATTATAGATAAATTACACCCAGACACAGAACAAATGATCGTGCTCATCACACAAACATTTGTCCTGGGTGGGAATCGAACCCACGACCTCCGGCATAGCAGTTAGGGTCACTAACCACTAGACCAACAGGTCAGTCAAAAATATGTTTGACCTGTATGCATGTTTGTATGTCCGTTTCTTTGTTCCCTCATTACTCCTAAATGGATGAACGGATTTTGATCAAATATACGTCTTTAGATTTGACTTGGTAGCACGAGTGTCACTGGTTACATGAAAATTTAAAAAAATGCGGATTTTAGGGCCCATATCGTAGTTTGCATTTTTTTTTCTTAACTCAACTGTTTGGCATTAGCAGCACTTTAATGTCGTTAAACATCAGTGCATAGTCACATACACCAATACGAGTATGTAGGTTATACACGCAGCAACTTTTAAAAGTGATTGACACGTACTCTACAATGGGACTTGGACTCTACAACAACTTTTACAATGGGATCAACCCTTTTTTAACCGACTTCTAAAAAAAGAAGGAGGTTCTCAATTAGGATGTTTGTTTTTTTTTATGTTTGTTCGGGCATAATTCCGTCGCTTGCTAACCGATTTGAAAAAATCTTTTTTTGTTGGAAAGGGTATACTTTCCAAATGGTCTCATATTTTTTTTATCGAAATCGGACTTGAGCGGTTTTTGAAAAATCACCAATACTCAAAAAAAAAGCTACATTTTTCACATTATGACCATGTGAAAAATAAAAACTTTTTAACAAAAAATAAAACTGAGCTTAAAAAAAAACACAAAAAAGTGAAAAATAAACTTTAGAAGAAAAATCAGTTTCTGAAGTCGGTGGCAAAAAAATGAAATCAAAGAAACAAAAGTCACCGAGAAACTGATTTTTCTTCTAAAGTTTATTTTTTGGATGCTGGTTAATCATCAAATGACTCCCCCCGCTCCGGGCAGAGCGGAAGAGAGCGCCAGACTTCTACTGACTAAAAACCACCCATGCTCCTTCTTCTTTTTTTTTTTGGTGGGTGGAAAATTATCGAGTAACCTCCCCCGCTCTTGGGCAGAGCGAAGGGGAGTGTCAGACTTCTACTGACTAAAAACAAAAACCCATGTTCCTTCTTCGCCCTTGTGACAACCTTTCGACAAACCACAGCCCCGACGGGAATAGGATCAACCCTGAATCTAGAAAATAACTAGTGGTCCTGTCTGTATACCCTGTTGCACTATTGCTCGGTTTGTTTGGAGCTCAAATGACATTGACAGACATTTAATACCTGATGGTAGTAAATCGTATACGGTTTACAATTATACACGGTATATTCACGTCCTTAAGTGCAAACCAACTCTAAAACACAATCAAAAGCAGCGATTGGCTCAATTTATAGACATAGCCACATGATAGCACAGAACTAAGAGTATTTGGTTAACTGGACCCGCTTGCAACTGGACCTTTTCGAAATTTGTTCGACTGATCTCGCGGGTCCACTTCGAGTGGGTTCAGTTGACTAAAGACTCCTACAGTATACCAATATTTTGCCAGTTATGTTTTAGTCCTATTACTGCGGGTTGTTCGTAAGAGATACCGCGGCCTCGACACAAAGGGCCAAGAAGAAACATCGGTGATTTTTTTTTAGTCATTAGAAGTCTCACTCTCCCTACCGCTCTGCCCAGAGCGAAGGAGTCGTTTGATGAATTCCCACTTAAAAAAAAAGGGTCAAGTCGCTGCATTCGGTATTCAGCTGCATCCCTAGAAGCCGACCAACATAGTACCTACATTTATTAAAGTTCAATACATAACTAAGCCTGTTCAGGTTCTTGAATCGTCATCAATCGTGACCCTCAACATTTTTTCTAATGAAAAACCGGCCAAGAGCGTGTCGGGCCACGCTCAGTGTAGGGTTCCGTAGTTTCCTGTCCGTCATCCATTGTTTTTTTTTATATTTTTTTTATAGCGTCCCCGTAGAACGAAAAGTCACTAAGTCCAAAAATGGTCAAAATGGTTTTAAATGCCATCAAACTCACCGAATTTTTCTGCATATTTCTATGTAACTATAATTTCAATAAGTTATATAGTTTTTGTTTTAGCTTGTGCGAAAACACATCATGTTTACATGTTGAACCTTAAAATTGGGGGAACAAATACCTAAGTTACTTCATTATTTTATGACTACCTAAAATCAGCAAGACACAATCTAGATAGATTGGAAATCTATTATGGTTCGTGCTCGTTCAAAAAGACACAGGAGTTCGGCACCGCCATACATCGTTAAAGAAATGACCTATGACGATATGATAGACGTAAAAGCTCTAATTGAACACTTCCTTATAAATACATACAAGTAAGGACAGGGAGGATAAAAAAATAATGTGGCTAAAAATTAAGTGTCTTAGATTCGAAAAACAACATCCTGGTCTGGTCAAATTCCGTTACACACACGCTGGCCCGTATTCCGAATTTGATGTATTTCAAACCCTAGGTGAAGTTGCTCCTCGTGTTACAAGACGGATGAAAAAAGCTCTAGATGATCATGCAATTGAGGACAATGATAGTGAAGGCAGAAAAGAAGACAAGATTGACAAATTAAAAGAATATGTAATTCCAAAGGCCTATTCTAACCCAATTCCAATATCCGAAGCTAAGAAAAAGGACCTGGGTGTTTACTCTGGAATATAATTCCGATAGATCGACATTGGTCAAACGTCAGTTGGTTTAGTTAAACGTCAGGGATTGGCTAGACTCAGTGAGTCCAGCCAATGCCTGACGTTTGACTGACAATTCCAATGTCGATCTATCGGAATTATATACGAGAGTAAGCACACTGTTGAATCTTTGCACCAAAGGGATTATACCTCAAGAGCTTCATTCTTGGTATGAAACTCTGCCTACTGGTAAAGATGTTGTAGACAGATTGTGTGAACCAGATGTAACAGAAAAAGCTGAAAACGATTAAGATTTTTGAACTTCTGATGTCTTGATTCGTGTATTTTGTATTAATTGAATGTTTTTTTTTTAGGTTTCATGTAACTTTTGATGTCTTGATTCGTGTATTTTGTATTACTTGAATGTTTTTTTTTTTTTTTTTTAGGTTTCATGTAACTGTTCTTTCCTATATTTTTAATAAAGATTAATGATTGTACTATCAATTATAATAATATTTTAATGATTTTCTTACCCTCAATAGGAGTGATAAAATACTTAGTCATTATTTTCAGAATATTATGTTGCTCTCGTAAAGAAGTTACAATATAACTAAATCAAGTTAATTTCTATCAAATTCGTTTTAAGATGGGCGTAAAATGACTAACTCAGATCGAAAAATCACTAACTTAGTCCGAAACTAAATAATTCAAGGGTAAAAATTAATTACTTTCGTTTTTCTTAATTATCTTTAAAACAAATGATTTTCTTTTAATATTTTTTATTAAAAAATAAGCCTGAATTAAATACCAATGAGATAAGATCATAAATTTAGAAATATCTATTGTCAAATGAAAGTTATGTTTTTTTACCTTTTTTTTTTTTTGAAGCCTCGTTTCTCATAATGGTCATTTTCCACTTAATGACTTTTCGCTCTACGGGGACGGGTATATATTTTTAATTTTGTTTTTTCACTTTTAAAATGATTTTCCTAGAAAGTCCTTATTTAAAGTTCTACTTTTCAGATTTTTTCATATTTTCTAAACATAAGGTTCAAAAGTTAGAGGGGGACGACGACGACGACACATTGTTTTTTACTTTTGGAGCGATTATTTCCGAAATTATTGACATTATCAAAAAATGATTTTAGTAAACTCCTATTCATTTTTAAATACCTTTCCAACAATATATCACACGTTAGGGTTGAAATTAAAAAAAAAAACACTTCCCACTTTACATATACGGCTACCCTAATAAAACATTTTTTTCCAATTTTTATTTTACCACTTTGTCGGCGTGATTGATACACAATCACATATTGGTAACAAATTTCAGCTTTCTAGTGCTAACGGTCACAGAGATTAAGCGAGGACGGACAGACGGACGGACAGACAGACATGGCGAAACTATAACCGCCTTATTACAAAAAGTAGTTAAACCTGGTTTAACTTAGACTTGGTTTATCGCGCATGACGTCTCACTTCAAAAATATTCAAATGAAAGTGACGGCATGCGAGATAAACCAAGTCTAAGTTAAACCAGGTTTAACTATCTTTTGTAATAAGGCGGTAAGGGTTCCTAGTTGACTACGGAACACTAAAAACGATACATAGATTTGTTTTGGGGTATTAGGGAAAGGGAAATGCCCGCTATTGACATCTTAACTGGCAGCAACTATAGGCAGACAGGCCAAACATAAACATACGCGCAAACTCGGAACCTCGGAACGCACGACTGACCGCACCAGTACCCACTTGTCATAAGACCTTCGAGCCTGTCACGGCTATCAAGCAACAGTATCGAGCAACGAGTACCAAAACAAACAGTAATAAATATGTAAAGCATGCCATTCTGTCCGTTTGTCACTTGTCAAGTGGTTCGTAGTTTATCGGAGAGATAGACTCGAGTGGCTATCTTAAGGCTAGCCTTCGATTCTGAAAAAAACTGGTAAATATTATTGGCCTAGTTTTATCTAGACTAATGTAAAGGGAAAATTGCCAGCGGCTTGGCCCGCTAAAACTAGAAAATTATCCCACGGATAGATAAAATCGTAATAAAAACTATCCTGTGTGTTAATCCAGGTTATAAACTATCTGTGTACCAAATTTTATCCAAATCCATTCAGTAGTTTTTGGGTGAAAGAGTAACAAACATCCTTATATAATATTACAAACTTTCGCGTTTCTAATATTACGAGTAGTAGGATTTGTTGGTATAATTTTCAAGGCTAGTTCAGCAGCGCTTGAAGACTCGAAGACTGTGACATCCACTAAACTCTAGCTCTCACAGAGATGAGGTCTTAGCGTTGAGAATAACAATTGATTGAATTGCTGTCGAACGTTGTTGTTTTATTGATTGAGTTGATAAGAAGATTATACTAACAACGTACTGTGACTAAAATAAAATAACTATTCATTGACGCAGAACTATAATAATGGTCGCTCGGGTTGATCTTCATGCCTGTAGCACACCTCCGCTACGCGAGTTTCGCTGTACAACAGTACTACGGTCAACGGGCGGAGATGTAGACGACTCCTGCTGAGCAAATGAGCGAAATCCTGTTACAAAGAGACAACATCATAGTCAGTTTTGTACGTTAGAGCAGGGAATTTCGCTCCTGTTTCGCCGCCAAAGAACTTACAACTCAAGCGAAACTATTGCGGTTTCGCCCTTTGAGTTTCGCAGCGGAGGTGTGCTACAGGCATCAGGATAAATCGCGCTTGCCTAATGGTCCGTAAATGGGTGACCACACATCACATACTGAGTTTCCTCCGTGCATCGGTGAGCACGGTAAATTGTTGGTTTGTCATTTGTAGATCTATGTTAGTTGTTGCAGGCAGCCAGTAGTAGCCCGAAAGTGTGACAACCAGACTTACCACGAGGTATCGTATTACCCATCAGTACTATCTGGGTTTTGCAGGTCTAAGACTGAAAGTCGACCCCAATACAGTTGAGAAAAGGCTAGGCTGATGATGACGAAGTAAAACATTAATCTTAGTGCAAACGAAGCATAGATGAAATGCATTATGCATGGATAAACAAATAGCTGTAAAACCAAACTAGATTTTTTAATTAAAAATCGTCAGGTTACAAACTAGATAACAGCCAAATGTATTTATATCTGGAAAAAGATTTTAGAGTTCAATCTGACCACAGAAACGACCGACTCTTGGCAAGAAGGTAGGAAATAAATGAAAAAGTTTACAAAATATTATCGAGGAAAACATTTTCATAAACCCATCGCGACACTTAGCCCAACCGCTGGGAAAATCTTTGAAGGAATGAAAGTATTAGGTACATATAAAGGAGTAGGATGCGAGATTTTCCGTTGCCTATCAGAGTACGGAATGTCCTTGCTAGCCATGGCCTAGTAGCCACATTAATCTTGCTACGCATGCATTATCACCAAACTAGCTATTCTAGGCATCGTCTTATGTGGCCGAAATGCATATTGAAGTAGTTTGTAGGCACTTGGTACTTGTTGTTTGGTCTGTTCTGGATTCATCTTGGCGTTATCACGACATATTATTACCAATTTTGTTGGCCCATTTCGAATACCTCTTGAATGGCAGCGCAGACGTCAAAGTGTGCAGTGGTATTACTAAAATCCTTTTCCCATGGGGGTAGGCAGAAACCACAGAACGCCACCTGTTACGATTCTTACATACCCCTTTTGCCTCAACCACATTCATACATCTGGTCATACACGCACGCCGGTTGCGAGTACTACGCACCTGTCCTTTCTGAACAACATCACCAATAAGGTCAGTGTATGTCTTTCTAGGGCGTCTCCTCCCGGCGTTGCCACTCACATCTGCCTTGTAAATACCTTTCGTTAATCTACTTTCACTCATCCTCTCTACGTGACCACGTACGAGGCATAATAACTAGTAAATTAGGCACAGATGCAGGATAGGAAGAGGTATATATGGGTGGCACTTATTCTCCCCGTTACTGTGATAGTTTTTTTCAGACTTTGTTTGACTCCAGATTCTAGAAAACAAAATATTGAATGAACTAGGAAGATTCTAGACGGAGATATTGCGGGTCAAAGTTCCATTCACAGATGATTTAAAGGTGTATAGTTACTTTACTTACTTTACTATTACTCCATGACCCATTTAGTATTCAAAGCATCCACTAGCACAATTCTATAAGAGTGCTATATTGGGCTTTACCATATCTTTAACGTAAAAATGTAGTTTTTGACCCCAAAAAAAAAGGCGTCCTCCAGGAATAATTTTTGCATAGGGGTACTTAGTTTGATATGGATATATACCTATAATTACTTACGTACTTACAGTGAAACCTGGTTAAGTGAGACCTCAGGGGACCTGAAAATTCGTCTCACTTATAGAGGTACCATTCCACTTACCCAGTGTCTCAGATATCCAAAATATGTCTCATGGGACCTCAGCATGAGTTCCAGTTATGGAGATTTCTCACTTATCCAGGTCCCACTTAACCAAGTTTCACTGTAGTTTGAAGCTTGGTTAACGGCTTCGTGAAGGGTTCATTTACACCCTGTAGTTTGCGATATTGTCCCTTATTCACACCGTGCTTATTTTCAGTCGCGGGAGCCTTACTAAACAAGGAATGGTACTTTCTGCAGATTTTAGATTATTACCTACTGGTTTTATTTGAACTGGCAGGCGATCTAGTGGGTCGTAGAAAATTACAATACATATGGTGACTACCTTCTTGGTCTAGTGTTCGCGGTACTGCTGTGCGGTTCTGGGTTTCATTACCAGGTGGAGTAAAGTGTAGGTAAAGGGTTTTACCATCACAAATTTTTCGGTAACCCAGCTGTTTCATGGGACTGACACATAACTGTTTTGATGGGAGTGTAATATTACCTATACCTATACAATAATTGTTCTCTTGTTTAAATGGGCGTTGATAGCTGCCACACAGTTATAAAATTTTGTAGAGCAGCTATCACCGTTTTCTTTGTAATTGTGTCAACTGTTTATGTTCTAAATAAAAACTGTTTACTTTTACCTCTGCGTAACCCTTCGGGGACCACAGGGCGTTGTAACGTTCATGGTATGTTACAAGTTTACCACATAGAGTCACGGAGACGCGTTGCGAAACTATCATGGCGAGGCTATTTCTTTGGGATCTATGAACACAAACCGTGTCGAGGTGAACAGTGTATGGCTCGCGAGCCTAAGTATCCTTTGCCTTTTTTGTGAATATTGTTTCTACAATTTCACAGGTTGCATCAAACGGGATATGTCTGTCACTCTGTCTGTCAATTAACTGTGTGTTTTGAGTTTATTCGTTCTATTAGAATTTGCAAGTGGGAAAGAACAACACAATTGACACTAGAACGTGGTTCCACGTGGACTGTTTACTTTCGGAGCAGGATTCCCGCCGTCCTGTGATCCTACTTATTGCATTAACTAAACGGCGCGTCGTGGGAGGCCGCCGCCGGTTCTCCGTGGGCAGCTCTTTGGCCCATTTGTGGACTGAATGGTTAACGTCCAGTCGAACAAGCTATTTATTGTTATACAGGCAGAAATCTTTATAATTTAGTACACAAACTAGCGCCACCCACATCTTATTTCTTTTACTCTGAAATCACATCTTTGAAAAATTCAAAACACTATCATGCTAGAAAATAACCTGTAGTATTTTTAAAATCACTTTTAATGATTCTAGACTTGATAAATTAAGGAATTACTGATTAAAGATAATTTAAAAGTGGTCACTTTTATGAATTAATTCAATTTTGATTTATAAAGCGCTTTGCATTGTTGTCAGTCTCAAAATCAGGGATGCACAGACTTATTGGCTGGCACTTGGGCAAATGATGAACTAATGGCGGGGCACCAGCACGAACTAAAATATAAAAATAGCCATAAATTTAATTACAAAAAAAAAAAAACAACCGACTTCAAAAACACCAAAAAGTGAAAAATAAACTTCAGAACAAAAATCAGCTTCTGAAGTCGGTGACATTTGTTTGTTTGATTTGGCTTTTTTTACGCGGCGGGCCGCATGCGACCCGCGGGCCACGGTCTGTGCATCCCTGCTCTAAATGTACAAGTTAACTGGCTGTAAAGGTGCCTACTTGTGCGACCGTGCACCATCCGTCTGGAGCTAAATTGAACCGACTATAATTTGTAAACAGGGCAGTAGATTAGCGTGACAAGGAATGTGAATTTAAATAATGTTTTATGCGTGTAAATGAACTGCGCCGTGCGCTATGTTTGTTTAATCAATCTTTGCTCTACCGTGGGGTAGTTACTTTACGTTTTGAAGATATTATTGTAGACGTCCCTTTTATTTTATTGTGAAGTTATTTTTCAGTTTTTTGAAGGTATTGTGTCGTTGGTCTAGTGCTCGCAAGTGTGACTGAGCATGAGGTCCCCGGGTTCGGTCACTTTGGCTTTTTCCATCAGAAAATTCACAGTAGCAGCCACGGAGTCTAGATTTGTACCTGATTGATGACAATCGGCCACCTAATAACATGGAACTTAAATATTACTGGCGAAATGTGGGTGTACACACGGCTACACATCAAGCTATACAAAACCAGTATAATCTGATCGTTCATTGTGCGAAAAGATCTAGTAAAGTGAGGCCAAGATTAACTGGTTTTGTATAGCTTGATGTGTAGCCGTGTGTACTATTACCCTTTCGTGGATTACCTACATTAATTATGTCGAAGGTATTGTTTGAGTTGTTATGAATGTTACTATTAGGTACCCTAAGTCATCAAGTGTTGTTGATGTATCTTAGCTCTTTGGCAGGTATAACAACCTCCATCCAATTTGAAAAACATTTTATCAACCAGCTACTTCTTAATACTTTACGCATGTAGATAGATAGGCTCGTGTGTCATAGCCTTATCAAACATGTAAACACCGTGGTTAAGGTTCCTATCAGAAATCCGTCAATCATTAGATGATCTAAATAACAATCTGAAAAAGATATCCAAAGCAATGTGAAGTTTACATCAAATCTCATTGGAACATCGTCATCAGTATTTGATGATACCGGTCACGGAATTTTACTCAATCTCCACCAAATCATAATAAAAATCTTGATACAAAAACAACATGATAACTCAAAGATGGACATGTTTCTAGTCTAGTCAACAAGTGCTTTTTGGTTCATTTTTTTGTCGCTGCTCCGAAATCTACAAATTAATAAAATTCAAAGTTAAGAATTGAAAAAAATCAGGCTTCTACTGGATAGATGAATGAACAATAATCCAGGGTCAAACAATTTTTATCGCGATGTTTAAGATTTAAGTAGAGATATTTGAATTGATCTTTTTTTTGAATTGGCCTGTTGGTCTAGTGGTTAGTGACCCTAACTGCTATGCCGGAGGTCGTGGGTTCGATTCCCACCCAGGACAAATGTTTGTGTGATGAGCACGATCATTTGTTCTGTGTCTGGGTGTAATTTATCTATATTAAGTATGTATTTAGAAATATATAAGTATGTTTATCAGTTGTCTAGTACCCATAACACAAGCTCTGCTTAGCTTGGGACTAGATGGCGTTGTGTGATAGTTGTGGAATATTATTATTATTTGCAATAAACCAAACCCTATTTTTATGTTTCAAATTTTCAATTATGTGTTTATATATTATGCAAGTGGCTTTTGATTTTTTTCAAAAAATACCAACACGTAATTCCGAATCGGATGACACCTCGTTCATATTTTTCGGAGGTGGAGTAATAAAATTGACCCAAAAAGCACTTGTAGACTAGATTATAGTTCTTAAAACGGTAGTAGGTAGTACCTACTCTGATTTTTTGAATTCATGTGCGTATTGCTTATCTCTTGCTTCTGTAAAGAAAAGCATCGTGCATATGCCTGAGAGATATTTCTCGATGGCATTCAAATCAGAGACGGGCTGCTCGAAAGAAATACCGCGGCCCCGGACACAAAAGGCTAAGAAGGAACATGGGTGGTTTTTAGTCAGTAGAAGTCTGACACTCCCTTCCGCTCCGCCCAGAGCGGGTGAAGTCATTTGATGATTTCCCATAGGTACGCCGTTTGTTTGGTGAAAAAGAGAGAGAAGAAGAAAAGTACCATGGGTGGCACGAAAACTTTGATACCAGGCGTTAGTGCATGTGGCGATGTATGAAAAAGTTAACGATTTCAAACGCCGATTTTACGAGAAGTGATTTTTCGCTCGTTAGTTTAAAATGCAGCGTTTGTTGCGGTTAACCCGTCTCTCAGTAAATTAATAAAAAAGCACGAGACGAGCCTTCTGACTAAACTACTTTTTTTTAGATATAGTGATTAGCATTAAACTGCCATTTCATTTTCCCAATCTTGTGAGCGAAGCTGTGGGAACAGCTTATCTGTACCGTTAGAATTGAAAAAATATGTTTGTGTTGGATAGTCTATTCATCTGGGAAGGCTAGGTACGACATCCCACGCGTATGAAGTCGCAGGCTTCATGTACTAGCTAGCTAGGCTAGGCAGTGTTTAACAGGTATTAGGGGGAGTCGTCAGCAACCCGGCTTCACCAGAGCCGGCGTTGCTGACGACTCCGCTTTCCGCAGCGCTCGCTTCCCTTATATACGCTCCCGTTGTCCCCGTACGCATGCGCGACTTCCAGACAGAAAGGGGGTGAGGGATAAACGGGCTAACCATCGCGGCATTACATCGTTTCTATCTAGAAATGGCATATTTTTTAACCAAATTCTACAAAAAGAGTATTGATATACTATACACTAATCGACACGAGGTGGATAATGATAACTACAGAAACACAACTATACAGCAGACGAAAAAAAACGTTTCATTTTGTAATATCGTAGTTTTGTTTTTTGCTATTTTTGATGAATTACCTAAATTAGGTGTTGATAGTAAAACAAGCTGAACGGGTAGGCAATGTATTACTTTAAGTATTAAATTCCAGTAACCGAAAATCGCTTGAAATGTTACTTATTTTCTGGAAGGTGCAGTTTTACAGCCGCGTCAAATTTCAGCGGGTCATTGTACTCATCATTATGAAAAACTTTTAATCGGACCAATCCTAAAATCGCGGAAAAGCATCCGTGGTCATAAGACCAGACCCGATGTGTGATATTACTACCACACATCGGTTTTTTACCCGACTGCGCAAAGCAAAGAAGGGTTATGTGTTTATCAGTCTATGTATGTATGTATGTATGTTTGTTCCTATGTGGCATTGTAGAGGCCAAACGCCTTGGCCGATTTTTTAGAGTAGTTGTGTATACCGATTTCTCCGTGAAATTACTTGCTTTGATTTCATTTATTGCATTCAGAAAAAACTGTTATTCACAGGAGTACAGGACACTTCAATTTGACAACTAGTAATTTTAATTTATGTCTGAATCATTTTTAGGGTTCCGTACCTCAAAAGGAAAAAACGGAACCCTTATAGGATCACTTTGTTGTCCGTCTGTCTGTCTGTCTGTCTGTCTGTCAAGACCTTTTTTCTCAGGAACGCGTGGAGGTATCAAGCTGAAATTCATATCAAATACTCAAGTCTATGGTCTCTTGGAGCTGTGAAAAAATCAAACTTCTAAGTCAACGCGATCAAAAGATACTCCCGTTTATGCCGCAAATTTTCGACACTCGCAAGGGAATCAAAACCTACAGGGTACTTCCCGTGAACTCAGAATCTTGAAATTTGGTACGAAGCAACGTCTTATAGCATAGATAAAGGAATAATTACGAAAACCATAAATTTTTAGTTACATCAAGATACTCCCGTTTATGCCGCAAATTTTCGACACTCGCAAGGGAATCAAAACCTACAGGGTACTTCCCGTGAACTCAGAATCTTGAAATTTGGTACGAAGCAACGTCTTATAGCATAGATAAAGGAATAATTACGAAAACCATAAATTTTTAGTTACATCACATAATATATTTTTTTTACGGAACCCTCGGTGCGCGAGTCCGACTCGCACTTGGCCGGTTTTTTTAACATTGACCAAGATAAAACGCGTCTGAAATGTAACGTCACAAGAGTTTTCCAAGCACTGTGTCGTCTTCGTTTTTGTTTACGTGGAAAAGGAAAAAATAGGAGTCCAAAATTTTTTGAAAATCTATCTGTCGTATTAATTAGATTGATTTTTTTGTCGTGTATGTTATATATGTACATACTACACATATGGAAATGTACCGCGTCCCGTACTCCCGATAGTCAATACTGTAGATTGCACTATTCCGTCTGATTTTACGATGATTGTCGGTGTCCAACCAAGACTTGTTTACAAATAGTGGACTGCGAATTTTTTTCTAAATCCTATTAATTAGCTACTTCCGAAAATGAGAGTTTTAACTAAGCACAAGGATAGAAATATTGAGGAATACGGTATTTGATACTTGATATTATATTCATGTAGGTACTCTGATCATGAATAATCAAAAAGTTAGTACGTTATAAATTAAATGTTTGCATTGATTCAGTAACCAGCATCTTAGATGAAATATCGAGGAATACGAAATCAAATGACTCATTCTTGTGGTTTGCACTTTGATAGTTCCCACACTTATATTATCATTAATATTAGACAAAATACTACCTACATAGTACATACCTCATTACATACCTAATTTCCTTCGGTCGCTGGTCCCGGCTATTATTTGTAAATGTTTGACAGTCGTTCATTGATATAAAAACTAAAGATACGGTCGTCCGAACATTTTGCTCGATGCGTTCCCCATAAAGAGAAACACTAACGTGAAACGTCATCTATATGAACTAATCAGGCTGCTCGTAAACGTAACCTTGTATGAGCGGCGTGGCGTGGTATTATCGAGGTGTAAAGAAATTAAATAAAGCTTTCATTAAAATGTAAATAAAAAAAAATGTTAAATTTTAATTTTTAATTTTCATTTTCTTTTAAACTTCGGTTTAGTCAAGACCTATTTGGGACCAAATTCGAGGCGTCATTTTATCATGCGGTCCGCCCAGTCCTTACGCAGTAATATATAAGTCAATGCAGTCGTTACAGATACACATCGCGGTGTAAGAACCAGATGAACGTATCTACATTTTATCAATTTTACAGGAGAGCTAAAAACCTGTGTTTATTTTACTTCTTTTTACTTTGAAGTGTTATAAAGAGGATAATATAAATTGCACTAGTGAAAGAAGTATACAGATACTCTCACATTTAGAGAGTTCATAAGTATAAAAAAATATGTATACTTGCACTTATTATAAGAAATATTTATATTTTTTCAAAAATTGGTTGACGTACCTACGTTATTTTGGCTCTTACTTCTAAACTGGTTTCGACTATGTATGTATGGATGGATGGATGTTTGTTACTCTTTCACGCAAAATCTACGGACCAGGGCCCCTACTATGACGTCTTAAAACATTCCTAACTTACTCTTAATCCATTGTGGAAACGTGACAGAACTATACAGGGTGTCTAGCGCCATCTCTTTTCCACACTGGATTAAGAATAAGTTAGGACTGTTTTAAGACGTCATAGTAGAGCCCCAGATGTTTATATTTGGTACACAGATAGTTTATAACCTGGATTAACACATAGGATAGTTTTTATCTTCCCGTGGGATAATTTTCAAGCTGTAGCGGGGGCAGCCGCTGGCAACAGCTAGTACCTCTTAAGTGGCTCAAGGAAAAAAGGCTAATGACACACTGTCGACTGGATTTTCGCCATTTTTCCTCAATTGCCCGATGGCCTCGCACGTGCTCATGTCCGCGCGGAAAAATATCAAAACACAAACCTAACGACATCTTCATTAAAATCTCGTTTGCATGTTTGGATACCAAAATTGTCCACTTCCTAGTTCCTAATGCCACCATGTGTACTACGAACAGTCGATGACATAAGTTTAATTTGCAAATTAAAATATGTGCTTTGGTTACTGTGTTGTTTTCAATAGCATGTACCTACACGAGTATAATAAAGCCGTGCGGCTCTATCTTCAAAGTTATGTTCAGGCTTGCTGAGGAGCTGCGGGTGGTTCGGAAGAGATACCGCGACCTCGGCACAAGGGCTAAGAAGGAACATGGGTGGTTTTTAGTCAGTAGAAGTCTGACACTCCCCTTCGCTCTGCCCAAGAGCGGGGGGGTCATTTGATGATTTTCCACCCACCAAAAAAAAAAAAAACCTCTGAGTTCCGTAGGAAAAACATTTGTTACCACTGGTATACTTGCAGAGGTCAGGAGGCAAGGCAAAATTACCATTGCTGTAGCGTCGTCGGGATTCGCTGCCACACTGCTTAGGGGTGGCAAAACATCACATGCCATGTTCAAAATTCCCATCGATTTAGAGAGCGTCGAAACGCCTGTTTGTGGTGTGTCACGTAACAGTGATAAGGGACACGTGCTCAATGATTGCTCTCTGATCGTATGGGATGAGTGTACGATGGCCAATAGGAAGGTAGTTGAGGCCGTGTACAGAACCCTGCAGGACATCCGCAGGAACGAACATTTGATGGGTGGTGTCACAGTTCTGCGATTTCCCACAAACGCTTCCCGTGGTGACGCGGGCATCGAGGGCTGACGAGGTGAATGCTTTGTTGAAATGATCTTCGTTGTGGTCACGAGTTCGTACGCTGCGCTTGACCATTAATATGAGAGCTCGGCTCGGCGGCAATGCACGTGCTCAAGAATTCTCCGACGTCCTTCTAAGTCTTGGCGAAGGCACTCTACCAGAGGAGAGAGGTGGACAGGTGGTGCTTCCAGAGTCTCTCGGTAGAGTTGTATCCAGCATAGAAGAACTCGTTCGCTGTGTGTACGGGGACATCAGTCGTATACCGCTCTAGCAGAATTCTCGGGTGTGTGAGCGGGCCATTTTGACGCCCAAAAATGATCAGGCTGCCGCAATTAACGAACGCATTCTCTCGGAAATTGAGAGGAATGAAGTGGTCTACACCTCTATAAACACTGTCGTCGAGCAAGATGACGCCACACATTACTTGTGGAATTTCTGAACTCCCCGTCAGCAAGTGGACTTTCAGCGCATACCATCAAGCTGAAGGTCGGTGTCCCGATTATACTTCTTCGGAACCTATCTCCTCGAAGTTGTGTAACGGGACCCGCCTTAAATTCATCTCGCTCCAAAGCCAAACCACTAATGTTGTTTATCAAGAAGTCCTATAAGTATGTATTTTTACCCTATTCTATATTCCTTATTCATTATTTTATCCATCTGGTTCAGTCACAACTTATGACTTAATTCAGTAGAATCACCACAAAGTCAATTATTAAAAGCAGGCTGAAAATTAGCACTTTTTGAAGGTCAATTTTACAAAAGACAGTCTCCCTCTGTTACTGCACTTTCCCTAGATATGAAATGTAAAGAAGAAAGGGGTAAATGAATGTTATTGTAAAAGGTATAATCGTAGGTATTTTGGTGCCGTATAGCGTTCACGCAGACGAAGTCGCGGGCAGCAGCTATAAAAAAATAAAAGTCTTGCTGAGGTCGGTCCGAGCCTTTTGGTCCGGGCTGTCATTTGTACATGTTTGGTAGTTAAGACATAAAGTATTGGTATTCAGCTGCATCGGGTTAGTCTGGAAGCGGCAGCAGCAGTTCGGAAAAGGCAGGCAGATGATATATTATCAAGAGATAGGTACGAGTGAGTGTTCAGTAGGTAAATCACACTAATATTATAAAAGGCCAAAGTTTGTGAGTGTGCAGCGAGTGTGTATGTTTGTTACTTCTTCACGTCTAAACGGCTGAAGCGATTTAAAAAAAATTGGTATGGAGTTAGCTGCAGCCTGGATTAACACATAGGATAGTTTGTATCGGGTGAAACCGCAGCCAGTAATTAGAATAAAAATAAAGATAATTAAATGCTTAGTTTAGTAAAGTCGCAAGCTACCTACTTGAATTCTCCTCATTTAGTCTAGCTCTTTGTTGGAGATTTTAATTATTATCTTGCAACACCAACATTAAATGTAACCAAGCTTACACACTCTTTTTTTTAGTCAATGCACTGAGTAATAAAAACGGCGTTGGATATAATTTATGTTCGTCTATGCAGTAGAGTTTTATGACGAACTTGTGATATTTTGTGGATAAGTAGTGTTTTTTGCCGTAATGTAATTACTCAGATTTTTCAGAAATTGTTTTGTTGAATCACTTTTTTGTAGACTTGACTCTTTATTACATAGTATAAAACAAATTCACTCCCGCTGTTTGTACGCTTCGATATTTTAAACTATCGCAACGGATTTTAATACATTTTAGTAATTAAAAGAGTGATTTATGAGTCAGGTTTATATGATATCTTTCACCCGTGCGAAACCGGGACTGTTCGCTAGTTTTCTATTACTTAGTGCCTATAAATCATGTTTTCATGAAAAAGAACATTTCTGTACTTATCTAATATCTATAATTTCACCGCAGAAAACCCTGAGGAAAATTTGTATAATTTAATAATTTTCCTTAGTTGTGGGCACTTGTGGGGAATCTTTATTAACTGTTAAACTGACACTTAAAATAATTGTCGTATTAACATACCTACTATTAGCGGTGTATATATGATTAACTATGGTGCCTATCTTTTGCATAGTTGTTAGTATAATTTATATCTAGAGGGTGCCCAGAAAACATTTTCTAATGTTGTTTTTTTTTTTATATTTAAGTACCTACTTTACAGCTCAAAAACTTTTTCGAGGATTCTTTCGAGAAATAAAGTCATTGATATTAAATAAGTCAATGTTAAAAGTGCAATTTTTTGTTAGACTCAAGTGTGGCTATTAGACCGCCTATACGGGTTGTGTTTGGGCATGTGAAAAAATTCATGGTAGAGTAGCAAATAAAACGAAAATAACAGAAAAACAATTACAAGTTTACGAGTAATAGTCGACCAATTTATAAAATGTACATTGTATAAAATATTTTTCAATACACTTCCTCGAAAACTAGCTCTTATTGCACTACGATTAGGTTCGACATGCATCATATTTCGCACGCGTGCGGTAATAAGAATACAGCGTGCTGTAATATTATTACCGCACGCTGTAATCATAGAGCAGCGGTAATTCGATTAAAACTTATGAAATTAAAAAAAAAACACCACTGACTATTATAGAGCAGGCGTGTTTTTTTTTTAATCTCGCCATTTTGATCTGCGTCTTTACAGCGTAAATATTTTTTGAATATTTAAATTGTGTTTGTAAAAAGAATACTACTAATAAACGTAAATATTTTAAACAATTATTTACTTTTATGAACAAGTAAGCATTTTTTTGTGTTCTTAATTAAAAAATATTTAAATTTTATATTTTTCCTGTGAGGCTGTTTGGCGGCTTTATACCTTTGCTTCTTTTTCAACCTGGCGAAATCAAACCGCGGAAAAAAAGTAAATTAAATCATAGTCCCATCAAATTTGTTGACAAAAACACATAACGTTTTTAGTTAATTTCTTCGAAAGTGTATTGAAAAACGTCGTTTGATACACGTGGGAATTTGTTATTGCATTTCTCGACCCCATGAACACCCTCGCCATACGGCTCGGGTGTTCAATCTGCCTCGAATGCAATAACAAACTTTCCGCACTTGTATCAAAATGTACTATTCCTATACATAATGTATGGGAGCGCAAGTCATAAAACTGCAATTGTAAGTTGTTTTTTTTTTCCAATAAAATCATCGTTCGGAGGCAGGTAGACAGGGTGGGTTTGTAAGTTTATGAAGTACACATTTTTGATGGGCAGCTACGGAACCCTACATTGAACGTGGTCCGACATGCACTTGGCTGGTTTTATTAAGTCTAACAAGGGTCAACGAATTTATTAAAAAGAAATAACCGCTTCTCACAAAACACTTATTTAACCCTTTAGTTCGCAGGTGAAAAAATGTTGCAATTTCATTATTTTTTCTTTTTGGGGGGTTTAATTATAGTCTAAATGGCTTTACAAAAATAATAAAAAAAATCTATCTTATACACTTTTTGAGAAAACATATGTTGTTGAGGTACAACATTGCGAAACACTCTACAGAGTACATGGCCGAATATATGTTGTACACTACCAACATTGCGGCTTGAGTGGACATTTAAATTTACAATCTAATTATAATAAAATGTGAAGAAACAAAGTTTATTGTTGAAAACATACACAAAATCATCTTTCTATGGTATATTTATCGTCATTTATCCGTTGACATGGTAATGTTAGAAACAATTTCTCTATTCCAACAAACACAATCACACTTATTGCAATACACTTGGGTATAACTGGTTTTTCGATAGTCTTGCAATGATATATTATATAACAAATTTTTCCTACAAGACCTTAGCTATTTTCGTAGTCCATAAAGTGGCGGTTTCTGAATGAGTCTTCACCAGCATATGCTGGGATGAAGTAATAAATTATTCTGCTCATACAAATATCTTAAATCTCCATTTCTTGGGCTTCTTGGGTAGATAATAGCGTCTACTTCCTGCTCCAGTTCCCTTGTAAGAAACTATCCTTTCACCCACACTATACCCTTGCACGATAAGTAATTTTTTTTTTACTAATTATCTCAAATCGAATCGAAAAATGCTGCAAGTATTCAAGAACACTTTCCTTCTTTTGATGCAGGCTCAGGCCTGGATTATATTGTGCCAGGCTTATATTGTGATAATTCTACTATTGCTGAGTGGTTAATTATGGGTTTCTAACAAACTTCCCATTTGGTCAGATGCCTAGTTACTGGGATTGCCTTTCCCTTTGAACCAGTTGTGGTTACTGGTGAGTTAGTCAAAGGCGATAAGATTGATGATGCCGAATTTAGTAAGAAAGGAAGTGGTTCTCGTGGTCTCTCGGTAGGAAACATTTAATTGATGGTGTCATTTAGTAGGTGACAGTGGAATCGTTTCTTCGTCTGATAATACGGGGTTGAAGTGAGCTGGTTGGCGATCTTCATTGTGAGAACAAAATTAAATGTCCTTCTCATTTAGGAGAAGAAGAATAGGATCTTGGTTCTGAACTGCAGTATGTAATATTGTCATCGTCATCATTGTGTTGTTGTATTGTATTCTGGATGATTACCATCTGAAGTTGCCTTTTCAGGTAGTACAAGTGGCTCAATCGTACGTGTCGAAGCCATCTTGGTTTAATCCGAAGCAAGTATAAACAGAAAACATGCAAAATTGCACCCAAGGCATAAAAAAAATGTTAATCGCCAATAAAAATACCAAATAAGGATTTTCAAAACATTTACCCATACCATTAGTAAGCAGAATGAAATATTAAAAATTATTTAGTAAAGGTGCAGTGTCCAAAAACGACACAAAATATATAAAGTACTTGACACGCAAGAGAGCAGCGTTGTTTCTGAACGACATACTGAATGTTCGGTAATTTTCTGAGAACTCCGCAGTGTCGGTCACAAACAACATACCATTTCAGAGGCTCGTAGATTGGATATGTGTGGTTCGAATGAGATGATTTTTACACAAATCAATAAAGGCAATATTTCTTCGGAAAATTTTCACGCAACAAATTCATTAACTAAATGCAAATGTCCAAAATCGAAAATAATTTACCTTACATCCGTGCATGACAGGTGTACTGTATAACATCTTGCTAGGAAAAGAGAGAAAACATTTGCGCGAATTGACATTTATATAATTTTTAGGTTGCATGACGTTTTTTCTAAATGTTGATGAAAAAAAAACCAAAAACATTTCAGCAGAAAATGAACAAGATTTTTTTGTTTACTATGTCGTTCAGGTTCAACACTGCGAATTAAAGGGTTAAACATACTCTCATATTGGCAATTCAGATGGCAGCGATTTCCGTTCGGAAATATTCTTGTAGCCCGGCAGCCATGGTGCTGGAATTATTACATTGTTTACGCGTTTGATTTAAAGTAACCCCACAAGTAAAAATCACACGGTGTTAAATCTGGTGATCGTAATGTCCTGGGTACCTGATTATTAAAAAATAATTAGGTAATAATTATCTCCGAACTTGCTTATTATTTTCCAAGAAAAAATCCCTTAACTTAGACATGAAGCCTCTGTCATAAGTCATTTATTCATTCGTTTAACATAGGTACAAATACTTAATAGTAGTCGTAGTATTGGGTCCATCCACAGGCAGTTATTAAGCCAAGTAAAGTTAAGTATTAGTGTTTTTTTTGGAACTTGGTTACTTTTTTGCAAGGAAGTGTCTGATGTGATGTAGTAATAGAAAAAAGTATGGAAGGAGAAGTCATGCTGCGCCGGCCAAATAAATTGGGATAAGGACAAAAGAGAATTATGATGGTTGTTTTTTTGCACAAAGTCTTTGATGTATTGCTTGATTGGTCGTCCTGCGTACTCATGGAGCAAATTATTTTGCTCCATGTGCGTACTGTATACATAGTGCAATGACTCCTTCGAGAGTGATCGTCTCACGATTATTGAGATGAAAGGTCTTAGTGCATAATGTGAGTGATTCGTAACGCGAAGAGGAAATGCATTCAGACCTTTATGTTTTTTAAAGCGATCTAAGGGGTCAACCCTCTCTGCGAGGGTCATCGATAGCATGCAATTTATCTTATTTATATTGATGTTGGCGATTGCTCAATTCTCAGGTCTGGCAAAGTACCTATTATTGGGATTGCATAACAGATTTTTTTTAGTGTTAGAATAAAGTCTCTATGCCATGGGAGTAAGTAGTACTTACTTAGGCTTCCTTTATTTTAAAATCAGAATTAGTGGTCCGTGCAATAAAATTAAAAACAAACAAACAACTTAACAAAATCGGAATAAAATATATAAAAATAATCTTTATCACGGGAATGAAGGTGGCGTACAAATATAAAAAAAAAAGTTTTTTACAGCTTTCTTTCAATGAACGTTATAAATTCGCTAGCTTACTGACTAGCAAAACTATACGAATTTAGACCGATTTTAAATATCTCATCTTATAACTATACTAACCGCGATGCCCGCGACTTCGCCCGCGTCAAATTATATACTAACACCTTCCTCGAGAACCACTTTATCATTGGTGAACACCGTATGAAAATCGGTAAAGTAGTTTTTGAGTTTATCGCGAACAGACAGACAGACGCGGCGGAGGACTTTGTTTTATAGTGATTATAATTTTTAGCCTCAAGTAGATAAGTTTCCGCAGATTACTATTAAGGTAAGGTGTGAACCAGTTAAAACCAGATGTATCTAGCTGACACCAAACCTCTTCTTAGGGCATATTACCAATTTAAGTTTCTCAGTGATTGCTTGAATAATTATTGTAATTTTTCATTACCTCGTTTGGCATTGGCACGTTTAAATGCTTAGGTACTTCTACTAATAAATACTATTAACAGGCAGAAATGTTTGTGAAGAGTTCATCTCGTCCCGTCGGGGCTGCGGGTTTTTCGAAAGAGTTTTTAGGCAGTAGAAGTCTGAAGTCTGACACTTCCTACCGCTCTGCCCAGAGCGGGCGGAGTCATTTGATGATTACTAACCGCCGAAAAAAAAGGAGTTCATCTCGCCACTTCTTGTTCCAAACATTAGGCAGATATGAACGGTTACCGGTTTTCGTGGTATGTGATGCGGTGGAATAGGAATGTTTTGACTTTTTGAGTACTTACTTATGAATTTGGTGGGGTAGGTACCTACGAGTAGTGGATGACCAAAGAAACAAAGGACGAACTGTGTAAAGGATGATAATTATGGCAAGAAAGGAGGTGTCTGCTGAGATGGCGAGTTATAAAAGAGAAGTGTGGAAAAAGAAGCTATAGCTGCGCCGGTCCCAAAAAGATAGATAGATAAAATACTCTTTATTATGTACACCAAATTACAAAAAAAACAATAGTAAAACATTTTACAAGGGGGGCTGTGGATTGTCGAAAGGTTAACGCGGCTCCGACACAAGGGCGAAGAAGGAACATGGGTTTGGTTTTTAGTCAGTAGAAGTCTGACACTCCTCTTCGCTCTGCCCAAGAGCTGGGGGGGGGGGGTTATTCGATGATTTTCCACCCACCAAAAACCCTCGTGAGGAAACCGGCATATCCTATAGAAATAAAAATTTGAAGACGTGACATCTGCCAACCACCCCAGGGCGTGGTGGATTACCTATAGCCTATTCCCTCTCATAGTCAGGGTCAGGAGACTTCTGTCCCAGCTGTGGGAACATTATAGGCTGGCGATCATGATTGTAAGTATTGTCGGTCGTGAACCCGGGCACGTGTGAGTGTGATGTCATAAGTAGGTAGGTACTTAAATATTATCAAGTGCAAAGATTATAGAAGGAAGGTCTTCTTTTCGTCTCAGGTGCGTAAGGGAAAATAATCTTTAGATATAAGTAGTTAAAACTCTTTGCGTGACTCCATGACTGGCGGAAACGCACAGACGAATCCACTGATAAATAAGATAAAGAATTAAGATATGCCTATATGAATGGTGTGTTAGTATGTAAATAACTGTGGTATTTAATTTAAAATGTGTGTCTATTGCTTTGACAAAAATAACCTTTTGTATCATCATACCATCATCAGCCATTAGACGTCCACTGCTGGACAAAGGCCTCCCCCATAGAACGCCATAAAGATCGGCAGCCTGCCGTTTGCATCCACCGGTTGCCCGCGACTCTCACGATGTCGTCGGTCCACCTAACTACGCGACATCTTTTCGTCCAAAATTCCGCAGTGTCTCAAGACGAGGGTGTATAACCAGTGTGTGTTGCCAGTGATGACTTATGGCACAGAGACATGCAGGTCCTCTTAGAGAAGCTCGAATCAGAGTCACGCAACGAGCCATGGAGAGAGCTATGCTCGGAGTTTCTTTGTGCGACAGAATCCGGAATAAGGAACCTTTTGTATGCTTTTGATTAATTGGTAGTCAATTCGTAAAGGCTATGGCAGAAGTGAATGGTTTCTCCAATTGTGTTTATAAATCCCACAAAATAAGGGTAGGGCCTAAAGCTATAAACCGGGAAAAAGTTCTGAATCGGGACAGTTGTACTGAGAAAGTCGCGTTGAACAAAAGCTATATATATAACACTGCCCAACCCGGAAATCGAATCAATAAGAGCTGAGGCTCTTGATTCGATTTCCGATTACCCCCAGAAGAAGCGCGACAACTTGAACTAGGGTATAGATACTCGTGCGTGTTACGACATTTTCAGACGAATACATCAAACCTAACATGCGTAAATAATACAAATATTATTCCACGAGTGTAAAACTAATGCCTATTATTATCTGACACGTTTTCAACCTACCTATACTATACTCCATTTACTATCAGATTAGAATTTTAAGTTAACCATTTTTACAGTCCGTTCAACCGATTGTGAACTCTATTACGTTGACAGCAAGACAAAATGCAGCTGCAGTAATTAACATTATTTTTGCTTTTAATGCCATCCTTATGCCTACGGTATAGAAGTCAAAATCGGTTAAACGGACTGTAAAAACGGTCAACTTAAAATTCTAATCTTATAGTAAATGGAGTAGGTACCTATTTATATAAGTAGGTACTCGAAAATCACAAAATAAACATAGCCATCTACTTTGTTTCATAAATAATTACGGGAAAAACACGGTTCGTGGAATATCACACTATGTTTTTGGACTATAGAAGTCCTCTTGGCTAATTAATAACAGCGGGTCAATGTTCAGGGTAAGCCGCGCTGGTCTGGGTTGGTCCGTAGATGGGTGATCACTGATCACGCATTCCATTCTGAGTTTCCTCCGTGCCTCGGCCGTTGATCCATTTGTAAATATCTCTGATACGACTATCAGAGTGAGGAGGCGTCCATAAATTACGTGAGGTGATTTTTAATTTTTGTCCCTACCCTTCCCCCTGGTGAGATGTCGTGGGATTTTATTCAAGCCCCTCCCCCATCCCCCAATCATACGTGAAATTTTTCAAAATGAGGGTTTTTTACGTAAACGCGTTACATTGTTATTGTAAACAGATAAAAAAAAATTGCTTCGTGCTTTTATTTACGACTAGTTAAGACTAGATCAATATTGCTGATAGTTTATTATAAGTGCATTATAGCATGTCATGTACAAAAAAATTGCGTGATATTTGCCGAGACCCCCCCTCTCTCCAACGTAAGATTAGATGAGATTGAATCGACCCCCTCCCCCCCTTAAACACCTCACGTAATTTATGGACGTCCCCTAAGTAGTACGGTCAGACTTTCAAGCCACTGTCTACCTGTAGCGACTTAGGTACAGGTAGTCAGTGTCCTGCAAGTCTGACTACCGAAGGGTATCTTATTACTCAACTAACTCGGTTGTGGAGGTCATATAGGCAGTCGCTTTATGTAAAACTAGCGGACGTCCCGCGGTTTCACCCGCGTAGATCCCGTTCCCGTGGGAATACAGGGATAAAAAGTAGCCTATGACACTTAGCAATAATGTGGCTTTCTATTGGTGAAAGAATTTTTTAAATCGGTTTAGTAGATCCCGAGATTACAATTTAACAAATTATACAAACACACAAACTTTACCTCTTTATAATAGTAGTATAGATAAGTAATAAGTATAAGTAATAAGTATAGAAGTATAGATAGTATAGATACAGGTATTCAGCTGCAGTTAGATGTAAGCCAACTTCAACATAGTTGGGAGAAGGTTAGGCAGATTCGCCATTCTCAAGGGGTTTTATAGATAGTGGTCACAATCGCAGATGCTGAAAAAGAGGTCCCTGGTTCCATTTCCCCTTATAAGTACACCCCTGCCAAACCCTTCCGGAATTTCAAGCGTGATGTTGATACTTGGTATATCAGTCGTGTCATTTGACACAGTTAGTTTTTTGTGGTTTTTCGGATTTAGGTAGTATTCTAAAGATGACTGGATTCACGCATTCCATTGGCTAGGCCAAATGCCAATGTTGTTACAGTCAGGAATTTCTTAATAGCGGCCACGGGGTCTGGGGATTTGTGGCCAATTGATGATTAATTAGTAATTAGTTAGTTTTTATATTTTTTTTTATGTTCATTAATTAGTCTCACCTACATGAACCTAATTAATGGGCCTTAAACTGGCTCAGTAGGCGACTCGGCCGCTGTAACTCGCCCGATCCGGTCGAGACAGGAATTTCACTGTTATTAATATTTTTGAGTGGCGTTTCGGACGAATCCTTTTTTAGAGTCAAAGTACCGTCAGACACATAATATAGATAAGGTTTAGTGTCCTGTGTTCGTCCCACATGTTCGTCCCACAAACTACCAGGAGAACAGAAATAGGAAGGAGGTATTGTATTATAAAAGAGATACCGCGGTATCTCTAGCAACATGGGTGGTTTTTAGTAAGTAGAAGTCTGACACTCCCTACCGCTTTGCCCAGAGCGGGAGGAGTCATTTGATGATTTCCCCACTATATAATTTACCATTCTGGCCTCCTGCTAGTTTGTGGGACTTTACTATCCTGGTTTCTTATCTCCAACAAAAAAAAGTAAACTGTATTAGAAAGGCTTATTATAGATTAATCTCCTACTAACTTATGATACCCTAGTACTACATAACACATTTCATTACTCCTGTTAACTCCTTTAATTGGTGACAGCCCGAAAGAAATGATTAATCTCCTACTAACTTATGATACCCTAGTACTTCATAACACATTACATTGACCGCGGTCCCGGCTGTGGTCCCGGTCCCGAAAGCCCCACGACCCCAACCTAATGTTTTTCATTCTGACTGTACAAAATTTGCTTAAAAAAAAGTATAGTCCGAAACACCACTCAAAAATATGAATAAAAATTAAATTCCTGTCTCGACCGGACCGGGCGAGTTCCAGCGGTCGAGTCGCCTACTAAGCCCTTAAACTTCATGGTACTTTTCGTTTTTCATTTTTTTATATAACGTTGCCCCACACTAGGAATTTTCCTATAACGTGGGTGAGTTTACAAACATTTGAACTCACCTAAATAAACACCCAGACCCGGGACAACTATCTGAAGCCCATACAAATCTTGCTCCGTGCGGGGATCGAACCCGCGACACAGCACAGCAGTCTAATCGCTCGGCCACTGCGCAAACCGTGGTTGCTATGTATACATTTGCCTAACCCTTCGGGGATTGAAGGCGACATCGTTTGTTGGTTTATTAAACCGCGGGAATTCCTTTATTCACATGACTCTACGCATACTTTTCCCATTATGTTTAAAAAGTTATCTATCTATGTTTTATCTATAAATCGTGTTAAACGCAAACTAGCTCTGGACAGCGCATTAAGCGTGGCTTAACCTGAAAATCGACTGAATCGATGAATCCTGTGGCTGTTATATTTTGCCACGACCTACAAACACCGCTTTAAAAAACCTTTAAAAATAAGATGATCACTTGAACCCTTTTCAAACCACGAAGCAATCTATTTGTCACACAATACCTATGTGTATAAGTATAACACATGAAGTACTGTACGTAATAACTCAGTGATAAATCTGCGGGTGCGCAGGCTGACAACACAATGTTGTTACGAACATCTTAATTTCCTTTTGTCCGTCTGTCCGTGCGCACTAGTGCTTCATCATTTGCCCTCCAATTTAGACTATTCACGTGTCGCTATTTTATTATAAATTCTTTTTTTTTTATGGTGGGTGGAAAATCATCAAATAACCCTCCCCGCTCTTGGGCAGATCGGAAGGGAGTGTCAGACTTCTACTGACTGAAAACCACCCATGTTCGTTCTTCGCCCTTGTGCCGAGGCCTTGTCGCCGCGTTATCTCTTTCGATAATCCGCAGCCCCGACGGGATACGCAGCCCCGACGGGGTCCACAGCCCCGACGAATAAAATATGGTGTAAGCAGTGTGATGAATGCCTATAAACAAGGATATTGACCTCTTTTATCTCTTCTGTGATATTGACACATAAATTTATTCATCATAACTGATTTGTATCGGTAAATATTTGTGGGTATATCGATTTTTCTACAAGTTCACAGACTAGTTCTAATTTTATATAACAACGAAGATTTTAAAAATATACCAATATGTGTACCTACATAATATTCATAGGTATGTTTTTTTTATAAATTATTCAACACTAGCGAGTTAGCGACCCACCCCGGCTTCGCCTGGGAGCATGTATCATCATTTATTTTATTTATTTATTTTACTATTTTTGTACACACAACTAGACAACACAGGAAAACAACATAATAACATTAGAGTACAAAGGTACTGCTTATTTCTTTAGAAATTTCTGCCATCATCTGCCTAGCCTTTTCCCAACTATGTTGGGGTTGGCTTCCAGTCTAACCGGATGCAGCTGAATACCAGTATTTTACATGAAGCGACTGCCTATCAGGCCTCCACAACCCAGTTAATACCAGGTAATACGATACCCTTTGGTAAGATTGGTTGTCAGACTTTCAGGTCACTGACTACCTGTAACGACTGCTAGAGATCTATTTATAGCAGCCGGTACCAACAGCTCAACGTGCTTTCCGAGGCACGGAGGAAACTCAGTACCTATGTAATGGGCGGTCACCCATCTACAGACCAACTTTGGCAAGTGCAGCTTAACCTAAAGATCGACCTGAGTGGCAGATATTATTAAACCACGAGCTCCTCGGGAGCATGTATTACTATCACTACATAGTATAAAACAAAGTCACTTTCTCTGTCCCTATGTCCCTTTGTATGCTCAAATCTTTAAAACTACGCATGGATTTTGATGCGGTAAACCTTCCTCTTGAATCATTTAATCTAATGCTGAAAACTGCATTAATTTGTACAAACAGCGGGAGCGACTGTATTTCATACTAGCTTTTGCCAGCGGCTTCGCCCACGTGAAAATGACGATTTTCCATACAAACTTTCATCCCCTATTTAACTCCCTTAGGGGTTGAATTTCAAAATCTTGCTTATTACTTGTCTACATTATAAAGGGAACCTCTGTGCAAAATTTCAGCTTTCTAGGTCCAAGGGTTTGGGCTGGGCGTTGATGAGTCAGTCAGTCAGGACTTCTCTTTTTATTATTTCATAGTAAAATTGGATACGGCGCAAAAATATTGATTGTGTTACTTATAGAAAATTTTAATTACATTATTTTAATTTAGCATAGCAGGCTTTAATTAAAACACGAGGCCTAATTTTATCTCACCAGTTAACTATCTTAAAAGATTAAAATTGTTAATGCTCTGAAAAACATACTTTGTGTAAGTCTTTGTACATAGTGTAAGGGATATTTTGTTAGACACGAGTAAATACTAAATAATTAACATGTGAAAAGAACCAGTATAATATTGACAATTACTACTACTACTGACTGCGAAACAAATGGGATAAGTATATGAGTACCTACCTAATACATGTATTTATGGTGTGTTTTTCATAATTCGATTCTCGTTGAAAACAAAATAATAATACTTTACAGTTTATTTCCCTCTTCAGGTTATGTTGAAAAGTTTAATTCTACTTAATAGTACGTTTTTCATAGTTGAGATCAGTAGTACCTAGTACTAACTGGGTTGTAAAGGTCAGATAGGCAGTCACTTGATGTAAATTTCTGTTATTCAGGTGCATCTCGTTAGACTGGAAGCTGACTCCAACATTCTTTGGAAAAGTCTAGGCACATAATGACTTAAAGGCAGCACCCAACCTACTTTTCATCAGAAAGATATTTACCTTACTAACCGTAGTACTTAAGAAAATACCTAAAACGTAAGAAAATAACGAACGTAACGTGAATGACGTAAATACGTACATGACTCTGTCAAGTGAAATTATCAAGAAAAAACCAAATACGTCACCACCTCCGTTTTCAGGTAACTACCTCGTTGGGCTAGTGGTCGCAAGCGCGACTGCAGAGCGTGAGGTCCTGTGTTCGATTCCTGGGTCGGACAAAAAGTGCTATTGGGTTTTTCATTAGAAATTTCCCAGTAGTAGCCCGGAGTTTGGAAGTTGGTGGTATAATACCCCCGTGCCTCGGAAAGCACGTTAAGCCGTTGGTCCTGCGCCTGATCTCTCTCCGGTCGTGTCGGATTGCCGTCCCATCGGACTAGGAGAGAAAAGGGAACAGAGAGTGCACCTGTGCCTGCGCACACACGCCTGCACTATAATATCTCCCGCGCAGATGGCTAATCTCCGCTAGGATTGGCCGCCGTGGCCGAAAAATGGTCAGGAGGACGATTATTTCAGGTATGCGGTCTTCACTCTATCTAGGTCTCGTCAGCTGTAATGGTCCTTGGTCGCCTGCCATTTTAGCTCTTTAACACCTTGTAACTGCGGCCGGTTTTTAAAAACTACTGAACAAATCCAGTAAAGACGTGAGAAGAAACAATAGGGATGTTTCCTGATAAAAAAAAAAAATGATTCTGTTAAGTCCGTCTGTTAGATTATCGAAAAATATTGGATACGTGTTTTTTGTTTTATCAAATTAATCTACTTACATTGACGAAAAAAAAAAACACGACTTTTCGAAGCACTGTATCATCTTAATTTTTTGTTTACGTGCAAAAAGAAAAAAAGCGTTTCCAATATTTTTTGGAAATCTATCTGACGGACTAGTACCTAATAACATTATTTTAGTCAACTACCTCATTGGCACAACAAATCTTCTGCGCATGGTTTTCAACATACAAACGAACGTACCTTTACTCGTTACAATGTCGCGTGTGCGTGTAGATCAGCTGATAAGCGACAAGGATCTACTCGACAGTGATCTGTCAAGTTCGTTTCCAATCAAATTGATAAGTTTATCGTGTACCTACTCGAATAAATGGGTCATCATTACCAAACAGACTATAGAGATTGAAAACAATTCTTTCTAGAAAACAATTACTAACTAAACTTTGCTTTCTACTAAGAGCCTTTGAGCTAGACAGACAGACAGTTAGACAGACTAACTTTGAGGTGAAATTACGTTAACGTTACAAGAGCTAGGTAATAAGAATTTGGAGAAGCCTTTGCCCAGCAGTGGGCAAGAGCTATAAAAAGTTGTTTCCCTGATCGTCGATTTTATCTACATTACTTGTGCATTCTGCTTCAGTTCGCTGAACGATAACAAACAAACGTGGTTTTCAGTAAATACTTGAAAAGGCCTTCATCAGAGTTATTTCCACGTTTTGACACGTAACCAGTCAAAATAAACAATTATATTATCTTATTGCAAATGTCAATATTTGAGCACTCGGCTCAAGTTATTTTTTTCCGTAGGCAGTCGCACACGGCGACTTTTCGTAGCGATGGTGCGCAACGATGCGCGTTCGCATCGCTGAGCTGCAGCCGCGAACGCTCACAATACTAAACGCGCGTTAGTAGCATCGTTGCATATTTTTGTATAGCTAAAGTCCCTGCTATGCAATGAAATCAAAATGATCTTGTACTTATTTGTAGGCTTTCAAACTAAGAAAAGTTAGTAAATATCAGTAAATTATTTTGTATATTTTTTTATAAGTAATATAAATCTGTCATATTAGTTTTTTTTTATATAAGTACCAATAAAAAGTACAAACCTTCCTTTATGGGTATAATTTTTAGAAAGGACATTTCTGTTTAACTATACTGTCTGCATTTAATGTTGATGTTTTAGAATAATGTACAACACTTACTCACAAGTCTGAAAAGAAATATTTTCCGAAATTTCGAGACATTGCAGCATTGACCAAAAATAATTAAGTGACCCTAACTTTAAGGAATTGATCACAGCGGCGTAGGCACGGTGCAGGCGCGGCGTAGGCCCGGCGTAGGTAATCCAAGAGGCAAACTATCTTTTTTTCTTTTTGTGGGGTTGGAAATCATCAAATAACTCCTCTCGCTCTTTTACTGACTAAAAACCACCCATGTTCCTTCTTCGCTCTAGTGCCGAGGCCGCGTTATCTCTTTCGATAAACCGCAGCCCCGGAAAGAAAACTATCTGATCTTGCGTATGTACATGGACATTTTGTCTAATAGAACACAATGTTAGGAATCAATGCCTTCATGAGCGAGCAAGATAATGTGACTTTCGGAGTGCCACAAGGTACTTACTGTAATGGGACCTACGCTTTTTCTTATCTATGTAAATGACCTATGTAACTTACAGTAGAACCAGGGCCTTCAGGGCAGAGCAGGACAGGGCAGATAGGTATAGATATATTTCTGCCAGTGAAAGATACTTTACATTTGGATCGCTCGTTCTGGAGATTGTCCCCTATATACAAACTTACTAACAAATTGTAGCTTTTTATAATATTAGTAGATAAAGACAAACACCAATGGTGTCATACATGACATAGTGCATGTTTTATCTTCGCTAGTAAGTACCCGTAGATTATGTAATGTTATGCCTGATGACCTACATTCTTTGCAAATAAAGCATTCTATTCTACTTTTAACCATTGGAACACCCGTTAAGTAAATACCGAGTTTCCTCCGTGCCTTGGAAAGCACGTTAAGCTGTTGGTCCCGGCTGCCATATAAAGATCTATGGCCTGACAACCAGTCTTACCAAAGGGTATTGTATTACCAGCATATGCTGAGTTGGTTACCCTTTCGTTATGGGCATGCTCAGCGCAGTTGAGCTGTATAATTAATTGTTAAGCTGTTTGTTGTTATTTGTTTATGTATGTGCTGCTCTTTTGTGTTGCTGCTGTCCATTAGCGAATAAATACATATTCTATTCTATTCTATTCTATTCTATTCTATTCTACCCAGTATTAACTGGGTTGTGCCATGGAGATAGATACCTAGTCAGATAGGCAGGGTTGTGGAGATAGATAGTAGGTAAGATAGGCAGTCACTCCATGTAAAATACTGGTATTCAGCTGCATCCGGTTAGACTGGAAGCCGACCCCAACATAGTTGGGAAAAGGCTAGGCAGATAATGATTATAAGTGAAAAAAAAACTTCTAAAATAAATCACACCAATTAGATTTCTCTAGAACAGGCAACTAAAAAATCCCAAAAAAATGAGTGTGTTGATTGCTTTTGTGTTGTTATGTTTAATGGAATACTGTACTTAATGAAGTAAAAAATATAAAATAAAATTATAATATTAATATGGCTCTCCAAATCTATTGTTCTCCAAACAATTTCTCTCCATACATTGATTCCCAACAACATCTCCATAATTTTATTAGTTAAATAATAATATACTACTTATATTATATTGATACCAGTTTAAAAGTCTACCATGTAAGTAAATATCGTAAATAATCCGTGCTGTATTTAAAAATACATAGTTGCTCCTAGATGCAAAGTAGTAAGATCAATAAAACATGTTAATAACAAACACACATAAAATCTCGTTAAATACAAACTTGATAATAAATTGTTGATAAGTTCTGTGGTAGGTACTAGTTAGCCTTCGACCCTCCGCCACTGTACCTTTTGTAACCGACTTCCAAAATTAGGAGTTTATCAATTATTCGTCTGTTTTTTTGTGTGTCTGCACCTTTATAGATGACTAGCTTTTGCCCGCGACTTTGTTCGCGTGGAATAGTGACTTCCGGCAGATTTTTGGTTTATCTCGCGAAAAAAAAAAAAAAACTATCTTATGTCCTTTCTCAAGTTCCAAACTATGTCTGTACCAAATTTCATCAAAATCCGTTCAGCCGTTTAGGCGTGAAAGAGTAACAGACAGACAGACAGACAGAGTTACTTTCGCATTTATAATATTAGTATGGAAGTATGGATAGTATGGAAGTATGGATTAGTATATTTGTATATTAGTATTATTAGTATTAGTATAATAGTATGGAAGTATGGATATGGATAGTATGGATGGATAGTATGGATGGATAGTATGGATGGAAGTATGGATATGGATATTTTTACCTGTAGATGCTGTAAACAATTTTAGTAAGCTGTGTTTACCGCCTAATATAGTGAAAAGGCAGGAGTAACAATGGCCTTAAATATCACTATCACTACATATTATAAAACAAAGTCCTCCGCTGCGTCTGTCTGTTCGCGATAAACTGAAAAACTAACTGAACCGATTTTCATGCTGTTTTCACCCATAGATAGAGTGGTTTTCGAGGAAGGTTTTAGTTCGCGGCTTCACATTCACGCGGGTGAAGCCGCGGGCAAAAGATAGTGCTCTATAATTTTTAGGTTATTGTTTCTTACTTATTTTTTATTTAATAGCTAAAATTCGGTCTTAATGCTGGACAAAAACCTCCTTTTAAATCCATTCCTTTCCAACTCTCCCGGTTTTACCCTTCTCTGGCCAATCAGTCACAAACGAGTCCAAATCGTTACGCCAGCGTGTTTTCGGCCTGCCTCGGTGACGAACTGACGACGACCGTCTTCGGGAACCCATCAGTGTTTGATGATTCTGGCCCATCTCACAAATCTAAACAGATTACCTACTTGATTTATATGTGAGGAGGTTCTTTTCAAAACTTGACTATTCCACTTTTGACAAAAAGTGTTTTTTTTTTTTGGGTTGTTAACATTGAAATCTATCTACACGATGCAAAAACAAGAGCTTAGCTAAACGCGATAGATCCACTGGAAAAAAATAAACAAAACACACGATTTGGTCAAAAGTAGTTAATTCCACTTCGAAATGGCATTAACCACTTCCAATATTAATATTTGGAACAAAATATGATTAATCCTGAAGTTAATTTACTATTTTAATCTAAATTGCAACAAAACATGTTTTGTCCATTCATCCGTCCATTTTTCAGTTAGAACTTTATGCTCTTTACTCTTTCGTTATGAAGCTGAAATTATCGTTTTTGAACGATTGCACAACACATAGAAGACTGTGGCGTTTGTTTGACACAAAAGTCACGTCATGATTGTCATTGATTCCTCTAGAGCTTGCAACAAAACTTGATTATTCCAGCACAGCCGCGTCAGAACTAGATTATTCCATTTTAAATTGTCGATTTATTCAGTATATATTAATCCTAAACTTTTGAAACCTGTACCACACAATGAGTATTATGCTTGTTTATAATATTCAAAAAAAAAAAAAAACGATTTACATTGCTGCAAAATTTTGAAAAATTGCTGAAAAAAATTGAAAAGTGGAATAGTCAAGTTTTGAAAAGAACCCCCCCGCTCTTGAGCAGAGCGAAGGGGAGTGTCAGACTTCTACTGACTAAAAACCAAACCCATGTTCCTTCTTCGCCCTTGTTTCGGAGCCGCGTTATCCTTTCGATAATCCACAGCCCCGACGGGAGATCTAAATACTTGTATTTTACTTGTACAGTCTCGTTGGTGTAGTGGTCGCAAGCACGACTACTGTGCATTCGAGGTCTTGGGTTTCGATTCCCAGGTCGGGCAAAGTCTTTTCATCAAGAATTCAGGAATTTCTCAGTACCGTGGAGTCCATATTTGTGCCCGGTTAATGAAAATAGGTTCAAAACATGAGACTTAAACATAACTGGCTTAATGTGGTTCCACTTCTACCGAACCCATCTTTCTTTTATTTTACGTTACGTTACGTTACCCAGTAGGTAACGTAACGTAACGTTACGTTACCCAGTAGGTAACGTAACGTAACGTAAAATAAAAGAAAGATTTGTTATTGAGATAGAACAGTTACTTACTCTAAGTACTTTTCCCACGAGGTATTTTCCTTACTACCGAATGGAAAATATCTTACTCGTGTAAAGAAAATCTTTAGGCATCAAGTACTTGCCTAAGTAGGCATATTTATATGGCCGAAATATAAACTTCACGTATTCTAACATCATTTAAGATAAGTGTCGTCATAACATAAAGATAAACAAATGTGTGGAAAACTGTATCAACATGAATATATTATTATGTTTTGTACTTACTACATCTTCAGGTTTTAGGTGATATGTGTGACCAACACTAGGTACCAAGTTCTCCATCATTTTCATGAATACTTTCTTTAGCCAGCCCCCGAACATACGACGATGACGAAATAATGATAAAAAAATAATATTATAATCATATTTTGATCAACATAAAACCTGATACTGACTGAAAATTTGAATTTCGTGGACTACCTTAGCGCTTGTCATTAACCAATAGAAATTAGGCTGTGGAGGTCAGATAGGCAGGTGCTCCATGTAAAATAGGTACCTACTTGAATTTACCTGCATCCGGTTAGACTGGAAGCCGACCCTAAGGGCCGGTTTCACCACTTGCTGATAAAGTCCCGGATAGCCTATCAGGAACTTATCTGCCAGATAAACTACAATTTTTGATAGCATTATCTGTCAGATAACTATCTGACACTTTATCCGTAACCGGTGAAACCGGCCCTAATTGGAAAAAACCCTAGAAAGGCTACGCAGATGATAATGTTTTGTACATTTTCGTTATCTAATACACTGAACAACAAAGACGAAGGCCGAAACACCTACAGGGTCTTAAGTACTGTTTGACACCTGTTGCTGTGAATTTTCCGATGCGTTTTCGTCATACATAATTGAGCAACATGCAATTACTTCTACTTGGTGAGACTATTTGTAGGGTTAAAGTACCTAGCCAAAAGGCAAAACCAACAGACACCATCGCTTTCCATCAGGCGTGATCGAGGTTAAGAGCACCCCCATTAAATAATAATTACAACAAAAAAAACCAAGTGCGAGTAGACTAGCGAAAAGTTCCGTACCATAATCTATGAAATCAGCAAAAAAAAAATACGTTTGTTGCATGAAAAAATATTCATCATCATCAGCCTATAATGTTCCCACTGCAGGGACTCAGGCCTCCTCTCTAGGAGAAGGATGGGCTATGATCTACCACGCGGGCCCAGTGCGGATTGGTAAAAATATTCGTTTTATTATAATATATGACGACAGATGAGACCTGTCTTCGTTGATTTGTTGGTCGGTCATGATGGAATGTGGAGTCCAACGTGAAATAACACACAGACACTGTTCGGTACACTAAACTTTACCGTTTAAAACACTTTACAATAACAAAGGAAACAAAGGATTGAAGATCTGTTTTCAGATTTAAATCAAATAAAATGGAATGTAGTGAGGTTAGCCAAGTCAACCGTTCGTCACCATGATTTCAATTTGAATGTGTCAACTGCACAAATCTACCGCCTTTTTATTAACATCAAAAATGACCAACGATAACTTTATCCGACTAAACACACTCAAGCATTGCCAGACCAAAAATTAAATTAAATTGAACTAAATCAAAATTATGATAAACGCTTGACATTCCATTACGCGATCTGCGACACGGCCATCTCTGACCTTCACACGGCCTCGTGGGATGAGGTACCTTAAGAGACAAAAATAATCCAGAAAAGTAACTAGACCACTCGGCTATCCTGACCCACGTCAGGGAACATCATCACAAAAATAATTAGTTCAAATTAAACCATGTGAGCAATACGTTTAATGCTCAATTGATTGTGAACCAAACTCCAGTACAGCGCTTAACCAGCGTGACAAATGCTATCACTTAACCAGTGATAATAATAACGCTTAACCAGCGATAATAACCCACTAACGCTTAACCAGCAATTACACAACTAACGCTTAACCAGCGAAAGCTCAACATAACACGCTTAACCAGCGATTACACTACTAACGCTTAACCAGCGAAAGCTCATCCACATGCTTAACCAGCGATTCAATTACTAACGCTTAACCAGCGAAAGCTCATCCACACGCTTAACCAGCGATTCAATTACTAACGCTTAACCAGCGAAAGCTCATCCACACGCTTAACCAGCGATTCAATTACTAACGCTTAACCAGCGAAAGCTCATCCACACGCTTAACCAGCGATTCAATTACTAACGCTTAACCAGCGAAAGCTCATCCACACGCTTAACCAGCGATTCAATTACTAACGCTTAACCAGCGAAAGCTCATCCACACGCTTAACCAGCGATTCAATTACTAACGCTTAACCAGCGAAAGCTCAACGTAATCCGCTTAACCAGCGATTACACAACTAACGCTTAACCAGCGAAAGCTCATCACAACACGCTTAACCAGCGAGTGTACCTATATAGTACTTAACCAGTACTATGCATCACTGCTTAACCAGCAAGTGAACCTATAGTACTTAACGAGTATTCTGTATTCGACTCTATATTCGACTCTATATTCGACTCTATATTCGACTCTATATTCGACTCTATATTCGACTCTATATTCGACTCTATATTCGACTCTATATTCGACTCTATATTCGACTCTATATTCGACTCTATATTCGACTCTATATTCGACTCTATATTCGACTCTATATTCGACTCTATATTCGACTCTATATTCGACTCTATATTCGACTCTATATTCGACTCTATATTCGACTCTATATTCGACTCTATATTCGACTCTATATTCGACTCTATATTCGACTCTATATTCGACTCTATATTCGACTCTATATTCGACTCTATATTCGACTCTATATTCGACTCTATATTCGACTCTATATTCGACTCTATATTCGACTCTATATTCGACTCTATATTCGACTCTATATTCGACTCTATATTCGACTCTATATTCGACTCTATATTCGACTCTATATTCGACTCTATATTCGACTCTATATTCGACTCTATATTCGACTCTATATTCGACTCTATATTCGACTCTATATTCGACTCTATATTCGACTCTATATTCGACTCTATATTCGACTCTATATTCGACTCTATATTCGACTCTATATTCGACTCTATATTCGACTCTATATTCGACTCTATATTCGACTCTATATTCGACTCTATATTCGACTCTATATTCGACTCTATATTCGACTCTATATTCGACTCTATATTCGACTCTATATTCGACTCTATATTCGACTCTATATTCGACTCTATATTCGACTCTATATTCGACTCTATATTCGACTCTATATTCGACTCTATATTCGACTCTATATTCGACTCTATATTCGACTCTATATTCGACTCTATATTTACGGTATTCACATTAGGTATTATTTTAAAGTTCTTGACGTCATGTTAATTACCAAGTCATTAATCAAAATTTCACGTCCAATCACTATGTCATGTTGAAGGTATTCATCAGGTAAAACATGAAAAACAATATCCAAACTAATGTTACCAATGTCAACATTAGCTAAAATGTTCAGGTTACTATTCACGGAAGTTTGACCTATACCCGTAATAGTAAAGACACTATAATAATTACGCAATAATTACGCTCAACATTAAATTTACACAAAATAGAATCTCTTATTAATGAACACTCTGCTCCAGAATCATAACAAAAACTAAAAGACTCACCAGAGTGACGGAGAATACCTGTAGGCGCATTTACTACGCACAAGTCCACTCGGCGTTGTTCAGGAGCTACACCAGCGCCACCACCAGTGCCGCCGCTGCCGGAACCCTGGGCCGCTGCTGGACAACGGTTCGCGTAGTGGCCTCGGCACCTGCACGGAGGCAGGTGACGGAGCTGACCTCATGGGCTTCGCCGGAACAGATGTACTTCCATGAGAAGACGAGGAGTGAGGTCTTCTGTCAGTCTTGCTGTCTCTTCTCTGGTAAACCATGGAAACCTTTTGGCTTTCCTCACCACATACGTAACACTTGACTATTCGTATCGATAACACACATGTCTGCTGTTGCTGTTGCCAACCAAGCACGTTTGTCGATATTCCGTTTTTCAGAGTACGGCACACACGGTATACGGTAGGCGCACATCAGAGCAATAGTCATAAAGTTTTTGGTTTTGCTGCGCTAACGAAAACGCCACTTTTCCGTTTCTGTGTTACTTTCAGACGCACGCGCATTGTCTTTACACACACTTTTCCTGGCTAGCACTGTCACTTACACTATGTAGGGCGTTTGAGTCACATCGCACTTCTGATGACGACAGATGAGACCTGTCTTCGTTGATTTGTTGGTCGGTCATGATGGCATGTGGAGTCCAACGTGAAATAACACACAGACACTGTTCGGTACACTAAACTTTACCGTTTAAAACACTTTACAATAACATAGGAAACAAAGGATTGAAGATCTGTTTTCAGATTAAAATCAAATAAAATGGAATGTAGTGAGGTTAGCCAAGTCAACCGTTCGTCACCATGATTTCAATTTGAATGTGTCAACTGCACAAATCTACCGCCTTTTTATTAACATCAAAAATGACCAACGATAACTTTATCCGACTAAACACACTCAAGCATTGCCAGACCAAAAATTAAATTAAATTGAACTAAATCAAAATTATGATAAACGCTTGACATTCCATTACGCGATCTGCGACATATATTTATATATTTTTAAAGTGAATATATTTATTTATTTATTTTATTTATTTATTTATTTTCTCTATACATACAAATAACACAAACATGACACATGACACATAACTAAATACAAATATGTGAATATTTCAAGCTATGATTTCAAGCGTCTGCCTTTTTCTGATAGCAATATCGAGCAAAAATACCATGGTTGTTGTATGGCCCCCAATATTTATTATATTCTGTTTTTAGTACCTATTTGTTGTTATAGCGGCAACAAAAATACATCATAGCTGTGATAATTACGACTGTCTAATTATTTAGGTATTTATTGACACACCAACGACTTACATATTCACTAAATCCGTACATTAATATATTCTATTTCACGGTTTTGCTGTGAATTCGTCACTTAAATTATCCGCTTGAGTACTTCTGGTATTTCCCCAGTCCCCTCTAAAATTTTAAAAAGTATCATTCTAAAACATAAATGTACAAAACATCGATGTTTAAATCAAAAGTTATTAATTCAAAATAGGCTGATAACATTATAATCAGTTCTTTATGAACGTCAAAGTTTACACGAGATAGACTTACAAAACGCCCACCATTCGCCACTTTCTTTCTAGTGTGTTAGATATAAACTTACTCCAAATTCTAACCAATACTTTTATTGTTTCAGGAAAACGAAAAAATGGATCAAAACAAAGTGAATATTAGCCACATAAGTGGCAGCGCCGTGTCGTTCAGCAATGACAACAAGTTAGTATACTTTTCTCATCGTAATAGCAATGCTGCATGACTACGAAATTAGGAAATGAATTTTTATTATTTTAATAATTACTGTTCCCCACACTAGGAATTTCTCCTGTATAAACAAATACACAGACCCGGAACAACTATCTGTAGGCCATACAAATATGTGTTAAGCCGCAATTACATTTACCCCGCCCCGCGTGTCGCCGCGCTGCCTGACGCAACGTGCGGGTGATTACATTTACGTGTCGTGTCGCCACGCCGCCTCACGAAAAATCGTCTCAGTCAGTACTGTGTCGTTCGTTCTACGTCGCCACTCGGCTGTCTGCGCGTGCCCACGCGCCGATTACACTAGACCCGACTGAGCTGACGCGTCACAACCCCCACCACCGACCCCACGCCGATCGAAATCGCTCGGTCGTCGTGGCGTCGGCAGGCTCTGCGACACGCGGGACGGGACTAATGTAATCACTCCAATACTAAATGTATGTAACCGATAGCTACCCCACGCATTGCGACACGCGGGGCGGGGTAGATGTAATTGCGGCTTTACGTGCGGGGATCGAACCCGCGACACGCAGCGCAACAGTCCAATCGCTCGGCCACTGCGGAGGAAACATGCTGCGCCAATCCAAAATAAATTCTTAAAAAAATGCATCTGTCGATTTACATAAGTTAAATATGTCAGATAACTCTAATGAGTTACATCATGCCATCGTGGGAACAAAAACACAAAAAAAAGTCATCATAATGTTTGCGTTCGTCCGCAAGATTGGGTCGAATAATTTAATATTTTAAAAGATCTCCCTTGATCTCAAAACTAATATAACTGTAAGCGGTTGAGTCACTCGCGAATGTAAGAACTGGGTCAGGAGCCCTTCTTCATACATTCGCCGGATGTTACCGGCGGCGATTGCTGTGGGTGCGGGGGCGCGCGGCGGCGTGTGCCGTGGCGGCGGGTGTGCGGGAGTCCGGGTCGCGGGGCGGCGGTTGCACGTTGCGGCGTGCATTCGTTGTTCCGTGTTTCGGGGTCTCGAGCATTCGTTGTTGCGGTTTGCGTCGCTACGTGCTTTCGTGCTCGCAGTGTTCGTTGTTGCGGGCATTCGGTTGCGTGTGGTTCGGCGTGGTGGCTTTCGGAATGACGCATTGCACTCGTAGTTTCGTTTTTCTTCCGTCCTTCTGACATTCAAAAGTGCCTGTAATGGCTTAATTGAAATAAAATATTTGAGTTTGAGTTGAGTTTGAGTTGAGTTGAGTTTGAGTTGAGTTTGAGTTGAGTTTGAGTTGAGTTTGAGTTGAGTTTGAGTTGAGTTTGAGTTGAGTTGAGTTTGAGTTGAGTTTGAGTTGAGTTTGAGTTGAGTTTGAGTTGAGTTTGAGTTGAGTTTGAGTTTGAGTTTATTGGTTAAAATTTGACTTCATGAATATCTTTTACTTCATCATAACCAGTTTGAATTTTTTCTATATTGCTCATTTATTTTGTACCCATATAATAAACTGACTTGTTGGTCTACGGTAGCAAGCGCGACTGCTGTACACGTGGTCCTGGGTTCAATTCCCAGGTCGGGCAATGTGATATTGGGTTTTTCAGTTAGGAATTTCTCTGTATCCGCCACGGGGTCTGGATTTGTGCCCGGTTGAAGCTTTAGGCTGCCTGTCCACTGCAGCGGAGCGAGACTGCGGAGCGGAGAAGCAGAGAAATATTGACCAATAGGATTGCATAAAATCTGCCCTCTGTTCCAGTGTACAATGTTATTGGCTAATATTTCTCCGTTTCTACGCTCCGCAGCCTCGCTCCGCTTCAGTGGACAGGCAGCCTTAACCTCCCATGGCTAACAATTAAATGGGACTAAAACATAACTTAGCCTAACCCTTCGGGAATCAAGCGTGTGACCTATCTAGGACCCTATGTGTATATTATTAACAAAGTAACTATTGCTGCTGGCTGTGTCGTTGCTCAGTGATGCATAACTTTACTTATATAAGAGTCAGGATCAGGGATGTTGCGGATGCCGATTTTTTGACATCCGCGGATGCGGATGCGGATGCGGAGTTTTGAAGGCTCACATCCGCGGATGCGGATGCGGATGCGAATGTTTATGATACTTTATAAACGAAGAAAAAAAAAATAGTAAAAAAAGGATTATGTATATGAATGAAGAATTATTAAAACATTCCCTAGATTAGGTACTTTGCGTCGGTGGTGACATTGTTAGTTAACTTTTTCTTTTAAACTAGTTAGGTAATCTATCAATAACGGGAACCACGCTGAAAAATAAAGAATTTTGTTATCATCATCATCATCATCCACAGCCCGAATTCACCCGCTGCTGGGTATATGCCTCTCTTTTCTGGTGCCAATCGCCACGTTCTTGTGCCAGTCTCATCCAGGTTGTTGTTATAATAATAATAAACTTTACCTACAATAAAACGTATATTATTATCGGTGTAACATAATGGAATTGACCTGACGATTGAAATAAGTTGAGCTAGGACTAAAGTAGTCTTCGATTAATGTAACTAATACCTATAAAGTTTTCCCATAAACAATTATTTACACGCAATGATCACTTTAACACAAATTCACAATCACAGCTCACGACAACACTCGAAATATCAATCTATAAGATAAGTAATCTACAGCGCAAACAAACACGTAATGATTTATTTACAAGAAACAAATGATGCACTATAACAAACGCGTCGTATCTTGTCACCAATTTCTTCGCTCCCATTGGTTATTGTCATTTGTCACATGCGAAACGGCACGCGCCATTCGCCGGCCGGCCTCGCCCAATTTCTTTCTTGCCGCAACTTGTATGACATTCGCATCCGCATGAATATCCGCATTGATTATTGCGGATGCGGATGCGGATGTTCAAATCTATGCGGAAGCTCCGCATTTGCGGATGCGGATTCGAATATTCGCAACATCCCTGGTCAGGATCTCTATTAAACAAGTAGGTATTATGTTGATAGCATCACTGAGATATTTGTCAAAAAGTAAGTGCCTTAGTCCAGTGGTGTGATCGTCGGAATGCCAAGTCATGGACTCGAGTTCAGACCCAAGACATTCGCCTCTTATTTTTCGGATTCATGTGCGTATTGCATAATTATGACCTACTTCAGTGAAGGAAAATATCGTGAGGAATCCAACATGCCCGAGAAATATTTCTCTACGGCATGTAAAGCCACGTCAGAGGCGGTATACAGCAACTTTGTGGGGGCTGCGGGTTGTTCGAAAGAGAAACCGCGACCTCGACACAAAGGGCTAAGAAGGAACATGGGTGGTTTTTAGTCAGTAGAAGTCTGACACTCCCTACCGCTCTGCCCAGAGTGGGAGGAGTCATTTGATGATTTACCATGCCCTTAAAAAAAAGGTACTAACCACAAACATGATATAGAAAGAAGAAGATATTTCTGGGCCACAAATTACAGTATAATATAATAAAAGATGCAACTGACAAGCACTCCACGTGCATATATTGGATAAACGGTTGTCATTGTGGCACTCGGCCGGCATTGATCTTGGTACTCCTCGGGACGGTCAATGTTAGGTGCTCTCTGCATTCAATACTTGAATGTACACAGTTATAATGAATACTGATAAGTCCTACTGCCACACTCAGTGACGTTTAATGATTACATAAACCATCAGTTAGTAAAGATTTTGACAGTTTAGTGAACAGCCACTCGGGTCAATCTTTAGGTTAAGCGGCGCTTGCCTAGGTTGGTCTGTGGATGGATGACCGACCATTTCAAACCGAGTTTCCTCCGTGCCTCGGAAAGCACGTTAAGCTGTTGGTCCCGGCTGTCATATATAGATCTTTGGCAGTCGTTACAGGTAATCAGTGACCTGAAAGTCTGAAAACCAGTCTTACCAAAGGGTATCGTATTACCCAGTATGAACTGGGTTGTGGAAGTCTGATAGGCAGTCGCTCCACGTAAAATACTGGTATTAAGCTGCATCCGGTTAAACTGGAAGCCGATCCGACATAGTTGGGAAAAGGCTAGGCAGATGATGATGAGTGAAGGTTTTGATGTCATATTATCTCAAAATAAATTGCGAGAAATACGCGTTTTAACTTTGCGAAGTGTACACACATTGTGATTGTAGATAATAATGTCTTTCGTTTATAGAAACAAAAAGTATATATGCTTGCATGTAGGACGTTAATGTATTTATCTACCCAAATATCATAAACCCTCTCTAATGCGTTCAAAAACCATAGGCAAATGACCAGCATTACCAACCAGCAGAAATTAACAGAACTGTAATGTGCTCATAACCTACTGAAAACCGTAGGTTATGAGTTTTAAATTTGGAACAGGTGTCAAATTCAAGTGAGTGTGCTATTCTAGTAACTACATTAAAACAGATACCTATCGATACGAAACCCAAATTCAGTATGATTTTAATTATAAATCGCACGACATTTTGATCTCGAGTGACACAAGAATAGTGACTTTGTTCGTTTGCCTATGATTTAAAAAAAATGACAGATATCCGAAACGCCGCCATTTCGAGCTGTCATTTTTGTTCGTTAGCTTTTTATTCCCTTTCATTGAGTAGACAAATTTTCTGATAAGTTCTTTATTTCTGTCGAAAATGAGTGATAGTGACTCAGAAATTAACATGAACACTCCGCCAGATATCGTAAATGCAGCGACGAATGCAACTAATAACCTGTTTATTTTTTATTGCATTACACTGGTAACAATGCTGGTCATTTCCCTATGGTTCCTGAGCCCATCATAGAGCCCTTATGATATTCGGGTAGATAAATTAGTGTATGCAACTATACATAATTAGGCATTACAACACTCGTGTGATGCTATTAAGAAACTCGCCTTCGGCTCGTTTCTTAAACCCACACTTGTGTTGTAATGCCCTTCATTATGCACAGTCGCATAAACTACTATTGTCAAATCTGAGCGATTTTATTTGCCAATTAATCATTCATTACATCAATAGTGATATTATATCAGTCTCTCAACAAATAACTGCAAAAAAAACTGAATGGGTACTAAGTAAAAACCCATAAAATAAAACGCGTAAATACCTTTATTAAATAATTATGATAACATACAAGGTAATAATTATAACTATTTTAATTAAAACTTTGTCATGACGGGGTACCGCTCAATATACCTACCTACTTACTGTATATATCATTGAACGAACTCGGTTTACCTAATATATACTTAATTATGGAGTTGTATCAGCTCGATAGTAAATGTAGTACCTATTAGAAGGGTCGCGTACGTATACAAGTTTGGCCTTCCGCTGATTGGAGTTCATCGAACTCGGCTACGTACGGCGGCGCAGCCTCCAATATCTACGACCATGCATACATAACAACTTTTATTATCATAACGAGCGGTTACTTTTACACATAAATTAGGTACGTAAAATTATTTAAAATACTTATTATTATGTTTAATCAGCCTGCTTCATTAGTTGAAAAGTACTAAAAACAATTGGTCCGGCTTCTTTTTAGCGTGCTGATAGCATATTTTCTTTCTAGCGTGCTGATAGCATATTTTCTTTCTAGCGTGCTGATAGCATATTTTCTTTCTAAGCGTGCTGATAGCATATTTTCTTTCTAGCGTGCTGATAGCATATATTTTCTTTCTAAGCGTGCTGATAGCATATTTTCTTTCTAGCGTGCAGGCGTGCTGATAGCACATTTTCTTTCTAGCGTGCTGATAGCATATTTTCTTTCTAGCGTGCTGATAGCATATTTTCTTTCTAAGCGTGCTGATAGCATATTTTCTCACTCCTGTATCCCCGAATGGTTAGGCAGAGGTGTACTTACCTAATAGTATACCCATATTTCGCCAGTTATGTTATTAAAGTCCCGTATATGATAACAATAGGCTCACCCCCTAGGTGAGCCTATTGTCATCAACCGGTCATGAAACCTGACTCCGTGGCTGCTACTGTGAAATCCTGAAGAAAAATCCCAATAACACTTATCCCGACCCAGGAATCGAAGCCAGGACCTCACGCTCAACAGTTGCACTTGCGACCACTAGACCAGCGACCGTAAGTACCTAAGTAATTATATAATATTTGGTTTAGTGGATTTTACGAAAAGGTCCTTTACCTTTTCGTAAAATGGCGAAACAAACGACATTTTCTCGGAATGACTTATATCCTTCAAATGACTTGTTCTCGGCCCAAAATATAGCTATGCGAAAATCACTCGCTGATGCAGTAATAAGGTCGTCAAAATTCACGTTGTGAGGGCACGGAGCTCAAAACGGGAGGTGGGCGATTGTCAGTCGAGACACACTTCAGACACACTTGAGATCTGAGCCGCCAATTGACCCCAAAATTGGGTTGTACTCTGAAGGTCAGATAAAAGAGAGTAAAAACCGGCCATATGCGAGTTGGACTCGTGGACGAAGGGTTCCGTACCATTTTCTATAAAAATCGCGTTTGTTGTATGCGTCCCTTAAATATTTATTTTATTTTGTTTTTAGTATTTGTTGTTATATCGGCAACAGTTCTGGCTCTTTAGGATAACGCGGCGTTATGTTATGGCTACTGAAATCTCTATATGTTTCCCACGGGTAATACTAGACTCTCTATAGGTAGTTGCAAAGATTTTGATTAATGATAACGATGGCAAAATTGCAGCTTATGCAATGCCCAATGCCGCAAAATATTCACTTAGGATTGTGCACACCAGATGCTGAAAATATAAATTATAGCACATGATAGCGCAGAGTAATATCGTTTTATAATAATACAATTAAAATATTATTTATTTACCCTCCCATATTTACCCTCCCAAATACCTAGAAATAAAAACAAAAAATTACTTAAACTCTCACAATAAAATAAACATCAAAAAAATCCTCCTCAGATGTGTCCAAGAGATTGGCCAGGCTTAGCTCACGTCAAAGTAAAAGCAAGTCATTCTGGTGTGCCAGGAACCTGGCTGGTCATTCATGGGCAGTGAGCCGTTTGTTTTATTAAACAAGATGGGGCCGGTGTTTTTTAACTCTGAGAAGATACAGCCAAAACATAATAGGAAGACATAATGGTGCTGAAATAATCTTTTTATTAAAATGACAATTATGGAAATTAATATCCGAGATAATAATGTGTTTTTTTTCTTACAAATGACAAACTCAGACATTAATGACAGTCATTTGTTCGATTCTCTTTCAATTGAAGGAGCGCAACGTCAGTCATTGTTTGACAGAGTTAGATCACCACCGTTAAAATGCACTAAAGAAATTCTCTTTTGAAATACTTCAAAAACTGTCATGTCATGCATGACAGATTGGTTCTTTCACCATTTCGAAAACTGGTTTACAAAAAACAAAAAACATACTTTTATTATTTTAAAGAAAATACATGGTTGGGACAGCATTGTATACATTTTATGTCATAGGTCTTTATAAGTTGGTGAAAACTTAGTCTTTATCGCTATTCGCTTGTCGCTTGTAGTGTGCAACACGCCTGCGGCGTTGTGCTCGACTCAAGGTCACCGCCGTTGCTACGATCTGCGCCCGCGCACGTGTTTAGCGCACCGCAGTGGTGAAACATACCTATTCCACTTACTAACTATTTACGAAATTACGGGATTTCCAGAAAATGTTGCACGGCTCTAAATAAGCAATGATAGGCAATATAGATAATTATGTAATTCAAAATCACATCAAGGTTGTGCCACCAAACCTTATAAATAACAGTCTAATTTCATATATAAAATACATTATTGTCTAACCATACATAAAAACAAAAAAACAACGTAGGTATCAAATAAGCAACGAAGACGTAAAAGGGCGCCGAAAACTTCATCCGCATCGCTGCATCAACGGGAAAGGGGCCGGAAGACTAGCAGCAACCTACCACGTTGGATGACAATGCTCATTCTTTGGTCAAGAAATAAACCAACCTGGCGATGTCCCGATATACTAGGTGTCCTCGGACCCCATAGTGTTTCAACCACAAACAGCAAACACTGATAAAGTCATTGTATTGCGCCGTTTGAGGTTTTCAGCACTTATACTTACGCCGCCGCTCCAGCACAGCTTGTCGTGCTAGGAAGATGTGAAGGTGCGAGGGTGTCGACACCATGTTGCATGCCACACCAAAAATTGACTGAACTTCCAAGGCATTGTGGTTATACGGTCTGGTCTCTTTTATAAAACCGGCACCCCGATGGCAGATGATTTCATTGATACTGCGGTGAGGGTACCTAGGCCAGTATCAATATCTGACATGTAGTTTTATTTATTTAAATTGTCCCGTACCAAGTTGCAGAGATGCTTGTCCCACTATCTCTAGGAGACGGGTACGGTCATATCCGTAACCAACTAACCAGGCAAGCAACTTTTCTGGCGTAATTCGTAGTTTGATCATAACCACATCTGTAATCATACCTATGTTTTACAAAATAAATTATTGATTGATTGATTGATTTTTAAGTAATCAATTGATTTTATTTTAGCAACAGGTACCTATATCGCCATTCAGGTCATTTCTAATTGATTGTGCAAGTTTATCTTATTCTATGAGTATAGTATTACGTAACTTAACTAGTAACAAACAAGAAGTAGATAGGTACCTGTAGGGTTTATTATGTGTAATTTCTTCCTATTTACTACGTTTGTACGGAGCTATCTTCCCACGACGAGGTGTAGCAACTTGCTATGCGCATGGGCACATGGGTAGGGCCGTCTCTGTTGCATCATCTGCTGGTTTAGCAATCATTGCAGCTTTGTATCCTGAATACAGGACTAGGCCGTTTATATATGGCAGAACCAGCTGTAGAAAAAACATTTATTTTTAGAGATGTCGTTTCAGTAATGACAGTCTTTGTCTCGGAACACATGCCTGGTACCTACTAATTATGCACTACTGTATCTATAGGGCCGGGTACCCGAAGCTCGTTCCGGCTAGGTGAGGCTCTTGCACAAACCTTCCAAATGGCTATACTTATTCGTCATCGTTGCGATATCATTATTGTTGCTCGCGGATCGGTAACATACTTTCACTTCCAACGTCGGATTCCCCCAATTTGGGCGGAGTTTGGAGCCCGAGTCAGTTGTTAGCAGAGCACGGGCACCGATAGCCGGCTCCAAATAATAACAATTCAACAAAATGGTGAGTTTGATATTTTATTTTTACAATGTGATGTTGCAGAATATGTGCTGACTGTGAACCAAGACTTACCATAGAAGTTTTATCTTGTCCTGAAATTAAAGGAATGCTTGTCTATCCATCTTCTAGAGACCATCACTCATCATACTCCTGCTGTTCTGCGCGGTGGTTGCCATCACCGCTGAAGACGGAGAGACAAGAGACCTTGACATAGACCTGCCAGAAGACATAGACAGTGAGGACCTCGAGAGGAAGCATCGCAAACGCAAGAAGCATGGCCAGCAGGGAGGTCCCTGTGGGGGGTACGGGAAGACCTTCGGTTCCCATGACACTTTCGTCTCCGCTCCTGTCATGAACTACTTCTTCGGATGTGGAGGATATGGGCAGCAGTACGCGCCCGTGCAGCCGTACCCGTACCCTGTGCAAGGGGGACACGGGCATGGACACGGCCATGGAGGTCACGGAGGTCACGGGGGAGGTCACGGAGGTCACGGAGGGGGTCACGGCGGAGGTCACGGAGGTGGTCACGGGGGTGGCCACGGTGGCTATGGAAACCAAGGAGGTTACGGAGGAGGCTTCTACCCCCAGCAGGGATTCCAACCTGGGTACCAACCCGGCTATAACCAAGGCTATAACCAAGGCTTCTCAGGACAATACAACCGCCCCTTCCAGAACGCATTCTCGTCTGCAGCATCAGGCATAGGATCAGCTCTGGCTGACTACATCTCAAGACCGAGAAAGGTACACAGACAGATCAATCAGCTGTTGAGACCTATTTATAGATTGTTTTAGAGTGCTCAAGTGTTTTAATTGGACTATAGTGTTAAATAACAGCTTTTAACACAACATTGAAAGTTGATTTAAATATCACTTGTTATAGTTTGTGTTAAAGAGGTGTGTTCAAGTGCTACTTATTAAGATCAAACTGGTAAGCAATTTTATGTTAAGTTTGAATTGAGTGACAGAGTACAGTGCAATCAAATTATCTTGGCAGGTCCAAATTTCGTGCAGGTTATTTTGTTACAACTAATGTCTAAAAGTTTTATTTGTATTTCTCTCTGTATATATTAGATATTTTCTGATCGTATAGGTATTGGTTTATCTGGCAATAACAGTTTTCTTCACAAGTTTACATGCGTAAAAGTTCGCAGAGCCTATGTTCAGAGACCTGCCAAGATAATTTGATCGTACTGTAACTTTGCTTAGAATTGAACCTCTGAGCTTTCATACTGTTTTACATGCCGTCGAGGAATATCTCTGAGGTATCCTGGTTTTCTTGTGATTTTTTCCTTCAACGAAGCAAGAAATAATAATTAGGTATACAATTCGCACATGAATCTGGGGCTGCAGACGCTGCAGTCTCAAGAAAGTTTACGATTTTGCGAATTAACGACATTCGTAGCGTCGTTATTAGTGTAGAGCTAGAGACTGCAGCCCCTGGTAAAATCAGAGGTACGTGTCTAGCGTTTGTTGAACTCGACACCTACAAGTATGACTTGGTAGTCCGACGGCCACACCACTATGGTATATCACTTCTCTCGATGATAAAGTGGTTTCGGTCAAGGCCCTCTTGAGTTTGACCACATTCAAGTCGTAATTATAAGTTCGCTGATGGCTTGGGTACCTAAACGACAATAAAACTAATTAGTCCGTCAGATCGTCGGTATAGTTTCTTTTTTCACATAAACAAAAAATAAAGACGATACAGTGCTTTCGATAGTCGTGTGACGTCACATTTCACTACATTTTTATTGAAAAATGACGTCACAAGTCCCCACTCATGATCTTTGACGCGTTTTATCTTCGTCAAATATTAATTTGATAAAACAAAAACGCGTACTTATTCAAAATATTTCGATAATCTAACTGACGGACTAAACAGAATCATATTTTTTAGTCAGGAAAGTACCCAATTGCGGCAATAAACTCATTTCCTAAGACTTGTGTCAAGCCGGCTGCTAGTGGGGCAAGGACAAATCCTACGCATACTACACAACAATATAATATATTATTATTGTTTTCATCATGGGGCGTAGGCCTTATTAGCAAAGCGTGACGATTCTTTAGCTTCAAGCATTGTGCTCCATGGCTTCAAGAATAAGGATAAATTTTACTTGCGTGAATACATGGAGGTAGCTTAGTATAATTTTGTCTATTTAGATGATACCTAAATAGTATATTTTATTATCCACACCCCGTTGATATTTACTTGACAACAGCTTAATAACAAAATATATACTAGAAAAAAGAACCTAAAACTAAAAACCATAGTAACTAAAATATCCCTTTAGGCAAGGTTCCGAAGATACTGGCAGCGTTCCCCAAAAAGAAAAAAAAAAAAAAAGGTTTTTTTTTCTAAATAGTAGGTTGTACATAATAATATTCTGCTTACTGACATTTAGCATGCATCTGAAATCAGAATATTGTTTTATAAACTATGGTAACAATAACAATTTAGGTAAGCCAGTTGCTTGTGAAATATAACATAACACCTGGCCTGTAATTCTCAAAGGGCTAGGCAGAGGTGTACCCATTATTAGTACCATCCACTTAATTTAGCAATTAGAGGTGTTGCATAGTAGCTTGTAAAAAGAGATAGTGGTTTAAATCCTTATGAAATAAAACAAGAATTAGGTTGCAACATTAATTTGTGTGTGTTTCATGTTCAAATATTTTTCAAAGCTAATTAAGCAATTATAACTGAACTGCTTCAACTCATAAGATATTTGTAAGTATTACATAACAGAGAGTTATGATCTTTACTTGCTAATAAATGGAATATATAACATTATATACAAATTCTTCATAATTTTGTAAGGTTTTAAAACAAATCACTGGTTTTGATTACTGTTCGAAATTGCCATTTCCTTTTTTACTTACCTAGATATTATATTTTTATGTACTTAGACAGTATTGTTAGTTATTTATAAATCATACCTAAATTAATATTTGTAAATATATGTTAAGTTGTTTTAGTAATAAAATCTTTAAAGATGCAATATTGTTTTATTTAAAAATGAGCATTTAATTAAGTTACATACGGGACCGAAACGTGGTCGCTCACAATGGGCCTCATCAGAAGGCTTAAATTAAGTCTCCCAAAGGGCAATGGAGAGGGCTATGCTCGGAGTTTCCTTGCGCGATGGAATCAGAAACGAGGACATCCGCATGAGAACCAAGGTTACCGACATAGCCCGAAGAATTGCCAAACTTAAGTGGCAGTGGGCAGGGCACATTGCTCGCAGAACGGATGCCCGATAGGGCCGCAAAGTTCTGAAGTGGCGACCGCGAACCGGAAGACGTTGCGTTGAAAGGCCTCCTACTAGGTGGACTGATGACCTGGTGAAGGTTGCGGGGATCCGCTGGATGCGAGACGCACAGGACCGGTCAATGTGGTGACACTTAGGGGAGGCCTATGTCCAGCAGTGGTTGTCTTTCGGCTGAAATGATGATGATGATTTAATTAAGTTACTTACCGTTTAATTTTTTACCATTTTGTAGGAGTGCTAATAACTTTCTTGTTGTTTGTTAGGTCTTTGCTTTTAGCTTACTGCTCGGGGTATGTTGAATGTTCTTTCTACTTTCATTTAGGTACCAAGTTTATTCATAAATACATAGTTTAAGATTATCGACATCTTTCTCCTGCCCCTATCCCAATTTATTTGGTATTGGCGTAGTATGTCTTCTTCTTCTTCCATACATTGCCTTTGCTTGTCATCATCTCCTTCTTTCTAGCCATATTATCCTTCAACATTAGGGACAGGACCAGCTTTTTTGAAGTAGCTTTTTAAATGTGCGTATTCGTACTAAAATAAATTCGAAAGTAACTCCGTCCTTGCCACACCTTAACGGTTCAATGAATTTTGATGAATATCGTCATACCGGTAGATGTAGACTCCGACCTAAATCAGGACATCGGATAATTTTATCCCGGGATAGTTTTTTTCCGTGGAAAAATTCCAACTTCCGTAGTTAAAAGTTCGTAAAGAAAATTTATTATGATTGGCTTCTGTCGTATACTCGTATATTATATTATTATTTTCTTCCTGATACCTGTGGTTATCACAACTTAATGTCCGTTATTGTTTTAAGAAAACTGAATGATTTTTAAGTTAATGTTGTTTTGCTAAGCGACTTGTTCTGATGTTAAAATGTGATTGTGTCTCGGTGATGCGGAGCGAATTGTAGTAATTACTAAACAGTGTTACAACAGACGCGAATGTTATGTAAATGCTGGTTACAATTTTGTAACAATTTTTATTTATTATTATAGCTATTGACTACCAATCTCTAAGAATGACAACCAGTCTTACCAAGACCATGATTATTACCCAATACTAATTGGGTTATATAAATCCTAAAAAACATTCATAAAATACTGGTTGAAGCGGCAACATAATTGAGAAAAGGTAGATGATCTAGCTATTTCTTGCAACTTCGTTTGCGTGGATGTGTGAAAAATAGATAAAGTAGCACATGTGCTATTCCAGACTGTAGGTAATCTATATTAAATCTGTGCCTTTCATTCAGATCTGTTCAGCCGATCTAGCGAGAAAAATTGGCAAATATGTGATTTAGCGACAAACATCTCTCCATCCATACTTTCGTTTTTTATAGTACTCAGATTACACTGTGCTACTGCGAAAACAATATAATCATAGAATACAATAGGGAGCGGAATCCCTCAAATGTGTCTCGATATTGAAACTTGCAAAAACCAATCAAAGCAAAGACTTCTTGTTGCTCAACTACCTCAGGGTATTGGATAGGTAATTACTTTGAAATATCACTATGTTTTTTTTTTATCTTCAATGACCCAGTTTATCTATGTCACTACGACTGTGTGTTATTAGTTTATTACATGGATATAAAATATAAATGTTTGCATCCTCCAACGGTATGTATGAGCATTCGTATGAATTACATAATAATTATTATGATTTTATGATCGCTGGCTTGTGACTGCAGTTAAACGCAGGGGATCATTGAGTTCCTTACTTTTAGATCCCCTGGCTGAATGGGTAAGCTGTAATAGATCAATCATTTCCATCATCATTATTTTCGTGCCCTTATTCCAATTCATTTGGCGTCGGTGTAGCATGACTTCTTCTTCGTAGGTACTTTTCTATTAAGTACAATCACATCAGCATAAGCCTATAATGTTCCCACTGCAGGTCCTCAGGACTCCTCGCTAGGAGAGGGGGTGGGCTATAATCCACCACGCGGGCCCAGTGCGGGTGGTAGATGTCGCATGTTTTCGATGTTTTTGGTACAAGACATGCCTCCTCACGATGTATTCCTTCACCGTTTTGAGAGCATTCTTTACATTTATGTTAAAAGGTCATCGCATCATCAATGAGTCTTCAACGGTATTGTTGGTTTAGCTAGTGATCTGTCGCAAGTGCAACTGCTGAGCGTAATATTAAGAGTCTGGATACGATACCCCGTTGGATATAGCAATTTGTTAGTCCTACATAGCCTAAGACAGTAAGACTTTACGGTTTATTGTTAAAGATCAGTTACTTACATCATATAAAAAAAATGGTACCTATCAGCTGCAACCGGTTATGCTGTAAGCCTTTGTTTTTTTTTTTTGGTGGGTGGAAAATCATCGAATAACCCCCCCCCCCCCCCCCGCTCTTGGGCAGAGCGAAGGGGAGTGTCAGACTTCTACTGACTAAAAACCAAACCCATGTTCCTTCTTCGCCCTTGTGTCGGAGCCGCGTTAACCTTTCGATAATCCACAGCGCCGACGGGATGCTGTAAGCATACCCCGACATAGTTGCGAAAAGACTCGGCAGATTTTGTTATATTCTTCCTACTTCGCTGGAGTTGTAATAATTATCTACCGGAAGCCCTAACCTTCGTCCTAATCATTTGAGATCAGTCTGTACCTGTGATAATTATGCTAATAACCACCATTAACATTATCACTGTTATGTGTTACCTACCTACCTACATCTGGGCCGGCAGTCTCGACAGAGATAACGACAAAATCGCTAACTTTCAATCCTTCATTACTAACGAATAAATTCGTTGCAATAATGATACTTGCAAGTAAAGCAAGTCTCTACATCCAAGATGCGTTTCTCAAGCATCATTATTGCAACCGAATTTATTCGTTGATAATTAGCAATCGAAAGTTAGCGATTTTGTCGTTATCTCTGTAGTGACTGCCGGCCCTGGACGTATCGGGTACTAGCGTATTGTTAAAACTTCACATTCACATGGGCAGTGACAACGTAGCGTATAAATTACTGTTTACACTCTTTTTTTTTCAGATAAACATGATGCCTTTGTCCAACAGTCGACAGCAATAGGATTAAGTGATTGATGCCCTGCTAGGGCGTCATCCTAAGCGTTATTACTCACATCTGCATCATTATACATAGTTACCTTTCACTCGTCCTCTCAATGTACAAATCATTGAGCAACAAGAAAATCGTAGCAGTTAATAATAGGCCTAGACCAAAGACTATCTCTATGGCCTAGACCGTTTCCATTATGCTCCGTCCAGTACTAACCCAGTCCAGAATAATCCCAAGGTTAATCTCAGATCATCCTCCCATCTTCATATAGGGCGTCCCGGTTTTCTGGTACCAGTTCTAAGATACCAGAGGGTGGCCTGCTTGCTCCATTTATTGATCTGGTAGCATAGCATGTGCCCTTTTAGATCGTCAATGCGAATCGTAGAGTAATCACAAAGGTTAATTACCCGTGGGCAAACAGCGTGTGTTTGATTGGTAACCGCAAGGTACAACAGTTAATAACGAATATTGTCTGTGCTTTTGTCACAGCTGACCCTCAAAACATTGTGCAGATGTACAACCTTGTCGTTAATGGCCCATTGTTAGGACTCGTCACTAGCTTCTTGATTTTATAATGAAGTCGCGACACCATGCTTAAATATTTTTGCACATTCTGCCATAACTTATGTAATTTTTAGGGTTCCGTAGCCAAATGGCATTAAACAGAAATGATTTGTTTTGTCATGTCTGTGTGTCCGTCCGTATGTCACAGCTACTGAAACTATGAGGACAAGACAGTTGAGACTTGGTAGGTGGATATATTCTGTCAACAGCTTTACGATGTTTATTCAAAAGTAAAAGGTTATGGGGGGCCCCGAATACATGGAACTGAAAAAACATCAAGAATATACTTACTTGTCGGATGTCTATAGATAGGTCTATAACAATAAACCATTTTTGCTCAAAAGCAACCGTTTGAAAGATAGACACAAGTTTTAAAGTTTCAAACCAAATCGGCACGAAAATAAAGTGACCGACCCATAGTCACACTAAATTACCACACCAGTGTGACTACGGATAATTTAACCTGATCTAATAAAATTTATTAGTCGTCCGATTAGCCGGATAAATAACCAAAATTATAGGCTGTTGCTAGTCGTCCGCTAAGTGGATGAATCACCGTCTCGCGACAGTATCCTTTATGGGCGGCATGGGCACCGGGCCGTAGGCCGACGAAGGAGGCCGGCGGAGGCCCGGCACTTCGGGGACAGAAGATATTAGTGTTATTTAATATGCGAGCGAAGCGAGCGCGCGTCATGGAGTACAAAAATTATGGAAATAATGAAAATAAAAAATTATGTAAATTATGGATACTAACCTAGTACTAATTAACCGTAGTCACACCAGTGTGACTACGGATAATTTAACCTGATCCGTAGTCACACAGCACACTGGTGTGGTAGTTTAGTGTGACTATGGGTCGGTCATGGAAAATAAAGGCACACCAAAAAGTTATATTAAAAGCAACTTTTCTGGGCAATAATATCGGAGCTAATTGCCAACTTGTTCATCGTCGGTCTGCTTTTTTACCCGACTACGGCGAAGCCAAAAGGAAGGGTAATGATTTTGGCAGTCTATGTATGTATGTATGTTCCACCGTAGCGCCTAAACTAGAGAACGGATATTTTATAAACATGTCCCATGTTCTCAAAAGGAGGACTATAAAGAGGTTATGTATTCCACAAAGGAAGTTTGCGCGCTGGTTCCATTTAAAACCTTTGTGTCTGTACTTTATGAGCTATCTCCTATGATATTTTTTTTCTTCGTTGTCTTTGTGAATTATATTTTAATTAAAATGTAAAATTGATACTTGACAACAATTTATGTGAGATAGATAGAATTACCCGCAGCCCTGACGCTCATCATCAGCCTATAATGTTCCCACTGCAGGGACTCAGGCCTCCTCTCTAGGAGAGGGATGGGCTACTATCCACCAAGCGAGCCCAGTGCGGGTTGGTAGATGTCACACGTCTTTGAAGTTTTGGTTCTAAGACATTTACCTTGTTCACTGTGAACGTCTCTTTCCAAAAAAGAAGGTATTACCCAGCCACTGGTTTTAGGGAGACCAGATGGGCAGTAGATCCTGGCAAAATATCGGTATTTGCTGCATTCATTTAAATTGTAAGCCGACCCCAAGAGAAAGATAAGCAGATGAATTGTCCTAAGACTGGGGATTGAGCTCATTGTTGACGACCACGTTGGTAGACACATCAATTATTTCAAAATAATTTTTAATAGCCGAAAGGCTAACATACGCTAGAAACTTAATATAATATAGGATCATTTAAGATGAATACGACATGAATTTCTCCTAGGGTACAGGTTAGACTGCCGACTGGAGGCTGACCAAAACATAGTTGGAAAAAGGCTAGGCGGTCACGTGTATACGCTAAGTAAGACAATTTTTTGATCCGGAGTGGAATATGCTCACGGATGTCCTCGGCCCGGGGGCGAGCGAAGAGACTCTAAAAAAAGAGTATAACACGAAAAATTGAAACAAAACTTCGGTCAATCGACATAGGTTAACTTGAACACCGCAACATATATGTCACCTCACGTCTAAAATATGTCACCCTTTGATTGAGATTAAACACAGCCAATTTTACAGGGCTTCGGGTTGTTCGAAAGAGATACCGCGGCTCCGGACACAAAGGGCTAAGAAGGAACATGGGTAGTTTTTAGTCAGAAGAAATTAGACGCTCCCTTCCGCTCGGCCCAGACCGGGAGCAGTCATTTGATTTGATATTTCTCCTACTACAGGCATTATTTGCTTAAAAGGAGACTCAAATCATCAACTAATGTAAGAAATATTGTTTTACGGAAATAAATATTTTGTATTTTTTTTTGTATTTGATGAGTAAAAAAAAGGGAGGAATATGATTATTTTTATTGCAAAACTACAACCAAACCTGTTACATAACACAACATCTCACCTGTAATACCCTAGGGGTTATGCAGATATGTAATGGAACACCCACATTTATGTTTAAGTCTAGCCAAGTACCATGTAATAGGGGGTGACCCTATTGTCATCAGCCGGGCAGAGATCCAGACTCCGTGGTGGCAACTCAGAAATTATAACTGATGGAAAAATCCAATACTAATTTGCCCGACCCGGTAATCGAAACCTGGAACCCATGCGCAGCAGTCGCGTTACGACCACTAGACCATTGAGGCAGTCTCAGCATCCATTAATATATTATCTCATCAAAAATTATAGCCACTTAGAGCTAATTAATTGTTAATAATTTATTTACCAATATTAATAGGGAGATCAATTAGTGGCGGTGGTATTTATTTTTTATTTTTTTATAAATGTTGTCCCACACTAGGAATTTCTCCTGTATCGTGGGTGCGTTCACAAACATATAAATTCACATACACAAATACACAGACCCGAAACAACTATCTGTAGGTAGGCCATACAAATATTTGTTCCGTGCGGGGATCGAACCCGTATTAGTAATTCTATTTACTCACACAAGCTTATATTATTATCATAATTATTATGTATGTTAGTCTGTAAGGTATTTGTCTATGACGTCGGGGCTGCGGGTTGTTCAAAAGAGATACAGCGGCCTCGACACAAAGGGCTAAGAAGGAACATGGGTAGTTTTTAGTCAGTAGAAGTTTGACACTCCCTACCACTCTGTCCAGAGCGGGAAGAGTAATTTGATGATTTACCACCTTCCAAAAAAAAAAGATGTTTGTCTATGGGCCAAAGTTGCCTGAAATTAAATAAATGTTATGTTTAATTGCAAATTATAGCAATGAAATTAAATCGATACGTTTGCGCATCCCTTACGATGCAAGGGCTGTGTATCTGGGTCTATATCTACCCCTATATAAGTTAAAGATGCAGCCCCTCACGGTTGTAACCCTGGCGGTGCAAGCACAGTTATCAGTAGCGCACTGCCGCGATAGGTTCGAACGAAGCTCGCGTGCCTGAATGCACTGAAGGGAACTTTGAAGACTTTTCTCTGTGTATCTTTCGTTTTTTCTCGTGGGGCTTAGTGTTGTCGCATTTAGTATTCACTGTGTTGGTTTATTTGATACGGAGATTTTGTGGTCTTCAAAATTGAAGGCTGCTACAATGACAAATAAAAGGTACCTACTTACTTTTTAGTTAATAATTATATTGAGTTCTGGAGGGCTGTCGCGGGGGATTTTTTTTATTTTTTGTAGATTGATAAAGACATAATATTGATTTGATTTGAGAGTAGGTAGGTACTAATATTTTTTCTAAACCAAAATTGTTGCCAGCTCTATATTAGTCATATTTTGGTAATTGACTCGCCCCATAACTACATGGGTCTAAAACGTAACTGGCCAAAAGTGAGTATAGTATTAGGTACACCTCTGCCTAACACTTCCGGATTACAGCCGTGATGGTACGATTTTAAACAAATGGGTACAATGACAGTCGTACCACTCGCACAATTAGTACTTAATTTTAATTTTGTTTTATTTGTGACTTTTAGCTATAAAGTCTGGATGAGTACCTGGTTACTGGTAATAAGCTTGCCCCCTATAATATTAGACTTATTTATCAGGGAAAATGTCCTCTCATAATCATCAGCCTAGGCTGCACTAGGCTAGCAATAGGAATCCCTGGACTCAGAGCTCCTCTCTAGGAGAGGGATGGGCTATAATCCACCACGCGGGCTCAGTGCTGGTTGGTAGATGTCACATGTCTTCGAATATTTTGGTTCTAAGACATACCGGTTTCTTCACGATATTTTCCTTCACCGTTTTAGAGCACATACCTTCCGCCTACACCTCTGCTCTGATCTTATGTCCTAAAGTGGTTCCCTCATCCTTGTTGCAGCAGTGTGTCGGACGGCTATGGCATGTTCCAGTCGAAGGAGCAGATCATCTCTGACTCCAAGGGGCAGCTGGAGGCGGAAAACGGGAAGGCACTGAACGCGTCGCCACCAAGTGGACATCATCATGTTACGCATCCTACTTCGTGAGTATCCTGATAATAAAATAATTATAACACGTATGGCTTAATTGCCAAGAGCCCTGACGAACACCTGAGGCGTCTTTCGTTCGCGTCGGGGCTGCGGATTATCTGCGGGTGGTTTTTAGTCAGTAGTCAGTAGAAGTCTGAGACTCCCTACCGCTCTGCCCAGAGCGGGAGGAATCATTTGATGATTCCCCCCCCCCCCCCCCAAAAAGGTGTTGAAAGGTTGAACTATCTCCCCAAGACTTCGAAATTAATCAATGTTCCCTCACCAGGTACGCTGACACCATGCTGCACCTGTTTCGAGGAAACATCGGCACAGGTCTGCTGGCCATGGGGGACGCCTTCAAGAATGGAGGCCTCATCTTCTCGCCGATAGTCACTGCGCTACTGGGCATCATATGTGTGCATGCACAGCATTTATTGGTTGGTTTAATTTTAGATAAAATAATTATTTTATCAGCAGCACTTGTCTATACTTCTATACGAATATTATAAAGAGGAAAGATTTGTATTTTTGTAGCGTGTACCTATGTAAAGGGCCCCACAGATTAACAGTCCGCCTGCAGTTTCTGGTCCTATCGGGTCGCCTGCCGTCCTAGGCTAATACCGTCTACACACTAAAGCAATTATTGCCTGCCTGCAATGGCCTGGTACAACATAGCTACGACTACACACTAGCAGTTGCGAGTCCACAGTTTCCCATCGTAGCACCGCCCGTCGGCAATGGTGTGCAAATTAAACAAGTCGAAAAGTATAAAACTGAAGGTTCTCGACTGACACGAGATGCCGGTCGACAGGCCACCGGCCGACTACCTGTTAGTGTGTGTTTATTTGGCCTCAAGGCCTTGGACTGTCCGGCCGACATCTATAGATGCTGACTGGAATCGTCAAGCGGTCGCACACTGACAGTTCGTATAAGTCGACAGTCCGAATTCTTAAACGGAACTGTTACTGTGTGACCTATTGCGATTAACTGACAGTCTGATATCGTCCGGCGAACTGTTAATCTGTGGGGCCCTTTACGAATAAACTTAAAAACTACTAGACTGATTTGAAAAATTTTTTCACCGTTGAGAAGCTACACTGTGCCCGGGTGACATAGGCTACTTTTATCCCTTTATTCCCATAGGAACGGGAACTACTCGGGTGAAACCGCGAGACGTCTGCTAGTGTGTTATAATAAATGGTAACATACGTAAAAGCTTTCCTTGTTCACGTGAGTCGCGAGGAGGTGTTTGGTTCGATTCCCGTGGCGTAGTAAGTTATTACATTTTCAAAAGCTGGCTCCGTATGTATTTTTAAGGGGTATTACTCTTGCGCCTTGGAAAATAGGTTGACATCAAACCTATAATCCCCAAAGGATTAGGCAAGCGTGTGCACTATAATATTTATTGCACCGATAGCCAGTCTCCATCGCGTCTGACCACCATAAGCGAAAATGGTCAGAAGGACAGTTTTTCTATATTCCAAAAAATATTATAGTCTTCTAAAAGCAATTTCCTTACAGCTTAACTGCTCGGAGGAGATGTACCACATCTCGAAACGGGACCGGCCCCCTGAATTTGCCGACACAGTGTACCTGGTGTTCAAGAACGGTCCAGTTCGGACCCGTCGCATGGCTCCTACCATCAAGATCGTGGTCAACGGCTTCCTCTGCGTCACGCAGCTAGGCTTCTGCTGCGTGTACATCGTATTCATCGCAAATAATGTTAAGATGGTGAGTTGGGAATGGGTCAATCGAAAGCTTGCATAGTTTTCCAGCAACTTGACTAAAATTTCAACTTGACGGATTTTTGAGCCATTTCTTCTCAAAATGATGAAGAAATAACGAACGAACGATGAAGTGAAACATCGCGAGGAAAGCTGAATGTCCTGCCGATACTTATGTGACTTCCACCAAACCACGGTTGGGTGTAGTTCAGCTGTGGAACGACGTTGTTTCATTAGTAAAATAATTTTCTAAACCTTTCTTTTTTTGTTGGTGGGTAGGAAATAATAATAATAAATAATATTCCACAACTATCACACAACGCCATCTAGTCCCAAGCTAAGCAGAGCTTGTGTTATGGTACTAGACAACTGATAAACATACTTATATATTTCTAAATACATACATATTATAGATAAATTACACCCAGACACAGAACAAATGATCGTGCTCATCACACAAACATTTGTCCTGGGTGGGAATCGAACCCACGACCTCCGGCATAGCAGTTAGGGTCACTAACCACTAGACCAACAGGCCAGTCCAATCATTAAATATTGGGTGGAGCTGAAGGGATTGTTAAACTTTTACTGACTAAAAACCACCTGTTCCTGCTTAGCCCTTTATGTTCCAGTGCCGCGGTATCTCTTTCAAACAACCCGCAGCCCTGGCAGGCTTCAGGCCCTTTGTTACTAGGTACATGGGACCCCCTTTCCTTTTTTTTTTTTTGGTCGGTGGAAAATCATCAAATGACCCCCCCGCTCTTGGGCAGAGCGAAGGGGAGTGTCAGACTTCTACTGACTACTGACTAAAAACCGAACCCATGTTCCTTCTTTGCCCTTGCGCCGAGGCCACGTCATCTCGTTCTAAAATCCGCGGCCCCAGCGGGAATGTGCCTCATCTTACACCTTTGTCCCAGATTTGCGACCAGTACAACATCCACATCGACCTGTCAATCCACATGATATTTGTGGTGGTGCCGGTTCTCCTGGCATGCATGGTGCGTAACCTCAAGTACCTGACGCCGTTCTCCACCATCGCGAACATCATGATGGCGACAGGAGTAGCCGTGGTGGTCTACGAGGCCACCCAGGAATTGCCACCAGTGGAGACCAGGGATTACATCGCGTCGTGGGAACAGCTGCCGTTGTACTTCGGAACTGCTATTTATGCTTTCGAGGGAATCGGATTGGTGAGTATTTAATATTTTCTTATACGATTTTTGATATTTCCAGTATCATCGTGTGCAACGACTATTGGAGTACTGTGACCAACTAAGGTTACTGTTATTTTTTTATTTACTGTAGTAGTAAATAACATTTTACCCGTACGTTGTGGATGGAAATTATCGCACGGGATTTTTTGAAAAATAGCCTATGTATCACAGTTTATAATACTGTAGGTAGCGTTCCATTATCAACAGCACTTCCAAAGATTACTCCCTATACCTAAACTTACAACACTTTACTACTCTACAACCCTCACTGGGCCCGCGCGCATCCGTAGTCACACTGCACACTGGTGTGACTACGGATGTATTATTTAAACAAAAAAAAAAAAAAATTTAGCTCCCCAAAATATTTTTTTGGGGAGCATAGGAGCAAAGATTAAGGGATGTTTACTGACTAAAAAAAATATGATTCTAATTAGTCCGTCTGTTAGATTTTCGAAAAATATTGGATACGTATTTTTTGTTTTATCAATAAAAATTGACGAAGATAAAACGCGTCAAAAATTTGAGTCACTGCTCGCTAAGAAATGTCATACTATGTCTTAGAATATGACGTCACACGAGTTTTCAAAGCACTGTATCGTCTTCATTGTTTGTTTACGTGAAAAAAGAAAAAATATGTGTCCAATATTTTTTGGAAATCTATCTGACGGACTAATTAGTTTTTTTTTGTTAACATCCCTAAGACTGTAAAAGCTAACACTTCCGGGACTACAGGCGTTTTTTTGAGCTAAAAAATAGTACCTAGATAGCTAGCTTTTTCGTCAGATAGGTGTGGTACAGCCTCTATACACAAAATATTATTTTGCCAACAGGTTCTGCCTTTGAAAAACGAGATGCTAAGACCAGAGAAGTTCCAGAAGCCTTTGGGTGTGCTGAATGTAGGGATGGTGGTGGTCGGGAGCATCTTTATCACTATGGGCTTTCTGGGATACTTGAAGTGGGGAGATGACGTCCTCGGCAGCATGACCCTGAATCTGCAGCCTGGAAAAGTGTAAGTTTTCACTTTGCAAGCTTTGTGTTTTTCCTACTCCTTTTTATTTTTTTTTGGTGGGTGGAAAATCATCAAATGACCCCCCCGCTCTTGGGGGCAGAGCGAAGGGCAGTGTCAGACTTCTACTGACTAAAAACCGAACCCATGTTCCTTCTTTGCCCTTGCGCCGAGGCCACGTCATCTAGTACAAAAATTCTCGCGGCCCCGACGGGCGTCGGCCCTTGCGGGCCCGTCCTTGCTGACATCTCTTTGAGGCGCGCGTGGAACACGAACACGCCGCCGACACGGTCTGTTGCCGTCATGATTATTTTCTGATTAATTTCGTTGTGGGATCAAAGATGGTTAAAATCGTTTCTTTGGGACTGCGTCGGGCTTCATTGTCTGCGCGCTTTTCTTGTGGTCGCCACTGTTGATTCTGGCTTACAGGAGTTACAGTGGTTTGGGAATAGTGTGGCGGGCTTATCCCAAACTCCCAATATACTTATTTGCAAGCTTCAAGCTGACATGACTCTAGAAATCGATTGATTGGGATCAAGGGTTAGCTGGTTTTCGACATATAATTCATATGTTAACGCTGTTGTTGTTAATATGGGTTAGCGATTTAAATATTGCTGATTAACTGAAAACCCAATAGTACAGTCGGTTACATTATCTGGCCCCCTTGAGTACGAGCGAATTTGAACTTTATCGCGGAATACAAGGAGTATTCTGCAATTTTTTTTTGTTATTTTTTTGTCCTTTGCACTTGTGGCTTGTGCTTAATAAATATTTTTCTTTCTTTCAAATCACGTTGATAAGCCATTTTAATCATCATCTTGTTTTCGTTAAGATTGAAACTTTGAAAGACGACAACCTACTTAAAACTTTATGCTTTAGCTTTATGCTTTGTGAACAAGTTCCCATGTGCTGACTAAATTCTGTTGGTAACTCTTTTCAACATAATTACAGGCTCAGCAACGTGGTGCAGTCTCTGATCGCGCTGTCGATACTTTTCACGTATCCGCTTCAGTTCTACGTGCCCATTTCGATCACCTGGCCAGTGATCCAGAAGAAGTTCGGCGCTTCCCATCCTGTCGCCAAGGAACTCGGGTACCGGGCGCTACTGGTTCTGCTTACTTGTAAGTATAATTACCATAACTTGAAGACCCGGACCCTTGAACCGGTGGTCGTGGGTTCTATTCCCACGGGAAGCATACCTACTTTGTAAAGTTGTTTCCAGTTTGGCTATATAGGACATTGCAGGCTTGAATCACCTGATTGTCTGATAAAACGATGATTCCGTGCTTCGGAACTTAACTGAAATTAGAGTGCACGGAAACAACACACTATCGTTTTATGACATCGATATATTTTTGTGGAAAACGTTAATACTTTGAAGTCAGCAATAATAGTACATTATGGTATAAGTGTGTAACGTTGGTGATTACCGCAGAGGCGGCATTGAGACCCGAGCCGTCAGGTGAGGGTCTTAAGAAAGCCGAGGACGGTAATCATCAATACACACGTGTATCATACGACGTTTTTCAACACACTTGCGAATAAAAAAAAACGTGTGGCACTCGGAAACTGCCGCGGTAAAGCTATTGCATAGCATTTTTTATCAATTATTTAATTTGAAAACCTCAGTTGACAACCTTGTTATTTTCCGTAACCATAGCAACCTGGTTGAAATATTTTCGTTTCGGAATTTCTGGATTCGCTCTCCACGCTCAAGGCCCGCGATAGAAGCTATGCAATAGCTTAATAATACAAGAAAAAACATTTTATTTAGTAGATAAAAAGTTTATATAAAGAAACAATTAGTAAATGTGCAGTTAGTAAAATTATAATTAATTGTTTTTGATGGCGTAGCGGTCTCTTCAGATAGATTACTGGCCATGGTTCTGTATGTCTTTTACAGTTATATTTGTTAATTCTTGTATCCTACAGTTACACCAAATATTAAAGCAACCTGAAATAAAAGAAAAAAATAATTATTAAGTTTAACACACAACACGCTGAAGCTGAAGTCACGTAGATAGATATTTAAAATTAGTTTAACTAACCTTAGTAACCAGATATTGGTTATCTGGAGCATCTTTTATAAATTTTTCAACATCGATAGACGATAAAACCTTTGATTTCTTGCTTCTAAATCCATCTGACAGTCTTTTTAGATAAGCTGACAAATTAGAGTATGTTTTTAAGTCCACTCCATTCTTCGTTCGGACTGTACTTTTTAACATTGATTATATACACCACAAAGACTGACTGACCTGACTGACTTGACTGGCCTGTTGGTCTAGTGGTTAGTGACCCTAACTGCTATGCCGGAGGTCGTGGGTTCGATTCCCACCCAGGACAAATGTTTGTGTGATGAGCACGATCATTTGTTCTGTGTCTGGGTGTAATTTATCTATAATATGTATGTATTTAGAAATATATAAGTATGTTTATCAGTTGTCTAGTACCCATAACACAAGCTCTGCTTAGCTTGGGACTAGATGGCGTTGTGTGATAGTTGTGGAATAAAAAAAAAAAAAAAAAAAAAAAAAAGAGCTAGGTTTGTACTTAGAAGATAATTCTTTAAAGTACGCCAAGAACACATTTTCAGAAAATGACTGCGATTTCTCCTTGGAGTTTTCGGGTAGCAAATTTTCCATAACGCTTAGGGCTTCAAATCTTACATCGGGCGGTGTACAACATGAATCATTTTCTTCAAAACTAGACATTTTAACTAATAAAATAACTTTAATAACAGTGAAAACGAGTTGTGTATTTTTTTCGCAGTAGCGGGAAAATATTATGTTTTTTTTATGCGATCAGCCATAGACTAAAAGAGGTTTTTTTTTTTGCTTGTCGTGGATAGTGTTTGGAGCCACGTACAAAATGGGGAATTCAAATTTTTATTTATCACAGAGAAAACAAAAATTATATTTGAGTGAAAGTTTAGTAATTAGTTTTTGTATCGAAACTTTTTTAAGAACATAGCAACTCAACCGATTAAATTAAAAAAAAAACCTATAACTCACTAGTGAATAATAGTAATGAAAAATTCACAGTTTGATTATAGGTGTCATTATGTGCCTAATTGCGGTGAAATTTTAGCCACTTTATGAGCAAGTGTGTTGAAAAAGATCTTTTCTCAAACATGCTTGGAAATTTGAGCATTATTTTGACAACCTTCTTCGAGATAAATCGAAATTGCTGTACTGGCCAGATACATGCGACCAGCGGCCGGCAAAAGTTGTATGAAAATCCATATCTGTCGTGTTTAGCGGCCAAATAAATTACATACTAAACTCATATCTGTCGTGTTATTTAAAAATGGAACGATCTTTTACTCTGAACCATAGCAACCCAGTAGCAACCAAGGAGGTGACTTATTAAAGGTTTTATTTAAATTTCGAATTGGCTGAACTCTTCAACGCGTGAAAAATTATTGTTGTTTATGTGATAAAAGTAAATTGTATTTAATTTCCTCGCATTATTTGAGAAAAGTACTATACAAGCCTTGGCCACAACTAGGCATTGATGGACTTACGTATGTGTGCCTCGGCTTCGCCTCGGCCCACATTTACACGTTCGTCCATCAATGCCTCTGTTGCTGGCCGCTGCAGTAATGTACGATCGAAGACAGTTCCGCCTGATCATTTAAAAAAAAAATCGCCTAAATCGTGCCGAGGCGCTGCCACGGGCTAGCGAGCGATTCTATTTCTTGAGTGCAAGCAAAAATGAGCTTAGTGGTGATCAGGCGCATAAGACCGCCATAGTACTATTGCAATGTTCTTTATTTTTATTGCATTACATATTTAGGTATTCTCTTCGGATCTTTATATTTATTCCGTTGGTCCCGGCTGTCATAAGTATTATAAACTTATAATAATTAGATTATATGGACACTCAGGCACAGCAAAATAAGTGAGTTAGAGGAAGGATGTGAGTTGGGAGGAGGGGAAATATTACAAGTAAGACACAATTTTTTGTAGGGCTCCATAGATACATAATTAGATTCTACCGATTTGAAAAGGTCCTTGTGTTCGTGTTATGTCCGTATTTACAGGAAGATTTTAGTTTTATTTCTGATATTGCAACCCACGGTCGATACATACATACATAGATATATCACACACACAATCCAACTCCACCATATTCCTAATCACTTTACGTCTCCACTCTGGAAATTAAATACTGATCCCCAAGGTACGGACCACCTGTCTAGCTTGGGGCTGACTAGAAGATGTCTAGGGTAGGTAGGTACACAGGGTATAACCTGTGTATCCACAGACGCCAGGACATAAAGCTTCTAAAGTCTGACAAATTTCTTTAATAGATTTTTAACTTTATCGCTAAAACATTACGTTCTAGGTTGATTTGTAAAGCCAGTTTCGAGTAGCTTGATGTACTGGCGTTTGTACCTGCTTATGTATTACCCATCAAAATTTTTATCATCATCATCATCAGCCTATTGCAATCCACTGCTGGATATAGGCCTCTTTAATCTTACGCCACTCAACTCGATTTTCGGCAACTCTCATCCAGTTGTTACCAGCCACTCTGCGAAGATCATCGCTCCACCGAGCCTGCGGGCGTCCCATCTTACGCTTGCCGATTCGCGGTCTCCACTCAAGAACACGTCTACTCCAACGGTCATCGGTTCTGCGACTAATATGGCCGGCCCACTGCCACTTCAGCTTACTTATTCTGTGAGCTATGTCGACAACTCTGGTCCTCTGTCGGATCACCTCATTTCGGATGCGATCCCTGAGAGAGACCCCTAGCATAGCTCGCTCCATACCTCGCTGAGCGACTTTATATTTATGGACCAACCGTATCGTTAGTGTCCACGTTTCAGTCCCGTATGTCATAAAAATTTTACATGTTTCACAAATTAAATTGTTCTTCTTTTCTTTTAGTCGTGGTGGCTGCATCAATACCGGAACTAGGACTCTTCATATCCCTGGTGGGTGCTGTAAGCAGCACTGCTTTGGCATTGATGTTCCCCCCGCTCATCGAGCTCGTCTCCACATCGCAGAAACCTGGAGGCATCCCCAAACACATGCTGCTCAAGGACTGCTTCATAATTCTTCTGGGCTTGTTTATCTTCGTCACCGGCACCTATGAGAGCTTAGCGTCTATTGTCAGGGCTTTTCAAGTGTAGATTTTATTGTTACTGGTCGTTGAGATCTGTATCCTGTAACTTTAGGTAGGTACTCCTATGGTCTTAAGGAATTTAACAAGATTGCGTTTCTTGTTTTTATTTTCGTAGGATATTCAGAACTATTGGACTTTTGAATACATTATTTATTCTATGTTTATTTTTATAATTAGATCAACATGTCTAACCAACCGCTGGAATGCCAAATAGGATGTTACATTGAGACAAATTAGAAGTAGTTCTAGTATTTAACGTTTTTGGGGGAAAATTTTATCCGCCAATAAGTGAAAATGTGTTGTCAATCTAGCTAGAGAGATAATAATAATGTAATCGATGGTAGAAATATCAAATGTAAAGGAGTGTGCTATTGGATTTTTAATTTTGGGTGCTCAACGGAGGTTAGTAAATGCAAGCTCACGCTCCATGTCCTTTATTGTATTTTTAATTTGGATTTAGAATATAGATTACAGTTGTATTTTTGTTGTTATAATATAAGGTACCTATTTACTCTCTGAGCTGATCTGGTGTTGTGGCAGTAGCTGATAACTCGAATTAATAATAATTGTTTTCTTAAGGTTTGATATCAACATCGTAAAATACACACGTAAGTAATCGTATTTGTAATGTAACGTATGGTGACATGTAATCGTCGAATTTTTAGATAACATTCCGAATTAATACAAAAAAATAAGTGAATATTTAATATAAATAGTATTAAATAGCCTAAGTTGCCCCTATCTAATAGGAAGTTACCATGTACAGTTATTAAATTACCATAAATTTCGAATCCTTATTTATTTATTTTTCGAATCTTTATTTATTTATTTACGGGAAATTATTAATCGGGCGAATCAAAAACTTAAATAACTATATTAATAAGCTTGTTTTTGTTTTTTTTCTGAGTCTTTGAATTACTCTGCTGATTGTATCAAATAACTAGCAACCTAAATGTGTAATGTAATTTCAAGTTACCGTTTTAAACATTTGTATTGGTTCACTTAGTTTTGAGTGGCCCATATTTAGAATGTTTGACACATTTGATTTAATTTTCGCTCGTTTAAAAACTTCCTTTCATTTACCAGCAGCTGATTGTAGCTATATTATAAATATTAAATATAAGAGTATTTTCTTTAGACTTGAATCACACTATTTTACACTTGTTTAAATTAGTGTACGTGTTAGATTTAATATTAAGTGCCACAAACGTACAGTAGTAAGACGTCTGTTTTTGTATATTATGTATTTAGGTAGAGATTTAGGTAAACCGAGAAATATCATTCTAGAATTACGTTTTTTTTTAGAAATGACGTATATTTAAAGACCGTAGGAGATCGTACGATACGCCCTATTGCATTCAAGAATGTTGACATTTATATGTATAGTCTAGTCAACAAGTGCTTTTTGGGTCGAATTTTTTCACCGTCTCCGAAAAAAGTTGAACGAGGTGTCATTCGATTCGGAATAGCAACTACGTATTTTTTGAAAAACTTCAAGAGCCGCTTGCAAAATTGCAAAAGTTATAAAAAAAATTGACCCAAAAAGTATGTTGACTAGACTATTACTTGACTGTGACATTGGAGTAGCACTGTTCCGGTCACCTTACTGATATTAGAAATCGTATTCTACGTTTCATTAGGTTATTTTTCCAACGTAAACACTTTGCCCACGATTTCGTTCCTTGCTACCCTTTCTAATGTGATTTATTTAAGATGTTATTAGGCACTAAAATCATAATAGATTGTAGAGAAATAAACTAGAAGACGAAAAGTTAGTGGCACTTGACAGACACAAAATATCCATGCACTGTTGTAAAAGGATCTTATGGGGGAAAACGACGCCATCGGAGTTAAATACATTTTACAAATCGATATCTTAAGACTCATAGGGTGTAACCGCCATTTTGGCCAAAACTAGATTTCAATGAAAAAACTAAGTATGTAGGTTTTCGTCCTCTTCCGAAAGGTATATTTAAAATTAGATATTCACAAAAAAGTGGTGGATAAAGTCATAATTTTTGGATCGCTAAACGTTTATTTTCTGGGTCTTAAATGAAAATTTTACTTTAAATTATAATAATTATATTCTATGTCATAATATTTATTCTACGATGATTTTTATCTCAAAATTCTGAAAAAAAAAGGTTTAAAAATCGTGTTTTGATGGATACGCCCTTTGAGCCTAAAGGTATTTGAGTTCCGATAGATTCTTGCAGCATATTAAGTACCTGCGTATTTAAGTGTGTCAACTATTTGATTGTTAGGATTTAATTGTGTACAACATTTAGGATATTTAAAGATGTGTTATTTTCATTTAAGAAATAATAAGGTATTTTTTTAATACAGCTTCAAAACTGATGTACTAATTTAATTTAAGATGATTTGAAGCATATGTCATGCTGCGGGTGGTTCGAAAGAGATACCGCGGCCTCGGACACAAAGGGCTAAGAAGGAACATAGGTGGTTTTTAGACAAGCCTTATTACAAAAGGTAGTTAAACCTGGTTTAACTTAGACCTGGTTTATCTCGCATGCTGTCACTCTCTTTTGAATATTATTGAAGTGAGACGTCATGCGAGATAAACCAAGTCTAAGTTAAACCAGGTTTAACTACGTTTTGTAATAAGGCGGTAAAAGTCTGACACTCCCTTCCGGTCCGCCCAGAGCGGGAGGAGTCATTTGATGATTTTCTACCCTCTTAATAAAGGCATTTGATGTCATATTGCGAAAAAATATTAATAATATTATATTCATAGTTTATTTTAATGCAATGTAATAAAAGTAAAATATATTTCTTTTGTAATTGTATTCTGTGATACAAGGTATGGATTAAAAATCGTCTTATCATTTTTCTGAGTTTTATTTCATCTCTCCAGTTTTTTTCCAGCGAAATGTCAGTGTTTTTTCAACCGTCGCTTTTACCAACCAGTCTCAGATAGATGAAGGAACCAAACATTCTGCTGCTCCCCATGCCCGCAGTCGACTGACTCGTGTCACACACAGCGGTAGTGCCACATTGTTCGTCTATTTTCTTGTTGTGCTAATTATGTGCTAAGTATTTAATGAGCAGGTTAAGACAAATTAAAAGAACATGTTTATAGAGTATGTTATACTTTATTTGAAGTTTCAAAAATACATTAAGTTACTAATAAATAGTTACTGAAGCCACATCTTATCGCATCTAAGATAATTAATTAAGTATAGAAAAGTTCACATGATATTGAAAAAGTCAACTGCCACACATTTACAGATAGTTTACAGAGACAACACCCTCCCATTAGTCTGACATTATGTCAGTAAACTTGATATATCCGTGGATACACATTCTCTACTCAGTCCATACAAAATCGGTGACGTACTTACTGTAAACGTGTGGCTATAGACTAAAGGCTTACATACTAAAGTCACACACTCTTACGCACTTACGACAACTGGCTATTTTATGTTTTTTTTTGTATTAATCTTTTATTGTTTGTTTCCGGTCCTTGGAACAATTTTAGTAATGTCTGGACCTGACAGCTGGACGGTGGTGGTGGTTCGACATCTAGATAAGGACAGGATAACTACTTTTTAGTCTTTGGATGGTTCTTAGCTCTTTTAGACCTGACAAACAACAATGTTGTCGACACGTAGGTCGTACACTTAGTTAAGTTCAGAACAACCCCGTCAGAACAACTAGCTAATGTATCTTTTTTAGGGTCTTTGGATAGTAAAAAATATTCGTTTAATTAGTGGATGTTAGAGATGTCATTTAGTGGATGATTCTCAACTATAGTTAGACCAGACAGATTGTGGTTTTGTCGACCAGGACTGGATAACCCTGTCGAAAACAAGTTATTTAATCATATGGTGGGGTCTTTGGATGTTTCATAACTGTTGTTCCAGACCAGACAGGTCGCGATCTTTTTGTTGACATTCAGTTATGGTCAGGCAGGCCCCGTATTCACAAACACTTCTATATCATTTCGGTTCGGAAAATCTTATGTCTGTCACGATCACTGCCTAGGATCAAAAAAAAAGAGAGACATACGACTTATCGAATTTAAAATGTAATTGTAGCGTTTGTGAATACGGGGGCAAGACAACTCTGCTAGGACAACTAGTTATTTTAGGTTTTTATTTTGTATGTATTATTATTGTTTCTGTTTCCGGTCCTTGGATGATTTTTAGTTATAGTTGGACCAAACAGGTCGCGATGTTATCGACATTAAGGTCAGGCCACGTATTCACTAACAATTCGATTCGGAAAGTCATATGTCTGTCATGACATGATCACTAAGACATACGACTTATCAAATCCAAAATCTAATCGAAGAGTTTGTGAATACGGGTGCAGGACAACTCTGCTTGGACAACTAACTATTTTGTATAATTTTATTAAAAAATAAAATGAATAAGATTTTTTTTGTATTTTTACGTTTTCTTTTTTCCGATTTAAGCAATGAAGTATTTTTTCTTGTATTTACTCTTTTCTCCGATCTTCTCTTGTAATTGTATTTATTTTGTTTTTTTTTTTACTTTTTGTTTTTTTTTAATTTTATTTTTGGTTTTTATTATTTTTTTTTGTTTACGTTTCGCATTTTTTTATTTTTTTGTTTATTTTTATTATTTTGTATTTTTTTTATATATTTACATGCTTTGTACATTTTTTATTTTTTTGCTTTTTCTTGTTTTTTTATTTTTTTGTATTTTTTTCTCTAGTTAATGGTGTGAGTAGAATTTTTTGTCTTATTTTTTAGAGGTTTTGTATAGATCATAGTTATAGTTGGACCCGACTGGTGGCGTAGTTGTCGACAACTGGGTGCGCGGTAGTTGTTGACAACCAGCAGAGAACAGGACCAATACTTTTTATGACTATTCTGACTCTTTGAACGGCTTTTAGCTATAGTTGGACCCGACTAGTGGCGTAGATGTCACCAACTCGATGTAAGTAAAGTAATTGTTGACAAATAGCAGAGAACAGGACCACTACTTTTTATGACTTTTGTGAGTCTTTGAAAGGCTTTTAGCTATAGTTGGACCCGACTGGAGGCGTGGATGTCACCAACTGGGTGTGAAGTAGTTGTTGACAAACAGCAGAGAACAGGACCACTACTTTTTGTAAGTCTTCGATCAGCTTTTAGCTATAGATGGACCCGACTGGTGGCGTAAATGTCACCAACTCGATCTAAAGTAGTTGTTGACAAATAGCAGAGAACAGGACCACTACTTTTTATGCCTTTTGTGAGTGTTTGAACGGCTTTAGCTATAGTTGGACCCGACTAGTGGCGTAGATGTCACCAACTGGGTGTGAAGTAGTTGTTGACAAATAGCGGAGAACAGGAACACTACTTTTTTAGCCTTTAGGTGAGTTTTTAATGTGTTTCAGCTATAGTTGTACCATGGCTAGTATACAATTACTTTTTTATGACTTTGGGGATGTTTTGAATGGTTTATAGCTATAGTTGGACCCGGCTGGTGGTTTAGTCGTCGACATCCAGTTAAGCAAAAGACCACCACTTTTTCGCGGTGTTTTGTATGGTTTTTAACTATAGTTGGATCCGACTGGTGGCGTTGTCGTTAACATCCACTTAAGAACACGACCACTACTTTTCTATGACTTTAGGGAGGTTTTGAATGGTTTTAGCTATAGTTTTACTTGATGGCAGCTAGTTTACAACTGCTTTTATATGACTTTTGGGAGTCTTTGAATGGTTCTCATTTATAGTCGGTCCTGACTGGTTGCGTAGCTGTCGACAGCTCGTGAAATAGTTGTCGACAACCAGCTAAGGACAGGACCACTATATTTTTATGACTTTTGTGAGTCTTTGAATGGTTTTAGCTATAGTTGGACCCGACTGGAGGAATAGATGTCAACAAGTAGTTTTTATGTCTCTAGAGGTGTTTCGAATGGTGTAAAGCTGTAGTTGTAGACAGACAGCTAGTTCCCTTAAAACTAATCATCGTGTACCTTAGATGACGTCGACGCGCGTTTAACAATATGTGGCAGTAGAACGTAAGAGTGTGTGTGAACAAAGCATACGCTAAAAAAAGCAATTTAAAACATCAAATGACATTCATGTGTGTCTTGACATAATGACGATATTTTCTTAGCATTTAGGGCTAAGATGTCATAATATGTGTACGTTATTACTCTAAGCTTTAGCTAGAGGATAGTGTTTGGCAACTTACGTTATATACACCATACCGCATTGACAGGTCCCTACGGCAAAATACGAATAACGATTCTGTTACTCATTAGTTTAATCTGCTATCTTTAGCGTATCCTTAGTTTTTTTTTTAAGAGGTACATGACTACTTATATCAAAGACCTGCATCCGTACACGTCGAGTGACGTGCAAACTTTTGTTAATAAATACTAGAATAATTATCATACTTAAGTACTTTGCGTACATCACTAACTTAAATTTAAGTATATAATACTGTTTAATTGTATGAAGATAGAAACACATTTAAGTAGAATTTTGATATCAATAAAGATCTTATTTCAAACTGACTATTGATCCAACTTTGGTAAGCTCGATAATTTAAAAAGCTTACATTTTACGAAAATGATTTTTCAAAGCGACTTTTTATCGTATTTTTATTTAAGGTTTAAAAACAGCCATTGCAGTGCAACAGCCAATTCGTCATGAATACTTTACTTCTTTAGTTATTAAGTGGTTTTTATACAAAATTGCATAACAAGCAACATTTCGATTATTATCGTTGAACTTGAATGTGTTTCATATCCTATCATAAGCCTATAATAATAAGTGTAAAGATGAAATTCTGTTTTTTTTTTTTGCTTTTTTTCTAATTTTATTTTCGCCGATTGAGTAGTACATAAATTTCCAAAATATGGCGCGAGCAAAGCCGCGGTCTCGAAGTTATACAATTATTGTTGTTTTATTTTTGCTGAATGTCCAAACGCAATTTCCACCATCCACTCGAAAACCATTTGCGAAAACGACAATCAACAAAAGTGTTCGTTACAAGTAATTAATAATAATCATAAAAAATATTTTTCGAAAAGTTTTACTTTTCCTTCCACATAATCACGGACAAATCGACATTCAATAAATTTATAATTTAGCTGAACCGATATGATTTTCGAGTTGAGTTTTTTTACCCTAAAATTTTCACAGCTCTATTTTCTTAAAACTTAAGATAATTATGGCGACAACTTACAAGTCTATAATTAATCATATTTTAAGACGAATGCACACTGCACATGGTGGAACATTAAGTTCCGAGTAATTTTATACTCCGTTAATTTTTATGATTAATTAGCTCATTTGTCTTACGGTGCTAATGGACATATATCCGAAAATTCGTGCGTTATTTCACGTATCAAAATACATTTAAGACGATCAAAACTAAGATGATTCTAAAAATGACGCCAAGTGGGCGTATGAGATGCCACTTGGCCAATGAGAAGCCCCGCGGAGCAGATATGAAGCCCCGCGGTGGCAGATGGGAAGCCCTGCTGGGCAGACGAGATGCCACTAACCAAAAAGATAAAATAACCTAATCGTAGTAAACTGATGACAGAAAGGAACTTTAACGCGTTTCACTTTAACATTACATTAGAAGATTTGTTACTTGCCGATGTATATTTAATTTACATAGACTCACTGTGCTTCGAATAACACTAATAAGTAGCAGACCGTCTTCCTACTATTTAAATAATTTCCTAAAACCGATGCATTCATGCAACTATGCCGCATTTTTAAATAAATTCCAACTACCGATGCATTATGCAACCATCCTGCATTTTTTAAATACATTACTATCGATGCATTAATGCAATTAACCCGCATTTTTAAATAATTTTCATCCACCGGTGCATTAATGCAACTATCCCGCATTTTTAAATAATTTCCAACTACCGATGCAATGCAACTATCCCGCTTTTTTTAAATAAATTTCAACTTCCGATGCATCGATGCAATGATCCCGTATTATTAAATAAATTCCAACTTTCGATGCATTAATGCCATTATCCCGCATTTTTAAATAATTTCCATCCACCGGTGCATTAATGCAACTATCACGACTTTTTAAATATACTCCAACTACCGATGCATTTATGTAATGATCCCGCATTTTTAAATAATTTCCAACTACCGATGCAATGCAACTATACCACTTTTTTAAATAAATTCCAACTTCCGTTGCATGGATGCAGTGATCCCGCATTATTAAATAAATTCCAATTTCCGATGCATTAATGCCTTGATCCCGCATTTTTAAATAATTTCCAGCTATCTTAGACGTTCTCCGCTTAAGCAAAACGCGTTACAAATTTTATAAAGAGGCGGACATTTCACAAAAATAAATAAGTAACTTCTAAGAATATTAGAAGTTATTGACTCTCCCATTGTAGGGTTTACTTGTGAGACACAGGTTGTCCAAAAGGAATCGTAATCTTCGACTGTCTCAAACCTTAAAAACGCTTTGCGAAAATTATTACGATAATGAAGGTGTTAAAATAAAATTAAGTTCTCGTTCCAAAGTTTGTGTTCACCGACGACATACCTATTCACGCGAAATCCAAAGAAGAGCAACCGACGGTGCCCGATCATTTTATTTCACATGTAGCGTCTATCAGTGCACACGAACATTATACCCATCAACTAACATTCCTTCAAAATAACTCACAAACGTCCTCAAACACAAAAAATGTTTAAAAACGAAAAATAACCACAAACAATTGAAAACTTGTTGAGATTTTTGCTGAAGAGTCAAGACTCTTCATAATACAAATAAATTAAAACGTAAAGCTGTAAGTACTGATAAAAAATAAGTTTTAATACCGATAAATAATAAGTAAAATTCTATGGCACATACAGCATTAGCTATCAAAAAATATAAAAAAAGGAAATTGATGTTGGCAGTGATGTTATTCTTGGTCAAATAGAATATAATTAGTGTGCCTATAATTAGACATGAATTTCGAACAGCTATCTGTTTCCAACAAAAATGATATTGACTAATCTTCCAGTTTCAAAATAAAATATATGCCGCATGAATCAAAATCTTAAGACTATCGTTAAAAAAACTAAGCTATATGTACCATACAGACCTATATTAAAAGTACGTTATGGCGGATATACAATATAATAATATTTGATAGGAGTATTAAGACCCACCATCTAGCCACGGGTTAAAATTTTAAAGGTAAAGGTTTTATATAACTGCGGTTACATTTTTTATTATTTGAATTTAATTATTTTTTAAATAAACGTTTCTCAATATAAAACATTATAAAAATATGTTTTAAGAATTAAGAACAAATGCATGAATTTAGTTAAATTAAATTTTAATTTTATTTAATATTTATAATTTATATACTTCTAGTTATTGTCCCAATATGAAGATGAGTTGGAAAGAAGCGAATTTCGATAATGCTGTTGTTAAAATTAAGTTGTTGTTCTAAAGTTTGTGTGCACTGACGTGACCATCCATGCGAAATCCAAAGAGGAGCCAACGACGATGCCCGTTCCTTTTATTTCATATGTAAGAGCGTCGTTTTGGTCTATCACTGCTCACAAACTAAGAAACGGGAATATAATTTTAGCACCATCATTATACCAATCCTCTTCTTTTCAACTTATACTTCATTAACTTCAAAATCAAATATAATATATTTGATTTCATATTATGAATAATTAAGTATATCGAGTTGCTAGTGCTGAAAGTTAATTTAAGATAAAATGATGTTTTTTTGTGTTTGGCTTTTGGGATAGCATATTATGAAAAGTAACCGAGTATTATAGCCCTCCTTACCGATTTCGGTAACGGCAACCCTTGTGAGCTATTAAGATAGCTAGGGTTATCTGCGCGTGAATTGGATTAAAGTGGATAAGCAGTTGCGTAGGTGCAAATCCACTCTCTCGTCCCTTCCTCCAATGGACTGGTAGACCACTACGATCGGAAAAGGTTGGGATGCAGCGAAAGGCCGAAAACCACTATATGAATCCTGGTAGACGCCCTTATGGTGTTTCGCATTACCCTGCTGCATTTTTGGTCATGGTAGCGAAAAGATAGTAAACGCATACCAACCAAGTAGGCTTGTGTGCGATGGGGATCACCCAATTGCCATTAGTCGCCTTTTACGACACCCATTGGAAGAGCTGGGGTGGTGCTATTCTTTGTGTCCGGACACCACACGGACATTGCATTGTCCTTTTTGCGATTTTATTTGGCTAGATTTAAATTATATGCTATATCTGGAAATAGGTACCTGAGAATATGCTGGTCGTGAATACCAATTTTTTTTTAAATAAATTTGGAATTCCTTTTGTATATTTTAATTTTATTTTTAATAATTTTAATTTATATTTCTGCTTGGTCTTTCTACCTACCTACCTTTATTTATTTATATCGTCACACTCATGTATTACTTATAATATTGATGTCCGGCCAAGTAATGTACAAACCACGACCTAAACCTAATTCATAAGAAAAGGTGCGAGCCTTTATTACAATTATATTTACAAGAGAACGCGTATTTTTAATCACAGTAATTTTTGAAAATAAAAAGTTTCTCGGAGTAAGACAATCAGAGTCAATCGTCAAGAAATTAAACTTTAGAACAAGAAACATAACGTGGGTTTTTGAACAATATGCCCAAATGTATTTTTATTATTTTCAGTGCCCAAATGTATTTTTTATTATTTTAATTTTTTTAATAATAGGGGCTTAATTTATTAACATTATAATTGTAAATGCTGTGGTCTCCTATAAGTGAAGGAGTACACCTACCCAATACTTTGTGTTTTCCACTATCAAATTTTTTTTTTGAGTTTTGAATATGAAATTCAGTTTTGTTATTAACTTAACGATCTTGGGATCAAACGAACTTCAATAGTAAGCGTAAAAACAAATTTTAAACAAACCCAAGTAAAGCGGCTAAAGTCTTTCGAGTTGGTGAAATTAAATTTTGAGTTTTTTCAATACCTATTAACTTGATTTAGGACTTACTAATAGGTATTAAAATTGATTTTGAGTTTCTATAACAAGGTGTTACTGAAATAACTAAAATAAACTGAAAATTCAGGTTTATTTTTAAACACAAACACAAATTAATAACCATTTAGTTGTGTTTATATTCAAACACAAATATATGGAGAAACTGATTGTTTTCGTGGTTTTAGAGTTGTTCTCAAAGTAAAAAAATACTTCATTGCGGTAATGAACATGTTTTCAGTTATTTCGATAACACCTTTAAAATGAATGGGATAATCTGATTAAAAACACGCGTATAGAAAACCTAGTCTAATTAAAATGTATTCTAATAATAAATAATGCCTAAATCTAACTAAACTAATTGGTGTTATGGTGTGGGCAGATTTTAGGTTTTATTTTTTGGTACAGTTAGTCTAATTTCATGCAGTGGGTGATCGCGGTATTTTTAGGTTAAATGGTTGTTCTTAAGTTAGAAGCTGCAGTCCTCAGACTCAGAACAACATTTTAATTTAAAAATTTGAGACAATTTAGCAAATTTTGAATCGAAAGAAGGCGCGATCGGATTTAATCGCGATTTGATTTTTTTGTTAACATTGTGTGCCTCAAGTCTGGGATGGTATATATTTTTGAATATTAGATGGATATGTATCGTTGAAATAGGCGTGTATGAATTAAGAACGGAGTGAAACTGCATGAGATAGATAACTGAATTTGGAAACTGAAATATTTTTGAATTATTATTGAATTTTGTAACTTTAAGCAAGATGTTTTGACCTTGGCCCCAAGTCTGCTATTCAATAGTGTCAGAATGGTCGATCATTGATCTCATAATGGTTGATTGATGACAAGCCAAAAAGTAACTTATGCCTGTCGACTTAAGGTACTTTTTGGCTTGTCGTAAATCAACCATTATGAGATCAATGATCGACCATTCTGACACTATTGAATAGCAGACTCGGGGCCCAGATCACGCTCAATTTTTTTTTTTGTATTGAATAGAACTAAGTTTTTGTTCAAATATGTAATAATTATGTTTTTTTGTATGTGTGTAATATGGTTTTGTATAAATATATATTCATGAGCTGAAAAGAAGAGCATTACTATGATGGTGTTGTTTCTCGTTATGTATGTGTGCACTGCAACCATCCATGCGAAATCCAAAGGCCAAAGGCGGTGCCCGTTCCTTTTCACTGAATTTTGAAAGTTTTAGAATTTAACTTAACAATGGAACAGTTACTGAAAGAAACTATCATGATTAATTGACTTTAACACGCCAATTTTGTGATTAAAAATATTATTACATTTTATCTTAAACGAAAAATTAATGCTCGATTATTATTTGTTTTCAGGACATTCAAATTTTGTAGAAAGTATCTTCTATGTTCCACTGTTTTTCTCCGACACTTACGAGGATTATATATGGTACATTTTGTCTGCCAAACCACGGTGGAGTATGGGAGTACTTTCGGCTTGTCGATCATTTTTTGCTGACTAATGGGAAACCTACTCTTGACCTGGATCTCGGCTGATGGAAAGCAAATGAGGTCTACTATGGAATGAGCATGACCAAAACAAGCATTTCTTTTGTTGTCTGGTTAGTAACTCATTACTTTTGTTATTTTAGAGGCCAATAGATTATGTTATTTTTTTATGCGTTTCATGCGTAGTTAATATAAATAATAATACACACACAACAATAGAATAAGTACTTTAAATAAATGGTATAATTTTTTTTGTCGGTTATTTTTATTGAAAGGATTTTTTGAGTTATTTTTAGCATAGTTTGCGTAGTTCCAAATATTGTAGAAAGTATCTTCTATGCTCCACTGTTTTTCTCCGACACTTACGAGGGTTATATATAGTACATTTAGTCTATCAAACTACAGTGGAGTGTAAAAGAGGTACTTTCAGCTAGTCGAATATTTTTTTCTTACTAATGGGAAACCTACTCTTGACCTGGATCTCGGCTGATGGAAAGCAAATGAGGTATACTATGGAATGAGCATGACCATACAAGCATTTCTTTTGTTGTCTGGTTAGTAACTCATTACTTTTGTTATTTTAGAGGCCAATAGATTATGTAATTTTTTTATGCGTTTTATGCGTAGTAATATAAATAATAATTCACACACAACAATAGAATAAGTATTTTAATTAAATGGTATAAATTTTGGATTTTTTGAGTTATTTTTAGCATAGTTTGCGTAGTTCCAAATATTGTAGAAAGTATCTTCTATGTTCCACTGTTTTTCTCCGACACTTACGAGGATTATATATAGTACATTTAGTCTACCAAACTACAGTGGAGTATAAAAGAGGTACTTTCAGCTAGTCGAATATTTTTTTCTTACTAATGGGAAACCTACTCTTGCAAAAAGCAAATGAGGTCTACTATGGAATGAGCATGACCATACAAGCATTTCTTTTCTTGTCTGGTTAGTAACTCATTACTTTTGTTATTTTAGAGGCCAATAGATTATGTATTTTTTTATGCGTTTCATGCGTAGTAATATAAATAATAATACACACACAACAATAGAATAAGTACTTTAAATAAATGATATAAATTTTGGATTTTTTGAGTTATTTTTAGCATAGTTTGCGTAGTTTCAAATATTGTAGAAAGTATCTTCTATGCTCCACTGTTTTTCTCCGACACTTACGAGGATTATTTATGGTACATTTTGTCTGCCAAACCACGGTGGAGTATGGGAGGGGAGTACTTTCGGCTTGTCGATCATTTTTTGTTGACTAATGAGATGCCAACTCTTGATCTGGATCAGGCCTAATGGAAAGCCACAAATGAGGTCTATGATGGAATGAGCATGGTCAAAAGAAATGCATGTTGTCTAGTGATCAACTTTTTAATTTTATTATTTTAGAGGCCAATAAGTTGTGTATTTTTTAATACACTTCATTGCGGTGACAAGGTCAAATCGAGTTAATGAAATAGTACTTTAAAATCAAGAAGAAATATAAAATAAGTATTTTTTTTTGTGATTTTCTGTTAGTTTTTTGCATTATTAAATGAAAATATTGATTTGTGATTCAAAAAATATCGCCTGCGTACGTACCGAACGCAGAAATAGCGCTTGCTGGAAGTTGCATCTATTTCTACAATTTGCCCTGGATTACATTCATAATTGAATGTAATTACTAAACTCTTTCAGTAGAAATTAAATAACACCTAAACTGTAATCAACTCAAATATATATCTGTACGTCACAATACATTTTAAAACATATACCTTAAATTCATTACTTTTTAAATTTATTTTAGTAACCTATAATATTATTACTTTTTTATTTCAGATTTCATTTGACATTTGTAACTGAATTTTCTGCTATTTTTGAATGTTGATTTGTTGCCATCTGTAATTTAATAAATTGATATTTTTTACCGAATATTCTGCACTTTTCTAGTTTGATTTTTTGACTTTTGTTGTTTAACTTATTGACATTTAAAAAAATAATTTATTGATATTTGTAACTGAATATTCTGCTATTTATGAATTTGATTCGTTCACTTATGCAGTTTTAAATACTGACATTCAAAAAATATTTATTGATATTGGTAACAGAATTTACAGCTAATTTTAAATTGAATTTGTTGATTATTGTAGTTAAATTTATTGATATTTTAAAATTGAATTTATTGAAATTAGTAACTGAATATTCTTCTATTTTTGGATTTAATTCGTATACTTTTACAGTTTGATTTAGAGACATTAAAAAAAAAAGAATTTTGTAACTGAATTTACAGCTATTTTTGAATTTGATTTGTTGACTTTTGTAGCTTAATTTATTGACATTTTAAAATTGAATTTATTGAAATAATTGAATATTCTTCTATTTTTGGATTTGATTCGTTTACTTTTGCAGTTTAATTTACTGATATTTAAAAAATAATTTATTGATATTGGTAACTGAATTTTCTGCTATTTTGGAATTTGATTCGTTGATGTTTGCAGTTTAATAAACTGACATTAAAAAATAATAATTTGATATTGGTTACTGAATTTTCGTCTATTTTGGAATTTGATTTGTAGTTTAATTTATTGATATTTTAAAATTGAATTTATTGAAATAAGTAACTGAACATCCTTCTATTTTTGGATTTGACTCGTTTACTTTTGCAGTATAATTTACTGATGTTAAAAAAAACCATTGATATTGGAAACTGAATTTTCTGCTATTTTTGAATTTGATTCGTTGACTTTTGTAGTTTAATTTATTGATATTTTAAAATTGAACTAATTGAAATTACTAACGGAATATTTTATTTTATTTTGATTCATTGACTTTTGTAGTTTAATTTATTGACACTTTAAAATTGAATTTATTGAAGCTTGTAACTGAATATTCGGCTATTTCTGAATTTGATTCGTACACATTAGTTTGATTGACTGACATTTAAAAAAAATTGCATTGATATTGTTAACTGAATTTTCTGCTATTTTTGAATTTAATTTGTTGACTTTTGTAGTCTAATTTATTGATTATACAAAATTGAATTTATTGAAATTTGTAACTGAATATATTGCTATTTTTGGATTTGATTCGTAGACTTTTTCAGTTTAATTTATTGACATTTAAAAAAATAATTTATTGATATTGGTAACTGAATTTCATGCTATTTTTGAATTTGTTTTGTTGACTTGTGTAGTTTAATTTATTGAGATTTCAAACAATTTTTTTTTGAATTGTTTATCTGAATATTCTGCTATTTTTGGATTTGATTCGTTGTGTTTTGCAGTTTAAAAAAAAAAAAATATTGAAATTTATTACTGAATTTTTTGCTATTTTTGAATTTGATTTGTTGACTTTAGTAGTTTCATTTATTGAAATATTTAAATTGAATTTAATGAAATTAATAACTGAACATTGTACAATTTTTTTTAAAGTTTGACTTTTGTATCTGAATTTTCTGCTTTTTTTGAAATTTAATTTATATATATTTTTTTTAATTTAAATTATTTGCGTTGTGCTTCGTTCCGAATGTTTTTGAATAATCAGAGTATTATGAATCGTGAATTTTGCTTTGTGAATGGAAACTTTTACATTTATTTTTGTCTAGTACTTAAATATATTATGTTTAATCAGTTGTGCATGTGGTAAGGCAAAATATATCGAGACTCATAAAAATAACTGTCATAATTATCTGTAAAAGTATGTAAATTATCGGCAAATAAATGATTTTTCTTCAAACTATGCTTTAATTTCATCACAATCACACTAAAAACTCAGTACAAAGCGAGTCTTTAATGCTCTAGAGCAATAAAAATGTATGAAATTTCATTATTGCACAGTTTATTTTTTTTTAATCGCACCGGTGCCAATCTCAATGGATTAGCTCTATTCAGCCAGCCGATATCAATACTTTTTTTTTTACGTACGTATTATTCGTTTCTATCCTACTTGTTCCAAATTTAAAAAAAAAAGATTGCTGCTTACATTGATATAATAAAACCTATCAATGGCTGCTAACTACTAAAAAATGAAAGAAATTTAAAAAAGTGATTTGCCGGGAACTTTGTTAATTTAGCTTGACAATATTTTTTGAAACGATAAAGTGTGATACTATATGATTTTGAGTGCTTCGGTTTCGAATTAAAATGGAATCATTTAGCGACACATCAACTCCGGAAAACATTCAGAAATGAAGCCGACAGTGTTATAGAAAATCTTTTAACTGTTTGATATGAGTTTCTTTTATCTACTATTCCTAGTAATAGTTGAAAGAAAAGCAGATTATGCACCTCGCCTTAAGTAATTTATATTGCCCTCGTGCCTGTTAGATTAGAGCCCTCGCTACGGTGCAATTATAAATTACTTTGTGCTCGATGCAATAATCTACTATTTTAACCTATTTAGCGCCACAGTCACGTATAGACGACAAGCCGAACAAGCAAAAAAGTGCCTTAAGTCTATCGACTTAAGGTACTTTTTGGCTTGTCATTTTACTTGACCGTGGCGGTCAATGGGTTAATAAATAATGGGTAAACACCCCTATAACATGCATTGCAAAATTAACCTATTTTGAATTATTTGTTTTGAAGCCGCCAAAATCATAACTTTTGTGAAGTTAATCGAAAAGAGTTCTCTATTTTAATGAATTTAAGGTATAATTTTACTAAATATTGAACGTTATATCTCTAATGATTTGGTCCTCTGATAACATATCTCAACGGGAGTGTGATCGATAGAAATAAACAGATGTATTTCCGCCATAACGTATTTGTTATCCTAACCTAGATCTATTTAAATAAAAAAATAAAACGTAAAAATTTGACATAAATTAAAAGTAACATCTTTAATCATTTCAACCTCCAATCAAGAATACATTACATTCCGGAATACTGAAAATCGGTTCGAAAAATAACGCCATTTTGTTTTGGCTATCAAAAATGGAATGTGTGCCAAAAACCAACATTATTTTTTTTCTAATGGAATTATTTTAGCTTTTGTTTTATTTTTGATAAATTTTATTTGTTCTAGTTCCAAAATCTATTTATTGTCAAGCTTAAAGCATTTGTTTTTACATAGTCCTAAATATTAATTTATCGCAAACGTATCCTAAATCTAAAGTATATGATATTTCAAATACCTTTGTTTAGATTTCTATTGTTACAATAAAATTGTAGCCAATAGTAAAAGCAATGAGATTTTGTCCGTGATCCTTTATTTAAAGTATTCTCGATCGATGGTTCAAATGATAGATGTAACTTTTGATTTAAATCAAAAGCAAAACTAAATGCCCGATATGGCAGTGAAGTAACTGCTGAACAGACACGAATGATTGAATGTGATGATAATAATAATACTTAAAATTATGCATAATTATTGTAATTAATAATCATGGGTAATGACCAGAATTGTGGCGACTGCCGACTTACAGCGCGATATTAGTTCGTTCAGACAGGCTATGCGGGAAGAACAACAGGAACTATCACGAGAAGCCCTAAGCCCTAACCTTGTGTGACGATAGGCGAAGGCCCATGGTTTTACTCCCTATCTCGAAGTTTTCGAAGATTTTTCTAAGTGCTACAAAGCTGAGGATATTCTCAGACATGGATGGCGACAGTCAGAGGAATATGATGGTATTACTCCACTTTTAAATGTTTTTGGAGTATATTATCCATTTTGCAGCTAAAGGGTTTGTTAAATTTGTTTCACACGATGTTATTTGTTAAGACTTGCACTCAGCCATGAATAGTGATACGACTGAGGAAGATGGTCACTTTACTCCACTTTTAGATGTTATTGGAGTATTTCATCAAGATTTAAGCAAGAGAGGGCTAACGTGATGTAGTAACTGTTGTAAATACTAAGTAGACCAAAACTCAGCAATAAACGTGATGGGCTGAGTATTATGGGGGAGTTCACTCTACTTCTAGATGGTTTTGGAGTATTTTTCTGAATGTTGTAGTACATAGGTCATTATCAACAACGGGTTAACATGATGTTTTGTTGTTAACCTTAAGGGAAACTAAGGAGTTCCCCTTCTCTGTCTAAACTTGAAGTCTGGAGCGATGTCGTATGACGGTGCTATGTTCAAAAACTGGCTAACACGATGGGCTTTTTTGTCAATCCTCTGGAAATCAGCAGGTCTTATTCTAATCATAAATGACGATAACGTATGTTATTTGGTGGATTACCTCAGTTAATAAGCTCTAAGTCAGTATACAGGGTAACTTTTTTCTTAAACTTTCAAGTAACGAGGTGAGCAGGTGACTCGGCTGATGGTAAGCGCCGCGTCTGCCCTTAGCAGTCACAGTGCCACCCAGAAAACTCGGCTGCGCGTCACTGCACTGCGCTCGTTACTCTAAGACATTAGTTGTTAAGTCTCTTGCCCAGTAATTTCGTTGGAAACTTTGCCTTTCAAACCGAAACACAGTAGCGGTTGCACACTACTATTTGGCGGTTGAATATCTGACAAAGTCGTGGTCCTTCCCCAGGCGGACTCTTGCAGAGAGACCTACCACTACAAGTAAAAGATAATTCTAACCGCTCTATTCTGAAACTGGTGATGATTTTTGTACCTACGTGTTAACCCATAGCTTCCGCCTAGGCTGTCAGAACGAACAGACGCTTATTGTAGTCGTCATATATTACAGCATTCAGTGGTCACATCTCCGGATCACTGTGTAAAAGCACGTGAATGCCAACGATACAAAACGATACGTAAAGTGAACTATCAATACCTAACGTAACCAACTATCAATATTTAACGTATCCTATCATTATCATCATCATTCGATAACATATCATAAAGGTTACCATGGAATCAACATTAAAGCACGCTACTGGTTTACGCCAGATTTTCCATCGTCAGGCAGCTTTGATGTGAAGAATAAATGTTGGTCTAAACCGTTGTTCATTTCTCATATTAAAGTTATATGACGTAGTGAAAAATCAAATTGATAATTTCTTAATACTACTGGTGGATTTGACATAATCTGAGTAAGGCTTGTCTTGCGCTTCACTGACCAACCTGACTGATCAAGTAGGTAGCTAGTAGATAAATAAAGAAAAAAAAACTCGCCGTTTAAAACTTACTCAATTTGTTTCAATCCACCCCAACAGTGACATTTACACTATTTACAGGTTAGGTGCAGTTTTCTTGTAGAACGTCTTTCGAAATGTATCTACCATGCTCCACTGTTTTTATCCCGGCACTTACGTGGTTTATATATGGTACAGTTTGTCTGCCAAACCACAGTGGAGTCTGGTAGTAGTGATTTCCCCTACTAGTCTACGAGAATACCGGTATGGCCCATATAAAATGAAAAAAAAAATGAAAGGTGGTCCTTTGTTTCTCAACTTAGTAGTTCGCATAACTAGTAGGGGACGGTTTGGCAAAACAAAATGATAGCTCAAAGTGGTGTTCGGAAGGTTAACCATGACGTCTTAAAGCAGTAACCTGAATGCAAAAAGCAAAAAAGTAATAGAAGGCACCAACGTCTGCAATATTTAATTAATACTGCTTTGAGCATTCATGGTAAACCAGCCTGATCTCAGGATGTTCGAGACGTACGGTACGGCTGTAAAACGCTATAGGCTAAAGTCCAAAGAATGACTTGAAATAAGGTAAATTAAACTGGCTTTAAAATAAGATTACTTACAAAAATCATGTAATTTTGATTGCCCAGGTTGAAATTTATTTTACGAACTGATAAAATATGTTGTCCCCAAAGTTGTTGAAAGTAATGGATGCGAGGTCGAGATTTTAAGAAACCGGTTGGAATCCTTATATGGAGTACAGCCTGGGTCAGTATATGGTTCATGGGGTATTCGGTGGGAGTCCATTTAACAAATCCAGGGTCAGCGTGTGAGGAGTCAATACTAGTCCAAAGTCCAGTAAACATAATTTGGTTCAGGATATTATGAATCGGTTGAAGTCGGTCGATGTCCATTACGTAAGGCTTATGTCTGGGGAGTTAGTTGGCTATGACAAACAGATCTAAATACAGTGTAACTTGGTTAAGGCGACATTACCTGCCCGCGACCTTGAGCGCGCGTTTAACTCATCGCCTAAACAAATAAGGTTGAAAATGGCGATGCGTTTGATTCTCGTGACTGCCAAAATGAACGATAGTTCGCAGATTTAATTTATTAAAAAAAAAAAAATACGCTGTAATGTTACAATATTTTTACATATGTCTTTAGTTGGTTAAATTTCCTTTCTGATAGTAAAAAAAAAAATATAACAGTTGTCACTCAAAATATTGAGCATTTCGAGACGAAAAAGTTTTTTCGTGTGATTTTTTTGTGTTTTTGTGATTTTTTTTTTCGAGGTTCTTGATTACTTTTAGAAAATATTTTTGCATAAGTCTTTTACCTATACATTTGACTATACACTGTATTTTTTTTGGAATTTTATTAAGTAGCAATACGCGGCTAACTCTGCGACGAAAAACAGGTCGTTTTTACGGTGCCCCTTTAACTGCGCCTTAAGTGGGACCTGGATAAGTGAGAAACCTCCTTATCTGGAACTCATACTGCGGTCCCAACACTTTGGCACTGAATTACCTCTGTTAGTAGGACGAAGCAAACCTCTATATCTGGGATTCGTTCTTTCGATTTAATTGCCATATTTACCTCTATAACTGAGACAGCGAGTGAGTTTTTGGTATTTCAAGTTGATATGATTATTTCAAATATTTTTTTTTAATAAAACAGTGTTATTGTTTAAATATTAAAATAATATGGGTTGAATGGAAGAGGATATCGATAACGCTGTTGTTAAAATTAAGTTGTTGTTCCAAAGTTTGTGTGTACTGCGACCATTCATGCGAAATCCAAAGAGAGGCCAACAGTGGTGCCCGTTCCTTTTATTTCACATGTAATAGCGTCGTTATGGTCTATCAGTGCACACACACTAAGAAACGCGAATTTAATTTAACCCATTGAATGCTTACTACGTATATATACGTAGGTAGCTGCTTTGTAGGAGGCCGACTAATGCCGCATGTACGTATTTATCCGTAGTTGGCACCCTAATAACGAACTTATTACAGATGCCAACTACGTATATATACGTAAAGTAACGATTGTATGGTGGCCAACCACTTCGTGGGTGTAAATATTTCGGCATTCAATGGGTTAAGCAGCATCATTATACAAATCCCCTTTTTTTCAACTCATCCTAACTAATATAATAAATGCGAAAGTAACTCTGTCTGTCTGTCGATCGGTTGCATCTTTGGGTAGAGGATAACATCTTTTGAATTTTGTTCGACGTCTCTATTGTTTTTTTGTATAGTTTTCAAGCCCCTTTTTAAGGTTCCGTAGTCAACTTTACCGGTTCCGTAGACTAGGAACCCTTATAGTTTCGCCATGTCTGTCTGTCCGTCCTCGCTTAATCTCTGTGACCGTTAGCACTAGAAAGCTGAAATTTGGTACCAATATGTGTATCAATTACGCCGACAACGCCGTGGTAAAATAAAAATGGAAAAAAATGTTTTATTAGGGTAGCCCCCAATGTAAAGTGGGAGGTGTTTTTTTTTTAATTTCAACCTTAACGTGCGATATATTGTTGGAAAGGTATTTAAAAATGAATAGGGCTTTACTAAAATAATTTTTTGATAATGTCAATAATTTCGGAAATAAACGCTCCAAAAGTAAAAAACGACGTGTCCCCCCCCCTCTAACTTTTGAACCATAAGTTTAGAAAATATGAAAAAAATCTGAAAAGTAGAACTTTATAAGGACTTTCTAGAAAAACATTTTGTATAATGGATACCCACCTTTAAACTCATAAAGGGGAACACTTATTGTGACGGACGGGAAACTAAGAAACCCTACACTGAGCGTGGCCCGAAACGCTCTTGGCCGGTTTTTCTTAAGTAGTAGTAAGTACTTGAATTTTGGAAAGTCACCTACTAATTTAAATGAGTCTGCCTGTTTTAATTTACCTTAAAACTTACTATTTACAAAATTAATATTCTTCGGAACAATTATGATGGTATAAAATAAGTAAATTACAACCGTACCGGAATTTGAGATAGTAAAAAATCAAATTGTCAACGCCAAACCGTCAAACGAACTGCAATGAAAACAGCACCTAAAAGCCAACTAACTAAGGTTCTGTCTACCTCCATATTATTGCTACATTAGGGTCGTCTTCGATGATTTGATCCAACGACGGAAGGTCGATTCGGGCGATGCAGCAGATTTCATCAATGCAGTGGCGCCCGTTAAAAAGTCTACGGATCCCTAAGATGGGATCCACGCGGTTGTTAAATCCATTGGAGCGTGGTGGGTTCCGTAGAAATACTGGGTACCTGGGAAGACAAGATAAACTGTATTAATAAGTAGGTATTTTGTTTACTTTTTTAAAATTAATATAGAATTGGTCTACGAGCGTAAGATGGGGTTCACTTCATTAATTTGTTTTAAAAACAGTATCGTTCTTACATAGAGCAGCATCTGTGATGCAATTTATTATTTAAGCTTTTGAACGCCACGGCTGTGTATAGACGACAAATGAAAACATGTCCAATGCGCCACCGACGTCTATAGGCGACAAAAATCGTATTTTTTTTTACCTTTTATTTGCTGTTTAATACAAACTAGTGTCAAATAATTTAAAATAATGGTTTTGTAGATTTTTGTGCTTTGGCGTGGGAGGTGCGCCATGCGTCTAACGCTCTGGCGTTCAAAAGGTTAAATTGCTTGAATAAATAAATTTAGTATTATTATTAGGTTAGGAAACTTACTTAGATCGCTTTAAGCGATAAGACCGCCCATTGTGTCACCCCTTGTAAAATGTTTTAGTATTGTTTTTTTTGTAATTTGGTGTACATAATAAAGAGTATTCTATCTATCTATCTTACCTTTTTAGGCATTTGATGAGACCATGTAGCTGTGCATACACCACTAGTCGTCTGATGTCGAATGTAAGTCCGGGTGATGGGGAGAACCGCTCGCAGACGGTCCTCAGGGTCGTGCCTTGCTGCAGAGCGCACAGGATCTCCAGTACTTCGGAGATCGATGCCTGGGAAGCAAACAGGATACTGTCAGAGATTAATACCCGAATACTCGAACGTCACTCAATTATAAGTAGCCCTCAAAACTCGTGCTATCTCGGTCACTCTGCGTTTAAGTAACAAAGACAGCACGAGATTTAAGTGCAACTTAAAATTGAGTGACGTTCGAGTATTCGGGCGTAACTTCGTCAAATTAAATTTTATTACTAGCGGACGTCCTTCGGTTTCACCCGCGTAGATCCCGTTCCCGTGAGAATACAGGGATAAAAAGTAGCCTATGACACTCAGCAATAATGTGGCTTTCAGGCTAATTCAGTAGATCCCGAGATTACCCTAAGGGGACCGATTTTAAAAATTGTGTGTTTGTATATTTGTTAAATTGTAAGCAATTTAACAAATATACAAACACACAAACTTTACTTCTTTATAATATTAGTATAGATAGGTTTCGGGGCTGCGGGTTGTTCAAAAGAGATACCGCGGCCTCGACAGAAAGGGCTAAGAAGTATCATGGGTGGTTTTTAGCCAGTAGAAGTCATACAGTAGACACTCCCTACCGTTCTGCCCAGAGCTGGGGGAGTCATTTGGTGAAAGCAGACAGCCCAAAAAAAAAGCGTTACTCAAAAACAATGTTGTTTTTAGGATTCCGTAGTCAACTAGGAACCCTCATAGTTTCGCCATGTCTGTCTGTACGTCTGTCCGTCCTCGCATAATCTCTGTGACCGTTAGCAGTAGAAAGCTGAAATTTGGTACCAATATGTGTATCAATCACGCCGACAAAGTGGTAAAATAAAAATTGGAAAAAAATGTTTTATTATGGTAGCCCCCCTATATGTAAAGTGGGAAGTGTTTTTTTTTTTAATTTTAACCCTAACGTGTGATATATTGTTGGAAAGATATTTAAAAATGAATTGGGTTTTACTAAAATTATTTTTTGATAATGTCAATGATTTCGGAAATAATCGCTCCAAAAGTAAAAAAACAATGCGTGTGTCTAAGTTTTGAACCGTAGGTTTAGAAAATATGAAAAAAATCAGAAAAGTAGAACTTTATAAGGACTTTCTAGGCCTACACTGAGCGTGGCGCGACATGCTCTTGGCCGGTTTTTTTTCTTGATCTAAAATCAGAAGAGCCTCCACATAGTTCATTGCCTTGTTCCTAAAGTTGATATTTGCGAATATATTTTTATAAATATTCCTTTTTATAAGAGCTATTTAAAAGAAAGTAAAAGTTAGTATTGGTTGAGTTTTCTACTTTTGCCCTATTATGGGTAAACAAGCCAACGGCACGAACTAGCTGGTGGGCGGGGCTAAATTGCATGCTATTTCATCCGACATCAGCAGTATGCAGACCTTTGGTAGTATGGATATCATGAAAAATCTATTGAATGTATCTGTTCAAAATAAAATTATTTAAATTTTTTAATAACTAATCTATGTCCGTATGGTTTCACTTTTTTCATTTTCATACTACATACGTTACTTATTTACGCCCAAAGATGAGTTAAAATTAGTGCTAAAATATGAAAGTTTCGACGTTCATACCTTCCAAACCCATTTTTTTTTCCAAGTCTGCTTCCATACAGACCTAGATAATGATAAGACCAGTTGATACAATTTTTAATTTTGAACCTACTCCGTCAAACAGAGGAGTAATCACCATACTACGTTTGTATGGAAGAATGACTGGCTTGTTCAACCTTAAGTTGCTCCCTTCGGCTGATGATGCCTGCTCTCTGGCTTACGGCTACCATTACTCCTGTTTAAAAAATACTTAAGCTGTGTTTACTACTATACCTTTTCCTTAGCCTCGTTTCCTTTCCCGAGGAAGGACAGGCAGGACTTCTGCAGCTCCAGGTCACTAAACAAGCGACTTAGGTTGGGCGTCGCGCGGTACATGTTGCTGAACTTCAAAACCGGGAGGAGGGTAACCTGTAGAAGACAATGGAACTTCAAACAAGAGAAGGTAGAGTGGAGAGAGATAAATAAATATTCCACTAAGTACTGCAAGAGAGGGTTTTTATCCCCTAACCTAATAAAAGTCAATTTGATAAAAAAAAAAATACTGAAACAGAGGGTTTTACAGATGTTATCGGCCTAAAAAAAATATGATTCTGTTTAGTCCGTCTGTTAGATTATCGAAAAATATTAAATACGTGTTTTTTTGTTTTATCAAATTAACAAATAATTACGAAAATAAAACGTGCCAAAGATCATGAGTGGGGCTTGTGACTGTTGTGACGTCACTTTCTGTTAGTAAATGTAGCTAACTGTGATTGTGTGTGTGTGATTTTTTGTTTAAGTGAAAAAAGCAAAATATGTGTCCAATACTTTTTGGAAATCTATCCGACGGACTAATTAGATTTTTTTCGTCAACTGCCCTATTATCTTTATTATTCTGAAGGACAACATCTCCTAAGTGTAATGTTTTAAATTAGAAGGTAAGGAAGAGACCTACCACGCCATAGTAGACCAAGTTCTGGATGCAGGACTTGACGAGGGTCTTCTCTACGTTTGTGTCTGCGGCGATCTTGGAGACGTGGTTATACCCGTCGATGTATGGGAGGAGCTGAAATGTTGTATGACAAATTAGCATTTACAAACGACCATCATATTAAAATATATTGAAATTATGTCACCGATTTTAAGTCCCAATTTAATCATCATCATCATCAACAGCCTATTAATGTTCCCACTGCTGGGACACAGGCCTCCTCTCTTTGAGAGGGAATGGGCTATAATCTACCACGCGGGCCCAGTGCGGATTGGTAGATGTCACATATATTCGATTTTTTTGGTTCTAAGACATGTTTCCTCACGATGTTTTCCTTCACCGTTTTAAGAGCAGTGGTGATGAAATAAATTACACAAAGTAATGTGCCTGCCTGGGTTCGAAACTTCGAACCCACGACCTACGTTCGTAAGTCGGGGCCGCCACCACGGCCACCGCTGCCCAATTTAATAATTTGTACAAACTAAGAAGCTGTCGGGGATCGAACCGACAACAGCCTACAACTCGGGGGCAGCCACACTGATCACCCATTTAAATGAACCGGCAGCCAATCAGAATAGAAGACGACGTTACTCAGTCTAGTTCCAACGCAAAAATCAAAAAGCCTAACCTAAGTTATAGGCGTGAAACCTACCTGTCTAGTTGTTAAATCCCAGTCAGCTTCCATATCGATCTCAAAAGGCTCTTCATCATCAATGTCGAGGTGTTCTTGACTCTGGATGGTCTCGGAGCCCTCGGGCGGGGCTGTACGGCGCGGTCGTCCGGGTCGCGGTATGCCTACGGATGCGACCAGCACTGGGACGTGATGGTCGAAGACAGGTGGAGGGTCCTTGCGCACTTCTAGCACTTTCAGGTGCATCACGGTGTCGCCTTCTGTTGGGGTTAAGGTGGTGTTACTATTGAACTGGTATTCCGCTGATGTGATAAATGCAGCGAAGCCCTAAGCCCAAGCGCAAGGATGTAGCAATAAATAGTAGATTATTGCATCGAGCACAAAGTAATTAATTATTGCACCGAGTGCCTGATTTAGAGCCTGAGCGTTAGCAAGGGCTCTAATCTAACAGGCACGAGGGCAATATAAATTACATAAGGCGAGGTGCATAATCTGCTTTTCTTTCAACTATTACATAAAGGAATAGTAGATAAAAGAAACTCATATCAAACAGTAAAAAGATTTTTTACCATTGCCACTCGAAAAAGGGCATTTTATTCATCGATAACAGTGAATAAAACGCTCTTTTAGTCACTGAGTGAATAAAGACATTTTGAATTAGGAACAAACACGAATTACGTATAGTGCGCGCGGAACTAGTTGGCCGCGTCTTAGGTGGCGACAGGGGTGAGGGGGCGGGTTGCCTACAGCTCGCAATGCACAGGAGACTATAATTAGACAGTGATGACCAATCTCGAGATATCGTGAACAATAATTGTTCAATTTATTGAAAAGAATACTTAAATAAAAAAAAACAAAAACATGCCTAAGGCGCGGCCAACTAGTTCCGCGCGCGTTAAGTATACAAAAAAATCGCTGCTGCTGAAAGTACGTACTGGGTGGCTGAATGGAGCTATTCCATTCCAAATTTTAAAAAAATATACTAAAACATTAAAAAGATATTTCAAAATACTCAAAGTTAGTGACATACTTAAAACGTCTATCCGTGGGTAATAAGCCAAAGAAATCTAGAGTGCTTAGCTCCGAAAATAAATACCATGCTCCTATTTATTTTCTCACAGTCAATGGTAAAAAGTAGAGTACACAACACGTGAATAAAAAATTTATCTCGGTAGGTACTTGTATCCCTCGCTCCGTTCAGGATTCTAGAGTATAGAATCCCTCGCTACGCTCGTGATTCTACTCTAGAATCCTTCGCTGCTCTCGGGATCCAACTTCGTACCTCGAATTAAATTCCCTTTTTATTCACTTGTTGTATAATCTACTATTCTATAACACTGTCGGCTTCATTTAGAATGTTTTCCGGAGTTAATGTGTCGCTAAATGATTCCATTTTAATTCGAAACCGAAGCACTCAAAATCAGATAGTATCACACTTTATCGTTTCCAAAAATATTGTCAAGCAAAATTAACAAAATTCCCGCCAAATCACTTTTTTAAATTTCTTTCATTTTTTAGTAGTTAGCAGCAATCATTTTTTAAATTTGGAACAATTAGGATAGAAACGAATAATACCGTGTACGTAAAAAAAAAACCGGCCAAGTGCGAGTCGGACTCGCGCACCGAGGGTTCCGTAAAAAAAATATATTATGTGATGTAACTAAAAATTTATGGTTTTCGTAATTATTCCTTTATCTATGCTATAAGACGTTGCTTCGTACCAAATTTCAAGATTCTGAGTTCACGGGAAGTACCCTGTAGGTTTTGATTCCCTTGCGAGTGTCGAAAATTTGCGGCATAAACGGGAGTATCTTTTGATCGCGTTGACTTAGAAGTTTGATTTTTTCACAGCTCCAAGAGACCATAGACTTGAGTATTTGATATGAATTTCAGCTTGATACCTCCACGCGTTCCTGAGAAAAAAGGTCTTGACAGACAGACAGACAGACAGACAGACAGACGGACAACAAAGTGATCCTATAAGGGTTCCGTTTTTTCCTTTTGAGGTACGGAACCCTAAAAAAGTATTGATATCGGCTGGCTGAATAGAGCTAATCCATTGAGATTGGCACCGGTGCGATTAAAAAAAATAAACTGTGCAATAATGAAATTTCATACATTTTTATTGCTCTAGACTACTCTAGAGCATAAAAGACTTGCTTTGTACTGAGTTTTTTTTTTGTGTGATTGTGATGAAATTAAAGCATAGTTGGAAGAAAAAGTCTTTATTTCAGACAGAGCAGTCCATAAGTAGTTGATTAGTAACATACTGTGCTTACATGCTATGTTAGTGTTGTTAGTACATAATTCTATTTAACATAAACCTATACCTAATTTTACCCAGTGCCTTTGTACTGTACACCTCTGTCTACCTTATACTTTTAAGGCGAGGTTTCCCTACTTTGTTTTTATGTACGCACGACCTCGTCCCCCGCCCTGCCGCGCGAGCGATATAATGCCTAAATTTTGACTGTTTTTTCTTCTTGGAGAAAAATGATAAAGAAATTATACATTATGTGACCCGAGATATACACATTTTTTACGACCTTTATTATGATATAAGTTTCATTTTTCAAAGCCTAATATAACTCAAGTAAAACGATTATTTAGCCATAATTTGGACATGTCTTTGCGATTTAATTGGATGCAGTGAAGTGTAAGTAATCGTGTATCGCATGCCCGACATATCATGATCAAAGAGTCAACTATGTAATACATTTTTTTCAAAATTTAAATTCGTTCCATGTACGAGTAAAACGCTATTGTTGACGACGTTTATCGGGGTAACCCCGCCTTAAGTAATACCAGCGAGCCTTCAGTTTGAGTTTCCGCATTTCGCTAGTTACAGTAACATACGTTGCAGAGTATTATTACCATTAACCAGGTTAATTACTAACAAAATATGGAATTCATTCCGAAATAAAATATTTGAATTTGAATAATTCATCGCAATTCATTCATACAATCCTTTCACCCATACTCAGAGGTTCTGCTGGGGAAATTTATTAGAGAAAAATAGAAATAAAACACAACAGTAAACAACCTGGGAATCGAACCCTGGACCTCTGACGTTCACGCTCAGCATTTGCGCCTTGTGAAGTAATCGCTACTTGACAAATGAAATATGTATTATGTTGCGAAATATTTATACCATGACTGTCCAATAATCGTATTCAGTGCTGGCACCTATGCCTTCTATCCGTGTGAAGGAGTTTGCTTTTAGTCCAAAATATTTGAATAAAATTAATATATAAAGACTTTACCTATTTCTATTACACATTATTTACGCAGACAAAAAGATTTATCAAAACACAATGCGATGTGCCTAAATTCCCTATGGTAATGATAATTTTACGCGGTTAATCGTACGATTGTAAAACTTAATCAAAAAGTTCGTCAAGAAAATCAGAAAAAATAAAAATTAATGCAATAATCACAATATCCCTTTAAGTGTAAATAAAGTATTATTTACACGAATTAATAAACTCGTATCTAATTAAAGCGATCGACGACTCAGTTGATTCGGACTTCTAAAACAAAACTAAAGATTCGATGTAAAACGTTAAGAATCAATAAATAAAACAATGAGTTTGTTAATGCCTAGTCCGATGCGTAAGTACGTACTTGAAGTGCGCAGTAATCAATTAAATCCCAACAGAACCTCTCTGAAGGAAAACATCGTGAGAAAACCGGCATGTTTTAGAATCAAAAAAATCGAAGACATGTGACATCTACCAATCCGCACTGGGCCCGCGTGGTAAATTATAGCCCATTCCTCTTCTAGAGCGGAGGCGTGAGTCCCTGCAGGGGGAACATTATGGGCTGATGATGATGATGATGAAAACAACGCTGAGCAGTATTTGTTATATAAGATCATGAAATGAAATGAACATAAACAAAGTAGAAGAGACACCGACGTTAAAGCGTTTACCACGTCTAATCATGCTATACAGAACTAGTTTATGCGGATCTCTCATTGTACCGAACTCGTGGTGAACGTTTGAGCGTCGGTATCCCTCCCACCCTGTATATAGTTCCTCAAACCTAAAGTCGTACCTACGTCTCTACAATTGCACGACACTAACTCAAATTAACCGCCAAAAGAGAGACCAACAATTATCGTTGGGTGGGCAAAGGTTGAAGAAAAAGAAGATCTCAATTCTCGTCGACGCAACAAAATCAGACATTCATGTATTTAGTAGCTACTTGGTATGAACGCACCGGACCACGTGGTTACGGACGCGTACCCACGCCGGTTACGCGGCGGCCATTTTGAGTGCGACGCACGCACGTGCGTACGCGTCCCTCCCTATTGCGGGCACAATGCGATTTGCTTAAATTCCCTACAACATCATGATAATTTTACGCGAATGATCGTACGATTGTAAAATTGAATCAAAACGTAGGTATGTACGTAATTATAATTACTCAATTAGTTGAAATTCGTCACGGAATGAGAAAAAAGAATTATGCTGGAATCACAAGACCCCTATTAAGTAGTAAATAAAGTTTTATTTATATTTACACTAATGAACAAACTCGTATCTAATTAAACTGTCGACGACTTCAGATGATTCTGATTTCTGAATCAAACCAAAAAATCGACGTAAAACTTTAAGAATCAAGCAATGAAACAATAATGTTTGTTAATGCCTATTAGTCCGATGAGTAAGTACCTACTGATACCAATTAAAACCTTACAAGACCTCGCAGTGCAATATTTGTAACACAATATCTATTAGCAACTAGCAAGCCGGTCAACTAGGGGAAATACCATTAGATATATAAAGTGGAAGAGACAGCGACGCTAAAGCGGTTATCACGTACTTAGTCAGTACGCACGACTACCAATCGTGCTGGAGATGTAATAAACATTTGAGCGTCGGTGTTCCTTCCACCCTGATAGTTCCACGATCCATCATCACCATCAGCCAAAAGAAATCTGCCCCCCTATTGCGTATCTTTTTAACGTCAGTGGCTATCAGAAATGTCCATAGATTAACTGTAAATTGGTTATGGTTTGGTACATTTTTTTCTTAAAAACTCACCATTTGACAGTTATTTGATAGACATTATAAGTTATCCACTGTCATTAAAAGATACGCAATAGCCCTGCTGGACTTACTTCTCTACAATTGCACGACATTAACCCAATACAACCGCTAATAGAGGAGAGATGGACGAGACGGATGAGACCTACACGTATCGGGCTTCTACTGAATCGACTAAGTTCTGACTGAATCGGAATCGGAGTCGAAGCTCCGTAACATCCCTAGTACCTACTAACACAACGCACCACTAGGTCTCGGACGCGTCCCCACGCCGCGGCGCGGCGGCGGCGGCCATTTTAAACCGACGCACGCACGTGGTACCGTGTTCATGCACAATGCGATGTGCCGAAAACCCCTAAAAAACGTAATGATTTTACGCAAAAATTAGTAAGATTGTAAAACTTAATCAAAATGTTTGTACGTACTTAATTATTTATTGAACGTAAACATAATTGAATAATTATCAGAAGACGTTCGACACAAAATTCAGAAAAATAATGAGATGCTAGTCTAAGTAGCAATCAATCAAGTATTATTAAAACTAATTAATAAACTCGTATGTAATTAAAGCAGTCGACGACTCCAGGTGATTCTGATTTCTGAATCAAAACAAAGAATCGACGCAAAACGGTCAGATTCAATCAATAAAACAATGATTGTTGTTAATAAGTCCAATGTGCAAGTAATAGAAACTAGAAGTGAGTAATAAAACAGTAACAAGATGCAGAACAAAACCTCGCTGAGCAATATTTTGGCTTGCTAAGATATTGAAAAATAATATCTTAGCAAGCCGGTTAGCTGTATAGGGGAAATGCCACTAAATACAAGTAGAAGAGACACCGAGGCTAATGTGATTACCACGTAGTTATAATAAATAAATAAATGATATACAGAGCCAGTTTATACGGATTTCTCATTGATTTTTCTTCCATCATGCATAGTTCCTCGAACCATCATCACCATAAGTCTAACTCAATTCTACCGCCAAAAGTGGAGACATTCGGAAGAGACCTTGACTCAGCATTGGGTGGGCCAATGCAAGGCGAAGAAGATGAGGAGCTCAATTCTCGTTATCTCAACAAAATCAACGAGTGTGGAGGGAGACCCAACACAATTTATGCCACATGTACTCTCAAGGACTTAAATTAAGCAAACGATAGAACAGCCAACGTTGCTACGTACTGGCTGGTCGGAATAAGTTTGAGTTATCGACTCGAAAACAAGAAGAACAAAATCAGCATTCATGTTGCACCTGTTCAAGCGCAACGGACCACGTGGTTTCGGAAGCGTCCCCCCACGCGGCGCCGGCCATTTTGGCGCGACGCTCGCACGTGGTTGCATAGTAACGCGTACGTTCATGGACATAATACCTATAATCGTACGATTGTAAAACTTAATCAAAACTTATGTACCTAATTAATATTATTTGAGATGCTAGAATCACACAACCTCTAATTAAAAAATGTTTTATACTTATTACAAAATGGAAAATGAAATGATGTACTTAACACGTAATAATCATTTAAACGTCGGTTTCCGTTCCACCCTGCATAGTTCCTGGAATAATCATCACAACCAGTCTAACGAAGTCTAGATAATGATCCACTTGTATGACCAAGTGCGGAAACCAAATCCCTAACATAGAACTTAGAACAAAATTAACTTTAATTTAACCGCCAAAAGTGGAAAGTTTGGAAGACACCTACGCGTTAGGTGAGGGCATCCCATCCCAACAGTGAAAAAGCGCTCCCCTAAGTACAATTTTTCACTAGCATTTTGTCTAAACAAACCAAAACAGAGGCGCTTCAATGTTCAAATTCTAGATGAAAGAACAATCACAATTTCATTATAATTATCAGCCAGAAGACGTCCACTGCTAGACAAAGGTCTCCCCCATACAACGGCATAACGAACGGCAACCTGCTGCATCCTCTGGTTGCCCGCGACAACAACTATCAAGTCTTAGTCAAGTAATATTCAAGAAAATTTCCACATGCTAGATGAAAACCAGCATCTTAATATTCGTAATGTTCAAGAAAGTCTCCAAATGGTAGACGGAAAGAACTATCATTACTTCATAGTAAAGAAAGTCTACAAATGCTGGATGAAAACCACTATGTTAATCTTTATAATGTCCACGAAAGTCCGCTAATCTATATAATTATATAAAAGAAAGTCGTGTTAGTTACACCATTTATAACTCAAGAACGGCTGGCCGGATTTAGATGAAAATTGGTAGGGAGGTAGCTAAGAACCAGGAGAAGGACATAGGATACTTTTTTTTTTTTTTTTTTTTAGGTAGGGTAGTAGGTAGGGTAGGTAGAGTAGGTAGGGTAGGTAGGGTAGGTAGGGTAGGTAGGGTAGGTAGGGTAGGTAGGGTAGGTAGGGTAGGTAGGGTAGGTAGGGTAGGTAGGGTAGGTAGGGTAGGTAGGGTAGGTAGGGTAGGTAGGGTAGGTAGGGTAGGTAGGGTAGGTAGGGTAGGTAGGGTAGGTAGGGTAGGTAGGGTAGGTAGGGTAGGTAGGGTAGGTAGGGTAGGTAGGGTAGGTAGGGTAGGTAGGGTAGGTAGGGTAGGTAGGGTAGGTAGGGTAGGTAGGGTAGGTAGGGTAGGTAGGGTAGGTAGGGTAGGTAGGGTAGGTAGGGTAGTAGGTAGGGTAGTAGATAGGTAGGTAGGAAAAACGCATTGCAACGCATGCGCGGGTTCAGCTAGTGATCGATGAAAACAACTATCTCAATCTTCATAATGTTCAAGCAATATAGTGACTGAGAGCCTAATTACTTTATATGCGGGAAGTTAAACTCTATATCAAACTATTGATTCCGATGTCTGTCCCTCTTCAATTTCAAATAACTATTTCGTAATAAATAAACCTGGGTACATCAAAGGAAAATCCTAAATGAATAACATCGACGTAGAGCATCGTTCGTAATTAAAAGCAACGCTCCCCTCGCGGCTGCATCCCCACAAAAGCTCCGCATTTCGCATAAGTACATGTACACCTATGTACAGCACGCGAGTACCTTACGCAGTACGCGCCACCCCACACACAAAATCAATCAACTAGCATCGAAAATTTCGAAATGCCGCAGTTTTAACATGTGAATAACTATAGATGGACTGCAGATAACCCGCGCACCCACCATCCCTCACCCCAAAATGATTACCTTCCCGATTTATTTTGTAGAATACAAATTTGAGAGCTAGGTTTCAGCTCCCCTTTTATTGGGCTCTCGCTCGCACTTATTACATCGGCGATCGATCCAATGCAGTCCCCCTGTCTGTCTGGCTAGGGTGACTTGATGTACAATGATGCAAACATTTATAGATGTTTGTATTAGCAAATGGCGTACGTGGGCTGCTACACGGCGTACTACGCGTGTTACACGTGGTAGCGTGTAAAACTTACCGACAAGCGTGGCTTTCCGGTGTGTGTTCAGGTCGTGAAGAAGATGTGCCAGAAGGGTCGGCAGCTTACTCGATCCGCTTGACACGAACCGAGTCTCTTCCTCCATAATAGTCTGTTAAAGAAATTCCATTGTTAAGCAAATTGACTACCAACTTAAAACTCCGGATATTCAAATCACAACTGTGATTCTTCAGCAGTTTTACGCGGCAAATTCAAGTTGGTTGAACATTTGCTTAACAATAAAGCTCCCTGAAAAACTACCTATTCTCAAAATATATATTTTAAATCTCGTATTATTCAATCATCAACCCCTTGACAACAAAATCAGCATATATGTTACACCGGGTAGTAGCGCAACAGACCACGTGGTTTCGAAAGCGTATCCACGCGGTGCCGGCCATTTCGGGCGCTACGCACGCACGTGTTCGCAAAGTAATGCATCCGTTCATGGGCACTATAATCGTTAGTCAGCAGATTTATTTTACTTCCTGCTTTTGACTTTATGATTTCAATTAAATTAATGTGCTCATGACAAAAATTATCATTATTTAGGTAATTAACCGATTAAGTAGTGATTTTTTATTGAATTTAGTTTGATATTCATTCAATCGAATTTCCTTTCTGCATTGAGTTATAAGGAGGAATGTCGAAAATGGGAAAGATGTCTTTGAAACTAGCAAATATTTGACTTTGTTTTGTTGTCTAGAGGTGAGAAAAGAAAATACTAAAATAAACAGTAGGGTCAAGGTCTCTTGCAAAGTTTATTTTTGGTAATAGAGGTCTGATTTATTGCGACCTGGCGACCCGCCTTTGTGTCGCACGGTATACCGTCGATACTGAATATAGTATATAGTTATATACTCTCTTGGGGTAATCTAAGCGGTTCATCATGAACACATGTGCTTCTGTATGGGGCACTAAGATAGTCATGGTAGCTTTTTAACTACTCTAAACTACTTTTCACATCACCATACTAAATTCATATTTAGTATGGTGATGTGAAAAGGCTAATTACAATGTTGTAATTATTGGCTTTAAATTTCAACCCTGTTTGAAAACGAAAATATGATAAAGTTCTAGCTCGAACATGTGCTTTTTTGCCTAACACCCTGAACATGTATTGAGACAGATATTATATGTTTGATGTAAAACCTGTTAAGAAAACATAATGAAGACAAAGTACTAGTAGATCTCTGCTGACTCTCTCGCACCTTACATAAATGTGTAGAAGTGGTACTGCTCTGAAAAAAATAAAGTACTTACTAGTCGATCTCGCTGACAGGTCTGCTGCCCCCTTTGCTAAAGTGTTCAATAAGAGCGTATGTATATCAAATGACTTACCAGGTGTTCTCCGAGCTTCTTGACTACTGGCTCGTACTGTACTGTCTTCGACCAGCTGTCGCACACGAAGCAAAGGTTGAATAAGTATACATTTCTTTCGTATCTGGGGTTGGTTATTCGTATTGGGTAGCCAACTATCTTGTGACCAAGGGCATTTCTGAAAAACATAATTGCATTAGTATTTGTAACTAAGACAGCATGTGTTCAAGTTCATTAATTTTTATTCAAACTCATTTCAGCAACCAATTTAAGACAAAGCACTTCATAATTTCGCATCATTAAGTTGGAAACATAAAATAATGTATCTAATTATTTAAATTAATCCATTCAAAAAACACTGAAAATTCATCAGAATTTAATTCACTGATCGAATTATAGTAACTGAAAAATGAACAATGAAATTAGTAAAAAATGTGTGGAAATACTTACATTGTCATTGTACATTCTTGGATTTGTGGTTTTGGAATGATGTAGGCACTTATTGAATCAAACACTTCTTTGGAAATGTAGTCTTCAGGGAACTATGGACAAGGTAGACAGAACACTTAGTTGGACACATGTGCTTTGCTCGCTGGCTAGGGACAGTGTGAGCACCGAGCACACACAGGGGCCCCTTTCCTGCTATGCAGGCTTCACCCCTTCACCCTAACTTCGTTTGAACTGGCCGCTGTCTAGACGGGGGGTCCGTGCGCGTGTACACAAGCGCACCGCTCGTCCGCTCCCCTCGCGTCTAGACGCACTACATACGTACAGGTACTCATACACAGCCATTAGATCAATAATCCACAGATCAGCGTGTACTACCCCTGCACGCCGCATCTATGTGAACGCAACGTATGCACTATCTAAGCGTACTCATCAAATACGACTCCTATAGTGACAATTATAAGTTTTTCAAAGAAAAAGCTGAAATTTGAACATAAATAATAGTGAGTCATACCTGACACGATATTTTTGGGCCTGCCACTGGATGAAACTCGCCGAGAAATATGCACCTGATAGGACCTTCTCGTCCGCAACCCTCGTAGTAACGCGTCTCCATCATTTTAGTGGTCATCAAGCTTATTTTGCCGTTTTTGCTGTCCTCATAATCTAACTGGCTCAGTACGTTCAGACGATGTTCCACTTGCATTTGATAACACTTAACGATGTATCATAATATGAAAATAGTAGTAAAATAAAAATAAGACACAAAATAAGTTTAAAATAAACAAATAGAGCACTTTTTTTATTTATTTAGGTGAACGTGTGGCTGTGGACATTTTTGACGTTTTGTTTGATTGAATTGTTGAATGACAGACCGATAGCAAGAATGAAAACAATGAATGATTTTTATTTTGGATCTTAGCTTTAGTTCTGTTCATATCTTGGATCAAACAATAGACCTTTTGTAACATAAAATAATAAAATTACAAAAACATGTAACACACGACAACTTTACTTTACAATTCCCACTTGCTTGTCTCTGTTGAAAGAAAGAATGAATCTTTCAAATTTTTTGCAACAGTGCTGCCATCTTTTGACAACTTCTGAAACGGAGTAGGTACGGGTTTAGAATCAGAAAGGACGACTGTCTTATTTAGAGCGTTGCAACTTGGTCCACCTAGTTGGTCATGGTAACCGCAAGATGGCGTCGTAATGCACCTATTTGGGATGTACACTGAAGGTGTATAGGTACTAGGGCACGCCACGATAGTGGCGGTAAGTCCCCTCTTTGAGGAGTGGCTAGAGAGGAGCCACGGCGCCCTCACCTTCCGTCTGACGCAGGTCCTCACCGGACACGGATGTTTCGGGAGGTACCTGCACCGAATCAGGCGGGAGGAAACGCCCGGATGCTTCCACTGCGAGGATCGACCGGAGGACACGGTGGAGCACACTGTGGAGGTGTGCCCTGCTTGGGCGGAGCCCCGCCGTGTTCTCGTAGCGGCGATCGGCGGCGGTGACCTCTCGCGTCCGGCCCTGGTGCAAGCCATGGTCCGGGGCGAGGAGGAATGGGACGCCGTCGCCTCCTTCTGCGAAGCAGTGATGCTAGCGAAGGAGGTGGCGGAACGAGAGAGGGAGCGATCCTCTCAACGTCCCAGCCGCCGCGGAAGGCGCTCCGGGCGTCGGGGGCCACGTGATGGCTTCCGGCCACCGTAGACGCGGGCCTGTGGACGGTGAGTAATGGGCTAGCTCGCCGTCCGGCCGTCGTCATGACGGCAACAGACCGTGTCGGCGGCGCGTTCGTGTTCCACGCGCGCCTCAAAGAGATGTCAGCAAGGAGGGGCGCGGGGCGCGGTATTTTGTACTAGATTACGTGGCCTCGGCGCAAGGGCAAAGAAGGAACATGGGTTCGGTTTTCAGTCAGTAGAAGTCTGACACTCCCCTTCGCTCTGCCCAAGAGCGGGGGGGGGTCATTCGATGATTTTCCACCCACCAAAAAAAAAAAAAAAAGGTGTACTACCACTACCAGGTACTACCATAGTTCACTGACGGTCAATCACTTTTTCACCCTTAAGTGTTGAGAAATAAGGTTGAAAAGTGATCGACGGTCAGTGGGCGCGGTAGTACCTACATGGTGTTAAACAAAGGATTAATATCAGTAACACTGTTCTGCCTTTTTTTTGGGGGGTGGAAATCATCAAATAACCCCTCCCGCTCTTGGGCAGAGTGAAAGGGAGTGTCAGACTTCTACTGACTAAAAACCACCCATGTTCCTTCTGCGGCATCTCTTGCGAACAACCCGCAGCCCCGACGGGAACACTGTTCTGCCTTGAAAGGCGTGTACGTATATTATATGGTTTGCATAGTACCTACCTAAATAGTGCCAGTTTTGCATTAAATTATTAAAAGTAGGTATACATTTGGACCACATGCGTAGGTATAAAGTTGGACATACCTACTTTACCTTTTTTTTATTATTATTAATAGGCTTGCTCTTGACTTCAATCTTGCCCTAAGGGCATAGATGATGTCGACGATGGAACGAGCTTACCCAGTAGAAGCCTGTTTACTCGCGACTTAAACAGATTAGGGTTTTAAGAACTCGGAAAAACCGACGCAGGCAGGGAATTCCACTCCTTGGCTGTGCGCATAATAAAGGACCCAGCAAAGCGCTTCGTTCGAATGTGTGGAATGTCGACTAGGTATCGGTGGTACCCTGCAGTACGTCTAGTCTCCCGATGGAAGAAGGGAGATGGTGGGATCAGCTCGTGGAGCTCTTGCGCACACTCTCCGAAGTACAGTCTGTAGAAGACCGACAGACATGCGACTTTGCGACGGTGGGCCAGGCTATGTAGCTTGATAACCAGCTTATCGTCACCAATTAGCCTCCTGGCTCTGCGCTCTACAGAGTCAAGTGTGGCAAGCTGGTATTTGGCTGAGCCATCCCAAAGGTGACAGCAATACTCCATGCCAGACCGGACTTGAGCTTTATATTTAAACCTATACCTCTTCTTCAGGTACCTACAAGAACGGGATATTATAATTATCCTGGATAGGACTGGCACGAGAGCGTTTCGGTGGAGCTTGGCTTGGCCAAGTAAACAGAGGCTCACCTAAAGTTCTTTACCCGAAATTGTTCTTCCTAACGATTTGTAATCCGAATGATCACTCTTCCTAAAAATTTTCATCCTGAAGTTTTCATTCTGAATAGGTACTATTTGTAGTGCTACCGGCGATGTTCATAACACTCATGTTTCCGAAATTTGTAATTAATAATATCATTATTGTAAATATATTTAAACTCCAACTGTTTTTTTAGGGTTCCGTAGTCAACTAGGAACCCTTATAGTTTCGCCATGTCTGTCTGTCTGTCCGTCCGTCCGTCCTCGCTTAATCTCTGTGACCGTTAGCACTAGAAAGCTGAAATTTGGTACCAATATGTGTATCAATCACGCCGACAAAGTGGTAAAATAAAAATTGGAAAAAATGTTTTATTAGGGTAGCCCCCCTATAAGTAAAGTGGGAAGTGATTTTTTTTTTAATTACAACCCTAACGTGTGATATATTGTTGGAAAGGTATTTAAAAATGAATAGGGGTTTACTAAAGTTTTTTGATAATGTCAATAATTTCGGAAATAATCGCTCCAAAAGTAAAAAACAATGTGTCCCCCCCCCTCTAACTTTTGAACCATAAGTTTAGAAAATATGAAAAAAATCTGAAAAGTAGAACTTTATAAGCTTGGACTTTCTAGGAAAATTATTTTGAACTTGGATGGAAACAACAGATGGAAACAGCACATAACCAATATAATTTGGTCCCTGAATCGTATGAGCGCCTATACAATCCAGAGGTCAAGTTTCATAGGCCCGTAAAAGAAATTGTATAAATTATAGCACCGTTTTGGTACGGAACCCTTCATGTGCGAGTCCGACTCGCTCTTGGCCAGTTTTTTTTGTCATTGTTCCTCTCAAAAAGAGCACCTGCCTAGAGAATGCCTAAGGCATTAAGTCCGCCTTTGTACCTTTCTTTGTGTGTCAAAAGTTAAAATAAATAAATAAAATCAGTCGGATTTTTCTTTGCAAAAATTTTTTTTCAATTTTAGTTGTTTTCCTAGACAAATATTTTTAGTATGCATTTAGCATTCAACCAAGAAACCAAACCCTTAATCATCAAGACTTCTAACTATTGAGGAGTAATAGGCTTCCATTCAGCTCATCTAGTTAATCTGAAAGAATACAACCACTTAAACGTCCCCATAATATTTTATTAATGAATTATCCTCCAACTCCTAACCGTTAAGAAGTTGTACCCTCCATCATCAGCTCATCAAGTGATAACTGCTAAATGTAAATACTTGTAAAGCTTTAGAAAAACACGTAAAACGACAAAAAATTTGAGGGTTGCCCTAGATTTCTCTGGGATGCCATCATCATCAGGTTAACATAATAGCCTGAAAGTACAACTATCGGTCCAAAGTTTCTTTTAATGCCTAACCTTTGAGAAGTTATACCTTCCATCATCAGCGCATCCGCAAGAGATTATGATTATCAAACGCCAATACAAACGCCAAACAGCTTTAGAAAATGTATAGAAAACGTAAAAAATGCCTACCTACCTATAAAATTTGAGAGGTACCTCTCGATTTTCTGGGATCCCATCGTCAGATCCTGACTTGGTGACAATGGGATCACCTCTTTGAATACAAGAAGACTTTTGAAAATCGGTTCTTTAATGACGGAGATATCTCCGTCATAAATGAACTGATTGTCAAATTTTTTGGATGTCGGTTAAATAATGCTTGATCTGCTAAAGTGGCCATTTTCGACGCCCATATGGTCTCGAAATTTAAAATGTTAAATGATTGACAGTAAAATTGTTACTCAAAGTGGGCCAATCACAAAGACCCATCGAAGCGGCCCCCAGGTTATGTACAGCTGCTCTATGTGAATTATGCCCCGTTTTAGTGGGTGCAAACCCCAAACCATCTCCCCGATCGGAGCAATATGCGTAGAACATATTGACGCTTAATAAAAAAAGGTGGATTATGCGTGTTCTGCAGCTATTAGTACAAGTATGTAGGTATGGTGGCTTGACCTAGAAATCAGGTGACAGCAGCAGAGGGCTGTCCGTGAACCAGGAAGTATGCCCAAGGTCAAAGCGAGGCATGCGCGCCTCACTCCCTAAACAAAGATCCAACCTTGTCACGAGGCGAGCCGCGGTATGAGTTCACTAAGTACATTACTGTGCGGCGAAACGAAGGTTTCCTGTGATATTGTGAAAAAAAGCCTTTATTAAGAATCCTTTATTTATCGCAAAACCAAAACATATTGTTCAACTTGCCCAGTTTTGCAACATTGTTTCTGTGTATTTGTTTTTTTTTCACCCCATTTATAAAGAAAGTTGTTAAAAGCAGTATACAGTGTCACAATAAGAAAATTGTATTGTTTTATATTTTAAAAGAAATTGCGTACGTAAGTCAAAGTTTACGTAACCAATGACCTTGTTTGTTGAAAAGGGAACTTAACTGCCCCACGTGTAAGGTCACGCCGTGCGTACAAAACCTCCCGATGAAAACCGTCAGAGATTTCCACGAAAGTGTACCTAATGCAGTGTGTGAGGGTGAAATATGTATAAGTGTAAATGGTTCAAAGTGAAACATACTATAATTAACAACATGTTTCATAGGAACATTTCTCGGGAAAATTACCAAAATGGTTAAAGAACTCAATCCCAGGTTTCTAAGTTTTTTTGTGAAATATACAGTAAAAGACTGGAAATTGGCAATGAAAAGACTTAGTAGTACATAATAATAATGAGTAGACCAGTGTTAAGTGAGGCTACTAGTTCTTCTACAACGGAAGAAGACGACTTATACACGTAAGTAGGTACATAATGTGTACCTTCTTGTGAATAATTCAAAATTACGGTCATCATCATTATGAGTGACTCCTTTCGTGTCATGCTTTCCTGGTACCTATGCGGAAGTGTAATCTAGATGTTACCCGCGAATGTTACCACCTAAACACTAGGCAGGTAGGCACTTCCTTATCAAAACACATCATCTAGTTCTATTACAAAAATAATGTAGTAAAACAATCGGACGGAGGATCGATACAATCAGCTGTAAGCCGCTGTAACATTGGCTTTACGTTTGGCCTTGAGTTTTACAGCCCTCCCTGTATATACCTACGTAGCTAACTATATAGGTAACTGTTACAGCTGAAAGTAGGTACCTACTTATGCTATATAATGCTTTATTTTCAAAGAGCAGTACCTATCATCACTGCTGCTCTCTAAACGGTGAAGGAAAACATCGTAAGGAAACCGGCATGTCTTAGAACCGTAAAATTAGAAGACAATATGTGACATCTACCAACGCGCACTGGGCCCGCGTGGTGGATTATAGCCATATCCTTCTCCTAAAGAGGAGACCTGAGTCCCTGCAGTGGGAACATATAGGCTGATGATGATGGCTTTATTTATTAAAAACATAATTTAAAGTCTAGGGTTTAGTCTTGCGATGACAAACCATTATAAAGATTTCCGGTTTTGTTTTCCTGCATGAAACGTCCGTATTCGGAAAATCGATGTTGACCTTGAAAACGCTGAAACTGTTGGTCGCATTTCAGGTACAAAAGAATTTTAGTTATTAGGTAGTTTGGATTACATGTACAGCTCACAAAGTCATAAAAAATGAAAGATTTTTGAATTCATATGTTGACGCGTGTAAAATATTGGCTTTATCACACACGGAAAAGGGTTTGTTGTAATGTTCTGAGCGTTATTTTCACATCGATGGGGTAGTTCACAAAAAAAAAAACTTATTAGTTCGTCAGATAGATTTCCGAAAAATATGGAACACGTATTTTTTCTCTTTTTTCACGTACTTAAACAAAAAATGAAGACGATACAGTGCTTCGAAAAGTCGTGCAACGTCACAGTTTGGTTAATTTTTACCAGACTATGACGTCAAAAGCACCCTCTCCATGATCTTTAACAAGCTTTATCTTCATCAATTTTTATTAATTTGATAAAACAAAAAACACTTAAGTTTCCAATATTTTTTGATAATCTAATTGACGGACTAAACAGAATCATATTTTTTTTAGTCAGTCAACTACCCTACTGCATTGTTTATAATGGCAGAGCGACTTATCCTTTTACTATTCATCGCGTGCCTTCTGTCTGTTGCAAATTGAGAAAATTAAGCTTTTGTGACGAAAATTACAAGATGATTCTCCAATCAATCGAGACCCTGGACTAAGACCAATTCTATGAGCGATAAAAGGTGCAAAAGGGTGATTTCTAACCTTTTGTGGGTGATTTTCAATTTTGGTAGAACTTATCGAGATATTCTGAACCCCTCTTGACGGTTCTTCTAGCAAGGAATATCTATTATTATAGGTTCGTACATAAAAAGGTACTTATTTTTCACAAAAACGAAAGAAAATATTGCTATGATTGGAAATAACCTAATAAAATTTATGGGATTGACGAAAGCCCTATATAGCCCGTTGGAGTCTAGGCCCTTTTTTTTTTGGTGGGTGGAAAATCATCAAATGACCCCCCCCCGCTCTTGGGCAGAGCGAAGGGGAGTGTCAGACTTCTACTGACTAAAAACCGAACCCATGTTCCTTCTTTGCCCTTGCGCCGAGGCCACGTCATCTAGTACAAAAATCCGCGACCAGTCTAGGCCCTCAAAGTACTATTGTCAATAATAAGATCATCTGCCTGGCCTCTTCCCAACTATGTTGGGCTTCCAGTCTAACTGGATACACCTTAATACAAGTATTTTACATGAAGCGGTTTCCTACCTGACCTCCACAACCCAGTTATTACTGGGTAATATGATACCCCTTGGTACGACTGGGTTTCAGACATTCGGGCCACTGACTACCTGTTACTCGTACGACTGTCAAGAATTTACAAATGACAGCCGAATGCTGTCAAGTTGTTAGTACAACTTTAATTTAAGGTTTAATGTGTTTTCCAAGGTACGGAGGAAACATGGTATGTAATGACTCGTCACTGCTGGTCACCCATCCACAGATCAACCTAAGCAAGCGCGGCTCAACCTGAAGATTAATGCGAACGGCTGTTTTTATCTAGCCAAGAGCTCTACCTTACCATACTGATACGTCATCATTAGCCTATAATGTTCCCAGGCCTCCTCTCTGGGAGCGGGATGCTAGATGCGAGCTATTTGGCTATAATCCACACGCGTGCCCAGTGCGGGTTGGTAGATGACACAGTCATGTCTTCGAATATTTTGGTTCTAAGACAAACCGGTTTCCTCACGATGTTTCCCTTCACTGTTTTGAGAGCAGTGGTGATGAAATAAATTACACAAAGTAATTCTTACTGTTCGTAAGTCTGGGTCGCAGCCCGCAACCACTAGGGCACCACTGCTCAATACCGATACGTAACCGAATATAATTATTATCGAACATACATCAAGTTTATTCGTATTTTCACGTCTTTATTCCTAGTTTCGGTCAAATTTGTAAATATAATCGCACCCCGCTCGCCGTTGTCTGTCGGGGCGGACGATGCATACGTGATTTTTGTCAATTTGTTTTACAATTCTAATGCTAACTCTGCGTCCGGGCCTTGTCTGCAGAGTCGAAAAAAAACATGAATAAAGAGTACGGTGTCGTCCTTGGAGGTACCTACAGACTCCCCATAACCTAGTCACAGTATAAATATCAATTACCGTGACCTAGTGGCCGTGTTGTGTTACTATGTAGTATTAGACATAGTGGGTTACTTACTAGTCAAAGCGAACTGTGTGGCGCCTTTGGTATATTTCACGTTTTATTTGATGGTCCTCATATGGACGCGATTATTACCATTTTCAGAGAAGTATTTTGGCTAATGTTGTTGAGAGGGAAGAGTGTCTTTTGCCTGTGTTAAATAACAATTTTTCTGAACGAACATCTGTGGAAGCTCTCTCTATATAGGCGGTAGGTCAAAGGGTTGATTCAAAAGCAGTATTTTTTAATTGTCCTGTTGTCTGTTCTCTCCAGGAACTGATGGAGGCTACCGAAAGTACAAAACTAGTAGCTCAGTTCTGGGTCGACAATTTAGATTGCCATCGATCGTTATGCTAAGAAGAAGTAGAATGTTTATTACATGTAGGTACTTAATTGAGAAAAAGAAAAAAACAAATGCACTCATGATAGTGATCGTAGGGCGATTGCTGAGCTTGAGGTCGATTCCCGGGTCGAGCATAGTGGTATTGAGTTTTTCCGTCGGGAATTTGTCAGTAGCAGCCTCGGATCTGATATCTGTCCTGGTTGAGGCTCGCCCCGTATTTGATAAGACTTATACGGCCTTATTAATAAAAAAAAGTTAAACCTGGTTTAACTTACGCTTGGTTTATAGCGCATGCCGTCTCACTTCAAAAATATTCAAAAGAAAGTGACGGCATGCGAGATAAACCAAGCGTAAGTTAAACCAGTTTTAACTTTTTTTTATTAATAAGGGGGATAGATATTATATGAGCGAAATGTATATGTACACTCTTAGGCACACCTCAGCCTATCCCTTCCCTGCAAACTCCCCAGATCTCACTCTATTAGACGGTTCTTTTTCGCCTCCGCCAGTTTTAAAATATGAAGGGATAATGGATTAAAAGTCATTGACCCGCGCACATTTTCTGTGATAATCGCAAGGGTTGCAAGACTTTTCCAAAATATTTGCTACGGTTCTGTCTGTTATTTATCAGTGTTTTTCTTTGTTCATATTTTTTTCAATACGGCAGCGGTGGCCCAGTGGTGGCGGCCCCGACTTACGAACAGTAGGTCGTGGGTTCGAATTCGAACCCAGGTAGGCACATTACTTTGTGGAATTTATTTCATCACCGCTGCTCTCAAAACGGTGAAGTCTTAGAACCAACAATTCGAAGACATGTGACATCTACCAATCCGCACTGGGCCCGCGTGGATTACAGCCCATTCCCTCTATAAGAGAGGAGGCCTGTGTCCCAGTAGTAGGAACATTAATAGGCTGATGTTGATGATGATGATGATTTTTTCAATTTGGTTTGGTTTCATTACGCGTTAGTTTAAACTAGGGATCGCTTAAACTAGCATATGTTCCTCCACGTTTGGTTTGGTTAGGACAGCACCAGTATGTATAGGTAATCCGCCTGTCATGCCATTATGCCGTATGTATCTTCAATACCGTTTCTTTGCATTTTTCCTTCACCTTGAAACCTTCATTTTAATCTGAAGTATTCAGATCAGTGTTTTCATTTGCAGATTTAAGGAGGAACCGTGTTCCCCGATAGCTGGATACTCCTCAGGTAAGAAAAACTTTTTTTTTTGCGCCGTTTTATTTTGAGACTGTTTCTGATTTTTCTTATTTTCGTCCTGTGTTTGTTCGATTTTTAAATAAAGGTATGGAAATTAAAAGTTGACTGCATCCCGTGTACCGAATGTGGTTGGCGATGACGGTTTGGGTTCTGTCGAATTGTGTGTTTTTCCAAGTTGTGAAGTAGGTAAAACCTTTACAATTACAAACAAAAGGTTTTTTCAAATTTTTCATATTTTCTCCTTCTTTTGTCTATCATTACTGGGTTTTCGTATTGTATTGTTTATCGGGCTGGGGTCCGTAGCTCCAAGTCCAAAGCCTGTATTTTGCGAACGGGATGGGAAATCTATTCCATCCTCTGAAACTACCCCCAGAAAACCCAGCAGACCCTTTTTTTTTTTTTTTGGTGGGTGGAAAATCATCGAATGACCCCCCCCGCTCTTGGGCAGAGCGAAGGGGAGTGTCAGACTTCTACTGACTAAAAACCGAAGCCCCTTGGTGTTGCTTACGATCGATCTCGCGGAGAGTAACTGGGTTAAAGAAATACTTTGCCCTGCAATACACATTTTAATTTTCCCGTTTTAGTTTTGATATCCCACAACTCATAAGAAATTTTCCTACTCCTCCGCTATTCTTTTCTGATTAATTTCGTTGCGGAATCCAAGACAGTTAAATCATTTCTCTGGAACTTCGTCGAGCTTCATTGTCTCGGCGCTTTTCTTGTGGTCGCCACTGTTGATTCTGGCTAACAGGAGTTACAGTGGTTTGGAAATAGTGTGGCGGGCTTGTTTCCAAAAAAAAAATACTAATAAGAAAAAGTAAACAGTACTTTTCTTTGCCTCCAAAAAAGAAAAAGAAATTAAATGACTTTAAAAGTTATAAAGTCATTTAATTTATTTTTCAATTAAAACTGTACTTAGGTAAAATCTTCAAGAATGGAATAGTTTCCACTCTGTTGTGTTGTCAATGTTTTTTGAGGATAAATTATAAAAAATATAAGACGAAACAATTGAGATATTACCGTGTTTATGTTGTGTTTTCAGTTGTTCATGTCTGTATTAAAGGTAGGCACATACTTTGAACAAAAGACAATCAATTTATCTTTTCTCGTCTCAAAACCAACCTCAAGGACAAAGTTGGTGACTTTTATCTCGCTACATATTCAACAATGTTGTTTATCCCAGGAATATGAATATAAATTAGCGGCATAAAGACATGACCTTGCCTTTATTCAGAATAAGTGAGACTGAAAAAAAGGCGAATCAATGTTTACTTAAACACTGGAAAAAAGGTGACTACAGATAGAGTCAAGTTTAGGGTTCAAAACAAACCATTCCTTCTTTCTGGTCTCTGGCTCTTTTCATAATTCAGACTTGAACCACCAAAATAAATTTCTAGATATACACTTTGTATCCCTGCTGGGCAAAGGCCTCCCCATTCCTTCCCAAACTCTCCCACTGTTTTACCTTCTCTAGTCAACCAGTCAGAAACGAGTCAACCGCGTCCATGACCACGCCAACGTTTCTTGGCCCTGCCTCGGTGACGACGGCCGTCTTCAGGCACTCACTGTGTTACGATTCTGGCCCCAGATGGGCCAGACGAGCCTGACCCATCCTAGAAATGTGACCCACCCAGTCCCATTTATTTGTGTTGATTCGTGATAATAAAAATAATTTACAAACTATAAAGTACTATAAACAGTCATTCAATAATAATTAAAATAATATGTGAAAAGGGAAAAAGGACTAAGGGTGTCAAAAAATCGTCCGTATCATTGATAAGTTAACAGGCAACGTGCCCAGAAGGCCTGCAGCGTTGCTAAGTTAGCCAGCCCTCTTGTCACGTGAGAAGTTGACAAACCGTATGGTTATAAACCTGAAAAAGAAAGTGATTAAAAGAAACACAGATATGAATAATAATTCATCATCTTCATGGCCTTCTTTTTTGGAGGGTGGGAAATCGGGTCGTAGAGCTTTCGGGACCGCTCGGCTTTCCACCTTTAAATACATTTTAACCGACTTCTAAAAAAAGAAGGAGGTTGTCAATTCGGATGTTTGTTTTTTTTATGTTTGTTCGGGCATAACTCCGTCGCTTGCTAACCGATTTGAAAAATTATTTTTTTGTTGGAAAGGGTATACTTCCCAAATGGTCCCATATTTTTTTTTTATCGAAATCGTATATATATATATTTTTTTTATATGAAATCAAAGAAACAAAAGTCACCGACTTCAGAAACTTATTTTCTTCTAAAGTTTATTTTTCACTTTTTTGTGTTTCTTTTTATTTTTGAGTAAATAGGTACTGGACTGCGGTCCCGGTCCCGAAAGCCCCACGACCCGGGAAATCATTCCGCTCTATGCGGAGTAAAAGGGAATGTCAGACTTCTACTGACTAAAAACCACCTATGGTCCTTCTTAGCCCTTTATGTCCGGGGCCGTGGTATCTCTTTCGAACAACTCGCCACCCCGATCATCTTCTATTCGTCATGGTATGTGGTGTTGGTGCAAAAAAAATCTCCTAGATTCTTCCCTTTCAACCAACACGCGAAATAAAATGAATCATTCCTGAAAAACGTCTGTAACGACCCTAAAGAGTCGAGGTTTAGTTTGATGTAATGAATTGATTACTGAACCTTTCTGAAGATGTTGTGTCGCTTTGGGTATGGTCAGTATCTTCACTTTTGTATTCATTATTCAAGTTATTCACATCGACCGACGGATTTTTAATATTTGAATAATGCCAGTTGCCCTGAACTTTTACCTTCAAATGCATTGAGGTAGTATAACTACGTCGTATGCAGTCCTTGGAAAAATATTCTGATTAAGTAAATGCGAGTTTTTATGCCGGCCATGGGCCATGGGGCTTCTGACTTGACTTTACATGCCATCGAGAAATATCTGTCAGGCAAGTGATAGATTAAATCACTACATATCACTATCATCATCATCATCACTACATAGTATAAAATAAAGTCGCTTTCTCTGTCCCTATGTCCCTTTGTATGCCTAAATCTTTAAAACTACGCAACGGATTTTGATGATGATGATTTGATGATTTAGTACCACACCCAGCCAGGAGCAAGCCTGACCCGGACAAGTCCGGATACACCAGGGGGCACGATTTTGTAAGGAAAGACATGCTCTGGGATGGGAGAGGAAGCCCGACCAGCCGCAGCCAGTCAGGCACAATCAGCCGACTATGCAGCCTCTAGCCAATATAGGAATAGTGGTAGAGACAGGTCTAACCATAGGAATGAGCATTGGTCTTTTGACCTTCGTTAGATTGGTCTCTTCTAGTATTGGGGAGGCACGTCACCATTTTTTTTTTTTTAATTTATTTATTAGGGACATAAAACAGTTACATGCTATAGAAAATACAAAAATCCTTAAAAAGTAAAGCTCACAAACATGTAACCCACACCAATATCCACGTCTTAAGTGGTTTATAATACGCACATTGATTCGAAATATTATGACTGCCTATATCAGACCTACACAACCCAGCTAGTACTAGGTAATTCGTTACCCCTTTGTTAGACTGGTTACCGTCAGACTTTCAGGCCACTGACTACCTGTAACAATTTTCAAAGATCTTCAAATGATTGCCGAGACCGACGGCTTAAATAGTTACTTCATCATCTGCCTAGCCTTTTCCCAACTATATTGGGGTCGGCTTCCAGTCTAACCAGATGCAGCTGAATACCAGTATTTTACATGAAGCGACTGCCTATCTGACCCCCACAACCCAGTTAATACTAGGTAATACGATACCCTTTGGTAAGACTGGATGTCAGAATTTCAGGTCACTGACTACCTGTAACGACTGCCAAAGATCTATATATATGGCAGCCGGGACCAACAGCTTAACGTGCTTTCCGAGGCACGGAGGAAACTCGGTATGTCGGGCGGTCACCCATTCACAGACCGACCTAGGCAAGCACAGCTTTACCTAAAGATCGACCCGAGTGGCAGTTCTTATTAAGCCACGAGCTCCTCCCTCCTCACGGCTTAAATAGTTACTTATGAAGGCTAATTCCTCAAGGCTGTATTTTCCAATTCTGTCTTGCTGTCCAAAAATAACTCATATAAACGATTTTGATGAACATTATTAGAGGGTACAGATGTGTGAGCAGTTAGTCAGTAAAGTCACAGTTAACATTGAGATCAATTGCCTGCTGGCATGCTAGACTCGACCTTTGGATAGGCAAATCATCACGAATTCGATTCTGTTCTGTTAGGTCGTTAACAGCTAGTGAAAGCTCGTTGACGCTTTGTTTGCAGTGAGTCGGAACCTCAGTTTTTTTTTTATACTGAACCCGGCACTGAAGCAATCAGGAGAGTTCTTCTTTCCCCATAAAAAATGGAGGACCTCCGTCTTCTTTGGAGTATTGAAGAACTTTACTGTTCTGCATACCTCATACGTTAACACCCTTAAAAGTTTTGAAGATTATATGTAGTATACATTAGTTATATCTACTTTTTTTAACGGACGAAGTGTATATTTTCCAGTCAAAAGCCAAAACCGTGTGCAAAACATACCGGAATAACACACATTTTTTAACCTAATATTCAAAAGATTATGTGGTCGCAAGCGCGACTTTTTTTTTTTTTTTTTTTATTATAAATGGGCTTGCTCTTGACTTCAATCTTGCCCTAAGGGCAGAGATGATGTCGACGATGGAACGAGCTTACCCAGTAGAAGCCTGTTTACTCGCGACTTAAACAGATTAGGGTTATATGAACTCGGAAAAACCGACGCAGGCAGGGAATTCCACTCCTTGGCTGTGCGCATAATAAAGGACCCAGCAAAGCGCTTCGTTCGAATGTGTGGAATGTCGACTAGGTATCGGTGATACCCTGCAGTACGTCTAGTCTCCCGATGGAAGAAGGGAGATGGTGGGATCAGCTCGTGGAGCTCTTGCGCACACTCTCCGAAGTACAGTCTGTAGAAGACCGACAGACATGCGACTTTGCGACGGTGGGCCAGGCTATGTAGCTTGATAACCAGCTTATCGTCACCAATTAGCCTCCTAGCTCTGCGCTCTACAGAGTCAAGTGTGGCAAGCTGGTATTTGGCTGAGCCATCCCAAAGGTGACAGCAATACTCCATGCCAGACCGGACTTGAGCTTTATATAATACTGAAAGCTGTCCAGGCTTGAAGTACCGCTTAACCTTGTTTAGGATGCCCAGCTTTTTCGCCGCAGTTTGAGCCTTCGACTCGATGTAGGCGCCGAAGTTCAGATTCGCGCTCAACTTCGTGCCAAGAAGCTCGAGACTGTCAGTAACTTGTACAGACGCACTCAGGAAAGTAGGGGCAAGATTAAACGGACTCCTTTTGGCGGTGAACAGACACACTTGCGTTTTGGTGGCGTTGAAATCTACCAGATTCTCGTCACCCCACTGGGAGACAAGTCTTAAGGCTGAATTCGTTCGCTCTACCATGGCCTCTCTTAGTGAACGTACTTCCTCACCACTGGCTTTTGCGCTGGATGTATAACTCTCCATGACAGTGCTGTCATCTGCGTACCCAACAATACCAGGAACAAGGAGGTCATTGATGTGCAGCAGGAAAAGTGTCGCGGAGAGAACAGACCCCTGAGGAACTCCGGCATCGATAGCCATAAGGTCAGAGGAGCAGCCATCAATGACCACTCGGATCGACCGTTCACTCAGGAAGTCAGATATCCAGCAGCAAAAGTCAGCGGGGATGCCGTATGACGGAAGTTTGCTCAACAAACTTGCGTGCCAAACCCTGTCGAAAGCCTTCGAGATGTCCAGTGACACGGCAAGGGCCTCGCCGTGTTTCTCGATGGCCTCGCCCCAGCAGTGCGTAGCTAACACCAGAAGATCCCCAGTTGACTGTCCCCGGCGAAAACCATACTGACGGTCGCTGAGTAGGTCGTTCGCTTCAAGGTGCGCCAGCAGCTTACCGTTGAGTACCCTTTCCATGACTTTACACAGTATGGAGGTGATGGCGATTGGTCGATAATTACAGGGGTCGGCACGACTACCCTTCTTGGGCACTGGTTGTACATTAGCAACCTTCCAGGAGTTCGGCACCGTTATGGTTTTGAGAGAGAGGCGGTACAAGCGTGTCAACACAGGAGACAACTCAGGCGCACAGTTCCTTAAGACCCTTGCTGGTATGCCGTCCGGACCGCTAGCCTTATTCACGTCTAGGCTCTGAAGTACTCTACGAACCTCTTTCAAGTGTATTGCGATCTCCGGCATCGAAGAATCACAGCGAGGAATCGTTGGTGGCTGTTTAGACCCAGTATCTAGACGCGAATTGCTCGCAAACAGAGATGCAAATAAATTTGCCTTCTCGGTAATGAGGTCCTATTCCACTGAGGAAGATTCCCACTGATGAGTGATTTCCACTGGGGGGGGTGAGGGTTGGGTAGGTATTCCTAATGTAGTACATTATACCTCAATGTCCTATTCCCGTATTTTTTCATCGGAAAGGAGAAGTTGCAGCTTCCATAGAAAATTCCAAATCAAATACCAATACCTATTCATTTCCAAATTCCATTTTGTTTTATTTCTCAATTTTTTGACTGACATTTGGATTTATTCGTTTTTTTTCTTTTTATTGACAATTTGTTTAATTTCTCAATTTGTTAACATTTGTAATTGAATTTCTTTTGACATTTTAAAACTTAATTTTTTGACATTGTAGTGTGGGTACTTAATTGAGGTTTTCTTTATTGTTTTTTAAATTTAACTTTTTGACATTATTTTGTACGTTTTTTGTTTCTACATTATAATCGGTTGTTTATCAACCGATTATAATGTAGAATTTGTATATGGATTAGCTTGTTGACATTTGTAGTTTAATGTTTTGATTTTATTTTTATTCTTGCCTATTTTCGAATTGAATCGTTTGAATAATACATTTTTTATTTTCTTTTCCTTTTAATAATGATACTAACTAATGTTACTAACTGAATGGAACGCTTTTTATGTTTGTTTTTTTACCATTGACCTCGAATAACTTTTTTTCCAAGAGTCGGATCGATGGGGACTTTTTACATTTCATTCATAATGGTGTTTTGAACGTATCATCAGCCTATAATGTTCCCACTGCAGGGACTCAGGCCTCCTCTCTAGGAGAGGGATGGGCTATAATCCACCACGCGGGCCCAGTCCGGATTGGAAGATGTCACATGTCTTCGAATTTTTGGTTCTAAGACATGCCGGTTTCCTCACGATTCGTTTTCCTTCACCGTTTTGAGAGCAGCGGTGAAGAAATAAATTACACAAAGTAATGCGCCTGCCTGGGTTCGAACCCACGACCTACTGTTCGTAAGTCGGGGCCAACACCACTGGGCCACCGCTGCTCTCCAATCGTTTGAATAATACATTTTTTTATTTTCTTTTCCTTTTAATAATGATACTAACTAATGAATTTTACTAACTGAATGGAACGCTTTTTATGTTTGTTTTTTTACCATTGACCTCGAATAACTTTTTTTTCCAAGAGTCGGATCGATGGGGACTTTTTACATTTCATTCATAATTTTCAGCCGGGTGGAAATTAATGTAACCTCGGATGTCTAAATTGACCGGACTATTACTGGCTGGTCATAGTGGTCATCATAGTTTTTGTTGATATAACGTTGTCATTTGATAGGTCTGGGCGAGGAGCTCTGTCCAGAGTTAGTTAGTACTTAGTATGATCTTTCAGGTTTTTCTTCCTGTTATGTCAATATGTGACATATTGACCTAACAGTAAGAATATTATGTCCCTTTCTGTATACGTCCGTTTCCTTATTTCTTTAAAACCGATATGGTTCCGTAGATAAAAATGTGGGTTTGTTTACTATTATAATATCTAAACTAAATATTAAAACATAAAAACTGTTTTAAATAAAATAAAATAAATAAAAAATATTTCTTTAGTTTTGCAAAAGTCTTATTTGTACCGTCGCTTCTAAGAAAGTTACAATGATAGAATACTGTTTCGAGCTCGAAGAAAATTAAATGATAGTGCCGTGTGCCCACGCTACATCATTTGTTCTATTTCTATGAAAGCTGGAACGGAACACCTTATTGTCTGCTGCAAGCCCTATTTTCTTTTCCAATTCAAGGTATTTTAATTTTTAAAGCTTGTTTTTCAAACGTTTCTTTCTTCAGTCAGTCGTAAACAACCATTATTTTTTTCAGAGCAGAGCATCCATTTTACTTTTACCTTATTTTTTTGTACCTATTTAAATCGCGGGAGAAAAAGAAAAATTGCATTCTTGTGAGAACTAAAGGCAGTAATTTAGTGATTTGTGTATTTGACACCTAGGTTAAAGTAGCGTAAACCAGTTGCAGCTGAAAGTTCCCACTTCAGGGACTCAGGCCTCCTCTCTAGGAGAGGGATACGATACCCCTTGGTAATGGTCTGAAATAGTCTGACACTTTTCAGACAACTGACTACCTGTAACGACTGTCTAAAATCCAGAAGCTGCTCTATGACTGGTTAGAAAGCTTAAAGTTTCAGAGCAAAGACTATTTACGATGTAAACATCAGGTTTGAAAAAAGTACAAACTGAATCCTACAAAGTGACACGAACACGACCCAGTTTAAAGTTTTTTATTGAAAATACACACATCAACACGGTCTAGGGATATTTTTAAAAAAGCGAATTACTATCAATGTGTTAATTATTTATATGACATGTATATATTTAAAATATACGTTATTTAATATTCTACCATTTTTTAATAATGGTTAAGGTACTGATTAAAATTTCAGGATTTTATGGAAAAAAAATGAAGCATAGACGGAAACCGTATATGAATTAACTTTTAATTTGTAAGTAAAAACTGAAAAAAATAGAAAAATCATTTAATTTGTGTTTATAAACTTGAAGTTAGTAGTCTGAGAAAGCGCCCATGATGTTCATAACACATCGGCAACGATTCGGCATGCTCAGAACAAGGTTGTCAATGTCTTGCTGCGGAATATTGTCCCATGTCCTTCTGAGGTGCGCAAAAAGTTGATCTTCTGTAGCCAAATCAGGAACTTCCTTCAGTGCTCTTCTTTGCAGCATATCCCACGCATGCTCAATGGGATTTAGATCCGGCGATTGAGCAGGCCAGTCTAAGGCCCTAACATTATGTGTATGTAACCAAGCTGCTACCGTTCTCGCCGTGTGTGCCCGGGCATTGTCGTGCATGAGCAGGAAATCTTGCCCCATTTGTGTTCTGTGAGGCAAGATTACGGGCCCCAGCACCTGTTGGACGTATCGTTCTGCCGTCATATTGCCCCGCACCCAAACGTGATCCGTCCGTCCTCCAAGACGAATTCCTGCCCAAACCATAATTGTTCCTCCTTGGTATGGGTGAACTTCCTGAGGGTTCTGGAGACGGCTCCATCGTCCAGGAACTCGCCAAACACGCGTCCTTCGTGAATCTGGATGGAAGCCGAACCTGGATTCATCCGTGAACAGCACATTGGACCATTGCTCACGGCCCTAGTCCACGTGGTTCCGAACCCATTCTAATCGTCGTCCACGATTGCCTCTCCGTAAAGGTGGGACCCGGAGTGGTCTACGAGAGCGTAGATTGCTTTCATGCAGTCGCCTTCTTACAGTTTGGTCACTCACAAGCACTTGGTGTTCCACTCGCAGCCTTTGGACCAATTGAGTCGCCGTTGCATTTGGTTGAGCTCGCGCAGTAATTTGCAAAAATCGGTCTTGTCTGGGGGTAGTGATGCGACTTGGCCTCCGGTGCCTCTCCGCTACTTCACCTGTGGCACGATAGCGTGTCCACAATCTTGAAATTACATTTTGATGGGTCCCTATGGCCTCAGCAACATTACGCTGAACAGATCCAGCTTCCAGCATTCCCACAGCTCGTAACATCTCCGCTCTCGTCAAATGTCGGCGTTGCATGGCTACAATACCTCAATTTTAACTTTATCTTACGTTTAAAAATGAAAAAAAACTGTAACTAAACGTAATTCGTATTGTTTTTTAAATTTCGCACAAATGAAAATTCCCTCTCCTATACATCAAGACATTTTTATGCCACCGAAACAAAAGAATTTTCAAAAATTTGAATTTGGAATTATTTTGAGATAAATTACAAACAAATCGGTGTATTAAAGATTCCAATGCGGCCAGTACTTTTCGAGTTATTTAATTGAGTATGAATTATCCCTAGACCGTGTTGATGTGTGTATATTTCTTCTGTATTATAAATAACTTTCTGTAATTCTAAAGTAATTTTTATGGCATCATTGTTTCGAAACAGTCATGGGGCAACTTCACCGGGTCATCGTTAGTTTGCCCTATATAAAAATTTCACAATTGGGTCATCAAGAAGTCATAAAAAAACTTTACACTTTCCATGGCAACTGAGGCATTTGAGGATGTTAGTTAGGATGTTAGTTATTTTATTAAACGACTTCAAAATTGAAGGAAGTTCTCAATTCGACTATATAATTTTGTGTCTATGTTGCCTACCTCATTACTCCGTCATTTATGAACTGATTTGAGAAATTCTCTTTTAGGGTTTCGTAGTTAACAAATAACCCTTACAGTTTCGCCGTCTGTCCACACTAGCTCAGAGACGCTTAGTACGAAGCTGTAATGGGCAATTGGCATGAATATGCAGATGAGTTACGCCAACAAAGTAGTAAAATAAAATCTCGAAAATTATTTCTTAGGTTATCTCCAGTACACATAAAAGTGGGGACAATTGTTTTTTTTCTCGCAAAGCTTGTTATTAAAAGGAAAACTGTCACAACTAAGTTTACAAGTAATAGTCGACCAACTTATAAAATGTACTTGCATGAAATATTTTCCTTAACATAATATTATATATGGGATAAAACTGCAAATGTAAGTTTGTTTTATTGTTACTTTAAAAATAATTTACATCGTTTGATTGAAGGCAGGTTAGGCAGGGAACTTCTAGTAAGGGCAACTACGGAACCCTACGTTGTGCGTGGTTCGACATACACTTGGCCGGTTTTGAGTTTTTCGCGAAAGTAAAGTGCTTTCCGACTGGTCTTGAATTTGATCAAAATCGTTTTTTTTTTTCTCCTGGCCTTTTTTGACATGATGTTTTTTATTTTGAGTTTTTTTTGCTCACTTTAATATGAAGAGCTTTTCGCATAAAGCTCGTCCCCACGACATACTTCCCAGTCACCCTCTTATAACCGGCCAAGGTGAATCCACTATCCAGCACTAATTCAGGAGTTAATCCCACTTATCAGCAAATCTTGTGAGACAGCCAGGCCTATCTGCTAATGGCACTACTTTGCAAAACCTTCTACCGACACTTAACAGTGCAAAAAGGACTTTAGGTCTTGATCTTACGTTTGGTATCCGATCAACGTTATTTACAAACATGTTTGATTAGATGCTAACACTCTCAAGTTTCATTGCCATGGTATTTTGAATCGTGAATTGTTGAGGTAAAGTGTAGTTTGGTTTGTGTAGGTGTTTCGAACAGCTATACCTGGTTCAGCGACCCGAGCAAAGGTTTGCTTCCTGCAACCGCAGCGTACAGCTGATAGTGATGTCTTGCTAAATGTTAGGGGACTGCCACTCGAATAAATCGAAATTGATTTAAATAAAGAAAGAAAATGTATTTTTTAGTCGCGCACGGAGACAAACCATAAAAAGTTTATATTAACAATAAAACAAAATTATATGAAAAAGTAAACATAACGAAAAATAATTAAAAAAAAACACAATATTGAACAATAATTGATTAGAGTTTTGGTTAGCTGTCTTTATTTAGGATTTTGTCATCTGTTTAGTTATTTTAATAAATAAATAATAATAATAATTTATTTAATCAAAATAACAATGTTAACATCAAATAGTAATTTCTATAAATGCACTTGACTTAATGCTAGTTAACAAAACAGGTAGGTGTTGCAACCAGCACCCTTACTGAGTAAAATAACTTGTATTAAGGGCAGATACAAGAGAGGAGGAGAGTGAGGTTAACCAACCTTCGTTTCGCTGACGCATTGTTTTATTCTCCTCCATGGCGGCAGAACTGGAGCTTATGTTGAACCAGCTCAGTGAGGCAAGCCTTGAGGTTGAACTCACGATGAATATGTCAAAGACCAAACTGATTTCAAACACCACCCAACACAAGATCCGAGTAAATGGTGAATAATTGCAATATGTCCATGAATACATCTACTTGGGCCAGTTAGTCTCTTTCCAGGCAAGACAAGACAAGGAAGTCGTAAGACGAACCGAAAATGCCTGGAAGAGCTACTGGTCCATGAAAGAGCTTATGAAAGGAGATCTTCCACTGTCACTCAAGAGAAAAATCATGGACATGTGCATTCTTCCGTTTTTGACATATGGATCTCAGACTTGGTATTTGACAAATATTCAAAAGTCCAAGCTCAAGGTTTGCCAACGTGCAATGGAGCGTAGTATCCTACACGTTAAACTAATCGACCGTATACGCAACACCACACTGCGCTCCAAAACACAAATCACTGACGTTGCTCAAAAAGCCGCTACGCTGAAGTGGGACTGGGCTGCCATGTCTGCCGTATGCCTAACGAGCTGTAGGCAAAAACAACCACGATGTGGAACCCTGGCGACGTGGTAGGCCTCGTAGGAGGTGGGACGAGCTTGACAGAACCAACGACCAGTGGTCCACATTGGCCCTGGATCGCAAAATTTGGAAATCGTGGGGGGAGGCCTTTGCCCTGCAGTAGGATGACACAGGCTAACAGTAACAGTAGTAACAAGTGAGATCTTTATTCCTGACAAAGTATCTTCACCCATGGGGATCTTTTGATTGATTCGGGAAGGAAGTCAGTGGAAGGAAATTACCTGGGCTGGGATAAAATTACTACAATAAAATATAGAATAGGAAAGAATAGCCTGTGGACACGGTTTCTTGAGCGTGAATTATTTTCATAAATTACCTGAGTAATGGTGATTATTATGTAAGTTAAGAAATAATAATTCTATTATCTACAATAACCGTTCACCCGTTTTCATACCTTAACGATTTAAATTATTCGGTACACCCTAATATAATTCGAAATTAACAATTTTATGAGCGCACTGCACTAATCCTAGTTACCTAGTAATTCCGTAGTTTATCGTGATTGAAACTCGATCATTGACCAAATCACTTTGTTTTTTATCAGCAGTTTGCGGTGTAAATAGCAAATTAATATAATCTGCGGACAACGCACTTTCGATGGCATTGTGCTGAGACTTGAAATAGATTGCGGTGAGAAAAAGTCATGATATAAAATTGAAATTTTGATTAGGTAAATAAGGTACAGATCAGGTTGTTTGCAGTAACTCGACGCGTTGGCGACTGTACTTTAAGATAGTAGAAAAAAAATACAAATAACAATACTCGTCTATCGATTAAACACCTATCGAATATTACACAACTCTCTCGTCACCATACCATCCAGCGCGCGTACGAGTCGCTTCACGGGTCCACAAGATTCTCTCTTATTAGATTTTATGACCACTAATCCAAGGGAAAAGATGCGACTCCATGATTTACTTAGTAAAAAGCTGTAGCCACTCTGTCTCCCTCTTACGTTTGATGTAAGTGATGTAGTACTCGAGCTACTAGAGCTTTTAGCCCGGGGGTTTGTCTACTTGGATGTCGGAAATTATGTCGGAATTAGGAAAATAAAAAAACTCCATGTCCTACCCAAGGATCTTTCCTCAAAGAGATGTCAGCAACGTTACAGGAGGACGCAAGGGCCGACGCCTGTCGAGGCTGGAGGTTGTTCGGACACAAAGGGCTTAGAAGGAACATGGGTGGTTTTTAGCCAGCAGAAGTCTGACACTGTGGTCGCAAGTAGGTACTACTACTGAGCATGAGGTCCTGGGTACGTTTCCCGGGTCGGGCAAAGTGTTATTGGGTTTTTCTATCAGATTTTTCTCAGTAGAAGTCACAGAGTATTTGTGCGGTGTGCCCGGTTGATGGTAATAGGTTCGCCCCCTATTAGATGGACTAAAACATAACTGGTGAAATGTGGGTGTAATATTAGCTACACCTCTGTCTAACCCTCTGGGAATTATAGCGTTATGTTATGTTATCTTATAAAAGCTAAACAACGGTGGACCCAATGCACTGCCCTGTGGCACGCCTAAGGTGATTTTATGAAGGACAGAAGCAACTACCGCATTTATTATATTAGTATGGATTATTGTACGCACGATTTGTATCACGCGATCGGCTACCAAGGATGCACCGGAGCAGTGGGATTAACTTTATTTATTATAAGTAGTATAATATGTTATATGGATCGTGGGCTGCAGGGGAACTTACTATAAAATATACCATGGAGACATGACGCAGATTATTTGCATAGTCATGCAATGTACTACCTACTACTCGAGATTAAATAAAACGCACTAGTATGTTTTCAACTAATAGCTTAGCGCCGAGAGTTCAAATTGCAATATTGACTGAGACATCGCTCGGTTCTAATGACACGAAAATCTGCTTTCATTCCAGATTCTTACAGATTGTAGAGTTGTTAGGGATACCTTTTGAAACCTTGGTAAGTACGTAGAAAGGCGGAGTTGAAGTTGGATTAGTTTCAAGGTATTCATCATCATCAACTGCCTAACCAAAAGGCTAAGTAGGGAAAACCCTACTTTATTGAAATCGGCTTCCAGTCTAACTGGATGTAGATACCAGTTTTTTACATTAAGCCAAAGCCATGCCCTTTTGATAATACTCGCCTGCAATGCAAGTCTTACCAAAGGACATTACTTCTAGTAATTTATTTCATCACCACTGTTTTTAAAACGGTGAATGTTCAGAATCAACAATTTGAAGCTATGAGACATATACCAACCCGCACTGGCCCGTGTGGTGAATAATAGCTCATTCCCTCTTATAGAGAGGAATACTGTATCCCAGCTGTGGGACATTATTATGCTGATTATGCGGTCCAGACTGTAAGCCAGTCTGTGAAGATTTATCTTACCGAGAATTTGCAACATCAGCTTCTAAGTAAAGGTATTTGTGTATATGACATTTGAGTCTGTAAACTGCAACTCTAAAGCACGCTACAAGAGAAATCTTAGTGTGGAGCAACGAAATATTTCCTCGTTTCATTTCGTAGTCATTGGCTGGCATTATAAATTGGGGGGGACAGTGGTTTCATGTGGCCTTCTGATATAAATAGTTTTATAGGTTTTTATTTAATTATTTGGTTAATACGTCATCATCATCATCATTTCAGCCGAAAGACGTCCACTGCTGGACATAGGCCTCCCCTAAGTGTCGCCACATTGACACACTAATTCTCGCATCCAGCGGATCCGAGATTAATACGTACCATAACATAATTATAATAACATCGCGCTTGAAATTCCCAAAGGGATAAGCAAATGTGTAGGTCAAAGTACACCAAAATTTCGCCAGTTTTGTATTAAGTACCACGTAACAGGCTGAGAGCCTATTGTCATCAAACAGGCAAAACTCCAGAGTCCGTGGCTGTTACTGAGAAATTCTTAAAAGTAAGTAAAAGCCCAATAACACACGTCGTTCGAAGGAGTCCACTTGCGACCACCAGGCCAATCAGGCTATAATCTCTATAATTTCCTGACGGAAAAATCTAATATCAATTTCCCGGACACAGAATCCAGGGCTCCCTGTTCACAATAGCGCTTGCTACTATAGCAACAAAACATCCTATTCATTTCAAGAAAAGTCTAACCAATTCAGTCCACATCTAGTTATAATAGGGAAACTTATTATGTAAGATATTCTCGCTACGTCGGTCGGAACGCGAATTAAATCATTCAAACTAGATTCATGGCACAAAAACTAAAATGCCTGAATATATGAGACTCTCATGTTTAGTAAGTAATAGTCACGACTTTTGGAAATCGGTCAAGTGCAAGCGATAGACAACGTGACACCAAGGGCAGGGTCTTAAGAGGAAATGCGAGTGGTCTGTTCTCCATACAAACGCTCTCGCCTGTTTTCTTTTTGTTTAATGACCCTAGAGCAATGATTTTTTACAGAATAATAAATATTAACTATTTCTATGCCCCTATGTTTTCCTTTTTGGTGATAAATTATTTTTATAAGCACTAGAACCCTCAAAAAATGGTCAAAATTGCTTGTTTAGATCGCTGTTATCAGAGTCCTGTACAAATTTGACAACTATTAACGAAAAAAGAAAAACATAGCGGCGTAGTATATATCCTCCTTATTCATTGCCTATAATATCTTTTAAATTGGTTCAATATTGGAGGAGGAAATAGGCGAGAGCCAAACCTCGAATAATAACTTTTTACTTAAGCTTTTGAGTCGGATCTGCAGTTGTCCTTTTCGCACGAATTTGAGGGCAGGAGGACGGAGAGAGACAGCGATAGTGGAGGGAGACAGACGGATGGACGGAGAGAGACAGCACTCGCATTTCCTCTTAAGCGTATTCTTACAGAGGTTTAGTATGCACTCATTGGTAATCAGGGAACATGGTTTTATAATACTGTTCTGATATGAAAGAGAAAGGAGTAAATGCTACTGTGACGTCTGACAGGGAAGAATCGAAAAGAAAACATGTTGCGCCGACCCCAAATAGAATGGGATAAGGGCAGGAAGATGATGATCTTCTATCCATTCATTTTAGGTTATTCAGCTGATTTTTTTGGGAAACTGTCCCAAAAAGAGCAGCTGAAAAACCTAAAATACACATTGTACCCTTTTTTTTTTGGTTGGTGGAAAATCATCAAATGACACCACCCCCCCCCCCCCCCCCCCCCGCTCTTGGGCAGAGCGAAGGGGAGTGTCAGACTTGTACTGACTAAAAACCGAACCCATGTTCCTTCTTTGCCCTTGTGCCGAGGCCACGTCATCTCCCGCCCGTCTAGCCTCTTCCCAACTATGTTGGGCTTCCAGTCTAACTATTCCATTATTATTATTATATGGTTAAATTAAACAGCGTATACAATCAAATCAATCTGCCGATATCAAAGACAATTATTTTGGTACGAGTACCATGTTTTAAAAAAACTCAAATCTGATTTAAAAAAAAAACTATTCTAAGAAAAAGACTATTTCAAGAAGAAAGCTTTAAAACAAACTTTGTTTTGACTATTTGGTAATAAGTCTTAGACACAGGAGTGGAACACAAATTGCGCAAACGCAAGTATCCACGACATGCGCTTGACTAAGAACAAAGGAGTTCGTCAGTTCCTTTGTCAGCACTCTGATGCTTTGCCCGGTACATAGGTAAAACTATTAAACAAAGGCTCCCGGGGTAAAAGAGGGATTTCTTATAAGAGGAGTGGACCTACTACTACCATCAAATCAACCAGGCACAAATCTAGAGTCCGAGGTGCTATTGAGTTATTCTTATTAGAAAAATCCAGCACACTACATGAAAATCGATCTCCGGGGCAATGTGTTCGCCAGTCACGCTTGCGATCACCAGTTCAACGAAGTCGACTACCTTAAGCCGTGTTATACTAGCTCTCCGCCTTGTGTCTTGTGGCTGGATGTCCTTATAGCATAATCAGCCAGATATTTTTTCACTGGTGCGGTACAAACATCCTCTGTGATACCTCATTCCTCTCCCGAGTGGCTCGTAGTACTCGTAGTCCAAAACTCGGGCCCAGTGCGGATTGCTAAATATTAAATATTATCTTCGAATTCTTCCACCTGCATATCGCCATGTCTTTTGTGAACATGATGTGCAATTATGTTAAGGCTCCCTTACAACGCAGCTCGCTACCAGTCATCAGAGGTTATAATTAAATCGCTCATTAACTCCTCGTAATCTATTAGCACTGGCAGCAAGCGTGAAGCTTTAGCATCGCGATCAAAACAGCCCGTAACAAGAGTGAGTACATCTTATTCATGTTGTGGCTACAATAAAAACGATACCATGCCGAATTCAAAAAAACTCTCACTGCTCCGTTTAGCGGTGAGGTGCGCGGGCGTCGCCGGCAGCGTCCACTTATTCCGAAGGCACAAGCAGTCAAGCTCGAGAAAGCTCAGTGCGCGGGTCGTATCGAGGGCCGGCGGACGCGAGCCGACGACACCCGAAGCACGCCGGACATGATCGGAATATGGACGTGTGGAGCGGTCGCCCCGCGACGTGCGCGCGCGCTTCGCCGCCCCTCACCATAGAGACAGGCGACAATTTCGCGCTCACGTTCTTCGAGAGCAAAGAGCAAGCGCTGCCGCCGCCGCCGAAACAAGGTGTGTTGTTTATGTTATTACTGCTGCATGCGTACGCGTCGAACAGCCGTCACACGCGATATGCGAATGTTACCACTGTACCACACAGTCTCGTCTGTGTGCCTGTATGAGATTTTAGGAGTTGTCGAAGTTAAGTGAGTGTGTGGTAATTACACTTATCACTTTGCGTATGATGCAATTTTTTGTTTTGTTCTTCAGAAACGTCATGTATTGTGAGTGAGTTCTTTCAGGTAGCCAGCGGAAATGGGTTAGTTTTAAGCAGACCAATATTGTGAATTTTAATCGGCCAGTAAATTAATTCAGTGTTTCGATCATGTGTTGACGTTTTAAAAACTGTTTTGATATTCAGCTTGGTACCAGGATTATGGTAATAGTGGGTGATGTATATGTAAGTAGCAAGCGCCCGTTCATAATGGTGTGTGAGGACCACGCCACGTCCAGAGTTCGACTTGGTGAAGATAATATCATCATTAAGTAATTTATTACTTACCAATTGCTTTTTATTGTGTGCTTTGAATATCTTTCACTTCTTATCTTTATGAAGAAGTTCAACGAAGCCTTTACCCAAAAATCAATATGTTGGGTACAACAACATATTGATTTTTGGGTATAAAGGATATCTTTTTACTTGGAGCATTCTCAGTAGATCCATTGGTTAGATCCATGATGGATCTAGTGGTTATGTCATAAAAGTTCTGACAGACAAATGTCTAAATAGTTTGAAAGATTTATCTGTTTAAATTAATTAAACCGTTCTTATTGGGCTATTGACTACCACGCGAGCCCAGAGCAGGATGATATCTATCTACTTATGTCATAATTAAGTATCTCTCCGAATTGATATCATCATCATCAGCATCACAAACTCCTGGGTATTAGCAGTCCATCCAATCCTTATTTCTTTTGAATTTATCTATCGTAAAAAGATCTAAGCTACGGAAGTAAGAAGCAAATATTAGCTTCAAACAGTCGTGCGGGTACCGTTAGGTATTTATGAACGATGTATTACATTACAATGCAAAAAACGCTCTCAATTCATTCCCCACATATTGCTGCTTTACAAGTAAACTGATCTACAAATTTACATGGACGCTGAGCAATGGATGTGGTATTGAGGTAATGATCGCGGGACACCTGGCGAAAGCAAAGTTTTTCTTTTTTGTGTTTGAGGAAAGTGTTGTGTTGGGTGTTTTTATTATCGTTCTTAGATTGGTTCATCAGCTAAAGTGCTTATAGACAAGAAGTGATGCGACTTTCAACTGGATTAGCACGACGTTTTATGGAATAAATGTAGAAAGAAAGAAAAATAATGCAATACAATACAACGCATAACAAACAGTAAGGCCGCGCTCAGTTTGGACACGAATTTGTATCGTACGTAAACGTACGATATAAATTAGGCCAATTATACGTAGGGTTAACTCATCTAATTCTGTGATTCGCCTAATTCGGTGATATTTGGTTTGTACAAGTGCACAAATGCCTTTATCACGAAGTTAGATGAGTTCACTCTCGCATCCAGTATGTGCGCTCCCATAGAACTTGGAAGGTTAGGATCGTTCGTGCGTGTACGCACGAGTAAAATTCGTACGATAACGCGTCCAAACTGAGCGCGGCCTTAGTTAGTTAGTGTTTTGACTTTTCCTATTTTAATCATAAGTTAAGACTTACGATTAAAATAGGAATAAATAAAAATAACATCGGAAAATAGGAATAACATCGGAAATGCAAAATCTAATACAGAGAAAAGTTTCTGAAGTAGTAAGGTCCTTTTTTTGGTAGGAAATCACCTCTTTGGCTTAGATAAATATTTCATTTAAAGCAAAAATCTAAGTCAAGATACCAACTATAGTTAAAATTGGAATTAGGTAACCTTTAAAATTTATATTTTACATTTTAGTAATATTTTTTCTATTATCGTAATTAAAATACAACTTTGGGCAGGCCCCTCAGGTTGTTGAAAAGTGAAATGGTTTAACCAAAATGTGTCGGTTTTAGTTTTTGAGACGTATAGGTACGCGCGGCGTACCTACGATAGCTAGACTATTTAAAAATGGAATTTTTAAAAGATCCCTTCTTTTGAATTTTCAAAAGATCTCTTCTATTGAAAGGAAAATTCTTTGTTTATGAAAGAAAAAAATATTTATTTGTCGCAGATAGGTGTATATGACGAGCATACAATGAGACTCAATAACAAAGCAATATACAACACAAAATAAATACCTATCTAATGGGTTTCTTTATGTGAAACTTATTCCCCCCCTTAAACTCTGTTAGGGGGGGAAATTTCCAAAGCTCTTTGAGGTCGCCTTAATAGTTGGCGAATAACGATCTAATTCAAAAGAAAAAATATAAAATCTTACAATTTATTTCAAATACCATTATCAACAGCTTATTTCGGGTCAACGACCGCTAACAGAGTGCTTTACTTGTTTTTTTTTTCTTATTGTTGTCTATTTGTCATTATATTATTATATTGATACATATCAGCTGTCTCAGCCACAAGAAATTTTATTTGATCTCTCAATTCTAATAGAGCAGTTTCAAAATTACTTAGTAACTAACATTTATCGATTGATCAATACTTTTACTGTACCATACGGCCTACCTTCAAGAAAATAGCAACAAGTTGGCTCAGTTAAGTTACATTTATAGCAATTAAACTAGCTTATGCTCTTGGTATTGTCCGCCGGAGTTCGGTAAATGCTCCTCGGAATCGTACTACTGGGATAATACAAAAATGTGGCACTCGGAGACTACCGCGGTAAAGCTATTGCATATTATAGCATTTTTTATCAACAGCAAATAATTAATTATTTAATTTGACAACCTCAGTTGACAACCTTGTTATTTTCCGTAACCATAGCAACCTGGTTGAATACTGAATCTTGAATTTTTTTGTTAGGGAATTTCTGGATTCGCTCTCCACGCTCAAGGCCCGCGATAGAAGCTATGCAATAGCTTAATAAAAACTTACGTATTAATCCAGGTTATAAAACATTTGTGTGCCCATTAAAATCCGGTCAGTAGTTATAGCGTGAAAGAGTGACAAACACGTATTTATTCATCCATCCTGACAAACTTTTGCATCATCACCACATTATAAAACAAAGTCGCTTCCCGCTGTTTATATCTTTAAAACTACGCAACGGATTTTTATACGGGTTTTTTAATAGATAGAGTGATACAAGAGGAAGGTTTTAGTATATTTTTGCACCCGTGCAAAGCCGGGCGGGTCACTAGTTTATAATATTAATAAAACTACGCAACGGATTTTGATACGGGTTTTTTTAAATAGATAGAGTGATACAAGAGGAAGGTTTTAGTATCTTTTTGAACCCGTGCAAAGCCGGGCGGGTCACTAGTTCATAATATTAATTAGTAGGAAAGTAGGACAGGAAGTCTGATTAGAGGATAAGGTAACTCACTTCCGGGAAGTTATTGCGAAAGGACGACGTTATTCCATTTCTCGCACATTTCCTGTTTATCATGAAAACCTTTTTCAGTACAATTCATCGAAAGCTGCCTCTTATCGTAATTCAATTAGGGTTGTAGGTAATGGCTCTTGTTGACCAAGTTAACCAAGAGTAATACAAACTTACTCTTTAAAACCAAGAAGTAGCTACTTACGGCTTAACTAATCAAAACTGGCTGTTATCCGCGACTTTGTTCGTGATGTTACTTTTGTGTGAATTACATTATCGATCTCTGTGCCATCCAGCAGTGCAAGTACGAACTTTGCATCGATAAGACATCGAGATCGTTATCGTTGTCAGTTTTATCGAGCTTGTTATCGAATTTGGAAGTACGTAACACGCGTCGACAAGATTTATCGTGGGCGGAATGTCAAACTGTCAAAATGTCGTTTCGTACTTGCATTTTCGATAAAATCGTTTAAATTTTAGAGTTATCTACCGATCGTTAAAATATTTTTTACGTACTTGCGACATCGATTCGATTCGATAAAAGCTCATTTTATCGAGAATAACTGTCAGATTTATCGAATCGAAGCGAATCGAGTGCTACGTACTTGCACTGCTGATCCGTTAAGCAGTTCTGGCGTGATTGAGTAGCAAACATCCATCAAAACTATTGCATTTTTAATATTAGTACAGATTAGCTAACCCGTCTTAAAAAACTACAGACGACTACAGTAACCCCAAAAAACCATGCAATCGAGCGCAGCTGATGTGTGACATCATAATAAAGCAGATCTAGCTGAACTTGATCTATTTGCCGCAGCGGCAAAAGTCTCATTTGACGCTACCTGTATGTATAGTATGGTGACGACATGGTGGGACACCATGTGGCTTGAGGATGCGGCGCGGGCAGGCACGCGGCGTTGGGGGGGGGGGGGGGGGAGGGAACGGTCAACGACCGCTGACGTTATGCAACACATTGATAAACAGTCCGTGAGGCTGCACAGCGTTGCTTGGCAACCTTAGCTTTGCTGTCGTTTAGTAGGAAATATAGAGGAAGTGTATGCACTTATAATAAGTAGGTACATTAATTTTATACAAATAAATAAAATTAAAGTGTCTGTTTGCAATATCAAAATATTTATATGCGGCTCTACACAGACATTTTTTTTCCATTTGTATGTTTTACTGGCAGAATAAGGTCTAGGTTAAGCTATTTTTATTTAAGAACAGGAATCAGGCTACCGTGCAATAAAATCTCTTCAAAAATGAGATTCAAATAGGGAAGTAATATTTTTTATGATGTTTTCACGCGAAAAAAGCCGCGGGCAACTCAACAGCGTCGGCTCTTATGTCTGTCCTTGTCTATCAGTGACTGTAAGTTTGCGACTGAGATGACACCACACCACGATCACACTGGTGACACTAATCATAGATGTGTGAGTTTCGGTGCATGTTTTTCTGATTGCGATGTTAGCGCGTACCGTATCTTCCTCATTTTAATATATCAATGGCCCGAAAGAATATAACTATCGGAAAGAATATTCTTTCAACTCTTAACGATTGAGGAGTTGTAACTTCCATCATCAGCGCATCCACATAAAATTATGATTATCAGACGCAAATAATTTAACAGCTTTAGAAAATGTATGGAAAACGCAATAAGTGCCGATAAAATTTGAGGGTTGGCCATGGGTTGGCCTCGATTTCTCTGTGATCAATTAAAATAAAATAATACAGGGTGGGCCAAAAATTTTTGCACTTTTGAAACATGAATAGAAATAAAACTACAAATGTTATTTTGTTGATAATTTATTTAACGTAATAACCATTTAATGAAATTTATTATTTAAAAATAACATCGTCCAAATGTGCGCTGCCTCGTTGTTAACACTCCTGCAATCGACTACGCAAATTTTGGAAAACTCGCTGACACATGCTGCGGGGGATCGCGGTTATTTCCTCGTGGATTTTTTGTTTTAATTGGGATATTGCCGTCGGTTTATTAAGGTACACTCGACTTTTCAGGTATCCCCACAAGAAAAAATCGCATGGTTTAAGGTCCAGGCTTCTCGGAGGCCATGGGATATCACCCCTGCGAGAAATCAATTTGTTCAGAAACATTTCTTTAACTACCGGTAAACTCACATTTGACGTATGGCATGTTGCTCCATCTTGTTGCATCTAGGTCCTGCTGCTGTACCCTTGAAATTCATGCAACTGCGGCGTCAAAAAGTCTTGCAACATCTTGACGTATTCCGCTGAATTCACAATTACATTATTTCCATGATTATTTTCAAAGAAATACGGACCAATGCCCTTTGATGATATGGCACCCCATGCTGTCGTTTTATCGTGGCCGCCCTGTTTGTTTAATATTCATTTTCGATCCCGTTTGCTCGAACTTCTCGACTTAAGCTTGGATCAAATTAACACTTTGACGCTCACTTACACGGCATAATCCGTAATCAATTCTAAACAGGAGTCGTACAGTAACGTTTATCATTGTTTTTGTAAATTTGTTTTACACAAAAAGCACGCTGTTGTCCCGTGAAGCGCTCCATCGTAACTAAAATTGCATGAAGTGGCGCACAGTTTCCCGCCACCTGCGCGCCCCTCCCTCGAACGTTTCCCAAAAAAATCTAGTGTTTCTATTTGCAAAAATTTTTGGCCCACCCTTTACAACACAAATTACTGCTAAATAAAAATCATTATGAATCTGTCTCTATCGACTTCCGGTGGGCAGTCCCTTTGAGTAAAGCACCGGTTTATTAATAGTACATTGTTACCTTAGGGGTGAAAGTAACTTATTTAGTCCCCCAGACGGGGTTTGGCGCCTGAGCGCAGCGAGGACGCTAATAGTTCGAGGGGCTAAATAAGTCTCTAACCCGAGGTAAACACTGTGCTTTTCATTACGAATACAAGGAAAGTTGATGGAAATAGGCTTGCGCCCAATTACCTAAATCGAAAGAAAGAAAAAGTATTTATTGGTTTCGCATAGGAGAAAACAAATTGACAAAAAAATTAAAAAGTAAACTTATGAGAAACACTTAAAATCGGTTAAATCTAATCGGTGGATGGCAATAGGCTTATTGCTCCTAATTACATCGGTTGATGGCAATAGGATTGCTCCTAAATACATTGGTTGGTGGCAATAGGCTTGCTCCTAAATACATTGGTTGGTGGCAATAGGCTTGCTCCCAATTACTCAAATCGGTAGATGGCAATAGGTTGCTCCTAATTACATCGGTTGATGGCAATAGGATTGCTCCTAATTAGATTGGTTGATGGCAATAGTCTTGCTTCTAATTACATCGGTTGGGGGCAATAGGCTTGCTCCTAATTATATAGGTTGATGGCAATAGGCTTGCTCCTAATTACATCGGTTGATGGCAATAGGCTTGCTCCTAATTAGATTGGTTGATGGTAATAGGCTTGCTCCTAATTAAATTGGTTGATGGCAATAGGCGCGCTCCTAATTACATCAGTTGATGGCAATAGGCTTGCTCCTAATTAGATTGGTTGATGGCAATGGCAGTTTGACGACACGGTTGGCGCAGTGGCTAAGCGATTGGGCTGCTGCGCTACGTGTCGCGGGTTCGTTTGTTACATTTTGTGTTTGGTTACACTGGTTGATAGCAATAGGCTTCCCAATTACATCAAATACAGTGACAGCTGTCAGTAGAAAGCGATTCTCCCTAGGGCTGAAAAGTAGTACTTTCAACCCGCTCCACAGGCATGTTATGACCTACTTTCAGAGTATGAGTAATGAAAAATATATTATTGTAGCTTGCATTGTTATCACGGGTAATGTGGGTTTTAACAGCTATTGTTTATTTGATTTGTGAATGAAGAACTTAATTGAAAGTAAAGCTAAGTAAATGCGTTTCTGAACAGTTTATCTCGAATCATTGATATTCTCCTTTTTTTAAATATGGAATGGACTCTTGACCCCAATCTTGTCTTGAAGACAGAGATGAGGGCGATCCTCATTACGCTTGCCGAAACGCAGTCTCCATTCCATAGCTCGTTACATAATATTATATTATGCATAGTACTGTTCTAAACGGTTGACCTGATTTTATAACCCTCATCATTTTAGCTTAGCTTAACATTATAAAAGCCACCGTTGTAAAAAACCTTGTCAGTAACGTTGGTAGCACACCTGACCGTTACAATATCATCTTTCAAAGCACTTTTAATTTAAGGAAGGGGTCCAGGCTCACAATGTGAAGAAGGGACCACGTGTTTTTTTCAACTGATCTTACGAGGTCAAATAGTGCGTCACACGTGAAGATGACTCATAAATTAAATAATACCTGGATGACCGAGATTTGCTCAGTTTAAAAAAAAATGATACCTAACCTAATCGATTTATCGCCACCGAAACCCCCTGCAATACATGAAAATGGTTGGATCCGTTTCCAAAATTCAGATTATTTAAATACATAAATAGGTACAAGAATTGCTCATTTAAAGGTCTATAGATAAAAATAAACTGATGCTTCTGATCTTCACAACTAAAACCAACCTTATTTATTCGACTGCTATCGTAACAAGAAGTACCGGTTACGTGGCCGTTCCTATAAGACGTAAGAGGCGCTTGCCCTGCGAATTCAGAATTAGATTTTTATTTTATTGAATAGGGAAGGAAGAGGGGGTAGAATGGAAGAAATATAACTTGTTGCGCCGACCCCAGATAACGGGACAGTGACGGGCAGGAAGTTGATGCGGATTGAAGGATAGTCATGCATAATCAGTCTCTACCATTCTCACTGTTGCGACACAGGCCTCCTCTTTTATGAGAGGGATTGGTTTTGGGATTGGGATCCACCACGCCGACCCGAAAGATTTTTTTTTAATGTTTGGGTCTATGACATGCCAGTTTCCTCAACATGATTTCCTTAATAATTTTGGGAGAATTGGTGATAAAATAAATTACGCGAAGTAATGCGACTGCATTGTTTTGAACCCACTAGTTACTGCTCGTAAGTCCCACTGGGCCACTGGGCCACCACTGCTCTCCAAGGGTCAAGGAAGACCATCTCTTCAATATTTCGGCCAGCCTTCTTCCAACTATGTTGCGGTAATAACCGAAAGGACCAGAACACTCGTTACTTGACCCCTTAAATATTTAATTTATTTTGTTTTTAGTATTTTTTGTTATAGCGGCAACACAAATAGGTACATAATTTGTGCGAAATTTCAACTGTCTAGCTATCGCGGTTCTTGAGCAACAGCCTGGTGACAGACAGACGGACGGACAACGAAGTCTTAGTGTTCCTTACCCTTTGAGGTAAGGAACCCTAAAAATGAAATAAAAGACTCGCAAACAAGAAGTTCAAAATCATCCACTCCATTAGACCAAGTAACGTTTGTTCCAATTACGTAACAGTTCAAGTCAGGGAATCGTAACCGTGCGATTACGTGTGTAAGTGTTCTCACGCTGGTCTCTTCCGGGGTGAGCTGTAGTGCAAGCGAACACTGCTTCGACGTCCGTCACAGAACATCAAGCGATATTTATAATGGGTATGATATGGTATCTTTTTACCTGACTGCGGCAGAGCCCAAAAGGAGGGTTATGATACGTTAAACCATATTTGGACAAAAACAGGAATTAGAATTTGAAAGGCTAGAAAAGAAGTACATTGAGGTGAGAGGACCAAAGGGCTAAGGTTCTTACGTAATTCTTGAATGATATGGTGATGTGGGTCTTTGCTTTTGGTAGGAGTTTATATTTATGACTAACAATAAAGGATTTTTTGTTTCACTAGTCTATTTGTGTGTCCCACTGCTGGGCAACGGCCTCCCATTTATGCTTCCGAACCTGCTTGCAATCCTGTGCGGCTGGGACGTGAGGTTTTCTCCCACTCTCGTTCCGCCACCTCCTTCGCAGCATCACTGCTTCGCAGAAGGAGGCGACGGCGTCCCATTCCTCCTCGCCCCGGACCATGGCTTGCACCAGGGCCAGATGCGAGAGGTCGCCGCCGCCGTGCATACTTACTTACTCTTACTGCCGTACTCAGAGCTTTAATGATTACTTAGGCCATCACTTAGTAAAGGTTTTGACAGTTTTTAACCGACTTCCCAAAAAGGCCGTACTCAGAGCTTTAATGATTACTTAGGCCATCACTTAGTAAAGGTTTTGACAGTTTTTAACCGACTTCCCAAAAAGGAGGAGGTTCTCAATTCGATCGGTAGGTATGTTTTTTTTTTATCATACAAAATTATGTCAAGTCTGTACTAAGTGACTGTTTAAGTAATCATTCAAACATCTCTAAGTACCGCAGTTGATGACGTATGAAAGCAAATCTAATAAAATCTTAACTTTCCTATCGCGAAGTCGGACCTATAACAAAAGCAATGTACCTAATTCTCCGAGGTATATATCTATAGCTAGCCTGCTATCCCCACTCTCTCCACTGGTCTAGGCTGCATCGGAACACACATGCCTTCAAGCTGGCCTGTCGATAGCACGTGCCTCCTCAATAACACATCGTAATGAGGACCAGGAATTCAAAAGCCGTGCGATATTAAATTCTTCATATGACGTCTCTCAGAAAATACTCATGAATAGGGCATTGATTAAGGAAATGCATGTGTGTAATATAGGGAACTTCGGAGAATAAACCTCTCATCTCTCGATGAAAAGTAAACCCCTGGGGTGAATCTAGAACATCTTTGAAAGGGATTTTACCCTTGACTTCAAATGGTTGATTATAGAGTAGTTCTTGGTAACAAATTACAATATAAAATAACATAACGCATTTCTAATCCAATTTTCCTCTCGCAGGTTTTCTAGAAGAAATTTCATAAGAAATAAGCAGTACCTACCTTTTAATGAATTTGAATTACTTTATTTGATCTTAATCTTAGGTTAGTTTAGTTTTTAAGACCAGGTATGTTTTTGTTTTAAAGTAAGTAGGTGTAAAGAGCAGTGGTGGCCCAGTCGTGGCGCCCCGACATACGAACAGTGAGTCGTGGTTTCGAACACAGTCAGGCGCATACTTTTTGTAATTTAGTTCATCATCACTGCTCTCAAAACAGTGAAGGAAAACATCGTGAGGAAATAAACAAAGGGATGTCTTAGAACCAATCAAAATAAACATAAATTAGAAGACATGTTATGTGACATCTGCCAACCCGCACTGGGCCCGCTTGGTGGATTATAGCCTCCTAGAGAAGAGGTCTGAATCAGAATCGGAAAAAAACTGATTCTGATTCTGAGAGGAGGTCTGAGTTCCTGCATTTTATGCTGATGATGATGATGCTATAATTCAAATTATCGTACATTAGCACCCATGAAACTTGATGATGAAACTTGAAGTCTTTAGAACCAAAAAAATCGATGACATGTGACATCTACTAACCCGCACTGGGCCCGCGTGGTGGATTATAGCCGATGGGCTAATCTACCACGCAGGAGAGGGATTCCTCTCCTAGAGAGGAGGCCTGAGTCCCTGCAGTGGGACCATTATAGTCTGATGATGATGAAGTATGTATGACATGCTTAACGAAACACGGAGAAAAGTCAGTATAAATAGCTGAATAAAAACTCACCCACGATAAAGTCGATAAACACGGCTTAACCTTGAATATAGACCCGTATGGATGTTATTATTTACTCAAAAGCTCCTTTAGAAAAACTGCAATGCTTAGTGATTCCCAGATCGAATAAAACAAGGTAACTTGTTGATTTATGAGACATGAAAGTTTCTATTTTCTTTCTCAGGAAGTATCGATGCGTATCAGACGTGCACGGGGTTTGAACCCGCGACCCCATACTGCGCTGAGTACTTATCTTATGTAAACATCTAACACGATTTCCTCGTTTATGTTGGTAGGTATATAGACGTAAGATATTATAATTAGGTAAGTACTTAGGTACTTACCTAATTATAATATTGTTGGCTCAAAGTCACGCCATCAGCCAGTAGCCGTGCGGTTTGCATCCGGTCGACGTACGGCTACCGACAGAAGTTCATAAAACGAGGCGAGCGGCGGTGCAGCGGTCACTTTTTGCTTGGACGGCGCTCGGAAAGGACTTGCTACCCGACTATTATCGTGTGCTTCGCTAATTTTGGTTTATGTTTTTGCTCGTGTACTGATTATTCCATTTGCTAGTGCTATTTCTATTTGATTATTGTTTAAAATGTTTGTCTTGATATTTTTGTAAAAGTGTAATTCAAAAGATATTAAACATTGTTTATTTTGTTCACGTATTTCACTTCTGATTCCTAATATCAGAAGTGGGATAAAGATTCTTTTCGCCCACAAGTTAAAAACTAGTTTTCAGGCTTTTAATTTTAGATAAAAGCGGGTAGTAGTTAGCAATGGATAGATCGAGTTGTTCGCGTTCAAAAACTAGTGCCTTGCGTTCTAAGCGATCTCGTAGCCACCATAAGTGGAGTGGAAGGTCACGTATAGCAAGTTTCGGGATCCGATCGCCGTTCCAAGCGCGAACGAGATCGTCGTAGGAGCCGCGTGAGGACGCGAAGTCCTGTGTAACCGCTCTCGCGGTTGAGGCGACGCTCCGGACAGGATTGGTTTACTTTCGTTCCTGATACAAGTAAGATCGAACCATTTTAATATTTCGTTGGTTTAGTAGTCGCAAGCGCGACTACTGAGCATGAAGGTTCTGGGTTCGATTCCCGGGTCGGGCAAAGTGTTATTTTCTGGATTTGTGCCCTGTTGGTGATAATGGGCTCACCCCTATTACATGGTTAAGCTTATGTCTTAACATAACTGGCGAAATGTGGGTATACTAGGTACCTCTGCCTAACCCTTCGGGGATTGCAGGCGTGATGTTATGTGTGTGTTTATAAGGTCACTGGGGTGATTGGCAATGCCTCGGACGCATTGGTGGTTATTTACATGGTGGTGCTAATACGTCGCTTAACGATTGGTTGACCAATAACAGCACGTGGACTCATTTTAAACACGAATTTCGGTCATTGTGTCCGCGTGAAGTCGATATGGTCACAGTGCTATAATGACGTTATGAATACAAGTATCTGTATGACCTACAGATATTTTTTTTTAAGTCGGGTACTTGTGTATGTTAGTTTAAATATTTGTGAAGGTACCCACGATACAGGAGAAATTCCTGGTGAGGGGCAACGTTGTGATTTGTGGTATATCTGATGCTAAACAAAATACAGTCAAAAGTCTTGTTTTCCGTATATTTGAAACCCAAAAGTGCAGTTGTTGGCACATCAAACTCAAATAATCATGGTCTGCGTAAACGCAAACCCCTACGCAATATGATCAGTGGACTTGTTTTTCGTGTGAAGACGTAGGTAGGCCGTATACAGGTGCACTGTAAAGTCTGATAAGTTTTGCTTTATTATAGAAGTTGCTTTTTATTACACATGATAGGCTAAGAAAGATGCCAATGAGTTACGTATCAGTTGATGTTTATAAGGATTTTGATGAAGTAAAGTTGTGGTTGCAAGCCAAGAGATTCTATCGGCTGTATTGTGTTAGACAGTACCAGTAATTATTGTGTAGTCGTAGTCCGATTAAAATTGAAGGTTTTTGAGGAAACTCGAGTAGACAGTGGGTGTGTTTGTTGTATGTTGTGCGTTGTGCGTTTAGCTCTGGTTGAGGTCATGGTCTGGAAAGACCGTAGTGTTAAGTCAAATAGTGATACACACGGGAGATAGACTTGTTTACTAGTCAGTTAGAGATCTGTGGTTTTACTCGATGATATTTGTGAACCTGGCATTTTTTTGACTCAATAATGTTTTTAAGATTGATTTAAACGACAATGTAAGGGTGGTTGATTGTTGTATTTTCGATAATTTCCAGTTTAGCCGCGTTTGATTTTATCAACGAGAGTAGGACCTAATGGATGTTTGGTCAGGTTCTGTCGTAGATGTTTGGTCAGGTTTTGTCTCTTTGCATAGTAACCATTACTTATGAACGTGTGGTTTGGTCAAGCGCGTGGCCTCAGCTGCGTGTGTGAAAGTCTGTGTGAAAGTCTGTGTGATACGCTAACAATGTGCCTATGTCAACAGCCACTGAGGGGTATGCAAACTTGGAGCCTATGCCTACAGTGTGTGTGGAAGTCTGTGTGATATGCTAACAATGTGCTTATGTCAACAGCCACTGAGGGGTATGCAAACTTGGAGCCTATGCCTACAGTGTGTGTGGAAGTCTGTGATGTCAACAGCCACTGAGGGGTATGCAAACTTGGAGCCTATGCCTACAGTGTTGTGGAAGAAGTATGTGTGATATGCTAACAATGTGCTTATACTCGTACATCCCTATGTGCCTATTGGTATTCTTGTCTGACAAGTTTTGTTTGGTGAATGTTTCTTTGAATTTGATTCTCGACTTGAATGTTCCTTAATGAATGAGATTACTCTCTTGTTGTACTACTCGGTTAGAGAGCCTTGGTGTTAAAGGTTTTACTCGATGATTTCAGCAGTTTTTGTTGCAATAGAATTTTTAAGGTTGGTGTGAACGACTATGGTATATGACTCAAGGTAGTTGAGTCAAAGTAGTGTTGTATTTTCGATAATTTCCAGTACATTTGATTTAATTAATGAGAGTCGAATTTGGTGCCACCCAATGGAACTAAAGTTTGGTCAGGACTGATCGAGCGGAACAAAATTCTGTTGTAAACTTGTTTGTTTTGTTTGCAGAGTAACCATTACACAAGGATGGACGCAACGCAACGCTGCTTGGCCTTAGCAGTGGTTGCCAGGGCTTTGCCACAATGACGCCGTGAACGTGCACGTCACTGCAGGGTGCCAGCGCGCCTTACTGGCGTTGCTGAGCGCGTCGCTGCAAGGCGACTGCGCGCCCTTCTGGCGTTGCTGAGCGCGTCGCTGCAAGGCGACTGCGCGCCTTCTGGCGTTGCTGAGCGCGTCGCTGCAAGGCGACTGCGCGCCTTCTGGCGTTGCTGAGCGCGTCGCTGCAAGGCGACTGCGCGCCTTCTGGCGTTGCTGAGCGCGTCGCTGCAAGGCGTCTGCGCGCCCTTCTGGCGTTGCTGAGCGCGTCGCTGCAAGGCGACTGCGCGCCTTCTGGCGTTGCTGAGCGCGTCGCTGCAAGGCGACTGCGCGCCCTTCTGGCGTTGCTGAGCGCGTCGCTGCAAGGCGACTGCGCGCCCTTCTGGCGTTGCTGAGCGCGTCGCTGCAAGGCGACTGCGCGCCTTCTGACGTTGCCGAGCGCCTCGCTGCAGGCCGAGCGCCTCGCTGCAGGCCGAGCGCCTCGCTGAAGGCCAGCGCCTCGCTGCAGGCCGAGCGCCTCGCTGAAGGCCAGCGCCTCGCTGCAGGCCGAGCGCGTCGCTGCAGGCCGACTGCGCGCCCTACTGGCGTGTACAGCGCGTAGCTCCAGGCTGCCAGCGCGCTACTGTCGTGTTAAGCGCGTAGCTCCAGGCTGCCAGCGCGCTACTGTCGTGTTAAGCGCGTAGCTCCAGGCTGCCAGCGCGCTACTGTCGTGTTAAGCGCGTAGCTCCAGGCTGCCAGCGCGCTACTGACGTGTTAAGCGCGTCACTCCACGGTGCCAGCGCGCCCTACAGGCGCAGTTGTGTGCGGCACTCCACGGTGCTAGCGCGCCCTACAGGCTAGAGATGGGCTTAAGCGTTAAAAAATAATAACACTGCTAAATGCTAATGCTAAAAATAATTAACACTTAAAATTAGCAGTTATTTTTAGCAACTGTTAAATTTAGTCACAGACAGATTTTTAACATAATTAATTCTCATTTCCTTCATATTTTTCACAGGCTTAGGACTGTTAACTTTTTCTGTTGGCGTATTTGTAATGAGAATCAATTTATTTACAACGATTTCTTTTTTTCATGTCTGTTATTTTTGTATTTGTAATTTTCTTCTAATCTTTTTTATCTTATCCCGCGTAAACCTTCGTAACGAAGATCAGTCTTTATTTAACTCTCTTTAAATGTAATATTTCCGAATTCAGCAGTTAGCACTTAGCGGTGAGTTAAATCAACCCGCTCGCTAGTTGCTAAATAACTCGTGTTGAAACCAATTCAATAGAAACGGAACTTGTCACTGTCAGTTGTGACTGCTAGATTTAACAGCTATATCAGAACTTATTTAACAGGTGTTGACACTAAAAAAAAAAAAAAAAATTTGCAGTGTTAATTTAGCAGCTTATTAATTTAAGACCCATCCCTACTACAGGCGCAGTTGTGTGCGGCACTCCACAGTGCCAGCGCGCCCCACAGGCGCAGTTGTGTGCGGCACTCCACGGTGCCAGCGCGCCCTACAGGCGCAGTTGTGCGTGGCACTCCACTGTGCCAGCACGCCCCACTGGCGTTGTGAGACACGCTATCAAGGAGACAGCGAAGACTCAGCCGCCTTGTTGGAAGCTGACGAGGACGTCAGAGCGTCAGGAGAGGCCGTGTTGGCTCAAAGTCACGCCATCAGCCAGTAGCCGTGCGGTTTGCATCCGGTCGACGTACGGCTACCGACAGAAGTTCATAAAACGAGGCGAGCGGCGGTGCAGCGGTCACTTTTTGCTTGGACGGCGCTCGGAAAGGACTTGCTACCCGACTATTATCGTGTGCTTCGCTAATTTTGGTTTATGTTTTTGCTCGTGTACTGATTATTCCATTTGCTAGTGCTATTTCTATTTGATTATTGTTTAAAATGTTTGTCTTGATATTTTTGTAAAAGTGTAATTCAAAAGATATTAAACATTGTTTATTTTGTTCACGTATTTCACTTCTGATTCCTAATAATATCTTACGTCTATATAGCTTTAGGAGCACGTGGCTAACATATAAATAATTCTAAAACAAACACTCCTGCCGTGTAAAAAGTGAACTAAAAGTAGTCGAAACATTTCAGTGATAAATGAGAATAAGGTAATGACTTCGTAAATGGAAAACCAAAACTTTTATTACACTCGTGGGACAATTCGGTGAGTGCGAGTGAGAGCCACATCTGTTTGGATAATCTGATATGTTTAAATGATTTTGTTTAAAAAGTATTCATCTAAAAAAACAGTCCTCTGGTGAACAGTGACGGATTAAGACTACTTGATGCCCTAAGCAATCTACGCCTGTGGGGCCCCCCTATCCGTATGTCAACTAGAATTGGTATTTATACCTTTACCGCCTAAAAACATTAGTTTTTGAAGTGAAACTTCTTTATTTAAAGATGGGGTGTATTTGGATTTTTTGTCACGAAATAGCGTTACGGCCGCTTGGGGGAGAGATATCTCAGGAACTACCGCTTGAAACTGAATAATTCTTTTTTTGTTGGATAATCCATTTATCGAGGAAGGCTGGCTATAATATATAACATCATGCTACGACCAAAAGGAGCAGAGCATAAATGAAAAAAGATGCAAAAACGGTAAAAAAATATCCCTTTTTGAGTACGTACCGTACACGCAGCGCACGCAACGGAAGGTCCGTTGCGTGCGCGTTTAAGTTGCGCAAATATCATGTACCTATAGTGCAATTGTTCCTCTATAAGAGTTTAAAAAAAAGTCCGCGACAGCATATGTCTATCAGCGACGAATAACCTCACAATAACAACTTTTACTTTTAAAATTTTTGATAAATGAATTTTTGTGAGGCTTATTTGACTCATATAGTATTATCCTAATCTAAATAAATGTGTTCGTTAAAATGGAAACGTCACGAAAAAGCGTTACGGCCGCTTGGAGGAGAGATGTCTCAGGAGCTACTGGTTGGAATTGAAATATCTTTTAGTGTTGGATAGTCCAATTATCGAGGAAGGCTATAGGCTTTATAACATCACGCTACGCCCAAAAGAAACGGAGCATAAATGAAAAATGTACCTATGTATGTGTGTAATGTGTTCCTATACTGTAAAGATGACAATGGGCTTGCTCCCATTTACATCGGTTGATGGCAAAAGGCTTGTAAAATAAGATGATAAAATATAACGTACCTTAGAAGACGTGGAGTAGGCGCAAAGCATAATTATTATGACTTTAGGTCGCGTACGCGGGTTATGACTCTAGGTCCGGACTCTTGTGTCAACTAACGCGCGAATTTTCAAATTAGTCGCAGGCTGGCTTCACAGCTATCCGGGAGACCCGTACGGGCTGTCCGTTTCGCGAAAGAGCCGTACGGGTCACGCCCGTGGGTGAAACGATGTTCTAGCGCCTAATCGTGCTTCTTCTGGTGCCCCCCCAGACGTGATGCCCTAGGCAATTGCTTAATTTGATTAAGGGTTAATCCATCACTGCTGGTGAACAGTCCCCCGTCATTTTTTAAAAAGAAAAACAAAAAATTACCAAGAAAAATAAAAAGACTAATTACTTTAATAAACAAAAATCCTTGAAATGGTTTTAGAAAGTCCAGGCGTAAGAAAAGAAAGTTTTGTGTTTTTTTTTATATGGAAGAAAATACCTAAAGTACATTTATTTTGTGTACATGTCCCGTTCTGAGTTAAAAAAAATAATGGTAAGTTTACGCATACCGTAACGTGACTTCGAATCACGGAACAACGATAAATCGTCACACCGAACCACGAGACCCCGAAATAACGTAAATACGAACACCAAATCTAATATTTTTAACTTAAGTTATAGCATCTTTACTTGAATAGTATATAAAGCATTAATCATGATTATGTCCTAACGAGTATATGCCTAGTAAACAAAAGGTAAGTACTAGAATTAGCTCGAACTGCCAGCGTAACTAATAGACATTAAGAAGGTCACAGCGGATGGCTAAATGGGTCTCCTTGCCCATTTATTTTCAATGGTTTGATATTAATATCCATTATTTAAACGATGATTTGACAGCAATAGCCATGGAAGCAGTACCATGTAACACTAACGAGCAAGAGGTAAATGATTATAATGCGCAGCTAGGGCGAACCTATTACTGTTATTTATTTGTTATAAAAAAAAAAAAGTTCTTCAAACACTTATCACACGTTCTTCAAACAACGTTGCACATTACAATAACTTCTATGTCTTCTTACATAGATCATCATTACGTAAATATTAATAAATGAATTAGAAGAAAGCGTGGATCTACTAAAAGATGGGTAGTGATGTCATTAATCACTGAATCCTGCCTTATTTAGGTAAGATATATATACTGGGAAAGTGTACAACTTTGATCAAGTATAAACGCTTTTCTTAAACTGCTGTTTTATTTTTATTCCTGATGCGCGTCGTATGATCGATCGTATCACCCTTAACCTTGTATGCATTTGCGCCTTCTATCCCTACATCAAAATATACAATTAGAGGGAAACGGCTAGGGATTTAATACTTTAGGTGCTAATGTACAATAATCTGATTTTATAGTACACGTCACATAATATAGATTAAAACCTTCCTCGACTAATGGCCTATCCTACACATTAAAAAAGTTCAATTACAACATTTACAACCAGTATTTCCTGGAATTAGCGCGTTCAATCAAACAAACAAACTCTTCAGCTTTATACTATTAGTACTAGATTACATCGTAAGAATATGTAGGCACCTAAGTACCTATATATTATTTAACCGGTAGAAATCAAAACAGGGCAACCATAGGTCAACACCAATAAAATAGCAATACTATCGGTCTCAATCTTAGGTTCCAATAGTAAAGTTAACAATATTAAGACCTAGATGAGTCAGCCTCCGCACCCAGGTATTCTCAATAAACTCACAAAGCGCTAATAATTACGAAACTGTATGAACATGCAAAATATCAAGCGAGATTGCACAGTTCTACTTTGGTACTAAACAGGGTGAAAGGCTAACCCACTATAATAATATTTTATTTCTTATCAGTTCATTCAGTTTCAAAATTAATATACTTTTTTCTTGTAGCTACAGATACCGTACAGATCATTGGATAAAAATATGAATTCAATTTATACGGAAACGGATCACGGTATAACTCGCCGTGATCTGTGGCTTATTTAATCTGATACCGCGTTCGGTGGAGATGAACCCTAAACGAGGGATAAATCTTATTCGTAAACACTCAAAAAATAACCTAAAGTTAAACCGTGATACAGTTAAGAGTACAGTATGTAATGTTCGTAGCAGGTTGCGTTCTGTACATTTTGACTACCCCCATGAGAAAAGAGCAACCATAGAGTGTTCTTGTCGGTTATTTACCATAGGAAACGATGGACCAAAGTAGGGATAAACGAACCCTTCACGAAGCCGTCAACCGCTTGGTTGACGGCTTCGTGAAGGGTACAGTCGAACAAGCTAATAAGTATACAGGGTAGAGATCTTCATAAGTCTATAACACTGAAAATATTGATTGTAATTTTGTTTTTTTAATTGTTTTGCATTAAACGACTGATTTCAAACGCTGTATCATTTGGCATCAGTCTCTAAATGTATCTATATAATCTTAAAAGTAAATACAAGTTAGCTGGCTGTATACTTATTAGCTTGTTCGACTGTACATCGTATATCAAACTAAATATTCCTACTCAAAAATTATTGCTGGGAAACGACTTTTTTGGGATGAAAAATCACATTTTACGGTAAAACTCAATGAGGCACTCTTAACACATTCTGCTAGTCGATGCTTTGAATAGTTAACGGGTCAAGGAGGTAATTTAAGTATATTTATAACCTGAAAAACTCGTATTAAATAAGCCTCCTTTTGGGCTTCGCCGCAGTCGAGTGTGACATCTACCAATCCGCAATGGGCCCGCGTGGTGGATTATAGCCCATCCCTCTCCTAGAGAGGAGGCCTGAGTCCCTGCAGTGGGAACAATTATAGGCTGATGATGATGATGCAGTCGAGTTAAAAAACAGCTGTAAAAAATTTGTAACTTTGAGCCCTAATATCTTCGTAACTAGGGGGTTTCCCGGTATTGGTCTAATAAAAAAAAGTAAATACTTTTACAACCTTTATGCTTTGACACAACTTTAAAAACTGTTTTTCTCCCTGTATTGTTACCTGATTATGTTGTTACGGACATGGCTTTCGAACTTATACTATTACGAAATAGCGTCCTTAAAATAGGTTTGAATTTAGCTGCGTGTATACATATTGGTACTCGTGATTGCACTTGTACAGTAATATATGGGTGAAAGGCTAAGGCTATGTCGTTTTATCAAATAGCCTTTTACCCCTTTTTTTTTTGGTGTGTGGAAAATCATCAAATGACACCCCCCCCCCCCCGCTCTTGGGCAGAGCGAAGGGGAGTGTCAGACTTCTACTGACTAAAAACCGAACCCATGTTCCTTCTTTGCCCTTGCGCCGAGGCCACGGTACGTTATCTAGTACAAAAATCCGCGGCCCCGACGGGAAGCCTTTTACCCCTCGAATTATGATATCTCTCTTATTGGAGTGACTACAGTTTGATTAAAACTTGATTGACTGTTTATTGAGTAGGTAATTTGTGGTTTTAGAACTAAATACATACAGATAGACAGTAATAGTTTAGTAATATTGTTAGGGGTCTGATAGAATCGTTCAGATTTAGGGCAGGAAATCGCCTATCCCATGATACAAACGACTGCCTGCGTGTGGTATTTTAAAGTACTCTTATATATATATACCATGTAGCCACGAGAGGAAATTGTGGTGGTAATTGGCTTGTTACTAATTAATTTCATGTCCTGAATACTATTATGGGCTTGATTGTAACCTGGGACGAGGACTTTTCAAGCACAGAGTAGGGAAACAAAGCGGATATTATGATACAAAGGATGGTAGTTGTCAAATTCAGGATAAATTAAGAATAGGATACTCAAGGAAGGACCTCTTAAAAATATCACACATAGCCTATTATAAAATGTAGTTAACAAAAAAATAATTTTTGATGTAATAACATAAAATAATACAAAACAACATTAAACACGATACACACGACACGATTAGAATAGGATTACTAACATAGAAATAAGGAAAATTGTTACTAACACAATGAGTCAATGTTACTTGAAATAAAGAGATATATATATATATATATATATATATATATTAAACTCAATGGTGCAACTCTATATAGGTACAAATTATAAATCATCAAATATTCGAATTGTGTTGATGCATATTATTGTATGAATATTTTTCGTGATTTTCTTCCTAATCGACCTATTCCCCACACCCACATATTCGTTTTCACGTGCACTCGAACGTGCAACCAGAGATAGAAGACTCAGTACTATAGAAGAAAGTTTCACAAGCCACTGGTGAAAAATAGAACAGTGCTGTATCTTTGTAGTCGATGTGAACACGTGTCTTAACAAATACTTAGTGTTGTTTGTAACCAAGAGACTATAACGCGTGGTGACTGGTGACCAGTAGGGTGGCAAATAAATAGCTAATATGGCTATAAAACAGTTACGTAGTTACATGGTGTAACCAACTTGCGGTATTGTTACGATTACGGTTGTCCGTGAAAGAATTAGCGTGACAATGGACTGTGCGAAATGGTGATACTCCATTTTATTATGCAGTAATGATCTTCGACCTGATGAACTGGATTTGTAACGTATGCAACGCCATATGGGGCCGATAGCATCGGATAGAGGCTGGCATTGTGTAGTTGAACCTAGTTGGAAAACTATGAATAGAAAAGAGACACAAAGTATGTGAGTGCTAACATTGTAAGTAGCCTTTGTAACTCATGCTTGTTAAAGAGACTAGATGTTTCTAGATAAGTGAAGTTCCCGATTTGCCGTGCGTATTTAAATGTCATCCTGTATTTGACTGCGATCATTCGTGATGTTCGATTCATAGAGTGTTTTCGTTATTTCCCGGAGTCGTTCGTCCCGGGCGGAGTACGGTTAAAAAAAATTGGTATAATTTTCCTTCTCGAAAGCAACAATAGGGAAATATCACGGGCGTGTTAAATTGCTCAGAAATAGATACTTGTATCTAAGTAAAGTAAAATCAGTTCTTTTATGTTTCGGATAACTAGTACACTGTACCTGAAATAAGTAATACTCATCACCCGGATACTTTGCAAGTGATAAAGCTCGTTTCCAGTTTCTACTTTTCAAGTAATGTAAGTATTTACTTTTATATATATTTTATGTTGTGTTCATTCTATCTCTTTAATTGTTTTATATTTTAATTAGTATAAGTTTTAATTATTTTATTTTCTTATGTAAGCTGTGTTTCGTAAGTGTTTTCACGAGTGACCACTGAAAGTCAGTGCTGTGCTGTGGGTCTCCCATAGCAGCATCATACCGAGTGATAACCTGCTTGCACTACGTGCAAGCTATATAAACTTTTTTTTTATTGTTGCATCGTCAAGCATCTGCGACCAGTAAATACTTGTTTTTTTTTTCTACATTTTGATGTACTAATTAGCAAGTCTTACCAAGGAACATAAGTGAACACCCAGTGTGTTGTGGAGATTAGATATACCATCGGTGGCCAAATTAATAGGGACAGTAATAAGATTTTTGAATTTTCGAGTTTAAGTTGATTTGTGTATTATATAATTGGTTGTAGGTCTCTTATGTATTTTTTATTAGTATTTATGTTCTATTGGGATCACAAAAAATCCAAAATGTATACAGAACTGTTTATTATTAATCAGGTAAAAAAAAAAAATTTGGTAAAGCTCTTATTTCAGCAAAGGGTGGTATCACCCTTTGCTGAAATAAGAGCTTCTATGTGTCGGGGCATGCTCTTAATAGAATGTTTTGCATTTTCCTTTAGTTGGGCATTATGATGCCATTCTCTGGTGAGGGTTTCTATAAGTTGCCTTTCGGTGGTACACACTTCTTTGGCAATGGCCCCTTTTGGTGCGTTTTCATTTTTTCAATGGGATTCATGTCAGTTGTCTTCTCTGGCCAAGGCAAAACAGTGTCATTCTTTCAGCCAAAAATGCAGTAACGCTTCTGACTTTGTGGCTGCGTACTGAGTCATGCATAAAAATGTATTCGACATCCTCGGGGAACCATTCATTGACCTGCGGCAATATCTGGGTTTCTAATACTCGCTTGTATTGGTCTTGTTTAATCGTTCCTCTTACGCTGTATAGGCGCCCCATGTCTTTGGCTGAGATGACAGACCAAACCGTATCACAAACCGGATGTTTAACCGTCTCTATGATGCAATCGGTGTGGAATCGTTGACCAGGGCGTCGTCATACAAAAGAACTTTTGTCGACCAAAATTTGAAAAGTTGATTCGTCAGAAAGGCATACCTGTAAATTAACAGAATGAATAGTAGAAAATAGTAGAAAAGTTATTGACTAATAGCATTATTAAAACAAGTTATTTTTACTCGACTCCAACCTGCGACAGTCATATTTCGATGTTGTCTGGCCCATTGGAGTCGTTTCTTTTTCATACTGTCACTAGGCGTGGTTTTTTTGAAGGCCGCCGTCCCATCAAGTTCTATTCGACCAACCACCTACGCATTGTTCTTTCCGAAATCCTTACACCCTCGTCGTTCATCATCGTGGTCAAATGAGCAACACTCTCTTTATGAGTTTCGAGGCAGATGCTCCTAACTCTTCGATCGGTACGAAGTGTGGTGGTCCTTTTTCTGCCACATTTGCCAACCCGAATTGCCTCAAGAGGCTTTTTATTGTCAATTTTAATTTTTATTCGATTTTCGACAGATTTTGAAACCTCAGTCATAGCAGCTATGGCTCTCTGGGAATGAGTGGAGTGCAGTAACAATGTTAGTATCTCTCTACATTTTCTTGGAGAGGTGTCCAAAGCCTTGTCTATCCTAAAAAAAAGGAAATTTGAGGATATTGCGTTTAACTATTAATAAAATGTAAATTCATAGACAAAACATAGCAAAACTATTTTACTACTAGGCATTACTTACCTTTTGATTATTTTAGACAAAAAAAGTCGGATAAATCAAATGAAAAACAGTTTCTTGAAAATTCAAAAATATATACTGCGAACCGCGCTTTTGAACAGACAATGACCGAATTAGAAGAAACGTCCCAAAATTGACAAATGATGCACGGATTCACTGTGTTGCCACTTGGCAAAAACAGTAATAGTAGCAGTAGCTATATCAGATAAAATAACCCTTTAAATTCAACATAGTTTTTCAAATATACTTAATAAACTATAAACTCCATAAAATCAAGCACTGTCCCTATTAATTTGGCCACCTACTGTAGTCACTGAATGTAAAATACTGATACTCGGCTGTATCCAGATAGATTAAAAGCCGACACACACTATAGGTGAATGATTAATTATAATATGCAACGTATAATTTGTCAACTAAGACAAACATGTTTTTTGTTAAACTTTTAAAGCAAGTAAACAGTCCAGTAAATACGTGGAATGGTCACCGATAAATATAAGTACAGACTTCTCGTTTTAATTAATACCTAAAATCCATACAAATTCCGAACCCCTGTACCATGGTAGCACCCTACTAACGTATTAATTTAGCTGTCCTGTCCAGTCATCAATGGCTCCGTACAAAGGACCACCTAGGGTTACCGGGAGCCTGTATTTAGATCTATCCTTGTTTTCATTTGTTTCTAAACAAAAGATCAAAGGCGAGTAGAGTATGGAAATCCGTGATGGAAATGAAATTGTTAAGTCCTGAAAGGATGGTATTTATTAACAAACTAGCGGACGTCCCGCGGTTTCACTCGCGTAGATCCCGTTCCCGTGGGAATACAGGGATAAAAAGTAGACACTCAGCAATAATGTGGCTTTCTATTGGTGAAAGAATTTTTAAAATCGGTTCAGTAGATCCCGAGATTACCCCTTACAATTTAACAAATATACAAACACAAACTTTACCTCTTTATAATATTAGTATAGATAGTATAGATAAATGGAGAATGAATATAGATTTGTAACTAATGAAAAATAACCGACAAATGCTAGTCGTAGTAAGGGTACCGTGTCATCGTAGTTGTGTACCCCGTATAAAGCTTTATTTATTTTTAGTCGTTATTACGTTATTTACTAAAAACAATTTAAAATGTGATTTGTTCGACTGATCTCGTGGGTCCATTTCGATTGGGACCAGTTGACATAATAAAAAAGCCCTGTGAAAAGCTCAACGATTTACCTATTATTTAGAGAGACCATGTGATGTGATACAACTAGCTGCCGGACGGACGGATGGCAGCGGACGAATAAGGTTACCATTCGGGTGCAGAACCCTAGACAAAATGGCACTTTATGCGGAGGTAAGGTTTAGAGTTAAGGAGAGGGGAGGTTTGTAGTATAGCCTCCCACTTCTCCCCCTTGCCGGAGGTGAAAAGTTTTTTTAAAATATTTTTTAAATCTCATTTTGAGGTTGTGTTTTCGTAATTTTTTTGTCATTATAAACCTGATTTATGGGGGGGGGGGAGAGAGATTGGGGGGATTTTAAGTAGTCGGTGGTCTAATATATTGTAACGCGCAAGTCTTGTATAATAACGCAACGAAGCAGTCGCTGTTATGGAAATATTATTTGTTCTATTCATTTATTTTCATATCTAATTATTACAAATAAGGTGACTGTTTAGATGATAAGTAATTTATGAAGAAATAAATTAGTATAAAGTCGGGATTGATGAAGAACTACCTACTAAGGGAGTTAATATAATACCGACTTATTTCGTTCTATAAAGTTTCTCATGGGGATAGGCAGAAACTAGTGGAGGTAGGTAGGTAGGTATATTCATTTTATAATTTTGTGATAATTCGAGTACCTAGTTTTCTTTCAAAAGCAACCTTACTTTTAGTACTGTTTTCATTATTCAAACTATGTCAAAGAATGACAACTAAAAATAGCTAACATTTACATAACAAAATATGTGGTGCACCAAGGAGAACAAACTGCATTTTATTTATGAATTTCGAAATCAAGAACTGCATAAATGAACGTATTAACATTGTATTGGGGTGATATATTCAGCCGTTGACAATGAATAGATTGAACCTGTGTTATGACTAAAAATAAATAACGTTTGTTAAGTTCGACCTTAAAGCGGAGATAGGTACTTACTAGCTTAAGTTGACCTAGCGTTGTTCAAGGCTTTTGTAGAGTCATAGGCCAACAGATTCAGTAAAAACGGAACCTGCGGAAAGCGGAAAAACCTGCTACTATTACATTTTTGTCATCAATTTATCATGAACAACTATGATTTATGATCAAGAAGAGTTTCGGAAAGCACGTTAAGACGTTGGTCCTGGCTAGCATAAATAGAGGGGTAAAAGGCTATTTGTTTTAAGCGTCATTTTGGTCGATATTGAATAAATATGCGGAATCAGCGAATTTTTCTGGGTTAATAATTTTCAGGAAAGTTTAAGGGCTGATTTACTACGGTTTGAGTATCTAACGGAATAATTGTTGATTAAGATCATTGGCGTATTAAATTATGTTTTTGTTTTTAATACTTCCACGAATAATGTATGCACGACGACCAATCAGCCTTTGCAACACCAAAATAATCTGATGAATAATGGTATTTCACCAAAAAAATCGAATTAGTCCGTCTGTTAGATTATCGAAAACTATTGGATATAACTCTAACTATTGGTGTTTTTTGTTTTATCAAATTAATAAATAAATTACGATAATAAAAAGTATCAAAGATCATGAGTGGGGGCTTCTGGTTAAAAAACGTACTATGTCTTCACAGACAAAGTACCATTTGACGTCACCGTCACACGACTTTTCGAAGCACTGTATCGTCTTCATCTTTTGTTTACGTGAAAAGAGAAAAAATATGTGTCAATTATTTTTTGGAAATCTAACTGACGGACTAACTAGATTTTTTTGGTGAAATACCCTATTGTCAATGTAGGAGAAGCAAAGCGAGCTCAGGTTATGCTGAAAATGCAAAGCTGTATGTCACCGACACCGAGTGTATGTTACAGCGGCGGGCTTAATGCCAAATACATTCTCTACCAGTCAACTTTTAGGTAATGTGGAGACAACCACACAACAAAGCTATTGCGAAGGTTGCTGTACATAATAACTTAAGTGTTGTTCCATTTATTGCACTGCGATCGATATTCTATTGCTTTGATTATGTGAAAGAAGGGCCGAGGCCCTTCACTTATAGGTGACGATAGTTTTTTATAGAATTATTTAAACTAAATATTTAGTAAATAAAAAGATAAAATTAACGAACAAACTAGGTCACTATGCAGTCGCTCCATGTAAACTACTGGTAATCTGCTGCATCGTACTGGTAAGATTGGAAGCCAACCCCAGCATGGTTGGGAACAGGTAAGGCAGACGATGAAACGAAATCACTAAAAGAAAAAAAAATGCCTGCCATGACAAAATCTAAACTAAAAAATAAAAAAAGAAGTCGAATGATTTTCGTGATGACTGGATTTGTAGGTTCAACTGCGAGGTTTTGTTACATTTATCAGATTATGCTTATGATCTACTACTGCTATGTCTAAGGCAATCTTGATGAAAGAGAACAAGGTATTATCATCGGCACGATTCTTGAGCGCTGACGTAAAAGTGAGTTATTGGGTCCCTTTGGTGGTATGAAGTGAGACGCGGGGCGGGGAAAGTGCAGTGATTGGTCCGTAGCGCATCGCGTCATAGCCGTCACTCGGGATTTGTTCTTTACTCCTGCTGCACTTACCTCACGACCAATAAATAATAAACGGGTGTGTGTTTTATTTGTCACTAGCTGATGCCCGCGGCTTCACCCGCGTGGATGTCGTTCAAATTATATACTAAAACCTTCCTCTTGAATCACTCTATCTATTAAAAAAAACCGCATCAAAATCCGTTGCGTAGTTTTAAAGATTTAAGCATACAAACAAACAAACAGACAAAAAAGCGACTTTGTTTTATATAAGGTCCCATTAAAATAGGTGGACAAAAGAATAGTGGCAAACGCTCGAACAAATTTTTGTTGACATTTTTTTTTTGCGTCAGCCTATGGAAAAAATATATTTGTATAGAGTTTGAATTCATGAACAGTTTTGTCTTCAGTTATATTTTTATAGGTACTCCAGAATTAAAGATATTCCTGTTTAAAGTTTTAGAGGTTATGTTGTATTAACAATGGACTAATCGAAAAAGAACTATAGAAATATAAAAAAACTACGGACGTTTTCAGAATGTTAAAGCCCGGTGTCGGTCGCAAGCTGAGCGGACCCATTAATGACTTCTTTTACCTACCTCGCAATAGAAAACTGCTTACGTGTGTGTCTTACAAATACCAACGAAACACCAACAAAGAGTCGAGCGGAAACGAGTAAAAATGAGCTTGCTCTGCTACGCCAGAATTAAAGATATTCCTGTTTAAAGTTTTAGAGGTTATGTCGTACAATAAACAACGGACTAATCACCCTACTTACCCTTTAAATATAGATAGAAATGCATTTACACATTATAAACTACGGACTACCGTATTCAGAATACGTCCAACCGATGCAAGATACCGCGGCCTCGACATAAAGGGCTAAGAAGGAACATGGGTGGTTTTTAGTCAGTAGAAGTCTGACACTCCTTTTCGCTGTCCAAGAGCGGGAGGGGTTATTTGTTGATTTCCCAACCACCCCAAAAAAAAAGGTTTACCTACCCTTACCATTCTATTAGATACTTACAGAAAAACGCGTTTAACACAATTTATTTATTAATTTATTTATTTATTTTACTATTTATGTACACACAATTACTAGACAACACAGGAAAACAACATAATATAACATTAGAGATTATTATTGATTTATTATTGAGTTATTTAGGTATTTAGAATAGGTACAACAATAGTATACACATTTCACAATCATTCATGACAATATGCAGGCTAGGGATGTTAAGGTATCAATTGCATAGTTCTCTCCTAAGTACAATAAAGCTATATCACCGTAAAGTTATAGAAATAAAATGTGTATTGGAAAACTAAACATCTTTGCTATTCATCTATAATTGGCTAACTCCACAACTTGTGTTGGCTCAGGTTGGGTTGATGCATCAGCATCAGGCTGGATTACATTTTCTTGTGGTTGCACATCGTCAGTTGTGTCTAGCTGAGGACTACTTTCATCTTGACTATTGATACGTAGGACTTCTCTTCTTGTGCGTAACCAGCACGCATGGCAAACACGTTGTATAATGCTTGTAGGCCTTACACGGCTACCCATCGTGATATTCAATTCGATGTACACACATGCACACACAATAAAGTCCAAAGTAAAGAGGCAGAATCGAAATCCAGAGTCATCCTTAGGCAAATCACACAGGGAACAGTAAATATCAGAGTTCATAAGCAGAACTAGTCGATGTATTAGAAAATCACGGAGAATCGATGAAAAATAATATAATGAGATGCTCGTGCAGACTATAACAAGCTGTCAGTTCAGTACAGTTGACAATTGAAATGTCTTTTATCTTACAAAGGTTTATTACATGCCAATATTAAAAGCATAGCTAAGTCAAAAGTTGTAAAGTCAAGTCAGATAGAAAAAATAAATTAAGCTATGATTATTTAATACCACCTGTAATCTAGTCAATTGAGCTCATAATTATGATGATTTTTTTTCCAGCGATTGATAGGCCTTAAGATTGATTTGATAAAACTAAGCAAATTATTTCGTCGGTATCTATCACGGTGACTTAAGTAGACGCTTATTAATTCCATCAGCTATAATATAGCCACTGTTCTTTTAGGAATCATTCAGACCACCAAAATAAGGACAATGGTAAAAAAAGAAAATTAGAGAAACGCATTAGATACCTACAAGAAAATAAAACAGGTAGCGAAAATGCACTAAAAGTGTTAGTTACCCAATATTTTACGTACAAAAAACTCATTTTAATCAGTGTTTTTTTTACTTGGATATGTTTGGTTAGACGTACTGAACGTGTTGCAGTGGGTGGTTTTTAGTTTTCCATTTTCTGTACTTTGTTCATCACGGAATCGTCTCAGCCATTTATCCTGGCTGGCACTAGTACATCTTTGAGAGTCCACTACCAAAGGGTACCGTATCACCACTGGGTAAGGTAAGACTACATAACAGACCTGACCTCCACAGTCCCAGTTAGTACTGAATAACTGGGGCTGTGGAGGTCAGGTAGGCTGGTACTGGTATTCATCCAGTTAGGCTGGAAGTAGAGCGCAACATAGCAGCGATATCTAAACGTCAAATGAAGCAAGAATGAGAATGAATGAAGAATGAGATATACCAACGTTAGAAGGACGTACTATCCAATACAAATACTTCCTTTTTGAACTAACAGAACGCAAATAACAATTCCACCAGATACGCACGTCCATAGTTCAATTACCATAGCATTCATTCATAGGTCTCAAGACAACACCAATAACCGGTTCTTTGATAACATAAAATATGAAATGGTAACGAAATATATGCTTCGTAACGAATGGATCATCAAACCTAGACCTAGAAGTCATTACCAATGGGTATCATATTATTCAGTACGAAATGGGTTGTGTAGGTCAGATAGGCAGTCGCTTAATGATATTAAAGCTGCGTCCGGTTAGACTGGAATCCGATCCCAGCATAGTTGGGAAACTGCTAGACAGATGATGTGCTATTGAAAGGCGATTATTCTGTAAGTATTATTTTACACCGGTACTATTTTTTTTAACCAGAAGACGTTGCGTTGGAAGGCCTCCCACTAGGTGGACCGATGACCTGGTGAAGGTTGCGGGGACTGCTGAGTACGAGACGCACGGGACGTCTTTTGGCTGAAATGATGATGATTTTACACAATATCTTATAGATACGCCCTTATAGTAACAGTTTCCGAATGAACCAATTGTAGGAAAAACATAATTATCGTCGAGTGCATCACCCGACCCCTCGTGTCACATCACTCAATTGGGTGCAATATTATAGGGCATTGCGCCGCGCGTGCACAGCTCCTCTCGACACAATTTAATTTATTAGCACTTAGCACATCCAAACTAGCAGCTGACCATCAGCTGACAACGCTTATAAAATTGGAGAATAAACGAACTTACCTGAAGTGAATTTCTATCCAAAATATACGAGTTGCTTCTTCCTGGTGGAGTGTTCCGCTATGTGTTGCCGCAATTTCTTCTTAGAATATCAATATCGATGGACAATTTTCATGAAATCGTCAAAGTTCACTACTTTGACGATTCATTTGACCGTCAAGTGCGCACCACCAGATTAAAGGAGGGCTATTGTTTGTGGAGACACACCGCGTACACACTTCTTTAGATCTGAGCCATCCATAAACCCCATCTGAAGATATTATCTTTGCTTCGGTTAAGTTTTGTTCGGAGACTTTTTAGAGATTTCCAAGTCGCAAAGCATGGTGGAAGGCTTTATTAAGCCGTCTGGGTCTTTAACCAGCTCCCGTCAAAGATCAGATATTGCTGTGGAGGTGTTGCTATTGGCTGGACTAAGTGAGCAAACGCACCCAAGAAAGTAGGTAATAGTCTACATTCAAGTATAGTTTGTAATATCGTTGTGATTTGCAGTATCGTGTCTATTATTTTAATATTACTTACTAGCTTTTGCCAGCGGCTTCGCCCGCATGAAAATGACGATTTTCCATACAAACTTTTATCCCCTATCTAACTCCCTTATGGATTGAATTTCGAAAAATCCTTGATCCATAATCCTTGTCTACATTATAAAGGGAACCTCTGTGCAAAATTTCAGCTTTCTAGGTCCAAGGGTTTGGGCTGGGCGTTGATGAGTCAGTCAGTCAGTCAATCAGTCAGTCAGTCAGGACTTCTCTTTTTATTTATATAGATTAAGAACCTTTCTTGTCTCATAGCAGGCCATAGTCATTGCTATCTGGTGCGATTGCAGGTCAATGCTTTTAGAATAAATCCAGCTCATCATATTATTGTACCTAAATAAAGGTCATTAGATGCCAGTATCCCCGAGCAAGCATGAATAAATCAGAACAAGTGCACTAACCATAGACAGCTTTCTACATGTACTGTACTTATGTCAAAAGTGAAATGCATGTAAAAGGTCGGATGTCAGGCCGATCGTGCGCGATGATATTTATGAATAACCAGTTACAAAATCTAATCACTGATTCATGACTCAGTTAAACCACCCTAATTTTAAATGTAAGGGTTATTGCCATCCCCGTCGTGCCTGCGGGTTGTTTAAAAGAGATACTGCGGCCTCGACACAAAGGGCTAAGAAGGAACATGGGTGGTTTTTAGCCAGTCGAAGTCCGACACTCCCTACCGTTCTGCCCAGAGCGGGAGGAGTCATCTGATGATTTCCCAAACTCCAAAACAAAAAGAGTTATTGCAACTCTTGAAGGTCAAGGTCAAAGGCCTTAGCGTGCTGTCACTTAGTTTATAAGTAAGTTATTACGCCCTGGCTTGACCTTACCTTACATACAAGGCATCTCCATTCTACAGGCTAGTCCGGTAAAGCAGAAGCCAGCCTTATAGGTTGACCTGCGAGATGGTTTCTGCTTACCCCCATGGGAAATGAGTTTATGGTTGTATGGTGTTTCAATGGTGATCGGCACTAACGCTACCTATCATAAACTATTTGTAATTTACTCGTTGGTTTAGTGGTAATCGCTGAGAACTATCAAAAATATCAAGTATTTGAATACCTACTTGTATTCTTTTACTCGACTGCGGCGAAATCCAAAAGGAGGGTTATGTGTTTTACGTCCATCCATATTGTCTCAGTGGTGGCGGCCTTGGATTACGCGCAATTTTGTAATTTATTTCATCACCGCTGTGACTGTAGCACAGTAAAAGAAAACATCGTGAGGAAACCGGCTTGTCTTAGAATCAAAAAATTCGAAAACATGTGACATCAACCAACCCTCACTAGGCCCGCGTGTTGGAAACTCTCCTAGAGAGGAGGCCTGAGTACCTGCAGTGGGAACACTGATGACGATTGCTTCCATAGTGATGATTTTGTTAGTAGCCGCATCGTAAAGATTTTTCGTCTGTTTTATATTATTTCATTTTCCACGAAGTTTTGTGGAAAATGAAACTGAATTTAAAAAAAAAATTAAACAGTCGAATATTTATTCGGCTGTTTCAATAATACACAGTACAATTTAAAGGAACAAAAATCCGGAATTATTAATTCCTCAGGAAAACTTTATTATCATCGGTCTAGAACGTCACAGATACTTCCGTTAAAAAAAACAAAGCCAGTATCTTATTCCGGGGTTTCTCTTAAACTAAAACGATAGATGCGCAAGCGCATACGTATCTGCAATCGCGACAAAACTGTGCGGAAAAATTGTTGTAGTTAAGGATACTTCCTCTTACTAACTCACACACACTGAGATTTATAAAACTTGTACTGGTACGGCAATACATCACAACAAACAGGGTGAATTTCACCAAAGTAACTCGATCTGCACATCTAAACTAAGTTCAAGAGTCGTCAATATCTATCATATTTGCTACGGAATATTATTATGTCACTCTTGAAGTCTTGAACACCGTTTAGATCGTGGTGCAGAACAACCGACATCGAAGAACGTCATGAACACTGAACGTCAGTCACCCACCAACGACCAACGACCATAGTCACCGGATCGTGCCCAAACAAAAAATACTATCGACATAAACAAGTAGGAAAAATTCGCTCTGTTTAAGCGTTCGCAATAAAAACAATTGTATATTTTACTAACTATGTTTAATACATGAAAGTAAAGAGAATGGACTACGTAACATTGATTATTACCTGATGCTAGATAGCGGTGTACATTGCTCGGTGATACAAAGAGAGTTTATTTCCCACAAGACAATACCTTCAATGGTTGCTATAAAGGAAGGTATATTGCACCGGTGAGGGAGACGGACGATGAGAGAGCAGCGCGTGTGACAGGGACGGAGTAACGGTTAGTGCAGGTTCAACGATCGACTCGCGCGCAGTTTGTTGAACTGCAATCATTGCTTTGGAAAATTGTTAGGGCTGGCAAAAAGTATTAGATTTTTTATCTGGCGTATAAAACATATTTTTAGAAGAAAGAAGAATTAAAGAAGTCAGTCCTTTCAATCTTCAGCGACCAAAATAATACACCAACTTTGTATTTTCTCTCTTACCACCAGCAAAAGTTGTGTAAAAACAAAGAAAATATTAAGACGAAAGAAATCGATCGATCTAGATCGCAAATACCATAAATTGATTTCGGCTCCCAAGATGTGAACCATAGTTATTTTCGTTTGATACAATCTCCAGGAAGGAATACTAGGTATACAGTACTTACTAGGTACTTATTTCTAATTTCACAAAGAAAAGTTGATATCTAAACAAATATAAGTAAGATAGTTCTGTTGGATTTTAAGTAAATGTTACAACAGTACGCCATACGTTGATTTCTGACCACCGCACCGTCCACCCTGTTTTTCAATGGTGTAACATGTTCACTTTGTGCTCCTAGATTTTCAACCAAAGTTGGATATAATGCTAGCCACTTGAGAGCATATGCATGAAAGAACAGTACACCAAAGCTCTCAACTAGGGATGTACGGAGCTTCGAGTCCGATTCCGATAGGTCGCGGAACTTCCGATTGATATTACCTACGGTTCCGACTTCGGCTCCGACCCTTTTAAATCTTAAGTTTTAATCGGAGGTCGAAGCATATCAGGTAGGGGCGGCCGAGCGTGGCTGACGCGGTCAACGTTTACGTACAGGTTTATGCATGCATTTTATTTTACTAGGCCCGCCTTTCTTAACTCATCTCTCTTCTGCCGCCATCTCGGGCTCCACCTCCGGCTCCGATTCTGATTCCGGTTTCGACTCTGACATACCAAATTTAAAAACTCAAATTCTGACATCGGTTCCGATAAAACCACCTCTGGGATACCATCGGATCATTATCAAGTTAACATAATAGCCTGAAAGAATTCAACTATCGGTCCATAAATACCTACGTAAAATTTTTAAAGAATTTTCTTACAACTCCTCACCGTTGAGGATATTTGGAAAACGTAACAAGTTCCTGTAAAGTTTGAGGGTTTCAATTGATTTACCTTTTTTGGGATCCCATCAGATGTGTTCTTTGGTTCCCTACCAAATTTCAAAGGCCTGTTGCGCTCTCATTTAAATAAACATTTAAGCGCTTATAATTAGATTTGTTATTTTTTCTTTATTACTTCTTAAATGAATACCTATGTTGTTTTTTTTTTGTCTATTAGTCTAAGTTAGTTATATTTTGATCTCATGTTTAGTTTACAACAAATAGGTTTATGTTTAGTTTTCTATTCTATGTCACGCTTTTTGTATATAATTTTTCGATGATTAGCTTTACTTAAGAGAATGTTGTGTACACCTGTAATTGGTACCTACATAACAACCCTAACCTATATATATATATTTTTTTTAAACTGTAAGATGTATGTACTGTTGGTGTACCTATTTTAAATAAATAAATAAATCATATTCTGACATGATGACATTGGGACCACCACGGGAGTATACTCCTTCGACTACCAAAAGAATTATGAGAATCGGTTCATTAATGACGGAGATATACGGAAACAAACACACACAAAAAAAACGTACAGATAAATTGAGAACCTTCTCCTTTTTGGAAGTCGGTTAAAAAATTACCAATAATAAAGCAAAGTTACATCTAATTCTAAGCGCGCCAATAATAGCACAGAGGCGCGTTGTTTCGCAGCCCTGTGCACGCGCAGTCTCCGGGCAGCGAGCATGTCTGCGCGGGCCGAGACGACGCGGAAGAAAGCAAGGCGCCTCGTTACGTAACCAGTCGTTTTATCGCCAATCACTACAGCCACACGGCTCCTTCGCCGGACCCTCCGTATACTCGGTGACCGGACTAAAACCACCATTGACAATTTATACTTTTTAAGTCATCTTCATATTCTCCACCAAGAATGGATAAAACAAGGAATGAGTATAATAATATATTAGAGGAAGTTTGAAAGTTTTAAAGGAAAAGATGGATGGATTGTGTGAGTAAAGATATGAATGAGAAAAGAGTAATACCACCTTGATGTCTAATAGGGAAGAATGAGAGAAGAAAACGTGTTGCGCCGACCCCAAATAGAATGGGATTAGGGCAGGAAGATAGGCGAAAAAACTAGGCAGATGATAAATCCATCTTCATCATCATCATCATCATTTCAGCCGAAAGACGTCCACTGCTGGACATAGGCCTCCCCTAAGTGTCGCCACATTGACCGGTCCCGTGCGTTTCGCATCCAGCGGATCCCCGCAACCTTCACCAGGTCATCGGTCCACCTAGTGGGAGGCCTTCCAAGTTCCAACGCAACGTCTTCCGGTTCGCGGTCGCCACTCCAGCACCTTCCGGCCCCATCGGCCATCCGTCCTGCGAGCAATGTGCCCTGCCCACTGCTACTTAAGCTTGGCAATTCTTCGGGCTATGTCGGCAACCTTGGTTCTCATGCGGATGTCCTCATTTCTGATTCGATCAAAATATGAATAAGAAAAGAGTAAATGCCACCTTGACGTCTAATAATAGGGAAGAATGAAAGAAGAAAACGTGTTGCGCCGATCCCAGATAGAATGGGATTAGGGCAGGAAGATATGCGAAAAAAAATACCTTTCCAACAAATATCACACGTAAGGGTTGAAATTAAAAAAAAAACACTTCCCACTTTACATATAGGGGGGCTACCATAATAAAACATTTTTTTTCCAATTTTTATTTTACCACTTTGTCGGCGTGATTGATACACATATTGGTACCAAATTTCAGCTTTCTAGTGCTAACGGTCACAGAGATTAAGCGAGGACGGACAGACGGACGGACGGCCAGACATGGCGAAACTATAAGGGTTCCTAGTTGACTACGGAACACTAAAAACTAGGCAGATGATAAATTCATCTTCACGATGCCTCGGGAAGAATTCAAAATAACGTAACATAACATCGCGTCAGTAATCCCCGAAGGGTTGGGCAGACGTGTACCTAAAAGTACACACACATTTCGCAAGTTATGTTTAAGTATGTATGTAATAGGGGGTGAATCTATAGCCATCAACTGAGAAAACCCAAATATATGTAAACAATAAACATCCAAACGATTGCAGCAATCCTGACATATTGAAGAGTTCCATTGTACATATCTCGATAGATCAGCATCAGATCTTCACCCAATGGCACTATGAACAACCGCAGAATAATATTCTTCCAAATAAAAATAGAATCATAGAAATCGGTTCTCAATTGGCGAAGATATCGCTGAGCTTAAACAAAAATATCTGATGATTACCACCTTCTTTTGAAAGTTGGTTAATGAGAGAAATTGAGTAAATGATAGCGTTACGATTGTCGGGGGTGAATGAGAGAAATAAACCTGTTGTCCCGACCACAAGTAACACGGTCCCGTCGGGGCTGTGGGTTGTTTGACAGAGATGCCGCGGCCTCGACACAAAGGGGTAAGAAGGAACATAGGTGGTTTTTTAATCAGTAGAAGTCTGACACTCCCTACCACTCTCCCCAGAGCGGGAGAAGTCATAGCAGTCGCGCTTGCGACGACTATACAACGAGGCAGTCTAATCACTCATCATCATCATCAGCCTATAATGTTCCCACTTCGATTCTTTAGTTCTAGGATTTTTTAGTTCTAGGACATGCCGGTTTCCTCACGATGTTTTCGATCTTAACTTAATATTACATAACTTCACACCTATTCGTATTACTTTAATAAAGCCAATTTAATCTGTTTAATATAAGGTCCCATTAAAATAGGTGGACAAAATTTCAGAAATCATTCAGACCACCAAAATAAGGATGATGGTAAAAAAAATATAAGAAAAACGCATTTAAGTACCTACTCATAAAGGAAGAGTTCTAGAGTGCCAGCAATTTATTACTGTGAGTAAAAAAAAATCACTTTATTTAATGTTTTTTTTTTTGGTTTATATATCTTTGGTTAGACCTACTGAACGCTGTGTTAAAATTTGTCCACCTATTTTAATGGGACCTTATATATTCATCGTTGTAGACAAATGTCTATTTTATTGAAGTTGTTATTCTAGTCCACTGTTTCCACAATATCGAATTTTAAGACAAAGTGCCGTACTCAGAGATATAATTTAGCCGTCACATAGTAAAGTTTTACATAAAAAACCTTCACTAAATTGTCATCATCTTATGTAATCAAAGTGATGGCTTAAGTAATCATTAATCCTCTCTGAGTGCGGCAGTAAGACTTTATTTGTCAGTGGTAACTTCTTCTTTTCGAGTCGACAACTCAAAGTTTGTCCAACAAGTACGTAGCAACTTGGACAGCTCTATTAAGGTAAAAGTCCTTGATCATCCAATTAGTTGGGTACAACGTTAACTGATACAGACTTATTCACAGAAAGTTATAAAAATGTTCAAGCAAAATGTAGCTGCAGTCAATAAAGATTAAGTAATTTGCAAATATCGGAAAATCATCAAAAGGAGAACTTTTCATCATATCCTTGCGCGAAATTACATTTTATTAGCCTGTCGTCACTTGCATGGCTTCACTGTTCGTCGTTGAAAGCGCAGCAGCCGCTAGATATTATACTAGAATATTGCTAAAGACGTACAGTCACTAGCAAAAACATGTAGGTACATTCATTTGGATAAGTTCAAACTCTCGACGAAAACGATTGTAACTTTGAGATAAATGGCCTAGTTTAAAACAAAATGGGTTCCAAAATATTACTTTCATTACGTAACATGAAAATGAATTCAATACAATAGACGAAAATTATAAGCGTTTTAAGTGTATACTTAATGGTGCTGCTGACTGTACAGATGTATACACTTGGAAGAGTTATATCTAACTCATAATTATGCGACGCATACTGATATGAAACGAAATACAAGCAAATTTGATATCACTACAAGTAACATTAAGGTGAATCCTTCAACCAGCCCGCGAAATTCAAATTTTCTTAAGTTTTTTGCAATTTGCAGGCCAGTGATAGGTTGTATGTTGATGAACATTTGATTCGCGGCTGTAAGACGTATGTAGTTACAGAATTATAATCATCAAAACCATTAATACAACCCTTCGAGCTCATAAAGGTTTAAAAATGACTTTTTACAAGGTCAAAGCCATTCCGGAACCTTTATGAGCTAATTTCGCGGGCTACCCTGGAACATCAACCTTAAAACAAAAATTTAACTACCATGCATTCACAAAAAATAAATTGTCTAGCAATCTCAATTGCACTAGGAAATAGGTGGTTGTATAACGCCTTACGATCCTATGAAATTCCCTGATTCTCCATCTTCCGCATTTATGGCAGAGAGATAGCAGTGATAATATCCTATTGGTATGACTGTCCGACTATCAAGTCATAGCTCTCGAGCTCAAACTCAAGACATAGACCTCCGATTTGTCTCATTTATGTGCAGATCCCTCAGTGCCTAAAAACCCGCATGTTCAACCAATGTGCCATGGAGCGAGCTATGCTCGGCATAACCGTCTTAGATCGAGTGCGTAATACCGAAATCCGCCATCGGGCGAAAGTCTACGATGTCGGAAACTGGGCGGTGCGCCTCAAGTGGACGTGGGCAGGACATCTGACTAGACGTGGTGATTCCCGATGGAGCAAGGCTTTGACCGAGCGGTGGCCAAGGCTTGGCCAAAAAACCAGGGTCGTCCTAAAGCTCGTTGGGTTGACGATATCGTCAAAGTCGCCGGAAACACGTGGATGAGGTACGCACAGAACCGGGAAGTGTGGCAGAAAAAAATGGGGGAGGTCTATACTCAGCAGTGGATGATTCCGGGCTGATATGGTGATGATGATGATGAGCATATTGTATAAATGCCACTTGCTTCGGTGAAGAAAAACATCATGAGGAAACCAGCATGCCTGAAGATATTTCTTGACGGCATGTAAAGCCAAGTCAGAGGCTCGTGGGCGTTATGAAATAGTATATTCCATTAATATTAGTGCGGAAAGCCTGTCATTGCAAAGAGTTCCGACAAATCTCTACTTGAGCCGAGGCGTAGCCGAAGGTGAGGGTTGACAGTCGGAACAAGTTGCAATAGCTTAATTAATTTAATTCTTTAGCTTCTTATTAGAAATATTTGAATCATAAAAACTTCTATGAATTTTTATTAGTAAAATAATAGACATTATTTTGAAAGTTGGGAAAGTGAACGCACGATTTCGGAAAAGGTGAAGAAAAAGCTCGACTAAGTAATAGCCCACATCCCGAACGCTATACGTCCCTGCAATACGCCACTTTTTGAGCAACTGTATTAAAAAAACTTTTACAACAGGTTAGGTACACTCGAACCCACGATAAAGAAAGGAACGAGTTTCCAAACGAACTTTCAGCCCGAAATGCTGCATTAGCAATCCATTTTTCATTGCAATTTCAGGATCTCGTGTACCATATTTGATGCTTCTAGATTCAGCAATTTAGGGTGTACGTAGGTGATACAAGCACTATGTATTTTCTAACTTGTTGCATCATATTCTGGATGCAAGTAAATATGAGGTGACAAGTTAACCTAAGCTCATTAAGTTTTACAGTAATAGTCATTTGTTATGTCTATAATCCATGAAGGGCAAGGCAGAGGTGTACCTAATATTCATCATCATCATCATTTCAGCCGAAAGACGTCCACTGCTGGACATAGGCCTCCCCTAAGTGTCGCCACATTGACCGGTCCCGTGAATATTACACTCACATTTCTCCAGTTATGTATATGTTCCATGTTATTAAAACATTATTGTCCCATCTTCCCATTATTGTTGTGGGCAAGCTATTGCCATCAACCGGGCACAAATCCTGACTGCTACTGTGAAATTACTGATACAAATAAATCCATAACACTTTGCCCAAATGCCCAACCCAGGAATCGAACCCAGGACCTCATGCTCAGCAGTCGCGTTGGCAAGTAATTATTCTGATACTTAAATGCCTGACTGGCCTGTTGGTCTAGTGGTTAGTGACCCTAACTGCTATGCCGGAGGTCGTGGGTTCGATTCCCACCCAGGACAAATGTTTGTGTGATGAGCACGATCATTTGTTCTGTGTCTGGGTGTAATTTATCTATAATATGTATGTATTTAGAAATATATAAGTATGTTTATCAGTTGTCTAGTACCCATAACACAAGCTCTGCTTAGCTTGGGACTAGATGGCGTTGTGTGATAGTTGTGGAATATTATTATTATTTTCGGAATGTGTTTTTTCTTCTCAGCTTAGACTGGATTTTTACTACATTTACGGGTCGAAACCAAAGCAAATGTAGCGTGTGGTGTGTTTGTGTGTGTGTGTGACGTGTGCGAGTTTTTTATGTGTTGTTTATTATTATTATTATTTTATTATTATTATTAAATGCAATACGCGATCAAAAGATAAAAATAGAAAAAACATGAAAATTAAATTTCATAAAAAAAATGATTATTTTTGTTGTTAAAATATGATTATTATCTTAATATGGCACCCATCTACACAACAATTAACATTTTTATTTCTGTGTCTGATTCATCTGTAACAAATTCTGATGCATCTGGGCACAAAATTTTTGAACGTCGATATCTTGAAAACTACTTTATAAAAACGAGTCCCTCATTCAAATATATGTTATTTGACATATCTATTTACAATTATGAACATGTGTTACAAAGCTGAAAGTGAAAATAAATTTTGCCCATATGAATCCGTCAAAGAATTGAATTTCGAAGAACTACCCAATTATTACCGGAACACATACCGATCTGTTCCAATTTCAGGTACCTCGGGTTGCTTGTCCAAATAGATGTTGAAGTAGACCGAGTCGAAACACACTCAAGTTTAAAGAGGAAAATAAACAAGTCCGTGGTTAGCCCTGTCTTATTAATATTATTTTGAGCCTATGTTGTACCACTGCAGGGCAAAGGCCTTCCTTCCGTCTTTCCACTTTTCGCGATCCAGTGCGATGGTAGACCAATCCCTTGAGAAAGAGTCCAGCTCATCCTTCTCCTTATCTCCTTCTGGGCCTGCCGCGTTGCTGTTTCCTGCCTTTTGGTATCCACTGAGTGGTAATTTTTTTTTTACCTGTCTTACTGTATGCATAATATACTGGTGGAAACTCAGTATGTTATGGGTGGTCACCCATCCACAGACCTACCTAGGCAAGCGCAAAGATCGACCCGAGTGGCAGTTATTATTAAGCCACGAGCTCTGACTAAAAGAGTGATCAATATACAAGATGATTTTTTAGTCACCGTCCAAAATTCTACGCATTAGGTATTCACTAGTACTATTTTTGAAAAAAAAGCCTTACGTAAAATTTTCATATAAATAATTTTCTCAAAAGAATTATCCGCTCTCCTACGTTAAAACTTTGTGATGTGATATCTCAATATGTTTGTATTGGGCGATAATAAAAGAAATAACACGTATTCAATGATTTTCGCCAAAGACTAATATATCAGAATTTGGACGGAGACTAAAAAATCACCGGGTATATATTAATGAATGGGTTGAGGAAAAAAAGGCCAAGGAATCGATGGATGAATTGTGTGAGGAATGATATGAAAGGAAAATGAGTAGGTACCTAAATGATAGCGTCTTCTTCTTCTTAGCGTGTCGATGACAATTTAAATTGAGTCGGCCCAAAATTTGGCGACGAGTTCGGCACTTTCAGTAGCCTCCATCAACTCCTGTGATGTGCAAGTAGCAGGACAGGCTGGACACGATATCAAGTGCTCCATAGTCTGTGGGGCAAGACCACATTTACACTCCAGGGCAGAGTCGTCTATGAATCTCCACCTGAACAGGTTTTCCTTGCTTCGGCCTACCTGTGTCCGGAGTCTGTTTAGAGACTTCCAGGTTAACCATGGCAACTCGTGTCCAGGTGGAAGATTTTCGGCAAGTGGCACAAATGGGTTGGGTAAGGCAACACTATCTCGCCACAACTTAAGTCTTTCCTTAGGGCGTTCGCCAGTGAGCGGGGGTACACACTTCATGAAGCTGTTGCGGCTTTTCAGCCTTTGCGGAACTATGATGTTACTGTGCAGAGGGTGTCTAGCGTCGGAGACCATTTTGGTTCTTTCACTAGAGCTCGCCACCGCTCTGCGAACTACTGGTGGCGCCATGCCTGCCAATGGATACAGCATCTGTACCGGGGTCGGCTTGAGGCAGCCAGTGATTATCCGGCACGTTTCATTCAGTGCTGTATCCACTAACTTTGCATGGGCTGATCGACTCCACACGGGGCATGCAAATTCACCCGCAGAGAAGGATAGCGCCAGTCCAGTAGTCCGCACAACGTCTGGCGAAGCACCCCACTTTGACGAAACTAGTCGCTGTAAAAGACTGTTGCGGGAGTGCACCTTCTGCTTGATATTATTGCAGTTCTTGCCGAATGTAAGCGACCTGTCCAGGGTAACACCGAGATATTTTGGGAAGTTGCTGTGCATATAGCGTGATAGATGACAGAGGAGAATGGAATTAAAAAAAGAATTGCACCGACCCCAAAGGAATATGGGACAAGGGCAGATGCTGCAGATGATGAGTATGATAAGTTTTTTTTTTAAATTTTAAAACGTTTGTTAAGCAACACGGCCGCTGGAAAGTGTCTGGGAGTATTGGCGACTTATTTTCAAGGAAATTGCCTACAATATACGTAAAAATCAGCTTTCAGAAAACACGTGAGGTTAGTAATGTTTTTATATGTACCTTGATAGCCTGATACCTGAAAATTGGCCGTCTAAGCAAGCTAGCTGGTAGTTGTGCGTTCTTAGTTCATACTAACACTACTCAATCGTCCACATTTCCTTCGTCAGAAAATACGTGACGTCTGGCGTCCCTGGGATCTTCCTTCCTTATTCATAGTATGTATAAAACAAAGTCGCTTTTTTGTCTGTTTGTTTGTATGCTTAAATCTTTAAAACTTCGCAACGGATTTTGATGCGGTTTTTTTTTAATAGATAGAGTGATTCAAGAGGAAGGTTTTAGTATATAATTTGAACGACATCCACGCGGGTGAAGCCGCGGGCATCAGCTAGTACTCTATATGCTAAATATTACTGGCCCTTGTTGACAGCCAACAGCAGATTCTAAAATCTGGTAGCGATACTGTAACGTAGACAAATATAACTATTTTTGGAGTTATTCCGTTTAGTTTCTGTCAAGGATTATTGGAAAGGATTCCGAAGTTAAAGGAATTTTAACATGTTGTTTGGGGGTACACTAGAAAGACTGTCCCAGTTTACGACTTTGTTGACCCTGAGCTTACTTGTGGGGAGGACCAAAACCTCACTTGTTCTGACTTTTATCAGTTTCATTTCAGTCATGGGTTTAAAACTGAAAAAACTAAAAAGCAAAATTAAAAGGCTAAAAACCCGACTACGACAAAAAAAAGACCCTGAAAAAGTATGAAACAAGATTTTCAGGATAGAACAAAAAGAAAAGCCGTAGTCACACGGTATTAAAGTGTTTAGGTTGGTACCTATAACGTGTGACTACGGCTTTTCTTTTTGTTCTATCCTGAAAATCTTGTTTCATACATTTTCAGCGTCGTTTTTTTGTCGTAGTCGGGTTTTAGTTTTTACTTTTTATTATTTAAACAATTTTGGAGTTAATTTTTTTTTTTACTCTTGACTTTTTGTCCGCTAGAGGGCGTGATTTTAAATTTGAGCAATATTTTGGAAATGTACAAGTGAGGCCCTTTCAAATGATACCGAACACGGCGTATTTATCTCCATTTTTATTTTTTAAGCCTTACTTTTTGTGACACGTCACGTAGCCTATGTTCAGCGGAAAATTAAGACGGTTCTAACGATACCTCATAATTATGTCGAGTTCCGATAAGTAGATTAGAAGCTATGAGGGAACAGATGAAGATACACACATACATACATACAAACATTCATACATAGCCAGTCTGCAAAATCATAACCCTCCTTTGGCTTTGCCGTAGTCGGGTAAAAAATAAAAATAAACTGATAAGTAACTGTAAGAAGTTTTGGCCACCCAAATATGGGGGCACATGTTCCCGTCACCAGCATGACCAATAATTATAACTGTTATCAAATGTTTAAGAAGCCCTATATCACATCAAAAACCTTTAAGTTGTTAAGGTTATTTGTAATAAAATTTTGTATAGAAAATTTATGACGCTTTATTTGTTCAACTAACCACTGCCAAAAAGGAACATAATATGACGTAGTTGTTGTGTGTTGTGTCGCAGGGTGCCCAAGACGTTGATATTAATGCCTGATCAACATTAAGCTAGAAATACTAATAGTTATATAGTATTTTAAGATTTAAGAAATTTTATCGTACTTTGATCGACTATAAAGCAGTCTAGCCTTCAGGCCAATAGTGGTTTTATTTAATCACAAGCTGTACTATATCATATAACTGTGTTAGTCTGTAAATTAGCCTGAAAATAAATAAATGTTATATTATAGGAAGAATATGACACTTCAGTGACTTCTTAACATCACAACTTGTATTTATTCAACGCAAGTTTACTTACAAATAAACAATTTATAAGAGAACTTGTTGGAGACCTAATTTTCGATCAACAACTTCTTCATAACCTAATGAGACATAACATAACAACACCTGTAATCCCTGAGGTTTAACACCCAAATTTTTAAAGTTTTTTTTTATAATTTTACGATTGTTGATAATAAAAATCTCAAAGTCTAAGAAGCAAACATCTAAATACCCCTTTATTAAATAATTCGATAAAAAATATCACACAAAACCATATTCCGCGCGTCCCTGAAAGCTTTGAAAAGTAGGTCACAGTTCAAGTGGATCACGGTGCCACGCCATTTCTGTTAGTGTTTTGCCGGCACTCCGTTAGACAGCAGTCCCCGTGACCGCTGACGTTGGTCGAGTATCACCATCATGGACCATTATATTGAAACACCACCACCATCACCAGCCGACCTTTGGGAAATACCAGATGCGACGGTGGCCAGCATGCAAGATTATATGGCTGAACAGTTCAGATTAGTTGTAATGATGGATACTTCCATTCTGCCAGCCCTTGATAGACACGACTGTGAGTATTGTCTATTTTTTTTCCTTTGTACAAGATTTTTTTGTTTATTTTGGCTTCAGTTGATTTTATAAGAATCGGTTCTCAATTAAATATTCAAAATAAACTAGTGTTCCCTTTTCTATCGGTACTTTTGTAACTGTATCTTTAAAATCACCTTACAGAGCATCAGACCCTAGTGGGTAAATATTTAGCGGCGTAGAAGACACGCCAACAGGTTTCTCTCGATAAAAACTTTATAAAAGTGTCCCTTATTGTACTATTATAGTATTAAACTTCAATTTAGAAATAATAATACATGGTACGGTGTAATATGTACCGTTTTCAGAGTGTATTTAATCGTTATGACGAAGTGCAGTGAACATTTAGTGAGCTATACCTACGCAATAAATAATATTGTGTGCGTTCTAAGTTATTGATTACCCAAAGGGTTAGGTAGTGGAGTATCTATAGTACACACACATTTCACGAGATTTGTCACCGTTAAATGAGAAGCGAGAATATTGCCATCATCATCATCATCATCATCATTTTCTTGCCCATATTTCAAGTTTATTTGGCATTAACCGGGCATAAATCCAGAGTCCACGAAATACTACTGTACTGTACTGAGAAATTCCTGATGGAAAAAGCCCATTTTCCCGACCCGGGAGTCAAATCCAAGACCTCTTCCTCACCAGCCACGGTTGCGACCATAAGACCAACGACATAGTTTATTGTACTCATACACTATAGGAAATTACAGAAAAACAAAACCCACGTGTGCAAATGTAGTGCTAAAATTTTCGAGCGGAAAGAGTGTCAGACTTCTACTGATTAAAAACCACCCATGTTCCTATTTAGCCCTTTGTGTCGAGGCCGCGGTATCTCTTCCGAACAACCCGCAATGAGGTAGTCTTTATTAAATAACCCTTTCCTTGCAGTCGGTAAAAAAAAAATAACCCCTTTATGTAAACGGTTAACCAACGTTATAAAATCATGTCAAAGAAACCTAGAAAATGCTATCTTATTCGTCCTTTTGGGGTTACGACCCACGCATCCTAGGGGATTTTTGTACCTGTAGAGTCTTATAAATTGCATGTTATTCAGTTCAGTGGGGGTTGTTAGCGATCATTGTTGGGGTAAAATTGTTGGTCTAGCGGGGTGTCGGGATTCAACCCCTTTGGACAAAATTGTAGGCCATTTTCAAATTAAAATGTTGATTCGTGACACTTATGTGAAAGTATAATACATTGGTTATCAAAAAGAAGTTAAGTATCACTATGTCCTGCCTTGCAAGACGTACAAATAATTTAAAATCAACATATTATTACACGTTACATAGGCCTACATGGGCACTAATTACTTTTAAAATAATTAACATTAATACTTAGAGGCCTATGGGGGGAAGCAAAACATATATAAACAAGTATCTAGAAATCTACAAGGCCTACAAAATTATGTAATTTTGATTTTGATGTGTATAAAAACACACATTTAAATAAAACGCTAAACTGCTCTTTTTACCTAATACTTATTAAAAATTTCATCTTCTATCTTCTTATATTTGCTGTTCGTTAGTCTCGCTAAAACTCGAGAACGGCTGAACCGATTTGGATAATTTTAGTCTTGAAATATTCGTGAAAGTCCAGGGAAGGTTTAAACGGTGAGAAAGTGGTAGGTAGGTAGGCAGGGTAGTAGGTACGGTAGTAGGTAGAGTAGTAGGTAGGTACGGTAGTAGGTAGGGCAGTAGGTAGGTAGGGTAGTAGGTAGGTATTGCAACGCATGCCGGGAACAGCTAGTAACATATAATTTTTTTATGAATACAAAGTTTGAAAACAATGAAATTCAAAGTGTTGTATGGCTTCTTAGCTATTCAACACTTTTATTGTACCGTAGCAATGTAGCATTCATTCATTACGCGCTTTGTCGAATTTGATTAATTCTGAAAGTTTAGTATTTTGTTTTTACAAAACATAACGCCATAATCCTCGAAGGGTTAGGCAGCGGTGTAGCCATTAGTACAGGCATTAGCCATTTGTTTTAGTTCCATGAAATAGGAGATGAGACTTAACTTAAACTTGCATGTATATGTTTTTAACGTGAATGTTAGTTTTGACGTGATAACGTCTTATAATTCGATGGCCGGCTGCACGAACGAAAAAAGATGACGTCATGAGTCGTTACCTCGCTCTGAGGCGTTACCTCGCTCTGAGGCGTTCCATAGCATCGGCGTGTTAATTGTCGTTCCATAGCAACGGCGTGTTAATTGTTTGTTTATAGCAATGTAAGTGCTGTATTTTCTTATGACGTTGTCACGTTCAAGTATCGCCAGTAAACCGACTTTACAGACAACCGATTTTTTTTACTGTGATTGGTTTATCGACTAGTTAAGTACATAAGGGATGGGCTTGACCTAGGTCAGCCGCGCGATCTAAAGAGGCGTTTGTCCGGCAAGGCTGCATAATAGGATCGACCTATATTATGCACATGTGCATTAGGACCTCGTGGCTTAATAACAGCCGCCACTAGGGTCAATCTAGAGGTTAAGTCGCGTTTGGCTAGGATGGTCTGTGGATACCGAGTTTCCTACATGCCTCGGAAAGCACGTTAAGTTGTTGATCCCGCCTGCCTATCTATATATTTATATATACTAGCGGACGTCCCGCGGTTTCACCCGCGTATATATTACCATGTACTTATTTTGGAGGTCTGAATGATTTCTAAAAATTGGTTCATCCATTTGCCTGTGTCATCCTACTGAGCGGATGATTTTGATTTTGCGATGATTTTGCGATGCCCTGGGTATCCCAAAAATTGGAAATTGGGCATTGGCCCTGGTTGGCAAAATGGAGTGAACCACTGGTCGTTGGTTCTGTCAAGCTCGTAATTGGTAATTATATTTTTAACAAAAAGTTTAAGAATACTGCAACGGAGGGATTGATAACTACTTAAGGAAACAGTCAGTTCACTCATCATCATTATTTATTTTTAAACTTGCCACAATCTCGAAAAATTATGCATCATGTTCTGAACTGTTTATTATTATTATTATTAGCCTGTACTGTCTCACTGCAGGGCAAAGGCCTCCCTTCCCTCCTTCCACTTTTCGCAATCTAGTGCGATGATAGGGGCCAATCCTTTGAGAAGGAATCCAGCTCATCCCGCCATGTCCTTCTGGGTCTGCCGCGTTGTCGTTTCCTGCTGGTTGGTGTCCACTGAGTGGTAATTTTTGCCCATTGCTCCTCCGACATGCGGCAGATGTGACCAGCCCAGTTCCATTTCAACCCAGCAGCTGTATTGCCAGCATCGGCTATTTGGGTTTTCGAGCGAAGTATAGTGTTTCTGATGCGGTCCGTGAGTTTGACACCCAGTATACTTCGCTCCATAGCTCGTTGGCAGAGTGTTTATTTTGCAGAACTGTTTATGAGTTGTAATTAAATATTCGAAACCCGGATCAACTTCTACGCGGGAATTATTGGCTTCATGCGATAATCGGATCAACGACTGCCCGGGAAAAGATAAATCATTTATCGTCGTTGACATTCTGACACGATAGCCGCAAATAAATTAGCTCTCCGTTTTATACTTATTATTTATTAAGCGTTCGTTTTAGGTCATCAACAGCCTAATAATGTTCCCACTCCTGGGAAACAGGCCTCCTCTTGCCGGGGTTCGAACCCACCACCACTGGGCCACCGCTACTCTATTTTCTATGAATGTTAAATAAAATAAAATAAATTGTTCGTAAAGTCTTAAAACTATTTATGGGGGATGATGTGTGCTGTTGTCGTGCATTTTGAAATTACTTAATTAGATAAAAAAACCCGACTGAAAAAACGGAAAAGAAAAAAACAAGCACATTTTAAATTAAACAAAACTTGGAAGCAGGCGGGGTTCATTCTTTTTGGCCCTAAAAATCCACAATATTTCCTTGTTTTTAATTTTAATGTAGCGAGACAGACATACATACAGACACACGTCAAACACATAACCCTCCTTTTGGGCTTCGCCGCAGTCGGGTAAAAATAAAATAAAGCCGTCGCTCGAAAAATTCAAGTTTGGCGAATCAGTTATGACGGACTTGTATAATTTATTAAATAAGAACTTAAGAACAATAGGACAAAAGCAGCCGTAGCTCGTTGATGTCTTTTGTTAGCGATCTAATTTAGCCTAATTTACTTAAGTGTGCTGCGCGGGAGTTTAGCGTCGATCATAACGAATCTTTATTTTTTCTTTTTTGTGTTTTATAGCATCGAATTGGAATATTCTGTAATGCTGTTATAATTAGTGTTAAATAAATAAATAAAATTTATACTAGCAATGTGCAAGTTACTGTGCGACCACTGGCAATAATTTCCATAGCTAAAAAATATCGATATATTGAAATACAATAGAGTTACATTTTAAATAGCTGCATCGATTTCGCTCGAGGGGCATTCCCCTCAAATGGCTATCACTCTATTATTGACCATAGATTGGAAACATTTGTATGGCTACGACAGTTTCATTGGTCCAGCGTTGCTACGGAAACCTGTTCTTGCTCTTTTCCCCCTCTCAAAGGCTGATTTTCGCCAAATCTCATTTCAGTACATCTCCGTGACTAACGCCCGAATACTCGAACGTCACTCAATTTTAAGTTGCACTTAAATCTCGTGCTGTCTTTGTTACTTTAACGCAGAGTGAAACCCTGGGCAAATGATATCTAATAGGATATGTCCTATTAAAATTTAAAATTGAGTGACGTTCGAGTATTCGGGCGTAAGTTTCCATTTTTACCGACTACGGGACCCATAGTTTCACAAACTTAAACTGTTACCCTGTGAAGGTATTATTAGGTATCGAGATCAGATTCTATTTATGTAGCCCTTTTTGGATAGGTAACAAGGAAAAGTAAAAAGCCTAATTAGGAAACATACATGGCAACATAGGAGGAAAACGTACTTAGCAACACCAAGTGACCGGGTGACGTCCGGATGCTTCCTTGACGGCTAACAATTGACGAACGAATATTCTATTTTCGAAAAAGTTGTTGTTATGGCGATGGAACCACACCTTAGGGTGCTTTTCCACCAGAGATGCGCCATACAGCTATGCTGCGCACATTAATAGCTAAGCTGTGAAACTATGTGAACGTTTCCACTGATGCTATGCTATGTTTCGATAGTAGGGAAGATAGCATATTTAACACGCATCTTTCCATATAAAAAACATAGTATAGCTGAGTCCGTTTCCACCAGTGCTAAGCTATGTGCACCATTGAATATGATTGGTGGATATCAAACGCATCCATAGCAACGTAGCATTGCACATCTCTGGTGGAAAAGCACTCTAACATTTGGATTCTATTACCTACTAATTGAAAATTAAAATTGTTCCATAAGATAAGCAAAAGCTTTTCCCACAATTTTATAATTTCTTTGCCAGTTTTGTAAAACTACTATCTAGTGGTCGCAAGCGTGACTGTGTCCTATCAAAGTATTATTGCGCTTCTCTTGGGTCGTCTTGGCGGGGGCATTACCATGCCCGGTTTTGTCACCGGCTGATGCCATGATAATATACTCGCCTCCTGTTAAGTAGGGACTTAAACACAACTAGAACTAAAATCATCATCAGCCTATAATGTTCCCACTGCAGGGACTCAGGCCTCCTCTCTAGGAGAGGGGATGGGCTATAATCTACCACGCGTGCCCAGTGCGGGTTGGTACTAAAATATTACTGACGAAATATGGGTGCACTTTTAGGTTCACCTGTGCCTACTCGTTCGGAGTTTACAGTCGTGATGTTATGTTCTGTAAATATTGACCCCTGACGTCCGAGATATGGGTTCATTTTTCGAACCCAATGAGATACTTTGTTTAACAATCATTTTAGTATCACTGCTCTCAATGCAGTGATAGAACAGATATCTAAAACATGTGACATTCACACCTAGGGTCCCAGCAGTGGGAACATTATAAAGTGAACGACATCCACCACATAAAGCGCCGGTTTAGTTTAATAAAAGAATACGCTGTACATAGCTGCATTTTTCATCATTACGAGTCGAAGTTAGCCGTCACTTGTGACTTTTGTAGCAATTGTGTTTCATTACCCCCTCGCTCCTATCGTCATTTTCATGATAGAACATGTAACCAGATACATAGTCTGTGCATCCACGTAGGTAGCAAGAGCGTGATCTATAGTAGGTAATCAGTCTGTCTCGGATATCCCTATAATAATATAGGCGGTATAGGATGAAACCGTACACGTAACATCAATGTAACAAGTTCATTATAAGCATAAATAATAAATACTATCGATTTCGATGCGGCAAAATTACTATCTATCACATTTTTAAAATTACCCATTGATATGAATAAAGTGTTAAAGACTCTACACATTACAACACAAGTATTATTTATTACTCACTGGGGTTGTTTTATTCACATGTGTTAATTTTATCTTTGAGACAAAATAAACAATTTTATTTTATTACACCGAACCAACCATAGGACCAACTGACAGTCAACGCAGAACGTATTAAATTATATTTGGGCAAACATTATAAAATGGACCGCGATATTTAAGCAAAATAAATCATATTACATACTTAGGATACTTTGCCGTACTTTACTTTATTATTTTTTAACATCTATTACTTAAAATGTATGTTTATAATGCCATTAATTACTTTTATTTTATTTTGTAGCTGACGATGATAAACAAACTAGTGAAAGCTCTCAAGATGAACCACAAGACCAGAACACCCAGCCTCCAGAAACGACAAAGGATGATTGTAAACAAACAATTGAAAGCCCTACAGATGAAAACCAGAAGAACATGGCCCCTAAAGATGAAAATAAGAAAAACATTGCCCCTAAAGATGAAAACAAGAAGAACATGGCCCCTAAAGATGAAAACAAGAAGAACATGGCCCCTAAAGATGAAAACAAGAAGAACATGGCCCCTAAAGATGAAAACAAGAAGAACATGGCCCCTAAAGATGAAAACAAGAAGAACATGGCTCCTAAAACGGAAACGGAAAGGACAAACCGGACATTCATCCGAAGATCAAAATCAGCAGAAAAATGAAAATAAAATGGCGTTTTTTATTGTTTTGTACCCTTTTTACAAAAAATGAAAACTGGGAACTATAGTGATGATGAATAAACTGACATTGCCAAAGAAGATCATGTGATACAATTAAACACTTTGCTTCAAGAGTCTTACAGCGATATTGAGGTCGACGACACTTCTCCAATATTAGACAACCCGCAAAAAAACCCAAAGCAGCAGAAATAAAAGCACAGTCATCAACAGCTGCTACTTTTAGGATCCCGATTATTTCTGTTCAAACATTTCCGATACTTGCCCCTACATAACTCAACGCCATACGCGTGTAATGGGAGGTATTCCCATCTGAGCACCTACGCTTAGAGCACCAAAGCTATACCCATCTGAGCACCTACGCTTAGAGCACCAAAGCTATACCCATCAGAGCACCAATAAATATTTTGACGTGGTGCTTTAATGGGAACAATGTGAGGTGTGTCCCGATAAATGGTGATTGCTAGTGCAACGCCAAGACTAGTTAAGATATAGGTATGTTACTTTTTAACCGACCTCCGAAAACGAGGAGGTCTTCAATGTGTCTGTATGTTTTTCGTTATAATACACTTGTGCCAAGTAAACTAAATGTCTGTAAACATTTTAAGTATTTTATTTAGATAAACTACCTATTTTTTTAAAACTACAGAAGGACATCAATAAGCTTCTTCTTAACGCTGTCAGCTGGTAATGTGCCCAAGTAAATCCAGTCCTTAGGTCACGGGAAGCGATTCTCACGATTTATATTGATTCATGTTGTTGACTCTTGTTGGCAAAAGAACCACTTTTTTTTACACTGTGCAATGAATGGTTAGTCCTACCTAGGTCAACCTAGGAGGTAGTCGTCTGCTTAACCGGACCGCGTGGTAGATGCCTCGAGTGTAAGGCCTCCAGCCAGCACAAAAAACCTTATACACTAAGCAACTACACTCTAAGGGCACCCGTTGTGGGGTACCAGCCTCGGCTTAAGGCGTCGTCACTGGGAAAGTACATCAAAGGGGCTTGATCGGAATTAACAATATTTAATTAAATATTGTTAATTCCGATCGAGAATAAATTTTAGAACTATAGAGTCCCTGCATCGTGCGCTGGCTCGAGCAAAGTCGGAGAGGACAAGGATTGGAGTGATGCGGCTTTTACGGCGAGGACGGAATGACGGCTGGTATCGTCAGTATTTTTTTAGTAATGACAGTCTGTATCTGGATCGTTGATATGGATTATTCCTAACCTAACCCGAAATCTTAACCCGGTAGCAGGTTAGGTTAAGAACTCGATAAAAATAAGAATATATTCCTAACGTAACTCTATTCCTAACCTGACCCGATGTATCGTTCCTATCCTAACCCGACCAAGTGGAAATTATGTTTTTTCCTACTCCGCCGCTATTCTTTTCTAATTAATTTCGTTGCGGGATCCAAGACAGTTAAATCGCTTCTCTGGGACTTTGTCGAGCTTCATTGTCTCGGCGCTTTTCTTGTGGTCGCCACTGTTTATTCTGGCTAACAGGAGTTACAGTGGTTTGGGAATAGTGTGGCGGGCTTGTCCCAAAAAAAAAAAAATCCTAACCCATATAATAGGTTTCCCGCTCCTATTTCTCAGAATAATAGATTATGAGATTCCTATTTAAAATATACAATATACCTCTTTCATGTTTCTGGCATCCTGGTGGTAGTTTATAAATATTAAACTATGATTTGTTTTATAGGTACCTACCATTTATTCTGAGAAAGAGAAGCGGGAAACCTATCGCAATTCGGGTTAGGATAGGAACGATACATCGGGTCAGGTTTTTTTATCGAGTTCTTAACCTAACCTGCTACCGGGTTAAGATTTTGGGTCAGGTTAGGAATAATCCGTTTATTTTGTTGCCAAAATAGACGGTCCAGATTAGAGTTAAAAAAGCAGGAAAGATTCCCGTTTCGTTCCAATTCCATTGTTGTTTTTAATGTTTCTTTCGAAACTTCAAGAACATTTTTACTCTTTCACTAAAGCTCAAAAAACAACTATTTCCAAAATTTTAATCTCTAGTTTAAATTTCATCAACAGTAATGCGGACTTCCTAGTATTTTGCCAGTTACCCATTTCTATATTATCAGAAAAACATTTATAAAACAATAAGCTAACCAAACTAACAAATACTATTGTCCGAACCTAAATAATATTTCCAAATAACGTTGAATATATTCGTATTTCACTGGAAAATTGAAAACCTTTTTGAATTAATGCGAACGGTATTTTTACGAGAGGCAGAGCAAACAATTGTCTGATCTCGTGACAATGTTAAAACTCTGGTGTAAATTGCACGTATCCGAGGCAAACCCCCCCCCCCCCCCCCGCCCTTCCCCCGAGGCAAATTGTTCCTGGAAGGTATGTGAGGAGGCATGAGATTGACCTAGCAGAGTAGGACAGTACAGGCTGAATAAAAAAGTCTCCACTTGGTCGCTGCACTTTGCATTGGGTGTCCAAAGTTTGAACAAGAAACATATCGACTCTGAAAGACCCTCGTTAGGTTCGAACCCTCCATAGCTAACAAGTTGCGGTGGGTGCGAACCTAAGCAAGATATTCAAATATTGAAGTACCGAAAAACATTTTTTTGGTTGACAAACATCAATGAAACTATTTATCGGTACTCGTACTATTTGCAGTATTGCAAAGTCAACAAGCCACCGGCACCGTTCATAAAGAAAAATAATTATAAAAAATACCGTAACAAAAGAGACGACTTTTCGTCTCTTTTGTTACGGTATTTTTTATAATTAGCATCAAACACAGTGTTCTTTTTTGTGGATTCAATGAATTCTTATTTATCATCACTTTCCTAACTATGATGGGGTTAGCCTCCAGTCTAACCAAATGCAGTTGAATACTAATCTTTTACATGAAGCGACTGCCTATCTGACCTCAACAACCTAATTAGTATGCAGCAATATGCCAACTCTTAGTAAGTCTGGTTGTCAGACTTTCAGTCCACTACCTGAAACGACTGCCAAAGATCTACAAATTACTGTTGGGATTAACGGCATAACGTACTTTCCCAGACACAGAGAAAGAAAGAAAGAAAATGTATTTATTAGTCTCACACAGGACAAAACAATTTGATAAAAAAAACAATAACACAGAAAACACAATAAACAGTAAACCTTAAAACATAATAAATTAATACATTATATTTTGACGGCACGGTTGGCGCAGTTGCTCAAGCCATGGACTGCTGCACTGCGTGTCGCGGGTTCGATCCCCGCACGGATCAAATATTTGTATGGCCTACAGATAGTTGTTTCGGGTCTGGGTATTTGTGTATGTGAGTTTAATGTTTGTGAACGCACCCACGATACAGGAGAAATTCCTAGTGTGGGGCAACGTTTAAAAAAAAAAAAACCAACTTAGTCCTGTACGAGGCCAAAAGGCCACTATCTCAGCATGGTGCTGTGACATTTATGACAGAAACTCGGTTTGTAATGACGGACCAACCTAGGCAAGCGTGTCTTAACCTGAAGATTGATCCGAGCGGCTGTTATTATCTAGCCACGAGTTCAGGTCTAAAAGTAACCAATGACAACAAAAAAGTCGTTGAACAAAAATGTGTCAAGGCATCAATGTTACTCAAAATACTCTTTTTCCGATGCACAAAGGTTTGAGTTACCAATTAAAAGTATTTCCGAGCGGCTACAATGTATTTTACTCGCAGGCGCTTTGTTCAATTAACAAGAGGTTTCAATTTGTTTCGTGACGTGTAAAAGCATAAGTCGCACTGATAGCGATAAGCGGGAATGGTTAAGAGCTAGAAACTAAAACCTTTTCAAAATAGATGTAACTATGTTTTCAATACACTTCCTCGAAAACTAGCTCTTATTGCACTACGATTAGGTTCGACATGCATCATATTTCGCACGCGTGCGGTAATAAGAATACAGCGTGCTGTAATATTATTACCGCACGCTGTAATCATAGAGCAGCGGTAATTCGATTAAAACTTATGAAATTAAAAAAAAAAACACCACTGACTATTATAGAGCAGGCGTGTTTTTTTTTTAATCTCGCCATTTTGATCTGCGTCTTTACAGCGTAAATATTTTTTGAATATTTAAATTGTGTTTGTAAAAAGAATACTACTACTAAACGTAAATATTTTAAACAATTATTTACTTTTATGAACAAGTAAGCATTTTTTTGTGTTCTTAATTAAAAAATATTTAAATTTTATATTTTTCCTGTGAGGCTGTTTGGCGGCTTTATACCTTTGCTTCTTTTTCAACCTGGCGAAATCAAACCGCGGAAAAAAAGTAAATTAAATCATAGTCTCATCAAATTTGTTGACAAAAACACATAACGTTTTTAGTTAATTTCTTCGAAAGTGTATTGAAAAACGTCGTTTGATACACGTGGGAATTTGTTATTGCATTTCTCGACCCCATGAACACCCTCGCCATACGGCTCGGGTGTTCAATCTGCCTCGAATGCAATAACAAACTTTCCGCACTTGTATCAAAATGTACTATTAGGTAACGGGTATATATCTAGCTTTGGAAGATTGTTTATTATACGGCTATATCTTTAGAAGTCCGCCATATTGTATTTAGAATGACGTTACTTACACCCGTATTTATAAACAAGTATTACTATTACTTGAGTAAATGTCATTGTTTAAGATACGATTTTTTCTCTGTAGTTTAGTAATTCCTTAACGTTAGAACTATCATACGTTAGAATTCTTAGTTTTGCTTTCATTGACGGTTTTAACTTCGTTTAAATTCTTGACCATTGCATAAAAATATTTGCATAAGTAATTACTTAAGTCCAAGTAATTACTTTGACTTGACTATAAATACGGGGGTTAGTGTTATGCATTGACATCTAAACTAATAATTGTATTGGTCATCTTGGTATGATATACTGAATTTACCTCATCAGTCTGTCGAAGACTGTCCCTTACACCCTGAGGTACTCGGTCCTAACTGAATGATGTCTGCGAAAACCTTTGCAAATCAAAGATTATATTTGAATGGAAAAGGAAAATGAAAATTACTAAATAATGACATTTCTGTCTGTCTGAAAATGAATGAGATTCATTTAGACTTTATTTTATTTACAAACTAAAATTTACAGAACAGAAAAAGTTAATAAAATCACAAGTATCAAAAAGGGAAAAATTACAGGGTATCAAAAAATTCGTCCACACCACTGTCAACAGAAAAAGTGTCCAGAAGGTTGGCCGCATTCCCACGTTGGATGGCAATGCTGATTCTTTAAATGGTAAATAAAAAAAGGTAAAAAAGGTATTTTCAATACACTTCCTCGAAAACTAGCTCTTATTGCACTACGATTAGGTTCGACATGCATCATATTTCGCACGCGTGCGGTAATAAGAATACAGCGTGCTGTAATATTATTACCGCACGCTGTAATCATAGAGCAGCGATAATTCGATTAAAACTTATGAAATTAAAAAAAAAAACACCACTGACTATTATAGAGCAGGCGTGTTTTTTTTTTAATCTCGCCATTTTGATCTGCGTCTTTACAGCGTAAATATTTTTTGAATATTTAAATTGTGTTTGTAAAAAGAATACTACTAATAAACGTAAATATTTTAAACAATTATTTACTTTTATGAACAAGTAAGCATTTTTTTGTGTTCTTAATTAAAAAATATTTAAATTTTATATTTTTCCTGTGAGGCTGTTTGGCGGCTTTATACCTTTGCTTCTTTTTCAACCTGGCGAAATCAAACCGCGGAAAAAAAGTAAATTAAATCATAGTCTCATCAAATTTGTTGACAAAAACACATAACGTTTTTAGTTAATTTCTTCGAAAGTGTATTGAAAAACGTCGTTTGATACACGTGGGAATTTGTTATTGCATTTCTCGACCCCATGAACACCCTCGCCATACGGCTCGGGTGTTCAATCTGCCTCGAATGCAATAACAAACTTTCCGCACTTGTATCAAAATGTACTATTACAAGGCAGATATGAGTGGCAACGCTGGGAGGGGATGCCCCAGAAAGACATACACTGATCTTATTGGTGCCGTTCTGCAGAAAGGACAGGTTCGTAGTACTCGTAACCGGCGTGCGTGTATGACCAGATGTATGAATGTGGACGAGGCAAAAGGAGAATGTAAGGATCGTAGCAAGTGGCGTTCTGTGGTTTCTGCCTACCCCCATGGGAAAAGGATGCGAGTTTATAGTAATAAAGTATGTATGTACCTATGTTTAGCGCCATCTGGCATCATTTACATGCGTCGTATGTATAATGCACAGATTTTGTGACCCTGTCTTATGATTTCTCTAGACAAACATTGACAATGCTTGAAAACAATAGAATATCGGCACCAGTTTTGTTTAACTAGGAAACATCAAAAATGAGAAGGATAATAATAATAATATATTATGGGTAGTTTCCTTTATTTATTGTAATACAAACTTTATAAACAATCTTTACAAAAACATTTAAAAATATTAAAAAATTGTAGCCCACGGTTATCGGGAACAAGGTCCAAGCTATCAGCGGCGGCGGTCAAGGCTCCAGAGAAAGGAACCTCCTAACAATACGAGCCGTGTCCAGGAGTACCGCTTTCTACATCAAGCCCTTGAGCCAGCTGCCCAACTAATAATATAGTCATTGTTTTTGTAAAGAATACTTAAAAATATGCTAATAAATAAAGGAAATTATAGTCAAAGACGAGTATACAGAAGTAACTGGTACCTACGTCATCTCTGGATTTTGAAAAAGTGGCAATTGGGTCAACTGTAACTTCGGAAGAATTTTCCAGTTTGATTTCAGGTGAAGCCAAAAAAATCGTGTTCGAATCGAACGTAAGAAAATAAAGAGTTGGGGTTATATTTTTATATAACCCCAACTCTTTATTTTCTTGCGTTCTAAAACAGTTTTTACCTGTATCAAAAAGGAATGTATTACAGGGCGACAAAAATTCATCCAGAAATCGCCAGAGCGTTTAAAATGGCCACTTTAGATTCGATTTAATATGAACTGCGTAAAAAAGCGTAAAATGAACCTTTCATAATAGTAACTGCGGTTGTGACCATTTTACGAATCTTAACGCAAATTATATTATTTTCCTACTATGATTATTTTTCCTAAATAGTAACAGACGCAGTTACTGTTGCAAAGTGAAGATCAGCATTGACAGCATTGCTATCTAACATGGCAATACTGCTACTTTTCCTGAATTTTATAACGCCCTGTTATTCCTCCCTTTTTTTGATACAATAAAATATCATCATAAAATATGTACTTACAAGTACATATTTATCATCACATCATAAAATATGTACTTACAAGTACATATTTATCATCACATCATAAAATATGTACTTGTAAGTACATATTTTAAGATAAGATAAGATTTTTATTCTAGAAATTGTAAAATCTTTTTACCTAGCTTTGAAATAAAATCTACGAGAAAAATGACTACCTACACAATATCTAATTGACATAAGCCCTATATTCAATTTCAATTCGATTGGTGTGTTTGATTCTCAGGTCCGACATAACCCCCGCTCGCCCCAGGCGGAGGGTATCCATGAGGATTTTCCCACTCAAAAAAAAAAAAAAAAAAAAGGTCGGGCAAAGTGTTATTGGGTTTATCCATCAGGAATATCACTGAGCCTGGATTTGTGCCCTTTTGATGACTATAGGCTCGCCTATTACATGGGACTGAAGCTGGTGAAATGTGGGTACCTAAACCTCTGCCAAATCCTTCAGGAATAACTGGTGTGACGTTCTGTTATGTAACATTTTTTTTTTTTATTTTTTTTTTATTATAAATGGGCTTGCTCTTGACTTCAATCTTGCCCTAAGGGCATAGATGATGTCGACGATGGAACGAGCTTACCCAGTAGAAGCCTGTTTACTCGCGACTTAAACAGAACTTTTTAACATGAATGTTGAAAAGTTTAGAAATTAACAAGTGTAAGTATTTCTGATATATTCAGCTATGCGAACTCCACTCGCTGATGCAGTCATAAGGTCGTCAAGTGTACAGGTGTCAGGGCATGCAGCGATTTAACAGTTTGCCATCGACACGCTAAGAAGAACAAGTGTATTGATGATTTCCGATACCAGTTTTTAATCATATTAAAATCACTACTTATTAATATTATAAATCAAAGTCTTCCGCCGCGTCAGTCTGTCTGTCTGTTCGCAATAAACTCAAAATACTACACCGATATTCTTGCTGTTTTCACCAGTAGATAGAGTGGTTCTCGAGGAAGGTTTAATTTAGAAACGGACGATGCCGCGGGCATCAGTTAGTAAAATGTAAAATAAAACCTTCCGTGTTCTGAGTTCCAAGAACAGTATATTATAGTTGTGTTTTATGAGGTTATAATCAATTGAGTTATCATGAAATAGTTAAACTGAAATTATTCAACCGTTTCGCAAATATTTTAATAATTTAGAATTCGTGCAATGTGGATCCGCTCATGATTGAATATTAAATACCAATTAATTACTGGAAAAGCATCATTATTGGTAGTACTTTTGATTGGATTTAGTTAAATATTAATGTACTTATTCGTTTTCAGTAACTGGTATTTATTTGCACATTTAAACTAACTTATGAGTTAATTCAAATCCTAATATTAATTTTACAAAATACTTTTACTCGTCAAATAATAATGTTATGTTTTTAAACTATGTGTAGAGTAGCCAGTTATAAAACACTGGTCCATCGACCAGTGTTTTATACCTGGCTACTCTGAGAAGAAACAGCCAAAACAAACTCAGAGGTCACTGTCTCTTTTAAAGGTCAGATATTCCCAACAATGTTGAGGTCGGCTTCCGTATCGAGTGTAAATGCCGCACCGGCACTGCCTTTCGGATCTCCACAACCCAGTAACTGGGTAATATGATACCCCGGGGTAACCGTGGTTGTCAGTTTCGGGCCACTGACTACCTGTATCGACTGCCACAGATCTTCAATCTTCAAATGAGAGCCGGGACCAACAGCGTAACGTGCTTTTCGAGGCACTCAGAAGACTCGTTAATATGTAATGTCTGTCACCTGTCCATGGGCTGACCTCGAAAAACACTGCTTCTTTAAGATCGACAAGGGTGGCTACTAAGTTGTTTAGATACGAACCATAATTCTATACTTACTTTGTGTAGGTATTAATTAAATATTTATGTTTGTTTGCCCACAGACCCCTCTTCCTACGCGGTAGACAGCGCGACCAACGGAGCAGTCTCTAAGACTGCGACCCCTTGCAAAGTTTGTGGTGACAAAGCTTCTGGATATCACTACGGCGTTACATCGTGCGAGGGATGTAAGGTAAGCGGAATTCACTGATTTACTGTACATATATTGTTCGAACACAGGTTGGCATTTAGCTCTTTCCCACTGCTGGGACGCTGGCCTCTTCCCTAGGAAGGGGAGCGGTGAGTAATAATTTGGCACTTGGCAAAGTTCTTCAAAGAATTTCTCGTAGAATAATGACTGGAAATCAGAGATATGAGTTAGTACGGGTATGGGTACAAAATATCAGTTTTGTTACGTAATAACTATGAAAATTAAATCAGTTTAGCATAACATCACGCACTCACATTAGTTTAAGGCCGGCTCACTGCAAGTTGGTACATATCACGTTGTGGTTATAGACCACTAGGTAGACCAGAGCTGAGCTTTCAAAAAAGGTAAAAAGTAAAACAAAATTAGTAGACTTCAGAAGCTGATTTTCCTTCCTAAGTTTATTTTTCTCATTTTTTGTGTTTTAGTTTTTGTTGAAATCGGTTTTATTTTTTGTAAAAAAGTTTTTATTATGTCCCAAACACATTTTTATAAATTAACTTCCCCACTACTATGTGAAATACCTTTTGATGGGCTAAAATTTAACGGAGGTCGCTCAGGTAAATAAGTTATCTTAAAAAATAGCAATAAATAGGCATCTAGACATATTATAATTTCTTGTATTATTACTCGTTATTTCGTAGCAGCTGATTTTGCATTTTCTGAGAAAATTTAATTATTTTTAATTTTTTTTTTTTTATTGCATTGTAATCGTTAATTTCTAATACTTACATCATTTGACTTGTTTAATTCATTTACTGATTTTTTAAGTTGTGCATTTTCTATGTTTAAGTTCTCTATCTCTTTGGCTGAGGCTACATTAGGCCGCGACGCGACCTGCGACACTTGAGCGATTAAATCAAGTAAATGAATGCTCACGTATATGGCTACACCGTACATCGCCTTTTTTTCTCTATTTTCTCTTCGCTCTTCCAGTCGCATCGCAAATCGCTGCCTATTGTAGCCTCAGCCTTAGTGTGCCAAGTTGTGAAGTAAGTTGTGTGCAATTTGGTTTTGTAGTTCCTGTACTTTTAATTTGTTTACCTCTCTCTCTTCAAGACTCCGACCTTTCAAGGCTGCTTTCTTAGGCCATTTGTAAAGAACGTGTCTTTGTTTTTCTGAACGCTATGTTCGCAAAGAAGTTCATTGTCGAATGAAATTAAATATTCTTAAATTCAGATAAAAATGGCAATGCCGCCAGTCTTTTGGGCACATTAGCTGGCAGCGTTGAGGAGCAGTTTTTTGATGCCTTTTTATAGTTTTTGTTAGTTTATTTCATCATCATAATTTTAGCCAAAACTGCTGGACATAAACCTCCCCCAACGTGTCAATAAGTTCGTTTGCCATCTGAATGCAACTCGGTACATTTATACCACTTAGTTCTCAGGATGGCGTTGTGATCGAATTAGATCGCGCTATGGTTACGTTACGTCGAAAGCATGACCCGGCCCGGTGAAAAATTCCGTTTTCAGAGTTATATGTATTTTTCTACTTTTCTACTTAGTATAATGTAAGGTAGATAAGGTAGAATAAGATGGGTTAATTTACCCCCTGTTGGCAGTCAGGGGGGGCACTCCTTGGTATTTTTGTTAGTCGCGTTCAACGCGGCCCGATAATGCATTGAAACACCACTTATCCATGAGATAAGTACTGACTATCTTCTTATAAGCTCATCAATATTTACTCCAATTCACCTCCCTCGTTATTTTTTTTATTGTAACTCACTCTCCCACTGCTGGGACACAGGTCTCCTCTCTATGAGAAGATATATTTTACATTTATAGTATTCACCAGCGTGATTATTGTTCACCGGTGTAATTATTGCCAGTTTCAACGACAATTCACTTAGAATGACAGTATTATTTTAAGTTACCTATCAGGGTCTGGATTTTAGTCCTTAATAACTTCATTGCTTGTTAATATTTTCACTAGATAACATTAGGAATGGAAGAAGTGGATGGAAGCCTTTGCCCAGGAGTGAGAAAGCGCAGCCTAGAAAAAAAACTTTGCATTTGCATTCCATTTGAGCATTAGTATAGTCTCACTTTCACTAATTGACGACTTCAGAGCACTTAATTTGTTCAGAAATTATTTTAAATTATTATTTAATACGGAGCTTGTATGGATCAGAATGCTGGGCCACAAAAGGGATAAATGTAAGGCAATTGCATGTGGCTGAGATGAGAATGCTAAGAGGGATGACGCGAAAGGATAAAATAAGAAATGAGTACATAAGAGGAAGTCTGAAAGTGGCGCCAGTGAATGAAAACTTGATTGGTAATCGATTGTCGTGGTATGGACATTGTGATGCGAAGGAATGAAGGAAATGTTGTGAGGAAAATGTTGAGTATGAATGTAGATGGCTATAAAAGGAGAGGAAGACCAAAGAAACGATGAATGGACTGTGTGAAGGATGATATGGCTAGACAGGAGGTGACTGCTGAGATGAAGAAGAAGAAGACATGTTGCGCCGACCCCAAATGAATTGGGATAAGGGCTGGAGAATGATGATGAATGACGGAGCTTGCAGGTTCAATGACAGCTAACAATTCTATCATTTTCAACTGATCATCATCACGCCTGTAATCCCGAAGGGTTAAGTAGAGGCGTAATTAATAGTACATCAACATTTTCACTAGTTATATTCCAGTTTCATGTAATACGGGACGAGCCTATTGCCATTAACCGTGCATAAATCCAGACTGCGTGACTGCTACTCGCAAATTCCTGATGAAAAAATTCAATAACAATTTACCCGACTCGGGTATCGAACCCGAGACATCCTGCTCAGCAGTCGCACCTGCTACCTCTACCTCTCTTAGATATTCCAGCATGGCTGATTCATTGTATTTCCCACTAGCTTTCGCCAGCGGCTTTGCCCGCGTGAATATGACGATTTTCCAAACAAACTTTCACCCCCTATTTAACTATCTTAGGGGTTGAATTTCGTAAAATCCTTCCTTATTCCTTATCTACATTATAAAGGGAACCTCTGTGCAAAATTTCAGCTTTCTAGGTCCAAGGGTTTGGGCTGGGCGTTGATGAGTCAGTCAGTCAGGACTTCTTATATAATATATCATCGTAAATGCAAGAAAAAATCCGGACACTGTCATTAAACTTCCCTTCCATTACAAGAATCTAAAGAATCTTAAAGCACTGAACTACTTGTTCAGGCAACTGTGGGCTACGGGTTGTTCAAAAGAGACACCGCGGCCTCGACACAAAAAGGCAATTGGTATTCAATAAATTGTCTTTCTAGTGTTGAGGTACATTTTTGCTTAGCTAACTTGCAATGCCCTTGTTCATACGAATATAACTGACCCTAATTAGGTACCTCATACAATATGTAAGGGTCGCCACTCGCCAGGCCCTAAGTTGCAGTTATTACCGCCTATTTATCACCCTATTACTGTTGGTTTTCTTGACAGAAGTCAATAGTCGCTTGTGGTAAAGATGGATGTGGTATAATCATGACCTATAACGAGAAACGAATTAAAAGGGGTGTAAATGTTTAATCTCCCCGTCAATGCGATCGTCTATTTGTTCTAGACCATGCCTTCTCCCTAGTTACGGAAATATTGGACTTAACAAATTTTTCACAGCTGTTTGTAGAACACCTACTTACTAGTTTTTCAGGTTATTTTACTTAAATTACCTCCATTACCGGTTACTATTTAAAGCATCCACTAGCAATGTTTTAAGAGTGCTACAATGAGTTTTACCCTTAAATGTGGTCTTTCACCTAAAAAATGTAGGGGTACTTAGTTTGATGTACATAAAGCTTGGTGCATGCAGTGGTGGCCCAGTGGTGGCGACCCCGACTTACGAACAGTGTGCATCAGTGTGTGCAACAGTCGTGGGTTCGAACCCCGTCAGGCGCATTACTTTGTGTAATTTATTTCATCACCACTGCTCTCAAAACGGTGAAGGAAAACATCGTGAGGAAACCGGCATGTCTTAGAACCAAAAAAATTCGAAGACATTGTGACATCTACCAATCCGCACTGGACCCGCGTGGTAGATTATAGTCCATCACATGGGTGGTGGTGGGAACATTGTAGGCTGACGATGACCGCTTGTAAAGTCACTCTAAAAATTGTTCTGATACTCGTACATGTTTTGAATAATAAGTGGGCTATGGCGGTATGTAAAGTTATAACATTAAAAACTTGTGTTAATAACAAAAAAGTGAAAAATAAAAAATCAGCGTCTGAAGTTTTTTATTAGATTTTTATTTTTCACTTTTTTGTGTTTTATTTTTGTCGAAGTCGGTTTTATTTTTTGGAAAAAAGTTTTTATTTTTCACTTTTTAGTGGTTCACATGTGCTTACCCCTTCACAACGTACCGGCGTGATGTTATGTTATGAACTGGTATAAACAATAGACAGTCATGAGATTTCAGCAATCCCAGTCCATTTGCTATCATTAATTGAGGAGTTCCGTTGCCTATCTCCGAAGTTCTTAATCAGATCTTCACCAAATAGTTTTTATAACCTTTGAAATGAGTATATTATGTTGTGTGATGGCGTAAACAATGCTTAGATATGCTATAGCAACAATCGCGGTTAATCTGCTGTTATTTATTGAAGAGTTCCCCCGATTTCTACAAGATCCCAACATCAGATATTGAAATGGTGACAATGGGACCACACGGGAAGCACCAGCTTTCAAATGAAAAAATAATCATGAAAATCAGTTCACCCAGTCGCAAGTTATGAGTTAACAAACAAAAACAAAATACAGTCGAATTGATAACCTCCTCCTTTTTTTGAAGTCGGTTAAAAAAGAAAACTGTGATTTTTGACTTTAGAAACTCGTGGCTTAAAAATTATTGTCATTTGGGTCGTTACATCTTTTGGTTAAGCTTCGCTGGCCTAGGTTAGTCAGTGGATGAGTGACCGCCCATTACATATCGAGTTTCTTCCGTTCCTCAGAAAGCACAGACGTGTTGTTAGTCATGGCTGCCGTATCTTTGCTTGTCGTTAAAGGTAGTCCGTGACTGAAAGTCTGACACCAGGCTTACCAAAGGGTATCGTCTTAACTAGGTTGTGGAGGTCAGATAGGTAATCGCTCCATGTAACATACTGGTATTCAGCTGCATCTGGTTAGACTGGGGTATGACATTCATAAATCAAAATCAAAATTCATTTATTCAAACTAGGCTGAAAATCAGCACTTTTCGAAGGTCAAAATTTACTTTACTTTACTACAGTGAAAGTTGGTTAACTGGGACTTGGATAAGTGAGAAACCTCTTTATCTGAAACTCATAGGGGTCCCGTGAGACAGATTTGAATATCTGAGACACATTTAACCAGGTTTCACTGTATTTACATTTTTATAAGACAGTCCCCCAAAACGCCCAAAACGCCAAAACGCCGCAAACGCCGCATAATTTCAAAGCATTAATTATTGCCTGAGTAGCGATGAACGCTGGTTGCGGACTGCGGTTCTATGAGTCACGAGTTCAAACCCCACCGGCTACATGTCTTTTTCTAAGTAATTTTAAACTTAAAACTCCACCAATAAGGAATAGTTATAACGACGACCGCGGATTTGAAGGACACATAGCAGCTCAAACTGTAATCAAGGACAGACGTGTGTCACTCCTTGAGCGACCGTTGACCATATACCGTCATCTCAAAATATAAATTGGTTGAGACCAAAAAATATTGTTTTTAGTGAAATATTCAACAATATACGGGTGAGTTATTATTTAATTCCGCTATTATTAACTGTTTTCTAGTTCTTTCTGGGTTAATTACTACTTTTACTTAAACGGTGATTATTACTTGTTATATACATCTTACCCTCACGGCCTTTTAGTTGTTGAGGATTTATGAAAATTTTCCAAAAAGTGCACATGACAAACCGTATGTAAACTTTATTTTTATTGTTTTAATATTGCCACAACATTACTGGTGGAGAACCTACGCCAGCTGGCTGTTCTTTTTTTGGACTGGAAGGGTTCCAGTCCAAAAAAACGCCTCCCTGGCGCCCTCTTACTTACAGTTAGATTTAAGTAGTTAAGGTTTGAGCATATTCCCCTCGGGGCTGCGGGTTGTTCGAAAGAGATACCGCGGCCTCGACACAAATGGCTAAGAAGGAACATGGGTGGTTTTTCGTCAGTACAAGTTTGACACTCCCTACCTACTCTACATGTTAGTTAAGGTATACTGATCGTCTGGAACGTTCTATGTTTAATACATGTTGTGTAGAAACTATAAGATGCTTTATTTGTTCAACCAACCACCGCCTAAAGTGGAACGTAACAAAACGGGAAATGGCTAGGCAGATGATGATTTTTTAGGTTATATATAGTACTTGACAAACGCAAACGTGCACGTAAACTAAGTACAAACTAACCGAAGACTTAACTCCATAACTGAGTCTAGTAACAAAATTGGCGGCTTCCGTTAAAAAAATTGTGAATGTGAATTTTTAAATGTCTGTGAACACACCCACGATACCGGAGAAATTTCTAGTGTGGGCCAACGTTTTTTTTTTTTTTTAAATTAAGTAAATTAATCATTCGAGTGTTTAGGTTTTCACTTTTTTCCAGTGGCGGTAGGCAGAAATTACAAGCCAATTCTAACGTTATACTAACTTTTTTTTGTTCTGTTTGAAAATCTTAATGGATGTTCTCGGCCCTGAGGCAAGTGGGAAGGTCTGTCTAAAACCAACCCCAGTGGTTTTATTTTTCAGGGGTGGGAAATCATCAAATGACACCTCCCGCTCTGGGCAGAGCCGTGACTGGGTGTCAGACTTCTACTGACTAAAATCCACCCATGTTCCTTCTTAGCCCTTGTGCCGAGGCCGCGGTATCTCTTTCGAACAACCCGCAGCCTGGACGGGAACCAACCCAAGTGCTCACTTCGCACACTTGCACATTAGATCATTGGAACTAGTGCGCCTTGCACGATTTCTGGTGTACCTACGTCGTGGATACGTTTAAACTAACATAACTTGACTCATCAGCAGATCGTTCGCACTGCTGCTACACAGGCCTCCTTCATACGAGTTCTGACATGAGTCCTCCAAAACGGTATTTCACCAAAAAAAAATGTAATTAGTCCGTCAGAAAGATTTCCAAAAAATTATGGACTTATACTTTTTCTTTTTACACGAAAACAAAAGATGAAGACGATACAGTGCTTCAAAAAGTGGTGTGACGTCACAGATTAGTACGTTATTTACCCGTAAGTGACGTCACAAGCACGTTTTATTTTCGTCAATTTATATTAATTTGATAAAACAAAAAATACGTATCCAATATTTTTCCATAGTGTAACAGACGGACTATAATATATATAGATTTATATACTTATATTAGATTTTTTGGTGAAATACCCTATTCTTCGATTTCTTTAACACTTCACATATAAAAGACGGCCTCGTTGGTCTACTGGTCGCAAGCGTAAGGGCCAGGCCACACGGTGCTGTGCGGCTCCGGCGCGGCGCGGCGCCTGAACGGTGTCCTACATATAAAAATGTATGGTATGCCATACGGTACGTCCGGCACCGCTGACGCCGACGAGGCGGGGAGGGGGGTGCAAGCAGTGTGGTGCCGCACCGCTCAGTTGTTTATACGGCATAGGCAAGACCTCAACACAACTGGACAAGCCAAGCCAAGCCTGTTGTGGTGCCGCAGCGGCGCCGTAAGAACATTGCGACGCCGCACTGCTCGTGGGGCCGCCACGCCAGTGCGGTGCGGTGCGGTGCCGCACCGTGTGGCCTGGCCCTAAGGGCGGGGGCACACGATGCGTTGCGGCGCCGCACTGCAAAGATTCCGACGAATCAGCCTTCAATTTCACTGGTCGTGTGCCCGCCGATTGGTCGAAATCGCGCCGCACCGCCGCGCCGCCGCAACGCATCGTGTGCCCCAGCGTGAGGTCCTAGGTTTGATTCCCGGGTTCTTATTGGGTTTTCCATCCGTATTTTCTTAGTTAACACGGAGTCTGGATTTGTACCCGATTAATGGCAATAGGCTCGTACCTATATGTATAAGACTTCAACACAACTAACAAAATGTGCTGAGAGCTACCTAACCCATTGGGGATAATTACCAGGCGTGATGTTATGTTGACATTCGAATATCGATTCGACAATAAAATATAGGGTGACAATAATCATTAAAAATAGATTCTTCGTAGAATCCGTCGGCCTCTGAGAATCTCCGCAGGCCACCCAAGAATACCCAAGGTCAATGCAGTATGACATATCCAGAGGTAACCGATATGATCCCGGGAATATAAGGATATAAAACAACAAAACATCACGCCTGCAATCCCCGAAGGGTTTAGCAGCAGTATTTAGAATGCGTACCTCTAAGTACAGCCACATTTTGAAAGTTCTGATGTTAAGTCCCATGTAAAAGGGGCGAGCCATCAACCAGGCACAGATCCAAACGACTGCTACTGAAAAAAAGTAATTTAAAAAACTAAAACCCGACTACGACAAAAAAAACGACGCTGAAAAAGTATGAAACAAGATTTTCAGGATAGAACAAAAAGAAAAGCCGTAGTCACACGGTATTAAAGTGTTTAGGTTGGTACCTATAACGTGTGACTACGGCTTTTCTTTTTGTTCTATCCTGAAAATCTTGTTTCATACTTTTTCAGCGTCGTTTTTTTTGTCGTAGTCGGGTTTTAGTTTTTATTTTTTTTTATTTAAACAATTTTGGTGTTAATTTTTTTTTTACTCTTCATTTTTTGTCCGCTAGAGGGCGTGATTTTAAATTTGAGCAATATTTTGAAAATGTACAAGTGAGGCCCTTTCTAATGATACCAAACACGGCGTATTTATCTCTATTTTTATTTTTTTAAGCCTTACTTTTTGTCCGCTAGAGGACGCCAAATCCCTTTTTGTGACACGTTACGTAGCCTATGTTCAGCGGAAAATTAAGACGGTTCTAACGATACCTCATATGTCGAGTTCCGTTAAGTAGATTAGAAGCTATGTGGGCAGATGAAGATACACACATACATACATACAAACATACATACATACATACATAGCCAGTCAAAATCATAACCCTCCTTTGGCTTTGCCGTAGTCGGGTAAAAATACTCGAGAATAGACACGTTTTAAATATCTATATTTGCGTTATTAGGTGGCGTTATACCCACTGGTTGGGGGTACACCCAATCCTATCCAATGAGAAAAATGATATGACTACTAGCACTTCACCCGTGACTTCGTCCGCAGGAAATGTGGTAGCTCGGCTAATATGCATGTTATCCTTACATAGTATAAAACAAAGTCGCGTCTGTTTGTTTGTTTGTTTATTTATTTGTTTGTTTGTTTGTCTGTATGCTTAAATCTTTAAAACTACGCAACGGATTTTGATGCGGTTTTTTTTAATAGATAGAGTGATTCAAGAGGAAGGTTTTAGTATATATAATTTGAACGACATCCACGCGGGTGAAGCCGCGGGCATCAGCTAGTAAATAATAATATAGTTAATAGCCTATAGCACCCCCGAATAATGTAGCTTTCTGTCCGTGAAACATTTATTAAAATGGACAATTATTTCCGGAGATTTCCCCACTACTTATATAGAAAGTTACAAACAAATACTTCTTTACAATATTACTATAGAAAACCAAATCCGTTTCCACATATAAAAACAACACTTACATGCATACAAATTTTAATTCATAAATATATTAAAAATGTGCCCTGTCAATGTAATAGAACGCTACTCATGAATTACTTCAATCAATTGTGCAGGGGCTTGCAAAAATCAAGTTTTATTCACCATGCAGTAAGTCGAGCCAATTCATTGTCAGCTGATGGTCGTCCATGGACATTTCTCAATGTAAATTTTCTAAATTGTATTAACGTACGACTTACCTTAAATATCAGTTCTATACAAAAACATCTAAATAAGTGTATTACGGGCAGTGTTGTTTCTACGAAAGCTATTCACTACAGTTTACCAGATTAACTAAGGTATGTAATACTTTAAATTAGCTGATAAATTGTACATAACAATACCCATCAGTCTATATCAGTCCACTATTGTACTCAGGCTATTCCAATCGGCCGGACAACAGGATTCTCGGTAAATTCCATGCATTTGTGCAGAGGCGAACTTAATGGTATAATGCTTGTTCTAGCTATCAAGACATGCGTGGGAGTATTCGCCCCTTCACCCTTAACCTCGAAATAGACTGCACTGTAGACAGATTTAATTACATCATCAATTAAGAATGTGAAAAAAAATAGGAAAGTGATGCATGAGTCCCACGTACTCATGCACCTATTTATATTTTTAACCGATTCCCCAAAAGAAGAAGGCTACCAATTCGTCTGATTGTTTTTTTTTTTGTGTTTATGTTCAACGCCTCGACCTTTGCCAATTGTGACCTGATTTATGTCTTTTTTTTTTCTTAACGGAAGAAATTATTTCATTATGTTCATATAGTTCTGGAAAACGCAAGAATATCACGCTTATCCCCGAAGGGTAAGGCATAAGTGTACCTACTGTATTGTACACCCACACTCCACATGTTCTGTTTGTGTCCCAAGTGAAACGCTACGAGCGTTATGCCGTCAACAGAGCATAATAACACACTTCGAGTTGTTACAAACCAATCAATACTTTTTAAGTATTCTTTTACATTCATATACAGCAACGGGGTTTCCTATTCGTTTGCCTACTCAAAAAGTTTTCTTTTATTTTCACAGTCAAGGCCTACCCACTTACAAAAAAACAATTAGAATCACCAAACTTCCATCTTTATATGGTTTCACATAATTTAACTTAACAATAGCTCGCTACAAAGTTTGACAAGCAGGCTAGCTTCAATGGTAAAACAACAAAAAATATACTTTAACCCTTCACCCTTTATAAAAGTTGGCGTTGGGGTGCACAAGCACAACGTGACTGTGTGGCGCTTAAACACCGGTAAAGTGATCTCGTTCACGAGGTAATACCTACCTTTTAACTAGAACAAATGTAATTTTTGAAGGTCCCACACAGATCTATCTTACATTACACTTGTAGTTAATTTATCATTCTTACTGCTGGGACACAGGTTTTATCTTATGTAAAGAGTAAAAGAACATTGAATGTCCTATGGATATCGTTCTCGAATTTTTGGTACTAGGATAAATGGTTTACTCGCGATGTTTTTCTTAGTGGTATGCTGAAATGTAAGAATGATCCATATTGTCACTCTATCCAGTTTTTTCATGACTCAATTTGTCGCACAGCTGTAGGAACCCATACCTTCATGCGACTATCTGCTTCAGAAAACCCATTTAAATGCGTATTGTAGTTCACAGATAATAATTAACATTTTTTTAATTCAGCTAAGTTTGTTGATAAAAAAATAATTTGTAGGACACTCATGAATATTGAGTGTAAGTATTGTATTGTCTTTCTAGAATCGTTTCATTCGTTCCGGAGATTATTCCCCACATAAAAACTGGTATACATAAATATTTTATGCATCTAAATAGTAATTTCAATGTAATGAATCGGAAATCATACAAAAAGGCGTTTAACTATAAGCTTATCGTGTGATGAAAAAGTAATGTCATTTTATAAGCGGATGTATAGTGCCTACATCAAGTTTAGTCAGGTGTCTAGATTTTGCGAAAATTGAAAATTGACGTGATTATCCCAAGCGGGCAGAAAAAATGTGGTGGTGTGGGTGTACATCGCAGGGGTATAAAAACGCTTGCATCCTACATGTTGTAATAACCCGCCCTCCCGTCCTCCGCCCCAACGAGGTAGCTGCAGCTCCGAGGCTCCGCGCACTGCCATAAAGCCTCCGACCAAGCTAGGTGATGGACAGCTCCGACTGTTCTCCTGAAATCAGTCTTAATTAGTGTATTTCAGCATCATTCATCAACACTGATTAAATTCAAGTTAATATTTCTCATTTTTACGAAGTGTTTCTGCTTTAATTTTTCGCGATGCGGGCTTGGTGAATTTCGTGGGAATTTTCTGAAAGTTTCAAGTAAGTTTTTATTTAATCATTTTTAATTCTGATAGGTAACCAATGTTAGTATTACTTTACCTGTGTTTTATGATTTCGGAGACGCCGGGCGGTGCGTCGCGCGTTGCGTCGCGCGTTGCGTTGCGCGTTTATTTTCGGTTTAGGAAGACGTACGAGTCTTGCGGTGTGGGCCGTGTGGGTCACTGGTGCCGCTGCGGCAACAGCGGCCGATCTTGTATCGTTCTTCTTCTTACCGTGTCGATGACAATATTCAAATTGAGTCAACCCAATTTTAGCGACGAGTTGACATTTTCAGTTCCGTCCATCAGTTCCTGTGATGTGCAAATAATAATACTACGACGACACGGTTGGCGCAGTGGCTATTATATGCGATTGGACTGCTGCGCTACGTGTTGCGGGTTCGATCCCCACACGGAACAAGTATTTGTATGGCCTACAGATAGTTGTTTCGGGTCTGGGCGTGTTTGTGTATGTGAGTTTCAATGTTTGTAAACGCACCCACGATACAGGAGAAATTCCTAGTGTGGGGCAACGTTTTTTTTTTATAAATAAAAAAAGTACTAATAATGTGGTTAATAATGTAATTAATAATAATCTTGTAGCGTTGTTGTTGTAGAAATGATCCATGTAAATGAAACATGTCTTAATCTGTTGCTCTTAACCTGATCTTGTACCTATAAAGAGTTACATATTCCTCTAACTCATATACTCGGTAGGTAAAGACTGTGTTACTTCTTGATTTCGTTGAAGTGAGTTCGTGGTTAATTTATAGCAGTTGTTTGGGTTTGTTGGTTAGATCTACAGGTTAAGGCGGGGTTAGTCCGATAAACGTCATCAACAATAGCGTTTTACTCGTACATGGAACGGATTTAAATTTTGAAAAAAATGTATTACCTAATTGACTCTTCGATAATGATATGTCGGGCATGCGATACACGATTACTTACACTTCACTGCATTCAATTAAATCGCAAAGACATGTCCAAATGATGGCTAAATAATCGTTTTACTTCAGTTATATTAGGCTTTGAAAAATGAAACTTATATCATAATAAAGGTCGTAAAAAATGTGTATTATCTCGGGTCACATAATGTATAATTTCTTTATCATTTTTCTCCAAGAGAGAAAAAACAGTCAAAATTTAGGCAATACATCGCTCGCGCGGCAGGGCGGGGGGCGAGGTCGTGCGTACATAAAAACAAAGTAGTGCAACCTCGCCTTAAGGCGCGCTTGCTTACGTCAGCTTTGCCCCGTGGAAAAGCGACCACCCTTTACGTACTGAGTTTTCACTAAGGGAAATCTTAAATACAAAATACTAATACTAATTAGGCTTTGGAGGTCAGATAGGCAGTCGCTCCTCGTAAAATACTAGTATTAAGCTGCATCCAATTAGACTGAAAACCTTCGTTTGCGAACTTTGAATCTCGCCATTTTAATATTTTTTTATTTATTTCGTTGGTCTAGTGGTCACAATCGTGACTGCTGAGCTCGAGGTCCTGGAATCGATTCCCGGGTCGGGCAAAGTGTTATTGGTATTTCAAAACAGCCACGGAGTCTGAATTATTATTTGAGCTCGGTTGATGGCGATAGGCTCGACCCCTATTACATGGGACTTAAACATCGGGTGAAATGTGAGTGTTCTATTAGGTACACCTCTGCCGAACCCTTCGGGAATTATAAGCGTCATGTTATATTTACTGTTATAATCGTGAAGTAAAATGTTTAACACGTTATCATTTTGTCCGGATCCAGGGGTTCTTCCGCCGTAGCATCCAGAAGCAGATCGAGTACCGCTGTCTTCGAGACGGCAAGTGCCTGGTCATCCGATTGAACCGGAATCGGTGCCAGTTCTGCAGATTCAAGAAGTGTCTAGCAGTTGGGATGAGTAGAGACTGTAAGTACCTAGCTTTATTTTTTTTAGACATTTTTTTCTTATTTGCCAGTATAGACATTTTTTTCTTATTTGCCTGTGTCCACGTGTCTGTGTGTGGAGCTGCGGTGGCCCAGTGGTGTCGGCCCCGACTTACGAACCGTAGGTCGTGGGTTCGAACCCAGGCAGGCGCATTACTTTGTGTAATTTATTTCATCACCGCTGCTCTCAATACGGTGAAGGAAAACATCGTGAGGAAACATGTCTTAGAACCAAAAAAATCGAAGACATGTGACATCTGCCAATCCGCACTGGGCCCGCGTGGTGGATTATAGCCCATCCCTCTCCTAGAGAGGAGGCCTGAGTCCCTGCAGTGGGAACATTATAGGCTGATGATGATGATGATGATAGGCCTGTGTCCTAGCAATGGGAACATATGATGGTGGCTAATGATGATGATTTACCTGTTGTATTACACTTCTGGGTATAGACCTCGCCCATTCCTTTCCAACTCTCCCGGTGCATTCCCTTCTCTGGTCAATAAGCCAGGAACGAGTACAAATCGTCACGCCAGCGTTTCTTAGGCCTGCCTCGGTGACGACGTCCGGTAACTTCTTGTAATAGTGTAATTGACGGCACGGTTGGCGCAGTGGCTGAGAGATTGGACTGCTGCGCTGCGTGTTGCGGGTTCGATCCCCGCACGGAACAAATATTTGTATGGCTTACAGATAGTTGTTTCGGGTCCGGGTGTTTGTGTATGTGACCTCCAAATCGTGTTTGCTGTAACTCAATTGTAATTGAAATAAAAAAAAAAATTATGTGAGTTTAAATGTTTACACCCACGTTATAGGAGAAATTCTCAGAGAAAAGTGAAAAATTGAAATCGGTTTTCTTCATAAATAGAGGTTAATTTTACATTTAAAAATATAAACATTTCTCTGAGCACTCGTGAGGTAATTAATACTTACTCGTAACTGTTCGTGCTACTGACAGCACTTGAAAATAGGAAAGCAGGTAGCTTCAAGTAAAGACTTTTTCCAATAATTAAATTTTCAGTGGTAATTTAATCATTTAATTTGCTTGTCTCGCGTTTGTACGTTTTTATAATATGTGTGGACTGTGGGTCCTATTGAGTTAAATGTAGGTTACGGAAATTCATGCACCACTATCTTTTGTTCCTTCTTACTCACTCGTATTTGCTCGAATAAAACGACACAGGTCACTCCATACCGGATTATGCTTTTAGATAAATGTATTTATTTGAAATCATGGATAAAGAAAAGAAAGAAAAAAAGAAAAAAATAGTTTATTTGACGTCAGTACATCAAGCTGCACACACACAATAATACTTATTTAAAAAAAAAAGATTACAAAAATGGAAATACCTACATAGTAGAAAAAAAATAGATAAATAAATAATGGAAAAATGGAATAAATAAATGAATAATAATGGATAAATAGTTGATAGCTTCAATATCTTGTCCGCGAACATAACATGACGCCTGTAATCCCCGAAGGTAGGGCAGAGCTGTACCTAATAGAACACCCACATTACCCCAACAATGTTTGAGTCCCAAGTAATAGGTGGGCAAACCTATTGCCATCAAACGGGCACGGATCCAGAGTCCGTGGTTGATACTGACATATTTCTAGTGGAAAATCCAATAACACTTTACCCGATCCGGAAATTAAACCATAGACCTCACGGTCAGCAGTCGCGCTTTCGTCCACTGAACCATAAAGGCAGTCTGTTCACGAAATTATATATAAAAGGTCCCATTAAAATAGATGGACAAACTTTTAGAAACCATTCAGACCACCAAAATAAGGACAATCAATGGTAAAAAAAGAAAATAAATAAAGAGAAATTAAATAAGCTTAGAACGAAAATACACTAAAAATGTTGGCAATTTATTATTTTTTCCCAGTGCACACAGCCTTTTTAAGGAGATTTCAAAACGCCTTGTTGACGCTTCCTCCGACCCAAGGGCTGGCTTTTTCTTTGGCCAGAGGATAAGTGTTGCCATACAACGCGGCAACGCTGCCAGTCTCTTGGGTACTTTACCTGCTGACAGCGTTGAGGAGGAGTTTTTCGATGCCCTTTTATAGTTATAGTTTGCTTTAGGTTAGTTTAGTTTATATATTTAGTATAGTCTTTTATTACAATAAATTTTGCCCTCTTTTAGGTCAATAAAATCATTTTAATCAGAGTTTTTTTTACCCACGACGGAACGGAGACGGTATATGCGTTTGGGGTGAGAGGTTGTTTGTTTGTGTGTTTGTTTGTTTGTGTGTTTGTTTGTTTGTTTGTGCAAATACATGTTGCCATTTTTCTCCAAAACGACTAGTCCGATTTTGATGCAGTTTTCAGTTATGGGTTTGGGTTTGATTGGTGCATGTTCTTAGGTAGGTGTTACGGTGACAACTCACCAGGGGGCGCTGCAGCAAACATTTTTTGTGCAAATCAAAGTTGCCATTTTTCTCCAAAACTACAAGTCCGATTTTGATTCAGTTTTCAGTTATGGGTTAAGGTTTGATTGGTGCATGTTCTTAAATAAAAAAATAAAAATAAAATTAAAAAGTTTAAAATAAAAAGCAAAATTAAAAATTTTGAAAAAACCCACGACTGTTAAAAATTAATTGAAAAAAGGATAAAATAACATAAAACACCCACCTTAAAAAAACCCAAGAATGTCCGTCGGGTGCTGAACATTGCAAAACTAGTTCATTTAATGGCAGCCCCCGACGGACATTCTTGGGTTTTTTTAAGGTGGGTGTTTTATGTTATTTTATCCTTTTTTCAATTAATTTTTAACAGTCGTGGGTTTTTTCAAAATTTTTAATTTTGCTTTTTTTGCTTGCATATCTTAGGTTAGACGTACTGAAAACTGTGTTAAAATTTGTCCATCTATTGTAATGGGACCTTATATAATTCTAACGTTTATACGCAAACTAGCAATGTTTTATTATTAAAGCACTTTTTCCTATGTACTACCTACTTACATGGTCGTTAAGTTTTCTTCAAGTTTTTAATTTTACACGCAATATTGTTATATATTTTATTCTGATGTCCATATGAAAAAAAAATAACAATATTGCGCAGGAAATTTCTCCTGACAACATAATAAATACAACAAAGGAAATAATTAGCAATAAAATAATTGGCGAAATCAGGTCAACCGTTCACGTGTGATTCCGTTAGTAAAGGAAATAGGGATTTATTTTTATATAAATAGATTCCATTTTCTTTGTTGACACTATGATATACGTTGTTAGTTGTTAAAGCTTCAATAATTGGGAATTATGATAAAATATTGTTTCATCATCAGCCTACAATGTTCCTACTGCAGGTTATGCCACCTCTCTAGGCTCTCCTAGAGAGGTGGCATAACCTGGATGGGCTATAATCCACCACTCGGGCCTAGTGCGGGTTGGTAGATGTCACGTGTCTTCGAATTTTTTGGTTCTAAGACATGCCGATTTCCTCACGATGTTTTTTGAGAGCAGTGGTGATGAAATAATTACACAAATTAATTTGCCTGCCTGGGTTCGAAACCATGACTTACTGTTCGTAATAGTCGGGGCCACCACCACTGCGCCACTGCTGTTCTTGTGTAGTAATTATAGTAATTCCTAGTGTGGGGCAACGTTTTTAAAAAAAGAAAAAAAAAATTTTTTTTTTAAACGTTGCCCCACACTAGGAATTTCTCCTGTATCGTGGGTGCGTTCACAAACATTTAAACTCACATACACCAATACCCAGACCCGAAACAACTATCTGTAGGCCATACAAATATTTGTTCCGTGCGGGGATCAAACCCGCGACACACAGCGCAGCAGTCCAATCGCTCAGCCACTGCGCCAACCGTGCCGTCAATGCAAAATAGACGGTCTTGTTGGTCTAGTGGTCGCAAGAGAGGTTGCTGAACGTTTTCGGTTCTATTCCCAGGTCTGCCAAAGTTATAAGTAGTGGGTTTTTGAAATGAGCTCGCCCTTTTTTAACTTGCTTATGGTGGGATTACTATTAGGTACACCACTGCCACACCCTTTGGGACTTACAGGCGTGATGTTATGTTATATTGTAAAAAAGCGTATTTCTCGTGAAAAGTGTTGCATAGTAGATGGGTCGCACCAACACAAAACTACATTCAATACAGTACAAGGAAATCCGCTTAAAAATAAAAAAAAAACGTAAAAGCGCATTCATGAAAAAGGAACTAAAATATTAGGCAAAAACTAACAAAAACTAAAATCGAAGCCCAAAAATCGGTTAAATGAGGAGTCTTTATTATTATCTTCAAGAGATTTAATCTAAAAAAACTGATACTGGGCAGTAGTTAATGGTCCAGAATATCCTTTTACTTTTTTTTTCATAAAATCACCAGCCCAAACACTCGCATGGTAAATAATAAATGTTGTAGTAGTAGTATAGTAGTATCGCACTCAGTTCAGCAGCCACACAGGCCCCAGTCAGCCAGGCAACAACCTACATTCCCAGGCTACCCTTCCGCGCTTCACAATTAACTTCACACAGGAAATCATAATGGACGCGAAGCACTGCAGTGTCAATGTACAAATAGATCGCACCTATTTTCCAATTGTCGTGTAGCCATTCGAGTGCAATGCATCGCGGGATGCACTAGCTCTCAGTCCGCCTCTGATTTCACAATGAAGGCCCCCTATCCCGCAGCTGTTAGATACGGAAGAGTACCGAAGCGACCACGGGAACCCGCGCCCGCTGAAAATATGCCTGAACCCAAACGCCCCGCACCCGCCAGCGTCGCGGTTCCCACACCCGATGCCATAGAAACTACCCTGATGAGGCAGCAAATGTCCAAGGAGCTGGTGAGGCTCATCAGTCTGGCGCATCGCCAGACGAACACCTGCACCGAAGAAGTTAAGGCGATGATGCACCCGCGTGCCATCTCCATCATTGCGGACGATTCTGAAGGTGAAGGTATGTGGTAACCTTTTTTCACGTTCATTAATGTTTGTATGTTCTCCTTTGTCTAGGTTTTGGAAACCAGGACGTAAACTGTTTGTCAGTTATTTCATCTGCTTTAAATTCCAGTTAGTTTTAAAAATATTCGGTGATTTCAAATATGTTTAATATTATAAGATCTTTTAATTGGCTACATAAATTAGGAACACATAAAAAACTGTTAACGTGGTAACTAAAATATTGCAGTGCCATTTTAATAAGTGGGTCATATGCGTACGAGTACGTATCGAATTCAGCTTACGGTTCATGTCTAATGATCCCGTGTTGAAATATCAAATTATCAAGGTGGTTTGACAATGACACATTACAATAAAAACGTAATTTCGGCAAAAAACATTTGGCTATATAATAATTTAGTGGCTTTTCCCAATAATTTACACGTATAATAAAGTTTCGCACAAGAGGAGATTGTTATACGAGAACTATAGCAACCGACTGTTATGTTTGCCGGTACAAGTCCCCATCAACGAGAAACGGAGTGCGTAGTACGCCGTGAACAATATTTTAATTGACAATATTCGTTTCGAACGTGGTAATGTATGTTCTTATTTTTAACATACGTATGTATGTTATACAAAATTGGGCGAAAGTTGTATTATCGACTCTAAAATCGATCGAGTGCATTTTTATAAAGCACTAGTTATACCCGGCATAGCAATTGCTTTTTTTTAGTAACCCTGGGATGTCGTACGTAAAGAGCCGCCTAACTATTCATAAAATTGGTCCAGTAGTTTAAGAGTCTATAGGGACGAACAGACATTGATTTCTATAATATGGACGTTAACTCGATACAACATGATGTAAATTTAAATAATCCAATGACGGGAGAAATTGAAGCTTTTCATACATTATGCAAAAGACTCGACCTACTTCTTCCATTATTTCAGTGGAACCTATCAGAGGGCGGCTAAACAACATGTAAGAATCGCACTGCTAACATAAGACTGTATCAACTCAAAATGAAGCTTTTTTCAGAAATGATGTACCAAAAACTGATTACTCGTTTCCTGTTAACGATTGTAAAAAAGTGAACAATGTTTTAAAATTAGTGATAAATTTAAGGGGTTTCTTTAATTATGAATAATTTCAGAGATTGCAGATGAAGAATGAGTTATCTCGAATTTGTCTTTTTTTGAGTTGATACAGTCTTGTGTTGGCAGAGCGATATGCATCTACTTGCAAAACAAAGTGGATAAGACTTTGGTTCAAGTAGATGCGTATGCTGTCGTGTTATCATGTAGGTACCTTAGGTAATTGTAATTGAGGCCCTCCATCGGCTATATCCAATAAGCGAGGTGCCTACTTGACCCACTTCTTCAGTGCCATATCAATCAATGTTTCAGTGGAACTATTACAGGACTTAACAACATAATTTGTGCAATATAAAGTTGGAGAACGAACATCTGCTTTCATACTCGTCGAATGTCTTATTCTAGATTATACTAAACTGCACTTAAACCAATGGATTGAACATTTGGATAATTTATTGAATTTCGGTTCATGTGTTTTTTAGTAATGAACTTTGATACTAATCAATACACACAGAGACCTGGATTTTTTTATTAATAGCTTGGAGCCAATCGTTGCACCCGAGCGAAACTCGAGCAGCATTGAGGGTCTTTTGAGAAATAAATAAGCAGCTTTAGCATACGTTTCTTTTGAAAGGCATTTCTATTGAAAATGTTGACTTTTATAAACATAGACAATTGTATTGTACTTGTACATGGAATCGGTATTGACTTTAAACATTTCTTTAAGTCTTATAAGAAATAAATAAGCAGCTTTAGCATACGTTTCTTTTGAAAGGCATTTCTATTCAAAATGTAGACTTTTATAAACATAGACAATTGTATTGTACTTGTACATGGAATCGGTATTGACTTTAAACATTTCTTTTTTAAATACTAAGCTTCAGTTCTTTTTAATCATCAGCTGCCCAGCCTTATCCCAACTGGGTCGGCTGGCTGGTTATCTGGATACAGCGGAATATCAGTACGTACCAAGGAGTGACTACGTATCTGAATCACGAACCCGGTTGGTACTGGGTTTTACGAAACCCCTTTTGTGTATTTTTGTGCAGATAGTTAAATAAAAACTTCGATTAGTTTTATTAATTGTTTCTTACGGAATCATATTAACAACAATGGAAAATTCTACTGATAACGTATTGATAATAATAGGTTACTATTAATAACTCCTTAGGTACAATTAGTTACACGTGTATGCGGGGGAGTATAAGCTAGCCGCTTTGCTTTTCAACCGACTTCCAAAAAGGAGGAGGTTCTCTATTCGTCTGTATGTTTTTACACTGTCTTAAATTATGCAATTACCTGTTTGCTCTCAGTATAAAAGCTTCTTTTAATCTATATAAATAATAGAGAAGTCCTGACTGACTGACTGACTGACTCATCAACGCCTAGCCCAAACCCTTGGACCCAGAAAGCTGAAATTTTGCACAGAGGTTCCTTTTATAATGTAGACAAGGAATAAGGAAGGATTTTTCGAAATTCAATCCCTAAGGTAGTTAAATAGGGGATGAAAGTTTGTATGGAAAATCGTCATTTTCACGCGGGCGAAGCCGCTGGCAAAAGCTAGTGTATTTATAAATACATTGACCCCAATAAAGATTAATAATAATAATAATAATATTCCACAACTATCACACAACGCCATCTAGTCCCAAGCTAAGCAGAGCTTGTGTTTTGGGTACTAGACAACTGATAAACATACTTATATATTTCTAAATACATACATATTATAGATAAATTACACCCAGACACAGAACAAATGATCGTGCTCATCACACAAACATTTGTCCTGGGTGGGAATCGAACCCACGACCTCCGGCATAGCAGTTAGGGTCACTAACCACTAGACCAACAGGCCAGTCAACTATTACCAACTTCCTAAGCAAAAAATCGCGAGCGTAGGTAGAAATTAAATACTTCAGAACTTCTTGGTATCCTTCCTCGGTGTACAGCTTCACTGTATTTCTATAGAAAAATGTCATCGACTTTTCTCTTAGTGGATTAAAATAGATTGGAAAGCAGTGAATATGAAAGGAGTATTATTAAACTATCATCTTTCTTTAGGGTTGTGTAGGTGGAAAATAGATTATAAATCAGCAGTTTGAGTGCTAATGCTGTATGTACATGCATACGCCTTTTTGTAGGTAGACACAACAGAACGGCGCCAGCTACCTACGATGCTTACTCCTTTCCGTTCATACACGCAAAAGAAGTACCTACCTAATTAAATAGGCAGCATATTATGAACGCAATGGCGTAATTCATTTTAATGCTGATTAACGTCAATGTGGTTTCTTTTTACGGGACACTCGTATATCAGGTTACTCCAAGTAGGAAGTACGATGCAATTCATTGAAGAATGATTTGGTGTTATTAAATGGGATAGTTTAGGCAATCCAAAGGCTGGTTTTATGTCAAGTTTTCATCTGGTTTTAGATTATGATATAGGTAACTTCTCAGGAGCTTTTGTGTAAGTGTAATAAATGGAAAGTCAAGTGCAATTGGTGTCACCTGCTGCAGGCTTTGAACCTTATTTGACATCAGCACATTTTACAGGTCTTACGCTGAGGGCGAGGCTACTCGAGATTCTTATTGCTACAACATATCCGCGTTACGAGTTGAGCGCGCGACTATATTTTCCGGTCCGATACGGTACGCAAACGAGTCGTGGCATGCCTTTAGATGTTTGTTTCAGTTTGTTTCCTACGCATTTGCTATCTACACGCATGGCGCATGATATAAAACTCGTGTCCAAGGGCTTATTAAAAAAACGGTGACACACGGACAGACAGACGGACAGACGTACAAGCGAGTGATATTATAAGGGTTCCCTTTTTTACCTTTTGAGGTATGGAACCCGCGATATTTTATTTACTAAAGTATTTCGCATAATGATAATAATCACTTTTACTTAGTATCTGAGTTCATTGATTGCCATCGGTTTGTACGCTTTTTGATAAAACATCAAAGACGAAACATGATTTTCACGATAACTTGTTAAATATGGCTTAAAGAAAGATATATTTTTGAGACCGTAATAAGTTTTTGACTTTATAATGGTGTTACAAAGTGTTAGTCATGACCAGCGGGTCTAAAATGGTCACTTTTGCAGATCATAATACGAATTGCGTTAAAAATGTAGTAAACTCCTAGGCAAATAACTTGACCCAAAATGGCGTCGTTCTGCGCAGGTTCTCTGCTTGATTTGTACGGGACGTCTAAAAAACGACTACTACGCAGGTTCAAGTTATATGCCGCGTGGTATAACGTGCTTTTATAATAGTAACTGCGTCTGTGACAACTTTACGAAACTAAACGCAATTCATATTATATTATTATATCAAAGTGGCTATTTTAGACGGCATGATCTCAAAAAAAAACTATCAGTGAAAGAATTTAAAGTTGTATACACCAAAGATATATTTTTCAGTCCTCTTGCTCAAAAAGAACGTCATAATAGCATATCAGAGCGGGCCTAAAATTGCATATATTGCCCTAGGGCTAAAAGTAAATCTCGTACGACAACTTGTTCAGCCAGCTGGTGCGTGACTTAGTTTCAAGTAAAAAAAAATGGTTTATTTTTAAAAATGGAACTAAACGCGCTGAATGCCGAACTCTTTGGTAGAATGTGTGCGTTGCATTGCAGCTACAGAAGAAATAAAAAAAACGCATTGGCGCGAAATTTTTGGAATTGTATTATTAAATTTAATTTAATTTTTAATAAAATAAACTCATATTGAACATGGTTATTTTATTTTCTCGCAATCGTAGTGAAAAGTACAGTGTAACACACGGCGCTAAAATCCCATTATAACTCGGTTCCTATTTACTACCTCGCTAAAGCTCGGTAGTAAAACTACCTCGTATATAATGGGTCATTTTAGGCCCTTGTATTACAATGTACTATTATGTTAAAATAAGCAACATGCGGACAGAAGAAGCTTCTTTTGTTAATTCTATATTTTCGCACGTTTTTTTACTTTTCCACAATTATTATTAGAGCTTTTTTGTCTCACTCCGCTAACTTAAAATATTGTCTCCTAGGCAGACAGACGTGTCTATTACACTAACGAGCACTTAGCAAAATCTAAAAGGGATTTCCCCGTGATGTAACGGTTTTTTCAACACATTTGCTCATAAAATGGCTCTAATTTCACCGCAATTATGCACATAATGACACGTAATCAAACTGTGACTTTTTCATTGCTAATTCACAGAACTACGTGTTACTGTGTACTTATTTTATTGTTTGAGTTGCTTTGTTCTTTAAAAAGTTTCGATATAAAAAAATCGTGTTCAGTAGTACAAATAAATTATGTACCTACCTATTGCTTGCTCATTTCATGCAACTTCGTATTTAAATAGATAATTTTCACTTTTTTTACTTAATTCGTGCATTATAATAATATGTTTTTGTTTGCACTTGTTGGTTTAGTGGTCGCAAGCGCGACTGCCGAGCATGAAATCCTCGGTTCGATTCTAAGTTTCTGGATTTGTGCCGAATTGTGCCTGGTTAATGGCATATTTGCTGAGAGTTGAACTAGACAAATGTGGGTGGGGAATGGTTAGGTAGACCTCTGCCGTTACCCTTCGGGAACACAGATGTGATGGGCACTAGTAGTTCGGCATTTTGCTGAATTAGGCCTATTTGGCGCAGCCGTGAGGCACACATGGCAATGTTACATTTTTTTTGTTCAGATTTAAGTTATTTTCATTTTTTATTTTTATGTGCACTTGGCGCATGTGTCGAATAAATGTATTAAGTATCTTTCTTTTTCCATTCTTCTTTGTTATTATGTTAAACTGTAAATTGATTTGTGCGTGAGCCTTTTCTTAATGTGTGTTTATTTTGAATGTGCGTGTGTTGTATTTAGTTTTGCAAAATGAACTGCTTTCTTTCTTTTACTTTAACGAGAAAATGTAAATCTTAGGGAGCGGAGGAGAAGACGGAGCGTCTTCGACGACGAATCGCACTACGGATGTGCGGTCCCTGCTCTGGCATAACATCGCACTGCGCATGACTCCAGCTGTGCAGCAGGTGGTGGAGTTTGCCAAGCGGCTGCCAGGGTTCCACACCCTGCCACAGGATGACCAGCTCATCCTCATCAAGGTATGTTGACTAGCTAGAAAGTCTAGAAAGGCTTTCGATCTAATCCTTATCTGAATGCACGGCGAATTTATCCATGCATATTTTTCAACCATGCGCTCGGAGTTTTCCTAGACTTTTATTTCTTGTTTACTTGGAAAACGTGGTTATAGCTAATGAATTTAGAAGTAGATGTCCAAGTTACTGTATTTTTTATCACACCGGACGTGGGCGTGGGATTTCCGCTCTCTGGGTTCAGCTCGGTGATATAATTATTCCGTTGAGATCTACCTGATGGGTGGCTCAGTTCTGTTACACATGCAACGATTTCCATGAAAAGTTCGTCTAGTTTCGTTGCAGTGACTTTTATTTTATCAGGAAAGGTTGGGAGGTGTTATTGTCAAATAATAATGTCAAATAAACACAATTATCTTTCTTTCAATATTGTAAAAGAACTATGTAACAATAATTAGGAGCAGATATTATATTCGATTTCTCTTTCTATATTCATTAGTTTTATTTGCGATTTGTACGCCGTTTTGCGAGTTGTCGGGCAGTTGCTCATGCTGTGCATCACCAGTAAAGTTTGGACCCTGTCAGTGTGTGTTTATGTTCGCAGTTAGGGTTCTTCGAGGTGTGGCTGTCGAGGATCTCAATTCTGTCTTCGCCGGAGAGGATCGTGTTCGAGGATGGCACCATCATCAGCCATTACCACCTGGCCGTCACTTATGATGTAAGTTGTAGTTATAGTTTAATTACTTATATAGTTAAGTGTATAAAGTGTAGTCTTCATAATATAGTTTTAAGGTTTTATTTACCTACTAACACAAGCTGTATTATATAATATGTATGTCAGTCTGTAAGGTATTTATCTATGGGCCAAAGTAGTCTGAAAATAAATGAATGTTATGTTATAATTAGTTTTTTAAGAAAATTATTTTTTTTATTTACTTCATTTTCCAAGCAGTGATAGAAAACATAGTGAGGAAACTCATTAGTAAAGGTACATTGTACAGGCGCCAGTACGACAAGCTACTACAATCTGTCTTCTATAAGTAATAGATTTTGAACTTTATCAATAAAGCGTTAGGTTCAAGGTTGATCGGGAAAATTCGTCTGGCGTGTGTATATATTATTATGTAGATATGTGTGAACAACTGCAACAGGTGTAAGGATCGGATTTTAAACTCTTCAAAGTATTCACATAATACTACAAAACGTTGCTTTGTATTACAGATATTTTATTATTTATTATGAACTTTAAACTTGTCTACTTTAGCCGAATATAATAAGTACCCTAACGTGTTCATTCGTTATGATTCCACGATAAAATAACACTTCAAAGACAGACGACCTCATTGTTCTAGTGGTCGCAAGCGCGACTGCTGAGCTTGAGCTTGCTGAGTCCTAAGTTCGATTCGAGGTTCGGGCAAAGTGTTATTGGCTTTTTAAATCATGAATTTCTCAGTAACAGACACGAAGTCTGGCGTTGTTCACGATAGATGGAAATAGGCTGTCCCCCTATTACATGGCCCTTACCTAAACATAACTGTTGTAATATTGGTGTACTATACTAGATATACCTCTGACTAACCATTTGGGGTTTACAGCTGGCGTGATGTTATGTATAAACAATAAACAATATTTATTTGTTCAAGACTTAAACCTATTACAATTATTGAACCTTAATTAGACTTAATTTAGTGGCAAGATACAAGACAAGTGCAACTGGGCTTAAACTAGGAGGACTCCTGTGCTATAAGCACCAGTTACTTCCGTCACCACCATGATCGAGCTGCCATTACAAGTGTGGTGCGGTGCAAATATAAGTAGCTATAGTATTCAATATGTATGTTACATAGATAGATGTGTACGAAGGTTATAAGTATGATGACCCGATCAAGTTCACTCGCTAATGTGAAGTATTTCAAGGGAATTCTAACCATAAATAAATGCTGGATATTTTCTATTGTATGCTCATAGGCATAGTGACAGTGGTCTTATTATCTTGTCACAGGTTGCGTGTGTGCAAATACACGGTTTTTGATAATAAATGAATCATTTTAACAATACACGTTGCAAGGATATAAATTTAGGTCATTAGGCATGTAAGTTTAATAGAAATTATATTCATCATCAGCCTATAATGTTCCCACTGCAGGCACTCAGGCCTCCTCTCTAGGAGAGGGATAGGACTATGATCCACCACGCGGGCCCAGTGCGGATAGGTAGATGTCACGTCTTTGAATTTTTTGGTTCTAAGACATGCCGCGCCGGTTGAAATTAAATGGTGGAGCTGAATCCTTAGCTTATCTCACGAGGGATGGAGGGAGGTTTCGGCGAATATAATATATATACTTAGCGGGAAAACTGGGTCTAACAATGATTGCATGCCTAATTACTTATTAGGCAAATTATGTTTTTTTTTTTTTTTTCCGCCAAAAGTGGCCAATTTTGTTCTATAATCAATAATTCTCTTAATTTATCTAGTCTAGAATCATGAAAAGTGATTTTAAAAATACTACAGGTTATTAACATGATAGTGTACTTTGCAAACAAGTCATTTACATTTCGTTGCGGGATCCAAGACAGTTAAATCATTTCTCTGGGACTTCGTCGAGCTTCATTGTCTCGGCGCTTTTCCTGTGGTCGCCACTGTTGATTCTGGCTTACAGGAGTTACAGTGGTTTGGGAGTAGTGTGGCGGGCTTAGTACAAAAAAAAAATCATATCATCAAGTTAAAACTTTTAGCCTAGTTTGGTATTAACGTACGGAGTATGCTGGGACCGGCTTGCAATCTAACCCGACACAGCTGAAAACTAGTATTTTCCATGCAGCGACTGCCTAATCTGCCCTTCACAATTCAGACTTAGTAAGACTAAAGACTTAATTTCATCTTCTTCTTCTAATAAATAAAGAGAGAAGTCCTGACTGACTGACTGACTGACTGACTGACTCATCAACGCCCAGCCCAAACCCTTGGACCTAGAAAGCTGAAATTTTGCACAGAGGTTCCCTTTATAATGTAGACAAGGAATAAGGAAGGATTTTTCGTAATTCAACCCCTAAGGGAGTTAAATAGGGGATGAAAGTTTGTATGGAAAATCGTCATTTCCACGCGGGCGAAGCCGCTGGCAAAAGCTAGTCTAATAAATAAAGAGAGAAGTCCTGACTGACTGACTGACTCATCAACGCCCAGCCCAAACCCTTGAACCTAGAAAGCTGAAATTTTGCACAGAGGTTCCCTTTATAATGTAGACAAGGAATAAGGAAGGATTTATCGAAATTCAACCCCTAAGGTAGCTAAATAGGGGATGAAAGTTTGTATGGAAAATCGTCATTTTCACGCGGGCGAAGCCGCTGGCAAAAGCTAGTCTCTAATAAAATTTATACTAACTTCCTTCGAAAATGCAGTCTACTACGAACGCTACGAATTCCGAGCGGGCCTACGCCGTGCTACGAGCCGGCCTACGCGTGCTACGCAATCATTACATACGATTTTATATCGATTCTATAATACCTACTGATGATCTAAAATAGGCTACAAAAGGCGGTAGTGTCGCGACGTGCGACGTCATTAGTCATTTATGACTATTTCATTGTATTTTTCTCGAGCTGCTCACTTTGACGCCGGATATCGGCAATTAGTTGGGAATAAATATCCAGACTCTCAAAAGGTGAAGGAAAACATCGTGAGGAAACTGGCAAGTCTTACAATCAAAAAATTCGTAGACATGTGACATCTACAAACCCGCACTGGGCACGCGTGGTTGATTATACACGTGTACACCACCGTGTACACACGTGCGAGCGTGCCTTTGAAAACCTTGGACAAGCTTTTTGAAGTTTTTAAACAGACTGCATAAAAATAAGGTTATGAGTTCGACTTGTCTGTATTTTATTGTCAGAATTGCACATTTTTTATAAATGATAGGTACCTATGTTAAAACGTGTGCCTTTCATAAGTGAAGTATTTATATATGACGTTTTTCAAGGTGAATCAAATCTTTTTAGTTGGACTATAGATATAGTCCAACTTAGTGAACGGTATAAGTTTCACTAAAATCGGTTTATTAGATTTTGAAATACAGAGATTTAGGTGTATATCTACCTATAGGTAACTTGGAAAACGTGTCCTTGGCTTAGCAACGTTACTTTAGAGTAGCGTTGCTAAGCCAATTACTTTAATTATTTAATTATTAATAAGCCGTCACTTAGTAAACATTTGAAATATAAAACATTCACTAAAGTGTCAAAATCTTTACTAAGTGATGGTTTAAGTAGGTAATCATTATACACCTCTGAGTGCGGTAGCTAACTACCGCACTCAGAGGTGTATAAAGATTTTGAAACTTTAGTGAATGTTTTATATTTCAAATGTTTACTAAGTGACGGCTTAAATAATTATTAAATATCTCTGAAAACGGCAGTGAAGGTATCTAAGGCATGTTGATTCAATGTTTGCATGCAGTTAGGTTTTTGACAAACATTTGTGTAAGATACCGCAACAAAAAAAAGTGCATTAAAAAAAAGTAGTTAAAAAACCAAAATACCCGACTGAAAAAACTGAAAAGCGAAAAAACAAGCACATTTTAAATTAAACAAAACTTGGAAGCAGGCGGGATTCTATTTTAGTTCTATTTTTTTCATTTCATAATTTAATATTCAAAAGAACCCAGTGTCAATTTTTTTTTTGTAAAATAACTTTACTTCCGGAAGATGGTAGATACCAAACATTTAACAACTAGTTTTTTTTTAAACATGTTTGCTCTTTCAGGAGGCCTTTGCAACTGCTCTGCTGACCTACATATGGAACCTGCAGCGCATGCAGATCACTGAGGAGGAGATGGCCGTGTACACGGGCACCCTCCTCCTGTGCCCGCACCGCGCCGGTCTTACCGCAGTCGAGCGCATCAGCGGCCTCCAGCATGCCTTGAACGACGCTCTTCAGAACAATGTAAGTAATTTTACTACTTAGCATATCGTATAGCCCAAAGTATAGCTGGGCTGACTTCTGGACTTCTAAGATTATCTTTGCTGCGGCTCCTTAAATTAGTTGGAAGTTAACAATCTTTAACTATTTTTTTATTGTGACAGATGATTGCCCATGGTGGTCCCGAGGCTGTAGCCATTTCCCGCGCCCGTTATGAAGCCTTTGCTGCGGCTCGGAACGAGGTCCGCCTCGTCGGAACCCGCCACGGCGTCTTACTGCAGTGGCCTCGCAACCAGTGGCCTCGCCTCATGCTCCCCGCCCTGTTCTCCGAGATCTTCGACATTCCGAAGGTCAATGAAGACAATAGCCCTGACGCCGTAAGGGTGGCTGCTGCCGCAGCTACTGCCGCAGCCGCTGCTACGGCTGCAGTGGCTGCTGCTGCTGCGGCAAATGTCGCCTCGGGTAATGTTGCCACAGCTCAAGCCCAGGTCCAACCCCCGGCCCAAACCCAGGCCCCAGCCCAGGAACAAGATCCAGCGCCCGAGTCCGACCAGTCTCCACACTCAACTGCTGACATCTCCTCGCAGCTATAATCTAGTCAACAAATCAAAACGTGTTAATTCTAGATCAAGCTCCTAAAATTAAGAACACAGTAAATTCTATGAGGTACACAGTCTTTACCATGTCGTTATGGCTGGGCGAACCCCTATTTCGGTGTTGAATTAAACCTATAAGTAATAAAGATTTTATTGAAAATAATTATCCTCTCCTAACAAATAAAGATTAACAAAAGAGGGCATTTAGTTTTTCGTCAATCTCTATATAATACGTTATACTAGTTTTAAAATTCTTAAAAGGAAAACTCCTTAAATATGTATATTTTTTGAGTATTAGAGTAGTATATAGAGATTGACGAAAAACTAAATGCCCTCTTTTGTTAATCTTTATTTGTTAATAACATTTGTTGTACTTTATAGGCGCTAATATAGGTATTCTCCAGATAGGAACATTTTTCGAGACATCGTTCCGCATCGAAGGCATCCTTCATATTTTTAGGAGCTTGATCAATAATTTGACTAGATTACTAGGCTAGATACGCAGAGAAAGGCATGACTGATACATTTATTGGAAATCATTATTTTTTTTAAGTTTGACCAGCGCCAAAGTTGCTTTTCGCAGAAATTCTAGAAGTAAGTAGTTCTTTGTTTTAAAGATATTATTTACGTAACGATGTTGACGTAACGTGTTCAAAAAATACTAAATAGGTCGATCTTTTTTTTTTCTGATTATTCCACGGAACAGAAAGAACAGAAAATCTTTTTCTTTTGATGCATTTGTAATTTTTAAACATTACGAAAAAGTATTTAAGTAGGTCATGTCTTTTTATTAAGGGGTTACCTTTTGTCTTATGTTGACAATAGGAGGAGAGACAAGATGCGAAGTGTATATTCACGCATTTAGCTTTTTTATGTAATAAGTAACCGTCGTAGATGTATTAGACTGATATTAGTTGGTCACAAGCTCGTCAGTTAGCACTACTCTTGATTGGACCTAGGAGTCACTATATAAATACGTAGGTAATTATGTTGCTTTTTAAATTGTAATTATGTGTTTATGATTAGGTAACCGTTTATTTATTTAAATTGTTCCTTGTTTTAGGTTAGATTCTTGATCATTTACATGGATTGATTCATCGTGTAGTTCAGGTTGGAGTTCGTAATTTTAAGTTGTGTCTAAGTTTTCGACTAAGTATTTTGATTAATATTTTATTGTATTTGAGATAAGTTCTAAAATTAGTAATTATGATTACTTTGAACCGACTTCTAAAGGAGAAGGTATTGCCACCCGATATGTTCATTCTATATTATTTTTTCATTTTGTATGTCATGACGAAGTCATGATTTACAAATTGTAAGATCTTTCGTATTATAGTACCTATACCTTTTCCTATTTCTATTAATGAATATTTATTTATTTGTAGGAGAAAACTTCAAAACTTTGTTTTAATATTAGTATTTAAATTTTAACTTAAAACAACTAACTGCAACATTTTGCTAAGTACTTACTTTTTCAAAATATAAATTATAAAATCCTATAAAAATTAATAAACAGTCGATTTAAAATAAAAATTAACTATTAAAAGCAATCACAAATGAATTTCCTCCTAAAGTAACAACCAATCATTCCATTCACGCCTAATGACCGTTGGCGCTATAATTTTAAAGAAACATGTATTAAAACTGAATGAAGATTTTGTTTTTTTGCTGGGCCAGAATAATAATATTAATAATATTTCTTTATTCAGTTATTAAAATCCATACCTACCAAAAGAATTCACATAACTAAAAAAAAATAGTCACAAGAACAAAATCAATCAATGACACAATCAAAATTAACACAATTAAAAACATAAACGGAAATCAAAATCAAAACTATAATCATAATTAAAAACAAAAACATACCTAATCAAAATCAGAATAAAAATAAAACAAAATACTAATAGAGGAAATTAGACTACTGCTACATTGGGATTTACGAGGTTAAAATCAGGACTGGATTGGACAGTATTTTGTGTGGTAGTCATTTCTACATTTGTAGGTAGTAGCTTTGTGATTCTCATGTGTTTGATTTTATTTTTTGGTCTTTTTTATTTTCTTTTATTTTTCACAATAACTTTAATGGGATACCTATATACCAATATATTGCACCTTTCCTAGGACATCTCTAGGACCACCTAATAAATAATTATTCTTGAATAATATTTCTTGATAGTTATTTTCTTGATAATTGATGACTACTTTCCTGACATCCCAAACAATAAATAGATTTTTATCGAATTCCCAATTAATTCTTTATTTGTTTTTATTAGTGTTTCTGTTTAGTGGGTATTTGTTTTTTTTTCGTTTTAAGTATCATTTAGAGCTTAGTTAAGGGCTATTAGAAAGACGAGCTGTGTACATTAATTTCGTAAACATTACGATGGAATAGTTTCCGAAGCCTGGTTATGAAATTAACTCAAAATCGGTGATTTATAAAATTAATTTAAGTTTCCTTAATTTTTCTGGTTTTTAGTTTACTTCTTGGAAGTAACTTACCCGTAAGTCTACCGTAGTGTTTGAGAATAATCTAAAGTGACAAAAATCTCTTGCCAATTGAAACGCATAAGATTGATATTGATTGAGCTAACGGATTCACGTAATTAAATTTTTTTAAAGACTTAATAATTTTTTTTTATTTGCATAATTATCTTGTTTTGCCTAAGCATTTGCACCTTTAAGGTTTTATTACGTAATAAATGTAATGTCATTAGTGTAGTCAGTAGAGTAAAATATTTAATGAACTGTAAGAACATGTATGTATATCTCGTTCGTTGTATTACGACCATGTATTAGTAAAAAATAACATGAAACAAACTGTGTAACCCCAATTTATAATTGGTTTTGTTTAAATTAAGACATAGAGAACATGACTTATGTTTTCGCTGGCATATGATCGGTCTCAGATTCTGGGATGGTAGTAGAGTGGTGCAAGGAGCAATCATTAAGTGGTATCGAAGTGGAATTGGTTCGAACCGATCAGAAAGATCTGTTCTTACTCCTTGTCTCCCATATAATAAAGATGAATTTCGTTCGGTAAGTTCTATTTTGCTAGACTTGACAGATGGTTCATTATGAGAGTCTGATACCGATCAAATGTAAGCAGAAACAACTAGCGTAGTTATATTTAATATCGTAGGTCTTCGTAAGTTATTTTAATCGACTCTACGAAAAAAAGATCTCAATGCAGTGTATCAGGTAGAGCTTGCTGTCAACCATACGCTCCGAGAAATTGGATTGATTATATTATGAATGAATAAAGTATTCAATAGTAGTATTTGAAATGGTGTTTTATTAACGTATCAACTTGAATAAAAATCTCGATAAAAGCCATTGATATATTAAAAGTGATTACATCAATGATAAAAGCTATCCTTTTTCGAAACACACACACATACAGAGAACACAGAACGCCACCTGCTACGATTCTTACATACTCCTTGTAGTAAGTATCATATCAGCGTCCATCACAATGGTGTCAATCAGACTTAGGTGACAACGCATCCGCAAAATATTTCATCCGCGGATGAAACGTCACCCTTTCAAAATTTTAAGGCGACGACTCATCCGCAAGTTCGGATGAGTCGTCTCGTAGTTAATATTAATGTGGTCATATCGGCCAAATATACAAACTAGGAAGGGGATACTAGCATGTCACGCTTGTTTTTACCCGACTACGGCAAAGCCAAAGGAGGGTTATGATTTTTCATTACTCATACTCTGAAAGTAGGTCATAACATGCCTGCGGAGCGGGTTGAAAGTACTACTTTTCAGCCCTAGGGAGAATCGCTTTCTACTGACAGCAGCTGTCAAATTATTTGATGTAATTGGGAGCAAGCCTATTGCCATCAACCAATGTAATTAGGAGCAAACCTATTGCCACCAACTGATGTGATTAGGTGCAAGCTTATTGCAACAACAAATGTAATTAGGAGCAAGCCCATTGCCATCAACTGATGTGATTAGGAGCAAGCCTATTGCCACCAACTGATGTAATTAGGTGCAAGCCTATTGCCATCAACAAATGCAATTAGGAGCAAGCCCATTGCCATCAACTGATGTCAGTGGGACCAATCCTATTGCAATCAGCCAATGTAATTAGGAGCAAGCCTATTACCATCAACTGATGTGATTGGGGAAAAGCCTAGTATTACCATCAACCGATGTAATTAGGTGCAAGCCTATTGGCATCAACCAATTTAATAAGGAGCGAGCCTATTGCCATCAACTGATGTAATTGGGGCAAGCTTATTGCCATCAACCAATTAGGTATCTAATTAGGAGCAAGCCTATTGCCATCCACCGAAGTGTTTCTCTTATGTTTACTTTTATAATTTTTTAGTCAATTTGTTTTGTCCTGTGTGAAGCCAATATAGGTAGGTACTACTTTTATTTCTTCTTTCTTTCGATTTAGGTAATTGGGTGCAAGCCAATTCCCATCAACTTTCCTTGTATTCGTAATGAAAAGCACAGTGTTTACCTCGGGTTAAAGACTTATTTAATCCCTCGAACTATTAGCGCCCTCGCTGCGCTCAGGCGCCAAACCCCGTCTCGGGGATTGAATAAGTTACTTTCACCCCTAAGGTAACAATGTACTATTGACTGGCTATGTATGTATGTATGTGAGTATCTTCATCTGTTCCCACATAGCTCCTAATCTACATAACAGAACTCGACATATGAGGTATCTTTAGAACCGTCTTAATTGTCCGCTGAACATAGGCTACGTGACGTGCCAAAATACTCGATAAGGCGCCCTCTAGCGGACAAAAAGTAAGTGTTCAAAAATATAAATGGAAATAAATACGCCGTGTTTGGTATCATTTGAAAGGGCCTCACTTATATATTTCCTAAATATTACTCAAATTTAAAGTGACACCCTCTAGCGGACAAAAAGTCATGTGTTAAAAAATAAATATTAACCACCAAAATTGTTTAACTAAAACCCGACTAAGTACGACAAAAAAAATGACGCTGAAAAAGTATGAAACAAGATTTTCAGGATAGAACAAAAAGAAAAGCCGTAATCACACGTTATATGTACCAACCTAAACACTTTTCTTTTTGTTCTATCCTGAAAATCTTGTTTCATACTTTTTCAGCGTCATTTTTTTTTTGTCGTAGTTGGGTTTTAGTTTTTTACTTTTGGCCTGTAATAGTCAGAACTAACGACCTAATAGGAATATTTGTTGACACGGTTGTCGCAGTGGCTGAGCGATTGGACTGCTGCGTTGTGTGTCACGGGTTCGATCCCCGCACGTATTATATATTTGAATGGCGTACAGATAGTTGTTTCGGGTCGGGTGTCTGTGTATGTGAGTTTAAATGTTTGTAAATGTACCCTCGATACGGAGAAATTACAAGTGTGGGGCAAAGTTAAAAAAAAAGAATCAAAAAAATTGGTTCATAAACGACGAAGTTCACACATAAACGAAAAATGTTCATAAATTAAGAAAAATGTCCATACAATTAAAAGTACTGGGTTAAACTATACAAAATTTTTATGGGACCAAATGGCAACGATTCCGCATCGAACAATAAAAAAAAAAAACACGTAAATCGGATCATAAATCGCAGCGTAATCGGTGTACTGTAAACATAGAAAAAAAAACATACCAATCGAATTGAGAACCTCCTCCTTTTGGGAAGTCGGTTAAAAACACATCTGCTTGATTGGTCTAGTGGTCACAAGCGCGACTGCTGAGCGTAAGGCTTGTTCTTAATTACTCATACTCGGATACTTTCCGGTCTGAAGTTGCTTGAGGAGCGGGTTGAAAGTAATAACTGATGAAGTTTGAAGGTACATCGAGTTGTTGAATTTTTTTTTACAAAATGCCACCATGACAGTCCGACTTCAGGACCAGACCTTGGAACAATCCTTGGTGTGAGACAGGGAGACGTCATATATCTGAAGCTGTTGGGGGGTTTGTGGAATGTCTTCAAGGTTCTGGACTGGGGAAGACTAGGCATCAACTTCAATGGCGAGTACATCACTCACCTTCGGCTTGCCAACGATATATTATATAAGTAATATTGGTCATTACCAGACCACGGAGAACCTCAGTACAATGCTCGATGACCTCAGTAGAGCTTCCGAAAAGTGGGTCTTAAAATAAACATGGACAACACCAAGGTCATGTTGAATGCCCATGTAACACACACAAATTCCTATCGAGATCTGAGACTCTACACTCCAGATGTAGACGATTATGGGGACAATTAATGATCCAGTTAGCTACATGTCTTACTTCGAGAAAGATGTCAATCGTCGAATACGAAAAGTTGTTATGAGAGAGAATGCTAAACGCGGGAAGCGTTTAGCATTCTCTCTCATAACTTTTTTTTATTTTTGGTTCTACGACTAAAAGTTACTTGACAAAGTAGATAATTTTATTTGCATTAATAAAATATGTTGACCAAATTTTTGCTGTCAGATAAACTACATTTTGAACCACCCCTTTTACCAAGATGGCGGCCGTGGGACAAGGGTTTTAGTTACCCCTTAGGTGTTAGTTAGTCAGTTCCCTTGATATCTAAAGAAAATAAATTGCGTCTTCTAACAAATGCACGCTAAATGTAACACTTCAATGGACTATAAATATCTAAAGTTCTCTGAGTACGGCAGTTAGTATCTAGCCGGAAATCCGGATATCCGGAGCCGGTGATCTGTAGGACCTTCCTTCTTCAGAGTTCAGACACCTTTCCTTATATAAGACTAGCCTGCGAGTTGCGACATCCTTCCGTTCATAGTGTGTATGTGTGCGACTGCCTCGTCATGTTGATTGGTCGCGCGACTACTGAACGAGCTCCTGGGTTCAATTCCGTACTCGAGCCTTATTGGGCTGTTCCATCAAGTATTTTAGAATAGCAGCAAAGAAGCCTTGATTAATATACCTACGGCTGATGACAATAGGTTCGCCCCTACTAGGTACTTGGGACTTACATCGAACCGGCAAAATGTGGTGTGCGTGAGGATTGCTCCGTCAAAAACTTCGCCGAAAATATGGTCGAAATTTGTTAAAATCGAAGGAAATAAACCAGAAATGTGTCAAAGTAGAAATAAAGAAGTTGACCGCGCGTGGAGGATAACAATTGTTTCAGGTTTAAAACAGACACAGAACAGACAGACGGACATGGCGAAACTCAATGATATTAAAAAGAAAGATACGCCATGTTCATACTGAATGGCGTTCAGATATCGTTGCGTTCTACGACAGAGATAGATAATACGGAACGTTTAAGATAAAAAGAGATAGCTAGTTACTAAACTGCACCAATTGTCGTAGTTTGTCCTCAACAATTTGTGCGTGCTAATGCGATATCTACCTCTTTTTATTTATAATATCATTGGGCGAAACTATAAAGTTTCGCCATGTCCGTCTGTCTGTCAGTCCCACAGTCAGTCCGCACCACAGAGTCCGCACTATATCTCAAAGACTTAGTACTAGAAAGCTGTCCCTTGGCATGAATTTACAAATGAGATACATCGACAAAGTGGTAGAAAAAAAAAGAGAAGCCATTGTGTTTCATAATGATCTGCAACCCCTAAAACGTGTTTTTCAAAAGGAAACCCTTTTGCAAAACACGTTAACCAACCGGGTTATTTCATTCAAACGAATGAAGTAACCCGGTTGGTTTTTCCTCCATTGTGCTTTTGAAAACAGAAATATTACCTAAAGATAATAAACTTGTAATAGGTAATCTTTCAACTGAAAGAATAGTTTGCCTGGCCCGCATGCGTACCTACGAAGGCCTGTGGACGGTGGACCGACGCCCACCCCAGTAACAGTGTCTTAAGGTCAGAGTGCATTTATTTGCGTTTAGTAGGTATACCAAAAGGCAGGAAACGACAACGCGGCAGGCCCAGAAGGAGATGGCGGGATGAGCTGGACTCTTCCTCAGGGGATTGGTCTAACATCGCACTGGATCGCGAAAAGTGGAAAGAGGGAAGGGAGGCCTTTGCCCTGCAGTGGGACAACATGGGCTCATAATAATAATAATAGTTGGTATACCACGAGCGACCATATCTTCAAGGTCGCTGGCAGCAGCTGGATGAGAATCGAGCTAAGCAGCGTGCGATTACAAAGAGGCTTACATCCAAGAGTACCCACAGCACCCTGATGATGATGACCACCAAACAAAAAGAGAATGTGGCACTCGGAGACTGCCGCGGTAAAGCTATTGCATAGCATTTTTTATCAATTACTAGCTGAACCCGCGCATGCGTTGCAATGCGTTTTTTCTACCTACCTATCTACTACCCTACCTACTTCCCTACCTACTACCCTAACTACTACCCTACCTACTACCCTACCTACTACCCTACCTACCTACTACCCTACCTAAAAAAAAAAAAAAAGTATCCTATGTCCTTCTCCTGGTTCTTAGCTACCTCCCTACCAATTTTCAGCTAAATCCGTCCAGCCGTTCTTGAGTTATAAATGGTGTAACTAACACGACTTTCTTTTAGATATATAGATTTAAATTGACAACCTCAGTTGACAACCTTGTTATTTTCCGTAACCATAGCAACCTGGTTGAAAATTTTCGTTACGGAATTTCTGGATTCGCTCTCCACGCTCAAGGCCCGCGATAGAAGCTATGCAATAGCTTAAAAACCTTGTACGATACGAAAACCTTATTAATTTTAAAATCTATAACGCGGTTTCGTATAATATCCATTCCCTCCCACAGAGAGGAGTCCTGTTTCCCAGCAATGGGAACATTATAGGCTGGTGATGATGATCATTGTTGCTATACTGCGAGGCAACGCGCTCGTTTTACGGGTCACCTCATTCAATGAACGGCTGGCCAATGTCATTTCCCTAATAAAAAGCTTGGGTTAACATGAATAAAAGATTAATCAAAGTTCATATCGCTTTAATGCTTAATCATATTGCCACTTTCTTAAATCACATGGAAGAAACAATAAAAGTATCAAACAAAATACTTCAAAGACTTACAATTAAGGAAATTTAATAATTCATAATTATTTTTCATTACAATCATTTCGAACAACAATAACAAAGCGAATAGCTATGATTTATTAGACCGCGTGTGACTACCGCGCGGTACACTCACGCTTTGTAATCACATAATAAAACATTTTTGATAAACACGGCCTGTTTAACTTGATTTCATACTCTGTCACAATTTTGTCAAATGATTAGTGAGACACGTGTAACATGCTAGGATTCATATAATTTAAATCATTTTTAAAATATTTTCCCTCTACACGCGTTTAATGCATTTAAGACTATGTATTGCGTAAAGGTAACTTAGCGTGCCGCGTCACTGTCATATCATACTATTCTAACTCCTAGCATATAACACGTATCTGTTCATTATAATTATTGTTGTTCTCACCAACACACGCAAATATATATAAAAAAAAAATATTTTGACTGAAAAATATTGAACACATCACATTTTATATGCATCTGTATGAAAGAGATGGCAGACGTCCGGTTAGCAACAAATTTCCGCTAAATAAAGACTTACTGCAGCACTCAGAGATGTTTAATGATTACTTAAGCCATCACTTAGTAAAGATTTTGGCACTTTTTGTGAAGGTTTTGTATGTCAAATATTTACTAAGAGGTAGATAGATAGATAGATGCATCGGGCTAGTGTCCGCAACTCCACGCCCGGAGCGTGTGTTTTGCGTGCGGGTGGGAATCTAAGAGGTAACAGCTTAAGTAATATATCTCTGAGTACGGCAGTGAGGCACATTTTTATGAAGGGCAAAATTAAACGTAATAATAATGTTGATGTTTATTTAATAAATTATGATGTCAACGGTTGATCACTATATAAATACTTACAAGTACTTCATAAACTTCACTTAGCGCAATTCAGCGAACCGACCGCTCTAAGCTGTGATGTGTGTTTGTTGACAAACGAGTAACATTAAAATAATTAAATTACATTTAAATTAATATGAATTATTGACAAAAACAAAAATAATTGAACTAAATTTAATGGAGTTAACATCTACATCACTAATGGGCTATTCTTGTGAACGGTGCGCACTCTGTTACAAGTCTCAGAGACTCCCTTACTATAGCCTCTATACTCTAACATACGTGAGTTCTCTTAAGTAAAATATAACGTGCTTACACGATTACGTAAGCGTAAAGAACCGAGTTTCAAATAATTGACAGAATAATTTTGGCAAATGTGAGCAAACTGTCCTACAGGACAAAACGTATTGATAAACGTGCAACTTAGAAATCATCAATTACATTGATAACATGTTGCTTAGTTTCTAAACAGTATCTGGCAATTTCGTGGCGTTCTGTCTGTTCATGGTGGATTCTTTTACAATTAATATCGGATAATAGGCAGTTGGTTGACAATATAAGGTTGGTATCATTGCGCCCGTTCGAACAGCCCGCACAACGTTACACTAATCGTCGCTGCGGAAAGCCCGTCATTATTTCACTCTATGTTCAGTTCAAGCGATGTTCAGGGTTCCCTGCAGCCAATTTGTGTCAACTAAATCAACACAAATCATACCAAATCGCTAATATTAAAATTATACAACACCAAACTTGTCATATTAGTACTATACTAAGCACGAAGCTAACCGATTGAGTCAGGCGTTAGATGCGAAAATCGTCAAGAAAACTGTTGCTTGGGAAATATACGGTCTCTGCTGACAAGTCAATCATAACGATGCTTTGTCAGTCAGCTATGCAGCCACTCCAATCAAACAGACTGTTCATAGAAGGTCTGATAGATCGCGTTACGTACGACAAGTCCGAGAGAGAATATTTCCCAAACACACATATTTAAGCGCAAGGCATTTGCGTACATACGTTGTGATAAAACGTTACGATGGTCTAAAACGTCATAGAGTACAGGTAAACCAGATTCTGATAAAGTACGTGCTTCGGTGGTTCCGTTGTTTTCTAATTTGATACCGAATAAGAAAGTACTTCCATGGTTTCAACAGCTCTATCATCTTGGCATCGGGCCGACGCGTGTACTTTTCCTGGGAGATCTGTACGATGACGTCATACAATCGTAGCGCACTATCACACTATGAGTCTAGATACAAACATCGTTCAATTGTAGTGTGCAACTAAGTTGTACTATTTAATAATATCTATAAAAAAGAGAATTTGTCAGTTTGTACAAGTTAATATTACGTAATGAGAATTATAATGTGCTTCCTATGTTAGTGTAAAAATATTATAGGTTATTTATTCTTCAGTTTTATTTATCTTCTTAGTACGAATAGATCGCGACCTGTCGCTATCGTCAGGAAACTTCTAAGGGTTTTAAAACAGACACAAAAAATACACCTATTCTCTTATAAATATTCTATAATCTCCGGTACAAGTAGTCGCTATGTGATGTGAGACGAGCCTTGCAATGAAGCTGTCGCCTATGCTAGTGTGGACAAAAACAGCGCGAGGCTATACAATTGTGTAACTTACGTATATGATCAATGAGCTTCTAATCGCTTGAAACACTAGTGACCTATCTGGCAATCGTGGCCTCAGAAGAGAAGATGAATACTTCAGTTGCGTGGCATGTGCAAAGTCTGTTTCGTGTCGGTACTGTTTGAAGCTGTGGTAGGTAGAACTGTTATCGTCAGTCGTATTGCTAAGAAATTACGAAGAATTAAAACATTACGACGAGATATAAAGTTCATAAAATATCGACAATTAAATGCAATGTGTGGGTTCCTGACATTCTCAAAGTGAAAATTGGATCGATGTTATAATTACAGTGTACCTATCAAGTTTGCATGGAAAGTGATTACTTATGTATTTAGTTGCTTAATGTCTGTACAGATTGAACGTAAACGTACACTGGCTCGTATTGCCTTTGCTACTTCGCGTGTTTACACCAACAAGATGAGCGTCAAATATGTATGATACATGTTGTTGATGATTGCAACTCTGACACAGAGTTATGGGCACTAACAACACGACAAAGTAGAAAGGTTGTGTATTCATTATTTTGTACATCTTTTTGTCATCTAGTCAGCTTTCTACAAATTTTGTATACAATTAATCATTACAACTCGTTTTAGTTTACAATAAGGTTAAAGTAGAAGTTACTTTATTGTCTAAAAACCACTCATAAACATTAATATTAGCCAATTTCAACACTTCGACACGCTTTTCTGTTTGCATTCCTTCTTTTTGTAACAATGTACTTATTGTTAGTATAATGTATAATCATATGTTTATATAAAATTAATATTTTATTCATGTATATGGTATACTGTTGGTGTATAGTATATAGTCGGTGTACTAGGACAAAATGGAAGCAACTTTTTCGCACAGACAAATCCGTGGAAGAGAAGTAATTCAGAAGAATGTCTAGATAAGGCATAATATGCGTACAAAGCGCCAACTGACGCTCAAGTAATTCACTTGCATAAATGATTCACTTTTGTGTTTAGATGTTTCACTAAGAGTGAAAAATGCTAGGTTTAAGTAAAAAATTAACCAGTGAACCGTCTCATCTTGGCTTACGCCAGCGAATCGCGCTTGTGGACTAGTCCAGTGCTTACTGCATGCCCACATACAAGACGTAAAAAGCTCAAGAGCCCAGATTGGCCACTAGACCTTTCACGAGCTAATATTAGGGTCGTGATCAAATCCGGGCATCACTCAAAATCGGTAACAAGTTGTTCAAAAACGAGGAACATCCTCATTTTTGAACTACTTGTTACCGATTTACTGATCTCACGGTTACCGAGCCATTGCATTACCTGATCGTAACGGGCAAAGCGCTTTATCTAGACAAACTCTAGACCTCTTTAACTTTAAATTATTGTTCATATATTATGTAGTTTTTAACTCTTCTTTAATACCATATTTATTATTACCAGCAATTAGTAGCATTTTATAATGTCCTATAACATTCTCTACGAACAAGAAAAATGTCTACAATTCAACTTTTACTTTTTTTTCGAAGTGAGGTTAGGTAATGTAGAAAACCCGTCAATTTACCGGGTATGACGTCATAATAGCCAAGACGATAGAACCACAATGGATGGCGCTTCCTACGAGTACAGACTGAAGTCAGGAATACAAGCCTCTCTCAGTAAAAAGCTAATTTTGCACATACTATCAATTTTATATTCATAAGATTGCTAAAGGTACAGACGGAGGCGTCTAAATATCCGGGATCAACATGAATACGTTGGGCAACCGTATACCATGCCGTCGACTTGTTTAACTATCACTAAACTCCCTTTTTGTTTGACATGATGAGTTTATTTAAACCAGGATTAGAAACTTTCAAGATTATTATTGTCTTTGATAATTATCTATGCTGTCTCATATTTTTATGCTGACTCATATTTTTTTTTAGCCTAAACTGTCTCACTCGTATAACTGATCTATTTAATTGTTGAGAGGAGTCAACAATTGTTCTTTTTTGTTCCAAACATGGTCTTTATTTTTCGGCTTTTCGTAACTTCCACTCTAGTTTACGGAAAGAGAATCTGTTTAGAGAAATAGTAAGGAAGAAGAAAACTAAACACAAATGTGATTTGGTTTAAGCCGTCACAGGCGACGTCAATCGACATAAGTCGCACGAAATAGTGTACACAGAGTAGAAATATTGAGGAATACATTAATTTTGATTGTTTTTAGTCGTATCTGATCATCTGATAGTGCTCATTTTGCCTACGAGGAAGCAAACTTGGTAAAGCATTATATATGCAATGATAAAAACATAATCCTAATTATTTAAAAAAGGGATTGATTGTTTGTTTGTCACGCCGTTACACTTGAATGGCTGTACCGAATTCGGTGGACACAGATAGACTATGAAATGAGATGCATAGGACTTGATATCCGGTACTTCGTCGTGGGATAATTATCGAAACATACGCAGGTTATTTTCATAAATGCGCCAACTTTAATTAGGTAAATATATCCATATTTTTGGTAAAATACATTTTATTATAGTAACATAATTTTGGACGGAATTCTATTGCGAATGAATTGAACGCGGCCTTTAAAATATACTTTTCTTTTAAATATACTATTATTAATTTGTATAAATATAAATAGGTAAGTATTTACTTTCCCTAGCGGGTTTTAAGGGAGAGAGGAAAGTATTCCTGATACGATGAAATAATAAATAACTTAGAATCGACGGAGTGATAAATACAAAATCGTTTTTTCAAATGAATAACTAAGGATTCATTGAAAAACGCGTTTTATTAATGGATTGTATAGTAAAAACTATCAAGTTGCTACAGCAAATGGAGCGGGAAATAGTACATTAAAAAAACATTTTAATTAGAGTTTACGACGACTACTTTATAAAAATATTTTTTTTAAATATAGAAGAGCTAAAAAAGCTAGAAAAGCTTGGAAGGCATTAGTGACCGAGAGTGCTATAATGTTTATGGTATGAAAACTAGTGTGTAGTGGGAACGAAGTATGAAACTTAGAAAAGAGACTATCGTAAAACGAAGTGAATATAAAGGGCGGGCTAAAACGATTTTGTTTCTTTTCCGTGCTTTTACATACGAATCTACCCATGCGAATGAGCAAAAACAATGAATTCCATTGCTTTATGACGTTTACAGTCGCCAAGTGACTTTTAATGGCCGACATAAATGGGATGACTTTTTTTCTGAACTTGTAACATCCTTGTTGGCGACAAAAAATATTTTAAAATAGAAATCTATTTCGACTTACTTAAGCCTACGTCTCTATTCACCCCGTTCTTTCCGATTCAGAAGAAAACTCTAATAATATTCTCAGACTATGTAAATATCTTCTAGCTAAGTAATGTTTTGCTATAAGTCACATTTATTTATCTCGAAAACTCATCATGTGTGATTTGGTTAGGTTAGTATTCCTTGCCACACTATAACATTTAAAAATACTTTTTAAAATTATACTATACAGCAAGACTATGAGTATTGTATTGCAGCTAATATTTTCTTACCGGCTTAAGTAATTTTTATATAATCTATTTAGATGTTCGGGTTTACAGAGTGCAGTTTTGCTTGAGGTGTTGTGCCTTCGGGAGTTCTAAAGTTAAGGCAAGACGCGGTTAAAAGAGTGTCAATAAACGTCTCTGTTACCTAACTGTAACATCGACGAGTTCAGCTTAACAGCACTATTCCCCAAAACATCTAGTACTTTCCACTGGTTACTGAAAGCTGTATTTGGTCGTTGTATTTTGATCATTTCACAACTCGTCCACATAAGATTCAGCAGATTCTGAGACATCTGCCCCATTGCCATCAGGGAAACGATTAGCTAATCGGTTACCGGTTAGTAATAGCACGAAACACTTTAAAAGAGAAGTTGCTTGCTGACTGTTCTACTCACTCAAACAACCCCATTTTTACATGCTAGCTCTACTGAATTCTCGCCTGCCACTGTAGGCAACGATTCACTGCTAAAGTATTCAGAAAACAGACTAACAAATAATTTACACGCCTAACGCAACTCATTGAAATTAGTAAAATAAACTTGTTTATCTAAAGGGCACACTTCAATGCCGCTCAATAACAAATAACATATAGACAATATCGTATAAATAGCGTAAATAAACTGATTTATAACGAGTTTTAGATATAACGTCGATGATTCATGCTCACCCAGAAAAACAGGTGCTATAGTTACAGTCCTTTCACCGTTATTAGAATAGAATGTATTTTTTAATGTAATTTGCCGCAGCAAAACCATAAATTTTACTAAAATTTTATTTTATTATTACGATTATGATGTTTGTGACTAATGCAATAGGGGATCGGACAAAAAAAAACTAATTAGTCCGTCAGATAGATTTCCAAAAAATATTGGACACGTATTTTTTCTTTTTTCTCGTAAACTTAAAATGAAGACGATACAGTGCTTCGAAAACTCGTGTGACGTCATATTTATGATAGTACATTTTGACGACACAAGTGACGTTTCAAGCCCCACTCCAAGATCTTTGACGCGTTTTATCTTCGTCATTTTTTATTGATTTGATCAAATAAAAAACACGTATTCAATATTTTTCGATAATCTAACTTACGGACTAAACAGAATCATATTATTTTGACCCAGTCCGATCCCCTATTAATGTAATTATGTATTATTATTATGCATGTACCAGAAATATTTGCACGACTGATGAGTCGAATATAGTGAGACTAAAATTATTTTACCATCTTATTATGTATGTACCTATATTCTGGCAAATAAATAAATTTCATTTCATTTCATTTCAGAAATCATAATAACGAATATAAAGATAGGTGTTTTATTTTTTCATGGGAGTTACTCAAGCGAAAACTTATTCTAAACAGAACCTTAATATGAGGGCAATAGAAACGGTGATTCCGAGTAATAAGTTAACAGTGAAACGACTGTAGTTCCTTACTCGCCGGCATTATAGAGTTAGCCTTAAGTCGATAGAATAGTTTATGTAGATTAGTTTTCACGAAAATAGTCATATAAATAAAATTTAGAGTAATTTAGAATAAAATGTTAGATTTTTATCGTTGTGTTCGCAATTCCATAGACTTAATATTGTGTCACGCGATATTAGCTCGGTGACAACTTGGTCAAAATACACTATCAGTGTCTACAAGGGGCCAATTGGGCTTAGCTCTGCCAAAATGAGTCAACCAAACTCACTAAATATTCCTTTACATACTTCAAAACCAGCAAATGAAATATTTAAAATTAATTTATAATTATTGAATTATTATTACTTTCCAGTAAAATCGGTCCAAATACATCAAAATCGTACGATAACAACAGATTTCAAAGAAATCAGTTTTTACAATCCATAATCTTTCCTTCAAAATTTGGTTGGTGCGATAGGGCAGAACTAAGCCATTAACAAAATTAATCAATTCATAAAAAATGGGATGCTAACATACCTACTCTACTTTGAAACCGAGAAAGACAATATACTAAGCGTTATATCGCATATCGTTGAGCTTTGAACAAAATAGATCTCTATCTATAGTTTTAACGTATTCTCTTTCAAATTGATTATTTGGTTTCTTTAATACTATAACTTTAAAAATATCAATATCCAATGTTATCCTAGACCTACGCTCTGTACAATGTAACACCAAATATTTAAACGTCAACTCTGCGTTCGTAAGTAAATAAAATATACATATCTATTACAGCCGACATATTTCTATTGCCTATCTCGGTGATTACATAGTTACTGGATACTTTGAAGAACTGGCAAGGGGAAATTTCGAAGGTGTTTGAGAAACAGACTAAGAGCAATATATACATTTCAAAATATATTTTCAGTGCGAAAATATTTAGTCGATTGTGTGGTTGAGCGACAACACAACAACGTGTAGCTAGTGTCTCGGCGTTAGTTAACAAACGATTAGATGCGAAGATATAAATTAAATTGATCGTATTTCTATTTGTCAACAATATTGGCTTTCAAACGTATATGTTAGTCAAGGGTCACGGACGTGGAAAGGTGACAAGTACGTAAGTTCTCAGGAAAGTTCATCCGTGTACACTCTCAACAGTCAAACGATTACAGATTACATAATCAATTATTGCTTTCAGACTAAAGTGTCGCAGTTACAACGCAAAAGTAGGCACACGAGACTTATAGCTTTAAATTTACGCCCTATAATACATTATTATGAAATTATCGGCCCTTTTTTATTGCAATATAGTATTCGACCTAAAAAGTCGGACAGAAGCTAGCGATGTACTGCTTATGATCTTAGTTTACAGGGAGATGTCTATAGGATCGAGATCTTAGATTTAGGAAGAGAGGGATTCTTACCGATCTCCCTTGTCAATCTACTACGAAGGTTAATTGTGTACCCTACGTATAATGATTAATTAAGTTATTAAATAGCAGATAGTAGTGAAGCCTGCTGTCTAGCGCCGTTCTATTTAACATCTATATTGCTTGGCAAGGCTAGTAGCGGGCCAGTTTAGACTGAAAGCAGTAGGAGGTGGGCGTTCACTTCTTGGTGGGCGTGCCACGTTGGGTCAGGCCCTCGAACCGCTTGAACGTGTAGTTGATGAACACCCAGTCTTTGTATGCCACCTCGCCGTCTTGTGGAATTGGCGCTGATGCTGCAACAATGTACGCAATGTTCATAATAGTTACGGTTGGGTGATAGATGGTGATAGGGTGCGATGAGTTACATGTCTTATGTCCGTTTTCATGTCCATCAAGCAACACTTTAATGAACGTATATATAAGGCTATTATTTGACTGTTCGATTTCTTGGCGCTAACCGCCTTATTCATAAAAATAGTTAAGAGTTGTTTAACTTAAGCTTGGTTTATCTCGCATGCCGTCTCACTTCAATAATATTCAAATGAAAGTGACGGCATGCGAGATAAACCAAGCTTAAGTTAAACAACTCTTAACTATTTTTATGAATAAGGCGGTTAGTGTTTTATTAAGGCGTGTATTTAAATGTTGCGTAATGTTTGTGAAAAGAGACACGACATTCTGAAAGGCTGAACAATTGAAGGCAACGTTCAACAAATAAAAGAACATGGATAAGTGTAGGCATAATATAATAAATTAAAAAGGTTGTGTGGTAATCGGTTGTCGTGTTACGTGCATGTGTGTGTGAAGGAATGAGGAAAATATGAAAAGTCTTGAGTATGAATGTTGATGGATATAAAGATAGAGGAAGGTGAAAAAACGATGGATGGGTTGTGTATAGGATGATATTATGGCAATAAAGGAGATGTCTACTAGTAATAGAGAACTTTTGCCTCCGTGGTCGAGTGGTTTAGGCGTTTTGTTCGATTTCCACGGGAAGTCTACTTTGTATAGTTGTTTCCATTTTAGCTAGGACATTGCAGGCTTGCATCACCTGATTGTCTGATAAAAAAGATGATTCCGTGCTTCGGAAGGCACATATAAGCCCAGTGTTCCCAGCCGCCAAATGGCAGTCGTCAAACCATGTCAGAAACTCTGACATTAGGGTGTGAGGAGTCGTTAGACCTTTTTTTTCCAAACGAAAAGAAGAAGAAGATAGAGAAGAAGACACGCAGCGCCGACCCCTAATGAATTGGGATAAAGACAAGAGAATAACGATGATATATACGAATGGGTTGTAACTAAACTCACGTATTTCGAGCTTGACATCGGGGAAGTCGTCGAAGTTAGAGGTGTCGTCGATGGAGCGCACCTCCACGGAGATGGCGGCGGGCCGCTCGCGTACGTGACTCCAATCCACGCCGCGGAAGAATGACACCGACTTCACGTCCTCGATGCCGCGCTGCGAACCCAATCTGGAATGCAGTTTATATTATGTCGTCAATAGTTCCTTCGTAGAAAGAAAGTTAACATATTTATACTACACCTGCTTGGAAAGTACCTTGATACTTTATCAAATTTACGGTAGAAAGTACGTCATTGCATATCGAACAAATATGCGGGGAGAAAACGCATCTGAGCGGGAGAGAATGGATTTTCATACACTTTTCTCTCCCGCTCAGATTACAATTTGAAAAAAGAACATGTGACAATTTGCAGACGCCATTGGCGCCATTTTGAATTTCAATTAGAATTTTAATTTAGTTTTTTATTTTCTTCGTAGGTGTAGTATAAAGCACTATGTATCACTCGAGAGAAAGTGCGATTCCCGATCTCGGGTGTTTTAAAGCCCTTGCCTACGGCTTCGGGCTTTAAACGACACCCTCGACGGTAATCGGTCACTTTCTTCTCTCGGTGAACAATGTACTATTATTTGGCACATGCCACACGTGCACACACAAAAAAAAAATCTAAACAGAAAAGTGAACATTGTGTCTCACGGCTGCGTCAAATAGGACCAGTTCCGCAAATTGTCGAGCAGATAGTTCCCGACGCTGGTTCATCATCATAATAATCAGTCCACTGCTGGACATGATTACCATCCTCGTGTTTGTGCTAATATCCACGTTTCTGTGACAGCCACAGATATACCTAGATAACGCAAGTACCGCGGGTAACAAAGTAAAGGTAAAGTAAAAGTTTATTGACAAATAGAACAACAACCTTATATATAAATCTTAACAATCTTCTGCGTCTACAATTTTATTACTTACAAATAAAAACACCATGAGATATAAATACCTGTGTTCACTATGCGGTTGTTTGAGCTTAATTCACACTGACCTCCGTAGGTACTAGTGAAAACTGTATCACGGCAGGTCAGTCTTCCTCGTTCACAAACACTCACACACTTCCACAGAATTACCGGAATTTTAACATTTTAAACAAACTCAACTACTAAAATTAAATAAAACAGTGACCAGAATATCCTAATTATGACTATAAGAATACAGAAACTAGTGGGTATTATTCGATCATTTGAAAAATTGCTATTCTTTAACTAGACTCCCTTACACATTCCATTTGTTTTGGTTGCGTAATTTTAAAATGTATCTTTCTTTCTTACCTGCGGTCAGGTTCAGAACAGAAGCGCATGATGGTCTCCCTTGCCTCCTCACTGATGGGTATCTCCGGAGGGAAGGTGAGTGATTCTCGCCACGACATGACCTTTCGGTACGTCTCCTGCGGTGATTCCGAACAGAACGGCGGGTAGCCGATCAACATCTCGTACCTAGAACGTAGAGAGGTAACGGTGAGTTGCAGGATAAGTGGTTAGGGTTGTGGGTTTTTCGAGGGCTGCGGGTTGTTAGAAAGAGATACCGCGGCCCCGGAACACAAACGGCTAAGAAGGAATATGGCAGGTTTTTAGTCAGTGAAAGTCGGACACCGCTCTTTTTTGAAAATTTCCCAAACATAAAAAGAAATGGTTAAGTGGTTAATGTTAGTTTATCTCGATTTTGGCAGAAATTGGTCATTAATGAACGATTCTGTCATCAGGAATGATAGAAATAGTCGAAATAACATAATAGGGATGTTAACAAGAAAAATCTAATTAGTCCGTCAGATAGATTTCCAAAAAATATTGGACACATATTTTTTCTTTTTTCACGTAAACAAACAATGAAGACGATACAGTGCTTTGAAAACTCGTGTGACGTCATAGCGAGCAGTGACGTCACAACCTCCCACTCGAATCTTTGACGCGTTTTATCTTAGTAAATTTTTATTGATTTGATAAAACAAAAAATACGTATCCAATATTTTTCGATAATCTAACAGACGGACTAATTAGAATCATATTTTTTTGAGTTAGTAAACATCCCTATTATGGTCGTCATTTCGTCAACAACCATATCACAAATTATAGCGAAGATTGAAATTGCTAAACTGTTGCTGTTTAAGTATTATTGTGTTGTTACCTAAGGAATAACTTAGTAGCAGCCAAGGAGCCCGGATTTTGCTCAGTTGATGGCAATAGGCACGCCCTATTACAAGAGACTTACGTACATAACTAGCAAAATGTGGGTTTACTTGTTAGTTACACCTATCTCTCTCTTTTCTTTCTTTTTTGATCGGGTATTTTGACCTATTATTGAAATCGTACCTAGCTAGACTAATAACACTATGAGTTTGATCATCCTACAGCATTTGATTAAATTGTGTAAGGTTTTGGACTACGTGGTGAGTATACGTTCTCAGAAACGTCTTTATAATGATCATTCGTTAATGCTGCCCGAAGTCAGAATTTGTACCCTCATCATCTGCCCAACCTTTTTCCAATCATATAGGAGTCGGCCTCCAGTTTTATCATTGTGTGGTTTTCAACGTTTCGATGGGGTTTTAGTCTAACAGGTCCTAAAATATAAACCTAGGATTTTTTTGCGTATCTTTACAATATTAGACATATTCAAATTTAGGTTTTACAAGAAACTCCAGACCTCTATGATGGTTTTTCAGCGAGATATCGGCGATTACGTGGTTTTTTACCGTTTCAATGGCGCGGCCATGGGTGTTTTAGTTGTACAGCTCCTAAAATATAAACCTAGAATTTTTTTCTATATTTTTACAAATGTTTTACATATCCGATCTGTTATTTACCTAAATTTCAGGTCTCTACAACGCTTAGTTTTAAAGATCTCCGTGGCCGCGCGGTTCTCCGCGTTTCGATGGCGCGGCCACGTTCAAACCCTTCCAACTTTGTAACCATAACTTTGACAAATTTATGGTTTTGGGAATCAACTTTTACAAACTTTTATATAATCTTGGCATAGTTTTTTTTTTAAAAAAAAACGTCATGGCCGCGCGGTCGAAACGCACACATTTAGCTGAGTACTAGTATTAGACATGGATCGACTGCGTATATGACCTTTACAACCCAAGTAGTATTGAGTGATACGTTACTCCTTGATAAGACTTGTTGTCAGACTTTCGGGCCTGTGACTACCTGTAACGACTGCCGGGACTAACGGCTTAGAGCTTTTTCCGATGCACACATTAGAATTTTAAGTTGACCTTTTTTACAGTCCGTTCCAGACCGATTCGAATGGCTGTTGATACTTAGTCACGAATTTTTCTCGTCTGAATTTGTGCCCTATTGACATCACTATTGCTGTCAATAAAAGAACTGACGAAATGTGAGAACAATATAAAAACAATAAGCCCCTAGGCGAAAACTGACGTCATGGTTGACGTTTGTGTGGTATGACGTTTATGTTAACCAGAAGCTTAACAAAACCCATAGTGAAGCCTTGCTCGATTGACGTCAAGCGAAACTTTCAAAGGGTAAGTTTTTCTTTCTCTAACGTTTTCAATAGACGAGTTTGTAACTTTGTCAAGTAAGGCAAAAAAAACCACTGTTCTATTTTTATTAATCTATACTAATATTATAAAGAGGTACAGTTTGTGTATTTGTTAAATTGTAAGGGGTAATCTCGGGATCTACTGAACCGATTTTAAAAATTCTTTCACTAATAGAAAGCCACATTATTGCTGAGTGTCATAGGCTACTTTTTATCCCTGTATTCCCACGGGAACGGGATCTACGCCAGTGAAACCGCGGGACGTCCGCTAGTTTTAATATAAATAGAACTATAAAAAACATCAGGTTGCTAATAGGAATTTCGCAACGTGATACCTAGTATTAAAAGGTTTCTGAAATGTTTTGAACGATTTCAGTTTTTATTTGATCGTCTTGTAATATAAATCAGCATCTTATACATGTCTAGCCTGTACCCAACATAGGTGTGGCCGACTTCCAGTCTCAGTTGAATACCACTGTATCACATGGAGTGAATCCACAACACAGCAGTTACCGGGTCAACGATATCCATTGGCAAAACTGGTCAGTGTTTCAGGGTTATTTTTTATTTCTATTGTATTATTATGATGAGCTTATGACATTATTTTATTGTACCGTCTAATTTCAAGTAATGCTCTAATTTAAATGATTAATTATAAATGTGTATAATGGACAATTTTAAAAATAATTGATGCTGTCTAGCGTCCTGCTTCTCTTATTAGTACGCCATTCAGGCAAAACATGACTGTCTGCTATATTATTGATGTAACATTTTGCATGCCATGTGTTGTGTATACTCATGTTTTGAACAAATAAAATTATCTTTAACTTTATCCCGTTACGGCTGTCTGACTCAGATATACAATATGTTTTAAAAAACCATATAGGTCTACCAATGGCATTGCCAAATAGAATAATATATATAATCATAAAATATTCATGAAAGTATATTAAGGAATTTTAAAATGCATGACTTTTATCCCAAATTACCAGTTTCACAAAATTCTAACAAACTTTTAAAACGTGTTAACACCTTAATCGGCGTAAATATGTTCGAACGTCACTTTTTTTTATGACGTCAATACGCGGCACTGGGTACTGGGTTATGTAAGTCTTTATGGCCAGGAGTCTGAAAATGTGCCCAGTTGTTGGCTATAGGCTCGCACACTGGGATTACATGGGATTAAACATAATTGGAGCAATGAGGGTGTACTAATTAGTACACCTTTGCTTAACCCTTCAGGGATTTCAGGCGTGATGTTAATTTTATGTAAGATCAAATCCATATTTTCTGTAGCCGTACAATTAATACGCATAGCATCGCGTAGACCAGGCGCGATGCGACCAATCGCGTCTTGCGTTTATTTACGCATAGTGAACATCAAGCGAGATGCAGTTTGCGTTTCTTTACGCATAGCTTACATCAGGTGAGATGCAACCAATCGTGGTTAGCGTTCGCATGCTACGCTTGCGTATCTCGCTTGATGTAGCTACATCAGGCGAGATGCTACCAATTTTGGATTGCGTTTCTTTACGGATAGCTCACATCAAGCGAGATGCAGTTTGCGTTTCTTTACGCATAGCTTACATCAGGTGAGATGCAACCAATCGTGGTTAGCGTTCGCATGCTACGCTTGCGTATCTCGCTTGATGTAGGTACATCAGGCGAGATGCTATTAATTTTAGATTGCGTTTCTTTACGGATAGCTCACATCAAGCGAGATGCAGTTTACGTTTCTTTACGCATAGCTTACATCAGGTGAGATACAACCAATCGTGGTTAGCGTTCGCATGCTACGCTTGCGTATCTCGCTTGATGTAGCTACATCAGGCGAGATGCTACCAATTTTGGATTGCGTTTCTTTACGCATAGCTTACATCAGGTGAGATGCGACCAATCGCAAACGCAATCCAAAATTGGTAATTTTGGATTGCGTTTCTTTACGGATAGTTCACATCAAGCGAGATGCAGTTTGCGTTTCTTTACGCATAGCTTACATCAGGTGAGATGCGACCAATCGTGGTTAGCATTCGCATGCTACGCTTGCGTATCTCGCTTGATGTAGCTACATCAGGCGAGATACGGCTTGCGTTTGTTTAAAGAAGAAAAGGGTAAAATCGGATAGTTGTATCGCATAGGCTTACAAATAACATAACACAACATCACGTCTGTATTTAACGTCACTGAAAATCAACAAGAGTACAAATTTTATTACTGACATCTTGAAGGAAAACATCATGACGAATCCTGGATTATAATCAATATAAGTCTGACCAACGATTTTTTATTTTTGGGACAGATAAAGTCAGCAAAAACAGGTTACAAATATTGAGTATTTGCATCTAAGAGGTAGGCTATTTAGTCAAGTCAATACCATTAATCAGACACATGCTAATATACAAAATGCTGGTATAGAACCCCGGATATCACGATCAATTAAACACAGAAATATATCCATGTCTACGTAGAGAGGAAATATTATCTTAGCCGAGGCTGTTAGTCTAAAACTATTGGGTTAGTAACAGGTTTATTTCCAAGTTTCCAAGGTATTTGCACTTATATTAGAACACAATAATATATCAAATCAAGAGACGATTCTGCGAGAGAGATAAAGGAACGGGCGACCGTTTCTAAGCCACGCTAGCTTATTGTGTACCACAGAATGGTTTCCTTATTGTGTGTACAACAGTATTGTATTTCCGTCTATCTTTTGAAGTTGACGCAATCTGGAGTATTATGAACTAACCTTTTTATACACAAAATATTAAGTAGACATGCATGTTATCCCCGAAGGGTAAGACAGAAATGTACAGTCGAACAAGCTAATAAGTATACAGGGTAGAGATCTTTATAATTCTGTAACACTGAAAATATTGATTTTAATTTTGTTTTATCAAGTGTTTCGCATTAAGCGACTGATGTCAAACGCTGTATTCTAAAACGCTGTATGCTGAATGTATCTGTATAATCTCAAAAGTAAATACAAGTTAGCTAGCTGTATACTTATTAGCTTGTTCGACTGTACCTTATCGTCCACCCACATGTTGTAAGTTATGTTTAAATTCTATGTTGGGGATGAACTTTTTGCCATCTACTGGACACAAAGCCAGATTCCGTGGCTGCTACTGAGATATTCCTGATACAAAAACCCAATAACACTTTGCCCGACGTGGGAATCGAACCCAGGACCAGAAGGAACATGGGTTCAGTTTTTAGTCAGTAGAAGTCTGACACTCCCCTTCGCTCTGCCCAAGAGCAGGGGGGGGTCATTCGATGATTTTCCACCCAACAAAAAAAAAAAAAAAGGACCTCATGCACAGCAGTCGCGACCACTAGACCAACTAGGCGGTTAAATATTAAATAGCTGGTTTCTAAAAAAAAATGATTATGTTCATCCTTTATTATTTTCGTTATTATTACATTTTTTCCAAAATGGCAAGTAAACTTATAATCTTAGCCCAACAAAACCATACAATAGTTTGAATGTGGGTCCCGAGACACTCATACTTTGTCATCATAATCATTTCAGTCGAAAGACGACCACTGTTGGACATAGGCCTGCCCCAAGTGTCACATTCAAAGTTAAACATACTTAAAAATAATTTTATTTGTAAATTAAATGAATTATTTTCTTAATTAAAGTAAATTACAAAGACATTACCCAAAAATGCGTCAAGCCATCACTCTCCCGCGCTGACTCCAAATGAATTGGAATAAGGGCAACAGAATGACGACCTATCACACCTGCAAATAATATCTCTTTAATTTACTTTTCAGAGCAGTGGTGGCTCAGTGGTAGCGGCTCCGACTTACGAACAGTGAGTCGTGGGTTCGAACCCAGACAGGCGCATTACTTTGTGTAATTTATTTCATCACCACTGCTCTCAAAACGGTGAAGGAAAACATCGTGAGGAAACCGGCATGTCTTAGAACCAAAAATTCGAAGACATGTGACATCTACCAATCCGCACTGGGCCCGCGTGGTAGATTATAGCCCATCCCTCTCCTAGAGAGGAGGCCTGTGTCCCTGCAGTGGGAACATTATAGGCTGATGATGATGATGAATTTACTTTTAAATCTATTTTTATTTATTTCTCTACTTATGTCTGCCGGCAGACTGTTTAATAAATATGGTATTCGTTTTTATAGGGTTATATCACCAAAGTAATTAGTGACTGTGTACATTGAATTTGCCAGCAGCCATAGATCGTGTATTATAGTTGTTGATTACGTGAGTTAAGTTATGCTCTTGGCTACCTTGGTGGTTAACTGCTAAACGATACTTGTTTGTAAGTTATCGGTAGAATTGTCCATACTTTAAATAGTGTCCCATTATCTTCTTTACAACGTGTTTTAGTTTTAAATGGCACTTTAAATTAAATAAGGCATAATAATAGCGTATTATACTAGTACAGCCTATATGACCTGCCAAATCATTGATAAATCGAAACTTTAATGAAGAAAAAGACGGCATTTTTTCGACTCCCAAATTGTCAAACATGGATTTAGTCAGAAAAATCGAATGGATTGAGTGCGGATTGATATGAAAAAAGAGTGAATAACGTGACAAGAGAAATAGGTTAGGAATATGACGAAGAAATAGTGAGTAATGCAAATCAAGTAGTTGCTATGGATACAATACTAACATAATAACGCCCAAACTCCACCAATCTGCTTGCGGGCCGTAGCCCGTCTGCAGAAATACCTCCGGAGCTATGTAGTCGGGCGTGCCCACTGTGGAATAGGCCAGCGCCCGTCTGTTCCTCTTCCACGACTCCGCGCGACGCTTCGAGTCCATCGCAGACGATGACGTCGATACTGCATACGAGAAATTGAAGTGTAGAGCTTAAATAAAAAGGTTTAAACTTAATTAATGTCGTCATGTAGCTCCTTTTTTGACCCGTCTTCGAATCCTTGATAGCTGCTGTGTTGTGATGGAAAAGCTTTGTGTTCACGAGATTTGTTCCCGAGTTCTGATATGAGCATCTGAAGTTTAAGACTGTACTTAAACAGTCTTAGTTAAATTGAAAGAATATGTTACACTTAATTCCAGCTTGCCAAGTTCTCTATTCAAATTCTCAAATCAGAAAGTGCGGTTGAACCTCGTTGTTGTTGTAGCAAATTATAAGCGAAGCGAACACTTGAACCCCGTAACCCAAATCTGTAGCTGACCAATCTGTGCTGGTTGCGCAACGTCGAGCAAATAAAATGAGAAGCAAGCTATAAAGCCGTGTTCGTAAACCGCTGTCAAGTAAGATCCGGATTCTCCTGAAATGCTATTGTTTTTAAAATGTAACTTCAGCTGTGTAAAATAAAGGCGAAAATTGTAATAAGACTATGCCATGGACATGCCAACCATGCCATTGACCAAGGCATTGACTGGCCATTCAATGTGGGAATGCTGCCAGTCTTCTGGGCACGTTTCCGGATGACAGTCACAGACCCTACTATTGTTGTCATCGTTGTAGTATAGTAGTATTGTCTAGTATAGTCTTATCACTTTATTTTAGATCTTTTTGTAGTGTGTTTATAATGTACATAATAACCTTATGTAAATAAATATTCGAATCGTTTAACTATGTTTTATAGTTTAATGTCATAGGGGTTAATGTATGCCCATATATACGTAATATAACATCGCGCATGGAGTCCCCGAAGGGTTAGGCTGAGGTGTACTTAATAGTAAAACCATATTTCAACAGTTATGTTTAAATCACATGTAAAAACCTAGGCCTGTATGTAACCTTAAACGATGGCTGCATAAATATATGCTTTTGTAATTATTTATTGAATTTGACCAAAGCTAGTAATTTCTTTAGTTTGGTAGCTGTTATCTTAATCAATTCGAGCACGTGATATTATTATAAAAATATTATTTCCGTATTTAGATCGGTTAAAAATTTAACGGTTTTAATTTTTTTGAACGGAATTCACATCATTTCTCTAAAAAATGTTTGAGAAAAAACATTGACAGCAGTTTAATAACACGAGCCAACATAAAATTCGCACGGCACAATTTGAAGCTACCTCCAAACCGGAGCGTCAAGCAACGCAGCAAGAGCCTCAACACGAAGTCAGGGCTCCCGCTGCGCTGTCGCTTCGACCGCTTAAATTGGCCTGAAGCTTTATACAGTACTCCCACAGTTGTATGACCTCTGAACTCTGTCATTATCAACTCAAACGTAGTTGCGTTTGTAATGAAAATAAAGAGCATTGTAACTTGACGACCAAGCAAAATTATAGGGTAAAAACTGTAGAAGGACTGTAGTATCAAGATTCATGCAAGAATGTGGCTTTACTTACTGAAATCAGAAGGTGTGGCTCTCGATAGGTCCCGGTAGAAGTCTGTACGATGGCTCTTCTTGAGCCCGGTGCAGAGGCCGAAGTCGCTCAGTTTGATGTGACCGCGCGCGTCCAACAGTAAGTTGTCTGGCTTTATGTCTCTGTAAAAATACATGTTTTTTTGTGTTAGCAGACTGAAGAACTTATACAAACACCCACCGGCAATAACTTCAGTTTTTCTAGGATCATGGTGCTTGCAACAGCGCCGAAATATTGGAAACTCAAAACAAATAGTAAACATGGTAAATAACCCCTTTTCATTGGTAATGACAGTGATGTCAGGTTTAACCTTTTATCATCAGCTGCCTAGCTTTTTTTCGAATAAGTTGCCACACATTGTAGGTCACACGGTCTGATCGATCTATTACCACAAGGTCAAGCTTATTGGCGACAATAGTCCTGTCAGTAACGATAAGTCAATCCCAATACAACCTGATATTACCATCGTCGGGAAATGGGTCGCGCTTATATTTAGTATGGCACTTCTGATTCCACATGGTTGTATTTCAAAGCAATTTGCTGGTGGATAATCCTGGCGAGGTTGTGTCTATGCAAGTACTCTCCGTTAGCCAGACGAGAACACCAAGAAATAATGTGTCGGGGGTGAATCCCGCACTGTGGCATGCCCGACGTATGTCAACCACGCCATCCTTCACAACGTATTTCCGGTAGTTATTCGTCATCATAACTACGCGCATTATTGCACAGACAAAACCGTCGATTTCCCCGAAAGGGTCACCGAAGCGCAGCCAAGATACGGACGGGGCCATGTGTAATGATGTGTATACTTATATTTTTAAATGTAAAATGTTGTGTGTGTAGGTAATGTTGGCGTACTTATTTTAAATGGTTGCACAAGTTACCGCCACAATCAAATACATTTATTTCTAATTCAGGCAGCCTAGTAAGTTTCAACAAACCCTTTTGAATAATTCAAAACATGATCTTCAATGATTTATCCAAGTTCCAGGCAACTGATAATTTTACCTATCCTGATATCCTTCCTATCACCTTCTAGGAACAAAGGGATCGTGCATAATTCGCTGATATAATTTGCCCCCAAATCACACGGCTCACATGAGTTTACACCTGATTAAATGCTTCGCTTGTGACAAGCAAAATAGTGTGAACGCTACATCGATCGAAGTTATATTTATTTCGAAGATATATTTTATACATGACTATATTTCACAGATAGGTAACGATAGCGAATTGCCAACAAGCCAAAGATCAGATAACCTTTTTTCACCTCACTGGTTTTATATCGATAGGAACCAGCGAAATATCGTGTCAGCGACAGACTCGGTAAAGTTAGGAGGGAACAGGGGCTGTGATTGACCATACAAATGTTTTCCCGTTTTCTCCCTGAATAATGATTAACATTTTTTTTTTAGTTTTCGAGGAACTAAAAAGGGGAATACGAAACGACGATCTCGTCAAATTTTTGGGTATAATCGCACTCTACGGGTTTCTTCGCGCTTTCGAATATCTACTTATTGACCCTGATCCCTCTTAATAAAAGTATATTTTTACTGCGAACCTATAAATTTTATCAAAAGCTACAACATGACCTCTTCTCTCTAAGAAGCAGCGTGCCGTAATCCAACACACTGGCCTAGTGCGGCCGTGCAGCGGGGTCATACCTGGCTATTGGCCAAAATATTGGGTTAACCAAGATTTAGTAGAAGGCACATATTTAAACGCATTTTATATTAAAAGAAAAATATCAGTTACGACTCTTCTACCGCTCAAACTTTAACCAATGAATACATCACTTTCAACAACTAATCGTTGAATTTGTGAGCAGAAGTAGGCCAGTGGTGGCGGCCCTGACTTACGAAAAGTAAGTCATGAGTTCCAACCCAGGCAGGCACATTACTATGTGTAATTAATTTCTTCACCGCTGCTCTCAAAACGGTGAAGGAAAACATTGTGAGGAAACCGGCATGTCTTAAAACCAAAAAAACGACGACATGTGACATCTACCAAACCGCACTGGGCACGCATGGTGGATTTTAGCATTATAGCCCATGCCTCTCCTAGAGAGGAGGCCTGAGTCCCTGCAGTGGTAACATTATAGGCTGATGAGTGATGATGAATCGTAGAATTTTGGGACGTGTTGTATATGTACCTAGTTTAAATGAAACCGAAGGTGAGTGGCTCATACATAATATATTCGCGTAACCCTCTATTCCCCTCCGACACTCAAATGAGCTGACCTTGGACCTTGATATTAAACTCAGTTGCCACTTGTTTTACTTTTACAAACCAAGGTACTATCATAACAACGTAAACATGACATCACGCACGCCCTGTAATAGGGCAGTTGACAAAAAAAAATCTAATTAGTCCGTCAGATAGATTTCCAAAAAATATTGAACACGTATTTTTTTTCCACGTAAAGAAAAAATGAAGAGACGATACAGTGCTTCGAAAATTCGTGAAACGTCACAGTTTGGTCCATTTTTACCAGACAATGACGTCAAAAGCCCCCTCTTCATGATCTTTGATAAGCTTTATTTTCGTCAATTTTTATTAATTTGATAAAACAAAAAAGTAGTTAAAAAACTAAAAAACCCGACTGAAAAAACTGAAAAGCAAAAAACAAGCACATTTTAAATTAAACAAAACTTGGAAGCAGGCGGGGTCCATTCTATTTTCATTTTTTCTTTTCATAATTTAATATTCAAATGAACCCCGCCTGCTTCCAAGTTTTGTTTAATTTAAAATGTGCTTGTTTTTTGCTTTTCAGTTTTTCAGTCGGGTTTTTTAGTTTTTTAACTACTTTTTTTATTTCCAGCTTTTTAGTTCTTTTGTGTTTGTTCTTTCGTTGGTCGCGTAAAATTCTTCGCAGATGATTTAACTTTTGTGCTTATTTAAAGGATTTTCCACTTTGAATTTCTTTTAAACATATAAGTGTTATATATTTTTGTAATCTCCTTTTAATACCCTTTATTTTGATACCCTACTCGATGGTATTGGAAAAAAATAATTTTTGAACTCCGCGATTTGGCCCCCAAAATCCGCATTTTTTCCTGTTTTTTAATTTTAATGTAGCTCTTAACACTCGCGCCATCAAGACGAATCTAATGACGTATATTTCATTCAAATCGGTTCATCCGTTTATGAGTTATGAGGGAACAAAGAAACGGACATACATACATACATACATACACGTCAAACACATAACCCTCCTTTTGGGCTTCGCCGCAGTCGGGTAAAAAACACGTATCCAATATTTTTCGATAATCTAACTGACGGACTAAACAGAATCATATTTTTTTTAGTCAATCAACTACCCCATTCCCGAAAGGTAGGCAGAGGTTTTCCTGTAGTACAGTCACGGGCACTCATAATGTATAGTTGTATACACTTAGCAAAATTCAAACACAATTTGCTCGTGAAATAACGTCGTTGTTGTTGCTTCTACGCTGGGGTAACACCTATTTTGTAATATTTAATAGCTAGAGGTAGGCTTCCATAATATCATTTTCGAGAAATCGTAAAACGTTAATCAACATAGTGGGTCTTCTTCTTAGCGTGTCGATGGCAAATCTTTACAAAATACATTAAATAAATTTGGCCCAATATTCAGCTACGCGAACTCCACTCGCTGATGCAGTCATTAGGTCGTCAAGTGTGCAGGTGTCAGGGCATGCAGCGCAAGATGGAAGGTGGGCCATTGTCTGTGGAGATACGCCGCATACGCACTTGAGATCTGAACCGTCCGTGAAGCCCCATCTGAAGAGATTGTCTTTGCTACGGCCTGGGCAATCGACTTCTGTCGATTGGCTAATCCTTTCACCACGATGGCAAATACAAACATAGTGGGTGAAAATCAATTATTAAAGTTGCTACGAGTATACATATTGTTGCTCGTGATTGTACATTCTCATTTTCCCGGTTATTTTTAAGTTCCAATTAACAAAAGCGAGTCGACTTTCTTCAACCCATGCTGATTTGTTCGTGATAGAAGAACACAGTTACACTTCCCAAGGTTGGCAGTAGAACTTACGATCACACACCAATAAAACAAGCGAAACAAATCGAAACGTGTTACACTAAGAAATAACAATTGACATCGTTCACCGAATTGAGACATGAACATTATTTCAATTACGTTCGAGGTCACGAAACGACAATACTACATGGAAATCGATCAGTAATGATTATAAAAAATGCACGAAATACGATCGATTTCGTGTTAGCAATAGAACTGTGTTAATGTTTGTGTAGTATGCAGAAAGAAGGACAAGCGACAATATTGCCACTTACGCGTCCTTCAGTGGTGATTATATATTGATTCTACTAAGAATAGACAAACTCTTTCAATACAAGTCCATATTCAATTAAATCTTTCTACACTCAGTCATTTTGTTGAATATTTCTTCGACCAAACCCCTTTTTTTATGGCTTGAGAAATCATCAGATGACTCCTCCCGGTCTGGGCAGAGCGTTAGGGAGAGTCAGACTTCTACTGACTAAAAACCACCCATGTTCCTTGTTAGCCCTTTATGTCGAGGCCGCGGTATCTCTTTCGAACAACCCGCAGCATCCAAACCCTACGGTGGTCATGCTACGATTGCAGGACGCTACTTATCCTCCACGAGGGTCTAATGCACTTTGATAAATGTCTTCCATTCTTTGATTCTAGGACATACTGGTTTTCTCATGTTTTCTTTCTTAGTTTTGAAACTAGTGGCGATGTATTAAATCAGAGTATGTAGGAGTCTAAAATGGTCTGCTGGAAAGAAATGAGGGAGGCCTTTGCCCAGCAGTGGGACACAATAGGCTACATTTAAACAAAAAGGCAATTCATGTTATTATTATTACTATCTAGTAGGCCATTTTAGACCCCTTTAGATTGTTTGATGGCTAGATTCGAAGTCAAGGCCTAGAACGAAACTACACCATTATCGACAACCTCAAATTGTAGTGCTGCGCTTAGTGATCGCTACTCAGCAATCATTTGGTTCAACCGAACGTGTGTAAGGATGGACTATTATATCAGGTAGACACAAATATACGCTTAAACTAACTGGAACTAGGTTTCATTTTCATCAAAGCTATGACAGCAACGGGATACAAATAAATATCAGTATTTTACATGGAGAGACTGCCTATCTGACCAGCACAACCCAGATAGTTGGCGAAATCGCTTTACAAATGACTACAATGTTTTTCAACTCAGTATTAAGTGATTATTCACTATCACTACATAGTATAAAACAAAGTCGCTTCCCGCTCTCTGTCCCTATGTATGCTTACATCTTTAAAACTACGCAACGGATTTTGATGCGGGTTTTTTAATAGATAGAGTGATTCAAGAGGAAGGTTGAAATATCTTTTTTCCACCCGTGCGAAGCCGGGGCGGGTCACTAGTGTTATATAAAGAACGGTCACCCATCCATGGACCGACCGCGGCAAGCGTTTCTAAGCCTGGAAGTTAGACCCGGTCCCGCTGTTATTATTTAGCCACAAGCTCCCAAAAAGGTAACAATAAGGAAGTTTTAGTATCACTACATATTATATGTATTATCCTCTGCCACGTCTGTCTGTCTGTGCGTCTGTTCGCGATAAACACAAAAGCTACTGCACCGATTTTCATGCTGTTTTCACCAATGGATAGAGTGGTTCTCGAGGAAGGTTTTAGTATATATTTTATCCCTGAAATAAATTCCTATGGGTTGCGGGAACGGTATCAAAATTTCATGATAACTTTTGATCGCGATAACCGTCATCCACACGGGCGAAGTTGCGGCATCAGCTAGTTCGACATAAAAGTATCTAGTCAGTACACCAATAACAGCAAGTGGCGACCTTCGAAAAGCGAATGTCAAAGTCAAATCAATTTTATTCATAAAGACTAATAGTGTGTCAGTGAATGGACGACACGGGATCACAGGATGTCATCGTAACAGACAGACTACCTAGGAAGATGAATAGTTCAAGTCTTTTTATAGAGTGTACACACGGCTACACATCAAGCTATACAAAACCAGTATAATCTGATCGTTCATTGTGTGAAAAGATCTAGTAAAGTGAGGCCAAGATTAACTGGTTTTGTATAGCTTGATGTGTAGCCGTGTGTACGAGTACTAGCAGCTTTTCCGCGCGTACACGCTCGCGTTTTGGTCGGAAATTATCACACGGTAATGGTTAATATAGGTACCCTATGACACTAGGGGATGATAAAGCTTTCCATTAGTGAAAGAATTTTCATAATCGTTTCAGTTTAATAGGGAATCGGACAAAAAAAAACTAATTAGTCCGTCAGATTAGATTTCCAAAAATTATTGGACACGTATTTTTTTTTTTCACGTAAACTTAAAATGAAGACGATACAGCGCTTCGAAAACTCGTGTGACGTCATATGATAGTACATTTTGACGACACAAGTGACGTTTCAAGCCCCACTCCGAGATCTTTGATGCGTTTTATCTTCGTCATTTTTTATTGATTTGATAAAACAAAAAACACGTATTCAATATTTTTCGATAATCTAACTTACGGACTAAAAAGAATCATATTATTTTGACCCAGTCCGATCCCCTATTATGCAGAGATAACCACTACAACCTTACAAAGTTTACCTCTTTAAAATATTAGTATAGATACGTACGCCATCACGGCGATCTGGCGGGAGATGGAGAAGCTTTTACACCGAGCTCTATAATGAGGGTAAAAAGACCCTAAACGAAGTCGAAAGGTATTTGTTCTCTCTGTTCTGTGCTTTAGCTGGTAACTCTGGTTAGGGATTTAATGGAGGTTGAAAAAGTTTTTTCTTCCAACTATGCTTTAATTTCATCATAATCACACTAAAAACTCAGCACAAAGCGAGTCTTTAGTGCTCTAGAGCAATAAAAATGTATGAAATTTCATTATTGCACAGTTTATTTTTTTTTTAATCGCACCGATGCCAATCTCAATGGATTAGCTCTATTCAGCCAGCCGATATCAATACTTTTTTTTTACATAAGTATTATTCGTTTCTATCCTACTACTTGTTCCAAATTTAAAAAATGATTGTTGCTAACTAGTTACTATAAAATGAAAGAAATTTAAAAAAGTAATTTGGCGGGAACTTTTGGGGAACTTTGTTAATTTTGCTTGACAATATTTTTGGAAACGATAAAGTGTGATACTATCTGATTTTGAGTGCTTCGGCTTCGAATTAAAATGGAATCATTTAGCGACACATTAACTCCGGAAAACATTCTAAATGAAGACGACAGTGTTAAGTATAGACAATCTTTTAACTGTTTGATATGAGTTTCTTTTATCTACTATTCCTTTATGTAATAGTTGAAAGAAAAGTAGATTATGCACCTCGCCTTAAGTAATTTATATTGCCCTCGTGCCTGTTAGATTAGAGCCCTCGCTGACGCTCAGGCTCTAAATCAGGCACTCGGTGCAATAATAAATTACTTTGTGCTCGATGCAATAATCTACTATTATAACATAACATCATATCACGCCTGTAATCCCTGACAGGTCAGGCAGAGGTGTACCAATTAGTGCACCCACATTTTGGCAGTTATATTTAAGTCCCATGCAATAAATAGGCATTGTTATATCTTTAAAGACCTCCATGACCTCAGTACTATTCTATGCATAAATCAGCACAATGTGTTGAGTGCATTACATTAACTTCTACCGTAAGACGTGATTTATTACCCCAAAAAAAAACAAGTTAGTATAAATTGACGATTATCTGCAATGTGTAAAGTCAAACAAATAAAAATTATGAACAAAATTTACTGACAAAGAAATAATTACTACATTTGTGACGAGCATTTTCGATGTTTTAAATACCCGTGGTTGAAAAATTCTGTACATAAATTGGCAACATTGTATGGTCAATCACAATAAAAGAAGGCTGCAGAGAATCTCAAGCGGCGTAAATAATATAAACCTTTGTGGAAACTATATTTTCCAGCCGATTGGGGTTGAAACTCAGGGGCCGTGGGGTACGAGTGCTTGTCTAAGGTTATTTCGAAACGCTTAGTTGATGCTTCCCGAGACCCAAAGGCTGGCTTTTACCATGGCCAGAGGCGTGTGTTGGCATATAACTTGACGTCTCATGGGCACATTACTAGCTGACAGCTTTGATTGAGGAGGAGATTTTTGATGCTCTTTTATATTTTTGAATGAATCATGTATATGAACCGCCCGAGTTTCCTCCGTGCCTCGGAAAGACGTTAAGCTATTGGTCCCGGCTGTCATAAATAGATCTTACGCAGTCGTTACAAGTAGTCAGTGACCTGAAAGCCTGACAACCAGTCCTACCTTAGGGTATCGTATTACCTAGTATTAACTAGGTTGTGGAGGTCAGATAAGCAGTCGCTTCATGCAAAGCACTGGTATTCAGCTGCATCCTGTTAGACTGGAAGCCGACCCCAACATAGTTGGGGAAAGGCTAGGCAGATGATGATGAAGAAAAAAGCTAATTAATAAAGTGGTAGAAGTTTAACTCCGACACTCTACAGCCAAGATGTAATTACACAGAGGAATGTCGCCACAAGTCGACTTGCAAAGACTATCTAACTTTACCAGAACTATTCAAACTGTGTTCCCGAACGTTAGACCACGCAATTACTCTAGTTCGTCGATATTGAGTTTTAGTTGTAAGCATGCGAGGCATTTCTTGGTGGCACTTATTAATTACAAGGGTTAAATGAGGTGCCGTCGGGGCTGCAAGCTCGACACAAAGGACTCAGAAGGTACATGGGTGAATTTTAGTCAGTAGAAGTCTGACACTCCCTGTCGCTCTGCCCAAGAGCGGGAGGGGTTATTTGATGATTTGGGCCCCTTCGCGACGACATCGATCAAGCAGAATGTGTATGTATATCAAGTTAGTAACTCTACGCAAAATGGAAATTATGTTATTCCTAATACTCCGCTATTATTTTCTGACTAATTTCGTTGCGGGATCCAAGACAGTTGAATCGTTTCTCTGGGACTTCGTCGAGCTTCATTGTTTCTGTCCTAGACTATGACTAGAGAATGATTGTGATGATCCAGCAACACGTGGGCACACTGTGGGCCCTATATCGGTGGAAAAAGTAGCTCTTCTGTAATTTTGTTTACTTCTAGGGAAAAAAAAGCACTTGAATTTAAATATCTGCCTTACCTGTGTATGAAGCCAAGTTTGTGTATGCTATCGATCGCGAGCGCCGTCTCAGCGACATAGAACTGGGCGCACTCTTCACTGAGCGTGTCCTTCTTCATAAGCAGGGTCATCATATCGCCCCCAGGTAGGAACTCCATGATGAGGTATAGGTTCATAGGGTCTTGGAAGCTGTAGTACATCTTGACGACCCATTGGTGGTCAGCTTCTACTAGGATGTCGCGTTCGGCGCGAACGTGGGCTACCTATGATGCGAAATAGAATTATAAATATAATTTTTTTGTCTATCTAGGCGTTTGCCTTGTGGACCCGGTGGTCGTGGGTTTAATTCCCCCAGGAAGCATAATTTGTAACGATGTTTCCAGTTTGGCTAGGAAATTGCAGGCTTGAATCACGGAATCACCTGATTGTCTGATAAAAATATGATTCCGTGCTTCGGAAGGCACGTATAAGCCGGTGGTCCCGGCCGCCAAATGGCGTTCGTTAAACGTTGTTGATGCGGTTTAGAAACTCTGACACTAGGGTGTGTGGGGTCGTTAGACCTTACTGCCCAAACAATAAGAAGAAGCTGGGAAATAAAAAGGTACGTAGGAAAATTACTACACTTACTTTTAACGGGAAATTAAATACGTCAATCAGAATTTTAGATCCACTCACAAAACTCGTCAATTCTAGTTCCTAAATTGTCAAAAACTAACTGTGCCCGGTGACCTTCGTCGGCGAACTCTAATCGTTTTTCCAAGTTAAAAGAAGCATAGTAACTCCCTATAACATCAGCTATCTGCCATTATAATTTATTCACTTAAAATCGGTGTAGCCGTTTCGGAGAGAGCCGGAACAAACAGACAGAAAATTATATAAAATGGGTTATTTGTTACAAGTACCATTTATATACACTTTCATAATTATGCATTCAGTATAAACCTGATATCATGAATTCAAAAAACAGACACTTCAATATTATTGATTCGTTCGTTCGTATCGTATCGTACGTTCATTTCAATAAAATCAGAATGAATACTGAATTTGCATTTCAGCGCCGTACTGAATAATTAACCTGGTAATGGCTCCACAAACGGGCTGTGGCCGTTCGTGTTTTGTCTGTGAATTATAAAACGCCTTCCACAATAACCTATTCCGATATGCATGTCCGTTGAAAGGGCTGTCTGCAGAGTATTTAAATATTTAAACTAGTCTAGACTGACTTATTCTCTTGAATTAGTACTGGTGTTCAGTAACAGGGTTACCACTGAAAACCAGCGCTGTGCTGTGGGACCCCATAGCGCAGCACCATGCTGAGTGGTAACCTATTTGTCGCAGTTGTTTTATTTTTTATTGTTATGTAAACTCAAACTTTTTTTTCTTTTTTGTACCAATTTTTTTTTTAGTTGTATGTTGTGTTTGTAAAGTTATGAGGAACGTTAATGAAACGACAAGCTCCAGTAACGACTGCCATATTTAATCTACCGTCTTTGTACCACCACCTACAATATCAATGTACCCACTTATACATAATATCACATCTTCCTCTCTTAACAAAACAAAACACAAAATTATGGGGTGGTTATGGATCTACCTCCTAGCGGTCCACCCCGGGCAACGGCACCACATGTCCACACGGACTGTGGTGACGGCTGAAGGATCCATACTTAGCGGTGGTAGGCTTCGGCCGCCTGGCGCGCGACCACCCTCCCGCCGAAGTCCGGCGCCAAACAGCTTGTCTGTGTTCCGTCGGTGTGCGGGAGTGCCAGTGCCATTGGGAAATAGGAATGATGATCAGTTGCACGGCTTTGGACCGGCCTGGGACTCTATGCAACTCTGTACCGGGTGACTCATACTGGAGGGTAGCGGGATCCGAGGCACGGTCTCTGTCGTTGGCCGACCGCAGTTAGTAGGGGGCCCAAGTACTGCGCTAGCCACGTGGGAAAGGCTGCCCCGCCAACTCGCGAAAAATCCCGAAATGCTCCACTGTGCCAGTTGGCGACTGGGTGGGAGGACCCGGTGGCCATTTCGGGGGGGCTCGGGCGTCCCCGCAGTCTCCGGATGAGTCTCCCATAGGTCGGACGAGCTGAAGAGTCCCGTTGGGTAACCAAGTCGTGTCTCGATCTTCCTTCTATTTTCCCACCAAACTACTCCTAACATGAAAAAGTTAAAAAAAAAGAAATCGGTAACAAAGCGGCTGCACTTCCTCCCACATAAAGTGCACCTCACTAACATCAGGGGGTTGCACTCTTATCTCGATCCGGTCCACCACCACCTCGAGACCGAGAAGCCGCACCTATTCTTTTTAACGGAGACGCAGATTGCAACCCCGTCAGACGTGGCGTACCTCAACTACCCGGGTTACTCGCTTGAACATAAGTTCGTAAAGCGGGCTGGGGTCTGTGTGTACGTCCGCGATGACATTTGCTTTCGGCGTCTCCGTTGCTTTGAAGATTCTGGGTTATCTACAATCTGGATACTGGTGGACACCGGGGTCGAGAAATCTCTCTACGTCGGTGTCTACCGGTCGCACAGCGGTGACCAGGAGACAACCAGGCTTTTTGAACACCTACTGGAAAAGGCGGACTGTGCCCAGCAACGGTACCCAACGGCGGAGCTTCTTTTTCTGGGGGACTTTAATGCCCACCACGATGAGTGGTTGTTCCCGTTCCAGAAAACTGACCATGCTGGGAGAGAGGCGCGCAGATTTGCATTGTCGCTAGATCTCACCCAGCTGGTGAATGAAGCTACGCGGGTGCCGGATGTTGACGGACACACACCCAATTGCTTGGACTTGCTGCTGACAACTGACCCGGACAGGCACTCAGTATCGGTATCAGCCCCACTGGGAACATCTGACCACTGTCTGGTGAAGTCCGTATCTATCGGTTCCCCTCCTGATGATAGCCCTAAGGGCGAGAGGAGAGTTTGGCGATACGAGTCAGCAGACTGGGATGAGATGCGGCACTTCTTCGCGTCCTTCCCGTGGCATTCAGTGTGCTTTTCAGCGCGCGACCTCGCTCGCTCAGCTGAAGCGGTTGCGGCTGTGATACGGCAGGGAATGGAATACTATATTCCATTCTCCGACATACCGCTCGGTCACAAGGCCCGTCCATGGTTTAATGCGGACTGCGCTCGCGCTGAGGCCCGAAAGCAGTCTGCATACCAAGCCTGGGTGCAAGCTCGTGACCGTAAAGTTCGGGCGCGTCGGGTTCGCGCGAAGAAAAGAGCATTTAATTCTGCCGCAAAGTCCTGCAAGCGGGTGATCCGAAAGGCGCGCTTCGACCATGTCAGTCGCATGGGGGCCAAACTGGCGTCCTGCCCTTCTGGCGGTAAGCAGTTTTGGTCCCTATCCAAATCGGTCGAATCCAACTTCTGCCGGTCCTCACTACCCCCCCTGCAAAAACCAGATGGGTCGCTGGCTCACTCCGCTACCGAGAAAGCAAATCTATTTGCATCTCTGTTTGCGGGCAATTCGCGTCTGGATACTGGGTCAAAACAGCCACCAACGATTCCTCGCTGTGATTCTTCGATGCCGGAGATCACAATACACATGAAAGAGGTTCGTAAAGTACTTCAGTGCCTAGACGTGAATAAAGCTAGCGGTCCGGACGGTATACCAGCAAGGGTCTTAAAGAACTGTGCGCCTGAGTTGTCTCCTGTGTTGACACGCTTGTACCGCCTCTCTCTCAAAACTAGAACGGTGCCGGACTCCTGGAAGGTCGCTAATGTTCAACCAGTACCCAAGAAGGGTAGTCGTGCCGACCCTTGTAACTATCGACCAATCGCCATCACCTCCATACTTTGTAAAGTAATGGAAAAGGTACTTAACGGTAAGTTGCTGGCGCACCTTGAAGCGAACGACCTGCTCAGCGACCGTCAGTATGGCTTTCGCCGGGGACGGTCAACTGGGGATCTTCTGGTGTTTGCTACGCACTGCTGGGGCGAAGCCATCGAGAAACACGGCGAGGCCCTTGCCGTGTCGCTGGACATCTCGAAGGCATTCGACAGGGTTTGGCACGCAAGTCTGTTGAGCAAACTTCCGGCATACGGCATTCCCGCTGACTTTTGCTGCTGGATATCTGACTTCCTGAGTGAACGGTCGATCCGAGTGGTCATTGATGGCTGCTCCTCTGACCTTGTGGCTATTGATGCCGGAGTTCCTCAGGGGTCAGTTCTCTCCGCGACACTTTTCCTGCTGCACATCAACGACCTCCTTGGTCCTGGTATTGTTGGGTACGCAGATGACAGCACTGTCATGGAGAGTTACACATCCAGCGCAAAAGCCGGTGGTGATGAAATACGTTCATTGAGAGAGGCCATGGTAGAGCGAACGAATTCAGCCTTAAGTCTTGTCTCCAAGTGGGGTGACGACAATCTGGTTGATTTCAACGCCACCAAAACGCAAGTGTGTCTGTTCACTGCTAAAAAGAGTCCGTTCAATCTGGCCCCCACTTTCCGGAGTGCGTCTGTACAAGTTACTGACAGTCTCGAGCTTCTTGGCACGAAGTTGAATGCAAATCTGAACTTCGGCGCCTACATCGAGTCAAAAGCTCAAACTGCGGCAAAAAAGCTGGGTATCCTAAACAGGGTCAAGCGGTACTTCAAGCCTGGACAGCTTTCAATATTGTATAAAGCTCAAGTCCGGTCCGGCATGGAGTACTGCTGTCACCTTTGGGATGGCTCAGCCAAATACCAACTTGCCACACTCGACTCAGTAGAACGCAGAGCCAGGAGGCTGATTGGTGACGCCAAGCTGGTTGCCAAGCTTCATAGCCTGGCCCACCGCCGCAAAGTTGCATGTCTGTCGGTCTTCTACAGACTGTACTTCGGAGAGTGTGCGCAAGAGCTCCACGAGCTTATTCCACCATCTCCCTTCTTCCATCGAGAGACTAGGCGTACTGCAGGTTATCACCCATATCTTGTCGATGTTCCACATATTCGTACGAAGCGTTTTGCTAAGTCTTTCATTATTCGTACAGCCAAGGAGTGGAACACCCTGCCTGCGTCGGTTTTCCCGAGTTCATATAACCCCAATCTATTTAAGTCGCGAGTAAATAGGCTTCTTCTGGGTAAGCTCGTTCCATCGTCGACCTCATCTCTGCCCTTAGGGCAAGATTGAGGTCAAGAGTAAGCCCATATTAAATAAAAAAAAAAAAAAAAAAAACACAAAAAAAAAATGTAAAATCATCAATAGTATAAATAAATGGTACAAAAGAAAACTTCTATACTCCATTGACTTTTTGCAAAGAAATAATTATGTAATAATTATTAAATAATTATGTAATATATTCATACCATTTTAATTAGCAATAGTTGTACATAATATAGTTAATCTCAATGCTTACAGTGAACAGTAACATCGTTGTTACTGTATTCGAAACTTGAGTTATTTATATTAAATCATATTAGATATTTCACATTTCATGCATTAAAACTTAGTTTACTTAATATGTAAATAAAATTTAATTACTAACTTAATTACTTTTATTCATGCTTAATTTTACATTACAATAATTTGCGCTGTAGATAGGAGTGAGGATTATGTTTATTTCACGGATAACCCCATCTATTCGGCGGCCGCACCGTCCTGCCAGAACGAGTAACATAATTATTATTAGACGACGGATCACGATGTTCATTTGTATGACAAGACGAATTTTTAGAATCATTATAATCGAACTCATAGTCTCGTGGACGGCTGTGTCTGTGCGAGTTATCTGCTATCATGTGCCTTCTGTTCCTTACTACTATTTTCCCGTTGTGTAAACGTATAGCATATGACCTGTTTCTCAGAATTCGCTCAACTACACCTGGTGCCCAATAGTTTTTAATTGTATCGAAATATCTTATATTTTGATTGATTTGCAACGGTCTCAAGTTCTTACTACTTTTATCATAATATTCTTTTTGTTTATTTTGCCTGTACATTAATTTCTCTTTGATATTATTATGCACCTTTGGTACCAATAATTGAGTGGGTCTCGGCACAATACTTCTTAATTTTCGACTTTGTAAAATTTCAGCTGGTGATGCTAAATCACTTCCCAGCGGTGTATTCAAGCATTCTAACAATGCTAGACGATAATCTGTGTTGTCTTCTGTTGACTTTTTAATAATATTTTTAACTGTTTGAACCGTGCGTTCAATTTGCCCATTCGATTGGGGATAGTAGGGTGATGACGTCATATGAGTAAAATTCCAATCTAATGCAAATTTCCTGAATTCATATGATGTAAATTGTGGGCCGCAGTCTGACATTATAGTATTAGGTATGCCTTGGCGGCAAAATATGTTTTTTAAATGATTAATTATACTAATAGAAATTGTACTATGTAATTTGATTAACTCGAAATATTTACTGAAATAATCCACTAGCAACAAGTAGTTGGTGCCTTTATATTGAAATAAATCTACACCAACCTTAGCCCATGGTCTGTCAGGAACCTCGTGACAATTTAGCTCTTCTTTTTGATTGTTTTTTCTGTGCGTTAAACAAATATTACAACCTTTTATCATGTTTTCTATATCATTGTTAATACCTGGCCAAAATATGATTTCCCTAGCCCGTAATTTGCATTTTTCTATTCCCATATGTCCAATATGAATCTTTTTCAACATCTCCGTTCTCATTACTTTAGGTATAATTATTTTATCCGATTTCCAGATTAACCCATTAGCTATAGTTATATCCTCCCTATATTTCCAGTATGGTGTTAAATTATTATTTATCTTATCTTTACTTTCAGGCCAACCCTCCAGGACTTGTTTATGTAATTCTATCATCTCTTCATCTAACTCTAATTGCTTCTGTATATCTACAAATTGAGCGTCCGTTAGATGTTCGCATTTATTTTTTACACTATCAGTCAATACGCATACCTCATCGCTACTGCTACCACCTATTCCAGTTTTTGACATTCCTTCGCTCATATGCGACGTCGTTTCATAAGCACGAGACAGCGCGTCAGCAATGTACAGTACAAGTGTTTTCCCGGTCTGTAAACTAGTGTAAATGTATAGCGCTGTAATCTCAACAACATCCTCTGTAAGCGAGACGGCGCATCTACGATTGGTTTTTTAATAATACTGATTAACGGTTTATGATCCGTTTCTATTGTTACATCCGAACGTCCAAAAATGTATGCGTTAAATCGCTCACAGGCGAAGACGGATGCATACAATTCTTTTTCAATCTGTGCATACCTTTGTTCTGTATTAGTTAAAGCTTTAGAAGCATAACATACAGGAAGTCCATTCTGCATTAAACACGCACCTAATCCTGTGGAACTGGCATCCACGGATATAATAATTGGTTTTTCCAAACTGTAATATTGGAGAACAGGCCGCTTCGTTAAACACGTCTTTAAATAGGTAAAACACTGTTCATGTCGTTCATCCCAATGCCATTCTATTTCTTTTTTGAGTAACTCTCTTAATGGCAATGTTTTATCTGAAAGGTTTGGGATGAACGAGCCTACGTACATAATCAATCCTAAAAACCGCTCTATATCTTTTTTATTCTTTGGTACTTGCATGTTTTTAATTGCTGACAAATGTGAATCATCTGGGCTCAATCCGTCTTTTGTAATACGATGACCTAAATATTTTATGTCCTGCAAACCAAACTTACACTTATTTATGTTTAATTTTAAATTAATTTTTCTACACCTTTCTAGCACGTTCTTCAATATTTCATCGTGTTTACTTTGATCTGGGGCATATATTAGTAAATCGTCTATATACATACATACACCTTCAATATCATCAAAGTGTTCATATATTTTCTTATGAAAAACCTCTGAGGCCGAACATATGCCATATGGCATACGCAAAAACTTAAATCTACCGAATGGTGTATTAAATGTACAATATTTACTGCTTTCTCCTAATTTCACGTTCCAAAACCCTGAAGAGGCATCTAATGTGCTGAAATACCTAGCCCCAGCTAATTTCGACACAATCTCATCTATAGTTGGTAGCCTGAACTGTTCTCTCCTGATAGCCTGATTTAATTCTTTCGGATCCAAACAAATTCTTAAATCACCGTTCGATTTTTTCACCACAGTTATACTGCTAACCCAATCAGATGGCCCCTCTACTTTTGCAATAATACCCTGTGACTCCATTTCCAATAACTTTTTTTTAACGTCCTCGCTTATCGCAAATGGCAATTTCCGAGGCGCATGCACTACGGGGATGGCGTCATCCCTCAGTTGTATGTTATATTCTCCTGGTAGGCAACCTATACCTTCAAAAACATCTTTATAATCTAAGTATATATTGGATTTGATATCAGACCGCTGCACAGACATAACCCTCTTAATTAAGTTCATTTCTACACATGCATAACGTCCCAATATAGGAGTGCTATTGACATCTGCAATTTTAAATTCCAATAAGTACAACTTATTCTTATAATACACTTTTAAATGCGTTTTCCCTATAACAGTTATTAAATCACCTGAATAACCACTCAATTTAGTGTTACTTTGCAATAGTTTATCAACGGATATTCCTAAACTAGACAAGAATCGCATTGGTAAAACATTTACATCTGCACCCGTATCTAACTTAAAGTTTATGCTATGTTCATTAATTTTTAAATCTATAGTCCAATCACTCAAGTCTTTATTTAATGAAAATATTACCTTTTCATCCGATGCCTCCACAAAATACACACCACACACTCTTGCGAAATGGTTAATTTTCGAGCAGCGTTGGCACCTCTTACCGTACGCCGGACAAGCATTCCTTCCGTGCATAGTACCACACCTGCCACAATGAGTCGTCGTGCGCGGTCTGTCTGACGGCCGCTGCACCTGACGAGCAGTGGTGACGGCGGCGCCCCGGCGTCCGCCGCGGCTAACTGCACCTCCACGCTCGTGTCCACTGCGTGATCGCATAGCTCCTTTCATATCATCGTATGTCCTCGTAGATGATGACACTCCATATTCAACTCTATTATTACGCCGTAAGGCCCATATTTCATTATTTTCTTCTTGTTTATTACTGTCTTGTTTAATACTGTGAACTGCTTCATTTTCCTTCTTTATATTATCTGAATACATTCTTGATACTACCGCTGCTCGGCATATCTCCAAAGCTTTATTTAATGTGAGGTCCCCTTCACGTAATAATCGTTCTCTAATTGCTGGGCTTGTCACTCCACACACAAGTCGGTCTTTTATGAGATCGTCATTCAAATGTCCAAACTCACAACTCTTTGACAATTTCCGCAAGTCAAACACATATTGATCTATTGACTCGTTTTGCTGCTGTTCTCGTGTAAAGAACTTGTGCCGTTCCACCGTTAAGTTTTTCTTCGTTTGAAAATGTTCATCCAACTTTTTACACGCACCGTCTAAAGTTGTTTCGTTGCTTTGTTCTAATATTTCGCGGCATTGCTCGCCAACTATATGCAGAAAAATGTTAAGTTGTATCGCTGGAGTTTTCTTCGACAACTCACACGCGTTAAAATATATCGTGAAACCTTTCTTCCATCTTTCCCAACTATCACACAGTTTGCCTGATGCGACATCAACCGAGTTCTCATCAAATTGGAACTGTGACGGCGGTGCTAACACTGTTTCCATTATCACAACTATTTATCTACGTACGCTTTTATTGTCTATTTTAGTTTATTTCACTCACTGCTAATTAGATTCAATTGTATTATATTTATATACCGGCTGCGCCATGTAAAGTTATGAGGAACGTTAATGAAACGACAAGCTCCAGTAACGACTGCCATATTTAATCTACCGTCTTTGTACCACCACCTACAATATCAATGTACCCACTTATACATAATATCACAGTGTTTACTGCTTTTTTATTGTATATCATTCTGCGGTAATAAATATTTTTTCTTTCTTTCTTTCTAACAAAATTTGGGGTCGGCTGCCAGTCTAACCGGATGCAGCTGAATACCACTATTTTACAAAAAGTGACTGTCTATCTCACCTCCACTACCCAGTTAACACTGGGTAATACGATGCCCCTTGGTAAGACTGGTTGTCAGACTTTCAGGTCACTGACTACCTGTAACGACTGCCAAAGATCTATGTGTGGCAGCCGGGACCAACAGCTTAACGTGCTTTCCGAGGCACGGAGGAAACTGGGTATATATAATAGCGGGTGTTCACCCATCTACAGACCAACCTAGGTAACCGCGGTTTAACCTAAAGATCGACCCGAGTGGCAGTTGTTATTAAGCCACGAGCTCCTCTGATAAGAAAATGTAGTATGGTAACAAAATAGGGTATTTCACAAGAAAAATCTCATTTTTCCTGTTAGATTATCGAAAAATATTAGATACGTGTTTTTTGTTTTATTTAATTAATTAAAATTGACGAAAACAAAACGTGAAAGATCATGAGTGGGGGTTTTTGGCGTCACTTTGTGAGTAACAAAGTACTGACCTTGTGACGTCACCCGACTTGACACGACTTTTCGAAGCACTGTATCGTCTTCATCTTTTGTTTACGGGAAAAAAGAAAAAATATGTGTCCTTTATTTTTTGAAAATCTATCTGACTAGACGGACTAATTAGATTTTTTTGGTGAAATACCCTATTGCTGTGGTCGTAATTAAAATTGGGGATCGACTCTCCTCTTGCACAGTATGTTTCTATGTGTTATATGGTTTTATGTTATTTTCCAGAACTGTACACACGGCTACACATCAAGCTATACATTTCCAGTTTACCCTGATCTCGCACTGTACGGAAATCCTATACAATGCGAGACCAGCTTATACTGGAAATGTATAGCTTGATGTGTAGCCGTGTGTACGTATCGTATTAACATGTAACTCGGTTGTGGTCGCAAGCGCGACTACTGCGCATTAGGTCCTGTGTTCGATTCCCATGTCGGGCAAAGTGTTATTGGGTTATTCCATCACGAATTTCTCAGTAGCAGCCACGGTGGCTGGATTTGCGCCTCGTTGATGGCAATAAGCTCCATGGGACGTGAACATAACTGGCGAAACCTGGGTGTACTAATGGGTACCGTACACATCTGCCTAATCTTTGAGCGATTACAGGCGTGATGTTACGTTATGTGGGTTACATACAATTAAATTTCTCACATGACTCAGTAAAAATTCCCGATAACCAGCTCGTTATCGGGAATTCAGTCAAGCATTTGAAAGCGCAGCATTATGAGTCATAATAACAGAGTATTTGATTGGTAAGCTCAAGTATGCATTATGTATTGTAGCAGTCACTGCAAACAACCCTTAGACCATCCAACCCCAGCCATCACGAACCGACTATTACGTATTTTTTATTCACTAGAAGCTTTTTATTTAACTTGCTTGATTTACTAAGTATATTATGTTGCTTCAAAAAATTTAATCCTTTTTTTCGACATTGAACTGAAATTTAGTTTTGTAGGCAGTGCATTTTTATGACAGGCTTGGCTTGATCCTGCAGCCAGGGTCGTCTCATCAAGAGAGAACTCCTCAACGGTTAATTCGTAATACTTAATTTTAATTTATTGACTTTGCCACTATGATCCACAATAAACTATTTGAATTTGAATAACACGTTGAGTACGTGTTATTCAAATTCAAATAGTTTATGTTTCCTTCCAGTTATGTCTATGTATGGCTACAGTGGGAAGAGTATTATATGACATACCTGTTCTTTTTCTAACATGTCCGCTTTCCTGAGTATTTTCATAGCGTAAACGTGCCCCGTATCTTTCTTTTGGACGAGTCGAACTTCGCCGAAAGCCCCTCGTCCGATAACCTATGAAAAAAGAAGATGGGATTAGGTAGGGTTTGCATGTCAACATTTCAGAAGTTCTGACGAAATTAATAGTCTGGGCATCTTTTAGTACGGGAAGTGTGTGCCGTTATCTGACGAAGTTTTATCCGTTTTGTCTGTGAACGCACCCACGATACAGGAGAAATTCCTAGTGTGGATCAACGTTTTAAAAAAAATAAAAAATGAACAAAAATAAAAAAATGGCTTTGAGCAGTCGTTTTGATTGTTCGTCAGACCTTCGTAGTTTGTACTTCTCTCAATAAGACCTTCCGGAAGGCCAACAATGGGAATTTTAGAACTTAGAATATAGACGTACCTTGAGCGGTTCGAAGTCCTCCACGCCAAGCCTGGATCTTTTGAGTCTGAGGAACTCTGTCTCCTTCTGCGCATGTTGTTGTCTTTTTTCTTTCTTTTGGCTCTCTGTAAGGCTGTCATCTTTGAGGGACTCTTCGAGTTTGTCGAGCCTGTTGGTAAGATCATTATATTTAAATAAAATCACTCCTAAGGCACCCTGGTCCATGCCCGACGAAGAATCAATTAGCTGTCGTCTGTTTTAGCCCAAGAAACATACAACAAAATGTGTAGTTTAATTTAGTTTAGTTTATTTAATAATTATGACAAAACAAAAACACGTATCATTGTACGTTAAAAAAATGTGACCGTATGTACTATAAACTAATAGTATAATACAAACAAATAAATAATAATTAAATTAATTAGCCAAAACCATTTTAAGTCATATAATGCCTGGTCGGTTGGCCAGCCTTTAAGTATAGCTATAAAAGCAGTGCAGTTCTCCAGAATCTCAAGGAGACACATTTATGAAAATCTGTTCGCCGTCTGCCAGCGAGGACTCCATTAGACTGCTCGTTTCGAGTAGCCAGTGCCATTCTCTTTACCCTAATCGTCGGGCGTTAGCAGTACAGGTACCGAAAACGAGATAAATATCTTCATCATCATTTCAGCCACAAGACGTCCACTGATGGACATAGGCCTCCCCCAGGTGTCACCACATTGATCGGTCCCATGCGTCTCCCATCCAGCGGGTTCCCGCCTTCCAACGCAACGTCTTCCGGATCGCGGTCGCCACTCCAGAACTTTCCGGCCCCATCGGCCATCCGTCCGTCATAAATATCTTAAGAAAGTAAAAATATCGTTTCATACCTCTGTTTCCTCTCTAAATGTTGTGTGATGAGGTTGGTGTAGAAGTTCTCTAAGGTGACCTTGGCTTTGGTGGCTTTGTCTAGCGTTGACCCGCTAAACCGTATATTATCTGTGCCTGTCATATCCAGCACCCCTGCAGACAAAATATTATGGGTAAGACGGGTGTAACTCGAAGAAAAAAAGGGGTAAATTATAGCATGGCGGTCGAAAGGGAAAATGGAAGATAACGTATTCATTGAACACTGGCGGTAGCTACTTGACGCATATCAAATTTTCCAAAAAGAAAAAAACATTATAAAGGTCCCAATAAAGATTCCCATCAGTCAATTTTATTTAACTTTTTCAAAAACAAAATTTGCGCCACCGGATGATTAATTAACTGACGGCACAGTTGGCGCATAGACTGCTGCGCTGCGTGTCGCGGGTTTGTTCCCTGCACGGAACAAATATGTGTATGGCCTATAGATAGTTCTATCGGGTCTGGGTGTTGTATACCTGAGTTTAGACGTTTGTGAACGCACCCAAGATACAGGAGAAAATTAAAAGAAGTAAAAGTTGCGCAACTTGTAAACAAAATAAAATAACGTTTTCAATAGGACCAACATAGTAACCGCGGTAAAATATAATCAGCTACCCCATACATTTGGATTAAGTAAGTGTTGACATTTTATTATGGGGTAGCAACACCTCTCGTTACACGCTGTAGATGACGTATATGCATCAGTCTAAAGCTAAGTATTGGCAGCTCTTATCGCAATCTAATCATTAAGATCCCTCGAGAGCAGACGCCTGTTTACGTCGAGGACTTAAGCGTGAGGCGACGCGCTTCATCCCTCCTGCTACTTCACCTTAATGTGGTGACAGCCGGTATGACCGCCTCGGCCGACTAGCACCCCGCAAGCGCTACGATTAATTTGGGGTCCAGGATTCGATTCCCAAATCCGGCAGGGTTGTTAAGTATTTTTTAAAGTCGACTGGAGTTTGAGGTAACAAGTAAATAAAATATGCCAGTCCCCTGTAACTTACTTAAAGTGGCGAAAGGTGGGCGTACGCTGCTATCCCCGTTACCTAACCGTACGGGGAAATTCAGGCGTGTTGTTACGTTAACCGTATGTCCGACCGTACCGTGTATCCTACCTGCTGAAATGTGGTTAATTATAAAATTCGCACAGGGTCGCAAAGTTGTTGAAGCCAACAATATTGTCACCTGTCTCAACTTTGCCAATTAAACTTTGGAACATCCAATTATTTCGATGCTTATACGAGTTTAAACAACTACGTTTTTAAGAATAATGATATGGTTTTCATTTCATTTCATTTTCATTTCATTTCATTTCAAAAAAAATCTTTAGTATGACGGTTTTAATGATTAACCCCCTTAGACTTGAATAATCCACTAACTTCAATCGTGTGTGAATAGAATGACTGTATTTTTTTCTTTTTCTGGACGGAGCGGCGCGCGGCGTAAGAGATTGTGTTAGTTCGAAATAGCGAAGAACCGAGGTGAGGAACTCGGAAATACTCTGGAAAGTTAACTATAGACAGAAAGTTCTCGACGCTCTTACCAGAACATTTATACTGTGCCTCTTGCCACAGCTCAAAATTGCAGCATGTGCGACCAAAGTCACGTGTGTTGATAAGGCAATTACAAATTATCGCTATCAGTTTCAGTATACTGCTAAAAGTAGCCTTCAAACATGTCATTATTAAGTAAATTACTAATTAGGAACGCAAATTCATCAGCATCATACTATGTTGGGGGCAACTTTCATTCAAATTCATCATACTATGTTGGGGGCAACTTTCATTCAAACTCATCATACTATGTTGGGGGCAACTGTCATTCAAACTCATCATACTATGTTATGTTGGGGGCAACTTTCATTCAAACTCATCATACTATGTTGGGGGCAACTTTTATTCAAACCAGGTACAGCTAAACGCTGATTTGCATCATCATCATCATTGTCTTGCCCTTATCCCAATTCATTTGAGGCCCGCGCAGCATGTCTTTTTCTTCCATACTTCTCTGTTACATGAACTTACATGTCATGATGTAATCTCATGAGACACCTCCTTTCTTGCTATATCATTCTTAACACAGTCCATCCATCGTTTCATTGGTCTTCCTCTACTCATATACCCGTCCACAGTCATACTCACAACCTTTTTCACGACGTTTTCGCATCACATGCTTGTACAACGACAACCGATTGCCACACAACTTTTCAGTCACCGGCACCACTTTCAGACTTCCTCTTATGTAGGTACTCATTTCGGGTTAGTCCACGTTCAACCCCACAATTTTTACCCCCGACCATGTTGAACCCCTAAATGTTGTCCATGTTCAACCCCTCACTGGTTGAACATGGACTTTTTTTTTTTTTTTTTATCCACTAGCTGAACCCGAGCATGTGTTGCAATGCGTTTTATCCTACCTACCTATCTACTACCCTACCTACCTACTACCCTACCTACCTACAACCCTACCTACCTACCACCCTACCTAATATATTTGAATATATTAAAAAAAAAAAAGTATCCTATGTCCTTCTCCTGGTTCTTAGCTACCTCCCTACCACTTTTCAGCTAAATCCGTCCAGCCGTTCTTGAGTTATAAATAGTGTAACCAACACGACTTCTTTTTTTCTTTTCATTGTTTTTAAGATGTATTCTGCTATTCGGGGTGGAGACAAATCCAACAAATCAAAAACCATGAAAATTGGTCCAGCAGATCTCGAGTTATAAGTGTTGTAACAAACACGACTTTGTTTTATATTTATATAGATTCGCGTAACACTACGCGTCCCCCTAACCCTAAGCATTTTCATCTCGGCAACATGCAAATGCCTTTCATTCATCCCTTTTGTGGTCCAACATTCTGATCTATACAAAACAGCAGGTCCAACCATTGTTTTATAAACCTTCCCCTTTAGTTTAACGGGAATGTGGGAGTCGCAGATTGTGCTCGTGACCTGCCGCCATTTCATTAATCCCGTGTTAAACCTGAATGTGTTAAATCCACATGAAATTTTTATCTAATTATCTATAACTTAATTTCATAGATTTTTCACAGAACTACAGATGTCTTTCCCTGACGAAAAACATACTCTACAAAATTAAAACAAAAGAAACTACTCTTATGACAAACATTTCTTCGCGCACATCATGTCGAAAATAACGTGTTAACAATACACACAGTAAACAAACAGGTCGTGAGTGTTTAATTAGAACAATAACAGAATGCTGATCGGTGAATAATGGCCGAATGGTCACGGGCATTGTAAGCAAATATATACAGGGTCACATTTAATTAGCTACAGAAACTGTGCACGTGAATTTGAATATCGATATGTGTTATGTTACTAGCGTTTTTACCAAACTATGTTGGGATTTATCCTTCCAGTCTAACCGAAAAAAAAGAACTTTCATCATTAGTATTACCAAAAATTTTTACAAACAGTGGACGGGATTTTAACCAAACTAGTTTTTTATTTTGGCTTTTTTGTTGAAAATAGAAAAGTTGGCAAAAAAAGATTGTTTGCTCATAAACACCCACCCTGGGCAGGGGACTGGGGTATTGATATTTCGGCAAAATACAAATAGTAAACATGGTAAATTGCCATCGACACGCTAAGAAGAAGATTACGTTTTCAGCGTTAATGATAATGTTAGTTAAGTTACCATTTAAGTTTAAAAACTTATATTAGAACTAACATCCACTGTTCAGCAGCTTGTGAAAATACAATACATTTTCCACCATCGTTATTGCATTCTATAGAACGTCAGTTGGTTCGACCCTCTCAACAATCACCCCTTTCATGCCCACTCCGCTTTATCTCTTTGTAGTTTATTCAATATTGTTAGATACCTCTTATATTATTATGTACGTTAACCATGGCGCCGACAAGGAAAATAATCATATTGACACATTTAATTTTCATGTTCATTAGTTGCGTAAGGATTGATTTGGAGAAAATATATTAGTAAAATCATAACTTTAAATTATGCATGCTCTGCCTAAGTATTTGTGGATTCCTAACACACTGTTATGTTGAGTTGTTCCGGTCTGGTCCCCAAACCGATCCACTGCCAATATTTTTCTTGTTTATTCCTTTCTGATCCCCTGTAATTTATCATTCCGTTCTGATCCCCTTTTTCCCATAAGGGGTTGAGCCAATTATCGATATATGATTAGGATTAAATTTTGAACTAAAATAAACAATCGGTCGGCATGGACAGTTGTTCCATGTGAAATACTGGTACTCATGAGCTGCATCCAGTTGGACTGGATACCGACCTTAACATAGTTCGGAAAAGGTTTGCAATTCATAGATCAAAATATAAAAGATAAAAGCCACTCATTTTCAGTTATATCGCTCAAAAATATCAATATGAATATGTTATGAGAACTGTAAAAAAGTTTCAGATAGAACTGCAGAAATACTCTACGACCCATTTTTACTCATTTTATTTAAGCCAGGGAAATATTTTCCACGTCAGTTTCGTAAAAGTTTTTACTCAAACGTCAGCTAGATGGAAAATGCTTCCCACATGAACCACATGTACACCATTTTACAAAAAACCAAATAGTCCACATTCAAAATGACATATTTCATTTATCATTCTTATCTTTTCAATACCGACAAATGTTTTGTTTGTATACATACATACAGGCAGACTTTAATAACAAAACATTAGAAATCTACATTTATGCTGAGCATAATCAGCTTATGACGTCACCCGTGGCTGACGTCACACATCACGGTACGCCAACCTTGGCCTAAGCCAATGAAGTCTCCTTGCTAATGACTACAGCACTTATACACCGTGAAATATATGTGATGTTTACTCCAAATATAATGGCACGCTCCTAATGACTTATGGTGCCTAACCATGGAGGTTTATACACAATGCCTCAGTGTTGTTTCTGAGAATTTTTCAGCGATTTGTAGTTGCGAGCTGCGGTTTTATTACCCGTATGCAGACGTACAAGTTTAACAATGAATTTGGTACGTTATTGCTTTCATGTGACTCATTAAGAAATGAACTTGTTTCCAATGATGGAAACAAGTTGATTTCTTAATGAGTTACCTAGACAGTTTTGAACTTTGTTTATTCACACTTCAACATTTGTAAATATAATGCAGGGTAGAGCCGTATTGCTCTGCAGATGTGCAATAAATCAATCAAAGCTTTGAATTCAGGACTAGTTGAGTTTTAATGGGTTAAATCGTGTTATTTCAGTTGTATAAATATTCGGTGATATACTCGTACCTACCTATTCAAAAGAATAACGTCATGTGAGTCCAAATGTTTCGTTTGATGCGAATTTCAGATAAAAGATAATGTACTCGTTATAATGGAGCTTAGTCTCGGGAGTATGACTCAAAAAATGAAACCACGGTCATACGACCGTGGTTTCATTTTTAACCGACTTCCAAAAAGGAGAGAGAAAGAAAAAACATTTATTTGTCGCAGAATTATGATACAATCAAAAGCAGTAAACATACAACTAATATTAAAAAATAGGTACAAAAAAAGAAAAACAACAGTATATGTTTACATAAAAAATGGAACACAAAAAAGAAAAAAATGTTTACAGATTACACGTCATGACTGCGACAAAGAGGTTACCCATTCAGCATGGTGCTGTGCTATGGACCGTATGGAGACCACAGCACAGCGCTGGTTTTCAGTGGTCACCCGTGGGAAAAAACGTGCGAAAGCCAAGACTGTTCAGGAGGAGGTTCTCTATTCGTGTGCATGTATTTTTTGCGTTAAACGTTTGACTAGCTAATTCAAAACTAACTACTCACTTCACAACCTAGTTATTACTAGGCAATACGATACCCGGTGGCAAGACTGGTTGTGAAGACTACCTGTAAAAATTCCCAAATATCAAAGCAAGGTAATAGCAGGACGATAGTTTTTAAGATATGGCAGCTGGGACCAACGGCTTTACGTGTTTTACGAAGCACGGAGGAAACTCGGTACGTAATGGGCGGTCAGCCATCCAATGAACAACGTAGGCAAGCACGGCTCAACCTTAAGATCGATCCGAGCGGCAGTTATTATTAAGCCACGAGTTCCTCCGCATTTGTGTTAACAGTAGCGAATTAGGGATACATATTTAATTTTGTCGATAGAAATGAGTATACTTATGTCTGGTTTAATGCTCTAAGCTTATGTATAATATGCCCTTAGAATATCGGTAACCGTTAACCAAATATACTGTAGTAAACATTTAATGCAGTAGGTATATTTGTATTGTAGGAAACTTAATTAATTAAATGGCTCACGCCTTGCCTGCGCCTGTGTTGTTAGTTTCTTTCCGGCTCAATCTAAACGGACATTATTTTGGAACCACGCAACGATGCCCTTGACCTAGCTAAAGGTCGGGTTGCACCAAAAATCATGAAGTACGTTTACGCTTATATATCTAAAACATCGTTCTGTTTCCGTCAATATGTTTAAGATTACAGAGAACGCATGTTGTTAGAAATATTTTTAGCGCTAATGTAGTAAGGGAAAGCAACATTTTCTTTGCCTTTTTCCGGTCAGTGTTAAGGCTTCAAGTAGAACAAAATAGCAATTGCGCACCCAATACGTATGTATTTGTTGAGATATAATCAGTAAAATGGTAAAAACAAGCCTTTTGAACTCTCTCTAATAACTATTAATACCTATTTGATGAAAAGTCATTCAATGAACCTAGAGACTGCAAAATGAAAAAACGCAAAAAAAAAACGCGAGCTACCCTAGCCCTATTTGTGGTGGGGTACTGTGGTACAGGCGGGCCAATATTATTGAAAACCATTTTAATTCAAATACTGCAGTATATAAGTAAGTAAGTAAATATATATGGTACTGTCTCACACAATTCGCTAATAAATTAAAGTAGTTGAATATACGCTTAAAATTGCGACCCTGAATTTTCCAAAAGTAAACAATTATATCTTAGAAACGCTACCCGGAAAAAGTATTCGGAACCTAGCGCTTGCTAGACGCGCTTGCGAACACTAAGCCGTTGAGGCGGATTATTGTATATCGTATGCTAAAAATACTCTTCGCAGCACTGAGCTAGTGTTGTGATATTTTTATTTAAAATGCTTCACTCAGATTAGGACTCTCATTAGATACTAAACAATGTCTTCTCGTGTAGCCAATAATATTTTTTTGTCGCTTTGTCATGACACCACATTATAGAAGCGACGTAACGGCGCAAGTGTTTGGTGATATAAAGTGAATTACGCCGAACCGATTCACTATAGTATCTCTATAAACGAATATTACGTACTGTTCTGTACACCTTCAATACATGTCATATCTGCCGATGACGCAACACTCGCTGCAGCGTCGTGCGATCGATGGTCTTCGATTAAGAAATCTTATTCTGACACGCGATGGTCGCACATAATTTTGACAATTTTGTCTAAAACTTGCAAAGTTGCAATCAATATTAGACATTGAGATCAAGGACAAAGGTTGAGAATTCAATACGTGACTACACAAATATAACTTGTTGGTGAAGTTTGTATTTTAAAGTTGTCACCTCAAAATATAATTTTGGTAATCACCGGACTGGCCCAGTGTTATTGACCGCAGCAAAATATTGAGTGAATTAGCTCTGGTTGTATGTAACTGTACTCTTTCAACCTCTTATTCTGAGTGATCGATTCTTTATCGTAACCAATATTAGTATCGGTTGGATGCTTTTAAATAAATCAAGTTTGTTAGTGACCGTACTAAATAGGTCAAGTGGAGTGAAAATGTGTGTTCGCTTTTTCAAACTATTTTTATCTGAAGTGTTGTACGAACGAGTACACTGTAGGTGCAAGATACCTGGACTCAATTAACGTAATAGTTTTTGTGCTTGTAAAAAAAATGCTTATTAATGCTTCAGTTAACATATTGTGTTTAGTATTTGGAGCCTCTTTTTAAGCAAATAACGCCTGTGTTAGGACTTTAGGTGACTCCGCTCTTTCGTGGAGTCGCCTAATTACAGGCTCTTCGTTGCCTAAAATGAGGCTCCAATCATCAACTTTTTGTTTCTTTGTGGTTAATGAATTAACAATTTTTAATACATAATATAGCAATAGTTATGGGTTGGGTATGGGGTGGTAGTGTGTGTGAGGGTGGATGTGTTTAGTCCACTTGTAACATTTATCCCTGACCTAGGACTCCCCGAGTAGTGTAAGATAAGGCATGATTTCTTAGTAGATGAAAGGCAGTTACTTACCGCAAAGATGCATAGTCAGTCAGTTCTCATGAACTCCTCACAATTTGAGTACGATGGATCCGTCGTAAAATCGTTTTCGTGCTTTTGTGACTTGGTTATACACATATGACTGACTGGCCTGTTGGTCTAGTGGTTAGTGACCCTAACTGCTATGCCGGAGGTCGTGGGTTCGATTCCCACCCAGGACAAATGTTTGTGTGATGAGCACGATCATTTGTTCTGTGTCTGGGTGTAATTTATCTATAATATGTATGTATTTAGAAATATATAAGTATGTTTATCAGTTGTCTAGTACCCATAACACAAGCTCTGCTTAGCTTGGGACTAGATGGCGTTGTGTGATAGTTGTGGAATATTATTATTATTATCTATACATATAATAAAATGGTAGGAAAGTCAAAACTGTACATTGAATATTTTTAAAAAAGAATACTTGGGATGTGATCTACAATCGATACCGAAGCCAAAAATATAGTTTTTAGAATTTTTGTCTGTTTGTCTGTTTGTCTGTCCGGGATAAACTCAAAAAGTACTGCATGGATTTACTTCAAATTTGGCACGAATATTATTAAGAAGTCGGGTCAACACATAGGCTACATATTATCACGCTATCACCTACGGGGAACGAGCAGTGCGTGACAGTGAGCAGTGAACCTTTATTTCTTCAACGCATTCTGTAAGAACGTGTAATCTAACGACGCATATTTAAATGTTGTTATTATGTTAACTATGCTATAAGCTAGCTTCACACTATAAAAAAACACGCAATAAAAGTAACTTAGGCCGATAAACATAATTAAATGAATATAAGTAGTACCAAGAAATTTTTTAAAGCAGCGCCATCTATGAGATTTCAAAAACATCAAGTCGAATTACATGTGTAAGCCTTTTTGGGTATAAATAATTTAAATGTAATCATGTTGGTGAGCTTAATAGTTGTTATTAAAAGCCATAGATGGAGTTGTGCATGTTCTTAGACGTCCACCTGGAGAACAGCCAGCGCATATATTTTGATCCCGACGACGTTGCTGAGCGCTTGGAAAATCCGCGCCACACTGTCTTGGCATTTTTCAGGCTCTGTGAAATCGACCAGTTTGCGAGGTTCCTTACGTATGACGAAGTGCCTTCATATTACACATACGACAAGCAAAGGCGTGTAATAGTAATAGTCCTCCTGACCGTTTTCGGCCACGGCGGCCAATCTTAGCAGAGATTAGCCAACTGCGCGGGAGATATTATAGTGCACAAGTGTGTGCACAGGTGCACTCTCTGTTCCTTTCCTCTCATAGTCCGATGGGACGGCAATCCGACACGACCGGAGAGAGATCAGGCGCAGGACCAACGGCTTAACGTGCTTTCCGAGGCACGGGGGTACTATACCGCCAACTTCCAAACTCCGGCCTACTATTGGGTTTCTAATGAAAAACCCAATAATACTTTTTGTCCGACCCGGGAATCGAACCCAGGACCTCATACACAGCAGTCGCGCTTACGACCACTAGACCAACGAGGCAGTTCAAAAAAAAGAAAAAAGGGGTGTATTTAACCGACATCGACGAGGACGTGCTGTGGAAGGTTTTCCGGGAATTTTCAAGGATACCGCATTGGGTAGAGTTTATACCGTGCACCTGAATAATGGTGAATGCTATTTTCTGCGGTTGTTACTTCACACGGTCCGAGGCCCAACGTCTTTCGCCTTTCTGAGGACATTTGATGGCGTGGAGTATCCCACTAACCGCGCAGCCTCGAAGTCACCTTCTCGACGGTGACCAAAACTGGGATGACACCTTCGCGGAGTAACAGTCACAGCCGCATGCGTCATCTGTTTGCCGTCATCTTGGTGTTTTGTGGAGTCGCAAACCCGGTAGCATTGTGGGAGAAGTATCGCCATCATCTGTCTGAAGATATTCTCCGAGCTTTTAAGGCGTGCTACTAGAGACAAAGTCGAAGTAACTGATGAACGCGTGCTGAACACCTGTCGCAGTTCACTTCAACACGTGGTCATTTCTATCGGCGGCAATCCACTGGTCGAATATGGGTTACCAGCTCCCCAATCATCACCGCATCAAGACCGCGGAAATCAGGAGTAAAACGCTGAGGCATTTTACGATTCGGGTGTAATGACTACCATACGAAATGACCATGTCGCTTTGTTCTCTTCAGAGCGAAAACAAATTTATGACACCGTCCTTGAAAGCGTTGGGCAAAACCAGGGTAAAATGTTTTTCTTGGATGCTCCTGGTGGAACAGAAAAAAACATTTGTTACAACTGGCATACTTGCAGAGGTCAGGAAGCAAGGCAAAATTGCCATTGCTGTAGTGTCGTCGGGAATCGCTGCCACACTGCTTCCGGGTGGCAAGACAGCACATGCCATGTTTAAAATTCCTATCGATTTAGAGAGTGCCGAAACGCCTGTTTGTGGTGCGTCACGTAACAATGATAAGGCACCCGTACTCAAGGATTGCTCACTGATCGTATGGGATGAGTGTACGATGGCCAATAGGAAGGCAGTTGAGGCCGTGGACAGAACCCTGCAGGACATCCGCAGGAACAAACATTTGATGGGTGGTGTCACAGTTCTGTTCAGTGGCGATTTCCGACAAACGCTTCCCGTGGTGACGCGGGGATTGAGGGCTGACGAGGTGAATGCTTCATTGAAACGATCTTCGTTGTGATCACGAGATCGCACTCTGCGCTTGACCATTAATATGAGAGCTCGGCTCGGCGGCAATGCACGTGCTCAAGAATTATTAGATGTCTTTCTAAGTCTTGGCGAAGGCACTCTACCAGAGGAGAGAGGTGGACAGGTGGTGCTTCCAGAATCTCTCATTATAGTTGTATCCATCTAAGAAGAACCCATTCGCTGTGTGTACGGGGACATCAGTCGTATACCGCACCAACAGAATTGTTGGGTGTGTGAGCGGGCTATTTTGACGCCCAAAAATGACCAGGCTGCAGCAATTAACGAATGCATTCTCTCGGAAATTGAACGGAATGAAGTGGTCTACACCACTATAGACATTGTGTGTGGTCGAGCAAGATGACGCCACACATTATCCCGTGGAATTTCTGAACTCCCTCCCTGTCAGCAAGTGGACCTCCAGCGCATACCATCAAGCTGAAGGTCGGTGTCCCGATTATGCTTCTTCGGAACCTATCTGCGAACTGACCTCTAGATGAACGGCTTCTCACACGGGCAATAAATTGTACTTCGCTTGCTCCCGCGTCACCAGTCCTGACTCTCTATACATTTTGACTGCGGAGAGCCAAACCACTACTATGGTTTATCGAGAAGTCCTATAAGTATGTATTTTTACCCCATTCTGTATTCCTAATTCATTTTTTTCTCCATCTGCTTCAGTCACAACTTATGACTAAAGCAGGCTGAAAATCAGCACTTTTTGAAGGTCAATTTTACAAAAGACAGTCTCCCTCTGTTACTGCACTTTCTGTAGATATAAAATGTAAAGAAGAAACGGGTAAATGGAAAGGTATTTTTGGTGCTGTATAGCGTTCACGCAGACGACGTCGCGGGCAGCAGCTAGTTATTATTATATTTGTGATGTAATCGTCCAGACTTAGTCATTCAATAACACTGGTATCATTTTAGTCGTGGACTGAAATTGAGTTGGATTTGACACGCCTACATTCCGCCCTATCTTCTATCTATATAAATAAAGAGAGAAGTCCTGACTGACTGACTGACTGATTGACTGACTGACTCATCAACGCCCAGCCCAAACCCTTGGACCTAGAAAGCTGAAATTTTGCACAGAGGTTCCCTTTATAATGTAGACAAGGAATAAGGAAGGATTTTTCGAAATTCAACCCCTAAGGGAGTTAAATAGGGGATGAAAGTTTGTATGCAAAATCGACATTTTCACGCGGGCGAAGCCGCTGACAAAAGCTAGTTAGACATATTGGCAGCTACAGTTTGTTTATAATTCGACATAAACGCCCACTTTTTAATATAAAATGAAATTATAAAGACCTATTTAACATTGATTACAGTGAGATAATTACATCTTTAGCATTGACTAAAGCAGAATGCACCAAGTTTGGCAAGGATGGTTGATGTAGTAAGCAGCGTAAATATACGGAGGAAATACCTTTTTCGGAGATCTGTCAATTGCGGCCAAGAAATTATAGGATTGATTTGGTGGGCGATATCTCCCTGCTGGGACAATAACAGTCGACTCAAGTTCAAAAATGGACTTGAGTAGGCACTATAAATATATATAGGTGAACGCGATTCTAGTCTCGTACCAATTATGTCACTAGAAAGCGCTTGAACGCGCTTTAGATGTGCTGGATGTCACTCAGTTCATTGGCGATTTTCGCTCGATAGGATTAACTAATTATTTGTGTATTCACTAAAGTGAGAGTTCGTTACTGATTGAGCGACAATCAATAAAAGCGCGGTCATGTGTTGGGTCGTGTGGGCAGCAGCCCAGACAACGGAATCAGCTCGCTGGACCGTGGCGTCGCCCGGCCAGACAAGCGGTCGTGAGCGCCGACCCTTTACCGCTGCTCTGTAAACTCACCAGCACTAATTTGTATATTATGTCGCAGCTACTTGGTCGTAAAGCGAAAATGGGAAAGGAACTGATTATAATTTCTTTGAAATCACCGAACAAATCGGAGTTCCTAGCACCAAAACTATAATGAAAATACACACGCCTGTAAATCCCGAAGAGCTAAGCAGAGGTATTACTAAAAGTACACCTACATTTCGCCAGTTATGTGAACGTCTCATGTAATCGGGAGCGAGCCTATTGCCATCAATTTGGCACAAATCCAAACTTCATACTGCTACTGAGAAATGTTGATTCTTTTCTTTTTTAACCGACCTACGGAATCGAACCCAGCACATTAAGCACAGAATCGCGCTTGCGACCACTAAACCAACGGGACAGGCAACAAAATTACTAAGTTTGTGGTGAATATAATGCCGTCTTTCATTGGAATTGTAAAATATGTTTTTTGTCTATTTTGGAACGGAACTCGAACAATGTGTTTCATGGTTTTCATAGTTCAAACAAAGCGAGGTCAATATGACTTCCTGTATTAAAAATAACAGTTTTTACATTATCAGATTCTTAATGTTTTCCCTCCTTGTTCCTCAGACAATATACTATACCTTTACGTTCATGCATATTATGGGTTTTAAGATCGTGGTGGGAATCGAATGCAGTCTCCAACGTTTGCATCTACTAGATAGGAAAGTGCGACATATTATCCTTCTCCAATGTTCTACCCTTTTGGCTTGATAATGAAATAGTTAAGACAGTCTATGTCAAATGTTAGGAAACTGCCGCTGAAATTAATATAAACCGTGTGTACATACGGTGACACATCAAGCTTTTCCAGTATAACATGAGCTCCCTTTGTATAGATTTCCCGTATAATGAGAGATCCGCATAATACGGTGACACATCAAGCTTTTCCAGTATAACATGAGCTCCCTTTGTATAGATTTCCCGTATAATGAGAGATCCGCATAGACTGGTTTTGTATAGCTTGGATAGTCTTCGTGTGTCCAGCGTAATTTTTCAGTATGGATTATAAAGAAACACTTTTGAAACCGCTTAATAAAATAGACCATGTAGTTACTAATAAGTAACAATTATTATTTCATCAAAATGAAATTACGCCTAAAAATCACACGTATTATAAAATATACATATTTATGTGTATTTTTTTATCTGTGATTGAGGATTCAGTTCTTTTTCTAACTTATTCTCCAAGTACCCAGATGGAGTGAAACTGTGAAATGAAGACACTACTATCTTTTCACAAACCACACCACTTACAGAACCAATTTCATGACTTATTTTTATTCTCTTTTTTTAACATAATTTTTGTTTATTTTTATGATTTTTGTTTTAAATCCTGTGTGAGACCAAGAATCAGTTTTTCTTTATTTTTTCCATAAATGCAATGGATAAAAAGTTCAATTTTCGGACAACAGATGGCGATTTACTTAAAAGATTTAATACTCAATGTCTAAATAAAGATAAAGGTACATTACCCGGAGGCTGGGGTGCTGGGGCCGGTGTATCTGGGGCCACCGTAGTGCCCGGTGTGCTTTTCCCCCAAGACACGGCTCACTCTGCAACAAAAGATATACATTATTATCAGAATTCATCATCAGCCTATAATGTTCCCACTGCAGGGTGTCAGGCCTCCTCTTTAGGAGAGGGATGGACTATAATCCACCACGAGAGCCCAGTGCGGGTTGGTAGATGTCACGTCTTCCATTTTTTTTTTTGTTCTAAGACATGCCGCTTTCCTCACGATGTGCGATGGTTTCTATAACACCTACTCCGGCTACTCCCATGGTCCCATGGGCAAAACCGGCGAGTTTCGTTATGTATGTTTACACTACATCCATTAAATTTTCATATTGTGATGGTACTAACTGCACAAATATAATAACATACCTAGTATTTTTTGCTAACTGAGGTTTAGTTCTAGACAATGGGTGTAAAGAACAATGATACACATTTTTTCTAAAACACTGGTTTCTCCTTTGTCCCTCCTCAGACCTAATAATTATTATAAACGGTAATAAGTACCGACGGCGATCTTTAAGAGAAGAATGGTAACACATGGAACTGAGTAGGCAAGGATAGTTGGAGAGTGCCACATATTTTTTAACAGGAATTTGGGCTAAATAAAGCGCGGCGGAAAAATTAAATATCCTAAGTTGTTTTGGTAAAAGCCGCTCGGCATAGGTACGTCGAATTGTGCCGACGCGGCGTGAACATAATTCGACGAGGGAAGATGTAGGACCAACTTTGCAGGCAGTGTTAGAAAGAGCAAAATTATTACTTTTGGTTGGCTTTGGTCTATGTTGTACTAATCAAATTTTACAAACCACTTTATGCGGATCTCTCAGTGTAGAGCAAATCTTTATAAAGAGAGGCCATGTTATCCTGGAAATTTATAGCATGACGGACGTGTCTGCGTGATTACGACAAATAATGCCTAAACGAAAGTGCCGATCAAAACAAGTGTCTAGAACCTCAAAGACAATTGCAATTTGAAAGGTTTTATATGCCGTAGTTCAGACTGTCATTACATAACATCACGACTGTAATAAGGGGTCATCCACTAACCACATGCGGATTAAACACGGTGGATGGGATCAGAAAAAAAAAATCACGTTTAATCACGGTGGGGGAGGAAATAATGTAGTCACGTGTATTTTTTTCGAGATGAATATTATGTGTGACATGTAAAATATTTGTTACCAATAATTAATTAGAGTAGAGCGATTAAGAGTGGATTAAACAAGTAATATTTTGTCTAAAAACCCGGTTTCTAAAATTATATGATTATTATAACAATAAAAATTACACTTACTGCAGGGACATGAAACGAGGGCTAGGTGTAGCTACTCCATTTTTTGATCGATTTTGTTACTTTTTTTACACATCATATTATTTCTTTAAAATAACATAAAATTTTCGTAAGTTTTTGACATTTTCAAGTACCCAATTATACTGATAAAAACTATGTGATGTAAAATGCCCAACCCCTACTTAAACCTTATTATGGGAAGAACTTTCAAAAATCGTTTCTTGACTGTTATGACTCAATGGTGTGGGCTGTGGGTTCTCAGTAAGCCAATGAATGCATTTAAGGTATTTGTAACATAATTATGTGGTATATTGTAACATGCTGCATGGGATCATTCCCACTAGTTCTACTGCACAGTCCTATGATAGAACTAGTGGGAACTTTTTATTTTTTTTCCCACTAGTTCTACGATTCAAGGTGGTACGAAATCGTAGAACTAATGGGAACGAAAAGTCAATGAATTATTTCGTTCCCACTAGCATAAACTACCAGGAGAATAGAAGTAGTCAGGAGGTGTAGAACACATATTTTTTTGGTGATGAAACAAAAGGATACAACTATAAAGGCAAATAGGTAATATTATATTAAGGAATAATTTAGATTTGATTTAAAGATTCCAATACCTCCTTCCTACTTTTGTTCTCCTGGTAGTTTGTGGGAATTTACTACCTATCTTTTTTTTTCATCTCCAAAAAAAAATGTTTTCAATACCTCCTGCCTTCTTCTATTCTCCTGGTAGTTTGTGCCGTAGTTGTACCCTAAACTGTGTGATAGAACGAATGAGAAACTTGAGTCCCGCTGGTTTTACGATTTTGTAACATGCTTTATCGTTGAATGTAGTGGGAACGAAAAAATCCATTGACATTTTGTTCCCATTAGTTCTACGATTTCGTACTATCTTGAATTAAAAAAAGTTCCCACTTCCCACTAGTTCTACCGTAAGACTGTGCAGTAGAACTAGGGAATGATCCGCTGCATGCTTAACTTGCATGTAAACGCAGGTTTGACAAATCAAATTATCTTCAATCTTAAATAATAAACTACACAAGCTTCAATTAATTTGATTGAACTATTTAATTTCAATGGTATCTATTTAAGAAATGCTAAATCATTTCTAGAATATAATAACCGTATTGTCTTAACTTTAATCAGTTAAGATTGCTTATCTAGTGGATAACCCAGTTGTTAATGTGAATCTTTTAGGTTGTCTTTTTCGTTACTTCATGAACTCTGTGTACTGAATGAGAAACAAGAACTACCTGTAACTTTTATATGAAATACAAATTCCATCCATACACAAAATACACGCTTTGGATGTGGACCAGCCCATTCCATATATTGAAACTTCGAAATACAGTGTTTGCTCAATTATATTCAATTAAAACATGATAAGACATTTAATCTTATATTCTTTAAAAAGGCAATAGTGTTGTTTGTGTGTGAGTGTTAACTCAACAACCATCCAACACGGCAACAAAAATACTAGTATTCATATTTTAAACTAATTGAAAGATCATATAATGCAAACTCATAAAATATATTAACCCAAAGCCATTACTGTTTATTGCAGAATTTGCAACAGACGTAACAGTTTGTTCGTTGACCAATAAGCCACACATTTGGCCTGACCAAGATAGTGCTTCAATTTTTGAAGAAACTTGCTGGTACGTTTTCAGAGTCATCAATGTCATCATATAAGAATCACTAACCGTTTTTAGCTTTATTAAATTAAATACAACAATAATTGTTTTAAGCAAAAAATAACTAAAATAAACTTCATTTCATTAATGTTGGTAAGTGCAAAATCTTATTAGAAATAACTGGCAATCAAGTAATCACATTCTTTTTCTACTTCAATTTTAAATTCCACCTAGTAAGTTGGTTAACAAAATGTATTTAAATTTTAACATACTAATTAAACTGGTTATTCAGTTTGTAATCTTGATGTTTATCTAGAGCACCTGGGTTATAACAGAGAGTAATTAATTAAGAAACCATATTGCATGTACGAAGTAAAGTAATATGCAGAGGTTATAAAAACATACAGTTATCTTACTGGACTGCTCATACCAATGGATTAAAACGTAGGTACAGTAACAAGCTCCAATACCTATACACCTAGCTAAATTCAGAAGCTATTTCCTAGTGGAATAACAAATGCAACTCCGAAATGAGACCTTTTTCAGTATGGGCACCAGTGAGCTATATTATTGTCAATTTGTAGATACACTACTCATTGGTAGAGTAGCCAAGTGTACAATAATTCATGACTGTATATGAACATAGGTCACTGCATCTTTCTTTTGTATGGACCAATGTTTATTATTGTAGTACTGGTAGTCACTGTGTTATTTTTATGCTACTTTAGTGTTGTTTCCAAACCATTCAACCATTCAATTGGTTTTATTTTGATTGGAAACTTATTGTTTACAAACCCATTGCTTCAGACATACAAATGAACAAATGTCTCATTTTGTTGGTTAAATATTGGTAATAATTATCTTTAGTCAACAATTTTAGGTCACTACAAGTTACTAATAGAGATAATTTAGGTAAAGTTTAACAAGAACCTGTTTCAAACATAACAAGCTGCTGGTAATTATATTTGCAGTCTCCTGATAATCACGTACAGAGATATTGTGAAAACTTCATGTGTAAATATAATCACTTCTAGGGACACATTTACGAAAAATAACTTTGTTTGAAGTGTTAGGAAAGGAGGAAACCGTATTAATATGTGTCAAACTGTAACTATGTGTATGAACAGTTATGTTATATACAATGACAACGTTCGCAGCTGCTTACAGCACTAGCAACCAGTAATTTATCTGTGACAAGCTTATCACTTATCACTGATGGACGGCATCCAGTCACAAATCATCACTTAACATATAAATAACGGCGGGTGATTGATGTCTTCGGAGACTGGGCTAATTATTATCGGAGCGAGAGATGTTGAGGTTTTGCGTCACAAAGGAGCTCTCACGACGGAGACTGGCTCCCTCTCGCAGAACCCGCTATGCACTCCACTCACCTTAGGTTGTACTGTGACCCGAAAATTGTTGCTCGATCGCCAGTCACCCGACGGCACTAATAAATAAACAGCATGAAAACAATTCTTCTCGACGAGATGACTAAAATCGATATTTTTTTAATGAAAATAAATTATTAACACCCTATTGTGGAATGCTCGTTAATTTTTAATTGTTGTCCCACAAATAGCGGTGAACACTCGCGAACAGATAATACCTTTGTTAGATGAATTACGAAAGCGAAATAACGGGCGGGATTTTTCACGAGAGACTACAGAAATTGCACAAAGAAAGATGTCAGGCAGCGCACAGATGATAAATCGAATTGCACAGTGTTACCAGTTTCAAAATTAAAAACCTGACATTTGGAAAACCGTAAGCTGAAGAGGAAAAAATAATTTAACCGAAACTTTCTGGAACGGTTTGCTTAGCTCTTTTTAGGGTCACGCGGCAGATCCTCGTGAGTAGTCGTGAGTATAAAATATAGACGTGATCCAGGACTGAGCCGCCCGCCTTGACAAGAACATTTCACTACCAGACACGCGGCCAAAAAAGCCACGCGGCTCATAGTGGGGGTGCGCCTTTACGATGACGGGAAAAACATCGACCGACATTGGCCCGGTCTCTTTTCATTGGGCCATGATTTAGAGTAGGAAATGATTAATTTCAGTGGCTTTTTTCTATATTCTTCGAAGGTCATGATGATTCATGATATTATTTAACTTGAATAGTAACATAGGCAAAGACATTCATTGGTGGCACAAAAATATAGGACTTTGCTCTGCCTCCTGCTTTTGTTGGAGTTAGTTGTATTTTTGTACCCTTCCTTTCATCAGTTGCAAAATTCAAGACTGTTGTCTCAGGGACTTGTACAACTATATACTTATTACTAGCTTTTGCCCGCGACTTCGTTCGCGTGACTTCCGGCAGATTTCTGGTTTATCTCGCGAAAAAAAAAAACTATCCTATGTCCTTTCTCAAGTTCCAAACTATGTCTGTACAGACAGAGTTGCTTTCGCATTTATAATACTAGTTAGGATTAGGATTATACTTGTATACTTTAAGAGACTCGTTCAGATGGTTTAAAAAAAAGATTTATTTGTTATACTAAAAGAAATACTTTAATGAATTATTATGGAAATATTAATAGAGATAGTAGTTGAGAACAGTAATAACAGTACGTTTTTCTGTTGATTCTGGTTTTTAACAAGTTTCAGTGAGGGAATAGCATTGAGGTAAGAAATACTGTGATGTGCTTGTAGTATCTTGATTAGCTGGCGTCTGCCAAAGACTATCTATACATATAATAAAATGGTAGGAAAGTCAAAACTGTACATTGAATATTTTAAAAAAAGAATACTTGGGATGTGATCTACAATCGATTCCGAAGCCAAAAATATAGTTTTTAGAATTTTTGTCTGTTTGTCTGTATGTCTGTCCGGGATAAACTCAAAAAGTACTGCATGGATTTACTTCAAATTTGGCACGAATATTATTAAGAAGTCGGGTCAACACATAGGCTACATATTATCACGCTATCACCTACGGGGAACGAGCAGTGAACCTTTATTTCTTCAACGCATTCTGTAAGAACGTGTAATCTAACGACGCATATTTAAATGTTGTTATTATGTTAACCATGCTATAAGCTAGCTTCACACTATAAAAAACACGCAATAAAAGTAACTTAGGCCGATAAACATAATTAAATGAATATAAGTAGTACCAAGAAATTTTTTAAAGCAGCGCCATCTATGAGATTTCAAAAACATCAAGTCGAATTACATGTGTAAGCCTTTTTGGGTATAAATAATTTAAATTTGATCATGTTGGTGAGCTTAATAGTTGTTATTAAAAGTCATAGATGGAGTTGTGCATGTTCTTAGACGTCCACCTGGAGAACAGCCAGCGCATATATTTTGATCCCGACGACGTTACTGAGGGCTTGGAAAATCCGCGCCAAATTGTCTTGGCATTTTTCAGGCTCTGTGAAATCGACCAGTTTGCAAGGTTCCTTACGTATGACGAAGTGCCTTCATATTACACATACGACAAGCAAAGGGGTGTAATAGTAATAGTCCTCCTGACCGTTTTTGGCCACGGCGGCCAATCTTAGCAGAGATTAGCCAACTGCGCGGGAGATATTATAGTGCACAAGTGTGTGCGCAGGCACAGGTGCACTCTCTGTTCCTTTCCTCTCATAGTCCGATGGGACGGCAATCCGACACGACCGGAGAGAGATCAGGCGCAGGACCAACGGCTTAACGTGCTTTCCGAGGCACGTGGGTACTATACCGGCAACTTCCAAACACCGGCCTACTATTGGGAAATTTCTAATGAAAAACCCAATAGCACTTTTTGTCCGACCCGGGAATCGAACCCAGGACCTCATACACAGCAATCGCGCTTACGACCACTAGACCAACGAGGCAGTTCAAAAAAAATAAAAAAGGGGTGTATTTAACCGACATCGACGAGGACGTGCTGTGGAAGGTTTTACGGGAATTTTCAAGGATACCGCATTGGGTAGAGTTTATACCGTGCACCTGAATAATGGTGAATGCTATTTTCTGCGGTTGTTACTTCACACGGTCCGAGGCCCAACGTCTTTCGCCTTTCTGAGGACATTTGATGGCGTGGAGTATCCCACTAACCGCGCAGCCTCGAAGTCACCTTCTCGACGGTGACCAAAACTGGGATGACACCTTCGCGGAGTAACAGTCACAGCCGCATGCGTCATCTGTTTGCCGTCATCTTGGTGTTTTGTGGAGTAGCAAACCCGGTAGCATTGTGGGAGAAGTATCGCCATCATCTGTCTGAAGATATTCTCCGAGCTTTTAAGGCGTGCTACTAGAGACGAAGTCGAAGTAACTGATGAACGCGTGCTGAACACCTGTCGCAGTTCACTTCAACACGTGGTCATTTCTATCGGCGGCAATCCACTGGTCGAATATGGGTTACCAGCTCCCTAATCATCACCGCATCAAGACCGCGGAAATCAGGAGTAAAACGCTGAGGCATTTTACGATCCGGGTGTAATGACCACCATACGAAATGACCATGTCGCTTTGTTCTGTTCAGAGCGAAAACAAATTTATGACACCGTCCTTGAAAGCGTTGGGCAAAACCAGGGTAAAATGTTTTTCTTGGTTGCTCCTGGTGGAACAGAAAAAAATATTTGTTACAACTGGCATACTTGCAGAGGTCAGGAGGCATGGCAAAATTGCCATTGCTGTAGTGCCGTCGGGAATCGCTGCCACACTGCTTCCAGGTGGCAAGACAGCACATGCCATGTTTAAAATTCCTATCGATTTAGAGAGCTTTGTGGTGCGTCACGTAACAGTGATAAGGCACCCGTGCTCAAGGATTGCTCTCTGATCGTATGGGATGAGTGTACGATGGCCAATAGGAAGGCAGTTGAGGCCGTGGACAGAACCCTGCATGACATCCGCAGGAACGAACATTTGATGGGTGGTGTCACAGTTCTGTTCAGTGGCGATTTCCGACAAACGCTTCCCGTGGTGACGCGGGGATTGAGGGCTGACGAGGTGAATGCTTCATTGAAACGATCTTCGTTGTGATCACGAGATCGCACTCTGCGCTTGACCATTAATATGAGAGCTCGGCTCGGCGGCAATGCACGTGCTCAAGAATTCTTCGATGTTTTTCTAAGTCTTGGTGAAGGCACTCTACCAGAGGAATGAGGTGGACAGGTGGTGCTTCCAGAATCTCTCATTATAGTTGTATCCATCTAAGAAGAACCAATTCGCTGTGTGTACGGGGACATCAGTCGTATACCGCACCAACAGAATTGTTGGGTGTGTGAGCGGGCTATTTTAACGCCCAAAAATGATCAGGCTGCAGCAATTAACGAATGCATTCTCTCGGAAATTGAACGGAATGAAGTGGTCTACACCACTATAGACATTGTGGTCGAGCAAGATGACGCCACACATTATCCCGTGGAATTTCTGAGCTCCCTGTCAGCAAGTGGACCTCCAGCGCATACCGTCAAGCTGAAGGTCGGTGTCCCGATTATGCTTCTTCGGAACCTATCTGCGAACCGACCTCTAGATGAACTGCTTCTCACACGGGCAATAAATTGTACTTCGCTTGCTCCCGCGTCACCAGTCCTGACTCTCTATGACTGCGGAGAGCCAAACCACTACTATGGTTTATCGAGAAGTCCTATAAGTATGTATTTTTACCCCATTCTGTCTTCCTAATTCATTTTTTTCTCCATCTGCTTCAGTCACAACTTATGACTAAAGCAGGCTGAAAATCAGCACTTTTTGAAGGTCAATTTTACAAAAGACAGTCTCCCTCTGTTACTGCACTTTCTGTAGATATAAAATGTAAAGAAGAAACGGGTAAATGGAAAGGTATTTTTGGTGCTGTATAGCGTTCACGCAGACGACGTCGCGGGCAGCAGCTAGTAAAGGTATAATATCGTACATGCTTCCTGTCTTTGTTATTATAAAAAATCACCAAATGACTCCTCCCGCTATAAGCGGAGCGAAAGGGAGTGTCAGACTTCTATAAACTAACAACCACCCATGTTCCTTCTTAGCCCTTAGTTTTAGTTTAAGCCCAAGGCCACAGTATACCTTTCGAACAACCCGCAGCCACGGCAGGCATCGGGCCCCTTCAGTGTTGCTGCTTTGAGGCACGCTTGGAACACGACCACACCGTGCCGTCCCCACCTCCCCCCTTCGCTCCACTCGGTCTACCACCGGAAAGCTAATAATAATATTTCTTCAAACACCTAATGGCTATCTCTATCCGTTATGAAGTTACAGCCCTTTTGATTTTAGAGGAGGTTGGGGAGGGGTGGGGAGGGTATACAAATTTCAACGCCCCTCAATAGTTTTACGTAAGAAAAAAAAAAAAAAAAAGGTGAAAAAGGGGGGGGGGTTGAAGGGGGGTGAGGGGGGGAGTCTCGAAAAATGATTTCGATTAACGCAAAGGCCCCTCTAAATGAATTTGAAAAAAAAATCGTTCCAAGTCTCTTAACTTTCGAGATTCGCCTAAAGGGGGGGAGAAGGGGGGCAAGGGGGGCCACTTTGAAAAATGATTTTTACTTAACCGAGCCTCCTGTATACGAATCCGTAAAAAAAAAAATACGGGTCTCTTTGTTTCCGAGATACGATAGGGAGGGGGGAGAAGGGGGGGGGGGAAAGGGGGGGTTTGGCACTTTTCCCATACTCACCAGAGTTACTTGTTTACGAATCTGTCAAAATATACCCGGCAGACGAACGGTGAGCTAGTTCATTACTCACCGTCCAAAGGCCCGCATCTACGGTGGCCGGAAGCCATGATGTGGCCCCCTATGCCAGGCGCGTCTCCTGCAGCGGCTAGGACGAGACGTTCTCTACCTCACAAGTTCCGTCACCTGCTTCGCCAAAGGAGGTGTCGGCGTCCCATTCCCTCTCGCTCTGGGCCATGGATTCTCCTTATATATTGTAGTCTTTGCCATGGATTGAACCAGAGCCGGACGCGAGATGTCGCCGCCGCCAATTACCGCTTCATGTTATTTTATCCTAGATTACGTACGATTAGCAACCTTATAATTTTATAACAAAAACTATGAGAATCACAGAGGTAGGTACAAAAGAACATCAGAATAATATGTAACTGTGAAATGACTAGCAGTAGGGTATCTAGAAAAACCAAATAATAAATAAATGTTTTGTAAGAAAGTATTTTATTTTCTAATCTGCTTTAAATGGACGATGGACGATCTTTTATAAAACTGTGAACATCACACATTCTGACCAGACTGGAAAGAAGCTGCCGCTTGAGAGTCATGCATGAGTTTGAATCCTCCGTTTCCATCTGTAATTCCAATAAATACCTAATTAATAATTTATTTAAAGAAAGCAGGGGTGGCGAGATGGGCAGTGGACATAGTTGCCATCAGGAGAAAAAGCGGGATGAGGCTGACACAGGACCGTGGAGATTGCTTTTACCAATCTCCACGCTCCTGTGTCAGCCTCAAAGAGAGAGACTTATACCCAGCAGAGGGTTAATTCAGGCTGTGGATGGTGATGAAACAGTGGCGGCTAAGTGGTAACGGCCGCGAGTCAATTTGAAGGTCGTGAGTTCGAACCCAGATAGGTACAGTAGTTTGTGTTAAAAGAATTTAATCATCAATGCCCTCAGTCAGAACACTATAAATGTAACGATTTACGTCGGTAGAGGGATCCCGATATTTGGGTTGTCCCATAGAAATGTTATTGACTTAGCTTGAGTAAGTGGTTTATGAGTTTTCATACGTAGTTTCTCCTTGTGTGTTATTTTTTACTAACTCGACATGCTCCGTAATAAGGAAACATATTACCTTCACCTCCATATGTGTTGCCAATAAGTATCTCTTCTGGTCCGCCATCTCGAACATCTGTTCTGAAGTTCGATGGTTGCACCTGATATGAAAATAAGATTAAAAAAATACGTCCCTTATATTTTTTTCACTCCTCTTGCTCAAAAAGAACGTCCAGGAGCGGGCGTAAAATTGCATATATTGCCCTAGGGCTAAAAGTAAATCTCGTACGACATCTTGTTCAGCCAGCTGGTGCGTGATTTAGTTTCAAGTAAAAAAAAATGTTTTATTTTTAAAAATGGAACTAAACGCGCTGAATGCCGAACTCTTTGGTAGAATGTGTGCGTTGCATTGCAGCTACAGAAGAAATAAAAAAAGGCATTGGCGCGAAATTTTTGGAATTGTATTATTAAATTTAATTTAATTTTTAATAAAATAAACTCATATTGAACATGGTTATTTTATTTTCTCGCAATCGTAGTGAAAAGTACAGTGTAACACACGGCGCTGAAATCCCATTATAACTCGGTTCCTATTTACTACCTCGCTAAAGCTCGTTAGTAAAACTATCTCGTATATAATGGGTCATTTTAGGGCTAGGCCCTTGTACTTATTACAATATTTACAATATACTATTTCACTCCTCTTGCTCAAAAAGAACGTCATAATAGCATACCAGAGCGGGCGTAAAATTGCATATATTGCCCTAGGGCTAAAAGTAAATCTCGTACGACAACTTGTTCAGCCAGCTGGTGCGTGATTTAGTTTCAAGTAAAAAAAGTGTTTTATTTTTAAAAATGGAACTAAACGCGCTGAATGCCGAACTCTTTGGTAGAATGTGTGCGTTGCATTGCAGCTACAGAAGAAAAAAAAAAGGCATTGGTGCGAAATTTTTGGAATTGTATTATTAAATTGAATTTAATTTTTAATAAAATAAACTCATATTGAACATGGTTATTTTATTTTCTCGCAATCGTAGTGAAAAGTACAGTGTAATACACGGCGCTAAAATCCCATTATAACTCGGTTCCTATTTACTACCTCGTATATAATGGGTCATTTTAGGCTCTTGTATTACAATGTACTATTTTTAGCTTAATTGTTATTTAACTTCGAAAAACAAAGCAGTTGCGTGGTTTATTTAGATATAGCGCATTTGTACTAAAACTGCTGAGGACTAAAATCTGACCAGAGTAGCAGACAAGAGTTGGAAGCCAGAGTCCCAAGATTGGTTTTGATGGAGTGTTTCACTCAGAGTATTGTGTGGAAATAGAAGTTTTCGCTTGGCTTTCGTATTGCAATGGTCAAACTATTGCAGAGTGTCCATCTCCCTTGTTAGTCTTATACTAATTAGTCAAGCAACGCGTCATATAATCTAGCTATTGACATTCCCCAAATGTGTACACACGCGAAGCTGACATACCAGCTTCGCGTTTTTTTTTTTGTACTGACTAAAAACCAACCCATGTTCCTTCTTCGCCCCTTGTGCCGAGGCCACGTCATCTCTTTCGATAATCCGCAGCCCCGACGGGAAGCTCACATACCTGGGCCTCATTCTTCATAAGGTCAGGGAACACAGAACCAGGGAATCTATTGTAAATGCCGTTGAGATTGTAGTGGAGATTCATGTCTGGTCCAATATTCGCCTTGAGTAGTTGTTCCCAAATGCCACCTGCAAAGTAGGTAATACGGAGGATATAATTTATTGGTGATGTCCTTCGGAAAGGTAAATTAAGTAAGTGAACGTTTGGACTATTACCTTTGTCAACTGACACTATAGGTCTGTTAGATTGCCATGGATACTCTCCGTGTGCTTGGAAGTAAATTGCGTATGTCGAAAGCTGTAATCAAAATATAAAAAAGAATCACGCGTCTTTAAAACATGCTTCTAACATTTGGAATTCCAAATGTTAGAAGCATGTTTTAAATGTATAGTTCGTGCTTGCAGGCATGCAAGTTTCCTAACGAAAGAGAGTGAATTTATTTGACCCAGGATAAGGCATACAATGTATGTGGTTCTGGTTGGCTGGACATTTCTTCAAAACTGCTCGCATTTAAGTAGGTCAATAGGGCACTTTATGTGACGGCTAAACACCCTTATTTCAGAATAGGTGACGCTACAGAATCTTAGATAATCGATCGAAAGCGTGTCCAGTCAGCTTGAAAAACCACTTTTCGCTGGTCTCTCAATCTCCGTAACGGAAGTGATTTTGACGACTTTTTGCATATCAACGGGCGTCACATAAATATGTGACAGGCATCAAGCTAAAAGTTTTGTGATACGTACAGTGGTTTAGTAGAAAAATGCAAAAAACTGTGTCCAGCCATCTTGAATTTACGTAGAAAACTTTTGGCTGGCACTTCCAAATCCCACATAACGGGAGCGTTTTCGAATATGGTTCCTTTATTAATACTTGGTGACGCAATGTGTGACAGTAATAACGTTTGATTTATGCCGTCACATGCAAGGGTTTACGAGATATCAATGAAAACTTAATGTATACTTGTGTCCAGCCATCTTGAACTCAGGCTGGCTGGACACCTGTATCTCCGCTGCCTGATGATCTACGACCTTCAAAATGGTATCAAAATGTTGTGACGGGGACGATAATGGTAACCTGAATTTGTGACGGAGAAACTTTGCGTAGTTTCAAAGATATTGATCTATTAAATTTTCCCGTACAAACACTGTAGTAGGGTTACCAATATTGTAGGTTTTATGTAGGACTAAGTATATTTTAAGGTGTTTTCTTTAATGGACGAAAATTCGCGTATTGGTGATACTAATACGAACAACTGTATATATTTTAATCAATAGAAGACAAAAGTGTAGAAGTGAGGAAGGGGGGGGCGAGATTTTTTTTAATGTTATTGATTATTTACGTGCAGATACCTATCTACTCTTTTTAGTAGATAATTATTGGTGTTTTTATGGTAAGTACATAGGTAGATATTGTGTCAGGATAACAGACTAATGCTCTAAGGTATTTAAATGAAAAAATAATGTAGGTAAATAAAATCACATTTATTTATTTGCGCTAGAGCGTTTAAAATGACGACGATCAACTCCATTTGCACTTCAATAACCCCCGCCTTGTACCAAAGCGTGGTTTTTACCGCCGCCCTAAGTGTTTGAAGCGCAAATGAAGCCTGTGGTCGTCATTTTAATCATATAAATAGCTGAATAAACTAAAATATTCTTCAATACCTGTTTATGGAAAAGAATAAAATTATTACACAAAATAAATCACAGCATCAGTCTTCATTTGGTTTTAGTACGTACTACCATTATTACGCTGTCACACTCACAGCCTGTGTACAATCTCAGTGTCAGTGCATCAGCGTTGCCAACAAGACCGATATAGAATCTGCTAAAATGGTGTTAAAATTATGCCAATTGCTTTATAGAAATGCAAAAAAATCTGCTAACATTTTTCAGTGTCAAATGAAACGTAACATAGTTTTAACTTTTTTATTATTTCGAGGTCAACAGCTTGGACTTTTTAGAAGCTATCTTACAGGCAGATTACAAATGGTGAAAATTTAGTGACGAGCTCCCGATTTGTTACGGTGTGCCGCAGGGTAGTATACTCGGTCCTACGCTTTTTCTCGTCTTTTTAAATGACCTTTGCAATCTCAATATTACAAATGCAAAAATTGTGTCTTTTGCTGATGATACAGCTCTTACCTTTTTTGCTAACTCATGGTCGGAACTTCAGATTATTGCGCAATTTGGTTTTGATTCTGCCTTTACCTGGCTTCGATCCCACGCTCTAACGCTTAACACATCTAAGACGAAATTGATGACGTTCTCTGTCTCAGCGACCTCACAACCTGACATTCCTATCACTATAAAGGCTCACTCATGTAACAATACTCTTTTACACTCATGTCAATGTTCATCCATTACCACTGTCGATAGTATTAGGTACCTGGGTATAACGTTAGATCGATACCTGAATTATAAAATCCATATTGATTTGGTAACAGGCAGGGTCAGAAAACTTATATATATTTTTAAAACCCTTCGACACGTCGCCAAGCAGTCTGTTATTCGCAATGTATACTATGCCTTATGCCAATCAATAATCACCTATTGTATCAGCTGCTGGGGTGGTGCCACAAAAACCGCCCTTAAACCGTTGGAAGTGGCCCACAGGGCTATACTGAAGGTTGCAACATTTCGACCTATTCTGTTTCCGACAGTAGAACTTTATAAAAATTGTGGGGTCCTCAACGTAAGGCAACACTTCATTCTGCAAACTATTCTTCTCCAACATTTAAAAACCCCTCTTATTAATATTACCAAACGACGGAAAGATATGATTTGTACTGTTCCACAAACTCGGTTTAAATACACAAAAAGATTTTTCTATTATCTTGGGCCTTGCTTGTACAATAAAATTAACGCGTCTTTGTACATCTATAATTTACCATACAGCAAATGCAAAGTTGCCCTCCGTGAATTCTTCTTGAATATTACCTACGACGAGACTGAAAAGTACTTAGTGACACTAACATGAAAGTAACCCTATTCCCTATTATTCAAATGTACACACATTCACTGCACACACACAACACACACACACACAAGCATACACACACTCACTCGACTCACCACACCAGCACTCCTCTAATTGTTCTAATTTGTTTTATTTAATTTTAGTTTTAAGATTTTCATTTTTGGTTTTGTTTTTCGCGCTAAATACATGATTATTGTGATACTCAAATAGGGAGTCGAAACTGTATCTTCTAAATACAGATTACTCAGTAATCTAGCTAGGAGAGCAGTGATTCACTCAGCTGTTGGTTGTACCTAAACATGTATAATTATTATTATTATTATATTATTATTATTTAACAAAATATACATACTGTTTTAATCGACTATGATCTCAAATACTCTTTCCATTATGTTGGCACCAGGAGCGCCAACAATATAGTAAAGAGATTTTTTTTCTAAATGGAAATAATTGCGTACGCATTAATGTATTTTATTTTATAATTATTTTATATGCTAAAAATATGCTAAACAACTAATAAGTTTGCTAAACAACATGAAAAAATGTTAAATTGGCATCACTGAGTGCAATGCACTTTGTTCTTTTTTGTTAGTGTTTTTAATTATTATTTTGAATTAACACATACTTACGCTTTTTACTGCAGGAAAACCTTTTATTCCCACGGAGAAATCAAATACAAAGCAGGCGTGGCTGCTACCGGCTTAGATTAGTTGATTAAAAAGAAATCCTTTATTTATGTAAAAATTATGGTCACCTCACAATATTAATGGATGTTTGTATGGGAAAATTTAAATGATCAATATCTTTGAAACTACGCAAAGTTTCTCCGTCACAAATTCAGGTTATCATTATCGTCCCCGTCACAACATTTTGATACCATTTTGAAGGTCGTAGATCATCAGGCAGCGGAGATACAGGTGTCCAGCCAGCCTGAGTTCAAGATGGCTGGACACAAGTATACATTAAGTTTTCATTGATATCTCGTAAACCCTTGCATGTGGCGGCATAAATCAAACGTTATTACTGTCACACATTGCGTCACCAAGTATTAGTAAAAGAACCATATTCGAAAACGCTCCCGTTATGTGGGATTCGGAAGTGCCAGCCAAAAGTTTTCTACGTAAATTCAAGATGGCTGGACACAGTTTTTTGCATTTTTCTACTAAACCATTGTACGTATCACAAAACTTTTAGCTTGATGCCTGTCACATATTTATGTGACGCCCGTTGATATGCAAAAAGTCGTCAAAATCACTTCCGTTACGGAGATTGAGAGACCAGCGAAAAGTGGTTTTTCAAGCTGACTGGACACGCTTTCGATCGATTATCTAAGATTCTGTAGCGTCACCTATTCTGAAATAAGGGTGTTTAGCCGTCACATAAAGTGCCCTATTGACCTACTTATAATGCGAGCAGTTTTGAAGAAATGTCCAGCCAACCAGAGCCACATTACAATGTAGGTAACCTACTTACCTACTTAACATAAAAAAGCAGACACGACTTCGTTTAGTATATTATTCATTTCAAAAGGAATTGAAGGACGTTACGAGGCGCCAAACTCGTAGCAACACAAATAGACGAGATTACCATGAGAAAGAAAAGAAAATATACCTGAGTATAATAGAGGGCCAGCCAATATTTTCCGCCGTGACCTACAAAAGCAGTCTCATTGGCACCCATCAATCCGATCGGAAATTCTTGGTGCATCATATCTTGGGATATTTGGAGGTTGCATCCATACCTAGAAAGGCACAAAATATTAGCTAATCAAAGCTGCGTCTACGCTAGGCGAGCCGAGCACGAGCGGAGCCGTTATCGGCTTCGTCGTTCGCGGCGTAAGTGTGGACGTACAACGATCACTGTCCTTGATCGTAGTCAAATCCCTTTGTGTTCGCCAAAAAACCGACAGTTGGTGGAGCACAGCCAAGTGCGAACGAAATGCTCGAAGCGCACTCGTTCGAGGCTTGTATGTCGGTCCACAATTGTCGTTCCAGTGTTCGGCTCGTGCTCAGTTCGTGGTCGGCTCACCTAGCATAAACGCAGCTTAAGGATTGCCATTAAAAGTACATTAAAGTCATGGCAAATGTACTGAACTACCACCGCTTGTTTTCCCGTGGTGTTTATCGAAGGTAAGTTCCGCACTTCCAGCCTTCGAAACAGTTAGTCGAGGTCCAGGTGAGGGAGAAGCGTCACGCAAGCGTTTCTTAATTAGGACTGCCTCGGTGACGACGACCGTCTTCATCTTCAGGCACTCACTGTGTGGCGATTCTGGCCCATCTGTTCTGAGTCAAGCCTTGACCCATCCCGGAAATGTGACCCACGCAACCCCATTTTTACTTTTATTCGATTCAACGTTGTTCCATTGGGTTGTGGAGCCCCCAGCCCAATGGAACAACGTCTAACGAAAAGGTTCATGAGAAACGAGATTCGGAAGGAGGAGATCCAGGAGCAAATTGCAATGGCTACTATCCAGAACAATGAGTTTCCTATTTTAACTTAATTATATGATACACTTCTATTATCTGGCTGTACATTCTATTATGAAGACTAAATTACATAGAAATGTGAACCCGATTTAACCTACTTACCAATCCGGACATGCTTTCAATATGTCAAACGGTGCTCTGTAATACTCTGCTCTTCGTACAATAGGGTTCCGTATGTTGAACCTCTCGTTGGGATCCGTGAGGTTGATCCTCTTGATCTTGACGTCCCTCCTCTCGCAAATGTAGTCATAATGGAACTTGGGTATGGATTCACCTCTCGCACAGTAGGCTTCTACAAGTGTTATAGGATTTTTAGTATATTTTTCAGAAGTGTAGGTACGTATCGTATTACTAATTAACAGAGTGGTGGTCGGAAGCGCGACTGCTAACTATGTGTTGGGTTCAATTCCCAGAGCGTTCGTTTTTCCTAATGTGTTTTCCTTTTAGGAATTTCTCCGTACCTACTGCCACAGATAGATCTAATAGATTTCAGACTCTCCCCATGTGCGTGTGGATTGGGAGATACATGGGACTTTAGCATACGTGGTTGGTGTGTACATCATCATCATCATCAGCCTATATAATGTTCCCACTGCAGGGACTCAGGCCTCCTCTCTAGGAGAGGGATGGGCTATAATCTACCAAGCGGGCCCAGTGCGGATTGGCAGATGTCACATGTCTTCGAATTTTTTGGTTTTAAGACATGCCGGTTTCCTCACGATGTTTTCCTTCACCGGTTGGTGTGTACAACTGGGCACAATCCCTAGGTCGGTTGTGGGTGGAGGTAAATTTATTCGTTTGCTTTAATTGTTTGTAGATGATACAGAAAAGCCTTGGCTTATGATGACGCTTCCCAGGATGTGTCATCATCATCATATCAGCCCGGAATCTACCACTGCTGAGTAGAGACCTCCCCTTTTCATACCACACTTCCTGGTTCCGTGCGTAGGTACCTTAAATATGCTGTCTTACGGCTGTTACATATCTACAAAACGACGGGGCACGGAAGAGTTTCATTATGTAATGTATGATCACCCGTTCACGGACCGACATTGGCGAGGTCGGCTTAACCTGAAATTGGACTCCTCCTCGAAAAATTATGTCTACAAATAAAATGATCTACCAACTTTTATAAGTTCCATCAATGGAGTTGACGGCGGCATACTTATCGATGCAGTATCTGTAGCCAAAAACTGTTGGGTATCGCAGGTACGGCACTTTACAGGAAAAGCGCCCTTCCTGATACATAGCTCCCTGAAAATGTCACAGAATGTTTACACATCCTCTAAGCGCTGTGCCGCACGCGTTCCGTGGTTCCTTCGAGTTCGGCTTGAGCTTGGCTTGTTGCGGTGACTTAAAAAATGGGACTGGCATACGGATAAAAGACCTTGACTGAATAAATAAAGTCGTTAACCTAGCTAGGATAACAGTAAAGCTACATGTTATAGCTATTTTACGGACTGTAAAGAAGTCATCGAGTAGGTACGAACCTAAGATACGCACCTATGTCCTCATTTTTGGGAGTCATGTGCGAATTGTACCTATATTATTACTTGAATACTTGGTTCGGTGAAGGAAAGCATCGGCCAGGGCCAGCGCATACCTGAGAGAAATTTCTGAAAACTGACACCGGGTTAGGCACATAGCCTAGCCACACCATAACGAAAAAAAGGTATTGGAAAAGAAAACCTGTACTAAACGAATTTTTATGACGACAATGACGCTGGCCCTCATCTTCTTATACTAAGTACTTGTAGTACTTTGGTTTTATGGTAGGTACTTAAAGATACTTATTACAATTTACCGCTACACGCCTAGAACAATACTGTTACTCACACCCCGCAAGGTGGGTTTACAAGGTTCGATACGCTCCAGCAATCACCAGAGGCTGCCAACTTGCCAAGTCAGTGCGGTAAGTTAGTACTCCCCTTAGTTAAGGACGTATTTACAAATCTGACGAAAATAAGCAGTTTTTCGGTGCTCTAAGTGGACAAATGAAACTAAACCAAATGAAACCAATAATTAACACATATAGATTACTCCTTCATCTCAGCTCATCAAGCTAAGTTGCGATCTGTGAAGAAATTTGACAGATCGCAACTTAGCTTGATGAGCTGGCGTTTGCCGCGTTTGTACTTAACGAGTTATTTCCATGATCCTGCTAAACAGTGGCTAATTGGTTTTAGATGTTTCGTTCTGCCAATCACAGCGGTATCAAACTCGTGTGAGTTTGTTACCCCGTTAGGGCCTTTCATACATCGGGTACGCTAGTATTATATTATCTGTGCATCGGGTTTACCTTACAAATGACACTTCGCCTGCCCGGTGGTCTGGACACTCCACCGAAGCAGTAGGTCCTGGTACCATTGATCATGATCTCTGTCACTCCGATATGGGATATGAGCGTGATGCCGTTGATGCCGGCGAACGCGAACCGCTGCAGACCTGCCCTCTTGCGCACCTCCACGTTATTCTTCATACTCATAGTGTTCACGATTGCTTGCCAGCCGTATACGAACTCGTGCATTGGACCTGGAAGTGGTGGGATCTTGGTGTTAAGAGTTGAGGAACATTTAATTCAGAAGTCATTTAGATTATCTATCATATTGTAGCAGCAAGGCTGACTGGCCAGCTCACCATATAACAGGCTCCAGTAACATTATCCTACTTTTTAGCTGATTCAATGATAAAACTTTCACAAACCAGTACAAAGTGGCCTCTTAATCTATTGAAATTCCCTTTGAAAATACGCTCAGTCTCATACAAACCTATGCCAAAACTGTCCCCATCGAGAAAATTAAACATTTCGCCGAATGAGTCGGGCATGAGGCCGGATATCACAGTGGTCTGCTGAAAGCCCTCGTCCGGCGCCATGGGCCCGATCTCATCTGCAGGCGTCGTAAACTCGTGGGCCGTCGAGTTGCTATCGCGACGACGGTCATGTATCGTGGTGCCCTCCTGTTGGCATTATATTCGTGATAAGCGTAGTGTGTAGGACATGAAGGACGTGTTCTTTAAAGAAACTTTATAAAAATTAAGGTACTGGATTTAGCAATTTCTCAGTAGTAGCCACACGTAGTCTTAGATTTGCGCCCGGTTGATGCAAATTATGCATCAACCGATTGCAGATTATGGCAATCGATCCGCCGGATCTATTGTAATGTAATCTATTGATAATGTGTATCGTTGGATAGGTCTTTGAAAAAGATTGCGAGTTTACTCACACACTTTTTCGATTAAGGGATTCAAATTATATTAAGCTGCAAAGCTTCGATCAATAATTGATCGAAGCTGCAAAGTGCAAATTTTTGTTAGACTCAAGTGTGGTTACCTAAACCACATAAATGGGTTGTGTTTAGGTGTGTGAAAAAAATCATGGTAATAGTAGTGTAGGTATATAACGAAATTAAAAAGCAAACTATCACAGCTAAGTAGGTTTTACAAGTTTACGAGTAGTAATCGATCAACTTATGAAATGTTCTTGTTCTTGTATATAATTAAATTAATTAAAGAACGTATTACGTTGCCCCCCCCCCCTCCCCAGAAAAAAACACAATATTTTTTTTTGGTGACTGTGCCGAAACAAATCGATCCTAAGGTCTACTTGTATGATATAATTGATATACTACCTACTAGGCTTTAGCTTACCTGCACCATAGAAAACACAACGAACAAGCATATCCATACAAGGGGCCCCATGGTGGCCGCTGTAAGGCTCAACTACAGCCACTTCACTGCCGCTGCCAACATGGCCTCATTGGCTGCCAATTTTAATTGCCAATCGGACCCTTGTTAGCGGTAACAGCTGAAGCAATTATTATTAATTGTGCATACAGATAAGCGTGTTAGGTTTCCAGTCGAGGACTTACCTACAATGTACTTACCTACCAGTATTTATTATAGGTACGGGCAGAAGAACAGTCTTCCAGCTGGAGGGTCCCACTCCCAGCATTTGAATAGATAAACCACAGATAAAGTGCCTCAGAAACCGGGCATAAGTCAGCCACAAAGGTGTCATTCTTGTGCACTCTTATAGTCGCATAACCCTTAGGGAGTCTAATAAAATGTCCACTTTTGCAGATCGTATTGTGAATAAAACCGTAAAACGGACCTTTCATAATAGCGTCTGTGACCATTTAGAAAAAAAATATGAATTGCGTTAAAATTCGTAAAAAAATGATCACAGATGCAGTTCACAGTTAGGTAGGTACCTCTTTTCTATAGCGTTGTTTACATTACAACATGTCTGTCAGTCTTTCTTTCTTTCTTTATCTTGTGGTAGCAACCTATCCTAGCGTCACTTTTTAGCGTCAGTTGTTCGAAAGAGATACCGCGGCCTCGACACAAAGGGCTAATAAGGAACATGGGTGGTTTTTAGTCAGTAGAATTCTGACACTCCCTTCCGCTCTGCCCAGAGCGAGAGGGGTTATTTGATGATTTCCCACACAACAAAAAAAAGGTTCACAGAATATAGCTGTTTGTCAGGGGCAGTTCGTGGTTTTACGGCTAGCTTATGTACAAAAATCGGCCAAGTAATATATACCTGGGCCAGTTAATTTCCTTCAGCAACAGACAAGACAAAGACATCGACCGTCGCGTTGAAAATGCTTGGAGGAGCTACTGGTCCATGAAGTCGTTTATGAAGGGTGACCTTCCTATCTCACTGAAACGCAAGCTCGTCGACATGTGTATCCTGCCTATCCTAACCTATGGCGCATAGACTTGGTCTTTGACGGAAGCTCAGAAGTCCAAACTCAAGGTTTGCCAAAGAGCGATGGAGCGTAGTATTCTAAACATCAAAATCACCGATCGAATTCGTAACACCATAATACGCTCCAAGACAGGCATCGCCGATGTTGGCGATAAGTCTGCGAGGTTAAAGTGGGACTGGGCGGGTCACATTACCAGGAGAGATCAGGACAGATGGACCAGAATCGTCACACACTGAGTGCCTGAAGACGGTCGTCGTCACCGAGGCAGACCCAAGAAACGTTGGCGTGACGATCTGGACTCGTTCGTGACTGATTGGCCAGAGAAGGCACAACACCGGGAGAGCTGGAAAGAAATGGGGGAGGCCTTTGCCCAGCAGTGGGACACAATAGACTAATTAAAAAAAAAAAAAAGTAAGTGGCCACTTTCGCGCTCAGTTTCTCTAGTCGGACGTCGGCGCTGTTGCAAAAGGCCCTGGTTGGGGCGAAGGAGGTCGATTAGATTTTCCGATTTACAGTGCTGGTGATGTCCTAATAGGTAAGCAAAAAATGGCACGCTTAGTTTTCATACAGTTATACGCGTCATGTCGTGTCAACTGACGACTCCACCTGTGACCCCAGACTACAACACTTATACCAAACAATGTGACCCCTGCATTTGTTTCGATGTTTGAGCGAACAATTCTTTATTTTAGACATGTGCGTTGTGCAATAGGTTCACCCCCAATACATGGGACAACATAACTGGCGATATGTTATGTTTACTATTAGGTACACCACTACCTAGCCCTTCGGGGGTTACAGGCGTGATGTTATGTGCGTGCCTGGTTGGTGTAGTGTTCACAAACACGACTGCTGTTGAGCAAGAGGTCCTGGGTTCGAAAGACATTTTTTTTCTTGCCTTTGTGATAGCAAGAGTTGATAATTGAATAAAAACAACAATTTAAATCATAATTTTTATTAGAACTTTAAAAAAAGCTTACAAACAAACCAAATTAAAAAAAACAAAGTTATTTGGCACAAATACACGAGTAAACCACTGGACAGATAAAATTATTACAACGCGAGATTCAAAACAAACATCAATGAAAAAAATAAACAATAAATATAACAACCAAACTTTTGTTACATGGGTGCCTACAATACACACAAAAGCGAAAACATTTTAAATATAAAACTCAACTTTTAAACTTCTAATACTAAAGTTGTTTTAATACACTTTGTGATAATATTTATATACTTACTTATTTTAAAATACTCTGTAAGTTTAACCATACATGTTTTTGGCATCGTTTATATAGCAACGATAATGCGGCCGAAAGGGATAAATACTATTATAATGGAACTACACACAAAGTTGAAAGTTCACATATCTTTACGAATTGAAAGATATGAAGCCAAATACTATTCATGTCTGAATCGATAAATGCAACTCATGTCCAAGTATGTTACCGATCATCAGTCAATACATTAATAATCTACATGCTAAGATAATCTACAAATTAATTACCACACAATAATAATATTAAACTTAATGTAAACATTGAGACGAACATTGACATTGAAATAATGTACACTAGTTGGTACACATTGTTACTAGGCACTGTGGTGATAGCCATTTTCGCATAGTAAAAGTCATCAATGTAAAAAAATAAAGAAATTAGGAAAGCAAAGCCGTGGAACGCACAGCTGATGCCGCATCAACTCCACACCTGATAGCGAAAGGAACGTGGGGCGCCTAAAAAGGCAACTAACTTATTCTAACGAAATATACTATTACCTAACATTATGGCCAATTTACATTGAGCTGGTATTTATAATTAACTACCTGGTGCTCGCGTTTTCGCCCGCGTGGATGTCGGTAAAATTATATAATAAAACCTTCCTGCTGCTGACCAAATTACATTATACCGTTAGGTTCCCAGAAATAAAACATTATGATTATTGACTGTGTGTAAACGCAAAATGAAAAAATAAATCTGTAAGTAAGTATAAACTAAATAATGATAATGATAAATAATTACTAATAATAAATGATGATGATGCTGCTGGCTCTTGCCGATTTCGGCCACAACGACTGCATTTGCTAACTTTTTATAGATTGTCAAGAGCTTTGTTGTGTGTGCTGCTCTTTCGTGTGCTCATATGTGGCTAGCATATTCAACTTTGCCGAAAACTACGAGCAATAAAGCGGGGACATGTCAGAACACCATTGATGACATTATAAGGTATAGCTGTAGGTGGTCTAGCTTTAAGGTCATCGCGATTTTGATCTAACTGCGACGTCTTTTTTTCATCAAAGATAAATACTATTGACATAAAACGACAAGAAACCCAAGTAGAGTACCTACAGGTGTAAAATTAAGGTACTAAGAGGTCTACACAACTTAAAAATCTGGCAACCCTGTTGAAAATACTGCGAACTAGGAAATACCTTGATGTAAATTAGCCATAATCCAGGTGTACTTAAGTAATACTTAAATCTAACATCATTTAACCTAAGTAACCTAACCTAGTAAGTGTTCTTAGCAATTCGGACAGGGCATAAAACATAATTATAATTATGTAAAGAGAGCGTAATACAAAAGCCTACACATCAAATTTACCAGTTACTGGTTCAAAAATTAAAGCGATATATAGGTAATAATTATCCACCAATAAAAGCCAATTTATTATTGTTAGCACTAAAATTATATTAATTTATAATAAGTACCTATATTTGTTTAGTTCTTTAAACTTTTCTAAACAAACGGCCAAAAAGAGACGTCGCTTAATTACGTAACATTCATTATGTGCATAGTTTTGAATTGAAATACCTTTATTGAACTTAATTGTACAGAAATAATTGAATTAATAATGTTGAGTTTAATTGAATTAAATTATTTTGTAATACATTAACTATATCTACCACAGAATGCTTTGTATTCTGTAAAATAGACAGATTTCTTTTCCTTTGTTAAAACGTTGATTGTTTTTGTGGTTTTTAAGCTTTAAGTTTTTTTTTTAGTTTTTTTTCTGTAGAATGTCTCTGTTTTATGTCCTTAATAGATAATATTATTTAAACAAAGAGGTGTCTCATGGACACCAAGCTGGAACGGAGTCCTATTCATAAGGGTATTTTATAGTTAAAACTATAAAATATATTTGCATATTCTCAAAATTGAGGGCAAGTTGAATCAATTGAAGAAGTTTTAAATTTTTAGGTAATCGGGAAGTGCCTTAAAATCACTGCAAAAAGATGACAGTTTTTTGGGTCGATTTTAATTGTTACACATTATTTGATTGATCCTAGCCCCCAGCCCACAAACAAATCAGCGCAAACGTGCGATAAGAAACTCCGTCCGAATAATACCATATTATTAATGTTAAAAATAAAAAAATATTAATTTTATTCCTACACAATTTTTTATATGTACACATCTAAAGATCACCTACAAAATATTTCACAAATATATAGCAATGTACTGTAAGCTCCGCAAAAAGTTCGTTAAATACATTTGAATATATTCCTTTTAAAATCTTTCCAGAAAATACTTTAAATTTAAAATATGCGACTGCATAATGTTTATCCCGGTTACATATAGTGTTAGATAATAATTATGTATACATAATAATAGAAAGAGAGCCATACGATACATATATATATATATAATTACAAAGCCGTTAAAGGTTTGGAATGCCACACAAATTGGGCTCGGCACATTCGTTTTAGCATAATTTGATAAACAATAAAGCTGACTTAAAGCCATTACTTCACATGCTCAGTTCATGTCAAACGGTATTTATTATTACCGCCGTATCATATTCGGGCACAATAGACTTGTTGACAGAATTTGAAAATTTGGTTTATTTGCTACCTGTATTGTGAATCAAATAAAACCGTAAAAATGCTTGAAACAGTCATGGTGTCTTTAGTAACATAATGATTTCTGATTGACTTTCAAAGGCACGTGACTGATTGCTTCTATTTCTGAATATGTTATGAATCTACAGTTAACAAAATAAAATAAAAAAAGTTTTGTTTTGTTATCTCCATGTCATGATTATCATAAAAAATTACACTCAAGCCGAATTATTTGTAGTGGACACAAGTCTATTGTGCCGACCGAATGGAACCGAACCGAATATTTTGAAGCATTCCTCATTGGGAGTACATTAGGAACGTCAGCTTGCAACAAGCCTCCGCAACAATGTAAGGCACAATGTTACATGTTAAAACCATCAGTCAAATTGATCGTGAATCAGAAGGAAACTTCAAAAAGTTTATTAAACACTAGCCCACAACCCTAAATGCGTAATTCAATTTCAATCGTAAAAGCACTCCAAGAGGACGTTAAAGAACCCAAAACAATTAAGATTATTATCAAATCCATTTAAGTTTAAAGTTCACGTTCCAATAACTAATCAATATGTATTTTCCTTGAAGATATTTTCTTGATTTTTTTTCTATAAAACGTTTTTACTAGTGAGTTCTCACGAGTAAAAACTAATTGGCAATTGCCTCTGGGTTACCTAACCAATTGTTATTCATCTGTTATTGTTGTTAATGGTTCTTCTATTTTTAAATAGAGAATTCATTGTTGCACTTCAAAATGGAAATTGCACTAATAGTGGAGTGCCGTAAGACGTAAATATTGTAAAATCTCGGAATCCAGGACCGGTCAATGAATCTTCATAAAAACTATTGGACTGTATTGCTAAAAGCCCAAATAAAAAAGTTAAAAAATAAAATTTACGCGCTCGTCATTTTTTTTTTTTTAGTACTTACCACAATGTACTGAAAAACTAGCTTGTGCCAGCGGCTTAACCCGCTACAACTCGAAAATTATCCCACGAAAAGATAAAATCGGGATAAAAACAATCCTATGTGTTAATCCAGGTTATGAACTATCTGCACACCAAATTTTATCCAAATCCGTTCAGTAGTTTTTGCGTGTAAGAGTAACAAACATACACCCTCACAAACTTTCGCCTCTATAATATTACTAGCTGTTGCCAGCGGCTTCATCCGCTACTACTCTTAAATTATCCCATGTGAAGATAAAATTGGGATAAAAGCTATCCTATGTATTAATACAAGGTGTCAGCTAACTCCATACCAAATTTTATTAAAATCGCTCCAGCCGTTCAGACGTGAAGAAGTAACAAACTCACACACAAACTTTCGCATTTTTTAACATTTTTTTTTGGTTATAACTCGTTATGTTTTGCGAAATATTAATACACTAGCTGACCCACGCAACTTCGTCTGCGTCACATAAATATAGCTATAACCTTTCTCGATATATCGACTATCCGACATTAATTAAGCTAAATCGTAACAAACAAAAAATCTTATCTTTCCTCTTTATTACAATAGTTTAGATGGTTTAGATTAGCTTAGATTATATTAAAGTGTGAATTACTATAAAATCTATCTCTTACTGTTAAATATACTATAACACTCTGTACTTGTAAGCATTATGATGCAGTAAATATTTTAAATTTGAATTTCCCGGAGGCCAGCCAGAATCCCCCGTACCTACATTGCGACGCAACCCGCGTAATTATTTTTCCGCGCGGGTATTTTTACATTGCGATATCTTCTAAGATATTTGTTTAAACTGTATAGAGTAAAAAACACAAATATTCTATATTAAATTTCCGTTCTAACAAACACATTTATTTAGATATAGATTAATACCATATGGGTTAAATAAGCTTCGCAAAAAATAATTCTTTTTAACCTAACATTTTAATAGTAAAAAATGGTTACAGTGAGTCAATCTTAAAAGATAGACAGATGCTGTCGCGGACTTTTTTTTAGAACTTTTAAAGACGAATAATTACTTCGTACATGATATTCTCGTAACTTAAACCGTTTTCGCAGCGCACGCAACGGAAGCTCTCAGAAAGGAATTTTCTTTTCCCGTTTTTGCAACATTTCTCATTTATGCTCCGCTCCTATTGGTAGTAGCGTGATGTTATATAGCCTATAACCTTCCTCGATAAATGAACTATCCAACACAAAAAGAATTTTTCAAATCCAATCAGTAGTTCCAGAGTTTATCGCGTTCAAACAAACAAACAAACTCTTCAGCTTTATAATATTAGTATAGATTCAGCTTTATAATATTAGTATAGATTAGCATTAAAGTTACTATGCAAATATTATTCATTAGCTTCAAACATTTTTTTCTCTTGTCCCTCTCATCACCACCATGACCATGGCTTGCACCAGGGCGGGACACGAGAGGTCGCCGCCGCCGATCACCGCTACGAGGACACGGGCAGACCTCCACAGTGTGCTCCACCGTGTCCTCCGGCCGATCCTCACAATGACGACATCCGGTCGTTTCCTCCCGCCTGATTTGGTGCATGTACCTCCTGAAGCAACGTCGTGAGGACTGCGTCCTTTCCAGCAACTCCTCAAAGAGGGGACTTACCGCCATTGTCGTGGCGCGCCCTGATCACATCACACTTCACACTAATATTATAAAGTACTAAAGTTTGTGAGGGTGTATGTTTGTTACTCTTTCACACAAAAACTACTGAACGGATTTGGATATAATTTGGTATACAGATAGTTTATAACCTGGATTAACACAAATGATAGTTTTTATCCCGATTTTATCTTTTCGTGGGATAATTTTCGAGTTGTAGCGGGTTAAGCCGCTGGCACAAGCTAGTTTTTCAGTACATTGTGGTACTAAAAAAAAAAAAATGACGAGCGCGCAATTTTTTTTTTTTAACCCATTGACCGCCACGGTCAAGTAAGACGACGAGCCAAAAAGTACCTTAAGTCGACAGACTTAGAGCACTAGTTTGCTTGTTCGGCTTGTCGTCTATACGTGACTGTGGCGCTAAAAAGGTTAACTTTCTTGTTTGAGCATTTAGCAATGCATTCCAAAAGTTTTTATGAAAATTCATTGACCAGTCCTGGATTCCGAGGTATAAGTCTTACGGCACTCCACTATAAACAGTTCAGTTAAATTCACACTGAAAAAAATGTTATCCAAAAACGAGATAATACAAGCAAATGAACTACGTGTTAAGGTTGGGGATGTTTCTACTGTAAACAGTGAAAAATTTGTTTTGCTCTTTCATTACCTTCACAATTTTTTCTACAATTTCCAAAAGGTCAAATCTGCTTCAGTCTTAAACGATTTAAAACCGTATGTACCCAAGCATATACATTACTTCGCTCTTCGCTCCGATACTTTTAGCAATAGAGAACTATGGATTACATCCATATTTATAGGGTAGGGATACTTTAGTATGTAAAATGTATGATACAGAATATGTAAAAAGGTGACGCTGAATTAAAATCCACAAGGACTCGACATGGGCGATGGCACTAAGTCTGAAAACTGATTTTTCGCCTGATTATTCCAGGTTAGGTCAGTCTTCAGAAGTGCCCAGAAATCTCTATTTTTAAGTAAATGTAATAGAGATAGCAACCTGGATACGCAAGTACATAATACATAAAAATACTATTTGTCATTACTATGCCCTGGATTAATATTTAAATATATATCACAAACTACTAGATATATTATATATATTAAATACTCAAAATACCTTTATACGGTTTATAATTTGGGTACATATAATTATGCATTAGCTACTTATCTTTGATTAGTAGACGATAAGTTATAAATTTGACTTATACTAGTAGAGCAATCTTCTTATTCTCCCATTAACCTACGTATGGTAGGTCAAATACGTATACGTGCAAAAAAATCACCGAAAGCGAGTGAATTGCTAAGATCGTTTCTACCGCCAATTTTGCTGGGCGCCAATATTTTTTTACTGCCGCCCAACAAAATCGCATATTTTACCATCTTTTTCTTAATGGTAATATTTTACCATAATTAGTATTGTCGATTGCAATAATACACAATCTACAAATGACTTCAAAATTCTTACTTTTTAAGTATAAGTACAATAATAATACAAGCCTCTATAAAATAAGTGATCCTAAATATAGTACCTATACTTGATAGAATGTTCTATCAATGTTTACGTTAAATAAAAGAAAAGGTTATTACTAGATGTCGTAGTGACGGGTACACAAAAGTGTTACTAATGGCCCATAATGTGAGTTTCAGTCGACACAAAAGAAAGAAATTCATCACAAGTGAACATTGGGACACTATTGCAATGACTGCACAAATGCTTACTTTTGGCTGCTACTGAGGTATAGCAATCCAATATATACAGCAAAAAAACACACAAATCATAAAAGCTAACAACATAAGAAAAAGGCTTGTTATGTACAGCTAAACACATAATCAACCACCGTGGGTATCTCGTGTCTCCTTTTAAAGAATAAAAGAATATTTTAAACTAAAATGACTGACTCAAATTATGGACCTTACCTATGACCGTGTTCTACACAGCAAGTACAAGATACTAATACTAAAATATACTTGTGAGAGCGAACTTCAGTACGTATGTCTTCTTGTATTTATATTTATTACGATAACATTACCACTCGACCAATTTCTGAAGTTATTTCAAAGACATGGCTGGAAAATATTTGTGATGTGATAAGACCCGCGGTGGCTATGAAAAGGGCAACAGACGGTAACAGGCGGCGTGATTCGAAGATGTTTTAAACCTACATGCGGCCTATATCCACCTACACATATCCAGTATAACCAGACCTTGCTTTACAATGTAAAGCATATGTCATATGCTTCTCGTACAATGGGAGAATGGTGTATTTTGGTTTTGTATAGCTTGTTTGGTTTAGCGTACTTTTAGAAATTTTAGATACACCTCCGCCTAACTCTTCGGGATTACAAGTTTGATGTTATGTAAAGAAAAAGATCATAAATGACTCCTAAACGTAACCAATTTTGTTTAATTTTTACTTATATGTATGTTGTAATTTCGACAGATTTCAGCTATAGTCGGGTTACACAGGACCAAACATGTTTTTGCAATATTGCCGCTGCGGTAAGTCGGTAGATGTATAATATGCTGATCCCGAATACATAGAGACGAGGACAGAAGTAAGCTCACGTTTAGAAAATTTGCTTAACTTAAGAAAAAGACTGTCTCAAAGTGGTAATGCTAGTGTTGATTTCAAAACGCTAACGTTAAATATACCTATATATCTACGCTTACATTTTAGATTCTACAACATCGCTAGACTCGCGATAGTAATAAGATCTATGACTAAGACATATCTGGTGATAGTGGAGTAATACGCGGGTAAGTATCTACATAATCTTAAGTGTGATTAATTTGTAGATTTACTCTTCTTTTTCTTCGACAGCGGACAGGAACAGCTTTTGACAGCAGTGCGTGAATTTGGCTAGAATAGATAAAATTTCATTATTATTTACTGTTCAGTTGTTAAGTTATTATGAAAGACAAAACAAACAAAATGGTAAGAAACAGTTCTCAGTTAAATGTAAGATTAACAAAGGTTCGTTCAAACTAAAGGCACTAAAGTCTAGTGGCAGTAGTTCGGTTAAATTTTTTTTAGTTTGAAAAAATAAGGATAGGTAGTAAAGTCCCACAAACTACCAGGAGAACAGAAGTAGGAAGGAGGTATTGGAAATCGGAATCTTTAAATCATATCTTTATGCTCTTCTACCAGGCAGTTTTATTTTGTTGAAAATGAGAAACAAGGATAGTAAAGTCCCACAAACTACCAGGAGGCCAGAATGGTCTCCTCCCGCTCTGGGTAGAGCGGTAGGGCTAATAACCACCCATAAGTGGTGTCGCTTAGTTTCTAACAGTGTTTGCCTGGTTAGACACCTAACTCAAAAGTCACCTAAAGGATAACCCGGTTAAAGGGACGTCACCCTTCTAGGTTGACGTGAAGAAACGTCGTTTGAAAATATCATACTTACTGGAAGCTTCAGCAACGCATTTCGGCTTGGAACGAACGAGGGCATAGTAGACGGGTACTCCAGCGAGGGTCATCAGGGCTCCAGCTATGACTGCCACGGGCTCGCTGACCACTGGTACCACTAGCAGCACCGCACTTACACTCACGAACACTATCGGCATCCATAGTTGTACCTGGAAATGTAATTATATATATATTTATTTTATTCTTTAACACGTACATTTGTTTTAACAGGTAGTAAGACCCAAGCTAACAAAAGTAGTCTTAAATTACTAATAGTCCAGTCCTAAGTAACGAGTCTGGGTAGAAACACAAGTAACACAGTAGACAACATACGTCCAAACACCAAACACCGTCCGAACACTATTCAGTGTTCTCTGTTATTGATAATTGTGTGTTCTGTTATTGATTAGTTACCTGGTAATCATCACCAACTGCGTTCCTATTCTCAAATAATTATGTTAGGTGGGTTTCCAGTGTTACCAACCTTACAGCGGAATACCAGTATTGTACATGGAGCGACTGCCTTTCTGACCTCATGCGATACCCCTTGGCAGACTTTGCAGACTTTCACTACTCGTACCAGTAAAAACTCTACAAAAGTAGGAGTATAAAGAAAGCGGTGAAAAGTTTTTCATCCCCAATAGAAAATGGAGAATCCTCCAACCAGACAAGTGAAGTCGCAGACTGATAACTAACTGCGTTATTCAGGATTTTGATATTAGTTCATAGATATGGCACTGTAGTACTTTTTACCCGACTACGGCAAAGCCAAAGGAGGGTTATGATTTTGACTGGCTATGTAGGTATGTATGTATGTGAGTATGTTCATCTGTTCCCTCATAGCTTCTAATCTACTTATCGGAACTCGACATATGAGGGTATCATTAGAACCGTCTTAATTGTCCGGTGAACATAGGCTACGTGACGTGTCACAAAAATCGATATGGCGCCCTCTAGCGGACAAAATGTAATGTGTTAAAAATAAAAATGGAGATAAATACGCCGTGTTTGGTATCATTTACGCCGGCGGCTAGCGGAAAAAAATCATGCGTTAAAAAAAAAATTAACACAAAAATTGTTTAAGTAAAAAACTAAAACCCGACTACGACAATAAATAAACGACGCTGACTATGTTGTTATAGTACATTTTGTAGTGCCTCTACATCCACGTACAAATGTCAAAAATCCACAATATCAATGTTTTAACGTGTTTTCTTAGGCACGCAGATCGCGGTTTATTAATGGTTGGGACAATTCACGAACCGACCTCGTCTAGTGTTACTTAACCTTGCACAGTGCGGCTGTAATTATTTTGGTAGAATTTCCTCATAGAGTACTGGTAATGTCTGCAGCTCAATATACTAAAACTTTTTTGCAAAAAAAAACAACCGACTTCAAAAACACCAAAAAGAGAAAAATAAACTTCAGAAGAAAAATCAGCTTCTGAAGTCGGTGACATTTGTTTGTTTGATTTTATTTTTTTGCCACCGACTTCAGAAGCTGATTTTTCTTCTGAAGTTTATTTTTCTCTTTTTGGTGTTTTTGAAGTCGGTTGTTTTTTTTTGCAAAAAAGTTTTTTTTATTTTTTCATTTTTAGTTGTAATAGGTACCTATATTATATCCTATACAATTATTTACTATGAATTTAACATTCAACTAAGAAACCTACCCAACCAGCAATTTTGCGCTATAACCAAACCTTATATCTCAAAACAGCTGGGTGAACGATGTATAAAGGTTTTGGCGGTGACTGATTGTTGTGTAAAAGCGTTTGACAATACAATTTGGCTCTATAAGTTTATACAGCAAAAAGGACCTATTAGGAATTGATGTAAAGGTTTACTTCGTGACTTTGTATAGCTGTTATAGTCAGGCGTTATAGCAACCTCCAATGTGACTAGTACACAACGATAGAACTTTATAACAGTGTTTACTGTCGCCCCAATGCGCCTGATTTACGCAATAAAAGTTCTGAACGAACTATAATGACTCTTTCGTTAAAGTGGAGATGAAAACTCAAGAATAGGGCGATATTGTGATATTGTGGATTTTTAGATCGTCGTTACAGTGCATAGTACTATAGTGGGTACAAAAAGTCTACAACAGAGTGATTTGGTGATATAGCTGAGTTTCGAATTACATTTATAGAATTTAAATTGTCATATAAAGGTTTTTTAACGCTCGTTATAGTCGTAGTGATAAACTTATCACAAAGACACTTTTTTAAAACAGGATTGTTTTTTTATAACTGTTATAGTCCCTCTATTACAATAGTACTATATCGGAGATTATTTCTCTTTTAAAACATAATAACTGTGTATAACGGTAGGTTAGTAATGCTTTTAAATGTTAATTCAGTTTTGTAAAGGCATTTCTATCGCTCTTTTACAACAATATTATATAAGGAACCCTAATTGCATGTAATGGTGGTTGTAATCTGTCATAACGAATGCTATAGTAGTGTTCAGGAAGCTGGAAGTATGTTTATGACTTAAAATTCGTAATTGTTTTAGTAAAAGCTCAATAATTCGAGGGGGCCATTCAAATATAGTCGGTAACCAGTACATATTTTATCAGTAAAATTACAGTCGCACGTCATTTTCCCCGTAAGGGACGAATAATTTAATTACAAAATAATATATAACTCCCCACAATATGGCTCCTCGTATTCTTTTATTATCCAATTCTCTTCAAAAACACTGCACGTGAACGAATGTAAAATGAATGAACGATGAATATTATAGTGAAGTAATGGAATCATGAACTGTTTTACAGTACCTAAAAGAACTTTAGTAGCGTTGCGGTGGCTTGTATGTCATCAAATAGAGATTGCGTTACTGTTACATCAACTGTAATAGGCCAAAATTGTCATGCCTGACACCTCTACAGTTGTACTTTAACACTGAATGGAGATATAATTGCGCCACTTTCTTTGTAGGTGCACCTTCTTTGGCCTTTTATGTGACCATCGATTAGTTTTTACAAAACGTTCTATGGACTTCTATACAACTAACTTTTGCTAGTTGGGTAACCCTTAACCTTCAAAATTCCCCTATTTTTGCTTTCAACTCTTAACCGTTGAGGAGTAGTATAACTTCCATTATCAGCTCATCAACATGAATAAAAGTGATGACTGCTAGATGCGAATACTTGAATAGCGCCAGAAAAAGCACGAAACATGTAATACGTGTCTGTGAAATTCATATATCAACTAAAAAAATGTGTATTGTACACATCTGCATACCCCCTCAGAGCATACAGGCGTGATGTTACGTCATGATAATGGTATATTCAATAAACATCCAAGCGATTCCAGCAATTACGACAGATTTGCCGTCTATTTTTGAAGAGTTCCATTGTATATCTCCGAAGATCAGCACCAGATCTTCACCAAAAAAAAATGGGACCACCTCAGGAGTATCCTCTTTCAAATAAAAAAAGAATTTTGAGAATCGGTCCACAAACGGGGGAGAAATCAGGTAACATACATAAAAAAAAAAAAAAAAAATACATACACACGAACATAGTAACCTCCTTTTTTGAAGTCGGTTAAAAATCAGTTTAATCAGTGTTCGTTTTGCTTGGATATCTTTGGTTAGACGTACTAAACGCTGTGTCAAAATTTGTCCATCTATTTAAGAGGAAATGCGAGTGCTGTCTCTTTCTACTATCGCTGTCTCTCTCCGTCCTCCTGCCCTCAAATACGTGCGATAAGGACAACTGTAGAAAAAAGTTAGAATTCGAGGTTTGGCTCTCGCCTATTTCCTCCTCCAATATTAAACCAATTTAAAAGATATTTTAGACAATGAATAAGGAGGTTATATACTACGCCGCTATGTTTTTCTTTTTTCTTTAATAGTTGTCAAATTTGTACACTAGGACTCTGTTAACAGCGATCTAAACAAGCAATTTTGAGCATTTTTTGAGGGTTCTAGTGCTTATAAAAATAATTTATCACCAAAAAGGAAAACATAGGGGCATAGAAATAGTTAATATTTATTATTCTGTTAAAAAGCCATTGCTCTAGGGTCATTAACCAAAAAGAAAACAGGCGAGAGCGTTTGTATGGAGAAAAGACCACTCGCGTTTCCTCTTAATGGGACCTTATATATATATATGGGCCAAACTTGCTTGAAAATAATTAAATGTTAAGTGTTTCAAAGACAGCATCTTACCTTGATGGGTCGCGGTAGGTCAGGTCTCTTGTACCGCAGCCACAGCACGGCGCTGCAACTCAGCGTCGTGAAGAAAGACTCCACGACCGTGCAGTAGGTGATCAGCGACGTCAGGTTATCAGGGATCAGCATCAGGATTGAGATCAGCATCTAAATACAAGTATACCGTCAAACTATGCTTCGAGGTGGTCTTTCATCTATGTGCATACGTACCTAGTACCTATACATGGTAGTTTAGTTTGATTAAATCAGTTAGCACACTTATAATTGACCAACCTACCTATCTACGTACCTACCTACCTACCTACTATCAATCTAGCTTTCTTAAATTTTCCAATTTCTCGAGTAACCTTCTTAATTTTATTGTTAGGTTTTTGCCCAGCAGTGGGACAATATAGGCAAAGAAAAAAAGGACAATCTCCTGACAATAACAAATACAACAAAAATAATTAGCGAAATCGGTCCAGCCGTTCGTTCACGCGTAATTCCGCGAGCAAGGAAAATAAGGATTAATTACCTATTACATATATTTATATGTCGATGTTTGACGATTAGGGTGCAAAACGAACGGAGTGAACCCCGGAGGCTTGTGGCAACCCTGACTCGGACAGGTTAGGTACAGTCAGCATCAAAAGTACCTAGATTAAAACTACTCAAAGTTTCAAAGCAGGTTTTTTTAATAAAAACTTGTTAGATATAACTCGTCACTAACAAGTCATTGAAGAGCCGGCAGTGAGCCGGCCTTCCTTCTCCTTGCGTCGTATTCCTCAGTGATGAGGGTCGTGACCTCCCTTCGATATCACTTTCTCCCGTTCGATTTTCCTCCATCTATTTCTTTCTCGGGCGGTGTGGAGGGCATTATGAAACGTAGAGTTGAGCGCGGTGCGGATCTGGTCGGACCAACGTATTGGGCTGCGTCCACGAGGCCTTTTCCCGTCGACTTTGCCGGTCACGATGAGTTTCTCGAGGTTGCCACTGTCTTTCCTTGCAATGTGACCGAAGTATTCCAGGACTCTGCGTAAACATTCGGATGACAGCCGCGAGGAGATCTTGAGTTCACGCAATATGGAGACGTTAGTCCGGAATGCTGTCCAGGGGATACGGAGCATCTTCCTCCAGCACCACATCTCAAAGGCGTCAATGCGTTTACGGTCTGCAGCTTTCAGTGTCCAAGTCTCAGCGCCATAAGAAAAGATCGAGAAAACTAGAGTACCGTACGTACCGTAGAAACCGTACCAGATTGGTTTTAGTTTTTACCGCCGGCCATAAGGAATATTTTAATCTTGTGAAACATTTAAAACAAAAGCTGGAGTCCTGTGCATCAAATAATTGAAATTCGGAAATGCCAAGCTACTTCTGTTGCTGACTAATGCTGACCGTACTAAGGGGATCGGCATCCCCCTCGTGTTAGGTTACTTTAAACCCTATAGATATTAATAGGAGCCTCAGAGCGGGACCCCGTTGACTACGTGTGTTTACAAAAAATCAATGTAGCAAAATAATTGCGTAAGTAGTTGTAAAAATTAAATTAATTAGCAAATCTTAATTCACTTTACAGATTGCTGAAATATAATACAATCCGAATCACGCTTCGCTACTCTATCACTAATCAATACTATTTCATTTCCTATACCTAATTACATTTTGCCCAAAACCGCTTATTTAGTTGACTGTTCCAATTATAATTATTCAATGGAAACAATAAATTAAGGGGCGGGTCATGTGTCACTGCTAGAACTATACAGTGGAGCCGTAGACAATTAGGTAGACTATTACCGCCGCTCTGGGACGACGAAGAAAACATTTAAAACATAATAAAACTTAAATACAATTATGATAAAGTTAAAATTAACCGTATAGGACAAGTAAAAAGTGAATAATTTACTTCAGAAGAAAAATCAGCTTCTCAAGTACCTTTTTATTTAATAACCGACTTTCCAAAAAGGAGGAGATTCTCAATTCGATTGGTATGTTTTTTTATTTTCTTTTAATTTTAGTTATAATAAGTCCCGAGACTTGTTGTTGAAGACATGTTAGAGTTATTGGTTTGAACTTTTGAAGTGAGACTTTTAGGGCATAGTTATGATAATAATATATAGATGCCGTTTTATATAAAAAATAAATAGTCAATAATTTGTCCGCCAGAATGACCTTTAACCTAAAGGCCATTCTGGCGGCAATGCCTTTTAATAAAATAATATAAATATTATAATAACAAAAAATATGAATGTTTTCGTAATATGTCCATTTAAACGGCTAGTAGGCTTTAATACGAACTCATCCCGTAAAAGCTGTGGGTTTTAATCGCCATCTTCGTCGGCCTCACGAGGATAAGGCTTATCAAAATCCAAATCTATCAGAATCATTTTCCCAAATCTAATGGAAAGGTTTGCTTGAAAACTAACATTTATTTAAACATACAACAACATTTAGCTGGAATTGCGTTTTATAAAAACGCAATATTCATGCTTTTCAATTTGTAAGAGTTTTAATAAGCAGTTACAGAATGGAAAGATATGGCAAAAAAGATGGCATATTTCTAAGGTTTTCCATGTTGGTTTTATAATACGAATTGTAGACATTCAATTGAATAAGTGACTGAGGAATACACTACGCAATAATGTAATATTGACGACGAACTATTGCGTAGGAAAAATGTAGGATAAAAATATATTTTTAGAATTTCTGCTGTAGAAAAGTGGGACATGCGAGTACATGCGCTGGTAGGCGAGAGTTTTACTATGGCGTCGTTCTAGAAAACTTATAACGATCTCATTTGGATACTAACCTAACAACACAAAAGTACTGACATTTCTACCTAGTGCCATGAGGGACGAGAGGAAAGAAAGGAGAGAAAGGAAAGAACGTAAGTTCATGTTTGTATTTAACTGCAAACATATCTAACAATAGATTTGCACTCGATTCGTAGTTTGCATTAGCCTATTAATTCATCTGATTAATAAATAGTATAGCTAAACTAAAGTCGTTATGGAAGTGTGTGTAGCACCTGCTGTAACCGCTGTAGGTATGTATACGTATTAAAATAAAAAGCAAACCGCGATAAAAGTATTAATAGGTAACCTTGATTAGTCACAGTTTATCACCTGACTAAAAACAAACACGTTGAATTCCCCTTGGAATTTGACGTGTTTGTTTAGTCTTTTTGACAGATTAGCCACTTCAAAAAAGTTATCTATTTACTGAAGCAACATTTGCAAGAGTTATTCCTAAAACCGCAGAACGTGTACTAAGTTATATCGTCATCTGCCTGGCCTTATCCCAACTACGTTGGGGTCTGCTTCCACTTAAGGTGGTACCCTGAGCAAATAACCTTGAGCATTTGCTCCCTCTTTGCCGCACCCCACCTCTACAATACTTCGCAAACTATTACTTGCGCCACCTGGCGAACTTCTTACGAATACAAGTAAAATTCACAGATCTAAGAAGTAATAGATATGGCATTCAAAGAAATATTTTTTTATGAAATGTTATTATGAATTCAGTTACTATACTCACGTCGATAAATAGGAACTTACTTAGAACTTTCAACTTTTACAGTGATACAAATATTACGATTACGAAAATGAGCTCAAAATTAAAATCCAAGACTGGCCTGTTGGTCTAGTGGTTAGTGACCCTAACTGCTATGCCGGAGGTCGTGGGTTCGATTCCCACCCAGGACAAATGTTTGTGTGATGAGCACGATCACGATCGCTGAATACGAAAATGAGGTCAAAATGAAAATCCAAGATGGTGTCCAGGAAAATTTTTGGTTTTTCCGTCATGGGTGTCGATTTCATGGTTTTTGGGGTCACTGATTACGAAAATGAGGTCAAAAAGAAAATCCAAGATGGCGCCGACGGAAATTTTTGGATATTCCGTCATGGGTGTCGTTTTCATGGTTTTTGGGGTCGGTGATTACGAAAAGGAGGTCAAAATGAAAATTCAAGATGGCGCCGACGAAAATTTTTGGTTTTTCCGTCATGGGTGTCGTTTCCATGGTTTTTGGGGTCGCTGATTACGAAAATGAGGTCAAAATGAAAATCAAAGATGGCGCCAATGAAAATTTTTGGTTTTTCCGTCATGGGTGTCGTTTTCATAGTTTTTGGGGTCGCTGATTACGAAAATAAGCTCAAAATCAAAATCCAAGATGGCGCCGACAAAAATTTTCGACTAAATTTTGGTTTTTGGTATATAAAACGACAGCCATAACGGAAAATCTAAAATTTTCCTGGCCGCCATCTTGGATTTTCATTTTGACCTCAAAAACCATGAAAACGACACCCGTGAAAGAAAAAACAAAAATTTTCGTCGGCGCCATCTTGGATTATCATTTTGACCTCATTTTCGTAATCAGCGACCCCAAAAACCATGAAAACGACACCCATGACGGAAAAACTTAAAAAATCTTTACCGCCATCTTGGATTTTCATTTTGACCTCTTTTCGTAATCAGCGACCCGAAAAACCATGAAAACGATACCCATGATGGAAAAACCTAAAATTTTCCTAGCCGCCATCTTGGATTTTCGTTTTGACCTCATTTTCGTAATCGGCGTCCCCAAAAACCATGAAAACGACACCCATGACGGAAAAACCTAAAAAATCTTTACCACCATTTTGGATTTTTATTTTGACCTCATTTTCGTAATCAGCGACCCCAAAAACCATTAAAACGACACCCATGACGGAAAAACCTAAAATTTTCCTAGCCGCCATCTTGGATTTTCATTTTGACCTCATTTTCGTAATCAGCGTCCCCAAAAACCATGAAAACGACACCCATGACGGAAAAACCAAAAATCTTCGTCGGCGCCATCTTGGATTTTCATTTTGACCTCATTTTCGTAATCAGCGACCATAAAAACCATGAAAACGACACCCATGACGGAAAAACCTAAAGTTTTCCTAGCCGCCATCTTGGATTTTAATTTTGAGCTCATTTTTGTAATCGTGCCAATATTTGTATCACAGTAAAAGTTGAAAGTACCTACCTATTTATCGACGTGAGTATAATAACTGAATTCATAATGACCAAAAGTATTTGGACGCACCAATAAATATTTCATAAAAAAATATTTCATTGAATGCCATATCTATTACTTGAAATTACTTCTTAGATCTGTTGATAATGTGACGTAAGCGTGCGAGCGCATGAGCCGACGCGGCGCGGTGACGAGCGACACGGGTTCCCCCTTCGAGGCCTGGCGGCATACTGAATGTCAATGCCTGCGCAAGAGATACAGTTGCGAATACGCTCAGAATTTTGTATAAAATCTTTATAAAATCAAATTTTGGTTTTTTGAAAAAAAAAACGTACCATAATGTTCATTAGGAAATTGCTTATCCATTAGTGTAAAAACAAAATAAAAACAATTGTTAGTTTTGGAGAAGTAGCATGTTTTAAATAATTATTTCTCATTTCTGTGGTTTCGTTGTGAGGGGATTAATTAAATATTTTACTTAAAAAAGAAAAAAACAAAACGTACCATTTTGAAGGTAAGAGTATGTAGAAATTTAATGTATTTTTTGTTGGTTGATATATCTTTTTTTTAAAGAGTTATAAGCTCCAGAAAACTGCACAAAAAACGGCTTGAGCTACGTTATGCTGGGGGACGCGCCTTAACCCGGATGCAGCTGAATTTTAAAGCAGCGACTGGCTATATGATCTTCACAGCCCAGTTAGTACTAGGTAATACCGAGGTTGTTGGACTTTCGGGCCACTGACTACGTGTAACGACTGTCAAAGATTTACAAATGACAGCCGAGACTATCACCTAAAGCAGAAGCAAAGAGCCCGAAGCACGGAGTGAAGTCGGTACCTATGTAATGGCTGGTCCCATCTACAGACCGACTTTGGCAACCTTGCAGTGTTATTATCTAGTTATGAACCGCAATGAATTTACAAAATGTTGATTTGCATAAATAGCGTCGACGTTGGATGCACAATCTTACAACTTATGAGTTAATTTCGAGTACGATTAATGCCGACGATTAAACTTCGTAAGTCTCAATCTCATCATAAATCTCGAGATCCATGATGAGATTGAAGCTTATGAAGTTGCAAAATATTGCTTTGCAAAAATTTACTTAGATGTAACTGCAGCTTAACTTACAATTTCAGCGTTAACTTACAGAGTTAATTTTGTAGACGGTTAGTGCCTGAGATTTGAAATGAGGAATGAGACCGATGCAATTTCCGCGACACGGTAATAAGTGCCTGAGCGATCTGTTACCGCAGCTCGATTACCGTTCCGACCGTATTTGTATAGCCTACTAATGAGATTTTACAACTAGATATTTTAACTGGAGATATATTTAGCGGTAAACGGTTCATCACTACAGATTAAATTGGAATTAAATAGGAAAGTATGCTACAAAATCTACAAGTAATTATGTTCAGGTGCACTATAACCGGGTGGCAAAAGCCGCCTGAATTTAGGTAACGAGCGATGGCAAATGTCAATCGCCACGAGTTAAATGGAAGCAGAATATTTTGTAGTCATCATTTTACCGCCCTTATCCCATTCCAATTGGGGTTGGCGCAACACGTTTTCTTTTTCCACCATGACGTCTAACAGGGAAGCCTGTTAGACGTCATGGGCCATTTACTCCTTTCTCTTTAATATCATTCCTCACACAATCTAACGATCCATTTTTTCAGCGTCCTTAATTTGTAGTAATTGCGTTAAATCGGCTTATATAAACAATGGTGTATTCTGATAAAATAAGAAAGGAGTCCATAAGATGAAGATTGTAGAAGGTGTCTGATGAGATGACGAGGAATAGAGAAGTGTGGAAGAAGAAGACATCCTCACAAACTTTCGCATTTATAATATTAGCAGGATCTATAATTTAAATTCCACTTACCAAAAACACAAGCGACGGCATCGGTGACATGCACTTAACATTGATATGTGCCAACAGTTCGGGCATGTGCCCGTTGCGGGCGCCGGCGAAGCACATGCGCGACGACGTCATTATGTGCACTGACAGACCGCCCAAGATGGCGATAGCAACCAGAGTTGGCATCGCCCATCTCAGGAAACCCAAGCACGATGACGCAAAATCCTAAAAAGAATAATGGACCAATAAGACACAAAGAGAAGATCACGAAAAAGAACTAACATTCTAAAATAGTAGATCCGCCTTGAGCAAGCGGGGTGATGCATGCTCAATTGGTTATTTGACACCATTAACCAGTAATTCCAACACTATTTTCCTAAGTAAACACTTCATCTAACCAGAAAACCAGACTTATTTTAAAATCTGATCAATTAGTCCACGTTCATCCATCAGTATGGAACTATGGAGTATGTAAGGATTGTAGCAGGTGGCGATCTGTGGTATAAGGTTTAAAGGAGTCAGCCTAAGTATAAATATTTATCAATTAGTTGCTTGAAATCAATAAATCGTCGAGTCATTGAGTTGTATTATATTGCCATACAAATTCTATGGGGGAATCCCATGATTGACAAAAAAAAAAAGAGTATGTCAATTGATTTGCATCAACTTCCCTATGAAGCCATGAGCAATGACATTGCTGTACGAGTAGGAAGTATTACCCTGCAGAGGTAGAACAATAGGATAGTATTATTACGAGTTACTTACCACAGCAATAGCCTCTGTGGTCAGCACGCCCATAGGTCCGAGCACTGCCAAGTATGACACGTTAGCCAGCAGGTAGATGGCCGTCACCATCGGCAGAGACACGTAGATCGCGCGAGGTAGGTTCACGAACGGGTCCTTCAGCTCTTCAGTCATGAAGTTCAGGTAGTTCCTAGGAAATAATATATATACAGAGGCAGAAAGAGCTCCCATATTTGTTGTTGTTTTGTAAGATTATTAATGGATTTGTAGTATTATGATTTTAATTTTTGACGTTTTGTTCGATTTTAGTGTGACATGTTTAGATATTTTTATATTTCTTGTTGACATTGTTTAATTATTGTGATTTTAATTAATTTACTTTAATATGTGATAGTGATGGCGTATTCTTCTACAACTGATTAATCGAGTAATTTTAATTTTTTGTTGTCTATTATCTATTTTTTATGTACCTTCCACATTCAGACACAATGTAATTTGTTGTTGAATAAATAAAAAAAAAAAAAAAAAAAGATAAAAAACACAAGTCCCATTGCTTATTACTTGGAAAAGGTTATGAACAGGTACACATAACCAGCTCTTTAAAGACCACGTATTGTTTCGGCAATCAGTAGCCAAAAGTTAATCAAACGAACTAAAGTTGAACTCAAGATATTTTTAGAAGTCGGTTGTCAACCCTTTTCGTTGTGGGCACGGCTTGTTAACAAACTCAACCAAGATGACGTACCTACTTAAAAAAATTCTTAAAGTAGGTATATTTTTACACAAACTCTGTTAAAGTACAGGTAAACTTCGTCCACAAGAAGCCGTACAATACAATTTTATTAAAGAACCTTATATTAAGAGTTATTATTTTTTTACATGGCATCGCAGCTGTAGCTTGCGTGCGACAAACGTAAAATAAAAAAATATTTGCAAAAGAAACAAAACCAACTTCCAACAATTTTTTTTTTTTTCTAGCCTACTCTTTCCCACTCCTGGGCAAAGGCCTCCCTCCACTCCTTCCATTTCTCTCGAACCCGTGCGTCCTCCTTCCAGTTCTGGCGGAATCTGTCTAACTCGTCCCGCCATCTCCTTCGTGGCCTACCGCGACCCCGCCTCACTGTGTCAGGGCACCAGTTTCCGGCTATTTTGGCCCACAGTTTGTCCGGCATGCGGCAGACATGTCCTGCCCAGTCCCACTTGAGTTGGGCAGCCTTTTGAGCCACGTCAGCTATATTTGTTTTGGAGCGCAATATTGTGTTTCGAACACGATCCGTTAATTTAACACCCAATATACTGCGCTCCATTGCTCTTTGGCAAACCCTGAGTTTGGACTTCTTGATGTTAGTCAAAGACCAAGTCTGTGGACCATAGGTTAGGACGGGAAGAATACACATGTCCATGAGTTTGCGTTTCAGTGCCATAGGCAACTCACCTTTAAATAGTTCCTTCATGGACCAGTAGCTCTTCCAGGCGTTTTCCGTTCGTCTTGCGATTTCTTTGTCTTGCCTCGCCTGGAAAGAGACTACTTGGCCCAAGTAAAGGTATTCATGGACATGTTGTATTGTCTCCTCGTCTACTTTTATTGGTTTTGGTGTTTCATTACACATGATTTTGGTCTTCGACATATTCATCTTCAGTCCAACCTCAAGGCTTGCATCGCTTAGATGTTGAAGCAATACTTAGCAACAAAACATAACATAAGATAATGTTGATTAAAAAGGCGCAATAAATGATACATTTTATGAGTTTTAAATATTAAAAAAAAAAAACTCCATATTAATTTTATAAACCACTCAATCAGTGATAATATTGATATTACATCGCGGCGGCTTGAGCAACCAAATAAAATCACAGAAAACTGTCGGCGCTGCACTTTAGCGAGGAAATGAAAATCTCAAGTTTTATTGACTACCGACATCTCAAGTTTTATTAACTTTTCTAAGAGGCAATGTAAAATTGTGTTTACATTTTCTCCAGTTCGATAAGCTTAGTCTTCTTAGCTTGTCGATAGCTATCTAAGTAGTGTTGACTTAGATTTGAGCTACTAACTAGCGTCCATCAGTTCCTGTATTTTTTTTTCTTTATTTAAAGGGCTTTATCGCTGAGCGATAACGTCACCCTGTAAAGCTCAATACTTGTTTGCCAGACTTATTTTAGTCCAATTTTCTACACCCATTTTGTGTACACACGGCTACACATCAAGCTATACAAAACCAGTATAATCTGATCGTTCATTGTGCGCAAAGATCTAGTAAAGTGAGGCCAAGATTAACTGGTTTTGTATAGCTTGATGTGTAGCCGTGTGTACCATAATTTAAACTCTACATGTGTTGTTATTTTTGCCTATAAGTTTCCTTACAAATTATAATTTATGATGTGGTGTATTTGTACTATTTTTTTATTTTTATAACGCCACAGCATATGCATAAGTGGGATTCCTAGAAGGTTTTACCCTAGAAATAAAGTTAACAGTCAATTACTTAAAATGGTCGTCCTTAAATTCAGAACAAAATAGATTACAATAAAATAAATAGACCTGTATGTAAAGATAATACTCAAAAATTAGAAAAAAAAAATTAGTTGTACCCAAATATGATTAATGATTTGTGATTGAATGTATATGGATTACTTATTTTGTTTATCTGAAATAAATTGATTAGTAATAATAAATATATAAACAAATCAAATTGAAGCGTCCGTAATTAATTTCAAAATGACTGCTTTTTACTGAATGCATGAAAGTTTATCCGGTATTATGTAGGGATCAGCAAAATTTTTAACTACTAAAAAACAGGTTAAAAACGGTGAAGGTAAACATGAGGAAACCGGCATGGCTTATAACCAAAAAATTCAAAGACATGTGACATCTACCAACCAGCATTGGGCCCGTATGGTGGATCCGTGGCCCATTCCTCTCCTAGAGAGCAGGCCTAGGTTCCTGCAGTGGGAACATTATGCAATGATGATAAAAAAAAACAGCCTATGTAAATTGTTGACCAAGTAGGTACTGTAATTCAAATTGATTATTTACGTCTTTAATGATAATCTCCTGAATTTCAACGAGCATGCAAAACTGCACTTTGTGTCTGTCTTAAACTATAGCTTACAAATAATTTATCCAATTTATGCTGTTACGATAAGAGCTGAATTCTCCGGAGTATCCGCACTAAGCTAAGCTTAATTAATCCGAGAAACTTACCACCGTCAAACACGGCGACATTTTGTAGCGATGCTGTCGCGCGATATCATCGCTACAGTCGCGATGCTGACGCGCGTTCGCATCGCTACAGTCGCGATGCGGTCGCTAGCGGTTTACAATCGCCAACAAAACTAACGTGGGTCAGGACAGGACAGCATCGCTATACAAGTCGCCGTGGGCGAGGGCCTTTAGTACCGGCAGATGCTCTATTACGGAACCCGATTGTTAGCCTAAATTAATTAATTTAGTCTATAATTAATTTTTAATTCTTCTCAATGGTCTGACCATTTGAGAAGCCACGACAATATGCAGTCTCATCATCGATAACGCGGGTGCATCTGAGTCCATTTTTGAGCATGACACAAGCCTTAAAAGCTGCTTAACACTTTATTCAGGTGGTCAAAGAAGTGCTCCTTCAATGATTGTTTCATGTCGGCAGCATAAATGCCTAAAGTCCGGCGCTCAGTGACGGCATGGCACGGCAGGTTGTGCTGCGGTGTCCCGTGGCATGCCGTGGCATCTCGTTGCGACGCTCAGTCAGTGTGGGAGACAAAAACCACACGCGTGCCTTTGCGTTTTTTTTGTCCCTTGCCCCCGCAAACCGACCGGACTGCGCCCCATTAACCGAAATGACCGCTGCACAAGTTTCGACCTTATTTCAACCAATTTAGCAATCATAATTCCTCGACACAAAGTGACCCATACGTCTCGCGGGATGCAATGGCGCGCCGTGGTAGCCCGTGGCATTCCATGGGTTACCTCTCACACTGACTGAGCGTGGCAACGGCATGCCACGGTATGCCACAGCACAACCTACCGTGCCATGGCGTCAGCGAGCGCCGCCGGCCTTTATGCTTCCGAAATACCCAACTCTCGGTTGAGGAGAGGGATTCCAGAAAGTTGAGTTCCCACAGATTCCATAATCTCCCCTCGAGTAACTTGCATGGCCGCACCAAACCAAATTCCATCCTGATGGTGCTACTAATAGTTTCAGTCAATTCTAGTAGCTCCAACAGTTGTAAATTCAATCAGTCAATGTGTGGAGATTTCCAGTTACGTAACGAACGGACTGCAAAGGCCACGTCTAGTGGACTAAAGGCGCGGCCCCACCGCGGTGCACGGAGAGGCTACGCACGTGTAGTATGCTTCGCTTTGTAAGAAAATGTATGAGGTTGTGTCCACTGCAACCCACGGAGAGGCTACGCATGAATTGACGTCATTGATACATGCGTGGCTTGCTTGAATAGGTGGTTACATAGCTCAACGCTGTCGACGTGGGTCTACGTTTCCACTGAAGTACACGAATATGACCCACGACTATGCACAGCTCGCTTATCGATGTACAATCGCTTATTGTGTTATATCGTAGCCTCTCCGTGCGCTGTGCCACGCTATACATAGTCGTTGGTCATATACGTGTATTCCAGTGGAAACGTTGACCCACGTTGCCAAACAAATTAATACACGCAGCTAAAATGCGCCGCGTGCCCGTGCACAGCGTGCGCCGCGGTGGGCCCGCGCCTTTATGGAAATGGATTCCTGGGATTGAATCACACGCTGGCTCAACAACAATCAACCTCAAGAGTAATTGATGGGCAGAGCAGAGAGTGCAGAGACTAAATACTTCGCCGAAAAGCACTCGTGGAACGTTATCCGACAGATGCGCGTCGGTCATTCCATGAATGCCGCTCTAATCTGTTTACCCACCTTTCTGGAACATGCAGTTCCGAGTGTATCGATCCATTCTTCGCCTATACCGACGGATATAGACCATGCATAAACTTTCTGCTTCAGGAAGTTGATGCGCACAAGGACACTTACATGTATTCTCGGAACTGATAATATCTAGGGGGTAGTATTTAAACGCAAATCAAAAAATAGGACACCTAAGCCGCTAAGTTGAGTAAAAAATCGGTTGTCTGTAAAGTCGGTTTACTGGCGATACTTGAACGTGACAACGTCATAAGAAAATACAGCACTTACATTGCTATAAACAAACAATTAACACGCCGTTGCTATGGAACGACAATTAACACGCCGTTGCTATGGAACGCCTCAGAGCGAGGTAACGCCTCAGAGCGAGGTAACGCCTCAGAGCGAGGTAACGCCTCAGAGCGAGGTAACGACTCATGACGTCATCTTTTTTCGTTCGCCGGCCATCGAATTATAAGACGTTATCACTAGGGCTTGCAATATCCGTTCATTTTTACTATCCGGATAATACGGATTTTAATATTTTACTATCCGGAGTATCCGGATAGTACGGATAATACGGATATTTTTTTGTTTTTATTTGAAATTAAAGTAATAAGCTTTTGTAACACGTATTAAATCAGTCTCTCATACAAAATAACAGAAATAATAACCTATACCTTGAAAAAAGAAAGAAAATTGTATTTATTTGGTAAAAATACCTTAAAAATTAACAAAATTTAAAATAATTATACTAATAATGCCAAAACAACCAACAAAGCCACACAATTGTTGTCTGAATATCGTGATAAATCTGGTCATTAATGTGTATCAGGTAATTTACGTTACTAGTACTATGCAGGCCTTACGTTTCATAATTTAATATAGCCTTTACAAACTGATCTGTTGCTACTAAAGAGTATCGGTAGTTCGGTGCTATATTTCAACCGAACTCTCTTTGTAGTCGTGTTCTTCATTACTGAAGGTCGTGTCCCTGATGAAAGTCCTTCATAGTTCGTACAATATGTCTCCATTTCTCTCGATATTCGGCTTTCCTTAGAGCAGTTGTAACAGAGAGTTCAGTGAGTGCAGTAACTTAGTCACACCAACGGTTAGGTAATCGGCCGCGGGGTCTCTTTCCTTCGATCTTGCCCACTACGATTAATTTGTCTAGGTCATCTGGTTGACGACGGGCAATGTGACCAAAATACCCAAGAATACGCTGGAAGCACATCGTTGATAGTCTAGTTATTATGTGGAGCCGAGCGAGTATAGACTTATTTGTTATTTTCGCGGTCCATGGTATGTGGAGCATTCTTCTCCAACACCACATCTCAAAGGCGTCAATTTTTCCCCGGTCTTTTGCTCTAATAGTCCATGTCTCTGATGCGTATAGAAATATTGAGAAAACCAGTGTCCGGACTAGTCTCACCTTGGTGACATTGGAAACTTTCCGATTTTGCCAGATGCGAGTTAATTTGCTCATAGCATTTTTGGACATCTGTGTCCTTCTTCTGATTTCCTGTTCACATACTCCTTGATTAGACAGTAAAGCTCTCAAGTAAACAAAGTCACTGACAAATTCGAGATCCGAGAGTTCTCCAGTTTTTGAAAATTTACCAGTTCTATCAATCACCATTACTTTGGTTTTCAATTTGTTGACAGTGAGTCCAACCAGTTCACTCTCATACTCCATTCTACGGAATAGGTCAGCGAGTTCTGCCTCAGTTGACGCAAAAAGAGTAGTGTCGTCCGCGTATCTCAGGTTATTGATATTTACGCCACCGACAGAAATGCCTCGCTCCCATCCTTCTAAGGCTTTTCGGATTCGCCATAAATGTTGAAGAGGATTGGTGCCCGAACTACTGCTGCTGAAAAGTTGCACTAGTTCGGTCAACCGGACTAACAAACTAACAACCGGACTACTGCCTCCTAGAGGGTTTATTACATTTAGTACACAAATAGCCATTAACACTAAGTTAAGTAATCCTTTTACTCGGTCTTCTCACAGAACCACAAACATTTAACATTATCGTCTTCCATTCATTAGGAAACAAGTCTGCATGTCGCGCATTGAGCATCGTAAGCATACGCGAAATCTTCTTCTTCTTAGCGTGTCGATGGCAATCTAAATTGTGTCGACCCAGAGTTAGGCCTCTAATTTAGCACTTTCGGTGGCGTCCATCAGTTCCTGTATTAAATAACCAGCCGGGCACGATATCAAGTGACCCATAGTTTGAGGAACAGCACCACATTTACACTCCAGTGCGAACTTGCTGCGACCAACCTGGGTGTGAAGTCTGTTTTAAGACTTCCAGGTCAGGATAATATCCAAACACACGTTTGTAGAGGTACTTATCACAGAAAAATCTTTTGCACCTTTTTCAGCATAAGTGTATACGTTACCTCGTGAGTAGTCGTGAGGATTCCATATCACAAGCGCTGGTTTCGAGCTTGCATCGAACTAATGCAATAGTTATGTACTTTATTTACACAGATGACAGTTTTTCAATAAATATTTAAAGGAGAAATACAACTATCCGTAAAATCCGAAAAATCCGGATAGTAGTGCTAATAAAATCCGGATTCGAAAATGTGCGGATATCCGGATAATACGGATATCCGGATATCCGGATTGCAAGCCCTAGTTATCACGTCAAAAAGCGGCACGGTCGTATCTCATCCTTTTCTCGAAAGAGTTCAGGTAATTTTCCTATAATAACGTTAAATACGTGGATAAAACTAGAAGCCCGGGTTTCAGTAACCAAGCAGGCACTGTTGTATAAACAAGGTATTTTTTTAAATTATTTTTAATGAACCAGCCGTTTAAGAATTATAACTAGTCAAAGTTTCTTAATTTTGTCACTCACTGGCTGACTGACTGACCGATCTGTCTTTTAAGTTATAACGTAATAAGCTAACCTTTTTTTTTTTGTGTGTGGAAAATCATCAAATAACCCCCCCCGCTCTTGGGCAGAGCGAAGGGGAGTGTCAGACTTCTACTGACTAAAAACCAACCCATGTTCCTTCTTTGCCCTTGTGCCGAGGCCACGTCATCTCTTTCGATAAGGACGCCTGTTCCGCGGCCCTGACAGGATCCGCAGCCCCGACGGGTAATAAGCTAACCTAACAACATCTTATAATGACCATATCAATATTTTTTTTATGTTTTAAATAAATACTACTTTACTAAAACATAAAAAAATATGATATGAAAATATGATGTTTTACTTGGCAATCGCACTAAACAATATAGTGAGATAGATTGTGCGGTCAGTCGAGAAAAGTGTTATTGTATGTTTCCATCACGAGTTTCTCAGTAGTCATGAAGTCTAGATTACTGCCCGGAAATGGCAAAAGGCTCACCCCCTATTAGGTACATGGGACTTAAACATACCTAGCGAAATGTGGGTGTATATACTATTATATTAGGTACTCCTCTGACCCTTCGAAGATTACAGACGTGACGTTATGTTACTTTAATACTCATCGAAAATATTTGCCACAAACCATGAATGGTGTGTAAAACAGTGTTGTAAACCTAGCACCTAAATAAAACCACAAGCACTCAGTTATTTTCCGAAGTTAATAAATCATGTCTATATTTACGTTTTTCCTTATTTGAAACATCAGTAACGGTTGCGGTTTTCAGACTATGAAAAACAAACGTGTGGTGCGTTGTTGGCTCATATGCATAGCCAAAGCAAGGATCATATGCATAGCTTTTTCTCAAACACGTTGGGGTCGGCTTCCAGTCTATCTGGATGCAGCTGAATAATGAAAACCAACAATTTAAATTGAGCGACTGCCTATCTGACATCCACAACCTAGTTATTACTAGGTTATACGATACCACTGACTAATTGATATAACAACTGACAAAATTCTACAAATAACAGGAACGAGACCAACTGCCTAACGTGCTTGCCGAGGCACGGAGGTTAAGGTTAGTCACCCATCCAAGGATCAATCTAGGCAGGCACGGTTTAACCTAAAGATCCAGACGAGCGGCTGTTATTATTAAGCCGTGAGCTCCTCCGCTGTTGGAATAAACATCATGACATAATACAATCAGCAAAATAATAGATCGTTTCTATAGTTGGGAATGTACAGTTGAACCAGTTAATAAGTATACATTTTGCAATGTGTGAGTGAAGTCATAGTTATACGCACACACACTAAGTAAAACGAGTGAACTATGTTTCTAATAGTGTGCGTTATGTGCGTATAAGTCAAAACTGGCCTACCGCAGGCCGACTTTACATCACGCACTCATCGGTAACTTTTATTAATATTGTGTGGGTATACGTATTAAACATACACGGGTAAAAAATCAAGAAACGGGCTCACAGTGAAGGAATATGACCCAATATTTTAGATATGTCTAGTAGAACATCCGTGGCAGAGTGGTGTAAGCGCTTGACATAGTTATTAGTCTACGCTCGGTGTCGTCGTGAGTTCGATCCCCACTGAGGAATTCAGTTTTACTGTTTTTTACCTTTTTTACTTTTTGTTTTATAAAATTAAGTTTGTGACCAATAAAATCACATAAACAAAAAAGTAGAAAGGTAATTAAATAAAAACAATAAAATAATTTGTTTTAGTTTTATTTATTAGTTAGACAATTTATTTGTTGCTTATGGATGGACGTAAATAATTTATTGAAGTAGGGTGGTATCTAAATTGAATCGAAAGTAAAATTAGCTGGGAAGTGAATCAACATGTTAGATAGTAAGAAATTATGGCAACTTCTATCTGCATAACAATAACATCACTTCACCAGACTTTTAACAATACGAATTGTTGTTTAAAACAGAGGAATACAGCAAGTTGTATATATAACAAATAAAAATAATGCTAAGTTTTACATTTGTTCACACAAACATGAACATTATGTATATAACGATAAGGTTCACAATCGTTTAATATTTAAAATAAATTCTACTAATTTAGTTATTAAATTCATTATAATTATCTTTCACCACCTTTTCTCCATAATATTTCACGCCCATCCTTAATCAACTTGAAAGTTTTTTCGTCGCTACAAATCACCACATTGTTCTTCCAATCAAAATTAAAATAATTATGACCTAGCGAACTGTAGTCGGCGTCGTCGATGCGCAGTGGACAGTAAAATCTTCCGCGCTGGCTTGCTGCAGCGTGAACCAGCAGAACGCAGGTGATTTCTCACCGTTTGTAAGCACACATTGTGTGCTGTAGCTGTGACGCGTGTTGGCAATCGGAATGAACTAGCTTTGTGCTTTGCCACGATGTCATGGTGTCGAGCTGATGAATTCGCTTTTGATTTTGGCCCACGTCGAAGATTTTCCACGTCTCCAGAATCCGCATATCGGTGGACCCATAATTGCTCGGTTCTTCTCTGTGAATATAAAACAAAACAGTATTTAAAATACCTACTTCTACTAAAATACCTAGGATAATAGTTATTTTTAACCGACTTCTAAAAAAGAAGGAGGTTCTCAATTCGGATGTTTGTATTTTTTTTTTTTATGTTTGTTCGGGCATAACTCCGTCACTTGCTAAACGATTTGAAAAACTCCTTCTGTGTTGAAAAGGGTATACTTCCGAAATGGTCCCATAATTTTTTTTTTCGAAATCGGATAAGCGGTTTTTGAAAAATCAACAAAACTCGAAAAAAAACTACATTGTCCACATTGACCCATGAACATATTGTGAACCACTAAAAAGTGAAAAAAATAAAAACTTTTTAACAAAAAATAAAACCGACTTCAAAAAAAAACACAAAAAAGTGAAAAATAAACTTTAGAAGAAAAACCAGTCTCTGAAGTTGGTGGCAAAAAAATGAAATCAAACAAACAAAAGTCACCGACTTCAGAGACTGATTTTTCTTCTAAAGTTTATTTTTCACATTTTTGTGTTTTTTTTTTTTGAAGTCGGTTTTACTTTTTTATAGTAAACTAGCTGACCCCGGCAAACGTTGTTTTGCCATATAAAAAATTTCAGAAAAAAAAAAAAGATGAAAAATAGATGTTGGCCGATTCTCATAGATACCCGATATGCACAAAAAATTTCATCAAAATCGGTCAAGCCGTTTCGGAGGAGTTTGGCATCGAAAACTGTGACACGAGAATTTTATATATTAGATAGTAATATTTATGTATACTTAAAAAATAAAATTATGCTTTCATATAGGTATATATAATTAATGTTATTTATATACAATAATTATATAAAATACTTTTAAATATATACCTATTATATACCTTAAACTATATAATAATATACCTCTATTAGCAAACAAAATGGGCTATTATAACAATGGTTAATGCACTTTAGTTAACTTAATGTATACCTATCTATTAAATGATGAAATAATATTAATTTGGTTTATATGTAACTATATATACCATATATAAACTATAATACATACACACTTCTATATACACCAAATTAATATTATTTATTTTCAATAATCATATGCATAGATACACTACAAGTTAAAATACTTTTAGATATGGTTTAAATATACATTAGTAAACAAAAATGGGCTATTATAACAATGTTAACGCACTAAAGTTACGTTAATTTTATTAATTCATACGTAAACATAAAAGTTATTATTTGTTACTTACCGATATCAATAAGCGCCTTGCAATTTCACTAATAAATAAGGTTTGCTCATGCAAAAGAACGATTTCTGCCTTTTTAACGTTGTTTAATGATGCATGTTTGGATTCACAGAAATAAATTACAAATGAATACTAGAGTAATTCTGTGTTATCAATAAACTAAGTAGGTAATGCAAATAATCGTAGATTGACCACTAAGACTGCAATTTTTTTATAAATGAAGGTGTTTGAAAACAATTTTATTTTTAAATTGTCGGTAGTTAGTTTATAAGCAGCCGAAATAAAATGGACTGAGAGTGTCGTAGTTCTCAAACGTTGCAAACTTCATAACTCATCCATGAACGGGATTGAATCGTAAAAGATTCTACTTTAAATAATGTTTTAACAAAATAATGATTACAAAAAGAAAAGCAGCACCCGTGGTTTGATCTTACGACTCCTCGTTCGTTAACCAAAGGTGTTAACTATTGTGCCAAGATTGCTATAGTTGCATTAGCGAAATATTATATCTGATTCAGTGACAAATGAATGATTACTATAATATATTGGTATAATATGGTATTATTGATGTGCCGCACGCACACTAATAAAGACAGAGCTCGCTTGCTTTACTCAGTGTTTGTGTGGCATAACTATTTCACACATGTAAAGGTTAAACTCATTAGCTAGTGTGCGTGATGTATACTTATTAGCTGTGTTTTGTGTACCTCCTCCAAGACTCTAAGACAAGAGTCTTCCGACGATATGTACCTTCATCGTTTGGAGAGCTGTTAAAAAAAAAAAACACAAAATATACGCACCTGTGTACGAATCCACAAAGACGTAGTGAACTCGGGTCGTCACCGGGTCAGCTTACCACCACAAATAAATAAATAAAAAAAAACTACTATTTCGTTGTTGACAGACTAATGGTCCTAATATTTGAAGAGATACGCGGGTAAACAAATGGCGCGCAGAAGATCGCACAAGGTTTCACGTTGACTAGGTCATGGTGCGCAGGGTCGTTCGTCGATTCGCACTACGAGCGCAGACTTCTCTTCGTAAACGCAAAATAATAATAGTAATTCAAACGATTTTAAATGTTAACTTTATTATTTTCATCATATAAAAAAAACAAAAATGATACTAAAATAATCCGTGAACCCGACTGTCCGTATAAGTAAACACATTGAACTAAGGTAACGAAACAAGTAAAACTGTTAAACTTATGTACTTAATTTTGTATGAAAGTTTTTTTTTATTTATTTTTTTATAGTGATATTTTGAGCCTCAGCCGTGTCTAAGGGCGCGAGTGCTGCCTGAAACGACGGCGTGCGACTGACGTTCCGGTGCGGATTCGCATCCCTTATATTATATGCGGGGAGCGCCCCGCAAAACATCCCCTAACGGCCGCCCTGTACCATGAGACTTTCAGCAACGAAAAGTCGATCTACAGTATTTTTAACATAAAATTTGATTGCAAACTAGAGCAGCATCAAGTATTTAATATGCAATGTGAAATCGGTAAAATAACTGAACATTTTATTGTATAGTAATGAACTATAAGCGGAGAAAAAGGACGTCGCGGTTTGTCATAATTAATGTTTCAGGAACGGACTAACTTTATTAGTGCACTGAAACTGGATTGTTCCAGAGCCGAACATTTGTTGGTGTTACACGGATCGTCAACCCCGAGTTACATTGGAAAAGAGCAGGAAGATAATTATGATGACTTTTCAGCCCCGGTGTCAAATTGATACTAGTAGATAGCAGTCTCTACCAATTCGACACCGGGGCCCGGGGCTAAAATAGTATATTTCATTATAAGTGCGGAAAGCCTGTCATTGCAAAGAGTTCCGACAAATGTCTACCCGAGCCGAGGCACAGCCGACGGCGAGGGTCGACAGTCGGAACAAGTTGCAATGACGGTTCCGCACGTGTTGCGAAAAAATGAAGCAATTTAATAAAATAATAAAACCTTAATTAAACTCGCAAAGAACATTTTTGGAAAATGGCGCCAACCGTATAAGAATATAAGCAGAGTTTTTTTTTTGTTTTCTCACCCATTCTGGGTAGGCAAAGGGAACTATGCCCCTACAGCCAAGTCTTCAGTAGATTTTTTTTATTGATATGAAAGAAAAATGAAATTTAATGAGATGAAATGGAATGAAACCTTTAACTCATTGAATCAAATAATTAAATCTGATATGGAAACAAATTAGTAGCTTCTTTAGACATGAATCATAAAAACTTCTATGATTTTTTTTAGTAAAAACTTTGTGGTTGGTTTTTTTTAATGGACATTATTTTGACAGTTGGGAAAGAGAACGCACGAGTTCGGAAATGGTAAAGAAAAAGCACGAGTACGTAATAGCCCACATCCCGAACGCTATACGTCCCTGCAATACGCCACTTTTTGAGCAACTGTATTAAAAAGTTCATTCCAACATGGATCGATTGATTGTGCGTCGGTAGACTGCAGTGTCCTGCCGCAATTCTATTTATAAAAATAACACTTTTATAGATGAGAATCAATGATCTTCACTACTTATCAAAAAAAGTACTCCGCCGCGTCTGTCTGTTCGTGATAAACTCAAAAACTACTGCAACGGTATTAATGCTGTTTTCACCAGTGGATTCTGGTTCTCGAGGATGGTTTCAGTACAATTTTTTTTTCTGAATTGAACCCATATGGGAGTTAAATAGGGGATAAAAGTTTGTTCGGACATTATTCGACAGAGTGCATGTCGAATGTGCATGGGCCAAGCCGCGGGCAAAAAAAAGCTAGGTACTAATATTAATCTATATAATTATATAAAAATGTTATGTTGGTTTGTGTACGCTTCAAAAACTCAAAAAGTTCTGCACCGATAGAACTGAAATTTTAGAATGATATATAATCCGCAACAAGGATATATAAAAATGTTATGTTGGTTTGTGTACGCTTCAAAAACTCAAAAAGTTTTGCACCGATAGAGCTGAAATTTTAGAATGATATATAATCCGCATCAAGGATTGTTTTTACAGTATCCACGCGGGCGAAGCCGCGGGCATCAGCTAGTTTTATTATAAAAAGAATGGTTAGTCTAATAAGTGCTTACTACTGAGACACATGACACCAACTTCTTCTGAGTAAAGGTGCGCATAAACCAGTAATTTTTTGAGCAATATTGCTCAACAACTCAAATGGATCAATCTGGAGTTATTATAGAGAAATGCTGCAATTATTTCGACATCATTGCTTCTAATTGCTCCATAAAGTCCATATATTCCGTATAGTTATGTCGCTGCGCTAATACGAATTGCCATCATTGCACCGTAAGAGGGAGGGCGATAGCTGGCCCAACTCGGGTTTTTAAACGTGGGTTTGTATGTTTGTTAAATGTATGACATGTTGTAAATGGGCCCTTCACGACCCGCCCCGATCAAAAAATCATTCCGCTAAAATTATTGGGGACTTTTATTCTGTCTGAAAAATAACGGTTTACAGTAGCGCTCGAAATGTACGTACACGAACATCATCTTTACCAATTATGCTGGTATCGGTTTCCAGTCTAAAGGGATGCAGCGAGTATACCTGTATTCTACATGGAGCGACTGCCTAGCTGACCTCCACTACCCTTGGTAAGTCTAGTTGTCAGAATTTCATGCCACTGACTACCGGTAACGAGTTTGAACGATTTACAAATGTCAACCACCCGCGGATTAACCTAGGCAAGTACGGTTTAACCTGAAGATCGAGCCGAACGGCTGTTATTATTTAGCCAAGAGCCAAGTCAAGGTAGATGTACGTCATCATCATCGTATTAAAATAATATTATAACATTACCTGTATTTACTTTTTAAAATCGTGACAGATTTAGTAACCCGACAGTAAGAAAACTTTATGCGGGTTCGATTCCCGCACCGAACAAATATTTGTAGTACCGGTAGTTGTTTCGGGTCTAGCTGGTGTATTTGAGTTTAAATGATTATAAACCACTTCTAAGATACAGGAGCCGATTAGTATTGGGGCCAACTTTGCCTCTGGCACTTCAACAAGACGCGGCATACGACAAGTTAGAACTTAGAAGCTTTAATTCAGTGGAGGATTTATTATTACACTGTCGCGCGACGATCATTAATTATTTTTAATTGTTTTTATACCAACGATATTTGTTACCAAAACAATCACAGAAAAACAACTATTTATTATTAACAACAATTACAAAACATAATTAGTATAATGTTACAAAATTATGAGCACCATGTATGTAACCCAATATTTCTATTATTATGTTTTCTTACTAATTTCACCATAACACCCACACGTGTTACGCCACAAAGCGGGCAATAAAATATACATAGTCCGGTCAATTTAGACCAAAAAATGAGAGTGAAGTTACATAAAGTCCCAACAAGCTGAATTTCTGTGAAATTGTTCAAAACATAATTAAAAACAATGTCTAGAAGTTCCCCATCATTCCCGTTTATGGAAAAAAAATTATTCAAGGTCAAAGGTAACAAAAATGAGATTTTCGCGATTTTCAGCAAAACGGTAAGTTTTATCATAAAAGTACCTCTGACAAAAATTGTAGATCATAAAATTTTCTACAAAAATGTGCTACATTATTATTTTCTAAGAGATATCGCGATTCTAACAGTCACATTATTCTTCACTACATAGTATAAAATAAAGTCGCTTTCTCGGTCCCTACCCAACAAGCAAATTAGTCATATAAGGTTGAGTTTATTCAGCTATTCGGTGTTATAAAAGTCGAGTAAGTGTGAATTATTCAGCATGTGTCGTATAAAAGTATCATATGTAGCATTTTAGTTATTCAGCATTTAGGTCGCATAATGATGCTGAGTAAACGTTTACTCAGCGTCCTTATATGACTAAAGTGTCATATAAGATTTTGCTGAATAAGTAGCTAGTATACGACGCTTATGTCGAGTAGAAGCATAATATATAGCTTTCTTGTGACAAGTCGAGTAAAAGCAACGTCGTTGCTTTTATACTGCTATTATGTTGTATAAGTTAGCATTTATACGACTATTACAAGCCTAAAATGTCGTATAATTTATTCCATGGTATCATGGCGGTTATACTGCTAATTTTCTGTATAAGAAGCTATTATACCGCCTGTTAGCAGTAAAAATGTGGTGTACAAATGAATATTGATATAAAAATATTTGTTATTATATTCATATTACTAAGAATTAAAGGGGGGCGTTAAATATTTATGATATAACCTAGTATATTTCATCAGAAAACTTACCTTCGCAATACTTAGCAAACCTATGCGTGAGTTTACGTTTAAGTCTGCTAAATAAATTGTACTTACCGATGTATTATAATTTTTTATAATTTTTAAAACACAACACGACGACGCACTTGATTAAATAAACATGACATATTAAAGTCATATAAGTTACAGTTATAGCGCAACTTAAGCTTGTAACAGTCACTCCGGCGACAATTACGTGACGATTTAGCTGAATAAATTGCTTTTATACGATGTCTATGTGACTGAATTGCTGAATATAATGGGCCCAAATCGCGTTGTATAAACGTTTTCATTACGTTTATACGACTTCTATTAGGAGCCAAAATACTGAATAATTTGCGTTGCCGCGACTACTACACGACATATTTTTGCTAGTTGGGTATGTCCCTTTGTATGCTTAAATCTTTAAAACTACGCAACGGATTTTGATGCGGTTTTTTTAAATAGATAGAGTGATTCAAGAGGAAGGTTGATATGTATAATAACATCCATTTGCACCCGTGCGAAGCCGGGGCGGGTCGCTAGTTATGTATAAAAGCGAAAGGTAACTCACTCCTCACGAGATCTCGAAAACCGCTATAGGTATAAAGATGTTTTTTGGACAGGAGGTAGTTTATAGTTAGTAAACGTCCGCTAAGAACGGATTTTGCGACAGGGCCGTATTAGGGTGATCTTAGGGCCCTCGCAAGTTTGAATGAAAGTCCTTCATTTTTTGTGCTACAATCTTGATTTTTGGCAGAGACGTAGTTTATAGTCAGTAGACGTCTGCTATGCATTAATTTTCTGACAGGGCTGAATTAGGGTGGTCTATGAGTTTTTGCAAGTTCTGATTCATACAAACTTGCGTGGGCCCTTAGACCACCCTAATCCGGCCCTATCGCAAAATCCGTTCTTAGCGGACGTCTACTAACTATTAACTACCTCCTTGCCAAAAATCATATTTATACGTCCAGCGGTTTTCGAGATTTCGTGAGGAGTGAGTTACCTTTTGCTTTTATATAAAGGCTCTTAGAATCGCGATATCTCAGGAATGGTAACTTTTAGAAAATAATACTGAAAGGCATTTTTGTAGAGAATTTTAAGATCTACAACTTTGGGTTGAGGTTTTTTTTGATAAAACTTACCGTTTTCGAGAAAAAAACAAAAAATCTCAAATTTTGACCTTTGACACCGAATATTTTTTTTTCCTTAAACGGGAATGATGGGGAACTTCTAGACATTGTTTATAATTAGGTTTTGAACAATTTCACAGAAATTCAGCTTGTTGGGACTTTATGTAACTTCGAATGTCTAAATTGACCGGACTAACAATGTACTAAAGATGATACGTGATCACAATGATTGTTGCATATTATTTGTCTTGTTTGTTTTACATTGTGATAAGCCCGTCACTGCAACTCCAGAAAGCCAGAATCAACAGTCGCCACTGTTGATTATGGCTTTCAGGAGTTGCATAAAAGCGCAAGACAACGAAGCTCGGCGAAGTCCCAGTGAAATAAATGAAATAAAAAAGGTTTTGTATATAAAACAAACTTACCAGCCAGAGTAAGAGAAGATTCCCGAGTAGAAGGCTACCGACCAGTCGCTGACCGAAGACTTCGTGCCTCCCCATCCATCTTCAAAGTGTTCCGTTCCACCTAAACAACAAAATAAAATACACATTAGTACTAGGCACCAGATCAACTATTATTTAATGATTGTTATGATTAGTAACTATAATGTTGCGTTTGGTGTTGTATTTATTTTGTGTGACGTATCTATTCTAATTTGGGTTAAGTGATTATGTGGTACCTAAAATAAATGTAGTTCCATTTTGTTACTTGAGAAACTAAACTCGCCAGAAACTAGCTAGACTGGACGTTTCTCTTTTGCATTGCCGAGCATTCGGTCAGTGAGCCAGAAAGTTGCAATTACATAGTTGCCCATTTCAAAACAAGATCTCTATGGAGAAGATATTACAAAATCACATTTTTTTTTTCATTAATCCCTTATAGTTGCGAGAGACAGCCCTTTTTTTGGAGTGTAGGGAATCATCAAATGGCTCGTCCCGCTCTGGGTGGAGAGGTAGGGAGTGTCAGACTTCAACTGACTAAAACCACCCATGTTCCTTCTTAGCCCTTTGTGTCCGAGGCCGCAGTATCTCTTTCGGACAACCCGCAGCGAGAGACTAGTCTGAGACGTTTATACATGCGTCGATGAAAAACGAGTATTAATGACAAAGGTAAGGTACCTTACGTATTAAGTTTTCACCCACACACATCAACCATGCGAAGTCTTCAGTGGTTGTCTGAGCACAAGTAATCGCAACTCTATCGTGAGAAACCTTACACAAATAAAACTTGATTTATATTACATGTAGTTGCGGAGACAGTCTTCCTTACAATCTTACATCCGCTCCCCCATATTGAATGTCTTGACTTCGTCACGGATCTTTGTATTGGCTTTAATCCTAGTTAAGAGACGAAAGGAATAATTTAGATTTGATTCAAAGATTCCAATACCTCCTTCCTACTTCTATACTCCTGGTAGTTTGGACCGTAGTTGTACCCTAAACTGTGTGATAGAACGAATGAGAAACTTGAGTCCCGCTGGTTTTACGATTTTGCCCACCCTCGTAGAACTAGTGGGAACGAAAAAATTCATTGACTTTTCGTTCCCATTAGTTCTACGTTTTCGTACCACCTTGAATCGTAGAACTAGTGAAAAATATTTAAAAAAAAAAGTATAAGTTTATCTATGTAGACTAAGGTATTATTGGTGCAGTTTTCGGAGAATTGTTTTTATTCTATCTCTACATAATGTAAAGTTGCAAGCACGTTTAAAAGAGTACATAGTACGTTTAGCTTGGTTTAGCTACACTATATTACGGAATAGCAGACCTATTTCGTAATAACGGTTGAGAAAGTAGACACCGTTATTTAAAAAAAAAATCAACAAAACAATAAGAAAAAACAACAATCAAAAAAATCGACTTTAACTTTACTAAGTGTTTACTTATTAATGACGGTACATAATCATAATGAGTAGCCGTCAGATGTTAAAACAGCTGGGAACACAGCAGAAGTATTGGAAACGGGTTGGTTGTAGGATGTGGCGGTTTACTTACAGTGTTTCTTACACCGTTTCGAGAGCACTGGATATGATATTGTATTATTAGTTTCATAAAATAGCGATCCGGGCAGCCACCCGGATCAACCATGCCAAGTGTTCGGTAATTGATTTTGGTCAGAGAATAAATCGTTCCATTTGAGAAGCCCTATAAGTACACAACCTTCTGACAAGCCCGAACAATAATTTAAAGATGACCTACGTAAATGATTGGTCAGACATAGAGATGTGCCGTTGCCGGCAATATTGCCCGAAGTGGGAATTTTGTTGGCAAAATTGCCGTGAAAGGAAATATTCGGGGAATATTTCTTAATAGGGGATCGGACAGGGTCAAAATAATATGATTCTGTTTAGTCCGTAAGTTAGATTATCGAAAAATATTGAATACGTGTTTTTTGTTTTATCAAATCAATAAAAAATGACGAAGATAAAACGTGTCAAAGATCTTGGAGTGGGGCTTGAAACGTCACTTGTGTCGTGAAAATGTACTATCATATGACGTCACACGAGTTTTCAAAGCACGGTATCGTCTTCATTTTAAGTTTACGTGAAAAAAGGTGTCCAATAATTTTTGGAAATCTATCTGACGGACTAATTAGTTTTTTTTTGTCCGATCCCCTATTATAAGTCAAATTAAGTACGGAAACTACTTATATAATACACTTATAATTAGCATTTATAGGCCCTAATCTACATTAACCGGCAACTTTGGCAATATTTCCAATGATGCTGGCAATTTTGGTAAATTACTGGCAGTGGTAATTTGCCACCAGGCACATCACATCACTAGTCAGACATCACAATTGTGTAATAACAAGGGCCCGGGTTGCCTGGGTCGTTACCCTGTCAAGTCGACGACCGTTACACACGTTAAGTTGAGAACTCTTACAACACCATAATTCTGAAATACTTTGCGGAAAATACGGGTAGTATTTTCCGCAAAGTATTTCACAATTATGCTGTGGGGTTTGTTTCACATGAAGCTTCACAAATACTTTTTAAAAGTTTTTAAAGAAAAATTATTAAGTTTGCACTTTCCAGACGAAACCCGCCAATGCCCAGTGGCATTTGTTTATTAGTCTGGCCCAAAAAAAACGTTTTAAAAATGCGTGAGAGAATATAAAAAATAGCATGGTTTAGGCGCAAAATGCCAAATTCTCAAAATGGCAACAGAGTCGCAAAAGGACAAATTCTCAAAATGGACATTATTCTCAAAAAGCCTAATTCTCAATGTTACGTAACGCTTAGTTCAAACGCCCTACTCTCCCCTGTTATGCATCGTAACGTAACGTTTTCGTAATAAGATCGTCGTCATCATAAGATAATCAATTGCTGTGATTCAAATAGGAAAAGTAATATTTTTATAATAATTTCACGCGTACGCGAAAGGTCGCGGACAACAGCGTAGTACAGGCAGCAGCACCAATATGTATACAATTTACGACTACTGTATTGATTTCATTTTCACATTACGTTACAAAACTAATATTTGGAACCCAAACTCATACTATCTAAAAAAGGTCATATTTGTAAAGTTACAATAGTTATTTCACGAGAAATTCGTGTTGACCTTTTCCAAATGTAAACATAATTACTCGTGACTATACATGGACTAATGAAATAACTTTTGTATAAAAAACATTGGTATTTTCCATAACAATAGACGCCACAGGTGATCAACGTGATTGGCAAAACAAAACGCAATCAACTTATCAACATGTACGATAAAACAAAACGAAAAGTTGTGAATTTTCAAAAGTCATAGAACAAAAGTTGTTCACTTTCATGATCTGAGTCACCCAATGAGGTCTTGCTATTAAGTAGTAATCATTTTGAACGAGCAAACAAAGGGATTACACCTCCCAATACCATGTATGTAATTTATTGATGGGAACTATATTTTCTATCACCAAAATTTATATTTGTCATCAAGTTGTATCACCTAATAAATAGATCTATCGCCACCTTTTTTTTGTTGGTCTGAGATCGCCACGAAATATTTTCGTTCTCAGATAAACAAAAATTGTTCTCAGGTATGAATTATCAAATTAATGTTAATATATTATGTGTAAAATAAGAGATCGATAACCAATAAAATTATATTGCATTACATGAATATAAACTTCGTTCTTATAATAACAGTTTTGTTACTTAAATAATAGCTCTGTGCTCAGAATGGTAGATCTGTCACCAAATAAATTTTATGGGCGGCATGGGCACCGGGCCGTAGGCCGACGAAGGAGGCCGGCGGAGGCCCGGCACTTCGGGGACAGAAGATATTAGCGTTATATATATACGCGAGCGAAGCGAGCGCGCGTCATGGAGTACATATGCGTTGCATGTACGAGTGAGTGACAGAGCGGTGTTAATTTTCTAGTAACATAATATGATTTATTGGTGATCTCTTTAAATTAGTTTGCTTAAATACTTATTAGGACACACCTATTATAATACATACAAAAACATTTATTTGGTACTAGACCTTATATCTCAGGATTTTAGGTGATTTATTGTGGAACTGATTTTGCATTGTTTGGTGACTACATTTTGGGGACAGATCTACTATTTTGAGGACAAACCCTATTATTTAAGAAACACAAAACTAATTAAATTGGTGATAGCTTAAATGATACCCTTTATTGATTGCTCTGACTTGATATGTACGGTCGTCGGGGCGTTACACTAAGGGTTGCCAATCATACTTTATAATAACGTATCCTACTTTATTTTTGGTAATTATACTTTATACTTTTACATAGAAATAAAGTTTGCAAAAATACTTTATTTTCAACTTTTACTAAGATGCGTAGAACGATATAAGTACCTACCAGTACCTACCTACTCATTATGGGTACAGTACAGGTGACATTCTGACATTTGTCACAGATGTCACTCAATTCACTCGCTATCGACGAAATTGTACAAAAATGGTCCGTTGGTTTTGTTATAAAGTAAACATTAATGCTTAAAATGGCGAGTGATTCTGATAGCGACACACCAGTGACTCCTAAAAAAGCTAAAATAGCAAAATATCATTACATTCAGTAATGAATCTTAAGTGGCGGGAAGAGAGAAATAGAGCATCAATAAATTTAATTTTAAACGAATTGTTTATTTAAAATTTTAAATGTTAATTGTCAACCAAGCTTTGCAACATTTAAAGTTAACAAAAAAATGTTAGCATGTGCTAAAAGCACACTAAAATACGTTTTTAAATAATAATAATAATAATTTATTTATTTCAGATAACAATGATCCATTATGGTTAGTAACAAACGGAACTTATAAACTATGTTAGTAGGCAATAATAATTAAAGCAAAACAAAAAAAAAATTAAAAATACTTTTTTTTCCTCCTATTAAGTACTTTATTTTTTCCTATCCAAACCAGTTTATAGTTGTTTTAGTCAAAAAAAGTTCGCAACCCTAGTTACACTGCTCCCCCCTGTGGTGTTGATCTACCCCCTAGATAGCAAGCTAACAAGGTGCCTCTTAATATAATATTCTAGAGATTATTAATTTTCCCAACAATCATCGATAAGTAGAAAATTTATATTGAGTTCTGATGCCTTTATCAAGAAATAGTCCGCCTAGTCGCCTCTTACTAAGAAAAAATAATAAAGTAAGCTGAAGCACCTGCACTATTTTATATTTAATCTCCATTCAATTACATTAATTCCTAAAGGAGATGGCTAAATTCAGTTAGGACGAGTGAAGCAAGCATCTATAAACATGACACTTAGCAAAATGCAACGCTGAATAGCTGAATATTAGTATTTCATATAAAAAACACTTTCGGAAGTTGATCATATGTTGAAAATAGTGAAAATAAAATCGTTTAGCTCCTACGTCAATACGTATAAAACTGCAAACAAATGTCATTGCTATGAACTTTTACTTAGGCATTTGGATGTATCTGCATTGAAATTGATATAATTGTATTATAGACTAAACGAGCCACCCCGGTTTCACGTCGTGGTACTTTAGTAAATATACACAAAGGGGTAATTGCACCTAAAAATGTAATACAACGGCCTTTCTGCAATCCGCGCAAAAATTACTCCCACCCGCGTGTTTACTCTTGTAAAACCTAACGGACTCATCCAAATGAGTAAAATAAAGACGGTTTTCGCAGACAATGTTCCTATGGTGGTGTTCTGTCTGTGTCGAGTAGCGAGAGGTCCGTAAGTAGGCGAGCGAGGGTCATTGAAAATCCAAAATAAATATGCACAACGAACATGCAAACGGCAAAGCATTAAAACGACATCTGACATATGACGTTTGATTTTTTTAGTGATGGGATTGAAATTCAAGTGTAGCAAAATCGATACAATAATAATGGGCTGAACATAAAAAATATTGAAAATAAAACAACAAAAATGTGAATTATTTTATTCTATTCTGTTATTCTTAAAAGAACATTATCTAAAAATGAAGCCGGAGCGGATAGCGTGTTCTGATGTCTAGCCCATCCCAGATACCAGATCACTGTCATTACATGACAGCAACAGCCCAGAGTTCTGTTCCCCACAATACAGCTGCAGTAATATGACAGTATGTCATCCAGAGGATTATTAATTGTAGTTTGGCTTTCATATAAAATATACACGTAGTATATTTTTTGTCTAATATGCCTTGATCTTATTCGGCCTCTTAAAAGTTGAGGTCTTGATCCCACTAAATGTATTAATCTTTCAAGATCCGGGTACACTTCGATATCATAAGTACCATTTGCTCTAATATGCTCTCCGTAGTATGACCGAGCTTGTTTAACCTGATATGGTCCTAATGCCATCACAATAAAAAAATCCAAATCCTTATTTTTAGAGATGAGAAGATACAAGTGTAACAGAATCAATAAAATAATCAAAGTGATTAAAAGAAACAAATAGAACTACTTTTTGCCGATCACTATTCATCAGTTCATATTTTTCGACGCAAAATATGTAGCACGATTAAACGAATAACCATACTTCGAAGCTGTCCCTTATTTTATTTTATTTTGATTTAATTAAGTGTAATTGGGAAGAATCGACTGTCACTTTAACACAACCCCATTTTCAAAACACAATAACAAGGAACTAAATAAGACACTGAATTGCACGCCATAGATTCCCACCAAGAACTCTGATTACCACTTCTTAGTTTCAGAAAATAAATCGTTTTGATAACTGTTATCAAAAATCGATATAATTACTGCTTCGATTTGACATTCTGAAAATCGATATGGTCCATCCTTAGCTTGCAGTTGCTATAGCAACTAACAGCTGTATTACAAGTATTTCACCATTTTATGCAATGATATTATAAATAAAAAGAGGTAGATATCGCATTAGTACGCACAAATTGTTGAGGACAAACTAAGGCAATTGTTGCAGTTTAGCAACTAGCTATCTCTTTCTATCTTATATGTTCCGTATTATCTATCGCTGTCGTAGAACGCAACGATATCTGCATTCAGTATGAACATGGCGTATCTTTCTTTATAATATCATTGATTTTATGTCAATGTAGAGAGAGAGATTTTGAGATTTAATTTTTGCTTTTTCTTAAGTTCACGCAACTTCTATGAAATTATTTAACTCTAAATAATTAATGTTTGATTGTTTAAATACTACGAGTCAGTGTGGAATTCCTATAGATGCTGGAGGCAGTCATTTAGCCATCTCCTTTTTCTATCATGATAACTCCAAATAAGCGTGATCACTCATGCTATTCATGCCTTGAGAAACACGGTAAGCCGTTGGTCCCTGTGGTGTCAATTGTAGATATTTCGATAGTCGTTAAAGGAAGTCGGTGGCCCGTAAGTCTGAAAACCAGTCTGAGTACTAACTGAGTTGTGGAGGTCAGATATGTAGTCCGCTCCATTTATAATACTAGTACTCAACTGCATCCGGTTAGACTGGGAGCCGATCCCAAATAGCTGCGAATAGGCTAGAGAGATGATGACGATTTGAGTAGGTATGCCCAGCGATGGGATTGGGCAGCCCAACAGTACCAGTAACTTGACACCCACTTAAGCCCAATCATGTATAATTAAACAGTTGGGTCTATGGCAGCAAGAACATGTTTAATTCTCACAAGACAATCTTCATCATGCTAATTGACTCTTAACAAAACAGTAATTAAAATCGTTCATGTTACGAGTAGGTATACTACGATCAGCATGGCTTCAGTATGTAGTGGGCAAAGCTGTGATCGAGGGGCGTCCAAGGACTAAAAATAGACGAGTTGGTTGTTCGGCAGCGAGATGGGAAGACGATACTGTAGCCATAGCGGGAATATCCTGGATGAGGCTGGCACAAGAACGTAGAGCTTGGGACAATCAAAAAGAGGTATATGCCCAGCACTGGGTGTAGTCGGGTTGTGGATGATGATGATGATGCAGTGGGCATCAGACTTGAGTCAGAGTCGTGGCGGCCCAGGGCTCAGTTTGTGTCTAAAGATGATGTGTTTTTAAAACCACTGATTACGAAACCATTAAGAGAAAAATAATGTAACCACCATCCAACAATATTGAAGAATATTGGCCTCCCTACACACCAACGAAACGTAGTCAAAAATTCTTTTACTGTTAATGAATGATTTACTCTGTTTTCATTATTATTTCCCTAGTAGCATTTGTATCAAAACTTTAAATTTAATTGTTTTTTTTTTAATTTTTTGTTCCTAATTTATTGTACACCTAGATTTAAGTTAGCAACTAAGCGGTAATCTGGCGTCTTTGTTGTCAATCTGGCTGATCCAGTCTGACGAAACATGGGCCACATCCTCTCGCCGGGAGAAGAGCTGTTGTGACTCGGCCGTGCCAACGGTACAGGCCGATAACGCTACTTGAATCAAATCGAATTCGATTCGGTTCGATTCAAGTAATCGATCGACAAGCAATTAAAAATCTATTTCGAAATACCTGACTGAAAACGAGATTTAAAATGTTCTACGAATAAATAGTTGAAAACCAGCGTCGGGCACTAGTTGCTTGGCACTTTGCTGAACTGGGTGCTTACTCTTTTTTTTTTTTTGGTGGGTGGAAAATCATCGAATGACCCCCCCCCCGCTCTTGGGCAGAGCGAAGGGGAGTGTCAGACTTCTACTGACTAAAAACCGAACCCATGTTCCTTCTTTGCCCTTGCGCCGAGGCCACGTAATCTAGTACAAAATACCGCGGCCCCGACGGGTGGGTGCTTACTCTGGAATATAATTTCGATAGATCGACATTGGTCAAACGTCAGTTGGTTGAGTTAAACGTCAGGGATTGGCTAGACTCAGTGAGTCCAGCCAATGCCTGACGTTTGACTGACAATTCCAATGTCGATCTATCGGAATTATATTCGAGAGTAAGCACACTGGTCCTATTTGGCGCAGCCGTGAGATACACACTCTTTTTCGTGTTTAGTTCTTAGTTTTCTTATTAAGTATTTTTTTTTTATTTTGTTGTGTGCACTTGTGGCATGTGCCAAATAAATACGTTTTCTTTCTTTCTTTCTTTTCTTACGAAAACGATAAAGCCTAGTGCAATATCGTTTTCGCAATTCCATTTTACGCTAAAAGGTTTTGAGCCACTGACTGCCTGTAACGACTGTCACAAGATCTACAATAGGGGATCGGACAAAAAAAAACTAATTAGTCCGTCAGATAGATTTCCAAAAAGGGTACCATCTATCTGGCAGAAACTTGACGCACCGAAACTTATTTGGCATAACACACTTGGCATATTCTTCTTTGAACGAATGTGTTTATGGCAGAACAATTATTTAATAGAATACTCATTTCGCAGAATGTTTTAAATAGCCGTATTTTCAATGGCATACTTTTATGATGGCAGAATTTTATTTGGTAGATTTTTATAAGGTATAACGACCGTCTCGCGAAAGTATCCTTTATGGGCGGCATGGGCACCGGGCCGTAGGCCGACGAAGGAGGCCGGCGGAGGCCCGGCACTTCGGGGACAGAAGATATTAGTGTTATTTAATATGCGAGCGAAGCGAGCGCGCGTCATGGAGTACATGCGTTGCATGTATGAGTGACGTCATTATTATTATTAATAATAATAATAATTATTATTATTTTTGACATACCAACATTTAATGTTCTCAGCTAGAAATTTTAGCCGGGGTGAGCTGATAATAATGATTAATAATAATAATAATTATTATTATTGCATGTTACACGTAAGTATGCATGTATGAAATGAAATGCATGCCAAAAGACGATTCTGATTATGAATTTTCGGCGAAATGATGGTTCTGGAAATGAAGTTTATGCTCAAAGATGATTCTGACTTACAAAATTATGCGTTTTGAATTTATGGTAAATGAGTGTATGCCAAATGATTTTCTGCGAAATGAAGTTTCTGCCATCCACTGTTATGCAAAACAAAATTCGGGCATAAAAAATTCTGCCAAAAAAGGTAGACCCTTCCAAAAATTATTGGACACGTATTTTTTCTTTTTTCACGTAAACTTAAAATGAAGACGATACAGTGCTTTGAAAACTTGTGTGACGTCATATGATTGTACATTTTGACGACACAAGTGACGTTTCAAGCCCCACTCCAAGATCTTTGACGCGTTTTATCTTCGTAATTTTTTATTGATTTGATAGATTTGATAAAACAAAAAACATGTATTCAATATTTTTAGATAATCTAACTTACGGACTAAACAGAATCATATTATTTTGACCCAGTCCGATCCCCTATTGACAGCCGAAGCGGGAACCGTGCTTCCCCACCGACTTCGAAATACTATTAGGCTTTTCTTTAAACGGTCAACTAATAAAAGAGGTTTTGGTCAGCTTCAAAATGTGTTTTGTCAGCAAACAAAGTAGAAGCTCCTTCTAGTTAAATGACAAAATGAGAATGATTTTATAAATGGGTGACTAATAAATACTACACGGTCACATTAACTTGACGCATCTCTGGAATGCGCGCGTCGATAATTGGCTAGTTTTCTGTTTTTGATATATTGTTTTTGACATTATTGTGACAAGTGTGACAACGCCAAGCGTCAAGTTAATGTGACCGAGTAGTATTTACTGAACACATTAAGTCACTCTCACATAAACTCGAGATTTCGGATTTGTAAGGTACATAATAATATCAACCTCCTAACACGTGTATGATATACATTATACACTCCTTTGCAAAAAAAACGGGCGGTTTTGATTTTTCAACATTATTGGTTCTATTTTAATTCATAAGAGGTTTTAATAGCCAAACTATGTTACTGGCATTTAATAAAGAGTCTTGTTATGGAAAAAGTTTATTCCAAATTCAAATCTTTTGTTTTTTTAAATAGTAATCCCTTTTTCAGTTTGTGACTTTTTAACTTACTTTTCGCGGGTTAGCAGTTAAAAGGTTATCAAGCAACTAAAACTAACTTCTTGTTATTTTTAGTTGAATAACTTATGTTTGTCACATAATCCTGCCTTATTGTGACTTAAAGCAGGATATTTTTGTGTCTATTGTAATGGTAGAAAAAGCAATAAGAGCTAGTAAGATTATAGCGCTGCTGGAAGAGGGGTGTAGCCAATGTTACGTCTCACAACTAGCGTTGAAAATTTCGAAAGTTACAATTTGTTTTTTACCCGGTAAAATACAAATGCTCGTTTTTTTCCGTATTTTACGAAAGTTGCAGTGAAAAATTCACAGTACGTACGAATTATTGTACTACTAACATTTTTTAATATGTATTTTTAACCCTAATAACATAGTTTAAGTTCTTTGTTACTACTACCGGGTGGGTACCCATACCCACCCACCTACCTACATACCACCCACGTACCTACCACCCACGTAGGTACCTACCACCCACCTACCTACCATCCACCTACCTACCACCCACCGACCTACCACCCACCTACCTACAATCCACCTACTTTCTCACCGTTCAAATCTTCCCTGGACTGCCACTTATATTTTAAAACAAACATTACCCAAATCCTGCCCGATTGAGGTTCGCTAGAAATTGCCTATCTTGGACGCTAGGTAACTGGAGTAGCGTACTCTTCTCCGATGAGGCTCGCATTTGTCTACATGGTGAGGAGGTGTTCCCCTTTTTTTTGGTGGGGGGGTGGTGGTGCCCATCTTGTAACATGGGGTTTTTCCGCACTTAGTCCTTGAAGTGGACCATTGAGCGTGAGCTATGGTGGCCGATTACTCCAACTAGCCCACCTCCCTCCAGAAGCAGATCAGACTTCCCGGTCTCCTCAGGACATCCGCAAGGGATCTTGGTGTTCCAAGGGTCTCCTCACGAATCTTGGTAACGCCTGTGCACTCAAGGAGCACATGCGCCACCGTTTCTTGCCCATTCGTCTCCATAGAAATATACGCTTTGGAATGGGCAACTACAGTACCTATGTAGTTGCCATTGCGCTGGCCTTCTGGGATTTGTTACGCTTTTCAATGCTCGGCTTAATATTTAGAGTTGAAAATTCATTGCAGGGAAGTCACCATGTCTCTTTACAGAAGCGTTAATAGTAGATTATTGCATCGAGCACAAAGTAATTTATTATTGCACCGAGTGCCTGATTTAGAGCCTGAGCGTTAGCGAGGGCTCTAATCTAACAGGCACGAGGGCAATATAAATTACTTAAGGCGAGGTGCATAATCTACTTTTCTTTCAACTATTACATAAAGGAATAGTAGATAAAAGAAACTCATATCAAACAGTTAAAAGATTTTCTATACATAACACTGTCGTCTTCATTTAGAATGTTTTCCGGAGTTAATGTGTCGCTAAATGATTCCATTTTAATTCGAAGCCGAAGCACTCAAAATCAGATAGTATCACACTTTATCGTTTCCAAAAATATTGTCAAGCAAAATTAACAAAGTTCCCCAAAAGTTCCCGCCAAATTACTTTTTTAAATTTCTTTCATTTTATAGTAACTAGTTAGCAACAATCATTTTTTAAATTTGGAACAAGTAGTAGGATAGAAACGAATAATACTTATGTAAAAAAAAAAGTATTGATATCGGCTGGCTGAATAGAGCTAATCCATTGAGATTGGCATCGGTGCGATTAAAAAAAATAAACTGTGCAATAATGAAATTTCATACATTTTTATTGCTCTAGAGCACTAAAGACTCGCTTTGTGCTGAGTTTTTAGTGTGATTATGATAAAATTAAAGCATAGTTGGAAGAAAATGATATTTTTACATACCTTTACCCATCCAGATGATGCCACCCACGATGATGATGAGCAGCGCCGTAATCTTGGTGAACATAAACACATTCTGTATCCTGGTCGTAAATCTGACGTCGTATGCGTTTATGAACGTCAGAAAACCTGCGAAAGACAACCGTTGTTAAGATTTTACTTCGATATTTTTATCTTAACCTAGACATCACGAATAGGGGGTGTAGGTAGTACAGGGTACCCCTGTAGGTGTAATTTATTTCATCACCGCTGCTCTGAAAAAGGTGAAGGAACACATCGTGAGGAAACCGGTATGTCTTAGAACCAAAAAATTCGAAGATAATATGTGACATCTATCAACCCGTATTGGGCCCGCGTGGTAGATTATAGTCCATCCCTCTCCCAGAGAGGAGGCGTGAGTCCCTGCAGTAAGAACATTATAGGCTGATGATGATGATGATGTAACAAACTGCCGGCGCACTGCATAGGTATAAGTACTAACGGAGTGAAAGCAGTCAAAACATGTATGTGTAAGTACTAACAAGAGTGAAAGCAGTCAAAACACATGTAAACACTGCGCCGGATCAAATTTGCATCACCAAACCACAACGGCTTATCGCCAACCAGGGTAGTAAGCCAGCCGGATAGGTCCAGCACCTCTGAAGCGTCAAATTGCATTGCCATGGGTGACAAGCTTATGTTCCATTACATCTCTTGTTTTCAATAGGCGATTGACGTATTTTATGCTTTGATACATGGGCGTAAAAGCATATAATACGTTATTCACCTTGTTTCAGTACGACCGATGCAACTCGACGCCAAACTAAATGCGCCCAACGAGGTTACGTGAATGTGATTAGCTCAAGCCGATACGTGTCAATGATTGTGGTTACTTCAGGAGGAGCTCGTGGCTTAATAAGAACTGCCACTCAGGTCGATCTTTAGGTAAAGCTGTGCTCGTCCAGGTCGGTCTGTGGATGGGTGACCGCCCGACATACCGAGTTTCCTCCGTGCCTCGGAAAGCACCTTAAGCTGTTGGTCCCGGCTGCCATATATATAGATCTTTGGCAGTCGTTACAGGTAGTCAGTGACCTGAAATTCTGACATCCAGTCTTACCAAAGGGTATCGTATTACCTAGTATTAACTGGGTTGTAGGGGTCAGATAGGCAGTCGCTCCATGTAAAATACTGGTATTCAGTTGCATCCGGTAAATCCGGTTAGACTGGGAGCCGACCCCAATATAGTTGGGAAAAGGCTAGGCAGATGATGATGATTGTGGTTACTTCATTACACACCTCTGACTACCGCAGTAAGGAATAAACGCATGATGTTCTCATCATCTGCCTTTTTCCTAATGTTATAGGGGTCTTTTCCATGCTTCTCTATTATTCGGCATCTCATTAGTCCCCCTCTTTCTTCTCAAATCATCCCCACACAGTCCATCGATGATGTTAATTTAATTCAAACCATGTCAGAGGCCCTTGCGGCGGTTTAGAAACTCTGACACTAGGGTGTGTAGGGTCGTTAGACCTTACTGCCCACACGATAAGAAGAATGTTAATTTAATAACATAACATCACGGCTGTAATCTCAGAAGAGTGAGGTAGCTAGCGGTAGCACTAACATTTCGCCGCAAACTGTTGGGCCCGGCTACCATTTGTAGATCTTTGAGTCAGGTAGTCAGTGGTATCGTATTGCACAGTATTACCTGGGTAGTGGAGGTTAGATAGGCAGTCGCTCCATGTAAAATACTGGTATTCAGCTGCATTCGGTTAGACTGGAAGCCGACCGTAACATAGTTGGGTAGGTTAAGCAGGATGATACTTACGCCAACAACGCACAAGCACAACACGTGTTTTTGTCTCAAAACTTACAATATCGCACCACACCATATAAAAATATATATACTAGCTTTTGCCCACGGTGCCGGTATAACTACAAAAATGACGATTTTCCATACAAACTTTCATCCCCTATTTAACTCCCTTAGGGGTTGAATTTCGAAAAATCCTTCCTTATTCCTTGTCTACATTATAAAGGGAAACTCTGTGCAATATTTCAGCGTTCTAGGTCCAAGGGTTTGGGCTGGACGTTGATAAGTCAGTCAGTCAGGACTTCTCTTTTTATTTATATAGATATACGGTCAAATTGAGAAACCTCCTTTTTGGGAATTCGGTTAAATTCGCGGTAGCTTAAGTTTCAAATAAGGAAAATCGTTAATAGAAATGTTTGTATACTTCGGAAAATAACTGAGTGCTTGTGGTTTTACATTGTTTTGCACACCATTCATGGTTTGCGACTTTGCGGTAAGTACCTTGGATGAGGAAAAGAGTACCATGACCTCACGTTTGTAATCCCCAAAGAGGCAGAGGTGTACCTAATCGTACACCCACATTTCACCGATTATTTAAATACAATGATAAAGGGGCCGAGCCTATTGCCATCAACCGTACACAAATCCAGACTCCGTGACTGTTACTTAGAAATTTCTAATGAAAAACACAATAACACTAACACAAAATCAAAAGTCATTTATTCAAACTAGGCTGATAATCAGCACTTTTCGAATGTCAAAATTTACTTTACTTTACTTATTTACAAGAGACAGTCCCCCAAAACGCCCACCTTTCGACACTTCCTAGTGTCGAAGGGTGGAGCCTGACACGGGAATCGTACCCAGGACCTCATGGTCAGCAGTCGCGCTTGCAACTACAGTCAGTCAGTCTTGTTACCTATGTTATTGATAACTAGCTTTTGCCAGCGGCTTCGCCCGCGTGAAAATGACGATTTTCCATACAAACTTTCATCCCCTATTCAACTCCCTTAGGGGTTGAATTTCGAAAAATCCTTCCTTATTCCTTGTCTACATTATAAAGGGAACCTCTGTGCAAAATTTCAGCTTTCTAGGTCCAAGGGTTTGGGCTGGGCGTTGATGAGTCAGTCAGTCAGTCAGGACTTCTCTCTTTATTTATATAGATAGATAGATAGATTAAAACTAATACTCACATATTGTGACGGCTGCGATGAGCTTCTTGCAAATGGGGTCGATGGGGCAGTCAGGGAATATCGGGTCGAGAACGTTGCTTGCGAATGTCAGTGACATAATAGCGTTCGTACTCGGTCTAGAACAAACAAAAATAACTTGTTTTTACCCGACTGCGCAAAGCAAAGAAGGGTTATGTGTTTATCAGTCTATGTATGTATGTATGTATGTTTGTTCCTATGTGGCATTGTAGAGGCCAAACGCCTTGGCCGATTTTGATGATCCGTACGTCAATCGATTCGTCTTGACCTCGCGAGTGTCACTAAAAACATTACAATAAACAATACTCACTATAGTAACAACTAGTCGCCATATTGTCAAAATGAAAAAAAAAAAAATTGACTCACCATGTCAAGTGGGGTATCGTTAGGTTTCCTTTATCATTTTTCATTTTATAAAACCGTTTAGGATATATAACGATTTAAAGTTATTAGAACAAACAATATCGCATTTCTTACTTATAACCGGATTCTTTTACGTGTACGGAATGAATATAAAATCGAATCGAAATCTACCGTCTTATAATAGTAATAACGAAGTTAATGAAAACTGACTAAAAAGTGTTAAATAAAAAAAATGTAGTTAAAAAACTAAAAAACCCGACTGAAAAAACGGAAAAGCAAAAAACAAGCACATTTTAAATTAAACAAAACTTGGAAGCAGGCGGGGTTCATTTGAATATTAAATTATGAAATGAAAATAGAATGGACCCCGCCTGCTTACAAGTTTTGTTTAATTTAAAATGTGCTTGTTTTTTGCTTTTCCGTTTTTTCAGTCGGGTTTTTTTGTTAACACATTCATTATCATCATTTGGGTGTTGAATCACCAATTGCTGGGTAGGCCTCCCCTTTCCTTTGCCGTCACACTTCACGGTTCCATGCCTCCCTCATCAACAATCTCATTCATCATCATCAGCCTACCTATAATGTTCCCACTGCAGGGACTCAGGCCTTATCTCTAGGAGAGGGATGGGCTTCAATCTACTACGTGGGCCTAGTGCCGATTTGTAGACAATTAAGACATGCCGGTTTCCTCACGATGTTTTTTTTCACTGTTTTGAGAGTAGTGGTGATGAAATAAATTACACAAAGTAATGTGCCTGAGTGGGTTCGAACCCACGACTCACTGTTCGTAAGTCGGGGCCACCACTGCTCTCCCTTATTCAACAATCTCATTGCTAACCTGTATTTCCATGGAGTCTTTAAAGGGCGCATACATATCGCGACAAACTCCTTGTATTATCAAACTATTTTAGTACCCAAACCCCTCCTAAATCTTCAATTAATCGAGTAATTATTGTGTTCTAATAATACAACACAACAGAAATAGTCAAAGCAAGTGGGGTGTTAGTGACACCTAAGGATGATTATATAAAGCCAGGTGGGGTGTGTCAGACTGTCAGTGACACTGGACGTGCCTCCCGTGGCCTTGGCATTTACGTGGTAACTAATTATTAATAAGTCCTTTTTTTGTGTCTGGGATATACTGAATTGACAAATGTACTGACTGTACAGTGTACAGGTTCACTGGAATGTGGTTCTTTCTTCAAAAGCCTGTCCCAGCCACTAATCTGCATGGTTTTCATGTGACTCGACCAAAAAACACTGTATCTGGACTTTTGAAGTTTTTTTTGTAGGGTGGGAAATCATATAATGACTCCTCCCGCTCTGGGCAAAGTGGTAGGGAGTGTCAGACTTCTACTGACTAAAAACCACCCATGTTCCTTCTTAGCCCTGTCGAGGTCGCGGTATATCTTTCGAACAACCCGCAGCCCAAATTTCTATGACCTCTGAGTTTATTCCGGCTGTTTTAGGGTTCCGTACCTCAAAAGGAAAAAACGGAACCCTTATAGGATCACTTGTGTGTCTGTCTGTCTGTCCAACTATCCCCCCCCCTTTTCTCTGAAGCTACTGAGCCTAAAATTTTGAAAAAAATACAGAAATTAGTTCAACACATAGATTACAGGTAAGTATAAGAAGTCTATGGTGCTAAAATAACATGGAAAATATCTACTACAATGGTACGGACGGAACCCTTTATGTGGAAGTCCAACTTGCACTTGGCCACTTCTTTTTTTTCAGAAAAGTCATGTACGAACCACCGGTCTCAACTAGTTAAAAAACAATATTACTACAGATAGCGCGCGAGTTGAATGCAGAGCTTAGGAATGCGGTAGTGCTGTGACAGCACTACCGCATTACACTATTGTGAAAAGCACAGCACTACACTGCTCCCCGCTCTTTACCTCAGACCCTGACTGCATTCAACTCGCGCGCTATCTGTACGTGCAAAAGTTTTCGTAAAAACATAATTTAATTGGAGTTTAGAACTTGTCAAACTCTAACTAAGTTTATGTAGTTTTAAATGTAGAACGTTTATTAATTAAAAGCACAGTCGTATGACTTCCCGACTTGCCCCGACATTTACTTTGTGCCAGTCATGTCGACGTGAAACAGAAAGCAATGCATTAAAACCAAGATCTCGAATCGAGGTAACGGAAGTCGATATACCAGGAATGATTCAAGTAAACATCTTAATTGACTATCTGACTACTGTTAAAAATTCATGAAAATGTTATGTTATTTCAAAGAAATAACACGATGTGGCGCGGACGATATGGTTGTTGTGGCGGTGGTGCTGGGCCCGACTGCGAGGTCAATCAGGGAAATGCTGAAGGTGTGTGAGAAATACGCCGCATCACATGGTCTGATGTATAATGTAAGGAAAACCGAGTTCATGATCTTCAAGGCCGCCGGCAAGTGCACAGACACCATGACTACAATTACTTTGAACGGCGCTAATATTAAGCAGGTAACTAAGTTTAAATATCTGGGTCATATACTTGTCGACGACCTTAAAGTCGATGATGACATGGAGAGGGAGCGCAGGGCGTTGGCAGTCCGCGGGAACATGTTGGCTCGCAGATTTTTTCGTTGTACCGATCAGGTAAAAATAACATTATTTAAAGCGTACTGTCAAGGCCTGTACACGGGAAGTCTGTGGTTCAATTGTTCTCGAGGGACGCTAAATGCCTTGCGCGTCCATTATAACAATGTTTTCAGGATGATGTTGAAACTCCCTCGTTTCTGTAGTGCCTCGGGAATGTATGCCCAAACGGGTACAGATGGTTTCCACGCTTCATCAGGAAAAAGGTGGCATCGCTTGTGGGGAGGATTCGGGGGAGTGACAACAGCATCCTGAAAGTCGTGGCTGAGGACCCGAGAGCTCGAGTGCTGTGGCATCTCATGCGGAATCATTGTCCTCATGAAATGCCTCGTAAGTACATGACTCATTAGTTAATTAAACTTTACTTTATGTATTCCAATTTGTTACTAATCCTAAGTTGTTTACTAACAAAAATGGTTCCTTTGTTGTCCCAAATAAAGAAAATTATTATTAATATTATAAAGAGGTCAACGAAGATTTGAAAGTTTGCCTAAAAGGAGTAATATTCGGAACTAGTGATCCGATTCCGAAAATTCTTTACTGACGAGAGTCTACATTATCCCTCGAGTGCAACCTTCTCTTGGGTTAATTTCCGTAGATAACGGGACCGAAGCTGCGAGCAAAAGCTAGTAGGTATACAGTAGAGCATTATTTTTAAGAAGGGTAAAGGGCAAGCTGATAAGTTCTCATGCACTCATCGTCTTTCTGCCCTTGCCCCATGTTACTTGGGGTCCGGTCCGTGCAACACTTGTTTTTCTTGCATTTTTAAAAGATCTAAGCGTACAAACAGCTCGAGCGACTTTAAAAACATAAAGATGAGAACTAAATTTATTTAAACCGTAGCCTCAGTCGGCAGACAGAATATTGGATTAGAATAGGAGATTCACAATTGGCTGCGATGAAGGAGGGGAAATTCGTCTATTTCCGACGTGAAGTAGCGCATATTCACACGCTGAGAAAACAGGATGTACGCCGCAGAAACAATCGGAGAGATGTGTCTGTCTAAATTGGAAGAGTGGGTGAAACAGTGCCTACTTCCTCTCATAGATGTATGGGCGAGTCTGAGTTGATTACAGAAAAATATATTTTGCAAACTATCGACCCGTCCTTGCAGCAACCGCGCAATGTCGGCTCCAAAATTATCTTATCTTTCTGGAATCAACCAAAAGATTGACTTGGCCATCGCATAACATTGGCCAATGCGATGGCGACTAGCCATAAGAGTGGCCAATATGAGGCGTCGAGTCTACTGTCATCAACCGGGCACAAATTCAAACTCCGTGGCTGCTACTAAGAAATTCTTGATGGAAAAAACATGGAAAAAACCAATAACATTTTACCAGACGTGAGTGAGCTAGGCTGGCTATCTTAGCCAGGACACCTACGCACAACGGACCGATCAAGAGTCTAAGTGCGGAAAACAGAGTCCCTACTCTACTCTACCAGACGTGAGCATCTGGACCTCATGCACAGCTGTCGCGCTTGTAGGTACTAGACCAACAAGGTAGTATATAGCTGCACTATGTGCACTCATCATCAACAGCCTATCAATGTCCCTACTGCTGGGACACAGGCCTCCTCTCTTATAGAGGGAATGGGCTATAATCTACCACGCGGGCCCAGTGCGGATTGGTAGATGTCACATGTCTTCGAATGTTTTTTTGGTTCTAAGACATGCCGGTTTCCGACGATGTTTTCCTTCACCGTTTTGAGAGCAGAGGTGATGAAATAAATTACACAAAGTAATGTGCCTGCCTGGGTTCGAACCCACGACCTACCGTTCGTAAGTCGGGGCCGCCACCACTGCTCCCTGATGTGCACTATATAGAAAGAAATTGACGCAAAACCATAAATAAAACCATGGGAGCATAATAGATTAATTATGATTAGTCTGAGGCACATTGCAAGATCAATCCAGTTCATGATCAATAAAAGCAATCAGGGATGACTGATTGGCAATGTAATGCATATACTTTATTGGTATGACATTGGTACAGAACTATCTGGATATATTTAAGACAAAGGTTTCTCATAGTATTTTCTCCATAACATTAATACCCTTAAACTTTTGTCTGAGCGAGTATCTCGGAATCAATTTATAAATTAACCGACCTGCGTTTTTCTGCAGAACAAAGATAGTCTGAACATCGGCCACATTCCTCCACAACAGAATACCGAACAACAATACGCTATGAAAATAGCTGAAGTAGGTATGTGAGAATTTTCTATCTGCGTATGCTGCGGAGCTCGCAAGCAACACACAGACATGCAAACGTTTTCAAACTCATTCTTCCTGAAAGTATTTTCTAGTTGTTACAATAGTTTTATTTTTTTACTAGCTGCTGCCCGCGACTTCGTCTGCGTGAACGATATACATCACCAAAAATACCTACGATTATTAAATACCTTTTAAAAAATAACATTCATTTACCCCTTTCTTCTTTACATTTCATATCTAGGGAAAGTACAGTAACAGAGGGAGACTGTCTTTTGTAAAACTGACCTTCAAAAAGTGCTAAATTTCAGCCTGCTTTTAATAATTGACTTAATGGTGATTCTACTGAATTAAGTCATAAATTGTGACTGAAGCAGATGAAGAAAATAATGAATAAGGAATACAGAATAGGGTAAAAATACATACTTATAGGACTTCTCGATAAACAACATTAGTGGTTTGGCTTTGGAGCGAGATGAATTTAAGGCGGGTCCCGTTACACAACTTCGAGGAGATAGGTTCCGAAGAAGTATAATCGGGACACCGACCTTCAGCTTGATGGTATGCGCTGGAAGTCCGCTTGCTGACAGGGAGTTCAGAAATTCCACGGGTAATGTGTGGCGTCATCTTGCTCGACGACAGTGTTAATACCTAGAGGTGTAGACCACTTCATTCCTCTCAATTTCCGAGAGAATGCGTTCGTTTATTGCTGCAGCCTGATCATTTTTGGGCGTCAAAATGGCCCGCTCACACACCCGAGAATTCTGCTAGTGCGAATACGGGCGTGATACGACTGATGCCCCCGTACACACAGCGAATGAGTTCTTCTAAGCTGGATACAACTCTACCGAGAGACTCTGGAAGCACCACCTGTCCACCTCTCTCCTCTGGTAGAGTGCCTTCGCCAAGACTTAGAAGGACGTCGGAGAATTCTTGAGCACGTGCATTGCCGCCGAGCCGAGCTCTCATATTAATGGTCAATAGCAGCGTACGAACTCGTGACCACAACGAAGATCATTCCAACAAAGCATTCACCTCGTCAGCCCTCGATGCCCGCGTCACCACGGGAAGCGTTTGTCGGAAATCGCAGAACTGTGACACCACCCATCAAATGTTTGTTTCTGCGGATGTCCTGCAGGGTTCTGTACACGGCCTCAACTGCCTTCCTATTGGCCATCGTACACTCATCCCATACGATCAGAGAGCAATCCTTGAGCACGTGTCCCTTATCACTGTTACGTGACACACCACAAACAGGCGTTTCGGCGCTCTCTAAATCGATGGGAATTTTGAACATGGCATGTGATGTTTTGCCACCCGGAAGTAGTGAGGCAGCGAATCCCGACGACGCTATAGCAATGGCAATTTTGCCTTGCCTCCTGACCTCTGCAAGTATGCCAGTGGTAACAAATGTTTTTCCTGTTCCACCAGGAGCATCGAAGAAAAACATTTTACTCTGGTTTTGCCCAACGCTTTCAAGGACGGTGTCATAAATTTCTGAAGAGAACAAAGCGACATGGCCATTTTGTATGGTGGTCATTTCACCCGGATCATAAATTGTCTCAGCCTTATACTCCCGATTTTCACGGTCTTGATGCGGTGATGATTGGGGAGCTGGTAACCCATATTCGACCAGTGATTGCCGCCGATAGAAATGACCACGTCTTGAAGTGAACTGAGACAGGTGTTCAGCACGCGTTCATCAGTTACTTCGACTTCGTCTCCAGTAGCACGCCTCAAAGCTCGTAGAAAATCTTCAGACAGATGATGGCGATACTTCTCCCACAAACAGATGACGCATGCGGCTGGGACTGTCACTGACGCTCGCCTCCGCGAGGGTGTCATCCCAGTTTTGGTCACCGTCGAGAAGCGGACGTGTTACGCAGGTTGCTCGTTAAGTGGGATATGCCACGGCATCAAATGTCCTCAGAAAGGCGAAAGACGTTGGGCCTCAGACCGTGTGAAGTAACGACCGCAGAAAATAGCATACGCCATTGTTAGGAAGCACGTTATAAACTCTACACAATGCAGTGTCAGTGTCCTTGAAAATTCCCGGAAAACCTTCCACAGCACCTCCTCGTCGACGTCGGTTAAATACACCCTTTTGCTTGACGTGACCTCGTCATACGTAAGGGACCTCGCAAACTGGTCGACTTCACAGAGCCTGAAAAATGCCAAAAGAGTGGTTTGGCGCAGATTTCAAAGCGCTCAGCAACGTTGTCGGGATCTAACTAAATATATGCCCTGTCCGTTTTCTAGGTGGACGTCTAAGAAAATGCACAACTCCATCTATGACTTTTATTAACAACTATTAACCTCGCCAGCATGATCAAAAAATTATTTATTTCCAAAAAGGACTTACACATTTAATTCGACTTGATGTTTTTGAAATCTCATAGATGGCGCTGCTTTAAAATTTCCTTGATACTACTTAAATTATTTAATTATGTTTATCGGCCTAAGTTACTTTTATTGCGTGTTTTTTATAGTGTGAAGCTAGCTTATAGCATGGTTAACATAATAACAACATTCAAATATGCGTCGTTAGATTACACGTTGTTACAGAATGCGTTGAAGAAATAAAGGTTCACTGCTCGTTCCCCGTAGGTGATAGCGTGATAATATGTAGCCTATATGTAGACCCGACTTCTAAGTAATATTCGTGCCAAATATGAAGTAAGTCCATTCAGTACTTTTTGAGTTTATCCCGGACATACATACAGACAAACAAACTGACAAACAGACAAAAATTCAAAAAACTATATTTTTGGCTTCGGTATCGATTGTAGATCACACCCCAAGTATTCTTTTAAAAAAATATTCAATGTACAGTTTTGACTTTCCTACGATTTTATTATATGTATAGATTTTTGTTGAGCTTGTTGCATACTATTCTGTAATAACTCCTCATGGGAGAAGACAGTACCTCTTGTAACACAGGTTTTTCATTTACTGCCGCACTCAGACAGCTTTAATAATTAAGTACTTAGGCCATCATTTAGTAAAGGTTTTGACAGTTTTGTCATGCAAAAGTATGTCAAATCTTTACAAGTGAAGTAATTTATTTATTTATTTATTGATCACAAAATCCACAGCCCTTGAAGTTTTATCCTAAGAATACAAACTAAACTAAACTTACGGGTTAGGGGCGATTCGTCCCACTATGAAACTCGGACCGGGACCAGTTGCCCCTTTTAAAAATTGATAGTGGTCAACTCGTCCCACAACTCTTTTAATTTCAATCAAGTGAAGGGTGGGTTAGTATTTTTTTTTTGCTGGCCTATAATTATTGTGTCCTACTGCTGGGCAAAGGCGGGAGGCTCAAGTTTCTGCTTCGTTCTATCACACAGATTAGGGAATAACTACACCACAAACTACCAGGAGAATAGAAGTAAAATCAAAATAATACCTCCTTCCTACTTCTGTTCTCCTGGTAGTTTGTGGGACTTTACTACCTATCTTTTTTTTTAATTCTCCAAAAAAAAAATGTTTTCAATACCTCCTGCCTACTTCTATTCTCCTTGAAGTTTGTGCCGTAGTTGTACACTAAACTGTGTGATAGAACGAATCAGAAACTCGAGTCCCGCTGGCTTGATGATTTTGTAACACCCTATAACGTAGAACTAGTGGGAACGAAAAAATCCATTGACTTTTCGTTCCCATTAGTTCTACGATTTTGTACCACCTTGAATCGTAGAAATAGTGGGAAAAAAAATTAAAAAAGTTCCCACTAGTTCTATCGTAGGACTGTGCAGTAGAACTAGTGGGAATGATTCATTTTCAGGGTAGCCCGCGAAATATGAACTTAGAGAGTTGTACTGATATTAATACAGATATATTATGGCCATGAATCATATTCAAATCAATATAATAACGTGAGAAAATTTGTATTTTCCGGGCTACCCAGGCGCTTCTAAAGTAGCCCACGAAACTCATACAATCCAAGGTTTTTTTTTATATATATGCTAAGTTTTATACTGTGTCCCACCGCTGGGCAAAGGCGGGAGGCCTTTGCCCAGCAGTGGGAACTTTTTTAATTTTTTTCCCACTATTTCTACGATCGTAGAACTAATGGGAACGAAAAATCAATGGATTTTTTCGTTCCCACTAGTTCTACGTTATAGGATGTTAAAAAATCGTCAAGCCAGCGGGACTCGAGTTTCTGATTCGTTCTATCACACAGTTTAGGGTACAACTACGGCACAAACTTCAAGGAGAATAGAAGTAGGCAGGAGGTATTGAAAACATTTTTTTTTGGAGATTAAAAAAAAAAGACAGGTAGAGGTCCCACAAACTACCAGGAGAACAGAAGTAGGAAGGAGGTATTATTTTGATTTTACTTCTATTCTCCTGGTAGTTTGTGCTGTAGTTATTCCCTAATCTGTGTGATAGATCGAAGCAGAAATTTGAGCCTGAGCCTTTGCCCAGCAGTAGGACACAATATAGGCCAGCAAAAAAAAAATACTAACCCACCCTTCACTTGATTGAAATTAAAAGAGTTGTGGGACGAGTTGACCACTATCAATTTTTAAAAGGGGCAACTGGTCCCGGTCCGAGTTTCATAGTGGGACGAATCGCCCCTAACCCAAACTTACAGCCAATTACGGATTTACAATTTAACAACTAATCATAATCATAATCATCATTTATTGCATTCATGTAGTTTACAGGTTGTTACAGGTATATAGGTTTCATACATGAACCCTGCTAGGGCACAGCAATATACATATTAATTTAAAGTGCTACAGTGTCACATTATAAACAAATCACTGTGCTTGTACGAATAATAATTTCAATATTAACATGCTCATCATAATAATATTATGTCCATCATAAGTTATTTAATTAAGTAACTGTCATGAATAATAAGAGTACCATTAATTGGTCAACATGTCCATTCATAAAATTCGAATACGATAAAATTGGATTAATACAAGTATAGCGAAAATAATAATAATCAAGATAAAAAATAATATGACATAAAATAGTCAACATTTTTGGTGTTGTGTGTATTGTAGGTACAGGTATGAATGTCAAATGGGTGTCAAAAACTTACTTATCGTCAAAGAATTCCTTTAGAGTATAATAAGATTTTAATTTAAGGAATTTTTGGAGACTGTTTTTAAATTTGTTTTCGAACTCCAAGTCCTTAATTGAATTTGGAAGTTTATTATATATTTTAACGCACATGGCTAAAGGCCCTGAATGAAACATAGTTAGTTTTGAGCTTGGTAAGGCTAATTCATTTTTGTTTTGACGTCTAATACTGCGTTGCTGCGGGCGAAGGTCCTTAGTGAGTGGAAACAGTGCCTGGTGTTTTCTCACAAATTTGCTAACTTCCAAAATGTAGATACCAGTTAGTGTAAGGATCTTGTATTCTACAAAGAAATTCCTACAGCTTTCTGTGCTATCTATATTGGCTAGAATTCTTAAACATTTCTTTTGTAGAACAAAAATTCTTTCTTTATCTACGCCATTTCCCCACAACACGATTCCATAGCTTAACCAGGAGTATGCGTAAGCATAGTATGCTGTGAGAGCAGTTTTAAAATCGGTAGCTCTTTTAAGCTCCGCTAAGGCATAAATAAAGCTGGCTAGTTTATTTGCCAATGTGTCCATATGGGCTTTCCAGTTAATATTGGTATCTATGGTCAATCCTAACAGTTTAAACTCGTTAATACATTGCAGCTTTATGTTGTTATATGAGTAGTTTATGTCCAGTTTGCGTTTTTGGTATGGTCTATATTGCATTAGTTTTGTTTTGTCAAAATTTAATTCTAAGTTATGATGTTTCAACCATGCTATTATTTTGGATAGCTTATCGTCTAGACTTAAGTTTAGGTTTTCTTGGTCAGTATAAGGGAAAATTATAGAGATATCGTCAGCAAATAAAATACTTTGAGCGTCAATTTCTTTAGGGAGGTCATTAATATAAACTAAAAATAATAAGCATCCTAACACGCTGCCTTGTGGAATCGACATTGTTATTTTTGCTTTATCGGATCTTACGCGTGTTATTTGGCCAGTGTGGGGATCGATATGTTCTACCTCTACGTATTGTTCCCTATTATCTAGGTACGAGCAGAACCACTTGTGTGCTGTTCCTCTAACACCTATTGCATATAATTTATTGAGTAAAATTTCGTATGAGACTCTGTCGTACGCTTTGCTCATATCCAGTAAAATCCCTACTGCGTAATTTTTATTATTTATTATATTTAAAGCTTCCTGGATATACTTAAATGCGGCTAATGTCGTGGATCTATTTTTTCGGAACCCATTCTGGCTCTCATTGAAAATTTTGTATCTTTCACAATAAGAATAAAGTCGTTTTGACATCGCAGTCTCCAATATTTTTGAGAAAGTTGGTAGCAATGCTATTGGTCGATAATTACTTGCGTCAGTCTGGTTGTCGCGAAACATGAAATCGCGATGTTCCAAACACTTACTAAATGTAAATATATGTGCACAGCACTATTGTAATAGCAACACTAAATCAGTACTGACAACCTGACAAATTTCCGCTGCTCAACGCGCCGCCATTTTTCCCGCTTAGATAGTCGCTATGACATATTCAGTCTGTGTAACTAATATTATTTTAAGTAAAGTAAATTCAGTGCGAGAAGATCCTGTGTAGATTCTCGTCACCTGGGATACGTGCCACCTGGACAGCTAAGTATTATTTATCTGTTTGTCTAATCATTAAAGTTAATGAACATTATATTATGTGTGAGGGTACCGGTATGTACCTGTTCTAACAACCCATGACACCTTGAACTAAATATGCAGGTCGCGCCTTCAGCGTGGGCTGAGGGCAGAAAAGCGACTGTATACAAGTTGCCGTCCGGACATAGCGCGCTTGGGATTTATAGCGAAGAGGGGGCCCTGGCAAGCTTCTCTTATAAATCCACCCCATCGCCATGAAGTCGTGTACCCTACATACACGCAGCGTCGACGGACGTTCATTACTCTATATCGCCCATATATAGGTAATACCACAAGGGGAGCGATTCAGACGGAGAGGCAATTCGTCTGAGACGCATGCTTTAACAGATATGGAAAGAATCCAATCTGATTAACACTAAAGTATCACAAAACCTGGGATGAGGGGGGCCTTGGGTAAGCCCTCAAACAAACTTCATCATAGGTATTGTGATTGGATAAATGTCATAAAAGGTTTTATCAATTAAGACAGATAGGTAATACTTAGCCCTGAGATTCATGGGTACTTAAATTTACAGATATCATAATCACTCCGGAGAAGCTGGATGAATAACACTTCGGTGCCCTCGCGGACCGAAGATATAAGAGGCTGGATTGAGAGATACTTGCAAGCCGGAGGGGGTTCCGTAGCGGTGAGTGTCTCTAATGTATCGTCAAGGCGTTGGGAGCTATGCGAAGCTAAATGTATGGTTACTGTAAAGTCAATCTCATTGTAAACTTTGAGATAACTAGAATATAATAATAAGTATAAAAGAAATAAAACCTAACGCCTTCGCGACATGGTAGAGATACTAGCTGGGATTTCAAAGACACTAACATTTAAAACATTTAAAGCATTCCAAGGCAGAAAATCAATCCAGACTCTTATTGTTAAATTATTATTGAACTTGTTGTGTAAAATTCAGGTTGGCAGCGACATCTATATATTTCGATTGTAATTAATCCATACTCTTATTGTTAAAATATTATTGAACTTGTTGTGTACAATTTAGGTGGCAGCGACATCTATATAATTCGATGGGAACTAACGTTAACTAAGCGGATCTCCATAAAAATCCATCTGCAAGCGCGAAAACTCAAACGTCAAGGCGATAATGAGTAAACGTTCAAATCTGAGTATAATGAGATGAACGGCAGGCCGAGATGAAAGATTCTCGAAGTTACTGCAAATTGAATCGGTACGTAGCGTGTGTACGTGTAATGTGCAACGTTATGAACCAATTAAACATTCTAAATTTGAATTTGGCGCGGGTTGGGTAATAAAGTCAAAACTTGCCACGAGTTTGGCAGAATGAATATATGACTGATGCTCTCTTTGAACGGAAGCAGGAAGTAATGTGCTTCGGGTTCGAATAAACATACGATTATCTTACTTTTAACGAGTTACAACTAATAACTCTTATATATGGTTCATGTAAAATCCAAAATTAATTTACTGAATAGCATAATATACACTTTCACACTAAACAAGTGACAAAAAATTGAATTGCGAAATTCGACTGTGAAAATGTTCCTTGCATTCAAAATGGCGATGGTAAACAAAACGTTGACGTCTCGTGTGTCATACTGATTAGTGATAAAACTAAAACTTACTTATTTCTTAGTTCGTTGCATTCTTATAAAAGAATTAAAACAATAGAAACCTGTTACGTATTGTGTGTATAGTAAACGTAATACGTTCAACTGTGAAAAAAGTGCACCTGTCATAAAGTTGTTTTGACGAAATAATTACAAGAAAGTTATATTATCTACCTATAAAAGTGAATGGAAAGAAACTCAATATAACTTAGGAATAACTAAGAAGATTAACAGGTAAACTATTTTACTATATAAAAGCTATAACGTAGACCTAAAGAGGAAATTACCTAATGTAAGACTTTGATACAACAACACAGACTCTTGGCTCCTAAGACATCACAAAGAGATCTGTATTGATGGTTTTTTGATTGTGGCTATAATATGGCGTATGAGCTCATAGGCGCTCAAGTACATACGTGCCAAAGTCAGCACGGATATCATTGTGTACTATTCTAACCAAATCAAGTCATTTATTTGCAATGAATGCAGGTTAAATTAAAAAACGGGTGGTGTAAAAGGAAATGAGCCATGTACACTCATTGTGATACTGTTACATTGTATTATCTAATAATTAAGTAACTGAAGAGTGACTTAGGTATGTAAGTTGTGATGAGAACACCTGATGTGTTAAAACTCACCTAAATACAACATGTTATGTATGAGTTAGCATAAAACTGTTTATTTATACCAAATATTCTCCATACAGATGGACAAATAAAGGCAGATGTGTGACACTGACTCTTCACACCTAATATCTCATGTATAGATCACTACTACTATAAAAGGAAAAGTACATCAACACTCATTGTAAGTTATTTAACAGTTACTTTAAAAGAACTAATCATAAAAGTGATATGTTCTCATAAAACTAATTAAATACACTGGCGGAGAAAAACTGGATTGTATATTAATAATTACGTCTCAACTTCTGTCATGTTATACACATCATCCCTGACTGACTGCATCGTCTCATGTTGACTGCTAAAGTATACCAAGTAACTAAGTACTAAGTTGATGTAAGTAGGTAAACTCTAATATCATTTGTGGATGCATACACAAACGATGTTAGTACCTAATATGTTTTTGAATAAGTAATGAAACAACTGATAGAACATCAACCATATAAATGTTGACTGATGAAGAGTGAAATGAAAACCAAAGGAACGATGAATGGATTGTGGGAGTAATGGTATGAAGGAAAAAGTGCAAATAATTGTGTTGTGGTTAACAGGGGAGAATGAAAGAGGGGTCGGGAGGGGATGATAGGGTGACATGGATACTCTAAATAAATTAAGGAAAATTTAAAATTAATGAAACAAACCAGTTTTACCCGTCGAACAACATCAGTAATGTGAATATATTCTGAGTTAATAATAAAACTTCATAGGTACAAGGGAATTTTCCTTGCACATATAATTCAGTAACTGAGTTTATTATAGAAAATATAGTATCCTATAGATTTGATAGATAGTAAAATATTCCTTGCTTTTAACTTGGAAAAAATTTCTGTTCTATACAGGATGACAATAATTTTTTTTTCCCAATTTATACAGGGTGACCATAAATCTTTTCTAATTTATACAGAGTGACCATAAAAATTTTCTGACTTATACAGGGTGACAATAAAAACTTTTCTGTTTCAACCAGAATGTCAATTAAAACTTTGTTACATACACATAAAGTTCCTTGTTCATAGGAAGTTAAGATAAACTTTTGGTCATACAGGATATTAACCAAATTTATTTTCTTTCGTTTTTATTATATTGCGAACACTACGCAATTTGGAAATTTAACGATACGTGATGTAAATCCTTAACCTAAGATACAGGGTGTAAAATTATAAAATGTTATTTCAGAATTCAAAATGGAACAAATTCTCATAAGACGACTTGAGTCTATATCAACGGCTATCTCTAAACTCGCTGAAGAAGCTCTCACTTATAAAGATAATGTTAATATAGAAAATTCTGAAAATTTAGAAATAGTGCTAGGTAAGCTGGAGGTAACGGTAAAAAGGTTCGGAACTGAGTTAAACAGTAGTCTATCAATAAACGAAATGCAATATTATGTGGAAGAGGTCACTTACTTTAGTGACATACAACTACACGGTGAGGAGGTTCTAGCGGAGATGAATATCAAACTGAAAAGGATAAAGGCAAAAACCGAGCCAATAGAAGAAACTCGTCGACATCTGGAAACCATAATAGCTGCCAGGGAAGACGCAAATGGGATCATCTCCGAAAATCTAGAAGAATATACCACTCATACGTCACGCACAAGCTCACAAAGCAGAAGAGGAAAATCCATGAAACCTAACCGAAATTACAAGAACCCTGAAAAACACGATCCGAGTCATACCCGCCCTGGAAATAAAAGGGAAGAAAAGTCCAGTGAGAAAAAACCATTCCATAAAAATAGTAACTACAATAGTCGTTCCTCAAAAAGAAAACCTCAAGAACAAGGAAGTGAAGGAGACAGGCCCATGAAAAGGAAAAGGAAACATCAATGTATTTTTTGCCAAGGATCGCACTTCAATGATCAATGCAAGGTTGTTACAACTGTGGAAGAAAGGAAAGAGAAAATAAAGGATCACTGCTTTGCCTGCCTAAGCAAAAATCATCAAGTAAAAGATTGTAAAAGGTCAATTAAATGTGTACACTGTAACAAAGTTGGCCATCATAACAGAGCACTTTGTTATAGGAATTGCATAAATAAGACCGAGGAGGTCAAGCACAAAAATACCTAAAGTTGTCATACCCAAGTTCAAAATATCAACCTTTATTACATTTTAGATTATTGTATTTACGTTAAAATTACCTACTAGTTACAGAAATGTTTTCACCATTGTCTAATTGACTAGTCATAGGCAGACTGTATGATTCGTCATTGTAGACTGTAGGAAATAGGTTAAATTAGGTTGAAACTGTGACCAACGCTATTTCCAAGTTGCTTTCACAATTATTGTCTAGTTATCCGATAAAAATAAAGTTCTAGTGATTCCGTCGATAACTTAAGTTTTAGCACAACATGTAAATAATTTTCGATATTTAGGTCATTAGATGCTCTGAACTTCTATATTTAAGCCTTTTGATGACACGACAGTAGTATCTACGTACTATTAGTGGCTGTTAAATAATATTTGATGACAATTTTAATTGAATTTTGACACTCAGTAAATGTGACATGAGTAATTACAACTTAAACGTACTGACTTAGCAATTTAGAAGGCAATGTAGAATTTTAGATGCAAATAATGCTATTAAAAGGAAGCCGATTTAATTAGCACTCAATGCCTAATGGAACTAGAATCATCAATCATAATCAATCATATTGGAATATGCGATTCACCAAAATTGACTAGGGACGAAGAAGTAATCAACCAATTCAATGATACAATAGAACTAGTAAATGATAGATACACTGTTAGTTGGCCATGGATAGATTACCCACCTAATTTAGAGACTAATTACGGCCTAGCCATAGGCAGGCTAGTCAATCTACTCAAACGATTAGATTTCAATTCACTAACAGCGTATGACACTACATTAAAGGAACAATTAGCAAAAGAAATAATTGAAAGGGTACCAGACAATGAAAAGGGAGTCGAAGATGTAAATTATCTTATACACTACCTAACACATCACGGTGTTAGCCATCCGGGTAAACCAACTCGCATAGTCTACGACGTTTCGGCGAAGACCAAACATAGCAAAAGTTTAATTGAATGCTTACATTGCGGACCACTTATGCTAGAAGACTTGACCGGAATGTTGTTAAGGTTTAGATCGCGACAAACAGGAATAACAGCAGACGTAGAAAAGGCTTTACTACAAATAGCCCTACACGAAAAGGACAAAGACGTAACTCGATTCTTATGGTTGAAAGACATAAAAGGAGCGGCCACGGAAGATAACATCCTACACTTACGATTTGTCGTGTACCATTTGGAGTAATATCAAGTCCATTTCTTCTAAACGCTACTTTGAAACATCATCTACTGCGTTCCAAGGAGGAAATTCTAAAGCGCATTGTGAATGATATCTACGTCGATAACCTTGTCACAGGAGTAGATTCCGTACAAGAAGCAACAGAGATGTATGAGTCGTGTAAGATCACATTTGATGAGATTTCAATGAATCTCAGAGAATGGAGTTCAAATTCCAAACGATTCTCAGAAAGCATTTCTTCATCGGATGTCTGCAGAGACGTAGAAGTTAAAGTATTAGGACTGAATTGGAACACAGGAGAAGATACGATCAGATTAAGACCAAGAAAGACTACAGAAGCCACTACCAAGAGAGAAATACTGAAAAACATAGCGTCAATTTACGATCCATCCATGCGGATATGCTGCACCAGATTTGTTACCAGCAAAACTTTTACTACAAAATCTTTGGATACATAAATTCAAATGGGATACCCCATTACCAGAAGAATTGACTAATGAGTGGCAAATTAGAGAACAGCTAGAAGACACAAAAAACATTGTTTTACCAAGAAAATACTTCAAACAAGCTGGTGATGACAGTATCAGGCTGCACGTTTTTACAGATGCATCAACCAAAACTTATGCTGCAGTTGTATACATTTCTAATGGAAAAGAAGTGAGCTTCGTGATAGGAAAATCACGAGTGGTACCCATCAAGGATCAATTAATTATAACAATGATTAATAATTAATTAATAAATAATTATCAATTTATTATGACAATTTAAAAATCCCAAGACTTGAGCTATTAGGTACTCTAATAGGTAGCCGGTTGCCGAAGTACGTAATCAAGTTCCTAGACTTTGAATTTACAGATAACACTATACGGACAGATAGTCAAATAGTGACTGATTGGTATTACGGAAACAAGCTACTACCACCATTCGCTGCAAGAAGGATAGAAGAAATAAAGGGATATACACCAGTAACTGTAAGATATGTTCCAACAAGTTTGAATCCGGCAGACGTGGCTACTAAACCCACAAGTTCTGTGGAAGACAAGCAGAAATGGCTATCCGGACCAAGTTTTCGACTGGAAGACTGCAGAACTTGGCCGAAAGGTCGTAGAGCCGAAATTTCTTTACTTAATGAAACCAAAGTTGCAGTTAATCCCACATGTTCTTCTGTGGAACATTCTTTTTCGTTTCCTGTTGGGGAGGGTCTCACGAGTGGAGAAAAGATCTCATAAGAACAGGAACGGAGAAATCAAGTAGATGAGGAATCACGAAACAGCTCCACAGAACACTGTGAGGACAATACGCTATCACATACACAAAAGATCAAAAGGATTCAAAAGGAACATTCCCCTGAGGAAGTAGAGGGTAAAGATATTAACTAATTCTAGATCTTAAGAAGTGTGAGAGTGAATTAGAATTATGTAGGTCAAATGAGACCGACACTCAAAACCTTCAGGATGAACTGTTTGTAAGGGAACATGCACTAAAGGATATCTTTAGTAAATATGAGGCTTCTCAACGGGACCTGAGTGGGCGCGTGCAGGAGGCCAATGAGCTGGTGGACCTGATCACGTACGATGCGGAGAGGTATGAGTCTCGGACCAATAACCTTTCTTGTAGCTGTGCATGTACAGTTATTCCACAGCCTCAGCAAGTCAGCACCAGTCAGCTACTCCCTCGGTGGCTCGACCAGTCGGCAGTATTGATGATGGAAGTAAGAATAATAATATTTTAACAGATACTACTTACTTATTTTCTGATAAAATTGGTCAAGGTTTTGGTACCTTATTTAATCAATGTTCCCAACACTATGTAATAAATAATTGTTTACACGGTGCCAACTGCCAGTGTTATCCAAATAAGTAGTGGAATTAAACTGACTGAAGTGGATCCCAATTTTACTGTTGTTTTGTTAAATGGGAATAATTTAAATGTAGGGAAGGGTGACATAGTTGAATGTGTCCATTTGATGTTACATCTCAATGAGACCATTAATTATTGTAAATTCAACTTTTGTGCTTTGCATTATTCTCAATATTTGTCCATTGAGCAAAATGGATGAGTTTGTGGTTTGGATTTGTTAATTTATAATTGGGACGTGTCATCGCGGTGACGCTATTTACCCGACTACGGCGAAGCCCAAAAGGAGGGTTATTTGTGTTCTAGCTGTAATCAATTTATTTCTGATTGCTCACTAACTTCTCAATGTTTTTGCCACCTAGTTCTGGGCGACATATTGCTAACCTTTTAACATACAATGTACACAGCGACAATGGTGTGCATTTGCCAACGTTTTCTGTTGGTAGTAATGTTAATGTTGTTTTTGTTACTAGCACTTGTACAGATGCTAACACTTTTATTGATACACCTTGTAGCTTAAGCTGTTAGGTGCGACAACAGGTAGGCTTCATATATGTTGAAATGCTGTTCATGAAAATATGGTTAAAGGTTATCTGGCAAATAATTAGAGTTAAGTTTGTTTATACAGAATTATGATGTTCAGGTTTTGTGTCTAACTGAACATTGGTTGAAGAAAACACTGTTTCAAGAGAACTCTGACTAAAAGTTTACTGTCAGATAATCAACTAAATACAATCATAAAAGAGATAGAAGCAATTTTAAACACACGCCCACTGACGTGTGTAGGTTCTAATTTAGAGGATATTCTCAAACCCTCAGATTTTCTAACCTTGAATAAATGCATCGTGACAACACCTTCAGACGCAAATTTTCCACAAGAAGGCACAGTAACGAAACAGAATCTAGTGGAAGGTTGGAAACGTGGACAGAACATGCTGAAAGAGTTTAAGATAATGTTCGTCGACCAGTACCTGCCAAGTCTAAGGGAGAGATACCGACACTCTCTTAAAGAACCAAGGATAACAAAAATGGAAATTCCAAAACTAGGAGATATCGTCCAAATTAAAGGAGATACGAAGAACCGAGAAAACTGGAAAGTTGGAAAATTTATATCTTTGTTGAAAGGAGCCGACGGTCAATGCAGAATAGCACGAGTAAAGGTGAATGATACGGAATTCACTAATTCCTTCGCACATCTTTATCCGTTGGAGGTTGAAGAAGATATATCTGGAAAAGAAAGGGTTATGTTTGAGTTTGAAAGAGAAGATGTTACACCAGCATGGGATAACTTACCTCTACTAGAAGAACTCGACTCAACCATTCTTACCGAAGAAATATCCACAACTTCACAAACCGCAGAACCCGTTGACAAACCTGAAACAGAAGAACACATAAATAGGGAAGAGATAGAAAAGAAAGTAACTCAGAGAACACTTACCACAGAAAATGATGATCCAATAATTCCTGATGAAAACCACAGTAATGATAGCATACCTAAAAGCACCGATACAAATGAAAAAACTCAAGCTCCTGAAGTGAGAGAAGTGAGAGACGCGTCCCTGAAGGCTCGAGAGAAGATCCGAGAGTGGACGCGAGACTTAATGGAACGCATGTAATTTATGTCGTCGTCGGGAGTGTCGCGAAACATGAAATCGCGATGTTCCAAACACTTACTAAATGTAAATATATGTGCACAGCACTATTGTAATAGCAACACTAAATCAGTACTGACAACCTGACAAATTTCCGCTGCTCAACGCGCCGCCATTTTTCCCGCTTAGATAGTCGCTATGACATATTCAGTCTGTGTAACTAATATTATTTTAAGTAAAGTAAATTCAGTGCGAGAAGATCCTGTGTAGATTCTCGTCACCTGGGATACGTGCCACCTGGACAGCTAAGTATTATTTATCTGTTTGTCTAATCATTAAAGTTAATGAACATTATATTATGTGTGAGGGTACCGGTATGTACCTGTTCTAACAACCCATGACACCTTGAACTAAATATGCAGGTCGCGCCTTCAGCGTGGGCTGAGGGCAGAAAAGCGACTGTATACAAGTTGCCGTCCGGACATAGCGCGCTTGGGATTTATAGCGAAGAGGGGGCCCTGGCAAGCTTCTCTTATAAATCCACCCCATCGCCATGAAGTCGTGTACCCTACATACACGCAGCGTCGACGGACGTTCATTACTCTATATCGCCCATATATAGGTAATACCACAAGGGGAGCGATTCAGACGGAGAGGCAATTCGTCTGAGACGCATGCTTTAACAGATATGGAAAGAATCCAATCTGATTAACACTAAAGTATCACAAAACCTGGGATGAGGGGGGCCTTGGGTAAGCCCTCAAACAAACTTCATCATAGGTATTGTGATTGGATAAATGTCATAAAAGGTTTTATCAATTAAGACAGATAGGTAATACTTAGCCCTGAGATTCATGGGTACTTAAATTTACAGATATCATAATCACTCCGGAGAAGCTGGATGAATAACACTTCGGTGCCCTCGCGGACCGAAGATATAAGAGGCTGGATTGAGAGATACTTGCAAGCCGGAGGGGGTTCCGTAGCGGTGAGTGTCTCTAATGTATCGTCAAGGCGTTGGGAGCTATGCGAAGCTAAATGTATGGTTACTGTAAAGTCAATCTCATTGTAAACTTTGAGATAACTAGAATATAATAATAAGTATAAAAGAAATAAAACCTAACGCCTTCGCGACACTGGTCTCCCTTTTTGAAAATTGGTTTTACTATAGATACTTTCAGTAGGTCAGGGACTGAGCCTTCATCTAAAGACTGATTTGTTAAAAAAGTCAGCGGTAACGTCAATTCTTCAGCGCATGCTTTTATAAGTATAGGCGGTAGCTCGTCATGCCCATAACTTCGCTTGTTCTTCATTTTTTTAATAATATACTTAATTTCGGTAGGGTCAACAGGTCTTAGGAAAATGGAGTTTTCGCTTTGGAAGGAGGTAGGACTACCAGTTGTACAAAAGTTCCCGCCAGTTTTTCCCACTGACACAAAATAATCATTGAAGGCGTTGGCAATGGTAGTCGCGTTTTCTGTCACATTATTCTGTACACGCAATTTTATGTTCTTTAATGACTTTTTACTATTCTTATTTGTACGTTCTTTTATTATTTGCCACATTGTTTTAGTTTTGTTTTCTGATTTGCTCATCATTCTTATGTAGTTTAGTTTTTTAGAGTGGGCTACTGTTCTCTTAAGTAATTTTTCGTAACGCTTATAATACCCTTCCAATATATTGTTATTGGTTGTAGTTAATAATGCTTTCAGTTGTCTTTTATGCTTACATGCTACTCTCAATCCAGTGGTTAGCCAAGATTTAGATGATTTCTTTTTATTTTTTACGATTTTCTTTGGTATACACTGATTTAATATGTTTTGTAAGGTGTTATGAAATGACACATAGTTAGTATTTACATTTTGGTTTTCGTTTATTATTTTACTCCAGTCAAGCTTTTTTAGTTCTTTTTTAAATGAGTCTATGTTTTGTTTGTTAAAGTTCCTCTTTAGGGTTCCTATTTGTTTTCTATTATTAGTTATTGGATCGTGGGTAGGTAATTTGATTACTATTCCTCTATGGTCTGAGAGTCCAAGCTCGACTACTTCTAGATGTAATTTGTCGTTTGCATTTGTAAATATTAGGTCAATACACGTGGTGCTTGAGGTTGTTATTCTGGTAGGTTCCGTCACTAGTTGTCGAAAGTTGTACTTGGTCATGGTATTTAGAAGATTGAATGAATTACGATTTTTCTCTAGGATATTTACGTTGAAATCCCCACCTATAATTATGTGTTTATTTTTGTCCTTTTTATTGATTTTAACCAACAGTTTTTCCAAGGATGTATAAAATATTTCAGTTTCCCTATTTTTTTGTGGCCAATATATAACTATGAGTAAAAGATTCATTTTTGGAATTTCAACTGCACACGTTTCAAATATAAATTCGATTGTCGTTTCCGCTAAATCTTGTCTTTCTTTGGATTCGATATCGTCTTTTAAGAATATGCACACACCACCTCCCGCGTAGTTGGGGCGGCAGTATTTAGCAGCTACACTATACCCTTCCAAACTTAGTAGGTCTTTTTTAAATTCCGTAATCCATGTTTCCGTAAAACAAAGTGCTTCTATTTTATATTCCTCCGTGATTGCTTCTAATAGGTAACGTTTATTTTTTATGCTTTGTACGTTTTGGTATAGGATGGTTGTATTGTTGCATGTATATGTCTGTGTACTATTTTTTGGTGTGTCGTTGTTAGAGAAAAAACTTAAGGCTGGCTTGTGGTTGTGAGTCAGATATTTCTGTTTCGTCCGACTGTGAATACTCCACCCCAGAATCTTCATTGTTAAGGTTACCTATCGTCATGACAAGATCCCGTAGGTCGGATACCACAATTTTCGTGCCATTGCTATTCAATGCGCCCGTGCGTTGATTATACATATCGTAGTTATAAGAGAGATTAAGATTAGAGTCCAGTAGGTATGCATAATTAAATGTATGTGTATCAATATATAAAAGGTTATTAAAAGTTTCTATTCTACTATTATACAGGGTATTGCCATAATTTTGCTGTTTTATATAATAGTTATTGTTAAATTTAAAGGTGAACGGCAGCCTTGTATGGGAGTTTCGTACCGCTAATAAAATGTCGTGTTTTGGGATACTTTTTGTTTTAATTGGTAGTCAATACAATAGGCAAGCCCTTTTAAAATTCATAGATTTTTAGAAGTTAGGACCTTAAAGTTATAACCAGTTTTATTTTTGAGGTTGTGTCTTTTTAAACCGTTACAACACTTGTTTCATTTTTTGTCACTAACTTCACGAACGCTGTTATTATATCAATAGAGCGTACCCTAAGAATAAGATCGACTTAGTGGATATCGATATTCTTACAAATAATTAAATAATACTTCATTGCATTATCTTTATTATTCATTATCATTATGAATTATCACTTTTTTACTTATTAAAATAGATGTTTATTCAAAATCTGTCATATAATTGATTTTTAACGGAACCTGTAAAAAAACCAAATAAATAATCGATAAAATCGGCTGCACCACGGAATGCACTAGTAAACGCAAGTGTCAATGTCAACGGCTGTCAAGTCAATTGTCATGTCATTCGGTCAAATAATTAAATAATACTTCATTGCGGTCCTCATGATGTGGAAGGCGAAGATTGGAAGATTATTCTTTCAATTGTTCAAGAATGGGTAGCGCCTCAAACGGTTAGTATCCGATATTTCTATTTAACATAACGTTTTTGTAATCATATGTAATTATTTAATGTAAACAAACTAAGTAGTGTTATCGCTCATGTTCAGTTGTCTGTTTATAGTTGTATTTTAATGATAGCATAATGTGCAATAAATTCATATTTGAAGACATCACATCGCTAAACCGGACTGAACCTTCATAGTTAATTACAACCTATTATTCCCTCTCTCAGAGTGGAGGTCTGTGTCCCTGCAGTGGGATTGTAATGAGGGGCATAGGTCTACCCAAATATACCCAGATGTTTATTGCTAAATGCTAATGCTAGTCTTGCTAGACCCTAATAGTCAAATGTTTGTTTCAGGTAAATGAAAATGACTTTATATGCCTGGCTTGCTGGAATCATGCCAATGCTATATCTAGTGATGGAAATATACCAGAACAAAGTGAACAGACACCTATGGGACACCGACGGGTGTGTATTCACTGTGGACATTCTCTTCTGAGAAGAGTTTGTTGTCATACACTTAGGATTAGTACCGTGCAAGAACGCAGAATACACGAAGTTATAAGAGAATTGATCCTACCACGCACGGTCAGTATATTTGCTTTATTGATGCTTTATTAACATTCTTTAGTTTAGCTTTTGGTTTTGAAAGGTCATTAAAAATGTTATTTGGTATGCTAAAACATTGATAATGGTGTGATAATGGTCAAGCTCCGAACTCCTCAGGATTTCTTTAGATCAGTATTTTTAAAGTGGACACACACAACACATCGCATGTGTAAAAGCACACTTTAATGTAGATAAATTATTTTCAGGTGGGCGCTTCAAGTGTTGTCTGTCACTCGTGTTGGGTATGAGCAAATAGAGCATCCCGGCATTTTCATTCAGGAAAAGGAAAAGAAAATGGCTCATATGTCATAGAAGTGTGTAGGGAGGTGGACGGTGACCTACAGCAAGAGCTATCTACATCGGACTTAACCTGGATGTTAAGAGGAGGATGAAATCCAGGCATATTAGTAGTAGGATGAATCTACAGCTCTCTAAGTGGAAGGGATGCTATAATTCAATATTACTGCACCTGTATCATAGGAAAAAGAACGGTTGGTTGCTGTGCCCATACCATGAGCATAATATGGTATCTTAGTTGGGCACGGCACCAAGGTAATCAATTGCCTCCTGCACAGTTTCTGGATACTGTGTTATTATACTATGATAATCCTAATGAAGAAGATGATTAAAAAACCATTTAACATAAATATGTGTTTTATTTACATTTTAATTTATTGGGTATCACAATCTATTAAAAATCCCCCAGCAGATATAATCCTAACAAATATCAGCCAGTAGTTATGTAAGTGGGCCTTGTCTAATAAACATAGTTTTCAGCTGATGTTTTCAGTGATATCAATAATATAAATCTGAAGTCACCCCCGTAAGCACTTTTTAAGGAAAGTAGGTATCTACTTACCTGAAACCTCATAGTGCTATGTTACAGCACAGCGCATGGGGGTTTTAGACTTGCGTAGGAAACAAAGCCTCGAAAATATCATGTTATTTAACTTAATTATCTCAAATAATTTAAATAACCTAAAATGTCATTGTCTGATATTATCAATTTGGCCATCACTGGGAGACGTGAAAATTGGGCTCATGGAACCTACCTAGATTTTTTAATGAATGGCCAAAATTCAGCCCTGTAACGCCAGGCCCAAGTTTCTATGGAGTTTGGTTTTCTCCTTTCATCAAAATCCGTTCAGCCGTTTAGGCGTGAAAGAGTGACAGACAGAGTTACTTTCGCATTTATAATTATTAGGAATTATGTAAGCTCTACATGAACGCAGCTTAAACGCAGCCATACCTTAAATGACATTTGAAGCTGTCACCTGTCTACTGTTTTTGACAACTACTTCCTGCTCACGGCTCTGTGTACGTTTTGTGTCGTCTCCAATAATGTCCAATTTAATTAATCTTAATTCATCTTAAAAACTATAAAATGGACGTGTAATATCTGCTTGTATTTTGACAAATAAAAGTCTGGATATATACTATCGAAGAGTTAATTTGGTTGATCACGCCTGACAAGCCATTCCATTGCCAAATCACAACACCTGCTTCAACAATAATATTACTTAGTATGGATTACGTGTAGTAGTATAAACATTTTTTTGGTGAAAAAGGATAATAATATGTTCTAGATAGCTGGTGCTATCTTTGTAGTGTTTTTATCAATAAGTTGGCAAATTGACATGAGAATTGTACCTATTCAGTAGGGTGCTTTAGGAAAGACCTGCGTCCAGCAGCGGTCTGCAATAGTTTGATGTTAAATGATGAAGTGCTGATGGAGTTTTGAGTGTGGTTAAATAAAACAACTTTGTTTTTGTAGGATCTAACATTTATTTTATTGTTCTTATATTTGTCGCACCTTCCGTACCTTACGTGAGCTGTAGGCCTGGGTTTAGTACAGATGAATCTTGGACGACAGAACATCGTATGAACGTTTCAGTATTCCGCCCAAACTGTATGCTCGGGTTTCTTACTGAATCGCTCTGTTAACGATTACATGATGAATGTAGTGTACGTTATACATATTAATAGGTACATGATAAACCTTGCCATGCAACCAGGAGACGAAGGCTGTATAATGATGTATGATTCTAACATAATCAGCGTGCAAGATTGAGCTATGCTCTACCATGGTCTACTCACGTAGTACCTTCTCATTTTCAGGAGCTATGCTCCACCACGGTCTACTCACGTAGAACCTTATCTCATTTTAACGAGCTATGCTCCACCACGGTCTACTCACGTAGAACCTTATACTAACGGTCAACCAGCGCTCCTATGGCGTCCCTGGTGCTTGCGCAACCCATGGGCTAAAGCCCGTCCACTTGACACCGTCGGACGTGGGGGCTAGGTGCCCCCACGGTGGCCTCCTCCATCCCCATAGCCACGCCCCTGTCTCCTTCGACTAGCGACCGTTAGTTGTTGACCGTAAATTGTGGAACATAATCAGTTATCAAAATATTTCTTGCTACAGACATTAATGTCTCTAGGGTCCTTCTCGGAACTTGAAATAGACAAGACAATCTGTCCCCTGAATCCCCAGTCCTTAATTTACATAATAAGGCTGTTAAGGCAAAACTACCCCGATGCAGATTCCTAAGCCTGGGTGTTACATCTAATATTTGTTGATGTTGTTGTTTATTTATGCCTATAAAGTAGTGTACTTGGTTATCAGGGTAGTTTTGAATATTCTCATAAGAGATGTTATTTAACCCTTCCATCAATATAAAAATGATCTCCTCTATGTGGGTAGAAGTAAAGCTATTAAGGCTATACTCAGCAGTATACAGGTTTGCATAATTTGCTTCCTGTCTATGTAAGGAGCAAATACGAGCTCCTCTTGGTATAAAATATTGATACTTAGCCAATACATCCTGCCTGGTTTCTTCAGGCACAACATTTCTCTCTGGTTCCATGCACTCTTGGAAAATGCAGTGTCTTGGTGTTTCAGCCGCTCTTCTTATATTGGGCAACACAATATGTTGGGGTCTTTCTTGTGGTCCTTCTGGAATGTAGAAGCTCAAATCTCGGGCTTGGCCCCAGCAAACTCCACAAACTTCATTCATGGATGACATCTGTAAATAAATAACATTGATGAAACACAAATTAAACACTAAGTTTGACAGACATAAATTGCGCCCAACATGACCAAGCTACAGAATAGTTCTTGACATAATGATTGGTTTTCACCTTACAGAAAATCTTTACCAAAAATATCTATGTTGTGTTAATATGAGAGAGAAGGGCTATGTGACAATGGAAAAACCAGTACCCTTTTGTTGTTAGTAGAGCCAACATCATGATTGTCACAGATTTAGCAACATAAAATATTAATTGCCCTTTGCATGACACATTTTTATAAGCTAATTACTATAAATATATTATTTCATATATATACCTGCTGGTGCTCCATCAAACGAGCAGTGTTGTCGGGATTCCACTCTTGATCTGATGTTGGGTCGGATAGACTCTGACCACATACAGCACACATCAAATCAGAATGATCACCCTCTAGATGATCAGGTACAATGGGTTGAATATGTTCATTTGGTGAAACAACCCTAGTTCTGCTAGCTCTTAGCCAACACGGCACACAAGCTTCATCCTCAGAACGAAGCTGAAATAAAAAAATATAAATAAAGAAAAGGTTGCATTTAAAACTGCATGGTATTAGTGGGAAATAATTTACATTGTTTTAACACAATCATACATCAAATCAAGACACCTAATTGATAAAAGTTATAATAGGTATGAGTTGTTATACCTCTCGTGGTTGGATCCAAGTAGCAACTGTGTTAGCCATTCTTTGTTCGTCTTCATTTGCACCTTCAATCAAAATCCTGCGTCGACTGATTCGTAGTACGGATCGTCCACATACAACACAAACACTTTGATGGCCTGTGCGTCTCCTCGGCATATTGTCAGAAGAACGGGGATGACTAGCTAGCTGCCAGCATGCATGGCAAACATGGTCAGCAGGTGTTATCTGGAAATAAAGAAGTGATTTTGAGTACGGCTCAACATTGCTTTATATGACTATGACACTCCAAGTGTTAGGCAAGTAAACAATACATGCAAAACGATCACTTAGAAATGTTTCACCCATACGTTGGGTGAAGAGCCGGCAAGCGGTTGGCCTCCCGTCTGATAGTAAATCTCCAGGAGATTTATAACAATGGCTTTTTAATTGTCTATAAAGGCGTATGAGCTCTTATGTGTTTGTACATTAAATAGGACAAACTGTAAATATTTAAGTAAGTACATATACAACCACAATGGTGTTTGTTATTTTTTCAAATAATGTTTAGATTAGTTTTTGTACACACAATATATTATTTTAGTATGATATCGTGTAGTTTAAATGATAAGGACTACTTTTTAACACGTAAAAGTTATCACTTCGTAACTGACACACTCGTACGCAAAATGTTATGTTTGAAACTACTTACATCTCTAGGATATGTCCACAGCCGAATAGTATTGACGAGATCTTCACTCTCATCCGATAAAGCGTGCCTTCTTATTCGGGACAAGCGAACGTTGCAATTTATGCATTGCAAACTCGTCATATTAATTAGAAGCACGTACACACACAGCACAATTAATAAAGCGTCCTTTCGCGAAAAAACTATCAACAGATAGAGTACGGAGGAGCAGTAGCTCGACTCAACGTAAAAATGGCCAGATAATTTGCTAAATTGCTCAGATGCAGTTACAAACAACAATCCAAAACAACAGTAAAGAACCGAACAGAGACTCGGAAAGATTTTCCTGTCCTGTCAATAAAATAATTGCCAATACAAAAAAAAACATTGATGTCGAAAATAATTCCTATCATTAAATAGTTAATTATTAAGATTGTATGCAATAATTATTCATTTTAAGGTATAATGTGTAATTGGTTAATTATATTTACTGTTATTTCTATTTTTAAATAATTATTTATCATTGTGAGCCTCGTGATATTTTACAAATGGCAACTTCTAAAAACATAACTACGTTTAGTCTATGATTAATTACGTTTATCTACTTAAATCTTTTGATTGATATAATTAATGAATCCGAACTTCTAAAAATACTAATGTTACATGAAAATGAATGGTTTAATTGACTTAATAAGTGGTACAAATTCTATCACTTAACAAAAAAAAAATAGGTGGTACGAATTCTGCCTTTGGCCTTTATAAGTTGGTACACAAATAATGATATTAGTATGGGTTAAAGAAACTAATTTTTCTCGAATAAATATTACTAGTTCTACATAGTTTTGCGTTCTTCGGAAGTCCTCTTCGCCGATGAAAATAATACAAAAGTCCTTACTTGTTAGGTTTTGCACTTTTACGTCAATACCCTCAAGTATTTGTTTCAGTCCACATTTTGGTTTGCGATAGTGGCAAATCTCGTAGCTTCGTGGGTTAGTTTCCTCTAAAGCAGTGTATAATATATTTGTAGTTTCGCTGCTTATTAAACATATTTTTGGTTTAGCTAAGGTAGTGGTCTGCTTGTTGTGGGTTCTGCTCAGCGGTGACACTAAAACATTTTTGTGTTAACTCACTAGTATTAGTGTCATAATTTATGTTTTCAGATACAATATTTAAAATCTCTGTTTGGGTCTCTTTGTTATTTGTACTTGTCTGTTTGCTTGAAGTTTTCTTTGGTGTAGATCTTGGTTTGGCGGCGGGGCTATTGATTTTTTTAAGGAGTTCATTTCTTTTTGCTAGTTCGTCGTTTTGTTTCTTCAATTTGCTATTCTCCAGTGATAGCGATTCAATTTCATTATGCGCACTGTTTAGTTGCGATGTAAGTCGTTCGATTGTGGTTTTTAATGATTTTAGTTGTGAGTCATCGTCGTCCTCAGACATCTCAGGCATGCTATTTATTGTAACATTTTGAGATATACTACTGTCGTCTTCTGGTTCAGAGCGGGTACGCGTGCGACGGAATGTAATATTCTCCAGAAAGCTGTTCATGTTTTTAACAAAATAATCTTACCTATGCGGTGAGATTCGAACCAGGGGCTCTTTGCATCAAAGTCTCATGTGTAAGCCAACTCGCTACGTGTTCAGTTTGATTTGTATCGAAAAACGCAGGTCGTATTCTGTTGGTTCAGTATTTTATTTCTTTGTCAATAGATGTCGCTAGTTGAGGCGTATGTAATGAATGTAACTTGTGATGGTAGCAGTATTGATATCGATGACATCGATCGTTGACAGGTCAGTTCGCAAGATAATCGACAGATGGCGTGGTTTTAAGTACTTAGCTTTCAAATAAAAAACGGATCTATGTTGAAAATTTGATTTTGTGGTTGAGTTCTTGGATAAATCGTTTGTTCACTTTTAGTTCACTTTATATTTGTTTTATTATACTGGTTTGAATTCTTCACACAACTCTGATCACTGTTTATATGCGTTTCTCACTGATTAGCACATTGAATCTGCAAGTCATTTGTTTACCAGTTTTAAGTCACTTTTGTAGATTTTCGCTCCACGGACGTCTTTGATAACACTGCTATACTTGATTTTAGTGTCGTTTTTCACTTTTATGCACAGTTCATGGTCTTTTGAGCACTTTTAATATTTTTAAAAGATATAATTTCCGAGAGCACAATCTAATACTTTGTTTACACAACAGCGCCACCTAGCCTAATGTAGTGTAAATGTAGTGTAACTATACACTACATTGCGTGTGTGTGTGCGAGAGTGAGTGAGTGTGAGTGTGTGTATGTGTAGGAGTGTGCCACCACCATAACACACCTCTGAGTAGGAGTACCGCACTAGTCAGAGAGTTCACAAATTATGTTGTAACCATTTTCTTATGTAATAAAGATTATTGAATAGGTACTTCCGAAAGAGTGGGTCTTAAAATGAACATGGACAAAACCAAGGTCATGTTGAATGCCTATGTTACACCCACTCCTATAAAGATCGGAGACTCTACACTCGAAGTTGTAGACGAGTATGTCTACCTGGGACAAACAGTCCAGTTAGGTAGGTCCAACTTTGAAAAAGAGGTCAATCGTCGAATCCGACTCGGCTGGGCAGCGTTTGGGAAGTTGAGAAGTATCTTCTCGTCCAACTTACCCCAGTGTCTCAAGACGAAAGTCTATGACCAGTGTGTGTTGCCAGTGATTACATATGGGACCGAAACGTGGTCGCTCACAATGGGCCTCATCAGAAGGCTTAAGGTCACCCAAAGAGCAATGGAGAGGGCTATGCTCGGAGTTTCCTTGCGTGATCGAATCAGAAATGAGGACATCCGCATGAGAACCAAGGTTGCCGACATAGCCCGAAGAATTGCCAAGCTTAAGTGGCAGTGGGCAGGGCACATCGCTCGCAGGACGGATGGCCGATGGGGCCGGAAGGTTCTGGAGTGGCGACCGCGAACCGGAAGACGTTGCGTTGGAAGGCCTCCCACTAGGTGGACCGATGACCTGGTAAAGGTTGCGGGGATCCGCTGGATGCGAGACGCAAGGGACCGGTCAATGTGGCGACACTTAGGGGAGGCCTATGTCCAGCAGTGGACGTCTTTCGGCTGAAATGATGATGATGATGAATAGGTACTTACACAAATACCAAGTTGGCGTCCCACAAGTAGAGAAATGCTGGCAAGGGTCCGTATGCCTCGTTGATGTAGTGGTAATCACCACCGCTTTGTGCCAGAGTGGTACCTGCAAGAAAACAAAATTTGTTTATTTACAATTATTATGTAAAAGGTTGTCCTTTAATCACGTTAGGTTTGAAAAGGGGGGGGGGGGGGGTGTAACAATTACATGTGTTTTTATGTGGGGCAAAATAATGAATTTAATATGCGACGTATTTAAAATATAATACCCTAGCAAAATTGTTAAAATAATGTTTCATAGTAAAACAGTCATATTCTAATACTGTGATCTTTGCAATACAATTACAATAATAAAAAGACACTTGTTGCTGAGAGGGGGAACCACGGGTAGCCTAAAACATCACGACTTATAGCTAACCGGGAGGGGGGCGAATAAAAGTGGCCTAGAAACCACCTTTTATAATTCTTTCGAGTGAAGAAATGTACAAAGGTTTTGCCCTGCAGAGCTGTGAATATTCATAGATAAATCCCAAACTTCTGGTACGCGTATCTTCTAGAAGGATTTCAACATAAACATAGCCACAACATTGAGGGACAAGGCATAGTACATAGGCATAATCCCTGGCCGCAACAGCCATACAGGGTGTAAAAGGACCTGTTACAACAGCCTACTGACAGTCATCTGACAGCCATCTGACAGCCACCTGACAGCGAGCCTCGCCAACGATAGCCATGCCAACCCGAGCCAAGCCATAACTACCGGACGCCTCCGGTGGGGATAAAGCTTTATAATGCCCTGCAAGCTCATTTTAGCAGTCTTGTCGCACTCGATTGTAATAGCTGTAAGGGGAAGCTCTGCCCGAATAAAATTATAAATCAGTTCCTGTTTATTTTTTACCACTGTCGTTACACTCAGAAGTGGTATCGAAAACAATAAACCTACGATTAAACGACGCTCTGATACATTTAAAAGTCAACGGTCACCAAGTACAAAGGACGAGGTCTGAAAATTCAAACGAAGAACGTTGATGCACACCGCCTACAAGGAAAATATTGAAGAGTCGCCCATCCCAGAATCACAAGGCACAAATTGAAAAAGCAGTCTACGATCTGGATGGAACACGAAGCGCCTGCCCTCAGTACCGCATCATTGATTCCATAATTTGACCCTGAAAACGAAGACTGCGGCCAGTAACCACCTGTGAGACACTTCGAGTTACAAGAAGTATCCATTTCTCTGCCAGTAACGCTGCTACGGTAAATGAAGGCTACCTCAAGGTCGTCAACAGCGAGCCCAAGGACATGGAAGGGAGGAACCGTCCTACTTCACGCTGAGAGCTGCCAGGAACCATGCATAAATAACAAGGTCAGTTAACATGCCAGCTAACAGATATTTGCAAAATATTAGCCAAATGCCATTAGCCAAATATATTAGCCAAATGTGTTTTACAATGAAGTGCCCTATGTGTTGATAATAATTATGCCAATCGTAGACAAAATTAGGTAATTTGGTAGGCCCGATAAGTAAATCTAATCATAGTCAGTTAATCAGTATATTATCTCGGTACAAAAATGGTTTTACTAGTTGTGTACTAAGGAATTGAGAACTTAAGATGTACATATTTTATTTAGTTCAAGTGCGCATTAGATTATCCAACAACTCCAAAGTAAATCTTTAGATATAAATAGCTACAATAATTTCATCAAACTATTGTCAGTGGTTTATAGCATTCCTAGGCAATCTCTTGCTACCGTCAGTCGATATTCAAACAGGTATAAACTTATTGCATAAAGTTCTTGACAAATTGCAAACGAGGATCTTAAAATTAAATATGAGAAACCGTTAATTTTTTACATATTTCATAGGTAAAATAAGCATGTGATGGCATTCAACCGGTTGAATTTAAGTTGATACATGTGTCTTAATTTCCCGTCTCGAGTAAGGTAAACGAAGTGCGTCAATTTATTCCATCTAGTTCTATGTAGTTATTTATGAGGCCAACAGGAGTAAAACGCGAGTTTTATAATGCGTAAAAGTATATGATTCACTGCAGTAAACAAAATCAGTGTTTTACTTTTTTTTTAGTCCAATCAATAGTTTTGTTGTAAATCGCAAAATACCACTAATTTCGCACTATTCGGCCGCAGCGAAAGACGTAACAACCGCTTTGTAGTGCAAGCTGATTAGAACTTTATTTTAACAGTATTTCAATCGAAGTTTGAACCACCACAAATAGTGTTGCTAATTTGAGGTAGTATAGGCTCCTACGACAGTTCAATAGTAACTTTGCAATAATAGCTCGATTGTTTATCAAACTAACAAAAAATAATACGATGTGGGTATGACTTATGCGGCAAGTCACATAAATCTTGTTAAGGAAGTAAAAAATAAAATAAAATGTGATTATTATAATAAACGATCCTAGTTTCCCAACAGAAATTCACACGTGTGCAGCAAGGTATCTTTTATAAAAGCAGATTGACGGTAGTTTGCGCCCAGTCCTTTAGTTTAGTCGCGTTACTAGTCGGAAAGAGTGTTAATCATGATTTTGGGCTTTAATCCCTTGCAGTAATGAAGTTGTTGCGAAGACATTATCGTATAAATGTGTTATGTAAAAATGTCCATGTAATTTCGGACTGTACTGCAGTGCGCGATATAATGACTAAACGTGATCTTATGCTATGCATTGCTCGATATTACAAACAAAAGCCAAGCAAAATCCAGCAAGCCAAAACCGAAGCTAAAGTTAAATTCTATGCCTGCCTTTGCTTCAGCCTTATGTAAGTAGATCGTTTGATGAATGCCGTTTAATGTGTACCATTTAGAGGTTAACGATTAGTTCAGTACAGTGCAATGACAAGATGAAAAGCCAAAAAGTTGTATTGTTTTGCTATAGTGAATAATTGTAGTATAACTATAGTGAATAATTGTAGTATTGATAGTAGCCTGTAACGTAAACAAACCTTTACGGTACCCGATTAGTTGTGTCAAACTTCGCGCGATGGAAAATATTACAAAATGCATCATGACGATGTTGGCCAAGGCGTAAAGTGCGTAAAGAACGAAGTTCTGAACTTATAAATAAGAGCAACATTTCTGGTTTCCATATATAAATTACCCGATTTATACTTAAACATTATTATGTGACGTCATGTTTACATTGTGCTTACGGGAAAGCGGTACGGTAGGAAGGAGGGCCAATGACATTCAATTTCTAAATCTACTGAACCAATGAAAATGGTAGGTAAATATCGATAGTTTGAGCCCTTCTGGCTAAACAAAAAAAGGAGTACCAGTGGGTACATATTGTATACATTGATACATGCTTTCACTAAATTCGTTGTTTCTGAACCAACGCGTACTGTCAATAATTCTGTGGTGACAATTAGTTTAGATCGCAATTATTTATTCAGATCACATTGTTTCCGACCATGGCAAGGTCTTTACGAGTAGATACCTATTTCAAGAAGTTTGTAACGGAACAGCAGTTTAAAAATACGTTAACTGTTAACAGCTATTGCGTGTCCTACCTAGGTTTGCTAAGAAGAATAATATTAATTAAGTCTATTTACAATCATTTTTGTTAATCTAACTTAGCGCTAATAATACATGTAGCAAGTTTAATTTTAATTTGAAAATGGTGATAAAACCGAGGTCTCGAAACTAGGCTACGCCTGTAGGTATCTTGGGGGCCAGAGTAGCATTATCTTAGCGTTGATGAGTTGAGCAATATCTAGTGTTGATGGGGTTAAATGGTGTTGTGTGTAAAAGTAATGAAGTTTTGCCATCGACACGCTAAGAAGCATGTGTGTTAGTACCAACATGTGTGTTTGCGTGTGTCATATTGGTATGGTTTATAGTTAACTTAAATTGTTTCTTCAGTTTCTTTATACGATAGGTTGGCAAACTTAGTTTTTTTAGTTATCTTTTCTTATATGAAAAGTGTTTCATGTTTTTAATGTCTCTGATTCTACGTTTAATGAGTAGGTCGAAGTGTGGGAGGCACTAATCGCACAATTCACGGAACTTAAGGAAGCAACTCAATATGGGGACAATAGGTTACCAAACATAATTTGGAGTTTTAATAATACTGTTAATAATACAACAGGGTACCTATAAGCCTTACGATTTATCCTAGACCGGGTTTCTGTACCAGTGCAATTTAGAAGCGATAGAGTTATCTACTACTGGAATTTGAATAGCTGGAAAGAAAATGGGACGTAGCTTAGATAAAAGGCGAAAAATAATAATAGCTGATAATAGTGTGATTTACAAATTACAAAAAACGGTGATTACGCACATTTACGCCAGGCGCTGACTACTAGCGGCAACAAGGTCAATGCTAATAACATCACGCTTGTAATGCCCGAAGGGTTAGGTAGAGGTGTACCCATGAGTACACACACATAGTAGTATACAGTAAAGTTTAAGTCCCATGCAATAGGGGGCGAGCCTGTTGCCAAGTTAATTCTTGTATCTTAGAGGATTTATATTCTGGCCCACATTAAGTGATATTGAGGAGTTGGGTAATGATTGACATAAACTAAGAAGTACAAAAGGTCATAAAATAATTATGATACAACGGGTTTACAGGCTTAGTATCCGTTGATTCCTTATGACTATATCGTAGCGATGCTTATATGTCTGATAGCACCAGTAGTGTGGATGAACAATTGAACACCGAAGATTTCATAAATCTTCTTGAGAGATCAAAGTTTATTGTCCCATTTTTAACTTGGTTTTTTTGAGCTGACTTGTAATCGTTGTTTTCTGGTTCCCATTGCGGGAGCAATTGTTTCAGGACGGCCGAATGTTACAACAGCCTACTGACAGTCATCTGACAGCCATCTGACAGCCACCTGACAGCGAGCCTCGCCAACGATAGCCATGCCAACCCGAGCCAAGCCATAACTACCGGACGCCTCCGGTGGGGATAAAGCTTTATAATGCCCTGCAAGCTCATTTTAGCAGTCTTGTCGCACTCGATTGTAATAGCTGTAAGGGGAAGCTCTGCCCGAATAAAATTATAAATCAGTTCCTGTTTATTTTTTACCACTGTCGTTACAGACCCTTCACGGAACTGTTAATCAAGCATTTTGCACAACAAACTCAACACTATAAACTAGTTCAATGTTTAGGTACCTACATTGAACTAGACTACACTCAAAATTTGGTGCTGATGGGTGTTTTTGAATTGGAGATAATAAAACTAAAGTTATGGTCAGGTATGGATATTAGGTCGAAAACCAACAACCATACCAGGTTGGTTATCTCAACAGCATAACCATCCAATGGGTCACGGACCACGGTGATTCCCGAAGCAACGATGCAGTGGCTCAACTCAGTAGAATGGGACCGGTCAATCCAGCAGTGAGATCTGAACCGATTGAGCCATTCCTAATTGGGTACCTACAGTCCTACACACTCTGGAAAAGAAATGGGTTGGTGTAGTGTACATCGGAGTTGTATCTATTTAATTGATATAGCAACACCGTCTCACAGACGTAAGTGTCAGGAAGCTGTCACAAGGGACACTTGACAGTCACTACGAATGGCGGTAAGTGTGTTGTGAAGCGACCGGTACAGATGACTTGCTGATCTGGTGAGCCGGTGAATAACTAAGTAAATAGTGCTACCACCTCGGGTATCACAGGACACAACAAGTGGCGACGAGGATTAAGGTCTGAAATTTACATATTAATACTCAGGAAAAGTTTGCAAGGAGCTGTCAACAATTTGAAAAACAAAACACGGTCAGTGGGTCGTCTCACTACTAAGTAAGTACAGTTATTTGGCTGTAATTGATACTAATTAATGATTATTGTATGCCATACGTACTGGCATTAAGTATTTCAAGGTGAAGGAAGAGTTATGTTATTGTTTTATCATTTTACCTACATAATTGTCCACAATGGGCTGCTTTTACACTGTTTTGAAGAGATAGATCACACAGTGACGTTTGGATATTCAATAACATGAAGAAAATAAATAAATATGTTAACTTGTTACATGTTTAAGACACATTGGTAAGTTATTAATGACCTTAATTATTTAGTACTTACCGAACATCAAACTAGGTACTAGCTAGGATGTCAATAGAATAAATACAAGTTGATGACAAATGATTTAATTCATAACACATTTCTAGGGTTATAAACTTCACTTAACTGTTATATGCAGACCGCTAGCAATAGGTTAAATTCCTATAGCTGTGAACATGTTGACTTACTTATAGTAAGTAGGACCGTTTATTATAGTGATGATTTATCACAAACCATTTCCTATAGTGACTAATAATAACCTTGAGTATGAAGTAAGTAACCTAGGTACTTATTATTTTGAAAATGTCTATTGTTTGACATGTCACCTCAAACAGTCCTATTAAGGGAGAACCGACATTTGTTCAAGTTATTTGAGTAGGCTGATTTTGTTGATACCTCCTCCTAAACAAAATAAGTACAAACTTAATTTAATTAAAAGTACACCTAGGAAATTGATATGTGTTTTATTAGACAAAATAAACATTGTATGGAGTATAACTAAAGCCCTACAATTTAAACATGTACTAAGAAAAAATATAGGTATGTAGATACGTATACCTAAAGAGCAATGGAAAGAAACATGTCGAACATCAGGTTTAGTGACGGAATCTGAAATTTGGAAATAAGAAGGAAGACAAAAGTAACGGGTATAATAGCAAATAGAACATCTAAAATGGAGTCGGACAGGTCATATGCTATGTTGCAAAATAAATAATGGAGTTTTTGGAGTTATTCATAACCTTATAGTATCCAAAAGCGGACATTAGAAAACAGGGGTGTCCGACAACAAGATGGACCGTCGATATCAGTCTAACCCTAGGCCATCCCCATACTAGACCAGAGTTGCAGAAGACCGAGTTCAATGGAGAGAGCTGGAGAGGTCAATGCCAAGAGGCAATAAAGAAAAACAAATTGTATGTAGTTTGGAATAAAAGGGCTTTATTATTTAAGCTTTTATTATGCTGGGCTATCCGGATAGCCGGAAAGTACAGATAGCACGGGCTTAAGCCATGTGGTTATCAGCTGGGCTAAGAGTGAAACAGTAGAAAGAGATACAACATGGTTTTGTGCTGTTGGTTGAATGAAAGATGAAGGGATGTTTGATTGAAAATGTTCTTGGTGCGGGTTGTCCGATTCACATGGAGGAACTTCCTCACCAGTCTGCACGTATTTTATATCACTGCTTTCTGCAGGAGGTAGTACGTTGTTGGGGGCAGATTCAGAGAAGTAAGGGACTAGTGAAGTTGTTTTGGAATTACTCCTGTTGTGGACAACACTATGGGAGTTATCGTGACTTTTTCAAGATGCCAAAGTCGGATTATTTCATCTTTTAGTTCGGTATACTTAGATAATTTTTCTGCTATTGTACTTTGTAAATTGTGTGTATTTGGTATAGCTATGTCGATGAAATATCCAGTTTTGTTTGTTTTGTTTATTAATGTTATGTCCAGTCTATTAAAATGGATTGTTCAGTCTGTAAAGACACCTCTGTCAAAATACACCTGGTGTGTCGAATGAAATGCAAGTATAGAGAAGTATGTAAGGAAAACAAGCTGTGGCGATCCCAAATGAATTGGGATAGGGGCAGGAGAATGTTGACACTATGACTCATTGGTTTCAGGCAAAGTAGCCTGTTGTGCGGTCCTGGTTTTGATTCCCAGGTTGAGGAGAGCTTATTGGGTTTAACTCCTAGAAGCCAATGAATCGGGATTACTGTATGATTGAGGGTACAAGGTTGCCCCGTAATGCAAGCTTGGTGTTACATAGGGATGTTATTACTATGCAAGAATATTAATAATACAATTTAAAGTGAACATTCAAATAATAACAGCCTATGACTGAGGGGCAAGTCTCTTCTTGTACAGAAAAAGAAGAAGAAATGAAGTGTTTAGAAAAAAAAAAATATATACTTAAACATGGTTGAGGAAAGGTTAGGCGGATAATGGAAAGTACTCTTGGGCATGAAATTTGAATAAATAAAATACTGTTTGACAAAATTATAGTTTTGAATTGGAATAAGTTGAAATAATTCATAAATAAATATAGTTACACAGGTCACTAAGTTCTGATTAGGGAATCGTAATGGTGGTTGTGTAATGGTTTAACTTAAATATGAAGCTAATGTATAAATGTCGGCATCGAGTCGTATTCGGTATAAATATTAATATTGTACCTACAGGGTTATTCGTGCCTACCTATGTACTGTGTTTCTAATTCGTCTTATTGTTTGAGTGTATCGGGGTACAAGACTGTTTTCTTCATCCAACTCTACCCACCGGGGCCCACAGTTAACTAATGACTAGTGCTAAAAAATTATCGCTTCCCGATATAATATAATGTGTTTTAGTAAAGATGATATGCAGCAATACAATAACACATATAAGTATCTCATGTATTATATTAAATTTTGTAAGAGCGGTGATGGCCTTGCTCTACTTAGGTCGTGGGTTCGAAACCAGGCAGGTTTTTTGTGTTCATTCACTCATCACCAGGGAACGCTCTTATATTAAATGTTGTAAGAGCGGTGATGGCCTTGCTCGACTTGTAGTGGGTTCGAAACCAGGCAGGTTTTTTGTGTTCATTCACTCATCACCAGGGAACGCTCTTAGTACGGTGAAGGAAAACACTGTGAGGAAACCGGCATGGCCTAGAACCAATACTTCTAAGGCATGTGACATTTACCATCGCACTATTTACGCGTGGTAAGATTTTGAATGCAACCATTAAGTTGGGATGCGAATATCCATAACATTTGCTTTGAACAAGCAATAAAATTGGATGGAGCAACCGCTGAGTTGGCTCAAAATAATCCATTACATTGGCTGGACAAAAGCAATGAAATTGGATGGAGCAACCATTAGGTTGGCTCTGGATGGAGCAACCATTGGGTTGGCTCATGATAATCCATTAAATTGGATGGAGCAACTGTTACGTTGGCTCATAATAATCCATTAAATTGGATGGAGCAACCATTAGGTTGGCTCATGAAATCCATTAAATTGGATGGAGCAACCATTGGGTTGGCTGATTGGCTCATGATAATCCATTAAATTGGATGGAGCAACCATTAGGTTGGCTCATGAAATCCATTAAATTGGATGGAGCAACCATTGGGTTGGCTCATGATATCCATTAAATTGGATGGAGCAACTGTTACGTTGGCTCATAATAATCCATTAAATTGGATGGTAAATATCCATTAAATTGACTGATGAGAAGTAATTAAATTGGACGTGTTTACTGAAGGGTAGCGGTCATTAATCCCCACGGTGACCAGCCGGCTTGGAGAAATATGGTAAACATAATAGAAGAGAAATTAAATCCACTACTTGAAGAAAACCCCAAACTTAACAACGAGGTGATGACAATGACAAACAAAGTTGAGAACCTAGAAAAAGAAATGCGAAGAAACAATATTCAGCTACATGGGTCAAAGAAACAAGAGACAAATAACACTGAGCTCATGAATTTAGTTGTGGGATTCCTAAATTACATAAGGAAAAAGTGTGGAATACGAGAATTTGAGATGTGGGAACTCAACCAGATAATAAGAGTCAACATAATATGTTACAAAGAATTTACATAAAGAGGTATTACAATTTAGAAAAAAAACAAATTAAATGCCCTTGAATTCATGAATAGTACTAGGCAAACCACTCAAACTTAAAATAGCAGCTACCTAGTAAACAGCCAAAGAAAAAAAAAACAACGAACATTAACAATAACAACAACAAATTCACATTCCCCAAGAACAAACATAGGAAGACAAATAATAAAAATAAAAAAAAGTACAAATGTCAAGAATAATTAAAAGAATCTTAATGAATAAGTAAAATGTAAAAATATTTCTCTACACCAGATATGTACGAAGAAATAGCAAGACATAGAAAGAGAGAAGCCTTGGTCTTCCCTGGGTCATCAATAATTTAAAAAGAGAAAACGATCAAACCACAAAGTTGTGGATAAGTTAAACCCCATGATCGGTTACGGGGCAGGGACCATTAGAACTTTTCTTATGAAAATGTCATTGAAAAAAAAAAAAATGTCTGAAAAAAAAAAAACAATGGAATGGAAAGGAATATGGGAATAGGAAGAGGAATATGGAAATAGGAAGATGAAATCATGCAGACCCCCAGAGGTTAGAATAGGCGATGAAGTTCATAGAAATAGTCTAATAAAGTCTAATAACTTTAATCCTACTCCACACTTAGTGGAGGCTACTGGAGGAGATGTTCAAATGGGGTAACTGCGTAAAACCTGAGAGGGTTCATTGTACATTTAGAATTGGTTGGTTTATAGTTGGCCAGTGGCAGTCAGTCTAAGATGACAAGGTAAATCTGGTAACAAAAACATGCAAGTATAGTTGAACATTTTATATTCGATAGTTGTTGAATTTGCTTGATTACTGAATGTAATTGTGAGCATTATGGGTAAAGCATTTTGATTAAAACAAATATAATAAGAAAGGGATGTAGTGTACATCGGAGTTGTATCTATTTAATTGATATAGCAACACCGTCTCACAGACGTAAGTGTCAGGAAGCTGTCACAAGGGACACTTGACAGTCACTACGAATGGCGGTAAGTGTGTTGGGAAGCGACCGGTACAGATGACTTGCTGATCTGGTGAGCCGGTGAATAACTAAGTAAATAGTGCTACCACCTCGGGTATCACAGGACACAACAGTTGGGTTTAGGAATAACTTCCTTTAATTTGAGGGTGCTGGCACTGTGGGGGGGTGAAGGGGGTACAACGAGCGGAAGAGTAAGAGTATTGTCATTAGAGGTAAGAACAAACAACCCGAGCAGAAGGCCCGGTTTCCACCAAAGCGGAGACGAGCGGAGCGGAAATTGACCAATCACATAAGTTATAATTTACACCTGGTAAAGAGAAAATTAAAGAACAACAAAAAAAAAAAAACTACAACTACTACTATTACACAACTCCCCTCCGCTCTGCTCGTCTCCGCTTTGGTGGCAACCAGGCCTAATACCAGTCTATCTGAATGGGCTGTCTTTATTTATTTACTTTTTTTTCTTTTTAGATCGTGTATCTCAGTTTAAGTACCTAGGGCACGTTGTGGTTGTGAGTTTGTGACGGAGGTCGGAGACTATGAATGTCGAGGCGGATAACGAGCGGGAACGAAGGGCGTGTCGATGCGTGCTAACATGTTGGTGGTACATAGATTCGCAAGGTTAAGTACGGGTGTCAAAGTAACACTGTTCAGAGTCTACTGCCAAAGTTTTTATGGCAGGCTCTGTGAATCAACTACACCCAGGGCCTACAACTCGCTTCAAGGATTGCAGGAACAATGCTTTAAGGATTCTGGTGAAGTTCCATCGATTCTGCAGCTCGTCGGGTATTTTTGCTGATGCAAGGGTGGACGACTTTTATGCCTTAATGCGTAAAAAAGCCGCGTGTCTCGGTAGTTCGGTTATTTAGTCCGGTCCCGGACTTTTCGTCTCATCAGTTCGGTGATATATATATATATATAGAGTTCTTCACCGTATCCGGCGACAGCGACCCAGACTACTTGTCTTCTCTTTCGTGAGCCCTCTGATGACTAGCAAAACCAAACTTGGTCTTGAATACCCGGTCACATCGTGAACAGAAGAGCTGATGATCATCGTTGTACGTGTACATATAGGAAGGTTTTGGGCGACTTTTGCGTATCTGTCGCTTCTGGTCCAGGCCTTCAAGACGATTTGCCTCAAAGATTTCAATTGCTTCGTGGTTTGAGGCGCGCCATCTTTCTCGGTTTCGAGCAAGCTCCTGCCACCGATCAACGGGTATGCCACAGGTTTTAAGGTGACGTTTGAGGACATCCTTGTAGCGTAAGTATTGGCCACCCTGTGCTCGTTTTCCTTGGGCGAGCTCTGAGTAGAAAGCGGTTTTAGGCAGTCTACTGGTATCCATGCGCTGTATATGACCACACCATCTCAGTTGGATCTTAATCAAAAGCGCCTCCATGCCCATCATTCCAGTGCGCCTTAACACCTCCGTGTTAGGGACGCGATCCTGCCATTTTATGCGGAGGATGGACCGAAGACACCGAAGATGGAAAGTGTCCAGCCTTTTAATGTCACTTCTATAGAGACACCAGGTTTCCGCGGCATAGGTGAGTATCGGCAACACTAAGGCCTTGTAAACGCATATTTTTGTTTGCAGTTTCAGGTCATGAGAGGTCCACACACGCTTGTGAAGCTTCCCAAAGGCGGCGGCTGCTCTAGCAATACGTGTTGGAATTTCAGACGTCAGTCTATTGTCGTCGGAGACTTGACTTCCGAGATATTTAAAATGCGGTACTTCTTCCAATGATTCAGAGTGCAACTTAACGGTTGGGCTGATATCGTCACATCCCCTTGGTGGTTGCTTTAGAACTTGGGTTTTCTTTACGCTAATTACTAATCCAAATCTAGAACAGGAGGCCTGAAGATTATTAATATAGTCCTGGAGAGTTTCTACACGGTCAGCCAAAAGGCACACGTCATCAGCATAGAGTGCGTCAAGCACGGGAACCCTAGACGTCTTAGTCTTTGCCCTGAAGCGCGAGATGTCGAAGACACTTTTATCAGTGCGGACATTAATAATAATAATAATAATCATCATCGTGAAACTGACGAACCATGTTGACGAATTTTTCAGGACATCCAGCTTTTTTCAACACTACCCAAAGAGCAGCGCGCGGCACGCGGTCAAAGGCCTTTTCTAAGTCAACGAAACACCTGTACAGAGGACGGTTTTGTTCAAGGCTTTTCTCCTGAATTTGTTTCACTATGAAAATGCCGTCAACAGTTCCTCTGCCAGGTCTAAAGCCACACTGCGTCTCTGGAAGTATCTGTTCCGCAAGGTTTGCTAAACGGCGATTGATGATATGAGCCAGTACCTTTCCAGCAGAAGACAGAAGAGAGATGCCTCTGTAAGAACCACAGTCCGATAACTCACCTTTACCCTTATAAATTTTACAAATGGAGGCATTCCTCCAGTCTTGAGGTACAATTTCAGCTGCCTATACCTTGAGCACTAAGTTGAAGAGCCTACTTTGTATTTGTGGACCACCATATTTGTATACCTCTGATGGTAATCCATCAGCCCCTGGTGTTTTAGCGTTCTTCAATCTTTTGATTGCTGACATGAATTCATCAAAGGTTGGTGGATCAGCTAAGTCTTCCTTAACGGGACGGCATTCAAGATTTTCAATGTATGGTAAATCAGTTGTCTGTGAGCAGGGATTCAGGACGTCATTGAAATGTTCAGCCCACCTATCCAGGATTTGCTTATGATCTGTCAGTTTACAGTCCCTGTCACGAGTATATGTTGGTGCCGTTTTTCTCGATTTAGGTCCGAAAATCGTTTTCAGGCCTTCGAAAAATCTGCCCGTTTGGTTTGTGTCAGCACAGAGTTGCAGGTCTTTTGCTCTATCCAGCCACCATTGATTTTTTAGATCACGAATCTTAGTCTTCAGTTCGCGCTGAATGGATCTTCGTCTATTGGTGTTTGATAGAGATCTAAGTTCTAGTCTGTGACTCTCAAGCAATTTTCGGATTTCCTCGTCTGAGTCATCGAACCAGTCCTGGTTTTTCTTCTGTGGTTTTGGTATGGTACATGATACGCTATCATGAAGGTGTTTGGCATATGAACGCCACGCTTCATCAACATTTTCTGTAGCATCCTCTGCCCTGGCGCCGAAGCAATTATCCAGATCCCGCCTGAGTTTTTCAGAGTGCACCAGTGGAGCAACACAAATTTTCCCCGGTTTCTTATGTTCTGCGCGTCGAGGAGGTTTTACTTTCAGACGCATCTTCGATCGAATAAGTCGATGATCTGACCAGCACTCTGCACCCCGCATAGCTCTTGTTATTAAGACATCATTCAGGTCTTTTTTGCTGCTAGTCTTGCTGCTAGACGAAAGAAGGTATTAGTCAGGCACAGGTCAAACTCTGCGCAAAGAGTGAGGAGCTCCAAGCCATTAGCATTGCAGTTCCCAACTCCATGCCGACCAAGAACACCACGCCATGCTTCATGATCAGTACCAACTCGTGCATTAAAGTCACCCAAAAGGGCAATTTTGTCAACAATACGACCGGACTACAGAGCCTGATAGTTCGGTATCGATAACGGACCTGCACTACTAAGGAAAGACTGAAAGGTCGACATTATCGCTCCGGACCCACCATACCCCTGGCCATGCCCCTGGGGGTAGAAAGAGACTGGACCATACCACCATAGAGATGTGCCACCAGAGATATATGAATAATCCAAATATACTATTAAACATAACAGACTAACCTATCTGTTTTGTTATCAGTTCTCTTTATTGACGACCTAACAACCTTTAGAAGTAGGTAGGTATGTAAACTTTTTTGTGTTTTGTTATGGAATGGTTATGGGTTATGGACACTCATGATTATTATGATTGACGTTTGTGAATCTTTCCCTAATTTATTACGTTTAATAAATAATAATTAATAATTTAACAAATATTCAATTCCTTGCACGGACGATGGATTTTGAAATACTGAAACGTGGGCGAGGCAGAGTTTTATTATATAACGGTTACCAATTTTATAGGAATACGGTTTACAAAGCTGGGAGCTAATGGAGGTGCAGAAACTATAAGAATGATACCAAATGTAAAGGATACCTCGTTTTATCCAAAGTAAGTCGGCTTTTACTACTCAAGACTGTCTCAAGTTTCAGCTTTTAAATATAACATTGTATTTTAGGAAGAAGACGTGATTACAAAGGATAGTACTGACCATTCTTGCGAACAGGACAAAACTCAAAATCAAATTGATATATTACTCAATCAATGTGTTGATGAGGCAGCACAAGGACAAGAAGCTGCTCCAAAAGTATTTCGGAAATTCACTCTCAAAATTAAAACAAAGGGATTAGATTTAGCTGCAAAACAACCTATCCCTAATTTTAATAATAAAAAAATGACAATATATCGAAAAATTCATTCTTGTACGGAAGTCACTAAAATACATACTAACAATTATGAAGACGTTGAGGTGCCAATTCAATTTCAAGATTTTTTATTAGCAGATTTCTATGACGGCACAATCAAAATTTTAATATTCTGTAGTAAAGAAGCACGATTACTTTTGACATCCCTGAAACAATTTTTCATGGATGGTACCTTTCAGGCATCACCAGATCCTTTTCCGCAGCTATACAGCATTCATGGAGACATGGGAAGTGGCATTGAAAGCACGAATGTCATTCCATTAGCATACATCTTCATGTCACACAAGAGTGTAAAAGCTTATGAGATTGTATTTCAATTAATACAATCACAGGTTCCAGGTTGGGTACCAGAACAAGTTCATATCGACTTTGAGAGCGCCGCCATAAAAGCATTGCTGAAAACTTTCAAAAATGTGACCATTATTGGTTGTTATTTTCATTTTCGAAATGCTTTATATCGAAAGGCAAAGGCAATTGGACTAAACTCAAGAAATTATAGGCGTATCATCAGTTTGTGTTGCATACTGCCATTGCTACCTGTACATAAAATACAGGACGGTTGGAAACATATTTCATTAAACGAAATGTCTATTCAAGATGAAAAATTAATTAAATTCAGAAGTTATTTTCAAAAAACATGGATGAAGCCTGATTTTATAAATAAATGGTGCGTATTTGCTGAGCGTCATCGCACCAACAATGTTGTAGAAGCCTGGAATTTCACACTTAATGGTCTGATCCATAAAAATCCAAGTTTGTTGCGTATTTTGAACGTGCTGAAGGATGATGACAATCTAGCAAATTTCAAGGTCGAACAAATGAAAAGATTTGGAACAGCAATGTCGAAACGAAGCAGAGTAAATATAGAAAAGGACGATTTTATTCAAGAAGTTCAGATGCAGTTAACTTGTGCCGAAATCGATGTATCAATTTTTTTGTATAAAATTGCGTTGTACTTGGCTTGTTGGAAAAAGCAGATGTTTGGCTGAGATATTTCAAGTAAAAGATATTTCTTGACATGTCGACCTTTCAGTCTTTCCTTAGGGCCCCCACACATTTGTCAGTCCGCTGGCAGTCCGCCGGCAGGCGATCATACATACAGTTTTTGACAGTTTTTATGAATGACCGCCTGCCAGTGGACTGTGTAATGTGTCCCTTTACTAGTGCAGGTCCGATATCGATACCGAACTATCAGGCTCAATAGTCCGGTCGTATTACATCCACGAACTGCTGAGACGAAAAGTCTCACCAGTCCGGTGACCGGACTAAATAAACCGAACTACTGAGAATAGCTGAGCTGCTTTCTCTGATGCGACAGACAGGAGCATCAACAAAATCCTAAAAATTATATCTCAGAGGCCAGATTCCGCAGTGCTAGTGAGATTCATTCAGCTTCATGTTATGAGTGACACTACTGATTCTTGGCATGAGATCTGATGTAATACTAACTTACTTCTTGATTAATTTTAGAAAATATTTTTGCATAAGTCTTTTACCTATACATTTGACTATACACTGTAATTTTTTTGGAATTGTAATATGTAGCAATACGGCTAACTCTGCAACGAAAAACAGTCGTTTTTACGGTGTCCCTCTATGGCAGCGCCTTAAGACCTTTATAACTATTTTTTTTTTAAAACGTTGCCCCACTCTAGGAATTTCCCCTGTATCGAGGGGTGCGTTTACAAACATTTAAATTCACATGCACAAACCAAACAACCAGACCCGAAACAACTATCTGTAGGTCATACAAATATTTGTTCCGTGCGGGGATCGAACCCGCGCCACGCGGCGCAGCAGTCCAATCGCTCAGCCACTGCGCCAACCGTGCTGTCAAACTAACAGCTGTGTGTTAATATTGTATTTTTGACTATCTGAATTTTAGTGAATGATGTGTATCATACCAAATTATTAATCAAATCAAATTTAAATATTTTATTTGCTAGAAATAGAATATGATACATTATGAATGTTACAGTATAGTGAACTCATCTAACTTCGTGTTAAAGGCATTTGTGCACTCGTACACCATGGTAGCACAATGGTAGGTAGCCAGTGCAACCTCTGATTTTGAAGTGCACTGGAGGATGCACTTCGTGAGTGTTAAAGTGTCGGTAGAAGTTACCGAACTTAGCCCGCGATTGCCTTCGACTCGCAACTCGATAATTTATTCGAGAGTAGCGAGCCCCTCATTGATACACAGATGAACCTGTACTGTGTTGCTGTTGCGTGTCGTACAGCTAATGGTAAAACTCTGAAGTTGTGACGTAGGTACTCAAACAAAACCAGCCGCACCAGCACCGGATCGAGCACCATATAGACGGGGCCAGGGCCGTCATAATTTCAACCGCAAGACGTCCACAGCTGGACATAGGATTTCCCCCAAGTGTGGCTACATTGACCGGTCCCGTGCGTCTCGCATCCAGCGGATCCCAGCAGATTTTGCCAGGTCTCAACATCTTCCGGTTCGCGGTCGCCACTCCAGAACTTTTCGGCCGCATAGGCCATTCGTTCTTAGAGCAATGTCTTCACTTCTGATTCGATCAAGCAAGGAAACTAGAGATAGGAGATATCGAGTGAGTGTGTGAATCTCTTTCAGAAACTGTATAATTTCTGGAACACACTAGCCTAGCCTCTAAATTTCAATCATCCTTAGTCTGGGTTGCTACCACAATTTCTTACACAACAGGTATTTCACACCTACTTCAGAAGTCAGTTATTTCTGTGGAACCCAATAATTAATACCCATCACATGTTTGCCAGTCTATAAACTTCTCACATCCATTTTAGGACCGAAAATGAACATGCATAATTATAGCGCTGTCACATTAACTTGACGCATCTCTGCGTATAGTGTCAAGCGTCTCAAGCGTCAAGTAAATGTGACTGAGTAAGTACCTAGTACACATTGACAATAACTCCATTATAAATGGATGTAGCAACGGGTCCAGCGACACTAAGGAGCTACTCCTCATAGACTTATACCCTTCACAAGTCAACAGGTTCATAAATCTCACAAGGATTTGTCAACATGTTGGATCTAGATTATAAGAAAGCCTTCGGTTCAGGTTTAGGCTACAGGATGAGGAGAGTTGGTCAGGTTGTATCATAAGGCCCAACAACCTAATTTAATGACAAAAATATGTTTACACTGCGGGCCAAGACAGTTTTTAAAATCATTTATTTACAACCCATTGACCTAAAATTATGACATGATACTTAAACATATTTTTAGGGTTCTGTAGCCGAATGGCAAAAAACGGAAACCCTTATAGATTTGTCATGTGTGTCTGTCCGCCAGTCCGTCCGTATGTCGCACCCATTGAAACTTGGTAGGTAGATGTATTCTGTAAACCGCTTTACGATTTTTATACTTACAAACGAAAAGATTAAGAGCATCCCATACATGGAACTGTAACTAAAAAACTATTTTCATCAAACCTATATGTGTGGGGGTGTCTGTCTATAGATATTAGAGAGGTCTTTAAAAATGAAATTGAGTTTCCTAAAACCATTTTCGTTTGTAGGAGGGACACTTACAAAGTGGAAAGAGAGTGAAAAATAAAAAAAATATATAAGTTTAGATGGTAGATCGCAATAAAAAAAAAGTATATATATGTGTATGGTGGAGCAATGGAATTGTCAAAAAAACTTTTTGTTTGATTTGAACCCCAAGTTATTGTGGTCAATATTGTTACAAATAAGGTCTAGTATCAGCCATAGCAAGGAATAGATCCAATTACCAATCCTGTACCTACATGTAGGTAGGTACTTATTCAGTCTTCAGTTTTTATTATTTTTAAATCAATTTCTAATTTGATAAATCTCCCGCAGATAAATTATAAAGATTTGGTATGTGGGTCGCCTTAGAGGCGGAGTTAAATGAGAAATACCCAATAATATTTTGGCATAATAACAACAAAGCAATCTGCGCAAATGATTGCGCCGTAACTCCAAAAAGAATTTCGCGGCGTATTTTTACAAAGTATAAATAAACGGGTACTTTTGACTTACCTAATTCTGCATAGGACATAGCCCCAAGCGTCGCTAGGCCTCCGCACGCTGCCCAAACCGAGAGAGCGCCCCATACTGACCCAGTTTTTTCTAAAACCTCCTTGGGTGATATAAATATACCGCTACCGAATATTATCCCTAAAATAATAGCTACCCCTTCAAGCAGCCCAAGCTGCTTCCGCATCTTCACTTTTTCATCACTCATTTTTGCAGTTTTATTCAACGAGTGTAATTTAAAAACGCTCTTTTATCGACAGAAGACAGTCCTCTAACCTAACAAATCAGAAAAATAGAACACTAGGTACACATTTCTAAATAACATTCAATTAGAATTATAATATTAAATAAAATAGAGCCGATTTATAAATTATTGGCAACGGCGGCGGGCGCCCGTTATCTCGCCCTAACTACACACGCGGCCAACTTGCGGCGCCGAACCGATTTATTTGCTACAATTTTCGCGCTACGATAAATATCCGATCATTTTCAATAAAAATACCAATGACTAATAAAAAGTATGGACCCGAAATACCTACAGAAAAAAGGTGCATACCTACGGAGCATAAAATGGCTGCCAATGCTAGGGTTGTGTCAATCATGAAACATAGTATTACTGTAACGAGTATCGATACTAGTATTACGAGTATTATTAGATATCACGGTTGAATTAAAATGAAAAGTCCGTTGTAAAGTTGTAACAGAAAAATATGAGTAAATTTACTTACCTACAACCACTTTGAATAAATTTTATTCTCAGGTATCGGATACCTGAGAATAAAATTTATTCAAAGTGGTTTTTCTAAATACAATAATTAAAGAATACTTTTCACCCGACTACTTAAAAGCCAAAAGGAAGGGTAATGATTTTGGCAGTATAAGTATTATGTTTGTATGTTCCAGCATAGCGCCTAAACTACTGAACACTTGTTCTCCCCACCACTGCAATATTTTTTTGTTCTAGACCATACCTAGGAACCCCCTAGTTACGGAGATATTGGTCAAGTTTCAGGTTTTACTATTCATAGCATCCACTAGCCCAATGTGTTGCTACATTGAGTTTTACCGTAAAATATGATATTTGACCCCAATAAAAAATCGTTTCCCAGCAAAAAAATTGCGTAGGGGGGTACTTAGTTTGATGTTTCTGTACATCAAACTAAGTACCACCCTTGCTTGGTTGTCGGCTGAGTTATGGGTTAATTTACACCCTGTATACGTTTAGATTGCGGTCAAACAGTTGTCGCGGTTAAGTCTTTGTTATTTACTCGTATTATATAACAAACCAACATTAAATTAGAATGTTACTAAAACTCAACTACGAGTTAAATCGCAAACTAATAAATTTGACCCAAGAAAAAAAAACGGGGTGAGCTAAGTAAAACCATTTAACCTCTCTGTTGCCGTATAAAACCGCGGTCTTCTACGCAGAAAAAACAAGAAAATAATTCTTGTCTATAAACGCCTTATCCAATTGATTATCGTCTAGTAAGTAGATAATTTGTATATTTCAATGTAACGTATTTTAAGTAAAATGAAAGTAGAGGGCAGTCGTCGCATGCCACCTTGCTAATGGCAACAAGCAGCTGACTTATATATCAATGGGAACGCCATGAAGGAGCATCAGGTATCAGTGGCAGGCGAAATAAGACTATCCTCTATAATAATTTTACTTATAATAAATACCTACGTTAAATTGAAAATTACAAATTATCTACCTACTAACTAGACGATAATCAATTAATTGGATAAGGCGTTGATAGATAAGAATATTAGACAAGAATTATTTTCTTGTTTTTTTACTTTTAAGACCGCGGTTTTATTAGTCTGCGATTTTATTCGTATTCGTGTTTTAGTTTTATAAACTTATTTTTTTAGGTTTGCGCTTTCGGTTATAACTGGTCTGTAGATTCTGGTAGGTATGCAGATCCTAGTGAAGAAAAAATCTTCTAATAGTAAGAAGATTGTTTCTATTATGATTAACATACTGACTGGCGGAGTAAAATAAAAAGGGACTTTGTTTCTTGTCGCCAAAATTTGTATTTGTCACCAAGTTGTATCTCCTAATAAATAGATCTATCGTCACGAAATATTTTCGTTCTCAGATAAACAAAAAGTGTTCAAAGATATGAATGATCAAATTAATGTTAATATAATTATGTGTAAAATAAGAGATGGATCACCAATAAAATTGTAGTGCAATAATAGGGTTTGTCAAACCCTATTATTCTACTGACTAAAAACCACCCATGTTCCTTCTTCGCCCTTGTACCAAGGCCGCGTTATCTCTTTCGATAATCCTCAGGGCGGTCCCGCGCCCTGACCGGACCTGGCACGGTCACTCGAACAGATATCGTTTCAGCACAGCGAAGGAACTAGTATCGGAAACTATTACGCAACGGTACAACACTATCCATGTTTGTAAACAAACGAATCATATTATGAAATAACAAAAAGGTCTCTGGGACGGAAATAAACCCAAATATTAACACTTTAGCAATAAATTAATGATCACTTAGCATTTTTTCATCGAAAATGTATTACTCCTAGATACTATTGCATGAAAACAACTACTAACCTATGCAAAGTCAATTGAGGTTGATTTTCAGTCCTTCTTGCACCACACTTCACAATACAACACGCAGGCATATTGAATTGCTGTTTCCTAACATATACACGCAGTTTATGAGATAATCTCGTCGTAATTTTCTTACAAATCGCAATTTAACAAAAAGTAAACAACTATTTGACAGCACAACTACCACGAAACTCGTCGCCATCTTCTAACACAATATGGCGAAAACGGCACCCTACCTACTATTCTGTGACTTGCATATCCAAATGTTGCCATTGTGAGAAACAACTGAAATATTGTTGTCTCTTTCATCAAATATGATTACTGCATTAGAAAGAACGAACCAAAACTATATTTTACGTTCTGTCTCCTATTTCACTCATATTTGTATAAGCAAGTGTGTATATAGAACATCGCGTCGCCTCCATAGGATCCTATCTCAATGAAAAATACACTGTGATTCAAAGAGTAGAATACCAAAACATAAACTTTAACCAAAGAGTAGAATACTTCTAATCTAAACAGCGTTGCTCCAAACAAACTATTCTTTTCTCATTATTAGTCGATTATTCTCTTTAAGGTTGATGTTCCAGGGTAGCCCGCGAAATTCAAATTTTCTGAAGTTTTTTGCAATTTGCAGGCCAGTGATAGGTTGTATGTTGATGAACATTTGAAACGCGGCTGTAAGACATATGTAGTTACAGAATTATAATCATCAAAATCATTAATACAACCCTCCGAGCTCATACAGGTTCCGGAATGACTTTGACCTTGTAAAAAGTCAAATCAAAGTCATTCCGGAACCTATAGGAGCTCGGAGGGCAAATCATATTTTCACTAACATACAACCTAGCACTGGCCTGCAAATCGCTAAAAACGTAAGAAAATTTGAATTTCGCGGGCTACCGTGAACATCCACCTTAAAACTTTTGACCACAGGCTCTTTTCGATTCGACTTGTCAATTTGTGTGTCTCTTTCCGGCATTACGAAAATGAGTGAGATAGACATACGACTTTCAAATGCGAGAATTTGTGAATACCAGTGTTGCCAACTTAGTGGATTTTCCACTAAATCTGGTGGTTTTGACTTACCTTTTAGCGGACAAATATCGGTTTTAGTGGCTAGTGGATTTTCTAGTGGAATTAATTTTCACCAAAAAGTCGTTTCAATCGGAGATTAACCATGATGATACGAACGGGAACGACTCATCTGAATATAACTTAATAATATAATTTGATTGACATCTTTTAAAAAACAGTATTTTTAAGTATTTTGTTCTTCCACAAAAGCCATTAATTAATAGAGAGTTGAAGTTGATGTAATTTGTTACTTAGTACGTATTTTTAATGTTATTGCTTTAATAAACTTTCCCAAAAATATTGTTTTCTTCTTGCAAAGGCCACAAATCTGCCAGAAATAAAGTTAGTGGAAAATTTTAGCGATTTTTTCAGACGTGCGATTATTTTTAGTGGAATTCTGGTGGTTTTAGACGTCGATTCTGGTGGGGAGCTTGATACTTCGTTGGCAACACTGGTGAATACTGGTTGGTTATCCTTCTAATATTAGAAACGCGATCATTTCAAGTTTGTATGTTACCGGCCAAACCCGATTTTAGGACAAACATGTTTCGCCTAGGCTCAACTAGTTCTTACTATACGTGATAGTGAAGGAAGAACGTGGGACTGCTGACGGTCGACGTCAGGGGCACCCCGAGGTTCGGTTTGGTTGGTTCCTATAAACCCTGCAGACAGAAATAGGAGCCCCGCGGGGCTCCGTCGACCTGTTGACGGAATCGCTAACCCTGAACGTGAGGGAAGAACTAGTTTAGCCTAGGCAAAACTAGTTTGTCCTGAAATCGGGTTTGGCTGGTAACATGTGTTTAAGGATGGATGTTTGATAATATTTCACGCAAAAACTACTGAACCGATTTGGATATTTGGTACACACATAGTTTAAATATAACCTGGATTCACTTAAAGGATAGTTTTTATCCCGATTTTATCTTCCGGTGGGATAATTTTCGAGTTGTAGCGGGTGAAGCCGCTGGCCACAACATAGTATCATTAATTCATTATAATTACGGGAAATGTATGACACACACAGACCGCTACAAGAAACTTTAGCTCTATAATTTGGAAAAGTCATCATTATCATTTTTCTGCCCTTGACCCAATTGATTTGAGATCGGCTTAGCATGTCTTCAAGAAAAGTAATGATTCGAAAAAGTGACAAAACGGTCAGTGGGTCATCTTAGGGGCGAACAATAGACAGAAATTAGCAATACCTAACTTTCTATACATCTTCAGTGTGCTGTGCACTACCTACTGGTAAAACTATTCACGTCGTTCTTGTCGTGGTTCTTGAACATAATTACATAAATTAACCAAAGAAATAGAAAGTAGGTATCCAGATGTATAAATTCAACAGGGTAATAGGAAGACAAAATGAAAAAAAAACAATAATTTAAGGGTTTAAATATTACCATTTTAATTCAATTGTGATTATTGAAATAATTTTGGAACAATTTCAGGATCAGGGTCGGGATAGTACTGAAGTAAATCAGCAACTGGGGCCTCTTGGTCTTCATAAAAATCACAGGCCAGGAGAAACTCTCGCTTAGAATAATCGTCTCCTTTGCAAAACATTTCACCTAAGAAAACATAAATCATGAGCGAAAATATACGATTGAATATTTAAACCAACCGATAATTATGTTTAATGAACATTACCTTCCATATCCAAAAGATGAACGGCACTTTTAGCTTCCAGTGCGCCAACACAGTAATGTTCTTCCGTTAAGTCTGGGTGCCAATACATAATTGCATCCCTACAGGAAGCACCAGCAATGGGGAGTAGTATCCTGTCCTAATTAAACAATGAAGTTTGTCTATTATTGCCTAATAATAATATTTTACATATTGTTTACTTAACAGATCTCACAAGCCTTACCTTGCAAATAATTTTGTTGTTAACAATAGGTTCCTTTACTTCTCCAGTGCAAAAGAACTTGCGCTTTTTTCTCATTATTAGTGTACTAACCTCCAAAACGGTCTTGATACTGTTTCCTAAAGATAAATAATTAGTAGTATTATGTTTGTGGAGGAACGACAGATTATCACAATGGGAAGCCTACACCCATCAGTGGATGAAGACAGACTGTGGATGATGATGATGATTTTCACTCAAATTTGTTGAGCTTATTCTCTGAACTTTGATAGGTAATTAACACCACATTTCTTTAAAAAAATAGTGCCTCTTATTTATTTCAATCATGTGGAATTTGGAAATATTACCTTTTTCACCATTGATTGCTTCTAGTTCCCGCATGCCACGTGCTTGTGTTTCTCTACTGTTCTGTTGTTTCATATAATTGGATAATCTGCCCATCGCATCAACAAATTCATCAATGGGTCCTGTAAATCAGAAGACCGTTTAGAATCTTTGATTTCAATTATTCTTTTAGAAAGACGTACCTACTTCAAAATCTATTCACCGGTTCCAAAACTCGAACCATCCAAGTAATTGAGAAATTGGTAGAACCTCAAAGCCTCGTCAGATTCTATTTCGTCCATTACTGGTCTCTGAAATGTAATAGTTTATGCTGTACCTATTTCAATAAAGTCAGATAATTATCAGTTGTACAGTACCCATAATAATATTTAATATTAGGTATCTGTTTATCGAGTAATATTATTTAGTAGTTAAAACATACAAATTTTCCACTCCAAGCTCCAACATCGGAATAGAGAGAATTGATCCTACTTGGCATCCAATCTAGGGAAGAACGGGCCACAAGAACTGGATGCTAAAACAGAAAGAGTGTAACGATAAAAAAATAAAGCTGTATATTATAATAACTTAATTGTTTTTATAAATATCGAGTTTTACCAAAGAAGGCATCTTAGCATTTGCATTCTCACAGAATATTGCTAAAGAACTTAAGATAAACCAAACGACTACCATGTTCAAAGTTTTATTACTAATAACAAAATATCGAACAAAACAAAATCAAAACCAATTAGCGCTTGTTAAATTAATTGGCATAGTTTATGGCTTAGTTTGGTAAATCAATTAAAGATTTACACCGCTGCGCTACCTGTTAACTTTTATATTGCATACTATTTATTCCCGACATGCGTTGCAATGCTCTTTTTCCTACTCTACCTACCTACTACCCTACCTACCTACCTACTACCCTACCTACTACTAGCTGTTCCCGGCATGCGTTGCAATGCTCTTTTTCCTACCCTACCTACCTACTATCGTACCTACTTACTACCCTACCTACCTACTACCCTACCTACTACCCTACCTACTACCCTACCTACTACCCTACCTACTACCCTACCTACTACCCTACCTACTACCCTACCTACTACCCTACCTACTACCCTACCTACTACCCTACCTACTACCCTACCTACCTACCTACCTACTACCCTACCTACTACCCTACCTACTACCCTACCTACTACCCTACCTACTACCCTACCTACTACCCTACCTACTACCCTACCTACTACCCTACCTACTACCCTACCTACCTACCTACTACCCTACCTACCTACTACCCTTAATACTACCCTACCTACTACTCTACCTACCTACTACCCTACCTACCTACCTACTACCCTACCTACTACCCTACCTACTACCCTACCTACTACCCTACTACCCTACCTACTACCCTACCTACTACCCTACCTACTACCCTACCTACTACCCTACCTACTACCCTACCTACTACCCTACCTACTACCCTACCTACTACCCTACCTACTACCCTACCTACTACCCTACCTACTACTCTACCTACTACCCTACCTACTACCCTACCTACTACCCTACCTACTACCCTACCTACTACCCTACCTACTACCCTACCTACTACCCTACCTACTACTCTACCTACCTACTACCCTACCTACCTACCTACTACCCTACCTACCTACTACCCTTAATACTACCCTACCTACTACTCTACCTACCTACTACCCTACCTACCTACCTACTACCCTACCTACTACCCTACCTACTACCCTACCTACTACCCTACCTACTACCCTACCTACTACCCTACCTACTACCCTACCTACTACTCTACCTACTACCCTACCTACTACCCTACCTACTACCCTACCTACTACCCTACCTACTACCCTACCTACTACCCTACCTACTACCCTACCTACTACTCTACCTACCTACTACCCTACCTACCTACCTACTACCCTACCTACCTACTACCCTTAATACTACCCTACCTACTACTCTACCTACCTACTACCCTGCCTACCTACCTACCACTTTCTCACCGTTTAAACCTTCCCTGGACTTCCACGAATATTTTAAGACTTTTGACTTTTTTTTTTTTTTATCCAAATCGGTTCAGCTGTTCTCGAGTTTTAGCGAGACTAACGAACAGCAATTCATTTTTATATATATAGATAGACTAGCTGTTCCCGGCATGCGTTGCAATGCTCTTTTTCCTACCCTACCTGCCTACTACCCTACTTACCTACCTACTACCCTACCTACACTACCTACCTACTACTCTACCTAAAACACTACCTACAACACTACCTACAACCCTACCTACTACCATGCCTACCTACCTACCTACCACTTTCTCACCGTTTAAACCTTCCCTGGACTTCCACAAATATTTCAAGACTAAAATAATCCAAATCGGTTCAGCCGTTCTCGAGTTTTAGCGAGACTAACGAACAGCAATTCATTTTTATATTTATAGATATATATGATATATGATTTTTTTTTTGACTGATTAAGTAATTTAATTTAATAATGATACTGAATTTAATGTAATGTAAATGAAATGTTGCATGCTATGTAAATCAAATTAATGTGTATTGTGTTGGCAATAAAGGCTTAATAATAATAAAAAAAAGATATATGATAAGATATACAAAAAATATATATTAGTTATATTAGTTATATGTATTAAAATTAAAATATTAAACGCTTCATCTCTAGAATATGAACTTTTCTTTCGAATAAGTCGACTAAAGCTTAAATATGTTGCGTCCATGCTCTTAAAGTAATAATTTGACATTGACAGCGGAATTTTCGCGCCACTTTATGTCTGTCAATTCTGTCATGTCATTTCAATTTTTTGTCAAGCACGCGCACCGTCAAAAGCAGCGATGCTTGAGTACAGTACCGTCAGTACCTGTGTCTTGTAAAATAACGTTTATAAAATTATTCCGTAGACAAAATGCACGTGCGAATACGTATATTTGGTAAGCCTGACACTGTCGTAGTGGTCGAGTCTAAGTTGACGAAGATAGATCAATTCCGGCGGATTATAAAAGAGAAGTTTGATGTTCAACCGAAGTTACAGAGATTATTTTACGGCGGGAAGCTGGTAAGTGAAACTATGTAGTTTTGTATCTATTAACTATCCTAAATTGTGGTTAAAAGCCTTGCATGCATCACACAAGAATCGAGATCAAATTTTATGCAGATGTTATCATGCTAACTCGGTGTTTATTCACGTAAGCCAGTCGTTGTGACGTCACAACAGACCGCGACCGTTAAAAATGCCGCGATGCTAAGTGCTAACAATGGCATAATTTTCGATTTACTTCACCTATCCATGCCACATAGATGTTCTGAGACATAAGATTTCCGAGTTGTACCTACCTACTCCCCATTAAATGCTTTTCGTTTTCATTATACTCTTCCCCTCTTTCAACTGTTTTTAAATACTACATTACTACTTCTCAATTGATTTTATGAATAGTGGAGTAAATGTGATACTAACACATTTCAGCCATACCAGACATAACGTTTTTAAGTAAAGTACTGTTTGAATCTACCATCATAGCCTCTGATTTCTTCCATTATTGTATTTTTTGAGTTGCTTTTGTCTTTAGCTTCATATTGGTTGAATCAAAGTTTGCATAACTATTATGTAAACCAAAGATTGGCTTGTAGCTGTTATAAATTACTCTTGTGACAACATATCTTTGACTTTTTTTATTGCTCTGTGTCAATGTCCGACATTTCAACTTTTAAATATACTATTTGTCGAAATATCCAGTATGTAGCCAGTACTATACTACCACTAGTACTATACTTAAGGACGTATTTACGATTGGATAGTCAAATCATTACTTTTTTAAACAAAAGTATGTTTATTAAATACAATGCTTTGTATTTTTAAAATGCATAAGGATAGAATTGTAGGTAGATGTGCAAGGTACAATTCTTAACTATAAATATAATTTTAGATATGTCCAGTTTCTCAATAAATGTACCGAAGTGAAATATTTTACTTCGGTACATTTATTGAGCCCACCTTCCATCTTGCGCTGCATGCCCTGACACCTGCACACTTGATGATCTAATGACTGCATCAGCGAGCGGAGTTCGCATAGCTGATTATTGGGCCAAATTAATATAATTTATTTAGTGACGGTTTGCCATCGACACGCTAAGAAGAAGAAGATTGAGAAACTGGACATATCATATCAAAAAGATTCAAGTATAAATGTATCTTTATATTATTGTAAAGTTTTAACAAAAACCTCTCGGTTGTCTTAGTGTAAAAGAGTGTAACAAACATAAAACTCACAAATGTTTGCATTTATAATACTAAGATTAACATTTACATACTAGGTATAGTTTATGTATGTTGTATGTATTTACATACTATACAATACTTAACATACAAATGACTTATTCATTTTGCAAAACAATAGAATTGCCAGTCATAAAACTATGATTCTTTTATTGTAAAAACATTGATGTATAGATAAAATATAATCTATAGTCTTGACATTATTTCCGGGGCACGGAAGAAACTCTGTGCGTAATGTGTGCTCATCCATCCATATTATAGTACAAAAGCGTGTGCACAAACAAGGTTAAACCATCTTTCATTCTCCTAGTCTCTTGGTCCTGCACCTGATATTGTGGGCCTTAACCTGAGTCAAATAAATTGGTTTTCTTATTTTATTATAAGGAGATTTTGTGGAACGTGCCTACTTTAACCTCAATACTCTAAACAGTTATTTGTGTATGTGAGTTTAAATGTTTGTGAACGCACCCACGATACAGGAGAAATTCCTAGTGTGGGGCAAAGTTTAAAAAAAAAGTTAATTTCTCCTAGACTCATATTGGACACAGTCCCTTTTCTTTCTTCAATGACTCCAGTCCATTAATTAATTTATTTATTTATTTTCTCTAATAATGATTTTCAGCTGGAAAATGGCTATACATTCCACGATTACAACATCAAACTTAATGACGTTATCCAACTCATGGTGCGGGCACAACCTGAAGACAGTCCCAAAAAGAAGACTGATTCTAAGACTGAAGATACCAAAGTAGAGCCAGATGTGTCCAACAGTAAAGACATAGAGTATACAGGTGAGTTGTTTGAATTTTAAGTGTTGGTACAGAAAGATAAGACTTTCATGCTGTTGTATGACAAGGACAGTGGATAAGGTGCTGTGGTGCAGCTTGGGGAAGGTCTTTGTCCAGCACAGGTAGCATGGACACCAGAAACAGGTTTTGTTGATGGAAGAATCAACAAAATGACAGATGATAGAAAGATTTCATCACAAGTTGTATTGAAATAGCTTTGCCTATTCTTGGTAGAATAGAGTTTGAATTGTCATACTAGCAAGTGGAGGTGGAGTGAGATACTAATATAGATAATTTTTGGTTTTATTGAGTAAGCAAGGTATTCATACTATTACTGTTAGCCTGCGTCATCACATAAACAAAGGCCCCATGACTTCCAGTTGTTTCAATCCAGGGTTATTTTGTGAATCACTGATTGTTGGTTGTGTTAGACAATTTGTTTTGTAGAAAGTAAGTAGTTACAATTTTTAACATTAAAAAAAAACTGAATCTTATTTTTTACAGATGCAGAAAGCACACTATACGAAGTAGGTGACTTAATAGATGTGCGAGACCGTGATAATGGCTCATGGTTGGAAGCAAAAATAAATAGAATAGTCTTTGACCCTGCAATTCCTCATAAACCAGATCATAACGACAATTCATCTAATGACATAACAGAAAATACACATTCTGACAACAGTGACCAGAGTTTTGACAAAGAGAATGATGTGGAGAACAAACCGCCAAGTGAGACAACAAATGGAGACGGTTTGAATAAAAGTAAAAGCAAAGGCATAGCAAGATATTTTATTAAATCACCTAAAGCTGTGCGAAAGAAACCAAATGATAAGGACATCAGTAAAACCGAGGAACAAAAGAACTCCCATGATGCACTGCTATATAAAGTTCAACTGGAGACTGAGTGAGTAGAATACAGATTTTTAAATCAGTTTGTCCTGTAAAAGAGAACTGGTAGGTTTTGGTTGAAGATATTATTATTACTTTTTTGTTCTAAATGTAGAACCTATGAAATTTTACATGCAGGATCATTAGGATGTCAGGTGAAATTTAGATAGAGAAAGTAGATGATAATGTAGAAGAAGTCAGAAGCACTCAGGGGATTCGATAGATATTGCGAATGGTGGTGTTTTGCAGCATGTAGTGTGTGAGTAGGCATCTGTAACGTGTTGAGGCATTGTCTGAGAGATTTTGGTATAATACCAGTTGATAGGAGAACAATGGAGATTATAACTGTTCTGCTGCAGAGAGCAAAGAGGTTGGTAGGAGGCTTTAGGTTTGAGTAAGGTTTAGGGTTAAGGTTGATGCGACAAGGTAGCACGCGAAATTAGAATTTTCTTACATTTTTTGCAATTTGCCGGTCAGTGTCAAGTCGTATGTTAAACAAAATTGGAATCGGGGCAGTAACAAATGTGTATTTACTGAGTGATAATGATTAAAATCAACCATCTCAGTTCATATAAGTCTCAAGAATTGCTTTGTCATGAAATAGTCACTCAAGAAGAGAAGAGGTATTTTTCGTGAATATTTGATTTATTTCGCCATTGGTCGTAAGAGGTGAAAATAAGCAGTTACCGGAGTAACAGCTTATATTTAGTGGAAAAATCATAAATGATGTTACTTTATATGTACAATACCACTGAAATCGACGGCACGGTTGGCGCAGTGGCTCAAGCAGTTGACTGCTGCGCGACGTGTCGCGGGTTCGATCCCCGCACGGAACCAATATTTGTATGGCCTACAGATAGTTGTTTCGGGTCCGGGTATTTGTGTATGTGAGTTTAAATGTTTGTGAATGCACCCACGATACAGGAGAAATTCCTAGTGTGGGGCAACGTTTTAAAAAAAAAACTTGCTGCTAAAAAACATGTAAGGGATTAATTGTAACATCTGTCAACTCAAACTGTCACAAAGGTTCTTAGGTGATAATTTTTATTTTTTTTACAGAGAAGAAGATTCCAATAGGTATTGTAAATTAAAAGAAATACGGCCTAGAGCGAGAACAGCAATAGATGTCAAGGACCTTAAAGTAGGTCAGAAGGTGATGCTGAACCACAACACTGATGAACCTTTGGAAAAAGGATTCTGGTAATGCTATTTATTATTACATACATACGCCCTTTTCCCACCCAGTCACACCCTTTTCCCATGGGGGTAGGCAGAAACCACAGAATACTAATGTGTTATGATCCATGCATACTCCTTTCACCTCATCCACGTTCATACATCTGGTCACACACGTGATAGCTGATGTTATTACATAAGTGTAAGACATAAGTTCTTTAGGGGGTAACTTAGGCTTACTTTTATTTTAGAAAAAAGCAATAACTTATTTTTTTTAACAAAATCATAGATATATCCTAGAAAAAGATTCAAATAGGGAAGTCATCTTTTTACAAGTCTTATGTAAAACTTTCAGCAACACTAGTTTTCCATTAGTATTTTAATATTAGCAAAATAGTTAACCCACATTTAAAGTCAGTCAGTATACATACAGCGGGCAGCGGTGGCCCAGTGGTGGCGGCCCCGACTTACGAACAGTAGGTTGTGGGTTCGAACCCAGGCAGGCACATTACTTTGTGTAATTTATTTCATGACCGCTGCTCTCAAAACGGTGAAGGTTTAGATTACTAACGGTGTTAGATTATAGCCCATTCCCTCTCAAAGAGAGGAGGCCTGTGTCCCAGCAGTGGGAACATTAATAGGCTGTTGATGATGAGTATATATACAAGTCACTGATAGCCGTTATAAATAGAACTTCCTAACTGGACTCTTCTTAAGCACTCGTCCCACCACGACAAGTGCCGACTGTACCTTTATTGCTATAGTGATAATTCTACGAGGACACATAACATAACACAATTTCAAGCTAGTAATCCTAGAAGGTTTAGGCAAGGTGTACCAAATAGTGCATCCACATTTTGCCAATTATGTTTAAGTCCTATGTAATATAGCCTATTGCCATCAACCTGCTGCTAATGAGAAATTCTTGATGGATCCAGGAATCAAACACAGGGCCTCAGCTCTTTCTCACTAATGGCCAATGGTGGGTCAGATACCTGACTAGTACAGCAAAGGAAAGATTATACCACAAGGGTTTTATTTAATATCTTTAATTATTCTACCTACAGGTATGACTTCAAAGTGGCTGAAATAAAAAAATTGCGCGTCTTATACGAGTTGATAGGAACTCTCTACCTAGGCCCAGATGCCGTGCCTCAAAATGACACTAGAGTGAGGGTGCACGACAAGATCTATGCCATCGAGGAGGTGGTACCGCTACAGCAGAGGACTGAGGAGTACAAGAAGAACATGGTTACACCACCTGAGAAAAGTATGTATCAAAAAGAAATTATCAATACTAATATTACGTACCAAGAGGTAAAATTTGTAAGTTTGGATGTAGGGGGTAATCTTTGAAGCTTGCTAATCCCATTCTGAAAATTCATTCACTTAACGTGAACCTTTTCTTTTTTTGGTGGTTGGGAAATCTCCCGCTCTGGGCAGAGCGGTAGGGAGTGTCAGACTTCTAGTGACTAAAAACTATCCATGTTCCTTCTTAGCCCTTTGTGTCGACGCCGCGTTATCTCTTTCGAACAACCAGCAGCCCCGATGGGAGCATACCGCAGTTCCGACGGGACTAATCATCATCATCCACAGCCTGAATTCACCCACTGCTGGGTATAGGCCTCCCTTTTCTTGTGCCATTCCCCACGGTCCTGTGGCAGCCTCATCCAGGTTTTCCCCCGATGGTAACTATGTCGTCTGCCCATCTTGCCGCTGGACGACCCACACTTCTTTTTCCAGTTCTTGGACGCCATTCAGCCAGCCTTAGTCCACCTGTCATCACTGCGCCTTGCTAGGTGTCCTGCCCAACTCCATTTGAGTTCCGTAACGCGATTTCCAATATCGAAAACCTTAGTACGTTTTCGAATTTCGACGTTAGGAACGACGGGACTAATATGAAGCTCAAATTGTCGAAGTAGGTCACACGGGTGCCAAGCTCAAATGGAAGTGGGCTGACCACATTTGTCGTATGCCGGAGGAGCTATGGGTTAGAGAAACCACATAATGGCAAGCAACTAACGGCAACGCGTCAGGCCCAGAAGGAGATAGTAGGACTAACTCGACTCTATGTGAAAAGAAGGAAGGGAGACCTACGCCCTGTAGTGAGACACAAAACACGAATAATAAAAATGTGTAGCTACTTTGTATCTGAGTGTATGTACAGAATGCTCTAGGATGATAAATTGATAACCGAGCAAATCGCAGCCAAAGCTAGTTTGAAAACAGGAAGTGTCTGCAATGTCATACAAAATAATTCATCACAGCATTCATACTTTCTTATATCTTAACTAGGACTTTTATATCTTAACTAGGTGTTGCCTGCCAGCGGCTTCGCCCGCTACAACTCGAAAACTATCCCACGGGAAGATAAAATCGAGATATAAACTATCCTATGTGTTAATCCAGGTTATAAACTATCTGTGTACCAAATCCGTTCAGTAGTATTTGACTGAAAGAGTAACAAACCATCCATCCATCCATACTTACAAAAAATCGTGTTTATAATATTAGTAGGATAACACCCACTTGTTAATAATTTCAGGATCTGAACCACTGAACTGTCTGACGTGTCGCGACGACGAAGATACTCTATGCAAGGACTGCGGTTGTTATCTATGCTCAGGAAAGGAGTTTCCAGAAAAAGTAAGTTATTCTGTTCTTATAATAGGGATGACTAAAACATATATGATTCTGTTTAGTCCGTCTGTTAGATAATCAAAAATATCGGATTCTTGTTTTTTGTTTTATCTATAAAAATCGACGAAAATGAAACGTGGGGGCTTGTGTCGTCATTTCGTGGTAAAAAATGTAACACGCTGTGTCATCACACGACTTTTCGAACCACTGTATCGTCTTCGTTTTTCGTTTACGTGAAATAAGAAAAAACAATTGTGTCCAATATTTTTTTAAATCTATCTGACGGACTAATTAGATTTTATTTCTCAACTACCCTATTATACAATCTCATTCTGCCCTTGTTCGAATTTATTTGACTCGTTTTTTCTTTCATTCTTCCCCCTCGATAATCACACTATCATTCACTCCTTTTCTTTCTATAAAATTCCTTACACAATGTGGTAGATAGAGGACATATAGACGAACAAAAAATGTCTAGTAACACGGTACCCCAAAGTGTCACGTTACCGAGATATTCATTTCTATAGTATAAAACAATTTCTGGAGCAAAAATAGCGTTGTTGTAGTTTAATAATAATTTTGTTAAGGAAATTGTTATTACAAATATTTGCATGCTGTGTTTAATCTAGGCAAAACATGTATGTTCCATTCATTTTACTGTAAGATCTTTTTATACCATGTTTTACGCAAATAAATATATTATTATTATTATTTGAATGTAAATTATTTTCTTACAGATAGTTCTTTGCGACGAATGCAACAACGGCTATCACATGATCTGCCTAGACCCTCCGCTCACAGAGCTGCCCGAAGAAGACTGGTACTGCCCCTCCTGCAAGCGAGATCCCAATGACGTCATCGCACCTGGAGCGGCCAAGCAGACGAAGAAGATTTCCAAGACTAACCGAGATTGGGGCAGAGGCATGGCTTGTGTTGGTCAGTATAATTGCTATAAGTTCAGCAGGGCTATTGTCTATCTTTTCAAAAGTCAGTGAATAACAAGCACCAGTTGTCCACAGAACTTTGGTGTTAACTGCTAATGTCATAAAATTGGTATTGCGTATCTCATTGTGTGGATAACACGTGACAGTGATTATAGGGTGACTAACATCCCAGCAATTGACACCTCTATTTTTTATCGACTATTATACGGCCAAGTTAAGCAGGTACTGCTTGAACGTTACAATACTTGATTGAGGATATATTTTAGATTTAGCCTCTTTATGGCACCTGACATGTCAAATGGTTATTGTCAAAGAGATTTATGTAATATTTGAATGTCATTTTTGTTGTCAGCCAGTAAGAAATTGCTGTTGTACGTAGTACTAATTACTTTCATGTTTTGCATGGAAGAAGTAAAGACAAAAGGAAAATAAAATAAAATATTTTGCTCGAGATTAGTAATTAAGTTTTAAAAATTAATGTCTATTGCTTATGTAAGACGATTTTGATGAAATAAACCCTAATTATTACTCAGAACATTGCAGGGCACGACACAAAAGGCCACAATGTTCACATATTCACAAAACAATACGTGAAATGAATCTATACAAAGGTAGGAAAATATTATATTCCCCGAAGGGTTAGACAGAGGTGTACCCATTATTACACTTCACCAACTACCTAAAGAATATTACAGATTGTCTCAAAAAACCATCATTGTAAAAACAAAATCCAAATTCAAGAAAAGACAGGTTTCTATATTGTACATAGTATTCACACAATATGAGCTATGCAATTATATCAAGGAATATATAATATTAAGGAGATTGAGTTTAGATAATGCAAATATAGTTATAAAATCTTTAGTAGCTCCAACAATACGGGACTTATAGAAACTAGTACCAGTATCAACCGTCATAAATCATCATAAAACACTACCCTTGAGAAGCGTCTTTCACGAAAGTCACTTTAAACTCTGTGTATAAACAATGTAATGTCAAATAAGCTTAGACAATCGCAATTTTAAAAATATCGATACAGAAACTTCTGTCAAAATGAGTTAAAGTGACTATCAACGACAATGATTTTTTAGATAGCTGTAAACCATTATTCCAAAAACTTAGAGTACTGCCTTTGCCATGTCTTTATATATTTGAAACATGCATATTTGTTAAAAATAACTACAATTTATTTGAAAAAAGCAGTTACAAAATAAATAGTAGAACACAACACAAAGACAAATTGAAATTACCTCAAATAAAGTTAATGCTATTTAAAAGAAATATTTACTGCATGGCAATTATTATGTATAACCATTTGCCAAATAACATTCAAGATTTGCCACTGTCGCTGTTCAAAAGGTCATTGTTTAGATTATTATTAGAGAAAAATTATTATAGTGTAAAAGAATATTTAGAGGATAAATCATTAGCATCATAATAAAAGAAAGATTTACTCATTATTATTATAATTACATAAAAAATTGCAATATTTATTCCAATAAAATTATATTAACTTAAATAATTTATAATTAGTAATAATATAATGTATTAGTGTTATTAATATTATAAGACATGATTTATAGAAATTATATGGAAATATTTGTACGCCATGTAATGGCAGGATATGCTGGAACCCATAATGTAACACCTATTGTACCATATTCTTACAAATAAACATTTTTGAATTTGAATTTGAATGGTCTCCGATGACGTCATACGCGTTGTACTACTGGTCATAGCCGATACCAAATTAACCTTTTGACAGTTAATGAAAGCACACAGAGCGAAAGTGATAATCAAAACAACTGTCAACAGAGATAGCCAATAGCCCTGCTGCAGGGCTATTGTCTATCTTTTCAAAAGTCAGTGAATAACAAGCACCAGTTGTCCACAGAACTTTGGTGTTAACTGCTAATGTCATAAAATTGGTATTGCGTATCTCATTGTGTGGATAACACGTGACAGTGATTATAGGGTGACTAACATCCCAGCAATTGACACCTCTATTTTTTATCGACTATTATACGGCCAAGTTAAGCAGGTACTGCTTGAACGTTACAATACTTGATTGAGGATATATTTTAGATTTAGCCTCTTTATGGCACCTGACATGTCAAATGGTTATTGTCAAAGAGATTTAAAAGTAATATTTGAATGTAATTTTTGTTGTCAGCCAGTAAGAAATTGCTGTTGTACGTAGTACTAATTACTTTCATGTTTTGCATGGAAGAAGTAAAGACAAAAGGAAAATAAAATAAAATATTTTGCTCGAGATTACTAATTAAGTTTTAAAAATTAATGTCTATTGCTTATGTAAGACGATTTTGATGAAATAAACCCTAATTATTACTCAGAACATTGCAGGGCACGACACAAAAGGCCACAATGTTCACATATTCACAAAACAATACGTGAAATGAATCTATACAAAGGTAGGAAAATATTATATTCCCCGAAGGGTTAGACAGAGGTGTACCCATTATTACACTTCACCAACTACCTAAAGAATATTACAGATTGTCTCAAAAAACCATCATTGTAAAAACAAAATCCAAATTCAAGAAAAGACAGGTTTCTATATTGTACATAGTATTCACACAATATGAGCTATGCAATTATATCAAGGAATATATAATATTAAGGAGATTGAGTTTAGATAATGCAAATATAGTTATAAAATCTTTAGTAGCTCCAACAATACGGGACTTATAGAAACTAGTACCAGTATCAACCGTCATAAATCATCATAAAACACTACCCTTGAGAAGCGTCTTTCACGAAAGTCACTTTAAACTCTGTGTATAAACAATGTAATGTCAAATAAGCTTAGACAATCGCAATTTTAAAAATATCGATACAGAAACTTCTGTCAAAATGAGTTAAAGTGACTATCAACGACAATGGTCTCCGATGACGTCATACGCGTTGTACTACTGGTCATAGCCGATACCAAATTAACCTTTTGACAGTTAATGAAAGCACACAGAGCGAAAGTGATAATCAAAACAACTGTCAACAGAGATAGCCAATAGCCCTGCTGAAACTGACTTGGTCACTAACATTATTAAGAGGAAATGCGAGTGATCTTTTCTCCATACAAACGCTCTCGCCTGTTTTCTTTTTGGTTAATGACCCTAGAGCAATGATTTTTTACAGAATAATAAATATTAACTATTTCTATGCCCCTATGTTTTCCTTTTTGGTGATAAATTATTTTTATAAGCACTAGAACCCTCAAAAAATGCTCAAAATTGCTTGTTTAGATCGCTGTTATCAGAGTCCCAGTGTACAAATTTGACAACTATTAACGAAAAAATAAAAACAGCGGCTTAGTATATATCCTCTTTATTCATTGTCTAAAATATCTTTTAAATTAGTTCAATATTGGAGGAGGAAATAAGCGAGAGCCAATCCTCCATTTTTACTTAAGCTTTTGAGTCGAATCTGCAGTTGTCCTTATCGCACGAATTTGAGGGCAGGAGGACGGAGAGAGACAGCGATAGTGGAGAGAGACAGACGGATGGACGGAGAGAGACAGCACTCACATTTCCTCTTAACAATTGTAACAGGATACCATGTCTACTATTTATTCCGTGTTTCTGATATTTCGGCGCTGTTGCAAGCACCATGATCACGGATAAACTTATGTTATTGCGTGTGGATGTTTATGAGCAGACAAAACGTTCTACCTTCGTTCTTGACCGTTTTTGGCGCTCAGTACCACTACCACTTACAACTCGATTCTGTTCCCGATACACGAAACTCACTTTGTAATAGTAAAATGGCAATTATCCTATTACAGTGTGAATGATAAGTATAATTGTTGTATTTAGTTTTGTATGGTCGAAACGCGACTGCTTGATTTTACTCTTCTTGCTTGATTTTTTAGTAAAATACTGGTATTAAGTTGCATTCAGGTATGTCAGGAGCAATAATGTGTATGATGAACGATTGCAACTTAGAAATATGACTTACTACTTTATAATAATATGTTAAAACATAAGTTTCGTTATGTAACATGAAAATGAATGAATACATTACACGTAAATTGCTTCTAAATGTTGCTACATGTACATACATATTGGTGCTGCTGCTGACTGTACAACTATACGGCTGGCTATATAGTAGTATGCATATCTTCATTTATGCCAATCTCGACACTCCCGTCATTCAGGTTTTACCCGCACTGACATTACACTATAATTAGTCATTTTATTTTGCACTGCGGTTGTGTGGCTTTTGCGAATAACCAAATAGAGGTTGTATGTGTGGTGTGCTTTCTACACTACGAAAGAATAAAAATGCCGACTTAGTTGGTCTGGTAGTTGCAGACGCTCCTTCGTCGCGTCTTCAACTTTTGACCTCCCAGTGCTGAGTGTAGTAGGTCTTCTCCAAATCTTTCCCAAGTTTGGCAAAGTGGTATTCCGTTTTTCCTTCAGGAATTACTTAGTAGCAGCTACGGAGTCTGTGTTTGTACCCACTTGATCGCTTCCTATTACAAGGGACTGCTGAGTTTTGAGTTTATAAACTGTGATCAATGTTGAAAACCTACATTGGATCTCCATGTTGAATTACTGCCTACTGACTATATTCCAGCTCTATGATATACTACAGCTTGAGCCGCATGTTTACAAGACTGGGCTAGTGGTCGTAATCGTGACTGCTGTGCACGTGGTCCCCCTGGGTTCGATTCCCAGATCGGCCATATTGGGTTTTCATGGGTCGATCAAGAATTCCTCAGTAGCAGACACGGAGTCTGCTACTGAGTACAGTAATTTCTTGTCGGACTGATTGACGAATTTATATACATTATGAACTTTATTGTCACAGGAATAAAGTTCACAGTAATTTCAAATCGAGCTTCGTCGTTGGGTTTGGCCTTATGAGAGTTTTCAGTACCAACTATCTATCTAACTATCTTTGTCAAGGCTGGTGTTTGTCCAGTTTAAGTATAGGAATGTATTTCATCATCATCAGCCTATAATGTTCCCACTGCAGGGACTCAGACCTCCTCTAGGAGAGGGATTGGCTATAATCCACCATGCAGGCCCAGTGCGGATTGGTAGATGTCACATGTATTTAAATTGTTTGGTTTAGACTTGGTTTCCTCACGATGTTTTCCTTCACCGTTTGAGAGCAGCGGTGATGAAATAAATGACACACAGTATTGCACCTACCTTGGTTCGAACCCACGACTGTCTGTTCGTAAGTCGAGGCTGCCACCACACTGCCACCGCTGCTCACCGGAATGTATTCGCCTTCTATTAATTCTGACTGAAATGCAAATCTTTTACACCGCTCTGCGTACCCGTATCCGGGAATAGGGGCATTATACGATAGTTGATTCAAATTCAATTCAATATGAATTCATATTAACTGTTGTGGAGACCATGTCCGATGATTTGTTTGTCCAAAACTCGTCGAGCTTCGTCGTCGAGAGAAAAGAGTGTGGAGATTGGCCAATGCATGTTCTTTTTTTAATAAAACTTGTTTTGCATTATCATTTATTTGATAACTGAATATATACCATGTATACTGTTTGTTTTGAGTTTCCGATATTTATTTTATTTATTTATTTATTAAAACTTTATGCACGACAAAACGTACAAAGGCGGACTTAATGCCTTGGGCATTTTCTACACGTCTATTTCGGCGCTGTTGCAAGCATTAAGATTACGGCTAAACTGAAGTTATTGTGCGTGAGTGTTTATGAGCAGACAAAACGGTCTACATTTTTTATTCGTTCGTTATTGCTACCCCTGTCAGTTTACTGAAACTCATTGTGCCTGCTTGCGATCTTTGTTTTTGACCCTGACGTTTTTACACATAACATGGTAAATATCGCGTTTTCAGTGTTAATTATATTGTTGTTTTGCATGCTTGCGCATGTAGCGAATGCTATCTTTTATTTAAAAATATATTTGAGTAAATGTGCTTATGCTGTATTGCTATGCAGTGTAGCAAGGCTCGGTTTGGCTATGCATGGTAGGCTTAATTCTAGTACTGTCTAGTTGTATACGTCGACGGTGACAAAACACGAAAAAAACGCTGTGAACTTGTGCATCAGGTTGTGCCTGTAATCAACGTGGTTCTGGGTTCGATTCCCGGGTCGACATCTTGCTTGATCTTGATGACCCGTGACTGGTTGATCGCAATAGACTTTAACATAACTGGTGGGATGTAGGTTAACATCTGCCTTACCCTACGGCGATTCCTGGCGTGATATTATGTGACTGCATGCATTCACGTGATTTTGAGTTGGGGTTTTTACCTAAACTAGTATATCACAAACGATTGCTGAGCGTTGTCGTTGTTGACACGGCGGTGTGTGATGTCGAGATTGTACCAGCTTTTGACCTCGATCATGCCTGACGGAAAACGATAGATGAGGTCTATGATGGAACGAGCGGGTCCAGAATATATCTGTTTACTCTTGCTCTGAAGGCAGACGGGTTAAACTGGTTTTTCTATAACTATTACATTAGATGTAAAACATAACTTTGACTGCCTCATAGGTGTAGTGGGTCGCTAGCGGTATTACACCTGAAAATTTGTCTCACTTATAGAGGTATTCCACTTACCCAGTGTCTCAGGTATCCAAATCTGTCTCATGGAACCCCAGTATGAGTTCCAGTTATAGAGGTTTCTCACTTATCCAGGTCCCAGTTAACCAAGTTTCACTGTATATATGTAAGGCAATTTTGGCAATTTTTCTCCATTACCAAAAGAATAAGGTTAAGGTAAAGTTCAGACATAATTCATAATAAATGAAACTCCAGCTGCCCAATCCAAACCATATAATTCCCGATCTCTCTCGGAACGAAGTCCATAGACACTAAATTAACCTTCGATGCAAAAAGAGTGGTTGTTTTAAGTTTTACCGCTTTGTTGTCTGTCTGTGGCACCGTTGCTCTTAAACGGGTAAACCGACTTGAATGGGATTTTTTTTATTGTAAATCACATCTCCTTTGCAGGTAAGACGAAGACGTGTTCAATGCCTCCCAATCACTTCGGACCAATCCCTGGCATTGAAGTGGGCATGTGTTGGAGATTTAGAATACAGGTATATATATATATTCAGTTAGAGATTACGTGGAAGACTAAATAAACGATTGATGGACTGTGTGAAAGATCATAATTATGGCTAGAAAGGAAGTTACTACTGAGATGACGAGTAGTAGGGAAGTATGGAAGAAATGCTGCGCCGACTCCTAATAAATTAAAATAAGGGCAGGCGAATGATAAATATGGTCATTGAAAGGGTGAAATCACATTTACACGCAGATATCAATAAATTTCCTAGCAGGTTTTTCCTTTCTGCCATTTAGAATTTCAACTCACTAAAGTGAGAGGTCCAATGCAGCATGTGAGCAGCGGTGGCCCAGTGGTGGTGGCCCCGACTTACGAACAGTAATCCGTGGGTTCGAACCCAGGCAGGCGCATTACTTTGTGTAATTTATTTCATCACCGCTGCTCTCAAAACGGTGAAGGAAAACATTGTGAGGAAACCGACATGTCATAGAACCTAAAACTTCGAACACATGTGACATCTACCAACCCGCACTGGGCCCGCGTGGTGGATTATAGCCCATCCCTCTCCTAGAGAGGAGGCCTGAGTCCCTGCTAGACTATATACTGATATCTTTATAGACTGATGATGATGCTTTTCTACCCCGGAAAAAAAGCAGATGTTGATGATATAGAAGGTCAAACATTGAGCTTATTGGTGGTGATTATTAGAAAGTTCAGATAAATGAACGAAGAAAGTAACTAATATGCACAGTGGCCCTGATTTAAGTGTTGTCATATTTGGCGGGTTCGAATCCAAATTGTGTATGTGCATTGCTACGCAAGGGGGTAGTAAAATGAATAGGAAAAAATACTGTATGTATTTCAATAAAATAATAATAGGTAGTATTGTTGAATTTGTTTCCGTACAGGCAAATTAGCAAAGCTCTCTTTGACTGTTTTAGAAAATGACTTATAATTATTATTCCAGTTATCAGAAACGGGAGTCCACCGACCTCCTGTATCTGGCATACACGGGCGGGACGTAGAAGGCGCGTACAGCATCGTCTTGTCAGGTAAGACCATGCAACAGACGTGTAAATACGCCCGGTACAAAATACTAGTATTCAGCTGCAACCATTCAATTTAGAAGCCGGGGCCAGCATAACTGGGAAAACACTCGCAATTGATGATCATTTATTTGTTTTATACTTCAATTTAAACGGTTTCATACCAATAATTAGAGACACATTTATAATGAAACAATAGTAAAAATATAGTAAAGGTATTGGTGGTTGGTATTTTCACAATCTTTTTTTGCAGTATTTCTGACACGGCATTTACATAACCACTTCTAAAGGAAAATACCACGGGTTTACTCACCGTAAAATTACAAAGTCAGCCCTTTTTACAACAACAACCTTCAATCTCCATCAGGTGGCTATGAAGACGACGTGGACTATGGCAACGAGTTCACGTACACGGGCAGTGGTGGCCGCGACCTCTCCGGCAATAAGCGAACCGCTGAACAATCCTGCGATCAAACACTGACCAGGGAAAATAAGTGAGTTCCTTCATTATTTCAAATTAGCTTTTGCTCGCGACTTCGCTTCCGTTGTGTACGGAAGTTAACTCATGGGAACGTTTAAAATGCCGCCTGTTACACTCTGGGATTATGTAACTTCCCGAGAGGGAACGAATTTTTGGATTCGAATCAGCTGTTCTGAAGATTACCCACTACATACAAACATATACAGGCATTTGATTGTCAAAAGCAAAAAAATGAAGCTACAGTCCTAGCCACAAAGGATAATACACTATAATTACCAACATAATTACCCATTCCAAAGCATTGATCTCTACAGAGATTCAGCGAGACACAAAGTGTACCAGACGAAGCGGTCAGGTTGGTTGACCTGGAAGTTGACCTGGAAGCTTTAACCTAGATCTGGTTTAATTCACCAGGGGGTCTAGTCAATATTGATGAAAAAGTGGAGTGGTTGTGATTCTTGTGATGCCCCGTGATCGTCTACATCTGCCAGGCGTCAGGTGTAGTCGTGGTCCCAAGATATCTGATGTAGACGACACGGTTGGCGCAGTGGCTAACGGATTGGACTGCTGCGCTGCGTGTCGCGTTTCGTTTCTATGTTTGTAAACGCACCCACGATACAGGAGAAATTCCTAGCTAGTGTGGAGCAAAGTTTAAAAAAAAAAAAAGTAAGATATTGCGCCATTTTGCATCGCCTGCGTCGCAAACCAGCAGGCAGCAGCGTTGGTGAGGGTAGTGGAACTACTTACCCTTTGGTTAGAGGAAAACTTCGCGCCCCAGCTGTTGGAGATAGTGGCGTGCGCTCTCTTTCCCTCAAAAGGAAACTTCAAATTACGCTCAACACTAAAAGGTAACAATTTTCTTCCTCAGAGCATTAGCTCGCAACTGCGCTGTGAGCCAAGTGAACGAGGAGGGTGGGGACGCGGGTGAAGACTGGCGGAGCGGCAGGCCCGTCCGCGTCGTTCGCTCCTACAAAATGCTGAAACACTTCCCCAAGTACGCACCCAAAGAAGGGATCAGGTCAGTCACGGTTTCCGTAAAATTTATATCATATAATAGAGAATGCAATACGAGGCTTCCGAACTGTTGTTTCTGTTATCTATGCTTCCGAAGTACCGGGATCTCGCAAGTAATATGCAGGAGGCGCAGGAAAGACAAAATGCAGGCAGAAGCGGCTTTTCAATTAAAATATACAAAACCTCTCGTTTTCAAAGCGACACCATACAGGACTGACCTTATTAAAGTTCTTCGAAAATACTTGACAGCCCCGTTAGTATAGTTAGTACTCACAAGCGGTGAGTTGGTGTTTTTAAGATTTTCCGTTAGGTATTGCTAGCCTCGTCAGTGCTAGAAAGTAGTTGTGATTTGGCAGACTGCCATCAACCGTCGGGCAAGCAGCCGCTAAGTGAGAAAACATTCTTAAAAATAAACAATAGTGTAGTATCCCACCAGACACGGAGGGTTACACCTTTTCCCTCAAACTCAAAGTCTACTATTCAATAGTGTCAGAATGGTCCATCATTGATCTCCTATTTGTTGATTTTGACAGTTATTTGATAGACACTTTAAGTTAGCCACTGTCATTAAAAGATACGCAATAGCCCTACAGGTCTGTTAAACACTATTATTTTGCAGGTATGACGGCATATACAAAGTTGTGAAGTATTATCCAGAGAAAGGGCTGTCGGGGTACCGTGTGTGGAAGTACCTGTTGAGGAGAGATGACCCCAACCCTGCGCCGTGGGAGCCGGGCGTTAAGGAGTACCCTATTATTGTGAGTAGGTATTGCTAAAGTCTGACAACAGCTAGGATGGGAACTCGTACCTAAATAATTCAAATTAAGGGGGCTTCCCTACTGCGGTGGTACGGAACCCTTCGTGCGCGAGTCCGACTAACACTTTGCCAGTTTTAAATGTAATACCCTATACATATATTTGCTATGCATTTTTTTGCATGTCACGGTAATAGTCTCTAAAAAATAAGAAATTTCTTCCCTTTGGAAGTCGTATAAAAATACATTTATTCACCCAAGACGCACTACAACAAATAATACAAATTAAAGGGGTTCTCTGCTACGATTGTGCGGGCACTAGTTTTTACTATTTAGTTTATAGATAGATACATTTTATAGTAAGTAAGTAAGTAATATTTATTTGTTTAAACATGGTGTACATGATACATTACATGCAGGATAATAAAGGGATACATTAAGTTCTAACATGTTTAGCCACATGTCGCGGCGTACAAATCGGTTGTATAAGATTGTTGTTGTTTTTTTAACCTTTGATCTAATTTCGAAAATTGTTTCACTAATGAAAACCACATTATCATCGAGGTTCGAGCTTAGGACTTGTACACTAGCAATGGAATTCGTCATACGACCATCTTTATGATATAGTACCTATAAAATAAACTCTCTCCCGCTGTTTGTACGCTTAGATCTTTTGAACTACGCAACGGATTTAAATGAAGTTTTCAGCAATAGATTGAGTAATTCTAGAGAAAAGTTAATATTTATAATACATGGTCCCGCGGCAACGGGATCCACGCTTGCTATGTCGTGTCCCCTAGTTGACTTCTATGATATTATTACAGTACCCCGATGGCTACTTGGAGGCGGAAGCGGAAAAGAAAGCTCTAAAGGAGAAGAAAGGCGGAAAAGGTGTCAGTAAAGGCGGCAAGGGCAGTAAAAAGCGTGCGTTGAGGGAAAGCAATCAGACCACTACGGAGTCGGAGGGCGAACTGTCGCCGCCTGTGAAGAAACGAAAGACCTCCAGACTAGGTAAGCAGATCTGTCAAAATATGTATAAAACAAGTAAAATCTGCTGTTTTGAAGTTACGTGCTTTCATTGAAGGAAGTAATCGCATCAACAACATATTTACGCAATTGACATTAAAATTGACTAAGAATATGTTCATTCCGTGACTGACATTACAATTACGGATTTCTTTTAATATGTACAATTGTACATACATAATATTAAATTTGATGCACTATGGAATCGGGGCAACTTCATTAGCACCCTCAACGCATTAGTCTATGGCATAGAATATAAATATCCCCTTGTAGCCAATTAACCAACATCAAAATACCATTTCAGTTACTACAACAAAGCCGAAAACCAAAGCCACAGAGAGTCCAAAGACGAAGCTAGCTAGTATATTCACCAAGAGCCCAAATAGAAAGTCTCCAAGGAAGAAAGTCGACAGTGCGCTAAGCGAAGAAGAGATGGCGGCGATCAAAGTAGACACAGTGAACAGCAAGCTTTGGGACGAGTGCCTCATTGTGTGCGAGACAAGGGGCAAGAAGGTGGGTGTTTGTGTTTTAGGAGTAAGCAGTAGGTCGTGGGTTCGAACCCAGGCAGGCACATTACTTTGGGTAATTTATTTCATCACCACTGCTCTCAAAACGGTGAAGGAAATATCTTGAGGAAACTGGAATGGATTTGGGATGTCATAATTATGTGGTGTATTGGGGAAGTAAATAGAATTATTTCTGTTTAAATAACTTTTCCCGAAACGGCTGAATTTTCGAGAAAATTAAGAAAAACTATAAACCGAAAAACCCGTATAAATCTCGATCTAACAATGGTGCGAGGTTCATTTTTGGACTAAAATACTCGGCATAAGATGCGCCATCAATGTACCTAACATCATTATTTCGTATCACGCTTAGTTTAAGCGTAATTAATGTATTTCTTAATACCAGGGTGCAAAAATTACGATTTTCAAAAAATAATCATTCAGAAACTAGACTTGGTAGCTAAATGGGGATACGAAAACTTGCAGTATAAGCGTAATTAATGTATTTCTTAATACCAGGGTGCAAAAATTACGATTTTCAAAAAATAATCATGCAGAAACTAGACTTAGTAGCTAAATGGGGATACGAAAACTTGCATTTAAAAGATCATTTCTGTAAGGTTTTGCAATAAAAATGGGATGTCCGAAAATCGGGCTTCATAAAACACTGTGCGGCAGTAGCATGGGCTAACAGTAACAGTATTATTATCCTACTTCTGGGCAAAAGCCTCCCCCATAACCTGCCACTCCTGTAACAATTACTTATGTTTATTTCCAGGAGTTCGTTGAGTACGTGACCCAAGTTTTCCTCTGCATCATATGTCAAGAAGTTGCTGTGAGTCCTGTCACTACACCATGTTCGCACAACTTCTGTATGGTAAGTTATTTATACTTCCCTTTGCTTTGTTTTTTTTTTTTTTAGTGTTGGCATGCTTGTCTAGGTTGGTGCGTGGATAGGTGACCGCCCTTTACATACCGAGTTTCCTCTGTGCCTCTCCGTTCCTCTGTGCCTCTCCGTTCCTCTGTGCCTCTCCGTTCCTCTGTGCCTCTCCGTTCCTCTGTGCCTCTCCGTTCCTCTGTGCCTCTCCGTTCCTCTGTGCCCTCCGTTCCTCTGTCCCGGCAATCATTTGTTGATCTTTGACAGTCGTTACAGGTAGTCAGTGGTCTATAAGTCCGACACCACATAAAAGGGTTGTGGAGGTCAGTTAGACAGTCAGTTCATGTAAAATACTGGTATTCAACTGCCTCTGGTAAGGCACGAAGCCAAACAGATGATGATTGGGGTTCCCTACTTGTGTTCGAAAGTTGATGGTTCGATTTTTATTATATCGAACACGGTGTGTCGATAATTCAGTTGTACGATGTTTTATTCCATCGATGCTTTATTGGTGCGATGTAACGTTAGTGCGAAAAATCCTGTTTCGAAAAACCCTACAGCGATTGCTCATTGGTTCGGTAATTTATTAGTTCGATAGTATGTCGGTTCGAAACGCCTACTGCTGCCCGTGATATTTAGTTAATTAATTAGTAATCTTTTATTCTTACTAAATAATAATTAATTAACTATTAATAATTAATAAATAAATAATAATAATTAATTATTATTATTAATAATTATAATAAATATAATAATTAAATAATAATAATTAAATAGTAATAATATTATTATTAATAATAATAATTAATTAACTATTAATAATTAATAAATAAATAATAATAATTAATTATTATTATTAATAATTATAATAAATATAATAATTAAATAATAATAATTAAATAGTAATAATATTATTATTAATAATAATAATTAATTAACTATTAATAATTAATAAATAAATAATAATAATTAATTATTATTATTAATAATTATAATAAATATAATAATTAAATAATAATAATAATTAAATAATAATAATAATTAATAATTATAAATTAATTATAATAATAATAATTAATAATTATAAATTAATTATAATAATTAATAATTATAAATTAATTATAATAATAATAATTAATAATTAATTATTTAATTAATTATGAATATATATATATATATATATATATATAATATATGCCTATGTTCAGCAGTGGACGTCTTTTGGCTGAAATGATATATATAATAATAATTAATAATTAATTATTATTTATTTATTAATATTAATTATTAATAGTTAATTAATTATTATTTAGTAAGAATAAAAGATTACTAATTAATTAACTAAATATCACGGGCAGCAGTAGGCGTTTCGAACCGACATACTATCGAACTAATAAATTACCGAACTAATGAGCAATCGCTGTAGGGTTTTTCGAAACAGGATTTTTCGCACTAACGTTACATCGCACCAATAAAGCATCGATGGAATAAAACATCGTACAACTGAATTATCGACACACCGTGTTCGATATAATAAAAATCGAACCATCAACTTTCGAACACAAGTAGGGAACCCGATGATTGGCACTGTTCATTTTATTCATTCGAAATTCACTAGGTTTTGCCCATATCAAAGTCACAGTTTTACTCTGTATCAAGTTTCACGAAATCTGTTTAGCCGTTTAAGGCTTGAAATAGTAAAAGCAGACAGAGTTAAGTTCAAGGCGTCCCGCGTCTTCTCTTTTGTCCTCTTCTCTTCCATCGTAGTTCCTTTTATCAAATTTTTTTAGAAAAAAAAACAAATTTTTCTTCCAGGCATGTATAAAGCTGGCTTTCAAATCGTCCGGCCAGAGGCAGTGCCCCTGCTGCCGTCACAGCCTCGCGAAGTATGAAGTGGAGCCGAACGAACAGCTCAAGACAGCACTGCAAAGCATCATGGCTGGTTATGACGCCGGAAAGAAATAGACTGATCGTAGTGACTATGTGAGTATTGCTTAGATGAGGCAATGGGATGGTTTTTTTTTCTTGGGACAAGCCGTCCACACTATTCCCGAACGGGATGGTTTATTTGTCAATTTTGGGACGTACAACAAAACTTTAACATTCATGGTCTGGTCACACAGACCAGCTCGGAGAGGAAAACATATTTTTAACATGTTTAAAACAGAGTTTTGAATCATTGCAATAAAGTTTATTTTAACATGTCACTTCTTTTATTATTAACGCGCTTAGTGTGAAATAACGCCGGCCGATGCTCTCGAGCCGGTCCGTTGACCCTTAAACTAAAAGTAAACTTGCTTGCCTTTAGATTGATTTTGAAATTCTAATTATTTGTTCAAACGGTGATCCCCAAATTAGACGTTAGTCTGTATCCTGGGGATCAGAAGTGTACATTTTCGTTTTATCATCCAAAAAGGTCGTACATGGTTATGATTAACAAAATCAAACTAACACTAAAAATAAATAAAATAAAGTATGTACAATCAAGGAAAAAAGACAATTTTATGACACATCTTACTCTGTGATCGGAATAGGTAGAGATTTAGGTTCATTTACATACAGTAAACATTGATGGTAATATGGATATTCCACGTGATTCCGACTGATACTACAGGATTTTATTGATATTTATGTCAATATGTATAAAAATGGTTTATGTATTTTTTTTTATGATCATACTACTTAAAAACCAAATCCCGGGACTCGGAGGATATAAATATTATTCTAACCTTTGGCAAGTACATAAAACAGCTCTACCTATTCCGATCTATCACTACGGGATTTTATTGATATTTTTGTCAATAAGTATAAAAATGGTTTAGGTATTTTTATGATCATACTTCTTAAAAACCAAATCCCGGGACTCGAGGGATATCCATATTATTCTAACCTATGGCAAGTACATAAAACAGCTCTACCTATTCCGATCTATGGTTATAACTAAAGTATTTGCGTTTTTTGCCTTGTTAAGTTACAATGAATTGATATAACCAGCCTTTAATCTTCCCACTGTTGGTTTTCAGAGGTCTCTGTGAGATAGAACTCATTGCCTCGTAGAATGTTTAGTTGATCTGATATAATACTAGCTAAAAATATTTGCCCTACTGAATGGCGGATTTAATCTGTGTTATCGTGTACGGAGTAATAGAGTGCCTCATTGCTGCAAGAGGTGATCTTGTCTAAGTTCTGCCAAAAGGTAACAACCCTCATAAAAATAATTACCTAGTTTACTTCTACTTCGCCTGCTATTTCACCCTTTCTACTTTATTTTCTAAATAAGTCACGTTTAGGCGGTAAGAATCAATATCTGGGGGTCTCAAATGGTTCTTTAGCAGAATCATAAAAATTATATGATAATATTGAGATAAGACAAAATGTACTAAAGGAAACTTGAGCGTTTCCGAGATATAATGCTATCAAAGTTAGAATCTATTCACTGAAGGCACCCGCTTTACATCATTATGTTATATTTGTTAATAACAGGTGTTGGCTCATTTTGGTAGAACCCATCCACTAAGGCTTAATTAATTAAATGTATTGCAAAGATTAGATAGTAACCCGTGCTATGTACTTCAAACTATTATTCTAGTATTTTATTTATAATAATAGACGCAAATGTTACAGTACCTACGAACTGTGATATTTTATTATGCCCTTAGTTATTGTTTATCGGAAATAAACAGCATTCGTTTTGATTCTGCGTGTTCTATTCAAAAGACAATGTAACTCACGTATCCATTTCGTTATAGTCACTTGGGCTACATATATACGCGCTGACAGGTGACATGCTTAGTGTTATAGCAAAAATTCTGTAACCTGCGTTTCACTCCATTATTCGCTTGGACTATGAGGTGGTAAAGTGACAATAAAAGTCAGCCTGCCTATAATAGATAGGACGATACATGCGCGAATAACGAAACTTCCCAATAGAATGAGTACAGAATGTGATTTACTCAAACTTGTAACTCTCTGTGATTTTCTTTTGGTTATCGTTTAGTTTTATTTTATTGATCGCCTTATTAATACTGCTTTCTAGTTTTATTGATAAACCGTGAGAATATCAGTTGTAAATAAATTCTTTAATTTATAAGTACACACAATATGTATATTGTAAGTTGGCTTGGTATAGTGCTTTAGTTTAGTTTAATAGTTAGTATGCGGTGAAATGAATACTTTGTAACTGATTACTACCTCATCATGTACTTTTTTGTTGCTTGGAAATAATTTAGTAGAATAATATTGTTATTGTGGTAAGCTCTTCGAAATGAAATCGTAGGTGGCTTAACAGCATAAAACAGCTACCTGGAATCAGAAAAAATAATGTTTAAATTAAGTTAATGTTTTAATTAATTTCAATAATTTAATTTAATTGTTATAAAGTGATGTTTCGTAATAATAATAATTTTAACTATGTAATTTGTTGTTTCATTTTATTTTTCTACTAGCTGACCCACGCAACTTCGTCTGCGTCACATAAATTATAGCTTATAACCTTTCTCGATAAATCGACTATCCAACCGAAATTAAGCTAAATCGTAACAAACAAACAATCAACAACAATCAACAATCTTTCCTCTTTATAATATTAGTTTAGATGGTTTAGATTAGCTTAGATTATATTAAAGTGAGAATTACTAATAGGTATCTCTTTCTGTTAAATATACGATAACACCCTGTACTTGTAAACATTATGATGCAGTAAATATTTTGAATTTGAATTTCCCGTAGGCCAGCCAGATCCCCCATCCCTACATTGCGACGCGCGAATTAACTTGCCGCGCGGATATTTTTACATTACGATATCTTCTAAGATCTTTATTTAAACTGTATAGAGCAAAAGAGCACAAATATTCTATATTAAATTTCCGTTTTAACAAACACATTTATTTAGATATAGATTACTACCATATGGGTTAAATAAGCTTCGCAAGAAATAATTCATTTTAACCTAACATTTTATTAGTAAAAAAGGGTTACAGTGAGACAATCTTAAAAGATAGACATATGCTGTCGCGGACTTTTTTTTAGAACTTTTAAGGAGAAACAATTCCTTCATACATGATATTTACGTAACTTTAACCGTTTTCGCAGCGCACGCAGCGGAAGCTCTCAAAAAGGAAATACCTTTTCCCGTTCTAGTAACATTTTTCATTTATGCTCCGCTCCTATTAGCCATAGCGTGATGTTATATAGCCTAAAGCCTTCCTCGATAAATGGACTATCTTACACAAAAAGAATTTTTCAATTCCAACCAGTAGTTCCTGAGTTTACCGCGTTCAAACAAACAAACAAACAAACAAACTCTTCAGCTTTATAATATTAGTATAGATGACTTCGATTACTGGCAATAATGATGTGAACGTTTATAAACTGACTCATCTATCGACTTAGATACGGGTATTTACGCAGATGTGATGTGGTTGGCCGGGAGGGACATACACTGAGTTTATTGGTATGACCAGGTGTATGAACGTGGTATGTAAGGATCTAACCAGGTGGTGTTCTGTTCTGCCTACCCTCATTGGAAAAAGGGGAGTTATGTAAGTATGCATGTAAAAAACATGATTGTCTTCGGGTTACATGAATCCAGGTTTTTTATCTCTAAGTTTAGTGTCTCTCAAATATTACTTGTTATTAGCTAAATTCATTTTAAGTGCAACCAATTGTCATAGCTTTTCAAACAGTTCTGGTTATGGGCAGAGCCCTGGGACTGGCCTTCTCCCCACATCGCCCACCAGTGGACCGCAATACTTGTTCACGATCGCAATTTTTTTTTGACTGTAACTTCTTTTATTTTTTATTTGTTCGACTATTCAAAAGCGCCTCTAACTGGCCTACTTGAAATTTTGAATTATTGTACAGGGTTGTAGTTCGCTGTGTGGTGGCAAACATTTAAGCTTACTAGTGTGTACAATTTAATTGTTAGAATAAAATAGATGTTTCTTATTTATCTTTACTACCCAACGTTGGGATGTCAGCATGAGTGCTTTACTATTGTGTTGCAATATGTTTGGTCTTATATAGTACAAATAATATAGTTTATTTTAGAATTAATTTAAGGTTTATTAGAATTAAAGATACTAATGATCTAAGTTTGATGAACCCCGATTTAGCTGAAATACACTTTTCTTGTCGAATCTACACTACTTTATATTAGATTTTTTATTTACTAGTTCAATGTTTAAAAGCGCACAGTTTAATTTCTTTACTATCTTAAGAAGCCTATAATCAATAGTGCATATTTGAGGTAAGGAAGCCACATGGAGCGTACTATTTGATTTTAAACTTTCAGCGGTGATCTTAACGTTGGAATTTCGATGCGCTCAATGTCTTCCTTGTCCAGTATTCACTGTCGATAGTAATCTACAGGTCTTAAATATTGCTAAACGGATGTGCAATTTTAAAGAAGTACTTAAAATAACTGTGCAATTATGAATAGTGAACACCCTTTATAAATGATTTATAGTCATGTATTTTATTAATATTTTGTTATGTAATGATGTCATCTTTTGATTGTTTTTTTATTATTTAAATTGCCTATAAGTAACATTATTTGTGTGGATTAGATTGCGGCTAGATACAAGTAGAGAAAAAATATAGTTGTGGTGATTTGATTTTATTATGTGCACTCAGCATCAAAACTTATTTTGAATGCACAAATCTATTGCTATATTGTTTTGGAATGACGTTTTAAGGGCTAACAAACTAAGTTTCTGAAAAATAACGGTGTGAGGTGGATCCGCGTACTGGCATTAGGGATCCACGTTCTAAATACCAACGGTTAAAGTTTCAAGTTGTATCTAGCCACAGTCAAACTATTTAATAATGACATGGATGACGTAAATAGTCCATCAATTCAATAATTTGAGGTGGTTTCAGTCTAAAGGTTAAGATTCGGGATATATTCCAATAACATGCATTTAAGCTTTGTTTCATATTAATAAAATAACTCAATTCTTGTGTAATTTAAGCCAATGAAAAATTATGTTGATTTTGATTAATAAAACCATGTTGAAAACTTATTTGTTTGTTTTATTTTGCATCGATGATGTCCTAGTCATCAGTGCCGGATTAACAAACAAGAGCAATTGTTTGTTAATCCGGCCCCGCGTATCCAACCTCCACTTGGGTTTAATTTTTGAGTGAGACTTACATGACCTTTTGTGGTATATTGAATTAACTTGATGTCACAAAACTGTGAAACATTACACCTTTTCCGACAAAGACACTCCACGTCAGACAAGTACTACATGTTTTGAGCTCGCTTCGCTCGCTAATACTTCATATCTTTGTTTCCGTGGAAGATGGGTAGGTCTTCAGTAGAGGACGTAACATGTGTCGATACTCTTGCGCTATCACATCTTCCAAGCTCATCGTGTTGTGCAGAGAACCTCAAGCGGAGCAAATACCAGTACCTTTATGGAAACTATATTTTCGAGCCGTTTGGGTTTGAAACTCTGGGACCGCCGTGGGGTCCGAGTGCTCATGGCATGTTCAAGGAAATTTCGAAACTTAGTTGACACTTATCTTTACTCAAGGGTTTTTTTACCTTCACTGCCGCCAGTCTCGGCCTAAACATGATGATGTACAAACGCCAGTACATTAACCTGATTTTTTTTTAAATAGATATTCAACTTCTTCGCTGAAGCATTAGGTTCAAAGTTGATTAGGAAAATTTGACAGCTTCGGGTACCTATCTTGACGTCTGTACATAATGCTTAGTTGACGGTTTCATGTGGGATCTGTTTATTACACTGTGTTTTACAATATATGGGAATAAAAAGACAAAAAAATATTATGATAATAATTTTATTACATTGTGTTTTACCTAGTTACACATCTGAGCACATTATCACTGTCGTGTCCAACACTCAGATCAACAATCAAATAATACATCTACTACATGAATACATCCTAATAAATATATTATAACAACATCACAGTTTGTATCAATATGCATGACCGGAACACGCTTGGCATTTGTACGTTATTTCCTACGGGTATCCCACCAACACGTAATCTTACTCCTGTATGGGAAAGTTGTGTATTACCCAGGTACTGGGTTATGGAGGTCAGGTAGGTCTTCGCTCCATTTGAAGTGCTGGTTTGTAGTGCTGGGAGCCAACACCAACATAGTTGGGAAAAGCCTAGGTAGAGAATGTAGAAGCATGAAGGTATGCAGAACGTAAAGCACTACCTTTATCCCACACTGGAGTAAGATCAATAGCAATGCCTATAAGACGTGGTGGATCAGCCCAAGATTTGTCAAAGGAACTATTTTAAAAGATATCCCTATAAAATACATGTTTTAAACAAATATATTTTTAACAACTTCAATTTAGTTAGAAATAGACGGATCCCGTGAACGCCAGATCTTTTGAGAAAGCTGATTATTTCGGTGGAAGCTTCTGTAGGTAGCCTAGCACAAAGATAATATAAAGAAATCATGCTATAGTATGGTGCAACTTAACAGATAATAATATATAGTACAACTTTGTAGGCTGATATCGGCCAAAGCCACCATGGTCGACTTTTCATATTATCCAATTGTCTCACCTATAAGGTACTTCCATGATAAAAGTTTAAAGTTTTATTTATTAACACATGCCTGACGTTCACGAGGTCTTGGTCCATAATAACAAAATATTGATATGTAAAGGATACTGTCCGTTTTAGTCCGGTCACATACAACCAAAAGTTTAATCGGTAACAATTTTAGCGAGGGTAGAATTTTACAACTAGATTTTGTCTATTTGATAGAAACATTAACGTAAAACGTCTAATTTTATTTAAAAGCGAATATAACAGATTTGGCGAAGACAAAGGCAGATTGTAAAGGTAAAGCATTTCATAAAGATGAAATATTACTAAGGCTGAAAATAATGTTACGCTGTTTGGTCTAGTTGGACCACATGCCTCGGAATGCATTTTATTCTAAACTAACATAAAACAATATACGATGTACAGTACGATCTTTTAAACAGGTTCAACGCTAAACGCGTTCAGTGATCAATGGTGCATGCGTTCATTAGTGTTGGTTGCATTCTGCTTTTTCCTAGGTATTCAATAACGTAGCGTTATTTCCAGCCAAAGTAATTACAATGAAAAATAACCAAAGAAATTTCTAAAAAACTTTTATAAAGCTGAATCATATCGTTGTGTATAAAAAATAAAAAAGTCATGACTCAAATATGTATAATGCGTGCAGTAAAACTTGATCGATGTTCATAAGTTAAATAATAATCATAATATTGCTTAATTGAATTCATGAAACATTCGTCCATTTTATAAATGTCTGTAGTTTAGAGTTTGTGTTCAAAAGCCCGAGTATTAGGTCCTTAACGAACATCGAAGAAGCGTGTCTATTTAAAATTAATATCTACTCTGATTGTACTTATATGTTACTCTAGCAAAATGCCTCCTTTTACTAACATTCAATCTCACTGAATTAGGATAAACGCTTACCTACGAGCACTAAAACTAACGACTTACTATTTGTTACAACCGCTTACTGTTGTTTCATCCCGACAACTTCAATGAGACTGGTATTTATATTATAGATATTTAAAATAAATAATACTTATTATCAATACCTAACTAAATGCACGTAAAGATATAAATATTTTAAGATATAACAAGGAAATATATATTGTTATGGGAAATATTACTTGTAGTCATTAGAATGTCAATATTATTAGATTTAAAATATTTATAGAATGTTGTGTGATAAAAATGATATAATATCGAGCAGCTAAGTGCAGATCACATTCATGAAAAATAAAACTAATGCTTTGATCCATCGAGCAGCTTCACACAGATCAGGCAACAACTTAATTACTATTATTATTAAATGTCACCTGAGTCGTCGGGTACGGTTACCATGAGCTTAATAAATTAAATTCCGATTATTCAATAATTTTATCTAAAAAATCCAAATTTTTAAATACTTATCTAGTTAACTTTTAATACTCAATTTATAAATAAATAAATAATTTGTTTATTATTGCTGCATTAAATTGTAATCGCTGCAAACGTATGATTGCTTCGATTGCATGGCGCCTCCACTGTTGCCGAGACAACGGCGAAGACTACAGATAAAAACAACAGCATATAATTATTATAATTGTACGTACACACGGCTACACATCAAGCTATACAAATCCAGTATAATCTGATCGTTCATTGTGCGAAAAGATCTAGTAAAGTGAGGCCAAGATTAACTGGTTTTGCATAGCTTGATGTGTAGCCGTGTGTACATGAAATACTCGCACGTAGCATATCACACAATCCTACCTCTAAAATAAAGCTGTCTTACGATTAAAATGTGTCAACAATTCATAATACATCTCTTATAAACTATATGTTAACGTTTGCATGGAAAACGTCCATCAAAAAATACTTATAAATCTATATACTGTGTTTGTGTACCTAAGAAGAATCGCTGCATTGTGAATGCGGGGCGGTTCTACGATGGCACTACGTTACGCGAGGCTTCAGCGCTCTCGGGGGGCTTCAGTGCGGTTGGGTCTCGTTGTGTGCTAGGGTGTGGTTGGATGCTAGCTCAGGACTCATGCCAAAGGTCTGTATGATGCGGTCCAGTGAGGTCCAGGTGCCGACGACGAGTCCTAGGGCTCCGAAGAGCACGACGATGGCGTTTTTGATGATCATGCGGATGCGTTCGGAGCGGGACACGTAGTACCAGTAGGTGCAGCTCTGGATGAGCGCGGGGAAGGCCAGCCCCAACGCCGACAGGCACAGCGCGCCGAACAGGGAGATGAACAGCTCGAGCGCGGGGACTGCCGCAGCGATGCCGACTGCACACAAATTATATGCCTATTATAGTTCAACCTTCACAACTAATGACGATATCTACAGCTATGGATATAACTATGGCCGTCAAACATTAGGCAGAAAGCTTTTTTCTTAAACTTTTACCACACATCATGTATGGTTCTGTAGACGCATTCTGTTCACAGATGTTTTCAGTACCCAAAAGTACTAAACGAGACGGAACAATGCAAACAAAACCGGGATATCCTTTCAATATCCAACTCAATTCTACGGAATTCTACCTGATAATTTGGTTACAGAGACAGATCATTCAGGGCTTTCTATAAGTCTTCAGTATCATAAAGGTACAAAAAGTTTCAAGTTTTTTTTTTCATCTACAAAAAAGGGTTCTCAATGCGTGTATATTTTTTATATTTAAACGATGCATAACATTTTTCTGGAACAAGTTCTTGCAAGGCTAATATGTAGGTGGTACTCACAAGTCATAAGCACAATAGTAGTCCTGAGGAGGTACTCCCAAATGAACCTGTGCTTCTGCAGTCGGATGCCGATGTACTCGTTCCACAAGATATCGATGGCCACGTAGCAAGCCAGGCCGTGCGTGATGAAGATCGCGAAGGCAAGTAGACACTGGACCACGTTGGCAAGGCTGGAGAAAGAAGAGCATAAGTTAGAGTTGTACCTCCGCTCGGGTGAAAATAGAGAAAACGATTTTTCTCAGATATGAAACGTTGTTGGTCTAATGGTCACAATCGCGAGTGCTACGCAAGAGACCTGGTTCGATCCTCGGGTCGGGCACAGAGGAAATGGGTTTGTTTGGATGTTATGTTTATGATCATCTCTATGTACATGTCTACATCTCAAGTAATACCTATAAGGGGCTATATCCGTTGTCGTGGTGGGCCAGAAGAGGTAGATTATGTTTGATGAGGCTTTGTCTAAAGTCTAAAGTTTACTTCCAAGACAGCATAACATTTCTTATGCTGAACCCAAACCTGCATTATCAGCACCTGCTGATATGACAGTTGGCCAAACGTCAGTCGCCCAAAGCCAGAAAAGATTGGTATCTTATTCTATTGTAATTCCATTCTACGCTAGACCAACCAAAAGTGTCAAACTCCACTTACACTTCTGCTTCAGACGGCAAGTTGAGGGTGATACTGCCTTCGGAGGCGTCTCCGTACTGCATGTAACCGAACAGACCCATGCCGACGTAGAGGACGATGATGCTAATCATGGAGACGTTCAGTACTCCGAACTTGCCCACGAAGTCACGAGGCGTCTTCATCTCGTTCTCCAGGGGTAGGATCTGTAGAAGAAATAAGAGATATTAAGATATTGAATAGAAAATTTGGTGCTGATAAAGGTCTATATGGTATAGTTTACGCAATAGGTTTGCATCGGTTGTTCATTAATCTCAGACAAATTCGGTAGCTGAATTTTAGGTAGATTCATTAAACCTAAGGAGAAAAGGAATTACTTTGAGCATGCTGTATGATCTTCATAAGACTCTCAGAAAAATATTTCGAGAAACTGTAGGCAAATAGGTATGTAATGTAATGTAGATAATGTAAAACAAATGCTTACCACACCAATAGCTTCAAGTGCAAACAGCACAGTTCCAAAGAACAGCGGGAAGTTAGCCAGTTTCCCAGCAGGCACCTTGCCTTCCAATGTAGGAGTGTCCCTGAAGATATAGTAGCAAATAATCCCGAAGCTGACGATCGTCACAACATTGGCTATGGCGGAGAACGGGGCCAGATACTTCAGGTCCCGTACCCAGTTGATCAAAATCAGCGGTAGAAGAACACACAGCATCACTTGGAAAACAGTGATTTCAATGCCAAAGTGTTTTGTGAGAACGAAGTAGATGTTCTCAGAGACGAATACCACGTAGACACAGCAGGTTCCTATTTGGTACACCAGTAGGAAAGCGTTCACAACGTGCCTGTAACAAAAAAGGATTTTATTAGGTCTGAGTCACCATCAGATCATGCATTTTGCCTGCCAAGTGGTTACAATATAGCTAGTTCTTATTTAACCACAGCAGGTTTTATCCAGGTTGATTTACAGTTCATTTAGGGAGAACTCAAATAAAAAAGTAAAATAGTTACGTGTATTATTAAATAACTTAAGTGGAACAAAATAAACTTTAAAACGATTAAAACAGAAAGCAAACAATGAAAAAATACTGCCTAGTGGCACAGCTCAGTGGATATGTCAGATGGAAACGCTAACAAATACCTAGCACTTGACGCTGATTTTCAGCCGCAACCCACAATTACATGGTCTTATGTCATCAATATATAATTACTTTATTATTGATACATAGGAATAAAATTATTCGATAATAGTTAAGTATATACAATCAAATGCTAATTATGTTATTGTTTTACCTACTAGGTAAACATAAATCGCATGAAGTGAGAAATATTCCGGTAACTTTGTTGCATTTTGACGCCGATTCAAGTGGTCTAGTTCAAAATACAAGCACTACACTTGAATTTCAAGATAACTCGACGTTATTGTTTCGAATAGAATGCGTTACTTATCTCTTCTTCACGTGTTTACTACTGAAAGAGTCTAGAACAGGGTTACATCAACGTGGTAGATATGTTAGATCAACATAAATATTGATGCCACTGTTGCTCTCAAGGATTACAAGAAAATATCATTATTAAATCGAGAGTATTAAGGCAGCAAGTTAGACAAAAAAGGCTATATCTACAGTTTTTCAAGCGTATTGTCCCTGTAAGTTGTTAATGAAAGTAAGGTAAGTACCTACATTGAAAGGGAATTTATCTAAGAAGTAGTTTGTTTCTATGCGAGTTAAAAGTAAAATCCTATCGATCAATCAATATTTTATCACATTATTGTGTGTAACAATTATTTGTTTATGACAAGATACAAAAATAAGAAGTAGCTTCTAAGAAATTGGTACTGGCGTAAGAGCATTGATCATTTAGACACGGGGCAGGCTGATGGTTTTTCAAATTTCAGCACTGAGCGAAAATTTGCAACTCACACAGCGCGGTCAATAATGTCCACAAGGGCAGTTAATCATTTTCACAAAATCTTTAATATGTAAGTACTTACGCAGCATAAGGTGCGCATGCTTTGCACCAGTCCGGCCCTTCCAGCAGTGCTGCTTCGGCTGCAGCCGTGTACGACATTGACGGCACTTTTCTTCTCTTACACAGTACATAGCAGGAGTCGATCAGGATATGTATACAGTATGTGCAGAGAACGCCGATGACGATGGTCCCCACGGAGCCGACGACATAACCAGCGTTGGAGAAAGCTTTCGGCATGGCTAAGATGCCAGTACCCAAGCTGCCTTTCATCAGATGAAGAAAGGTTTCCATGTTTCTGTTGGACGAAAAGGTTGGGTTAGCATTTCAAAAACATCAATTTAATTCATTTAACCACATGTTTACCCGACTGCGGCGAAGCCCAAAAGGAGGGTTATGTGTTTGACGTGTATGTATGTATGTCCGTTTCTTTGTTCCCTCATAACTCCTAAACGGATGAAGGGATTTGAATGAAATATACGTCGTTAGATTCGTCTTGATGGCGCGAGTGCTATAGGCTACATTAAAATTAAAAAAAACGAAGATAAATTGCGGATTTTGGGGGTCAAAAGAGTTTAAAAAAAATCCAATGCCATCGAGTAGGGTATCAAAATAAAGGGTTTTAAAAGGAGATTACAAAAATATACAACACTTATATGTTTTAAAAAAAATCAAAGTGACAAAAAAAAAATAATTTGATTATTTTTTTTTTTTTTAATTTCCTATATAAACAAGCACAAAGGTTAAATCATCCGAAGAATTTTACGCGACCAACGAAAGAACAAACACAAAAGAACTAAAAAGTTGGAAATAAAAAAAGTAGTTAAAAAACCAAAAAACCCGACTGAAAAAACTGAAAAGCAAAAAACAAGCACATTTTAAATTAAACAAAACTTGGAAGCAGGCGGGATTCATTTGAATATTAAATTAGGGTTGTTGGTCCCAAATAGGTCTTGACTAAACCGAAGTTTAAAAGAAAATGAAAATTTAACATTTTTTTTTTATTAACATTTTAATGAAAGCTTTACCTATTTATTTCTTTATACCTCGATAATACCACGCCACGCCGCTTCATACAAGGTTACGTTTACGAGCAGCCTGATTAGTTCGTAAAGATGACGTTAGTGTTTCTCTCTATGGGGAACGCATCGAGCAAAATGTTCGGACGACCGCATCTTTAGTTTTTATATCAATGCTTATGCTATAATGTTTCCACTGCTGGAGCATAGGCCTCCTCTCTCCACCACGCGGGCCCAGTACGGGTTGGTAGCTATCACATATCTTCGAAGATTTTGTTCTAGGAGTTCTAGGACGTGCCGGTTTCCTCACGATAATTTCCTTTCTCTGTCATACAGTATGAAAAATTTAATAGGTAAGTACCTACCCTACAGATAATGTAAGTAGGTGAAATGTAAAATAATTTTCTGATGCCTGTTTACCTACCGGTACCTACAATAATATATTATTATTTACTAATTTAGTTCGTGAGAAATAAAACTAAAATATAATAAGCATACACTTTATTATGAAGTCAGTTTAACATAGTACATTTCCTGTTCCGTTTTGGATTTGTAAGCCGTTTTCCTATTACTATTAATTTTAATATACCCATTGATATAAAAAGTGTCATTCTAGGCACGGCGAGACATATGGGATTCCGGAAGATATTCTTGTATCAGCAGCAAGGTTAAGGCTATCGTTTGAAAACCTGATCTGAATTCTAAATACTCTCAATGGCAGAAAAAAGGTGATGTTTGCAATGAATTTTAGGACCTTAAAATATTACAAATACTGGTCATAAGGGACATAGGCATACAAACGAGTGACATGTAATCATTAGAACATCCCCGTCTTAAAAACTTTTATCCATAATTTAAGAAAAAACTACTGTTTCCTACAGAAATGCAATACATTCACGGCATTTCACGGTGAAAATATAAATTATTATCTGCCTAACCTTTTCCCAACCATGTTGGAGTCGGCTTACAGTCTAACCGAATGCAGCTGAATACCAGTATTTTACATGAAGCGACAGCCTATCGTACCTAGGCTCTACTGGGTAATACGATACCCTTCGGTTAGAACGCGGTGATAATGTATGGAAAATCTTTTTTTTTTTGGTGTGGGAGTGTTTATTTCCCTCCCGCTACTTATAATCATCAATGAACGTACCAATCCACTACCGAGGCCCTGGTTGACAAGCTTCCTCTCTGTGAGAAGTAACTCACCATGCGGGCAAATTACGGGTTGGTTCTTAATATCTAATATATTATGTATCAATCAATAGTACTTACATTAGTTTGCTCGAAGGCAGAGTTACCTGCGGCCTTTTTACACGTATAGTAAGTAGTACCTATTATTTATCAATAGTTAACAAATCCGCGTGTAGCTAAAACGGTATCGTATTATTTACGAGCAAACTTATTAGTTTCTACTTTACAGTGATAACAGGCGATTATTATAAAGTATAAACTACTGCCAATATCTACACCACTTAGTACAGTTACGTACTCAATCTTTAACTCGTACAAACAGGTATTACCATAGATAGATAGATTAAAATTAAATTATTCATCGTTCATTGTGTTTTTCCGTAACACCAGGCTTGAATGTTGAGTTGGACCTTTAATGCTTCCAAAGTGGACTGGGTGCGACTGTACACGCACGTGTCTCTACGCACGTGTTTGTGCTAATATGCTAATTTAAATGCATTATGCCATAGAATCAATAAGTAATCTTACTTTACCCACACACGATACGATATTCTGCATAACTAAAGAGTTAGGTATCCGCAAAGAAGACGCTAGATCTGCTATATGATCTATATGATCTAATATCTAGGAGTGTCTTGTTAAGGACCTAACGTATGGGGGTATGAAACGCTTTTGACTTCAAGAGTGATAAATAAGTATAAAATACTCGTGACTAATGTAAAGGTAGACAGTGTAGACACTATGAAAAGTATCCTTATCCAGGCAAAATTATTCAAAAAACTTCAGTATGGGTTCTTTAAAATCTTGATAAATATTGGAATGCGAGAGGGTTCTTTATCCAACCAGGAAGAACTCAGAAGCAGGGGTAAAATTATTAGACCATGAAGAGAGCTGCATAATTTATTTACGAGATTGGTTAATTATTATTAATAATGTGGGAACAATGCAATCTCTTCATGGAAAATAATTTATTATGCGTGTTATTTATTGATATTATTTTAATGATCTCCTAACTTATACTCTTAGAACTGCTCTCTTCATAAGGATGCTCTTGAATTGACAATGGAAGCGGTTCTAACTGGTTACTATGATAATGGCTCTTGACAGAAGTAGGGCTGATACTTGGGCTGAATCATGCATTCGCTTTTCTTCCATTAAAAGTGCATAAACGTGTCGGGTTTATCGATCTTTGTCAAGAGAATCTATGTCAGTAACCAACAAACTTATAGTTATACCCGTTAATTGGTTTAAATGGTTCACAAAGTGACAATCAATCTGTTAGTGATTAAAATCATAAACCTTGTCCCAACAGTTAAATTACTGAAGGAGTATCAGCACATTTTCTTCTACGAGTGTATAATTCTGTTAAATATGCTTCCATAGGGGTGGAGTGCCCTGAAATACAGGCCTTTCGTCGAACTTAGGCACCAGTCTCCCTCCCGTAGTCTATTGTTCACGAAACCTTAATTTTGTACATTGTAGGTACATTACTTATGTATTGTGGTGAGAAATAAATCTTAAGGCTTTTAGGACCTTAAATTAAAAGCATGCGACCTATTGCGAATATTTAAAAAAAAATCAGCACCTTCTAAGAGAATTGAAAAATTGTATCTGTGCAAATAATATACCAGTGGCAAGAAAGGAAAAAAATCTCGAGTGTGAAACACATTCCATATTGAACCTAATTGTAGTGCGATAAGACAAGTTTCGAGGAAGTGTATAGAAAATATATTACCTACCTACAACGAGGAGCCTGACCATAATTAGCATTCCAGTCATATTTAAACTATTGGCATGATTTGTTACATTATCAATATAATCTATGGAAAAAACCTTGATGCCCTTTGTCATTTCTGGTTTAAATAAAACCGTGTAGTAAGTGTGGCAAGAAAGTTATACATAGTTGTATCCTTGCACTGAGAAAAATAAATGATAGTATGTATCAAGAATGTGTCTCCGTCAATTATGTAACTTATTTATATAGGAACGCACAAAGGTGTACGATTACAGTAATAAAGTACATTGAGTTGTCCGTAGTAAGATTACTTTATGGATGTCGGTATGATTTTTGTAGATTTTATTAAGAACTTGTTTACTTTTTTGACCAGTCGCAAAGCGTAAATAAGTAGAAAAATAGTCGCTTTATAAAGTTTCTTGATTAATTTGAATAAATAACTTGACTGATATTAACATGCCTTATAACAAAGCGTTTAGGTCTCTTGTTTATGCTAACTATGGCAGTTGTTGCGTTTAAAAAGCACTTGACCAATGTATAAAAGTCACTTGATTGATTTCAACATCTTCGCTGATAGATTAAATCATTAAAATTGTAAGTTTTAAAATGAAATATACTTATGACGATAGGCGATTTGTTTGATAGTATCATGTCAGATGATACATTTTATAATGACAATTAATTGATTGATGTAAGTACGTCTTTGTACAGATCATGTAGCTTATTAAAGTTAAGTAATTAAAAGTGTTGATCTGAATTAAGTACTTCTTTGTTGTGCTTAAGTTGTATGTTTGTTCCTATTAAGTTGTCTGTCTGTTACTATTAAGTTGTATGTTTGTTGCTAATAAGTTGTGTGTTTGTTGCTATTAAGTTGTATGTTTTTTGCTAATAAGTTGTATGTTTGTTGCTATTAAGTTGTATGTTTGTTGCTATTAAGTTGTATGTTTTTCGCTATTGAGTTGTTTGTTTAGGCTCAATTTACACCGCCGCGGAATGGAACGAAGCGACTTTTTGCTACGAAATTCTACTTAACATAATGAACTTTATGTCAATTGGTTAACGTACAAATTACGTACGTTACATAAGGTTCATTATGCTATAAACAAATTCGTTGCAAAAATTCGATTCGATTTCGGTGTAAATTGAGCCTTAACAAACTCAAAAGCAACAAACAAACAACTTAATAGTAACAGAAGACAAACAACTTAAACGCAAAAAAAAAACAAACAATAGCAACAAACATACAACTTAAACGTAATAAAGATAATTTGAAATATTCTTAAGTGTTTAGTACTGAAATAAAATAATCAAGTAATTTGACTCATTTATCTATATTCAAAACAGCAAGTTAAATAATCAACATAAAATGAACGAAATTGTTATAACATAAGAATAAACGGGTGTTAGGGACGGCCTTCCGAAAACTTCGCAGAGTAATCAGTCCATGAAACAAAGTCCTTTTTTCAGTGCCACCTGAAAAAAGAAACATTTTATATTAATATATATTACACACACATGTCTGCATATGGTGTCGTACGTAACGAATAGTACCATCCCATATCTTCCCGTGGGTGTCGTAAGAGGCGACTAAGGGACTTCCCAGAGAATGGGCAACAGCGTTCTCTGAGCTTTTGTAACAACCGCACTGCGATCGCCAACCCGCCTGCCAAGCGTGGCGATTATAGCAAAAACCCTCCTTTGGGGGTGGCCCATGTCCAGCAGTGGACGTCTTTTGGCTGAAATGATGATGATATATTACACATACACTCACTCGCACACACACTCACAGACACACCCATGTGAGCTTGCAAGCCCTGCTGTCAGAGGTTTGTGTAACGACAAACAAATGTCAGAAACAGTGACCCAGACCGATGCTAAACTCAGTTCACTTGACTCGTAACGAAAATTTGCATAATAACTCACAAACGGTTTACTAAATCAAAAACGGTCATTATTGAAAGACCTATTCAACAATACCCCACACGATAGGGAACGCAAAACAAATTATCATCTCCACCTTACACGTAGGGGAGGAACCCCAAAAAAAAAAAAAAAAATTATTTGTTTCTCGCACTGCGCCCTTACCTGTTCCCTTCCCGCCAGTAGAGTATTCTTACGAAATTGTGATTGGTCTGAAGAGAAACTAAGCAGTACCTAATGGCAAGTAATGTGGAAAGTAGATGCAAAATACTTACTGGTGAAAATGGGCTTTAAATCCGAGAGGCCCCACGCCTTTAGTAAGTCGCCAGCTTCCTCCATCAAACACTAGGTAGGTATTCACTTGCCGCCACGACTTGATACCGGGACCACTTTAAATAATACTATAGGTACTAATGGCAAATTATCAGAAATTTTATTTAAATTAACACGGGACAATTGCGAAATATCAAGAAAGAAAATAACAAAATTCGACACAATCACGAACGAAAAACGGTTAAACAGACGCGCGCGCTCGAGTCACAGCAACGACTGATTGAAAAAATAAAGACGAAGTTACCATTTTAAATTAATTATTAATTTAAAAAAGTTAATTGATTTCTCATATTATTTTCCGATCATTACTTAGATGAAGACATTTATAAATGTAATAAAGATATTTTTACCATTGCCACTCGAAAAAGGGCATTTTTTTCATCGATAACAGTGAATAAAACGCTCTTTTATTCACTGAGTGAATAAAGACATTTTGAATTAGGAACAAACACGAATTACGTATAGTACGCGCGGAACTAGTTGGCCGCGCCTTAGGTGGCGACAGGGATGAGGGGGCGGGTTGCCTTATACAGCTCGCAATGCACAGGAGACTATAATTAGACAGTGATGACCAATCTCGAGATATTAATTGTTCAATTTATTGAAAAGAATACTTAAAAAAAAACAAAAACATGCCTAAGGCGCGGCCAACTAGTTCCGCGCGCACTATACAAAAAAATCGCTGCTGCTGAAATAGTACGTACTGGGTGGCTGAATGGAGCTATTCCATTCCAAATTTTAAAATAATATCCCGCCAATTTAGTTACGTTCTTTTCTGTCTTTAATTGTGGTTGGTTTGTGTTATTGGAAAATCTATTTACATAAGTAAGTAATTATAATAAAATGAGTTCTTCCGATGACGAAAATGAGAGACTGACTCCGGACAAATTTCGTTCTAAAGCAGCAGTTATAGTAGATGATTTGTTGCCGCCAAAATCTCGGGAGTTGTACCTGAAAACATACAATTTATTCTGCGACTGGAAAACCATGAATGGCGCCAATTTCCTTCTCTGAGTGCATATTTCTTAACTATTTCAATGAATTAACCAAGACCGCCGTCGACACTTTGGAGCATATATTCTATGATAAAAGCCACAGTGAGAATCAAACACAACATTGATATTTCAAAATACTCAAAGTTAGTGACATACTTAAAGTACGTCTATCCGTGGGTAATAAGCCAAAGAAATCTAGAGTGCTTAGCTCCGAAAATAAATACCATCCTAATTATTTTCTCACAGTCAATGGTAAAAAGTAGAGTACACAACACGTGAATAAAAAATTTATCTCGGTAGGTACTTGTATCCCTCGCTCCGTTCAGGATTCTAGAGTATAGAATCCCTCGCTACGCTCGTGATTCTACTCTAGAATCCTTCGCTGCTCTCGGGATCCAACTTCGTACCTCGAATTAAATTCCCTTTTTATTCACTTGTTGTATAATCTACTATTTATTAATGTTGCTAATCAAGTATCTTAGTAGGATTTATCATGAACTACATTTACATCAATAACGTAGTTTTTTAACTGAATTATATGCAAATGATTAAAATACCCCAATCATTTTATCTTATTAGAATTAATAATGGTTTATGACGTCACCAAAATTAAATAAGAAGTTTTATTGTTTTAAACATATTTCACTTTATAAGCGTACAATCATTTAAATTTGATTTCCACAATCAATTGTGGTTTGTTGTTTTAAAATGATTAATGATTAATTTAATCGTTTTTTACTCAATCAAGCAAAATTTCAACTTGATAGGAGACCAGTTTTCTCAGTGTGGCTGAATCATTAATAAATTCTGCGTATTGGCTCAAACGTCGGAAAGTAGGCAGCGCCGATATCAAATCAATAAAAATAATTGGCTACTATTAAGTTACTGCCTAAGTAACCCTTTTTGTATGACAAAATGATGACAAACGATCATAAGTTTTGTCAGTCCTACTAATCAACTAGGAACCCTTATATAGTTTCGCCATGTCTGTCTGTCTGTCCGTCCGTCCGTCCGTCCTCGCTTAATCTCTGTGACCGTTAGCACTAGAAAGCTGAAATTTGGTGCCAATATGTGTATCAATCACGCCGACAAAGTGGTAAAATAAAAATTGGAAAAAAATGTTTTATTATGTAAAGTGAGAAGTGATTTTTTTTTAATTTCAACCCTAACGTGTGATAATTATATTGTTGGAAAGGTATTTAAAAATGAATAGGGGTTTACTAAAATCATTATTTGATAATGTCAATAATTTCGGAAATAATCGCTCCAAAAGTAAAAAATAATGTGGCCCCCCCTCTAACTTTTGAACCCTAAGTTTAGAAAATAATGAAAAAAATCTGAAAAGTAGAACTTTATAAGGACTTTCTAGGAAAATCATTTTGAACTTGGATGGAAACAGTTTTTGTACAAAAAAGACAAAAAGTTGTACAAAATAATTTCTGGACTAAGTTTGTAGTATAACCGTATGCAAGTATTTTTTTTTAATTTCGTTTACATATTTTATTATCCTGAACGTACCCTACTTATCTTTTTTTTTCATACAAAAAAAAGAATTATCACTACGGAACCCTACACTGAGCGTGGCCCGACACGCTCTTGGCCGGTTCAAGGAAAGTGACCGTCTCGATGGTATAGTGGTCGCAAGGGCGACGATACCCAGGTTGGGCAAATTGTAATTGGGTTTAAACATCAGGAATTTCCCAAAATCAGCTACCTTACTAAGTCTTAAATTTATGCCCGGTTAACTGCAAAAGCCTCGCCCGTATATGGGACTTGAAACATATCTGGAGAAACGTAGGTATACTATTAGTTACACCCAGGGTTGGGCAGTATTTGAATCACTTGTAATTAAAATACGTAATTGAAATACAAATACGTATTTGGTATTTGTATTTCAATTGCTTCCTTAAAATGTATTTTGTAATTCGTATTTTAAATTCCCGATGACGAAGTATTTTGTAATTAGTATTTCAAATACTTGCCGCTTCAAAATACATTTTAACATTAAAATACATTTAACCTTCATTTAGAAATTTTTGAACTAAAAAGGTTAAAATAAAAACTTTTAAGTTGGTTATTTTGTTTTTAATTCATTTTTGCCACTACAACTTCCGAAAGAAAGTTACTTTACACTTTTTTCTGATGGTTTTTGAAGGCGGTTATTTATTTTTTGAAAAGTTTTTGTAATTATGTAATTTGTATTTTGTATTTCAATTAAAAATAGCTAAAATACTGTAGGATTTTGTATTTTATATTTTAAATACCTTACTTAAAGGAATTTTGTATTTAGTATTTTAATTACTTGCGATACTGTATTTTGTAATTTGTATTTCAATTAAAGCAAAGCATGTATTTTGCCCAGCCCTGGTTACACCCATAGGTTACACCTCTAACTAACCCTTCGGGGATTACTGGCGTGATTTTATAAAAGGACATCCTGCGTCCTGGGGGTCTAAAACGGCCACTTTGGCAGATCATAATATCAATTGCGTTAAAAAGCGTAAAATGGACCTTTATAATAACTGCGTCTGTAACAATTTAGTAAAATACATCATAATAGGAAAATAATATGAATTGCGTTAACATTCGTAAAATAGTCACAGACGCAGTTTTTACTATGAAAGGTCCATTTTACGCTTTTAAACGCAATTCACATTATGATCTGCAAAAGTGGCCATTTTAGACCCCCAGGTCTTAGCACAAATTATTTGGGGTCGCCGGTACTTTGTGCTATTATAAGCTAGGTTAGAATAATGATGATGATGATGAATAAATACAAAAAATAGGTGGGCTGTCAAATGTAAGATGCTATTCTCTCTATGACTAAACTCTATCCCCCTTATTAATAAAAAAAAGTTAAGCCTGCTTAAACTTACGCTTGGTTTATCTCGCATGCCGTCCCTTTCTTTTGAATATTTTTGAAGTGAGACGGCATGCGAGATAAACTAAGCGTAAGTTTAAGCAGGCTTAACTTTTTTTTATTAATAAGGCCGTAAGTTTAGACTCTTTATGGGCCTACCGCACACTCTTGGTTCACACTTCACAGTACATCGCGAGTATGGTTGGTAAAACTGTATTACCATTACCAACCACACGCGCGATGTACTGTGTGAACCGTGAAATCGCGCATGCAAGACTGTGGTGAAGTGTGTGCGTGTGGTAGGCGCATTAGATTGTTTTATTTACATCAGAACTCAATGTCATCTACCCTACAATTACGAGATATTGCGTTTTTCCTCAATTAATAGATACTTAAGCGATGTTGATAGATGCATCTGCGTATTACATATTATTGTTCTATTGGCGTGTCGGGGCAAACGGGCAAATCAATGAGCAACACGTGACCGTTTAAAGTAAGCTTTAGCATTTGTGTTTATTGATTTTAATACTACTTGCTTTCCAATTACTGGGGCGGTTAAAAAAACACGATCGACTGACCACTTCAGGTTTGCAATCTATTAAATTGTAAACAAGTGGTTGTATGTTTGCAAGCTTTTCTTTCACTAATGTTAACTATTATCAATCATACGATCAGACGGCATACAAGTGACAACCTCTTTCAAAGCCCTTCGAATTTCAACGACGACTTTCAACAGGAACGGACGGGACCGTGTTGGCGTACGAAGGTATAGTTTTTGAAGCTCACGTCAATCGAACACATGAGTAACTTAATAATATCGAGTCAGTCTTCAGGTTGATCCGTGAATGATATACCGAGCTTCCCCCGTGCCTCGGAAAGCCTCGAAAAAGAAAGGAAAGTTGGTCTCTGCATGCTGACCCCAAAGTCGTGATATGATATTCATTTTTCGTCCCGGGAAAGCACTAGAAAACAATGAACAGCGGCTCGTTTTGGGGTAACAAAATCCCTCAGTACAACAACTTTGACGCAAAAGAGAAATGGAGAAGAGACAATTTATTATTTTAAATAAAACAACATTTCATTTACTTTCTTGCAGCCGTCCGCCTTCTTTTCCCCCCTGAATGTAGTTTCGTCATAAAATATTCAAGAAGGCATTAATCGGTGCCGGATCAAACAGTCGCGGCGCATAAAAGCGTATGTATTTTGATCCTTATGCTGAAGACAATAAAGGTTGACAATTGCATCATCAGAGGGAAATTACTTATAACAAAGAAAGGGCTTATAGCCTGAGCTATAGGAGACGCTTTTCACAACAGGCTTTTAATCATAGACCCTGGTTTTAACATTGAAAAGAGGTCAATCTAGATTAGGTACGAAACAAGGTTACTAATGATTTATAAATCTTACATCATCATCATCTGTCTTTTTCGCAAACATTGTTGTTGGCTTCCAGTCTAACCGGATGCAGCTACCAATATTTACATGGAGCGACTGCCTATCTGACAATCTAGTTATTGCTGGCTAATAGGATACATCTTGGTTAGACTGGTTGTCAGAACTTCTGGCCACTGACTACCTTTTGTTTATAAAGCTTATAATAAAAATAAGTTAGTGCCCTTGGTAAAGCGTCATTTAAAAGCTATGCGGCGATATTTAACGTTAACAAACAGTCAAAAGAGTGTGAGGCTGGACCGGTGGTTGCTCCCGCCTCACACTCTTTTTACTGTTCTGTGCGCACCCTCAAGGAGTTGCGAAATGCAATTAGGATCAGAATCAGTATAACTTAAAACAGTACCTGTGATTCTTACTAGGGTCATTTGAGTAAACCTCAAACTTTAAATTAACTACATCTAGAACTAGGTAATGATAATGACGATACTGTCTAATATCGTGTTGTGGTGGATTTTTAATTGTTAAATGGGCCTACTCTTGATCACAACGAGGAGATGTGCTCGACAATGGAACGAGTCAACACAAAAGAAACCTACTAACCCGCGACTTAAATAGATTGAGGTCTTATGGACATGGGGATACCGACACAGGCAGGGGATGTGGTAATATCTCTATGTGCACTAAAACATATGTTCGCGATAGCGAATAGCAATCCTTTCATTCTGCGTCGATGCTTACATTCAAAATATGCGCCTGATATTACGATTAATTATAAGATCGCCAAATCTTCATCACTTTATCAACGGTTTTAAAACCTTACTGGTTAGGTCAAGAAGTACCTAGTTACGTTAGCCGGGGATCGTGGAAGGCGCAACTATTGCCCATGATTCCTAGTGCAGGGAGGAAGGGAACACCGAGGTGATTTTTAGTCAGTTAGAGTCTGACAGATTCCTATGCATACCCCAAGGCGCAAGGCGCAAGGGCCTTATCAGAAAGCTCAAAGTCACCCAAAGGGCAATGGAGAGGGCTATGCTTGTAGTTTCCTTGCGTGATCGAATCAGAAATGAGGACATCCGCATGAGAACCAAGGTTACCGACGTAGCCCGAAGAATCGGATCATTCCCACTAGTTCTACTGCACAGTTCTACGATAGAACTAGTGGGAACTTTTTTTAAATATTTTTCCCACTAGTTCTACGATTCAAGGTGGTACGAAATCGTAGAACTAATGGGAACGAAAAGTCAATGAATTTTTTCGTTACCACTAGTTCTACGCTGGGTGTTACAAAATCGTATATCCAGCGGGACTCAAGTTTCTCTCTCATTCGTTCTATCACACAATTTAGGGTACAACTACGGTCCAAACTACCAGGAGTATAGAAGTAGGAAGGAGGTATTGGAATCTTTGAATCAAATCTAAATTATTCCTTTATAATACCATGCACTTTTTTTTTTGGAGATAGTAAACCAGGATAGTAAAGTCTGACAAAGTACCAGGAGAATAGAAGTAGGCAGGAGGTATTTAAAACAGATTTTTTGGAGATGAAAAAAAAGGATAGGTAGTAAAGTCCCACAAACTACGAGGAGAACAGAAGTAAGAAGGAAGTATTGGAATCGTTTAATCAAATCTAAATAATTCCTATATCATTATTTGCTTTAATAGTTTTTTTAAATAAAGAAAAAAAAAGATTCAATACCTCCTTCCTACTTCTGATCTCCTGGTAGTTTGTGGGACTTTACTACCTCCATCTTTTTTTTTTACATTTCCAAAAAAAAATGTTTTCAAGACCTTCTGCCTACTTCTATTCTCCTGGTAGTTTATGCCGTAGTTGTATCCTAAACTGTGTGATAGAAGGAATGAGAAACTTGAGTCCCACTGGTTTTACGATTTTGTAACATCCTATATCGTAGAACTAGTGAGAACGAAAAAATCCATTGACTTTTCGTTCCCATTAGTTCTACGATTTCGTACCACCGTGAATCGTAGAACTAGTGGAAAAAAAATTAAAAAAAGTTCCCACTAGTTCTATCGTAGAACTGTGCAGTAGAACTAGTGGGAATGATCCGAAGAATCGCCAGACTTAAGTGGCAATGGGCAGGGCACATTGCTCGCAGAACGGATGGCCGATGGGGCCGAAAAGTTCTGGAATGGCGACCGCGAACCGGAAGACGTTGCGTTGGAAGGCCTCCCACTAGGTGGACCGATGACCTGGTCAAGGTTGCAGGAACCCGCTGGATGAGAGACGCACGGGACCGGTCAATGTGGCGACGCCTGGGGGAGGCCTATGTCCAGCAGTGGACGTCTTTTGGCTGAAATGATGATGACCCCAAGGCGAGCATAACTATGAGGATTTTTCAACCCGGAACAAAAAAAAATTAAGTACTTACGTGGTAGGATGGTCAACGACTCTGTTGTCGTAAGGCTCATATTCCTCTGCTTCAGGAATGTTCTTCTCCTTCATGTTAACGAGGAAGATCCCCTTGTCTCCCGGCCTCTTTTTCTCATCCTTCACCGGTGATAGGCTGTAGATAGAATAGAATAGAATAAATTTGATGAAAATAAGGTTTTTATGATAAACTTTTTATGTAGAAAAAATGTGGATTAAAAGGGTAGGATTGTTTTATTAGCCGTCTTAGTGGCGGAGGAGACAGAGAGATGGACAGAAGATTTCATAACTATAAGCATGTCTAAAGTTCTGCCGTTTGTGTAACTCAAGTTACATAGGCTAAATCAGAAGGGTTGTATAGCACGGAATTCATGGAAAGGTCAAACGATCACTGTTACGTGTGCATTAAAATAACCTGAACCAAAATTTACACAAAATAGTCATTAAGCAGGAGGAGGCGGATCTGTCGTTCACAATTTTATTTTTAATATCGCACACAGCAACACCACATTTTCGAAATTTTGAGCGCGCAGAAATTTCAACCAATATTTTCATAATTGTCACTTACTTTCGACACTCGCAAATATCCACTATTTTTAAACAAAAACATTGCTAATTTACCTACCATTTTATAGAATTAAACTTTGTAAATAAATAGTTAAGCTAAAGCTAAGGTGCACGTACCCCGCCATCGCCTTTTCAGTTTGATATTGCTAGGTTACCGGTGTTGCTACCTATTGATTTACAATTCCACTGTTTATAGTCCGTAAGCAATTACTGTTGTATAAAAACGCACTGATATAGCGAGTAACCTTCAGGAATAACGAGTGACTGGGGTGAGAATAGTGGTGGATCTCTAGTCTGAAGGGTTGTGAGTCTCACGAGCCAACCGACATACGGTAGTGTTGAGCTTGTTGTGAAAAACAAACAGTAATAAATCTAAGTATCGATCATGTTCCACAAGACGACGTGGCCTGCCAACGAGTCGTGTGACTTCACACATTGCACTGTCATAATGCAGTAGTAATTAAAGGGTCGATAGGCCCTAAGATATTCATCGCGGGTTAATATTACACGATTGGTATAAAAAGTGAGATGTCGCCTGTAGGGGTGTAGGTCACTACGGGAGGTCCGGGAGCTATGGTCAACGAAATTAGGTGTTGAGAACTCTAAAATAATGGCAGTAAAACAATTGTGAATAATAAATTGGTTAAATTATCATATGGCTGCATTTTTATGATTACCAAACAGGTTTTATAGTTAAAGTGTGTCTGAGAAATAATTAACTGACGTCTGTTTGATTTCTTATTAGAAACTTTTCGTCTAAAGATTGCAGTTTGTGGAAAGTCCGAAAGTTTGTCAGTCTTCCCGTGGGTAAATATTGCGTTATCCAACCACTGGATTGTGAAGGTCAGATAGGCAGTCATCTATCTATCTATCTATATTATAGTATAGTCGGTTAAAAAGAGAAGACCTGACTGACTGACTGACTGACTCATCAACGCCCAGCCCAAACCCTTGGACCTAGAAAGCTGAAATTTTGCACAGAGGTTCCCTTTTTAATGTAGACAAGGAATAAGGAAGGATTTTTCGAAATTCAACCCCTAAGGGAGTTAAATAGGGGATGAAAGTTTGTATGGAAAATCGACATTTTCACGCGGGCGAAGCCGCTGGCAAAAGCTAGTTCGTAATAAAATACTTGATTCGGCTGTAACCAATCTTAAAGCGGAGCTCCGGAATGAAGGACCGACGCGTCGAAGAATACGCTGAAGTAGGGTATGCGGAACCGGATTCCGGGTTTACAAAATACCGAAACCCGGATTCGCACGCTGAATGCTGCACATACTGAGTAATCTACGCCGCAGAAGACCGCTTTATTTTTAACTGTCAGAATTGAGCGACGAAAAAGATGGAACACCACTACACCAGTCATCTTTTGTGTGCGCAAATTATTAATGAAATATGATGATTCAACTTGCACGCACCATGAATGAAGCTACTAAGACGCTGATTGGCTGCGTTAACCTTTCCACCGCCAAAGCAGGCAGAAACAGTCATTATATAACTGTCATACTGTTATTGATATTGTCACAATGGGCAATTAAGGGTTGACGTCAATGACCAGAGTCAATCTAGTTCCTGGCTACAATAAGATTGTTGTTTTCTTTAAACGTGCCTTCGTTTCATCATGGTCAAGGTCAAGTTCAGGGAAAACTTGACCTTATTCAGGCCGCAATTGAATACCTAATTGGTTATTAGTACTTCGACCAGTTTTGAGGAAAGGATGACGAATACCTGTGTGCTGCGGTGAAAGGGAGGTCGTTTTTTGTAGCAACCTGATTTTTTTAGTATGTAGTACTAGTCGTTTAGGGACTGATATGTTTTGCGGTTTTCCTACTATAAAAGGCCAACAGATACTTTTAATTATTTAGGGACAACTAAACTTACCGCGCTAGTCCGTGGTAGTAGTACCTAGTATTTAGTAAACATTTGAAGTCTGAATTTTACATTTGTAGGTTTCTAAGTGTTCAGCGAAAAGCGAGTTCATTTTCAGACAGAACTTTATTTTGTGTTAGTTAATTTATCGTCACTGCTGAAACAGTGAAGAAAAACGTCGTGACGAAACTGGCATGTTTGTCAAATTGGAATACTGTGACATCTACCAGCCTAGACTAGACCGGTGTGGCGTGGCCCTTGTCTTTCGAAGAGAAGTACCCTATGTCCTAGCAGTGGAAACGTTACATATAGACCGATATTGGGAGTGACAAACGAGGCATGAAAGTAAAAATAATGCTGTGGAAATGCATACGTTCCTTGCGAAGCATGTGTGGTGTAACTATGAATGTTATACGAGAACCGAGAACGTGGCGGTTTAAAAGAAGATGTAAAGACAATTTATAGGAGTATGCTTAGATGGTCTGATTATGTAGAGAGAATGAGTGAAAGGCGACAAACAAAGGAGAGTGAACAGATGTGAGTGGCAACGATGGGAGCCTAGGGGACGCTCTTGAAATACATACACTGACCTTATTGGTTTAAGGTTCTTCAGAAAGGACAGGTGCACAAACAACCGACGTAGTACTCACAACCGACGCGAAGACGTGCGTGTATGACCAGATGTATGTACGTAGACGAGGCAAAAGGAGAGAATGGTAAGATTGTAACAGGTGGCGTTCCTTGATTTCTGCCTACCCCCATGGGAAAAGGTGTGACTTTTGTATTTATGCGTGTTTGTATATTTACCTTTGGGGTAGAAAGTCGTCCGGTTCGAAGGAGGGGTTGATCATAGGCCCGCTCTGCCGCCGAGCCCATTCCTCTTGTTCCTAAAACAATAAATGATAACAATTTAGCAAATAATAACATGACTGTAATTTGTTCGCAATGGTCTTACATAATTATGGTTGTCCCTAATTTCGCCATTTATGTTTTGACGCAGCGAGCCTATTGCCATCAACTGGGCATCAAAGTAGACCTAAGTTTGCCGTTGATGATGTTTGTCTGATGGAAAACCAAATAACATTTGGCTTGTCGTGTATTACATCAAGTGATGAAGAACTTAAGTAACAAATAAATTGCATTGATTTTTCTTTTAAACTACCCATTGGAAATAACTGGGAGTAAATAAGCTTTTTCAGGGACCGGTAGTTCCATCTCAGACCATGTTCGTTACTTTCCTTCAGGCCAGATTGAGATCAAGAGTAGGGTGAACTCATCTAATTCTGTGATTCGCCTAATTCGGTGATATTTGATACTTAGTACTTTATTTTTATATTTCTACAAATGCCTTTATCACGAAGTTAGATGAGTTCACTTTAAAACCTACTATTACCGCGCAATTGAAAATAACATTTTCTGCCAAAGAAACCGAATAAGAAATGTAAGCTGACCAAATCTGTGAAATCTCACTAAGATTGGCTCAGAATTTGTTTATTATAGAGTTGCGCCCACGCAAACGGTCCGTTCGGAGTATCAGACACTCGACTTAAGATCTATATTTGTATTTCGGTGTATTTTCGTAGCAGTCACGTGCGCCTGTTTGTTACGAAGTTTTCTTGACAATTATCATTCTGGAAGTGAAACACAGAAACTATCATAATGCTTTCTTATGAAAATGACTGTAAGAGAAAATTTACAAAGGCGTTCTATTTTCAGGGATATGGAGTCTGCTGATGGAGTTTCAACTTTCAACGCTGAGTCGAGTTGGAGATTCAATAGCTGGAAGCTGACCTAGACAGATGATGAAGATTCATCATCTGATTAAGTCGGCTTCCAGCCTAACCGAATGCAGCTGAATACCAGTAATTTACATGGAGCTACTGGCTGTCTGACCTCTACAATCTAAAGTACTGGATAATTCGATACTCCTTACTGGTTGTCAGACTTTCAGGCTACTGAATAGTTGCTTGTCTGTAATGACTGGCAAATATTTATAAATATCCTATGGCAGCCAGGACCAGCGGCTTAACGTGCTTTCTAAGGCACGGAGGAAACTCGGTATGTAATATCATAATATGGGTGGTACTTTTTTTATTTTTTTGGTGGTTGGAAAATCATCGAATAACCCTCCCCCCCCCCCCCGCTCTTGGGCAGAGCGAAGGGCAGTGTCAGACTTCTACTGACTAAAAACCAAACCCATGTTCCTTCTTCGCCCTTGTGTCGGAGCCGCGTTAACCTTTCGACAAACCACAGCCCCGACGGGATATGGGTAGTACTCATCTACAGACCTGAATGGCAGCTATTATTAAGCTCCTCCACGAGATCCATTTACGGATCTAACGAGTTTATGTATTTCAGTCTCATTCAAAAATAATTCCTTTTTCCAGGTCATCATCAAAATATTTGTGTGACATTTTCGTAGGATGATCAATAAAGTCTTACGAGTAAATATATCGATGACAATTTGGCATCCACTCATGTTAAATTACTAATTAAATTTATAACTGTGGAAACTTTTTGTTTTCGCAGAAATATGTACACGTAATTACATAAAAATCCTGCAAAATTGGTATTTACCAATACTTTATTTGCGGTTACACTATACATAGGTATTTAATAAAATACGGGTTTCGACGTCATTCCATAATAGTGTGGGAAAATTATTATAAAATAATCATTGCAACTCATTGTTCTATTATAAATAAGTACTGGTTTTGATATTGTTTACTTTCCATTTAAAAAACAATAAGTTTATTTACTGCAGGTAGGTGCGTTTGAAGTTATTTATAAAATAGTATTCTATCTATACGATCATTGTTTGTTTATAAGTGGTACTTAAATATAAGGGTGTTCGTTATATTTTTATTGCAGTACATTATCGGCTACCTATATAAATAATTATGTTGACCATTTATATAGGTGTATTTACATAAAATATGAGTAAATAGGCCGGTTATTAGAAAAATAAATAAGTATATTACTAATTTGCACGTTTTCTCATAAATTAGAGACCTCTGGACGATATGTTAAAACCACCAATATTGTAAACAAGTTAGATTTCTATGTAAAAATGGATATGATATGTTTATGAGACAAGTAAATAAAACTTAATCGTAGTGGGTCTCCGGTTCACAACAAATTGTTGACTACTTGACTAGTGTTTGAAAATGACAAATAAAACGTTCTAGAATTAAACTGGTAACGTTCTAGAATTAAACTGGTAACGTTCTAGAACTAAGCTTTTGGTTTTCTTGAATTATGTTTGAGTCTAGTCTTTTCATATAGGGTTGCTTTTCTGTTTAATCGGGTGCAGCTTAATGCCATGTATCTAACATATAGCGACTGCTTATCTGACCTCCACTATACTATACTCATCATTCTCCTGCCCTTATCCCTATTTATTTGGGGTCGGCGCAACATGTCTTCTTCTTCCATACTTCCCTATTTCTCGTCATCTCAGCAGTCAACTCCTTTCTAGCCATATCATCCTTCACACAGTCCATCCATCGTTTCTTTGGCCTTCCCCTCCTTTTATAGCCATCTACATTCATACTCAACATTTTCCTCACAACATTTCCTCCATTCCTTCGCATCACATGTCCATACCACGACAATCGATTACCAATCAACTTTTCATTCACTGGCGCCACTTTCAGACTTCCTCTTATGTACTCATTCCTTATTTTATCCATTCGCGTCACACATCCCTCTTAGCATTCGCACTCCACTATACTATACTAAACAATACATATAAATCTTGGTGAGACTTGTCAGATTCATCTGCAGGACTTAAAATGTACATAACGACTGTCGAAGACCTACAACTGACAGGGTGAATCAACCCACGATTTAACGTGCTTTCTGAGCCATGTAGTTATGATCCAGCTAATTTCTATATTTAGCTTTCCTGCGTTTACCATACCTAATGTATTATCACCATCTGACCAATAATGACACTCCAGAATTATTTCCTGGCAGTCTGTGTTACAATTAGTTATCCGTCAACAAGTCTCGTCAGCCCTATTTACATACAAATAACAGTGACATCTCTTGGACACTGCCCAGGGGTTCAGCTGCTCAGGTTTTTCCAGAACCATGATGTAATTTGCTTTCAATGATGACAAAACTTCGTCTATGAACTTTTACAAAAAACAAAAAAAAACAAATCTTGACAAGCTGGAGCTGAACCAAAGATGGAGTTAAAATAATTGCCCATCAAGTGACGCACGGAAATGCGAAACATATTATTTTGTTACATATATAACGGAATATGGAGTAAAATAAAGAATAAATAGGACATTAAATATGTTCTTTTATCGACTTCTTCGATCAAATCCGAAGGATCTAACTACATCGCTAATTGAGTAGCGTCAGCGTGGAACTTTCGAAAACGCAAAATGTAAACCAAAACAAGCGTTCTACAACAAACTTTATTGTAATGCTTTTAAAAAATGGTTTTCAATAATCAGGAACTATTCCAATGAATCATTCTATATCCACATCAATAAGTTTTTGTCATCTCGCCAGCACAACGATTGATCGTTTAATCAGTAAAAGTATAATAAATATTATTTATGTACGAGTACAGTTGACCACAAAAAACGTATCTCCATTAATTAAAGTTAATGTATATAATAAATCGCATTTTATACATTGAGGTAGATACGTAATATAATAAAATTGACTGTTTTGCATGTATTTGTAATTAAATGTAATAAACGTATGAGTTATGTCCTGGGTGTAATAGTAGTGTTTTATGCTTTGAGTTAACGAGGAACATTGATTTCTAAGACTGTAAAACACAGCTGGGGAAATAATTGCCCCCCTTTTGTTAATTTGCCGTGTGCCTCTTCAAGTTATTTCATAGAATTGTCTTAGAAGGAAATTTTTTATCTGAATATAATATGAACTTTTAAGCTGGTAGCAACACGGGATCAAATACCAGAGTCTGGGCTCGTAGACTGAGACTTCCCAAGCGGTAATGTCCTTTACTCAATCCGAGAATCGAACCCTCTCCCCTAAAGGACTGATTGTAGGCTTTTGGGATGGAATAGTCCAATACCAGCGGACTGTGCTTGCTGTGAACCGTACCCAGGTACTTAATTATGCAAATAATAAAAAGCAAATCACGACAGTTGAACATTAACAATCGCAGAGCAACCTGTTGTGATTTGGGCACAATACAGAACCGCTAACCAACCTACATGATGCGCCAGCCACGAAGCAAATGCCATTGACACTAGGTGCCTTTCAAATATCAACCACGTTGGTTGCCAGTCAATGGCCGCCACCCAATGTTCACATGTTTTGAGTAGACATTGTTATTCATAGCTTAGAAATGCTTTCAAAGTCAAGCCGTAGCTGAAAGATGGTATAGTTCTGTAAAACAATGCTTTTATTATCATTAGTATGAATATGGATGGCTTTATGAGTAGAGGAAGGTTAAAGGAACGATGGATGGATTGTGTGAAGGATGATATGGCTAGAAAGAAGGTGATTGCTGAAATAACGATTAATAGGGAAGCAAGAATCCAGAAAACCGACCCGAAATAAATTGATATCATTCATCATTCTCGTAACCATACCTATGGAGAAGAGAATGAGAATGGATACAAAACGTGTTCTAATTAAACTCTTACCGCCTTTATATTAAAAATAGTTAAACCTGGATTAACTTACGCTTGGTTTATCTCGCATGCCGTCACTTTCTTTTGAATATGTTTGAAGTGAGACGGCATGCGAGATAAACCAAGCGTAAGTTAAACCAGGTTTAACTATTTTTATTAATAAGGGGGATTATGGTTAAAGTAAGGGTTTAGAGGATAATTCCATAACAACACGCCGGTTCCTCTTGAAGTTTTAAGTTGCGGTTAACCATAGTGAACAAATATTTTTCACCAGTATGTAACAGCGGAGGTGTTGCTACCGAGGAACTGGTTAGGTTAGGTTACGTTAGGGCGTCCATAAATTACGTGAGGTGTTTTTTTTTAATTTTCTGTCCCTCCCTCTCCCCCTTGTGAGATGTCGTGAGATTTTATTCGACCCGCTCCCCCATCCCCCAATCTCACGTGAGATTTTTCAAAATGTTGGTTTCTTACGTAAACGCGTTGGATTGTTATAAAAAGAAAAAAAAATTGCTTCGTGCTTTTATTTACGACTAAGTACCTACTTAAGACTATAGATCAATATTTCTATGAGTTTAATTAAAAGTGTAATAAAGCATATACCTACAATCTGGTAGTAGGTATTTTTTTAAATTTCAATCAGAAATAAAATAGCGTGATATTTGCCGAGACGTCCCCCCCCCCCCCTTAAACACCTCACGTAATTTGTGGACGCCCCCTTACTGGATAGCCCAGTCTTAAAGGAAAGGAATATAATTATTATCATCATCATCGTATCTATCATCAGCCACTACCACGCTTAGATTAGTTTACTTTCCTTAATTACTTAGGAAACGTTACGAAATTAAAGTAGTGGATAATATTATTTCCATTTTAGTCAGTCATTGAATAAAACCACAAAGGTATTTCCATGTGTACGTTCTCGGGCCCATGCGTACGTTTAGATATTTTTATACCAAACTAATGGCAAAGCAAATAACACCCACTTAACATGTATAAAAATAAATCTGGAAGTTTCCATCAAGGTGTTTTTAAGAAAATCTTACAAATAATAGAAACACAAATATAGGGGCCCATTCTATCACCTTCAAGTAGGTACTATAGTAACAGGAATTTACACCTTCAGCCATTTCAGTCGTGTCCTTCCAATTTACGCACACAACGAGTTTTCGCACTGTGCGAATGTGTAAAATTATTTAATTGACTGTACTTGGTAATGATTGCCAAGACGATTCTCGTGCATTGTAAAGGGATGATTGTACGATTCTAAATAAATGTTGATATCATAAGATTCATAAGCGTGATGAATGTTTTCGTGAATTTTCCTCGACATTACGTTTTGCGATGCATTTAGTTTAGTTTGGGTGAGGTTTACAGTTCACTTCTCTGAATTGTGGGGTGGGGTGGGGGAAAAGGGTAGGGGGGAATGTTGTAGAGTCGCCCTCCAATCCCCCCTGCCGGGGGTGCAGTTTTTTAATATTTTTTTAATAATTATAGGTTCATTGTTTATTGCTGTCTCCGCGGATTAGCAATCAATATAAAATAACATCACATCACGCGCGGAGCCCCGAAACGTCAGGTGTTTCGCCATTTATGTTTAGGTCTCATGCAATAGGGGGCAAACCTATTGCCACAAATCCAGACTCTGTGCTGCTAATGAGATATTCCCGATGGAAAATCCTAATAACATTTTGCCCGAGCTGGGAATCGAACCGAGCACCTCATCACACACGAGGCTACGACCACTAAACCCACGAGGTAGTCCAATCAGGCAGCAACCAATATCATCAGAATCATTTCAGAATGACAATCGTGATTTACGAATTCAATTTACATAGGTACATAGGTATAGTGCCTCTTATTGATTATACTTTAAACAAATCTACGAAAATATAATTGGTAACTCAATCATCAGATACCCTGTTTTGTATTCCAACCGCATTAAGAGGATGCAGTTTTGATGAAAATAACAAACCACTTTTTGTAATAGGTACCTACAAATCAATCTTGTTTTGGAACGTAAACAAAAAATTAACACAAGAAACCTCTTTTTTATCAAGATCCGTAACTGTTTCCATGTTAGAACTTATTTATACCTAAGTAATATAATATGACTGTGTGAAATGTGTCAATCTTGTTCTAGAAGTTAACCTCGACACCGTTAATTAATAAGACAGTTTACTTTGTAATGTTACTGACAAGATGCACTTGGCACACAGCAAGCAACAAACAAACGTGATGAAACCGATTGTCACTTGTCCAGCTCCACAGACAATCTCTTTCGGTAAGTTATGTCAAACTTTTCGGTAGGTTATGTCAAACTTTTCGGTAGTTTATGTCAAAGTTTTCGGTAGGCTAAGTCAAACCAATTGGTGCAACTTCATTTACATTTGAATGTGACGTCATCTAGGGCCTGCATGTATGTTACAGGAATCTATACACTGTTTATTTAAAACCAAACGTTTCAGATCTCATGCCAATTTATTATGATTGATTGATGTATTTTCGTCAACAGATCACAACAGCTCTCAAGACATCAGGCTGAGGTATTTCAAGTTTCCAACTATACGAGAAGTTTCAGGCTTTTAGTGTTTCAAGGTTGGCTAAGTATATTTTATAAGGATCTTCTGAAAGGACCCCTGGTACCTGATTTATTGTGGGCATTACATTCACCTTCACTTAATCGTCCCGCAGGACCTGCTAGGCATTTAATGAACCTCTAATAATACCGAGAATTATCACCACGTTTGATTACCTAAATAGGAATGTGAAGTCTAGATTACCTCACGATGTTATTTTTGTTCTAGTTTGTTTTGATTTTCTAACAGACGATAGCAAATTAAAACTGTCACAAAAGGAGCCAAATATTCAGTTGTAGACGAAACAAGGCTGCCAATGATGGTGAATCTAAATTGGGTCAAGAAGATTCCTGAATGTCCAATTACCTCATGCAAGGATAAAAGAACTTGACTTTGTTCCAGTCTTTATCTCTCAAACACGTCACTCCTCATAAGAGCCGCCTCGAGAGCATCCGTTTGTCGACCAGGGTCTTTACTCCGAGCACTCAGGTACTCCGGCCCTCTTCACCTTGTCATTCAGCATCGGTTCGAACCGGTTCCAGTCCACTTAGCTCTTTGTTACACGCGCCTTTTAAACACTAGTCTCATTATCTAGTTATGAAAGGATTTATTTGAAGTGGTAGTTGGCTAATGTAGTGGAGATCCTTGAAGTGGTGAAAGTGGCAACGACCATGAGTATTAACATTACCCCTGTAATTCCTGAAGAATTAAGCAGAGGAATACCTGATATGATAGTGAGAAGTTCAACGTAATAAGGTCTGCAGCTACTGACAAATAAGACGGGTTGCTAGTGGAGTTATATCATTTTTCACTAAGCTATTTATAAAAGTGCTTCTCAACTTATTTATAAATAAATGTTAGACCTTGCTCCTTTATCACGTGTGAGTTTCATAACAGTAGCAGTTTAAAAGGAAGATCGTCATTGTCACTTACAGGTCTTTCTTGGCCTGTTAACCAGTCTATTGTTGGTGTCAGTGTCGCTTCATTGAAGCCACTCTGTGTGCAGTGACATTTTGCAACAATTGACACACTTTAGAGTTCAACGGACATGCAGTTTTAAAAGATTAATTATGTTTATGGAGAGTGTGATACAACTATACAAGATTGGTTGGCGAAAAAAGTTCAATCAACATGGTTATCTTCTGATTTTTGATTCTGATGAATCAAATCAAGCTCAGCAGTCGCGATTGCGACCACTAGACCAACGAGGCAGTCAGTAATGCTTACCACTGTCCACTGCTTGCTCTTTCGAGGTTGAAACTATTTGTATTCTGTTAAGACCGAAAGTAATCAGGTATTTCTAACGGATGTCGGACATGGCACAACCTCAAAAGAGATTTTGCTTATATTTTCACAAAGCAAAAATAACTTCTTCATCTATATACTCGTATAGTGGATTCTGGTTTTCCGTCAAAGAGCTAAATTAAAGTGTAGGTCATGTCGTCTAAAGTTAGCCGGTGCAATCAGTCGGCGAGTAACGACCGTCTTCCTGCCCGGTCCTGCGAGGCAGATGACGAGATGACTCAATTGTCGTACGTTCCTAAATCCTATAGTCCGACGAGATTCCCCACATCCTCAGTGTCGTAGGTCGATGTGCTATTGACAATTATCACGCCCACCAAATTGGGAAATCGCTGTGTAAAAATAACTCGACGTAAAAATAGAATCTCGCCAAATGTGGGCAGCTGATTCATGTTTAGTTGAAAGGAGTTCTGTTATCAGCGTTCAAATGACGTAGATGTGTTAAACGTACATCAATCTGGGTGATCTAGTGTCTTTGGTAGTGTCAAAAAGTTTATTAACCTACGGAATACGAGTACTAACGAAAAGTAAAGAGTTCGATCGATGATCGATTCGATTTTCGTTGGCTTGGTAATAGGGCTTCAAATTCGATGATAGGAATATTAACGATATGTTTTCATTTTATAGGTACCCGAGTATATACCTCGCAGTCTTACTTAGGTAAGTACTTGACTTACAAAAGTAATAAACTAAGTAATAATCCGTAATGAAATACGTTCAACTTTACCGATGCCTTTTCATAATCAGAGGTATAGTTTTTTATGCTTGTAAGTTTTTGACGTGACAACGTCTTATAATTCGATAGAGCCGGCTGCACGCACGAAAAAACATGACTCATGAGGCGTTACCTCTGAGGCGTTACCTCTGAGGCGTTACCTCTGAGGCGTTACCTCTGAGGCGTTACCTTTGAGGCGTTACCTCTGAGGCGTTACCTCTGAGGCGTTACCTCTGAGGCGTTACCTCTGCGTTACCTCGCTCTGTGGCGTTCCATGTAAGGTTTGAAGTGCAAGCGAGAGCGCGGAACGAGCGACAAAGAAGCACAATCGGCCTTTGCGTTCGGCAGCGTTCGACATCCGTCTCTCTCCTACTTGAGTGAGCGATGCGTCTGCGTGGACAGCTGCTATACTATAGTACATTAACATGTTTTGATCGAGTATCAAGTGCAGTGAAAAGTGAATGTGGTGTCAATTGTTTATAGCAACGATAATTACAGCGATAAAGGTAATGATTCTGGCTCATTCCCATTAGTTCGATTCATTAGTTCGATCGTCGAACTAGTGAGAATTTTTTGACGTGACAACGTCTTATAATTCGATAGAGCCGGCTGCACGCACGAAAAAACATGACTCATGAGGCGTTACCTCTGAGGCGTTACCTCTGAGGCGTTACCTCTGAGGCGTTACCTTTGAGGCGTTACCTCTGAGGCGTTACCTCTGAGGCGTTACCTCTGAGGCGTTACTTCTGCGTTACCTCGCTCTGTGGCGTTCCATGTAAGGTTTGAAGTGCAAGCGAGAGCGCGGAACGAGCGACAAAGAAGCACAATCGGCCTTTGCGTTCGGCAGCGTTCGACATCCGTCTCTCTCCTACTTGAGTGAGCGATGCGTCTGCGTGGACAGCTGCTATACTATAGTACATTAACATGTTTTGATCGAGTATCAAGTGCAGTGAAAAGTGAATGTGGTGTCAATTGTTTATAGCAACGATAATTACAGCGATAAAGGTAATGATTCTGGCTCATTCCCATTAGTTCGATTCATTAGTTCGATCGTCGAACTAGTGAGAATTTTTTTTCTCATTTATTCGACCGTCGAATTAATTAGATTTAAAAATAGTTCTACTACATTTAAATGTTTTACTAATTTCGTAATAAAATAAAAAACGCAAAATTATAGACTGTTGCTAGTCGTCCGCTAAGTGGATGAATCGCCGTTTCGCGACAGTATCCTTTATGGGCGGCATGGGCACCGGGCCGTAGGCCGACGAAGGAGGCCGGCGGAGGCCCGGCACTTCGGGGACAGAAGATATTAGTGTTATTTAATATGCGAGCGAAGCGAGCGCGCGTCATGGAGTACATGCGTTGCATGTAAGAGTGTTATCTATTACGAATTAAATCTAATTAATTTGACAGTCGAACAAATGAGAAAAAAAGTTCTCACTAGTTCGACGGCCGAACAGATGAGAAAAAAATTCTCACTAGTTCGCCGATCGAACTAATGAATCGAACTAATGGGAATGAACGATGATTCTTTCGATATTAATTATATATTTAGTGATATATTGTCGAATATTCGTGCTTTCATCATTAAAATGAATAGCATCGGTCCGCTAGTGCAGCGATTGTAGGTTATGCTGTAATTGACAAAATTAAAACAATAAGTTAACAGAACTATTTCACGATGAGTAAAAAATCGATGGCTTTACTATTCAATCGAAATAATTATCGAGCGTAGCTGTGATTTAAAAAAATTAAAACATAAATATTAAATCTTCCACTTATCACAACAACGTATCTGAAATGACAGGTTGGACCAGCCATCCGTCAAAGGGAACGATAATTTTAATGTTTCCAAATTTTAAATGTTAGATTTATAAACAATAATTTAATCATTGTTTATTCTTATAATGAATTATTTAAAATGATTACTTTTTTATAACAAAATAATTACAATTAAATTTGCTAAAATAATTAAGTAACTAATTGAAAAAATTTAATTATATTATTAAAATAATAAAATCATAATTTTAATTTAAACAATTGAGTAGAAATTTAAACAATAAATTTTATTCAAGTATTTTGTTGTATTTTTATTTTTTAAATTTAAAATGATTTTCTGAATGAAGAATTTTATGTAAATCAGTATTTTCTTAGGACGTTGTCACGTTCAACTATCGTCAGTAAACCGACTTTACAGACAACCAATTTTTTTTTATATTTCATGGGAACTACTGATCCGATTACGCAAATTCTTTCCCTAATGAGAGAACATTATCCCCAAAACTTACAGGCCATATTATATAAATCGTTCCCGAGTGATAATGTCCGAACATAAGGCAAATCCGGGGGCAAACTAGTTAATTCATAAATTGCGATAATTTATTCCGATTTTAATTAGATCTCGTAATGTCATATTTATTCAAAATTGCGGTCTGTAAACAATATTGTTGTCATGGAAAATAACTTAATAATAATATTTTACGAGCAACCTCGCTCACCGTGGTTATTTAATTAAATTGGTATCGCTAAATATCTTGACTCTTGAGCATCCCTTTTTGTAACCAAAGTTAGATTACTATTAAATATCAATGATATTGCACAACCACCGGGTTATGTGGTATTACACCTCTGGTTTCGGGGATTACTGACATGACGTTAGTTACTTATGTTAAATCTAAGTAAGTAGGTAAACGCCTTGTTGACGCTTCCTCCGATCCAAGGGCTGGCTTTTTCTTTGGCCAGAGGATAAGTGTTGCCATACAACGCGGCAACGCTGCCAGTCTCTTGGGTACTTTACCTGCTGACAGCGTTGAGGAGGAGTTTTTCGATGCCCTTTTATAGTTAGTTTGTTTTTAGGTTAGTTTAGTTTATATATTTAGTATAGTCTTTTATTACAATAAATAGTAGGTAGGTATGTACTATGTTAAAGATAGTTATACTTAATGAAAACCAATCCCCTTGTGTGTCTAACCTGACTAACGTTAACGACAGTGCAAACTCCAGCACATCAACCTACCTTTTTTTTGGTTGTTTTTTTGATGGGAAATCATCAAATGACTCCTCCCGCTTAGGCAGAGCGGTAGGCAGTCTCCGACTTCTAATACTGACTAAAAATCACCCATGTTTTACCCACCGCAGCCCCGACGGGACATCATGCTACCTGGGCCCCGAGTCTGCTATTCAATAGTGTCAGAATGGTCAATCATTGATCTCATCATTGTTGATTTTGACAAGTTTGTTGTAGTCAAAATCAACAATTATGAGATCCATGATTGACCATTCTGACACTATTGAATAGCAGACTCGGGCCCCTGAAACTGTTATTTTTTTCCAATCACACTTGAATCTAATGCGTTAATGATAAAGTTGAAAATCTTTTGCAGGACAAATTGTCGTAGCATAATTTGTTGAATTACTGACGTCCGTATCTAAGCAAAATAAAATTGTAGTCGAAACGAAAACAAAACTATACAGCTTTAAAGAGAAGCGTATTGATAAAAAAAAAACACTTCAACAGGGCCCCGAGTCTGCTATTCAATAGTGTCAGAATGGTCAATCATTGATCTCATAATTGTTGATTTTGACAAGTTTGGTAGTCAAAATCAACAGCCCACTCGGACTCGGGCCCCAGGTCTCAGTATCTATAGACGACTGTATACTAATTAAATAAATCTAAAACTAAATTTAAAAAATGATTGCGCTTGCACATGATTTATAATAATATAGCGGGCGATGTAAAGGTACCATGAATGCATTCATGGAGTTAATTGGACCATAAAAGATTCGCGATCTCTCGCACTTTATCTCCTATTAAGTATTTTGTTATATACTTAGAATTTAGGTGATTAAATATAACAAAATTTTTTTATATGTAAGTACACAAATCAATAAATTTGTAGATGGAAAATCATCAAATAACCCCCCCCCCCCGCTCTTGGGCAGAGCGAAGGGGAGTGTCAGACTTCTACTGACTAAAAACCAAACCCATGTTCCTTCTTCGCCCTTAAATTTTGTCGGAGCCGCGTTATCCTTTCGATAATCCACAGTCCCGACGGGAATATGATGATACCCCTTGATAGAAGACTGGTGGTCAGAGTTTCGAGTTACTGAGTCTACTGACTACTTGTAACGACTGACAAAGAACTTCAAATGACGCCGGGGCCAATGGTTTCAGAGGCGTAGAACAAGGACAATAATATAGCCTAATAATTACTAAGCAGTGGGAATACTAGTTAATTATTAGGCTAAGGGCCGGTTTCACCGGTTACGGATAAAGTCCCGGATAGCCTATCAGGAACTTATCTGCCAGATAAACTACAATTTTTGATAGCATTATCTGTCAGATAACTATCTGACACTTTATCCGTAACCGGTGAAACCGGCCCTAAGTTTCTATCTGTTAGTCACAGGGACCGTACAACCCCGCTTGAGAGTTAAGCCTTTGGACAGGGTAACCCGTACATGGGGTAACTCATATCGCTGTGTTACCTTTTGTTCGAGTTACATCCTCGAACCCCAGCGAAATGGTTAACACTTTTAATAAGGTAACCACGTGAAGGGGTTAACCCCTTCAATGACTTAAGCCTTTGAAGAGGTTACCTTCCCGAAAAGCTTTTTTTCGTGTTACCCTGGATTACCTAATAAACTTTAGCTGCATCTAGGTGGGGGGATACTTGCACCTGTGCGCACCTTACTGTTTTTATTTAGTTATTACGATTTTGACAACAATTGATGCGTGACATTTAAGCGAACTAACAATTAAGATGAGTAAGACAGGTAAGTGATTATTTTAAAGTACTGAGTTAAATTAATAGTCTTTCTAGTGTTAAGTGGTCGGACCACGTTCATTTATACCCATGTAATTATATACCTAATTTGTTCCTATTTTAGTAAGTAAAAAGTAGGTATTAATAACTACCTACGATAATAATTATTAGATTAACACCAAGGTAATGCTATTTTTTATGTAAGATCAGGCGAAGTAACAAATATAAAATCTTACATTAACCCTATTCTTGGCGCTGTGTACAATTTGATACATTGAACTTTATGAAAATCTAGAAACGTTCCAAAAGGTATTTTCAAAACATTTATTATTTTATATGGTACAAAAGACAAAATATAATCCAAATTCTAAAAAAAAATATTTTATCATAATATGTTAATCCAAATAATTATGCAGTAGAAAACAAAATAGCAAACCGACCAAAGTCTTCTGGGCGTTGCAAGATAAAAACACAATTTTTTTATTATATTTAGGTCAAATTATTTTCAAAAGCTGTTTAATTCAAATAGGTATATTGGCTACTTAGAAACGCTACTTTCAAGTATCAAAATGGTCTGAAATCGTAAGTAATTTACTGTTTTTCTTAGTGTATCAGATATGATACACTGCCAGATTCCATCCTTTTAGATAATTTTTCGCATGTATCAAATATGTGACATTGCTTGATTTGTACGGTTTCAATTTGTTATATAGTTATTACAATATATCTATTTTATATTATGTTTATTGTCATTATTATTGTTTATTTTTAATTTGTGTCACGTGTGGTTTATCGGCTTATTATGCAAAAACAAAGTTTAAACGTGGTTTAATAATAACTGCCACTCGGATCGATCTTTAGGTTAAGCTGCGCTTGCCAACCTAGGCAAGCGCAGCGCGGTCTGGAGAAGTGGAGATAAAACGCCTCCTTGGGGGCATCCTCTTACTACCTTGGCTCTTGTGGTAGTATTCCCCACTATCTGAACCGCCCTTTTGCTAACCAGTTCTGTTATCCAGTTTCTTATTACTGGTTTTACACTAAATTTTTGCAGGGCGTGGTTAATGCTGTTGTGTGTGGTTTTATCAAAAGCTCCTTTAATGTCTATGAAGGCAGCAAGTGTTGAGTTTTTATTTGTTATAGCCGTTTCTATTTTGTGCACTGCCATGTGTAATGCCGACTCTGTTGATCTGCCTTTCCTGTACGCATGTTGTTGAGGATGCAGTGGTTTGCTTTTTAGAGCTCCATCCCTTAAGTGTCGATCTACCAGTCTTTCCAGTGTATTCAGAAGAAAAGATGTTAGACTAATGGGCTTGAAAGATTTGGCGTGTGTGTAGTCCTCTTTTTCTGGTTTAGGTAGGAAGACTACTTTTGCCTCTCTCCAAAGTGTGGGAATATAGTTGAAAGCTATCCAGGCCCGGTAGATTGGTATTAGGTGCTTGGATACCTGTTTTAGTTGTCATTGTAGTAGGGCCGGGAATATTCCGTCCAACCCTGCGTATTTGAAAGGCTTGAAGCTCCTTAGAGCCCATTCTATTCTATCCGCAGTTACGAGCTTGTTGGCCACATCCCATTCGCTGGTTGTTGGTGCGCTATGGTGGCCAGTAGGCCACTCTGAGTCGGATGTGATTTGGCATCCGGGAAAACTCTGGAACATAGTAGTGGACAGCCTCATAAAGAAACTAAATGACAGAGGATACACTACTATTGGTTATGCAGACGACCTTGCTATACTGATAAACGGGAATGCTGAAGATAGGCTGTGCAAAGTGATGCGCTCTGCAATGCAGATAGTAGAGGATTGGTGTGAAGAACACGAACTTTCAGTAAACCCTAAGAAAACAGAACTTATCCTTTTTACCAACAAAAGAATGTTACCAGAATTACAACTACCAAAGCTTTTCAACACAAGACTCTCCCTATCAACGCAAGTGAAATATCTGGGCATAATTCTTGATAACAAATTGAACTGGGCGAGTCACTTAGAGGCTAAAACAAAGAAGGCCTGTATAGCTTTTAATCAGTGTAGACGACTAGTTGGTAAGAGATGGGGTCTTAACCCAAAGATCACACTCTGGCTATACACGTCAGTCATCAGACCTTCTATTACCTACGGATCAGTTGTATGGTGGCCCAGAACTCAGCTGACCACGGTGAAAACGAAACTCCAGAGTCTGCAACGCCTAGCTAGTGTAGCAGCTACTGGATGCATGAGAACAACTCCATCAGCAGCGTTAGAGTATCTTCTGAATTTAAGACCTCTGGATCTGGTCATACAGGAGGAAGCTCAGGCAACCGCCTTAAGACTAAGATCAAACGGACTATGGAAAGTAAATACAGAAACAACACACTCAAAAGTTTTGCAGGGGATTCTGAAGGAAATACTCCTTGAGGTGCCCATGGATAAAACTTCATGTCACCATGTGTTCGATAGAAGTTACGACATCCAACTCACTGCAGAAGCAGTAGATAGCTCTGGCATCAATGAAGTTAGGATATATACGGACGGCTCCAAGACCTCACATGGTACAGGAGCCGGCGTCTTCTCGAATGATCTAAACATTTCAATATCAAATACCCTAGATAAATTAAACACAATCTTCCAAGCCGAATGTATCAGTATCACCAGAGCGGCACAAGCAGTTGCAGCCAGAGACGTCAGTGATTTTAAATAAAGATCATCTCAGACAGTGCATCGGCGCAATCTCAAACTTAAAAGGGACAAACTCCGTGAAATCATAGGAATTTTAACAGGTCACTGTTCCGGTTCCCTAAACAAACATCTACATAACATAGGTGTAACAGACAGCCCACTGTGCAGAGGATGCATGAATGCGGAAGAAACGCCACGGCACGTACTCTTAGAGTGCAGGAGCGTGGCAAATCACCGGGCACAAACTCTACGATCCCCATTAACTGTCCCGGAAGCCTGCAGCAGTCTGGGAAGGCTGCTGCAATTCTGGGACGATCTATGTTGGTTGGAGTAGGTATCCTTAAAACATCACGCACAATGGCCCAATCAAGAGGCTAAGTGCGGATAAAAGCCCCGTTAAACTAATCTAAACTAAACTAAGCCTAGGTTGGTCTGTAACTCGGTATTACATACCGAGTTTCCTCCGTGCCTCGGAAAGCACGTTAAGCTGTTGGTCCCGGCTGCCATATATAGATCGTTACAGAGGCACGGAGAAAACCCGGTATGTAATGAATGGTCACCCATCCACAGATCAACCTAGGCAAGCGCGGCTTAACCGAAGACCTGAAACCTGCCTTCGAACCGAGCGGCAGTTATTATTAAGCAACAACATCCAATTAAAAAAATACATTGACGGATGAAAATGTTGTAAAAAAACAGCACTTATCGGTATCGTATTACCCCGTATTAACTGGGTGGTGGCGGTCAGATAGGCAGTCGCGCCTAGGCACATCAGCCTGGTGGGAATATTGCCACTGCCGGTAAAATATCAAAATTGCCAGCAGCATTGGAAATATTGCCAAAGTTGCCGGTCAATGTAGATTAGGGCCTATCAATGCTAATTAAAAGTGTATTACATAGTTTCCGTACTTAATTTGACTTATAATTAACAAATACTCTCCGAATATTCCCACTCCTGGCAATATTCCCGGGAATTTTGCCAATATTGCCGGCAACGGCACATCTCTAGTCGCGCCATGTAAAATATGGTACTCAGCTGCATCCAGTTAGACTGGAAGCCGAACCCAACATAGTTGGGAAAAGGCTAGGCAGATGATGATGGTACAAAAACAAAGAAACGCTCGGTAACTCGCAAATTGCCGAGTTTTTGTACTGGAACCAAGAGCAAAATGAAATTGTTTGAAGTACTGAGGTTGAACTGCAGTATTGCTTTCTCCTAACGGACTCCGACACCAGTTTACCTCGTCTAGCATTGCTATGTTCTTAGGAATCCTTAATATTTCATCAGATGAGGATAAATCAAGTAGTTGCTTCAATATCTTTAGTACTATATTAGTACCCTCAGTCATTGCAATGAAACCCTTTTTTTTTGCTGGTAAATCAAAATCATCAAAGTAAATCAAATAACTTTATAAGGTCAAACAAAATTTTATAAGGTCTAAATGGTGTTACTATCATGATTTTTAAGACAACTAAAAGAACCAAAAATAATAAAAGAGGGTTCTGTTTTTTAATTGAATTAAATGTTTTTTTTACGTTAGCGTGTTTTATTTTTGTATGGTTAAAATAACGTTGGAAGCCTGGCAGTGTAGCAAATAGGTATGATACATAGATTTTATAAGGTAGATTAGGCAATGTATCTTATGTGATACATTCAATAAATCATAAAATAATATAAATACATTTTTATTATTATTTTTTCTACCCGCAATAAAAACGTAAGAACGCATTTTATGTAATTTTTTTTTAAATATTTCTAAAAATAGTAACCTTGCATTTCTGGCATTTTCACATAAATAACATTTGCTTGCGTTATTTGATGCATCAAATACATAATAACGATGCACAGTACCTCGCCTCGGCTGTGGCATTTTCACAGAAAGGACAATTTCTTGGTAATACGTATAGGTATTAGCTATTTTTCCAAGTTTACAAGTCGCTCGGCAAGTCGGTAACTCGGTACACGCAAGATTGGCGGACCGCCGGACGCAGAACGAATGTCACGTGCGGTCGTTTAGGCAATTTTCAAACTAATATCGATTGTAAACTAATATCGATTGTAAACAGTGCATAATACAATGTCTTGAGTTGGAATGGCTTACCCTGTTACAGTGTTACAGGGTGTTGAAAGGGTAACCCGTTCGTAACAGGGTTTACTATACCCGTTCGGAGGTGTAACATGTATTATAGGGTTTCTTTTTGAAGCGCTTAAAAAAACCCCTTCAAAAACCCTTTCAACGAGTATCCGGACGGTCCCTGGTTAGTCATGCTTCTTATAAACCAATATGAAAAGTCGCGAGCCGTAAAAAAAAAGCGATTAGTCGATTTAATTTATTATTTTTCCACAGAAGTACCATCAAGTTAAGAATTGCCTCTTTTTTCCACTTACTTATGACTATTTAAGTGTGTTTTTTAACACGTTTGAGCCGAGCTATTGTTTGTTTTGTATATTGTTACTGTTTTTAACCTTGATTTAAATTAGGTGTATAGAAACCTCAGTTCGTTCATGCGTAATGAGCGTGCGGGCAATAAAAAAATAATACCTTCTTCTTTGATTGTTAATTAAATATATATTGCGTAAGAGAAAATATACGAGGCAAAAGGAGCAAAGGAGCATACGTAATTACGTATGGAAACAGGTGGCGTTCTGTTCCTACCCCCATTGGGAAAATTTCATTAAAGTTTATGTTTAAATGTATGTAATGTAGGTACAATACGCAGGTATGGAGCCGTTGGTATTTTTTCCGTTGGCTTCCATCACTCTGACTCTAAACAACTAAAATTAAGTGTTCCGCACGATCTTGGAAAATCATACATGAATGAATATACTTGAGAAAATATGAAAAATCAACATATATTATTTGCTACCACTTGGTACCTTGTTAATTTATTTTTCAACACACTTGCTCATAAAGTGGCTAAAATTTCACCGCAATTAGGCACATAATGACACCTATAATCAAACTGTGAATTTTTCATTACTATTATTCACTAGTGAGTTATAGGTTTTTTTTTAAATTTAATTGGTTGAGTTGCTATGTTCTTAAAAAAGTTTCGATACAAAAAAGATCGTGTTCAATAGTAAAAATTAATTAATGACCTAGTGCTTGCTCATTTCATGAAACTTTGTATTTAAATAGATAATTTAAACTTAGTACGTTTTTAATCAATAAAACTTTCACTCAAATATAATTTTTGTTTTCTCTGTGATAAATAAAAATTTGAATTCCCCATTTTGTACGTGGCTGCAAACACTATCCACGACAAGCAAAAAAAAAAAAAACCTGTTTTAGTCTATGGCTGATCGCTTATAAAAAAACATAATATTTTCCCGCTACTGCGAAAAAATACACAACTCGTTTTCACTGTTATTATAGTTATTTTATTAGTTAAAATGTCTAGTTTTGAAGAAAATGATTCATGTTGTACACCGCCCGATGTAAGATTTGAAGCCCTAAGCGTTATGGATAATTTGCTACCCGAAAACTCCAAGGAGAAATATCTATTATCGTACCAAAATTTCAAGCAGTGGCAAAACACCAAGAAATCGCAGTAATTTTCTGAAAATGTGTTCTTGGCGTAGGTACTTTAAAGAATTATCTTCTAATTACAAACCTAGCTCTTTGTGGTGTATATACTCAATGTTAAAAAGTACAGTCCGAACGAAGAATGGAGTGGACTTAAAAACATACTCTAATTTGTCAGCTTATCTAAAAAGACTGTCAGATGGATTTAGAAGCAAGAAATCAAAGGTTTTATCGTCTAACGATGTTGAAAAATTTATAAAAGATGCTCCAGATAACCAATATCTGGTTACTAAGGTTAGTTAAACTAATTTTAAATATCTATCTACGTGACTTCAGCTTCAGCGTGTTGTGTGTTAAACTTAATAATTATTTTTTTCTTTTTTTTCAGGTTGCTTTAATATTTGGTGTAACTGTAGGATACAAGAATTAACAAATATAACTGTAAAAGACATACAGAACCATGGCCAGTAATCTATCTGAAGAGACCGCTACGCCATCAAAAACAATTAATTATAATTTTACTAACTGCACATTTACTAATTGTTTCTATAAATAAACTTTTTATCTACTAAATAAAATGTTTTTTCTTGTATTAATGAGCTATTGCAAAGCTTCTATCGCGGGCCTTGAGCGTGGAGAGCGAATCCAGAAATTCCGAAACGAAAATATTTCAACCAGGTTGCTATGGTTACGGAAAATAACAAGGTTGTCAACTGAAGTTGTCTAATTAAATAATTGATAAAAAATGCTATGCAATAGCTTTACCGCGGCAGTTTCCGAGTGCCACACGTTTTTTTTTATTCGCAAGTGTGTTGAAAAACGTCGTATGATACTCGTGTGTATTGATGATTACCGTCCTCGGCTTTCTTAAGACCCTCACCTGACGGCTCGGGTCTCAATGCCGCCTCTGCGGTAATCACCAACGTTACACACTTATACCATAATGTACTATTATGTGTTGTTTTCATTGAATTCCATGTAATAATAAGTTACTTTGTATTTAACAGTAAGGCGGATGTATTTTGTCTAAAACTAATGTGTATGTCACGTTTTATGTATTCGGTGTCAGTAAATAGTTCAGAAGAAATAAACTTTGTGTACATAATATAAAGTGGAAAAAACCAACCACTGTGACCGGTAAAGTAAATAATGTTTTTTTGCTTTGGCAACCGAACTGAGAGAGGTACAAATCAAAATCAAGATTACCACGCAGTCATAAGGTGCATAATGAGAAAATTCGCAATCGTAAATGACGTCATATTGACAACGTAAAGTGAGGTAAGTGCATTGGTCTTAAACAAAGCAATTTTAGTTTATCGTAAGGATTTTTTATTCATGTGGATGATAATTACCTACATACTGTTTAGAATTAAGCAGTAGTTTTTGCACTAGTGAAATAAAACAAGTATTTTTAGTACTTCATGAAGCCTATTTTAACCATGCTACAAAACATCAAATCCTTTCAATACAACAGGATTTAAGCCAGAACGTCTATCACCAAGTGTCAGTTAACTTAAATAGTTATAACTCGACTGTCCTACCAAGTTATGGTAACGAAACAGAAGACAAGACATAGAAAAACAAATGAAATTCTGTAATAAAAAATACGAGGAGATCAGCAGGGCTATTGCGTATCTTTTAATGACAGTGGCTAACGTAAAGTGTCCATAGATTAACTGGAAATTGGTTATGGTTTGATACATTTTTTTCTTAAAAACACACCATTTGACAGTTATTTGATAAACATTGGCAAAAATTTGAAAAAAGATAAATGCTATGTAAATTGTTTATTTTTTAATATACGGACAGAAAACGGTAAATATACAGTATGTTAGCTTGAACGAGGGACATAAATTGAAACCTGCTATAGGGGCTAGGGCATGCTTACATGTTACTAATAAAAATAACAGACAGAACCGTACCAAATACTTCGGAAAAGTCACTTGCGTTTATCACAGAAAATGTGCGCGTATCAATGACTTTTAAGTTTTAAGTGTAATCCATTTTCTCTTCATATTTTAAAACTGGCGTAGTACAATGGCAAAAAAGAAACGTCTAATATAGCGAAATGGAAAGCGTGCGGGGGCCATGGCAGATTTACCTACCACACAAATAAAGGTTATAGTATTTTTACATATTTAGGACGAGAATTTAAATACTGAATGAAATATCCTCCTTCAATATGTCCCTCGTTATTAACCTAACAACTAAGACTAGGCGTACTGCAGGTTATCACCCATACCTTGTCGATGTTCCACACATTCGTACGAAGCGTTTTGCTAAGACTTTCATTATTCGTACAGCCAAGGAGTGGAACACCCTGCCTGCGTCGGTTTTCACGAGTTCATATAACCCACGTAAATAGGCTTCTTCTGGGTAAGCTCTCGACCTCATCTCTGCCCTTAGGGCAAGATTGAGGTCAAGAGTAAGCCCATATTAAATAATAATAAAAAAACATACTGTATATTATCATTGAGTTGTGGTAGGTAAGATAATAATGTATTTATTTACGATGGTGTCAGCAACTGCTTGCGAACCATATGGCAGGACCGGCTGGGGAGGTGCTCGCAGGGTCACTACTTTTACTTCCAAAAACAAAGCCAAGTTGAAGTAAAAAGGAAAATGAAGCTGGATAGGTACATGTACATATCATAATAATAATGTTGAACGATGGACAGGGAGAGGAAGATAAATATTATTCTCTGATTTATACTGTACAAGTGTAAATGCAACTGTGCAAGTGTGTGCGGTCCTTTAGTCGTTAACGGTAGTCAGTGGAGCGGCCTGAAAGTCCTGAAAGTTGTGTAGGTCAGATAGGCAGTCGAAGCCGATTCCAATATGGTTGGGACAGATGATGGTGTACATCATCGTACGATAAAAAGTTCGGTTAAAGGTTCCCATGGGATCATTTACGATCTTAATTTTTTGCCGGCAAAAGTTAGTACAAAAGTAAGTTTGACAAAACCTTCAGCAGTAGGCGATAATATAAATTCTTTCGACCGTTATTTAAACTTTTCTATTTGATCTATAATTCCTAACTTATACAAGCGAAGATTATCTAAGAGCGTAAATAATGTTCTAAGCATGTCGTAAGTGTCCTCACTATACTCTCGAAAATTAGCACCTTCGTACCTACATACCACAGATACATGTACAGGCATCTCTAAGTATTTACTTATGTTTACATAGTGCATTTTCTATAGTACCTGACGTAGCTTGAGTATGGCTTATTCCACTAATCCCCCCTAAAAATCCCCCCTGAGGGGGAAAAGTGGAAACCAAACAATAAAGTCTACAAATCCCCCCTGAAAATCCCCCTTAGGGGGAATAAGTGGAATCGAAAAAAATATTATTCCACAAATCCCCCTAAGGGGGAAAAATGGACTCCAAAAAATTAGAAATCATGTAAGTTTAATTTTTAATATGTGTATTAGTATACACGAATTATTTAATTAGACTTAAAAAAGAAATGTAGTAGTACTTACTTAAAATAATCTTTCATAGACTACCTTTTTACAGTTTACTCTTCCTGTTGACAGCAGTGTGGACGAATTTTTTGACGCCCTGTAATGGGACGGGCAACTGGTGGAACTAATGGCGCTAGCACCGCTTGAACCTAAGCTCTTCATTGGTTGAATATCTGTCAATGTCATTTTATATTTCAAAATAGCTTGACCTCATTGGTCGGATTGGGACAAGCTATGAACACGCCATCTACAATCAGCTTTCACTTGCCAACCCCATTACTCCCCTTTTTTGATACTTGTATATATTTTATTATTATCTTAGTTCTGTAAATTGTAGTTTATAAAGTAGATTCTATAGAAACTAAAGAAGCTGCATCTTGTAAAATATATGCATACATGTAAATATATATACCTACTTAGCACTTGCTTACGTAATCCTTTTACTATGTCCTCGTTACTTACTACGCACCTAAACATTCTGAAGAATCACCAAAAAGGACAGCTTATGTCCTTCTAGACTCTAGAACTTCTCCTCTTTACTGTTATAGTCCTTGACCCTCTCTCGAGAGTTAAGACGCCTATCATTGTTCCTCTCAACGTCACCCACCCATCTTAGCATACACCTTCACATTTTTGCTGCCACACATAATAATATTGGGCGAAGAGTCAACCCTGCTGTATCCAGCATGCCCCGGCCTTTAGGCATTCGTCGATCAAACCAGATACGACCGGATTTCACTGAGAGTGAGGTATTATTAACGGTGGGTAATTCTGCAACATATTCACACGTTTATTTTTTTAATAAATTATTTTGACCTCGCTTATCTAGGTTACAACGTTTAGTTTTAACTAAACCAATATGATTTGCTAATAAGGTGTTTCATATAGGGTAAACTCACCAGTAACTGGCCACTTAAGCTCATCGGCCAGTTCATGTCAGTGTAAAATCATAATGACTAAATATATTAATAATATTTTAATACCTTCGGTTAAAGCGTTTATTTGCGAATCGAAATTGATGTGTAAAAAATTAAATAAATCAGATTTACGTAGAAATAATTTAATCAAAAGAGAAAGTAGTCATTTTAACTAGTAATTGGCCATAAAATTTTAGAAAGTAGCCACCAAAATACTAATAACTGGCCATTCAAAAAGTGTCATCAAAAACAATCAAAATAAAACGATAAAAATACAAAAATAACAGCAAATTAAAACATTTAAAACGTACTAAAGAATTTTTTTTTTTTTAAACTATACTAATATTATAAAGCTGAAGAGTTTATTTGTTTGAACGCGCTAATCTCAGGAACTATTGGTTGGAATTGAAAAAATGTTTTTGTGTTGGATAGTCCATTTATCGAGAAAGGTTTTAAGCTATATAACAGCACGCTACGACCAATAGGAGCGAAGCATAAATGAAAAATGTGACAAAAACGGGATTATTCCTTAAACCACTCTCTCTCTTATGTGACGCAGACGAACTTGCGCGGGTCAGCTAGTTCGATTATAAAATCTACATCTTAGCTTAATAGAGATCATTTTACCACAGTTTTTTGTCTAGTAAGCAACAAAAAACATTCCGTGAGGAACTGGCCATGCAAATATCACTTACTGGCCACCCATGCCAGTTACTAATAAATGTGTGTATTTTTACTAGATATTTTTTTATACAATAGTGTACCTTAAACGGCTTCTAAATACGTTTGATTTTTCATAAAATTCGAACATTAGGTTAAAACCTAGTAACTGGCATGGGTGGCCAATAATTGAAAATGTGCAAAATTTTCGTTCAGATACTAGCCACCTACAAATCTCGGTTAACAGTGGATGCTGACAGAATAAAACTATTGAGAAACCCTCACTTACTATCTATACAACACATCAAAGACGATCCACTCACGATTACTCCACAAAATACCACAAAATTAAATTTTTACTTGAAGCATTACGTTAAGAATTTTGTAACGATTTACCATAAATGTCATATGACGAACACCGACTGTCACAAAATGGTCGATATTATTGGCGCTAGTGACATAGTGGAAAAAATATGTTATTGTCATGAAAGCTACTTAAATAAGAAGTATGAATAATAAATCATAAATTGCGTACTGTGTGGAAAACTCTTAATTTATGCAGTTGAAGTGGATAGTGGCCAGTTAATGAAAGTGGCCAGTTACTGGTGAGTTTACCCTACATGGAATTCAGATTTTAATGAATAGTTAAATGAAAGGTTTTAGGGTCACGGTGTTGCCAAAGAGACCTCTGCACTGCAGCTTCTGTTGTCGGCCATGTTTTCTTGTATAAAAAGAGGATTTTGTCCTGCATTAGGAATTTGGGATAGAAATGACTGGCATTATCGCTTCTTTGGACTTAAATACATATAACAAAAACAAAACATGTGTTGAGAATAAGCTCATTGCAATAAGCTGTAGAAATAACAAGTTGCAATAATCAAAAGATTACATAAGTAGGATAATTGCACACAATCGAGTGACACAATAAAGTACCTATAAATTGCAGATAACATAATTATTTAGCTACTACCTGTCATTAGAAGTTGACTGACTACTGACTCAAGCCGCAATTACATTAACCCCGCGCCGCCCCGCGCCGCGTGTCGCAACGCGTGGGGTAAGCTATCGGTTACATACATTTAGTATTGGAGTGATTACATTAGTCCCGTCCCGTCCCGCGTGTCGACACGCGGGACTAATGTAATCACTCCAATACTAAATGTATGTAACCGATAGCTTACCCCACGCGTTGCGACACGCGGCGCGGGGCGGCGCGGGGTTAATGTAATTGCGGCTTTACTAACTCGTACGTGGTATCTTAGTTATTCATTTCATCTGATTCAATGATTGATGGCAGTACCAAAAATATACCGGACTTAAAATGGTCCAGTAGAAACTGATGCTTTTATAATTTTTTTGATACAAAATATATACATTTCTGTATCAACTGTTTGTTTTTTTCACATTTTTGTAAAATTCCGGACGTAGTTCTATGTACAAAAACCAAACCTTCTGTATTTATTTCTATGACTGGTTTAAGACCTCCGAATAAACAAATGCTGATGAGTCAAAATTGGACACGAACTATTGAAAGAACGCGAAAAAAATAGAACAATCTAATAATATTAGCGGTTCCCTACTCCGTGAAGCCGCGCCGTCTGGTTGCGTAAGTTTTATCTAAAATTAAACATCTTTCACATTGTTGTCCCGTTTACGCGATATACGACCGCAATTTAAAAGCAATTTTGTGACGTAAAGAAACAATTAAAGTGGCTACGGCAATAATCTCAAACACAAGGATTGCTTAGCACCTCATTTAAAATCAGTAACGCAGAGGTACCTTTATGTTTACTCTTTTGTCGATGTCTTAGCAAATATTTTTTGTTAGTTTCTAAGATACAAGGCCGCGTTAAAAACTAAACTAGTATACGCCTTCAGACGTCGTCATTTGTGTAATTATAGTAGCCGTTCTAATTTTATCATAGAGTAGCGTTCTTACGATAACCTTTGCAAATTATTCATTCAGAATTTCAGACACAAGATTCTGTCTATGGCTTCGCCTCCACAAGGACACAACTAGCCCAAATCATGGTCTACGTTGTTTGAAATGTGTGATAACGTAGCAGAGTTAATTTCGCATTTATAATCAACAGAAGAAGCCGCTGACATCAGCTGCCAGTGGCTTCGTCCGCCTGGATGTTGGAACTTGACAAACTATATATTCTAAAACTTTCCTCAGAACCACTCTATTATTTGGTGAAACAGCATGAAAATCAGTGTAATAGTTTTTGACTTTATCGCGAACAGACAGACAGACGCGGTGGACGACTTTGTTTTATAATATGACTGTGATAGTGAAGTATATTATATCATACCCATGATTTTCCACTTTATTTTGTTGATCAGAATAGTACCACAAGTTTTGTATTAGTACTTAATTTGAAACGTTTGGGAAATACCCAGGTGAGTTTTCGTAAGGAAAACGTTGTGTATCTTGGGGAATTAGTTACTGATATAAAACTAAGCTGGCAGTGAGTGAGCGTGATTTAAATGTTAAATCTTATGTCCTGCTATTTATCAAAGAACCAATGAGGAAAATATGCTAACAATCAGTTGCAGATCCAGCAACCTGGAAACCATTATAATCGTATTCGACTTCGTATGCTGGCCCCAAGACAGGAAGTCGATGTTTTGCAAAAAAATGCACTTTCTAGGTCAAGACGAAATCGTAGCAGAATCACCCAGCTGCGTACGCGGCGATTTCATTGCATTCGTGTACTGTGGCGGCGCGCATGCGCACTCTGGACGCGTCTGAGCAGGCCGCGAGCCCACGTCGCCTTAATTACCGCTACTTAACTTCACCGACCACTAACTTGCGAAAAAGAGATTTCCATAACTGGTTTCCGAAACCAAGGCCGGTTTGACGGACGATTGTCGTATTTTCGCAAGTAACGCCCAAAAACATTCGCGGAGGGACTAACTTGCATTTGACTTCCAAAATAATTTTGATGTAGGTAGGCAAACCGTGGTTCGGGGTCAATGACTTCAGTTTTTATGCAATGACCTTTTTGTTTTCGCATACAAGTGGTAGTTTCTTTGATTGAGATACACGTATGGCAAGTCTTCACTCAAACATATGACTCAGAGATCTTTATGGCCTGATCAAGGCATTACACTATACACAGTTTCTGTAGACGCCTTGTCTATTTCGTACAGGCCCTTAGAACAGCACAGACCGCATAGTTCCCAGTTTATCTACTTATGTTACACTGCCAGCCAGTACCAACAATTACCATCACCAGGTGTCGATTAAACTGCCTGTTAATGGTTGGAAGGCGGAGGGGTTCCAATATGTAACGTCTTGTCTATCATTACGACGAAGGTATTTATGGCTTGGCAATCAACACTTCTGGGGAGGTGTGATTATCCGAGAGGCTTAGGTTTTGTCTCAGGCAAATAACTTTCGAAAAAGTCGATGATACTTTAAATATGCCAGTACCTACCAGTCCAAATGTAACAATTTTCCTCAAACATAGCTAAGCACCCTCTATACTAATTTTAATACACCTTTCAAACTAAAATCAAAATCGGTTCATGCGTTCGGGAGCTACGATGCCACAGACAGACAGACACGTTAAAAATCAATGTTATCGCAGGGACGATCCGAGGTAAGCAAGTCGCAGGAGTAAGGCCTAAATGAGTCTCATGCAGATCAGGGAAGCATGGAACATTGGAGGCTGGAGCAGTGGGTGATACAAGGCAGCCAATGATAACAATGATTAAGATGAAGGTTGAACAGCCACAATAACTACATAAGTACAGGAAACTTTTTTCACGAGATTATAATAACGATTGAGAGCAGCGGTGGCCCAGTGGTGTCGGCCCCGACTTACGAACAGTAGGTCGTGGGTTCGAACCCAGGCAGGCGCATTACTTTGTGTAATTTATTTCATCACCGCTGCTCTCAAAACGGTGAAGGAAAACATCGTGAGGAAACCGGCATGTCTTAGAACCAAAAATTCGAAGACATGTGACATCTGCCAATCCGCACTGGGCCCGCGTGGTGGATTATAGCCCATCCCTCTCCTAGAGAGGAGGCCTGAGTCCCTGCAGTGGGAACATTATAGGCTGATGATGATAATAACGATACCCCGATGTAAAGTTGCAAGTAGGCCAATAGTCCAAAAACCATTGTACATTTTAGGTGATATCTGGACAAATCTAGACGGATGGCACTCCTAAGTAACCTGTGCTCCTAGTCGCAAATCAGTTCGAAGAAGAAGTTGAGGGAAATAATAAAAAGTTGTTCTCAAGAGGAAGATATAAAAACTTATTACAAACTGCTAGGTTATTACTAACTCAAACTATGATTAAAAAAAATACTTCTAAATAAACTAAATTGATTGCGTCACATACTTTGACTTTTTTTTTCATTGTCTTTAGTAGTCAGTCGTCTTGAAACTTGGTTTATATAACTGACGCGGATTTCAAATAAGATGATTAATAAAACTTGAGCTATAATAAGTATAATGACCAACTTTATTAAATGGCTTTGCGATTAATTGCATTGTCGGACCAACTGCGACTGTGCGCTAGACGTTATGCCATTTCATGATCTACGTCTTATTTACAGAGGATAATACCACAAGAGTTTTGTTTTTTTTGTGACTTTTATGCGTAGCTTTTTACCCGTCCAAAGAGGGTTATGTTAATCAGCCTATCCAACTAATGTTATTAATTTTGAAAGTTTGTGAGGATGTATGGAAGTTTGTTACTCTTTCACTCAAAAACAACTGAACAAAGTGTAACTTAAACCGTTTTCGCAGCGCACGCAGCGGAAGCTCTCAAAAAGGAAATACCTTTTCCCGTTTTTGTAACATTTTTCATTTATGCTCCGCTCCTATTATCCGTAGCGTGATGTTATATAGCCTAAAGCCTTCCTCGATAAATGGACTATCCAACACAAAAATAATTTTTCAATTCCAACCAGCAGTTCCTGAGTTTACCGCGTTCAAACAAACAAACTCTTCAGCTTTATAATATTAGTATAGATTAAAACACGGAATAGATCCCGCCTGCCACCTGCTTTTATAAGCGCTTGCTTTTTTTTGCTAGGTATTCAGCAGTACCACCTTTTTTCCTTAGATTTCACGGACGATAGATTTGTACCGTTTCATTGAATATGATTTGTAATTTCGAATAACAAAAATTAAATCGTTAGACATTCTAAATTTATTTTCGATTTATTTCCAACTTATTTAATTAGACATTTATGCCGAATGTAGCTAATTAACAATTCCACATGGGACCTATTGTGGGGCTGTGGGGACGCGTCATAAAGTAAATAAATATACAAGTTTATGGTGGACACACACACCTGAGGCGTAAATTTTATGCGAAGGTCCCACGACCTGACCCGAGCTTCGAACTCCGATTCTAATGACTTTATCGGTAGGCTTAACTTATTGCACGTTAATTACCATTATTGTACGCACGAACCTTTCAAAACAAGTGAAAGGAGAATACATAGGCATATACAGTATATGCCTATGTATTCAGTGTATAGTTTTCGAGCTTGGGTGCCTTAGACAGCGGGGCGTTTGCCGATTACTCGTATTACGTAAGATGTAGTGGTATTAATTCAAATGTTGGTCAACAAAAAAGAATAAAAAAACTGTCTTGGTACAGCTTAGCTGTTCTTTTCATCAAAACAACACGGTCATGGACTCATGGAAATTTTAAAGTAAAACGACCATTCATAAACTAGGAAACAAAACGAAGAATGCAAATGACGTGGTCGATTAGGTAATCGTCAACCTCGTATTAATTAGTTATTATAAATCGAAGCGCATACAAAACCGCAAACTGTTGTAATGTGTGACTAATTCTTACAAAAATAATGACCATGCAAAGGAGTATTTACTATGTCAAGTCAAGGAAACAACAAAAATATACTTTGCGGAAAAAACTAACTTAATTTAGGGGTGTGTTTCAACGTTTACGACATTAATACACTACACATCAATAAGTATTTGTCTGGCATAAGAGTCATGTCGCAAATTCATAAATCGCAGTGAAATAACACCTGCAATTTGAAGGTCCTCGGAAGTTATTTGCACATAAAATAATCGAACGGAGAAACGAAATAAAATAAAAGCCTTCCGTAGCAATATAAGCTGTTCGGGCTCTTTCAAGGAGGTTTCCTTTCTCTAGTTGACCCCTGTATCAAAGTTACCCACAGAAGCAGGATCCGAATTCCTAGGACGAATTATAAATTCTAGTTTCTTGGGAACAACAAGACGAAGCATGGAAGGCTGGAAGCAGAGACATCTCTATTACAAGAAGTGCTGTCCCTACAATAAGCTAGCATAACTCGATAGGGTTAGGTTTACCGAGGGTTTGCATTATCAGAATAAACTAGTTGACATAAGTTTGACGACCAGGCTGCCTCGCTAGATGTGAGAAGCAGCAAAAGGTCGGTCGATGGGGTGCTTGGTGGAGTGGAGGCCTATATATGTCTAACAGTAGATGTATTACTGATGAAAGCTGAGTAGATAAACAGCTTTGAAAAAAAAACGATTGAACCCAAACATGATGTTTTACCAATATTAATCTGTCTTCTGTCAGACACCTACATTTGGCTGACTAAAGCCACATAATTCATGGCTTAATACTGCTAAACATACGAGTACACACACAAATGAAGCAGTGTTCGTAATTCGCAACACCAACCCACGCTCGTGCCCGGCGGCGATACGTGAAGAAGACAGCGACTAGAATTGATTTGATGAACCGCACGTGCTTCGGTTAGGCACATCCCGCACGTGTGATACGTACGGCGAACTCTTTAGTAGAGGCAATAATTGCCTCTAAAGAGGTGGCACAGAAGGCACACTTGGGTATTAGGCGAAAATAGACCACTTGGAACAAACATTATAATGAACGAAATTGAGTTAGATTGGATTATCGTCAGTGTAGATCATAAACAGACGCTCATGCAAATAAAAATATGACTGAAGAGTATCATAGCAAGCCTATGATGAAGAGTACGAAGAACAAACAACAGTGGCCGTAGTTGCAGCTGCGGAAGTGTTAGGAAAACCTAAAGTTATTTCTCTAGCTATCCATTCAGCTGAATTTCTTTATTTCGTGTATTATTCGGCGGGGCAGCGCTCCAACTGCACATTATTACATCAAAATAGTTTAACACAGAAACATGTGGTCGTCAATTAATGTGAACGTGAAATATTACACACTTTGCGAAGCACGGGATTCGTATAAATATCGTTGACATTTGTCGAAATACTGTGTACCGACCAAGAACTGGGCAAAGACATTACGGGCATTTGTCAGTACTCACACACAGTACGTCTTGTCGATTATAGATTGTCTGCTCTACGTCAATTTGCAGAACAATTGGAGGGGTCCATGACCAGTAGTGTACTTATATTGTCTGTTGATGATAGGGATACAAATCTTTCGGTTATGGTTTTAGTTACAAAACAATTTATTGGACGGTTGTGGTGACATAAAATGATGATAAACCGTTACTAGTTGACAGCGATATGGACGATTTTTTTGAAGCCCTGTAATTTTTCGCTTTTTACCCGACTGCGGCGAAGCCCAAAAGGAGGGCCTGCTTCCAAGTTTTGTTTAATTTAAAATGTGCTTGTTTTTTGCTTTTCAGTTTTTTCAGTCGGGTTTTTTAGTTTTTTAACTACTTTTTTTATACTTGTCTAAGTATCCTTACATAGTATAAAACAAAGTCGCTATTTTTGTCTGTTTGTTTGTCTGTATGCTTAAATCTTTAAAACTACGCAACGGATTTTGATGCGGTTATTTTTAATAGATAGAGTGATTCAAGAGGAAGGTTTTATTTAGTATATAATTTGAACGACATCCACGCGGTCGAAGCCGCGGGCATCAGCTAGTTTAATTATAATTTTAGTTCTGTAAATTGTAGTTTACTAGTTGTATAGGATGGGAAAACCTTAATAGCACTGGTTAGGAAAATGCCTGTTATGAGTGCAAAAAACTTTTGGACATAGTTCAGTTTTAGTGATCCCTTCCCGCTTTGAAATCAGTAGAATTATTTAATTTTGTTTCCCAAAGTCGTCAAAGTACTTAATTATTGTTTGTTATTATGAGTATATTCACCCAGCAACTTTTCATTTCACTACTTTACAGTGTAAAATTTATTGTTTTTGCCGGACAGCTGCCAAGATCCGTCGTTCCAAGATATTTGGTCTACGAACTGGAAGCAAACAGTCAGTCGCTCACTGTTTGAATAATGAGTGTTAGAAGTGAGTCTACAAATAACTCAGGGGGCATAGACAAGTGATAACCGCTGACGACTATGGGAATGGGACCGGACAGAATTGACATAGCCCGTTGGTTGTTACAGGTAGTCTGCGCCTGAAAGACTGACAACCAATCTTACGAAATACGAAATGGTATCGTATTACCCAGTTACTACTGGGTAATACGATACCATTTCGTACTGAGTTTTGTAAAATACTGGTATTCGGGCTTTTAGTTGTTGAAAGGCTGGGCAAATGATGATGACGACAATCCAACATATTATGACTTATGCATCTTCGTTAACCCCTGATAGAATGTCTAATCTTTCAGGCACTAACCCTTTACGAAAATGCCATAAAGTCTCAGAACCGTGTGAAATCGCAATAAATAAGTTCAGGCAACATTGGCAATAGCATCATCGCCCGGTTTATCCAACATCAAAACATTAAGTATGTACTTATCTACATAAATAGACGCGGATATTAAACATATTGTCATGTAAACATTGTGCATGACTTAAAATAAACAACGCATTGTATAGTATATATATAGGTAATATTTATTTTTAAACAATTCGGAGGTACCTTATTATAGTTACCACAAAGCGGTTATGTAAGACCAGCTACCGTGAAGCTTTGCGAAATAGTTAAGAGAATGCCTCGGAGTTTATTTTACATTCCAACCTTGGACTTGAGACAATTGTCGCTCAAATTAAAATCTTCACACTTGGCAATGAATTCCATCATTTTTTCAACCACCTGGTCATGTATTGGTCCCTTGTAGGAAACAGTGCCAAACACATTAGTAAGGTATTCCAATAATATAGCAGTGCGATGAATTAGATAGAATTTAATGATAGCGACCAGAAGAGCCAGCGTGTCGCACTTGAGCTTGACAAATGTGCTGTTATTATCCCTAGAAGCTTTCACCTTTAGCCCGGTTTGAGAATGCTGTGAAAAATGTTGATTTATTTTCTTATTCTACGCCCTTGAAGTCGGTGCCAGATTTTTTGTGTAGAATGTGTGTTTTTCAATAAATCCACTTGACGGGAATGCGTCGTTACGCACTTACGAGGTTGCATTGTCAATATATTATCAGCAACAGTCGATATAAGTTCAGAGCTGCAATGCAACAAACTGACTCATCACGCAATGTTTCGGCACTGGCCTTGAACTTCAGACGCTAAATCATTGAAGCGGGCTCCGTGTTCCGTATGGCCTGGCGTGCCAAGTGGCCGGCGCCTGGCGCGACCGTTTGGCACGCGACCACGCACCATCTGCCCATTCAGGTTTGGACGAATTGTGGACTTTTCTAAAAGTGTCGCCGCGAGCTTGCCAACGATGCGCGTACATTATAGTTCTGTCAATTTTTTCAGCTCCACGAATGTTGCGAATACTCGAGTTGCATGTCATGAACTCATGACGGGTCGTTTTGAAGGGCGCCAGCGTTTGAGTTTCACCTTGTTTGTAATACGAGGAAGTTTCGTAAAAATCACAGTGAAATAGTAGGTAATGTTCAAAATAAAATTTTGTTGAATCCAAGTTAAACTCAACTCGCAGCTTGTTAAACATAAACGTGTATCGTATAAAAACGAGCCCGAATATCGTTATCGAAATAATTGAAGAGCTCTCTCCATATAAGTGGCGCGGTACTTAGCGGAGATGCAATCACTCGACGTGTTCAGTGTTCCCGGGAAGGTACTGCGGCCGAGTGGTCGAGGAAAGCATGGAAAATTCCCGCCGCGACCGGACCCCCGCGCCGACCGGTCTCGCTGCGCGCACGCAGCTCGTATCGTAACCACAGTCCTTGGAATCGATCGAAAGTAGATTTACTGAGCTGTTACTTTATGTACTGTGTATTTGTGCGAGGTTAACGAATTTATTTATCAGTCAACTAATGTAGGTACAAGCTCTAGGTAATACTCTGAACTAAATTCCGCAGACATTTCCTCGAGGATTTACGTTTATGACCTTGTAATAAGACCTAATCATAATTACATGGATTTCATATTTTATTACACGAAATTAAGATAAATAAATACAGCAGGAGTTACGTTAAGTTAAGGCGGGGTTGCAGTCATTTTAAGATTTTTGAACCTATAAAAATCGAACAAAATACGAGTTTTTTAATAAATAAAAATCAATACTTAAAAATTGAACATACTCTCTAGTAAATCGTAAAGATAGAAACACGATTTAGAATGATCGGCTCGATACTTTTTTTTATCAAACATGACTCTAAATCACAATTTCAAACGTGTACTGCTAAGACATTTCATCATGAATTTATATGAAAGTTATATCAGTAGATAGAACTTTTTATTCTGAAGTAAATGGTGAAAACAGATTGTATAATTTCTTTATAGTTTTTCTCCAATAAGCAAAAAACAGTCAAAATTTAGGCATTATATCGCTCGCGCGGCAGGGCGGGGGGCGAGGTCGTGCGTACATAAAAACAAAGTACTGCAACCTCGCCTTAATACCTAAGTGTATATATATATTAAAATTTATGCTCATGAGTTCATGACAGGACCTATTTATTTCATTGTTCAGACCGAAAAGTCTAATCTATTAGGTAGTTAGGTAGGTACTCTTGCTTGGTTTTAAATTATAATCACATAATACAATTAATGGCAATAATGAGAGCAGTGGTGGCCCAGTGGTGGCCGTGCCTCGACTTACGAACAGTGAGTCGTGGATTCGAACCCCGTCAGGCTTTGTGTAATTTATTTCATCACCACTGTTCTCAAAACGGTGAAGGAAAACATCGTGAGGAAACCGGCATGTCTTTGAACCAACAAATTCGCACATATAATGTGACATCTAGGTACCAATCCGCACTGGGCCCGCGTGGTAGATTATAGCCCATCCCTCTCCTAGAGAGGAGGCCTGAGTCCCTGCAGTGGGAACATTATAGGCTGATGATGATGATGAATACAATAATATACCTACCTAAGTATAAAAACTCATTTCTTATGATAAATTAAAACATGAATATTTGATTCAGATTAAGGAACTACTAAAAAAAACTTGATTTTTATTTGTTTATAATGTAGTCCTTGACGCACGGAATACGTAAAAAAAATGAAAACATAGATGACCTTGTTTTTTATAATGCATTTGCATTGAAATGTTATAAATCATTGTTTTATAACTGTTGATGAAAGTAATGTATTCAAAGCATTAGATTAATCTTAGGATATCAAATTAGTTTTTGGGTGATTAATTTAGTAGCGTGACCTAACAGACTTATCTCTGTAGTAGAGACTGCCGGCCCTGGCCCAGAATTATAAGGAATTTTTAAAATATTGTTTAACTTATAAACTTATCGTCAGCCACGGAGTCTAGATTTGTGGTCTGGTTAATGGTAATTAGGTTCGCCGTTTATTTAATGGGACTTACACTTAACTGGCAGATGTATTACCTGTTGACTGACATTACTACTAGTAAATAGTTATAATAGTTAGGTATTTCAGTTTCTTCGACCTAATAGTTCTTACTATCGTAATCACAGTCATAACGACAGAACTGCGGAAGCAATAACGCCACGCCCGATAGATTTCATGTAGAAACGTCTACAAACTATCAGCTGTTTATATTGAGCCATTTGTATGTGTAGCTGAGTTTATTCAAAATGTTAGTAATTTAAGAACGTGGACGAAGCTATGGGGTTTGTCAGAATCGTCCTTGGGGATGAGGTGTGAAGTATGGTACTACCCCCGTTGGGGCTGCGGGTGGTTCGAAAGAGATACCGCGGCCTCCACACAAAGAACTAAGAAGGAACATGGGTGGTTTTTAGTCAGTAGAAGTCTGACACTCCCTACCACTCTGCCCAGAGCGGGAGGAGTAATTTGATGTGTACCCTCAAAAAAAAAAGTATGGTATTACTAGAATATTCCCAGAAGTTCTAGTAATGTGTGAAACTGAAAATCCGTTCGTGAAATACGGATTGAATTGTGAATTTGTTGTCATTTCCATAATTTTCCAATTTCAAAATCGCTGCTTGCATTAAGAGCGTATGCTACCTCAGATTAGCATGTAATATTGTTAGAATAAAGTTCTAATCAGCTTGCACTACAAAGCGGTTGTTACGTCTTTCGCTGCGGCCGAATAGTGCGAAATTAGTGGTATTTTGCGATTTACAAAAAAACTATTGATTGGACTAAAAAAGTAAAACACTATGGCCTTAGTTTGTTGCTTGTAGAATTATTTGGCAAAAAAATCAGAACGATGACATGTATTTTAGTATGGTTTTTACTCGTTAAAAGAATTTTTTAGAGGTATCTTCGCGATTTTTTTCTATCGAGCAAAGTTAGTTGTATTATGTTTTCACAACACTATGGCACTAGCATATATCCTGAAGAATATCATATATTTTTCTGGTGTTGATTACTGCAGTGAATCATATACTTTTACGCATTATAAAACTCGCGTTTGAGGTACCATACGCTCTTAAGGGCATTCGAATACAGGAACAGTGCTAGCTACTAGTTACTAGGTACTCGTTTATTTTCACCGTGTGATTAGCTCCCCAGTCGCCACTAGCGCGAGATGTAGTGTAAGATAGCCCGCAGTAAAGCGGTCGCAAGGCCGTCTGAGAGCCAGTAATTGCAGCAGTTACTCGCGCCGACTAAACGGAGCATCCCGCCGACTTAAAGGTACTGTGACTAGATCCAGGCCCTGATTACGTCTAGACGTACGGTATTAATATTACCATGTATTTAAGCATTTTGTTTACTTACTTGTTATTTCCAGATTTTAAACTGGAAATAATAATATTAAGGCGGAAAAGACGGTTTAGGGTAAAATTATTTTGTTTACGTTTTTTGCAATTTGTAGTACTTATCGTTAATGCCGCAGTCATAGTCGCCTCTGCATACAATAAAGCGTGCTTGAGATAACCGTGCTTTGAAGGGGGATATAATACTGGCAAGTGGCAAGTTGCTAACTCGAGGAGATATAATACTGGCAAGTTGCTAACTCGAGGAGAGATGTAGTGGAAAAGGTGCTTAGCAAGCAGCCCTTATATCGTAGCAGAAAGTCACCTCGCTGGAAAGGGAACGGAACGCCATATTGACGCATTTTCTACGCATGCGATCAATCGATAAATTTTGCAATCACGCTTTTATCGGGAAGGTTTGAAGTTTATAAACAATTTTAGATTCAGTTCTATAAAAATCCCGCAAGTAGATCAGATACCAACTTCTCAGGTTAACTAGGCCACTGGTTAAGAACCTAACCCCAGTTACATAGATGCTTCCTTTTACTTAAGTAACGCTAACTCGGGTAAATCCCTGTGTTTTCCTTGTTCTGAAAATAACGTGCTCAGATTACAAGAGTTAACCATATCGAGGTGATAGGTCACAAGATAAAACGCCTAATAGATGAAATACTGGATTGTGGGGGTTTCTAGATTCCTGATACGAACATTAAATAGTTAAAATAAATATTCGGCTTTGTTGAATATTTAAAATCTGTCTTTTTTTTTAATTAATCATCCATTACAACTGTTTCGATAATAAAAATGAATTGTGCACCCTTTATTTTTCTGCGTGACATCTCGCCGGTCAAACTATGAGGCTGGCTTTTGTTTAACCGGATAATCCTGCTAGGGCACTAACATCCGTATCTATAGTCAAGTTAAAGTAATTACTTGAACTTAAGTAATTACTTATGCATACATTTTTATAGTTTATAGCAAAGTTAGAACCGTCAATGAAAGCAAACCTAAGAATTTTAACTTTTGATACAAACATCAAGGAATTACTAAACTGCAGAGAAAAAATCGTATATTAAACAATGAGTTTAACTCAAGAAATCACTATGACTTGTTTATAGATACCGGTGTTAAACTTATTGCCTAAAGTGACAGGTGCACTAAGGCCACAAGGTACGGATCTCAGCGTTGGGGGTCACTGGGGAGGGCAGCAAAGCGACAGAAACACACAGGAATTTGACTCTCCAGGTAGTTATGCATCCGGTTAGTCTGGAAGCTGACCCCAACATAGATGGGAAACGCCAAAGATAAACAGAAAGGTTTTACCACCCCTATGGATATGTTCCTCTCAGAAGGAGAAGGTCGCAGATGCTATGGTTTCAAGAGAACTAAACAGTTACTCATCGTCGTTTCGTTAAGGCCATGAACTGGTAACATTTTAACAAACGTAAAATCTTCGTCAGAAACATGATTCTGCAACATCCCATGTGATATCGCGGTTTTAATTGTTATTTCTCCAATCACATTTCTCCCACATACAAGCAGTATACCGGGCTTATACAAGTATTATTGATTGCAGTACAATAATTCTGAACGAAGCAATTATTACCCCTGAGGTCCGTGGTAGCCACATTCCTAACAGATCGATTATAGACCACCATTTCCTAATGCGATACAATTTGTTCTACACGTTTCTTAGGTATTAGTTCTTGTTTTATGACGTATAGTAATGAACAGAACACGCGTCTACTTCCAGGAAGGTGTAAGCAGAAGTGTACTTAAAATAACACCCACGTTTTGCCAATCATAAAATATAAGGGGGGAAGGTTAGGAGGGTCAAATAGTTTTAAAAACAGTAGTTAGTTATTCTTAGTTCGGCTTCCAGTCTAACCGGATGCAGCTGAAAACCAGTATTTTACAAGGAGCGACTACCAACCCAGTTAGTACTGGGCAAAATGGTACTCCTTGGTAAGACACAATAATTCAGACTGACTACCTGGGGGTGACAAATTCCTGAAGAAATACTTAACAAAATTTTCCCGGCCTGGTATTCGAACCACGAATCTCATGCTCACCAGTAATGCTTGCGACCACTACACTAGAAAAAAGCGGCAGTAAAAACAAATTGTGTAAATATGAATTACTATTTATATTGGATTTCCTCGACCTTCTTGAGTTAGGTTATCCACCCAATTAAACTCCGCGCGAGGACATCGACATTAATTTTATGAGCTTTTTTTTAATAAGCATTTAATTCAAATGTAGGTAATCAGCACAAAATAGAAGGTAGACATATTATATTGTAATTTTGTTCTGCCATATAAAAAAACAAGGTAAACGATAAAACAAATAAATCTATCTAGTTCCTATACTTCCGACAGGAACCTTCCTACAAAACACCAAGAAAATTCCTGAAATAAGTAACCTTGTCCAGTTCCGTTCAGCTGTTTTCGAGGTTAAGCTGTCAATACAAACACAGCATACCTGCTTACTTATAGACGCAGAGCTAGATAACACTTAGACAGATACTTGTGTAGCCTCGGGGTGACTAAGTAACAAAAAATGTTCGCTACAGATATTGAGTGATTGACAATAAAGATCTACAATGAACGCGGAATCAAACCTGTTATCCTTCGAATGTTAACACTGCACTAAGAGCGCGGCTCCATAGTATCGCGAAAAACTGGCAGAATTCAGCAGAGCTAGGTTACATAAAGTTAACAGTTAGTGAAAGAAGGGCGGAAAAGTGTTCACTGACAAAATTAGGATACCCCCGAAACAGAAATAACTGTTCCGTGAGGATACCACAGGAAACAGTAGATAAGTCATAGAAAGTACGAATAACTAAGCACTCGAAGAGAGTGATGTTCAGAGAAGTTTTTATACAGTAAGATCACTGCTGGAGCACAAATCAAAATCATCAACACTGATCACACATCAACTAATATGCCCTGCTAGCTTTTTTCATAAGAGTTTTGTCGTTTTAGCTAATGAATAAATCGAATTAGTTCCACTATTTATTGTAATGGCGCTGTAGTGTGCATAGTTTCTGTATTAAACTTCTCTATGGTACATCTGAATTTTTAGAGGATATCATTGTTGATCCCTTGGGGAAACTTCTTCAGTTAGATATTCCGTACTTTACCCTCTAATATGACCACTTACTTCTGATTGGCACTATTAAGAATATCTGCTATTCGTAGCCAAACATAAACAAAGAATACCTATATATTAGGTAGTAGGTACACTGCTGAATTATTATACGGGTCATTAAAATCACTCACTGCCGGGGAAAAACCGTTTGGAAACCGCACTGTTGAGCAATTAGTAAGAGGTTTTGTCGGATTCCTGGGTTAGCAAGACTGCTATTGGGTTCTTCCATTAAGAATTCTCAGTAACAAGCAACAGGTTGTCTGGAATGTACAGGTTCACTCCCTATTACATGAAACATAAGTATCTGATGAAATGTGTAAAGATCTTGGTGCACCACAGCCTAACTCGTCGGAGGTAACAGGCATGATGATATAACGGGTGGAAGGGAACCTGACCCCAAAACGGTTATCACGAATTCAGTAAATCATTCTGAATCCCTACTTATCATTTTTTCTAGCACAATTGGTTGGTTCCGAGCACAGACAAAACGAGTCTCATGTAAGCTTGTCCAAAATCCTAAATATCGACGCTTTCCGCTACAAAGGGCGTAACTCCAAATCTCATACTTTTGGCAATGAGCAAAAAACAAAAATAAAAAAAAACTTTCTTCAATAACTCTTTTGTTTTTATACTTATAAATTTGAGTTCTAGGAATAAAATTCTTAAATTTTGGCCGTCCTTTGCCTCATTTAATTACAATCGTCTACGATAGTTATTGACGAAGTTAGCATGGAGTTACACCCCTGAAAATAAAATAAAAATGTAGATACAACCCATAATTAAATGGCCTGGGAAAAAACGTCTGCAGTAAAAACCAGTTAGGCACATGCAAGGGTAATGTTTGTAGTTGTAAAGACCATTTTTTTTTGCAAAATATGTAGATACACCCTGTTATTAATACTAATGCAATGAATATAAGATCAGTTTTATTAATAAGGATGAATATTATTAAATAAGTAAGGATATATTGGAGGTATTTTTAATATAAATCATAGTTAGTCGAGTCAAAATGAAATTAACGGTTTTAAAAATCAATTCATTTATTTTTACTTGTAATACGAACATTAAGCACTTCATTGAATCACAACTGGTAAGTTACAGGTCCCGTGAATCAATCTACAATCACACAACATAATAACACGCCTGTACCCAATAAAAAGGATAAAATAAAAAGCTTTTCATCATCATCATCATCATTTCAGCCGAAAGACGTCCACTGCTGGACATAGGCCTCCCCTAAGTGTCGCCACATTGACCGGTCCCGTGCGTCTCGCATCCAGAGGATCCCCGCAACCTTCACCAGGTCATCGGTCCACCTAGTGGAAGGCCTTCCAACGCAACGTCTTCCGGTTCGCGGTCGCCACTCCAGAACTTTCCAGCCCCATCGGCCATACGTTCTGCGAGCAATGTGCCCACCTGCCCACTGCCACTTAAGTTTGGCAATTCTTCGGGCTATGTCGGTAACTTTGGTTCTCATGCGGATGTCCTCATTTCTGATTCGATCTCGCAACGAAACTCCGAGCATAGCCCGCTCCATTGCCCTTTGGGTGACTTTAAGCCTTCTGATGAGGCCCATTGTGAGCGACCACGTTTCGGTCCCGTATGTAATCACTGGCAACACACACTGGTCATAGACTTTCGTCTTGAGACACTGCAGTAACTTGGACGAGATGATACTTCTCAGCTCCCCAAACGCTGCCCAGCCGAGTCGGATTCGATTCGATTGACCTCTTTCTCAAAGTGAAACCTGGTACAAACAGTCCAGTTAGGTAGGTCCACCTACCTAACTGGACTGTTTGTCCCAGGTAGACATAATCGTCTACAACTTCGAGTGTAGAGTCTTCGGTCTTTATAGGAGTGGGTGTAACATGGGCATTCAACATGACCTTGGTTTTATCCATGTTCATTTTAAGACCCACTCTTTCGGAGGCTCTACTGAGGTCATCGAGCATTGCACTGAGGTCCTCCATGGTCTCAGCCATGACCACTATATCGTCGGCAAATCAAAGGTGAGTCATGTACTCGCCTTGATGTTGAAGCCTAGTCCTCTCCAGTCCAGAACCTTGACGACATCCTCCAATACAGTGGTGAACAGCTTCGGAGATATGACGTCTTCCTGTCTCACAACTCACTGCAGAAGGATAGGTGCCGTGGTCTGGTCCTGAAGCTGGACTGACATGGTGGCATTTTTGTATAAACATTTCAACACTGCAGTACAGCCCAAGTTTCAATCGAATCGAAGACTTTCTCGTAGTCCACAAACGCTAAACAGAGAGGTAGATTATACTCTTCGGTCTTCTGTTTAACCTGCCGCAGCGTATGTATGTGGTCTACGGTGCTAAAGCCTTTTCGGGATCCGGCTTGTTCGGGAGGCTGAAAGTCGTCGAACCTGCGCGCGAGACGATTCGTAATGACTCTTGAAAACAACTTATAGACATAGCTCAGAAGTGAGATGGGCCTATAATTCTTCAGTCGGGCATTGTCGCCCTTCTTGAAGAAGAGTACCACCACACCTCTGCACCATGCCTGTGGCGTTTTTCCCTCGAGAATGACGGAATCGAACAGCCTTCAGGAGTTCGGCCGTAATTCCGTCATCACCCGGTGTCTTGTTGTTCTTAAGCTGTTTCAGAGCCATCTTAATCTCGTACAGGCTCACATCCGGGATGTCTTCGGTATAGTGTCGGGTAAGTCTAGCTCTGGGGTCTTTCGCTAAATCTTCAACTGCTAGTTAGGAAATACAGAGATTTTATTGTTTTTTTTTTTGTTTGAGGCCCAAGTTTTTGGAGTTTAACGACTGAAACGACTGCATAATAATAACAACAGATAACCATAAGTTACTTTTACATTAGATGAATCTACCTTTTCAAAACTATATCATTATCCATCAAGCCGTTTACACAACGTATTAAAGAAATAAACACCTTCGCAAACAAACATCCATTCTAAAGCCGTTTACGTTTCTTCTAAAACTAAATTATAATAAATACCTACCTCACTTAGGTCGTAAAACACAATATTTTGTCTTCATGACATTTAAACGTAGGGTGTAAAAACCATACTTTAATTGTGTTCTTAGTGAATTTTAGGGTGTATAAATCAAAAATATTGGTGTTTAGGTCGTAACACCAATATTTTGATAAAATACAACACTATTTTTAGTAACTTACAATTATACAACTAAAATATCGCAACGAACTTGACCGTGCAGACTTTCCAATGTGGTTTTACCACCCATACCTTGCAAATATGTAACTTATTTCCTATTTCCAACAAAAAAAAAATTCAATTCAGATTATCACCGTATTATACGCTCTACGTTAAACGTTTATTAACGTTACGACAGAGACGTAAATGTTACCTACCGTAACCTTTGTGAGATACATCCTTTTTTACCGACATCAAGAGTTATCAGAATATTTTTTTGCAGGGCGTAAGTCACAATTTGTTTTGTTATTGTGTTTTACCCCGTTTTACATTCAAGAAAATATTTTTGTTTGTAGTTACACCAAGTTTGATGTCGTAACGTAAAAGAAATGTGTTTTACGACTTGGTTTTTTTAAAGAGAGATGTTTAGCGTTAAGAAAATATTGGGTAGTAAAAACCATTTTTTTCACCGTAGCGCAATTTTGAATATACAGATAGAAAGAGCGTGAAAAACTAAATAAGACTGCATCAAAAAGTCAATTTGGCCAAAATGGTCTTTACGCCCTTTGTAGCGGAAAGCGTCGATATAATCTACGAGTTATGTGTCAACTCTAATTATGACGCGATCAAGAAAACTGTTCGAGAAATCGTTCATTGCCAATACCAGGCACGAGGCGACGTATATTATCATTACTAACCCATATATTATTGTGTGTGAGCTAAAATAGCACGAGCGAGCTGCGTCAATATAAATCGACTAGCTTTTGCCAAGCGGCTTCGCCCGCGTGAAAATGACGATTTTCTATACAAACTTTCATCCCCTATTTAACTCCCTTAGGGGTTAATTTCGAAAAATCCTTCCTTATTCCTTGTCTACATTATAAAGGGAACCTCTGTGCCAAATTTCAGCTTTCTAGGTCCAAGGGTTTGGGCTGGGCGTTGATGAGTCAGTCAGTCAGTCAGTCAGGACTTCTCTTTTTATTTATATAGATAGAAGATGATATTACCACCACAGGGGGAGATGCGGTGACCCAGGATGTATTTGGCTTGGGTTCGAGTTATGAGTTGTATTCAAGCCCAATCAGATATTAATTTCTGTGATTTACTTCATCACTAATGCTCTCAAAACGGTGAAGAAAAACATGGCATAAAACGGCATTTTCAAAAACCAAAATTTATTTCGATACAATTAAATCCACTCGCATTATTAGAGTATCACAGGAAACAGTAGACAGGCAACAGAAAGTAAGAATAAGTAAGTACTGGGAGATAATTAACAAAAGACTGAACAGGTCGAAGAATAAGAAGAGACAAGTTTGAACTTTGAAGACACTAAAGAGCTCTCACACTGGGCTTCCGCGGCCCACACCCTCATGTAGAGGAGAAGAAAGGAGAGCCAGAGGAGGACTCGAAAGGAGGCCTGGGCCCAGCTGTGGAACCTACATCGACTGTTTATGCGTACCGCGCACCGTTGCGCAGTGGACACAGTTCAGGTGTGGAGCATGCGTGAGCGCAAGTCCTTCGCTACTTCCGCAATACTTGTGCAGATTAGTTCTGTGTTGTTTGTAAACGTTACTGAGGCTGCCTACTGTTGCAACATGAGGTTTCTGTTTTATTAAACATCCACTACATCATGCTTATATTTTGTACTAGCTTTTGCCAGCGGCTTCGCCCGCGTGAAAATGACGATTTTCCATACAAACTTTCATCCCCTATTTAACTTCCTTAGGGGTTGAAGTTCGAAAAATCCTTCCTTACTCCTTGTCTACATTATAAAGGGAACCTCTGTGCAAAATTTCAGCTTTCTAGGTCCAAGGGTTTGGGCTGGGCGTTGATGAGTCAGTCAATCAGTCAGTCAGTCAGGACTTCTCTTTTTATTAATATAGATATAGGTTGCCCGAAGGGTTAGGCAGAGGTGTACCATAGTACCCAATACTATAATTACCATCTGCTCTACGATTGTGTACGACTACATGGGTATACCCATTTTTCACAAGTTATATCTAAGTCCCAAGTATTATTACCATTAAGTTATTAATTAAGTCGAATCTAGGCTGGGGGCTGCTGTCTATAGCTATTGCCAGTTAAGATGTCAATAGCGGTCATTGCCCTTTCCTTAGTATCTCTTCGTATGAAACTATGAACCAAAACAAATGAACCATGTATCGTTTTTCATTAGAAAAAACGATTGAATTTCATAGGTAAGAATATATGTGAATATATAATATATGTCACCGGGTATATTGCGCGCTCTTAACTGGCAGCAAATATAGCAAGATAATAATATAACCTAACAAAAAAAAATCTTGTATCAATTATAACAAAAGTACAGCGTAATTTTTCAACGGCAATATACAAAGAGATACCAACTTTAAAACGGAAACAGCATATTCCATACATCATCTTATCCGCTTAAATTTTTTAAACAAAATGATCAAAATGTATGGAAAAAGCAGACATCACTTCCGTGAACAACTTTCTCAAGATGAGGGGAATCCAAATACGATAAGAATTAAGTGACATGTACGAGTAAGGGTACATAGCAGGGATGTTGCGGATGCCGATTTTTTGACATCCGCGGATGCGGATGCGGATGCGGAGTTTTGAAGGCTCACATCCGCGGATGCGGATGCGGATGCGAATGTTTAAGATATAACTATTAATATCATAAACGGGATATTTACCATGTTTGATTTCTGTTTCGAAACAGAAATCAAACATGGTAAATATCCCGTTTATGATATTAATAGTAGTGTCAGTGACCATGTCAGTTTAAAAACTTAGGTATATTGTTTAAGATATTATATAAATGAAGTAAAAAAAAAAAATATTAAAACATTCCCTAGATTAGGTACTTTGTGTCGGTGGTGACATTGTTAATTTAATTTTTCTTTTAAACTAGTTAGGTAATCTATCAATAACGGGAACCAAGCTGAAAAATAAAGAATTTTGTTATAATTATAATAAACTTTACGATAAAACGTATTATCGGTGTAATATAATGGAATTGACCTGAAAAATTGAAATTTGAATAAGCTGAGCTTAGGACTAAAGTAGTCTTAGATTAGTGTAACTAATATAAAGTTTTCCCATAAACAATTATTTACACACATTGATCACTGTATCACAATCACAACTCACGACAACACTCGAAATATCAATCTATACCTACGTTATGTAATCTACAGCGCAAACAAACACGTAATGATTTATTCACAAGAAACAAATAATGCACCACAACAAACGCGCCGGATCTTGTCACCAATTTCTTCGCTCCCATTGGTCATTGTCATTTGTCACATGCGAAACGGCACGCGCCTGTCGCCGGCCTCGCCCAATTTCTTTCTTGCCGCAACTTGTATGACATTCGCATCCGCATGAATATCCGCATTGATTAATGCGGATGCGAATGCGGATGCGGATGTTCAAATCTATGCGGAAGCTCCGCATTTGCGGATGCGGATTCGAATATTCGCAACATCCCTGGTACATAGGTACCTAAGTACCTATGCAGTAACAGGTCGTGATGCCTGTCTGTCTGCTAAGCTAGCCGAGCCGGTTGACTCCGGCGGCGGCGGCGGTGGCGCGGGCGCAGGCGGCGACCTATTCGCGCATGTTTCATTAAACTTTATAGGCTCACGCGGCTCTCGCATATTGCGCAACTCCTGCGCAGGACTGATCCACATTGAGGCTTCGTGTATTTCCGTAGGGTTCGGTTGTGCAAGATCTTAGAACCGAACGGAAAAACTGGAGCATTAGTTACTTGTGTAGGTAGGTACCTACTCTCAAAACGGAATGGGAAAACCTGGCGAGGCAACAAAGCATATCCTAGAACCTTCCAAGACCTGTGACGTAGCTACTACCCCGCGTGGTGAATAAATAAATAAAAATGTTTATTTCATTCACAATAACAACATAAAATATAAAAGGTTAAAATATTTTAATGGACAACTAATAACTACGAAACCCTACATTAGCTGGTTTTTTGTTTCAGGCCATACCAGTGTGACCACCCTTGAAATCTTCTTGGTACGGAGATATTGTAGGTCAATGAAAATCCTGGACCCACACCAACGTCGTCACTCATGAACGCACCACATACAAAGCCAGCTTAGTGCTTATGCTATGTCATGCTATGCGCTGCAATATCCGCCTTTTACGGTCGGTTAGCCAAACAAATAGTCGTCGCTATAAGTGATACCTAGCGTTGTATACTTAGCGGCACATAACCAGTGAAGTCAATACCAATACATTGTGGGGTCAATTAGTAATTTGCTATTGTAAAACTGCCGACCACATCAGCCAGTTCTGGCCGGTTAGGTACTCATGTTGTAACGTATCAATAAAAAATATAATTGATTTTGCGACGTTGCAATTTGTGCGGTTCGATCGATGGATTTTATTACCAATCAAATACTATGTTTGTATCGCAATACTATTTTCAAATAATCTATGACAAAATGTACCTAATCGTTTTTTTTTTTTTATCTTAGTATTGTTCAAGACAATGAACTTGACTGAGAACCATTTAGCCTATAAAATATAACCGTTTAGATAATAGTAGACGTATTGTATAATATTAGAAAACATTATTATAAGTACTAAAACCTCCCTTGAGAACCACTCTATCCGTTAGTGAAAACAGCATGAAAATCGGTACAGTAGTTTTTGAGTTTATTGCAAACAGACATACAGGCAGACGCGGTGAAGGACTTTGTTTTAAAATATGTAGTGGTGAATGAACACTATGGAACAGCCTTAACTGTCCTAATGATGTATCTCTGCACATATACCTGGTCTCCGTGCTATGTACTCGTACTAGGTAAGCAGATAGTTACGTAAAAGCTTGGTTTGCGGTCGAAGTACTGCGGTTTACAACTGACACCGGTTTACTTTGATTTGCCGCGAGTCAATCATCCGATGATCCGACCTATTCATAAGATTTATTCATAATTTATGTGTTGTTTATATCGCATACCTTACTGTGCTTAACCACAATGTTGATCATGGCTTTTCTCTTCCCAGAATATTCTGGAATTTTCCGTAGGACGGCCATTCTCTGATTGCCTAATTACCGTAAACTTTTTTATTTTTCACTAAATTGACTTAAACACATTAAAATATGAAAGAATTCTTTCATGTTTTAATGTGTTTAATTAATTTGACTTAAACACTGAAAGGATAACTTTCAAAAGGTTACGGTAATTAGGCTGGGACGGCTAAATCGGAGAATGAATGACCGAGGAGTATAAGTTAGGATAATTATAATTAGAAAGTTGATTTATCCAACGACTTTTACAAGTTAGTTTTATTTAAACCTTGATTAGATCGGTGTTTCCTATCTGACTATTCTGAGAACAACCTCAGAGATCATAGAATCTTTTAAACACATTGTCTTAGTATTAATCTTTGTGAGGTCCATGCCAAGCAGGTTCTCTTCTGAAAGAGTCTATTGAGGAACTACACAGATTTGTGAAGCCCTGACCAGGTAGCACACATTCTCCAGCAATTGTGTAGCTCAACTTGGAGCAAGAAGGCACAATTACCTTAATTAGCTTGTAAACAGTTTTAACAGCTGAAAATTAGATTGCTAGAAGTAGTAATGGTTCGTTGAAAGAAACGATCTATCTCGAGTCTCGAGTCTCGACGGCATGTAAAGTCAGGTCAGAGGCCCAAGCCTCGACTACAGGTTAGGCAATGATCACACGATAAAAAAAAAAAAACATTTTAATACCACTAACGTCAGTATTTTCATGGTTTTGATTACAATTACAAGCAGCAGTAAAGTCAGGTATGGCAGTAAAGTGCTGCGCATTAAACGAGCAATCAAGGACGGTGGACTGTTGTTGTAGACTGCTCGTAGTAATATAATTAACGGGGGTATGGCAGAACTGTGCTGACGTCAGACTACGCATCATTGAACATTATTACTTGCGAGTGTTTTGGAAAAGGTTACGAGAAAATTAAATAGTGAAGTGTATTTATGTTGAGGGGCACAATAACAGCTGCACCGACGGCGACAGTTTAGATTTACGTGTGATTGGCTTAATAATAACTGCCACTCCATTTTTAGGTTAAGTCGCTCTTGCCTAGGTTGGTTTGACCCCAACACAGTTGCGAAAAGACTGAGCAGATGATGATGATGACGTTCGGACTGTTCGGAGTAAGTAGGTACCTATCGGTGTTAATACCTAAGTGACAAATAGGGATGTTTACTGACTTAAAAAAAATATGATTCTAATTAGTTCGTCTGTTAGATTATCGAAAAATATTGGATACGTATTTTTTGTTTTATCAAATCAATAAAAATTGACGAAGATAAAACGCGTCAAACATTTGGATGGGAGGTTGTGACGTCATTGTTCTTCGCTAAGAAATGTCATACTAATGTCTTAGAATATGACGTCACACCAGTTTTCAAAGCACTGTATCGTCTTCATTGTTTGTTTACGTGAAAAAAGAAAAAATATGTGTCCAATATTTTTTGGAAATCTATCTGACGGACTAATTAGATTTTTTTTGTTAACATCCCTATTGTACACGCATAGCCTAACATCATCATAATTCCCACAGCCGGCAAACAAGCCTCTTCTCAGTGACAGTAAGTAAACTGTTATACAGTGCACCCGCACTGTATATAGATAGACGCCATAATTATTAACTGTTTTTTTTATATAAACATGTACTGATGATTGTAGATACCTAGATGACCTTTTCCTAGAGCTAATAAGCGTTTTGATATTAAAAATAAGTTTTCTTAATGGCACATAATATCGTAATTGGGCAATTTTGCAAACGAATCTGAGTGAGTTCAGCTAGAAAGTTGAAAAAAAATATGAAAAAGGAACCTCTGTTCCACACCATATTTTGTTTAAATAATTAATTAAGTGGGTACCTATTTACACCCTTATTTATACCCTTTTAAAATATTTTAGAACGTATTGTTAAAGCCCTTGGCGTCAATTGTTTATTTAATAATAACACTCTAGCGACAGAGTACATGTAAATTTTCCTTGTTTATGGAATCATTTTCCGTTATTATAAAATAGTATGAATATATATTTAGTTCGATTTTATATTTTTACTTTTACCCTGTAGGTAGATACCATAATATTACGAACATTGACTTTGTTACGGCTATCTAACATAATTTATATGAATACAATAATAGCTCATTGATTTAACGGATTACAGGTATCAACTTTCAATTAATTTAAATATAAATAAATACCAAATTAAATCTACGAATTGCAAAAAAAATTGCTCAAAAGTTATAGAATCTCAGAATCTCATAACATTTCCCAACTATTTTGCATTGGCGCTTTTTGCCCAATCTTTAAAATCCACCCTGTCTACAATATTTTAGAACAGTCGATTTACATCATATTGTGAAATAAATTGACCAGCCAAAAATATTCACATCCAAAGTTTTTTTTTATCTCAAAATAAATAAATAAAAGCAGGCACAATAATATAGGACCCAGCATGTGTATAAAATTTAAATCAGGCGCGATGACATCTAGCGGGTGGTAATGCTAGTTACGTTTTCCCTTGTTTCACGACTAATTAAACCAAAAAACTTAATCTCATGAAAATGTAATTAACATCATTATCGCTGTTATTTAATTTTTGTTTTGCTAGCTAAACTTATCACGTGTGTATTTTAGAGATAATAAAAAAATATTATTCTACTACTAACTATGTGCTTAGGTCAACCAAAAGTTACACCAAAAAACAGAAACTACCGAGAAAATTAAATTAAAATCATTGTCGCTTCCCATAAATAATGTTATAAATAATTAGGCATAGAATGTTACTGTTAACATTTTAAGTCAAATTAAAATATAAATGCTTAAAAGGAATGTCATTTGACTTTTTACGTGCCTAGTTTTAGTTCAGCTTCCCTTTACTAGATGGCGCCTAAGTCGACAGCCACCGGGTTACTGACCTACATTATTATCGATTTTTGTAACAGTATAGTTAAGGTCAAGTTCAGACTCAACTAATCGATTTATCTATTTTAAACATTACGGTGTCCAATTTGTGGATGAACAGGATTTAAGGACAAAATATAAGTTACATAATTTAAGTTATTACTAAGTAGGTACTTTGCTTATTCAATTTCTGGTTTTAGGAAAACCTAGGCTATTTCTCATGGGGTAGAACTTTGTCTGTAGCGTGCTTACGTAGGTTAAAATACTTGGGTTTTTATTAGCAAAGGAATGCAGGAAAATCTTCCTTTTTTCCTCTATCATAAGCAATAGGCCCAATTGGGGAAATTAATTACGTTTATCCTCTTGTAGAAATACCCATCTGGCATAAAAAAAAAACTAAAAAATTTATGCGTCAAATAGACGAAGAATAAAAAAGTAAGTGGTTGTTTACAATTCTGTAGCAGAACGAATAACATGACGCAATCATAAGGAAAACAAGGTTGTTTTATAAAACAAAGATTCCGTTAGAAGGCTCGAGATTTGGAGAAAGGAAACACTTTTTATGGATCAAAGAGAGGATTGAAAACACAGGAGGAAAAATGTTTTCTTATAATGTTAGGTATAACCACCAAGTCAATAAACTTTATCTCCAAGTGCCATATCTAGCACTTTCCTCTTAGAGGTCAGTGGAGGCCGGTAGGGAGTGACGCAAAAACCTCTTCTATCTTAAGAACGTCGAGTCAAATAATATATTCTCATTTTCCTACAATACGTAAGAGGAAAGTGGGTGTGTTTGTCTACGTCACCCTGATCTTGTAATAACTGGCGCCCGACTGGGCTGCGCCTGCGCCGCCCGGCGCAAACAAGTGCGCGCGCACTTACTCCGTCGCGTTTTCTTTCAGCAAAGCGATTTGTTGCGACTTTAAAAAAATATCTCAATGATAAATAGGTTTTTTTTTAAAGAAAGGTGACTTTGAATGTATTCTGTTCTTCTATTAAACAATCGACGGAGATAGCTCGGTGTGCTGGTTGGCATGGATAGGGCGCCATGTCTACAGTAACACTTACTTACGGTCTTTATTTTTTTTTTATACTCTTATAGCATAACATTTTTTAAATGACATTATTATAACTTCTGTTCGTAACTTTGGAAAAGCTTTGATAAGTCTAGTCAAAGTTCTTCATCTTAAACTAATTGCGCTTTACAAAACATTATTGTAAGAAGTAGGTACCTACAGTATGTACAGTTTATGAGTAGGTAGCTAATGCTAATTTTGTTAACTTTTGTCGAGGTTGTCGCACAGACAGGTCGAGTCCACGACTTTCAAATATCAACTGGCAATGCCAAGCGCATGGCGGCCTCATAATAACTCATAAATAAAGATTATTTACACTATCGAGATTCAAATTTATTTGCTTTCAATGATACTGACTGTTTTGAGGCATGAGAAGGACCCTTGTGCGATACTGGATAGGTTGAGAAAATTGGTTAACGTAATGGTGGAGTGGAATCTTACACCGCAATTATGTTCGATTCAACACAGGTTAAGAGATAATTATAACTGACTTATTAGTTATAATTATTGATTGAGTTTGATGGGCTCGTTGAGATTGGAAGAACTCCTGAATAGCAAAGAGAAGTATCTACTACGGTTAAGAAATTAAGAACACAATTCCCTTATAGTTATAAGTACAGTATACAATATCGTAGTGTTTAGCACAGAATTAACATGGGATGGATGAAATGGCGCCAAGTCACGGGAACATTATGCGACTCCCGAATTTCTATAAAGATTTATTTAACAGTGGTTAGACCTGCTGTTTTGTATGGATCAGAATGTTGGGTCACAAAATGCATGAATTGAAGGTATTTACTTGTGGCTGCGATGAGAATCCTACCCTAAGCATTTAAACATCCAGGGTGATGTGTGGACGGTGAGGTGTTATGCGAATGCATAAAATAAGATATGAGCACATAAGAAGTCTGAAAGTGGCGCCGGTGACTGAAAACTTGTGTGGTAATCGATTGCCGTGATATATTAACAAGTGACTGATGATGACCATAAAGCTGAGGGCACATTTTAACATAACAAGCTGCGATTTGGTGCAGCTCGCCTAAATGTGCATCAGCCTTTACATATAAATACATATTTGGTGAAAAGTATATCTTTACCACATTCGCCTTGCAACATTCGCAGTGCATACAAATCATTCGCCATGCATGAAATCTAACAACACAGTACAAAATTATGTTCTGGAAAACAAATGAAAATGAGTAGTATCTCGATTTGAAGAAAAAATACTAAGTACAAGACTGGCGAAAATTATGAATTATATAAATACTAACAATGAATGCTATGAAAGAGGAAGGATTAAATTATGCCTTTATGTCTGACAGGGGAGAGTGGAAGAGAAAAACGTATTGCACTGACCCCAAATAGAATGAGACAAGACAATGAAGATGATGATATAAATACTAACAAACTGTTTTGGAGAACGAAACTTCATGTAACTTGTAAGAAAGAAGTGGCAAAATCATCGCATTAAGTGTGAAAAGTCTAGAGACTAGCTAGCGTATTCACCTTGAAGATAAAGAAGTCTTAATCTTAGACGATCTTGCATCCTTTACTGCAAACGGGGATTCAAGTGTCCTAGAATCCTTCGTTAAATTCAGTCTTTTTTGCAACCGTTATACAGTGTCGATAGACAGGGAAGAATGGAAGTAAGAAAAATGTGTTGTTTCAACCCCAACAGGAGTACCTACTGCTAAAGTCCAACAGTTGGGGGCCTCTGAATCCCCCAGAGGAAGGTGAGGTATTTGAGGTACTTCGTCATAATTTTTTAAGAGCTGTCGAAAATGTCGATAGACACCGCAACTGCTTTTTTACTCTTCGGTTACATGTAGTTACAATTTATAATTACATCAATGTGGTTCATAGAAGACAGAGACACCTAATCTCCTAAACTGTCTCAGAGTACAATGGCTGTGATATATAGACGGATTGGTTGGACGAATCTATATGCATCCCTTTTCTTCTTTTGGCAACAGAACCCTAATTAGGTCGCCACTGTTTTGCTGACTGATCAAAGCATTCTGACACTTACGAAGTCGTAAGTGTCAGTATGGGACTGACACATTTTAGCTTCCTTCGTGCAGTTCATTTACCTTCGTATTGTATAATTGTTTTGTTTGTCGATACATTCCGATGGCGTGTCGACGCCTTGTTATCTCTAGGGCCACTTCAACAGTTCCACCCTGAACAAATGTGTTATTTGTTATTAATTATTATTAAATGATGAGCCCCGATGTGTACACTGCGTAAGCCAGGGAGGCTTACGCAGTGTACACATCACCCCTCTTTCCATTTAACTGTCTTCACGAGGAAGCTAAATAATAACAGCCGCTCAGGTCGATGTTTAGGTTAAGATGTGCTTGTTTGGGTTGATCCATAGATGGGTATTAGGTCCAGCTGAAGTGTTGGCCGACTAGACCGCTGCCGATAACTAATCATCAGTTATCCATCAGACCGTTACTCTTCTCCTGTGCCTCTTTGTTTCATTTGGCAGACTGTGTTGGCCCACTGCCGGACGGATCAGCTGGATCCGACAGAAAACGTATCGTGCCCCAAAACGTGACTATATTGTCTCAGCCGAAGGGAAAATATTGCCAGAATGTTAAAGCATAAGTCGACAGATAGTCGAGATTATTTTTAAACAATTTGTACTCTTGTACTGTAAGTCTGTAACAATCACGTGTTTAGTTCCTGCTATTTTAGTCTAGTTTACGATATGTTTATTGCTATATCACATTCATAGCTCGCTTATACTACGACATTCATTTTAAAAGTTTCGTTGGTGTTTTCGCAATGAGATATTTAATCGGAATGACGTTTCTATGGATTTCTTTTCCTGCTAGACAGATAGGCACCACGAAATGTAAGTTTTCGTAACAAGCAGCATCTTTGTCTTGACCTAAATGAAACAGGAAATACCGATTCATAATTAAACATTAGATTATAACTTAACTTGGTCAGATATCTACCTATTATTGACCTCAATCAATAAAACATTAATACAACATTAAATGTTTTGAAATAAACATGATTACTTGGTATGGAGTTTTAGTAACCAACTTAGCAGGCACAAGAAGACAGGAAGACCAGGAACAAATAATGGGCACTGATGATAGAGTGCAAGAACAGCTTTATGAGGCTTATCAAGGTTAGGCCAAATATACCAGGGTTGTCCAAAACCTCCACCACCTGGACGAGGGTTGCTAGAAACCGTTAACTTTGGTCGAAGATAGGGGAGGTTTAGAAACCCAGCGGTGGGTGATTCTGAATTGCAATAGGGATGTTAACAAAAAAAATCTAATTAGTCCGTCAGATAGATTTCCAAAAAATATTGGACACATATTTTTTCTTTTTTCACGTAAACAAACAACGAAGACGATACAGTGCTTTAAAAACTCGTGTGACGTCATATTCTAAGACATTAGTATGACATTTCTTAGCGAACAGTGACGTCACAACCTCCCACTCAAATCTTTGACGCGTTTTATCTTCGTAAATTTTTATTGTTTTGATAAAACAAAAAATACGTATCCAATATTTTTCGATAATCTAACTGACGGACTAATTAGAATCATATTTTTTTGTTAGTAAACATCCCTATTGTGATGTTAATGGGTTAAATAAGAACTTGAACTGAATAAGTATTATGTGAATGCTCTTTGAGCTATTCAACCTGCACCTTGAGGGACCTGGCAGAGTTTTTGGTGCCTTAAAATGGCCTCTTTAAATCGTGTGATGATTGAATTATCATCACACGATTTAAAGAGGCTGTGACTTAAATGAATTCATACCCAGTTATGAATTCCTCATCAGTGATGATCTTCTACATAAAAATAAGTCGGGTTTTCCTTCCTGACGCTATAACTCCAGAACGCACGAACCGATTTCCACCGTTTTGCATTCGTTGGAAAGGTATCGGGCTCCGGGAGGTTTATAGTTTTTTTTTTTTTTTTAAATATGTTCAAATATATAAGGTAGGGTAGTAGGTAGGGTAGTTTTTTTTAAATTATTTTTTACAAGCCATCACTTGATGAGATGAATTGATGATTGAAATGATGATTTTGAACACTATTTTGAAGGTTTTATACTTATGTCAAATCTTGGCTTAAGTAATCATTAAATATCTCTGAGTACTGCAGTCAGTATTTCTGTTGCAATAAGAACTAAAATCAATTGCTACATAACTAAACTAGGTACGTACTGACGTAGGTAGCACAAACACGAAAATTCAAAGAAACCCGATTTCCGTTAGAGTGTGTGTTGTATTAATCCCACAAGTGCATGAAGCTTTTCTTAAATACGAGATCAAATGTGTTCATATGATTCATATTGTTACAAATTTGAGCGCCTAGGCAGTTCTATAGTATTTTTTCCGTACGTAGGTTTGGAAGTAAGAATGTTGCAGTCACTGTATAATAGTACTAGTGGCCCGCCCCGGCTTCGCACACTGAGAAAAATGTAAAGCTGAATGTTTCGTAACGAGGGCGGATTTATTCGTAATGAAGGCGAAAAAACGACCAAAAGTCAACTGACCGAAAACGCCTTCCTAGGTTGGAGGCGTTTTACGCCTTAAGCGTAAGGCGCAAAAATTATGCAGCAATATACTCTCTTATGTGTATTTTAGACGTAATTATTAACAGATAAGCCTAAATTCAAAAGCTATAAACGTGGTAAGTCAGATAGGATCGACTGATTGACGATGAGATTTAACTTTCGGTAAGGCGATATAAACGGTAAAGGGAGGTGCTCGGGTCACACACATAAAACTTTCCGACGTATCATTGTCCCAATTGACTTCTAGTAAGGCGTTTTACGTCTTTTCTTACTGTGGTTTAATTTGTTCACAAAGTGTTTTGAATGTTTATTTACTGCTTCTTATGTCTTAATAGACTTCTAGTAAGGCGTTTTACGTCTTTACTTACAGTGGATTTAACCTGGTCACTAAGCGTTTTCAACGTTTACTAACTCGTAATCGACTTCTTGTAAGGCATCTTATGGTCTTTCCTTACAGTGGTTTAACCTGTCCACTAAGCGCTTTTAACGTTTATCGACTTCTAGTAAGGCGTCTAACGTCTTACCTTACTGTATTTTTAACCTGTTCACTGAGCATTTTTAACGTTTCCTAAGTCGTAATCGACTTTTATTAAGGCATCTTAAGTCTTTCTTTACCGTGGTTTAACCTGTGCACTAAGCGCTATTGATGTTTTCATAAGTCGTAATTCACTTTTAGTAAGGTATTTTACGTCTTTACTTACAGTGGGTTTAACCTGCCCACTAAGCGTTTTCAACGTTTACTAACTCGTAATCGACTTCTTATAAGGTGTCTTATGTCTTTCCTTACAGTGGTTTAACCTGTCCACTAAGCACTTTTAACGTTTACTAAGTCGTATTCACCTCCTAGTAAGGTAATTTATGCTTTCTTTTCGAGCAGAAATGTTTTATGAAGACCGGAAAAAAAGCCTTCTAACGGCTGGTAACGCTTTTCCCTAAGGGCATGATTGACTTGCTTTACTATCATTTATTAGTTCATATTAAGGGCATTGGGCCGCTCAAAGTGCGCGATCACTCTAAGGTAGCGCGAGCTAATATCCTTCACATGAACTTCATGATAATGCCTTCAGTGAACAGCGTAACCAGCTGTTCTTAGAAAGCTGTTCTCCCAGTCTTTGTAAGCTTCTGCAATCAATAGAACAAAAATATATACTTAAAATAAAAAGAATACCTATGTGTTTTAACAGCCCAACCCATCTGGTTTTGGTTAGAAAAACAAGATAATATACCAGTGTTTCATAATTTATTCTAGATCAACCAGTCACTATAACAATGTCTGATATATAAATCTAATTTAAAAAACTAAAGTAAAAAGATCTGAAGGATCCAATATGTGTTGCTAGCATCAGCAAGAAACAAATATCTAGAAAATACTAGTTTCCAAGTAGGAACATGGTACTTACTCACACATGTGCTATACATTTAGATAATTAACATACTAAGAGACTTAATTAACAATAAGAGAATAGAATAAAAGCATTACAGTTTTTACAAGTGTTTACAAAATAAAGATGGTAAAATAAAAAGACAATTTCAATTCCATAAAGGTGTACAAAAATAAAACTCAACTAATAAGTACATCTATTTATGCTTAATTTAGGAAAGATGGTTATTAGGTGATTTCAAATTATATAATAGAGTAAACTAACTATATACATTAATAAAACTATTAAATAAAGTAACTAAAATTAAATATGTTCAAGTCTTCTAACTAATTGTTCCCTTTAGAACCCTTCCTCTGATTAGGTCAGACGTTTGAGCACCTATTACTTTCTCTGTGGGAATGGGCTTATTATGTTGTTCTTCATGGTGCAATCCTAAAAATATAAATAATTTAATATTCAATACTCATTTGTGCCATTGATTTTCTTTTCGAATTATAAATTTATTAATACCAACCAGTGATGTCCGCCTCTTCTGCAACATTAAAATCAATGCCAATATTATGTAGAACGCAGCAGGCTTGTATGATTCTTGCACATTTGAGTGGCTTGTAGTGGAGCACTTGATCTTTGTTAAGACATCGCCATTGATTCTTCAACCGTTCAAATGTATTTTCTATGACAACTCTGGCTGCTACATGCTTATGTTGTATTTGGCTTGCAAGGTGTTCGGAGCAGCGTCTTAAATCGGAGTCATCAGCCATGGTCGTTGTGGATAACCAGAGTCTCCTACAATGATGATCAATGTATTAGTTTATTGCCATAGCCTAATGCACAATGTTGTTCAAACAATATATTATTGGGTAGAACTTACCTACAAGCCACACTATCTCCCCATTTTGGTGCAAAGACTGGATATAAGGGTTGATGTCAATGTTTTCCCAAATAAAAGAATCGTGATTTGCACCTCCAAATTTGGCATTTACATTTAAAATTCTATATTGGTCATCACATACCTGTAAAATAAAACAAACCAGTTAAGAAAAATAATTATTTAAAGAAGGAAAGATTAAATCAAACTCATATAGGTATCTAATTAAATTATTATTTAGGTACCATTTGAACATTTATTGAATGATAGTGCTTACGGCAATAATATAGATGTTCTTCATCCTTTGGCGGTCCAAATATTCTAAAATGGCTACAATCAATACAACCAATTACTCCGGGTATTCCATATTTGTCACAAAACCTGAAACAAACAACATAGGTACATAAATATGCTTTTCATATTACAATGTCATTAATATTGTATAATAGTTACAGTATGTATGTCAGCAAAGTTATAGTAGACCTTACCTTTGACTGATTGTTTGCCTGGTAATTGAAGTACATATTAGGAAATCTAGTATATTTTTTTGTATGTTTTAGTGTGTCAGAGCCTAAGTAACATCTTCAATGTAGACACTGCAAATTTTTTGTGAAACGTTTTTAGCCACTCCCACTGGGTGCTGGAAAGATCCAGTTGCATAAAAGAACAGGACTGTAAGGACCTAAAATAATAAACAAAGAAAATTAGGACATTGAGCCATTGTGAGATTGAAAAAAGTGTTTCAAAAGTACACACTGATACATTACCTTATTTTCCAAGGACACCTGTTGAGTAGACTTTAAACCAGCAAGCTGTCTCAGCTCTCGACACAAAAACCTGAAGGCTGCCTTAGGAAGCCTATATCTTCTCTTTTAAATTCAGCCTCTGGAAGGTCTCTAAGCGGCTTGCTCGAGTTACGTGCTCTTGCACGACCAATGGACATTAAATTACGCTCATCTTGTGCTCTCGCGGTCTCAAACATCCTCCAAGTGAAATACAAGCGAGATGCCATTGTAATTTACAATCACAAATATGAAATTCAATTCAATAACTTTGTTATTACACACCACTGTCACGACGCTCTCACCACAAAATCAAAACTGACAACTGACAATCACACGCGTTGCAAGGTGACTCGTTTTCTTATTCGAACATTACGTCATATAACGACGTACATATTTGGTCAATGCAGCCGTAAATTTGGCAATATTTGTCTTAATAAGGCGAAATATGCTTAGATCACGACGGATCAAATGGTAACCTTAGGTTATTTAACGACGTACATATACGGCACATATAAACGTAAATACGGCAATATTCACCTTATTATAAGGCAAAACATGGCCAAGTTACGACTGATTGAACGGTAACATTACGTCATTTAACGACGTACATATTTAGTCAATGCAACCGTAAATTTGGCAATATTTGTCTTATCATAAGGCGAAATACGCTCAAGTTACGACTAATCAAACGGTGAATAACGTCTTATAACGACTTACATATACGTCGAATGAAACCGTAGATTTATGGCAATATTGACCATTAGGATATTAAGGCGAATGATACTCGAGTTAGGTACAATTTAATCAAACGTTTAAAAAGTCTGATAACGACTTATTCGGCTAATAATTATAAGCGTAAATTTGGCAATATTTCCCCTTTCATATGATAGGGTCAATAACGACGTATCTACATAATATTTGGTGCAGACAGAAAACAAACACAACTACTAGGTAGGTAGGTACTCATCACACTTTATCTCGAGTCTTTATGTGTAGGTAGGTATTACATTACTTACATTGAATTTAATTTTGATATTTCTTTATTTTAACATAAACAAACAGATAAATGACATTTATGTCTTATTCTAGAAGCATTTAACATTGTGTTATGGTGTTTCTTGCAGACTATGGCACCTATTTAAAACATTTAAGAATACATTTCATATGTAAGGTATAAAACTTATTGGTTGTTGTAAATTAGCAATATCATCGGGGGGCACGGCAGTGCCCCCGCCGAGTCGAGTGCGAAGAAAACACTGCTGTACCATCCTTTACTGGAACCATTTCGCCGCATTATCAGGCCCCTATTTGAGGACCTCTGGATAAGATCAGAACGCTGAAATTTCCGTCATCCAGTAAGCTATAAAAACACACTTAAAATAAAAAGTTTCAAGTCTGTAGGTCATTTAGTTCCGAAGTTAAGCGAAAGCAAAGTTTCGTATTTATGACACTCACTCACTCACTCACTCATGATCATCGAAATAGAACTAGTACTTCCCATAAACTCAGGGAGCTACATAAATTTGGTACAGAGTGAAGGTTTAATGGCCACATAAAGGGAAAACTATAAAAAGTAGGATAATCGAAAATTAAAAAAAAAAAACTACTTACAAAAAAAAATTGTATTAAATAAAAAAATCTAATAAAATAAATCAATATGCCCACGTTTCTACAAAAAGAAGTGAAATCCCAACAAAAACATTCTGTAAAAAATAAGCCAAAGTCTCGATGGAGCTGCTAGGTTTATCTCTAAAAAGTAATGAAATCTAAACAAAGTCGTGCCAAGTCTAAGGTTTTTTATTGCGATTTCTTTATTATTATAGTTAATGTTGTGTGACTTGGCCATTGTTCGTTTCGTTTAATTCGGCTACTTTTTCTTCTTGGCGTCCAATTACCAATACCAGTATGGGTTATTATCTCGCTTAATAAACATAGATAGTTACAACAGATATAACATTACGTATAAACAAAATGAACTTGTACCCACTAACGGATAAAGAATGTTCAACGCTCGCTTTATCTAAGTGGGTACAGGCACCACAGTCTTTATTCTGTGCAGGTACAGAGCTTGTGTGTAAAAGCGAGGGCTCTGCCTCTGGCTGGCAACAAGGAGGATCATAAAGCCACAGAATAAAGATCATAAAATATCTAATATGGTAGGTATAGGTACCTACCAATACCTACCATATTAGATATTGACCTGAAACTCACCAATTTACTTAAGGTCCTTTGTCGTACCTACATAATACACCTACCCAGTTCAAACCAACGAGTTCTGTGCTCCACACTCAGTTACCTACTCAGCAGGTAGATAAATTACTTAATCTACTTATATTGTTTCTATTTTTAATATAAGTAGGTACTTATGTAGGTAGCATAATATACAGTGCGATCAAATTATCTTGGCAGCTCCGAACTTCGTGCAGGTCATTTTGTTACAACGAATGTGTAAAAGTGTTAGGATATTTATTTTATTTGTATTTCTCACTGTTTAAATTAGATATTTTCTGATCGTTTAAGTTGGTTTTGGTTTATCTGGCAATAACAGTTTTATTCCCAAGTTTACATGCGTAAAATTTCGCAAAGCCTATGTTCAGAGCTGCCAAGATAATTTGATCGCACTGTAAGTAGGTTTGTACGGTAACCCTCAGTGCGCTAGTCGAATTGCACTAGGCCAGGTTTTTTAACCCTAATTTGCCGAATGCGTAAGTCGTTAGACTTTGTAAACGTTTGAATAAATTATAAATTGTCACCAACATAAGATAGGTACTATTGCCATATCTATCTACGGTTTCATTCACCAAATATTATGTAGGTACGTCGTTATTGACCTTATGAAAGGGGAAATATTGCCAAATTTACGCTTATAATTATTAGCCGAATAAGTCGTTAACAGACTTTTTAAACGTTTGATTAAATTGTACCTAACTCGAGTATCATTCGCCTTATCCTAATGGTCAATATTGCCATAAATCTACGGTTTCATTCGACGTATATGTAAGTCGTTATAAGACGTTATTCACCGTTTGATTAGTCGTAACTTGAGCGTATTTCGCCTTATGATAAGACAAATATTGCCAAATTTACGGTTGCATTGACCAAATATGTACGTCGTTATATGACGTAATGTTACCGTTCAATCAGTCGTAACTTGACCATTTTTTGCATTATGATAAGGTGAATATTGCCATACTTACGTTTATATGTGCCGTATATGTACGTCGTTAAATAACCTAAGGTTACCATTTGATTCGTCGTGATCTAAGCATATTTCGCCTTATGATAAGACAAATGTTGCCAAATTTACGGTTGCATTGACCAAATATGTACGTCGTTATATGACGTAATGTTACCGTTCAATCAGTCGTAACTTAACCATTTTTTGCCATAAGATAAGGTGAATATTGCCATACTTACGTTTATATGTGCCGTATATGTACGTCGTTATATAACCTAAGGTTACCATTTGGTTCGTCGTGATCTAAGCATATTTCGCCTTATGATAAGTCAAATATTGCCAAATTTATGGTTGCATTGACCAAATATGTACGTCGTTATAAGACGTAATGTTACCGTTCAATCAGTCGTAACTTGACCATGTTTTGCCTTTTGATAAGGTGAATATTGCCATGTTTACGTTTATATGTGCCGTATATATACGTTGTTATATAACCTAAGGTTACCATTTGATTCGACGTAATCTAAGCATATTTCGCCTTACGATAAGACAAATATTGCCAAATATACGGTTGCTTTGACCAAATATGTACGTCGTTATATGACGTAATGTTACCGTTCAATCAGTCGTAATTTGACCATATTTTGCCTAATGATAAGGTGAATATTGCCATATTTACGTTTATGTGTGCCGTATATGTACGTCGTTATATAACCTAAGGTTACCATTTGATTCATCGTAATCTAAGCATATTTCGCCTTATGATAGTGCAAATGCGGCCACATTATACGTTTATATTGCCGAATACATACGTCGCTGAAAAACTATATGTTTACGTTCAAATTTTTGTGACTGAAGTATATTCCGCCTTATTATAAGGTGAATATTGCCATGCTAAAGATTATTTATGACGCTTTCGAAAGTTTGTTTATGACTTATGCTTACGTTTGTTTAGTTTTTATTGAAGTATTATATCGCCTTAATTTAAGGTAAATATTGCCATAATTACGGTGATATTCACCACATATTCGACGTCGTAAATTTAAAGCGTATTATGTAGTCCATTACTGCTGTATTTACAGTACAAAGTTGAATTCCAAGACTGCCTTACGATAAGACATTTTTGTCGGTTAGTGGTTATCATAAAAGACGTACCATTTTAACGGAAACGCCTAGCTAAGCCAAAATAACCGTAAGCGTTACAAAATCGCCTCGCGTCATTATAATTTAGCCGTCGAAGGCGGAATACACCTTAAGCCAGAAATCAATTTTTCTCAGTGCATTGGTGTAAAAAAGATACTAAAACCTTCCTCTTGAATCACTCTAAAAAAACCCGCATCAAAATCAGTCGCGTAGTTTTAAAGATCTAAGCATACATAGGGACAAACAGCGGGAAGCGACTTTGTTTTATACTATGTAGTGACAGCTCAGTGACAGTGATAGTTATTATAGTGAAGTGATAGTGATAGTGATTAACATCACGCAAGCCATTCTCGGAGGGTTATGCAAAGGGGTTTCAAACTTCCAAATAACACCCACATTTCGCCAGTTATGTTTAAGTCCCATATGGTGGAGAGCTGGAAAGAAAAGGGAGGGGCCTTTGCCCAGCAGTGGGACACAATAGGCTAATTAAAAAAAAAAGGTGGTTCGCGACTCCTTTGCAACAAATCCAAACATATAGGAGTACGAGTAGTACTAACTTTCGTCTATAATTTTAACCGACATCTAAAAAAACAGAAAGGTTATGAATTTTAACAGCGTCTTTTTCCACGAGGATTGAACGCGTGATGTTGCAAAATGATGTAAGCTAAATTAAAAGGTTTCTTAGAAAATGAACGATGGGTGTGACAAAGTAGTTAGCGTTCCTGAAGTATGTTAGCGCTTGTTTCATCAGTTTGCTACGTCACAAATTAATATCGCCTTACAAATCACCGCTGTGTGTGTCTAAGGGGCCTAAACCATTTTAGGCAGTCTAGGCTATTTGTAGCTAGCAGAATCATAACCGAATTAGGTAATGGTAATGATATGATAGGATATTAAAGATATTTTATTTGTCATGCATATTCATGGACGAAAGTCTACGATGTCGGGGACCGGGCGGTGCGCTTCAAGTGGACCTGGGCAGGACATCTTGCTAGACGCGGAGATGGCCGATGGAGCAAGGCATTGACTGAGTGGTGGCCAAGGTTAGGCCATAGAAACCAGGGCCGTCCTAAAGCTCGTTGGGTTGACGACATCGTTAGGGTTGCGGGAAACACCTGGATGAGAGACGCACAGGATCGGGACGCGTGGCGGAAAAAAGGGGAGGCCTATACCCAGCAGTGGGTGATTCCGGGCTGATATGATGATGATGATGCATATTCATGCAAATTAAACATGCATGGCGTAACAATAGACATATTTAGTACGTAGGTCATGTACTCGCAAAAATTAGCATACATCTGTTAAAAAATATGTAATTAACATTTTATTGTTTCAACTTGCATGAATGAAAATTAGCTAGATTTCTTTGTTTAATATTTTACGATAAAGAACTAATATAATAAAGTTAACTATTTATTGCAATACTTAATTACGTTTTCTCATAATTACCTACCTATGTCTTTTGGGGTAAAAGCTTAGGATTTTTAAAAGTTTCCTGTACCACAAAATGGCTGTAGCATTTCAGATTCAGAAGAACTTCCGCTGTATACGTAAAAGTAATCCTAACCCATAAAAATCAGTTTTTAAACACCGTTTGGGTGTAGTACACCTCTGCCTAGCCCTTCTGAGATTACAGCCGTGATGTCAACAAACTTATGCTTACGTATTACACGTAGGTAATAAAATTCATCTTATTCAAATTTGTAAGGCCATCACTGATTTTATTTGGGTTTTCCTTCCTTTTGAAACCGGTATTATGAAGGGTGCTGGTTATGATGAGAATATAATTTTCGTCCGGGGCTTTACAGCGATGGTACTTGGTATAACGAGTATGTGAGTTTGTTAAGAATAGCAGATTGACTTACGGATTATATGCCCGTGGAGACTAAAAAAAAATATTCAAACAAAAAATATAAAGTCTTCCGTTACTTTATATGTTTTTCTGAAATCGAGTTCACCCCTGATTTGTGCCAATTACGCCAGGCACACAGGGAGTCAGGCGTATATAACCTTCATGCCCAGTTACGCTGAGATCCCCTCGATCCTGGTAACTATAGGTTCTAGGGAGAAGCCTACCTAAGTCTAGTGGTGGAATTCTACCGCCAGAGATGATGAAGTAGGACCAGTGCCTGCAGAGTTACCGCGGCCTTGGAACGTGAAGGGCATAAGAAGGAACACGGGTGGGTTTTAGTCAGTAAGAGTCTGACACTCCCGTCCGCTCCGCCCAGAGTGTGAGGAGTCATTTGATGACTTCCTAAGCTAAAAAAAAATTTTAACAAAAAATAAAACTGACTTCAATAAAAAAATGTGAAAAATAAACTTAAGAAGAAAAATCAGTTTCTGAAGTCGGTGACTTTCCAACAAAGAAAGAATTTTTCAAATCGGTTTGCAAGTGACGGAGTTATGCCCGAACAAACATAAAAAAAAAATATATACATAAATAAACATCCGAATTGAGAACCTCCTTCTTTTTTTTAGAAGTCGGTTAAAAAAAATGTTCTGCAGCTATTCTTCGACGCTCTTTTAATGGTTTATAGGGCAGAAGAATCGAAACCTCTATAATCTCACGTAAGTGCTTTAATTTTTGTTTACTTAATTTATAAAGTGTGTCTAAAATTTTTCATTCTTTTATTTTTACGTTTTATCAGGGTGAACAGTGTCGAAGGAAACTAGCGTGTCGACCGTGACATGAACTGGTCAACTCACTTGTGATTCTCCACAAACAAGGCTGGTATTAATATAATTATTATTGTTCGGTTTGCACTGCAGTAGTGTGCGAAACATAATAATTATTATGTAAAGAGATAATGCACATTTAAGTTGTCATGCACACTGGGGTTAGAGGGGTGTGGTCGTAATTATAAATGGTTCATTGGGTTGTCATAGTAGACGGTAAATCCCCGAGAATCCCCAAATAGCTCCCCCTTTTTCTGAAACGCAATTTAAAACAATTTATACTGAACGAACATGACTGGTTTTTGAAAATGGTGACCAATCTCTCTCGGCCTGGTATGAAATTTTATTTGTTGATGTTTTTTAAAGGAAAAAAAAGCTGCATTGAGTCCAAAAATGATAACCCAACGTGTCAGTCTTTTCAGTGACAACACATAATATAAAACCAGCTAACAATGATAGGATTAAAATATTATCTCTCTCTCATTGTTTTTTAAAACTATTACCGCCTTATTACAAAACGTAGTTAAACCTGGTTTAACTTAGACTTGGTTTATCTCGCATGACGTCTCACTTCAATAATATTCAAAAGAAAGTGACAGCATGCGAGATAAACCAGGTCTACGTTAAACCAGGTTTAACTACCTTTTGTAATAAGGCGGTAATAGTCTGGTGAGTAGGTAGGCATCCGAACCGTTTTGCAGTTGTAAATCAAATTTCCTGTTTTCCCGTTTTGCATCGCCCCAGTTTATCATATAAATTTTCATCCTTTTCTTTCGAAGGTATCGTTTTGATTCGCGACCACGACTCTTCTGTGTTTATGTCTATTTTCATACATGGCAGTTTTACCGACTGGATAAATAAATACAAATTGGTTGGATTTTTGCATAAACAAGTACGTTTCAGAAATAAATAAATATTTAGTTCTCTTTAATATCTTATAAAACCTTTTTTAAATTCTATATTATGTATCTATTAAGTAGATACATTTATTAAAAAATGTAAGTAAGAAAAAGGAAAAAAGAAAATTCCTATGATGAAACATAAAGTGTTTTTAATGGTAAGATGGCTTTTGCACAATGCGAGTAAAGTATCTAAATGTAAATAATTAAAATATTCTATTTGATTACAATAGTCAAAACAATAGAATAAACACACCATACAAAACACATGTAATCAAAACAGATTGTTTTTTCCGACCACTTTTATTCCACCATCCACCTATACGTTTGTAGGTACATTATTATCTTGATCTTCATATTTACAGTTTTCTAACATTGGGCTTAAATTGTAATGAATTTACAAGCCATAGCAAAAAATCACAAAGTGTGAATAACCTTCTAAAGGGCTTTTTTCAAGGGAAGAAGTCATTGTTTATTTACTTGTTAGGCTAAGGTAAGGGGTTATTTGGGGTTTTGTTTAGATATATCGTACATACCGTAACATACAATTATTTCCTTCACTACATGTGGACCCGCCCGACACACACTTAGCCGGTTCGGTTTAAAAACCAAAACAATGTTTACTTAAACAAAAAAAAATAAACTGAACTGAACGGAAAAATATTCATAGATTTCCTCGAAAGAAAACTGTAGCGTATGTTTATTGAATACATATCGATCTATCATTCTATCACACGTAAATCAAACGATTGAATATGATACTTAGAGCTGATTAAATAATGATTATATTGGTGTGAAAGCTTTTGACAGTAGAAATAAACTCGCGGAGTGTACATAAACAGCTGCCGACCTTCAAGACTTTTATATTTCACTGCTAATACAGAGATACACGTCAAATATCTAAATTTTTTGTTAAATACGTGAAATCTGGCGTCCGTCCAAGTTCAGTTTTTTAGCGCTTTAAAGCGCTCGCAGTGGCTTTGAAATCTTTTAAGTATCAATAGACTCTTTCGGTATTTAAAGCAGAAAGGCAGGTAGGAAGTACATTTTCAGATTCTGCGTCCGTAATAATTTGATTTTAATATTTTTATGGCCGATAGATTTCCGGCAGTTCGTTATAAACGAATTCCTAGGTGGCTATCGGAATAATATATTTTATACTTAAATATTTCATTTCGTGATTTTTAACAGATATTTTGTTGTACCTACCTAAAAGAAAGTAAAACTGGGGGGTAGCGTGAAAACATGCGTGAGCGCACCTCGTGCGCAAGCGCCGTATCTCACACTCTCAGTACGGGAGGGTAAGCGGTATTGACATTGTAACTACAGTACTAGCCATATGACGCGGCGGTAGGGTTTATTTTTGTCCGGCCGTGAGCTTCGACAAACCATTCATTCGGCTCGAATATCTCGAAATATCTATCGTATGTAATCACTATAACGTAACGGAACTCCAGAAATTCGCATTATTTTCCAAAAATAGGGCATTTGCATTTTTTATTAAATAGGAAAAAACCTACCTTCTTGTGTTGTCTGATGGGGGTGAGGCCCACCTGGGACCCCATCTCAGCGAGGATATTCTTCGGCATTTTGTCACAGAAACGTCAGTTCACTCCGTAAAATAAATGATTAATATTTGAAAGTTCGCGCTTGTAGCACTAGCGGTGGTCCAGGTGACGCGAGGTGCGCGGCGCGCGCGCTGTCGATTGAATGAGCGCGCGGATCTGCCCGCGCGCCAATATACCGCGCCTGCGCAGGTGACGTCACGTCGCTCGCCCGCAACCTGCACCCTGCACCACGCCACAGCCTGCGCGCCTGCGCACCTGTCCCGAATTCCCGATAGCGAACCATACACGACACATACATAACACAATTAATTTACAACTATGGTGCAAATGAAAATAAATAAAACTTAGTTCTCTAAGTAGCATCTTTAGAGATCTTTTATATAGAATTTTTTAAACTAGTTGGGGTCATCATATCCCTGTTTGATTGATTCCTGAGAAAAAACCTATTTTCCTACATCCTCGAACACAGATTAGACGGCATCGTTAGAGGTGGAAAAGGAATGACTTTCTACCTTTCTTATTTTCCCGATATTGCGTAAAATCTACATTCTTACATTCGTTTTCGAAAAACTGATTGCAGATCCCTATACCCTTGTTTGACGTCAACGTTGTGTTACATCAGAAACACAACAATAATGATTTTCCGTCTAATTCAAAGCACGTAGCTGTTGCCTGTTGTGATGTCTATGTTTTTTTGTGTTTTTACCAAATAATGTACCTACTATACTACCTACCTATGTCACTGAGCAGAACAAAGATTACACGTGTTTACGTCCCAAACTACTCGTACATAAATACTGTTGTGTTAATGTACACGCAGTACAGGTCTTGCTGGAGCCGGGGTCCACTCAGACCGTCAACGAAAATACGGCCAATCCGTACCGATTTCTATGGATTTATGAATTTAAAAACATTTCAGGATTAGGGAACACAGTCCAACCGTATTGTTGTTGATTTTAGTTCGGCCCGTAAGTGATACGCCCGAGACTTCACCCTAAACTACGGGTTTCGTGCATGGAAAGTAGGTCCCACTCCCTCTTAAAGGAAGCTTGTGTCCCAGCATTGGGCTCTCTATAGACTGATAATTTTGATATGTAGGTACCTAGGTATTTTCTAAGACCCATAGCATTTACCATCACTTCCCTGTTTCGTATCGCAAAACTCCTTTTGAAAACAGTCGAACTTCATTGGGGCTATGTTTCCTAATATAGATCTCCCTGACTTCCAGCGTCACAGAAACCAGTGCAGCTGTAAGGTTTGCTCAAAAGCAAAACAGTTCATTTCACATAGACCCACATGGACACATAAAACGTCGAGAAAATGTGCACGTCGTCGGTTCGGGTCGGTCGATTCCTATGAAGCGGAACCGGCAAGAAACTGCATGGTAACCAAATGGTTACTCTTCAGCATGTTACAGCATTTTTGTACTTGCGTAGGCGGGACATCGTAGACCCGACACTAAGTCGTAGGTTCCTAAATAAATAAAATACGTAGGTAGGTAGCCTGTACCTACGTAAAACAAGATAAAAGTGTACTTTTGCAAGCATCGAGGATCCTACAAGGTGTATTTATAATGTTCAAACATTCACAAACAATCGGTAAAAAGAAAGAAAATAATTTATATTAAAATAAAATATTTCATTCATGGTAATCCCACGTGTTGGTAACTATTCCGAACAAAACGTGTATCTATCTATATAAATAAAACTAGTAAATTTGCGTGGCTACGCGAGCTGCGCGCAGCTTGCGGGGGGTGAAGAGGGGGAGCTTTGAAAAATGATTTCGACTAACGCATTGCCCCTTTCAATGAATCTGAAAAAAAAAAATGTTCCAAGTCTCTTAAGTTCTGAGATCCGCCTACAGGGGGGGGGAAGGGGGTCAATTTTGAAAAATGGTTTTTACTTTCCCGAGCCTCCTCTATACGAAATATACGAATCCGTAAACAAAACAGAAAAAAGGGGTGAAGAGGGGGGGGAGAGGGGGGGAGGTTTGAAAAATGACGCCTACTATAATATTTGTTCTAACATCTAATGGCTATCTCTAACGGCTATGAAGTTACAGCCCTTTCAATTTTATGGGAGGTCGGGCGGGGAGTTGAGGGGAGAGTATACAAATTTCAAAATCCCTCAATAAGTAAGAATGAAAAGATTTTTCAGTAGTATAAAAAGGGGTGACACGGGGGGTGAAGAGGGGGTTGAAGGGGGGAAGCGGGAGAGCTTTGAAAAATGTCAAAGTCAAAGTCAAAATTCATTTATTCAAACTAGGCTGATAATCAGCACTTTTCGAAGGTCAAAATTTACTTTACTACAGTGAAACTTGGTTAACTGGGACTTGGATAAGTGAGAAACCTCTATAACTGGAACTCATACTGGGGTCCCATGGTACAGATTTGGATATCTGAGACACATTTAACCAGGTTTCACTGTATTTACATTTTTATAAGACAGTCCCCCAAAAACGCCCACCCATCGACACTTCCTAGTGTTTAGCTGGAAAGAAGAAGTGGCGGAACAAACTCCCCAGCACACACCTGTCTGTAATGATTTCGACTAACGCATTGCCCCTTTTAATTAATCTGAAAAAAAAAATGTCCCAAGTCTCTTAACTTCCGAGATCCGCCTATAGGGTGGGAGAAGGGGGTCAATTTTGAAAAATGGTTTTTACTTTCCCGAGCCTCCTCTATACGAATCCGTAAACAAAACAGAAAAAAAGGGGTGAAAAGGGGGGGGGGGGTGAAGGGGGGAGAGGGGGGTAGGTTTGAAAAATGATTTTGACTAACTCATTGCCCCTTTCAATTAATCTGAAAAAAAAAATGTTCTAAGTCTCTTAACTTCCGAGATCCGCCTAAAGGGGGGGTGAAGGGGGGCAAGGGGGTCAAATTTAAAAATGGTTTTTACTTCCCCGAGCCTCCTCTAAACGAATCCCTAAAAAAAACACCTAAAGTCTCTTTATTTCCGAGATACCATTTATTGAGATATTGAGGGGGGAGAAGGGGGGGAAAGGGGGGGTTTGACACTTTTAGTTAATTTAAGTTATGTATGACATAACTTTACGCCTGTAATCCCTGAAGGATTAAGTAGAAGTGTACATAATAGCACACCCACGCTTCACCAGTTATGTTTAAGTCCCTTAACATGAACATTGGCACCAGAAAAGAGAGGCTTATACCCAGCAGTGAGTGAATTCGGGCTGTGGATGATGATGATGATGAACCGGGCACAAATTCAGACTCTGTGGCTGTTTCTGAGAAATTTCTTAATTACCCGACCCGGGAATTGAACCCAGGACCTCAAACAAACTCAGCAGTCCGTTTGCGGCCATTAGACCGACAAGGCAGTCGATACTTTGTAACCCAGTAGGTACTAACTAGGCAGTGGAGATCGGCTGATAGACAGTCAGCAGTCACTCCATATAAAAATACTGGTATTCAACTGCATCCGGTTTTTTTTATTACTATAAGTGGGGTTGCTCTTGACTTCAATCTTGCCCTAAGGGCAGAGATAAGGTCGACGATGGGACGAGCTTACCCAGAAGTAGCCCATTTACTCGCGACTTAAATAGATTGGGGTTATATGAACTCGGGAAAAGCGACGCAAGCATGGCAGGAAGTTCCACTCCTTGGCTGTGCGCATAAAGGACTTAGGAAAGCGCTTCGTTCGAATGTGTGGAACGTCGACCCATACCTAATGGGTGATAAGATAACCTGCAGTACGTCTAGTCTCCCGATGGAAGGAGGAATATGTTGGAATCAGCCCGTGGAGCTCCTGCTCACACTTCGAAGTACAGTCTGTAGAAGACCGACAGACATGCGACTTCACTACATAGTATATAACAAAGTCGCTTTCTCTGTCCCTATGTCCCTTGTATGCTTAATCTTTAAAACTACGCAACGGATTTTGATGCGGTTTTTTTTAATAGATAGAGTGATTCAAGAGGAAGGTTTATATGTATTGTATAACTAGCTTTTGCCGGCGGCTTCGCCCGCGTGAAAATGTCGATTTTCAATACAAACTTTCATCCCCTATTTAAATCTCGGGGTTGAATTTCGAAAAATCCTTCCTTTTTCCTTGTCTACATTATAAAGGGAACCTCTGTGCAAAATTTCAGCTATCTAGGTCCAAGGGTTTGGGATGAGTCAGTCAGTCAATCAGTCAGTCAGTCAGTCAGCAACCACATTAGCCGGAGAACTGTTGCTATCTAAACTAGGCGAAAACAGACGGGAGAGGTGGACGAATACTGTTACTAGCATCGACATGACTCACAACAGTAAAAAGGCTTGGAGTACTATTCGTAAGCTGACCGGTGAGTCCCCCAAACCCGCCCCGCCTAGCCAAGTCACTGCCAACCAGGTAGCACATCAACTACTCCTAAATGGCAGACCAACACGCCGTACGAGTAAGATCCCTAAGTCACAAAATCCTGATGGTGTCTGTGATGATATCAGTAAATCTTTCAACCTTACTGATATCGTTACAGCGATTAGTGGCCTGAAGTAGGTATGGGAAAGCCTCTGGAATCGACGATATATCGGTCGAGCAGCTAAAACAGCTTGGCCCAGTTGCCGTGTCGTGGTTGCTGCAACTTTACAACAACTGTCTTAAATCAGCTTCAATACCCCGTCTCTGGAGGAAATCTAAGATTATCGCAATTCCTAAGCCAGGTCAAAGTCAAAGTCAAAGTCAAAATTATTTATTTGCAACAAATGTGGTACAAAAGATGTTAAAATAATAATTATGTAGAGCAAAGACACATTTCGCCATAAAGTTGGCATGCAAACATTAACTATGATGCTTAGTTCAACACACAGTAACTGTGAAATAAGCATTAAATTAGATAAAAATGTGCGTTTCGATGTTTGACATAGGTACTCAGCACAAAGCAAATTTTGCTGTTAACATTACAAAATAAACAAACAAAGAAATTTTTAACACAAACATAGAGAAAAAACCGGCCAAGTGCGAGTCGGACTCGCGCACCGAGGGTTCCGTAAAAAAAATATATTATGTGATGTAACTAAAAATTTATGGTTTTCGTAATTATTCCTTTATCTATGCTATAAAACGTTGCTTCGTACCAAATTTCAAGATTCTGAGTTCACGGGAAGTACCCTGTAGGTTTTGATTCCCTTGCGAGTGTCGAAAATTTGCGGCATAAACGGGAGTATCTTGATGTAACTAAAAATTTATGGTTTTCGTAATTATTCCTTTATCTATGCTATAAGACGTTGCTTCGTACCAAATTTCAAGATTCTGAGTTCACGGGAAGTACCCTGTAGGTTTTGATTCCCTTGCGAGTGTCGAAAATTTGCGGCATAAACGGGAGTATCTTTTGATCGCGTTGACTTAGAAGTTTGATTTTTTCACAGCTCCAAGAGACCATAGACTTGAGTATTTGATATGAATTTCAGCTTGATACCTCCACGCGTTCCTGAGAAAAAAGGTCTTGACAGACAGACAGACGGACAACAAAGTGATCCTATAAGGGTTCCGTTTTTTCCTTTTGAGGTACGGAACCCTAAAAATCAAAGATAACATAATATAAAATATTTTTGAAATATACAAATACAACATCCTGTAATTATAATTAAGGTAACCTTATAATGCATTGCGGTAATGGTAGGATTTGCAGTTAGATAATTTAAGAAATTCTGCTACGGAATAAAAACTTTGTGAAATAAGCCACTTTTTCAAAACTTTGCAGAATTTCCTGTATGGAAGATCAGTTAGAAACTTTGGTAGAGAGTTAAAGATAAGTGGAGCCATATATACACAATTACGTCTAAATAATTCAATCCTAGGTACTGGCATTGTTAATAAATACTGCGTAACTTTACGTTTATTAATATTGTTTTTTGATTCAAATAGTGAAGAATTAGTTTTAACAAATTTAGCTATTTCGTATATATAAATACAAGGAACTGTTAGAAGATTATGTGATTTATACACTGGTCTGCACGAATCAGTCCAGTCCATATTAAAAATTGTGCGTATGCATTTCTTTTGTGCTAACAGAACCCTAGTTATTTCAGAAGAGTTCCCCCAGACAATGATACCATACCTGATGATGGAACAAACATAGGCGTGATATACCATTAACGCAGTTTGTCTGGAGGTCTCATCTTTAACTTTTTTCAAGGCGAAAACGAATCTATTTATTTTTATACACATATCATCAATATGATCTTTCCAAGTGAAATGTTCATCAATTGTGATACCAAGAAATTTTGTTTTATGAATTTGTTCAACTGTTTGATCTTTATGTGAAATTTGAAGGTGTAGATATTTACTTTTCTGTGTTTTAAAATTTAGTATTTTAGTTTTTTCTAAATTAATTTTTAATGCATTTAAATCTAACCATGTAATAATTTTATTCAAGCTGTTGTTTATATTACACTCATGTGATTCACCATTTTTACAATCGTAAATAACGGTTGTGTCATCAGCAAACAAAACACAGTCTTGGTCTATTGCTTGAGGGAGACCGTTCACGTATATAAGAAATAATGGTGGCCCTAAAATGCTTCCCTGCGGAACACCAAAGTAATTGTATCGTGGTTGGGAATCAAAGTTGGTGATACCATTAGTTTTGTCGTCGAATTTAGTGATTCTTGTTATTTGTGTACGATTTGAAAGATACGATTTGAACCACTCTAAGGGTAAAGCAGCAGATGATCCTAAAAACTTTCGCCCTATCTCTCTACTATGCCACACGTATAAACTCTTTGAGAGACTGCTGCTGAACCGTCTTACGGGCGTCATTGATCCGAAATTAATTCCCGAGCAAGCTGGTTTCAGACCCATCAAGTCGTGCAGTAACCAAACTCTTAAAGTGGCTCAACACATTGAGGATGGTTTCGAGAGGGGAATGGTCACTGGTGCTGTATTCGTGGACCTATCAGCTGCCTACGATACAGTTAACCTCAGGCGGCTGCTGTGGAAGGTGGAAAACTTGATTAGCGATCACAATTTCATCCGCATTCTTCGAGAACTTCTCCACAACCGCCGATTTCAAGTCCACCTTCTCTCGGAAAAAAGTCGTTGGAGAGCCCAAAAAAACGGCCTTCCTCAAGGTAGCGTCCTGGCACCGCTCCTTTTTAACATATATACCAACGACCAGCCATCCAGCTCGCATACGACGCGCTTTATGCAGACGACCTTGCCCTTACCTCCCAAGCCACCACCTTTGAAGAGGTTGAGGTGTCCCTGTCAGAAGCACTTCGTGACTTAACCACATACTACCACGCTAACTCACTGAAACCTAATCCGAGCAAAACGCAGTCTTGCGTATTCCATCTTCGCAATAGAGAGGCGAGCCGCAAACTCAACATCGTTTGGGATGGGGTACCTATCGAGCACAGTAACTTCCCAAAATATCTCGGTGTTACTCTGGACAGGTCGCTTACATTCGGCAAGAACTGCAATAATATCAAGCAGAAGGTTCACTCCCGCAACAGTCTTTTACAGCGACTAGTTTCGTCAAAGTGGGGTGCTTCGCCAGACGTTATGCGGACTACTGGACTGGCGCTATCCTTCTCTGCGGGTGAATTTGCTTGCCCCGTGTGGAGTCGATCAGCCCATGCAAAGTTAGTGGATACAGCACTGAATGAAACGTGCCGGATAATCACTGGCTGCCTCAAGCCGACCCCGGTACAGATGCTGTATCCATTGGCAGGCATAGCGCCACCAGTAGTTCGCAGAGCGGTGGCGAGCTCTAGTGAAAGAACCAAAATGGTCTCCGACGCTAGACACCCTCTGCACAATAACATCATAGTTCCGCAAAGGCTGAAAAGCCGCAACAGCTTCATGAAGTGTGTACCCCCGCTCACTGGCGAACGCCCTAAGGAAAGACTTAAGTTGTGGCGAGATAGTGTTGCCTTACCCAACCCATTTGTGCCACTTGCCGAAAATCTTCCACCTGGACACGAGTTGCCATGGTTAACCTGGAAGTCTTTAAACAGACTCCGGACACAGGTAGGCCGAAGCAAGGAAAACCTGTTCAGGTGGAGATTCATAGACGACTCTGCCCTGGAGTGTAAATGTGGTCTTGCCCCACAGACTATGGAGCACTTGATATCGTGTCCAGCCTGTCCTGCTACTTGCACATCACAGGAGTTGATGGAGGCTACTGAAAGTGCCGAAATCGTCGCCAAATTTTGGGCCGCCTCAATTTAATTGTCATCGACACGCTAAGAAGAAGAAGTCAGTCAGTCAGGACTTCTCTTTTTATTTATATAGATAACATTCATTTGCACCAGTGCGAAGCCGGGGCGGGTCGCTAGTAACATAATAATATAATTCCGGTTAGACTGGAAGCCTACCCTAACATATTTAGGAAAAAGCTGAGCAGATGATGAATGATGATGATAAAAAATATCGTTCTTCGTGTCCATCTGTTTGACGGCGTAGATTTTCCTTGTTACCTAATTTCTGGATTTTGATGCACGTTTTCCGTCTTTTATAACTTTTATTCCGGAAGATTTAAAACATTATTAAGTTTTTAATAATTCTTAATAAACTTGCTACCGCACTCAGAGATGTTTAATTTTTACTTAAACCGTCACTTAGTAAAAGGTTTTGTATGTCAAATCTTGGGTCTGTCTCCACCGATCCCGGGATCCAAATGACGGCTCAAATAATGAATAAACATTTTTGAGTACGGCAGTTAATCTAATAAATGAGTAATATTTGATGTACACGAACTCAACAAAACATCCTGGAAGTGAAGTGTTTGAAGTAAGTAATACAAATATTATAGAATGCATTTATTTAGGTGTTGTCGTTGTCATCTGAAAATTAATAGAATTAGGGCCGGTTTCACCGGTTACGGATAAAGTGTCAGATAGTTATCTGACAGATAATGCTATCAAAAATTGTAGTTTATCTGGCAGATAAGTTCCTGATAGGCTATCCGGGACTTTATCAGCAAGTGGTGAAACCGGCCCTTATACTCATAAACAGGGTTACTGGTAACTCGACGTATTCCTTGCAGGACGTAACGTTTTGTAATATTTGCCATTACTTACTTGTTAAAAAAAAATTATGGCGCAAAAAAAAGTAGGTACTACGCTAGATGTACAAATGACTAGAAAATATCAACCGGGAATAAATTCAGATTCCGTAGAGCAGCTGCTACTGAGAAACCAAGTCGTCCGTCTGATTCATTCATTAAATATCCCGCCCCGTGCGAACCCAGGGCAGGTCGTCACAAGTGTAATAACAATATACTTGTACACCACTACACAATAAACATAATTATTAATTAATGTTTCCTAATCGTTTAAAACTCATAAACAAGCTTTGCCAATACATTCTCGTAGCTGTAAGAAATACATGATCAGGATTGAATGGTGATGCATGACGAGCGCGCGGCTGAATAAACCATCGCGAGGATCAATCTTCAGGTTAAGCCGCACTTGCCTTGGTTGGTACTACGTGGATAGGTGATCACCGAGTATTTACCGAGTATCATCCGAGTCTCGGGAATAACGTAAACGTTATTCCCGAGACTCGGATGATACTCGGTAGTATATACGGTATACTCGGTGATAGTCGATGGTCCCGGATATCATTTTTTTAATTGTTTAAAAAACGTTGCCCCACAGGATTTTCTCCTGTATCGTGGGTGCATTCACAAACATTTAAACACACATAAACAAATACCCAGACCCGGAACAACTATCTGTATCTAGGTCATACAAATATTTGTTTCGTGCGGGGATCGAACCCGCGACAAGCAGTTAGCAGCGCAGCAGTCCATTACTTGAGATCTTTGACAGTAGGTACAGGTACTTAGTAGTGGCCTGAAAGTCTCACAATCAGTCTTACCAAAGAGTATCGTATTATCCAACTAACTGGATTGCCAGATGGTGATGGTCGCCGATGTACACAACTCATAGGGCAGGCCTTTGATGAAAACGAGGACTTTGATGGACTTTCGGCTGAAATAGTGCCATGATGAAAACTCACAGAGGCTATTTTAAGTTCGGCTAGAATTTATTTCCTTGAATGACTTCGCAAGAAACGCGCGTGATTAACGTTTCACGTTTAAACGAAAATAACATTTTGGAATCCCTAATACTATTATCTCAAAGTAGAAATCATTATTTCCCAAAAATTCAAAAGCCGTTTTCAACTTTAAATACTAAGTCTATACCATAGTTTTGCTCGAGACTGTCAAGTACACCCACATAATATAGCCTATGCATGATATGTAAGCCTTTCTCGATCCACCGGTAACAAATCCTAACTCCGGCCCGCAACGCAACACAACTAAAGAAAGAAATTACATGGTGACTGTTCCTAAATTACCCCAGGCTGATAAAAAATTAGTTTTTCCTAAATATATTAGTAGGTACTAGCTGTTGCTAGCGCTTCCCCCGCTGCAATGCAACTCGAAAATTATCACACAGGAAGATAAAATCGGGATAAAAACTATCCTATGTGTTAATTCAGGTTATAAACTAGCTGTGTACAACCAAATTTTATCCAAATCCGTTCAGTAGTTTTTGCGTGAAGAGTAACAAACATACACAGTCAAGAGTGAAGAGTAACGAACTCACAATTTCGCATTTTGAATATTTAGTAGGATTACAATGGGTTTCTAAGGAAAAACGAAAATGTTATCAGCCTGGGGTAATTTAATAACAATCACACATGTGTGGAAAAATCTATAACTTCCTAAGTAGTAAATAAAGTACTTATGACTGAAACTCGAGGAGGCTCTGATATTTTCATTGTCAATATCGAACCAACCAAGGATCCGTTGTTGATAGCTAATTGAACTGTGAAATATTGTAATCTGTGGATTTTATCACTTTGTATGTAAGTGTTTATTTTGTTGAAGTGGTCAACATGTTTACGGAATGACAAGGTAACGATATCTTCCAAAACGTATTAGCGCAGGTATTAGGTAGACCCGCGTGCTGTATTACGGCTCCTCGCTTTCGCACATCGGTGGTATAACTTTTCTGTGATATTGCGCTGGTTACTGTTATTGATCACGATCATCACCACAGCTGGGAAAACGCCTATTTTCATGACTTTCACTTTTCTAGAGCCCTGACACAGCTAGGTGTCGCGGCAGACCTAGTCGAAGATGGTGGGACGATATGGATAAGCCTAGCTACATGATTGTGTACCACATTAGCCTTGGGTCGAAACTTTTCTGATTTAAACTGTATTTAACTTAGACCGATCTACTACTACAAGATCTACGTCATACAATTATTTTATTCAAAGTCAAAGTCAAAAATATTTATTTCAAGTAGGCCAGTAACAGGCACTTTTGAATAGTCGAATTAAACTAACTGCGGCACTCAGAGATATCCAACGATTGCTCAAGCCGCCACCCAGCAAAGGCCTGACATAGTTTTGTATGACAAAACTGCCAAAAACCCTTACCAAGCGACGGCCCAAGCAACCACTGAAGCTCTCCGAGTGCGGCAGTAAACTACTGAACTACTGAAGCTAAATAAACTAAGCTACAGTCCCAGTCATAAGGCATAATAACTCGTGAGTGTACTGTAGTTGCCAATTCCAAAGCGTTGGTCTCATGAGAAGAATGGCAAGAAACTTCATGGACACTCTTTTAAAATCGTTTGGGTTTACAATGTGTTCAAGGTACAAACATAATCTTGGTATAATACACACATGAAGACTATGCAGATTAGTGTTTGAGATGGTCTTTTGAAGAAAGCACCACACAGATTTGAGTGGACCCGTCCAGTCAGTGCAAGCATTTGTCAGTTATCGTGGAGCTCGACTTATAACTCAAGGAGCTCAACGTCACGACGAAAAATACCAAAGAAAGGACATTTGGGTGGGTCGCTTAAAGTACTCAAACTGCCAAACAATCGTCCACACGGTCCTCACATTCACAATATGAAAATAATAATAAAATACATGAAGATCATGCAGATTAGTGTCTGAGATGGTCTTTTGAATAAAGCACCACACAGATTTGAGTGGACCCGTCCAGTCAGTGCAAGCATTTGTCAGTTATCGTGGAGCTCGACTTATAACTCAAGGAGCTCAACGTCACGACGAACAATACCAAAGAAAGGACATTTGGGTGGGTCGCTTATAGTACTCAAATAAATAGTTAAAATTAGAGAAAGACCCACATGGTCCTCACATTCACAATATAAAAATAATAAAATATTTGTCATATTAAATAATCATGTCAAGTTATTAAATGTCAATATACACAAAACTAAATGAAAAATAAAATATTTAACAAGTAAATATTGATCAAAAAAGCAAAAAATAATATCATACTTAAAAAAGTAAATAATGTCATTGTGTTTAAAGAAAAATCATAAAATGTCAAATTGTAAAAGGATTGTAAATAATGTATAAATAATTAAAATGTCAAAGTGTAACAAATAAAAAGGTACAATTAATAAAAAGATATAAAATCAATTCACCTTCAATTCAAATTGGAGCAGTTCAATCCCAAGCTTTTTTGTCCTCTATATAATCTTTAACAGCATAAAAAGCTTTCTGGCAAAGTTTACGTTTTATAAAAGATTTGAATTTATTAATGCTTAAATTTTGAATGTCGCTTGGAAGTTTATTATAAAAGCGAATACATTGGCATCTAAATGATCCACCTATTTTCTTGAGCCTTGTTGTGGGTACAATAAATTTATGTTTATTTCTTGTATTTATATTGTGAATATCACTATATTTCTTAAAAAGCTTAATATTTTTGTGAGCATACAAAAGATTTTCATAAATATATTGAGAAGGAACAGTCATTACATTAATTTCCTTAAACTTTTCTCTAAGAGAGTGTCTCGGACTCAATTTATAAATTGATCTAACCGCCCGCTTTTGCAGCATTCCCCCACAACAGAATGCCGTACGACATTACGCTATGAAAATAACTGAAGTACACTAATCGGGCTGTCTCTACATCGGTTAAATTACGAATTTTTCTAACTGCGTATGCCGCGGAGCTCAGTTTCTTCGACAATTTATCTATATGGGGTCCCCACTAAAGTTTAGCGTCTAAAGTTAAACCCAAGAACACCGTGCTATCTTCCGGATTCAACTCTTCGCCCTTCACCAACACACAAGTTTTATTATTTAGACATGTGACATATAGCTACCAACCCGCACTTTGCCCGCGTGGTGGATTATAGCCCATTCCACTCTAGACCTGAGTCCCTGCAGTGGGAATATTACTGGCTGATGATGATGAATTATTCATAAATTCAATATTAAAGCTCACAAGCCTAAGCCATTGGGTTTTTAAGCCAGATTGTTTGCATTAAATCAGTTCCTCATATACGGAAATGAGCACTAAGTTAGGATTGTAGTATCTAAGTACCTACATATTCTATGAAATTGCGTCATTAAACACTGTCAACAGGAAATACCATGGCAGACCGCGTTTTTAACTAAAAAAAGACGGGTTGCACTCCGGGAGTGCCGGCAGAAGTGAAAACTTGATTATTAACGTTGAGCATGTTTGATATTTTGGAATGGTTAGGGAATAATTTTGCACCAATTGCTTTAACAGTATAAAAGTACTATCATTTATGTGGTAGAATACAATATTGATTTATTGCGCTATCGTACACAAACATGACAATTTATATTACATTAAAAATTTAACACTTTAAAACTATTACAATTATTTTACATTAAAAAGTTTATCTCTCCGAAAAATCAACTTTCATCCATAATTTCAACGACTTTTTCACCATCATCATTACCAGAACTATCATCGCCAATCTCTAAAACTGATACGATAGGTTTATGGTAGCTGAAGTAAGAAACGAACAGTTTTGATTCGAACCTATTTAAATGTCTAATAAAGACCGCATCAATAGTAGTTTTGTATTTCGTTGTGCTAAGATTGCGATCATTCGACATAGTTAAACCAAATTCATTATTTAAAAATTCAATTATTCCGCCATAACTATGCTAACCCATTTATTTTGTCTTTCCCTGTCCTCCGATCGGAACTCCGATTGGTAGGAGGAGCGGGAATATTTTTTCCCATGCCTCCGATTAAGCATCATAAAAACATTGTACAGTCTAGTTCAAAATAAATTATTTTTGTATTTTATTGACTGTACAGTCGACATCGTTAACGTTCAGGGTCAAAATGTCCAACTCCCACACGACTAGTCTAAGATCGATAGTTTCCGAGATATAGCCGTTTCAATTTTGACAGCTGTCATCCGAAATGTAGATCTCATTGAGATCTATCACTTGTCCCTACACACAACTAGTCTAAGGTCGATAGTTTCCGAGATATAGCTGTTTCAATTTTGACAGCTGTCATCCGAAATGTAGATCTCATTGAGACCTATCACTTGTCCCTACACACAACTAGTCTAAGGTCGATAGTTTCCGAGATATAGCCGTTTCAATTTTGACAGCTGTCATCTGAAATGTAGATCTCATTGAGATCTATCACTTGTCCCTACACACAACTAGTCTAAGGTCGATAGTTTCCGAGATATAGCCGTTTCAATTTTGACAGCTGTCATCCGAAATGTAGATCTCATTGAGACCTATCACTTGTCCCTACACACAACTAGTCTTAGGTCGATAGTTTCCGAGATATAGCCGTTTCAATTTTGACAGCTGTCATCCGAAATGTAGATCTCATTGAGACCTATCACTTGTCCCTACACACAACTAGTCTAAGGTCGATAGTTTCCGAGATATAGCTGTTTCAATTTTGACAGCTGTCATCCGAAATGTAGATCTCATTGAGACCTATCACTTGTCCCTACACACAACTAGTCTAAGGTCGATAGTTTCCGAGATATAGCCGTTTCAATTTTGACAGCTGTCATCTGAAATGTAGATCTCATTGAGACCTATCACTTGTCCCTACACACAACTAGTCTAAGGTCGATAGTTTCCGAGATATAGCCGTTTCAATTTTGACAGCTGTCATCCGAAATGTAGATCTCATTGAGACCTATCAATTGTCCCTACACACAACTAGTCTAAGGTCGATAGTTTCCGAGATATAGCTGTTTCAATTTTGACAGCTGTCATCATTATTATTATTATTATTTTTGGTTCTTTTTGTTTCTTCTCATTTAAGAGAGCATATTAAGAAACCTTACACGCGGGTCGAAACCAAGGATGTAAGGTATAATTTAGATAGAGAAAGTGGATGATAATGTGGAAGAAGTCAGAAACTTTCGGGTTATTCGACAGGTGTTGAGAATGGTGGCTTTTTGTAGCATGTAGAGTGTGTGTATTATTATTAATTATTATTATTATTATTATTAATTATATTATTATTATTAATAATTATTATTATTATTAAGCGCCCTGCGCTGCCTAAACGAAACAGTAGGCCCAGGCATACATTTTCGCCGCGCCGTAGAGAGGGGATAGCTGTCTACTCTCCATCCGTCTTACGCTTTTTCGATCAGGGTCACGTGGTCACGTGTCCTGACGCGAGTTTAAGATTTTATACCCATCACAGAACAATTTCCCAAAGTGCTCAACGCCGCTAAAGAAGTTTTCACTTCAAAAAAAGGAAAATGGTTCACTTCTTATTTCTTAAAAACCTACCTGTGATGAAACGTCAGAGGTTATTTGTGTAAACATTACGCATAGCGGTTCCAATCTGATAATTAACCAATAAAGAAAAACCTGCAGGAAACTCCACAGCAAAGTAATTTTTTTTATTCAAATTTGTATAAAAATATTGTAAGTACTCAATTTTCAAGTTACAGCATTTCTAGTATGCGAGGACAGTTTAGACCTGATAATAAGTAGGTTCCTGAATACTATTGTACAGACTGGATACTGGACTATAATACTTATGATCCTTACGGACGTCATTTCACGTTCATAAAATAATCCTATCCCAACAACACTGGTAGCTTTTAGACAGTATGGGCTGAACCAAAAATAAACTATTTCAATTATTTCCTACACAGAAAAAAAACGATAATAATTGCATACAGAAACCTGAAAAGAAATCAGCAACACCATGCAGCCAGATGGAGCCAGGTGGATGAACAGATTTCCCGTCATTAGCACGCAAATAGGACTAGTCAAAATTGTATTAACTTAAATAACCACAGGCTCTGAGGTCACTATCTCTTTTAGTTCAGACATTGGTCTAGTCATATGAGGATCATGAAGAGTAGAAAATAACATTAGGGACTTAGCAAAATATTTATCTTCGCCAATATTTTGCTTAATCATTACCCTTCCTTTTGGCTTCGCCGTAGTCGGGTAAAAATTAGGTATGAGTTAAAGATGCAGTTTCCAGTTATTTTTCGCAGATTATGTACGAATATACACTAGTACATCAATCTACACGAAACTGTACAATTTTCTTAATAAACATAAGGTTCAAGGTTGATTGGGAAAGTTCTAAAAAACAAAATCAAAATTAGAAAATCTTTTAAAGAAATTTGACTGGTTGTAGTAACTTGATATGCTGACTAAAAAAAAGGAAACACACACACAAAAAAAACACCTATTCTATTGACTACCTACCTACCTACCTACGAGACCTAGGCCAAAATACCTTGCTAATGGCAACTAGCAGCTAACTTCTGTATCACTAAGAATGCCATGAAGCAGCAGCAGCATCAGGTATCAGTGGCATGCGACTACGGCTGTCCTCTATAATAATTTTACTTATACTACGTTAAATTGAAATATCAATATTATCTACTTATCGTAAATATAAGGCGTCGTCGGTACTATAAGATTATCAGGTCACAATAAATATTTTCTTGTTTTCTACTTTTAAGGCCGCGGTTTTATACGTAAGTCTGCGATATCTTTAAACTTATTTTAGGCTATTGCATAGCTTCTATCGCGGGCCTTGAGCGTGGAGAGCGAATCCAGAAATTCCGTATGGAAATATTCAACCAGGTTGCTATGGTTACGGAAAATAACAAGGTTGTCAACTGAGGTTGTCAAATTAAATAATTAATTATTTGCATAAGTTGATAAAAAATGCTATGCAATAGCTTTATTCTTAGCTTCCTTTTTGAAGGGGCTACGGCTAGTACCTTTACACAGGTAATGCTTTATATTGCTGCAGCTTCGACAAGTTGTCCAAAATTTCAACGCCATCAAAACGCAAGTGTGTCTGTTCACCGCCAAAAGGAGTCTGTTTAATCTGGCCCCTACTTTCCGGAGTGCGTCTGTACACGTTACTGACAGTCTCGAGCTTCTTGGCACGAAGTTGAGCGCGAATCTGAACTTCGGCGCCTACATGATACATCGAGTCGAAAGCTCAAACTGCGGCGAAAAAGCTGGCCATCCTAAACAAGGTTAAGCGGTACTTCAAGCCTGGACAGCTTTCAGTATTATATAAAGCTCAAGTCCGGTCTGGCATGGAGTATTGCTGTCACCTTTGGGATGGCTCAGCCAAATACCAGCTTGCCACACTTGACTCTGTAGAGCGCAGAGCCAGGAGACTAATTGGTGACGATAAGCTGGTTATCAAGCTACATAGCCTGGCCCACCGTCGCAAAGTCGCATGTCTGTCGGTCTTCTACAGGCTGTACTTCGGAGAGTGTGCGCAAGAGCTCCACGAGCTGATCCCACCATCTCCCTTCTTCCATCGGGAGACTAGACGTACTGCAGGGTACCACCGATACCTAGTCGACATTCCACACATTCGAACGAAGCGCTTTGCTGGGTCCTTTATTATGCGCACAGCCAAGGAGTGGAATTCCCTGCCTGCGTCGGTTTTTCCGAGTTCATATAACCCTAATCTGTTTAAGTCGCGAGTAAACAGGCTTCTACTGGGTAAGCTCGTTCCATCGTCGACATCATCTATGCCCTTAGGGCAAGATTGAAGTCAAGAGCAAGCCCATTTATAATAAAAAATAAAAAAATAAAAAATAAATGGCCGAGATACCCAGTGTGACTCGTGTGTAAGTTGCAGTTGGCCCAAGAACGAAAAGACCTTGAAAAAAAAATTAAAAGGCGTACGTTTATGTATGTACTCGTATCTATGTCAATCCCCATTCCAGAGAGACTCAAGGCAGAGTCATCAATACCAGGTTCAATTAGCTAAGTAGGTGGGTATATACCTCTGGCTAATCGCTGAAGTACGGATTTGAACGGTAACTGGTGTTAATTGCGATCATTACCGTTTCTTATTACCGTCGGAAAATCACCCAAATGTGGGCCATGGAAGATTTTAATGGAACTTGACGTGAAATTATTGCTGAGCTGTTGTTGACTGAAACACCTCGGTTTTGTTCAATAAACTACTTAGTGCGTGTGTAGTGGTTGCTGAGCATGAGGTCTTAGGCTTGAGGTCGATTCCCAGGCCGAGCAAAGTGTTATTGGGATTACATTAGGAAGTTTTCCGTAGTACTTAAACATGGAGTCTGGATTTGTGCCCCGTTGATGGCATTAGGCTCGCCACTTTTACATGGTACTTAAATGTAACTAGCGAAATGGGGGTGTACTAATAGGTGTACCGCTGCCTAACCCTTCGGAGATTACAAGCGTTAGGTATGTTATATTACGGTAAACTTAAGAGTTTAAGTAGCTTGGCAAATTATATTTAAGGTGAAGGACCTGACTGAGGTCGCAGTCTCTGAAGTTTAAACACCCGAAATGAAATGATCTGGGCCCCGAGTCTGCTATTCAAATGGTGTCAAAATGGTCAATCATTGATCTCATAATTTTTGATTTTAACAACACCAAACTTGTCAAAATCAAAAATTATGAGATCAATGATTGACCATTCTGACCCTATTGAATAGCAGACTCGGGGTCCTGCTGGTTATTAACCGGAGCTACCGACATAACCTGCAGATAAAGAATCATCTAGAGCAGCGATGCCAGACGTATGATAATTATCATACATGTATGATAATTTCGACAGTGGTAAGATGTATGATACAATATGCATTATCATACGCCAAAGTATGATAATTTCCAACATTCTGAACCTTCCTATTTCTATACGCCCAGTTACTTTTTGATAGTGATTTATGAACGCATCTTATCAGATCAAGTATTTTTTTGAACGCGTGCGTAGTGCGCGTGATTTTTCTGTTAAGGGAAACTGATAAAGGGGCTTTACTTTCAGCGCAATGCGTAAAAAACCAGTCAAAACATTGCTGTTATGGTTTCAAACCAACTGATAAAATGCTGTATAGCATGACTTCAGCAGTCATTTATTCAAAAACTACTGACGCTGCTGCAGAGGTTGAATATAATAGTGATTCCGATGATCCCACTCTTTTATAATTATTTATTTTTTTATTATTGTCAAATTTTAACTTCCAAAAATTCCTATCCTATTCCTAATTTAGCAAAATAGCGCATTTCGCGCGGTTTTGGCAGTTGTATGATAATTTTGCATCTGGTATGATAATTTTCGAATGTTGGTATGATAATTCGCTCACACTCGTCTGGCAACCCTGATCTAGAGTCAATGGACTGATGACAGTCTGGCAGATAGGGCAAGCGAAATCAAAGCATTTATTTCAAGTAGACCAGTTACGGGTACTTTTGAATAGTCGAATTATACTGGAGCGAAGGCCGATACATACTTATAGGACTTCTTGATAAACAACATTAGTGGTTTGGTTTTGGAGCGAGATGAATTTAAGGCGGGTCCCGTTACACAACTTCAAGGAGATAGGTTCCGAAGAAGTATAATCGGGACACCGACCTTCAGCTTGATGGTATGCGCTGGAAGTCCACTTGCTGACGGGGAGTTCAGAAATTCCACAGGTAATGTGTGGCGTCATCTTGCTCGACGACAGTGTTTATTGAGGTGTAGACCACTTCATTCCTCTCAATTTCCGAGAGAATGCGTTCGTTAATTGCGGCAGCCTAATCATTTTTGGGCGTCAAAATGGCTCACACACCCGAGAATTCTGCTAGAGCGGTATACGACTGATGTCCCCGTACACACAGCGAATGAGTTCTTCTATGCTGGATACAACTCTACCGAGAGACTCTGGAAGCACCACCTGTCCACCTCTCTCCTCTGGTAGAGTGCCTTCGCCAAGACTTAGAAGGACGTCGGAGAATTCTTGAGCACGTGCATTGCCGCCGAGCCGAGCTCTCATATTAATGGTCAAGCGCAGCGTACTAACTCGTGACCACAACGAAGATCATTTCAACAAAGCATTCACCTCGTCAGCCCTCGATGCCCGCGTCACCACGGGAAGCGTTTGTGGGAAATCGCAGAACTGTGACACCACCCATCAAATGTTCGTTCCTGCGGATGTCCTGCAGGGTTCTGTACACGGCCTCAACTACCTTCCTATTGGCCATCGTACACTCATCCCATACGATCAGAGAGCAATCCTTGAGCACGTGTCCCTTATCACTGTTACGTGACACACCACAAACAGGCGTTTCGACGCTCTCTAAATCGATGGGAATTTTGAACATGGCATGTGATGTTTTGCCACCCGTAAGCAGTGTGGCAGCGAATCCCGACGACGCTACAGCAATGGCAATTTTGCCTTGCCTCCTGACCTCTGCAATTATGCCAGTGGTAACAAATGTTTTTCCTGTTCCACCAGGAGCATCCAAGAAAAACATTTTACTCTGGTTTTGCCCAACGCTTTCAAGGACGGTGTCATAAATTTCTGAAGAGAACAAAGCGACATGACCATTTTGTATGGTGGTCATTTCACCCAGATCGTAAATTGTCTCAGCGATATACCTACTCCTGATTTCCACGGTCTTGATGCGGTGATGATTGGGGAGCTGGTAACCCATATTTGACCAGTGATTGCCGCCGATAGAAATGACCACGTCTTGAAGTGAACTGCGACAGGTGTTCAGCACGCGTTCATCAGTTACTTCGACTTCATCTCCAGTAGCACGCCTCAAAGCTCGTAGAAAATCTTCAGACAGATGATGGCGATACTTCTCCCACAAAGCTACCGGGTTTGCAACTCCACAAACCACCAAGATGACGGCAAACCAATGACGCATGCGGCTGGGACTGTCACTGACGCTCGCCTCCGCGAGGGTGTCATCCCAGTTTTGGTCACCGTCGAGAAGAGGACGTGCTACGCAGGCTGCGCGTTAAGTGGGATATGCCACGGCATCAAATGTCCTCAGAAAGGCGAAAGACGTGTGAAGTAACGACCGCAGAAAATAGCATTCGCCATTGTTCGGTTGCACGTTATAAACTGTACACAATGCGGTGTCCTTGAAAATTCCCGGAAAACCTTCCACAGCACCTCCTCGTCGACGTTGGTTAAAAACACCCTTTTGCTTGACGTACGTGTAATATGAAGACCCTAAATAAGGGACCTCGCAAACTGGTCGACTTCACAGAGCCTGAAACATGCCAAAAGTTTTTTCTAAAGTTGTTTCCTAAACTGCCTCGTTGGTCTAGTGGTCGCAAGCTCGACTGCAGAGCGTGAGGTCCTGGGTTCGATTCCCGGGTCGGCCAAAAAGTGCTATTGTGTTTTTCACATATGAATGTAACCTTCAATATTAATTAAACGAATTTGTTGTTAAACTTTCTTTAATTTTTGAGAAAAGCATTATACAAACCTCAACCAGTAAGAAAGCCATCCTGGCCTCGTATATAACCAGACCTCACCTGCGGTTCGGTCCGGTTAACTCATACTTGGCCAGGAAGGCTTACTTACTGGATTCTGCAGTAATGTACTATTTCTCAAAAATGGTATGTAATGTTGCCATAACATCTCTAAAAAAAACTGAAAAGCAAAAAACAAGCACATTTTAAATTAAACAAAACTTGGAACCAGGCGGGGTTCTATTTTAGTTCTATGTTTTTCATTTCATAATTTAATATCAATCTAATGAACCCCGCCTGGTTCCAAGTTCTGTTTAATTTAAAATGTGCTTGTTTTTTGCTTTTCAGTTTTTTCAGTCGGGTTTTTTAGTTTTTTAACTACTTACTTTTTTTTTATTTCCAACTTTTTAGTTCTTTTGTTTGTTCTTTCGTTGGTCGTGTAAAATTCTTCGCAAATGATTTAACTTTTGTGCTTGTTTATAGGATTTGTCACTTAAAATTTCTTGTAAACATATAAGTGTTATATATTTTTGTAATCTCCCTTTAAAACTCTTTATTTTGATACCCTACTCGATGGTATAGGAAAAAAAAATTTTTTTGAACTCCGCGATTTGGCCCCAGAAATCCGCAATTTTTCTTTGTTTTTTAATTTTAATGTAGCCTATAACACTCGCGCCATCAAGACGAATCTAACGATGCATATTTCATTCAAATCCCTTCATCCGTTTAGGAGTTTTGAGGGAACAAAGAAACGGACATACATACATACATACTTACATACATACACGTCAAACACATAACCCTCCTTTTGGGCTTCGCCGCAGTCGAGTAAAAAGTATCCAGAAAGTGAACTTTACCGGAGACTTATTCACAACTGTCCAGTAAGAAGCGAGATTTTAAATTTGGAATCTCCTACTGTCCAGTAAGTAAGTATGTATGTAATTTACTTACTTGACACTAGGTCATCCTCTTTAGATCTGCTTAGAAAAAAAAACATAGTACCAGACACAGATTAGAGTTTAGCCATTATAACATGGTTATAGAAGGGAGGTTCCAAATATATATCTATCTCTCTTTTTTGTATGACATTTATAGTGTGGGATTTTATGTATTTAGTAATTTCAGTTTATTAAAAAGTTTTTTCTAAAGTTGTTTCCTAAACTGCCTCGTTGGTCTAGTGGTCGCAAGCTCGACTGCAGAGCGTGAGGTCCTGGGTTCGATTCCCGGGTCGGCCAAAAAGTGCTATTGTGATTTTCACATATGAATGTAACCTTCAATATTAATTAAACGAATTTGTTGTTAAACTTTCTTTAATTTTTGAGAAAAGCATTATACAAACCTCAACCAGTAAGAAAGCCATCCTGGCCTCGTATATAACCAGACCTCACCTGCGGTTCGGTCCGGTTAACTCATACTTGGCCAGGAAGGCTTACTTACTGGATTCTGCAGTAATGTACTATTAATAAACTGAAATTACTAAATACAATCATAAAATCCCACACTATAAATGTCATACCAAAAAGAGAGATAGATATATATTTGGAACCTCCCTTCTATAACCATGTTATAATGGCTAAACTCTAATCTGTGTCTGGTACTATGTTTTTTTTTCTAAGCAGATCTAAAGAGGATGACCTAATGTCCAGTAAGTAAATTACATACTTACTTACTGGACAGTAGGAGATTCCAAATTTAAAATCTCGCTTCTTACTGGACAGTTGTGAATAAGTCTCCGGTAAAGTTCACTTTCTGGATACTTTTTAGAGATGTTATGGCAACATTACATACCATTTTTACCCGACTACGGCAAAGCCAAAGGAGGGTTATGATTTTGACTGGCTATGTATGTATGTATGTATGTTTGTATGTAAGTATCTTCATCTGTTCCCTCATAGCTTCTAATCTACTTATCGGAACTCGACATATGAGGTATCGTTAGAACCGTCTTAATCTTCCGCTGAACATAGGCTACGTGACGTGTCACAAAAAGCGATTTGGCGCCCTCTAGCGGACAAAAAGTAAGGCTTAAAAAATAAAAATGGAGATAAATACGCCGTGTTTGGTATCATTTGAAAGGGCCTCACTTGTACATTTCCAAAATATTGCTCAACTTAAAAATCACGCCCTCTAGCGGACAAAAAGTCAAGAGTAAAAAAAAAATTAACACCAAAATTGTTTAAATAAAAAAAAGTAAAAAACTAAAACCCGACTACGACAAAAAAAACGACGCTGAAAAAGTATTTAACAAGATTTTCAGGATAGAACAAAAAGAAAAGCCGTAGTCACACGTTATAGGTACCAACCTAAACACTTTAATACCGTGTGACTACGGCTTTTCTTTTTGTTCTATCCTGAAAATCTTGTTAAATACTTTTTCAGCGTCGTTTTTTTTGTCGTAGTCGGGTTTTAGTTTTTTACTTTTTTGAGAAAAAACTTAGTGATCGATGATGTGATGATTTGCATTGTAATATTGTCACCATATCTGTCAGGCAGCGCTGAATTTAATTGTAATAAATGTGACGTTACGACTTACGCTTATAATTACCTACACTAAGTATTACTGTTGTTGTTTTTGTGGAATTTTATCAAGGAAATACCTCAAATAAAACATATAGAAATGAATTTTCATCGTAATAGACGTCACATCAACCAATACAATGGCAGCTGTATATATGTACGTAAGCAACAATTATTAGAATACCATAATATGCTTTCAACAGCACCTTCGCCTGCGTAAATTCTGTGTTGATAACCCGTGTGAATGTAGGTAGGTAGAAGCACTTTATTTTTTGGTATCCCATTTTGTCCCACTCCTGGGCAAAGGCCTCCCACATTTTTTTTTGGGTGGTGGGAAATCCTCAAATAACCCCACCCGTTTTGAGCAGAGCGAAAGGGAGTGTCAGACTTCTACTGACTAAAAACCACCCATGTTCCTTCTTAGCCCTTGTGCCGAGGCCGCGGTATCTCTTTCGAACAAACCGCAGCCACGACGGGCGACACCCTTCCATGAAGGCGTCACCCATTCCTTTTAGTTCTTACGATGGTGTACTTTGTCTCGTCAGTTGGTAGTTCTCCTCAGTCGGCCGCGACCCCGTCTAGCTGTGTCATGCAGGGGCCAGTGTTGCGAAATTCGGGCTCACAGTTGCGGTACCGGCAGACATGGCCTGCTCAGTCCCATTTTAGTTTCGCTGATTTATAAGTAAGTAACGTCGACAATTTTGAGTTCTGTTGTGATTTTTTATCCAGTCAGTTATTTTTACATTCAGTATAATACCTATGCTGCGCTCCATCGCTCGTTGGCAAACCATGAGTTTGACTAGGTAAAGGCACTACTGGGTTTAAGAGTAAGGGTTGTTCGAAAGAGACCGCGGCCTCGACACAAAGGTTTAAGAAAGAACATGAGTGGTTTTTAGTCAGTAGAAGTCTGACACTCCCTACCGCTCTGCCCAGAGCGAGAGGAGTCATTTGATGATATCCCAAACTGCAAAACAAAAAAAGGGGCAGCCAGGACACATTGCCCTAGTTGGCAGTGGTGGGATAAGTGCTTCACATATTATATACTATTGTAGTAAGTAGTACCTAATAGTATCATGCGATACTGCAGAACACTGCGAAATCTCACACTAAAATATAAAATCAGAATCATTGTGATTCTGATTTTATATTTTAGTGTGAGATTTCGTTACGATGTAAAAATTGTTACTGAAATAAATTAAATGAAATGGAGTTCTGGAGAGAACTTTCCATGTTAGATGATTAAAAATGATTCGCAACTGTCAATGTTTTGAATCATAAATACTGCTGGAACGCATTTTATTTTTGGACTGCTTTCATATAAATATACATAGAATTACACTAGAATTACTTCATATCGCAAAATCATTATTCTAGCGTCCTGGCCCAATTCGTCCCATTCGTTTATTTTTCCCAAGCCACAGGCTCAAAGCATTACATCAAATCGAGTTTGTAATAATTACACTGGTCAACAGTGGTTTTGGTGCCGAGATACGGATTTTTGATAATGATATATTGAGGAATGAGGTTATACGAGAACGTTGCGGTTTAAAAGAAGATGCAGTGACAAAGATTGAAAAGGGTATGCTTAGGTGGTTTGGTTACGTAGAGAGGATGAGTGAAAGTAGATTAACGAAAGGTATTTACAAGTATTACAAGGCAGATGTGAGTGGCAACGCCGCCGGGAGGGGACGCCCTAGAAAGACATACAATGACCTTATTGGTGATGTTCTTCAGAAAGGACAGGTGCGTAGTACTCGCAACCGGCGCGCGTGTATGACCAGCAGATGTATGAATGTGGTTGAGGCAAAAGGGGTATGTAAGAAGCGTAGCAGGTGGCGTTCTGTGGTTTCTGCCTACCCCCATGGGAAAAGGGCGTGAGTTTATGTTTGTATACGGATTTTATTTTAACTTAGTACCGTATACTAATTAACCTAAATCAAAATTTTTGACTTCCTACGTGTAGTTTTCTAGTTAAGACGTGTACAGTAAAACACAAATTTTCAAAGGCAGCAGGTCTGGTTCTCATGTACTATAGGCAGGGGCGTATTTTGAAATTTAGCGCTCCGGGCCAATAATTTTTGCCGCCCCAGAAGTCAAGAAACAAACGTTTTTATTTAAGTTATTCATGACATGAGGGTAAATGTAGGAGCGAGCGGAGCGAGCTCGAAAATTTTTGCCTCGAAAAAGTAACTCTATTCTTTTATTGATCAAAAAATATATATTTCACTGACTTTTACTACTAATGCATTGAAGGATTGGACAACGAAGAAAACTCGGCGTTAAGAGCGAGCGTAGCGAGCTAGAAAATTTTGCATTTTGCATTTCCAGATAGGTTCGATTTTTTTAACGTAGAATAGCATGTGGTGGGCGGCAGATTAGAAGGATATTTAATGCTTGTTCATTTGATTTTTGGGGCGGCATACGGCAGACTAGAATATACGTAAGGCTAGTTCGAAAAACCACATCAGGGCGGCGGCGAAGAAAATACGCTCTGCTAAACTCTGCTTGGTTGTCTTTATTTTTACCCGACTACGGCGAAGCCAAAAGGAAGGGTAATGATTTTGGCAGTCTATGTATGTATGTATGTATGTTCCACCGTAGCGCCTAAACTACTGAACGGATTTTAATAAATTAGGTGTCAATAGATTCGTAAGAATAGCCCGGGTGACATAGGCTATATAAATTTTTAAATTCTTTTTATGACGGAATTTAAATGTCAAAAACTTACCTCGAAAAATATTAAATTGAGATAATCATAGCAAGTTTGGTATCAAATGAAAGGTCTTGGCGAGCACATTACAAATATGTATTATATTATAGTTTAAGTACACACAAAAATAAAATTCAAATAAAAAAATTAAGTTCAAAAATCTAAAACCCGACTACTAACAAAATTGCGGTCTTAAAAGTAGAAAACAAGAAAATAATTCTTGTCTGATATTCTTCGTAGTCGCATGCCACCTTGATAATGGCATTTAGCAGCTGACTTTTGTATCAATGAGAACGCCATTAAGGAGCATCAGGTATCAGTGGCATGCGACTACGAAGAATATCAGACAAGAATTATTTTCTTGTTTTCTACTTTTAAGACCGCAATTTTGTTAGTAGTCGGGTTTTAGATTTTTGAACTTAATTTTTTACAACAGTCCAAATGACAATAGTAATTATCTGATCTGATAACCACAACCTGACGTTGCCACCTGGTTTTGTTATGTTAAGTTGAATTGAGATTGTTAAGATAAAAGGTGAGATGTAAAAGTGGAATGAATGGCGCCAAAACCAAAAAAAAATGCAATCGGCCAGAGGCGGCTACGCCGCCCCTGGCGTTCTGGCGCCCCGGGCCATGGCCCGGATGGCCCTAGGGTAAATACGCCCCTGACTATAGGACGTAATTTCTGTACCTGTCTCCAAAGAGTTTTTTTTTAAATCTCGAAGCCATTTCTTCGGCAGACTCTTTAAGTAGTCCTTATCAAATCATTCAATTTATTCATCTTGAATGAAAGGTTTTGTTTCTGTAGATGCCACTGTCACAGTATAAAATATTGTGCCACTTGGTAGACGCTATGCAGCGAAATCACTGTCGCTACTCACTTGATTAATGATTTCGTCAAATGCTGGTTCACGGATCGGATAAAATGTTGGAGGTACTTCCTCTGCATGTGGCAACTGGCAACGGTTTTTCAATCGATTTTATGCCTGGTTAAACCATTTTTAACAACACAGCAGAAAAACAGTCACCGAAGTGATCTTTTAGTTCCTTCCATTGCTTATGCACTCCAAATTTCATACTGCTTATTTTGACCACTGACCTATCGTCTCAAGTGTGCACAGCACATTTTACAATCTTTTTGAGGTATCCAGGACTAGTATTGACAATTCTTGACTACACGTAAGAAAACTAAGAAATTTTGTAACATCTGCTAGGGGTTTTCTATATTTTTTTACTGTGTATTCACCACAAACGTAACAAAACACCTTTGGCATATTGAGACAACTTACTCACGATGCAGATGTGATATTAAAATTAGTTTACTTATAGAAATGTACCGATAACGAAACCAAGCGCATGAAAGTATTGATTATTACAGCCATTTTTTAAAACTCCGGGTAAATCCAAAACTACACGTAGGAAAATAAAATAAAAAATAGTTTTAGTGTTACCAATGGTCACATAATCAAAAACCATTAACGGTATCTCTGCACCAAACATTTTCTTTGATTTTGTTGACCAGTGTTATGAGTTGAGTGTTGGTCACTCTCAACACAGCACATCAACTTTATTTTGACGTATAACGATCACCGGGAGACTGTTCTCTCCTGGTGCTCGTCGTACGTGTGCCGTACGAACACAGTGGGCTCCGCCAGCTAGCCGATCTAACCCCTCCACGCTCTCTGCTCAGCGCACGCGTAGAAGACTCCAAGATACTGAGACTGCGTGTGGTTGGTAAAACTGATTTTACCCAACCATTGCCAACTGCACGCGCGATGTGTTGTGTGCGCCGTGTGGTGTGGTCGCTCGGGCAAGGGACCAAGGGTGTGGTAGGCACATTAGTTTGATTAGTACAAAGAGTATGTAACTTTATTAGTATTTCTTCGACTATTCAAAAGTACCTACCTGTAACTGGCCTACTTGAAATAAATGTTATGATTTTGACAGCCAATTTCCAGATTATTTGAACCGCCAGCCAGTAGGAGTAACATTGGGAGACACTCAATACAACGAACTCAACTCGAAATTACCTGATTTGGGTGTCTTCTTTGGTTCACTTGAACCGACATTTTAAAATTTAATTTTGTTATATACTTACTTACTATCAGTATCAGCTATACTGTTATTGTTATTACCTAGTGTAAGTTAATTTTAATTTTATGATTAATTATTTGATCTCATTAAGTAAAAAAACGTTTTGTTTTCTATAATTTTATGTTTAAATTTCGTTTGTTTAATTTACCGGTCTATAGGTACCTGTAATTGGTAGGTACACACGGCTACACATCAAGCTATACATTTCCAGTTTACGCTGATCTCGCACTGTACGGAAATCCCATACAATGCGAGACCAGCTTATACTGGAAATGTATAGCTTGATGTGTAGCCGTGTGTACTTACATCAGAACCCTAACCGGTATATTTTTATTATTCAGTGTGAAATGTATGATTGTACTGTTGGAAAATGTTAAAAAATAAATAAATATTGTCACTCGGTCATACATATATCGTAGCCTTGACAATTAAATGCCGATGTTAAGGTTGCCATAGTTAGTGATCGAGCAGCGTGTTATTAGCTATTATTGTTATCGACAGACGAGCCCTTGGGTCAATAATATCAGCTGCACCTGGAGTGGGAACCTGCAGTGGGAACAATATAGGCTGATGATGATGATGAAAAGAAATCAACATGTTCTTCATTTCTTCAAGTAGCTGTAGGTTCTTTTTTTTTGTTATTAATTTCTCTATGACTTCTTTTATTTTGCGAACAAAGTTTTTTTTAATGGTTTATTTACATTACAGTAATAGGTCTATGGCGTTTATTGTTAGGTGCTCACACCATAAATCATGTTATTATCTCAGGTTATTATAGGTAATATTCAATGCGTGATGACTTGTAATTGGCTTTCTGGTGACTATGGTTTCCTCTTTTTGTTTGTTTTTAACCCCCGACGCATAAAACGACGGGGTGTTATAAGTTTGACGTGTCTGTGTATCTGTCTGTGGCATCGTAGCTCCCGAATGCATGATCCGATTTTGATTTAATTTTTTTTGTTTGAAAGGTGAATTAGTCGAGATTGTTCTTATCTATGTTTGATAAACATCGATCCAAGATGGCCGCCGCCACAAAATGGCGGAGTACATATTTGTTCACAACTCCTATCAATATGGGTATCAAATGAAAGGGCTTGATTAGTAGAATACTATACAGATACTATAACAAATTTCAAGTCCAATATGGCCGCCACCACAAAATGGCGATTTACATATTATTTTTTCACAACTCCATCAATATGGGTATCAAATGAAAGGGCTTGATTGGGAGAATACTATACAGATAGGTACTATAACAAAATTTAAATCCAAGATGGCCACCATCACAAAATGGCGGATTACTTATTTTTTACAATTCCGTCAATATGGGTATCAAATGAAAGGGCTTGATTAGTAGAAGACTATACACTAAAACAAATTTCAAATCCAAGATGGCCGCCATCACAAAATGACGAATTAGGTACGTTTGTTTTTACAACTCCCTCAATATGGGTAGCAAAAAAAATAAAGGGATTGATTTGTAGAATAATGGTCACTATATTGAAAGGGAATGAGGAATATATACTAATGAAATTAAAACAAAAAAGCTTGAAAATTGTTTTTTGACTTTTACTCCCTTTACACTTGGTCAACCTTTGATTTAATTTTAAAGGGAGTATATAAAACTGGAGAACCAATGTTTTATCTTTATTGAGATGGGGTTTTTTTGTTTTTTTATTAGCTGTAAGTCCAGGTACTAAATAAATAAAATAAATCTGAACTGACAATTACTTCTACGTACGACAGTTTGAGCAAACAGACCAGTTAGACAATCTTTACAACCAGTTAAAAACTTAAATACTTATATTTAGTCAACCTCATACAAGTGTCATAAATAAATGATTGTTGCGTGTCCCATAAATTAAAGATCGTTTCCAAGCGTTTCCCTGCAATCTGCGCGCGCGCATGTCGTTGCCAAGAATAACTCGAACCGACTCGCGCCGGTTTGAGCTGGCTCGCGAGCAATAGGGGGCCAGGGCAATTAGCAGGCGCGCGGCTCACTCAGCGCGGGTAAGTCTTGGGGGCCGCGAGTAGCAAGAATTGAATCAAGAATCTGCACATATTTTTTTTTATCTCGTGGTCTACTTTTGCATATAATCCATCATAACCCAGTTTTAGAACCTGTCTGGACACTATTTGGGATACTGTATGGCTCTTGGAGGAGCTCGTTGCTCGACAAATAGCTTTGCTTTGATTTTCAAGTTAGAGCAGTGCTTGTCAAGATTTGTTTTGTACTGAAATACGCCAATATGTATCGAAACCTATTGCCATAAAATGATAGGTTCCAGGGACTCCAGGATACTAGATTATACCTTCTAGTGTAGGGCCGTATGGTATTCGGAATGAGAAACCTGTTACATTATTTACTTTTACTAAAATTTGATTTAAAAGTTTACTGAAAACGACATCCCACTCCAATCATAGAAACTTCAGGTTATCCAACTTAATACCTAGGTAATCTATTTGTAAACTAACTCTGGAAGGACTGTAGCTGTCCGCCCTAGCTGTCACTGTAACCAATCCCTCGATGGCTACGTACTTGCACTGCTGCTGATTCGTAATCGACAGAGGTTTCGCTTTGAACAGAATTTTATTGATGATGATGAAACTTTTCCGATTTATGATTGGTATTGATGTGTCCAATAAACGTATACCTAGCGTTTTTATTAAGAGGTATACGCCTTCAATATCTGCTTCATACTGGTTATTGTTTTATAGATACTTATACGGTAGGTCATGGATGGTACTTTAGGAAGTTAGTGTTTATTGCTCAAGTACCTTTGCAAAACATACCTACTCTGTCCCCTTACATTGAAGTTGAGTTTTATTGTGCACTTCGTTATCGAGTAATTGGAGCATAATATCAATAAGATGAACAGACCTTCGGCTGCTGGCTGCTGTGCTGCAAATGGGTGGCTTCCTGTTGATGCCCCACATCCTCTATCGCCTTGACTCCAATCAGAGCTCACAATGGGAACACTTAGTTTTTGTATTGCACATACTGGTTGCAGGGATTTTCTCAGCCTAACAAGCCACTTGTAAATTAGTAAATAATAGCGTGACGGATCACAGAGGAAAATAGAAGAAAAAAGCTGACCAAGTGCAAGTAGAACTTGCACACGAAGGGTTCCGTACCATTGTAGTAGATATTGAGAGATTTTCCATGTTATTTTAGCACCATAGACTTCTTAAAGGTTTTCCTGTAATCTATAAGTGTTGAAATAATTTCTGTGTGTTTTTTCAAAATTTTTGCTTTAGTTTCAGTAGTTTCGGAGATAAGGGAGGGGGAATGGTCGGACATACAGACAGATCGACGAGTGATCCTTTCAAGGTACTGTAATAGTGTAGCGCCGACCCCAAGTAACACATGACAAGGGCAGGATGATGATGATGATGATGAACAGGCTTTCAAATACAAACAACTGCCTAAATATTTTTTAACCGACTTCTAAAAAAAGAAGGAGGTTCTCAATTCGGATGTTTGTATTTTTTTTAATTTTTATGTTTGTTCGGGCATAACTCCGTCACTTGCAAACCGATTTGAAAAATTCTTTTTTTTGTTGGAAAGGGTATATAGTATAGGCCGAAAAATCCCATAATTTTTTTATCGAAATCGGACAAGCGGTTTTTGAAAAATCAACAACACTAAAAAAAAACTACATTGTCCACATTGACCCATGAGGGTCACACACGCCAAGGGCTTTTCTTGTGGGGTTTCAGTCTCGGGTAAGGGTGCTGCTGCTGGAGAGGACAGCAAAGAACAGGGTGACTCGGATCAAGATTTCTATTTGGGAACGAATTTAAAGTTACAGGCTCCGTTGAGCGAGCACAAACAAACAAAAAATAAAACTGACTTCAAAAAAAAAACAAAAAAGTGAAAAATAAACTTTAGAAGAAAAATCAGTTTCTGAAGTCGGCGGCAAAAAAATGAAATCAAACAAACAAAAGTCACCGACTTCAGAAACTGATTTTTCTTTTTCTTTTTTGTGTTTTTTTTTTTTTGAAGTCAGTTTTATTTTTTGTTAAAAAGTTTTTTTTGGACACGGTCACCTCACATTTCCCAAACCACTGTAACTCCTGAATGCAGTTCTGGCTTTCAGGAGTTAGTGGTTTGGGAATAGGCATGAAAATCAATACTCATGACAACATCTTCAGAATTTTTGAAATCATTAACGTGGTGTAATGAAGTTGCCGATCGATTCACTTACACCACTATCGTTAGTTTAATCATTCTCTTTGCCCTTCGAAGCACATTATTTTGTCGATGAGTGTCTGGCCCAACCAATACGTGAATACCTATACTGAATATCCTGAATTACCGTGCTGGTACAGCCTAACAAAACTGGAACGAATTAGCATCTACGCAGGCACCTATCATGACAACTGCGTATCCAGAACAGCCACCAGCGCCCTATTTGTAACATGCATGGGCAAACAAGTTGATCATCTACGCAGGTAGGTACCTATCATGACAACTGCGTATCCAGAACAGCCACCAGCGCCCTATTTAATATATCATGCATGGGCAAACAAGTTGATCATCTACGCAGGTAGGTACCTATCATGACAACTGCGTATCCAGAACAGCCACCAGCGCCCTATTTAATATATCATGCATGGGCAAACAAGTTGATCATCTACGCAGGTAGGTGTCTCCGTCAGAATGGCTGGTTGCCTGTGGCTTTGGTCTATGAGAGTTGATAAGAAAATTGCTACATAATTGCTTATATTTGCTACATTTAATAAATAATTGCTACATACTATATATATTTAGAAATAACATATTTTTTTTGTACAGCCATCCTGACGTTTGGTTGGCTGGTCGCCTCCTAGTTTATAGCCAAGCATGCAGAGTTTCCCGAAGTGTATTGCGTCAATAATTGCTACATATTTGCTTCATTTATCTAATTTAGTTGTATCTTCAAACAATTATGTTAAATAAAGGATGTAGCAATTATTTTAATTAAAAGTGCCTGATAAAACAATAAAGGCAAATACTTAGTTATGTTGAATCGGTTTACAACATAACTAAGTATTTGCCTTTATTGTTTTATCAGGCGCTTTTCCTTGGAATAATTAAAATAATTAATCCTTTATTTAACATATGTTTGAAGATACAACTAAATTAGATAAATGAAGCAAATATGTAGCAATTATTGACGCAATACATTTCGGGAAACTCTGCATGCTTGGCTTTAAACTAGGAGGCGACCAGCCAACCAAACGTCAGGATGGCTGTACAAAAAAAAATGTTATTTCTAAATGTATATAGTATGTAGCAATTATTTATTAAATGTAGCAAATATAAGCAATTATGTAGCAATTTTCTAATCAACTCTCATAGACCAAAGCCACAGGCAACCAGCCATTCTGACGGAGACAGGTAGGTACCTATCATGACAACTGCGTATCCAGAACAGCCACCAGCGCCCTATTTATATCATGCATGGGCAAACGAGTTGATCATCCTATGCGTAGCCCTTTGTTAACAACAATGTTGGTTTGGTGGTTGGTTCGTTTCCAGTCTAACCGGATGCAGCTGAATAATAGTATTTTACATAGAACGACTGCCTATCCGACCGCCACAACCCAGTTAGTAGGTACCGGGTATTAAGATAGTTACCCCTTGGTAAGATTTCTAATCAGACTTGGTCCACTGACTACCTGTTTCGACTGTCTTATGTCTGCAAATGGTAGCCGGAACCAACGGCTTAATAACTAGGTATATGGTGGTAACCCGTTCACAGACCAACCTAGGTAATCGCGACTTCACATGAAAGTTGATTCAAATGGCTATTATGGCAAACGAGCTGAACACAGTCTAAATTCTTTTTTTTTTTTTTTTTTTTTTTTTTTTAATATTCCACAACTATCACACAACGCCATCTAGTCCCAAGCTAAGCAGAGCTTGTGTTATGGGTACTAGACAACTGATAAACATACTTATATATTTCTAAATACATACATATTATAGATAAATTACACCCAGACACAGAACAAATGATCGTGCTCATCACACAAACATTTGTCCTGGGTGGGAATCGAACCCACGACCTCCGGTATAGCAGTTAGGGTCACTAACCACTAGACCAACAGGCCAGTCAATTTCCAACAAATTCGGCCCGCATGTACCGATATTCTCACTCTATACCACTCATTTCCTCACTGCACTGAGTATTTACATTCGTAACCATTTCACTAATCACCTCGTCACCGTAATTTGGTGTTGTGTTGGGTTGAGTTACTCACCTCTTCAGCGCAATTCCCTGCTGGGCTTTGGCGGAATCACAGTCTGCGACGGTTGAGCAATGACATGACTACTCTGCATTGTCGCAGGCGGTCGAGTATAGTGCCATTCAATTTACGATTCCGCTGAATGACACTCACCCGACACGTTGCAAGTAGCCTCAAACACCTGATACAAAGAAAGCATCTGCACTACGCTCACATCACTCACAGTGAGGTTGTTCGTTCTCGCGGCGACGCGGAGTTGGTTGACGGCTCCGGGGTTGGTGGGCTGCTTTTGTTATCATTATTAACTCGATCTGTTGTTCATCATCTGTCATCTGCACAGGCTTTTCTAAACTTTATTGGGGTCGGCTTCCAGTCTAATCAGATGCAAGTGAATACCAGTATTTTACATAGAGCAACTACCTATCTCACCTCCACAACCCAGTTAGTACTGGATAACATGATACTCTTTAGTAAGACTGGTTGTCAGACTTACGGGCCACTGATTTAATCATCAATAACACCATAAAAATGGAGATATTTCTGACGTCTTTTTTTTATTATTCCTGCACTGTTGTGATTTATTCCTAACGTTATGCAGGAGGTGTCTTATTGTAGGTAATACGATAGTTAAAGTTAGTTTCAAATTAAATGTAGGAAATTCCCTACATTTCTGATCATCATTTTCTGTCTCAAAACTGATTTACTGAGTTTTTAGAACGGTTGACAGCAACAGTTGGTATCTTTAAAAACTATACCATACAAGGAACAGGTATAAAAACAAAGATATTATTCTATGGAGACACAATGGGCAGTCTCTCTGGCATCGTCGAGACGAGCTCTTGCATGATGCATTTCAAAAAGAAGGCGAGCTGTTGCTCTAAATAGGTTTATATCAATAAAAAGCCATCAATTTCATGAAACCCATTTATTCCAAATAAGTGACACGGTGACACTTGTTACACATTTGATAAACAAATATAAGTTCTTAGACTGTACTTCACAGTTGCAATTACTCAACTACAGTATAGTTTTACAAACACGAACAGTGGGACAATCAGACCTCATTTATTACTAATTATTTTATTAATAACAATGTTTTTTCTTCCTAAAACAGCAAAAATTGCTCTATGCACATAAACTGTACAATTCATTCATATGAATACAATAAATTACAGTCTATAATAGCAGAAAAAATAATCATTTGGCTTCCCTGAAACGCGTCCATGACTAGAAGAAATTCAAATGATTTCGCAAATCTTTGTAAATGGACTCTTCTTACAAAAACCCCTCGCTAGCTGTCTGTATTTAAATGCTGATTCCTCACCGGCAGAAGTAGATGCTAATGATAGAACGAGATAAACTTTTTACTTACACTATTTTTGTAACAACTCTTTTCTTAGTAATAAATGAAGTCCAATCTTACACCGACGTAACATTTTGTGACATCGCAAACACATACCTACTCATATTATTTCTAAAATAAAATCATTATATCTACAGATTTCTAGTCTATAGTACTTTATATATTTGGCCTCTAGTTGGAACATTATAAAAACAATATAAATTCTGATCATATAAATAATACACTAACTATAATAAATATAATGTAAAGCGAAGGTAAATAAAACAATTTATTTAACATTAATAAACATTAGGGAACATAATCAGGAAAGTCTCTCTTTTAGAATATTTATATACAACAATATTTTATTCTTATTATATCAGTAGAAAATAATAATACGAAATATACAAAATAGTAATTCAGTCAATTATTTTAATATAGTAGAGGAAAGAAAAATGTTTTGAAGCATATCAAATACAGCTTTAAAATATTGTGGAATTATACAGGGAAAAGTTTTAAGAAAATTGACGATTTCGTGAACATTGCTAAACCATTTAATTTTACATTATTATGTTGTGTTATTATTATATTATATCTCCGACAGCATAGGTCACAGCAATGCAAACATGTTGGGAATAGGCTCATGTAAGCAGTTATTATTACTTTACGCGTTACTTAACACTGTATGAAACATATATTAGTCGAAACCAGCGAATTAACGTAGATTATAAAGTCGAAAAGTCGAAGAAACCTTTCTCCTTAGCAAGTGCATTGGAAAATTAACAAATATTTATTAATATTAAACTAGCTACACCCCTGGGCGGCACAATTTCGTTAACAGTTTACGTACATGTACTAGTACTTAACGATATCAGAATCTGTGCTAGCGTTTTCACTAATCATTTGTATAAGGTAATTATAAATAAATAGAAATATATATATGTTACTGTAAATACCAGTACAGTAACACACACACACTACTGCAATACTGTACTGTGTGTACTAACTCACTTATTTTCCATGTGATCTAATTTTAAGTTTTACCACCTAAGTACTAAATGTGGAATGCAATAAAGTATTGAGTACAGTATTTACAGTAACAGTTTTTATAAAGTAAATTAATAAATAAAAACTATGTGTTCCAAGGATCGATGCGCAAGAGTTTTGTAAACTCAAACATAAAAATCATGAAAACTATTAATATGCTATTCGTTGAAATCGTACTGTAGTAATCCATCATGCTGTACAGTGTCAATTTAACTGTAAACAATTCCTTAGGATTAGGCGGATAAATTTACAGTACAACACAAATACACATAAATAATAGTTTATAGTATTGATTTTGGTATGTAATTATAAACTATAATACAGACGACATATACGTACACATATAGATATACCCAAATAACGCAAGAGCACCTCTTTCACGTGCTTCTTTGCGTGCCCGGTTTAAGTAAGTATTTTAAACTTAACGAGGTTACTGCCACAGCAATTTGTTAAAACAACGTTACACCATTACAATTCAAGAACTTAATTCTAGCCATTCAAAGAACAAAAAAGTAAGTAGTCTATTTTGTGTAGTAACTTGTTTGTATAAAAATAAATAGTGCATATGACGTCATAGTACGAGTAGTTCGTCAAAAATCGCACGCTTGATTTTCATACGGATCGTGATTCTTACGGTATCCAGGTATAAATGTACATATTTGTGTACATAACGTATAATTTAGGTCATTCGACATCAAATTATTACCAGTGTATTTTTCTGGACTTGTATGTTTGGTTAACAAATCTATGGGAAACTGAGATCATAATTTTAGAATATGTTTTGCTACATAAATTGGGCCGGTTTCCACCACAATCCACTAAGGGCGAATTTCACTTGGGAACCTGAAGGCGATCAGCACATATAAACTGCAATTTAGAACTGACAGTGGTAATCTATACTAATATTATAAAGAGGTAAAGTTTGTGTGTTTTTATATTTGTTAAATTGTAAGGGGTAATCTCGGGATCTACTGAACCGATTTTTCACCAATAGAAAGCCACATTATTGCTGAGTGTCATAGGCTACTTTTTATCCCTGTATTCCCACGGGAACGGGATCTAGGCGGGTGAAACCGCGGGACGTCTGCTAGTATTCTATAGAAATGTTGAAACAAACTTAAAACATAGATGATAGATAGATGGGCCGTGAGAAGCATTACCGACTTCTGAGCTGGCAAGTGTAATGTGTGGCTGGTGCTAAACTCGTGATTCTCTCGTGTGTGTTCCTGAAGGATTTGAGGAAAATAATAATAATAATAATATTCCACAACTATCACACAACGCCATCTAGTCCCAAGCTAAGCAGAGCTTGTGTTATGGGTACTAGACATAAACATACTTATATATATCTAAATACATACATATCTATACTAATATTATAAAGCTGAAGAGTTTGTTTGTTTGTTTGTTTGTTTGTTTGTTTGAACGCGATAAACTCTGGAACTACTGGTTGGATTTGAAAAATTCTTTTTGTGTTGGATAGTTCATTTATCGAGGAAGGTTATAGGCTATATAACATCACGCTACTACTAATAGGAGCGGAGCATAAATGAGAAATGTTGCAAAAACGGGAAAATAAAATTCCTTTCTGAGAGCTTCCGTTGCGTGCGCTGCGAAAACGGTTTAAGTTACGAGAATATCATGTATGAAGTAATTATTCGTCTTTAAAAGTTCTAAAAAAAAGTCCCCGACAGCATCTGTCTATCTTTTAAGATTGACTCACTGTAACCATTTTTACTATTAAAATGTTAGGTTAAAAAGAATTATTTTTTGCGAAGCTTATTTAACCCCTAGGGTATTAATCTATATCTAAATAAATGTGTTCGTTGGAACGGAAATTTAATATAGAATATTTGTGCTCTTTACTCTATACAGTTTAAACAAATATCTTAGAAGATATCGCAATGTAAAAATACCCGCGCGGAAAAATAATTACGCGGGTTGCGTCGCAATGTAGGTACGGGGGATTCTGGATGGCCTCCGGGAAATTTTAATTCAAAATATTTACTGCATCACAATGCTTACAAGTACAGAGTGTTATAGTATATTTAACAGTAAGAGATAGATTTTATAGTAATTCACACTTTAATATAATCTAAGCTAATCTAAACCATCTAAACTATTGTAATAAAGAGGAAAGATAAGATTTTTTGTTTGTTACGATTTAGCTTAATTAATGTCGGATAGTCGATATATCGAGAAAGGTTATAGCTATATTTATGTGACGCAGACGAAGTTGCGTGGGTCAGCTAGTTATAGATAAATTACACCCAGACACAGAACAAATGATCGTGCTCATCACACAAACATTTGTCCTGGGTGGGAATCGAACCCACGACCTCCGGCATAGCAGTTAGGGTTGCTAACCACTAGACCAACAGGCCACCAAATGCACCATAGATGTAACTGCTACGTGTAAAAAATGGGCTATTATTAATTATTGTATATCATTATAAATATCTAAGTGCAGGTTTTATATACATACATACATACACTCACGCCCTAAGAGATTTTCAACGTTATCGCAAAATCATCAGGTTCAAGGTTGATTTACAGTTTATTTATTTATTTTACTTTTTTTTTGACAATTTCGAGTAGCTTGTTATACTGGCGTCTGTACATGCAATAAAAGCTATTTTCCTAGTTAGTCCGAGTGGGTACCGCCTGGCTAGTTGAATGCAGCTTCAGGGAGATGTAGAACTAAAATACGAACGGCTCTCTACGTGCTTTCAATGAATATTCGACCTTATTTCAAATGTTACTAACATTTAATTTAACTTGTTTTATTTGAGTGCGGTGTTTGCAAATATTGCGGATTATTTTAACTTCGCCGTGTTAATTATGTATAAGATACTTGGAAGTCGGTTTCAGCAGTCTTATTTGGAATTGTATCTTTACTATGTATAGTTTCTGCCCGATATTATTGTCTTTTATTTATAAGGATCATGAATAATGTTACTAACAGTAATTTGGAAATGATAATTCAGAAGCTATTTATTAGCTGCTGTCTTTTTATTTCTAAACAGTTATTAACCCATTGACCGCCACAGTCAAGAAAGACGACAAGCCAAAAAGTACCTTAAGTCGACAGACTTAGAGCACTAGTTTGCTTGTTCGGCTTGTCGTCTATACGTGACTGTGGCGCTAAAAAGGTTAATAATGTCAATGACCATTCACAATGGGGACTCGATTGCCCATTTTGAATAATTGCAATTCGATTTCGAGGAATGAGGTCCCTAATAATGTCATCTAGTTATAAAGAAAAAAAAATACTCCCTATTCGTTTATATTTAAAAAGAAATGTGTTTTATTCATGTCGTTATCTGATTATTCTGTGTGATTTGCAATCGTGCGGATATCGCATATCTGTAGCCGTTAACTTCATATTGATTAATCATCAAAAAAGAAACTATCATTTGTGTCACTCATGTAAGATATTATTGAATGAGCAAAAATAAGCTGAAACTTTGAAAATCAATTGCCTTTGAATCTCAAAAATATTCAAATAGATTCTTAAAATACTATATTAATTTGCATTAAAAAATATACATGTTAGTTTTTTTGGGCAATGCCTATTGTAGTACCTATTAACTATTAATACTATGTAGTAGCTGGAACGGAGTTATGTGTGCGTATCAATGGCAAATCAGATATTTGAGGCAGTTTTGGTAATAAAAAATAATATAACTGTTTCACGAAGTAACTCTTCATTTCAATTTCTTTTAAAAACATCAGCAGTTCACCTCTGTTGTTTTCAAAACGAATTGTTTATCATAGTCCATTACAAAATCAGTGCAGTGATTGCGTACATTTCTTGAAACCAGACTATTCTTAATTATTATAATTATTCCTATTCAGTTTGCGCGTACCTAGCAGTTCGTTCCCTCGTCATAGCATGGGGAAGTGGTCGGCGGAGTTGTGGTGCAAGGCGGCGGCGAGTGCGGCGTGGAGTGCGTGCGAGCGCCCGACCGCGGGCAGCAGCGACAGCACCCGAGCCTCCCCGATGGCTGCCGAGCCGGCGTCCGGCGCGCCCGTGTACCGCGCCACGCGAGCCATCGCCGCGGCGCTTATCTGTGCCGCGAACGTTACAATATTACACCAGGGGCCCTACTACGACGTCTTAAAACAGTCCTAACTTATTCTTAATCCAGTGTGGAAAAAAGATGGCGCTAGACAACCTGTATAGTTCTGTCACGTTTCCACACTGGAATAAGATTGAGTTAGGACTGTTTTAAGACGTCATAGTAGGGCACCTGCTAACGTAGCATGGCGGTTCTATCTATCTAGACGACACGGTTGGCGCAGTGGCTGAGAGATTAGACCAATCCCCCGCACGGAACAAATATTTGTATGTCCTACAGATAGTTGTTCCGGGTCTAGGTGTTTGTGTGTGTGAATTTAAATGTTAGTAAACGTACCCACGATACAGGGTAAATTCCTAGCGTAGAGCAAAGTTTTTTAAAAAAGAAAAAAAAACTGACCGCCAAGAAAAGATAAAGCTCTTTCAATACAACTCGACATGACATCTTTCTACAATCTGTCATTTTGTCGATTCTTCCGTCGACAAAACCCGTTTCTACGATGGTCGTGCTATGCGTAAAGTCAGAACTAACACGTTACAATAAGTGAAGGTTTCAGCTACTAATAATCTTCTTGTGCTTGACCATGTCTGATATCTGCTCAGTGATAGCGATACACGAGTTGACTATATGTTTGGATGCATGGCTTGCTATTATTATTGTATTTCCTCCCACTGCCTATTTTCACGTGCGGGAGTGTGGTACTGCATCTTGAATCTAATCCTGGATCTTATTCGAAGCTAAATATTTTCCATAACATAATATTCACAAAACAATTTCTCAAACGTTTACTAACAGCGGCGTTTTGTAAACGGCCTTTTTTTTTGGGTGGTGGGATCACCGCCATCAATCATCAAACCTCCCGCTCTGGGCAGAGCGGTAGGGAGTGTCAGACTTCTACTGACTAAAAACCACTAATGTTCCTTCTTAGCCCTTTGTGTCGAGGCCACGGTATCTCTTTCGAACAACCCACAGCCCCGACGGGTTTGTAAACCTCCTTGAAAAATAAAAAAATCTATATATAATTTATTATAGTTTGTCACAAAAGGCAGGGCTTATATGCAAGAGCAAGGTCCAAACATACCTGGTAGTCGTCATCGTCGTCAAGTTGTTCTCGAGATGGTTCGGCTAACCTCAGCGGTTTGTTTCGGGATTGCTTTACAACCAACTGCAAATAATGAATAAATAATAACATTAAACTATTCTTATTATACCGTGTCTGGTGTCATAGGATATTTACTATATTTTTGATAGGAACTGACTTAATACTTGTATCGAGACAGTTTCTATAAAAAAAAGAAAACTAAATATTATAATACACGTATTCTGCTCACAATAGGGGATCGGACAAAAAAAAAAACTAATTAGTCCGTCAGATAGATTTCCAAAAAATATTGAACACCTTTTTTTTCTTTTTTCACATTAACAAAAAATGACGACGATACAGTGGTTCGAAAACTCGTGAACTCCTCGAAAACGTTACATGTCAGTACATTTTTAACCCACAAGTCTGTCAGTCATTATCTTCGTCAATTTTCATTAATTCGTTAAAACAAAAAACACGTATCCAATATTTTCCGATAATCTAACTGACGGACTAAACAGAATCATATTTATTTGACTCCGTCCGAGCCCCTATTTCATAACTAAAACAATGGAAATTGTGCCATTGTTCCAGAAATACGAATAAAACAAATAAAAGTGATATTTTTATTGTGCATGTATGTATTTGTTATAGACCACACAGTCGCTGGGAAGACGAAATCATTCGCATAGCTGGATCTCGCTGGATGGACGTAGCGAAAGACAGAGAAAGCTGGCAATCTCTGGAGGAGGCCTTCACCTCAGGGGTTCTCGATTAATTATAATTTATAATATTATTTAAACTTAAGTACATATTTGTGAAAACTGTAAAAAATCGAGAAATATAAGGCTTTTTTTTTTTTTTTTTTTTGTTATTATGTATTTGTTACGAATGACGTGATGCGGAGGAATGAGGAAAATGTCGTGAGGAGAGTTTTAAATATGAATTTGGGTGGGATGAGAGTAGAGGAACACCAAAGATACGATGGATGGACGGTGTGAAGCATGATATGGTAAGAAGGGAGGACAGGAGACACTGCGGGTTGTTTGAAAGAGATACCGCGGCCTCAGCACAAAGGGCTAAGAAGGAACATGGGTGAATTTTAGTCAGTAGAAGTCTGACACTCCCAACCGCTCTGCCAGAGCGGGAGGAGTCATTTAATGATTTCAGACGCTACAAAAAAAGGGAGGTGTCTGCTGAGATGTGATGTGAGGGCAATATTGAAGTATGGATGAAGAAAATATGCTGCATCGACCCCTTATCAATTGGGATAAGTTACATAATATGATGCGGTATCTAGATACTTCCTGCCCGTATCCCATGTCATTTGGGGTCGGCGCAACACGTTTTTTCCTTCCATTCTGCCCTGTTAGTCGTCACGTTATCATTTATTCCTTTTTCCTTCATATCACTCCTCACACAATCCATCCAACTTTTCTTCGGTCTTCCTCTCCCTCTCCATCCATCCACATTTATATTCATAACTTTTTTAGTCACCCTCCTCATTACATGCCCATACCACGACAGTCTTTTTTTTTTTTTTTTTAATTGGGACAAGCCCGCCACACTATTCCCAAACCACTGTAACTCCTGTTAGCCAGAATCAACAGTGGCGACCACAAGAAAAGCGCCGAGACAATGAAGCTCGACGAAGTCCCAGAGATATGATTTAACTGTCTTGGATCCCGCAACGAAATTAATCAGAAAAGAATAGCGGAGGAGTAGGAAAAAAACGTAATTTCCACTTACCACGACAGTCGATTCCCTTTTAACTTTTCTGTAATTGGCGCAACTTTTAAACTTCCTCTGATATACTCGTTCCTTACTTTATCCATTCTGGTCATACCACACATCCACCTCAACATTATCATCTCCGCAACATGCAACCTTTGCGGTATCTATTGATGGTAAATGTCAATGAGTGTGTCACTCACCTGAATGATTTCTCCTCGATAGGGTCCCAGGGTGCAGTAACGGAAGTCGATCATCTCCACGATGCGCTCCGTATCCGGGTCAGCTACCACCATGAACTATAATATTTACAAGCCGTTTAAGTTATGTGCATTTAGTGTTCGTTTTCTATTAACTGCGGCGCTGGCGACGGAAATACTAGGAAAAAAATTATCAAATAGTACAATCTTTGTTATTATTAAGGCGAACTTTACGTTTGTGTTTTTAATTCAGTTTTTTTTTTCATACATACGAGGGGCGTTCAATGTATACCCGGTATCGGGGTGATTTGATATTATTGTGGATAATTAAAGTATATCATTAGCTACCCAAGTAACACATTTTGCGACAAAAGGCTTGCATATAGAATATTTTTGGAAACTTTAGTAATAAAATCCACCGTAATTAAGTTCTATAAAGGTGGTTAGAACCGATAAGCAACCTATATGTTACCAAAGGGAGAAAAATTGCAACTTATTTATAGATGCAAAAGCGATGCATAAGAGTTCGAATTGTTACCCTGAGTGGCACTAGGAACTAGCGGTGCAAATGCGCGCCGTAAATGAATGATTGAACGATAAAGCGATACAGTTCATTCGTTGAGTGACAAATAAGATCACAAGTTCTTATTTTCGGTGGAGATAAACAACAACGGCTGTGTGTTGTGACAGCTTTTATTTGGATTGTAGCATCTATTTTGCGAGTGTTATCATAAGTAAATTATTAAATATTTTATTGTTACATTTTGTCTGATTCTAGAATTAAAAAGTATTATTTTGACTATTGTAGTACCGGCTGAGTTCGTGGTTGGTACGACTAACCAATCATAGCGCTTGGATTTAAAAGTTGGTAGAATGGCGGGAAAATGCCGATTTTGGCGGTCGTACCAATCCTGCGAGCTCAGTCGTACATGGGACGTCAAGTCAAGAAGTCAAGTAAAATAACTCCTACTGTGTTGTGGAATATTATAGTTTTGATTCTGAAGTATTTGATTTTGTGTGTTGGAAAATATACAAGTAAGTACATGAATAAGTGTCTTTTATTTTTAAACCTTATTTTAAAAAGCCTTGAACCTAATTAACGGTTAATTTTCATAATAAAAACTATTACTAGATTCTCTGCAAGGGTACAGAGTAAACATCTCAGAAGTGGGATAAAGACCCCTATTTTGGCCAATAATGTTTTTTTTCTTCTTTCTTTTCTTGCTACCCTTAATTTATTTAACTGTTGGGTGTACTTGCTAAGCACCTAATTGTGTTACTTTGTTTGTTTAATAATCTGATAACAGTTGTTGGGTTCTTGGCTATTTAGTGGCATTTAAGTTACCGTATCTAGTAAGTAAACACTTGAAATGTATATAGCATAGCTTTTGAAGTCCGTAGTACAAACGACCCTACAATTGAATTTTATAGAAGTTGGGTGTCTTATGTACGAGGTGGTTTCTAGTTGTTTTCTTTTCATCAATACGCAGTGGTTTTATAACACACAGCCACGTACCTTACTGACATGTGAATACTTTAGTAACTGTAGTATTTTATTCCAACCTATGTTTGGGAACGAAATGTGTTTGTAAGGACCGTGGCAGATAATGTGCTGTGGGTTTTGCCTATACCCATGGGGAAAAGGCGTGAGCTTATGTACGTATGTTTGTGAAATACCTAATCGTTACGATTATTATGTTGCTTCCGTTTAAATCATGCTAATGTAGGCTGCCTAAAAACTTCTTATAATAGCTTATGGATTCGCACTCAGTCAATGATATTATATATAAAAGTAGATTTATTATATCCAGTCAGATGTTATCGACGATATATTTAATAACGTGTTTATATTATGCTTTACATTATGCTTGTTCTCTTTAGTTTAGAATCAGTTTTAAAGAACATTTTCTTTGGGATATAATTAACTTTCCAGGGTTACCCCATGGAGAGCAACGAACGTGGACGTGTTCTCTACACGCCGACAGATCCGACGAGGGCACCCCCTGCCAACCGGCGGTCACGCAGCCCTGTAAGGCGTCAAGTCTGCAGCCGGGATTTAAGCCGGTCACGCAGCCGGCCGAGCCAACAATCAAGAGGGCGCCTGAGTCGCTGCTCACCATACCAGCCAGTGCCTCTTCGAAGTCGGGATAGCTGGCGCAGCCTGGAACGCCGCGCCTCGGGCCGCAGCCCGGATCACCGCCGCGCATCGGGCTACAGCCCGGAGCGCCGCGCCTCGGGCCGCTGCCCGGACCGCCGCGCCTCAGGCCGCTGCCCGGACCGCCGCGCCTCAGGCCGCTGCCCGGACCGCCGCGCCTCAGGCCGCTGCCCGGACCGCCGCGCCTCGGACCGCAGCCCGGATCGCCATGCATCGGGCCGCAGCCCGGACCGCCGCACATCGGGCCGCAGCCCTGATCGCCGCGCATCGGGACGCAGCCCTGATCGCCGCGCATCGGGACGCAGCCCGGACCGCCGCACATCGGGCCGCAGCCCTGATCGCCGCGCATCGGGCCGCAGCCCGGACCGCCGCACATCGGGCCGCAGCACTGATCGCCGCGCATCGGGCCGCAGCCCTGATCGCCGCGTATCGGGCCGCAGCCCTGATCGCCGCGCATCGGGCCGCAGCCCTGATCGCCGCGTATCGGGCCGCAGCCCTGATCGCCGCGTATCGGGCCGCAGCCCTGATCGCCGCGCATCGGGCCGCAGCCACGAGCATCGAGTGTCGAGCCGCCGCTCATCGCGCCGCTGGCCGGACTGCCACGCGGCGAGCCGCAGCTCGAACCTCCGCCGAGGATTGAGCCGTTCGCGTAGCCCAGTGGGGCAGTCACATGGCAGCGCGTTAGGGCACGTGCCAGCCGCGATTGAAGACAAGACCGCAGGTGAGCAGACTTCTTCGTTGAAATTATCTACTTTGTCTGATCTTGTCAATGTTTTAAAATCTATGTCTAGTAATAGTGCAGATAAGTTAGGATCCCTGAACAACACAATTCCAGAGTTTGACCCAAGTAAACGGGAACAGACAATGACAATGTGGTTGCATAAGGTTAATGAATGCGCAATCATCTATGCGTGGTCGGAGAAGCAAGTCATTCATTTTGCATTACCAAAACTAAAGGGTATAGCCCAGAGATGGTATGAGGGCCTCCCGTCGGTCCTGTTTACTTGGGCCGAATGGCAAGAAAAACTCTTGGCTGCCTTCCCATCGGAAGAAAACTATGGGCAAATGCTTAGCGACATGCTGGCCAAACGGGCTAGGTTCACAGACTCTTTAGAAGACTTTTATTATGATAAACTGTCTCTAATCAATAGATGTGGCATAACTGGGAAAAGGGCTGTAGAATGCATTTTACATGGCATCGATGACCGGTCGGTTAGATTAGGTGCGGAGTCCGCTCAGTTTGATGACCCTAACAAGCTCCTATCATATTTACGCAATGCTCGAAATACTAAATTTAATAACGAGCGTAAAACAGTTAAAGGACAACCCCAAAACCACCAAAATAGCTCTAACTCTAGATCAACACGTTGTTCAAACTGCAAGAAGGATGGTCACTTCACATCTCAGTGCACCCAACCCATAAAGAAATGTAGTCGATGCAATAGAGTAGGTCATGAGGTGGAACAGTGTTATGCCAAACTACCATCGACTGAAGAGAAAAAAGTGATGCGAGTTGAGTGTAGGGGTGATTCAGGTGCGGTTAATTCTTCTGAAATAACCGCTCCGGTGTCGGAATCGAACAAAAAGTTCAAATAATTATCGATAATGTGCAGGCTGATCTCGAATTGTTGATAATCGCAGATGATGCCATGCATGTGCCTCTTTTAATAGGTCAAACGTTCACGGAGCAGTCGCACATCGTCATTCGTAAAACTAGTGACACCTTAGAGTTCTCTGAACTTGAGCTCCAACATATTGTACCTAATAGCAAAATGAATTTGTTTCGTAAAGACGCCGTTGAGCTTTTGGGTCTTGCTGTTGTGGATGTGTATACAGATTCGCCGTATCAAGGTGACATTTTTGTCGATGGAAGTATTCGATTCCTGAAGGGTGTTCGTTATTCAATCGCTGCTGGGTTGTTCCAGTTGAGAGAAGGTGGAGGACAAATCGTCGTTGTTAATACTTCATCAACCCCTATAGTGCTCCCAAAAGACTTTCTTATCGCTCGTGGTCGTGTAGCTCAGGAAGAGTGCAGCATGCAAGTTTTAAGCGTCTCCTCCACTGACAATGACAAGTTTCAGTCAATTACTGAGGCTGACCTAAATCTGGAAGGTGGACTCCCCCCTGAGCATAAAATTCAATTGCTCAATCTACTCAATAGGTATCGAACCTGTTTTGCCTTCAACTTGTCAGAATTGGGGAATTCGAAGGTCGGTCATATGACCATTGATCTCCAAGATAGCCCGTCGTCTATAGGCCCTACCGTTTGTCAATCAGTGAAAAGGAGAAGGTTCGAGGAATGATTTCTGAGTTATTGGAGAATGATATCGTAAGGCCCTCAACGTCATGTTACGCAAGTCCTATCGTAGTGGTTAGGAAAAAGTCTGGTGAACTTCGTTTGGTGTTTCGTTTCCAATCCATGAAACTGACAATTATAAAACTGGATTCGTGACGCCGGATGGCCATTACGAATTCAATCGTATGCCATTTGGCCTTGCGAATGCCCCAGCGACATTTCAACGTATTATGCATCAAGTCCTTGGATCATTTTGACATAAAGAAGCCCTGGCCTATTTGAATGAAGTCATTATTCCTTCAAAGGATATTAATGAAGGAATGTCGAGGTTAGAATAGTGCTGTGCTTGTTCGCTGATGCTGGTCTCACGTTGAAGCTCTCCAAATGCTTCTTTTTCTGTAGTTCGGTAGAATATTTGGGATTTGAAATCTCTCCCAATGGCATTCGTCCTGGTGAGAGAAAAGTAGAGGCTGTGAAACTCTTTCCAACTCCTCAAAGTCAACATAATGTTCGACAGTTCCTTGGACTGTCTAGCTTCTTTCGCAGATTTGTCCAAAGGGGATTGTCCAATTTCTATAGGACTTTGGCCACTCATAAGCAAACAGTTCAGTTAATAAAATGTGATTGATTTAATAGCTAGTATCAGTAAGAATGAGGATATAAACCTAGTTTTGTGTCAAGTTGTTTATTTAGATATTTTTTTTACATTTTTTAAATAAGGTTATGCGTGAAATAAAACTTGTTTTTTTATAAAATTATTTTTATTAATCTGATTCATAAGTGATGAGAACATGGTCAAGGAACTGGGCAGGTGGATTAATATGTTCCTGATACCTAGCCCAGGTTAAAAACCAAATAACGGTCATAATATGTGCACAGCAACCTGCTGTTCTACGGCCCACCATACAGTTGCAGCAATATTGTTTTATTGCTGCTCTCCCTTCAGTGTTACTTTCATATAAAATATAAACAATATATATTATGGTTTCTACTGATTTGTCTGCTCTGTATTTTCCCTCGTAATAAACTGCAGTTAACTGAAGGGAGCGGGAAACCTTCCAGTAGGTTGCTGGCTGTATTTTCTGCACAGCTCAATTGTATAGGAACCATTGCCTGTTATGTGTTCTCCATAATATGAATGTGCTTGTTTTAATTGATACGTTCCACAAGCAATTAGAATTAAATCATTATATTCAAGTCTTGGAAAAGATACATTATGTATGTTTACATTTATTGAGAGAAAATCTGTTCGCCGTCTATTTAAATTATTCTGAATGACAAAATCAGCAAGAGAATTATTTATGTGCATGTTTTGATTTATTATTTCTAGAATGTGACCTGCAATCTGTTCCATCACCATATTCCTAATACGAGATTCCCTTTCCGTCTCAGTATGCAGCCTATGAGATCTTGTCCGTAGCAAAGAACATCCACAGGAAACACAGATATTTCGACGATGACCACTGCTAGTTGTTGGTTCATTTATTATTTGCGTACTCGAATGATGGAGAGCCATAGTCCAGCAAGGATGACAACTATCATCTTCAATCTAAAAAACCAAAAAATAGATATTGTTAGTCTTATAGCGTTTGATTTTTATTAAAAAAAAAATTGTATTGTATTGTTTGTATTATTTGCATCTAAGTAATACAAAACTTACCAAACGAGGAGCAATCCAATGTTGTACAATTAACCGTACGTCTATTAAAATGAGACTGTGTCTCCTTCTTTGAAGTAAATCGCTTCCACAGATCACCGTGAGGTAACACGGGCTCCAAGTCCACCTTCAAGCCAGGGTTTTCGTTAGGGCGAGGTTCAGTGTCCGTAGGTGTGCCAGGTTCAACGTAAATACTAGGTTCGGGGTCCATGGAAGTGCCGAGGTCGTCAAGAAGGGAAGAATCGGAATCCATTTTAGAAAAACCAAAGTAGTCGCTATAAAACACACATAATAAACATTCACGAATTCACGATGCAAAGACACAAAGCGAATGTTAAGGTCATTAAGTCAAATTGACACAACATTTTTGAGTATGGTGCTGCCATATAAAAAAAGCAATTATTATATATCGATCCATTTGAAATCGATCAAAATATTAAAAGTTCTCCAAAAATAATGATAATACGTCTGACGTCAGTTTACCATTGTTTACGTCCTAAATCATTTATATCATTTATTTACTTTTTTAATTAGGTGATTTAGTTATGATGTATTGCGTTTACAGTAGAGAGATGGCACTGTATTTCTAATCGATTAGATTTTTTTCTTTCATGCAATTGTGGTTTGGCAACACTGAAACCAAGTCCAAAGCTAACTCATGTGTAGCATCAAATCAGATACTAAAAAAAAATGGATTTTTTATAATGCAATTTCACACAATGTTATTTGCATCAGATATTTACTAAAATAGAATTAAAAATATTGATATTTTTTATTTTTGTGTGGCATTGTGCTTAAAAAATGGCCAATTTTGGACAATGCCCTTTCTCGGTTATTGCAAAACCGCTTACACAACTCCTCAAAAGGACTTTAAATGGTCATGGGGTACAGAGCAAGAAAATGCATTCCGTCGTTTACAAAAGAGCTTGTACAACGTCCCACTTTAGCTCTCTACAATCCAAAGGCAGATACGCAACTACATACGGACGCTTGTAAGATTGGAGTGGCAGGTTTATTGTTGCAAAAGGATAAGGACGACATACTAAGGCCAATTGCTTACTTGTAGGCAGACAACGCCTGAGGAACAAAATTACTCTTCTTATGACTTGGAGACTCTCCCCGTTGTTTCGTCCTTACAAAAGTTCCGCGTTTATTTAGTAGGTATCCCTTTCAAAATTATAACTGACTGCAACTCGCTTCGTGCAACCGTCCAGAAGAGAGGTATGATTCCACGAGTCGCTAGGTGGACCACGATGATATAGGGCACTTTGCGCTTGACAAAACTCTGGAGCGTATCAAAGCGACATATTGGTTTGCAAAAATGCGTAACTTTGTTAAGAAGTAATATCGGTTCTTGCCTAGAGTGCGCTTATTCAAAGGCCTCAGGAGGTAAGAAACCCGGTACTTTGCACCCTATACCAAAAGTCGATATTCCCTTTGATACGGTCCATGCAGATCATGTTGGCCCCTTTATACGTAGTGCAAGAGGAAATATGCACATTTTAGCTCTGATTGATGCCTTGACTCGTTATATTTATTTGAAACCCGTAAGAAACACAAAACCCACAACTTCTTTATAGGTCTTTCGAGAGTATTTTGGTTTGTTCGGTGTTCCAAGAAGGGTAATAACGGATCGTGGAACCTCATTTACTAGTGAGGCCTTTAAAAGGTTCATGACCGAAAAAAAACATTCAACAAGGGCATAAATCGTACCCCGTCAGAGGCTCTATTCGGCATAAGACCCTCTGGTCCTAGTGACTGTAGAATAGTATCCGAACTGTCAGACGACATAGCAGGTTCTTCTAACAGTCAAAATCTGTCACAAATCAGAAATGAGATTAACTCGAATGTCAATTCCTATCAAGAGTCTCAAAAGAAGGCCTATGACGCAAAGCATTGTCCAGCTCCAAAATATAAAGTAGGTGATCTTGTAAGGGTTGAACGGCAAGTCCCAGCTTCAGGAACTAGCAAGAAACTTGTTCCTAAGTTTCAGGGACCCTATAGAATCACAAAAAATTATGATTTTGATCGTTATCAAATTGAGGATACTCCCATCACACGAAAATCTAATAGGCCTTATTCAACAGTTGTTGCAAGTGACAAAATTAAGGCCTGGTTAAACTTTAATAGACCACATGACGAATCGTCGGGTAATGACAGCGAATAATGCTTCTATATTATTATGCAATGTATGATTATTAAAAACATTTATTTCAGCTTTACCACCGGGCCATGAAATAATGCCCGTTACGGTAAACAATCTTTCCAGACCCTTAGACCATGAAATAATGTCTATTGAGGTCATCCCTGGCCATGAAATAATGCCAGATACTTAAAAATGGGCCATGAAATAATGCCCGTAAATTTAGTCGAGCCATGAAATAATGCTCACCATTAATATTATACTGGGCCATGAAATAATGCCCGTAAATGTACATCGAGCCATGAAATAATGCTCGCCATTAATAATAGTGGGCCATGAAATAATGCCCCAAATTGTGATTGTCATAATTAAATTTATTGTATTTCAACTTATTGTAACAAGAACGATATGATGATAAATACAAGTGTGAAACCATGTTATATAAGGTTATGTTTTTGCCTAGTATGTAAAGACTTTATAATTGTATATTTTTCTTTTCCTTTAATTTTGTACCACGAGGACGTATACTGTAACTTTGATGGCCGACTGTTATCATAAGTAAATTATTAAATATTTTATTGTTACATTTTGTCTGATTCTAGAATTAAAAAGTATTATTTTGACTATTGTAGTACCGGCTGAGTTCGTGGTTGGTACGACTAACCAATCATAGCGCTTGGATTTAAAAGTTGGTAGAATGGCGGGAAAATGCCGATTTTGGCGGTCGTACCAATCCTGCGAGCTCAGTCGTACATGGGACGTCAAGTCAAGAAGTCAAGTAAAATAACTCCTACTGTGTTGTGGAATATTATAGTTTTGATTCTGAAGTATTTGATTTTGTGTGTTGGAAAATATACAAGTAAGTACATGAATAAGTGTCTTTTATTTTTAAACCTTATTTTAAAAAGCCTTGAACCTAATTAACGGTTAATTTTCATAATAAAAACTATTACTAGATTCTCTGCAAGGGTACAGAGTAAACACGAGTATTCAAAACTTATGTGTTTAACGCATGATAACCATCATGGAGCCCTTGCAAATGGTTTTTTATTGTGAAACCATGGTATATTTACTAAGTAAATTTTGATGCGCCTTCGATCTAATCAAGAATTAGCAAAAAATATGTGGTGATCAAATAAATCTAATAAATAAAGAGAGAAGTCCTGACTGACTGACTGACTGACTGACTGACTCATCAACGCCCAGCCCAAACCCTTGGACCTAGAAAGCTGAAATTTTGCACAGAGGTTCTCTTTATAATGTAGACAAGGAATAAAGAAGGATTTATCGAAATTCAACCCCTAAGGGAGTTAAATAGGGGATGAAAGTTTGTATGGCAAATCACCATTTTCACGCGGGCGAAGCCGCTGGCAAAAGCTAGTAAGATAATACTTCATAAAAATTTGGTTGTTAAAAACCTAACATTATGGTTTCACAAAAAAGTATAATGTCAAACTACATCAGAAACAGTTATCAAAACTCATTTTATTGTATGTTAGTGTAATAAAATACCATTCAACAAGATACTTTTCAAGGACTCCATTTTTAAAAATGGCGATTTAAAATAGAACTTGCAGTTCATTTTTACACTCATTTGTTGCCTTAGTAGAGCTCCTAGGTCCAAAAATCCCTCATTAGTACCTAGTAGTGATTATTTTCACTTAACAGGTCTCGTTGCCTTTGCGTTGAATTGGGGATCCTCAAGACGGGTACAAAACCCATTTAGGAAGGTAAATAAAGTAAAATTTACTTAAATTGTAAATGTTGGCTGGAATTCTCGACTTTTTAATTCGATGCCTGATTTCCTATTGATAGTTTGCAAATTTTCATTTCATTTATACAAGAGACATCCAGAAGGGTTACTCATAAAAATGAGCTGATCATGCCTTGCCTACCAGTCTGTGATTTACACCCTGTATAACATAAGTAGGTTAAAAACATTACAAAGTGAACTAGTGATTTCATAACTGTTTCATAAACTATTCAATTACCTAAAATGTAGGAAATTTACTTAAATACAAATCATACTCTATTTAAATTTATTAATATGTACGGAACCTGCGATAGTGTTAGAACTGTAAGATCATAAGTGGTTCTAAATGAGAGAAAATTGTTGCTTAAGGTTTTCAAGAACCATCTTTTGGAATCGATCTACGCGTTACAGTGGCATAATAAAGTATATTAGACCTTACAAAGGCAATTACGCTAGGTTCCAAATGAGCTGCAATAATAACTCTTGAGCCACTACAGGTGATAAGTAACTTATATATACTACTTATTTAGTACTAAAGGTGCCAAATAAGGAAAAATTACCACCTATTAAGGTACGGTTCTTAATGGGAGATTTTAAGATGTCATATGCTTCTTTGAGTTCTAAAAGATTGAAAATAGAAACCTTTATGCGTCTATAACTAATAAATTCGGCCTAGTGCCACCATAAGTTATAAAGCAGAAACAAAAATCACTCGAAAGCAACTGTTAGTGATATGAGTTACTCATATGCAAATTCGAGCGCTGTTTGCATCTATAAGTAATACCGTACACTCTTGCATCACTTAAATGCTACCTACAGTTGCAGAATAAGTTCCAAAATACACTAACGTGCTACTTGGGTAACAGCATTATCTGAGGGTATTCATACAAAATTTCATGTTGATAACTTCATTAGTTTGTTTGCTCCCTCCAGTCAAAGACGACGAGTAGGACTGACGCAACAATGTTGAAGAAAATCGAGCATCGTGCGGTGATTAAATTCCTCACTAAACAAGGAAAAACTATTCATGAACAACTGGTCCTCGTTTACCAAGACTTCTGCCTCTTCATTATCGACCGAGTGGTCAAGTGAATTCAAAAGAGGCAGGGAAAGTATCGAAGATGACCCCCGCCCAGGTGGGCCAATCACGGCGGGTACCGAAGAAAATGTGAAAATTATCGAAAAATTTGTATTAGAAAATGAACATGTCAAAATCAAGATGTTGGCAGAAGAGAAACAATAAAAGTAGAAGTACGTTCCCTCACATTGTATAAGAACAGTCGTTACAAACCCGTAAGTATTTGTATATAGTCGCGTAGTAATAATTCATAAATCCGCGCAGGCGCCGAACGATTTTAATTTGTAGCGGTTGAGTGGCGAACACGCGATTATATCTGAACAATTATATAAATGCCTAAGTAAATAAGTCCCGCGCGATTCTCACGCGATTTTGAAACCGTGTGGTTCCCGCCGTGTCTGAACTAGCGCTAAAAGTATTAAGGAAACAGACGTATACAGAAAAAAAAAGGAAGATGAGGTTTGCGTTGAAAAACTATGCTCTATACAGCGTTCAAACTTCAGGTTAGCCAACTTAATAGCAAGCCCACGCAAAATTGTGTAAAGCGTGTAAGCGAAAAACGTGTAAAACAGTAATCATGGAGTTTCGTGCCGGTTCGGTAAACGAACATTTCTCCATACAAACGTAATACCAAAATCATTCGCGATACGAACATATTATTATTACCAATTTAAAATTATGTTATTCGGATACAGACGATATTTATCTAGGTTCCTATTAAACTTTTTTTTTAAAACATTTACTATTTACGAAATGCAAGCGAATTGCTATTTACTATTGACGAAATGCAATTCGCTTGCATTTCGTAAATAGTAAATAGCAATTCGCTTGCAATTCGCTTGCATATCGTCTGTATCCGAATAACATAATTTTAAGTTGGTAATATGTTCGTATCGCGAATGATTTTGGTATTACGTTTGTATGGAGAATGTTCGTTGACCTATTTTTTGGCGTCTACTAAGTCAAAATTTGAGAGCAGCGGTGGTCCAGTGGTGGCGGCCCCGACTTACGAACAGTAAGTCGTGGGTTCGAACCCAGTCAGACGCATTAAGTACTTTGTGTATTTTATTTCATCACCACTGCTCTCAAAAATGGTGAAGGAAAACATCATGTCATGTCACAGGCATGTCCTAGAACCAAAAAATTCGAAGACATGTGACATCTACCAATCCGCACTGGGCCCGCGTGGTAGATTATAGCCCATTCCTTCTGAAAGAGAAGAGGCCTGTGTTCCAGCAGTGGGAACATGATGACGATGAAGTCAATATTTTGATATTACATAAATCGCATCATTCCCACTAGTTCTACTGTGTGATAGAACGAATGAGAAACTTGAGTCCCGCTGGTTTTACGATTTTGTAACACCCTTTATCATAGAACTAGTAGGAACGAATAAGTCCTTTCGTTCCCATTAGTTCTACGATTTCGTACCACCTTGAATCGTAGAACTAGTGGGAAAAAATAAATAAAAAAAGTTCCCACTAGTTCTATCGTAGGACTGTGCAGTAGAACTAGTGGGAATGATCCCATAAATCAAGTATGAAAAGTCAGTTTTTGTTCGTGTATACCTTGTGCGTGAGCAGTAGTTGCACGGGCGCTTGCTCCAACAGCACCAGGTACCCGGAGAGAGCCGTGAGCTCGCCCAGCCGGAACATCCAGCGCACGCAGTCGCGCTCCCATCCGCCTACCAGCCGCGGCTCGATGGCTGGCCGCAAGTGACGGGGCTGTAACAAGTGATCAAAATGTAAACTGCCTCTTTAGTCGGGAAAAATTGGATTTTGCCATCAGGGACTTTCTCAGTAGCAGCCACGGAGTCTGGATTTGTGCACAGTTGATGGTGATTAACATCTAGCGAAATGTGCACTACACCTCTGCCTAACCCTTCAAGGATAAGAGGCGTGATGTTATGTTATGAAAAGTGTAAACCGTAGCATCCGCATCCGACTACCCTTTTTCCAACTATGTATATTACAGTCGACTTCCAGTCAGTGATGTGCCTAGGATCAAGCAATACAGCAAGCTGGTTGGTTATCTAAACAACATGACCATTCAAAAAAAAAAAAAAAAAATTGGGACAAGCCCGCCACACTATTCCCAAACCACTGTAACTCCTGTTAGCCAGAATCAACAGTGGCGACCACAAGAAAAGCGCCGAGACAATGAAGCTCGACGAAGTCCCAGAGAAATGATTTAACTGTCTTGGATCCCGCAACGAAATTAATCAGAAAAGAATAGCGGAGGAGTAGGAAAAAACGTAACATGACCATTCAATGGATTAAAGAATACAGCGAGTCCCGAGGCAACGATGCAGTGGACAAACTAGCTAGAAGGTTTTGGAATATGGCAGCGGTGGGACCCGAGCCTATAGTGCCGCTCCCTATCGGTTATCTACGCACGCTGGTAAGGAAACGTACCAGTGAACTACACTGCAAGCTGTGGTCAGGCAGAAGCCCTCCCCGCCATCGACTGCCGCCTCACCAAACGGGCACTCCGGCTGACTTAGCTACAGCTGTGCTCAGAAACTACCACCATCACTAGGCACGACACTTGTAACAAGCACATCTTTGCCATAGGAGCCACAGACAGCCTTCTGTGTCGAGTCTGCATGAAGGACGAAGAAACAGCAGCACACGTGCTCCTGCACTACCCGGGGTCTGCCCCATACAGGGCCAAGTACTTCGGTAACCCAGGTACTCTCGATTGCCAAGGAGACACCAAGGAGTTTCTGGCCTTTCCCGGAGAGCTGGGGTGGATCGAATACCCAGATCTTTGCGGATATTCTGAACAGAAAACCTTATCAGACTGACCTAGAAGTACTGGGAATGCGGAAACCAATTCCGTCAACGTAGAGAGATGGTTGACATCATGAGGAAACCCGCAGGCCTTGAGTCCTCTGTAGGAGTTCTTCTTACCTCAGGCACGGGGTCCCAGCCAGTCTGGCGTAGTAGGCCGGAGCCGGCGTAGGCCACTAGGTCAGCTGTCGCACTGAGCGGCTTGGTTAGTGCTCCCAGCAGACCGCGCCGCAGGGCCGCGGCGCCGCTCTCGGTCTCTCCCACCGCGACTCCGACCAGTGGGTGATGTGCTAGACCGCCAACGGCGCCTGGAAACAGTCAGTAGATAACGTGGATTGATGTCAGAGCGTGCATACAGTAAATAAAATTAATTTTCTCAGACAACTATGAGATATATTCACGAGTTACGCGCGATGTACTGTGTAATCACGCAGGCAAAAGTGTGGTGAAGCTTCAGCGTGTGGTAGGCTCATTAGTTACAAAAATATTAAAATGTATGTTAGGGTGTGATGTTACTCACTGAAACCTCAGTCTGTGAAGTATGCTGTAGAAACTTTTTTTTTTGGTGGGTGGAAAATCATCAAATAAACATTCCCTCTCTTGGGCAGAGCAAAAGGGAGTGTCAGACTTCTACTGACTAAAAACCACTCATGTTCCTTCTAAGCCCTTTATGTCGAGGCCGCGGTATCTCTTGCGAACAACCCGCAGCAATGCTGTTGATACTTACGAATCACTTCGAAAGCAATTAATTAAGTTTAATCCAGAAGAAGTCGTGTGATGTGGGAATTGATCAGATGGAAAGTTTTGTTAATGAATGGGATAATCATACGAGTAGGGGTCAAACAGAAGACAGATGGCGAGAACAGAGACGACAGAGAAATATGAAGAGAAGGAATTGTTTCTACAAATAAACTGAAACAAAGGCACAAGAATGACGATGCAGATAAAAAATCTGTAATTCACCAAGTATGTTGATAGCGAAGTTCGTGATCCCCGCCATGAGTCCCGCCAGCAAGCTCGGCGGTGGTCTTCTCCTGGCGGCCGCCGCTCGTCTCGCATGCTCTTCATCGCCTGCAAGAAGGTCCAGGTTCCTGGCCAGCGAGCCTGCCCAGGCGCTGAGGGAACGCAGCAGCGCGGCTGCGGCGGCGGAGGCTACGCCCCGCACGCCACCCGTGGCGCCTCCCACGCGTGCTGCCAAAGCCCCCGGGGCGCCCAGAAGCTCTAGGCCGCCGACTACCCAACCTGTTATGGAGTTGAGATTTAGTTGGCATTGCGAAAATAACAAAACCTATTTTATATTGAGATACAATAAAGTATAATGTAAACTAATATAGAAAGAGATGGCGACACGATTCGGACGCGAACTGCGAGGGCTGGATCGCGAAGACACGTAAAAAGAGCACATGGAAGGAATTGAAGGAGGCCCTTGCCCAGCAGTGAGACAGTACAGGCTGTAAAACTAATAAGGTACGAAGTAAAGTTTGTATGTATGTTTGAATCCTATACCCCAAACTTACTAACAAGGTTTTTCTTACGCAGCACCCCTCCAAAGATTACTTTGGAGGGGTGCTGTGTAAGAAAACCTCCTCGTGTGCCTGATGGCTGGTGGTCCCTGTCGATACGTCTGGAAGGAACAACAGCTTTTGGGCCGGTGCACACTGGGGGCGGGCTGTGTCCTTTCCTTTCCCGAGGAATGCGAAGATGGCAAATATTTCGATAAGGAGGACCTGGACCAACGGAGCGTTGCTACGTGTGATCCTCCGAAACGCAGAAGGCGAAGTGGAGAAGCAAGGGCCGGTTCGGTGCGTTGCCCTGCTGTGGCAGACCGTCGATCGTCGGTCGTGTGTCGTGGTTACGTCTCTTGGCTTAGATAGGGACCGAGGGTCTTGGGTTAACCGTCCAAACCGCGAGGTAGAAAATCTCTACAAAAAGTTACCCCGGATTTCAAGCGGCGGCGCACCGGGTGTGCACCAAAAGTGTTCTCTTGGAAAAATCAGTTTTTAGTGCGACCCCCGCAAGAAAACTATAGCCGACACTCTTATCCGGTTTATCCATGCTACGGGCGGCACGCTGAGATCGATTTTGTAAATCCGCCACACTCGTAGGAACAATATGGACAAAAACATTGCGGAGAAGGCGGAGGCAGTCGCAGGCTCTGGCGCTGGGTCACTGAGGGCTGGAGCAGTGGCTCCATCAGAACCATGGGTCGTTCTGAAGAGGGTTCGTGTGTTGTCAGTGTCCGACAACACATCCCACGGAATCGTGATAGATGCGTCGTCAAGCGACGGCGCTAGGGTTGAAGTATGCATCCAGCGATGTTCCCTTGATGCTGAGCTTTCGGGTCCTGTTCCCGGAACGATAGCATCGCCGGGACCTCTCAAGCGGCCCCACGACAACGGGGATGTTGGGAAATAGTAATAGAGAGCGGAGACCCGCCCCAGACCAAACGGGATGTCGGTTCCTAATCGATCTAGCACCCCACGTGCTTCACTCTTTCTCTTAAAAATTCTGTTTTTGAGATGTAAATTTCCCGAACAATATAAACTAATAAAAAATAGAGAAACAAGTAAAATAATTTCGAAATTCCCCATGGGATAATTTCTGTCAAACAAAACAAACAACATATTCTGTCTAACCTGCTCCTAATATGGCGGCCGATAGATAGTGGATGGTGAGCGCATGCGTGAGTCGCTCTGCTGACGTCATCATGTCGTGGAGCTTGAAGGCACTCAGGCGCAGCGGGCTCTGGTCGAGGGCTATGTACATTCGTGCCTGGAAACAGAGGGCACGAGATCAGTTTATACAATTTTCAAGGTGGAATCAATCGCTCTTCGAATCTGACTTAATCAATTTCTAAAAGAAGAGAAAGGAAGGGAATAAAAGGTTTTTCATTACTCATACTCTGAAAGTAGGTCACAACATGCCTGCGGAGCGGGTTGAAAGTACTACTTTTCAGCCCTAGGGAGAATCGCTTTCTACTGACAGCTGTCAAATTATTTGATGTAATTGGGAGCAAGCCTATTGCCACCAACTGATGTGATTAGGTGCAAGCCTATTGCCATCAACAAATGTGATTAGGAGCAAGCCCATTGCCATCAACTGATGTAATTAGGAGCAAGCCTATTGCCACCAACTGATGTGATTAGGTGCAAGCCTATTGCCATCAACAAATGTGGAGCAAGCCTATTGCCATTCACCGATTTAGGTAGGTAATTGGGAGCAAGCCTATTGGCATCAACCAATCTAATTAGGAGAAAGCCTATTGCCATTCACCGATTTAGGTAGGTAACTGGGAGCAAGCCTATTGCCATCAATCAATTTTATTAGGAGCAAGCCTATTGCCATACACTGGTGTAATTAGGGGTAAACCTATTGCCATCAACCAATGTAATTGGAGCAAGCCTATTGCCATCAACTGATGTAATTAGGAGCAAGCCTATTGCCACCAACTGATGTGATAAGGTGCAAGCCTATTGGCATCAACCAATCTAATTAGGAGAAAGCCTATTGCCATTCACCGATTTAGGTAGGTAATTAGGAGCAAGCCTATTGCCATCAACTGATGTAATGGAGCAAGCCTATTGGCATCAACCAATCTAATTAGGAGCAAGCCTATTGCCATTCACCGATTTAGGTAGGTAACTGGGAGCAAGCCTATTGCCATCAACCAATGTAGTTAGCAGCAGCAAGCCTATTGCCATCAACTGATGTAATTGGGAGTAATCCTATTGCCATCAACCGATGTAATTAGGAGCAAGCCTATTGCCATACACCGATTAGATTTAATCGATTTTAAGTGTTTCTCTTACGTTTCTTACTTTTTCTTTCTTTCGATTTAGGTAATTGGGCGCAAGCCTATTCCCATCAACTTTCCTTGTATTCGCAATGAAAAGCACAGTGTTTACCTCGGGTTAAAGACTTATTTAGTCCCTCGAACTATTAGCGCCCTCGCTGCGCTCAGGCGCCAAACCCCGTCTCGGGGACTAAATAAGTTACTTTCACCCCTAATGTAACAATGTACTATTAAAAAACTGGCAAAGTGCGAGGCGGACTCGCACATGAAGGGTTCTCCCGTCGTAGTAAAGAAACCCTCTTCAATTTGTATTAATTGTTGTTATAGCGGCAACAGAAATACACTTTTTGTGATAAGTTCGTCTTTCATAGTGTTTGTAAGAATGACAGTTATGTTTGCGGTTTTGTAATGTACCATAACTCAAAAATGACTGAATATAATATCTTGTTGAAACCAATTTGATAAAATTTTAATTCCGATCTACAACATATATTTTTTTAGAATTTCCACTTTGTTTGTTTAAAAGTTAGAGGGGGAAGGGAGACACATTTAACTTTGGAAAAAAAATGGTTTTAAGAACCTCAAAATAATTTTTGAAGACCTATCCATAGACAGGCCACACATATTTTCAGCAAACTCACACGAGTTTCAACAAACTCAATAGTGAACTTGATTTGGACATATTCAACACCAGTGTATCTCGGCTTAAAAATGTGCTGGTGAAAACATTTTTTGCACATAAGTAATTGTTGTTACCCTATTATAATTTTTTAGTTATTAGTTAATATTCTCCAATCTTGTTACTTTGTTTTTTTTATTGTTACCTTTTTTTGTTGTTACCTTTCTTTTGTTGTTTTTTTGTTTTTTTTTTGTTTTCGTGTTTACCAGTGGAAACATGTAATTGGCCTTCAAATGTTTATTGTATTGTTCTGTATTAGCTGTAAGTTTCCCAAAATTAAATAGAATAAAATAAAATAAATAAAAAAATAAAAAATATAGGATGATGAAAAAAAATGAATGAATTTTTAGTTTTAGTTCCATGTATGTTTTTTTTTACCCATTTTACCACTTTGGAAGTGTCTATCTTTCAAAGTATTTATAGACACTTCACACAAATAGGTGTGATGAAATGTTCATTTTTGGTTTAGTTCCATTTATGGGGAGCAACCCCTTAGTATATATTTTTTTAATTTTGTGTAAATCGTAAAACGGTTCACACAATACATCTTCCTACCAAGTTTTAACTGTAGTCTTAATAGTTTCCGAGTAAAGTGGTTGTAACATACGGACGGACAGACAGACATGACGAATCTCTATGGGTTCTGTTTTTTACCATTCGGCTACAGAACCCCAAAAACACATACATGTTCACATCGGCACATAAACAGAGGTCATAACATATAACATAAGATATTATTGTAAATATATTTCCGTTACTAACTTGTTCATATATTAATCCGTGGACAATCGTGTGGGTGTTTATCTATTTGTGTAACGAATCATTGTTAAATAATAATAATCATTTTATTTCAGGCTACAGTGGCCCATAGATATATACCTTTTAAACAAACATATATAAATTAAATACAAAACTCTTGTTAATAAATAAGACTTAAGACTATGTTAGTAGCACTTCACTTGTAACCACATCACTTGTGCTGGCTGTCCAGTGGAATTTGTCAGCGGAAGCGACGGAACACCACGTCCTGTGGCCAAAAGTCTTTCTTCATCACCTGGGGCAGATAACAATTCGGTACTCGCACCACGAACGCCTTGAAGTTAACATTACGGCGCGACTCCAGTAAATGCACCCTCGGTGTGTACCTTATCTTTTGGCGCACGTACTCTACGATGTTTTCCGCTTCAGTGGTGTAATGCAAGCGGGAAATGTACATCGGTGTATTCGGTTTGGCGGCACGCAGGCTCACTTCAGGGTTCACAGGAGCCCATAGCGCATAGCGTAATAACAATACATAACATTACACCCGTAATCCCCGAAGGGTTCGGTACAGGTGTACATAATAGTATAGTCCCCGACACGTAACTTTGCAAGAGTCGTTAGTTGCGCAGAAGTCATTTTTAGGTCTCTTTGTTTGTGGCGCGGGGCGCGGGGTATGAGGTAGCGTCATCCGCGCGTGTGATTGGTGCATTCAAATGCATATGTTCCATTCGCTCCCGATTACACTTGCGGTGCACGAAACTTGTGTTGTTTTTGTTATTTCTTTTTGTCACGAATTTGAGTTATCGTTGTGTTTTAAATTTAGTTTTTGTTAGTTGTTTTATATTTAGTTTTTGTTACGCTTGTTGTTGTTTTAAATTTAGTTTTTGTTGTTTTTGTTATTGTTTTAAATTTTGTTTTACTTTTGAATGAATATTTTTATATAAAACACCTAATAAATGTCACATAGTCTTCACCTTTCTTTAACTTCATTATTAAAAATAAATTATGTCAATAATGTGGCACAAAGTATATAATGCGCGAACTTTGAATTCGAATTTCGAAACCTTGCCAAGTTACGTGTCGGGAGCTATACACCAACATTAATTCGCCAGTTCAATTCCTATATAACAGGGGTTGAGCCTATTGCCATCAACCGGACACAGATCCAGACTCCGTGGCTGCTAACGAGACATTCCTGTTGGAAAAACCCAATATGTTCTTTTCCGACCTGGGAATCAAAACCACGACCTCATACTCAGTAGTCGCGCTTGCGACCACTGAACCAACGCGGCAGTCTTTCTTATCTTATTTACGTGAGAAAAGCTGAAAAAGTTCGTTTGCCATCTGAATGCAACTCGGTACAATTTAGTACCACGTCGCTCTCTAGATGGCGCTGTGATAGAATTAGATCGCGCTATGGTTACGTTACATTGAGATCATGACCCGACCCGGTGAAACATTCCGTTTTCAGAGATATATTTTTCTACTTTTATACTTAGTCTGTAAGGTAGAATAAGTAAGGTTATTTTGCCCCCCTGTTGGCAGTCGGGGGGGGGCACTCCTTGGTTTTTTTTGTTGGCCGCGTTCAACGCGGCCCGATAAACGATAGTGCATTGGAACACCACTTATCTATGAGATAAGTACTGACTATCTTCTTCTATGTTCATAAATTTTTATGTGCATGCTACTATTCTTTTTTTGGTGATTAGGAAATCATCAAATGACTCCTCTCGGTCAGGGCAGAGTGGTAGGGAGTGTCAGACTTCTACTGACTAATTACAAAAAATAAAACCGACTTCGACAAAAATAAAACACAAAAAAGTGAAAAATAAAAAATCTGCTTCTGAAGTCGGTGACTTTTGTTTGTTTGATTTCATGTTTTTGCCACCGAGTTCTGAAGCAGATTTTTTATTTTTCACTTTTTTGTGTTTTATTTTTGTCGAAGTCGGTTTTGTTTTTTGTAAAAAAGTTTTTATTTTTCACTTTTTAGTGGTTCACATGTGCTTACCCCTTCACAACGTACCGGCGTGATGTTATGTTATGAACTGGTGTAAACAATAGACAGTCATGAGATTTCAGCAATCCCAGTCCATTTACTATCATAAATTGAGGAGTCCCGTTGCCTATCTCCGAAGTTCTTCATCACCTTTGTAGTGAGTACAGGCGTGATATTATGTTGTGTGATGGCGTAAACAATGATATGCTATAGCAACAATCGCGGTTAATCTGCTGTTATTTATTGAAGAGTTCCCCCGATTTCTACAAGATCCCATCATCAGATATTGAAATGGTGAAAATGGGACCACACGGGAAGCACCAGCTTTCAAATGAAAAAAGAATCATGAAAATCAGTTCACCCAGTCGCAAGTTATGAGCGAACAAACATAAAAAAAAAAACAGTCGAATTGATAACCTCCTCCTTTTTTTTAAGTCGGTTAAAAACCACCCTTGTTCCTTCTTAGCCTTTTGTGCCGAGGTCGCGGTATCTCTTTCGAACAACCCGCAGCTCCGTCGGGCGATGCTACTATCGTTACATACTCTTTTTGCTCGTCCACATTCATACATGTGGTCATACACGCACGCCGGTTGCGAGTACTACACACCTGTCCTCCACATTACGCCACCTCCTTCGCTAGCATCACTGCTTCGCAGAAGAAGGCGACGGCGTCCCATTACTCCTCGCCTCGGACCATGGCTTGCACCAGGGCCGGACGCGAGAGACGGAGCTGCGGGGTGTTCGAAAGAGATACTGCGGCCTCGACACAAAGTAGCCCTTTGTGTCGAGGCCGCACATCGGTAGAAGGAATATGGGTGGTTTTTAGTCAGTAAAAGTCTGACACTCCTCAACGCTCTGCCCAGAGCGGGAAGAGTCATTTGATGATTTCCTACTCACCAAAAAGAAAAAGTTGTTTATGTCATTATCGGTACTTACAGCGGTGTGCAGCGTGAGAGTGAGGTCGAGCGGTTGCACGTGCAGCAGTCGCAGTCGTAGCGGCCGCTGCAGCGAGCGCTCCTCGCTCACGCTGGGCTCCTGGTTGCCGGCCGGCACCAGCAGCTTGGACAGCTCCAGCAACGCCTTCACGTACGCATCCTCTACGTACAGGGCTAGCGTGCCCAGGTGTACTTCTAGTTCGGTCAGCTCTGGAAAAACATTTAGGGCTAATGTAGAGAGCTCGTTGATACAAAGGAGGTTCAGTAAACACACATGCTGACACTCGGAGGAATAAAAAGAATCGGAAGAATAGTAAGCAATGAGAAGATCTATACAGTAGAAGAAGAAGAAATAGAAAAGGTTTACGGCCAATCTCAGCGGAGACTAACCATTGACATAAGAAGGTCAGATGCTGTTCAAGGGAATATCGGCTGTGTCGGCACTCTTGAGCACAGCTGTGTTTTCCGGAGCTTGATGAAGAATAACAAAATCGCTGTAAAGTTGCTGCCACTGAAAAACCTGTCATTTGACGACGAATTAGATGACTGCTGGCATCGGTAAATTGACAAAACTGTACTCACCATTGTAATTAATATGAACGACTTCCCACTTATCATGCATGGTCTTGAGCAGCAGCCTTGCTGAGCCAGCATTGGTCGCGAACGTGTCTCGCTCGGCGAACATATTCCACATCGGGGGCCAACGGTCGGCTTCGAGAGCAGCCGCGCGTGTGCTCGCGACCACTGCGAAGTCGTACTGTCCTGTGTCGTACTGCAGGTTGTCGATTTGAGCGTCCGCTATTGATAGTGTTGTTTTAATTTTCTGTGAAAAGAAAGTAAGTTTGTTATTTGAGGTGTAACCATAAAACGACCAGTGGTCCATATAGTCCCTGGATCAAAAGAACTGGAAGTCATTTGAAGGGGCTTGTGTGTTGGATTAAGCAGGGTAACAGTTACAGGTTTATCAACTAAACTCTTAAACACCCTTTATTGTTATTATACAGTGTTTTGAAAATTTCAGTCGATGCCGGTCTGATGTCGACCTCACAGGCTCACATACTGCAAGCGTTGACGCCAGCTTCATACAAGCCCAAAAGTATGGTTTAGGTTTTACCTACCACTGTTCATCATTTAAAATAAGTAGGTTTAACTCAAGTAAAGTTAAGACAAAATCGTAACAGGTAGTCCGTGACCCCATAGTCTGACAATCAGTTTTACTAAGGGATATTGTATTACCCAGTACTAACTGGGTTGTGGCGGACAGATAGGTAATCGAACCATGTAAAATACTGGTATATTCAGCTGCATCCGGTTATGCTTGCGCTACCCCTACATAGCTACATAGAAAATACTAGGCAGATGATGAATCATTTAAGTATGTTGTTTCATGATTAAAATATGATTCTATTTAGTCCTTCTGTTAGATTATCGAAAAATATTGGATGCGTGTTTTTGTTTTATCATTAACTAGCTGATGCCCGCGGCTTCACCCGCGTGGATGTCGTTCAAATTATATACTAAAACAACTTCTCTTGAATTACTCTATCTATTAAAAAAAACCGCATCAAAATCCGTTGCGTAGTTTTAAAGATTTAAGCATACAAACAAACAAACAGACAAAAATAGCGACTTTGTTTTATACTATGTAAGGAAATCAAAATTACGAAAGTAAAAGTGTCAAAGATCATGAGTGGGGGCTTGCGACGTCACTTCGTGGTAAAAAATGTACCAAGCTGTAACGTCACAGGACTTTTCGAAGCACTGTATCGTGTAAATTTTATGTTCATGTGAAAAAAAAATTGTCCAATATTGGGAAATCTATCTGACGGAGTGATTAGGTTTTTTTTTGTCAAGTACCCTATTGTTAGGGTTCAAGTTACCTTGTCAACAGTCTGCACTAAGAGCACGGTGCGGTCGAGATGCAGCGCCACCAGCGGCATGACGTCAGAGGCGGCCGCTAGCTCCACGGCGATGCTGGCAATCACGCAGCGGAACCGCTCCGAGTCGTCTAGCTCGTTCAGATCTGTGGCAAACGAACAACATCTTACCCAAGGGCTATGAATGCCCGTCGGGGCTGCGGGTTAGTCACAAAGATACCGCGGCCTCGACATAAAGGGCTAAGAAGTCAGTAGAAGTCTGACACTCCTTTTCGCTCTCCCCAAGACCGGGAGGGGTTATTTGATGATTTTCCAACAACCCAAACAAAAGGGCTATGAAATGCGACGCTCCAAGCGAATTCGCCTTGTGCAGCAAGCGTCAAAAACAAATGTATGTACTCGTATTATCTACAAGGCCACAAGTTGTAGCAAATTGACACAAGCGTAGCGTTATTTTCGTAGCCGAGACACATTTGTTTTTGACGATCGACGCTGACGCTTGCAGGGCAAGGCGAATTCACTTGGAGAGTCGCATTTGGTGGGCCTCGGGGCCCTCGGGTTAGTATCGCGCGGAATCCGATGCCGAAGTCCTTGGTTATTCCGGGGACTTTTTTCACGTAGTACTTTTAGTTTCACGTGTGGCAAACAAAGTACTCGACAAAAGTGCCTCGCTAGCGGTAATTTGACTTGAATAAGGTACATGACTATTATCTTTAAAGGTCCCGTACCTCAAAAGGTAAAAACGGAAACTTTATAGGATCACTTTGTTGTCCGTCTGTCTGTCAAGACCCTTTTTCTCAGGAACGCGTGGAGATATCAAGCTGAAATAACCTTCTTCGATACATGGACAAACCAACACAAAAATATTATTTCAATTACAATCAGTACTTCCTGAGATTAGCGCGTTCAACAAAAAAAAAAATCATCGCTTTAAAATATTCGTATAGATACTCACCATTCTCGCCGGAAACTGTTTTGAACATATTCTCAGACGTGAATGTGTTGGCGTTGTTGGCACTGCTCATGGTCTCTGAGAAGCGTCTTATTGTTGTTGCAGCTCTGTCTTGGAATTCCGAAACGAAATCTATAATGGAAGACGATGTCAATACGTAGGTATACTTTAATAAATATTTCAAGTCGCGGTATGGACATGTTATGAGGAGGGACAAATCGCATGTGACTAAAAAGTTGATGGATATACATGTTGATGGGTGGAGAGGGAGAGGAAGGCCAAAGAAAAGATGGATGGATTGTGTGAGGATTGATATGAAAGAGATAGGAGTAAATGCTACTGTGGCGACTAGCGACATCTATCGCAACACCTGCGTACTAACAAGCGATCGACAGAAGTTCATACATCGCGCTATCAACATTATCCGCGACATAAGCCTATATAGGAGTTCCCGACTTACAACTGTCGGGCAGTTAGCCCACCGGACACAACACCCGTCCGGTCGGAGGATCCTCCCTTGTCAATGGGGGATGTGGAACTTTACACCCTCATACCCCCCCAAACTACTATGACGTCTAACAGGGAAGAACGCAAAGAGAAAACATCTTGTGCCGACCCCAAATATAATGGGATAAGGGCAGGAAGCTGATGGTGGTGACTTTTGTATAGAAAGGGCTAACACGGTCAGGTTTCAGTCACTTTGCTTGACACTAATTTTTCCTGACGATTACACAGATGCGCTATTTTCCTCAGATTAGAAACGATCACTTCAAACACAGTGGGGTAACATGCACCATGATCAGCCTACAGTATTCCTTCTACTGTGACATAAGCCTCAGTACCGTAGTCACGAGGAGAAATATGTATACGCTTAGCGAAATTCAAAAGCTATTTTCTTGGAAAATAACGGTTCTACTTCGAGAAAGACCTATTTCGTAATCGTATGGCTTCCGAAAAGCTATGTTCGTAAAAACGTAAAAGTCACAATGGAAGTCAGTTGAAACAGTCGATTTGTGTATACTTATTGGTGTTAATGCATCTCTGCACACGCGGCCAGTGCGAGTTGGTACATGTCTACGAATGTTTGGGTGTAGACGTTTCTTTTTGTAAGGACAATGGTGGTTAAATAAATGACTAGTGGTGTAATCATCATCAGTCTATAATGTTCCCACTGCAGGGACACAGGTCTACTTTCTATGAGAGGGCACTCCCTCTCATAGAAAGTAGACCTGTGTCCCTGCAGTGGGAACATTATAGACTGATGATGATTACAGATTACCCACTGGTAATCTACCATGCGGGCCCAGTATAATCCACCATGCGGGTTCTTAGATGTCACATGTCTTCGAATTTTTGGTTCTAAGACATTCCGGTATCCACATGATGTTTCCTTCACCGTTTTGGAGAGCAGTGGAAATGACAAATTATAAACAGTTATTCGCCTGCCTGGGTCCACGACTTACAGATTCTATCTCTATTCTACCAAGAATAGACAAAGATTTCTCCATACAATTTGACATGAAACCTTGCTACAATCTGTCATGTTGTCGATTCTTCCGTCGACAAAACCCGTTTCTTCGGTGGTCATGCTAAGCCGACTGGTCGTAAGTCGGGGCCACCACCACTGGGCCACCGCTGCTCTCCAAGCAGTGCAATACCATGATAGTGTTAATTTCGAAATGGAAAACAGACTAACCTCTCGGCATCAACGTTTCTGTTTCTTCATCGGGCGGAGGTTGTGTCGGTTCCTCTTGGGGTTCCTGTTGGTCGCTGAGCGCAGTATTATTGGGGTCATTGGGGTCGATAGTCTTCGGAACATCCGTTGCGATTGCTGTTTCGAATAGTGATGGAAGCTCCATTTTTATGAGCCGCACGGGTACTGCACCTAGGTGCAAGACATGTGTATTGTGTCAGCCAATGAACACACGTACATCATAACTAAGTATATTATACTTAGTTGTTATTATAAGTAACTAAGTATATTATACTTAGTTGTTAGACCGAATGTGATTTACTGAGAGAATATCGGAATTACACAGAACATTTATATCAAAACTAACTTCGTTATTGACGGTTTTATTAAAGTTATTAATGAAAACTACACTGCCGACGCGCCCCGCGACCGCGTATTAACTGAACTCTGGAGATTGTGTTAAGGACGCATTTACGATTGATAAGTCAAATCATTACTTTTTTAAACAAAAGTATGTTTATTAAATACAATGCTTTGTATTTTTAAAATGTTTTTTAATTTTAAAATAATATAATTTTAGATATGTCCAGTTTCTCAATAAATGTACCGAAGTGAAAAAAAATTACTTCGGTACATTTATTGAGAAACTGGACATATCTAAAATTATATTTATAGTTAAGAATTGTACCTTGCACATCTACCTACAATAAGCAGCAAAAACATTTTAAAAATACAAAGCATTGTATTTAATAAACATACTTTTGTTTAAAAAAGTAATGATTTGACTTATCAATCGGAAATGCGTCCTTAAGAACCCCTTGTTAAACTGGGTTTATTTTTATTCTGAATAATAGGTTAATCTAAAAAAACCCATATTTCAAGTGGATCTATTTCTGTCTTAGGTACTAATTGCTTTAGGATGAATTGAAATTCTAATTTATGAGACACTACTTTATGTATGACACTATGAGCAAGTACGACTAAAGGCAAAATGATGAAAAGTGACTTACGTTCAACGGAAGATGTATGCTGAAAGTGTATTATGGTTGACTTCGGAATATCCTGTAATAGCATAACAATTAATTAAGGCGAAGTTTTTTTTTTAAATTATTTTGCCCCACACTAGGAATTTCTCCTGTATCGTGGGTGCGTTTACAAACATTTAAACTCACATACACAAACACCCAGACCCGGAACAACTATCTGTACGCCATACAAATATTTGTTCCGTGCGGGGCTCGAACCCGCGACACGCAGCGCAGCTGTCTAATCGCTCAGCCACTGCGCCAACCGTGTCGTCAAAGTTGGAATAGTTTAGACTTATAACAGCTGGCTGACAGTACTAACCTTCTCAGGTTTAGCGGGCATGTCGTCAGTACTGCCCTGCAGTCTCCGCCTTATGTCGCTCGCTGATATGTCATTCTGAAATATTTCGATAAACACGATCCGCCTTATTAATAAAAATAGTTAAACGTGGTTTAACTTAGACTTGGTTTATCTCGCATGCCGTCTCACTTTTAAAATATTCAAAAGAAAGTGACGGCATGCGAGATAAACCATACACACATATAGCGAGTTATGTATAAGTTCCATGTAATTCGAGAGGGTGAGCATAGAGCATATTTCCACCAACCGGGCACAAATTCAAACTCCTGAAAAAATCGTGATGCAAAAAAACCGCGTCTGTTCCTAGATCGGAAAGTTCCGGAGTCGGGTGAATTGATGAACAGTTCATAAGGTACATGCCTGATCGACGTCTTGCAGCTCGAGCAGCGTGGAGTGCGGATGCGTGCGGACACGCAGCTTGATGGTGAGCCCACCGGGACACTGCAGCAGCTGCGACCCTTCCGCTATCACCACGGGGGGGCACCACTCTTGCTCTGACGACTCGCCTTCTACAAGGATAATATAACAACAACTAATGTACACATGAATGAAATAAAGAAGTTGAGGATTCGTCCCAGCACTTTCAAAAAATCTTACAAAGGGATCAATCCCTTTGTAAGATTTTCAAATAAGATTACAACAACATTACGTATAATTTATTTTTCAATTAGCTGGTATACCCATAGACTGGCCCATAGACTGGTTGGATTTTGTACATGATAAAACAGGAAGTTTGTACACATGTCATCATCTGGCTAGCCTTTTCCAAACTATATTGGGGTCGGCTTCCAGTCTAACCGGATGCAGCTGAATACCAGTATTTTACATGGAGCGACTGCCTATCAGACCTCCACAACCTAGTCAATACTAGGTAATACGATAACAATAAATGATGAATGTTGAACCTGCTAATAGACATAGTAAAAATTAAGGAAAACTTGTTTTTTTTTTTACTATGAAGGTTGGCCTGCCTAACCTGCCAAACTCCATTCGAGCTCAATAACGCGATTTCCAATATCGAAGACCTGTAACACATGTAGGCCTATGTGAAATAAAATATTAAGATTTTACCATTGACTTTAGCGAAGGTGAGTATGGGCGAGGCGACGGAGGTGGGCATGGTGGTGGGCGGGAAGCGCGCGCAGTGGGCGGGCGTCGAGTAGTGCATCGCCGTTCGTGGAGACACGTGGCAGGACCACTTCGTGCCCGGACATTCTGGTACCGCCTGCAATGTAATGTTGGCACGCGGTTTTTTATACGGCCTTAGACTAATCTTGGAATAATCATATTTTTTTTGTGATTATTCATGACAATAATAAAGCTCTTTTGTTTTTGAATAATATGATTATAGTTATTTAGTAACACTCATGTAAACATTTATTTATTTAGTACTTGGAGGACTTACAGCTAACAAAAACAAACAAAAAAGAAAAGAAACCATAGTCACCAGAAAGCCAATTACAAATCCTCACGTATAGATATGTAATAAAATTATTTATAGTGTGAGCACAAAACAAAAAGGCCTTATTGAAATTTCAAAAACAATTTTATCTTGAAATAACTTACTAATTGTTACCTTGTTTTGTTGTGCTGTGGCACGCTGATCAGTCATCTACTCAAACTGCCTTTAATCTCTATATTGGGTCACCAAGATAGGCTACCTCTACTATGTGCTGTTTTATCAAAGCTCTTTGTTATTGTTTTCTTCTATGTATGTTCTCTAACTTGTGTATGACAATAAATTGATTTATTATTATTTATTTATTATTATAACCGTTTCTACTTCGATATAACAGCTATTTCGTAATAGTATGACTTCTTACTCAACCTTAATGTATAGAAGAGCTGTTTGTTGGTGATTATTACCAAGATGGTAATATTCTTTAATAATAATATAATAATAATAATATTCCACAACTATCAATATATGAACTAGCACACTTGTTTTGAACACTAATAGGGTTGAAAATGAAATAAAACCAAATTGTGTCCTGATCTTAGCTGGTATATATATTTTCTAAAACCACTCGAACCCAACCAAATCGATGTAACACAACGATAGCCTGCTTTTATTTTAAGCATCGCCATCTATCGAGGTCAAAAACAAACTTTTGTACTTTGACAAGAATTGTCAACTTATTACTACGGTTCTGCATGAACATACCGCCCACCAAGGACATTTAGTGACGGAATGTCCTTCTGACCTTATCTTTATGTCTAAATTTTGCAATTTGTATACAGTGTATGTAAGCAATAGGTACTTCTTAAATCTACAAAGACAAACAACAAAAATAAACAATCTTCATTAACACAAAATCTTAAAAATAACATTTATCATATAATTTGACCTGCAGAAGTTTTACATAAACTTGATGAAAAAAAGAACAATTCATTGAGCTATTGGTAAAATACATAGTTTGGAAGTTGGTCTCTTAATTATAGAGGCTTTAGTACGCAATGTGACCACACGGGTGAGGTTATCATCACCGGGGTGTTTCTCCACAACCCGTCCCAACAACCAATGACTTGGTGGTAAATCATCCTCTTTAATCAGAACAATGTCCCCGATATTGGGCTCCGGAACTTGGGAAGACCATTTATACCTGTTCATGAGATTTGACAAATACTCATGGGACCACCGTTTCCAAAAAGACTGCATCATTCTTTGAACTAATTGCCACCGAGTCAAGTAATTTACGTTTGAACTTTCATAATTCTTATCTGGCACATTAACTATCGGCTCACCGATCAGAAAATGTCCAGGGGTTAACGGCAGAGGTTCACCAGGATCAGCAACGTTAATAACGCTTATCGGTCGCGAATTTAAGCATGCTTCCACTTGGTTGAGGAGTGTAGACATTTCCTCGTACGTAAGAGTAGAGTCACCGATTACCCTTTTAAGGTGAAACTTGGTGGATTTTACACCTGCTTCCCAAAGACCACCGAAATTGGGAGCATGAGGCGGTATAAAATGCCACTCAGTATTGGCTGCTTCCAGGTGTTCTGCTATGGCTGGTTGTATAGAAGCCAGCTGCTGTAATTCTCTGGAGGCACCTACAAAATTGGTGCCATTATCGCTCCACAACTTAGCACAGTGACCTCGTCTCGACACAAATCGCCGAAAGGCAGCTAAGAATGCCTGTGTACTCATGTCACTGGCAACCTCTAAATGGATTGCGCGCGTGGACATACAAACGAAAAGGCATATATAGCCTTTGTATGAACGATGACCACGGCCCTTTGTCGTTCTTATGTTTATGGGTCCAGCATAATCCACTCCACTATGCAAGAATGGTCTTGCTGGTTTACATCGGACTGATGGAAGATCACCCATCAGTTGATTTCTGACGTTAGCTCTCTGTTTTGCACAAATAACACACATGCGAACATGTTGTTGAACTAGAGATCTAGCACCTATTATCCAATAGGCTGACCTTAAAAAGTTTAACAGCAACTGAGGACCACCATGCAGTGTTTTTTCATGCGCATCTGCAACTATAAGATGAGTCAGATGACTAGAATGTGGAAGGACTATCGGATATTTTGAATCTTCGTTCAGTTCCGATTTTGCTAGTCGTCCTCGAACTCGCATGATACCTTTTGTGTCAAGAAAGGGGCAAAGCGACTTCAGTTTACTGGATTTGATATTTAAACACCCTTTTTCTTTTAACTGTGTGTACTCTGTTGTAAATATCTCTCTTTGTGTCTTCTTTATACAGGTTTCTAATGCTGCATCTATTTCTTGATTCTTCAAATATTTACTATCAAAATTGTCCTTCTTCAAAAATCGCCGGCAGTACGCAACTACTCTCACTAATTTTCGTAGACTAGAATATTTTTCTAGAACTACGTGCTCTGGAACTACAGCTGCGTGAACCTTTATTATTTGCTCTAAATCTATTTTTAAATCTTTTGGTCTTTTGTACTCAATTATTTTGTTTTTCAGGAATGGCGGTCCAGAAAACCACAACTCATTCCCAACTAATGCACTGGGTAGTACTCCCCTTGAAGCGCAGTCTGCTGGATTCTCTTTGGTCGACACGTGGAACCATTGAGACGAACTCATTGTACTCAATATTTCAGCAGTCCGATTCGCAACAAACGTCTTCCACCGGCTAGGATGGCTATTGAGCCATGATAGCACTACTGTCGAATCCGTCCACGCTGAAATTCTCTCCTTTGGTATGTTTAAAACCTCTGCAGACTCTATCAAGAGCTTGGCCAAGAGTACTGCTCCACATAACTCCAATCTAGGAATGCTAACCTGTTTAATTGGGGCAACTCTTGTTTTTGCAACCAACAATGAAACATAAACTTTGCCTGTAGGATCAATTACCCGCAAGTAAACAACTGCTGAGTATGCGGTTTTTGAGGCGTCACTGAAACCTTGCAATTCCAGATCACCAGTTGAACTAGTCTTCAGCCAACGAGGTATACGGACCTTGGTAAGCAACTTTAGCTCTTCGCGGTAAGTACCCCATTCTGTTACTAATTCCGTACTCAACTCCTCATCCCAACTAACACCTGCGAGCCATAACTTCTGGATAAACACCTTCGCTACAACCACACTAGGGGCTAACCATCCTAAAGGGTCGAACAAACGAGCTATGTCTGAAATGATAGATCTTTTTGTTACAGGTGCCGTCGTCAGCGGTGGGAGAGTTACTGCATACTGGAAGGAATCTTCGTGGCGGTTCCAGGTAAGTCCTAAAATTTTCGTTGTACTATCTAGTTTAATTTCCCTGTCCTTATTATTTACTTCCTTTTCCATTACTATGTCCTTTTTGTCCTCATTTTCCGTGCTTTTTTGACCTGTTTTCTGAATTCCTTCATGTATATCTATTGAACTTATTTTATCTAATAATTCCTGATTATTACTGTTCCATTTCTGTAATGTGAATCCTCCTTTTCCTAATAATTCTACCATTTGATTACAGATTTCTACACCATCTTCAATCTTCTCACATCCAGTCATCAAATCGTCCATATAAAAACAATATAAAACTTTGTCTGCTGCATGTGGGAATTTATCTCCTTCATCATATGAAACCTGATGGAGTGATCTAACGGCTTGGTATGGTGCAGAGGCTGTCCCGAATGTCACCGTAATCAGCTCATAATCTCTGATTGGCTTTTCAGGATCATCTCGCCAGAGTATTCGCTGGAAGACAGCATCTTCATCGGCCACTCTTACTTGACGATACATTTTTATTATATCGGCCACTATACCAATTGCATGCATTCTCCATCTTAAAACAGTGTGTCTTAAGTCTGCTTGCAGCCTTGGTCCTACCATAAGCGTGTCGTTAAGTGAAACTCCGTTCTTATTCTTTTCTGAGGCGTTGAAAACGACACGAACCTTAGTGGTGATCCTATCGTTTTTTATCACCGCATGGTGTGGTAGATAGACTGCTACATCTTTATTACTGTCCTCCTCTTTTACAGGTCTCATGTGTCCTAAATGTAAGTATTCATTAATTACATCTGTGTATTTTTCTTTTAAATCTGTGTCCTTACTTAATCTTTTTTCTAATGATCTAAATCTTGTTTCAGCTATATCCCGTGAACGTCCGGCCTTACAAGCAGGTTCTTCATCTCGGAATGGCAGCCGCACAATATATCTACCTGTATTATCTCTCTTAGTAGTTTTAGTATAAAAGTCTTCACACCGTTGCTCTTCTGGATTAAGTAATTTCTTTGTACTGGTTTGTTCTTCAATCTCCCAAAATTTCTTTAACATATCATCTTCATTGACATGTGCACAATGTACCTTTATGGTTTTTGTGTGACACTTTGAACTCTCACTACATGGACTGACTACACCTGAAAGGACCCACCCTAAAGTGGTGCTCTGTGCGATAAGAGTGCCAGATGGACTCTTGACTATACCTTCCTTCACAATGTAGCAGTAAGCATCTGCACCCAAAAGAATATCTATTCTATTAGGCGTGTTAAATTTAGGATCTGCTAGACACAGATCGTTTATGACAACCCAATCCAATGAATTTGTGCTTACACTTCTCTCAGGCAAGTATGAGGTGATCTTACTCAAAACATAGGCGTTTATTTGGAGTTGAAAATCGACATCAATTGTTGACTGAATTTTCATATTCACCATGTACTTTGCAATGGTTGATCTATCATCACCTAAACCTGAAACGATACCTCTGACTGGAATTTTCTTCAGTCGAAGAAGTTGGACTGTGGCCTCTGTAATAAAACAGGCTTGTGAACCTTGGTCTAATAATGCTCGAACTGTTTGAAATTGACCTGTTTTAGACTCGGCTTTTACTAGCGCGGTGGCTAATAAAACCTGTTTGGGTTTAGAGACTTTGCCCGTAGACAAGCATGCAACTATCGGATTGTCACTAGTTGACGAACTAGTATTATCCGTAGCCGGCTTTACGGTAGCGTCTTTGTTCTCTCCGTTAGGTTCTACATTCGGATGCAGCAATGAATGGTGACGCTTGTTGCAAATCTTACACGCAGTCTGTTTTTTACAGTCGTATACTCTATGATTGCTGCCCAAACAATTAAAACAGATGTTATTCTTAGCAACGAATTCGCGTCTACTTTCTGTGGTCTGTTTCGTAAACTCCTTGCAGAAACACAGCTTGTGGACTTCCGAGCAGTATTCGCAACGCATATTGGACGGCTTTGTGGCTAGCATTGCTTTTGAACTATGCACATGTGAACTATTACTGGCCTGGTGAGCCACGGCCTTTCTTGGTTCTATACATTCTAATGCACGAAAACGACTTTCAATAAATATTTTAAGTTCCTCCAATGTGGGAAAATCTGAATTTGAACTGCTTAACTCCCATTGTTTTCGCGTCTCATTATCTAATTTGAATGTTACTATATGAATAACGATAAGATCCCATGTGCTCACATTGACGTTTAAATTTCTAAGTGCATTAAGGCAATCACTTGTGGTATCTAATAACTCTTTTAAGCCGGCAGCTGATTCTACATTTAATCGCTTCTGACTGAACAACCTTTTCAAAATACAATTAGCAAGATACTTTTTATTAGCGTATCGCTTTTCCAACTGAGACCAACATTCGCTGTAGTTGGCATCTGTAATTGGTGTATGCCTAATCAACTGTTCGGCTTCACCAGTAAGATGACTCTTAAGATAGTGCAGTTTTTGCACATTATCTAAAGACGCGCTATTATGGACAAGCGACTTAAAAAGATCGTGAAAGGCTGTCCACTCACTGTATTTGCCAGAAAAATTCGGAATTGTGATCTTGGGCAACTTTACTAATGAATTAGATGGCTTAGAAGAACTATTATTGTTAGATCCACTATTTTGTGGTACCGCTTCTCTAGGATTGATCTTATTTAAAGTTGCTTTCATCAAACTTTTACATGAAATATACGTATCTTCGGTGGAGTCGTACATATCGACCACCTTTTGACCTATGTCTTCTACCTTAAAACGACCATAAAGTTGACATTTGGTCTCCTTAAATAAAGACCAATCTTTTTCTAAACATTCGAGCCTTGTCTCGATATATTCTATTGTCAATCTATCTTTTGGACTCTTTTTAAAATTTGTAAATGCCTTTTGGATAACATTTTGATGGTCTTTCAATATATTAAGTAGACCTTCCATCGTAAGGAACAACAAAAACTTAAACACTAAAACAAACCTAAATTGAGACTTAAAACTTCAAGTTTGAATCTAAACAAAACATACAAATTTTTTCTAAGTCTCAAAAATATCGAAAAATTTTACAAGTGTTTTTAACAACAAAAACTCTGGTTGAAATCGGGCATAGGTTCCCCGTTCCGTCGTTTTTTATGAAATTATTCTAAGTCTAAAATGCACAAATCTAAAATGTTTAAGTTAAAATCTTCTTTAAAATAAAGTTCAAAATTGCTTGGCAAAATCTTCTTGAATCACTGATACTACTATTTATTAAATTGTACTCACGTTTGCACTTCACTCACACTTCCAAGTCGGTTGCGTAGTACTGGTGGCGCCCCCTGTGGCGTCACTTGGAACTTCAACCGTCGGTTGTGGTCGTTGATCTCGTTCACCGGAACGCGTTCAGCAGAACGCGATCAGTCGTCTGGACTCGAACACTGATCTTCTTGAACTCGTTGAACTAACCACAGTGGCTGAGCTCGTCCACCTCGCTGGACGAAGCTGTTGCTGCCTCTGCGGGATACCCGGTACTCCTGATGCAGCAATCCACTGCGAGTACTGGGGTGCGGTCCAAAGGCACCGCGATCTCAAAAAATACAGACTGCCTGAGTCTGATCCAGGTTCGATGGACCAATGAATATTACCAAGATGATAATATTGAACTAGAACACTTGTTTTGAACACTAATAGGGTTGAAAATGAAATAAAACCAAATTGTGTCCTGATCTTAGCTGGTATATATATTTTCTAAAACCACTCGAACCCAACCAAATCGATGTAACACAACGATAGCCTGCTTTTATTTTAAGCATCGCCATCTATCGAGGTCAAAAACAAACTTTTGTACTTTGACAAGAATTGTCAACTTATTACTACGGTTCTGCATGAACAGTTGGTCTGTACCCCATCTTCAAATATCCAACTAGCTGATACTGTTTAGGTTGATCACGCAGGCTTTAGTCAGTTGAGTTTGTAGAGGCGTTATACATAAGGTCGCATTAAAATAAATGGAGAAATTTTAACGCAGCGTTCAGTAGGTCTAACCAAAAAACTCATTTATGTGATTTTATTTTGACCTAAAATGTTGGATCATTCCCACTATAGTTCGTCACAGTCCTACGATAGAACGAGTGGAATAAATTTTATACTACACCTGCTTGGAAAGTACCTTGATACTTTATCAAATTTACGGTAGAAAGTACGTCATTGCATATCGAACAAATATACGGGGAGAAAACGCATCTGAGCGGGAGAGAATGGATTTTCATACACTTTTCTCTCCCGCTCAGATTACAATTTGAAACAAGTTTAAAAATCTAAAACCCGACTACGAATAAAATATTGGGTTTTGCTCTCCAAGACCTTTCATTTGATACCAAACATGTAATGATTATCTCAATTTAATATTTTTGAGGTAAGTTTTTGACATTTAAATTCCGTCATAAAAAGAATTTATAAAATTTATATAGCCTATGTCACCCGGGCTATTCTTACGAATCTATTGACACCTCATTTATTAAAATCCGTTCAGTATTTTAGGCGCTACGGTGGAACATACATACATACATACATAGACTGCCAAAATCATTACCCTTCCTTTTGGCTTCGCCGTAGTCGGGTAAAAAGAACATGTGACAATTGCAGACGCCATTGGCGCCATTTTGAATTTGAATTAGAATTTAGTTTTTTTATTTTCTTCGTAGGTGTAGTATAAAGCACTATGTATCACTCGAGAGAAAGTGCGATTCCCGATCTCGGGTGTTTTAAAGCCCTTGCCTACGGCTCCGGGCTTTAAACGACACCCTCGACGGTAATCGGTCACTTTCTTCTCTCGGTGAACAATGTACTATTTCCCACTAGTTCTACGATTCAAGGTGGTACAAAATCGTAGACCTAACGGGAACAAAAAGTCCCACTAGTTCTAAAAATTACAATCTGGAAATCGCGGAAATATTACAATCTGGGTAACTAACATTTTTAGTGTATTTTTGTTAGCTGTTTTTTATTTCGCGGTGTAAGAACCAGATGAACGTATCTACCAAAAAATGGAAAAAAGTTTTTTTTTACAAATGGATCTTAAAAGTGGTCCTACACGATGGGCCAAAACGACGTACCTGTAAAGTTAATACATAATAATGTACGTCAACCAATTTTTGAAAAAATATAAATATTTCTTTTATTAAGTTGAATTTTATAATATTTTTTTATACTTATGAACTCTCTAATAGTTTGTGAGAATTTCTGTATACTTCTTGCACTAGTGCAATTTATATTATCGTCTATATAACACTTCAAAGAAGTAAAATAAAAACAGTTTTTTAGCTCTCCTGTAAAATTTACATAAATAAGATACGTTCATCTGGTTCTTACACCGCGATTTTTCTTACGTTTTTTGCCATTGTTCTTATTTTAGTAGTCTCAAAGATTTCCTAAAGTTTGTCCATATATTTTAATGTGGCCATATATATGTTTGCACAAAAGCACGTACCTTTGTGTTCACCGCAGTGGCTTCTTCAAGAGTGGAGACGGGCTGTGCGACGGCAAAAGAGTGTTGAGTGTGATTGTGAACCACGAACTGAGGACACGGGTCTTCGGCCACTACCACTATCCAGTGACTGTCCCGTTTCATCTGTGTCACCACTATCGGGACCTGAGGGGGAATGGTGAATGTTTACTTAATATTATAAAGAGACAAAGTTTGGATGTAGGGGGATGTTATTCGGAATAACTGAAAGAAATAAAACATATTTATTTAGAACATGCCACAAGTGCATACAACAAACAATAAAAAGAAACTAAACAGTGTGTAACGACCTAGTGAATTCCATTGACGTGTATCCCCTTATGTTCCGCATACGTAACTACTCTCGTATCTAGCAGTAACTGATTCGATTCCGAAAACTCTTTCACTAATAGGAAGCTACATTATCCTCGCGTGTCATAGGCTAACTTTATGACGTGTCTGGTCTTTCCACTCACAATTTCGACTGCATGGTTCATAGCTACTGCCGCGACCTACTTTTCGCTACTCGATTTATTTACTTTTATATTATTACATATACTTATTAAATTAGTTAACCAATAGCTGCCATAACGCTATCACAGCGGATTAGCATCAAACGTAACTTTCGTGTTACTTTTACGAAAAAACTAAATTAGGTTGAAATCGTTGTTGTTCGTCAACTCACAGCATCCAAGATCTCAACTGTAAGCAACGACCTCTGAGCCATACATCGATTGCGAAACCCAGCTAGATGCATTTATCGGCCCTGAAACCCTCTGCATACTAAATTTCATGAAAATCTTTTGAGCCGTTTCCGAGATCTATATAAATAAAAAGAGAAGTCCTGACTGACAGACTGACTCATCAACGCCCAGCCCAAACCCTTGGACCTAGAAAGCTGAAAGAGGTTCCCTTTATAATGTAGACAAGGAATAAGAAAGGATTTTTCGAAATTCAACCCCTAAGGGAGTTCAATAGGGGATGAAAGTTTGTATGAAAAATCGTCATTTTGATATTTTCCGACATCCACGCGGGCGAAGCCGCTGGCAAAAGCTAGTTCATTATATAGACAAGAATTACTCGTCAAGGTAGCCCACGAAATTGTCACTCAAGGGACATAATTATATGAACTAAGACGGTTGTATTGGTGATTTTAATCACTATTACCACAGATATTATAATACTTCGTCTATTACTCAGTAAATACACATTTGTTACTGTCGCGAATTTTATTTGACACTGACCGGCAAATTGAAAAAAAAAACGTAAGAAAATTCGAATTTCGCAGGTTACCTTGTCGCATTTACCTTTAAAGTATGAGATAAATATACGAACCGATTGCAAGTCTGCGTTGACAAGGGCCACGGCTCTCCGGAAGGGCGGGTGTCCGAGGCGGATTGGCACGGTGTTGCGCACCGAGAACGTGTCCCCGGGCAGGTTGAAGCACATGTACGCGCGTAGCTCGGCCGGGTTGCCGCCTCGCCACCGCCCGCGCAGCCAGAACTTACACATTTGTAAACCGCATGCAATGCTGCAAGGGGTCAAAACAATAAAAATATTACATTTATTTTAATACACCACTTTGCAATATTGATGTGATGACAATTTTGGGTGTAATTTTGTTAGCTTACTTTGCCTGCTCTGCGCACTTTACTGCGCCTTAACTCAGTACACTCAAAAACTGGTACAGTGCGCGACTGGGTACTTGACTACTATCAAAAGTTTACGAAAATGTTTTGTTATTTCAAAGAACTAAGAGAAATAATACGATGCATAAAAAAGAGAATGGCTACACGCTTTAGAATTTTTTATCCTTATCGCGCGAAACGACCATTTGTACCACGTAACTATGGCGGTATGAGTTAAGACGTCACATCTTCATAGCAATCATAGCGCTGTCTTTGTCTAGCAACTCATTTTAAATCGGTTTAAACTAAGCCATTTTACACCCCGCAGACACGCATTACACTCACATACAACACTCCCACATGCACAACATGAAATACTCACCTATTTTAATTTTTTGCTATTTTACTTACCAGCTACTTTTTAAGTGTATTATTTTTAACCGACTTCAAAAAAAGGAGGAGGTTATTAACCGACTTCAAAAAAAAGGAGGAGGTTATCAATTCGACTGTATTTTTTTTTTATGTTTGTTAGCTCATAACTTGCGACTGGGTGAACTGATTTTCATGATTCTTTTTTCATTTGAAAGCTGGTGCTTCCCGTGTGGTCCCATTGTCACCATTTCAATATCTGATGATGGGATCTTGTAGAAATCGAGGGAACTCTTCAATAAATAACAGCAGATTAAGCGCGATTGTTGCTATAGCATATCTAAGCATTGTTTACGCCATCACACAACATAATATCACGCCTGTACTCACTACAAAGGTGATGAAGAACTTCGGAGATAGGCAACGGAACTCCTCAATTAATGATAGCAAATGGACTGGGATTGCTGAAATCTCACGACTGTATATTGTTTACACCAGTTCATAACTTAACATCACGCCGGTACGTTGTGAAGGGGTAAGCACATGTAAACCACTAAAAAGTGAAAAATAAAAACTTTTTTACAAAAACTAAAACCGACTTCGACAAAAATAAAACACAAAAAAGTGAAAAATAAAAAATCAGCTTCAGAAGTCGGTGGTTTTATTTTTTGTAAAAAAGTTTTTTTGTTATTGTTTTCTTTTTTTTAAACCCCAACTGTATTTAATACTGAATCTGGAACGCTGTCGTCTCCCTCTTGAAGGTGGGCGTTAATAGCTGCGACACAGTTTTAAACTAATGCAGCTATTTACGTACGCAACGTATTTGTCATAATTATGTGTTTTTGTTCCAATAAAGATTTTTTTTACTTAGATTTACTGTCTCCAGATTTATAGTAAAAAAAATGTCGAGTACCCAACTGACCCTACTCGTCATATGAAATAACTTTCTCGAAGCAATTTTAAATCTGCCAAGTGAACTTGAGTTGCCAATGGCCAACCTGAGAGGTCTTTAAACTAGGCGCCGGACACAGGTTAGTCGCAGCAAGGAAAACCTGCTGAGGTGGATATTCACTAATGACTCTGCCTTGGAGTGTAAATGTGGTGCTGTTCCAGAAACGATGAAATACTTAATATCGTATCCTGCATGTCCCGTTGTTTGTTCACTACAGAAACTGATGGACGCTACCGAAAACCTTCGCAAACTAGTAGTTTGGACTAGTATCGTTCTGGGTTTATACCACAGAACAGAAAAAACTCTGTAGAAGTGGTATGTGACGAAATCTGTATCGGAACCAGTGTCGCCAAACTAACACAATCAAACCATTAATCATACAGTGCACTACAACTACACAATTTGTTTGATTGGTCGTTTCAATTTCAATCACAACCAGCGTAACTCACAAATTCTACATTTTAAAAATATACCTTCGTGGTATTACGATAGGATTTATTTTGCTTCACTCAGAAATAAAATACGACGTTTTGTAATCAGCAATCATACTAGACATTATTGCCTAGTAAATTCCGCTACTCGTCCATAGATGGCAGTATTTTCAATGGACGCAATAATACACTTAAAATCTACAGTAATAAGGATTATATTCGCGTCACAGGTCTGTATTTTTTGCTACTCTGCCAAGGAAGAGACACATTAAGCTTTTATCAATATTATCGATATCGATAGATAACCAATTTATTTTGAAAAAAAGTTTGTAGTATTATAAAAGCTCGTGAACACAGTCATTCACAAGAAGTTGGCAGATTCGGCTCAAAATTAAGTTGTTATAGTTTTCCTTGCCTATCTTTCAAAACTTTATATATTTTATGTATGTATATATGTATGTATTTATTCTTATAATTTAGGTATATATCTTTTCTATTAGAAAAAAGAAAGAAAGAAAAAATATTTATTTTCGCAGAAATAAAAAAAAACAGGTAAACACACAACTTACAACTAATTATTAACAAAAAATAATTGGTACAAAAAAGAAAAAACAAGTTTGCGTTTACGTAAACTTACTTAAAACGGGTCACTATTACGTTTTTTTTTTTCTGTTTTGCACCTACTATGTATTGTCTCTGCATCACCCTAAGGTAGACTGGTAGAAAATGCCCAAGGCATTAAATCCGCCTTTGTACGATTTTGTTGTGCATAAAGTTTTAATAAATAAATAAATAAATAATTAAAATGTTGTAATCGTAATTATTGCACTGCAGCATAATACTATTTGCTAGTGAACATTTTGGATTTCATTTAAACTAATATTATAAATGCGAAAGTTTCTCGATGTCTGTCACGCCAAAACTACCGATTGAATGAAATTTGGTACACAGATAGTCTAGAGCCTGAAAAAAGGACATAGGCTACTTTTTAAGGTTGTGGAATCTTGTGGAATCAGTATACCTACAGCTACAGGATTTATAAAATACGGATGGTTCGGCGCGGATAGGTGCGTGATACCATAATACTATGTATTTCATATAAAGATTTATAAAATGCGATGACTGCGGCGATTGCGGCGCGGTCAGGTGCGCGTTCACCTTTGGTGCGAAAAAAAGGTTGAAAGGGACACAGAAGGGAAGGGGAAGGGGGATGAAGACATTACTTTTGGTCGCGATAACCGACATCGCCGGTAACCGACATTCACGCGGACGAAGCCGCGGGCATCAGCTAGTATCTTTATAATAATAATCACTTTATTATTATGGTTTGGTGGTCTCTATGGTCCTTACATTCATAATTTATTTAAACAGGTATATTTCGGTGGTAAAGATGCCATCATACAAAAGAAAAACATAACTTGTCAATATTATTGTGTCAGTTTTTACGTAAAATGTCAATGCAATTATCAATCATTATTAAAATTTGTAAAAGTTTGATTCTATATTAGCTACAAAACATGTAACTTTAATGTTGTACAGGTACACCTCTCAAAATAAATTTTATGTGATAATTAGGATCTTTGTATTGAAATGTTAAACAGTAAGTAAAACATTGTTTTATTTTATCGATATCTAACGATCAAATCTGCAACCGATCTTAACCACATCACTAATTGAGTAGCATGGAACTTTCGAGAACAAAAAAGATCCTTGTTCAAAATATAACAATCGACATTCGATCTAAAATAAACTTTATTTCAATGGGAAAAGGTTGATTATAATTTTCTAGTAATGTGACAGATTGTCAAATTTTTAAGAAATTTTAGTAAATTGATATTAACTACGATTTTATTAGAAAACAAATAAAATCGTATCTACCGATGATAGGAAACACCTCCGTTTTTAAGTTTTTTTTTTCCACAGTCATTTTTACGCTCCAAAATTGCACAATACGTGACAATACGGCATATTAATGCAAAAATTAAATAGGCGGGAGACTAGCGACTCGAAGCGATGTCAAAACACGACTAAGTCAAAAATTTGAGAGTTTGCAGTACAGTGCAAAGATATGACAGCCGTGCTACGCCTACTTAGCATTTCCACTGTTCTTTCTGTTCCGTGGTTTATACAATAGGGGATCGGACTGGGTTAAAATAATATGATTCTGTTTAGTCCGTAAGTTAGATTATCGAAAAATATTGAATACGTGTTTTTTGTTTTATCAAATCAATAAAAAATAAAGAAGATAAAACGCGTCAAAGATCTTGGAGTGGGGCTTGAAACGTCACTTGTGTCGTCAAAATGTACTATCATATGACGTCACACGAGTTTTCGAAGCACTGTATCGTCTTCATTTTAAGTTTACGTGAAAAAAGAAAAAATACGTGTCCAATAATTTTTGGAAATCTATCTGACTGACTAATTAGTTTTTTTTTGTCCGATCCCCTATTATTTAGATTGTCATCGAAACGCTTTAAAAGAAGAAGATGGAATCAATTTTTTGGTCATGAATAAAATTTGAGTTTCTTTAGGAAAGTAGTTGAATATGATGGGCAGACTGACCTACTTGAAAGAAGCTGATAACTAAATCACCAGCCTGTCTTAAATAAATAATGGTATGTCACTATTAAGACGCGTACTACGAGGGCTGGTTCGAGGCGGCACAGGAAAATAGCTCTTGGTAGGAATTGGGAGAGGCCTTTGCCCTGCAGTGGGACAGTGAGGGCCATTTTTTTTATGGGACTAGCCCGCGACACCATTCCCAAAACACTGTGACTTCTGTAAGCCAGAATCAACAGTGGCGACCACAAGAAAAGCTCCGAGACAATGAAGCCCGACGAAGTCCCAGAGAAACGATTTAACTGTCTTGGATCCCGCAACGAAATTAATCAGAAAAGAATAGCGGAGGAGTAGGAAAAAACATAGTTTCCACTTAAAATACCTCTTGGAAGGAATTGGGGGAGGCCTTTGCCCTGCAGTGGGACAGTGAAGGCCATTTTTTTATGGGACTAGCCCGCGACACCATTCCCAAACCACTGTGACTTCTGTAAGCCAGAATCAACAGTGGCGACCACAAGAAAAGCGCCGAGACAATGAAGCCCGACGAAGTCCCAGAGAAATGATTTAACTGTCTAGGATCCCGCAACGAAATTAATCAGAAAATAATAGCGGAGTGGAAATCTCCTAACTCACTTGTGTTTGCTGTGTCCGACAGGGTCCATGTGATCTAATTTTAATTTTTACCACCTAAGTTTTTACATGTGGAATGCAATAAAGAATTGAGTATTGAAACTTATGTTTATCCTACAGTGTAGACACACTGTACACTACAGTGTAAAACATGTCACTGACCTCGGTTCCTTGGTCGGCGGAACGATCTTGAAGCTCTTGGGGCGTAGCTTGACGCAGTCCTGTATATCCTCCGGTACAGCTTCCGCCGACGCCTGCCAAATAACGGGCATGTCAAATAAACCAATTAATATTCCTATATGTTACTGAGTATACAGATATAGTGCGGACGAACAGACAGACAGACGGACATGGCGAAACTGTAAAGGTTACATGTTGGCTAAGGAACCCTAAAAATGATGTATAATAGCAGTTTTTCGACGATATCTCCTTTCCGATTCATCTATACTAATACTAATATTATAAAGAGGTAAAGTTTGTGTGTTTGTATAGATAATAGTCAGTGGTGTTTTTTTTTTTAATTTCATAAGTTTTAATCGAATTACCGCTGCTCTATGATTACAGCGTGCGGTAATAATATTTATACTACACCTGCTTGGAAAGTACCTTGATACTTTATCAAATTTACGGTAGAAAGTACGTCATTGCATATCGAACAAATATGCGGGGAGAAAACGCATCTGAGCGGGAGAGAATGGATTTTCATACACTTTTCTCTCCCGCTCAGATTACAATTTGAAAAAAGAACATGTGACAATTGCAGACGCCATTGGCGCCAATTTGAATTAGAATTTTAATTTAGTTTTTTATTTTCTTCGTAGGTGTAGTATAAAGCACTATGTATCACTCGAGAGAAAGTGCGATTCCCGATCTCGGGTGTTTTAAAGCCCTTGCCTACGGCTTCGGGCTTTAAACGACACCCTCGACGGTAATCGGTCACTTTCTTCTCTCGGTGAACAATGTACTTTACAGCACGCTGTATTCTTATTACCGCACGCGTGCGAAATATGATGCATGTCGAACCTAATCGTAGTGCAATAAGAGCTAGTTTTCGAGGAAGTGTATTGAAAAACATGTTAAACAAAATTAACTAGAAAAAAATTCCTACAATTTATATCCTGACCACTTTTCTAAAATTGGTCAGGATATAAATTGTAGGATTGAATTGTAGAATTTCGTAAAATCAATAGTTTCAGCATACAAGCACCTTGAATGAATCGTTACTACACCTCCTTGGGGTAGGGTAAGCGTTAGCACACTATTATTCATCTACACTAACAAATGTTTTTCGTATAATTAGGTATGTATATTTATTAATTCAAGGCAATACCTACTTACTTCGAGTCATCAGTTTCCTTGTAACGTGTTACAGTATCGTTTGCGTTTATATAGCCATGACTTCTTATGAAGGAAATAATTTATCTTGCGAGAAATCACTAAGGTAGTTTTAAAACGGGATATTTGATATCGCGTCCTGTCTGCACGACAGCTACTAATGTACGCTAGTGATGGTGCCTTGGGCCGTTGTCTATACTAATATTATAAAGAAGTAAAGTTTGTGTGTTTGTTAAATTGTAAGGGGTAATCTCGGGATCTACTGAACCGATTTTAAAAATTCTTTTACCAATAGAAAGCCACATTATTGCTGAGTGTCATAGGTTATATAAAAAAACCGAAAAATAAAAAGGCTTATAGGTGGTAGTCCGTTTTGCAAAGTGAATCGGAGAAAAAACCAAAGCAGCGGACGGCGCGCGATGGTTTCGGGTTTAATTCGGATTGAATTTTTCGAAACGTAATTAGCACACTTTCGAGTAATTGTGCCCAACGAAGTGGGCACGGGTCAGCTAGTAATTTATATTGCCATCGACACGCTCAGAAGTAGACGCCGATGATGATGAACAGCACGGTTGGCGCAGTGGCTGCGTGTCGCGGGTTCGATCTCGAACAGAACCAATATTTGTATGGCCTACACAGAGTTGTTCCGCGTCTGGGTGTATGATTTGTGTATGTGAGTTTAAATGTTTGTATACGCACCCACGGTACATTAGAAATACCTAGTGTGGGGCAACTTTTTTTTAAACAAAAAAGATATGAACAACATACCATGATGTCGAAGTTAAGTCTGTTGATGAGCACGTAGGACGAGGTGATGCCTAGCACGTTGATCTGCTCCTTGATCTCGTAGTACAGAGTCAGTAGCGCCACCTGGGTATAGATCACAACGTCACAATGTTAATCTCCAAAGCGTGAGTGTATCCAATGTGTATTATTAGATACACCTCTGCAGGTGTATCTAATAATACACATTATTATCAGCCTATAATGTTCCCACTGCAGGGACTCAGGCCTCCTCTCTAGGACAGGGATGGGCTATAATTCACCACGCGGGCCCAGTGCGGCTTGGAAGATGTCACAAGTCTTCGATTTTTTTGGTTCTAAGAAATGCCGGTTTACTCACGATGTTTTTCTTCACCGTTTTGAGAGAAGTGGTGATGAAATAAATTACACAAATTAATGCTCCTGACTGGGTTCGGAAGTCGGGGCCGCTACCACTGGGCCACTGTTTTTTTTTAATATCACCACTGATATCAATAATACACACTCTTAATATAAATTAAGTTAAGAACAACAACAAATAAAAAAGTCAGCGTAATTGCGAATCGAACGAGACAGGAAAAATTTCAAGACAAGGCAAGGTTTTAAAAAAATGTGCCCTAGGTTGGTGAGACAGTACCTTCTGATGACACAGCACAGCGAAGTGTGCAGCGTGGTCGAGCGCCACGTGACCGGGCGGGGGCGTGCCGTAGCGGCCCGGGTCCTGCGCGGATACCTGTAGCTGCGAGCTCACGAACGTGTCGTGGCCCATCTCTATTGAGATGTAGAACGGTTTCTGGAACAGTAGAGAACGCAAGTGTCAACGTTATAAATCACAGTCATTTATAAAAGCCTGTCGCGTATTTTCACCGCGCCTTGTTGAAATAAGATTTTTGTGAAATGATGCAATTCAAATAGTCTAAAATCTGTCTTTTTTTTATTACTGCCTTTCCTTTTATTTTATTACTTTTTTCACACATCGTGTTATTTCTGTTAGTTCTTTGGAATAACACTACGTTTTTGTGAATACATATTTACCGGTAGTCAAATAGCCACATTCTCATCAGAACTCTCTCAGGTGGCGAAACTATTGCCTCAACCGGGCACAAATCCAGACTCCGTGGCTGCTACTGACAAATTTCTGATGGAAAAGCTCAATAACACTTTGCGCGACCTAGGAATCGATTCCCAGTACTTCATGCTCAGCCCACTAGAGTAACGAGATAGTAAAAGCAGCTTACAAGAGCAAGCATAACAAGAGCAATAAGAGTTTTGTATTCAATTTTTATATTTCCTTACATAGTATAAAACAAAGTCGTGTCTGTTTGTTTATTTGTTTGTTTGTCTGTATGCTTAAATCTTTAAAACTACGCAACGGATTTTGATGCGGTTTTTTTAAATAGATAGAGTGATTCAAGAGGAAGGTTTATATGTATAATAACATCCATTTGCACCCGTGCGAAGCCGGGGCGGGTCGCTAGTTAGTTTATAAGGTATATATCTGTGGGCCATTGTAGCCATAAATTAGAGTTATTTATGTACTTACACTGATTTCATATAGCGAAAGAATATAACGGAGGTGCCTCAAATCCCGATATTAATTTTAAAGAGTAGAAAAATGATCGAGTGATTTATTACAGAATGAAGTTATTTACTTTTACACAATTATTAATTTGTATTATGAATTAATGTAATTACATAGAAAAATTGTATTTTAATTAAGTATCTTTGTTTTATTTGCCTTATCTATCCCTGAGGTTTTTATTATTATTAATTTGTTATATTGTTGGCTACACTGGGTTGTATTATAAATCCCGGGAAGATCCATATTTATTTCAACATTTCGATGTAAGTACATAAATAACTGTACCTAATTCCGACCTCTGGTTATTATAGTTTACTAGCTTTGGCCAGCGGCTTCGCCCGCGTGAAAATGACGATTTTCCATACAAACTTCATCCCCCATTTAACTACCTTGGCGGTTGAATTTCAACAAATCCTTCCTTATTCCTTGTCTACATTATAAAGGAAACCTTTGTGCAAAATTTCAGCTTTCTAGGTCCAAGGGTTTGGGCTGGGCGTTGATGAGTCAGTCAGTCAATCAGGACTTCTCTTTTTATTTATATAGATCATACCTGTATGATGGCTGAAGGAGATGATATAGCGGTGCCTGTCTGCAGCGTGCAGAGCGGCGCGGCGTCGAAGGACCGCAACGTGAGCGATAAGGGCGACGCGTTGCACAGCAGCACCACGGGACACAGTTGTACCTCCAGACAGCATCCACCGCCCGCTACCACGGCTGTGTAACGAACCTGGACCAATAAGGACTTTGTTAAGGTTGATGCTCCACGGTAGTAGGTAGTAATAATCCTTTCAGATCATATTATTTTCATGAGTGGCTATACATTACATGATTTAGCGATAAAATTCGAAGTTGAAAATCTATTTTAAAAAAATGACAGAATGTAGTTGGTTGATGTGGTTACCTCCTACGAGTATAAGACATTTTTACACTATTATTTAATAGTCTTTAATGGACCTCACGTGGTCGCGGCCACGACTACGAGTTTTGACGGGACCGAACGCTATCTTAGAACAAACGACGCCCGGTCGTGCGTACACACTTTCTTCATGGTCAGATTTTCTGCAGCCAAAAGTCGGGGTCTGGCCGTGTAGTGCGCGACCGCGAGGTCACTAAGTCTTTTTTTTTAATTGGACAAGCCTGCCACACTATTCCCAAACCACCGTAACGCCTGAAAGCCAGAATCAACAATGGCACCCACAAGAAGAGCGCCGAAACAATGAAGCTCGACGAAGTCCCAGAGAAACGATTTTAACTTTCTTGGATCCCGCAACGAACTTAATCAGCAAATAATAGCGGAGGAGTAGAAAAAACATGATCTGTTTTCCTAAGTCTATCGGATCAAATCGGATGTATCTCATATCACATCACATCAGACAGGATGGAGGGGATACCGACGCTAAAAAGGTTACACATAACCTCGTTTTTTAAAAGAAGTTGGTTAAAACATTAAGATAAACTTACGGAGACATCACACCGCGGCTGCAGCGCGGCGGGCGCCCACGTGTCCTTCCAATACTTCTGCACCACCGAGTAGGGCCACGAGTTGTCCGCGTTTTTGCCCGAGCGCTCCAACCTGCACAGTTACATACGATTAGCTTTATAAATAAACGCTTAAGGCTGTAAACACCACGGTAGCCTGCAAAAAAGAACAGCTTTAGAAAATACATGAAAAACGTAACAAGTGCCTATAATATTTGAGGGTTGCCCTCGATTTTCCCGGGATCCCATCATCAGATACTAACATGGTGACAGTGGAACCATCTCAGGAGTATAATCTTTTGAATAAAAAAATAATTATTCAAATCAGTGCATATATTACAGAGTTTTGCTAAAACAAACATACAAAAACATACAGACGAATTCAGAACCAACTCTTTTTTGGAAGTCGGTTAAAAACGAAATAAAAGGGGTTTGAATTGACTGGCCTGCCTAACCTCCACCATTATTTGTTTTTTAAGTCGCGCCACGCTTAATAACTATATTGACTTAAACATAAACAAGTTTTAAATGAAACAATAGTTGTATAATGTTTTAAAGTCGTGTACTGCAGATGCTGTCAGTGACTTTTAACTTTGATAACTAGATAGATGATATGATACATAGATATCTCGGAAACGCGAATGAAAACTTGTTCGTATTAAGAGGAAATGCGAGTGCTGTCTCTTTCTACTATCGCTGTCTCTCTCCGTCCTCCTGCCCTCAAATTCGTGCGATAAGGACAACTGTAGAAAAAAGTTAGAATTCGAGGTTTAGCTCTCGCCTATTTCCTCCTCCAATATTGAACCAATTTAAAAGATATTTTAGACAATGAATAAGGAGGTTATATACTACGCCGCTATGTTTTTCTTTTTTCGTTAATAGTTGTCAAATTTGTACACTAGGACTCTGTTAACAGCGATCTAAACAAGCAATTTTGAGCATTTTTTGAGGGTTCTAGTGCTTATAAAAATAATTTATCACCAAAAAGGAAAACATAGGGGCATAGAAATAGTTAATATTTATTATTCTGTAAAAAACCATTGCTCTAGGGTTATTAACCAAAAAGAAAACAGGCGAGAGCGTTTGTATGGAGAAAAGACCACTCGCGTTTCCTCTTAATGTAGGTTTTAAGAGTAAAATAAAATGATAGAAGTTTGGCTGGCCAGTATACAAAAATTTTCCAACCGTTTAGCAAAACCTTATGCAGAGAGATACTACCCGTATGAGCAACAGGGTGTAAAGTTCCTCATCCCTCATAGAAAAGGGAGGATCCTCCGACCGGACGGGTGTTGTGTCCGGCGGGCTAACTGCCCGACAGTTGTAAGTCGGGAACTCCTATAGAGGCTTATGTCGCGGATAATCTTCATAGCGCGATGTAGGATTTTCTGTCGATCGTTGTTAGTACGCAGGTGTTGCGATAGATGTCGCTAGTTGCCACACAGACATCAGTAGTAGTCGTTGCGTTATACCTATAAGGGTGAGGCCAAACGAGCGTAATATTGAGTCGAGTGCTGCATTAGGTTTCATACAAAAGTCGTATTTGATTCACACGGCGACGCAAAATGAGTTGTCTGCCGACTCACACAACACACACAATTTCTGCGACCGAAATTCTGCAACTCACGACTCACAAAATTACGCTCGTTTGGCCTCACCCTAATAATAAACTAGTGTCTCTAGACAAATATGAACGAACCATTTCTTGACATCCTCGATGACGTCTTCGATGTTCATGACGGGGAGTCGCTTGTCGAACACGGAGGTGTCGGTCACTCCGTAGTGCAAGGGAACCGCCTCGCGGGTCACCGGACTTCCTATATCACTGGAGGGTCACAAAAAATAATAATCATTACTCATATCGACGGCGATTCAGAACATCATTGTAGGCTCCTAGATGCTTCGATTTGTTTTTTTTTTTCGTTTTTGTGAAGTAAGCAACAAATAAATAGTAGATTGTACACCAAGTGCATAAAAAATAATTATGGTTCCCGTATATGGGTTTCCTAGCAAATTTCAGTCCAGAGTATGTTTAATTAATAATTTAAAAAAAATATTTTTTTAAACATTTCACCGGTATGATTATAAGATAAATTCTATACCAATCGAAAGTATGAAGCCCATAGAATATGCAAACGTTAGGTTGCCTATTCTTTTCCGGTCACAACTATCGGGTTGCCAGGTATAAACAGGTAAATCTATATTACTAGCATTTTGCAACGATCTGTTTATTGACGCTTGCGCTAGAAGAACTAAGAGAATGTTAACTCTGTGAAGTGTCTGGGTCACCAAGATACAGGCTGTGCCTAGTTTGGGACCCGTTGTTAATCCTATCAGATTTCTGTTGTAAGCTAAATAAACGAATTTGAATTTGATGTAATTAGGGACAAGCCTATTGCCATCAACCGATGTAATTAGGAAAAACCTATTGCCATCAACCCATCTTATTAGGAGCAAGCATATTGCCATCAACCGATGTAATTAGGAGCAAGCCTATTGTCATCCACTGATTTAGGTAATTGAGAGTAAGCCTATTCCTATCAAATGATGTAATTAGGAGCAAGCCTATTGCCATCAACCAACCTAATTAAGAGCAAGCCAAGCATCAAACGATTTAGGTAATTGGGGGAAGCCTATTCCCATCAACTTTCCTTGTATTCGTAATGAAAAGCAGTAATCCCTTGTTCTTAGAATACTAGCGAAACGAATTAAATTAAAGAGGTTATTCTATGAAGTTGAAGTTTTTCCTGTGGCTGTTGGGCCGATTACCTTGGTCTTCGACGAAGATTTTACTTTATGCTCTAGAGCATAAAACGCGACTTTATGTCGCCTACGCACGACATAAAGACGAATTTCAGAGCGAGAGAAGTGAAAAGCATATTATGCTTCTCGGGAATAAAAATTCGACTTGCTCTCAAGATTCAAGTATTAACTGGAACTAGGTCTGGGAAACCAGATCGACACAGATGGTGCACTGGCTGAGAGACTCACTTCTGTGCTATTTGTTAACTACCCAGAACGGTTGTTACGATTCTGGCTGTGTATTTGTTTACTATGAGAGTTAACGCACCCACAATACAGGAAAAAAACCTCACATAAGACACTGCTTTGTCCCTTAGGTGCACAATCTATTATTACATACCCGTCCTGTTTTCGCGCTTTTAAGCGTGTTTCATAAAAAAATACATCTATTGCCCAATAAAAGCGCATTTGTCGGATTTAAAAGGCTTCTTTAAAGCGAGGTAGTAAATAGGAACCGAGTTATAATGGGATTTTAGCGCCGTGTGTTACACTATACTTTTCACTACGATTGCGAGAAAATAAAATAACCATGTTATATTGAACATAACAATATGAGTTTATTTTATTAAAAATTAAATTCAATTTATTAATTCTTTTTTTATTTCTTCTGTAGCTGCAATGCAACGCACACATTCTACCAAAGAGTTCAGCATTCAGCGCGTTTAGTTCCATTTTTTTTTAAATAAAACATTTAATTTTTTTACTTGAAACTAAATCACGCACCAGCTGGCTGAACAAGTTGTCCTACGAGATTAACTTTTAGCCCTAGGGCAATATATGCAATTTTACGCCCGCTCTGGTATGCTATTATGACGTTCTTTTTGAGCAAGAGGAGTGAAAAAACATTTAAAAATGCTGACACCAGGTTAGGCACGGACAACACGATAAAAAAGTGATTAGTTGGTATCCAACACTGAATGTTAACGACCCATAGAATCATACAGTGCAATCAAATTAATCTTGGCAGGTCCGAACTTCGTGCAGAAGGCTGCGCAGTAACATAAATTAAGAACCAAATGGTGACATGAGGCGGGGTTCGGGGGGCGGTAGTCTAGGCTAGAGATGCACCTTACATAAACACAATCAATCCTTTAAACGATCGAATATCGTAATCGATTAGTTTTATTTCGAATACGTTCTTATTAGTGTATAGAAGATATTTAACTAAATACATTAACTAATAAAGTGAATTTAGTAATTAATAATCGAGTTTTCGTCTTTATTACAAAAAAAAAATGTTTAGTAACATTATGTTTCCTCGGTTAAAAGACATGATTTACTTAAATTTAAAAAAATCTATTAAATATAGACTTCTTGAGTAACGTACGTTTGCGAACATTTGAAACCTAAATTTAAAATTGAATAGAAACATTTTTTTATTACTTAATTTTAATCGATGAGAAGAATGTGGAGTGCCGTAAGATTTATACCTCGGAATCCAGGGCCGGTCAATGAATCTTCTTAAAAACTTTTGAACAATAACACATAGGATAGTTTTTATCCCGATTTTATCTTCCCGTGGAATAATTTTCGAGTTGTAGTGGGTTAAGCCGCTGGCACAAGCTAGTTTTGCAGTAAATTGTGGTAATTAAAAAGTAAATGACGAGCGCGCAATTTTTTTTTTTAACTTTTTTATTTGGGCTTTTAACAATGCAGTCCAAAAGTTTTTATGAAGATTTATTGACCTGCCCTGGATTCCGAGGTTTTACAATATTTACGTCTTACGGCACTCCACTAATAATCGATTAAACGACACCCATAGCACATGCACGAAGGTCACGAAGTTAACAAAAAGAAATGCGCATGCATCTCTTTTTGTTAACTTCGTGACCTTCGTGCAAGTTCGGCAATATTCGGTACGAGGCATTATGTCTCACTCAAACGTTTGGTGTTTGTGTCGCTATCTCTGTCTTGAGCACAGTCGGTTATAAAAGTTTTCGTTGTGTTTTTATTTGTTGTTATTAATATTACTGTTGATTGTCATTATTGGTGTAAAGTTTTTTTGTTTGGAGTTAGGTTAATTTTATTTTGTTATTTGCAAGTGTTAGTAGGTACTGTCAAATATGCCACCAACATTTCAGTGACAAAAAGTCCGTTATCGAAAGGTCAGTCGAATCAAAATTTAATAATAGGTTATTTTGTTACAACTAATGTCTAAAAGTGTTTTGATATTTATTTTATTTGTATTTCTCACTGTATTAGATATTTTCTAATCGTATATTTGTTTATCTGGCAACAGTATTCTTCACAAGTGTACATGCGTAGAAGTTCGCAGAGGCTATGTTCAGACCTGTCAAGATAATTTGATCGTACTGTAAATAATACGATCTTTTCTAAAAGTGTAAACTTCGACTATATTTCTTCTCCAGAACCCCAACAATCACAGCTATAAATAACCATTTATTAAAGGTTACAGACAATAATACAAATATGAAATAAACTTTTATTATGTTACTTACTTGGCTGACACGCTACAAAACAAATTGGATATATTATTATAAAGTATTTGTAAATAAATGGTATATTATATGTGTGTTGTTTAAAACTACCATGTTATTTGCGAATTAGGTACTTAACTAAAAAAAAATTGGGGCATCGAAAATTCTGCTAAACGTATCCAACCCGGACAATCGCGATGCCAAAGGGCAAGGAAACCACGTGTCGTGACGATTGCCTTATCAGGCTCTAGGACCTCAGGTGCTGATACTTACACGACAAATTGACTCAGGGGGGTATATCGAGAAATTCATATTTTATCTTTATGATATGATTCTGGTGCCACTAACCAGCCCGAGAGCCACGTAAGTGGTATGTTCCTCTCACCGCGGACAGGCTAGTCACCATCATCGTTCATATACACACATTAAAGACTTATGGTCTTTTAAGGGGGACCCCCACCCGGGGGGCCCCACAGGCCTCCATACCTCCCCTCACAGCCTGCCTCTACCTCCGTCATATCACTCTTACGTAATCTCTCGATATATAACCCTAGTTCACTCATATAATCTTTGTGCAACTCACCAGAGGGCCAGCTCACTCTCTTGGTTACCTCCTCCTGTAATTACCTCCGCTCGCACTCCGCGTGCCGTTCACTCACACACACTCACTCTCGAAAACTACCCATGATTCACATAACCTCTTTTTTATTCTCCCTCTAAAAATCTACCCTACCCGTCAACTGTCATTCAAAAATCATATCCATCGACAAGCAGATGATACCAGCAATAATAATCATTCGATTCACTCACATTTCGTTCGGAAAATCGCATCTTTCGCGACACCACGGGTTGGTTTCTATGAAAACAACTCAGTAGTACATACATACATAAACTCACACCTTCTCCCCCATTAGGGGTAGGCATAAACCACAATATGCCACCTGCTACGATCCTAACACACTCCTTTTGCCTTGTCCACGTTCATACATCTGGTCGCACACATAGTCGTTACATCATCATCATCAGCCTATAATGTTCCCACTGCAAGGACTCAGGCAGGCCTCCTCTTTAGAAGGGTCGTTACATAAATATCAATAAATGAATAAGGGTGTAAATCACTTTCGCAAGCACGGATCAGCGTATCTCACGTAAAGGCATCATTTGGTGGAGCGAGAAGTCCGGTCACAAGCACCCGCATTCATTTGTATAGGAACTCGGAAGCATTTCAACGTGCACATAGACTTCCTAATTGGGATGGTTCCTGAGTATTAGTCCGTCTGTTAGATATCTCAAATATTGGATACGTGTTTTTTGTTTTCAACAAATTAACTAAAATGGACGAAAATGAAACGTATCAAAGATCATGTTAGTGGGGGCTTGTGACGTCACTTTCTGGTAAAAGTAACGTAGTAAGTCTTCATTTTTTGTTTACGTGAAAAAATAAAAAATATGTATTTAAAATGTCACTTACGGGATATCTTCCGTGATTTTAATTTGTTTGATGAACCGTGAAAGCTTAAAACAGTGTTTAAAAAATATGTGTCCAATATTTTTTGGAAATCTATCTGATGGACTAATTAGATTTTTTTTGTCAACTACTATTATTCCTTAGGGAGCAAAGAAGAAGGAGCAAATATGCAAAACAAGTGCTGATCAGTGCGTGAATATGTGATTTCATCCTAGGCTAGAGAACAGACAGTAAAACCCACCTATATTGGAAGGACAGCATGTGCCTAGCAGACGTGGTGCCGGGCGCATGCAGGTGCGTACTAGCGCCGCGCCCGGGTATGGTTTGCGTCATGGACGGCGGGGGCGGCCGGCCATCTTCGCTCATCGCTATTGCGTCGGTTATTACCGTCACCTGTGGGAACACGGAGATATAAATTATGTCAAAAGTTAATATAACATACGACTAGACACTGACCGACAAATTGCAAAAAACGTAAAACAATTCGAATTTCGCGGGTTAGCTTGTCGCATCAACCTTAAGGCCGTATATGGAAATAAAGCTGGTAGCCGGCGTCGATCTACCAGCGCTTATAGGAACCGGTCCATGCAGGTAACCGGTGCAGGCATTTTTATGAACAAGCGCCGAACATCGCCAACAAGTTCCGAAAATCTTCGACACGCGCCTGGCGCCCACCGTCATTTAAAATTAATGAACAAGTACGACAACACGTAAAACAACGACGCCGATGTACCAGCGCCGATAAGCACTGGTAGATCGGTGCCGGCTACCAGCTTTCTTTCTGTATACGGCCTAAATCGTCATGATAACCCCCCAGAACACGTGTGGTATGTTCGAAGTGGGCATAGTATACTCACGTCAGTGTCGAGCGGCAGGTGCGAGTACAGCACGTACAGCGGCCACACGGTCGCCAGGATGCGTCCGTCAGTGCGGCCGCGCACTATCCGGCACCACACCGACACGTACTGATAGTTGCCGTCCGTTGGTACTGCGGAATGTAATATGCGTGTTATGTTTGCAATGTCAATAAAAGAAAAAAAATGCAGGAAAATTAAAAACAATCATTTACATGGTTTTTTTTAATTTGTTACTGAGAATTTTCTTCCTTTATCGTGGGTGCGTTTATACACGTTTAAACTCACATAGACAAACCAAGCACCCAGACTCGAAAAAAGTATCTGTAGGCCATAGAAATATTAGTTACGTGCGGGAATCGAACCCGTGACACACAGCGCAGCAATCTAATCGCTCAGCCGAACCGTACCGTCAAATTGCTTTTTTTTAATTTTATGAGGAATTCTGTGAATTCATCTATCCCACAGCAGACGAAGCTATTCCGGGTCAGGCTCGTTCTTTGTTTATACAAAGTTTTGTTAGTATCCTTCGACTTATTGTAGGACCTACGTTGTATCCATGTCTAAATACTAATGCTGTAAAATGAAAATATTGTTAAAACAAAACCATTTTAAAAGAGTAACCATGGAGTTTATACTACACCTGCTTGGAAAGTACCTTGATACTTTATCAAATTTACGGTAGAAAGTACGTCATTGCATATCGAACAAATATGCGGGGAGAAAACACATCTGAGCGGGAAAGAAAAGTGTATGAAAATCCATTTCTTTCGTGGTTTTTCTTTTTTAATTTTGGGTAAGACTATGCGCCGGTAACCTAAATATCAAAAGCCAAAAAGTTTTTACAGTGAGTTTTTATCTCCAAGTTCGAAAAATGACACTGGCCACTAGCTGTGTGTTGGATGGTGTCGGGCTGGCAGTGCAACCCTGCGGCGGCAGGATAAACAATTTGAAAAAAGAACATGTGAAAATTGCAGACGCCATTGGCGCCATTTTCAATTTGTGTGTTGTTTGAGGATTCAGTTTAAGATTTAGTTTTTTATTTTCCTCGGAGGTGTAGTATAAAGCACTATGTATCACTCGAGAGAAAGTGCGATTCCCGATCTCGGGTGTTTTAAAGCCCTCGCCTACGGCTCGGGCTTCAAACGACACCCTCGACGGTAATCGGTCACTTTCTCCTCTCGGTGAACAATGTACTATTCTTGCCGGTTCTTCTCCGTAGGAAACATTACACACACAGTTTTTTCGACATTATTTAAGTGCCCATGTAGGCCTATGTGAAATATTTTTAATTTTTACTAGGTACCGACGCTTTCGTACTTGGAAAGACTAAACAAATGAGTTAATAACAGCGTGTTGAACTTACCTTTGACCAGCCAAGGAACATTCTCCTTGGGGCATTCCTTTAGCGGGATGTCGCCTGACCAGCAGGTGTGGGAACTGAATTTAACTCTGCAAACGAATATTTACACAGTTCCAATGTAGGTATAGCAACTTATGAGTAAAGTAATGATGTTAAGAAAAGACTTAGAATAAAAAAACAACTCATGTAGCTACTCCATTTCTTTATCAATTTAATTATTTTTTTCACACATCGTGTAATTTCTATAATTTCTTTAAAATACTATAATATTTTCGCGACTTTTTAACAGTAGTCAAATAGCCAATTGTTCAGCATAACAAACTCTGTACTCACTTGAGCACCATCTCGCAATCGCCGCTGCTGACGACGCTGCGGCCCACGGTCTCAGCGTGCAGCTCACCAGAGGTCACGGTGTACCACTGCTGGCTGTCCATGGCTTGAGAGCGGACCTGCAAACGAATGTTGGCCATTGGAAACAAAATTGTTACAAACGTGTCCACGAGAGCTATACAGGCATGCGGGTTTTTTTATATATATTTTTTTGGGCCATGCCCGTCACACTATTCCCAAACCACTGTAACTCCTTTACAGGAGTTAAGTAAGCTAAGCGTAAGCCAGAATCAACAGTAGCGACCACAAGAAAAACGCCTAGACAATGAAGCCCGACGAAGTCTCAGAGAAACGATTTAACTGTCTTGGATCCCGTAACGAAATTAATCAGAAAAGAATAGCGGAGGAATAAGAAAAATATAATTTCCACTTCCGTCCATATCAGCAGGAGACAGAATAGAACAAGGCCAATAGGCACATAAGGCAAGCAGGTTGAGACCCACCCCGCCCCACTCATCTTACGCTAACTATTAAACAGTATGCAACGACCTAGCGAGTTTGATTGACGCCGCAGAAGTACCTACTCTCGTACAGAGCACAATGATAAAATGGAGAAGCTATCAGAAAAAAACTTAAGGGAAAGACTGTTTTCGACGTCTAACATAACATCACGCCTGTTTTCCCCGATGGGTTAGGCAGTAGGTGTACCTACCTAATAGAGCAAACACATTTCGTCAGTTATGGTTTTAAAAGACCCATGTAATAGCTGAACGTTGTCGTTGTCAGTCAGGTTGTTTTCTTAGAAAGATATTTAGAACTAGAATGCCGAATACCGTTCTCTTGATTAAATGTGTGATTGGAGTAATGCTGGGTCAGTTTTTGAGATGGGGCGTTCTGCCTTGACAAGTTTCTTAGAATTTCATAAACGGGTCCGGTGGCCAAGAACTAACAAAACAAAATCAAATGGAAACAAAAAAGCAAATCTGATTGGAAAACAGAACACGTGCGCAAATGTGCGTCTACCCAAAATAGACGACGCCCTACATTTATCTAATTGATTGTGGCCAGTAACTAGTTTTGAGAATTTTCTTAAATAAATTTGTCATAGTTGGCATGATGTCAAGACTTTTTTGATGCATCTTCTATTTAGTTTAAAAATTGAATCGCTTCCAAAATTAGCATCATCTTTTCCACGTTGATATTATGAATTAGAATGGGATTATTATGACAAAAGGAAGGAACAAATTATTGAAGGAAGGAACCCTGGATAAAGTAAGGAATGAGTATATTAGAAGAAGTATGAAATAGGTCCTGAAAAAATTAAAGGAAGTCGTATATATCTTGTAATGAAGAAAGAATGAAGAGAGATTGAACACACGTGACTAAAAACTGGCCAAGTAGGGTTTCGTACCATCTTAGTAGGGAAGCCCCCTTTAAATTGTATTATTTATTGTTTATGGCGGCAACAAAATACACATTTTGTGATAAGTTCTGTCATTTGAAAAACATGAAACTTGCCCTAATGGCAGAGATGAGGTCGACGATGGAACGATGGATACATGAGGTTTTTTTGTTTGTTTCTTTTTATTAACTGTAAGTCCTCCATATACACACATCAACACGGTCTAGAGATATTTTTAAAAAAGCGAATTACTATCAATGTGTTAATTATTTATATGACATGTATATATTTAAAATATGCGTTATTTAATATTCTACCATTTTTTAATAATGGTTAAGGTACTGATTACAATTTCAGGATTTTATGGAAAAAAAATGAAGCATAGACGGAAACCGTATATGAATTAACTTTTAATTTGTGAGTAAAAACTGAAAAAAATTGAATAATCATTTAATTTGTGTTTATAAACTTTAAGTTAGTAGTCTGAGAAAGCGCCCATGATGTTCATAACACATCGGCAACGATTCGGCATGCTCAGAACAAGGTTGTCAATGTCTTGCTGCGGAATATTGTCCCATGTCCTTCTGAGGTGCGCAAAAAGTTGATCTTCTGTAGCCAAATTTTCAGGAACTTCCTTCAGAGCTCTTCTTTGCAGCATATCCCACGCATGCTCAATGGGATTTAGATCTGGCGATTGAGCAGGCCAGTCTAAGGCCCTAACATTATGTGTATGTAACCAAGCTGCTACCGTTCTCGCCGTGTGTGCCCGGGCATTGTCGTGCATGAACAGGAAATCTTGCCCCATTTGTGTTCTGTGGGGCAAGATTACGGGCCCCAGCACCTGTTGGACATATCGTTCTGCCGTCATATTGCCCCGCACCCAAACGTGATCCGTCCGTCCTCCAAGACGAATTCCTGCCCAAACCATAATTGTTCCTCCTTGGTATGGGTGAACTTCCTGAGGGTTCTGGAGACGGCTCCATCGTCCAGGAACTCGCCAAACACGCGTCCTTCGTGAATCTGGATGGAAGCCGAACCTGGATTCATCCGTGAACAGCACATTGGACCATTGCTCACGGCCCCAGTCCACGTGGTTCCGAACCCATTCTAATCGTCGTCCACGATTGCCTCTCCGTAAAGGTGGGACCCGGAGTGGTCTACGAGAGCGTAGATTGATTTCATGCAGTCGCCTTCTTACAGTTTGGTCACTCACAAGCACTTGGTGTTCCACTCGCAGCCTTTGGACCAATTGAGTCGCCGTTGCATTTGGTTGAGCTCGCGCAGTAATTTGCAAAAATCGGTCTTGTCTGGGGGTAATGATGCGACTTGGCCCCCGGTGCCTCTCCGCTACTTCACCTGTGGCACGATAGCGTGTCCACAATCTTGAAATTACATTTTGATGGGTCCCTATGGCCTCAGCAACATTACGCTGAACAGATCCAGCTTCCAGCATTCCCACAGCTCGTAACATCTCCGCCCTCGTCAAATGCCGGCGTTGCATGGCTACAATACCTCAATTTTAACTTTATCTTTCGTTTAAAAATGAAAAAAAACTGTAACTAAACGTAATTCGTATTGTTTTCTAAATTTCGCACAAATGAAAATTCCCTCTCCTATACATCAAGACATTTTTATGCCACCGAAACAAAAGAATTTTCAAAAATTTGAATTTGGAATTAGTCTGAGATAAATTACAAACAAATCGGTGTATTAAAGATTCCAATGCGGCCAGTACTTTTCGAGTTATTTAATTGAGTATGAAATATCCCTAGACCGTGTTGAGGTGTGTACAAAATAAATAAATAGAATAATGATGACTGACCTTATAGAGCAGATTTTCCCTCAGCATGTTAGCCAGCACGAGTCTCCCAGACAGGTGCATGTATCGGTTGCCTTTCAAATCGCCGACATTCACGCGTAGGAACGCGCTCATCGTGCAATGCTTGCCGTTCTCTGATTCGGGGATTTCGATTCTCAATTTATGGTTACCCGCTACGAACGGTATGCCTGAAAGGTAGGATTAGTTATTAAAGAAACGGTTTTTAGGATAGGGATCGGACTGACTCCGTCCGTCAGTTAGATTATCGAAAAATATTGGATACGTGTTTTTTTTTTGTTTTATCAAATAAATAAAAATAGACGAAGATTAAACGCGTCAAAGATACGCGACACGCGATACGCGTGACGACTAACAGGGCAGAATGGAAGAAAACAACGTGTTGCGCCGACCCCAAATGACATGGGATAAGGGCAGGAAGAAGAAGAAGAAACGCGTCAAAGATCATGAGTGAGGGCTTGTTACGTCACTTGTTTGTAGGTAAAAAATTTATTGACATGTGACGTCACACGAGTTTTCGAAGCACTGTATCGTCTTCATTTTTTGTTTACGTGAAAAAGGAAAAATTATGTGCACAATATTTTTTGGAAATCTATCTGACGGACTAATTAGATTTTTTTTGTCAACTACCCTATTTTAACCACAGTTAACCCGCGATCATGGCGCTTGCAACAGCGTCGAAATATCGGGAACTCAAACAAATAAAAATCACGGAAATATCCCGTAAGTGACATTTTAAATATACCCTATTTTGTTTTTATGGTAATAGGAGAAACCTTTTTCAGGAATGGTATCAAAAGTAAGAAAAATACATACAGATAGACAGACCGACGCCGCGACGGCCAGATTTAAAATAATATTAGATTTATGGCGTCATGATACCTGTTGGTGTAATCACTGTAACTAATACTTTGCCACTTAAATATTGATAAGCGACGGCTACTTATTTAGGCAAGAAATAAGGATGTACCGAGTCTAAGGCGAGCCCAAGTCCCAAGCAACTCAGTCGCACTTCATCAGAAAATAAACCTTATTTAGTTGTTAATAGGTTAAGTAGTTAATCTTCTTATTCATATGATACGCGTGATCGCAGTCCCTAGTAGGAATATTCACACATTTTTTTTTCCAAAAATCTAGTACTTACTGGATGACCATTGCCAATTAGTTGAGGGCGTGGCTATAGAAAACCGCAGTCTCTTTGGTGCCGTTGGGGAGCGCCATCTGTAATTTAAACAGAAATACAAAACATTAATTGCGTAAAGTGAAACATGAAATATAGTCAGAGCTATGGCGACCTTGAGGTACGGCTTCTGATTGGTAGGATACCCTACGCTTTACATGGTCATCGGTCGGTTACGTAGCCAAGATCAATTGATAATAAAACATCCAAACTTATACCATAACCGCATATACGTTTATGCTTCGAGCGTTCTAGCTGACTAGACGTGCAGCGAGGTAGGTCCAAATTCCAACCGACTATACATACGACCTTCACAGTTTTTATCAAATGTGCATCCACCTTTGAGTGGTTTCAGATTAGCATTACTTCTGCGCGTGAAAGCACGATTTTGGAAGCGCGTATGAGAGCGCCTTTTGTAAGCGCGTGTAGATGTGTACACACGCTACTCGTACTATCATCCACGCTAAGCCCGTATAAGCGCAAGTCGTGACAAATGCCTCCACGCACGCGGTGTTGCACAATTCGAGCGAACACAACAGAATAAGCGCATTTGGTTGTTGGAGCGCTCAAGTTGCGTGTGTAAGCCTATACGCGCAAGAACAACGCTGATCTAAAACCGCTCATAGGTTCAACTCGTCTTCGTAATGACTGACCTATAGGCCAGCCTGGTCCCGGAGCCCAGCGGGACTACTTCATCCGTATCCTCTTGGCCGACGCGCAGAGTTGTGGAGCAGCTGTTGTGTATCCACAGACACACTCGGCCATCTAACGCATGAGCCGTCAACTCCGCCATCTCTCGCGTACTCTTGTTCGTGGCGTCCAGTACTTCGGGCTCGATTTCGTTGCGTAACAGGCGAATATACTGTAAGGAAAGAAGCTAATTATTTTTTGTGTAGACAGGAAATCTTGGTAGACCACGCCTCGTAGCATGGCGTGTCTATCTCTATTCTACTAAGAATAGACAAAGATTTATCCATACAATTTGACATGAAACCTTGCTACAATCTGTCATTTTGTCGAGTCTTCCGTCGACAAAATCCGTTTCTTCGGTGGTCATGCTAAGCCGGCAGTAGGGAGATCAGGAGATGCTGTTTAAACGCACCCCGTGTAGTAAGTAGCGTTGAAAAAAGCAGGAAAAATTCCCGTTTCATTCAAATTCCGTTGTTTTTTATTTCAATGTTTCTTTCGAAACAATATTGGACAGTATAAACATGTTTTTTTTTCCAATTAATATTTCATGTTCTCATTAGTTAAATAATGACTTACGAAATTCTATGCTTTAACTCTTACATCTACCTAGCTTGTTTCCAACTATGCTGGGGTCGGCTCCCAGTCTTATCGGATGCAGTTGTACATGAAGTGACTGCCAATCTGACCTCCACAACCCAGAAAGTATTGGGTAATACGATCAACCTTTTAAGTCTCACAACCAGTCGTACCAAAGATTCGATTTGGTAAGACTGGTTGCAAACCTTTGTAAGACTAACCCAGTGGCGTGCAGTGGTCCGCCACGGTGGGTAGGCCAAGAAATATTACAGCAAAAAAAAAATTGTCACATTTATAAGTTCATTTGAAAATAAGCCTGTAAAAGTTATACATAAATACAATTCAAAAACTCACCACATTATTCAAGGTTCAACTCATGATTTTTTATCGATGCAAACAGAAGAAAGATTCGGCCACCTCAAAAAACTCATCCAAGTGAGTGGGTGATAGTTACAAAAGTACAAAACACGTCAAGATAATATCCGAAGCGGCCTTCACACATCTACCTTTAGATACAACTTGCACCTTATCATTACAATATACGATAATTGAGAAAACTTATTACCTTTAACATCTAGCAAACACACATTATTAGCACAAACTTCACAAGTAAATACCTACCATTGTTATTATTTGTTTTAGGGGAATAAACAAATAATACACAACAAAGCTAATATTTACACTACTGTTAATAATGGTATCTAATAACTGACAATATCTGTACGTTTTCGGTTTCAAAAAGCAATCACAACAATGAAACCATAATGGCTTCCTTAAACGTAAAATATAATTTCTAATTTGCCGATAGAAAAATACTACCAAATAAAATTGCATCATTTTCATATCGAGTTTGTTCACAACAGCGGTCAACAAAATTTTGCAGGATTATAGGTACGAAATCAATCAATGAAATGTGTTGTCAGTGCTGCACTCTATCTGTGGACGGAAGAGCGAAGACCGCAAACGCGCGAAATTCAAATTTCTTAATTTCCTTACATTTTTGCAATTTGAAGGCCAGTGCTAGGTTGTATGTTGATTAATAAAATATGATTCGCGGCTGTAAGACGTATGTTGTCAGTATTCAAGCTAGTACTGGCCTGCAAATTGCAAAAAACGTAAAAAAAAAACAAATTTGAACTTCACGCCGAAGTTCGCGGGCTGAAGATGGCACGCATGACGCATCCAATCGTAGCCTTGTGTTGTTGCAGCCAATCACAGGCCAGCTCCACTGGCAGGAGTTGACATGCATGTGTGCGGTTCATATACACGAAAATATGCACCGATCATTCTCCGATGTGACGCTGTGTGCGTAAAATTATGAATGGGTTTTAGGCTACTCGAATGCTAGCCTAAGCAAGCCTGTAAATATAAGATTCGTACGCGAAAAATTGCTCTAAGTATTTTAACAGGAGTTTGAACTTTTTTATTATTATTTTGTACATGGTGTTATTTTATTACATGGTTAATTAGTTATGAGAAATGCTCAGTTGGTAAGGTAGGCTAAGCCTAAGAGCCTTAATAGAGCGCACGCCACTGGACTAACCTGGTCATAAGCGGTCTGCCAGTCTCGGCCGAGCGCCTGCAATGTCTTCAGCCGCGGCACTTGTAACGCCATGACGATGCCAGTGGTCATGACACGGGAGCGCGCAGTTGATAGCGAGTCCTCTACTGAGATGCTGCCCTGCAGACGGAACTCCTCGACAGCTTCCTCCATGGTGCCCATTACGCTGTCTATTATGTCGCAACTGAGGATGAAAATGGACTATGTTCAGGGTGGCATTTACGAGGTGGAACAAGAAGTCCGTTCCCAAGCATTTACATTAATTGGCTATTTGACTACTGTTAAAAATTCACGAAAATGTTATGTTATTCAAAGAACTAACAGAAATAACACGATGTGTGAAAAATGTAATAAAATCGATAAACAGCTACATGCTTTAGAAGTTTTTGGTGGGGGCACTTTCTATCCTTGTCGCGCGATACGTAACTATACGGTTATGCGGTATGAAATATGACGTCATGTTTCTTTAGCGCTGTGTTTGCCTAACACGTCATTTGAAATTAGTTTAAACTATATGCCATTTTTTTGATCGCTTTATTTAGTATTTTCACACATCGTGTTATTTCTGTTAGTTCTTTGAAATAACAAAACATTTTCGCAAATTTTTGACATTATGCAAGTAACCGACAAGTGTCGACGACACGGTTGGCGCAGTGGCTAAGCGATTGGACTGCTGCGCTGCGTGTCGCGGGTTCGATCCCCGCACGGAACAAATATTTGTACGACCTACAGGTAGTTGTTCCGGGTCTGGGTATTTGTGTATGTGAATTTAAATGTTTGTAAGCGCACCCACGATACAGGAGAAATTCCTAGTGTGGGGCAACGTTTTTCTAAAAAAAAAAAAAAACAATAATGACAAATAAGTCTGCGTGTTTACAAATTGCTGGTTCGAACACTTCGACCGTACCTATGCTATTGAATAACGTCAAAAAACGATGATGCTGGTAAACTCACGACAGATTAGTATCGACGACAAGTAGTACCCCGGCGGGCGAGTTGAGCAGCGCGTGCGCAATCGTGTTGCGCGTCGCGAGCGTGAGCACGCGGTGCGTCTGCATCAGAGGCTTCGACACGTAGAACCCTTCAAGGTACGGCGCGTTGCTGTACGAAAAATTAATACGTTTAAAACATGCAATAATCATGGGATTGTCGCAAACATTAATTATTATTATTATGAGTCCCACTAGTGATGAATGAATGACAATACTGAGTGGAATGTGTATGGAAGAAGAAGCCACGCTGCGTCGAATCCAAATAAATAGCGATAAGGGCATATCTTAGAACCAGAAAATCGAAGACAATAAGTGACATCTACCAACACTCACTAGGCCTGTATGGTGGATTATAGCACATTCTCTTTCATATAGAAGAAGCCTGTGTCCCAGCAGTGAGAACATTATAGGCTGATTATGTTAAGGATAATAGAATAGAATAGGGGATCAGACAAAACAAAAATCTAATTAGTCCGTCAGATAGATTTCAAAAAAATATTGAACACATATTTAGTACTTACATAGAAATGAAACTGGTCAGATGGATTTCCAAAAATAACTGACATATTTTTTTATTTTTTCGCGATAATAATAAATTATGACGATACAGAGCTACGAAAACTCGTGTGACGCCACATGACACTACATTTTTACCTACAAGTGACGTCACAAGCCGCCACTCATGATCTTTGACGCGTTACATCTTCGTCAATTTTTACTAATTTGATAAACAAAAAACACGTATTCAATATTTTTCGGACTAAACAGAATCATTTTTTTTTTGAGTCAGTCCGATCCCCTATTAAATGAAGATGTTAGTTACCTGGTGCGTACGGGCAGCGAGTTGTGCAGTTGCACGCGCAGGCTGGCGACGCGCACGACGGCCTTGGTGCGCGGCAGCAGGCGCGGCGAGAAGTACGAGTCGACGCGCAACACGCCCGACAGCTGCTCGGCACTCACCGCCGACTTGGGCTTCATCTTGTGCGCCTCATAAGAATCTTCTTGTAACTGCTACAACATCCATTTTTATTTAAATCATGTACGAAATGATATAAAAATGCATGTTTATGTTAGATTTCGTAAAAAATTAACGTGATGATTTCTTTATAAAAATACATACTTACATGTTAATTCCATAACTCAATTTTAAAAATTGTACATTGTGTTATCTGTTAAAAAAAATGTAAAAAAAAAACTGAATATAAAAAAAACCCATCGGTACCGGGAACAGGATCCAAGCTACCGGTTGTCAGGGCTCCAGAGGAACCTCCTCAAAAAACGAGCTTATTAATCTATTTATTAAATTCATAAACATAATTTTCAGTATTCTTATTGTTTAGTTGTTTGTTTTTTGTAAAAATAAAACACCTATAAAATAATAAGTAGCTAGGATAGGAAAGACTTGGAACTATAAACTTACAATGGTATCTTGTTTAGGCTTGAACTTCCTCATGTGGAACACGTAGGGCGGCGGCGTCGGCTCGGGCTCCGTGCACACGCGGAAGCGCCACATCGAACCGAACACCGTGTCTGTTCACACATTATCACAAGTAATTAAAAAACCCCCAACTCAATAAAGATAAAACATTGGTTCTCTACTTTTACTCACTTTAAATCAAAGTTTGACCAAGTTTAAAGGGAGTAAAAGTCAAATAACAATTTTCAAGATTTTTTGTTTTAATTTCATTTGTTTATATTTCTCGTATCGTCTACATTTTTTATTTACGTTTAAAAAGAAAAAAAAAACGCAATATTTATTTGGAAATCTATCTGACGGATTAATTAGATTTTTATTGTCGTCTACCCTAATAAGTTTATTTATTTCATAAGAAAAGGTTTCATTTAAAAAAAACTAAATATCAAATCCAGTACTAACTGGGTTGTGCAATTCAGAAAACCAGTGTCTCCAAGTAAAATAGAACTGGAATTCTGCTGTATCCGATTTCACTGGAAGTCGACCCCAAGTTAGTTGTAAAAATAAATAAACGGTGAATGTTCTGTGTGTATAGTTGTCAATTAACACGAGCTATAATCTACTAGTGGGCCAGTAGCGTCGACCCCGATTTACGAGCAGTAAGTCGTGGGTTCAAACCCAGGCAGGCGCTTTACTTTGTGTAATTTATTTCATCACCACTGCTCCTAAAAACTGTGAAGGAAAACATCGTGAGAAAACCGTCATGTCCTAGAACCAAAAATACGAAGACATGTAACATCTACCGATCCATAAGTGGATTATAGCCCATTTTTTCTCATAGAGAGGAGGCCAGAGGGTCTAAAATTACCACTTCAGTAGATCAAAATTCAAATTCAAAATTCATTTATTTCGTGAACACAGGATACATATACATAAGATCATACTATGAATTGCGATAAAAACCGAAAAATGGACCACTCATAATAGTAACTGCGTTTGTAACCATCTTACGAATTTTAACGTAATTTATATTATGATCCTATTATGATTTGCTATAGTGGTCATTTTAGACAGCCTGTGCCCCAACAGTGGGAACATTCCAACAGTTACCTGGCGGTCTGACAAACAGCTGAATCTCGCGCGGTTCACCGACGGGCAGCTTGAAGTAGGTGTGAGTCTCCCAGCGCTCCAGCATCGAGTTGTACAGCTCTAGTACGCACTCGATCTCTGTGTCCTAAACGTTCACAAGTAAAGTGAATATACAAAACATACACACAAATAGATTATCGGGATAAACCGCCCATGTTCCTTCTTGGCCGGCTGCTTGGTGTCCGGGGCTGCGGTATCTCTTTCGAACCCCGACAGGATGTTTACCAGACCTGTTTTTTTTTTGGGGGTAAATCATCAAATAACCCCTCCCGCTCTGGGCAGAGCGGAAGCGAGTGTCATACTTCCGCTGACTAAAAACCCCATGATCCTTCTTAGCCCTTTATGTCGAGGCCACGACGGTATCGCTGTTGAACAACCCGCAGACCCGACGGGACCCGCAGCCCCGACGGGGTGTTCACCAGACGGGGTGTTTTTTTTTGTTTTTCTATGTTTGGTCAACCATTATACAGGTAAGCCTTTATAATATTTGACCCATATAACCAAGGTACTATACAAGACTACAACCCTTATGTAATATACTAACAAACCACGGGTGCAATGTAGATACTAATGTGGAGTGATTCTTCTTCGTGATTCGATGATTTCCATTGTTGTTAAATTAAATTTGCTTCAACCAGAACTCAGCCATGTTGACAGCGCAACATAACATTTTAGTGAATTTTTAACAGTAGTCAAATAGTCAATTGATGATTAGGTTTATACTACAAGATATCTTATGGCAAAGGTAGCACTCGACTTGCATTTCTGTCTAAACCTACCTACCAGAAGCGTTAAAGGTCTCAGTTCATAGGTACCTGTCCAGGTAAGGGGAAGGCGACGATCCTGGTGATGGCCCTGGGGTGAGGGTAGCGCCAGGACACCGTGTCACCACTCAACACCACTTGGTACGCCATCGGGAACTGACCGCCATGCAGGATCTTGAATGCACCGCTCCTGTGTTCATGTAGCAATTGGGAGTATTACGCAAACAGAGCAAATTGCTTTAACTCTCAGTAAGATAATTCTCAAAGGACATCTCGCTTACTAGTTACATAACCAAAGAATTTAACTTTTATTCATCATTGCATACTCCTGCCATTAACCCAATTTATTTGGGGTCGCTGGAACATGTCTTCTTCTTCCATACTTCCCTATTTCTCGTCATCTCAGCAGTCACCTCCTTTCTAGCCATATCATCCTTCACATAGTCCATCCATCGAGATTTGGTCTTCATCTACTCTTAAGGACGCATTTACGATTGATAAGTCAAATCATTACTTTTTTAAACAAAAGTATGTTTATTAAATACAATGCTTTGTATTTTTAAAATGTTTTTGCTACTTATTGTAGGTAGATGTGCAAGGTACAATTCTTAACTATAAATATAATTTTAGATATGTCCAGTTTCTCAATAAATGTACCGAAGTGAAAAATTTTTACTTCGGTACATTTATTACAAATACAAAGCATTGTATTTAATAAACATACTTTTGTTTAAAAAAGTAATGATTTGATTTCCTTCCCTCGCTTTAAATCCGTCCTTTATTCATTAGTTGCATAATATACTATTTTGTCTCGTCCACATTCATAAATCTGGTCATACACGCGCGCCGGTTGCGAGTACTACACACCTGTCCTTTCCGAAGAACCTCACAAATAAGGTCAGTGTACCTATGTCTTTTCATTTAAACATATTATTTAAGAATTTAAAAAATAAACATATTGTTACGAGCTGGGTATGGGATAAATAAAAACACTACCAATTTAACACACGAATTAACTTTATTACTCACTAAACACTTATTCACAATCACAAAAGCACTACTGAACACTTTATCGCACTAGATATCTCTTCGAACCTTTCGTTGTCTCGCTTAACAGTGAACGAACTCACTTTTCCGAGGAATTCGCTGCGCCCCCACCAGGGGGCGCGAAAAGCGGTTTAACTAACTCACTTCGTCCTCAATCGGTTCTTTTATACCCAAGCAAACAAAAGATATTCGAGAAAATTCCCTATTATTCAAGAAAACATCCACAAAAAAAACATTAACAAAAAATAAAATTAAAAATAAAAGAACCGACAAGGAAGAAGTTACTTTACGCCCTCGGCATACGGTCGAAATTACAATAACATACAATGGAACTAACCTATGGGCCTCGCGCCGACTAACTACCTACGGAATGTAAGTAGAAAACTACTAGAATATACGCGACTCTTTAAGTACTTCACAGTTATTAGCGAGGTTTCCCGAAGATTCTAGATGAACGTTGTAACAATATGTTAATTTGGTTATAAAGGGAAATATCCGGCGACTATAGAATTTGAACCAATTTAGTCTTAGTGTACTTGTATCTGTGATTTTTATTATCTCCACACTTGTTGTGATAAATGAAAGAATCCACGAGTGTGAAATACATTGAATTGCATGATGCTACTTTTCGAGAAAACGTTTGAAAATCAAAAATATCTCTTACCTAAGGTCATCCTTATAGTAGTGGTCAGAATAATCGACCTCTTCAGCTGGGAAGTAGCACGATCTGTGGCATGTGTCCGGTTCATTCTCGAGTGGCGATGGCGGCAGTGATATTTGAACCGACGAATGTCTCGATTGGGCGCTGAATCCTTCTGGATCGCTAATCCTCAAGGCAGGTTTCAGATCTTTGCTCGAGATAGAATGGACGGAGCTCTTCGAGCAAGATTGTGAGAATTCGTTCAAGTGAGCCTGCGAGCGATTTCTCGCGGTACCGTAGGCGATAGACATATGCTTGGTTTTCGTGGCGACTGACAACATCTGTCGGGAAGAATATACTACTTATAAGAGTAATCACTGGTTGTCTCAAACAGACCCCGGTATAGCGGCTGTACCAACTAGCAGGCATCGCAACACCAGAAATTTGCAGAACGGTGGCAAGCTCTAATGAAAGAGCCAGAATGGTTTACGGCGCATGACCTCTTTTACATAGTAACAATCTTTGTGCGACAAAGGTATCCGCCTACTGGCAAATCCACGGAAACCCAAAGGCACTTTTAACCTATTGACCGCCACGGTCAAGTAAAACGACAAGCCAAAAAGTACCTTAATTCGACAGACTTAGGGCACTTTTTTGCTTGTTCGGCTTGTCGTCTATACGTGACTGTGGCGCTAAAAAGGTTAAGTAACAAGGAATAACAACCTGATGTTTCTTCACCAGTTCGTCTACAGATCTGCGCAGACGGCTCACAGCGGCGAGCTCGGAAGGTCTTAAGTCGATGGTGACGTCATCGAACTCGAAGCCGATCTTCAAGGTCGGCTCATGCGCAGCTATCCCGCCCTCCGCCCGCCGCCACGCCTCCCAAACCGGTTTAGCTTCCACGCTACGGATATAATGAACACGTGAATTGTTGCGAGGTCTGAGAATAACCTTGCAGTTGGATTGGTTAAGTGGTAATGTAAACAGGAATATTAAGCAAATTTTGATATAAGTAGAGAAACTTTGGTATAGCAATGGATTCTATTACTTTTTTCCCACATCGTGTTATTTCAGTTAGTTCTTTGAAATAACATAATATTTTCTTGAGGTTTTAACAGTAGTCAAATAGCATGATGAGGACAGCCCCAAGTAATACATACCCCAGCATGAGCGGTTGCAGCACCACATGTCTCATGTCTTCCGAGGAGCCCGCAGCCACCAAGAACGCAGTCATCAGGAGCTTCGCGCTCAACTTCCTCTCTGGTCTATGGCTGGCGATGATCTGCAGTGATGAACTGTCCCAGCCCACGATACCCTCCTGCCCGCACACGCTGATCTGGCTTGTTTGGACCGTTATGGTCTCAATACCTTCGTCAACTGCAAACATTATATTGATTTTATTATAACTCCTGATCATAATAGTATAATGAGCCTGTATGTTCCTACTGCTGGAACACAGGCTTTCGTATCGTGTAATGTCACGGCCACGAAAATAACGCTCCAAGCCAATTCGCCTTGTGCTGCAATCGTCAAAAACAAATATGTCTCGGCTACAGCTACGCTACGCTTGTGGCGGCAATTCGCTACAACTTGAGGCTTTGTAGATAATAGACATACATTTGTTTTTGACGCTCGACACTCAAGCTTACCAACACAAAGCGGATTCGCTTGGAGCGTCGCATTTTGTGGCCCTCGGGTAAGAGTGGACTAACCCATCACGGGGGCTCAATGCGTATTGGTAGATGTCACATTCAATCGAATTGTTGTAAAGAAGTTTGTTGAACAGGCCCTGTCAGTTGTGACTGGTCATATCTCAGTTGCCATGACTGATTTGAAGTATTTATTTTTAATGACTGTCTTGGTCTAGTGGTCTCAAGCGCGACTGCTGAGCATCATGTCCTGGGTTCGATTCCTAGATCGGGCAACATTTTAATTAGGTTTTCCATCAGGATTTTCTTAGCACCAGCAATCTGGAATATTGCCTGGTTTATGGCAATAAGCTTGTTCCCTATAACATGGAGACTTAACATAACTGGCGAATAGGGGATCGGAAAAAAAAAAAACTAATTAGTCCGTCAGATAGATTTCCAAAAAATATTGACCGCATATTTTTTCTTTTTTCTCGTAAACAAAAAATGAAGACGATACCGTGCTTCGAAAACTCGTGTGACGTCATATGATAGTACATTTTGTACCTTCAAGAGACGTTTCAAGCCCCACTCCATGATCTTTGACGCGCTATAGCTTCGTCAATTTTAATTGATTTGATAAAACAAAAAACACGTAGCCAATATTTTTCGATAATCTAACTGACGGACTAAACAGAATCATATTTTTTTGAGTCAGTCCGATCCCCTATTGTGTGTATGATATAAGGTACAACTCTGCCTTACCTTTGGGGATACAACCTCATGCCCAGCAGGCGCCTGCGTCCACTAGATCAAGGAGGAACGTAAATAAACTAATTTTATAAAAACTCACTCAATTGCTGCTTTAATTTGAACAGTACATTTTGTGGTCCCTGATATCGGAACCCAGATATCATATGATCAGGCGTTGGAGGATTAGCGAGGTTTCCCTTTACCTGTAACAAACATTTACGAATCTGTACATTTTTTGACAAAGTTATCACAAGAGGACACGAGCAGAGGAGAAAGGACACTTGCAAGTTTTCACCAATCACAGGCGCGACGAGATACGCGATGTGGATTTTAGTTAATGTGATTGGTCTATTTCGGAAAGTCTTTGCGCTCCGTTCGCCTCCATTTTGGAAAAAAATATTGATTGGCTCCCATATGTTGGCTCCACAAAAATTTAAAGCTGTCTGAGTAAAGGATTTCGTGACGACATTGAACTATTGAACTTTATTATTTTAATTGGTGTATGTGCAATTGAGCAGCATGTCTTCTTATTCCAACCTTCGCCATTTCATCTTTCGCACAGGTCAATCATCGTAACTCTGCATTCCCCTAGTCTCACAGTTATCCAATCAAACTCAAAAGCCGTTTAAAATGTTGAGTATGAATGTAGATGGCTTGAGTAGTTGAAGACCAAAGAAACAATGGAGAAACTGTGTGAAGGATGATATGGCTAGAAAGGAAGAGGAAGCCGACCACAAATAAATTGGAAATAAGAGCTGGATAATTATGACTCAAAAGCCGTTTGAATTATTTTTACCAAAAATATTCACACTTCCTTTTCCAACGACGTTTCCTCAGTCCTCTGAATAACATACTATATCAACCGATAAGACCACACAATTCTAAATGAAGTAGTAATGTTCCCGTCGGGGCTGTGAGTTGTTCGAAGGAGATACCGCGGCCTCTAATTCCCGGTATCTACCAAAGCGGAGATGTGCCAAGCGGAGAGGAGATTACCAAATTCGACCAATCACAGGAAGGGCGAAAGACCAGATGTAACTGTGATTGGTCGAATTTGGCACATCTCCGCTTTGGTGGATACCGGGCCTTAGTCTGACACTCCCTACCACTCTGCCCAGAGCGGGAGGAGGCATTTGATGATTTTCCACCATCCAAAAAAAAAAAAGTAGTAATCTTACCAGGTCGATGATTCCCATGAGTCTTATCAGCTTGTTAGTGGATATATCTGCTTTCAGGGGCCTCTCAATATCGAGGCTCACGTGGCCGCGCGGGCTCAAAGTCATTGCGGAAGTGTCTGGAACAAATTTTCAAATTCATAGATATATTGTCATAATAAATTATATTAAATGAGCAATTCTTGTATTTTCATAAAATTTAGTATGCAGGGGAATTCGGGGGCGATAAATTACTCTAGCTAGTTTTCATTTAAAAAACAAGAAAAAACCGAGCAACGCTAGGTTATTCAGGTACAGTCGAACAAGCTAATAAGTATACAGATAGAGTTTTTTATAATTCTAGTACACTAAAAATTTGTTTTCTAAAGCGTTTTGCATTAAGCGACTGATGCCAAACGCTGCATCGTTTGGCATCAGTCTGTAAATGTATCTGTAAAGTAAATGCAAGTTAGCTGGCTGTATAATTATTAGCTTGTTTGACTGTACTATTGTCATACACGTGCAGTATTTTAACAGTAAATAATCCATACTAATATTATAAATGCGGAAAGTAAGTCAACTGCTTATCTGGGTCCGACCTCCCACACATTAAGGCAGACACTGAAATCAGGCCAATACTACTAGGTTACCATAGTTACTTAACACTACTTCCAATGCGATTATCATATTTACTGATTTTATTTTCAAACTAGACCCAACATTCCCCGAGCAGCGTTAAAAATTTCGTACAACGATTCAAAACGCCCGGCGCACCCTGGACTGCTAGCACTCGGTAACGCAGAGTCTAGCTGACTAATCCTTTCACCACGATGACTCAAACTCAAACCCTACATCAAAGGCACTTTTTAGTGCTAACCCCAACGGCATCGTCACCCGATGTTAATTACTAAGGTGTGGTTTTTAATTTGAGAGAGTAAATTGACACTTGGATATGTCAAACTTCCATAGAATTACAACAACATTATAAGGAAGTTTGACATTTCCAAGTGTCAATTTACTCTCTCAAATTAAAAACCACACCTTAGAAGCAAATGACAGAGCTGTGCAGGTGGCTACGTTTATAGCTCATCGACACGTAAAGAAGAAGAAGAAGTATATCGGGAACATTACAACAACTGATATTTTATTGTAACTTCAAAGTTGTTTGGTGTTGTATACTCCCTCAAAAATAACAGCACGTTTCTAAGACGCGTTATGTTTGCGTATGTCTTATTTTACGATCTAGTTTTAAAGGTACTTACTGGTAGGGACTACTAATTTGAAGGTAAGGAGCGCGGGCGGGATCTCCGTGACCGGGTCAGAAACGCCCTTCGCCGTGGAGAGTAGCAGGTCACGCCACTTGCCCTCTTTGTCGCGGGTGCCCAGCGCTATGGTCGTGTTGAACAGGGATAGCTGAGGATGACAAGTAACATTATGTTAGCCCCGGTAGTATTCTGAGGATATCAAAGAACGTATTCTACACAGAGAGAAGACTACGAGAATCTACCTAAATTCACTTGTGTGATTATTATCTTCTCTCCGATCTAGTCGTGTCCGCTTTGGTTAAAACTGGGTCTTGTATATATATAAACCTGTTAAAATCATGGATTTTATAATAAAAAATCATGATTCCTGGCCAATCAAGTTAGTGCCGGAATGATAATATTTCACCTTTCCATAGTTTTAATTTTTTGGGATGATATTAAAAAACTGGCCAAGTGCAAGACGGACATGCACATGAAGGGTTCCGTATCATGGCTTCTTGGGTTTCCTGTAATCTATACGTGTTGAACTATTTTCTGTATTTTTTTCAGAATTTTAGGTTCAGTTCAGTTTCTGAGATAAGGAGGGGCGGGGGGGGAATGGTCAGACAGACAGACGAGTGATCCTATATATATATAGATCCTAAGCGTTCCGTTTTTTCCTTTTGGGATCGTTTCTTGGAAGATATAGAAACTAAAGAAATCTAGTGAGAAATTGTACATGCTTTCTAGACCCAAGAGTTGCAGACTGCATTGTCTGATAGTGAAAAAAATAATTTAAAAACTACAGATGCAAGTCTGAGTGTAAACGCGCTTTTGTCAATAAATATGAAAATATGATATACCATACCTGTAAAGTTTTCTGTGTCTTCCTCTTCCAATAATAAACATTTGGCTGCAATAGCGTCGCGTGTATGAGAGGCAGGGTTGGTATGGACATCATTTGCTGTAGAAAACGTAATTAAAAAATCATGAAGAACCAACTATGCAAAGAATAGGGGATCGGACTGGGTCAAAATAATATGATTCCTGTTTAGTCCGTAAGTTAGATTATCAAAATAGTATATTATGCAACTAATGAATAAAGGACGGATTTAAAGCGAGGGCCGTAGATGAGTCCCGAGCAAGTGAAGGATTCTAATGATTGAATCACGAACGCAGCGAGTGATTTAACTGTTAGAATCCTGAACGACGCGAGTGATTCATGGCCCTTGATATAAATTCGTACTTTATTCAAGAGTTGCATACTATACTTTATACCATGACTACGAGAAAAGACATCATTCACTAAACTTTGTGTCCGTTCAATAGGGGATCGGACTGGGTCAAAATAATATGATTCTGTTTAGTCCGCAAGTTAGATTATCGAAAAATATACGAATAGTCGAATACGTGTTTTTTGTTTTATCAAATCAATAAAAAATTACGAAGATAAAACGCGTCAAAGATCTTGGAGTGGGGCTTGAAACGTCACTTGTGTCGTCAAAATGTAAAATCATATGACGTCACACGAGTTTTCGAAGCACTGTATCGTCTTCATTTTAAGTTTACGCGAAAAAAGAAAAAATACGTGTCCAATAATTTTTGGAAATCTATCTGACGGACTAATTAGTTTTTTTTTTGTACGATCCCCTAATGGCGCCAATTTACTATTTTTTTTTTCTATAAAGGCAGCAAAGAACACAAAACAGTTTTTAATCTAATGCCAAACTCCTTGTCGCAAATATCGACCAATCAAATCTCGAGAATTTATTTGCACCAAAGAGTTTTGAATGTCGAATCTTAGCGCAAGGAGTTTGTGTAAGCATTGAAATAGAGACTGGATATATTTTTGTGTTCCAAATTCAAACACCAAAATAGTGAATAAAAACAAAACAGTGATTAAAAGGCCTTTTTATTCACTGTTTTGCGAGAATAAAATAAGCTTTTTAGAGTAGGTATGGTATAAAATATTGAATACGTGTTTTTTGTTTTATCACATCAATAAAAAATGACGAAGATAAAACGCGTCAAAGATCATGGAGTGGGGCTTGAAACGTCACTTGTAGGTACAAAATGCTTATCATAATATGACGTCACACGATTTTTCGAAGCACTGTATCGTCTTCATTTTTTGTTTACGTGAAAAAAGAAGTGTCTAATATTTTTTGGAAATCTATCTGACGGACTAATTAGTTTTTTTATGTCCGATCCCCTATTATCATTAACACATACTGAAAACGGGATATTTATCAAAATCACTATAAACAAGTAGACAGAGTCGTCTGTTCATAAACACCCACCCACAATAATTTCAATCAACATTATCTGTGCTCATGGCGCTTGCAACAGCGCTGAAATATCCGGAACTAAAAACAAACAGTAAACAACGGCACTTAAAACGTTAACTTACGTCTAAGATGTCGCTATAAGTTGTGTGGCTTTGTGGGTACAGAGTGATATCGGTATATATTCGGTACAAACTACCGATATAAACCGAACTGTTGCTACTAAAGATTATCGGTAGTTCGGTGTGGTTCGGTGCTATATTTCAAACGAACTACTGCTACTAAAAATATAATCTTACCGGTAAGGTCAGTTTACTGTGTACGGCAGTTCCCCCGCGTTTCAATTCATTGATGCTGACTGTGCTATCTTGCTTATCAACCCCATGCCTCTTTCTGTGCTTCCTCTTATGTTGTTTAACCTCTTCCTGCTACAATAAAATAATAATAAATAATAAATCTATATTCAGAATTCTAGAAACTTAAAATAACAATATGAATCTTAAACTAAAAATATAGGTAAAAAAATGTTAGATGCCTGTACTAGGAAAATCCTGTATCACAGGCTGTAGGAGCTCAATCAGTATAATATAATCTAGGACAGTGTTTTGTTTATGTCGATATAATAATGTTTCATAACGACAAAGATATTTTAATTAACTTAAACTATATTAGCTTACAACTAAACACACAATTATTATAGGAAAAAATATCTAAATCGGCAGATTATAAACTAGGTCACAAAAAACATTCGACGCGCTCTTGTACAAATTCGATAACAAATAAATAATAATAATAATATATTCGATAATTATATCGTATTGGGATCAAGGTATTTGGACAAGCTCGTGGCTTAATAACAACTGCCGTTTAAATCGATCTTTAGGTTAAGCCGTGCTTGCCTAGGTTGGTCCGTGGATGGGTGACCGCCCAGACATACTGAGCATTCTCCGTGCCTCGATAAACACGTTACGCCGTTGGTCCCGGCGGTTGGTTACTGATAGTCGCCTGAAAGTCTGACAACGAGTCGTACTAAACGGTAACGTATTACCCAGTACTAACTAGGTTGTGGAGGTCATATAGGGGCAATCGCTCCCATAGTTAGGCTGGAGGTCGACCCCAAAGTAGTTGGGAAACTGCTGATGCAGATGATGAATAAAGGTTTTCTATATAAATAAAAAGAGAAGTCCTGACTGGCTGACTGACTGATCAACGCCCAGCCCAAACCCTTGGACCTAGAAAGCTGAAATTTTGCACAGAGGTTCCCTTTATAATGTAGACAAGGAATAAGAAAGGATTTTTCGAAATTTAACCCCTAAGGGAGTTAAATAGGGGATGAAAGTTCAAATGGAAAGTCGGTTTTTTTCACGCGGGCGAAGCGCTGGCAAAAGCTAGTATGGAATAATTAGACGGTTGTGTCAAAGGCCTGATTCGGGATTGTAGTCCATAATATGGGTCGAGTTGTAAGTAGTTCCTGTTCCTGGACCACCGGTACTCTCGACAGTTTTATTTTTATTTTTAGTGTACTATCTAAAAATGGATTAAAAAAGTAAGTATGCTAAAGAAATGACAATATGAACGTTTTTTTTTACGCAAGTTCTATGATAATTGCTAAAATTAACACGGTTCACGAACGGAGCAGTTACTTTGTGGGAGACTTATATAATTATTGTGCCTAAAGTCGGTTTATGTTATATTCTATCCCAGGTGAATAGCGCCCGGCCCGTAGACTGACGACTGTTATTTGAACACACTATCAATCCACGACACCTATTGTATTGTATAACGGGCCGGTGGACAAAAACATAACATCACACCTGTATTTTTAGGTTAGACAGAGGTGTTATCAAGGGCGAAGAAGGAACATGGGTTGGTTTTTAGTCAGTAGAAGTCTGACACTCCCTTCCACTCTGCCCAAGAGCGGGGGGGGGGGGGGGGGTTATTGTTGATATTTAGTCTATTTTATTATGCAAAAATTAATCTTTGATTTTCTTTATACTGGCAAGACAGTCACTAACGTCACGTAACGTCAAACACAACGTTTCTTATAAAAGGGACGGTTGCCTTTACTCGAGCTCTCACTTCTATCTAAACTGTGCTAGGAGGCAGTTACTATAACCTTCCTTGTGGGTACTTTTATATTTGAATAATAAACGAGTCAAAGTATTTAAATTCAAATTCAATTGCTGCTGTTTTCTTGACACCCATTTCCTATAGGTTATGGGCCCAGGACTGCTTTGTTAAACTGTTGCGCTTACTGTGTGCTGGTTTAATACGTGTGTATATTGAGTGCTTGTTATAACACGTGTGTATAGTGAGTGCTTGTAAAAAAACACGTGTGTATAATTGAGTGTTTGTAAAAAACAAGTGACACAGCATAAACAATCTGAAGACCAAGTGAAATATTAAACCTTTCGACGGTGAGAGGTACTGTGTGTGGAAATTCCGTCTTCGAGCGTTGCTAGTCGAGATGGATGTCAGCAAAGTTATCAACGATGTACGCATAATAATATATTCAAAGGCTTGGGTGAAAAATAACTGGATTGTGAATAGTGTAATCGTCGAGTATATTGGCAGAATCTTTCCTTGGTTTTGCTTAAAGACGATCTCAGTGCAAGATTCTTCACGTCGAACCTAAAACTCAAAACTTCAACTAAAGAAACACAAGGACACAAAGTCTTAAACTAATAACCAACAAAAGTTTTAAGGCCAAGAAGAAATCCTTCTAGAAGTGTCACCATTATGGAGTCACATCAAAATATTACAAAATAATAAAAACCTGCAGACAGATTTCGCAGAGTTCAAGCTGTGGAAATAACTCTGGGTGCTTCAAGTTCCAGTGAGGTTTCCGGCTTCGCATTTTAGTCCGGAAATTATGAAGGTGGCACAGAAGAAAACCAAGTAACCTTCCTGCTAAATTCCAAGGCATCGGACCACATCATTAACAGCTACTAAGGACATTACAAGTAGTCAGCAATCCATGGTACTCTCATACAAGCTGCTGTCAGTAACCAAGATGCAGCGTCCCGGATTGACCTTCGACTAGCATGGAACCAATATCTGTAAGGACGGTAAAATACTGATGCGAGGTATGGCAATTAATTATTTAATTTGTGTGAATTGTGTGGCTGTTTCTCAAACATGCAACAGTGATGGTGCTAATTACATTATTTATGGCATCAACAGTTAGGCCATATTAGTAAACAAAAGTTTTAGAGCTGAAAAATAACTGTATGATTCATAAACGTAAGTTCAATTGAGGTGGTAACACGGAACACCCAATGATAAATTATGCGAAACTTGCATAAACGGGAAACAGGCACGATTACCATTTCACAATTCTGAAGTTAAAAACAATAAAATTCCTTTTTGTGTATCGATTGTGGTGGTTGAACATGGACTAAACCGGGCCAATCACTCCTTTTATAGTCAGTAATAGAAATTATTTTGTTTCTTAAGACGATTAATTCACTCATTATTGTGTTGTGTATTTATTGACATAGAAATCTCACGTGTTCAGTTTCACTGCTTTTACAGATTTTATGGCAAAAACTGAGGCTAAATTAAATTTAACCCTAGAAAGATAACCTACGTCGCAGAGGCGCCTGAGCTAGAAACATATTGCTGTCGTTTTTTATCCGACGCGTGTATTTGTTTGTCCTTCTCAGCCAACTCAGTCGTCGGTTAGCCCCTTCACGGGATGGCTGTTTCCATGCTGTAAGTACTACAGTTTTGTTTATATGATGAGTCTGTGCGCTCGCGAGGCGTATGGTTATCTTTTGTGAAACTTTTAAGAATGAATTAATGTTGTAGTTTTAGTGATGTAAAGCGTTTTTGTAAATAGTTTTTGTTTGTTTTTAGGAACAATTTATTACGTATATATCGTGGCACATAGGAGAACGTTGGTAGAAAATGAAATATGCGCTTTACTAGGTGAAGAAGAAGAAAACATTCTGATGAACTTCTGCAAATTGACAGTGAATTGGAAAATCACCAGAGCGAATGGAAGATGTCCAAAGTGCCTTCGAAAACGAGTTTGTCGACAGCCAAAATGTAGAGCAACTGGAAAATAAACAAAACGAAGAGAATTTGTTCGTCCTGAAAATTTCAGCGCCTTCTGACCTGCACTAAGTGCAAAAAAAAAAAGACGTTTTCCATGACTATCTTTGAAATTAATTTTTTTGATGAGAGATATTTTTTTATACTTATTATATTGTAGTCAAATAGCTTGTGAAAAAAAACTTAATTGTTATAAGATGATTAGAAGTGTTTTTGTTCCTGAAGCATAAGGCTGTTTATTTTCGTTACTTTTTTGTAGAGGTTTACTCATTTAGTTATAAATTATTTTTAGTAAACAAATAAGACAAAAATGTATTTAATTTTTATAGTTTATATTATAACTTTTAACACAAAATCATAAATTATAAATATTTTTTATTAAATCAATTAAAAAAACGTATTATAAAAAGGTGCGCCTCTGAAGCGTATGGTTATCTTTAACGTAAGCCGTGGTATGGTTATCTTTCTAGGGTTAAAACTAGTTACTTTGTACTGTGAAAATTGTCGAGAATATTTTGTCTAATGAAATGAAAGATTACTGTGTTTCTAAAGGAATGTCATAACATTTTACTATTCCAAGAACACCACAGAAAAATGACGTTTCCAAACGAATTAGTAAAAAAACCCGCGCTATGATAAGCGGTGCTAAATTACAAAAGTGTTTTTGGGGTGATGTAGTCTTAACTGCAGTATATTAATTTAATAAACCTTGCCCATTAAAACAAAATCAAACACCATTTGAATGGTGGCAAAAAAAAAATAACCTGCAATTAAGTAGGTAGTTGAAGGTTTTGATTCTACCGCATAGTGCATAATAAAAATAAGTAACACTTTCTTATATTATTAGTATTCTCGTTGGATATATACCAAGTGGCTATAAAGTATGAAATAAAATATGAAATGGTCAGGATGTCATAGTAATGAGGTTAATTTTTGTAATGAAGGAAATGAAATCGAACATTTCCGTGACAAAACTGATGATAAAGACGTGTTGTCATGAAAAAAAATCAGTGTCAATAAAATATCCTCAAGACAGTGACAGTCCATAAATCTGATATTATTTCCAAAACTGATTGTTCAAAGTTGAACGGTTTAAAATCAGATGGATCAAAATCAGATAATTTAATATAAATAAGACCATAATGATTCCAACATACTAAAGCCAAATGTTAATGATAAACCATGATGTCGCAGTTCTTGTGATACAAATATCGACGATTCTTGTCAATAATGGAAAGGAGTGTTAAGCTTACCTACATATTGTGAAATCGGGGATATTTTATTGTGTTGATTCAATTAGTTGCAAAGTACCTAGTTCATTTAACGAAGTTAAAAATCAGGATGAAAGGAGTTTATGGAAAGGTGCAATTAAAGATGTATTAGATTTTTTTTAACTAATGATACTTGGACATTAGAACCGAAACCGATTTATAGAAATATAGTCGGGTTTACGTGGATATTTCGGCTTAAACACATTTATTTTCTTAAAGAGAAAATAGATTTATCTCTAGGAAATAAAATACAAAGCAGTTGACACAAAAGTTAATGAAAAACTAAACCATAATTCTTGGACTTTTTTTAATGTTTGTATCCGAGAGACTGAGCACCATAGATTTATCCAAATGTATAAAATAAAGTATTTTAAATATAAGAATCATGAAATGATGACAATCCATTAAGATATAAGGCACGTCTTGTTGCCAAAGTTTTTATAGTCAAAAGTATTTATCAGATTAAACTGAAACTTTTAGATTTATGATTAGTTTTGCAAATCAATATAATTTATGAATACATCTGAATACGGATCTATAAACCGTATCCTTAAATGGCATTAAAAAAAAAAAAAACATGAAAGTGCCAGAGGGTGTAATCAGTAAAGACGAATAAAGCTCTGTACAGATTAAAACATGCTAGGTGTTGGTTCGAATTAATACATCAGTGTCTTAACAAACAGGGTTTGTAAATTCATCAGTTGATAAATAAATATTAAGTAAAGAGCAAAATTGAAAATGGTAGATCTAAATAATTGTTCCTAGGAATTAAAATTACTCGAAGTAATGATACAATAACTTCAGATCAAAGTTCTTCTATAAAAAAACCATTTTGTAATGTAAAAATTTGGTAGGTATGTCTGACTGTGCTCCCATTAGTACACCTATAAATAATAAAACCAAATTACGAAGTTCTAAATGTAAATAGTGAATATAATACACCTTGCCGCAACCTTATTGGGTGTTTAATGTACGTTATGTTATGTACACGCCCTGATTTAAGTGCTAGTATTTATATTTTGAGCAGATTATATACAAACAAAAAGAACAAAGAGTTGTAATTATTTGTCTCAAAAGAGTGCTTAGGTATTTGAAGGGCACTATGGAATTAAAGTTGAGTCACAAAATAAAATGTGATCATAAATTATGTGGTTACGTAGATTCCGATTGGGGTGGTAATGATGTCAATAATTAAAAAAATGCCACAGGTTATTTATTTAAATTATTCAATAACTGTACAATAACTTTGAATACAAAGAGGCAAATGTTTGTTGCGGGTTTGTAAACTGAGGCTGAATACATGGTATTATTTCAAACTGTAAAATAATCATTATGGCTAAAGTCTCTAGTCACTAGTATTAAAATGAATATTGTCAATCCAGTTGCTATTTTAAAAGACAATAATGGTTGTATTAGTAACTACAGCAAAAAAAAAATCCTTTTTAGTTATAAAAGGTCAAAACATATTGACATCGTATCATTCCTCCAGGGAACAAGTTGAAAATAATATGTCTAATAAAATTATTTTATGTAATCACAGGTAAACAAATAGTGGATGTGTTAACAAAGCTGCTCAAACTGTTGTATTTTAGCAGTTCAGAGATGAGATGGGCTTGCAATGAAGTAACATAATATGTAAACAAATAGCGGATGTGCTAACAAAGCCGCTACAAGCTCAACTGCTTAAAAAGCAGATCAGTCAGAGATAAGTTTGCAAAAACGTTACCTAAGTATGTGTATACTTTTTATGACGTAATGATTTATTTGTGGTAATTTACTTATTGTAAATTAATTGGTGTAATGAATTGTTCTATTATAACTATCAAAAATTGTTGTAATTGATAGTCATTTATGAATTATAAAATTAGATATAATTATTCATTTTGATGAGATGGTCTGGCTAGGTTTTCCTGGGTTTTCCTAGTCCTTGCAACAAATGTTGGGCCATAATATTGTAATTTCCCCAGAAATCACTTGGAAGGTTTATAGTATTCTGGTTATATAGGTGATTATGATTGTATAAAAATTAATTTGTATTTGGACAATTGATGATTAATTTTTGAGGGGGAATGTTGATATTTAGTCTATTTTATTATGCAAAAATTAATCTTTGATTTTCTTTATACTGGCAAGACAGTCACTAACGTCACGTAACGTCAAACACAACGTTTCTTATAAAAGGGACGGTTGCCTTTACTCGAGCTCTCACTTCTATCTAAACTGTGCTAGGAGGCAGTTACTATAACCTTCCTTGTGGGTACTTTTATATTTGAATAATAAACGAGTCAAAGTATTTAAATTCAAATTCAATTGCTGCTGTTTTCTTGACACCCATTTCCTATAGTTATATGATGATTTTCAACCCACAAAAAAAAAAAGGTGGTCCTATAACACCCATCTGCCAGTTATGTCTGTAAGTATGTCATAAACCGGGTACAAATCCAAACTTCAAATGATAAAACCTAATTAACACTTTTCCGGACCTGGGAATCGAACTCAGCAGAGCTCAACTACAGCAATCCCGCTTGCAGCCACTAGACATTCGTGTGTATTTATATAGATACCGCGCCTCGACACAGAGGGCTAAGAAGGAACATGGGTGGTTATTAGTCAATAGGAGTCTGTCACTATACCGCTCTGCCCAGAGCGGTAGGAGTCATTTGATGATTTCCCATCCCCCAAAAAACTAAAATAACGTATACCTCCACCAGTTCTTCTTCTGGTTCTTCCTTCAGCTCTGGAGAGTCTCGATCCTCGTCGTGCGAGTACAACGCGACCACCTCAGGACTTCCGTCATCGTCTACGCTTAGAGACAAGTCCACGACGCCCATCGTCACGAACACCTCCAAGAAATGCGACGCATCCGACCTTATAGAGAAAATGATCATAAGCACTTCATGTCTGTATAGTAATATTACAAAGAGAATTATTTTCTAATTTTGGATGTAGAGGGTAATTGGCTATTTGACTACAGTTAAAATTTCACGAACATTTTATTTGATTATAAAGAAATAACACGATGTGTGAAAAAAGTTATAAAATCAATCAGAAAATGGCTTAGTTTTAACTGATTTTAAATGACGTGTTAGATAAAGACAGCGCTGCAGAAACGTGACGTCATATTATTTTATACCACCATAGTTATTTATTTATTTATTTACTAGCTGATGCCCGCGACTTCGTTCACGTGGAAATTTTGATGTGTGACTGTCTCGTTGATCGAGTGGTCTCAAGTGCAACTACTGAGGATGAGGTCCGGGGTTTGATTGCAAAGTGTTTTCGCAGTAGAGGCCACGGAGCGTGGTTTTCGTGCTCGGTCGAAGGCAATATTATATCTATAGACATCAAACGCCCCCTATTACATCGCGCTTGAACATTACTGGCGAAATGTGGGTTTAGGATTAGGTACACCACTGCCTAACTCTTTCGGGATTAAGGCGTAATGTTGTTTTATATGTGAGACCTGACGGCTTGATCAAAATGTGATGATGTGGGTAATGATTACAAAAGGTGTCCTTATGAGCGCTGTCATGTGAGCGGCAGCGGCTTGAATCAAAATGAAATGGAGTTGAGACGACGATGGCTCAAAATGTACAATCAAATTCCTTGTTCCTTGGTGATAGCACAACCACTCTTCGTCCATATATTAACCTCTCAAATTAGGAAAACCGTGCATGGTAAGTTCATCTTCTGTTGGCACTGGATGTGAAAACTCTTTGGCAAGTGGAATTTTCGCATCTTCATCTATTTCCAGGCGACTCTCTCCTGATTCAAGCCGCTTATTTGCAAAGGCATCTGTTCCATGGCCAGTCGCAGATTTTTGGTGATGTTGCAAGTTGGGGTAAGATTCAGCGGCCATTCGTAAGCGGAAAGTGCAATCTGGTCATTGTTAAGCAAAGTTGCAGCAATGCCCGATGCAGCCACAGCGATAAGACGGCATGGTTAGCGGAGTGCCTCGGCGTTTGACTGTGGCGCTGCATGTCCTGTATTCGATTTCCACACTGAACAAATAAAATTTACGTCGTGGGTCTTATCTAATTTTAATTAGGTTTTTAAAAGTTTTTACAGCTGTTTTTCTTACTGTGAACCGGTCAATTTGTATTTGTTGACTATTCACGACAAATATTAACACCGCAATTCTGAAAATGGTGTGTCAAATGAACAATGCCATCTGTCGAAGATGAAGTTAAACTGGAAACAAACACACACTATAGGGCTTAGGCGATGTAGTTTCCTGCACGAATGGCACGCGGAGGCACTACACTGGGGCCCTGGGGGGTAACTCCGCTGCCGCGGCATATTGCCGCTTGGCGGATAGACCCCCGGTGTGATTTCATGGCGACATGGAGAGAGCGACTGTCGCAACCCCGTGAAGGGCACAGTGGTGGTAAATCCCCTCTTTGAGGAGTGGCTTGAGAGGCGTCACGGTGCCCTCACCTTCCGTCTGGCTCAGGTCCTCACTGGACACGGTTATTTCGTGAGGTACCTGAATCGAATCAGGCGGAACGAAACGCCCGGATGCTACCATTGCAAGAATCAGCCGGAGGACACGGTGGAGGTCTGCCCCGCTTGGGCGAAGCCCCGGTTGGGTTGAGCCCCGTCGTGTTCTCTTAGCGGCGATCGGCGGCAGCGACCTCTCGCGTCCTGCCCTGGTTCAAGCCATGGTGCGGGGTGAGAGGGAATGGGACGCCGTCGCCTCCTTCGGCGAAGCAGTGATGCTAGGAAGGAGGTGGCGTAATGTGAGAAAGAGAACCTCTCGTCCCAGCCGCAACAGGAGACGCTCCGGGCGTCGGGGGCCATGTGATGGCTTCCGGCCATCTACTCTGTATTGATTTGAAAACCATATAGCATCAAAATAAAAACAAATACCTGGAACTTACAAAAAGTATAAACCGATTGGGGATCGAACTCGCGAACTTGTTTAACATTTTTGGAAATCTTTCAAAATTATAAAAAATCGCAAAAAGTGGATACTGACTGTGATTTGAAATTGCGTACCTTTATTTACAGCTAAGTCTCTGTACCGTTAGGCCACGTACACCAGTCACAAATAGTTTGAAATAGACCTTCTATTTTAATTTACGTATAGTATGACAGTTGACAGTTCGATTGTGATTCGATACCAGAAATTTGAAATGACGTAAGAGACTTAAGCTTTCTCTTGGATTCGCAACACTCGCACCAGGCGCCTAAAGTAAAAAATTGCACAGCACGCTCGATGTCCCCATGATGCGTTATTTCGTATTTCCAGTATCAAGCTGTAAAACAGTTGAGGATTATGTATAATACAATACTGCTCACCCCCTTAAGTTATTATGGGGATAATATAATTATAGCCCTTGTGTTATTCCAGACTATAATCTACCTCTGTGCCAAATTTTATCCAGATCCGATCATCCGTTCTGGCGTGAAAGAGCGCGAGTAAGAGCCCAGCCTCTTGGAGTTCCACATCAGCTGTTCCAGATCTTCAATTTTTATACGTCAACAGAGAGTGCTTATCAGACTGAACAACTCTTGCTAAGACGTCATTGCTATATTTGTTATAGTGTAGCTGGGCTCTTGGAGTTCCACATGAGGTGTTCCAGATCTTCAAATGTATTCTCTTAGCAGAAAATGCTCATCACGCGGAACAATTTTTGCTATGGTACCATTTTCGTATCTCTTATAGTTTAGCTGGTCTGTTGAGGTTCTGCATCAGGTGTTCAAGTTTTCAAGATAAATTATAGCCTATATGTTGCACAGACTTAATACCTATACAACAAAAAAAAAATCATTCAAATCCGTCGAGTAGTTCCGAAGATTAGCGTGTACAAACAAACAGACAAACAGACAAACAGACAAACAGACAAACAGACAAACAGACAGATTTTTTTTTTTGGATTCGTGCTCTACTACTGCTTCTAAACCCCCCTCAATTATTATTTTTTTAATATATTCAATGTACAGACACAGTTTTTTTACTGTTTTATTATATGTATGTATAGATAGATTTAAACTTCTCGCACACAAAAAAAGGTACAAAGGCGGACTTAATGCCTTAGGCATTCTCTACCAGTCAACCAAGGGTGGTGTAGAGATTAGATGGCAGGTGCTCTTTTTGACAGGAACAATGGTAAAAAAAAAAAATAATATTCAAATATATCATACCTAATGATTTATAAATATAATATACAAATAGTTACATAAATAGATTATAAACATATAATACACATGCATAAATATATACCTATCCTATAAATATAAATATATAATATATACAAAATCAAAATAGAGAGATGTTGAAATAACTCTACTCACTATTTATTTTGAAAATAACTCTGCCTTTTCCGCTTAAATGCATACCGACTTGTAGCCGTCCTGATATCAAGAGGAAGCGCATTCCAAAGAAGAATAGACTGAATATGAAAGGACGAATGAACAAAGTCAGAAGTATGAGAAGGACAGAGTAGGAGTAGATTGTTAGAAGAACGCAGATTCTTCGCGTGTGTAGAACATAGATATTGAAAGTGAGACTCAAGATAAGAAGGAGGATTGGGAGAGTTGAGAAGGGAGAAAAGCGTGGTCAAAGCGCGCAAACTTCTCCTTTGGCGAATGGACATCCATTTAAGCTCAGATCTATAGCTCGACACATGATCGTATTTCCTGAGGTTGAATATGAACCGGATACAATTGTTGAGCAGTCTGTCAAGCTTATCGAGCAAAACCGCATTCAAGTCAAAGTAGCACACGTCACCATAGTCGATTATAGGGAATATCAAAGTCTGCACAAGCATAGTTTTCGTCTTAGCAGGCAAAAAGTTTCTCAGACGATACAGGGATCGCAGAGTACCGTTGACTCTTTGACTAACACTAGAGACCTGACGTTGCCAGCTAAGAGTCGAGTCAAGATGCAAACCGAGATCTTTCACAGTAGGGGTAATAGGTATGACGGTACCATTGAAAATAAGGGAGGGAAGAGAGCTAAGCGTCACCCTACCCATCATGCGCGAGCTCCCAATTACAATAGCCTGACACTTTGAGGGGTTTACTGACACCCCAAAACTGTCAGACCACTTCCTGATAGCTTCTAAGTCTCGGTTTACATCTGCTATAGCGTCCGGTAAATCTTCAACCCGCGCAGCTGTGTACAACTGAAGATCATCAGCATAGAGATGATACGAACACTGAAGACAGTGAGTTATAAAATTAATGAAGATAGAAAATAACAATGGAGAAAGAATGCCACCCTGTGGAACACCAGCATCCAGCTCGCGCCAACTCGACGAGTTCTCATCAACACGAACCGACTGCTGACGTCCCCGAAGATAAGAAGAGAACCATTCCAGAGCCTCGGACGAAACCATAAGATGAGAGAGGATAGAAAGGAGAATCTCATGGCTGACGGCGTTAAAGGCATTGGAGAAATCAATTAATACCAAAACAGTAACCTTGGTATCCTCCATCGCTTCTCTAACGTCACCAGTCACTTTAAGGAGAGCGGAGGCTGTACTGTGCCCAGGCCTGAATCCAGACTGAAAAGAGCTAACAAGGTTGTTCCGGTGAACAAACCCCGTAAACTGCTTATGTACGCAGGCCTCAAGTACTTTAGACAGGAATGGGAGAATGGAAATGGGTCGAAAGTGACAGGGTAGGGAGGGATTTGAAATTTTAGGGAGTGGGCGGACATAGGCCATACGCCACAGGGATGGGAATTGTCCAGAATCAAGAGAAAAGTTGATGATGTGGGTAATCGGAGGAAGAAGGATATCGAGGATCCAAACGACCATACTACGACTGATGCCGTCATAGCCCACAGCCTTGGATTTTATGGACAGGATGATCTTTTTAATATCATCCGAGGTGACTGGAGAGAAGTGAAATGGTTCAATGATGGGACTAGCTAGGCCAGTAATGAAATCAACCGTCTGTGACAACATTTGGGAATCCAAATGACAGGTGGTTGTGAAATGACGGTTGATATCATCTAGGCCAATGGTATTAGGAAAATCCACATGCCGTGGTCTGCCGACACCAAGAGTACCAAGGAACTTCCAAATGTCAGCAGGTGAAGAGGAAGATATGTTCTCGAGAATATGGCGGCGTTTAGCGTTGCGTATCATCTGATTACACCGATTTCTAGCAGCTTTGAAAAAGTTTCGATTTTCTTCACTGCGATCCTTTTTAAATTTGCGAAAGGCCCGATCCCTGCGCCTCATCGCCATTCGAACCCCTATCGTCATCCAAGGAGCAGGAGGACGCCGAAGTTTGATCTTCTTAACAGGAGCGTGTTTATCGTAGAGAGCAAGAACCATCCGATCAAAAATGCGCAGTTTGTCGTCTACATAGTTACGTCACGGTTACGTAGTACAAATGGCCGTTTCGCGCGACAAGGATAGAAAGTGCCCCCACCAAAAACTTCTAAACACATCGTATTATTTCTGTTAAGTCTTTCAAATAATATAACATTTTCGTGAATTTTTGAACAGTAATCAAACAGCCAATTGCTTAGTTGCACCATTAACCAAAAGTTACAAGACACAACTGCTTTACTTTCTTATATAATACCCGCCGTGAACCCTGTATAATTCAAAGCATCCATCAGCACCATTTTTTGAATGCGTTACATTGATAATCCGACTGCAAACCGTGACTTTTCACCCAAAATATAAAGTGTTTCCCAGCAAAAGTTTTTGCGTAGTTTGACGTACAGAATGTTTGGTTGATGGCTTCATGAAAGGTTCGTTCACACCTTGTATAAGTGGCCGTGACTGTTGAATCGTAGTGAGTACAGGACCGGTCAATATGGCGACACTTAGGGTGTTTGCATATAAAAAACATATGCATCTTTCCATATAAAAAACATAGCTTAGTTGAGTCCGTTTCCACCAGTGCTAAGCTATTTGCACCAATGAATATGATTGGTGGATATGGAACGCATCCATAGCAACGTAGCATAGCACATCTCTGGTGGAAAAGGTCCCTTAGGGGAGGCTTATGTCCAGCAGTGGACGTTTTTCGGCTGAAATGATGATGATGTGTGACTTACGTGTCCACGAAAACGACAGCCAGCGATTGCCCGATGCGCACTTCGTCAGCGAACTTCGTCTTGCTGGATGAAGATGCCGTGGTCTCCACACCCGAGTCAGAAAACTTGCTGTCTGAAATAATAATTCAATATAACTCATATCTTTGTAATTGTGTATTCAATTGATGGTGAGCCAAACAAATAAATCATCAAAGACGTGCATTAGGTGATATTACGAGAACGTATGAACATATTACCGGAATGTATGTTCTCAAGGACCGTGTGAGAGCTGGACGGTTCGGAGTCGATCGTCATGTATATCGCGTAAGGGCACACCGTGGTGTGCTTGTCGAACAACGGCTTAACGTTCAGCGAGTTGTTGGAAGCCCTGTTGGAAACGAATAGAACATAAATATTTGAAAGAAAGAAAAACCTGAACACGTAGAATCAAAGACACAAAATATAAAAGAAAAACTCTCAGAAACAAAAATTCTGTAAGAACTCTGAGATAAGCAGTACCTACTGTGTGTATGTATGTCTATGTACATCTACACTTAATTAAATAAGACTAAAGATTACAAATATTTAGTTTGTAACTAATAAACTTAAAAAGTACTGGACCAATTACAAAAATTCTACACTATCCCTGAGTAGCATATTATGCTATATTATTTTTTTAAAGTTTTAAGACGGGCCTAAATAACAAATATGCCAAATAAATACTTTTCTGCTTCTCTGCAGTATTGTACCAACATGTACGGTCGAACAAAGTATTAAGTATACAGCTGGCTAACTTGGATTTGTTTTTAAGAGTACACAGATACATTTAGAAACTGATGTCACATCAGTCGCTTAAAGCCAAACTCCTTATAAAACGAAAAATTGCAATCAACATTGTAGTGTTATAAAGATTTCTGCTTGTATACCAAATAGCTTGTTCGTCTGTACATGTACACGCATATTATAAAGAGGAAAGATTTGTGTTTAAGTAACTCTCAACTAACACTGAAAAAACTCAAAAATTACTGGACCGATTTCAGGAATATATTTTAAAATCCAAATGTTGATGACCGTACCAACGTGTACCAATATCTCTTACCTCCCCAGATTGACAACCTCGGTGAAGTCGTGGCCCAGCTTCTTGAACAGCACCAGCTGTGCGATCTTGAACTCCAGGCTGCAGTCTGACACGAGGTTCAGCTCGACGGCCGGCCCGCAAGTTAGTACGCCGCTCGTATACAACGCCGGCGCTAAGATGCAGCTCAGCTCCATTCTGAACGTGGATATTTTCTACTGTTAGTTGATGTTGTTGTTGGCTATTGTGGGAGATTGGCCGGAGAAACGTGACGGAGAGAAGAGTGGAGGGTTATGGGGAGGCCTTTGCCCAGCAGAGGGACAAAAAGGGCAAATTAAAAAAAATATTGGGGAGCTCAGGCATAACGCAGTTAACGATGTTCCTACTGCTAGGACCTTATTAAAAGTTTGTTTTCGCGGCCTACCCCAGCGATGCCTCAAAAGATGCCTTATACAAGTATTTTAATTTTATTACAAAGCGGGAAGGGAATGGCGCTAAACATCTGGTATAGCTCCATCACTGTCCCACTCACTCTTAACGCCAATGACGTTACGTTGTATGTTACGCTGTGCTGTATACTCACGGATGTAATATGTGCACCATTGGAGGCAACTCGATTTTCTGGCTCCATTTCAACGCCGGGTTCTCATTACCCGTACCACTTTTGGCAACTTCGCCTGCATCCTGTACACACAGAGCAATCATTATAGTTAGGTGCGTCACCATCTTATCATCGAATAGGGATGTTTCCTGACTAAAAAAAGTATAATTCTGTATAGTCCGTCACTTAGATTATCGAAAAATATTGGATACGTGTTTTTTGGTTTATCAAATTAGTAAGAATTGACGAAGATAACACGCGTCAACGAATATGAGTAGGGGTTTGGCCACTACGTGGTAAAAAATGTACTGGAATGTGACGTACTAAGTTTTCGAAGCACTGTATCGCCCTTACTTTTTGTTTACGAGAAAAAAGAAAAAATATGTGTCCATTATGGAAGTCTATCTGATGGACTAATTAGACCTTTTTTGTCAATATTATGTGCTGAAAAATGCCGATCTATGCGTGTAAACTTGATTTCAACCTATAAACTAGGTTTTCCATAGTAACCTCGAAACGAAATCCTTACCTCAACGAGTGTTATCCCCTTGAACCGGCTGGTCTGCACGGACAACTGGTTGATCACCACCTCGTACTGACGCCCTTCAAAGCCGCTGTTAGCTGCTACCCAAGAATTATCCGGACCTGCATTCACCGCCCGCCTGCAGATATTGTTAAGTATAGCACTCGGCACGTAAGTTGAAACAAAATGGCGGTCGTTCGCGAAGCTAAAATCATGAAAATAACTCGACTGTGACCCGATAATGTATTACAGATTGCATCCCGTAAGTTGAATTATGATCTTGAATGCTCGTTGCATATTTTCGTTCGAATCTCACACTATTTTTGTCATTTTACCTATGCGGACGACCGCCAATTTTGATTCAAATTACGTGCCGAGTGCTATACAAGGTATAAACGGACCCTTCATGAAGCCGTCAATCAAGCGACTTGCGACGGCCGAGCGATGGCGACGCGACGGCGATGTATACAAAATCATTGCACATCATAATAGCGACGGGCACGGGCGGGGCGATCGAGTGATGCACGGGCGGCGGTGGAGCGGCGGCGACGAGAACAAAATAGTTTATTGTCGCTTGCGCGGTTACTACAATCTTTTAGTTTACAGTTTGTTTTGTGCCCGCGTGAGATAGCGCTGCCTCATAGCGTCGCGTCGCCCCGCTGCCGCCATCGCTCGGCCATCGCAAGTTTCGTGCCCGCAGACTAATCATTCTCTGGTAATTATCCCAATTCCTTTGGGGTCGGCGAAGCATGATTTCTTCTTACATACTGCTCTATTTCGCGTCATCTCATAAGTACCTAACTCGACGTAAATCAAAGTACATTAAAACTTGTATTTTAAAAAAAAATCTTGTTGTATGTGTAAGTAGAATCGTCCATAATCATTGGATTCATTCACAGGATAGCAAATATAAAAATTAAGAAAATACTTACCGGCAAATAGGATTTTCTGGATGTGGATTGACACTGACTTTTCCTACCTGAAACAAACATTATTTATTTATTTCCACATTTTTAGTTTTACTACTTATGTGAGTATTATTTAATAGAAACTGGTGAGCTTCTGCAAGGCAACAGGAAGATTCGCGATGCCGACCACCAGTAACCCATGAAGGGGATCCACCAAAATGTGGAACTGGGCGAAATAATCCACAACGAAAGGACTGATCGCCCGTCTGGTGTCTGCCGGCGTCCCCGAAGATAAATAGAAAATAGAATTATTTAATAGAGTCTGCAACACAAAACAAGGGAAATATTATAAATAGAACAATGTCTTATACAACGTGTTTTTTTTATATCCCATAGTTTTAGGGTTATATTCTATAAATAAAAATAATACAAAAGTGGCTAGAATATATTTTATGGTCCAAAAATGCATAGTTTCGAAGCAGATAATTGTAAAAGTTTAACTTTGTATAGTGTGCGGATCACAAAGATAGAGGCTGTGCCTAGTTTGGGACCCGCTGATAAAACTGTCATTTTCTGTTGTGGTCGCTAAATTAAATTAAGTTTCTGTTGTGTTGTGCACCTTTTTCTCGACGTTTTACAAGTGGCCATGTGGGCTTAAGTGAAATAATAGTACATTGTTCACCGAGAGGAGAAAGTGACCGATTACCGTCGAGGGTGTCGTTTAAAGCCCGGAGCCGTAGGCGAGGGCTTTAAAACACCCGAGATCGGGAATCGCACTTTCTCTCGAGTGATACATAGTGCTTTATACTACACCTACGAGGAAAATAAAAAACTCAATTTAAATTCTAATTCAAATTGAAAATGGCGCCAATGGCGTCTGCAATTTTCACATGTTCTTTTTTCAAATTGTTGCAGTTAGTGAATCTGAGCGGGAGAAAAAAGTGTATGAAAATCCATTCTCTCCCGCTCAGAAGCGTTTTCTCCCCGCATATTTGTTCGATATGCAATGACGTACTTTCTACCGTAAATTTGATAAAGTATCAAGGTACTTTCCAAGCAGGTGTAGTATAAAATATTTTGATTTCGTTAGCTAAATAAAATGAAGTACTAAACAAATAGTTACAGTTAATACGATGGTGTCATCCGTTTTGTTTGTTGATTCATTATCCTCGCCAACGACCAACAATCGTAAACCACCAGCGTTCAAGTAAATGTATGGCCATTGCTTGTCCTCGTGACTGCAAATAAAAGTGACAATTGATTAAGTATGGCAGGGTATGGACATGTTATGAGGAGGGACGAATCGCATGTGACTATAAGGTGATGGGTATAAATGTTGATGGGTGGAGAGGGAGAGGAAGGCCAAAGAAAAGATGGATGGAGTGTGTGAGGAGTGATATGAAAGAGAAAGGAGTAAATGCTACTGTGGCGACTAGCGACATCTATCGCAACACCTGCGTACTAACAAGCGATCGACAGAAGTTCCTACATCGCGCTATCAACATTATCCGCGACATAAGCCTATATAGGAGTTCCCGACTTACAACTGTCGGGCAGTTAGCCCACCGGACACAACACCCGTCCGGTCGGAGGATCCTCCCTTTTCAATGGGGGATGAGGAACTTTACACCCTCATACCCCCCCAAACTACTATGACGTCTAACAGGGAAGAATGCAAAGAGAAAACATCTTGCGCCGACCCCAAATATAATGGGATAAGGGCAGGAAGATGATGAGGGTAAACACATTACACACGTATTATTGACACCCCATCAACTATCGTCGCCTTAGCAGAATTAATGAAAAATATCTCTTGTAAAGTAAAATAATGAAATGGCTCTTTTTTTTATAATTATCAGTGCTGGAGACCACAAGACCGAGAAGAAAATAAATATAGTCTCCTAAAAATGTTTTCTTAGGAGTGCAACCACAGACACCATGGCACGAGATTTTTATATACACACACTAGTACATTCAGTGACGGTGTTGCGCGCGCTGACGTCTTTACTGTAGAGGTGTGGTACCACGGACTCGACAGTAAAAACGTCAGCGCGCGCAACACTATTAGACACAGACATGGATGGATAACTTACTCAAACTATCACTTAATGAATAGAAAGTACCTTGGGTTGTGCCTCAGCGTGCAGGACGCTCGTGGCAACATCACGTCAACCAAGGACATCAGATTCTCTACGATGGTCGGCTGAAGAACCGCTTCTAAAGGAGCCAGCGTTGCGTACACTTCCCATATGGAATCTATGCCCTGAAATAATAAAGCAACGGTCATGTAAGCTAAGATGGATAGTTTACCCTCATAGAAGAGGCCTTTTACGAGAATATCAAAGTCAAGTCTGAGGGGGCTGCGGGTTATTCGAAATAAATACCGCGGCCGAGACACAAAGGGCTACAAAGGAACATGGGTGGTTTTTAGTGAGTAGAAGTCTGACACTCCCTAGCGCTTTATCCAGAGCGGGAGGATTCATTTGATGAATCCCATTCTACAAACAAAAAACTGACACCGAAAAGATACGAAAGAGAAAGAAAAATTGAATAACCCCTTTCCGCTCACCCCCTGTTACATGGGATTTAAAAATAACTGGAATGTGGTGCACTAATGGGTACACCACTGCCTAACCCTTTGGGAATTACAGGCGTGATCTTATGTATTTCCAGTGTCTCGCTGGCGGAAAGCTGAAACCACAAATATCGACAAGGAACCTGCTTTAATCATTCTGATTGAGCTTTGTCCATGTCCATACAATAAAAGCAAGAAATACGTTGTTGGTGCAACGAGACAACGCGTTGGGATAATCGCTTTTAGTGCATCATCATAATGCTCGGCTCAAGTAGAGTCTGCGCCAGTAAGTGTGGTTCTGAAAGTGGGGTTTCATTCGACCCAGTATAATCCTTACTTCCTTACTAATATTATAAATGCGAAAGTAACTCTGTCTGTCTGTTACTCAATCACGCCTAAACTACTGAACCAATTTGCATGAAATTTGGTATGGAGATATTTTGATACCCGAGAAAGGACATAGGCTACCTTTTACCGTTTTATTTTTTATTTTTTTTTACTTTCTATTGCGGACGAAGTCGCGGGTAAAAGCTAGTATACTATACATTACATAAGCTGTTGTCCCCGTAGGGTTTGGCAGACTAAACTGTTGGCTATTTTTGAGAAATTTCTGATAGAAAAGCCCTTTTAACAACACTTTTCCCGATCCGGGAATCGGAGCCAGGACCTCATTGTCAGCAGTCATGCTAACGACCACTAGGCCAACGAGGCAGTGTTAAGGAAGATTATAATTGAACCTTTGAATAAATGCTTATTCTTTTCTGATTTCTCCCTTAAAATTAAAATGGCGAGTGAGAAGGTCGTAAACATTCTAGTTAGTAAAAACTATTCTTAGACCTTTGGATTCTTCTATGAATTCTTGTCATGTGTAAAGACTGATCTGGAAAAAGGCTCTTAGAAGATGGGACCGACTGTCGACAAAGATATATAACATACAGGTTAGTAAATAAATGTTTCTACACTACCCAGGAATACCTTAGTTATAAGAATAGAAAATTAGTGTAGCGCCTTACTAAGTATGTCCCTATCAGTGCAATATAACTAGTTTAATTTAAGTTAGTATGTAATTCCAAATACCTATAAGTGTGTACCTATGTAGGTGCCTAATTCATTTTTTTCATAAACTTGTATCTTTTAAGTTTTTGCATACCAGAAATGGTTAATATGAGGATCGTTTAATTTTGTATTATGTAATGCATTATGTACCATCTATTTTACCCATATTATGCAAATAAATTATTTGAATTTGAATACCATCACGCCTGTAGTTCCTGAAGATTTAGGCAGAGGTGTACACCCACATTTCTCAAATTATGTTTAAGTGCCATGTAATACGGGGTGAGCCTAATGTCGTCCAGACACAAATTCAGACTCCGTGGCTGCTAAAGAGCCATTCCAGCCGGCTTAGGCCCGTAATCCACCAAAGCGGAGAGGAGCGGAGACGAGAGGAGATGTGCGGAAATCGGCCAATCACATTAGTTAAAACTTACATCTGGTCTTTCGCCTTTCCTGTGATTGGTCGAATTTGGCACATCTCCTCTCCGCTCTGCTCGTCTCCGCTTTGGTGGATTACGGGCCTTAGCATGACCACCGAAGAAACGGGTTTTGTCGACGGAAGAATCGACAAAATTACAGATTGTAGCAAGGTTTTATTCCAGCTAACAATTTTAATTAATTAATATTTTTTATTTTATTTGCAATATTTGTAATTTGTAATGTGTATAAGTTTTTTTCTTTTTTTTTCATTATGAAGTACTCGTTAATAAACGGTTACTCATACAATTACAATCTAGACCTTGAGGCTAATAAGTAATTTAAATTTAACTTAATTTGCTAAAGCTTAAAAAATTAAGAATGTGTCCATTGGCACTTTTCTTATAGTCTCTATTAAGTTGAAAGACACTTTGTTCTCGTGATCTTTAGCACTGGCAGCACCGGAAGCTCTCACTGCACTGCACTGGATTACACTAACTTTACTAAACTAACTCAAATGGTTTAGTTCTTTTTAGTCTTCTCACTATGTCCGTGGTGTCAAGTAGCTGGATAGCCTCGACGTTTACATGATGAAGAAGCCTCTGCTCGTGTGCCTCGGCGTGTTTTTTTATAACTTCAGTTACAAGATCCACTCCAAGGTCTCGGTGGATGTCATCATTTCTGACGTACCAGGGAGCATTTACTATAGCCCGAAGTACCTTATTTTGGAATCTTTGTATGATATCAACGTTAGTCCGTTTTGTACATCCCCAAAGTTGAATGCCGTATGTCCATACAGGCATGAGTACTTGCTTGTATAAAAGTACTTTGTTATACACTGACAAGGTAGAATGTCTGCTAAGTAGCCAGTACATATTTTTATAGCGTAGGTCTAACGCCTGGCGTTTCTTTTTGACATGAGCCTTCCAGCGAAGTTTTGCGTCTAGCGTCATGCCCAAGTATTTTGCCGTATTTTCGTATGGTATTACACGATTGTTAATATATACTGGTGTATAATTAGGTCTTCGGTTTGTGAAGTCGATATGTGTCGATTTAGACTCATTTAATTTTATTTTCCAGGTTTTTGTCCAATCGGTGATGGCATTGACGGCAGTTTGTACCTTCTCCACTGCTTCTGTGTGAGTGACACCTGTAGCCATGATAGCCTTGTCGTCTGCAAACGTAGCAATGACGCTGTTATTGGTTTCAGGGATATCGCAGGTGTACAATAAGTACAGGATAGGTCCAAGAACACTTCCTTGCGGTACACCAGCTTTTATTTGTTTTATATCTGAATAAGCATCCTCATGTCTCTAAGTAGTAATGTAATTTTATTCCAATTTCATTTCATTTAACTAGTTTACTTAATTTTAATTCATTTTTTATGTAATTTGGTGTTTGTTTTTTTCGGAAATTTGTATTTTATCTGTCTTATGGGCGGGCGTCTTGCCTGAATTAAATGAATTTTATTTTTATTTATTTTTTATTTATTTATTTTATGTCAAATTGTATGGAAAAATCTTTGTGTATTCTTGGTAGAATAGAGATAGAATCCCCATGCTACGGGGGCTGATGGAAAAACCCAATAACATTTTGCCCGTACACTCAGAGATCTATATACTATGTAAAATCAAAAATAGGCTTTTTTAAATATACAGTTTATTGTATTTTTTAACAAAATAAATTAACGCTATCGTACAACCAAAGTATAAAACTTTTCCACACACACTTACAGGGTCAAGTTCTAGTAACTTCGGATGGAGCTCTTCTTTCCACGTCGAAGGTAGGGCAGCCATCCTTACAAACAAAAGAAAATAATATTAATTGTAACTCACTTTACCTTATCCTAAATTGGATGCACCTGAATACCAGAATAATACATGGATCGCCTATCTGGTCTCCACAAACCAGTTCGTGGGTTGATGAAGCAATCTCTCCTTTGCAAGACTGATTGTTGTCACTCTTTCGGCTTCTGAGTTACCCATAACGACTGTTGCGCTGTAGTCAAACTTCTACAAATGACACCTGCCGGCTTAGCATGACCACCGAAGAAACGGGGTTTGTCGACGGAAGAATCGACAAAATGACAGATTGTAGCAAGGTTTCATGTCAAATTGTATGAAAAAATCTTTGTGTATTCTTGAATAATAGAGATAGAATCGCCATGCTACGGGGTCTGGGAGCAGTAGCTTAACGCGCTTTTAAAGGCACGGAGAGCTCGCTATTTAATGAATGGTTACTCATTCACGGAGTAACATCGGCATTAAAGATCGACATGGTAGTTCTTGACTTATTTAATAAAGTCGGCTGTAGCAAAGACAATCTCTTCAGATGGGGGTTCATGGACGGTTCAGATCTTAAATGTGTTTTTTTAGTGTTCTTTTGATTCCTAGCTAGGTGATCCTTGTGAATTTAATGTTTTTCTTTGTCAACACATTTATCCCTATCTCCACAGACAATGGCCCACCTTACATCTTGCGCTGCATGCCCTGACACCTGCACACTTGATCTTATGACTGCATCAGCAAGCGGAGTTCGCATAGCTAAATACTGCGCCAAATTCATTTAATATATTTAGTGAAGATTTGCCATCGACACGCTAAGAAGAAGGTTAATGTGACTGTGCCCGTAGCTAAATCATCTGACCCATCTAAGTATTTTGAAATAAGAAAAAGCTATACTCGTTACATAGATATTATCTCCATTTTCTTAATATAAAGAAGTATGGCAATCAACTCACTGCGCTTGTGTGACTGTGACGGCTAGGAAATGGTTGTCCTCCTCAGCCTTGGCGGGCTCGCGTGCCTCCAGTACGCGCCCGCCGAGCACGCCCGTCACCCACTCCTCTTCGCGAATCTCGTGCCTGCGAACAGGTACAACATTACACCTATAATATTTCCTAAAAAGGTAACATAATCTGGTTTAAAAACTAATTACTGTTGTGGTCAAATATTCGATAAAATGAAGGAAATTCCAAAAATATATTCTCTAATAAATTAAGTTATTTGTTTGTGGTCATACACACAGAAAACGAAATAAGAGTAATAGTAATACGACCGAGCGAAGCGAACTAGAATTTTTTCTTTCCTCGTCGTCGGCTATATTGGTATCTCTATATAGTAACAATCTCTATCTGCCTACGTCCCTGACGATGAGAGGCGCAAGGCTAAGTGACCTGTGCATGTTCAGAGTTCACAGGCAAAGAGTAGACACACACTAACTTTATCGACAAAGTAATAAACAAAATTTTTATTCATACAGAAACATAATTAAAGAAATCTTAATCTTTGTATGTATTTTTTTCCGACAGGCGGGTGCGAGGTGCGAGTGCAACTACTAGCACCTTGCTGCCGGTGCGAGTGCATATAACGCGAGCCTATTGCCATACAATCAAAATGTTGCGCTGCTACTGAGAGATTCAAGATTGAAAACACAATAACACTGCACGACCTAGGAATTAAACTTACGACGTCCCCTTACTTACAGTAGATACAAGTCTGTGATACGACTATGACTGAAAGAGAGGTCCTCATCGAATCAGACTTTTTCTATAACTTGATATGTAACATCGACGCACAAGCGGTTACGACGTCAGTCTCAGTCACAGTCGACATCGGTATCAGTAGATGTTCAGAACTGAATACTATAATAATAATAGGGTAGTTGACTAAAAAAAAATCTAATTAGTCCGTCAGATAGATTTCCAACAAATATTGGACACAATTTTTTTTCTTTTTTCACGTCACCAAAAAATATAAGACGATACTTCGAACAGTCGTATGACGTCAGAGCTTGGTACATTTTTTACCAGAAAGTGACAAGCCCCCACTCATGTTCTTTGACACGTTTTATATTTGTAAATTTTTTTGATAAAACATAAAAAACACGTGTCCAATATTTTTCGATAATCTAACAGACGGACTAAACAGAATCATATTATATTATTTAGTCAGGAAACATCCCTATTGTTTGTACGCCGGTGTCCTTGACTGTTTGTTGTTGATCATTGCGGAACAGACACTTCCCGACTTAATAGTCTGTAAGATTTGCTGCAGACAAAACATAACATCACGCCTGATATTGTTAGCTTACCGTTTATAATGTTTGATAGATAAAGACGCCAGCTTAATCTTGAGCTGGTTGTACTCCGCCTGTATATCCACGGTGTTGATGACGTCATCGATGGACAGCACCAGCTTCACTGTCTCGGAGCACAGCACCAGCGTCACGCGACTCACCACCCATTGAAGCCACAGGAAAGTCTTCACAGGTACCTCTGGAAAATTAATGAAAAAATGTGCTTCTAAACGAGGTATCTTTCTCGGTCATGTGTGGCTGTACTATTAGCAATTTTAGTTACTGAATATGCTGGCTGGCAATGTTGTTGGCCGTTGTATTGCAGCCACATATTGCAGTAAAATATTGCTCGTTTAGAAACACCTTCAGAAGATTATTTGCTAAGGATGATAGAATCTATCAGTAGAAAACAACTATCTGATTTCATCGCGATTACAATGTTTGTCCATGGAGAAAATTTGGTCCCTTTAATACAGATAAACAGTCAGTTCACATTCAAAATAAAAGCTCGCGAGCACATTCGCAAGAAGTTGGCAGCTTCGTCTCAGAACTAAGTTAATATAGATTTTTTTTTCTTGTGTATCTTTCAAAGTTTATATATTTTATGTATAATTATATCTATGTATGAATTTATTCTTAATGTTAGGTATATAATAGTATTTCATTTCTAATTTTTGTTTCTGTTTTGCACCTACTGTATAATGTCTCTGCATCACCCTAAGGTAGACTGGTAGAAAATGCCCAAGACATTAAGTCCGCCTTTGTAGGTACGGTTTTATTACTTGTGCATAAAGTTTTAATAAATAAAATAAAATAAATAATACAATCACACTTTTCTGGGCCACGCTGTAGCTGTAGAAAATATATATTACTCACGTTGTATGACCGAGCGATCAAATATCGCAATCAATTCATCGCTCGTGTTCCCCGATGGTGCTTCTTCCATTTCCGATAGCGACCTGTAATGAATGCCAACGTTATACGGGAGTTTACTATCAGTGAAATAAGGAGGAGGTAAATGTGAAAGTTATAGAGAATAGAATAGAATATGTATTTATTCGTTAGCGGACAGCAGCAACACAAAAGAGCAGCACATACATAAACAAATAACAACAAACAGCTTAACAATTAATTAAACAACCACACCGCAACCACAGCTGTCTGTGTATGTTATGGTTATGAATGACATCATGATTCAATAAAAATAAAACTTGACCTTAGACCGCTTTTACATTTAGGCGACATTAGCAGCACGACAGCAGCGATACTATCAACATGTACTAACGGGTTGTTACGAAGGCGAAGAACAAAATAAACCTACTACATTTTATTATTGATTCGTATCGAGTATCATTAGTAAAGTTAGCTCGTTGAATTTGCTTTGCATCATCTGCCTAGCCTTTTCCCAACTATGTAGGGGTCGGCTTATAGTCTAACTGGATGCAGCTGAGTACCAGTATTTTACATGGGGCGACTGCCTATCGTCAGACAGGTAGTCCTAGGCAAGCGCGGCTTAATCTAAAGATCGACCCAAGTGGCATTTCCTAATAAGCCATGAAGAAAAATTGGTTGGACGATAGTTTAACGTGACAACGTCATAACAAAACATTGAACCCAGAAATATAGATGCGGCGCAAGCGTACAATGACCGTAACGGAACAATGAGTCATCCTTTTTCGTGCATGCAGCCGGCGTTCATCGATTTATTAGACGTTGTCACGTCAAAAACAACATACAAAAGACAAATAAAATAATGCAAGTGCGTACCCTATTACCGTTCTCGTTTCACACAGAGTGCCAATATTAGAGGAGACGGCCAGCTTGGGCCGCTTCAACAGCGTGAAGATGTGACTGATACAGTGTAATGCTGCGAACACGGTGTGGACCTGGAAATACAATCAGCATTAGTTTGTCAGCATCGTGCAATGCAACTATAAATGTAAAATAACAAAATCTACGACATTTCTAAAAAATTGCCCCCATGGGAAAAGGGCCTGAGTTTATGTATGTTATGTATGTGTGTATGTTCTAAAAAAAAATCGATCTTAGTGTTAATGCAGTGCAACGTGTTATCCTTTATTTTTCTCTTTTATTGCGACTCATAAAAATATTCTCATTTCGTTCATTTCGTCTTAATCAAATACTAACAGCAATCGCTGAATAGAAAACCATAATATTATAGTTGTCAATTTTAAAAATTACTTTTATTTCAACAAATGAAACACTTTTATGTTTTTTGATTAACTAGTATATAACATAAACGATAAACGTATAAAAAGGCGAACGATAAATAACAATAATAATATTATTAAAAGAATAAACATCAGTAAACTCTATGTTACAATTTATGCCATCGTATGCACCCAAAATATTTTAAAAAGTGGCAATGAACGCACACAAATTCTCGCAGAATACCATACGCCTTGCAACTGGGGACAATGAAAGGAAGGCTGCATTAGAATATGCTACAATATGCACAAACTGAATGTGTAGTATTGGCTACTTGACTACTGTTAAAGTTCACGAAAATGTTATGTTATTTCAAAGAACTAACAGAAATAACACGATGTGTGAAAAAAGAAATAAAATCGATAAAAAAAAAATAGAGTAGCTACATGCTTTAGAAGTTTTTAGAGGGGGTACTTTCTATCCTTGTCGCGCGAAACGGCCATTTGTACTACGTAACTATGGCGGTATGAAATATAACGTCACATTTCTGTCGCGCTAACTTTGTCTAGAAAGCCATTTAAAATCAGTTTTATCTAAACTATTTTTGATCGATTTATTTTTATTTTTTTTAACACATCGTGTTACTTCTGTTAGTTCTTTGAAATAACATAACATTTTCATGAATTTTTAACAGTAGTCAAGTAGCCAATTGGGATAATAATGGGCGGAGTACCTCGAATATTATCGTTCATTCACTGGGCTCAGGTAAGGAAGGCAAATATAGAGCGAATACGAGATTGACTATAAGCGGGCTGCTCGGGGGCGGACTTGCCAACTGCAAACGAAATAAATTAATAAATTATCACTTGCACTATTGGCGTTCTACGCCAGCGCCTTTAACTAGTGTCTCCCCCCATGTATAAATGTATCACTTGCCTTCCTTCCTGCTACTAAATAATTTGGCTATCTGGCATGAAGCTGAAATGTGGGACTCTAAGGAAAGTTAAGAGTTATTTCTATACTAGCTGTTGCCTGCGATATTCGTTAGTGTGTAATAATTATTGAAAAAATGACTTCCCTTTTTCATTGAATTTTGTTGTTTTTTTTTTATTATTATAAATGGGCTTGCTCTTATTAAACATTTTTGCATGGATTACTAATTTATTCTTATCTATATACATATATATTTATCTATTTAAATAAAAAGTGAAGTCCTGACTGACGGACTGACTGACTCATCGACGCGACGCTTGGCTTAAAATATTCTACATAATTATGTAAAGACAAGACAAGGGACAATATTTAGATATAATTTATTCTTTTTAAATTTTAATACAATTTTCTTCCATGGTTTTTAACTTATATATTACTGGTATATAGGCTACCATTGACAGTCTCAATCCCACATTCACACAAATATTCATGCTCGTCAAAACGCATCGTATGGGCCCAAACAAAAGGTAAATGCCTATATAATAGCCAATATAATAGGTAAATATAATATTATACTTTTGTAACATCATTATCAGATTTAAAATGTATAAATTTTATATACAAACTGCTTAGCTGATTTTCTAGAAAACGCTAACAACAATTTCGATTAGGCCGTTTAAAACCTTTTGGACCTTTTAACTATAAACAACTAAATCAAAATCGGCGGCTCATACGTTAAGGAGCTATGATGCCACAGACAGATACACACTTCAAAGTTATATCACCCTTCTGTTTTATTCGAGGGTTAAAAACAGGGAAATAAGTCGCCGAAAAATAGATTAGGTACCTTAAATAGGTATGTTGACTTTTATGTATTTGCCAAACACACTTTATACAGCTTTGTCGTTTGGATAAATTACTGTGAACTACACTATAGGTCTAACTACTGTAGTCAAATCTTCGATAAATACAAGAAGTTTCATAATGAGTTTCCTCATCTAGTATAATGGAACCTCATATATCAAAATAAATAAATAAAGTCGGGCTCGCACATGAAGGGTTCCGTACCAAAACGGCAAAATAATCGCTTTTGTTGTATGGGAGCCTCCCTTAAATATTTATATGATTTTGTTTTTAGTATTTGTTGTTATAGCGGCAACAGAAATACATAGTTTGTGAAAATTTCAACTGTCTAGCTATCGTGGTTCTTGAGATACAGCCTGGTGACAGACAGACAGACGGACAGGGAAGTCTTATTAATAGGGTCTCGTTTTTACCCTTTGGGTATGGAGCCCTAAAAAAGGAGAATAAATATAAGATACGGTACGTTACCTGGTCCTGATCTAGTCGTATAAGGATGGGTGGGGTGTCAGCGTGGAGGTTGATGCCGATAGACACCACTGGTCCCGGTTCTACTGTGATCTCCGCCGGGTTATACGCGTCCGACTTCATCGCATGATCCGAATCAACAGTCTGAACACAAAAAAATATAACATCATGCCTGTTGTTCCCGAAGTGTACCTTAGTATTCTCCGCAGCATATACGTTGAACATGCGCAGTAGTTACACATTTTGTGTCAAGTTATTTGCCTAGGAGTCTACACATGTACAGATAGCGCGCGAGTTGAATGCAGAGCTTAGGAATGCGGTAGTCTGTGACAGCACTACCGCATAAGGCTGCCTGTCCACCGGAGCGGAGCGAGGCAGCGGAGCGGAGAAACGGAGAAATATTAACCAATAGGACTGCACAAAATCTCCGCTCCGGTCCCAGTGTGCAATCCTATTGGTTAATATTTCTCCGTTTCTCCGCTCCGCTGCCTCGCTCCGCTCCGGTGGACAGGCAGCCTTACACTAGTGTGAATAGCACAGCACTACACTGCTCCCGCTCTTTACCTCAGACCCCGACTGTATTCAACTCGCGCGCTATCTATATATATGACTAGCTGACCCACGCAACTTCGTCTGCGTCACTTAAATATAGCTATAACTTTTCTCGATATATCGACTATCCGACATTAAGCTAAATCGTAACAAACAAAAAATCTTATCTTTCCTCTTTATTACAATAGTTTAGATGGTTTAGAACTTTAGATTAGCTTAGATTATATTAAAGTGTGAATTACTATAAAATCTATCTCTTACTGTTAAATATACTATAACACTCTGTACTTGTAAACATTATGATGCAGTAAATATTTTGAATTTGAATTTCCCGGAGGCCAGCCAGAATCCCCCGTACCTACATTGCGACGCAACCCACGAAATTATTTTTTTTTTTTTTTTTATTTTATTTAATATGGGCTTACTCTTGACCTCAATCTTGCCCTAAGGGCAGAGATGAGGTCGACGATGGAACGAGCTTACCCAGAAGAGCTTTTCCGCGCGGGTATTTTTACATTGCGATATCTTCTAAGATATTTGTTTAAACTGTATAGAGTAAAGAGCACAAATATTCTATATTAAATTTCCGTTCTAACGAACACATTTATTTAGATATAGATTAATACCATATGGGTTAAATAAGCTTCGCAAAAAAAAATCTTTTTAACCTAACATTTTAATAGTAAAAAATGGTTACAGTGAGTCAATCTTAAAAGATAGACAGATGCTGTCGTGGACTTTTTTTTAGAACTTTTAAAGACGAATAATTACTTCATACATGATATTCTCGTAACTTAAACCGTTTTCGCAGCGCACGCAACGGAAGCTCTCAGAAAGGAATTTTCTTTTCCCGTTTTTGCAACATTTCTCATTTATGCTCCGCTCCTATTGGTAGTAGCGTGATGTTATATAGCCTATAACCTTCCTCGAGAAATGAACTATCCAACACAAAAAGAATTTTTCAAATCCAACCAGTAGTTCCAGAGTTTATCGCGTTCAAACAAACAAACAAACAAACAAACAAACAAACAAACAAACTCTTCAGCTTTATAATATTAGTATAGATACAACTCCCAAATTTCGCCAGTAATGTTCCATATAATGCGAGGCAAGCATATTGCAATCCACCAAGCAGATATGCAAACTTCGGACCGCTAGTAAAAAGATCCTGGTGGGAAACCCCAACAATTACCTCAACCTGGAAATCGAACCCAGGACCTCACGTACAGCGCTTGCGATCTCTAAGACCAAGACTCAATATTGAATTTTCTCAAACATGCTTGGAAAGGGAATTGCCCATCAGCCACACAAAAAAATGCTTGAAATGGACAACAATGAAATATACGCCAAATTGCACTATAAATCGTAGGGAATCCATTACAAATTCAATCATTATCAAAAAACTAGGTAGAAGCCAGTTCCAATATTTTTTTCTAAAATATAGGTTAAGTCAAGGTTAAGGATTAATATGCAATAATTATACAACAAAACAGCATTCAATCTAAGTCCGTGTTCAAAAATGGGTAACGTGTACAGAAGTAAAATCAAAATCCTTAAAAAATGGCCAAAGTCGTCGTTAAATATCCTAAAAAGCAATATACTAGTAACTCAAGTCGCAAACGCAAAACCATGAATCGATCAAATCAACAATCGAAAAAATTAAATGCAGTAATGTCAAAGTGTCAGTAAGGCAAAGGACATTATGATGCATACAGCCTACGGTACGTTTTCTATTTTGAAAATAATTTGATTTTAATTAATTGACATGCATATATTATTTTAATTAGATTTACGGTATAAATAGGACGAATTATATTAAATGAATGATAACTGTGCAATAATTCTATAAAATAGTTCGTTAAAGATCATTTGACGATTCCTGTTTGGCTGAATGTCGATTACCTACTCATGTCAAATAAACACTGACCTCCATGATAAAATAAGAAGGAATGGGATGGATATCAAGTTAAATATTTTAAAGATCGTTATATTTTCTCCCTAGTTATACAAACTTGAGAATTATTTCATTATACCTAATTTATTCTAAATAGAATTAAGGACTGTTAGTAGTTTCTGTCTATTTCAAGCATTCCCCTTTGAGCATTATTTTGACAACCTTCTTCGAGATAAATCGAAATTGCTGTACTGGCCAGATACATGCGACCAGCGGCCGGCAAAAGTTGTATGAAAATCCATATCTGTCGTGTTTAGCGGCCAAATAAATTACATACTAAACTCATATCTGTCGTGTTATTTAAAAATGGAACGATCTTTTACTCTGAACCATAGCAACCAAGGAGGTGACTTATTTCTTTTACTCTGAACCATAGCAACCAAGGAGGTGACTTATTAAAGGTTTTATTTAAATTTCGAATTGGCTGAACTCTTCAACGCGTGAAAAATTATTGTTGTTTATGTGATTTTGAAAAGTAAATTGTATTTAATTTCCTCGCATTATTTGAGAAAAGTACTATACAAGCCTTGGCCACAACTAGGCATTGATGGACTTACGTATGTGTGCCTCGACTTCGCCTCGGCCCACATTTACACGTTCGTCCATCAATGCCTCTGTTGCTGGCCGCTACAGTAATGTACTATATCTGATCGGTCAGGTGTGAACATCTGAGCGGCAAAGAACATGAAGATCACACGTACGTCCAAGAAAAGTCGGTCGGCTTAGGTCGAATAGGGTAGTTGACTGCCTAAAAAAATATGATTATGTTTAGTCCGTCAGTTAGATTATCGAAAAATATTGGATACGTGTTTTTTGTTTTATCAAAAAAACAAACATCCGAATTGAGAACCTCCTTCTTTTTTTAGAAGTCGGTTAATTAATAAAAATTGACGAAAATAAAGCTTGTCAAAGATCATGGAGAGGGGGCTTTTGACGTCATAGTCTGGTAAAAATGGACCAACCTGTGACGTTGCACGACTTTTCGAAGCACTGTATCGTCTTCATTTTTTGTTTACGTGAAAAAAGAAAAATACGTGTTCAATATTTTTAGAAGATTTTTAGAAGAGCAGTGGTGGCCCAGTGGTGGTGGCCCCGACTTACGAACAGTTGGTCGTGGGTTTGAACCCAGGCAGGCGCATTACTTTGTGTAATTTATTTCATCACCACTGCTCTCAAAATGGTGAAGGAAAACATCGTGAGGAAACCGGCATGTCTTAGAACCAAAAATTCGAAGATATGTGACATCTGCCAATCCGCACTGGGCCCGCGTGGTGGATTATAGCCCATCCCTCTCCTAGAGAGGAGGCCTGAGTCCCTGCAGTGGGAACAATTATAGGCTGATGATGATTTTTTGGAAATCTATCTGACGCGCACTAATTATTAAAATTTTTTAGTCAACTACCCTATTGTGCCGAGCCTCCCTAAATAAAATTCAGCGATACCAGATTTCAGAGTTTTTCGATCGCTGCGAACTGAATGTTTGTAGAAACTGCTCTGTCTACATTCTCGTTCGTTACATAATATACTGGTGAATCAATGTACCACCAGTGTGTTGTACACCCTTTTTTTCTTTTGTTTAGCCTACTGTTTCCACTGCTGGGCAAAGGCATTCACGAAAGGCCTCCCAAAAGGCCAAAAACTTTGAAAATGCACAACATAATTAGATAAAATACTCACTCTAGGCTCTTTAGCAAATCTGAAACAGAGAAATATTAATCATAAATTAATGTTTCGAGTAACGGAAAATAATCCTAAAATAATTATATAATAGGCTTTGTATGGCAAAAAAATGTACCTTCGTTTTTAAAAAGAAAATACCCAATATAGAACAAAACACTAAACAAATGGGGAAATGTGTTTTAATAGAAAAGTCTTGAGTTTATTTTGGTATTAAATTAAGTGGACGTTTTAGGTGGTTAAACTGAGTCTCATAATAATCTTTTACTGAATATTGTCAATATTATAATAAATACCTGTCGACCGGACCGCGTAAGAAATCCTTTAAGGTTGATGGTTTAAAATCTGGTCCAGTCTTGTAGTACTGCTCTCTCTGTTGAAATACCATTTAAATTATTAAAAGTTTCCAAGTTTCAATTCCTATTACAAAATCTTTTCATAAAGGACACCTCATTTAATCGTAAAGCGGCTCACAGAATACATCTAACCTACCAAGTTTAAACTGTGTAGTCTTATCAGTTTCCGAATAAAGTAGCCTTGACATACGGACGGACAGACGGACAGACAGACAAACAGACATGACAAATTTATAAGGGTTCCGTTTTTTGTTCCGGATAAGGAACCGTAAAAAACTACGACGCTGCGCCATATTAGCGAGACAGTGATTGTTTAACTGTGAAAGTGTAAGGACCTAAGTAATACGTACAGTGAATTATAATAATCTACACTAATATTATAAAGAGGAAAACTTTGTTTGTTTGGTTGTAATGAATAGGCTTAAAAACTACTGGACCGTTTTTAAAAATTCTTCCACCATTCGAAAGCTACATTATCCACAAAACACATAGGCTAAATTTTATTTTGGAAAAAAATAGGGTTCCGTAAGATATTCGGGTTTTTCGGGCACAAGGTGTAAAAAATCAACCAGAAAAGTTACTTATTTTGCGTACGCTGCCTAAACTATAAAAGATAGAACCATAAAATGTTCTAATTAATTGTAGATCTTATAAATATCTACAGAAAAGTCCGCAAAACACTATACCTATCTGTACAGGTCACTATTAGGTTGTTAGGTACGTAGGGAATTTAGTAAAACAACACAGTTTGGTTTGAACGCGCACGACTTACTCGCCCGGCCGACCAGTAGAGAGTGTGCGGTCCGTGCAACGACTCACTCGACCGCACCCCACCACTGCCCGCCCCACCAGTAAGGCGTGTCGGTATTTATTGATACACTACATCTACCTTTTACAAAATTGGAAAAATAGCATTATTTCGTATAAGTACTATCCAATACAAAACAGTTTATAACAGAACAATCATCAAATATTTTTAATAATGATCTGTAAAACAATTAACTTATTAATTTTCGTCACACACTTTGTTATCGAAAGTGCCATTATTTCCTGAAGATTTATCGTCCTCATTTGTGCAAACTTTCCACTTTGCTTCAACCCTCTCCAAATGTACTTCTAAATGTTATAAGTAACTGTTGTCCACTATCACCATTTACCATTTCGACATCTCTCTTTTATTTATTAATCACTGTATGTGTGGCATCCTTGAATGAGGTGGACAACTTGTATAACTATAAAATAATATAATATTGCAGTTGTTTATTTTTGTACTATATTTTGATGTTCTGAACCCTGTAAATAAATCATGCTTTTATGTTCAAATGGAAGCTTTTATTTCCCTTTTGCTCTGGCTTGTTCTACAATCAGAAGAGCACTGTTGGTAATCGTTTGTTAATATATTGTATTGTAACACAAGATATAAGGACGTAGCTCCAAATATCGGGCAAAAATCCAGGTAATTAATTAGACGGCACGGTTAGCGCAGTGGCTGTAAACTGCTGTGCTGCGTGTCGCGGGTTCGATCCCCGTACGGCACAAATATTTATATGGCCTACAGATAGTGGTTCCGGGTCGGGTGCGCCAAAGTTCACCTAAAATTTCAACTCCGATAATTGGAAATCCGAAAATGTTCTTCCTAACATTTTTCATCCTAACAATCGCAATTCCTAACTTCTCTGTCTCTAATGTTTTAATTCCGAAGCATTCAACTTCATAATGTCAGTAGCAATAAACATCTATTACACTATTATTTGTTTTCCTATATTTTCTCAACATAACCATCTTGTACACTATTATTCAAAGTCATATCTTTTGTTTAGTTTATATTACTTTTTATTTATAATAATCAGTATTATAAAAGGTCCCATTAAAATAGGTGGATATAATTTTAGAAATCATTTAGACCGCTAAAATAAGGACAATAGTAAAAAAATATATAAGAAAAAGACATTAAAATACCTACTTTTATAGGATGAGTTTGTTCTAGAGTGCCGGCAATTTCTTATTTTAAGTCATAATAAAATCAGTTTATAAAGTGTTTTTTTTTTGTAAAGATGTCTTTAGTTAGGCTTACTAAACGCTGTGTTAAAATTTGACCACCTATTTTAATGGGACCTTATATACTATGCAAAGATATCTATAGGTTAGGTTAGGTTAGGTTAGAACTGTGACCAACTGTGAACTGTGAACGGCGCGAGCCGAGCGAGCGAAGCGAGCGGTGCCGCGGCAGCGGCCGGCGAGCGCTACCTCGAAAGTGGTCGCGAAATTTTTCTAAGTATTTTTTTCATAGTGCCCCCAAGACGACACTCTGACCTGAATTTCATTCATTTATTTTATTTCAAGACAAAAATCAGTGAAACGACCTTTAATCATTCTAAACAGTTGTATGAGTGAAAATATTATGGTAATTATGTTTAGGAATAAAAGCGTTAGGATAAAAAACAGTAGGAGTTAAAATATATTTACACAAATGATATTATGAATTCCAATTTTCGGAAACATGAGTGTTATGAACATCGTCGGTAGCACTACAAATAGTATGAATGAAAACTTTAGGATGAAAAATTTTAGGAAGAGTGATCATTCGGATTACAAATCGTTAGGAAGAACAATTTCGGATAAAGAACTTTAGGTGAGCCAATATGGACCCTCCGGGTCTGGGTGTTTGTGTATGTGAGTTTAAATGTTTGTAAACGCACCCACGATACAGGAGAAATTCCTAGTGCGGGGCAAAGTTTAAAAAAAAATCGTGGTCGAAAAATCTAATAACATATTGCCCTACCTGGCAATCGAACCTATTAGAACTTCATGCTCAGCAGTATCGCTTTCCTCCAACTAGAATATCATAAATAAACAACGTACCTTGTCTGTAGGGGTTCCTCCTTCCTTCGCTTTCTTCGTCCTCTCACGCATCGAGATTTTCTTGTACATAATTTTCTTAGTGACCACGGAGATTGTGATGGTGGTAGTCACCAGTTCGAGTACTGTTTTCGGCTGCGCGAACTTGATAGAAGAAACATAAATATATAAATCATCTTTATATTAATTCTACTGTATGCGTGTATGTCACTGAACTCCTCCTAAACGGCTGGACTGATTTGGATGAAACTTTCTAAGGATATGGATATTTCAATGGGTTCTTGGATGGTTTGAAAACACAATTGAGCACGGTAGGTGGCTTATGTCCGGGCAGAACGACGTCTACCAGGTCCGCTAGTATATATCGAGCCTTTTCAGGAAGAAGATCGGAAGCGCCAAAATTCCCAAAAACCGGTTTTAATTATTAACCGCCAGATCAACTGATTTTGAATCTTTTGTCACTTACTTAAGTTCATACATTTGAATTAATAGGGAGGTGCACATATAACGCCAAGTAAAAATTGCAAATTGATGCTGTAAATATTTCAGGAAATATAAAAAAAAACCTTCTGTAAAATTATGCAAAATGGCGGTTAAGATCTTCTTCCTGAAAAGGCTCGATATATAAATTCGCCTCAAGAAGAAATACGTCTTCTTGTCACAGTTCCTTCACGACTGGCAGCCGCAACTCAACCAAAACCTTGTTTTAAGAATCAACATTACTGTTTGTTTACAGACTCCTCATACAACTGAACATTGTCCACGGACTTGTCAGTGGCGACAATTGAGTAGCAACCTTATGACAACATACTGTCATTCGACAGAAGTTTCAATAACTAAACAGCAAAAAAAAGTTTTTTTCAGAAAAGACTACAGATTTTGTAAAAAAAATGCATAGTAACCATAATTCGGAACTTTTGTTAGTTAAATTGTTTTTTTTTTAGTAATTTGATGATGTCCCTCCAAAAAATAAAAATAAAGATGGAACTAGTGTAGTATACTCTGTACCATGTGTATTCTGAGCTTGGACTTGAGGCTGCCGGAAGCGCCGGTGATGTCGACCGCCTGGGCTGCGTGGACGGGCTTCACCTCCAGCGTGTAGCACGACACGTCCGCCAACACGATCTTCCATGGAAACGATTCGCTTGGTACCTCTGGAATTACAATGATATCTATACTAATATTATAAAGCTGAAGAGTTTGTTTGTTTGTTTGTTTGTTTGTTTGAACGCGGTAAACTCAGGAACTGCTGGTTGGAATTGAAAAATTCTTTTTGCGTTGGATAGTCCATTTATCGGGGAAGGCTATAGGCTATATAACATCACGCTACGACTAATAGGAGCGGAGCATAAATAAAAACTGTTACAAAAACGGGAAAAGGTATTTCCTTTTTGAGAGCTTCCGCTGCGTGCGCTGCGAAAACGGTTTAAGTTATGCAAATATCATGTACTAGCTGACCCGCGCAACTTCGTCTGCGTCACATAAATATAGCTATAACCTTTCTCGTTATATCGACTATCCCGGCATAAATTAAGCTAAATCGTAACAATAAAAAAAAACTTATCTTTCCTCTATAGTAAAATAGTTTAGATGGTTTAGATTAGCTTAGATTATATTAAAGTGTGAATTACTATAGGTATCTCTTACTGTTAAAATATACTATATCACTCTGTACTTGTAAACATTATGATGCAGTAAATATTTTGAATTTGAATTTCCCCGAGGCCAGTCAGAATCACCCGTACCTACATTGCGACTGGCAAATTATTTTGCCGCGCGAATATTTTTACATCGCGATATCTTCTAAGATATTTGTTTAAACTGAATAGAGTAAGGGGCACAAATATTCTATACTAGCTGACCCACGCAACTTCGTCTGCGTCACATAAATATAGCTATATCCTTTCTCGATATATCGACTAACCGACATAAATTAAGCTAAATCGTAACAAACAAAAAATCTTATCTTTCCTCTTTATTAAAATAGTTTAGATGGTTTAGATTATCTTAGATTATATTAAAGTGTGAATTACTATAGGTATCTCTTACTGTTAAATATACTATAACACTCTGTACTTGTAAACATTATGATGCAGTAAATATTTTGAATTTGAATTTCCCGGAGGCCAGCCAGAATCCCCCGTACCTACATTGCGACGCGCGAATTTTTTTGCCGCGCGGATATTTTTACATTGCGATATCTTCTAAGATATTTGTTTAAACTGTATAGAGTAAAGGGCACAAATATTCTACATTAAATTTCCGTTCTAACAAACACATTTATTTGGATATAGATTAATACCATATGGACTAAATTAGCTTCGCAAAAAATAATTCTTTTTAACCTAACAGTTTAACAGTAAAAAATGGTTACAGTGAGTCAATCTTAAAAGATAGATATATGCTGTCGCGGACTTTTTTTTATAACTTTTAAAGAGGAATAATTCCTTCATACATGATATTTGCGTAACTTAAACCGTTTTCGCAGCGCACGCAGCGGAAGCTCTCAAAAAGGAAATACCTTTTCCCGTTTTTGCAACATTTCTCAATTATGCTCCGCTCCTATTGGTAATAGCGTGATGTTATATAGCCTATAACCTTCCTCGATAAATGGACTATCCAACACAAAATGAATTTTTCAATTCCAACCAGCAGTTCCTGAGTTTACCGCGTTCAAACAAACAAACAAACAAACAAACAAACAAACAAACTCTTCAGCTTTATAATATTAGTATAGATTAAATTTCCGTTCTAACAAACACATTTATTTAGATATAGATTAATACCATATGGGTTAAATAAGCTTCGCAAAAAATTATAATTTTTAACCTAACAGTTAACAGTAAAAAAAGGTTACAGTGAGTCAATCTTAAAAGATAGATATATGCTGTCGGGGACTTTTTTTTAGAACTTTTAAAGAGGAACAATTCCTTCATACATGATTTTCTCGTAACTTAAACCGTTTTCGCAGCGCACGCAACGGAAGCTCTCAGAAAAGAATTTTCTTTTCCCGTTTTTGCAACATTTCTCAAATATGCTCCGCTCCTATTGGTAGTAGCGTGATGTTATATAGCCTATAACCTTCCTCGATAAATGGACTATCTAACACAAAAAGAATTTTTCAAATCCAACCAGTAGTTCCAGAGTTTATCGCGTTCAAACAAACAAACAAACAAACAAACAAACAAACAAACAAACAAACAAACAAACTCTTCAGCTTTATAATATTAGTATAGATGAAGGAATTGTTCCTCTTTAAAAGTTCTAAAAAAAAGTCCGCGACAGCATGTATCTATCTTTTAAGATTGACTCACTGTAACAATTTTTTACTGTTAAACTGTTAGGTTAAAAATAACTATTTTTTGCGAAGCTTATTTAACCCATATGGTATTAATCTATATCTAAATAAACGTGTTTGTTAGAACGGAAATTTAATATAGAATATTTGTGCCCTTTACTCTATACAGTTTAAACAAATATCTTAGAAGATATCGCAATGTAAAAATATCCGCGCGGCAAAATAATTTGCGCGTCGCAATGTAGGTACGGGGGATTCTGGCTGGCCTCCGGGAAATATAAATTCAAAATATTTACTGCATCATAATGTTTACAAGTACAGAGTGTTAGAGTATATTTAACAGTAAGAGATACCTATAGTAATTCACACTTTAATATAATATAAGCTAATCTAAACCATCTAAACTATTTTAATAAAGAAAAAGATAAGATTTTTTGTTTGTTACGATTAAGCATAATTATTATTTATGTCGGATAAGCGATATATCGAGAAAGGTTATAGCTATATTTATGTGACGCAGACGAAGTTGCGCGGGTCAGCTAGTTATAAATAAAATGAGGTAGACATCGCATAAGCACGCACAAATTGTAGAGGACGAACTAAGGCAATTGTTGCAGTTTAGCAACTAGCTATCTCTTTCTATCTTATATGTTCCGTATTATCTATTACTGTCGTAGAACGCAACGATATCAGCAGGGCTATTGTGTATCTTTTAATGACAGTGGATAACTTAAAATGTCTATCAAATAACTGTCAAATGACTCACCATTTGACAGTTATTTGATAGACATTTTAAGTTATCGTTTAACCCATTGACCGCCACGGTCGAGTAAGACGACAAGCCAAAAAGTACCTTAAGTCGACAGACATAAGGCACTTTTTTGCTTGTTCGGCTTGTCGTCTATACGTGACTGTGGCGCTAAAAAGGTTAAGAAAAAAATGTACCAAACCATAACCAATTTACAGTTAATCTATGGACACTTATGATAGCCACTGTCATTAATAAAAAGATACGCAATAGCCCTGATGAACGCCATGGCGACATGGCGTATCTTTTATTTATAATATCATTGTGGAATTACACGTAATAAATTAAAATATAAACGTGACGCATGCACATGCACCTATATATGCCAATTTTTTAGAGTCACTCTACCTTATTTATTTTGGTAATTGGCGTATTGTTTAATGTAATCATTCTTAAGTTATTTTACTGTAAGCTGTGAAGCTACCTTTCATCAATAAATAATTACGTTCTCTCTCTCGTTCTTCTCTCTCTGTTTCCCTCCCTCCTTCTGTCTGTGGTTCTCTCTCTCTCGTATTCTCTCATGGTTGAAACCTTATACCGTGTCAAGCAATAATTTTGCATGTTGTCCAACATCAGCTTCTACTACACTGTTCAAATAATAAATGAATACTTACTATCTGCAAGGTAAGTTGGTCCGTCGGATCTCACTACATTCCAACACGCCTTTGACGATGCGTTGGAGTGAATCATCAGGCGACCGAGGCTGAAAACAAATTATTACCTATTGATTATTGCGACCCGTCTCGGCTACGCACGGGTCATCTCATCAGTCTAGCCTTATTCCCAACTATGTTGGGGTCAGCTCCCAGTCTAACCGGATGTAGCTGAATACCAGTGTTTTACATGGATCGACTGATTCACAACCTAGTTAATACTAGGTAATAAGATTCCCATTGGTGGGACTGGTTGGCCTACTTTCAGCTCATTGACTACCTGTAACGACTGCCAAAGATCTATAAATATAGCAGCCGGGACCAACAGCTTAACGTGCTATCCGAGGCACGGAGGAAACTCGATATGTAATGGGCGGTCACCTATCCACAGACCAAACAAGGCAAGTGCGGCTTAACCTAATGATCGACCCGAGTGGCAGTTATTATTAAGCCATGAGCTCCTCAATATTTCATTTTGTCCAAAAACAAGCGACGTGCTTCCAAACTTTTGGACGGTAGTGTACACTGCGATCAAATTATCTTGGCAGCTCCGAACTTCGTGCAGGTCATTTTGTTACAACGAATGTATAAAAGTGTTATGATATTTATTTTATTTGTATTTCTCACTGTTTAAATTAGATATTTTCATTGGTTTATCTGGAAATAACGGTTTTATTCCCAAGTTTACATGCGTAAAATTTCGCAAAGCCTATGTTCAGAGCTGCCAAGATAATTTGATCGCACTGTATGTATATTTATTAAGTTGACATACTTGATGCCGAGCACGCGGTTGGCACGGGCGTGGCGCTCCATGGCGTCGCGCAGCGTGGCGCAGTCGAGCGCGGACGCCGTGCTCAGGGTCACGTACACCAGCGCTAGCCCCAGCTCCACGTCGAGCAGCAAGCAGCGCAGGCGCTCATGCAGTGCCGACATACGCTCCTCCGATAGCCATGTCTCCTTGGGCATTGCGTGCTATTGAGTTTTTTTTTCAAATTATTCATTACATCATAACGTCAGTAATCCTCGCAGGGTTAGCCCGAGGTGTACATAATAGTCTCGTCGGGGCTGTGGGTTGCTTGCGTGGCTTGCCCTTCAAATTCGACTACTTGCCTTAGGAGCTACGTGGGGCATCTTTTGGGTGTCCTTCTTGTCGCTGGGCTCACTGGAGCACTGGCTACGCGAGCGGGCGTGTATGAGCTCTGCGCCCACTGACGGCGACCTGCCGCGCCCTTGCGCCTGTGAAACAATTTAAATTTTTACAATTTTATTCATAACTAGCAAAAATTTTCAGATGTATGTGTGTTGTGACAAGAATAGATAAAGTAAGGAATGAGTATATTAGAGAAAGTGAAAGTGGCGCATGCTACAGAAAAAAAAAATTACTCTATCTTGGCATGGACATGTAATAATAGTCCTCCTGACCGTTTTCGGTCACGGCGACCAATCTCAGCGGAGATTAGCTATCGGCGCGGGAGAAATTAAAGTGCACAGGTACAGGTCAGGTGTGTGTGCAGGCACAGGTGCGTTGCAGAAACTTAAGAGACGTGCAACTGATTTTATTGCAGGAGTAAACGCCGAGTCAATCGAGTAGAAAAATATGAAATGTTCTAGTAGATCAAAGAGTTTAGTGTACTGACCGGTACGGAGCGACGTCGAATCGTTACATGTGGCGACGCATCCGATGGGCCCATGGACTTCAACGCGGCGGCTAGCGACGCCTCTGTGGGACAACAAAACAAATTACATATTATTGTTCTATGTCTAGAATTAATTCTTGAAATGTAACTATGTAACGTTGTAGTTTTAACCTTTTGACCGCCATAGTCAAGTAAGACGACAAGCCAAACAGTACGACAGACTTAAGGCACTTTTTCCCTTGTTCAGCTTGTCGTCTGTGGCGCTCAAAAGGTTAAACAAATTAGCTTGCTGCGACAGTAACATCATTAAGTATAGAATACTTAGCCCTGGCATGCGAAGTGGGACGCGATGTAGGTGCTCTCTAGGTATATCTGAATCCATAGTTTTTTTTTTTGGAGTGTGTGAAATCATTAAATGACTCCTTCCGCTCTGGAGTCTGACTCTGCAGTTAGACTTTTACTGACTAAAAACCACTCGTGTTGTTTCTTAGCCCTTTGTGTCGAGGCCGCGGTATCTCTTTCGAACAACCCGCTGCCTCGACGGGAAATCTGTAGTTCACGCCCTCTTACAGAGAAAAGGCGTGTGTCGTTGCGACACACGCCTTTTCTCTGTAAGAGGGCGTGACAATATAACCGGTCATTTCTGTAGCTGCGATTGCCAAATTCTATATGTGGTTTTTTTTATTTTATAACACTACACTAAACATAATCTCTGTTTCATCCTCGATGGGTGGCTATTTTTTATAATATTCGAACAAGAAACAAGTTGAACCAATTGGCTATTGGTTCTACTGTTAAAAATTCACGGAAATGTTATGTTATTTCAAAGAACTAACAGAAATAACACGATGTGTGAAAAAATAATAAAATCGATCAAAAAATGGCTAAATTTTAACTGATTTTAGATGACGTGTTAAACAAAGACAGCGTTATACAAACGTGACGTCATATTTCATACCGCCATTGTTACATAGTACAAATGGCTGTTTCGCGCGACAAGAATAGAAAGTGCCCCCACCAAAAACTTCTAAAGCATGTAGCTACTCCATTTTTTGATACAGTTTATTACCTTTTCACACATCGTGTTATTTCTGTTAGTTCTTTGAAATAACATAACATTTTCATGAATCTTTACAGTAGTCAAATAGCCAAGTTTGCCGTGTTTCCGTTTATTAATTCAATAACATGTTTCCCAAAACTTTACAAAAATCACATATGCAAATTGCCAGTCGAAGCGACTACTCACCTGACTTGACTTCAGGCTGGTACGCCAGCCACGAGACGAGCAGTGGGTCCACAGACATGGCAAGGGACTCCGTCCAGATACCGCAGTAGTCGAACGAGGTGTCGGTCTTCTTGTTACACCATTGCAACGCCATGCGGATATAAGGGCTGCAAGGGGTCGGAGAATAGGGTAATTGACAAAAAAAAAAATTGTCCGTCAGATTGATTTCCAAAAAAAATTGTACACACATTTTTTCTTTTTGCACTTAAACAAACAATGAAGACGATAAAATGCTTTGAAAACTCGTGTGACATCATATTATAAGACATCAGTTATTTTTGTGAATACTGGTTAATAGTAGGGGAGGCCACGATGCTAAATGGGGATTTACTCGAGCGCTTTAGAGACCAGATTAGGCAAAGCTTAGATAATAAGAAGAAAAAAATGTTGTCTAATGTATACCTTTCATCGGTGGGGGGAGCGGCTATAGATTTTCAAATATTTAAAAAAAAAACTGTTGCATGGACATACTCGAGCGCGGCAGATATTGATAGCATCAATGTCCTACGTATTTTTAATATTGTGCGTATTTTAATCTGATCGTCGAGCGCGTCAGATTTTCTAAGGGGGTGTTAAGTGAACCTAAAAAAACCTCTCATTCAATATCTGACGATTTTGATGAGACGCAAACTCGCGGTTATTATCATAATGTGCAAAAAAAATCGCCATTTTGACATACTCAAGTGCGTCAGATTAAGATATATGGTTCATCTTTATGTCCTAGACGTGTTGTCTTTTAATCTGACGATTATCTAGTCTACTCGTAGAGGGATTCGCCTAATCTGACAAAAAGTTTTTTTTTTTTAATCATTGGAATATATGTATGTATGGATAGAGTGAGTACATACAGATGAACAAAAATGTCCAGAAACACGGTACCCCAAAGTGTCACGTTATCGAGATATTTGAAGGTAAATATCGACAATGAGTAGGTACCTACAATGACCACATAAAATATCGACCTGTTACTTGTCTATAAGCGTTGATTATTACTATTACTGTTTATTGAAAGATAGTAGTTACAGTACATCCTACTAGGAGCACGAGAAAACTATTCTTTGCCATAAAATAGCGTTTCAGTGCGATAAAAAGCGATTTTCTCGTGCACATAATAATAATCAACCTGGGAACGATTATTTGCATACAATCCTCCTTGCTTATGCTATCAATAAAATATCTAATTTATAGTTTCAACAGCAGGTAATGCTCGTCACGCTGAAAATCATTCATTTTCACTATTTCGGAGCGTGATACTCGAAAACTTATTAGAATTTCGATAAAGTATTTAAAGGGTAAAATGTGTAGTTATTAAACGGTGCGTCGTAGATAAAAAGTGTCTTCTACGTCAAACTCAAACTCAAATATTTTATTTCAATTAAGCCATTACAGGCACTTTTGAATGTCAGAAGGACGGAAGAAGAACAAAACTACGAGTGCAATACGTCATTCCGAAAGTCACCACGCCGAACCACACGCCACCGAATGCCCGCAACAACGAACACTGCGAGCACAAAAGCACGCAGCGACGCAAACCGCAACAACGAATGCTCGAGACCCCGAATCACGGAACAACGAATGCACGCCGCAACGTGCAACCGCCGCCCCGCGACCCGGAGCCCCGCACACCCGCCGCCACGGCACACGCCGCCGCGCGCCCCCGCACCCACTGCACTCGCCGCCGGTAACATCCGGCGCCGCGCAGCCCGACGCAGCAACTCCCGAAACGACGCATTGCTCTCCTACGCTACAGTCACAATCACAAGGCATAATAACTTGTGAAAGTACTGTAGTTGCCAGTTCCCTAACGTAGATCTCATGAAGAAGAACGGGCAAGAAACTCCATGGACACTCTTTTAAAACAGAATTTGTTACAAAATCTTGGTACATTATATCATTCATGTTGAGATGGTATATTATGTGAGAACTATGTAGCAAGACGTGCAAGTTAAGAGCGTCCAGAGTAAAAAGATATAAAAAACAAATCAAAGAAAAATATATAAACCATGGCAGCTAAGAGATGACCAGTCTCCACTGACAGCGCCCGTTCACGAACATGACGCATGGATCAGCACCATCTAACTCAACCATTTTGAAGGGAACTAAATGATCCGACACACCCGCCACCATCAGCGAGACATTTGAGTGAGCATGACATTCTCCCAGCCTCCAGGGCAACGTCAATAAAATATAACTAAATGTAAAAAGTGGCTTTATAGTAGGTACATAGTACTCACACATGTGCCATGCAATTATACAATATTAAGACATTGAATCTATACAATGCAAAGATATTTTTACAATCTTCTGCAGCCTTTTACACTAACTTCACATGATAGTCGATTTATTTGCCCCTAAGGTTGTGGAGCAGGACCAGCATTGAGCCAAGCATTTTTATCATCAATGTAATCCCCCAACTTATAGTATGCTTGCCTACATAGTGTGCGTTTTACACAAGTTTTAAATTTCGTCTCAGTCAGTTGAAGAATGTGAGGGGGTATTTTATTGTAACATTTTAAACAGTACCCCATGAAAGATGAGTCTACTTTAATAATAATAATAATAATAATAAAACGTTTATTTCGGACGTAGGTAGTCCATATACTGTTAGTAAACACAAAAACCTTACAAAACTATTGTTAGTACATACAAAAAATGTCACAAAAATAAAATAAAGTTGGCATCGCACAGGAGATGCCAGTCTATGGCAAGCCCTGGACACGACCACCCGCAGTGTGTAGTCGCATCCAGTGCCGCCACAAAGGCGAGTCCCAGCGGCCCACGAACACGCTCAGAAGGCTGTTCGAGCTGGCCTGCATGCGCTTCATGAGCGACGCACAACGCTTCCGCATAATGGCATGAAAACCGTCCACGCTTTTATCCGCGAACATAGCCGAAGCGCTGCAGTGGCGCGGCAGCCCGAACAGCACCCTGAACGCGTTATTATACTGTACACGCAGAGCACTGTATGTACGCTGCGTGTACTTAGTCCACAGGCTGCAGGTGTAAAAAGATTGACAGAAGGACTTAAATAATGTCACCTTGACTTGCTCTGTACACCGTGCAAACCTGCGGGCCAGCATGTTACAGCGCACAGACAGCGCCCTGCGCTCCCTCTCCATATCAACATTGTCACACAAATCCTCTGAGACCCAGTGACCCAGATACTTAAAATTAGACACTCTGTTTAAGCTGCCTGAAACCTGGCTGAACTAGTTGGTCCCTATTTCTCGTATTATAGTGGTGTCTATCACCTCTTTTACTAAACAAATGCAGATTTTTCCTAACGTACATGATGTTTTCATATATGTATTGACAAGGTACTGTCATGATGTTAATTTCCTTAAACAGCTCTCTCAGAGAATCGCGCCTTCGTAGACCATATATGGCTCTAATAGCTCTTTTCTGCAGAATAAATATAGACTCGATGTCTGCAGCCCGTCCCCATAGTAAAATACCGTATGACATAACACTATGAAAATAGCTAAAATAGACTAGTCTCGCGGTATCTACGTCAGTAAATTGGCGGATTTTCCTAACAGCATATGCTGCTGAACTCAGCCGTCCTGCAAGAGATGTTAAATGCGGACCCCACTGTAGCCTCGAGTCAATCGTTATCCCCAAGAAAACAGTTTCATCGACAAATTCTAGTGTCTCTTGATTCAATACTATGCCACAATCAGTACTTTTGACATTGATTTGGTAGAGCAAATCTTATGCACTTCGTTTTTTTCCCATTCAAGACCAAATTATTGACAGTGAACCAATCATGAACCTGCAGTAGGGCGTTATTTACGTCATCAAGATTTGTGGCACGTCTGTTTACCTTAAATATTAAAGAAGTATCGTCGGCAAACAACACCATTTCAGGTTGGTTTTTAAATAAATGGGGTAGATCATTAATATAGACTAAAAAGAGAAAGGGACCTAATATCGAACCTTGTGGCACACCCATACTTACTTTTAAGCCCGTTGAATTGACACCATTTATTTGTACTTGCTGATGTCTATCGTTTAAATACGATTTCATTAAACTGAGCGCAAGTTTCCCTAAACCGTAATGTTCAAGCTTTATGAGAAGGGTTTCGTGGTTGACGCAATCAAATGCTTTCGAGAGGTCACAGAAGATCCCTATGGCATCTTGTGACTCTTCCCAAGCAGTAAATATATGTTTTAATAAGGTGACACAGGCGTCGTACGTAATAAAAGCATACGCTTTTATTTATCTACGACGCACCGTTTTAAAGATATTAGCGAAAAACTCAAAAGTGGGAACTTTAACCCCCTCCCCCCACCTCGGCGGCCCCCCTAGAGGCGGGGACTTAGTATGTTTATTGTTTACACTGTGGCATCCTAAACACACTTCCGAAGAAATTGCTTAGGTTCAGCTCATGCACTCTACACCTGCTTTGTTAAGTGGACTAAAACTTTATAAACGAATTTTTGTTACTCCGGCTTGTGGAAATCGGCAGATTATATATTTTTCGTAATCCTTGAATTATTTTATTTAAAATAAAAAAAAAATAACCATGCTCGAGAATGTTGAGATGACGTTTTTTTTTACAACTTTGTAGCCCTCTCCTTTCTTTACGTCACTCTCAAATTGTCAGATTAGTGGAATATACACATTTTAGCACGTAATTAACTCACCCTACCTTAATCTGACGCGCTCGAGAAAGTCTGATGATCATATTTTTTTTACTAATCTGATCCTTTCTCCTTGACGGGCGGCCTAATATACGGGGTTCATATTTGGTGTAGGTACTTAACCGGGTACAAGGTATCGCCCTGTATATTAATCTGACGCGTTCGAGTAAATCCCGAAATCCCTTCTAGGGCGCCCCTACTATAACCAGTAATTGGCGACTGTGTAAGTCCAAGACTGTAACCTATATACATAAGATATGTTGTACACAGAAACTGTTGGTAAACCTATTAATAAATAAATAAAAGTTGACTTGTATACTATATTTGTATTAATAACTTACTTGGATGTCGGTGAGTCGGGAGCTGAGAGTAGCCACGCTTGTTTCAGTTCACCATCCCCTAAAAGTATTATCATTATCTTATTTGATATACGCATTTCGTTCAGTTTAATCACTAAAGTAGCTTCAAGTATCTTTACTTATTAGAGGCTCTACACTCCGTCAGATTGGCACATTTCCTTCGGCAGTATTTGCCGATTCTCGCCAACTCGAAATAAGGCAAACACTACACATATTCGATACGAACATGTGCGTTAATTGTCGCTACATCAATTGGACTACATCTACGTCAGCTGCACCTTTGAACCCGTGGTCAAGGCAAGCGTAACTGCTGAGAGTCGGCACCTGCATTCGATTCTCGGGATGCGCAGTGTTTTAGGGTTTTTATACCAGTAATTTATGTTAGGAAGTTGACGGTGGATGACTGGGTGCGCACATTAAGCTGTTGTCCTGCGCCTGTCTCTGGTCGTATCCGATTGAACTATGCGAGTAGAGTAAGAGAGAGAGCATCTATGACCGCGCACGCACGCGTCCACTATCACTACATAGTATAAAACAAAGTCGCTTTCTCTGTCCCCTATGTCCCCTTGTATGCTTAAATTTAAAACTACGCAACGGATTTTGATGCGTTTTTTTTTAATAGATAGAGTGATTCAAGAGAAAGGTTTTAGTATATAATTTGAACGACAACCATGCGGGCGAAGTCGCGGGCATGAGCTAATAATTTATATGATAGTTATGCTCCGCTGTAATTGGCTTCCATTAACAAAAATCATGATTACTAGGTATTATTACAGTCTTTACATAGTTTACTTGCGATGAATTGCAAATGACGCTAATATTTACTCTTGTTACAATAAGATTGCTGTTTGGTTGTCGCTACTGAAAACTCTGTCAAATAACAGTGATCTTTATTTAAACTCAGATAAGGTTGTTGTTGTGTTGTTGCTGTTAAACGTTAATGAACTGTGTAAAACTTACTTGGTGCATGTAGTGCAGTGATCTTGACGGATTGCAATGAAGTCATGTATGTATTGACGTCACTCGTGTGGTACCCACGAATGGAACCCCCTTCCAGGGTTATGTCAATGGCTACTGCATCTATTGAATGGAAACGAGTACATTTACCAACAAACATATTGATTATACTAAAGGTGAATGCGACAAGGTAGCTCGCGAAACTACAATTTTCTAAAAAAAAAAACGCTTTTTTTGCAATTTGCCGGTAAGTGTCAAGTCCTATGTTACATAAAATAGGATTCGCGGCAGTAACAAATGTCTATTTACTGAGTAATAATGATTAAAATCACTAATACAACCGTCTCAGTTCATAAAGTTCTCTTGGGTGACTATTTGATGAAAACGGCATTCTTGACACTGACCGACAAATTGCACACAACGAAAATTCGAATTTCGCGGGCTACCTTGTCGCGTCAACCTTAAGGAGGTCCACGAGCCGTCGAAATGGTTGTTAGTGTTACCTTCATCATTGAGCGCGTCTACCGGCAGGGTGGTGTGTCTGAGCAGCATAGAGCGTCGCTGCAGGAACAGCGAGATGGGTACCTCGGCAGCCGCCTGCAGCCGCGCCGACGAGCCGCATACATTCAACTCCCCTGAACAAGCAAACAAAAATAACTGATAAATACGGGACACGTCAATGATACAAGGCTACTCAACGCAGACTGATTATTTGCTCATTAGTTAAACTTACAGATACCGGCACGGTTCTTGAGCGCTCGGCGGAAGAGTGGGGATCGCTGTGCGCATCGTACACTTTAAGACAAATAAAACGCACACCCGTTTATTATTTACTAGCTTTTGCCCGCGACTTCGTTCGCGTGGAATACTGACATCCGGCAGATTTTTGGTTTATCTCGCGAAAAAAAAAACTATCCTAATATCCTATGTCCTTTCTCAAGTTCCAAACTATGTCTGTACCAAATTTCACACAAATCGGTTCAGTAGTTTAGGCGTGAAGCAAAGACAGACAGACAGAAAGACAGACAGACAGAGTTTCTTTCGCATTTATAATATTAGTTAGGATTGGTCGTGAGGTAAGTGCAGCAGGAGTAAAGAACAAATAACTCATCCGCCGGAAAGCACGTTAAGCTAATAGCTGCAGCTGTCGTTTGAAAACCTTTGACAGTTGTTACTGGTAGTCAACTTAGAAGCCCAAATAGTGGTATTAGGATGATATGTGTGGCCTAAAGCGATTTATGGTGGGATCAAGTACTTTCGTATAAATCATCATCAGTCTTTTCTCGACTATATTTGGATCGACTTCCAGTCTAACCAGATGCAGCTGAATGCGACTTCCTATTTGACCTCCACAAGCCAGTTAGTACTGGGTAATACGATACCCCTGGGTGAGACTGGTTGTCAGACTTGTCAGACTGTCAAATATGTACAAATTACAGCTCGGACCAACGGCTTAACTTGCTTTCGGAGACATGCAGGAAACTATAATATAATGGGTGGTCACGGACCTATGTCGTATCGTATGAATGTATCAAAAGTACCTACTTAAAGTTGAAACAAATAAATGAAACCACAAAAAAGCCACTCACTAATCTTCAATTGATAGGAAAGCTCAATCGAGTTCCTTTCCTGGAAGAACTTCTTATACAGCAGGTGGTGCGTGACGATGGTGAAGTCTGCGCGGGCGCAGGGGCGTGTCTCGGTGCCGCTGACGTTGGTGAGGCGCGCTTGCATCCCGTTGGAGGTCAGGGTCACGTGGCGCCGGGCGCCCTGCCACAGCAAGCCAGTGTCGTCTGGCATCTGGCATGCCGCGGAGCAAACCCTGGTGGAGCATGAATGCGCTGTCTCAATCACTTTGTATGCAATGTGTATTATTGGGTTTTGTTTTCAAGAATTTCTCAGTAGCAGCCTCGGAGATTGGATTTGTGCACAGTTGATGGGAATTGGCTATTTGACTGCTATTAAAAAATCACGACAATGTTATGTTATTTAAAAGAACTAACACAAATAACACGATATTTTGAAAAAGTAATAATATCGATAAAGACATGAAGTACCTACATGCTTTAGAAGTTTTTGGTGGGGGCACTTTATATCCTTGTCGCGCGAAATGGCCATTTATTTTACGTAACTATGGCGGTATGAAAATATGACGTCACTTCTCCATAGCGCTGTCTTTGTGTAACAAGTCATTTTGAATCGGTTAAAACTAAGTCATTTTTTATGAGCAGGAGCTAGTAACAGCTTATAAGCGAAGATTGTCCATCGTTTCTTGCCCATTCTTCTTCATACAGAAATACCCCTTGGAACGGGCAACTACAGTACGGTCATAGTTATTATGTTTCGTGACTTAATGGTCTATTTGGAAAAAATACTCTCTCTGAGTCTAAGTTGGCGTTTTGGTGGAGTCTTTTATAATTTTGACATTCAGAGAGGGTAGATTCTAAGCCTCATTTTAATAACAATTTGAATGTGTATGCGCTATGGAATGGGTCGCACACATCATGATTATTAGCTTGAATGAAAAGTCACGGAGAGCCAAAGATGATGGTTTATTGATTACGGCTGACAATGACTGCTGATTGCGTACTGTCGCGCGAAAAAGTGCTGATCTATGCCATACGTACGTGCCATGTACGATACAAGACTCATACAGAACGACTTTTGATTTGTACTCACCTATGAGCATACATGGGCATCGACACAATGATATTGGTATTGGGAAGCTCAACTTCTAACAGAAGCTCGGCCTGCGTGGTGCGCTCGGACAGCGAGTGATCCCAAGGTATCAGACGGACGCGCATGCGCCGTACGTTCACCTTGACGCAGCGCTGCGGCAGGTTATCGCTCAGAGAATCCTTCTCTTCCACCGTTAAGATGCGTTTGGGTGGGTCTGGGAATGAAAAAAGAAAAAGTTTTATAGACTCACTAAAAGAAAGAAAGAAAGAAAAAATGTTTATTTGACGTCGTCACACACACAATAACACACTACTGGCCACAATATAATTAAACAAGCAGATCCGGCAAGCGTCGTCCTGCCCGCCGAAACAGTGCCACAAAGGATTACCGCCCGATATTTTACATGGAGCGACTGCCATCTAACGTTCAGATAATACTGGGTTATACGTTGCCCTTAGGTAAGGCTGGTTGTCAGATATAGGCTTCTGACTACATGAAACAACTGTCAAAGATCTAATCACCGTCCACGGCATGCGTTGTTTAACCTTAAAGGTCTCCCCGTGCCCCGTGTGGTAATATTTTCGAACTTACTTGGTAATTCAAGCCCATGCTCCTTGAAGATATTCACGAGAGCCCCAACCCGGTGATACAGACCAGTGCAGATGCGTACGTCCATCGCCTCCACAACAACTGCAATACTGCAGTCTTCTACCCAGTCACTGTAACCACAAAAACGGTGTCCTGTCATATCACAGAAAATTTACTTACAATTTATTTGTCCGGATAAATAACGACTGGGAGAAACACGGATAGTACTTCACGATTTTACAACATGTTTGTCAAATAAGTCACTTATAAAATATTTATTCAATAAGCTTTTACTTATTTACACAACTTTTTGCAGTAGAAGAACTGTGTTAAGAGTTTTATTATCTGAACATGAACATTGACCATGTTACGTTTTTAATGAGATATCATTTTCTGTTTCTTTGGATGGGTATACCGTATAACAATAGAGGAAGACCAAAGAAACGATGGATGGACTATGTTAAAGATGTTATAGCAAGAAAGGAGGTGTCGGAAAGTTGAAGTATGGCAGAAGACGACCTCCGACCCCAAATGAATTGGAATTAGGGCAAGAGAATGATGTCATCTGTCAATAATAAGTATGTTTTCTTTTGGTGCCTTTTGCATCAACTTTTTAACTGACTCCTAAAAAAGAAGGAGGTTCTCAATTCGGAAGTTTGTTTTTTTTTTTTTTTTTAATGTTTGTTCGGGCATAACTCCGTCACTTGCTAACCGATTTGAAAAGTTCTTTCTTTGTTGCAAAGGGTATACTTCCGAAATGGTCCCATAATTTTTTTTTTCGAAATCGGACAAGCGGTTTTTGAAAAATCAACAAAACTCAAAAAAAACTACATTGTCCACATTGACCCATGAACATGTGAACCACTAAAAAGTGAAAAATAAAAACTGTTTTAACAAAAAATAAAACCGACTTCAAAAAAAAAAGTGAAAAATAAACTTTAGAAGAAAAACCAGTCTCTGAAGTCGGTGGCAAAAAAATGAAATCAAACAAACAAAAGTCAGTTTACAATATTAGTGTGGTCAACCACTAAATTGGTGACCCCGAGGCCTGTCTAATAGTTCCATAGTGGACGACACACACAGTAACATAACTGTGCGTTGACCATACAACGTATGCTCACCTGTACTCGAAGTCCTTAGGCGGGTTTTCATAAGCGTTAACAGACGGGTTGCTCGGCTTGCGTTCATGCATATAGTCTATGAATACGAGCGGAGACATGGCGGCTAACAGGGCATCGCCCTCGCCTCGATCTATTTCCATTGCTGGTTCTGGGGCAGCATCGGTCGGCAACGACTTTCTTGATGTCATCTGTGCAGTGGCTGTCGTCACTGTCTCTCCAGCGTTGCCTTCGGAGACCTGATGAGTTGAAACGGGTATAAGTTCACTATTAAGATAATTACTTGGAAGAATTAAATCTGTATAAGTTCTGGAGTGGCGACCGCGTTCTTTTTGCTTATAAGTCGCATTTTGAAATAATTATGAAAGTATGAAATGTAAAAAGTATGCTATCAAATTAATTAACAGAAAAGGTATGCACTCACCTCAGTCTCGGCTGACAGTTTGGTGAAGGTCGTTGGCTTCGCTGGCTTATCCTGGTCGATGATGACCGCTTCCAATTCCACCTTGTCGTTGAACAGGTCTTCTGGCCACGTCCAGGGTTCCTGTTCGCCTGAGCCCGGCTGAGTAGCTTTTTGCAGGAATATCGTCTGCTCAAGTTGGGACTGAAATATTAACCTTATGTAAATTTTAACCAATTGATGTGTCTTGGCGGTTTCCACACCTCGCCCGACTCGCTAGTCTTTACTTTAAATAATAATAATCGTTATTGAAAAACGAAATATGTACATATCGCGAGCGCGAAATTTGAATGGATTGTTTTTATACATGATTGGGGGGGGGGGGGGGGGGGGGGTGAAATATAGCCAGAAATATTCCTTGCCTTATAGAATGAACAGATATAACACTTATCACAATATTGTTACAAGTACAGTAAGTAAAAAGTAAATCAAAATGAACCCTTTTTTTTTTGGTGGGTGGAAAATCATCGAATGACCCCCCCCGCTCTTGGGCAGAGCGAAGGAGAGTGTCAGACTTCTACTGACTAAAAACCGAACCCATGTTCCTTCTTTGCCCTTGCGCCGAGGCCACGTAATCTAGTACAAAATACCGCGGCCCCGACGGGCATCAAAATGAACGTCTAAACTAGGCCGGGCCTGTATCTTAGACGTTAGTCGCTTCCAATGCTTTATAATCAGAGATCATCATGAGCATAGTGTGATTAAACATTAAAAGGCAGATTTATAATATAATTAAATAAGTTATGTGCTCAGTAAACACTGTGGGTAGATAAGATATTTACTATTGAGTATTCGTAAGAATTACGTATGAACTTTTACTACTTTTGTATTCGAAGTACCCTGCACCCGACTTTTGTTACAGAAACAACAAAGAGTATGGACTAAGGCAATTTTAGAAAATATGAGGAATGAGCTTATACTTTATTTTGTGTGTTTTTATTGTGAGTGGTATAAATGAAGTACCTACATGAAAATGTAATTGGATTGAATTTAATGTTGTTTAAGTAATGTGACTGTATGAATGTATTATTTCTATTATGAGTCAGTGATAATAGAATTTAATGATTTTCTTTTATTTTTATACGAGAACGTTGCGGTTTAAAATAAGATATAGTGACAGAAATTGTAAGGAGGGTCTGGTCATATGCTTGACGTTTTCATATAAAATACTCACCGTCTTATAATTAAGATACCCGCAGACGCACTTGCCTTGCGATCGCACAGTGAGGTCCCGCGTAGCGACGCGCAAGCGCAGCTTTGTGGGCGTACACACGTTCGCGACGACGGCCGCGTGTGTAGCGAGCAACTCGAGCACGGGCCGCGACCGCTTGCGGTTGTTGCCCTCGGTCTCCATTAGCTGGGAAAGACACTAATAATTTACTTATTGTAAACAAAAATTATTGCCACAACAGTCACTGCCTACCAGTAGTGTTATCGGGGAATCATTTTAAAAGCTTGAGTCAGAGATTTTTTTAATGTGTCACTGTCCTCTACTGGTGGATCGGCAGGTGGTGGACATCGAGAATAAAAAAAAAACCCTAGTGTGGAAGCATTTTAGTTTTTTAGGTTCGATTAAGTCAGCTTTCCTTGAACACATAGTGCTGTTAGAAAACGAATGTTACCTTAAACATGAGCGACACATCATCAAGGTACGCGATGAAGGAGACGGGCAGAGGCGTGGGTTCTACAGGCGTATCCTCCACACCCTCCTCACGGTCTGCTAGCGAGGGTAACCACGACCATGCCCACTCTGACCAGCTCTCCTGGCGAGACGGCTCTGCGCAGTTCGATGCCGAGGTACCTAAAGAAAGTAAATGTATTTTTATTAAGGCCATCGCATACACAAATCTGCAATCATTAGATCAGTCGAAAGACACGCTACTCGCACGTTTTTGTTCGCCAATCACCAAAATTGTGTCCATTGACTCCCAGTTGTAATTGCATGTCCTTCTACCCGGTCGTATGGTCTACTCGTAGTCGACGGCGATCGTCAATCATTTCTATCAAAACCGCTAAACTTGAACTCTAAACGCTTTGAATAACGCTACGTCGAGATTCTTTCGCCTTTCTGGTGAGTTCTATGTCGTCATGTATTCTATGTTCCTTGTTAATTGGATGACCAAGGACTGGACTTGGATGGAGGATTTGATGAAAATCACTTTGTATATTTTTTGTTCGTTTTAATATCAATAAAGAAACGTGAATGATGCTGTGATGTCATACAGGGGAGAAATTAAGGAGAAAATGTATTGCACTGACCACAAATAAAATGGGACAAAGGCAGGAAGCTGATGATGCGCACTTTTCTTTGTTTACTTACTTGGGACTGCTGGTGAGGCAGGCTTCGGCGCAGAAGCAGAGCTTTTGTCAGCGTGCGCTACCCGTTCGTTCAGCAGCCGGACCAGTAAGATCAACTGCTCGTTGCTGACACTCCACGCGAGCTTGCCGGACCGCAACTGGATGTCCAAGCTGATCGCGCGCCGAGTGTTAGCTGACAACAGCTGAGTCCGCACCCTGGAAACGTACCAGTTACACTAACCGTGCTTGCAAAGACCGCACGGTTGGCGCAGTGGCTCAAACAATGGACTGCCGCGCTGCGTGTCGCGGGTTCGATCCCCGCACGGAACAAAGATTTGTAAGACCTACAGATAGTTGTTCCGGGTCTGGGTATTTGTGTATGTGAGTTTAGATGTTTGTGAACGCACCCACGATACAGGAGAAATTCCTAGTGTGGGGCAAATTAAAATAAAAAATACACAGGTTACCAGTACAGATAAGTCAGACTGGGTCGGCACCGATCGGAGCGGATAAAACAGTTTCTAAAAAGGTTTTTGACAAATATGTTGTTTGTGGCCAGAGCAGATTGAAGGTGTAGTTGCAAAGACTGAAGAATGTTATTAGCCTGAGAGGTATATTGACAGACACAGTACGACAGTACTGTATATATCGGAATGCTGAGCTGTGAAGAATATGGACGAAAACGGATTGCATGTATATGAGCGGATGCGCAGATGAGAATGTTGTGGTGAACGTGTGGTGTGACAGGAATGGGTGAAGTAAGCAATAGTATAATCAAGTGAGGAATTCTTAAAGGTACGCCTGTTACAGAAAAATTGAAAGAGAATCGACTGTTGTGATATGGGCGTGTGATGATGAGGGACCAATCGTATGTGATTAAAAGAGGGATGAATGTAAATTTTGGTGGATAGAGGGGGAGAGGAAGACCAATGAAAAAATGGACGGTGTGTGCGAGGAATGATAAGAAGTAACAAGGAGTAACCGATAGCGTGACGATTCATCATTCATCATTTTAGCCAAAAGACGTCCACTGCTGGACATATAATAGGCCTCCCCCAGGTGTCGCCACATTGACCGGTCCCGTGCGTCTCTCATCCAGCGGCTCCCCGCAACCTTGACCAGGTCATCGGTCCACCTAGTGGGAGGCCGCGCAACGCAACGTCTTCCGGTTCGCGGTCGCCATTCCAGAACTTTTCGGCCCCATCGGCCATCCGTTCAGCGTGACGATTGACAGGGGAGAATAGAAGAAAAAGAAGTGTTGCGCCGATTCAAACTAACATTGGACAAGAGCACGAAAATTATGATGTTTGAGGTCCTTCAATGTCCATGTTGAGCCTATACTGTTCCAGCAGTTCAGACACAGGCCTCTTCTGTGTGAGACGGGATCGCCGTCATCGACTAGTACAGGTTGCTGATGTCACAAGGTCATACTGCGACCAAAGTGAACAATAGTTATTTTTTTCTTTCTTACCTGAAGTCTAGCTGACACCGGTACAGCAAGGGTTCTTGAAAGAATCGTATTCTGCCATCAGCATCTGACTTGTCGAGACACAGCGTCAGGTCATCCAGTCGTACCAGTCGTCTGATCATCGGCCCAATCTGATCGATATCTAGAATAAGGAAAAAATAGGGTCAGAAAGTCTAGGTTTTTAGCGCTCGGTACCGCTACCACTACCATTGTCACTTATAACTCGATTCTGTTCCCGACACACGTACTGTATACACTCGCGAACGTCTTTCGGTGTCTTTTCGACTTTTACACAGACACAGACCGCGCAACACGTGCACGCGCATGATTGTATTATGATTGTGAATCGTCTGACTGACTAGTTAAAATTTAACTAGTCAGTTAGACGATTCGTGCATGTCAAGGTTAACCTATAAAACATGTATTTTTTTTTTTTTAAACGTAATCAATGAGATGTGATGTGAGATGTGTGGTGTGTCATGTGTGATGTGTGTGTGTGTTGTGTGATGTGAGATGTGTGTGTGTGATGATGTGATGTGATGTGTGTGTGATCATGTGATGTGATGTGTGTGTGATGTGTTTAATTGGTAAACATTGAGTATTATATCAAACTCATTTAATTTTAAGGTACTCAAGAAATAAGTTATGCGTGCTGTGTTTACCTATAAGAAATTGGTATATATAATTATATACCTACTAATCCATAACTCTTCTTTCTTTTTTTTTTAGTCTATTTGCCGCACTCAGAGACGTTTAATGATGACTTAAGCCATCATTTAGTAATAAAGATTGTGACACTTTACTGAAGGTTTTGTATGTCAAACCTTTACTAAGTGATGGCTTAAGTAATCATTAAATATCTCTAAGTACGGCTGTTAAACTCTATCGGGTGTAACTCATATCTTTGTATTTGTGTACTTATTCAATTGTTGGTGAGCCAAATATATAAAACAAATACCTGCGAACGCCGGTTCCCAGTTAGGTCCAGCGCTGTCTACGGCCAGATGCTTCACGTTGAGAGAGAGCACGATATCATCTTGCACGTACTTCACGATGAGGTGGTGTACTCGCAGCGAGATGTTGTTCACTATGCGCCGCACTAGAGCCTGCATGTAGCCTGGGGGCGCCTCTATCGGTTGGGACTTGCGGCTACAATATAGTCGAAAAAAGTTAAGAACACGAATGTGTATATCTTCACAAAATGCTATAGCTATTTTCGTTTTGATAATATCTCGTAAAACTATAGAATATAAAAGTGCGGGTTGGTACATGTCACATGTATCATCACTTTCATCATTATTTTGAGAGCAGTGGTGATGAAATAAATTACACAAAGTAATGCACCTGACTGGGCATTACCCCAGTCTCATTCATAAAGACAATTATATGTTTATGAACCCTTGTTTGGGCTTCGCTGCAGTTGGGTAAATAATATTGTCTTCATGCACTTAAATGAACTACTTAGTATATAACGCAAGTGATGCACTCACGTTTATAGTATATTATTAAGGACTTTAGCTATGTTTGTAAGACGTAAAAAAAGAGCCTGCCATTGAATTTTCAACTTTCAGCGCAGAGACCAATAGAGCTCAATGTGCAAAAATGCTTTTAAGTATTGGACTAAAGAAGAAGTGCTTTACCTCGTTTCCGCCGACGAGGCGGCTATATTTTCGGAGTCGGTAGGCGGATTCAAGCTTAGGACACATTCTGAAACAAACGTAACGTTTTATAAGTAAAAATTTGTATGCCTAATATTAGGTAGATTGTACAAGGCTCATCCATATTGTTATTCCAGCTTATTTTATGTACCTACAATTTATGCAAATAAATCTTTACTTACTTACAAGTAAATAGTAGGCTGCTAATGGAGGAAGGGTTAGGCACAGGTGTATCCATTAGAATGCCCACATTTCGCTAGTTATGTTTTTGGGAATGTACCTAGACAAGAGACTCACATGGAGAAAGCACACATCTTCACCAAAAGACTAGCATTGGGACAACAGGTCAGAAAAATGTACTGGATGTTGCACAAGAAGTCTCAGTTATCAATGACAAATAAGCTACTCATTTATAAAATCATAATTAAACCCATATGGTGCTACGGTCTGCAACTATGGGGTACAGCAGCAAACTCGAACATAGAAATCCTGCAAAGATTTCAATCCAAAATGCTACGCATGATAGCTAACGCACCTTGGTACATAACCAATGACAGACTACACCACGACCTTAACATTAAAACAGTCAAAGAAGAAATAAAAGAAAGGATGACTAAATACAAGACCAGAATCACACACCACCCTAATGTACTTTCAAGGGATTTATTGAAGGAAGTGCAAACGCCACGAAGGCTAAAACGCAAAAACCCACAAGATCTGCTATTGTGAAGGAGCAGACTGTTTATTGATGAAGCGATATTGTTAGTGAACAATCTCGCACAAGACCTACAATATACCAACCTGATGCTGAATATCGCCAGATAGATTGCATTATAAATATATTTAAAAAAAAATGTTTAAGTCCCATGTATTACAAATAGTGCCCACCTCGTTGGTGGTCGCAGACGCGACTGCGGTGCATGAAGAACTGGGTGCGATTCCCAGGTCAAAAAAAGTGCTATTAACTTTCCATCACGAATTTCTCTCTAGCAGCCACGGAGGCTAGATCTGTGTCCAATTGATGACAATAGGCTCGCCCCCTATTACATGAGACTTAAATATAACTGGCAAAATGTGGGTGTACTATCAAGTACACATCTTTTTTTTTTTTTTTTTTGGTGGGTGGAAAATCATCGAATAACCCCCCCCCCCCCCCGCTCTTGGGCAGAGCGAAGGGGAGTGTCAGACTTCTACTGACTAAAAACCAAACCCATGTTCCTTCTTCGCCCTTGTGTCGGAGCCGCGTTAACCTTTCGATAATCCACAGCTCCGACAGGATCCACAGCCCCGACAGGATCAAGTACACCTCTGCCTATACCTTCGGCGATTACAGCCGTGATGCAATGATGATGATTTTCTTAAGGATTCGTAGTTTCTTACCTATTGTATCGATGGTGACGACGATAGGCTCTGACATGACCTTGGTCCACGGCACTTGGATGAGCAGCTCGTGGATGCGGCCGGAGACCAGCGTGAAGGGCAGAGCCACCTCCTGCTGCAGCACATCTGCTTTGAGCACCAGGTTGTGCAGCGTCACGCCACCGCCCCATAGTGACACCTGCGAAACGTTATCAATTAGACCTGGATTAGGGTACCCACGCATAAACATACATAAAGTTACGCCTTCTTCCGTCGGGAATGGGCAGAAATCATAGAACGAAGACTGTTTTTTTTTGGTGTGGGAAATGTCAAACTTCTACTGACTAAAAACCCATCCATGTTCCTTCTTAGCCCTTTATCTTGTATTGTATCTCTTGTCTTTGTCTTGTATCTCTTGCGAACAACCCGCAGCGCCGACGGGACAGAACGACGCCTGCTTTGATCTTTACATAGTACATACTTAGTCCTTGCGCCTGATCCACGTTCATACATAACGTGCGCACTATTTTATTGGTTTTATTGAATTGGGAAACACAAGGACCGCAACTATAAAAATCATTGGCTGTCACATACACATACAAACTCACGCCTTTTTCTCATGATATATGTAATGTAATGTTATATGATGATTTGAATTGTTTAGTGAACCAAATTGCATTGTTATTTATTGATATTAATTCCGTTTGAAGCCTTTTAATTGCATGTATGTACTTACCTAATTTGTGAAACATTTTGACGGCGGGACCTTGATTGATAGTTCTTGAATTTTATCCTTACTAATTCCGTATTAGATGAACGAATGATGATGGTGAATTCCATATTCCTTATTTTCTTACTTATCATAAATGCGAAAGTAACTCTGTGGGTCTGTATGTCGCGCTTTCACGCCAAAGCTACTGAACCGATTTAAATGAAATTTTGTACACAGATAGTCTAGAGCCTGGCAAAGGACATAGGATACTTTTTAACCCCAAAAAGGGTTGTAAGAGATTGAAAGGGAGGATGAAAGGATTTCTTTTGGTAACGATAGCCGACATCGGTCGCGATAACCGACATCCACGCGGACGAAACCGCGGGCATAGCTAGTATTATTATACCTACATCTAAATACGTTCACAAAATAAATGAATTTAAAAACATGTGTGTCTAATACAAAGTAGCATCCTATAGGACGCACAAACCAATAATAATAACATGTGTAATTGTGTAGTTGTAACGTTTTATCGATTGACGCGAACCTTAAGGACGCATTTACGATTGATAAGTCAAATCATTACTTTTTTAAACAAAAGTATGTTTATTAAATACAATGCTTTGTATTTTTAAAATGTTTTTGCTACTTATTGTAGATAGATGTGCAAGGTACAATTCTTAATGATAAATATAATTTTAGATATGTCCAGTTTCTCAATAAATGTACCGAAGTGAAAAATTTTACTTCGGTACATTTATTGAGAAACTGGACATATCTAAAATTATATTTATCATTAAGAATTGTACCTTGCACATCTATCTACAATAAGTAGCAAAAACATTTTAAAAATACAAAGCATTGTATTTAATAAACATACTTTTGTTTAAAAAAGTAATGATTTGACTTATCAATCGTAAATGCGTCGGTATTGATAACACCAAGGCCAAAAAGAAAAATAAAAAGCGTTTTTGTTTTACAGATCGAGATACTGGTTCGTGGCCTGTTTGTTCCAGCTAATCTCCGAAATGGCTAGACCGATTTTGAAACAGGCTTCCGTGTAAAAATATTAAAACTCTTGAAGTTGTTACCAAAATCAGATTTAATTGCGGAAGTAATATTTTTACAACAATTTCAGGCGGGCGCAGCCGAAGGTTGCAGGCAACGCTATCTATAAAACGTACTTACGTAACTAACGTACCGTATATTTTCATAATGAATGAACGTAAACATGAGTTCGGTTTTTAGTCAGTAGAAGTCTGACACTCCCCTTCGCTCTGCCCAAGAGCGGGAGGGGGGGGGGGGGTCATTCGATGATTTTCCACCCACCAAAAAAAAAAAAAAGGACTAAACTCATTTGTATTTCGATATTAATAGTAAGAACATGGATTTTATGAATATTTAATGTAGCAGTCATGCTTCACAACCCTACCCTTGAAAGATGGACAAAGTGAGTAAAACCAATTCAAAACTTTGTTTGGTGAATATCATACACACACACACACACAAATTAAATTGTAAATAATTTGGAGTAGTTATTTTATCTTGATAAATTATCATCACGTTCACATAATTGTGACATATTGTCGTTTGATTAATATGATCAAAACAAGCAACCAAACAAACATCTTTTAATCAATAATGAAGAAATTCCGAAAATGGTAAACAAACATGATGTTACGGGAAACACGCATTTACAGGGTGATTGGTAATTGGGTGCATTACTTGAAATGGGCGATATTATACCTAATTTGCAACAGTTATAACCCCAACATCTTGGGATTCGAAATAAAAAGATTTTTGGACATTTTTCACCTCTCTGCCGTTCAGGATGTTAACCGATACTTTTCTGATAACTTGATGTTTCAACAACCAATTTCAAGGTTGATAAGGGTCATGTTCTGAAGTTTTCTTGAAACTTCCGAGGCAGTGTCCTCAAATTACTGTAAGTGCACTAATGTGTGTGTGGGAGATGGGTTGTGTAAGGAATGGTATGGGTTTTTCTTTTGCCATTTCATAATTCATTCATTCAACCTTTATCCCAATTTATTTGGGGTCGGCGTAACATAACTTCTTCTTCCTTGATTCTCTATTACTTGCCATCTCAATAGACATCTTTTTATATTCTTGGTTATTAGTTTATTACATACAAAAAAAAAACTATAAAAGGAGAGGAATGCCAAAGAAACGATGGATGGACTGTGTGAAGGATGATATGGCTAGAAAGGAGGTGACTGCTGAGATGACGAGAAATAGGGAAGTGTGGAAGAAGAAGACATGTTGCGCCGACCCCAAATAAATTGGGATAAGGGCAGGAGAATGATGAGTTTATTACATACAGTATAGCATATTACCTGTGCGTCAGCCGGTTTGAAGTCCTTTACATATTTGTCCACATAGCTCAGCAGAATAGGTGTAACATAAGATTCGATTTTAAACATTTTTCAAGACAGCTGCTAAGTTTTGCTAATCCGCATCATGGGTTGCTTTTTCCTGAAACTGATAAAAACAAATGCAATAAATATAATGAGGTAATCAATGTCTGGCTGGTTATCAAAGTGTCTTGTATCGTGACTCATGACACAAGACACTTTGATAAAACATGTGTGTAAAAATTATGCTTTTCTTGTTATTACATGGCAATGTAACTGTTGGTGTTGATGGTAAAACTGCTGCATAAAGCTCTCTCTCCATAGTATTTTAGCGCCAAAGCATGCTAAACTTTTTTCAATTATAATTGAACCCCATAATAATAATAATAATTTTATTTCAGGCAACTAAGGTCCATAGGTAAAATACACACAATCATAATAGGTATTATAAAACAGAAAACCATCACTAAAAACTTCAAATGCACAAGTAACGTCGGCGTCGTGTTTCTATGAACCAAAGTTCCCTATGAACAAATCGGCAAGTTTTGCCCAAATATATCTTCCGGTACTATAAGACAATACATGCGGCTTGCGACATAGGGGTAAATTTGAGTGGGTTAGCCCTAGCCACGTCTAACAGTGCGGGCAGTTCGTCAAAAACACGAATCCTCTTTGACGGATTAGTGTGAATGAGCACTAAGTCTGCCGCCTATTTGGAGTTCATCATAGATTTCAAACTACACAGTTCAGTGGTGATGTTGGTTGCGATGGAGCACAAAGTTGCAAGACCTAGTTGATCCACGCTACCCCTTGTTAAAGATTGGTGAAGTACAAGCACGCGACATCTGCTACAGCTTCAAGAATTATTTCAGAGGGCTCTCTATGATCTATCACCCTAGGAAATCAGGTTCTAGGATCAGGTTTATTTGCTAGACTAGTCCTGTGTGTGACGATAGGTTAATTCCAATACACTGTGATATATATGACTGTTCTTGCAAACTGGTTTGTGCTTAAACTTATAGTATGGTACTTCAGAAACTACAAGGATGTAATGCTTAACTTAATTAAATGAATAAAAATATTACATTCCTTAGTGATTGTAGAGAGGTGAATTTAAGGGTAAACAAGCCAACGGCACAAACTAGTTGGTGGGCGGGGCTAAAATGCATGCTATTTCACCCGACATCACGAGCGAAATGCATAGAGCGAAAGAGACACAACTAAAACGGGCGCGCGATTGTTTCTATGCAGACCTTTGGTATATTTGGTTTCATGAAAAATCTATTGAATGTATCTGTTCAAAATCAAATTATTTAATTTTTTTAATAACTAATCTATGTCCGTATGGTTTCACTTTTTTCTTTTTCATACTATATACGTTACTTATTTACGCCCAAAGATGAGTTAAAATTAGTGCTAAAATATGAAAGTTTTGACGTTCATAACTTCCAAATCAATATTTTTTTTCCAATTCTGCTTCCATACAGACCTAGATAATGATAACACCAGTTGATACAATTTTTAATTTTGAACCTACACCGTCAAACAGAGGAGTAATCACCTTCGTAAGTTTGTATGGAAGAATGACTGGCTTGTTCAACCTTAAGCCAACCCCTAGATGTGTGGGACTAGGGCAGAATGTTGTTAATGATGATGAGTGTGTAGAGTTACATACTGAATAAACATTTATGTGATATGATCACAGAGAAGTGGATGACAATTATGTTGGTATGTCTGGAGTATTTTGTCTAATATAACTTCCTTTAACTAAAGTATTTAGCGTCAGGACTTCTCATGTTATAGTAAAATTAAATAAATATAATATTCAGAATTCAGGTAGAATTTGAAGCCTTAGTGTAGTCTAATAAGAGTTTGGGGTATATTTGTATGTTACTGGGCAACTGAAGTCTACTGAGTCCAGTCCCGACAGGGTCCATAATTGATTCTATGTTTTAACATACCAACTGTTACATGTACACATTATGGAATGCAAGTATTGAGTATTGAGTTTTTGTGATCCCGATCTGGTATCAAAGAAGAAATGACTGTGATCGTAAGTCTACCTCATGCCAGCAGTATAGGGTTGAATATGTACCATTAAACTACTTCTGCCCTTTGTACCGTCTGTCTTTATCAACTCATTCTTACTACTGTCAACCGCACCAACGTCGAAAACCAAGTAAATTCGGAAGAAAGCGCGAAGTGTTTTAGCGCTGTTTCCATTTCAGAACCAGTATCAATATGATGAAATTAGTGGTAAACAGCGTTCAGTGTTCAACTTTTGTTGTTGACTTTTGTTTACACTGTAATTTTGTGTTCTCGGAATGAATTTAAAAACGAAACAAAATGTTCAGTGCTTGCTGAGATATTCCACGCGAAAACAAACTAAGTATTCAAACTCGACATTAACTTCCTACACTATCGTGGTACGTGGATAAATAAATAAACACAAAATCAGCTTCAAATAATTTAGGAACTAGTAAGCCTTACCTAGTAAATGGGGTAAACAGAAGACGTTATTGGACTATTTCTTCTAACATTACTACTACTGTTACTGTAATTTAACTTCAATTTCGCGATTTTTAGATAGGAAAAAGCAAAATAAAAATAATCACCGCACGTCAGTTTTTTTTATCTGTGGTGAATGGCAAAGCAAAGAGTGTAGAAATTACCAAAAACTAACTACAAAACTTTTTTTTAATTAACCTCTTAGTGATTGCCCATCACAGTTGCCCACGTATCGCATAATAAATTTTCTTGTGTGAATTTTGATCTGAGGTGTGAATAATTATTTTTATCATCAGCTCCTCGCAAAGAGCTACAAAATTGTTTAATTCCTTGTTAGATATTTCAGTTTTATTAAATTGTCATAAATGTGTTAGGTAAATGTAGTTCAATGCAAAAGTCCATGTCGTCTGTCTACGTTCTAATATAACTAGCACCCTGAAAACAGCGCACAGAACATAATTATATACTCTAGCGAGGGAAGCAGCGCTACCTCTCGCTCACCTCGGCTCCATTTATTAATCTAAACCAAAGAGTAAGTATTATAGCACAGAACAGTAAATACTCTAGCGAGCGACTCTACTCTCTGGGGGGGGGGGGGGTATATATAGAATGGTATAACCCGGTTCATTAAAGAAAGGAATCTAAAATGGCAACACATGGCATGTCCTCTCGCTCGCTCACTACAGTGTGCGAGCGTGAGGACATGATAAAAACCGCCATTTTAGATTCCTTTCTTTAATGAACCGGGTTATAATCTATACCATTTTAACTGAACTCACACAAAAAAATTCATCGAAATCGGTCCAGCCGTAGAGGAGTTCAGTAACATACGTGACACGTCACACGTACAGTAGGTAGAATTATATATAAGGTCCCATTTAAATAGGTGGACAAATTTTAACACAGCGTTCAGTACGTCTAACCAAACATATATTATCCAAGTAAAAAAAACACTGATTAAAGTGAGTTTTTTGTACCTAAAATATTGGGGTAACTGACACTTTTAGTGTATTTTCGCTACCTGTTTTATTTTTTTTTAGGTATCTGATGCGTTTCTCTAATTTTCTTTTTTACCATTGTCCTTATTTTGGTGGTCTGAATGATTCCTAAAATTTTGTCCACCTATTTTAATGGGACCTTATATACAAAGATAAAGAAGATTCTACTTATATGTACGTGTGTATTATATCACTGAACACCTCCTAAACAGACCGATTTTCGAGAATGGTTTAGATTTACAAAAAAAATGTTTCAAACCCGTGCGAAGCCGGGACGGGCCGCTAGTATTATATAAAATACTTGATGGTTATTTCAGATTTTAGCCTCGAATCGTGATTCATGCATGCATACCTACGGTTCGAATGTAGGTAATTCGCAAATGGAAAGGCAAAGGCTGCCTTATTGTTAATTAACTCTTTGGGCAAAGGTCACTGCAACAAGTACTGAATACTGTAATGCCCGGAACACACGAGGCAACGCAATCGGACCCAGAAGTAACGCAATCGGACCCTAATAATATCCCTTTGCCAGAAGCTTAGTGACACTAGCTTGCCATCCTGGATTCCTGTCTCGAAACTTCATCAATTCGGAACGCTCGTTAGCGCGTTTATAGTGCTCACTCGTCACGTGATAATTCGGTACGGGTTTATGGACGCTCAAATCGATTACAGCGTAATTCGGAACGCACCCAATGTCTTCTTGACAGTCTTTCTTTGGCTGCGGTTCAAATTGTACGATCCTTTACAAACGTGCCAACGCTACAAACTAGCTGTTCAAATTGAATGTTTACCATCGGTACACTTTCAATTTGAACCAGTCAATAGCCCTGTAATGTCACTTCTGTCAAAAATTATAACCTCGGAACTAAGCCGAAAGCACAGAACATAATATTAAACCCCTCTCGGAATTATTTATTTACGTACTGCGACATTTTTCATTGAATATTAACTAAATAATGGTGCAACAACACACAACATCTAAAAGCAAAATAAAAACAAGTCAATTGCTTTCCTTGACACTTGTCAAATTCGAATTTGACGTCTCCGCACACACTGTACTACCAAATTTTTGTGTGCGCCGTTGGTAGCGATCGATGACGTCAATCATGACGTCACACTGCTAAGAAGAGCTCATGTTTGTACAAAATAAACCGATTTTATGCACGAACACAGTACCAATAGCGCACATCGTACAATTTAAACCGCAGCCTTTGACGGCGGCCAGGGTGGTTGACATACGCTAGACACGATACGAAAGGTCGATGGGTCAGTAAAAATGTATTTTTACAGTAGATTTTAGATGTCTGTCATGGTTTTTGCTCTTTGTCATTACGCTCTATGCTATGGTTTTGTTTGTATGCATGTAAGTTAATTTTGTTCACATTCAAAATATTCCTACCAGGTTCAAATAATTATGTTGTCATTGTTACAATGTTTTGTCGCATTTCAACGATTTGTTTTTGTGTTGTATTTGACGAAATAACGTTATATAATAGATAAATGCGCGGTTGGCTACTGGCTACATGATCTTTTATTACATTTAAATACTACGATGTAGGGGCAAGAATAGGAGGGTGGGTAATGTGGGTATACCACACCCGTTGCTTGAAACATATTTTTATATTTTGAGCAATGGGTGTGAACTCTGCAATTTTTCAAGCTTAGATTGTGTTTTACTCATAATGTGCTTCCTTACCTTCCAAAAACTTCGGTTCAAACCAGAATTATTTTGTTCTAATCGATATTCCTTTTTTTGCATGTTATTTAGATAAGAAACAAAGATATCTGTTTGTTGTGATACTATTTTACTATACCACAATAATTGGGCCATTGTTCTTTTCTTTTCTTAACTATCAGAACTGAGAACTAGTAGACACTTGTATTTCTATTAGATGAAGCACTTTTGCAGCTTTATGGGGAGGGTCATATAAAAGCAAAATATATCACATTGTACAAAATACATCATCAGATATTGTGCACAAGTGAAAAATTCACAGAAACAGTTTTAAATCTGCTATTAGTCAATATACCAAACATTGGCATTGACATGACAACTTGTTTCCATTCATAGGATCTGTGACATATGTTACAAATCAATTCTATAGGTAACAAAACACTTTTTTACAATTTTTTTTTGTTATAGAATTGTCTTGCTCCCCACAGCCTTAGTTTGTGTGAAATTGCTACAAAAACATATAACTTCTCTGTTAGAATTTGATATTGTTACCGATTTCAAGGGTCCAAATGTTTCAACACCGGAACAAACAGACAGACAATAATCGGGAAAAAAAGAGATTTTCTTATAAATGCATAACATAAAACAAGTAGTACTTCTTAAAAATGTGCGAATCAAGATAGTCACAGTTACTGAGTTAAGGCACCACAACCAAATAGGTGTATGAATTGTAATTTACCATTTGTTAGGCTTTTACCGTAACATAATATACCAGTTGAATCTGGTCACATACTTACAAGTCTACCCAAACCTAGAGCGCCCTTCTATAGAGTTGTGATGTTTTGAGCTCTCAGTCAGCACATTATTCAATGTCTAATTGCAGCAGACTTGAGACATCTATTTAAATTAATATCAAATATTTTCTTAAAATTTTAAATATAGTTTAGTTGCCGAACACCTATATTCTGCTCACATGATTTAGCAGCTTTTTTTTTTTTTTATTTATTTCTTTATTTGCAATCTATCTAAACGATATTCAGCAATAGTTGAGTATTTGAATAATCAGGCTTGTGCGGTACATGTCCAATGACAAGTCCGCTTCATCTTTTTCACAGTCTACAATAATAAGTCCTGTGGGGTTTTCCGTTTTAGCCTTCTTGGCATGGTTGGGTCGTTCATCAGCTGTTTTGCAAGCGCATTGGGGTGGTGTGTGATCCTTGATCTATAATTTTCCATTCTGGTTTTTATTTCTTGCTTAACTGTTTTCATATTAAGGTCGTGGTGTAATCTTTCATTGGTGATATACCAAGGTGCATTTGCAATCATTCGTAGCATTTTCGATTGAAATCGTTGTAGAATCTCAATGTTAGAGTTTGCTGATGTGCCCCATAACTGCAATCCATAACACCATATGGGTTTCAGTATGACTTTATAGAGTAGCAGTTTGTTTGTCAGTGATAGCTGTGACTTTCTGTTCAGCATCCAATACATTTTTCGGACTTGTTGACCCATTGCCAGGCGTTTGGTAAAGATATGCTTCCTCCATGTAAGCTTCTTGTCCAGGTACATGCCTAAGTATTTTGCCTCATCAGCTTGTGGGACTTGGACTCCATTTATTTTGACTGGAGGACAAGTTTGGCGACGAAGTGTGTAAGTTACCTGTACAGATTTAGATTCATTAGCTTTAATACGCCAATCTCTTAGCCATTTTGCGATGTCATCAAGACTGTTTTGGAGTTTCTGAGTGGCATTATCTGGGAGTTCATCCGAAGATAATACTGCTGTATCGTCGGCGAAAGTACCAGTTATGTTTACATTTGAAACAGGTAGATCTGCAGTGTAAAGAAGGTACAAAATGGGACCCATAACGCTGCCCTGGGGTACACCTGCGTGAATTTCGTGTAACATCGTTGCTTCTTCGCCTTGCTTTACAAAAAAGTGTCTGTTTTCCAAATACGATCTTACAAACTGGTAGAATTGTAATGGAAGACTTTTTTTAACTTTGTACAAAAGCCCATCGTGCCACACGCGGTCAAAAGCTTGGGATATGTCTAAAAATGCTGCTGTACAGTATTGTTTACGTTCAAAGGCGGTTTGAATTGCATTAACGAGTCTATGTACTTGTTCAATTGTGCCGTGTTTTTGCCTGAAGCCAAACTGATGATCAGGAATTATATTTCTTTCCTTAATAATTGGCATTAATCTATTTAAAAACAGAATCTCCATTACCTTTGACGTGATTGGAAGTAAACTAATGGGCCTGTAGGACTTAACATCATCTGGGCTTTTACCAGGTTTTGGAACCATTATAATCTGCGCTACTTTCCATTGCCGCGGTACCGACGATCTCCTCAAAATAGAATTGAAGACATGCGTCAAAAACAGCACACCTTCCTCTGGCAGTTCAAGTAGTATTCTCGCAGTTATTAGATCGTAGCCTGGAGCTTTGTTTTGATCCAGTTTTCTAATTGCCTGTTTAACTTCTTGCTTAGAAAAGCTACTTATTGGGAGATCTAATTGGTGAGTTTCATTCAGCAGATTAGTTACTGAATCAATCTGTTCAGATCCCTGATCAGGATTCGGTTGGAATACCTGCTTTAAATGATCAGCAAACGTTTGTGCTTTTTCAGAGTCGTTTGTTGCCCAGCTGTTATCAGTTTTGCGTATAGGAGGACGGGTTAATATTGGACACTTGAGTTTTTTTGTCGCCTTCCAAAGCGAATAATCAGTCGCAGCACTGGGGCTCAAATCCATAAGATATGCCTGTACATTCTGATTCTGATATTCAGTTATTAATTGTTTCAGTTGAGATGTTAGTAAATTTAGTTTAGTTTTATCTGCAGGATATCGAGTGAGTTGCCATAATTTTCGAGCCTTGCGTTTCTGGGCTATCATTTCCCTGATGTTGACCGGGTATGTTTTTGTACCAGGAACAATGTTTGAGTTTTCTGGAGTAGCAATCCAGGCAGAATTCTGGATGCAGTGGTTAAAGTGCTCAACAGCTTCTTCTATGTCTTGATCCGTTTTAAGTGGTAATTTAGTTTTAAGGGATTTTGACACTGACTCTCGGAAAAAACTCCAGTCTGTTTTTCTGTTGTGTAATCTACATGGCTTTGTAATCTGCGTAATCTTCCTATTGAGTGAAATTTCGACAGCGGAGTGATCCGATGAAAGTTCATAATTATTAGGCTTGCACGTGAAGTATGTACTAGCTATACCTTTAACTATTAAGAAGTCTAATAAGTCGGGTAACTTCCTGACATCGGTAGGCCAGTAGGTTGGTTCCCCAGATGAGATACAGCTAAGATTTAAGTTTTCAACGGCCTTAAGCAATTGTCGGCCTTTCGGTGTCACTGTTCTTGAGCCCCAATATGTGTGTTTAGCGTTGTAGTCACCGCCAGCTACGAATCGTTGACCCAAAGTAGAGAAGAATTTTTCATATTCGTCCTGTTTTATATTATGTTTTGGTGGGCTGTACACTGATGAAACTGTAAATGGTCCAGCCCAGTCCTCAACTACTATATTTGTAGCTTGAATCTCAGGTGTGCAGTAGTTTGTGATCTCATGGTGTCTAATATTGTTTCTTATGAGTATAGCGCTCCCACCATGTGCAGTGCCATCAGGGTGCATCGTATGATATATTTTATAAGAATTTATATTAAAGTGGCTCCTTTTGGTGAAGTGGGTCTCAGTTACCAAGAGTATGTCCACTTGGTGTAATTCTAAAAATGCTTTCACCTCTAGGGTGTGTTGTGACAGCCCATTGGCATTCCAGATGACAATTTTTAAGGCATTGAATTTGTCAGTCTTGTCGTGAGTGTTAGAAGTAGGTTGGCATTTAGCAGCTTAACAGAGTAAATGTTGACAATCCAACATACTTTTATTTATTTATGAAATGTTCCTACTACTGGAGGTCAATTTAGTGGCTCAATAAACATTGATATTAGACAATAATCATCACCATTGTCTTGATCTTTTTAGTATTATTTATTGGTGATTGGCACGATCATCATTAAGTATTTCATCTGTCTAACCCAAACTCAATCAATATTCTCTTCGGTGTCTTTGATTCTGATCTATTCATGATCAAAGCCCACATTTCCTTATGATTACGATTCTAGTATCCTATAAAAATGTCTTAAAACCTATTTGTTGGATCCATTCAAATATAATAAATAAGAATGGCCTTAAAAAAAGTTCCCGCAGGAGTTTATTTTTGTACTATGTGTGCCGACTTGAGAGGCTTTTGTGCGGTATTGGCCAGAAAGAAGGGTGGACCATTATGGGGAGGCCTTTGCCCAGCAGTGGCACAATATAGGGTAATAAAAATAAAGTAAGATATTCTAAATTATGATTATAATTATATTCACTTTAAGTGAATTTAGTTAGTGAGTTTATATAACAGAACATCACACCTGTAATCCCCGAAGGGCAGAGGTATACCTAATAGTACACCCCTAGTTAGTGAGTTTAGTTTTTATAAAATCTATGTAAATGGCGTCTACATTACTATTGCAAAATAAAAGATTACCAACTTGTCTTGTTCCATACATTAAGTATCAATCGACACTGCATGTGGACCAACCTTGGGAATATTTTAGTCCTACCTATTATAGTATCTTGTATTCTATACTGTGGATAATGATTCAACTATTGGTTGTCTATCTAAAGGGTCTAGTCCAACCAAAACTGTAATCAGAACATAGAGTGGTTGACTTTGCATGTTGTTTGAAATAAATAATGTGTAAATAGTTTTTTTTTTTTAATTTATAAAAAAAAAATACATTTGTAATTTCGATGATAATTTAAGTTAAGACAGTTTGTAGATTAGCAACAATTTCTTTATTTCGTTCTTAGTAAAACTGCCAATATTTGAGCTAGCCTTGGCCCTCCGCTCCAATTCCAAGTCAGCATGATCCCTGAGGACTGCCGTGACTATTATGCCCTAGCTAGGTATTGATACTATTCGGGAATTGATTGAAAATTCTGGAGGATACAAATCGTTTGCATGAAGTTAGAAAATTGCAATTGTGTATTGAGAGTGATTTCAGTCAAAATGAGCTCTGATTGAGTTCATCAATTCTTTAATTGGCAGATGTTCGTTTGCTTTCGGGTTTATTTGATCATAGCATTATTTGATATTTTGCATGTGAAACAGCTATAAACATGGCCATACTCTCATATATAGGATCAAATCAGTTTTTACCATCTCTAAGCTGACATTTGGGGTAACATTTAAAACTATAAAATATTACAACTTATGTTGATTTTGTTTCAGGATGCAAAACTAAGAACAGAGCAAATTCCATGTCAACAATAAACTATATTAAGCGTAACAGTAGCGTATCAAGGAGATTAGTAATGCATGAACTAAACGCAGATCAAACTTTATGTAGCTAGGCTAGTTTCTTTGACTAGTAGACTTTAAATATGATTTATATAAGTGTAAGACATATCTATAGAAAGCTATGCTGAAATTGACAAATAGTTTTTACAGATATTTAGCGTTTACATGTGAGAAGGTTAACAAGGCACATGTGAGAAGGTTCTCGCATTTGAATTGTGAGTGGAAGACATGTGGTACGGAGTATGGTAGTGGTACAGTGGACATAAAACTAACTGCACAGTTCCATTCGAGCCTACAGTTGCGAAAACACGGCCACGGCAAGAAACGGTTGAAGATCAAAATACCGCCTTTGGATTCCAATGAGTGCAACAAACATAGGCCAATGAGTGATCCGTTGCAGCCGTCTGTTCATCATGCCAGCTATGGAGGACAATTTGAAGTGTAAGTCATTAGAATAATAACGTTTTTAATATTATTTTTAACTTAAACTTCATCTCTTTAGGGTTTCCTAAGGATAAGTAGAATGATCAGTATCGAAATTTAACTAATCAATAGTTAGTTGATTTTATATTCAAATGAACCCTACATGCTTCCAAATTTTGTTTGATTTAAAATTTTAAACCAGAAAGGTTTGATATGAAATTAATGTGGAGTCGAGGAGGTATACCTACTCTGAAATTCCTTGGTCCTGCTGGGAAATAATTTAAGATATCGCAGTAACCATTATGGTACTCGTCCTATTTTGTTAATTAAGAAATTCGGAACCTCAGTTCGGAACATACTATAAAAATATACTACACGCACGTTACACTTTAGCTTTCAATCCCATTCAACATAGGGTCCTGCTGGGTATACTACAGACATGCTTCACAATATTTTGTTTGTTCTTCTCTTCTTCTTTTTGAGTCAACAGCTGAAGTTTTGTCCGACCAGTATGTAGCAACCTGAACAGCTCTTTCTTTTGAAGCTCTTTTATTTTGCCGTGATACACGCTCTGTTGAAGTTCAGTGGCATCGGTACCCTCGGTTTTTACCGACCGGGGCTGACTGTAACTTGGTATGATTGAGATTTTGTTGATGAGTAGGTAAACATTAATCAATCTGGCATAATTAAAAGTACTGACTAGATTATAGGGGCAAATCAAATTCGACCCAATAGACGTAATTGACGATATGCCCGACGGATCTTCTATCAGATGTGCGTCCCGCATGATAGGTATAAAGTGTCACTTGTGTATTGTCCAGGGCGGGTGCCACAAATCAGGATTGGCTGCGACAGCCGAGCGAGATGGCTTCCACGGGCGACGGCGCGACGCCACTCAACATACCCTCTAACTTCAGAGAGTGGGAGAAAGTAGGCAGCAGCCGGGATAAAAGACCGGGTGTGTATTTTATTCCTATATTTACAAAACAAAATTATTCTCAGAGAGATACAGAATCACAGGTCAAATAAAATGACAAAATATTGAGATGTACTGGAAATAACTAAATGACTTTGTTTATTTGTTTTTAAAGTCATACACAATATATGTTAGAGCTGCATCTAGAGAAGTGGTCACAGTCAATGCTTACCGAAGCACTGGTTTCCGCAGGTCCAGGGTTTAAGTTCAAGGTGCTGTCATACAACTTGCTGGCGCAGTACCTGCTGGAGTGCCACCCCTACCTGTACACAGACTGCTCGCCGCACGACCTAAAGTGGAATTCCAGAGCTACGCGACTTTTTGATGAAATCACTCGTTTATCACCTGATGTAAGTTCTTATTTACAGTGTTTTTTTATAATAATTCGACATTCACACATTAGTACTCAATACGTCATTTTCCTCATTCCTCCTCTTTTTGCCACTGACGATATTCATGAAAAAACATCTTTTGTTCATACACTCACAGAAACTCAAGCATTCACGACATACGTCCATCCATCGCGAGGCAAATAAATCACACTCAGTTGAGCATTCAGCAGCCAGGGCATGTATAAAAGGAAAGTTAAAATAAGAAACTGTGCGTGCAGATGAAATACAACACAATAATTATGTTTTCAAACTGGTGTAGACCTGGACCTCCGCCATGTCACGATCACTTTTGATGCTTAGTTTTAACTCTAAACTCGTTATTTCGAATGAATAATAACTGGAATACTCTTGTGTTTCAGATATTATGTCTCCAAGAAGTACAATCATCGCACTTGGACACATTCTTCTCGAGGTTCGAAGAGATTGGCTACACCAAGATATACAAGAAAAAAACTGGTCACCGGCATGATGGATGCGCCATATACTTCAAGAGGGCGGTGTTCGAACTGAAAGGTCATGTGGGTGTAAGTACAGACATATTTTTATTTCGTACCATTTTTGGACGTTCCGTAGCCAAGATGCTAAAGCGAAACCCGTACAGATTCACCCTGTTCTTCGTTCTGTCTGTCTGTCCGTCCGTTGGCACCACACAGATGTAATTTGGAGAGCAGGTGTCTTCTATGATGAACCGCTACACAAACGTGAAGTGAAGTTATGAAAAAACAGGGGAGGCTCTCCATACATGTAACTGAAAGTCGAAAAAACACATTATGGGGATGATTTAAAACATTTTTAATTAATTTATTACGAATATTTACACTAACAAAATATGATTTTCAGCATTCTAATATTCCCTGCTATGGCAAAATAATAACTTTTTATAATATATTTCCGCTATTCATGACAACATCCTTATTGGGGATGTAGCAACCGCGACTGGTGAGCATGAGGTCCTCGGTTCCATTCCTAGGTCGGGCAAAGTCTTATTGGGTTTATCCTTTGTCAATTTCTCAGTAGTAGCCACGGAGTCTGATTTTATGTCCGGTGGATGACAATAGACTCGCCTCCTGTAACATGGGTCTTAAACATAACTATTTTTTTTTGTTTTTGAAAATACTATACATTATACTATATTTTTTTTTGAATATACTACTATACATATTACTATATTTTTTTTGAATATACTATAAAAAAACTATTATAATACACCTAACATTTATTTATGATAATTATGTACACGGCAGAGGCCTTACAATGGAAATACAGGCGGGGATCACAGTCGTGAAATTATGTAATGTTTAGTATTTAAAGCTGTGCGTCATTACGTAAAATTAAAACCTTTGTACACATTTTCCTCAAAATGTTGACTGGAAAAGTTTGGGGCTTTTGTGTATCGAGGCACGTGTACGAGTACGTAACTACAAAAGAAAAATCAGCTTCTGAAATCGGTGACATTTTGTTTGTTTGATTTCGTTTTTTTTTTGCAAATAAGTTTTTTTTATTTTTCTATTTTTAGTTGTAATAAGGATGCTATACAAATATTTACTACTAGCTGTTGCCAGCGGCTTCGCCCGCTACAACTCGAAAATTATCCCACGGGAAGATAAAATCTGTAAAAAAAAAAAAAAAAAACTATAAAAACTATCCTATGTGTTAATCCAGGTTATAAACTATCTGTGTATCAAATTTTATCCAAACCCGTTCCGTCTTTTTCGCGTGAAAGAGTAACAAACATCCATCCATCCATACTTACAAACTTTTGCGTTTATAATATTAGTAGGATCATTTAACATTCAACCAAGAAACCTTCAAGATTCCCTTATTATTGCTTTCAACTAGAGATGAAACGGATAGTAGTTTGGCCGGATACCGGATATTCGGCAAGCTACTATGTATTATATTTTTTTTCATAAATGGCAATATTTTGATTTAAATGGCAATATTTTTTTTTAAATTTTACTATCCGGCCGGATAGGCCGGATACCGGATATCCGTTTCATCTCTACTTTCAACTCCTAACCGTTGAGGAAGTACCTTCCATAATCTCATAATGACCTTAGTACCTACCTTCCATAATTTATTAATCTAATTCCATAATGGTAGATTCTTTCAGGTTATCTAGGTGAGCTCACCTAGATAACCTGAAAGAATCTACCATATATCGTGGTACCTACCTTGGGATACCCAAAAAAAGAATCTTCTATACCTATCGGTTCAGGCGTCTTCGAGTAATCGGTGAATATACATTAAAAAAAGATTCCGACGAATTGAGAACCTCCTTTTTTTTAAAGCCGTTTATTGAGATTTACCTTCTATATCATCAGGTCAACCTAATACCCTTAAAGAATACAACTATCGCTCCATAAGTAAATTTGAAATTCGGTCCACAATTGACGGAGATACCGGTGGACATATATAACAAAAAAAAAAACCACACACACAAATAGAGAACCTTCTCCCTTTTGGAATTTGGTTAAAAATGGCGTAGTTCGTTTACTGGTTACTTTGTACTGTGTTAGTATCTCCAGGTCGCGGGTTCATATCGTCAACGTGTTTTCTGATTGTCAGATAAGCTCAGCTCAGTTTGTCGCTCTATGTAAAACACTTGTTGTATTCAGTTGCTTCCGGTTAGACTGGAGGTCGGACTAGGTTAGACAGTTACTTATATCTACTGTACATATGAATTTAAATCTGATTGTACAGATACTGATACTGTTAGCCTGATCCCACTACTGGGCAAAGGCCTCTTCCCGTGACTTCCAGTTGTTTCAATCCAAGGCCAATGTGCTCCCGGGGCTCTAGTCTTGTCCAGATTGTCCCGCCAACTTCTACGAGGACTGCTGCTACGCCATCTGGTTGTGGCAGGGCTCTAAAAATTGAATTTTGCGCTCTTTTGCACGTTGGCAGACCTTGAGTTTGGACTTTTAAATTTTTGACAAAGACGAAATCTGGGATCCAAAGGTCAAAATGGAAAGAATGGACATGTTCATGATTTTTCGCTTTAGTGACAAGGGAAGGTCTACTTTCATAAGTTGTCTCATGGACCAGTAGCTCCTCCAGGCACTTTCGGTTCGTCTTGTGACTTCCTTGTCTTACCTAAATGAATCTAATCTATACTAATACTAGCTGTGCCCATGCGTTGCAATGCAATTTTTACTCACAACAGCTGACGACCTCAGACATTCTCAAGAACATCTCGAGATATTCTCAGAATAAAATAAAACATAAAAACCGGTCTAGCCATTTCGGGGGAGTTCGCTAGCAAATACTGTGATACGTGATAATAAAAGATTATTAGAATATTAATTAAAAACTGTTAAACAAACTAGCAACATACTATACATTTTAATAACTTTGTACACACGGCTACACATCAAGCTATACAAAACCAGTATAATCTGATCGTTCATTGTGCGAAAAGATCTAGTAAAGTGAGGCCAAGATTAACTGGTTTTGTATAGCTTGATGTGTAGCCGTGTGTACTAGCGAGCTTTGCGTTAGACCGAAGGGGGAGGTGGCCGAGTGGTATTCTTATTCTTTATTGCACACACATAAAATAACAAATATAAACAAAAATTACAATTATAAAGCTTATGTACAAAGGCGAGCTTAACCCAGAATTGGGTTTTCTTACAGCAAACCTAATTTCGCTAGCGAGATTTGCAAAAGAGGAGGAACACTTAATGTATGTGCATAACAATGTTACTTAAATTAAATAGACTTATAAACTAAACTACATACATACATTAACATATACGTAATACATAAAGTATATATATATAAACATACCTATAAAATCCTATATATACATACATACATATTGCTCATGTCAGGAAATGTTCCTTTACTCCCTTCTTGAACACCTCTAACGAAGGGCTATCCCGCAAGGAGTGTGGAAGTGAATTCCAAAGGCGCACCGCACGAACAGTGAATGATCCATCATACCGACTTGAGGAGTGAGGAGGGAAACGAAGGAGAAGAGATGATGATGAGCGACAAGGTTTACCTCTGGGAACGAGATACTCAAAGCGTTCCCGAAGATACGAAGGAGCTTTAGGATTGTGAAGAATGGAAAAGAGAAAAGAAAGAATGTGACAATCTCGACGCTGCCGAATAGGTAGCCACTTCAGCTGCTTCCGAAACTCCGACACGTGGTCGTACTTACGAAGCCCGAAAATGAAGCGGATACACAAATTCTGCAGACGTTCGAGCTTATTAAGAAGTTCCTCAGTCGCATCAAGATAACAGACATCAGCATAGTCTAGAAGTGGTAGAAGGAGAGACTGAGCAAGAGTAATTTTAGTTTCAAATGGCAGGAACTTCTGAAGACGCTTAAGAGACCGATACGACCAAAACATCCTCCTGCTTACTTCAGCAATGTGACCATGCCAGGATAGGTTGCAGTCCAAGAATACACCTAAGTCCTTAACTTTCTTGGAGTAGGCTATAGCGATACCATCGTACACAACAGGAGGGAGGGACTGATGATTCAGTAAATTGACGAAGTATCTGCCACCAATAATGAGAGCTTGTGATTTTGTTCGGTTAACTAACAGTCCAAAACTTTTAGCCCACTGTCTTATGTTTTGAAGATCATTATTGATGGCATCGATAGCTCCAGGAAGCTCTTCAAGTTTAAAATGTCGATAAAGTTGCAGGTCGTCTGCATAGAGATGATAATGTGACAGTAATACCTTGGTGACAGCGTTAATGAAAACGGAGAACAGAAGAGGAGAAAGGACGCCACCCTGAGGAACACCCGCAGAAAGATCGCACCAATGAGAGCAAGCCTCATTCAAGTGTACCGACTGCGAGCGACCCCGAAGATATGAATCAAACCATGCAATCACAGAAGGAGATATGTTTAGAGAGGAAAGGATACCTAAGAGTATGTCAAAGTCAACTGAATTAAACGCACTGCTAAAGTCTAATAGAACCAACACCGTAAGGAGTCGGTTTTCCATGGCCAATCGGATGTCGTCAGTAATTTTAAGAAGGGCAGAAACAGTGCTATGGCCAGGACGAAATCCAGACTGAAAAGGACTGAGCAGGCTATTATAAGAAAGGTAATGCGACAGTTGACTATTAACAACACTCTCAAGGACTTTGGACAGGATTGGTAGTATTGAAATTGGACGGAACTGGGTTACTGAAGAGGGATTTGAAACTTTGGGAAGAGGCAAAACGTAGGCCTTCTTCCAAGCAGTAGGAAAGGAGCCCATAAACAGGGAATAATTTACAATGTGTAACATAGCAGGAGTAAGATCATCCAGGATAGGAAGAAACATTTGAAGTTGAAGACCATCATCACCCACTGCTTTTGTAGAAATAGATGTAATGGCCCGCTTAATATCCCCTTCTGTAACTGGGTGAAAAGAGAAAGAAGTACATTTAGGCAGAGGAAGATTAGAGAGATTGTTTAGAGTGGAAGATTTAACGTTATCATCCAGAGTCACAGGTGATTTGGAGAAGTGTAAATTAATCGTGTTTAGGTCTATATTAAACGTGCTCTCATTCGCAATTTTGCCGATTCCAAGGGATTTGAGGAATTGCCAAACTTGTGCTGTGTTGGAGTGTTGAATTGTGTCGTGTATGTGACGCCTTTTAGCATCCCTACGATTCCCTACACATACGACCGCAGTGATTACGCAGTTTCTTATAGAGGGACCAGTTTTCATCGGTAGGGTCTCTTTTGTACCGCCTTTTCGCCTTATCCCTTAAAGACATCTGCTTTTTAATTGCATCCGACAACCAAGGAGCTGGAAGATGCTTCACCCTGACCTTTTTTAGTGGAGCATGTACATCAAAAAGTTTTAAAACTATTTTGGTAAACTCGGCCACCTTAGCGTCCAAGTCATTGCTGTCATAAACAGGAGACCAGTCAATATTGCTCGCATCCTCACCCAAACGCTCTCGATCAATGTTCTTGAAACTGCGTAGCAAGAGAAATTTAGATTTGCGTTTAGGAGGGCGAATTTTGTATGAAATAAATAAAAGATCGTGGTAAGAAAATGAAGCAGAAAGTTGCCCGTACGTAGCTACTTTGTTTGGGTCGGAAACTAGAATAAGGTCTAGAAGTGAGGGAGAGCAGCGAGGCGCATGATGAGTAGCGTTGAGCTGAAGGATGTGCATATTGACAGAAGAGACAAGGGACCTGAGTTTACGGCTGCGCACATCATCTTTGATCAGACAGGTGTTGAAGTCTCCGAGAATTATAGTGTGGTCATATAAAGAAGAAAAATTTTCAAGATTTGATTCAAAAGAAGCAAAATAATCAATATGACAGGAAGGACTATAGAAGACACCTAAAAGCAATTTTGTGTGATTAAAAGTTATTTCAATAAAAAGGTGTTCAGCAGATTTTGAATAGTTACTCGGAGACTTATCGAGAATTTTGTAAATAATATCTTCACGAAGATAGATGGCGACCCCCCCGCCACCCTTGCCCGTTCTGTCATTACGCACCAGCCTGTAGCCGGGCAACGAATATTGTGTTGAAGGAAGAGCAGGTTTAAGGAAAGTTTCAGAGACAAGAACAGCATGAATAAGATCGGAGTCAAATGAGGATAACAAATCAGTGTGATGGGCTGGAACACTTTGAGCATTAATATGGACGGCGTTGAAAAACTTGTTGTAGCATGAAAAGGTAGAAGAAAGCTGGTCGCGTATGTGCACAGAATCATCAGTGATCGCACTGGCATAGCTCTCGTCAGACGAACAAGAGGAAGAGCAGGAAACAAAACTGTCATCGAAAGTGTCTAACATAACAGATAAATAAATATATAATAAAATAAATATATATTATACTAAATTATTCAAAACTATCTCTAAAAAAAAAAAAAAAACAAATAAATAAAGACTAAAATAATTAATCCTCGATGCACCTTGCGTTAACTAAAGATTAAAATGCTCGTATCCAAGTCAATACAAAAATAAAAGGGAAGAAAATATTAAAGTTTCCGAACGAGCAAGTTACAATCATCGCTGTCACAGTCAAACTGTCAAAACAAAATCATGTCAATCACTAAAATATTCTCAGTGACCGACACAAAGAGAAAATTAAAAAGGATGCTACAAGCTACAATCTATACATGTTGTGTGCGATCATTTGGCCTGCCTCCGCGACCTCTTGTCCATAGCAGGGTTGCTAATAGGTGACGATGCAACCTTCGCAGCCGAATCAGCAGATGTAGACGCTGGGAACTGTGCAACTAGTTCTTGAAGTTCAGTAGATGATTCAATCTTTCGACGCGACTTGTCTGGTAGCATGATGACAATTTTGCCCTCAGAGGTCCAACACTGCTTCACACTAAAGTGTTTACGAGCGGCCAGAAACACGTCGTGCCTAGGCTTAGTTAGGAACTCCGAGAGAACCAGACCAGAACCCTTCAGCATTGTCTTGTTGCGCCATACCTCGCTGCGCAGGTTGTAGCAATTGAACCGAATAAGTAGTGGACGAGGCTTGCCTGAATTAACTCCCAGGCGATGGCAGGATGTGATGTCTGATGAAGAGACGTTGGTAATCTTCATCTTATCCGTTAAAGTTAGGACGGCCCGGGAAGTGCAATCTTCATCCTTCTGCTCAGGAAGACCATGTAGGAGTAGAACCTGCCTGCGAGACGCCATTTCATGCCGGTCTAGGCCCACAGTCAGCAACTCCATCTGAGCCTTCAGCGCGCTCAGAGTCTGCCAAATGAAGCACTTGAACTCCATGAAGTCCCGAGAGAGGCTGGCTATAGTCTTGTGAGGAGCCTCGTTGCTGCTGACATTCTTCAGGTCCTCTTCATAGGTGTCCATGCGTGTGGTGAATGTGGCTGACAGCTCCTCCATGCAGCTTGACAGCTTGGCATATAGGTCCATTTTGTGGAGATTTGTGTTGGTTCAATTTAGGGTAAAGGAGATTGAGAGTTTATAAGTGCAGTGAGTGCATCCGAGGATAAACTAAACTTTTAGTGCATATGCACTTATAAAGTGACAATAAACTATTTTAAATATTTATCTTTAAGAAGAGCTATTAAAACTTGTGTTCACTTTAAGCTACCCTCACAAAAAAAAAAAAGTGTATCGGCCACCCATAGTTGAAGGTCAGTTTGAACCGTGTTATTGGGTTTCTTATCAGGATGTTTTCAGTGGCAGTCTGGTTTTGAGCCCGGTGGATGGCAATAGTCTCGCCCCCTTTTTTATGGATTTCAATAAAATTATCGAAATGTGTATATTATTAGGTACTCCTCTGCCTAACGCTTCGGAGATTACAGGCGTAATTTCGTATTATGTGGTATGAACAAAGTAACTTATAAGTAATTTCTTCTGTTACTAAAGTACTTTACTAATCAGTAGAAAAATAGCCAAGCAAATATGAATAATCACATTTTATTGATTTTTTAATACCTCTTTGGTATTTTCTGTTAGCAAGCGTGTTTAGTAGACGGTCTTGGGTTTGATTCCCGAATCGGGCATTGCTTTTGGGTTTTGAATCATTAATATGCTCTCCCTTTTACTGTATGCCTTCTGGAGAATTTTGATACGTACTAGTTATATTTTGTGTATTATGATATTTAAAGTCCAGTCTTACCAAACTGTATTGTATCTGTACCCAGTACTTACTGGGTTGTGAAGGGCAGCGGGCAGTCGCTCTAAGTAATAAAGGGAAAACGTTCGAACATTGTACGTTACTAGCTGTGCCCTGCATGCAAAGAAAAAAAAAAAAAGAAAATATGCTTATTTAGCACATGCCACATGTGCACACAACAAACAATAAAATTTATAAAAAGAAACTAAACTGAAAAAAAAGTGTACACATACATTACTAACTACTACTACTTATGTGTATACATTACTAACTATGCCTGTGCCTAATGCGTTGCATTGCACCTTTTTCTTCCTACCCTACCTCCGATTAGGAGGGTGAAAAGAACTTTACGAACTATTCTCATACCTTCTGAAAATACAAACAAAATTTCATAAAAATTGGTCAAGCCGTTTCCGAGGAGTAGGGCAACTAACACAGTAACACGAGATTTTTATATAAATAGATGTGATATACATAGACTCGTATGTATTCAGCTGCGTCCGGTTAGACTGGAGGCCGACCACAACATACCTACTTGGAAAAAGACTATTTTTAAAGCTATTTATTGTATTAAATAGAGTAAACTAACTATGTATATACATTGCTAACTATGCCTGTGCCTAATGCGTTGCCCCTTTTTTCCATCGATCTACTTGCCCTATCTACGGCTGGGGGTAGAAGGGTCAAAAATTCATTTCAACCTGTTCATATACCTTACGTAACATAAAAATCGTTAGAGCCGTTTCGGAGGAGTGCGACCACAAACCAATCACGAGATATATTGTTACGACGGTCATCTAGAATCTTCGAGAAACCTCGCTAATAACTGTGAAGTACCTAAAGACTCGCGTAAATTCTAGTAGGGTACTGTAGGGTATAAAACATAGATAACAGAAACAACAGGAGATATGCCCTTTAGCCGAAAATGTATAGGAACCTGTGTCGTCAGTTCACACACGCAGAGCAGTAAAAACAATAGATGTACGCTGTCGCGGCCACACCCGCTTTTCTTGAAACATCACGTACTACACAATCAATTATAAACCATAACCCTTCAGACACAGCGTGTATTTACCATGCACCGCACAATTTACATAGTTATACATTTTGTTTTACGTAGACACTAGTGATTGACTAAATCAAAAAGTTATCGATTCTTCTATTTATTCTTCTACTAAAGCTTTTATGGGGTACTGAAAATAAAATAAATAAAAAACGATAAAATACACTTATATTTTCATACAATACTTTTTTACATTTTATCGGTTATTTAATGCCCGAATGCTGAAGTTCCTAGTTACCTATATTCCCATTAACTACTGATTTAATAAAAGATAACTCGAGTAATCAATGAATATTACCTATTTATTCAGTCAATAGTAAGCAATAAAAAGTATCTACATTCTATTTTCCGTATTGTTTACAATAATAAGAAAGCGTAATAATACAAGCGTTGTTATTTGTACCTATATTAACTTTTGTTGTTTGTTATATTTTACTAGCTGATACCCGCGGTTTTTTTCCGCGTGGATGTCTATTATCGCGACTAAAAGTAATATATTAATCTCCCACTTTCAAGCCCTTTTTTATTTTGGAGGTTGGGAAATCAACAAATGACTCCTCTCGCTCTGGGCACAACGTTAGGGAGTGTAAGACTTCTACTGACTAAAAACCACCCATGTTCCTTGTTAGCCCTATGTGTTGAAGCCGCGGTATCTCTTTCAACCCCTTACAACCTTTTTTTCGCAATAAAAAGTAGGCTATATCCTTTCTCAGGCTATATATTATTATAATTATGTGTACCAAATTTCATTTAAATCGGTTCAGTAGTTTTAGCGTGAAAGCTCGACAGTCAGACAGACAGACAGAGTTACTTTCACATAATATATAATATTAATAAGGATAATAGTAAGGATTAGTCAATACATAATTATTTTAAGTAGTAGTAAAGATTATTGGTTTTTCTTATCTACATTTACGACAACTCTCAGTAATGCTATAAAATACGCAGTTCCTTACAGTATAGTAACAAATTGTGTCTAAAATAATTAATTGTATCATGCATAGTCGTACCTAATAAGCAGGATCATCGTATAGAATATCGACAACCACAAACATCACATCTCTAGCTCTCAAAAACTGACAGCACCCGCTTTTAGAAAATATTGTGTGAGTGAGAGCATCAGTAAAACACCTATCCATTGCGCTATTAGATCAGCCAACTCACTGGTCGATTTGTACTAAGCAAGCAATGGTTTTTGTTCTTATTGAAAACAATTGATTTTGTTTTTCATCATGTTTCTCGTATCACGAAGTAATGTTTTAATGAATTTAATATGAAAAACATTAATGTTATAGTACTTATGTGTGAAATGAGATACCATCTTTCGTGTAATTCACAATACAGCTATTATTTTCACAAACATTCACTGAACAACGCGGCATTTTGTAAAAAATCACGAGCAGTGAAGACGTCGCAAGTTGACATTCGACTCATTATGGAAAGTGGCATCAGGCCGCGTCGCAGCCAAATGAGTTCGCATGTACCACGCCTCCTTGCCATATCTCCTGTTGTTTCTGTTATCTATGGTATAAAAGGACCGATTGAGGACGAAGTGCGTTAGTTCACTTTTAAGCGAGACAACAGTACAAGTCTGACACTCCCCTTCGCTCTGCCCAAGAGCGTGGGGGGGTCATTTGATGATTTTACACCCAACAAAAAAAAAAAGAAAAAAGGCCCATAATTGAAGGTCGGTCCGTCACAACTGTTCAGAAAAAATTAAGCAAAACGTCATGAGGAAACTGTTATGTCTAAGAAACAAAAGGCACAACATTAAATGGCCTTACTAAACTCCGCCATTTTATTTATTTTTCATAGTTGTGGCCATGCTTATAACCTATTTCTATATATATTGTGTGGTGGCGTATCTTTGATTATATGCATTACTAACATTATTAGTTACGAATCGTTTGGGTCTGGATCCCCAAGATACAGACTTACGTCTAGTTTGGGGTTCACCATCCAAATTGCTATGTTATATGAACTTGGTTATTAATAAATAATTTGAATTTGTGTAAATTGAATTTGAATAATTATATAAGAATTGAATCCCTATTTCCCTTGGTCACGCGTGAAAGGCTGGACAGATAACGAAAATGTATTTTTTTTGTTGTGTTTATTTATGTCAGAAGGAGGTTAAAATGAAACAAATAATTAAGTTTAACAAAACTCAATGACCATTTCAACTTATCTAATGTACCTAGTACCTAGTAGGTACTAGGTACATTAGATACCGTGTACGACGAGTAGTACGTATTAGTTACCTAGTAAGTAGGTAGGTATTCAGTTTAGTATGTAGGTTAGTAGGTATGTATTAATACATGCATATACATACATTAATACACAAGTAGGTAGGTAGGTAAGTAAGGTAGGCGGCGATAAATGCCGACCTGAACATTATGTAAGTATAGGAACCCCTTCCAACTTGCTCCTTTAGTTTTGTCTATATTCCTAAGTCTCTTTCATGTTCCCAGTGCTTCGCTAAAGAAACTAATTCCTAAACTTTCCATTCTCAGGTAGAATTCCACCAGCCTGACCTGCCGATCTTGAACCGGGACAACATCGGGATCGTGGCCAAGTTGGTGCCCCGCGAGATGCCCGGCTATCCGCTGGTGGTGGCCACCACACACCTGCTGTACAACCCCAAGAGAACTGATGTGAGGCTGGCGCAGATGCAGGTCTTCTTGGCAGAGATCGATCGCTTCTCATACTACGATAATGGGGATGAGTAAGTAAAAATAATAATAATAATTGTTTATTTATCAAGAAGGTACAGATGGTGCGAAAACAGAACTTAAACTAGTAACAGCAAGATAGTTTTACAAGTTTATGAACTATATCATAATATAATAGAACATGTTTATATTTATTTATTAATAATTATAAACAAACGCGACACTGCGACACTTGCGACACTCCCATCATCCACCGCGCTTCGCTCTATAATGAATGACGCATCGTTCCGTTTGGCTACGAGTCTACGCTTTGGCGTACCCTGTGCTCCGCATTGATGTCACTGCGGTGAAGCTGTTGACAACCTCGGACATCATGGCCTGTCCTGTGTTATAGCGCTGATCGCACGCCAGTATTCGCCGCACCCTTGCCATCGCCGGTGTTCCAGTGGTTGTAGAACGGTACGTGAAGATGAGAAGAGACCAGATGGCATGACGTTAGTGTCTTTAATGCCTGTAGCACACCTCCGCTGCGAAACAACAATTGCGAAACCGCAGTGCAAGTACGTAGCACTCGATTCGCTTCGATTTGATAAATCTGACAGTTATTCTCGATAAAATGAGCTTTTATCGAATCGATGTCGCAAGTACGTAAATAATATTTTAACGATCGGTAGATAACTCTAAAATTTAAACGATTTTATCGAAAATGCAAGTACGAAACGACATTTTGACAGTTTAACATTCCGCCCACGATAAATCTTGTCGACGCGTGTTACGTACTTCCAAATTCGATAACAAGCTCGATAAAACTGACAACGATAACGATCTCGATGTCTTATCGATGCAAAGTTCGTACTTGCACTGCAGCTGCGCGAGTTTCGCTGTACAACAGTACTATACGGTCAACGGGCGGAGATGTAGACGGCTCCTGAGCAAATGAGCGAAATCGTGTTAGAAAGAGACAACATCATAGTCAGTTTTGTACGTTAGAGCAGGGAGGGAATTGCGCTCCTGTTTCGCCTCCAAAGAACTTACAACTCACAGCGAAACTATTGCGGTTTCGCCCTTTGAGTTTCGCGGCGGAGGTGTGCTACAGGCATAAAGGTGGTTAGTCCTTTGCGCTAGCCTGGGTGTCGACACAGGTTGCATCCCACACGAAACCATCTCACGTTGCCAAGGGCGTGGACTAAGCGGGCGCTGGTGCAACGGTCGCCGTAAACATTTTTTTGTCTAAGTTTAAAACAGTCAGACTCGTACACGCGTAGCTGTTGAGTGCAATCTAGCTTATTTTGGATGTTGTAGTTGACTTTTTCCACGCAGGGGTACTATGACTCGGTCTTCGGACATTCTGTCTCATAGAATATGGTCACTCTGTGGTATCGACGTCTGGATAAGCCTCTGGCTCGTGTAGATCCGGATACGTTGATGGTCGTTGGGATGTCACCGCGACTCGCGACTCGGTCGATCAAGAAATTTTATGAACACAAACTTAGGTTAAGCCGAAATATTAAGTTTTATTTTCATACCCATCTTTACCTGTAACAAATAGATAATCATCATCATCCACAGACCGAATTCACCCACTACTGGGTAAAGGCCTCACTTTACTGGTGCCAATCGCCACGTTCTTGTGCCAGTCTCATCCAGGTTTTTCCCTCGATGGCAACTATATCGTCTGCCCATCTCGCCGCCGGGCAACCTACATTCCTTTTGCCCGTTCTTGGACGCCATTCGGTAGCAGCCTTACTCCACCTGCCATCTCTGCGTCAAGACAAGGTGCAGAGCAACGACCATACAGCCACTAGACGCCTAATAACAGGCGACAAATGTCTGTCAACACATTAGGGCTATAAATCTTATAGCCGTCGTCAGTCACAAAGTTCGCATTAGTTTCGACCACACCTGTGAGCCGTAAACACTTCCGCACTACACCTTTGAAAATTCGAGAAAAAAAACATAATATGGCCCCGTGTACAGTACGTTGGTGTGATAAAGAAAGCCGGACTTCAAGTTTCCTGAAAGACGGTATCACATTTCATGGGTAAGTTAATGGTTCCTTAATCTAAATAAAATTAATTTTCTGACATTATTTTTCGGAGTTCATCTTATACTGGTCATACTTGTATGCAGTGCACATTCTTGGAGCGCGCGTTGATGTCTTTTATGATTGCATCTCTTTCTTTTGAGAGTATTTTTTTTGCCATCTCTTTTCCTCGATTTTAAGTAAAAATAATTAGTGATGCTCCAAATCGCATGACCACCCCTGTTATCGATAAAGCAAAAAAACCTAACTATTTAAGTAAAAAATATATTGTTAGTAATTAAAAATTACAACAGGATACAGCTAACAAATTGTGAAACTTTAACGATTAATTTTAGATACCCACACGATCCAGATTTAAAAAAAAAATGGGCAATTGCAACCAAGCGATTTTTGAATGTTCTTACATGATTCTATCGTATTCAGAATAAAGAAGGTACTTAAATGCAAGTTATTTATGTAAATTGTAAATACATATTTTATTAAATACAATTAAAAAATATCGATACGTTCTTGTTTGATTTAAACCTGTCTCATCGATATGAAATGCAATGACCTTGAAAGGGCCAATCAGAATGCAGTACCCCGTTCCCCCGCACCTCAGCGAGTTGACAGAATTTGTTTCGTGCGTTAGATCAAGTATTAGGCGTCTAGTGGCTGTATGGTCGTTGGTGCAGAGAGATAATTCAATACTAAAATGTGTATATTCTTTTGTTTTCAGATCAGGACACCTCCCTATAATTATGACCGGAGATTTCAACTCAACACCGGACAGCGCTGTTATAAGACTGCTAGACAGGGGACATGTTAAGTAAGTTAATTATTAAATAACATATGTAATCCCCGGAGCTCGTGGCTTAATAAGAACTGCCACTCGGGTCGATCTTTAGGTAAAGCTGTGCTTGCCTAGGTCGGTCTGTGGATGGGTGACCGCCCGACATACCGAGTTTCCTCCGTGCCTCGGAAAGCACGTTAAGCTGTTGGTCCCGGCTGCCATATATAGATCTTTGGCAGTCGTTACAGGTAGTCAGTGACCTGAAATTCTGAAATTCCAGTCTTACCAAAGGGTATCGTATTACCTAGTTAACTGGGTTGTGGGGGTCAGATAGGCAGTCGCTCCATGTAAAATACTGGTATTCAGCTGCATCCGGTTAGACTGGAAGCCGACCCCAATATGGTTGGGGAAAGGCTAGGCAGATGATGATGTAATCCCCGAAGGGTTAGGCAGCGGTGAGCCTAATAGAACACCAGCATTTTACCAGTTATGTTTAAGTCCCATGCAATAGCGGACGACACACCACCAATTTTCTGACTCTGAGCTGCTACTGTTAAAATCTTGACGAAATACCCAGTCGATGTACTTTTGCCCAACCCAGAAGTAAACCCAAACACAAAAAAGCCACCCTCATTAAATTTACAAGAATTCTTAAAAATAGGTTAGGCTAAAACACTAGGAAGTGTCGATGGGTGGGCGTTTTGGGGAACTGTCTCTTGTAAATATAATTAAGCAAATTTATTCCATATTTTCTTAACAATTTTTTTTTTTTTTTTTTTAAATAAGTAAAGTAAATAATGACGTTCGAAAAGTGCTGATTATCAGCCTAGTTTGAATAAATGACTTTTGATTTTTTTTTATTTTTTTTTTTGTTAAGAAAGTCTTGAAAATATCGATGTCGCTACAAACACAGGGCTGGTAGGAGTTCACATTCATCACACATTTTTTATTTTGGTTTTAGAATTAATTAGTTAGAATTTCCAGCGCCATGCCATACCGGGACGGTTCAGACTGGCGGCGGATAGGCGTGACTGACAGCTGTCAACACCTGTCAGTGTTCCTCAACAGAGAGCAGGGCCGCGACACAAACTTCACTAGCACAAAGGTGAGCTACATATCAGTGACAACAGTAGATAGACTAGATGACTGCTAACTGGGTACTTGACTATTTTTTTTACTAGAAATCTGGAAACACTAAATAAAAAAATAAGCAAAAGTAAAAAAACTAGTGTAATATCCTAAAAAAATCCCTTAGTTTTAACCTATTTAATAAAATGACTTGCTAGACAGCGCAATGAAGATGTGACGTCATAACTCATACCGCCATAGTTACGTTGTACTTTGTAGAAATGGCTGTTTTGCGCGACAAGGATAGAAAGTGCCCCACCAAAAACTTAGTACTAAAAATGTTCGAGTTGACGAGCAAAATGGGTTCAGAGTCAGATTTTTCGATTATGTTTTTTTATGTAGTCTAGATTATTAGTGTCATACGAACAAGATTCACAATGCACTAATTCAATGAAATGTTCTATTATTGCAATAAATTCAATTTCAATTTGCACGCGTCGCGCAAAAATCTGTCACGGCACTACAACAGGCGCATGGCAGGAATATACGTGTCTGTGTTGCTTGCGTTTACGCAGCTCTTAGTACGTTCATCCATTACAAAATCTGGTCTGCCCAGCGCTTCGTGTTTTTGTATGAACAATATGATTAATATCAGGACAGGACAAATGTTTGTGTGATGAGCACGATCATTTGTTCTGTGTCTGGGTGTAATTTATCTATAATATGTATGTATTTAGAAATATATAAGTATGTTTATCAGTTGTCTAGTACCCATAACACAAGCTCTGCTTAGCTTGGGACTAGATGGCGTTGTGTGACAGTTGTGGATATTTATTATTATTATATTATATTATCATAAAATGTTCTTCAGTTATACAACTCAGAGTCCAGCGCCAGCGGGCCGGAGGCCCTGGCGCCCACCTTCATGGACGAGTTCACCCACATGTTCAACAGCAACGAACTGCGCCACTCGCTCAAGCTCGCCTCCGTCTACGAAAGCCGCTACGCAGCCACCACCTTCCAGGACTATTGGGTCACCGTCGACTATATCTATTTTAGGTAAGTTGTTTTATTGTAATGTTACACACCCATCGATTCTCGGGTCGGACAAAAGAGTGCTATTGGGAATTTCCCAATAGTAGTCCGGAGTTTGGAAGTTGGCGGTATTATTATACCGCCAAACACAGCCGCCAGCTTAACCTTTTTAGCGCCACAGTCACGTATAGACGACAAGCCGAACAAGCAAAAAAGTGCCCTAAGTCTATCGACTTAAGGTACTTTTTGACTTGTCGTCTTACTTGAGCGTGGCGGTCAATGGGTTAACATGCTTTCCGAGACCCAGGGGTATTCCCCTGGGTCTCGGAAAGCATGTTAAGCCGTTGGTCCTGCGCCTGAACTCTCTTCGGTTGTGTCGGATTGCCGTCCTATCGGACTATGAGGGAAAAACGAATAGAGAGTGCACCTGTGCCTGCGCAATGCGCATCTAGATAACTTGGGTATGGAAGTAAAAACGTTGTTTGCACAGAGAAATTTTTTATTCAAGTGAATGACACAAGTCATTATAAAAACACACATGTTCGAATATCAATTTGAACAGTTGTTGTCAACTAATAAGTTTTAGTGCTGGGCCACACTGGCAGCGCGGTGCGGGGAGCGGCGCGGGTGCGGCAACGCGCGCGTTTGTGCTTTCCGCAGTCGACTGCGACTTCGTTCCGAATGTTGTATTGTTCAGTGTTTGTCAAACTATAATATGGATGAAGAAGATTTGTTTTTACTGGAAAATTCTTACTATAAATGGCATATGATAAAAGTGAAAAAATAAAATTAATTTAACCAGAGAAAATGAAGGAGAATTTTGCACACTCTATGAAAGAATGCGAGAGCATTTTTTTAATTTTTTTTTGTATTGACGATGTTCGACATCCACAGTGCAGGTCGTGCTTGAATAGCACGTAATAATTCTTCAGCATTTAATTGTGAAGACGCCATCACAAGAACGCGCGCGATAGCTAGAATAGTTTGAGATACCCGCTCCCGCGCGGTTTATCGCTTGCCGCCCCGCGCACTCACTGCGGCCACTTGTATGAACGAGCTATGGCACGAGTTGCCCGCGCGCTCCCCGCGGAAACTAGCCCGCGCCGCTTCCCGCGCCCGCGTGCCCACTATGGACACTCAAATGAAGTTCCATACGTTTGAGTATGTCGAGCCGCGCCCGCCCCGCGCCCGCGTTTGCAGTCTGGCCTCACACTAACAGAGTAACATAAAACCTTTTCATTTCAGTTGCCGCAGTTATTTGAAACTGGTAGAACGGCTACGACTGCCCACGGAATTGGAGTGCGAAGTCCTCGGGCGCCTGCCCAACCAAGTGTACGGCTCCGACCACCTCGCGCTATCGGCCATCTTCGAGCTGAAACCTGCCCGTGCCACTGTATAGACACCATACACTTTGTGAGACTCCGGCCACCTTCCACACTTGTAAGACGCTCCCTCACCGCGAGCCTGTAGTATAACAATTCAAGATTCGATTACAGGCACGGGAGCTCCGTTTTAGATCATATCTGCACCCATGGACTGGTATTCTCGAAAGATTTGGCTTAGTGAAATATTCTTGACTACGATAAGCCCGGGTACTTAGCGCACGAGTATTAATATGTATACACTTATCAGATTCGAAAAACGTTTTTCTCGTGGAGTAACAATAGCAATTAAATGCTCAATAATGTGTATACTTATTAGTACTCGTGTGGTCGTGGTTACTGTAAGTTTTTTTTGTTTTAACAGGATACTGGATTTAATGAATAGATCGACATTTTCTTGCTGTTGTAAACTCATACCACATTATCAACTTAGTGTTCCTAGAACACTCACGTAGAAAAGTAATAACTGTCTAATATTGGAAATTAATTCTTGTCTTTAATCAAGTACCGGTAGTTATCAGTAGAATCTAATTCAGGACTTGAAATTCTTGGTGTCTGTTTACGTAATCATAGTACTAATCCTTTATTGATATACTTTTTAGAAGTATAGATCTTGCAATTCAGGTCCGGTGCAAAGATTACCGTTTCGTTTTGACACACATGTCGCTGCTGCCTTTAGTGATACAGCATACGGTCGGCGTGTGACAGATAGAGCTTGATACCGGGTAAAACGGGGTAATAGAGATGTATAGTGAATCGAGGTAAAACTTAGAAAGGGATTTTAACGTTGAATTTGTATGTTACCAATAAGTACTTAATTTTATTTTCTTAATTATTTAGAGACTTACCATATAAATTCAACGTTAAAGTTTTGTCTAAAATTTTTACGGTACTGACACTTTTCACGCGGCATAAATACGGCGAGAGCAAATCTAAAGATTTGGATATGAGTACGTTTGGATCTCACTACAACCCGCATGTGATCCTAGTTGCAAGACCTACTCATATACGCTATATTCCTAAGCTGTGCTTCAATTTATGAATGTTTACATTTTCCTTTTTTATAGATTTTGCTAGTTATATACGAGAATTACAGTTTCATGCATAATACGTAATATTTTTATGATTCATAGCCAATTTTACAACTTTATCTTTCAACTGCATGTGGTAGTATTTTTGAAGTCTCACAGAAATAAATGTATGTTAGTGTAAATATTATATTATCTTGTATAAAATGGAGAAAATAATTGTAAGGTTCGACGAGGCTTAGTGGTGAAGGCGTGACGATTACCCCGCGACTTAACCAAACAAGTTGGTTGCGCCGGTATACGGTATAACTGGAAAGTGCACTCTATTCGCGTATTTTACACCGAACAAAACAACTTGACGGGTTCACCAATTGGTTTGGTTAGGACGCGGCTATAACCGTATAAACGAAAATCTTAAGTATTTTGTGTTGTTGTATATTTTAAATGACTAAATTTACTTGAAAATTGGAGTACTTGACATAAAAGCTGAATTTGGTGAAAAATAAATCAATGGACGTTTTATTCATATTGTAATATGATCCTGCAACACGATTAGACGTGAATTAGCGTGTTTCTTTTGTATAAAGGGTGTAAAAGTACCCTTAACGAACCGAAGGGCATTTGTTCTCCCCGTCACTGCGATCATGTTTTGTTCTAGACCATACCAGGGAACCCCCTAGTTACGGAGATATTGGGGGTCAAGTTCCAAATTTTTCACAACTGTTTTTGTAAATAAAGCATCCACTAGCACAATGTTTTAAGAGTGCTACATTGAGTTTTACCGTATAATGATTTTTCACCAAAAAAAAACCGTTTCCCAGCAATAAATTTTTGCGTAGGGCTACTTAGTTTGATGTATAGTCGACCAAGAAATTGGTTTACCACTCTAAGGTTGAATATCATTTGCACGTACAAAACATCAAGTGCTATTTTCACGTCAGAATCTGTCAATCTGTCATCCTTAGCGAATAATTATGTTACTGGGAGATGTCATCAAAAGTGGTAAACCAATTTCTTGGTCGACTATACATAATGCTTACCTAGTTGGCGGTTTCGTGAAAGGTTCGTTTACACCCTGTATTATTAGCTTTCAAAGCAGTAGTTGGTATTTTAGGGCCTTATCATACTAGCGGATTGCGAGCGTCTTCAAAGCGGAGCGGGGGCGCAACGAATTCGTTACGGACACACAACGAACAGGCCGCGGATGCGAAGCGAATTCGTTGCGGACGCGCAACGGGTTCGCCGCGAACAGTGTATGTGTATTGTAGTGTGCAGTGTATCGGCGATAATTTGCTACACACACGCGACGGTAACGTAACGAATTCGCCACGCGTCCGCGACGTTTCGCTGCGCAGCCGCGGGGTGTTCGCGACGCATTCGCTGCGCGTCCGTTCCGCCCTGCATCCGCTTCCAAACCCCTAGTGTGATAAGGCCCTAAGTGTAATTGCAACTCGCATCTAAATGTCTCCGTACAAATGTGTAATGCCTACACGGTCAAAATGTATGGAAAAGCAGTTTCTTTTATTTCCTTTGTAAAAAATATTTATAGGTGTCCGGTCCACCCAATACAATCCGGACACTGGTAGCTCCACTGTCAAACAGCTACCTAGTGCATAAAGAGGACGGAAACATATCTCAGTGTAAACAAGAGCCATGTAACGAATATGGACCTTAAAGCTGAAGAGTTTGTTTGTTTGATTGTTTGTTTGTTTGTTTAAACGCGATAAACTCGGGAACTGCTTAGTGGATTTGAAAAAATCTTTTTGTGTTGGATAGTCCATTTATCGAGGAAGGTTATAGGCTATATAACATCACGCTACTGCCAATAGGAGCGGAGCATAAATGAAAAATGTTGCAAAAACGGGAAAAGACAATTCCTTTTTGAGAGTTTCCGTTGCGTGCGCTGCGAAAACGGATATCATGTATGAAGTAATTGTTCCTCTTTAAAAGTTCTAAAAAAAAGTCCGCGACAGCATGTCTATCTTTTAAGATTGACTCACTGTAACCCTTTTTTTACTATTAAAATGTTAGGTTAAAAAAAAATAAAAAGAATATTCCGATCGAATTGAGAACCTCCTCCTTTTTGGGAAGTCGGTTAAAAATAAATTGCGAAGCTTATTTAACCCTTAAGGTATTAATCTATATCTAAATAAATGTGTTCGTTAGAACGAAAATTTAATATAGAATATTTGTGCCTTTTACTCTTATTTGTTTAAACAAATATCTTAGAAGATATCGCAATGTAAAAATATCCGCGCGGAAAAATAATTTCGCGCGTTGCGTCGTAATGTAGGTACAGGGGATTCTGGCTGGCCTCCGGGAAATTCAAAGGGTAGTATTTAAACGAGTGACTGTAAATGAAAATTTTAAGTTACAAAAATAATTAATCTAGGTCACAGAATTACTAAGTGAGCGACTGACTGTGAGCGACAAGAAATCAACAGAACAGCAATTTACAAACATTAATTTGAGCTACTTAAAATACAAAATGAGTAGCTTCATAATTTTTGAGCGACCCAATATTTGTATGAGTGACAACGTAACGTCCTGCATTTTTTTCAATATTTGGCAAATGATTTATTAATACTGAACGGCATTTTATCTTAAATGAAGTGTTTCGATTAGAAAAATCACTTTGAAAATTACTATAATGAGTAGAGTAATGACCACACTTTTTTTTTGAAAATGTTCGTATGAAATAACTATTTGAAGAAACACTTTTAGCTAAGAAATTTAATTATTTAAGGGTAGGTTGCATGTATTCCGAAAAAATAAAGCAATATGTATTTACTTAAATCAAATGAAGGGTTCTCTATTGTGTCACCTAACTTTTTTATCCATAATTTAAAATGTCATAACTTTTTTTGTCCTAATCATCATTTGTCCGAATGATAACTTACCCGAACTAAATATCACATAATATCACATGCCATAAAATTGAAATCCATAAATATAATATGACCTAAATCCATTTGTCTTATATATTACAATCAATAATATACGAAAGACATAAAAACGTTTTCCATAAAAGTTTTAAGTCCTAAATTAAAATAACATAATGTTTATTTATCATAATAATATTATTAGAACAAAGTATAACAAAGCTTTTATTCACGTTACTCATACATGCAACACATGTACTCCATGACGCGCGCTCGCTTCGCTCGCATATTATATAACACTAATATCTTCTGTCCCCGAAGTGCCGGGCCTCCGCCGGCCTCCTTCGTCGGCCTACGGCCCGGTGCCCATGCCACCCATAAAGGATACTGGTGCGAGACGGTGATTCATCCACTTAGCGTACGACTAGCAACAAACAATCTGTAGTTTTCATTTAAAAAAGTTATCAAAATAATAAACATAAGACCTCAAATAGAATATCAGTAAACATTAATCATTAATAAAGCAGCTTACAAAACTTTGCTCAATCTGAACTTTTTAGTAGTATAATATGTAAAACCTCAATTGGAAAAATCGTCTCTATCTTAATATTTAAGTTACCCTTTGTGTATTTCTAGTCGCTCACTTAGTTCAGGCCGATCGGCCTCCTACCAGTCCTAGGCAAAATCCTCGAGAAGATGCTCGTAGCTAGGCTTAAGTGGCACCTGATCCCGCGGTTTAGTACTCGCCAGTTTGGTTTTATGCCACAGAAAAGCACCGAGGACTCCCTCTGCACCATGATGCAACACATCAAAGCAAAGCTGAGTGAAAAGAAGCTGATCACTGTTGTGTCACTGGATATAGAGGGAGCCTTCGATAGCGCATGGTGGCCGGCCATCAGAACCAGACTGGCGGAGGAAAAGTGCCCGGTGAACATCAGAAGGTTAATCGATAGCTACCTGACTGGTAGGAGCGTCGTAGTACGATACGCGGGTGCCGAGTGTCAGAGGGACACGAACAAGGGGTGTGTACAAGGGTCCATTGGCGGTCCGATCCTATGGAACCTGGTCCTAGACCCACTGCTGAAGGAATTGGAGGAGCGTGGCGTCCACTGCCAGGCCTTCGCCGATGATGTTGTGTTGATCTTCGACGGTGACACAGCGTTGGAAATCCAGAGGCATGCCAATGCCGCCCTCGAGCATGTTCGGGGGTGGGGCATCAAAAACAAGTTGAAATTTGCACCACACAAAACTTGTGCAATGGTGATAACCAAGAAGCTAAAGTTCGATGTCCCGCTCCTGAGCATGGGCGGGGTAGACATTGGCATGTCAAAGGAAATCAAAATACTGGAGCTCACCGTCGACCACCAGCTCACTTTCAACACCCATGTCGCAAACGTTTGCAGAAAAGCTGTAAACATCTATAAACAGCTGGCGCGTGCGGCCAAAGTGAGCTGGGGCCTTAACCCGGAGATCATCCACACCATCTACACGGCAGCAGTGGAGCCAGTAATCTTGTACGCGGCGAGCGCTTGGGCGCCGGCGGCCAAGAAGATCGGGGTGCAGAAAAGTCTCAATACGGTCCAACGAGGATTCGCGCAGAAGATCTGCAAATCCTACCGCACCGTATCGCTGAACGCATCCCTGGTGCTGGCTGGGATACTCCCACTCGACCTCCGAATTCAGGAAGCAGCCGCTCTGTACGAGGCAAAGAGGGGTGTGCCACAGCCAGCACTGGCGGGCAGGGAGGTGGAGCGGGTTGTGGGATTTGCAGAGACTCCACACCCGGCGAAACATATTGTTACGAGCTGGGTATGGGATAAATAAAATCACTACCAAATAAACACACGAATTAACTTTATTGCTCACAATACACTTATACACAATCACTTCAATACTACTGAACACTTAATCGCACTAGATTTCTCTTCGAAGCTTCCGTTGTCTCGCTTAAAAGTGAACTGCCCAACTTCGTCCTCAATCGGTCCTTTTATACCCCAGCAAACAAAAGATATTCGAGATAATTCTCTATTATTCAAGAAAGCATCTACAAAGAAACATTCACAAAAAATAAACTTAAAGATAAAAGAACCGACAAGGAAGAAGTTACTTTACGCCCTCGGCATACGGTCGAAATTACAATGTCAATTGCCGCTGGCGTCGCGCGTAGGCTGACCTTGAAATACAATGTAACTATACCTACTACGGAAATAGGTACCTAAAAGAATGAACTCGTATTTTCTAGGTACTACACAGTTATTAGCGCGGTTTCTCGAAGATTCTAGATGACCGTCGTAACACTGCCCCCTCCTTAGACATGCTCGTCCCGAGCATCATTAGTCCCGTAATATCGCGCCAGTCGGTCCACATGCACAACCTTAGGCGCACCTCGCGGACCCTTCTGTATTCGGTAGGTGACATCGTTGATCCTGGTCACAACTCTGTATGGTCCATCCCATTTTGCTTGCAATTTTGGAGACTTTCCCTTGCTCCGCACTGGGTTATGCAACCACACCAGCGAACTTTCGTCGAAACCACGACTGTTTGCCTTCCGGTCATAACGAGTCTTCATCTTCTCAGACATCTGTTGCCCGGATTGCCTGATATGCTCATACACATCATTTAACTTGTTACGCAGGTCATTCGCGTAATCCGTTACACTGCGTGGGACATCAGGGGGAGTTCCAGTAATTAAATCTGCAGGCAACCGTAATTCCCTTCCAAAGTTCGCGAAGGCTGGAGTTACAGTCGTACTTTCGTGAACTGCACTCCGATAGGACAGAAGAAACGGCTGTATGTGCTTGTCCCAATCCCTTTGCCTGCTTTCCACGACTTTAGCCAGATATCTCTCCAATGTCTGGTTGAATCGTTCCACCATTCCATCAGATTGTGGGTGGTAAGAGGTGGTCCTGGTTTTGTGTGTACCCATCAATCGACAAGTCTCCTGAAAAACTTGCGATTCAAAATTCCTTCCTTGATCGCTGTGAATTTCTAAGGGTACTCCAAAACGACAGAAGACTTCCTGAACCAATTTATCTGCGACTGTTGTGGCTTCTTGGTTAGGAATGGCGAAGACTTCTGGCCACTTTGTGAAATAGTCCATGACAACCAGGAAGTACTTGTTTCCGCTGTCACTTTCTGGAAATGGTCCCGCAACGTCCAGTGCTATCCGCTCCCAGGGAGCTCCAACGTTGTACACTTTCAATGCACCTCTGCTTCGTGTGTGGGGTCCCTTCACAGCCGCACAGCTGGTACACTTGCGACACCAGTCTTCCACATCATCTCGACAGTGGATCCAGTAAAAGCGCTCTCTGATTTTCAGTAGAGTCCTTTTTACCCCCATATGTCCTCCTGAGCATCCATCATGGTAGAGCCGTAAAACATCCGGTACCTTAGCTTTAGGGACAACCATTTGTAGATGACAGTTGTCCCCTCGAGCGTTTTCCCATTTACGGCACAAGACTCCATCCTGGATCTCCAAACTGTTCCATTGTGCCCAATAACTCTTCGTGATGGAACTCATCGCAGCCACATCACTCCACTTGGGCTTCGGAGCACCAGCTTTGATCCAGTCGAAGATTGGCTTGATGTCCGAGTCACTTTGTTGAGCCTGTTGTAGAGTCTCCTTCCATTCATCGCTGAGATCCGTTCTAAGCATCCTCACGGGCACTACTTCCTTAGTCTCTTGCCTGGCACAGTGCTTGCAGTCTTCAGGACAAGGTCTTCTTGACAAGGCATCTGCGTTACCGTGAGTTCTCCCACTGCGATGTTCGGTTACAAAGTCAAACTCTTGCAGAAGTTCAATCCATCTCGCCACTTGCCCCTCTGGATTCTTAAACTGTAATAGCCATTTCAATGCAGCATGATCGGTTCGTAGCTGGAATTTACGTCCCAACAAATATTTACTGAAGTGCTGCAATGTCTTCACTACGGCGAGCAACTCTCGTCTTGTTACACAGTAATTCCTTTCTGGTTTGGATAAAGACTTGCTGAAGTAAGCTATAACAATCTCCTGATCTCCTTTCCGTTGAGATAACACGCCCCCAATTCCAGTATTACTTGCGTCTGTGTCGACTATAAAGTCATTTTCAGTGTCAGGATATCCCAAAATAGGAGTGTTGCACAGACATCCCTTTAATTCTTGAAATGCGGCGTCGCAGTTCTCATCCCAACAGAATTGTTGCTTTTCCTCAGTGAGTCTGTGTAGAGGTTTCGCAATGTCGGCAAAATTCCTCACAAACCGGCGATAGTAGGAGCACAAACCCAAAAATGCTCTGACCTGTGTCTTGTCTTTCGGAACTGGCCAATCCTTGACGGCAACTACTTTCTCTGGGTCTGTTTGAACACCTTCTCCCGAAACTATGTGTCCTAAAAAGTTCACTTGCTTTCTGAAAAACGAGCACTTTTTCGGACTCAACTTCAGGTTTGCTGTTTGGATCTTCGACAGCACTCGGTTGAGGTTTCTAAGGTGATCTTCAAACGTACGGCCCACAATGATTATGTCGTCTAGATAGACAAGACATGCGTCACCAATCAACCCGGCAAGTACTTGCTCCATCAGCCTTTCAAACGTTGCAGGAGCATTACATAAACCGAAAGGCATAACTTTAAACTGCCACAATCCTTTTCCTGTTGAGAATGCAGTCTTCTCCTTATCCTTGGGGTCTATTTCTACCTGCCAGTAACCACTTTTCAGGTCTAGTGTCGTAAACCACTTCATTCCTGCCAGCGTATCCAGTGTGTCATCGATCCTAGGCAGTGGATAGCTGTCCTTTTTCGTGACGTCGTTCAGTCGTCGATAATCCACACAGAAGCGCATACTGCCATCCTTTTTCTTCACCAGGACCACAGGAGAACACCATGGACTGGATGAAGGTTCTATAACACCGTCCTTCACCATACCCTCAATCATGGTTTCCACTTCTTTTTCCCGTGCAACTGGCAGTCTTCTTGGTCGCTGACGGATAGGTAACTCGTTGCCTGTATTAATCCTGTGCTGAACCAGTCCGGTTCTGCCTATGTCAGCATCACTCGTAGAGAAAATACCGGCGTACTGAAGTAACATCTTCTTAGCCTTGTCCATTTCACCTTCCGTTAAATGACAATTTTCTAGAAGCGTTGACACGTCGAATTTGGCACTACTAATTTTGTTTCCGGTAGGTGGATCTTGCAATTGACGCATCCAGGCTACTTCCTCGCAAGTGCCGATCAAGGTGCCCTTCTTAATCACTTGCTCCTTGTCACTTGGATTCAAGATTCGTACAGCTGAGATATTGTTGGCCTTTACCAGAGTTCGTGCCATCTTCCATGAAAACTCGTTGTCCACCCTTTCTATCAGAACACTTCGATCTTTGTGTCCAGAGTTCTGTGGTAACTTAACTGGCACGATCGTTTCTGATCTGCGAGGAAGAACAATTTCCTTCAGGCAGTACACTTTCCCTGATGGTGCACCTTCCATGAAGACTTCCTCTGAACCACATTTCAACACTCCTTGGTCAATGTCGATCTCACAACGATATTTCCGCATGAAGTCCAAGCCCAAGATGCAATCGTCGACTATGTCGGCCACGATGACATTGTGTCGGTAAATTCTATCACCCAATTTTAACTTCACCTCCTTCTTGCCTCGGACGGTTATGTGCTGACCGGTAGCTGTTAATAATTGAAGACGGTCACGGTTATTGAAGTAGCCCCCAAGAAACCGATTCGCCAGGTGAGAATTGACGACCGTGTGAGAAGCTCCAGTATCCAACGTCAGTTTGCATGGAGTTCCGTTGACTTCGCCGTTGATGGTCAGGCTGTTCCCGTCATGTACTTGTGAGATCGAGATCCTCGGGGCTCTTTCAAAACCAGCCAGCACCCGCCCCCCAGTCCTGGCATTTACTCGTTTCCCTGCTGTGGTTGGGCAGCCACTTCAGCTACCTTTCCTTGCTGAGGTTGGTCTTCTCTTGGTGAGCTGCGCTTAGGACAGCTTGATCGAAGATGACCCCTTTCTCCACAAGTGTAGCACCTAGGGCTGTATCCTTGCGGGCGGTCGCGTGCAGGTGACGCTACAACCTCCCTGACCCGGTGCGTACGGTGGTCCTGCCTCACTGCCTCTACTTCTAAGGCATGGGCCAAGGCATCTTTCAGCGTCTCATGATGCCCAAGTCTCACAGCGGCTCTAACCTCCAAGTCGCGTATTCCATCGATGAACGCCTGTACCAGATTTCCATCAATAAGTGCAGGGGCGGACTGGTATGCTTTCCGAACCAGCTTTTCAACTTCTAGGGCCCACTGCTGTAAGTTCTCGGCACTACGTTGAACGCGATCCCTTAACTTGGCACGAAAAACATGCTCCAGGTGCGCGTCACCGTATCTGGACTCTAATGCCTCCAGCAGCTGTTCGTAGGTCACATCCTTGCCGAGGGCCTCAAGAATGTTAAGGGCCTGGTCTCGAAGACCCAAGGTGAGCGCGGTCATGGCTTGCGCTTTGGTCCACCCATTCACTTTCATAACGGCCTCGAATTGGATTTTATAGGCCGACCATGAAGATGTTCCGTCGAATGGAGGCACTTTAAACCCACGCACCGAAGGGGCAGCAATCACTGAAGTTACAGACCCGTCTCCAACCTTAATTTCACTTAAGGCCTTCTTCACATCGGCGATCTGAATTTCGGCCTTTGCGATACGGTTGTCATGCTGCTGTACCTGCTCCTTCACCACGCTCAGCTCTTTCCCAACTGATGCGTGAAGATCCTTCATCAGGAGCATCTGTTCTTCTTGGCGTCGGACCTGCTCCTCTTGATCGCGTTGCAACTTTTCCTCCAACCGGCGGGTCTGCTCCTCTTGACGGCGAGCCTGTTCCTCCTTGTCCTGTTGCAACTGCTCCTCCAACCGACGGGCCTGCTCCTCTTGACGACGAGCCTGCTCCTCCTTGTCCCGTTGCAACTGCTCCTCCAACCGACGGGCCTGCTCCTCTTGACGACGGGCCTGCTCCTCTTGACGACGAGCCTGCTCCTCCTGACGACGTGCCTGGTCTTGCAGCAGTGCCATTAAGGCAGACAAGTCAGGCGCCGCTGATGTAGTAGGCGCCGCTGGAGTAGCTCCAGATGGGCCAGCGACTGGCTCTGACGTAGGCTGGGCACCACCCGGTGTTTGTGTCGGGGAGTCCCCAAATCGCCTTTGGTCCATACCTTGCTGCCGCTGACTCCTCGTACGGATACTATCCGTGTCGTCCTTCGGTAGAATCGGCATTATTTATCCCCGCTTCTGACACCAAATTGTTACGAGCTGGGTATGGGATAAATAAAATCACTACCAAATAAACACACGAATTAACTTTATTGCTCACAATACACTTATACACAATCACTTCAATACTACTGAACACTTAATCGCACTAGATTTCTCTTCGAAGCTTCCGTTGTCTCGCTTAAAAGTGAACTGCCCAACTTCGTCCTCAATCGGTCCTTTTATACCCCAGCAAACAAAAGATATTCGAGATAATTCTCTATTATTCAAGAAAGCATCTACAAAGAAACATTCACAAAAAATAAACTTAAAGATAAAAGAACCGACAAGGAAGAAGTTACTTTACGCCCTCGGCATACGGTCGAAATTACAATGTCAATTGCCGCTGGCGTCGCGCGTAGGCTGACCTTGAAATACAATGTAACTATACCTACTACGGAAATAGGTACCTAAAAGAATGAACTCGTATTTTCTAGGTACTACACAGTTATTAGCGCGGTTTCTCGAAGATTCTAGATGACCGTCGTAACAATATGGCCATGGAATTCGTGTGCCTGGAAGACCAGATGCGTGTGGACACCCACAACACACAAGCACTGAGAGTGTTCACGGACGGCAGCAAGATTGCGGGCAAGGTCGGAGCTGCACTGTCACTTTGGGACGGTGAGGCCGAAATCAAGTCCGTCAAGCTTAGCTTGCCGTCCTACTGTACGGTATACCAGGCGGAACTCCTGGCCATATGCGTAGCCACGCGCGAAATCCTCAAGCGCAAAGAGGGAACCTTCGGTATCTACAGTGACTCAAAGGCCGCACTTCAGTCAGTCACAAACCAGGGTTCCCTCCACGCCCTGGCCGTGGAGGCGAGAGCGAACATGGGCGCGGCCTTATCCCAGAACAAAGATGTGTCCTTGTTTTGGGTTAAGGCACATGCGGGGCTTGCGGGCAACGAGCGCGCGGACCATCTCGCGAAGGAAGCTGCACTCCGGTCCAGAAAGAGGCCGGATTACGACCGCTGCCCGGTTTCATTCGTCAAGCGGCAAATCCGTATGGGGTCGCTCGACGAATGGAACCGGAGGTACCAAAACGGCGAGACAGCCTCCGTCACGAAAATGTTCCTGCCCAATGCGATCGACGCCCACAGGATAGTGTTAAAATTGAAACCGGCCGGAATACTAACACAGATTTTGACAGGACACGGTGGGTTCTCCGAATACCTGCACCGCTTCAAGTGTAAGGAGAACCCACAGTGTATCTGTGAGCCGAATAAAGTGGAGTCGATCGCACACATATTGACGGAATGCCCAGTCCACGAAGCGGAACGTTACGATGCTGAGCGAAGAATGGAGACGAATTTAACTGCAAGCAACATAAAAACATTAATGTCAGATAGAAATCATAGAAAAATTTTCATAGAATACTGCATTAGAATCGCATCACAAGTTATAAAGAGAAACAAGGCCAACTAAAACTATGCTTTTCTAAATATGAATGTTTCCCTAAAAAGAAAAGATATTTGGATTAAAGGATAGAATAAATAAATAGATATATATATATAAATAGATAAATAAATTCGCAATAAAATAAAATGTAGAGTAAATTTTCAAAATTAATAACCAACATAATTAAATAAAAGGCAGTAAGTAAGAAACAATATAAGAGTCTCGAAAGGTCCCTGTCCAAGCCAGGGGGACACGAGCAGAGCAGGAGTGTGGTTTTAGCCGGTTCGAGTCCGGCACTACCTCGACTATCTCACAGCCTGCGAGGTAGTCGAGGTGTCCGTGGGGATTTCCCACTCCTGCCAAAACAAAAAAAAAAAAAAAAAAAAAAAACCTAACCTAACCTAACCTAACCTAACCTTACCAGGACTACATAAAAGAAACCTAACCTAACCTTACCAGGACTACATAAACGAAAATTTTAGCAAAACGTTGATATTATTATCATTAGTGTTATACACGTGTATTTCGTGCTGTTTTCAGTGGGGACAGACTAGAGTAGTGCTCCGCCTACTCCCTGACCATATTTCATTGACCTACTCCTGAAAAAATTTTTAGCAAATTTTAGCAAATTTTTCCATTTTTTTTATAACTATTTATTTAATATCTAATCCAAATCAAAAGATTCTTTAGTTCTAATAATTTTTAATAGTTTCAGGCATACTTACCCTCCAACCCTGCGCTTTTGGTCACGTTCCGTGGTCCTGGGTTCAGATTGGGGGTTGTTTATCTAAATTTTTTGCCCCAAAAACTGGTTTTTGAGGGAAAACCCAAATTTTTTCTTCCCGACTATCTTTTTTTTATCTATTTATATATGTATTCGACTAGCCCGCGCGAAGCCCGTTGTCTGGACGTGCCGCACGTGCGGCTAGCTTGCAAAAATTTTTGCCCACTCGCAAAAAAAAACCTAACCTAACCTTACCAGGACTACATAAAAGAAACCTAACCTAACCTTACCAGGACTACATAAACGAAAATTTTAGCAAAACGTTGATATTATTATCTTTAGTGTTATACACGTGTATTTCGTGCTGTTTTCAGTGGGGACAGACTAGAGTAGTGCTCCGCCTACTCCCTGACCATATTTCATTGACCTACTCCTGAAATTTTTTTTAGCAAATTTTAGCAAATTTTTTCCATTTTTTTCATAACTATTTATTTAATATCTAATCCAAATCAAAAGATTCTTTAGTTCTAATAATTTTTAATAGTTTCAGGCATACTTACCCTCCAACCCTGCGCTTTTGGTCACGTTCCGTGGTCCTGGGTTCAGATTGGGGGTTGTAAATTATCTAAATTTTTTGCCCCAAAAACTGGTTTTTGAGGGAAAACCCAAATTTTTTCTTCCCGACTATCTTTTTTTTATCTATTTATATATGTATTCGACTAGCCCGCGCGAAGCCCGTTGTCTGGACGTGCCGCACGTGCGGCTAGCTTGCAAAAATTTTTGCCCACTCGCAAAAAAAAACCTAACCTAACCTTACCAGGACTACATAAACGAAAATTTTAGCAAAACGTTGATATTATTATCTTTAGTGTTATACACGTGTATTTCGTGCTGTTTTCAGTGGGGACAGACTAGAGTAGTGCTCCGCCTACTCCCTGACCATATTTCATTGACCTACTCCTGAAAAAATTTTTAGCAAATTTTAGCAAATTTTTCCATTTTTTTTATAACTATTTATTTAATATCTAATCCAAATCAAAAGATTCTTTAGTTCTAATAATTTTTAATAGTTTCAGGCATACTTACCCTCCAACCCTGCGCTTTTGGTCACGTTCCGTGGTCCTAAGTTCAGATTGGGGGTTGTTTATCTAAATTTTTTGCCCCAAAAACTGGTTTTTGAGGGAAAACCCAAATTTTTTCTTCCCGTCTATCTTTTTTTTATCTATTTATATATGTATTCGACTAGCCCGCGCGAAGCCCGTTGTCTGGACGTGCCGCACGTGCGGCTAGCTTGCAAAAATTTTTGCCCACTCGCAAAAAAAAACCTAACCTAACCTTACCAGGACTACATAAAAGAAACCTAACCTAACCTAACCTTACCAGGACTACATAAACGAAAATTTTAGCAAAACGTTGATATTATTATCTTTAGTGTTATACACGTGTATTTCGTGCTGTTTTCAGTGGGGACAGACTAGAGTAGTGCTCCGCCTACTCCCTGACCATATTTCATTGACCTACTCCTGAAAAATTTTTTAGCAAATTTTAGCAAATTTTTCCATTTTTTTTATAACTATTTATTTAATATCTAATCCAAATCAAAAGATTCTTTAGTTCTAATAATTTTTAATAGTTTCAGGCATACTTACCCTCCAACCCTGCGCTTTTGGTCACGTTCCGTGGTCCTGGGTTCAGATTGGGGGTTGTTTATCTAAATTTTTTGCCCCAAAAACTGGTTTTTGAGGGAAAACCCAAATTTTTTCTTCCCGACTATCTTTTTTTTATCTATTTATATATGTATTCGACTAGCCCGCGCGAAGCCCGTTGTCTGGACGTGCCGCACGTGCGGCTAGCTTGCAAAAATGTTTGCCCACTCGCAAAAAAAAACCTAACCTAACCTTACCAGGGCTACATAAAAGAAACCTAACCTAACCTAACCTTACCAGGACTACATAAACGAAAATTTTAGCAAAACGTTGATATTATTATCTTTAGTGTTATACACGTGTATTTCGTGCTGTTTTCAGTGGGGACAGACTAGAGTAGTGCTCCGCCTACTCCCTGACCATATTTCATTGACCTACTCCTGAAAAAATTTTTAGCAAATTTTAGCAAATTTTTCCATTTTTTTTATAACTATTTTGTTAATATCTAATCCAAATCAAAAGATTCTTTAGTTCTAATAATTTTTAATAGTTTCAGGCATACTTACCCTCCAACCCTGCGCTTTTGGTCACGTTCCGTGGTCCTGGGTTCAGATTGGGGGTTGTTTATCTAAATTTTTTGCCCCAAAAACTGGTTTTTGAGGGAAAACCCAAATTTTTTCTTCCCGACTATCTTTTTTTTATCTATTTATTATGTATTCGACTAGCCCGCGCGAAGCCCGTTGTCTGGACGTGCCGCACGTGCGGCTAGCTTGCAAAAATTTTTGCCCACTCGCAAAAAAAAACCTAACCTAACCTTACCAGGACTACATAAAAGAAACCTAACCTAACCTAACCTTACCAGGACTACATAAACGAAAATTTTAGCAAAACGTTGATATTATTATCTTTAGTGTTATACACGTGTATTTCGTGCTGTTTTCAGTGGGGACAGACTAGAGTAGTGCTCCGCCTACTCCCTGACCATATTTCATTGACCTACTCCTGAAAAATTTTTTAGCAAATTTTAGCAAATTTTTCCATTTTTTTTATAACTATTTATTTAATATCTAATCCAAATCAAAAGATTCTTTAGTTCTAATAATTTTTAATAGTTTCAGGCATACTTACCCTCCAACCCTGCGCTTTTGGTCACGTTCCGTGGTCCTGGGTTCAGATTGGGGGTTGTTTATCTAAATTTTTTGCCCCAAAAACTGGTTTTTGAGGGAAAACCCAAATTTTTTCTTCCCGACTATCTTTTTTTTATCTATTTATATATGTATTCGACTAGCCCGCGCGAAGCCCGTTGTCTGGACGTGCCGCTCGTGCTGCTAGCTTGCAAAAATTTTTGCCCACTCGCAAAAAAAAACCTAACCTAACCTTACCAGGACTACATAAAAGAAACCTAACCTAACCTAACCTTACCAGGACTACATAAACGAAAATTTTAGCAAAACGTTGATATTATTATCTTTAGTGTTATACACGTGTATTTCGTGCTGTTTTCAGTGGGGACAGACTAGAGTAGTGCTCCGCCTACTCCCTGACCATATTTCATTGACCTACTCCTGAAAAATTTTTTAGCAAATTTTAGCAAATTTTTCCATTTTTTTTATAACTATTTATTTAATATCTAATCCAAATCAAAAGATTCTTTAGTTCTAATAATTTTTAATAGTTTCAGGCATACTTACCCTCCAACCCTGCGCTTTTGGTCACGTTCCGTGGTCCTGGGTTCAGATTGGGGGTTGTTTATCTAAATTTTTTGCCCCAAAAACTGGTTTTTGAGGGAAAACCCAAATTTTTTCTTCCCGACTATCTTTTTTTTATCTATTTATATATGTATTCGACTAGCCCGCGCGAAGCCCGTTGTCTGGACGTGCCGCACGTGCGGCTAGCTTGCAAAAATTTTTGCCCACTCGCAAAAAAAAACCTAACCTAACCTTACCAGGACTACATAAAAGAAACCTAACCTAACTTAAAAAAAACCAACCACGAAGTTTTTACTAAACAAAATCATAGAAGTTTTTTGATTCATGCAAATATTTCTAAAGAAGCTACTAATTTGTTTCAATATCAGATTTAATTATTTGATTCAATGAGTTAAAGGTTTCATTCCATTTCATCTCATTAAATTTCATTTTCATTTCATATCAATAAAAAAAATCTACTGATGACTTGGCTGTATGGGCATAGTTCCCTTTGCCTACCCAGAATGGGTGAAGAAAACAAACAAAATCTCTGCATAAATTCTTTTACGTTTGGCGCCATTTTCCAAAAATGTTCTTTGGAGTTTAATTACGATTTTATTATTTTATTAAATTGCTTCATTTTTTCGCAACTGTATTAAAAATAGTTGTTCAGTACACGTGCGGAACCGTCATTGCAACTTGTTCCGACTGTCAACCCTCGCCGTCGGCTGTGCCTCGGCTCGGGTAGACATTTGTCGGAACTCTTTGCAATGACAGGCTTTCCGCACTTATAATGAAATATACTATTTTCGTACATATACCTACCGTTCAAGTTCAAAGATCTCGTCTTGCACCTTGTTCAAACAATTGTAAGAAACAGAGGTGCCTCTGTCGCTACTCGCTTTCATGAACTTCAGTGCTGGACTTAGTACACCGAATGGACTTGAGCACTGGATGTTCATATTTTTTATAGAACTAGGTACCACAATTGCGATATTTGTTAGGTATTGGTAACCGCATTGCGATGCGCTCCAATCTACGCCGATCTTAGCCGAAGCACGAAGAAACTCGTTCGAAATAATTTGCTCTGTTCATCTCTACGTAATTGTTGTAATATATTGACTTCTATTATTTTATAGTTTTTTAATGTGATGGAAAGAATAAATGATTTTTTTATAGGGCGATGTTTTTATTTGACCAATATATTTTTTTCGCTTCAAGCTAGCAAGTTCAGTGAAAAAACTGTGTGAAATACAACCGCAAAGTTTAGTCTCAATCCCATCATAACTTCAAGTCACGGTTAAAGTAACGCCATCTACTTATATCAAGCCTAATTAAGAAGGAAGCTTTGAATCTGACTATCATTTGATTGTTCACTACTTTGGGGCTCCTCTACATTGTGTTCCGCCATACATAAGTTACGGTTTTGTGTTAAGTCTACCATTGCTTTTCTGAAAACTGTTGTAGGACTACGATTTCTGTTTTTTTTATGTACTTAGTTATAATAATTTCCGCGCCATGTTCCACGTTGATATCCATTTCGAATTATTCCTCGTAGATACACTTACCTCGTAGAGACACTTTTGAAAAAAACTCGCTTCAGTTCCTGTAAGATACACTTTTTAAAATCCGGTACAGCTATTCTTCTTAGATACACTTTTAAGTACAGTTGTGCACTAAATAATTATGTTGATGATGAATGATGAATTGAGAGACTCGTAGCTGTATCTACGAGGAATAATAAATTATTCCTCGTCGATACACTTTCCTTGTAGAGAAAGAAAGAAGAACAGAAGAAAGAAAAGAAAAGAAAAAAAAAAACCAAAGAACTGCCACATGGGTCGGGTCATGTTAAGCTACGTTGGCCGCAGTTTGGTCCGTAGATCGGTAACTGATCTACTTAGCTAACGTGATCGATTTCCCAAAAAGGAGGAGGACGTTCTCGATTCGATTGGGTTTTTTTTCTTCTTATGTATGTACAGTACACCGATTATGTCTAGCTTGTGTTCTACTGGTAGGTAACGTTTTATTTTTATTTTTATTAAACATGAGCAGTTAGTTACCTTTTTTTCTTTATTTTTACCTGACAAAATTTACATTAACTATTTTCTGTTTTGCTGTACTAAACGAAAGTGTATCTTACAGGAACTGAAGCGAGTTTTTTTCAACACACTGAGAAAAAAGTATTGTTAAATTAACAATAAAAGTTTGCGAAATAGGAGCCAACAGAGTAAGTTTGTTGCCGCAGCAACTTTTTTATTGCGAAAAACTATTGCGAATGTGACAAAGTGGAAATGTGTACTTTGTGGATTATCACATAGCGAATTTCACAAACGCTCGTTTTCACAAACTTACTCTGTTGGCTCCTATTTCGCAACTTTAAACGTGGAGATATATCACAGTGTTAAACATATATAATCTAGCAACGTACAGTTTGCTGTAGTTGCAATCTTACAGTTGCGATTATTTCAAATTTACTCATCATTCGCTGTTCAGTCGAGTCAGTTAAGACCCTCCTGATGGCAACTTGAGCAGCGCGCGTCTGGGGTAGTCATATTGCCGATGTAACGTAACCATAGCGCGATCTAATTCGACGTCAACGCCATCTATCGAGGTACGTATTAAACTCTACGCGTATTTTAGTTAACCTGTTCGCCACTGTCGGCGCTGTCGTATTATTATTTTTATGTTTTATTATTTCCATAGTGCATTGCAAATAAATATTAGGTAGGGGCAAGTGCTGTACCTATGGACGGTTTTACCTGTGGACACCGTTCATTCTGGGGAAACGGGCAACCCTAAAATTCTAATTTGAACACAGTCGTAAGCATTTGTCTATGGTTGACAGATTTGACGTATCGCCATCTTTTTTTTCCGTGTTGTTTTTGTTATGCCGGCGCAGAAAGTTTTTGGACCGAAAAAGTAAGTTTTTTAGCTGTATTTGATCAAGTTTTACAGTAAAGTTGTAGAACATAACTGATAGATTATATGTGCAGTGTGGTCTCTGTAGTTTCTAGCTTATTTTCTTAATTTTGACTAATGCTTTAACCCACGTACCGGTGGACATAGACCTAATTATGTTTTTTTTGCGGATATTTGTTCCTATGGACAAACAACTGTGTGTACCTATGGACTGTCCACAGGTACAAAATTATGTTTGTACCTATGGACAGTTCAGGTTATTTTTTTAATATCTTACTAATTAGTCCAGTTTTTATTTTTCCAAGGGTTTTCTTTAAAGACAACATGCTGAAAGGAGCTCCACCAGGTTCACTGGGTAATATAGTGAAAGGTTTTGAAGTTTCCGGCATATATCCATTCAACAGGGATATTTTCTCAGAAGAAGACTTTTTATGCTCATACAAAACCGATCGTCCAGAACCAAGTCAAAATAAAGAGACTTCAACAGCACTGCCATTACAATTAGATAGTCAAACTACCATTCAAAATGATCCTGCTTCTGAACTCAATATTTCTATTGAAAATGATTACCAGCTACATTCGGGAGAACCGGTTTTGCCAACTCCAGCAATAATTATTACGCCCGAAACCGTACGCCCTTTTATTAAAGCTCATCCGCGAAAAGCTGCTGCACGAGGAAGAAAACCTGGAAGAACAAGAATTTTAACAGATACGCCAGAAAAGGATGCTATATTAAATGACTGTTTAAAAAAGACCACTAAGAAGAAAGCTAACACGAAATTCACTAAAATTACCTCTACTACCATAGATATTTCTCAACCGAGTACTTCGACAGCTAACACTAGTTCCTCCACAATAACAGAAATCCCGCTTTCAGTTGCCAGTGCTCAAAGTCCACCAAAAATATTGAAATATTGAAACAAGAAAAATTATCATATATTATGTGTTCGAAATGTAAAATCTATGCCAAAGATAGTAAAAAAATGTTTAAATGTAGTCTATACCATCATAATTATCATTAAGTGTGTTCCACAGTCACACACACAGGCAAAACTTTGATTCTGACGATGAGAGTTTAAGTTTTGTCTGCATAGTTTGCTTTGTATTAGCCGATAATAGCTTTATTAATGAATCTACCAATAATTTATTTGAAGAATGTCGTAAAGCTTATGAATAATATTATTCTGATTCATCAATAAAGCTATCATCGGCTAAAAGAAAAACACCTATTGGAGAGGTCTATTGTTTTGTTTTTTTATTTAATTTTATTATATTAAAAAGTTCCGTCCCTAGGTACAACACAGTCCATAGGTACAACTTTGCTGTCCATAGGAACAATTGAGTTATGAACCTGTGGACAAAACCGTAGTTTTTAAGAAAGGTTGATTATTTTCATGAGTATAATTAATTTCGAGGTTTAAGTTGATTTTTAAGAAAGGCTGATTAATATGTAAGATTGCTGATTTATTAAAAAATAATAAATGTTATTTAGTTCAGATTTAAAAAATATTTTATTTCGATTATTGGAAAATGTCCATAGGTAAAGCACTTGCCCCTATTATTCAGAACACATTTTTTAAAACTCAAAACCAGTTTCGATTGATTATATCAAAGGCCCCAATAATTGCTAACGCCGCAATATCTAAAGTCAATGCGCAGCTCACATTGCGAACTGCACAAACTCTAACCATGTGAACAACGCATATTAACACTTTGCGAATATATCAAAGGCCCCAATAATTGCTAACGCCGCAATATCTAAAGTCAATGCGCAGCTCACATTGCGAACTGCACAAACTCTAACCATGTGAACAACGCATATTAACACTTTGCGAATATATCAAAGGCCCCAATAATTGCTAACGCCGCAATATCTAAAGTCAATGCGCAGCTCACATTGCGAACTGCACAAACTCTAACCATGTAAACCCCGCAAATTACCACTTTGCGAATTTATCAAAGGGCCCAATAATTGCTAACGCCACAACGTCGAAAGTCAATGTGCAGCGCACATTGCGAACTACACAAACTTTAACCATGTGAACCCCGCTAAATACCACTGTGCGATTATATCTAAGGGCCCAAAAATTGATAACGCCACAATATTTTACTGCGGGGTTCACAATATTTGCGTTTCACAAAAAAAAAGTTGCTGTGGCAGCAAAGGTTATTTTGCTGTAATCTCAAAATTATTTTGTCACTTTCGCAAGAATTTGCCCGCAATGTAAAACTGCAGCTTTGTCTCAGGATTTTTTTCTCAGTGCAGTGTATCTACGAGGAAAGTATCTACGAGGAATAATTCTCCATTTCCACTACTTTGCCCTAGCTGTCTATGAGAATAATTTGAGATTTGACTATAATTATGTCTACCACCGCGACCGCGACTGTTAATAAAGCGTCTATTATTATAGAAAGTACGTCCTTGCTTTGATACATGCATGACGTTACCTTGTTGCTGTGTGGCAGGCCTGTCCTCGTCTTTTGCAGCCTGTATTGCTTCCTTCAAGCTGTTGTCGCGATGATTGTGGATAGTCTCGAGCTGCGTAGTCCAGTCCGTCTGAAAATGGTTTATTGCAGATTTTTCATTTATGGGTTTAAGTTTAAGTACAGAATAAGTACTGGAATCCCCGTTTGCTTGAGAAATCGTCATGTCGGTAAATAACTGCTCTATTTCCTTACCATATTCCTCAATAGTCTTTTGACCTTGTCCCATAGCCTGCATCCGCGATTGAATGGCTGTGTACGACTTTTTTGTTGTTATATTATTCCTTCCAGGATGTAGGATATAGGATATACAGAAACTCTACGTCTACAGATTTATAATATTGGGTTTTCAATGTACATTATAATAAAATACTCTGTAGGTAGGTACTGATTTGAAAATCATATAGCATCAAAATAAACAAATACCTAGTACTTACAAAAAGTGAAAACCGATTGAGGATCGAACTTGCGAACATGTTTAACATTTCTGGAAATCTAAAAAAAAACCGAAGTGAAAATTTTTTACTTCGGTACATTTATTGAGAAACTGGACATATCTAAAATTATATTTATAGTTAAGAATTGTACCTTGCACATCTACCTACAATAAGCAGGCAAAAACATTTTAAAAATACAAAGCATTGTCTATACATATAATAAAATGGTAGGAAAGTCAAAACTGTACTTTGAATATTTTTTTAAAACAATACTTGGGGTGTGATCTACAATCGATACCGAAGCCAAAAATATAGTTTTTAGAATTTTTGTCTGTTTGTCTGTTTGTCTGTCCGGGATAAACTCAAAAAGTACTGCATGGATTTAGTTCAAATTTGGCACGGATATTATTAAGAAGTCGGGTCAACACATAGGCTACATATAATCACGCTATCACCTACGGGGAACGAGCAGTGAACCTTTAACTCTTCAACGCATTCTGTAACAACGTGTAATCTAACGACACATATTTGAATGTTGTTATTATGTTAACCATGCTATAAGCTAGCTTCACACTATAAAAATCACGCAATATAAGTAACTTAGGCCGAAGTAGTATCAAGAAAACTTTAAAGCAGCGCCATCTATGAGATTTCAAAAACATCAAGTCGAATTAAATGTGTAAGTCCTTTTTAGAAATAAATAATTTAAATTTGATCATGTTGGCGAGCTTAATAGTTGTTATTAAAAGTCATAGATGGAGTTGTGCATTTTCTTAGACGTCCACCTAGAAAACGGCCAGGGCATATAATATTTAGATCCCGACAACGTTGCTGAGCGCTTGGAAATCCGCGCCAAACAACTCTTTTGGCATGTTTCAGGCTCTGTGAAGTCGACCAGTTTGCGAGGTCCCTTATGTATAGTCTTCATATTACATGTACGTCAAGCAAAAGGGTGTTTTTAACCAACGTCGACGAGGAGGTGCTGTGGAAGGTTTTCCGGGAATTTTCAAGGACACCGCATTGTGTACAGTTTATAACGTGCAACCGAACAATGGCGAATGCTATTTTCTGCGGTCGTTACTTCACACGTCTTTCGCCTTTCTGAGGACATTTGATGCCGTGGCATATCCCACTTAACGCGCAGCCTGCGTAGCACGTCCTCTTCTCGACGGTGACCAAAACTGGGATGACACCCTCGCGGAGGCGAGCGTCAGTGACAGTCCCAGCCGCATGCGTCATTGGTTTGCCGTCATCTTGGTGGTTTGTGGAGTTGCAAACCCGGTAGCTTTGTGGAAGAAGTATCGCCATCATCTGTCTGAAGATTTTCTACGAGCTTTGAGGCGTGCTACTGGAGATGAAGTCGAAGTAACTGATGAACGCGTGCTGAACACCTGTCGCAGTTCACTTCAAGACGTGGTCATTTCTATCGGCGGCAATCACTGGTCAAATATGGGTTACCAGCTCCCCAATCATCACCGCATCAAGACCGTGGAAATCTGGAGTATATCGCTGAGACAATTTACGATCTAGGTGAAATGACCACCATACAAAATGGTCATGTCGCTTTGTTCTCTTCAGAAATTTATGACACCGTCCTTGAAAGCGTTGGGCAAAACCAGAGTAAAATGTTTTTCTTGGATGCTCCTGGTGGAACAGGAAAAACATTTGTTACCACTGGCATAATTGCAGAGGTCAGGAGGCAAGGCCAAAATTGCCATTGCTGTAGCGTCGTCGGGATTCGCTGCCACACTGCTTACGGGTGGCAAAACATCACATGCCATGTTCAAAATTCCCATCGATTTAGAGAGCGTCGAAACGCCTGTTTGTGGTGTGTCACGTAACAGTGATAAGGGACACGTGCTCAAGGATTGCTCTCTGATCGTATGGGATGAGTGTACGATGGCCAATAGGAAGGTAGTTGAGGCCGTGTACAGAACCCTGCAGGAAATCCGCAGGAACGAACATTTGATGGGTGGTGTCACAGTTCTGCGATTTCCCACAAACGCTTCCCGTGGTGACGCGGGCATCGAGGGCTGACGAGGTGAATGCTTTGTTGAAATAATCTTCGTTGTGGTCACGAGTTAGTACGCTGCGCTTGACCATTAATATGAGAGCTCGGCTCGGCGGCAATGCACGTGCTCAAGAATTCTCCGACGTCCTTCTAAGTCTTGGCGAAGGCACTCTACCAGAGGAGAGAGGTGGACAGGTGGTGCTTCCAGAGTCTCTCGGTAGAGTTGTATCCAGCATAGAAGAACTCATTCGCTGTGTGTACGGGGACATCAGTCGTATACCGCTCTAGCAGAATTCTCGGGTGTGTGAGCCATTTTGACGCCCAAAAATGATTAGGCTGCCGCAATTAACGAACGCATTCTCTCGGAAATTGAGAGGAATGAAGTGGTCTACACCTCAATAAACACTGTCGTCGAGCAAGATGACGCCACACATTACCTGTGGAATTTCTGAACTCCCCGTCAGCAAGTGGACTTCCAGCGCATACCATCAAGCTGAAGGTCGGTGTCCCGATTATACTTCTACGGAACCTATCTCCTTGAAGTTGTGTAACGGGACCCGCCTTAAATTCATCTCGCTCCAAAACCAAACCACTAATGTTGTTTATCAAGAAGTCCTATAAGTATGTATTTTTACCCTATTCTGTATTCCTTATTCATTATTTTCTCCATCTGGTTCAGTCACAACTTATGACTTAATTCAGTAGAATCACCATAAAGTCAATTATTAAAAGCAGGCTGAAAATTAGCACTTTTTTAAGGTCAATTTTACAAAAGACAGTCTCCCTCTGTTACTGCACTTTCCCTAGATATGAAATGTAAAGAAGAAAGAATGTTATTGTAAAAGGTATAATCGTAGGTATTTTGGTGCTGTATAGCGTTCACGCAGACGAAGTCGCGGGCAGCAGCTAGTATTTAATAAACATACTTTTGTTTAAAAAAGGAATGATTTGACTTATCAATCGGAAATGCGTCCTTAATACATACTCATAGTAGGTATGTTGACAGTTCGATGCCTTGCGTTATTTCGTATTTCCGGTGTCAAGCTGTGAAACAGTTGAGGATTATGGATAATGCAATAAATGCTTTAACGGTACTCATGAATGGCCCATTTAAGAGGCTAGATGCATATGCCCAGTTAAACAAAACTAGGGTAGGTACTCATTACCCTTTCGACCTGACCGTTTGCGAGACTGCCTCCAGTAGCTATCAAGTGCAACTCTATGTTGTTAGAAGTGCAGAAACTAGAAAAACCAAACAACGCTATAGCGTTGTTTGGTTTCGTGCTATTGAGTTTTGTATACAAAACTCAATAGCACGAATACTACTATTGGTGTCTATGCTTAGAGAGTGACGAAGCTGCACAAATTTGGTAAACGCATCTAAGATGACAAACACGTACTCCTTGATGTCGTTCTTACCAGACAATTTTTTCCAGAAGCGTCAATATGAATTGTGTGCCATGGGATATTGAACTTAGGAATTGGGTGGAGTTTTGCTTGAACTTTACCCGAGTGGGGGTTTCGCTACTTTACAAGTGATACAATTGTAGACAAAATTTCTCACGTATTCTGACATGCCTTCAAACCAATAGAGCTCCGAAAGTTTTTTCGAGTGTTTTCTCCTATCGTAAGTGCATGACGGATTCATAAATCACTATTAATCACAGACCACCGAAGCGATCTAGGTACAATAGGAAGACATCGAGTGAGAGGTACTTTAGAAATAGACAGGGGATTTCTAGACAGAAACTCTACATTGCTCATCCTACTGTCTTCCCGTAAACAATGTCAAACTCAAATGACTGCATTTAGGCCCACCAACGATGAACTCGTTGCTTTTAGTTGCATTAAAACTGCAATCCGTAACAACGGTAAACTTACGACCAGCAAATAGAGTTCGAAATGTTTAATGGCTTTTAAGACAGCTAATTCAAACGTGTGATTAGAACTGGCTCATACTCTGACTTAACCAAGAGGAACTCTCAAACTTCTCTTGTAACAAAGTTATCAGTCTTGCTAGATTGTCTCACTATTACGAGACGTACTCTACTACTACACCTCAAAATCACATAATTTGTTTACATATATCTATACATATAATAAAATGGTAGGAAAGTCAAAACTGTACATTGAATATTTTTAAAAAAGAATACTTGGGATGTGATCTACAATCGATACCGAAGCCAAAAATATAGTTTTTAGAATTTTTGTCTGTTTGTCTGTTTGTCTGTTTGTCTGTCCGGGATAAACTCAAAAAGTACTGCATGGATTTACTTCAAATTTGGCACGAATATTATTAAGAAGTCGGGTCAACACATAGGCTACATATTATCACGCTATCACCTACGGGGAACGAGCAGTGAACCTTTATTTCTTCAACGCATTCTGTAAGAACGTGTAATCTAACGACGCATATTTAAATGTTGTTATTATGTTAACCATGCTATAAGCTAGCTTCACACTATAAAAAACACGCAATAAAAGTAACTTAGGCCGATAAACATAATTAAATGAATATAAGTAGTACCAAGAAATTTTTTAAAGCAGCGCCATCTATGAGATTTCAAAAACATCAAGTCGAATTACATGTGTAAGCCTTTTTGGGTATAATTTAAATTTGATCATGTTGGTGAGCTTAATAGTTGTTATTAAAAGTCATAGATGGAGTTGTGCATGTTCTTAGACGTCCACCTGGAGAACAGCCAGCGCATATATTTTGATTCCGACGACGTTGCTGAGCGCTTGGAAAATCCGCGCCAAACTGTCTTGGCATTTTTCAGGCTCTGTGAAATCGACCAGTTTGCGAGGTTCCTTACGTATGACGAAGTGCCTTCATATTACACATACGACAAGCAAAGGCGTGTAATAGTAATAGTCCTCCTGACCGTTTTCGGCCACGGCGGCCAATCTTAGCAGAGATTAGCCAACTGCGCGGGAGATATTATAGTGCACAAGTGTGTGCACAGGTGCACTCTCTGTTCCTTTCCTCTTGTGGCGTTTATGAACGCAACCATAAGCGCTGGCAACACCAGGCACGATAGTCTGTGGCCGACCGGGTTTTTCACGGACAGACAGAGAAGAAAGTATTATTGTGTGATACGATTAGAAAAGTTTCCAAATTACATTCTTCCAATACTCTACGCTTGACTTTCATTTTCGTTCAGTGCGAAACAAAAGGGAACGAACGGTATATTCCTGCGTTCCCAAAGTGGTGACCCCGACGTGATTGTGACTTTACATCTCGCGAAGCGAACGCCTGTGACTTCTGTACATGAGATCCAAAGCTCCATACACGGACATTGCCGCCTAAAAAAACGAGCTACACTACACCGGACAACGAGACTAATGTTTTTCATGTCATCAGTGTCAGTTCCCGTTTCCCGCATTCCAGCCGTTTTCCAGAGTACGTTCGTCAATTAAGTGACGACAAGTGTCATTGCAAAGGCATGTGAAATTGTGGAAACATTGTGAATTCATCTATACCTACCGACAAGTAACTAAACTCGTTTATTGGAAAATCGTTATCATACGAAGACTACGAATTGCATCGAACGCCGTCTGTCGTTAATCGACGAAATAAATACCGTTCCAGTGACAGCCGACATTGACATCAACCGACGTTCCGGTCCACGCAAGTACCACTTGAATATTAGTTGGACATTCTCGTGATAGCTACCAAAAATACAGTGATACAATTATATATTTTCATTTTATTATATAGATAATTATAAATAGCTAGTAAACACAATAACATTTCACTTTACTTGCACTTGTATTTCTTGTGTTTACATACTGTTTTCTTATTGTAACTTTTAAAACTGCAATGTATATAATATATATAATACATGCATGTACTAATATGACAAAGGTTGGGATATTATGCATTGAATGCTGATAATGTCTGTTTAACTGTTTCTACAATTATTTTTGTTTGTCTGCATCTGCGTACTTAATTTTTGTTTTTAAATTTTTGTGTTTATTTTTTGGTTTGCACATTTTTGTTATTTTTTATGCTCATATGGTACTTATATTAACCCTCACCACTTACCCACGGTTAGAATAACTATCCCTAGCTCGGTGTTTTGTGTGGTTTTTGGATTTCTGCAGGTTTTATTATAATTTTGAGTTTCCTCACTATGTCTGATGAACTCCAAGCACGTTTAAATATGCTTGAGGCTGAAAACATTGCCCTGCGCGCACAGCATGAACAAGCTAGCACTCAGTCTAAGCCGGAGATAGCTGCCGCCATGTGTAAGGTAGCGGTAAAGCTGCCACCATTTTGGTCTGACAGAGTTGCTGTATGGTTTGCACAAGCCGAAGCCCAATTTCTATTGGCTGGCATAAATACTGATGTCACCAAATACAGTTATGTTCTCAGTCAAATCGATCACAAGGTAGCTGGGGAAATCGAAGATATAGTAATCAACCCACCGGCAGAAGGAAAATATCAGACACTCAAAGAAACATTAATTAAACGGTTTTCTATATCTGAAGAACAGCGGGTAAGACGGTTGTTAGGTGATGAGGAGCTTGGAGACAGAAAACCATCCCAGTTCCTCCGTCATCTTAGGTCCATTGCTGGGAACACCCTGTCAGATGACAACATCTTGCGCCAGCTTTGGGTTCGCCGATTGCCTCAGCATGCACAAGGTATCCTGGCAGCCCAGGCCGATCTCACTCTAGATAGGATAGCCGACATTGCTGATAAAATTGTTGAAGCTCAGCCAAGCCAGGCAAACGTTTTTGCTGCTACAGGTACACCTACACTAAATAGTCTCTTGGAGCGGATAGACGAGTTGGGCAATCAGATTGCTGCTCTGAGATCTGATCGCTCCAGATCTCAAAACCGCAGCAGGCAGTCCTCGCGCAACAGTACTCCTGACCGGACTGAAAAACGCTGCTGGTACCATCGAAAATATGGTACTAGCGCCAGAAAATGCATCTCGCCCTGTAATTGGCTCGCGGAAAACCCAAAGAGCAGTCAGTAGCGGCGGCGACTGATTGCGAAAACAATCAACTCAGCCGTCGCCTCTTCGTAACTGATCAAGTCTCTAAGCGACAATTTTTAATTGATACTGGTTCAGACCTTTGCTGTTACCCCCACCGTTGGCTTTCTAATCGAAGGAAACCTACCGATTATGATCTCTGCGCTGCTAACGGTAGTAGCATACAGACATTCGGAACAATAACATTGACACTCAACTTTCGTCTCCGTCGTAATTTCACCTGGACATTCATTGTCGCCGACGTCAATAGTGCGATTATTGGCTCTGACTTTTTAGCATATTATCACCTGCTTCCAGATTGTCGCACTAAGCGGCTAATAGATGGCGTCACCAACCTTTCTGCCCTTGCCTCCACCGCGACGTCAGAACAACCCAGTGTCAAAGCTGTAGCCCCTTTGAACTCTGCTTTCGCACAAGTGCTAGCAGAGTTCCCAGAAATCACTCACCCTCCCGGTCTCCCTAGGATTATTAAGCACGATACTGCACATTACATCAAGACAACGGATGGGCCTCCTGTTTCTTGCCGCCCTCGTCGCCTAGCACCTCAAAAATTGAATTCAGCTAAAAAGGAATTTGAGGAAATGGTTTTGTCCGGCACAGCACGACCATCCAAAAGCGCGTGGTCGTCCCCTTTGCACATGACATTAAAGAGAGACAACACTTGGCGTCCTTGTGGTGACTACCGCGCGCTTAACGCCCGAACTGTGCCGGATAGGTATCCAGTCAGGCACATTAATGACTTTGCTCACAACCTCACTGGCGCTAAAATTTTCAGCACTATAGACCTTGTGAAGGCGTACCATCAGATTCCGGTATCAGAGGATGATATCCCAAAAACGGCCATCATTACCCCGTTTGGCCTCTTCGAGTTCCCGTTTATGACCTTCGGTCTTCGCAACGCTGGCCAGACCTTCCAGCGGTTTATCGACGAGGTCACACGGGGTCTTGATTTCTGTTTTCCATATGTGGACGACATCCTCGTCCATTCCACAGATGTGGCTCTGCATTGTGAGCATTTGCGAATCCTCTTCGGACGCTTACGGGACTATGGAGTTGTGATAAATCCTTCCAAGTGTGTATTTGGTGCACGGGAGGTAACATTTCTAGGCTATCACATTAGTCCCGAGGGCACTCAACCTCCTCGGGATCGTGTCCAAGCCATTCTCGAATTTCCACCCCCTAAAACTGTCCAGGGTGTGCGTCGGTTTCACGGAATGCTAAATTATTATCGTAGATTCCTTCCTAAGGCCGCGTTGTTCCAGGCTCCTTTAATAAAAGCGGTTATTGCTACGAAAGGTAAGGGTGCGAAACCATTTATATGGTCCCCCGAACTCCTAGAACAACTAGAAGCCTGCAAAAAGAGTTTAGCGACCGCTACACTACTGCATCACCCGGTACACGGTGCCCCTCTTGGACTGTTTACCGATGCTTCCAGTGTCCACATCGGGTCCTGCCTTCAACAAGAAATCGGGGGCAAGTGGGTACCTCTCGCTTTCTTTAGCAAAAAGCTGACCGACCAACAAACACAGTGGCCCGCTTATTATCGCGAGTTGTTAGCAGTATATGAAAGCGTGCAGCATTTCCGCCACATTCTCGAAGTTCAGCATGTAACCATTTTTACCGACCACAAGCCACTGCTCTACGCCTTCATACAGCGCCGGGAGAAACTGCCACCTGCTCAGTTGAATCAGTTGTCTTTTATTAGCCAGTTTACCACAGAAATTAAGTACATTAAGGGAGAGGACAATATTGTCGCAGACGCGATGTCGCGCGTCGACGCGATCGCTCTTGACCAGGATTGGCAGATGCTTGCAAAATCACAGGAGGTAGACCAGGAGTTAGCCAATTTATGTCAGCAAGGCTCTAGCCTGCAGTTTACAAAGGTCAACATTCCCGGAACTGACATTCTTATCACCTGTGATAAGTCGACCGGCAAGCCTCGCCCATACTTGACCCCTTCCTTCCGTAAAGCAACATTCGACAAACTTCATAACTTAAGTCACCCTGGTGCACGAGCCACTACCCGTCTCGTTACTGAACGTTATGTTTGGCCGTCAATCAACAAGGACTGCAAACAGTGGGCTCGACAATGCATAGCATGTCAGCGCGCTAAGGTATCGCGCCATAATTCGTCCCCACTTGGCAATTTCGCCCTACCGCCAGGTCGTTTCAAACATGTACACATAGACATCATAGGCCCCTTGCCGATTTGCAACGACTACCGGTACTGTTTGACTGCCATCGATAGAGTGACTAAATGGCCCGAAGTATGGCCAATGCGTTCGATCACCGCAGAAGAAGTAGCAGAAACCCTAACACGGGAGTGGATAGCCCGATTCGGGGTGCCTTCAGTCATTACAACAGACCAAGGAACTCAGTTCGAGTCCGACCTGTTCCGCCGACTGATGACACAATTCGCCACCACGAAAACCAGAACGACAGCTTACCATCCCTGCGCCAACGGCATGATCGAGCGCGTCCATCGCCAGCTTAAAGCTGCCCTCATGTGCCACCAGGACTCATGGGTGCGCGCCTTGCCGTTTGTCCTTCTCGGTATGCGGTCAGCTTTCAAGGAAGACTTGAAAGCCACAGCTGCTGAAATGGTGTACGGGGAACCTCTTCGATTGCCCGGTGAATTGCTCGTAGCTTCTGATGAGCCACATAATTTCTATGACCCAGCAGATTTCGTCGTACAACTTCGACATAAAATGTCGACTGTGCGACCCATCCCGGCATCTCGGCATACACAACCATCTATATTTATATTTAAAGATCTTTCTTCAGCGACGCATGTATTCCTTAGGGATGATTCCGTTAGACGACCGTTACAGCCACCATATACCGGCCCGTACCGAATAATGGATCGTGCCAGTGATGGGAAAACTATTACACTGGAAATCAACCACAAAACCGTGACCGTTAGTGTAGATCGAGTAAAACCGGCACACATAGATCACACGATACCTACCGCAAATGGGTATCCTAAGAAGTCCTCAGAACCTACGGCAGACACGACTGTTGACCTCCCTAAGAAACCTATAGAACCTGCAAAATCCAGGGACATCAACCCAACGGCCCCAAAACTGCCGTATACCACTCGTTCCGGTAGACGAGTTAAGTTTAAGGATCTCTCCGATTTCGAATAACCGGTTCATCCTTCTCCGTGGGGGGGTGGTGTGGCGTTTATGAACGCAACCATAAGCGCTGGCAACACCAGGCACGATAGTCTGTGGCCGACCGGGTTTTTCACGGACAGACAGAGAAGAAAGTATTATTGTGTGATACGATTAGAAAAGTTTCCAAATTACATTCTTCCAATACTCTACGCTTGACTTTCATTTTCGTTCAGTGCGAAACAAAAGGGAACGAACGGTATATTCCTGCGTTCCCAAACTCTCATAGTCCGATGGGACGGCAATCCGACACGACCGGAGAGAGATCAGGCGCAGGACCAACGGCTTAACGTGCTTTCCGAGGCACGGGGGTACTATACCGCCAACTTCCAAACTCCGGCCTACTATTGGGTTTCTAATGAAAAACCCAACAATACTTTTTGTCCGACCCGGAAATCGAACCCAGGACCTCATACACAGCAGTCGCGCTTACGACCACTAGACCAACGAGGCAGTTCAAAAAAAAGAAAAAAGGGGTGTATTTAACCGACATCGACGAGGACGTGCTGTGGAAGGTTTTCCGGGAATTTTCAAGGATACCGCATTGGGTAGAATTTATACCGTGCACCTGAATAATGGTGAATGCTATTTTCTGCGGTTGTTACTTCACACGGTCCGAGGCCCAACGTCTTTCGCCTTTCTGAGGACAATTGATGGCGTGGAGTATCCCACTAACCGCGCAGCCTCGAAGTCACCTTCTCGACGGTGACCAAAACTGGGATGACACCTTCGCGGAGGCGAGCGTCAGTAACAGTCACAGCCGCATGCGTCATCTGTTTGCCGTCATCTTGGTGTTTTGTGGAGTCGCAAACCCGGTAGCATTGTGGGAGAAGTATCGCCATCATCTGTCTGAAGATATTCTCCGAGCTTTTAAGGCGTGCTACTAGAGACAAAGTCGAAGTAACTGATGAACGCGTGCTGAACACCTGTCGCAGTTCACTTCAACACGTGGTCATTTCTATCGGCGGCAATCCACTGGTCGAATATGGGTTACCAGCTCCCCAATCATCACCGCATCAAGACCGCGGAAATCAGGAGTAAAACGCTGAGGCATTTTACGATCCGGGTGTAATGACTACCATACGAAATGACCATGTCGCTTTGTTCTCTTCAGAGCGAAAACAAATTTATGACACCGTCCTTGAAAGCGTTGGGCAAAACCAGGGTAAAATGTTTTTCTTGGATGCTCCTGGTGGAACAGAAAAAAACATTTGTTACAACTGGCATACTTGCAGAGGTCAGGAAGCAAGGCAAAATTGCCATTGCTGTAGTGTCGTCGGGAATCGCTGCCACACTGCTTCCGGGTGGCAAGACAGCACATGCCATGTTTAAAATTCCTATCGATTTAGAGAGTGCCGAAACGCCTGTTTGTGGTGCGTCACGTAACAATGATAAGGCACCCGTGCTGAAGGATTGCTCACTGATCGTATGGGATGAGTGTACGATGGCCAATAGGAAGGCAGTTGAGGCCGTGGACAGAACCCTGCAGGACATTCGCAGGAACGAACATTTGATGGGTGGTGTCACAGTTCTGTTCAGTGGCGATTTCCGACAAACGCTTCCCGTGGTGACGCGGGGATTGAGGGCTGACGAGGTGAATGCTTCATTGAAACGATCTTCGTTGTGATCACGAGATCGCACTCTGCGCTTGACCATTAATATGAGAGCTCGGCTCGGCGGCAATGCACGTGCTCAAGAATTATTAGATGTCTTTCTAAGTCTTGGCGAAGGCACTCTACCAGAGGAGAGAGGTGGACAGGTGGTGCTTCCAGAATCTCTCATTATAGTTGTATCCATCTAAGAAGAACCCATTCGCTGTGTGTACGGGGACATCAGTCGTATACCGCACCAACAGAATTGTTGGGTGTGTGAGCGGGCTATTTTGACGCCCAAAAATGACCAGGCTGCAGCAATTAACGAATGCATTCTCTCGGATATTGAACGGAATGAAGTGGTCTACACCACTATAGACATTGTGTGTGGTCGAGCAAGATGACGCCACACATTATCCCGTGGAATTTCTGAACTCCCTCCCTGTCAGCAAGTGGACCTCCAGCGCATACCATCAAGCTGAAGGTCGGTGTCCCGATTATGTTTCTTCGGAACCTATCTGCGAACTGACCTCTAGATGAACTGCTTCTCACACGGGCAATAAATTGTACTTCGCTTGCTCCCGCGTCACCAGTCCTGACGCTCTATACATTTTGACTGCGGAGAGCCAAACCACTACTATGGTTTATCGAGAAGTCCTATAAGTATGTATTTTTACCCCATTCTGTATTCCTAATTCATTTTTTTCTCCATCTGCTTCAGTCACAACTTATGACTAAAGCAGGCTGAAAATCAGCACTTTTTGAAGGTCAATTTTACAAAAGACAGTCTGCCTCTGTTACTGCACTTTCTGTAGATATAAAATGTAAAGAAGAAACGGGTAAATGGAAAGGTATTTTTGGTGCTGTATAGCGTTCACGCAGACGACGTCGCGGGCAGCAGCTAGTAGTCTATATTTTAGTTACAAACATTACGACTTATAATAGTCAGCTCAACAAAGTGCAAGTACCCTTTAACTAGAACCAATAAAACTCAAAATCTCTCAATTTCTCAAAAGACAAAAATCTAATTCAAGGAATGGTGGTTGCTCTTACAGCCATCTTTGTGGCTTCCGATCCCTGTAACCATCACGACCATTGTCATTCGAGTGACCAGGTCCCGTAACCATCCCTGTGGCTACACAGTAGTCATCCCAGTGACCACAACCGACCATAGTCATCCCAGTGACCAGGCCTCGTAACCATCCCTGTGGCTACACAGTAGTCATCCCAGTGACCACAACCGACCATAGTCATCCCAGTGACCAGGCCTCGTAACCATCCCTGTGGCTACACAGTAGTCATCCCAGTGACCATATATACACACTTAGCGACCTCACCATTACTAGATTTAATTGAATCATTATCAACACATTCGACTAAGTTTTACGTTAAAGGTACTTGACTTTCTGGAACTTCTTTCGTTCTTTTAACTCTAACCCGAACACATCACACTAAAATATGATGATAGCCTGATAGCATCAATCAAGACACGTGAACCATGTGGTACCATCTAACCTAGATACATAAGATCCTTTATCAAAGGCAATGGGAATCTATCCGACACTGTATAGTCATTCAGTTCCCTGTAGTCGACACATCCGATCTGAACCACCCTTCTTTTTCAAAAGTAACACTAGACTAGAAATGGTGAACAACTTGGCCTAAAAATACCTGCTTACAGTATCAACTTCGCTTTGAACAGCACTAACCCTGTAAGGGCAACGCGGCAACGATTAACCGTTCCACTAGGATCTACAAGCCTATTTTGCAACTGTCCAGTTGTAATACGGGATCTAGAAACCAATAGAAAACGAAGATGAATATTCTGTCAATAGATTAGGTAATTAATTGGGAACAAAATTCTAACGGAACATCTGTATCAACTGTATTGAAATCAATTTGGAAGTTCTTGAGCTTATTTGAAACATCACTTATCCTAACTACCTTTTCACGACACAAAAACAACACTATCACACGTCATACTAACGTTAAATCCTTTTTGTAAAATCTCAAGGCCAATTAAAATAGCATTAATTTAAAACAACTATCCGGTACAACACGAAATAAAATCTCTAATCGTAAATCGCTAATCATAACCTCAGAAAATAATTGTGAAGTACAGACTACCATGACCTATCCCGGGTCAATTTACAATGTTATTTACACGCTTGCCACTGAACTGTGACGAAACATTTTTGATCAGAGAGCATTCGGCACCAGAATCGTAATAAAATGGGTACGACTCACCAGATTCATCAGCACACCGCTGGGATTGCTCACATAGAAAACTTCAACGCGTCGCTCGCTATTTGTCACTGCTGCAGGCACTGCTTGGTCAGCCTGCCGCGCCGCCGCACAGCGATCAATTCCCGCAAGCTAGGGTCACTTAATCATTCTCTCAAGAATTGATCACAGTGCGCCGCCGCCACTGATCGTTATTGTCACTGTCCCCGCGTGTAATTTCATTGGCACGATCTGATACCACTTCTGATGTAGGATCCACTGGTATTATTCCATCAGATTCAGACATCACGTGGGCAGAGTTTGGGTCTCGTGCAAATGAAAACACACTCCGCCTTATTACAAAACGTAGTTAAACCTGGTTTAATACTTAGACTTGGTTTATCTCGCATGACGTCTCACTTCAATAATATTCAAAAGAAAGTGACAGCATGCGAGATAAACCAGGTCTAAGTTAAACCAGGTTTAACTACCTTTTGTAATAAGGCGGATAGGGTGCGGTTCAATGGTTTTTATTTTTAAATCACAAATTAGTTTCAACACCTCACAATCACAACACCTATACTGGGTACAACGAATCGAGTACCTACAGTTCCGGAATGTCTTCACACTGCGGCGATCAGGCATAGAATGACCTCCTCGCCGTCCTTATGAAACATCACGACTCTGTAGAAGCGTGCGCAGATCACGTGATGTTAAAAATGGCGCGCTTGCGATTCGTTTCTTGTCCGTACTATTGACCGGATGCGACATGTATAAACGCAATAACTTTTAACAGTGCGTTTTCTGCCCACTGTACCTATTGATTGTTATATCATGTCGTAAAGCATATATTTTCAAACTTATCTAAAACTCACGACAAAATCGGGTGTGATTTTAACTACGTGTATAGTATACATATTAGTGCTTATCACTGTACCTAATAATACACCCACATATTATCACCAGTAATGTTCAAGTTTAGTCTCATAATGGTCTATATCGGGCAAGCCTATATACCTACCTACCTATATATATAGGTATATATATTTTTTTAAAGCGGTGCCCAACAGGAATTTCCCCTCCTGGGTGCGCTCATAACATTTAAATTTACCTAAACAAATACGCAGACCAGAAACAATTATCTGTAAGTCATACAAATATTTGTTCCGTGCGGGAATCGAACCCGCGACACGTAGCGCTGCAGTCAACTTGCGTTAGCTTGAGCCAATTAGCTACTGACAAATTCCAAATTCAAATTCTCCCAGGGCGGGCAGCGTTATTGCAGGATTGTTGTACATTCGCCACAAAGTAAATTCGTCACATTTTTTAAACTCCATAAATTGAAAGTGTATTTGCCACATGCATAAAAAATGTGTAAATTCGTCACAAGTCTTCATGTACTTACATAATTTTTGCATTAAGTAGTGATAGCAAACAAAGTTATTGGTTTTAACAATCTTTCTTTTGTCCTGTGCTGTTTTGTATATTTATGTTGCAGGCCAAACTCTTAATCAGTCAAAACTACTTTTGAAAGGTTTCAGTCAAAATCCTTATTGCGTTAAAACACGTTTATTCTAATGAAATAAATGTTAGCTATCGTACAATATCGTATCCAAAGTTTCAAAAAAAAACCTAACAACCTAATATGTTTCTTAACGTCCTTTAGGTTATTATAATTTAGTAGAGAAATAAAACAGAAACCACCTAATAATAGCTTTGACCGTTCAAAAGTAGTTTTGACTCATAAAGAGTTTTGCCTGTGACATACCTAATTATGGATATGGCGGATTTTTCTTCATGAAAATAGAGCTGTGGCGAGTTTACACATCGTTTTTTCGTGGCGAATTTACTTTATGACGAAAGTACAATGTTATTGGTTCATCCCCAGGGATCGAACCCAGGGTCGAGCTCAGCAGTCGGGCTTACAACCACTAGACCAACGACGCTGTAAGCATATTTGTATCTATTAGTTACTTGATTCACGCACATTTTGTTAGTGGTACAGCGTGACAGTACACTATACGAAGTACATTTTGTTAGTGGTACAGCGTGACATTACACTATACGAAGTACATTTTGTTAGTGGTACAGCGTGACAGTACACTATACGAAGTACATTTTGTTAGTGGTACAGCGTGACAGTACACTATACGAAGTACATTTTGTTAGTGGTACAGCGTGACAGTACACTATACGTAGTACATTTTGTTAGTGGTACAGCGTGACAGTACACGATACGAAGTACATTTACTCGTATTACGAAGAACCAAGTTCTGTTCGGATGAAAAATAGAAAACCTTAAGATCGATTTTTCACCCCCGTAAATAAATCGTTAGAGCCATTTTCGAGAATGTGATTTTAAATATTTATCATTTTATAGTTTAGCATAACATCACGCCTGTAATCCCCGAAGGGTTAGGCAGTGCTGTACCGTACCTCATAATAGTACCTATACCCAGATTTAAACAATTTCCGCCTTATTACAAAAGGTTGTTAAACCTGGTTTAACTTAGACCTGGTTTATATCGCATGCTGTCACTTTCTTTTAAATATTATTGAAGTGAGACGTCATGCGAGATAAACCAAGTCTAAGTTAAACCAGGTTTAACTAGGTTTTGTAATAAAGCGGTTATGGTTTAGTACCATATAGTGAGCGAACCTATTACCCTTTAACCTATATAATAGGATAATTGCTTTTCAGGAAACAAGGTTTCGAAAATAAAACATCAATGTTCGTTTTATTTAGTCATTTATACAATTTGGATTCACAACTTAAACGAAAAAAGAAAATCATTCTTACAGTACAGCATAGCACTGCCACGTTACAACTTAAGTACAAACATTGGAAAAAGCTCCAGACATACCATGGAATTATTCGAAATGGGTTTGTTAGCAATATAGTATTGTGTCGAAGTGTTTGGACACGCAGACCTTGTTGACATCCGGTCTTATATGACTGATCTTAATCAACTTTATGACTCTATATAAGGTCGAATCGAAGGTCGAAAAAGGTTCTGCTAACAATCAAACAGACGCAATACAGTTACAAACGTTTATTAGAAGTACAAGTGCGGGCGTTTTTATCTAAATCCGTCAACAGTTTCCGATCACAAGTATTTCTTGAAGATATATCGTTCAATGCAGTATGTTAGTTGACCGATATAGTAAAAACGCAATGAATTCTGAAGCCAGTGGAAAATAGGACATTATACCTAAACCACTGCTGTTACTGTTACTAAACGGTATTGCGTTAAAGTGATCATACATTCCAGAAATGTCAATAAGGTCTACAGTCCAAACGAGCCTCTAACAAAGTTATCAGAAAGTTTTATTTTATTTTACTTCGCATAATACAGAAATATTTTTCTGTTTTATTATAATAATATGTATACCTAGCCATCGTCAAAAAGATGGCAGCTTTGTGAGCGTTCCTGAGTAATACAGTTGACTCCATAAGCATTTTAAATTACAATTTATCCGTATTAACTATACCAATGAGCCTTCGCTTCGCATGTCAGATGCAGTAAACAACCACCACATTTAAAGTAAAAATGATCACTGTCCGCTGTGCCCTCAATATGTGCACTTTGAGACGAGTGATCGAGAGTTTGAACAAAATTACATGTTTAATGTACAGTGTATGTATTCCAGCTGGTGGATGTGACATTGTAGTGACGTATCATGCTCTCGGACTCTCTCACCTACGTATTTAGCGATCGCAGCTTCTTCGACTGGTGTGCCCAAAATAAGGAGACACCCACATAGTGCGTATTCAGATTATATTATCGCCGGTGAATCATCATCATCATCAGTCATTTCTTAAACTTTGTCGACGTATTTCGATGTTTTGCAAACAAACTGTCATCACTAAGATGTAGGTACTAGGTGCCACACATGATGATAGGTGTGACATCTTTTTTTTTACAAAACCTTTGTAAGATAATTCGTTCTCGGTAACCGTCATCTCTGTTCTTTCCAAGTTCTTTATCGTGCACGATAGCATCACACATAGATGGTTACTTTCACATTTCCACCAACTGTAATTTTAAAACTTAAATCCGTGATTCATAAACTAAGATATTTCGACTTATGAGGACTATGTAATGGAATCGTTCGTTAAATTTATCAAATATTTTCGCACGTACGCTTGATGAACTCCGAAACTGACTCATGAAAGCGAATCATAGAAAACTTAGACCAAAAGTTCCTTAAAATTAAGAACTTCAGTACCATCCAGAGATGTCGTCTTCGATCTTTTTATCAGCACTTAACATTGCACCATTGGTTTTTAATGTTTCCAAGTTATTATTATCCCAATAGAGGATATAAATTTTAATATATTCAAGTCATGATAACAATGTTCTTTCATCAAAGTCGATAAATGACAAGCTAGATATCAGTTAATTAAGAGTATAATTTTGACAGAATAGATTCCATCGTTAAGAATATTTATCAACTTCGACAAAATCATCATATAATTATAACCACCCTAGATTACAACAATATAACAAACGTTTTCAAATTTTATTTGATTTTAACTCTAGGTGGATGTAGTGCCAATGGCATGACAAGGGAGCAATGATAAGTTCTTTCGCCGAGACGTTGTTTGGATCAAACACTTACAATTTAGAATTTCATGTTTATACATACAGGTAACTTGGTGTTTATCAAAACAACATCGACGCCCTACGCATAATATATATACCACGTTATTCACTTGTTTCACGAGCGATGGGACCGACACAAATAAAAAATAATTATGTTATTCGGAAAACTTGTAGATACTTAATTAAGAATTATCTGTTGGCCAATTACTGAACCAATGTTACATTAACTAATATAGGAGCTAGAAATGGCTATTTTTCACCATTACACCTATTTATCTAATAATACTGGATGGATATTAAATATAATAAATTATCGCGAAAAATTCAGAATATTTCATAAGATCTCATCATTTTATTTTGTAAGTATACTAGTCGAAAAGCTCTTAATATTATAAATCCTTAATGTTATGTATTATAAGAGGATAATGTTATTATGTAACTAGAGAATTCGCTCCAATTTAACTTACATTAGGTGATGAAAATACAAGAAGTTATTTCATATAATAAAATTTAAATAAAAAGTTAAGCTCGTAGCTAGCGTAACCCGATTTATTGTTTATTTATGTAATAGGCGACCAAATCATCTCGATATCAAACGTCGTAAACACATGAAACAATTTTTAAAAATGAATTCGTATCGTTTACTTTAGTATATAATTAATATATCTTGTAAAGAACGCCAATTATGAGAAAATATTTCATACAAATTAATAATTAAAATGTAAAGATTTTACCGATACTAGTATATACGATATTCAATTTGAAATTTGTGATTTTATATCCAATATATGAACACGCTTTGACCTGGACGGAGAGGGGGCCGGTGAATAAGGAAAATTATAGCTACAGTACACGAGTGTGAGGCTGGCACAATCGGCGCAATCGGCGCGAGTCCCGTCGCATATCGCATATCGGTGGCAGAGCACGTGATGCATGCGCGAGTGACAGCGTGACAAGCCCTACACGTTACATTAACATTAAGTTTCAGCTGCAATTACTATATATCGGAACGTTAAGCGCAATAACACGCGTAAAGGCATCTATCAAGAAGTAAAACTGGCACATTGTCATTAAGTCCGCAACAAATACAGCAGGGTCCCATCGAACGTTTCGGAATTCATACAAACACAACGGCCACGCTCGTCCCTCAGCCGAAACAATCCAAGCAAAACATATCAAATAACCTTAAATAAAAGAAAACAAATTTAGATATACCACACACTGCTAAAAGTTTGCAGATATCACCTAACTATAAATCCTAAATTAAATTCAATTTAATTTACAGATAAAATTACTGATTACAGTTGTTTCCTATAGACCATATTACATATAGTCTGTCATATCGGACATTTCAGACTTTCTTAATAAATTTAAAATTTTCCAACTCCTTCCTAACTACGAGATTGATATTAAGTAGTACTCAAGTAAATAGAAAATTGTGATCTTTCCTGTGAAACCTCTGTGGTTTTACTTTCTACGATCATTTCATCGATTTCGTCTCGTTAACATAATATTAATTTGAGAATGTCTTACGAAGTGTGATGGTTGATAAATTAATCTTTCTGCTTGCACCGGGCCCGTGTTAGCCGCCTCTGCATACATACACTACGTACGAAATATCAACTAATAATACTGCGCGAAAATTATAATACGCCTATTTTAACTGGCGTAACTACAATTTTGGCCAACTTGAGTAATTCACAATTTACCACTATTCTGTTTCTTGTATATGAGAGTCGACCACACAGGTCTTACGATCCTTTACACGCGAACGTTGCTAGGACAAGGCAAATACCTGCGGCTGCGTCCTGTGTCCTCAACACTTGTATTAGCCGCGCTTTGTACTCTACATGTATTCATCCCGGATATTACTGGCATCAATCAACTCTGATGTTAACATACACAGGTGTTCAGGGCACACGGTTAGGCCAAAGACATTAACGCCATCTCAATATGACATTCCAATTGTGACGTCAGTGCGCAATAACGCAGCAATATTTATACTGCAGACAAGAATAGAGATTGCGGGACTAGTTGAAAATCAAACGGCTATCGAGTGATGGGCGCGCTTGTCTCAAATGTGAACGTATAATAAATATTATGATAAAAGTATATAGGTAACAATCGACCAAGACTCATTTACACCATATTTCTAATCTACGACGTACGTTCTGAAGCGCGAGTAGTCTAAGCTGAAGACAGTGTCATATCTCTGTAAATTGAGACTGATTACTAAATGCGGGTATTTACTAGACATTAATATTTGCTATGATTAAACAGACACACATAATGTAAATGAGATTTAGTCACATCTTCACATCACACCGTTACTGCAACACAACTGATATATGCGAACACCGAGTTTCAGATATAGCACAATTAATTACGACACATTCAATAAAATCTTAACAATGTCTGGTCATGAGTATACATTTTCGAGGAACATCAATTTTGAAATGGATATTGTCCGCTAATTGAAGTTATTTTAGACTGTCTGACAGTGCTGAAATCCGCATTGATTTCTAGTTTATTTTGATAAGATTGTTCCCACGAACATCGCTTGCAGGAGCAAGCGTAAATGTTGGTGAGCTAAGGATATGACAGGACAGATAAGGCTAGAAAGCCTAGACGTGTATGTCTCACGGGCATAGCTTAAAAGGTAGCAAGCTAAAATATTAGTGAGGTGGAAATTTCGGGGCCACAAGGTGCTTGAGCTTGAAATGTAACAAGCTCAAATGCCAGAGAAGTGGAAATATTACAGCCACAAACTTCTTGAGCTTTAAAGGTAGCAAGCTCAACTGTTGGTGATGGGAAATATTGGAGGCCTGCAGAGTCAGACAAGTTGAAATTAGAGTCAGATGGGTGGACAGGATCATGACTTTCCAAGACCTAAGAAAACTGGTAAGGTCCAGTTAGATCATAATTTAAGTCTCTCAAGCTCGAAACACGTCCCAGTTTTGGGTGTAGGAACGGCTGGACATCGGGTTGCCAGCTCTGAAAATTAATTTATAATACATAAGGCATTGTCGATTAGCGGTTGTTTGTGAGTATCACGAATGTTACCCATGAATGGCAGTCATTTTTAAAGTTTTATAAAAAGTTTGTGCAGTGACCGAAATTATGTTGTTTTGTTTTCACAATTAGCAAGAACACATCCAAGATTGTGTCTCTATTCTCGTTCCTAACAATCGAGGAATGAGTAGAGCTGCAAACAAGTCTACCATGTTGGCTGGTGGTTCTAGGAGGAACAGGAGCAATGATGTTGAAGCCATCATGGATTGCTTTGGTGTTGTTTGTCAATACCAAACTAGGTGTGCGCCATGATTAAGTAATGCTGCGTTGCAACTTCCTTCACTGGTTCGAAAACAGGACCCGTGTGCTATCCGATTACATAAACTATAATATAACATAACGTGCTTTCTACACTTTATACTTGGTACATTAAACATTGATCGACATTTAATATAATATTCGTCGCAACAGCCTCGGCGTTTTACGTATATTTCATAACATGTAGTATACACTGTCTACTAACATTTAACACAAATCGAATATATTGACAAATGAAGTGAGCATATGATAGTCTTTACATATTGATTCTCTGTAATATGTACGAGACATTAACTGAAACCTTAGACGATGCGTTGCTTTCAGGGGTACTGTTCATAACGTTCGGTATGATAAGCAACGTTACAGTAAATACTCGACTCGAGTAGGTACATGATGCAGTCACCGACATAATATTGCAACGTTGCTCATGATATTTGTGCTGGCATTTCCCATCGATCATTTCTACTCAAGACAATACAAATGCATTACATTCAAGACTATCATAATAAATTAATTTGCCAAACAATTCGAATCTAATTGACAGACAATATTGATATTCATTACAACGAAGACACACAAAATATTATAATGTAAGTACTCAGTTAACATGCTTGCCCAGCATATTACTATGATTGTCCAAGTCTGTAGTTAACTGACTTTACTTGTCATGGCCGAGGTTAGAGCTTGTGCTCTGTGTCACATTCCTAGCGATTTTTGTAACAGTGATTGTCGACTTATAACAATTCGCTTCTCTGAGTCCTGCTATTGCTCAATATTTGCATAAACGAAGGAATAACAAAAGGAGAATAACAGTATAGAGCACATCCAACGATCTTGATATTATATATTTTGATTATTGACTTAACTTCGTAACAAATCTTTTCTTAGCTCTTTCCTATTGACTGGCTACGGTTAGTCTCAGTCACTGTTACTGAATCGCGTCTTCATAATTATCTATTATAATATATTACCGAATTAGTTATGTTATTATTATTTAACACCAATTTACACTGAAACATTGATCTTTGAACAATCTACTATTACATACAACATACAACATTTCTGCCAGAAGGAATGCTCGGGGTTGAAGACCAAAATAAGCTTAGATGGGCTCGTTCTGTGAGCTACAAGCATGAAAGTGCGATGTTTACAGCGAACATTCCAATCGCGCACCAGTTAAATCTGTCCCCGCAAAGAGTCCTTTAAGTTGCGGGATCTAACTATGTGTGTACTTTGAATGTTCGATGCTACGAAGCATTCAGCTGATCAAGTTGTTATCTTAAGTTTGGCCTTATTGCGATAGACGGACAATAAGTGGGTTGAAAGATATTATATACCCAGTATAAGGGCAGCACTTAAACTACTATCAATATCTACTTAACTACACTAGACTATAATATAGGGCATAAATATGTCTTTTCACCTAGATGTTTAAACGCTATGAAATGTGTAATGATATGATGAAATAATTATTTCGGGTGTTTCTATACCTAATAATTAATTGTCTTCTTTACAACTCAAGTCTAAACAAGTCCACGGACAGACAGACGGGATCTGTGAAAATAATCAGAACTACTTTCCTGTGCTCATTCCTGTCAGTCGTTGATGGGTATTGGAATTTACGGTTTTATGATATTTATACGAACTAAATACCTGCTCGATGGAACTGCGGTATATATATAATATGGCTTATTTAGTGAAAACCTATTGTTGTTATGGTATGCCACCTTTCCAGACTATCGCGAAGTATTTACAGCCAATGTGGTAGTCGCGTAAAAACCATTTACACCCGGAGACATGATCTCCGATGAGAAACGGCTAACCGATGTTAATAAATGGAAGGGCTACCGAGCTTGTGCAAAGAATTAGTAATTCGTTTGAATGTGGCATTTCGTCTTCATTCTCCTTAGATTGAAAGTATCCTTGATCAACAACAGAGTTCAATTCTAAGTAACTGCGTGTTGTTAACACTTCTGCGTTCAAATGATCAAGTCAGAGGAGGTTTGTTGTTGTGAGCCATGCTGTTGGTCGAGCCTTGAGCCGCGTCTGTCGCCTGCCTTACTTACGAACATATATTAATAATAAATTCACTTCTTTCTAGATATGTTTAAACTGTATAAGCTAATACAATCGTTATGTTTTCGTAAACGACCGAAAATATAACCGCCCTTGCATACCAGCTAGCGCACACGCAGCCCGTTCACCGTAGCGGGGCGCGTGACGTGAGTGCACTGAGCGCGGGAGCGTGAGCGCGCGCTAAACCACCCTCTGATCTACATACGAACAAATAACATCAATAAATTATCGATAACATAACAACAATGATGATAGACAAGGACGTTGCCGTCACATTACACCTATTACATTAAATAATGATAACATAGCCGAGACTGTTGCGCGACATGCGGCCGCGGGGGCCGGGGCGGGGGACATCAAGGGGATTAACGTTTACATTGTTATACTGGAATATTATACTGATATTGTTCCACGCACGACGATATTACAACATAAACTTTAACATACGGTAACTTATTCTAACATTCCTGGTTTCACGAACTTCCTGCACATGATTATGGTGAATGCTTGAACAGTTCTGTGAGCTGGCGGCAGGCGCGGAGCGGCCCGGCGGCGGCGGCGGCGGCGTGGGGACTCGTCCCGCGAGCCAGCGCCAGGAGTGAGTGGGTGTACAATGTATGTCCGTGTGTCGGGTCCAGGGGTCGAGTGACCCAGTGTGCGGATGGCGGCGCGCGCATCCCGCCCGTTACAACTATTTACAAACTATGGTCAAGCGCAAGCGACACTTGAAGATGTCCTCCGCGAACGGAGTCTCTATAGGCCTATTCTGATTATTTTATTTGTCACAAAGAACCTAATTATTTAGTACACAGTGTTGATAGTGTAGAAAGTGTATACAAGCTTTTATAAGCATCTTGATTATTATTTACAATCGGAGCCGATGGCCGCGGCGAATCAGACTCACTGTAAGCTATTTAAAATAAATTTTTTATTGTATTTTTTATGTTTTTTTTTTTTTGAAAACTTGTTCATCCTAACATTAATATGAGTAATCTAATTGGTTTTGAGATTATGTGAAGCAGTTTTGTGTTCACAGTTCTGTCGTGAGTATGGTGTGGGGTAAGTCGGCGGGGTGTTGTGTGTCGGGGGTGTGTGGGCGGGGGAGCGCGGCTGGGCGGCGGGCCGGCGGTGCGGAGGCGAGGCGGGCGCTGGTCACACGTGGCAGGGCGGCGGGGAACGCGCCGGCAGCCGGCCGCGCCACACTGCCGTCACGTCGTAGCGCCGGCTCGCCACGTCTAGAATCATTGTGGGGTCCTATTTACAACATGGACATCAAGTTCATCACAACAAACCGATAGTAATCAGCCAGGCCATCAGGGTTGGAAACACGGAGGTTGTATCTACCTGAGTTACAACATCACAGGACAAAACGTACTAAACACGAGCGGACACACATCACAAGGGTTTAAGGGATAGTGTTGATGCCTCCCTAAGTTACAGAGAGACTTCATCGTTTAATATTTTAACAACGATTTGCCGACGTAAACTACTTCAATCAAAATATACATTACCCTTCGTTTTGCTTCTCCGCAGTGGGGAAAATTAATAAGGTAGTTCACAAAAAAAAACTAATTAGTCCGTCAGATAGATTTCCAAAGAATATTGAACACACTTTTTTTCTTTTTTCACTTTAACAAAAAATTAAGACGATTTTTTAACAGACGGACTAAACAGAATAAAATTATGTTTAGTTATGGAACATCCCTATTCTGCATTTGATTCATTGTCGTCTATTATACGAACGAATAATTGTTTCAGTCAAAATATCTTTCGATTCTTTAAAACCTTGCTAGTAAAAATAATCCCAACAAAAACATTCTGTAAAAAACTAGCCAAGTCTCGATGGAGCTGCTTGTTTATCTCTAAAAAGTAATGAAATCTAGACAAAGTCGTGCCAAGTCTAAGGTTCCTTATTGCGATTTCTTTATTATTATAGTTAATGTTGTGTGTCTTGGCCGTTGAACATTCTATAAACGTTAGTGGGTACAAGTCAATTTAGTTTATACGTAATGTTATATCTGTTGTAACTACCTATGATTGTTAAGCGAGATAATAACCCATACTGGTATTGGTAATTGGACGCAAATAAGAAAAATTACCGAACTAAACGAAACGAACAACGGCCAAGTCACACAACATTGACTATAATAATAAAGAAATCGCAATAAGGAACCTTAGACTTGGCACGACTTTGTCTAGATTTCATTACTTTTTAGAGATAAACAAGCAGCTCCATCGAGACTTGGCTAGTTTTTTACAGAATGTTTTTGTTGGGATTTCACTTCTTTTTGTAGAAACGTGGGCATATTGATTTATTTTATTAGATTTTCTTATTTAAAACAATTTTTTTTTGTAGTTTTTTTTTTCGATTTTCCTACTTTTTATAGTTTTCCTTTTACGTGGCCATTAAACCCTAACTCTGCAACAAATTTCAGCTCTCTGAGTTTATGGGAAGTACTAGTTCTATTTTGATGATCGTGAGTGAGTGAGTGAGTTTCATAAATGCGAAACTTTGCTTTCGCTTAACTTCGGAACTAAATGACCTACAGACTTGAAACTTTTTATTTTAAGTGTGATTGTATAGCTTAATGGATGACGAAAATTTCAGCGTTCTGGTCTTATCCAGAGGTTCTCAAATAGGGGCCTGAAAATGCGGCGAAATGGTTCCAGTAAAGGATGGTACGGCAGTGTTTGCTTCGCGCTCGACTCGGCGGGGGCACTGCCGTGCCCCCAGATAAAGCTGTCAAACTCAAATCACTTATTTCAATTAAGCCATTACACTGCACTTTTGAATGTCAGTAACTCTGTCTCATGTATAAAAAAAATATTTTCTAACCTTTTATTTATTGCCAAGTTAGTAATTAAATTAAAGTTGGATATGCTAGCCACTTAAGAGCACACGAAAGAGCAACACAACATAGCTCTTGAAAGTCCATTGAAAGCCAGCGAATGCTGTCGCTGTGGTCGAAAAGGGCTAGATGGCATCATCATCATCAGTAATTAAATTATCTTTATTATTCTTTAACAAATTTTGTACATTTTTAAATGTTTCTTACAAAAAATAAATGGCTGTTATACGAGTAAGATCTGGGAAAATATTGCTTAATTGATCTTTCCGTTTTAACATTTTTCCGGCTTTCCATCACGCACTAAAGTAGCCATAACGTAGCTAAATTAAAACTGGTGAAACATAGTTCATCATCAGCCTATTGCAATCCACTGCTGGATATAAGCCTCTTTAATCTTATACGCCACTCAACTCGATTTTCGGCAACTCTCATCCAGTTGTTACCAGCCACTCTGCGAAGAACATCGCTCCACCGAGCCTGTGGGCGTCCCACCTTACGCTTGCCTATTCGCGGTCTCCACTCAAGAACCCGTCTACTCCAATGGTCATCGGTTCTGCGACTATTATGGCCGACCCACTGCCACTTCAGCTTACTTATTCTGTGAGCTATGTCGGCAACTCTGGTCCTCTGTCGGATCACCTCATTTCGGATGCGATCCCTGAGAGAGACTCCTAGCATAGCTCGCTCCATAGCTCGCTGAGCGACTTTAAATTTATGGACCAACCGTATCGTTAGTGTCGACGTTTCAGCCCCGTATGTCATAACAGGCAGGACGCACTGGTTGAAGACCTTAGTCTTTAGGCTCTGTGGAATGCGTGACGAGAAGACCCGACGAAGCTTCCCAAAAGCTGCCCAGCCCAGCTGGATTCTTCTATTAGCCTCTCCCTCAAAATTGTTTTTACCATACTGCAATGTTTGCCCTAGGTAACTATATTCTCGAATTGCCTCGAGAGTATCATCATTGACAACAATAGGTCCTGGGGTGACGTGTAACATAGTTATTCAATTGGAATTGTTTACTTAAATGTCATCCAAATTATTTTGACTGGTTATAATCGGATTGTTAAGAAACGAATATTACGAAAGCTAACGAAAATAATTTGAAAACACTTTCAGTAACTCTCTGTCTAAGTCTGTAACGCTAGAAATTCGGTCAATAGGCTGCATCAAGGGTTGCGTCACTATCCCACTATGACACGTCCGCACAATATGGCGCAGCGGGTTATTATACTAATACGTCCTGTTGTCGGTCCCTGATAACGACGTCGGCAGGGTCACCGGTTGCCGTGCGTCACGCTGCGGTCACGTGCTACAATGACGTCAAGGGTTGTCGGAGGTCCCGCATCGAGATAACATTTCAGAAGTGGAATATTCGAAAAGGCTCGGTTAAGGTTATATTTAATCTTTATTTTTATACAGTTGAATTATTATTCTTATTTTTCTTTATTTATTATTATAATTATTATTATTTTTCTAATAAAAGCCATTGTTTAAAAAGTACAGACCGATAGCAATGCACAATGACTGGAAGAAGCTCGGGTTGCCAAAAGTGAACATGGTCAAACAAATCTAGACGGACTTTGACCCTAGGTGCATACCCATTCACTTCGGTCAAGGACGCTGCAACTACGCTACATGCAATCAAAGGCACCATTCACTCAACACTTCGCCATCGTTCATAAAACTTGTAACCACTTCAAGGGGGGTCGACCCACCCCCATTCACCACCACCTCCCACCTACAGCTCGTTAATTATATCGGTGATTACCCTTTCCCGCGGCCTCTCCCGTGTTTAGCATAGCGTAGCATAGGACTGGGACACAGGCTTCAATAAAATATGTCACATGTCTTCTAATTTTTGGTTTAATGACATATTATATACTGTTTTGAGAGCAGTGGTGATGAAATATAATAAACAAGTAAGGTCTGTCAGCGTTGAAGACGTCCACCGTGGGATGAATAGAGTTGATGCAGGCTAAGCTCTATATACCCGTGAGCAAAACATCTTAATCCATTATGTTATGTATGACGTGTACAGGTGTCAGACAGACAGGGTAAGATTCGCATTTATGATATCGATTAAAGAGCTCTGCTGGGAATACTACGTGAAGGGAAACCTTCACGCTTTACATGTAGTTTGTGGTTATTAATCACTAGTTTATTTAGTAAAGTGGTCCGGTCCCAAATTGTTGGAATGACGGGTAGTATCAGACGCTATTGTTGATTAACTAGTTGACAAAAAAGGAAGGAGCTTCTGACATGACTTGAGACGAGTGTTAAAAGAAGTTAATATAAAGACAATGCAAGTAGTTGCTTGGTCGTCATATATCAGTTCACAGTTTGAACCTCAATCGAAATGGAGGACAAAGCCCTAAACCATTTATAAGAAAGAAGAAACCAAAGGGGCCTGGACAAGTGGCAAGTGTTATGCATTTTTACAACCCACACAGCTACCACACTACAACGCTTCAGTAATTTAAAACTAGACCACATTAAACTTAGGCCATAGAGCGTAACTAATGGACTGAACTTTATTCCTGAATTTTATACTTTTGTCACTATTGTCTTCAAAAAGAGAACCCATCATCGTTTCGCTAATAGTCACTGAAAGACCTATCATCAATGAAGCAAAAAGTAAATTTTGTCAACTACAAAAAAAATAAAACAATTTTCCACAATCGTTAAATCTGTCAGCTTCAATATGATTGCATTTCATTGCATTGTAAAATCCTTTACTGCATATTATTATACCGATTGATAAATATTTCTGTGAAAAGCTTCCAACACTAGAACCTGACATTGAAAACGGGATATCAGCAAGCTAGTTGAGCTTTGTTGCGCGGAGCTGAGCTTGACGTCCCATATCCAGCTTTTGGTTGCGGTTCCCCGGTGACATGTGGAGACCTGTTAATTTCCTGTTTACTATTTTTAACTGATAAAAATGCCTTTCTACGTTTCTGTTACATCCTTGCATGGTCGTCTGTATTTCAAGGGCAGGGTTAGTTCGATTTACAGGATATCGACGCTGAAACCGTGACATTGAATTCAGTAGAAGGATCAGCTGTTTTTCTTCAATCTTGGCCCTAAGGGCAGAGATGATGTCGACGATGGAACGAGCTTACCCAGTAGAAGCCTGTTTACTCGCGACTTAAACAGATTAGGGTTGCTGCCTGACAGCTGTTGCCTTTGACTTCCTTTTTTTTTGTCGTGTAATGCATAGATATATTATTTGTTTTGCATAGATATATTATGAAGTGTCTAGAATTGCATGTTAATTCATGTTTTTTGGTTCCTATAAATATTCTAGTTCTAAATAAAAGTATCCACGCTAAATGTCACTGTTATAATTCAATAACGTACACAATTCAACAGCTTCATCAAACGTTAGCTATACGATAAAGCTAGAATTTAGTCAAATTACGAGTTCGATCGCTCTTTTTCCTACTCAAGCATTTGCATTCGTCTCACTATGCTGTTGGTACATCCGCTTTGTCATTTCTACTATTGACAGGGCTATTGAAAGAGATGAAAAAGGTTTTTTGTTCCGTTCCAATTAATCATTACTTTTTTTTTCTTTATTTATTTAGGGACATTTATAATCGCAATGCGTATGTCAGTCCCATCGTATCCTAAATATACATTTGTCAAATGTGGGCCATGAACCTAAACAGACTCTTCGCATCATCACCATTTGATTGAGCCAGAATTTTGTGGAATGTGCCTACTTCAAGTCTGTTTAACCTCAATACCCTAAACAGTAATCATTACTTTATACCACCATAGGTAAAAGTCATTTACACCTACATTAAAAGTTCATTTAGTTTTAACTCCGCTGTCACTAGAAACCTAAATTAAGTACACACACATTTTGAAGTTGTCTTAATTTTTTAATAGTTACCTACCTGATCATTATTGAAACCGATAAGTGAAATCCAATAACAATAATAAAACAATAATTGTAAGACGGCCTAATGTCACGTTCCAAAAATATTTACTTTAAAAATCGTTAAAATATAAATAAGAGCTTTGGCTTGATTTGCCAGCATGATGCAAAAAGTTGAAAAAAAAGCGCGTAAAAATTTGTGATTCGATGTAACGTTGCGTATCGTATGTCGTGTGTATAGGACACGACGCCAATGTGCGGTGTGGAACATGGGGCGACGTGCTACTTGTGCTGATAATATGTGCACTGTGGCGACTGTGACTGATTCAAGCTTGACCGCTCTCTGATAAGACGTCCTGTTTTCTTTGAATCTTTTGCACCTACAGCTCAAACTAAATCGATTGCTACCTTGCTAGACAATTTCTGCAAATGAATGCATCTACATGAGAAATATTTTGGCGCATCCTTGATCGAAAATGGTACTATAATATTAATATAGAATAATATGGATAAGTACATATTATACTGAATAATATAAAAATGTGCTCTATTTCTACCAAGTCTCTCTGTAATAATCTACATAATTTATTTTGGTGCAAATTTTTCATCGCTACGATGTCTACAATGTATGGTTGGAACTATCTCACTATTGGCAATCAGCTAAAACTGGAGCGTAGGAGCGGATAGACGTCAGGTACAGGGGTCAGTTAACTCCTTGACCAAGCAAGAGCGTCAAGTTGCTTTGCACACTCTCATAAGGCGTCTTCGCTTGAAAGCTTAATTTGAAAAGTGATAAACGTCATAAAAAGAAGAAAAGCGAAGCATCACTGCTCGTGTGTGCCAGTCGGGACTAAAACCTTATGAGGCTTGCCCAGTAAAGCGTTAAATGTGTGCAGGTGAGGAAATGATGACCTGGCTGAATGTAGTGGGTACTACTGACCTGATAGTCAGACGTCAGTCTCGATAGCCTCTGCGGCGTGCAGGTTGTTCACTCGCACGGTGCAGGTGGCGCGGCGGCGCTGCGGCGCGTCGCGGCGGGCGTGCCCATGGCCGTGCGCGTGCCCGTGCCCGTGGCCCAGCAGGTGCGCGTGCTCGCCGAGGGCCAGCGCCTGCGCTCGCAGCAGCCGCTGTGCAATCATTGCCTGCTGTTTCTGCAGCTCGGCTTGACGCAGCTGTCGATGGTTTACAGAATTCCGCATTTATACCACGTACACGATCTCCGTATTGATAATAATCAAGTCACCAATGAGCTCAGAGGACTCTTACGCGATCATCAGATATCCGTCAGATGCTGCTTGTGTTTCATCATTCCAAAGAGAGTAAAGATACATTAGGTTAACGTTTCTATCAGTAACAATTATTATTGTAATATAAAGTAATATCGATATATATATATAAGATGAAAAGAAGTTATATATATGTTGAAAAGTAAATGTTTTCATTATAATCTAACTTACCAAACATTTAAAACCAAAAGGTCATGTTTATGCCAAAATCTACTCGTCGACCTTATTTATTTCGTTTAATTACAAAAACAAAAGGTAGCTCCTACACACTTTTAGAACAAAAGGAAAACCTGGAAGTTTCGCAATGGCGACACGATACTCGTGTTGTTTCGCAAGAAAAACTTTCCAGTTTGCGTCATCTTTACAAATCTTTCGAGAATAACATATTTCAATAATGTACGCACATTTTTAATGTTTACACTGAAGGTTCGTTAGAGTATTACTTCAGGTTTACCTTGTGGCTAACAGTAGTTCCATCAGGAAGAAAACAAATTACCTGGAGGTTGTATAAGTGAACTAATCTGCTCTGTCCTTTTCGTTTATACTGCATTAAATGTACAAGAAGGAGATTATTTTACAATGTAAGGAAATAGTAGATTATACAACAAGTGAATAAAAAGGGAATTTAATTCGAGGTATGAAGTTGGATCCCGAGAGCAGCGAAGGATTCTAGAGTAGAATCACGAGCGTAGCGAGGGATTCTATACTCTAGAATCCTGAACGGAGCGAGGGATACAAGTACCTACCGAGATAAATTTTTTATTCACGTGTTGTGTACTCTACTTTTTACCATTGACTGTGAGAAAATAAATAGGAGCATGGTATTTATTTTCGGAGCTAAGCACTCTAGATTTCTTTGGCTTATTACCCACGGATAGACGTTTTAAGTATGTCACTAACTTTGAGTATTTTGAAATATCAATGTTGTGTTTGATTCTCACTGTGGCTTTTATAATAGAATATATGCTCCAAAGTGTCGACGGCTTCTTAGTCTTGGTTAATTCATTGAAATAGTTAAGAAATATGCACTCAGAGAAGGAATTGGCGCCATTCATGGTTTTCCAGTCGCAGGACAAATTGTATGTTTTCAGGTACAACTCCCGAGATTTTGGCGGCAACAAATCATCTACTATAACTGCTGCTTTAGAACGAAATGATTCCGGAGTCAGTCTCTCATTTTCGTCATCGGAAGAACTCATTTTATTATAATTACTTATATGTTAATAGATTTTCCAATAACACAAAACAACCACAATAAAAGACAGAAAAGAACGTAACTAAATTGGCGGGATATTTTTTTAAAATTCGGAATGGAATAGCTCCATTCAGCCACCCAGTACGTACTTTCAGCAGCAGCGATTTTTTTGTATAGTACGCGCGGAACTAGTTGGCCGCGCCTTAGGCATGTTTTTGTTTTTTTTATTTAAGTATTCTTTTCAATAAATTGAACAATTATTGTTCACGATATCTCGAGATTGGTCATCACTGTCTAATTATAGTCTCCTGTGCATTGCGAGCTGTAGGCAACCCGCCCCCTCACCCCTGTCGCCACCTTAGGCGCGGCCAACTAGATCAGCGCGCACTATACGTAATTCGTGTTTGTTCCTAATTCAAAATGTCTTTATTCACTCAGTGACTAAAAGAGCGTTTTATTCACTGTTATCGATGAATAAAATGCCCTTTTTCGAGTGGCAATGGTAAAAAGAAGATTTTCATCATCTTTTATGCGCAAAAGGCCACTCTATTTAACATACACTTTACGCGAAAATAATACGAATACTGGAAAGGATTTGCAAGTGTATCCTGCTATGCTCGACCAAAGAACACATTTCGGCAGTCATAATTACTCGTATAAACAATTGAAGTACTACAAATGAAGAATTGTTTGTTTAAGTAACAGATAACGTTTGAAAATGCTCGATAGTTTGCAATAAATACATTTACTGATAGAAAGTTATAGTAATACCAATTGCCCTCTATGGCAGGACCATGACAAAGTCATGGTCAGAAGCCAGAAGATGATATAGCTTTGGTATAAGTATCTTAAAAGATTTGTACTTAATTTTTCCTTCCTTAATAAAAGGTGAACTCACATGGTTCAGACGCAGTGCGTCCTGATGTTCAAGGGCCGTGATGTCATCGCAGCCCGTGGCCTCCATGGTGGCCTGTCGCTCCAACAGGACCCTCTCCTCCTCTTGCAGTCGACGTAGGTTCTGCTCGAGGTGAGGGTCTGCCACCAGCGTACCATCGTCCAGCTCCATCATGTCCGACGCTGAGTCGTCACTCACCGAGGACTTCTTATGGATAGGCCCTGAAACTGTAGCGGGGTATTGTATCCTGTATATGGTGAAGGGCGGTTTAGGTTATGTTGTCTACGTCTGGGCTAGGATGTGGTTTTGTTAGTTGGTTAGGTCTATTAAAGATAGTTATACAATTAATAAGATGGATATGATTAAGAGCATGCGTTAGTAGCCACATTACCTGCCTTGATTACCTGTTTTATTGATTACATAAAATTGCTGCTAAGTTTTAATAATTATGGATCTGTAACCTGCTACGATACTGCTACGAGAGTGCTACGAGATGCTACGAACTTAAAAATCTTCGACCTCAAAAGTTTAACATTTATTTTTTACTTTCGTATTGAACATGGTAACTTCGAATAAATCGTGATAATAAAGCGATTGGATAAACTTATGGTTCAAACACTATAAAATCTATTTTTCTTGCCAGAATGATAAATATTGTTTATCTTTGTTAACAGATGAACTTCAATACTAGCTGAGATACTGAATACTTCAAACGAATTAAAAATCTTGCGTACTTACAGTTTATTTTATTAATTTTCATTTATTTCATTGTTTTATGAAAAATCGTAAATAATGTTGAATTTAGATCCTGATGTTTTTAACGGTTGATAACGATTTTGTTGTAATTCTCCAGAAAAGTCTGTGATTGTTTTATCAAGAAAAATCTAAATTCAATAGAGAATCAGTTTACTGAAAGTTCAAAAAAAAAAAAACGGCAAAATAATCGGCTTTCTTGTTGAAACAAGATTGCAATTTGTTATAATTCATGATACTCATCATTTTTTATCGTTTGCCTAGCCCTTTCCTATCTTCGGGCAGGTTTCTAGTCCAACCAGGGGGTCTAAAATGGCTACTTTAGCAGATCATAATATGAATTGCGTTAAAAAGCGTAAAATAGAACTTTCATAATATTAACTGCGTCTATGACCATTTAGGAAAATATACCAATAAAGGAAAATAATATGATTTGCGTTAAAATTCGTTAAATGGTCACAGACGCAGTTACTATTGGTAAAGGTCTATTTTACGCTTTTTAACGCAATTCATATTATGACCTGATAAAGTGGCCGTTTTAGACCCCCTACAATTAGTTCCAAAATACTACGTTCGTCAAAACAACAAACAGTTAAAAGTACAGTAGAATCTCTTTTAAGTTGCCAAATGTATACATATTAGTGCTCATGACAGTCGAACAAGCTAATAAGTATACAGCCAGCTAACTTGCATTTACTTTTAAGATTATACAGATACATTTAGAGACTGATGTGAAATGATGCAGCGTTTGACATCAGGGGATTAATACGAAACTTTATAAAACAAAATTGCAATCAATATGTTTAGTGTACTAGAATTAAAAAAGACCTCTACTTGTATACTTAGTAGCTTGTTCGACTGTACAAGCTTGTACAGCTACAAATACAACCAAAATATTGAAGTCTATCGAGCGTGTATGTATCCTGGCGTCATGCCATCGCACGCGACTTCGCCTGATTTACAACTTAATTGTAACCACGCGGGTTATACGCGCTGCGTTCCAATATTGTGACGTATGTGTTATAGTTATTGAATTAAATTTTGACTGCACACGGTTTTGATATTTGTTTGTAAATGTATAGTATCAAATTGCAGTTCTCTGTTTATCTCTTACTTTACTGGGTCCCACTACCTTAACTAGTTTGTTTTAAAGAGAAGTCTTTTTAATATGTTAGATTTGGTTGTTTTTTTAACAAGAGTTTTTGTTTTTGATTCAGTTGTTCTAGTAGGTACGAAGTATCATTTTAAGTAATTTTGAATTCACTTTAGTTTGTTTAATTAGCGGGGTTATATATTTTTTTAACTACCAATGACACGTAAGTTATGAGTGTTAATACTGATGTCAGTCTAGGGGTAATAATGAGGATTAATCCAAAAGTCTGATGTTAGCTCATAGTAGACAACATCGATAGTTCAAATTACGTTACTCACAAATATTCTAAAACAAAAGAAAACCTGCAATTCATTCAAAACGATATATCTTTCAAATACGACGTCACTGAAGCACTGGCACAAAATGAAATTAAAAAAAAAGAAAACATAAGTACTTACGTTTAAAAAACGAACGTAGTTTCACATAAATAAAGAAAAAGAAATCGAAAATAAGCCAGCCAGTTATTTCGGTACGCGTGTTTATCTAGTCATAAGGGCCATTCGCATGCCAGCATGCCGCGCCGACTATTGAATGGACAGCTTGTATGTGAATGGCCACACAACAACTATAAAGGGGTTGCTCGATGTTATTGAGGTCAGTAGAATATGTAACATCTAACAGCGATGTCTCACACATTCCGTTTTACTTCTTTGTTTTGTGTTTATAGCATTCGGGAGTGCAAGAATCAGCTGATTGTATGTGAGTCAGCCGAAGAATTTGGCGCGGAACGGCGAGTTTCAGTAGCGTTGTGTACATTACTACGTATATCCACATCTATCTACGCTAAAAATTCGCTACAATGCGAATTCCTCAGAATGGTTCCCTAAAATATAAATAAATCCTATCTCTCGATGAAATCACATGAGGGCGCAAAAAATAAACACGTTATAAATGTTGACAGCGTGCACGTATTGTTTGTGTGTTTGGCGATATGTCCCCTGTGCGTGGCACATGTCCGTTTGAGCTTCAGTGCTCACAACACGGCGCCGGCCCACCCGACAGATAGAACGTCACCGTTTGGACCTAGTCTAACACAACATAACCACTCGACGAAATTATAAATAAACAGAAAATAACACATAAAAACCAAAAACAAACTCGAATATAACTAAAAGAAAATAAATAACATTTTTATTTCAATTATTTTTACACCGCTTACTAACTAAAATATTTACACAAAAAAAAAAACAAAAAACAGTGCACTCGTATGTCCCTTACGCGGTAATATCACGGATATCGTCTCTGGCGGTAACTTAAGTCCTCATACTATAAATATAAACATTAACACAGTCATTGATCACCGCAAATCTCGTCCTTTTCATCGTCCTTCCCACCTGAAATTACCGAAAATCAACATAAAAGAAACGAAAACCAATGAATAATGTGTGAAAAATAAAACAAAAGCATGCTATCAAAAATAAAATTGGAAATCTACGCATGCTGTGAATTAAAAAAAAATACGTTTGTAAAGGGACTATCACAATTGAACATATAAAACGGTTGATAGTTAATACTTTATTATTGTTGTCAACATTCGCAGCGTGGGCACAAGAATGTTGGGAACAGTAATAATTGTGAAGTGATGATGTAGAAACGTGAAGGACTTACTAAGATAGGGCTCGCCCATAGTGCCAGGCAGGTACGGGCAGCTGGTGACGTGGTTGAAGTTCTGGGACTGCATCTCCTCTTGATCAGTCTCACGATGGTAGAAATAGTTGAAGTTCGACACGATGACTGGAACTGGCAGCGCAATGGTGAGCACACCGGCGATAGCGCACAGGGATCCGACAATCTTTCCCCATACTCCCACCGGCCTATACCACGAAAACATATCATTAAACACAGAACTTTATACCATTCGCATCCAGCTAATAAAATAAATCAAACTAATGATAATGATTCAACTAAAAAATAATTTTGTTAATAAACATAAACGCGACTGATGATGTTCATGCAGAAATGAATACATACCATTGTACATCAACTAAAGAACATAATACAAGGCGCAGTTATGCATACGCTTCAAATTTCAGGGGGTCATTGTACTAATCATTATAAACTACTTTTACAATGGGACCAAACCTGAATCTGAAAAAAAAATTGCTGAACCCTACAATAAAGTTTTCATAACTCGTCAGTGTACTCAAAATGTATGAAACAGCTGTTTCTTTTCGCATTTTTAGGGTTGGCACCAAAGTAAAAGTTATTCATAACGATGAGTACAATGACCCCTGAAACTGGGCACACATGCAAAACTGCACCTTGTATAAATACGGATAACTACAAAAAATGTGAAGAAAATAACAAAAACGTAAAGTCAAATTTAGAGTAGGTAAAAATTAATTAGACCAATCGCTGTGCCAGTTTACGGGCGCAAGCAGTACAATATCGTTCATCCCTGTCATACCCGCTAGCATGTTACAGTTGCCTGTAACATCAGTAGGTCATTGCAATGCAGGTTTGGCTTAACGCTAGCAAGTAAATCCCAATGAAAAAAGTAATCGTCACATTCGGGAACGTATAAAGGTATATCATTTGATTCTCAGCTGAACGTCGCTAAGAACTAAATAAATTCCCTAACACTTCTCCAAAAAACGATAACATTTGTCACAGGATGTCGAGGTTCGAAGAAAATAATGTCAACTAAAAAGAAAAATGAACCTAAACAGACATAATAATAGTGAAGCATCAACTACGAATACGAAGTCAACCTACAGAGCGACTCTACAGACATGCACTACGACGGTTCACGGCTACACATACATAAATATACCTCTCTATCGAAAATGGTGTGTGAAAGCTAACGATTGGAAGCCAATGATTTAAACAAGCAATGAATCATTCTGAACATCAATTTTGCATAGTAGCATTCATGTGTAAAATTTACCACCGGAGACAGGTTTGCAGGCATTCCAACTACTAGACAGAGAGAGATAGTGACGATGCTATATTGGAACACGGGTGCAGAAGCGATGCTTTATAGTTCTACTGCACACTATGAAGAAGAGGTACACGGCGTGATATCAACGTGTGCGATTGAGATGGATCACCATTTTCGATACGTTTACGTTGGTAACATTCGTACAGCCACAACACCGATACAACACCACATCGGACGGTACATCTAGCGGAAGCGATACAGAGGAGGAACATTCCACAGTGGACAAGTATTCGGTACACAACGAGTCACTTCAAGTGCTGAGAGCGTGCCTCGAGCTGTGCTGACACATCGCCACACTTGAAGTATACAACTAAAGCTGTTCTCTCTCATGATCATAGAATACGCTTTGGGAGGGGCGATAGTCACACGGACGACGGGCCTGCGGTACACTAGCACCCTATGTGTACCTACGGTTGTCTTGTGAATGAGAAAATTTTACAGTTGAGCTGCCATGTAAAATTGTATAGGTTCAGGACCGATATGATGACACTAACATTTCATAAAAAATAAAAATAACAAGACAATAAGAAACGTTCTCGAACGTGCAAGAGTCTCAGTATAAAGGTGAAAAAAAAAAACGTGGAATCGGTTAAGTTCTAAGCGAACCGACGATCAAATCAAACTGAAGCATAGTTACATGATGTGGCGAAAGAATATCACAATAGTGTTAAAGATACCAATGTAAGGGTTGGGGGTATAATGAAATGACGAGAAGGCAAAGATGAAACTTAGGGTGAAGTCGCTGTATCATACGTCATGTCTCCGTATCCTACGGTCGTCATTGTCACGACCGCCCACCAAAACGCATCTGGTATGGATTTGAAGAAGCTGTTCTCACTTCCCGCCTCAGCGAAGTACACCGCGGATGAAAACAGCACCACACCTTGAAGAACAAGCACACACCAACGGAGAATACAGTGCGACATACAGTGGTGGGGATGGCTTGCGAGCGGCGGGGCGGGGAGGCGCGGGGGCGGACTGGCGGCGCGACACAGGTTACCTCATATCTCCATAGCCGACTGTGGTCATCGTAATTACTGCCCACCAGAAGGCATCAGGAATGCTATCGAAATTAGTGTCATGGCAGTCTTTGTCAGCAAAAAAGACAGCACTGGAAAAAACCACGACACCTGCGAACGCAAAATAACATGTGAACGCACCGTTATGACGGGGCGCGCTAGACTTAACGCTTACTTTAGGAACAAACAAACTGATTACGTATACTGTATAAGGATTGGAAATGATTTTTTACTGAATAAATGGTATTGGAATTGAAGTAACCGGCACCGCGCTCGCCGACCTCGCCGCCCGTCCGGGCCCATCTGCAGCGTCACAATACTCATCCCGTCTTCACAGTACCACAAATACTCCTTGAGGATACGCTTTGTCATACTAGGTCAAGTATATAATGCATATTAGATCGGCAGCAATACTAATTGGACTCTATTGTTATAACAAATTAGGTAATACGTACTCCTTGACTTGATTATGCAAATTCTCTGTCTAATAAAGTTTGTAATTAAAAAGATTCATATAAGATTAGACTAATATAACAAAGTATTTAAGGTGTTTATAATAATTGAATGCAACGTAAAACTTACCAATGAACAAGAAAAATATCAATAAGCCAAGTTCTCTCATCGAAGCCTTCAGCGTGCGTCCCAGAATTTGTAGGCCTTTGGAGTGCCGTGATAGTTTGAAGATTCGAAACACGCGTACCAACCGGATCACCCGCAGGATGGCAAGACTCATCGCTTGATTCGTGGATTTGTCTTGGGGCGATACCGGCGCGCGTGGTAGATTCAAAGTGTCCTCCTCCTCTGCTACAACTGTGGCCAATGTGATGAAGTAGGGGATGATGGCAATGATATCAATGATGTTCATTACATCACGGAAAAAGTTGAACTTGTTCGGACAGGCCAGAAACCGTACTATCAACTCGAATGTAAACCATATTATACAGAGGGTCTCTATCAAGAAGAACGGGTCAGTGATGTCAGGGACTTCGTCTTCTTCGATCTTAGTACCGTTGGTTGTGGTGTTAAAGACCTTGTAATGCTTGAATTCCGGTAAGGTTTCCAGGCAAAAGATTACAATCGACAGTAAGATGACAAATACTGAGATGATAGCTACGACGCGTGCGGCCTGAGAGCTCTCTGGGTATTCGAACAGCAGCCAGATTTTGCGTTGGCGCTCGTTGGAGGGAAGAGGTTTCTCTTCCTCCTTGATGAAGCCCTCGTCCTCACTGAAATAATTTGAGAAGGTTACAACTTGTAGCTGCAGAGAGTAAGTACACTTGCAGAACTGTTTCTTGTGCTTGAACTCACCGGAATTTGTTGGTGGCCTGTTCCCCAAGTTCGTAGAACTTAATCTCCTCAGAGAAAACGTCTAGGGGTACGTTTACTGGGCGCCGCAGGCGGCCGCCGCTTTGGTAGTAATACAAGATTGCGTCGAATGAAGGGCGGTTGCGGTCGAAGAAGTATTCGTTCCTGTTGGCAAATTACGCGAATGTCAGAATCAGTCAAGACTATTCAGTCTTGACTCAGTAATGTTGGAAATTCGTAGCTACATTTACTCCAACATAGCAACGAACGTCAATCATTACTGCTACGTGCCTACCTACCTGTACTAAAGGTAACCTAAGAATTATTGAATAGTCACCACAGTCGCCTTGCTTAACTTATACTGACCTCAAGGGATCGAAGTAACGTATTCTCCGGGTTGGATCCCCCAGAAGGGTTTCTGGAAATTGGTTGAGTGTTCGTAACTGCGTCTCGAACTTCAAGCCGCTTATCTATGAACAAAGAAAATAAATAATGTTATTAATATAAATAATGCCCTATCGAACTAAAATAATACTAAGAAAATGTCAGTGTACTAGTAATAATAAGAACATCCCTGCCTAACCCTTCAGGAATTACTGGCCTGATGTGATCTATTATGTATAAAGAATTTATTTATTTACAGTTGACTAAGTGTCAATTTAGCTACTTCCGGTTAGACTAAAAGCTGACCCCAACGTAATTGAGAAAGGCTAATCAAATGACGATGATGTACTGAAGGCATCATCATCATCATCTGACTGAAGGCATACATTATCTAAATTCAGTTTCCCATCAGCTCCATGTCCAATCCGGGTATTATACAACCTTGACACACAAACACACAAGATCAGCTTTTCCTAATCACGGACAAACGTTCCTCGCCCCCTAATGATGTTACAGGCTGCACTCAATAAGATCAAGTGCGAAACGTAATCTCGTTTGTACCCTAGACCTAGTGACCTCAATCTTGACCTTCAATCTTGTTACCGGTAACTCTGGTAGTAATTGCAAGTTATTTTATTGATTAGACATGCATGGCAGTCGCTTTGTACTAGCAAATTGGTATTCAATTAAGTTATTAAGTTAACAAGATAATTACGTAGTTTCTGAGAATCACAGACAATTCTGATGCTCTAGTAAACTAGACCTTACTAGAACAGACCTTGTCATATATCGAATTAAATGTTATCAGAGTCAAATTTGTCTTGTATTCGACAAATCTTAATAAAAGATTTTATTTTAATTATTGAATGGGTTCTCTTTTACGCTTAAATCTTTTCCAAAAAACCGAGTTGAGGTCGGTGATGGAACGAGCTAACCCAAAACAAACCTATTTATTAACTTGCTGCTCATGGTCATGCGAACTTGGGAGCACAGCACGCAGGGAATTCCTAAACATTTCAGTAAAAAAACTCTAAGAAATGTTCCCGTAATCTGTGCCTTAACTGCCAACCAAATTGATTGCATAAAGTAACCGTTGATGGGATATAAACAACGCGCTCAACATGTCAAAACCCTAAATAACATTCCCACAGTGTGTTCAAACACACACTCTTGCGCAACGGCAGAGCGTCCGCTCTAAAATTGTAACACCCTTGAACTTTTATTTGCGTTTACCACGTGGATCTGGCTTCCAGTGTCGCTTGAACTATGTATTTGACTGACCACATGTGGAGTAACGACATATAAACGACTTACTTAATAATTCAGACAATTTGTTGCACTGAGGCATTTATTAATGTAAAACTAGTTCACATCTGTCATTATCTATGCTTTAGCATTATAAATTGAAGAACAAGAATACACTTTCAGTTCAACTTAGCTGCAGCTTTTAGTTTAGACACATTTCATTCGATTCATTTTGTCGAATATATCCGTTTCAGTGTCAGGGTCGAGTTCTAGGAGCTAGAGCCACACAGCTAGATGTTACACTTTAGGAAAAGAATTGTAGTAAAAGCGAAGAAAGCTAATAGTAAACAAACAGTTAAAAAGTGCCCTTGAACTAGTTAGTTTTCTTCTAGTAAGATTTTATCAGTATGATATTTTGGAGTTATGTGCATATTGTATAATATACTTGCTTCGGTGAAGGAAATCATCGCGTGGGGAAACTGGCATCTATGAGAGAGAGAGATCATATTTCTCGACGGCATGTAAAACTACGTCAGAGGTCCATGGGTGGCATAAAACTGGCCGCAGGTAAGGCACTTACACCACGATAAAGACGAAGGAACAACACTAATAGGGATGTTAACAAAAAAAATCTAATTAGTCCGTCAGATAGATTTCCAAAAAATATTGGACACGTATTTTTTCTTTTTTCTCGTAAACAAACAATGAAGACGATACAGTGCTTTGAAAACTCGTGTGACGTCATATTCTAAGACATTAGTATGACATTTCTTAGCGAGCAGTGACGTCACCACCTCCCACTCTCTTCTCATCTTTGACGCGTTTTATCTTCGTCAATTTTTATTGATTTGATAAAACAAAAAATACGTATCTAATATTTTTCGATAATCTAACAGACGGACTAATTAGAATCATATTTTTTTAAGTTAGTAAACATCCATATTGTTGTAGAATACGGTTACTGATATGTAAAGCTCTTAACCGTAATTCGGAAACAACAACATATTGACAGATAAGTTAAGACTTGTAACAAACCACAAACTAGTTTGTAAACAAAATAAAATAAAGCTTTTAATCCAATCGACTCTATCATGGTAACACTTTGACAGTTCATGCGGGTTTGATATTTAAAGCAGTATTTTCAATGCAGACAAAATATTACAGTCAAAGCAATGAAATGAATTACTGCCAATGATACTATTTCCATGTTAGATTAGTTCGTGAAACGTTTATAAATATTTAATCGACAGGCTAAATTGTGGAGTCTAGTAGTTTAGTTTAGTCCATAATTCCAGCAGATACTATTTCGGATTTTATAAAAGCCTTCATTTTGTATTGAAATGGATGGACATGGACAACTAAAGTGCATTAGCAGCCGACGAAGTTTATTAAAAAAACTATTTTAGAAAAGCTTTTATTACATTAAAATTGCCTACCGTTATTTTCAGAGGGAAGTTTAGCATAATTTAAAACGTTACTCATTCAAGCTTTTCCTGTAGGAGGAAGTGGGCTGTTATTGATTAAACGGGCACAGTGTAGGCTTGTGGATGACACCCGACTTTTTTATTGTTTGGTAACCATGGATGAAAATTAAGGAAGAAATGCGGCATAAAAGCTTTCCTTACGACATTCGTCTCCTTCGTTTTAAGAGCAACGTTATAGGGGGTGTTCCTATTGCCATCAACCGGGCACGGATATGTTATAATTATTTACCATTGCCGATACATTGGAAAGTAGAGCACCGATGTTGAATATTAGTTGCAAATCAAGGTTTCCGAAGTATGATTTCGTGTCTACAAATAGTTGGTGCCGATACGCCCAATATAATCCCTTAGTCGCTCGCCGCCCACGGGAAGCTGAAGTGGCTTATTTGTAGTTGAAGACCACGGGATACACATAACATACGCGGGAGACTACAAAATTTGTAGTTTGTATACTTATGTAGCTATATCATATCGACGCAGGAAAATGTAATTTGTATTTGCGGAAAAATGCGAGAAGTTTTAAAGGTCAGAGGTTTATTGCGTTAACAGGAATTTAAAATGAGAACCCACGCTGTAATATAAAGGTAGCTTTAGCTAACAAGGATTTATTAGATGAGCTGAAATAAAAACGCTCATAGAAATAACTACGAGTAGACGTGGAAGGCAGTGAGTCTAAACAAATAAATATATGGTATAGCACTATACATCTCCACCCACCCCATTCTAAAACAAAGGCGTGAAGTTGTTTGTGTTGTCTACATGGAAGCACTTTCAAGTGCATGTATGTAGAACGTGAGTGCAAGGTGAGAGCACTTTCAAGGCGTCTGACCGGTTCGTCGAAGCCGATAGAAAGGCAACAGGTGTCAGAAATATTGGAATATTTTATAGACTTTTACCTTCCCGTACATGCTTCTGTCAAGGTTTACACATTTTAGCGGTGAAGCGGTACGTTCACAATATTTGAACACGAACGTGAACGTTAGAGGTCGGAATGTTGTGTGTTGTCAACGGTTTACCCTTGTTTGGTATAACAACGTTTCGTCGAAAATCACTTCGACTAATTTCAGTTAGCATAAAGTCAGTTCGCATAATTATTCATTTGACCAATTAATTAATTGGTAGATTTTTAATTAGCATATTATTTTTAATTTGATATAATATCATTTGACCGAATTTTCAAATGCAATAATTTGTATCCTCTCTGTATGTAACTAATGTTTCACTAGACTAATAATGATTTAGTCCAAAGATCGTATCGAATATTCAGTTCATTAATCATTCGTTTCCTTTCATTCGTTTCCGTCAGCAGTTCGACGTAGCCCGGGCTCCTATTTCTGTCTGCAGGGTTTAAAGGGACCTAACTAACCGAACCTCGGGGTGCCCCTGACGTCGACCGTCTAGGGTTAGGATTTCTGTCAGCATCTGTGTTTGATTGAGGGAAAATTTGAATATTCGATAAAACACAAATTATACCACCAGAACATTACATCAAATGAACATTATACCTTTTGATCAATAGCGCAAATGTTGTTATCGCAAATAAATATTCGATGAAATGCAAATTATGTTAACCGATATTATACAAAATGATTATTTTCTTAAACGTTGTTCGAACAAGTAAAATTATATCAAAAGTTGTTCGGCGAAACAAGGGTGAACCGTTGTCGGACGGATGGACGGATCGGAAATCGAATTAGAAATGGTATCTCTGCAGGGATGGAAGCAGTTGTCTATTGTGCAATACTCAGAGAGGATGCAGCTAACCTAGCCTTTACAACAGTAGCTAAAGGGTTATGAACACGATCTGGGTCACCATTCGAAAAAGTAAAGCGGCAGCGCAGTATTTAGAACTTAGCAACAAAAGACACTGCCATTTTTAACTATAATGTACCTATCGACATTAAAAGACAAAGCTGAATGAGAATTTAAACACATAATTATCAGTGAAACTATCATATTATATAAATTACGGAGTTAAAACACGGAAAGATTGCTGAAAAATCTTTATAAAAGAAAATGTTAAAATTAAAGAATTGGAATTGTTTTTATTAGAACTGAATTTAATAGATCAAGAAAGATGACGTGAATTGAGTAAAGAGTATAAAACTGTATCTTTTTTGTATAAAGGTAGGTACTACAACAAAGGTTGTTCATACTTATTAGGTACAGAGTACAGACAGTAAAGTGTCTGTGAGAATCCGGTGTCTGGAGGTGCGTCCGCGACTTGTCCGTACTGTTTTGACCGAATCTTTATGAAAAAAACTGGCCAAGTGCAAGTCGGAATCGCACATGAAGGGTTCCGTACCTAAACGGTATGCTATAATTTATACAATAATTTCTTCTACGGGCCAATGAAACTTGACCTCTGGATTGTATAGGCGCTCATACGATTCAGGGACCAAATTATATTGGTTAACTGCTGTTTCCATCTGTTGTTTCCATCCGAGTTCAAAATAATTTTCCTAGAAAGTCCTTATAAAGTTCTACTTTTCAGATTTTTTTCATATTTTCTAAACTTATGGTTCAAAAGTTAGAGGGGGGGGGGGGGGGGACACGCATTGTTTTTTACTTTTGGAGCGATTATTTCCGAAATTATTGACATTATCAAAAAATGATTTTAGTAAACCCCTATTCATTTTTAAATACCTTTTCAACAATATATCACACGTTAGGGTTGAAATTAAAAAAAAAAAACACTTCCCACTTTACATATAGGGGGTAGCCCCCCTATATGTAAAGTAATAAAACATTTTTTTCGAATTTTTATTTCACCACTTTGTTGGCGTGACTGATACACATATTGGTACCAAATTTCAGCTTTCTAGTGCTAACGGTCACAGAGATTAAGCGAGGACGGACAGACGGACAGACAGACATGGCGAAACTATAAGGGTTCCTAGTTGACTACGGAACCCTAAAAAAGATTGATGTGTAACATCCGTGCTCTACGTTTTATACAGACCCTAGGTACGACACACTAAGCGTTGACCAGAACAGAAGCCCACTAAGATGTAACTTTAAATACTCAGCAAGTCTGTGAAGTGGTCGCCGTAATGGTCTTGTTAGCGATAAAAATAAACGGCAACGTTCTACTAACGATAGTTTTATTCCTATGTTTATATTTGTTGTTTAAAACGGTACGCAAATAAAAAGCAATAAATAATGTATGAATGTACTTTTTTATGTTTATCCGAGCACTAAATAAAAACGGAGTCATCTTGTGGAGGGAAACTGCGGTTAGCTGCCGTACCTACACATATACTGGACTGTTGTGTGACGGGGTTCACTGCGGCTAGCCGCCCCGTTCTACGAAATCTGTGATGCTATTAGAAGACTATCGGAACATAGCTTAGGAAGGTCTACGAACACAAATTTCAGGTTATGAGCTTGATCTCCGTTTAACAGTCAATATAGACGTCATAGCGCAAACACTTTATTTTTAATATGCACACAAAGCCTGAAAGCCCTATTCCGGTTCAAAGCGGTTCAAACTTTCGGCGTTGAGCGGCGACGCTCGCTCTCACGAGAATAGCTGCGCAGGCGGCCGTGCCCGCGGCACTGCCGGCGCCCGCGCACTCGCGTCTATCGACCGCCGCCAAATTAATCAAATCAATATTTACAAGCAAACGCGTACATTCACTTTCCGCGGACGCAAAGTTTCACACAATATTTCTTTCGGCGCGGATGTACCTCCGCGGCTGGCAATGGGCGCATCCAAAAATACATTTTATTGTGTGTTCCCCAAGGGCGGAGCGAGTTGTACGTCGTACTGCAGCGAGCTTTTATGAAGAGATTTTAATTAAATTTTTGTTGTTAACGCTAACCGCGAATGGTTCCTTGTTTAAAGGTCGGGTTTCTTTATTTTAGAAGCCGTGGGAGACGCGCGCTGGTGGGGTTCCGTCTTGCGTCGTCGCCCGCCCGCCAGCTGAGCGCGCGCAACTGACGTACGTCTGCACTGATGCTTTTATTATGATATTTTCAACTAATATAATATGAACACGTCTAACTCCTAGGAGGCCTATGTCCAGCAGTGGACGTCTTTTGGCTGAAATGATGACGTCTAACTCCAAAAAGCGTATAGGACAAATCATAGGTTTTCAGGAGAAGCAAAAAAACAAACAAAAAAATAAAGGTTTTCGTTATGTCTCTCTCAATTCTAAAGTTACATAAAAATATCAAAGGGACAAAGTTCTTAGATTTTTTTTATCTATGTATAAGAAGGGCCTATAGTATTGTTTTTACTGAGATAGCATGTGCTTTAAGACCAAGGAAATGACGCAATGAAACAGAGGCGTATAAACTATGTATTTGAATTGTTTATAACGTCGTAAAGAAATATATTTTCACATGGTTTTTTCTAAATGTTATGTTATTTATTAAGAAGGTATATAAAATTTAGTTCAGCAACATCATCAGCGTTCAGCAATCCACTGCTGTGCTGTATAAAGGCCTCTTCAACTACACACTCACTCTCATCCAGTTGATCCAGTTGCTACCAGCCTCCCAGCGTAGATCGCCGCTCCACTGAGTCTGAGAGCGTCCCACCTTTTTTTTTTTTTTGGTGGGTGGAAAATCATCGAATAACCCCTCCCGCTCTTGGGCAGAGCGAAGGGGAGTGTCAGACTTCTACTGACTAAAAACCAAACCTATGTTCCTTCTTCGCCCTTGTGTCGCAGCCGCGTTAACCTTTCGATAATCCACAGCCCCGACGGGTCCACAGCCCCACCGGGAGAGCGTCCTATATACGCCTTTTGAGCCTTGAGGTATCGATATTAAAAGAAAATTAATTAAAACTTTACCCGCTCCAGTTAATATGATTTAAAACAAACTCGCTCATATTAACAACGCCGTCGCTAATTACTCACCAGTCACCATTTTATAAGGTTAATCATTAGGTTTCGATATAATATACGACGCTATTTTAATATAATTAAACTTTATTTTCTAAACATAAGACACAAGACACAACCACGACATAAGACTATACTAAATATATAAATTAAACTAACCTAAAAACAAACTAACTATTAAAAGGCATCGAGTTCATTTATTTATATAGTAGGCGCCACATAAAAAGAACGCTGAGGGGAAAGCGGGGGGGTGTTCGCGCATGGGTTAACTCGCGCACGAAACTATTTTTTTTTGTTTTCGAACTAGTTTTTCGTTTGCGGCTTCGTATATTTATTATTACGTTGACATCGAAAAATATATTAAATAGAATATCATTCAATACAATAAACACACATTTTGTGTGTGTGTTGTAAAGTTCAATTAAAAACAATTCTTCTCACTGTAGACTCGCAACATTTTGTTGCCTCTGCGGTCCGTTTCATGCACTGTTTTAAATTATCAATAATATTATTATCGGCCTCTTTCTTCATAAAAGAATTTACGTCATAATTTCTTTTTCTCAATTGTTATGTAAAACCATTTCGTAAAACACGATGCACGATGGTATTTTGAGAATACGGACCAATAGCGTACCGTCAAAAATGGCATTTTTGGCGGAACGCTATTAGTCCGTCTGGGACACCGCCCCTCCCTCCGTCCCTACCTCATACCGCCAAATAGACCGATAAATCGCCTAATGCGCAGCTTGACCCCCCAGCGCTCTTCTTACGTGGCGCGACCTATAACTATCGTCACTTCGGCGCGATTCAGCGAATCATTTTAAGCTTCTACAATTTTGCAACAGAGTGCTCTAAGCGGAAATTGGAATGTAAACCTAAACGCAATCAGTCACGGACCGAAAATTTTCTATAAGCGTTAGTGCGGCATTAACTCCCACGCGTGGGCGGACGGGCTGCACTTACAGCGGCGATTTGTCAAAACCGTGTAATGCGACTGAACCACGTTTACTATTATAGTCTACCGCGGACGACTAATTAGAGGATGAGGCATTTATTTACAACAAAACTAAGACTCAAAATTATGTTTAGTTTAATCATTCTTTGACGGAATTACGGCCGAACTTCTGAAGGCGGGTGGAAAACCGGTCCTTAAGGCCCTACAGAAGCTGTTTGATTCCGTCATACTCGAGGGGAAAACGCCACAGGCTTGGTGCAGGGGTGTGGTGGTGCTCTTCTTCAAAAAGGGTGACAATGCCCGGTTGAAGAACTATAGGCCCATCTCACTTCTAAGCCATGTCTACAAGTTGTTTTCAAGAGTCATCACGAATCGTCTCGCACGCAGGTTTGACGATTTCCAACCTCCCGAACAAGCCGGGTTCCGAAAAGGCTTCAGTACCGTAGACCACATACATACGCTGCGGCAGGTTATACAGAAGACCGAAGAGTATAACCTGCCTCTCTGTTTAGCGTTTGTGGACTACGAGAAAGCCTTCGATTCGATCGAGACTTGGGCTGTGCTGCAGTCTCTCCAACGGTGCCAAATCGACTACCGGTACATCGAGGTGTTGAAGTGTTTGTACAAAAACGCCACCATGTCAGTCCGACTTCAGGACCAGACCTCGGAACCTATCCTTCTGCAGCGCGGTGTGAGACAGGGAGACGTCATATCTCCGAAACTGTTCACCGCTGCATTGGAGGATATCTTCAAGGTTCTGGATTGGAGAGGACTTGGCATCAACGTCAACGGCGAGTACATCACTCACCTTCGGTTTGCCGACGATATAGTGGTCATGGCTGAGACCATGGAAGACCTCAGTGCAATGCTCGATGACCTCAGTAGAGCTTCCGAAAGAGTGGGTCTTAAAATGAACATGGACAAAACCAAGGTTATGTTGAATGTTCATGTAACACCCACTCCTATCAAGATCGGAGACTCTACGCTCGAAGTTGTGGACGATTATGTCTACCTGGGACAAACGGTCCAGTTGGGTAGATCTAACTTCGAGAAAGAGGTCAATCGTCGAATCCGACTCGGCTGGGCAGCGTTCGGGAAGTTGCGCGGTATCTTCTCGTCCAACTTACCCCAGTGTCTCAAGACGAAAGTCTATGACCAATGTGTGTTGCCAGTGATTACATACGGGACCGAAACGTGGTCGCTCACAATGGGCCTCATCAGAAAGCTCAAAGTCACCCAAAGGGCAATGGAGAGGGCTATGCTCGGAGTTTCCTTGCGTGATCGAATCAGAAATGAGGACATCCGCTTGAGAACCAAGGTTACCGACGTAGCCCGAAGAATCGCCAGACTTAAGTGGCAATGGGCAGGGCACATTGCTCGCAGAACGGATGGCCGATGGGGCCGAAAAGTTCTGGAATGGCGACCGCGAACCGGAAGACGTTGCGCTGGAAGGCCTCCCACTAGGTGGACCGATGACCTGGTCAAGGTTGCAGGAAACCGCTGGATGAGAGACGCACGGGACCGGTCAATGTGGCGACGCCTGGGGGAGGCCTATGTTCAGCAGTGGACGTCTTTTGGCTGAAATGATGATGAATGATGAATCATTCTTTACGATCTGCATTCGATCGGTTTTTGATAAATTCCAGCACATCTAGACACATTGATATAGTCCTCTGTTATTATATATGTTAACTGACTATTCACGACTGACGAAACTGCGGACGTTGAGTGCCTTTTTGCTTTGAAGGAGTTTCACAAAGTTCAAAGCGATATTTACTAACAAGGCAGTGAAATCGTTATATATCAACAGGTAGGCATAATTACGAGTCGTTGACCAATGGACGGCGAGAAAATTAGTGTGGAGTGACACGCGACAGAGCTTTGCGTAATGGGGAAAATCGATATCAGGTGAAGCAGTCGCCGAGTGGTACGTCCCAAAAAATAAACAACACCAGACGTGACGTTTTATTCTATTTATTTCCAGTTGTCATGGTTTTTCCTTGAAGTTAGTACGATTCCCCGTATTCCAGTCACCCAAACCCGTCTCCGCAGAGTATCGCTGTCGAACCATCAGTCAGCTGAGATAGCTCACTAAAAAACGTGGTTTAAAAATAGTTGTTTCGATTAAATACCGGTCGTAACCCCGACACATTGTAAACCATTCAATCGGGTTCGGTCGGAAGATTAATGGATCCAACATTATTGTAGAAACCAATTAACTGCAACGTATACTGGAGTTTAATCCGATTTTCTTCACAACACATTTTGTTTTAGTGCTCTGGGAGCTACTTATTATGTTTTATTAGAGGGAAAAAAATAGAACGTCTATTTAGTTCAAGATGTTAGATCGGTAGACGTAACTGAAGTTCAATAATTTTAGCCTATACCTTGCATCATTATGTACGTGGTTGTCATAACATGGTCAATGTCAGGTTGTTCTAAGAAATATTGACAAGCTCGATCAGAAATATTATAATGTTGTATTGTGTTTACACAAATTATAAAGGAGAGCACTTGTCACTGAGGATCTTGATGATTGTAACATCATTCAAAGGGATCGCAGTGCCTTGATGGACGTCCCATATACCAGACAGGGGCAATATGAGGGATTGGTTTATTATCAACTAGCTTTTGCCAGCGGCTTCGCCCACATACAAACTTTCTTCCCCTATTTAAATTCCTTAGGGGTTGAATTTCGAAAAATCCTTCCTTATTCCTTGTCTACATTATAAAGGGAACCTCTGTGCAAAATTTCAGCTTTCTAGGTCCAAGGGTTTGAGCTGGGCGTTGATGAGTCAGTCATAGTCAGGACATCTAAGCGATAAGGCCGCCCATTGTATGTTTTGTAGTGTATATTATGTTTTCTTTTGTTATGTATTTTTGTGGTGTACAATAAAGTATATATAAATAAATAAATAAATCTCTTTTTATTTATATAGATAGATAGATAGAATTGTCCAATCATCTTCATGACCACTGTGGACTAATAAAATTATAAGGGAAATGTTTAGAAGACTTCAATTTCAATATTAATGAAAAAGGAAAAACTTGGGTTTACTGCAATGATTGCAAAGAGTGACCAAATGCTCGACAACTAAGAATTTATCCAAAATATGGTGTAAGTTCACCAGGTAAACAGCTGCTAATTAATAATATTGCTGTCGTAGTATTACGTGGTTGTTTTGGCTTTGCAATGACATTGTTGCCCAAAAAAATAAGGTGGTGTTGATTTCGACTATGACCGGAAAAACACAAAACCGGTGAGGGTGGAGATTTGGGAGAAAGCTACAATCAGCATTGGGTTGTCAAGGGTTGAAGGAAAAGAAGATGGCTGGGAAGAATCAAAAGGATCGATAAAGCAACACGCATGAGATTCTGGGAAATTGGAGAGACTGAGTGGACACGACCCAATTCATCCAAACTCGAAGCTCCATTCTAGATTTAAAAACCTTAACCTTCAAGACAGTAGAACTAATGCCACCTCCACACTAGATAACTCCATGTTCGATCGTTAAACGTATGTTTGGAGCTCTCGGCGGCCTGTAAACACCTTAGCGTTGATAGGTACCTGAGTGCCGGTGAACGCTACATTTCATCGTTCTTAATTATTTATTTATTTAAACAACCATTCACAATGATTGCACTAAACTTCGACGCAGCTAGTTCCAGAGATCTCGGTTTGTGTGCCAACAAGGACTTGATTCCGTCTACAGTTGCGACATGTATTGATGCTCACATTTGGCAGTCAAAGATGATTGAATTTATATAAGACGGTTTTTTTTTATATTGTTCCATACAGTAATCAATATTGGTTAATAAGGTAATTCATTACCCACAAATGACGCGCAATTTATCGTCTTGTAATGTGAAAATCGATTTTATTAATTAACGCAGCTGTTCTGTTATGTCCGTCTTAGACGATGCTAAGAAAGTTCCCTTACTAAAATGTCTTGATAAGTTCCAAAGGTTTCAAGAAAACCTTACCTTCAGCTCCCTGCGACCTGCTACAAGTTATCTAAGCTTTCTCATTAAAACTCTCTGTACATACAAACGTTTACTTTCAAAATGTCGTCGTTTCCGAGAACTCAATGCGGATTTACTCGTCAAGTTCCGTAATGGTTAGACTTACAATTTGTCAGAAATTCTTATTACTCAAAGCAGAGCAGCACAGTACAAAAAGCTACGGAAAACATAGCAAGCGTCTTTTAAAAACTGTTTGTGAAGTCGGGGCTGAGTAGCGTCTAATACCGAAGCTCGCTTAAAGTACGTTTGTAACGTAACACGACTGCATTTTCATGCGTAGGAAATGCTGACCTTCATATTGCTAGCTAAATGTCAAGGGTAAGTCCTGGCGGAGCACGGGGATATATTGTAAAGTAGAATCTCGGCAGGGCTCAGCGTTGAGAAAGCTTTCGCCGCTCAAGCTGCCAGGCTTTTGCGCCGTTGTGCGTGCGTTCCACTCCTGTGCATATTAAATTGAAGCCTGCGCAGCGTAGCGGGCCGAGATGAAAGATGCAACTTTCCTCGTATTACAACCGTGTTCAAATGTCACAATCTGAGACGTAGTAAGTAATGAAATACGTGGCCTTTTGATAGCTTACGTGATCTTTACTTACGTGTCGCAATCGATACGTGGTTCAGCCCCGTAAATAAAATATCAGCCCTAGTGCAGCGGACGCAACAACAACTGCCTATTTTTATACGAACTCGTTAAGAACCAATTTGCCTACGTTCCTAACATTTCTAATTTATTAAAGCTTAAGATATTCTAGGAAATGTTCAAGTAAGCGATGGTAATATGAAGTTTCAGGTAGAGCCTAGAGCATAAAGATTTCCATCTTGCGTTCTAAGTTGTTGGAAAACATGTTCAACATGTTGTGTTCCAACAACTATCTACTCACAAGGAGCAGAAATTCAATAGGAATTAATTCTTAATAGTGCTATTCCCTTTACTTATGGTAGGAATATCATTCGAGGAAAATATCGTCTTGTTTTTCCCTTGAAAGAATCTAAAAGGGCGAACTTCTTCGAGAGCTTTTCTAAATATTTTGTTCCGCTTTTATCAGTTAATGTATTTAAATATTTAGTAAGAAAATTGTTTTTTTCACTGGAGTATGAAAATTGTTGGCCTTTTTTTACCGAATTGTTTTTTACTATGTGATTTTACCTGCAATCAGGAGCTTAAAATGATGTGCTCATTAAATGTACTGGCAAGCGTAAAACGGGCCGCCCCTCAGCTAGATGAAGCAACGACCTGAAAATGGTGGTCAGGCAGACAGGATGGCGAAGGCCGAGGGTAGTTTTGTGCCTTCGCTAGAGAGAGGCCGGACTACTATACGCCAAGTCATTGATGAATCTAATTTGGGGTCTCTGTTTGGATGTATTTTGCAAACTCATAAAACATTACGGAAAAAAGGAACTAGTCGCTTCTAAACCAGAATAAACACAATTAATTGGTGGCTACAAGGTCGTTTTTATTTTCATTCATAAAAGTGGGCATTATTATTGGTTTAGCCTTGCATATAAATGTTTGCTACACACATATTCAGCTCGGCTTGAATCTACATAGTGGGCAAAATATCATATTTATTTATGAGATTTACGACCGGGAGGATGTCGCTTGGCGTGCCATAATATACGTATGTTATCACTTCAAATGTGGAGTCATTGCTCCGGGTAGACTTTCGGTTTTCTTCATCAACAAATACAGCGAAATCGAATGTGCCAACTCGAACATAATAGTAGCGCCTCGTCTCTTACAGCGTCAGTTTTGCCTTAATAAGGCAAAACTGACGCTTAGATGAATGCGACAAGGTAGCCCGCGAAATTGGTTTCATTTTACGTTTTCTCTTGAATGCGTTTTTCATCAAGTAGTCACCAACTTATATGAACGGTTGTATTGATTATTTTTATCATTATTACTCAGTAAATAGACATTATTTTGTTACTGCCGCGAATCTTATTTTTTTTAACATACGACTTCACACTGACCGGGCAATTTTGCGGGCTACCTTGTCGCATTCATCTAAGCATCTAAGCTGTAAGAGACGAGGCGCTACTATTATGTTCGAGTTGGCACATTCGATTTCGCTGTATTTGTTGATGAAGAAAACCGAAAGTCTACCCGGAGCAATGACTCCACATTGTTGCCTTCACCAGGATGCAAGTAACAATGGCGACAGATTACATGCTTTTTTTTTTTGGTGGGTGGAAAATCATCGAATAACCCCCCCCCCCCCCCCCGCTCTTGAGCAGAGCGAAGGGGAGTGTCAGACTTCTACTGACTAAAAACCAAACCCATGTTGCTTCTTCGCCCTTGTATCGGAGCCGCGTTAACCTTTCGATAATCCACAGCCACGACGGGCGTCGGCCCCTGCGGGCCCCTTCCATATTGCTGACATCTCTTTGAGGCGCGCGTGGAATAGGTACGCGCCACCGACACGGTCTGTTGCCGTCATGACGACGGCCGGACGGCGAGCTAGCCCGTTACTCACCGTCCACAGGCCCGCGTCTACGGTGGCCGGAGGTCATCGCGTGACCCCCGACGCCCGGAGCGCCTTCCGCGGCGGCTGGGACGTTGAGAGGTTCTCTCCCTCTCTTGTTCCGCCACCTCCTTCGCTAGCATCACTGCTTCGCATAAGGAGGCGACGGCGTCCCATTCCTCTTCGCCCCGGACCATGGCTTGTACCAGGGCCGGACGCGAGAGGTCGCCGCCGCCGATCGCACAGATTACATGCTTCCGGTGTAATTCAGAAAGGTAAAAGTGTGTGTGTGTACCTTGTACAGTGCGTATGTTTGTGTGAGTTATTTTAAAAATGGATGCTAAGTTAACTAAAATGATATATAATTATACTATGATTATCGTAATAACGATCTATACTATATAAAACCAATAATACTATACCAGCCTATGACTATATGAGTATTAGTCACCACGTTTGCTGAAAACGGGTTTTCGACTCCAGACTTATATTGAAATTGAAATTGTTTATTAGAATCTATACATATAATAAAATCGTAGGAAAGTCAAAACTGTACATTGAATATTTTTTTAAAAGAATACTTGGGGTGTGATCTACAATCGATACCGAAGCCAAAAATATAGTTTTTTGAATTTTTGTCTGTTTGTCAGTTTGTCTGTTTGTCTGTATGTATGTCCGGGATAAACTCAAAAAGTACTGAATGGACTTACTTCATATTTGGCACGAATATTACTTAGAAGTCGGGTCTACATATAGGCTACATATTATCACGCTATCACCTACGGGGAACGAGCAGTGAACCTTTATTTCTTCAACGCATTCTGTAACAACGTGTAATCTAACGACGCATATTTGAATGTTGTTATTATGTTAACCATGCTATAAGCTAGCTTCACACTATAAAAAACACGCAATAAAAGTAACTTAGGCCGATAAACATAATTAAATAATTGAAGTAGTATCAAGGAAATTTTAAAGCAGCGCCATCTATGAGATTTCAAAAACATCAAGTCGAATTAAATGTGTAAGTCCTTTTTGGAAATAAATAATTTTTTGATCATGCTGGCGAGGTTAATAGTTGTTATTAAAAGTCATAGATGGAGTTGTGCATTTTCTTAGACGTCCACCTAGAAAACGGACAGGGCATATATTTAGTTAGATCCCGACAACGTTGCTGAGCGCTTTGAAATCTGCGCCAAACCACTCTTTTGGCATTTTTCAGGCTCTGTGAAGTCGACCAGTTTGCGAGGTCCCTTACGTATGACGAGGTCACGTCAAGCAAAAGGGTGTATTTAACCGACGTCGACGAGGAGGTGCTGTGGAAGGTTTTCCGGGAATTTTCAAGGACACTGACACTGCATTGTGTAGAGTTTATAACGTGCTTCCTAACAATGGCGTATGCTATTTTCTGCGGTCGTTACTTCACACGGTCTGAGGCCCAACGTCTTTCGCCTTTCTGAGGACATTTGATGCCGTGGCATATCCCACTTAACGAGCAACCTGCGTAACACGTCCGCTTCTCGACGGTGACCAAAACTGGGATGACACCCTCGCGGAGGCGAGCGTCAGTGACAGTCCCAGCCGCATGCGTCATCTGTTTGTGGGAGAAGTATCGCCATCATCTGTCTGAAGATTTTCTACGAGCTTTGAGGCGTGCTACTGGAGACGAAGTCGAAGTAACTGATGAACGCGTGCTGAACACCTGTCTCAGTTCACTTCAAGACGTGGTCATTTCTATCGGCGGCAATCACTGGTCGAATATGGGTTACCAGCTCCCCAATCATCACCGCATCAAGACCGTGAAAATCGGGAGTATAAGGCTGAGACAATTTATGATCCGGGTGAAATGACCACCATACAAAATGGCCATGTCGCTTTGTTCTCTTCAGAAATTTATGACACCGTCCTTGAAAGCGTTGGGCAAAACCAGAGTAAAATGTTTTTCTTCGATGCTCCTGGTGGAACAGGAAAAACATTTGTTACCACTGGCATACTTGCAGAGGTCAGGAGGCAAGGCAAAATTGCCATTGCTATAGCGTCGTCGGGATTCGCTGCCTCACTACTTCCGGGTGGCAAAACATCACATGCCATGTTCAAAATTCCCATCGATTTAGAGAGCGCCGAAACGCCTGTTTGTGGTGTGTCACGTAACAGTGATAAGGGACACGTGCTCAAGGATTGCTCTCTGATCGTATGGGATGAGTGTACGATGGCCAATAGGAAGGCAGTTGAGGCCGTGTACAGAACCCTGCAGGACATCCGCAGAAACAAACATTTGATGGGTGGTGTCACAGTTCTGCGATTTCCGACAAACGCTTCCCGTGGTGACGCGGGCATCGAGGGCTGACGAGGTGAATGCTTTGTTGGAATGATCTTCGTTGTGGTCACGAGTTCGTACGCTGCTATTGACCATTAATATGAGAGCTCGGCTCGGCGGCAATGCACGTGCTCAAGAATTCTCCGACGTCCTTCTAAGTCTTGGCGAAGGCACTCTACCAGAGGAAAGAGGTGGACAGGTGGTGCTTCCAGAGTCTCTCGGTAGAGTTGTATCCAGCTTAGAAGAACTCATTCGCTGTGTGTACGGGGGCATCAGTCGTATCACGCCCGTATTCGCACTAGCAGAATTCTCGGGTGTGTGAGCGGGCCATTTTGACGCCCAAAAATGATCAGGCTGCAGCAATAAACGAACGCATTCTCTCGGAAATTGAGAGGAATGAAGTGGTCTACACCTCTAGGTATTAACACTGTCGTCGAGCAAGATGACGCCACACATTACCCGTGGAATTTCTGAACTCCCTGTCAGCAAGCGGACTTCCAGCGCATACCATCAAGCTGAAGGTCGGTGTCCCGATTATACTTCTTCGGAACCTATCTCCTCGAAGTTGTGTAACGGGACCCGCCTTAAATTCATCTCGCTCCAAAGCCAAACCACTAATGTTGTTTATCGAGAAGTCCTATAAGTATGTATTTTTACCCTATTCTGTATTCCTTATTCATTATTTTCTTCATCTGCTTCAGTCACAATTTATGACTTAATTCAGTAGAATCACCATTAAGTCAATTATTAAAAGCAGGCTGAAATTTAGCACTTTTTGAAGGTCAGTTTTACAAAAGACAGTCTCCCTCTGTTACTGTACTTTCCCTAGATATGAAATGTAAAGAAGAAAGGGGTAAATGAATGTTATTTTTTAAAAGGTATTTAATAATCGTAGGTATTTTTGGTGATGTATATCGTTCACGCAGACGAAGTCGCGGGCAGCAGCTAGTATCAAATATATTAATATACATATAAATCCAGGTAACCTCTCGACGTTTTCCTTCATCGATGTCTGTGATGTCCGAGATAATCTTAGAAAGGATTAATTGGTGCCTTTGTATCTTATTCTTATTACTGCCGCACTCAGAAAGCTTTAATGATTACTAAGGCCATCACTTAGTAGGTAAAGGTTCTGACAGTTTTGTCATACAAAAGTATGTCAAATCTTCAGTAAGTGACGGCTTAAGTAATCGGACGGCACGGTTGGCGCAGTGGCTGAGCGATTGGACTGCTGCGCTGCGTGTCGCGGGTTCGATCCCCGCACGGAACAAATATTTGTATGGCCTACAGATAATTGTTTCGGGTCTGGGTGTTTGTGTATGTGAGTTTAAATGTTTGTAAACGCACCCACGATACAGGAGAAATTCCTAGTGTGGGGCAACGTATAAAAAAAAAAAACATTGAATATATCCGATTCCGGCAGTTATTATATTTTGTTACGTACACAATTAAAAGAGTGATAATGTTTCGAAAGGGTACCTAATAATTATAAGATACTAGCTGAACCCGGCATGCCTTGCAATGCCCTTTTACTTACCTACTACGTGCCTACCTACTACCTTCACATAAACCGAAAAATAAAACCGCTAAATAGTCCGAATAAAGCCTAAAAATTTGGTTTGGATAGGTGTACCCGTTCTTGAGTTATATAATAACAACGAAAAGTGGCATTGATTTTTAACTGACTTCTAAAAAAAGAAGGAGGTTATCAATTCAGATGTTTGTTTTTTTATGTTTGTTCGGGCATAACTCCGATCCTGGAGAAATAGAGAGAACTCTTCAAATTTTTAGGCACACTTGAAGTGATTTGAGTAGTTTTTGCAAGAGTACTTTCTCGGAGTGGTTCCATTTCAATCTATTGAAGATCTGATGAAGAACTTCGGAGATAGGCAACGGAACTCCTCAACAAATGATAGCAAATGGACTGGGATTGCTGAAATGATGACATTTCAGCAATCCCAGTCCATTTGCTATCATTTGTCTGTCTATTGTTTACACCAGATCATAACATAACTTTACGCCAGTACGCTGTGAAGGTGTAAGCACATGTAAACCACAAAAAAAAAACTTTTTTCCAAAAAACAAAACCGACTTCAACAAAAAATCAAACACAAAAAAGCGAAAAATAAACTTAGACGAAAATCAGCTTCAGAAGTCGGTGGCGAAATCATGAAATAAATCAAACAAAAGTCACCGACTTCAGAAGCTGATTTTCTTCTAAGTTTATTTTTCACTGTGTTTGATTTTTTGTTGAAGTCGGTTTTATTTTTTGTAAAAAAGTTTTTTATATAGATTTTTGTTGTTATTATAGACTTATCATTTAAAAGAATCATTCATTCATTTATTGCAAGATGGGCTTACGTGCCCGGGGACAGTTGCAGTCACTTTTCAAGCATTTCATATTTTTGCATGATTGCATAGGTTTTTAGGTAGCAAGACTTCAACAAACTTATCTAAGCAGGTGGGAAAACACTGAACTAAAATAGATGTACAATTTTGACATAACGATGAAAGTTTTCTTGACAAGCAATGCCAGCTTGAACTGCACAATTAAAGTGGTCTTGCGTATCTCAGTTTAAAACGTTTTTGACTTCTCGATCATCATTATCGTTTTGACGGAATATCACAGTGTCTAGGTTGTAGGAGGAGCTCGTTGCTTAATAATAACTGCCACTTTGGTCGATATTTAGGTTAAGCCGCGCTTTTCTAGGTTGGTCTGTGAATGGGTGACCACTCATTACATATCGAGTTTCCTCCGTGACTCGGAAAGCACATTAAACTGTTGGTCCCGGCTGCCATATTATTATACTAGCGGACGTCTCGCGGTTTCACCCGCGTAGTTCTCGCTCCCGTAGGAATACAGGGATAAAAAGTACCCTATGTTACTCAGGGTGAATGTAGCTTTCTAATGGTGAAAGAATTTATGACGGCGCAGGAGTTTTTGAGTTAATTCATTACAAACATACAAATCTTTCCTCTTTATAATATTAGTATAGAAGTGTAGATCTTTGGCAGTCGTTACAGGTAGTCAGCGACCTGAAAGTCTGACCAGTCTTACCAAAAGGGTATCGTATTATAGGTATAGTATTACGAGAAACTGGGTTGTGGAGGTCAGATAAGCAGTAGCTCCATGTAAAATACTGGTATTCAGCTGCATCCGGTTAGACTGGAAGCCGACCGTAACATAGAACTTGGGAAAAGGCTAGGCAGATGATGGTCACAGTGTCTAGGTCGTCTAACGACATAGTTACAAGTCTAATAAAGCTCGTACAAAAAGATTATTGTGAGATTTGTGTGTGTTATGTACGAAATAATACTTTTGTGTGTGTAAGTAGTGAATGGGAGGGTGTGTATGTGTGCATGATTAATATGCCTGCGTGTTTACTTTATAGTGGTAATGTTAGACTTACCAATTCTTATTCTTGGAATATTATTCTTTTGTACGAGAAACTTTTGAGATTGAGACGATTCTTGCAGAAAAATGGCATCGATTTTTGGTAGTAGTTAAATAAGGTGGTACCATAATTATTATTAAATGGTGTACTTAAGAATAGCGACTAATAATTCTACTTAGTACATTTTCCGGTAACGTTTTAGTAATGTAGTTTGTTGCCAAGGGGTTTTAGAAACTAGGTAGAAAGTCGTCTGTTCGTGTAACCTAAAAAGAATAAAGTATGACCGTATAACATCACGCCTGTTCCATCCTCATCCACGAAGAGTTAGGCAGAATTTTAACTATAGTATATAATGTTAGAAGTTGGTATACAGATATAAACATATGTAGGGTGTTGGATGACCGAAATAATATACTTCTTTTTTCCAAAATGTCCAATACTATGAGCTCTTCTAATAATTTCAAGATCCATTACTTCTGGAACAACCAATTTCTTTTCTTCACCTTTATAGATAACGTCATTTTCAAGCACATAGTCTTCATACTTATTTTCCTTGAGAACTTCTTTAATTGCCTTCAGTCCTGCATCTTCTTCTTGAGCGTTCTGTATGCGAAAATGGAGTTCATCTTGAATGACGCATATATTTCGACTTAAAGCGTCGACATGTTGCATCTTCTCACCAGGTCTGTGCATAATAGTATAATTAAAATCTTGCAGGTACATAATCCATCGGGCTACTTTAGCTGAAACATCTTTTTTTGTTAAAGTCTTCTGAAAAGCTTGACAATCAGTGATTATGGTAAATGGAATTCCTATTAGGTATCTACGAAACTTTTTCACGCCTTCTATCACTGCCAGTGCTTCCAGTTCATAACTGCACCACTTTTGCTGAGTTTCACCAGTCTTTCTGCTCATGTAATGAACAGGGTGCATGCTACCATCTGTAGAATCCTTTTGCATCAGCACTGCAGCATATCCGTACTTGCAGGCATCTGTGTGTAGTTCCGTCTTTAATTGTGGATCAAATATCTTTAAAACAGGTTCACAACATAGACATTGTTTTAACTTCAAAAATGCATTTCTTTGATCTTCTTCAAAATAAAATTCTTTCTTCTTTAACAGGTCACTTAGTGGTCGTGCTAGCATAGCATAATTGGGAACAAATTTCCTAAAGTATGAGGTTAACCCAATGAAGCTTTGAACTTCTTTAAGATTTTTAGGCACAGGAAACTTTTGCACTGCTTCCGTTTTCTCCTTTGAAGGCTGCACTGTTCCATTGCATACCACATGACCAAGGTATTCTACTGACCTTTGTAGTAACTGTGTCTTCTTCCAATTGATCTCGAGACCATACTCTGCAGCTACCTTCAGTACCTCTTGAAGTCTTTGAACTGCCTGGTGTTCGTCTTCAGCCAGGATAATTAAGTCATCAATAAAAATAAGTAGAACTCCTCTTCTTACAAAGTCGGTGAAAATAATGTTGATATATCTGGTAAAAAATTTGGGACAAATTGATAAACCAAAGGGTGCTCGTAGGAATTCAAACTGACCTTCTGGGTTGCTGGTCACAAACGCAGTATATTTTATTGAGTCTTCGTCTACTGGTAAATGGAAAAATCCATTCTTTAAATCTAAAGTACTAAAGACCCTAGCTCTACACAATTTATCTATGTGATCATTAATTACCGGCAAGGGATATTCGTCTCTCACCATCTTCTGGTTTATCTTCCTGTAATCCACACAGATTCTCGTACTTCCATCTTTCTTCTTCACCAAAACGAGGGGACTGGCATATTCAGAATAGCTAGGACGTATGATGCCATTAGCCAACCACTCTTCTATTTGATGTTTTACAATGTCTTCCTCTTGCAAAGCTAGACGCCGTGGACGCTGTACTACTGGTATGTCATCTTTTAATACTATTTTTAATTTTATTGGAGCTTCTTTAATCTTTAAGGGTTTGTAATTATCTACTATATTTTTAACTTGCATTGGTACTTCACTTTCATCAGTGTAACTGGAAAGTAAACACTGTAAATACGAACTATCATAACACTGAGGCCTTATCTCAATGATACCTTTGTTGATCATGGTAATAGTATTAACCAGGAAAGTTTGCCCAAGAATAACTGCGTACGGTATAACACCTTTAGGCACTACATGAAAACAAACTTCATAACAATGACAATCTATTATCAAATTAATTTTAAACTTACCCATCGAGTACACCTTACTTGAACCAAGACCGGTTAGCAACATTGTTTCAGCTTCACATTTAACAGATAGCATCTCGTACACATCGTGAGATATTAAATTTAGGTCGCTGCCCGTATCTATTAAACAATGTACTGTGATACCGCCTATAATAACACTTTTAACCGATTTATTCACTGCACTTTTATTGTTTACATTCAGAACACTGAGGTTATTATTTTGACACTGACATTGACAACCACTTTCTTTCCCGTTTGACATCAGCGTGCTATCTCGTTCACTCTCCGTTCCGTTATCCGGTGATTGATTTTGAGCGAACATGGAACGCGCCTTGTTAGCTCCACTTCCGCCATCATTCCGACACGTCGATGGTTCGCACTTCCCCTTCCCGCTTCCGCTGGCGCCTCCTTCTTGACATTCGGTACCAATATGGCCGAATTGGTTACATTTGAAGCACTTGGTACCTTTTTTGCATGAACTCGCCACATGACCTTTTTCTCCGCACTTGAAACAGCGATACACTTTATCACTTGCGTTTTCCTTGACGTTAGTGTCATCTGCTTTAGCTTGCTTTGAGGATTCGCGACACTCGCGCTGCTTGTCCGCCGTACCGCGTGGATTTCCTCGTTTCTGCATCTTCTGCTTCATAGCTTCGTATTGTGCCAATTTTTCCTTAAGAACCGCATAAGTTGTAACACCATACAGACCAATTTTATTCTGCTCGTAATCGGCAATCCCGTCTATTATATATTGGATGGAAACGTAATCGGCGAACTTAGCCCTTTTTCCGAGCTCCTTCATGGTGAGCATGTATTGGTAATAGCTCTCATTGTTACGTTTTTTACGAGCCGCCATGATTTCATGCATTTGCTTGGTATTTACCGAATCTGGAAATTCCTTTATCAGGGCGTTCCTCAATTCCTCGTACGATTTGAATGGCTTTTCCGTTCGTAACCATAACTCAGCAGTTCCGGTAAGCGATCTTCTGGCTATGATGAGCTTTTGTTGAGCCGTCCAACTGAAGATTTCGGCATTGTCTTCGATGTCTTGTGACCACTTCGAAGACGAGTAGGTCATGTCTTCACCATCAAATTTAACTATGGTGTCTACCATGCCATATTGTAAGGGTTGAATTTTTGTTTCCATGGTATTGTCATTGGCCATGATGTCTTCCGTCGTAAAATAATAATTTTCCACCGGCGCGAGCACACGTTTTTTCGTAATGGCCGCCGTCGTTGTGCCGGTGTTTTTTTTCTTCGTGACTTTCTTCGTTAAAATACACCTTTTATTATTACGGTCGATCCCGGACGAGGCTGTAGGGTGTTGGATGACCGAAATAATATACTTCTTTTCTTCTTTAATCTTCTTTTATTAATTATAACACGTAAAAATACTTGGAGTCCGTCTTTCGTCTTAGGTTAGCTCGCCATACTCCCTTTCTCCCTCACACACATGCTCTCTCCTTCATTCACCGCTGCGTTCATACTATCTAACTTATTTAATATTTTGCTGCGTTCCGAATTAACATCCTACACATATATAACAAATAAATATCAAAACTAATGGTGATTGACACGTTGGCAAGGATTGGAATGCGAAGAGAAACTGAATTGAGTTCAGTGACCTTACGGACAGAAAACAATAGACAGTGATTCTGACGATTTTTGTTATATTCGCATTTTCACGAAAAATTCAATATACTAATATAAGTACGAGGATATAGAAGTAAACACTAGCATAGAATTTTCACAGTCACTTTCAAAGGGAATAATATTAACTTTACTTATCGTTATCACTGCCAAAATTACAATTTAGCTCTTTTTGTGGCTTATCGAGATAGTGCAATCGATAAAGGTGTAATAAGTATTGCAATTTTCCCGTCGGGGCTGCGGGTTATTGGAAAGAGATACCGCGGCCTCGGTACAAGGGCTACGAAGGAACATGGGTGGTTTTTAGTAAGTAAAAGTCTGACACTCCTTTCCACTCTGCTCAAGAGCCGGAGAGGTTATTTAACTACATCACACCCGGCAAAAAGAAAATGGCTTGTGATTTTGATAATTAAGGATAGTGCTGTCCTATCCAAATCAAAGTTTTAATTTGTTTGTTTTAGATGAAGCGAAATGATCGCTGAGGGTTATGTGTCTGCAGAATGCATCAGAACCGATTGGCTAGAGTCGTCACGCAATAGGTCCCAGAAGTTAGGCGTCGTCATAAAGGAAGGCCTAGAACTTGAATACTGGCTACGATTGACGACCGCCATTCAGCCGGCACCACCGGCTTTTAAGTGCTTTACGAAGCACGGAATCATATTATTATCAGACATTCAGGTGATTTAAGCCTGCAATGTATGCTTCCCGTGGGAATCGAAATAAAGACCACCGGATCACAACGCAAACGCCTAAACCACTCAAACACAAAAACGAAGACGATGATTAAAAAAACATGTTTTTTTATGCAAGATGGGGCCCTACTCTTGACCTCAATATTGTCCTAAGAGTAGAGGTACTGGGCTGCGGGTTGTTCGAAAGAGATACCGCAGCCTCGGTAAAAAGAGCTAAGAAGGAACATGGGTGGTTTTTAGTGAGTAGAAATCTGACACTCCCTCCCTACCGCTCTGCGGGAGGAGTCATTTGATGATTTCCCTCCCCACAATAAAAGGGAAGAGGTACTAATTAGTAAGTACTTACGTTGATAACAACCCTCTCGCAGAAGTCGTGGTCGTGTTGTATAGGTTCGAACGTCACCACCCCTCCTAGGGGCGGCCGTCCAGGCTCTTCTTCTGTATTGCACAATTTCGGCAGTGACCTGGGAAACAAAGGAAAAATAAAGTTAGTATAAATTGTATAGAACTAAGCTTTTGGTTCTTCTCAGATAAAGTATTTGTCAGCTGCAGTGGGAACTTTGTAGGCTGAGTAATAGAGTGTAGAGTGTCTCACTGGGGAGCTTGTTGTGACCGTTCTTCCCAGTTAAAAATTAGGAAGTCTTGGAGGACACTCCGCCTTATGTTTTTTTCATTTTACAACCCACCTTGTATCGCAAATATTACTCAACGAAAATAATTCAGGTAAAGTTCCATTATTGTCGTAAAATTGGTATGAATCTTAGTAAATTAATAGAATACCCACATTTCGCCAGTTGTGTTTGTTGTTCTTTGTTTTAAGTTAGTGATATATTTTATATTAATAGCTACTTAGGTAGGTTACTGAATAAGAACAGATCAATTAACTTGTACAAACAAAAATATTTGATTAAACATCAATCCTTGCAACAAAGACATGTTAACTAAAATCAATACCTTTTTCATTTCCACCCTATCTCTAGGTACTACACCATCACTCCTCCCGTTCACATGCCCTTTAAGGTAGCTTCGAACAATGTGTGGGCCTCAGCCTGCCAGGCAAACGTGCTCAAACATACCACTCACGTCCTCTCAACTGCTCCAGCGGCGGAAAGCTGCCAGCATGAGTTTACAGGGCTGACGGCCGCATATTTCCGTAAATTAGGAGTAATCGACATTGAGTGGTCATCAATATTTTGTTTTTTTAAAAGAGTTTCTATGGAGTTTCTTGGATTTTTCTCCATAGAGGTAAATACTTTGGAATGGGCAAAAACAAGTACCTACCTAAGTTATTATGCCTTTGACTATGGCTGTAACTATGGTTTTTAGTATTCAAAAGTGTCTGTGTGCTTTGGGCTTGAGTGCAAGTGTTTAAAACGGTTATCGAGCTTCTTACGCGTGTTATGTTACAAGTTGAAGCGATATCTCCACCCAAAACTTATTGTGTCTTACAAGATAACTGATAAAAGTAAGGAATTGGACGTAGAAGCAGACGTATGTAAAAATAAAATAAAACCTGTAGCTGAAATCTACAAACGACACTTATCATGTGTCGTAGCTGAGTAATGTTCCATGTCCCTCTATCTTGCACCTTGCGACCACGACGGTAACAGGAGCCCCGCTTATAGTCATAGTCAACAAACAGCTACGTGATAACGTGTACCGATCGTGGCCTTGAATTATCTCGGAAGCTTGCATTGTTTGCATGTCCAGAGCAGCCTATACGACAAAGCCTAAGACGCTGTTATAATCACTAATCACGCAAAAATTCAGTACAGATGAATTTTAATGTCAAAGCGATAACCCTAAAGCGGAGTGGGGTTGTAGAATCGCTACGAACGCTGTCAGCACCTCAGTGACGAGAGCCGATTGTCGTTGTTTTTTTAAACCCGTCGCTTATCCGCCGCCGGCCCTTCAGGCGGCTTCAGATGTTCTTCACATGAGATGATTTGACGGGCGCTATAAATATGACGATTATGAACTTAACACTCCCACGCCCTTTTATTAGCCTTCTTTATTGGTATTTTATTAGAGTTAAACTCTTATACAAGTTGCTGTTTCATTTCCTCGCAATCGAAGTGAAAAGTAGAGTGTTTTCGTTCCCGCCATTTGAAACCTTATTTTATCTGTCAGATAACGTCTCTAGCGGCCACTTGATTCGGCTGATAACTTAACTAATACTTTATCTGCTAGATATTTCTATCCGAGACCTGTGAAACCAAAAGTTGTAGTTTATCTGGCAGATAAGTTCCTAATAGGCTATCAGGGACTTTATCAGCAAGTGGTGAAACCGGCCCTTAGACTTCTTATAACGTCACGTCACGCCTATAATCTCCGAAAAGTTAGACAGAGGTGTACCAATTAGTAGACAAACCAGAATCCGCGGCTGCTATTGAGCCATTCCTAATGGAAAATACAATAAAACTTGGCTCGACCTGGGAAACGAACCAGCCTCACTACTAGGCAGTCTACCTACTCATGCACAGCAGTCGCGCTACCAACTACTAGGCAGTCTACCTACTCATGCACAGCAGTCGCGCTACCAACTACTAGGCAGTCTACCTACTCTTGCACAGCAGTCGCGCTAGCAACTACTAGGCAGTCTACCTACTCATGCACAGCAGTCGCGCTACCAACTACTAGGCAGTCTACCTACTCATGCACAGCAGTCGCGCTACCAACTACTAGGCAGTCTACCTACTCATGCACAGCAGTCGCGCTAGCAACTACTAGGCAGTCTACCTACTCATGCACAGCAGTCGCGCTACCAACTACTAGGCAGTCTACCTACTCATGCACAGCAGTCGCGCTACCAACTACTAGGCAGTCTACCTACTCATGCACAGCAGTCGCGCTAGCAACTACTAGGCAGTAAGGCAGTCTACCTACTTATTATAATGAATACCATAAATTGAACATAGACGATGAAAAGTCCATGAGAAACTCGCTTAAACATCAGTCTAACTCGTACAAACAGAATACGAACCAGATGCTAATACTGGACTAACAATCAAAAGGTATTGTATCGGAACATAATGCCCACTTAAAACTAAACCTTATTGAATGTCTAGTTCACCCTCTGTTTTCAAACACTTAGACCTACATGTGCAGTGAAACAGATGATAAATTCAACGCAAACCATTATGTCATTAAATATTCACGAAGAACTAACCGCGTGTAAGCCAAGGTCGCTTCACGGGAAAATATTTAAGTAAATATCGACGGGTAGTCTACAATCAAAGACTAGTTTAATACTCTATGTCTACAATCTTCCTTTCACCAAGAACTTGACAGTGGTTGGACTTAAGGGCCTATACTACCTCAAATTAGCAACTCTATTTGTGGTGGTTCAAACTTCGTTTGAAATACTGTTAGAATAAAGTTCTAATCAGCTTGCACTACAAAGCGGTTGTTACGTCAGTCTCTGCGGCCGAATAGTGAAAAATGAGTGGTTTACTGCGATTTACAAAAAAACTATTGATTATACTAAACAAGTAAAACACTATGATTTTAGTTTGTTGCTTGTTTGTTGTATTATTAGGCAAAAAATCGGAACGATGACATGAATGTATTTTAGTATGGTTTTTACTCGTTAAAAGAAATTTTTAGAGGTATCTTTATGATTTTTTTCTATCGAGTAGAATTAGTTTTATTATGTTTTCACCACACCATGTTACTAGCATATATCATAAAGAATACCATATATTTTTCTGATTTTGTTTACTGCAGTGAATCATATACTTTTACGCATTATAAAACTCGCGTTTAACCCCTGTTGTCCCCTTAATGTTACGGCACCGCTTGCAATAAATGCCGATACTATTACGCTTTGCCGAGGTCAAGTAATTATTGGCATTTACGGTGAGAAAATCGAAAGGTGTTCATGGAAGTGTAAACAACATTTTATTGCGCGTTTGTTTTTCTTCGGTTTCTTGTTTACTTTATTGAAATGCAATTAAACAATGAGTTATTGTTTGTCGGATTTTAAAATGTCAATTGTGTTTAGAAGCATTCGTTTCTGGATTCTTTTTACCCGACAACGGTTCGCCGTTCCTCCAAAAGGAAAGGTAATGATTTAAGCGTATCATAGTGACCTCTCTCACTATAACACTTTGTTTTTCCTACGGTTAAGCAAATCGTTCTGGGTATGGCCACAAGTCCAGACATATTACATTGGTCAGATAATACTAGGACCATGCAGATTAATTATTTTTGTACTCTACCACAGTGGTGTCCTATTTGACCCAAAGGTTGACTGGTAGAGAATGCCTTGTGGCATTAAGTCCGCGCATGTACCACTTTTGTACATGAAGTTTAAAGTCAAAGTCAAAGTCAAATCTTTTATTTCAATTAAGCCATTACAGGCACTTTTGAATGTCAGAAGGACGGAAGAAGAACGAAACTATGAGTGCAATACGTCATTCCGAAAGCCACCACGCCGAACCACACGCCACCGAATGCCCGCAACAACGAACCCTGCGAGCACGAAAGCACGCAGCGACGCACACCGCAACAACGAATGCACAAGACCCCGAATCACGGAACAACGAATGCACGCCACCAGCGCGCAACCGCCACCCCGCGACCCGGAGTCCCGCGCACCCGCCGCCACGGCACGCGCCGCCGCACGCCCCCGCACCCACAGCACTCGCCGCCGGTAACATCCGGCGCCGCGCAGCCCAACGCAGCAACTCCCGAAACGACGCATTGCACTCCTAAGCTACAGTCACAATCACAAGGCATAATAACTTGTGAAAGTACTGTAGTTGCCAGTTCCCTAGCGTAGATCTCATGAAGAAGAACGGGCAAGAAACTCCATGGACACTCTTTTCAAATCAGAATATTTTTACAAAATCTTGGTACATTATTTCATTCATGTTGAGATGGTATATTATGTGAGAACTATGTAGCAAGACGTGCAAGTTAAGAGCGCCCAGAGTAAAAAGATATAAAAAAACAAATCAAAGAAAAATATCTAAACCATGGCAGCTAAGAGATGACCAGTCTCCACTGACAGCGCCCGTTCACGAACATGACGCATGGATCAGCACCATCTAACTCAACCATTTTGAAGGGAACCAAATGATCCGACACACCCGCCACCATCAGCGAGACATTTGAGTGAGCATGACATTCTCTCAGCCACCAGGTCAACGTCACTAAAATATAACTAAATGTAAAAAGTGCCTTTATAGTACATAGAACTCACACATGTGTCATGCAATTATATAATATTAAGATACTGAATCTATACAATAAATAAATTAATATCCAAGGTGGTCTATTTGGGGTAAACACACAGGTTGGAGAGGACCGCACGAATTTGTCAGTACCTAATCGACATCGTTAATTTTTCACTAAATAGGATCATTTTGATTTTAATAACTAATTATGTCGGCATAGCATTTTAATAATTAAAATCAATTATCATTTTGTGACGCAAATGAAATCTCTCTCCCACAGTTATCAAACATAATTTAATTAAAATAATTATTTCAGTAATGAGTTGCAAGTCCTAATAATGAATACACGTATCATTTTAATTTTAATGGTTACGTGGGAGCGACTGCAGATTCCAATTATTATAATAACCATTAGTGAATAATACTGTTGTGTAGTGCATGCGCCACGTCTTAAATAAGATTTTCTCGCTGTGGCGATATAATAGGAAAGCAGTTCATCATACCGCTCTCTCATCAGCAGCCTGTAATGTTTTCTTTAAGTCAATTGTTTATTATGTATTACTGAGATTACATTTTCTCGTGAAATTTTAATTTTGATGTATGATCTTTCCATACCTGTTAAGGTAGGTTATGGTTTAAAGGTCTATTATTTGTATTTTTTCATCCTTATGTGTACCCATATTTCATGCAAATAAATGTTTTGATTTGTAATGTAACCTTACTTTGGGCATTACACCAGATATAGAGGCCATTCAAGAATTACAGTGCGTAACGATAAAATTTTCTACAGTGACCTTGTATCGAATCTTGAATGGTTAATGGTACAGGTGATTTCTCCCTCACCATTAGGTAATGTGATGATATAAAACTAATCTGTTGCATATCACTTGCGAGTACTTTTGTTGAGGTTTCATTTCAATGATAGTGCGTTCAGAGAAATTCAAGTTTCAATAACAGAGATTCATACAATTTACTTTCAATTTCCCTTTTGAATCGAGCCGATATTAGATATGATATACTTAAGCACACTTTTTCAGTTGGTTTCGAATATGAATTTATTGCATTTCACTTTTTTTTGCTTATTGGAACATTTAGGTACTTTTGTAGCATGAAATCCGTGTAAATAACATGCGTATTGCTGGAACAAATAACTGTTTCTTCCTTGTGAGTGGCCAATTATCCAGTTCTCAGGCCCAGTGCGGGTCCTCTACAATCATCATCATCTGCCTAGCCATTTCCTAAATATATTGGGGTCAGTCTGTCTAACCGCATCCAGCTGCATACCGGTATTTTACATAGAGTGACTGCCGACCTCCTCAACCCAATTAGTAGTGAGGAATACGATACGAAAAGTCATTGAAATGTGTCGTACAGGTTTATAACTAATATAATGGCAAGATTTCAGTAAATGCATTGTAGGAAACCGAAACTCCTTTAACTACTCATCGAACTAACTTCGAGGGACTTAGCTTTACATGCTGTCGAAACTATCTCTCAGACATGAAACGTAGTAGTTGTAGAACTAAACGAACTAGTAAGGCGTCATTAAAATTATTATTCACTAGGATTTTTTCGAAAAAATATGTCACTAAAACACGATTTTATAAAATTTACAGGTGACAGATAACGATTAGAAAATTGTACAAGTTTCTCTCATATTCCACAGGAGTTCTTGAAAAATGCGAATATGAAAATGAGTATATTTTAGACCAGTAAAAATATTTCTTATTCACTATATTCAATCGTCATCAATCGCTTCATCAGTATGAAACTTTAATCCTTCTCAATTACTTCCTAATCATTATCTAAATGAACACATGTTACTCTGATAACCTATGCACATAATTATTTAAAGTAACACTTCAAATGATAACCGTCACTGATAACCGTTCAGATTTAACTAAGTGTTAGATAAACTTAGAGAAAATTGTAAACACCTTCTCATAGAACGTTAGATTTTATCACCCAGTCCGTTCAACCACACATAATTATTTACTTTGCTCTTCAATGCAAATCTCATTTAATTAAAAACTAGACTGATTTTAAAGCGGAACTTTTAACTACTCTTTGTTTTTGGTAATTTAAATTATCACGGGTTTAATTACTGGACATCACGGAAATGTTTATAAGTAATTTATTTCGTCGTCCATGATTTCAATTGAATGATTGAACTCTTGAGTTTCCATGGTTCCACTTGGTTTTGATGAAAATTTAATTAACATAATTATTAAATAAGTGTATAAATTTGAATGTGTGGTTTGTAAAATTCCGAATATACCGATAAGGAGATTTCAGGTTTTGTCATAAAACATTACGTTACACTTTATTATTTCCAATTAAATTTTCCATAAAGAAAAATAAAATTTTCCTTTCTTCTGAATCGTTTCAGTTCCGTTAAATATATTTCCAATTTGAAACGCAGTAAAAATGAAGTGGATAAAAATTTAACTTTAAAATAAATTCACTATCAGTGTTGTGGAATATTATTATTTAAAAGAATATAGGACACTAAAATATTTAAAAAACCAAAAGAAAAATCCTAAAAAGGATCATCTATAAAAAACACTAACTATTAATTTCCATCGAACACTAAAAAAGAAAACGAACAAAAATAATAAAAAAAAAACAACAAATCAATTAATTAATAGCACTGCTGATTAAAACTCACGGATTCCCCTCATCATCACTGTCTTCGCCATCATCATCAGCATCGCCAGGGTGATAGCGGCAGCGGCGGATGAGAGACCGGTAGGTTGCTATCTCCATCATGGTTAGGCCGGTGTGCTTACCAGTGGAGTGATCGCGAGGAACTAACAGCCCTCGAGCACCGAGAGCGATGCATCCACCCCAACCCCCTTCCTGCGTGCGGCCCGCGGTGCAAACTCACCCCTTACAGCGGGTTTCCATAAGCTGAAGCGATCTACTCACCATTTGAGCCCTTTTTTAATTGTGCCAATCTGCTATCGCCATTTACACATTGACAGCTCTTGAACGCGCTTTTAATAAACTGATCGCGTTCATTTTCACCTGCCATTATTAATTTTTCTAGAGGAAATTTCTAATATTGAAAATGTATAGGTGAGTTGCGGTCAAGCCCACTTAGTATTCAAAAATACCTTACACTTACGTTTTTTTCGTTGGAGATAATTTGTTTTAGTTCCTCACATTTCGCATATTGATCGGTCGTCCGACACGAGTCGATATGAATTGTTTGTACTAAATTGAATGTTTTCCTTCGACATTATCTATTATTACTGAGGATCGAACTTACTTTTATATGAAGTAAATTTCAGCTTGATTTATGTCAGAAGGTTTTCGTGCAGTCTAACGTCCGAGCGCACGTATCTCAGCCTGCATTATTTATTTGACATTACATACTTTCCTTGTAGAATCTATAAAACTAGAATTCTATTTCAGGCTACAATAACAAATTACAATTTATTCACCTACTCATGAATAACAGCGCCGCTGTAATAGCATTTAAAATGAAATAAAAAAAAAACAATAGTATAAACTACATTGTGTTTATAGGATGTAATTTTTCAATAATGAATGAGATGTAGATTTTCAAGTAATGGAAATCCTACCTCCTCGTATCCTTACTTATGCTAATTTAGAGCTGTTTTTATCTTCTACACATCTTGCAATGTGGGGCTTGTATGGCATTTTCTAAATAGGTTTTCTAACGTAGTTACTATAATACCACGTAATATCCGATTCAAATTACATAATAATGTGATTTGATGCAGTTTAATCAGAAAAATGATTATTTGTTTAACCTACAAAAAATACATCAATCGCAGCGTTTAAAAACGAGATATCGTCCATGTGGAAAAAATTGGCACACACTAATAAATTGCGGTTTTGCTGTTCAAAATATAAAATCATTGTCAATCAGTGCATTTTTTTACAATAGGGTGTGTGGGGTCGTTAGACCTTACTGCCCACACGATAAGAAGAAGAAGAAGAAGTGCATTTTTGAAAAGTTTTATTTGATTGCGTATTTGGATACATACGATTGTTTCAATAGTTTAGTTACATAGTGCCGAGTTTATGAGTTATGCAATAGTTAGGAATACACGGAAATAGAATACGTAATAGAAAACAAAGGGCATAGAGCCATCGAAATTATGCATCAAGAGTGTTTGCTGTAGAAGTGAGTGGCACGAGTTTGTGCACCGGCAATTTGTCACGAATTATGAACAATAGTGATCATTACTTGTTTCAGAGGGCAATTTAATGGAGCAATAAATAGCAGTACAAGTGTTTGGCTGTTCGAGGTGTAAACGTTCGATTGGAACAATAGTTTGCTCGCGAGCCGTCTGCCGTGCACAAACATGCTGGTTGTGTAATTAACGCGCACTAATTAACAAATGCTCCTCATAAGAGAAATGACCGGCTGAGTTTTTGGAAGGATCGACCTCCTTGGTTAAAGATCCGTTCTGTTCTGATTTCACATTTATGAATTAACAAGTAAACATCTATGTATGTCTGCATCGTTATGCAATGTCGAGAATGTATTAAACACGCTTGTTTAAAATACTCTCACGTCTAAAAATAGACGATATATTCAAAATTCCGACGACATAATATCGTGTGAAGACCAGTATTTCCCACTTAACGTGTGTGTTTGTGCGTTTGCGTATTAACAGAGTTTCCAGCCAGCCTCTAAATTAAGGTTGTGCTAATAATAGGCGAGTGGTGAGCGTACGCTTTGGTAAATCATAATAAATAGAAACACACGCGTAGGTAACGGACACAGTGACAAAACTTACTAAGCTTACACGGACTACGGAACTCTTTCAGTACTTGAGAAACATACTCGTGTCATGGCGATGGCGGTCAGATATCGTTATCGTGACAATAAGATCGGATGAAGGAAGACCGATAGTTGTCTTATATAGAATCAAAAAGAAAAATGGTTTAACCGATTATATCTGAGTTTAAGTGAGACTTCTAACTTGTCTAGTATGTATATTACGTGTTATAATTAATATCGATCAATAAATTCAGGTTTAGAACACATTGAAACAGTGAATTCCGAACTGCAAGGCGTTCTAGTGTGATTTTAGAGGACTTTAATACTTTATCGGCGTGTGATGCTCTCAGTACATAAACAATATGCATCGGGAATGTTCACACACGTACGATGCATTTAGTTCATATAACTAATATACAAGGAGTATTTGTGTGTTTGGATACTACGGTTAGGTAAATAGAATATCTGGTGCACTTTGATAGAGCGTATGCTACCTCAGATTAGCAACCCTATTTGTGGTGGTTCAAACTTCGCTTGTAATATTGTTAGAATAAAGTTCTAATCAGCTTGCACTACAAAGCGGTTGTTACGTCTTTCGCTGCGGCCGAATAGTGCGAAATTAGTGGTATTTTGCGATTTACAAAAAAACTATTGATTGGACTAAAAAAGTAAAACACTATGACTTTAGTTTGTTGCTTGTAGAATTATTTGGCAAAAAAATCAGAACGATGACATGTATTTTAGTATGGTTTTTACTCGTTAAAAGAAATTTTTAGAGGTATCTTCGCGATTTTTTTCTATCGAGCAAAGTTAGTTGTATTATGTTTTCACGACACTATGGCACTAGCATATATCCTGAAGAATATCATATATTTTTCTGATGTCGATTACTGCAGTAAATCATATACTTTTACGCATTATAAAACTCGCGTTTGAGGTACGATAAATTTTGCAATGATGATTTAGTAATGTAAACATTTATACTTAATAGAAATCCTAACCTTATATATATACGAATGGATAAAAATATATGCAAGAATGATTACTAATATTTTATCTTACTTTTTTATATCGACAGTTTTTTATCATTTATTCTATATTATTTTCAAGACAAGGAAGTCGAAAGACGAGTTCAAAATGCCTGGAAGACTTTCTGGGCCCTGAAGGAACATATAAAGGGAAGTCTTCCCCTAACATTAAAAAGAAAACTTGTTGACATGTGCATCCTGCCCGTCCAAACCTACGGTGCACAAAGTTGATCACTTACTGAACAACAGAAGTCCAAACTCAAGATTTGCCACTACACACACATAGACATAACATAACTAAAATAGCTGATGTTGGAGAAAAAACAGCCAGGCTGAAGTGGGCAGGCCACGTAGCACGGATGCACCCGGAGAGATGGGCAAAGATCGTCACTCACTGGACACCTGAGGAAGGACAACGCCGTCGAGGTCGACCGCGGCGAAGGTGGCGTGACGATCTGGTCATGTTTGCGGGGCTAACATGGCCAGAGATCGCCCATGATAGAGACGTATGGAAAGAGAATGGGGAGGCCTTTGCTCAGCAGTGGGACAAAATGTAGGCTACTAAAAAAAAAAAAACAGTACTGACTTTGTTGTGGAGGTCATACAGGCAGTCGCTTTACGTATAACTGGTATTCAGCTGCGTCCGGTTGCTGACTCCAACATAGTTTGAAAAAGGCTAGGCAGATAATGATGATGAATTTTTGTCATTTCGTACGTAAATCTATTTCATGGAAAGTTCAAGAATTAGGTCAGTGGTTAGTTTTTTCAAGATCAATATACATTGCGGTGTTACGTGCCAGTTAATTTGGGAGTGCAGTGTGTGACGAGCATTCTTCGCGACACATTTAGATTACCCGCTTGCGCGCCTTTGTTCAATGCCGGTCGGGTACCCGGCATGTTTTCAAGGTTTCATTAAAATCAGTTGTTTCGGAGATTAGCGCTTAAATATAAACGTAATATGTTAAATGTGTAAGTTTGTTTGTATTCGTTTGGCCGATGACACAATATTGTTGTGGGGAATTTTGACACAATACTTGATAGTATTTTAAAGAAGGAAGAATATCTCATCAGATAACGAGTAATAGGGATAAAGGCAAAATTATGAATATGACTTGATAGTATTTTTAGATGTACCCGTGTTCATTAAAGGAAGTAATAAGTTGGTTTATATGAATTTTTAAATAAAGCTAGAGCTGACCCTAGTCTAATTATCTTTTTCCGTTTTCTGTATCATTCTAGCAACTTTCATCTCACTCACCTCTCTACTTATAATTATTCTCTTAGACTATAAGCTGACCCCCAAATTCTTAGGTTTTTGCGTACCAACTGAACCTAGTCTAATATTTAGTTTCGTTTATAATATCATTCTAGGATCTTTCATCATCTAATGAGCCTAGCCTTTCTCTGTAAGCTAAGCCTCTTAGATTGGAAGCCGACCCCAACCTAACTATGTTGGGGTCGGCTTACTGTCAAAGAAGATGCAGCTTCAGACCTTTATTTTAATTGGAGTTCAATACTCATATCATAAATGCATAACCCTTATTCTGGCGCAGTCGAGTTAATGAACTCTATTTTCACGCATTAACAGCTAAACAAATATCGATGAAATAGCACACAGGTAGAACATGACCATGTCTTGCTTAGAGCACAAAATACTTTATTATCCAGGCTGCCAGGCAGTTGTCGAGCGATAATTTATCGACATTTACTCTGTAGAAGTCACGTCGCTAAACAAGCTAGACTGTAAAGATACAGGTATCAAAATATTCCCTAATTATCCTTTTAAGATCTTCCGCGTATTCAAAACTCAGCAGAAACAAAAACAAACACATCACGCGTTCATTTGCAATTCTTTTGAAACGCCATTTTTTAATTCGTCGTATTGACGCGGCCCGTCACTCTAACGTCACTGGACATCCTACTCAAAACACTGTCAATAATTATATTTTCCCAGCATTTTGTTCAAGAAACGAGTGATTCCTCATTTCCTTCAAAACTGGAATGTGCTTCTTCAAGTTCAGAAAAGTTAGAACTTCAAAATTCTCGTATTTCTCTGAGATGAAGTTGTGTTATGATGGATGCACTTGATCTTGAAATTTCACTCAGGTGAGGCGTGTGAGGGAGTGTGAGGGAATTGAGATTGATCATTGTTGTGGCGAGGAAGGCCAGTACGGTGAAACTGAAATTTCAAAGTCATAGCTTCATTATTGGATCGGGGTCATAACATTGCACCCGAGAGGAAACTTCTAAAATTTAAGAGGTCAGTGGAATTTTCTTGAACGTATCTATGAACTTGACTTTCAAGAGTTTTCCACGTGACTTTAGAGAGGGTTAGGAAGTCACCATCAATCATTTAAGTAGGAAGTTTCTTATTGTTGCATTTTTGTTTTCACCGGAAATCATAAAAGAAATCTAGAGCTTGACCATGAAATCTGACGTGAAATAAACAGTTAGGAGTTTATCTTATTGGGATTGATTTGTGCAACCAGTCAGTAATGTATAGGTAGTTAGTCTTAGGGATCTAAGACTCGGTGCCTCGAGAGCAGTGTCAAAAATGTTCTGTACTTTTATAAACCCTAAATAAAATAGTTTCTCATGGTGTCATAAAATGAGTCTTATGAGACAAATATGGGTCAGTTAAAATGTCGTAATGATGGTTTACGATGCTTACATCCGCTGTCTCATGAATGATGGAAATATGGAGTATTTCTCTGGGGTACGAGCACTCGCGAACTGAGAAACGATGCATCGGGGAAAAAATACTGTTCCGTCAGTGTCCTTTTCCTAACTATGTCGGTTTGTCAGAATTTCAAATATTAACTAAAAATAAATGAGATCGGTGTCAATTTTAACAACGCCCATTGTCCTGGGTGAGGTTCGAAGAAAACTTGACATATTATAATAGCATTGATGAACGGGGTATCTGGTAGCAACTAGATGAGTGTTGTCGAGAAATGCTGAGTGGCGAGCGATTGAAGTAGCAGTGGATTGCTGTAAGTAGGTGATGATGACTTAACAAATACTCACTGTTATATGCCGAGATTCCTGCGTGCCTTGGAAAGCACGTTAAGCTGTTGGACCGGGTTGCCATATATAGATCTTTGGAAGTCGTTACAGGTAGTCTTACAACCAGTCTTACCAAAGGGTATCGTATTACCCAGTATTAACTGGGTTGTAGAAGTCAGATAGGCAGTAGCTCCATGTAAAATAGTGGTATTCAGCTGCCTCCGGTTAGACTGGAAGCTGACCCCAACATAGTTGGGAAAAGGTTAGGCAGATGATGATGATGACATCATCACAGATTAAATGACAATGGCAATATTCTAATTATAAAAACAACAAGCATAATTCCTTAATGAGTTTCAGTTTGCGTAACCAGGAACACAGAATTTTCCTAACAAATGCTGCCAGGAGGAAGGAAAACATTAAACTGCACAAGAAAGCATTGCGAACAGAATTTTCAATGTATCACTACGAAGAGATAATGTATTCACCAGTAGAAAACATTGAGTTATTGTTTCATCCCGTCTGTACAATTTCCTATTCAAACAGAATTCAAGGTTCTGCTTACACAGTGTAGAGAATTCGTGACAGTTCGTGAGCTACGGGTCTTAGAACTTCTCCAGAATATCTTAAGCTGTCGTTTACACGTGTGGGTCGTAAATGAGTGTAAACTACTCTTATCGAAGCCGTAGGGCACTAGTTCTGCTCATCTTTGCGATCACTTTTTTGTTCTAGACCATCAGTATCTGGAAGAGAACCTTCTAGTTACGAAGATATTAGGTGTCAACATTCCAATATTTTCATGAGTTTTAAATACGCGTTTTTTTTTTTTACTTGAATTTAAATACCACCACGAAGCTTGCTTATGCGAGTACAATGTTATTAGTGCATTTCATTGAGTCTAGCACTAAAACATGATTTTTCACCCCTTAAAAGCTTTCCACTTTCCGGCAATACTTTTCGCGTAGTTACTGTGATGCACAGAATGCTTGGCGGTTACGGCTTCATGGAGGCTCCGCTTACACCTTGTTTATCCATCTGTATTACTAAATTGTGTTAAAATTTCTTCAATACACTTTGTCGAAAATTGATGGCTTCTTCTGCTATTGTGGGTACTAGGATTGCGACTACCAGACCGACGAGGCAGAAGATATTTATATTACGTGCTAAGCGTGTACGACGAATGTGTAACTATGTATAAAATATTATATTCGTGTTTTACAAGCAGTTATTAGTTAATTGTTCGTTACTGTCGATAGTACGTCTTGTTATAGCTTAGTTAAGTGGTCTCTTTCATCTTTGAGAGCTTCTGAATATTTTCAAGGAATTGCTGAGGCATTCCTAACACTATTATCTTGGTTATAAACAAACACTTATGTCAAACGATGCTGAAACTATGTTCCATGATGTTTTCATCTTGAAAATGATCACTAAAGACTGCATGAATTCATGAAGTAAGCACAATAAAACACCGGAATACCCCCATGGGTTAGGCAAAGATGCGACTGGAGTAAACACACTATAGTTAGTACTAGCTTGTGCCAGCGGCTTCGCCCGCGTGGAGTTTGATAATTGTCCCACGGAATCATACTATCGGGATAAGAAGTATCCTATATGTTAATCCTGGTTATAAACTATCTGTGTTCTAAATTTCATCCACTTCCGTTCAGTAGTTTTTGCGTGAAAGAGTAACAAACATCCATCCATCCATCCATGCATACATACTCACAAACTTTCGCATTTATAATATTAATAGGATGTATAGTTTTCATGTCGTAGCTCCTACAAAATAGTCTCTTAGACACTTAGAACGCAATATACCTTCATTTTGAGCCCCATGTTTATAATTTCACGGTTGTAATAGCTAATCTTGCTGCAGCTAATGACATACGACCTTATTCGTTAAGTAGAGAGGCCGGAATGTTGGGACAACGAGAGGGGAGAAGTGCCACTATCGACCCATTTCTAATTAAAGCAAGTATCTTCAGGGTACTGAGCCCTCCGGCCCCGGTGACGTAATCCGGTCACATGGTTGGACTTGTCTTAAATAAATGTTTGAGAGGAAATGCTATGGGGTAGATCTACGTTGGATAATGGATCAGGATAGGATGATGGAGATGTATAAAGACATTTGTCATGATGGTCCTTTAAAGAAGAAGTGTTGGAAAATGGGGGGAGGACGGTACAGTTCCTCATTTCCTATTGTCAAAGAAAAGGATCCTCTGATCAGACGAGTCATCATTTGCCTGGCCTTGCCGGAGCTACTGCCTATAGTTTCTTACCTCTACCACCTAGCCATGTGAATAGCGTTGTAGATTCCATCTTAGGGCACATAGTTTTAAGTTTGAAATTTGAGTGGGATTTCAATTGAATTACGAGTGGTTTAGTTTTCAAGCTTTTACTTTACATCACAGAGCTTTGTGAATTCTTCCAAGCGAGTCAAGTGCTGGAGAACTTTATCTTAGACTACGAAGCTAAAGGTTTAAACTGTTCCTTCTCATAGTTTAATTATTTGAGAAAACCAGGTCATGTCTTGAAAGAGAACCAAGCATCATCCAAACTTAAACCAAGAATCTTTACCTAATAAGTAGAGACAATAAATGCAATGACATGGGTTATGCAGAGGCGCTCCTAATAGTACACCCATATTTCAGTCAGTTTTGTTTACGTTTCACTTAAAAAGGGGCGAGACTATTGCCATCAACTGGCCACGAATCCACACTCCGTGGCTGCATCTAAGAAATCTCTGACGGAAAATTTAACTGTTTCTAAAACAGGTTTTGAGGTAGTTCTTTATTCATGAAGGCTTACAGTCGTACCTTAGGCAAGCGAAGCAGAGTCGGGGCGACGGCAAAGCAAGCTGATTGGCTAATCCGTTTACTGCTTGAGTTCTCTATTACCAATCTCGGTTCGAGATGAAATTAGTATAACGTGGTACCTTCTTCCTACAGTTATTAACTTATTAATTTACGAAGTGGTTTCAGGTCACCGCGTGGTCAGTATTGATTAGTTTCAAACGGTGAGGCTGTTTATAGAGCAGCTTTTTATATATTTTTTTTGCTGTTAGGTAGAGTGGCGTTGTGCGATTATGGTTTTAATTTAATACTAAGTTTTGGTGTATTTTTTTATTCACTGTAATAATCATCACTATACTTTGAAGATGCATGAATTGTGTGCGGAATGATTTGAAAGAGGCAGGAGTAAATGATACCGTGACATCTGACAGGAGACAATGGAAGTAGGAAACCGGTTGCGCCAACCCCCAGTAGAATGGGACAAGGTTAGGATGATGATGATGATTAATCTATAGTTTCAGGTTAAAATATGAAGGCTGTTTTATATAAATCATTCTGAATTCAGGTATGCAATGCTTTTCCCTGATATTCAAGAGATTTGAAATGAAATTAAATGTAGATACAAATACTGAGATATTTATTTGTATAATAAAATTGTGCTACTGTAGTTTCAGGAACCATATAATACTTCATTATTATTATGTCCAAGAATTCCCATTTACAGGATATTCGTGTCTCCAATTGCAATGTCTGTGTTCTAGCTCGAAAATCCTTCCATGACAGATAAGTAAAGTTTTGCTAGCACGATGCACGTTCGATTCTGACTAACATCTCTTTGATATCAAACCAAAGCGGGCTCAGGGTAACTGCCAGTTCGGTAATCCATTAGCGGTTGGACATATTGTGTGAAAGGCTGTGTGTTGCTTTATGTAATACTGGCTTGAAAGTCAGAAATAAGGAAAAAAGTATGTATTAGTCTCGCATAGGGCAAAGTACAGATAAGATCACGGATGTAATTGTGTAATAGTACACATTTTGCCAGGCCCATGTGATAAGGGGCCAGCCTATTGCCATCAAGCCTGGTTTTCAGGCTACGTAATTGCTACTGAGAAATCCAAATATAATTATGGCAGTCGGGATCAGTGGCTAAACATGTTTTCCGAGGCACGGCGAAATTTGTCATGTAATGGGGTAATGGGTCACCCATCCATCTAAGCAAGCACGGCTAACCTAAAGATCACCCAGAGCAGCAGTTATTATTAAGCCACGAGCTCCTCTATTAGCAACTCAAGTAATAAATAATGTTCAAACCAACATATTCGGACTTATTCATTAACCATAGTTGCGCAACTCTGCGATTCTGTTCACAAACGTGATGAGAGGAACATCGGAATAAAAGCCACAGTAATGAACATGATGAACTGTAAAATAACTCGCCCTCAACACTTTCCGTTTGAATGCAGTTAGTTAGCATTTCAGAAGACCCTTCATATGCAAATGAAAACACAGTTTTCATAAATCAGCAACTGAGTTTTGCACTTTATTAATAACCCTCACTTTGACGACGAGGAGAGAGGACAGAGAAAAGCGCCTTTAAATTTGTATTTTATTAAACTCAGATTGGATTTTTATTTCGTTAAACACCGTTCCGTTTTACTGGAAAATCAATTTGTAAAAACGTCCACTGGTTGCAGTCAGAACAAATCAAATCGAAGTACCGTATCTCAGGACCGTTAGTGCTGTTATAATTTACTCAGCTTCCACTACCGGTGGCTGGATAAATGGAACACTGACTTTTTCAACTCGATTTGAGAACAAATCAAAATATCAAATCGAATTTTCTATTGATACAATTTCGGTGTAAAACCAAATTCTAATGCTGACTCAAACATTGTTTAAAAAATGATAATAGGGGTATTTTATTTTATTTTTGTGGCTTTTTTTTGTATGTACTAACAATAGTTTTGTAAGGTTTTTGTGTTACTAAGTATACGTCCGAAATAAACGTTATATTATTATTATTCTTTTTTTTTGCAATCAATTTGTGTGATGAGCTGATGCTCATCACACAAATGACTGGTGACTGAATGAATATGGTTTGACTGTAATTGATTTATAGTGGGAGATATTGATAGGTATATCTGCCACTATAAATCAATTACAGTCAAACCTGGTTAAGTGAGACTTCAAGGGACCTGCAATTTTGTCTGACTAATAGAGGTATCGGGGGGCACGGTAGTGCCCCCGCCAAGTCGAGCGCGAAGCAAACACTACCGTACCATTCTTTACTGGAACCATTTCGGCGCATTTTCAGGCCCCTATTTGAGAACCTCTGGATAAGACCAGAACGCAGAAATTTACATCATTCAGTAAGCTATAAAATCACACTTAAAATAAAAAATAATCAAGTCTGTAGGTCATTTAGTTCCGAAGTTAAGCGAAAGCAAAGTTTAGTTATGAAACTCACTCACTCACTCATGATCATCAGAATAGAACTAGTACTTCCCATAAACTCAGAGAGCTGAAATTTGGTACGGAGTTAGGGTTCAATGCTCCCACACACACACGCTCTACCAAGCCTAAAACAACCCACTCTAGTGATCTGAAAGTTTTCTCTAAAAATTTTATATAAATTTTATTTTATCGTTTTCATAATGTTTTATGTGATTTGTAAAATATTGTTGTTCTATCTCTAATTTAAAATGTAATTGATTTAATTTATTTTGCAATTTAATTTATTCGTATTTTTATCTATTTTTAATTTAATTTATTCGCAATTTAATTTATATGCAGTTTGACATTTTGTAATTTGATTTATTTGTAATTCAATTCATCTTTAATTTAATTCATTTGTATTTACCTACTTATTTGAATTGCATAAACTCATTTAATTTTGTTCTGATTATAATTATTATGTCATAAGAGAGATGTCCGACGGAGGGTAGCCTGGTGATCTGTAATACAGGTTCTACCTAAAACAGACACCAGTCTCTATGTAGATATTTGACATTTTATGTGTATAAAAAATGTGTATTATGAGAAAATAAAATTTATTATTATATTATTATTATTATTATAATGGCCACATAAAGGAAAAACTATAAAAACTAGGATAATCGAAAAAAACCGGCCAAGTGCGAGTCGGACTCGCGCACCGAGGGTTCCGTAAAAAAAATATATTTTGTGATGTAACTAAAAATTTATGGTTTTCGTAATTTTTCCTTTATTTATGCTATAAGACGTTGCTTCGTACCAAATTTCAAGATTCTGAGTTCACGGGAAGCACCCTGTAGGTTTTGATTCCCTTGCAAGTGTCGAAAATTTGCGGCATAAACGGCTGTATCTTTTGATTGCGTTGGCTTAGAAGTTTGATTTTTTCACAGCTTCAAGGGACAGTAGACCTGAGTAATTGATATAAATTTCAGCTTCATACCTCCACGCGTTCCTGAGAAAAAGGGTCTTGACAGACGGACGGACGGACGGACAGACGGACAACAAAGTGATCCTATAAGGGTTCCGTTTTTTCCTTTTGAGGTACGGAACCCTAAAAAATAAAAAAAAAGATTTGTAATAATAAAAAACTACTCCTAAAAAAAAGTGTCAAATAAGAAAAACTAATAAAATAAATCAATATGCCAATGTTTCTACAAAAAAAAGTGAAATCCCACCAAAAACATTTTGTAAAAAACTAGCCAAGTCTCGATGGAGCTGCTTGTTTATCTCTAAAAAGTAATAAAATTTAAACAAAGTCGTGCCAAGTCTAAGGTTCCTTACTGCGATTTCTTTATTAATATAGTTAACTAGCTTTTGTCAGCGGCTTCGCTCGCGTGAAAATGACGATTTTCCATACAAACTTTCATCCCTATTTAACTCCCTTAGAGGTTGAATTTAGAAAAATCCTTCCTTATTCTTTGTCTACATTATAAAGGGAACCTCTGTGCAAAATTTCTGCTTTCTAGGTCCAAGGGTTTGGGCAGTCAGTCAGTCAGGCCTTCTCTTTTTATTTATATAGATAGATGTTGTGGGACTTGTAACTTGAACAACTTTATACGTTAGTGAGTACAAGTCAATTTTGTTTACACGTAATGTTATATCTGTTGTAACTACCCGCCAAGTCACACAACATTAACTATAATAATAAAGAAATCGCAGTAAGGAACCTTAGACTTGGCACGGCTTTGTTTAGATTTCATTACTTTTTAGAGATAAACAAGCAGCTCTATCGAGACTTGGCTAGTTTTTTACAGAATGTTTTTGGTGGGATTCCACTTACCCAGGGTCTCAGATATGTTGAGTTGAGTGTTGGGACCTTTTTTTTTTTTTTTTGGTGGGTGGAAAATCATCGAATAACCCCCCCCGCTCTTGGGCAGAGCGAAGGGGAGTGTCAGACTTCTACTGACTAAAAACCAACCCATGTTCCTTCTTCCTCGCCCTTGTGTCGGAGCCGCGGTAACTTTCCGATATCCGCAGCCCCGACGGGCGTCGGCCCTTGCGGGCCCCTCCTTGCTGACATCTCTTTGAGGCGCGCGTGGAACACGTACGCGCCGCCGACACGGTCTGTTGCCGTCATGACGATGGCCGGACGGCGAGCTAGCCCGTTACTCACCGTCCACAGGCCCGCGTCTACGGTGGCCGGAGGTCATCGCGTGACCCCCGACGCCCGGAGCGCCTTCCGCGGCGGCTGGGACGTTGAGAGGTTCTCTCCCTCTCTCGTTCCGCCACCTCCTTCGCTAGCATCACTGCTTCGCAGAAGGAGGCGACGGCGTCCCATTCCTCCTCGCCCCGGACCATGGCTTGCACCAGGGCCGGGCGCGAGAGGTCGCCGCCGCCGATCGCCGCTACGAGAACACGGCGGGGCTCTGCCCAAGCAGGGCACGCCTCCACAGTGTGCTCCACCGTGTCCTCCGGTCGATCCTCGCAGTGGAAGCATCCGGGCGTTTCCTCCCGCCTGATTCGGTACAGGTACCTCCCGAAACACCCGTGTCCGGTGAGGACCTGCGTCAGACGGTAGGTGACGGCGCCGTGGCGCCTCTCCAGCCACTCCTCAAAGAGGGGACTTACCGCCACTATCGTGGCGTGCCCTGCGCTGGGTTGCGACAGTCGCTGTCTCCATGCCGCCATGAGATCGCACCGGAGGTCTGTCCGCCGCACAGCAATGTGCCGCGGCAGCAGAGTGACCCCCCGGTGTAGCGCCTCCGCGCGCCACTCATGTAGGCGCGCGAGGACTATCGCCTCCAGATCCCACGGCGGAGTGTTGGGACCTCAGTATGAGTTCCAGTTATGGAAGTTTCTCACTTATCCAGGTCCCACTTAACCAAGTTTCACTGTATTTAGAAACAGACAAAAAAATCTATCCCAATCAGCTTGTGTAATACGAACTATGAACGGAACTAAGACACTGCAATTATTAGTTTAATACAATTTACTCGTCATTCTTGTATATTTAATGAGTTATGAGCTACGATAGAAACCCTACCATACGAATCGTTTTAAAAATATTATTATAGTATGGTATATACTAATAATAGTATCAAGCTAAAGGGTTTGTTTGTTTATTACCCGACTGCGGCAAAGCCCAAAAGGTGAAAATATTTTAAACGCTATAACCTCAGGAACTACTGGTTGGAATTGAAAACATTTTTTTTGTGTTGGATAGTCTATTTATTAAGAAAGGTTATACATTATAATAACACAACATTACGACCAATAGGTCCGGAGCATAAATGAAAAATGTTGCAAAAATGGGAAAAATAGAATTGTAACTCTTTAAAAGTTCTAAAAAAAATCTGCGAAAGCATTTGTCTGTTTTTTAAGATTAACAAATAATACTAAACCAAACTAAAAACATGAATTGTAACAAATATTTAAAATCGTAATCGTCATCCAGTTCTTTGGAGCAGAAAGGCTTTGAGTTTCTTGACTGTAAAAGTCTGTTTTTCAGAGATTAGCGAACATAGCAGAGATATAAGTGCTTTCCAATATTGTGAAGGGCTTTGATCGGCTGATGCCCGCGGTTTCGCCAGCGTGGCGTTGTCGATAAACGTGACAAATTATATAAGTACTAAAACCTTCCTCGAGAAACAGTCCATCATCATCATCATCATTCATTGGTGAAATCAGCATGAAAATCAGTATAGTAGTTTTTGAGTTAACCGCGAACTAACAGGCAGACAGACGCAGCGGAGAACTTTGTTTCATGATATGTAGTGACATAACGACCCCGTGGCAAATCTGTCAAGTTTCGTGAGACAGCAAGTCTAAAGCGTCACTTCTACAACCCCTTTTACTGTCATAATAATTACTTACATGTACTTTTAACGAAAAGGACGAAACCATGGCAGTTTTATGTCAACACATAAGTAGGGAGTAAACCCTAAAAGGAAAGTTACGAATTGAGAAACAACAGAGAGGGAGAGATGTTAGAGGGAAGAAGAAAATACACGACCTAACATATGTATATGTATGAAGTTGAGGCAGCCAAGATCGAGGAACAAAAAACTGCGAGCTGAATAAGACCACACGATCTCGCGGTCGAGCCGTTCCGCGCAGCTGTCGTACGAAGAAACATCTCGAAATTATACAGGTAAGGTAACTCGGCCCGCCGTAATTTTTTGCAGCGATGCACACGCTAAACGGGGAAGATATAGTCATAATGCTGTCACAGGCTGTGCATAAACGCCAGTACCACCTACCTGAAACTGTTAAATTTTCCAAATCTACCATGAACCAAAAGCTTTACAGATAAAGTTGAAATTCCATAGATTGTAGTAGCTTGATGTACTGGTTGCTGCTCTTTCGCCCATGTAACCACAATTCAGTATCGCTAGTATATCAATGCTTTGCATCGCTTCTAGCACACGTGTTAATTTAAACCTTAGCGAGGAAGCAGTTATGCAGCAGCACGTTTGCGACTACCGCGGAGGCGAGGAGTAGACGAGTTATCTGACCTGTATACTACCGAGATGTCTGAAAACAAGTGAATAGCGCTCCAGTACGACGCTCGGCTAGATTCAGATAGTGTGGTCTCTTCCATTCATATCTTTCTTTTGTTTAAAATAAGAACTTCTTACAAATAAGAATCCTGAGACGTAATGTAACTGTCCTGGCACTGTGATGATAAAAAAACCTTTTACTAAAACGTGTGATATCGGTGCACAAAAACTTGCCAAATAAATACAGATACAATGAGAAAATTATTACAAAAATATTAAATTAAGAGTAAAGGAATTTATCATATTGCATTGCGGCTGTTCGCAGTAAACAGACGTGCTCTTTAGCTGCATCGCCTTTTATCATGACCTCTTTAGAATTTTGCTAATTGTTTAGTTTTTTAAATAATGGAACCAAAAATTAGTGAAATATGGATAGCTGCCCCAGTAATTCAAGTAGTCGAGTGCAATCCAATGCCTCGCCAGCGAAAAGCCATTTGCATAACTTCACCATTGATTTCGTGTCTACGCCCAACATACAAAAATGAATGTTATCCATTCAACTCAAATTGAATAAGTTTTTGTGGCAATATATTGACACAGATGGCAAACTCAACTCAGAGCAAAAACTGAAGATTTCCAACCTATGCCGTAAAGTATAATGTGACACCTTTCAAATTATCATCATCATTAATTTCAGCCAAAAAACGTCCACTGCTGGACACGTGCCTCTCAAATGGCAGTTCTATATCTATATCAGGCTCTGAAGAAGACAGCCCGTCAAGCTCTCAACATAATCAATGCCCAGGAGTAAACCCGTAACCTTACAGAACCAATTTCCGAAGTCAAGCAGACGATCAAAAACGTGGATGCTGTGGGAACCGCTTCTTTTCATTCTTCACCGTTTCTTCAGTTTTATAAAAATATTTACGAGATAAGCTCCATACATTGTAAGTCCACCCATCAAAATCACCACAATACGTTATACAAACCCGTTATATTATAAGTTGCTAAAGTTCACATTCGGTGGCCTAGTGACTTACGAACAACGGTCGTGGGTTCGAACCCCGGCAGGCGCGTTACTTTGTGTAATTTATTTCATCACCGCTGCTCTCAAAACGGTGAAGGAAAACTTCGTGAGAAAACCGGCATGACTTAGAACCCAAAAAATTCGAAGACATGTGACATCTGCCAATCCGCACTGGGCCCGCGTGGTAGATTATAGCCCATCCCTCTCCTAGAGAGGAGGCCTGAGTCCCTGCAGTGGGAACTGATGTCTGATGAGTCTGCTAAATACATAACTGTTCTCGGTTGATTGCATTATAAGAAGACTCGTTACTCCTGAATGGCACGACCGCGTGGTTGTTCAAGCAAAATCGAGTTAAAAGGAGCAAACTCGATTCCGTTGGCACATTCGTTACTTCTTTGGATGCGGTACAATGCGGTGAGTTAGATAATATTATGCCAGTATGGCTGGCATCTCACGAAATGAGGACGTATGGAGTATATGTGCTACTCATTGTGGCCATCGTACGCTCTTCGATTTTGAGAACAGTCGAATATATCTTTACAGACTGAATTATTGATTTAGAGCGAGCGTTTGAACCTTGGTTCCTCTCTTTCGCGTTGGATTGGTGGCGCCTAGAGCTACAGAAAAGAGACAGGCCCTTGCATAAATGCACTTTGGCTTAATTTGATCACTCGAACGTTTCGTCTCCAAGATTTAAGTATGTATTTCTTTTTTAGCTATTCTTTGGCGTCTGAGATGCGGCAAATAATACAATTTTATGTTTTTTTACTAAATGTGTAACTACGTCGTTTAACATTCTACAAAATCAAGTGTATTAAGACATACAAAAGAACTGGGGTGTTGATGTCGAATACTGGGAAATGACGAAGGGCTGGTGTTTTGGCTGATTCCCATATATAAAGAAGATTCTTAGCTTCGAATATATGACTTGATTCCATTCGGCTTCAGGAGTCGATATTATCATCGTTGTGGAAGCACCATAACACATACGTAAACTGTTTATATGCATTTCGTACATAAGCGAACTGAAGATATAAAACAAAACTTCTCCAAGAGGGTTGCCGCATCAAGATAGTACCTTCTTTTGTATGGGTTTAGACAGGTTTTTCTTTGTCTTGTAATTCCCATGGGAAGGAGGGTGAAACGTAATGTCCCTTACGTGATTTTATTATCTCCTGGAAGATCAATACTTTTGTACTGTGAATGGAACTGACACAAAGTCCAGGTTTCATAGTCGACTTTAGGCAGATGTTTAACGGGTGTTCGGGTGAGGGGTGAGTGGTTTAACGGACGGGTGTAAGCCCAGCATCTATTAATTATTATTAATTGATGGCGACTCGAAACGACCAAATAAACGGCTCGTAACTCGTAATGAATCTAACGGGTATTTCGCTCTGATTACCCTAATTTGTATGATTAGGTTAATTAGATTAAACCTTGTCGTTTTGATTAATGGTTGATAACTGGTAGTTATTATGAAATATGGTAAAATGTCGATCAAAATCTTTATTGATTATAATAAAAACATTTAAAGAAGCGTCTGTGCAATTGTGAAAAAAGTAAAGGAGTGTGTTCTTGACGATCTCAAACCCTTTATCACATTAACTGGCAAACTTCATAAAGATATAACAATACGAAACGTGTAACACATTGTTAGCGCGCTATCGCAATATACACAGTATCAATCAAAGTAGTTTGAAACGTTTACGTTACTGTCCATATTCCACTCCGCGTGTTCTCCTCTATATCACAGAACTTCTGAGCTTCATTAAAACTTCCATCAACAAAATAACGGAAGCTTCGAACATTTTTAATATTGCGATTGAAATTCGGCAAATCATCTCGCCTACCGCGTCGATAGAGCATCAATCTTTTTTCAAAACACATGTTATCGAGGCCATATACAATCAATGCGTATGAAATACTAGTCACTCCTGCTGCTAGTGGAGATGTTATAATAATAAATGCAAGGACAGCCGCAATGGCTGACGGTCGTAGAACCGTTAAGTCAGTTTTGAAATGAAATCAAACGAAATAGCGAAGCAAACGGATAAACGCTGCATGGGCGTTGAAACCATAAGCGGTAATCCGGAGCGGGGCGATGCAACCAAGGAGATACTGTATTTAAGCTTTCTGCTCTGCATGCTCCGATTGCTCGGACCGCTCCCCGCCGCAGGCTTCGCACGCCACTCCGAGAATTTATTGGCTTTTACCGATAGCATGGAGTTGTATTTAAACTCAATAATCTCGAATAAATTGTAATTTTCAGTTGGTGATAATTTTCCTCTTGCAGTTTGCGATAATTCAAAGATATCAAATGGATCGCTCGTTAAATGAGTATCGACAACTAAAGATTAATTGATATAGATTTGTGTGAGTTCACTATAAAGTAATCCACGTACATATATCAATTTGAATGAAAAATTTATTGCGTAATAAACCTATTTTATGACCTATATTTCAATGTCTGCGTTTAGCCGTCTGTTGAAGCTTGGAGATGGTTTTATCCGCACCGAGTGTACTACATTATGAGATGTTGTCAGTGTATACGAATAGTGCACCTACACGCACCAACATGCGCCCACACGCGGCGCCGCCGGCGCTTGTGCGACATCAACAAATCAGAGTGCAGCATGGTGCTGATGGCGCATTAACACAATCATTACGACGACTGTCTCATCGGCGCATGATACGCGGCGATACGCGGCGTAGTGCTCGTGACTCACGCTTGTTACAATAATATCTTTATTGATCCTGATTGAGAGCTGTAATTCAAACGTAATCCCGCAAAGTGTGGCCGGTTTGCAGCATCCAGCGCGTTACGTTTACGACCTCAATCATCGATATTTTTACAGCTCCCGGAGATCGCGTAGACAAACGATCTGTTGTTGTCCCGTCGCATGCCCGAGCGATGCCGCAGTGAGAGATACCCATCAATACAAACAACGCCTGGAATTCAACAAAGCGATGCAGAGCGGAAATCAGAGAAAAGCGCCGAACATATTTGCAGGCACTTCGATATGTATGAGACGAACTTCTTTGTGCCGAAGATGTATGAATATTGCGAAGACGTCCGGAAACGTATGTCAGACGGTAGATGTGATGCGGATATTAACGGAATTCCTAAGACGGCACTCACCGGATGTCAGGTCGTAAGTGTTAGGGGTTAGTAGCGCCGTCTGCTGACCCCCAACTCACCAGCACATGGCGAAGTAGTCCATCGCGGATCAGCACGCGCGGTGAGCTGGGCGCGCGCGACTGCGACCGCACATGTACCTACTGTGACGTCAGCGGGACACATCCTCACCGCAAACCGCTTTACGACCGATGACTAGCCGCCGCCCCCGTACTGCTTCACTACTCGAGGCTGATGTTGTTGGGACTACAATGCTACTGGCATTACGTACCTTTGGTCTCCACCTTCCTCTGGGGCCCGGGGGCATTCCTGCCTCGGCCTGAGGACAGGCGTCAGCCCCCATTTCTCGACCAACTCTATGCGAGCAATGGTGGCTGCTCAACAACAATGTGTCATCGGCTCGGTGCTGGTGCGCTGCAGCGGGGACGCGGCGAGGAGGCCGGCTGGCCCGCGGCGCCCCCCGGCCGGCTCGTGGCGCGCGCCGCCCCCGCCACCTTACGAGCGCGCCATGCCTAGCCTCGGCTTCGCTCCTGCTGCCGCTACGCCCGCTCCTGGCCCGCAGCGCTCCTCATAGTGTGCTCAGAGCGGTGCGCGGGTCCGCGGTCGCATCGCGCCGACACTGCGGCACGCCCGACACCCGGGCTCACGCACCGCGCACTACTCGCGACCTGCGCAACTTTACCGCCGAATTCGCCCCGAGTGCGTATTCTGCCGCGCGAACTTTTATCGCTTTCGATGGACGACTAACGTTAACTAGTAGTACGATGATTATGTGGGAACGATTCGATATATATTTTGGATATGTGTTGTATGGCGACCGCCGCTGGCGGGGCGTCGACGGCGACGATTCCTTGCGTAATGGGTATTCGGGACGCGTGCGGAGGCACCTCACCGGGTGCGGCGAGTCATGTCTCGGCGGAGATCCGCGTGGCGGTCGCAAGGCACGGGCCGACGAGTGTATCGCCGTGGCGCGACGGCAGAGTACTGAAGCGGGCGCGCGTGCGGGCTCCCGGCGGCGCGCCCCGTGCTCCCGACCCCTCCGCCCGCGTGCCCCGCGGCCGCGCCGCACGCGTATCGACACCGGCCGCCAAGCGCCGCAGCGGCCGGCCCGCGCCGCTGCTCGCTCGCACCGCCGCACGCCGCACCGCCGCGTCACGCAACCCCCTACACACCACTTCCTAGGAAAACATTCGCTTTCCTTGCCCTTATTAGTTCGGCCTGGAATTTAATTCACTTTCCGATGTTTGTCGTCGACGACGCTCCGTGCAAAACATTCAGTGACGCATTCCTGACGCTTCGATGGATGAGATTACTTGTTAGGTAAAGCCAGAAGCATGATTGGCATTGAAGATGGACAAGCTGTAGTAGTTACATAAGAAGAAGGGGTTTACATGGGCTGCGGGTTCCGTAAGAGTAGTTAGTAGCATGTAGCACGGCTGTCGTGGAGAGGCCGTGGTATGTCGCTCGTACTAGAACGAGTGGTGCACAGCGAGGCAGAGCAGACTGGTAGCCGCCGCGCGCCGGTTCACTCACTAATCTAGATCAAAGGTTGCTGCGGCTTGGGAGAGCAACTTGAGCCAAGTGCCCGACCTTCGCATGGAGTGAACAACTTTTAATCAGATCGTTACGATGCTTCGTGAAGTCGGACAGCTTTAAAAAGCAGCGACTGTAGACTGCATTTCTTTATAGAATATGCTTTTTAGAATATGAATTTAATATAAGAAAGACAATTTGCTTGTTTGCCAGCTGCATAATACGTGGAGGAGTGCTCTCTTTTTATATTTTTTGGACAAAAGAAACTCGAGAATCAAACACTTCTCGTAGGTACTTATCGCGCCATCTGAACGCTATACTTGTCTACCTACATGATGTAGGTAGCAGTCAGGTCACAGGTTCGAGATGACCTAATGCGGCCTCGCCGGGGTCAGACACCGCAGTGCTGGATGCAATTTGGGAAATTAGTCAATCAAGCGATCTTGCTTAGCCGCCGGATTTAGACATTCTATTTTCATGTAACGCGTTAACTTAAACCACCATACGATATCATCTGAGGATGTTGCATGACGTTTAATAGCTAAGCATCAAAGAACACACAAGAAGACTGATTACACAAGATCCCTTTCAATAAATAATTCATCTCCACGTGTCGGCTGCGTGACCTTCACACCCTCGCCTGTAATATCACCCTGTATAGACGACCAATACGTTACGACGATGACACCGGCGCACCTTCCACCCCGCATTTGTGTCCATCATTTACGCAGCATAGTGAATCCCAAGGTAAGATGCAAGGTATACCAAGCCTGTATATATATTGACCGCTGCGGAATTCAAAATATGCGCTCATATCTTTGCGCGTGCGCGATGCACGAGACGCGAGGAGAATAGACAAACGGTAAATGCTCTCACCTGAAAGCTTATTATGTATTTTATTATTTAACCTCATTTTTCATGTTGAAAAAGGAAATACGGCAATAACAAGAACTGTTGTTAACGACGTAGGGTACTTGGCGTGTTTTCCCTCCTTACGGAATAAGTAGGGCAGCGGGGCACCTGGCTGGACTCAAGTAAGTCTGTGCAATTCCGTATCACGCGGGATTGAAGAACGCTTTTGTTCGCGGATATATTGCATTCTCTCCTCCGCAAACGTCGGGCACACATTTTCTTCATCGCGTATTGTTGTTTATAGATGTCGAAGGCTAGTATTAATCTTGTACCGATAAGAAAAAGAGACAGCTGAAGTGATCGTCCCGAGCTCGGAATTCAAACGCTTGTATTAGAAAAATAAACTGCGGTATTTGTCTTTAATAAGTGGCCGTCCAGAGCGTCCTTATGAATTCAAACGCAATTGTATTTATTTAATATTTCTGCAGTCTTGCTACTTTGCATAACCTTACGTTAACGCAATGTCAAGGCAGAGAGAGGTACTATATGTTTCATATGTTTCTGCGAGGAGCCTAATGGTGTATTTATTTAAAGAAACCATTAAGTGCTGAACGACCGCTTTCGGAATACGCAACACCCACGCCAGATAGTCGAGTCTCAGCACACAAAAATACGAAAGCGAGCAACGGTCCCCAAACTCCTTGTAACATAAAATATTACTTTATCTAGTGCCTCCCCCTAACAGCTGACTCCCAACGACTGCTTCAATCAAATATAGTTCTTTAGTCGACAGTTACTACGACGGGAGGACATCTTGGAAATATTTTTAGATGTGCTATGATCTCGGGGTCATTGAGTGTGTGAAGATTGGATTTTGCCAACTTTATGTTATTTTATCTTGTAAGTATGTTTGGGAATGCCATTCAACGCGGCCATGCTGCCAGACTGTTAGGAACGTTTCCGGATGATTGTGGAGAAGTACCTTTGACACCTAGTTGAACTTTTGTCTACGTGTGGAAGCAGTTCTTTTTCTATTTAATTTAGGTCTTTTTGTTCAAATAGGTTATAGTTACATATTACAGTAACATTTCTTTCATAACATATAATAATATCTTATTTTTACAGAACAAAACTTTATTTCTTTGTAAACCCGGTCTGTTTGTTAGTAATGGTGGAAGGCTGTAGTTACGAGGCCACCCGAGCGCTCTTCGCAACCGCGCTCCCGTGCCGTGGTGCGATTTCGCAGGACTTGCGTATTGCGGATTGACCCGACTCAAATGTATCTGTTCGAGCAAGTTTCTTTATCACGCTTCATTTGGAACTAACTAACAAACTGTGTAAGGAATAAATTAAAATAAATCTTGGAAGTACCTAAAACCTGTTTCGTTTTTGTACTTACTAAGTTTGTGTTAGCTAATGAAATTGCGGTTTTTACATTATATCATCTTTTCTTATAAAAATAGGTCGAGGATTATCATCATCGTCATCATTCTCCTGCCCTTATTCCAATTTATTTGTGGTCGGCGCAACATGTCTTCTTCTTCCATACTTCCCTATTTCTCGTCATCTCAGCTGTCACCTCCTTTCTAGCCATATCATCCTTCACACAGTCCATCCATCGTTTCTTTGGCCTTCCTCTCCTTTTATAACCATCTACATTCATACTCAACATTTTCCTCACAACATTTCCTTCATTTCTTCGCATCACATGTCCATAGAGTCCATACCAGGTCGGAAGGTCGGTGTCGGTAGGTCGAGGTTTATCTAGCACAATATACCTATTTGTCAATAACATAAGAGAGAAAGATATAATGCTTAAACTTATACCTACAAATAAAACACCTAAATAATAAAAACTTTGAAGCTATAGCAATACTTCTAAGATAAAACTGAGAGTCCAGGTAGATAGTTGTCAACAAATAGTTCCGAGACCAACTGAGACGGATATAAAACTGATGCGAGGAAAGTTCAAGGAAAGAAAGCATTGAAAGTTAAAGCTTAGCTTATAAACTTAGCAATGCCTCAAAGTTGCGACAGCGGGACACTTTTAAAGAAACAGTTGAAAGCTTTCGTCCGGAGAGTCGATGAAAACTTCAAATAAATGTCGGTAAATGTCGATTGCGGCAGACAACAGAAACAATACTGTCGATCAACAACGGAGTTATCGAAAGCTTGTCTCTCGGCTGGTATTGACGGTTAAATGCAGCGGTTGGCGTGCAAACAGCGCCGGCATCGTTTTGTACAGCGCTTTGCAGCTTCAATTCCAAAACATTGTTTTGAAAAACGGCCTGTACACATACATTATACATTGCAAGTTAAAAAAAGCTTTTAAAAAACAGTTGAATGAAACTGTTTTTTAAAAGCTTTTATTTAACTTGCATTGTATGTTTATAAATATGTATGTATGTTCGGGCGGATTCTTGCACCTCAATTTTGAAGCAGATATCTTCAACCGATTGAGCTGAAATTTTGCACACATATTCAAAATCAAAATCAAAACATTTATTTCAAGTAGGCCAGTTACAGGCACTTTTGAATAGTCGAATTAAACTAACTGCGGCACTCAGAGATATCCAACGATTACTCAAGCCTGTAAGTGAACCTATAATACAAACTCCTAATTGGATTAACACTGTAGCCAATGACTAAGCAAGGTATCATCATCATCAACAGCCTATTAATGTTCCCACTGCTGGGATACAGGCCTCCTCTCTATGAGAGGGAATGGGCTATAATCTACCACGCGGGCCCAGTGCGGATTGGTATTGGTAACCAAGGTATACGAAACCGCAAACACTAATGGTGACATCAGAAACTCGGAGAACGTCGAATTCCAACTAACTGGCGCTCAGAAATTCATAGCCTTTATGCTAGGATTGCGCCGCGGTTATGCAGCTGTACTGTAATAGACTATCATACCAAGGAGGTGGACATTCCTACAGCTCTCTGGAATTCAGCGCATGCCTAAGGAAGCGCATCCGTGGTACGGTCAGCAGCAGAAGTAGCTTAACATTTCTGAATTTTAATTAATTGATGTCCAGAACTCTATCTTTTATTTTTAATATTTCAAAAGATTATTCTTAAAAATATTTCTTACTCTTCAATAACTTGTTAGTAACGAGTAATATTTAACAGGCGTTTATCAATACTCAATACTTTATTGCATTCCATAATGTGTACATGTAACAGTTGGTATGTTAAAACATAGAATCAATTATGCTGGGCCCTGTCGGGCACAGCAAAGTTAATTTTTTATAGGAGAGAGGATGAATGCGTCTTTTTAATAGAATAACAAAATAAATAATATTAATTTAAAATAGTAGGTATCAGTAAGATAGTTATATTATTTGCTTTTATGGTATTTCAATATTTGGTTTAAAGTTATATTTATGTGTTTTATATTATATATTGCACGAATTATATTATTAATAATCATAATAAATAAATTAATTAAATACAATTTTAAGTATTTTAGGTATTATGTCAAAATAGTTTTTATTGTTGTTGAAATTTATCGTTAAAATATTCGTCAATAGTGTAGTAGCTTTTGGTTATTAAAAATTGTTTTAATTTATTGATAAACTAGCTGATGCGGCTTCACCCGCGTGGATGTCGTTCAAATTATATACTAAAACCTTCCTCTTGAATCACTCTATCTATTAACAAAAACGCATCAAAATCCGTTGCGTAGTTTTAAAGATTTAAGCATACAGACAAACAAACAGACAAAAATAGCGACTTTGTTTTATACTATGTAAGGAAGGATACATTATGTTTTTTTTTTGAAGTATTACGGTAACTTATTGTAAATTTTATTGGAATTTAAATTTGAATTTATGCTAATATTTTTAGGTCTTTGAAATGAGGTTTACAGGAGTCCGTATCTTTGATATTTATTAAGATCCTAATATTTTTTTTCTGTATCGTGAATAATGTAGGGGCGTCTGTACTATTTCCCCATAAAATAACTCCATATTTGAGCCAAGCAAATGCGTACGCGTAATAAGTTACTAGTGCTGTTTTGAGATCTGTTGTTTTCTTGATTTCTCGGAGAGTTGAAAACTTGGATAATTTTGTTCTTAATTTTTGAATATAATGTGATTTCCAATTTGTAATATTATTTTTGTTTTATTGTAGTTAATTTCAAGGTTTCAAGTGTCAAGTATAGAATTCAATCTTTGGTTTAAATTTATATTTGTCGCAGATTCAACACCGAGGCACAATATTTAGAGTTGACAATTTAGAATAACGCCATCTATCGTCGTTTTTCGGATCTATCATCGTTAAAGTCGGAAACGTCAAGCAGTGAGCTTGGGTGAGGTCGTTACAGAGCGTGGCAGGTCTGGTTTGACAGTTTTCGGTTGACAGATAACAGCTGTCAGTTGTCATATGCCAAATGTCAGTTGTGAGTGATCGGTTGACGTTGACGTTAGACGCATTTGACTTGAGGGACGTTACTTTTTGGTGTGACACGAGCGCGAACGGTTGTTTTGCCCGCCTGTATCGAACTGACCGCGTTTCCGTACTTTAATCCATTTCCATCGGCTTGATCGTTTGAGATTTTGTTAATTTGTTATCGGAAGTGAATAAATAGGCGGTTGTAATCAGTGTTGAGACTATTATTTCGTACCTCCGCCATGTCAAACTTGGACTCTGACAACGATGAACCCGATATAGTTGAGCTACCGTCGTCATATTATTATCACATGATGTTAAGATAGAAATATCGTCGGCGAACAATACGCATGGCTAAAAAAATACTTAGAAACTTTGAATAGTACCTAGTTTGAAATTTTTGATGCTGACTGTACATCGTAGTTTCATACATCTCATAGCGCTTGGAGATTAAGAATCGTTTTTGCATTTTGGAGCGAGGGAGCTGATTCCGATTGCATTGGAAGGAATCTTAATAATATATATATATTGGCATGGCAATATGAGTTTCTGAGCATATTGGATTTTTTACTAAGCTAAAGTGCAGGATAATAATCTATGGAGGAAGTAGTAAAATTTTCGACTTTTACTAATTATTATTTAAATTTTTATTTCGTGGTATCTGTATGTTTACAGGTTTACCAAAATTGAACTCGACCCTAAACAAAATAGAGCCCAAAACAATAGGTAATCACAAAGAAGCATATCCAAACTACAGTATTTTCTGAACACAAACATCTACTTGATTCGAAACTACTCTCTGCAATCTGAGCGCGGCGAGCGTTCTTTGAAGTCTTTTATCGAACGTGGGTAAACACGGCCTTTATGTGGTCGCACACTGGCGGGCTGTGGCGGCCTGGCGGCCATCTACAGCCATTCACGGCCATCCACAGCCATCCACGGCCCGCCGCGACGCTATCTACGCTGTCTGTGCTATCAACGCCTTATGAAAGCCACTCATTGTGTGACCACGGCACGCGACAGCCTCCCATTTTTCGCTAGATTTCATTTTATGATTGTTCAAAATTATGCGGTAGTATGAATTTTATCGCTTATTTTGTTGAATAGCTAGTTTTCTAAAATTTTCTAAAAGCGCTGTGGTTCAAAGAAAGAATTACGCAATTTTATTGCACGAATACCTATTTAAATAGATGGTTACAAAATTGTTAAGTAGTACCCTCTTAGCCTCAAACTTATTCCCGTTTCTTTTCCAAGGAAGTTGGCAGAACTTACAGAACATTCACACATACAATTTCTTACTGCATATTCTGTTTTTTGTTTTAGGGCGAAGAAAAGACAAAAAAAATATTTAAAGAAAATAATTTATTTAAAGAAAATAATATAGATAGTAAAAACGGAAAAAAAACTGTTCAGTTAGTGTCAAATTCGTTTATGACAAGTCAGTCTGTTTATTTCACTGACACACTTTCCCCACATGAAAGACAAAATTTCGACTTTAAAAGAATCTATCACTTCTGAGGTTCTTTCGGCTATTTCTGCCAGAGTTGACAGGTACGAAACACCAACCGCATCTCGTCTGAAAGTGTTTTCAATAAACTTCTCACCGAGAAAAATGTTCATTCATTTTATTTTACAAGAAAATAAACCAGCAGCTAATAAGCTTCTCCCAAGCCTGCCACATAAACACAACTGTAATTTCTTATTCATAAAATGAATCTTCATTTTTTAAACTCAAAGCTTAGGTATAAGCTTCAACGTCTAGGCTACAAAGCAATCAAGCAGACTAGTTGCTGCAAGGCTTTGCAACCTGACCTTGTTCCTTGAGCTTGTTCTCATTATAAATAAGTCCTTCAGGATTATTTTCTATTTGCGAAAGCAGAAATTGCTTGTTATAATAAAAATATAGGTCATTGCGTTGTCTTTATAATGTTATGTAAAGTGCAGTGAAATAGTATTTCTTCTAGGTATGTTGTTTTCTTATTTTAATAATAAAGAACGGAGATTTTATTGGATTTTCGAGGCCAGATAGGCTACTGGTTGCAGCGACTGATATTGCTTCATATGTGAGATATTGAAATTTTCTTGATATTCATATTGACAAGAATTTCGTGAAAGCAAATCAATATTCCTTTACTTTACAAAGATGTAATAATGTTTAATTGTATGTAAGAATAATAAATAAACGAAATAATTATTACCATACAGATAGGTTAAACAAGACCTTGCTAATGAGGTTGTCGACATGCGGAATTTGATCACTGTGCTGATGGTTGTGTGTGCCAATGGCTTAATAGCCAGTAGCCTCGACCAACATCTGAGGAGGCTCTCGCTTGGCAGCTGAATCAAGAGCTCAGTTAATTCAGTAAAGCAGTAGGTACTTCTGGAAACGACGCGTATAGTGAAGAGGTTCCTCTTTTCAGAGGTCGGAGCCTGTTTCCGATGCAGGTTGGCTACTATATTTTATATTTTTATATTGAAATTTTGTTTAATAAAAATGTAAAAGAGAATGAACAAAGCAAATAATAACTACAAAATATAATTGGAATAAACGAAAACAATTGTGACATTATTCTAAAGATGGAGTATCATAAACGAAACGGAACCATTATAAACGTACCGCAAACGTATGTATGTGTTCAAATAGCCGAACATCACTAATCCAAAGGGGATCGAATTGTCTCTGCCGGCTTGGCCACAGCGATACTGCAGGTTGGATGACGTCATGGCGCGGTGGGGTGCCCTATTTTCGGCCGAAAAAATGGGACTTTGTCCTCGGCCACATCGGCCACGGAACCACCCTAGTAATGAAGGGCCACTACGCGGCTGAGGCTCGGTTCGCAAATGTCAGCTGAAAATATGCGTCGTGTGGTTCTAACTGTGAGGTTGCTGGTCTATTTTATAAGGTCGCTGTTTAATTTGAATAATAGGGTAATATACGGAGGATGTAGAGAGTTTAGTCTGATTTATTTTTGAGTTATAAGTATTTTAGGAGTATGTTAATAAGTAAATGAAAAGACCTTAACTTCTTTTGGTTTCATATTTGTTTTCCTATACATTTCATCCAAAAATCATTACTTCTGTCTTTTTTCATTGTGGTTGTGTACTTTAATTACTTTTTAAGCTCTTAATATAGCGTGAAATCACCCGATGTTCGCTTTTCATGTTATTTTCCCAGCATTATTTTCGACCTATAAGTCGCATAGCAACATATTCTGTGCAACGGTTAATTTTTTTATCACTACTGCTATCAATAAAGGTGGATGAGAACATCGTTTATAGACCTTGAGCGGGGACAACGGGGTCTAGTAAAGATTATGTACTTTAAAAACAGAAGGTATCTTACAGAGAGTGTATCAAATAAGTAACTTATTCTCAGTGCGCAAACTCTATGTAATTAAAACTATTCTCAAAAAACATCAAACACTTTCCTATGACCCCAAATTAACCTTAAAAAGAAGAAAGGATATAATGATAATAGCTGAAGTTCCACAAACCAAAACCAAGCTCGCTCGGATTCAATATAAAAAACGCTCAGCTCAGCTATACAATCGAGTAAATAGAGAGATCTACATAATAATAATAATAAATAAATTTTATTTCAGAAACTATAAAACTTCTACAATATACAATCATACATAGAGGCCTCCTTTTAAGTATAAAAAATACCTGTGTTAGGAGACCCCGCTCTTCTAAAACAAAAACAATTTTAATGTAGGAGTGTACATAAAAACGAAATTTAACTTATCTAAGAAGGTGTGCGCATGCTAGGTGCGTGGGTGTGTGTGATTGTATGTGTGTTTGTGTGTATGTGATTGTGTGTGTGTGATTGTGTGTGTATGTGTGTGTCGTTTTTCATAAAATTATCGCAAGATACATAATTATATGATAAGAAACTAACCGACTGTAAAAAAATACTGACCACTTGGATAAAACCACTAACATATGACGACACGGAAACGCTGCTGGAATAAAATAAATTAAAACCTTACACATAAATAAATAATCAGTTTTGAACTGTTACACTCGAAATCACATACTTACACACTCTTTCATTAATTGACCCTCACAAATGATTACAAACATCTCACTCTCACACAACCTTACATACACTCAAATTCACATTCACCTTCTCACACACTTTCACCCACCCACAATCACACACTCGCATGCCTGCGTGCATTCTGCTTGTTTAGTTTTACAATTTTTTTTTTTAGTTTGTATCCTCATTTTCTTTAAAAATGTTTTTAGTTTAAAACAAGTAAATTAGTTATTTAAGTTACGGAAGAGCGGAGTCTCCTAACACAGGCTTATTTGCTTAAAAGGAGGCACCTACCCCTAGTTGTTGAGGTTTACTTGTTTAAACGAATAAAGCATTTTCTTTTTCAAAGCATTTTCATTTCATCGTGAGGAAAGGGGCATATCCTAGAACCAAACATTCTAAGACTCACTGGGCCCGCTTGGTAGACATCCTCAAAGCCTCAAAGAGGGAAGGCCTGTGACCCAGTAGTGGGAACATTAATAGGCTGATGATGATGATGATGATGCATTGTAACGAACCGGAATTTCCGCTAAAATAGGCTTAAAGATGCTGTTCTCATCTCGAAGTATTTGAGATTCCTTTCCTTCAAAGGATTTCACACTATCATAATATATCAATCACACAAAAAAATACAGATTTCTACTAGTTTTTGATACAAAACTTGAGATAATACAAATCTAGATCAGATACACTCGACACTAACGACTGTTTGTTCCTTTTTCCACTTAGCCGCGTCGCCCGAGCGACTAATGAAACTGCAGTCGGCAACTGCCGAGTACTACTCTAACTTGTGTTATTTCTTTTTAACGATAAACTGTTTTCTTTCTCTGAAAGTTACATACAACACAGGGAGTTTAAAATGACCGCTTTAGAAGATCTTAATATGACTTAATGTCCTATGTCCCCTAGATGGGGTAGAGAGCGTCCACAGAAGTCCTCCATCGCGATATCTTATTATGAATTGAGTTTAAATTCGTGAAATGGACCATTCATAATAGTACGAGGCGTCTGTGAAAATTTTACGAATTTAAACGCAATTCATATTATTTTCCTATTGTGATCTACTACGAACTGCTACTGCTGTGTGATTTGAAGAGTCAATGATAGCGTAACGATTGACAGGGGAGCATCAAAGAATGAAACGTTTTGCACCAACCCCAAGGAAATGGGCCAATAGAAGAGTAGAGTAACACCAATGAAAAGGCCTGAGGATGACTATCTAGAATCTAGATCTAGATCTATCCTTAGGCCTTTTCATTGGTGTTACTGAAATCAATGAAATGCTGCGCCGCGCAACTCTCCATCTAGATTCTAGATGGAGAGTTGCGCGGCGCAGCAATTCATTTTCCTCCATATGGAGGTAAATGCCTAAATAAATTGGCATAAGAGCAGGAAATAGATGTACTGCTATAAACACGGCACAGGATTGAGATTTCAATAAGAGCAGATCAATCCTATTTTTAATAAACTCCATACTCTAACGAACACTTATATACAGCGTAACCACATCGCTCCGGATCGGAATCATTCAAAATCAGGTGAACGATGACAATGCGGGGCAGCCGGTGGGGCTTCAATATGCGCTATGGACCTTATTCGCATCTGCGGATGTTTGCAATAAAGAGAGGAGGAATTTATTGCAAGGAAAATATTCTTATTTGTGCTCTTGATCTCAGATAATATATGTCAAGGGATATGGTAATACTCGCGATCGATGTGCGTGTTTATCAAGATGAATAAACGTGGATGAAGCAAAAGTTTATGTAAGGATCGTAGCTGGCGGTGATTGATAGTTTCTGTTTATCTCTTTGAGGCAAAGGCGTGAATTTATGTATTGATTTGTATTAGGTGATGGGAGTTTTTTTAATATGATTTGTCTTGTTAAACTTTTTGAACCACACACAAGAAAATATCCTATCGAAATGGAAGGACCTGACCTAGTTTTCGATTCCCGATCGATTTACTAAGGAAAATATAACGCTACTCCAGAGGTTACACTCAAGCAGGCCCATCACGAAGTGCGTCAGCAGAATTGTACGTGTTGCCAAGTAAGCACACTCAATTCAGTTATTAGGTTTTTGGCAGTAGCGTATTCCCCAGTAATACTAGAGAAACATTATTTGACTAACATTTATCGATAATTTATCAGATTTTCATGTGTAAACAATGTGCTTTCGGTATTTTAGTGGGATGATATGCGAGTAGACATTATCATTGGTTATAAATACATTGAAACATGAATATCTGTCTGCTGGCGGCGATAGCGATAATGTCGCTTCCTGGAACGGTTTCGTTGTTAAATAAAATTTTATGAAATAGGGCCGATCGGTGGTAGATCAGGATGCTGCTGAGGAATCACTATTGGAAACATACACTTTGACTGAGCTAGGAAATGGATCTAAATCCCTAAGTTTAGCAGTAGCGCGGCTTAAGGCGACATTAGCTGCCCGCGACCTTGAGCGCGCGTTTAACTCATCGCCTAAACAAATAAGGTTGAAAATGGCGATGCGTTTGATGCTCGTGACTGCCAAAATGAACGATAGTTCGCAGATTTAATTTATAAAAAAAAAAGTACGCTGTAATGTTAAAATATTTTTACATATGTCTTTAGTTGGTTAAATTTCCTTTCTGATAGTAAAAAAATAAATAACAGTTGTCACTCAAAATATTGAGCATTTCGAGACGAAAAAGTTTTTTCGTGTGATTTTTTTGTGATTTTGTGATTTTTTTTTTCGAGGTTCTTGATTATTTTTAGAAAATATTTTTGCATAAGTCTTTTACCTATACATTTGACTATACACTGTATTTTTTTTGGAATTGTAATAAGTAGCAATACGGCTAACTCTGCGACGAAAAACAGGTCGTTTTTACGGTTCCCCCGTTGACTGCGTCTTAAGGACCACTGCGTTGGGAGTCAGCAGTATCTACCCGGTATATGCCAACCATTTTTTTTTGTTATGTTGCTTATTGTGCGCATTTTCTTTTAAATCTCAGCCCCAAATCCACATTAGACATTCAACTTTATCGTGGGTGTGTTTACAAACTAAACTTACAAGTTAACAAAATTAAGTCACATAAACAAACAGCTGGTCCCTGATCAACTTTTTACTAGCCGCATAAGTATTTCTACCGTGCGGGGATTGAACCCGTGACAAGTAGAGCAGCAGTCAATCGCTCAGCCACTGCGCTAACCGTGCCGTCAAATTACATTATGTAATATTACCTTCAATAATATCTCAGTAACAAGGACATATAAACAATAGGTGGTAACTACTTTAGTTCTTAAACCGATCATGCATAATTCATATATACGTTTTGATGCAATATAATAATATGTACATATGTCATGCCGAGTGCTACTAAACGATACAATTCTAATGATTTAATGTTGGCTAATGTGGTTTGTCTAACTTTTGCTCCGAGCAATCCAAAATTCCAGACATCCGCCCACACTTATTTGTCTTATCAAATTACGAAGAAACTGTTCAAATATTCATATATATGCTGATTTATTACGAAAAAGGCCATGACCATTACAAACTACGCCTATAAATAAAGTGGCCATTCAGACACATAATTTAATCGCTGGCACCGTCAGGATCCTGCCCTCATAAGGATCCTACTGACCCAGTAATCGGGTCGCGATGGCGTCGGCACGTCTGCCCTCTCCCTGTGACGGCGTCGCACTGCTGTATCATTCCCGGAGTCGCGGGGTGGTCCCCCGACCCCTACTTGCGCCCCCAACCTTGGCAGGCGAGGCGCCACGCTGCCTACTCCAGCTAAGCTCGAATTATTTTGCGCTCCGTGACGCGATTTTGATCCTGTGCGGCATTGCCGGCATTCAATCGGTTTACTTGGATGTTTGAGAGCAGTTGTGTGCAATGAATGTCGGTATTGATTTTGTAAAACTAACTGGAATACTTGTCTGGAATGATAACAACGTTAATATTAATGGTGGTCGGGGGGAGGCACACACCCATCATTGATCAGGTCAATTTTAATAAAAAGATTGATGGAATGACGAAGGTGATGTATCGTTCGTATCATGGTATCTACGTAAATATTACGAGCGTCTGTTTATGATAAATCAAAGGGGTTAACAATGCAGTATTTTGAGAGAAGGCGTTGCCAATCGATGGGTACAATCACGAGTACTTATGACCGATTGAACAAAGGATAGTTAAAACGAAGTAGTTCGATACTATAATTGGAAAACCAAGTAATATAAATTAGATTTGACTTTGATTTTATGACGTCAATCAGGTTCAATTTATATAAGAAAGCGTTTAATAAAGCTCATGTTGAATTGAACCAAATGAATGAATACTTCGGAAACCATACCAATGTAAGAAATAAATTATTCTTTAATTAATTTTGCGCGTAATAAGGCAGCCATAAAATTCGTTTGAAATATTTTCTTTTCATAACTTCTTTTAGATTTGCAAAGCAATGATTTCCTAAGTATAAACACGTATAAGATAATATTACGTAAAGGAACCAGACTTAGCTTTACTGCGCCAAAACGAAGCGGCAAGATGGCTCAATGACCTTTGCATTATCGGCGTATCTTTTGTAACAGTAAGTTTATTTACTTACCCATTTTTTGTGTTATCTTATAATAATGAATGAAAGTCATTCATTATTATTCGAATTACACAATGACCTTGATCTGATGATTTTATTCGTCATTCGATTTTTTTTTTCAAATTTCTAAATGATTACCTTGTTTTTGGATTGGCGTAATCGCTCTGATAGTATTTTTTAAACAGCAATAATAACCAGCATCTGACACAACTGCATATGCTTCAACCCTTTTCGCTAGTGGGTAAGGCAGAGGTTTATTTATAGAACATCTAAATTTCACCTTCGATGTCCCACGTGAAGGGGCTTTTTAGTTTCTAATACATTGGATGACATAATAATAATATCACAATTTCCTCATCAGTGTAATTTGCTTATTAGTAGGAAATGGTTGCAATTTCCAACTAATAAGCAAATTACACTGTGAAAGGCCATTTGTGCAGAAAGTTTGTAGGCAGCTCGATTACTTGCTACGGTGCTACGGCGTAGCTTTCCCGTAGCACACATTTCCCGTTGTTTGTAGTCTCGTAGCAAAATGTTAACCCGGGCAATTAATCGGAAAACCGCAGCAAAGGACAAGCTTTTATGCTCTTACTACCAATTACCGGGTGACCATCCGCGGGAGGGTTGAGTGGTTGGTTAGAATGCATTAAAGTGTTTACATAGAGCTTTTAAAATAATTATAAATTAGATTGTTATTTATATTGCTATGAAATACTGTTTTCATTAAGGCTTTTTATTTGTTACGCTTCACGCAGAAAGCCAAGTATTTCAACCAGTTCCGATATAAATACATTATCGCTATCATTAATGAAGGTTTTTTTTTTATCAAAATACGTGATCAGCCAGCTGATAGAAATCCTCTCCGTTGGCAGTTTTTAATATATGTAGTAGCCTATATTTCTTAGCCCTTTGTGTCCGAGGCTGCGGTATCTCTTTCGAACAACCCGCAGCCCCGACGGGGGCGTCAGGGCTGCGGGTTGTGGTGGGCTGCGAAAGATTCACGAGGTGAAGAGTTAAAATTCGCTTAAAAAAAATCTTGAAAATCTTCCTTACCAAGAGATTTCCAATTCCCTTTCCTCAGGAAGATATTAAGTACAAAATGAAATTATAAATAGTTAAACAAGAAATCCATTAAACTGAAATTAGTGCTCTAAGCTATAATTCCAATTAAGTATTAGTATACCTATTTATAACTGCATGGTAATAATATAAAAATTACCATAGGATACGGCCATAATTATGTCACAGGCTATCATAATATCAAACAAGGCTCGTAGAGGGTAGCCCGATAATCTGTTTTGCAGTTTGGCGTACTTTTTATATTTTATTGTTATACAGATTTTGAATAAATAAATAAAATATAAAATATATTAAAAACAATTTCATGCGTGTTTACTAACAACACTGAGTAACTCTCCGTAAATACAATTTTTGTTGGAATGTTAAGTTGTCACAACGATCCCGTGGTTGTCTATATTGTTAGAAGTAGTACCTAAATCAAATATGTTAAAAAAAAAACCTTTTTACTAAACCAATTCTGAAGAACACGTAAACTAATGCATCCGGGATAAATCACAAAGTAAGAGAAAAATGTGGGAAGAGTTCAGATCCGATGTACCCGCCACGAGTACGTATTCAATTATATTATTAATACGATATTATTATATTGAATTAAAACGAATTCGTTCCAAGGAACATTTTGCCTCCCGGACATAATCTGCAGTGGCCTATTTGAAAGGCACTCAATCGATTTCGCACCCAAGTAGGCCACTAGAAACCAACTTTGCCAAAACGGGGGAATAAAGATCCTGCCGGCATTCGGTGTGAATGCGGTGCTCTTAACAAGGAACCTGACTTGCTCTTGCACTTGCAGGAATAGGGTAGTTTGCAAAAATGTCTAATTAATCCGAATAGATTTCCAAAAAATATTGAACAAATATTTTTTTCTGTTTTCACGTAAACTAAAAATGAAGGTGATACAGTGCTTCGAAAAGTCGTGTGACGTCACAGCTTGGTATATTTTTTGCCACGAAGTGACGTCAAAAGCCCCCACTCATGATCTTTGACACGATTTATTTTCGTCAATTTTTATTCATTCGATTAAACAAACAACACGTGTCCAATATTTTTCGATAATCTAACAGATGGACCAAACAGAATGATAATTTTTTTTAGTCAGGAAACACCCCTATTTACTTTATGTTCCTACACGTGAACATCAAAAACTTAAAAAATATTATAAGAAAGACATACAGTAGTTTAGTAGAAGTTAACAGTAGTACTATCAATAACAAAGAAAATAATCATCATTTCAGCCAAAAGACGTCCACTGCTGGACATAGGCCTCCCCCAGGTGTCGCCACATTGACCGGTCCCGTGCGTCTCTCATCCAGCGGCTTCCCGCAACCTTGACCAGGTCATCGGTCCACCTAGTGGGAGGCCTTCCAACTTTTTCTTTTTAAGAAAATAATATATAATATTAATATTTTGGTCAACGACAGCCCAGATTTTTTCAGTTATGACAAATCCAGGTCAGTGCGACATTTCAGACCGCTTCAGTTTCAGTATACTAAAATACATACTTTATATAAATATAATATTATCTTAAAAACAAAGAATTTTCAGAAAAATGTGTGGAAAAATACTTATAGCTACCAATTTATTAAGCAAAGATGTCCACGCAATTACAAAGCAATTAAAAAATGTTAAAAGAATGTGTATTTGCCCTAAGGTATCTATGGTAGTAGGTACGAATAGGTAAGTGCGAATTCGTAGCAAACGCTTTTAATGCAAACTAAGCGCATCCTAGCTAGTCTCGTCCTCTTTTTTTTGTAAGACCAGCTATTCCCATGGCCACATAAGCGAAAATCTCTGTTTATAAATTTATAGTATTGCAGGTAGAGTTTTCTTTCAGTGGCCTCACGAACGCCATCTATTCTGCTGGAACTACACTGTACAGCGCCACCTAGTGGCAGAACCTACACGGTGATGTGGATAGGGGCGAATGTAGCGCTTCAGTGTAGTTTTCCGATTTTCCGCTAGAGTGTCGTACGCTCTGGCGACTGTTGCGGGAAACTGCGATGATATTAGTTCAGCTACGCGCCGCTAGATGGCGTGCTACCAAGCTTTTATTCATACCCCAAGGTTCACGGTTCGTTCAAGGTATTATTGAATTATTCAGAAGTTCTTTTTTGACACAGTTTAGTGGATATTACGAATGTCGCTATGCCAGCATTACATATTGCTGTTACTATTTTCATTACAGTGGCGGAAGCGAGGAAATCTAAATAGTTTCAAAAGTATTGAAACTTTCAAACATGTGAACAATAAATTAATAAGCGAATAAATATTAAAGCGAAATTTATTACTATTGCTCAATTTACTATTTATTATGTGAGCTAATTTTAAGAAGTCAAATGTATTTAAAAAAAGTACAAAATATGAATTTTATTGATTTTACTTGTTACCAAGGTACTTAAAAAAATTATATTAATTCATCTGCCAATAAAATTTTAGTAACTTGGTGTGATTAAAAAATTAAATAGAGTTCAACTCTATTTAAATCACACCAAATTTTAACGTGAGAACTTTGACTTCAAACTTTCAGAAAACATATTATGAATAATAATGCATTTACATATATTATTTTACTCTCACTACCAAGATAGATTATCTAGGCAAAGTACACAGGTACCTACAGTTTTATTACATTTGCTTTTAGTATCTAAACAAAGTTGTCAAAAATGAGTTTAGGATTGTTTATGGCAGCTTTCTAAAAGCACTACGGTATATTATATATCACTGCACTGCATGCAATTTTCCCCAAACTCCTTGAGTTAAACGAATGCATTTATTTAAGAGAGGCCGAGTCGGATGCAGAGTCTTCTGTAAGACATCGACATTTAAATTTCTGTGCACAAAAGCTTCTGGAGAGAAATTCCCTTTCTGTGTGCAAATTTCGTATTGATTTTTTGCAACTGCTTTGGTGGGTACCTAATTGAATATTGGTGTGGTCTTGGAGGTTTGATATCTATCTATTTTGTGTGGGCCTAAAAAATACAGAGAAAATATACTGAGTTTTTTGTATATTTTCGGTCATTAATTTAGAATGTACTTATGACTGTGATATTTTTCTGATTATTATCTGGGGAAAATGTGGCATGTAGTGGCATTGCATGCTTTTCCATACGAAATAAAATGGATCATCATCTACCTAGCCTTATCCCAACTATATTGGGGTCGGCTTCCAGTCTAACCGGATGCAGCTGAATACCAGTATTTTACATGCAGCGACTGCCTATCTGACGTCCACAACCCAGTTAATACGAGGTAATACAATACCCTTTGGTAAGACTGGATGTCTGAATTTCAGGTCACTGACTACCTGTAACGACTGCCAAAGATCTTTATATATGGCAGCCGAGACCAACAGCTTAACGTGCATTTCGAGGCACGGAGGAAACTCTGTATGTCGGGCGGTCACCCATCCACAGACCGACCTAGGCAAGCACAGCTTTACCTAAAGATCGACCTGAGTGGCAGTTCTTATTAAGCCACGAGCTCCTCCTCTCGAAATAAAATGGATATAGAATAAAATTTCTATGGTTAGTTATTTTACGCTATAAAGCGCATGAATGAGCTCGTACGGCAGGCACTTAAAAGTTTGCGACGCGCGCCATTGCAGGCATTTTTGTTTACCGTATTCAATATGCACATATTCTGCATACATGCGGGTAGATGTTACTTGTATGCAGTTATATATCGGACTGAATAAAACTGGATATATGTATCTGCAATCTTATGTTGATGAAACTGGCATATTGTTGGATGAATATTAAAATAAAGTTTTATTATCAAAGAAAGTATTATTTTCTTTGGGGATTTCTGACTAAAGATTTTATTTGCAATAAAGATACTCGTAATAAATAAGAGTATAACGTTTTCGCTTATCTCACTTGAAATAAACACACACATAAAATAAAACATAAGAATTCTGATTATCTCACTTGGCTAACGAAGAGATCATAGCAGCCGTGTTAATTGGATGTCGTTATAAAAGTGCAGGCTCCATGATTTCTACTGAGAAATTCCTAATCGAAAATACCCAATAACAATTTGCCTGACCCGGAAATCAAACCTCAGCAGCACAGTAGTCGCGATTGCTACCACTAGATCAACGAGGCAACAGCCTTACAAACTTTATATTATCTTCGCTTAAAAAAAAAAGCCTTTTATTTCCTAAAAAAACATGCTACAATTTAAGCTTAATAATTTTCCTTAAAAAAAACTAATTAAAATATAGCTTGTGCACGATGTTGCTCATTTGTGTATAATATTATTATAGTACAGTTATTTAATTAGCAACTTTATTACCATTAATAATTAGGAACCCCTCTCAGGTGAAGGCCTCTTCCAAAGTTTTCCATTTTTCGCGGTCTTGGGCTATCTGTATCCATTGCGGCCCGGCTACTTTCTTAATATCGTCCTCCCATCGCGCGTGGGGTCTACCTTTATGGCGTTGATGTTATAGTTTTGGTCCATCTGTGGTCTTTGAGTCGCGCTACATGTCCAGCCCATTTCCACTTTAATCGTTGTGCATGGTTTAGAGCATCCATTGCTTTTGTTTTTGCCCTTATAACTGTATGCCTTATATTATTATCTTTGCTTATAAACTATTTAATTCATCTCGTATTAAACCACTACGCTACCGAGACGTCTGACTAAATAAACAGATGCAATGAACTAGCAGTTGCGTTGAGTTCACACCTTCTCAGCTGTGATACGTTTTGATTAGATGTTCAACATATCGGTTGCTTCTGAAATTGTAACAACCCGAAGAATTCGATCCCGAAGTCGAGTCATAGTCGTTTTTCGTTTTAAGCTATTGCATAGCTTCTATCGCGGGCCTTGAGCGTGGAGAGCGAATCCAGAAATTCCGTAACGAAAATATTGTGATTAACCAGGTTGCTATGGTTACGGAAAATAACAAGGTTGTCAACTGAGGTTGTCATATTAAATAATTGATAAAAAATTCTATGCAATAGCTTTACCGCGGCAGTCTCCGAGTGCCACACGTTTTTTTTTTTTTTATATTATGTCTAATAGTATCAACTAGCTGTTGGCCGCGGCTTCGCCCGAGTGTATGTCGGTCAAAATATATACTAAAACATTACTCGAGAACCACTCTATCCATTAGTAAAAACAGCATGGAATTCGGTGCAGTAATTTTTGAGTTTTTCGCGAACAGGCGGACAGACGCGGCGGAGGACTTTGTTTTAAAATAAGTAGTGAAATAAGTACTTACTTTTTTTTTAAAGCATGATGTTATTTTTTAAATATTTGGTACCCTACCACAATGTTGTCTTATTTAACTCTAAGGTTGACTGGTAGAGAATGCCTTGTGGCATTAAGACCGCCTATGTCCCGCTATTGTACTTGAAGTTTGAATAAAAAAAAAATATATGTTGCATAATGCATCGTTTTCTTTTGAGTGTGTTTTCTCGTATGAGCGAATATTTATCAATAACAGTTTATAAAAACCAAAAAAAAAAAAAATGCCGGTTTTTTTACGATGTTTTCCTTCCCGCTTTTGAGAGCAGCAGTGATGAAATAAATTACACAAAGTTTGCGCCCGCCTGGGTTCGAACCCACGACTTACTGCCACCACTGGGCCACCGCTTATTATATAGACATTATTTCTACATGCTTGTCAATGCAACATGAGTAGGTACCACATGTGGAACACAGTAAAACATTACTTTCTTTCATTTAATGAACATTAATTTTAATTTTGAGACTAAGTCAAACCATTATGTTTAAATGTCAAATACGGAAATAGATGTAAATCGATTGACAGGAGTTCTAATGGCTTCACACAACAACTTTTGTAATTTACTGATCAAGTCGAAAATTATTTGTTTTCTTTTTTAGGGTAACGTACCTTATAAGGAAAAAAAACGGAACCCTTATGTCACTCGTGTATCTTTCTGTCTGTCCGACCATTCCCCCCTTTATTTCCGAAACTACGGAGTCTAACATTTTGAATAAAAAAATACAGAAATTAGTTCAAAACTTAAATTATAGATTACAGGAACACCTCTTAGAAGAGACCTCTAAGAAGTCTATGGTGCTAAAATAACATGGAAAATCTCACAATATCTACAACAATGGTACGGAACCCTTCATGTGCAAGTGCTACTTGCACTTTTTTTCATTAACGAATATAATAATTATGGTTAAGTGTCTGACAGTGATTCAGTATTTCTTTCATATTACCACATATTTCTTTCTATTCAGTATTGAACCTTTCAACTCTGGCGAGCCGTTACATCACTATGATCTGCCAGTTTACGGGGCCTTGTCTCTTGAAGCCACTCTCATTTTATTGGCCACAAAAACAAGAAGCCTAATTCTGAACTTTATTACTATCTTAGTTACGAAATGCTGCTGTTAATCCAGAGAATAGAAAAATAGAGAGTTTCCTCTATTTTTGTAAGTAAATTAACAATTAATTATTAAGTGAATTAAAAATATTAATTTGTTCATAAGCTTTAAAGTGTTTTAGCATCACTTTCCGTTTCTATTTCTCTTTATTACAATAAAATTCTATTTCTCTTTAGTTATTTGGAAAACTTATGGTTCGTTAACTAACCAATTGTGTGATATTTTCAGGTTAACATAATTATGCTATTTGTAATTCATTTACTAGAAATCGTTATTTTATTTTAATTATTCTTTCTGACATTCGCTTTTATGATCCTGCTAAGTATACATAATTTATTGCACAAAACAAGAAAAACTATTCACGAATACAAATGAATGTAGACATAGGTTAACGATCGCAAATGAACCAATACCAGTCGCGACCGGCGCCGGACGGTCTACGCACGACTGCGACTACGCGTAGGCGTGTGTACTCGTAGCAATCGTGCCTACGGAGCTACGAAATCTACAATCTAAGACTGTAAAAACTACACATACCTACTAATAATCTAAGAATAACTAAATTGTATAACCTTATGTAAATCTAATGTATAGGGTATCATCATTTTCTAATATAATACCTACATATTTTATTGTAATTACAATTCTATTATTAATATTTATTTATTTCATAATACTTGTTAATTTTGGTAATGACGTCTAGTGGCTACCACTGATCCTTAAATATGCCTATTTGCGGGTAACGCAGTTGACTGCAACTTTATTACTTACACATTTTTTACTTCTTGCATTAACAATGTTGTAGTTATTTATTATGCTTTACTAAATAAAATGAACTAAAATTAAAAACTTAACGGACCCTTTATAAAGACTCTGTAGCCAAGTTGTCTACGCTGCGTAGGCGTTCGTAGCACGCCTACGGCGTAGCGCTACGAGTTCACGTCAGGGGGACACTTTAGTGTCAAGCGGTTTATGGGTGCTTATGACCCGGGATTGTTTTTATTGTGGCTCATAGGTTTTGGCCGTTACTTCGATATTATCTATTTAATTGTACATTTAGGTATAATTTCCTTTTGTATGTAATTAATTTAGTCTAATGTTTTTAAATATGTATTTTGGCGTAGTTCGTCATCTCATCATTCGGCTCATCATTCGAAGAGGTATTGTGTTACCCAGCAACTTGATTGGTGATGTCAGAAAGGCACTAACAATTAATATTTAATGGTAGTTATGTGACTGGTCTAGTATAAGTATTTGCACACTTTCCTAAATTGAGTATAAAGGAGTTTTCATACCATCTTGAATAACTGGCGCTACTAAAACAACACGTTCAAAGTTTAAATGGCCAAACATACCGAGGCTAGATTACACGTTACACTTGGAGGCGTTTACATTTACAAGATTAATTTAATTGCTTTTGGTTATACAATTTTAAATGAATGTGCATCCACAATGAACATTTTTTTTATCTTATTTATTTGAAACACTTTAAAGTACCAACAAAGAAAACACAAAACAAACGCATGTTTATTCTTTGATATGCTCGTCTTGTTTAGTTCGGAAAAGTTTTAAGCCTTTCCTGTTTAAAACTAGCTAGCTAGCTAGTTGACATCATAAATCTTATATTTATATAAACATTTTATGTTGGTTTGTGTAAGCTTCAAAAACTCAAAAAGTTCTGCACCGACCGAGCTGAAATTTTAGAATGATATATAATCCGCATCAAGGATTGTTTTTACAGTATCCACGCGGGCGAAGCCGCGGGCATCAGCTAGTATTTTTATAAAATTATCCACCAACTTAAGGTTCAATATAATCCACTACTTCTCTACAGAAGCAAGGCTCATCTTCAATTGTGCCGTAAGTACCCAGAGCCGGTTGTCCCGCCACCCCGTCTGCCCTGACCGGCTGCGTGGTTACGCAACGCCCCAAGGTCAAGGCGAACCGTAATGAATATGGCGCCCGCCACAGATATATAATAGATAGATCTAGATAACGCAAGTATCACGATCTGTATGAAAACCAAGCGTGCCACCTGTTATGACGTCAGTCGTTTTTGACTACCTATTATGACGTCACCAGCACTATAAAAAATATCAGTGGTGGCCCAGTGGTGGCGGCTCCGACTAACGAACAGTGAGTCGTGGGTTCGAACCCCGTCAGGTGCATTACTTTGTGTAATTTGTTTCATCACTACTGCTCTCAAAACGGTGACAGAATACATCGTGAGGAACGCGGCATGTATTAGAACCAAAAAATTCGAAGACATGTAACATCTACCAATCCGCACTGGGCCTGCGTGGTAGATTATAGCCCCTTCCTCTCCTAGAGAGGAGGCCTGAGTCCCTGCAGTGGGAACATTATAGGCTGATGATGAGCACTATCAATGGTAAATCAAATCGGTTCAAAGACGCTGCCGCGTAAGTACGGCGCCTCCTTCGCCCGCATCGGTGTATAGGCGCCTATACACCGATGCAAACTGAGCTCGAAAGTGGCCACTTACGATTTTTGTACGTAAGCTAGGCACGAAAAGTGGCACGCGAAGTAGTTGCTCTTGCGTTATCTAGGACTGTCTATATCTGTGGTGCCCGCCTATTACGGTGCCCGCGCGTCTGCTTAGGGCTCGCCCTTCTGAAGCTCTCAGAGAGATGGCGGCCTAAACACGTACGGTTTGAAAGAACGTATTAAATAGAATAAAAAGCATAGATAATTGAAAATGGTTTTAAATCTTTCTACCAAATATACCAAATATATTATCTCTACTTATATTAAAATTTGCTGAGCCCGACAAGGTCCATAATTGTGTCTAAATTATTTTACCTATCACCTGAAAATATGCATTATGGATTGCAATTTAAAACGATTTGAAATTGAAATACTTCTAATTATTTTACGCTTTTGATTTGCTTGTCATTTGCATTTTTGATTGTTTGATTATCGGTATCGCTGATAGATTGTCACTGTATAATAATATGCTATCTTCTGTTTTTGTTTTAAAAAATTTGATTATAATGTAATCAAATTTTTTCCAAATTAGTAATTAATATTCTACTAAGATTTTTCGATTTTTTGTTTTATTTTAGACTAGCTGCTGCCCGCGACGTCGTCTGCGTGAACGCTTTAGAGCACCAAAAATACCTACAATTACACTTTTTTTAAAATCATAACCCTCCTTTGGCTTTGCCGTAGCCGGGTAAAAAATACCCGTCCACTCATTTACCCGTTTCTTATTAACATTTCATATCTACAGAAAGTAGAGTAACAGAGTGAGAAGGTCTTTTGTAAAATTGACCTTCAAAAAGAGCAAATTTTCAGCCTGCTTTGAATAAATGACTTTATGGTGATTCTCCTGAATTAAGTCATAAGTTGTGACTGAAGCAGATGGAGAAAACAATGAATAAGGAATACAAAATAGGGTAAAAATAACATACTTATAGGAATTTTCGATGAACAACAATAGTGGGTTGGCTATCCGCAGCCAAAATGTAAAGAGAGTCAGGACTGGTGACGCGGGAGCAAGCGACGTACAGCTGCCCGTGTGAAAAGCAGCTCGTCCTGAGGTCGACACCCGCTGCCCTCAGTGTTTGCCCCTGCGACTTATTGATGGTCATCGCGAAGCAAACACTAACGGGGAATTGTACGCGCTTGAACTGGATCGGGAAGTTATGAGGTATGAGTGGAATACGTGGTATAAATACTGCCTCGCCGACTCCAAAACCCGTGAGAATTTTCGCCTCAATGGTGTGTCTGTGGAGCGAGATGACTTTAAGGCGGGTCCCGTTACACAACTTCGAAGGAGATAGGTTCCGAAGAAGCATAATCGGGACACCAACCTTCAGCTTGATGGTAAGCGCTGGAAGTCTACTTGCTGACAGGGAGTTCAGAAATTCCACGGGATAACGTGTGGCGTCATCTTACTCGACGACAGTGTTTATAGAGGTGTAGACCACTTCATTCCCCTCAATTTCCGAGATAATGCATTCGTTAATTGCCGCAGTCTGATCATTTTTCGGCGTTAAAATGGCCCGCTCGCACACCCAAGAATTCTGCTGGTGCGGTATACGACTGATGTCCCCGTATACATAGCGAATGAGTTCTTCTAAGCTGGATACAACTCTACTGAAGTACCGAGAGAATCTGGAAGCGCCACCTGTCCACCTCTCTCCTCACCGTCGCCAAGCCTTAGAAGGACATCGGAGAATTCTTGAGAACGTGCATTGCCGCCGTGCCGAGCTCTCATATTAATGGTCAAGCGCAGTGAACGAACCCGTGACCACAACGAAGATCATTTCAACGAAGCATTCACTTCGTCAGCCTTCGAACCCCGCTTCACCTCGGAAAGCGTGTGTCCGAAATCGCCACTGAACAGAACTGTGACACCACCCATCAAATGATCGTTCTTATGGATGTCCTGCAAAGTTCTGTCCTCGGCCTCAACTGCCTTCCTGTTGGCCATCGTACACTCATCCCATACGATCAGAGAGCAATCCTTGAGCACGTGTCCCTTAACACTGTTACGTGACACACCACAAACAGACGTTTTGGCGCTTTCTAAGTCGATTGGAATTTTAAACATGGCATGTGCTGTCTTGCCACGCGGAAGCAGTGTGGCAGCGATTCCCGACGACGCTACAGCAATTGTAATTTTGACTTGCCTCCTGACCTCTGCAATTATGCCAGTGGTAACTAATGTTTTTCCTGTTCCACCAGGAGCATCCAAGAAAAACATTTTACCCTGGTTTTGCCCAAGGACGGTGTCATAAATTTGATTTTGCTCTGAAGAGAACAAAGCGACATGGTAATTTCGTATGGTGGTCATTTCGCCCGGATCGTAAATTGTCTCAGTGTTATACTCCCGATTTCCACGGTCTTGATGCGGTGCTGATTGGGGAGCTGGTAAACCATAATGAGCACGTCTAGAAGTGAAATGAGACAGGTGTTCAGCACGCGTTCATCACAGACAATCTCGATGAATTTTATAAGACATAAATGAAGCAGCTTAAAACTTATAAAAACACATTTTTTTTTAATTGTCTTGCTCATCTCTGAAACGAATTAACGATACAATGTTTAAGAAGAAAATGCACAACTCCATCTATGACTTTTAGAAACAACTATTAACTCGCCAACATCATCAAATTTAAATTATATAAAACCAAAAAGGACACGTGTAATTCGACTTGATGTTTTTGAAATCCCATAGATGGCGCTGCTTTAAATTGTCTTGATACTAAAATTACAATAATTATTATGTTTATCGGCCTAAGTTACTTATATTGCGTGATTTTTATAGTATGAAGCTAGCTTATAGCATGGTTAACATAATAACAACATTTAAATATGCGTCGTTAGATTACACATTGTTACAGAATGCGTTGAAGAAATAAAGGTTCACTGCTCGTTCCCCGTAGGTGATAGCGTGATAATATGTAGCCTATAGGTTGACCCGACTTCTTAGTAATATTCGTGCCAAATTTGAAGTAAATCCATGCAGTACTTTTCGAGTTTATCCCGGACATACATACAGACAAACAGACAAACAGACAAACAGACAAACAGACAGAAATTCTAAAAACTATATTTTTGGCTTCGGTATCGATTGTAGATCACACCCCAAGTATTCTTTTTAAAATATATTCAATGTACAGTTTTGACTTTCCTATCATTTTATTATATGTATAGATGTTTATAATCATATTTTTTATCTTACGTTTAAAATACTATTTATTAAGCAAACACTAATTTGGAATGAAAAAATAACCTAACCTGTGTATATTTTTGAAACCTCAACTATTATCTTTTTCCGTCGGGGCTGCGGGTTGTTCGAAAGAGATACCGCGGCCTCGACACAAAGGGCTAAGAAGAAACATGGGTTTATTATATCTAAGGAGCGTCCCTACCGCTCTGCTAAAGCGGGAGCAGTCATTTGATGATTTCCCACCCTAAAAAATCATGTATTACCTTTACTTAAGGGTTCTTTCTAAAAATAATATTAACTTTTCTACACCAATCCCTGTGCAAATGTTAAAAGAGTTTGCAACTCGTAAAGTTAAACAAAACTATAAACAACATTAAAGCCGAAACACACACTGTACATGAATACATCATCATTCTCCTGCCCTTATCCCAATTTATTTGGGGTTGGCGCAACATGTCTTCTTCTTCCATACTTCCCTATTTCTCGTCATCTCAGCTGTCACCTCCTTTCTAGCCATATCATCCTTCACACAGTCCATCCATCGTTTCTTTGGCCTTCCTCTCCTTTTATAGCCATCTACATTCATACTCAACATTTTCCTCACAACACACTGTACATGAATACATATCAATAAAATAAATAGCATAGAACTAATTAGCCCATTGGCCCACTGCTGGGACAGTCTTTCTCTCTATGAAAGTGGGCTGCAATTTATTACGCTAGCCCAGTGCGTGTTGAAAGCTATCACATGTCGTGGAATGTTATATTCTAGAATATGTACTCACGGTGTTCTCATTTACCGTTTTGAAAACAGCGTTGATGAATTCAATTTTACTAACAATTATCCGCCTAGCAGAATTCAACCCCAGAACCCGCAATTTGCAAGTCAGGGCTGATACGGGAGGTCCACCAATTATTCCATAAGAACCTACATTAAACCATCATTAATAATATGAGGCACAAAATAAAAGAAATTTCCAATAAAAGATCCGATTAATTGAGAACCTCCTCTTTTTTGAAATCGGTTAAAAAAGACGGCTCAACTCAAGTATCTTCTGGAAAATCAAAATGTTAATTGCGACCGGCGCGGAGGTTACCTCTTCAAATTGATTCTCAATAAAATGATGTGTCTCTTTCTGTCTCGCACAGTGGAGATGTGTGCAAGTGAGACAGAGTAAAGATTTCGAGGTCACAAGGAGTATTAATACACTTGATCTTGTTAAGAAGTTTTAGTTTGAGTACTGCTACCTTCTTTACTTAATCCCCGTCAAACAGCCGCTTCGTTCGCCATTTTTGTTGTAAGAGGATATTCTTTTAAAAAGCTTTTATTTTTTTCGCAAATGGGAAATTATTTGATTCTTTTGAATACATTTTTCAATTTGTGATCTTGGTTTATGAAAAACGAAAAAAGTTGTTTTTTACCGACGAACCATCAAGTAATACGAACCATAAAATAAGAAGTGGCTATGCGGATGTTACTCTGTTTTGCTTTTAAATATTCATAAATAAATAGTTATTGTCCGTTTGTGTAAAATACTAAAACATAGTGTGGCAAAATGTGAGTAGTAATGACTACACCTCTGCCTAATCCTTCGATGATTACAAGTGTGATAAGTTATTTTCCGTTAAAATATTTGGTTTTTAACATAACGCACTAAAACAAATTAATCTAATTAACAAAATCACTAGAACATAAGGTTGACTTCCACACGATGCTACCGATTCTCTGTCCACAAGTTCCAAATTACTTAAGAAGCGGGTTTACCAGCAACCGCAATGCAGGCATCAAAAAAGTATGAGTACCGAGGAAATGATTATTTTGAATAAACTAAAGAATAACAGAAAATACTAACAACAGAAAAAGTCTTGAACGTTTTCTTTCGAAATTTGAAATAACTTTTAGGATCAAATTATCGTTTTGTTGCTTCCGACAATACGAAATAGGTATAATACAATACAATTAAGATATTTGTAAAATCAACCTTAACAACATTAGTTGTGTGAGAGACGTTTTATTCACTGTTCTTGAATGTTTATAAAAGAAACAGGAGATAAAAAGTCGTAAGCGCCAAAGCTTTTAAGGTAAACGTATTGTTCCAACTACTTTGGGACGAAACTTACCAATGTAGTGTAGGATAACTTTTGGATACAAGTTCTTAAACTACCTCTCATGTAAGACTAACTTGTTCAAATTCTACACCATATTCAGGTCTAATTAAACTTTTAAATGTGCATTTTACCTTATTTTTGACAAATGTTTATAAATTATTATTTTTAAACCATTTAGGATACGGGTGTGTTCTGAAAATAGCTTAAAAGATCAATTATTATGATTATTTCTACAAAAGTAATTACTGTCGCTACTTGACCACATAGAATTGCTAGATAACAACGAAATTAACTTAATTCTACGACATTTTTTTAAATATTATAATTAAGCATGTCATTTAATATTATACATAATTTGAATTAGTCTCAAGTGTTTATATTTTACAGTGGCGAAACAATCCAATTATTATTTCCCTACAATACCCAACAACCACTCATACACTTGTAGTCATTGCGAAACTAGGTATTTTAGTTGATGCCAATTAAAATGTCAATAGCGATCGGGTCAATGATCGCTATTGACACCTATATTTATTAAAGTTAAATAGGAAATTCAAAAATAAGCCTGTTCAGTGTTCATATATTTTTTTTGGTGTGTGTAAAATCATCGAATAACCCTCCCCCGCTCTTGGGCAGAGCGAAGGGGAGTGTCAGACTTCTACTGACTAAACCAACCCATGTTCCTTCTTCGCCCTTGTGCCGAGGCCACGTCATCTCTTTCGATAATCCGCAGCCCCGACGGGAGTGTTCTTATCTTGAATCATCATCTATCGTGATCGTCAACATTTTTTCAAATCAAAAATGATACATGGTTGATTTGTTTCGGTTCGTACGAAGAGATATTAGGAAAAGGGCAATGACCGTTATTTACATCTTAACTGGCAGCAACTATAGGTACCTACTCAAACGTACCTGCAACCAAACCGTGCGGCAGTGCATGCAGGCGGGGCGTCGCGCGGCGCGGGCTGCGTTTTTAATTCAAACACATGGCGATGTATGAAAAAGTTAACGATTTCAAACGTCGATTTTATGAGAAGCGATTTTTCGCTCATTAGTTTCTGCACGCGCCGCGCGACCCCCCGCGTCTCCGTAAACGAGCCCTTATTGTTGTCACGAGCCACAAGCCGTTTGATGATAATAATGATCTGATCAATTAAATAATATTATATTATTTAATTGATCAGATCAGTATTATTATTATGATTATTCATCATCAACTGCCTTGTGCTTTCCAAATTCTATCGGGATAGACTCCCAGTATTACCGGATGCAGCTGGAGATTTGTATTCGACTGCATCCGATAATCCGTGCAGATGTTATTATTTAGCCATGAGTTTAAGCTTGTTTTTAGTTCATTTTGTAATCATAAACTGATAAAGCTATCATTCTATCTATATAAATAAAAGAGAAGTCCTGACTGACTGACTCATCAACTCCCAGCCCAAACCCTTGGATCTAGAAAGCTGAAATTTTGCACAGAGTTTCCCTCTATAATGTAGACAAGGAATAAAGAAGGATTTTTCGAAATTTAACCCTTAAGGGAGTTAAATAGGGGATGAAGGTTTCTATGGAAAATCGTCATTTTTGTAGTTAAACCGACATCCTCGTGGGCGAAGCCGTGGGCAAAAGCTAGTTTAAACCGATATTTGTAATTGTGACCATATTATTCAATAGCACGAATCTATCTCCCTTCTATCTATCGAATTGAGTGCGGTAAGCGTTCAACACTTTCGTTAATCCGAGAGGTTTGTAAGGCATTGGTCGCACTGCTGACGTAAAGCGATTTTCTACAAGTACAATCTACAAGTTTAACCTTGTAGATACCGTGGCATTGATTATTAACGTAATTGCTATCATTTTTTAGTCTGGTATACTAGTTATGGAAATATTGAGTGTCAAAGTTGCCAAAATCTTTACCTGTTTCTTTTTAATGCAGTTTTGTAATGAACAAGAAGCTGCTTATGCCTTGTACTATTCAACACATCCATCAGCACAGTGTTTTAGTGCACCACATTGACCGCTACCGTAAACGGCGATTTTTCATAGGAACAACAAAAATATAGCCGTTTCCCAGATACAATATTATTTTGTTCAGTGTTACTTGATGTTATTGCTTGGTTATTTGAATGACGTGAAGGCTAGTTTTTTCATGGTTGTGAAAGGTCCGTTAACATCTTGTATATTAATCGTTGATCGCTAACAATTCAAGCAATTGTCTAACTCTGTGAAACAACCAACTGGTTTTTAGTTGCTACCCTTTATTCGCTTCTCGCTAATTGCCAGCGGTGGGACCTGTCCTTACTTCACGACTGACTGGACAGGAGTGTTTAGCTAACGTGATACTACCGTCAACTAGATACTTGCGTATCTACCGCTAAGCTTTGTCTCTCTTGAGTCTACATTCTTTATTTTTGCGTAGAAGATAATCTATCTAGAATGTTATCGACTATCCTTTACCTAATTACTTTCAATTTAAACTGTTATCTAGTTAGGGTTTATTGTTAAGAATACAAATTCGAATATACTAATCATACTTGAATAACGTAGTTTTAAATACCGCATTGCTTGCGGGTGCCATACATACGAGTAAATAAAAAGTATAGAAGAAGAAGACATCCTGCGCCGATCAAAAATGAATTGAGATAATGGCAAGTGAATGATGATGGTGCTTGCGGATATCACCAGTTTAGTAGTAGTTGAATATGTCAAGGGCACTTGAGGCGGTTTAGAGACTCTATCACTATGGTGTGTGGGGTCGTTAGACCTTACTGCCCACACGATAAGAGGAAGATTTCAAAATCATCATCTATCATGGAACTGACGGCACGGTTTGCGTAGTGGCTCAAGCAATGGACTGCTGCGCTGCCTGTCGCGGGTTCGATCCCCACACGGAACAAATATTTGTATGACCTACAGATAGTTGTTTCGGGTCTGGGTATTTGTGTATGTGACTTTCTGTGAACGCACCCACGATACAGAAGAAATTCCTAGTGTGGGGCAACGTTTTTTTAAATGAAAAAAATAAATAAATGAAAAAAATCACTATCTCAAAACTTGTACATCGTACGAGTAAAAGCCAGCCGCAAACATGTGGTTCAACTATCTGAATAAATGAAAAATACATCCGAGATAGTTTCGGAATAGAGGGAAATGAGTGAGTGAGAGTAAAACACTCAGCAAGTAGTAGCATTTGGTGAATTTAAATTGGCTGTTTTGAACAAAACTCCGCCTCAGGCTTTTTGCTTGTAGTCTTTACGTAAGCATTCATTTGTTGTTTAATCTTTTCAGTAACAATAATTGTTTTAAAAATCTAGTAGTTTTAACAAACTGTTGCATTTAAACATTTATCATATGACTGGTAGAGAATGCCTTGTAGCATTAAGTCCGCCTATGTACCACTCTTGTACATGAAGTTTAAATAAATCACTATCACTATAACAAACAAAGTTACTTCCCGCTGTCTGTCCCTATGTATGCTTAAATCTTTTAAACTACGCAACGGATTTTGATGCGGGTTTTTTTAATAGATAGAATGATTCAAGAGGAAGGTTTTAATACCTTTTTTGCACCCGTGCGATGTCGGGGCGGGTCACTAGTAAATAAATATAACTTACGTTCGTATGAGCACTAATTTAAATAACAATACCATTTTATTACTAATTTATGTTCAAGAGCTTCAAATCATTCGATGCAAAAAGCCCCAGCCCGATCGAAGTAGTACGGTAATGCAATAAAATTTCCGCAAGGCACAGTTGCACCGATTCATGGCTGCCGGAATCAAATCGTCATGTTTGATCTAAACGCACTTAGCGTCTGTTAACGTCCGGTTACAATATTGCCTACAGCCGGAAATTATTTGGCTATGAGATTACTAGAATTTAGTTGGGATTGCCTTTCATTTTGGGGCTGCGACTGTGATTGCTTTTGCCTGCATTTCGCAATGTAGCATTGTAATAATATATTCGCTATCTGTATAATTAATTGACAAGTCTTTTGATTAGTAAGTTATTTTCTGAATAACACCTACTCCACTGTTTGTCCGTATTCCTCAAGTCCACCTCTGTACTTTGTGCTTGAAGTGTTAAATAAATAATACGTACAGCTTTTGTTTACTTACAATTTTCGATAAGCACTAACGTTAACCAATAGCGGCTCAAAAAGTTTAATATTTAACCACGCAATAATTGCCTTAAAGTGATTACGGCACGACAGTATTAATTAATTTTCTGTGAAATATTGTAAATAGTATATCTTAAATTTCGACCAAGCCAAAAACCGCAACTCTAAGGGGCGAAGGAGTCGAACTTTTGTTCACGCTGGAATGCAATAAAGACGAAGACACACGACCACCTCGCAACAGCACTGCTTATTTAGTGAACGGGTACTTACGCCTCAGTGTTGTCATCTCTGGACTCTGATCGTTCCGCGTTGGCTTGTTGTCCCCGGCGGTGTCTGGCGCGCTGCTCGTCTCCCAGCCCGTAAAGGCCGGCGACGGCCGCCATACTGCTTCTCAGCACACCCGCCACCTCACATGCTCTTCCAACACAACGGAGTCAAACTCATCGCGGAACGTTTCGCACAGTCCACTCCGCTTAACTAACACACACTTTTAAATACCTAATTATCCTACAAGAAAAATTTGGACGCATAATTTGGTACAGTACATTAATTTTTCTTCTTTCTAATTTAATTTTAATCACAATGTTTTATTATTGTATCTCGTCATAAGTTGGATTGATAGCTAGGCTACATTTGTTTTTGTTTTTATTGTTATCGTTGTGGTTGCGAGTAGGTGTGCGTACTCGGCTTTGTATCTGTAATCCGCTGCATCTGTTGGTGTGAGAGGACCTTTAGATCTTGCCTAGTTGCCGCCGCCGGGACCGCAAAGAGCTAGTTATCTTTGTTTACTGTTTGTTCCGTACACGACAGGTAAATAAAGGATCCGAGTTTTGTAGAAAATGCGCAAGGATTGTGGGTTGGGGACAAGAGTCATGTGATAGAAAAAGGCAACTCGTTTGTTTATTCAAGAATTCGTCGATAATCTATATAAATAAAAAGAGAAGTCCTGACTGACTGACTGACTCATCAACGCCCAGCCCAAACCCTTGGACCTAGAAAGCTGAAATTTTGCACAGAGCTCCCTTTTATAATGCAGACAAGGAATAAGGATAAGGATTTTTCGAAATTCAACCCCTAAGGGAGTTAAATAGGGGATGAAAGTTTGTATGGAAAATCGTCATTTTCACGCGGGCGAAGCCGCTGGCAAAAGCTAGTACATAATATAATTGAAGCGCTCGACGGTGTCGTTATTTTCCTTTTTAATGTCCTATTAGGAAACCTATGACTAACCTGAAGGCCACAAATCACAAAGGCTTTCAACGGTATTGACGCAAGTGTTTCGTCAGCTTAGGTATGTCAATTCAATACATTTTAGGTTTTCCGTCATCGGTATCGTTGACATTATGTTACTAGGCCCTCTGCACTATATCGTACTATTTACTGGACACGCTGTTTATAATATTCACCCGGCATTTCCTTTTAGTCAACCCGAGCCTATAGTTTACAGCAGATTCTTTTCTGCTCGGTGTAGTAAACACTAGGGTCCGGTCAAGTGGCAATTGATAGCGACGCTGAGCACCAGCGACATCCATATTTATGTAGCCAGTCAGCTGAGGGCTCTATTTAAATCATGAAGGGCGAGGGGTGATGAATTGTTTCAGAGCCGATGCGTGAGGGTGGAAATAGTATGGGAAGGTTATTTTTAGAGGCTGAAAAGGTTAACTGCTTTTTTTTTTAATCTATGTGAACAATATAATTTCAGGTTAAAATAGCGACTTTTTACTAAAGATTTTAACTGCCTCCGTGGTCGAGTGGTTTAGGCTTCGTTTCCCACGGGAAGCATACTTTGTAAAGTTGTTTCCAGTTTGGTTAGGACATTGCAGGCTTGAATCACCTGATTGTCTGATAAAAAGATTGTTCCGTGCTTCGGAAGGCACGTATAAGCCGGTGGTCCAGGCCGCCAAATAGTGGTCGTCAAACCATGTCAGAGGTTCTTGCGGCGGTTTAGAAACTCTGACACTAGGGTGTGTAGGGTCGTTAGACCTTACTACCCACACGATAAGAAGAAGACTAAAGATTGCTTTGCTTGGATTTATATTCTGATTGGTCATTTTATTAGGCTACTTATTTGGAAAATAATGCTTAAGAAAATAACGAATGAGTTAGGACGATTTCACTAAAAATCAATTAAACCTGATTAGCAACTCTTAACTACGTTCATAAACTATTGACACTAACTGCCGTACTCAGAGAGCTTTAATGATTACTTAGGCCATAACTTAGTTAAGATTTTGAGAGTTTTGCATCCAAAAGTATGTCAAATAAGATTTGAGTGACTAAGTGACGGCTTCAGTAATCATTAAATATCATTAAACCGCTGATCGCGTTCAGTTTGATCAGTATTTACCCTTACTCTTTGCCATCAACGGTTAGTAGTTCCTAACTAGAAATCAGGATTAAGTGCTAAACCGATATTTGCTAAATGCGAGTCCCTTGATCAAATACTTGTTTGTACACGTCGACAAACGTGCTAGTCCATGTTGTGTCGTCAATTAGAAGCTGTTTGTCTTGTCTAGCCCTTGAGGCTGACGGAGGATCAATGGGGCTGACTGTGTCTCGTGGTACGGGTTAACTGTTTAGGCCGATTTGACCACAATTATAATAGAGGTACGGTGTAAATTGCTTCAAAGTCTGCGTTTACTTTTGATATCCTAAATCATATAGGACGGTTAATACGAGTACTTGCGGGTGTTCTTCCAGTCGATTTTTAAGTGCAGCGACGTGCTTCAATGTACAGTCGAACAAGCTAATAAGTATACAGCCAGCTAACTTGTATTTACTTTTAAAATTATACAGATACATTTAGAGACTGATGTTAAACGATACAGCATTTGAAATCAGTCGCTTAATGTGAAACACTAGATAAAACAAAATTACAATCAATATTTTCAGTGTTATAGAATTATAAAGATCTCTACCCTGAATACTTATTAGCTTGTTCGACTGTACTATTACGCGATCGAATACGTACGAATTCCTCAGAGAATACAGTACCTACTGTGTTACCTAGCAACCATTGTGCTCAATATCCCAACGGAATGTTGAATGCCTGACAAAACAGCAACCAACATGTTAGCAGCGGTGGCCCAGTGGTGGCGGCCCGACTTACGTACCGTAAATTGTGGGTTCTGCCTGGATTCGAACCCACAATTTACTGTTCGTAAGTCGGGCGCATTACTTTATGTAATTTATTTCATCATCGCTGCTCTCAAAACGGTGTAGGAAAACATCATGAGGAAACCGGCATGTCTTAGAACGAAAAGAATCGAAGACGTGACATCTACCAACCCGCACTGGGCCCGCGTGGTGGATTATAGCCCATGCTTCTCCTAGAGAGTGGTAGAGCAGTAGGAAAATTAGAGGCTGATGATAATGTAATGTTATAGGCCAGAGCTGTGACTGAGCTACTAGCTACAAAGGTCACACAGTTCCAAGTTTGACATGTTACACTTGTATATAAAAAGAACTGCCCCATTTGTATTGCTGAGCCAGGGCTCAGCAATCCAAATCCAAGTCGGTTTGATTCTCGGGTCGGGCGATAAGTGCTACTGTGTTTTAATAACTTTAAGTTTGGAAGATGGCGGTATGATACCTCCGTGACTCGGAAAGCACGTTAAGACCTGCGCCTGATCTCCCTCCGGTCGTGTCGGATTGCCGTCCCATCGGACTATGGAAGGTTAGGGGGACTTTATACAGAAATAAACCAGTTATAGGCTATAGGAAGTTGATTACGATGAGGAACGTGTTACTCTGTTTAACGTTAGTGTTATTAAATGGTTTTGACTAGAATTTAGTATGGAAGATACCAAAGTGCTATGAAACAAAAGTTTGCTTGTAACACTGGAAACAGCGTGCGCATTGCTTTGTTGTTTGTAATATGCTAATCTCAGTAACTATGCTTCCTGAAAATAATATTACACCCGAGTGCAATACTTTCGGTTCATCCACAGAAACTTTTATATCTCGGATACAAAGGATGATATTTAAATTCACCAGGTGTTCTAATTGTACGACGTTTTAAAGTACTGTAAGTTCCGTACTTTAGACTTTACCGTAATTTTATAGCATTTTTTATAACTTAAAATACCTGAAAAATGTTTGAGTAGACTGTCTTTTCCTTATGAATTAATTTTAAAGATAACTCTCCCTTGTAGATCTATTGATAGATAACATTATCAAAAAGGGGAACAAACAGGTTGACTTACCCCGCGTTTACACTCTTAAAAATAATATTTTTTTCTTGAGAAATGTGTCAAAAATGTTTCTTTTAGTATTCACGTTGTTTCAGACAAGTATTGTTAACAATTTTTTCACCGTATAATTGAGTTTAAACAACTATTGATTGTTTAAACAATCAATAGTTTTTAAAGGTGTAAACTCAAACTCAAATAGTTTAATTCAATTAAGCCATTACAGGCACTTTTGAATGTCAGAAGGACGGAAGAAGAACGAAACTACGAGTGCAATGCGTCATCCCGAAAGCCACCACGCCGAACCACACGCCACCGAATGCCCGCAACAACGAACACTGCGAGCACGAAAGCACGCAGCGACGCAAACCGCAACAACGAATGCTCGAGACACAATCTAGGAGACATAACATGCAGAACACCAGTTGTTTGGGTCAAGGTTTCTATAAATGAAATACAGAATAGCCACACAATTATACAAATCTTCCATACTTATAACCCATTGTGTAAAAATGTGTACATTTAAATTGTATTTAAAACCAACTATGCACAAGTTCTGGATTCACAATGCTCAAATATAATAAGCATAAGTTTCCAGTTGCGTCATAACTTTGCTTGTGGGGTACTAGAGTGCCCCATTGGGGTACGAATGTGCACCGTTGGGGCGTTATGTGTGTATATGTGTGCCCCGCCTAAGGAACAAAATTGTATTGTTTGGTTTTCTTTACGACTGTTAAGTTTGAGATCAAACTTTGTTAAACTAGTTAATGTCGTTATGTTTTGAAATAAACTTGTTTTTGGACAGTTTCTGTTATGAATGAATTGAAGACCTTTATTTAGCCTAATAAATAGGTTTGTCAAGAGTGAGTGACTGACAGAATGTAGGTACCTAGTCATACTCGAAAACTCTTAGAGGTATATTGTACTCATGATTATGAACATTTTTTACTATAGAACAGCTGTTTTTTCAGCTGTTCGGAAGAGAAATAACTCGTCAAAATGTAGGGAACAGATGATTGTTGGTGAAGCGATGCGGGTAAAAATGCGAGGATTATATGCGAGTTATAGTATGAGCGGGAGAAAATATGGTGCGCCGTAAAAACAATCCAACCAGACGAGAGCTAAAGAAAAGCAGTTCACTCACCTGGCGATGGCACCACGAGGACTTGAGGATTTCTTCGTGGAAGCTTGACTTTAGGCAGCGTGCACAATGCTTGGTAGCCAGCGTCCGGTTTTGAGAGTGGTAGAAATGGATGCGAAGGGTTGCTAGCAAGCAAGCGAGGGTGGTTTTGCAGTTTTAATAACGCGTGAGAACGAAAAAAATGGCGGGCGGCGCGGTGGCGCGGACGCAGCGACGACAGCGTCTTGTCGCAGCGGCAGTGTACGGAAGAATGTGACGTTCGTTCGCGGGTTAGGTTCACTCGCGAACGGAGGGAGTGAATGCATTCCCAGCCCTCGCTGATTGAATGAATTAAAGGCGCAACCATCCTCCCCCCTTTGGAAATCCTTAGGATTTTCGAAACAAACGGAAAGGATAAGGAGAGGATCTTAGATTAAAGCGGAGCGAGGTCAAATGGATTGACTTAAAGTTTAAGTTTTAAAAGGTGAAAGGGTGTGGATTAAATTACAGATTTACTAAATTACATACTTAAGATTAACGAATTATAACTGTGCTAATTGGTAAATTAAGTTTAAATTATTGCGAAGGAAGGGGACACAACTTAACGACGGGGCGTTTGAAAATCCCTGCTGTAGTGCGTACTAACGCGACTCGCACGATTCCATCTTTACCCGGATATACTTGTTCAATAATTCCGGTAGGCCAGCGAAGCGGCGGTGAATCATCCTGGTGGATGAGAACAAGTAAACCCGGCTGAATAGGTACATCAGGAGTATTCCATTTTTGCCTCAGTTGAAGTGTATGCAAATAATCTACATGCCATTTTTTCCAATAGCTTTGGACTAAACTGTCTAACAGTTTTTTCCTGTTATGAAGGTTTACAGATGCGTCAACCTCATAGGCAGGCAACGACTGCAAAGGGGTTGTGTTTAGAAAATGCGCAGGAGTAATAATTGTATGCGGCTGGTCCGACAGCGCACACAATGGGCGAGAGTTTAAGACACTCTCAATTTGAGTTAATACTGTCAACAATTCCTCATAGCACAGTAATTGTTGCCCAATGCAACGATATAGATGAGTTTTTATGCATTTTATGTTGCTTTCCCAAATGCCTCCCCAGTGGGGTGCACGAGCAGGGATATTACGCCATGTTATTTTACGATTATTCAATTCAGTTTGAAATGCGGTAGACGTATCTTTAGAAGAAAGGAAAGTATATAACTCGTCCAATTGACGCTTTGCACCAATGAAATTGGTTCCGTTATCGGAATAGAGAACTGATACTGGCCCTCGCCTAGACAAGAAACGCTTGAAAGCGTCAAGAAACGTTTCCGAACTCAAGTCTGAGGCAATTTCAATGTGTATCTGTATGGCTTTAGTAGTCAAACACACGAAGAGACAAATATATGCCTTTTGGCTTTTAACGCCCCTCCTTCGCGTCATAGTAATGTTTATAGGCCCAGCGTAATCAACGCCAGTGTGAGTAAAGGCCTTAGCTTCTTGCACCCGCGAAGGGGGTAAACTTGACATCATGGGTGTAGGATGAGAGGGCGCAACCTTAAAACAGAAGTTACATTGGCGTATGCGTTGTCGAATAATATTCCGAGCGGATATGATCCAATATCGCTGCCTTAATAAAGACATAAGAAGATGTGAACCGGTATGACAATTGGATCGATGGCAATCATCTATTAGTAGATCGACTAAGTGATGTCGACGAGGAAGCAACAATGGATGCCGACTTTCATAAGGTATATGTGCGTTTATTAGTCGACCACCTACGCGGAGCAATCCGTTGTCATCAACAAACAGATCGAGCTTTCTTAAAGAAGGAGAAGGTAATCTACCCTTTTTAATATTTTTTATTTCATCAGCAAAATGTTTGCTTTGCAATTCGCGAAGAATCACGAGTTCAGCGGTTTCAAGGTCAGAGACTTGAATTACCGGAGCGAGAGGTAACTTACGCAGAAAGCGCAAGATATATACCAGAATGCGTAATAATTTTTTCCAAGACGAGACTCTGAGAGCTAGCTCCAGAAGTATCGAAGAATCCAAATCAGGAATGACTGTTAGAGTAACAGAGCTCTTTGCTTCAGGTATAGAACCTTCAACAGAAGACGGTTTGAATGGTACAATTGGCCATTCAGCGGTTGGATGGCAAGCCCAAGGTGGACCATACCACCAAAGCGGATGATTAATGAGTTGCGAGGGTAATAAACCTCTTGATAAACAATCACTGGGATTTTCTATCCCATTGATGTGAAAAAAGCGGTCAGGAGATAGATTTTCCTGTATCTCAGTCACACGGTTGGCCACAAATACTTGCCACCGGTGTGGAGATGAATGAATCCATGACAGAGCGATCGTAGAATCACTGAAAGCGAAAATATCCTTTATAGGATAGCGATTATCAAAAACCGTATGTACTTGTTTGACAAGTTTAGCCAGAAGTAGCGAGGCACACAATTCAAGCCTTGCCAGTGAAACAGTCTTTAGAGGAGCCACCTTAGACTTAGCGCATACTAAATGAATGGATATATTACCGTTAGGGTTCGTTACGTGCAGGTATAAGACGCAGCCGTAAGCCTTCATACTAGCGTCTCCAAAGCCAAGCAAATTTATAACACAGTCGGCCGCGACACCTAAGTGGCGAGGTATTTGTAAGTTAACTAATAACGGTAATTCTGATTTGAGTTTAACGAAACATTTAGTAATGAGTTCCGGGGGCTCTTCATCCCACCCCACCTTAGAAAGCCAAAGATCTTGTATAAGAAGTTTTGCGTAGAGAATGACAGGTGCGACGAACCCGAGCACGTCAAATAGGCGAGCAATAGTTGACAATATAGCACGTTTGGTGTTACACGTAGTCGCGGCGGCGGTAGTGAACGAGAACACATCAGAAGTAGGTATCCATTTTAAACCTAGAACCTTCAGTGTGTCATCATCATCTGTGAACTCGATCACAGCACGATACGACTCCGGCAAGTGAGCGAGAAGTTCCGATGAGTTGCTCGCCCATTTGACGAGATCAAATCCACCGAACTTGAATAAAGCGAGCAGCTCGTCAGCTAAACGAGTACCATCTTCGGCAGAATGTACAGAAGTTGTTAGATCATCCATGTACAGTTCTCTCATGGCAACATCTGCCGCGAGAGGAAAGCGTTCGCGATAATCCTCCGCCAATTGACGGACGGTACGCGTTGCCAAAAATGGACTCGAGCGGAGGCCGAAAGCCACAGAATTAAATTGGAAAATACGAATACTCTCGGTATCATTAAAGCGATATAATATTTTTTGATATTTACGATCTTTATCTGACAATGAAATTCTAAGATACATTTGACGTATATCAGCTGTAATTGCTACCTTAAAATATCTAAAGTTTAGCAAAAGCGAAAATAAGTCTGCCTGCAAATTAGGCCCTGTATGCAACAAGTCGTTGAGCGACTTGCCGCTATCAGTTTTAGCGCTTGCATCTAAAACAATGCGGGTTTTTGTTGTCGACTTCTCAGGCCTTACAACTGCGTGGTGCGGGATGAAGTAGCCTTCATTTATAGCGGACAAAGAATAAGGTATTTCCGACAGATAACCCTTATCTATATAATCATTTATTACGTCGTTATAAGCTTGACGTAAAGCGGGAAGCGAATGAAACTTTCGCTCTAGCGCGGACAATCTACGCTGAGCGTGAATGAAGGAGTTACCTAAAGACTTAGGTTCACCTTTAAAAGGTAACGACACAATATATCGCCCACATGAATGTCGCGAAACGGTCGATTTATAAAAATCTTCACATTCTTGATATTCCGGACCCTTTTTGTTAACAGTAGGTACTTCCTCGATTTCCCAGAATTTTAAAATTAAATTATTTAAATTATCTACTAACGGGCCGAAGGACCAGGCTACACTGTCATGGTTGACAGAAGGTACCTCACCCATGACAATATAGCCAAGCGTGGTTTCTAAAGCATGAGGTATGAAGCGAGCGGTGATCGCAGAATCAGCTGATTGAGAGGTAGATGCTGGTATAACCTTTTTCCCTAGCAAAACAAACGCGAACATTTGCGTACCAAGAATAGCGTCTATATTCCCAGGTACGTCCCAACATTCATCTGCGAGCGGTAAACCTATGAAATGATCCATCACGGACCTTTGTACCGCGCGAACTGGCAACGGATCAGCTATGTGATCAATCACTAACATGGTTAATTCGTATTGAGCGTCACTTACGCGCGACTGTATTGTAAGAGACACGTAACCCTTAATGGGAGTGGAAATCGTACCTACTGATTTTAAAGACGAGTTAACAAGCGGTTGAATATTTAGTTTTAATTTTCTACAACATGCGAGAGTGATAAGGTTGTTTTGTGAACCACTATCCACTAAACATCTTATAACAAAGCGTTTTCCATTTATCGGAACATAAACTTGTGCCGTTGGTAAAACAACTGACGTTTTCAACTGGTCACAAGATAAATCTATACTATTATTGCGCGACGTCAACGCGATCGAATTCTTAGAATTAGTACATTCATTCAACCCGACACACGAAGATGTCACGACCGGCGACGCGCGAGCGACATGGCTGCTATGCATACACACCGACTGAGGGCTGCTGTCCAGTGCGCGAGCGCCCGGCAATGGCGACGGTTCCAATACACTAGGTTGCGATTGTTGCGAGCTTGTCTCGCGATTATTAAAATGCAACAATGAATGATGCTTTTTGTTACAGTGTTTACAAGTATTTGTAGAACCACAATTAAGGGTGGAATGTTTACTACTAAAACAATTGATGCACATTTTATTCTCTTTTATGAACTTAAAGCGATCTTTTACATCTAATTTTTTGAATTCTGAACACTCGTATAAATGAGTATGTTGAGATTTTTTACAAAACTTACAAGTGGGTACATTATTATTAACTTCATTTTCTGTTACTGCAAAACTATGCGAAGTTTTCGTTGCAGAAGAACGCGACCTATTTTGTAAGTTAGTCCCCTGATTATTTTGCGGTGACGTGGTTTGACGAACAGCTGTTGTTCGTTCAAGAACCTTTATGTGATGCCGTACGAAAGTAACTAAATCATCACTTGTGGGTATATCTTTCTCGCGGGCGGATAACTCGAAACTTTGTAATACTTGAGAATCTAACTTTTTTAAAACGAGATGAGTAAACAAGAAATCGGATAAATCGCCAATGTCTAACAGTCTTAACGCGGACCAAGATGAGTGAACTCTTTCAATAAAATCATTTAATTGACCGGGTGAACCCGAGGTAGGTTTTATGTCAAGTATATTATTTAAGTACATAGACCCAAGTAACCTCTTGTCCTGGTATTTTGTCACTAAAGAATTCCATATCGTAAGATAGTTAGACGCATTGGGAATTATTCCCGCGAATATATTTTTTGCGCTGCCATTTAATTTACCTACCAAATACTGTACACGCTGATCATCAGTTAGTTTTTTATTATCATGAACGTTAGTTTTGAAGCATTGGTAAAACAGTGGCCAACTTTCCGGTTGACCAGAGAAACTTAATAACTCCAATGGCGGTAAGCGGCAAACGTAAGATTCCACAGCGGGAATATCTACATTAGCGCGGGTAGACTCTAATATGGTATTACGTTTATATTGGATTTCTGTAAATAATGTTTCGAACGAGCTCCAATTACTAAAACTTATTTTATAATCAGGGTCTATCTCTAATAATAATGTATTATGTTGATCACAAAGATCGTTAAAATTATTATATAACTTTTCGATATTCGAAGAAGCGGCTAGAAATTCTTGTTTACTTCTAGTATCAATATTTGAAGGAATTATTTTCTTTGCAATCTTGAATAAGCTATTTATTTTCTCGAAAATAGTTTCTTTTTTTGCAACGATCATTTTCAACTTTGCTTCCGACGCCATTTTGTTGCGTCACCCAAGCTCCCGTTGTTCGAGTTATAATTTATAAAAAATGTGATATTGAAATGGTATAATGAACAACGTAATTTACTTGAACAAGCACAGTTATAAGCGTAATTATAGTAGGGAATACTTAAATAGCGAGATGGGGAATATTTTAAAGGTATATACTGGCTCAGTCCGACTCGAAATGGACCAAAATTATGGTGAAGCGATGCGGGTAAAAATGCGAGGATTATATGCGAGTTATAGTATGAGCGGGAGAAAATATGGTGCGCCGTAAAAACAATCCAACCAGACGAGAGCTAAAGAAAAGCAGTTCACTCACCTGGCGATGGCACCACGAGGACTTGAGGATTTCTTCGTGGAAGCTTGACTTTAGGCAGCGTGCACAATGCTTGGTAGCCAGCGTCCGGTTTTGAGAGTGGTAGAAATGGATGCGAAGGGTTGCTAGCAAGCAAGCGAGGGTGGTTTTGCAGTTTTAATAACGCGTGAGAACGAAAAAAATGGCGGGCGGCGCGGTGGCGCGGACGCAGCGACGACAGCGTCTTGTCGCAGCGGCAGTGTACGGAAGAATGTGACGTTCGTTCGCGGGTTAGGTTCACTCGCGAACGGAGGGAGTGAATGCATTCCCAGCCCTCGCTGATTGAATGAATTAAAGGCGCAACCAATTGTTTTTCGCGATTTTAGGTTTAATCCCGTAGTAAATGTTGTTCATAATTATATGTTCAATGCCCTCCCAAGAGATTACGACTATGAATAAATAGACCTCATAATATCTAGGTACATCTAATCTAATCTAGGTAAACTTCATCACCATCATCAGCCATAAGACGTCCACTGCTGTACAAAGGCCTCCCCCATAGAACGCCATAACGAACGGTAACCTACCGTTTGCATCTACCTAAAAAGTAAAATATGGCTTAGTGCCAAAAATACAACCAACTCGGTACATTAAAATTTTAGGATCTCAATTTCACCGCCTGCCAAGATGTGGCGACTGAAACTTTATATTGGCCTGATTTCGAAGAAGTATTGTTTTGACGTGTCTTACAAGATATTATTTCTAAATATAGTCTGGTAGAAATAGTATTTCGTTGAGAATATTTTATTTACGTGGGAAATTATAAAATGGTAAGTTTTTCTGTTTTTGTTAGAGTATTATGCTAATCAACTTACTCCATCATATGAACAGACTTTTCTTAATTTATATTTAGTTCTGCTTCCAGTCTAACTGAATGTAGCTGAATACCAGTATTGTACATGGATCGACTGCCTATCTGACCTCCAGACCCCAGTTAGTACCTACTGGATAATACGATACCCCGATACAAATTGGCGGCACGGTTGGCGCAGTGGCTAAGCGATTGGACTGCTGCGCTGCGTGTCGCGGGTTCGATCCCCGCACGGAACAAATATTTGTATGACCTGCAGATAGTTGTTTCGGGTCTGGGTATTTGTGCATGTGACTTATATGTTTGTGAACGCACCCACGATACATGAGAAATTCCTAGTGTGGGGCAACGTTTAAAAAAAAAAAAAAAATGAGAACCGGGACCATCGGCTTAACGTGCTTTCCGAAACACGGAGAAAACTCGGTATTTAAAAGGTGGTAGGCAAGCACGACTTAGCTTATAGATCGACCCAAGCGTCTTTTATTATTTAGCCACCCATTAGCCATTTAGCTTTATTTTTTTATTTTTTGTTTCACCCACTATACGCCAGTTACATACACGATTGTACATAAAATATTAAACTCATTGAAGAACTTTTAAAAACTCACAATCAATGAAGGTACCTCATCTTCACCACCACTTTCAGGTCAAACATCAAATTACCATTATGAATACTAAAATGTTCTTACAAATATTTAGTATCAGGAGTATTATCCCACAAAACGGATTTACATTTCATCATTAGAATAAACAAAGCCGGGTCGTAAATTATGTACATTATAAAGGTGCTTTCAAATAACTATCTCAACAGGACGAAAGCTACACTAAGTGTACTGTTTGACATCGTCAGCTTAAAAGTGACGGACTTTATAATAACTGACTTAAATAAGAGTAATATAACTCAGTGGCGCCTTGACAGTTAGACAGTGTTTAGTTCTATGAAAATAAATAAATGCTATACGAGTAACAATGAGTTTTTTAAAGTTGGTATAAACATCTCAGTCGGCAAATATGTATCTTTATCAAATTCTTATATAACCTATGCACAAGCATAGGTTATATAAGAATTTACTTGCTTTGAAATAAATGTTGTGGTGGTCAAATAGACAGTCCAGATCCAGTGCGAACTCCACCTTTTTTCCACCCACCAAAAAAAAAAAAGGGTTTTATCTACAACGTGGTCATGTCAAAATAGTGATGGTTGTCACGTCAAAATTATGGTGGGTGTCACGTCAAAATTATATTAGCCATTGCAATAAGTTGTGTACCCGTACCCTAACACGAGCAGTCGACACAATACCGAAGCGCGCAAACAATGTTATAGCGCCAGATTTATTGGGACCATTTGTAGCAATTAATGGTTCGAGCAGATAATGCAATTAATGTTAAACTGTATGAAATAACACTAACTTGTGTTTAGCTGCCGGTTTTAATTTATTCTTGAAAAAAATCCGTTTACTAGAGGATTTTGCAAAGAATGGTCGGATCTGCATTGGATTCTGATGCAGAAGTATAACAAACAATAAACATCATTCTTTTGTTTTTAATTTTAGTATTTTCATTTGATAATCTACATGTTTTTATTATAGTAGGTACACATGCTCCAGCAAATAAATAGATATATCATCATAACTATTGATCTGTGTGCTTTAAACCAAATTATTTTAGTAGTTTTTCAATGAAAGAGAAACATCCATCCATTCAAGTAATGTCTGATCGCATTACATTACCCTTCTACATAGGAAGGAACCGTCCAACTGTTACTGGCAGAGTGGGAAACACGAAAATTCATTAAAACTGGCTCTGGCTTGCGTTGGAGCGGCGGCGGCCATTGAAAGTTGCCCCGACTACTCTCATCTATCATTAGCAAGAACCGCTTGATTTTTTTTATAGATTCGCAGAGATTATCGTGTTATTAAGTCTATTCTAAGCGTTGCCATACAACGTGGCAACGCTGCCGATCTGTTAGGCATATTACCAGTAAACAGCATTGAGGAGTCGTTTGACAATATTTTATTTATTTATTCCCCATAAACATTAGGGGAAGATTGGAAGGCATTTACATGTGACTGATTTGGGAATGTGTGGTGTTACGCGAATGGATACAATAAGAAATGAGTACACAAGAGGAAGCCTGAAAGTGGCGCCGATGACTGAAAAAGTTGTGTGGGCATCGGTTGTCGTGGTATGGGCATGTCATGAGGAAGAATGAAGAAAATGTCGTGAGAAAGGTGTTGAGCATGAATGTGGATTGGTATAAGAGTAGAAGAAGGCCAAAGAAACGATGGATGGATTGTGTTAAGAATGATATGGTAAGAAAGGAGGTGTCTCATGAGATGACGAGAAACAGAGAGGTATGGAAGAAGAAGACATGCTGCGCCGACCCCAAATGAATTGGGATAAGGGCAGGAGAATGATGACAATGTTATTCGTCTCCTTTCTTAAAAATAACAATAACGCCTTCAAATTAGGGCGTTAGCAGCGCGGCAGTCGCGCGACTATAAACAATTATCAACGGGGTGTTACGGCTGTTCTTATAAAAATGTACTGCAGCCGCGCGACTGCCGCGCTGCTAACGCCCTAATTTGAAGGCGCCTTATATTTATTCAAAACATAAATAATAGGTAATAATTTAGAAGTGGTGGCAACTTCTTGTAGTCAATTTCGGCTTGCATTCATTTGTACAAAATAGCAAAGAAAACTTGCTTTTACCACCTTTTTCGACTAACATTTTGTCTGACTATCGCTAGTATAGGGCGCTAGTGTAGGGCGCTCGACCGTCGATTTGATTGCGGAAGCCGCGACGATGGTTGTGACTCGTAGGAAATGATTCGACGCGCTTCGTAGTGGTTCTGTCTGTTAGTTGGCATTTCTTTTATCGATCTTCACTTTTTGGTGCCTAAACTCGTTGGCATAGTGATTGCAAGAACGACAGCTGAGCATAAGTTCCGGGATTTAAATCCCAGGCTATTGCCTCCCGTCGAGGCTGCGGGTTGTTCGAAAGAGATACCGCGGCCTCGATACACAAGGCTAAGAAGGAACATGGGTGCTCTGTCTAGAGCGGGAGGAGTAATTTGATGATTTCCAACATTCCAAAAGAAGGGTAATTGTTATTGAGTGTACTATCAGGAGTTTTCAGTAGCAGCAACAGAGCCTGGAATTGTGCCCGATTGACGGTAATTTAATAGGCTCGCCTGCTATTAAATAGCACTGACAAAATGTTTAGATACTTTTTTTTTTTTTTATAAGGGCTTACTCTTGACTTCAATCTTGCCCTAAGGGCAGAGATGAGGTCGACGATGGAACGAGTTTACCCAGAAGAAGCCTATTTACTCGCGACTTAAATAGATTGGGGTTATATGAACTCGGGAATACCTTTTCTGCATAACCCTTTGGGGGACATCAGGCGTGATGTTATGTAAAAGACAATTCGAACAATAGGCAAGTACCTAGCAAAGAGATTTCAGATACTATAAAAACGGTATCAGAAGAAAATCAAAGGTGGTCAACGTGCAAAATTACAATTTGACACCTAAGCATTACCAATAGCCGTAATTATTGTAAATAGATCCTAGTAAGTTTATTATAATTATTTATATAGTCTCTAGGTGAGAAAAACCAAAAAGAAATAATGCTGAGGCAGAAACTAATCCTCTTTAACATTTACCACGAAATATAAAATCTAATCATGGTTTTAATATTACAAATAATAATATTTTGAAATTCTTAATTTTATTATACTTAATGTAAACCAAGTTTACTGGTAATAGTTTCTCCTCAAACCAACTAAACGTAAATTAAAACGTAAGTACAGTCACCTGCAAAAATGCATGGATAATGCTGAACTCTATTCACAGGAAATACACACTAAAGTATCCATGCAATTTTGCAGGTGACTACAAGCAGACCAAGTAAAGAGACTAACGCCCGAATACTCGAACGTCACTCAATTTTAAGTTGCACTTAAATCTCGTGCTGTCTTTGTTACTTTAACGCAGAGTGACAGAGATAGCACGAGTTTTGAGGGCTACTTATAATTGAGTGACGTTCGAGTATTCGGGCGTAACAAAAGTACAATCAACAATCTTCATTCATTTATTTGTTCACCCAAAAAGCCACAGAGGCGAAATAAATTCAAAAGTGCTTTCAGTTTTTGGCTGGCTATAATCAATCGTTGGCCGCAACGAAACCGAATTCGCGTCCAGTTTCGAGTAGTGAGGTCGAGGGGCAGACGGAATAAACCGGTTAGTCAGCTACATTCTTCTCATGGTTGTGGGTTCAAATCCGGCGAAATACCAGCGACAATTTTCTATTTATTTGTACCGTCTCAGTATTGCGACATCACTGGCAATGAAGGAAATAATCGTGAAAAAACCTGGACTTATCTATCTTTTTTTTCATATATAATTATACTGTACGTGTCTATGTCACTGAACTCCTCGTAAACGGCTGGACCGATTTGGATAAAACTTTCTGGGGATATTTCAATGGGTTCTTGGATGGTTTTTTTGGGTGATTTGAAAACATACAATTGGACCCGGTAGGTGGCGCTGCTGTCCGGGCAGGACGAAGTCTGCCGGGACCGCTAGTAATTATTATAAGGCGTAAAAGGATGGTATTTTTAAAACACGCTTAGAGGAGTGGTACTCAGTACCACTCGGTATAGTATCAATCGGTTTTAGGGTCTGTCCAAACTGGTCCTACCATTGTGGTAGGACCAGTTTGGACAGACCCTGAAACCGATTACTGATCTAAAATTCGATACACTATCTTGCAGCATCTAACCTCCAGACCTGCGTTCCTACATAGCCAGCCTATTTGTATAAAAGAAAACTGAAAATTGGTTATGCTTAATAGTGTCCCAAGCAAGCCAGCTCTAAATATATATACGCTTTACGACATAATTTGTATAGTATTTTTGTTAAAATAATGCAAAATGTAATTTCATGCAATTTTTTTCCCCACTCTGGACACAAAATCATCTCGACTGTTTCTAAAACTCAAACAAAACTCTCGAATCATCATTCAGTTAGGTCCATGTGTGCTCATCGTAAAGGTGGACACGGTAAATATTGATATCCAGCCAGTATGGTAAACACCATACCGATACATATTCATATTCAAACGATTTTGAATACGGTCAAACTTGTATAAAATGAATCGTTCACGACCTCAAACAATTTTGTTTAATGGCTCCCATGTCGATTTATTGGAACAAGTATTGAAAGATATTATTTTATTCGTGTGATTTATCTTTTATGGCGATTGAATTATGTAATTAACTCAATTGATCTGTTATTTATTGATGTTCGTTTTAATGTTGAAAAAATGGCGGAACAAAATAATTGCACGGTAATTCATGTAATTATGAACCTAGTATTATTTCGTTGAACGGACGTATAAATGCTGACGAAGCAAAATAATTGTGTAAGAATCGCAGGCCACATTATAAATATGTTTTTCCATCAGGATTTTTTTCAGTAACAGCCACGGAATCTGGATTTGTGTATGTTGGAGGCAATAGGCTCGCCCCCATTACATGGGACTTCTTGCGAAATGTGGATGTATTATCAAGTACACCCTTCAGGGATTGCAGGCATGATGCTATGTTATAATCATTGCCTGATGGAGATCCTTTGTAGGAAATACCGCGTTCGATAATAGAACCGTAACTTTGAAACTCATTGACCAAATCCATTCGTAAATATTGCCTACTACGGCTGACCTGAAAAACTAAAAAGGCAAAACGTTTTGAGCGATAACGGGGCTTTAAAAACGTTTAGAATTCCTGCAGTTATTTTTATTGAAACAAACAACGTTCAGGGCAACCTGTCGGTGTTTGTACAGGCCACATATTTTGAAGTATTGCATTTCACGGATGGCGGTAACAATCGACGCGCAATCCAATATGTCACGTGGTTTTGATAGCGCGTTTATAAAACTATTTGTTGTATACTTTTGTTGAGGCAGGGGTCCTAGAAGGAAGTCGTATCATATCTATCTATAAACATAACATCACGCCTGTAATTCCCAAAGGTTTAGGAAGAGGTGTACCCATTAGTACACCCACATTTCAGTTATGTTTAAGTCCCATGGGCGAGGCTATTGCCATCAACCGGATACAAATCCACGACACGGGTGGCGCAGTGGCTAAGCGATTGGACTGCTGCGCTCGGTGTCGCGGGTTCGATCCCCGCACGGAACAAGTATCTGTATTGGCCTACAGATAGTTGTTTCGGGTCTGGGCGTGTTTGTGTATGTGGTTTTCAATGCTTGTAAACGCACCCACGATGCAGGAGAAATTCCTAGTGAGGGGCAACGTTTTTTTAAAATACAAAAATAAATAAAAAAAAACCAGACTCCGTGGTTGCTACTGAGAACTTCCTAATGGAAAAACCCAATAACACTTTACCCGACATGAACATCAGTCGCGCTTGGAACCACTAGACCAACGAAGCTAGATAAAAAATTTTTTTTTTATTTGACAAAGTAAAAATAACAACTTAAGTAGTACAATAAATTCGTAACCTAGGTATTCTAGAGCAGTACATGTACTTACAATTTTGTTACATTTCGGTACTTACAATGGTTGATAGTTGTTATCACAGAACTGATTCACCCTGTTCCCCGTACCTACTAGTAAATACTGTATCTATCTATATCTAGTCATAGTGCATTCTCATTTGACGCAATGCACCTTTTTTCGGCCTAGCCTTTCGGAAAAGTCTCACCGCCTTATTAATAAAAATAGTTAAACCTGGTTTAACTTACGCTTGGTTTATCTCGCATGCCATCTCACTTCAAACATATTTATTTATTATTTATTTAAACTTCATGTACAAGAGTGGTACATAGGCGGACTTAATGCCACAAGGCATTCTCTACCAGTCAACCTTAGGGTCAAAAGAAAGTGACGGCATGCGGGATAAACCAAGCGTAAGTTAAACCAGGTTTAACTATTTTTATTAATAATGGCGTCAATGTTTATCTAAATCCCTTAAACACGGGCTCCGACACCTACCAAGGCTAACAGGCCAGTTTATCCACATCAAAGACATGACCTTAAATATTCACAAGACAGAACGCTTCTGAACATAATCTAATTGTTGGATGATGAAACCTTAGATCACTTTGCAGGGTATTAAACCAGTATTACAAAATTGAATGTTTGTTTTTTGTTAGGATTCGAGGTTTTGGAGAAAGATGAAATCATTATAAGATTATATAGGTACCTAAGTTTTTAAACTGACATGGTCACTGACACTACTATTAAAACTGACAACGGGATATTTCAATTTTAACAATTTATGATTGTACGTCGTCTGAATATCTATCATAATTATCATAATCTATCATATCGTCATAGCAGATGATTTTCTAGAAACAATGACGTAGAGTAGAAAGTTATGGTCCTACCAGAGATACTCAAACTGTAAACCTGAAGTGAGTGTCCGTTGTCCGTATCCATTCAACAATCTGTCCATGCCTTTTTAACCGAATCATAAATGTGTCACCGATAATGCATTCACAACGACTGCTTATTAAATAGAAAATGAAAGAAATAAAAACAATATTCTATTGAGTGTCGCTAAATCCAGAGATTTATTGCTTTGGCGCGATTGAATCCCATAGCGCCGGTGGAAGGTTCCGCAACATTCTTGTGGGGAGTCTCGAGAGGAACAAAGGATATTCGGTAAACGGTTGCTCCTATTGAGGCTATTTAGAATCGTGGTGCATTGCATTCCTATACCGTGTGTGCTTACGAAGCTCTACGTGCTTGTGGAGACCAACCATTTTTTTTGTGGTTGGGAAATCTACTAATAACTCCTCCCGCTCTGAGTGGAGCGAAAGGGGGTGTCAGACTTTTACTGACTAAAAACCACCCATGTTCCTTCTTAGCCCTTTGTATACGGGGCCGCGATTTCTCTTTCGAACAACCTGCAGTCCCTTCAAGCGTGGAGACCAACCCTGGATTGAACTTGTTTGCTGATGAATGGAAGACGATGACGTTTGATTGTTTGTGGTTCTGTGAGAAAATCGAGTAAAATGATTACTTAGTATTGTATACTAACTAGCTGTTGCCAGTGGCTTCACCCGCTACAACTCGAAAATTATCTCGGGAAGATAAAATCGGGATAAAAACTCCTAAAATCCTATGTGTTAACAATTAATATAATCCTAACAATCACATCTCAACTGCCTTTAAATGAAACAATGTGTAGGTACCTTACCAACCCGTCGGGGCTGCGGGTTGTTCGAAAGAGATATCGCGGCCTCGACACAAAGGGGTAAGAAGGAAAATTAGTGGTTTTTAGTCAGTAGAAGTTTGACACTCCCTACCGCTCTGCCCAGAGCGGTAGGAGTCATTAATTTGATGATTTTCCACGTCCAAAAAAAAAATTGGTTGTCTGTAAAGTCGGTTTACGGATGATATTTTAACGTGACAAATAATGCGGCGCAAGCGTATTATGAGCGTAACGGGACAACGAGCGTAACGGGACAATGAGTCATCCTTTTTCGTGCATGCAGCCAGCGTTAATCGAAAAAAAAAGTTACCTTACCAACTCATGATGCTAAACGTTAAAATCCCGCACAAACAAGTAGTTTACCGGTATCACTAACCAAAGTTCACGGTCACGCCCAAACAGTACACAACAAACTTACTCAACGGTATCAGTTTACGTTCACAGTTACTGTAGTTCACAAACTGTACCACTTTCTGGTTTTCCGTTTAATTACTAAGTTTGTTTGTTAATTAATATTTGTGCTGCCGTAGAAACGCTGTAACGATGTTTTATTGTTAACTAGCTGCTGCCCGCGACTTCGTCTGCGTGAACGATATACATCACCAAAAATACCTACGATTATTAAATACCTTTTAAAAAATAACATTCATTTACCCCTTTCTTCTTTACATTTCATATCTAGAGAAAGTGCAGTAACAGAGGGAGACTGTCTTTTGTAAAACTGACCTTCAAAAAGTGCTAAATTTCAGCCTGCTTTTAATAATTGACTTAATGGTGAAGTCATAAATTGTGACTGAAGCAGATGAAGAAAATAATGAATAAGGAATACAGAATAGGGTAAAAATACATACTTATAGGACTTCTCGATAAACAACATTAGTGGTTTGGCTTTGGAGCGAGATGAATTTAAGGCGGGTCCCGTTACACAACTTCGAGGAGATAGGTTCCGAAGAAGTATAATCGGGACACCGACCTTCAGCTTGATGGTATGCGCTGGAAGTCCGCTTGCTGACAGGGAGTTCAGAAATTCCACGGGTAATGTGTGGCGTCATCTTGCTCGACGACAGTGTTAATACCTAGAGGTGTAGACCACTTCATTCCTCTCAATTTCCGAGAGAATGCGTTCGTTTATTGCTGCAGCCTGATCATTTTTGGGCGTCAAAATGGCCCGCTCACACACCCGAGAATTCTGCTAGTGCGAATACGGGCGTGATACGACTGATGCCCCCGTACACACAGCGAATGAGTTCTTCTAAGCTGGATACAACTCTACCGAGAGACTCTGGAAGCACCACCTGTCCACCTCTCTCCTCTGGTAGAGTGCCTTCGCCAAGACTTAGAAGGACGTCGGAGAATTCTTGAGCACGTGCATTGCCGCCGAGCCGAGCTCTCATATTAATGGTCAATAGCAGCGTACGAACTCGTGACCACAACGAAGATCATTCCAACAAAGCATTCACCTCGTCAGCCCTCGATGCCCGCGTCACCACGGGAAGCGTTTGTCGGAAATCGCAGAACTGTGACACCACCCATCAAATGTTTGTTTCTGCGGATGTCCTGCAGGGTTCTGTACACGGCCTCAACTGCCTTCCTATTGGCCATTACACTCATCCCATACGATCAGAGAGCAATCCTTGAGCACGTGTCCCTTATCACTGTTACGTGACACACCACAAACAGGCGTTTCGGCGCTCTCTAAATCGATGGGAATTTTGAACATGGCATGTGATGTTTTGCCACCCGGAAGTAGTGAGGCAGCGAATCCCGACGACGCTATAGCAATGGCAATTTTGCCTTGCCTCCTGACCTCTGCAAGTATGCCAGTGGTAACAAATGTTTTTCCTGTTCCACCAGGAGCATCGAAGAAAAACATTTTACTCTGGTTTTGCCCAACGCTTTCAAGGACGGTGTCATAAATTTCTGAAGAGAACAAAGCGACATGGCCATTTTGTATGGTGGTCATTTCACCCGGATCATAAATTGTCTCAGCCTTATACTCCCGATTTTCACGGTCTTGATGCGGTGATGATTGGGGAGCTGGTAACCCATATTCGACCAGTGATTGCCGCCGATAGAAATGACCACGTCTTGAAGTGAACTGAGACAGGTGTTCAGCACGCGTTCATCAGTTACTTCGACTTCGTCTCCAGTAGCACGCCTCAAAGCTCGTAGAAAATCTTCAGACAGATGATGGCGATACTTCTCCCACAAACAGATGACGCATGCGGCTGGGACTGTCACTGACGCTCGCCTCCGCGAGGGTGTCATCCCAGTTTTGGTCACCGTCGAGAAGCGGACGTGTTACGCAGGTTGCTCGTTAAGTGGGATATGCCACGGCATCAAATGTCCTCAGAAAGGCGAAAGACGTTGGGCCTCAGACCGTGTGAAGTAACGACCGCAGAAAATAGCATACGCCATTGTTAGGAAGCACGTTATAAACTCTACACAATGCAGTGTCAGTGTCCTTGAAAATTCCCGGAAAACCTTCCACAGCACCTCCTCGTCGACGTCGGTTAAATACACCCTTTTGCTTGACGTGACCTCGTCATACGTAAGGGACCTCGCAAACTGGTCGACTTCACAGAGCCTGAAAAATGCCAAAAGAGTGGTTTGGCGCAGATTTCAAAGCGCTCAGCAACGTTGTCGGGATCTAACTAAATATATGCCCTGTCCGTTTTCTAGGTGGACGTCTAAGAAAATGCACAACTCCATCTATGACTTTTATTAACAACTATTAACCTCGCCAGCATGATCAAAAAATTATTTATTTCCAAAAAGGACTTACACATTTAATTCGACTTGATGTTTTTGAAATCTCATAGATGGCGCTGCTTTAAAATTTCCTTGATACTACTTAAATTATTTAATTATGTTTATCGGCCTAAGTTACTTTTATTGCGTGTTTTTTATAGTGTGAAGCTAGCTTATAGCATGGTTAACATAATAACAACATTCAAATATATGCGTCGTTAGATTACACGTTGTTACAGAATGCGTTGAAGAAATAAAGGTTCACTGCTCGTTCCCCGTAGGTGATAGCGTGATAATATGTAGCCTATATGTAGACCCGACTTCTAAGTAATATTCGTGCCAAATATGAAGTAAGTCCATTCAGTACTTTTTGAGTTTATCCCGGACATACATACAGACAAACAGACAAAAATTCAAAAAACTATATTTTTGGCTTCGGTATCGATTGTAGATCACACCCCAAGTATTCTTTTAAAAAAATATTCAATGTACAGTTTTGACTTTCCTACGATTTTATTATATGTATATAGATTGGCTTAGTTAAAATAAGCTTAAAATTTTATAGTTAAAAAGTATACAGTAACTTTCCGGTAAAACTTTTTAAAACAGTAGGTATCGTTAAGGAAATATCTGTGCGTTTTTCCCTAGCAAAACTACGTATCGTAAATGTAACAGTAAACATGATATAACTTCACGCCTATTATCCACGAAGGGTTAGGCAGATGTATACGAAATAAATAAACCACATTTCGCTTAACTCCCATGTAATAGGGGCGTGCCTATCAATCGGGCACATATCCAACAGTATTTCGATCAAACAACAACAAACAAAACAATAACAACAATCACAACAAACTAACAACATTATCAACAACTAAGAACAAAAATATAAGTCATCATCATCATCATCATTTCAGCCAAAAGACGTCCACTGCTGAACATAGGCCTCCCCCAGGCGTCGCCACATTGACCGGTCCCGTGCGTCTCTCATCCAGCGGGTTCCTGCAACCTTGACCAGGTCATCGGTCCACCTAGTGGGAGGCCTTCCAACGCAACGTCTTCCGGTTCGCGGTCGCCATTCCAGAACTTTTCGGCCCCATCGGCCATCCGTTCTGCGAGCAATGTGCCCTGCCCATTGCCACTTAAGTCTGGCGATTCTTCGGGCTACGTCGGTAACCTTGGTTCTCCTGCGGATGTCCTCATTTCTGATTCGAAGTAAAATATAAGTATAATTTTATAAAAAAAAGACTAAAAACAACAACAATAAAAGTAAAATTAAAGTATAATTAAAGTGTAGTGTTGTAGTATTAAAGTATAATTTTATAAAAAGACTTATTTAATACTAAATACTATTAGAGTTACTCGGTTCACACGTTTGAATTAACGTTACGTGTACACCGCGCGTTCGTGTCAAGTCGACAGGTCCCAAGTTCCTAACTCAACATCCAATCCAAAAGAAATTAATGAAATTTCGAAACACGCTATTTCGAACTTAATACCACCGAAAGGAGTTCAATTAATTTACTCAGCAATTAATTCCTTTGAGACATCGATCGTTTTCCCCTCATACACACGTCGGATCGCTCGAGATGAGACCGTTTTCCACTTACCCGTGGATTCTATTAGATTAATCTCTTGTATTCCCCTGTCGATCTCACGAACACATATTGTGAGATTAAATTATAAATCTTTGTCGTTAACACCGTTTTAGATACAGTGTAAGATATAAAGTTTTCATCGATGAAAGATTTCTCTTAAAAAATTCACACAAGACAATGTTTGTTATTTATGTTCTTTCTCCAAAATTATTTTACTGATATGTTATAGATAGATAGATAGAATATGTACTCTTTATTATGTACACCAAATTACAAAAAAAAAAACAATAGACAACAACAATACAACAATTTACAACATTTTTTTTAATTATTTTTTATTATTATTGATTTGGGTCTGTAGTCAATCGAAATAGTAACTTACACCTTACTATTATATTGAGTCTGGTTCATCTAACTTAATAGACAGATGTGTTGCTGGGGAGTCTGTTCCAGCACTTCTTAGTTCCAGGTAAAACACTAGGAAGTGCCGAAAAATGGGCGTTTTAGGGGACTGTCTCTTGTAAATAAGTAAATTTTGACGTTCGAAAAGTGCTGGTTATCAGCCTAGTTTGAATAAATGACTTTTGATTTTCTATAGGACTGTTCTGTAGTAATAAATAGTTTCTATACCTATAATGTATATAATAACCTTACCTATAAATGCATTGTAATACATATAGTTCCTAATAACAAGTTCTAAAATGTTATTCCCAATACGCTCGTGGAGACCAACCTCGGATTGAACTTGTCTGCTGATGAATGGAAGACGATAATATTAGGATGTTTTAGTAAAAGAAAGAAAGAAAGAAAAGAGTACTTTTTGGCTACGTGAGAAGACTGAGTAAAAGGATAAGGATTACTTAATTTGGTGGAAATGTATTAATATGCTCTAATAAATAAATAATGACAGAAAAAGTAATCAATTTCTATTAAAAACGAAGAAATAATCGATTAACTTTGATCGGACGAAAGTTAGCAAAACTAAACTATATTTCTTTGACCGTTTTTCACAGAAATCTATGTTCATATTAAAAACAACAAAATATAAGGGTAAGCGATCACAATTACAAAACAAATGAGTCTAGTAGCAAATCGAAACTTTAACAAATAATCCAAATGAATTTGCAAAACCCTCAGACAAAGACAAATAAACAAACAAATTCTCTTTTACAACTCAAACACTGTAACTTAGTCTTTACAAGCAATTCAACGCAACCGAAGCTTCAATCGAAAGCCAATGAAATCGACAATAAAACATAACAGCAGATACATCAAACGATCACGAGGTTATAGCCAATCGGCAATCGTAACAAAATGGATTACTCTAAAGATTACCGGTCGGCAAGTGCTACCTGTTACGGATCGCGGCGTCAAGTATTTGTAATCGTTGCCGCGGCACTTAATGCTTAGTATTCGGGGTGTCGGTAATCTTTGCTTTTGTAAGTGGGATTAATTTATGAGGTTTACTGAACATCAAATTATTAAGTTAAATTGATTTTTTGTTCGAAGTTAAATACTCATCATCATCATCATTTCAGCCAAAAGACGTCCACTGCTGGACATAGGCCTCCCCCAGGCGTCGGTCGCCACATTGACCGGTCCCGTGCGTCTCTCATCCAGCGGGTTCCTGCAACCTTGACCAGGTCATCGGTCCACCTAGTGGGAGGCCTTCCAACGCAACGTCTTCCGGTTCGCGGTCGCCATTCCAGAACTTTTCGACCCCATCGGCCATCCGTTCTGCGAGCAATGTGCCCTGCCCATTGCCACTTAAGTCTGGCGATTCTTCGGGCTACGTCGGTAACCTTGGTTCTCATGCGGATGTCCTCATTTCTGATTCGATCACGCAAGGAAACTCCGAGCATAGCATAGCATAAATACTACACATACTTAAATCACATCCGAACAAAATGTCATCATTATTTGGCTAACCTTTCCCCGAGTTTGTTGGGGTCGGCTTCCAGTCTAATCGGATGCAGCTGACTAATAGTATTTTACATAGCACGGCTGAGTATTTGACCTCTACAACATAGTAAGTACTGGGTTATTGTGATTAACTTGGTAAAACAGGTTTTCCAACTTTCTTTCTGAAGCACGGATTAAACTTGGTATGTGGATTGTCACTCATACACAGACCAACCTAGGTAACACGGCTTAACTTAAAGATTAACCCGAGTGGCAGTTACTATTAATCCATGAGTTCACATGTGAATCACATACCAAGAAAGTGTACATTAAAATAACTAAACTAATAACAAACTATGTATAAAAGGCCATCGTAAAACTCCTCCCCAACTATGATAAAGAATATAATAAATCATAAAAGTGTTTAAAATAAAAATATGGCGTACACCTGCAACAGTTCAAACCGCTATTACAAATTACAAAAGCTTACGGCTGAGTCCCCGTACAGTTCCGATCCAGCCACTGGCGGACGGCCTAAGAAGCCCTAGCCAACAATCTAGTTTAAATAAAATAAAGATCTAAAGCTAGATTTAAATAATCTACTTTGTGGCTCAGGTAGACTAAGTCGATTCATTTTCTTGTTGGTTCGCTGTCGAATTTCAGACGGTATTTTCTTTTATGTCATAATATTACCTCTGAATATCTGTTATTTATTTCAATGTTGTAGTAGCAGTTAGTTTTAGCTTTTCTTTGAATAAAATCGAATTTGCTTGCTTGGGCAGGCATTGCGGGGATAATATCCTGGATGGGGCTGGCACCAAAACATGGATCTTGGCACAAGTAAAGAGAGCAGTCTGTAAGGTGAGCTCGGGCTATGGAGTTTGTGATGCTGATGCTAAAAAAATAATTACGTTCGAATTTAGATTTGTTCACGATATTTCAATTTCTTTTGTTTTTGTACAATAAAGGAAATTATAACACGGTAAATTGATTATTTTTGAAATCATTTAATTAAAATGGAAATATTATTCAAAATAATTCAATTTTGTGATTAAATTTACCAACCATTACGCTTAATTGTCCCTTTTATATGAAGCTCAAGAATGTTGATTCCCATGATAAAAGGGTTAAAATACCAGCCTACGAAACATGCCATAGAGCAACATAGAAACACACCCCAACTGTTTGTCTATCACCATGGTAACCGAACAAGGGAGCAAAAAGAGAATTAAAACAACAACATTATAAGCACTTGCTAATACATGTTAAACACGCAAGTTGTTACAAACGTTTGGCTTTGAAACGTTCTTATTTCTGTAGAATTAATAATACTTAGGGAAAATGTTTTCAATTATCAAGTTTTGGTTTTTTACCGATGAGAAGTAACAGCAGGTACAAAGCCTTTTTACTGCAGTAAAAAAAAAAAAAAACTTTAGCAGCATAAGATTCATAAACAAAAAAAAAACACGCGTTCATCACGTAACATCACGCCTGTAATCCCCGAAGGGTTAGGCAGAGGTGCCCCTAGCTATTAGTATACCCACTATTGAATGATTTATTTAATTTCTGTTTAATAAATTCAATTTATTTCGCACTTTCATGAACACGAAACTTAGTGATAGATCTTAGTCAAAAACTGAAGATAGTTTCAGCTATAAATCCTAACTGCTAGACTTGTTCACACTTTTCAAAACTTTATGAAAAATATGGTGATGGGCGACGTTTCGCATAATTTTGCGGCCGAGGGCTGTACCTAATATTCTCAAGTGCGCTGATCTTTGTAGAATATTCGTGGTGACTTTAGGTAAATATTTACTTTAAATACGTATTTTTTACTATGCTCCTATAGCACAACTTCAAGCCATGTCAGTGGACTTTGCACGGACCGGGAAGCTCGCCTTGGACCATGTTACTTCTGTTAGTTTCTTTGCAACTCATTTTTACCCGACTACGGCGAAGCCAAAAGGAAGGGTAATAATTTTGGTAGTCTATGTATGTATGTTTGTATGTATGTATGTTCCACCGTAGTGCCTATACTACTAAACGGATTTTAATAAATAAGGTGGCAATAGATTCGTAAGAATAGCCCGGGTGACAGGCTATAAAATTTTTATAAATTCTTTTTATGACGAATTTATGTGTACTCAGATAGGTTATAAACTATTAATTTCTAAAGTTGGAACCAACTAGGTATACACATTCTCAAAAAGTTTTAATTTTTTTATTATGCTAAATGGTACCTACTGCTCTTGACCTCGACCACGCTTGGCGAAAACTTATTGAAATCGGGATTAGCTCAGAAGCCATCCAACTGATTTCAATAACGTGTACGAAAATAGTAAATGGTATTTTATAACTTAAAATTTATCACACAACATTAACTATAATAATTAAGAAATCGCAATAAGGAACCTTAGACTTGGCACGACTTTGTTTAGATTTCATTACTTTTTAGAGATAAACAAACAGCTCCATCGAGACTTGGCTAGTTTTTTACAGAATGTTTTTGTTGGGATTTCACTTCTTTTTGTAGAAACGTATACGCATACCTATTGATTTATTTTATTAGATTTTCTTATTTAAAACAATTGTTTTTTGTAGTTTTTAAAACCGTTCGAATATACATTACGTTTACGTCGCGCGTTCGTGCGAAGGTCTCAAAAGACTTTCACTTTGATATGAACCGCTTTCACGCCAAAGCTCAGCTCTCGTATCATCATTTTCATTTTCACGAGTCAGTGGAGCAGTCGCAACTTCTCACACCTGAGCTGTTCTATATTTCACTTCGCATCACGGCTTTAATCACTTCGTAAAGGTAAGGTGAGGTTGGTTGGTAAGGCGTTATGCGGTTAAATAGGGATGTTTCCTGACTAAACAACACAATATTCTGTTTAGTCCGTCTTTTAGATGTCGAAAAATATTGGATACGTATTTTTTTTTTATTAAATTAATAAAAAATACGAAAATAAAACGTATCAAAAAGCTTGTGACGTCACTTCGTGGTAAAAAATGTACCAAGCTGTGATGTCACTTGACTTTTCGAAGCACTGCATCGTCTTAATTTTTTGTTTACGTGAAAAAAGTTGACGGCCAGGTTGGTGCAGTGGCTGAGCGATTGGACTGCTGCGCTACGAGTCGCGGGTTCGATCCCCACACGGAACAAATATTTGTATGGCCTAAACTAGTAGTTGTTTCGTGTCTGGGTATTTGTGTATGTGAGTTTTATTGACGATACAGGAGAAATTCCTAGTGCATGCAGGGCAACGCTTTTAAAAGAAAAGAAAATAATTCCCGAAGGGTTATTCCTAATAGTACACGCACGTTTCACCCCGTATATTTAACGGGACAGGGTAGCAGCACAAGTTACACAATGAACAACACACTAAGTGTCACCGTCTACAATTCCGCCAAAGAGATATTTATAAACTACCGATCTGATTACATTAGTCTTGTTGGATTATTTCCTTCAAACTTGTTGCCTTGCCTTTTCAACAAAGCTCTATAAAACATAACATTACACATACCCTAAAGGTAAGACATTTCGCCAGTTTATTTATTTATTTAAACTTCATGTACAAGAGTGGCCAGTTATATTTAAATCCTATGTAATGAGGGCCGAGCCTATTCCTATCAACCAGGCACAATTCACGGTTCCGTGGCTGCTACTGATTAATTCACACACATAACAGATAACAAAAGCTGCTACAGATTAATGTATCATGGAAAACCCAATAACACTTTGCCCCGCACGGGACTCAAACCCAGGACCTCATGTTCAGCAGCCATCCTGTGATCTACAACCGAAATGATGAAAAAATCTGCTCATCATATTTTATTAGAGTAGAATCAACTCTAGTCAATTTATCAATAGCTTTTACATATCTATGACTGCATCTATGATCAAGCTGTGGACATAGACAAAACAGAACGCGAGAGTCAATGTTATGGCTGTGACAGCCACCCGAATTGAACGGAGATTGCTGGAGAACGAACGATAGGAAATAATCAAAAGTGAACGAGAAATGGAAAACCTTTACAGAATAAGAAGTAAAAGGAAGTTAAATTTCAGCGTTTACGTAACATCACGATTGTTTTTCCAAACTAGGGTAAGGTAGAAGTGTGCCTCTTATACACACACTAGCTTTTGCCTGCGGCTTAATTCACCCGCGTGAAAATGACGATTTTCCATACAAACTTTCATCCCTTATTTAACTCCCTTAGGGGTTGAATTTCGGTAAATCCTTCCTTATTCCTTGTCTACATTATAAAGGGAACCTCTGTGCAAAATTTCAGCTTTCTAGGTCCAAGTGTTTGGGCTGGGCGTTGATGACTCAGTCAGTCAGCCAGGACTTCTCTTTTTATCACACATTTCGCAAGATTGTATTTGTATTATATCTAAGATGAGATATTTGGATGGTGACTTTTACTTTGAGTTTACCCAAACACTGACTGCCTTGAGCTTATGCTTCTGAATTCGATTCCCAGTTCAGGCAAAATATTATTGGGCTTTTCTTTCAGGAATTTCTTAGTACTAGTCCTAGAGCCTGGATTCGTGACCAGGTGATGGTAATACCTCGTCCCTTTCTTACCATTAGTGCATGTTTACGTACAGGCGGGGCGTCGCGCGGCGCGTGCTGCGTTTTTAATTCAAACACATGGCGATGTATGAAAACGTTAACGATTTCAAACGTCGATTTTACGAGAAGCGATTGTTCGCTTAATAGTTTAAAATGCAGTGATCGTTGCGGTGGACCCGCCTCTCAGTAAATTAATAAAAAAGCACGAGACGAGCCTTTAGCACGCGCCGCGCGACGCCCCGCGTCTCCGTATTATAAACGAGCCCTTAGGGTGGCTCTGCCTAACCCTTCACGGACTACAGACGTGATGTTATTTTACCTTTAACTCTTCAAGAAAAACACGTTGATGATGATAATTTAAGTTTAATACCTTTTTATTTTGGAGGGTGGGTAATCATGAAATAACTCCTCCCGCTTTGGCCAGAGCGGTAGGGAGTATCAGACTTCTACTGACTAAAAACCACCCATGTTCTTTCTTAGCCCTTTGTGTCGAGGCCGCGGTATCTCTTTCGAACAGCCCGCAGCCCCAACGGGAAGTTCAATACCTTAAACCGGTAGTAAAAATCGACAGATAGTAAAGAACTAATGAATGTAATGACAGGGCTATTTCAGTGATTAAGTAAAGTGGGGATGCTTTAAAAAAAGCGTTGCTTTATTGCCGAGTCATGCACCACGCAAAGCACCGCGGGTAACGACCGGCGGTTCCACTCAATTGATATTGCAGCCTAATGTGGCGACAGGCTGTTAGGGCATTATAATTTCACGTGTTTACTCGACATAAACCCACATAAATGCTGGGTTAGCACTAAACGTGGCTTTGATTTGTTAACTGCAGTTTGAGACGGTTCTATGGGGAGGATGTAATAATAATAATATAATAATAATATTCCACAACTATCACACAACGCCATCTAGTCCCAAGCTAAGCAGAGCTTGTGTTATGGGTACTAGACAACTGATAAACATACTTATATATTTCTAAATACATACATATTATAGATAAATTACACCCAGACACAGAACAAATGATCGTGCTCATCACACAAACATTTGTCCTGGGTGGGAATCAAACCCACGACCTCCGGCATAGCAGTTAGGGTCACTAACCACTAGACCAACAGGCCAGTCAAATGAGTGTTGTGTTGTCTGTCAGTACATTGTTGATAGATTCGTTAAGTTTTTTTTATGTGCATTTCTAAACTTATATAGCTTTAGTTTCTAGTTCTAACGATAGTGGGTGAGCCTATTGCCATCAAACGCAAATACCGACTCCGTGGCTAGTAGCCACAGAGATTTAGAGGATTTAGAGAAGAAGTTCCAGCTAGAAAATTTCAGTTACACTTATTAGCACCCTGCTTAGCAGTCGCGCTTAGTCTTCGCAATTGTTAGTTTCTGTGAACTAACGATTGCGGAGAGCAAACGCAAATTAAAAGCAAGCAAACTTTAAATGTGATAACCTTTTTTTTTTGGTGGGTGGAAAATCATCAAATTACCCCTCCCGCTCTGACTAAAAACCGAACCCATGTTCCTTCTTTGCCCTTGCGCTGAGGCGACGTCATCTCGTTCTATAATCCGCGGCCCCGACGGGAAATGTGACAACCTTACGTTACGTAAAACTACACACAAAAATACATAAAAAAACACCTATATGGATGTACTAAAGTTGAACCCCTAATTTACCAGACAGCTATTAATTTCAAACCGGAACAGCTATGTTGGTAGCCGGCAGAAATAGGCACTAACGGATGAACCCTTTTACAAGGTGTTGTTATAAAATTAGGACAACGGACCTCTTAAAAAATTATATACGTTGTATATTTTTTTTTCACCACGGTAAGTAAATAAGTATTTAAGCGATAAGAAAACCAAGAAATACATGTGTAGAATTTTCACCAAATCCGTTGTGGGCCCGCGTGGTGGATACAGACCACCAACTTTTAAAATAAAAAGGGATATGTATTTCTCCCAACTGTGGGTCTTCTATCGTGTGGGCAGTAAGGTCTAACGAACCCACACACCCAAGGGTCAGAGCTTCTAAACCACCTCAAAGGCCTCTCATGGTTTGACGACCGCCGTTTGGTGGCCGGGACCACCGGCTTACACGTGCTTTCCGAAGCACGAATCTTTTTATCAGACAATGAGGTATTCAGGGATGCAATATCCTAACCAAACTGGAAACAACTTTGCAAAGTATGCTTCCCGTGGAATCGAACCCACGACCACCGGGTCACATCACAAGGCAAACGCCTAAACCACTCGACCACGGAGGCAGTTACTCTAACTCCACAGTTAGAGTAGCGTACCCACGTACGCTACAGCCTGATTACTGAATTTTGTAAACAATTACATACAGGACTGTTTTATACGAAATTTTACTTTCTTAACATGTATTTCTGAGTAACTAATTTAACCAAACACGATCAGTATTATTTACCAGCTCGTTTATAGACCGTGTGCAGAGAATGTAAACTCCCTTGCATCGACTTCATGAACCTCGGTTTGAATTCAACGCTATCCCCAAATTGCAGACAAACCGATTGCCTCAATTTGTTGCAGACCCTCGAGAACGTAACACACTATCTCTGTTTCTAACAACTGTTTCAGTCCCCATTTTATTTATTTTACAAATAAAATAAACTTTATTTCCTTCTACACAAGGTGTTTCATTATCGTCTCTGCTTCCCTAAGCTCTTTATTGGCTTGTACTAAGGAGCTTTTGTTCGCCTCATATTGCACGGCAAAATTGAGCAAACATATTTTGCTGCACAATTTTCTGCGAAGAAGAGGGCTCCTTTCAAGTGCGCTGATTTATTTTTATTTGAAATAAGGGATTGAGAATATTATAGGATTTATAGACCCTGATTGATGCCGAAAATCAGAGGTTTGTTTCTTGGGTTCGAACTTGAGACCTAAGCCTTGGCAGCCCGACGGTGACTGCACTAGTCGCTCACTCCTAATTTAAATTAGTTCATTTATTCAACTTTACCTTCATTGAAAGTAGTTTCTGTCGCTTAAGGCGCAGTCAAAGGGGCACCGTAAAAACGACCTGTTTTTCGTCGCAGAGTTAGCCGTATTGCTACTTATTACAATTCCAAAAAAAATACAGTGTATAGTCAAATGTATAGGTAAAAGACTTATGCAAAAATATTTTCTAAAAGTAATCAAGAACCTCGAAAAAAAAAATCACAAAATCACAAAAAAATCACACGAAAAAACTTTTTCGTCTCGAAATGCTCAATATTTTGAGTGACAACTGTTATATTTTTTTTACTATCAGAAAGGAAATTTAACCAACTAAAGACATATGTAAAAATATTTTAACATTACAGCGTATTTTTTTTTTTAATAAATTAAATCTGCGAACTATCGTTCATTTTGGCAGTCACGAGAATGAAACGCATCGCCATTTTCAACCTTATTTGTTTAGGCGATGAGTTATGCGCGCGCTCAAGGTCGCGGGCAGGTAATGTCGCCTTAAACACATTCGCTACCAAATTGAGATAGTGGTTGCAATGTCTCTCATTATGGCTTTTCGGCCACCGTCACACACTCGTATGTTGTCATCATCAATCTAGCCTTTTTCAATTACGTCGGGATCGACTTTCAGCACAACACAATACATTTCAATACTAGTATTTAATGTGGGGAGACTGTCTTTACACTCCCTAAAACCCATTTACTGGAAATACGATTGGCAGGACTGATTGTCAGATTATAAATTATCAGGCTACTGACAACCATGTCATTGCTAGAGCTATGAATAACTGTCAAGATTACTTAACGTGCTCTAACACCCGTATTTATAAACAAGTCAGAGTAATTACTTGAGTAAAAGTCATTTTTTAAGATGCGATTTTTCTCTCTATAGTTTAGTAATTCCTTGATGTTAGAACTATCTAAAGTTAGAATTCTTAGGTTTGCTTTCATTGACGGTTTTAACTTCGCTTAAACTCTTGTTCATTGCATAAAAAATGTACGCCTAAGTCATGAAGCACATAACCAGCCTAAGTACTTGAGTTCATTTAATTGACTAAAAATACGGATGTAAGAGTTCAAGATGAGATCTTGGTATGTTAGGTTAGGTCACCCATTCACGAACCAACAACAGCAAGTATTGCCATGTGCTGCTGCTATTTATCTCTCCCTCTAAAATAACCTACAGTCCCCTATGTCCTTATTAACTAAATCATTCCTCACTACCATTAAACCACATCAACAATTGGTAAATTAACCCGATAATAATCGTGGATATTTCTGTTAAATCCCACAACCCGTCGCTGCTTACGTAAACACGCGCTGTCGAACGCGACATGCTCCACGAACAGACGCTATAATGCTAAATTTGTGGCTGAACGGAACACGTGAACTGATGAATTTTGTATGGCCTATTGCGGCTATGCGCTAAAAGCGTGGCTGAACTGCATTTGAAATTAAAAGCAGTCAGTTTGATCGGTTACCTTAGTGATAGAGGGGAAGCCGTCGTCTTCAGTCAAGTATGTGAAGTTGCTAAATCGCTTCGTGAGTGTGAATATTTAGTAACTAGTGATGTTTTGTATGCAGCCCCGTTAGTATTAGTTTAAAGGTTCACTTTGGTAGGTTATTGTAAAGGCTGAGTCTCTGAGTACCGTTTGGAATGGAGGATGGCTGGTTAACTAATATGACAGATCGCAATGGACAAAAAACTATAACTACAAACTTGTTTCTAACTTATCCTTAACGATCGTAAATCATTAGGCCAGCTAGTCAAATTCTTACAAAGTGAGGCCAGGCCTACTGCATTTTAAAAATAGCCGCTCACTATTTTAAATGTTATAAACTTTTATTAAACTTCTAGAACACTGACAGCTTAGCGTGCTTTCAAAAGCTTTCTAACAGAAACCCCTAAGGAAATCACTACATAATTAAACATCAGCTTTAAAGCAAGTCCCATTAAAAGGAATTCTCTTAACAATCACCGCGCTGCATACACGATGATTGGTTCGGAAAGTCGCATTGTGGCGTACCGGAATTGATATTCAAAGCGCGACAGCTTGCTCCTGTCGCTCCCGTCGCTCGTGTTGCTCGCTCCGCTTGCAAACTCCGCAATAACCGATCCGACAGCTGACATATAACGCACCGCCTGTAGCTCAACCACACTTTCTATGCGATGCCTCGATCAGGTTGGATATGTGCGACTAAACAGATTGTGGTGGGCTCGCAACGAGTGGCAGTGTGCGTCCCTGCATCTCTGGTTGCCGTAAGCATGGATGAACAGAGAATTTTGTACAAAATCATGGACCCACTATTAGTTTTAAAGGTTTTGTCCGGGTTCTAGCTAGAAACAATATGGTACGTGCGCGAAAAAGTAACTGACTGACTAGACAATGCACAGTGGTCCCGGTTCCTAAGAAGGGCGGTCATAGGGGTTGCAGGTCGGATTAAAATTAAAAGAATAACTTTTTTTCCTAAGAAATAGTTTGTATATTTTGGTTTTTGTTTATTTGTTTTTTTGGATTGTTTTTTTTTTTACAGAGATTATAAAGTGAATCTCTCAAGCAATCGGTCTGGATATTATCAGTGTCCGGTAAAACTCTGCTAGCATTCCAAACACGTCACGAGATCTACCGGCCTCATTTTCTTTATTAGTCGCAGATAACCAGATAATAAGGAACAACTATTCGACGAAATGAACACTTGATGTGAACATCATTGAACATCATGTGTTAATTTCCTGCTGAATAAAAGAAAAACAAAATCACAAAAATACCTAAGGTATCACCTGCATACGACCTAGACGTTTCAATTACCTATAGCAATCCTCGGCGCACTTTGGCGCCTAGACGTTACAGTTTTTGAATCTAGACAAACAAGAGATTATTTTGATATATAAGGTCCCATTTAAATAGGTGGACAAATTTTAACACAGCGTTCAGTACGTCTAACCAAACATATCCAAGTAAAAAAAACACTGATTAAAGTGAGTTTTTTGTACGTAAAATATTGGGTAACTAACACTTTTAGTGCATTTTCGCTACCTGTTTTATTTTCTTGTAGGTATCTGATGCGTTTCTCTAATTTTCTTTTTTTACCATTGTCCTTATTTTGGTGGTCTGAATGATTCCTAAAATTTTGTCCACCTATTTTAATGGGACCTTATATGTTTCACTTTTGGCAATTCGTTCCTTCCTAAGTAAAAGTCTAATTGAATAGGGGAAAGCGACAAAAAACAAAGAAAACGGAAGTGTATCTTTGAAGGTACTGGTTACCGATACTGACAGGGTTAAAGTAAACATAATATGATTAAAAACCTCGCACATACCTTCCTTTTCATTATTCATGGCACAAAAATATCACAAACAATCAATTTCCGAGAAAAACAACACCTTAGAAATCAATAGAAATTTCGGCGAAAAGATAACGCTAGTGAGCATTAAAGATGTGTTACCACTTTGGGTGCATAAAATTAAATGTTCCATGTATGTATGTTATTGCAATTTCTTATTATTAAATTGTAACGATAAATGACATCATAATTTGAACATCGACATTCCAGCCCTATGACCTATGGGCGGGACCACTGTGCAATGTGTTGAATATTTAAACTACTTTTTAAGGCAAACAGGCTCGTCGCCTCGCCGGAGATAGTGCGGTACTCCCGGACTGGCCTTATGGCTACCACGTTTTGGGGTGCGTGCAAGTAGTGGGCAGCTCGCCGCCTCAAAGAATGCGCCCTCACCGGGCCCCGTAAAGGGCCATGAACCGCACGATCCCCGCGTAGAGTCTCCTGCTGGAGGCGTTTGCCCCCCTAGGTTGGGAAAGAGCCGCCTGAAGACAGCCCCGGCCCGTTTCAGTCTGGGAGCCAAACGTCGGAAGTGCTCGACGAAGTGCCACCGGCTGTCGAGGAGGAGTCTTAGGTACTTCAACGTCTCCTACCGTTAGCTTGGCTCCCGACTGCGGCGCATTCCGATGCCCATGAAAGCGCATTGCCTCGGTCTTGTGCAATGCCACCTCGAGACGCGGACACCCAACCTAACAAGCAGATTTTGAGTCAACTTTTAGAATGTCAAAATACAAGTTATAGCTGTTATAGCTGGCTGCTGGAGTTTATAGCTGACTATCTCAAATTCATAGATTCTTACCTATTTTTGACTAAGATGACTGGATGGGAAGGGTAGTAGCCCTTCGAAGGTTATATACAGACGCAATGTTATGTAGTGTTACATAATAGGGGATCGGACAAAAAAAAACTAATAAGTCCGTCAGATAGATTTCCAAAAATTATTGAACACGTATTTTTTCTTTTTTCACGTAAACTTAAAATGAAGACGATACAGTGCTTCGAAAACTCGCGTGACGTCTTATGATAGTACATTTTGACGACACAAGTGACGTTTCAAGCCCCACTCCAAGATCTTTGACGCGTTTTATCTTCGTCATTTTTTATTGATTTAAAAAAAAAAAAAACACGTATTCAATATTTTTCGATAATCTAACTTACGGACTACATAGAATCATATTAATTTGACCCAGTCCGATCCCCTATTATCTACTTAAATTCCTACTTCATTTACCTACAGATATATCGAGATCGAAATTCGCGTGAGCAAGCGCCTCACAAGGTAGACCGATGACCTGATATACTTTGACTAATTAATGATAATACTTTAATACGAAAATAATTGGTGTCAGCTGCAAATTGGGCGATATTGAAGTGCCAAAAACTGGTGGTTATTGCGGAAAAATGTTATTACATTCATGCTTAACATCACGCTTGCGATCTTCGGAGTGATATGCAGAGGTGTACTTAATAGTACACTCACATTAAATTTCTCCAGTTATGTTTAAGTAATAGGGGGTGACCCTACAGCCATCAACCGGACCCAAATATAGAATCCGTTTCGTTACAAAAAACAATATTGATAAGTTTATATTTATTCTCTTTCGATTTACTTAATTCACTTTTAGACGGATAAATCATTATCAACTACCAAGAAAAAAATGTCCATTACTAACTTTCAAATCATTCACTCAAGTCATTATAATAGTAGATTATTAACCAAGGCACGGTAATATTATCATACAGTAGTTCGACTTCATACAAACGGACGAAGCGCGAGCTATGCCTACGCGCCTCGATTAAGGGATGCGCTTGGGATGCAGACAGTCGCGACTGTGCCGCAGTGACGAGCGGACGGTATGTTGTTTTTTAACAATAAATGCGCGATGTTTTCTCTAAAAATAAGACAAGTACATTTAATTTACATTTTTTGTGTTGTTTTTGGTTTTATGAATTCGTTAATAACGTATCCAGAGATAACTTTTTTTTAATTACCTGGAAACTTTGAAAGATAAGACTATAAAATAATTTCACTTACTAGTAGGTAGGCTTATAATGTGTGTCTTTTTAATGGATAAGTATTTCTTTATATGTCCCGAAAAAAAACATGTTTTTTCAATTAAATCTATCAATCAAAAAACAACACGCATGTTTATTGAACACTTTCTATTCAATTCACAAAGTATTTTATTTGTTTTAAAAAGTATATTTACGATCACAAAACTAAATGGAAACACAAAATAAGCACATGTAATTAAAATACTGGAGGCGGGCAGCCCTTACGCATGTTTACGTACCGCGCGGCTGTAGGCATTTATTTCAAGGACACGGCCGAGTCACACTACTGTACATATTTATACTGTGACCAAGGGCTGTATGACATCAATTGCATACGAGGTTTTTGGCGCCTGAGCGAAGCGAAGGCGCTAATTAACCCGAGTATGCAATTGATGCTTACGCCCGAGATAAATACTCTGCTTTACATATCGATTGTGAGGTAAGTAAACAACAAGACAGCAGGTTTCAATGAACATTTATTAAGAAGAAAAAAAATGTGTATTTAATTAAAATTAATAGTAAAATTATTACAATTTGTAAGAGATATGGTCACGTTCTTTTTAGGTATATTTATAGTTAGTACTAGTAGACTGCCTTTTTTTTTTCACGCACGCAAGCGCGTCAAATCTTGTTGGCCAGTTTGATTTTTAAATCGATTCCATCTAACATACGATGTGGAAACAAATAGTTCCATATTTAAAATAAAATCTTTATAAAATAAATTGTCTAGATTCCGATTCGAGTAATTAATCGATACCGAGAAAAAAAAAAAGTTTTTAAAAATATTCTTCGTGCAGTATGAGTATGACAGTTCTTTTTTCAAATTCCAAAACCTATGCTGTAATGATAGTCATACACCCCGGCATTCAGGGGTGTAAGTTTTACTTACAGAGCATGAGATATGTAAAATCTTTTAAATTGCAATCGAAGACTAAAGAAAACTCAAATATATTTAATCTCGAGCTAAATTGACACCTGTGCCAATTGAGTTAACGTATTATTTTCAATGCTAAAACTCCAGTCTAGTGTGGGCCGGATTATTTTTAGGTGGGTTGATAAAAATGTGTTAAAAATAATAAGATTGTAAGATCTAAAAGGGAAGATCAAAGATTATCAATTTGTTTAGCGTTAGAAGTCATGCAATTTATAACTGTTGGATTTATGTTAACATGCATATTACTTAGGTAGTTATTACGTTCGTAGACCGTGTAACATATTTTTTTTTTATTCCCGCAGAGAACAGAGTTGGATGATACACACAAATGACACGGAATGACTAGGTATTACTATTAACTGAACATTATACAGAGTTTTGGCTACTCCAGGTGAATGACATGAAGAATGAAAAAACTAGGAATGCAATCAATTCGAGAATGTTTGGTCATCTTAGTTTTAATCAGAGCCATTGCAAAGAACTCCTATCGAGAAAATTGTAGTAACTAGCTAAGTTCTCTGAATTGCCAACGCTGATTGGCTAGTATGGACCGTTCGGACTTCCAGGCGCGCTGATTGGCTAATCTGATCTGCTTCCTTGGTTGTGTTTTCATTGTTCTCTCTTGGGATATCAAAAACGGATTGATTCATTAAACCAAGAGGATACGATACGTAGTACAAAATTACTGTCTAATCAATGGCACCATTTCTAAAAAAAAAAGAATAATTAGGTACCAGCTGACAGAGTTAAGGAGGAGTTTTTCGATGCCCTTCTAAATGCAGTTTGTTGTTAGTTTCGTAGTATTTTTAATATTATTCAATTTAATATAATACGTAATTAGATTTCTGCTTTGACATTCTTATATTTTGGTTTGGAGTGTGCGATGTACGGCTTATACCTTAGAAAGAAAGAAGAAAGAAAAAATATTTAGCTATTCCCAATGTGTCAGTGGATACGACTTGCCGTAAGCCCGGCTGGCTAGTTCAATCTGATACCGCAATCGATGTAGACAAAGCCGTTGTAGTTGATGGTTATTACTAACACCTCTATATCACCAGTTATGTATTATGAAAAAAATTTGGCACAGCCCTACAATCGAGCACAAATTTCCCGAACATTCTAACCTAGTTAAGGCATCAATCGTAGGTGAAATGAAAATGTTACCTAACCCCTTCCGTAGAATAGGCCAACAGCTTTTCCCTGACCATTGTTGATTGACCGATCTCACTGACGGACGGCTGATCGTGTATTTCCGTCAGTAACGTATGACTGGAGGTGGGGTTTAAGCCGGCTCACTCGCCTACATCCAACGTTACACTGCCTTTTACTTGTACAGCGAGAAGGCCAAAGTCCCAGCCGTAGGGACGGTAGGTATTTACCTACGAACGATTTTACTTGTCAAGTTTATGTTACCGTTTCGGATGATAATACAATATTACACACTCTCATTTTCTTTAAATCTTTCTAATCTAAATATATTTATCTCAAAGGTGACTGACAGCCAGCCAAACCACTGGACGGATCGGGCTGAAATTTGGCATGCAGGTACATGTTATGACGTAGGCATCCGCTAAGAAAAGATTTTTCGAAATTCAACCCCTAAGAGAGTTAAGTATAAGGTGATCAAAGTTTGTATGAAAAATCGTTATTTTGATATTATCCGACATCCACGCGGGCGAAGCCGCTGGCAAAAGCTAGTACAAAATATACCTAACATTACACCTGAAATCTGAGAAGGGTTAGGCAGAGGTAACCGCAATTATAGTACACCCACATTGCCTCAGTATTGTGTAAGTCCCAGTGTTGGGTATTAGGGGGCGAGGGGGGTCTACGACCGTCACAAACCTGGACTCAGTGGCTGCTACTTAGACAATTCCTGATAGAAAAAGACAATAACACTTTGAAAAAATCAATAGCTAATTGAATTCTTTCTTTCTTTCTTTTCTTTTTTAAAAAACGTTGCCCCACACTAGGAATTCTCCTGTATTGTGGGTGCGTTTACAAACATTTAAAGTCACATACACAAACACACCCAGACCCGAAACAACTATCTGTATATAGGCTATACAAATATTTGTTCCGTGCGGGGATCGAACCAGCGACACGCAGCGCAGCACTCCAATCACTCAGCCACTGCGCCAACCGTGCCGTCAAACCAAAATTGACTTGTCCAGAATTTTTTAGCAGCGGCCTTGAGTGCATCTGCAGTCAAGGCCGCTACGATACGGCGTAGTAAAGGTGTGGTGGTATGTTACCGTTTTACGAAACAATGAAGATACGGCAAAACAATTAATTACTAAAAGGCGTGGTTTTACCACGTCACTATCACACTATCAATAATCCAAAACACTTCTAAAAAATAAAATGTATATACGAACAAAATTACGACTAAACATTTTCATTGAAGTATTTAATGTTGTGCCAAATGTTACGGAATCTGCATTGGTAAATGTATAATAGTGGTTATATAATAGTCTATGTGCGTAATAGAATTTTAGGAATTTCCTGTTTCACGAATTTTATAAGGAAAAGAGGAAAAACTACTAAAACTGAACAGGGCGTTTATAACTTCGTCTGTGACCATTTTACGAATGTTAAGGCAATTCATATTATTTTCCTATTATGATCTATTATCCTAAATGATCACAGACGCAGTTACTATTATGAAAGGTCCATTTTACGCTTTTTAACGCAATTCATATAAATTATGATCGGCTAAAGTGGCCATGCCCAACATAACATGTGGAATAATGGAATATAACTATACCGTAGTTATTTGTACGGTAAGCCGCTCGGCCTAGCTAAAATTGTTATAAGCCGACTTAAACGTGGTTCACCGATGGTAAATGCTGAACGTAACTACGTTCAACGTAACTTCGATCAATCAGCATGATCCGATGAAATGCCGAATATTATGTAGTAATTATTTCCGACCAGGTCTGTTGTTTAACTATTATTTTTGACCCCAAGCCTTTCAAAATATAGTTAGCATGTGAGCAAAATAAACTCTGTTTAGGCTTTTATTTAAATGATATGAAGGATAAATCAATGTTATACAATGTTTCTTGTCTGCGCTATTTACTGTTGAGGAATTCTATTGTGAGGATGTGAACGTGAGACGATCATGCAGGATTATATTTGATGATGATATAGTCATGTCTCTCATAAAAATATATTGCCACTAGAAGCAAAGGGGTGTGCAAAATTTTAGCTCAATCGGGGAAATTGGTTTGAAATTCAAAAGGTTTGACCAGCAGGTTTGCCTTCTAGCTTTTATATAAAAAGCCTTTCATATTACACGGTCCCAAGAGGTCGAGCAAGGAACTGGAAAGTCAAGGTGTCAAACAAGTGCCGTTTCTCGCGAACTATTCTCTTTAATTCCCAGCGCAGCTTGAGAATCTTAGCACGTATTGCAGAGCACGATTTTTACTCCACTACCCTCGAAAAATTGTATTGCGCTGGCTTGTGACAGTTGGCCCAATTTCGCAGGCGCTAATAAAGTTTATACAATTAATATCAGAGTGAAGTTACATGACAACACCGGGTGTTCAGTTTTTAACTAGCAGTTCAGTCATTCTTTGGTCGTAAAGCAACATGGTAAACTGAAGAGCCTGCAAATATAATTTTAACGTGAAAATATATTTGAGTAAAACATATTTTAATTCCGCGTTTACGCAAACATGTTGTAGTAGTTGTTACAACAACTTGTGACAAGTATGAAGTTGTTATTTTGATTACATTTTATATTTCATGCTAATAACGAGAATCGAAACTATAAATACAACGCGTCGTATCGTGTCCTGCCTGTTCTGTTATTTGAACATCACAGGAGCTGATGGATGCTACTGAAAGTGCCAGACTCGTCGCCAAATTATACTCTGGCTCAATTTGAATTGTCATCGACACGCTAAGAAGAATATATGATTATAAATATAATATATGTAGTAACTTGAAACTATATTATTACCCAATTGGCATTGTCTTAGGTATTGCAGCTTATGACTAATCACCTAAAATTACGAATGAGATGACAATATGATATTTCTACATGGGTACTCAAGTATTAAGAATTGCAAACAATATCAATAAACAATTATTTGTTCCACAAACAGTTAATTAAACAAAAACAATGATTAAATCTTGGTGGAACTCGAGTATCGTACGGGTTGCCGCAACAATAGCGCACAATAAAGGGTAGTTCAAAAATGTCTTAAGACAATTGACATAAAAGACAAATAATGTAAATAATGCAAAAGTGGCTCAAGGAACAACGCAATTGAACAAAGGAGTGGTATTCATTAATTCCAGAAATAATAAATTGACTTCGAAATTTTAGCAAATAATTATCGCTGAAGAAGACTTGAAATAGATTATAATAATATATCTAGAGGTATACATCAGTTATCGATAGAATAAACCAACTATTTTACTACTTGTTAATTTATATTTCTAAAAAAAAAGAACACAAATCAGTAGATATTTTTAAGTAAAGTCAACATCTATCTAGCCTTGCAGCTGAATACCAGTATTTTAAATGGAGCGTTGCATACGCTTTACATGTTTTTTAAGTAAAAAACATTTTTAAAGCATCACAAAAACTACTCCTCAACGCTGTCAGCTGGTAATATGTAATCAGTAGATGCTTTAATCCTTAAACCGTACTATGCCCTCTTGTCAAGTAAGTATGAATGCGATATGCGATGTAAAGCCGCTCAGCCAAGTGGTAAACGGGGCTGACTGAATAGGATGTGCCAGTCCGACTTCTGAATGCATCGCCACTCGCGGAAACCATATTAACACGCCTCAATAAATAAGGATATAAGCAGAGATGAAGTAGGTACCTCTCTACCTACTCCAAGACTGCAAAGTGGTACAATACTTGTTGCTGGTGTTCAAAATGCTGAAGTAGCATGAAGCGGGTCCTGAATAGGTCCTTCAACTCGGCAGTCACGGCTACTTACAATAGGGGAAAAGATATCTCGGGTACTAAGAATCTTGTCGAATACATTTTCTTTTAAAGTTGGCAGTGGTTTAGAAATCTTTGCTTACTGTCAAGTTGACCTGGCATAGGGAATGTAGTAACGACTCTTTTGGACTACTTTTTGGCTAACAGGAGGATGGTGAAAGGGTAGGTAATGCTGCTTTAAAAATTGTCGCTTGATGGTTAGATAACTTTTAGCTATGACCAACCTGTACTTTCTCCAGTGGAAGATACCAGAAAAACCAAACAGCGTGTATCAGAAATCTGTGTGTGTTTAATAGATATTGTATAGATCATCAAACTCGGGACTTTACGACTGTTAATTCACACGAAATCTGTTGAGAAGATGACGCATAACTATTACAATCAATTTTTTATTAAAGTTGATATTGTTTTTTTGTACCCTACCACAATGTTGTCTTGTTTGACCCTAAAGTTGACTGGTAGAGAATGCCTTGTGGCATTAAGTCCGCCTATGTATCACTATTGTGCATAAAGTTTTAATAAATAAATACAATGCTACCAACTTATTTATTTGAAATATTTTACACTGTGCAGTATTTGTTTTTATATCGATATGCCTAGCAATAAAATACCACCGAAATCCGCAACAATAAGTAAAAAGGAATTAAGTATTACGTCATAAGTTTTCGCTAGGCCGAAGTTCAGGCTAGGCTGAAAAACGCGGTGCAGTATAAAGCCGGCAGCAGTGTTGGGCGTAGTTAACTACAATTTTGTAATCTGGTTACTAACTACGATTAAAAGTAGCTAACTACATGTAGTTAAGTTACATGTAATCATAACTACATGTAGTTAACTACTTTTAATCAAACTACATTAAGTAGTTGTTAGTTTGATTGCTGCAATCGAGTAGTTATAACTACTGATTATTTAAGTTCTACGAATTTATATTTTGCAATGAAATTAACATGTAATGAGTACTAAGTAATTTAAATATGTTTTAGAATAAGGCTGCATAAAAAAAAACAGTTTATTGCACATACCTATGTTTATTTTTATGAATAATCAAATGCAAGGATTAAAGTCGTAGATATTATGTGAATTTTTCACTGAAACACTCGAAAAATACTGAAAAAAACAAATTGAAACTTTCGGCATTTTCAACGCTACATCATTTTAAATGTAGTTATAAAAAGTAATCAAGTAATCGTGATTGCAACTACAATTTGTAGTTAGTAGTTAAAATTTCTAACTACATTTTTCGATTACTATATGTAGTTAGTAGTTATGATTGCTAACTACTTTTTGTAGTCGTAGTTAGTAATCAGTAGTTAGATTACATTTTGCCCAACACTGGCCGGCAGGACAGAGAGTTGGCCCGCTACCAGCGGTTGATTGAATCTAAGTCTAATGCACAGTCAACTGCTGAACGCGGTGAACTCGAATGTTTTTGGAATTAGTAATCCTGGGAGGTATTTCTGGTGCAGGTACTAAAGGATGTTTTTTGAAGTTACCTTCAGAATATTATTATAGAAATATTCCACGTTTGACAAAAACTATAATATAACAAAATCACTGTTTAACCCGCGGGTGCTCGCGCATGGGTCGAAAAGACCCAGTACTCTAGTTTTTGTGCCATAACTGTTTTTGTATTAGATCATTCGTGTCGTCGCTCTATGTACCTTCAAGTAGCCTCACAGGCTATCTGCACACCCCACCTCAGCCAGTCCCCGTGCGGCATTTGGAAATTACGGATGTTTAAAGTGAGTATGGGTCGTTTCGACCCTTGTGCGACGTAATGCGTTAGTGTATTTTTTATTACAAAAATATTATTTTGATTTTATTTCTTCGTTGATATGTCGTCAAATCGTTTGAATTACAAGAGAATAGCAGATATTAGAAGGGGGAGATTTTGAACGTGTAATTTCGGCAGAAATTGAAGAAAATTTGGATATTGATAAATTTTCAGGCTCAGAAACTTCATTGTCCTCAACGAGTTTATCTTCAACATTCTGACAGTCTGAATTGTTGCACTATTGAGAAGATTGTTGATATTTATGATAATTAAAATGATTTTTTTAATGTTTTAGATTAAATAAAAAAAGTTAAAGTTGTTTTTTAGTTCATACATCGTAAAAAGTTAGATTTAGCAGTGATCTCTTGAATTTGGTGATTTATATTATTGTTTTTCTCTAAATAATGAACATTTATTATTTTTAAGTTTGTTTTGTTACCCTCTTTCTAAATAATTAACAAATAATTCCGAAATTTAATTAAGTTATTAAAAACAATACATTCAAAATCTGGGTCTTTTCGACCCTCGCGCGACTGTTCATGAAATAAAAGGAGACGCGAGTACCGGCGGGTTAAAACCGTAGTGTTTCATAATAACATAACGTCACGCCTGTAATCCCGAAAGAATAGTTAGAAATGTAGGTACCCATTATAACAGCCACATTTCCATAGTTATGTTTCAGTCCCATGATATAGAGGGCGAGTCAACAACAGAATAGAATAGAATAGAATACGTATTTATTCGTTAATGGACAGCAGCAACACAAAAGAGCAGCACATACATAAACAAATACAACAAACAGCTTAACAATTAATTAAACAGCTCAACTGCGCTGAGCATGCCCATAACGAAAGGGTAACCAACTCAGCAACAGCAACAGCGGTGATGGCAACAGCCATCAACCGGGCACAAATCCAGACTACGTGGCTGCTACTGAGGAAATCCGGATGGAAATATCCCAATAACACTTTGTCCGACATGGGAATCACACATGCACAGCAGTCGCGCTTGTGACCATCAGACCATCAGGGCCGACATGCCTATCATTTACTTTGGACCAAATAACTTCATTTACACACGCCTGAAATCTGTAATTACAAAATCTTGTCAATTATAGGGATGTTAACAAAAAAATCTAATTAGTTCGTCAGATAGATTTCCAAAATATATTGGACACATATTGTTTCTTTTTTAAACAAACAATGAAGACGATACAGTGCTTTGAAAACTCGCGTGACGTCATATTCTAAGACATTAGTATGACATTTCTTAGCGAGCAGTGACGTCACCACCTCCCACTCAAATCTTTGAGGCGTTTTATCTTCGTCAATTTTCATTGATTTGATAAAACAAAAAATACGTATCCAATAGTTTTCGATAATTTAACAGACGGACTAATTAGAATCATATTTTTTTTAGTCAGTAAACATCCCAATTAGTCACTCAAATATATTTCCAAAAAATAATGGACACATATTTTTTCTTATTTCACGTAAACAAAAGATGACGACGATACAGTGCTTCGAAAAGTTGTGTCAAGTCGTGTGACGTCACCAATCTAGTACGTTTTTTACCCAGAAAGTGACGTCACAAGCCCCCACAGACTCATGATTTTTGTCATGACGTGCTATTTTCGTCAATTTATATTAATTAGATAAAACAAAAAACACGTATCCAATATTTTTCGATAATCTAACAGACGGACTAATTAGATTTTTTGCTGAAATAACCTATTACATTATGATTTGTGTGTTGGACAGTACCATTATGTTACCTGCCCACAGAGGGACACCAGTAAAGCCTTAATGGGTTGACCGTTGAGTGTTTTATTGTTTTGAAGTTACTGCATTTAATGTGGTTCATTTATCCATTTTATGTGGTTTTGTGAGCCGAGTTCTAACAAGACTGTGTCGCATTTTTTTTTCTCGTTTTTGGTTAGTTTCGGTTAACAGCGTTGATGTATCGCATGCATTTTTTAAATTGTTTTTAATTCCAAATCTTGACTCTGCAATGATAAATAGGTAAAACTCCCAACCCGGAAGTCAAACCCGCAAACAAAATACCGACAGAAACTCTTCTTATTTTGATGACAAATTAAAATGAGTGTTAGTTGAGAGTAAATCCAGAACCTTACAAATTAAACCTTCCACGAAATCGGAATTCGTGCTGGTAAATGGTAATAGGCTCGCCCCCAATTACATGGGACTTGAACTGCCTACTTTAACAGCCGGAATGTGGGTGTGTTATTAGGTAGACCTCTGCCTAACCCTGCCAGGATTACAGGCGTGATGTTATGTTAAGTACAATCAAATCGTAAGCCAATACAATCCTGTAACTTTACAAAAAATCTGCTCTATCGTAGTGAAAAGATTTAAATTTAAACTCGTGCAATAAAACACTGGAACGTATGAACAGAACGATAAAGTAGCAAAAATAAAAAGGAACCAGTGTGCCCTGAGTGTGACGCAAAAAGGCAAGTCCAAATGTTTTTCGAGCGTCGCCGATTCACCAGCTTGCAATGTTTTTGGGTATGGAGTGTACATTTATTTTGTCACTAATATTTTATACTAGGATAAACTGCCTTTATTTTTGGGGGGAATTGGAGATCATCAAAATTAAATGACTCCTCCCATTCTGGGCAGAGCGGAAGGGAGTGTCAGACTTCTACTGACTAAAAACCACCCATGTTCACTCTTAGCCCTTTGTGGCAAGGCCGTGGTATCTCTTGCGAAAAACCCGCAGCCCCGACGACGGGTGGATAAACTGCCTTTGGTCGTTAGCGCAACTGCTGAGGTGATTTCCAGGTCAGATAAACTGTTATTCGGTTATTCCATTGGGCATTTCTTAGAAGTCACGGAGTAAGGAGTTCTGCCCGGCTATAGGGTCGCCCACTATTAGGTATAATTATGTAACTTAAACAACGGGTAAAAAGTGAAAAATAAAAACTTTTTAGCAAAAAATAAAATCGACTTCAAAAAAAAAAAAACACTAAAAAGTGAAAAATTAACTTTAGAAGAAAAATCAGTTTCTGATTTCATTTTTTTGATTTCATTTTTTTGGCAAAGACTAGTGTAGTTTATTTTTCACTTTTTAGTGTTTTTTTTTTAAGTCGGTTGTATTTTTTGTTAATAAGTTTTTATTTTTCACTTTTTAGTGGTTCACATGTTCATGGGTCATAATGTGGACAATGTAGTTTTTTTTTTGAGTTTTGTAGATTTTTCAAAAACCTCTTGTCCGATTTCGATAAAAAAATATGGGACCATTTGGGAAGTATACCCTTTCCAGCAAAAAAAGAATTTTTCAAATCGATTAGCAAGTGACGGAGTTATGCCCGAAAAAACATAAAAAAAAATATAAACATCTGAATTGAGAACCTCCTTCTTTTTTTAGAAGTCGGTTAAAAATATGGGTGTACTATTAGGTACACCTCTACCTAGCTATTAGCGGATTACAGTCGTGATGTGTTATGCTAAATTGTATCTATATTTTTTGGTTGTGGATGGTTAATATAATATTATCTCCGTGAACCTATGCAATCTAAAATAACTGTGGTACAATCTAATAAGAACCAGATATAACCTAAATATTCATGAAAATGTAAATAACTAGAAACAACACATAGAACAAATTGAATACCGATCAAATAAACTAGAGCGACTCCAACATCGTCTGATAATTACCGTAATTGTGAGGAAACAGACACAAACATAATTTGTTTGATAGACCAGTCCCATGAATCATGTGTTACGTATATATGTTACATTAAAATTTTAAGAAAATGCCATCAGAATTACTACGTGCAACCGTAGTCACGAAGCGTTCATTGCCTTTGAATAAAGTTCCATGGACTGACATTATAAATTACTAGCTGATGCCCGCGGCTTCACCCGCGTCAAATTATGTTTTAAAACCTTCCTCGAGAACCACTCTATCCATTGGTGAAAGCAGCATGAAAATTGGTGCAGTAGTTTTTGAGTTTATTGTGTACAGACAGACAGACGCGAAGGAGTATATTTTTTTTTCATAATAAATGTAGTGATGAAAGAAACGATGCATTTAAAAGTTATAACATGCACAAAATCACAATAAACATGGCTACGGAATGCAATAATTCGTCTGATACAGAATTCGCCACGAATGTAGTGCAACAATGCTAAGATAATGTGTGTACGTTAAAGTTTGCTTACCATATTTAGCGCGTGCAAAAATGTCTCACATTCCGCATGGATTTAGATATGATTTTCAAAAGTTTTGGCTTCAATTTCCGGGTCGGGAAAATTGTTATTGAATTTTCTATCGGTAGTTCTTCAGTTAGAGCAACCGTGGCCCAGTGGTGGCGGCCCCGACTTACGAACAGTAGGTCGTGGGTTCGAACCCAGGCAGGCACATTACTTTGTGTAATTTATTTCATCACCGCTGCTCTTAAAACGGTGAAGGCCACATGTCTTTGAACCAAAAAATTCGAAGACATGTGACATCTACCAATCCGCACTGTAGATTATAGCCCATTCCCTCTCAAAAAGAGAGGAGGCCTGTGTCCCAGCAGTGGGAATATTAATAGGCTTCAGTTTGTTGGCAATATCCCCTTAGTGTATTTGTATAAGACTCAAGCATAACTGGTGAAATGGGGGTGTAATATTAGGTAAACTTCTTCCAAACCCGTCGGATATTAAAGTATGAAAAACAAAAACAAAATGTACAACAAAACTAAAACGTGAGAATTTTTTGACGCAATAAGGCGAATCTGGTAAGTCTTTGTTCTAATTTGTATTTGCATCCAAAATACAAATTAGACGAATCGCAATAAGGCGAATCTGGTAAGTCTTTGTTCTAATTTGTATTTGCATCCAAATACAAAAAAAAAAATATAAGTCTGAACTACTTCCTCACCTAACTATTGTAGTTTTACACGCGAGCTGTTTTATTTGGCGCTAGACGGTCTTCAGGTATTTTTTTTCTACAATATTTTTAAACAGAAAATAGTTAGAGACCCTTTCGAAATTTATATTATTTTTTGTTAACTTTATGATGTTTTATATAAGTGCCAGATAAAAATGTCTTCTAAAATCTACAAGATTTAAAGTAAGGTCGGTTTCCCGGTTCTTATAGATAAAAACAATCTATCCATATAGTTACACCTATGCCTAACCCTTCTGTCAATACAGGCGTATAATGTTATAAGCTTATATTATATAAAGAAAGATGCCAAACAGATCCATACGGAGATATATACAATAGCTTTATCAAAAATTTATCGGTAAAAGGTTTCTCTAATTTGTACAATACTTACAAAAATCTCCGCATCGAATCTCAAAATATATCTCCTTTAATGAATACCAGAGTTCAATCTGCTAAAATGTTTGACGTAACCCTACAAAGTACACATTACTGAGGACGTGTTCCCTCTATTACGTTATATGTTTGCTGGGATACGATGCAAGGCTTTCTGAGATATTAAGTTATTGTTTATTGTTAAGTTATATGTTGCAGACATTTCCTGCACTAATATTTATAAATGGTTTCAAAGCTTCTAAAGTTCGTAGCCTTTATAACTTGAAAATTCCGACCCAAGGTGATGCCTAACTTAGAGTATGGGGACATTGCAGAAGAGTTACTTAAAAATAATCCCGAAAAGCATCCCATTAGTGCTAATAGCCTTGTGTAAAAATGTCAAAATACCTAAAATATTTCGTAGCATGTTTTTTGCGAATAATAACATAAAACCCTTCGGATAATATTTCTACGAATGCATACGATTTAACACTAAAAATGAGTTCCCATCGATAATTGAAAGACATTATAAAAATGCAAAATCTAAAAAAGGTTAAGTAACTGATACAAGAAATTGGAACGCAATCAAAGTAGGGAAAAAAACAATGGCTTCAAACTCGTGGACTAAACTGACTTGTAGTATACACAAAACTTCAATTCTCCCAAAGCAGTGCAGACGATATCCCAGCGAGAAATCTAGATACATTTTTACTATTCTCACTTCGCAAAAATAGGACACGAAAACCTGATGGTGACATTAATCACGAAACTTCGACTTGCACTACCGGCTTTTTAGTACCAAAGCCCGTTGAATCCAACAGATAAATATTCATGGCATCGCACGGTGTAAGCTGTGAATATTTCACAATAAGTGCACTACAAATATGGAGATATTAGTCAATCAAGCAGGCCACAGTTGTCAGCCCCCCAACCCCACTGGGGTGGAAAATAAGATCGATTCGTTATGCGAATTCGAGCGCATCGGCCATCGATAATGCAAACATTCATGGAATGCCTACCTACTTACTAATAAATGAATCGATTTGTCCATCAATTAATCCGTTTTGGTTCGGTTTCTCCTAATGTGGCTTTTCCGCATATACCTACATACAGTGAATCGTAAATGCACCAAATTTTGAATGACCTAGTTTTTACAGTGCAATGCGGATTTAAACTGAATGTCATACTGCCTTCTTTAGTCAACTAAATTTAGTGTTACAATACTTTAGATGGCATTTTTTACATAATAAGAACATGTAAGAATTCATAATCATTATCGAAAAACTCTGTTTTATCCAAATGAAAAGAGATTACAAAGTTTTGAGTCCGTGATAATAACCGTTGAAGAGTTTCCTTGTGAGGTGGCCTTCCTGGCTTTAGGATCAATTGAAACCAGATTCAATAGTGAGAGTAACCGAAAAATTATTAAAAAATGTTGGATCGGACAAACATAATTATTATAGCATACGATTTGTGCACTTATAATAAATAAGGCTCAAAATTCCATATCCGCATTATTAGTAAAGAACCTTACCTAAAATTCAGTAGCTGCACATTCAAATGTAAAACTTTTAATTAAAGATCATTGACAGAACAAAATGCAATTTCTTTCTTAAGTTAATTTGCATTCTCCAAGTGCAGGTGAACGGTGCATGGTGGCGTCCAATTCAAACTTACTACTTTATTGTCGGGAACTTGCGTCGAATGCATCGATATTGGAAGTGCGAAGGAGTCGCGATATCACGGCTTCGGTCCCAATGCCCGGCAGACTTCGAACTTACAACTTTGAGAACGTATAGGTTGTGAAAATATCGTGAGGAAACCGGCATGTCTTAGATCCAAAACATTCGAAGACATGTGACATCTGCCAATCCGCACTGGGCCCGCGTGGTGGATTATAAGCCACAGATTATAGCCCATCCCTCTCCTAGAGAAGAGGCCTGAGTCCCTGCAGTGGGAACATTATAGGCTGATGATGATGAATAGGTTGTACGATAAAATTGAATACGAGCAATGAATCAGGATGATAACATTATGTTACCTTGTACCAGCGGCTTCGCCCGCGTGGAGTTCAAATATTGTCCCACGGGATCATACTAACGAGATAAGAAGTATCCTATGTGTTAATTCAGGGTGTAAACTATCTGTGTTCTAAATTTCATCCACATCCGTTCAGTAGTTTTTGCGTGAAAGAGTAACAAACATCCATCCATCCATCCTCACAAACTTTTGCCTTTATAATATTAGTATGATTAAGTAGGAAACTCGTATTTTACTGTGATCTTTCTTTTACCTCCGAGTTTGGTCCTTTCTTTACTAGTCGATACTATTTGCACAAGGTCTTTGCCCACCAGTGGGATAGAATAGGCTTAAACAATAACAAAAACACATTGTATTGTCTAGGAGGCTATAATTCCGCGAAGTTAATGGGCTCTAAATGTCTACTTATGACGAATTATATCAATTATGGAACAAGCTATTAACTAAATTAATAGACTTCTAATAGCAAATGCGGAAGTCTTTAATAATAAATACACTTCGGCATACAAGTATTGAAAAAATCATGTTGTTTTTTAACGGAGTGTGGGCGGCAGAGGTGTAGGTACTAAATTCACGCAGAATTCACCACAATAATGCACAATAATGTACATAAAAAGAATTAATATTGTAAAGACCGATCGAATAAACAGAGCTATGAATTTATTCTCTGTTTTGTTTCTTATTATGAACGGTTGTCAACAAAGCGATTTAGAACCAGTATAGGGTGATAAATCAGCAAAAAATGTACAAGAAATTGGCATGGATGTGGTATTAAGTTAAAAGTTACGTTTGTGTGTTAATATTAGATGAAAGTTAACAATACTTCCCCTGAATTATCCGATAAACACTCCGTAGCTAGAACATCAGCTGTTGTTTTTACCGAAATCTTTTTTTTTTTTTTTTTAAACGTTGCCCCACACTAGAAATTTCTCCTGTATCGTGGGTGCATTTACAAACATTGAAAACCACATACACAAACACGCCCAGACCCGAAACAACTATCTGTAGGCCATACAGATTATCAGGAAAACAATTTTCCTGAGTATTAACGCATTTCTAAGACGTTTACACAAATAATTACACCTTATTATAACTTAATTACTAATTAAAAATACAGATTATAAAATATGGTGTTGGCAGCCCAAAATTTTTTTTTGCTCGATCTAGAAATCGAATACAGGACATCAAGCGTATTTGTTCAGCAGTAGCATTTCAAAACTCTAGACTAACTAGTTCTATTATAATTTTATATTTTCTGATAACCACTTTTTAGTAACAGTTTTGTCTCCATATATTTTCATGTTTTCTAAACCTTCTAATTAAGAACTTGAAATCCGATTTAATTGTTGACGGCAAAAATCACTTAAACTTAAAAAGCATCGCCTCTTTCTCTTTAATTAAAATCAAGTAAAATAACGAAGCAAGATTAATTTGGGGTTGCCCGCATCAAAGATACAGACACAGTGATTAAAATATAAAGGCGCTACTGTTAGAACCATTGTATCCGTATAGTTCTACTGTTCAGTTCAACTAGTAGGACTAAACGGAGAAAAAAATCCATTTAGTTCTACTATCTGCTGTATGAATTTTAATTGAACTAAACGGACAAAAAAGTTCTTTTAGTACTACTAATTTCCGGAATTATGTCCAACTGGTTGGACCACGGGGATAGGATGATCGTGTAAAACAAACATACATGCAACGCATGTTGTACTCCATGACGCGCGCTCGCTTCGCTCGCATATTACATAACACTATTGTCTTCTGTCCCCGAAGTACCGGGCCTCCGCCGGCCTCCTTCGTCGGCCTACGGCCCGGTGCCCATGCCGCCCATAAAGGATACTGTCGCGAGACGGTCGTATTATAATTTTGGTTAAAAGAGGAGGTAGTAATTGCATTGCACTTCAGCATTAATAGATAACCTTTTCCTGTTTATTACCAGTAGTTGTTCCATAGATCATACATTCAATTCCCAGAAGTACAACTAGTTGGACCAAGGAAAGAACAACTCACTGTAATTGAACCATTGGTAAAGATATTTCCCCATAGAACAACCAGTTGAACCCAGTTGAACCATGGGTAAATTTACTTCTCCGTAGTACAACCCATTGTATCCGTAAAGTTCTAATACAATGGAAATTAGTAGTACTAAAAGAACTTTTTTGTCCGTTTAGTTCAATTAAAATTCATACAGCAGAAAGTAGAACTAAATGGATTTTTTTCTCCGTTTAGTCCTACTAGTTGAACTGAACAGTAGAACTATACGGATACAAGTGTTAGAACGACCGGACTGATTGAAGATAGGGTTACTTTTAAAACAAAAAGAAATATCATGACCAAAACAGTTGAACATTTTTCTGAGCTCCATGTCGATGACTAGCTTTATTATCAGCAGGGACCGAAACCGGTATGATCAATACGGGTATTTTTTTGGTAACAACCTTTTTTTCTTTTACAGGTAATTTTAAAGGTTACCTTTATTATTAAATTGAATTCTTAACCAATATTAATACCGGTTACCGAAATCAAAATTATCCCCTATCTTACATGATTGTGCCGTCGGCAATATTCAAAGGGCGCGCATCGCCTGTGTGTGTGACAAAGAGTCGGGCAGACACACAAACTTAGGCGAACGCGAACTTTTTTCTCGTAATCAAGGTCATTTTTAGGTGTAACCTGAATAGAGGTTACATTTTTCTTCGGTCTGGTTACCCAGATAGCGGTAACCTAAGTCTGAAAAATAACCAAAATTCTTCAATACCTGTACCGTAATTAATAAAGGTTTATGGTCCCTGATCATCAGGCTTGATCATCTTCCTACCTGTGCTAGTATATGTTCTACTAAAAATGACTGCTTCGTTGGTCTAGCGGTCGAAAGCGCGACTGCTGAGCTAGTCCTGAGTTCGATTCCCGGGTCGGGCAAGTGTTATTGGGTTTTTCTATCAGGAATTGATCAGTAACAGCCACGGAGTTTGGATTTGTGTCCGGTTGATGGCAATAGGCTCGCCCCTATTACATGGGACTTAAACACAACTGTCGAAATGTGGGTGTAGGTACTATTAGGGACACCTCTGCTTATGTGTGTAAAGATAACGGTGATGTAGAGGAGTTCGAAAGATTACATACATCGGACATCGGACATAGGCCTCCCCTAGAGTGGGAGGGGTTTTGCGACGTTTAGTTCTTTTTAATTTTCATTTCATTAATATTCTTGTACTGATCCTTATCAGTCTTTTTGTTTTTGCTGTTTTTATAATTTTTTAACTACTTGTGAAAACTTGTAATTGGCCATATTGTTTTAAAAACCAAACTATTGTATCTACCTAGCTGTAAGTTTTCCTAAGATAATAAAATAAAATAATCGCCACGCTTGGCGCGGGTTGGCGATCGCAGTATGGTTGTTACAAAGGCACTGAGAACGCTGCTGCCCATTCTCTGGTAAGTCCCTTTTTTTTTTTTTTGTGGGTGGAAAATCATCAAATGACCCCCCGCGCTCTTGGGCAGAGCGAAGGGGAGTGTCAGACTTCTACTGACTAAAAACCGAACCCATGTTCCTTCTTTGCCCTTGCGTCGAGGCCACGTTATCTAGTACAAAAATCCGCGGCCCCCTACGGGCTGGTAAGTCCCTTAGTGCATGTTTACGTACAGGCGAAGCGTCGCGCGGCGCGTATTTTAATTCATACACAAGGCGATGTATGAAAACGTTAACGAATTCAAACATTGATTTTACGAGAAGCGATTCTTCTCTCGTAAGTTTAATTAAAATGCAGCGATCGTTGCGGTGGACACGCCTCTGTGTAAATAGATAGAAAAGCACGCGACGAGCCTTCAGCACGCGCCGCGCGACGCCCCGCGTCTCCGTAAACAAGCCCTTAGTCGCCTCTTACGACACCCACGTCAAAATAAGGGATGGTGCTATTCTTTACGTCACCGGACTACACGAATACATTTACATGTCAACCTATGGATTGTCGTAAGAAATATCACGTCATGAAATGTTGATTGTGCATGTCAATCACATACATTCTAAAGTTCTAAAGGCCGCACAATCACACATGTACAGTACATTGTACACAATGTGTATTGTGTGATGTCTTTGTTCCATGTCATGTACAAGCTAATGTACATCGTCCGAACATGTTTGGATAGTTACCCTAATTAGGTAGATACCATAAAGGAATTGTAGTCGGTAGTAATAAATGGTAGCAATATTCCTTTTTGTTCTTAATATATATTATATTTGTTGTCTTCAGTTCAGAATTCTTTACTTGGACGAGCCTGGCTATGTCTGGCTTTTGTTCAGACGAAGGACGTTCTACAGGACAGATTTTTCATTAGTAATATGAAAAGATCACTGTCTTCCTATACACAGGATCCGTTTGTATTTTCTCTTATTACTTACGACGAATCATAACTGTCCTTTTCCATGTATTAGGTTTTTTTTTTCAGTATTGTATTCTAAGCCATTTTTGTTCAGTGGTTAGGGAATAGCGTGGCGGACTTGTCTCATTAAAAAAAGCCTTTTTTGTTAAGGACCCTGAAACTAAGGAACTTGTCAGGCTTTATCGAATGTCCGAACTATTTATTCTTCGGAAAAATACGTAAAGAATTTATAAAAAAAAAAAGTAAACTTCGTTTGTTATGCCTGATGGTGAGGCAGAGACTCCAGGCTGCTACTGAGTAGTTCCGGTTGATAAAAATCTAATAATACTCTTTCTGCCCCAGAATCGAACCCCAGACCTCAAGTTCAGAAGAAGCACTTGCGACCACTAGACCTACGAGACAGTAAGTCTAACCAAAGTTATGTACTTGCATAGTTGTTGTTACGTTTTTGACTATTTCTAATGAAAGTCACCTTGATTAGTTAAGGCGGGGTTGCAGTACTTTTTAAGATTTTTGAACCTTTGAAAATCGAACTAAATACCTACGAGTTTTTTAATAAATAAAAATCATTACATAAACATTGAACATACTCTCAAGTAAATCGTAAAGATAGATGCGATGATCATTTTTTTTATCAAACATGACTCTAAATCACAATTTTAAACGTGTACCTACTGCTAAGGCATTTCATCATGAATTTATTTATATGAAAGTTATATCATTAGATAGAACTTTTAATTTTGAAGTAAATGTTGAAAACATATTGTATAATTTCTGTATCATTTTTCTCCAAGAAGAAAAAAACAGTCAAAATTTAGGCATTATATCGCTCGCCGGGCAGTGCCCCCGCACGGCCCGCACTGAATTACATATGACTTTAATCCAAACTCGATTAAAATCGTATCATCATATCAATAAAAACATTTACCTAAATATTAAAATGAATACTAACTATGCCCGCTTATACAGAATGTTACGTAACAGTAAGTCACAAAAGCCGTACATGTTACAGGCTGATCTTCAACAAGTCGCGCAGAAGTCAGGCTTGCCAATGACCTTGACCTGGTGCCAAGTATATCTGGTTGCCATACAAACACCAGGTACAGTGACTAGCATCAATATATATATTTTATATTCAAGGGCAAGTGTTGGTTTTTTCCGTAAGGATTTTTTCTGTAGCTTATGGTGGAAACGGATCCCGGGATCTGTGGAGACAACTCGCCGGGATCCGTGTTTAATCAAATCCCGGGGTTGGTGGAGACATCACCAGCCACGTGGTCTGGATTTGTACAAAGTTACTTAATGGCAAAAATCTTGCGTCCTATTACAGGGACCTTAAACATAATTGGTGGAATATGCGGGCACTTTAGGTATACATCTGCCTGACCCTTCAGGGATTTCAGGCGTGATGTTATGTTATGTTCAAGCACAAAGTACAGAGGTGGACTTAATGCCATAGACATTTTCTAGCAGTCAACCTTTAGGTGATGTAGAGACAATCAGTGGTACGTTTATTTCTGAAAATAATTTCATACATAGACAGACCATATCTGAAAATCAGAACACGTGTTGATAAAATTCAAAAGAGGTTTTCTCCTAAAATAACGTAACAGGCTTTATGCCTGTATGGTACGAAATACCACATACACCACATACACATATACATTTATACACACATATACATTTTGCCAGTTATATTTAAGTCCCATCATTAAAAAAGAGAAAATTTTCAATAAAAACGTTACGTTCGGAATGGTTGTTTTTGTTATTTTTTTAATATTTTGTCTATTAATCTTTTCGTAGCGAATTTCTCGTGAAACAAAAATTTCAACTTTTAAATGAGTCATTTTTCGTAACACCTTCCGAAATTCATACTATAGCAACCGAATAAAATGACAAGCAAAACAGTCGGGAAAAATGATTTTCACGTACATAATATTGGGAGAAGTGTGTACATAAAGGTGGTCGTGACTGTACCAGTTTGCATGTAAAAGTACGACAAGGCATCGATCTTCCGGCTAATCTCTCACCTGTAAGGATTCTTCACTCTACAATGGAGAATAGTAAATTATGGTACAAGTGTGTAATGTTGGTAATTACCGCTGAGGCGCCATTATTAACCCGAGCCGTCAGGTGAGGGTCTTAAGAGAGCCGAGGACGGTACGGTTACGTTTTTCAACACACTTGTGAAGAAAATAATACTAAAAAGTCATCTTCAACAGTTAAAACGAGTTCTGAAATTCTTTTCACAATAGCGGGAAAAATTATTCGGTTTTCCTATGCGCGCGCATCTACAGTTCGACCAACTTATCTGTCCAGGCGGGAAATCACGGAACTAAATAATAGGTAAATGTGCTAAGTTTGACGTAGCGATGAATTTTTCTTGACCAGTGGCGCCACCATGAACTTCATACTTAAAATGGTCATACTGTAACAATGGCGATCGGCCATAGACTAAAAGAATAAGGTTTCTTTATTTAAAAAAAAAGTTATATTCATTACAAAAGTATATTATTTGAGTGAAATTTTCATTTAATAAAAACGTAGATACAAGTTGAAATTATCTATTTAAATTCAAAGTTGCATGATATGAGCAATTATAGCCACTTTATGAGCAAGTGTGTTGAAAATTAAATTAAACGATACCAAGCTGTTATTTTTCTGAATAACTAAGATTTATAATGATATTGACGGAACAACTTACATGGCGAAATGTGAGTGTACTATTAAGTACACTTCTGTCTTAACCTTCAGGGAAGACAGGCGTGATGTTATAATGTTACTGCGAAAATCACAAAAACGAGGAATGTATAAAATTATCAGGCTATTTCATCTTTTAAAATAATCTAAATGCTCCGTGAACTATCCCAGCCCTGGGTAAGAAATAGGACAGGTGTCCTACTATGACGTCTTAAAACAGTCCTAACTTATTCTACACCAGTGTGGAAACGTGACAGAATTATACAGGGTGTCTAGCGCCATCTCTTTTCCACACTGGATTAAGAATAAGTTAGGACTGTTTTAAGACGTCATAGTAGGGCCCCTGCAACTGAAATATACTTTGTGGAAGAGTGCAATTCCGCTTTGCCTGCTAAGGTAATCGAAGAAGAAGAATGCTCAGTAATTTCGACAACTCAACCAATGAGGCAGTTCAACGTTATCTCGAATAAATGAAATATGCGAATCTGTCTGCTGTCCCACAACTGAGCAAATCGGGTCACCTATGTTGTTTCGAACGCCGCTGTTGCGACACACGCTGCTGCGAATTATTTTTCCACTACCTCACAGAAGCTCACGGACGGAATGAAGTATTCGCGAAAGACACTGTTTCGAAAAACATTTTCACTGCCTCGTACGCTGGAATGCTTGTGACCCGAGCAAATCATCATCATCATCAGTTGTCTAGTACCCATAACACAAGCTCTGCTTAGCTTGGGACTAGATGGCGTTGTGTGATAGTTGTGGAATATTATTATTATTATTATATTATTATCTACCTAATCTTTTCCCAACCATGTTGGGGTCGGTATCGAGTCTAACCAGATGCTGCTGAATACCATAATATTACATCTGACTTCAACAACCCAACTAGTAGGTACTGGATAATACAATACCCTTTACGACTGGTAGTCAGATTTTCGGGTCACTGACTACCAAAACTCACTTTAATATGTAAGGGTAAAGATCGGCCCCACCGGAGTGTTCCCACGTTGCCGTCGTGGTGGGGCTTGCGTGTCTCAATGACCCTTGGGGCTCTGCCGGTAGATATACTCATGCCGGAAAGGCCCAAGGCGAGAGACCAGACAAAGAGGGACACGCGGGGGGCGCACCGCCCGGGGACGTGAACAGTGTTCGGGTTCTCGGGCGGTGTGCCTGTCGCAGGAGGAAACCCTACTCGCTGCTCTCTGGTTCGCGTCTGCTCATCAGACGTGACTGTGAGGGCAGCGAGTAGGCTGAGGGAGGAAGTTTGTAGGGGAGAGGGACCACACCCTTAAAAAGGAAAACAAAAAATATGGATAAGACTAGCGCAATAGAACTACCCCAGGGCGGTACCAGCTGCACAGCAGCTGGAGAATCCGCCACGTCTCCTTCGGAGGCGTCAAGCCCCTCGTATTCTGGGGGGGGCAACGTCAGTCCCATACCGCATGCCAGTGGCAACACTGGCAACATGAGCCGAGGAGGCTCCCGGTCCGGAAGTGTTGGGTCCGGTAATAGTGTTGAGGAGAGTGCACCTGACAAGATGTCGGGTAAGTGCCGGGAGAAGGCTCTCGGCAAACTTTGGGAGGGGAGTCGCTTGAGCGACTCGGGGTCGGATTCTGACTCCGGGTCGTTCGCTAGCCTGGCGGGCTCCGGTCGCGAGGTTTCGGGGGCTGCTGAGGAAAACGCAGAGCGTTTCCTTAAGCGGCCCAGAGCCGGAGCCGGAGCCGAGGAGTCGTCGTCCGGCGGATCGGACCGATTAACCTCGGCCCGAAAAATCCCTCGGGGAAGGCGTGCCGCTTCCCTGGAGGCTGCCCGGCGAGCCAAGGGGGACGCCGGAGAAGGGCTCCATCTTGGCCGAAAGGTCACCTCGTCGTCGTCTTCTGGCGGCGAGACGGAGACCGGTGGAGAGCGCGGTGAGCCTGGTGAGCCAGAGACCGGTGTTGAGGCCAACACTGGTGGAGACCAGGTCACCGGCGGCGGCTCCGTTGGTGAGCGCCTGGCCGGGTTTGCGGAGTTCGTGGGGGCCGCTATACATGGCGTCTCCCTAAAGAGGACCAACGAGTCCAAGAAGGCCGCGATCGCCGCGGCCTCGGCCTCCATTGTGGCGGCAGCGGAGGCGCTGGGTGGTGGACCTCCGTCGGACGAGGTGTCCGTTCTGCGGGCGGAGGTCACCCGCCAGGCGGTCGCCATAAAGCGTCTCCAGAAGGAGAACGCGAGGCTCCAGGCGAACCTGGCCAAGCTTCGAGGAGCCTGCCCTGAGGAGGTGCCTCAAGACGGGCGCGGGCAAAGCCAGCCCCTGGCTGCCGGGGACCGGGACCTGAACCTGGTTCTGCAGAGGCTGGCTGACCTGGAGAGGGGGCACTCCCTCTTGGAGGGCATTGTTCTTCGGCCCTCCCTGGGGGCGAAGTCCTATGCGGACGCGGCAGCCGGTAACCCTAAGGCAGGGCCACCCAGCCAGCCTGAAGGCGGGGCTCAGCCAGGTGGGAAGCCGGCCCCAGCGCCACCGCGTAAGACGGCTGCCCCTCAGAAGGGCAAGGCGGGACCCGCTCCGAAGGGCAAGGTGCCTGCCCCGGCGAAGGGTAAGGCGTCCGCACCGGAGAAGGACAAGGAGCCTACCCCTCCAAAGTGCAAGGCGGCCCAGAAGAAGAAGAAGGGCAAGGCACCCCCTCCACCCCCTGAGCCTTCCGAGGGCGAGTCAGGTTGGGAGGTGGCCGGGGAAAAGCGGCGGGAGCAAAAGGCTGCCCAAAAAGCCAGGCGGAGAGAACGCAAGCGCCGGCAGAAAAAGCGGAGCGCTGCGGCGCGGCTCCGTGCCCCGAAAAACGCGGCTGTAGTGGTAACGCTGCAGCCAAACGCGGTTAGTAAGGGCATGGAGTACGGAGGCGTTATAGACGGGCTGAAGAAGAAGGTGAACCTCGAAGAGCTCGGGATCATCGGGGGCCTCCGAGTTCGACCCACCGCTACAGGGGCTCGATTGTTGGAGCTCCCCGAGGGTTCGAGCGCCTCGTCGGCGGACGCTCTGGCTGAAAAGTTCAGGGCGTACCTAAATGCAGACGAGGTCCGGGTGTCCAGGCCCATCAAGTGCGCAAGCCTGCGCATCGTGGGTCTGGACGACTCGGTCTCCGAGGAGGAGGTGTTGGCTGCCGTCACCGCGGCTGGAGGGTGCTCTGCCGAGCAGGTCAAGGCGGGCACCCTGCGCCCGGACCGCGAAGGCATGCTGACTGTAACGGTCAGCTGCCCTGTGACGGTGGCGAAGACGATTGCGGAGGGCCGCACCCTCAAGGTGGGCTGGTCGAGGGCGCAGGTCAAGCTCCTGGAGCCCAGACCTCTGAGGTGCTTTCGCTGCCACGTGGGGCAGCACGTAGGGTGCCGATGCACCTCGGAGGTGGACCGCAGCGAACTATGCTTCCGCTGCGGTCAGCCCGGTCACTGGGCTGCGGCTTGCCTGGCCACGCCGCACTGCGACGCATGTGCGGCGGCTGGGAAGCCGGCCGAGCACCGGGCAGGGAGCAAGGCCTGCGCTCCACCCGCCAAGGCCAGGGGAAAAGGGAGGCCCTCCGCCACCACCCCCACCGTCGCCAACGCCGAGGCCGCTGCCGCTGCCGCCGCCGCCGCTGCCGCCGCCGCCGCTGCTGCCGCGGCCGCCGCTGCCGCCAAAGCCGCTGCCGCCAAAGCCGCTGCCGCTAAAGCCGCTGCTGCCAAAGCCGCTGCCGCCAAGCCTGAGGAGGCCCTGCAGGGGGCTGAAATGGACTGCCATTAATTAATGGCCCCATTAAGCCTCCTCCAGGCGAATATCAACCACTGCGCCTGCGCTCAGGATCTGTTGCTCCAGAGCATGGCGCAGTGGTCGATCAACATCGCCGTGGTCGCTGAGCCCTATTTCGTCCCGCCCAGGCCAGACTGGGTGGAGGACCTCAGTGGCTCAGTGACCATCATTGCGTCGGCCGCCGCCGGCACCCCGGCCCTTGAAATGGTCAGGAAGGGTCAGGGGTGCGTAGCAGCACGGTTCGGGGAGATAGTAGTGGCGGGAGTCTACTTCTCTCCGAGCCGAACTCTCGCCGAGTTCCAAAACTCCCTCAGGGAGTTGAGTGTCGTCATCGGAGGCTATTCCCTTCCCGTACTTGTGCTCGGGGACTTCAATGCCAAGAACTTGGCTTGGGGTTCTCGTTACACGGATGTGCGGGGTAGGATGGTCGAGTGCTGGGCTCTGGAAACAGGCCTGGACATCCTGAACCGGGGTTCTGTGGCCACGTGTGTGCGGATGCGGGGCGAGTCGGTGGTGGACATCTCGTTCGCCAGCCCCGCTCTGTCGCAGCGTGTCGCTGACTGGCGCGTCATGGAGGGGGTGGAGACCTACTCCGACCACCGGTATATCCGGTTTGAGGTCTCTGCCCAGTCCCCAAGCGCGCCGGTCCCGCAGACCCCGAGTGGTCCGCGTTGGGCGCTGAAGCAGCTGGACCGGAAGCTCCTCCTGGAGGCCGCGATCGTGTGGTCCTGGGGGTCATCCCCAGCCAGGCCCGCCGACGTCAACACCGAGGCGGCTTGGTTCCAGGAGGCCATGTCCGAGATATGCGACATGGCAATGCCCCGAGTCCGGCCAGGAAGCGCCCGGCGTCAGGTGTACTGGTGGTCGCAAGAGCTGTCGCACCTGCGTCAGCAGTGTGTGGTGGCGCGGCGCCGGTACACCAGGCATCGCAGGCGCCGCATTCGTCCTCCGAATGCGGAAGCCGTGGAGGCGGAGCTGTATGAAGGGTACAGAGCGGCGAAGACCGCCCTCTCCGAGGCTCGTCGGCGGGCCAAGGATCAGGCCCGCGAGGAGATGCTGGAGACTCTCAACAGAGATCCGTGGGGGCGCCCTTATAAGGTGGTGCGGAATCAACTCCGCACCCGGGGCCCCCCGCTGACGCAGAGTCTCCGGCCTGAGCTCGTGGAGGACGTGGTGAGCGTTCTGTTCCCTTCGCGAGGGGAGCATCGTCCCCCGCCAATGGCTCCGCCACCTGCGGTGCCGGAAGCGGACCAATCAGGATCTGATGACGACATTCCGGAGGTGACTGGGGTAGACCTGAGAGTGGCGGTACGGAGGCTTAAGGCCAAAAATACCGCCCCGGGGCCCGATGGCTTGCCTGGCAAAGCCTGGGCCCTGGCCTCAGAGGCTCTTGGGCCCCGACTGGAGGGGTTCTTCAGCGCGTGCATGGAGAGAGGCCAGTTCCCGCGTCGTTGGAAGACGGGGAAGCTGGTCCTCATTCAGAAGCCCGGGCGCCCTGCGGACTCGCCGTCCGCATACCGGCCCATTGTGCTGCTCGACGAGGTGGGCAAGCTCTTTGAAAGAGTAATTGCAAACCGCTTCGCCGAGCACCTTGAGGGAATGGGTCCGGATCTTGCGGAACACCAGTTCGGTTTCCGCAAGAGGCGCTCGACGGTGGACGCCATCATGCGCGTGAGAGCCCTCACGACGGGGGATGCGGTCTCTCGGGGCGGTGTGGTCCTGGCGGTGTCTCTCGACATCGCCAACGCCTTCAACACCATGCCCTGGAGCTGCATCAGGGAGGCACTCCGGTATCACCGGGTGCCGGCCTACCTTCGTCGTGTAGTCGGGGACTATCTGACAGACAGGGCTGTCATCTACCCTGGTCAAGACGGACAGTGGAACCGGCGAGAGATGTCGTGCGGTGTTCCGCAGGGTTCGGTTCTGGGGCCGCCCCTGTGGAACATCGGTTACGACTGGGTGCTGCGTGCCGACCTCCCTGACGGCGTCAGCGTCGTCTGCTACGCGGACGATACGCTGGTGCTGGCACGGGGGGAGTCGCACGAGGCGGCGGCCGCGAACATGACACGCGGGGTTGCGATAGTCGTTGAGAGGATCCGGCAGCTGGGTCTCGAGGTGGCACTTCACAAGTCGGAGGCCATGGGCTTCCATGGACGTGGGAATGTGCTACCGTCGGGATCCCAGCTAATGGTGGGAGGGGTTCCCATCGGCGTCGAGTGTACTTTGAAGTACCTAGGACTCGTCCTCGACAGCCGGTGGAACTTCGTGGAGCATTTCCGACGTTTGGCTCCCAGACTGGAGCGGGCTGCGGCTGCCTTTAGGTGGCTCTTGCCCAATCTGGGGGGGCCAAACGCCTCCTGCCGTAGGCTGTATGCGGGGATCGTGCGGTCCATGGCCCTTTACGGGGCCCCGGTGTGGGCGCGTGCCGTGAGGAAGCGGGCCGTCCACTACCTGAACGCGCCCCAAAAGGTCATGGCCGTAAGGCTTGTCCGCGGGTACCGCACGATCTCCCGCGAGGCGGCGATTCTCCTTGCCGGATTGCCGCCGTGGGATCTGGAGGCGATAGTCCTCGCGCGCCTACATGAGTGGCGCGCGGAGGCGCTACACCGGGGGGTCACTCTGCTGCCGCGGCACATTGCTGCGCAGCGGACAGACCTCCGGTGCGATCTCATGGCGGCATGGAGACAGCGACTGTCGCAACCCAGCGCAGGGCACGCCACGATAGTGGCGGTAAGTCCCCTCTTTGAGGAGTGGCTGGAGAGGCGCCACGGCGCCCTCACCTACCGTCTGACGCAGGTCCTCACCGGACACGGGTGTTTCGGGAGGTACCTGCACCGAATCAGGCGGGAGGAAACGCCCGGATGCTTCCACTGCGAGGATCGACCGGAGGACACGGTGGAGCACACTGTGGAGGTGTGCCCTGCTTGGGCGGAGCCCCGCCGTGTTCTCGTAGCGGCGATCGGCGGCGGTGACCTCTCGCGTCCGGCCCTGGTGCAAGCCATGGTCCGGAGCGAGGAGGAATGGGACGCCGTCGCCTCCTTCTGCGAAGCAGTGATGCTAGCGAAGGAGGTGGCGGAACGAGGGAGGGAGAGAACCTCTCAACGTCCCAGCCGCCGCGGAAGGCGCTCCGGGCGTCGGGGGTCACGCGATGACCTCCGGCCACCGTAGACGCGGGCCTGTGGACGGTGAGTAACGGGCTAGCTCGCCGTCCGGCCGTCGTCATGACGGCAACAGACCGTGTCGGCGGCGCGTACGTGTTCCACGCGCGCCTCAAAGAGATGTCAGCAAGGAGGGGCCCGCAAGGGCCGACGCCCGTCGGGGCTGCGGATATCGAAAAGTTACCGCGGCTCCGACACAAGGGCGAGGAAGAGGGAACATGGGTTGGTTTTTAGTCAGTAGAAGTCTGACACTCCCCTTCGCTCTGCCCAAGAGCGGGGGGGGGTTATTCGATGATTTTCCACCCACCAAAAAAAAAAAAAAAAAAAAAAAGGGTAAAGATCGGGGCTCACACCTCAGTGTCTGCCCCAATCAGGACCCTGTAGCAAACTTTTAAACACACCTGATTTTACACCTGAAACTCTCAGAACCAATTGATTAAACGGAAGTTAGTGAAAGTTCTCAAGAATCTCCGGTGATTAACACCAAGTTTAAATCCTGTTTGATGACGCCAATTGACGGTTTGATAACTTCCCCGTGGAGAAGCACCAAGTTTCTGATCTTATGATCTGTTGGTATATTTTATGTACTTCTTCACATAACCCCGGTTCAAAACCAGGATAGCACCAATTTGACAATACCGTACTTTCCTCCCGCTCTGGGCAGAACTGTAGGGAATATCAGACTACTACTGACTAAAAACCACCCATGTTCCTTCTAAGCCCTTTGTTTCGAGGCCGCGGTTTCTTTTTCGAACAACCCGCAACCCCGACGGGGCCCACAGCCCCGACTTTTAACTAAGATATCAGGGATGTGAGTGCCGTATTGTCCAATACTGACTGGGTTTTCGACGTCTGATAGGCAGTCGCACCATGTAAAATACTGATATTCAGCTACATACGGTATGATTACAAGCCGATCTCAATAAGTTGGGAAAAGGCTGTTGAAATAATCAACGATGTGAGAACATCAATACAAAGAAAATTTTGTGTGGACACCTAAATTTATAATCTGGGACAGGAGCCCAGCCGACCACTAGACCTGCGAAGTAATACACCCAATTTAAGATACGATTCCAAATTAATATCGAAGCAATATTTATACGAGTTAAATAGATAATAAAATATCTTTCATGAAAATATATCACTAGCAATTGATTCATTATTGAAAATCCGGCGGCGCTTCGACATCGAATTCACGTAGCGGACGGTTGTAAGTGAAATTGATCGATTTATGTGATTATTTAAATGCAATTGAATGTAAAAGGATGTTGTGGCTCTTTCATAAAATAATGTAATATTTAAATAATATAATACCTGTAGTAAATGTTTTGCCAGTTATTTTTAAATATGACTTCTGTATTACGTTAAATAAAAATGAAACCAATACAGTAGGCGAAAATTGCTTCTAAACGTTGTTAAGTGTATACATTTTGGTGCTTCTTATTATACCATCTAATGTTCGCTAAACATATTATACGTATGATGCATCAACCTAGTACATATCCCGTCCATCTATACTTATCTATACTTCTATACTAATATTATAAAGAGGTAAAGTTTGTGTGTTTGTATATTTGTTAAATTGTAAGGGGTAATCTTGGGATCTACTGAACCGATTTTAAAAATTCTTTCGCCAATAGAAAGCCACATTATTGCTGAGTGTCATAGGCTACTTTTTATGCCTGTATTCCCACGGGAACGGGATCTACGCGGGTGAAACCGCGGGACGTCCGCTAGTCATACTATAATTCCCAAACCACTGTAACTCCTGTAAGCCAGAATCAACGAATCAACAGTGGCAACCACCAGAAAAGTGCCGAGAAAATGAAGCTCGACGAAGCCCCAGAGAAACGATTTAACTGTCTTGGATCCCGCAACGAAATTAATCAGAAAATAATAGCGGAGAAGTAGGAAAAACATAATTTCCACTTCCCTCCATATCAGCAGGAGACAGAATTAGAAAGATACATAGATTCCGAGGCTACCTGAGAAGTTTCTAATGTAAAAACCCTATGCCCGACCCGGTAATCGAACCAAGAACTCTATGACCAGCAGTAACACTTGCGACCTGTCAACAGTGTTAAGATAGTAAACTTAAACCGCCTTATTAATAAAAATTGTTGAACCTGGTTTAACTTACGCTTAGTTTATCTCGCATGTCGTCTCACTTCAAACATATTCAAAAGAAAGTGACGGCATGCTAGATAAACCAAACGTAAGTTAAACCAGGTTTAACTATTTTTATTAATAAGGCGGATAAGGTATAACATTGTACTGTCCTTGTTAGGATCAAGTTTTGGCATCAGGGAATTTGTAATATGGGTTCGAATAAAATATTATTATATGACATTAATCCCTAAGGAACCAACCGTATGGAAATATACCTCTGTTTCTCGGTAATACAGCGACCTTTACTTGGAATAAAATTTATAGTTTTATTGTGTTTAACGTCTATTTATAGACATATGACAGTATAAGGAAAGTTGAATAACTGGGATAAGCTCGTCTCAAAGCGAAGTTTAATGTTATTAAAAGCGTTTCGTTCTACGCTGAATTGAAAACGTCCAGTTATTCGTCAGTCAGTAAAGAATAACCGCCTTATTACAAAACGTAGTTAAACCTGGTTTAACTTAGACTTGGTTTACCTCGCATGACGTCTCACTTCAATAATATTCAAAAGAAAGTGACAGCATGCGAGATAAACCAGGTCTAAGTTAAACCAGGTTTAACTACCTTTTGTAATAAGGCGGTAAAAGTCTAGGCTACCAGCGATACCTATCTACTTATGTATAAGACTAAACACTAACCGCCTTATTAATAAAAATAGTTAAACCTGGTTTAACTTACGTTTGGTTTATCTCGCATGCCGACACTTTCTTTTGAATATTTTTGAAGTGAGACGGCATGCGAGATAAACCAAGCGTAAGTTAAACCAGGTTTAACTATTTTTATTAATAAGGCGGTAAATGCCGTACTCAGGCAGCTTTAATGATAACTTAGGCGATCACTTAGTAACGGTTTTGACCGTTTTGTCATACAAAAGTATGTCAAATCTTCACTAAGTGACGGATTAAGTTATCATATAATATCTCTTGAGTAACGCAGTAAGTACCTTTATGACTAGACTAGCTTTTGCCAGAGACTTCGCCCGCGTGAAAATGACGATTTTCCATACAAACTTTCATCCCCTATTTAACTCCCTTAGGGGATGAATTTCGAAAAATCCTTCCTTATTCCTTGTCCACATTATAAAGGGAACCTCTGTGCAAAATTTCAGCTTTCTAGGTCCAAGGGTTTGGGCTGGGCGTTGATGAGTCAGTAAGTCAATCAGTTATTCAGTCAGTCAGGACTTCTCTTTTTATTTATATAGATTAAACCTGAACCCTTAACTAGAGTTTTTAGAATTATTTAGAGTTGTCCCGGATACCTGTAGCGTTGTCAAAAAGAAAAATAAACACACCTAGTCAATATTGCTACATCAAAAATATTTGTAGTCAGCAAAGAATCTCATATAATATTTGTACAATAATATTACAGATTATTTTCATCACTACGAACTCTAAACGTATTGGATCGGAAATACGGTATTCCCTCGTCGTTGAAAAAGATATTGTGATTGGTTTTTTTTTCAATTCGAAAGTATTTCCCTTCCAGCTAGTTGATGAAAAGAATAAGGTTGGTTGCTCACTAAATGCTATAATACCTATCCATTTTATTTTGTTTGCGAAGGAGTCTTTGGTCAATTGGACCCCCCACTCGAACTGGACCCACGAGTGCAGTCGAAACAATCACATTTTAAATTATTTTATTTTTCATAGTTTTATTGTGCGTCCAGTTACAAGCAGGTTCAGTTGACAAAAGACTTGAAGCTGCATCTAAGTGCATGTTTACGTACCAGGCGGGGCGTCGCTCGGCGCGTGCTGCGTTTTTAATTCAAACACATGGCGATGTATGGAAAAATTAACGATTTCAATCGTCGATTTTACGAGAAGCTATTTTCGCACGTTAGTTTAAAATGCAGCGTTTGTTGCGGTGGAATCGTCTCTCAGTAAATTAATAAAAAAACACGAGACGAGCCTTCTGCACGCGTCGCACGACGCCCCGCGTCTCTGTAAACGAGCCGGCGCATTTATTGGAACGGACAGCATTTAATCTAATTAATGATACAGGAACCTTGTCTAGTTGGCGCAAACGTGACCGCTGAGCATGAGTCCCATGTTCGATTACCGGGTCGGCCCTTTGATTAGATTTTTCTATTAGAAACTCAGTAGCAGTAATGGAGTCTGGATCAGTGTTCGGTTGATGGCAATAGGCTCGCCCTTTTTCACATGGGACTTAAACATAACTGGCGAAATGTGGGTGGACTATTAGGTACCTACATCTCTGCGTAACTCTCCGGAGATTAAATGCGTTATGTTATATTATGAAATACATACTAACAATTCAAACGGACGGTTATTAGATAATCTACCACAGTCTTCGACATCATAGTTTTCCACCAAGAACATCTCTGTAGCAGCCCTAAGTCATTAATTGTGCTCGGTCGATGGCTTACCTTCATCATATTGGACTTAAGAGGAAACATGGGTTGCGAATTCTCTATACAAATGATTTCCTCTTTTTTCTTCGTTCAATTTTTTTTTTCATTTTTACTCCTGTAGACACATCCATATTATTTTTATTATTATTTATTCTTCTCATTTTATCTGCGATCAGTTGTCTAGCTATAATCAGATGTGGTCTTCGTTTGAGATTTAATTATTATTTCTTTATTTATCATAATACATTTTTAAATCATATTTTAATATTCCTATACAAAATAATATAAAAAAACATTTAAAAATATAAAAAATAGTAGCCCAGCGGTATCGGGAACTGGGTCCAATTATTATAATTATTAGCCACTAAATAAGTACAGAAAATAATTATAAGCGTCCAAAATGACCAAAAAATGCTTGCCCTTGCTTTCGCATTCTACGGGGGCAGGATTGACAATAGCTTTTTCAAAAATACCTATCTTTTTGCTTTGTTTCCTCTTAAATGTAATTGGTGTAATGTGGTCGTAGTGTAAGTACAGTTTCGAGCACTGCATGTACACCTCTGCCCAAACCCTCAGGGATTCACGTCGTGATGTCAAATTATGTAACAATAGACTAGTCGCCCTGTCTCAATAATCCTCATTATTATGTCTACAACAAAACAAGAATCAATACTTATTTGTTATGTTGACATAAAAATCGTAATATTATGGATGTGTGCCAAAAACTGTCCTGTTTTTTTTCATAGGCAGACTGTGCCGCCAGTACGAATTATTACATCAAATAAGGGGAATATTTCCCTAGATTAGTATGTATAATTGAAGAAAATAATGGTAGTAAATGGCAATCGTGGATCGTGATAGTCTATTGCGATACATTAACGAATAATAGACGTGACGTTGCGTTGGAAGGCCTCCCACTAGGTGGACCGATGACCTAGTGAAGGTTGCGGGGACCCGCTGGATGCCAGACAGATGGGGCCGGTCAATGTGACTCTTGGAGGAGGCCTATGTCCAGCAGTGGACGTCTTTCGACTGAAAGTATGATTGAAATGAACGAATAATAGCAGTAATAGTGTAATGTTGTGACCGTCGGACTGACAAGTAAAAAGTCCCAAGTTGGGACCCAAGAAACACACCTCTGATTTTTCAGATTCAATTGCGGATTGTATAATTTTTTCCATTGTTACGTAAAACACCGTGAAACCAGTAAGTATGCCTGAGAAATATTGACGAAACAAATATTTGTATGGCCAACAGATAGTTGTTTCGGGTCTGGGTGTTTGTGAATGTGAGTTTAAATGTTTGTAAACGCACCCACGATACAGGAGAAATTCCTAGTGTGGGGCAACGTTTTTAATAAAAGAAAGACTAAATCTCTGACACCACGCTAAGCATTGGTGTCACCAATAGATATTATTCGTTCGACGAAGAAAGATGTTTCAGTTGTTTCTGCTCAGAGGGCCCGTAATCCACCAAAGCGGAGATGTGCCAAGCGGAGAGGAGATTGCCAAATTCGACCAATCACAGGAAGGGCAAAAGACCAGATGTAACTGTGATTGGTCGAATTTGGCACATCTCCTCTCCGCTTGGCACATCTCCGCTTTGGTGGATTACGGGCCTAAACAGTGGCCTCATTACCTACGTTTTATAATAGAGATGTGTAAAAATGTTTGTAAAAACCTATTTGCAAAATAAACGTCATTTATCATATAGGATACTATCCACCGGCCCTGGCTTTGCACGGGTGCAATGTAGATATAAAACTTCTTCTTGATTCAATCTAGCTTTTACTGCAAACTGAATTAAATCCGTTGAGTAGTTTAACAGATCTAAGCGTACAAACATCGGGAGCGTCTTTGTTTTATATTACAAAAAGAAGATAAAGAAGAAATAATGAAATTCAAAAAAATATTGCTTCAACTTAGGCAAAAGCGTATGTCAATCATGTTGAAGCTTTTTATAACAACACAAAATGATCTGAAAGCTTCTCTAGGCCCTTTGATGAACTCAGAGGGTTTTTAATTCACTAAATATCAGCACCATTTAAATAATAATAACTTCGAGTTATTATCATAACGACGGTAAAATATTTTAATGAGATTCTAGGTTCGAGGAAAAACGGATACTTCGCTTTGAATGTTATTTTTCTAACAGACAACTGAGAAAAAACAACCATTGGATATCATTTATTATGATACAATAAATTAAATAAAAAGGAAAACTGAAAACAAATATTTTTATTGCAATCGAGGGACCTGATGTGAAGAATTGATCCACCGAACTGTCTCCCGACTGCAATAAAAACGTTAATTTTCAGTTTTTTTAGTTTACTTTTTGACATGGAATGTTTGTAGTGTTTTTTTATTTTTTTTTAAAATTATTTACTTCAATTTCATACCTTTTAGTGATAAAGCGGTATATACTATAGCCCATAATAATATGAACAAAAAATAGACATAAATTACTTTGATAATTTCATATTAAAGGATACTAGCTTTTGCCAGCGGTTTCGCCCGCGTGAAAATGACGATTTTCCATACAAACTCATCCCCTATTTAACTCCCTTAGGGGTTGAATTTCGAAAAATTCTTCCTTATTCCTTGTCTACATTATAAAGGGAACCTCTGTGCAAAATTTCAGCTTTCTAGGTCCAAGGGTTTGGGCTGGGCGTTGATGAGTCAGTCAGTCAGTCAGTCAGTCATGACTTCTCTTTCTATTTATATAGATAGAAAGGTTGCACAAGAATAATAACAGAAGCATAAACCTCTGCCTTCCCCTTTAAAACATACATATATTATTTTATTTTAAACAGTAGCATTCCACCGAAATAATTGTGTGTGTGTGTGAAACCGTTAGCTGAGTCAATAGACACAATACGTCCAACATTTGGTTCCCATATTTGAGCTGAAACATTGTTTCCAATGTAAATTTGAAGTGGCGCAGTAAAAGTTAGGAATATTGTGATGTGGGAACTTTTACATCAAACTTTTAATGCACTAGTGTTTTCTATAAAATAAATGTCGAAAACATTAGTGCTTGTATGGGTTAAATTATGATTCGCGATCGTAACAAAAATAAATGTACATACTACTTACAGAATCATAATCATTTGATTTTCTTAGATTTAAAATTGGCATTTAGAGTAATAAGAAGTCATCTCGTCAATTTAGTAGAATAGTCGGCAATAGAAAAATAAAATAACGGTACGTTTACTAAGATAATTAGGTTTAAATGAACTAGGTCAAAAATAGAACAGAAAACGGACATAAAGAAAATTGGTCGGCAATCTGTGACCAACTTTAACGATTTTATCTCCCTTAGGTATATAACGTTTGTGCCAAAAATATAAAAGCCTCGACAGTAACCTACATTCTATGCCCTAATTCAGAATAACTTCACAATTTTAAATGCCCTATAAATAGGACTACGCAAGTACTTGAAGCAGGTTTCTATTTATAAAACGTTTTAAAATGTAATACTTATTATTAACAGTGTAATACTTGTTGTATTTTTTTTGTTATTTTCAATAATAGAATTAATTCTGAATGATAAAGAGCCCGAGGCTAAATAATACGGGTCGATATTCAAGCTTGCTAAGGTTGGTCCTTGGATGGGAGACCACTAAATACATAACCAAGTTTCCTCAGAAAAGAAAAACAAGGTTAAATTAAATACATCGCACCTCTAAGTACAAATAGTCAAAGAGCTAGATGAAACATTTACTAAATAGACTGCAGACGAATAGCGCTCCAGAGCGTTCCCAAATATTTGCCAAGACAGGTTCCTTCTAATTAGATGCCGGAGTTTCAAACTTATGGTATCACTCTGTTTAGCTATACACGTTCATTTTATAGAGTTGCTAATGTTATCACGAAATATCCGTGGGAAAAGTTTTAGAGCACCTCTAAATTATATTTAAAAGCGTGGGGTGATTCATATGTTCTATAAGTTTGTCTCTTTTACCATAATAATATTTTTGATAATATAGTATGTAAAAAGTAGTCATAATCTAAGCATTCTGTATATTAAGGCGACACTAAATGCCAGCGACCTTGAGCGAATGGCCACCCACATTTCATTTTTTTACTCTAAAATCAAATTTGAAAAATTCGAAACACTATCATGCTAGTAAATAACCTGTAGTATTTTTAAAATAAATTTTCATGAATCTAGGCTTGATAAATTAAGAGAATTACTGATTAAATATAAAAGTGGCCTTAATCAGTAATTCTCTTAATTTATCAAGTCTAGAAACATGAAAGTGATTTTAAAAATACTACAGGTTATTTACTAGCATGATAGTGTTTTGGATTTTTCTGATATGATTTTAGAGTAAAAAAATAAAATGTTGGTTGCGCTAATTTCGGTGCCATGCTGTTAGCGCCTTAATACGGTAGAGACATTGGCAAAACGTTTGGTGGGAACAGACTTATTTTATTTTGACAACGATTATGTACCTATATCTCTGACGTAGTAAACTCTTGATTTACTCGATATGTTTACAAACAAATGGACCGTTATTTTGCAATATTACACACAATCAACTCTAAAAAACACATAAATGAGCATTCTCGTCTTCAAGTATTAAATTACTGAAAGCCTAATAAACGATAAACAAATGATAATGATCATTTGTTTATCGTTTACAGGAAAGGTTTATTTAATTGATTTATTAAATTTTGTTTTTTTTTTAAGATTATACACTGGAAATTGTATTAAAATGTTAATATTAATAAAATAGTAATATTTAATACTGGGATCGTAAAAATGTTGAATAGGTATTATATTTCACATACCTTTCGAAATCAGGCTGTGCCACAATATTTTAAACTATTAGTAATTAAATAGTAAATTAATCAGTAATGTAAAAATGCTACCGATTTTTATCATGTAGAAATTGTTGACATATCTTTGAAAATATTAGAATTGTTCAAATTTCAATGAAGAAAGTTGAAAAACTTAGTAATATTTATCGAAGCGGGCCTTCGCCCCGCGCAGGAGGGTTAACAAAGAGAGAAGATTCCAAGGTCACTAGGATTATCGATGTTAGCGGGACTTCTCCGTCCATGTTTTGGTAACCTTTTTCTGATATAAGTACCTGCGTTGGTAAGTGGTAAGTGCACAAGGATTAAAGGACACTTATGATGTATTGTTAGCCCAAGATTAGGTTCTTAACAGATTACGTAATCCTAACCAATCGGGACTACAGTATAGACAACGGACTTTGGACTTTCCCTCGAACTTATTAGCCTTCATTCAATTATTCATTTTGAAGTATCTTATTATTTGGTGGCACACAAACTCCTGGTGAAGGTTGCGGGGATCCGCTGGATGCGAGACGCACGGGACCGGTCAATGTGGCGACACTTAGGGGAGGCCTATGTCCAGCAGTGGACGTCTTTCGGCTGAAATGATGATGATGACACAAATTCAGCACGTACCTATATCTCGGTAAAAGCTTGAAGCATTCCTTAGCATTTCTTTAGAAACTAGCTTTATCTTTTTTTTTTTGTTTTGGGTGACCGACATTTTGACAATTCAAAAGCGCTTGTGCGTTACTGATTTGAGCTTGTTCCTTATTAATAGTACATTATGATATAAGTGCGGTAAGTTGAAAATTACAGCCGAGGCGATATTGCTAGCTCGAGCCGTAGGCGAGGGCTACAAGAGAGCAGAGGCTGTAATTATCAAAGCGCACGTATGTCATACGACGTTTTATAACACATTTGCGAGGAAATAAATAAAACTCGGACTTTCTTAAACGAATAAATCTTTTATTTGTTCACAAATTAGCGATGCGCGGGCATCAGTGCTTTTTTTTTTAAGGCAACGGTACAAAAACAGCCAGTATTACTAATAAAGTAAATTAATATTTTTTTGTTTCTGTTACAGATGTAATTTACTGTCAAAATGAATTAAATTAAAGAATTAAATGTTTATTTTTTATATTTTATCTCCCAAAGTTAATTTTATTCATAAAATATTGACCACTTTTCTGACATAAAAACTTTTTGATTTGCTTTCTTTGCTTTTTTTTTCTTAAGATTTAAAAAAGTACCGTTGGTATTAGACGGAGCATGATAAACCGTACGTGTTACCTTATTAGAAAGAAACTCGTGCGTTTTACTTTACGATTACGCACAAGTACGTAATGACATACATTACGATATTGAAATTGGTGAAATAAGAGGCCCTTTACGAGCAAATGTGTTATAAATATACCTTACGTATTTATGCCCTTATTTCTACTTTTTTATTTTATATCGAATGTTTAACCATTTTTTAGGGCCTCTCGCATGTCAGCCTATGAGGCCGGCCTCAGCTTAACCGGAGAAATTCTGTGGATGTCAGGAGTGTAAGTGTAAGGCCTCCAGTCAGGGCGTAAAAACTTATAGACTAAGTAGGTAAACCATAACTCGAGTTAAATATTCGTCTATAAAGTACCGTTTGACTCCTCACGTTTGGTATCACATGTGTTACCGAATTTCATGTTCGGGACCGTGTCGAGACTTTAAAAATTCATGGGTAGCGGCACATCGCCTCCCAAACTGCAAGTTACACTACACTCTTGGAGTTTAAAACTAGTGCGAGATAGTTTTCAGAATGTTTCTACCAGGCTTTAATATGTCCTTAATTCTAAAGAAAAAGTTTTGATTTCTCTTTACCTTGTTTTTTTCCAAGTTTTCTTGTAGGTTTTATATCAAGGGCGTTCTTGTTTTGGGTGGCATAAATTATGATTTGTTTCGTTGTTTAAAAAAAAATCCGTGTCATATTGTGTGTGTGAGATCAAACAGTTGTGTCCCCCAATCTGGGTCACAATTTTTCTCATTCTGGATCGTTGACACTATCCGAGTACTGATACGTTCGTAACAAAAACCCAGAAGACAAACTCGTTTCAAAAACCCAAAGCAGATAACACTCTAAAACTTGAAATATCCGTTGAAGAGCGCTCCAAGCCCCAGCTTCGCCTGAACTCGATATACTCTCACACACTAGCAAAAGATAAGTTTTCTTTGATACTCGTTCGAGTATACACAGTGATCCGTCTTTTTCTCGGTTCCAACTCAGTATTAACTTCCATAAAGTATTTCTCCACCGAACATAAGCGAACTTAATATCAAAAGCGAGAAAATTATGCAAACAACACGCGGCTGCTTTGTGATGTAAATAATGTATGTATTTTTCTTGTTTAGTCAAATGTCTTACTTATCGGTTGTCGGTAATGTCAAGGTCAAGTTTACTATTAAACCCCACAAATAGCTTAGATGGAATAGGTAATGTCGTTTCTATGAAAAAGGAATTTGTTTGGAGAGATACGACTGATATTACTTAAATAACGTACAAATTATGTCCGACGTTTATTTTGCTGTGAATCTTTTATGATAAATCTATTGACTGCACGGTAAAGATATTTTAGAACGCCATCGCTTCGGATTTTATAGGTATTTTATGACTCGATATCGCAACGATGAAATGATTAACGCTACCAGGTGGGCTCTCCGGTCGAGTATAGGTAGACAAATGCTTGATTTCCGATTTTATTTATTTTTAAAATGTGGACGTCACTGTGATATATCAAGGCGCTGGACTGGTGCCCTAAGGTCCCGCTAACGTTGGCACGTCGCCAGAACTGAGGGTTCCACTGAGCAAAATACGCCACCATCGGATAGGAAGTAGCTACATTAAATATACGCGTTTTAATGGAGGTTGTTGAGTTATTATTTTATTCTGCCGGCTTTGCGGTTCCGCAGCGCGCCAATATGCCTTGTGTTATAGTTAAATGTTACGTCACGGAGCGGTAAGTTGGCGTTATTCAGTTTAATGGTGCTCCAGAAAATATAATCGTTCTCGTGACGTAATCTTAAAGATTTTCGGGGAGAGGCCGTGACGTAACAAGAACAATTGTTTTTGACAGGAGTGATGGCTTTTATTACGCGATTTTATGTTTCTTTGTGTTCTCTTTATTGTTGATTTTTTTAGCTCTGTTGAGCGATTTTGTTATCTACTTTTTCAGATTCTATAATTATAAAGTACTAGCGGATGTCCCGCGGTTTTACCCGCGTAGTTCCCGTTCCCGTGGGAATACAGGGATAAAAAGTAGCCTATGTTACTCGTGGATAATGTAGCTTTCGAATGGTGAAAGAATTTTTAAAAACGGTCCAGTAGTTTTTAAGCCTATTCATTACAACCAAACAAACAAAGTTTTCCTCTTTATAATATTAGTATAGATTAATTGGCAGATTAACTCTAAATCTGCATCATCTTACCGGACAAAGCCCATTGGCAGAATTTATAAAAAAATACCCTCACAATACGACCTTCATTAGTTTCATAAATAACAAATCCGCTGACACTAGAAACCACTGTGCGGAAGTTACAATGCAATCTGAGCGTATTGCACCGTTTATATCTCTTTGTGGTATTCGCCGGCCATCGGACGGCTGCTGTCCGACAGCCGTAACTTTGTATGTAATCGACGTCGTTGGCGTTGATTCAACTTAACCAATAATGGCATTTTCTATCACAGAGGGTTTGCTCCGCTAGACTTACCTACAGCTGGTTGTGATGTTCAATTGTTTTGTAAACAAAAGTACCTATTTTCTTAGGTGTATTTTATTTTTTGTGTTTACTCTGTTGTTTATTATCTTGTTTATTCTGTTTATTGGTGAGGTTCTTTAGATAGGTGGGTGAGGTTCTTCAGAGAGGTGCATCGTACTCGCAACCGGTGGGCATGTGTGACCAGGTGTATGAATGTGGACGAAGCAAAAGGAGTATGTAAGGATCGTAGCAAGTGGCGTTATAGTTGCTGCCTTTTCCCTTGTATGTAATAACAAGAAAGAAAGAAGAAGAGACAGAAAACATTTATTTAGCACATGCCACAAGTGCACATAACAAGCGAAGGTAGGATAAGTCTTAGTAGTAAAAGGTGCAATGCAACGCATGCAGGGTACAGCTAACTACCTGTTGTACAGACGCCAGCATGTCAAGCTACCCGAAACTGTCAAATTTTCCCACCGAACCTTGAACCTAATGCTCTAGAAATAAAGTCGAAAATCTATCAAAGAAATCTGACAGATTGTAGTAGCTTGATGTGCTGGCGTCTGTACTACAGATGTCATCAAAAACATTTTGATTTACAAAAAATATTTGACAGTTGTCATTTTCTTTCCGGCAAATGACATCTTATACAACCATATGTGCGTGTCCTAGCTGCAATCCTATTTTTACTCTCTCAAGCTCGTTTAAACTTTTTCCTCTTATATTTTTCTTTTCTATTAAGTTCTCAGCGGGTGTGGAGACAGCTAACGTTTGTGAACACACCTCGCCTTATTGGTTCGTGTTTTCATTAGGAATGGTAATCGATCCTGGTTTGTGGAGACACTCAGACACACCGCTGTGTCGAAGCGTTCAAAGATTTGGACGATTTTGTCTACCTATTTAATTTCTCGTTTTTATTGCATGAAATTATTTGAAATTCAAATGGTTTCTTCTGTAATTTTACTCCTTATACTATGGTTTTTTATGATGTTTATTCAATCTGGATTTGAATCTTTAAGCTAAGAGGACTAGAGTGACTGTTATTTTCATCTCTATGTATTTGTTACGGTTATTATACATAAACTAGAACTGTGCCCGGTTGATGGCAATAGGCGCACCCCCCAGTATATGGAATTAAACATAACTGGAAAAATGTTGGTGTGTATTTATTTATTTGTTTATTAGGGACAAAAAAACAGTTACATGTTAAGTTTTACAATAAATTATGATTCGTTACACAAATAGGTAAACATATAACCCACACCATTGTCCACGGATTATTAAATGAACAAGTAAGTAACGGAAATGTATTTACCAAAATGTCTTGTTATGTTTAATTAATCGAATATAATTTAAGATCGCGGTGAAAGAGAATCTATTGCTAGGGTTTTAAATTTAATACTAGAAAGGGAGAATATATCTATGTCGATGAAGTGTGCGTTATAGGCCTCCACAAGTTGACGAAGAGGCACTCGTGCCCCGGCGTTAGTCCTGCATGAATCTACATGGAACAACCGGGGCACGCGCGCCGCCCGTCTGATTACAGTTCTAGGTACTGTATAGCACAATTTATTTGTGATTTCACTACAGTCAAATCTATTGTGACACAAACCATGCAGCATCATGGCCCCCAAAAGTAATCGCCGAGATTCCAAACTTAAAACATTATATTGCTTTAATAACTGTGTGTAAGGAATCCTCGAATGGTAACATTTGTAGTTTACAGTACGTAGAAACTTTTTCTGTACTAATTCCAATTTAAAGTTATATTTGTCATAGTACGGATTCCAAATAGGAATCGCGTATTCTAATTGAGATCTTATCAAAGCTTTATATAATAGCAGAAAAGTAGAGGGTCGCACGAAGTCTTTCGTAGATCTCATGACGAAACCATACATCCGAAAGGCTTTATTTATGATATTCTCTATATGTAAGTCAAAGTGCAAACACGAATCAATTGTCACACCAAGGTCGCGAACGGAATCTACTACATTTAAATTATGGTTATTCAATTTATACGTACAATTAAGTTTCTTTTTGTTTTTAGTAAAGGATATACTGTGACATTTCGGAAGGCTAAGAAAGAGTTTGTTTTTTTTACAGTAGGTATCAAGTCTTTGAAGATCCTCTTGGAGCAATATGCAGTCATGGATTTTTTGGCAGGCTTTGTAAATTTTTACATCATCGGCATACAACAAAAAATTTGAATTAACAAAACATTGTTTTATGTCGTTTATATATAGGATAAAAAGCAAAGGACCCAAAATAGACCCTTGAGGAACCCCCGACCTGACAGTTACAATTTCAGAATCAAATCCATTAATAACGACCTTTTGTGTCCTGTTATAAATATATGATGCAAACCATCGAAGTAAATTGCCTCGAATACCGTTGTAGGCTAGCTTTTCCAGAAGAATTGTATGATCCACCTTGTCAAAAGCTTTCCGAAAGTCAGTGTACACAGCGTCTACCTGAACTCTGTTATCCATATTTTCAAATAGAAAGTTAGCAAATATCATTAAATTGGTAGTTGTCGAACGCCGTTTAACAAATCCATGTTGTTCGGGTATAATAAGGTCATGTAATTGAGGATAAAGAGCACTGTGCACAAGTCTCTCAAAAAGCTTCGACAACGTGGAAATAATAGATATGGGACGATAATTCTCCACATTGTCCTTGTCTCCACTTTTATAAACAGGTGTAACAAATGCTCGCTTCCACACGGTGGGAAAGACACCATCCTGTAGACATTTATTGAAGATTAAGTACAACGCAGTATAGATAACATCTGCTGTTTTTATAAAAAGACAGGTGGAAGACCATCGGGGCCAGATCCCTTCGATGAGTCCAGTGATTTGACTGCTCTGTGTATTACTTCTTTTGCGAGGTAAATATCGGGTATACAAGCAGATCTATCGTGGATTTTGTTTGATGGTGCCCAAGTCTCAGGATCAAACGTGGACGGCTCATAGACAGATGCAAAAAAAGTAGAAAACAAATTACATATATCAGTAGGGTTATCAGACAAAGTGTTTTTCAGATACATATTGGCTGGGTAGTTAGTCTTGCCCTTTCTATTGGATACATATGTCCAAAAATACTTAACGCTTTTAGGTATACTATCTTCGACTGAATTCATATATTTTCTGAAACAATTAACAGATTCATCCTGAAACAGTTTACGGTAACTCGCGAAGTGGTTATAATCGCACTGGTTTTGATATATTTTCCACTTTATCCACGCTCGTTCTTTACTTTTAAATGTACGGATCAAAGAGGGTGTAAACCAAACAGGAAATTGTGAATTTTTAACCCGAGTTAGTGGAACGTGATGTCTAATTATCCCATATAACGTGTCATAGAAAGTGTTGACAACCTGTTCAGCGGACAGATGAGCGAATTTGGAGTCCCAATCTATAGAAGCGAGTTCTGCATTAATCTCGGTATAATTGGCCTTATGATAGTTGTACCTAGGTACGGAACGGCATTTCATAGGGGTAAATTGCATTTTGAGATCCACAAACACAGAAAAAGGAGGATGGTGTGTGTCAGCCGGAAGTAGTGACGTACACGGAACAGTCTGACAATCAATATTGGTGATAAACAAATCAAGTATACGTCCGAGATTATTTCTAGTCTTATTGTATTGCGAACCGTTAATTAATGACATGAAATTTGATATTAGCTGGCCGCTTGACGTTGTGGTATCTGCTACTGCAAAATTGCCCTGATCCAACCATTTTATATCGGGCAAGTTGAAATCTCCAACAACAAAAAATGACTCGGTAGTAGAATTATTGGCAATCAGATGCAACATATCTAAATATTGCCTGTATATTGCATCAGTAGTGCGAGGCGGTATGTACGCTACACTGATGACGTGGTGTTTATGAGACTGAGATGCAGGTAACTGAACCACGAGCTGTTCAACGCAAGCATGGGTAAACTGTGTCACAAGCGCAGTTGGTCGCAGCCCACGAAGTGTGGCTATTAAGACACCCCCACCCTCACGTTTATGTGTCGCAGAACGGTCACGATCACATCTAAATATTGTATAGCGATCATCAATAAACTCGCTATCGTGAATGCTAGGAATGAGCCAGGTTTCAGTAAGTATGATTACGTCATAGGAACACGACATGATGTTCATATAAAGCGTGTGCAACTTAGTACGAATTCCTCTACAATTCTGGTAATATATCAGAAAATTATTAGTAGCCATTGATAACAATTAATATTAAAGCATAAACAAATGAATACAGCAATATAAAAAATTACGCCCAACAATTTGACATTACAAATATAGTAGAACCAGAAATTACAACTGTTCGTTTTCACTTTGGCCCTAAATGATGCTATGATCAGCAACACTATGTGATAAGACATAGATTTTAGACGAGGCATATTACAGACAATAAAATATAATTTAAAGGGTAGATAACCGATAATATAAAAAATCAAGGTGTATAAAACTAATAACATACAGACATGGATGAATGAAACTTCCACACATAAACACAACATGTACACATAGATTGACATAGACACATAAATCGAGGTAGGTCGAAGAAATGAACACGTAGTAAATCTAAATTGCCCATTTGGTATATTATTAAACACCAGTCTTCTCATTGGCAATAATCTTTTTGAGATCACTTTCGGAGCGCACAGCAAAGGCCGCCATCCCATCTCTCTCACGTACAAGGATCGTGGCATTCTTAATCCACACGTATTTAAAACCACGTTTTCCAGCAACTTCTTTACACATACGAAATAAGGCCTTATTTTTCAAGGTAAGATGTTCGTTAATATAAACTTGCAAGGTAGCGCCTGAAATCCCCAATTCGTCGGATTTGAGACTCTTCTTTTTACGGTAGGCGCTTAGTAAATTGTCACGAAGAATTCGTGATTTCAACTTTACTATGACATTTTTAGGCTTGATATCTCCTTGTCGTGCATGGGGGACCCTATTTAAGGATATAATGTCTTGCTGGGATACAGGGAAGCCTACAGCCGTACCAATAGACTGCACTATAGTAAGCAGATTTTCATTGCGCTTATCAGGCAAGTTACATATTTCTATGTTACACTGGCGTGCTTGTTGCTCCATTGCGTCGATTTTCGCCTCCAATATTGCGACGGTGTGCTCACTATTGGTATTTTCCAAATCACACAGACGCCTTTCATAACTTATTCGCTCTAGTTCCAGTTTTTCAAGTCGGGTTTTCATGTCCTCATAACTTGCATTAATGAATGAAATAGATTTCTCAATTTCAAGATTGGACTTCTGGATTGAAGTGTTCTGCAGCTTCAGTTCAGCCACCTCGGACACTAATTTCTTGAGGATGATGTCTTGGTCGCTTTTCCAAGACAGCAACATAGTTTTAAGTTCATCAAATTGATTTGGCTCAATATAACTCTCGTCGCCCCGAAAGCGTTTGACGGGTCTTGTGGTGATGTTGGCTAAGTTATCATCGACGGTTGTTACGGATGCAGCCATGTCCACAGAAAGATCAGGTTCTGATTGCGTTTCATGTATGGGCTGTGTGTTCGCCGACCTGGCAGGAGGCGAGCGCGCGGGACGTGGCATAGCTGACAAACAATGCAGTATTCAGAGCTAAATAAAAAAGCTAGGAAAAGCACTGAGGCGATAAAATAGGGCAGCTAGTTGATTGCGAATCGCTACTTTCGACCGTCGCACAGTTGTCCGCTTGGCGCGTTGCGCAAACACTCCGCCTCGTCACCACTCAACCGCGCGGGCGCCGCCGGTTCGAATCCAGCCAAATGTAATTATTTTTGAGCGTTTTTAAAAGTGATTTTTAAAACACTATATGGTCTATGAGCTGACAGAAATTCGATGTCCCGCTCTAACTCCGCCTACTGGGCGTGAACACTCGATATAGTCTCTGCAGGAGTAACAAGGAATCCAAAAAAGCAACGTCCACCAATCACAGCACTAGAATCCGTAAACTTAACAAAATTCACTGCGCGATGCGTAACACGTCCGTGCGCATACACGTACAAGAGCTCACTGTGTAGTACATCTTTGTCTTACGAATCGGGATTGCACGCCTGATGATATGTTATTACACTAAAAATATTAATAATCTCTTGAAAAAGCCCAACCATACAAATTAAACATACCGTTACCACCAAAATTATCATAATTAAAAAAACGTGTGGCACTCGTAGACTGCCGCGGTAAAGCTATTGCATAGCGATTTTTATCAAAAGCAAATAATTAATTATTTAATTTGACAACCTCAGTTGACAACCTTGTTATTTTCCGTAACCATAGCAACCTGGTTGAAAATTTCGTTACGGAATTTCTGGATTCGCTCTCCACGCTCAAGGCCCGCGATAGAAGCTATGCAATAGCTTAATAAATTAACCAATCACAATCAGTTATCACATTGCTACACTCATCATCATTCTCCTGCCCTTATTCCAATTCATTTGTGGTCAGCGCAGCATGTCTTCTTCTTCCATACTTCTCTGTTTCTCGTCATCTCATGAGACACCTCCTTTCTTACCATATCATTCTTAACACAGTCCATCCATCGTTTCTTTGGTCTTCCTCTACTCTTGTACCCATCCACAGTCATATTCAAGACCTTCCTCACTACATTCTCCTCATTCCTCTGCATCACATGCCCATACCACGACAACCGATTTCCACACAACTTTTCAGTCACCGGCGCCACTTTAATAATAATAACTCAGCAATCATTGTGCCGATAGTCGTTACAGCCAATGGCTTAATTGCCAAGAGCCTCGACCAACACCTGAGAAGACTCTCGTTAGGCAGCTGGATAAAGGGCTTGATACAGAGAGCGGTACTCCTGGACACGGCTCGTATTGTTAGGGCTACAATTTTTTTTTTTTTATGAGGATTATTTAAAAAATGTAATAAGTTTGTGTAAAGATAAATAAAGGAAATAATAATAAATTTATTTACTCAAACAAACAGATTGTAGTATCATGGTTATAGAAATAGAAATATATTATGATTATATATATATGATTGCTGTGCTACCAGTTATGTCGAAAATAATGGAGAAAATTATAAATAAACAACTAGTAAAATACCTAAACAAATACAACATATTAGCAAATAATCAGTACGGATTCAAAAAAGGAGTATCCACTGAAGATGCAGTCCTAGACCTATCTGAACTTGTGGCAAGAAAATTAGACAGCCAACATAAATGCTTGGGTTTATTCCTCGACTTAACAAAAGCGTTTGACACAGTCTCTGTTCCCACCCTTCTATCCAAGTTGCAAAGCATCGGCATACGAGGCATTGTTCTTGATCTCTTCAAAAGTTACTTGATAGACCGAAAAATATGTGTAAAAATAGGACCACATATTAGTGCTGATGAGACAATGTCATACGGAGTCCCGCAGGGTAGCGTTCTTGGCCCAACGCTCTTTCTACTCTACATCAATGACTTGTGCACTCTTACTTTAACATCTGCCAATATATTTACTTATGCCGATGATACGGCCATTGTTGTACATGGGAAAAACTGGGCCCAGGTGAAAAAGAATGCTGAAGGATCCTTGAAAATAGTCATGGAATGGCTCCGCAAAAATCTCCTTACCCTGAACCTTCAAAAAACAAATTTCATCCCGTTTTCTATTCATGCAAGCACGAAACCCCCAAACATGTACTCAATTAGAGCTCACACGTGCCAGGACACAGCAACTTGCTCCTGTATAGCGCTTCCCTCAGTGGCATCGGTAAAATATTTGGGCGTAATAATCGATGAAGGCTTGAAATGGACCAAGCATATTGAGTCTACTGCCGGCAGAGTCAGGAAAACCATACATATTTTCAAGTCATTAAGGCATTCTGGTGACTCAGAAACCTTAAAAATGGTTTACACTGCACTTTGCCAGTCCATCATCGGTTATTGTATTCTTGCTTGGGGAGGATCGGCCAAAACAAAGTTCCTTGAGCTGGAGCGTGCGCAAAGGGCGGTACTTAAGGTTATGTCGAAAAAGCCTTTTCGCTATCCGACCCATGAGCTTTACACCGAGCTCAAACTTCTAACTGTGAGACAATTATTTGTACTCCGAACCACAATCTCGAAACATAGCCAAGTTTCTCTCCCAGACTTTAACAAACGTGGTCACAGAATACTTTGCCCAATCCCGGGGCATAGAACTGCCTTCGCTAGAAGACAGCAGTATGTCCAGAGCTCTCTTGTCTTTAGAAATATTAGTAAGACCATCCAAATAGCAAGTTTAAGCAAACACGAAGCAAAGACTAGGCTGAAAGACATGTTGTACCTCTTGAACTACACTCAAACTGAGGAACTATTAACTACTCACACATAACTCACAACTTTCCATCTAAAACGCGTAACACAATTCATAAACCACGCAAACAATGAATTGTTTCGTCTTACACCCGTCACTACCATACTCACATACATAGGCACCACATATCATACTCACATAACACAAAAAAACACCTATCTCCCAGTCACACACACACACATACACACACACACTCACTCACATACACAATGCAAACAATCATACGCTTTCCATACACACAAACAGAATTCCAACACACAGTAATTTTATATCCTTCAATGTTATGTTATGTTAAGTTTTTCTTTTCTTTTTAAAATTTAATTTTACGTTTTTTTTTATAATTAGTTTTTAACATAGTAACATGGTACTCTTTCGAATAATAATAAGCTTACCAGCTCTCAAGTTCCATAAGGTATATTGTGTCCAAGTGGCAGTAGAACACTGACTCTTAAGTCACAGGTTTCCCTAGTTTAAGAGTCAGGGTTTCAGCTTTTGTACGCCTTAACTATTGTGAACCTTGTTAAATATTAAGCATATATTGTAAGGATTTGTATCAATAAAGTATTATTATTATTATTCTCTTTATTTATTTTTCTTACATACTAATTTACATTTTTAAATATTTGTTATTATTATTATTATTATAATATATATAGTGGAATATATTCGCGTAACACCGCACATCCCCCTAAGCATTCTCATCCCAGCCACATGTAATTTTTTTTTTTTTTAAACGTTGTGGGGACACTAAAAAAAATGCAAATGCCTTTCATTCATCATACACTATTCTCCACAATAAAAAAACAGATACAAATTAAATTTAAACAAATAAATTGATACCTATCTAAATGAATTAATTGCAAGCTCTTGTTCAAACGGTTGATAATTTTATATGTGACAATATTAATTACAGGTAAATACCGCGTAAACGGGATCCCGTGATATGTTGCAGCTTATCCAATCAACGCGCATATCAATTAGCTTATTTATTTATCTAGTATTCAATTAGCTTACATTTAATTAGCTGTGTTTTGTAAAAAAAAAATGTGCAGCTACGTAGGCTGGGCAGATCACGATGATGATGATATTTAATTAGACATAAACACAAACTGCTCTCAATCTACACAAGTAAAGATTAACCGCCTTATTCATAAAAATAGTTAAGAGTTGTTTAACTTAAGCTTGGTTTATCTCGCATGCCGTCTCACTTCAATAATATTCAAATGAAAGTGACGGCATGCGAGATAAACCAAGCTTAAGTTAAACAACTCTTAACTATTTTTATGAATAAGGCGGCTAGTCATTATTATAAACATGACATTATTCTACTGCTTACGTTTGATTGCTCTCAAACAAAAAAAAAACTAAGTATAACAAGCAAATCGCGAGCAGGAAATAAACTAAAATTCAACCATGATTGAAATACCGACTTCCATAATTGAAGCCGGTAGTATTAAACGGACTCGACTATAAAAATAATAAAAGAAAAATAAAAACGAAAGCGGACTATTGCATTTCTCGCAGGGTTAAACTCTGGTATTATTTGCCTTTTTAAAACCAACCTGTTGTTTGCGCTTAGTAGCATTATTAAGAATATTCTTTTGATATTAGAATTGTCTTTGGTAGCACATTTTACAAAGATACTCGTTAAACTTTTCCACTTATCAGTTTATTGTTTCGGTCAAGAAAACAACCGTTTCAGTTTAGATCCTGGGGTGGGATATTTTCTAATATATTTAAATGTTTAAGGTGTAATATTATTAGATAGAAAATTGCTAATAAAATATTCAGGGCAGGTACTTCACGACATGAAAGCCTAAACAATATCGACAAACGTCTAACCGTGTAAACAAAAAGCCCATTGCCCGACAAGAAACTACATAAGTAGGTACGTAAATGACATGTGTACTTTTTTTGAAACATTGGCTCAAGCCGGAAAACCTCAACGATCGCAAGAAGAAAAAATATTTTCCTCGCATGTAAATAACCGTCCAACCTTACCCTCATTTCATATCATGCCAGCAGAAAATAGGGCCGCACATGCAGGAATCGTTAAGATATAACCTTCTCATTTGCTATTCAGCCCGTTCGTTATTCTTCCTAGAGTTGACACTATTCATTCCAAGTTTAAAACTGCGACGGAATGAATGCTAACTACCTCATAATACCGTAATACTGTGCTCTATTCAGAACTTTACACCGAAACGTTTTTGTTTATATAATTGTGACGATTTTAATTGGGTTATTTGAGTCGTGGGGCGGTGGTTGACCCGTTTCTTACAGCCCGGTTGGTAGCGATGGTTTTCATCGTGGTATTATGTACTTCTTTTCATTTTTTTTGTTTGGAAAAAGTTGATGAGATGATGCTAATTGCGTTTTGTGATGTTGCAGGTTCCGTTGACTTCAAAATTGAATTACCTTTCGAACAATATTCGTTGTAATAAGCATTTTAGTACCAACTACAGAATCACTTGGCTTCAAATGATTCTATAAATAGACAACGCGGTAATAATTATGTAGGTAAGCTATACTGGTGCTAGAAAGGTAAAAGTAAAGTTTTCGTAGAAATACGAAACCCTTTGAAAGCTCCACTCTCTCCTAGGTCTGGGTAGGGTACGTAGCATCCTTGACGAAGCTGAAAGGGACTTGGACACCATCCGTTCGTCATTGCCATAATTTTTTGTTCTAGACCTAGTTACAGAGGTATTTGGTGGTCCAGGTTTTTATTTTATTTAATAAAATACAAGTTCAAATGTGAATTATTCAATGCATCCATGAACTCAATGTTTAAGAGCGTTACATTGAGTCCTACCGTGAAACATGATTTTTCAGAAAAAAGTCGTTTGTTAGCAATAAATTTTAGAGTACATAGAGTTACTTTGTTTGATAAACCGAATACTTGGTTGACAGCTACGAAGCTATCAACCAAATATTCGGTTTATCGGTTTATAAGGGTCCGCTACACCCCCTATTCTTAGACACAGAATGTCTTTTTTTTGTGGTTGGGATTTCATCAAATGACTCCTTCCGCGTTCTCTCTGGGCAAAGTGGTAGGGAGTGTCAGACCTCTACTGACTAAAAACCACCCATGTTCCTTCTTATCCCTTGTGCTGAGGCCGCGGTATCTCTTTCAAATAACCCGCAGCCCCGACGAGGAACCAGAATGTCTCATCCAGCCAACACTTATTGCCGCAAGAATCTCAAAACAATATGAAACACGATAAAAACATTGCCGCGCACAACACATACCTACATCTCCCACGTTCTGCCAGTCGTTATTACTAACGGCTGCAGCACAGCTGATGCTCAGATCGCTGTTGTTCAGAAACAGTTCGATATTGTTGAAACATTTCTAAAAATGTTACCGAGAACTCTTCGTGCTTCTTACAAGCCGTTGAGCGTAAGCTGTAACGCTAAACTGCGAAAATATTGTTTAGCTAACAAACGTTTTCTTCGCAATGTTGCCGACGAAATACGCTTAGACTTTGTTGTTTTATTGTCTAATACAACGAGTAGGTTAATTTTTATTTGTCATCCTGAGTTCTGAAAGTCTGATTAGGTATCTGATTAGTAAGTATTGTGGGATTTCATTTAGGCTTTTATTATTTTTTACCATTCGATTAGGCTGACACATAAGAAATAATGTCTTGTATATAATATACTAGCGGACGTCCCGCGGTTTCACCCGCGTAGATCCCGTTCCCATGGGAATACAGGGATAAAAGTAGCCTTTTAGGAATCGTTGAATCAAAAAGATTCAAAGTTTTTTTTTTATTATGTGTACATACGGGTAGTATCAGTACCTACTTACCATATTTATTTAGTGAATGTAGCTTTCTAATGGTGAAAGAATTTTTGATATCGGCGCAGTAGTTTTTGAGTTTATTCATTACAAACATACACACAAACATACAAATCTTTCCTATTTATAATATTAATTCATATTTCATGTAGACAAGACATCATTTGAATATAAGCAGACATTAGTCTGCAATGCCTTAATAAATACTAATATTCTGTAGATACGATTTACGTTACACTGTATCAAATTGATATCAGAAATGGGATATTTCTAGACAATAGATGCCATCCCAAATGTTAATCTGATTATTAATCTATGTAAACAGCGTAGTTAGCTCCCGTATGGAGCACTAATTAGAGAACTCCAGACTGAAGATATTGCTATTAGATTATCGTGAACGTCGAAGAGGAAATTGCAGCGTCTGACGCTGTTGTCGACGCTGACATTATTCGAAAATGTGTTTTGAAACGATTCAACTCAATACCAGTATATTTTGACATGGATCCACTATTTACCTGGCCTTCACCACCCTTATAGCGTGGCAGCTATGTGAAACACATAATTATATTTTTACCAGTATCATATTGTACAACTTCTGAAAGGGTCATATTATTACCTTTTTTTTTGGGGGGTTCCGAAAATCAAAAAATGACTGCTCCTGCCCTTACTTTGTAGCCCTTTTCTTGCCGAAGCCGCGGTATCTCTTTCGAACAACTTGCAGCCAGCCCCGACGGGAGGGTCATATTACCTTAATTACGTAAAGATACCTCAATGACACCAATATTCCACTAATACCGATTTATTTAAATATTTGATTGCGGTCAAATGTGGTTTAGGATGGTAAAATTTAATAGCAATATTCCGGTACAGCAATATAGGGTAGGACAAAACGATAAATCATTAGCACGCCCATTAAGAGGAAACGCGAGTGGTCTTTTCTCCATACAAACGCTCTCGCCTGTTTTCTTTTTGGTTAATGACCCTAGAGCAATGGTTTTTTACAGAATAATAAATATTAACTATTTCTATGCCCCTATGTTTTCCTTTTTGGTGATAAATTATTTTTATAAGCACTAGAACCCTCAAAAAATGCTCAAAATTGCTTGTTTAGATCGCTGTTAACACAGTCCTAGTGTGCAAATTTGACAACTATTAACGAAAAAAGAAAAACCTAGCGGCGTAGTATATAACCTCCTTATTCATTGTCTAAAATATCTTTTAAATTGGTTCAATATTGGAGGAGGAAATAGGCGAGAGCCAAACCTCGAATTCTAACTTTTTTCTATAGTTGTCCTTGTCGCACGAATTTGAGGGCAGGAGGACGGAGAGAGACAGCGATAGTAGGAAGAGACAGCACTCGCATTTCCTCTTAATGTGTGTGGCCACAAAATCACCGTTCAGTTGATGTCGCTGCACCGGTACACTCGGGAACATCAACACATCATTATTTTTTTAGTCTTTTTCCAACTTTGTAGGAGTTAGTTTCCAATTTAATCTGATGCAGATCAATGCCAGTCGCTTACATGGAGCAACTATCTGGCCCTTACAGCCCAGTAAATGAGAACCACAATAGCTTTTGTACGACATAAAAAGATCTACAAATTTTAATGACAGTTGAGTCCAACGGCTTCGGCGTCGCTTAACTTTAAGACGAGTGTGGATGTTATTATAATTAGTAATAATAATTATTATTTATTTTTCAAACTACGAAGAGGTCCACTATGTAAGTAACAATATAATTAAGCCATGAGCTCCTCGAACTGTAATTGATCATTTAATGTGTCTATTATATATTTTTTGATACACTATTATTGAAATTATTTCAGGTCGATATTTACATGATTTTGGGGCGTACTGTATACTCGCGAACACATAACTCAAAACTGTCAGAGTCGTCAGCGTGCTCGACTAAATCCTTGTATTTGGCCACATACAGGGTGTTATTGTTTCACATACAGGGTGCTATTGATTCGCGACCCGATGATTTAATTGGCTTAGCGACGTCAACTGTCAGAATTACTGTGTTGCCAATGTTTTGGTTTGAATAGCGGGGTTTTTCAGGAAAATGGTTTAGTTAACATAAGGTAAGGGTATTTACATTGACTATTGTTAATAGTTTGACACCTCTAGATACACCTCTGTCTAAATTCTGGAGCTTATTAAAAAAAGAAGAGCGATGAACTATTAGGTAAAGTCTGACAACCACTCTTACCAGTATTACCCAATATTAACTGGGATGTGGAGATCAGATAGGTAGCCCGTTCCATGTAAAATACTGATTTGCAGCTACATCCGGTTAGGCCGAAGCCGATCCCAACATAGTTGAGAAAAGGTCAGGCAGATGATGTGTTCTATTAGGTACACCTGTGCCTAACTGTTCAGGGATTACAGGCATGATGTTATTCTATGTTTAAGATTATATTTTCGTTTGCTATTACTATATTTTGAAGCATAATTTTAGAAACAATGAAAATATTATGATCGGCAGTAAGACCGACAGGTTCACGAAATAAACATGCCAAACTCAAATTTGAGTACTAAAAGCTGTATCAAAAGTGATCCTAAAGTGCACACTACTAACCTATTTTCGTTTGCATTCGGCGTTGCCTTTCTGCAACGCATCCGGTGTAAAATGACCGGCGTGCGGTCAGCGGTGCTCCCGGTGCGAGGACTAGGGGCGTTACTTCCCTTTGGCAGCCTATCTTTCTATCTATCCACTGTGGCCGGTAAATGATACATGGCTTTCGACCCCAGTTTAGTGCTTTTTTGGCTGTTTGCTTCTAAAAAATCGTGGCCTACGGATAAGGTAAATTTGCGAACTGACTGTGACGGTTTTAATTGACTACGGATGTCAAAGTTTCATATTAAAGTTTTGATTCAGACTGTTTTGCAAAAGAACTTTATTCATATCAATATTTCAGTATCATGTATAAATGACTATTCTTGTGGAAACTTGTAATTGGCCCTATTGTTGTTATAAACCTATCTACTGTGTCTACCTAGCTGTAGGTTTTCCAAAAATAATAAAATAAAATAAATGTAATAAAATAAACATTAACGTTTAGTGAGTTACGTTATTGTACCGATGTAAGATAGAGCCTTAAACATAAAATTAAGTTACAAAAATAACCGACGCCATATCGCAAAGCGTTCCTTTTCTCTATTAACCATAAAGTAAGTGTTGACAAAGACCACGCTGTGACCACTAACCTGTCTGCGATCGTAAAAATTCAGTTGTTCACCACACGCGACAACGTATTGACATTGTGAGCAACTGACCACTGGCACACGTGGTCTGTGTCGTCTAAATATTACACATCCTGTATTGTTTTAAATACTGAAAGTATAAAGGCTTGCTTTTTCAGTTTTTCCACGTTAAAATTTAAATTCATATACAAATATTACCTACATCCCTATCTGCCAGTAACAAACAGGAAAAATGTTAAAAGTACCGTATAAATACAATTGTTTTCAGAAGCATTCAGTAAAAGGCTATTTTGAAATAACAGATATGACTATGGACAGGGAAAAACGGAGAAATTACGTATTGTGCTAACCAGACAAAGGATCGTGATGAATGACGAACGGTATAAGACGAGATAAATTATGAACATGACATACCAATTTTAAAATATTGACAAGTAGGTACATAGTCTAAAGTCATAGTCATAGCTAAATGTATAAGTAGTAAACAGTTACACACCAAACTATTATTGCAAATGAACAAATAACATTAAATTGCTTCAACAAAACTTCACCCAGAACTTAACACTAAAAACTTAAACAACAGAGACATTTCCTTAAAACATTCAACCATACGGAAACTACTCAAGCAATATTACAACTACCCCAGGCTAATTCGAGGCTTACACTTTCTTAAGATTTTACTCAGAGAGACAGTATCATGACAAAAGTTGCATTAAAGCTCTCTCCATAGTTGCGAAGCCTCCATTAAAAAGAACTCGCTAAGACTCAAAATTTGCAAGTTGGAAAGTATTGTGCTACCTCTTAATGCCATGTATGGAGCAGTTTTTCCAGTAATTGCTTACAATTTGTATAGCGAGGCTTGCTTGGAACTTGTTTAGTATCGCGCTTTGTGAATGAGCTCGTCTCGTCCGGTGAATTACTACTGCCATACCTATTTGTGCTAGCACTGTTGTGTGCCGGTTGAAAGGGTTTGGTAACCAGTGTATTAACAGGCACACGAGACATGTGATTTCAAGGTTTGTTGTGAGGAGAGTTTCAATAGAATGTATTTTTTCTATATTCTAAATAGTCTTGCGACCTAGAGTGGAGCCCGCTTGCCTTACGTGGTTGTTAGAGTAGACGAAGATCAAACCAAATATGGATGGACTGTGTGGAAGGATGATAATTATGGCAAGAAAGGATAAAGGATACATATTGCGTTGACCCTAAATAAATTAGGGTAAGGACAGGAGAATGATGATGACGCTTCTCAAGTTTGCTCATTAAATGCCATTAAGTGATGCCTGAACTGAGACAGCCTTGCTTTTGTGGTGGTTTTGTACATAAGTGATGTTAGGTTCATCGAGTTGGCCGTTAACGGTCGTGTTGGATTCCTATAAAATAATAGCGTAAACAGAATATGTAAGTAATTGTTTTTGGTATCTTGTATAGTGTGCAGATCAGTCTGTTAGTTAGTGACCATATAATATCAAGGTAAGGCTGTCTAATTGCTAGCCATTAAAAAGTTTTCAGCATTCCATTAAATAAATATTATAAAACCTTTAAACTTGATCCTAAACCGATCTTGAAAACTTGAGGCAAAATAATTCCTGTATCGTAGGAAAATACCCATATAATTAAATCCGATTAAAAAAATAGAAATTTTCCTACGATAAACAATATTTTTTGGCGTGTAAAGAATATTGCTGGAAGGTAAAATATTTTCAATTATTTTATGTAATGAAATATTTTTGCTCGAAGCAAAGAATTAAAGACTTCGTTTGGTGTTTCTCCAGGATTAGTCTTTTACATAATCTTAAGTCGGTCTTGTTTAGCACAGTTCTTGTTTATATTTTATTTTAAATAGGATTAAGAACAAAAACCGTTTGCAAGGTAGAAAACGCCCAATAAAACTTTAGGTTTTTTAATTACTTTTTACGTGTTATTTATTTATTACATTTAGTACAGCAAAAGCCATTAACACTAAATTAACTAATCCTTTTATTCAGTTTTCTCGCAAAAAAAAAAAAAAAAAAAAATATATATATAAATATAAAACCACAAGCATTCTAACATTATCGTCTTCCATTCATCAGCAAACAAATCCAATTCAGGGTTGAGCATCGTTAGACTAGTACAAAATGATCAAATCGTTTGCGATCATCAATCGATACTGTAAAGAAATCAAAACGATACAAATTACTTGTCAGTTAAGTCACACATATTTTATGAGCCTTGCTTGAAGCCATTTTTATCATTATTTTGCCCTAAATACAATAAAGGACAATAATCGTATTAACCTTTATTATATTTAATCTCATATATCAAAAAAGTGTTGTATGTTTTGTGTTGACACCCTGTTCGGTTTCAGAGCTGGGCTATCTACTGACAGTGTGATCGTCTGCCTTAAGCAGGCTGTCAGGTATAGGATAGGGGGACATACACGAGTGTTACTTGAATTTGTCAAAAGCTTCAGACTTAGTGAGTTATGACAAGCTGTGGGGCAAGTTGGCAAGGGCAAGTTACGGCCTTACTGAAAAGGTATGGTTGTCAGAAAAACCAGGAGAGATGGGCGGGAACCTTGTCTGACGCGTATGCATGAGGTGTGGTGTACGGCAGGGTGGACTGACCTCTCCTCTATTGTCTAACATGTTCGTAGGCGACCTATACGGTGAGCTCAGCAAACGCATACAGGGTGTCACATAGATGACGTTTGTGTCAATAATATAAGCTACGCGGACGATATGGTAATAAGGCCGTCGGTTGGTGCGTTCAGGAAATTAGTGGCGATATGTGAGGCATATGCAGCGAAGCATGGACAGAAATATAACTCAAAGATCGATGATATTTAATGGTACTAAAAACGCACCAGTCCGTGTTCCGCCTACTACTCGCGCGTGAGAGACAGCAGCAACGGGATCTTGAAGATGGTTATTGCTTCACGTGCTGATTGCACAATAAAACGGAGATGGATGGATAGCAGGTTGGGATATTAGATATCGGCAAACTAGTGCAAGAGTTTGGTGGTGTCTGGCGTGCGTAACAAGGATGATAAATATATAATTATATCCAATATCGGTGGAACCCTATTTTTAGTATTTTTAAATATATTTATATGCCTTTTTGTAAGAAATATTTTGAAGTATCTCATGTGTAAAAAAGTAAATATAGGACAATATAATAATAATAAACAGCATTAAACTTTAGCGTAGCGCGTATATAGGCAACCCCATTACGTCTTACACCGTCTAAATTATTATCTTTGTCAAAGCAAATTGAGCTCTAGTTCCAACCCTAAAAGAAGAATTTTACAGGTCGACAGAACTAAGTGTTAAGCGTTCGGTTATTTGGAAGTTTCACCAAGTTGTTGGAGCATTTGAAAGTTCCGTAGACATCGATCTAAGGCGTTTAAATGAGAACAATTTTAAGTTCAGTATTTATGCTTTAATATAACAAGTGGGAATCGTGAACCACGCTTCGAACTAAAACTATTCTGAACTTTGTTAACCGATAAATATAATTGAAAAACCTGCAGTCGACACAGTTTACCTGATCGGAAAGATACTAAAACCGGAAGTCATGAATAAAAGCAAACGGCAACATTACACGACTTTCATAAATAATGCGACCACTATTGTGGAACAGCCTTTTCCGACAAATCGCTTAGGCCTCTTGAGCACGACAACCATAACGTTAGCGATATAACACTAATTTAGCTAGTTAGTCGCTAAATACGTATATATTAACTACCTCCATTATCGGAATTCTTAGTACTCCAGAGCTTTGTATTTCAAGCTTTAAAAGCAAGCTGATTTTCTAGTGGACAGCGATGGCGCTTTACACTTAAGTTCATATAAAAATGGACGAGTGTAAAGCGCCGTTATAGCTTCCCGCCTCTCGTCGGACGATGTCGGAGCGTCCATGATATGTGACTAGTATTTTTCTCCCTTTGGCTATTAACCGGCGGACGCCACCCGATGCTGGACCGTTGGAATTAAATGTATGATCAACTAGCTGCTGCCCGCGACGTCGTCTGCGTGAACGCTATACAGCACCAAAAATACCTTTCCATTTACCCGTTTCTTCTTTACATTTTATATCTACAGAAAGTGCAGTAACAGAGGGAAACTGTCTTTTGTAAAATTGACCTTCAAAAAGTGCTGATTTTCAGCCTGCTTTAGTCATAAGTTGTGACTGAAGCAGATGGAGAAAAAAATGAATTAGGAATACAGAATGGGGTAAAAATACATACTTATAGGACTTCTCGATAAACCATAGTAGTGGTTTGGCTCTCCGCAGTCAAAATGTATAGAGAGTCAGGACTGGTGACGCGGGAGCAAGCGAAGTACAATTTATTGCCCGTGTGAGAAGCAGTTCATCTAGAGGTCAGTTTGCAGATAGGTTCCGAAGAAGCATAATCGGGACACCGACCTTCAGCTTGATGGTATGCGCTGGAGGTCCACTTGCTGACAGGGAGGGAGTTCAGAAATTCCACGGGATAATGTGTGGCGTCATCTTGCTCGACCACACACAATGTCTATAGTGGTGTAGACCACTTCATTCCGTTAAATTTCCGAGAGAATGCATTCGTTAATTGCTGCAGCCTGGTCATTTTTGGGCGTCAAAATAGCCCGCTCACACACCCAACATTTCTGTTGGTGCGGTATACGACTGATGTCCCCGTACACACAGCGAATGGGTTCTTCTTAGATGGATACAACTATAATGAGAGATTCTGGAAGCACCACCTGTCCACCTCTCTCCTCTGGTAGAGTGCCTTCGCCAAGACTTAGAAAGACATCTAATAATTCTTGAGCACGTGCATTGCCGCCGAGCCGAGCTCTCATATTAATGGTCAAGCGCAGAGTGCGATCTCGTGATCACAACGAAGATCGTTTCAATGAAGCATTCACCTCGTCAGCCCTCAATCCCCGCGTCACCACGGGAAGCGTTTGTCGGAAATCGCCACTGAACAGAACTGTGACACCACCCATCAAATGTTCGTTCCTGCGGATGTCCTGCAGGGTTCTGTCCACGGCCTCAACTGCCTTCCTATTGGCCATCGTACACTCATCCCATACGATCAGTGAGCAATCCTTGAGCATGGGTGCCTTATCATTGTTACGTGACGCACCACAAACAGGCGTTTCGGCACTCTCTAAATCGATAGGAATTTTAAACATGGCATGTGCTGTCTTGCCACCCGGAAGCAGTGTGGCAGCGATTCCCGACGACACTACAGCAATGGCCATTTTGCCTTGCTTCCTGACCTCTGCAAGTATGCCAGTTGTAACAAATGTTTTTTTCTGTTCCACCAGGAGCATCCAAGAAAAACATTTTACCCTGGTTTTGCCCAACGCTTTCAAGGACGGTGTCATAAATTTGTTTTCGCTCTGAAGAGAACAAAGCGACATGGTCATTTCGTATGGTAGTCATTACACCCGGATCGTAAAATGCCTCAGCGTTTTACTCCTGATTTCCGCGGTCTTGATGCGGTGATGATTGGGGAGCTGGTAACCCATATTCGACCAGTGGATTGCCGCCGATAGAAATGACCACGTGTTGAAGTGAACTGCGACAGGTGTTCAGCACGCGTTAATCAGTTACTTCGACTATGTCTCTAGTAGCACGCCTTAAAAGCTCGGAGAATATCTTCAGACAGATGATGGCGATACTTCTCCCACAATGCTACCGGGTTTGCGACTCCACAAAACACCAAGATGACGGCAAACAGATGACGCATGCGGCTGTGACTGTTACTGACGCTCGCCTCCGCGAAGGTGTCATCCCAGTTTTGGTCACCGTCGAGAAGGTGACTTCGAGGCTGCGCGGTTAGTGGGATACTCCACGCCATCAAATGTCCTCAGAAAGGCGAAAGACGTTGGGCCTCGGACCGTGTGAAGTTACAACCGCAGAAAATAGCATTCACCATTATTCAGGTGCACGGTATAAATTCTACCCAATGCGGTATCCTTGAAAATTCCTGGAAAACCTTCCACAGCACGTCCTCGTCGATGTCGGTTAAATACACCCCTTTTTTTTTTTTGAACTGCCTCGTTGGTCTAGTGGTCGTAAGCGCGACTGCTGTGTATGAGGTCCTGGGTTCGATTCCCGGGTCGGACAAAAAGTATTATTGGGTTTTTCATTAGAAACCCAATAGTAGGCCGGAGTTTGGAAGTTGGCGGTATAGTACCCCCGTGCCTCGGAAAGCACGTTAAGCCGTTGGTCCTGCGCCTGATCTCTCTCCGGTCGTGTCGGATTGCCGTCCCATCGGACTATGACAGAAAAGGAACAGAGAGTGCACCTGTGCACACACTTGTGCACTATAATATCTCCCGCGCAGTTGGCTAATCTCTGCTAAGATTGGCCGCCGTGGCCGAAAACGGTCAGGAGGACTATTACTATTACACGCCTTTGCTAGTCGTATGTGTAATATGAAGGCACTTCGTCATACGTAAGGAACCTCGCAAACTGGTCGATTTCACAGAGCCTGAAAAATGCCAAGACAGTTTGGCGCGGATTTTCCAAGCGCTCAGCAACGTCGTCGGGATCAAAATATATGCGCTGGCTGTTCTCCAGGTGGACGTCTAAGAACATGCACAACTCCATCTATGACTTTTAATAACAACTATTAAGCTCACCAACATGATCAAATTTAAATTATTTATACCCAAAAAGGCTTACACATGTAATTCGACTTGATGTTTTTGAAATCTCATAGATGGCGCTGCTTTAAAAAATTTCTTTGTACTACTTATTCATTTAATTATGTTTATCGGCCTAAGTTACTTTTATTGCGTGTCTTTTATAGTGTGAAGCTAGCTTATAGCATGGTTAACTTAATAACAACATTTAAATATGCGTCGTTAGATTACACGTTCTTACAGAATGCGTTGAAGAAATAAAGGTTCACTGCTCGTTCCCCGTAGGTGATAGCGTGATAATATGTAGCCTATGTGTTGACCCGACTTTTTAATAATATTCGTGCCAAATTTGAAGTAAATCCATGCAGTACTTTTTGAGTTTATCCCGGACAGACAAACAGACAAACAGACAAACAGACAAAAATTCTAAAAACTATATTTTTGGCTTCGTTATCGATTGTAGATCACATCCCAAGTATTCTTTTTTAAAAATATTCAATGTACAGTTTTGACATTCCTACCATTTTATTATATGTATAGATTACTTCACACCAGGGTAACAAATAGCAAAACTGACAGGTTCGGTCAGTAATATATCTATGATAGCCACAATCAAATGGCTGTCGAGTGTTCACCAAAGTGGAAGAACATTTCAAGCCTCGACGCTTTCGAAATATTTCATTTTACATTCTGAAACCCGTTAGGTGTGTGTGGAGTCAAGCTGGAAAACGATTTCTGAATTTTGATGGATTCATTTGTGACGATAAAAGCTATTTTAGACGGCTAAGTTAATATACCTATATTAAATAATAATAATATAATAATAATAAATTTCGTTTATTTTCTCCCACAAGATACATACAATCAATAAAATTTACAAACCTATATTAAAGAAGATCCTCTTAGATCGTTTTACAAAATAAAAGTCGCTTCATCAACTTCAAAGTGCCATACTCTTGTCGTCGATGGTAAACATCTTCAGTAGACAATGTGTGAGTGACTCTTTTCTCAAGAGCCATTCTTGGCGCGAACTTTGACCTGCAACTACTTGAAATTGACAACAATATGCAATATGTATATATGTTTGCAATATTTCAGACACATATGACCCCTTAGACATACAGTGCATATCGAGGTCAAAAACACAGCGCAGTCGGCCGGGAAATTTTGCTTAACATCACGAATTTTCTAGTACTGGCCTAAAATATTGGATGCCAACGTTCCAATATATCAGTGGCTGGAAATCGCGTATAAAAGTTTAGTGGAATTTACGTCCAGATTTGTACTCCGGAATTTGTGACTGGTAATGTTCCGCAGTGGAGTATGATGCGGTGATTTTACAATAAGCTTATTAAAATGATACACTTAAGATTTTATCACAACTTTTGGGATTGGATATTTATAATATGAATATTATTCTTTTTACAGATTTCGGTAACAGTAACTCCTTGAAGCTATTCCTTCCCTTATATGACTGGACAGTTCGAATTTACTTTTAAATACCCAAGTAGGTGTAGGAAGGCTTAGGTCTGTAAATTATACCGTAAATCACGGTACTATAATAGGTGCTGTAACAGTTTCAGACGTAAACACAGCTTTTGAAAAATTTTCTGGTGCTTTTTTCATTTAAAACGAAACATTACATAATTATTTTAGTAACACTGTACATAAGATATACTTATAACCCAACCCAACAAGGTGACGCCAAAAAAAATGGAAAACCCTTAATCAAAACAAAAGTTTGACAGCCTCTAAATCATCAAAATGTCGTAAATTCTAAAGCAAAGCGCACAACTCCACGAAAGCTCGCTAATAGATTTATCTCGAGTAAGCCGGTTCCGTTCATTTACAGCATTCCACGCACCATCGTCCTTAGAATGCGGACATGGACTGAGCTGATCACACACGTCCACTTTGCCCCCCTACGTTTCCACACTGGCGCGCAATAGCCACTCTTCATTATTAGAATTGAATTCCCACTTATGTTTAGTTCAAATAGTTTTGCTGTTGCCTGTTAAGAGTATCGGTTTAACCGTTTAAGTTGTGAGCTGTAAATGGCGGTTGTTTCCCACCGTTTACAGCTGATGTTCTTTGTTTAAATTGTATCTCTAAAATCTGAATGATTTTGTGGTAATCGGTTTTTGTGATATGGGCGGAGGAATGAGGAAAATGTTGTGAGGCAAGTTTTGATTATTAATGTGGAATAGGGGATCGGACTGGGTCAAAATAATATGATTCTGTTTAGTCCGTAAATTAGATTATCGAAAAATATTGAATAAGTACGTGTTTTTTGTTTTATCAAATCAATAAAAAATGACGAAGATAAAACGCGTCAGGAGTGGGGCTTGAAACGTCACTTGTAGGTACAAAAAGTACTATCACATGACGTCACACGAGTTTTCGAAGCACTGTATCGTCTTCATTTTTTGTATACGTGAAAAAAGAAAAAATACGTGTTCAATATTTTTTGGAAATCTATCTGACGGACTAATTAGTTTTTTTTTGTCAACTACCCTAATGTGGATGGATATGATACTGTGTAAAGGACGATAAGACAAGAAAGGATGTGTTTAATGAGTAAAAGAGAAGTACTGAAGAAGAAGACAATCATGCTCAAATGAATTGAGATATGGGTAAAAGATGATGATGTTTCTCAAATTTTAGACTGAACAGAAAATTGTAGGAATCGGTAATGTCATATCACTACTCGTAACATTTCTTTCTCAGACTTTTAATTCTTAACCTGTTTTATATGTAGTCTTTCTATAATATTTAAAAGTGCAAGTTTGGATAGCTGAATGTTTATAATACAATCACAGAAGAATGGATTTGAATGTTTGGCATAGAGATAATTGTGGTCTGGAATAGCACTTAGCCAAATTTTGTTTCTGTCACAGGCACATCTTCTCACGCGAACGAAAGTCGCAGGCAACTGCTATTTAACTCGTAGGGGATCGGACTGGGTCAAAATAATATGATTCTGTTTAGTCCGTAAGTTAGATTATCGAAAAATATTGAATACGTGTTTTTTGTTTTATCAAATCAATAAAAAATTACGAAGATAAAACGCGTCAAAGATCATGGAGTGGGGCTTGAAACGTCACTTGTAGGTACAAAATGTACTATCATATGACGTCACACGAGTTTTCGAAGCCCTGTATCGTCTTCATTTTTTGTTTACGGAAAAAAGAAAAAATACGTGTCCAATAATTTTAGGAAATCTTTATGACGGACTAATTAGTTTTTTTATGTCCGATCCCCTATTAAGTATACAATTTATTTAAACAGAAAGTGAATATTGTAAAATTAATCCTCATAACTATTTTAAATATACAAATCTGATCATTTTTGCCTCAGTGTAAATATTGAAAGAGCTTTAACATTCTGCTTTTATAAGCCAATTTTTGTTAATATTTCAATAATGTAAATATTTTGTTAAAACGTTTCAATCCAATATTTTTAGTGGTTATTGAAATTTGTAAAATACGAGTATATTCCTGAATAGCTTTACTTGAAAAAGGATTTGTTTTGTTCAGCGGACATAAAAAAAGGACGGATTAAGTAAGGTTTACGACATTTAAAACTATACGTTTGGATATTAAGTTATAGTGGCTCAATCAGCGTTTTTTTTACATATATTTTTATCCAGTTTAGAGACTTAATTTTTTTTTAAATTATTTATCCTGCTCTGTCTCGCTGCATGTACTGTATGCATCGATATATAAAAGAAAAGGTAAAAAAGAGTTCGCTTTTTTTTAAATCCCTCGACTCAAAGTGAGTAGTTATCGAAACCAACGTTTTAGGGGACAGTTCGGTGGATCATATTTTTGCAGGTCCCTTAACTGCATTCATCCATTACAGAAAACCGCATTTAAATCGGTCAAACCTTTCTGGAGATAAAAGCTAACATTCGTTTGTTGTGCACAAACAAACAAACAACCTCTCATACTAAATGCATATACCTTCTCCGTTCCGTCGTAGGTGAAAATAATAATACCAACACAGATGCACAGATAAACATCTCATATCGGTGATCAAAACGGTTCCGTAGCGGTAATACATAGTGGGGATGCAGAATAAGGTTGTTGATAAAAAAAAACTAATTAGTCCGTCAGATAGATATTCAAAAGATATTGGACACATAATTATTTTTTCTTTTTTCACGTAAAAAAAAAGATGAAGACATATAATAGATACAGTGCTTCAAAAAGTCGTATCAAGTCGTGTGACGTTACAAATTAGTACGGTTTTTACCCAGAAAGTGACGTCACAAGATACCACACACAACCTTTGACGCGCTTTATTTTCCTCACCTTTTATTAATTTGATAAAACAAAAAACTCGTAACCAAAATTTTTCGATAATCTAACAGACGGACTAAACAGTATCACTTTTTTTAGTCAGTCAACTACCCTATTGCAGATGCTCACCGTGCCGAGCCGTGGCAACGTTGCGCTACCCCCATGGGGGACGGCACCGCATCCACACCAGGCCTTAATGGATTTACACGTATTGATGTCCCACCATTAATAACTTAGAATCGGAGAATTTAACTTCCACAGTTATCTTTGAGAATCCATTTTCTAAAATAAACTATGACTCTAGATAACATTACACCCGTTTTTTACAAAGGGTTAGGCTACTCATTATTATTATTAACATACTCATTTTTTTAGATACAAGTCCACCACACTGTACCCAAACCAATGCAACTCCTGAAATTCAGAATTAAAGACAATGAAGTTTGACGCTAGTCCTTGAGAAACAGTTTAACTATCATATAAATAGAAATAGAATAAAAATAGAAGAGGAGTAGAAAATACATAATTTCCCCTTCCCTCCGTAGCAGCAGGATACAGAACAGAACAAGGCCATTAGGCACCAATAGATGAGTCGATTGCGATCAACCAGTCTTCTACTGAGAAATGCCTGATGGCAAAAACCAAACATCACTTTACATTGTCCGCAAGTTTAACCCCAGACCCCATGATCGCTATGACCGCTAGACGAACGAGGTGGATTATTCTAATTCGTTTATTTTCTTTGTTCAATGAACTTTATAACAAAAAAGCATTTATCTTGATCTTGATTCGGTAACATTCTCTCCCCTCCCACCCTAATAACTACAGCCAAGATATACATACGTAGTGTTTACATGCCAACCAATTAACATCGGCTACAACACAGCTAAACGCCTAATAGTCCATACAATACATCACACACACACACACACATACACACATACATGGGCACACGTACATGCAATAATTAAGCATGCGTCACCTTGGTCATGGGTCACTTAACGTCGACAACGCACAACTAATTTACTACGGAATTTACGACATTATTCAGCCATATAACACAAAATTGGCTTACAAAATCTTCAACCGAAATGTCCAACCAATCCGTTGAAAAATGTACATTGAATTCCGATTCTATTTCTCGTGTGGAAACTCAAAGATGAAAATGTACGGTCCCCATTTAAAATGTACGTTTCAAGGACACAGGAATCTGAATTTTACGGCTTGGCTACACTATTGATTTTGGTCGAACAACAGTTTTTGGTGTAAGGTTTGAATGGCCGTACGTAACTTACTATCAGTACACACGATCAACTCAAATGTCGGCTTTTCATGAATTGCCGCCTATAATGTTGGATATCAAAGTATTTTTAATCCATGTTTGGCATCTGTTATCAATTACTTTGGAAATAGGTCAAACAAACTATAACTCTAGATTAGTCTGGTCATCAGTATAATAAAATTCCAAGTAGGTACAATAACGACTCTCCTTCTTTATTTTTAAATTTAAGCGTATTCTAAAAATAAATGTTTAATGCTTTTATAGTGTATTTATTATAAGTTGTACCTAAGTTCTGATATATCAGTGTCAATTTAATAATTGCATGCATAATTCAAATTAATTAAATTTATTAAACTTTGAATAAATTATTATGAATTTGCACCCAAAAATTGATAGCAGAGATATTATTATTTTTAAGATCCTTCTGTACCATATTTACGCAAATAAAAGATTTTGATTTGATTTTGTTATAGAACGAAAAAGAAAAGAAAAAAATAAAAGAGAACTCTGAAAACTAAATCGTTGAATGTCTCAGACTCGGTGTAAAAAACCTACCTCACTAGTTACCTAGACTTAATCCGGATAAATTGTCAAAGAAGTCCGGGAATATCTGTTTGAAACCCGGATTTTATCCGGTTGCAATCAAAAATTAAACGGGCCAAACCCACTTAAGGCTGTTACTTTTTCGCAGAACTATGCTTGATTTGACCCAGTTTTTTATCAAAGGTCGGGGCGAAATCGCATATTCATTTAATGTGACGCCGTTTTAAGTGACTGGTGATAAATTAAAATGAGTATTAACACTTGTACAGTCACGGGAAATTTTATTTCATTTACACTTTTAATTAGTGCTTGAATTTATTTTTGCTGTGTGTTTATTGGTCGCAACTGCTGAGCATGGGTCCTGGGTTCGATTACCGGGTGAGACAAAGTGTTTTTAGGATTTTCCATTAATAATTTCTCAGAAACACGGTGTCAGAATCTGTGCCCAGTTAATGCAATAGACTCGCCCCCGATGTAGGTGTACTATTAAGTATTCTTGAACTGATTTACGTTTAAATTAATTAACTTATTAAATAAGGAACAAAAGCACCACATCGTTGCACGAGTTAATTAAGCAGCTGTTCAAATGTTCGTCTCAGGCTTTTCCGCTGTTTTAAAGACTTATTATCTCAGATTAGTTGGTTTCTGCACTCTAGATTATTTCAAAGAGTGCAGTCTTTGAGTGCGCCACGCGGGCTAGCTTATGTGGTGGGTTTTTCAAAGGGAAATAAACTTATAATTATATTGCGAGATTTTCTGAAGGCGCCCTGCGGGCTTCGTTTGGATTATTAATGAAATAATAAGTTAATATAAGTTCTGATATGCAAATGAAGAAAGTCGGATGGTTGAGGTCTCAGTACTCAAAGATGCGGGAAAAATGTATTGCACTTTCGTGTCACAGGTCGTGGGTTCGTACTCAGGCAAACAATATACTCTGTGTAGATATTTATTACTACTGCAAACAAAACAGTGAATTAATAAATAATTATAACCAGCATTTAACAGATACACCTCACATATAAATTATTGGTTGAACATTATTGTCTCATTCACCAACACGCTTCTTGATGGCGGGTGACGGCCCACTTTCTCATACACCTATGTGCCAGTTGTGTTAACTTTACGTCTGATAATATGATTTCTTTATAAAAAAATAACTCGATTACAAACGCAGCTTATTAAGGATGTACGGTCAAGCAACCGCACATTGTACTTTACTTTGGCCTAGTTACTGCAAATTTTGTTAATTTATATAATGAAATAGTCACGTACGCAAGAACGTCAGTCTTCGATGTAATATCGAGCTCGCGCAACATTTAACATTTAAAAAAAAAAATATAACATTTTTTTATTTTTTTCTTATTATATTATTTTAGTGCATTTTCGTATTAAAATACCTTTTTTTAACATTAAAATTCATTTTATTAACATTCCACATTAACTGTAAGGGCTTGCCCTTACAAAGTATAACTTTCCCAACACACAACATGCTTAAACCTTACAGCTACATGAGAAAACGGATTTTCGTGATTGAAAAACACAAACGCGACACCGACATACACGAGTAATAAACAAAGTTTTTATGAGTATCGGTACGTAATTAACTTCTACCTGCGCCAGGGACTTGTTAAGGCTCTTTGATACTTCAAAAGTCTGGGTACATAAGTGAAGTTAAACAATTTTCGAGCGCCGAGCAATGCTCTTTGCCGGTGTGCTGCGGAAAAAAGCACCGCATAGTCGGAGTCAAGCGTAAAGTAGATCTTAATTTGAAGTAACTTATATTGCACTGCTAAAGTGTTTTAGTTTTATCGCTACTGGTATAACGAGTAGAGAGATAGCCAATCTGTGAAATTAGAATTGCCGGTTTGAAAAAATGACAACTAGGTTTACGTACAGCCCGATTGGAATCGAATCCGATAAATGGCGAGGATTTTTTCTTTCTTTTTCCTCTGAAGACTTTGCGTCTTACTTTGCGACGGAAAATGCATTATGCAGCTGCGCGCCGTATGGTATAAAGTCCAGTCGTTTATCAAAGTCACGTTTAGTTCACGGCAAACACAATTTGTAAGTAAAATTCGTTCGTGTCGTTCAATCGGTAGAGATGATTAAATTTGAAGAAATTCGCGTCTGTGTCACGAAAGGATTGCTCGTATCTCGAGAACACAAGTTTGATAAGCAGATACATCGAACGATCGGCAGAGCGTTAAACAAAATACCTGAAAAAAAAAAAACCGAACAACAGAAAATGTTTTTAAATTGATAAAGGTCCAGAATATTTTACGTTGGAAATTCAGAGTATATAAACTTCGTAAATAGGATCCGCGACAAGCGTGAATGAGAGTGGCAAATTTATTGTAACTGGGGGGGTGTGGCGGTCGAGGGATGGGGGGAGGGAGGGTACTGCTTGGCACCAGATACATCCAGATGGTAGAGAAAATGACGCGTCATCCCCAGCGAGTGCACCCCTCCGTTAAACAGACAGTGGCTTTTGAGAACAGCTATCTCATTTATAATAGAGAATTGGTCATGTCCTAATCGTTTGCGAATGAAATAGATGACAGCCCCCAACAGCGACTGCACCACAAGTTGGTCAGCCGTCAGTAATAGCTGAATACCACTGTATTCAGCAGTAAAACTTAAACTGGGACACTTCCCAGTTTAAGTTTTAAAGGCACTGTGATAATATTGTACGACAGTAAATTGTTACCAATTTTCACTCCCACCGAAGTTGCGTCTGAAATGCATTGAAAATTAAAGGAGCTGCAAAGCAAATCTGCGGACCGTATTTTACAATCATTCGTTGTGGGTGGAGAAAACAATGCAACGGAAAGAAAAAATAATCATTTGCCTAGGAGCCGATACTCATCAAGCCATTAGAAAAGTGGAAAACGGTTGCCTGCGCTGGCTGCGCGATTGTTTTCGGAAAACAGAGAGCGAAGCGAATTGTGAGGAATGTAATCAATGTCCCCGCACTGTGCACTGGTCCGAAAGCTTTTGTGATTGGGAAGTAAAAAGAGTGGCTTCCTGTTTTAATCTTTTAGCTCATACGATTGTTTTAGCTGTTAAGATTTTAGAACACATTTTATTGTGATTTTTACGTACTTTCCTAGTCTTTACTCCACAAAAATCTAAAAAAAAAAACGAGTTTTATAGGTACCTTTTGATTATCTCGATGTCAGAATGAGTAGGTTGTATGTTTTTGGTGTCTGTTAACAGACACATGATAATAATATTATCTTTTGTGTACAACAACTGTTCTTAACTAATTTTACTTTTACAATCAAAGCATAAAAAAGATATCCCTTATTTACAACGCTTAAGGAAGTCGCGGAAACAGTGGCGAAGATTTTACAACGAAACGCAGCATCCCATATAATATAATGATGAGGAAAACAGGTGCCGCTGAACTTGACCTCTTTCCAGCACAAAGATACACAGAATAAAATTCATGGTCGTATCTTCGAATGACAAATAACTTAATTTACACCACACATTTGTCATAACATAACCGTCATTTTTAGCTCAGCTTTAATAAGAGGAGACAACCCAGTGACATAATGTAATTAAATAACGTTTAGAACGCCGCTTTCAGAGTCATTTAAAATTAATCAATGGTGAGCTTTAATTTGACGTAACAAAATATTAATATGTATCTCCACATGAATGATGTAACCAAGATTTTGGAATAATATTTTGATTGAAAATAGTGTCCATGGAGTTTCTTGCCCTTTTTTTTTGGAAAATCATCATATAACCCCCCGCTCTTGAGCAGAGCGGAAGGGAGTGTCAGACTTCTACTGACTAAAAAGACTAAAAAGAACCCATGTTCCTTCTTCGCCCTTGTTCCGAGGCCACGACATCTCTTTCGATAATTATCAACAAGCAACAACTTTTTAATGAATGTCACCCGTCTGAATGTATTGCAATATTCTCTCACGTACGCATCTACATATAATTAAAGCACAGTTAAATATAGGGACCATTCATTTTCCTCTAAACGTCTCAGTCTCCGAGACTGGAAACCGTCTATTTTTCATAAATTGTTCTATTTATATAAATGTGTGTTTGCTATTCCTGTGAATGTTTAAATGTGATTGTGTCATGTTGACGTAGGTTCGTGGTTGGATTAATTGAATTCGGAGTTTTGTCAAATCTTTGTTTTTAATGCCCTTGTACAATTTGTCGAAAGATATATTATGTTTATTTTAGTGAGTAGGTTATTTATGAGAGTAATTTTTATTATTTTGTGGCAACAGGAGAGCCTATTACATGGAACTTAAACATAAATGGCGAAATCTACCTAACCCTTCGGAGATTAGGCGTGATGTTATATTAATTAATCATATAAATATGATTATGTAGAATTAATAAAGAATGTGTCTCGTTACGTTACAAATGATTTATATGTAAAAAATGTCCCTGATTAAAGAACATTGTAAAATTAATGGCGTATTCGAAAAGTCTGAAGGATAATAAGTTATTTAAACGACCGTTAAAAGTTGGACTATTAAACCCAACTCGGATCCCTTTACGATTTTACAGAAGATCCGCATTATCGGATCTAACGGATGAAATTATTCATACAGACTGTTTAATTTTACATTTTATGTTGAGTGATAATGATTATTTTATTTATTTGTTAAAATAGAAGAATGTTGAATGTTTTATTTGTTTGTTAGAATAGTTTGTTTGTTTGTGGTGCACTCACAGTTTGCATTTAAACGTGCATTAAAACAACATAACACTAACAAAACAATTGTACCCAATAAATAAGCATAGGTGTCTCATGAGATGATGAAAAACAGAGAGGTATTTAAGAGGAAGATATGCTTGCGCCGACCCCAAATGAATTGGGATAAGGGCAAGACACTGATGATAAAAATGAATTAAGCATAGCTACTCGTAAACAATTGTAAACGATCCCTGAGCAATCAGGGAATTTAGCAGATTAATTGCCTGGGATGTGGGCGCCTATAGAGCATTTTCGTACACTGGAGGACAAGCCTTATGAGGCACAGGCCCGCGACTGGGTGCAGCCGGTCCGGAGCAAACAATAAGCCACGGGCTAAAGTAGTCACGTAAGTAGTCGAGTTTCATTTATTTTTTCTTATTTGTTTGTTTTGCGGAAATCGTCCCATCATATTTGATGTCATAAGGGTTACTTTAGCATAGCAGTGGGTCTTAGGCGCTTTGCACATGGAGCTTAAGTTGAGGCAACTTAAGCAACTTTAAAAGTTTCCTGTAACTAGTTGATAGTTGCTACAACCTTTACGGTTGCAGCAATTTTATGGCAATCTGTGAGCAACTTTCATAACCGAGTTGCTCAATCTACGCAGCGAACAGCGTTCAGTGTGACGATGAATATCGAAGAAGCAGCAATTGCTCTAATTTTATTACGTCGTCGCCGCCTACGTTAACTATAAAAATCGGTATAATATTTAATAGTTGCGGCAATTAGCAACTAACTTAGTCATCGATTGCAGCAACTGAAAACTGTTGACGATTGCCGGAACTCGAAACTCGAGTTGCTATGTGTGCGCAGTCCAATTGAGATATATGTAAACAGCTAGTTGCCAGTTGCTGCAATAGTTGCTCCATGTGCGCATGTTGCGCCTTAATGTTGGTGGACAGTGTCCACCATTATAATACATGCATAAATAATGTTGGGTATGGGCACTGTGCCTGTCAGTACCGTGTGCAGTCCATGGGTAACATACTGTTATTGCAATAATTACAGGCACTGGTTAAATTCAAAGAAAAGAAATGTTAATTTCCTCACTGTCCTTCTTTGAAAGTATTATGGAATTAAGGAGGAAAAATAATGGAATGTGTCCATTTATTAAACAATCTATTCTCTGTCTGTGCATCGTGGAGTAAAGTTTTAATAATTCATGTTAATACATTTCAGTTCAACGCTTCTGAATTAGTAATGTCATCGCCTAGATTTCTGCTACCAATATTTCTATTAACAAGCATAATTATAATTAATTCTAAAACACTACATTAAATTGCATCAATTCTCTCAGTGCAGTTAGCTGTTATTAATCGAATCGAATTTGATCGTCAAATATTATCTAGTTAGCTCAGCTGCGGTTGAGTATCTATATTTTACATGAAGCGACTGCCCTGTCGAACTCCACGATAATGTGACTTGGCTGATGTATACTAATATTATAAAGAGGTATTGGAGCAGTTGGATGCTACTGAAATTGCCAAACACGTCGAAAAAATTTTAGGCCGAGTCATTTTAAATTGTCATCGATACGCTAAGAAAAGGAACAGGTATTTGTTTGTAGGATGTAATTGGGGATCTCCGGAAGTAATGATTCAATTCTAAAATAAAATTATTTTCACTGACAAAAAGCTACATGATTCGAGGGTGCTATAGGCTATAAATTTTATTTTCTTCCAACTATGCTTTAACTTCATCATAATCACACTAAAAACTCAGCACAAAGCGAGTCTTTAGTGCTCTAGAGCAATAAAAATGTATGAAATTTCATTATTGCACAGTTTATTTTTTTTAATCGCACCGATGCCAATCTCAATGGATTAGCTCTATTCAGCCAGCCGATATCAATACTTTTTTTTTTACCTAGGTATTATTCGTTTCTATCCTACTACTTGTTCCAAATTTAAAAAATGATTGTTGCTAACTAGTTACTATAAAATGAAAGAAATTTAAAAAAGTAATTTGGCGGGAACTTTTGGGGAACTTTGTTAATTTTGCTTGACAATATTTTTGGAAACGATAAAGTGTGATACTATCTGATTTTGAGTTCGGCTTCGAATTAAAATGGAATCATTTAGCGACACATTAACTCCGGAAAACATTCTAAATGAAGACGACAGTGTTAAGTATAGAAAATCTTTTAACTGTGATGTGTGTTTGTTTGATATGAGTTTCTTTTATCTACTATTCCTTTATGTAATAGTTGAAAGAAAAGTAGATTATGCACCTCGCCTTAAGTAATTTATATTGCCCTCGTGCCTGTTAGATTAGAGCCCTCGCTAACGCTCAGGCTCTAAATCAGGCACTCGGTGCAATAATAAATTACTTTGTGCTCGATGCAATAATCTACTATTATGACATGCGTATTAGTAAAGCTATCACAATTTTTGTGGACAAAGTCGCGGGTGAAGTACTATTGTGTTGAAGGTTAATATTCTTAAAAGTCGTTGGAACGGTTTTTAGTGGGTAAATAAATATCACCCATCTATAGACTAGGAAAGATAACGAGAGTTGATGTGGTTATTATGGTGGTGTGTGGTATGGTGTGTTGTATTGGGAAAGTATGGCAAGAAATCTATCCCATGAAAGTATTAACATGTATTACCATTGCGCTTGTCTTTATCACTTATGATATATCGCTTGTCAAAGCGCTCTGTATTTAAAAAAAATGAGCAATAAACTTCAGTTTACAACAATCCACTGCAATAAAAGCAGTTTTACCTTGATTAATCCACATAATCAAAATTAAAGTGGGTAAGTAAGTACTGCTAAGTACTGACTTGAAGTTCCATTCACTGAGATGACAGAAATAAAGATAAAACCAAGAATTAAGCTCCATAAATAAAAGCCAGCACTGTAATCCCTTGCGATTTATTCCAGATACTTTTCCTTGTTTTCGTAGCGTCTCTTAGGGGCATCGCAAAAGTTTTCTGCAATTTTAGTATCGGGTTGTAAGGCTTCAATATGTCATTCTCCTGAAGTTCAAATTGTTCGATTTTAATATTTTTATCCTGAAACATGACATGAGGCAATTTTAACTTAAAGGCTGATATGCGACGTGTATTTATTATTCTGTAATAACGTGTTATACGTTCATAATAATGTGTTATTTTATGTTAACTAAGAAACGTTGACGTGACGATGACGTGCCGATCTGAAGTCATTCCTCACGGATTGGTCGAAGAAGGCAAATTGTAAACAAAACGAACGAAGAAAGCACGAGTGGCCTTTGCCCTGCAGAGCAGTGGATATATTCCGGCATGAAAAAGAACATTTTTTTTTTGAAAAAAATCTCTAAATAAATTTCAGTTCAGTTTTCAATAAATCTCATTGAAAACTGAACTTAAAAAGAAAAAATCTCTTGGCTCTTATTTATTTATTTAATCAGTTACTTGCTCCACTTACAGTATACACCAACGCGTGCAGCAAGTCAATATTATATACACTAACTTAAAAAAATTATACAATAGTTAAGCATAGCTTTATTGCTACTAAAAAACAAATCTAGATCCGGTTCCTGAGCTATCAGAGCGTTTAACAAATTCATCGCCTGGGTTGTGGGCGCATAGCGAGCCGTTTGGGTACGCACAGAAGAAGCCGCGAACAAGCCTCGCGAGGCACAGGCCCGCGACCGCCGCAGTCGATCCGGGGCTTGTACTATTCACGTGCATTTATAAAAAAATATGTTTGCTATCGAAGTGAACGGGTGCTTAATTTTCCCCGACAATGCGTTATTCTTAGTTTAGGAACAAGTTTTCATATTGTATGAGTTTTTCCGCGACGTATTGTAATATTTTAAGCTCGATGTTAGGTTTCAGCGGTATTTTTAAAGCTGTTGGCTCTTTTCTTGTCTTGTGTTTCGTATTGGTAAAGTACCTACTTATATTCTTCTGTTATGTTTGGTGTTCTTTATGGGAAAATTGTTAGAGATATTAGTAAGTAAAGTAAAAAAGTTTATTAACAATATAAAAGTTCATTATGCGGTTGTTTGAGGTTGATTCTTATTATAGCTATTATTTTAAGGGAGATTCTTATAAGTAAGTGCTATAAATTGTCTCTACGTTATTTACTAGGTATTATAACATATTCCGATTATTATCATTAGAAACTTACATGTTTAAAAAAAAAAAGATGTAAATGATGAAAATTCTTTTCATTTAGGAGTAGTACGAGTAGTACCTACTTGACCTATCAACCTACTGAAAGAAGTTAAAGGTACTCTACGTTGATTTTAAAACCAGTTCATAGTTTTTCATTTGAGTTAATAATTTTAAGTTAAGGCGACATTAGCTGCCCGCGACCTTGAGCGCACGTTTAACTCATCGCCTAAACAAATAAGGTTGAAAATGGCGATGCGTTTGATGCTCGTGACTGCCAAAATGAACGATAGTTCGCAGATTTAATTTATTAAAAAAAAAATACGCTGTAATGTTAAAATATTTTTACATATGCCTTTAGTTGGTTAAATTTCCTTTCTGATAGTAAAAAAATAAATAACAGTTGTCACTCAAAATATTGAGCATTTCGAGACGAAAAAGTTTTTTCGTGTGATTTTTTTGTGATTTTGTGTTTTTTTTTTCGAGGTTCTTGATTACTTTTAGAAAATATTTTTGCATAAGTCTTTCACCTATACATTTGACTATACACTGTATTTTTTTTGGAATTGTAATAAGTAGCAATACGGCTAACTCTGCGACGAAAAACAGGTCGTTTTTACGGTTCCCCCGTTAACTGCGTCTTAATGAGGAGCTCGTGGCTTAATAAGAACTGCCACTCGGGTCGATCTTTAGGTAAAGCTGTGCTTGCATAGGTCGGTCTGTGGATGGGTGACCGCCCGACATACCGAGTTTCCTCCGTGCCTCGGAAAGCACGTTAAGCTGTTGGCCCCGGCTGCCATATATATAGATCTTTGGCAGTCGTTACAGGTAGTCAGTGACCTGAAATTCTGACATCCAGGGTATCGTATTACCTAGTATTAACTGGTTGTGGGGGTCAGATAGGCAGTCGTTCCTTGTAAAATACTGGTATTCAGCTGTAATCCGGTTAGACTGGAAGCCGACCCCAATATAGTTGGGAAAAGGCTAGGCAGATGATGATGGTATAAAGTTAATAATTTTTCCCAATTATATTTTTCCCAAGTAGGTATTAATTTTATTAATTAAGTATAGGTAAGTACCTATCATAATAAAAAAATACCTTAAAAAAACCTTATCTAAACACGTCTTTATTATTCTTTTCATTGATAAAAGTCTGCCCAAAAGACAAACAACTTTTCTTTACTTAACAAAGAAATTTTCATGAAGCTAGCATTATCCTCAAATTCTTAGTTTATTTTTCGTATGTAAAACAGAGTTTTCAGAACAATTAACCAAATTTATTTTAGCAAAATATTAAACTTACTTGGTGTTTGAATACATAACGTTTATGTTTCAGTTCAGTTTTGTTTTATTATGTTTATGTTAATGATAATATCGTCGGTCGGAAACAGTAATGGAACATTTCAAAATAGCCTGTTCTGAGTAATTAAGGTTTAAAGTTTTTGAAAATATTCAAATGCTATTTTATTTTATCTAGAGACCATTTTGTAATTTTTTTTTATTGAATAATATGCAGATTATAGCCAAGTTTATTGTGTATTACTAATGATTCAGGATATCATTTGTAATTAACAAGTAATTAATGAGTCATCAGTATTTTTGTGAAATGTTCCAATAATGAATTAAAAAAATACTGAAAATCTAAGAACTAATTGGAATATTTCTAAATAAGCCAGTAATGAAATCAAACAACCAATCAATTTAGAAAACTTAAGTGAAGAATTTCAGAGCCATACTGGAACATTTCAAAATATTCGATTAATGAATCATGGCTGCACTTTAAAATTTAGGCTGCCAGCGGGACATTTCTAAATAAACTGATACTGAAAACGAAGAGATCACTAAAATCTATTATTTCTCTAACGGAATAAATAGTTTTCTGTCAAAGAGAAATGTCATTTGAGTAGTACCGTTAGTGATTTGGATAAAATATTCAATTCCCTACCATTCTACATACTCATCTCAAAACACGTGATTTTGGAAATGTTCCGGTAATGAATCCGACCGACGATATATGCATAATTAATATTATTATATGCTTAAACTAAACTTGGCATAGTTTACGTAAATAGTTCAAGCTTATTATTCTAAAGATGTCTTCATCAGCCTATCATGTTCCCACTGCAGTAAGTCAGGCGTCCTCTCTAGGAGCGGGATAGGCTATAATCCACCAGGCGGACCCAGTGCAGGTTGGTAGATGTCACATGTCTTCGATTTTTAGGCTCTAAGACATACCGGTTTCATCACGATGTTTTCCTTCACCGTTTTGAGAAACCTACGACTCTCTGCTCGTAAGTCGGGGCAGCCACCACTGGGTCACTGAAGATCTCAAAAAATGTGTTGATAATAATATCATAAAGGTAGGGATATTATTATTATTTTCAGCCTGTATTTTCTCACTGCAGGTTTTCCACTTAACCTCGATACGGAGGCAATATTGGCTCCGTATTGAGCTATTTGGTGTAAATAGTATTACGAAAAAATCCACGATTACTCGAATTTACAAACTTTTCCAAATTAAGTATATCAAAAAGTAGAAAGAAGAGTTTTTAGAAAAAAAAAGTTGTAGCATAAATTACTACCAAACCAAATATTGTTCTAGCTGTATCATCACAAATGTAATAATATATTATAGTAACCAGGTTGTCGTACAATAACAAATTATTATAAAAGTAAGCATTATCTTCTAATTAAGAATGTCAGGCACGGAGTGTGAACCTGATACGGTTCAGGTTCATACTTCGTGCCTGACATAATTTCATGTTATCTTTGTAAGAATCCTTGAAAATACACCTTCCTATAACTACAGGAAGTTTTATTATGAAAAGAAAACTTCTTGTAGGTACAGAAAAAGATTATTTAGTAAGAAATAAATTAATATTTTTCACATAACGAGGGTAAAGGCTTCGTTAGGAAGTTGCGTACAGTCACACGAAAAAGGTTTCGGAGCATAAAGGAAAAATATCCATTCAGCCTGTGAACCAATGACCATTCAGAAAACTAGAAAATGCGAGAAAGCAGAATCGTATTTTTTTAAATAGAGACCGCTAATTGGCGCAGAAAAAGTGTCAAAGAGACTAATGGCAGTAAACCAACGAATCTCTTAACACCTCGACTTAGATAAAGAACTATAAATATTAATCACAGAAATAATAATATAAAGGCAGTATTGACCATTGACCGAGATACGTAGTGTCTCCTAATTCGATAAATAACGTCCCTAGTGGAAACCAGAACAAAGTTTATTTCAATAATAAAAAGGACATTCCAAAATATAGGTTAAATTATGACGTTGGGGGGCTATCTTTGCTTTAATGGCGCATTTAGTGACATTAATATTTGTAGATGGTGCTTTCTACCGAAATCTTGGCGGCATTTCAAATACTACCGCAAACTATATTTAATATAACAAATCGGTTATATCATTTAAATAAAAGGTGTGACGACGAGCGATACCACATGAACTTCGATCCTTGGCGGCGCGTTACTTAATACCTTCATTTGAAAACTTAAAAATTAATACACACGTCATGCTGCTCTATAGAAATCCATATTGATAGCATACCCGTTCTGCGTCCTCAAACTGTAAGCTAATGTTCACGGAACATGGTAATTTGGGGACCATTTCCATTTATATAACTTCGGAGCTGGATATTTGGCATAATAACTTCGGCTGTTTGAATTCGCAAATGCGAAACAATGTCACCAACCTTAGAAAAACTGACTATTTGAAATGAAAACAGTTCAATAAAGCTTGGTTTCGGTAATGAGGAGGAGGCAGCTCTGCTTTGTCCCTTAACTCGGATCCTCAAGAATGACTTCATTCAACCTGACCGAATTTGTACTTGCTCTTTGCGGCAACGAGAGCGACACTTTGAACGCGCTCAACTATCGTCCACATGACGGTCAGCGTACGATACGCGGGAACGGCACCACCGGGAAGTTGGAACTGGCCTTGCGGGTAGTCGCGACGGGGCCGGGACGGCGCGGCGGCGCGGCTGGACGCCGTGCTGTGGCGACTGTGCCGGGCGGCCGCGGCGGCGCCTCCACGCTACTGCGGCACGCGCCCGCCGCGCCCCCGCGCCACCGCGACGCATCCCCCGACCGCGCCGCGCCCCGCGCCCCGCCGCGCCACCGCCCGCACGCACGCCGCATTCTTGCGTTCAGCCCGCCCGCCCTCAAGCGCGGATCCGGCCGGCACAAAGAGCCTAGACCGCTCTGGGGGCGACTACGTCACTTTGACTGTATCCACGCTTTCTGCAGTACGTCGCTCAGCGAGCTGCCGCCACATGTTACATTGCAGATGTCGTTAACAATTAAAAAACAAACTTCGCACGTACTTGATACTGAACTTGGAGAAGGGGTACTTTTTTAATGTATTCAAACGCCTTGGCTTGAACAGCTGGAATTCACTGCAGTGCAATTAATTTGACGTCGCGCGTCTTCAAGTAAATTAGTGGCGCTGAATGGGATGCGGAGTGGTAACCAGTGGGAACCAGAACTGGTTCAACATACGTATGTTCGCGGTTGTGAGGTCGGTATGCTGATCGGTGGCGGACACTTCGCGGTGTAGTGTTGCGGACTAAGTTTGTGCGGAGTTTATAGCTGCAGCCAACGTGGACGATCTATCATGTATGAAGTTTATTAACAACTATTGTTTGTTGAGACGTAGACAAACAGCGGGATACGGAGTAAGTTTGAAGTTATTGGACAAAAGGCAACAGTGTCAATTACGCCGCGATGTCCAAAGTTCAAATAAGAAGTGTAGAACCGTTCTTATTGAAGTCTATCTTTAATATCGAAAGCTTTTTGTCAATATCCGCCGTTTCTGTCTTGGCGAACAGCGCTTATGAACTCTTTTTTTAAATACAAATGCTCAGCAAGCCCGCTTGTCTTTAATCAACTGATACGGGTTAAATGGATACTTCAGAACTTGCTATACATTTCTTAGCAATGAGTTTCCTGATGTCCACAAACTAGGGAACAACTCGTACACGACTGATAACTAGATTATTCGGTCGGTGGCAACTAGCCGTACTGCAAGAACTTCTAAATACATTTTGTAGCTCATTTATTTTAAGGCCAATTAAAACTATTAATTTTGAACTAAGTTGGGAATAGTTTTTGACACATTTTTTGGTGAGATAAAGAAGGGAAAAGGATTAAAAGCATTTTAATTGTATTTGGATGTTTTTGAGTCAATTCTATTTTAATTGTATAAGAATTTTGGTGTTTTATCTCTTTTACCAGTAGAACAATATTGTTGTACGGGACCGTGACGCTTCCCTACCTATTGTACGGTATAACCAGGACTCTATGCATATGGGCCAATATGCGAATGTAGATATTCACCATCAAACTAGGACCCAATAGGTAGTGCAGAAACTTCCATCATGATGATTGAAGATCACCACGAGTTATTCGTACAAAGGCGGACTTAATGCCTTGGGCAGTAATGGGCTTTACAACACAACTAAAACTGTCGACGGAGCTGTGGTGGCCCAGTGGAGCAGTGGTGGCCCAGTGGTGGCCCAGTGGTGGCGGCCCCGACTTACGAACAGTGAGTCGTGGGTTCGAATCCCAGTCAGGCACATTACTTTGTGTAATTTATTTCATCACCACTGCTCTCAAAACGGTGAAGGAAAACATCGTGGGGAAACCGGCATGTCTTAGAACCAAAAAATTCGAAGACATGTGACATCTACCAATCCGCACTGGGCCCGCGTGGTGAATTATAGCCCATCCCTCTCCTAGAGAGGAGGCCTGAGTCCCTGCAGTGGGAACATTATAGGCTGATGATGAAAACTGTCGAAAGGTACACATAATATAAACACAACATCACTCATAAATAATCTCCGAAGGGATAGACAGAGCTGTTCATTCTATCTGTATCTTTAATAATATGTATAATAATTATGTACCTATTTAAGTATATCAACTTATATAACAAAATAGTTTTCTCCTTATTTTTTTTAATTTTTTTTTGTACTCTACCACAGTGCTGACTGCTGTCCTATTTGACCCTAAGGTTGACTGGTAGAGAATGCCTTGTGGCATTAAGTCCGCCTATGTAGGTACCACTCTTGTACATGAAGTTTAAATAAATAAATAATAGCACACCCACACGAAAAACTCTTCTTAATCAAAACTAAAAGAAAACAAATGAAGATGAACGCAACCCAACCATTCCACAGAAAGCGGCCGCTATTTTAATTGTATGCAGTTTCCGAGTACTTTTTGGTTGTCCGTAAGTCTTGAGCGTCTGGTTTTCATCCCCTAGCGAAGCTGCCTGCAGGGCTGGTAAAGCCCATAAGCTATAATTCTGAGCCATCGGTTTAAATTCGCATCGCACGTCGTTGGTTTTCTTTAAGAGCGTATGCTACCTCAGATTAGCAACCCTATTTGTGGTGGTTCAAACTTCGCTTGAAATACTATTAGAATAAAGTTCTAATCAGCTTGCACTACAAAGCGGTTGTTACGTCTATCGCTGCGGCCGAATAGTGCGAAATTAGTCGTATTTTGCGATTTACAAAAAAACTATTGATTGGACTAAAAAAGTAAAACACTATGACTTTAGTATGTTGCTTGTAGAATTATTTGGCAAAAAAATCAGAACGATGACATGTATTTTAGTATGGTTTTTACTCGTTAAAAGAAATTTTTAGAGGCATCTTCGCGATTTTTTTCTATCGAGCAAAGTTAGTTGTATTATGTTTTCACAACACTATGGCACTAGCATATATCCTGAAGAATATCATATATTTTTCTGATGTTGATTACTGCAGTGAATCTTATACTTTTACGCATTATAAAACTCGCGTTTGAGGTACCATACGCTCTTAATAGGAGTTTTCTGAATTTGGTCACACTTTCAACATTCAAAGTCAGTTATTAAGTCATCGTGGAGATGGTTTTAAGTTTAAGTAACGAGTGCTTAACTATATCATCACGCCTGTAATCCTCGAAGGGTTGGGCAGATGTAACAACAGTAAACCCACATTTCGATAGTTATGTAGTCCCATGTATTAGGGGGAGGGCTTATTGCCATCAAGTGGGCATAAATCTAGACTCCATGGCTGTTATTGAGATTTTTTTGATGGAAAAACCCAATAGCAGTTTTCCTTAACCCGGGAGTCAAACCCACGACCACGACTCATGATGACCAGTCGCGCTTGCGACCACTAGAGCTATGAGTTCTCGTATAATAATATCTTGATTATAGTCATTTCTTACTTCTTTCTTTATTTCGACGTAACCGAGGCAGGCCCAAAAACGGCTTATTCCACAAATCCCCCCTGAGAAAATCCCCCTCAGGGGGGAATATTGGATCTGGACTCATTCTCAACGGATTGGACGGAGAATGCAAAATGTAAAAAAAAACTTGGAAAGCCATGGGGGAAGCCTTTGCCCAGCAGTGGGACAGTGCAGGCTAAGTAAAACAAAAAAAAAAGTTATTTACTTAAGTAAATAACTTTCTTTTCTTTTTTTCTTAAGTGGTTGTCTGAATTTCAGGCAATTGACTACCTGTAACGACTGTCAAAGATATAAAATGTCAGCCGGGACCAATGACTTGTTGATATTTCAGAGGATCGAAAGAAACTCAGTTTGTAAAGGCCACCCATCTACGGATCAGCCCAGGCAAGCACGGCTTAACCTGAAAACCCGAGCGGCTACTGTTATTAACACCGACAGTTATAGATGTGAAGCACCTGTGGATAGCCATGACTTTGTTTACAAAACTATTGACTATTGGCGAAGACGGAATGAACTCTATACTTTTCGCAGTTTTGATGAACATTACTCGTAGAACAGTACAAGATAAAGTTTATGTTGCAATTCGGCCATGATACATTGCAGTTGTGGGAAACTAGACTCGTCAATAGTCTGTGGCACCTAGATCTGATTGGATCACGTAGATAGAATAGGGAAGATGACTGACTCAAAAGAATATGATTCTGTTTAGTCCGCGCGTCTTTTAGATTATCGAAAATTAATGGATACGTGTTTTTTGTTTGTTTTTTGTTCGATCAAATTAATAAAAAAATACAAAAATAAACGTGTCACAGATCGTGAGTGGGGGCTGGTGACGTCACTTTCTGGTGAAAGATGTACCAAACTGTCACGTTGCGTGACTTTTCGAAGCATTATATCGTCTTAATTTATTGTTAACGTGAAAAAAGAAAAAATACGTGTCTAATATTTTTTGAAAATCTATCTGACGAACTCATTCGATTTTTTTTGTCAACGACCCTATCGTTTTTAATATCCCAAAACAAATGTAAATATACATAGACGCTCCACTTAAAATAGTGGTACTCAGATGCATTCGGTTAGTCTGGCAACTGACCCCAACATAGTTGGGAAAAACTAGGAATATGATGATGACATACGATGCCGGATAGACTGGTAGTCTGTGACGCTACAGCTAGGTGTTATATGTAAACTTGGCATTTTTTCAGTGAGGTCATATAACGATACATGGCATTTCTGACAGCGGTCTGTTTTCTACCTTAAAAGCCTATGATACAAGCACTGATAGACCAGCGGTAAGACCGTCGGATTTCTAAGTAAAAAATCTCTAGTTTGAACCCCAGACACGCACCTCTGATTTTTCAGTTATGTGTATTGTATAATTTTCGGTGTACGGTGATGGAAAACATCGTGAAGAAACCAGCATGCCTAAGAGGTATTTCTTGAAGGCGTGTAAAGCCGTCAGAAGTCCATGGGTGGCATAACAAAATCTTTGACATCGTTAGACACTAACCACAAGATAAGAATATCCCCAAAGGTGAAGATTCAAATGATGACGTTTACAATATGACAGCTTCAAGATTGAGCTCTCAATGAGAGCGGTTTATTAATACGACACTAAGTCCGGTTCAGGGGCAAATAAATACCTAGACGTTAAAAAGAGAAGGCAGACACTGAGACGCAGATAAAACTGGGTTGGCCAGACTAGACAGCCAAACTTTTATAGGTAGGTATAGTGATAGAGCGAAAGAAAAAAAGTCGTTGTATCCGCAGCGTCACAGGAGCTTTTAATTTAATAGATACTGGCTGTAAGAGTTGACGTGGAGTCTGTCGCGTGGGACTACACCGTGTCGACACCAGTTTATAACGCGAGCGCTCATAAAATTGTTGTATTTCATAATGTTAGGCGGTGTGCACATGGTTGCGTTTAGATTCATTCACCTGTGAGTAACTGCAGTCTTTTTGTGGCATACCATCAATTTGTGGTTAGTTTATGTATTGTAGAGTTTTTTTACTAGAGCGAAAATAAAAATTTTGCGAAGAAGTTAGAACTAAACACGAATAATGAGAATTGCCATACAAAATAAAAGGATGTGATCCGTTTACTTCCATTTTAATTTAAAATTATCGTATTTGAAAGAAAGAAAGAAAAAGTATTTATGAGTCTCACATAGGACAAACACAATTAAACAAATTAATAACAAAAAACAAAAATAAAAAGTAAACATAAGTAAAGCTTAAAAATAAGATACACACTAATCTAACATTGTTCTCGTACGAGGCCAAAAGGCCTCAACCTCATCGTGGTGCATCCATGTGTATTTGCTTGTAGTTCAAGTAATAAACCAAACTCTTATAAAACTTAATCAAACCTCCTGTAAATTAAAATCAAGTCAATTGATGGAAGGGCTGCAACAACAGAGCAGATTAAACAGATTGGACAACGTAAACAGTTTAAAATCATATATTACAATCACAATGCCAATTCCCATGATCCAGTTCGAAATTGCAGCCGAGAATTTACGCAAACACGTACAAATTATGTGAAGTCCGATATGTTAATATTACTAGTTACTTTTCATTCGGTTTGAATCCCGGCCAAAGTCGACAGAAACAAGCTGAGAAAATATAAATCTTGTCCCCTCTGAAGGATTTAATATTTGTTATTGAGAATCTTCTCCTTCTTAGCGTGTCGATGGCAAATCGTCACTAAATAAATTATATTAATTTGGCCCAATATTCAGCTATGCGAACTCCGCTCGCTGATGCAGTCATTAGATCATCAAGTGTGCAGGTGTCAGGGCATGCAGCGCAAGATGGAAGGTGGGCCATTGTCTGTGGAGATACGCCGCATACACACTTGAGATCAGAACCGTCTATGAACCCCCTATCTGAAGAGATTGTCTTTGCTACGGCCGACTTGGGTTCGGAGTCTATTTAGAGATTTCGAAGTCGGCCACGGCAAATCATGTCCAGGTGGAAGGCTTTCAGACGGCTCGATGAAATTGTCAGGGGGCTTAAACAGGTACCGCCACAGCTCTAGTCTTGCTGTGGCGGCATTGCTAATAGCTGGACTATTATTAATTGTTAACGCACCCAAAAAAACTTTTACGACTTTTCAGCCTCTGGGGCACTGAAACGTGATTGTCTCAGTGCAGCTGGCAATGGTCCTCCGAACCTTTGGGGGCTCATTTTTGAGAATGAGCGGGTGACTCATGCAGGTCCTTATTGGTTCAAAGAAAAGAAAAAATGAAATAAATGAAAAAAAAAACTAAATACATGAGATTTGCTTTATCGAATGTCAAAGGTAGTGATATAGTATCGAATTCGTAGATGACATGGTTTTCCTGTGGATTACGCTTGATTCAAGGCTACAATGGGGAACAATTTACTGATGTAGATATTGCTAGACTCGTCTATTTTTTTTAGTTACTTTCATAGTATAATGTATTAAGGTATTTTGTTATGGGGACGGGCTGCAGACATTGGGTCTATTTTGATCTGTGATTTTGATTCAGCAAAAAAGAGCCATCCGAGCCATAATATGGTCTTCGTAGGCGGTTCTTTTACAGTTCTCTTAGAAGAGAACCGAAAAAGAACCTTACTGCCCACACGATAAGAATAAAGACGTTAAAATCTTGACGGTACATTGTCAATACATTTACGAAAACATAATGTTCGTAAGAAAAAAACTGCATTTTTTTAGTAAAAGTGGTGACAGGCACAATTACAATACTAGAAATAGGGACCAATTTAAAGTAGATTCATATTTCAGTTTGAGATACTATAAAAAAAAATCCACAAAGTGTTCTTGAACTGAATGAGATGAAATTTAAAACATGCATTATATGCACACTATGTTAGCATATTAATAAGCATAATATTACAAGTTGGACGATTTTTTTCTTTTTTTTCTTTTTTAAAAACGTTGCTCCACACTAGGAATTTCTCCTGTATCGTGGATGCGTTTACAGACATTTAAACTCACATACACAAATACCCAGACCCGAAACAACTATCTGTAGGTCATGCAAATATTTGTTCCCGGGATCGAACCCGCGACACGCGACGCAGCAGTCCAATCGCTCAGCCACTGCGCCAACCGTGTCGTCAATTATCAATTATCATTATGACTGACTAGCTTTTGCCAGCGGCTTCGCCCGCGTGAAAATGACGATTTTCCATACAAACTTTCATCCCCTATTTAACTACCTACCTTAGGGGTTGAATTTCTAAAAATCCTTATTCCTTGTCTACATTATAAAGGGAACCTCCTGTGCAAAATTTCAGCTTTCTAGGTCCAAGGGTTTGGGCTGGGCGTTGATGAGTCAGTCAGTCAGTCAGGACTTCTCTTTTTATTTATTATAATAATAATATAATAATAATAATAAGTTTTATTTCACCTTAAAAATGTAACATATTGATCATATTAAGAAGCAGTTAGAATTAGGTACAAAGAATAAATATGAGCAACTGCGCCTGAGCTAGGCCGAGCCTGTATTTCAGGTCACAGTTCTCTTCCCAGAGTTATGAACGGTATTAACAATGTTGTATGACATTTTAGTATAATCGTTTTTCATGCACAGGAATTAAAAAGAGAAAAAGAAAAAAAGTTTACAAAAAGTCAATTAGTTGTGTGATTTGTGTGTGTGTGTGTGTGTGTGTCTTTTATTGTGAAGTGGTTGGAGTTGGAAGTGTTTTGTTGTGTGTGTGTGTGAGTTGTGGGTGCGTGGGTGTGTTGGAGTGCATTATGTTGTAGGTATGTGTGTTGTATTGTGTGTATAGTCTGTGTTCGCACAGGTGTTGAGTTTTATTTTTGCTTAGTAGGTATTTGTTTTTTTTTTTTTTTTTATCTATCTTAAAGTTTTTAGAAGATCCTCAGTTGTTTGGTAATCGCATGTAAGCAGAAAATCTAGTAGTTTGGTTTTACATTCTTGTTTATTTAGTGTGTAGATGTTGAGGGTGGTATTGAGTTTGTTGTAAAGGAACGGACCGCAGAAACAGAAGAACCTATGTGTAAATGAATGTTTAGATTGTATGGATCGTGGTGCTACGGCATTGTGACGTCTTTTAAGCAAAATACTCTGGTCTAAAGGTGTAAAAGTGTGTTGTTTGAGGATTGTTGTTATGATGAAATGTTGGCGGACAGTAGGTAATTTCCAGGATTGGTATAATAGATGTGTAGAGTAATACATGGGTCGAAATGAGCTAACTTTTAGGACTGCCCGTTGTGCTATTTCTAGCGGAAGAAGAGTGGTTTTGGAAGCTCCACCCCAACAAGTAATGCAATAGGTGAGAATAGATTGGCATAATGCCTTATAAACTTTTTTTAATATATCAATGTTAGCCACATGACGTAAGTTCTTAAAGACATATATTAATTTTCTTAGCCTAGTCTGAAGCAGCGATATATGTGCGTTGAAATTCAAACATGAATCCAGAATAATGCCTAAATATTTCACCTCGGATTTCCTGAGGATATGACAATTACAGCTACTAGTACTACCGTTTGTTGTGTGAGTATCAGCTGAGTGTGATGTTAGGGTTAGTTGTGCGGGAGGTTTGTTAGTATTTCTGATGAAGAATGGCATGTACATTGTTTTTTCTGCGTTTAGGGTAAGAATATGTTGTTTTAGCCAATCAGACACCTTGTCAAAGCCATTCTGTGCCAGAGTAAATGTTTTTTCCCACGTATCAGCAGAGAACAACAAAACTGTATCGTCAGCGTAGGATATGATAATGCCCTGATCCAATTGTAATCCACAAAGGTCGTTTAAATATATTAAGAAGAGTGTGGGTCCCAGCACTGAACCCTGTGGAACACCAAAAGAAATAGGAAGATCTGTGCTAATGTAAGAGTCTACTTTCAGGCATTGCTTACGACCGCTTAGATAATCCTGAAATAATTTGAGCTGCAAACCTCTTATTCCTAGTCGTTCCAATTTAGTAAGTAGTAGTCGATTAGAAGAAGATAGAAGATAAAAATGCTTGGCTCAATGCTCCACATGGACAAGGGCGCTTAAATTGAAAGCACAAATAGGTAGAAGAAAGAAAAGTACCTGTAACTGGCCTACTTGAAATAAATGGTTTGATTTTGATTTTGAGCATATACGGTACTTATACTTACTTACTAACTGCTACGACTCGCGATGTAAATGCATATGCAATAGTGTATATCAATTCAAATCAAAACAGTCTTGAAGTGAAGAACCACGATGATTTATTCTCATTTGAATTTTAACTTTACAGAATATCACCACTGTAAATATCACTGTTATTAAAACCTGCTATTTATATCAAAGTTTTCATAAACTACGCAAAGAATTTCGGAGAGCCTGCTTCAGTTAAGTGCAAACTGAAGTTTTGGTTGTTTGCCTTTCTCAATTAATTTTACTTTCTACCTATTTTAGTTTCAAACTATTTTAAGCGTCAAACGAAATAATCAAATTATTGAGTCTGGATTATATTTAATACGAATTGCCAGACTGTTTTTAAAGAAAGCTTTTAGAGGATTCTCAAATCAAAGAATTTGCTTCATAAAACCGATATATTTTAAATAATATCTAAAAGCTTTTCAACCTTATAGTACAGTATATACTTACAAAATAAATTGAAAGAAAGTTTTTGATGGCGTCAAATGCAGTTAGATTGCTTAGATGAGAACGGAAATAACTTCATAGAAATATCTGTGTGATATTTTTATATTTATATCAAATTTTTAAAATCGGTCCATTAATACTCATACGAACGAATTTTTCACAACAGCGCCTGAACTATACCCTTTCTAACAAAAAAAGAATTTTTCAAATCGGTTAGCAAGTGACGGAGTTAGGCCCGAACAAACAATAAAAAAAAAACATCCGAATTGAGAACCTCCTTCTATTTTTAGAAGTCGGTTAAAAAAAGAATTTTTAAAATCGGTCCATTAATACTCATACGAACGAATTTTTCACAACAGCGCCTGAACTATTTTCATTGCAACTTTTTCATATGAAGGTGTAAAAAAATGAACTAAGGAAGTATGCCATATTTTTTTATACATTTTTATCTTTTTTTTGAGATATGTCACGTTGTTATAGGACGTGGGGCAATTTTGATCGATCTTCTTTAAGTGACTTTATTTCATTTTATTATTTTTAGTTATCTTGGATGGGTAGGTATATTGAAACGTGTTCTGCCATTCACTTTTTAGAGCGTAGCATCTCACCTAAAAAATTGTGATAATTAAATATGATGCGATGACAAAAGATGCAATGCAGTTTTACGCATACAATAACATACCAACTAGCGGACCTGGCAGACGCCGCTGTCCTGCCCTTACAGCAGAGCCACCTACCGGGTCCAATTGTGTTTTCAAACCATCCAAGAACGAATTAAAATATCTCTAGAAAGTTTCATCCAAATCGGTCCAGCCATTTAGTAGGAGTTCAGTGCCATACACACATTATATTTAAGTATAAAGATTTATTGACGTAACAACCAAAACATTAATGCGTAACAAAACATGCGAGGAATCGCCATACAATGAGATTGAGAAACGTGACCCGTCAGACACCCGCCGTCGTCTGAAACCTCCTAAATAGCGGAGCCTTATGGCGGGAATGGCCCATTTCCTGATTTTTTGCCAAACACCCACCGCTTTAAGGGCACTAGGCCATACTTATATACTGTAGTGCGTTATACTGCACACATAATTTCTCCGTTTTGGCATCACACTCAGCAGATTTAACGAGGTTATCACGTCCTGAAATCTACATAACATTTTAACCTACCAGCGGTTTTAAGCAAAAGCAAAAAGCATTTTAGTTCTAATTAAGCAGATTTCTAAAGCACATTTCAAAGCCACATGCGGCCTCAATATGGTGGATTACATTTTAATACCAAAACTAAAACCTGTCTGCGCTGTCCGCTTTGAAACTAAGTCGCTTTCATAACAAGCTTATACTGTTTGTCTGTATGTGTGTTTTAGAACATATTTTTAGAACTCTTGCTGGTATCCGATAGAGCTGAAGTTTTACATACACCTTTAGTTCTGATGACAGATACAACTTGAATACTATCCAGTATTCAAGTTGTATCTCTATAAGAGAGAATTGTGATAGTTTTTCATTACTCATACTCTGAAAGTAGGTCATAATATGCCTGCGGAGCGGGTTGAAAGTACTACTTTTCAGTCCTAGGGAGAATCGCTTTCTACTGACAGCTGACAAATTATTTGATATAATTGGGAGCAAGCCTATTGCCATCAACCAATGTAATTAGGAGCAAGCCTATTGCCACCAACTGATGTGATTAGGTGCAAGCGTATTGCCATCAACAAATGTAATTAGGAGCAATCCTATTGCCACCAACCGATGTGATTAGGGGCAAGCCTATTACCATCAACAAATGTAATTAGGAGCAATTAAGCCTATTGCCATCAACTGATGTAATTGGGACCAAGTCTATTGCCATCAACCAATCTAATTAAGAGCAAGCCTATTGCCATCAACCGATATGATTAGGAGCAAGCCTATTGCCATCAACCGTTGTAATTAGGAGCAAGCCTATTGCCATCAAACGATGTAATTAGGAGTAAAGCATCCACCGATTTAGGTAATTGGGGGCAAGCCTATTCCCATCAACTTTCCTTGTATTCGTAATGAAAAGCACAGTGTTTACTTCGGGTTAAAGACTTATTTAGTCCCTCGAATTTTTAGCGCCCTCGCTACGCTCAGGCGCCAAACCTCGTCTCGGGACTAAATAAGTTCCTTTCACCCCTAAGGTAACAATGTACTATTTTTTAAATACATTTTTAGTTTTGAGGTGGCCCAGTGGTGGCAGCCTCGTCTTACGAACAGTAAGTCGTGGGTTCGAACACTTCTAACCCAGTTAGGCGCATTACTTTGTGTAATTTATTTTACCACTGAGCTGCTCTCAATACGGTGAAGGAGAACATCATGAGGAAACCGGCATGTTTTAGTACCAAAAAGAAGACCTATGTGACATCAACCAACCCGGACTGGGCTTGCGTGGTGGATTATTTATATCCCATCCCTCTCCTAGAGCGAAGAGGTCGCGAAGAGGTTGGCAAAAGCCAACAGTAGTCTGGCATAAAAATGCCAGAGCTGAAATTCTGCCTAGGTAGGATTGGATAATAGCTGACACTTCAATTGACCAATTTCCGTCAATCGCACTCAACTAAGGGCTTACGATTTTTCAAAGCTTTTGAATGCATCGCTCGCCCAGGGGATCAATTAGTCTTGTAAACGTTTTATTCACAGGTATTTTGTTTGTTTTCTGGAGAGTAATTTATTAGACGGTGTGGTACCTATGTTTTATGAGAGCCTGGTGATCTGGTAGCCTCTGACAACGTCCTTATTGTCGCTTTATCGATTTAAATATGAAGACTGTCGTTTTGCATCATCTTTGTCAAATTCGAGGAAGTAACCAATCTATTTAAGTCGCGAGTAGATAGGCTTCTTCTGAGTAAGCTCTGCCCTTAGGGCAAGATTGACGTTAAGAGCAAGATTATTTAAAAAAAAAAATTGTTCTGTCGTTTTCTTAGGGCGCCTTCAAATTAGGGCGTTAGCAGCGCGGCAGTCGCGCGGCTGCAGTACATTTTTATAAGAACAGCCGTAACAACCCGTTGATAATTGTTTATAGTCGCGCGACTGCCGCGCTGCTAACGCCCTAATTTGAAGGCGCTAATCGTAAACCACAGGTGTGTTAAAATCCCGGCCGTGGCGTATATTATTAAATGATTTCCCAGGTATCGGTATTCTAAATTGATTATAATTATTACGTCTATCATGACAAACTCCTGTATTCTTGTATTACTCTTTCTAAAATAATTGTCATCCGTTTTCAACTATAATAATGTAACCCTGTTCTAGGAAATTGAAAGTTGCATAGACAAGATTCGATGTCATTGGACTCGTACGCAAATATACTACGAGTACCAATATACTAATACACATCATCAATTAAAATTATGAAGTGATGTTTCATATAAGTAAGCTCATTATTTTCAGTGATAGTTTTAAACCCACTGACGTAAGGCAAGTCCAATGACGCTATTCGAACTGCGATTTACGAAAACATTTGGAATTATTTACGTAAACATACTGTGAAGTTTCGTATCCATACGGTCCGGTCCCAAGTGGATTAGGCAAGAAACGAGCGGCTACAAAACCTCTACCTCCTTTGTTTCAAACATTTTTATCAATTCTTTTTTTAAAAGTGTAATAAAATAAAATTTTACTGAAGTAGGTAACACTAATTGCAATATCCAATTACTCGGAGCGTAAATAACCCTGAACAGAGATCGAACAAAATTAATTTGTTGATATTTTGCTCAGGGAGCCGCCATTTTTTTTTTTGTTTTATTGATTGGCACATGTTGGTGGTAGTTCGTCCGTTGGGTGCGAGCGATCAATCAGAATTAAAAGTATTAATTAAATTCTGTTTGAAATGGGTTTTCTTTTATAAGTTGGAATAAACTCCACAATTAGAGGTTTCTGTTAGTTCTATAATATTGATTAATTTGTTACCGTCCAATGACCTGCTCTAGCCCACGTCCATAACTGTCATGGCTGTGCATAACTTTATGCACCAGTAATAAAAAAATACATACCTACACACGAATAGAGAACGTCCTCATTTTTGGAAGTCAGTTAAACGGATGGACTTAAAGCTGAACAATCTCTACCAGTCTACCTTAGGGTGATGTAGAGACAATAGACAAAAACAGAAAACTAATTAGAAAATAATTATTTATTTTCTAAATATCTTGGTTAGGTTTTATTTTACGAAAGGAATCTTACGTCTAGATTACCTATCATTACCTGATGGTGGGTTATTATGATAAATATCCTTAATCTTTGAAGATTTCGGCAGAGGTACCTATATCTACATAACTGAAGTTGATAACTAAAAAAATATGCATCACTGAATGCATGCTATTTTTTGATTTGTCTGACCACGAGCATTTGAATATCGCATATTATGTGAATATGGGTTTAGAAAAATTGAACCGTATACATATCTGCCGGCAATTAAACAAAATAACATCACTTAGAAAAGCAAATAAAACATTTTACTGGAGTTATTCCCGATATATTTGTTGAAGCAGAAATATCAAAACGCAAGGTTCAGAGGTTCCCCATCGGGGCTGCGGATTGCTTGAAAGAGATACCGTGGCCTCGGCACAAAGGGCTGAGAAGGAACATGAGTGATTTATAGTCAGTAAAAGTCTGACACACTGTTCCCGCTCTGGGCAGAGCAGTAGGGCCGCTCTGCCCAGAGCTGGAACAGTCATTTGACAATTTCTCACACTCTAAAAAAAACTATTCATTGGTTGAGGTTAGCTAAAGGGATACAAGATGCTGTATTAGAAGGAACGTCATAGAAAAAGATGATCTTAGCCGTAGCCTTAGTGATACTTGGAAGTACAATATTATAATTATTTACTTTGATTGACATGTTAATCTTAGACATCGTCAAAAAGCAGATAACGAGCTCCCGTCTGTCGTAGTATCACACTTGCGAAAGTTTGTATGTACATGTGTGTTTGTTACTCCTTCACGCTTTTATTCAGATTTGGGTGAAATTTGGTACCAAAATAGCTTATATTTTGGATTAACAAGTAGGCTACTTTTAATCTCGGTAAAATGCGATGATCCAGGGGATGGGGAAATAACTCAAATATGGTTTAAACTCAATTACGTTTTTACAGACGGCGGCGTCTAACTGATTTAAATAACATTTGGTATTAGGATGCCTTGAAAAAAAAAAAGATTCTGAGATGTCATATGTTTCAGTTCGAGTGTAAACTTTTTTACCGCGGCGAAAACCACGGGTGTAGTTAGTATTTAAATATTTGGTCACAAAACACCATCCGTACCTATCAGCAGTATCAACTACAAAAAAAGGAAAACTTTTAAAAACTTATCGCGTGTGTACTCTGCCTAACCCACACTTCCCCGTCCATTTTAATGACATTGACAGCGAAAATAATCTAAAAGACAATAATAAAAATAATCTGAATTCAGATAATTATAGACACTCGTCCGGAGTACGCACAACCATATATTATAGAAGAATCACGTTATCTGTACGTTTTTAATCATCTTGTTTTGATTAGGACAGCTCGTAAATGTGCAGATCCGACATTCCTTTTAGTATTAACTGACGTTTGTATAATTGATTGCTGAAAATAAACAAATTGGTGTGGCTCTGTTTTTATTTCCCTGGTATTTTATGTTCCTTATTTTATTATACTCTTTTAACACATACTTGGTCAATTAAAAAAACATAACCATTATAAATCACTGTGTAAACGACTGCCTTACACAATACCCCGTTAGAACTTGTACAGCAACGTTATTGATGGCTGGAACAGCGTTCAGAATACCAAGCGCCTATACAAATCCATTCTAACCTGCCGTCGCACTCTAATCTAGTATATTTATACGTTTTGAACGATGACACATCTCATATTGGCACTCCAGTCTAGCGAAACGCGTAGGCAAGTTTATTTATACGAATAATATTACAAATCACGTCTAAGTCTTTATTGATCTATGGCGATTGCGTAGTTCGGGACACGGTCGTTTTAATGTGTAACCTGGTTTCCGTGTGTAGCGGAGTAGACATTTTGAATTAATTTCAAGAATATTATTTTAATATAATCTAGACGTCTGCGCAGATTGTGAGACAATGTGTATTTTTAAGCGGCGTCTGCCAGCCTATGGGCATGTATATTTACGCTACCTGTGTTATTTTGTGTGGTGCAGAGATAGTACGTATATTTATTCATTTATTAAAACTGTATGCACAAAAATCGTACAAAGACGGACTTATCTATGTATTGCAGCGTGATTTTGATTCGGTTATTATCGAAGTTTCGATGATTTAAGATAATCTCAATTATTATATGTGTATTAATAGACAATACAATCCGCTTTTTAAACGATCCTAATTTAGTCGACAGTTTTTCAATTCTTTATTGCATTAATGTGTAGGTTGTGTAACATGAAACTTACTTAATTCCTCGAGAAAATCCGTCCTTAGTTTTCTTTCGTTTACTTTTACCTTTCTAAAAACCATAAAGTTAGATCTAGAACCTTATTTATTAAAAAGTCGACGCTATGCGGAACAGTTTCAACTCAAAGCTCACTCAAGTGGCAGCATATGATTTGAAAGTGAAATTATAGTTTAGTGAAAGTCACTTCAGACTGTAAATACGTTTAGCCTTGAGTGAATAATAAAGGTTGATTTTAGTGACAAATAGGTCAGTTCCCTTATACACAAAATAAATATAGAATCAATACTTCTTTGCAAAACTTTGTCTACTTTAAAAATCAACGGATTAATTTTTTCCTTATGAATCTTTTTTATTTAACTGCGTGATCGCAGTTAGCATAAGGTTTTCCAAACTGCAAACTTGGTTTTAAATGACCGGTCTGAAACTTTTCACAAGGTACAGAGGCATACTTAATTAATGCTGGAAGCATTTTATACCAGGCCACCTTTGGGTTATACAGATACAAACAGTGGTAGGTTTATCTGACAATATTTTTAACTAATACTTCGCTATACTACAAGAATAAAAATATATATTCCTTTCTACAACACACTTAATTATTTTTAAGAAAATACAACCTGTGATGTTTTTATTAAAGCTGCTTACCTTCTAAGTTACTTGGCAGACTTGATTTATTAGAGTACACTTGCATTAGTGCCGACAACGCTCCGCTTTCAACGTTTTAGCTTCACTATAATAATATTTTTAAACTACGTCACAGATTAAATATAGTTAGTTTTGAAGTATAGAAAACTACGTTGATGAAGTATACCTCTTTTAAAAGCTAACAAAGGGGTAAAACTTATTTAATAACATAACATTCCACCTGTTAGTTATATCCAAATGGTAAGGCAGATCTCTCGTCCCGGGATACTCTCTGGGCGTCGGGGGCCACGTGATGGCTTCCGACTTCCGTTGGCGCGGGTCGTTGGTCTGGCCGGTCCGTCTTATGACGACAACAGGCCGTGTCGACTGTGCGTTCGTGTTCCACGCGAGCCTCAAAGAGATGTCAGCAACATTGCAGGGGCTCGCAAAGGCCGACGCCTGCTGGGGCTGTGGTTTGTTCGAAAAGGTAGGCCCCGGACAAAAAGGGCTAAGAAGGAACATGGGTGGTTTTTAGTCATTAGAAGTCTGAAATTTGAATTTGACACTTACGCTTCGCCCAGAGCGAGGGAGGATTTATTTGATGATTTTACACCCTCCAAATGGGTTAGGCAGATAGTACACCCACGTTAGTACCTAGGTACATAATGCAGAGAGTGCGCCTATTGACAGCCAATCACAATCAGTGGCTGCTACTTAGAAATTCCTGATGAAAAAAGTCAATAAAAAAAATCCTTGCTTCAGAATCAACCCCAGGACCACAAGATCAGGAGTAGTGCTTGCGACCAGTAGTCCAACGAAGCGGTAGAGACACACGAGTATTAGTTAAAAGCGAATTTATCAGGAATTTTGCAGTAGCAGCCACGGAGGCCAAATTCATGCATGGTTGCATTCGAACGAAGTGCTTTGCTGGGTCCTTTATTATGCGCACAGCCAAGGAGTGGAATTCCCTGCCTGCGTCGGTTTTTCCGAGTTCATATAACCTGTTGCCGGCACAACGTGCCATTTGGCACACTTTTTTTTTGGGGGTTGCCGGCACATTGTGCCATTTGGCATAATGAAAACAAAGTAAAGACAATTAAAATAAAGATAAAAGGTGCCGGTGGGATAGGTAAAAATAAAGACAAAAGGTGCCGGTGGGGTAGGTAAAAATAAAGATAAAAGGTGCCGGTGGGGTAGGTAAAAATAAAGACAAAAGGTGCCGGTGGGGTAGGTAAAAATAAAGATAAAAGGTGCCGGTGGGGTAGGTAAAAATAAAGATAAAAGGTGCCGGTGGGGTAGGTAAAAATAAAGATAAAAGGTGCCGGTGGGGTAGGTAAAAATAAAGATAAAAGGTGCCCGTGGGAGGATAACCATAAGTCGCGAGTAAACAGGCTTCTACTGGGTAAGCTCGTTCCATCGTCGACATCATCTCTGCCCTAAGAGCAAGATTGAAGTCAAGAGCAAGCCCATTAATAAATTAAAAAAAAACTAAATGTGGCACTCGGAGACTGCTGCGGTAAAGCATAGCATAGCATTTTTTATCAACAGCAAATAATTAATTATTTAATTTGACAACCTCGGTTGACAACCTTGTTATTTTCCGTAACCATAGCAACCTGGTTGAATACTGAATCTTGAATATTTTCGTTAGGGAATTTCTGGATTCGCTCTTCACGCTCAAGGCCCGCGATAGAAGCTATGCAATAGCTTATAAAAAAGGTTGATGTAAACAGGTTCACCACCAGGGACTTAGACGTAACTGGCTGACTGTGGGTGTATTATTAAGTACTCTTTTACTTAACCCTTCGTGGATGACAGGTGTCATGATAAGTCATTGAAGAGTCTGATCTGCAGGGCTACTGCGTATCTTTTTACGTGTCAGTGAACTGTCAAATGGCTAAACTTACCATTTGACAGTTAATTGATGGACACTATGATAGCCACTGACATTTAAAAAGATACGCAATAACCCTCCAGTAGGGCTATTGCGTATCTTTTTATGTGTGGCTATCATATTATAGTGTCCATCAAATAACTGCCAAAAGGCTAGTTTAAAAAAAATGTACCAAACCATCACCAATTGACAGTTAATTTATGGACACTATATGATAGACACTGACATTAAAAAGATATGCAATAGGGCTACTGTGCTTTGTGAAACGCGAAGCAAGGAAATTGGAAAATTGAAATTACATCTCAGAAACTTCTCTCGGTTAGCAAACGGAATCGCGTTACAAAATCCAATAAATGAACAATCAGCTAAGACCCTTTACTGTAAGCACTGCGGACTAAGACAAATCGTTTGGTTTTCCATTTTCCTGAGAATTGGACCATTGTTTACTTTATAGGGAGTTCAAATGTACTAGATTTCACGATGGTCTAGCTTTGTGTATAGAAGACAGAAGAGGTTTGAAAATGATTTTGTTCGAATTTTTTTTAATTATGGTTTTCATTTTGTAATGCTGATTGAAACTGCTTCATAATTTAACACGAATCTGAAGGATAAGGAAGAAATTTACCAAAAGTGGGTACATCCAGATTTCGCTAGTTTTATTCAGATACAATATCAAAAAGTGGTCTAGAAATAGTTTGCAAAGTTTGAAACAGCAACATACTAACATAATACACGAAATAATTAAATAAAGTGCAAATGAAATAACGCCTTTTTTGGGGGGTGAGAAATCATCAAATGGCCCCTCCCTCTCTGGGCAGAGTGGTAGGGAATGTCAGTCTTCTACTGACTAAAAACCACCCATGTTCCTTCTTAGCCCTTGTGCCGAGGCCGCGGTATTTCTTTTGAACAACCTGCAGCCCCAACGGGGATTAAATAAAGCCTTGTAGCTAAATATGGTCAAACAGATAAGACCGGACAATGTACTAGCTGCGGACACCGGACTGCAATACCGTGTAAACCGTTCGCCTTCATGGAAGGGCTCCTCCATGAAGGAAACTAAAGAATATTCCACAGAAAAAAGGTGAATAATTTCAATTTTCTTATCTCAACGGAATGTAGGTAACTTTTAACCCGTTAATGACGTTGTAAATTCATTACGTAGTCACTGCAGCCTTAATTAAGCGGTATCGTAACCACTAAGTATGCGTTAGACAAAAGGCTTGTTATTCCGCCACACGGAAAATCTTGCGATGCAGTAGTATACTAGATTTAGTAAAGTTATTTAGTAAAAACAGTAAGTACTACTAAAATACTGGTGTTCAACTGCATCTTGTTACTCTGGAAGCCGACCTCAACATTGTTGGAAAAAAGACTTAGGAACAGAATCTAACGTTTTTAACAGTTGACTAATATTTTTGAGCATTCAGTAACACTTAGCTACTGACAATGACTAAAACACATAAATCTACGTCAGCATGGTCGTAGGAACTAAGTTAAGAAAATGGTCACCTTCCAAAATCCTTGATCATAACAGCATTTAAAAAACCGTGTAAAATTAGAAAAATAACAAAATTAAATAATTAAATAATTTCCCGTGGAAGGCTACCATAAGTGGCTCGCCCCGGGGGACGTATAAGAGATCTGGGCCCCGAGTCTGCTATTCAATAGTGTCAGAATGGTCGATCATTGATCTCATAATGGTTGATTGATGACAAGCCAAAAAGTACCTTATGCCTGTCGACTTAAGGTACTTTTTGGCTTGTCGTAAATCAACCATTATGAGATCAATGATCGACCATTCTGACACTATTGAATAGCAGACTCGGGGCCCTGTCCTCAATAAATAAGAGAGAATTTAAAATTCAGTATAACCTTGCCACAGTCCTCTGTCTCTTTTCTCAATAAAAAATCCTTCACGAATCCGTTTTACTTTGGAATATTATGTTGAACATCCGCTCAGCTACAGATTCCCGATAAATTCTCCGCAAAATTTAAATTGCACGGATTTGACTTTCTACAATTTCTACTCCTGTCTCCGTGAGTTTGAAAGTCAAAAACAAAAACCAAAGTTAGTCAGATTAAAGCTGAGAATTAAAAATTATTGTGATTTGGTGAGTACTTCGGGGATGTTATTATTTATTTTACGAAGAGAAACAACATAGCTCAGTCTTCTAAAACGAACCCCCTACGTTCGAAGAACTAGATGTATCATCATCTACCTAGCCTTTTAAGAACTACGTAGGGTCGATTTAGAGTCTAGCCTATATTTTATAACTGACTTCAAAAAGAAGGTGGTTATACCACCTCCCTACCACCACTACCTGGTGGTTATGCTACCTCCTCCCTATGAGAGGGAATGGAATGTAATCCACAGTGTTTGTCAACACTTCACGTCTTCGAATTTTTGGTTCAAGATCGCTTGTAGAATGCACAATGTAATGCCTGGTTGGGTCCAAATCTGCGACTTGCCACTTGTAAGCCGTGGGCGATACCACTAAGACTTGGTCACCTAACCGGATGAAGCAGCACCAGTAACTTGGAGTGACTGCCAGCTCTTAATACGACCTCCAATGATAAATAAAAAATGTCATCAGCATATTCCTGCCCTTATCTCATGTCATTTAGGGTCGGGGTCAACACTTTTTTTCTTCAATTCTGTACAAATTAAAAATGTAAATCTACTAATATATTGTTCAAAAACTATTTTCCACCTTGCTCTTTCTTAATTACTAAAATCCTAAGCCAAAACAACTTAGTAAATAGAATATTGAGACGTACGATTACATATTCACTGGGGTGGCAATACGAATCGTGATGTCTTTGTGTTGCCACAGCTTATATTGTGCGGAGATAAGAAGGGTAAATAAATACAGTCATATGATGAGATGTTGAACACTTACTTGGTCTGGAACTGGTCATGAACTGCAGTGGCCTATGGAAATCCTTAAACAGATAGTGTTCAAGTTTCCCGCTGCCGATCCAATTTAGCCAGAGGGGGTATAATCGACCCATCTCGAACAGAATGTGAGTGTGTTGCCCCAACACAGGATATGCCACAACTCCTCTCGTGCCCGTCTTGCACAACTAACTGCACGCTCAGAGACTTGTAAAGCAAATGATAGAGCCGTCCAGGTTGCCATGCTATGGGCGAACAAAGTTTAGTCATCGATTAGAAAAGAAGAAGAACGTTTACTTTGTAAATTTTGTTTTTGAGAAGGATTTTTTACTTAATTTCATAAAAAAATATATGATGTGCCCCAATATAAGGGATAGAGGTCCAATGTGAAAGGGACCATGTCAATAAGGACTGATGCTTAAATGACTGCCCAGCATCACCTCATCTTCCACACTTGTATGACCTTCGTAAGAAAAGTAAGAACAAGGGAAAACATATGTTTTTTTAAAACTCTTTTCATATAAATAAATTGTACCCGTGCAAAGCCGGGCCATGTCACTAGTACAACATACAAGTGGTAAGTTGCGAGCGCTTTATTGCAAATACGCATACATCAAAAACCACAACCCCGACTCTAGCATATACCGAGTAATATATAACGCGGTACAACACATTACTCATACATTCTAACACACCAATACATTGTTCGTATGTTCAAGCTATATGCTATACATTTATGCTCTTAAGGTTAGCTTTTTGAAAGTAATCAATGAGTTCTGTTTATAGTTTAAAAGACACCTCGTTCTAGGAGATTAAAATTCAAGTATGGCCAAAACCCACAAAAAAGAAAGAAAAATACTTTTTTTTATTCTCTAAATAAAATTCTAAAAACTTAACATTAAAAAATTAAATTATTACCACGAGGGCTGGTTCAAGGTGGCACAGGAAAATAGCCTTTGGAGGAAATTGAGGTAGGCCTTTGCCCAGTAGTGTGACAGTGCAGGGTAATAAAAAATAAAAAAGCATTCAAAACAAAAAAAAAAGTAAATTATGAGAAAAATAAATACCTACTAATAATATTAATTACTGAAGTTACTCAAGAAACGTTTAAAAATAAGTCAATATTATTAAAAATAGGTACACATTATTTTGTTAAAAAATAATGCAGTGTTCAATCGCTACAAATCGAAAAACGTAAGTTATTGAATTAAATAATGTGCCCTCCAAATCAAAAACAGTTTTAATTTATTTCATCTTTAAGCGGCGTGAAAGTGTGTTTAGGAAGTGGTCATACTAATCATATACCCCAGTATACTCGTATACAGGCTGTACATATATGTTGTGTATGTGTACATATGTGTACTAGCCGTCAACAGCTGGCGCCAAGCTCCAAAGCTCCAATGCCCATCTTCCACTATATTAATGTGACATTGTGCTTGAGCTTGATTGTGCGAAGTTGGTTCACAGCAGGTTTTATGCCTACCTATGCTAATTAATTTTCTGAAACAGATGTCTTTTAAATATCAGTATTTTACACGGAGCGTCTCCCTATCTGAAATTGCAACCCAGTTAATGTGTAATACGATTCCCCTTTGTAAGGCCGGTTGTCAGACTTTGTTACCACTGATTACCTGTAACGCCTACTATAATAAAAAAAAGAGTTAGGCGTGATAAGTTTTTTTGGCCAAGTTTTTCCACAGTCATTATCTATTATTATTTTATTATCTGCAGCTAGTTGATATAATGAACTAATAAAATTAGTAATCCATGAGTGATATCTACAACACACGTTTTATCAGATATTTAGTGAATGACCTACTTGTGTCAAGTCCCCTTTCAAAATTTCTATCTGACATTTCCTTGTACCGCTCTGGCACCGACAATCGGTCAGTCGACGGGACTGTGTCTGACTTAATACAAAATAACTTAAGGCTGTCTAATGGTCGTTATATTTAATGGGAGCTTATGTAATTATCTTCTGGTTTTTTTTGTTTGAGTTTTAAGAGTGTGAAAATACTATAGAACCTTTATAATAATTAGTTATACGTTCTAGCAATGTCTTAGTTTAGCATTTGTTACAACTGATTTTCACTATTTTGATCAGGACACTTCCAATAGGTGCGTAGTACTCGCAACCTGTATGAGTGTACGACCAGATAGAATATGGACGACGCAAAAGTAGTTTAATTATAAGGATAGTATTATGTGGCGTTTTGTGGTTTCCGTCTACCCTCATGAGGAAAAGGCGTGAGATTATGAATGTATGCACACTATGCAATTCACTTTTATATAAATTTGAAAACCAGATTACAAATATTTAAAATTATCTGGGGCACGACTGTGGCCCCGCCAAGTTGAGCAAAAAAGCGGCACGTCCATACCATCATTTTCTCGAAACGGTTAAAATTCAGGCCGGCCATGTTTCAAATAAATATATTGACTTGGCAATCGCACTAAACAATCTAATTTAATAGTATGTATTACTCGTAAGATACAATGTGTTTTTTATGCGATGGCCAAGTCAATCTAGATATTTATTTAAAACAACAGATTTTTAGTATGATATGGTCCCTATAGGATGTTGTTAGGTTAGTTAATTACGTAATAACTTAAGACTGACAGTCTTTTAGACGGAATAAATTAACCGACTTGGCATTACATATTGTATCTCACAACTGTTTACGGGAGAAAAACTGAGTGACGTGACTTGGTTTTTTTAACAAGTTATGTTTTAGTGGGACAATAATTTCAATAATTATTATCTTTCCTCACATTCATTATGATGAGTAGGATAGTGGGAAATGGTCCACTATTTATTTTGAATAAGATTAATGAGGGTTGGAAAATTGCCACGTGCCCCTGACTTAACCCTGTTCGTTAACCTCTGATCCACTATGACTTTAGATATACAGCGTGAACCATAAAGGTGTGGTCCTATCAGGGCCAATTCAGACAATCAAAATTGCGAAAAATTGTGCCCGCTCTGGGCAGAGCGGTAGGTAGTGTCAGACTTCTACTGACTAAAAACCACCCATGTACCTTCTTAGGCCTTTGTGTCAAGGCCACGGTATCTCTTTCGATCAACCCACAGCCCTGGCGGGACTTATAACCACTTGAAGTTATACTTGGCTAAGTCACAGACGGCTCGGCGTCATTTCTTAGTACGATGGCGCCGTTCGTCGGAACAAGCAGATAAGTCTCTAATAGGCGAGCCAGAGAGAATATTATACGACTCTTTTGAGGTTAACTTTTCCTTTATATACTTATTGTTTTACACATTGACCCACTATTTCTTTTATGGAGTCGCTTGGATGTCCAACTATTGAATTTGATCCAAATTTCTTATGTCAGTAGGTATTAACCCTTAACCACTGACGTACGAATGACATTCGTCGCGGAAAACGTTATTCGTTCATAATTTTGTTTAGCGCGGGAATTTGTGCTCGTCATTCCTAGTAGTTTCCTAGCCCCAAGAGACGCTCGCGAAGCAGAAAAGAGCGAAGATGTGGTACACTTCTAAACAGGGGATTTCGACCATCTGACGTACGACATTCGTATGGTCACTGTTAGTGTAACTTTTTTGAGTTATTTCTTTTTTCGTTTGTAGTTAAAATTAATCGTCAGCGGTGTATTACTTCGGTGTAATGCTTATCCTGGGCCTTCTACAGCGCGGTAAATGCAACGTGTTCAAGTTAACAGACGAATTTATGAAATCATGGCTGTGTGAATCTGAGGAATCATCGGCAGATGAAGAAGATTGTATACAGTCAGATTGCGGCAATTCTGCATCAGAAGAAGATGAGGAAAATGAAGAGGCTGTTCTACTAACACCTGCGGCTTCTCATATCTCTCTGAATCTTCTAATGATGACATTCCATCCTCACGTTTACACGTTTTGCAGCGTTCAAAACTGACGTGAGCTGTCGTTAAAAAGTGGATAAATAATTTATTTGCTGCTAATGTGATTTTGATCTCAAAATAACAAAAATAAAAAAGAAGTTCCTGTAGGACATAGTTTTTTTATTTAGATTTTTTAATATTTTTGGTTATTTTGGTCAATACCACTAGGAATATTGGTAACTAAATATTATTCTATGAGTATTTTAATTGTTTTATATATTTTGCATCAATGGTTTAAAATGTTCTATCACTTAAAAGTGAATAAAAACTCAAATTACGATTGATGGCTGCACGAGGGGTCTTTAAAAAAAATGACGAATCTCATTCGTACGTCAGTGGTAGTGTAATAAAATGTGCATAAGGGTTAAGTCTGTTCCTGGATTCGGGGAATCATTAAACATAACATCACGCCTGTAATCTCAGGAAGGTTATACAGGCAGGAAAATGTCGCCAATTATGTTTAATTAATATAGGGTGAGCTTTTAAAAGGTTCAGTTTTATATACTCGACATTCAGACTGGTCGTGTTTTATACATACCGTTTTCAGTTCATGACAGAAAAAAAATACTCATTTTGTTATAGATTCAAGTCGAGAATCATTAACATGGTTACCTGTTTGAATTTGACGAGGATACGATAAGTGACAGACTACTTATATCTTCAAAATAATTGATTTGACGTTCGGTTCAATAATACTTATAGTAGAGCATTAGAATTTCCAGACCTGAATATAACCTTACCTGAATATGAGATATAACTAGCTACGAAATATGTTATTTTAGCAATACTTATTACCCCAAGGTTTTTAATATCAACGAAAACGCCAGCAAAACAAAATAATTATTATCTATGAAAATAATGCTCACACACAAAAGTTTCACTTTAATAATTAAAAGACCATCATACCACTTATTGAATAGTTTATGAATTATTAAAGTTAGACCCAGGTATTTTATCACCATAGTTGAAATAGTGGGACTACCAACGCAGTTAGAAAACCCCTCAACCAATCACTTTGTAGTTCGAATCTTCTACAACAAAGTATTTTGATTCATTGATTTTTAATTTATGTGTCTAAGATCTATTTCTGATTGATAATACCTTGGTTGAAAGTTCAAAATGGGCTACAACTTTATAGACAGTTATAGTTTTAATTGTTGAGCTTGCTATTCACTTGCTATTAAGACGAGGTTCTACTAGGATTATGTTTGTACGTAACACAATGCATCAAGAATGGCTGGTGCAATACTATGCATGCGGGTCTTGGCTTAGCTGACTTGGCTAGCTTATTATGAGAGAGCTAGTGTATCTACTCTGCTAAGCAGGGATGACCTTCGGGGCACTAACTACTTGTAACGACTAACGAAGATCTTGATAGTGCTTTCTGAGTACGAAGGAAACTCGGTTTGTAATGAATTGGTCAGTCCACCCAATCTACAGACCGACCTAGGCAGGCACGGCTTAACCTAAAGATTGACCGACAGCTGTTATTATTTAGCTACACATTCCATTAATAATAATCTAATCCTATTTATTTTAATAACAAAATCGGATAGCATCGATACAAATGAATATTGAAATTCGATACAATATTGGAGATGGCTGAACAAACGCACAGGCAGTCGGAATATTCGTTTGAACTCAATATTATTTCAATACTGTTGAATGCGAATGGAGCCATTTTCTAAATTACTTATCAGAGTTTGTGTATCTCAAATACTAGTAAATAAGAGATTTGATTTTGCTCGGACTGGCAGTCGAACTTATTCGTATAAACAACTGACAACTCTGTTATTTTAGTATTCAAAATCTTTTGAATAAGGCTAAGGTGTGGTTTTTAATTTGAGAGAGTAAATTGACACTTGGAAATGTCAAACTTCCATATAATGTTGTTGTAATTCTATGGAAGTTTGACATTTCCAAGTGTCAATTTACTCTCTCAAATTAAAAACCACACCTTAGACGTAGACAGTTCTTTATTGTTGAAACTACGACAACTACACTCCTTTGCAAAAAAAACGGGCACCTTATTAAATTTACGTTCTAAGGTCGATTTGAGTTAATTCAATGAAATTTAATTGTTTGACGTAGTCTGTATACTTATAATCGTGTAAATTAATACGCGTGAAGTGAACTGTGGCAATTAAAAAAAAAACTATGAATTCTTTAAAACCGATGTACACGGCCAAACAATAAGAAGTGGTCGGCAATAAAGACAAGAAGATTTTTTTACTTTGTTTAATTAAGAGGCCTTGTACAGACAAGACTTGCGGAACTTTAGGCAATTTCGGTGCGATGCTATGTTTGTGTGCAGCGATAACACCGACGAACGCACACACGGGCATTTCGAGCGTTGAACTACGGTTGAAAAATTTGATCATTTAGACGATTATTATTTTAAGTGACATAATTTTATAGTAAGTAAGTACACTTTGAAAAATAGTCTGGAATGTGTGTTGTGTATAGGTACAGTATATCAATCAACATAAAAATGGTTCAATTTGGTGTTAGATGAAATAATATTCATTTAATAAATCAAAAATTATGATATCTATTTTAATCACAGATTTAAATTTTATTGTAAATTGGTTGCAAAAGCACTACAACACGTCAAAAATAAATAATGTTTCCGTCTCTTTTTAACCGACTCCTAAAAAGGAAGTAGGTTCTCTATTCGTATGTTTTTTTTATGTGGTCCGCGCATATCTCCGACAATTGTGGACCGATTTTCAAAATTATTTTTTTGTTTGAAAAGGTATACTCCCAAGGTGGTCCCATTGTCACCAAGTCAGTTACTGATGATGGGAACTCTGAGAAATTGAGGGCAACCCTCGAATATCATAGGTGCACATAACGTTTTCCATACATTTTCAGAAGCTGTTCAAGTATTTGCGTCTGATAATCATAATTTCATGTGGCGGCGCTGCGCTGATGACAGAAGGTGCAACTCCTCAACGGTCAGGACTTGAAAGAAAATTCCTTCAAAATTATACGTACTTATGGATCGATAGTTGTATTCTTTCAGGCTATTAGGTTGAACTGATTATAGACGGTAAATCTCATTAACCGACTTAATAAAAAGGAGGTTCTCAATTCGTCGGCTAGGAAAATTTTAGGTTTTTCCGTCATGGGTGTCGTTTTCATGGTTTTTGGGGTCGCTGATTACGAAAATGAAGTCAAAATGAAAATCAAGATGGCGCCAACGAAAATTTTTGGGTTTTCCGTCATGGGTGTCGTTTTCATGACTATAGGGGTCGCTGATTACAAAAATGAGGTCAAAATGAAAATCCAAGGTGGCGGTCAGAAAATTTTTAATTTTTTCCGTCATGGGTGTCGTTTTCATGGTTTTTGGGGTCGCTGATTACGAAAATGAGGTCAAAATGAAAATCCAAGATGGCAGCCTGGATTTTTTTTGGTTTTTCCGTCATGGGTGTCGTTTTGATGGTTTTTGGGGTCGCTGATTACGAATGTATTGGGAATGAATTTGAATGAAAGGAATGTATTTGACTCAACTGATAATTCAATTCAATTTATTCACAAACAATTCACATTGTATTTGAAATCATAAAAATAATAATAAAACACATTCATAAGTCATAATTAAACATTAACAACAAAAATTACAATACCTACACATAAAATACAAATTTAAATCATAATTGAAACAAAAAATAATCAAAAATACAAAATAATTAAATTATTAGATTGTTGTAAAATTGTGTCAGCTTTATACAAATAGTCATTTTAAAATTAAAAACTGACAAACACAAAGGACAAATTATATCAGTTGGCGCATTATCATAATTGTATTATATACCTTAATATTACATATCGTCAACGGAGTAGAGACATTTATCCAGTAGGAATGCTTGAAGCTTTGATTTAAATGAAGACGTATAGATTAAGCTTTTTAATTCTAATGGTACCCTATTGAATAATTGCACTGCTTGATATTGTGAACTATGTTTCACAATGTTAAAATGAGGACTTATCTTATTTTTCAAATCTTTCCTACGTGTACTCTCCCTGACTAGTCTTTCCTCATGCGTCTCATATTCATGTATGTACTTTTTTAAATTAATACTTCAAGTCTAAGAAATGCGGACGACAACTCTCTCTTTGTGAGATACGGACAATGGTACGTATAGCTCTTTTCTGAAGGACAAAAGCTCGTTTACAGTTATAATTATAGCTGTTTCCCCAGAATTGTATACTGTATCTTAATTTGGATTCAATTAGTGCGTGGTTTACGATTTTTAAGTGTTCAATGTCAATTTCGTCTCTATATAAGGGTTCTTAAAGCATAACATGTGGATGATATAGATATGCATCAATGGCGGCTAATTATTTTTCCAGTTTAATGGGTCATCTATGTGTACTCCCAGGAATTTAGTTTCTTTCACGAGTTCAATATTACCATCATTTAGTAGTATTGTCATAGTGTCATTATTTCGGGCAGTTGTTTTAAATAAAATTACCTTAGTCTTTGCACTTTGCAATTGGCGAATATGCAATGCGAAATCAGGGGTGTAGTGTGTACTCAGTTTACCCAAAAACCATGAAAACGACACCCATGACGGACGAACCTAAAATTATCCTAGCCACCACCTTGGATTTTAATTTTGGTCTCATTTTCGTAATCAGCGACCCCAAAAACCATGAAAACGACACCCATGACGGAAAAACCAAAAATTTTCATCGGCGCCATCTTGGATTTTCATATTGGTCTCATTTTCGTTATCAGCGACCCCAAAAACCATGAAAACGACACCCATGACGGAAAAATCAGAAATTTTCGTCGGCGCCATCTTGGATTTTTATTTTGGCTTAATTTTCGTAATCAGCGACCCCAAAAACCATGAAAACGACACCCATGACGGAAAAACCAAAAAAAATCCTGGCTGCCATCTTGGATTTTCATTTTGAACTCATTTTCGTAATTAACGACCCCAAAAACCATGAAAACGACACCCATGACGGCAAACCCAAAAATTTTCCTGGCCGCCAACTTGGATTTTCCTTTTGGCTTCATTTTCGTAATCAGCGACCCCGAAAACCATGAAAACGACACCCATGACGGAATAACCAAAATTTTTGTCGGCGCCATCTTGATTTTCATTTTGACCTCATTTTCGTAATCAGCGACACCAAAAACCATGAAAACGACACCCATGACGGCAAACCCAAAAATTTTCCTGGCCGCCATCTTGGATTTTCCTTTTGGCTTCATTTTCGTAATCAGCGACACCAAAAACCATGAAAACGACACCCATGACGGAAAAACCAAAAATTTTCCTGGCCGCCATCTTGGATTTTCATTTTGGCTTCATTTTCGTAATCAGCGACCCCGAAAACCATGAAAACGACACCCATGACGGAAGAACTAAAAATTTTCCTGGCCGCCATCTTGAATTTTCATTTTGACCTCATTTTCGTAATCAGCGACCCCAAAAACCATCAAAACGACACCCATGACGGGAAACCAAAAAAATTTCCTGGCTGCCATCTTGGATTTTCATTTTGAACTCATTTTCGTAATCAGCGACCCCACAAACCATGAAAACGACACCCATGACGGAAAAACCAAAAAATTTTCTGGCCGCCATCTTGGATTTTCATTTTGACCTCATTTTCGTAATCAGCGACCCCAATAACCATGAAAACGACACCCATGACGGAAAAACCAAAAAATTTCCTGGCCGCCATCATGGATTTTCATTTTGGCTTCATTTTCGTAATCAGCGACCCCGAAAACCTTGAAAACGACACCCATGACGGAAGAACTAAAAATTTTCTAGCAGACGAATTGAGAACCTCCTTTTTTTAAGTCGGTTAATGAGATTTACCGTCTATCATCAGTTCAACCTAATAGCCTGAAAGAATACAACTATCGATCCATAAGTACGTATAATTTTGAAGGAATTTTCTTTCAAGTCCTGACCGTTGAGGAGTTGCACCTTCCGTCATCAGCGCAGCGCCGCCACATGAAATTATGATTATCAGACGCAAATACTTGAACAGCTTCTGAAAATGTATGGAAAACGTTATGTGCGCCTATGATATTCGAGGGTTGCCCTCAATTTCTCAGAGTTCCCATCATCAGAAACTGACTTGGTGCAATGGGACCGCCTCGGGAGTATACCCTTTCCAAAACAAAAAGAATTTTGAAAATCAGTCCACAATTGACGGAGATATTCGCGGACATACAAACACGAATAGAGAACCTCCTCTTTTTTGGAGGTCGGTTAAAAATATATATCGAAGTACAATCGACAACAACAAACGATCGTGAAATTCGACTTCGATCTGAAGATGAAAAAAATTTTAGCAATCTTTACAAACTAGCAAAATAAACATGTTTGATCAAAATTAATAAGTGTATCAAATTGTGGTAATCGGTGTACAATCTCGAAAATATATGCACGAAAAACACGGGAGCGTTTGTGACACAAAGCGATACGTCCGTCCTCTGGCAGTGGCCGATTCGTACTGGCGAGATAGAGTTTGCGCGGTCGATAATATAGTTAACTTTAGATTCAATTTACGAAATGAAATTATAGTTTATTGATAAAATAAAAATACGATTCTATTAGAAGGTTACCTTAAAATTAATACGTAGTTTTTAAATTTTCTTTAACGTGATTCTAAGGTATAGAAAAAAAATCTTATTTGTCGAGACATTTTGTAAAAATTGCGATGTTTTAACATTTTTTTTCTGCTATATTTTGTATTGAAGTCGAAAATGTGGCAAACTGGTCCCCTAGTAGACCATACGGTGATGTAATTTATATTTTTTTTAATGTTTAAAATCGTTTGTAGTGTTATGTTCGGCTAAGCCAAACGTAACTCGATCGGTATTTGTGCGGAAAAGGGCTTTTGAATACGGGTGATTGTCATTAATATAATCATTATTTTGAAAATTCTTCAAACCCATCCACCTGAAAAAGAACTCGTCTCTTATAATAGCCAAAAGGAAGCTTCAAATTCTTCATAGATTTCCCACACCAAGCGATCAAAATTGATCAAAATGAGATGATTTTGTGGAAGGAGCCTTAAATAAAGTTACAAATGTAATAACCTAATAACGAGTGTGACCTCCTCTTGCCAAAATCACAGCTTGAATCCTTCTGGGCATGCTTTCCACGATGTTTTTAATGACGTTTTGAGGAATACGTTCCCACTCTTCTGCAATGACTCTTTTTAGCTCCCTGATGTTTTGTGGAGCATGTTGCACTGATCTTACCCGTCTCTTTAGAACATCCCAGACATGCTCAATTGGATTGAGGTCAGGACTTCGAGCTGGCCAATCTAAACGACGGATCCCAACTTCTTGCATGTACGCTTCCACGTCGCCAGAACGGTGCGGGCGAGCATTGTCGTTCATAAAAATGGAATCTTCCCCAAGTGCAGTCAATGCGGGTTGTGCATATAGAATTAGAACTTCCATTATGTACCGGTGTGCATTTAATGTTCCATTTTCTATGAGAACTAACTCCGTACGCTCCGTCGAATTAATTGGTGCCCAAAACATAAAGGAGCCTCCGCCATAAGGAGTGATTTCTTCGAAACACACTTCCGCATAGCGTTCCCGTGGTCTTCGTAGCACTCGCCGGCGTCGGTCCTCTCCACACAAAGAGATTCTAGCTTCATCAGAAAACAATACTTTATTCCAGTCCTCCAGAGTCCATGAAGCACAGTTTCGAGCAAACTGAAGTCGAGCAACACGGTGCTCACGGAGTAATTTAGGTCCCCGAGCCGGGCGGTAACTCCTGATATTGGCAGCCAAAAGCCTCCTCCTGACGGTCCACAAGCTAACTTCTACTCCTCTTACTTCTTCAAGGCTCTTCTTCAGGTCCACAGTTGACGCCTTACGATTCCGCAAGGCCTGACTCGCCAAAAAGCGGTCATCTCTTGGTTCTGTGCGTCGTTTTCTTCCCGAACCGGGTCTTCTTTTGACCGAACCGGTCTCTTGATACCGTTGCCAAGTCCTCTGGACAGTTGAACGACTCACATTTAGCCGCTGAGACGCGTAAGTTTGCGAACAACCTTCTTCAAGTAGGGCTATAATTTTACCGGCCCTTATCGCTTTATCACTCATGTCAAAAAGTGGTATTTAATGTAAAAAGAAAGATAAAATTGTTTAATTTGTAGAAAATATCCAAAAAGTTTTAAAATTTTAGTAATCAGTAATAAAATCGTTTCAGCAATTCGCGCCATCAGTAAAGCAATTTTACAATAATCTACAATAATCATTATTTTCCTTTTGTTAATTTCAAAATTTAAATTTGGAACGTACAGAATCATGCCAGGATTCTTCAAATAACATGCCAATACATCGTCAAATTAATAAAACCTCTTACTTGTCCTTCTTCATTGAAGTAGAGAAAAAATATGAAGTGCCCGTTTTTTTTGCAAAAGAGTTTATAAACCAGTATAAATTCGATTAACCTTGAGATTAACCGATCTGTGAGAAAACGTGAATAAACGATTTTGATAGATCTTTGAACATTTAGCTACGCTGTAGAAAGTGGATGGGTAACTATCCATTAAAAGAACACTATGTTTCTCAAAAAAAAACGTTGTTATTTTTCGTTGTTAGTAGGTTAGGTATATAGGCTTGTTTTATCTCGGGTGTCAATTGTAGATTTTTGAAAGTTATCTTAGGTATTCAGTACCTTAACTAAAAGTCTAATAGCTAGGCTTAGGGGGATGTGTGGTGTTACGCGAATGGATAAAATAAGAAATGAGTACATAAGAGGAAGTCTGAAATTGGCGCCGGTGACTGAAAAGTTGTGTGGAAATCAGTTGTCGTAGTATGGGCATGTGATGCGGAGGAAAGAGGAGAATGTAGTGAGGAAGGTCTTGTATATGAATGTGGATGGGTACAAGAGTATAGGAAGACCAAAGAAACGATGGATGGACTGTGTTAAGAATGATATGGTAAGAAAGGAGGTGTCTCATGAGATGACGAAAAACAGAGAGGTATGGAAGAGAAAGACATGCTGCGCCGACTCCAAATGAATTGGGATAAGGACAAGAGAATGATGATGATGAACTAAAAGTCTAATAACCAATTTTACAAGCCTTTCAATCGTTCCATGAAAGATATTTTGGTTCTAAGGTGCATGTAGACTGGAAGCAAAACTGGAAAAAAAATTGAGTGGTAATGATGGAGAATTGACTGCGTGCTGTCAAATAAGTAATTTTCATGATTGTGAACTGCATTACCTATAGATACAGTTCGTTTTCCGAAAACATGCCTTCCTCATAAACCAATATCATATCTGATCATGAACGATCTCTGCTTTAAACGCTAGGCTGGCAAAGTCTTGGAGCTCGCCATACGTTATGCCCATTTTCTTGACATTATTGCCCGATTCGGTTGGGCAGCGACTAAAATTGCCTTTTCAGGAAAGAGATGTTCGATAGTACAAGCTGTCATATTAAGTTGAACTTAAAACTTTAGAAAATAGAGCTTAAATGAATATGTTTAGGATTTGTAATATTTTGTTTCGACTTTTTGGTTTGAAAGAAGATTCCTGTATGCGTAGCATAGCTAGTTCTTTCTCTACGCTTCGAATACGTTTTCCTATACCTTTTGATTTTCTTTAACAACCTTTTTAAATTCTTTATTTTTTCTTTCTTATTTTACAGCAGGAATAAACATATAAATGTTTATTCCTTTTCCCAGGCACTCAATTAAACAGCACAATACTAAACAAGAAAATATAAATGTAGTATAATCTCCGCTCACAGTGTTCCCATACTAAGTCAACAGGGACCTACACCGAACAGCATGTGAAACTAAGGTAGGTACGTGTCCCACTACCGGCGGCGATAAGCGAGGAGCGAGTAAAGCTAACAATTAGTTGTTTGTCTAATACAGACAATACAGTTCAAGCGATCAACTCAAACTAACGATCAACAACAAACAAGCCGTCGATAGTTTAATCGATTTCTCGTCTGTGGGAGAACATTGCCATCCACACTCCGCAAATACTGTCTGCAGTATGGAGTTATCATATTGCGCTACGTAGTCACGTACTGTGGAATATCTTCAGTATACCGCAATACATGCCGCTTGTATACTTAACTCTCGGGAGGAACGGGTCGTACCATCATCATCATCATCATCGGCCTAGCCTTATCCGAACTATGTTGGGGTCAGTTTCTAGTCTAAACAGTTGCAGAAATTCAAATGACAGCAGAGACTTTACGTGTTTAAGAATAGGATGTCATCCTACTAATATTATAAACGAAGTATGTATTATGTACGAATGGATGTTTGTTACTCTTTCACGTAAAAACTACTGAACGGATTTGGATAAAATTTGGAGCACAGATATTTTATAACACATAGGATAGTTTTTATCCCGATAGTGTGATCCCGTGGCACACTTATGGAACACCACGCGGGCGAAGTCGCTGGCACTAGTTAATTATAAAAAAAAAAACAATAACTGAACGTTGTTTTATATAACGTTGTTCTCTAACTAAGGCTACATTATAAAATGCCATTGTAATATGAGTATTTCAATATGTATTTTGGTGTATGCTTGGTTGGTTGTCCTTAAATAAATAAATTCAATATCAACAAATCAACAGGTAATTTCGATGATTTTATGCTTCGAATTTTCCACATAAATCAGTAACCTGAATTAATTGTGAAGAGTTTTTAATTGAATCACGAATAATTCAGTGAGTGTTATAAATCCCTGCGGTTTTTAATTGGTTTCGACTCGGAATAAACAGACGCATATTTTACTAGCTTAAATTATTTACTAAAACCTTCCTCGAGAATCACTCTACTCATTGGTGGAAACAGCATAAAAATCGGTGCAGAAGTTTTTGAGTTAACCGCGAACAGATAGACAGACAGACGAACCGGAGTAGTTATTTTATAATATCTTGGTGATTTACTCAATACTTTATAAATAGCATTCCACATGCAGGTTTTACAACCTAAAGTAAGTCGTTAAACTTTTATTGTGATCTAATAAGTTTCAATTCAATTGCAATTTCAATGAAATCGTATCTACACCTGCTTTAGCAAATAAATGAATTAGAATTTTTTGAATCTTCAATTTGATACTTGGTACATATTTTTACCATCATTATTAAATCATGTGTTTATACCAAATAAAACAATAAATATCACACAAACACTAAATATTCACGTAAAAAGATACTAAAGATTCTCATACCCACAATTCTAAAATGCGATACACAAAACTGAAATACACTAAGCTAACAATGCATTAAGTCGCAATGCATTTAATGCACCGTGCACGTATACAGCACGCGACGACTCCGATTCAGGAATTGTCACGAATATCACGTGCTATGAATGAATCGATTTGTATTCTTTAGTTGCGGTTCTAGTGCTATTATTAAGAGAATCAATTTTAGCTAGAAAATTGAAGTCTGCTTGAAGGATTATTTTTCAGTTATTTAACTTAAGACGGGGTTACCCCGATAAACGTCGTCAACAATAGCGTTTTACTCGTACATGGAACGGATTTAAATTTTGAAAAAAAATGTATTACTTACATAGTTGACTCTTCGATCATGATATGTCGGGTATGCGATACACGATTACTTACACTTCACTGCATTCAATTAAATCGCAAAGACATGTCCAAATGATGGCTAAATAATCGTTTTACTTGAGTTATATTACGCTTTGAAAAATGAAACTTATATCATAATAAAGGTCCTAAAAAATGTGTATTATCTCGGGTCACATAATGTATAATTTCTTTATCATTTTTCTCCAAGAGAGAAAAAACAGTCAAAATTTAGGCATTATATCGCTAGCGCGGCAGGGCGGGGGGTGAGGTCGTGCGTACATAAAAACAAAGTAGTGCAACCTCGCCTTAAGTGTTAATTTTTGTTGAATCGCATGTGACTGGTGACGGGTATAAATGTTGATGGATGGAGAGGGAGAGGAAGGCCAAAGAAAAGATGGATGGAGTGTGTGAGGAATGATATGAAAGAGAAAGGAGTAAATGCCACCGTGACGTCACAGGGAAGAATGGGAAAATAAAACATGTTGCACTGACCCTAAATAGAATGGGGATAAGGGCAGAAAATCGATGATAACCTAAGTGTTGACTTTTCCAGGTTATGTTGATGAAGGTATTTACAGGGTAGATGTGAGGCAACGCCGGGATATGATGCCATTAACTACTCGATTATATTGGAAAAAATATATTTTTGAACTCCGCGATTAGACCCCCAAAATCCGCAATGTTTCTTAGTTTTTTAATTTTAATGTAGCCTATAACACTCGCGCCATCAGGACGAATCTAACTACGTATATTTCATTCAAATCCCTTCATTCGTTTAGGAGTTATGAGGGAACAAAGAAACGGACATACATACATACATATATACACGTCAAACACATAACCCTCCTTTTGGGCTTCGCCGCAGTCGGGTAAAAAGACATGCATTAACTTTACTGGTGAGGTTTTTCAGAAAGTTCACACCTGCATCACCGAATCTAAATCTCAATCTAATCTGATCTGTGAATCTAGTGTGTAAGGATTGATGTAGGCGTTTTGTACTTTCTACCCACCTCCTACTACTTCATAAAGTCACGCCTTTCCCCACAGGCGTGACTTTATTAAGTAGTGAACAAAGCCTAAATGTTGTCTAATGAACGGCTATTAGCAATATCAATTCGTCGGTCGAGTGGTTTAGGCGTTTGCCTTGTGCCCCGGTGGTCGTGGGTCCGATTCCCACGGGAAGCATACTTTGTGAAGTTGTTTCCAGTTTGGTTAGGACATTGCAGGCTTGAATCACCTGATTGTCTTATAGAAAGATGGTTCCGTGCTTCGGAAGGCACGTATGAACCGGTGGTCCCGGGCGCCAAATGGCGGTCGTTAAACCATGTCAGAGGCCCTTGCGGCGGTTTAGAAACTCTGACACTAGGGTGTGTGGGGTCGTTAGACCTTACTGCCCACACGATAAGAAGAAGAATTGCTAAGATTATCTAGAACTGAGGAATTCGAAACCACCGGGTATAGCTGCTGGTTGTCACATTTCCGGGGACAACCCGTAACGACTGTCAAGATCTACAATTTATAGCTAGGTCCAACGGCTTAACATGGTCACCCATCCACAGACTGACCTTGACAGTCTTGCTTAAAGCTTTATACTTCAATTAGTTATTATTGGAACAGTGCACTGTGGTAATAATTCAATACATCAAGTCAGGTTGCATGTTTCAAAACTCGTTTAGTAACTCAGATATCTTGTAACTTTCCACTTGAACCAAGTTTGGTGCAACACGGTAATTTGCCTTGTTCTTGTCAGGGAAACTCAATTTTCAGTAATAGTTTATGCAACTAATTCGATAATATTGTTAGTAATTATTGGAACAATTACTTTAATAGCTTTATTTTTGTATACACTTTGAGTTTGCCTGAAAGAAATAATCAGTACCTTTAATCTTAGGTCAAACCATAAAGTTTTGCAAAAGCGTTTCTCATACACCAAAGCATTTGAAAAATAAAACCTCCTAAATTGTAATATGAAATATATCATATTAATTATTATACATGCTGTGTGAACTCAGCCATCAATGTGTCGATAGTTGTTTCAGCCAATAGTTTAATTGCCAAAAGCCTCGACAAACATCTGAGGAGGCTCTCGCTTGGTAGCACGATCAAGGGCTTGATTCAGAAGGCAGTACTTCTGGGCACGGTGCGTATTGTCAGAAGGTTCCTCTCTCAAGAACCCTGACCACCGGTAACTCATACCCTGTTCCCGGTGCCGGTGGGGTACTATTTTTATATTTTTAAATGTTCTTCTTTTTAGATATTTTTAAGAAAATATCTAAAAATATGTAAAAAATACTTATCTATACTAATATTATAAAGCTGAAGAGTTTGTTTGTTTGTTTGTTTGTTTGAACGCGATAAACTCTGGAACTACTGGTTGGATTTGAAAAATTCTTTTTGTGTTGGATAGTTCATTTATCGAGGAAGGTTATAGGCTATATAACATCACGCTACTACCAATAGGAGCGGAGCATACATGAGAAATGTTGCAAAAACGGGAAAAGAAAATTCCTTTCTGAGAGCTTCCGTTGCGTGCGCTGCGAAAACGGTTTAAGTTACGAGAATATCATGTATGAAGTAATTATTCGTCTTTAAAAGTTCTAAAAAAAAGTCCGCGACAGCATCTGTCTATCTTTTAAGATTGACTCACTGTAACCATTTTTTACTATTAAAATGTTAGGTTAAAAAGAATTATTTTTTGCGAAGCTTATTTAACCCATATGGTATTAATCTATATCTAAATAAATGTGTTCGTTAGAACGGAAATTTAATATAGAATATTTGTGCTCTTTACTCTATACAGTTTAAACAAATATCTTAGAAGATATCGTAATGTAAAAATACCCGCGCGGAAAAATAATTATGCGGGTTGCGTCGCAATGTAGGTACGGGGGATTCTGGCTGGCCTCCGGGAAATTCAAATTCAAAATATTTACTGCATCATAATGTTTACAAGTACAGAGTGTTATAGTATATTTAACAGTAAGAGATAGATTTTATAGTAATTCACACTTTAATATAATCTAAGCTAATCTAAACCATCTAAACTATTGTAATAAAGAGGAAAGATAAGCTTTTTTGTTTGTTACGATTTAGCTTAATTAATGTCGGATAGTCGATATATCGAGAAAGGTTATAGCTATATTTATGTGACGCAGACGAAGTTGCGCGGGTCAGCTAGTATATTATATGCAGCTGAATGAATGAAATAATAATATATCATATTGATCATAATCACCATTATAGCGATGACTATAATAAAATTTTTACCTGACTACGGCAAAGCCAAAGGAGGGTTATGATTTTGACTGGCTATGTATGTATGTTTGTATGTATGTATGTGAGTAGATCATCTGTTCCCTCATAGCTTCTTATCTTCTTATCGGAACTCGACATATGAGGTATCGTTAGAACCGTCTTAATTTTCCGCTGAACATAGGTTATGTGACGTATCACAAAAAGCTATTTGGCGCCCTCTAGTTGACTTAGGAGCTTAATAATAACAGCCATTCGGCCCGATCTTCAGTTTGGCTCCGGCTATTATTTGTAGATCTTTGACGGTCGTTACAAGTGACTCAAAAGTCTGTCCTGTGAGTGTTGTATTTTATTACCAAGTACTAACTGGGTTGTGGAGGTCATACAGGCAGTCGCTTCATGTGAAATACTGATATTCAGCTGTATCTGGTCAGACTGAAGGCTGACCCTAACATAGTTAGGAAAAGGCTCAAAGGATCGAAGTCAACAAGCCACCCTTATACTCGTACAGTATTGTTTCTAATCCATTCCCGAATGACAGTAGAAGAGAAGTAAGAGTCTTAAAATGTTATTCGAGGTATGGTCCTTAATCCATATTGTAGCTTGCAACACTGTTATTCTGAGAACACGCTTAGTGCACTGGGCACGTATGCATGGCCGATAGTAGCCCGAGGCACAGAACCGACGACCGGTTAAACGTAACAAGGACTATTTTAAAGTACTCGATTCACGTAACGAAACTATACAGGGTGTTAAGTTAAACAATGGACATATTAAAGGAGGGTATTCAGTATTTGATTCTCGTCCCAAAATATGTAAAAAAGCTATAACCTTAATTTGTGACGTACCTAATTGTCTATGGCCCCCGCACGCTCTGCAGATCTCACTTTATTAGAGGTTTGTTTTTCGTCATTGTCCTTTGCCAGTTTCGATTATACCTAAAAGTCATTGATCCGCGCAAATTTTCTGTAAGGGTGGCGAGACTTTACTGATATATTTGGTATGGTTCTGTCTGTTATTTATCTCTGTTTTTTTTATCCCTCGTTTAGACTAACATACTATAAGTATTCGAGAAATGATGGATGGAATGTGTAAAAGATGATATGGCTACAAAGGAGGTGACTGCTGAGATGACGAGTATTTACCGAAGTACGGAAGAAAAAGACGTACTGCGCCGACCCGAAATTAATGGGAACAAGAGGAATGGAATGATGGTGACGATGACTCAATTCACGTATCTACCGTTCGGGTTCATCATCATCATCATCATTTCAGCCGAAAGACGTCCACTGCTGGACATGGGCCTCCCCTAAGTGTCGCCACATTGACCGGTCCCGTGCGTCTTGCCGTTCGGGCCCAATTCGCCCGTTCGGGTTCAATACTATCCAATTTTTCAAACTGGAATTAAACCATTGCCTTCGGCATCGACTAAGAAAGGATTTTTCAAAATTCAACCCCCAAGGGGGTGAAACAAGGGATGAAAGTTTGTATGGAAAATCGTTATTTTTGATATTACCGACATAAACGCGGGCTTTAAGCTAGTTGTTAAAAGTAAAAGTCCAAGTTTATTTATTTTTATTTATTACTGTGATACTAATAGTGCCCATTGAACAAGAACGCTATCTAATAGTTGTTTGGTCTAGAACGCTATCTAAAATTTGTCTTCACCTCTGACTTCACGTAAGCTACTGGCACTCGACCTGTATCGGGTCACCTGGGAGATGAAGACACGAGGATGTTACGAAAGTAACGATCAAGTGCTTTGGCGATTTAAAGAGCACGTTCTCAAAGGTGGACGCACTTCTAGAAGTGGATATTTTGGGGCTGCGGTTCCGTCGGGGCTGAGGGTTATTCGAAAGAGATACCACGGCCTCGGCACAAAGGCTAAGAAGGAACATGGGTGGTTTTTAGTTAGTGGAAGTCCGACACTCCCTTCCACTCTGCCCAGAGCGGGAGGGGTTATTAAATATGATGATTACCGTAGGTAACCCCAAAAAAAAAAAAGTGTTTAAAAATAGATAGGAAATGTTGGTGTGACTGCCTCGTGGGCAAGAGGTCGGTAGCGCGACTGCTGAGCATGGATCCGATTCCCGGGTTTCACAAAGTGTTACTGGGTTTTTCCATTAGGGCCGGGTTGATGGCAATAGGCTCGCCCCATATTACCTACATTGGACTTAAACATAACTGGCGAAATCTGGGTGTACCAATGGGTACACCCTCTGCCTAACCCTTCGGGACTTACGGCGTGATGTTATGTTATGTTAGTGTTATAGTTCTTGTTTACATGATTAAAATGATCACCTAAAGTTTAGGTGGTCGAAGAACCAAGTCATGTAAGGCAATAGAAATAAGGTAATTATTCTTCTTCTTTACGTGTCGATGATCTCAAAATGTGTTAGACCAGTATGTAGGCACCTGCACAGCTCTATCACTGGCTTCGAGTGAATCCTGAAAGGTGCAACTGGTTGTGCAGGATGGGTAGGAAAAGAGGTGGCGCATATCCTGCAGAGGGGCTCCACACAAGCAATTTGTTTGGAATGGATCGAGAATACCCAAAAGATATCCTTCTTTAAAACTACGCAACGGATTTTGATGCGGTTTTTTTAATAGATAGAGTGATTGTGTTGTTGTATGTATTTAGAAATATATAAGTATGTTTATCAGTTGTCTAGTACCCATAACACAAGCTCTGCTTAGCTTGGGACTAGATGGCGTTGTGTGATAGTTGTGGAATATTATTATTATTATTATTCAAGAGGAAGGTTTTACTATATAATTTGAATGACATCCACGCGGGTGAAGCCGCGTGCATCAGCTAGTAATAAATATGGTAAGGTAACCTATTTTTAGTCCATATTTAGCTAAAACTTTCTCTGATAATGAAAATTTGATCTTCTTGTTTTTCAAGAGCTTCGGTTACATAAATTCAATTTAGATAAAATGATATTGACGATATTTATTTTAAGAAGTTCCATGACATTAAAGCTACACCCATAAACGATACAGGAGAAAATCCTACCGAGGGGCAGTTTTTTTTTTAACAAAACAGTCTACTGCTGATAAAATCAAACTTATGCAGGCGAATGGATACAGACTGGCCTTTGCTGTACAAAATTTTATTAAGAAAAACTACTGGCTCAGTGCAAGTCGAACTTGCACGTGAAGGGTTCCGTACAATAATAGTAGATATTGAGAGATTTTCCATGTTATTTTAGAACCATAGACTTCTTATAGGTTTTCCTGTAATCTATAAGTATTGAACTATTTTTTTTTTTTTTAATTTTTGGCTCCTTAGTTTCGGAGATAAGGGGGGGGGGATAGACGGACAGACACACGAGTGATCCTATAAGGGTTCCGTTTTTTTCCTTTTGAGGCACGGGACCCTAAAAAATGATACTTACATTAGCGGCCATTCCAAGCTCATAGTTTAGGAATAATAGCACAAAACTAGGTCAACTAGGCCAAACTACAGACGTGCTCTGTTTAAAACTGGCTAATGAATATATGACTGGATTTTTAAAGTTTTTACTTGGCAAACGGACAGAATAAGTTTGTAGGGAGAAAATAATGTAAAACACGATGCACTACCAAGTTCATTCGAGTTAAAGTTTGGAATATTACCGTGGAAAACGAGAGGTGGTTTTTTGGGAAGAAGTTGTCCAAAATCCCGTTGAAAGGAATGGTGGTAGGCCTTTTTCCAGCAGTGAGACATGGGGTCGCTAAAAAAATAATAATTTGTGAAGGTTGTAAAGATTTTTATATAATTTTGTAACTAAATAACTCGCACCAATAAACTCGTAAGTAATTGTTTTACCACTTTTGGTAAAAATCCTAGTAAAAAATATTCACTAAGGAATTTGTTATTTTGGCGAAATGGGGTACCTACATTCACAAAGTTCGAGAATCGTTCCCAACTCCTATTAAGTAGGAGACAAGCCTATTGCCATTAGCACACTGCCAAAAGACCACACAGTCACGCCAGTAACAAGAAAGTCACGGGGATGGGCTGGTATGGTATTTTACTAAAGTCTAAGACAAAATACCCTATTAAAACAATAATCGTATTCCTAGTGTCACTAAAATAAAGTTGTGTGAGGCCGCGGCCTGCCTGCACAGAGTACCTACGAATAGACTGCACTGCACCTTCACTACGACTATATGGTTATGGCAGTCACTGCCACATTTTTCACTTAATAATAATTATGGTATTCATCTCGGAAGACCTCGCGGCTAAATTATAAAAGCCGTTCAGATCAATGTTCAGTTTAAGCCGCGTTTGCCTGTTTGATCTGTGGACGTCATATAATGATACGACGTATGAAATTTGATGAATAGTCCGTTATCACCACAGGGTGATAATGGATTATTCACAAAGCCGACCACCAACATTCTGTACATAAAACTAAGTGACTCTATGCAAGTTAAAATATTGCTGGGAAACGAGTTTTTGGGGAAATTTGTATTTAAATGAAAACATTGAAACTTGAATGCCATCAAGCGGGTGCATAAATAATACAAAAAATAATGCCGAAGCAAATAAACACCTAACATTTAGACTCGTAATCGTGGGAACTAACATTTTGTTTCGAAACTCAAGAGCTGTCTTAGAAGCCATTGCCGGTCTTAAAATTTATTTAGGCAAATGAGAGTTTACGGAAGATTAACCGGCAAGAGGGGGAGGGACTCCCCTCGTTGACGTCATAGCTAGAACTGTGAATACTGTCGGAGGCTCCTATTTTAATGTACAGTTGGTTGCTATTTTGCATAAGGGGAAAATGGTTTAGTGAGGAGAAGGGTATCTTGAGCTCGATTTAAAATTAAATATTATTATATGATTAAAAACTTTATTGCAAACAAAACAGCCGACTCCCAAAAAAATCTTAAAAACCGGAAATAACTACTTTCTGAAGTCGGTGACTTGTTTGTTTCATTGACATTTTTTGTCACCGACTTTCAATCAATCGCAGCCCCTGTTCCCTCGTAATTACAAGTCCAGGGGGGCTACTATGACGTCTTAAAACAGTCCTAACTTATTCTTAATCCAGTGTGGAAAAGAGATGGCGCTAGACACCCTGTATAGTTCTGTCACGTTTCCACAATGGATTAAGAGTAAGTTAGGAATGTTTTAAGACGTCATAGTAGGGGCCCTGGTTTCTTCTCGATGTTTTCCATCAATATCTGAATACATGCCCACGATATATTAACTTAAAATAAAAAATCCACACCGTCTGCAAAAACCATATCAGTTCGTCACTATGCCATAAGTTCTATTTGCAAAGATTGTCACTTGCTCCCAAGGCACAGATCGGCGCTTTGATCAAAAATCAATCACATGTGTAAACCTGCTTCATATCCAAACAAATATTGGTTTCGTTATTGGAGTCTCAAGAGCGACGTTGAAACTGAAGTTAAAATATTTTCTCCTGGTTAAGTCAAGTCGTGCCAAGCAATCGGACCCTATTCCATCTGAATATTGATGCCGTTGGCAAGACCGCAATTTTGAAACATCAATCGGTAACTGTGTAGTAGGTAGGTAGTAAGTAGATAGGCAAAGCATTCAGGATTCAGGGAATTGACATTTGAACTACTCTGTGTTAAATATTTGCTTATTATATTGACTGTGCATAATTGGAGGAGGTCTGTAGTTCGTTAAGAGAATCAATTTCAAGTTTTCTTATTTCTGTTCAACTTTATTAAGAGCGGTGCGTGTATGAACAGATGTATTAAGGTGGTAGTCCACCTTCATACCTATATCTGATTTTACACATTAAACGTATTATATTTAAGAACCATGTACTTGCTTGCCAGTTTCTCTCCGTATATAACGACCAACCCAAACCGTGCTCTAATCTTTTTGACGTTTTATAATTTCCGAAGTAAAGTATTTATAATTTGAATTTAAAAGAAAACGTGGTGACACAAAACTGACTGTAACTGTTTTCTCTTCATCACCCTAAGATAGACAGGGTAGAAAATGCCCAAGGCTTCAATCCGTCTTTGTACAGTTTTTACATGTGTATGAAGTTTTCATAAATAAATAAAAACTACGTAATATTGGTCACTAACTCACTATGTGCAAACAGGTAGGTATCTATTGGTAGATTTCATTAGGATTGTACTAGAAACATTGATAAATTAATTAGTGATGACCTTCAACAAGGCCAGGTGCATCGTACTCATAGGACGCATTGCAGCTGTATCTAAATGGAAAAGCACAGGAGTTCTTTGCATTATATTGAATAAACTAGCTGTTATCCGCAAAATAGAAATGAAAAAATAGAATCTGGACCTCAAAAAAGACTAAGCATCTGAGTTTGTTTCAAATATTTCTTCTCAGAGTAGTCAGGTATGTACGAAATAAGGGCCAATCTAGTTTAAAAAAACTGACTTATAAAAGTGTTTGTGAAAACCTATAATTTGCAAAATAAATATCATTTATCAGTAGTAGAGTAGGTATAATTTCACGATAAATAAATCAGCTAAATCTGGACAATTCCCCGTATTTTATTTGGCTCCCTTATTTTTGAGGAATTCCTTAAGTCTGTTAATAATGCTATCGGAAAGATTTAACATTTCGTATGATCATAATTCAAAACATTTTTGTATTTGTATGTACGAACTTACAAAATACAATTTTATATTGCAGTATGCAAGTTAACATCGGTACTATATCTTCTGAGCTGGTACTATATCTTCTTAGCTGGTACTATATCTTCTTAGCTGTACCATAAAACAAGTACCTAACTGATTACACAAACAGGCTGTTGCAGGCAATTTAACGTCCATGCATGACAAATTACCGTCTTATTGGCAAACAGAGCACACTTGCGGTTAGCTTGGATTACTCAGCAACCGGAGTCAACCGCTAAGTACTAAGATAAACCACCTAAGTACTTAATTATGATCCGGATAGTGCCAAAGAAAATAATTTATTGCCGGCCGTTAATCGGCCAAGCAATGCACTTATGGCAACACAAATTACGTTTCTGTCCTGTGGGACTAGTCAGAAACTAGAGCACCTACGCCACGTATGTATTGTACAATGCTTAAATAGTTAGTTTTATGGTTACTAAGCCGAGATGCATTCGCTCTTCTCGTCTTTGTGATTTTTTTTGGACGGACAAACAGACAGACGGACATGGCGAAACTCTAAGTGTTCCATAAAATATAGACTACGGAACCCTAAAAATTGTTGGCGTCTAAGATGTGGGATTTAAGAAATGTTCAATTTCTCAGTTGAAGAGTAAATTATTTTCCTTCAAGCTTATTGCCTCGCCATTTTGTCAATACGTTCAAACGTTTTCGCAATACGAATTATTGGATTCAAATATTATAAATTAGGACCCAATTAATTATATCGGTGGTGCTAGGCAACTGGGCTTATATCGGTTGTGAACGTTCCTTTGTGCCTATTGACCTTGATTTTTATATTTCCTGCTGATATAGGTAGAGGGAAGTGGACATTTTGTTTTTCGTACTTTTCCGATATTCGTTTCTGATTAATTTCGTTGCGGGATCAACAGTAACTGGGCCAAGTCTGTATATTTTGCCTGACTCCGTAATCGTTTCCACCGTCGATTTAGTGGTTAATGAAAAAGTAAGATTTTTATTGAATAGAACCTATAATTTTATTTATCTATACGCCTGTTATAATATTTCACGAAAGGTCAGGCAGAGGTAAAAGTTCAATTTAATTGTCCCCTAGATTTGATGGACTAAAATTTTATTTATTATATTTTATTGAATAATTTTTTTTTTTTTTTTTATTGAATAAAAAATTAAAAAACAAAGTGACAAACAAAATAATCAAAGAGATTTTAAACTTCATAGTTGTATGACATCACTTTCAGTGCTCATTGATTCTAAGATTAGGACAAATTCAGTCCAGTCTGAAGTCACCGTTGGCTATTTGCAGAAACTGAAGCTTTCATAACGTATTATAGCATTTTCGGATACCATTTCGAACTTGTCTAATAATATTGTTCGGTGCAGTGTCAGCACCTGTCTGCTTCGTAGCTTTTGTATGATTTGACTAGTTTGTGATGAAGATATGATTGTGTACGTGCAGTATTTGTGTACTATTTGGAATAATTTGGAATCTGCTTGTGCAGAATTAGCAGGTCGCTGTTTCATATTATACTCGATTAGGCCTGTGAGTTTGTAGAATCGTGCAGCACCCTATACCCTACCCCCCTTACCCTATATAGCACCCTTTTTTGTAGGGGGGAAATCCTCAAATGACTGTCAGACTTCGACCCTTGCGGCCCCTTCCATGGTGCTGACATCTCTTTGAGGCGCGCGTGGAACACGAACGCGCCGTCGACGCGGCCTGTCCTCGTCATAAGACGGATGGACGGCGAGCTGGCACCTATAAAGCACCTTTAGCATGTTTTGCTTGCTAAGGGAGGTTGTGGCAGGCATGGTATTGAGTTGTTAGTGAGTTCTGAGTCTGAATCAGATAATTATTTTTCTTACTTTCGTATTGTGGGTTGGTTTTCCTTGGATGCAAGCAACACAGGGTCCGAGACGGTTGTGCAAGTTCAAAGGAGTTCTATGCCCAGTAATAGCCATTTAAAATTAAAGATAACGCGTAGCCATTCGTTTAGTAGAAGGCACAACATCGTAAGAAGTGTAATGTGAGAAGTGTAATGAGTGGAATTGGATGAAACCTTTGCCCAGGGGTGGGACAAAACATAGATAGTTAAAACACTGTAACAAAATAGGCATACAGTTTAGTATTTGATACTAGCACAGTCAAATGGATTCCACTTCGTTTTCAAACGAGTAGAAGTTTACATATACAATTTTAAATCCCCATCTGACTACAAAATACGTACCATAATATTCAAGCAATTGCTCAAACATCAGGAACAATCTGATCAGGTTATTTCAGTGTATTATGTTATTTTATTGTAATTCTATTCACATTTTATTTTACTTTTATCGACATTTTAATGTTTTTTATACTACACTTGCTTGGTAAGTGTACCAATACTACCCCACTATACGGGTTGAAAGCTGTTCATTAAACCTTCTCAAAAATCTAGGCAGTTATATTGTATGGAATTTCATTACTGCCCTGAAAATCAGGGTAATAATGGATTCATTACTAACGCGTTTTGTTTTTTTTTTTTTAAAGACTTGATGACGTTGGTAATCAAACGATTTAGTTTTTTAATTTTACCATAAAAAGTACTGGCCACTAGAACTTTTAAAGCAGGTAGCATACATTCTACATTCCGGTAGGGCCGGAAAACTTCAAACCTATATGCGATAGAGCGAGAGATTTATAACACTCTCTCGCTTTAACACGCGAATAAGTTGGAACCTGCGAAACGGGGCGTTTTTTACCTTCTCTAAAGCCGCGTCCCCACACAAAGCCGCACGGCTCGGCTTCGCGTGCCGTGCGGCTCTAGTGGGGACGCGGCTTAACGTCTTTTGGCGTGAAAATTGTTTGACGTGCTAAAATTTAAAGAAAAAAAAAGAACTTATTGTTGGTTGACGTATTTTGTAGAAACAATTTTCTTGGTAAATTTTAAAGTTTGGCGGTGTAAATCACAAGTTAAAATGAGTGACAATGATAGCAATTTATTAACAACAACTCCACCTGACATAATAGCAGATGCTAAAGACATTGTTAGTAATCTCTTGCCTGGAAAATCCAAGATGAAATATATGAAGGAATATGAAATATTTATGCAGTGGAAAAGTGAAAAACAAGCTAAGTGTAGTATAAAGCAGTATATTTCACTCGAGGGTAAGTACAGATTACTAAACTCGTGTGGTTCACGGCCCTCCGCTTCGCGTCGGGCCTCAAATGCACCCTCGATTAGTAATCTGTGCTAAGGCACAGATTACTAATCGCTAATTATTCACCAAGGGGAGTAAGCTCCCCTTGGTGAATAAATAGCTATTTTGGGTGATATTGTATTATGTGTAATGGTGTAAAATACCTGAATAATTGAATTGAAAGTTATAATGCTCGAAAACAAAATATGCTTTGTGAAATGTCGTCTACTTCGTAGCAACATTTATCCCGATTGGCTCAGCAGATAAAGGTGAAAACATTTATATGTTTCCAGGTTGATTTTATTTCGAAATCTTCGAGCAGCAGTGAAGGTAAATAAGAGGATTGCTATTTAAATTCAGATGGGATTTAATCCCGATGAGAGCACGCTTTCCTTGGAATCATGTTTGTTAAGAGGTGAAGAAAATTTCGAAAGGAGTTCCTTATCGTTCTGTTTTGATTGCGGACTACAGGAGCTAGGCCGCCCTGTAGGGGTTGTTCGAAAGAGATACCGCGGCCTCGACACAAAGGGCTAAGAAGGAATATTGGTGGTTTTTAGTCAGTAGAAGTCTCACACTCTCTCGCTCTCTCGCTCTGCCCAGAGCGGGAGGAGTCATTTGATGATTTCCAACACCACAAAAAAAGGACTGAAAAATTTACGAATGAAAACCGATTACAAAAACCGACATCTTTTTACTGTGATTTTTAAGACCGATCTTTTAGGAAACTAAAACTACTCGTATTTTAATCTATTCAACTTGCCGTCAATTTTGAGAAAACGCAAAAATATTTTTTTATCAATTTTACTATATAGTTTTCTTTCTTTTCGTTGAAGAGTAAATTATTTTCCTTCAAGCTTATTGCCTCGCTATTTTGTCAATACGTGTGTATAGTTTTCTTTCTTTTAACCAATTCAAACGAAGGTGAAGTGTTAGAAAACCTCGAATTCTGTCCTAGAATTCTGTCTGTAGGGGTTTGTAATATTCATCAATTATTATAATACTTAAAATTTCTTCAGGTTAATGGATAACCATTCATTCCACCCTTCTGAATCTTAGAAAGCGTGTCAAAGGTTTTGTCTTATGGTCCCGACTGTCATTAGGACCAGAAACTCGAAAGTATGTCAATGAGACTGGCAATTTTATTTTTTTTATTTTATATGGGCTTACCCTTGACCTCAATCTTGCCCTAAGGGCAGAGATGAGGTCGACGATGGAACGAGCTTACCCAGAAGAAGCCTATTTACTCGCGACTTAAATAGATCGGGGCTATATGAACTCGGGAAGACTGACGCAGGCAGGGTGTTCCACTCCTTGGCTGTACGAATAATGAAGGACTTAGCAAAACGCTTCGTACGAATGTGTGGGACATCGACAAGGTATGGGTGATAGCCTGCAGTACGCCTAGTCTCTCGATGGAAGAAGGGAGATGGTGGAATGAGCTCGTGGAGCTCTTGCGCACACTCTCCGAAGTACAGTCTGTAGAAGACTGACAGACATGCAACTTTGCGGCGGTGGGCCAGGCTATGTAGCTTGGCAACCAGCTTAGCGTCACCAATTAGACTCCTGGCCCTGCGCTCTACAGAGTCGAGTGTGGCAAGTTGGTATTTGGCAAACGAGTCTTATCCTATTATCGAGCATACGGGAGGTAGGAGACAGTCGCTCCATATAAAGAACAGGTATTCAGCTGCATTTGATTAGACTGGAAACATTGAACAACGGATGGCCGATGTGGCCGGAATGTTCTGGAGTGACGACCGCGAACTAGAAGACGTTGCGTTAGAAGGCCTCCCACTAGGTTGACCGATGACCTGGTGAAGGTTGCAGGAATCCTCTGGATGCGAAACGCACGGGACCGGTCAATGTGGCGACACTTAGGGGAGACCTTCCAGCAGTGGACGTCTTTTGGCTGAAATAATGAAAGAGGAGGCCTAGCCAGGAAATACAGTCTGATTATACTACTAACTTATATGTATTTGAAGGCCCAGGTAGGTAATTTGGAATCCTTCATGTTAATAAAAACTAGACGCACGTAATTATTATGAATTCTTTGAACAAACACCGTAACGTTGTATTTGTTCTGATACATTTGGTAACGCTAACGCACGGGTAAAAACATACGGGGTAAGCGTTTCTGTAAGGTCACGCTTCCTAATATCGTCATTGACTACTACATAAAGGGTGTAAAAGTACCCTTAACAAAGCCGGAAAGCACTGTCTTGTTCTCTCCGTTGCTATGATCATTTTTTTGTTCTTAATACCTGGGAACTCCAAACTTAAATATCAAGAGAGAAATATCAAAATATTAGGGGTGAAAGTTCAAATTTTTCAGAGTGCAGTTTTTTTAATTATTAGTCGTTCGGTATATTTATTACTCAAAGCATCCTCTAGCACAATGTTTTAAGAGTGCTACATTGAGTTTCACAACAAAATGTGATTTTTAACCCAAAAAAAAAAAAATAGTTTCAAGAAGCCTATTGCTATCAACCGGTTATAGGTCCAGACGGTCCAGACTCCCTAGCTACTATTATTTAATTGAGAAATCCTTTAAAATGGAAAAAATCTATTGGCAAGTTTCCTTGACCTGCGAATTGAATGGCATGATCAGCAGTCTTCAGTATAATGTTATTTTGATATTTTTTTAGCGTAACCGTCCGAAACGATGCCCACTGTTTTCCCCTTAGAATGTCATGTAAGCAATCGATTTAGTGAGCTCGTGGGTAGGTAGCCATCGATCGACGCTTACCCCACATGGACCTAATTACTTGTTTTTTAGGGTTCCGTAGCTGAATAGTACAAAACGGAACCCTTATAGATTCGTCATGTCTGTCTGTCCGTCCGTATGTCACAGCCACTTTATTCGAAAACTATACAGTTGAAACTTGGTAGGAAGATTTATTTCGTGAACCGCTTCACGATTTTTATTAAAAAAATAAAAGTTAATTAATGGTGACGCATACCTGGAACTGAAACTAAAATTATTTTTTTCATCAAACCTATTTAGTGGGGTGTCTTTAAATAGATCTTCAAAAATGATATTGAGGTTATTACAACCATTTTTTCTCATTGTTTGAAAGATAGACACCTCCAAAGTGATGAAATGTGTGGTTCCCCCCTCTGACTTTTGAACTAACAAAGTGGGAAATCTAAAAAAACAAAAATGCTGTTCATCGCAAATCTTTCATCAAAATTGGTTTGAACAAGATAATATATTTAGTAATTTGTATAGCTATCGTTATAGCACATTATAAAACCGCAAATATAACTTTGTCATTCATACATGATGATTTGTTTTTCATGGTGTTTACCATGAAAAACAAATTTATCACAAAATGCCGCTACGAGTATAGCAACAAATAATACAAATTAAAGGGGGGCTTTCCTACAACGATGGTACGGAACCCTTCATGTGCGAGTCCGACTCCCACTTGTTTTTTATACATAATGTATATTGCTACTAGTTATACCGTTAAAACCTCTCGCGAAGCACGTTATTCGGTTGTCTCAGAATATTTGAGGAAAAACTTGTTCAAACTAATTGCTTTTATTTTGTTCCGAGTTTTTTTCTATTGTTAATTTGTTAGTGCAAACAGAATTAGATTATCGAAAGCTGTTTGTGGTCTTGGATTAGAACTTGGTACGGCAAAGTGGTATTGGGTTTAGGGTCCATTCACACCGACCGGCTCGGAGAGGAGAGTTGATTTTTATCGTGTTTAAAACAGAGTTTTGAATCACTGTAATAAGATTTTTTTGACATGTCACTACGCTCAAGAACAAATAAACAAATTGCTCTCAAGAACAAAAGAAGTTTAATAATTAGTTATTTGTTACTGTCCTGTTTAGACTTATTGTTAAAAAAACATTCGGCTAATCCTAGATGCATTTGTTTGGGGCTTTGTTTTTCCAGTAGCTCATATCTATAAATGAACCTGTATCGAAACAAAAGCTTCGGTAGGTATAAAATTTAGACAAACACAAACAAATAATGGGCGCTCCTATTTTCCGACAACGAAAGGATCAAAAGGGTTACAGATACCATGTCAATTTAGTATCATCATGCCTGTTTTATTGTGTTCCAGGATTTTTAGATAGACTTCAAAGAACGTAATCTTCTGATCCACGAATACTAAGTAACTAGAATAAAATGGGTGCAATATGTAAATTAAAGAGCTCACTCTTTAGTATCATAGAAAATTAACTCTTCATTATTAAAGAAAATTAACTCTTTATTATTATAGAAAATTAACTCTTTATTTACGATATCATAATTAGCATTTTTTAGTCTTAGCTAGCTGGCGCGGTAGGTATTCATAATTATTCCTTTGAGGTCTATTTTTATTTTTAAAAGCTTTCGCGTAAATGCATTAAAGAGGGGTGTTATAACTATTATACTACTTATTACTTCTAATCTATTACATATAATAAAATGGTAGGAAAGTCAAAACTGTACATTGAATATTTTTTAAAAAGAATACTTGGGATGTGATCTACAATCGATACCGAAGCCAAAAATATAGTTTTTAGAATTTTTGTCTGTTTGTCTGTTTGTCTGTATGTCTGTTTGTCTGTCCGGGATAAACTCAAAAAGTACTGCATGGATTTACTTCAAATTTGGCACGAATATTATTAAGAAGTCGGGTCAACACATAGGCTACATATTATCACGCTATCACCTACGGGGAACGAGCAGTGAACCTTTATTTCTTCAACGCATTCTGTAAGAACGTGTAATCTAACGACGCATATTTAAATGTTGTTATTATGTTAACCATGCTATAAGCTAGCTTCACACTATAAAAAATACGCAATAAAAGTAACTTAGGCCGATAAACATAATTAAATGAATATAAGTAGTACCAAGAATTTTTTTAAAGCAGCGCCATCTATGAGATTTCAAAAACATCAAGTCGAATTACATGTGTAAGCCTTTTTGGGTATAAATAATTTAAATTTGATCATGTTGGTGAGCTTAATAGTTGTTATTAAATGTCATAGATGGAGTTGTGCATGTTCTTAGACGTCCACCTGGAGAACAGCCAGCGCATATATTTTGATCCCGACGACGTTGCTGAGGGCTTGGAAAATCCGCGCCAAATTGTCTTGGCATTTTTCAGGCTCTGTGAAATCGACCAGTTTGCGAGGTTCCTTATGTATGACGAAGTGCCTTCATATTACACATACGACAAGCAAAGGGGTGTACCTAATAGTAATAGTCCTCCTGACCGTTTTTGGCCACGGCGGCCAATCTTAGCAGAGATTAGCCAACTGCGCGGGAGATATTATAGTGCACAAGTGTGTGCGCAGGCACAGGTGCACTCTCTGTTCCTTTCCTCTCATAGTCCGATGGGACGGCAATCCGACACGACCGGAGAGAGATCAGGCGCAGGACCAACGGCTTAACGTGTTTTCCGAGGTACGGGGGTACTATACCGGCAACTTCCAAACACCGGCCTACTATTGGGAAATTTCTAATGAAAAACCCAATAGCACTTTTTGTCCGACCCGGGAATCGAACTCAGGACCTCATACACAGCAATCGCGCTTACGACCACTAGACCAACGAGGCAGTTCAAAAAAAAGAAAAAAGGGGTTTATTTAACCGACATCAACGAGGACGTGCTGTGGAAGGTTTTACGGGAATTTTCAAGGATACCGCATTGGGTAGAGTTTATACCGTGCACCTGAATAATGGTGAATGCTATTTTCTGCGGTTGTTACTTCACACGGTCCGAGGCCCAACGTCTTTCGCCTTTCTGAGGACATTTGATGGCGTGGAGTATCCCACTAACCGCGCAGCCTCGAAGTCACCTTCTCGACGGTGACCAAAACTGGGATGACACCTTCGCGGAGGCGAGCGTCAGTAACAGTCACAGCCGCATGCGTCATCTGTTTGCCGTCATCTTGGTGTTTTGTGGAGTCGCAAACCCGGTAGCATTGTGGGAGAAGTATCGCCATCATCTGTCTGAAGATATTCTCCGAGCTTTTAAGGCGTGCTACTAGAGACGAAGTCGAAGTAACTGATGAACGCGTGCTGAACACCTGTCGCAGTTCACTTCAACACGTGGTCATTTCTATCGGCGGCAATCCACTGGTCGAATATGGGTTACCAGCTCCCTAATCATCACCGCATCAAGACCGCGGAAATCAGGAGTAAAACGCTGAGGCATTTTACGATCCGGGTGTAATGACTACCATACGAAATGACCATGTCGCTTTGTTCTCTTCAGAGCTTCTTCAGAGTTCTTTCAGATTTATGACACCGTCCTTGAAAGCGTTGGGCAAAACCAGGGTAAAATGTTTTTCTTTGATGCTCCTGGTGGAACAGAAAAAAACATTTGTTACAACTGGCATACTTGCAGAGGTCAGGAGGCATGGCAAAATTGCCATTGCTGTAGTGTCGTCGAGAATCGCTGCCACTGCTTCCGGGTGGCAAGACAGCACATGCCATGTTTAAAATTCCTATCGATTTAGAGAGTGCCGAAACGCCTGTTTGTGGTGCGTCACGTAACAGTGATAAGGCACCCGTGCTCAAGGATTGCTCACTGATCCTATGGGATGAGTGTACGATGGCCAATAGGAAGGCAGCTGAGGCCGTGAATAGAACCCTGCAGGACATCCGGAGGAACGAACATTTGATGGGTTGTGTCACAGTTCTGTTCAGTGGCGATTTCCGACAAACGCTTCCCGTGGTGACGCGGGGATTGATGGCTGACGAGGTGAATGCTTCATTGAAACGATCTTCGTTGTGATCACGAGATCGCACTCTGCGCTTGACCATTAATATGAGAGCTCGGCTCGGCGGCAATGCACGTGCTCAAGAATTCTTCGATGTCTTTCTAAGTCTTGGCGAAGGCACTCTACCAGAGGAGAGAGGTGGACAGGTGGTGCTTCCAGAATCTCTCATTGTAGTTGTATCCATCTAAGAAGAAACCATTCGCTGTGTGTACGGGGACATCAGTCGTATACCGCACCAACAGAATTGTTGGGTGTGTGAGCGGGCTATTTTAACGCCCAAAAATGATCAGGCTGCAGCAATTAACGAATGCATTCTCTCGGAAATTGAACGGAATGAAGTGGTCTACACCACTATAGACATTGTGGTCGAGCAAGATGACGCCACACATTATCCCGTGGAATTTCTGAGCTCCCTGTCAGCAAGTGGACCTCCAGCGCATACCGTCAAGCTGAAGGTCGGTGTCCCGATTATGCTTCTTCGGAACCTATCTGCGAACCGACCTCGAGATGAACTGCTTCTCACACGGGCAATAAATTGTACTTCGCTTGCTCCCGCGTCACCAGTCCTGACTCTCTATACATTTTAACTGCGGAGAGCCAAACCACTACTATGGTTTATCGAGAAGTCCTATAAGTATGTATTTTTACCCCATTCTGTCTTCCTAATTCATTTTTTTCTCCATCTGCTTCAGTCACAACTTATGACTAAAGCAGGCTGAAAATCAGCACTTTTTGAAGGTCAATTTTACAAAAGACAGTCTCCCTCTGTTACTGCACTTTCTGTAGATATAAAATGTAAAGAAGAAACGGGTAAATGGAAAGGTATTTTTGGTGCTCTATAGCGTTCACGCAGACGACGTCGCGGGCAGCAGCTAGTTAAGATATAAATTTCGAGATCGTGCTAATGATGTTTAGGTATGTTTAGATACTTTTATTTAAAACTACTACCTCGTTGGTCTAGTAGTTGAAAACGCGACTGCTGACTATGACGTCCTGGATTCAATCCAGGGTAAAGTGTTATTGGGTTTTTTTCCATCAGGATTGTGATTGGACAAAACATCGTTTTTTTTTTGGTGTTTAGGAAATCACCAAATAACCCCTCCCGCTCTGGGCAGAGCGAAAGGGAGTGTCAGACTTCTACTTACTAAAAACCACCCATGTTTCCTCTTAGCCCTTGTGCCGAAGCCGCGGTGTCTCTTTCGAACAACCCGCAGCCCCGACGGGGAAACAGTCACACCGAGATACAAAAAACAACTCTGTTTTAATACCGAAAAACTCTGTATCACACTAGAAGCCCCTATTTCTCCTACTTATGTTTTTTTGGTACACCAACAGCATCACATACAAAGCATTAATATGCTGGTCATCATCATCTGCCTAACCTTTTCTCAACTATGTTAGGGGCGGCTTCCAGTCTAACCAGATTCACCTGAATACCAGTATTTTACATGGATCAACTGCCTATCTGACCTCCACAACCCAGACCCAATGTATGCCTATTATAGGATAGTTAAATGTTAAATTACATTAGTTTATTTGGTACATAGATTTTGATTCAGTTAAAATTCAAACATTTAAAACACCACCCCATTGACCTCCTCATAACACACACGCACAAAGTCCTACTATAACTTAAGTTACAACACAATACATTCCCCTCTTGTACTCACAAAATGGATTTGTTCGGCGCCGAGCCAGTGTAATGATTACCCCCATAATGATGGGGCTAGCGTGTTGCTACAGCGGAAAAGCTAAGGAAGTGACGCTTAGATTCGTTAAGCTATTTGCCGCTGATAACCGCTGGCGACAAGCCACTAATGATGTTCCAACTAACAACCGTTTATTTCAGTTTGGTTACACGCCGATTCTGTTGGACCTACAGTCGGTCGTCTAATCGCTTTAACACCTTAATGGCGTAAAATTACACTTGGTCGTGTGCAAGAATTCGATTGCCTCAGGAATTTGGAAATACGTTCGTCTTTGGACAATCCCGTTTGGTTTTATTCGTTGAGTGCCCACCCAGGGATGGTGACCATCCAAAATGAGCTTATGACTTAAAGGTAATCGAACTATAGGGTAAGTTTTTTGTACGACATCTCTTGGCGAGTTATCGGCACTGTTGTCAGTCACCGACGCTGTTGTCAGTCACCGACACGCCTGGTGCTACTGTCTGTACTTAAGACAAGAAAATATTCAGAAATCCTATTTAGATCTAATTCCTATAAAACCACAGCTGACAGCACATTTAATCGGCGTTTAACAGTCCAAGTTTGAAAAAAAAAGGAAATTTCAAAACGCCTATTTGACGCATCCCGTGACCCAAGGCTAGCTTTTAAGTGGCCATGTTACGTGGCATTGCCGCCATTATTTTGGCCCATTACCAGTTTACTTTGTTCAGCAGGAGTTTATGATGTATTTTAGTATCTTGTTCGATTAGTTAATTTTTTAATGTAGATAGAAAGTTGATTTTTGATTGAAGGAAATAATAAAACCTCCCTAGTGCTTTCGGGAAGAATGACGTGCATTAGAAGAGACCTACACTCAGCATTGGGTGAGAAAGAATGAAAGAAATAACATTTATTGGTACAGACACAGGGCATAGCACAATAATAAACATGCAAAAATTAAAACGAACAAGTGTTTTTTTTTTAAATTTCCTGAAACTATTCGGTACACAAATTGTTTGCCCCACGGCTGCTCCAAACAGGCCCAGTTCAGCATAAATGTCAGGCAACTAAGTGCCTGACGCTGGTTTTCAACTGGATCTGACTTAGGACCCAGTAATATTAATGACATTAATATCCGTGGTGCTAGGCAACTGGGCTTATCTCAGTTGTATACGTCCCTGTGTGCCTATTGGCCTTGTTCTGTTCTGTCTCCTGCTGATATGGAGGGAAGTGGAAACTATGTTTTTTCCTACTCCTCCGCTATTCTTTTCTGATTAATTTCGTTGCGGGATCCAAGACAGTTAAATCATTTCTCTGGGACTTCGTCGAGCTTCATTGTCTCGGCGCTTTTCTTGTGGTCGCCACTGTTGATTCTGGCTAACAGTAGTTACAGTGGTTTGGGAATAGTGTGGCGGGCTTGTCCCATTAAAAAAAAAACTGGATCTGGCTGAGAGGTGTGTACGCCGAACCAGTTATGAGATTGTGTGTATACTAATAATTAATAATATGTATAAATAGATATTTTATGTGCCACAATTAAGAAAATAATACAATAAAGTCTATAGAAAATCATAAATAAATCCAAAGTGAGTATAAAATAATAATAATAAGTAGGTACCTACAAAAAAGAATATTTAGCGCGTGTGATTATCAAGTTTTATCAGTGCAGTTACCGATATGCTGATTATGCTGTAGGAACCTTGTGAAACCTGTAGAACCTATAATTTAGGAATCCACCACCACACACCAAAGAACCCATTTTAGTTTTAAGCGACCCCTGTCGCTGAGTTAGTTTTTAAATTGTTATCTTCTTGTGTGTAACTTTGTTTTTATTACACATATGTAACAAGAAATATTTTGTTTTATTTATTTTCTTTGCCACGTGGCCCTCCAGGGCAACATTTAGAGAGGACTACGTGACAAATGGCTCAATGCGCTGCAAGCAGCGGAGCGCAGCGGACGATCACGCGCTTGACACGTTATATTTTTTTACGACAGAATTGAATAAAAGGAAATGACGAGAAACGGTGGTGGAAGGTTGAAAAAGAAGTGAGAGAGAGAGTAGAGTGCTTCTGAAGTTTTATTTACGTTACTTTGCACAGCTCAGAAATCTTGATATAATTGAATTCTCAGTGTGTAAATTTGCGTGGTTTTAGTAATAGGTAAGTAGGTATGTATTATATTCTACAAATATGACGATGTTAAAACAAAGACTTTGGTTTTCACGAATGTGTTATTTTCACATTGTTTTTTAAAGATCGTAAAAGATGGAGATAATGGTGAATTAGTAGCGTATTATAAGTTTTTAAACTGACATGGTCACTGACATTACTATTAATACTGTAAACGGGATATTTACCATGTAATGTTTAGTAGCGTATTCTTTAAAAAGTTTGTAAGTTTTAAGATAAAAGTCAAATTATTTTCGTATACAGAGCCTTCAATACTAACTTCAAAGAAGAATCCTGAAAACGACTTAGGTCTAACCTTACCTTTACTGCCGAGAATATCTGAAGATGTAAATAACAATGGAGCCTTACCTGAAAACACAAATATAAATAAATTACTACAAAAGTTAGGTAGGTATAATCGACTTCGATATAGCTTTACCACTTTCAACAACATACAATTTTCAATTTCACACCTATGGGATAAGCAGGGGCGGGTTGTTCATAAGAGATACCGCAGCCTCGACACAAAGGGCTAAGAAGGAACATGGGGGGTTATTAGTCAGTAGAAGTCTGATACTCCCTACCGTTCTGCCCAGTCATTTGATGATTTAAGCAGGTAAGATAAGCAGGGATGTTATGACTTATCTAAAAATAACACATGCAATTCGCCAGCTATGTTTTAAGCCTATTGCCATCAACTGGCACAAACCCAGACATCATGGCTGCTACTAACAAATGTCAGATAGAACACCCAAAAACCCTTTTGCTGACCTAAGAGTCGAACCCAGGACCTCATGCACAGCAGTCACGTTTGTGACCTTTAGACCGAAGTTTGTGACCTTTAGACCGAAGTTTGTGACCTTTAGACCGAAGTTTGTGACCTTTAGAAGGACTTGTAACTACAATAAAATTCTCAGTCAATTGAAAATCCAAAGTAAATAGACGCTGTAGCAATATGAATTGAAAGTGACATTCAACTTAAAGGGGATAAAGCTATTCCAAAGTCGACTATACAATGACATAATCTATTCTTTCCGTAAATAGGTGGTGATGTGTATGTGTGAGTGTGTAGTTATTATCACAAATTAACATTATCAAAGATTATGTTAAATGGTTCATCGCTGGGGCAAAAAAAAAAAACAATTACAATGTTATATGTTTTAATTTCCGGATATAACACTAATACGTGTTTGTCAAATAAGTACATTTTTATTTGCAGCACTGACGTACATCGATTGTATCTTATCTTTTTGTGAGTCTATGGCATGGAGCACAATGTCTATGGTCATCAACTGGAAAAACGTTGGGTAGATTTGCGAACCGCATCCGTTCAGCTATTCTGGTTAAGTATATCGTTCAAATGTCAATATGGGAACAAATGTTATTGGTTTACGTTTACTTTTGATAAACATGTTTCCTATCAGTAAATAAGAGACAAGCACGTAAGAATTGAATACAGATTGTCCAAATAGATCGCGAAGAAGAAAATTGACTTCTATACCGGCAGACTACTTAGTGATCGAAAAATGGGCTGCAAAATTTTTAAAGTGAAAACTGACGATTTGATTGGAATATTAATTAATTAATATATCTGAACTAAGTTTGTATGGAAGTAATTATTTTTTTATGCAACGTGCCCTTTTTTTTCTTCATTAATAAGTTGGGTCAGGTTATCAAGGTAATAACATATTTTTTACCCGACTACGGCAAAGCCAAAGGCGGGTTATGGTTTTGACTGGCTATGTATATATGTATGTATGTTTGTATGTAGGTACCTATGTGAGTATCTTCATCTGTTCCCTCATAGCTTCTAATCTACTTATCGGAACTCGACATAATGAGGTATCGTTAGAACCGTCTTAATTTTCCGCTGAACATAGGCTATGTGACGTGTCACAAAAAGTGATTTGGCGCCCTCTAGCGGACAAAAAGTAAGGCTTAAAAAATAAAAATGGAGGTAAATACGCCGTGTTTGGTATCATTTGAAAGGACCCCACTTGTACATCATCATCATCATTTCAGCCAAAAGACGTCCACTGCTGGACATAGGCCTCCCCCAGGCGTCGCCACATTGACAAGTCCCGTGCGTCTCTCATCCAGCGGGTTCCTGCAACCTTGACCAGGTCATCGGTCCACCTAGTGGGAGGCCTTCCAACGCAACGTCTTCCGGTTCGCGGTCGCCATTTCAGAACTTTTCGGCCCCATCGGCCATCCGTGCCCATTGCCACTTAAGTCTGGCGATTCTTCGGGCTACGTCGGTAACCTTGGTACACTTGTACATTTCCAAAATATTGCTCAAATTTAAAATCACGCCCTCTAGCGGACAAAAAGTCAAGAGTAAAAAAAAAAAAATTAACACCAAAATTCATCATCATCATCATCATTTCAGCCGAAAGACGTCCACTGCTGGACATAGGCCTCCCCTAAGTGTCGCCACATTGACCGGTCCCGTGCGTCTCGCATCCAGCGGATCCCCGCAACCTTCACCAGGTCATCGGTCCACCTAGTGGGAGGCCTTCCAACGCAACGTCTTCCGGTTCGCGGTCGCCACTCCAGAACTTTCCGGCCCCATCGGGCATCCGTTCTGCGAGCAATGTGCCCTGCCCACTGCCACTTAAGTTTGGCGATTCTTCGGGCTATGTCGGTAACTTTGGTTCTCATGCGGATGTCCTCATTTCTGATTCGATCGCACACCAAAATTGTTTAAATAAAAAAAAGTAAAAAACTAAAACCCGACTACGACGAAAAAAACGACGCTGAAAAAGTATGAAACAAGATTTTCAGGATAGAACAAAAAGAAAAGCCGTAGTCACACGTTAACAAAAAAACCGTAAAGGTTCGTAACGTAACATTTTAGGTAACATATTATTAGGTAACATATTAACATAACATATAGCCTGAAAATCCTGGAGGTTAAGCAGAGATGTACCTTATAGTACATACACATTTTATAAGTTTTTTTTTGGTATGACAGTTAACCATGCCAAGTCCCATATCGAGCCTACTACCATCGAGATCAACCGGGCACAAGTTCAGACTCAGCGACTGCTACTGAGATATTCCTGGGAAAAACCCAATAACACTTTGAATTTAGGACCTATGCTCAGCAGTTACCGGAATTGAAAAGTCAATAAAAATGTACAGTAGACCAACCATTGCAATAACATATTAAGCTGAATTAAAATATGTAAAATATACCTACATAAATATTTTTTCGATTTCAATATAAACACGAGTGACTTAACGTTACCGGCGAATCATCAGCTGTTTAATGCATCTTAACCTCTCGTAGGCCGTGTAATTAGACACAATTAAAAAGCCATTGAGTCTCGCGTAGATCTACGCTACGGCATACGAAGGGTTAAATGGGTCACAATATGATTCATATGGCAGTTTTGTGCAAATAAGTAATTAGTTAGCTACAATTACTATGTTATGGATTTAGAAAGGACTGGGGGTCTAAAACGGCCACTTTAGCAGATCATAATAGGAATTGCGTCAAAAAGCGTAAATGACCTTTCATAATAGTAACAACGTCTGGGACCATTAAGGAAAATAGATCATAGGTAAGTAACAATATGAATTGCGTTAAATTCGTAAAATGGTCACAGACGCAGTTACTATTTTTAAAGGTCAATTCATATTCTGATCTCCTAAAGTGGCCATTTTAGACCCCCAGGTGCGATAAACTTGCAAAGTTGCAACGAGAAGACGCGCACCTAATTTTAACATAATACCAGCTAAAATTATAGAATCCGATACAGGAGCTTCCACATGAACCTTTTTTTTGGTGGGTGGAAAATCATCGAATAACCCCCCCCCCCGCTCTTGGGCAGAGCGAAGGGGAGGATCAGACTTCTACTGACTAAAAACCAAATCCATGTTCCTTCTTCGCCCTTGTGTCGGAGCCGCGTTATCCTTTCGATAATCCACAGCCCCGACGCGCGGGTTCCACATTGAGCCTTAGGTAAATGAACAAAATATTATCGTGACGAGACAAAGCAAAAGAATATTGGGTGAGGACCGTGTAGCAAGTCACGTTTCAAGTTTGGGGAAAGACCGTGAAAATAAATACGTGTAGGTATTGATTAATTGACGCTGTATAGTTCGATTAAAGAAATATTATAATGCAGTCATCAAACAAAAGACCCCGTCTAAAACTTTTTTTAAACTTTGTTTTGTTTAAATTATAAAAATTCGCATCCGAAAGTAATCTAAAATTTTATTTTACATAATATTGTCGCAATGCTTTTAAATTAAGTCATTTATGTACCTACCTAATACTGTATTATGCTTTTAGTTTCGCAAGATGTAACCGGGTACGTACTAGACTAGTCAATATAATTGCTGCATACTATCAGCGACACCTGGCGTAAAATAGCGAGTCTTTTCACAGCGGAACAAGTTCAGTCAACGACCACTGAAACGGAATTGCGGATTTAGCGTCATCTAGTGGCGGGTAGCTTTACTATTTACACGTTGCGCTGAAAGTTACAGAGGTGGCAGGTTGTGCGCGTAAACTGAACATAGTGAAAGCTGATTTTTCACAAGCGAAAGTTGCGCTGAACGTTTCATAGATGGCGTGGTTGTGCTCACAGTTGGGAAAATAGGGAGCACAGTGTTTTACTACAAGGAAATTGCTATCAACGTGCTATAGGTGGCGGGCTTGTGCACTGAAAATTTGAACGTTCGGGCTAGTTGCGGTAGGTGGCGCTTTTTTGAAACGTTGAAAATTAATGGTTCTGAGTGTGGTGAAACTTAAATTGCATCGCTTGAAGCACTAATATCTTCTGTCCCCGAAGTGCCGGGCCTCCGCCGGCCTCCTTCGTCGGCCTACGGCCCGGTGCCCATGCCGCCCGTATAGGATACTGTCGCGAGACGGTCGTATTACAGGAACACGAAGAAAATGTATATAGGAGTTTTTGTCAATTTCTTATTTTCAGTGGTCATTGTTGATATTCCTGTCTGAATAGAAATCTTTCAGAGATTTTTTCTTTGAAAAAGAAAAAAAACCTATAGCAAGTACAATAGGTACCTACATACGTTTATAAGAATTTTTGATATTATCTTTTACTTAATTAAAAATGAGAACTTAAATATTGACGTTGGACATCACAATAGTGGTATCTTTTGAGGTTTGAGTTTTGCAATGAAATATTGAAAAATAACATAACCAGAGTGATATTACATAAGGTTCTTTCTGTAAACGTAAATTAAACGTATGACAATCTAAAATGAAATCTATTACACGAGAGAGTTCAAGTTTTGCCAAGGTATACTGTAGGTAGCAATAAAGTTGAAAATCTATTACAGAAATTGGACAATTTGTTGTACCTTGATGTGCTGGCGTATGTGCATATAAAGTGGAAAGAATATTGAAACTGTTCGACAGAATCTAGAATCATGTGTGACTCAGTCAAATTATGCATGATGTGACAATAATGTCAATGCATGTAGATTGGTTTAACCAATAATATGGCTTTTTTTGAGTGCGTATTGTCAGGACAAGATTTTAAAGAAAGAAAGTATGCAATTGTTTTTCAAGCCGCACTTCTTTTTATTTCCTTCATTAAGGCTGAGTTGCACCAAAAAAGTCGTTAAAGTTAAGGTTTTTGTCAAATTTGACAGTACTTTAAGGGGTATAGAAAAATTATATAAACAAAAATTTTTTTGCAAACATTCAAACAAAGTAAGTAGGTACCTATTATATTTATTGCTTTGTCTATAGCACGTATTATTTTTTGGTTGAACAATTACCTACGATGAATATCCTTGTTACGCCTTAAGCAATGCAATCGTATAGTCAGCCACCAAGCTACGTTTTTAGAGACTCGAAATCTTGGCAAGAAACATTCGTCGTTCCATGTGGAAAAACTATCGGCTCTAGGTAATCACACTTTTCTTTTCATCGCTTTCGTCATCAGAACTGGTTTCTGCGAGTATTTCTTGGAGCAGGGACATGATGTCTAAAGGTTATATTCAACGCGTTTGACAATAAAATTGACAGACAATCTAACACAAACTATAACACTAACCAGCGGAAAGTGAGCGGTTGCAGTTACCGTTAAAGTTATGACGTCATTTAACTATTTGTCAAATCGCGCAACTCGTTGTTGGCATAACCGATACAAAACTGAAGTTTTGATGTTTGTTTGACGTGCCATTTGACACAAACTTTAACTTTAACTACTTTTTTGATGCAACTCAGCCTAAATAATTGCGTTCTTGCGTACGATAACAATCTTCATCATCATCAGTCTATAATATTCCCAATGCATGGACTCAGGCCACAAGGACCACGCGGCCCCAGTGTGGGTTAGTAGATATAATAATAAATTGTTAAAATTTATATTTCTCTTTTTCTATAGGTACTAACTTCAGTAATATTTAGCGAAATTAAAACTCTTACTTATTCATTTTTTATTCCCAAAAATATTTATTTTATATTGACACAATATTATATAAAAAGCTAGAAATAAGAAAAAGTGAAAATAAACCCCGCCTGTTTCCAAGTTTAATTGAAAAATGTGCTTGTTTTTTTCTCTTCAGTTTTTTCAGTCGGATTTTTTAATAGGTAAAGTTTTAAGCAAAGGTATCTTTTCGTCCAATTACAGTTTTATATTCATAGTTTTGTACACTCACGAGGACTCTTACGTATTTTTACACGAAGCAACACTTAAATAGTATATTTCATTATAAGTGCGGAAAGCCTGTCATTGCAAAGAGTTCCGACAAATGTCTAACCGAGCCGAGGCATAGCCGACGGCGAGGGTAGACAGTCGGAACAAGTTGCAATGACGGTTCCGCACGTGTACTGAACAACTATTTTTAATACAGTTGCGAAAAAATGAAGCAATTTAATAAAATAATAAAACCGTAATTAAACTCGCAAAGAACGTTTTTGGAAAATGGCGCCTACCGTAAAAGAATATAAGCAGAGATGTTTTTTGTTTTCTTTACCCATTCTGGGTAGGCAAAGGGAACTATGCCCATACAGCCAAGTCTTCAGTAGATTTTTTTTTTATTGATATGAAATAAAAATGAAATTTAACCTTTAACTCATTGAATCAAATAATTAAATCTGATATTGAAACAAATTAGTAGCTTCTTTAGAAATATTTGCATGAATCATAAAAACTTCTATGATTTTATTTAGTAAATAATTCGTGGTTGGTTTTTTTTTAATGGACATTATTTTGACAGTTGGGAAAGAGAACGCACGAGTTCGGGAAAGGTAAAGAAAAAGCACGAGTACGTAATAGCCCACATCCCGAACGCTATACGTCCCTGCAATACGCCACTTTTTGAGCAACTGTATTAAAAAGTCCTTTTTTGCTTGACTTTGCTTGCTTGATTTGTAACATGAGTCTGGCTCATAAAACCTTACAAACAGATGTGTTGCTTTGGAGTTTGTTCCGCCACTTGTTCTTTCCAGCTAAAACACTAGGAAATATCGAAGCGTTTTCGGGGACTGTTTTTTGTAAATCAATTTTGACGTTCGAAAAGTGCTGACTAAGAGCCTAGTTTGAATAAATGACTTTTGAATAGGGTAGTTGACTGACTAAAAAAATATGATTCAGTTTAGTCCGTCAGTTAGATTATCGTAAAATATTGTATACGTGTTTTTTGTTACATCAAATTAATAAAAATTGACGAAGATAAAACGTGTCAAAGATCATGAGTGGGGGGGTTTTGACGTCACTTTCTGGTAAAAATCGTACCAAACTGTGACGTCACACGACTTTTCAAAGCACTGTATCGTCTTCATTTTTTAGGCAACTACCTTATTTGATTTTTTAACTATATATAAGTAGGTCTACGCATTTGAGTTTTGACCAAGCTCAGTATCCAGTCCTAACCACGCATTTATTAATGGAAAAGTAGTCTAACTCCAAAATACATCTAGTTTGTATAAAAGTGTTACGTACGGCCAAGTTTGTCCGCCAAACTTCTTGGCCGAGTGCAACCGTATGGCAACGCCAGCTGCCAGTACTAGCCAGTCTAATGGCACAGATATGTTTTAAATACTGCCTTGAAAGCTGTTGTGTGTGATGTGAAACTATAAATGGTTGTTCCACTTGTATTCAGAGACGGAAGTGTTTGTATAATTTTGTCGATATTATTTCTACATAATGTGTTCGTAAGGATTGCGTTTCAATATACCTGTTAATTAGGTCTCAGGGTAACTAAAAATGAGTATGACGTCCTGGGTTCGATTTTCGGTTTAAATGTTATATGGATTTTTCAGTGGGTACGTGGATTTTTGATGGCAAGTAAGTGCTTGTTTTTTTTATTTGTTACTAGTGACCCGCCCCGGCTTCGTACGGGTGCAAAAAAGGTATTAAAACCTTCTTCTTGAATCACTCTATCTATTAAAAAAAACCGCATCAAAATCCGTTGCGCAGTTTTAAAGATTTAAGCATACAAAGGGACATAGGGACAGAGAAAGCGACTTTGTTTTATACTATGTAGTGATAAACTTTGCCGCACACCAGGAGTTTCTCCTGTACCGTGGGTGCGTTTACAAACATTTAAACTCACATACACAGACACCCAGACACGAAACAACTATCTGTAGGCCACACAAATATTTGTTCCGTGCGGGGATTGAACCTGCGATACGCAACGCAGCAGTCCAATCGCTCAGAAACTGCGCTAACAGTGTCGTCAGCCCCCTACTACTACGAGACTAAAACAAAACTAGCGAAATATGGGTATTAGATACCTACACCTATGCCTATCCCGTCGGTGATTACTGGCTCGAAGGTATGTTATTATAGGTATCTAATAATTATTTGTTAACTCAGGTCGTAATCTACCTGTGAGCCAAATTATATTGTAACCTCTTAGACGTTACAGTCTGAAAAGATAACAAATAGTATGGAGGATTATTAGGTCTCTATTATTGTAGTTACAACTTTGTTTTGAACTGTACAACGTTGATATTTCATATATTTTGGCTTCCAAAATGCTATCTTCGTTATAACGTTAATCAACACACAGTTACTTATAGGAGAAAATCATTTTCAAAAGTTACTTCGTGTGTATACATATTGGTGCTTGATAATAATTTGATAACTCAGGTCGTAGTCTACCTGTGAGCCAAATTATATTGTAACCTCTTAGACGTTACAGTCTGAAAAGATAACAAATAGTATGGATGATTATTAGGTCTCTATTATTGTAGTTACAACTTTGTTTTGAACTGTACAACGTTGATATTTCATATGCCACTGTCCCAGTTAGAAAATTGATGTTATATTGACAGCGTACTGGCATATAGTGAAGAGGTCTACAGCCAATATTGGGTAGAAATAATTTAGTGCTTCGCAAGTTCGAAGCCACGGGGTGGCCTACAAAGACGACGCCATTTTCTAAACCAAGGTGCCTTCAATTCAGAGAGGCAATCAGTTCAGTTTGAACTGTTAATGTGTTTTGAGGGTTACACAAGTTCAAGTGGACATGCCATTGGTTTATTGGAAGAATCAGGTTGATTACCAATCTGTGTCATCGACAAATCAGTAGGTATACAAAATAAGGGGCTAATATACAGTCAAAAATTGCTAAGTATGGAAACTACGAAAGCTGTCACCGAATTGAGACCAAGAACTGGCAAAAGAAATCTGGGTTGTCCGGTGACAAGATGGGCAAGCCTATTCCCAAACCACTGTAACTCCTGTTAGTAAAAATCAACAGTGGCGACCACAAGAAAAGCGCCGAGACAATAAAGCTCGACGAAGTCCACGAGAAACGATTTAACTGTCTTGGATCCCGCAAGGAAATTAATCAGTAAAGAAGAGTAGGAAAAACATATTTTCAACTTCCCCCCGTATCAGACAAGACAAGATGGGCAGACGACATAGTTGCACTCGGGGGAAAAACCTTAATGAGGCGGGCACGAGCCCGTGGATATTGGAATAAGAAAACAGAAACCTATACCCTATAGGTGGGTGAATTCAGGCTATACTATGATGATTAAACCTTTACTTATATGCTTGCAGTAGAATAATATCCTCTCATAGGAAATACCGGGACGAGCGAATCGAAAAACTGGAAGCCATGAGGAGTGGTGTGACGTGCTGAGTGTTGATCAGCTGTGGGATGACGAAGGCTGTCAGTAAGTGAGTATCCGTCTATTAAAGCAAGCTCCTCCTCTCAAACAGATTATGCATGAGCACTGATCTTTGAAAATATTCAAGGTATTTCTTCGATATAGTATCTCATACCGTTTATGGGAATGACACTTGGATTGATTGCTCTTTGAGCGTGCATTCTGAAAGCGGCCGTCGTATATAATAATAATTAAGTATAAGAATAATTTTCATCAATTTCCTAACGACGAAGGAGCGATAGGGTAGTCAGCATCTTGGTAGAGGGTACTTCAAGATGAAGATTTATCAATCTTGCCGACACCTATTTGCTATCGGAAGTGCAATCCAATCAGAATTACGACGCCATTTTGTATATACTATACCATAAGCAAGAGTCGTTCGTATATCCATTTATAATTAAAATCATTTTTAAATGGTTTTTAATATATTTTTAGTTACTAGACGGATATTCAGTACAATCTATAGTAGAACTTATAAATATATACTGAATAAAGATAATTTATTGGCTACATAAAATTTTTCACCACGACTGTTTTTATGTATTATCATGTCGATCGAATCTGTAAATAGCATTATTTTGCCAATCGTTTGATCAAAAAATCTGGTGCTCGAAAAAGTGTTACGATCGATTCGACTTAGATTCGATTGTTTGTGAATCTCGATGCGATGTGCCCGTTCGACAATCCCCACTTTCCAAAACGACTCTGTCCACGTGCCGTCATTACAAAAAATAACGCCACGGCGGTGATTGCCCCTCTATTACAATGATCAATTTGAGCAACTTTTTATTTAAATGATATCGTTATCCACGATAAATATTTTATAAGGAAGCTCAACTCCTGAGGCGTTGTTTTTTCAGTGTCAGACCGAAATCAGAGTTCCTGTCCGTAACTGCATGGCGAAACATGGATGTACTAAATTATTAAGGTAATACATTTTTTAATCCTTTTGAAGAAACGAGCGGGATGATAGGTTAAGTTTTATGCATTTAAAATAATCAGATTTTTATGATTATAAAAATCTGATTATTTTCCCACATGTTGAGCATTATCATCGAAATAGAAACTACGAAACAAGTGAAAGCTCAATGTGTTATTCACATTTTCAACTACGGGCAGAGCGTGGCGCACTGTTTTGCATGCAAATCCCTGCGATGCACATTTGCGGTTTAGTGAATTGCAAGTCGACTCAGCTGTTGCTAAATCGTATGGTGGTAACAGCGATGTGGTACCAGCAGTACTGTAGGTGTTACATACCACATTTACATTTGGGAAGGAAATCTGGGTTCTCTAGGGCGTCTTTTGTTTGATTTCGGAGCAATCGATTGTTTTATGTGTTTTAGATGTATTTGGTTAGAACGAAAACCCCTGGCATGTATTGGCAAAATTTGCCACAAAATTACTATTTGCAATGTTGCGGCAAAAACGTGTTCTATTCTAAAGTTCTAGTTGTGTGCCAAACCGTTTAAATTCTGTAAAACATCACTTTTTCTCCGACGGCGATGGATTAGACAGAGATTTGCTGAATATGAATACTGATTAAGTACCATGTCCTATATAGAGCGAGCTACCTATATTGCATATAGGTACACACTTTATTCGGTCGCTGAGGTTTATTGACATGCACACCTAGTTCCCAATTAAAAGTACTCCCATTCGGGCTATAGCTTGTCTATCAGTCAATCATGATACTCCTTTTATACAGAAGATGTAGACAGACGGGCACCTAACCGTCACGCAAGGCATCGGGCCACGAAACTACGATGTTCTATGTATGTATAGTTTGTGTAACCATACATAGTAGCTGACATAAAATATTCAGTTGCTAATATTTAAACGTGCAGCAACTTTTCTCATAACTGTGTTTATTATCGGTTAATTTTTTCATGAACACAGTATTTTGTAGGTCATACTATTATGAAATAGGTAACTTAATAAATAAATTATTCATTTTGATTAGTAACCTTTGAGGAAACTATATTTTCAAGTGCTCATATCCTGTTCAAGGAAAACTCAAAACGTGTAATTCTTTGACGCTTCTCCAGACCCCTGGGCTGGCTTTTACCTTTGTCAGAGGCTAATTACTGCCATACAACGTGGCAATGCTGCCAGTCTTTTACGCACATAACCGGCTGGCAGCGTTGAGTAGCAGCTTTTCGATCCTCTTTTTTATTGGATTATTGGTTAATTTAATAGTTTATAATTAAAGTACAATAGTTTACTCTAATAAATGTCCCTATTTTATTATTGAGAGTTGGCTGGCCCGATTTCATAATTACTTATAAACATTAATTTGTACACCCTCTGGCATAACATAGCGCACTCCATATTACCTCGATATACCATTATTATTGTACCTATGAATAAGTGACTTAAGACTTAGTTCAAAGTAGAAACCGGTAGTTCACAAGAAAATCGATTGTCACCTTATCACGACCCGACCTCGGCCAGTTTGAGGATCGAACCCTGTAAGTGACAACATTATAGTAAAGCAATTTATACTTATGCAAATCTCTCAGCATCGCTTGTACTAATTAGTGCAAGCGATGCTAAGATTTGCAATAAGTATCGAAAATACTAGGTAAAGTTGAAGGAAACGATATTTTCCTTGGCAGTGCAAACTGGCTCACTGAATATTTTTAATACTTTTTTTTTGGGCGTTTAGAACATCATCAAATAATCCCTCACTTGGGCAGAGCGAAAGGAAGTTCTTAGCCCTTTATGTCGAGGCCACGGTATCTCTTGTGAACAACCCGCAGTCCCGACGAGAATATTTTTAACTCTGAAAACAAGGTTAAACTTTGAAAGAAATATTGTGAGCGCTGTGGCAGATGTATCTCTAGCTTCATAGATAACCTGAGATGAAATTGAATGGTTTCGAAGTACTTTGATGCTGTTAGTGTTGGACAGTTATTGGTGAACGAGTCCAAGTGATTGAATGACTGGCTTTTACGCTGAATTGTAGAGTTAAAAATTCAATATTACAAGTTGCTAACCAAGTCAACATCAGAAAAATATATATGATATTCTTCAGGATATATGCTAGTGCCATAGTGTTGTGAAAACATTTATGAGATTGTTTGATCAACTTTATTGTTATCCGTTCAGCTGTAAATATGTGACAAACAAACATTATTTTATATTTATATTTTTTGTTAAGCTAGTAATCTGATTATGGAGAAATTATTTACAAAACATAATTGATGTAATGTTTGTATAGTAATTGGTACACCTTCCCCTAACCCTTCGAGGATTCCAAAAGTGAAGTTTGTTGTGTATTAAAAAAAATATGTATATTATTATGAACTTCAATAGAATCCTCTCTGTTACAATTATAGATAACAATATTTAAAATAGTAGCTTGAAGAAACTAACTTCACAAATATTAGTCATTTGGTTCGAAAAATGGGGGTTACCTGAAAAAACTTCCGGGAGTTTCGAAAATTGGTAATTTTATAGATTTTGAAGTGCTCTTTTCGAATTTCAACTTTGCTAATAAATTTTACAAGGTGGAGCGATGGCGTCGAATAGAATAGTCGAATAGTTTTTTGACGATATCTCCTCTCCGGCTCATTTTACGATAAAAACATGTTATATAATAATAAAGCCTTTTATTTCGGACAAATACAATTATGTTTCTTATACTACTACACTTATTTTATATTTACTTAATTAAAAATTTTCTCGTATCTGGTTCTTCTTTACTTTCTGTAAGTCCGTTTGCCAGTTGGCAAAGGCCTCCTCCAACCTAATCCATTCAATTCTCTCTCTGGCTACTCTACTCCATGTTATGCCTGCAACCTGCATATCAGGCAAAAACATGTTAAACAAAACTAAACTACTTAGAAACAAATTCCTATAATTTATGTCCTGGCGATTTTTTTTTGTAAAATATGTAGTTTCAGTCGACGAGCGTAAGTGTAATTTAACATGATTGTGTTTTCACTAAATACCTCGTTTCCAGATCCCCTTGAGAATTTATTGACGCCGCCTAATTTTTTTCCCAATTCGACAAGAAGTCGTAAGAAACAATGACACAGAAACATGAACTCATTACAAATTCTATGGCTCATTAAAGGAATGATGAACTAATGTTTTAACCCTTTTTGTAAATTAGGTAATAAAAGTACAATATAATTTATTGTCGTGTGCTACCATCGATTTCCCTTGCTGGGGCATGGACACAAACAAACCTATCTATATAATATGTAGATATATACATACGCCGAACTCAAATTAAGTAATTGCATTGGTAGGGTAGTTTGCTTTTAAAGTGATTTATTTAAATTAACACTGAAAACAGGGTGTTTACTGTTTGTTTGGAGTACCAGATAATTCAGCGCTGTTACAAGCACTACGATCTCGGATAAACTGAAGTTTTTGCTATGTTCAGCCAAATCGATCTCAAAGTCAAAGTCAAAATATTTTATTTCATATAGGTAGGCCTACATGGGCACTTGTAAATCGTCGACCTCTACCCTATGGCATCTCCGTGGCTGTTACTGAGAGATTCCTGATGGATAATGTATAGTGTTTCGTCATCATCCCCAGCCTATAATGTTCCCACTGCAGGGACTCAGGCCTATTCTCTAGCTAGAATAGGAATGGGCTGTAATCCACCACACGGGCCTAATGCGGGTTAGTAGAAGTCACATGTCTTTGATTGTTTTGGTTCTAAGACATGCGGCGTTTCCTCACTATGTTTTTCGTCACCGTTTTGAGAGCAGCGGTGATGAAATAAATTATAAAAAGTAATGTGCCTGCCTGGGTTCGAAACTACGACTTACTGGTAGTAAGTTAGGGCCACCACCACTGGGCTACCGCTGCAGCAGTCATGTTGAACCACGATGCATTTAATAATAATTTCTTGATGGAAAAAACTCAACCACCTCATACTTACGACCAATACACTTAGACTAGTCCGTTTTAAATACTTAGACATACATAAACTCACGCCCTTTTCCCATGGGGGTAGGCCGAAACCACAGAACGCCACCTGCTACGATCCTTACATACTCCTCCCTTGCATCGTCCACATTTATACATCTGGGCCGGCAGTCTCGACAGAGATAACGACAAAATCGATAACTTTCAATCCTTAATTACTAACGAATTAATTCGGTTGCAATAATGATGCTTGCAAGTAAAGCAAGTCCCTACATCCAAGATGCGATTCTCGCCAGCATCATTATTGCAACCGAATTTATTCATTGGTAATTAGCAATCGAAAGTTAGCGATTTTGTCGTTATCTCTGTAGAGACTGCCGGCCCCTGTCATACACGCACGACGGTGCGAGTACGACGCACCTGTCCTTTCTGAAGAGCATCACTAATAAGGTGTATGTCTTTCTAGGGCGTCCCCTCAAGGCGTTGCCAATCACATCTGCCTTGTAAATACTTATAGTTGTAATCACACTAATATTATTAAAGCGAATGTTGTGTGTGAGTGTGTATGTTTGGTACTTCTTCACGTATAAACGGCAAAACCGATTTTAATAAAATTTGGTATGGAATTAACTGACACCCTGGATTAACACATAGGATAGTTTTTATCCCGATTTTATTTTCCCGCCGGATAATTTTCGAGTTGTAGCGGGCGAAGTCGCTGGCAACAGCTAATTAATTTTAAAAATACCAGAATAGCCTTAAAAGCTAGAACTTTCAAAAGATCCCGCTCAACACGTCACCCGCAGCAGCATTTGTTTACGATAATCCTGCTCAAAACTTTAACAATAGCGCTATCTGGACTATGCGCTACTCTACTCGGGGCAACGGTTATCGCAATAGTGTTCTGATTTTCCGGACATATTTGGAGTTTTAACTAAGAGGAACGCGACGAAATTTCCAAAATAAAGAATATGTAAGTAGTTTGTTTTTAATATAATCTACTTATAAATATTTTTTAATAGCCTTTTAATTTGTACCTGTATTCCTACAATGACGAGAAAATTACCAGAAACAAATCGTTTCACAATGATGAAAAATATAATTTACAGTTACGAGCATTCATACATTTCACGCAGCAAAAATTCAAACCCGCTTTTTCCCATAAAACAACAGTTTCTACTTTAAGACAACACTTTACTTTAAGATATCGAAAACGATATAATATCCATAACGACAAAAGATATCAATCAATACAGTAGAAGAAAATCACTTTTAAAAGTTTCTGTGTGTGTGTTTACATAATTATTAGTGCTTGAAACTGCATTATTCAAAGAAATGAAATTTCCAGTTTTCATCGAATGTTTGAAATTTTTTCCGGAAATCTGATTTGATGATCTGGGAACCCTACACCGGGAAGCACAAAGTTAAGGCGAGTTATCACTGAATACCAGACGACCTCACAAACAGGGTGTACCCACTCCCAACCACTTTGGTATCTCTCATCCTACAAGTTGGTTGAACTAGACAACATCCAACAGCGTGCAACAGACTTGTGAATTGTCATGTAGTTGCTTGCTATTGCTGTTTGTTGCAGCAACGGGTGCCGTGTGCTAGCTATTTGAATATATTTATAACTAGTTTTAAGATATTTACAGTATTTTTTAATAATTAGAAAATTGTTTTGTATAAATAAGTAAGTTATTCGATTTAGTTGAAATGCTATGTTTTGTATAAATAAGTAAGTTATTCGATTTAGTTGAAATGCTAAAATGACGCCAACGGGTTTTGGAATGACAGTTGACTATTGCAGTTTATTAAAGAGGCTTTAAAAGGTTCAAGGCGCCATTTTAGCAGGACATTCTTTTCTGAACTTTGAAAGTGTAAGGAGCTCTAAAATACCTGTGTAAGTACAGTGAACTTTTATAATAAACTTGTAAATGTTAGGCTGTATTTATTGTGCTTATATGTTCTGAACCTAGTAAATCATGCTTAAATCTGTTCAAATGGAAGCTTTTATTTCCCTTTTGCTCTGGCTTGTCCTACATGCGATTCCGTACGATTGCAATCTAATCTTGTGCCCCATATCACATGCAACCTACTATTTCCTTAATTGAGTACCAGTGTGGAACGATGAGTGGTGGTAAGACGATTGATTGTGCAAGTCGGACTTGTACAGGAAGGGTTCCGTACCATTGTTTTAGATATTGAGAGATTTTCCATGTTATTTTAGCACCTTAGACATCTAATAGGTTTTTTTATAATCTACTAGCTTTTGCCAGCGGCTTCGCCCTCGTGAAAATACGATTTTCCATACAAACTTTCATCCCCTATTAAACTCCCTTAGGGGTTGAATTTCGGAAAATCCTTCCTCATTCCTTGTCTACATTATAAAGGGAACGTCTGTGCAAAATTTCAGCGTTCTAGGTCCAAGGGTTCAGGCTGGGCGTTGATGAGTCAGTCAGTCAGGACTTCTCTTTATTTATATAGATAGATAGATAAGTGTTGAACTAATTTCTGCAGTTTTTTTCTAAATTTTAGGCTCAATATTATTTATTATTTTATTATTATTTTGACTGGCCTGTTGGTCTAGTGGTTAGTGACCCTAACTGCTATGCCGGAGGTCGTGGGTTCGATTCCCACCCAGGACAAATGTTTGTGTGATGAGCACGATCATTTGTTCTGTGTCTGGGTGTAATTTATCTATAATATGTATGTATTTAGAAATATATAAGTATGTTTATCAGTTGTCTAGTACCCATAACACAAGCTCTGCTTAGCTTGGGACTAGATGGCGTTGTGTGATAGTTGTGGAATATTATTATTATTATTAATATTATAGTTTCGGAGATAAGGGAGGGGATTGGTCGGACAGACAGACAAACGAGTGATGATGTAAGGTCTCTGTTTTTTTTCCTTTTGAGGTACGGAACCCTAGAAACTTATTTTGTAATGCAATTCTGAGTAAACGTTGCGCCATTTAGGCTCTGAAAGTGTTGTTTTATCTTAATTACTTTAGCAATTAGAATTAGAACGGTGTCATGGTTTGAACTGGTTCACCTTCAGTGCCGGGAGCCCTCCTGGAGGGCTCACTCAAATCGTACCACCGATGCCGGGAGCCCTCCTGGAGGGCTCATTTTAAATGTAGGTTTTTCTTTGCGAAAACAGCATGAAATAATGTAAAAATAAAAAAGTTGTATATTTTAACAAGATTTATGGGTCATACTCAGAAAAAGTGTACATTATGTGACTTTTCTTGTCCCACAAGTCCACACATATTATGTGTGGACTTGTGGAGTATCGCTAGATAATTTAATTTAACTGATTATTACATAACAAATCACGCCTGTAATCCCCGAAGGGTTGCGCAGAGGTGTACCTTATAGTAGGTACACCCACATTTCGCCAATTATGTATGAGTCCCACCCCACATAATAGGGGGCGACCCTATTGCCATCAATCGAGCACAAATCCAGACTCCGTAACCGCTACTAGAAATTCCTGATGGAAAAACCCAATAACACTTTGCCCGACCCGGGAATCGAACCCACGATCTCATGTTCACCAGTCGCGGCTGTGAATACTAGACCAACGAAAGATTCTACAAGATTTAAAAAAAAAACCACAAAAGGTTGAGCACCACTTATTTTCCAGGAGGGCTCACATTTTCCCAAACGTAATGCCAGTGACCCCCCTGGAGGGCCCACTTGCAATATGTATGGCGGGATGGCACATGAGTTCTATGAAATGGGGGTGGAGTCGAATGTGTTAAAGTACTTAACTTTTTAGGATTTTTGCTAACGTTTACCATTTTTTTTGGCGTGTGGGAAATCATCAAATGACTCACTTTGGGCAGAGCAGTAGGGAGTGCCAGACTTCTACTGATTAAAAACCACCCATGTTCCTTCTTAGCTCTTTGTGTCGAGGGTGCGGTATTTCTTTCGCACACCTGCAAAAATGCATGGACAATTCAAAATTAACATCGTGTGTAGCGAGAAATGACGCCACCTAACGTAAATTAGTTATCGACTCTATACGTTCACAGGAAAATACACACTAAAATATCCATGCAATTTTGCAGGTGACTGTACTTCACTTACTAAATAAACTAGTTCTTATATTGTATACGAGCACACAAGGCTATTTGTGCATGGAGGTCGCACGCAGCATGATAGACTCACGGCTCACTGAGCGGAAAATCTCGTCAAACTATCACAATATAGCCAAGTTATTTATTATTATTATTTTTTATTATGAGCCCATGTTGTCCCACTGCAGGGCAAAGGCCTCCCTTCCCTCTTTCCACTTTTCGCGATCCAGTGCGATGTTAGACCAATCCCTTGAGAAAGAGTCCAGCTCATCCCGCCATCTCCTTCTGGGCCTGCCGCGTTGTCGTTTTCTGCCTTTTGGTATCCACTGAGTGGTAATTTTTGCCCATTGCTCCTCCGACATGCGACAGATGTGACCAGCCCAGTTCCATTTTAAACTCGCAGCTGTAAGACCAACATCAGCTATTTGGGTTTTAGAGCGAATTATAGTGTTTTTGATGCGGTCCGTAAGTTTGACACCCAGTATACTTCGCTCCATAGCTCGTTGGCAGACCCCAAGTGCGGACTTCTGACGTTTCGTAAGCGACCATGTTTGCGCTCCATAGGTGAGGGTGGGGAGAATGCACATGTCCATGAGCTTTCGCTTGAGTGAAAGAGGGAGAGATCCCTTCATTAAATGTTTCATCGACCAGTAGCTCTTCCAGGCATTCTCGGTGCGTCGAGCAACTTCTTTGTCTTGTCTTGCCTGGAAAGAGACTATCTGGCCGAGATATATGTACTCATGGACATATTCAATCACCACACCCCCAGTTTCTACGTTGCGCTCTGTGCTGTTCGTCATCAGTTTTGTCTTGGCCATATTCATTGAAAGCCCGACTTGGAGACTGGCGTGGCTCAGTTGTTCGAGCATTAGGCCTAGTTCAGCTGCTGAGGAAGAAAAAAGAACAATGTCGTCGGCGAAACGAAGATTAGTTAGTCTTTTTCCGCCGACGACAATACCCTTATCCTGCCAGTGTGGGTTTATTTGCTGAAAAACCTCTTCCAGCGTAGCTGTGAAGAGTTTAGGAGATAGCGGGTCACCTTGCTTGACTCCTCTCTGAATGGGAAAAACTGACCCGGAGGTAGTTAGTCGGATGGCTGCTGTGCTGTTGTGGTATATTTTTTGCAACAAATGTATGTATGTAGGTTCTATGTTATTTTTGACAAGTGCAGAAAATATGGCGCTATGTGTTAGACTATCGAAAGCTTTCGAGTAATCTACGAATGCGATGTATAACGGTAGATTGAACTCTTGGTGTTTTTCGATAATCTGGTTTAAAGACTGTAGGTGGTCAGCAGTCGAAAGGCCACGGCGGAATCCAGCTTGTTCTGGAGGTTGATGGAGGTCTAATGTTTCTGCTATGCGGTTTTCGAGGGTTTTAATGAAAGTTTTGTAAAGATGCGAGACTAAGCTGATGGGGCGGTAATTTCCAATATCAGATTTATCACCCTTTTTGTGTAAGAGAATTATGTTTGAGTGACAGAAGTGCTTGGGGAAGATGCCTGTTTTGAGAATAGTGTTAAAAAGGTTGCAAATGTGAGGTAGTAGTGTTGGTTCTCCGATTCGAAGTGATTCAGTGGTGATGCCGTCTTCACCTGGACTTCGGTTATATTTCATGCTATTAAGAGCCCGATGAACCTCATAACCAGTAATAATAGGAATATCGTCAGGGCATGTGTAGGGTACATTTTCTGCACGTTGGGGAGTAGTATCAGAGTATAAAGATTTATAAAACTGAGTGCATATTTGAATAACTTTGGTCCTATCTCCTTGCTTCACACCATTGTTATCCCTTATATGTGTAATCGTGGACCTTCCTGTATCCATACCACGCATGGCAGATCTCAGGGAGCGGTTGCTTGTTAGGGCTACATTGGCGAGTTGTGTGTTGTAATGCCTGATGTCATGGCGTATGCTTCTCTTCACTTTACGATCGAGCTCTCTGTAACCTAAAGATTGAAAGTTTTTTGTCTGACGTTCCTCGATAAGGTGAATTGTGTAATTGGTGAGTTTCTTTTGCTTCTTGTTATGGTTCTTGATATTTTTACTAGCGGTTTTCAAAACGTGTTTTATGTTATCATATTGTATTTGTGCATCATCTGAAAATTTTGTTTCTAATAAGCTGAAACTGTTTTTAATGTCTAGGTTAAATGTTTCTTTATTAAAAATTAGTGTAGTCTTATCTAAACGTTTTATTGAATTTTGTATTAGTTTGTGGCGGTGAATCTTCATTTCGAAACGTACATTAATACGGACTGGTCTGTGATCAGAACTAAATTTAATCTGGTTAAGTGTTTCCACGTTTTTTATTATTTGTTTGCTAGAAGATAAACAAAAATCAATCTCGTTTTTAGTGTGTCCATCGGGCGAAAACCAAGTCCATCGACGGTGGGGTTTTTTGTGGAAAAAGCTGTTACTTACACTAAGGTTCTGACCAAAAGCAAATTCGAGGAGTCGCTGGCCTCGCTCGTTACGGTCTCCCGATCCATGTGGACCTAGGACATTCATGTTGTCAGATGTTAATCTGGGGCCGAGTTTTGCGTTATAGTCGCCCATGACCAATGTCCAAGTACCTCTGTTGTCATCACATGCTTTATTTAGCAAGTCATAAAACTCTTCAATTTCATCGTTGCTGTGCGAAGAGGTTGGTGCATAAACTTGGATGATGGTTAGTGTTTTGGTCTCAGCAACACGAAACTTGAGCACGGCAATCCTATTGGAATAGGCGACAAATTCTATAATGTTGCTTTTCCAGCGCTTGGAAACTAGGAAGCCGACACCGTGATTCGTGTTGGTATCCCCATTGTAGTAAAGTACATTGTCGCTTCGCTCTATTGTATTTTCGCCCTCTCGTCTAACTTCCGCTAAGCCTATGATGTCCCAGTTGACATGTTCTAGTGCGTTTTCTAATTCTAAGAGTCGTTCTTCGGTTCGTAAAGTTCGTACATTGTAGGTTAAGATTTGTAATCTATCGGTGTCCTTTTTGCTAGCCTGAGTCGTTTGGTAGTAGACCCTCGCTCGGAGATTATGATCCCCAGCTCCAGGGTGCATCTGCGTACTACCAATAGCCGTGCACTGACTGGAGCTGCCGAGCACTGGGGGATTGGCCTTATTTGTGTCGTTCATTTTTTGGGAAGGGGTTTAGACAAATTAACCCACCACGCTTGTCTAATGCGGGTTGGTGGGTGTACAGTAGACCACCTGACTGGGTCTTTGGGCGCCACCGTTGACGTCCGTGACGTTCATCCGCCACCGCCCTGAGTCGTCATCCTGCACTGATGCCGACTGTTCCATCCAGACCTCTAGGAAATACGTATCCGAGCCCAAAGATGGCTTAGTGTGGTGTAGAGTCATCAGTTCAAAAGCTCACACGGGTATAGATGGATGTAGGATGTCATTTACAAACCACCTGCACCATCCTTTAGTCGGCTCTTACGACACCCACGGGAGGAGAGGGGTGGTCTATTCTAGGCCGGAACCACACAGCCAGTTATTTAGTTATTTAGTAGTTTATCTATTACTTAAACTGGCTTCTACTGTGTCTATTATATTTGAGAGGCACTCCTTTCAAACAGTTTTCAGTGTTCAGAAATCACTATTGCTGAACATAAATAAAGTTCTCCCTGTTCAGACTGCCTCGTTGGCGCTGGCCTAGCGACTGCTATGAGGTCGTGAGTTTGATGCCCAGGTAGGGCTACGTGTTACCGAGTTTTAAAATCAGGAATTTGTCAGTAGCAGCTACGGTGTTTCGCCCCCTATTGGACATGAGACATTTATATAACTTGCAAAATGTAGATTACGTGTACTATTAGGTACTATTAGGTACACCGCTGTTGTTATCTTATGTAATTTATCACATAATTTCCTATCCATAGTTCTACGAAAGTGAACGATATCGTGGCGTGACTTTGTAGCATCTTGACGTTTACGACACACATTCATGATATTAAACCCGACACTGGTATACAACTGTTCCGAAAGTTTTATATGTAAGTGTAAACAAACACTTCCGGATCAAGTTTCGTAGAATAATCCCCTTTTTTCTTTCTTTTATAGTGTTGGGAAATCATCGAATGACTCGTCCCGCTCTGGACAGAGCGCTAGGGATTGTCAGACTCCTATATACTTACAAAAAACCACCCATGTTCCTTTTAATCTGAATTTTTAGTAGTAATTTGACTTTCAATTGTATGTTTATGTGTATTGTTGTTTCTTTTTTTTTGTTATTTTTAATTTTATAATAATTTTTATCTGAATTTTAAAATTTTATTCATGGTATGGCAGCGGGTGTAAAATTACCTGAATAAATGAATTTATTATTATTATTATTATTTAGCCCTTGTGCCGCAACCCCCAGCCCTGATAGAACTATACCCTGCGTTCAATACTTTTTGCACTACAGGTCAGTACAGGTACCTACACATCTACCTAACACTTTAGGTAGGTATTACAGGTGTGATGTTATTTGAGTTATTTAGAGTCATCTTCTGCATCACATGCCTAGCCTTTTCCTAGCAATGTGGGGTCGACTTCCAGTGTAACCCGATGCAGCTGAATGACACCAATCAAACCCGAGCCCATAACTGAAAACTGCATCAAAATCGGACTAGTAGTTTTGGAGAAAAATGGCAACATGTAGGTTGCACAAACACACAAACAACCTCTCACCCCAAACGCATATAGTGTCTCCGTTCCGTCGTGGGTAATAAAAATGTAAATAGTAAAGTAAAGTCAATTTTTGACGTTCGAAAAGTGCTGATTATCAGCCTAGTTTGAATAAATGACTTTTGCTTTTGATTGATTTTTAACATGAAGCGACTGCCTATCTGACCTCCACAACCCAGTTACTTATGGGTATTATGATACCCTAGGCTGATTATTATGATACCCTTCGTAAGACTGGTTGTCAGACTTTCGGGCCACTGACTATACCTTATTCCAATGTCAAATACCAACAAATGACAGATCGTGCTTTCCGACGCACGGAGGAAACTCGATCCGCCTTATTACAAAACGCAGTTAAACCTGGTTTAACTTAGACTTGGTTTATCTCGCATGACGTCTCACTTCAATAATACTCAAAAGAAAGTGACAGCATGCGAGATAAACCAGGTCTAAGTTAAACCAGGTTTAACTACCTTTTGTAATAAGGCGGGATATGTAATGGGTGATGATCACCCATTTAAAAACCAGCCACGAGCTCCTTAATTCCTTACTGGCAGGACCATATTAGTACTGCCAATGATATAGAGTAAGTTGCGTGTTAACCTTACGAAATATCGAAAATGACAGAATAATCAGATATTAGTAATAAACAACAATGATATACTTCTAATGTATTTAATTTAACTTCCTTCTAAGTACATATTGTATGGGTACGTCCTAGCAGATCACAATTTAATTATTTAAGACCTATGATGTAGCTAAAGATATACATAGATTGCTTAAAGAATGAGATGCATCAGAAACAAAATAGTTCCTTCCTGAAATAGTGTGACATTTTTCTCCATTCATAGAACCTCTTTCTGCTAGCGTTGAATCTAGCCCTTCGCTGACATTTTAAAAATAAAACCTTAAAAGCATATTCGACATTCGAGTTATTTAAAAATGGCACTGCGCTTTGAGCTGTCATCACTAGAATATTCGACTTCAAACTTTTGCAGACTTTTCAAATTCCTAAAATAGATTGAAATATAAAATTTCTAAATGTATTCTTATATTGTAGGTATGATGCATTTGATTTCATTATTTGTGTTGTGTGTTGCATATAATTTTGTTAGTTTTGATATGTGTGTATAGAAGAAGACATGCTGTACAGACTCTTTGTGTTTATGTTTTTATGTACGTACTCTATTTTGTCTTCTTATTTCACACACAGTGTCTATATCTCTTTTTTATCTTCTCTGGTTTCACAGGTAAGCTGGAAGAAACTGTATAAATTAGCTCCACCGTTGTATAGTCGACCAAGAAATTGGTTTACCACTTTTGATGACATCTCCCAGTAACTTATTTATTCGCTAAGGATGACAGATTGACAGATTCTGACGTGAAAATAGCACTTGATGTTTTGTACGTGCAAATGATATTCAACCTTAGAGTGGTAAACCAATTTCTTGGTCGACTATACCTATTTTTCCTTTTATTTTATCTGTATTTAGTGCGAACATGGACTTGTAAATAAATAAAAACCAGCAATTTGAATATAGTTAGTAACCTTCTTACTTAGTTTTCGAGAAATACATGTTTGTGTTACTGAAAGCACTTAGAAGAGAATGATGGTCAGATAGAGAAAGATGCATGTAGTCAAAGTGATATCTTGTGTGGTGAGGCGTGACGTCATGTGCATGGACATAATGTGAATGTGTCGATAAAAATGTAAGTCTTAAAACTTACCCTTTGTAGCCCCACGTAATCAGGAACAGAGCGCACTGACAATATTGCGTAAATGTAATGCACCTGAAACAAAAAAGCAATTAGTAAAAAGCCAAAACACAAGTGATTAAATGGTGCATGTTTGATAACGTTTTAGTAATGGGAGAAACTCTGAGGTGGTTAGTTATGAAGGCAATGACGAACAGAAGGCTTAGACAAGTGACAAAAGCTTTAGAACCGTCTCGAGTTTCTACAACGTCTTTTAATTATGTTTATTGTAGTACTAGGCTGCTGTAAAACCGTTTTAGGCTAGCAAGACTATTGAATTAGAACATGTACCAAAAACTCGCAACTGTAACCGATATTTATCGCTACCATTCTAATTGTCGCGTAATATTATATTTTATGCGTTTCATAATACAGGACCAATTGCAAATTCAAGTTTACAAGCAATTGTTTGGCGTACTACAGCTACTTTTGGCTTTACAGCAGCCTACGTTAATCCTGTCAAATCAAGTTCGGTTGTGGAGGTCAGATAAACAGTCACTCCGTGTACAATATTGGTAATTAGCTGCATTTGCGACCACCGACAAAGTTAGGCCGATCATGGTAGCTGTAGCCAATTCAATACATTTTCTGATCATCTTTATTGTTGCATGATTGTCACCTTGTGCAGACCTTCAGCATGACTTCATGGTACGTGACGTTAGTAGGATGTAGTTTGCACTTTGGCTAAAAAGCATGTGCTGGATTTGCAAAGGCACGTGTCGTTAGATGGCTGATTCGTGTGTGACACTGTTCACAGCAAAACGAAGGTAGCTCTCTTATAATGATAAACGAATAACACTACTTTCTTACCGTTTCAAATTATCCTTACCTAAGTTATAATTCCTGTGGCAAATCTTCGAGATGAGACTGCATTCGACTTTACACAAACAAAAACATTCAGGAGGAAAAAAACACATCAATTTCTGGCGTAATTAGCAAAATAAAAAGGGGTACAAGCAAATACATTAATATCATACATTTTTCTACACACGCATCGAGCCGTTACGATTACGATCAAAATATTAAATAACTTTTTAAATTCACAATTAATTTTAAAATTTTGTGTATTCAGTTACCTATCCAAATAAGTAAACCAATTTTGTAAGATAAAAGTCTTCAGTCATAAATATACGGCCTATTGCCTTCAACAAATCGTCCTTAAAATTATGGCGTATCACATACCTACCTTTATACCTAAACAAAGATGTAAGACACATAATACGATGATATAGATCCGACGCAGATATCTTGCAACGTTTCGTACATAACGTGAAAATAGCACGAATTCTCTACAGTTTATAATTTAATTCATATGTGGTTATAAGATTTTTAAAGCCAATTTGTATCTTCTAAACGCCAATGCACAAATTATAGGTAGGTGTAATTATAGGTAATCAAGACTGCCTAAATAAAACCTTCCTACATATACTATCGTGCAGTGCATACACTTCACGACAGCACACTTTTATGCACGTAAACGGTTTCAATCAACAAGTAAAAAAAAACGATTTAAATTTTAAACGAAATAGTTATTAGTTTTATTAGTTGCGGTATGATGGTATCTCACACAAATTCTCATCGAGTCAATAGTTTCTTCAATTCTAATACACGCACTGTTCCCTCTTGATTATTAAAGTGAGCATCATTATTACTAAAAGTTATTAACCGATAGAAGAAAATATTGAATAAAATATACATAAATAAAATATGAGTCTATCGCGCGAAACCTAATTAAAATAGAATCACGTATATCGTACCAGTAATCATGGTATTCTGATGTTACAAACATTAACAAAACATACTGTAAAATAATAAACATATTGAGCACCTTCCTTTTTAGCAGTCGGTTAAATAAGTAAGGCGATTCAGTCCACTGCTCATAATTGCTGTGCAGTGTGCTACGGTATATTATTATCTAACATAATACAAAATCGTTCATTGACAATACATGACGTATTTCTTGAAAACATTCTTGTATTTGATAGAAAAAAACACCGTATTAATTTGTTAGTCTGATTCAAAACTCTGATTCAAGGTAGAGATTTTTAAATATTTTGGAAAATTTGTGTTTTTCTAAGTATACATAATATACAGAGCGGAGGTGATAGCTTCGGTTACGAAGCTATCACCTCCGCTCTGTATCGTAAAAGCTATATCCCACGAAACCATAGACTATAGCTATGATCTACAGCAGACACTATCCAGCTCAACTTGCAGCTTCCTTCAATGCCAAAGGTATCTAACAGACTACTCGCCTCGTATAACAACAAAACTGGTAACCACGAAACATAAAATAATGTCTTCTACAGCGTGTATCAAAAATATTTCGACTGAGTCATGACTGGTACAGAACACTATCCAAATAACTTTCTCTGTGGGAAGAACATTAATCGCCAAAACGGATTTCCGTACATGGACATGGTTCGAGAAGGTTTTTATCAATGGATAGAATGGTTTTCGAGGAAGGTTTAAGTATATAATTTGACCGACATTCACGCGGGCGATCAGCTAGTCAGCTTATAAAGTTTTCTGTAACGCAGTCAAGGCTTGGTTGATGGCAAAAGCCTCGCTCAAAAAAAAATGTCCGTGGATACACGTGTGTGTAACCCTTCGGGATCACAGACGTTATGTTAAACATAATTGGCGAAACGTGGGAGGACTATTAATTAATTAAGGTGAACTCATTTCTAATTCTGTGATTCGCCTAATTCGGTGATATTTGGTTTGAGCGGTATCATAGGGCTGTACGAGTGCACAAATGCCTTTATCACGAAGTTAGATGAGTTCACTATACCTTCCATCTCAAGCTGCTATCAATTAACATTTGTCATTATAGTGTGGTTAGTGTCTAAACTGGTGTTCGGGAGTGAAAGTGGACACAAGTGTGGTGGGAAAACAACCTAGGGCAAAGGACAAAGCTAGTATAAAATTTATCATAATTATAATAGGGTAGTTGACAAAAAAAAACTAATTAGTCCGTCGGATAGATTTCCAAAACATATTGAACACGTATTTTTTCTTTTTTCACGTAAACAAAAAATGAAGACGATACAGTGCTTCGCAAAGTCGTGAAACGTCACAGGTTGGTCCATTTTTACCAGACTATGACATCAAAAGCCCCCTCTCCATAGTCTTTGACAAGCTTTATTTTCGTAAATTTCTCTTAAATTGATAAAACTAAAACACGTATCCAATATTTTTCGATGATCTTACTGACGGACTAAACAGAATCATATTTTTTTTAGTCAGTCAACTACCCTATTATTGTTATTGTTTTGTCATTGATATTTATAGGACCAACAGAGGTGCCTATGTAAAAGCCGGTGGCCCAAACGGCTTATTATCAGCGCCATTATTAGTCTCGACGAAGTAGGTAGGTGTAATACTTCATGACTATGAGCACACGTTTCTGTAACACCCTGTACATTGGATGTATGTGGCTTGGAACGGATGCACGGAGCATTAACACAGCTCGTTGGACACAAGCCAAGGAGATTAATTATTAATTTTTAAATTATTCTATTATGCTTTTTGAAATAAGCTTGTACATAGATTCGTATGACGAGTGACTATGCGAGGTTACCGTCGCGCTGCAATAGGGTATTTCACCAAAAAAATCTAATTAGTCCGTCAGATAGATTTTCAAAAAATAAAGGACACATATTTTTTCTTTTTTCACGTAAACAAAAGATGAAGAAGATACAGTGCTTCGAAAAGTCGTGTCAAGTCGTCTGGCGTCACAAGGTTAGTACTTTTTTACCCACAAAGTGACGTTAAAAACCCCCACTCACGATCTTTGACACGTTTTATTTCCGTCAATTTTTATTAATTTGATATAACAAAAAACACGTATCCAATATTTTTCGATTATCTGCCAGACGGACTAATTAGAGTTTTTTGGTGAAATACCCTATTATTCAAATGAATTTATGACATTTCATTTTACTCAGTTAATTAATATTGGATTGAAGGTGCATTCACCTTTTTATTTTTGTTTGTTGCGCTTTACGATAATCTATAAATACTAAATGAATAAGCTACGAGAAATTTAACTTTCCGAACGTCAATTAAAAAGAAATAGCGAACGAATCCTTCGACGGATTACCCACTTAACAAAAGTTTTCTCAGATAAAATGATTTATCGGGTTTAAAGTATATTTTTCAATACAAAATATGGTATATACCCACACATTATAAAAAAAAAGACGGGTTGCACTCCGGGAGTGCCGGCAGAAGTGAAAACTTGATTATTAACGTTGAGCATGTTTGATATTTTGGAATGGTTAGGGAATAATTTTGCACCAATTGCTTTAACAGTATAAAAGTACTATCATTTATGTGGTAGAATACAATATTGATTTATTGCGCTATCGTACACAAACATGACAATTTATATTACATTAAAAATTTAACACTTTAAAACTATTACAATTATTTTACATTAAAAAGTTTATCTCTCCGAAAAATCAACTTTCATCCATAATTTCAATGACTTTTTCACCATCATCATTACCAGAACTATCATCGCCAATCTCTAAAACTGATACGATAGGTTTATGGTAGCTGAAGTAAGAAACGAACAGTTTTGATTCGAACCTATTTAAATGTCTAATAAAGACCGCATCAATAGTAGTTTTGTATTTCGTTGTGCTAAGATTGCGATCATTCGACATAGTTAACACTAGAGTGCACGCGCGGGCTACATATGTAACCCAGCGTGTAATATTGTCGTATATAATTTTTGTTTGCCGCGCTACAGCACAATCGTCTAATGTATTCCTCAAGCATTACCCCCCGCTCCCGCCAGCAGCGTGCCGGCCGACTCCCGCGGCTCACGGACGTCTGCAAAAATCTCCCTTGAAGTTGGTGGGCTACGCCTGTAGCCCGCGCGAGCGTTGGAGGAAATTAAGTGTTTAGTGTGCAAGTGGTGAAATTGAGGTAAATATGAAACATTTGTTGCACTATTTCTACAACACGTACTGTTAATTAATTTTTCAGTGTTTGTTGTTTGTATTTATGGGTTTTTCATGTATCTTTATTGTGTTTTGTTCACTTTTTAGATGGCGGGAGATTGTGCGACCAAATACAAAGATGGCTGCTAGAGGATAATGAAGACGACGACATTTCGAGGGTTGCTTGATTTTTTTGATTGATTGATATTTCTAGGATTGGCAGAACAACCCCTGCAACAAAATATGCCTATTCGGGGAGGAGTTGGTCGGTGTGCTTTTTGCAGTAGGGCCGTAGCACGCGCAAGCAATGCAGCAAATGTATGAGGCGTATTTGTAGCGCATATCAGGCTGTCGTGTGTCCGGAATGTATGCCAATAGACTGATTTATTACCCGTTACTTTGATAATAGATTCAATTAGATTAAAATAAACGCCTTTTGTGATAAATATATCGTTCCTAAATGAAAATAAGACTAAGAGAACTCACCCTTCCAAATATTTGTTGATTTTTAAGAAGTTTATGTTAAAATTCAAATTATAATAAAGAATCTAAATTTTGTTGATTTTATGAGCCATTTTGATAAAAATAAACATGTTTAGTAATTATATGCTGTGTTTTACTCATTTTTTTGCCTTATTCAGAGAAATAATTGACCCATAAGTGGGCTACACCTGTAGCCCGCGCGTGCGCTTAAGGAGTATTTATGGGCGCGTGCACTCTAGTGTTAAACCAAATTCATTATTTAAAAATTCAATTATTCCGCCATAACTATGCTAACCCATTTATTTTGTCTTTCCCTGTCCTCCGATCGGAACTCCGATTGGTAGGAGGAGCGGGAATATTTTTTCCCATGCCTCCGATTAAGCATCATAAAAACATTGTACAGTCTAGTTCAAAATAAATTATTTTTGTATTTTATTGACTGTACAGTCGACATCGTTAACGTTCAGGGTCAAAATGTCCAACTCCCACACGACTAGTCTAAGATCGATAGTTTCCGAGATATAGCCGTTTCAATTTTGACAGCTGTCATCCGAAATGTAGATCTCATTGAGATCTATCACTTGTCCCTACACACAACTAGTCTAAGGTCGATAGTTTCCGAGATATAGCTGTTTCAATTTTGACAGCTGTCATCCGAAATGTAGATCTCATTGAGACCTATCACTTGTCCCTACACACAACTAGTCTAAGGTCGATAGTTTCCGAGATATAGCCGTTTCAATTTTGACAGCTGTCATCTGAAATGTAGATCTCATTGAGACCTATCACTTGTCCCTACACACAACTAGTCTAAGGTCGATAGTTTCCGAGATATAGCCGTTTCAATTTTGACAGCTGTCATCCGAAATGTAGATCTCATTGAGACCTATCACTTGTCCCTACACACAACTAGTCTTAGGTCGATAGTTTCCGAGATATAGCCGTTTCAATTTTGACAGCTGTCATCCGAAATGTAGATCTCATTGAGACCTATCACTTGTCCCTACACACAACTAGTCTAAGGTCGATAGTTTCCGAGATATAGCTGTTTCAATTTTGACAGCTGTCATCCGAAATGTAGATCTCATTGAGACCTATCACTTGTCCCTACACACAACTAGTCTAAGGTCGATAGTTTCCGAGATATAGCCGTTTCAATTTTGACAGCTGTCATCTGAAATGTAGATCTCATTGAGACCTATCACTTGTCCCTACACACAACTAGTCTAAGGTCGATAGTTTCCGAGATATAGCCGTTTCAATTTTGACAGCTGTCATCCGAAATGTAGATCTCATTGAGACCTATCAATTGTCCCTACACACAACTAGTCTAAGGTCGATAGTTTCCGAGATATAGCTGTTTCAATTTTGACAGCTGTCATCATTATTATTATTATTATTATTAATTATTATTATTATTATTAATTATTATTATTATTATTAATTATATTATTATTATTAATAATTTTATTATTATTATTATTAATTATATTATTATTAATAATAATTATTATTATTATTAAGCGCCCTGCGCTGCCTAAACGAAACAGTAGGCCCAGGCATACATTTTCGCCGCGCCGTAGAGAGGGGATAGCTGTCTACTCTCCATCCGTCTTACGCTTTTTCGATCAGGGTCACGTGGTCACGTGTCCTGACGAATTTTCGATCAGGGTCACGTGGTCACTTTTCCTGACGCGAGTTTAAGATTTTATACCCATCACAGAACAATTTCCCAAAGTGCTCAACGCCGCTAAAGAAGTTTTCACTTCAATAAAAAAAAAATAAAAAAATGTGTTTATTTCAGACTAGAATGATAATGTCCATAATTTTGTTAGTACCAAATTAATTAAACTTAGGACTATGTTAGTAGCAATGTAGTATGAACTGTAGGTGGTTCAGATTCATAATAATTAGAATAAAAAAAACAAATAATTAAAAAAATTAAAAAACACGCCTGCCATGTCAAAAACTAAACTAAAAAATTAAAAACAAGTCAAACGATTTCAGTGATGACAGAGAACAAGGTCCCGTAAATGTATTCGAAAATGGAAAACTGAAAACTAAAACTTTTATTGCAGTCGAGGGACAGTTCGCTGGGTCAATTCTTTACAGGTCCCCCGACTGTAATAAAAGTTTTAGTTTTCAGTTTTCCATTTTCGAATACATTTACGGGACCTTGTTCTCTGTCATCACTGAAATCGTTTGACTTGTTTTTAATTTTTTAGTTTAGTTTTTGACATGGCAGGCGTGTTTTTTAATTTTTTTAATTATTTGTTTTTATTTCACATTTTTTAGTGTTAAAGAGGTATTTTGACCTGTATCCAATATACCACGATATATTAATTTATTTTTCATTTGAGAAAGCAATGTTGCGCTAGGGATTGTGCTATACTAAATCAATTATTTTTTCTTATAATTAGTGTTTAGTATGTGGTTAGTTAACATGGACGTGTCTAATGTCGTGTCTTGACTATGTTTCTGTCGAATGTTACCGTTTGCAGCTTGTGCATTGTCACGGTTCAACATAATAGGAGTGGTAACCGGGGGCTATTTGAAAAACGTTGTTAATATTACTGTTTTATGAATTGCTAACCAATGATATTTTTTTCCTGGATGGTAAATTTCAAAATAGAAAAAGATTAGCGTCTCAAGTGAAACTGAACGGAGAAGGAACAGGACGGATGCGCGAGCGAAGCGAGCGCGGAAATTTTTGTATACTTCTTAAAGATCAGGGGGGGGGTGGGCAAATATGTTGTCATCAGGAGGTAAGAGGATAAAGAAATTTTTTACTTGGTTTCAAGAAGAGAACTGCTTACTCTTATTATACTTGACATTAATTCTCCACTTTCGGAACTAAACGTCTAAGAAGGAGGTTTGGAAGATGCGACTGATACCTTCTCGGTACTAACTTGTTGGGTTGTCTAGTGTACAAGTCAAAAATGTAAATCGTTTATTTTTCGTGGAGATCTTTGGTGGTTTAGTTCTTGAAGAGACTGTTTATGGGATTAGCTAACGTGGATCTGAAACGTACCCTTCTAACTGTGTCACGCATCTAGATTTACGATGCTTCTGTTCAATGTTACCGTTTGCAGCTTGTGCACTATCACGGGTCAACATAATCATTGGTAGCTCGCGAAAATTTTTGTATGCTTTTTATTGGTTTTGGGGTTGGGGGGCGGGGGAGGGGCAAAGATATTGCCACAGGAGGGAAGAGGATAAAGAACTGTTTTACTTGGTTTTGAGAAAATAATCGCTTACTCTTGTCATGGTTTACAACAATCCTACACCTTCAGAACCAAGCGCCTAAAAATGATTGGTGTTTACTTTGTTAGTGTCGATTATTGGGATTCATTTTCACGGAATGCACGTCAAACCGTAACATTTACACATCACAACCAGGGCGGCTGTGATCTTCGACAGTCGTCACACGTATTCAGTGGTCGGAAAGTCTGACAACAATCTTACCAAGGGGTGTCATATTACCCGGTGCTAACCGTGTTGTCCAATGTGCAGGTCAAAAAGGCAGCGGTTCCATGTGCAATACCAATTTTGAGCTGCATCTAGTTAGACTGGAAGCCGACTCCAACATAGTTGGGGGACTTATCTAGGGGGATAAAGCGCTGGATAACCATGCCTGGATAGAGCTCAAAAGTAGTAAAATTTCAACATTTGAGGTCCACGAAGCTCAATATTATGTTTGTTGACGAACTCAGTTTATTAATGTAATGCAGAAAAGTTATTAGAGTCAAAAGGGACTTAATTTTTTGTTCAGGCCCTCAGAATTGAGAATAAAAGCATGTAGATAAGTCTGTGAAATGACTACGATTGGCGAAAGCACGAAAAGGGGGGATGCGCGAGCGAAGCGAGCGCGAATTTTTTTTTGTATTGTTTTATATAATAGGAGGGGGGGGGGGGTGGCTGAAACCTAGCCTGAAGAAAAATATTATATTTGCTATGTACCTAGTTTGCTCACAGAGTTTAGGTACTGATTTTGATGTACATAATAAAAGTGGACTATTCTGTATAACTCTAAACTTACCCTAAGTATATGGGGTTATTTTCAAAAATCAGGAGACGTATTTCTTCATTTCTTAGGAATCAACAGAAATTCAAGTATAGTGCCAAACAGTTTCAAGTACAGTACCTACCAAGATGCTGGTACGGAACCATCGGTGACGGATCCAACTCGCACTTGCACACATCCTATTGTTTTATTACACACGCAAAGCTTTAATAATTTGCGTTGGTAAAGGTTTTTCAATCTCTCACTAGGACTTTTCCATACAAAATTCAACCCTGAATATCTTTTTTCACCCTTTAAATGAGTGTTTTTGAAAAACCTATGAATGCATACATTATTACATCCTTAAATGAATATTCTTACCATGTTTTAAGTAAATTGATTCACGCATATTGACTTTTCAAACAAACTTTAAAACCATTCAGCTGCCGTGGTGGACGGATTTGGGAGTTGTAACCTAGCCAGTTTTATTTCTTTCATTACAAGGAATCTATTGATATATATCTTATTCATATCGAATCCCGGGTTTAAAATGTTGTCATATCATTTGTTGAGTAGTATTACTAGTACACAATAGATATTGAATACTACTGTGGTATATTTTTGTAATCTACTTAACAAGTTCTAGACGATGATTATCTTTTTCATTAAAATTTCAATAAAAACAAATTAAAAGTTCGTTTTATTTCTAAACCATGGCCACCCTAACGCAAAGAATCTAATGATACCACTTATATCAAAATCGGTTCAGGCGTTTAGAAGTTATGGTGGAATAAAGAAACTCACAAACATACATACATACATACATGAACGCTAAAAACATAACACTCTTTTTTTTGGGGCAGTCGTGTAAAAATAGGTAAATTGATTGAAAATAAATTTAAATTGAATTGAATTGAGAAATCATGTCGATATAATTGATAATAAAATATAGAATAAAAAATAAATAACCAGAATAACTAATAAATTAATTAATAAAAACATTCATGAAAAGACGTGCAGCCTAATGAACCTTCCCACAACTGGCGATACTGGTCGATCAGACCAGAAACCTTCCACCCCCTACCCCCCCCCCCCCCCTACCCCCCCCCCCTACCCCCCCTTACTTTCTTGAGATTATGAACCTCCCACGCTAGTTCCTTTCATATTACACTGATGCTGCACGTAGTAGATTTTCATTAGAAGTAAAGCACTCATGCACTCGATGTACACCCACACACCATTACACCCACTCACCATTGCACCCACATGAGAGTCCATACATACAGTTAAGCATGACCTGTGGCCTTTCGGTTGTTGATTTGATTAAATTTGATCTTCAGCAACACAAATATATTTGGACGGCTTTACAAAAAAAAGCACATAATTGTACCTAGATATAAAGCAAAATGTCGTGTAATGTTATTAAGAAAATTATAAAAATTGTCTTTGTAATCAATATCCAATCGTTGACACACTCGTTTATAATTTTCTAATATTATCCTGAAACTTCTTCTCCAAGATGTAGTGCAGTACCTACGTGAGTACGCCGTGTGATTGTGACTCCTACCACACATCTACGTTCATCTAGCAAGTCTCCTTGTGTTGCCATTTGGCATAATGCTCAGCTGAGACCCTTTTGCCATTATTCATCATCATCAACAGCCTGTTAATGTTCCCACAGCTGGGACACAGGCCTCCTCTCTTTGAGAGGGAATGGGCTATAATCTACCACGCGGGCCCAATGCGGATTGGTAATGTCACGTGTCTTTGAATTTATTGGTTTTAAGACATGCCGGTTTCCTCACGATGTTTTCCTTCACCGTTTTGAGAGTAGCGGTGATGAAATAAATTACACAAAGTAATGTGCCTGCCTGGGTTCGAACCCACGACCTACTGTTCGTAAGTCGAGGCCGCCACCACTGGACCACCGCTACTCTTGCCGTTAACAGTTTTAATTAAATATTTTGTTTTTTTTTTGTTTTTTTTTTTGGCAAATAAACACAATTTTCTTTCTTTCTTTTCTTTCTCCCAGAGAGTATTCTCAGGCACTAACCACACGACAAAAAACCCTATCAAGCGAGCATCACTGAACCGATAGTTCTGTCACAGCCAGCGAACGAATACTGCGGTTTGGATAGTCAGCAATCTATCTTACTATAACTGACTAGCGGACGTCCCGCTGTTTCACCCGCGTAGATCCCGTTCCCGTGGAAATACAGGGATAAAAAGTAGCCTATGACACTCAGCAATAATGTGGCTTTCTATTGGTGAAAGAATTTTTTTAAATCGGTTCTGTAGATCCCGAGATTACCCCTTACAATTTAACAAATATACAAACACACAAACTTTACTTCTTTATAATATTATTAGTATATTAGTATTAGTATAGATATGAACCCAAAATTTGTTAAAATGGATTGGTGGATATTAGATACTCTTTCACATAAAAATACTGAGCGGTTGTTGATGCACAGATACTTAATGATCCCGTCGGGGCTGCGGGTTGTTCGAAAGAGACACCGCGACCTCGACACAAAGGGCTAAGACGGAACATGGGTGATTTTTAGTCAGTAGAAGTCTGACACTCCCTACCGCTCTGCCCAGAGCGGAAGGAGTCATTTGATGATTTCCCACACACAAAAATGTGTTTTAATGACTTTTAGTTTTTGTGTCAGGTCACCATGCTTGCAGAACAAGAGACAATGCGATTATTTATATTTCATCATCATCATCAGCCAATAATGTTCCCATCCTCCTCTCTAGGAGAGGGATGGGCTACAATCCAACACGCGGGCCCAGTGTGGGTTGGTAGATGTCACATTATGTCTTCGATTTTGCTTTGTCTTAAGGCTGGTTTTCTCACTATATTTTCTCACTGTTGTAAGAACAGCGCTGCGGTGATGATACAAATTACATAAAGTGACTGCCGCACTCAGACAGCTTTAATGATTACTTAGGCCATCGCTTAGTAAAGGTTTTGACAGTTTTGTCATACAAAAGTATGTCAAATCTTTACTAAGTGACGGCTCACGTAATCATTAATATCCCTGTGTACCGCAGTAATTAACACATGTAATCACGTAATGCAATATGCAAGACAAGCCACGCCAATGGAATGCAAGCACGCGGACCATCAGTTACCGCGCACTGGTCCGAGTGAACGGTTCTCTTAGAGCTTAATCTCAATATAGTGTTCATACCAATATTGGCGTTCACTTGGAATGCCTAAGTCAGAACCTGACCTATGAAGCAGTGCTCATGCATAATAGTCTTATGTATAAACGACTATATTACGGTGCTGTAAACCTAATTTATAGTTTTTAATCATGAACAAATATATTTTAACTCACGCCTGCATCCCTGAAAGGGTTAGGCAGGCTTGTTGTTGTTGTTGCTTATCTTTAGAGTTGTATACTCAAATTTCGCAAGTCGCATGTAATGGGCGTCGAACCAATTGCAATCATAAGGGGTACAAATTCAGAATCCGTGCTTCTGAGAAATTCCTGAAAGAAAAACCCTAATTGATTTCGATTCCGTCATTATACTATACATGTATAGCCATGATCACATTTTTTTTTCTACAGCCTTTTGTCCTGGACCTAGTAAATAAGTTGTATTTTATTGTTGCGTAATTAGCGAAATGTGGCCGTACTATTTAGTACACTGTTAGTGCAGGAGTTATGATTTTCTCTTCAGCATAACACTTTAACATAATCCGTCTATGATAGTATTTTCCTTTGGTATAAATCATAAACTTCCGTTCTCATTTTAAAAACCCGTTTAGGTGTGATTTATCAAAAATATTTAGTGAACAAAGCCTCTAAACCTTGCTTGGGCAATGCGATGTCTGACAGTGACATCAATATTGTTGTGTAGACAGCTGCAGGTTTAATTACGAGAATAACACCATGTGAACGTATACGGTTGTTTCCATAGAACCCCGTTTATCGTAGAATTCAGTGTTCAGGGAAATTGTCATTTACTTGCAAGATGTGGTCCGCTCATCGCACTATATCAATTTACCCCACCTGATATTATTATGCACGATACCCTTGTTAGTTGATTGAGGGTACTGCGTTGGAGAAGCTTGCCACATAATTGTAAGCGCCGAATTTAGTTCGCACGACTAGTAGGAAATAGAATGCAGCTACACTAAGCTGGTCGTTCAAATCGTGGTGTTTGCTGCTGCTGCTTGGTAAATATAGTAGAAGGGTTTTGCCAACCTGCACGATCCTAATTAATTAGAATAATTAATTAGGATCGTGCAGGTCCTATTTAAAATATTAAACACGAAAAATAAGATTAGGAAACGTTATAACACTTACCATAACCCTTTGGACAAGATTGAGTTGAAAATAATCAGCAAACGCTGTGATGCACTTGCTACGATTTGCTATAATGATTATTTAAAAAATCTTGAAAACACTCTAACCAATAACCCTAAATCGTTTTGGACTTATGTTAAAACTAAGCGGGGTGGCTCCAGCTCGTACCCTTTATCTATGACGAATGGTACTGCTGCATCATCAGATGGAACGGAGATATGTGAGTTTTTTGCTTCTTACTTTTCTTCGGTATACTGCCCTGCTGAACACGGTTGCAGAACCCATAAATCGACTAGCAGTACTGGTATTCAGGAAGGTAGCATACTTTTAAACAGCCCAGATATCGACAGTGAGGCTTTATACAAAAAGCTAAAAACGTTAGACTGCAACAAGGGAGCTGGTCCTGATGGCTTACCACCAATTTTCATATATGAGTGTGCAAATGAGCTGGTCACGCCTCTATTGATTATCTTTAATAAGTCTTTGTCCAGTGGTATTTTCCCCTCAAAGTGGAAGGAAGCAAAGGTCGTCCCCATCCATAAATCAAACAATGAGGACTTAGTCTCGAACTATAGACCCATTTCAATCTTATCCACCCTAGGTAAAGTCTTTGAGTCTATGATTTGCCCTTACATTCAAAATCATCTTAAACTTTACTTAAGTGAGGAACAACATGGCTTTGTGGAGTCTCGTTCTACAAATACCAATCTGACACTGTTTACTGAGTTATTGACAACAGCAATAGACTCTGGCCATCAAGCTAATGTCATTTACACAGATTTCAGCAAAGCGTTCGATCGGGTCTCGCATCAAATTCTCCTTGATAAATTGAGAACTTATGGTATCGCTGGAACTTTACTCGCATGGTTGAGCTCGTATCTTGAGAACAGAACTTTCTTTGTAGTAGTCAACGGTTTTCGATCAACCGTCAGACACATATCCTCGGGCGTGCCACAAGGGTCTCATTTGGGACCGGTTTTATTTAATTTTTTCATAAATGATATTCCGAACTGCTTTCGCCACTGTCAAATTTTTATGTTTGCCGACGACTTAAAATTCGTTAAAATAGTCAAATCTACGCATGACGCTTCTGAACTACAAAGTGATTTGGATGAATTGGTGAAATGGTGCCAACTAAATCAGATGCTCCTAAATCCTGGCAAGTGTTGCCATGTAAAATTCACTAGGAAACATCACCTCATTGACCAAGATTATTACATTGACGGTGAAAAGATAAAGAAAATGGACACAATAAAAGACCTTGGGGTTATGTTTGACCAAAAATTAACTTTTATCCCTCACATTGATAATGTAGTGAAAAGATCTTCCAAAATGCTAGGTTTTGTTATCAGAAACATAAAACAATTTAAACACTGCAGAACCAAAATTATTTTATATAATTGCTTAATTCGAAGCATATTAGAGTACTGTAGCGTGGTCTGGCGGCCACATTATGCTACCCACTCATTGCGTCTCGAACGTGTACAAAAACGTTTTCTTGGACACCTGGCCTACGCTAGCGGTTTGTCCAAGAAAATACGTTCATATAGAAATAGACTCATACATTTTAAAATGGATTCTCTGGACAAACGCCGACGACTGAATGACGCGATGTTTGTGTGCAAAGTGATGGCCCATAAAATCGACTGTCCGCAAGTATTAAATAATTTCTGCTTCCGTGCCCCATCCAGAATTCCTCGCAGTCCTATAACGCCACTCTGCCCTCCGCAGAGAAGAACAGTTCTAGGTACAAATTCTCCCTACGCGAGATTTTGTAAGATCGTAAACAGTTGCAGTGATAAGATCGACCTCCATTTTGATGGTTTAGGCAAATTGAAAGCCTGTTTTTACAAGTATCTTCCCGAACATTAAGTACCTACGAGTTTTATAATTATTTCACCATATTTCTGTTACCTAGTTTTATTTAGTTTTATGTTAACTAGTTTAATTAATTTGTTAGGTTAGCAACTTTCATGAATTGTGTTTTTATTATTTTGTAAGTTAAAGTTACGACGTTTTGTGTGCATGCTGAGTTTACCTCTAAGTGATTGTTACACTTTTATCTGATTTTTTTTGCTTGTATCTCATTTACCATGTATCAGTGTAAACAATTGTTGGTGAACCAAATAAATAAATAAATAAATAAATCCGAATATGTATAGTTATTCGGGTCAGTTTTATTGTTTAACAAATACGGCCTCATAGAATGAGTCAACTGAACAAATAATACGTTGAGGCATCATTGCTTTTGTCATTAAAAGTCTGACACTCTCAGTTCTGCCCCACCCAGAGCTTGAGAAGCTATTTGATGATTTCTCAAAAATATAAAAAAAGGATTCAGGTCTACTGCGTCAGTTGCAAAATTGCGACCTCAAAGAGTCTTTGAATTGGCTCCAACCATCACTTGGTACGTGGTCGTGATATTAATATTCCAGGGGTCCAGTTGACCAATTTCAAAATGTATTACGTCTATTGGACCCGCGGTTCCTGCCTTAGTGGGATCAGTAGACAAGAGCTTAGCACGGTTGCTATTGCAGTCAACTCATTTGCCGAACATTGTTAGGCATGTCTTGGTACCAGCACGGAGTCTGAATTTCAGTCGGTTTCCAGACAATATGCTTGCCTAAAGCCTCGGTTACACTACGACACGACATAATGCTGTGCAAGTTGCTACACGTATACTATCGTTGACGTAGGACAAAGTCGAGTGAAATCTGGTGTGTCCCAAAAACAATGAAAGTGATTCAGACAAAATGCCTGCTGGTTACGTTGCTGTTATTGTGTGTCATTGTCAATAAAACCCAAGAACCTACGAAGGCTAGACCTTCGTTATTTTATAACAGCTGAAAGTTGGTCTGTGCATGTCGGCAAAGTTGGTCGTTCTTACCTGTATGGGAGATATGCACAGATCAACTTTTCGCTTTTATAAAATAACGAAAGTCTGGCTGTCGTAGGCTCTTGCTCTATTGAGGCAGACGAGTGTATTTAAATACAGCCGTTGTGTTTTGTGATGGTTTTGTATGTCAAATTGACGGTTTAAGTAATCATTAAATATTTCTGAGTACCGCCGTTAGGTTTGGCATTCCTAATATTACATTTAATTATAATTTCTTAGTGTGTATGTCTTATTATTTATATTACTTACCCTCCACCGGCTACCAATATCATCTGCATTTTGGCTGGGTCTCTTTCGTCCTCTTCGTGAACAAAAGACCATAGCTCAAGTCTCTTTGTAAGTATCACACACGTACACTATCGCACTCACACTGTCGAAATGACTATTTTTAGTTTCTTTTTTAATGCACATTTTAACACATTCACAAGTTTTAGTCCAGTTTTACTTTTTCATGAAAAATAGAACTAGTGTTTCATACACATGTTTGACACTAGTTTACAGTTCTCACGTTTTGGTTCTGATCTGGTTCGGGATCTTCCTCGTTATGCCCGTCATGTCGGTTATCCTCGATACGTCGGTTCCTTCTATTGAAAAAAGAAAAAGAGACTTTCAGTTTCAGGGTGGGCGTGAAGGGTTCGTAAGTAATGTGTAAAATAAAAAATAAAAAATCTAAAGCTCAAATTACTGACGAAGCATCAAATGCCGTTAAGCTTGAAGGCTGGGACTATACCGGCCAAGTTTGCCGTAATACCAATGAGCTGAGGGCCAAAATACCCACTTTTTAAAGCCCTGATACCACTAGAAGGTTTTGCGGCAGATCTCGCAAAAGATGGTGATGAGAGCTGGACAAGACCAGTGACTAGTGGTCTACATTGGCCTTGGATTGAAAAACTGGAGGTCATGAGGAAAGGCCTTTGGCCAGCATTGGAATTTGGAATGATGCAGGCTAACAGTATCAGTACATATGATTAACTGAAAAACTTATCAAGTTTTATATCAGAAATAACTTGACAATAGTTACGGTGTCCCATGGCTATGCAACATGGGAGGAAAGTATCTTAGATATTCTATTTTAAGAAGTTTTACTTAAAGTAGACTTCATTATTATTTTAAAAATTGCATGAACTGCGATGACAGATTATTATATAATTACCTGTCCGAACTGGGAATCGAAATACGACTGTTTGTCTCTGCATCACCCAAAGACTGACTGGTAAAAAATGCCGTTGGTATTAAGAGGGTTCAGGGGCTGCGATTTCCAAACAAATGTATTCTCCTTTTTTCTTACTGAATAAATCCTCTAGAGCAATAATTTATATTTTCATAAAATGAAGGTCATTATGTCAGGTGGACACATCCCTGTCATATTGTTTTTTTCAGGATCTAATAAGTAATGTAAAAATGACGCTCTAAAAGTGAGAAAATAGCCCAATATGCACTTTTTTGTTGAGAGGACTACTAGTAAGTATTTAACGTAAAAAAATATACGAGCCCAAATACAGTCATCTTGAAATTTAATGTTAAAAATTATAATTATTGATGCGGCTCAGTTTTCAACACAAAAAAGGGAAATACGAAACGTTGATCACGTCAAAATTAGATAATCAGTCTGAGCTGTGACAGTTCCTGTTGCGCATTATTATGAGGGTAGGTCTCAGACGTAGAACGACGGCAATAGATTCTTCAAATACCTACCTTGCAGGCCCTGTTCCCTCTTAAGTCCACCTCTGTACTATAAGTGTAAAATAAATAAATTTGATTGCTGCGTGTTGTGTGTACACATTTAGAGTCTGAGTCGTCGTTAGTAATATATTAAAACTAAAAATAAAAACCGCTAACCCTAGGACGATTTAAAAGTTAGTAAACTAATTAAAGATAAAAAGTACACCTTTGGGCAATGTCGACCTAAAACCTTGAACCTTTTAATAGCCTGGATAGTGGATAAGTACTATTTAAAATAAATATCATATAGCCAATAATATCATAATTCTTATGTTAGTTTTGTTAACCGAATCTCCACTTATAAATAGAATCACTCCTGAAAGCATCAATCCGTATTTTTTATTTATTGTAAATGGCTAATTTGTATGAAAAGGCGTACGAATCAATTCTCCTTTCGTCGATACATTTTTTTGCTTTTTTTCACCAAGCTTGTAAAAATAATGATCGTATCCCGCACGCATAACATGGATACAACGTCTTCAGGACAATCGTTCGATGGATAAAGATCAGTCAAATAGGTATAGATAAACATTAGGGGCATCGGATACTGTCAGATATATCAACAAGTATTATTTTGTTGAAATAAAAGTAATATTTTATTGTCCTATAAAAATAGTTATATTTGTGTAACATTTGTTTTTGGTTGACCGTACTTTTAAAAGGCATAAGTTTGATTATTTTATTTGTGGTCCCGAAATACTACTGATACGTAATTTATTAAAGGGGGCATTCTGGACCGCGGTCCCGGTCCTGAGAGCCTTTGTATTTTACCCTTTGTATGGAGATGTTCGTGTTTATACAAATAATCCCACCAGTTAAGTTATAATGCACGTGCAGTGTAGTGTGACGGCACGGTTGGCGCAGTGGCTGAGCGATTGGACTGCTGCGCTGCGTGTCGCGGGTTCGATCCCCGCACGGAACAAATATTTGTATGGCCTACAGATAGTTGTTTCGGGTCTGGGTATTTGTGTATGTGAGTTTAAATTTTTGTGAACGCACCCATGATACAGGAGAACTTCCTAGTGTGGGGCAACGTTTAATTAAAAAAAAAAAAAATGGTCGTAGCATGCCTAAGTCTAGTAAAACATGGATAAAATCTTTTCAGAACATTCCTTTCGTAGATCAGATAAAGATCAGTAAAATAGTCCAGTCATTTTAGGTTTTATCTGCGGAATAATTCCTAGTGGGCTGATTTTTTGTATATACCTTACCTTTATTACAATGCTGTACCTATTACATGTATATACAAAAATTCAGCCCACAGGAATTTTTCCGCAGATTGGGGATTAAAATGCCTAAAATGACTGGACTAAAATGGGTAAAAACAAATTGCGGACACCGGATACTCCAATATTCACCAAGTATTTATGTCACAGTCAAAACTGTTAATCAGTCAAAACTATTTTTGACCGGTAAAAACTATTATAACAAATTAAATGATTAGGTGGTTTCTGTTTTATTTCCCTACTAAATTATAATAACCTAATTTAAAGGTCGTCAGGAAAAATGTTAGGTTGTTAGGTTTTTGACCCTTTGAATAACCTTGTACGATAGCTAACACTTATTTCATTAGAACAAACGCGTTTTAACGCAATAAGGATTTTGACTGAAATCAGTCAAAAGTAGTTTTGACTGATTAAGACTTTTGACTGTAACATATATAAATGGATATGCCGTGTCAGAATAACCACGTCCGAAATTCACCGCCAACCAAAGGTAAAGTTGAGTAACTTCTAGCAATCCATAATGTCCTATAATTGACGAGAATCGTTTTGGCTCACTACAGAATTATAGATCTTCTGAACTTTCGAAAGAGAAAAACACAATGAAGTTGGCAACACCAGCTAGGTGTATTTTACAAACGCGCTAGCAAGTAATTACGTAGTTGAGCTGTTGTGACAATCTTTCTGCGAGAAAAGTCAACAAATAGGTACTATGGTTGTACATGGTACTAAGGTACTTATATGGTTGTACATGGATCTTTTGGACTGCCATCTTGTTTTTTTATGGGACACTTTTAAGGTGTGATCAAATCTACCAGACTTCAGACACCAGACTTTGTCAATCCGGTTGACTGTATCGTACTGAAAGGTCCCCCAACAACAACCCTGCCCACGCCCACTAGGCATCACCAGAACCATGCAACAGAACGCTAGGTACGCTCACCCTCACCATTTTGGCGCAGCGCGTCATATTTCTACATCACCCGGTTCCGGCATACCACGTCTAGTTTTCCGCAGATCTAACACTAAAAACTTGTTTTGCTTTAACGAAATATATTCTCTCCCGTGGTATATTCTTGTGGTTTACGATGCTGAGTAAGAGAACTTGTTTAAATAAAGTGCACAGCTCTGCTGGCATATAAACTTTTTTATTACCTACGTTCCTTTTCCAGTGTTAAACTACTTCTCTGCAGAACTTCATCAAAAGCAAAGCGGTAGTTTAGGTGTTGAAACGTGTCGAATATACTGACTCGGTAATTTTTGTTTATGTGATATTAGAGTTTTTAATCTTGATGCGCTTTGCGCAGTGCACGGTGATGAAACTAGCATTTTCTAGAACCAGAAATGCGATGGCATGTGCCATCTACTAACGCATATTTGGCCCGCGGGGAGAGTTGTGACGCAATACCTGTCACAAAATGGAGGCCTGTATCCCAATAGTGAGAATGAGTTAGGTTGTTTTGTTTTGTGTTTGCGTAGACAATATCATATGGTCGTAGTATGATACCTACTTTCACTACCTACCACTGGTACTTATATGACTGTTAGAGCAGTAATAAAAAAAAACCGTGAACTAAGATATCGCAATATTTTTAAACGATGACGGCAAAATTATAATGTACTACATTACACATGATTTATAATATTAGCCGCTGAAAAGCTGATAACCATTAGAAATGCTTTGAATTCATGTCTAAGATGCTATTAATTCCTCTGCTCTTTTAAGTTTAAACTTCCAACTATTCCTTTATTTAATTCTGTATTCATAATTCTTATCCAACACAACAGTACGTAGTTTTAAACGCACGTCTATTAGTTTCGCGTGTCCATAAATTAAGACACAACACAGTTGGCTCAACGTAAGTCCATTTGTATAATTAAAATAGCCTTTCATTGCCGCCCGGTCTATACAGTGACGTCATAAGGTATGTTATCAATCACCATTATGAGTTACGTGTATTTTTTCTATATTTATCTTTAGAGAGAAATGTGTGAATGCAGGCTTAAGGTTGCATATCAAGCAAACGGTCGCATGAATCGCCTATTATGATGACCTAAGATAAGATAGAACACCTAGATAGATAAGCTACGGCCTTATTAATAAAAAAAAGTTAAGCCTGCTTAAACTTACGCTTGGTTTATCTCGCATGCCGTCTCACTTCAAAAATATTCAAATGAAAGGGACGGCATGCGAGATAAACCAAGCGTAAGTTTAAGCAGGCTTAACTTTTTTTTATTAATAAGGGGGCTACGGTCATAACTTACATTGCAATGGAGTCCATTTTGTGCTCTGAAATTTTAGTTCAAAGTAGGATTTGCTGGCCACTTAGGAGCATATGAAAGTTACAGTACCATAGAAAGCCATGAAATGCAATCGTTGTGGCCGAAATGGGATAGATGTTCAAAGAGACGCGCATACGTAACACTATGATATTATTTTAGTTCGAAAAATACTTGGTAAACTTGGTAAATACTTGGTTATTCGCAGCAAAAACCATGGGACTGGAAATGTGTGTAAATACGAAATGCTTTGAAAGCTATGGCTATTTGTTTTCATCCTCTGGATGTAGCGTGTAATAACCAGACATTATAGTTAAAATCATACAGGACATGTGCAAGTCCTTTGACAGAAATATCTAAGCATATATTTGTTGACTGTGGTCAACAAATATAAACACGACGTCAGGGTGTGCCTTGTCCCGTCGGGGCTGTGGCTTGTCCCGTCGGGGCTGTGGCTTGTCGAAAGGATAACGCGACTGCGACACAAGGGCGAAGAAGGAACATGGGTTTGGTTTTTAGTCAGTAGAAGTCTGACACTCCCCTTCGCTCTGCCCAAGAGCGGGGGGGGGGGGGTTATTCGATGATTTTCCACCCACCAAAAAAAAAAAAAAAAAGGGTGTGCCTTGTCGACGATTTACATGAGCTTATGTCAACAGTAAGGCTGCCTGTCCACTAAAGCGGAGCGAGGCTGCGGAGCGGAATAAACGGAGAAATATTAACCAATAGGATTGCACACTGGAACAGAAGTTAGATTATACGCAATCCTATTGGTCAATATTTCTCCGTTTCTCCACTCCCCAGCCTCGCTCCGCTACAGTGGACAGGCAGTGAGCATCAGCTAGTAATAAATACAAGTCTCGATAAAATACCAAGTTTGTCTTTCCTAGTAAGTTATACAAATGCGCAGCTATCTGGCACTTTGCCTGCAGATCTTATTGTACACATTTGTCATCATACTTATATCCAAGAGCGACTGTTGGTTTATTTTGTTTATTTTTTAAGCTTATGTGTATACTAGTTCAGTTGAGTGACTTTTTTGCATATCACACTTCAATTTGCCTTTATATTTGCGAGGAGTTCACTCGCAATTTTCTTAGTTTCGTTTGAACTTAAATTATGGAGGGCAATTTAAAAAAGTCACGTTTTCTTCATCCGTATACTTAGATCCGCAGATTGTTGTCAGCCGAAGTTTCATTACCAATAATATTAGTTCCTGTTAAAAACCTTATTCGGAATATTTTTCATAAAGGCGCGGCCCCACCGCGGTGCACGGAGAGGCTACGCACGTGTAGTATGCTTCGCTTTGTAAGAAAATGTATGTGGTTGTGTCCACTGCAACCCACGGAGAGGCTACGCATGAATTGACGTCATTGATACATGCGTGGCTTGCTTGAATAGGTGGTTACATAGCTCAACGCTGTCGACGTGGGTCTGCGTTTCCACTGAAGTACACGAATATGACCCACGACTATGCACAGCTCGCTTATCGATGTACAATCGCTTATTGTGTTATATCGTAGCCTCTCCGTGCGCTGTGCCACGCTATACATAGTCGTTGGTCATATACGTGTATTCCAGTGGAAACGTTGACCCACGTTGCCAAACAAATTAATACACGCAGCTAAAATGCGCCGCGTGCCCGTGCACAGCATGCGCCGCGGTGGGCCCGCGCCTTTACTTCCATGTGACCACGTTGTTTTTTTGTAAACTACAGATTTTTATGCAGTCTTTACCTACTGCAAACTTTGTTCGAAAATATTTCTGTTCTAAAACATTAATTTTTATTTTAGGTATAAAACAGAAATCTGTATCCTTTGTCAATCTGTGTAAAGCCAAGTTTTTCTTGAAACTTCTGAAATAAAAAAATAGTATCTCCGAAACCAAGCATCGCAAGGGTTAGTTGGTTTTACCTGTAGAAAGAGGATGAAATTTTGAACTGATCTGTATTATTAACTCAAAATGCCAAAATTTCGAGTTACCTATATATGTAGTTGGTATTTGAAGTAAACCCACGACAATTACCTTTTGAGAATGAGCTGAGTGTCAGCCACGCCAGGTAATTTAAATTTACGTCCATTTTAATATCATCCAACTTATTACTACTCGAATTAAGTCACTGATACGTTAAATTTATTTTAATTTATATAGATGAGCTCCTATTTTGCTTTGATAGATTTTACGTTAATTTGTTGCAGTTTTAATCTCATATTTTGTTTTATCAGCACATTTCTCATCCCCCCCTCCAAAGAGGGTTAAGAGGGTTTTTAATGTTCCATATTAAAAAGACAGTTTTGAAACCCTAAGATTTGTAGACGGTTAACGATTCTTTTTGCCAATCAGTATCACCTTGGATTAAATTCCTAACAAACTGATGTTAGTTCTATCGTAGGACTGTGCAGTAGAACTAGTGGGAATGATCCTATATTTTAAGGACGTTTAATTAAAGTTTTTAGTTTGTTCCAGTGTGTTTGGTTATGGCGCGTTTACCAATGACAACTGAAGGCTGACGGGTGACAGATGACGTATGTCAGTTCGCCGTGTCATAGAGGACGGATGAGGTCTAGTGAACGGGGGATTCTGTAGCGGACGGGACGAACGTTCAGCCGTGATTGCGTTACAGCTAACCTAACTACATTATAATTATGTGATTATTTCATTTGATTTTAATCGATTAATATCGTGAGCATCCCTTGTTATTTTGTAACCAAAGTAAGATTATCAATAAAGATCAGTGTGCTGAACACCCACCTTTAGTTTTATTAAAAAAATTCCATCATGCCCAACCAGCATGAAAATGAAGAATACGTGCCTCCGCCGGCGGCATGTTTAAGTAGTCGATGGTAACCCATACATAATGGTGATTAATTATAAATAAAAATAAATTGATTCTCTTATGGAAAATACTTGCAGAGATATCATGAGCTCTTAAGGCGAGTCTTTGTATTTAGTACCACTGATAGTAGGTACCTTCAGTCTGTTCTACTCTATAGAACTGTTTAAGTCGCGAGTAAACAGGCTTCTACTGGGTAAGCTCGTTCCATCGTCGGCATCATCTCTGCCCTTAGGGCAAGATTGAAGTCAAGAGCAAGCCCATTTATAATTTAAAAAAAAATAGGACATACATAGTAATCATAGTAAACCATCTCAACATGAATGATGTAAACAAAGTTTATCAATATTTTGATATATAAAAGAGCGTCCATGGAGTTTCTTGCCTGTTCTTCTCCATAGAGACCTACGCTAAGGAATGTGCAACTACAGTACTTTCACAAGTTATTAAGCCTTGTGACTGTGACTGTAGTTTCGTTTTATTTTCTGACATTTTAAAGTGCCTGTAATGGTCTAATTCAATTAAATACTTTGACTTTAACTTAGGTACTAACCCCACAAGTTCTACATTAAGTTCAATGTATCGTCGAAGACTTTTATAAATTCCTCTTTTTTTTTTAAATATACACACTTGCCGTTCCAATTCACTTTTGACATTGGCAGAATAGTCGACATCGGCTTTGCTTGCCATTAACGAAAAATAGAATAGACTTTAACTTAGAGACCTAGGTGAGTTTTTGTTTTGGTTTTATTAGTGATATCTGATTGGAAAGAATTTTCGAAATCAGATCAATAGTCCCAACGATTAATTACCCCATATGATTCTGAAAATTTATCCACTTATAATTTTAGGATTATAACATTATGTAGGCCACATTTAATTAATTATTTAATACGTTCCTGTGCGATCATTTCCGATCACAACGCGAAAGAAAACGCGGGGGCAAATGAAAAAATCAAAAATCATTTTAAACTACATTTTGCATAATTTTGTTAGTACATAATTATATTTATGTTATTTATGTATGTGGCTTAGCAGTATTGTTAGTGTTTACAATAATTTTATACAGTAGACAACATATATTTCCAGAAACATTTTAGAAAACCATGTCATATTATAGTTATGTCAATTATTATGTTATGGCATAAATATATGAAATGAGATACAATACCTGCTTCCATTTTATTTGTACTCACCCTAAGATTTCATCATCTTTCTTGCTACATCTTGAATAAAATTCAATTCCATTCATCCCTATTTACCCGACTGACACCAACCCACAAGGAAAATAATAATATAATAAATAAAAACACCTAGGATAGTATATACCATGTGGGTTGTAGGTGAACAAATAAACTCAAGAGCCGCGAGTATTAACAGAGATTTATTTGTATAAATGTTTCCTTATATTGTGGCTACATGTTCGTTCGGTATACAATTATATTTAATGTTCTTAAAGGATCACCTTACAGGGTAGCTTTTTGTTAAGTATACACAATGTTTTCATAATATATTTAGACTTAATACGATATTACCCTACTTCCTACTAATATTATAAATGCGAAAGTTTGTGAGGATGTATGGATGGATGTTTTGTTACTCTTTCACGTAAAAACTACTGATATTATGTGGTTGAAATTTAGAACAAAGATAGTTTATAACTTGGATTAGCACATAGGATACTTCTTATCTCGGTAGTATGATCCCGTGGGACAATTATTATCGACCTCAACGCGGGCGAAGACGCTGGCACAAGCTAGTCGTCCGTATTAGGGATACACGTGTTCACACTCATATTATTAGTTGGGCATGACTACTTATCTATTGTTCAACAAGCAGGACATAGATGTTTATAGCCAATAGCCAACATCCTTTGTTATAGCTTCTTTTATGTTTCCCGGCGTTTTTGCTAAGTAAACATCATTACGGTAACTGTTTCAAACCTTTTTAATTTAGGTAAAGGCTTTTCTTCATTGTTATTAAGATTTCTTGTTTATTTTTGTTGTTCTTATAGGTTAACGAAGATTTCGGGTTGGGAAAGATTCAGGAATAATGATAAGTTTTATTTAAAAAAATCTCACAGTGGGTCTTTAGTACATAAACAATTATAAAATCTCATAGTCGTTTGAAGTAGGTTTTAGAAAAACTTATATTTCAGATCATCCATTTCGTGTCGTCAATGAAAGAGATAACACTAAGGGCAGAATTGCCTAAAAATCGGTTCAGTGTCCAATTCGGTTTCTTCTCACATTTCTAAAATTAATTGCATTTTTATCTCATTATATACTATCTACTACTAGTTTGCCATAATATTGAAAAACCATACTTTTTGATGAATAAACTTTGAGACTCTGGCCGGACGACGAAGTTAACTTAATTACTATAGAATATTTACATCCAAGCATAAAAGCCTGTTTTAAAGTAAAACAATTATGTCATCAAACGATGAGGAGCTTGTTCGAGGGCTGCGGGTTGTTCGAAATAGATACCGCGGCTTTGAGACAAAGGGCTAAGAAGGAACATGGGTGGTTTTTAGTCAGTAGAAGTTTGACACTCTCCCTACCGCTCTGCCCAGAGCGGGAGGGAGTGATTTGATGATTTTAAACAAAAAATAAAAAAAGATTGGTCCTTCTGCGAAATGACATCCTCGCAGAAGGATGCCACTGCCTCCTATACCTCCCTACTATCGACCATGGCCTTGACTTTGACAGTCGGCAAAGAGAGGTCTGCCCCAATTGCTGCTTCGAGAACACGGGCTGTACCACCCAAGCAGAGCAATACTCGAGGCTGTGAAGTGCCGTATCCTCGCCGCAGCTGCACTGGTGGGTGACACACGGGAGCCACCTCCCATCTAGCCACTCTGTGCAGGTATTTGCCAAAGCAGCGATGCCCTAACAACACCACACTAGACGGAAGGTCAACGTCCCGTGTCGAATCCCTAATCACTTCTCCAAGATCCTCTTGATAGCCCCCACAGTCAAGTCGTGTCCTGCAGACTGTGACCTGCATTGGGCGTCTCCAGCCTCAACGGTTCACCCCATTCAAAGACCAACCTACGCAAACACCGCTTAGCCTGAAGACGGCCGTTAATTTCTGGCCACGAGCTTATATTAATATAAAGGGGTTTGGCTAAAGTTGGCGTCGTTTTGAAGTTGCGCGGCCAGTAATGAAACTTGGATATTTTGAAAGAACAGATTAAAGCGATCCAAAAATATTATGGATGCATTTCTCTAAATCTGATCGGAACGGAGATATTTGGTTTTGAATTGCTCATTAAAATCGAAGAAGTTATTACAGTCTATTGCACTGTTTAAGGTTCCAGTCGTATTTTTTTTCAGGATTCAGACCACACGGTAGGCGCAGTGGCTCAAGCAGTTGACTGCTGCGCTACGTGTCGCGGGTTCGATTCCCACACAGGGCAAATATTTGTATGACTTGCAGATAGTTGTTTCGGGTCTGGGTATTTGTGTGTTTGAGTTTAAATGTTTGTGAATGCACCCACAATACAGCAGACTGAAGTTCCTAGTGCTGGCCAACGATGAAAAAATAATCAAAATAAATTAAATACGTACGTAGATTGCATGGCTCGATGTCTGTTATCTATGGGCTGATGCATTATAAAGACTTGGCATTGTGATCATTTGTGTATTGTGACAGACCCAGCATACCTCTTTAGACTCTTATATGTTTAAGATTTGGATGTACACTTCTGGACACATCTATAGGCCCACCTTGTATTTTCAGTTTCGTTTGGTCCTAGCTAAAATTTTATATTAGGTCGAGCAAAAAGTTTTTATGCAGTTTTGAACCTGGCACATTCACAATTTCATTCAATAGTCGTTTTTTGAATTTCGAACACAGAATTTAAAGAAACAAAAGACAATTTGGAGCCTGTTTGTTGATATCAAACAATCGAATACTAAGAAAACTTGGTTTTATTGGTTTACTTGGATTTAATTCTTGAAAAAGTGATTGATATCTTTGGTTTTGCAACAAACATTACTTATTCTTAACATTAAGGTGAGGTTCTATCAATAATCTATAGATACTTCACCTGAAGTCGCTGCCCAAGCTGTGGCACTTATTTAGGCCGGACACAGCCAAAGAAACGTGAGTGCTCAACTTAATTTAAGTCGATCTGCGGTCCGAAATGTTTATCGGAGGTACCTAGAGACTGGCGGCTTTGTTCTTCGCCAAGGAAGGCCACGATCTCGGGTCACAACTGAAAGGCAGGATCGATTCATCGTGACGACCAGCTTGAGAAATCGTCACCTTACCTCCATTGAGATACAAACCCAACTTCGCGACTTCCACGGAGTATCTGTGAGCGCTCGAACTGTTCGGAGAAGGTTAAAAGAACGCGATATGGTACCACACAAGCCAGCTAATGGGCCCAAACTAACGCGAGCCCACCGAACAGCGCGCCTTCATTTCGCACGCAGTCATTTAAATTGGACACAGCAAGATTGGAGCCGTGTACTCTTTTCTGATGAGTCTAAAATTGTGTTACATGGCAATGATGGAAGGAAGAAGGCCTACCGACGTAAGGGAGAGCGTTTCGCACAATGCTGACATCACAGTTATGGACTGGCCAGCCAGAAGCCCAGACATGAACCCCATTGAGCACATGTGGGACGAGCTAAAAAGACGTGTTAGGGCTCGTCAGCCAGTTGCCCAGACGATGCAGGAGTTGAAAACTGCCATAGAAGAGGAATGGGAGATGATCCCTCAAAGGAGATGTTTGATTTTGGGCCACCACTATGTACAATACATGAATAAATAGGAAAAAAATAGGGGAATTTTATAAAAATACTAACAAATTCATTTGAAGAAGGGTACAGGCGCCCAATAATGATCATTTGAAAAGTTTTTAATAAGATAACCCCGCCATGACAGTTGTGTTTGACATGACGTTTGACGACTTTGACAGTTGTCTGTCTTTGCTTTGAGTTTGGATTAGATGTGTTTCATAGTTTTTAGTGATTGTTTTTGTTTTACGACCCAGTTTACTACTAACGGACCTACGGACATTGATTGATTGCTTCCCTGTTGACCGCGGCTTTGTTATATGGTTTCTGATTCGCCTGTGAACCGGATTTTGGTTCTGGATTTCGTCATGTGTTATTTTACAATAAGAAGTTCATTTTCAGGTATGTCCCGTGCATTTATTTAAGTATTTTTTTGTTCTTACACTATTTCTACGTAATGTTTTTTTCCCTTGTTCCGAATTCTAACTGATTCTAACTCATACTGATTCCAGTTTATTGACAATGGCGTGCATACGGTGCACCTGGCTGTCATAGATGAAAATGAACTGTACCTACTATGCTGCCGATGATAATATGGGTCCTGAAATAATTTCGGTCATCGAGCGGTATCTTGACCATCTGGTAAAAACATTTAATTTATCTATATAGGTACTGCAGCATAGTAATATCTATAAACACTGTGTAATCTTTTTTTGTTTTGTTTTAGGTTGTTGAAAATGGAGTGATGTGCTCACAATGCTTTCGCATCATAATGCGAGAAGTGTCAGGTGATAGTGCTCTAGCACATGAAGATCAAGAACTCCAGCATCACCATGATAGCAATGTATGTGTGAGGTGTAGGACATCTTTGTTTAGGCGGCGTACACACTGTATTACCGAGGGTGCCGTAAGGCAATATATTGCTGAAACAAGTGCTCCAAGAGAGGTAAGCAATTCTTTTGTTTTCTTTTTATTCATGCAAGGCAGGCACAAATGCAAATGTTTCTTAATTACTCATGATCCAAGACATCGTTCCAGGAATGAAAGGACAGTCACAATTTAATTTTTGGCCTTGGATGAGTCACTAGTATTATTTAAAATGTTGTGATTAATAAATAAACCATATTTTCTGTTTTAGATACCCGTGGGGGGCTTACTATGTTTTGCTTGTTGAATACATACTCGGCGTACAATGCAACAACAAGGAATCATGGAAGCTCCTGTTGTTGATATGAATACAAGTGCATGTATATACTGCGGCACTAGAGGGAATCCAAAGTGAGCTCCCCCTGGTGAAAGCTGTTAACGATCGAGTACCCAAACAGTACGTATTCGATAAAAAATACAAAATCCAACTCCATGAAGACCACCGCTGCGAGGGACTTAACCCTGCAGAAGTACGGATCTTCACGGACGGATCCAAAACAGGTACTGGTACTGGAGCAGGGGTCTTCTCGGAGGATCTCAATATCCACATCGCCGTACCTCTGGGGGCCCACAACACTGTCTTTCAGGCAGAATGCTTGGGTATCTCCCTGGCGGCATCTGCCATCTTGGCTCGGGAGGTAAAGGATCACTCCATCCGTATACTCTCAGACAGCATGGCAGTGCTGCTGGCATTAAGGAGCCCCACGGTCAATTCCGGGCTAATACACGAGTGCCATCAACGCCTGAACCAGGTTGGTAACCTCAATAATGTAACCATTCAATGGATTAAAGGACACAGCGGCTCCCGAGGCAATGATGCAGCGGACGAGCTCGCTCGAAGGGGCTCGAGCATGGAGGTGGTGGGACCAGAACCCATCGTGCCACTCCCGTTCGGCTATCTTCGCACGCTGGTAAGGAAACGTACCAAAGAACTTCACGCCAAGCTGTGGCTAGACCACGGCGAGTGCAGGCAGGCCAAGGAGGCGCTACCCGCCATCGACACCCGCCTCACCAAACAAGCGCTCCGGCTGACTAAGCTGCAACTACGCACAGTGACGGCTGCCATCACTGGACACGGTACTTTTGTGTCGAGCCTGCATGGAGGAAGAAGAAACAGCCGCCCACGTGCTTCTGCACTGTCCGGGCGTTGCCCGGTATAGGACCAAGTACTTCGGTGACCCAGGTACCCTCCGCGAGATTGCCAGTACCAAGGGACTGCTGGCTTTTCTCGGGGAGCTAGGGTGGATCGAGTGATATTCCCACCTGCACGCAAAATACGCGCATCGAACGTGGAGTTGCGGACACCAGCCCGTCGTACTTATACTTATACTTATAAGTGCATGTATATGTTGCCGACAGTCTCTTGCCCAAACGCGCAGAGACTCCATAGTAGAACGACCTGAACGGACGTTAGTAGCACAAACTATAAATCTAAGAGAGGTAACATCAACAATCTACTTTTATTACCTACTTTTGGAATGAAATAATTGTGTGAATAGAGTATATATTGTTTTACTCAGATTCCACGGAGGACTGGTTTGCTATGCTTGTTGGGTAGCAGCACGTAGACATGTGGAGCGTGCTACAAGGAAAGAGGATAACCAGCTAACTCCAGGCCCGTCTAATCTTCACCAAAACTCTTTGTGTGCATGGTGTAGAATATCACTACATCGAAGGCTAACACACGTGGCATGTGGCATACTATACATATATATTACTGGCAAGCGAAGGATCAAGTTGGGATGAAAAAATAATAAGCTAATAATGTAGCTGTATCTCCGGAAAACGGACAGTGGGTTGCTGTGCTCACATAATTACCATTGTGTGGTATTTGGGTTGGGCTCGGTACCAAGAGAACATAGAAGCACCAGCATCATTTCTGGATGGAATATTTATAAGGGATGATATAGAAGATTAATAAAATCATAAGTTCCAACAAGTTGTTTTATTTATATACTACCTCATGACTCATTTCTCAATACTCAATGTCTATAATACTAGAAAATAACATAAAACTTGTTTGAAAAATTGTAAGTGCTTAGTTGGTCTTCCCGGCTAATCTATATTAAGTATACTGTATATTAAGAATAGTTAACTACTTTAACAATAACCTGCAGTTGTCAAGTACTGCACAGCTCACTCGTATCCTATGAATTATTGAAGTCCAGAGTAGGTCAGTGGGTCATCAGGGGGTATATTGATGACACTAAAGAATGAAGCAGCAGGACAGTGTTGATATAGAAAATAACGTTCAAGGCTTCGTTTCTTGCTCCTCTTGACACTGATATATCCAATCTCCAACTGCTCGAATAGGTGATAGAAGATGCGCTGCCGCAGTCGGCCCCTAAGACGACCCACTGACCGAATATCCTGTAGTCTTATTTCATTGAAACCGAAGCCCAAGATAATCGAAATTCTTATTGTTTTTTTTTAACGCAGATATTACGATTTACGATACACGTCAATGAAATGTCATTGTCAAAATGACATTTATAGCATACTGCTGTTAGAGTCCGCCATGTTTAATTTTAGGTTACAGTGTTGCTTTCCTCGACCGAGATAATTTAAAGGAACATGACAATGAAGTGAAATTAAAAGAAATTAATAATAAAAAACGATTACTGTATTTTATAGCGATATTTACATAAATTGTACATGGTGCTGGCCCAGGCTCCATACATTTCTGGAACATCTCCTTTCATAGAGCGGTTGATAAACTCTATGCCTGATCGTATGAGAGCTGTGGTAGATGCCCATGGAGGCAACACGCGTTATTAAATTAAACCTTTATTTGATAAAACATGTTTTTAGGGTTCCGTACCTCAAAAGGAAAAAACGGAACCCTTATAGGATCACTTTGTTGTCCGTCTGTCTGTCTGTCAAGACCTTTTTTCTCAGGAACGCGTGGAGGTATCAAGCTGAAATTCATATCAAATACTCAAGTCTATGGTCTCTTGGAGCTGTGAAAAAATCAAACTTCTAAGTCAACGCGATCAAAAGATACTCCCGTTTATGCCGCAAATTTTCGACACTCGCAAGGGAATCAAAACCTACAGGGTACTTCCCGTGAACTCAGAATCTTGAAATTTGGTACGAAGCAACGTCTTATAGCATAGATAAAGGAATAATTACGAAAACCATAAATTTTTAGTTACATCAAGATACTCCCGTTTATGCCGCAAATTTTCGACACTCGCAAGGGAATCAAAACCTACAGGGTACTTCCCGTGAACTCAGAATCTTGAAATTTGGTACGAAGCAACGTCTTATAGCATAGATAAAGGAATAATTACGAAAACCATAAATTTTTAGTTACATCACATAATATATTTTTTTTACGGAACCCTCGGTGCGCGAGTCCGACTCGCACTTGGCCGGTTTTTTTATTCAAAAATCAATTGCCTTTAACAAGGCGCATATCCGACTTGTTAGGCGTAGCTCCATGTCGTATGGTATTCTGAATTCAAATTTAAAACAATACGATCGAAAAAGATGGTAAAATGTATCAGGTTTAAAACTGCATCAACAGTTTTTGTTCAATCTAGCAATCATATTTCGGTAGGGGCCATCGAAACCTAAACTCTAAGGTGGGCCAATAGATGTGTCCAGAAGTGTATAACACCATGGATGTAATTAACAGTGCATTTTGCATTTGTAGCCAGCGAAGTCTGAATCGTGTCGGCGGGACTCGTATTACACATTCATCTAGACGGACATTTACGTGTACATTCTCGTAGAAACTGCTACACAAGGGCTAGATGCAATATTGCTCTTGTATTATTTATTCCTTTTCCCAACTATGTTGGGGTCGGCTTCCAGTCTAACCGGAGGCAGCTGAATATCAGTATTTTACATGGAGCGACTGCCTATCTGACCTCCACGTCCCAGTTAATACTGGGTAATACGATACCCTTTGGTAAGACTGGTTGTCAGACAGAGTCAGGTCACTGAGAACCAGTAACGAACCAGTAACGACAGTAATGCAAAAGATCTATATATGGCAGCCGGGACCAACAGCTTAACGTGCTTTCCAAGGCACGGAGGAAACTCGGTATATAATCCACACCCACCCATCCACAGACCCACCTAGGCAAGCGTGGCCTAACCTAAAGATCGACCCAAGTAGCAGTTATTATTAAGCCAGCTCTAATATCAACCTTCTAAACACATAACTAAGATTTCTTTACGCAGAACAGTAATTGAAGAAGACATTTTTATAATATTCAAACTCAAATATCTCAGTTTAGAAATGACTTAGGACAAAAATAATTTAACATGTATGTGTATTTGACACAGCACAACAAAATAACATGAAAATTAAAAGTGGCCGCTCAAAAAAAAAAAATGACGCCACTAGCCCATACAAAGTTAGCCAAACCCCTGTATCATTTTATCTGGACCGGAGGTGCATATGTAAAAATCATTTATGAAAATTAATACACAACGAAAATGTATGCTTTCAAACATGTGGTGTTATTTTGTTTGTTCCGATAAAATTAATAAAATTGTAAAACGGTTTCGAAATTGCATGCAACAGTATTTATTCAGTCTGGTCTATTGATAAAGCATCCGGCTTATTTTTCAGAAATAATAATTTCGGCGAATCACAAACAAAATACCTATTGCTATCAACAGAACAAATAGAGTACTCGTAATTGAAAATCCGATATGGACTGAATGCATGAATGCTACCTACTAATAGTTCGTGTATTTGGTTCGACATACCTTCATAATTATTTGAACTGAACACAATGAAACGGTATTCAAAATATTAATTTTAGAAATATTAATTTACACTGAATAGATTTTATGCACGGATTTTCGCTTGGACATGTGAAGGATTAAAACGAATGAATACCTACAAAAATATTACATAACTGATATGCTTCCCAATCAATTTTGAATTAAATATGTAATCGGATCTACTTAATAATGTTTTATGAAATTGTTCGTATAAAATAATAAACGAAATATTCGTATAAAATAATAAACGAAATATTCGTATAAAATAATAAACGAAATATTATTAATAATATTATTCTATTTTTGCTAAGTACTTGTATATATTTTATCATTATTTTAGTTCTGTAAATTGTAGTTTGTAAATATTGTAAATAATATAACTTGTAATATGACAAACGAAATATTCGTATAAAATAATTAACGAAATATTCCATCAGAACTTCTCGAAAACGTTCACTGTGTATTTTTTCCGCTTCGATGGAGAACACAAATTAACTGATATGATTTAATATTGAAAATATTACTCGTATGATAAAATAAATATTTTTTAACGTAACTTCAAACTAATTTATAAGTTTTCGTTGAAAAATAAAGCGCTCTTCCTCTCTCTCTACTTTTATATAAAAATGATTTGCTTGACATGGTCCTTGTTTCTATATTTTTTTAATTTATAATCATGTAAGTACAGTATGGATTATAATAATCAATTTGATTTAAATGCATTATTGTTAATAGGGGATCGGACAAAAAAAAAACTAATTATTCCGTCAGACAGATTTCCAAAAAATATTGACCACATATTTTTTCTTTTTTCACTTAAACAAAAAATGAAGACGATAAAGTGCTTCGAAAACTCGTGTGACGTCATAATATGATAGTACATTTTGTACCTTCAAGTGACGTTTCAAGCCCCACTCCATGATCTTTGACACGCTTTATCTTCGTCAATTTTTATTGATTTGATAAAACAAAAAACACGTATCCAATATTTTTCGATAATCTAACTGACGGACTAAACAAAATTCTATTTTTTTGAGTCAGTCCGTTCCCCTATTGCGTACCCCCATAATTAATTACTACAAACATCATTTTTTAGACCCACTGCAACATCCGAAGATAAAAACAAATAATTTTGTGAAGATGATAGTGCGTACACAGACTGGGGTTAACACAGACGCGGCGGCGCGGCGCCCCGACGTCCAGACTAACCGTCGCCAAGCTACGTCTGCCCAGCCTCCTTTCATCCCATACAACCAGTGGTAATCAATCAAGGTGCATAGTGTACCTAAACTTTAACATCTATCTCTGGTAATCTCTATTCAAAATAACAATAATAATAAGATTTCTTTCTTTAGTAACCTACAAAATGATCTAGATAAAATATTTCCCTAATATTAGTGCGCGGTTTAGTTGTTTGTTTGTTTGATGCTCTCGATGTTTTGCGTGTGTCTGAGTACCTTTATTGCCGTTGACGGGACTCGTAATAAACTTTTATTGATTTCTGACCAATTTATTCAGAGTTGCGTCTACCAACATACCTACTTTACGTTCTTTTTTTAAGAAAGCAGTATTGTGATACCGGTCTCAGTCAGGGTTGAAAAAAACAGTTTCCTGACGACTTAAATGATATCCATCGCAATGAAAATAACTACCCTATTTACAGAGAAACAAAACCATTCCGCACCGTCTCCTTCGAATTTAATCCAAATAATAAGATAAGACACGTCTTGACAAACACGCAATCGAAACTAATCACTATTCCTAGTAGTTTAAAATATACTTTCGTGTTACAATCCTAGGTTGGCGGTGTCCTAAAATTTCCATATTTAAATTACGTCATCAGGGAGGTCGGTAGTAGTTGGTGTCATAGTATTTTCTGGACAAGATTCCCTCTACAAATTGAACTTCAACTTTTTTCGTTGGCGATACATTCTTTTTTGCCATAACACTTATTGAGTGACTGACACAGATACATATGTTTATGCGCCCCCATGTTCATACAATACTGATAAAACCTCCTTTTATGTGGGGGCAATATTATCCTATTAATATGAATTCTTATATTTTAGGAGATACGCATAGTATTTGGTTATGGGGCCAGTTTTGTTGGCACAGGACTCGGTAACAATTTATGTGAAGATCGAGATTCTTGTATCCTTGTACAGAATGATAGATTAATTTGTTAGCCTGTTCTTAGTCACTTTTTGTGTGTTTCTATTTGTGTGAGGAGAGTGGAAAAAGACAAAAACTTGTGAGCAGTTGGTAATGTTCCCACGCAAGTTGTGGAATTAACTGAAGCAAGTTAGGCCGCAATATCCGAGGAATGGCCGAGTTCACTGCTAGTATTCATGCAATACGTAATGAAGAACGAAAACGTTTGCCGTATGTTTCTGTGGTTTTCGACATAAAACTGGGCTGCCACCTTTCTTTAATTGAGTACCTAGCAAGTATGAATAAAAAATAACAACAAACCTCCTTGAGAAATTGGAACACATTTTAGTTATGGATTCATAATGTGATCTTATCGACGAAAATTACGCATTTCTCCCATTTCGCAACTTATTTAAATTTTTAAACATTGAAATATTCAATTAAATTTAAGTAACCAAACCTCATATTATTCATAATTTTCTAGGAAGGGATTTTCGACGAAAATAAAAATATCTTCTTAGTCGATACACTCTTGTCACAGTTGTCGTGGTTGCGCAGACGAGATCCACAGAGAGATGTTTGATGGGTCGTTGACTTCCCCAAGAATTGATCTTTCAGCGATGTGCTTTTATTTCTGGCGATTCGAGATGTTGCGAGTACACTGGACTATGGGTACTCAGTAGCTATTTTGATCAGGGGGTCTAAAACGGCCACTTTGGCAGATCATGAATTGCGTTAAAAAGCGTAAAATGGACCTTTCATTATAATAACTGCGTCTGTAACAATTTAGTAAAATACATCATAATAGGAAAATAATATGAATTCCGTTAACATTCGTAAAATAGTCACAGACGCAGTTTTTATTATGAAAGGTTCATTTTACGCTTTTAAACGCAATTCACATTATGATCTGCAAAAGTGGCCATTTTAGACCCCCAGGTCTCAGTCAGGGTTGAAAAAACCAGTTTATTTGGCTGTCCAGTGTCTTTTGGCTAAATGATGATGATGATAACAACATACTTTCATAACATAATCTACGTTTTGATTGATGTGTAAGTAATAAATATATAGAATTTATCAAAACCCGAACTTTTATATACTATTTTTCGTGCTCACGCTTCCTAACTGCCGAAATAAATCCCGAGGCTAAATTAAACTGTAGTTAAACGTACCAGCGCGCGGCTTACCGCAAAACTGTTTGATGTGACAAACACAAATGCGGTCTGATTGGCAAGCAGTGTGCTACACCTGTATCGACTTGTGTATCCGCTTGATTTAGGTAAATTTGGTTGGACTAGTTGAGCTGAATATAGTTGACTACGTTTAATCAAAGATATTGACCGAGCGAGACACGAGAGACATCTCAATGTTATAAATATCTATATATCGTAGATGCAATAAAGCACTTCGAACTATTGCCGTCTTACACGTTACTGTCAAAGGAAAACGTGCTCGAAACGATGGCAGTAGTTATTGACGCTCTGTAATTATTTTTCCGTTTGATATTGTACATAAATATCTTTTTTACTTGCATGCTTATGGGTACGGCTTTGCCAAAACCCATTAAAGACTAGTGTTGCCATAAGGCAACGTGAGTGATCGATTTAATTTACAGATCAAATGGGTTTTAAACAATAGCCACCACCGACTATAGGAACTAAACTGGACTTAGTCTTAGATTCTATTTTCCGCACTATTTAATAATAATCAATCAATTTTATTGACACACACATGTTAGAGAACATACATAGAAGAAGTCAATTACAAAGATCATAGAGAAAAAAACAGTACATGAGTAGAAATAGCCGTGGGCCCCAAACTAGGCACAGCCTGTATCTTGGTGACCCAATATAGCGAGTAAAGGCAGATTGAGTTGATGACTGATCAGCGTGACACAGCACGGCAAGACATACAGTAACAATAATAGGTATGAGAGTAGTGATTATGTGTTAAATGACAAAAAAATGCATTGAAGAAACGATATAGAAGACAAAGAAGCGGCCTTCTAAACAGTACAGTCGCAGTGTCAAGTTGGAATTGTGTATCACTAAGTTTCATGACAAGAAGAGTTGCAACTAAGCAACCGTGTACAAAAACACTTACCACGCCGTCAAACATCGTAATAAACGTAGCACGACAAGTAAGCGTCCCTTCACACAGACCAGCTCGGACAGTGGCGTGCAGTGGTCCGCCACGGTGGGTAGGCCACGAAATATTGACAGCAATAAAAAAATTGTCACATTTATAACATTTGAAAATAAGCCTGTAAAAGTTATACCTAAATACAATTCAAAAACTCACCACATTATTCAAGGTTCAACTCATGACTTTTTTATCGATGCAAACAGAAGAAAGATTCGGCCACCTCAAAAAAACTCATCCTAGTGAGTGGGTGATAGGTAGTTACAAAAGTACAAAACACGTCACTTGCAAGATAATATCCGAAGCGGCCTTCACACATCTACCTTTAGATATTAGATACCTACAACTTGCACGTTATCATTACTTATACGATAATTGAGAAAACTTATTACCTTTAAGTGCCTTTAACATCTAGCAAACACACATTATTAGCACAAACTTCACAAGTAAATTACCTACCATTGTTATTATTTGTTATGGGAATAAACAAATAATACACAACAAAACTAATATTTACACTACTGTTATTAATGGTATCTAATAACTGACAATATCTGTACGTTTTTGGTTTCAAAACAAATCGCGCTCAGCTTGTCACAACAATGAAAAAATAATGGCTTCCATAGACGTAAAATATAATTTATAATTTGCCGATAGAAAAATACTACCAAATAAAATTGCATCATTTTCATATCGAGTTTGTTCACAACAGCGGTCAACAAAATTTTGCAGGATTATAGGTACGAAATCAATCAATGAAATGTGTTGTCAGTGCTGCACTCTATCTGTGGACGGAAGAGCGAAGACCGCAAACGCGCGAAATTCAAATTTCTTAATTTCCTTACATTTTTGCAATTTGCAGGCCAGTGCTAGGTTGTATGTTGATTAATAAAATATGATTCGCGGCTGTAAGACGTATGTAGTCAGTATTCAAGCTAGCACTGGCCTGCAAATTGCAAAAAACGTTAAAAAAAAAAACAAATTTGAACTTCGCGCCGGAGTTCGCGGGCTGAAGATGGCACGCATGACGCATCCAATCGTAGCCTTGTGTTGTTGCAGCCAATCACAGGCCAGCTCCACCCGCAGGAGTTGACATGCATGTGTGCTGTTCATATACACGAAAATATGCACCGATCATTCACTGATGTGACGCTGTGTGCGTAAAATTTTATGAATGGGTTTTAGGCTAATCGAATGCTAGCCTAAGCAAGCCTGTAAATATAAGATTCGTACGCGAAAAATTGCTCTAAGTATTTTAACAGGAGTTTGAACTTTTTTATTATTATTTTGTACATGGTGTTATTTTATTACAATATGGTTAATTAGTTATAAGAAATGCTCAGTTGGTAAGGTAGGCTAAGCCTAAGAGCCTTAATAGAGCGCACGCCACTGAGCTCGGAGGGGAGAGCAGATTTTATATCACGTTTGAAACAGAGTTTTGAATCATTGTAATAAGTAAGATTTATTTTTACATGACACTACGCATTAGGTTTGCTGTCAAGAATTCTCCGTAGCATACTAAGTGATGTCAAAATAAATCTTATTACAATGATTCAAAACTCTGTTTAAACGTGAAAAAAAAAACCTTCTCTCCTCCCCGAGCCAGTCTGTGTAAACGGACCCTAAAGCTATTGTAAAAGCTTTTCAACAAATCAAGGAGTGTATTAAGCGACCAATTGTTGTTCTACAAAATGCATTCATCATCATGGTAGGTAACTTGTTTTCGGGTAAAAAAAATTGAATTGGGTTCTCAGCCAGTCTAACCATATATTACCAATTGGGTCTTGGAGGTCAGATAGGCAGTCGGTCCATAAAAATACTGGTATTCAGCTGCATAAACTACAACGTCTGAAAACTGACTCCAATGTGGTTGGGATAAAGGCTGAGCTGATGATTTTTGAGTGACCGACCCGTGGTACAACTGCGATGTCCAACTGGTTGTACTACGGAGAAGTAAATTTACCCATGGTTCAACTGGGTTCAACTGGTTGTTCTATGGGGAAATATCTTTACCAATGGTTCAATTACAGTGAGTTGTTCTTTCCTTGGTCCAACTAGTTGTACTTCTGGGAATTGAATGTATGATCTATGGAACAACTACTGGTAATAAACAGGAAAAGGTTATCTATTAATGCTGAAGTGCAATGCAATTACTACCTCCTCTTCTAACCAAAATTATAATACGACCGTCTCGCGACAGTATCCTTTATGGGCGGCATGGGCACCGGGCCGTAGGCCGACGAAGGAGGCCGGCGGAGGCCCGGCACTTCGGGGACAGAAGACAATAGTGTTATGTAATATGCGAGCGAAGCGAGCGCGCGTCATGGAGTACAACATGCGTTGCATGTATGTTTGTTTTACACGATCATCCTATCCCCGTGGTCCAACCAATTGGACATAATTCCACAGTTGTACCACGGGTCATAATCATAAATATCAGAAAAAAGAGTTGAACCATGGGTAAATTTACTTCCCCGTAGTACAACCAGTTGGACATCGCAGTTGTACCACGGGTCGGGGTGGGATTTTTGGGTCCCCTATAATGGCGGATGGATCTTTAGTAATGTAGTTAAAAATGCAGTACCTATTTAATGTTACACCTTGTACCTTTCCAAGGGATACTGTCCAATATGTACAAGTATGATGACGCGGGCCTAAGTAAGTACATATTAATATTATATTAAATTAAATCAACCTGAAAGATGCACGGGTTCAAGAGAAATGGAAGAAGTGGAGGGAGGCCTTGGCCCAGGAGTGGGAACGAACAAGCTAGAAAAATAAAAAAAATCAACCTATTATTTGGGACTCAATCATAACTGATGAAAGTGGGTTTACTATAAATACTATAATATAATATATACTATAACCTCTGCCCGTGACGTGATCTTATGTTAAGTGTGTAAAGTAAATCATAAATTGTTTTGGTCGTCAGTATGCCTCAATATTTTCCTCACAGCCTGTTTAGAAACTACCTTCAGTTTATTAAGGTCATATACACTCACGATACACATATACATATACACACACTTGCGACCGGTCAACGGATAAACCGGCTCGAAGAAATCAGGTGAGTTCAGAAATTATAATATTGTTCGGAGGCGCGTATCGCGTCTATTGATCCCGTTAGGACGGCTGTTGTTCGGAGACCTATCTTCCATGGGCCCAAGATAAGGTTCGGCTAGTCCTAGCGCGATCACAGCCTCAAGTTGCACGAAAAGCACTCAAAACCTTCCAGTTCTAACCAACATGGGTAGCTCAGTTCCAGATAACTTTCTCCTTAGCTGTTCTATGTACGATTTGAATTAAATACCGAAGCTTGCAACTAACAAAATGAATTTAGAGGTAAAATAGATCGCGTACGCATGTTTGCACGGATGGAATAAATTTCACGGTAGAGTTTAAAGGTTAATTGCAATCTAGTTGACTTTTGATGCGCAAAGGGTTTTAGAACGAGCTTTCCTAGTACTGTAAAACAAGTAAAACTCTGAATTCTGACTGTTTGATTTTGTATGCTGCATGTTGCTCGGGCATGATTTAACTTCGTTCATATAATAGTTCATTTTACGTCGAATAGTTCATATGGAACAAATTTAATATAGGATATGTAACTTTTTGGTTACATATCCTATATTAAATTTGTTGTAACTTTCTGGTTACTGCAGTATCCGGAAAGTTACATATTATATACTAAATTAGTAATATTAAATTAGTTACCAACGGGTAACTTTAAGGCATGGTAATGAGTTTTTTTTTCCAACCTATGCTATGGTTAGGTATTAAAAAAATACATTCCTTGTAATGAACAACAAAAATCATAATTAGTCTGTGTGAGCAGACGGTGCGATATGTGAGCACTTCTCAGAGTATAAACGCGAATTTCTCGAAAAATAAAAACAATTGCAAGTTTGAGATATGACCTAATTTATGTAATATGGGGGTTTCAAAAGCTTATTTTCTTTACGTAACATTTAAATGAAATCAATACAATAGGCAAAAGTGGCTTTGAACGTTTTTAATTAAGTGTGTGCGTGCTGGTGCTTGTGATTGTACACCAAAAATAAGAGGCGATGCACTTACCCTTGGATATTACAAAAAAACCGTGTGTTCCTTTAATTAACTTTATGATGGGATATTTAATGTTATTTTGACTTAAGATCTGTATTCACGAGAACCCTGCCGACAAACTGTCCTGCAGTTTGGCAGAAAATTTATATGATACCTACCCCTATTTGAGAACCTCTGGATAAGACCAGAACGCAGAAATTTTCGTCATCCGGTAAGCTATAAAAAAAAAAAAAAAAAGTCATGTCTGTAGGTCATTTAGTTCCGAAGATAAGCGAAAGCAAAGTTTCGCATTTATGACACTCACTCACTCACTCATGATCATCTTGGCCGTTGAAGGGTACACAAGGGTACAAAACCAGGTGCTCCATCACAACATTGCACCAATCTGTGGCCAGAACCGCTACCCATTGACGATGGAAAATTGCCAATACCAGTCAGTATGGGTTATTATCTCGCTTAACAAACATACCTAGGTAGTAACAACAGATATAACATTACGTGTAAACAAAATTGACTTGTACCCACTAACGTATATAGAATGTTGAACGGCCAAGTCACACAACATTAACTATAATAATAAAGAAATCGCAGTAAGGAACCTTAGACTTGGCACGACTTTGTCTAGATTTCATTACTTTTTAGAGATAAACAAGCAGCTCCATCGAGACTTGGCTAGTTTTTTACAGAATGTTTTTGGTGGGATCTTGTTTACATCTTGTTCCGAAGATAAGTGCAAGGAAATGCAATTTCGGCTCGGCTTTAGAATAAAGTTGTATTATAGTGTTTTTTCCGAAATAAAAATTATTATTATTATTAAAGACCCTAAGACCTTCCATTTAAAATCCACTTCGTATAAGAAGGCAGGTACTTTTTCCCTACACAATCATACAGACCCTAGTACATTCATGCAAAAATATAAAAATTCGTAACCATGCCATCGTGTTACTGGAAAATATATAATAAAAATTGATATTCGCCGGGGCTTCATGCGGCGTCCCCGCACAGAGGCACCGTGCCTTGTACCAAATCGTTTTGACGACGAAAAACAATAAAATACTTTCTTTGTTCAGTTGTGACTGGAGAACCGAGTAAAGCAAAATGTCTCAATTTTACATCGGATAGTTCCTTGCAAACTTACAAGTTAATTGGATGCACTAAATTGGATTTTATGGAAATTGCATATTTTGTTACCGCAAATGACCGACTAAAATTTCTATTGAAATTATGGCTCTATGAATTGTTTTGTTATATTAGTAACATTGCAAATAGTTTGTGTGATGGCGAGTGGCAGAATGGAATGTACGTATTGTGTGGGAAATATCGGATTTGGTACCTGATTAGCAGATGATTGTTTGATAATTATTATTCGCTTTCAGGTCAAATATTTGAGTAATTTAATGTGTAAATATTCCAGTAAGCAGTACAGTAGTTTGTGCCCAGTTCATGGCAATAAGCTCGCCGCCACATGGGTTTATTACAGTAAAATCCTACAATTTGTTTAACTATTAATAACCATTTACCGACAGGTTTTGATGTTGCATTCCCAGTGAGCCAGTCTATATTCGACCACGTAACAGTTTAATGTAGATGGAACACTGAAAGCAGGCTATTAACAGTTGTCTAACCTTGATAAGCAATATTGGTTTTCCAAGAAAAGGAAACTAGCATAATAGCGCTCCCTTATTGGAAGCATTTGACTATTATGTTAAGCTTCGAGCATTTGAAAACTCAAAGCATTTATTTTAACAAGACTATTATAGGTACTTTTGAATGTTAGAAAAATAAAGAGAGCGAAGCTATAGTCACAGACACAAGGCATAATAACTTGTGAAAGTACTGTAGTTCCTCATTCCAGAGCGATACTATGGAGAACAATGGGCAAGAAACTCCATGTGCAAGCTCGTTTAAAAATCAAAATATTGCTACAAAATCTTAATTGAGATTATGCATAAATAATTATGTGAGAACGGTGTAGAAAGACGACGATGACGGTGTGTGCTTTTGTTTTTAATTTTAATTAAAATCTTGTTAGTCTTTTCCACACACCATTTTTAATCAAACTTTCCTCTCGCAGGTCTGCTGGAAGAAATTTCATTTGAAATAAGCAGTACCTTTGTGCTCCTCTATTTGTTATGTTTTTATCCCTTTTTGTATTTTGTGTGTGCCTAAATAAAAAAATAAATAGAGACGTGCAAGTTAAGAGCGCCCAAAGTAAAAAGACAACAACAACTCAAAAATAAAATTAACTAGGCACTTAAGATATGACCAGTCCCTACTGACAGCACCCGTTCACGAACATGACGCAGCGAGTGAGGAGAATGCGAAACCTGTAATTATACAATTTTAATGAATCTTGGGGTGTAACATTACAGCCGAATGCTTCGGTGGGGGAACGCCTTAATGTAGCTACTTAAGTCAAAAGGTTATCAGTAAGGAGTTTGATTTATTGATGTGCTAGTTATCTAAATCACTCTGGCCGACATACGCAAGAATTGAATGGCCGTTTCCTAGTTATATTACACATAATTTATGTAAAAGCTATAACTGTGGTTGGTGTTCCATTTAGAGTAAGATCCCAGAGCAATCAGACATAACTTATTTTCACACGGATGAAACCTGAAGTTTTCAGTAGCGTCTCGTGTGCCTTGAATACCTACGCGCTTTGTGGAACTTGCCGAGTGACACCTGGGCAGGTACCAGGTGAGAAAGGTGACTAAAAATAAGAACTATTTAACTTAAATTCACATGGCTGATTTTTATATATGTCATGTAGAATATTATTTTAAAGTAATATCATATAGTGTCAGACACTTTTGATGGACCAGAGTTTTTGTCAGACGCTTTTAAGCTTGGATTTTGAAGCGCCTGACCGATATAGCATGGCAATATCCCGATCAATTAGCTTTAAGTATTAAATCATATGGAGTTTAGTATTATTTAAAGCGTCTGTAAAGCAATACGGCCGACGGAAAGTGTCTGGGAGTAGAAAATATACGTAAAAAAACTGCTTGGAGAAAATACGTGAAGTGTTTTCTCCAAGCTGTTTTTTACGTATATTTTAGGAATTATCCTTAAAAATAAGTCGCAAATACTCCCAGACACTTTCCGTCGGCCGTATTGCTTTAAAGACGCTTTAAATAATACTAAACTCCTAATGATTTAATACTTAAAGCTAATTGATCGGGATATTGCCATGCTATATCGGCCAGGCGCTTCAAAAACCAAGCTTAAAAGCGTCTGACAAAAACTCTGGTCCATCAAAAGTGTCTGACACTATATGATATTACTTTAAAATAATATTCTACATGACATATATAAAAATCAGCCATGTGAATTTAAGTTAAATAGTTCTTATTTTTAGTCACCTTTCTCACCTGGTACCTGCCCAGGTGTCACTCGGCAATTTCCACAAAGCGCGTAGGTATTTAAGGCACACGAGACGCTACTGAAAACTTCAGGTTTCATCCGTGTGAAAATAAGTTATGTCTGATTGCTCTTGGATCTTGGACTAATTTGTCTAACTATCGTTTAATTTCACCCTTTAAGTATTCCATATAATGCCTTTTATACATTCGTTCCGACTAACATTCTGAAAACTGGCAAAGTCTGAATACCATGTTTCGTGGATCTAGTTTTTTCATTTTTCATAATCAATGTTTGACGAAAATAGACCAAAAAAAGCAAATCAATAATGTGTTTTAATGTGTAACAAGGGTCTGCGAAATTAAAAAAAAATATATATACTCCAAAACACATCCATTTCTCGCAACACGCTTTTGTAAACGTACTCACATAATAATAAATTATTATTTAAAAACTACACCATAGATCAGACAATGTTCCCACAAAATGTTTGTTTATCTATTTGGCCGATATAACCACATCATAATATTGACTTAGGTGTCGACTCATCCGTACTTGAGGATGAGTCGACGACTTTCATTTTAAAAGGGTAACGTTTCATCAGCGGATGAAATATTTTGCGGAGACTGGTTGTCAGAATATAAGCTTGACGAGTTTAAAGATGCACTAGCAAAAAATAAAATAAATACATAAAATCGTTTACCCGAAAGAACTTTCCTTCAAAGAAAAGTTCTTTCGTGACATGAAAGTATACTGTCAAAACTACTCGTATGTCAAGAGTATCAAAAAAATAAGTAATGATGTCGGTTTGATCCCAGTTGCATTATTGCAGACTCGCTTCAATAATAATAATAATACGAGAAACAAAAACATTCTCAACTTTTTACTTAAATGAAAGTTGCATTTCCTACGATGTTTTTTGTATTGCTAGAATTGTAATTAATATGAGTACAATACACAGTAATGTAGTGTTATGATATAAATACAGTGTTTGGATGATTGTTACTTTGAGGCATATTTATAGGGAAAAGTGAATAGAAACGCAGGATTGCCTCACCATAGCCACAGATACTATAATACTAGCGTACCATAGCACACTATCGGTCTATCGGTAATGTTTTCTGACAAGTGGGTCTGTCTCCACCGATCCCGGGATCCGATTTGACGTATCACGGATCCGCGCGATTTGTCTCCACGGATCCCGGGATCCGTTTCAAAAGTAAAGAAAAAAAAAATTGTCTCCTCGGATCCCGGGATCCGTTTCTACAAAAAAGAAAAAAAAAAGTTGTTTCCACGGATCCCGGGATCCGTGGCTACAAGAAATAAAAAATAAAAAATGTAGAAACTGATCCCGCGTACAGAGTTAAGAAGTTAAGCATAATATTTTTCGAAACTTCTTTTTTCTACTTTCAAACGAAAAGAAGTTATTATTTAAAATTACAAGGATTGGTGTAGTAAAGTCTCACAAACTACCAGGAGGCCAGAAACATGAAGGAGGTATTGTCTATATTCTTAATAGGAATCTAATAATCAAATCTATAAAATTATATACCTTTCTAATACCATGCAGCTTTTTTTTACCTGGATAGTAAAGTCTTCGAAACTACCAGGACAACAGAATGGTGAAGTATTAGAGTCATGAAAAAAAAGTATAAGATAAAATAAAAGGACATTTAAAAAAAAAAAAAACTAACAGGAGGCCAGAATATGAAGGAGGTAGGTATTGTATATTGTTAATAGGAATCTCTTATTCAAATCTATCTATCTTTCCAATACAATGTTTTTTTTCCATTTTAAACAAGGACAATAAAGTCTTCGAAACTACCAGTAGGTACACCAGAATGCTGAAGTAGTAGTGTCATTAAAAAAAGGTACTGTATATTGTTTAAAGGAATCTCATAACCAAATCTCTAGTATATCTATCGTCCACGGGTACTTCAGTCCCTTCAAGGGACAACGAGAGGGAACCACGTGTACAAAGCAGTATACTTTTTTTCGAAACTGACTTAAATCAGATTTTCAAACGAAAAGATCACTTCTTTTCGTTTGAAAATCTGATTTAAGTCAGTTACCGTACGTAGTACCTACTGGTAGTTTCGAAGACTTTATTGTCCTTGTTTAAAATGAAAAAAAAAACATTGTATTAGAAAGATAGATAGATTTGAATAAGAGATTCCTATTAACAATATACAATACCTACCTCCTTCATATTCTGGCCTCCTGTTAGTTTTTTTTTAAAAAAAAGGTCCTTTTATTTTATCTTATACTTTTTTTTCATGACTCTAATACTTCACCATTCTGTCGTCCTTAGTTTCGAAGACTTTACTATCCAGGTAAAAAAAAAAGCTGCATGGTATTAGATAGGTATATAATTTTATAGATTTGATTATGAGATTCCTATTAAGAATATAAACAATACCTCCTTCATGTTTCTGGCCTCCTGGTAGTTTGTGAGACTTTACTACACCAATCCTTATAATTTTAAATAATAACTTCTTTTCGTTTGAAAGTAGAAAAAAGAAGTTTCGAAAAATATTATGCTTAACTTCTTAACTCTGTACGCGGGATCCGTTTCTACATTTTTTATTTTTTATTTCTTGTAGCCACGGATCCCGGGATCCGTGGAAACAACTTTTTTTTTTCTTTTTTGTAGAAACGGATCCCGGGATCCGTGGAAACAACATTTTTTTTTCTTTTTTGTAGAAACGGATCCCGGGATCCGTGGAGACAAATCGCGCGGATCCGTGATACGTCAAATCGGATCCCGGGATCGGTGGAGACAGACCCTGACAGGTCAGGCGCGCACTATGTAATTGCAACCCCAGTGCTATACAGTAGATATTTGAACACCGTGTGACACGGTTGCGTACATGCTCGTTTCCATACTTGGACTTTGTCCACCTAACAAGAACTTTTGTTTCAACGAGGACAAAGTCAAAAGTATACCTACGTACTGTGTTTTTTGCTCACCGTTCTGAGAGGCGTGAGATAATGCATGTTTGTTGCTCGTGAAATACAACAACATGTTGCTGCAACAATACTAGCCTAGAGTTATCTATCTATCTATCTATCTATCTATATAAATAAAAAAAAATTAAGTTCAAAAATCTAAAACCCGACTACTAACAAAATCGCGGTCTTAAAAGTAGAAAACAAGAAAATAATTCTTGTCTGATATTCTTCGTAGTCGCATGCCACTGATACCTCATGCTCCTTCATGGCGTTCTCATTGATACAGAAGTCAGCTGCTAATTGCCATTAGCAAGGTGGCATGCGACTACGAAGAATATCAGACAAGAATTATTTTCTTGTTGTCTACTTTTAAGACCGCGATTTTGTTAGTAGTCGGGTTTTAGATTTTTGAACTTAATTTTTTTATTTGTATTTTATTTTTGTGTGTACTTAAACTCTAATATAATACATATTTGTAATATGCTCGCCAAGACCTTTCATTTGATACCAAACTTGCTATGATTATCTCAATTTAATATTTTTGAGGTAAGTTTTTGACATTTAAATTCCGTCATAAAAAGAATTTACAAAATTTATATAGCCTATGTCACCCGGGATATTCTTACGAATCTATTGACACCTAATTTATTAAAATCCGTTCAGTAGTTTAGGCGCAACGGTGGAACATACATACATACATACATACATAGACTGCCAAAATCATTACCCTTCCTTTTGGCTTCGCCGTAGTCGGGTAAAAAGAGAAGTCCAGACTGACTGACAAAAAAAAAACAAAAAAACTCCTCCTTAAGAGGAAAATAAGATAGAAAGTAATTCAAATTTCACCCACTTCCAGTCAACCGATTAATCTGAAATTTTGTATACACTTTGGATTTTGGTGACAATACAATTATGTTTATTCATTATCATTATAAATTCAAGATGGCCGCCGCTACAAAATGGCGGATAATTTATGTTTTATTAATCCCATCAATATGGGTATCAAATGAAAGGGCTCAACAAGCAGAATACAATATACTATAAAAAATTGAAATCCAAGATGGCGGCCGCTACAAAATGGCGGATAATTTATTTATGTTTTATTAATCCCATCAATATGGGTATCAAATGAAAGGGCTCAACAAGCAGAATACAATATACTATAAAAAATTGAAATCCAAGATGGCGGCCGCTACAAAATGGCGGATAACGTAGGTTTTATCAATCCAATCAATATGGGTATCGAATGAAAGGGCTCAACAAGCAGAATACAATATACTATAAACAATTGAAATACAAGATGGCGGCCGCTAAAAAATGGCGGATAACGTAGGTTTTATCGATCCCATCAATATGGGTATCAAATGAAAGTGCTCAACCAGTATAATACAATGTACTATATAAAATTAAAATCCAAGATGGCGGCCTCTTTAAACAGAATGCGAAATAAAAACTAAAAACTAGAAAATAAAAAAATAGGTAAAAAAACTTTTTAAGTTAAACGGTTTTATGTTAAACATACATTGCAATGTTTAAGATAAATGTACTAAAAACCAAAAAATAATAAAACAGAAAACCGTGGGGCACGTCAATTGTCTACAATCGTTGATTAAAATAATAACAATAATAATTAAGTCGATAATTTGTAGACAATTGACGTGCCCCACGGTTTTCTGTTTTATTATTTTTTGGTTTTTAGTACATTTATCTTAAACATTGCAATGTATGTTTAACATAAAACCGTTTAACTTAAAAAGTTTTTTTACCTATTTTTTTTCGTTAATAGTTGTCAAATTTGTACACTAGGACTCTGTTAACAGCGATCTAAACAAGCAATTTTGAGCATTTTTTGAGGGTTCTAGTGCTTATATAAAAATAATTTATCACCAAAAAGGAAAACATAGGGGCATAGAAATAGTTAATATTTATTATTCTGTAAAAAACCATTGCTCTAGGGTCATTAACCAAAAAGAAAACAGGCGAGAGAGTTTGTATGGAGAAAAGACCACTCGCGTTTCCTCTTAACGCTGTCAGCAGGTAAAGTACCCAAGAGACTGGCAGCGTTGCCGCGTTGTATTGCAACACTATCCTCTGGCCAAAGAAAAAGCCAGCCCTTATTATAATATATATCCCTTAGCCCTTAATCATATATTATTATAATTAAAAACTATAGGATTACAACACAATGTAGGTCTGTACTACACGCCCCTGTCTACCCTCTTCATGTAATATGGGAAAATATGCATGCTGTAAAAGTTTTACAACTTAGATCGAGTACTGTTTTGCGAGCAAACCTGTCGAATTTTGAAGACGTAAAGTGAAGGTATTTTCAATAGGGCTGCGGCTTATCGGGGCTGCGGCTTGTCGGGGCTACGGGTTGTTCGAAAGAGATACCGCGGCCTCGACACAAAGGGCTAAGAAGAAACATGGGTGGTTTTTAGTCAGTAGAAGTCTGACACTCTCTACTGCCCCGAGCGGAAGGACTGCACCAAAAAATAAAGGTATTTTCAAGCAAAATGGAAAAACAGAAATATGCTGCGTCGGTGCTCTTCAGTAGATTCTGGAAGCGTCGGTTATGAGGTTCAGTTTTAGCGTCCGCTTCGCGATAAAGTTTAAATAGGAACTTGTCACGACTTAAGACGTTGGATTTCACTTTATTGATTTTTCTGGAAGTGTTTGCAGACCAACAGCTATACTAAAGTGGATGACATTTAGAATATTTCGTGTAAGACCTAGACGAAAAATGCACTATTTAACACTTTTTTTTTGGTCGGTGGTAAATCATCAAAATAATGACTCCTCCCACTCTGGGTAGAGTGGTAGGGAGTGTCAGACTTCTACTGACTAAAAACCCCCCATGTTCCTTCTTAGCCCTTTGTGTCGAGGCCGCGGTATCTCTTTCGAACAACCCGCAGCCCCGACGGGATGCACTATAACAATTAATTACTATTAGTAGTGAATGGACCTATGATTATTATAGGATGTATTTTGTAAATATTGTGTGATGGCTCTTAATTTAGTTTATCGATTAGAAACGAAAGAATTAGAGTTACTAACATTATTCTAATTATTTCAGTTTAATTTATAAGCATACCTTTTGGAATAAACTCAGAATATAAATGTGACTTTATTTTATAATAGGTATCTGCGTAAAAATAGACAATTTATTGTTTCTTATTATGTGTTATCGAAATACGTAAAATAACCCACTTCACTATGAACTCTAGCCGTGTATCGCCAGTCAGAATTTATTAGCGTTTGAAGTAGTACTCTGAAGTATTTATATCAAAAATACCTAAGAGTAGTGTTACATTCTACTGGCATCATTTATACCACACTTTCCATTCTTGAAATACGGTGAATAAAATTTTATAACGTAACATCACGCCAGCAACCAACTGAAATGACAAAGGTTGTACGTAATTTTTTTGCCAATTATATTATTTTTAGGTCCCATGTAATGAGCGGCCAGCGAGTCGCATCCGATAAGATATTAAGATAACATCCAATTCTCAGCACTTATCACCACTAACAAGGCAGTCACCATAATAGGCATGATGACAAATTTTGAAAAACTGGTTTTTCAGGTTCAGAAATAAATATTATATACAATGTATATCAAATTTCTGCTTAAAATGAGGAATCAATATGAAATAAAATGCATTTTACTTTAATTTTTTTGCATTTCCGCCAAAACGCTTCAATCTGTCATGGCGTCGCTTGTGACGTCACGTTCGACGTAAACATTGGCGGCTAGTACGGCTACAGTATTAATTTTGCATTGTTTGTGTTTTAAAAGTTCTAAAATATGAGTTCGAGACCATATAGGTGTTGTACAGTGCCTCTGTGTACTAATACAACTATGAAAAGCCCGGACAAGTTATTTATATTCGTTCCCTATGATAAAACAATACGAAATAAGTGGCTTAAACTTGCAAGACGTGATATAAAAGGAATATTGCCTAATACTCAGCTTTTCCTGGTTCCATTTTTGTATTTTCACTTTCTATTTTATTTAATATATTTATGAAAACAAACCAAATTATCCACTCGCTATTAGAGGGAAACTAAGAAGAGCTGTCATTGTAGTCGAACGTGACGTAATTCGCTCTGATTGGCGTTCAACATAACATGGCGGATTGTCGTATTTTGTGGTTTTATTTTATTAAAATATTAAATAATCTCACTCTTATTTAAAAAATAAATACGTTTTTTGCAATCCATAATTTACATTTCATTACATAGATGCATTACTTTAGTGACTTTTGTTTACTGTCATCATCCCTATTATATCACTTCATTTCGGAATAAAAAAGTATTTGGTGTTCAGTACGAAAAAATTCGCCACTTTCCTATAAGATCGGTTCAACTGGCATGGACAACTTCCGAACCGACTGACACTGGACAATGACAGATATTTCAGTAATATTATATGTAGAAGTGTTTGTATCCGGTGTCGTATCCGCAAATTCTACGGTTTCGCTGAACCCTTTACGAGGGATCGTGCAGCATCCGTTTCCGGAAACAGACGAATATGTTACTGTATAAAAGAACACTTTAGTGAAAAATGGTTTTGAGTGAAAATGCGAAGAAAAATCGTGGAAAATTGTAAATAATTATAATAATGAATGCTTCTGAACGTAGTTTACGATTTAATTACCTAATTGTTTTCATCTTCCGCTCTGTTACACCGTCGTCGTGACTATAAAGTCGGATTCATCAAAAAATAAAGAAAAGAGGCAGTTATACAAAACTACTACGCAAAGTAGGTAAGACTTAATTTTTTGAAAATATGGATAGTCATAAATCATGGCTGAAGTTGGTTGTTCGAGATTGAGTTTAGTCAGTTTAAATACTCATTATTTCTGGAAGTAGAAAAAATTGTTGGTCCTATTGGAAGCAAAGGATATAAAACTAGGTAAAAACTATAATACGAAAACTTTAAAAGCTTCTAGGTTCTATCTTATAGGTCAATGGTCATGATAATGAAACACCAAATACTATTATCTGATTTAAATTACTGAACATCACCACGGGACTGCCTCGTTGGTTTATTACCCGACTACGGCAAAGCCAAAGGAGGGTTATGATTTTGACTGGCTATGTATGTATGTATGTGAGTATCTCCATCTGTTCCCTCATCGAGCCCCCTAATCTACTAATCGGAACTCGACATATGAGGTATCGTTAGAACCGTCTTAATTGTCCGCTGAACATAGGCCACGTGAAGTGTCACAAAACTCGAAATGGCGCACTCTAGCGGACAAATAGTAAAAAAAGTATGAAACAAGATTTTCAGGATAGAACAAAAAGAAAAGCCGTAGTCACACGTTATAGGTAAAAAACCAACCCAAACACTTTAATACCGTGTGACTACGGCTTTTCTTTTTGTTCTATCTTGAAAATCTTGTTTCATACTTTTTCAGCGTCGGTTTTTTTTTTGTTACCCGGGTGACTGCTGATCATAAGGTCCTATTTCGATTGCCAAGTCGGACAGTGTGTTATTGGGATTTTACAATTATTTTTAAGAGTTTCCACTGAGTCAAAAGTGCCCAGTTAATGGCATTAAGAAACCTATGTCCATCAGTTGATGTCTTTCGGCTGAAATGATGATGATGATGATATATCTCTGCGTGTAGTTATGATCCCTACCTATCACCCACGTCACTCATTTTTGCCTTTATTCTATCAGCACTAGAAACTAACAAATCGAAACTTTATACAATAGTGATAATCCAAGATAGAAAGCCGTTTCAGCAATTTAATCAGCCGTCGGCTGTAAATAGCATACTACGCCCGACACGGAGTTGATATGTTTCGAAGTAATCGAAAACCTTGTGTCTGAGAAAAACAGATTGAAAACGCAATATTCGTAGCACTGTTGTTGACTATTTAAGCTGGTCTTGACTTCGTCTAGAGTAAACTTCGAAAGACATTATTTTGTTTAAGAAGGAGTTCGTCAATGCCGTGCATTTTTCTTCTGAAAAGTTATTTAGTTTCTGTTTCATAAATGTCAAGTTAAAATCTTTAAACATCATTTGGTAATTTATTCAATATTTACAAAGCCATGCCGAGAAAGCTTTTGTGCATATACGGCGGTCTTTGAGGCTTTATGTCGATATTCTTGTCTCGTCGTCGTTCACTATTTTTCTTGACGAACAATGCGGCCTCGTATTTGTGAAGACAAGGTAATGTTAATATTTAAGATAAGTATTAAAAAATGCAGATAAGTATTGAAATACAGGTTTAATATTTTTCAACACACTTGCTCATAAAGTGGCTATAATTTCATAATGACACCTATAATCAAACTGTGACTTTTTTATTGCTATTATTCACTAGTGAGCTATAGGGGTTCTTTTTTAATTTTATTGGTTGAGTTGCTATGTACTTAAAAAGTTTCGAAACAAAAAAGATCGTGTTCAATAAAAAAAAAAATGTACCTAGTGCTTGCTCATTACACGCAACTTTGAATTTTTAATAAATGAAACATTCACTCAAATAATATAACTTTTGTTTTCTCTGTAATAAGGAAAACTTTGAATTCCCCATTTTGTACTTAAACTCTATCCGCGAAAAGCCAAAAAGAAAGAAACCTCATTCTTTTAGTCTATGGCCGAACGCCATTGTTACAGTATGAGTGAATTACATGGTGGCGCCACTGGTCAAGAAAAAATGCATCGCTACGTCAAACTTAGTACATTTATTTTAGTTCCGTGTTTTCCCGCATGCACACATGCATGTTAAAGATGACTTTTTAGTATTATTTTCTTCACAAGTGTGTTAAAAAACGTCGTATGATACGCGTGTGTATTGATGATTACCGTCCTCGGCTTTCTTAAGACCCTAACCTGACGGCTCGGGTCTTAATGGCGCCTCAGCGGTAATCACCAATGTTACACACTTGTACCATAATGTACTATTATTCATAACAGATTACAGCTGAACAATGTGATAACTTAAATCGGTTATTTTATAAGACTTAATTTAATCTTTATTATGTTATCCACAATACCATTTCACGGGTTTTGATTACAACTACTTAGGCCACAAACTGGACTACATGAATACACCGAAAGAAAACGATAGGTAGGTACAAAGGAAATGAATTGGCTGGAAATTCAGAGTGTGGGCGACTCCCGAATTACAGATACCGTCTGTATCCGTGCATCAACGATTTTCCCGATACAGCGTAAGGGTGCTACATACGCGTACGAGTCGTCAAAAATTCGGCACAGCCGGGTGAAAAACTCAAACAGGGGATATGTTTCAGAGTATTTAATTGAGAAGTGTTGCCCCGGAAACTATGTGGCACTGGAAATCGTGCCCTGTCTGTCCTGTTATTTGCACATCACTGGAACTGATGGAAGCTACTGAAAGTGAGCAAATTTAGTGCCGATTTAATTTGAATTTGTCATTGATACACTAAGAAGAATCTATACTAATATTATAAAGCTGAAGAGTTTGTTTGTTTGTTTGTTTGTTTGTTTGAACGCGATAAACTCTGGAACTACTGGTTGGATTTGAAAAATTCTTTCTTTTGTGTTGGATAGTTCATTTATCGAGGAAGGTTATAGGCTATATAACATCACGCTACTACCAATAGGAGCGGAGCATAAATGAGAAATGTTGCAAAAACGGGAAAAGAAAATTCCTTTCTGAGAGCTTCCGTTGCGTGCGCTGCGAAAACGGTTTAAGTTACGAGAATATCATGTATGAAGTAATTATTCGTCTTTAAAAGTTCTAAAAAAAGTCCGCGACAGCATCTGTCTATCTTTTAAGATTGACTCACTGTAACCATTTTTTATTATTAAAATGTTAGGTTAAAAAGTATTATTTTTTGCGAAGCTTATTTAACCCATATGGTATTAATCTATATCTAAATAAATGTGTTCGTTAGAACGGAAATTTAATATAGAATATTTGTGCTCTTTACTCTATACAGTTTAAACAAATATCTTAGAAGATATCGCAATGTAAAAATACCCGCGCGGAAAAATAATTACGCGGGTTGCGTCGCAATGTAGGTACGGGGGATTCTGGCTGGCCTCCGGGAAATTCAAATTCAAAATATTCACTGCATCATAATGTTTACAAGTAGGTACAGAGTGTTATAGTATATTTAACAGTAAGAGATAGATTTTATAGTAATTCACACTTTAATATAATCTAAGCTAATCTAAACCATCTAAACTATTGTAATAAATAGGAAAGATAAGATTTTTTGTTTGTTACGATTTAGCTTAATAATAATTAATGTCGGATAGTCGATCTAACGAGAAAGGTTATAGCTATAATTATGTGACGCAGACGAAGTTGCGCGGGTCAGCTAGTGGAGAAATATGATAGAAAATTGTATTCTATACCTATGTGATTTCTCATTTAAATCAATTGGGAAAAGGACACATGATTAAGGATGACGTTAGTTAGAGAAAAGTTTGAATTATGGTATTATCAGTGGCGAATATTCCACAAACTAAAACTAATTTCTGTAGTATGCAATATGACAGTCGTGCATCTCACCTGTACAACAAATTAAATAAGGAACTACATTTACACACCAAAACAATGTATGAATGCAAAAAGATTATAACTGAATGGATTAAACTTCTCACCTATGAGGAAACCGAGGCCCTCTTGCAACATGCATCGTAACTCTGTCATACACCAACCAGTCACTCACACAAACACACATCTCACTCACACACACACATACATCACACAACACACCCCACTCAATTATCTCATCTACCACAATAATATACATGCACACCACTACGGAACTTGTTTTTTATATATATGTACAATAATTATATTATAACTATTTATTGTATATATATACTAGATTTATTGTTGTAAATTATTTTTAAATATGTAGTTTCATAACAGGCATTTTGTTTAACTTTTTTTTTATTTTTTTATTATAGTTTTTTTAAATGTTTTCATTAGATAATAAGGTCCAAAATTGTTGGTACATCACGTAAATTAAAGATTTGGAAGAGCGAAGTGACCTAACACAGGCATTTTTTGTCTAAAAGGTCACTTCTAACACTAGATGTAGTACGTATCTTGTGAATGAAAAATAAATTATTTGTAATTTGTAATTTTGTAATTTGTAATTATGCGAACCCGTCCCGAACTTGGTTCAACATTATAATTTATCTGTACAGCCTTTTCCCTGTTCGGCTCAGCTTCCAGTTTAACCGGATGCAGCTAAACAGCGACTGCCTATTAGACCACCACAACCCAGTTAGAACTAGGTAATGCTATACTCTTTGGTAAAACTGGTTGTCAGACTTTAAGGTTGCACAAGCCAGTCATTCTTCCATACAAACGTAGTATGGTTATTACTCCTCTGGTTGACGGTGTATTTTCAAAATTAAAAAAATTATCAACTGGTCTTGTCATTATCTAGGTCTATAAGGAAGCAGAATGGGAAAAAAAATATTGGTTTGGAAGTTATGAGCGTCGAAACTTTCATATTTTAGCACCAATTTTAACCATCTTTGGGCGTAAATAAGTTACGTATATAGTACGAAAATTAAAAAGTGAAACCATACAGACATAGATTAGTTATTAAAGAATTCAAATAATTTTATTTTGAACAGATACATTAAATGAATTTTTCATGGTATCCATACTACCAAAGGTCTGCATAGAAACAATCGCGCGCCCGTTTTAGTTGTGTCTCTTTCGCTCCATGCATTTCGCTCGTGATGTCGGATGAAATAGCATACATTTTAGCCCAGCCCACCAACTAGTTCGTGCCGTTGGCTTGTTTACCCTTAAGGCCACTGACTACTTGTAATGACTGCCAAAGAACTATATTTTATGTGACAGCCAGGACCAACGGCTCAACATGTTTTCCGAGACACGGAGGAAACTCGGGATTTAATGGGTGGTCATCGATACCCGGACTAACCTAGGCAAGAACGGCTTAACCTAAACGTATACCCAAGTAGCCGTCATCTTAATTAGTCAGCCATGAAGTTCTCTCTCTCTTTGAAATCAAATTACATCAGTAATTAATTCCACTCAGCATTATCTTTCAACAAACCGATCCGAAAAAGGTGTTAGTAGATAGCACCCCTATCAAACATGAAAGAAAGTAACATTGTTAGCGGGAATTATGAGAAATTCATTCTCTCGAACTATTGATAAATACATTCATTGATAAGCAATTAGTATTGAATGTTACTGAAGCTTGCTATATTTCCCGTCGGGGCCGCGGATTTTTGTCTAGATGACGTGGCCTCGGCGCAAGGGCAAAGAGGTAACATGGGTTCGGTTTTTAGTCAGTAGAAGTCTGACACTCCCCTTCGTTCTGCCCAAGAGCGGGGGGGGGGGGGTCATTCGATGATTTTCCACCCACCAAAAAACATAAAAAGTTTGCTTTATTCGCATTGTTCAGATTGTTTTTCTTTGCTCATTGAGATTTTTAAACAGCAATTTATGAATACTGACGGTACATGAAAGTTTCCGTGTTTCTACATGGGCGGATATTGCCTATTTGGTACCTACCTCCTATGACGAGCGTGCCATAGGCGAGTCGTATATCCAGCAATGAACTGCAGATATACGCGATGATGATGATATAATTATAAAATATGATGATGACGTTTTCGGCGTCATCGTTGATAGAATGTCACTTTGCTTTGAATTTATAGTTCGTATACAAAAACTTTACGGCGTAACATTTTTATTTGTATGTCTAATACAAAAAAAAAGTTACGCAGTAAAGTAGTAACTCTAAGTTACTAAGTTACACTCTTTTTATTTCAATACAGACTTAAAACTGTTTTTAAGAAAAATAACGATATGTCGTAAATGTTTTTTTTTTATTAAATTAATTTTGTCATCATTACCATTGGACTGGACGCCACTCGGTTTAATTATTTAGTTCGATTTTTCAGCCATTTATTAGCGAGTTCTAAAATAAATTTTACTGATTTTCAATTTTTCGAAGTCCACTTAGTTAAATTATAACTATTACCAACATCATGCAACTTCTGCGCTTTAGTAATGTATGGATTAGTAATCGATGACTAGAAATGAATATATTCCAGCTGATAAATAAAAAGTAACTTAGAAAACTCCTAATGCGCACCAAAAAGTTGAATACACACCACTCAATAAATAAGACCCTCAATGTTGGTACCTATGTTTAACAAATAAATGATTGTGATCCTAAAAATAATCAAATTCTAACTTACATATTCATAATTCAATTTATGTTACTTTTCCAAGATCCGTTTATCATATGCACGAGAACCAACAGTCGGCAAAGACTAAATATAAACATCGAATTTCCAAGACTTCGATACAAAATGAATACTATTCGAACATGACATCTTGACACTTGATTGGCAGCGATGCAATATACGAATTATTAAACCGTACATTTCTAATTGTTCTTTCTATATTTGGCCGTCCGGCCGCCAACAAGTTTCTACGAACGACATTGATGTCTGATAACTTAATAATACAGTAAGACGAATATGGCATGGTTTGTCCGACACTATTCATTCTACATACTTTGATGGCAACCTGAATATTTTATTATCTAATTGTATGGCTTCGAGGATGTTTTGCCAATTCGATAAATGCACTGCATTGTACTCGCTCATAATGAGCGTTTTTTTAACCGCTCTTGTCGTTTCCAACCTTTTTTTAACCGACTTCAAAAAAAGGAGGGGGTTATCAATTCGACTGTTTTTTTTTTTTTATGTTTGTTAGCTCATAACTTGCGACTGGGTGAACTGATTTTCATGATTCTTTTTTCATTTGAAAGCTGTTGCTTCCCGTGTGGTCCCATTGTCACCATTTCAATATCTGATGATGGGATCTTGTAGAAATCGGGGGAACTCTTCAATAAATAACAGCAGATTAACCGCGATTGTTGCTATAGCATAATATCTAAGCATTGTTTACGCCATCACACAACATAATTTATCACGCCTGTACTCACTACAAAGGTTATAAAAACTATTTGGTGAACATATTCTGATGAAGAACTTCGGAGATAGACAACGGAACTCCTCAGTAGATGATAGCAAATGGACTGGGATTGCTGAATTCTCATGTCTGTTTATTGTTTACACCAGTTCATAACATAACATCACGCTGGTACGTTGTGAAGGGGTAAGCACATGTGAACCACTAAAACGTGAAAAAATAAAAACTTTTTTACAAAAAATAAAACCGACTTCGACAAAAATAAAACACAAAAAAGTGAAAAATAAAAATCAGCTTCTGAAGTCGGTGGCAAAACATGAAATCAAACAAACAAAAGTCACCGACTTCAGAAGCTGATTTTTATTTTTCACTTTTTTGTGTTTTATTTTTTTAGAAATTCGATGTTTATATTTAGTCTTTGCCGACTGTTGGTTCTCGTGCATATGATAAACGGATCTTGGAAAAGTAACATAAATTGAATTATGAATATGTAAGTTAGAATTTGATTCTTTTTAGGATCACAATCATTTATTTGTTAAACATAGGTACCAACATTGAGGGTCTTATTTATTGAGTGGTGTGTATTCAACTTTTTGGTGCGCATTAGGAGTTTTCTAAGTTACTTTTTATTTATCAGCTGGAATATATTCATTTCTAGTCATCGATTACTAATCCATACATTACTAAAGCGCAGAAGTTGCATGATGTTGGTAATAGTTATAATTTAACTAAGTGGACTTCGAAAAATTGAAAATCAGTAAAATTTATTTTAGAACTCGCTAATAAATGGCTGAAAAATCGAACTAAATAATTAAACCGAGTGGCGTCCAGTCCAATGGTAATGATGACAAAATTAATTTAATAAAAAAAAAACATTTACGACATATCGTTATTTTTCTTAAAAACAGTTTTAAGTCTGTATTGAAATAAAAAGAGTGTAACTTAGTAACTTAGAGTTACTACTTTACTGCGTAACTTTTTTTTTGTATTAGACATACAAATAAAAATGTTACGCCGTAAAGTTTTTGTATACGAACTATAAATTCAAAGCAAAGTGACATTCTATCAACGATGACGCCGAAAACGTCATCATCATATTTTATAATTATATCATCATCATCGCGTATATCTGCAGTTCATTGCTGGATATACGACTCGCCTATGGCACGCTCGTCATAGGAGGTAGGTACCAAATAGGCAATATCCGCCCATGTAGAAACACGGAAACTTTCATGTACCGTCAGTATTCATAAATTGCTGTTTAAAAATCTCAATGAGCAAAGAAAAACAATCAGAACAATGCGAATAAAGCAAACTTTTTATGTTTTTTGGTGGGTGGAAAATCATCGAATGACCCCCCCCCCCCCCCCCCGCTCTTGGGCAGAACGAAGGGGAGTGTCAGACTTCTACTGACTAAAAACCGAACCCATGTTCCCTCTTTGCCCTTGCGCCGAGGCCACGTCATCTAGTACAAAAATCCGCGGCCCCGACGGAAAATATAGCAAGCTTCAGTAACATTCAATACTAATTGCATATCAATGAATGTATTTATCAATAGTTCGAGAGAATGAATTTCTCATAATTCCCGCTAACAATGTTACTTTCTTTCATGTTTGATAGGGGTGCTATCTACTAACACCTTTTTCGGATCGGTTTGTTGAAAGATAATGCTGAGTGGAATTAATTACAGATGTAATTTGATTTCAAAGAGAGAGAGAACTTCATGGCTGACTAATTAAGATGACGGCTACTTGGGTATACGTTTAGGTTAAGCCGTTCTTGCCTAGGTTAGTCCGGGTATCGATGACCACCCATTAAATCCCGAGTTTCCTCCGTGTCTCGGAAAACATGTTGAGCCGTTGGTCCTGGCTGCCACATATAGTTCTTTGGCAGTCATTACAGGTAGTCAGTGGCCTGAAAGTCTGACAACCAGTTGTGCCAAAGAGTATAGCATTACCTAGTACTAACTGGGTTGTGGTGGTCTAATAGGCAGTCGCTGTTTAGCTGCATCCGGTTAAACTGAAAGCCGAGCCGAACATACTTGGGAAAAGGCTGTACAGATAATGTTGAACCAAGTTCGGGACGGGTTTTATTTTTGTCGAAGTCGGTTTTATTTTTTGTAAAAAAGTTTTTTTCAGTACCGGGACTTGTAAGGCGGTATGCATATAATAATGTAGGTAATAGTTTGAATAGAAAGTGGAAAATTAAAGCCCACCCCACCATTGATATTCCAAGTTCCATGAATTACTAGTGTCAGAATTGTATAGCGTCCTCCAAGTAAACAGTTTTGCTCATTTGCAATGAACATAGTCAGTTTACCCTCGTTTCATTGATTGCATTCAATCGCTGTGATTTACTTAATAATTCCATTAAAATTATTGTTCTACTTATACCAGCTTGCCCCGGGGTGTCACAGATTGACAATAATGAACAAATTGACGTGTATTACAAAGTAACTTGCTTGAACTACTTTTCAATTTATAGGCATCGATTTTATGATTTCTGATTTATTTGGTACACACGGCTACACATCAAGCTATACAAAACCAGTATAACCTGATCGTTCATTGTGCGAAAAGATCTAGTAAAGTGAGGCCAAGATTAACTGGTTTTGTATAGCTTGATGTGTAGCCGTGTGTACCTCCAAAATAATTTACCTGCACAGTTCGTAAAAATCCCTTTTTAAACATAAAAAAGTATTCTTTCTTTATCCTACATGATGTGCCAATAAAACGATTGCAATAAAGAGTTAATGTAAAAAAATACTGTATGTGTTTTATGTTTTTCCGGCGACGGCAAATTTTATTTCTGTTTGTAATCAATTAAAACAGACTTGTGCGGTGCGCCGGCTTGTTTGAATTTAATTGGACTGAAACCACGACCAATATTTATTTTCACCTGTAGCCTGAACAGCAAAAAAATATAATAATATGTGGTGACCATACCTTGATGTAGTTCAATTTTAATTTTAAAAATAACTCATCATCTTCACCTGTCGGTTTCTAAATATTTGGTGATCGGATTGCAGTATAAAACCAAGTCCTACTTCCCTTTTTGATACTTGTTCATATTTTATTTTAATTTTAGTTCTGTAAATTGCTACTAATGTTAGTCCAACTTGATTTTCAAATCTAGTATTTTGCATAGAGTGAATGTCTACCTGACCGCCACAACCCAGCTAATAATTAAGACTATGTCTGAATTTCGAGCTCTGACTACCCGTTTACGATTATTTGTGGAAGAATTTATATATACGCCGCGCGCCGGCGGATACTGGTATTCTTCATTTTGATGTTGGTTGGACATGATGGAAATCTTAAAATAACACTCGGTGGTGGTTCATTGCACTGATATTTACTGGTAAAATAACTTTAGTGACATAATATTATGGGATGCTCACGATATCAAAGGATTTAAATTAAATTATCAACATGACGTAGTGGGGTTAGTAAAGCACAACTGACTGTTAGCTCCGTCCGCCATTGGCTCGTGCCACCAAATCGACGAACTGTTCTTCGTCATCTCTTACTGTTTGTCTTTATTTTAGGATTTATTTTAGATAGATTTAAGGAAGATTTAAAACATCAGACTCATAAAGCTATGAAAACAATGTCTATAAAATTATTGATATTTAGGATTTAAAGTATTGTATTTACAGGTTCCCGTTGGTTTCTTTCGTCATATCGTTAGCAAAAAACGTTTGGCAAATTATAATAAAATTATATTTGCTGATTGCAATTTAAAACTTGGTATTATAATAGCAAAAGTCTTTTCTCTCAGCTGTGGTACAGCAGGAGCTTGATCGTACCAACTGATTTACACGCTAACAATTTTTTCAATTAGGCTGTTACAGGCATTTTTAAATAGATAATAGTTGCTGAAAATGTTCGGAATTGTAACAAATTCTAATAAATATACATTTCAGTATCTTACATTGAAATTACATAGTGTATCAAATAAATCATAGTTATTAATAAAATATTACACATCAATTCTGAAAATATAGTAGGTACTAGGTGAAATAATAACTCGGAGTCCATTTACGTTAGTACTTTTAAAGACCATAATAATATGAAGGTTAAATTGAAAAACAAAAGAAAGAACTTATAGTAAAAGCCATAAGGCGTAATATTTTGTAAAAGTACTGTAATTAACAGTAGTTGTCAATTACCATTGACCAAAGCGCAGATGTCTATGGAGAAGAATTTTATTGGCCAGGAACTCTATGGACACGGTTTTAAAATTAAATATTGAGACAAAATCTCTTGCGCTTACAGAGAAAAAGCGCTAGTGATTTACCGTATGCCTAAAAAGTGACGTGAAAATTCAAAGAAGCGGGTCATCATCATCATCCTCAGCCTATAATGTTCCCACTGCAGGGACTCAGGTCTCCTCTCTAGGAGAGGGGCTGGCTATAAACCACCACGCAAGGCCAGTGCGGGTTGGTAGATGTCACATTTCTTCGAATTTTTTGGTTCTAAATAAAACGCTAATTGACACTTCCAGTGACCCAAGGCTTTTGCCTTAGCCATAGGCTAAGTCTTGCCATACAATTAATTACGTGACAATGTTGGCTGATAGCGTTGATGAGCAGTTTTAGTAAGTTTAAGTAAATGTAAGTTTGTTTTTTTTTTACAATAAAAATCATCGTTTGGAGGCAGGTAGGCAGGGTCATGCCAAATCATGCACTTGGCCGGTTTTTATACATATTCGAGAAACCGTTAGAAGAGTGAAGTTTTATAGCACACAGAGAGAACTGTAAACAACTCCTTTTGATTTTATTTTGACAGTTTTAATTTTATATTTTCTCATACTAAACCGAGGATGTTCTACTTGAATGCTAGTAAAATAAAACCAGAAAAACTGTGCGCTCGAGTAATATTCGTGTTTTCGTATTTTTAAAACCGTAACTCCTAGTTTTTAAGTAATGAGTCTTTTCAGCTTGGTATAAAAGTGTATGTTAAAAAATTAAAAAAGTCGTTTGAAATACAAGTTTTTGACCTTCAAGAGAATAAACGAAATAGATCTTACTTAATCATCGTTATGTCATCATTACATTACAGAAAAGAGAATCGACTGTCATGGTATGGGCATGTGATGCGGAGGGATGAATCGCATGTGACTAAAAAGTGATGAATATAAATGTGGATGGATGGAGTTGGAGAGGGAGAGGAATACCAAAGAAAAGACGGATGACTCCATCCGTCTGAGGTGTGAGGAGTGATTTGAAGGAAAAAGGAATAAATTATAACGTGACGACTGACAGGGCAGAATGGAAGAAAAACACGTGTTGTGCCGACCCCAAACGACATGGGATAAGGGCAGGAAGATGATAATCGTAATGTCTGACATTACCTACGTTTAGAATGCAGTTTTTTTTTGCAAAAGCGTCCTGCTTTTGACTTCGATCACACCTGATGAGGTATTATGATAATACAAGCTTGCCCAGAAGATGCCTATTCACTTCACGGTCCACACTTTGTGGAGCTTAGTTTATAAGTTACTCACCTTTTTGGAATAAAGATAAATAAATAAAATAAATAACTCTTGTTTTGACAGCAAATAAGTTAAATGTGGAAAGGTTAAATTAACAGATAATTTCTTTAGATAATTACACCAAAACCGTTTCATTAAACTTTTGGCAGATGTCTCAGCTCAAACGGCTATGCTAATCCAGTCATAAGACTCCTACAAGATTAATATGGGGAAATATTCCGGCTGCCTTACTGTACGACAGAATGGCAAGTGTCCAAACACATTAAGGGCGAGCTAGTGTCTGTGATTGGGCTTTACTTCAACCAATAGCGGGATTAATGATCGGAAAGTCGATGAACTTCGATGAAATGTGCTGTGATTTAGTAAAGTAGTAGTAAGTCTTTGATTTTATAGGTTACTGGAACAGATTTATTTCGTTTGGCAGCTTTGGTGTTGGCTGGTTTTTTTGTTGTTAAAGTGGGTGGTGTCATAAGAGTGTAGCCATGCAAACCTTCATTCTAGATAATTTTCGCAAATTTATGAAGAATTCTTAATTCAAAATGTCATATATGTGTTATTGATTTGTTTAACATTATTTCATTAGCAATTTAATATACCAAGGTAATAAAGAGTGCGCTATAATATGCCAGAGCGTACAATATTTTGTAAAACAAAAAGGCAATTAAATCAAATGAGCAAATAACCCTCTCTGCTAGGCCTTTCCAAAAAAAAAATTTATGGTCAGCGGTGTTTAGTTTAAAACCACGACTTAAAAAAAAATGGCTTCAAAATTAATTCTTGGGCACCCTGTACATTGCAATTTTGTAACTGCTCTTTACATATTTTACTATGTTCGAAACTCTGTTCCAAAGCAACTTTCCTCATTAGAAATCTGTTCATACCTACGACGGTCCGGAACTATCACATTTATATTAATATTTCAGTCACTACAGTTTCAGTCTCGGAATCAAAAGCCAAATGAAATTCGTCAGGCATTCAGGATTCCAATTCATGAAGTTATGCACAGCGCTGCAAATGAGAAGCAAAGTATGAGTGGCACCTTGCCGGCGACATGATAAAGATTCAAGATTTGTGAAAAGCGAGACATTTTACCCCGCAAGACATATTTTACCCCGCAAGATTTTCCTTATACACCTGGAATTCTTTGAAGAAAATATTTATCGGGAAACTTGCAGTGCTTGCAGGCTTACGTACGTTCTTAACGTTTAACTGCCTCGATGGTCTAGTAGTCGTAAGCGCGACTGCTGTGCATGAGGTCCTGGGTTCGATTCCCGGATCGGACAAAAAGTGCTATTGGGTTTTTCATTAGAAATTTCCCAGTAGTAGCCCGGAGTTTGGAAGTTGGCGGTATAGTACCCCCATGCCTCGGAAAGCACGTTAAACCGTTGGTCTTGCGCCTGATCTCTCTCCGGTCGTGTCGGATTGCCGTCCCATCGGACTATGAGAGAAAAAGGAACAGAGAGTGCACCTGTGCCTGCGCACACACGAAAACGCGAAAAAAAAACTGCGAAAACGGTCAGGAGGACTATTATATACGTTCTTAAGAGCAACAAGTACCACCGACCTAGACACACTGGACAACCTTACGCTTCGACATGTCAAAGCTTAAAGTTGTCCAGTGTGTAAGTGAGTTCTGAGTGGTCAGTGGGTAAAATTTAGTACAGTAACATGTGACTGACATAATCAGCTTACATGGTAACCCTCTAATGGGTTGTCAGATGAAGTGTGAAGTTCTATGACCATTAAATTACAGTTCTAAGACATGCTTGTTTCTGTTAATAATTAACATCGTTCAATATAACTTTGCTACCAACATGAACTGCATATACCAGTATATCGTGTGGTGTGTGTGTATGTGTTTCATCAACAGTGTTTCCGATAATGCGAAATGGTGCGACTCAATGAACATATTTGTTAAACGAAACCTTTTACAGTTTTTCACTGAAAAAAATTATATTTTTTCGGAAATTTTAACAAAAATGTCAAAAGAATTACATTCGGTCCGGAATATATTATTGTAAATTTTTGTCTTATTGTTAGATTGAGGATTGATCGAAAGAGTTAAAGCGCTGTCTGATGATGTGAGTAATACTGCAAATTTTTCAGTCGTAAAGGCGAAAAATGTTCTATTTTATTATCTCCCGATAATATAACTTTAGTTTCAATATTATTTACTTCGACTGTGAACAAGTTAATGTAAGGTATCATTCTGAACACAAACACAGCTGCAATCTCTTTGAAATGATAACAGGCGGCCATCTCTATCCACCTTATTGTTTAGGTAGATATTTATAGCAGCCCATCATAGTAATTACATATAGCCCACAAAGCACAAAGCTAGCGATAGAAGATAAGCAATCGACTACGTCCTGGTTTGTCCTTTGAGATGCAATTCAACAAACAAAGGTGTAATGTTAGGTACACCACTGCCTAAAGCTTTGGCGTTTACTGTTTTGGAGGTAAGCCTTGTGGATGTAATAAAGTGCAGCCAAAGAGATCGAATAATCCTACTCTTCCGCTATTCTGTTCTGATTAATTTCGTCTGATTATTTAAATCGTTTCTCTGGGACTTCGTCGAGCTTCATTGTCTTGGCGATTTTCTGGTGGTCGCCACTACAGCGGTTTGGGAATAGTGTGGCGGACTTGTCCCATAAACCAAAGAGATCTTTGCGCTGCCGACAGAAAACCCGTGTTGGCAAATTTTTGTTTCTTTTTCGTAATAACTTAATAAGTGGCCCTTGGCTCAGTGTATGTTGCCAGTTTTCGTTAGGACTGTATGACAGTTAAATTTCTAAATAAACCTTATTAAAGACTGTTAAGTAGTAGGGTAGATCTAACTTCGACAAAGAGGTCGCCCGAAGAATCCATCTCGGATGTACAGCGTTTGGGAAACTACGCGACATCTTTTCGTCTAATAAGTGTGTTGCCAATGAAGACTTATGGCACAGATACATGGTCCTTAACTGCAGCTGGCCTCTTAGAGAAGCTCAGAGTCACGTAACGAGCCATGGAGAGAGCTATGCTCGGAGTTTCTTTGTGCGTTAAAATCAGAAATGAAGTAATTTGCCGAAGGAAGACCCAGGGTCACATAATTAACTCTCAGAATATGCAAGTTGAAGTGGCAATGGGCAGGCCACATCGCTCGAAAAACCGACAATCGATGGGGAAGAAAGGTTCTCGAGCGGCGACCACGAACCGGAAGACGCAGCGTGGGTAGGCCTCCCACCAGGTAAACTGACGACATCGTGAGTATCGCGGGCAACCGGTGGATGCAAACGGCAGGCTGCCGTTCTTTATGCGTTCTATGGGGGAGGTCTTTGTACAGCAGTGGACGTCTTTTCATACAAAAGGTTCTTTTAAGTGTGAGCGTTCAATTACAAGAGACCACCGCATTCACATAAAACTAGTTCTTAGCTCAGATGATGAAATAATTAAAAAACATAATAGTAAAATGCATTTGATGACAAAACATAATAAGTAATAGAATTTTGTTGTTCCTCACTTACAATTATTGTTGTACATTTATTGTAGTGGTCAAATTTGTTCACCAATACACGTCTACGTAAAATGATGAGCAATGAAATAAACAGGAAAGCAAATAAACATTTCTAAAGGACGTCTCAATATACATTATACTCGTAAACAGCACTCAATGATAAACAAATGCTAGAGTGAGTTCAACATTACTTTATCTTACGCGCACTTGCCGCCGGTAACTTCTAGTGTACTAATTTTAGTTTTGGCAAGCGCGAAATTTCCTAACTTTTCACAATCACGGTATTGAGGCAAATATGCTATGCTATGCTGCTGCTAGCAGTTATGTTAAAAATTGGGGCTCTAACATAATTATTCCCTTTATTTATTATTAAATAAATTTTGTACATTTTTAAATATTTCTTACCTTTAATCTTTAAGTTTAAACCTGGTACATTTAACCTACAATATACTACGCAGTTTCGAAAGTTAGATGCACAGTTTGTTGTTTTGCCCAAAGGTGACACTTTCTTTCTGACATTATTTCAGAATAACTTATTATCTGGCGAAATAGAAGGGATATTTTTCAATCCTTTTGTAGTTTTCAAATAAACAGTAATTGTGCCTGAAATTCTAAATAAAATACACAGTTTCAAAATATTACTAACGACTCCTCAGACTTTAGAAACTTACCTCATATCCCAAAAAAACTTCTTAAATAAACTAAGGTATTTAAAAATCAAAGTATAAACAGCAAAAATAAGCAAGAAACTTTCCCAATCCATGTCTACTGGCTTAAGAAAACAGAAGAGAAAAGAAAATACTTAACTTATTCGAAGAAAACTTTCACTGAACTTTTTTTAATTGAGAATAGAGACAGTGGAAGAAGTAAAGTAAATAAAAAAAAACGATCACACACGTTATCTGGATTCCAAGTAAACATCTCGCGAACCTAGGTGATTTCCGATGCGGTAACATCTGGAAAACTATCAGCAAATTTATCGGTTGAAACAGCGGTTTGCGCGCGAAATCCGGAGGGCAGAGAGACGACCGGTCACAGCCTCGGCAAAATATTTACTGCCTTCTCCAAATGAGACAAGAACCAAGTTGGGCCGCGCATGCGTACTAACGTCCCTATACGATATTTAGTGACGAAACTGGTGTTTTAATTAATAATTTGACCATAATGATCTTCTGTTTAGCTGTTCTAATTGTGTTGTATTTATAACGAGCTATCCTTTTAAAAGTTTATAAAATTAAATAGAATAGGTATGGCAAAAAGAATTACCACGTAAGTATATTTAAAGGTCATAGCAATTTCAGGGGTTGTTTGCAACTTTTTTCAAGAATAACGTTTCATAATGATGTAGGTACTGTAATTGTGGTCGTCAACCCTTGATTTGAGGCTGGTTTTGTGGTTGATTCACTAAAATTTCACCGTACTATGACTATGTCATGCGTATACGTTTCTGTTTTCAATTTTATTGGAAAACGCGTAAATCTGACTTGTATCTGTACATAGAGTTTTATTTTTGATAGACTTACCAGCCATGCAGCTGATGAGTCAAAAAATACAAAATCATCATGACGTCATCATTGGCAAAAATGCATTCAGTACCCCTTCAGGGTAATCTTTGTTCAAAATTTCAAGCTTGCAAACTGTGACTTAAAGCGTTGTCTATGAATACATTTTGATCACTACTACTATCACTATTAACCACTATCCGACTATCAGACTACTAACCACCTGTAACGACTGCCAAAGATTTATATGGCAGCCGGAAAAAGCGGGTTAACGTTATTCTCGAGGGAGAAAACACAGTATAATTATAATGGGTGGTAATCCACGGTACAACCTAGACAGACATATTTTAACCTAAATATTGACCCGTGTGGCTGTTTTTATAAAGCGACTGTTAATCTCAACTAACAAAAATTTTATAGAGGTAAGTTAAGATGTAGAGGGTAATCTAAGGAATGGAATCAAAAAATTATACAGAAAGCCTTCTATATCGATGAAGTGAAAACTACCACAGAAAGCCTTCTATATCGATGAAGTCCATCTTAGGAATAAAAAGGCTTGAATAAAACTGCTTTAATTCAAATTAATTAACGAAATGACTTTGTTTAAACTATGTATATAAATACTTTTTATATGCAAACAAGTTTAAAAAAAAAATTAACTCTTTTGACCTTAAAATGTAAAATGTATTAATGGGTTATAAATATCTGCCTATCGTTTCGGTGGTAATATTAGAATAAAAGATACATTATAGAGCACATTGTGGGTCACATGCGACTGTTGACCATAATTTTTGGCCTGGGTTTGATTGGCTGGCCTAGGTTGGGCAAAGTGTCATTGAATATTTCTATCAAGAATTTCTCCCTATTAAGTATATGAAACACGAACAAGACTGGCGAAATGTGAGTGTACTATTAGGTACAGTCACGAGCAATAATATTTATACACTTAGCAAAGTTTAAACGCGAATTTCTCATTAAATAACGATTGCAACTATGAGATGTGACCTTTTTTTTTTTTGGTGGGTTGAAAATCATCGAATAACCCCCTCCCCGCTCTTGGGCAGAGCGAAGGGGAGTGTCAGACTTCTACTGACTAAAAACCAAACCCATGTTCCTTCTTCGCCCTTGTGCCGAGGCCGCGTTATGCCTTACGATAATCCGCAGCCCAGACGGGATGAGATTTGACCTTAACCTGGGTTCCAAAACAATATTTTCGTGACGTAATATGAAAGTAAAATCAATACAATAGGTGAAAATTGCCATTAAGTATTGCTAAGTGTTTACATATTATTGGTGCTGCTGTTATTGATGTGTATGTGAATTACAATCGTGATTTTATGTTATGTTATAATAAAAGATGTGCGTGAAGAGTTATAAGCAAGTTGCCTTCTTACCCATGGATATGTTGTTACGCAAGCACTCGACCGTAACATCGCGCATGCAATTACACAAAGTGCCACGAGGATGGTATAGTACCATCATGCGATACCCGGTGGATATGGATAATTACTCGGTATACGTAATCGATTAACACTTACCTCGCTTTTGTTCGATCGGCATAGTTTCGCCAGTTGTTCGCATGAAATACCGATTTTGGTAGACTGCTTATCTGAGTAGCTCGCGAATAACACCCCCTCGGGTGATAAGAGGTTGGTCCGTGGAAAATTACCATCCACTCATCATCATCAGGGAGTCTGGGGTCTCTACTAGAGGGATGGGCAATAATCCACCAGGCGGGCCCAGTGCGGATTGGTAGATGTCCCATGTCTTCGTATTTTTTTGGATCTAAGACATGCCGGTTTCCTCACGATGTTTACCTTCACCGTTTTGAGAGCAGTGGTGATGAAATAAATTACACAACGTAATGCGCCGGACTGGGTTTCAAATCCACGACTCACTGTTCGTAAGCCGGGGCCGCCACCACTGGGCCACCACTGCTCTGTGAGCATCCACTATATAACGAGCTTTCTCCGTACCTCGGAAAGCATGTTGAGCCATTGGATTTTAAGTATATTATACATTAGACCTGACCTGAAGAAATTATTCTTTAGTACCACCACCACGTGTAGGATATCATCAAATGACAATAGTACATTAGGGTACAAGTGTATAAGGTTGGTGATTACCGCAGAGGCGCCATTGAGACCCGAGCCGTCAGGTGAGGGTCTTAAGAAAGCCGAGGACGGTAATCATCAATACACACGTGTATCATACGACGTTTTTCAACACACTTGTGAAGAAAATCTATATATATAAAAGAAAGTCGTGTTAGTTACACCATTTATAACTCAAGAACGGCTGGACGGATTTAGATGAAAATTGGTAGGGAGGTAGCTAAGAACCAGGAGAAGGACATAGGATACTTAAAAAAAAAAAAAAAAAAAAAGGCAAGGTAGTAGGGTAGGTAGGGTAGGTAGGGTAGGTAGGGTAGGTAGGGTAGGTAGGGTAGGTAGGGTAGGTAGGGTAGGTAGGGTAGGTAGGGTAGGTAGGGTAGGTAGGGTAGGTAGGGTAGGTAGGGTAGGTAGGGTAGGTAGGGTAGGTAGGGTAGGTAGGGTAGGTAGGGTAGGTAGGGTAGGTAGGGTAGGTAGGGTAGGTAGGGTAGGTAGGGCAGGTAGGGCAGGTAGGGCAGGTAGGGTAGGTAGGGTAGGTAGGGTAGGTAGGGTAGGTAGGGTAGGTAGGGTAGGTAGGGTAGGTAGGGTAGGTAGGGTAGGTAGGGTAGGTAGGGTAGGTAGGGTAGGTAGGGTAGGTAGGGTAGGTAGGGTAGGTAGGGTAGGTAGGGTAGGTAGGGTAGGTAGGGTAGGTAGGGTAGGTAGGGTAGGTAGGGTAGGTAGGGTAGGTAGGGTAGGTAGGGTAGGTAGGGTAGGTAGGGTAGGTAGGGTAGGTAGGGTAGGTAGGGTAGGTAGGGTAGGTAGGGTAGGTAGGGTAGGTAGGGTAGGTAGGGTAGGTAGGGTAGGTAGGGTAGGTAGGGTAGGTAGGGTAGGTAGGGTAGGTAGGGTAGGTAGGGTAGGTAGGGTAGGTAGGGTAGGTAGGGTAGGTAGGGTAGGTAGGGTAGGTAGGGTAGGTAGGGTAGGTAGGGTAGGTAGGGTAGGTAGGGTAGGTAGGGTAGGTAGGGTAGGTAGGGTAGGTAGGGTAGGTAGGGTAGGTAGGGTAGGTAGGGTAGGTAGGGTAGGTAGGGTAGGTAGGGTAGGTAGGGTAGGTAGGGTAGGTAGGGTAGGTAGGGTAGGTAGGGTAGGTAGGGTAGGTAGGGTAGGTAGGGTAGGTAGGGTAGGTAGGGTAGGTAGGGTAGGTAGGGTAGGTAGGGTAGGTAGGGTAGGTAGGGTAGGTAGGGTAGGTAGGGTAGGTAGGGTAGGTAGGGTAGGTAGGGTAGGTAGGGTAGGTAGGGTAGGTAGGGTAGGTAGGGTAGGTAGGGTAGGTAGGGTAGGTAGGGTAGGTAGGGTAGGTAGGGTAGGTAGGGTAGGTAGGGTAGGTAGGGTAGGTAGGGTAGGTAGGGTAGGTAGGGTAGGTAGGGTAGGTAGGGTAGGTAGGGTAGGTAGGGTAGGTAGGGTAGGTAGGGTAGGTAGGGTAGGTAGGGTAGGTAGGGTAGGTAGGGTAGGTAGGGTAGGTAGGGTAGGTAGGGTAGGTAGGGTAGGTAGGGTAGGTAGGGTAGGTAGGGTAGGTAGGGTAGGTAGGGTAGGTAGGGTAGGTAGGGTAGGTAGGGTAGGTAGGGTAGGTAGGGTAGGTAGGGTAGGTAGGGTAGGTAGGGTAGGTAGGGTAGGTAGGGTAGGTAGGGTAGGTAGGGTAGGTAGGGTAGGTAGGGTAGGTAGGGTAGGTAGGGTAGGTAGGGTAGGTAGGGTAGGTAGGGTAGGTAGGGTAGGTAGGGTAGGTAGGGTAGGTAGGGTAGGTAGGGTAGGTAGGGTAGGTAGGGTAGGTAGGGTAGGTAGGGTAGGTAGGGTAGGTAGGGTAGGTAGGGTAGGTAGGGTAGGTAGGGTAGGTAGGGTAGGTAGGGTAGGTAGGGTAGGTAGGGTAGGTAGGGTAGTAGGTAGGAATAATCTATATTATGTGACGCAGACGAAGTTGCGCGGGTCAGCTAGTAATACTAAAAAGTCATCTTCAACTTACAGTTGAAACAAGTTCTGTTTTTTTTTCCACAATAGCGGGAAAAATTAATGCGCGCGCATCTACAGTTCTACCAACTTCAACAGTTAAAACAAGTGCTGTTTTTTTTTTTCACAATAGCGGGAAAAATTAATGCGCGCGCATCTGCGGCTATCGTTTGACTGGCCTGTTGGTCTAGTGGTTAGTGACCCTAACTGCTATGCCGGAGGTCGTGGGTTCGATTCCCACCCAGGACAAATGTTTGTGTGATGAGCACGATCATTTGTTCTGTGTCTGGGTGTAATTTATCTATAATATGTATGTATTTAGAAATATATAAGTATGTTTATCAGTTGTCTAGTACCCATAACACAAGCTCTGCTTAGCTTGGGACTAGATGGCGTTGTGTGATAGTTGTGGAATATTATTATTATATTATTATTATCTACAGTTCTACCAAGTTATCTATGCAGGCGGGAAAACACGGAACTAAAATAAATGTACTAAGTTTGACGTAGCGATGCATTTTTTCTTGACCAGTGGCGCCACTACTGTAACAATGACGATCGGCCATAGACTAAAAGAATGTGGTTTCACTATTTTTGACTTTTCGCGGATAATAGAGTTTTAGCCACGGACAATTTTTTTCTTTATTACAGAGTAAACAAAAGTTATATTATTTGAGTGAAAGATTCGTTTATTAAAAACGTATAAGTTGAAATTATCTATTTAAATTCAAAGTTGCATGACATGGGAAAGCACTAGGTACATTAATTTATTTTTACTATTGAACACGATCTTTTTTGTATCGAAACTTTTTTAAAAACATAGCAACTCAACCAATAAAATTTAAAAAAAAACCTATAACTCACTAGTGAATAATAGCAATGAAAAAGTCACAGTTTGATTATAGGTGTCATTACGTGCCTAATTGCGGTGAAATTATAGCCACTTTATGAGCAAGTGTGTTGAAAAATAAGATAAATAAGTATTTCTCGTCTAACACAACGTCCACAATCTGCGATCGGTTTCTTTACAGTACTCTAAGCTTTTTCTTGTAGCGTTGTCCGTCTAGTCGGAATTTGTCGCAAAAATATTTATGTACTACCAGGATAAAATTACCCTATGTCCCATTGCAAGCCTAGCTAGATATGAATGAAAAATATAGAAATACGTCTTCCTTTGATATCTTCTCTGGCTCTAACGGTCAAGCATTAAAGCGTGAACAGAAAACAGACCGACCGGGTTTCCTTGGCATTTATATTTTTCATTGAAATAAGGTTTGTAACTGCAGGAAAATCTCGAAAACTTGTGACGTACAGTCAGCAGCACCAATATATACACCTAGTAACGTTTAGGAGCAGTTTTTGCCTACTGTATTGATTTCTATTTTATGTTACGTGACGTAACTTATATTTGAAATGTAAAGTTATCATGAAGAAGGCATATTTCATAGATGAATTCGTTATTTCACGACGAAATTCGAGTTCGAACTTTGCCAAGTGTATACATGTTATTGGTTGTGACTGTCATCGACCCCATAGGTGCTAAGCTCGCGTGCGGATTGTGGCTTACCATTTGTCATAGGTATATTTTGTTACACGACTGCCTAAAAAGAGTTCATGTATGTATGTTTGTGAGTTTCTTTATTCCACCATAACTTCTAAACGCCTAAACTAATTCTGATGTATGTCCTTTTTATTATCTCTGGTGTTATAAACTAGTGAAAAAAAGATTATTAAAATTGCAATAATTTGGTTTTCAGTTTTCCATTTTCGGATACAATCACGGTACGCATTGTTCGTATTCATCACGGAAATCATTCGACTTGTTTTTTTTTAAATTCTTTGTTAATTTTTTTTAGTTTACTTTTTGTCATGACAGGTGTGTTTTTTATTTTTTTCTTAGTATTGGGAAGATCTTACGTTGATTATGCTTATACTAATTACTTACTAAAGACAAAGTTACCGTCGGGGCACATTGCTCGCAGAACGAATGGCCGATGGGGCCGGAAAGTTCTGGAGTGGCGACCGCGAACCGGAAGACGTTGCGTTGGAAGGCGGGAAGCCTTCCATGAGATGAGGCCTATGTCCAGCGGTGGACATGTCTAATTCTTTTGGCTAAAATGATGATGATGATGACTAAAGACAATCAGATAGGTTTCTATCTTTTAACAACTAGTGAGTGCATGGGTTCTGATTTTGATTCAAGGTTGTGGAAAATGCATAGAGATGTACTGTTAACACCCTTTTAGCGTTTACACGAAAATTACGTGATTTTCAAAATGTGAATAAGGTAGGTGGGTAGTTTATATAAGAGCTGTATACAGGCTATAAAAACGTAGTTGAGCAACGACGCCGCTGTGCGATGTGTATACAAAGTAAGCACTGCAAAACGTCGCAGTGGTTTTATAGGGTTTATAAGACCCACAGCATAACCATCATCATCTACATAACTAACTACAGTACACAGAGTTATTTAATGATTACTTAAGCCTTCACTTAGTAAAGATTAGACCATACTTTTGTATAACAAAACTGTCAAAACCTTTACTAAGCGATGGCCTAAGTAATCATTAAAGCTCTCTCTACTGTAATAGTCGATGCCATCTGAAAACACGAGTTTGGTCAATAGTATAGTAATAATTTGTACCAAAATCAATAAATATTTTATTTTTTTATGTGACAAGCCCGCCACACTATTCCCAAACCACTGTAACTCCTGTTAGCCAGAATCAACAGTGGCGACCACAAGAAAAGCGCCGAGACAATGAAGCTCGACGAAGTCCCAGAGAATGATTTAACTGTCTTGGATCCCGCAACGAAATTAATCAGAAAGAATAGCGGAGGAGTAGAAAAAAATAATAATATATATTTATAATTAACGAGGAACTTCAATCTCTATTTAACTTTAGGTAAATAATTATAGTCGTTTGGGTCGATCTCTAGGTTAACCCGGGCTTGGCTAAGTTGTATCCATGAATGGGATGGGTACCTAACCACCGACAACCGAATTTCGTCGTTAAAGGGGTCCGTAAGGCTGTGAACAAGTCTTTCTTTAGGGTATTACCCTGCATTCAGTAACACTGGAAGTCGTTCATCTGCCTAGCCTTTTCCCGAATATGAGTTTATTAAACATTGCCTTCTATTTCTCTGTCACTGCGTCTTTAAAAAAAATGTTAGTAGAACACACGGTGTATTTCGTTCACAAACGGTAACTACCTCACTACTCTCACAAACGCCTTTTCTTAAACTTGGGGGTGCTCGGTCCCCATATCGATTCCATTGTCCCGTTGTAATGGGGGACGATAGCATCACTATTTATTGGCGACGTTTTTATTTTCAGGAAAAAAACTGAATTGTTTGAAGAAACCCCATTCACACTTAGTGCTTGGCCAGACTGCAAACGCGGGCGCGGGGCGGGCGCGGCGCGACAAACTTAAACGTATGGAACTTCATTTGAGTGTCCGTAGTGGGCACGCGGGCGCGGGAAGCGGCGCGGGCTACTTTCCGCGGGGAGCGCGCGGGCAACTCGTGCCATAGCTAGTTCATACAAGTGGCCGCAGTGAGTGCGCGGGGCGGCAAGCGATAAACTGCGCGGGAGCGGCGTATCTCAAACTTTAGTCTGCGCCAGATAACCAGATAAATTGGATTTATTTATTTAGCTTTAACTTTTATAAGTTAAAGCTTAAGTAATTAATCTAATTATTTATAATTATTTATAGAAGTATCCAATTAATTAAAATAACCGAATTTTTAAATTCTTACCAAAAAAATTTTTGCTTTTTTTTTGCTTCGGCGAAAGTTGTTATTTTTTTTTATAACATAATTTTCTATATTTTGTAATATGTAGTCAAACGTATCCATTGACATTCTTGTATATTCAAAAAACTTTTGAGGTTGCTCTCGCAATCTTTCATACAGTGTGTAAAATTCTCCTTCATTTTCGCTGGTTAAATTAATTTTATTAACTCCATTTTTCACTTTTAGTATTTGCCATTTAAAGTAAGAATTTTCCAATAAAAACAAGTCTTCGTCATCCATATTATATTTTGACAAACACTGGACGAACAGTTGAACGCGACAACGCTCGGAACGAAATCGCGGTCCAGTGCGGACAGGCAAATCGCGCGCGTTCCCGCACCCGCGCCGCTCCCCGCGCCGCGCTGCCAGTCTGGCCAAGCACTTAGGACTGGTTACCTTTTAACTCGTTGAAAAACAAGACAATCGTTTTGAATAAAGTTGTAACCGAATTCAAAGCAGCAGTTGGTCCTGAGAATCGATGAGGTGAGATTTATAACAGTTACGATTACAGAAATTTCAACAATATTAATTACAGACTCTTGTTACGTATGCAAACTATAAAGTATTCTGCCCAGTGCCCAGTACACCGCAGCATACCATGACTATGCTAGGAACGTGTCGGGCACAATGATCATTCTTTGTATTGATAACTTTGAAGCTATGCCCGCTAGATTATTCCGTTACAGACCAAGACCGCTGCGCGCAATATTCTCGCCGGAAATTGTTTACGCTTCATGTGTGGCAATCTTCGGTGACGGAACGGTCGAGTGAACATAATTATATTTGTCACACTTTTCAATACAATGAAAAACCGTTTATACATAAACGCGCCCTCGGGCGATTTCACTCATAACTGCATAAAAGATTTATTTAAACCTAAAAAAAAAACTACAATAAGCTATAGCTACTACGTATAGGAATATTTTTTTTTGTATATGAAGTCCTCTTTCATGCCATTATACAATGTTCATGCTTTTTACATATTATATCAGAGCTCGTGATTGATTTTTTAATCTTGATTAAAGACTGCATTGTATACGAGATAAATGTACTTGTTAACTGCACTTCACTGAGTGCCCAACCAAGTTTAAATTTCAATAAACAAGCGCTAGGGGTGGTAAAAATCCACCCCGTATGGAATTTCCATTTCGTAAATAACTTCAATTTATTTGTTGTTTCGATAAAATATTGAATTATTGTGCTTGTTTCGAATCGTACTTGACCAGTTTTTTAAAGCTTTTATTTAATTTGCAATTTAAAACGCAATGATTGCACTGTTTTGTTTGTGTACAAATATGTAACACATAGGTACAATACATTGCAATTATTGCGCTTTAATAAACAAAATATACAATTGTAACTGAATGATAACACAGTTTTGTTCAACCAATTAAACTGAAATATTGTTTGGATGACGATACGTTTTTAAAACTAAAGCCAAAACTACTGAACCGAAACGACCATTTAAATGAAATTTGGTACACCTTATAGTCTAGAGCCTGAGAAAGGACATAACTACTTACTAAAGCCAAAAAAAGTTGAAATGGGTTAATGAAAAGATTAGTTTTGGTAGCGGTCACCGACGTCGGTCGCGATAACCAACATCCACTGGGGTGAAACCGCGGGCATCAGCTTGTAATGCATAACAACTTTTTTCAAAACGCTCTCATTCAATTTGTTGATGCCACATTCGAATCTATTACAAAACAACCACTATTACACTCAACAGTGTTGCATGCCAAAAGGGACAGACAAACAAAGGTGGACGGATGTCCGCAGCTGCATCCACAATCTATTCTTATCGATTTCACTGAACTTTTGGGGTAGGTAACTTTCAGTCTACCTCTCCGGATTTATGACATACCTAGTCAGTCATCATCACTGTCACTATCTATTATAAAACAAAGTCCTCCGCCGCGTCTGTCTCTCTGTCTGTCTGTTCTCGATAAACATCATGCTGTTTGCGGCAATGGATAGAGTGATTCTCGAGAAAAGTTTAATCATAATATATATTTTTTAGAAATTCAACCCTTATGGGAGTAAAATAGGGGATGAAAGGGGTTTGGGATATTTTAAGCCGCAGGTAAAAGCTAGTACACAATAAAATTGTATTCCAGGCAAACTTATTTGGTACCTTCGTAAAAGATAAAGGATGTTCGTAGCTTGACGATCACCCATCCAATATCAGGCAATCCACGCTATACCTGGAACCCAAGGCAATCCACGCTATAAATTTTAGTACTTCGAAAGAATTTCAAATTTTCAATCTCACCTCTCAGGTCACATACTTACGCCAGTTTTATCGGAAAATTCAGAAATATTAAGACCTATGCAAGGCGTTGACCCTGGCTTCGGATTATTAGCTTGCATTTTGTCATAATTTAAAATCAGCTTAATTGTTCCTACGTCATGTATATGTCGCAGGGATATGATAAAATTAGGTTTTTGATCAAAAACCTAAGGGATTTGATCAAACCACGGAGGAAGATAAAAAAACAACACGGTTTTATCATTTCTCTAAACAAATCTAGTGATTTGATCAAATCCCAGTAGTACTCCGTGACGCGCGCTCGCTTCGCTCGCATATTATATAACACTAATTTATCTTCTGTCCCCAAAGTGCCGGGCCTCCGCCGTCCTCCTTCTTCGGCCTACGGCCCGGTGCCCATGCCGCCCGTAAAGGATATAAAATGTGTCATCTTCCGGTTTTTGATGAAAAACCTAGGCTTTTGATCAAAAACCTGATTTTATGAAAAACCTGCGACATATATACGTATATTGATCCAACAATCAATTTCTTTTTATTTAAAATCCAACTTCTTTTGTTTAACCCGCCGGTACTCGCGTCTCCTTTTATTTCATGAACAGTCGCGCGAGGGTCGAAAAGACCCAGATTTTGAATGTATTGTTTTTAATAACTTAATTAAATTTCGGAATTATTTGTTAATTATTTAGAAAGAGGGTAACAAAACAAACTTAAAAATAATAAATGTTCATTATTTAGAGAAAAACAATAATATAAATCACCAAATTCAAGAGATCACTGCTAAATCTAACTTTTTACGATGTATGAACTAAAAAACAACTTTAACTTTTTTTATTTAATCTAAAACATTAAAAAAAAAACATTTTAATTATCATAAATATCAACAATCTTCTCAATAGTGCAACAATTCAGACTGTCAGAATGTTGAAGATAAACTCGTTGAGGACAATGAAGTTTCTGAGCCTGAAAATTTATCAATATCCAAATTTTCTTCAATTTCTGCCAAAATTACACGTTCAAAATCTCCCCCTTCTAATATATCTGCTATTCTCTTGTAATTCAAACGATTTGACGACATATCAACGAAGAAATAAAATCAAAATAATATTTTTGTAATAAAAAATACACTAACGCATTACGTCGCACAAGGGTCGAAACGACCCATACTCACTTTAAACATCCGTAATTTCCAAATGCCGCACGGGGACTGGCTGAGGTGGGGTGTGCAGATAGCCTGTGAGGCTACTTGAAGGTACATAGAGCGACGACACGAATGATCTAATACAAAAACAGTTATGGCACAAAAACTAGAGTACTGGGTCTTTTCGACCCATGCGCGAGCACCCGCGGGTTAAATATTTAATTAAAAGTATCATACAAAATATAGAAATTAACTTTTATTTGTATGAGATTTGAATCAGCACGGTCCATTTCATTCATAACGAAAATATCACAGCGCCATGGAGTCAGATCGTTGTTTACTTAGACTGTCGAAATTGATAACCACAATCATGACTTACCGGTGCAGTATGAGACGCTAGCCACCCAAGCAAACTCAAACTCAAAGTATTTATTTCAATTAGACCATTACAGGCACTTTTGAATGTCAGAAAAACAAATAAAACGAAGCTACAGCCACAGTCACAAGGCGTAATAACTTGTAAACGTACTGTAGTTGCCCATACCCTAGCGTACATCTCTACGGAGAAGAACGGGCAAGATACTCCATGAAGAATCAAACGATTACATCTAATTATTATATGAAAGGTATCGTCATAGTTATATACCTTGCTTTTTGTGCTTGACTCATGATGAACAGCGAATAGCTCATGTTGAGCGGGCGTGTATGTGTGTGAAATGTCTGTTTTGTAAAGGTCAGACAAGCAGTCACTCCACGTGAAATTCTGATAGTCAGCTGTATCCGGTTAGGCTGGAAGCCAACCCAGAAATAGCAGGGAAATAAATTAATTGAAAAATAAGTTATGTGAAAAGCTTTTATTGGAGAAGGTCGTAAGTACCATTTATATGCTTTAACTGCTTTGTTGGTCCTGTCCAGTTCAGTCCAGCATGCGTGACTGCTGACCATAGGTTCTGTTTTCGATTCCCGGACCAGGCATAGTTTTATTAACCGACTTCCCAAAAAGGAGGAGGTTCTCAATTCGATCGGTTTGCTTTTTTTTTTTCTATGTATGTACACCGATTACGCTGCGATTTATAATCCGATTTACGTGATTCTTTTTTAGTTTGATGCGGAATAGTTGCCATTTGGTCCCATGAAAATTTAGCATGGTTTGGCCCAGTACTTTTCATTTTATGACCATTTTTTAAATAATTTATGAACGTTTTTCGTTCGTTTTTTTATGTGTGTTCGCGAATAACTTCGTCGTTTATGAACCAATTTTGATGATTCTTTTTTTTATTGGAACGGAGACATTTCAAGAGATACACAACTAAAAATGAAAAAATCAAGACTTCAGTGTCACAGAGTCTGGATTTGTGCCTGGTTAATGGCACTAGGCTCGCCCGTAATTATGAGACTTAAACCTAACTGGCGAGATGTATAGGTGTACTATTAGGTACACCTCCGCGTAATCCTTCAGAGATTACAATCGTGTAATGTTATGTTATGATGTTATGTTGTGATACTTTTCAACCGCGGCAGGATAAATAGTAGATTTTACAACAAGTGCACAAAACGGACCATTTTTATCCGAGACTTTTAGCAGCCCGCAGCCGAAGGCGAGGGCTGATAGTAATGTCGAGGATAAAAATGGTTTTGTGGACGAGTTATAAACTCTGATTTTCACTTCGAATGCGAGGAAATAAAACAGTAGTATAACATATTTCTTTAATTAAAATTCAAAGTAAACAGGCTTCTACTGGGTAAGCTCGTTCCATCGTCGACATCATCTCTGCCCTTAGGGCAAGATTGAAGTCAAGAGCAAGCCCATTTATAATAAACAAAAATAAAAAAAGTAAAATTTGTACAGTTTTGAATACTGCAGGAAATTGTTTTTTTTTTAATCTTACGAAATTGATATTAGGCTTGCAGACCTATACAGCCTACTATTCTTAATTTTGTAACAATAATTTTCATTAATTAATTTAATAACTTACCGTACTTGGATTTAAATTTTAATATCTTTTAAGTCTTAAAGAACACATACGGGGCCGCGGATTTTTGTACTAGATTACGTGGCCTCGGCGCAAGGGCAAAGAAGGAACATGGGTTCGGTTTTTAGTCAGTAGAAGTCTGACACTCCCCTTCGCTCTGCCCAAGAGCGGGGGGGGGTCATTCGATGATTTTCCACCCACCAAAAAAAAAAAAGAAAAAAAGGCAAATAAATTAAAGTAAATATTATGAAATAACAAATTCTATCTATGAACTTCTTATTGTGTTTGGCTGTATGGCTCATTTTCTTTGCCTTAATAAAGATACATAATTTATGAGTAGATACGTTAATGCCCTTGTGCACAAAATTCGATTTTGTGCAGCCTATATCCTGCACAAATAAGCACTTTCAGAGCATGAGAAGTGAAAATTCAATTTTTCTACATAACTCGAGTCTGTGTCTAACATGGCAGAGGTGGGGGTGGCAGAGATACGAGAAATACCAGCAGAAAGTTCCTAAACTTTCTTCAATATCGGAAACACAAGTTTTGTTACTGACATGCCTCGATCTATAGTTCACTTATTTGTAGGTAACTGTGAAAGTTTCACTGAATGGATAATGCTATTTTATGTGAAAGTTAGATTTGCATTCCTTTATACTTGTTGCAATTATATCATTGTAAGAAATGAATGTTTTTATAGAAACCATGTAGTAGAACTGTAAATGAACATTTTTCGTTTATGTGTATCGCGAATAACTTCGTCGTATATGAACCAATTTTGATGATTCCAACCAGGACCTGGTGATGGAATCCCAGAGAAATCGAGGTCAACCCTCAAATTTCATAGGCACGTGTTACGTGTTTCGTGCTTTTTCTGACGCTATACAAGTATTCGCATCTAGCAGTCATCACTTCATGTTGATAAGCCTGAAATACACATGCTTGTTTGTTACTAGGTAGTATTGTCATGTGTAGCATGCTTTCCGAGTATGCACATTATTTTGCTCTAAAGCAGACTTTAGAGCAAATGTGCACACTCGGAAAGTCAGTCAGTTCTTAAGATGACATAACATCACGCCTGTAATCCCCGAAGGGTTAGGCAGAGGTGTACATAATAGTACACCCACATTTTGCCAGTTATGTTTAAGTCCCATGTAATAGGGGGCGAGCCTATTGCGATCAACTGGGCACAAATCCAGACTCAAAGGCTGCTACTGACAAATTCCTGATGGAAAAATCCGATAGTCAGTCTTTTAAAGTTCAATCATTTATAGTATTTTTTTTTTCGGTTGGTGGAAAATCATCAAATGACCCCCCCCCCCGCTCTTGGGCAGAGCGAAGGGGAGTGTCAGACTTCTACTGACTAAAAACCGAACCCATGTTCCTTCTTTGCCCTTGTGCCGAGGCCACGTCATCTAGTACTAAAATCCGCGGCCAATTTTATAGTCTTGATTTGTTCTTGAGTAGACGATGCAAATTTTATAGTATTTTATCTTATAACACAATGTAAGAAAGTGGGCCATAAATGGCTAGTTATATTAAATAAGGAGCTACATGTTCATTCTTTGTAAAATTAAAACAGTTTTTTAGTCCGCTACGGTTATTATATATATTCCATGATAAAAATGGATTTGAAGTATTCTACGCTCTATATCCGTTATATTTGATCCACGAAATCCGAGCAGTTGATACAACGTGACAGGCGTGAAAAACAAACAGACTATTTTATTTCTCACGGACTACGGATTTGTTTTGAATATAGGGTGCAAAGTTTACTCTAGGCAGTGCATTTAAAAAATACACAGGTCGTTGACTGCATCTGATGATAGCTACTTTTAGCGCATACGGCATCCGCTGGTCTTAATTAGGTGTTATATTAGACACAGTACAGTCCCTAGAGGCCCAAAGGAGCTTTACCGGATAACAAAAGCGAGAGTCAAAAGATGATGAAATAAATTCTTGCACGAAATTGCGATCCCAGAAAAATGGTGCAATAGTTCGTCAACAAAGAATTAACAACTTACCCAAACATGTATGCTAGAAAACGACTCAATATAACGCACTCATTTTACTGATGGATGTCTTGAATCGTACGGGAGTCGCGGAAGTACTAGTGGTTTTAAGAAAGGTCCGTTTGCACCATGTATTAAATCTTGCGTATTTCAGTGCCTTACTTAGTAGATGGTACCTTGGTGACCTTTCTGTATGAGCGTGGACAAGGCTAAAGGAGCATTTATATTAAGGATACTAGGAGACATTTTGCAGTGTCGGCGGGGTTTATGCATGTAAATAGTACTGAGAAGACTGACAATAAAAAAAAAAAAAACAAAAAAACTTCCGAACTATAAGTCTTGTTTGAATTCGATTTCCACTTTCCCAGGTCAAGCTAAATATTATTGGAACTTTTCAGAAGCTCTAGTGCCCGATTGATTGCAATAGGCATGCTCCATTTTACATGGAACTCTAAGGCGTATGTGGTATAGCTAAACGATAGCTCGACTGTGTTTTAAGATGATAATTTTGTCTAAGAAAGAAATTAAAACAGAATTATTTATTTATTTATTTTCTCCATCATACGACTATCTTTACAGAGTTTCCTAAAGGTAAAAGGTATATTTTATTATATTTATTTCATCATTAATTATAAAGTCACCTCTGCTTAACCCTTTGGGAAAGCAAGCGTGATATAAGTTTTTAAACTGACATGGTCACTGACATTACTATTAATACTGTAAACGGGATATTTACCATGTTTTGATATTGTTGCGAGTTCCCGATATTTCGGCGCTGTTACAAGCACCATGATCACGGATAAACTGAAGTCATTGCGGGTGGATGTTTATGAGCAGACAAATCGGTCTACCCTCTTTCTCGTTCGTTTTTTGCGCTCGGTACCACTACCATTGTCACTCACTACACGATTCTGTTCCCGACTGATTTGTCTGCTCATAAACATCCACCCGCAATGACTTCAGTTTATCCGTGATCATGGTGCTTGTAACAGCGCCGAAATATCGGGAACTCGCAACAATATCAAAACATGGTAAATATCCCGTTTACAGTATTAATAGTAAGCAAGCGTGATGATTCACGTTACTTAATAAAGACTGAGGCGTTCTTTCTCAACAAGGAAAAGACATACAAAGTTAGTTATTTGTGAAACGTTGGTCATTTGCACTGACAGCCGAGGTGAGCTAGCTGCAAAGTTTTTAACGGTTCATAAAGCAACTTTGTTGCGTTATCCTTATGTACCACGATATATATGTGCGATATACTGCATAGTGCCACGTGTTTTCATTAAGTAACCACAAAACGCGAATTTGGTATCTCACTCCGTGGTCGAGTGGTTTAGGCGTTTGCTTAGATACGTAACACCCTTATATCGTAGAACTTATATCGCTGTTTTATTTTGTGCCTGGCTGTACTTTACGCATTATTACTGAGAAAACTTTTTGTTTCATTCGCGGTTCGAATAAACCCATTCAAATTCTTCTATGGTCGTTTCACGCCGCGTTCCGAAACAGCCCATTCTTAAGAGCTCTTCTGCGTTTCACACCGCGGTCCGAACCGCTCGTGGTGCGAAACGACGAAAGACCCATAGTGACCTGGTGGTCGATTCCCACGGGAAGCATTTAAAAGTTGTTTCCAGTTTGGCTAGCACATTCCTTGAATTACCTGATTGTCCGATAAAAAGATGATTCCGTGCTTCAGAAGGTACGTCTAAGCCGGTGTTCCCGGCCGCCAAATGGTGGTCGTCAAACAATATCAAAGACCCTTGAGGCGGTTTAGAAACTCTGACAGTAGGGTGTGTGTGGGTGTGGTTAGACCTTACTGCCCACACGATAAAAAAACAATGTATCAGATTAAAAAAAAAATTATCGTGTGGGCGTAAGTACATCTGAACTGCATTCAAGAGCTGTCTGTGTATATTTAATATAATTTTATTTTATTTACACCACAGCAATAATGATACTGTCAGTTTTTGAGTGTAATTTAAATATCGCGTGCAGTTTTATGAGTAAAATTCATCCGCTGTAATAGTAGATTATTAACCAAGGGCTGTATGACATCAATTGCACACGAGGTTTTTGGCGCCTGAGCGAAGCGAAGGCGCTAATTAACCCGAGTATGCAATTGATGCTTACGCCCGAGATAAATACTCTGCTTTACATATCGATTGTGAGGTAAGTAAACAACAAGACAGCAGGTTTCAATGAACATTTATTAAGAAGAAAAAAATGTGTATTTAATTAAAATTAATAGTAAAATTATTACAATTTGTAAGAGATATGGTCACGTTCTTTTTAGGTATATTTATAGTTTGTACTAGTAGACTGCCTTTTTTTTTCACGCACGCAAGCGCGTCAAATCTTGCTGGCCAGTTTGATTTTTAAATCGATTCCATCTAACATACGATGTGGAGACAAATAGTTCCATATTTAAAATAAAATCTTTATAAAATAAATTGTCTAGATTCCGATTCGAGTAATTAATCGATACCGAGAAAAAAAAAATTAACTTTTTAAAAATATTCTTCGTGCAGTATGAGTATGACAGTTCTTTTTTCAAATTCCAAAACCTATGCTGTAATGATAGTCATACACCCATTCAGGGGTGTAAGTTTTACTTACAGAGCAAGAGATATGTAAAATAATTTGGACTGTTTCTCTTTATAGTCAAGTTTTTCGTTAGGTACCTCAACTTTTTTTTTTCTTTTCATTTTTTTTTTGCTTCGCCAAGGTGACACATTAACTTAAACTAGCTTTAGAAAATTAATCATGTATTTTATCTATACTAATATTATAAAGCTGAAGAGTTTGTTTGTTTGTTTGTTTGTTTGAACGCGGTAAACTCAGGAACTACTGGTTGGAATTGAAAAGTTATTTTTGTGTTAGATAGTCCATTTATCGAGGAAGGCTTTAGGCTATATAACATCACGCTATGGCTAATAGGAGCGGAGCGTAAATGAAAAATGTCACAAGAACGGGAAAAGGTATTTCCTTTTTGAGAGTTTCAGCTGCGTGCGCTGCGAAAACGGTTTAAGTTACGCAAATATCATGTATGAAGGAATTGTTCCTCTTTAAAAATTCTAAAAAAAAGCCCGCGACAGCATATGTCTATCTTTTAAGATTGACTCACTGTAACCCTTTTTTACTATTAAAATGTTAGGTTAAAAAGAATAATTTTTGTGAAGCTAATTTTACCCATATGGTATTACTCTATATCTAAATAAATGTGTTTTTAGAACAGAAATTTAATATGGAATACTTGTGCCTTTTACTCAATACAGTTTAAACAAATATCTTAGAAGATATCGCACTGTAAAAATATCCGCGCGGCAAAATAATTCGCGCGTCGCAATGTACATAATACGGAGGCCAGCCAGAATCTCCCCGGGATTCTGGCTGGCCTCCGGGAAATTCAAAATCAAATATTTACTATCATAATGTTTACAAGTGTTACGAGTATCGTATATTTAACAGTACGAGATACCTATAGTAATTACCACTTTATAATCTAAGCTAATCTGAAAACTAATTATTATAAAGAGGAAAGATAAGATTTTTTGTTTGTTACGATTTAGCTTAATTTATATTGGATAGTCTTTTTATCGAGAAAGGTTATAAGCTATATATACGTGACGCAGACGAAGTTGCGTGGGTCAGCTAGTTTAAAATATAAGACAATGTCAAAGACTTGTCTGGCTAATTTTTAATTAAAATAAGCTTCTCTAACACAAAATGTAAAAATTAAAAACGTATTAAAATTTTACCTTTCCGGAATTTGAAATTAAATTCTTTTAAGTGGCTTGAGAAGGAATTTCATCGTTTAGAACCTATATTCCTTAACAAGTTATGCACAGCTAGAACAGGTTTGATTTTTTAAAACTTTTTATCTGTAGTGTTTCATACCAAGCTTTTGTGAAGTAACAATGACCGGGTCTAAGATTTCTTTAAATATTTGTACCTATGGAAAAATTTTCATGAAGTTCACAATAAAATTGAGTTGCGCACAAAAACTGTGAATTTATTATGATCAACTATTGTTGGGTCACCTTGAAGCGGGTTTAAGATTGAGTAGGTACTCTTTTAAAAGCATAGGATTAAATCCAGTGAAAAGGCAACAAGATTGTGGTTGCAAACCTTCAGAAAGCTTACGGCGAGATTATAAAATTTTCTTCTCTTATAAATTCGAGAAATAGCAGAGTGAAGACCTTCTCGTCTTCGTGAGAACTTTGGAAAGTCACACGTTCTTCACAAGGGAGAATGTTACCGTCAACACATAGTTCTTTAGCTGCGTCTCCGTTCTTCTTGTATCTGTTCCAATATGTACACTAGTTTCCCCTAGGACCTTTTTGAAGAACATCACTAATATGGTCAGTGCGGCGATTTCACACACCACTGCCTCAAAGAAAGAATTTTATTTGAACATGTTATAATTAAAAAAATCTAAAAACTGACAGTAATTGCAGTTGGCAAGCCGAAACTTTTTTGACCCTTTCCTTTCTCTATGTTTTTTTTTTTTTTTACAGTCAAATGGGTTCACCAGCTTCCAACTTTTGTTAATTATATGAAATGTAGGAGAATAATAATATATAAGGTATTCCAGCCTTAATTAGGCTTTGGTACAATATGTTAAGCCTTACCGCCTAAGTTAGGGTAGGTCGGTAACATAGGTAAATATCTTATATCAAGACTGCAGGTAAACTATTTAGTTGTATAAACTTGTGGATTCCCTGTATCTTGATAAAAATTTCCAAAGCATTGTTCATAGTGAAATAGTTGATGAAACTTATATGACTTTGACGTATCGAAGTTAGCGTTTATTAATATTTATAAATTAGGGCGCACCGGTTCGACGAAAGCTTGTCATCGAAACTATTTCTTAGTAAGGTGAAAAATGGGAGTTGACAAAGCTAACTAAAAAAAACTATTTAAGAGAATCTAGCCCCTAGTTAGTTAGAACAGTGACTGACAACCGATAATAATTATTATCATTAATTATTGATGGTTCTTCAATTGTAGTAATTGTTCGATACAACCTTAGAAAGTTAGGGTTGGTTCTTATGTGAGAACGTAATAATAAGTTGCCATATAAGTGGTAGTTAGAAAATCATAACCCTCCTTTGGCTTTGCCGTAGTCGGGTAAAAACACACCACACCTGCCAAGACCCTTTTTTTTTGGGGTTGGGTAATCATTAAATGACCCCCGCTCTGGGCAGAGCGGTAGGGAGTGTCAGACTTCTACTGACTAAAAACCACCCACGTTCCTTCTTAGTCCTTTATGTCGAGGCCGCGGTATGTCTTGCGAACAACCCGCAGCCATGACGGGACCTACCAAGACCCTTACATACACCTTTATTTTTTCGACGTCCCTACGTTCCTACAAATACAGTGTGCCTGACTTTTCTGAATACCATAATTTTTTTATGAATACTAACATTATTCGATAAGGTCATTGTGTGGCCACTGTGGCCAGTATATTTTTGAGCTATTTTAAAACGAATTAAAAATAGTACAGGCTATGAAAATGATTATTATATTGGGTGTTTAGTTTGGTACTTGGTTTATACTAAGTTAGTCCTATGAGGTATTCTTTAGGATATCTCATAACATCTCTTCTGAGACGGTTGTAAAATCATTTATCGTTACAATTTAAACGTCTCAACACGAATTATATTTAAGAGTACTTTTAAGGTTTCTTTTTCATCAATATTTGACTATTCTATGCATATTTTGTGTCTATCACAATTCTCGGTATTCTCATGGCTATTCAATTTCTTACGACCTCCCCGCCCTAGTCAGAATCATAACAATCCATGTCTCGGTTACCGACACCAGTAGGTTGCTCCAATTATTTTAGTTCAAGGCACATCCTAGTTCCCACGATACAAATTTTAAAGCAAGTTATAATTGCAGGCAGTAATATTGGATTATTAAAAGAATTTCCGTTATTACACGTTTTATGGCAACGCCATTTTTAGTTTATTTCTAATAAATATTATTGTTTATTTAAGCTTTACTGTACCATGAATTTACGTGGATGAGGCAAAAGTAAATATTTAAGGATCGTATTAAGTGGTGATCTGTTGTTTCTGTCTATCCATAATATGTGAAAAAAGGTGTGAGTGTATGAATTTGTGTTTAGGGAGTAAAGTTTTTCAGGTTTAGGCGTTGTATGGTGGGCTACTTCCTGACAGTAGCTTTCGGGTTTTTCTATAAAGTTTTAAATCTCCTGTAACTTGATCTTTGCGCTTTAAGAATTTGATGTTAAATAATTTCATATGTGTTATATATGACACTAGTACATTTTGTTCTATGCTGCTAAAGTACTTTTTGTAGTGCCATTACATAATTAAGTTTATTTCATTTTGTTTGTTGGTGACAATCCGGTCGCTTCTTGGACAAACGTCATAGAAAAACAACTAACAATCAAATATACTAATGCTGAAGAAGATGTTGTCACGTTTATTTTAAAGCTCATTAGATTTTAGGGATATAACTGCGGTTTTATGTGACATTTAATGATTATTTAAGCCGTCACTTAGTAAAGATTTGATATACAAAACCTTCACTAAACTGTCAAAACCTTTACATAGTGATGGCATATGTAACCATCAAACGTCTCTGAGAAGTCGTCATTTTATGCACAAAAATCAGGGTTGCAAAATTGAGTAATAATAATATGTTTACTTTCATGAATATTTTATTTGGTTATAACATTGGTAGTTTACACCCCTTGTGAATCGAACAAGGTTGTCTTTATCATAATTATTGTACAAAGGATCGTGAACAGTGTTATTATGGTTTGGTATTTCATATCGAGCTAATTGGGATCGTATTAATGAATATTGAACGCAGTTCTGGCCTTCATCAAAAGCTACGGTTTCTGTATGCAGTTTCGATCTCAAATTAATTGATTGGGCAATAATATCTACAACCAATTACTTACTTGCGGTTCAATTTGCTAAATAACGCATAATCGCTGCTTATTAGGTAGCAGCGTCGGCGTACTTTGACTCTAAGATATTAAAATAAACTTATGTTTTTAAAATAAAAAAAATTAATGTTGCTGAATAAACTTATACTTTTTTTTATTATACAGTCTGACGTTTTGCATTCTCGTCGAAAAAGACAATTTTTTGTTCGGAGAATAGTCCCGCTACATATTTTAACGTTCCTTATAATGTCTAGATTGCATTGGTAATTTAAAAAGCCAAGCGTTGTCTAAGCGAAATATTGAGAAAAAATATGCAAATGAAAACGTGACGTCTAATGAAAATCGAAATAAACAGAAATAATGTCAAACTAAAACAATACGTCAGCTGTATCCGGTCAGACAAAGAAAAGTCCGACGACTGCTGTGTATGAAGGCTTGAGTTCGATTCCCAGGCCGGACAAAGATTTATTAGATTTTTTCATCAGAAATTGTGGAAATTTGTGGTTTACTAATGGGTAGACCTGTGCCTAACTCTTCAGGGATTACCGGCGAGATGTTATTATTTAATGTAATTATAATATTGTTGACTCAAAGTCACGCCATCAGCCAGTAACCGTGCGGTTAGCATCCGGTCGTCGTGCGGCAACCGACAGAAGTTCATAAAACGAGGCGAGCGGCGGTGCAACGGTCACTTTTTGCTTGGACGGCGCTCGGAAAGGACTTGCTACCCGACCATTATCGTGTGCTTCGCTAATTTTGATTTATGTTTTTGCTCGTGTACTGATTATTCCATTTTGCTAGTGCTATTTCTATTTGATTATTGTTTAAAATGTTTGTCGTGATATAATTGTAAAAGTGTAATCTAAACGATATTAAACATTGTTTATTTTGTTCACGTATTTCACTTCTGGGGCCCTACTATGACGTCTTAAAACAGTCCTAACTTATTCTTAATCCAGTGTGGAAAAGAGATGGCGCTAGACACCCTGTATAGTTCTGTCACGTTTCCACAATGGATTAAGAGTAAGTTAGGAATGTTTTAAGACGTCATAGTAGGGGCCCAGATTCCTAATAATATATTATCACTATAATATATTCCATAGTCATTTTGGGCCGACTCAATTTAATTGTCATCGACACGCTAAGAAGAAGACTAAGCTATGCCTGCAAATTTATCTGTCACTAAAAAAAAAAGTGTCAGTGTACGAAAGACTGTTGCAAAAGGATTTACAAAAATAACACTAATGGAAATAGCAGTGGTAGGTTCATGAAATGTTTTAGCTTATCTCATCTCCGGAGTGCAGCTGACATAAAAAGTACTTTGGCATTAACTTTACGTACTTTGGCTCTACCTAAGTTAAAGTAAAACACCGACTTTACTATTTTCACTATTAGGAAGGTGACATTTTGTCTGGTGGACGCCAAGACATGTTTATTGAATCCCGTATTTCACGACTAGTATTTAGGGTATAGCTAAAAATTATTCAGTCATGATTGTAAAACGCGGTAACGTTGAAGATTGAAAAATAATGGTTTTACCTAATGACTATATCGCTTTGCCAGGCCAGGGAATGCAACCGGATATTTCATGCTCAGATGTCGCGCTTGCAACTACAAGACCAACGAGGTAGACACATTTTAGTAAGTCATTTTAAAACTGGTGCCCTGACACAGTGAGGCGGGGTCGCGGTAGGCCACGAAGGAGATGGCGGGACGAGTTAGACAGATTCCGCCAGAACTGGAAGGAGGACGCACGGGTTCGAGAGAAATGGAAGGAGTGGAGGGAGGCCTTTGCCCAGGAGTGGGAAAGAGTAGGCTAGAAAAAAAAAAAAAATTAAAATTTGCTGTTCGATACGGTTAGTTCTTTGCTACTGCAATATTCTTCGGTTTAAATGAACACACTTAGGTACTAAATTCTGGAAATGCCTAAGTTAGGAGCAAGTTACAGTATATAGTTAAATCTGCATGAAGTTTGACAGCCGCTAAAAGATTTAAAATTTGAAATAGAATAGAAGAATCGTCTCTCCTCCCTAAAAAGGTTTTGTTTAGAAATGTATCTAGGTGGAACAGTAATTTAAAGCATTTGATTTAAATAAAAACATTCTTTGGAAATACATAATTCTGATTATAAACATGGATTCCGATACATGACAGACAGTGCCTTCTACATTAAGGCCGTCTGGAAAGATAGGGTGCCATATGGCGATACTTGGCCAGAAGGATTGGCATTGCCATCGCGCGAGTGTGCCAGACGAGTGGGCACGTGCCCAACTGGCAGTGTTACATACTTTGTTTCATATTAAGGTGTTCTTACTACGTTTAGTTTTCTACATGAAGCCAAATTCGCACATTGAGGGGTCAAAAACCTTCTCGTACATGTCCAAAAAGGAAATGGATATAAATGTTGATGGGTGGAGAGGGAGAGGAAGGCCAAAGAAAAGATGAATAAATTGTGTGAGGAATGATATGAAAGAGATAGGAGTAAATGCCACTGTGACTGACAGGGAAGAATGGAAAAAGAAAACGTGTTGCGCCGACCCCAAATAAAACGGGATAAGGGCAGGTAGATGATGATGATGATCTCAGGTCCGGCCCAGGTTCAAGTCATGGTAGTTGTGTCGTTCAAACGATAACTCGTTCATTAAGGTTGCACAAGCCAGTCATTCTTCCATACAAACGTAGTATGGTGATTACTCCTCTGGTTGACGGTGTAGGTTCAAAATTAAAAATTTTATCAACTGGTCTTGTCATTATCTAGGCCTCTATGGAAGCAGTATTGGAAAAAAAAATATGGTTTGGAAGTTATGAGCGTCGAAACTTTCATATTTTAGCACTAATTTTAACCATCTTTGGGCGTAAATAAGTTACGTATATAGTACGAAAATGAAAAAAGTGAAACCATACAGGCATAGATTAGTTATTAAAGAATTCAAATAATTTTATTTTGAACAGATATGTTCAATGGATTTTTCATGGTATCCATACTACCAAAGGTCTGCATAGAAATAATCGCGCGCCCGTTTTAGTTGTGTCTCTTTCGCTCTATGCATTTCGCTCGTGATGTCGGATGAAATAGCATGCATTTTAGCCCCGCCCACCAACTAGTTCGTGCCGTTGGCTTGTTTACCCTTAAGATACTTTATCAGGCTTGTAACATCTTGTAGAGTCAACCTGATTAGATGTTATGAAGGTATGTTTAAAAGAGTTAGGAGTACGACCTGTTTTAATAAATTAAATGAAGTGGAAACCGAATTATAAGTATGTCACTAATGTAATAAAGTAATTGTATAATTTTGAGGACTGACTGAGTCACTTCTGTTAATAAAACCTTTCTACAGCAATTCAAGAGATTTTTTATAGATTTATTTTTATTCGGTTACTAACAAATACATATAAATAGACAACATCAAGTTACTGATATTTTTTCCGATACTGTTAAAATCAACCTTGAACCCGTAGGGCGAAAAGTTGAAAATCTATTAAAGACAGATTGTAGTAGCATGCAACAGCCGGTTCGTTTGAATGTGATTTAAGAAAGCCTAATCTATATCTGGGTAAATGAAAACTGATGGAAGACGCACGAAAAGTATCAAGAGGCAAAGAGATACCGCGGCCTCGACACAAGGTGCTAGGAAGGAACATGGGTGATTTTTGTCAGTAGAAGTCTGACACTTCCTAAAGCTCTGCCCAGAGCGGGAGGAGTCGTTTGAGGACGTCCGTCACACGCCAAAAAAAAAAAGTTTAATAAATTTCCGTCCATATATTTTTTAAAGCAACGTATTTCCAACTATATGAATGAAAATAACAGTACACGAGTACATTCGCTATGTGGGACGAATTGTAATTGACAATTACTAAGCCCTTTGTGCAGCGCATGTAGCCAGATTTTCAGTTCCAAACCAATCTTTTAAAAACTTTTTCACCATAACATACTCTTTTACAGTCCAATTTAGGTCCTGTTTTCTGTGTAACGCAGTCAGTTCGTCCACTGGCGAAAAAGTCACCAAAAATAGGTTATCAAAACCTTATAGTTTGTTTTGGGCAGCATCAGAGAATACTTGTTCACAAACAGCGTTTCTGGTAATAAAGTCTGTTTTCGTAATTACATTTCTACAAACATCCACACAGGCTTCAAAGGATAGTGCAAACTAAGATTCGAAAAATAATAAAATTAATATCTCGATTGTAGAACCTCATGGTATGAGAATTAGTTCCAATTTTCTACAAACAAAAAATAAAACACAAAAAAGTGAAAAATAAAAAATCAGCTTCTGAAGTCGGTGACTTTTGTTTGTTTGATTACATGTTTTTGCCACCGACTTCTGAAGCAGATTTTTTATTTTTCACATTTTGTGTTTTATTTTTGTCGAAGTCGGTTTTATTTTTTGTAAAAAAGTTTTTATTTTTCACTTTTTAGTGGTTCACATGTGCTTACCGGCGTGATGTTATGTTATGTACTAGTCAATAGACAGTCATGAGATTTCAGCAATCCCAGTCCATTTGCTATCATTAATTGAGGAGTTCCGTTGCCCATCTCCGAAGTTCTTCATCAACTTTGTAGTGAGTACAGGCGTGATATTATGTTGTGTGATGGCGTAAACAATGCTTAGATATGCTATAGCAACAATCGCGGTTAATCTGCTGTTATTTATTGAAGAGTTCCCCCGATTTCTACAAGATCCCATCATCAGATATTGAAATGGTGACAATGGGACCACACGGGAAGCACCAGCTTTCAAATGAAAAAAGAATCAAGAAAATCAGTTCACCCAGTCGCAAGTTATGAGCGAACAAACATAAAAAAAAACCTTTTTTTGAAGTCGGTTAAAAAGAATATGCTCTGAAATGTTTACAGTTCTAACAAAGGGTGGTAAGTCACCTATTAGTACGCTACCTTTCAGTGAATTTTACCTACAGAAAAGAGAGGTAAAGAGGAATTTCTCTCGCATCTGACCTGAAATTAATGCTTTTGTTATGTATGTTATAATAGTTTCCTCTTAAACAACATGAGATACCAAACGAAGCGAAATATCTTCATAATAATATAATGTTGACATGACTGTGACCTACAGTGTGTGGAGCTCGTGGCTTAATAAGAACTGCCACTCGGGTCGATCTTTAGGTAAAGCTGTCCTTGCCTAGGTCGGTCTGAGGATGGGTGACGCCGGACATACCGGGTTTCCTCCGTGCCTCGGAAAGCACGTTAAGCTGTTGGTCCCGGCTGCCATATATAGATCTTTGGTAGTCGTTACGGGTAGTCAGTGACCTGAAATTCTGACATCTAGTCTTACCACAGGGTATCGTATTACCAAGTATTAACTGGGTTGTGGAGGTCAGATAGGCAGTCGCTTCATTTAAAATACTGGTATTCAGCTGCATCCGGTTAGACTGGAAGCCGACCCCAATATACCTACTTGGGAAAAGGCTAGGCAGATGATGATGACTTTGACCTACATCTTGCTGGAATGATAAAGGAGAATGACCACGACAATATGGACCACGGTACAGAGTTGCGTCAATTCCAAAGTTGTTTTAGATGGTTTATAAATTAACCAAATAACCATCTACAATTGCCATTTTGGAATCAAAACCCGCATTTCCAAGTTTTTTTAGAAAACGTAACTTAACCTCAAAATAGAAATATCCGTCGTTTAAAGAGGTAAGTTTATAGGTCGTAGTTTGGAGAGCAGATTAATTAGCGATAGTGATTGAAAACAAGAAATAAACAAATAGTAACAATGAATATCACAATTACTGTGGAGAGTAGGACTCGATCAACACAAAAAAAAAACTGTAATATTTAAATCGCAATGAGCAAACTTAGCATGCACCACGCGCAATTGACATTGGACTTTTTGACAATGACAATTCAATTTGAGACACCAGCACCAATGTTGCCACTTTAGATTTTAAATGAAAATCGATTACTCAAATAAATACATTTGACACATAATTATTTCAAATGACTGATTTAGTTCTATAATCATTAATTTTTTTAAGGTTCGATTTATATCAAACCGAAGCAAGATAATTAAAAAAAAATCAATGCAATCATTCATATGTATCGTTAGCCAACAAAGTGAAATTGCTATAAAAAGTTTTGAAAGCAAAATAATACGACTACTGTGTGTGTGACATACTAATTATTTTACACCACAGTAGTATCATCTCGCTTTATTATTTATAAAAACCCCGCGATTTACCTTTCCAATGACTTTACATTTATATTAATTTGTAATCGTATACAAAAAAAAATCGATTAGAGTTGTCAATATATTTCCTTATTTTGATTATGGCAACACTTTAACGTAAGAATAGCCGGCAGTAGGTAATTCATTTTATCAAAACAATTTCATAACTTAATAAGTTTACAAAATAAACCCCTATACAAAATTGGCATTCTAATTGCAGAATGAGTTCAAAAATAAAGAAAATAATTGTAATATAATTTTTATCTTGATGCATGAGAAAAACCAGTACCGTTAATGGTCATGATCCTTTAACCGGACATTTTTTTACCTAGAATATTAAACAACGATTAATATAGTATAAATATAGTTATTTATATAGTATATTTTATGATTATAGTTTCTAAACTCAGAAAAAAAACTGATATTCAAACACGCTCGACAAAAAATAAACAAAATGTTATCTGAAGAAGTAAGCTACGCCGTAACGCCCATACTTGCTACGACTGCTACGCCGTAGCAAGCGCTACGTAAAGAACCTGACCTACCCTAAGAGGCTAGACGAGCGCTTTCATTGTAATCTCTTGCACTCGCTTTGCCTCGGAGTTTCTCGGCAACAGAGTCAGGGTATCTTAAATGGCCACTTTAGCAGATCATAATATGAATTGCGTTAAAAAGCGTAAAATGGACCTTTGATTATAGTAATTGCGTCTGTGACCATTTTACGAATTTTAACGCAATTTATATTATTTTCATAATACTATATATTTTCCTAAATGGTCACGGACAAAGTTACTATAAATAATTGTGAAAGGTCCATTTTACGGTTAAATAATTAGTAATAAGTATTATATAAATAATTAATCTGCTAAAGTGACCATTTTAAACACGATTTTAAACGACAATAATGTACCAAAAAGCATCTGTTGCATGTCCGATATTCCGGTGTTCGCAATCTGTCCGCCCCGGTATACGACTTTTTTGCTGTCTTTGTTGCATCAGTTTTTTGACGGAGTGCCCAACGAATTGTTTTTTGGAAAACGCACTTTGCAAATGGGAATGGGAAAATGTACAATGGATGGAACGTCCATTTCAATCCATTTGATAGAGCTAGGATGATGGATTCCATTAGCTAATGGACCGTTGAACAAGGTATTGATTTCAATTTTTCCCATTGTTAATTATTATTCACTCTGCGTTTTGTGTTTGAATTGAATCGCGAATTTTTAAATAAAGGTTTGCGTAATATTTTTTCAGGGATCAGAAAATTCGTAAGGGATTATTTTTCAGTATAGTGCATCCATTATTGAGTTTGTTTTGACGCATTGGACGGTTTCCTTTGTTCAAAGTTTGTCGGTGACAGGCATAATTTATTAGAGAGAGGATCCTAGTGGGCCCTTTAGTGTTTCCGTAGCTTTTTTTTTTGGTGTGTGGAAAATCATCAAATGACCCCCCCCTCCCGCTCTTGGGCAGAGCAAAGGGGAGTGTCAGACTTCTACTGACTAAAAACCGAACCCATGTTCCTTCTTTGCCCTTGCGCCGAGGCCACGTCATCTAGTACAAAAATCCACAGCCCCGACGGGGTGTTTCCGTAGCTGAAACGTAGGCCTCTTACCACGCCTTCCGGGTTGAATTTTTTGTTACAGGCGCACGAGTTGATCCTCTAGGTTAAGCCGCGCTTTCCGAGGTTGATCCGAGGATGGATGACCATCAGTACATACCAAGTTTCCTCCGTGCTCCCAAAAGCACGTTAAGTTGTTGGTCTCATCTGTCATTATTATTCTATTCAGATTTTAGTTTTTTTTTGTCGTGTGCACTAATTGTAGCGTGTACCATTAATCCCTTCTTCCAACATTTTTTTTTCTTTCATTTATAGATCTTTCTGCGTAGCTGACATAATTATATTAATGTTGTTTTTTTTTGTCCGTGATTGTGGCGTCACTTTGGGCCCTATCGGATACCAGCGCTGTGACATTGACATATTCTGTCATAAATGTCACAGCAAAATGCTGAGATAGTGGCCTTTTGGCCTCGTACAGGACTAATGAGATTAATCTATGTTTTTTAAACCTACTGTTAATTGTGCTTTCTGTTACTTTTATTGTTTTTTTTTAATCAAATTGTGTTTTCCTGTGTGAGACTATCACTTTATTTCTTGCTTCTTTCATCTTTGTCGTTGCGAGTAGTCAGATGCTGAAAGTCTGACATCCATCTAAATGGTACCGTATTACCCTGTACTAACTCCGTGGAGTTCAGATAGACGGTCAATTCATTTAAAATTCCAGTACTCAGCTGCATCCAGTTAGACTGGAAGCCGAACCTAGCCCCTTTATTCATACCTTTGCACAGTGTTTTATGAAGCCCGATTTTTGGACATCCTATTTTAATAGCAAAACCTTCCAGAAATTAATGATCTTTTAAATGCAAGTTTTCGTATCCCCATTTAGCTACCAAGTCTATCTAGACTTGGTAGCTAAATGGGGATACGAAAACCAGAGTGAGACCCGACCCGACCTGAGTGATAATTTTTTGAAAACCGACTTTGACTTTGACCTAGTTACACCTATATTCCGGCAGACAAACAGAATGTTGACACCGTATTGGGGTGGATCCTTATTTTCTTCGAGTCAAGGTCAGCTATATTACGAGTATTGCTCCGCATTGCGGTCTAGGTCCCCAGCGGTTGATGCTTATAAAAAAAGCAAGTTCGACACAGATAAACATAACATCAAGCCTGTAATTCCCGAAGGGTTAGGCAGATGTGTACCGGTACCCATCATTGTACTCCATTGCGTCAGTTATTTTTAACACATACATACATAATCTCACGCCCTTTTCCCATGGGGGTAGGCAGAAACCACAGAAAGCCTGCTACGATCCTTACTGTATACTTTTTTTTACCCACGACGGAACGGAGACTGTATATGCGTTTGGGGTGAGAGGATGTTTGTGTGTTTGTGCAATACATGTTGCCATTTTTCTCCAAAACTACTAGTCCGATTTTGATTCAGTTTTCAGTTATGGGTTTGGGTTTGATTGGTGCATGTTCTTAGATAGGTGTTACGGGAACAACTCACTAGGGGGCGCTACAGCAAATATTTTTTGTGCAAATCAAAGTTGACACTTTTCTCCAAAACTCCTAGTCCGATTTTGATGAAATTTTCAGTTATGGGTTCGTGTTTGATTGGTGCATGTTCTTAGATAGGTGTTACGGGGACAACTCACTAGGGGGCGCTACAGCAAATATTTTTTTGTGCAAATCAAAGTTGCCACTTTTCTCCAAAACTACTAGTCCGATTTTGATTCAGTTTTCAGTTATGGGCTTAGGTTATGCCTCGTCCACATTCACACATCTGGTTCTACACGCACGGTTTAAGTCCCATGTCCCATGTCCCATGCATGCGAGTATTTATTGTCACAAAATTACAGGCACCGTGACTATAACTAAGAAACTAATGGAAAAACCCAATAACCCTATGAGGTAGTTCACAGTTTGACTCATTTCTGAACAGTTATTTGTTCATACCGACGCCCGCAGTTTCTGCCTACCCTTCTAAGGAAAAAGAGTTTGTTACGGTGGTGGATTTGGTACGGCGTACGTGCACATCGGTCGATAAATGGTACGTATATGTCCAGATGTGTTATAAGAACGGTGACAAAACAAAAGCAGTGTGAAAGGATTGCATTACGAGTATGTTTTGTTGTTTCTGCCATGGTACAAAATGCGTGAGTTTCCTTATGTATGATACAGAATTCATTAATCCTTACTTGTCCACATTCGTAATTATGAACGTACATAATTATGTTCGCGAAACGCGGTTTCGTGTTACTTTATCTATATAAATAAAAAAGAGAAGTCCTGACTGACTGACTCATCAACGCCCAGCCCAAACCCTTGGACCTACAAAACTGAAATTTTGCACAGAGGTTCCCTTTATAATGTAGACAAGGAATAAGGAAAGATTTTTTGAAATTCAACCCTTATGGGAGTTAAATAGGGGGTGAAAGTTTGTATGGAAAATCGTCATTTTCACGCGGGCGAAGCCGCTGGCAAAAGCTGTTTTGACTATTTTTGGAACGTCCACCGTGTCCGTACTTAAGAGGAAATGTGAGTGGTCTTTTCTCCATACAAACGCTCTCGCCTGTTTTCTTTTTAGTTAATGACCCTAGAGCAATGTTTTTTTACAGAATAATAAATATTAACTATTTCTATGCCCCTATGTTATCCTTTTTGGTGATAAAGTATTTTTATAAGTACTAGAACACTCAAAAAATGCTCAAAATTGCTTGTTTAGATCGCTGTTAACAGAGCCCTAGTGTACAAATTTGACAACTATTAACGAAAAAAGAAAAACATAGCGGCATAGTATATAACCTCCTTATTCATTGTCTAAAATATCTTTTAAATTGGTTCAATATTGGAGGAGGAAATAGGCGAGAGCCAAACCTCGAATTCTAACTTTTTTCTACAGTTGTCCTTATCGCACGAATTTGAGGGCAGGAGGACGGAGAGAGACAGCGATAGTGGAGAGAGACAGACGGATGGACGGAGAGAGACAGCACTCGCATTTCCTCTTAAGGCTTCTTTTTTTCCCGTCGGGGCTGCGGGTTGTGAGAAAGAGAAAGAGATAAGCGATAAGCTGGTTATCAAGCTACATAGCCTGGCCCACCGTCGCAAAGTCGCATGTCTGTCGGTCTTCTACAGACTGTACTTCGGAGAGTGTGCGCAAAAGCTCCACGAGCTGATCCCACCATCTCCCTTCTTCCATCGGGAGACTAGACGTACTGCAGGGTATCACCGATACCTAGTCGACATTCCACACATTCGAAAGAAGCGCTTTGCTGGGTCCTTTATTATGCGCACAGCCAAGGAGTGGAATTCCCTGCCTGCGTCGGTTTTTCCGAGTTCATATAACCCTAATCTGTTTAAGTCGCGAGTAAACAGGCTTCTACTGGGTAAGCTCGTTCCATCGTCGACATCATCTCTGCCCTTAGGGCAAGATTGAGGTCAAGAGCAAGCCCATTTATAATAAAAATAAAAATAAAGAGATAAACACAAAGGGCTAAGAAGGAAAATGGGTGGGTTTTAGTCAGTAGAAGTCTTACACTCCCTACCGCTCTGCCCAGAGTCATTTGATGATTTTCTACAAAAAAAAAGGTTTCTATTTATAGATCCGCGTGTTTAAATTATGGAGCAAAAAATTGCGATGAAACGTGCTCATGCTACGGTCAGTAACACATAAGTAGCTTAAGCTCCAGATATTATTTTTATATTTCAGAAGATTATCTTTTTAAATATTCCTTACTCTTCACTTGTAAGTAACGAGTAATATCTAACAAGTTTGTATTATAAAAAAAAAACAAAAATCGAAAAATCATTTTCAGAAGTCGGTGGCAAAAAAACGAAATCAAACACAAATGTCACGAAGTTTATTTTTCACTTTTTTGTTATTAGTTTTTTTTTTTTTCATTTTTTGTGTTCTTGAAGTCATGAAAATGGTTTCTAGTTCAGGCAAAATACCCATAATTATGTAACAATGATTATAAATTGAGATGAAAAATCATTAATATCAACAAAATATACAATTATGAAAATAAAACACGTTTGACGGCACGGTTGGCGCAGTGGCTGAGCGATCGGACTGCTGCGCCGCGTGTCGCGGGTTCGATCCCCGCACGGAACAAGTATTTGTATGACCTACAGATAGTTGTTCCGGGTCTGGATATTTGTGTATGTGAGTTTAAATGTTTGTGAACGCACCCACGATACAGGAGAAATTCCTAGTGTGGGGCAACGTTTTTAAAAAAAGAAAAACATTTAATTTATTTTACAAAATAAAATAATATCAGTAAAATAATTCGAACCGTACAAAATTCATTAAAGCAGCAATAGAAATTAGAGTATGTGTGTTCAAAAATACCATAAATTATTTCGTTACTTTGTTTCCGCTCGTAAACAGAAATTCTGAAACCGTATTCGTTCAAAAAAAAAAACAAATAATAATCGATTCATATCAGCAATAATATAATCAGATGTGACTGTTGTATCTATATTATTATAATGTAAAGTTACAATTAAACGATAATTATCAAGCCATTTATTACGAACAACTTTGGGAACACCAACTACAAATAGCTATACAGATACGAGCACCAATATGTACACACTTGACAAAGTTCAAACACGAATTTTTCGTGAAATAACGTCTACATCTTTAAGATATTATGACTTTTTTTGTGATAATATAGGTTCCAAAATATTAGTTTAGCTATGTAACATGAAATGATACCAATGCAGTAGACGAAAATTGCTTCTAAATGTTGCTCAGTGCTATCTACATATTGTTGCTGCTGACTGTACTGTATGGATCTTTTGGCGCGTGGTCTACAATGGGAGTAATACTGCTTTTAAGGTTTTCTAAAATATTTCGCGAAACAATACGGTAGTTGCACTATAATTCAATTAACGTACACATACAAATACCTACCAAAAAAAGACGTCACTAATTATTGAATTCAATGATTCGACCATTTATTGATCTCGAAGCAAATAAAAGTCCAATTTCGAGTAGGTAAATAGAAATTGGTCGTACGCAAATCTATTCCATCTTCATAATGAAAAAAAAAAACTAAAATTATCAATACTATCTAGGTATCTAATATCTTTGCGTGACTGACTATTTATTTGATTAAAAAAGCATTTATGGAAGTTATATGAACTAAGAGGATTGTATTGGTAATTTTAATCCTTATTAATTAAGAGTATCTAAACCAATACAATATCACGAATCCTATTTTTATACCACCTGACACTGGCCGACAAATTGCAAAAATTGTAAGAAAATTCGAATACAAACAAAACATTGAACATGTAAAATTTAGAGGAGGCTATCTGTATCGATTAATAAATAAAAATAAAATACATTAAATTTATTTCAGACTAAATAATTGTCCACAATTGTTAGTAACAATGGTCTTAAATCAACGTTAGTATTGAATCTACGGTGTTTAATAGTGCAACTACCTAATTGCACAAAATTAAGTTTCAAAACTTCTTATCGTGTGGGTAGGTCTAACGACCCTACACACCCTAGTGTCAGAGCTTCTATATACCACCTCAAGGGCCTCTCTGACATGGTTTGATGACCGCCATTTAGCGGCCAGGACCATCGGCTTATAGATGCCTTCCGAAGCATCTGATTATCTTTTCATCAGGTGATTCAGGCTTATAAAATTAAATGATTAGGTACTAATTTATCACTCTAACATCTTCCACGCACTGCCAGATCCTTATACCAATATAATAATACCACAGTACCCATAATGTTTTTAGATCCGGATTTCTTCCTGTTTTTCAAGTGACGCCATTTTCTTATAGACAAACAGCTTCTGAAATTTACATTCTAAACTCACCTTTGTTCAGGAAACTAGCTACGAGCTTTATTAATATCTTAGCCTGAATAGTGTAGGCATTGATGACTTACCTGAAAATAATAAAAAGGAAAGAATTAGTACTGATAAGCAACAACTTTCAACATCATAATATGGGGGTTTTATTATATCAATGTATGGGGCAAATTATTTTGCCACTAGCCCGTCTCAAGTCCAGACTGTGAGACTGCTACAAATAGAAAAAAAAACCGGCCAAGTGCGAGTCAGACTCGCGCACGAAGGGTTCCGTTCTGTCGAGCTATCGCGGTTCTTGAGATTCAGCCTGGTGGCAGACAGATGGACGGACAGACAGCGAAGTCTTAGTAATAGGGTCCCGTTTTTACCCTTTGGGTACGTAACCCTAAAAACGCAATAACAAATTGTTCGATCCGGGAATCGAACCCAGGACCTCAGGAGCTGCAGTCGCGATTGAGACCACAAGACCCAACGAAGTAAACTTTTCATAACAAACGAATAGTTGATCTTGCCACACTTTCTAGTGGGTGTACTAATAGGCATCTCTGAATAACCCTTTCGGAATTACAGGCAAAACCAGTTAAAAATTATGTGATTCACAAGTAAACATCATAAAATTATCATTACGATAATTTAAAAATACGATATGATAACGCGAACGAGACGAAAGGAATACCAAGATAAATAATAATGATCCTAGCAGGTGCAGTTCGTAGTTATTGCCTACCCCATTTGAGAAAGCTGTGAGGTTATTTAAATATGGTGTCGTGGCAGACTTTGTAGCAGATGGAGGGACAAGCTGGATTAGACCTGCGACCAGTGGTCCACATTGACCTTAGATCGCAACACATGGGGCGACCTTTGTCCAGCCGTGGGATAATGCAGGCTAATGGTATCAGTATAATATCTACCATCATCAACATCATAAAAGACGTTCACTGTGTAGGACATAGGCCTCCCCCAGGTGTCGCCGAATTGATCGGTCCCATTACGTCTCGCATCTAGTGGGTCCCCGCAACCTAGTCATGTCTACCATACTTAGTAGGTTAAAAAAAGCCTGAGTTAGTCTTTAGTAACATAAAAGGTGACTTTACATTATCCATTATGTTCCTTCATCAATACCATTCAGACTGCATTCACAATGAAAAACTATCATTTTAGGCAGACATTTTGACAAAACCCTTCCACTCAAAATTACTAATCCGTAAAGAGAGTAAAAAGTTGTCGAAGTTGCCTTAGCTACTTGCTAATATTAAAAGCACCGTACGGCTAAAATGCTATTGGTTTTACCCGTCAGAATTGGCTTTTTAAATGAAGCACTAAAATATTTCAACCAACATGTAAAACACACCCCTGTTTTTCGCTCCATAAAGTTGTTTATTGCAATGTAGTGATCGGTGGTGCCACCCTCAGGTTTACTGCAACAGTTTTTTGAGTAAGGGTTGTTTTAATAGTTCTGAAGTTTTTTGATAGATGGCGCTACACGTTCCGCTGCAAAACGCCGGCTCCAGCTCCGCTATAAATGGGCTTGATAAAAGTTTACAAGCAAAGCTATAGGCGATATTAAAATTCTTTGTGTAAATCAGATATTATACGTGAAACAGACACGGACAAAGAAATATATAAAAAATAGAACATTTCTTTTGTTTATTATAGGTACAAAACATAAAGATACAAATGACCGAGTCCTTACATAAATCAACTAGAATAAACAGAGACCAAAGAAAAGAAGAAAAAAAACTGTCTTGTTGTTATAACTTCATAAAAAGTGTCTCATTTTGATTTCACGCATCATTTAATTAACGGCTCTATTCCAGTAAGTATCGCAGCATCTTTTCGGCTGACTTCGAAGCTCGTTACAGCTGTTTTGGCAAAGACCCAAATCTCCACCGATTTTCCGTTTTACCGGCCTAGTTTGGCCTTGAGTGGCCTTGATCTAATTGCATATTCCATTGACCTGCCGCCGGTGACGACGCAAATTCTATTTGGTTTGAACTTCTACGTATATCTTGAAATTATTTCGCTTTTCTGCACGGCAAACGAATAATATGTTATTTAAGGTTTTGAGATAACGTTTTGTGGTATGTTATTACTGCCTTCTGGCATTGGCCCAAGTCTCAGATTTTCCCTTTTACTGGCTAGGCCTTCCGTGGCCTTCGGTGGCCTTGAGCCACTTATGTACGTTTCCTGACCTCTCGCCAGGTGTCGCTGCGAAGGTTGCGACTCGCAACTTTATCGAAAACTTTTCTAATCACGGTTAGGATTTGTGCTTACTAATTTCAGAGGAGCGGGCGAGCGCTCAGACAAGTGTGAAGGAGACGAGATGGATTCGATTGTGGTAAGGCAGTCAGTCAGTTAGTTTAAATGACTAGGTAGGTACAATGGTGGGTTGTGTTGCAATTTAATTGACTAGGTTTGCGCAGTTGTGAGTCTCCCGGTGTGTATTCATTAGTGTTCACTTATTTATTTACTACTTTCGGCGCGCGGCTTCGTCCATTGTGTTTCATTGTGGCCGGAAATTTTTCCTCGGCAATGTAGGTACCTACTACCGGTATAAAATGTATCCTGTGTCTCCGCGTGCCAAATTTCATCCCAACCCATTTAACGGTTAAGGTGCAACTTCCTCTCGCGTTTATAATAACTGTTAACATGAATTAAGTTTCCTTTTAGATAAAATGAAAACATGGTGCTTTAATTTCTCAGTTTAACAGCGGTTTAATTATATGACTGCCTCGTTGGTCTAGTGGTTGCAAGGACGACTACTGTGGATGAGGGCCTGGGTTCAATGCCCAGGTCAGACGAAGTGCTATTGAAATTTTCCATCAGGATTTTCTCAGTAGCAGAAACGGAGCCTTGATTTGTGCCCAGTGGGTGGCTCGCCCCCTATCACATAGGACTTAAACATAGTTAGCGAAATGCGGGTGTACTTAATGGGTACACCTCTGCTGCTGTGCTGTTACGTTCTTAATGACGTTTTTCATTATAAGCGAGTGACTTTAGGAGCTTACTAATCTAAATAATTAGTGTGTTGGTGAGTAATCCTTGAGACTGTCACCACCTATACAAAATTTATAAAATATTACGAGTGCAGGTAAACGGATTCAAGCAAACCTGTTGTATCTAGGTTAATAAGATTTATAGAACTATTGTCGGTAACCGGTAAGCGGTAACCAGTAATATTGCTTACACGTGATACTGACCCACTGAACTGGGTATAACTAACCACTTTCTAAGAATAGATGGCAGTTCTTCGGTTCAATTAACTCGTTAATACTTCTTTAATAATGGAGTAGAAGCAATTGCTTTGGTTTTATTTGTTTGTAAAGTCTTCGGTTTTATTTTGTTTCATTGTAGAATGTTTTAATTAAAAATACCATTTTTAGTGATATTTTATAAGAGATTGAATTGAAAAATATGTAGACAGAATCTACCGATAAGTTTAATATTGTGATAACACATATTGTGATTAATTATTATTGATACCAGCTGTTGAGAGGAACTTGTGGCAAAATAATTGAAGCCGCTCGACTTGATCTTGCGTAGGTGGCTCCGTGGATGATAATATCTATGGTGACAACACTTTTACACATGGAAAAACACTTACGAACTTATGCTAATCTTTATAATTATCATTCTGTACTGAACTCTTCCTAAACGGCTGGACCGATTTTGATGAAATTTTTTGTATGTTTTCAAGTGGATTCGAGAAAGGTTTAGATTTACAATTGGGCCCAGTAAGTGGCGCTGCTGTCCGAGCAGGACGACGTCTGCCAGGTCTGCTAGTTACTTATATAATTTATGATGTTTGCAGTAATGCGATGCACCTAATTTGTGTGCCTACAAACAATAATTATGTGTAGCTTTGTTCCTTCCCACGTGTTTACGTTTTGCTTGTCTTTTGGTTTGGAATTATCAGTAAAAAAAAAACTTAGTTTATAAAAAAAATACCGAATTCTCATAAAAAATACTGATTGCAGAGCAAAACAGTTACACCAAAATATTATTGTTTTATCACTATTTTGAGTTCGTGTCACTTCGGATTCTATTGTAAAGCGGAATTTTTTAACGAAGTACTTAACCAAATACTAACGAACGAACTTTTTATAACAATAACTAGCGCACAATAACTTCTTTATATAACGCGCGTTTTCGATTACGACGGGCTCATTACGGTGCGCGGTCGCAGGATTGACCAAGCGCCGCGCCACCGTGCCGCGCCGGGCGAGCGGCGCGCAGGCGCCCCGCCCGCGCCACCGTGCCGCGCCGAGCGAGCGGCGTGCGGGCACTAGGGTTGCCAACCCTACTATATAATATAGTATCCTACTATTTTAAGGGATCAAATACTATATTTCTAAAAAATATATATAGTAGGCGAAACTACTATATTTTGCGTAAAGCGAAACGCAGCCTTAACTAAAGCCCGCTCTGGGGGTCTACCGCGAAATATTACGCACGCATTCGCGATGATTGCAGCCAAGCTAAATTGAATCTTATTCCAATGACATACGATAGCTCCCGAGCTGTCATCGAATGTTTCGTAACGTTTCGCGGTAGACTTGCTGACCAAAAGTTTTCTGCTAAATCAACAGTTGAAAAGTGGCCAGAAATTTTTCTCATATATGATTCAGAAATGCCTAATATTTTGAAGATTGTATAATTTCTTCCTTCAATTCTTGCAACATTTTCTGTTATGAAGACGAAATGGAAAGCCGAGCGCAACAGGGCCGCTTTAAATTTAATAAAATCTGAATTAATGGTGTTTTTAACTTAAATTTAAATTGCAATCAATCAATTGAAAAAAAAAAAAACTATTAAGGCACAGAGTAGCAAATAATATTCATTTAAAAAATAAAGTACCTACATATTATTAACCACAACCACATACTATTTTTTTTTCATTTTTTGGCCAGCTACTATATTTTTTAAGTAAATAACTTCAAAAATACTATATTTGATTAAAAAAAAGTTGGTAACCCTAGCGGGCACCCCGCCCGCGCGCCGCCCGCCCGCGGCGTCCCTCACATTCCCGGCTCCCGAATCAGTCGCGCGCCCCGCTTAGAAACAAACGCACACGCAACGGATCGATTCTTCCCGCGGCTCTCGCGCGCTCCCGCCAGTTATATTGTGAATCAATGTGCCCCTTTGATGTGTGACGATAATAAACTGTTTTTCGTGTCATAAATCTGTGTTTCCTTCACTGGATAGACCACACCAAGCTACAGTGACGCCCAACTCGCGGCCATGTTAGTTTAAACAACGGCAAAACGAACCCAGTGAAGTGTGGTTAAGTACCTATTCAGTGACCACAGAGACGTTATCATGCCACGACCGACGCGAGCAACGCGAGCACAAATCGACCGCAAGGCGGAGGAGCAAGGAAGCGACGGTTATTCCGACACAGACTGCGACTCAGTGGTGGAGCCGCGCGCCCAAACCGGCGCCGCTACCACCCAGGCACGCGACGCAACCGACGCGGCCGAGGAGATGCGCGCCCAGGGGGGCGCCGCCCTCGACCACACGCTCGGCGGGGCCCAGACCGGCGCACCCGCCGCGGAGCTGAACACCGAGCGACTACTGTCCACCGTAATGGAATCGTTCGCCAAGATGCAGGCGGAGACCAATCGCACGCTAATGGAAACCCTACGATCTCTACGTCATGGCGACCAGTGGAATCCAGTCGCATCGACACCGGCGGCATCGCCCACGGCGAACGCGCACGTGGTCTCTGGCGGTAACTTTTCAAAGTGCACCGCCAAGTTCGACGGACAGTCACGCGACCCCGAGGCACTGGAGGCATTCATTGACGCAGTGGAGGTCTACAAGGAGTGCACCGACGTGACCGACGATCACGCGCTACGGGGCCTCTCCATGTTGCTGAGCGGCGACGCGGCGGTGTGGTGGCGCGGCGCCCGGGCCTGCGTCGGCTCGTGGCCTGACGCGCTCGCGCGCCTGCGCGCTGCCTACGGCGTGCAAAAGCCCGCGTACAGGATACTGCGCGAGGTATTTATTTGTGAACAAAGTGAGTGTGAACGCGCCGAAGTTTTTATATCAAAGGTACGATCTTTATTAGTTAAATTACCCTATGTTGTGCCAAGCGTGATGATAGTGGATATTGTGTACGGCCTATTACATCGTCGAATACGTAAACGTTTGTCGCGAGACACTATTAACGATGTTGATCATTTGTTAGAGAGAGCGAGACTCGTGGAAGATTCGATAACGGAATTAAAAAACTCGACCGTTTCCGCGAACCCGAATATACCTACCGCTCGCGAGCGGGATACTACGAGTCCGAGCGCGACTACAGGTTCCAAACTCACCTCTAACTCGAACGAAACTTCGAAACGTAATCGCATTAGATGTTCTTTTTGCAAAGCGTTCGGTCACGCGGCTAACGAATGTCGCAAGGCCAATAAGGTCGATAGTCACAAGTCAACTACGAGTAACACAGTAGGTACTAGCGATAGTAAAGGAATTAATCCGATACGTTGTTATGGGTGCGGCCAACCAGGGGTAGTCAAGTCAAAGTGTGAAACTTGCTCGAGTAAACCCGCGCCCGCTAAACCATCCGATTTTAATATAGTAAAAGGTGATTTCTTCGCGACAACGACGTCACATCCTTTGATACCAATAAGCGTAGTAGGCAAGGAAGGTGTAGCAATACTCGATACCGGAGCTACGCACAGTGTTGCTAGCCCATCATTGTATTCGTTGTTAGTGAATAACGGCGTTCAATTCCAAGAGACAGAACGTTATATCGGGCTCGCCGATGGCTCGTGTCATAGGAAATTGGTGAAGACCGCTACTGTACCTGTCACCTTAGATAGTCGAAGAGTCGACACCGAGTTCATGGTATTTCCCGGTGACGACACCAGGACACTTTTAGGTCATAATTTTATTGCCAACGCCGGGATTGTTTTAGACATAGCCCAGGAGTCCTGGCATTTTGCAGATAGTCCAGGAGACCGGTTCCCGTTACTGCAATCTTATGTATTGAACAGCGCGGCCGTGATGCAAGCAGAGGTCTGCGATGTATTATTGCGCCGAGATGAAGGTACGAGCTTGTCACCGGAGCACAGGGCCGCACTCAACGACTTTTTGCAAAGCAGAGTCGCTCAGTTCGCTTCGGCTGGACCTCCTACAGACTTCGCCGTCCATAAGATTAAGGTAAGTGAGACGCAGGAACCTTTGGCTTCTCCTCCTTATAGATTGTCGCCGCCTAAAAGAGAGGCACTCGAGAAAGAGCTGCACAACCTTGTCAACTCGGACGTCATCGAAGAATGCGAGTCGCCGTGGGCGTCGAACGTCGTGCTTGTCAAGAAGAAGGACGGCAGCTTCAGACTGTGTGTCGACTACCGCAAGCTCAATGCTGTCACCGAGCCTGACAGGTACCCTCTCCCAAGGATCGAGGACATTCTTCATGACGCAAAAACTGCTAAGTATATGACTACCCTCGACCTCCGAGCCGGCTACTTTCAAGTGAACGTCGACCCTAATGATAGGGACAAGACAGCATTCACAACACCGCTCGGCACTTATAGATTTAAGCGCATGCCAATGGGATTGCGCAACTCAGGCGCAACGTTCCAGAGGCTGATTGATAGATTTAAGTCAAACTTGCCAGGTACCACTCTACTAGCGTACTTAGATGACCTGTTAGTAATGTCCGACGAGACCTTCGAGAAGCACCTCGCCGACCTCACCTCCGTGTTCGATCGACTCGCCTTGTTCAATCTGCGAGTAAACCACGAGAAGAGTCACTTCGCGAGGGGATCGGTAAAGTTCTTAGGGCACATTATCTTACCAGGTGGTATTCAATTCACGTCGATCCAGGGAAAACCGCAGCCATCGCGGAAATGCCGACGCCTCGAAACGTCAAACATCTAAAATGTTTCCTGCAGACGTCCAGCTGGTTTAGGCGTTTTGTACCTGACTACGCAGAGGTCGCCAAACCGTTGACAGCGCTGCTAAAAAAGGTAAGTATATGGAAATGGGGCCCGGAGCAGCAGACAGCTTTCGAGAAGATCAAGCAACTGCTAGTATCAGCGCCAATCCTGCGTCAGGCTGATGCGACGTTGCCTTTCGTCCTCAGAACTGATAGCAGCGGTTACGCTCTCGGGGCGGTTCTCCTCCAGGGGGAGGGGACTGACGAGCGTCCAATAGAGTACGCCAGTCGCCTCTTGACAGCGGCTGAAAAAAACTACAGCACGACGGAGAGGGAGGCTCTAGCCGTCGTCTGGGCGGTCTCCAAGTTCAGGGGGTATATAGATGGCACTGAAGTCGTAATTAAGTCAGACCATCAGCCGCTTAGGTGGCTGATGAGTATGAAGTCTCCAAGCGGTCGCCTAGCAAGGTGGGCCCTGAGCCTTCAGGAGTATAACCTGAAAATAGAATACACACCAGGTAAGGCCAATGTTATAGCCGACACTCTGTCGCGCCCGGCATGCGCCGAAGACGGCGATTGTGACCTGTGCTGTGCCGCGGTCGACGTGCCCTCTCGCAGTCTGAAGGACCTACGCGAGAATCAAATAAAGGACCCAGAGGTCAGCAAAATCGTCGAGGCTCTAGAGTCCGACGAACCCTCTAGGGGGAGGGTATGGGCCAGCAAAGGATATGTGCTTGCCGAAGGCGTGCTGTACAGAAATTGTCCAGAAAACGAAGAACACGACGATGCCAGTCTGGTGGTCCCGGAACAGGAACGCGCCAAAATATTGGCCGAATACCATGACGCGCCCACCGCTGGTCACATGGGCGCAGAGCGTACGCTGCAACGCTTAGTAGGTAAGTACTACTGGCCAGGAATGCGTTCTTACGTTACGCAATATGTAAAAAATTGTGTACCTTGCCAGCGTTATAAGGCGGACACCAGGAAACCGGCTGGATTATTGCAGACGCCCGCTTCTACACGCCGGTTTGAGGTGTTAGCCGTAGACCTGTTCGGTCCTCTACCCGAAACAGAAAAAGGGCACAAGTGGATCCTGATAGTCGAGGACACCTGCACGCGCTGGGTGGAGCTGTTCGCCCTTGCTTCAGCTACCAGTGAAGAATGTGCAAAAGTACTTGTATCTGAGGTATATTTGCGGTATGGAGTCCCCAGGCGCCTTGTTAGTGACAACGGCGTTCAATTTATAAGTAAAATGTGGGGGAATATTAGGTGACTTTTCAAAGAAACTCCAGAAAATGCTGATAATTAGTCAAACGTGTATTGCTTTGATGACGAACAAAAATGGAAGTTATGCAGCAGACCTGCCACGCGATGGGAATTACGCAGTCACTTACCTCATTTTACCACCCCGAGGCGAACCCGGTGGAACGTAAGAACCGGGACCTCAAGCCGCAACTGGCGATTCTGGTAGGTAAAGATCATGATACGTGGGATATCCACTTACCTGCAGTCCGCTTTGCCATGAACTCGGCGGTCACATCGGGAACGGGCTACTCACCCGCTTATTTAAACTTCGCGCGTGATATGCGCGCGCCAGCAGATGTCATGTCAGAGATGCGCACCCTTATCGAGAACGATAATTATGTAGGTGACATCACTAACTTCCTTAAGAGGATTTCATCGGTACTCTTAGACGCTCGTGACGTCTATGAGAGTGCCCAGGCGGCACGTAAGAAGTACACCGATGAACATCGTCGACCCGCCCCCGATTATAAGGCTGGTGACCTGGTTCTGTTGAAAACCCAAGGAGCCAATGACACCGGCAGGGGGCAGACGTCAAAGTTTATCCCTCGCCGTGACGGACCATACAAGATCCAGGCTGTGGTCAGTCCCACTACATACATTCTCGAGCGCCTCAGTGACGGTACGGTGCTAGGTAAATACCATGCTTCTGTATTGACTCCCTTCGTTGGTCGCATCCAAACTCCGGTACAGGAGAAGCGTCGGAGGGGGAGGCCTCGTAAACGCTAACCCAAACGCGAGGACGTTCGTTCGGGTTAGAGGGGGAGACTATAACGCGCGTTTTCGATTACGACGGGCTCATTACGGTGCGCGGTCGCAGGATTGACCAAGCGCCGCGCCACCGTGCCGCGCCGGGCGAGCGGCGCGCAGGCGCCCCGCCCGCGCCACCGTGCCGCGCCGAGCGAGCGGCGTGCGGGCACCCCGCCCGCGCGCCGCCCGCCCGCGGCGTCCCTCACATTCCCGGCTCCCGAATCAGTCGCGCGCCCCGCTTAGAAACAAACGCACACGCAACGGATCGATTCTTCCCGCGGCTCTCGCGCGCTCCCGCCAGTTATATTGTGAATCAATGTGCCCCTTTGATGTGTGACGATAATAAACTGTTTTTCGTGTCATAAATCTGTGTTTCCTTCACTGGATAGACCACACCAAGCTATATTTATTAATTTTGTTAAAATAAAGTTTTCATGTTTTAACGTATAGGTAGGCACGGTAACATAAATAAGTGAAACACTATTAATTCTTTCTTATTAAGTACCATCATAAATTAATGGTTAAATAATATTTGAAAAATACAAAACCTTGACCCGACTGGAGATGTACCCTCATCTCCCGTTGAGGCTGCGGGCTGTTCGAAAGAGATACCACGGCCTCGACACAAAGGGCTAAGAAATAACATGGGTGGTTTTTAGTCTGTAGAAGTCTGACACTCGCTACCACTCTGCTTAGAGTGGGAGGAGTCATTTGATGATTTGGGTGATTCTCTGATTTCGTACCGGTCAATCACATGTACGGTTGCATAAAAATAAAGTTACTTACATTTAGGGAGATTTCATAAAATCTGGTTGTTTTGCAGACATTTAGCAAGGTGTATCCAACAAAAGAAAAACTTAGGTATAAATACAAAAATTATAAAAATTAAAAAATACTCTCAAATGTCACCATCGATGACATCGATGATCGGTGTTACCATCGATGTCCTTAATACGATTTCTGAACAATAGTGTTCACTAAGAAGTCACAGCTTTAATTACCTATCTGTCATTTATTCAAGTTATTAAAACAATAATAATAAGGATTACTTTGTCTTCATTATCACACAAGGCATACGAATCGATGAGTTCATTTAAAAAAAAAATGTATTTATCACCGAAAAAAAAACACTACCTTAAGCAGAAACAGAAAATATGTAAACAACTCTTTACATGGTCATTCTACTCCTTTGCTCTTCCCCCACATGACTCCCACAGGAGCCAGTCATCCCAGAGACATTACATGGGCCCGAGGAATATTTTTTATTTTATTTATTTTTATTTAATATGGGCTTACTCTTGACCTCAATCTTGCCCTAAGGGCAGAGATGAGGTCGACGATGGAACGAGCTTACCCAGAAGAAGCCTATTTACTCGCGACTTAAATAGATTGGGGTTATATGAACTCGGTTATATAATTACGTAATTGTTGTTAAAATTTACCTTTGTTACGGTTTAGTGGTCTTCACCGTATTTAAAATAACTTAGGGAAGTGGCACGATTTTTATTATTCATTTACCTCAGAAATGTTAGTCTTGATAAGTATTTCTACGATATAATTTTTATACAAATAGCCTTGAAAATAAAGGTTTTAAAAATCAAAATAACCCAAAATGTCTTTACCGTGATTGTCATTACCAAAATTTACCATCAGTTTTAATATTACGGCAATGACACTCAATTGCTAGAGATGACTCACTAATATTTTTTTTGTGTCATTTACATATCTCCTCATAGAAAAATACTAGTAATTTAAATTGCATTACACACAGAAAGTTCTTTTAATTTTTTAGTGTTATGGAAATGATTACTATGTGATGGTATTGACACAGTAATAAAAACTTTAGCGACCTATAATATCTCGGACATTAACCGATGTAATTTGAAAATATTTACACATGGCTATAAGCAATCATATTTTCGTTTCACACTAAAATGTTCAAAATCTAAAAGTTCCCTTCTTTTTTTAAAAATGGACCGAAATGAGAGAACCACCCATTTACCACCTTCGAAAGAAAAAGGGTTCATCTGAATGTTTATGTAGCGCGTTGTGACTGTGATAGACGTCCACACCTCTCATGCAAAAGTTGTGGCTTCAATCCGGGCAAGTTTTAATATGATTTAATTCAGTTCATACGAGTATGTAAGTACATTCTAAAGTTTATGTTGGACATCGCTGACATCGGTGAAGGAAAATATTGTGAGGAAACCTGGGGACTAATAATTATTAATTCGTATAAAACTGAAATTTTCAACACGTCTTGAGCAAGTGTGACCAATGTTATTAGAAATCTTTGTATGAGAGCCGTTTGCGCAACGGTGGGAGAGTAATAGTTTGGTATATATAATTTATTTTATAACTTTGGGACCTTACGGCAAAAGCGAACTTCATTTTTCTGAAGTGTTGCAAAAATAAGACGGCGGGTGATCCCTAGTTTTTAATTCACGTGAAACGTCGTATCGTCGCCGTAAGATCGGGGCTTTAGATATGATCGGGTTCAGCTTAGAGCAGTCCAATACTCGACTTAAGTCGTTCCAATTGCTTGCATTTGAGCTTGAACCTCGGGTAATCTTGTCCATCTATTGCTCTTTGATAAATTGTTCAAATAGAAACTCTATTTACATTTGCCGAGTAGCGCTTTTTGACTAATTAAAAGTAAGATGCGGTGACTAGACAGTACAGGGAGATATGACTCAAATCATCATGGTAGCAGTTCTATTGACAGCAGAGATGGAACCAGGCTGCTAATGATGACCATGGATTTTTGAGTGTCTCTATTTCTATCTTTGACAGTTTTTTTCTTGAACATTGCAACGTTCGAGTATGTACCTACTCAATGACAATGTAAAATGATGAAAGGGAATATCACCAGAAAATGGTATCATCAACCAACCTGTTTTGAGCCTTTGTGGTGGATGACTATAACCAGTTTCATGTCACACAGAGGAGGAATAAGCTGTGATAGCTTAATGGTGTGACGGAGTGTCAAATCATTGGTTTCTAGGTCGAATACAAGAGTACTGACTTTTTCGGATTCACGTGCCTATTGTATTATTATCATTAACTAAGTTGAAGGACACCAGCATCCCGAGAGATATTTCTCAAGGGCATAACAACTCTGACACTCTAGGCACTAAACATCTTCTATCTTCTTTATATAAAAATTAATTTCTGTTCGTTAGTCTCGCTAAAACTCGAGAACGGCTGAACCGATTTGGCTAATTTTAGTCTTGAAATATTCGTGGAAGTCCAGGGAATGTTTAAACGGTGAGAAAGTGGTAGGTAGGCAGGGTAGTAGGTAGGTAGGGTAGTAGGTAGGTAGGGTAGTGGGTAGGTAGGTAGGTAGGGTAGTAGGTTAGGTAGGGTAGTAGGTTAGGTAGGGTAGTAGGTTAGGTAGTATTTAGGAAAAAGGGCATTGCAACGCATGCCGGGGACAGCTAGTACGATATAGAAATACAATGGAAACATTTTATGTCGATCATTCTAAAACCTACATAACTTAAAATTCACGACGATTTTCGTGCACTACATAAGTCATATTCTCAACCTATTTGGGCTCAGAAGATTTGCACGGTCTCGTATATCGATGCAGCTCACCAGCCTTGGCACATTACGTAACAAGATTAGTTACTCCGCTTCAACAAATTGCATTAGCAGTCTGCGACTGGACTCTCCGGTTTCTTTTTCACTATTAACAATGCGTTTTGTTCTTAATGAGGTCTTTTGTCGAAGAGTTAAGGCGTGGTTGCGAGAATAGGTGAGGTTTACTTAGTTCACTTTGTTAGTTGAGCCATTTGGATAAATGCTTCTCAATGTTACTTTGATAAATGGGCTGTGTGAAGGATGATATGGCTAGAAAGGAGGTGACTTCTGAGATGACGAGACATAGGGATGTATGGAAGAAGAAGACATGTTGCGCCGACCCCAAATAAATTGGGATAAAGGTAGGAGAATGTTTTTTTTTTTTTTTTCTTTATTTAAAGGGCTTTATCGCTGAGCGATAACGTCACCCTGTAAAATTAACAATAACACTATATCTAACAAAAATTATTTCAAAACAAAAGCTGCTAACTTATATAAAATCCGAGCTTGTTCCGATAAAGGACAAGCCAGGATTGCGTTACATACTCCCACATCATATAATTTGGTAATTCCAAGTAAACTATATCTCATAGCCTCATTCCGTACACACTCCATCAAAACATGTTGCACATCTTGGACTATTCCACAATCTTCACAGTAGGGAGAAGTAACCTTTTTCATAAGAAAGCCAAACTTATTCGATGGAATATGACCGGAACGAAGTCTTAGAGCCATAACTATAACACTCCTACTAGACAAATGATCAATCCAACTATTAGGAGAATGTTGATGAAGAAAGTTACTTTGCTCATATAATAATACTGCGCTTGGAAAGGTCAGTCCGTGGATGTTAAGCCATCGATCTCGGTTGTCATTTCTGGATCTAGGATAGTCAGTGGCCCGTCGGGGCTGTGGATTGTCGAAAGGTTAACGCGGCTCCGACACAAGGGCGAAGGAACATGGGTTTGGTTTTTAGTCAGTAGAAGTCTGCCACTCCCCTTCGCTCTGCCCAAGAGCGGGGGGGGGGGGGGGGTTATTCGATGATTTTCCACCCACCAAAAAAAAACAAAAAAAAAGGGATAGTAATTGGCCCGAAATACTAATTACTAGTCTCACCGAGGGATATACTAAAACTGGGTTGTGTAAAATACTGTTACTCACTAACATACGGTACCGTTATTAACATAATTAAGAAAGGGTAGGCAGGTGATGTTATTTCTACGCATATCATAGTGTCTTAGGTAACTAATTAGTTGAAATACCTATGAACGGGCATCAATTCACTTCAAAAAACTGATTCAATAATCATAGGTATAATTTGCATTGATTGGCACTGGGAAATATTTTAATAACGAATGTGGCAAAGGTTTTAGAAGTAACGAGTTGAAAGCTTGTGTTAAATCCGATGCGGGGGATGTTAACCTTCGATGGTAGCCTATTAATCTCCTTCATGTAGTAAATAATATAATTATGAAAAGTATACCCTGTGACTAAACTATTGGAGGAATTTGATTGATTTTTTGTATGCAGAATGGGAACGTCTTTAATATAAGGAGATTATTTTATCGTCGCCTCCACCCTGTATTCTATGATAGTGGCTACAAAGTACTGTTACTTTGTAACAGTACTTTGTAGACCCCAACGCCTGTGCGTTGGGGTCAATATTCAAGATAAATCGTGCTTGTATAGGTTGCTCCGTAAAAGCTTGTTGTTGAATATCCCCTAAAGGTTGAAGGTTCGTTATTCTTACCAATGGGAAATCTTGTTGGATGCATGACTTTTAGTCTATTATAGATTACTGCTGGGCTTTCTACGGCTGACTACCAATTCCTTCAGTGAAATTACCTTTTTAACACGATAGACCAGCATTACACATAAACCAGCTTCAAAATTCATTGCTGACAGGGGATTTCTTCACGATGTTTACCTTTCACGAGAAATGCTTGTAAATAACTTATACAGAACCTCAAACGGCTTACAATGCGGCAATGTCAGAGTTTTATACGAAATGGAACAATGATTTTAACACAGACATATCTTTAAGTTATATTTCTCAATGAAGGGAAGCTAGAAGGCAAGGAGAAGAGGATTATTTTATACTCGAACTCTGGAACTGAAACATATTTTTCAGGAAAATATGATTGTAGGTCTCGTTGGTCTAGTGTTCGCAAGCGCGACTGCTGTGCACGAGGTCCTGGGTTCGATTCCCGGGTCGGACAAAAAGTGCTATTGGGTTTTTCATTAGAAATTTCCTAGTAGTAGCCCGGAGTTTGGAAGTCGGCGGTATAATACCCCCGTGCCAGGGAAAGCACGTTAAGCCGTTGGTCCTGCGCCTGATCTCTCGAATTATTCGAGTAGGACGTTCAATTGGATAGTACCTAACTACCTACAATTGAAAATTAATTAATTATTCTGATTTAATGGGAATCAAAAATCACCATTGTTTGTGTAATCGGATTATGTCAGGATATTACAAATGTAATACATATTGCATCGATAATGTATTCCTTAATGAAGAGTATTGCGTCAAAGAGATTTACTTTGTACAAAATATTGTTTTTGCTTTTAAATTATTAAATCACTAACAGCCTATAATTGGTAATATTGAGTCGGGTGAATTGTTATTGGAGTCTAGTTTTGGATGGCAATAAGCTCTATACTGGTCAATATTGTAGGTACGTTAAGTGTCTAATTATTTAGGGATTACAGGCGTGATGGTATGTTATGCTGTTATTTTTAAATCAAATTTTATGTTATTGTTTTTTTTCCACAAACTGTTCCCAAAACCCCAAAACCTCAAGAAGAGAATACTTCAAACCAACCTATTGAAAAAAAGCATCATGATCAGAAGGTCTAAGTAGCAAAATGTCCAACAGCGCAAAATGTCTAATGAGCAGGAAGTCTACTTAGCAAAATGTCCATGTAGCAAAACGTCCAACTATCAGATGGTCTTTAAAGCAGAACGTCTATTTAGCAAAAAGTCAATTTTTAAATGTGTACACTCATGATAGAAACTAAAAGATAACTATTTAAATAATAAAAATCTTTTAGGTACTATTTACCTAAATAAAGGCCTATGTCCAGCAGTGGACATCTTTCAGCTGAAATGATCAATGAAAATCAATCATATTGTAACAACAATAAGTTTTATCGTACCGTACCTTCTGAAAGATACTAATAACAAACACTCTAAAATGAGAATTTTCGTCGCGTCTTATGAAACTCAAACCATACTTCATATTTTTTAAGCAGCTTACGTACTACCTTACTATGTACTTACGTGGTATGTACTACCTTAGTACTAGGAATACTAAGAACATACTGCTTTAAAATATAACTACCATAGTATTTTAATATCAACGCGCGCGGCTCTGTAGGGTAGCCAAGTAATTAGTACTTGAATATCTCCCCGGAGAACATAAATTAATTTCATCCAATATTTCTCTAGTTTGTTGCATTTGATTTTTATTTAATCTTCTTCTTTTTCTTAGCGTGTCGATGACAAATCTTCACTACATAAAATTAAATATAGGCTCAATATATATTTAGCTATTTCTGTAATGCAAACAAGAACATTGAGTGGGGCTTATTTTACATTATAGGTACTTATAACATTCATGAATTGTCAAACCGCTACTGCATAAATCGACGTAAAGCGTTTTAGGGACCCATACATAGTATTATTACTGAGATAATAATAATAATAATAATATTCCACAACTATCACACAACGCCATCTAGTCCCAAGCTAAGCAGAGCTTGTGTTATGGGTACTAGACAACTGATAAACATACTTATATATTTCTAAATACATACATATTATAGATAAATTACACCCAGACACAGAACAAATGATCGTGCTCATCACACAAACATTTGTCCTGGGTGGGAATCGAACCCACGACCTCCGGCATAGCAGTTAGGGTCACTAACCACTAGACCAACAGGTCAGTCAGTAGATGACGATAGAATATGGATATGTCACCAATAAAATAATATATTATCCACTAGCTTTCGCCCGCGTGAATGTCGGTTTAACTACAAAAATGATGATTTTCCATACAAACTTTAATTCCTTATTTAACTCCCTTAGGGGTTGAATTTCAAAAAATCCTTCCTTATTCCTTGTCTACAATATAAAGGGAACCTCTGTGCAAAATTTCAGCTTTCTAGGTCTAAGGTTTTGGGCTAGGCGTTGATGAGTCAGTCAGTCAGTCAGGACTTCTCTTTTTATTTATATAGATAGATAGATTCTCTCAGAGTTAAGATCTGTGACCGGTTGATGGCACCTTATTACATTGAACTTAAACATTATTAGCCAAAATACTACTACTGGTACTACTGGTACTATTAGGTACCTACACCTCTGTTTAACCCTTCAGAGATTATAGGCGTGATGTTATGACTATGGAAAAGTCAAAAATGTATTGAATTGACACAAGCTATCGTAAAACATATCCCAATTCTGTAGTAAGTGGCATCGCGAATGCTTGCAATGTGTTTGGTCTCAGTAAATTACCCTTCCTTTTGGCTTCGCCGTAGTCGGGTAAAAAAGAGCATTGAATCGTGTTCTACGGCGGCTGCGACACGTCTTACTAAACCGTTAAGACTAGCATTCAGTGCTTGTGTGGAATGTGAAGTCCAGACACTGTAAGGAGTTTCAGAAATACGAAGAGGCGAATTGAACCAATATAAAACTGTACTGAGTAACCGAGTTCAAGTGCTGTCAGTGTCAATATTACGCTTAAATGTGTCGAGAGCGTGACTTCTGGGTATTAAACGTAGTATCTCATAAGTTACTGAGTTTGATTCCCGGGTCGACCACAGTGTTACTGAGTTTTCCGTCAGGAAATTCTCTGTAGCAGCCACGGAGTCTGAATTTATGTCCGTTTGCGGGCAATAGGCTCGCCCTCTATTAAATTAACCTAAAACGTTACAAGCAAAATATTGGTGTACTATTAATTAGTATTAGGTACCTACACCTCTATCTAACATATCGGATATTAAATTATGCAGGATATTTATGCTATGTAAATTGCTGATTCCGTTCAGTTTAGTTTTATTGTAAACCTTCCCAATTTGCAAAAGTGACTTTATATCAAAATACAATAGAGCATCAAATTCAACATGAGCTGCAACTTTAATAATATGAACGTTTCGAGATGAGTACTACTTCATTTTTCATTTTATGTTAACATAATAATTTCTACACTGCGAACTCGACGTTAAAGCCTTTTGAGGTTTTCCTCGTTAAATGATATATTAGTACATTCGTATTCTGTGAATCTCTTTGTATTTTGATTTGCATTGTCTGCTCACCTTATTGTTTTCCAACTGTCGCTGTATTAATTGTTATTATTTTATTAGACCAAAGAGATATTATTGAAAACTTATCCTTGCTGTTACACGTAATTATTATGTGTGCTTACAAATTATAATAATGCGTTGCGGGTAATAAGCAACACAGTTAACAACAGTAGTAATGAGGCCACCGAGTGATTATTATTTTAGACTGTTTATTACAGAATCATCAATATTTTAAGCATGTAATCATAAACCACTATTAGTGGAACTTAAGAGCGTATACTACCTACCTCAAATTAGTAACTTTATTTGTGATGATTCAAACTTTGCTTGAAATACTGTTAGAATAAAGTTCTAATCAGCTTACACTAAGCGGTTGTTACGTTTCACACTATTCGGCCACAGCGAAAGATCGCTACGGCCGAATAGTGCGAAATTAGTGGTATTTTGCGATTTACGAAAAAACTATTGATTGGACTAAAAAAGTAAAACACTATTATATTTTAGTATGTTGCTTGTAGAATTATTTGGCAAAAAAATCAGAACGATGACAGCCGAGCGGAAAGGAGTGTTAGACTTCTGCTGACTGAAAATCACTCATGTTCTTTCTTAGCCCTTTGTGTCCGAGGCCGAGGTAACTGTTTTGGATAACTCACAAACGCGAGAACTATCGCCTCCAGATCCCATGGTGGTTAAATACGTGCCTTAAAACATGTCATTTATTTAACCTTTTCCCAATTACCTATCTAGTTATAAGTCGGCTTCTATTTTAACCCGATGCAGCTGAATATCAGTATTTCACATGGAAATACTGTTTAACTGACCTACACAACTCAGTAAGGTAATATGATACCCCTTGGTCAGACTTGTTAAAAAATTATCATAATATTATATCCACCGTTTTCGCTCCAATCAAACGGAAAAGTTTTGAAATCCTTGTTAGATACGAAAAAAAAAGATTTAAACACAGAATACCCTATTTTTTTCGGCGAAGTAAAAATTACGAGCTTAACTCGCAATCCATGCGTCATTGAACAATGTGTGAAGCCTAATAAAGTGATTGCACGATCGTGTGAGTAAGCTTTTGAGGCATGCGTCACTGTGTCGTCGTATCGGCGAACAAAGCTTTTGGAATCCTTTAGTATTCTTGATCGTTATATATAATAAACTGATGTATTAGCATGACTTTTACAGACATATAAAATTAAGTGACAAGACAAAAGACAAAACTCTGAATTGATTTGAAAATCAATTCAGAAAATCGCATCGAAATGAAAACATGTTTAAAATTTTTGGAAATCTTTCAACATTATAAAAAATCACAAAAAGTGGATACTGACTGTGATTTGAACTTGCGTACCTTTGTTTTAAGGTAAGTCTCTGTACCGTTACGCTACGTACACCAGTGACAAATAGTTGGAAATAGACCTTCTGTTTTAATATAGTATGACAGTTGACAGTTCGATTGTGATAATCGATACCGGAAATTTGAAATGACGTAAGGGACTTCAGCTTTCTCTTGGATTTGCAACGCTCGCACCAGTTGCTTAAAGTGAAAAATTGCACAGCACGCTCGATGTCCCTTGCGTTATTTCGTATTTCCAGTATCAAGCTGTAAAACAGTTTAGGATTATGGATAATGCAATACTGCTCACCCCCTTAAGTTATTATGGGGATAATATATAGCCCATGTGTTATTCCAGACTATAATCTACCTCTGTGCCAAATTTCATCCAGATCCGATCAGCCGTTCTCGCGTGAAAGAGCAACAAATATCCATTCATCCATCCTCACAAACTTTCGCATTTACAATATTAGTAGGAATAATAGGTTGTAATGGCAGAATTTCTGACGGAGGTGTTTTTAATAATTGCAACTTATCAAGGGCCCTAGAAAACAATACATTAAATTTGCCTTCACATAGACCTTTACCAGGCAGTGACAAGGTTGCGCCTTATGTCATTGTAGCTGACGATGCCTTTGCCTTAAAACCATATTTAATGAAACACTATGGATTTAGACATCAACGGCCGGGTCCGAATCGAATATTTAATTAAATTAACGTCTATCTAGAGCGAGAAACACTGTTTTGGATGTTTTTGGGCATGTTGCTTCTCGATTTAGAGTTCTTCGAACACCAATTATGCTGAGCCCAATTAAAACTAGAAATGTTGTTGCCGCTATATTATTATGTATCTTGCATAATTTTCTTATTAAAAGGAATCCGAACTACTTATTACGTCAAGATAACAACAGTTTACATTCTTTGATAGGTACCTTTGCAGTCTGCTCTGCAAAATAATCCACCAGTTAGTGCAAAATCAGATACGAGACCAATTTCGGGATTATTTTGTTAGTCCGGAAGGTGAAATAAGTTGGCAGTATACTAAAATTTGAGTACTATGTATAAAAATTGCAAATAAACACGTGTACCTAATGGGGGGGGGGGGGGTTATTCGATGATTTTCCACCAACCAAAAAAAAAAAGGATTGTGGAGGATTGATAGCCAGCCGCCCTATATAAAATACTGGTGTTCCACTGCATTTGGTTAGACTGGAAGCCGACCACAACATAGTTGGCAAAAGGCTAAGCAGATGATGATTTGAAAATATAGAAAAGGCATTAAAAATGTTCTTTGTAGTCGTATTCTTTATTACTGGAGGTCGGTCTCCATTTCTCTCGATGTTCGGCTTTCCTTCAAAAAAATGTTACCACGATAGAATTATCACGATAGGTAGGTACTTAACCATTCGATCGCAGTGTCAAGACGGGGGTCACAACCCTTAACCCTCACACTGAAGATACTTGCGGTAAGACTGAAGCCTTACATTACCGCACGTTTGCCTAACACATCGCACAAATTGTTTCTGTCAATATACTAAGTACCAACTACTTAATGGCTGTCATCAACCGGGAACTTACGCTCTCGATTAGGTTCAGTCGACACCCCAATTTAGAAACCTCAAATCTGTCATTAATTTATGTTTACGTTCGTCTAAAGGTAACGTGTTCAAAGATGAGTGATTCAATTATGGACTGTATTAAGTTACTCCGAAGTTCGAAATACCGATGTACGGTATACCTACAGAAAGTTTGTGAGTGCGAATTCTGGGACCGTATTACATTTTGTTATTTTTTTTTGTGTACAACACTGCAGGCTCGTTGATCAAGTGGTCCCAACCGTGATTGCTGAGCGTGAGGTTCTGGGTTCGATTTCCTTTAGTCAGTAGAAGTCTGACACTCCCCTTCGCTCTGCCCAACAGCGGTGATGATTTTCCACCCACCAAAAAAAAAAAAAAAAAAAATGGTAAAGAGTTATTGGGTTTTCCTACGAAGATTTGTGCCCGGTTGACGGCAATAAGCTCGCTCCCTATTACATGGGAATTACACTGAAATGTCGAAATGTGGGTCCACTGTAACGTACACCTCTGCCTACCCTGCGGGACTTACAGGCGTGATTTTATTATGTTCTGTCATGTAAAAGAGGTTTTTTTTTTCTCTAAGACTCTCACTGCCAGCAATCTATCTATCTATAATCTATATAAATAAAAAGAGAAGTCCTGACTGACTCATCAACCGTAACGCCCAGCCCAAACCCTTGGACCTATAAAGCTAGAATTTTGCAGAGAGGTTCCCTTTATAATGTAGACAAGGAATAAGGAAGGATTTGCCTAAATTCAACGCCTAAGGGAGTTAAATAGGGGATGAAAGTTTGTATGGAAAATCGTCATTTTCACGCGGGCGAAGCCGCTGGCAAAAGCTAGTCTAACATAGTTCCAGTTCAGCAAGCCATGGAGTCCGCTGGCGGGTCCCAACGATTCCGATGTAGCAGGCCAGAATGCTTTGAGCACGCCGTGGGATCCGCTGTGACCCCCAAATTGAAACATATTTATACTACTGGCCTGCTAATAAAGAAAAAAAATATGTTTAGTATTGTTTGGGGGCGGCCGGCGACAGCCACGGCCTACTGTTAATGTTTCTTTAAAATAAGACTGGCCCTTTGCTTTCGAAAGCTTGGGACCCGCCAGCGGATCCCATGGCAGTGAGAGTGTTAAACTTACATTACAGGTCTTAACCTAATACACATTTCCTTGGTATTGTATACAATGGCGGATTATATAATATAATATTCCGCTAACATAATAGGTATTATATATACACATTGAAATTATTTCGTGTCGATCATACCTCGCTACGCGGGTTCATTACAGATTCGCTAATGATGATCGAGCTACGTACAAGTATAAAGACAATATACATTTATTGGGATTCAGGAATGCTATTGTGGGTATAATATCCATGGAATCCGATATTGCTGCCATAGTTAACCGAATATTTACTTGATGTAGGTTTATTAGGTGCTGCACAAGAAGGTACAGTTATAGTTGTTTACGATATTAGGCTTCAATCAAATATATAATTATATATACCCCTATCCCATCTCTCACCAATTCCGAGAAACGACATGTCAATGAGTGAGTGAGTCAGTGGTTTTTTTTTTTATTTTTTTTTAAATAAATAATATTCCACAACTATCACACAACGCCATCTAGTCCCAAGCTAAGCAGAGCTTGTGTTATGGGTACTAGACAACTGATAAACATACTTATATATTTCTAAATACATACATATTATAGATAAATTACACCCAGACACAGAACAAATGATCGTGCTCATCACACAAACATTTGTACTGGGTGGGAATCGAACCCACAACCTCCGGCATAGCAGTTAGGGTCACTAACCACTAGACCAACAGGCCAGTCAATTTTCAGTCAGTCTTTGGTACCCTGAGTTGGTACCTATATCTTTATTTAGAAGTCAAACGAAATTACAGGCAAGTTCGTTTAGCTAATGAAGAGAGAAAAGACGTTTAGGGACCAGTTGTAAAATCAAAATGTTTATTTTAAAATAAAACAAGTTATTTTAAGTTTCATAACACACAACATTTTGATAATTAAGATTTAACTTTTTTAGTGTTATTAAAAAGTGCTTCAGAGAAGTTTTCGTTATTTACTAATGGTCTTTTATAATTTTAGCCTTTCCAGTCTAACTAGCTGCTCGTTTAATGTCGTCATATTAACCCTCTTGCTAAAGGCTTCTGTTAAGTGAAGTTAAGTCAAGTGAAAGTGAAGTGTCTACTGGGTTCGAACCCCCGACTAGCTGAACAAATAGTTAAAGTAACCACGTCGTCGTTAATTTAATTAATAAGTAGGAAATAGTACTGCATCAACAATGCACACTGTTTTATATCAGTACCAAGTGTTGATGTCAAACATTCCTGCCAAGAACAGAGACGGCCACAAATGGCCACAAATTGCCATCCCTCTATTTCCATATAATCCATCTACTAAGTTAAACAGTATCGAGCCAATTCCTGTTAGTATGTATTGTAACCTTTGATGTGTTTTCTAAGAAAAGCAAGCATAGGTTTCTAGGTAACACTTTACATGTAAGTTTGAAACCTCACTTTAGTTTTGAGAAAACTTTGCCATACACTATAGCATACCATATTATTATTGATTTGCCTATGTTTATACTCGACTGTGACTTGTATCTTAGCCAGAGATCGTGGATATATATTTTTTTAAAACATCTAGGAAGTAATAACTACCGAAATATGGGTCTACTCCCCTACCTAACCCATCAGGGATTACAGGCGTGATGGTATGTGTGTGTGTTATGTGGATATTAGGTACTTCATAATCCCGTCGGGGCTGTGGATTATCGAAAGGATAATACAGCAGACATTTAACTCCCTTAGGGGTTGAATTTCGAAAAATCCTTCCTTATTCCTTGTCTACATTATAAAGGGAACCTCTGTGCAAAATTTCAGCTTTAAAGGTCCAAGAGTTTGGGCTGGGCGTTGATGAGTCAGTCAGTCAGGACTTCTCTCTTTCTTATTCGAAAGGATAAGACAGCAGACATAAGCTCCGACACAAGGGCGAAGAAGGAACATGGGTTTGGTATTTAGTCAGTAGAAGTCTGACACTCCCCCACGAGCGGGGGGGGGGGGGGGGGTTATTCGATGATTATCCACCCACCAAAGAAAAAAAAAATCCTAAAATATTAAAAATATTTCCTAATTCCTAAATATTTCCTTTATCTTCATGAATCAATGGCTCAGATTTTGTCCGAACACTATGTTGCAACCTGAACAGCTTTGTCATTTGCTTCATTCAAGTCCTTGAAGATTATAATTCATTTATTTACAGACATGTATTTGACGACAGATGAGACCTGTCTTCGTTGATTTGTTGGTCGGTCATGATGGAATGTGGAGTCCAACGTGAAATAACACACAGGCACTGTTCGGTACACTAAACTTTACCGTCCAAAACACTTTACAATAAAAAAAAAAATAAAGGATTGAAGATCTGTTTTCAGATTTAAATCAAATAAAATGGAATGTAGTGAGGTTAGCCAAGTCAACCGTTCGTCACCATGATTTCAATTTGAATGTGTCAACTGCACAAATCTACCGCCTTTTTATTAACATCAAAAATGACCAACGATAACTTTATCCGACTAAACACACTCAAGCATTGCCAGACCAAAAATTAAATTAAATTGAACTAAATCAAAATTATGATAAACGCTTGACATTCCATTACGCGATCTGCGACATATTGAACTTTTAAAAACTGTTTCGACAAGTTTACTTTAAAGTCATGTTTCTTTCCAAATAATATGACAGTAATCAGTTGAATTTATTGTATTTATTTGCAATTACGAAACTATAAACTAAGACGTGTTTTAGTTAAGTGACATGGAATTAGTTAAGGACACGCCAATGCACCGCGCGACGATACTTGCATAGCTTTAGTAGGACTACGCACACGACATAATAATAATTAAGTGAAGCGCACGTGTGCTCCTTGCTAAGTAAGTCGCACCCCCGAGGCTGTAAACGGGTCCTAACAGCCAATCTTGGTGAACCACCTTATGCCCCAGGGTACCGCGTTCTTACATCGCAAGTACTATTAGACCATTAATAAATTGACTTTTACGTTGATACTATTAGAAAAACAATAAAGTTGATTCTTTTAAAACTTCTTTCGAGATTAACTGTGCCTGCGGCTCAGTTTTATTTCTATTGACATTATAAATTAATGAGAAAGGAAGTTTTAAGCCCGTTATACAATTAAAATGAAAGGAATTTTATTTAAAACGTTCGTAATTAAATCCTAGTTTTTTATAGACTCTTTGAAAATGACGATGTTTTTCAACTTAATTTCTTATTAGTTATGCCCTGCGACTCGAGAGGATTAGCTTTGGTTGTCTAGAATGGGACAAGAAATAAAACACCATTTCAGCACCTAAATTGTGAGGCTATAGTTTTTTCAATTGCAGAAATAAAGACAGAGCAAAGAAAAAGGGATATTCTAAGAAAGTGATGGGTTGACATCATCTTACTGCCCTTGTTCATTCTATTTGGGGTAGGCGCAACACGTTTTTTCTTCCATTCTCCTTTGTGACGTCACTACCGAAAGTTTACGTCCAACTGAAACCCGTTGTACCCATATAAAACATTCTACAAGCGCTTGCCTTTTACTCCCAAATTACTTTTCAAAAGATTTGCTTCAGAATGACGAATGAAAAATTACGTTATAATCATAATTTTATCGTAATTTTTCATTCGTCATTCGAATTTAGTTTTAAGAGTAAAGAAAGAACAAAGAAACGATGGATAGGCTATGTAAAGGATGTTGACATTGGGTGCTCCGTGTCATCAATAACAATATCGTATATTAACAATTTTATTGGTAGCTATGTGTTAATTGAGCCGTTTGGGGTTGAAACACTGGGGCCATGGGGTCCGAGTGCCCACTCAATATTTCAGGAAATTGCCAAGCGGTTGGTCGCCTCTTCACGTGACCAGAGGGCTGGCCTATTTTTTGGGTAAATATATTTTAATATAATTTTTGTTGTGTAAATTGAAGTTAGTAAATAAATACCCCATTTAATCTATACAAACACCAAGGTAACAGTTCATTGCAGCTGTTGCTATTCAAATTATATTAGGGATTGTCAAACAACCAAAATATTACGAGAATTGCGAACCACGAAAAGAAAATAACCTAATAGTAATATATTTTTATTCCGTTTGAGAATCGTGACTTTGTTATCGTGCCCAGCGCTATTTCAATATAATACCAGATTGTTCTCCTTATTTTGGTATGGTGGCCTTCGTTCAATGGAGTTAGCTTAATTGATTTATTTTAAGTGGGTTATGTTCTAAAATTAACATGACAATTACCTTCCACTATTATTCAAGATGAATACCTCGTTGACCTGCTGGTCGCAAGTACAACTGCTGAGCATAGGTCTTTGGTTCCAAACCCAGGCTGGGCAAGGTATTTATTGGGCTTTTTAACCGACTTCCAAAAAGGAGGAGGAACCTGCTTGCGCAGGCTATTAATATTAATAATAAATACTTATAGAAAGTAAAGAAAACATTTTTGTTTGCACGTCATGACTGCGCAAGCAGGTTCCTCCTCCTTTTTGGAAATCGGTTATTTGTTGTACGCTTTTATGTATAATATGTCTACTGTTATTTTATTTTTTTGTTTTTGTATGTCTGTATCATGTACTTGTGACAAATAAATATATTTTCTAACTTTCTTCAATAATTTACCCGTAGTGGCTACTCAAGAAAATACCTAAAATTGGTTTTATTCAACAAATTCCTTTCTCCTCGACATTATAATTCCCCGATCGTTTCCAGCGGGCGTAAAGTTGTTCCTCGCGTAGCATTATAAATGTTAATAAGGTCTATTTTTACTTGAGTTTATTTATTAAGATGCCTCAAGACTAACTAATGTTGATTAAAGGCATGTCGCTGAGTTCATAATAATGTTCACAAATTGATGCAACCTGAGGAGCTCGTGGCTGAATTATAACAGGGCTAAGGGAAGGTTAAGCAAGGTCGCCAAGGCCAGTTCGTAGATGGTCACTCCATGTGCATACATACATAAACTCACGCTATTTTCCTATTGGGGTGGATAGAAACCACAGAACGTCACACACTATGAAATTCCTTTTGTCTCGTCCACGTTCATACATTCATGTAAAATACTTAAAATTTAGTTGCATATATATAAGGTTAGCAGTGGCGTGCGCTCTATTAAGGCTCTTAGGCTTAGCCTACCTTACCAACTGAGCATTTCTTATAACTAATTAACCATGTAATAAAATAACACCATGTACAAAATAATAATAAAAAAGTTCAAACTACTGTTAAAATACTTAGAGCAATTTTTCGCGTACGAATCTTTTAGTTACAGGCTTGCTTAGGCTAGCATTCGACTAGCCTAAAACCCATTCATAATTTTACGCACACAGCGTCACATCGGAGAATGATCGGTGCATATTTTCGTGTATATGAACCGCACACATGCATGCCAGCTCCTGCGAGTGGAGGCGGCCTGTGATTGGCTGCAACAACACAAGGCTACGATTGGATGCGTCATGCGGCCATCTTTAGCCCGCGAACTCCGGCGCGAAGTTCAAATTTGTTTTTTTTTTTACGTTTTTTGCAATTTGCAGGCCAGTGCTAGCTTGAATACTGACTACATACGTCTTACAGCCGCGAATCATATTTTAATAATCAACATACAACCTAGCACGGGCCTGCAAATTGCAAAAATGTAAGGAAATTTAGAAATTTGAATTTCGCGCTTAGCGGTCTTCGCTCTTCCGTCCACAGATAGAGTGCAGCACTGCCAACACATTTCTCATTGATCGTTTTCGTATAATCCTGCAAAATTTTGTTGACCGCTGTTGTGAACAAACTCGATATGAAAATTATGCAATTTTATTTGGTAGTATTTTGCTAACGGCAAATTAGAAATTATATTTTACGCGAGGAAGCCATTATTATTTATTGTTTCATTGTTGTTTTATAGCGCGATTTGTTTTGAAACCGAAAACGTACAGATATTGTCAGTATTAGATAACATTATTAACAGTAGTGTAGGTAAATATTAGCTTTGTTGTGTATTATTTGTTTATTCCCACAAATAATAACAAAGTGAAGTTTGTGCTGTTAATGTGTGTTTGCTAGATGATAAAGGTAATAAGTTTTCTCAATTATGATATTATCGTATAAGTAATGTAATGATAAGGTGCAAATTGTATCTAAAGGTAGATGTGTGAAAGCCACTTCGGATATTATCTTGCAAGTGACGTGTTTTGTACTTTTGTAACTATCACCCACTCACTTGGATGAGATATTTAAGGTGGCCGAATCTTTCTTCTGTTTGCATCGTTAGAAAATCATGAGTTGCACCCTTGAATAATGTGGTGAGTTTTTGAATTGTATTTAGGTACCTATAACTTTTACAGGCTTATTTATTTTTATAAATGTGACAATTTTTTTTTTGCTGTCAATATTTCGTGGCCTACCCACCGTGGGAGACCACTGCACGCCACTGAAGGTTAGACTGAAAGCCTAAACATAGTTTGGTTATGGCCAGGCAGAATATCTGTTAATATATCTGAAAGGCGCAGACTTTTTCAGCAGAGTGATGCGCCCAACTTGCAGTGGACTGTAGCTGATAGGGTTGTAGTCTCAGGATGCTCAGGAACTTCAGGTAGATTAAATAAAAGACGATTTCTTCAGAGAAACAAGATGCTGCGATGTGCCGATGTGGAGTGTAGTGCGTGTGTAGTGTAGAGGTGACGGGTGATTTCTTCTTATATGATGTCTTCAAGCAGCGGTCGAGCGAATAGTGAATCAGAATTTTTGGGCGGGCCCTATTTATAGCTTTTACATCTTAGCGCTAGGTGCGCCCGTGAGCAAATGTGGCAACTTATGACTGGCCAATGAGAGGCGACTATTTATGATGTATATGTGTGAGTGAGCTGTAAACGCATGTCTGTATATGTGTGCAAGCAACTGTTATTTATTGTACATAAGACACAAATTGAAATAAAGAGTTACATACTTGGAAATAGTAAAATCTAGTACATATTAGGTTAAAGTTGGACATACAATGCAAAAACTTTATATATCTAGGTTACATGTATAGATTATCTATGTTTTAGTTGTACATAGCAAGTTAAACAATGAAATCTTATGTGTTAGGCACTAAAAGGCACTAAACAGTAAACAAAAGGTACACAAAAGTGGTTCTTTACGTTAATACATATGGAAAAAGGCTCACAAATGCCTTATAAGTGAATAAAACTATTCTAACAAGGACTAATAACAAAAATAACATGTTATCATGGCTATATTTTACATGTATCTAGCCTTATATCTAAGCTGTTATTTACAATCTCCCCCTCGTGCGCGAGCACCGTATAATAAGGTTTTAGTCCGCTGTAGGGATTAAGATGAGGCGAGAGGCTGGGCGACGAAGTAATCCAGCAGCTGTTCGTATCTCAGTTACTCGTACTCGTCCATCTGGGCCTGGGTAGACTTTCATGATCTCACCTCGAGGCCACACTCCTCTGGGCATTGTGCCATCACATATTATGACGATGTCGCCAACCTCTAAGTTTTTATGTTGAGGGTTGGTGCTAGATCGGGGCATCAAGAGGGGCCTGTATTCTGCCGACCATTTTGCCCAAAAGGCGTCAGCTAATGCTTGACTAGCTTTCCAGGAGTGTGAAGTCAGCTGTGCGTCTTTAAACGAACCAAAGGGTGACATCCCACTTGAGCGCCCTATAAGGAAGTGATTAGGGGTCAACGCTTCTTCATCCAAGTTGGGATTCACTGGGGTCAATGGCCTCGAATTTACCACGTGCTCAGCTTCTAATAATAACGTGTGTAATATATCGTCAGGAGGAAACCTTTCTTTCAGAGTGACTCGTAATGCTGTTTTCACCGATCTGACCATTCTTTCCCAGGCGCCGCCCATGTTTGGGGCACCAGGTGGTATCTTCTTCCAGGTGATCAGCTTTTCAGACGCGAAAGCTCTCAAGTCTTGGTCATTGCCTTGCATGGCTTCAGATATTTCCTTTTCAGCGCCAACGAAGTTGGTTCCGTTGTCGCTATATATTACAGTCGGCGTGCCGCGGCGAGCTATCATTCTGCGCAGGCTCATGATCATAGAGGAGGCCGAGAGGGATGTGGCCACCTCTAGGTGCACTGCTCGAGTGGTGAGGCAGGTGTATAAGGCGCACCACCTTTTTTCTAGCCTTCGCCCGACTTTGACATGCATGGGCCCAAAATAATCCACCGCTGTAGCTGTGAAGGGCGGTTGGTTTTGGGCCAGCCTTTCAGCTGGTAAGTCGCCTAAGGGAATTTTTGAGGGGATTCCCCTATAGGTCCGACACCATTGGCATTTGTTGCAAATATAGCGTATAACGCCGCGCAGTCCTATTATGTGGTAGCGTTGTCTCAGCTCATTCATAACGGTTTGGTGGTTGCCGTGGTTGAAAGTTGAGTGCGTGTGATGCACCAAAAGCTGAGTAAAGCCTTCTTTGGCATGTAGGACTGGCAGGTTTTGCTTTTCTTTTATTCTGCTGTCTAGACACACGATACCGTTGCGGTCGATCTTCACGGAGAGTTTGTAGAACGGGGACTTCTTCGGTGGTCGCCGTCCAGCCTCAATCGTCGTGATGTCTTCGCCGAACGAGTTATATTGGCTCCTTCTTACTAGCAGCAGTTCAGCTAGTTTTATATGGCTTGGTGCCAGTTCTTTACTTGTGATTCTTTTGAGCATTTTGGCTTTAAATACCTCGGCGGCGAGCAGAACGGTGGCAGCAACACGTATTAGTCGAGTGTATTTCGAAAAACGTTCTACCATTGGTAAATAATCGCTAACGTCATGCCTAATAATCACATGGACTTGTTTAAGAACTCTTTCTTCCCCTGAAGGGGGTGGCGGCGCCGCGGCTCGCTTTTCCTGCGGCCATAATGCGGGGTCGCCTCTTATGAACTCGGGTCCATAAAACCATCTATGGTTAGAGTCAAAATTCGACAGGAATGCCCTTAGTCGCGTCGTCCGCGACGTTTTCAGCACTGGGTACCCATTGCCAGTTAGCTGGAGTAGTTAGGCTTTCGATTTCAGCCAGTCTATGAGCTACAAACGACTTGAATGTGCGCGGGTCTGATTTAATCCAAGCTAGTACGGTTCTAGAGTCAGACCAATAAAAGCAGTTTAATGTTTTATAATCCGACTCGCGCTTGACCGATTCAGCTAATCGACTGCCTAACACTGCAGCCTGAAGCTCTAAACGGGGAATAGAAATAGGTTTCAGTGGGGCCACTTTGGCTTTACCTGCTATCAGTCGTGATGTTTTAGTACCGTCCGAGTTTGTACTAACGAAATAAATCGCGGCTGAATACACTTTTTCACTAGCGTCACAGAAAACGTGTAACTCCCCTTCGTTAGGGTGTGTAGCAGGTACGTATCTATCTATTTCTAATGTTTTTAATAACTGCAAGTTTTTTATAAACGATAACCACGTCACGTGATGCTCGGTTGTGATGGGATCGTCCCAATCTATACCACTGCGCCATACTTCTTGTATGAGACATTTGCCTATCATCGTAATTGGCGAAACTAAACCTAGGGGGTCGAATACCGACATGACCGCGCTAGTTACCTGTCGCTTGGTAGGCAGAGTGTCGCCTTGTATGACGCTGGCGGGCGTACTTCTTAAGTTGACGTTAAAACCTAACGTATCGCGTGCGTGATTCCAGATCAAACCTAATGTTCGCTCCGTATCGCTTTTTCCCAGCGTAGTCGAATCGCTACTGCGCGTATCTGTGACGTCACTTATAACAGCCGGCACGTTCGATGCCCATCCGCGTAATTCGAAAGATGCGTTTAAGTGGACCTTATACATAGCGTCTATCACTCGCTTCGCCTCGCTTTCGTTGTCGAACGCGCCTAGGTAGTCGTCCATATAAAAATTACGCACCGTGGCTCTCGCGACTTCGGGATATTGTTGACCGTGATCGTCTGCGTTTTTATTTTTTACGTAAATAGCGGGACACGGTGAGGATGCCGCCCCGAATATCAATGACGTCATTCGGTACTCCTGCGGTGGTCCTACCCTATCTTCACCCCTCCATAAAAATCGCAAACTATCGCGGTCCTGCATAGCGATTTTGACCTGCAAAAACATCTCTTTTATGTCTGCTACTACTGCAATTTTACCCTCCCTAAATCTGACTAACACACCGAATAGCGATTGGAGTAGGTCAGGGCCTGCTAATAACGCGTCATTTAGACTTTTTCCCCCATACTTAGCTGCTGCATCGAACACTAAACGTACTTTACCCTTCTGCGGATGCACTACTGAAAAGTGCGGTAAGTACCAGCTGCGTGGCGATGCAGCTGGGGTGTCTACTTTTTCGGCGTAGCCCGCTTCCAACAAGTTATTAACCTGCTTGCTATATTCGGTTTTTAAGTTTGGGTTTTTATCTAGTTTATTTTCTAGATTATACAGGCGACTGAGAGCTTGTTTTTTATTATTTGGCATTACCTCATCGTCTGTACGCCACAGTAATCCCGTTTCGAACCTATTACAGCTGACTTTTTTACAAGTTCCTTCTAAGACCGCTAGGGCGCGCTGCTCGGGGTCAGACGTTGGCCGTCGTGGCTCTATTCCTAGCGAGTCTAAACTGAAAAAATTCCTAATAAGTTCTAACGCGGGGTCATCTGTTGTAGTGGGCCGTACGTGGTTAACCAGCGCTACGGTACTACGTGGACGTGCGTCTTGCCCGTGCAGCACCCAACCTAACTTGGTCAACGATGCTACGGGCTGGGTTTTGTGGCCGACACGAAGTTGTCTGGACGTGATTAAGTGCCAGTTGTCCTGGCCTATTAAAATAGTCGGTTTTCCCAACTCGTAGCACAGCTCATCTTCAAGCTCCGCTAGGTGGCTACACTGTCGCACTACGTCCCTGCTTACCTCCTGTGGAGATAGATTTAAATTTTCTATGGTGTTTGCACTCATAGTTTCTAAGTTTCGACTACATAAACCGCGGATCGATAAATTGACGTGACATGACTCTGCATCGTCTATACGATTACCTCCCACCCCCTCTAGAGACAATAGTTGGCTTCGACCCCTAGGTATAACGCTGTCGGCCACGCCTCGTTCAACAAGCGTCATGGTTGAACCTTCATCAAGTAAGGCGTAGGTGGCCGTAGAACCTATTGGGCCGCTTAATTCGACCGGGACTATTTTTAGGTAGGTATTAGAGGTTTGTATATGATTTATCGAGCTTACATTACCGCGGGTAGGCAGAGTTGTATTGCCACTGCCGTGCAACATTTTATTATGCGATGCTTCGCACCCGTTTATTCCGCATGCTACGTATTTACACCTAAATGTACGTATGTGTGAGTTACCTAAACATCTAAAACACAGCTTTTCACGTTTGGCCGCGTCCCATCGTTCTTTAATAGTTAATTTTACGAAGTCAGCACACTCCGCGGCGGCGTGATTGCCAGCACAAAATGCGCATTTTTTAATTTTGTTGACTTCTGCTGACGACTCGCTATTCGGTCGTGATGGGCGTGGCTTTTGCGACTTCGGCGCCTGTTTTTTAGAGTTGGATTTATTAACAGTGGCGACCGTTTTACTTCGTGATTTTTCCTCGATTCCTGACTCATCCGATGAGGAATCGGAGTCATCGTTTCGACGTGACTGTGGATGTTCGCGAGCCGTGTTCACCGTGCGCGGCCTGTTACCGCGGTTTTTCCGTTCGTCTCGCGCCGCGTCATAAGCGAACATAGCGCCGCACTGGTCGGCCATGATGTTCAGGAATCGAGATAATAACTCTAACTCCGGCGCCCCGGAGCGCTCTGCTCGGAACTCGTACCATTTGTACTTTAAAATTATGCTGAGTTTTTCTACAACTCGACTTACTAACTCAGGTGAATATAAATACTGCGGTTGATTGAGTGCTTTTATCGCCGCAACTGTATTAGCGATTTTGTTCGCGAAACTACTAATATTGCGCCCGTCTTCGCTCATGCGGGGCATGCGTTTTATACTTTCGAGTTCTGACAAGACGAGTAACTCTGGTCGGCCGTAACGTCTCTCTAACGTGTCCATGACTTCATATGGATCCGACACCGTGAATAATAACGCCCTAACAGTTTCGCGGGCTGCACCTTTTAGTGCTTTTCTTAAGCGGGCTACGTTTTGTACGTCAGAAAACATGCCTACTGTGTCATTAAAGACTGATCTGAAAGCCATCCACTCGGCAATCGCCCCGTCAAAATGGGGTAGTTCGTGGATAAACTTGGGTGCCGCGGAGTCTGATTTATTGGAATTTACCGCCTGCATTATCGCGTTGGCCAGCATCGCCATGTCGCTGCTACTGTTAGACATGTCGTTTCCAACGCGTGGTTCGTTCCTACAATTAGCGGGTGATCGCGGGGCCTGTCCCGGGACTTGGGTATTATCTACGATAGCCGGCCTTTCTGCTAAACATTGCTCCGAAATCCAGCTTTTAACACGCGACTCTTCTAACCTAGGCGGGCGCTCCGCGTCGTTAGAACTTTCCAGTTCGATCCTGGCTATTTCTAGACGACTCCTAGCAACTGCGGATACCGCCTGAGCTCGTGCTAACTCGGAATTATGTAATTCTAGCTCAGCTTGTAATATAGATAATCTACTACACGCCCTTTCCGTCGTGGGGACATTAACTACAGTGCCCGGCGCACTCCTAACTAAAGTATTATTTAAATCGACTTGTGCGGACCTACTTTTGACTATTTGCTCGTTAATACGTGACGTGCTGCTGTCACCGCTCGTGTCCTCTATGCTGGTGCCTTTACTCCACGTATTTGTTTCGGTCGACGTTGTCTGACCGGACACCGGCGTGGTATCACAGACGTGAGAGGCGTAGTTTTGCCTGAACGCAATACACGTGCGTCATTCATCATCGCGCAAGAGGGTCCATAATCCTACCAATTACTTAGAATTAACACTGAATTTAACTTTTTTTAAACACTTTTTATCACTTTATCACTTTATCACTTTCACTTATTGTTCTTATCGATGTGACGCCTACTTTGCCTAACTGCCTGTTCGGACTACTAGCGTGGGGATGCCGAACAGAATAGGATCGTGAGGGATAGGAAGGTAGGAACCTCCCGGCAGTGGGCGAAGGGTCTCACGGGTGCGTCAGAAACGTGGGAGGAAAACCACGTCCGTCGTTGCATGCCAACTTGTGGCCCCAGAGAGTACCAACACCGTACCGGCGGGGTCTGACTGAAACACCTGGGATGGTGCGTGGAGTTGCCAGTTCGTCCACATGTGCCTCCGTACGATATAGGCCGTTTAACACCGCTAGGTGGCCACGTACGAGTGATAATTTTTGCTTCCAAGTAATTAGCAGCGGTTAGGCAAGTACCGACTGCTAACACTCGCGCGTACTTGTTTCTTTCTTGAAAGATTCGTGCGAAGAACTTGATTATTTTCTTTCTTGAACGACGAAATCTTGAGTTTTCTTTCTTGAAAGCTTGATACAGAGATCCCGACGAGAATGGACCATTGAAAGGCGCAGACTTTTTCAGCAGAGTGATGCGCCCAACTTGCAGTGGACTGTAGCTGATAGGGTTGTAGTCTCAGGATGCTCAGGAACTTCAGGTAGATTAAATAAAAGACGATTTCTTCAGAGAAACAAGATGCTGCGATGTGCCGATGTGGAGTGTAGTGCGTGTGTAGTGTAGAGGTGACGGGTGATTTCTTCTTATATGATGTCTTCAAGCAGCGGTCGAGCGAATAGTGAATCAGAATTTTTGGGCGGGCCCTATTTATAGCTTTTACATCTTAGCGCTAGGTGCGCCCGTGAGCAAATGTGGCAACTTATGACTGGCCAATGAGAGGCGACTATTTATGATGTATATGTGTGAGTGAGCTGTAAACGCATGTCTGTATATGTGTGCAAGCAACTGTTATTTATTGTACATAAGACACAAATTGAAATAAAGAGTTACATACTTGGAAATAGTAAAATCTAGTACATATTAGGTTAAAGTTGGACATACAATGCAAAAACTTTATATATCTAGGTTACATGTATAGATTATCTATGTTTTAGTTGTACATAGCAAGTTAAACAATGAAATCTTATGTGTTAGGCACTAAAAGGCACTAAACAGTAAACAAAAGGTACACAAAAGTGGTTCTTTACGTTAATACATAAGGAAAAAGGCTCACAAATGCCTTATAAGTGAATAAAACTATTCTAACAAGGACTAATAACAAAAATAACATGTTATCATGGCTATATTTTACATGTATCTAGCCTTATATCTAAGCTGTTATTTACAATATCCATCCGTAAATGGAAAAACCACTCACAGTCATCCGCTTAACGTGGTCCGCGTTAATACACTCAGATTAACAGTATTCAAAACTCTTGGGCTATACAATAAAAAGCGCTTTAAAAAAAAAACCTAGTGCTACACACAAAAAAGAGCTTTAAAAACAAATTGAAAACCAATAACATTTTCCATAACTGCCTGCGTTTCGTACGACTTATTTTCAAATCTTCAGCCGTTGGTAAGAGCTTTAAGAGCACTGATAGATATTTATGGCATTGCTGTACAGATATTGAATTGTATTGTAATTTATTATATTGCTATTTCTTATCGTGGGATCACAGTAACGTTAGTGGGAAATATTAGACTCCCCAGGAGTGACTATTTCATGAAAAAGGCATTCTTGCCTATTTATTATTATATGAACTGAGGCAGTTGTATTTGTGATTTTAACCATTATTACTCAGCGTTTAATAGCTTATATACATTAATTGTTACTGCCACGAATCCTATTTTCTTTAACATACGACTTGACACTGACCGCCGAATTGCAAAAAACGTAAGAAAATTAGAATTTCACGGGCTAACTTGACGCATCAACCTTAAGTTCACATATTATATACATATATGTATTATATTATACATATAATTATTTTACACGAGCACTCAGACCCGGAACAACTATTAATTATAGGCCATATAAATAGGTGTGTAGGTACCTTTAAAATGTTTTAATATATAATATAAACCTGGTTGAGACGGAGGCATACAACATTTGTAGGTCATGAGTTACAGACGTCTGTTGTCAGTTCTGCAGAAATAGGTTAGTACTACCCTGCATTTGCACGCCGTTCGACGGAGATGGAATTTGGCCGAATGTTCCGTGATGCACTGTACGGAGATGTCACTGGCTGATTCTACGGCGTGCCCTTCCGACTTGCTCAGCACATCAGTGACGCGTCGGATTGGTTTTAGCTCCATAGAAGGACAAGAATTGATGCCGTGGGAAGCTTGGTTATTACATATACCTACATGTACATAAATCCAATCCACACTTATATAATTGGTTTCAAAGAATGGAAACTTATTTTGTGAGACTCCCACAAAATATATTTTAGGTATTATTTTATTTACTAAATATAAAGAGTTTTTTTATTTAAAGCTTTATTACATGTATGTAATGGGCAAATTATAAACCTGAAACTAAAAATGTTGAACTTCTGAATTCAGTAGTTTTCCGAACCAGTCTATTAAGTTTTGTATCTTAATCCCGCTTATTACGAAGCGGCTAGATAATGTTATTTCCCGATTCCCTTAAGTGACAACCAATATGTGTTTAGTGCTTAGTGCTGTTCTATCTCGCAACAGTATCTTAAAGTAATATTAGTATTTATCGGAGGAGGATTAATGGAGGAAATATTGTTAGTTGCGATGTCGAGGAATTCAGCACATTGCGGGAAGCCTTGCATTGAAGTATTTTTTCCGACTATCAATCTAAAAATATATGAGAAAGGTTATTTGAATTTTTAACTTTTGAGCTTTTACCCACGACTCATCTCTGAACGTAATATGAGAATATTTTTAAAATATGAGACTTTTAAAGTAGTGATTCTTAGCTTAACATATTGCATTATAATATGTCAACTGTCTAGGTTTCTTCCTTTCTTGCAACTATGCTGGGGTTGACTTCCAGTACAATCTGATTAAATTCTATTTTACGCCTATATTTTCTGCACAATCCAGGTAGAACTAGGCAAAGAGGTTTAAGACATAGCTTGTAATATTTAATAGTACATTACTGCAGAATCCAGTAAGTAAGCCTTCCTGGCCAAGTATGAGTTAACCGGACCGAACCGCAGGTGAGGTCTGGTTATATACGAGGCCAGGATGGCTTTCTTAGTGGTTGAGGTTTGTATAATGCTTTTCTCAAAAGTTAAAGAAAGTTTAACAACAAATTCGTTTAATTAATATTGAAGGTTACATTCGTATGTGAAAAACACAATAGCACTTTTTGGCCGACCCGGGAATCGAACCCAGGACCTCACGCTCTGCAGTCGAGCTTGCGACCACTAGACCAACGAGGCAGTTTAGGAAACAACTTTAGTAAAAACTTTTTAATAAACTGAAATTACTAAATACAATCATAAAATCCCACACTATAAATGTCATACCAAAAAGAGAGATAGATATATATTTGGAACCTCCCTTCTATAACCATGTTATAATGGCTAAACTCTAATCTGTGTCTGGTACTATGTTTTTTTTTCTAAGCAGATCTAAAGAGGATGACCTAGTGTCCAGTAAGTAAATTACATACTTACTTACTGGACAGTAGGAGATTCCAAATTTAAAATCTCGCTTCTTACTGGACAGTTGTGAATAAGTCTCCGGTAAAGTTCACTTTCTGGATACTTTTTAGAGATGTTATGGCAACATTACATACCATTTTTGAGAAAATGTCTATACGAAACGCAGTTGCGAAAACGGCCGGAGGGGTCAGACATACAGTACGTGCCATAGACTGGCCGTAACGATTGACAAATACCGACGGCTTAGCGTGTTTTCCGTAGCACGGAGGAAACTTGGTATGTAACAGATGTTTACCCATCCACGGACTGACCTAAAAGATCGATCCTTTCAGCTGTTATTATTTAGCCATGAGCTCCATGTGGTATTTAAAAAAAAACCTCTATTAAAAGTTTTGTAAGGGATAACTACTATTAATACAAAATGAGACAAGCGCGCCACACTATTCCCAAACTACTGTAACAGGAGTTACAGTAGTTTGGGGCTTACAGGAGTAAGCCAGAATCAACAGTGGCGACCAGAAAATGAAGCCCGACAAAGTCCCAGAGAAATGATTTAACTATCTTTCATCCTGCAACGAAATCAATCGGAAAGGAAAAGCGGAGGAGTAAGAAAAACACACAACTTCCTTCATATCAGCAGGATACAGAACAGAACAAGGCCAATATGCACATAGGGATTCTAATAATAATGCTTTTGAAGGCAATTATAAAATTATTTCCTTACAGCCTATGTTTAAGCCTGCCAGTTTAAGTCAGTTTTTATTTAAATTCAGGCGTATCTATCCTGTAAGCAGTACGTCTGTAACTTGAAATTTTCAGGGCCATGTTCTAAAGATAGGACAAGTAGACAAGTTAACATCTGTTTACATGACGTCGTAGAACCAGCAAATAAATATAGTTAAACTGGTTGTCATTCGTGGCTTAGCAGATGTTTAGTTCCGAACTTATTCTACCACACCGCTTGACTGTGGCAAAAGTATTCTGGCTAAATAAATGGTCGTACTAATTGTTACACAGCTGCCTAACCCTTCGAAGATTACAGGCGTGAACAGAAGCTGATTTTTCTTTTGTTATAACGGAAATCGAGATAAACCCTTTTTTTACACTTAACCCTCCCCCCCTCCACTGGTAATGAACTATTTTTACCCCAACAATACTTTGCCCGACTTGAGAATCTAAGGCCCAGATTCAGAGACCACACTTTGACTTTACTACAACTTTACTACACTTTTCTTTTGTAGGAAATTAGTTTAACACGAAGGACTACATTATTTAAACGTATAATAATGCAAAGTTTACTTTGAGGCCTAAGTCATGATTATCGACTACTTCGCCTTTGCTAAATAAAGAACAGCTTGAAGTAGATCTTTCCATCAAAGTAAAGTCAAAGTGTGGTCTCTGAATCTGGGCCTAAAACTAGAATCTCATAACCAACGAGACAGCTGATAAACAAAATCTTACCTTCCGATTCCGACAAGCCGATCCACCTGTTATCGCCTAACCGCTTTTCAAGAAGAGAGGTACCCTATTATTTACTGCGGAGCGAAACCCAACGTTAACAATCCCATCCATCATTGTTAGTTTTACTTGTTGAATATCTGTCGATTACACAGTTAGTTTCGGAGAGGCCGTTCGAGATAGTGAAAGAATCAATAAATCTGTGAGTGAGCAAGTAACGGCAGTTTTATGGAAAATCATCATCGTTTATATTCTTTGGATGGTTCTGGAAATAAGGACGGCAAAAGTTACGAATATTAGAAAGAGAAAAGTAATAAGTTAGTGTGGAATTGTGCCCGATTGATAGATTAGTTTGTGTAGTTTATTTCATCACCACTGCTCTCAAAACGGTGAAACAAATGTCGTGAGGAAACTGGCATGTCTTAGAACCAAAAAAAATTGAAGACATTGTGTCATCTACCAACCCGCACTGGGATGGGATTGTAGTCCATCCTTCTCCTAAAGAGGAGGCCTGAGTCCCTGCAGTTGGAACATTATAGGCTGGTGATGATGATGGTGGCAATAGGCCCTTATTACATGGGACTTAAACATAACATGAGATTTGGAAGAGACCTACACTCAGGATTGGTAGGCCAAAGGTTCTAACTAACTAATTGGCTAAATGTGGATGTACAAATGAATACTTCTCTGCTTTACCCCTCGGGGTTACGTCTGTTTTTCTTTCGGTGCGTACCACCGTCTCTGTACTAATCAATCGATAGCATTTGACCGGAGGCAAACAAACAAACATCTGGTTTCTTCGGATCAGCTTAGTATTTCTCAATGTTACACGATAAATATTTGTGAAAAGAAAGATAGAATACTCTTGAACCCGATAAATGACACCGTTAAGCAAGGGTGAACATTATAAATAGGTATTTCACCAGCCTATAATTATAGACACTAACTGCCACCGCTAACTGTAACTGCCTCCGTGGTCGAGAGGTTTAGGCGTTTGCCTTGTGACCCGGTGGTCGTGGGTTCGATTCCCACGGGAAGCATACTTTGTGAAGTTGTTTCCAGTTTGGTTAGGACACGGGATCCGTGGAGACAAATCGCCGGGATCCTTGTTACGTCAAATCGGATCCCGCGGGATCGGTGGAGACAGACCCATCTTTCTCACATAAATGTAATACCTAATAGGTACTCTCAACATAAAAGAAGTTACAAGGATTTTGTAACAATATTATTATGATTTAAAAGAGTGTCTATTGTGGTTCTTGTCCATTCTTCTCTTTAAAAGATTTACGCTGTCACAAGTTCATATACTTTGTGACTATGTCGGTTGCCTTGCTTTCATTATTTTCGCACACTCAAAAGTATTTTGACTTTAAGGAAAAACAAAACAATAACAAAGTTGTACTCATTAACATAAACACGTAAACAATGTGCAAATATTCCGACCCCTCATATCAAAGGAACACGTGATAAAATTCATCTCCGACAGTTACGAAACAATGTAGCCAGGCGCTAACAGCGCTTCATACCAACACCGTCTATTGGTCGCACAAAATTACAGCGCTTTCCGCTAAATAGTGACACTCTGATGAAGGGGCATCCGCTTCATGAAGCGGATGATGCTTCCACTTTCTGGTTAACGCTTTCGAGTTTATCGCGGAGTTATTAGTGCAGCCTCATGTTGCAGCCGAATGCATGCATGACGGATATTTTGTGGGCTAGCTTCTACTCTACTCATTACTGGACGGATATTTGGTGGGCTAGCTTCACTCTGCTCTTTACTGGACGGATATTGGTCGTAATTGACGCCTTAATAGGATATTAATGTCATATTGTTACAATTAGATTTCCACCCTTCGCTATTATTGTTGTCTCAATTATGAGCATTGTTTGTCAAATTACTGGAACTGCGTACTGGCAATTATGTTTGCCGTAGTTTGCACCGGACTCGTAATACGCCGAGGTTTATGTGACTGATAAATGATGGTGATAATTAAATGGTGAACAAGAAATAATTGTCGAGATATACTGCGGAATAAACTATGAATTTTGTGAGTTGAATCTTACTTATATAATAAGCCTTAGCCTAATAATGGCCAGCCCGAGGTCCCGTTACATATGGAGAAAGCATGAACCTTAGCCATACGCTTGCTCAAGATAAAGGTCTCTCTCATCTTATAAGTATATCATTAATTCATAAATATTGTAATACTAACAGTAACTATACCCGGCATGAGTTGAAACGAAGTTATCCTATCTACTACCTCCCTACTACCTAAAAAAACAAACCAGTTCCAAGGAGTTCAACCACAAACACCGTGACACAAGATATAGGTATTTACATCTGCGAAGAAGAAGATATTATTATTATCCTTCTAATATTGAAATTACAGGTGTCTGAACGAGTTATCACAAAACTCAGACGGATTCACGACATGATAACGAAGTGAACTCCACAGACGAAACAAAATCGTAACTATAATTTATAGTACAACTCGACAACAATGAAGTGTGAAGTATACAGTTAAATCTGTTTACAATAGCGCCCTTGACAGAAAGGTTTACTGACTACAAGGGTAGAACATTCACACCTTGGCACGGCGCCAACTCTGATATTTTTGTTCAACTCACTTAATATAGATGAACATTAAAGATACACCACCCAGCCGGCCGTATTCAGACCCTGTACGGTGCAAGGTTGCGTGAAAACATTAACATGTTTTCAAGGTCAAGAGGCCCGATAATGTTGTAGTGTGCCGGGCCGTTTTGACCCTATCCGTACCCTCCGAACCCGTAGTGCGACGCTGTCTCTACGAGGTCAGACGGGTCTTTTTTGGCTCGTATTTATTTCAATGTCTCTATTTAGTGCTGATAAGATAGTAGAGAACACGCCACTCGAGCGCTATCTTAGTTACGATACCCTTATTTTTAATCACGTCACGGTTTATAATTTTGGCAATAGGAATTTTACTAGAACTGAACGCAATCAGTGTTTTTAAACCTTGTTCAAGAATTTCCAGTCTCTAAGGTACCTACTTAAGCATGTGTTAAAATATAAATATAAGCTCAATAGATTTGAGTACTTTTGTCTATATGGTAGTATTGAGATGTTTGTTTTAGTTTAAGCTTTGATGTTGTCCTATTAATTCTGTATTGTGGGCAGCGACTTTTTTACATTATGTTTTTTATATGTGAAGATTTTATATTATAGTCTTACATAGAATTGATTAATAAATAAATTAGCACATTAGTAAATGCACCTAACGGGTACTAATTAGTTCCATGATATTATATAATATGTAGTTACTTTATTTCTCGTCAGCCCTTGAACGTTCAAACGTGGTAGTTGCGTGCAATTAGTCTAATTGGCTGGAATAGAGAATTAATTTCCTTCTCAGTACGACGCTGTGGATTGAAAATGTATCTTGCAATTTTCTCGAGTCCCTTACTTTGATGTAGAATAAATGTCCAACGACAGCTTTTTAATTAAGACGAAATGACGTCAAAGGGGGAATATAACGTCCGTAATAAGAAAATGTGGAACCGTAGGACTTCGTCGAGTAATATCTCTCCATGACTCTATGCTCGGCTACCACTCTCGCAAGTTCTTGAAAGAAAATTCTATTTACCATCGAGTTTTATGATTCTAGTTCGGAGTTACGGCATGACCAGTGGAACCGTCGGCTTTTGACTGGTCGTTACACAAATCATACTGGCCGATAAAAAATATGTTCGGATAGTTCGTAGGATTTCATGGCGCTTGAGTTGGCTGAACAGATGGATTTATAATTGGGAATTTTGTTTATCTATCTCACTATGACTTCACGATTCTGTTGTCGATTTAATTTAGTTTAGAAGTTCCACGAACTAGAAGCTTTTAAGAGGCGGTACTTGTGTTCAAAGCGTTTCATATTTCTAAAACTGTAGATGATATTAATTTTTCGCTAGCTTGGACAGTATATCACTCCAAATCTTATTGTTCGGCATGAAAGTTCTTTTAAAAATGCATTGAGGAAGATTTAATTTAAATCAAAAAAGGTTCTGCACGAGTTCGGGACGTTTTAATTATCAGTTCATTAGCATTCGCTTTGTAAGGCTAAGTGACCGTCAGTTAAGAGGAAAATGGCTTGACTGGTTCCCGGTGTGATAGGTAGTAATGTATGTAAGTTGGAAATAGTCTCAAGCGATTTTAGTTCAGAACCAAACAGTTTTGAATATGGAGTGGTGATAGCTGTAGAAGATCATGTTTAACGGGACATAGGCCCATATACTTATGTAAAGAACATTTTTTTTAAGGAACACTTTAAGGGCAAGAGTAAAGGCCTCTCCTCTCTCCTCCTCCTTTGCCCTGCAATGGGATGATACAGACTAACAGTAACACTAACTTATTTCTCAGCTAGACCGGAAGACATGAAAATAGTTGATATTATGCCCATCGAGTTTTAAATCATGACATGATGTAACATGTAAAAGTGGCATGTAAAACTAATTTACTAAAGTAAATAAAAAAAAATGCATTTTATTCTACCATAAAATATTACATTATTAACATAACATTAGGGAGTTTACATCATCAACATTACATTATTAAGATCATATTATCAACATTCCATTAGTACCTAACTTACATACATTTATAAATTAACAGCATTACATTTTCAAACAAAAATTAGCAACATTACATTACCGACATACATTACATTACGTAATCAACATAAATTTATTTACAATATTGCCCTAATCTAAAGTAAATACTTATGATTAATTCATAAATATGATTTTTGATTTAAAAGAGGGTTTTAAAAACAGCTGTAAAAAAATTAAATGATTACACTTCGGTACTATAATGATTCTGTATATAAATTCCTGTTGCCAAAACGTTTATCTGATTTTAGATCAGTTTACAATAGACCAGACCAATGAAATGTGAAAAATAGTCCACTATTTTTACTTTACAATCTCCTAATAGTACTTACGTTTCAACATCAGAAACAGAATCAAACGTAGGTTTATCGAGAAGCTATAAATTCCAACTACGTATTTCCAGTCCGGTTTGCAATATTGCAACTATCGACAACACTTTGGCTCCTTTATCGTTTTATATGAAAGCAACTAGTGGATAAAGCTTCTATCTATTTTATTGGTATAAAATATCTTCTAATTATCAATAGAGGCCTTTTATAGTGTCTCTGTGGAAAGATGAAAGAAAAAGGAATGTTCAGTGCTGGAAGACCTTTCCAGGTCGATTTATAGCTGCCACTGACCAGTTTTCGTTCGAACCGTGCATAACACATCAACATCACGCTTTTTCTTTTATTCTATTGCATAGACTAGCTGCTGCCCGCGACGTCGGCTGCGTGAACGCTATACCTACGATTATACCTTTTAAAATAACATTCATTTACCCGTTTCTTCTTTACATTTCATATCTACAGAAAGTGCAGTAACAAAGGGAGACTGTCTCTTATAAAATTGACCATCTAAAAGGGCTGATTTGAAGCCTGCTTTGAATAAATGTCTTTATGGTGATTCTGCTGAATTAAGTCATAAGTTGTGATTGAAGCAGATGGAGAAAATAATGAATAAGGAATACTGAATAGGGTAAAAAAAAATACATACTTAAAGGACTTCTCGATAAACAACATTAGTGGTTTACAATCACAGAATGATTCTTTTTTTTTTCATTTAATTTTTTTTACAACTTTTTTTTTAGTTTGAAAAAAAACAAAATCATATCTGTTCTTGTGAAAATATTTACTTATTGTCACAAAAACAGATATGATTTTGTTTTTTTCAATAATTTTTTTTTATAACTTTTTTTTTAATTTGAAAAAACAAAATCATAAGAAAAAAAATATAAAGTAAAAATTTATTTGTTTTTAACAAATTGTTTATTACTTAAACAATGAAAGTTTTAATAAAACAATTTTTTTTTATTTACATCGAAAAGAAAAAACAAATAATGGTGATTTAAAAAAAAAATGATACCTTAATATTAATTAGAAGTGGGAGAAAATAATTGTTAATCAACAAATGCGTTTTTAAGCAATACATCATTTTTTTAAAGAAATGGTTTTTTTTATAAAAATCATGATTATTATCAAAGATTACGATATTAAAAAAAAAACATTAAATTATCTCATAAACAACGCATTTGTTTATAAAAATATTTAAAAAAACAGGATATAAAAAATGTAAAAAATAATTTTTGAGTAGCTTCTGATCGTACAAAAACGGTTCAATAATAATTTATTAAAAAAAAAGAATTTTTGAATGTCTAATGAAGGTTTGAAATTTTTCATTTCAGTAAATTGTTAATAAAAAAACGAAAATTAATTTTTTTTTATTTTTTCCAACGAGAGCCTATTGTAAGACCTTTGAAAAATAGCTCCACGAAAGGAAAAAAATCTCAGATGAATAGTGTAATAATTATCGCACTTGCAATGTCAGTGTTCGTGCTACAAAAAAATTGTTAATTAATTAATGGATACCTTATTGAAAATTCGCGATAAAAATTTTTAGATCACAGATTATTGTGTATTGATATATCCTGCAGGCGCCTGAATTTTTTCAATTTTTAATTTTCATATTTAATAAGTTTAAATAACATTTATTCATTATAGGTCCGAATGGAACGTAGCTTGCGCAAGACAGAGTACCAGTTTTCGGGCGTATTTTCAACCCGATCGGAAAGTTATTAATATTGGTCCTACAATTCCGAAAGTTAGAACATTCTTTAGGAAATTTCCTCCTCCTTTTGAATCTTATTTCAAATTTGAAAAATTTTAATTAGGTTTTGAGATATTTGCAAAACACTAAACCCATTTTCAATTTTTTTGTTAATTGTGAATAACTTTTGAAATTTTTGCAAGCGGAACTTGAATTTTTTCAAAAATCATCTGGATGCCATTCCGAATCGAATGACACCTCAATCATAATTTTCGGAAACTGCTGAAAAAACTTCATCAAAAAGGCACTTGTTGCCTAGACTAACAGTTACAATACAAAATTAAAAATTATTATTTGAAACTAGCTGCTGCCCGCGACGTCGTCCGCGTGAACGCTTTAGAGCACCAAAAATACCTACGATTACACTTTTTAGGGTTCCGTACCTCAAAAGGAAAAAAACGGAACCCTTATAGGATCACTTTGTTGTCCGTCTGTCTGTCTGTCTGTCTGTCTGTCAAGACCTTTTTTCTCAGGAACGCGTGGAGGTATCAAGCTGAAATTCATATCAAATACTCAAGTCTATGGTCTCTTGGAGCTGTGAAAAAATCAAACTTCTAAGTCAACGCGATCAAAAGATACTCCCGTTTATGCCGCAAATTTTCGACACTCGCAAGGGAATCAAAACCTACAGGGTACTTCCCGTGAACTCAGAATCTTGAAATTTGGTACGAAGCAACGTCTTATAGCATAGATAAAGGAATAATTACGAAAACCATAAATTTTTAGTTACATCAAGATACTCCCGTTTATGCCGCAAATTTTCGACACTCGCAAGGGAATCAAAACCTACAGGGTACTTCCCGTGAACTCAGAATCTTGAAATTTGGTACGAAGCAACGTCTTATAGCATAGATAAAGGAATAATTACGAAAACCATAAATTTTTAGTTACATCACATAATATATTTTTTTTACGGAACCCTCGGTGCGCGAGTCCGACTCGCACTTGGCCGGTTTTTTGCTTTGCCGTAGCCGGGTAAAAAATACCCGTCCACTCATTTACCCGTTTCTTATTAACATTTCATATCTACAGAAAGTAGAGTAACAGAGTGAGAAGGTCTTTTGTAAAATTGACCTTCAAAAAGTGCAAATTTTCAGCCTGCTTTGAATAAATGACTTTATGGTGATTCTCCTGAATTAAGTCATAAGTTGTGACTGAAGCAGATGGAGAAAACAATGAATAAGGAATACAAAATAGGGTAAAAATAACATACTTATAGGAATTTTCGATGAACAACAATAGTGGGTTGGCTATCCGCAGCCAAAATGTAAAGAGAGTCAGGACTGGTGACGCGGGAGCAAGCGACGTACAGCTGCCCGTGTGAGAAGCAGCTCGTCCTGAGGTCGACACCCGCTGCCCTCAGTGTTTGCCCCTGCGACTTATTGATGGTCATCGCGAAGCAAACACTAACGGGCAATTGTACGCGCTTGAACTGGATCGGGAAGTTATGAGGTATGAGTGGAATACGTGGTATAAATACTGCCTCGCCGACTCCAAAACCCGTGAGAATTTTCGCCTCAATGGTGTGTCTGTGGAGCGAGATGACTTTAAGGTGGGTCCCGTTACACAACTTCGAAGGAGATAGGTTCCGAAGAAGCATAATCGGGACACCAACCTTCAGCTTGATGGTAAGCGCTGGAAGTCTACTTGCTGTCAGGGAGTTCAGAAATTCCACGGGATAACGTGTGGCGTCATCTTACTCGACGACAGTGTTTACAGAGGTGTAGACCACTTCATTCCCCTCAATTTCCGAGATAATGCATTCGTTAATTGCCGCAGTCTGATCATTTTTCGGTGTTAAAATGGCCCGCTCGCACACCCAAGAATTCTGCTGGTGCGGTATACGACTGATGTCCCCGTATACATAGCGAATGAGTTCTTCTAAGCTGGATACAACTCTACTGAAGTACCGAGAGAATCTGGAAGCGCCACCTGTCCACCTCTCTCCTCACCGTCGCCAAGCCTTAGAAGGACATCGGAGAATTCTTGAGAACGTGCATTGCCGCCGTGCCGAGCTCTCATACTAATGGTCAAGCGCAGTGAACGAACCCGTGACCACAACGAAGATCATTTCAACGAAGCATTCACTTCGTCAGCCTTCGATCCCCGCTTCACCTCGGAAAGCGTGTGTCCGAAATCGCCACTGAACAGAACTGTGACACTACCCATCAAATGATCGTTCTTATGGATGTCCTGCAAAGTTCTGTCCTCGGCCTCAACTGCCATCCTGTTGGCCATCGTACACTCATCCCATACGATCAGAGAGCAATCCTTGAGCACGTGTCCCTTAACACTGTTACGTGACACACCACAAACAGACGTTTTGGCGCTTTCTAAGTCGATTGGAATTTTAAACATGGCATGTGCTGTCTTGCCACGCGGAAGCAGTGTGGCAGCGATTCCCGACGACGCTACAGCAATTGTAATTTTACTTGCCTCCTGACCTCTGCAATTATGCCAGTGGTAACTAATGTTTTTCCTGTTCCACCAGGAGCATCCAAGAAAAACATTTTACCCTGGTTTTGCCCAAGGACGGTGTCATAAATTTGATTTTGCTCTGAAGAGAACAAAGCGACATGGTAATTTCGTATGGTGGTCATTTCGCCCGGATCGTAAATTGTCTCAGTGTTATACTCCCGATTTCCACGGTCTTGATGCGGTGCTGATTGGGGAGCTGGTAACCCATAATGAGCACGTCTAGAAGTGAAATGAGACAGGTGTTCAGCACGCGTTCATCACAGACAATCTCGATGAATTTTATAAGACATAGATGAAGCAGCTTAAAACTTATAAAAACACATTTTTTTAAATTGTCTTGCTCATCTCTGAAACGAATTAACGATACAATGTTTATGAAGAAAATGCACAACTCCATCTATGACTTTTAGAAACAACTATTAACTCGCCAACATCATCAAATTTAAATTATATAAAACCAAAAAAGGACACATGTAATTCGACTTGATGTTTTTGAAATCCCAAAGATGGCGCTGCTTTAAATTGTCTTGATACTAAAATTACAATAATTATTATGTTTATCGGCTTAAGTTACTTATATTGCGTGATTTTTATAGTATGAAGCTAGCTTATAGCATGGTTAACATAATAACAACATTTAAATATGCGTCGTTAGATTACACATTGTTACAGAATGCGTTGAAGAAATAAAGGTTCACTGCTCGTTCCCCGTAGGTGATAGCGTGATAATATGTAGCCTATAGGTTGACCCGACTTCTTAGTAATATTCGTGCCAAATTTGAAGTAAATCCATGCAGTACTTTTCGAGTTTATCCCGGACATACATACAGACAAACAGACAAACAGACAAACAGACAAACAGACAGAAATTCTAAAAACTATATTTTTGGCTTCGGTATCGATTGTAGATCACACCCCAAGTATTCTTTTTAAAATTTATTCAATGTACAGTTTTGACTTTCCTATCATTTTATTATAAGTATAGATTATTAATTAGTCAAAATAAGTCTCAATAAACTGACACTACTCTATATAATTATTATTATTCTCATCAGAACTTGTACCGGAATGCTCGTTTTTCCAAAATAACAATTTGCGAGGGGGAATTATGTTCGATAGGTTTTTAAGGAAATTTGCTTTCCTTCTTAGGTTTCGTGGGTTTTTTAAATATCTATCGTTCATGAAACGAAGAGTTGTATAATAATATGATGCATCATCGAAATTATTTTTATATATGTACATAAGATCATAACTTTTACGTACGAAACATATCCCAACTATATTTTTTAAATAAACTCTTGGATTGGATGTTTGAATCCTTCTTTGGGACACAAATGATGGAAATTGATGGTTCGCCATATCGCAATCGTTGCAAAATTGGCGGAAACAAACCTGGAGCGACACACTTCCTCACCCCCAAGCTCTTGGCGATGCACTAGTTTCACCCCGACAGCTTGATTTCGGTACAGGATCGTTACGTAGTCGGTGTCCCCCGCCCCGCGCGAGATCAGATAACGGCTTTGTAGTTTATTAGTGTGAGATAACGTCGATTTAGTATAATAATGACGTACAATACATTTTTGTTTAGGTTTGAAAATGCCGCTACGGGCTTGTAACGTACGTTAAGTCAAAATATAAGTATCTCAAATATGAAGCAATAATGCCGTTAAACATCGTTAGTCAAGTTTAAGTCTAACATTTTCAATTAACGACGTTATAGTTTAAAAAAAGCAAACTCCTTTATTAAAAAAAGAATACCTATAAAACAGTTACAGTACCTTAACCGCTTTGTAGTGTACAAAAGACTGCTAACGGCAATCTAGACAAGTAACCGTATAAATTTTTTGTGATAAAAATATGAGATAATGAACTTTAGTGGCTTTATAGACTCACAAAGTTACTTAACGTTATTTTTGCTTATTTCACACGTGAGAAATATGCACTAAACGGCATTTTTATAATTATTATTTCCAAAACTATTCAAGATATTGAAAATTCGCAAACACAGATCGATAGTTTTTTTTTTCTCTATATTATGGTATCAAAAGTTGAAAATCGACCAGATGTTGGATAACGGCATTTTAGTTATACCACGGCAGCATGGGGAACTGTACGCGCTTGAACTGGAACGGGAAGTTATGAGGTATGAGGAGAATGCGTGGTATAAATACTGCATTGCCACAACCCGTAAGAATTTCCGCCCAAATGGTATGTCTGTGTAGCGAGATACAAATCTACCGAGAAACTCTGGAAGGACCACCTGTCCAACCCTCTCCTCTGGTAGAGTGCCTTCGCCAAGACTTAGAATGACGTTGGAGAATTCTTGAGCACGTGCATTGCCGCCGAGCCGAGCTCTCATCTAAATGGTCAAGCGTAGCGTACGAATTTGTGACCGCAACGAAAATCGTTTCAAAGAAGCATTCATCTCGTTAGCTCTCGATCCCCGCATCACCACGGGAAGTGTTTGTCGGAAATCGCCACTGAACAGAACTGTGACACCACCCATCAAATGATCGTTCCTGCGGATGTCCTGCAGGGTTCTGTCCACGGCCTCAACTGCCTTCCTATTGGCCATCGTACACTCATCTCATATGATCAAAGAGCAATCCTTGAGCACGTGTCCCTTATCACTGTTACGTGACATACCACAAACATGCGTTTCGGCTCTCTCTAAATCAATGGGAGTTTCAAACATGGCATGTGCTGTCTTGCCACCCGGAAGCAGTGTGGCAGCGATTCCCGACGACGCTACAGCAATGGCAATTTTGCCTTGCCTCCTGACCTCTGCAAGTACCTATGCCAGTGGTAACTAATGTTTTTCCTGTTCCACCAAGATCATCCAAGAATAACATTTTACAAAGGTGTCATAAATTAGTTTTTGCTCTGAAGAGAACAAAGCGACATGGTAATTTAGTTTGGTAGTCATTTCGCCCGGATCGTAAATTGTCTCAGCGTTATACTCCCGATTTCCACGGTCTTGATGCGGTGATGATTCGGGAGTTGGTAACCAAATTCGACCAGTGGATTGCCACCGATAGTAGATAGATAATAGCAATGCCCACGTCTTGAAGTGAACTGTGAGACAGGTGTTCAGCACGCGTTTATCAGTTACTTCGACTTCGTCTCCAGTAGCACGCCCCAAAACTCGAAAAAAAACTTCAGACAGATGATGGCGATACTTCTCCCACAAAGCTACCGGGTTTGCAGTTCTTTTTGAGTTCTGTTTGTTATTATTACATAAAGACAAACTCGATGAATTTCATAAGACATAGATGAAGCAGCTTAAAACTTATATATACACATTTTTTTAAATTGTATTGCTCATCTCTGAAACGAATAATTAACGATACTATTTTTAAGAAGAAAATGCACAACTCCATCTATGACTTTTAAAAACAACTATTAACCTCGCTAACAGTGTCAAATTTAAATTATTTGTATCTTAAAAGGGCTTACACATGTAATTCGACTTGATGTTTTTGAAATCTCATAGATGGCGCTGCTTTAAATATATAAATTTAATTTTAATTATGTTTATTGGCCTAACGCCCGAATACTCGAACGTCACTCAATTTTAAGTTGCACTTAAATCTCGTGCTGTCTTTGTTACTTTAACGCAGAGTGACAGAGATAGCACGAGTTTTGAGGGCTACTTATAATTGAGTGACGTTCGAGTATTCGGGCGTAAGTTACTTAAATTGTGTGATTTTTATATTGTGAAGCTAGCTAATAGCATGGTTAACATAATCACAACATTCAAATAAGCGTCAATAGATTACACGTTGTTACAGAATGCGTTGATGAAATAAAGCTTCACTGCTCGTTCCCCGTAGGTGATAGCGTGATAATATGTAGCCTATGTGTTGACCCGACTTCTTAATAACATTCGTGCCAAATTTGAAGTAAATCCATGCAGTACTTTTTGAGTTTATCCTGGACATATTGAAACTGAATGATATGTTAAAATTTATATGCAGCAATTGCAATCATTCTAGATTTATTGTATTAGACAATGACCATGATAATTATTATCGTAGAACTTTTAATAAGAAAATTGCATGTAAGTTAATATATAGGGACATAATTATTACATGTCAGATACGCAATTACATATTCCAATTACAGGAACAATGTGCTCAATAATAAGAAAAACCCATTAAAAGTTCAATTACGAGATGCATGCATACAGACAGATTGTAACTTTGACGGCAAGGAAAAATTGGACGATGGAACATCTCGATTATTAATAGATTCTGCTACTCCTACACAGATTAATAATTCCCTTAGTTTCGAAAATATCGTTTGTTTTCGAGAATAAAGTAGAATCAGGAAATCACAGTCCACCGGATCCCTTGTTATCGGATACGATCAGCCTAAACTTATTTCACCAAAACGTATGTGGTATAAGTAACAAAACACTTGAACTAGAATTATATTTTGAAACTTTTTGTAAATGCTTGGACTATGTAACGGAACATTTTTTGAATGACAAATCTATTAATTTATTTCAATTATGCAATTATAACTTAGTATCTTATAACACAAGGAGAAACAAAAAAAGAGGTGGTAGTCTTATTTTAGCGAATATGAATAAAACGTGTGAAAATATTGATGCAATACAGAAGTTATACAGATCAGAAAGCTTTGAGGTTTGTGGTGTAAAAGATCTTGAGACAGGATTAAATATTTGCTGTTGTTACAGAACTCCAAATGACAAAAATTTTGACAGTTTCTTAAGGAGTCTAGAAAAATTGGTAGAGCATTTTATTGATAGGAAGTGCGTTATATGTGGCGATTTTAATGTTGACATTCTTGCGGAAAGTAAAAAATCTTTTGAATTTATAAGTATAGTAACGTCTTACAATTTTAGGTATCTTATAAATACTCCTACTTTTATTCGAAACAAATCATACTCTTGCATTGACAATATATTGACTAATCTTTCTGACGACGCTACAGAGCAGTGTTTAGTAGATCGTAATGGTTTAGCAGATGGCCATGGTGGCCTTCTTTGTAGTATAATACTTGATACAATTGATAAAAAGACAAATGAATCTGAGGATACCCTGTTGACAAATAAAAGAACATTTAACACAAAAAATAATACTAAATTTAAGATGAACTTTCAAAATACAAATAATAATATCCTAGGTATCAATACGTTTCTCAATTATTTTAATAACAACTTTCGTGAGTGCTACCCTAAGAAAACCAGTAAGGTAAAACTGAGAAACAAAGGTCAGATCAAGTGGATTACCAAGGGAATTAAGGTGTCAAGCAAAATGAAGAGAATATTATGTTCGGGCATCACCAATAATAATACTGGTGTTCATAACTATAAAACGAGGTACATACGAATCTATAAAAGAGTTTTAAAGCACGCACGTAAGTTAGCCATATCATGTCATCTGAACAAAACCAAGAATAAATCAAAGGAGACATGGAAAATTGTAAACAATCTGACAAAGAGAAAGCAAAACAAAGTTAGAAGAAAACTTGTCCTAAACATTGACAACAAAGTGATTGCGGATCCACAGGAAATAGCAGACACTTTTGTTGATATATTTGTGCATAAATCATCACTTTTAAAAACGGAAAAAGAAAGAGCGATGTCTTTCCTAAAAAACTCTACATCACGAGTAGAAAGCTACCACAGGAAATAGCAAAAATAGTAAGTAAGATGACGAATAAAGCGTCTTCTGGACACGATGACGTGCCCATATCGGTGATCAAGGATAATATAGAAATATTAGCATATCCCCTATCTGAATTTATTAATAAGTGTATTGAAGAGTCTGTTTTTCCTGAACAACTTAAATTGGCAAAGGTAGTTCCGCTACACAAAAAGGGTACAAGAACGGACCCAAAAAACTACCGGCCAATATCCTTGTTACCAATCCTATCAAAAAATTTTGAAAAAATAGTGAAGAGTAGGTTAATGGTTCACTTAAATTTAAATAGAATTATTAATTTTAGACAATTTGGATACCAAAAGGGGATAGGGACTTCAGATGCGATAGATACTTATTAATGACATTATTTGTAAATTGAATGACAAAATGAAAGTAGCAGGATTATTTATTGATTTAAGTTCTGCGTTTGACACAGTAGATCACGAACTACTTCTGGCTAAACTGGAGCATTATGGCATTAGAGGCAAAGAATTAAAACTTTTGACATCTTATTTAGAAAACCGTAGAATGTATGTAGAAATAAAAGACATTAATGCAAACAATTGTGACGTAAGTAAGTGTGCGAGTGAAGTAACATATAAGTCGAAAATAACCAAAATAAGCCGCGGTGTACCCCAAGGTTCAATCCTAGGACCAATTCTGTATTTAATTTTCACTAATGATTTACTCAATTTTATGAATAATACCCAACCTGACGCAGGACTTGTAATGTTTGCAGATGACACGAACGCCATAATCGGGTCGCCAAACTTAAATGAATTGACAGAAAAAGTAAATATATGTTTGAAGAATCTTTCTGATTGGTTTACTGCAAACGATTAAATAATAAATCCAAATAAAACCCAAGTGATGTTGTTCAAAACAACGTCACGTAACAAAGATAACATAGATGTCAAGCTCAAAACGGAAAATATTGGACTGGTAAACGAAGATAAGTTTTTAGGAGTTTATATAGATTGCCTATTAAACTGGAAAAAGGAGCTCACCGCTATTGATTCCTCAATATCTTCAGCTTGATATGCGCTAAGAAGCCTCAGGGACAGTATTGATCAAAATCAGCTTTTTTTTTTTTTTTTTTTTTTTTGTTAGCCTATATTGTCCCACTGCTGGGCAAAAGCCTCCCCCATAGCCTTCCACTCATCCCTCTGTGCGGTTTTCTCCGTCCAATTGGGCAAAAACGCTTCTAGGTCGTCACGCCAGCGTTTTCTAGGCCTCCCTCGGCGACAAAATCAGCTAAAAGCAGTATATTATGCATTGGTGGAATCCAGATTACGGTACAGTATTATGTTTTGGGGGAGCAGTTACGGGTATAATTGCCAAAGAGCATTCATACTACATAAACGTGCATTAAGAACTATTGTGAGAATCCCACAATGGGAGTCATGTAGAGAATATTTTAAAAAATTAGGCATTTTAACAGTACCAAGTTTATATGTATTAGTACTACTCAGCCACTTTGCAAAATACATACACGAGCACGAATCAAAAGAAGAACGTGAACTAAGAGAGAACACTAGAAGAAACGTTATAAAAAATAAAATTGCTCCTAAACTTAATATTGCTAAGCATTGCTCTAAATATCAAGCAGTAGAATTATTTAATAGGTTGCCTACCTACTGACTTAAGAACATTGATTTACAAAGCTACACTTTTCAAAACTAAACTTAAAGCATTCCTATTAAATAAATGTTTATACTCTGTATCCGAATTGGTGACAAGTGATGGTAAATAGTTTTTATATTTAGTAACTTACCTTTTTGTACCTGTCTAATACTAATTACTATTAATAATTTAATATTATTCAAGACATAATTCAATTTTTGCTTATATGAGAATGACTTTGACATATTATTAATTAATAATAATTTGACGTGAGACTATTTACAATCATTTACTTGACTATTTACTTTCTACTGACATAATAATTATTATCACATGTGATTGACTGATGTTATTTTTATTGTAATTTGTTATTAATATTTATTTTTTATTTTTATGTTAAATGCAATAACTTATTTTTTTTTATACTGTATGAAACTCATAATTATGTAGGTACTAAAACATTCAAACACAATGCAAATTGTTACATGAATAAATGAATAAATGAATTGAATTGAATTGACAGACAAACAGACAAAAATTCTAAAAACTATATTTTTGACTTCGGTAGGTATCGATTATAGATCACACCCCAAGTATTCTTTTAAAAAAATATTCAATGTACAGTTTTGACTTTCCTACCATTTTATTATATGTATATAGATTCTATCGCGGGCCTTGAGTTGAGTTGAGCGTGGAGAGCGAATCCAGAGATTTCCTAACAAAAATATTCAGGATTCAGTAGGTATTCAACCAGGTTGCTATGGTTACGGAAAATAACAAGGTTGTCAACTGAGGTTGTCAAATTAAATAATTGTTTGTCTCTCTGCTTTCTCCTTCTAAAATATTCTTACTCGTATAATTTGTGTACAAAGTGTTTTAAATATGAATAAACAAAGTGCATTTGTTATTAGTGAAGAAAGTCACGAAAAAATAGTGAAAGAAAATTTGTGAGGAGTGAATACTCTATAAACATTCATTTTATTATTAGTACGCATCTATCATAAGTTTTATTGGTTTTTGCATTACTATTCTGCGAATCGGTCTAAAACGATTCGTTTTCTTATAAAATATCTAAAATAAAATAAATAATTTTCATATTTTTCAATGTTATGACACTTACGTCAGGCTGTCAATACTTTTTCTTTTAAATTTTCTGTCATAGAGTTTCTTACTAGCTTAGTTAGTCTATGAAGGTTAGTTTTGATTTATATAATGTACATCGCGCGAAATTCGAAGATCAAACTCTTAATATCGTTATTTTTGTTCAAATTTTTTGAATGAATAATTATTTTGGTGTGTAATTACACTATTAATACCTAATTATTTATACCTATTAATGCATAAGTTGATAAAAAATGCTATGCAATAGATTTACTGCGGCAGTCTCCGAGTGCCACATTGTTTTTTTTTTCTTTTGGGTGGGGTGGGAAATCATTAAATTACTCCCCCGCTCTGGGCAGAGCGGTAGGGAGTGTCAGACTTCTACTGACTAAAAACCACTCATGTTCCTTCTTAGCCCTTGTGCCGAGGCCGCGGTATCTCTTTCGAACAACCCGCAGCCCCGATGGCGTTAACATCACGCCTAAGCCTATTATCACCAAAAGGTAAGCCAGAGGTGTACCCATTAGTGTAAGCACATTTTATGTTTTAGCCCCATGGAATAGGGACCAGCCATTTTCCATCCACCGGACACAAATTCAGACTCCAAGGCTACTACTGAAAATCTCTGATGATAACACCTAATAACTCTTTGACCAAATCGAACCCAGGACCTCATGTTGCGGGTTATTCGAAAGAGATACTGCGGCTTCGGCACAAAGGGCTAAGAAGGAACACGGGTAGTTTTTAGTCAGTAGAAGTCTGACACTACCTACCGCCCAGAGCGGGAGGAGTCATTTGATGATTTACAACCCTCCAAAGAAAAGAACCTCTTAAGTAACAGTCGCGCTTGCGACCACTAAACCAACAAGACAGTCCAAACAGAGCGACTGTTATTATAAATAGCAGAAACTACAGAACATTATTATTTGTATGGTAACAATGAAGCGCTGTGCAATATCAAGAGCTGACGGCGCTGACAGTATAACACGCTTCAGTAACACTGCGGCGACACGCTCTGACGTGACGTGAAACGTGTGGTACAACCGCTTAGCTATCAGCCCGACGTTCAAGCTGTATGCATGTTGCGGCGGGAGAGGCGGGAGAAACAACACATCATAACATTACGCCAGTAATCCCCGAAGGGTAGGTACGCCAAAGGTGTACCTAATAGTACACCCACATTTCACCAGTTATGTTTGAGTTAAATCTAGTAAAAAGCGACCCTATTGCCATCAACCGACTGCTACTGAGAAATTTATAATGGAAGTAGCTTTCGCCAGCGGCTTCGCCCGCGTGAAAATGACGATTTTCCATACGAACTTTCATCCCCTATTTAACTTTCTTAGGGGTTGAATTTCGAAAAATCCTTCCTTATTCCTTGTCTACATTATAAAGGAACCTCTGTGCAAAATTTCAACTTTCTAGGTCCAAGGGTTTGGGCTGGGTGTTGATGAGTCATTCAGTCAGTCAGGACTTCTGTTTTTATTTATAAACATAGATAGAAGATAACCTAACAACACTTTGCCAGACCTGTGAATGAAAACCTGGACCTCTTGCACAGCAGTCAACAAATGAGACAGTGAGATAATAAATGGAAGAAAATATACTCACACTCATTCGGAAAACTCACTCATTTAAATACTGAACAAGTCGTAAACTTGAAGAAAATGGTTCAATATGGTACTTACTGCTTAGAGTAGGCCATAACGTCACTTCTTCCTAGCGTGTCGATAGAAAATTTCTATTAAACAACAAACAAAATTTAGCTATGCGAACTCCACTCGCTGATATAGTCATTAGGTCATCAAGTGTGCAGGTGTCAGGGCATGCAGCGCAAGATAGGAAGGCGGAGATAAGCCGGGCGGAGATAAGCGGGGATTCATTGTCGGCTCAGATCTCAAATGTGTATGGACATTTGAGGTCTGAGCCGTCAATGAATCCCCATTTGAAGAGATTGCAGTCTTTGCTACGGCGGACCTGGGTTCGGAATCTATTTAGAGATTTCCGAGTCAAAGCATGTCCAGATGGAAGGCTCGATGAAGCGATCAGGGGGCTTAAGCAGCTAACGTCACGACGCGCCTGTAGTGACGTTAAGGAAGTAAGTGAGATACGCGTGATTCTGAACGGAGCCTAAGGTTCAAAGTCCACCTATGCGGAGACGAGACGAGTGGAGAAGAGATGTGTTGCAAACCATCAAAAGAATTTTAGTTTTTGAAAGAAAGTTTGAAAGTTTGTTTTTGAAAGTTTTTTAGTTTTTTTTTTTGTATTTTGTGTGTACATAAATAATAATTTATTTATGTACACACAAAATAAAGACATAAAGAAAAGAAAGAAATTCACATTCATATTTACTCTCCGTTTTGCACATCTACATACTCCTAAGCTTTGGTCGAGTCCGATAATGCAATGTAAGTAACATTGGCGTATCACGTTAATATCAAAGGGTATTATGAACCAGGCAAAAAACCTTTCACACAACAAATAATATTAAACAAAATAAAAACTACGTACAATATTGCTAAACTGCACTGAAACTCAAACAGAAAATAGTCATTTGAAACACGTAACTGTAAATATTGTGTTCAATATTTGGTCACAATATTGCTGGACATTCGTCGTTTGCAGCGTAACACGGAAGTTAAAATGAAATGTAGAATTGTATTTGACTTCACTGCATGTTCCTTTTGCTATGTCGTACTGACAGTTGCAGGTAAAGCAAGGCATATTGGTATGTATAGTAGTCATTCCAGTATTTCTGTACAGTTGAATTTTGTGTGAAGTCATTCCTAGTCCATATTGTAAAGATTTCGGCATTTGAGTGGTTGCTTGGACGAACTGCAACAAACTCAAACAAAGCATTTATTTCAAACTAGCTGCTGCCCGCGACGTCGTCTGCGTGAACGCTATACAGCACCAAAAATACCTTTCCATTTACCCGTTTCTTCTTTACATTTTATATCTACAGAAAGTGCAGTAACAGAGGGATACTGTCTTTTGTAAAATTGACCTTCAAAAAGTGCTGATTTTCAGCCTGCTTTAGTCATAAGTTGTGACTGAAGCAGATGGAGAAAAAAATGAATTAGGAATACAGAATAGGGTAAAAATACATACTTATAGGACTTCTCGATAAACCATAGTAGTGGTTTGGCTCTCCGCAGTCAAAATGTATAGAGAGTCAGGACTGGTGACGCGGGAGCAAGCGAAGTACAATTTATTGCCCGTGTGAGAAGCAGTTCATCTAGAGGTCAGTTCGCAGATAGGTTCCGAAGAAGCATAATCGGGACACCGACCTTCAGCTTGATGGTATGCGCTGGAGGTCCACTTGCTGACAGGGAGGGAGTTCAGAAATTCCACGGGATAATGTGTGGCGTCATCTTGCTCGACCACACACAATGTCTATAGTGGTGTAGACCACTTCATTCCGTTCAATTTCCGAGAGAATGCATTCGTTAATTGCTACAGCCTGGTCATTTTTGGGCGTCAAAATAGCCCGCTCACACACCCAACAATTCTGTTGGTGCGGTATACGACTGATGTCCCCGTACACACAGCGAATGGGTTCTTCTTAGATGGATACAACTCTAATGAGAGATTCTGGAAGCACCACCTGTCCACCTCTCTTCTCTGGTAGAGTGCCTTCGCCTAAGACTTAGAAAGACATCTAATAATTCTTGAGCACGTGCATTGCCGCCGAGCCGAGCTCTCATATTAATGGTCAAGCGCAGAGTGCGATCTCGTGATCACAACGAAGATCGTTTCAATGAAGCATTCACCTCGTCAGCCCTCAATCCCCGCGTCACCACGGGAAGCGTTTGTCGGAAATCGCCACTGAACAGAACTGTGACACCACCCATCAAATGTTCGTTCCTGCGGATGTCCTGCAGGGTTCTGTCCACGGCCTCAACTGCCTTCCTATTGGCCATCGTACACTCATCCCATACGATCAGTGAGCAATCCTTGAGCACGGGTGCCTTATCATTGTTACGTGACGCACCACAAACAGGCGTTTCGGCACTCTCTAAATCGATAGGAATTTTAAACATGGCATGTGCTGTCTTGCCACCCGGAAGCAGTGTGGCAGCGATTCCCGACGACACTACAGCAATGGCAATTTTGCCTTGCTTCCTGACCTCTGCAAGTATGCCAGTTGTAACAAATGTTTTTTTCTGTTCCACCAGGAGCATCCAAGAAAACATTTTACCCTGGTTTTGCCCAACGCTTTCAAGGACGGTGTCATAAATTTTTGTTTTCGCTCTGAAGAGAACAAAGCGACATGGTCATTTCGTATGGTAGTCATTACACCCGGATCGTAAAATGCCTCAGCGTTTTACTCCTGATTTCCGCGGTCTTGATTGAGGAGCTGGTAACCCATATTCGACCAGTGGATTGCCGCCGATAGAAATGACCACGTGTTGAAGTGAACTGCGACAGGTGTTCAACACGCGTTCATCAGTTACATCGACTTTGTCTCTAGTAGCACGCCTTAAAAGCTCGGAGAATATCTTCAGACAGATGATGGCGATACTTCTCCCACAATGCTACCGGGTTTGCGACTCCACAAAACACCAAGATGACGGCAAACAGATGACGCATGCAGCTGTGACTGTTACTGACGCTCGCCTCCGCGAAGGTGTCATCCCAGTTTTGGTCACCGTCGAGAAGGTGACTTCGAGGCTGCGCGGTTAGTGGGATACTCCACGCCATCAAATGTCCTCAGAAAGGCGAAAGACGTTGGGCCTCGGACCGTGTGAAGTAACAACCGCAGAAAATAGCATTCACCATTATTCAGGTGCACGGTATAAACTCTACCCAATGCGGTATCCTTGAAAATTCCCGGAAAACCTTCCACAGCACGTCCTCGTCGATGTCGGTTAAATACACCCCTTTTTTCTTTTTTTTGAACTGCCTCGTTGGTCTAGTGGTCGTAAGCGCGACTGCTGTGTATGAGGTCCTGGGTTCGATTCCCGGGTCGGACAAAAAGTATTATTGGGTTTTTCATTAGAAACCCAATAGTAGGCCGGAGTTTGGAAGTTGGCGGTATAGTACCCCCGTGCCTCGGAAAGCACGTTAAGCCGTTGGTCCTGCGCCTGATCTCTCTCCGGTCGTGTCGGATTGCCGTCCCATCGGACTATGAGAGGAAAGGAACAGAGAGTGCACCTGTGCACACACTTGTGTGCCTTTGCTTGTCGTATGTGTAATATGAAGGCACTTCGTCATACGTAAGGAACCTCGCAAACTGGTCGATTTCACAGAGCCTGAAAAATGCCAAGACAGTTTGGCGCGGATTTTCCAAGCGCTCAGCAACGTCGTCGGGATCAAAATATATGCGCTGGCTGTTCTCCAGTTGGACGTCTAAGAACATGCACAACTCCATCTATGACTTTTAATAACAACTATTAAGCTCACCAACATGATCAAATTTAAATTATTTATACCCAAAAAGGCTTACACATGTAATTCGACTTGATGTTTTTGAAATCTCATAGATGGCGCTGCTTTAAAAAAATTCTTGGTACTACTTATATTCATTTAATTATGTTTATCGGCCTAAGTTACTTTTATTGCGTGTTTTTTATAGTGTGAAGCTAGCTTATAGCATGGTTAACATAATAACAACATTTAAATATGCGTCGTTAGATTACACGTTCTTACAGAATGCGATGAAGAAATAAAGGTTCACTGCTCGTTCCCCGTAGGTGATAGCGTGATAATATGTAGCCTATGTGTTGACCCGACTTCTTAATAATATTCGTGCCAAATTTGAAGTAAATCCATGCAGTACTTTTTGAGTTTATCCCGGACAGACAAACAGACAAACAGACAAACAGACAAACAGACAAACAGACAAACAGACAAAAATTCTAAAAACTATATTTTTGGCTTCGGTATCGATTGTAGATCACATCCCAAGTATTCTTTTTTAAAAATATTCAATGTACAGTTTTGACTTTCCTACCATTTTATTATATGTATAGATAAGCCATAACAGGCACTTTTGAATGTCAGAAGAACAATTCACAAAACACAAAAAGAAACTACGAGTGCAATAGGTACGTCATTCCGAAAGCCACCACGCTGAACCACACGCCGCCGAATGCCCGCAACAACGAACACTGCGAGCACGAAAGCACGCAGCGACGCACACCGCAACAACGAATGCACGAGACCCCGAATCTCAGAACAACGAATGCACGCCGCAACGTGCAACCACCGCCCGCGACATGGAGCCCAGCGCACTCGCCGCCACGGCACGTGCCGCCACGGCATGCGCCGCCGCGCGCCCCCGCACCCACAGCACTCGCCGGCGCGCGGCGCCGCGCAGCCCGACGCATTGCACTCCACAGTCACAGCCACAAGGCATAATTAATAACTTGTGAAAGTACTGCAGTTGCCAGTTCCCTAGCGTAGATCTAATGAAGAAGAACGGGCAAGAAACTCCATGCATGCATGGACACTCTTTTAAATCAGAATATTGTTACAAAATCTTGGTACATTACATCATTCACGTTGAGATGGTATATTATGTGAGAACTATGTAGCAAGACATGCAATCTTGCTACATAGGGGTCGACTTTCAGTCTAACCAAATCCATATGATTGCCAGTATCTTACATGGAGCGACTGTCTATCCCTATCTCAAAAACCCAGTTAGTATTAAGCAATCTCACAAATGAATCTAAGCGCAATCATCATTATTATCCGAACCGCGTAACGCTATCAGTTGTTCTTCAACGCTGTTATGATGTGCTGATATTATGGTATATAAACTTATCTGTGCGGAGCTCGTGGCTTAATAAAATAACTGCCACTCGGGTCAATCTTTAGGTTAAACCGCGCTTGCCTAAGTTGGTCTATGGATGGGTGATCACCCAGTTCATACGAATTTTCCTCCGTTCCTCGTAAAGCACGTTAAGCTGTTAGTCCCGGCTGCCATATGTCAATCGCTACAGTTAGTCATGTGACCTGAAAGTCTGACAACCAGTCTTACAAAAGAGTATCGTATTACCCAGTATTAACTGGGTTGTGGAGGTCAGATAGACAGTCGCTCCATGTAAAATACAGGTATTCAGCTGCATCCGGTTAGACTGGAAACCGACCCCAATATAGTTGGGAAAAGGCTAGGCAGATGATGATGATGAAAGCATTCCTTGAGAATTCACTCAGAGAACAACAGAATAAGTCCGTCTCACTGGCTATGAGGTTGAGCGTTCGGAGTGCATAATATAACATCACGCCTGTAATCCCCGCAGGGTTAGGCAGAGGTTTACCGTAGTTTACCCACATTTCGTCTGTTTTGTTTTGTTTGTGAGTTGATGGATGGTAAAATCAGCAACAACCGTGTCAACGGCTAAAATAAATAATAAATGAGCGTCACCATTTAATTACAATTACAACGGTTTACAGCCGCGTGGCTCGGTTAGCAGCAACGACCGCTCACCGCTCAAACCGCTCACAGTGAGCACTGTCATTGCGGTGACAGACAGGTACAAATTAAAATTGTTTTTATTTTTCGGTCAACGTGACTTTTGAGTTCAAAAATTTAAAGCTGCAAAGATTGCTGAAAGTGGAATCGGACTTGCGTTGGGCGCGAAAGACCTCTTTTCAACGCCTGATTAACGCAACAAGAGCGAAATTTATGAACTTTTAAAAATACGTAGTTATTATGAGCTCATACGCCTAGACACAATTAAAAAGCCATTGTTATAAATCTCCTGGAGATTCATTAGCGGACGGGAGGTTTAACATATAACCAATATTATGTTGCATTAAAAACCATTGCAATTCATTAGCAACTTTAGTCAAAAAAACATTGAAAACCTGTGCGAATTTTTCGACGAACTGTCAATGTCACAATACTTAAGCCTGAAGAAACACATTAACATTGATTGGATTTTATCTTAAACTTGCAATAAAAGCTTGGTACTCATACACGAAGGTAGTGCGAACCATGGAGTTCAACAAAGCCTTCCTGCTCTTCTTCTATTCAATTTGGGGTCAGCGCAACACGTTTTTTCTTCCATTCTCCCATTTCAGACGTCAGGGCATCATTTGCCCCCGTCGGGGCTGTGGTTTGTCGAAAGGTTAACGCGGCTCCGACACAAGGGCGAAAAAGGAACATGGGTTTGGTTTTTAGTCAGTAGAAGTCTGACACTCCCCTTCGCTCTGCCCAAGAGCGGGGGGGGGGGGGGGTTATTCGATGATTTGCCATCCACCAAAAAAAAAAGGCCATCATTTTTGTACTAGATGGCGTGGCCTCGGCGCAAGGGCAAAGAAGGAACATGGGTTCGGTTTTTAGTCAGTAGAAGTCTGACACTCCCTTTCGCTCTGCCCAAGAGTGGGGGGGTCTTTCGATGATTTTCCACCCAACAAAAAAAAATGGCATCAGTTGCTCCTTTTTCTTTCATATCATTCCATACAAAATCCTCTCCCTCTCCGTTCATCAATACTCACTTTTTTAGTCACATGCGTTTCATACCCTCCTCATTACATGTCCATACCAAGACAGACGTTTTCCTTTCAAAAGGATTTAATCGAAGCAAATGATAGAGATATGATAGAAATATTTATATGGCCGACAGATAGTTGTTTCGGTTCTGGGTGTTTGGTTTGTGTATGTGAGTTTAAATGTTTGTAAACGCACCCTGCTCCCTCTCCTAGAGAGGAGGCCTGAGTCCCTACAGTGGGAAAATTTTAGGCCGATGATGATGTTAAAACGCACCTACGATACGAGCGAAATTCCTGGTGAAGGGAAACGTTTTTTAAGAAAAAAAGAGTTGCGCAGGTGGCTGCATACTGGCCTCATTTAATTTGAGATGCATCTACACAGTCATAAAGAAGATCAAATCTTATAATACTTTTTCAATGACGTAATAACCGCCAAGGCTACTTACTTCTCTTCTTGGAAGCGCAGTACTGGACCACATCCGTAATCCGACTTTATTGTATTACACGGTTTCTATCGCAATCCGAACTATTTTGAAGGAAATTAAATGTCGTGTGCTCGACAGCGTAAATATCGCAACGAAATGAAATTGTCGAGTTGTCAAAATTAATTGCATTTACAGTACAACCTAACTTGATATCACGCCTGTATTGGCTTATGAGGATAAGGCAGTGGTGCAGCTAATTGGAGACTCAATTATGTTACAAATATACATAAACTCACGCCCTATTGCCATGGGGGTAGGCAGAAACCACGCCACGGGATCAAAGGCGTGATGTTATTTGTTATGATTGGTTTTATAATTTTTCAATTCTGTGTCAATACAATTTTTTATGCTTGAGAGTTTCTATAAATAAACTGATAAAACTCTCGCCCACACGAAAAACGTTAAAAAAACATTCAAGATCCGCGTTCCAATATTATGCAAATTTTGAATGCAGCGATGAATGAAAAGGAAACTATTGGAAAATTCTTCAATAAATTGAGAAGCAGTTCTATCTTTCGCTTGACCTGGGTTATATTAAAGTCTGCTGCCCATGAGTAACATGCACTCAAAATATAACAGAGGGACATGCTGGAGTGACGTAGTACGGGATCAGCTTGGATTAATTTTTGTCTACAACTATCAGTCTGGCATAATTTATCTCTGGTATGCCAGACCATGTTCGATACTATTCCTCGCAATTATTGGAAATGTTCTTGATTGGCATATTAAATTGGAAATTATGTTCTTTACAAGTATGACCCACTAGAGATAGAACCGCTAGATTATAATACTCACACGGATCAATCTTCAGCCTTACCCGAAAGCCTTACCAAGGAGTATCAATATACCGTCGGGGCTGCGGGTTGTTCGAAAGAGATACCGTGGCCTCGACACAAAGGGCTTTAGTCAGTAGAGGTATGACACTCTCTACCGCTTTGCCAAGAGCGGGATGAGTCATTTGATGATTTACCACACTCCAAAAGAAAAGGGGTATCAATATAGGGCACGCCACGATAGTGACGATAGGTCACCTCTTTGAGGAATGACTGGAAAGGCACCACGACGCCCTCACCTAAGTCTGACGCAGCTCCTCGTCCTCACCGGACCTGGTGGTACCTGTCAGCGTTATTCGCTTAGATTGGAAGCCGACCCCAACATAGTAGGAAAAAGGCTAGGCAGATAATGACGTGTGAATGACAATTAACAGCCTGTTACTGATTAATGAATATAGCCTTCAACAAACTGCGTTACAGTTTGGCGGGAGTTTCGTGATTTTCGATAAACTAATCTATGAATTATTGAAACATGTCATGTAATAACTATGTATTAAATATGATATTTAGCAGCATACGGTTGGTGAAACTTTATGTCGACCCAAACAAACCGCAGGCTACCTACATTATTTGGCCGCGGATTTTTGTACTAGATTACGTGGCCTCGGCGCAAGGGCAAAGAAGGAACATGGGTTCGGTTTTTAGTCAGTAGAAGTCTGACATTCCCCTTCGCTCTGCCCAAGAGCGGGGGGGGGGGGGTCATTCGATGATTTTCCACCCACCAAAAAAAAAAAAGGCTACATTATTTGTTTTTTTTTAATAAGGCCTAAGTTTAAACTTAAAGTATCACACTAGAATCATTCGAAAATACTCTGTTGGTAACTTGGTATTGAAAAGTTTAAGAAAACCCCAATGTTAATTTAATTGTGTGTTCATCAAACTATATATATTATATTAAAAAAAAAAAAAAAAAAAAAAAAAAAAAAAAAATCAAACCCAAGACCCAGCGCCCAATTCGCGCTCTTAACCACAAGGGCTATCCAAAAGATAAAGTTCGCTTATCAACACTTGCGGAGTGTCTCGTGTCTTCAGTGATATTTATTTATTCCTCTCCCTCCCAACTTAGTGATTTACTACCTCAATTATTTCTAGTGATAATCCCCGTAGGCGAACACTCCGGCCCTCGATCGATAGGAATGATTTTACCAAGGGCTTTTTAGATTTCGGACAGTACTGCGACAAAAGCTCTGAGTTTTTAATGAGCGATCTAGATTTAGAGTCGTCTGTCCGGCTAAAAGCTAATTTGTATTCGCTGTCAATTAATTAACGTATATTTTGGTATTGTCTGGCTGAAATGCTGAAATAGTACGAGTATTAGTGAAAAATACATTTAAAGCAAACTATTGAATTTTTACTAGGTGTTGACAGCTCACTCAGAGTCTGTACTGTGAGTTATTTTTAGAGTTTCGATGCGAAATTCCAAGTAACGGAACTCTAATTGAATTATGAATCCTGTCCATTCATATTTTTATTCGCAATTTTGAATAGTGTTTGATAGATTCACCTGCTATCCGAACAACTGTGTGTTGTCCCTACAGTATCGGAGTAAAAATATTTGTGACATTTGGACGGGCAGACAGCTATACGGACAGGACGAAACTTTTTTCCACATTTATACAACAAAAAAAAACAAAAAAAAAAAAACAAACAATAGAGACCACAATCGAACCAGCATTAATTAACAGCAGAAATTCCTTTCACGATTCGCGGACAAAGAAAACAATCCCCCACTTTTGTTGTGACGTCAGTTAGTGACCGCGCAGTCTAGTTACGGGTCATATAATTGCAATTACCTTGCTTTATTGACCTCCTTGTTACCTTAAGGTTGTGTAATTTGCACTTCATAAAATAACCTGAGGGGTTAAGCAGGGATGACGATCACGGACAAGATTCGTGCAATGATGATGGCGATAGGTTCACCCCCTATTGCATGGGACATATACATAACTGGTGGACGGAATGTGGGTTTACTATTAGGTTATGATCTGTGCATGGAAAGGCAATTTATGAAATTATTTAAGCAAAAATAATACAGAACTAAGAGCAGTGGTGGCCCAGTGGTGGCGGCCTCGACTTACGTACAGTTGGTCGTGGGTTCGAACCCAGGCAGGCGCATTATTTTGTGTAATTTATTTCATCACCACTGCTCTCAAAACGGTGAAGGAAAACATCGTGAGGAAACCGGCATGTCTTAGAACCAAAAATTCGAAGATATACGACATCTACCAATCAGCACTGGGCCCGCGTGGATTATAGCCCATCCCTCTCCTAGAGAGGAGGCCTGAGTCCCTGCAGTGGGAACAATTATAGGCTGATGATGATGATGAATACAGAAAAGTGCAAAAAAAGAAATCCTTTAAAATATTGCCTCTTGATATCTATTTTTTTGGTTTGTATTGTGTGTTTTAGATAATTTCAACTATTACTCGTAATTTAATAGGAAATGTGTAAGCTTTTGCGAGACTGACTTTACTGTACGCAAAACAGATAATTGTTCGAACAGACAATTTCTACCGCATTCACTAACCTGTTTACTTTAAATTAAACTGTTTTAGGAATATAAACCTAATGGCTGTAGGTTAAGCCATTGGCATTTGCATATTGGCTTTTAAAATATAAACAGTATCATGCTTGTATTTATTGAGTGACGTGCCATGGTCTGAATTAATTAAATGTCGAATGTACATGTGTGGTTGAAATGAAACGGAAATGAACCGTCAATTTCATTTCAATGTAGTTTTGTGTTTGTTAGTTTTAATATTTATTTTGTACTGTATTTATTAAATTTAATGGGTACATAACAGGCAGCCTGAAAGTGGCGCCGGTGACGGAAAAGTTGTGTGGTAATAGGTCGTTATACGAGCTTGTGATGTGGAAGAATGAGGAAAATGTCGTGAGAAAATTTTTGAGTATGAATGTGACATCTCACATTCATACTCAATTTTTTTTTAAATAATAATAATTTTGAATTAGTGTTAAATAGGTAAGTATTGTGTATTCACTTGCAGTTCTAGAGAAGTTAGAATGCAGTCGCTTCCAATTTATAGGCCATGGTTTGATCGAAGTCCATCACACAGTCTGTGACATAGATGTGAAGATTTCCAGAAACATTAGTTTTAATACCTACATTCCTTAATATTTTTAAGTCCATTTTTAACTAATATTATCAGCGTGATTAAACATTTTGTTTGTCTATGTTGAGAATAATCTCCGGAGCAACGGCACCTTCTTGAAAAATTCTTTCATAAAATATCTTTCTTTGAAATTCACATTATTTCAGATTAACATAGGCTATTTAAATCCGGTGGACCGCTAGTAAAGCAACTCGAGCTGGTCACATAATCATCTCATAACATTTCTGAGGTAACCCACTAGTTGTAACTTAGCCTAAACGTGCACAGACAGGCTACTAGTAAAAACTACAGGCATCCTGCATATTGAAGTAAAACCTTCTCTAGCGGCTTTGTGCACTTTTTTGGGATAGGTAAAAAATGTTAAACTCGCATCAGGTCTTCTAACGCGGCACGTGACCTGATCAAGAATTCGTAAGATGTCACAAGGCGCTTGCGCAATTGTGCGTGTGTCAAATGTCAAAATGTCATGATGAATAAATAAATGTCAAGTCAGTTTTTATATGTAGGTAATATAAATTGGCATGTATTTAAACCGATATCTGTATATTCCCTTTTTTCGAACAAAATATTTTAAAGTTACACCAAAAATACTGACTTGCACACAAATTATCTCAAATTATGCACACTAAAGAAACCAAATTTAGTATCTTTTTTAATGGCATTTGCAGAACTCTTTTACTGAACGAATAACTATTATCAAAATAGTAAATCTAATAATTCTTTAGTCTAACAAACATTTTAAAACTTTTTTAAGGAAAACCTACACCTGATTTACTCCATGACGCGCGCTCGCTTCGCTCGCATATTAAATAACACTAATATCTTCTGTCCCCGAAGTGCCGGGCCTCCGCCGGCCTCCTTCGTCGGCCTACGGCCCGGTGCCCATGCCGCCCATAAAGGACACTGTCGCGAGACGGTCGTATTAGATATCAGTTTTAGAAATCCCGTAGTAAGATTGTACAATAAATTTAGAGTGCAAGTTAGTATTTTTGATAAGCAATTAGTATTTTTGTTTAACAAATCATATATCCGATGTACTAACTACATTTTTAGTGTGTTTTCGATAAAAAAGGTCATCTCGTTTTGTGTGATTTTTTAGACTTTTTTGTAGGAAATCAATTGGTTTTTTTGGTATGCATTCAGTTAATTAGTGGAGTTACCTAGTGTGCTGAAAAATTAAACAGATGTGCATTTAAATATAACCCATATAAATTGTCATGTTTGTGTACGATAGCGCAATAAATGAATATTGTATTTAACCAGATAAATTATAGTACTTTTATGCTGATAAATAAAGTAATTCGTGCGAAATTATTCCCTAACCATTCCAAAATATTCAAAAATGCACAACGTCAATGTTCAAGTTTTCACTTCTGCCAGCATTTCTAACAAAATATGGAATTCATTCCGAAATAAAATATTTGAATTGTTTTTTTTTTTGGTATTGGAAATTGAAAATAAAATTAAAAATCGGGCCATGTCTGCAGAATGCATCAGGACCGATGGGCTAGGATCGTCACGCAGTGGGTGCCAGAGGACGGGCGTCGTCGCCGAGGGAGGCCCAGAAAACGCTGGCGTGACGATTTGGATGCTTTTATACAAGATTGGCCGGAGAAAGCCGCACGGAGAGAAGAGTGGAAGACTATGGGGGAGGCCTTTGCTCAGCAGTGGGACAATATAGGGTAACAAAAAAAAAAAAAAAAAAATTGGAAATTATATTTCTGTCACTCCCAAACAAACAGCCTGTGTTACTCGTAAAACAGACGTCATCGGTTAAAATTGACGTCTGCATTTTACATTTTCGGGGCGGTTCATACAATTCGGCTGCTAATTAAATCAGTGCCGACCGAAAACATTGTGAAAAACTCTGATGAGCATCCAGATTAAGTGCAGTAGAATTTAACCGCCCGATACGCTGCTGACATGACTAATTAGCTTTATGACTTTCCGAACGTAATCCGGCTCGGATTCGAACTCCGTAGAGATTGTCAATAAGCTTATTAGTACGAAATATCGGGATGATAATATGTATCCTATGTCTATTATGTCCCTAGGCAATTATAGTCTACTAATGTACCGTTTATCGTTCAAATTGCCTTAGCGCTTATTTTTTAAATCATTTTCTCGGAATATTATAAAGAGAGAGACTATTTGTTTACATTTATGTCAGTTTAAAAACTTTATGTAGAATTGTCATATTATCATATTCGGAACTACTCGTCCGATTTCGAATATTCTTTCACATAAAGGAAGCTACGTTATTGCCAAAAGACCAATAATAATAAATCATTTAAATACAAAGACAAAGGTTATAATTAAAACATAGCACTGTGATTCTTTCTGAATGTAGTAGGTGCGAAGCCCTGGGTTAAGGCGCAGTTAAAGGGGCACCGTAAAAACGACCTGTTTTTCGTCGCAGAGTTAGCCGTATTGCTACTTATTACAATTCAAAAAAAATAAATACAGTGTATAGTCAAATGTATAGGTAAAAGACTTATGCAAAAATATTTTCTAAAAGTAATCAAGAACCTCGAAAAAAAAAAAACACAAAATCACAAAAAAATCACACGAAAAAACTTTTTCGTCTCGAAATGCTCAATATTTTGAGTGACAACTGTTATTTTTTTTTACTATCAGAAAGGAAATTTAACCAACTAAAGACATATGTAAAAATATTTTAACATTACAGCGTATTTTTTTTTTAAATAAATGAAATCTGCGAACTATCGTTCATTTTGGCAGTCACGAGCATCAAACGCATCGCCATTTTCAACCTTATTTGTTTAGGCGATGAGTTAAACGCGCGCTCAAGGTCGCGGGCAGCTAATGTCGCCTTAAAGCCACCCGGATGTGTTGAGTAAGACGATCCGGACAAATGAGCAGTAAGGCTCTCAGTACCGCGCGTCTCTTGTGTTGCTAAGACTATGTCGTGAGTCTTCTTCTTATCGTGTGGGCAGTAAGGTCTAACGATCCCACACACCTTGTCGTGTCGTGAGTGACCAGCGTTGATTGATTTGAACTTCATATTGATTATACATAAGGTCATAATTCTGTAAATACATATTTGTTACGGTAGCGAATTGCTTTAGGATGAACGTGCAAATTGCAAAAGTTTGAATAACGTGGAATACTTCGGCCTTTCCTCGAACATAGCATAACGAGAGTCATATTCGAAAGGCCAGACAGAGTTTTACCTGTAGTAAAATTTCGTTTGAGCGATGTAAAATTAAATAAGTTTTAGTTCATAGTTGCATTGCTAGCTATTGTCTACATCGCTACTTTTGCAATTTAGGAACTATTTTTGACAAAGTTTCGTCGTTGACATCTCACACAAAACAGAAGTGGGAGGATCGAGCCATTGTCCAGCCGTGGGATAATACACACGAACAAAAAAGCAACGACTCTGTTTGACATTGAACAAAGAATAATAAGTGATGTATTCTAAAAGTTTTAAATATGAAAGTTGGTGATTATAAATTATAATTAGGGTCGAGGTTTAATTACCCTCCACGGAATGAAGCAACATGTGCGTTAACGGAATTTTCACGTAATATACTGCCTAATATAGTAATTATATCCCGGTATCCCGCCTAATAAGGCTGTAATTTAAATTTTCTCGATATTATAAAAGTGGATCGATGACCCTTGACCTGGTGCAGAGCAGAGATATTTTCTGTTATGTTTTAATAAAATAAAAATAGGTAAAAAAACTTTTTAAGTTAAACGGTTTTATGTTAAACATACATTGCAATGTTTAAGATAAATGTACTAAAAACCAAAAAATAATAAAATAGATACAGTCGTGGGAAAAAACCGTGGGGCACGTCAATTGTAATTTCCGCAGCACGACAGTTCCGAATTGACGTGCCCCACGGTTTTTTCCCACGACTGTATCTATTTTATTATTTTTTGGTTTTTAGTACATTTATCTTCAACATTGCAATGTATGTTTAACATAAAACCGTTTAACTTAAAAAGTTTTTTTACCTATTTTTATTTTCTAGTTTTTAGCCGCCATCTTGGATTTTAATTTTATATAGTATATTGTATTTTGCTTGTTGAGCCCTTTCATTTGATACCCATATTGATGGGATTAATAAAACATAAATTATCCGCCATTTTGTAGCGGCGGCCATCTTGAATTTATAATGATAATGAATAAACATAATTGTATTGTCACCAAAATCCAAAGTGTATACAAAATTTCAGATTAATCGGTTGACAGGAAGAGGGTGAAATTTGAATTACTAAATTTGATCCAAGAATAAAACAAACGGGGTGAGCTAAATAAAACCGTTTAAAAAAAAAAGGGACAGGGAAAAACAACACGATATTTTTAACTGTTGTATTATAAACTTAGGGAATGTGATTTCGAAACTTATTATGCATTTGTAACGGAATAAACATACATATTGGTAACTTATATCTACTTTATTTTTGAATTTTTCATGATCGTCATCAATGCTACAATATCGCTATGTAGTCCCTGTAGTGTATGTAGTCGCTATGTAGTATGTAGTTAAGGGATTCACATATTGCTCAAAACTTTTCTCCATTAAGTATTTTTTTACTGAGTGGTTGAATAATTTCAACCTTATCTTCAACCCGCTATTATCTGATAACCCGTACCAAATCCCAAGCTATAGGATTTGATAGCTTCCTACGGATGACCACATCGACACGGATAGACACGAGTGTGAGTGCAAGTGGTCTCAAACTCGTGCCAGGGCACCGCATTATGATAACACCAGGCTTTAGTACGAATGCATCGTAAGCCTTGGTACTTGCTACAACGAGTTTAAAGCTATCTGTGGAATAAACAGCTTTAGGTCTGCGCTGCGAAGTGGCTTGGTACTTTTTAAGTGGTATTAGTGTTTGGTTTTTAACGTGATGTCGAATTAGTGAGTTTTGATTTGTCTTTGAGTTTTAACGAGTGTTATTTTGTAAGACTAAAAAAGTTGGTTTTACTAATGTAATGTTTATGATAACGTATAGTGGCTGATAGGTTCTTCTGTTAGCCTTTACGCTGTGAATCGTGGAAAAAACCGAACTACGCCTAACTCGGGTATATTAAAGGCTGGATGATGATGAAAAAACTAATGTCGTCATGGTTTTGGTGTCTGGTGTTTTACTATGTAGAAAACAAAGTCGCTTTCTTTGTCCCTATGTCCCTTTGTATGTTTAAATCTTTAAAACTACGCAACGGATTTTGATGCGGTTTTTTTTAATAGATAGAGTGATTCAAGAGGAAGGTTTTAATATATTTTTTCCACCCGTGCTAAGCCGGGGCGGGTCACTAGTTAATATAATAAGATCCACATTCCTACTCAAATCTAAGATGTCGTCATAATTGAATCAAAGTCTTGAACAGCAGACATCATTAGTACATAACAGTAAAGTGAAACTTTACTTATAATAAGTACATAGGTACAAGCAAGCTTAAAAATTGTACTATATTGCTAGTTTTCTCTTGGCAACCGTAGGTAGCCGTTGCGTTCTGAACACTCATCTAATCGCCGAGAGTTGAATTGAAACATTGAAATAATATCTAGGCACTATTAAAATTTAATGTATAATTTAGGCTAGATAAAAATTTCAATCAATCTTTAGTTTAAGCCCTTCTTAAGGTTGGTCTGTGACTAACCATTAAAACCCGAATTTTCCTCCGTACCGTCGCGAGTAAATAGGCTTCTTCTGGGTAAGCTCGCTCCATCGTCGGCCTCATCTCTGCCCTTAGGGCAAGATTGAGGTCAAGAGTAAGCCCATATCAAATTAAAAAAAACCTCGGAAAGCACATTAAGGATATTACACTGCTCGATGACTTTAACTATTTGACCTCTGTATTGGGTTTGTTTATTTTACGTTGGTCCTGTAGTCATTTGTAGATTTTTGACAGTAGTAACAGGTAGTCAGTGACCCGAGACTCTGACAACTAGTTCTACCTTGTTGTATTAGAATGTATAGAGGTCCGTCAGACACCAGATCTAGCGTTGCTTTTTCAAATCAAATTGTGAAAACTCGTCAGTTTTGTCACTCGGTCCGCCAATTTATTAGGCACAACGTACAAATGCTGGCTATATTCGGCGGATTTTTTTCATCATCTAGCGTATCTGAATTTGGTTCGCATCGGTCCAAGTCGAGTTTTCTCGAGTGCCCCTGAAATCCACGAGTGCAACTATCGAAATCGCTTTTAGGATTGCATGTTTGCTATCTAGGTATCGTGCTTTATGTGGCATATACATAGATACAGTCCCTTGTACCCTCTTGATTTTTGTATATGAAATATGAATAAATTGTTGGTAAAACAAAACTAATAAAACGGAATGCTTCTACAGCCTAATAAATAACTGACTATGGTGCTATGCACATATTGTGACCTATAAATAAAGATCACTTCAATAAACATCGCCAATTTCTTAGTAACTGCAATGATTCGTTTTCAATAGGTATAATATGCACAAACAGCGTGATAAATATTGTTCTACGTAGAACACAAAACACTAACAGTTTGCCTACAATCAGACTGCAGGAGCTACATAGATTACGCAATAAGGTATTTGACCAAAATAATCTAATTAGTCCGTCAGATACATTTCTAAAAGATAATGGACACATACCTATTTTTACTTTCATCACTTAGACAAAAGATGAAGACAAATGACAATGCAGTGCTTCGAAAAGTCGAGTCAACTCGTGTGACGTCAAAGGCTCAGTACGTTTTTTACCCAGAAAGTGCCGTCACAAGCCTCCACTCACAAGATCTTTGACAAGTTATTTTTCGTCAATTAATTTGATAATACAAAAAACAAGTATCCAATATTTTTCGATAATCTAACAGACGGACTAATAGACTTTTTTGGTTAAATACCCTATTCTCCCTCAGTATATAATATACTATCACGTCACACATCACATGCCACATAATATAGCCATGTTCAGTCGTCCGACTGAACATCTCGACACTTTGAGCAATCAGATGCGATGAGATTATTGCATTACAGTAATGGAGTATATAATTGTAATCCTATTACAATACAAATCGAAGCCAGATTGTCATTACCCATCAAATGATTGGATGCTTGATGTTGTGGCGTGGGGTGTGCTTTTGCACTGCATTTCGCTTTGAATAGCTTCAAAGGATCTATACAAGTCAATAGTTTCCTTATTACATAGTTGTCAGTCCTTTGATGTACTGCCAATATTGAGATTGGTTTTGGGCGTTGTGTTTGTAATAGGACTGATATAGGATGCACAGTTATGTATTAATTTTAGGAAAGCTTACAGTCTAATAAATATGATTATAACAATATCAAAATTGCTAATATCAAGCTTCCACGGGTAATTACAAAAATATATACTTCCACATAGTTACTCCCAAAATTATAATATAAAACTACCAATTTACTACACAACAAAAAAATTATAAATGGTGCTTTATAACTATTGATAAAAATATTAGTGTAACTTTTCTTTTGACTGGCTCACAGTCACGGATTAAAGACGTGATATTAACATGATGTCATTTTTTAACTTACTTATTCCTTGAAACATGAACAGAAAAGTTGATAACCCTTTTTATTTATTTTTTGATGGGAAATCATCAAATGACTCCGCCCGCTCTGGGCAGAGCGGTAGGGTGTGTCAGACGTCTACTTACTAAAAACCACCCATGTTCCTTCTTAGCCTTTTGTGCCGAGGCCGCGGTATCTCTTTCGAACAACCCGCAGTCCTGACGGGAATTTGATACCCTTAATACATCCATTGCACATCACGCAATTTCAAACAACGTGAATTCTCGACACAAACATGCCTGTGGAACATAATGCTTCAGAGTACGCTTTTGATGCAATAGGAGCCACTATTAGATTTATTCCTATTTGTATAGCCTTGATTTGCATAACCAACTACGTAACGCCGTTGGAATGTCGTCCTAAAGCTCAGAGCACACGTATGCACTGCTCCGGCAAAGCCTTAATGCGAGTCCTTCAATATATTGGGATGTTGAAAAATTAAAGGAAAACTGATTGTGAAAAGGACAGTCCTTTCACTCTTTTTTGTGGTGTGTGTGAACGGTAGGGAGTGTCAGACTTCTACTGACTAAAAACCACCCATTTTCCTTCTTAGCCCTTTGTGTCGAGACCGCGGTATCCCTTTCGAACAACCCTCAGGCACAGTCCTTTCACCTTTGATAAACATTTAACAAGCACGGCATTGTTTTGTTGCACGATAAAAAGAATATGGTGCTTGCCAACAGCTGGACGTTCACTCGTGTTTCATAGCAGCATGACTCTGTTTACACAACAATATGAATATTTATTATTTTAACTGCGCTTTTAAAACGACATTGTTTGTAGTTTTGTTCATTGACTGTCTTCTTTGTTTGAAAATGATTTTGCTTGTAGATTTAATCTTCATTTGTGAATGTGTTTTAACAAATCAATTAACAGTTTTTTTTATGTATTTCATGAAAATTGCACGATGATCGAATCTTGTTTTTTTTTGGGTCAAGTCCGCCACACTATTCCCAAACTACTGTAACTCCTGTAAGCCAGAATCAACAGTGGTGACCACAAGAAAATCGCCGAGACAATGAAGCCCGACGAAGTCCCAGAGAATCGTCATTGCCGTCTTTTACTAACTATGGTGCAGTCAGCTTTGTGGTAACTGAATGAAATCCACAAATCAGTTAGTACGGTGTATTACGATACTCTACGGTCTACGGTTACAGTGGAGATTAAAATTTTGAGGCAGTCACGCTTGCAACCACTATACCATCAAGACAGAGCCGAGAGAATTATGTCTTAAATTAAAATCATCATCATCAGCCTATAATAATCCCACTGCAGGGACTCAGGCCTCCACTCTAGGAGAAGGGAGGGCTATAATCCACCACGCGAGCCCAGTGCGTGTTGGTAGATGTCATATGAATTTTATGGTTCTAAGTTCTAAGACTGACCGGTTTCATTACGATGTTTTCCTACACCGTAAATTAAAATGCACAGATAAAATCTATACTAATATTATAAAGCTGAAGAGTTTGTTTGTTTGTTTGTTTGAACGCGATAAACTCTGGAACTACTGGTTGGATTTGAAAAATTCTTTTTGTGTTGGATAGTTCATTTATCGAGGAAGGTTATAGGCTATATAACATCACGCTACTACCAATAGGAGCGGAGCATAAATGAGAAATGTTGCAAAAACGGGAAAAGAAAATTCCTTTCTGAGAGCTTCCGTTGCGTGCGCTGCGAAAACGGTTTAAGTGACGAGAATATCATGTATGAAGTAATTATTCGTCTTTAAAAGTTAAAAAAAAAGTCCGCGACAGAATCTGTCTATCTTTTAAGATTGACTCACTGTAACCATTTTTTATTATTAAAATGTTAGGTTAAAAAGAATTATTTTTTGCGAAGCTTATTTAACCCATATGGTATTAATCTATATCTGAATAAATGTGTTCGTTAGAACGGAAATTTAATATAGAATATTTGTGCTCTTTACTCTATACAGTTTAAACAAATATCTTAGAAGATATCCAATGTAAAAATAACCGCGCGGAAAAATAATTACGCGGGTTGCGTCGCAATGTAGGTACGGGGGATTCTGGCTGGCCTCCGGGAAATTCAAATTCATATGCATCATAATGTTTACAAGTACAGAGTGTTATAGTATATTTAACAGTAAGAGATAGATTTTATAGTAATTCACACTTTAATATAATCTAAGCTAATCTAAACCATCTAAACTATTGTAATAAAGAGGAAAGAAAAGATTTTTTGTTTGTTACGATTTAGCTTAATTAATGTCGGATAGTCGATATATCGAGAAAGGTTATAGCTATATTTATGTGACGCAGACGAAGTTGCGCGGGTCAGCTAGTGACCTGATATACTTTCTTTCCTGACTAACCTTGGCCCCGATCTTTCTGCAACGCTATTGTGATATTGCAATATTATTATCATAAACCAACTATAATGAACTAGGTCGGAGATAGATGCAGAAGCAACGGTATTACGTTGTCGCCGGTGAAGCAATATTGATAATAATTATGTAAACCTTTGACGGAGCTATAATAACTTATTGATTCGGTCTCAATGTTACCTGCGTCTTAAACGTAAAATCAACTGAGTAATTGCATAGGTATCTAGTGGTGGTGGTGGTGTTAAAAAAAAAAAAAAAAACACTTTTTTGTGTTTGTTGTTTTTTTGCTTTACCTATCTAAAATTAAAACAAACAAAAAAGTATTTTTTTTCAGAAATCTCTAAATATTGTGTTCACATTTGCGCGCGGATGATGATAATAAGGCACACCTAGGATGATTTTCAGTGAGATTTCTACTGATCTCAAACTACACGCACAAGCTTCACCATAGTTCACTACGCACACGATGTACCGTGTACAAACCGAATTGCTCAGGCAAAACTGTGGTGAAGCTTGTGCGTTTGGTAGGCCTATTAGGTCAACAAGCTGTGATTATGTCTACAACTGCAATGCATGAGTAAGCTGTGTTTGTTGTAGTCAGTCAGTTAAAAACTGTTGATTACTCAGTTAGCCACGATCCGATGATCTGATCCCTGACATTATTGACCAACTTATAATGAACTAGCGGACGACTTGCGGTTTCACCCGCGTAGATCCCGTTCCCGTGGGAATACAGGGATAAAAAGTAGCCTATGACACTCAGCAATAATGTGGCTTTCTATTGGTGAAAGAATTTTTAAAAACGGTTCAGTAGATCCCGAGATTACCCCTTACAATTTAACAAATATACAAACACACAAACTTTACCTCTTTATAATATTAGTATAGTAGTATAGAAGTATAGATTAATTGTCGGTTTCCCCGAGTTCATATAACCCCAATCTATTTAGGTCGCGAGTAAATAGGCTTTATCTGGGTAAGCTCGTTCCATCGTCGACCTCATCTCTATCCTTAGGGCAAGGTTGAGATCAAGAGTAATCCCTTTTCAAATACTGTTACTGTTAGCCTGTGTCATCCCACTGCAGGGCAAAGGCCTCCCCCCATGATTTCCAAATTTTGCGATCCAGGGCCAATGTGGACCACTGGTCGTTTGTTCTATCAAGCTCGTCCCGCCATCTCCTTCGAGGTCTACCACGTCGCCTTTTGGCTGTGTCAGGGTTCCAGAACGTGGTTGTTTTGGCCCACAGCTAATAAAAAAAAAAACTAGGTAAGCATAATAAATACTAACATAGTTTTTTGGAATTACTGTACGAACAATAATTTAAAGCTTTTATTCAGTCTAATCGCTCAGCCACTGCGCCAAATATGTCTTCAGAACTAACAGAGTACGTATATTATTTATCAAATAGTCCTACCAAAAGTTACCCGCGTTACTACACTCACACATGTCCGCTCGACCGTCTGGGTTTTATTAAAGGCCTTGACCTCGAAGTTTGTTTCGGCCTTTCTTTGCAAGGTTAGGATCTGGTTTAAATACTTAAAAAAAATCTTGTAACCGTGAATAGTAAAAAGAAAACACGAGTATCAAGTCCTATAAGTTTAGAGATGGTATTTAATCCTTAAGCTCCCGCTCTGGGCAGAGCGGAAGATAGTGTCAGACTTCTACTGACTAAAAACCACCCATGTTCGTTCTTAGCCCTTGTGCCTAGGCTGCGGCTGCGGTATCTCTTTCGAACAACCCGCAGCCCCGACGGGACAGCCCCGACGGATCCTCGGCGCCTCGACTTACGAACGGTAAGCATTGACGGTAAGTCGTGGTTTTGATCCCAAGCAGGCGCATTATGTTGTGTAATTAATTTTATACTACACTTGCTTGGTAAGTGTACCAATACTACCCCACTATACGGGTTGAAAGCTGTTCATTAAACCTTCTCAAAAATCTAGGCAGTTATATTGTATGGAATTTCATTACTGCCCTGAAAATCAGGGTAATAATGGATTCATTACTAACGCGTTTTGTTTTTTTTTTTTTAAAGACTTGATGACGTTGGTAATCAAACGATTTAGTTTTTTAATTTTACCATAAAAAGTACTGGCCACTAGAACTTTTAAAGCAGGTAGCATACATTCTACATTCCGGTAGGGCCGGAAAACTTCAAACCTATATGCGATAGAGCGAGAGATTTATAACACTCTCTCGCTTTAACACGCGAATAAGTTGGAACCTGCGAAACGGGGCGTTTTTACCTTCTCTAAAGCCGCGTCCCCACACAAAGCCGCACGGCTCGGCTTCGCGTGCCGTGCGGCTCTAGTGGGGACGCGGCTTAACGTCTTTTGGCGTGAAAATTGTTTGACGTGCTAAAATTTAAAGAAAAAAAAAGAACTTATTGTTGGTTGACGTATTTTGTAGAAACAATTTTCTTGGTAAATTTTAAAGTTTGGCGGTGTAAATCACAAGTTAAAATGAGTGACAATGATAGCAATTTATTAACAACAACTCCACCTGACATAATAGCAGATGCTAAAGACATTGTTAGTAATCTCTTGCCTGGAAAATCCAAGATGAAAATTATATGAAGGAATATGAAATATTTATGCAGTGGAAAAGTGAAAAACAAGCTAAGTGTAGTATAAAGCAGTATATTTCACTCGAGGGTAAGTACAGATTACTAAACTCGTGTGGTTCACGGCCCTCCGCTTCGCGTCGGGCCTCAAATGCACCCTCGATTAGTAATCTGTGCCTTACTCCCCTTGGTGAATAAATAGCTATTATCACCACTGCTCTCAAAACGGGGAAGGAAAACATCGTGAGGGAACCGGCATGTCTTAGAACTAAAAACTTCGAAGACATGACGTGACATCTACCAAACCGCACTGAAAAACAGAGATGGGATGAACAGGATAGTATTAATCTATGATACAACCTAAGCTTTGAAGCTTCAGGGTTAGACAAAGACAAAGACTTACGCCCGAATACTCGAACGTCACTCAATTTTAAGTTGCACTTAAATCTCGTGCTGTTTTTGTTACTTTAACGCAGAGTGACAGAGATAGCACGAGTTTTGAGGGCTACTTATAATTGAGTGACGTTCGAGTATTCGGGCGAAAGACATTTATTCGTAGGACATGGTAGGCATAAAGTTGTTACAGAAGAATGATATCGATCATGACATATCCGCCGCTGTACGCGACATACGAATATTTACATTGGTAGCACTTGATACTAAATACTAACACTTGAATTCAGAATCTTAATTAATTAATATCTAAATTAATCTTGGTTTTGGTTATAGAACCTACTGGGTTCCTCAAGATGGCTTTTGGCTTGTCAGTCAGTACTACAACGCCCGCAGCACCAATAAACAGTGTTTATGCATAATAATAGCACAAACTAATTTGCTAGTCCCCAATTGTTTGCAGATATAATATGGAAGGCTAATTAATATGATATTGATTCTGCATGTAATACAGAAATGGCAGCTATTGATGCCTATGGCTAAATTATATACGGGGTCTTAATTAAGTTATAATTATTATTATTATCCAATGTCAACCAAATACTTCTTTAATCTTTATTAAATTAATTTATTAATCCGTTAATATATTTATTACCAATCATTATAATCCATTAAATAATTATCCCGATTTGATTGTTTAATTTATTTATTATTCACAATTTCTTCTTGTTACAATAATAATGTATAGTATAAATAAAATTTGTGCTTGTGGTTTTAGCCTGTTAGATGTTTATTGTTTTTTTTTTTTTTTATGTTGCGCTCATAAATGTATATTGTGTATTTTAAACGAAATGTAACGTGTAACCAATTATTATTGTAGGCTAACCTAAATAAATAAATCAACGGAAAAATGTTTACTTAACATAGCATAAATTTCCACCAAAAAATCACCAATAAATAATTTTTCTTTCTTTTCTTCTTTATTGTAATCCTGGAGGGATCCTGGAGGGCTAAGAGACTATTTAAATACTCTTTTAGCCTCGTTCACTTTCATAACTTTCTGGAAATCATCATCAATAAGGTCAGTGTATGTCTTCCTAGTGTGGCCTATCTATATCTATCTATATAATATAAAAGCGAAAGGTCACTGACTCATCACGAAATCTCGAAAACCACTAGACGTATAAATATGATTTTTGGCAGGGGGGTAGTTTATAGTTAGTAGACGTCCGCTAAGAACGGATTTTGCGACAGGGCCGGATTAGGGTGGTCTATGGGCCCTCGCAAGTTTGTATGAAAAACCTTTATTTTTTTGTGCTACAATCTTGATTTTCGTCAGGGACGTAGTTTATAGTTAGTAGACGTCAGCTAAGAAAAGATTTTTGTGACAGGGCCGGATTAGGGAGGTTTAAGGGCGCTAGCAAGTTCTGTTTAAAAGTCCTTCATTTTGAGTGCTACTAACTTGAATTTTGACAGGGACGTAGTATATGGTGAGTAGACGTCAGCTAAGAACAAATTTTGCGACAGGGCCGGACTAGGGAGGTTTAAGGGCTCACGCCAGTTTGTATGAAAATCCTTCATTTTTTGTGCTACAAACTTGATATTTCGCAGGGACATAGTTTATAGTTAGTAGACGTCTGGATAGGGATAAGTGGAAAGAGGGAAGGGAGGCCTTTGCCCTGCAGTGGGACACAAACGACTGATAATAATAAAGACGTCTGCTAAGTACAGGTTTTGAGACAGGACCGGATTAGAGAGGTTTAAGGGCGCTCGCGAGTTTCTTTAAAAGTCCTTGATTTTGTGTGCTACTAATTTGAATTTTGGCAGGGACGTAGTTTATGGTAATAAGTAGAAGTTTGCTAAAAACGGATTTTGCGACAGGGCCGGACTAGCGAGGTCTAAGGGCTCTCGCAAGTTTAGAAATTCCTACATTTTTTGTGCTAAAAACTTTATTTTTGGCAGGAAGGTACTCCATAGTTAGTAGATGTTCACTAAAAAAAGATTTTGCGACATGGCCGGAATAAGGAGGTCTGAGGGCTCTTATATGTATGTTTGTATGAAAGTTCTGTTTTTTTCTGTACTACCGACCTGAAATTTAGCAAGTTTATGAGTAGGAGAAATTAGCTAAGAATTTTTTTAGGACGACTTGCACAAAGGGCTCCCGTAAGTTTATATGAAATCATTGGCTTTTTATACCTGAAAAGTGGTAAGGAGATAGAATATATGTAGTTAAAACATGTCAGGTAGGAACAGATTTTTTACGACAGGGCCGGTTTATGGGAACATAATTGCTCTGATTGGCATTCGATTTGACTTAGTAGGTACATCCAGAGGCAATCCAGATTCCAGACCATACATTCAAATTTCCTGTATATATTTTATATTATTTATAAATGTTAATTCTTTCATTTTGTAATCTAATTTTAGCCTTAACAAAACCTACACTCGAACTTCACAACACTCTATAATATATTCAAACAATTAAAATTGAGGTGACATAGCAGGTTTGCAAAATAACATCTCTAGTACCGCTCAAAATATTTTGTCAAAGTTAATGCATAATTCAGGTAACTGCCTGATTTATGCAGAAACTAACAGAACCTAATTTAATACTTATTACCTACTAGAGGTTGGATATTTTACTCAAAATCGTCTGGTCATGATTGTGTTTTTACTATAATTTATTTTGTCTAGAACAATGCAGTGTGATTGAAATAGGAACTCCTTAGAGGTCCATGTAATAAATTAATAATATTTATTATTAATATATTTATTTATTTACTATTATCATACCAATAATTCTTGTTCAACTATTATAGTCTACTACTATATAAAGTTATTGGTTTAGCAGTACGGACTATTGCACTCTACCAACTGTCAGACTTGATTATATCTCTGTATGAGGGAATTAACAAAACTAGTTGGGGTTTACCTCTTACTGACGCCTTTAATAAGTAATGTTGACATTGATGAATAATAATACTAACATTGTTATAAATATGATTTATTAACAATTAATGGATTATTATATGAGTCCGATAATAAATGAATCATAATAATAGGTGCTTATCGAGCGTTTTCAAATTATTTAAAAAATATTTTTATTGATAAAAGACTTAAGCCTATTATACCCTTAAATATAACGAAATGATGGACATATACCTCGTTCTAACCCTTTAGTGATTACTAGCATGAAGTTATGTTGGAATAAGGATGCACGAGCAACTTTACTCCAAAACTTTGAGATTTAAATATTATGATATTCCACGAGACAGTTTTATTTAAAAGTTCAAAACTTGTGTAAGCAGTATTTCATAGTTTGAGTGCTTTCCAATAAGTGTTCCGATAATGGTCAGAATTTTCTAGTAAAAGTTGATGCGGCTACCGGTACTTCAAATATTCAGCGTGGAAAGCAGGACTTGAACGGTTATTATATAACTTAGCGATCCGTCACTACTTTTTTCCGGTGGTGGGAAATCATCAAATGATTCCTCCCGCCCTGGGCAGAGTAGTAGGAAGTGTCAGACTTCTACTGACTCAAAACCACCCATGTTCCTTCGTAGCCCTTTGTGTCGAGGCCGCAGTATCTCTTTCGAACAATCCGAAATCCCGCGGTTTTTCATAACAAGAAGTCGAGATTTCGTTCGAAGTCTGTTGCCATCAACCGGACACAAATCCAGAGTTTGTGACTGCTACATTCCGATGGACAAATCACTTTTCCCAACCCGGAATCGTACCCAGGACCTCATGCGCAGCACAAATACACGAAACTATAGTGACTTTTTTTTTAAACCTTCTTCTTGAATCATTCAATCTACTAAAAAAACCCGCATCAAAATACGTTGCGTAGTTTTAAAGATTTAAGCATACAAAGAAACATAGGGACAGAGAAAGCGACTTTGTTTTATACTATGTTGTAGTGATAAAAAGAGAAGTCCTGGCTGACTGACTGACTGACTGACTCATCAACGCCCAGCCCAAACCTTTGGACCTAGAAAGCTGAAATTTTGCACAGAGGTTCCCTTTATAATGTAGACAAGGAATAAGAAAGGATTTTTTGAAATTCAACCCCTATGGGATTTAAATAGGGGATGAAAGTTTGTATGGAAAATCGTAATTTTCACGCGGGCGAAGCCGCTGGCAAAAGCTCTCTTCTTATCCGGTACGCTCTTGACAGAGCGGTCGTGATCGTTAAGTAGCAGTATTGGAAGGGGCAGATATGATGCACTTCACGACATTTCGCCACCGCTGCCTGCTAGAGGTCATCCTGCTGCATTCGTTAACCGCAAAAGCTAGTTTGTAATAAAAAAAAAATAGAAAGATATCGAGGTTCCATGGGGTGTTAAAAAGAAGTTAGTTGGTTTTTTACTGCTATATCAGTCAAATGAGGTTTGAAATGAACTTTACAAAATGACGTGTCGAAATTGCGAAAACTCAAGCATTAAAGAGTTACCATTTACCCCACACGATACTTTATATTATAATCAGCTCGTAAAAGTCGACTGTTGAACATGGGACCCCAAATTGCCGGCCTCAATCAACGTTTAATCCCGTTGAATTAAATTACATACATGACGAGAATGTTGGTCATAATATTATCAAGGGAGTACCGTATGTACCCCCTTTGAATATTTGAAAGCTAAACTTTTGTAAGTTAGGTACATAAATTAACAAGTCGTTAAAGATGATCTCAATCATCATCATCATCATTCATGAATGTTCCCACTGTAGGGACAGAGGCCTCCTCTCAGGTCTCCTCTCTTTGTTTAGTTTTAAGTTCTTTTTTTTCTTTATATTTCTTTTTTGTTTCACATTGTGTGTACTTGCGGCATGTGCCAAATAAATGCATTTTCTTTCTTTTCTTTCTTTCTCTTTCTCTCTAGGAGAGGGATTGGGCTGTAACGTATACACTCGGGCCCGGTGCGGATTGGTAGATGTCATATGTTTTCGATTATTTGGTTCTAGGACATACCGGTTCCCTCGCGATGTTTTCCTTCACTGTTTTTGAGAGCCGTGTTGATGAAATAAATTACACAAAGTAATGCGCCTAACTCGGTTCGAACTCCCCACTCTTGTGTTAAAATCTTTCAAGACATTTTTAACCAACCATAACTTCATCGTGGTTATAGCTAGAAACCCAATACAATGATTTGAAAAATAGGGTAGTTGACAAAAAAAAACTAATTAGTCCGTCACATAGATTACCAGAAAATATTGTTGATCGCGCCAGGACTCAGCCGAACCTTATCTCGGGCCCATGGGAGACAGGTCTCAGAACAGCTGCCGTCCTAACGGGGTCAAATAGACGCGATACGCGCCTCCGAACAATATTACAATTTCTGAACTTACAGCTACCCTTACCTCATTTCTTCGAGCCGGTCTCACTTCCTTGACCCCTCGCAAGTTGTGTAACTGTGTATGTGTATAATGAGTGTATATGACCTTGCGATGGTTTGCTGGTAGTTCCGGACGATTCTTCCACGTCGCTGCAAGCCACGCCGTTAACGCGAGCCACCACACTCACTCCGTATTAGTCTAACCACAAAAGCCTCGGTGCTTTCCCAATAGCACTCCCGTGACAAGGCAAACCAATGATATTATCAATAACCCGTTCGACATTCACAGCGTCGCTAACCGTACTGCTTAACTAGTATAATTGGGTGCCGCGAAATGACTCCACAAGTCGATTTAATCAATGCGCGTGCGCTTTCACCCGTGATTCTATGGCTACTATAATATTCGTTCGACGCCCAGCACGTCTCAATACGAACTACCTCACGCCGAGCCCAGCGCTCGACCTCTCTCCCTCCGCCCCTGTCGCCCCGAGGCGGAGAAAATCAAAAATCTGAAGGTAGATTATAAACAATCACCCCCCCCGGACCGACCCGTTGTCGGTCCGCTCAAACTCCCGGGAGTCGAGATAAAGTTGAAACTGCCCGTCTAAGGATCGAGTCCCTCACCTGGACGTCTGCGATCCTTGGAAACCCATCCTTGCCCGTAATCAGGTTAACAATGCGCCCCCGTCGCCAACACAACGGTGATAGGTTAGCATCCTTAACCAGAACGAGGTCTCCAACGCAGGGTGGGGTCGTCCTGTCCGTCCACTTAACGCGTTGCTGTAGAATATGCAGATACTCCAGCGACCATCGCTTCCAAAAATTTTGGCTCATTTGCCGTAACATCTGATACCGTGACAACCGGTACAACTTGACATCAGTATACGGATATTCCGGCAAGGCGCTAAGTGGTTGGCCAATCAAAAAATGACCTGGGGTCATGGCCTCAAGGTCATTCGGGTCAGCGCTCAACGGGCACAAAGGTCGCGAGTTTAAGACCGCCTCAATTCTGCAAAACACCGTTGACAACTCCTCAAAGGTGAGAATCGTTGAGCCGATGACCCGATACAAGTGAGTCTTGGAAGACTTGACTACTGCCTCGAAAATTCCACCCCAGTGGGGGCATCCAGGTGGACTAAAATACCACGAAATGCCCCGACTGGCGAGGCCCGTGCCAATCTCTCGCTCATTCTGACTTAAAAACAATACAATTTCCTTTAAGCACCGGTCGGCGCCCTTGAAGTTGGTACCACAGTCCGACCGAATCAGTGACGGTACTCCCCGTCTAGAAACAAATCGATCTAACGCCGCCAGAAAGGCCTCCGTAGAGAGATCGGCCACCAATTCCAAATGAACGGCCTTGGTCGCCAGACACACGAAGACACACAGATATGCCTTAACCGACTTCGCGTTGCGAAGGTGCGATGTCTTGACCATGAAAGGCCCCGCGAAATCTGTCCCTACGCCAGCAAATGGCCGAGCCTCCGTGACTCGATCAGCCGGGAGATCTCCCATTTGTGGCTGCATTGTGGCTGCCTTGAGTCGGTAACAAGGCAAGCAACGAAACACAACGCTCCGTATGATTCTGCGGGCCGATAAAATCCAAAATTCACGCTGCAAAATGCCCAGAAGGGTGTTACAGCCTGCGTGTGAATTCTTGGTGTGACGGTCCCTAACCAACAACTCCACCAAAGCTCCCTTCTTGGGGAGAATTAGAGGATGTCGCGCTGCATAGGGCAAGTCGGCATTCCGTAATCGTCCTCCCACCCGGAGCATTCCATGCTCATCAATGAACGGGTTGAGGCGGACAAGACCTTTTTTCAATCGACCTGCGCCAGTCTTCAAGACCCTAATTTCGTCCTGGAACTCATTCCTCTGAACGACTCTCACCCAGAGTGAGAGAGCCTTTCGCTGTTCTTCAGGTCCCATTATAGGCGACATGTTTCGCTGCGCGACAGGACAACGACAATTTTGACAAAATCTCATTACCCATCCCGTTACTCTAAGTAACTTCCCTAACGAACTATATCGTTCCAAGAGGGTGTGGTCTACGGTGGCGGGTTCCACTGTAGTCACATTCAGCCTCAAGCCTTGGTCTGGGGGTAATGAATGTCGACCGCACTCATTAAATGGCCACTCCGCATGTGGCTGTTCCAGCCATTGTGGCCCCCACCAAAGAGAATGTTCAACCAAAGCAGGCGCCGGACAGCCGCGTGAAGCGCAGTCAGCCGGATTAATCTCACCTGGAACATGTCTCCAGACCAGAGGAGTCTCTGAGCTATTTATTTGTGAGACTCGGTTGGCCACAAATACCTCGAGCGTGTGGACCGAAGTCTGCAACCAGCATAACACGATTCGGCTGTCAGTCCATGCATAGACCGTCTCGTTCAGAGCCACCGTACCACGCAAATTCCGCACCACATGGTTCAAGAGCCGCGTCAGAAGGGCTGCACCTGCCAGTTCCATCTTCGGAATCGTCCAACGAGTCCGAACAGGTGCAACCTTGCTCTTGGCCAGTACCAAGCGTACCGTTCCCCTACCAGCGGTCTCACCTGTTCTCAGGTAGACTGCGCGATTATGCAATAATAAATAACAATAACCAAAAAAAATAACAATTATTGTATCCGGAACTAACAATAATAATATATTCGTTGAGTGAATAAATCTACGACGCTATGCCAACTCTTGAACTTATTCCTCTACGTGCTCTAGAGGTTATTCCTCTATGTCTCAAATGTTGACAATCATAACACGATTTGTGATGAGGTTATATTTGTGCGTAACCGAACGTAAATAACAAATTATTTTATCAACGAACATTCACATTCCATTTATGTACTTATTATTAATAATTCCAAACTCAACTTGAGGTGTACACTGGTATGTAGGTCAATGTACTACTACCTACAAGTTGAATTTGTACATGAACACAATTTTTACAAAGTAAATTGGTACCAAGTACCTACTAATTTTTACAAAGTGGGTTTAAATAAACCAAGCTCTGCTACCAGAATTTGATCGCGCCAGGACTCAGCCGAACCTTATCTCGGGCCCATGGGAGACAGGTCTCAGAACAGCTGCCGTCCTAACGGGGTCAAATAGACGCGATACGCGCCTCCGAACAATATTACAATTTCTGAACTTACAGCTACCCTTACCTCATTTCTTCGAGCCGGTCTCACTTCCTTGACCCCTCGCAAGTTGTGTAACTGTGTATGTGTATAATGAGTGTATATGACCTTGCGATGGTTTGCTGGTAGTTCCGGACGATTCTTCCACGTCGCTGCAAGCCACGCCGTTAACGCGAGCCACCACACTCACTCCGTATTAGTCTAACCACAAAAGCCTCGGTGCTTTCCCAATAGCACTCCCGTGACAAGGCAAACCAATGATATTATCAATAACCCGTTCGACATTCACAGCGTCGCTAACCGTACTGCTTAACTAGTATAATTGGGTGCCGCGAAATGACTCCACAAGTCGATTTAATCAATGCGCGTGCGCTTTCACCCGTGATTCTATGGCTACTATAATATTCGTTCGACGCCCAGCACGTCTCAATACGAACTACCTCACGCCGAGCCCAGCGCTCGACCTCTCTCCCTCCGCCCCTGTCGCCCCGAGGCGGAGAAAATCAAAAATCTGAAGGTAGATTATAAACAATTGTACACGTATTTTTTCTTTTTGCACGTAAACCAAAAACGAAGACGATACAGTGCTTCGAAAACTTGTGTGACGTCACATCACACTACATTTTTTACCACGTAGTGCCGTCAAAAGCCCCCACTCCTGATCTTTTTCTTTTAAATTAATAAAAATTGACGAAGTTATAATGCTATAACTTCGTCAATTTTTATTAATTTGATAAAACCAAAAACACGTATCCAATATTTTTCGATAATCCAAATACAGACACATCCCTATTGTACCACGGCTGTAGAATTTGCGTACAGCAAAACCTACCTTATTAGCGCTTTATTTATGTTTGTATGTTGTATAACTTTGCCGATAGCGCTACATTCAATTAGGACTATTTCAAGTATCTAGCGTAACCGTGTGATGGTCAAAGTAATTCCATTTATTAATGAGTGAGACCGGGGTCTGAGCGGTTAAAGAAATAAAAATGTCTTTTAGACATGGTTGAGCGAATCGGAAATCTCAACATTTTTAGCGTTTGAACAACTGCGTTGTTGTGGGAATGGCTTATGTTAAGTTTTTGATAATTTTATATTTATTTCCTACATAATAACGTTTTTTTTTTCTATTTAAATTATAATGCTCTGCAAAACTAAGTTTTAGAAACCTACCTATTATTAACATACTCAAAATTCTGTACACTTAGCAATAAAGAATTTAAATTTAAATTTGAACGCGTTTTTCTCAGATTCTCCCTATCAGTTCCTGCAATAAATTGTCATATACTTTAAATTCGTCTCCCGTTCATTTACCGGGTCCGACAACACGCAAACCGGTTACATTGCGTTGCAGCGATAACGCACTTGGTTTTTCAAAAGATCATCATCAAAAGGGTCAGTATAATAATAAGTCTTTCAACAGCGACCCCTCGTGTATCCATTCTCATCTGCCCTCTTTCTGTCAATCATCATCTCAACACAATGTCTTAATATGTCTCTCAGTAATCCACATTGGTACTCTTTTTCATTGTGTCCCTTTTATATTTATAAGAAGATAAAAACGTATAAGTATCCTTTGTTAACCGTTACCAACTTCATTTGAAAGAAAACTGGTCACGTTGTGACCCCAGTGAATGATGTCATCACTTCTTACGAATGACAAAACTGCGTATTGTTAGCCACTTGACATTCATAAGTTTATGAAGAAAAGGATTCCCTCGAAAAGTTCGGCATATTTATCCATTGAAAAGTTTATAAAAGGGTTGAAACCATAATACATACAAATTCAGAAAAGGTGATGTCATGCCGTGCTTCATTTCAAGTTCAACAGCTTCTGTTCATAAAGGAAACATTTTATATAAGTACCACTGAGCATATTTTAGAATTAAACTGCCTATTCGCCTTCATTAAATATGTATCAAGAATAAATGAATTTTTTGACGCCCTGTAAATCTTCTCTTTTTGCTACTTGTATATATTTTATATTATTTTAGTTCTGTAAATTGTAGTTTGTAAATATTGTAAATAAATATTTACTTTTAGAATCAATGGTGCTTTGCTTGAATTTTAAGCTCAATAGGATCAGCTCAGCCTCATCAAAGGGTATCGTATAAGGATATATACATCGGTTAGACTGGAAGCCGACCCCAGCATATTTGGGAAAGGCTAGGATTAGGAACGATATTAAGACAAGTCTTTCTAGGGGCTATCGTATTACCCGGTAGGATTGTGGAGGTCAAATCGGTAGTCACTACGTATTAAATACTGGTATTCAGTTGTAGCTGATTAGACTGGAAACTAGCCTTAAAAGCTAGGCAGATAATGACGAGGAACCAATAAAAAATGTACACAGCATGACTGTGTCTTTCTGTTACCAAATTAAAAGCAAAAGGGGGTCCGATTAAATCTTGTACGATGGCATAAAACGACTCTTCGCCGGTTTTTACGAATTACCAGATATTCTGAATAATTTTCTACTATATACCATACGCTATATTTTAGCTAGATATTTATGTATTAAACCATGATGTAAGCTTTCTGAGATAAAATCTAGTCTTTGACAGCATCAATTGTGATCAGTCTTTAGTGACGACACGTGTGGAGTATGCGGTCGGCATTATCTGATCCGGGAGAAAATAGGTTCGAAGAGAGCGAATAGATTCATGGTACAAAGTTATAGATAGTTACAGCATCAGCACGCTGTCTGTAAAATGTACATATTCGAGTCTACTATTAATATCATAAACGGGATATTTACCATGTTTGATTATTGTTTCGAGTTCCCGATATTTCGGCGCTGTTACAAGCACCATGATCACGGATAAACTGATGACTACTGATGATATTAATAGTAGTGTCAGTGACCATGTCAGTTTAAAAACTTGTATTACATATTCGAGGTTTGGTAATTAAATAAAACAAATTATTATTAATTTAATAGTAAGTATTAAATTACGTATCAACATATATTTAATTACAATCTACCGTCAGATATTAAACTATAGTAATAATGTCGTACAAGTACATGAGTTACCACACGTTATTCACATCGAAATTATTATGTGATTCGTTGATGGCAATAGACGCGCCACATGGGACTTCTAAAACTAGATAGGTATTATTCTCTACTACCCTTATTTTTTTTGGGGGTGGGAAATCATCAAACAAAGGGAGTGTCAGACGTCTACTGACTAAAAACCACTCATGTTCCTTCTTAACCCTTTATGTCGAGGCTGTGGTATCTTGTGAACAACCCGCAGCCCCGACGGGTTCTCTACCTACCCTTTTTTTTTTTTTTGTGGGTGGAAAATCATCGAATAACCCCCCCCCCCCCGCTCTTGGGCAGAGCGAAGGGGAGTGTCAGACTTCTACTGACTAAAAACCAAACCCATGTTCCTTCTTCGCCCTTGTGTCGGAACCGCGTTAACCTCTCGACAAACCACAGCCCCGACGGGTTCTCTACCTACCCTTAAGTGATAACAAGCGTGATATAATGGCGCTTTATTCGGTGGGACCGGTGCCACATTGTAAGTCACACAAATTACTCGCACAAACACTCCCGTGACAAATGTTCGCAATGGGTTTTTCCGATGCGAAAATTAAAACCACTGGAGCCAAATACCTTTCTCCTTTATGCGGGCTTGAGTGATCCAATAAATGTTCCGAAAAAGGTTCTCCTATTTTTAGTAGTGTATGTAAAGGGCTTTGCAATAATAAATATAGAAAATACCAAAAGATATTTATAAGAAGTAATAAAAAAAAACCTATGAATAAATCATTCCAATAATTGTTCGGTTACCTTAGAACCAATTACCAATCCAACTTTAATCATGCAAATATCCTTTCTTATAGTCTGACATTGAAACAAAGAGCTGCAAAGTCAACAGAGGGTTACGCAACGTAGCACTCTTGCGTAACGCTACGATCGGCGCTACGGCGCTACGGCGTAGACGTCTCGTAGTAGCGAGAGAATTTTTGAGCAACCAGTACTTTCGTGTTTTATTTTGTTCGTACGAAGTGCTTGTGGCTATAACAGACACGACGACGATTGAAGGTTAAACTTCGCTTGCCGAGGTCAATCCGTGGATGGGGGAATATTATATTTCGAGACTCCTCTGTGTCTTGGATGAAACATTAGGCATTAGGCTGTCAATTGTAATAATCCCTAAAATACCTACTTACTAATCAAAATGGAGGTAGGCATTCATTACAAATTCCTGGTATTCAGCTTCATCTATTAGACAGGATGCCAACGTCAACATGATAGTCAGTATAAAAGTCAGAATCAGACAATTTCTGTGGAAACAGGATTTTAGTTAACTAAAATTCAAGTGAATAGTATATTAGCGTCCTTTGAACGCAGACTAGCAATTTAAAATTTCTCGGAAGGGTTTACCTTACGTTTAAGTATGTGTAACAGGAAGCTGTTATAAGATGAGGGTAGGTCGTGCATTGTGTGCTGAGTGCATTACAGCTCAACGTAGTCGACGTCAAGTGAACTTTTTCTGAAAAACTTGAATTGAGGACTAAGTGAGGACTGCAGGATTACGGGAAAATGGTCTAAATGAAATAATTCTCTTCATTCAGTAAAAGCTTTTATTGTTCTCCTAATATTGCTGAGTAGGCAGTAAGTATAAAAATCGTTAATATTGGTGATTAGTTGCAATAATATTATTAATTTTAGTCACTGTCGGTCATTGGTCGACCTGAACAATGTACTGTGTTATGCAGTCCCCAGAACTGTTCATAGACGGCTGGTGCGTGCAGGTTCGCTATTTGCAATAGGTATCTGCCGATCGAATACCGGCGAACGTTCGCCAATTCGACGAATGGCAGCATCTTACAATAAAGAATTAGAACACATTGATATATTTACATCGAGGTGTTGAAGTGTTTGTACAAAAACGCCACCATGTCAGTCCGACTTCAGGACCAGACCTCGGAACCTATCCTTCTGCAGCGCGGTGTGAGACAGGGAGACGTCATATCTCCGAAACTGTTTACCGCTGCATTGGAGGATATCTTCAAGGTTCTGGATTGGAGAGGACTTGGCATCAACGTCAACGGCGAGTACATCACTCACCTTCGGTTTGCCGACGATATAGTGGTCATGGCTGAGACCATGGAAGACCTCAGTGCAATGCTCGATGACCTCAGTAGAGCTTCCGAAAGAGTGGGTCTTAAAATGAACATGGACAAAACCAAGGTTATGTTGAATGTTCATGTAACACCCACTCCTATCAAGATCGGAGACTCTACGCTCGAAGTTGTGGACGATTATGTCTACCTGGGACAAACGGTCCAGTTGGGTAGATCTAACTTCGAGAAAGAGGTCAATCGTCGAATCCGACTCGGCTGGGCAGCGTTCGGGAAGTTGCGCGGTATCTTCTCGTCCAACTTACCCCAGTGTCTCAAGACGAAAGTCTATGACCAGTGTGTGTTGCCAGTGATTACATACGGGACCGAAACGTGGTCGCTCACAATGGGCCTCATCAGAAAGCTCAAAGTCACCCAAAGGGCAATGGAGAGGGCTATGCTCGGAGTTTCCTTGCGTGATCGAATCAGAAATGAGGACATCCGCATGAGAACCAAGGTTACCGACGTAGCCCGAAGAATCGCCAGACTTAAGTGGCAATGGGCAGGGCACATTGCTCGCAGAACGGATGGCCGATGGGGCCGAAAAGTTCTGGAATGGCGACCGCGAACCGGAAGACGTTGCGTTGGAAGGCCTCCCACTAGGTGGACCGATGACCTGGTCAAGGTTGCAGGAACCCGCTGGATGAGAGACGCACGGGACCGGTCAATGTGGCGACGCCTGGGGGAGGCCTATGTTCAGCAGTGGACGTCTTTTGGCTGAAATGATGATGATGATGATGATATATTTACATGCTCCATGCATAGATTTAGAAACATGTTGTTTGAGACGCTTAAGTCCTTTGATTAATTGACTGATATTTGTAGCCATATTATACATATTGCACTTTCATCGTTTAGTAGACGTATAGCTATTTATTTTCTTCCTTTTTGTATTTTTATGTTTTAACTGTCTTACATGAACAGCTTCTTTCCTAGCAATTTAAGGTTTAGTCATTAATGGTAATCTGTGAACAGCGCTGTGGGCTACATTATTATTTAAGTTATTTGTTTTCATGTTGTAATGTTCCATAATGTAGCTGTTTGTTGTTCCTATTTGATAAAATAAAAAATAAAAAAATAAAAATTGGTGAACCACGAGCGTGTGTACGACAAAAAAAAATGGTGAAATCGGAAGTATCAACTCGGGTGCACGCGCGAGTTTCCCACTCGCCAGTTAAGGAACAAGGCGTTCACTAATTACCAGGCACCCTATAAATTATCTTTTTATACAGGAGGTGCAAAACATTATAGTATGACAAAATAGTATGACCATGAGGAAACATTAATGAATATTAATAGTCATCTGAGTAATTTCGCCGTGTATTTTTGAGAAAATAATGTAGCCTATGTAGTATTTTGGTAGTCAAATTTTAAACAGATTATAATCAGCCGGTTTGGTGTGATTTATCTTTCTAAATATAATCCCTACTGTACGTGCGTTAGTATGTCACTGAACTCCTCCTAAACAGCTGGACCGATTTGGATGAAACTTTCTGGAGATATTTCAATGGGTTCCTGGATGATTTGAATACATAATTGGATTCGGTAGGTGGCGCTGCTGTCCGGGCAGGACGACGTCTGCCAGGTCCGCTAGGATTATTATATATTGATTAAAAGTGTATAGATATGTACCTATGTATGGTGTGATGAAGTACTTCAATAGGCTAGTGGCCTAGTGACAAAAGGGTCGCCCCTATTACATGAGACTCAACATAAATGGGGAAATGTTTCTGACCAATACTGGTAACGGATAGTTAGATACGAATAGCCGATGGGGTCGAAAAGATCTGGAGTGGTGACCGCGAACCGGAAGACGTCGCGTTGGAAGGCCTCTAGGTGGACCTGGTGAAGGTTGCGGGGACCCATTGGATGCGAGACGCACGGGACCGGTCAATGTGGCGACAATTATTTTTATTTTATTTTTCCTTTATTGGCCATCCAACAATTGTTTACACTGATAACATTTTTAAATAAGAAAGTATATAATATCTAAGGTTAGTGTAACAATTAATTACAGGTTAGCACCGCATGCCCCATAAACAAGTAAGGTATGCCACAAGCACTGAAATATAATTAAAGATTAGTATTTGAGTAATTAACTAAAAGCAAGCATTATGTGATGGGATATAAAACTATCTTTAAATAAAACCACACAAACAGTACATAATAGTAAATTTGGAATCCGAATTAAAAGTCTAATAAATATCAAAATTTATTACAATCAAAAATTAAAATCGAATTAAAAGTCAAATTAGAATCACAAGTAATATTAAAATCGAAATTAATTAAAATCCAACCAAAAGTCAAATTAAAATCCTAATCAATATTAAATCAAAATTGCAATGAAAATTAAAAGTCAAATTAAATAGGAGAGGCCTATGTCCAGTAGTGGACGTCTTTTGGCGAAATGATGATGAATGATGAATACTATAGTAAAAAAATACATTGAAATTCCATGATCTACTATTTCACTTTTTTTTATTTATTTATCCAGTTTCTATATTTATAATTCTGGTTCGTGTTCATAAACTTTTATCGTTGTATCGCTACTCCACTGAGAGTTCATGAAATGTCGAACTAAAACCGTTTCATTTTTCGCGCTCAAGCTTTCGGGATTTAAAATGATGTAATGCTTTTCCGCCATACAACATACTGCCAGTTCATTAGTTTAGGAGTGTCTGGAGAAATATGAGGGAGGCCCTTGCTAAGCAGGGGGATGTTCATGGCAAATAAAAATCGGCCACGTGCGAGTCGGACTCGTACACACAGCGTTGCTGCAACTAACAGAGATGCTGTAGTTTGACGAAAAAGTCACATAACTAAAAAAAAAATTATCAAACCTTATTCAAATAAATTTTATTTTGAAGATTTTAGCCTTAGTTTTCCAGGATTTTATTTTTTACTTTAGAAATTAGAGGAGGTATAACAAAGTTAATTCTGTTTTTGGCCAAAAATAGAAAAACAATCTACTAAACTAATCAACCATTACAGTTACTGTACTACTAACAAATTAAAGTTCAGTTAATTTTAGTTTTACAATTTGCATTTATAGTTTATAAGTTAAATTGTTACTAAACATTAAGGATCATTGTTATCTGATAATAAATAAATATTAACCTCCTAAAAATATCTTGAAAATACATACAGTTCTGTAACACAGAACTATCTGTGTATGTATGAAAAAAACTGAAAACTCGATTTCATTATGTTGTACAGATAAGGTCAAGATGAACAATTTATGAAAGAAATTGAATGAATGATTGGGGTATATATTGAGTGAGAGAACCCCGATAAGGTTTCCGATATAAGTTTCATGCTTCCGACCCTCAGTGATTTTTAATATTATGTTTTCTACCACTTGGTTAGTTATCGATCAAAGATGTGATTTTAGCGATGATTTGAAAGTACAATTTTTATGCGAGTTTTCACTAACGCTTTAACCCTTTAGTAGCCTATTCACAGTAATTATAGTAAATGGAAAAAGTGAGGAGCAGTGACAGTCTAGTAGTGGGACTATTTGAATGTGAACTAATAGGTCTTGAGTTTGAACACAAGACACGCAACACTGATTTTTCGGATTCATGTAGGAGCTCGTGGCTTAATAAGAACTGCCACTCGGGTCGATCTTAAGGTAAAGCGGTGCTTGCCTAGGTCGGTCTGTGGATGGGTGACTGCCCGACATACCGAGTTTCTTCCGTGCCTCGGAAAGCACGTTAAGCTGTTGGTTCCGGCTGCCATATAATAAATAGATCTTTGGCAGTCGTTACAGGTAATCAGTGACCTGAAATTCTGACATCCAGTCTTACCAAAGGGTATTGTTACCTAGTATTATCTGGGTTCTGGGGGTCAGATAGGCAGTCGCTCCATGTAAAATACTGGTATTCAGCTGCATCCGGTTAGACTGGAAGCCGACCCCAATATACATAGTTGGGCAAAGGCTAGGCAGATGATGATGTAGGTATTGTAATATCACAAGTGCTTTCGGCGAAGGAAAACGTCCTGAGGCAACCAGAAAGCCTGAGAGGTATTTTTCGACGGCATGTAAAAGTAAGTCAGAGGTCTATGGCATGCCCGTCGGGGCCGCGGATTTTTGTACTAAATGACGTGGCCTCGGCGCAAGGGCAAAGAAGGAACATGGGTTCGGTTTTGAGTCTATAAAAGGTCTATGGCATAGGCGGCAGAAAAAGTCTGACAATAGGTTAGGGTGATGATTTCCCATCGTTAAAAGAGCCATTGATTGGATTGTTTGGTCACGTAGAGAGGATGAGTGAAAGTAGATTAACGAAAGGTATTTACAAGGCAGATGTGAGTGGCAACGCCGGGAGGGGACGCCCTAGAAAGACATACCTACACGACCTTATTGGTGATGTTCTTCAGAAAGGACAGGTGCGTAGTACTCGCAACCGGCGTGCGTGTATGACCAGATGTATGAATGTGGACGAGGCAAAAGGGGTATGTAAGAATCGTAGCAGGTGGCGTTCCGTGGTTTCTGCCTACCCCCATGGGAAAAGGGCGTGAGTTTATGTATAATATGTATGTATGTAAAAAAAGGCACTAGCCACACGTTATAGAAGAAGAGCGACAATACAGGACAATGTCCATCACCGAGCTTTATTTACAAATTAGCTTTTGCCCGCGACTTCGTTCGCGTGGAATAGGGACTTCCGAAAAAAAAAAAAAAAAAGCTATTCTATGTCCTTTCTCAAGTTCCAAACTATGTCTGTACCAAATTTCATCAAAATCCGTTCAGCCGTTTAGGCGTGAAAGAGTAACAGACAGACAGACCGACAGACAGACAGACAGAGTTACTTTCGCATTTATAATATTATATATATAGTATGGATAGTATGGATTAGTATGGATATGGAAGTATGGATTACCAGTACACTACACTTAATCTAATAACATAACATAACATCACGCCTGTAATCCCGGAAGGGTAAGGCAGAGAGTGTACCTAATAGTACACCCACATGTCGCTAGTTAAGTGCTATGTTTAAGTCCCATATAATAATAGGGGGCGAGCCTATTGCCATCAACCGGGCACAAATCCAGACTCCTACTGTTACTGATAAATTCCTGATGGAAAAAGTCAATAACATTTTGCTCGACCCGGGATTCGAACCCAGGACCTTACGCTCAGCAGTGGCGCTTGCATCCACTAGACCAGCTATACTCTAAGTGTGTTCCGCGGAACCCTAGGGTTCCATGATACCTCTGTCGGGGTTCCGCAAGAATTTAGAAAAAAAAAAACAAAACACCTCTCTCTGGTCGCTCCGCGGCTGCGCGGACTCCGCGGCCGCGCGGGGACAAAACGCTATGAACGTTATTTATTTATTTATTTGTATTATAAACATGTGTTACAATAGCTGGTACAATATCTCATAAGTTTGGTATCAACAATTTTATACTTGTACAACCCGTTCGCTCTAACTTTGCCGGTCTGTGGAATGCGCGTACCCTCCCCCACGTGACAACAAAACTTGTCATAGTTTTACCCAAATATGTACGTACACCAAATATGTTTTATTGTAGGGTTCCATCAAGTATTTTGCTTCCCAAAAGGGTTCCGTCATTAAAAAAGTTTGAGAACCACTGCACTAGACCAACGAGGCTGTAGACTTAATCTAATGTGGGCAGTAATTTAGTTTGTACACCATCTCGGAGGTTTCGTCATAAGCTGCAGAGCTAATGAAGTCAGAGTGTACGGCCTTTGCTCGTTATAGATAAGTAATCTTGTTTATTAACCCCCGACGCAATTTAAACGACGGGGTGTTATATTCTAGAACGCATATTAATATCTTGGAAAAAATAAAGATTTTAAACTGAATAATATGCTGGATAAAAATATATCGTGGGCAATGAGATAAAAATGTTTTTTTTTTAATGAATTTACTAAATCGCGGAGAGGAAAACATAAATCAATAAATAATAATAATTTATCGATGTTCAAATTAATATTTGTGACACATTCAATTGTAATGTATTTGTATGTTCATAATCTGACATTTTATTTTGATATCTGACATTTATAACTTTGACATCATTGTGAATTAATTAATTTGTTCCTTTCCATGCTTGATCATACATTTTATTGTTGCGGATTATTATTATTTGTTGTTTATAATGTAACTAAATATTTGCACACCATATGTAATGGTAGAATGTAATGGAGCTATTATAGTTTTAAGACCAAACCCTGTCCAAACCTACATTCTGGCAAATAAACGGATTTTGATTTTTGTTTTTTTTTTTTAATAAAGTTGCGTTAAGAGTCTAAAATTTATTCTGAGGAAACATTACTGCTTTCAAAGTTTGCCTGTGCACATAAAATGGCAAATACCTCAGTATCGTGACGCCTGAGAATTATCTCAATTTCTAGCTATCTAATAATTCTCTCAAATCAATCTCTAAAAAAAAACAATCAATCAATCTCTAATTCTATTTTCTAGCTTTGATGTAACACCATACTATCAGCGTAGCAGTGATCGCCTTGTGGTGCGACCGTGGGACTGCTGACTCTCGAATTCAAAACCGAGACATGCACATCTGATTTTCGGACACATTTGTGCATATCTTGCTTCGATGAAAGAAAAAATCGTGATAAAACAAAACCTGACCTTATGCCTGAGAGATATTTCTCGATGAAAAGCCCATAGCCGGTATAAAAGCTCGGGCACCATTTTAAGCACCAACGACACGAAAAGAAAGAAATGCTGTCAGTACTTGACGAACTGCCTCGTTGCCTAGTGACTCGACTGCCACGACTGCCTCGTTGCCTAGTGACTCGACTGCCACGACTGCCTCGTTGCCTAGTGACTCGACTGCCACGACTGCCTCGTTGCCTAGTGACTCGACTGCCACGACTGCCTCGTTGCCTAGTGACTCGACTGCCACGACTGCCTCGTTGCCTAGTGACTCGACTGCCACGACTGCCTCGTTGCCTAGTGACTCGACTGCCACGACTGCCACTACTGCTTCGTTGGTCTAGTGGTCGTAAGCGCGACTACTGTGCATGAGGTCCTGGGTTCGATTCCCGGGTCGGACAAAAAGTGCTATTGGGTTTTTCATTAGAAATTTCCTAGTAGTAGCCCGGAGTTTGGAAGTTGGTGGTATAATACCCCCGTGCCTCGGAAAGCACGTTAAGCCGTTGGTCCTGCGCCTGATCTCTCTCCGGTCGTGTCGGATTGGCGTCCCATCGGACTATGAGAGGAAAGGAACAGAGAGTGCACCTGTGCCTGCGGCACACACTTGTGCACTATAATATGTCCCGCGCCGATGGCTAATCTCCACTAAGATTGGCCGCCGTGACCGAAATCGGTTAGGAGGACTACCTATAATATATGTAATTATTATACTTGACGAAACAAACACTTTTGATAATTCTCTTTCATAGTGTATTAAGCTAGTGACTACATATACACAGTTTTACAAACCTCATCATTAACATTCTCCCCTTTTCCCAATTTATTTGGGGTCAGTACAACATGTCTTCTTCTTCCTTACTTTAGTTCTATAGTTTCAAAATCAAAATCAAAAGTCATTTATTAAAACTAGGCTACAAATCAGCACTTTTCGAACGTCAAAATTTACTTTACTTATTTACAAGAGACAGTCCCCCAAAACGCCCACCGTTCGAGACTTCCTAGTATTTTAGCTGGAAAGAAGAAGTGGCGGAACAAACTCCGCAGCAACATAATCTGTCTGTTAGGTTAGAAGAACACACACACTATATGTGAGTACTAAAAGCCTGCTTTACAAACATGAAAGTGTGGCCACTAGCACACAAAAGGTCAACACAAGTTTAGTAATAATCCATTAGGGTCCACACAAGTTGGTTGAAAGCTGGGAAATTCTCTGCAACTGAAAGTCTTGCTTTCAGTTCATCAAAGCACATAATGACGTTGTAAACGCAAGTTTTCTCTACTCGTGGGTTCTGTAAGTGTATTATGAGGTTTTGTAAGGTGCCATTACTGTCAATAACAGGAGTCTTGAATTTTGAGATCTGAGATTCGGTAAGACTGTTTGAAGCATTGTAGGTACTGAAATTGGTGACTTTATTGATCCATAAAGTTTGGCTGGGTGCTAATACAAAGAAGAGTGATTCAGCGAACAGTGTTTGAACCGGTTTGGTAGCAACAACATACTGAATTACAAATCTTAGTACTATTATTAATGCGAAAAAGGCGAATGGATATTTGTTACTAGTCGTAATATCACGCTTGAACGACTAAACGAATCCGTATGTGGCACAGAGTTCAATCATAGTCTAGGATAGCACATATTATCGAGTTAATAACTTAGTGATTTGATTATAATACGAAAGAAAATACAGCTAACCACGCCTGTTCTTTCTTGTGTTTAACAGTATCGGCGGTACGGTTGGCGCAGTGGCTCAAGCAGTTGACTACTGCGCTGCGTGTCGCAGTTTCGATCCCCGCATGGAACAAATATTTGTTTGCCCTGGGCTGCAGATAGTTGTTTAGGGTCTGGACATGACTGTATGTAAGTTTAAATGTTTGTGAACGCACTCACTATACAGGAGAAATTCCTAGTGTTGAAAAACGTTTAAACAAAATAAATTGTCAAACCGTTCATATTTTATACTAAAAAATAGTGCGATAAAGGAAACTCACTCTGCCCCACAATTTCATGATTTTTACATTATTATTAGTGAGATTAATTTTAACGTAATATTCACAAAGCAAATCACATCTAACTGAGTTTTAAAGAATAACGCAGTAACAAAAACAGATCGTAAAAGTAACTACAGATTAAACTACAAATATAAGTAATCATCAGACAGACGGTTTCCAGTCTAACCGAAGAAGAAATAACTACCAAAATGGAAACAAAAACGAGTCCTAATAGAGCCCGCTGCCCGCCACTTTGTCATTTTAAACTGAGGATATCAATGTAAGCGTGCAGTCATTTGTTGCACCGCTCTCAGACAGTCCCCACTCTCATGCAGTGCCTCTATTGTTATACAACTTTTGATACTGACATCTGTTGCGAATGGGACCCTTAGCCGAGTGGATGCCAAGACAAAGTTTCATTCATCTGTAGTGTTCCACTATCATGTGGGTCATGTTTATTTTATATGGCACTAGCTTTTGCCCGCGGCTTCGTATGCGTTTTTGTTGGTCAAATTATATACTTAAGGACGCGTTTACGGATTCTCGCGGTTTTTGTTTTTTTTTTTTAGTTTTACTACTACAAATATTTTTTGTTCGTAGAGCTATGTTTTTCAACACGAGATCCAGCTAAAAAACGACACAGGGTCCACCCACAACGGCGGCAGAGCGCAGATTAAGTTTTACATTTAAAATTTTTGCGTAATTTATCATGACAGTGACCGCTAAAATGAACCTTAAGTTAAGCGCTTAAAGTTCACGAAATAACGATAAATTTGCCGAAAAATTAGCTTTGATTGTTATTTTTTTTCTGACTCTGCTTGTAATATTTTGATATCATTTATAGAAATTATTGGAGTTGAACATGTCTACTTCCATAAAATATTTTTAAATAAATAAATGTATGTCATAAAAGAGAGAGTAATGTACCTAAACAAGTAATGTACCTCAACATGATATCGCTAATTTTGTGCGGAGAGGCACAGAAAATATTTTTTTACAATATTATTAACCAACATTTTCGAATCAAAAGAAGTAATTATTGAAGATGAAGGAGTAATCTGTATGTGTTAATTATTGGTTTCATTTGGTTTAGTTTCATTTGTCCACATAAAGTACCGAAAAACTGCTTATTTTCGTCAGATTTGTAAACACGTTCTTAAGCCTTCCTCGAGAACCACTGTATCCATTAGTGAAAGCAGCATTCAAATCGGTGCAGCAGTATTTGAGCTTATCGCGAACAGACAGACAGATAGACGCGGTGGAGGACTTTTTTCTATAATATTATTCATCATCATCATCATCATCAACAGCCTATTAATGTTCCCACTGCTGGGACATAGGCCTCCTCTCTTTGAGAGGAAATGGGCTATAATCTACCACGCGGGCCCATTTGGCCAGATTGTCTTCGAATTTTTGATTCTAAGACATGCCGGTTTCCTCACGATGTTTTCCTTCACCGTTTTGAGAGCAGCGGTGATGAAATAAATTACACAAAGTAATGTACCTGCCTGGGTTTATACGACCTACTATTCGTAAGTCGGCGCCACCACCACTGGGCCACCGCTGCTCCGATAATATTATTATGTAGTGATCAAGTTTAAACCGCACTTGCCTAAGTTTGCCAGTGGATTAGCGACCACTCATGATGTATTGAGTTTCCTCTGTGCCTCGGAATGCACATTTAGCCGTGGGTTGCAATCATTTGTAGTTCTTTGTCAGTCGTAATAGGTAAAGTTCTGGAGGTCAGAAAGCAGCTCGCTCCATGTAAATTACTGGTATTCAGTTGCATCCGGTTGGACTGGAAGCTGCCCCAATATAGTTGGGAAAGGCTAGGCAGATGATGATTTTGCATAGAAATAAAAATTAAAAATTTTGAAAAAACCCACGACGGTAAAAATCTAATTGAAAAAGAATAAATAACGTTAATGAATATCGATGTTTACAGCTTTTCCTAACGTGTCTGTTTCTCGAAGATATACTTAGATGTGGCAATAATAATGTTACCATAATACATAACTAAGGAATATCCGTCGGGGGCCGCAAAACCGCATTGAAATCGGACAATTCGTTTTTATATTATTTCAATATTATTTTGCACTAATATTGTAGCGCCCTCTAGTGAGTTACAGACGTAATTTTTATTATTTGGGAACATGCACTATGCTACCACGTACACATTGCTGAAAACAGAATTGTAATCGGACATTTCGTTTTGATTATATTGCAACATTGTTTTGTACTAATATTGTGGCGCCCCCTAGTGAGTTACAGCTGTTCTTAGACAGGTGTCATGACACCTGTATAAGAACATGAAATCATCGAACACAAACCCGTTATTGAAAACCGCATCAAAATCGGATCATTAGTTTAGAAGATAGGTGGGAACATTACTTTGCACAAACACACAAACAAACATCTCTCACCCTAAACGCATATACCTGCTCCGTTCCGTCGCGGGTAAAAATAACGTCTGTAAAGCATTTAAATATCCTATTTTCGATGATCAATGCAAACAGAATCGTAATTCACTTGCAGTAACTTATTTATAATTCTGTAAACCTCTCTGCAGTTCTCATATTTAAACCCCATTGAAAAGTTCAAATTAAGGATTCCAAGAAAATACTGCTGCATTGATTCAAGCTGTTTTAAAACGAAATTCAACCGTTTTACATGTTGTTTTATCATATATCATTATTGGAAATCCTGGAATTTTGTCAAAGGCATATAAGAACCGTATTTCCCTCATTTCATTTCGAAATCATTACACGTAGTTCCTGAAATTCGAAATGTACCAATAAAGCCGTTCGCTCGAATATTATTTTAATTTTGTGTTATTTAAGCGGATAATTCAGTTATATCGATGAAACGGGCACTAACTGACTTCAAATTATAATTATAAATCCAATTATTTTAGATAATTATTTATGTAATTCATACTATACATAACATTTAATTCAAATTCAATGCTTATAGAATGAATTATCCGAAGTATCCCTTTAACGCATTGATGTTCCTAACTCCTAGTTTTGCTAGGGTATGATAAGTTGAACATAATGATGCACGATATTATGAAAAAGATTTTATAAATACCACCATCGTTCACCACAATATTATTATACCTAAGTTTTAAGATATTGCTTTATTGTGTGGTAAATGTTTGTGTGGAAAAGAGAAAGAGAGAGTGTGGGAAATCATCAAATGACTCCTCCTGCTCTGGGTGGAGCGGAAGAGAGAGTCATATATATTTTAATTGTAATTTATTTCATTTGCTTTTTGACTCATTTGTAATTTAATTTATCTTTATTAATTTGTTTTTAATTTAATTTATTTTAACTTAATTGAACTGCTTAAAGTCATCGAATTTGATTTATGTTATTTAAATAACTTAATGTAATTGTTAAATTCACCGAATTGTTAACTTAATTTTAATTATTATGTCATAGGAGAAATGTCCGACGGAGGGTTAGCCTGGTGATCTGTAATACAGGTTCTACCTAAAACAGACACCAGTCTCTATGTAGTTACTATTTTGACGTTGTATGATTTATGATAATGAGAGAAATAAAAAAAATATTATTATTATTATTATATTTCTACTGACTAAAATCTACCCATGTTCCTTCTTAGCCGTTCTGGTTCGGGGCCACGGTAACCCTTTCGAACCACCCACAGCGTGTGGTCAATGCTTTACCTAGTGTAAAAGCTTCATGAATAGTACAAAGTTTTATTTATACCATGGGAGACTGGGTACCTAAGCTAGACGAAAGACCTGTATTTGTAACTATTTTGAAGCTAGAGTTTGTGTGACACCGGACGAATTGCATTACTAACATAATTACATGGAATCGTATCTAAAACTCGCAAATAGCGGTTGGCGACAAGCCAGACGTTCGCCAGATGGGCAAGCTGGATATTGGCGTACCCTGCGGCGAATGAATGTATGTACTACAATAAATTCTTATATTAGTATAGGAAAAATATATTTTGAAGGAGTTTGTACTTGATCGCCGTTCAGAATTTGAGTTTGATGTTTGAAAATTGGGCTTTGGAATGACTGATTGTCAGAGTTTCAGTCAATATGTATAATCTCACGGTAAGTTTGATTAATTAAAAATAATCAATAATTATATAAACCTATAAACATCGAATGGCTCAGGATAAAAATAAAATACAAAACCTATCTTGCACTAATATGGCTTTGACAGTACAACACGTTTCATAAAACTCTTTAAAAGAAAATAACTTTAATTTGAAGTTTTTCTCAGTGAATACATACAAAAGTCATGAGTTCCGACAAACGGAAACATGGAACAACAAAGCGGTGGTGTACTTAACGCTGCACATAATAATTCGGTTACACAAGTTTTACGTCTTAACAAACGCAACAACTACTCTTGTGTATATACGTATTTTTCTACTAATTTAAATAGCATCATTAACTAGATTAGTTGGACGAAAATAATCTATTTTCGTCCTAATATAGCTGCAATTCCATTTCGATGCATACAGCTTAGGTTAATAAGCCGAAGCGATCAACATGCGTGGTTCTTTTAAAAGTTTCATTCTCGTAGCTAACAGCTACGCCACGCGTAGCGAATTGCTACGCCGTAGGCTCTGAGCCAAAGCTACGTAGCAAAGCCGTAGGACATAGTGGATCTGAAACTAGGTATAGTTTAAAGTTTGGGTGATACGGTAACAGTAATACAGTTGTGCAGTGAATCGCACACAGGGGACATGATATTATATATTATGAAAAATATTCTGGGAATTCATGAAGAATTCAGTTGAAATGGCAAATAGTTTGAAGACGACTTTTAATCGATTCGATAAGGTTTTGCATAATTTATGCTTTCTTATCTTGAATATAAGTTTTTGTTTTGCATTGTGACGCCCACATTTTCTCTTTAACATCCAGTATCCATAAGGTAAATCAACGCAATTTAACAAACACTTGTACAAAAAATCTCATGTCATGTAATTACATTTTTCTGTTGCTGTTTCAGTCATCCATTCACAATATTTGATATTTTGTTAGTTAATTTAGGTCTATGTCATTGCCAACAATATATCCGTATCCGCCTGGAAACATCAAAAGTCATGTTACACTTTTTAATAAAAAACCTGACGTTAACCCTGTGAAACGGAGTCAACGTAAAAATGTCCCTCGGAGCTCGCGATTCAAGCTTAGTTGCATAATTTTATACCAGACATGGCTGCGTGCTTTTAAAAGTGTAATGTCAACGTCTACTTTTATAGGACAGTCAAGTGTTATAAAAATAAAGGCCTGAGTGGCTAATTGGGCTGACCATGTTTTGTGGTAGAAATATAGTGTTCATATCTACGTATATATAAACTGCCACATCGGTCTAGTGGTTGCAAACGAGATTGATGTTAATAGAAAAGATTGTGTGTTAATTGAGTAGGTTTTTAACCGACTTTAAAAGGAGGAGGTTCTCAATTCGACTGCGATCTTCCTTTTATATGTATGTCGATTACTCGAAGATGGCTGGAGCAAACTGACGTACATATAGCGAAAAGTTTATAAATGGTTTGCGTTTGGCAAACAGTTAGCTTAATTTGTTTAATTTTGCGTAGAGCCTTATAGCATATACATTATATAAGCATAGAGCTTTATAGCCATAGAGCATATACATTTTGTTTTTGTGTGGTGTATCAAATGACTCCTCCTACTCTCTGGCTGACTGTCAGGCTTCTACGGACTAAATCCACCGATTTACCTTCTTTCCTCCCTTTGTGTCTTGCCTTTAATTTACCATGATAATAATAATAATAATTCTTTATTCAAAAACACAGAAGGTAAATACAATAAAAATCTAAAACTAAAAATGTAAGGCTATATTGCATGATGATTTACCCTATAGAAAAATAAGCAAACAAGACACGTTTCACAATATTGTACACTGTTTTTATTAGACGTAGTAGCTTGTATAAAATACTGATAATATTATTCGGTCTAATAAGTCTAGTCGAGCCCCAAAATTACGACTTGTGTAAAAGTTCGTGCGGTCGCGTTTCGGGGACGACGTTTCTTATAATATGCTAGTTGTCCTTGACCGAGTCGGGAATCCTGGTCGATCACAGTAACCGAGCGTCCTGATTCTTACTTGTGAACTCTACCGGTGAAGCTCTTTAAGGATAGTTTTTATTAGTCTTTAACTTGTCACCTATAATATTATCATAATAGGGGATCGGACAAAAAAAACTAATTAGTCCGTCAGATAGATTTCCACAAAATATTGACCACATATTTTTCTTTTTTCACGTAAACAAAAAATGAAGACGATACATTCGAAGCACTGGCTTCGAAAACTCGTGTGACGTCATATGATAGTACATTTTGTACCTTCAAGTGACGTTTCAAGCCCCACTCCATGATCTTTGACGCACTAATAGCTTCGTCAATTTTTATTGATTTGATAAAACAAAAAACACGTATCGAATATTTTTCGATAATCTAACTGACGGAATAAACAGAATCATATTTTTTTGAGTCAGTCCGATCCCCTAATCTCTTGCCCTTATCCCAATTCATTTGGGGTCGGCGCAGCATGTCTTCGTTTTCACCTTTGCGTCACAAACATGTATAAATGTGGTGTTGCCCCACCAACGATGGGGCACTTGTTATCACGCCTTTTTTATGGAATGTGAAAAATCATCAAATGACTCCACGTGCTCTGGGCAGAGTGGAAGGGAGTGACAGATTTATACTGACTAAAAACCACCCATGTTCATTTTTACCTCTTAGTGTCCGGGGCCTTTTTTTTTTTTTTTTTGGTGGGTGGAAAATCATCGAATGACCCCCCTCGCTCTTGGGCAGAGCGAAGGGGAGTCTCTTTCGAACAACTCACAGCCCATCACAGAAGATAATGGATGCTACCGAAAATGCCGAAATCGTTGCCAAATGTTGGGCTGCCTATATTTAAAATAAACATAGTTAGTAAAATTGAACTAAATTAGTTTTATCTTAGCAAACTTAATAATAAATACAATTTTGCAAGGCTAGTTAAAAGTTTCGATTAGAGAGGAGATCGTGGCTTAAGAACTGCCACTCAGGTCGATCTTTAGGTAAAGTTGTGCTTTCCTAGGTCGGTCTGTGGATGGGTGACCGCCCGACATACCGAGTTTCCTCCGTGCCTCGGAAAGCACGTTAAACTGTTGGTCCCGGCTGCCATATATGTAGATCTTTGGCAGCGGTTACAGGTAGTCAGTGACCTGAATTCTGACATCCAGTCTTTACCAAAGGGTATTGTATTAGGTACCTAGTATTAACTGGGTTGTGGAGGCAGTCGCTCCATGTAAAATACTGGTATCCAGCTGCATCCTTTTAGACTGGAAGCCGACCCAAATATAGTTGGGAAAAGGCTATGCAGATGATGATCGACATAAATTATGTTTACATGAGCTGTCTCACAAATTGCCATAATTATTTTATTCTTGTCTTTCTACGTCAGACTGTTCGTAAGACCAGGCAGACACAGAACAACCAAGGCAAGCCCGGCTCAGCCTTAAGATTGATTCGAGTGGCTGTTATGTATATAGCCAATAACTCGTCTTGTGTCTAAAGTTGCGTGGATGTATCAAATGTTCACTAACTTCTTCTGCTAATGTACTTTTCTGATTCCAATTTAATCCAGGTTAGGTCAGCCAGGCCTTGAATATAATTATTGTATTGCATGGATTACAGATCACTGTAATCCCCACAATACCAGCAATATTTATTATTAGTATTAATTTGGTGTTAGTTTAAATGGACAGCAATTGAAATTAATAATAATAATAATCCACAACTATCACACAACGCCATCTAGTCCCAAGCTAAGCAGAGCTTGTGTTATGGGTACTAGACAACTGATAAACATACTTATATATTTCTAAATACATACATATTATAGATAAATTACACCCAGACACAGAACAAATGATCGTGCTCATCACACAAACATTTGTCCTGGGTGGGAATCGAACCCACGACCTCCGGCATAGCAGTTAGGGTCACTAACCACTAGGCCAACAGGCCAGTCAATCAATTAGTCAAATTGAACTGAATATGGAAATTTAATTTTGAACTTGACTTTTTTATTAAGACAAATTTTAATCATAGTGGGTGTACTTTCATTAATTTTATTTTATTCACTTAACTTTAAGCGTACCATAACAGTGTTCTTAAACAATATGAAAAATGCAGTCCTAGTTTCCAGTGATAAACCCCTAATAAACAATAAAAGTTGGTACAAATACATACAAAATAACACGGTCTATTAATTCAAACTACTATTACTTAACTAAAAATCATTCAGATGAAAATAACTTCTTTTCCGTTAGAAGCTTTTCACTAACACAATATGCTTAAACCGAAAAACACTGTAATGGAAAATGTTTAAATCATGTTCACTAGTCAGTTTATTAAAACTTCTACCGCACGGATGGAATCGAATTTTGTACGCGCATTTTGCAGTGTAGGTACATCTCTCTAATCATAAGGGGATAACAGACCCCGTCGGGGCTGTGGATATCGAAAGGTTACCGCGGCTCCGACACAAGGGCGAAGAAGAAGGAACATGGGTTGGTTTTTAGTCAGTAGAAGTCTGACACTCCCCTTCGCTCTGCCCAAGAGCGGGGGGGGGGGCTATTCGATGATTTTCCACCCACCAAAAAAAAAAAAAAGGGGATAACAGACGTGCGTGATGTCATCTTTGCACTTATACAGGGTGTAAATTAACCCTTCACACAGCCGTCACAGCCGCCGGCCGGTGGAGCGATGATCTTCGCAGAGTGGCTGGTAACAACTGGATGAGAGTTGCCGAAGATCGAGTTGAGTGGTGTAAGATTAAAGAGGCCTATATCCAGCAGTGGATTGCAATAGGCTGATGATGATGATGACAGCCGTCAACCAAACATTCTGTACATCAAATTAAGTATCCCTACGCAAAAAAAATACTAGGAATGGACTTTTTTTTGGGGTCAAAAATCACATTTTACGTTTAAACTTAATGAAGCACTCTTAGAACATTGTGCTAGTGGGATGCTTGGAATATTAAACGGGTCATGGAGGTAATTTAAGTAAAGATATAACATGAAAAACTAGTATTTACAAACAGCTGTGAAAAAATTGTAATTTTGACCCCTAAAATCTTCGTTACTAGGGGGTTCCTTGGTATGGTCTAGAACAAAAAGAATTATCGCAGTGGTGGGGAAAACAAGTGCCCTTCGTTTGCGTTAAGGGTACTTTTGCACTCCTTATTGTACAGGTGTAGGCGTGAGATTAAAGAACGTAATGCTTGAGAGTGTTTACTTCTACACTAACACCCGTATTTATACACAAGTCAAAGTAATTACTTATGCAATTTTTTTTACGCAATAGGCAAAAATTTAAACGAAGTTAGAACCGTCAATGAAAGCAAACCTAAGAATTCTAACCTTTGATAGTTTTAACATCAAGGAATTACTAAACTACAGAGAAAAAATCGTAACTTAAATAATGACATTTACTCAAGTAATTACTATGACTTGTTTATAAAGACGGGTGTAAGATCCCACCATAGCACAAAACACGTTTACACTATGACGTTTTCGGGTACAGAACTGTCAAAAACTAATAACCTACCGTACACTTAATAAAAGAGAACTACTACATCTCGAGTGTAGTAATTCCATCTCTAGGGATTCTCAATAAAAGCGTCGTCGCGTGGGACGCACGGCGAGAGTGGCTTAGGTATACGTGACAAGGTCTGCTTACTCAATTTACTACTTAGTGGAAACCCTCAACACTTTACTAGTAATACAGTACTTATCTGAACTTATTCTAAAAATAATAACGAATATGAAGCAGAATGTAAGGATCATTGCAGGTCCCGTCGGGGCTGCGGGTTGTTCGAATGAGATACCGCGGCCTCGACACAAAGGGCTAAGAAGGCACATAGGTGGTTTTTAGTCTGTAGAAGTCTGACACTCTCTTCCGCTCTACCTAGAGCTAGGGGTTATTGGATGATTTCCCAACACACAAAAAAATATTATCATAGCAGGTGCTGTTGTGTGATTTCTGCCTATCCTTATGGAAAAACGATAACAATCTATCTATATAAATAAAAAGAGAAGTCCTGACTGACTGACTGACTCATCAACGCCCAGGCCCAAACCCTTGGACCTAGAAAGCTGAAATTTTGCACAGAGGTTCCCTTTATAATGTAGACAAGGAATAAGGAAGGATTTTTCGAAATTCAACCCCTAAGGTATTTAAATAGAGGATGAAAGTTTGTATGGAAAATCGTCATTTTCACGCGGGCGAAGCCGCTGGCAAAAGCTAGTTTTCTAATATGTACCAGTTTGTAACTGTTCCACTGTTCGTGTGTTCTTTGTGAAGTAGTTGTACATAATAATATTTTTATAAAAGTTAATCTCTGAAAACACAGATCTGATTACAAAATAATTATGTTTTTCAGAATAAAGCTCCATAGTTTCAAATGTGAATACGACTTAATTCACGTGGACTTCAATGTAGGTATTGCAAAACATGCAACGACTTTTCCTTTCAAACTTTAGTGGGAATCTTACAAAGGTACACGTGTTTTTCAACTTGTAAAAAAACTGAAAAAATACGTCACGTTGCCGTCGCGTTGCGCGTTGGTTCAATTGCGTCAAACAAAGAAACAATGTCCTTTTCATAAAATTTTCCATCAGCAGCCTCACGTGGAGAAAAGGTAATTATTTTTAACAACGTATACTTGTTTCGGTATGATTCGTACGGCATTTAAAAAATAAGAATTCGTAGAAATGTATAAAGGTCACTCGTCGTCGACAGATTTCGTAATTTTTATCATTATTTTATGCAACAGTAAAAGCTTAGTATACGTATATTAATGGGGTTAAAAACTGAAAGCTCACGATAGCTGGCAGCACTGTTGAGCGTTCCATAGAACCGCCATATTGTGTATTTGTTATTGTCTATAATTTCCAACAAATTAAAATTGAACTATAGAAATGTATGCGACTTGGAGTGTAACTCAATTAAAACATGAGCTAAGGAAAAGGGAAGCGTCTACCATCGGTAAAAAAGCAGCTTTAGTGGAAAGGTAACTAAAATATGGGCATTTTAAAAATTGTCTATGTTGTTTTGCGTTTGTTTAATAAAGTTCTTTTTTTGTTGAAGGCTGGAGGCATACGACAGGAATAACCTCATCGGAGTTGAGGATCAACTCGAGGATGATATTCCTATCATCCCTGCTATGGATAACTTCAGGGATGTTAATGCCAGCACTGATCTTCCAGCGCTAACTAAAATCGCTAAATAAAAGCTAAAAAAAAAAAAGATCAGCGCTAAATAAAATTAATTCTCTATTTTACGTAGAGGAACCCTCACCTGTATACGAATTTCTCCCATAATAGTCTTCAGGTTTAAAATGCATACCACATAACATCGAAGAATTACTAGGTTTCCAATTTTTCCTTCGTAGAGCTTTCTCCCATAGTTTTCTTCTTTTATTATCTTTGGGAAATAAATGTATTCCCCTATTTTTGCAGTCAACCGCTGCGCAAATCGTCATAATAATTAATTATTAATAAAAGATGTAGATTGTTTACAAAAAATATATGGAAAATGACAGCTAGTTAGCAAATTCACGGAACACTCAATAGTAGCGACATCTGAAGTGAGCAATTGGCAGTTTTTATCCCCATTGGTCAAGAATTCAAGAGCTTCAAATATTTTTTTTATTTAGTGGCTCTATTTCAATTCAAATAAAGTCAGCCCTAAAATTTGGGACGAGTTTGGCACTTTCAGTAGCGTCCATCAGCTCTTGTGATGACATGACAGGCAAGATACAATATCAATTGACCCATAGTTTGTGTTCAAAACAATGATAACACGACCAAAGTTAAAAGTTCAATATACATAATATTTTTGTTCAAGAACAGGAACTCTGATACGGAATTCGTAAAACGCACGCACCCCCCTTTTATCGAACGGCGACGCGTGGGTAATACTAATACGGTTACTTTCGGACAGAGAGACGAAACGGAACTTTTGTCTCCGTGAGTCATGAAGTCCTTATTCGATTATGAGTTGAACGTGTGTTTTCTTTTTGTTTCAAAGTATGATTACTCCTACAATGGTTTAAAAGATAATAAAGTTTTCTAGTTCAGATGTTATAGGTAGTTAGAATCCTGAAAGTCTTTATCGTTATCACTCCAAATGAGAAAAATCAAAGTAGAGAAAAACGGTGGAAAACATATCAGTCCATTTTATTTCGTGTCATGACTGCGTCTCATCTGCTGGGTACCAGCTACTATTGCCATTTAAATTTTATATTGATTTTTTTAGTATCGATTAAATATATTACAATTACTATAAGAGTAGGAGCCGTGTGAAAGATGATAATAATGGATAGAAAGAAAAGAGGTAACTCATGGGGTAATGCCTTCTACAGAACTATGGTTGAATCTATCATGCTGTATAAATTTGAATAATACAAAGAAAGACAAATACCTACATATTTTCTTGTATCGTAAAGCCACTAGATATCATTTGCCTAACGATATCGGCTTCCAGTCTTATTGGATGCAGGTGAATGCTAGTATTTTACACGGAGCGACTGCCAATCTCACCTCAACAACTTAGTTAGAAATGAGCAATATTATTATTTATTAAGCTATTGCATAGCTTCTATCGCGGGCCTTGAGCGTGGAGAGCGAATCCAGAAATTCCGTAACGAAAATATTGTGATCAACCAGGTTGCTATGGTTACGGAAAATAGCAAGGTTGTCAACTGAGGTTGTCAAATTAAATAATTGATGAAAAATGCTATGCAATAGCTTTACCGCGGCAGTCTCCGAGTGCCACACGTTTTTTTTTTTAAACTTTGCCCCACACTAGGAATTTCTCCCGTATCGTGGGTGCGTTTACAAATATTTAAACTCACATACAGAAATACCTAGACCCGAAACAACTATCTGTAGGTCATACAAATATTAATTTGTTCCGTGCGGGGAACGAACCCGCGACACGCGGCACAGCAGTCCAATCGCTCCGCCACTGCGCCAACCGTGTCGTCAAAATAAAAATTATACCCCCTAGCAAGACTGATTTTCAAACTTTCGAGACTTTACTTGTAACGACTGTCAAAGATCTACAGACTGTGACAGCTGGGCCCAACGAATTTACCGTGCTTTCCGGGGACGGAGGAAATTCGATATGTAATGGGTGGTCCAGATCTACAGATTAACCTAGACAAAAGAGGCTTAATTAACCTAAAGATTGATCTGAGTGGCAACTATAATCTAGCTACGAACTTATCCTAAAGGCTACTAGTAACCACTAGTCGTAATCCACACTAATATTATAAAGAGGAAAACTTTGTTTGTTTGGTTGTAATGAATAGGCTTAAAAACTACGGTTTTTAAAAATTCTTTCACCATTCGAAAGCTACATTATCCACGAGTAACATAGGCTACTTTTTATTCCTGTATTTCCACAGGAACGGGATCTACGCGGGTGAAACCGTGGGACGTCCGCTAGTAAGCAATAATTTCATTATCAGCTTCAAAACGAAAGCACTTATTCGTAACATCAATCAACTAGTGTTGTGATACTCTGTTTTTTTATGCTTTTTAAAACACCGAGCAAAGCCAATCGAATGCGCCACGCTGATTCTATTACCTCTTGTCATTCGCTATGACGTATTGACAGCCAGAGAAATTAAAACTTCATATATTTTTGAGCTACCTATATGAACTGTGGAAGATAAATAACTGACTTCCAAAGATTGGTTGTTTTTTAACTATTAACATGGGGGGTTTTAGTCAGTAGAAGTCTGACACCTCCCTACCGCTCTTCCCAGATCTGGAGTCATTAATTTGATGATTTCCCACCCTCCAAAAAAAAGGGGCCTAATGCGATGTCCAGATAGCCTCTACTTACCGAATTACTACAAAAAAGGGAACAGAATTTATATAAAATTACTTGTCAATTAAGTTAACGGAAATTAAATCGTAAGTGGTGAAAAAGGCCCTACCCTACTTAACAAAGCAAATACAAACACAAAAGAGGCTTTTACTCATTTCATTTAATCTTCTAGCCTGCGGTCATGCCACACCACTTAAGCTAATAATAAAAGATATTCGAAGGTCACAAGAGGTCAAAACATCCTTTCGAACGAAAATAAGATGAATCCCGGTAACAATTACGTTGAAGGATGTATTTTGAACCTGAAAGGTTTATTTACGGTTCTACGTGTGGGTCAGGGTCAGAGGGCTCTTTAGGGTTCACCCTTAGTCAAGGTCAATGTTGGCAGTTAAGCGGACAGGGAGGAATGGTATCGAAACATTCATACTTTGTTTTCTTTTTGTGACGCGTATTTTTGGTTGGTTTAGTAAACTAAGCAGTACCTTTGTGCTCTTCTATTTTTTTATGTTTTTATCCTTTTTTTTTGTATTTTGTGTGTACATAAATAAATAAATAATTAAAAGCGACCTACCTCGAAATGAGAAATATAAAGCTTATTTTCGTATTTACCTTCATTTTCGGGTCTAGGAGTTGTCCCAAAAGTGTCATAAAATCTAGTTTCAAGGCAAATTAAAAACAATTTATCACGATTATCTCCGTTACTATTGTTCCAGTATGGTTCCAATGATGTTTAATGATAATAGGGGATCGGACAAAAAAAAACTACCTAATTAGTCCGTCAGATAGATTTCTAAAAAATATTGACCACATATTTTTTCTTTTTTCACGTAAACAAAAAATGAAGACGTATATACAGTGCTTCGAAAACTCGTGTGACGTCATATGATAGTACATTTTGTACATTCAACTATTCAAGTGACGTTTCAAGCCCCAGTCAATGATCTTTGACGCGCTAATAGCTTCGTCAATTTTTATTGATTTGATAAAACAAAAAACACGTATCCAATATTTTTCGATAATCTAACTGATGGACTAAACAGAATCATATTTTTTGAGTCAGTCCGATCCCCTATTGTAGAACATAAAGTGTGATTTATCAAGAATTCTCTCATCAGTCTGTAGTCTCTTGACCTATTATATGCCATGTATGTTAGACGGAAATAGACTTTAATTAGGTATAATAGAATTAAGTCACTCTGTTGTGGCTTAGTTGCCACTAATTATAATTACATCTGTTTGCACGCAGTAGTAGTTGCATGGTTAAACTATGGACAAATTATTTGTATGACCTCGATAATCTAGTGGTCACAATTGCATATTAGTCAGGAAAGTATGACTATAAAATATGATTTTGTTAGTCCGTCAGTTAGACTATCGAAAAAATTAAGTTCAAAAATCTAAAACCCGACTACTTACAAAATCGCGTTCTTAAAAGTAGAAAACAAGAACTTGTCTGATATTCTTCGTAGTCGCATGCCACTGATACCTGATGCTCCTTCATGGCGTTCTCATTGATACAGAAGTCAGCTGCTAATTGCCATTAGCAAGGTGGCATGCGACTACGATGAATATCAGACAAGAATTATTTTCTGGTTTTCTGCTTTTAAGACCGCGATTTTGTTAGTCGGGTTTTAGTTTTTGAACTTAATTTTTTTATTTTAATTTTATTTTTGTGTGTACTTAAACTATAATATAATACATATTTGTAATGTGCTCGCCAAGACCTTTCATTTGATACCAAACTTGCTATGATTATCTCAAATTAATATTTTTTGAGATAAGTTTTTGACATTTAAATTCCGTCATAAAAAGAATTTATAAAATTTATATAGCCTATGTCACCCGGGCTATTCTCATGAATCTATTGACACCTAATTTATTAAAATCCGTTCAGTAGTTTAGGCGCTACGGTGGAACATACATACATACATAGACTGCCAAAATCATTACCCTTCCTTTTGGCTTCGCCGTAGTCGGGTAAAAATAGTTTTAAATGAGACGAATCAAGATAATAGTAGAAAGATACTGAGGCTTAGTGTCTACTCCTAGATAAAGACCTGGTTCATAAATTCACAAAATTGATCTGACACCAAATTAAATTTACGAAGATAAAGATTATCATGGGGGGCTTTTACGTAACGACGTGGCGTCACTTTTACGTAAAAAAATGTCACATCATTATTATCAAAGATCAGGAGTGGGGGCGTGTGATGTCACTTTCTGGTAAAAAATGTCATCACCGAACTGTGAACTTTAACTTTTCGAAGCAATGTCTCGTCTTCATTTTTCGTTAACGTAAAAAAGAAAAAATATGTTGGAAATCTATCGGATAGACTAATTAGATTTTTTATGACAAGTACCTAATTGCGACTGCTTAGCCTGAGGACCAAAGGCAGTATTGTTCCGTTTTTCCAACAAAGAATTTTCAGTAAATCCATCAACGCGGCTGACTGTGTTGAATTTGTGCCCAGTTGATGCCAATAGGCTTGCCCCAATCACATGGAACTCTATTAACCAACTGGCCAAATTTAGGTTTAGTACTAGCACAGTCGCGAACACTGATAAGTAAACAAAGCAACTTTTAAAAGTGATGGCCCCTACTTTATTGATTAACGTTTTTCGTTCACATGAAAACAGTATTGAGGAGGCCATGCTAATACGAAATAGGTTTTAATCTCAAGGAAGAAACAGTTAATTTACAAAAAAAAATACATGTTATTTCCCAAGTGTGTGCATATCTATTAGTGCTCATTACTCTAGCTAACTCTTCGGTGACAGGTATGATATTATGTTATGTTAATCACATCTAAACGCACGCATAACTGGTTTCATGGTTAAACCATAAAGACAATAATTAACACAGTGGTAGCTCTTAAAACTTGGCACGCTCACTATAAAATAAAGCGTAATACTACGAGCGTAATGTACCTATTTCACTGTATAAATAAGTACGTAATAACCGTTTTTCCCTCAGCAGCAAGTATTTAACGCCATACAACTAAGCAGTTAGTACCATTACACATGGCCTGATTTGTAATGAATTTAAAATGTGACACACACTAGCCGACACAAAACTTAAACTGCTTTTAATTACTTCTAAACACGAACGTTGGTTTAATCAAAGGTTTTAGTTTAACTCTCTAGCTCGTATAGAGCGGGTTGTAACTATAAAGTCAGTAATTGATAGTAATAGAGGGCGTGATTTAAATCACAAATGTAATATCCGAACGGATAAGCAGAGATGTAACTTATAGTACACCAATGTTTCGCTAATAATGTACATGTAACAAGCTGCAAGTTGTTCGATAGAGATACCGCGGCCCCGGACACAGGGCTAAAAAGGACTATGGGTGGTTTTTAGTCAGTAGAAGCCTGACACTCCCTTCCACTCCAACAGAGCTAAACGAGTTATTTCTTGTTTCCCCACACTCCAATTAAAAAAATAAGTACCATGTAACAAGGGGCGAGCCCATTGCTATCACCGGGCCCTAATTCAGACACCGAGGCTGCTACTGAGAACTTCATAATGAAAATTTCCGATATCACTTTGCCCTACCCGGAAAACAAATCCTGGACCTAGTGCAGAATGTTCATTATCGTGAAGTACGGAACTCCGAAAGTTTGTTTGTTTTAGTTTGTGATGTTTTCTGTATACCGTACATCGGTATTTAGAATTTCAAAGTAACGTAATACAGTCAACTAAAACATCGTAAATATTGTCCAGTTTAAATATGAAAAACTTCATAACGTTTTATCGCATAATATTTGAATACTCCACACCCAATTTTATAAAGCGGTGTAATCAACATCAGTAACAGTAAATGAACTATCATTAGAAAACTAGGGGCGTGTCCCACCGCTAACGATAAGCGGAAAGAGAGTTATCGCCAACATAGAAATTATAAAAGAAACAGTTATAACAGTGATCAATTATTATTCAACTGGCTAGCCTTTTTTCAACTGATTGAGGTCGCATTCCAGTTCTAACCGGATGCTCCTGAATATCAGTATTTTACATGGAATGACTGCCTATCTGACCTCCACAAGCCCGTTAGTACTGGCTAAAACAATATGTTTTGGTAAGACTGGTTGTCAGATTTTCAGGCTACCCTGTTACAAATGGCTAAGATCTACAAATGTTAGCTGGGACCAACGGTTTAGTGTGGTTCTCGAGGCACGGAGAAAATTCGATATCAGGAACAGAGTCCAAGCTACAGGCAATCAGGGCTTCAACGCAATGAGTGCTCTAACAATACGAGCTAAAGCCAGGAGTACCGCTTTCTGAAAGCAAGCCGTTGATCCAGTTGCCAATCCAGAACCACCTCAAGTTGAGTTCTGGTCAAGGCTCTTAGAATAATTCAAATGAGTAAGACCAATCTCTTTTACTGACAAACGACCAACTTTAAGGCCCAGATTCAGAGACCACACTTTGACTTTACTTTGATGGAAAGATCTACTTCAAGCTGTTCTTTACTTAGTAAAGGCGAAGTAGTCGATAATCATGACTTTGGCTTCAAAGTAAACTTTGCATTAGTATGCGTTTAAATAATGTAGTCCTTCGTGTTAAACTAATTTCCTACAAAAGAAAAGTGTAGTAAAGTCAAAGTATGGTCTCTGAATCTGGGCCTTAGATTTACTACTATGTTCCTTATAAGAAAGTAGGTGAGGATGGATTGATGGCCTCCTACTCTTTCGCAGAAAACCTTTTGAACGAATTAGGAGGAAATAAAACCTGGATAAACATTATACTTTGCAACCCGATAGTACAACCTCGTGGGAAAATTTTGGAACACCCTGCGTAAGCTAGTTTATTCGAAGATTTTTTAAGACAACAGTCAATAGGTAGTCACTTCCTCGTCAGTAGTGGGTCAAAAACCTTGGAAGTTTAGATCACACACACACACACGCCTTCAAGCCCTACAATCACGCACACAACGCTTTGGTAAAATATATTTCTACATTACATAATTTTTTGAAGCGACACGACACGCCCAGATTTAATAGTCGGGTTAATGTAAAATGGGAATAATGTGAACATTTTTGCATGCGATTGTATTGACCTTGCTGTGATGGGCTTATGTCACGAGACTAGCTGTGATCGATACGGAGGTATGGAAGCAAGATACACCTTGGAAGGCTCAGTGTCCTACTTATTTTATTTCCAGCTTTAATACCACCTGTTATGTGTTAGTGTAGAGTAACAGGGACGATGTTCTTGATAAAAGAGTTTTCGATAACGGGTTAAAAAAGTGAACTATTTTGACGTAGAAGGTCATAATCATACCTCTCATATGACCTTCATCATCATCATCAGCCTATAATGTTCCCACTGCAGGGACTCAGGCCTCCTCTCTAGGAGAGGGATGGGCTATAATCTACCACGCGGGCCCAGTGCGGATTGGTAGATGTCACATGTCTTCGAATTTTTTGGTTCTAAGAGATTCCGGTTTCCTCACGATGTTTTCCTTCACCGATTTGAGAGCAGTGGTGATGAAATAAATTACACAAAGTAATGCGCCGGACGAGGTTCGAACCCACGACTCACTGTTCGTAAGTCGGGACCGCCACCACTGGGCCACCACTGCTCTCCATATGACCTTACCCTTATCGAAATAAATAAGAGTAAAATATCAGCTATTTCTTTACGACCGTATTTCACTAATATTTGTGAATAATTATAGGTATCAGTAGTTACCTCTTTCACAGATCACTTATCGTTCTTTGGTCAACCAACTCCTACTTTTAGAGCATCCAGATCCTCATAGATATAGCCGTCTCAGCATCAGATGACCATACCGATTTACATACAACTTGGTACTCACCGGCTACGTATATAAAACAGTTAATCTAGGCAACAGATCTATCAACTTAGCTGACATACCACCATTACCTCACTCAGACCTATTAGAGCACGCACCTCTTTAGAGCTTAACTAATTGAACTAAGATATTTCACACACACTTGATTTATAACACTTTTTAACACTTTATTTGTAATGGTAAACCCCGACTCTCCACCAATGTTTGGCTCTGTGGGAATTATTGTTATTTAAACACTATTTTTATGTCTAAATTGACCGGACTATATTATTATATTGTAATATTTTGTTATTTTATGCATGCATCTTTAAATGATATTTTTGTAAAAATTAGTAATTCATTATGGAAATAAAGAGGCTTTATTATTATTATTTTATTATTATTTCACACACACAGACATATCATCACGCCTTATAATCCCTGAAGGGTTAGGCAGCGAAGTACAACCACATCTCGCTAGTTATTTAAATTCCATGTAATGATGAGCTAAATGCCATCAACTGAGCGTGTATATAGATCTTGTGGCTGCCATTAAGAAATTTAGCACTCATAACATAACATATTGTAAACACAGAAGGGATCCTGTAGGTAAATCCTGATACTGAGAATTGACTGATGGAAGGACCCAATCCTTTTTTTTTGGTGGGTGGAAAATCATCAAATGACCCCCCCCCCCCCCCCCCCCCGCTCTTGGGCAGAGCGAAGGGGAGTGTCAGACTTCTACGGACTAAAAACCGAACCCATGTTCCTTCTTTGCCCTTGCGCCGAGGCCACGTCATAAATCCGCGGCCCCGACGGGCAAGGACCCAATCCTTACTTAATATTATACATGCGAAAGTAACTCTGTCCGTCTGTTTGTCTGTAGCGCTTTCACGCCATAACTCAGTAGTTATCTAGCTGTGTACCAAATTTAATTTAAATCTGTGCAGTCACAGATTTAAATTAAATTTGGTACACAGATAGTCTAAAGCCTGAGAAACGACATAGGCATAGACTTTTTAATGTGAAAAAAGGGCTGTTTTTAACGGGTTTAAAAGTTTACTTTTGGTCGTGATAATCGACATCCGCGCGGACGAAGCCGCGCGCATCAGCTAGTAACACATATTATTACCTGAAGTATTTTAATCACAACCCAGCAATGCCCCAGTAATTAATATTGCATGTTTCAAAGTATGTCAGTGTCAAAACATTCATTTCCATTAGGCAATATTGAGCGTTAAACTTTAAAACAAAGAAAATAGAAAAAATGAGAAGAATGGGCCTGAAATATACAATATCATCATTTGCTTAGCCTTTTTCCAAACTATGTCTGGGTCGTCTTTCATGCTAACTGGATGCAGCTGAGTATCAGTATTTTATAATGAGCGACTGCCTATCTGACCTCCATAACCCAGTAACTGGGTTATACGATACCTCTTGGATGGATGTCAGTCTATCAGTAGTCAGAAGCCGAAAGTCTCGCTCGTTACGAGTTCACAACTACTGTCAAACATTTGCAAATAACAGCCGGGACCAACAGTTTTACTTGCTTTCCGAGGCAATAGGGAAACTCGGTATGTAGGTAATGATGGTCACTCAACAAAGGACCGAGCACGGCTGACCTTGAAGGTCGACCTGTGCGGTTGTTATTATTTAGCCAAGAGCCTACTACGGTCGTACTACTTAACACTTACATTATATAAAACTAGCGGACCTAGCACCAGGTCCAAATGTAAATTTAAACCATTCTGGAATCCACTTGGTCATATACAAAAGTTTTCATCAAAATCGGTCCAGCCGTTTAGGAGGAGTTCAGTGACATACACACGTACAGTAGAAATAAATATATAAAGAAGATTATGTGAGAACACGACGTAGCTACTCATAAAATAAAATATTATGTTCAATTTGTTACGAAATAATGTTCTAACTGATGTGCACAACTTCGCAACTATGCCAATTAAATCTTGAAACAGAACCTTTTCTAGACTATGATAGAAGATAGTTTGAAGTGTAGGAAAATAAAGTGAAGAACAGTCTTATAAAGAAAGCAACTATAATTATGGCAATTTGTAAGACAGCTCATGTAAACATATTATGACGATATCCTGTATCCATCGCTGCAGAAAGTTTTAACTAGCTTTGCTGAGATAGAACTAATCTTAATTAGTTCTATCTCAGCAAATTTGATAATACTTAAATGCAACCTTCTGAAGCTAGTTAAAACTTTCTGCAGCGATGGATACAGGATATCGTCATAATATAACAATATCGTAGAGTAACTTATTACTCTACGATATTATTATATTAGGTATTTACTTCAACATAATCTGGGTGCAATTCTAGATAATCTGGGTATCGTAATACCCAGTACTAAAGGGATTGTGGTAGTCACACTGACAGTCACTCCATGTAAAATACTGGTATTCGGCTGGATCCAGTTAGACAGGAAGCTGTCCCTAACTTAGTTGGAAAAAGGCAGGATGATGGTGACATTTACATAATTTTGTTTAATTCCTAATTTATTCATTTAGTTTTGTCCTGTGTGACACAAATAAATAACTACTTACTCCCTTTTTTCTTAACATACAAATTAAAAGTGACCATAACGACAACCAAAAAACGTCTTAATTCTACAACCACTTACAACACACTATCCTTTCCCCAACCCCGTAATAAAAAGTCCTTACAAAAACACTCACAGTACTGAAACAGCAGGTTTATCCAATCTGCTTGAAGCCATAGATCAGGTAGTATAGTAAATCAGGAGAGGCGTCTTAGGAATCTTAATAGATATCGGTATTCTTGGATGGCGGGGAAAGGGGACCCCTCCGGAAGGGCAGGAGGTGATATAATCGAATTCTACATAGACGAGAATTCAATGAATATGGACAGGAAGTTTCATTTGACAGCTAAAGCAGTGAGGAAGTAAATTTTAATTTGTACGTTCAAGACTAATAAATGTTACTTATCCTTATGATAAGTCGGGCAAAATGTTACTGAGTTTTTCTATCAGGAATTTCTTAGTAGCAGCCTTTGTATCTGTGGCTGGCTGACGGAAATATAATATGTTCACCCTTATTACATGTGACTTAAACAAAACTGACAAAATCCTGAACTCGTTGCTAATCTGATGGGAATACGTCAACGGCCAATATTAAATGTATATACCTATCGCAATGACTAATTATAGGCGGAATGTATTCTCAATAAGAAGTGCACTCAGTTTCAATAGGCTTCCTAGGGACCTTAATGTCGACTTGTTCTGCACTAGTGTGGCGACCTTAGACGGCTATTGGCACAGTCATTTTTCAAGGACAGTTAACTTTTCACTAACTTGTATGTATTTTCTTCTTTTTATCGACTACTAGCTGAACCCGCGCATGCGTTGCAATGCGTTTTTCCTACCTACCTATCTACTACCCTACCTACTACCCTACCTACCCTACCTACCCTACCTACCCTACCTACCCTACCTACCCTACCTACCCTACCTACCCTACCTACCCTACCTACCCTACCTACCCTACCTACCCTACCTACCCTACCTACCCTACCTACCCTACCTACCCTACCTACCCTACCTACCCTACCTACCCTACCTACCTACTACCCTACCTACATACTACCTATTGCCTTTTTTTTTTTTTTTTTTTTTAAGTATCCTATGTCCTTCTCCTGGTTCTTAGCTACCTCCCTACCAATTTTCATCTAAATCCGTCCAGCCGTTCTTGAGTTATAAATGGTGTAACTAACACGACTTTCTTTTATATATATAGATTTTGTTAACCATATGTGGAGGCTTGTTATTAGCAATTTTTTTTATTTTATATTCTTTATTTCATTGGTTTGTTAGTCTGTAAGCCTTCTTTAAAATAAAATAAATAAATAATAAATAAAATGTGAGTGTACTATTAGATAAACTTCTGCTTATGCCTTCGGGAATATATTATATACAGCAGCTGTTGTGAAGCTATAATCATAAAATATGTACAATAAGTTTGGATCAAAGGTTCTATTTTCATGGTCATAAATAAAGTTAGTATTATGGTTCTACTTATACCTTCAACACGAAAACAATTCGGCATAGATACAGACAACTATGATGTAACAATTTTCTTTTTAGCCTCTGAAATGTTTGAGCAAAGGTCTTCCCTTTTTCCTTGTACACTTCTCTGCTTTTGCTAAAGGTATCTGGCCATGTTCAACCCGGAAACAATATCTGATCGTCACACAATCTTTGCCGTGGTCTATCTCGCCGGCGTTTCCTCTGTCAGGCGTCGTGTGAGTAATGATATTTACCCTCTGGGCCCGGTGCATTCGCGCTACGTGGCCAAACCACTTTCAAATTAGCTTGGCTGATGTGGCAGCCTTATGTAGCGCAGGGTGGTGTAAACGCTTATCAGCTATTTATTATGCTGCGCTATATTGCATTACAAAAATGTTTTGACTACAAATTGTTGTTAAATTCTTCCATCGATTTTTGTAATGATATTTATTTCATGAAATAGCTAGACTAAGTCAGACATAAAATTTGCTCTTAAGCTTTCAATCTCATGGGCACTGGAGTATCCTATCCTAACGGCTTGGTACGTGACGATGGGAAGAGACCAGATGGCATGACGTTGGTGCCTTGGAAGGTGGGTAGGCCTTTGGTGTGGGATGCAACTTGTGTCGACACCCTTGCGCCATCTCACGTTGCAAGCACGGCGGGCTGTGCGGGCGCTGCTGCTGCGGCTGCTGAGTCCCTCAAGCGGCGCAAATACTGTAACCTCATTGGTAATTATAGTTTTGAGCCGTTTGGGGTCGAGACGCTCGGGCCATGGGGACCAAGTGCACGTGTCCTTTTCAAGGAAAGCTCGCGCCGTCTAGTCGACACTTCGCGCGACCAGAGGGCTGGCTCATTCTTAGGTCAAAGGATTAGCATTGCCATTCAACGTGGCAATGCTGCCAGTCTTCTGGGCACGTTCCCGGTTGTCGGCGATGCGGAGGAGTACTAGGACGCCTAAGTGTCTTTTTTGGTCTTTGTATATATGTAAGTATTAACTTTTAGTTTAGATTTTTAGCGTCTATTGTACATAATTTTTAAGCCCATTTAAATAAACCCTATATCCTACACAATAATACAATTTAATTCATCATAATTCTCTTGCTTTTAACCCATTTCATTTGGGGTCGGCGCAGCATGTCTTCTACTAATATATAAGGTCCCATTAAAATAGGTGGACAAATTTTAACACAGCGTTCAGTAGGTCTAACCAAAGATATCTTAAACAAAAATAAACATTAAATAAAGTGATTTTTTTTTACTTAAAATAATAAATTGCCAGCACTCTAGAACAAACTCATCCTCTACGAGTAAGTATTTATATGCGTGTTTCTTATTATTTTTTTTACCATCATCCTTATTTTGGTGGTCTGAATGATTTCTGAAATTTTGTCCACCTATTTTAATTGGACCTTATAATTATAATAGATTATTATTCTCAATAATATAATTTTATTATTACAAAATTTCTTACGACCATGCTTGTGCCGTTTTTAAATAACTACTTAATAGTAGATTAGTAGCCAAGGGCTGTAAGGCATCAATTCTGCCGTCGTACGGGAGAGGGGCACAACTAGCATTTTGGTAAAATTGAGATAATTGGGATTAAAGTTTTTACCATATTCTGCTTCATAGTGTGGAAATGTATTGCTTAAAAGAAAAAAAAATACTGATGATATATGAGTGAAGGTTAGTACTATTTTTTTTTTTACTTTTTAGTTTTTATATATAAGTAGTTATTAAATAAATTCAAATTATTCCTTTCAACTTAAAAAAAAAAAATACTTGAAAAATACCACTTACTACAAAGAAAAGGCATAAATAACCAAATGTGACCTTTCTTTTTAATATTGCAGCAAATTGGTTATTGAGTCTAAAATTAATGGGCACATTTTGTCTAATTGCGCCTTTATAATGTAAATTGACTTGTTTTTTTTTTATAGAAAACCTTAGGTTTTCTATAAAAAAAAAACAAATAATCATGTGAAGAAAGATTAATAAACTATATAATAAAACATATCCTTTATTAAGCTACTCTATTAGAGCTTATTCTAATTATAATATTGTGTTTACAGGAAATAGCTTATAAGTCCCCGTAATTTATTTTTATTTTTTTATTATTTTGTCTTGCCCTAAGGGCAGAGATGAGGTCGACGATGGAACGAGCTCACCCAGAAGAAGCCTGTTTACTCGCGACAATAGATTGGGGTTATATGAACTTGGGAAAACCGACGCAGGTGGAACACACAGGTCGCATGCGCTTAATAAAATAATTAGCAAAGTGCTTTGTTCGAATGTGTGGAACATCGACAAGGTATGGGTGATAACTTGCAGTACGTCTAGTCTCCCGATGGAAGAAGGATGGTGGAAGCTCCTGCGCACACTCTCCGAAGTACAGTCTGTAGAAGACCGACAGACATGCAACTTTGCGGCGGGGCTATGTAGCTTGGCAAACAGCTTATCGTTGCCAATTAGCGTCCTGGCTCTGCGCTCTACAGAGTCAAGTGTGGCAAGTTGGTATTTGGCTGAGCCATCCCAAAGGGGACAGCAATACTCCATGCATACCGGACTTGAGCTTTATGTAATACTGAAAGCTGTGTTGAAGTACCGCTCAACCTTATTTAGGATACCCAGCTTTTTTGCCGCAGTTTGAGCTTTCGACTCAATGTAGGCGCCGAAGTTCAGCTGAAGAAGCTCGAGACTGTCGGTAACTTGTACAGACATACTCCGGAAAGTAGGGGCCAGATTAAACGGACTCCTTTTGGCGGTGAATAGACACAATTGCGTTTAGGTGGCGTTGAAATCAACCAGATTCTCGTTACCCCTCTTGGAGACAAGACTTAAGGCTGAATTCGTTCGCTCTACCATGGCCTCTCTCAATGAACGTACTTCATCGCTTTTGCGCTAGTTGTATAACTCTCCAGGACAGTGCTGTCATCTGTGTACCCAACAATGCCAGGAACAAGGAGGTCATTGATGTGCAGCAGGAAAAGTGTCGCGGAGAGAACAGACCCCTGAGGAACTCAATAGCATCAATAGCCATAAGGACAAACGTAGAGTCACTTCGACGTCGCAGGCACAACTGGCGCGTTTCAATCAAACCCTGACTTTTTTTCCTAACCCCTAATCCTAAATAATTTAAAGAAAAGGCACAACTGGTTATTTGTGCCTTTTATACGTAAATTAATTGAGACATGCATGGATCATTAATTAAGTAGACAGGGCACATCTGGGCATTTGAGCCTTTTCTTTATGCTAAGTTGGTTCTTTATGATAAGTGTGCCTTTTCAAAGTAGATTTTAGTTAAAATCTGTATGAAGTAATAGTCACATCTACGTATTTGTGCCTTTTCAATATAATGGTAAATAAATGTGCCTTTTCGTTCTATAAAACATGAATATTAGTGTAATTTGTGCCTTTTGAGCCTACTGTATCTCCGAATTCCTTGATGAGAAAATTCTACGAAAAATTGAGCAGATGCGCCTTTTTTTTCTGATTCCAAATATGTATATAACTCATTTTTTGTCAAAATGTTAGTTGTGCCCCTTTTTCTTACGACGGCAGAATTGCAGCCCGAGATATTTAGGCGCACGAGCGCAGCGAGGGCGCCAATAGTTCGAGGGTGCAATTGATGCTTACACCCGAGCTAACTACTCTGCTTTACATCTCGATTATGAGGTAAGAAGAAAAAAACCGGCATTACAAGAATAAAGTTTTCAAATATCTCTCTTTAGAACTTTCAGGCAAAATATTGTTAATTGCTGCTTCAGCTTCCATTTTCATTGAATCGGGAGTGCAGCTTATAAATCTTCGTCACTTGCAGAACTCATGTTTTTTTCCTAATTAGCACGTAATTATAAAAAAAAAACCAAAAACAAATAATATTGAAACTTTGAAAGTAAAGTTTTCTATTACCGCCTTTTTCATCTCTTTTTTATTTTATTTTTTTCAAGAACGAAATTGAGCTTTGCCGTTCGATATTTAAAATTGGTGACTATTAAGCCTCCCCCACACAGGCGTTATACTCATACGAAGACAAGGCTGAATAGCGAAGCGACCTCTTTTGTCATTGGGCTGAATGCATGATGTCTATTGCCAGTATGATGGTTAGATGTACGCGAACTTTTTGAAAGAGAGAAGTGTTTTTTTTTAATTACTTACCGCCCTAGGGCTTTTCTTGCGACATTAATATCCTAGAGCGCTAATTGGTCACCTACAAGCCCCATTTGGAGGTAATAAGGACCTACTTACCGAATATGAGAGATGTAAAATAGTTTTAATTTGTCAAATGTCAGTGGGGGGTATTCAGCTACCCACTGTTGCATTAATATTCATTAAACTTATGAAACTGTTCTAAGTTAAAGGTGTACCATCAAGGTCTTAACTATCAAGTAATTTGTTAGTTTTATTGCTCAGTGGCGAATTTTGATAAAGTTCGTGTGTGACTTTAGTATCTTTTCAAAATGTTTACATTATTATTTATTATTCACACAGTTCACAGTCATGAAAGAGTAAGTGGATAATACATGTAAACATGGTAAGCTGGCAGGGAGGATTGTTGCCAGCTAAGCTGTTTGTGATACACGTAATGTATGCACACAAACCATTGAAACTTAATCCATCTTTTGTTATCACAAAAGATGGATTAAGTTTCAATGGTTTGTGTTCAACACTTTATCAAGTGTAAGAAGCTTCATGGAGTACTTGTCAAGAATTAAAATATAATAATATTATTATTTACTAGCGGACCTGGCAGACGTCGTCCTGCCCAGCAGCAGCGCCGGGTCCAATTGTAAATTTAAACCATTCTCGAAACCACTTGAACAAAAAAAAAACATCAAAATCGATCCTGCCGTTTAGGAGGAGTTTAGTGACATACACACGTACAGTAGAATATACAGATATTTAATTATATCTCGTTCCAAGTCCTTATAAAGGGTTGCTGTTCTAAAGATTTCAAGAACAAATAGGTAAGCGATCCATGAAGTATGGTGTAGAAATTGCAGTTTTGGTTTACTTAAGGCGCTGACAAGAGCCAAATAGGCTTGTATTGAACAATTTTTTAGCCAAATCTATACAGTTTGACACGGCGGAAAAAATATATGTTAATCTTGAACATATTTCTGATAATTTCGTTGTTTTCAAAACACGTTTTTGAAAAGTTTTCTCGATACAAAAAAATGGTAAACTAACCTCATAAAAAAATGATCTTCCAACAAAAATATCTGTATTACTGATCAACGTACGTTGGTAAAATTTATAACAATAACGTACCATATTTAAATACAAAATTTGGTTGTTTTTAATTTTTGATTATTTAATAAATTATTTTGATGTAATTAATCTTTATATGGTTTGTAAGAAGTTCGAGCGTTGCGTCATCGCGCTCTCTTTCTTACCTAAGCAATCCGACAGTGAGCGCTTAGGCGCGGTGCTAGACGGACGTATGTCACTTTGCGCCCCACTGACAGCTATCCGTTCATCTATAAATTATTATTGACCGCGTCACAATGTTAGTCCAGGATCCACGGTACATTTTTTCACTTGATTACTATCAAGCTAATTTTTCGTGAGCAGCTGCATTTTGATGAGACGCCAACATTACCCTATACGAAAACTCTCGATTGTGGTAGGTATTAGGGGCAGCAGGGATAAAATATATATTGATTATATATTATTATAATTATTTATTTGATGATTTTCAAAAATCTATTACTAACTATTTTATTTTTATCTGGTGATCATTATCTAAATCCAACATGTATTGATAACGAGCTCATCAAAAATTACTACAAACCAGCTGTTTTTTAGGGGTCCGTAGCCGAATGGCAAAAAACGGAACCCTTATAGATTCTCATGTCTGTTTGTCCGTCTGTCCACCCGTATGTCACAGCCACTTCATTCGGAAACTATTGAGACTACACAGTTGAAACTCTACAAGTATTCTGTGAACCACTTTACGATTTTTATACAAAAATAAAAAAAAGGTTTTAGGGGGTCGCCCCATAAATGGAACTGAAACTATATTTTTTTTTTCATCAAACCTATACCTACGTGTGGGGTGTCTATAGACATTAGACAGGTCTTTAAAAATGACATTGAGGTTCCACAAACAATTTTTTCTCAAAGCCAATCGTTTGGAAGACAGACACTTCCAAATTTGTAAAATGGCGACCGGCCTCGCGGTCGCTTGCCTTCGGTATTGCCAACAATGACCAGCTTTTCAAGGCTGCTATCTCCTCTTTGCATTATGTGGCCGAAATAAGACAAAATACGCTGTAGGCAAACTGTTGACAATCGAGTCTTGATATCGAGTTGGTAAAGGATAGACACATTTGTGCGTTTGGCCGTCCATGGAATTCGGAGAATCCGCCTAAAACACCACATTTTGAATGCGTCTATCCTCTGTCTTACTCTTGTTTGGATTGTCCATGTCTTAACTTGTGGGGAAAAATGCTCCTTCTGAGAAGCCTGTGCCTAAAAAGGAACCGATCCAGGCTAATGATGGTTTCGTGACGGTGTTGAGGAGGAAGCGCCGTCAGCGAACCATCAAGAACCGCTGCGGCACGGCTCCATCGGAGCCCAATGTGCATATTCGTGCCGCAAAGCCGAACACTCCTTTGTACCTCTCCCGTCTACATTACACCACTACGACGGAGGACATCGTGGAGTACGTGCGCCAGAAGATCAAGTACGTGGCGAGAGTGCAGCTGCTCGAGTCGCGCCGCAACGTCAACTTTAAGGCGTTTGTGGTGCGAGTACCGACATGCTACCTGCACCTCGTCTTGGAAGAGGACTTTTGGCCGCAGGGGGTGGTGTTTCGACGCTTCCGCGGGCAAGTGCCACATGATCGCACAGTGACGTAGTGCAACTGTAGTGATACTAATATAGTTTTAAGGTTTTGTTTACTAACACAAGCTGTCAATTATATCGTATGTATGTTAGTCTGTAAGGTATTTATCTATGGGCCAAAGTAGCCTGAAAATAAATAAATATTATTATTATTAACTCTATGGAGGAAAATCAGGAAAACTAGTGCTCTGACCAAACGGGCCTTCGTTTTAAAACTTATACCACGTTTTTCCCAGATGTTCCGGGGGCGTAATATAGCATCTTTAGCCATGGCTATCCGCCGTTTTATTTCTGTGACGCAGCTACCTTTATTACTTATATTGGAGCCCAGTTAATCGAAGCTGTCCACAGTATAGATGCCTTAGATGTTATAGGCGCCCGATAGCTTTCCCGCACGATCTACCACCATAAGCTTGGTTTTCTGCCTATTTATTGCAAACCCTACTTTGCCACTTTCCACTTCCAATCTGTGCCGTATCTCTTTCATGTTGCCAAATGTTGTAGCAAGGAGAACGGTGTCATCAGTGTACCTCAGATTGGAAATCCACTTTCCACCAACAGTAAACCCCTTGCCCTAAAGAGTCTTGAATGATATTACTCTTCATACATATTGAAGAGCAGAGGTGAGAGGATGCATCCCTGCCTAACGCATTTGAACAGTCGGTGTCTATTTTGACGAAAGAGCGGTTGTTGATGTGTAGGTAGAGGCATCGGACTATGTCAATAAGATGTTGAGGCGTTCCCATGTCTTTAAGAACCCCCCACAGCTTGCCCCACTCCACGCAATCAAATGCTTTGGTATAATCTATGAAACATATCAATACAGGGCTGTTAAATTTCCGGCTTTTCTCTATAATTTGGCGAACGTTCAGGATTTGTTCCCGCGTGTCTTTGCCTTTAACAAAACCTGCTTGCTCTTCTGGAATTTGTGGCTCCAGAAAGTGTATTAGCCTGTTGTTTATGATGTACAGGAGTATTGATGGTGCGTGGAGTAAGTGCCAAACACTTAATATAATTTTTAGAATCTTGTAGGCAACTTGTAAAGAGTGGGTTTAATAGAAAATATCCAATCCCCAAAACCCAGTTATTAAGTAATCATTTTTAATGACTTCGTTATCGATATCGATACATATTGGAAGGAAGGAAGGGGACTCTTTGATCAAACCATACATTTTGTAGGACAAATATTTTTTCAAATAATTTAGATAATTATCATCAGATTTAACAAAAAAAACCCAGCTGATGATTCTCAAAAGTGTTTGTACTTAACACTTTTGAGAATCTTCAAACCAACATATTTTATCCCTGCTACCCCTATTACTTACCACAATCGAGAATTCGAGAGTTTCGTGCAGGAAATTGTTGGGCGTCTCGCCGTCTCATCAAAATTAGCTTGATAGTAATCAAGTGCAAAAATGGACCGCGGATCCTGGACTATTTGTTTCTTACTTGGTAGTATGGCGCTAGGGTATCGGAAAAATTGTGGGCGTGTCCAAAAATACTGAAACATCAGAAGTCAATAGCTATTGTCATCGTCTTAATTATAATTCTATTATGGGATCTAGAATCCTAATATGAATTAAATAGGGTCATAAGCGTAACCACGTTATAAAATTGTCAGCGTTGCAATACTGTCAATTGTTTAATGTTTTTAACATTATTTGTTTAAAAACATTATTTGTTTACCGTCAGTCACTCGCGACGAACGGCAAATAAACCACGTCAGTTATTAATTATGAAGCTTTTTGTCAGTGCGCAACCGCGATTAAGTGTTTTCATGCAGAGTGGTTAATTGGCATTTAGGTAAGAGTGGTCAGCCGCCGCTGTAAAATTAAAAGTATCTATATGCGTTTATAACATCCACTTTAAAACTTTTTAAGTGCTCCTACTCTAGTTTTTTTTTATCGCATATTTCGTTAAATCTACTTACATTAAGCATGATTTGTTCTGTGTCTGGGTGTAATTTATCTATAATAATGTATGTATTTAGAAATATATAAGTATGTTTATCAGTTGTCTAGTACCCATAACACAAGCTCTGCTTAGCTTGGGACTAGATGGCGTTGTGTGATAGTTGTGGAATATTATTATTATTATTATCCTTTATTCATTTTTTAACATATTAAATACATTTTTAAATATTTATTACAAAAAAAGCATATAAAAAACATTTAAAAATATAAAAAATAGTAGCCCACCGGCATTAGGAACAGGGTCCGAGCTACCGGTGGTCAGGGCTCTTGAGAGAGGAACCTCCTGACAATGCGCGCCGTGTCTAGAAGTACTGCCTTCTGAATCAAGCCCTTGATCCAGCTACCAAGCGAGAGCCTCCTTAGATGTTCGTCGAGGCTCTTGGCTATTAAGCCATTGGCAGACACGACTATCGGCACAATGACTGCTGAATTCACGTGCCACATGTCGACAACCTCGCGAGCCAGATCTAGATACTTGAATTGCTTATCTTTCTCCGCTCTCACGAGGTTCTCGTCATGCGGGACCGTTATATCAACAGTCATATTATTATTATTATTAAGCATGATCAGACCATATTCCACTTCTGGGACATAGCTCTCCTCTCTATGAGAGGGACTGGCTTAAAATTCACCTCAAAAGAATATCGAGTTTTAAAGCATGCTGGTTTCTTAGTGATGATTTCTTTCACTGTTTTGAGAGCAGTGGAGGTGAAATAAATTTCACAAAGTTTGTACAATAAACTTAACGAATGATAGCTAAAGAATTTAAAATTATTAGCTTCTATCCTCAAAAGACAAAAATATCAGAAAAAAAACCGAAATGTAGCGTTTTTCCTACTAAATATGGACCTTAAAAAATTAATAAGTAATACATGAGCAATCACGCACCTGGATCGGCTGGATCGATTACACATTTCAAATATCACTCTGGAACTATACTTTTTTCTATTCATTTTTGATATCTGACTATCTCACTGCACAAAAAACTACACTGCACTTGTAAATATTACAAAACAGTTTTTAAAAATAGTCAGTATTATCCTTGTTAGTCTCCGAAATTTAAGCATTAGACTGCCAAACGAACGGATATTATTTGAAACGACCTACAAATATTTAACAATGTTTCTTTCATCTTTTCTATGGTAGACATATTATGACTTGAAAGCCGTGACCGATGTCTAAGGCCTACGTCATCAATGTCGAGACGAATGTGGCAACTGATGGTAAACAAAAGCGTTCATATTTTAACATTCAAATGCTCTTGCGCCTACGTTTAAGGCCAGGTTGCAGTACTTTGTTTTTATGTACGCACGACCTCGCCCCCCGCCCTGCCGCGCGAGCGATATAATGCCTAAATTTTGACTGTTTTTTGCTTCTTGGAGAAAAACTATAAAGAAATTATACAATCTGTTTTCACCATTTACTTCAGAATAAAAAGTTCTATCTACTGATATAACTTTCATATAAATTCATGATGAAATGTCTTAGCAGTACACGTTTGAAATTGTGATTTAGAGTCATGTTTGATAAAAAAAGTATCGAGCCGATCATTCTAAATCGCGTTTCTATCTTTACGATTTACTAGAGAGTATGTTCAATTTTTATGTAATGATTTTTATTTATTAAAAAACTCGTATTTAGTTCGATTTTTATAGGTTCAAAAATCTTAAAATTACTGCAACCCGGCCTTAAGAGATCATGTAGATTAGTCTAAAGTTAGATAATTATAATTAGTAGGTTACGGTATAGTTTACAAAAATGTTATGTTCACATAAAATAAAATAGCTTTAGATACACAGTACTTTTTAAAGAAAACTGCATCTACGTAGATCATACCTCTGATTCCCCGCAGTTCACTCATCTCGTGTAGTCTCCGGTACAGCCGCAGTGACGGCGCGGTTTGTAAAGTAAATATTCTTGTACTTACTTCCTGCAATAAAACAGAAAAACATAGAATGCACAATATAAACATATTAGCTAGGTGTGATTTAAAGCCGACATTTTCGATAATTCGGTAGACGAGTGAAAGATGTTACGAAAACGTACATTATTGGATTGGTTTTTAGTATAACATAATGCATGTAATCCCTGAAGGGTTAGGCAGAGATGTACCTCATGGTTTAGCCACGATGGGCGAGTCTAAGGCTAACAGTCGGACACCAATCAAGACTCCGTGGCTGCTACTGACGGTGGAACTAGTGAGACGAGTTCGATTAAGTTTTGTTTCATTTGTTCCATTATCAAAGTGCATGGAACTACTGAGAAAAAGAAGTCTCACTAGTTCCATGGCTATGGGGGAGGCTTTTGCCCAGCAGTGGGACAATATACCCTAGTAGCATTTTTTGTTGGCATTTAGTTGGGCCACATACCTCTGGTTAGTTGGCAAATGCATACAATTGGCGGGCAGTTTGCGGGTTGGGCCCAAAACTGATGGCCTACGTGGATTTGCCTACGAAGGCCCAACTTGCGATAGGGCCAACGTGCATTGCCCTACGGAGGCCCGAGGAAAACGTGTTATGGGTAGGCCCAACGACACATAATACATGTAGGCAAGCGGTTGTATGTTTGTTGGTTCTATAGCTGGTTTCAAAGCGACGCGTCTCGCCAGCGCCGGCCGTACGCGTGTCGCTGAACATCAACTTTATCAGCTTCATAATAAGTTTGGTTTTTGCGATGTTTTGAAAAACCAACCTTATTTTAAAGCCGATAAGGTTCATGTGCAGCGACGTGCGTGCGGCCGGCGCTGGCAAGACGCGTCGCTCTGAAACCAGCCCTAATAGGCAAACCCAGACGACGACATACAAAAGTCACCCACCAAACAGTCGTCTCTCTTTTGCACTTTGACGTGAGTACATGAGAGGACGTTGTGTCGTCTGCGTTGACCTATTATACTTTGTGTTAATTAACTGAAATTAAATGAAATACAAATTATGCTGCAAAATAATTGAATATTTATTTATTGTTATATTATGTTATTGACAAAATGAAGACAAATTTTACACAATTTGGAGACGGTAGCTCTGCAGTAAAACGATACACACCGTACCTACTATGATGCATTGATAGAGTACCTAGGTACCTACTTTTACAAAGTTACACTTTGCAGCTAAGTTGTTGTCAAAGATTCGTTCAAGGATTCTTCTTGTGATAGGACCAGTTTTGTTCCCACCAATGTAGGTTATGTAGTTTATCTGCAACAAACACAACACAACCCATTATAGTAAAACAACAAATACATGCAATGCCAGTAAGGATAAATTATAGACAATTTTTTGTTAGGTTATGTGCGAATTAACTTGTGACCGGGCCGATGATTCAATTTCAATTTATGTTGTGCAAAATGATGCGTCGTAGTATTTTTTTTAGCTAGAGATTTGCACGAGATTTATTAAGAACAAAAAAACTTTTTTGCAAAAAAAAACAACCGACTTCAAAAACACCAAAAAGTTTAAAATAAACTTCAGAAGAAAAATCTGCTTCTGAAGTCGGTGACATTTGTTTATTACATTTCGTTTTTTTTTGCCACCGACTTCAGAAGCAGATTTTTCTTCTGAAGTTTATTTTAAACTTTTTGGTGTTTTTGAAGTCGGTTGTTTTTTTTTGCAAAAAAGTTTTTTATTTTTGCATTTTTAGTTTTAATATCCTATAGAAATATTTACTATACATTTAAAAAAAGAATCATCAAAATTGGTTCATAAACGACGAAGTTATTCGCGAACACACATTAACGAAAAACGTTCATAAATTAAGAAAAATCGTCATAAAATGAAAAGTACTGGGCCAAACTATACTAAATTTTTATGGGACCAAATGACAACTATTCCGCATCAAACTAAAAAAGAATCACGTAAATCGGATCATAAATCGCAGCGTAATCGGTGTACATACATAAAAAAAAAAAAAAATACCAATCGAATTGAGAACCTCCTCCTTTTGGGAAGTCGGTTAAAAATAAGATAGTATTTCATAAATAATAGCATCTTAGTCCCAGGTCTCAAGGTAATTCGCACGGGTTCTAAGTAGATAAATACCTACATAAGAAAAACTTACCCGTTTCGTAAAATAAACGTTTTACAGGACATAATGTCCATGTTATCTTAGTTGGAGCCTCGTTACTGCTAAGGCATTTGTTGAATATTATTGCAGTTTTAGGTATAGGGAGGCCACATGCAATGCGTCTTCCGTGGCGTCATCCAGTTTTCACGCACCACACCGAGTTCCCCACCGTAACCATCTTCATCGTCAAATTCCACAACTTTAAACATTTTTATCACTGCCTGTCAGGCTAATATTTTATATATATAAATAAAACAAATACTCCGCAGCCGCAAGCGCACCCGGCACCGCACAAATGAAATAACAAACTGCAAAATGGCGGGCGGGTCGGGCGACGAGTGCCGCCGCCCGCCCCCCGCGCACCCCGATACCACCCCGAAGGAGCAGCAAGTAACAGGGCCATTGAAGGGTATCTAAGTTGGACCGATGTTGTTATCATAACTTAAATCCCTACAAAAATCTCCCAACAGTAGGAATAGAAGCAGCAGGCCCGTCGTTAGTTGGCCCAATGTTGTTTTAATATCATAAATCCCTACAAAAATCACCCAACAGTAAGAATAGTAACGCAGGCCCGTCGTTGGCTCTTCGTAGGGCAAATAGTGCATGTTTAAGACAATGGGCCTATTTTAAGTTTGGGTTGGCGGAATAACTAACCGTCTGCCAATACATTCCCAACTGTTGGCGTATGGAAGCCAACGGCAATTGCTACTAGGGTAGGCTAAAAAAAAAGTTCCATGGAACTAATTGCTGGTGGAACTAATGAGAATGATCCAGAAATTCAATTTGTCAGACCCGGAAATCAAACCCAAGACCTTATGCTCAGCAGTCGCGAGACCAACAAGGCAGTTGATAAGTTTTTATTGAATGAACTTCAAACGTTTTTTTTTTTTTTTTTTTTTTTTAAATACGTTGCCCGACTCTAGGAATTTCTCCTGTATCGTGGGTACACAGACATTTAAACTGACATGCACAAATACCCAGACCCGAAACAACTATCTGTAGGCCATACAAATTTATATTTGTTCCGTGCGGGGATCGAACCCGCGACTCTGAGCGCATCAGTCAACTGCTTGAGCCACTGCGCCAACCGTGCCGTCCACAGTTAAAGTTAGAGAAATAAATCTTTCACTACCGAATTTTCTTTTCGACTACCGAATGATCGAAACTAAAAATGAAAAATAGCAAATTAGCTTTCTTTCCTATAGGTAATTATTGAGTGAGAATGTGGTGGGACAAAATTTGTATTGTGTCTCGAGTAAACTAGTCACTCAAATGATTGATTGTGGCTTGTGAAAGTGGTATTTATGTAGTGTATAACAATGTAGTTTTATTTAAACGTGTTGCAGCAGTTCAATAGGGGATCGGACTGACTCAATAAAATAGAATTCTGCTTAGTCCGTCAGTTAGATTATCGAAAAATATTGGATACGTGTTTTTTGTTTTATCAAAACAAAAAATATTGACGAAGATAAAGCGCGTCAAAGATCATGGAGTGAGGTTTGAAACGTCACTTGAAGGTACAAAATATACTATCATTATGACGTCACACGAGTTTTCGAAGCACCTGTATTGTCTTCATTTTTTGTTTACGTGAAAAAAGAAAAAATATGTGGTCAATATTTTTTGGAAATCTATCTGACGGACTAATTAGTTTTTTTTTGTCCGATCCCCTATTGTTAAAAAGCCTGCAACATGAAAAAACGAGGGTCGTGATATGATTTTTTTCTAGCATCTAACCCTTATCTAACCGCACGCTTTCGGTAAGCTTTACCATAAATAATAACTGCCGTACTCACAGATTATTAATGATTAGGTACTTAAACCGTCACTTAGTAAAGATTTGACCCACAAACCTTCACTAAACTGTCAAAATCTTTACTAAATGATGGCTTAAGTAATCATTAAACCTCTCTGAGTTCAGCAGTTAGTGAAACAATGGAAATTCCTCCTTATCAAATATAACTGGCCGTCAGCTGTAATGTGCGGAACTAAGTTTTATTATTCCAAACTAGAGTCTAGCATTATTTGTTTAATACTATTTTGATCGGAGCAGGAAATGACACTAGCCATGCCCCGCGGCTCCACCCGCTGAAGTTAGTTAAAACTTTCTTAATTGCAATAAGGACTGATTTACTTTGGTTGTTACCTATTATTATTATGTTTTAAGCGTGGCATAATTTACGATGGGATGATACAAAAGGGTCTTGTTTACAAAGACTCGATTCGTCTGGCTTTTCTGTCGAAGCATGATAATTATTGTTTTTTTTATTAGGTACTGATTTTACGTAAGGTTAGGTCATAACAATAAACAGGTTTTCAAATCGCCTAATTTAAATAAATAACAGTAAACAAGTACAAAACTAAATCACTAAAACATCACCTGTACACGAAACGGCAATAATAATAATTGTTGACGAATATTTTTCCTTTAATTATAACAACCCAAGGTCATCTTGGTTCGTTGCTCAAGGTCAAGTGATCGGTATCAACAACACGGTCGGCTCGCCTACTGTTATGGAAGGTAGTTATTTCTGTTACCACGAATTATGGCCGCGATTACGTACAAATAACTGGGTTGAACGGATTTCGGTTATTGCGTTTTAATTTCGCGGCTTCGAGGTATATAGATTTGGTGAAATTGGAAGAAAATTGGGGTGAACTCGTTGTTTTTTTTTAATAAAATAAAAGCGGAACCGGCAGACGTCGTCCTGCCAGGACAGCAGCCCTACCTACCGGGTCCAATTGTATTTTCAAACCATCCAAGAACCCATTGACACATCCCCAGAAAGTTTCAACAAACAGGTCCAGCCGTTTAGGAGGAGTTTAGTGAAATACACACGTCCAGTAGAATTATATAATAATTATAATACAGATTATCCATAAAAATAGTTACCTCTTTGTTATACAAGCCAAGCCAGACCCAGAACTCGTCAATAACAGAACACAATTTATTTCAGCTGTGTTCAGCTGTATACCCCGTTTACATGTGCCGCGTGCAGAGGCATGTCAGTGACAAGACAAACACCACTCTTATTGTTACTTAGAGCAGGCTTAGTGATTGGAAGATATACTCGGACGAGTGCATTGTTTGTGCTCTGTCTGGTAACTATTCTCGATAAGTGTAAACAAAGCATTAGTCTTATATGCTTCTCTAATGTCGTTACCGGTGTGTTTATATGATCATGACGAAACAAAAGCAGTTTGTGGCATTCCAAAAGCCTGAAAAAGGCGTGATTGTTAAAAGCCTAAAAACCCAAAAAAAAACTAGCAAACACTATTTATGATTGTTATGTTTTCCTTCACAAAAACGCCATCATGGTTGAGAAATATCTAGCACATGATGATGATGTCAATACAATCTACAAAATTACGAGTACTTACACAAGAAAACCCCAAAATCACCGCCTCAGCACTTCCCGTTTCACAAAGATATTTCTGTATGCTAGTTACGTCTGGAAACTTGGTCCAGATCCAAAACATAATCTTGATTAGCATAATATCGACTAGAAAATCAGACAAAGAGAGAGACTAGAATAGAAGACGAGTTTAACTAGGACTAGAATTCTTAACCAACCATATATGCGGTAGTAGATAGACTGTTCCAACAGACAGATTAATTTTATTTATTTTGGTTATAAAACAAGCTGCGAAGTCCGTTTATAGGATACTAGTGACCCACCCCGGTTTCGCACGGGTGCAAAAAAGATACTAAAACCTTCCTCTTGAATCATTCTATCTATTAAAAAAATCCGCATCAAAATCCGTTGCGTAGTTTTAAAGATCTAAGCATACATAGGAACAGACAGCGGGGAGCGACTTTGTTTTATACTATGTAGTGATAGTGATATGTGGTACCCGCCCACTTAAGGCGCAGTTAAAGGGGCACCGTAAAAACGACCTGTTTTTCGTCGCAGAGTTAGCCGTATTGCTACTTATTACAATTCCAAAAAATAAACTTCAGAAGAAAAATCAGCTTCTGAAGTCGGTGACATTTGTTTGTTTGATTTTATTTTTTTGCCACCGACTTCAGAAGCTGATTTTTCTTCTGAAGTTTATTTTTCTCTTTTTGGTGTTTTTGAAGTCGGTTGTTTTTTTTGCAAAAAAGTTTTTTTTATTTTTTCATTTTTAGTTGTAGGTAATAAGTACCTATATTATATCCTATACAAATATTTACTATGCATTTAACATTCAACCAAGAAACCTAACCCTTAACCTTCAAGATTCCTATTTTTACTTTCAACTCTTAACCGTTGAGGAGTAGTATACCTTCCATTATCAGCTCATCAACATGAATACAAGTGATGACTGCTAGATGTGAATACTTGAATAGCGCCAGAAAAAGCACGAAAATTCATAAAACAACAAAAAAAATGTGTATTGTACACATCTGCATACCCCCTCAGAGCATACAGGCGTGATGTTACGTCATGATAATGTATATTCAATAAACATCCAAGCGATTCCAGCAATTACGAAAGATTTGCCGTCTATTTTTGAAGAGTTCCATTGTATATCTCCGAAAATCAGCACCAGATCTTCACCAAAAAAAAATGGGACCACCTCAGGAGTATACTTTTTCAAATAAAAAAAGAATTTTGATGATCGGTCCACAAATGGGGGAGAAATCAGGTAACATACATAAAAAAAAAAAAAAAAAAAAAAAAAAAAATACATACACACGAACATAGTAACCTCCTTTTTTGAAGTCGGTTAAAAAAAATACAGTGTGTAGTCAAATGTATAGGTAAAAGACTTATGCAAAAATATTTTCTAAAAGTAATCAAGAACCTCGAAAAAAAAAACGCAAAATCACAAAAAAATCACACGAAAAAACTTTTTCGTCTCGAAATGCACAATATTTTGAGTGACCACTGTTATTTTTTTTTTACTATCAGAAAGGAAATTTAACCAACTAAAGACATGTAAAAATATTTTAACATTACAGCGTATTTTTTTTTTAATAAATTAAATCTGCGAACTATCGTTCATTTTGGCAGTCACGAGCATCAAACGCATCGCCATTTTCAACCTTATTTGTTTAGGCGATGAGTTAAACGCGCGCTCAAGGTCGCGGGCAGCTAATGTCGCCTTAACGTTTACTCGTAACATTTTACTTTTACCAAGGTTTTACACTGTTAGGTTCACAAGTTACTAAAAAGTCCGTAGTACAATTTGTTGTTGTTGCTGTTTTTTATGATAAAATAGACAGTTTAGTAAACCCCTTTATTTTCATTGTTCTGTACCTACTTACTACATTGGTTAGTTAAGATAATACGAATAAGATAAGATATTTTATTTATTTATCTAAAACATGAGTATACAAACACATGGCATGCAGGATGTTACATTAAATCATATCAGTCATGTTTTGCATGAACGGTGTACAAATATTACGGACGCTACACAGCATCAAGTTATTTAAAATCGTCTATTTTTCTAATAAACATTATGTCAAAAATTTTGATATTCCGAATAATTAACAGGTTCCAAAATATGGTCTAGTCCAAAACATTAGTCACAAACAATACCGCTAACAATTATATACGTAACTTTTGGTTCCGTTTACTGTGTTTTACTCCTGATAACCAGAATTCTGATATCGATATCCAGATACCTTCATAAGACAGTTTGACAGCTCGTTAGGCACAGAGGCTGAAATATTGGCTTCAGTTGCCAATCCGATCGCTGCGCTACCTTGGAACATCCATTTTGGGCCTCAAATTAATATGCATTTCGGGTTTGCTTGTATTTAGGATTCCGTTGCCAAATTGCATAAAAGGCAACGTTTATAGATTCGTCCTGTCCGTCCGTATGTTACAGCCATTTTACTCTGAGCTTTTTGGCACGCAATTGTAACGTGAAATTACGAAATAAAAAAATCTGAATAGGCCTTACATACCTACCTGTCACAAAAGATTGGAAAAAAAATAACGTATAAAATTTTAATTGGCTGTCTGTTGCACATACCATTTTATTATGCACTGTTTTGTTTATTTCATTCTCGTCGCCAATGTTAAGGCTGCGGTTCCACTGAGGTGGAGTGGAGTGGTGCGGAGCGGGGCTGTAGTGCTGGAGTGAAGAAGAGTGTAGATTTCCAGCCATGTGAATGGTGAATCGCGGCGCAGCTCGTCTCCGCTCCGCCTCAGTGGAACCGCAGCTTAAGTATGAGGATAGACGTCCACACACGCCCACACACGCGCACACACTGAACATTTAGGTAGAACTTTTAAGTTTTAAAATAAAATAAAAAATAAAACATCGTTAAACGTAGTGTGGAACGTCTAATTCCGCAAACTACATAGCAAATATTAATAAAGTATCCTCTCAACGAGGTAGTGTAAAGTGTTTATGCAGAAATAAAGTGTCAGATCGATTTTTCCGGACACTGGCTTACCCAACATAATTATGACAACCGTGCCATCCTTGCAATGTATTTCCGGTAGTTACTCGTCATAACTTCGCCATTATTGCATAGACAAAACCTTCAGTTTCCCAGAAGAGGTCACCGACTTATCAAAGATTTCCACTATGCCAATCACCAGAATCAGTTCAAGAGAGGATGTGATACTAGATAGGTCACGGTATGAAGGCAAGCAACACGTAACCTCAGCCAAATATAATAAATCACAAACAGTACCTATAAAAACTTTCTACCTTCGAAAGGCAAGTCTGTTCACGACAATTTATTCATTCATGTAGCAATTTCCCGGATATTTCAGGCCCTTTTTCCTTCTTATTATAACCGAATTAAACGGTTTTCCGGTTATGAACTTTAGTGACTTCTCCTTCTCTCCGCTTCCTTTATGGTTCAATGATAAATACGGGTTGTTCTTTATTGCATAGAATTTTTATCATTAGATTATTATTTGCTCTGGATTGAAAACTCCGTGCGTGTGAAATTTGAAAATACAAAGAGTGCTGTTTTGACGGCTGCCGCGCTGGTATGCGCGCTGCTGGATCAATGCTTGAATGAATACGTAACCGAAACTTGCAACTCCAGTGAGCGTTAAATTGGCCGTTGCTCACAAAAAAATGCATTATTTTCGATTTTCAGATCTATAAAGATCAGAGATGGACCTGAGCAGCGAAAGAAAAATGTTTTCCTTCATCGTTAGCTAATTGAAGCAGCGTCCGAATTGCTAAGAACGGTGAACAACTAAGTTCGTATGTTACGGTTTCTGATTGGTAAATGTTTATATTTGTTTTGTTTCTATTTTACCTTTGAGAAAAGTCTAATTAGGTTTTCCGACAGAATTTGCTCAATAGTAACCAGGGATCTAGATTTCTGATAAATAAAAACCTACATAACATAACAAAGATGCTACATTTCCCACTGCAAACCCCTTTATGGCATAATTAACAAGTATAAAACATTAAACCGAACGTGCAACCACACTGCTTTTCATTTCAACCGGGAGCCATTAACGACTTTCCCTTTTACTGACACGCTAAGCACTCATTGAGCGCAATGCTATGAAGTCGACCACCTATATAATCACTTTTCAATATAACGCCGTCCTTCGCTCGAAGGTAGTGAGCAGATTCCTAGTATTGATACCACGCCTTGACCCGGTGACCTTAGATGGAGATCAGAGCTTTATTTGCGTTTGTAGAACTCCCAGGAACCGATAAATGGATATCCAAGGACGACGTGAGGCCGCTTTGATTACGTGCTAAAAGCTTTTCTGGGTAGTAGTTTTAATTCGAACACTAGATTTTTTTTTCTGTGAGAAAAGTGAGAGGCTATGGGGGGAGCCTTTGACCAGCACTGGGATAATTATAGGTTTAGAATAAAATATGTTGAAGTCGCTCAATATGATAAAATTATAGTGTGTTGGTGTGTACGTATCTATCACTGACAAATACCCTGTATACTGAAGCTTGCTGCCGAATGTAAACTGTTCATAGATGATTTGATTACTCTTCTACTTTCTGCCGAGGATATAACTCACCTAGTGGATGAACTGCATATCCCTTTGTGGGTTGGTTATATTTGATCTCGTCAAATGGGCAAGCACCTAACAGCAAGTTCTTGCCTATTTATTAGTGTTATATACAGTGTGATAGGATAAACGAGGGACATATTGAAGGAGGGTATTCAATATTCCCAAATAAGTGAATAAACTATAATAAACTTGAGTGACGTTTAGTTAGCTTCAAAGCTCATAGTAATAATAGCAAAGTGAATATTTTAATAAGAATTTCGTTACTGTTTTGATTAAAATTTGAGGAAAACCAACTACTTACTCCCTTAATTACCTTTCCTTTGCTTCACTTTCCGAGAAAACGGTACTGCTGTCGTAATTATTTTACCTTTAACATATTAAAAGAAAAATACTCTGTACATTTAAAATTACTCTTTTAAATAATATATAACTAGATTTTGCCCGCGGCTTTGTCAGTAAACTTTGAAAAAAATCCTCGAAAACCACTCTGTGCATTGGTAAAAACAGCATGAAATCCTTTTAGAGTTCATCGTGAACAGACAGACAAATGCGTCGGTGATGGCATCAAACGAAGCAAGGCGCTTGAATTTTATTTTTGCGAATACTCGTAAGATATTCGTTTAAACTTTACGGTGTGAAAGAGTAAAATAATATGCATGTAATGCTTAATTAATACAATATTTGTGTAAATAGCTTTCCAATTACTGCTTTATAATTGTCCATTTTTTAAAGTATTAAAATAGATACAGTATGTTATCCTTTAGAGATAGTCATATGCTATCGCGAACTTTTTTGTAAACCTATTTAAGAAACACAATTCTACAATACATCATTTTGTTATATTTCAAAGGGCAAGGCAGCGCTCTCGATAAAAGCTCCCAGACAGCTAATTTTGTATTTATCATAATTATAAGACCTGACCTGCTATAGGACTTGACCTGGTGAAGATTGCGGGGATCCGCTGGATGCGAGACGCACGGGACCGGTCAATGTGGCGATACTTAGGGGAGGCCTATGTCCAGCAGTGGACGTCTTTCTCCTGAAATGATGATGATGATGATTTATCATAAGATCACTCTCGCCTGTAATCCCTAGTGGGTTAGGCAGATATGTATATCTGTCTATCTAATTGGGGGCCAGCAAATTGTCCCAGCAATAAACAACTGGACCCAAATTAAGACATCCCATTACGGAAAACTCTTAACGGAAAAACCCAATAACGCTTTGCTTGAGCTGGGAATCGAACAAAAGAACTCATTCTCAAGGATTTCATTAGGTTTTCCTGGAAATTTTAAATGAAATTTGTAAAAAGTAGAAATAAAACGGAACTAGTTTATTAGATATTCAGTTTGTGACAGCACTTGAAAGTGGTGAAGCTCATGAAGGAGTAAATAAAAAAAAGACTTGGAATAAATCACTAGTAAGTAGAGGCGTTTTTATCGAATTTCCATTAAAAGTGTTCGATGAGATTATCTATCGACAAAAATTATGAGCATTCTTACAAACTTTCATGTCTTTTTAACGCTTTTTAAGATTTGAAACAATTTTTCATACTGGTTATTGTGGCTTCGTTTTGGGACTTTAACGGTTCTGGTAAATGGGTACGGCCTCTGCCCTACCTTAATACAGACATTTCATGTGTTGATATTATTGTATGTGGTTATAATTATATTTGTATGACCTATATCATATAAACCCTGTAGTTGACAAAAAAAATCGAATTATAATAATAATAATAAATTAGTCCGTCAGATCATAGATTTCCAAAAAACATTGGATTTTTTATTTTTTTTTAAACGTAAACGAATAACAAACAATGAAAACGATACAGTGCTTTAAAAACTCGTTAGACGTCATATTGTAAAACATTAGGATATTTTTTTTTACCGCCGAGTGACGTCACAAGCCTCTACTCAAATCTTTGACGCGTTCTATCTTCGTAAATTTTTATTGATTTGATAAAACAAAAAATACAAATCCAAAATGTTTCGATAATCTAACAGACGGACTAATTAGTACCATATATTTTTTAGCCTCTATTAGTACTGCTAAAGTAACATTTTTCCAGTAAGTATAAATATATAAAACTACCCAATATAATCCCTCATCCTCCATACTATTTATCGGCTACTCTATCTTCATTGTCAACTTCCTCGCGTTAAGGCGACATTAGCTGCCCGCGACCTTGAGTGCGCGTTTAACTCATCGCCTAAACAAATAAGGTTGAAAATGGCGATGCGTTTGATGCTCGTGACTGCCAAAATCAACGATAGTTCGCAGATTTAATTTATTAAAAAAAAAAATACGCTGTAATGTTAAAATATTTTTACATATGTCTTTAGTTGGTTAAATTTCCTTTCTGATAGTAAAAAAAAAAATAACAGTTGTCACTCAAAATATTGAGCATTTCGAGACGAAAAAGTTTTTTCGTGTGATTTTTTTGTGATTTTGTGATTTTTTTTTTCGAGGTTCTTGATTACTTTTAGAAAATATTTTTGCATAAGTCTTTTACCTATACATTTGACTATACACTGTATTTTTTTTGGAATTGTAATAAGTAGCAATACGGCTAACTCTGCGACGAAAAACAGGTCGTTTTTACGGTGCCCCTTTAGCCGCGCCTTAAAGCGCGGTTCATGCAGGCCGAAATGAGCATCTATTGTGCATCGGAAGACGTTTTAAAACCATGTATAGAAAACGTGTGATAATACTGAAAGGAGCAAAGTTGGTATACTTGCATTTTTATGTTTCAATTAATTTTTTTACTAGCCTCTTGTGTCCCACTGCTGGGCAAAGGCCTCCCCCATTAATAATAATAATATAATTAATTCATTTATTCAGGTAATTATACACCCGTTGCCATGTCAATCACAATACATACATGAATAAAATATTAAAATTTAGATTAAAAAAAAAAACATACCGATCGAATTGAGAACCTCCTCCTTTTTGAAAAGTCGGTTAAAATAATTAAAGATTATTGCATTTTGAATGTTATTAAATTAAAAAAAATAAAAACAACAATACACACAAACATACAATTATTAGTCAATTCCTTTCGCCTTTTGCCTTCTCGGGCCAATCAGTAAGAAACTTGATAATGCATAATTATAATTGAGTTTTGAAAATAGCTAATAAACATTAGGAACCATTTTACCAGCAACATCTTTATTTTTTTAGAAATTTTAGTTTCTTTTTTAAATTTAAAAATGTCATTAATCTATGCAAAACACAAAAATGAAAATGGGCAGGCCATAAACTAAGAGAGAAAAATAGACTAAAATAATTTCTAAGTGGTTTCCCAGAGAAGGAAAAAGAAGTAAACGTTGCGTTAGGAAGATTACCTCAAAAGTTGCTGGTCCAGAAGGAATCAGAATTGCACGCGACAGAGATAGGTGGTTAGTGAAAAATGTAGTAAACATTTTAACTATTGTAAAACAGTAATAGAGGCTTATTTATTTATTTATTAGTTTTAGTTGAAACGATGACAACAGAGAGGAGAAAAGTCAGTCTCGATTTATGGAACAGATATGATACAGCCGAACATTGTTCAAAAATACAGTGATTTATTTTGGTCATCAGTATGTCCACGTACGAAATGACAAACGCTTATCTTTCCATCGATCCAGACTAGTCAAGGAATGACGTATCTATGCACGTTCTAAGGCTGGATAGGTGCGCTACGTGTATTTCTAGATATTTGTGTGAAGCTGGAATAACGTGGTGCATAATACATCGGTCCCCTGATGCACTACGGCACCACTCTTCACGTTGTTAAAGCTTTAATAGCTAGATCGTGATCATGTATCTAGAAGTGTTTTAAGATAATATCTCATCCCGTCTCATACTACATACATACATAGTGCTACTACATACATACATATACATATTGTACATATACTACTATATACATATTACTACATATATACACATAGTAATACTACATATATACATATGCATAGTGTGGGGCAACGTTTTAAAAAAAAAATAATAATTCTGCGGCCTCGACACAAAGGGCTAAGAAGGAACATGGGTGGTTTTTAGTCAGTAGAAGTCTGATACTCCCTACCGCTCTGCCCAGAGCGGGGGAGTCATTTGATGATTCCCACAGTCCAAAAAAAATATATACATATCGACATATATATGGGAAAACAATATATATATGGAAAAGGTTTAGTAGATGATGTTAAATAAATCAAATACGCTATCTTCGTGTGGTTACTACTGAGCTTCCAAGGTATCCGAGGGAATATTGTGTTGCTGGAGAAAGTGCTGTGCTTCTTCTTCTCAACACTAGGAGATGGTGAAGAACAGCCGTTTTGGAAGATTTAATTTTCAGTTATTTAAAGTGCTGACTCAGTCTAGTTTGAATAAATGACTATTTTTATATCCTGGCAAATATTGTTTTTTTCCAATAGGAATAATTGTCAGTAGCAGAACGTCGCCCGATTTTTTTAAATTGGCCTTCATATGGGATGACATAACTGGAGTGATATAGGTATAAAATATCTGCCTTTGTCCACCACCCTACCCCCTCGGGAAATAAAGGCATGATGTTTTTATTATAAAATACAAACAACGTTTGTGGCACTCAAAACCCTTTCATTATTTTTTTTCAAACTTTCGTTTCATACACTGTTCAATATGCATGATGCATTTTGCGCTCGGACCAGTACGGTCTGCAAAATTTAGTTTTCTAGTGTGTAAACAGAAAGTTCTTAATTAAAAGCGTTTGCGTTTAATTATAACTTGATGAAAGAGAACTAAACATAATTTTATTGTGTTTGGTTTTAGCAACAAAACAGTAGTATTTTTAGCAATATCCCGAAAACTATAAATGCGGGTAGTTATTTCTTCAAAAAGTAATGATGTACTGTAAAGTAGCATGTAACGCTTAGTATTTTTCAAGAAATTTGAAAAGGACCTAAAGCTCAGCTGAAGTATCTGCCACCATTAGATCAACGAGTTTGAAAAAGGCATGCGAAAGGAACTTATATCTTTTTTATCAAGCAGGAATCAAATGCCGGTCAGAAGTTACTATAATGATTTAATATCATTACACTATCACATGTCCTGGACTATAAGAGAGAAGGCAAGGACAAAAAATTACTTTTTTGAAATGTATGTTTGGAGGCGGATGCTGCGAATGGACTGCACGCCGTACCAACTGGTCCATTCTCAAGCAGGTCCAAATAACCATAAGACTTTCCACAGCTTGCTTCCAGCGAATTATTAACAATTTAGGACATGTCGCTCGTAGAAACCATGACAACCTCGAGAACCTTAAGGTAGTTGGCCAAATAGACGAAAAAAGTTAACGCGGGCGCTCACCTATTCATTGGTCAGGCCGAGTAAAGACGCTCACTGGCCTATCAATAGCAGCTTCTAAGACCGCCGAGGAAAGAGTAACGTGAAAAAGCATACTTACACCCGTATTTATAAACAAGTAATTACTATTACTTGAGTAAATGTCATTGTTTAAGATACGATTTTTTCTCTGTGGTTTAGTAATTCCTTAATGTTAGAACTATCAAACGTTAGAATTCTTAGGCTGAGTTGCATCAAAAAAGTAGTTAAAGTTAAAGTTTGTGTCAAATGGCACGTCAAACAAACATCAAAACTTCAGTTTTGTATCGGTTATGCCAACAATGAGTTGCGCGATTTGACAAATAGTTAAATGACGTCATAACTTTAACGGTAACTGCAACCACTCACTTTCCGCTGGTTAGTGTTATAGTTTATGTTAAATTGTCTGTCAATTTTATTGTCAAACGCGTTGAATATAACCTTTAGACATCATGTCCCTGCTCCAAGAAATACTCGCAGAAACCAGTTCTGATGACGAAAGCGATGAAAAGAAAAGTGTGATTACCTAGAGCCGATCGTTTTTCCACATGGAACGACGAATGTTTCTTGCCAAGATTTCGAGTCTCTACAAACGTAGCTTGGTGGCTGACTATACGATTGCATTGCAAGGATATTCATCTTATGTAATTGTTCAACCAAAAAATAATAGGTACGTGCTATAGGTAGACAAAGCAATAAATATAATAGGTACTTACTTTGTTTGAATGTTTGCAAAAAAAAAATTGTAATAATTTTTCTATTAGATACCCCATACAGTACTGTCAAATTTGACAAAAACTTTAACTTTAACGACTTTTTTGGTGCATCTCAGCCTTAGTTTTGCTTTCATTGACGGTTCTAACTTCGTTTAAATACTTGCCCATTGCATAAAAATATTTGCATAAGTAATTACTTAAGTCCAAGTAATTACTTTGACTTAACTATAAATACGGGGGTTAGTGCACCGAGTAATCAATGTCCTCTTTTTTTTTGGGGGTTAGGGAAATCATCATAATTATGACTCCTCCCGGTCTGGGCAGAGCGGCAGGGAGTGTCAGACTTCTACTGACTAAAAACCACCCATGTTTCTTCTTAGCCCCTTTGTGTCGAGGCCGCGGTATCTCTCAAACAACCCACAGCCCGACGGGGGTGATCAAAACCACAGACTAAACACGACCTTCGACAATGAAGATAGTCGTAAGGTACCGGCGGTAAATAAGAGCCGGCATAATTAAAACTTAAATATTGAAAAAAATATATAAATTTTAAATAAAAATCAGGAATATTATTGAACATTATTTATTTGAGATCTAAAAAAAATGCCTACATGGCTAGGTTTTAAACATTTTGTGAACAAAAATAAACTTTAAAAAATCCTTTACTAAGGACCTTAATAAACTCAGGTAGTCTTTTAAGGTCCGTGGTAAAATTAAAAGAAACTAAGCTGATAAAACATAAAATAAATTGTTTTCCTCTATAACTCAACATAATTAATATTTTCAGACCAAATATTTAGCAGTTTACCATCAATCATCCAAAAAAAAATTGGTCATAAATCCGTTCTTACAAAACTCAAGAAATAATATTTTTGTAACAAAAAGATGTTGTTTAAGTAAAATCAACAAATTTATACTATTTTTAAATAAAAACCTCATAACTAAAACTGTACGTTTAACAAAAATAAAAAAATAAATGATTTTTTTTTTATTAGTTACTCGGGGCTACTGACCAAATGGCGGCGCGCTCGGCAATGCGCGCGCGTGAGATAGCAATACTATTGGTCCTTTTTATGTATGCGAGAGATCCAACCTATAAAACTATTGAATGTGTGCTGTTTCTCTGATGGACCTTAATAGCCGCTGGCCCTTATTTACCGCAGGGTACCTTATTATAAAGACCAGCAAGAAGTGTTAACTCTAAGGATTTGCCGTATAGAGCAACAACTACGTGTACAACAGTAAAATCAAATAACGTTGAATCAAAAACTTAGATTGTTCGAAAACTTGTCCAAACTATATTGTTCTAAGTTGTGTTATAAACAACTTTTAAACTTTGTAAATTATATTTTATTTTCTTGCATGGTTGAGGCACTTTTTTGGTATCTTTCTTTCTTTCTTTATCGTGTGGTTATTGCCTATCCTGGTGCTAGAGTTTATTGCATGTCGACCTCGAGATCTATGACTTCGGAACCGATGCCCTAGTAGCATTTTTGTTGGCATTTGTTGGCATTTAGTTGGGCCACATACATTTTTGTTGGCATTTAGTTGGGCCACATACCTCTGTATGTGGCCCAACTAAATGCCAACAAAAAATGCTACTAGGGTGGTCACACCACTGATTTTTTTTAATAACTAACATACAGTGTTCAAAATTTTTAGCCCTTTTATAAATTGCAATCAATCTTACTGTTATAAACGTATCATCACCCTTATTATTGCCAAAAGGGTACGGTAATTATTTTGAAGACCCTTGTGATAAGGGATGAACCTGTAATTGCCATCGAGCGGGCACAAAAATGTTTTTTTTTTTTACTTATTATCCCTTAACCCTCCCAGGGACTCGAACCTACGACCTCTTTCTAAGCAGTAATGGTGGAGTATTCTATATCGAGTACATTCCAACCTACAACTTATAGCTTAACAACTGAAAAACTTGAAATATTTAATAGCAAACGTCTTTCCTCATTAGGTCTTATTCACTCAAACATTTTAAAACATAATTCTCGTAATAATGACTAATTACACAGAACACGACTGGCTCGTTGGTCTATGGTCGCAAGCGTGACTGCTGAGCATGAGGTCCAGGGTTCGATTCCCGGTTCGGGCAAAGTGTTATTGAGCTTTCAATCAGGAATTTATCAGTTAAAGCCACGGAGTCTGGATTGGTGCCCGGTAGATGGTCGAAACATAACTGGCAAAACGTGGGTGTACTATTAGGTACACCTCTGCAGAACCCTTCGAAGATTACAGTCGTAATGTTATGTTACAAAGAACATTGGTCTACAACAATTTTGCTTTTAAAAACATTAAAAAAAACTGGCCAAGTGCGAGTCAGACTCGCACATGAAGGGTTCCGTACCAAAACGGTATGCTATAATAATTTATACAATTTCTTCTACGGGCCAATGAAACTTGACCTCTGGATTGTATAGGCGCTCATACGATTCAGGGATCAAATTATATTGGTTAACTGCTGTTTCCATCTGTTGTTTCCATCCAAGTTCAAAATGATTTTCCTAGAAAGTCCTTATAAAGTTCTACTTATCAGATTTTTTTCATATTTTCTAAACTTATGGTTCAAAAGTTAGATAGGGGGGACCAATTGTTTTTTTACTTTTGGAGCGATTATTTCCGAAATTATTGACATTATCCTAAAATTAATTGAGTAAACCCCTATTCATTTTTAAACACCTTTTCAACAATATATCACACGTTAGGGTTGAAATTTAAAAAAAAATCACTTCCCACTTTACATTTATGGGGGCTACCCTAATATTTTTTTTGTTTCCAGTTTTTAATTTACCACTTTGTCGGCGTGATTGATACCTACACATATTGGTACTAAATTTCAGCTTTCTAGTGCTAACGGTCACAGGACGGACGGACGGACGGACAGACAGACATGGCGAAACTATAAGGGTTCCTAGTTTTTTTTTTTGGTTTGAGATATCTTTATTTCCCATAAGACAAAAATCACTTACATGAGAAATATTATAACTAGATTACAAAAAATAGTTTATCTAACGTACAGTTTTAACAACAGAAAAAAAACAATATACCCACAATTTACTTACAAAATAAAATATTTTTCTATGAGTGTAGGGTAATTTGTAACAAACTTGGAACAGCTTAAAGGTAAACAACACGGAACGCGCGCAACTAGATGTGGTATGTGATGTACTAAGGTGCGCCCGATTTAATTATGTGTAATTTTAATTGTTTCTTAAATATTGAAAAAGATTTAACGTTTTTGATGACATTTGGTAGTTTATTATACAATGCAGCACCTTCGTACATCACATTTTTCTTGCCGTAGCTGGTACGTGGTGGGTATAATTGAATGTCATTTGCATTTCTGAGCCCAATTTTGTGTATTTGATGTTTCTTTGTAAAATGTATTTGTGTGTGAATGTTATTATTAAGTATTTTTCTTATTAAGATGCAAGTATTATATATGTATGTTTGTGATATGTTCATTAATTTAGTTTCTTTGTATATTTGTTGTGTTGGTGTACTGTAATCATATTTGAAAAGTGTTTTTATTAATTTATTTTGTGCTATTTGTAGCGTTTCAATATTGGTTTTAGCCGCTGTGCCCCATACTTCTATTAGATAGTCCAGGTGTGGTTTTATCAGACTGTTATATATATTGTAGCGTACTTGGCGCGGAAGACATCGGACAACACTCCGTAGGGCTCCCGTGAGCGAAGTCAGTTTAGATCTAATCTTCTCCATATGTGGTTTCCAGTTAAGGTGGTTATCTAAAATTAATCCTAGGTACTTTTCGTGATCAACTTTTTTGATTGGTTGGTTATTTATTGTTAATTGTGAATTGTGTGTTATTTTTTTGTTTTTTGCTGCAAAAATGATATAGTTGGTTTTGGCTATATTTATTGTGAGTAGATTGCACTGAAACCACATATTTAAAAGATGTAGATCATCCTGCGCGTCACACATAACAGCGTCTACAGAGTGTCCAAAATAAAATAAAGCTGTATCGTCAGCATACAATGATACATCGCCTTTAAGTCCAACTTTATGAATGTTGTTAATATAGATCAGGAATAATAAGGGTCCCAAAATTGATCCTTGCGGAATGCCAAAACTAACGATTTTAGGACTACTTTGGTTTTCATTAATCTTAACCACCTGGGAACGGTTGGTCAGGTAAGATTTGAAGATATCAAGGGCACTGCCAGTGACACCAATGTCATTTAGTTTCTTTAGTAAGAGTTCGTGACTTATTGTGTCAAAGGCTTTTTTTAAGTCTATGAAAATTCCTAATCCTATTTGCTTCTTGTCGATACTTAGTTTAATCTTGGTAATTAGATCCACTGTTGCAGAAAGTGTGTTTGATTTAGGCCTAAAACCGTATTGTTTTTTATAAAGAAAGTTTTGCTCTCTAAGGTGTTCATCGAGGCGGTTGTACAAAACTCGTTCAAAAATTTTTGATAGAACCGGTAATACAGAAATAGGACGATAATTTCCTGGGTCAGACTTACTTCCATTTTTATAGATGGGGCTAACTTTGGCAATTTTGAGGCTGTCGGGAAAAGTTCCAAATTCTAAATTTTTGTTTATACAATTTGTTAGTTTATCTAGTATTAAGTCTTTTACGCATTTAATTGATTTTGTGTTTATACCGTCTAAACCAGCGCTAGAGTTTAGTTTCAAGTTATCAATTATTTTTCCTATTTCATTAATTGTGCATGGTCTTATTTGTGAAAGTGTGTGCAAGGTTGTAGTTTCTCGTGTTCCTCTAGTGTGGGTTAAATTGTTATGGTATTGATTAGGGATTTGACTAGCCAGAACTGATCCAATGTTAGAGAAGAAGTCATTAAAACATTCACAAATGTCAGTCTGATTAGTCAGAACTCCAGATGGCATTACGAGTTTAGTCGGTGCTGGTGATTCTCTGACCTTATTTCTAGACAGATCGTTTATCAGACTCCACATTTTCTTTGGGTTTTTCTTGCATTGATCAAAAGCATTTAGGTAATAAGCACTTTTTGTTTGTTGTATATGTTCATTGACTTCATTTCTTTGATTGATAAATTTTTTCTGCAATAGTTGATCATCTACTTTTTTTTTGTGCATGTTCCATAGTACGTTTCTTCTATTTATTAGATTTATAATTGTTTTGTTTATCCAATCTTGTCTGGGTGGATTCAATATTTTATATTTTGCTATTTTACTTCTATTGATACTGAATAATAACTTTTGTTCAAGTAGTTGGTATATATCGTCTTCATCGGTGTTATTCCATTCTCTCACAATATTGTGCAGTTTTTCATAATCTATGGCTTCATACTTTACTCTTCTAGGCGGTTCTGGTATATGTTTTTTAATTTCAAAGTATATTTGATTATGATCCGACATGGCAGTCGCAATTACAGCTAGATGGAACTTGACATCAGCAAGGTTTGTGCAGACATGGTCAATTATAGTTTTCGTTGTGGCGGTTTCTCGGGTGCAATAGCTCTCCTCGACTTTGTTTAGAAGTCTATAGCCACTAGTTTGAAGTTCTTCTTTGTATCTAGAAGTTGTCTGATCCAAATTCAGCACATTGATATTAAAATCGCCAAGTATTATTACTCTTTTCCGCTTTTGCAATTGCTTGGTGAATGTTTCAAGAAAGTTTTTGAAATTAGAAGCGTCGGGTTTACGATAGATGCCAGCAATATCGAGGGAATATTTTTCAAGATGAATCCATAAGTAGTGGTTATCATTCAGGCATAGTTCATCGATTAAGTGGTGTTTTAGGTTATTATGAGCAAAAATTGATACGCCGCCACCTCTTGCGCAGTGTCTGTAGTTGTAGTAGTGTGTATATCCAGGAATTTGAAGTCTTCTAGCTTCATCATCAGTTTTTATCCATGTTTCAGTAAGTACAATAATGTGTATGGTACTACTAAATGATTCCACTACACATTTTAGTTCATCCATTTTCCCTGGTTTCACGATACTGCGTACATTTGCATACAAAAATTTTATAGATTTACTGCTCGTGGTAATGTCGTCGTAGTTTTCAGTTATTTGGTAAGTTATAATGTCTTTTTCCTGAGAGTTTTGGTTGTTACTGGTGTCTTTTAACGTCAGTTTTTTGCAGGCGTTTTAATTATTTTTGGCACACCTCTTACATACTTGATTTTTAAGTTATTCTCGCCATTTTCAGATCGGGACTTAATTTCATCCTTAAGATTTTTCAAAAAATCTTGTTGCTGTGGTGTCTGATCCGAGTATATTTTGATGTTGTCACTGTTAACAGCATTTTTGCCACGTAAGATAGATATTGCCGTTTCTGATGATTTGAAGCATACTTTTATCGGACGATTTTTGTTAGGGTTATACTTCCCGAGACGGAAAAGTTTCTCAGGCAAGCAGTTTACACCTGTCATCCTTATAATTTTAACAGCTTGGTCCATGTCCATATCTGTTCTTTCGTCTTTAGATGATGAGGCTGGCTCTTTTATTCCAACGATTATGACATTTTTGCTCCTTAGCTCTCGTTCTCTGACTTCCGTCATAATAGACTCGTATGCATCCGATGTTACAAGCGATGGTGGAGTGGATTTTGAGTTCTCCTTAATCATCTCAATTTCAGATTTAATTTTTTCGAGCTTTTTGTCAGTGACAATGGCTTTTAATTGTACTTCTGAAATGTCTGATTTCAGTATGTTTTGTTCTTTAGCGAGATTGTTTAAAGTAATTTTTATATCATCCACTTTTTCCTTAATTGTAGAAATATCCTCACTTACTTTATCCATAAATTCTTTTTGGTTGGTTGTGATTGTGGCCATCATTTGCAATATTTGTTTTCGAAATTCGCCTAGTTCCTCCTTAATGTCGTCGGTAAACTTTCGCTTATTGCGGAACGTAACTTGATTAGGGCTGTTCAGATTTGGTTCTGAGCCACTTAGGCCACTTCCAGGAGGTGATCGTTTCGCACTCATGATCTGTGTCACAAATACTACTCGATGGCAAGTTGCGACAACTATTGAGTGAATGATTAAAAAAGTATGAGCCTGTCTCTTTTCCCCGAGGGGGTGAAGAGCGGTTACCTTGCTCGTATGTTGAGTTTCTTCGCGTTAGAGGTTGTAAAATTCCACTGTTGGTTCAGTTGACTTAGAAACTTGAGTAACACAAATAAGTATTATATTCGGGTGTTGGGTTTTTTAAGTAACTTTTATATATTTCGCAAAAAATATTTTAGCACGTCTGCACTGTACGCGGTCCGCAGACGAACAGTAGTTGACTACGGAACCCTAAAAAGGTGATCAACAGGAGTTCCTTTCAGCTCTTTGAAGCTTAAACAAACATGATCAGGCGCAAATCGTCCTACATACATCCCTTTGGTCTTAAGGTCCTATAAATGTACAGACTAGCCACTTGTATTCTTAGGAACAGGGAGCGATAACCTGCAGTTATTTGTAAGAAAGCTGTAAAAAATAAAAACAGTTTTGGCAATACAGTTGTACATATTATGTCAAGCGATAACTTCGACTGTGAGACTGGTTTTCATGATGAAATCACTGTCGTCCATGTTGTACAGTACATAAACCTGATCTGTCATCATCATCAGCCTTTATTGGTCCCACTGCAGGGACACATGCCTCCTCTCTAGGAGAGGGATGGGCTATAATACGCGTGCCCAGTGCAGATTGGTAAAACATACATGATCAGACATAGACCACTTATATTCCACCACTTACTGTTAAGTTCCAAGTAATAAGGGCAATTGAGAGAGAAGGCCTATGTCCAGCAGTGGACGTCTTTCGGCTGAAATGATGAATAAGGGCAATTAGCACAAAATTCAGACTACAGACTGCAACAGAAAGCTTCAAGACGTACTGAAAGAGACTTTTTTTAAAGCTTTTTTTGGTTTCAATTCAGACAATCAGTACAATAAAATAGTAAAGACCGATTTTCTTCAAATGGAACTTTTAACATGAATTATAGCAAATTGTCCACACTGTTGTAAAAAAGCGACTAGACATTATTTCGTCATTTTGATTCGATTTAAAACTTTAAGTACAAAACAGATCGTATTTTCAGCCTTTCCCCTTCTTACAAAGGAAAACGAACAGTGAGCAAAAGCTCCGATGCACACCCCACGGAAACGTACGCGGTTACCCACAGGGAACCACAGAACCACCTTGTTACGAAGTCGGGAAACTTATGTTCACCCGGGTTTTTAAATAAGATTGTGAAACACGTTTACGACTAGCTACTGAATAATTAAGTGGGAAAGAACTTTCAAGGCTAAGGTGAGAAATAATAAGGTCTGGTTTTACGTGGGAATTATTCATTTACTTATGTAGCTACAAATATATTTATTAATTTACTAGGGTTTCTTTGTGAGGTAGGAAAAAAATGTAAAAAAAAAACTAGATTTAATTCCCAAAGTGTATGGTAATTCCAACTTCACTTCTTCTCGTCTTGGTTCATCACCACTGCTCTCAAAATAATTAAGAAAGAACCAACAAGTAACTCTATCAAAGCCCCAGAAATCAGAATATTCTGATTATGTTCAATAATGAATTCCATACTAGGCTCTTAGAGTATGATGACATAAGCTGACTTCATTATCAGATCCTCAGTACCATGCGCAATCTTTTGGGCTCATTAAAATAAAACTCGAGAGGTTTATTATTAGACATTGAAATATTCCACTACCCATCTCTTGGCTCCATCATCGGATTCTCCACATCAAGTGCTATATTGAAGTCATCAAAACAAATAAAAGCCAATAAGGGTTTACTAGAAGCCACTGAGGAGTTACACTATCCACCTCAAGGATCTATTTTTAGACCCTCAATACCAAATCCCAGTGTGTTGGATTTAATTATATCAATAAAAAGTTCCACTGTCTACCTCCTGAATCCATGATCAGATCAGTTCCAAAATACCAAAGTATAGTATTGTCATCCGAATTTCATATACATACTAAGTTTTAATCCGATACGACATTAAGAAGTAGGTTAAAATTAACTTCCAAGGTTTGATTACGTTGTACAAGTGAAGTTACTTGATATAGGTAATCATATTATTCAAATTAAATTTAAATTTTCCATATTTTTTCTAAGCAGGACTATAGAAATGGTTCTATGTTAGGCGAGCCTATCACCTTGAAACGAGGACAAATCTTGACTCCATGGCTGTTTCTAGAAAAATCTAAAAAACTAATAACACATTGTTCTACCCGAGCGTCGAACTCACGTTACTTAGGTACTGTGTTCAACTCAGTACCTAAGTAACGCTTGTGACGGAGTACACTGAGTAGACATAAGATTCAGCTCGAAAATACGGTGAAAAATACTGGGAAAAGTTTTGATTACTTATTAGTGAAATGAAATGTCACTTATCTAACTTTGAATTTAAAACTTGCATAAAATTACTTATTTGTGAAACATATTATTACCTTAATATTGTTCTTTGTATCAAAAACTTGTTTGTGACGTGATCAATATGACTACCTCGTTGGTCTAGTGGTCGCAAGTGAGATTGCTGAGCATGAGGTCCCAGGTTCGATTCCCAGGTCGTACAAAGTGTTATTGGGTTTTTGTGTTGGGTTGTGCAGAGCAAACTTACGCCAACACCGCGGAATAGCATCTAACCTACTCTAACTTAGTTGGGACTGGTACCTACATCTAATTAACTTTTTGGTGCTCAAAATAGTTCCTTACTTGCCACTTCTAACTTAAACTGCAAGTGTCAAGTGCCAACCTCTACGGGGAGTAACTTTCTTTATAAGAAAATTTTCTTCCTCCACTTAAACTAAAGTCCTACTGCTATCACTATTTGCATAACAAGAGAGGTGATGAATGAACGTAATTTTCTTTTGACAGATAACTGCGGTTATTGGTTGTCTCACTTTCGCCATTGTACGTTTACGTGCCCAAATAAAAGCCCTGAACGGGCAATAGATCAAATTGGATTTAATAGACTTGTTTCCTGTCCTGCGATGGAGATATCTTTGGCTACAAAACAAACAGTGTGAGGCTTGTGCGAGCCATTTTAATAAACAGACATTGCGTCAACAAATCTGTTGACTTACGGACTTGTTGGTCCGCCGTATACCAGCAAATAAGAAGTTGATTGAATAAAACTTGACTAACAGAAGGTCGACGTACAAATTGTCACTCTTGAATTCAAGCTATTACACGTTAAGATCACCTCAGCAACAGCTTTTAAGTTAGTTACTCCCAAAGTTTTAAAATAAAAAGTTTTTTAATATCCCTCAACGAACAATTAAAACATCAAACGCGTTTAAATAAAAATGGTCCTTGATTGGAGTGTACCGTACAATATTTACAAAGTACCTACAATAAGTTTAAAACTTTCAAAAAGTTCGGTTTGCGAGTTAAATTTCAAAGGAGTCTCCCAGATTGTTCAGTATGATAATTTAGTTGTAATAAAAAACTTGGGAACTGCTAAGGTGTGGGTATAATGAGGTCTCGCTGAGATCGATCGCCGTCGGAGGCCGATGCGGTACACCCAACCATTTCGCAAACAGCTCGCTTTCCCAAGGTGAACACTACATGAACGTTTTTACGTTGAAACTGTTCAATGTCAGAACGACCGCAGAACTAAATTGGTCACAATATTAAGCTCAGGTCACACGCAGACGCCGTAATTCAGTGTTTAAACATGCCAAGGATTAAGTTGGCTCACACCGATGCTATCGTTGGCTCTTGAAAGTTGAGGAATGTGTGTGTTAGGTAACGTAAGTTTGTTGTGAGTGTTGGTGAAGTTTGTGGGTTGGACTTACCGCTTCCGAGGCTGACGGCGAGGCCGACGGCGCTCTCCTTCCAGCTCGTTGTCCAGGCCGCGACGCCGCGGCCCTGGGGCCCCACGACGACGCTCCAGCTTGCGGTCGGGCGTCCCTCCTTCTCCAACGTCCTCTACTACGGCCACTCTAGGCACGCACTCATCTTCTTCTATTGGTTTAGGTGTCTGCGGTGCGCCCATCCGAAGATGGCGTTGTCGCCACCACAGCACCCACGAGCTGATGTTATCGCGAATCTTGAATATGAGTGGTCCAGCTTCGGTAAATTCGACGGCTTCACGTCCACGGTATCTATTTCATATTTCAAAACGATTCAGACTTTCTCTCATCATACCCTAACTTAGGTCTAACCAAGGCAGCTGCAGTGTAAGCAGACGATAAGCGATGATTGCTTAATGACAGCTATGCGTTCTTGCGGTGAACCCATCGAATGAATTGGAACGGAATCATTTTCTCGAACAGTTTTTATCACACGATTTCAAGCAAAGCGTTCACTACTATGTTGTAAAAACTTATAAAAATTGGCAGGAATGTGGGGGCAGTAAAGTTGGTGGTAGTTGCTACATTATTTTAACGTGCCGGCGCTTTTTCTGGAGGTAGCCATGGCGACGGCTTGGCCTTCAGTCGCGGTGTCGACATGCCGTGCGCGCTGAGAGCGGTGCAAAGCGTGCGCGGAGGCTCGAACTCAACAGATAGCAAGCCGGCAAAACGTTACGTAACTAGTTCGTACCGGGCGCACTGCGTGGTAACGCGACGACGCCGAGCGTGCGATTGCGGAGCCTCCGCTATACCGTCGCGAGCCGCCCGCCTAGTCCGCCGCCCGCCCGCCCTGCTCCCTCGTAGCCCCTCTACCTGTTACCGCGCTATTGTCCTTACTAAATCATTTTTTGGTGAAAGTTTTCCGGAAAGATTAGTTTTTAACTCTTGCTAGACGTTGCCATGTATTGCAGTGATCGTAAATAAGCCGCATCGGCGTGGTGTCCGGAGATACCGGAGAGAGTAGGCAATAATGTTCTTATTGGGTCAAACGTGCGATCTCAAGGTCGCACAGAGAACATTCACTTCGATTTAGTTTACGAGTTCTCTTAACAACCTGACGTGTATAATATTGGACGCAATGCGTAATAGTTCACTTAGATAATGTTCTAATGACTTTAGAATGTCAGTAAGTAAGGCAAGTATTTAGGCAGCTAATTAACCCCGACATCACATTTACAGTAGTATTAGTTTATTAAGCGAATACGACGAAGATTTGATCAGAGAATTAAACTCATACCATAGAGACGTTCACCATAAACTTGCAGAATTTATTACAAAGTGATCTAAATCTCACACACATCGTGACATCGTGAGAGTCGCGGGCAACCGGTGGATGCAAACGGCAGGCTGCCGATCTTTATGGCGTTCTATGGGGGAGGCCTTTGTCCAGCAGTGGACGTCTAATGGCTGATGATGATGATGATGATGATCTAAATCTAGCCATTACTTCCCAATAAATAATGGTTAATTCTTAGATATCTTATTTTTCATAGTTACATATTTTCTGAAGCTGTTTAAAAACATTTGCGTCTGATAATTATAATCTCATGTGGATGCGGTGACGATGGAAGGTACAACTCCTCAACGGTTAGGAGTTGAAAGAAAATTCCTTCAAAATGATACGTACTTATGGACCGATAGTTGTATTCTTTCAGGCTTCCGTCGAACCGACTTTAAAAAAAACGAAGTTCTCAATTCGTTGAATTTTTTTGTGTATATTCACCGATTACTCGAAGACGCCAGTACCGATATAATTTTTTTTATTTTGTTAGAAAACAGATCTTCCAAGAGTGGTACCATAGTAAGGAAATCAGAATCTGATAATGTCATCCTAAAGAAATCGAGGGTAACCCTAAAATTTTTTAGGCAGGTATTACGTGTTTCGTGCTTAATAAAAAACTTTTCAAGTATTCGCACCTAGCAGTCATCACTTCATGTTAATGAGCTGATGATGGAAGGTATAACTCCTCAACGGTTAAGAGTTGGAGGATAATTCTTTAATAAAATATTATGGGGTCGTATATATTGTTGTATTCTTTCAGGTTATCTAGTTGAGCTATTTCTGGAAGTTAGTTGGAAGCGATAATAAAGAAATATTGAAGGTTAAGGATTAGGTTTCTTGGTTGAATGTTAAATGGGTAGTAAATATTTGTAGAGAATAATTATTACAACTAAAAATGCAATTATAGATCATTTTTGAAAAAACAAAAACGATTTCAAAACCACAAAAATGTGAAAAAAATGCAAAAGAACTAAGGGCGCCTTCAAATATGCCGCGCGGTGGCAGCGTGGCTGCAGCGCTGCAGCCGCGCTGTTTTGTTAATCCTTAAAAATAAAGCACGCGCGACTGCAGCGCTACATCCGCGCTGCGGGTGTGCGGTTTTAAATCCGCGATTTTTATATGGATTTACAAAGCAGCGCGGCGGCAGCGCTGCAGCCGCGCTACCACCGCGCGGCTGTTTGCGGCTAATTTGAAGGCGCCCTAAATCGAACAAACAAATATCACCGACTTCAGAAGCAGATTTCTCTTCTGAAGTTTATTTTCACTTTTTTGTATTTTTGTTTTTATTAAATATTATTCAATTCAATATTATTAACGTAAAAATCATTAACCGTATTTTTTTTTTTCTTAAACGGATTTAAGGCACAAGATTAAACATTATGTTTTATTACATTTTTACAAATTAATTTCTTCTGCTGTCATACAAACATTAAATGTATTTTTTTATGACTGCATTTAAATCGATTTAGTAAAAAAAAAAATTAATGCATTTATCATCTTTTCGCAGTAAGCAGACAAATTACGAGATTAGGAACGTTTAATACATCTTAAAAATCAGAAGTCACCGGGTTGTCCATGTTCCAGAGCTGACCAATCCTGTTTCCTCCGACACTGTTTTGTTTTCCCTCGTTGATACGTCGTCGTGCAGCAAAGGTCTGAGTGCTAAGTGTAATAACTACTGTATATTGATAAGGTAGGTTCTTAATCATTATAAAACAACAAGGCACTGGGTGTTCCATGTTTCAGAGCAACACCCCTAATGTTTTCCCCGACACTGTCTTCATGAGCACTTGTCTTGTTTTCCCTCGTTGATACGTAGTGCAGCAAAGGTCTGTTCGTAGTTATTACTTGAGCTACTAACAAGAAAAAACTACAAAAGCAAACTGACTTGCACTGACATTTGATTCACCGATGAGTGCTAATTACTGCTGATCCTATTTAACACAACTATTTAATAAGAGAAGCATACATTAGTTACTGCATATACTAGGGTATATGCATGCTGCATATGCATGGTGTTCCATGTATTCACTGATGAGTCCTAATTACTGCTGAATAATGATTCAATTACAATTATTTAATAAACAATCCTATTAAATACAACTATTTTATAAAAGCAGCATATAAATAGTTACTGCATTTACATGATTAGGTAGGTTCTAAAACATCTTCAAAACAACAAGACACCGGGTTTTCCATGTTTTGGAGCTGACTAATCCTAATGTTTTCCCCGACACTGTCTTCATGAGCACTTGTCTTGTTTTCCCTCGTTGATACGTGGTGCAGCAAAGGTCTCATCGTTAAAGTAGTTTGTACTTGAGCTACTAACAAGAAAAAAACTACAATAGCAAATTGACTTGCACTGACTACATTTGATTCACCGATGAGTGCTAACGACTGCTGATCCTATAGTTATAATTATTTTATAAGAGAAGCTTAATTATAATAATATAATTAGTGTAACATTATTATGTAGGTTCTAAAATATCTTAAACACTACAAGGCACCGGGTGTTTCATGTTCCAGAGCTGACCAATCCTAATGTTTTCACCAACACTGTATAGATATGACGACTTATCTCGTTTTCCCTCGTTGATAAGTAGTGCAGCATAGGTCTGTTTGTTAAGGTAATTCATTACTTGAGCTACAAACAAGAAAAAACTACAATAGCAAACTGACTAGCACTGACATTTGATTCACCGATGAGTGCTTATTACTGCTGATCCTATTCAACACAACTATTTAATAAAAGAAGCATACATAGTTACTGCATATACTAGGGTATATGCATGGTGCATATGCATCGTGTTCCATGTTTCAGAGCTGACCACCCCTAATATTTTCTTTGACACTGTCTTCATGAGCACTTGTCTTGTTTTCCCTCGTTGATACGTGGTGCAGCAAAGGTCTCATCGTTAAAGTAGTTTGTACTTGAGCTACTAACAAGAAAAAACTACAATAGCAAATTGACTTGCACTGACTACATTTGATTCACCGATGAGTGCTAACGACAGCTGATCCTATTAGTTATAATTATTTTATAAGAGAAGTATATAAATTATAATTACTGTAACATTATTATGTAGGTTCTAAAATATCTTAAACACTACAAGGCACCGGGTGTTTCATGTTCATCATCAGCCTATAATGTTCCCACTGCAGGGACTCAGGCCTCCTCTCTAGGAGAGGGATGGGCTATAATCCACCACGCGGGCCCAGTGCGGATTGGTAGATGTCACATGTCTTCGAATTTTTTGGTTCTAAGACATGCCGGTTTCCTCATGATGTTTTCCTTCACCGTTTTGAGAGCAGTGGTGATGAAATAAATTACACAAAGTAATGTGCCTGACTGGGATTCGAACCCACGACTCACTGTTCGTAAGTCGGGGCCGCCACCATTGGGCCACCACTGCTCTTCATTTCATGTTCCAGAGCTGACCAATCCTAATGTTTTCACCAACACTGTATAGATATGAGGACTTATCTCGTTTTCCCTCGTTAATACGTGGTGCAGCATAGGTCTGTTTGTTAAGGTAATTCATTACTTGAGCTATTAACAAGACAAAAACACAATAGCAAACTGACTTGCACTGACATTTGATTCACCGACGAGTGCTAATAACTGCTGATCCTATTTCGCACAACAATTAAATAAGAAAAGCATACATTGTTACTGCTTATACATGTTTATTTAGGTTCTAAAATATTTTAAAAACAACAAGGCACCGGGTGTTCCATGTTTCAGAGCAACACCCCTAATATTTTCCACGACACTGTTTCTAAGAGCACTTGTCTTGTTTTCCCTCGTTGATACGTAGTGCAGCAATGGTCTGTTCGTTATAGTAGTTTGTACTTGAGCTACTATCAAGAAAAATCACTATAGCAAACTGACTTGCCCTGACTACACGTCTTGTTTCACCGATGAGTGCTAATTACTGCTAAATGATGATCCCATTTAATAGAGAAGCATAATATAATTTTACTGTGTACACATGATTAGGTAGGTTCTAAAGCATTTTAAAACAACAAGGCACTGTTTTTAACCAACACTGTATTGCATAACTTGTTTTTCCTCGTTGATACGAAAGTAGTTCGGAAAAAGTCTGTTTGTTAAGGTTATTTCACTTGAGCTACTAACAAGTCAAAATCACAATACCAAACTGACTTGCACTGACTACATTTGATTCACCGATGAGAGCTTATTACGGCTGAATGCTGATCTTATTAAATACAATTGTTTTTTAAGAGAAGCTTATATTATAATTACTGTAAAATTATTATGTAGGTTCTAAAACAGCTTAATCACTACAAGGCACTGGGTATTTCATGTTCCAGAGCTGACCAATAATTCTTATGTTTTCACAAACACTGTATTGATATTATGAGGACTTGTCTTGTTTTCCCTCGTTGATACGTAGTGCAGCAATGGTCTGTTCGTTAAAGTAGTTTGTACTTGAGCTACTATCAAGAAAAACCAGTATAGAAAACTGACTTGCACTGACTACACTTGTTTCACCGATGAGTGTTAACGACTGCTGATCCTATTTAATATAATTATTTAATACTACATAATTATACATGATAGGGTAGGTTCTAAAACATCTTAAAAACAACAAGGCACCGGATGTTCCATGTTTCAGAGCTGACCAATCCCAATGTTTTCACACCGTCTTCATGAGCGCTTGTCTTGTTTTTCCTTGCTGATACGCAGTGCAGAATAAGTCTGTTTGTTATGGTGTTTATTACTTGAGCTACTAACAAGACAAAAACACAATATCAAACTGATTTGCACTGACTACATTTGATTCACTGATGAGTGCTAATTACTAATGAATGCTTATCTAATTTAATACAATTATTTCATAAGAGGAGCATTTAAAGGTAAACTCACCAATAACTGACCACTTTCATTAATTGACCACTATCCACTTCAACTGCTTATATTAAGAGTTTTTCACACAGTACGCAATTTATGATTTATTATTCATACTACTTATCTAAGTAGCTTTCATTGCAGTAACATATTTTTTCCACTATGACACTAGCGCCAATAATATCGACCATTTTGTGGCAGTTGGTGTTCGTGATCTGACAATTATGGTAAATCATTACAAAATTCTGAACGTAATGCTTACGCCCTTTTTACTGTTCAGGCCTTGTATTCAATTTTCGTGAGTAGATAATTCTTTAATTAAGGCTCTTTTTGAACTACGGAAACTAAACATTTTTTTTCTATAATTTCTCTTCTATGGTCCGCTTAATCTCTTTTGATTGATCTGTTGGTTTCCTTGAATAATTTATTTAGTTATTTTCTCATTTCCTGGGACTTGTTCTTTGTGTACTTATGTTCTGTTCTTCTGTGGATAAAATTTTGTGTGTGTTCGCTAGTGATATTTTCTTTATTTTTATAGTTGGCTTTGTCATCCACTTTAAGAGTTTTTGTGATAGCTTCTTCCAGTTTGTCACTAAAAGATTGCACTGTATTATTTTCCTTAAGAAAATCTTGTAATATCGGTAAGGTCTTGTTTAGATTTTTTATGTAGTTCTTTCTCTCATTTATGGACTTGTATAGTTTTGAATATTCTTCTGCTGATTTTAGGTTTTTGAATTTTTATAGAGCCTCTCAGAATCCTGTGGTCAACTTCTACATTTGTTACGGATTTTGGGTTGGGGCTCAGTAATAGGCTCAGTAGGCGACTCGGCCTCTGTAACTCGCCCGATCCGGTCGAGACAGGAATTTCACTGTTATTAATATTTTCGAGTGGAAAGTCAATTTTATTTTATTTTATTATGTTTTATGGTCAGGTGATAGCCATGTCCATTTTCTGGAACTTTTCTTTTGAAAAAATGTGTTCATCACTGCCAGCTTATTCTGATATGCGTATTGTATAGGCCGTATCCTATTTAATGAATGAATTTTTTTTTTTGTTTAGCCGTTATGTCCCACTCCTGAGCAAAGGCCTCCCCCCATTCTTTCCACTTCTTCCGATGGTGTGCTTCTTCTCGCCAGTTGGTCAGAAAGACATCCAAGGAATGAAAATGAAAATGAATGAATTAAATTGAATTAAACGGTAGTCGTTTAATTCAATTTAATTCATTTCTTTAATTTAGACAAAAATCGCTAGAATTATTATTAGTAAGCACTTAATTCATCAAAGACACTTAAAAACCGAAAAATACACACCCACAATATTAAATTCTAACTTAATTTATCTTCAATATTTAGGGTTCCGTATTCAACATGGAACCCATAAAGTTTCGCCATGTCCGTCTGTCTGTCTGTCTGTCCGTCCGTCCGCTCTATATCTCAAACACGACTGTACTAGAAAACTGTAATTTGGCTTATACAAATGAGTTACACCGGCAAAGTGGTAAAATAAAATTTTGAAAATTAAAGTATCTCAGCACAGAGAAAGTGGGGACGATTTGGTTCTCGTTATAAGAGCTATTGCTTAAACAGTTTTTGTATATTTTGTAAAATAAGTCCTTAAAAACGTGTTCACATATTTTTCTATCAATCCAAAGAGATTTTTTCCAATCATAGATTGACCATAGTGCAGGGCTGTCGTCAACACAGATAACGTATGCAGTCCAAGTGAATGCGCGGGAAATTCAAATTAAATGAAGATTATGAGAGCTTCATTTACATAATTATTTACTTAAAAATACGTCACAATGGGAGGCAATGGCAGCGGACCGGTCACTGTGGAGGCATACCGTGAGCACTAAAGGTGTTTGAGTTTGAAAGGCGACGTAGAGAAGAGCTGTGAACGCACTTTCACGGCAAAAATTGGCTATGTCAGTCACCAGAGAGCACACCAGCGATGCTCTTAATAGACAAATCCAAGTCGCTGTGGTCGAAATCGGTCGGGATCATCCTAACTAATATTATAAATGCGAAAGTAACTCTGTCTGTCTGTCTTTATGTCTGTCTTTGCTTCACGCCTAAACTACTGAACCGATTTGTGTGAAACTTGGTACAGACATAGTTTGGAACTTGAGAAAGGACATAGGATATATAAACCAAAAAATACCAAAAATCCAAAAAAAAAAAAAAAAAAAAAACTGCCGGAAGTCACTATTCCACGCGAACGAAGTCGCGGGCAAAAGCTAGTATATACATATAAATATCTTCGAACTGCTTGATACTACCACGTATTATTGCAATACAAAATGTTAGTTTACAATTATGTTTAAACTTCTTCAATTGGCTTCCCAAATCAGCGAGCGAAAGTTTAATAAACAAGAGTGCAAAGAAACCAACGTTTTGTTTTCACCCGGCAAAATTGCAGTTTTCATATCAAAACATGATTGGTATTCATGCAATCAAAACACCTGAAGATCAAAACAATGACTTATTTGAAGAGACTTTTGTTATGACGGTTTTCTGCATAAGTAAAGCATAGTGCTTCTTAGAGACTATTGCTCGGGGATCTATTGTCAACACTTTTCATTTTTATGAACCAAACGTGTATCATCATCATCATTTCAACCGAAAGACGTCACTGCTGTACATAGGCCTCCCCTAATTGTCGCCGCATTGACAGCTAGGTCCCGTGCATCTCGCATCCAGTGGATCCCCGCAACCTTTACCAAGTCATCGGTCCACCTAGCAGGAAGCCTTCCAACGCACCGGCTTCCGGTTCGGCCATCCGTTCTGCGAGCAATGTGCCTTGCCCATTGCCACTTAAGTAAAATCCAGAACAAATTATTGGATGCTTAAAAGTATATTAAGATGTCTTAAAAGGACAGGCCATGGTGTCTGAGGCTGTCGACAGCTTCACCGCAGTGTGACCGATGCGGAGCAACAGTAGGTGTGCAGAAGCGTAGACTCGTAGCGATCCGGATGGATGAGCCATCCGTCATAGTGGCAATGGTGGAGTGCCTGAAGCCACAAGCCCGACTCCCACTCCCCCACAGCCAGCAGACGGGCACGCTCCACAGTATTGATTGACGTGCTTAAAAGGGTAAAACTGCAGAGCGGCTCGTCCCAGCGTCTTTTGGAGGACAGGTTGTCGTGTAAATCCGTATTGGGACAACCCATTTTCCAAGCGTTTATTTAATTTATTTATTTATTAGGTACACCAACAGCAAAAGCGTTCAACGCATCGGTCAAAAACGGTACTTCAAAGTCAACCAGTGATGAAGACAGAATATTCCTTGTTAATTTTTCGGTACCTAGTATTAACTAGGTTGTGGAGGTCTGATAGGCAGTCGCTCCATCTAAAATACTGGTATTCAGCTGCATCCGGTTAGACTGGAAGCCGACCCCAATATAGTTGGGAAAAGGCTAGGCAGATGATGATGATGACCGAACATCGAGGAGAGGAAGGCTGGTAAATAAATACTTTGTTTTTTTTACAAATTACTCTTCTGAAACCCGTAGTGATTGAATTTTTTTTTTTTTTATAGCCTACATTGTGTCCCACTGCTGAGCAAAGGCCTCCCCTTTCTCTTTCCACACCTCTCTATCATGTGCGATCTCTGGCCATTTTAATCCCGCAAACATGATTAGATCGTCACGCCACCTTCGCCGCGGTCGACCCCGACGGCGCCGTCCTTCCTCAGGCGTCCAGTGAGTGAGGATCCTTGCCCATCTCTCCGGGTGCATCCGTGCTACGTGGCCTGCCCACTCCCACTTCAATTGAAAATATTTTTGATTGAAAATACCATGAAAATACCATGTTTAAAAAACCTATTGTTATGGGCTGGTCATAAAAGGGATTTTTAATAACCAAACGCAAATGTCGCGTGACTTTTATACGGACACGCGCACAAAGTTGTTTAAATCGCTATTGTTTGGCTATGAGAACTGTGATACAATTCAGCACCGTCTAAGCTAATAGTCGTGTTATGTTTGTGAAAGATGACAAAGGGCCGGACTTCACAGAAGCAGAAACGAGACAAGAGGAGAGGCGTTGTAAACCACAGTTATCGTCTCCGCTTAGCTTAAGTAGAAACACTACCATTTCCACTAAACCTAATCAAAAGTTGACGAAGACATAACGCGTCAAAGATCATGAAGGCTTGATACAACGACGATACGTGAAAAAAGAAAAAAAATAATTACGTGTCAAATATATTTCAGAAATCAGTTTTATTTTGTCAAATAACCTATTGTTGAGGCCCTCCGCACTCAGCAAAGACGAGAAGAGACGTAAGCGGTGCAATGCGAGTGCTGGAGGCATGCGATAAGTGGTGTAAGTGGCGTCTGGTGAGCGGTGTGCTGCGAGAGGCCTGCAATTTTAGTTTATTAGTTTTAAATTGAATAATGATGTTTTTTTTCTTGTTTTGTTCAATTTTTCATTTCATTTAGATTTAGTAGTATTTGACAAACTATGTCTGTTTTTCTAGTTTTGATCAATAATTTTATTGTAATTAATTTTTTTTGGTTTTGGTTTTTTTTAAAGGTTGTGCCACACTATGAATTTCTCCTGTATTTTGGATGCGTTCACAGATATTTTTTATGTCACATAATATGTACACAAATACCCAGACCCGAAACAACTGACTGTAGGCCATACAAATATTAATTGTTCCGTGCGGGTATCGAACACGTAGCGCGGCAGTCAACTGCTTGAGTCACGGGGCCAAACGTGCCGTACTTTTTAACCGACTTCCAAAAAGGAGGAAGCTATTTGTGTGTATTTAATTAATAGTACTTAATACTTTTTATGTATTTTCACCAATTCAATATCTCCGTCAATTATTGTAGTCAGATTTACAAAATTCTTTTAGTACCTATTCAAAACAGTATAAGTACTTCCGAAGTGGTCCGATTATTACCAAAATTTTATCAAAATCGGTCGATTGGATTTTAAAAAATCATTAAAATAAATACAAAGTAAATATTTGTACTATAACTAAAACTGGATTTTTTTTGATTAACGATGTTTGTTTTTCTTGTTTTGTTTATTTTTATGACGTTGGCGATTATAAATAGGTAGGTATACGTAATGGATTTGATATTTATATTTTTATTTTTATCGATTTTAATTGGTTACATTACTGGGGAAGGACACGTAATTTATGTGTGTAAGAGATGGTATTTATGATTCGTTCTAAGCTAGGAACGCTATGTTTTTTACCCGCAAATCCCCGCCAACCTTGTGGCCGCACTTAAGCTAACCGACCATGGCCCACTTCAGACAGCTGTTGCTTTAGCGCATTTATGCCTTTTTGTACCACTTTCAGCTGTTTCAGCAATAAAAGATGTAGCAGAAGTTTTATAAACTTTCAAATTCACTGTTTATTGTTATCAACTCCTAAAACGAAAAATTTGTCAAGTTGTCAATTATTTTTTTTACACACTGAAATAGAATGAGACAAGGGCAGAAAGATGATGATAACATATTGAAGTAATAGTAGAAGTATTCAAAAGTAGTGATTAAATTATTCATTAATCTTCATTTAGTGGATGATGGCAAAATCTTCAGTGATCCCTCCCTTTTGTGGTGGCCTCGACAACAGCTCGATTACTACGGAATACGAAAGTATTGCAATAATATTAGCATGAATTTAAAAAAAAATGTTCTAAACGGAAATTATTGTTTAGTTTTGTATGTGAGTTCGGCTGTTCTTGTTTCTCGACTGACTTATTGGTCTAACATGGTAGTAAATCAGTCTCAATGGGGACTGAAAGCTTAGATCGCAACTCCGAACCTTTCAATTATTGTGATTTCCGTCTAAGAAGACTGGTGAACCGTATATTAATATGATTGTATTATACAGAGATTTAAGTTTGTAATAAATGTCGGAGTTGTGAAGTAACAAACATAAAAAATATAAGTACTAACAAATTGAAAACCTCCAGCTTTTTAAAGTCGATTATTATTCATGGTAACGGGACGCAGCGAGATTTAGTTAAATAAAGACATTATAGGCGTTTAAAGATTAAAACGTTGCAACAAAAATAGTGGACAACGGAAACCCGAAGAAAAAGTCTCAGTAACCTGGATCTTACTACGAATACATCTTTAATACCTGCAGGATATAAGTGAATTCATACCAATTACTGATTGTAACTAATGCCCCTCATCAACTCCCCCAATTCCTTCCATGTGCTCTTTTCCTGAGCCACCTCGAACCAGCCCTCGTGGTACGCGTCCAGATCGTATCGCCACCTCTTTCTGGGCCGACCCTGGCGGCGCTGTCCATCTTCCGGCAACCATCGTGTTCAGAGTTTCGCCTTCATTGTACAGTCGAACAAGCTAATAAGTATACAGCCAGCTAACTTGTATTTACTTTTAAGATTATACAGATACATTTAGAGACTGATGTCAAACGATACAGCGTTTGACATCAGTCGCTTAATGCGAAACACTTAATAAAACCAAATTACCATCAATATTTTCAGTGTTATAGAATTATAAAGATCTCTACCCTGTATACTTATTAGCTTGTTCGACTGTACATGCGGCTGACGTGACTAACTCAATCCTAGGCTAAAAAGAAATTAAGGTAACTTCATAATTATTATTACATAAAAAAAAAACGTTTATTTGTAGTTGGATGAGATTTGAATCAGCATTATCAGTAACATGGTGACAATGTTTAACCACAATAATAAACAGATACATCTTTGAAATTATTAATATTAATAACTTACCAAAGCGGCGAAATAAACCAGAAACCTTTTATAAATACATAAAAACATATTACTGGATTCTTCTGGAATGTACATGCTACAAAATAAGACTCGTAAATAAAAATATGATGGAAATTGCTATATAATAAAAATTTAAAATGCGCATAGTACTTAAGTGCTAAATTTCTCATTTAAAATTAACAAACAGAAGCTCGTATAAAAAAAATGTACAGGTAGCAAAATATTTTAAATACTTACACGGCGAGGTGCTATGCTTCATTTAGTACTGCCAGCTGTTTGCCATAAACTTCTGCGTCAATGATGTATGCAGTGAAGCATTTACAAATTTCAGCAACATCCAATGGGCAACACAGCAACTTAATCATTTGAAGTTGTGAAATTTGTGCACGCCACACTAACAAGTAGAACTAAATATGAAACAATTAGTACAACCACAAAGCACGGATACCCATGCACTTCGAAAGAGATACTTCGGCCTCGACACAAAGGGCTAAGTGCATGTTTACGTACAGGCGGGGCAGGGGTTATTTGATGATTTCCCAACTAGCAAAAAAAAAAGATTTCGTATTACCCAGTTCTAACTGGGTTGGTTGTAGAGCACCCAATGAATTGCAGAATTCCTCTAAAAATAATACACATTGTAGCTCACCTGCAACTACCGATTTATTATGAAGAACATAGAGCGGCTGATCATGATGTATGTAGCATATACAAATTTCAGCAACCCCAATGGGTCTAATTTAATCATTAGAGGTTACGAAATTTGTCCACACTAACAAGTAGAACTAAATCTGAAACAATTAGTACAACCACAAAGCACGATACCCAAGCACTTCGAAAGTGTAACCAGGGTTATCGTATTACCCAGACTATAATAACTAAGGGTTGTAGAGTTTAGATAATCGAACCTCTTCACCCAACAAATCGCATAATTCCTTCAAAAATAATACACTTATTTACACATTTATTATGAAGAAAATCATGCACCACACTATCTTCACATAACTATAAAGAAATATTTATAACGGACTAAAAATTTGGACTTTGAGGACCTTGGGTCATTATAACAAGGAAAAGTTTTACCATAACATATTCATTATGGTAAAACTTTCGCTGCCATCATCATCTGCCTAGTCTTTTCCCAACTATATTGGGGTCGGCTTCCAGTCTAATCAGATGCAGCTAAATACCAGTATTTTACATGGAGCGACTGCCTATCTGACCTCCACAACTAACTACGAATTTTTTACAAATTTTGTACATTTTTGAATATTCCTTACAAAAACAATAAAAAAACTTTTTAACAAAAAATAAAACCGACTACAAAAAAAAAACACAAAAAGTCAAAAATAAATCAGTTTCTGAAGTCGGTGACTTTTGTTTGTTTGATTTCATTTTTTTGCCACCGACTTCAGAAACTGATTTATTTTTGACTTTTTGTGTTTTTTTTTTGAAGTCGGTTTTATTTTTTGTTAAAAAGTTTTTATTTTTCACTTTTTAGTGGTTCACATGTTCATGGGTCATAATGTGGCCATTGTAGTATTTTTTTGAGTTTTGTTGATTTTTCAAAAACCGCTGGTCCGATTTCGATAAAAAAGTTATGGGACCATTTGGGAAGTATGCCCTTTCCAACAAAAAAAGAATTTTTCAAATCGGTTAGCAAGTGACGGAGTTATGCCCGAACAAACATAAAAAAAAAAACAAACATCCGAATTGAGAACCTCCTTCTTTTTTTAGAAGTCGGTTAAAAATACATTTAAAAATGTAAAAAATATCGGTATCGGGAACAGGGTCCAAGCTACCGGCGGTCAGGAGATTAGAGAAAGGAACCTCCTAACAATACGAGCCGTGTCCAGGAGTACCGCTTTCTACATCAAGCCCTTGATCCAGCTGCCTAACGACAGCCTATTATTAGGGTTCCGTAGTCAACTAGGAACCCTTATTGTTTCGCCATGTCTGTCTGTCCGTCCGTCCGTCCTCGCTTAATCTCGGTGACCGTTAGCACTAGAAAGCTGAAATTTGGTACCAATATGTGTATCAATCACGCCGACAAAGTGGTAAAATAAAAATTGGAAAAAAATGTTTTATTAGGGTAGCCCCCCTATATGTAAAGGGGGAAGTGTTTTTTTTTTAATTTCAACCGTAATGTGTGATATATTGTTGGAAAGGTATTTAAAAATGAATAGGGGTTTACTAAAATCATTTTTTGATAATGTCAATAATTTCGGAAATAATCGCTCCAAAAATAAAAAACAATGCGTCCCCCCCCCTCTAACTTTTGAACCATAAGTTTAGAAAATATGAAAAAAATCTGAAAAGTAGAACTTTATAAGGACTTTCTAGGAAAATCATTTTGAACTTGGATGGAAACAACAGATGGAAACAGCAGATAACCAATATAATTTGGTCCCTGAATCGTATGAGCGCCTATACAATCCAGAGGTCAAGTTTCATTGGCCCGTATTTCAAACAAAAAAAGAATTATTACTACGGAACCCTACACTGAGCGTGGCCCGACACGCTCTTGGCCGGTTTTGATAATACTAGCTTTTGCCAGCGGCTTTACCCGCTACTACTCGAAAATTATCCCACGGGAAGATAAAATCGGGATAACAACTATCCTATGTGTTAATCCAGGTTATAAACTATAAGTGTACTAAATATCCAAATCCGTTGAGTAGTTTTTGCGTGAAGAAATAACAAACATACACACACACACTCACTAAAACTTTCGCCTATAATATTAGTGTGAAATTATTATAAACATTTTTCTCAACACATAATCTTGGTGGATTCGGTTTCTTGCGAGTGACACTTATAATTATTAATCGTACTGTGCTCGTACTTGGCAAGAATTTATGTCACATAGGTACCTACTGCAAATAAAAATGCATTTTTTCCGCAAAAAGTTTAACCAACTTCTAAGACTCTGATCAATCTCTCAATTTGAGTAAAATTACATTGCATACGCAGCGTTGCAACCTACTCGTACAACTATTTTATTTTTATTAAAGCTTGCCAGCACTCAAAGCAATATAAATCTTAACCGTCAAGCCATTAGTCATAATTTACCGTTAAGTTTGCAAGGGGTAGTTTGCAGACCAAGTGGCTTGTAATAATAGTAAGAGAGCTTTTATTGCCAACTTCACATTACGAACAGTGAAAAGTGAGAGAAGCTCGAAGTTAAATTGACGGCACGGTTGGTGCAGTGGCTGAGTGTGTCGCGGGTTCGATCCCCGCTCGGAACATATATTTGTATGGCCTAGATAGTTGCTTCGGGTGTAGGTGTTTAGTTTGTGTATGTGAGTTTAAATGTTTGTAAACGCACCCACGATACAGGAGAAATTCCAAAGATTTAAAAAAAATGGGCTTTACCTCCATTTTTTTAAGTTAATTAAAAATATTCCAAAGGAACACGAGTAGATACATACAAGTATCATCCTTTTATTAACTCCATCTTTATAAAGAACTTGTAAAAATACTAAAACTCCATACCTATTACTATGTCCACCAGCAATAAAATCGATAGCCACAACAAGTTTCTAGAAATCGTGAACTAGTATTCCATTCTTTCAGTGGCGCATAAATAGACATTTCATGCTAAAAACTATTAAAATCTAAAAGTCATTTGCGTCAGACTGTCCTAGGTTAGGCTATGTGTGACGATGTCCTAGGGCGCCTGGTTACTATGTCAGGGATACTCGGTCCCGAGGTCACCCAGCCATGCAATCGGTACCAGTAAATATGCAGATATTTGTTTCCTCAGGTATAAAATAAAAGTCGATCGATATTGTTCTACTGACTTACTTGTAACACAATGTGTGTGGCATATAACATCACGCCTGCTATTCCAAAAGGGTGGACCAGAGGTTAACACTTAGGATGCAGTTTCAAATAATTATGGGGATGACCCTAATCTTGAGTATAACCTACTACTGAAAATTGTGCAAAACTGTTTGTGTGTTTTTGATTGGGAACTGTTGCCATCTCCTCGAAGGCAATAAACGACTACTTCATCTCGACGGGCTGATTCTACCATTTCTCTTCTTCCATCGGGAGACTAGACGTATTGCAGATTATCACCCATACCTTGTCGATGTTCCACACATTCGAACGAGGTGCTTTGCTAAATTTTTTATAATGTGCACCGCCAAGGAGTGGAACTCCCTACCTGCGTCGGTTTTCTCGAGTTCCTATAACCCCAATCTATTTAAGTCGCGAGTAACTTCTTCTAGGTAAGTTCGTTCCATCGTCGACCTCATCTCTCCCCTTAGCAAGATTGAGGTAAAAAAATAGAAGTGATGATGAAAAAAATTAAAAACAAAATTGCTTCGAAGCGATGACATACAATACGTAAGTTGGGGTTGTTACCGCTGTGACCCTATTTTTTTCGGGTGAGAAATCATCAAAATGACTCCTGCCGCTCTAGGCGGATCGGAAGGTAGTGCCAGACTTGTAATTACTAAAATCGACCCATGTTCCTTTTTAACCATTTTTGTTAAACGTTACCCCGTACTAAGAATTGGTCCTGTATCATGGGTGCGTTCACAGACATTTGAACTCACATACTCAAATACCAGGACCCAAAACAACTATCTGTAGGCCATATAAATATTTGTTCCATGCGGGGATCAAACACGCGACACGTAGCGCAGCAGTCAACTGCTTGAGCCACTGCGCCAACCGTGCCGTCTTTGTTTTCCAAGGCCGCCGTGGTATATCTTTCAAACAGTCCCCAGCCCACCGTTATGTCCATACTGCTCGCAATTGTTTTTTAACAAATCGAGCCATTACCGCCGTCTTATCGTAAGTGACATTTTTACTTAAACAGCGTTTTTTATCGCAGACGACTTTTTAAACTATAACGCGAGCCATTACCGCCGTCTTATCGTAAGCGACATTTTTACCTAAACAGCGTTTTTTATCGCAGACGACTTTTTAAACTATAACGGACTTGTTCTTCGACTTTTCCCGCCAAAAGAACAAAGTTATAGCAAATGCTAAGTTTATCGTTAGCACAACATTTTTCTATATTTTACAGTAACCGACATAATCGAAATTATCGTAAGTTGCGTAATTATCTAAGAATTGCAGCGTAAGCGACCCTACTTGTTATCGCAACCGACACAGTACATCCAAATTTTGCAGCGTAAGCGACCCTACTTGTTATCGCAACCGACACAGTACATCCAAATTTTGTCGTTTACTATAAACAAAGTGGCAAAAAACGTAGTGACGTTTTTTTTGAAAATTTTAACCGTTACACCTAAGGTTTCAAAAATCATTATTATACGTCAAAATTTCAACTTAATAGCGCAATTATTTATAAAGTTATTCAAAAAAAACCTTCTCCTGTAAAATTTGGTTTTTGTCGGTTACACTAAGTCGGCGGTAATGGCTCGAACGGACTTGTTCTTCGACTTTTCCCACCAAAATTACAAAGTTATAGCAAATGCTAAGTTTATCGTTAGCACAACATTTTTCTATATTTTACAGTAACCGACATAATCAAAATTATCGTAAGTTGCGTAATTATCTAAGAATTGCAGCGTAAGCGACCCTACTTGTTATCGCAACCGACACAGTACATCCAAATTTTGTCGTTTACTATAACAAAGTGGCAAAAAACGTGTAGTGACGTTTTTTTGAAAATTTTAACCGTTACACCTAAGGTTTCAAAAATCATTATTATACGTCAAATTTCAACTTAATAGCGCAATTATTTATAAAGTTATTCAAAAAAAACCTTCTCCTGTAAAATTTGGTTTTTGTCGGTTACACTAAGTCGGCGGTAATGGCTCGAAATGACGATCGGAAATAACAATTTTTTTGAGCGACTAACAACAAGACCGCCCAAATCTAATCGAATAATTAAAATTCATTATAAAGTTCGTGAGTAACCTGTAGACCCTGACCTTTGGCGCCAGGTGGGGTCACCCCACGAACCGCGAACGATTCTAGACATTGTGAACCTAATTTTGAGCTCATTGCCATACAAAACTAGGTCGTACTACTACTGCGATTAAGTTAAATTGGATCGGGTTTATTATGCAACATGTAGTTTTTTTTAAATGGCTTGTTGCATGTTTAATGGTTGTGCCAGTATCTTATTTGCGTTACGCATTGACTACAGCTATGCATTTTGAACACTTTACTGCGTCGATGTCAACTTTTTCGAAAAAAATATCACACATAATTATTATAAAATTGATTTGGAATCGCATTCAATATTTTCGTTTATTGATTAAAAGTGTGTTCACCATTTAACTTTCAGCAGTGATTTGTAAAATTTCTTCTCTCGCCTGGTTTCTACCTATTTATGTTAGAGCAAAAAGAGTTGCTTGCAAAACAATTATAGAAAAAAATTGTTTCGGTTTTCCGTGTCAATGTGAACACACTTCTAATATTATTCAATAACAGTAGAACACAAAGAATGCGTGTTTCTGTACAGTGTCGCATTGTTCTCCACCGCCCACTGCCCCCCCCCCCCCCCCCCCCCCCCCAGTTCACGTCCTTCGGTCACGATCCTAATCCAGACCTGACGTGCATTCGAAGGCTGTTCAAGATAACAATAATTGACTGTGAACATGGAGTACTACTACACTTCAAATTAAATAGAACATGTTTGGTCGCCGAGATTAATCTGATCAGTTCTGTGCGTGATCTGATCAGAAAGGATTGGGTGATTCCGGGCTGAAATGATGATGATGATGTTTCAGAGCTATTTTCTTCCTCTCACTTCTGAGTTACACTTGGATACAATAATTACTGCTATGACTTCTTAACAGATAGCTAGAGAGGAGAGAGAGGGACATCTCCCTACGTCAGAAATTCGCTACAGGCAATAATCTCCTGTGATAGCCATTTTGGTCATTAAATCTTGAGTTAATAATATATTTGATAACTCATATTTAGGTGATAAATATTTACTTAGACTATTTGATTATTATTTGTTTACCAGTCATGAATTGCACCGTACAGGTACAATACATAACCCGTGTATGTCTGTTTTGTAGCCACAGGTAAACACAATCTGTTGCTCGCAAAAAGAACTCTATGTCTTCAAATGTGGCTTATCTACAAAGAAATTATTGCCTGCACCCAGGGTGCACCGGCCCAACGACTGCTCATCACCACTAATATATGCATCAGAAAGTGATCAGCAGTCATCAAGCACACGGGGAGGTTTTCTGAAAGCACCCCATCGGCATCCCAGAAGGGGAAGGGACTTCGCCACGGGAATACCGGGGCAGTCCTGACACCGTTTAGAAAAAATCTTCAAATGATTTAGAAGTTCAAGGGAAGAGCTGTTCAGCGTACTGGATAGACAAAATTTGAGTTGTCGACTCGAAAAGAAGAAGAATGGTAGAAAGCATTAATAGCTCAGACTTAGTAGCTATTATGTGTGAAACGTAGTCCATTCTATTGTTATGGTAATCGGGATCGGCTACAGATAAGCCGTTGAAACGGTTTTTGTATTTCATATTTTTAAATCTTAGACTGGTGTCATGTGAAGATTGGAAGGGGAGAGTGAAAAACACGTTTTGGGCCCAAATAACATGAGAAAAGGGCATTAAAAAGAAGGCTGATGTCAAGTTATTTCAATATCAAGACTAGTGCATAAAATGCACAGCTGCAACTGTGATAATGGTCCATTTAAAATGAATGAAAGATGATGTTGGAGGATTTAGGAAACTCGCATTAATCTGTAGTACCTTTTGATAACCATAACTATGGTATAGAAAAAGCACAACCATCATAACGGTTTAAAGATACCGTGACAGTTTTTTTTTTGTCGTCTATTAATGCAATTTTTTAACTATTGATGGGCTATTCATGGGGTTGTCCACATGCGGAACGCACTCGGTTTACGTTATGCTGAATAGTCGTTCGAGGAAAATATACACAAAAACTAACATTTTTCAATCATTAAAAAGCTTAATAATTATGAAAGTATTGGGGGCGGCCAAAATTACGACAAAAACCCCTGCTATGCCACTGGTCTTATGGTATTACCTATGGCATCATATGGTATTATGGTATTACCTATGGCATCATATTATGGTATTATGGTATTACCCGTATTACCTATGGCATATGAATTTTGTTGTTTGGGTTTTGGGTGTTTTTGCACGTATTTGTATTATTGGAAAACCACTATCGTATTCACACCACATAGGTACTTAACTGCCGCACTCAGAAACGTTTAATGATTACTTAAGACGTCATTTAGTAATAGTTTTTGTATGTCAAATCTTTACTAAGTGACGGCGGGTTAATAATTAAATGTGTTTGAGTGCGGCAGTTAGTCTACAAATTCAAACATTTTGAGACTTTGTCATTGACTTTTTACTACTGATACTGCTAACCTGCTTCGTCCCACTGTTGGGCAAAGGCCTCTCCCCATTACTCCCAGTTGTTTCTGTGTTCCAGTTGTCAATGTGGATCACTGTTCGCTAGTCTCGTCCAGCTCGTCCCGCCATCTTCTACGAGGTCTGCAATCAGTCTGCGCCTTTTGGTTGCTTTAGGGGTCCAGAAAGTGACTATTTTGGCCCACAGCTCATTGGGCATGCGGCAGACGTGCCCAGTCCAGCTCCACTTCAGCATAGCGGCTTGTGCTGTCGCGTCGGTTAGGAAGGCTCCATTGGAAGTTGGAAGACCATGAGTTTGGACTTTTGATTCACAGTAGGTACTAGTTATTGTTAAAACTTTGTCAATTACCACGATTACAGTTAATACTGGTATGTTTTAAGGCCGAATACCATCATTTAGATTTTTTCTTATGGGACCACCACACTATTTTCAAACCACTGTAAATTCTAAAAGCCAGAATCAACAGAGGCGACCACAAGAAAACCAAGAGAAACGATTGATTGATCCACCTCCAGGCATGTCCTGGCCAGCCGTTTACGAGCGGATGGAAAGAACTGGTGGAGGTGTCGGCCTTTGATGGAATTATCCCACCTACATTGCCATTCAGACAAAAGCCATCATTTAGATGTAAACTTTTGAAATGTCGTCCTTGTGTGGAGAGATTAAGCCCAAATATTATAAGATACAGTCCTCCAACACGCCCACCATGCAACTTTGTTTCGGCAAAACGAACTTTGTTCCCGAAAGTTGCATTTCATCACAATTAAAATATAATTATGAACCTACTTCAAGCCCTATAACACCGTTCCAAACTTTGGAAAATGAAAAGAAAGCGTCTTAAAGCGCTGATAATCCTACTAAAATGTAAATTACTTTATTTCCTCTGAAATAATAAATAAAAAAAACACACAAACAAATAAACAAACATTAAATTTAACATAACTAAATATTTAATAACAAAGTTTTCGTAAAATTATCATATAAGTATAGAATAAAAAAATACATAAATTCATTAAATAATATAAATAATAAAAAAATTAAAACAAAGGAGATTGGGCGAATTTGCCCAAGTGTTGTAGCACTTTGAGTAATATATCATTAGAAAGGTATAATTAAGACAATCAATTTATTGTATGACGGTGATGCTGAAATTCACGTCAGAAAAAAAAGTTACACTAGCTTAAAGGTCCTTTACATCACATTAAAGTGTTAAGGTATATGCAACGTATTTGTCAGCAAAAAATACTTAGCAAATGATGTATAGATATGATAGTTCTTTTGACATGGAGCTGATCTGATGATGAATCTGGAAGGTGGCTATAGGAACTCTTGTATAAAACGACATAACTCCATCGAGTTTGGTCTCGTATGATTCGTCTTGACGAGTACTTTGTCTCTAGGTGGTATTCAGGGTCTGATGATGGATCTGGAAGGTGGCCATAGGAACTCCGGTGTAAAACGATATATTCCAATCGAGTTTGGGCTCGAATGATTCGTCTTGACGAGTACTTTGTCTCTAGATGGTATTCAGGGTTTGATGATGGAGCTAGAAGTTGGCCATATGAACTTTGTTATAAAACTACCTAGCCCCATTGAGTTTGGGCTCGAATGATTCGTCTTGACGAGTCTTTGTCTCTAGATGGTATCCAATGGTTTGATCATGGAGCTGGAAGATGGCGATAGGAAGTCTGTAATTATATGGCACCAAACCGACGATTCGGTTACCCTAAACGTACTTTGATATTTGCAAGTGAATGGATTTTGGTGAAAGTGGAACCACATAGAAAGCAATGTGTTAATTGTGGTCGAAGTGTCCGTCCATATTTATAGGATTTGCTTGGTCCCCTGGTTAATCTGCTACAGCTTGCTCTCTCTGCCGATTCATTCGGTCTTCATGACGCCTTGCAGCCACCAAGCAGCGGTAACATAATATCATCACTTGGTCATTTGCAACCGCCTACAACAACGAAAAACTCAACGTGTGCTTGTGTTCGAAGCGCCATAAAAAACAACAACATACTGCGATAGTTAGTAGCGACCTGTCTTGTCGACAGGTCGCGGCACATTTCACCTTCTTTTTCTAACGGTGGGAAATCATCAAATGACTCTTCCCGCTCTGGGTTGAGCAGAAGGGAGTGTCAGACTCTTACTGACTAAAAAATGATAGAGGCTTTACCGCACCTTTATTGTTCGTGCTTAACTGGAAGTCGTACTATCGGAAATTGTGCTCACATTATGAGTATAGTTTGGTTCTTGGGATTTGCAAGACATCAAAATAATTTTCAAAGTCCAGCTATTTTTCTAGACCATATTATATTAAATGATGAAAACGTTTAAACATAATGCAAAATATAAGTGTTATATTTTAGGTGCAAGCGCAAACTCTTTCGGCAGCTCTCTTCCGAAAGAGAGAATCTTATTATGAATATCAAAATCCCCGTTCATTTTGAATGCCCATGTAACACCTACTCCTATCAAGATCGGAGACTCTACACTCGAAGTTGTGTACGATTATATCTACCTGGGACAAACGGTCTAGTTAGGTAGGTCTAACTTCGAGAAAGAGTCGAATCCGACTCGGCTGGGCAGCGTTCAGGAAGTTGCGCGATATTTTCTCGTTCAACTTACTGCGGTAAGTTCTCAATTGTCTCAAGACGAAAGTCTATGATCAGTGTGTGTTGCTGGGTGATTACATACGGGATCAATACGTGGTCGAAAAGTTAAAGGGAAGGCCTCCCACTAGGTGGACCGATGACCTGATGAAGGTTGCGGGTACCCGCTAGATTCGAGACACTCGGGTCCGGTCAATAGGGCGACACCTGAGGGAGGCCTTTATCCAGCAGTGGACGGCTTTTGGTTGAAATGTTGATGATTGCTATTGTATATATGGTAAAAAAGTAAGTCTTAATATTGTTCTTAGTTGTTTTTTCTAATATATTATTATTTCAAATAATGACGATTAATGCACATGTTTGCTTTTTGTTGTCCCCTTTTGAATTTCACTCACGTTACCTTACTTTTAAAACAAAAATAACAGGCAGCAGTAGGCTCCATACTTAGTACCTACTTATTATAATATTAAGATAATGAAAATAAACGAGACTAAAGGAGTACCTACGGATTGTAGTAGGCGGCGTTTTGTTAAACTGCCTACCCCCATGGGAAAAGGGCGTGATTTAATGTATGTAAATATTCGTAAAAAATAGTATAGTAGACAATAACCGTATAAACTAAGTTAATTATTTGCCAAAAATGTTTTTTTTACAATTCGATTTTTATTATTTTGACGTCGCTGAGCGAAAAAAAAAAATACATTTATGTGATGAGGGCAACTAGTACAACATATAACCATATAGCCTATATTGCTACAAGGGTTGGGCAGACCTTCATATAAGGCTGCCCATTCTCCTTTTTGTCAGAGTAAATAATAATGTAACTTTTCGAAACTACCCTACCCTAGCCCATGCGTGTTCAGAATGTACCTTATTTTAATATAATTATTTAAATTAAGCCAATTCAAGGTTTAGAGTGCTTTCAAATTACCCACATAGTTACACCGCCACTGTTACACCACACATCCTAATTTATTCAAGTTGACGATTTAATCATCACCTACAGCGACAGGTGACATCTAACAGCTGTACGAAAAACTAGATCTACAATTTGTTGAATTGACGTTTACGTAGCTCATTTGAGCTAGGCTCTTTGATACTCTCGCAATGTGGTACCTCCTATTAAAGTTAGTTATTTTTTTGTAAATATAACTGAGAAAATATATTTAATTTATTTTTATTTTATTGTAAAATATATACCTACTTAATTTATTTTTATTTCTCATCATACAAAAGAGAGAGGCAGTGCTGCGAACCATCCATCTAGTGACACTAGCTGGAAGTTTTACTTGAGGGTTGTTTGCTTGAATCCAGAGGGGTTGCGATGTTAATCCAACATTAATTATGGCACTGTCGGTCACCGCTCGGTAACATGTTTCCTGCACCCTCCGGCAGATGGCAGTTTTTAAAACAAACGGATCGCGGCGGAGTTCCGTGAAAGGCCGACAGGGGCGCTAAAATATAAGTGAGTGTTTTGACCCAATAATTTCACGCTTGTTATCTCCGAAGGTTATGAGAAGATGTAACCTAATTATACACTTGCATTAGGCCAGTTATGAAAAGTCATAATTATGTAATAGAAGGCGAGCCGATCGCCAACAACAGGTACGAATCAGAATCATGTAAACTAGTCAGAATCGAGAAATTCCAGAGGGAGAAACCCTGTGATGAGTATAGCCTTACCATGAGTATTATAGTCTCCTCCTTTCTTATCATAATATCATTCTTAACACAGTCCATCCATCGTTTCTTTGGTCTTCCTCTCTCTTATACACATTCATATTCAAAACCTTCCTCATGACATTTGCCTTATTCCTCCTCATCACATGCCTATACCACGACAGCCACACAACTTTACAGTCACCGGCGCCAGTTTTAGACTTCCTCCTATGTACACATTTCTTATTTTATTCATTCGCGTAACACCGCACATGTTCTTATAGTCTATGTCATTTATACTGCTTCCATGATCGAGTGGTTTAGGCGTTTGCCTTGTGACCCGGTGGTCGTGGGTCCGATTCCCACGGGAAGCGTTGTTTACAAAGTTGTTTCTAGTTTGGTCAGGACATTGCAGGCTTGGATCACCTGATTGTCCATGATAAAAGATGATTTCGTGCTTCGGAAAGCACGTATACGCTGGTGGTCGCGGCTGCCAAATGGCGGTCGTCAAACCATGTCAAAGGCCCTTGACGTGGTTAAAAAACTCTGACCTGACACTAGGGTGTGTTGGGTCGTTAGACCTTACTGCCCACACGATACGAAGAAGATAAGATATTTTATAAACCGAATATCTGCTCAGTTTCAAATGGTCGCTTTCTATTCAAACACAAATGTTCCCTGAAAGTTTTAAAAGCTAAAAAACAAAACACGGCGAACAATATAAAATATTTATTTTTATATTCATTTGGCATTTTTTTAAATTTCATTAGTCATTTAAATATTTATAATTGTGTTGAACACACCTGCATAGTAATCCTAATTACTGGATTCGTGGCTTGTGTTTATAACTCACTCATTGTTAGTAAACAATGTTTCTACCTAGATATATATTTTTATTATTGCAGACTGCATTAACATCATTCTGTTCTTTTTTGTTCTGTTGACCTAAACTGAAAACAATAATAAAACACACTATTTGGAAATAGTTTTCTGAAGTTCCTCCAACAACAAATCGCAAAAAAACTATCATTATTGTAGGTAACTAAACATGAAAACTGGCAAAAAATTTGTTCTGGCAAGACATATTTACTATCACTCACCGATTGTGCGGGATATCAGCTGGTGTGTTGGCATTGGTGTTTTCCCATGGCGGCTTGGACTGCTTCTGGAAGCCGGCGCCACCTCCGGCAAACATGTCTCACTGATAACACAGAATTAACACCAAACACTGCACCAATTTCACATGACACGACACTAGTAACACCACACGTCACTTCAGTCACCAAAAACTTATTTACCGAGTTCGATTCGCGTTTGTTTATCTCGATTCGCGTAATTTTTTTCGCTAGAGCGCTCGAACGCGGGACGAGCACTCGGCTTGAACGTTGCGTTATCTTAAAATATTTTCGGAGTACGTAAAGTATTCCTGGATTACACACTAGCGCGTCCTACCGCCGTGTCTGTGACTGCTGAGTTTTATTTTTACACTGGACAGTTTTTCTGCTCAGTTTTGCGTAATTACTAAAAGTTTGGGTTTATAAGTGGACAATTAAATCTGGTATGTATTCATACCGCGGGTTCGGAATAAACGGTGGAGTTTCATAATAAATCCATTATTGTTGCGTTTTAGCGTCATATGTATTTCGTGCTTAAGGTCACTGTCAAAAAATTACTACGTTATTAATTTTATAAGATTATTACTAATATTGAGAAAAATCAAACACATAACCCCCTTTTGGGTTTCACTGCAGTCGGGTAATAAAATCGATTTGATAATGGACCTAAATCTGAATGTTGTTTGAAACTGATTTGTTGGTTTGTCCATTAATGTATCTAGGTGAGACAATATTTTTAGTTTTTGTTAGTATCATTTTCAAAGGACGTCTTTCACGTTTTAATAATAATACTATCCCTGCTCCCGCTATCGGAGGACCACAATTTTTTTGTATCTAAAGAAAATAAAAACTTTTTTTAAGCAAGAAATATTTTAAAATGTATATAACGTGTATAGATAAAGTCCTCCTTACCGATTTCGGTAACGGCGACCCTTACCTGACCGAATTTGGTTTAATAATAATAATATAAAGATAAACAAATAAAGTATCTTGACTTGACTCGCGAGGTGGACTCAGCGATCATTGTGCCGATAGTCGTTACAGCCAATGACTTAATTGCCAAGAGCCTCGACCAACACCTGAGGAGGCTCTCGTTATATAATAGGCAGCTGGATCAAGGGCTTGATGCAGAGAGCGGTACTCCTGGACACGGCTCGCATTGTTAGGAGGTTCCTTTCTCTGGAGCCCTGACCGCCGGTAGCTTGGACCATGTTCCTGTTACCGGTAGGCTATAGTTTTTTATATTTTTAAATGTTTTTTTTTTATTGTTTAGGAAATATTTAAAAATGTATTAAATTTGTTAAAATGTGAATAAAGGGAATAATAATATAATGTGTAAGATAATAAATACAGGACATAATAATAAAAGCCTATATGGGTCTGGTGAAGCGTCAATGCCTTTTTTAATATAAAAAATAAAATAATAATAATTTAGGATTTCTCCATATCATAAAATATGTTAGTATTTCAAATTAAATATTTTAACTTCTCAATTGATGAATCCTCACGCCATCTGTAAGCAGCGCCCATGTATCGAGACTTTCTTGAGTTTTTTCCGCAAGGGCACACATATAGATGGCACTAGCGAGCTGACAGCTCCCCTTGACCGTTTGAACAAGACGGTGTGTGCTCCTACGCGCTCCGCTACAAAAAATCCCTTTTTGTTGAAATCTGGACGATACTCGTAAAATAAATGGACCTGCATCTGTGCTTTATTGAGAACTTATAGTGCAGTGTTGATTTTTGGAGTTTTCACCATTCCACCGGCGGATCCAAGAAGATTTAGCTCGCCGGCCGGCAGCCCATACTTGCAAGTGCGCATGAACGAAACATCTTCCCATCTCCCTGGGTCTGAGTGGGATCTCTGGATTGTCAAGGTACGTGGGCATGTTTGCTGCGAATAATTCTCTTGTATTGGTTCGTCGAGGATTCATCAGAAGGGAAATTAATTTATTTTGAGGTCCGCCATTAAACATCCGCCGTAGATTCTAATTTCAAATTTTCTTACGTTCTTCACAAAGGTGCAGGCTATTTACACGCCTCACCATATTATTTGGTCCTTCGAGCCGGATTAAAAACCGTTACCTAGATTTTTGCGTAATTGTTTGGTAAAAATCATATAGGTTCAATAACGCACAATAGGTATTTAGTTTACGTAAACTTTTGGTAAATCATTGCTTAGAAAACGCATCATAATTGACAATAGAATTTACGTAGTTGTTGGTAAATCTGTTCAATTATTTTAGTACATAATTTACATGGAACGACATTACGTATTTATTGGTAAAGTTCATTCTATGTAGGTATCCGTATTTAAAAATTCGCTTTGATATTATGAAAATAAGTAGGTAGTTACCAACGCATCTCGGCTTTGAGCGTTATAATACAATAATTGTAATTAGATAGATACCCACTCATAGTTGGTAGGTGCGATAATATTGCAAACCGCCTGTAAGGTATTTTTCTGTTATTGTTGTCGTTTGTTATCTAACGAAATGACGGATAAACAACTGAAGCCGGAAGATTTACTAACTATTCTCCATGAAAAGAAAGGATTGTTATTTAAACGCATTAATCGGTTGTATGATTTAACAAAAAATATATCGTCGTTCGATTCAAGAAAAAATGAAAGTTTTATGACTGAGTCAGAGACAATTGATGACATTCGAGATAAATTTGAATCTTTTGTTGATCAAATTAATCAAATAAACATTAGTATAAAACCTGGTACAAGTGTCGATTATGCTTGTTTAGAGTCCTTTGAAGATTTGTACATTCATATTAAACGTGTTAGGAACAAAATAAACAGTAATCAATCACCATCAACACCCAGTAGTAACTATAAGACTCTTTTTGAACCGCTTAAAATAAAGTTGCCTCCTATCGCGCTGCCGTCTTTCGACGGGAAAACTGAGAATTGGCCTGTTTTCTACGAGTCGTTCAAGTCGAATATTCATGAGAATGATCAGCTGACTGACTCACAGCGTGTGCAGTACTTGGTAGGTAGACTTACGCACAACGCATTGAAGATTACTGCTGGAATTGTGCCTACGGGTGATACTTACAAGTTCTTATGGGACAGTTTAGTTAAAAAATATCAAGAGAAACGCTCACTAGGTACGCATTATTTAAATAATATATTGGATTTAAAAAGTTGTTCATTTAACGCTAACAGTCTCGATTCTTTCATAGAAACATTTAGTGCATCTATTTCTGCCTTGAAACAACTTGGGATTACGGATCTTGCTGATTTTATTCTTTTGCACTGCGCAATGAGAAAAATCGATTCACAGACTATTCAATCGTTTGAACTTTCCATTCGAGATATTGAAATTCCCACAACGAAATTATTGATAAGCTTCGTTCAAGATCAGGCAAAGATATTGGCACGTTCGAATTTGTCTCAATCGAACGCGAGAAACTTTAGTAGAAACCCCGCTTCCGCGCCACGCGAGTCACGCACACAGACAAAAGCGTTTGTTGTGAGCGAGTCAGCTGACTCGTCCGCTTGTTTACCTGCGATGACGGTTCCATGCTGCGCGTATTGTAATGATAACGCTCATGTTCATTTGTACAACTGCGCTAAGTTTAAATCCGCGTTGACTCCTAGAGCAAGGTTCGAGTTTATTAAATCCAAACGTGGGTGTGCGAATTGTCTGAGCACATTGCACGGATTGAGTAACTGCAAGTCAACGTCAGTCTGTGATTTATGTAAAAAACGCCATCATACACTATTGCATTTTGATAAAGAAAATAAACCGCAAACAGCTGACGTTTTAGCTACGAATTGCAATGTAGTCGTCGCGTCGCCTCCTGCGCCGCTGTCCGTCGCGCCTCCCTCGCCCCTCTCGTCCCCCGGTGCGTCTTTGCCTGCCCCGGTTTCCGTCGCGGTGCCGCGCGCTTATGCTCATAGTAATAAGGTCGATATTCCCGAACAGATGATTGCGTCTGATTCGTGTGATGTGACGCCAGCGTCTTCGGCTCACAACTCGGCCGTGTTATTGGCAGCTGATGCAGCGAGGGCTAAGGCGATAGTGCTGTTATCGACAGCTCAGGTTTATGCGCGAGCTAAAAGTGACAGTGCGGGTCACAAAACAATAGTGAGGTGCTTAATTGATAATGGCTCGCAGAATAATTTAATAACTACAGCTTGTTGTAGAAAACTTAATTTACTGATAATTCCTTTGAGTAATTCTTTTGTTAAAGGAGTTGGTTCTGTATCGCGACCGATAATAGGATACGTACATTTAGATATCGAGTCTCGTGTATATCCGGATCAAAAATATACTATTCACGCGTTAGTAGTTGAGTGCATTACGGACCAGCTACCATCGCACCATGTTAATTGGGATAGCCATGTAGACTTCCACGCGCTTCCGCTCGCTGATTTAAGCTGGAATATTCCAGGGGATATTGACCTAGTGTTGGGCGCTCAACTGTTTCCGTACATTTACTTGGGGAATAGGGTCGATTTTGGTTCACGCGCCCCACCTGCATTATTGACCACATTCGGGTATGTCTTTATGGGTGATTTTCCGCATAATAGTGATAATTTAAATTTACTTAACTCCTCTCCTTTCACGGCATTGGCTCTCAATGATTTATTACAAAAGTTCTGGGAATTGGAAGAAGTTGAGAATAAACGTTTTTTATCTCCTGAGGAAACCGAATGTGAGAATATTTTTTCCTCGACCGTGTCACGGGACGATGTGGGACGTTATACCGTCGCGTTACCTTTTAGTAAGGATCCCGCCGAGTTGGGTAACTCCCGCACCGCCGCGTACCGTCGACTTATTGCGCTTGAAAGAAAACTACGCCAATTGCCGATGTTGCGGGAAAATTATAATGCAGTGCTCAAAGATTATATTGACAGTGGGTACCTAAGTCAAGTCGACGAATCTGCCATTTCCGATGACGGGTATTATATCCCTCATCACGCTGTCGTTCGGCCAGACAAACCGATGCCGCGCATTGTATTGGATGCTAGCGCTAGGACTCATACAGGATTATCTTTAAATGATGTACTCCATATTGGTCCCAATTTACAAACAGATTTGTTTATTCTTTTAATAAATTTTAGATTATTTCCCATCGCTATAAATGCGGATATTAAACAAATGTATTTACGCGTTGGTGTACCCGTTGACCAGCGTAAATACCTACGCATTTTGTTTCGATTCAATGAGAACGAACCTGTGCTAACCTTTGCTTTTAATCGCTTACCTTTCGGACTTAAGTCGAGTCCATACATAGCTATGCGCACTGTGCGACAGCTGGCCTCTGACAGTCCGCATTATCCCAAAGCTGCTAAAGTAGCAGAGACCAGTCTCTATATGGACGATCTGGTGTATTCTGTGAATAATGAAGATACCGCCATGCAGCTATCGCATGATCTTATAAAGATGTTTAAATCGGGCGATTTTGACCTTATTAAATGGTGTAGCAATTCACCCGTTCTTTTAAACAGTCTTCCTGACTCGCATCGCAAGTCACTCGATTTTCACGCTGGGAGTGATGTTTCTAAGGTTCTAGGCCTTTCGTGGGAACCTTCTCAGGATAATTTCTTCTTCACTTCCGCTCGAGTGGCTGAGAAATGTACTAAGAGAAATATACTCTCGATAGTCGCACGCTTATTTGATGTTCTCGGTTTGGTTGCCCCAGTGATCTTTTATGCCAAGTTGCTCATCAAAGAGTTATGGCTGAGCAATATTGGCTGGGATGATCCCGCTCCTGACGACATTTTTAAACGTTTCTCGATTCTCATGCAAGAGTTTCCATTGCTAGATACATTACGCATACCACGCCATGTGGGTGTTACCGATGATTGTTCTGTTCGTATAGTCGCGTTTGCTGATGCTAGTATGGGTGGGTACGGGTGTGTGATTTATATACACTCTACTAGTCCATCTGGTGTCATAGTCCGCTTAATTTGTGCGAAATCAAAGGTTTCACCTACCAAAGTCACAACTCTTGCACGCCTGGAGCTGTGTGCCGCCGTGCTCATGTCAAAATTGGTAAAAACTGTTCGCGATACTTACGCTTTACGTGTTCCTATTGCAGGAATTTACGCCTTTTCGGATTCCATGATAGCCTTATCTTGGATACACTCTTCTCCGCACCGCTGGTCAGTCTTTGTCAGCAATAGAGTCGCTCAATGTCAGGAGAACTTGGGTTCTCAACATTTTTACCATGTGGCAGGTGTTGAGAATCCAAGCGACTGTCTATCTCGTGGCATCCTTCCTTCCCAGTTAATGTCACATGAACTTTGGTGGGACGGCCCCTCTTGGCTTCGTTGTGCTCCTGAGGATTGGCCCGTTAAACCGTTTTCTCCTATTAATTGTGGGGAACTTCCCGAGCACAAGGTAAATGTCTTAACAGTGACCACGCAAGTAGAACAACCCCTTCTATATCAACTTGCTCAACGTACCTCATCATGGGATAAATTGTTGCGCATTGTTTCCTATATATTGAAATTTGCTAGACCAAAGGTTCATTGTGAACCTCGTTCTATACAGGGCTTGTCAGCTGCGGAACGAGCGATAGTATGTGCTGTGCAATCTGTGTACTTTGCAAATGACATTAAGCTCATTAAATCTGGGAAATTGCTTTCAAAGAGACTCCAAAGTTTAGCTGTTTTTTTGGATGAAGAGGGAATACTACGCATTGGAGGAAGGCTTTCGAAGTCGCACCTTCCATTTGACGCTAAGCATCCTTTTTTACTTCCCAAACATGATCATATCGTGGATCTAATAATCCGTCATTACCATGTGATGAATTGTCACACTGGACCGGGACTACTCATGTCTATTCTAAGACAGCGATTTTGGATACTAGATGCCAGGACTGTCATTAGGTCCAAGTTGCGACAATGCAACACATGTTTTCGGGTAAATCCGACGCATCCCATTCCAGTGATGGCAGACCTGCCTGAGTACCGAGTATCGGAAGCGAAGGCGTTTGTCCACACTGGAGTGGATTATGCTGGTCCCATACGCATAACCCTCACTCGACGCAGAGGCCAGCACGCCCAGAAGGCGTATATCTGTTTATTCGTGTGCTTAGTAACCAAGGCCGTCCATGTAGAGTTAGTCTCTGACTTAACCTCTGATGCCTTTTTAGCCGCGTTTAAACGCTTTATCTCGCGTCGAGGGCCAGTATCTTGTCTTTATTCGGACAACGCCACTAATTTCGTTGGTGCTAAGGCCCAACTAGATGAGCTTTATAGATTCTTATTAAATTCAAGTTTCAATTCGTCTCTTTTACATGAGTTATCAACCCGCCGCATAATGTGGAAAATGATTCCACCTCGCTCCCCACATTTTGGTTCCATGTGGGAAGCGAATATCAAAACATTAAAAACGCATCTTTATCGCGTGATCGGAAGTCAGCTTCTCACTTATGAGGAGTTACAAACTGTACTCATTCAAATAGAGTGCATTATGAACTCGCGCCCTCTGAGCGTTTTGTCTTCCGATCCCCATCCCGAAGTTATTACTCCCGCTCACTTTTTGATGTCGACTCCACTGCAGTACTTGCCGGCAGCCGATTTGTCTGGTCAGCGCATTAATTTATCACAGCGCAAACAGTTGTTAGATAGTATGGTCCAATCCTTCTGGAAGAAATGGCACCTAGAGTATCTGCATACGCTGCAAGTCAGGCAGAAATGGGCAACTCCGGACAAACCCGTAGAAGTTGGGACTGTCGTACTCGTGGGACAGGATAATTCAGCTCCTCTAAGTTGGCCATTAGGAGTTATAACTGAGGTTTATAAAGGCACGGATAATGTCATTCGTGTTGCAATGGTAAAAACGAAGTTCGGTAACTTTAAACGTGCCGTCGTTAAATTATATCCTATTCCAACGCAATAAAGTTTAACTCTTACACGAAATTCATAGTCTTAAGGTTTAGGAAATATTATATTTAAATAACTTATATCGTTTGTTTCTCGCATTCAGTCGTAAAGCTTAAAGTTTTTCTGATCATAATCTAGGTTAGTAAATACTTATAATTTTTGCACTTCCTTTCTGAAAGCACTTGCGTCCTTCCAAAGCCCCCGAGCATGGTGAAGCGTCAATGCCTTTTTTAATATAAAAAATAAAATAATAATAATTTAGGATTTCTCCATATCATAAAATATGTTAGTATTTCAAATTAAATATTTTAACTTCTCAATTGATGAATCCTCACGCCATCTGTAAGCAGCGCCCATGTATCGAGACTTTCTTGAGTTTTTTCCGCAAGGGCACACATATAGATGGCACTAGCGAGCTGACAGCTCCCCTTGACCGTTTGAACAAGACGGTGTGTGCTCCTACGCGCTCCGCTACAAAAAATCCCTTTTTGTTGAAATCTGGACGATACTCGTAAAATAAATGGACCTGCATCTGTGCTTTATTGAGAACTTATAGTGCAGTGTTGATTTTTGGAGTTTTCACCATTCCACCGGCGGATCCAAGAAGATTTAGCTCGCCGGCCGGCAGCCCATACTTGCAAGTGCGCATGAACGAAACATCTTCCCATCTCCCTGGGTCTGAGTGGGATCTCTGGATTGTCAAGGTACGTGGGCATGTTTGCTGCGAATAATTCTCTTGTATTGGTTCGTCGAGGATTCATCAGAAGGGAAATTAATTTATTTTGAGGTCCGCCATTAAACATCCGCCGTAGATTCTAATTTCAAATTTTCTTACGTTCTTCACAAAGGTGCAGGCTATTTACACGCCTCACCAGGGTCGTTCTCAAAACAGTGGCACCGCTCGAATAAATTTATCAATTTGAGAAAATTTATCAATTATTTACCTTTTTTTTATAAAAATCCATTCTGGGTATTTCTCTTATGTTGAATTGTTCTAAGGGAATAAGTTTTTTACATGAATAGATGAAATACAGCTATTTAAAAAAACTAGCTTACAGGTTACTGAGGAAAGCTTTCAGGTTAATAGTCCGGTCAATTTAGACATAAAAGTAGTGGTCAAATAACAATAATTCCCACAGAGCCAAATATTGGTGGAGAGCTGGGGTATACCATTACAAACAAAGTCTTAAAAATCCCCATCGATCCTATGTGTGCTACAAGAGTTATTCGGGGTCAAAGGTCAAAATTTTTAATTTTATATATTTTTTCTCAACAGCGTAGGTAAGTAAAGGGTGTTTTTTTTAGAGGTATAGAACTTTGAAATGGAATAAAACAAAGATGTTTTTTTAAATTGATATGAAATTTACTTTATTCGAAAGATAATCTTCTGGCATTATAATTTGAATATGACTTCTGACATATGACCGCCACGGCTGGCTCGCACGTAGTCTAATCTGGAGCACCAATTTTCGATGACTTTTTCCAACATTTGTGGCCGTATATCGGCAATAACGCGGCGAATGTTGTCCTCCAAGTGGTCAATCGCTTCAGGCTTATCGGCGTAGACTAGCGACTTCACATATCCCCACATAAAATAGTCAAGCGGCGTTAAATCGCACGATCTTGGAGGCCAATACACGGAATTCACGGGTCCGAAACGTGAAATTATGCGGTTATAAAACGTTTCCAAACGGTTATCAAAGTAAATTTGCACAATTTGCAAGCGTTGTTCAGGCGTCAGTCTATCCATGTTGAAATGCCAAACCAAACTAAACATAAATCACTTGACAGCTAACAGAATGGCCGCCAGTTAAAAAAGTGTTGCCAACTTAAAGTTCTATACCTCTAAAAAAAAAACACACTGTACTTCTCTACCTTGACAAAAAAAAAAATTGATTTCTACCCATTAATATACGAAAAAAAAAAATACAAAGTGTTATTCTATCATCACAGTGGCCTGTCCTGAACCCAATTCCGCTCATAAAATACCTTCCCCTGCAAATACATTCGTAATATGGATTTAAATCGATTTTGTAATCATTAAATACATTCATTTATAATACATTCGATCAAATAAAACTATTTTTGTTTATTTATCTTCTTTCTCATGGATTTGACAGGCAGTTAACTTTTGTCTGGAAAAAAGTTATCATTTCAGAGGATAGTAAGTTTTAGTAGAATAGCCATGTCATCAACATTGCGTTGTTACACCCCCCTCACCTTTCCTCACTTCGGATCAGTCCGGCTCAAGCTCTCGGCGCGAACGCACCGGTCCCAACGTCTTGCGGTTTCCCGCCAAAAAAGTAAGTTTATCATTTCAGTGATATGAGGACAAAAATAATTTCATTTCGGTGGCTGTTATAACTCGTGTTAGATTAGTATGCACAGTATATCATTTCGGTGGTAATTTTTATCATTTCGGTAGACACTTTTCATTTCAGTGGACTCTTAAAAATTCATCTTTAAATATATATGTAACTTTTGATGATATTTGATGTCCACTCACGCACAATGTTATAAAATAGGCTAAAGTTTTATTTGTCATTAAAAATATGTAGATAGCATTGAAACAAAAAAAATTCAACGAAATGACACATAAAAATCTCTTGTTGAAATTCACCCATCCAATGCACGTATCCAATATTTTTCGATAATCTATCTGACGGACTAAACGGAATCATATTTGTTTTACCCAGGACACATCCCTATTGATAATACGGAGGTACTGAAACGGGAATCAAGGAAGTGACACAACATTTTTATTAATAACGTATTTATTGCTTTTCGAAGTATTTTCCGCGATATTTGACACATTTTTCCATATGATGGAACCAATCATTGAAGCATTCCATTCGGAAGTTGGGTCTCCAAAATGACCGTTTTGAACAATTTTTGCTGGCTTTAACTCATTTTCGAACACCCAAACTCGTGACTAGTTTTTTGTTTCGGGTTCGTACTCGTATATCCAGGATTCGTCACCTGATACGATGTTGTATAAGTACAGCATTTGAGGATCCTGCGTGGAATCTTTCAAGAGTTCTGACGCACCAAGTAACGCGAGCCGCTTTTTGATCTTCACAGAGCGAATGCGGTATCCTTCGGGAAAAGAGCTTTTTAACCGACTTCAAAAAAAGGAGGAGGTTATCAATTCGACTGTTTTTTTTTTTTTATGTTTGTTCGCTCATAACTTGCGACTGGGTGAAATGATTCTTTTTTCATTTGAAAGCTGGTGCTTCCCGTGTGGTCCCATTGTCACCATTTCAATATCTGATGATGGGATCTTGTAGAAATCGGGGGAACTCTTCAATAAATAACAGCAGATTAACCGCGATTGTTGCTAAAACTTATCTAAGATAAAGATAAAGATAATTTATTTGTTCAAAACATGAGTATAGGTACACAACACATGGCATGCAAGATGTTACATCAATAATATAGCAGACAGTCATGTTTTGCCTAAATGGCGTACAAATAAGAGAAGCAGGACGCTAGACAGCATATTAATTTTAAAATTGCCCATTAAACACATTTATAATTAATCATTTAAATTAGAGCATTACTTGAAATTAGACGGTACAAATACAATAAAATAATGTCATAGGCTCATCATAATAATACAATAGAAATAAAAAAAATCAAATGTCAAATCAGGTATTAATAAAATTAGGATGTCAATATACAAGTCAAATTAAATTGTCAGATAAGAATTCGTCAGTGCTATAGTAAGCTTTCTCTAATAAAAGGCCTTTTAATTTATTTTTTAATTTGTCGGTACTGTATTCCCTCCAATGTTTTGGCAACTTATTGAACATAATTGGCGCCATACAGAATATACTTTTCCGCATTAGTGTCGTCTTGGATCTCGGAATACATAGCTTAGTGTTGTCGCATCTATTTCGAACAACTTTATCTGACACTAAGGGGAATAAGTGTGGGTTCGCAAGCATTGTTTACGCCATCACACAACATAATATCACGCCTGTACTCACTACAAAGGTGATGAAGAACTTCGGAGATAGGCAACGGAACTCCTCAATTAATGATAGCAAATGGACTGGGATTGCTGAAATCTCATGACTGTCTATTGACCAGTTCATAACATAACATCACGCCGGTACGTTGTGAAGGAGTAAGCACATGTGAACCACTAAAAAGTGAAAAATAAAAACTTTTTTACAAAAAATAAAACCGACTTCGACAAAAATAAAACACAAAAAAGTGAAAAATAAAAAATCAGCTTCAGAAGTCGGTGGCAAAAACATGAAATCAAACAAACAAAAGTCACCGACTTCAAAAGCTGATTTTTTATTTTTCACTTTTTTGTGTTTTATTTTTGTCGAAGTCGGTTTTTTTACACCTAATTGTTCATGCAAGATTATTTGTATTTGACTCACGCCAATGTCTAAAGTTGCCTAAATTTCGCGGTATGTCACGTCATGTCGATCTTCCTCAATCAGCTTACGCACAGCATCAACGTTTTCTTGGGTGACTGCAGTTTTGGATGACCTTGACGGGGATCATCACTGACCTTGACACGTCCACGTTGAAATTCAGCAAACCAGCGATAAATTGTGGTTTTGGATAAGGCTTCTTCTTTTTCTTCTTATCGTGTGGGCAGTACTGTACTGTACTGTACCTTACCGTGTCAGAGTTTCTAAACCGCCGCAAGGGCCTCTGACATGCCCGTCGGGGCCGCGGATTTTTGTACTAGATTACGTGGTCTCGGCGCAAGGGCGGGGAAGGTACATGGGTTCGGTTTTTAGTCAGTAGAAGTCTGACACTCCCCTTCGCTCTGCCCAAAAGCGGGGGGGGGTCGTTCGATGATTTTCCACCCACCAAAAAAAAAAAAAAAGGGCCTCTGACATGGTATGACGACCGCCATTTGGCGGCCGGGACCACCGGCTTATACGTGCCTTCCGAAGCACGGAACCATCTTTTTATCAGACAATCAGGTGATTCAAGCCTGCAATGTCCTAACCAAACTGGAAACAACTTCACAAAGTATGCTTCCCGTGGGAATCGAACCCACGACCACCGGGACACAAGGCAACGCCTAAACCACTCGACCACGGAGGCAGTTATGAGTTATTATGGGGCTTCATCACCAAATGCAGAAATCACCCGGTCAACACACTGTTTTTGTATTAAACCACTTCGAAAGTCATAATAAATCATCGCTCTTGAATTTTCTCGAGTCAATTCCATTTTCTCAACGACTAAACATGTTGGACAAAACCTTGTGACTATGACCGAGAATCTTTTTTTAAATAAATAAATGATATTCGATTTTTATAACCAAGGAGTTTTTAATTAAAAAGATTTTAATATGACAGGAACAGTGGAAATATTCCATTCCCGATAATTTTAGTGCAGCCCTCGTATTCCTTGAAATGACACTAGACCGAATTTGCGATAATTTTGACCCCGATAACTTGTCGAAACTGAATTGATCCGGAGAATTCTTTGCAAAGATCAAATGCGATGTCCAATACCAGAACAACGCGGCAGGACCAACACGAGTAGCATGACCACCGATGAATCGACAAAGACAGATCTTAGAAATTTTTCTATCGTTGTAGGCATGGCGATGTAGAAATAAATATTTACTGCCTGTGTAGTCGAGTTGTTTAGGCGTTTGCCTTGTGACTTGTGGTCGTGGGTTCTATTCCCAAGGGAAGAACACTTTGTAATCTTTCCAGTTTGGCTAGGACATTGCAGGCTTGAATCACCTGATTGTTGTCTGATAAAAATATGATTCCGTGATTCGGAAGGCTCGTAGGTATAAGGCTGCGGTTCCACTGAGGTGGAGCAGAGCGGAAACGAGCTGTGCCGCGATTCACCAATCACATGGCTTGAAATTCACATCTCTTAGCAGCTCCACAGCTCAGAACCGCTCCACATCAGTGGAACCGCAGCCTAAAGCCCGGTTTCCACCATAACGGAGACGAGAGGAGACTGATGTGCGGGAAACGGTATCATAAGTTAAAATTTACATCTGGTCTTTGCTCTTCCTGTGTTTGGTAGAATTTGGCATCTTCTCGTCTCCGCTTTGGTGGAAACCGGGCCTTAGGCCCGTAATCCACCAAAGCGGAGATGTGCCAAGCGGAGAGGAGATTGCCAAATTCGACCAATGACAGGAAGGGCAAAAGACCAGATGTAACTGTGATTGGTCGAATTTGGCACATCTCCTCTCCGCTTGGCACATCTCCGCTTTGGTGGATTACGGGCCTAAGCCGGTGGTCCTGGCCACCAAATGGCGGTCGTCAAACTATGTCAGATGCCGTTGAGGTGATTTAGAAACTTTGATGTTAGGGTGTGAGAAGTCGTAAGACCTTACTGCCCACACGATAAGAAGATTCTTCAGTCGACAAGGGTCTTCTTTGTTGAGCATGGCGACAACTTTTTCTTTACTTTTGACATTTGAGTGTTTGGGAATAGAAACATTTCTTCTCAACAAGTGTCAAATTGGAGTGTGTACGTTATACACACTCCAATTTACATTTACTCGACTTAGAAAAGTGTAAAAAATAACACGCTACCTCAAAAAACTGAACACCGTAACCATGAGATCTCGAATAACTAAATCTCTAATTCAGCTATGCGAAACACTAACAACGAATGCAGGCCACCTCGAAAAGCTTAACGCCGTAGTCGCCAAAACGAGTGCGGGGCAGTGGTCCAACTGCTCTGTCCTATTAGTTGGACCATGGGTATTTACTAGGGGCAGTTGTCCAACTTTAAAAATAAAATAAAAGTTGGACCACAGCACCTTTTGAGAGTTCCGTGGTCCAATTCATTTAAAAATAACTTACCTAGCCTAAAAGGATTGAATTTGATAGTTAATTAATTTAATCCCAATCGATCAAACTACGACTAGGAGAACAGAAACATTAGGAGGTATTGAAAATTGGAATCTTAAAATCAAATCTATATGCCTTTCTAATAATACCATGCAGTTTTTTTTGTTGGAGATTAGAAACAAGAACAGTAAAGTCTCACAAAGTACTTACCAGGAGCCCAGAAATAATAGGAGGTACAGGGTTCATTAGACAACCTGATTTAACATTTTTTTTTAAATTAAGTTCTTCGTCAAGAATAACTTCTATATCAGTAAAATCTCACAAAGTAGCAGGTGCCCAAAAATATATAGGAGGTTTAGAACCATTAACAACCTGATTTAACAATTCTTTTTCTTTACTTCATTCATAGCACACCTTGCCGAAGCACTAGCGGACCGCTGGAGCAGACCCCTTTCTACAATTACAGGCTGGTTACGTGCGAGAATACAAACAGCCATCATCAGAGCAAGTAGTATGTGCATTCGCGGTACCCGTCATAAATGGCAACGGATAAACATCTATGAAGATGGTGCTGCTCTTCCCCACGTCTTGTCATAATCCTTTCCATTAACCTGTCACTTCACCTATTATTAGTTTGTTTTTATTTTTTGTATGTTATTTTTAAGTTAGTTGCTTGATAATAAAGTTCGTATGAGATTATTCTTTTTCTTTTCTTTTTTTTGATTAAAGTTTTCGTCATGCGTATAACTTCTACAGTGAAGTTCTCTAATGGTTCTGGTTCAGCCCAGAAATATATAGGAGGTACTTCTATATAGTCCTATTATTATATTGCACACAAGATGCAGTTGAGGTTTTTAGTGTTGGTAAGCTATTTTTAAATGAATTGGACCACGGAACTTTCAAAAGGTGCTGTGGTCCAACTATTTTTAAAGTTGGACAACTGCCCCTATGTAAAGACCATGGTCCAACGAGTTGGACTACTGCCCCGCACTGGCCAAAACTATGCGATCTCGAATAACTAAATTTCTAATTCACCTAAAGGCATTTTTGATTGTGTGCTCAGTTTGTTACATCATTGATGTTATGGGGCCATGTACCACCATGAAAAATGATACGCAGATAATGCTAGACATCACGAGACATGAAGAACATCCAATGCGTTTTTTGCTACCAGAAAATGATGCATTTATTTTAGACGTGGGTTTAGAGATAACTCGGGTGAAATCGAAGCCTGCGGCTATCAATCCAAGCAACGATCCTCAGCCACAAAGTTACAGCTCACTACTGAGCACGCAAATGAATCACGAGTTGAAACAAAATGCATAATATGGGTACCTACTTTGATTTATACAGATAATGATTTTACTACGTTTGGTTCATTTGTTCATAATGTATATTCAGGAGTTGTCATAATAATACAAAAATCAATCAATAAACGTTACTAACGACATCTAAAAGTTTCGAATAGGTGAAGAGATTTAGTTATTCGAGATCGCATCGCTCCGTAGCCATGCGATCAACACTGGGCACAGTGATTGAATGCACGCTACCTCGAAAAACTGGACACCGTGTCCAGTTTTTCGAGGTAGCGTGCATTTGGTCAATGTGCCCAGTGTTGGTAGATGTCCCCTGTTTATCACACCGAGGTGGTTATATTCACCGCTTCGACTGAAAGTTACCGACTTCGTCATTCGAAATTATGATACCTATCTTTTATTATTTTGGGATTGGGATAAGGACAAACAAAAAAAATTAAATGAAACACCATTATTTTCCTTACAGCTAAGATTAAATATATTGTTCAGAGATAAATAAATGATGATACATGAATTTTATCTTATTGATTGCATAATACATATTAATCATATTATTATATTGTTGTTCAAGAATGAACTCTATCTGTCAAATGTATACATAGTTAATGAAAGATAGAGACATAACAGTTTAATAATATACATTTAAGTAAAACAGTATAAAGTTTAATATTATAGAATATAATATAAGTTAAGTTAGATATGTTTTTGGTTCAATCTAGATAAGAAGAAGCTCACTCTACAGGAATCTTTTTATAAGTTTTCTAATATGTGTTAGGAAATAGGGAAAAACGAACTATACTTTTCTTAAGGTTTTGAATAAAATGATTTGACAGATACAATTATCTTTTTATTAGACCGGTGCTCTTGTTTTTTTTTTTCATTTCGAAATAACCATAAAGCATGGTTTAATGCTTTGCGGAATAATATCATATAATATGTTATTTATATACGTATAATTATAATAATACATGCATATGAAGAAGTGTTTTAAATTACTGAATGAATGGTGTTATTTTGTGATCTATATAAATAAAAAGAGAAGTCCTGACTGACTGACTGACTGACTGACTCATCAACGCCCAGCCCAAACCCTTGGACCTAGAAAGCTGAAATTTTGCACAGAAATTCCCTTTGTAATATAGACAAGGAATAAGGAAGGATTTTTCGAAATTCAACCCCTTAGGGAGTTAAATAGGGGATGAAAGTTTGTATGGAAAATCGTCATTTTCACGCGGGCGAAGCCGCTAGCAAAAGCTAGTTTATTATGAGATGCAAATGCTTGTTCTGAATTTTTTAAAAGATGATTAATATAGCCAGTATGATGATTATCTAATAATATAGGGTGACTGGTTATTCTAATTAGTGACGAGTACAGGTGAATGAGTCCAAAATCATGATAACAGACGACTTTCCCGAAGAAACATATATTTTTATACTCATTTAGTAGGACTGGTCATGACTGCCTCGTGGCCAATGAGCTCATCATCTTCCTACCCTTATCCTAGTCATTTGAGGTCGGCGCAACACGTTTTTTTCTTCCATTCTGCCCTGTCAGTCGTCACGTTATCACTTATTCCTTTTTCCTTCATATCACCCCTCACAGACTCCATCCATATTTTCTTTGGTCTTCCTCTCCCTCTCCATCCATCCACATTTATATTCATAACTTTTTTAGTCACATGCGATTCATCTCTCCTCATCACATGCCCATAACACGACAGTCCCTTTTAACTTTTCTGTAATTGGCGCAACTTTTAAACTTCCTCTGAAATACTCGTTCCTGTGAGTCCGTGTGGTCCTGGATTAAGAATATGGCCACCCCATCTCATCCCGTGGGTATCGTAGGAGGCGACTAAGAGAGTTACAGACCCAGTGCATACGAATAGCACCTTAAATTGGGTCCCCGAACGGTGACGGGTAAAGCACCAACTACAGCATTCCCAAGGAGGGTTAAGCCGCAATTCACGGCAAGCTTAATACAAAATAAGAACTTAATTAACGAATAAATTGCATTGATTTTTCCAAGGGTCGATGTGCAATGTTTGTCGCCGGGTACTGTACTTTTTGTTGTCTCTGTTACGAAAGTCAGGTGTAGGGCACTTCAAAAACAAAAGAAGTGAACACTCATACGTTGAGCTTAATAATACTCGATAGTAACAAACTCATCTACCCACATTGTATGCTGAGCACACGAATTATTTGTTAATATTATAATATATTTGCCTTGTAATGTTTAATCACACTATTCTCATCTCTGATTGTAACAACATTGGAAGAGACTAACGTCTAAGATACAGGCTCGGCCTAGTTTAGACGTTGGGGTTCATTTTGTCTGTTTACTTACCTACTGTACTTGTAACAATATTGTGATAAGTGTAATATGTATTTCCGTTTTTCAATAAAGAGATTATTATTATTATTAATTACATTTACCCCGCGCCGCGTGTCGCAACGCGTGGGGTAGCTATCGGTTGCATACATTTAGTATTGGATTGATTACATTAGTCCCGTCCCGCGTGTCGCAGAGCCTGCCGACGCCACGCGGACCGAGCGATTTCGATCGGCGTGGGGTCGGTGGTGGGGGTTGTGACGCGTCAGCTCAGTCGGGTCTAGTGTAATCGGTGCGTGGGCACGCGCAGACAGCCGAGTGGCGACGTAGAACGAATGACACTGTACTGACTGAGACGATTTTTCGTGAGGCGGCGTGGCGACACGACACGCAAATGTAATCACCCGCACGTTGCGTCAGGCAGCGCGGCGACACGCGGCGCGGGCTAAGTATAATTGCGGCTTTAGTGTCAAGCAGGCGGCCGACTTTAAAACAAGAGAGAGCCACATCCTTTGCAACATGACAAGTGAAAATGGAATGATACGCGTGGCCAATGAGCTGTGGGTTAAAATAGCCCACTTTCTAGAGCCCTGATACAGCTAAAAGGTAAGAAGGCATCGCGGCAGACCTCGTAGAAGATGGTAGGACGATATGACCAAGACTAATGACCAGTGGTCCACATTGGCCTTAGATCGAAGCAACTGGAAGTCATGGGGAGAAGCCTTTAGCCAGCTGTGGGATGATGCAGGCTAACAGTATCAGTTTCGCTTATGGGGCTGGTTTGCGAGCCGAGCATTTGCACTGCTTATCCAATTTTGCACGGTACGATAGTAAAGAGACAGAAAGTTGTAACGCGGCTAACAGCTGTTAGTTCAAAAGTGCACGCACCTAAATTTCATACGTCGGGCCTGATATTAGAATAAAAGAAAAAGAGTATTTGAAAAAATGTTTGTTCCGGAAAGTTGTTTGTTATCCACAATCTCTTGTTTAACTGCCGCACTCAGAGAGCTTTAGTGATTACTTAGGCCATCACTTAGTAAAGGTTTTGACAGTTTTGTCATACAAAAATTGTCCAAACCTTTACTTAGTGATGGCCTAACTAATCATTTAAGCTCTCTGAGTCCGGCAGCAAGTATTGTTCACTATCTACCTATCAGTCACCCTATTTAAAGTAGGTAAAGGTAATGTGTGTATGTATTCCGAAGTTTTGGGCCAACTAAATATAAAAAAGACAGCGGGAGACACCGATAACCATACTCTGTTATATATAATATAGATGGTATAAAATATGTCCTGTGGCTATGGATGTAAGTATTACATTTGTCCCCAACTGCGGTGAAGCCCAAAAGGAAGGTTACGTTTTTGACTTGTATCATCTTTCTAGGTTCTTCGGCGAATTTCCTCATTTAGGATTTTATCGCACAAACAAACTCCGAGCATAGCTCGCTCCATGGGTCTGGTTTTAGACCCTCGTCGTAAGACACTGCGGAATTTTAGACGAAAAGATGTCGCGTAGTTTCCCGAACGCTGCCCATCCGAGTTGGATTCTTCGGGCGACCTCTTTGTCGAAGTTAGATCTACCTAGTTTAACAGTTTGTCCAACTCTCGTTTTGAGCTTTGTCACAGTTGGGTAAAAAGTAGTTAAAAAACCCGACTGAATCAACTAAAAAACAAGTAAATATTAAATTAAAGAAAACTTGTTAGCAGGTGACGTCCATTCTATTTTTTTGTTCAAATGGACCAAAACTGTTTCCAAGTGTTTTGTTTTTCAGTTTATTAGTCGGATTTTTTAGTTTTTTTTTTAACTGCGTTTTTTATTTTATGTGTTTATGTAGTTCGAAGATTTCGGCCTACAAAATGTATAGAAGAGAGTTAGAGGGAGAGACACCGATAACTCTACCTACTCTATTAGATATTATTATATAGAATAGAGCTATATGTGTCCTGTGGCTATGGATGTATGAAGGTTTTATTTCTATGTATGACTATGGTTGATGGTATTTATGTTTGATTAGATATATGTTCACAACTCTATTTCCAAGAAACCGTACCGTAGACAAATAGGACACCGATACTACTCTATCAAATCTAGTAGAGTAGAGTTATGTGTGTTTTGTGGCTCTGGTGTTGAATGAGTTTGCTTGCATGAGTAAAGTTGTGCTTGTTTGGTTTAATTTTTGATCTATTTCTGTGATTATGAAGGGTTTTATTTATTTGGTGATGATTCATGATTTGTGTGTTTTTTGTATGATTTCGGGTGATCTAATTTTCATGATTAAATCGTCGTATCTCACGAATAAAGAATAACTGCAAAATAGCTTTTCAGGAGACACATTTTTGCGTTTAATTTAACTAAATATGAACAAATATCTATTGGTGGTTTCAAATAACGTGTATTCGTATCTTATGGTTCGGCTAGGATTCTTTTCAATAAATGAACTTAATATTTTATATACTTAATGTTCTGTTGAACTTGTGGTTTAATAATCAGAAAGTAATTATGCAATTAAATAAAAAAGCCATTATGTTCCATAAACCCTTAATCGTAGGATACGACGAAATGTGATTATATTTTTATGATAATTATTATGTTGTAACGATTACATGTGATATTATTTATTTCTATGATTATATTTTTGGTTCTAATCATAAGCTAAAATGTTTTTTTTTGTTGCAGTTAAATAATATCAGATAATAATTATTATGTTTCAAGTTGTTGTCTGATAAAGAAGTTTTTTTTTGTGAAGATAGCTTTTTGATATTACTATAAGTAAGATTATAATTGTTCTTTTTTTGTTTTTGTTAAGTGTTTTATTATTTTTTTTTATATTTTTGTCTTTTTTTGGTTATATTATGTGAATTGTTTCTATGGTTATTAAACGGTGTTACAGCTATTTCGGTTAATATGTTGTTTATGTTTTTTTTTTTTTTTTTTTACTAGGTACCAATTGTTTTTTTTGTTGTTAAACTAATGGTTAACATATTGATTACAAGCTTACGGTTAAATCGATAGGTTATAATATTTTTTTTTGGTTTAAGTATTCTGTTTTTGTTTTTTTTTTGGGTTTTCATATGCCTTGCAGTATTATTTGTTTACTAACAACAACACAACAACAACCATTGATTAAATATGAATGATTACACAGCTATGTTATTTTTTTTTTACTTCATCATGGAGTCAGCAGTACGGTGACGTCTTAATGTTTAAAGGGATAGTGTGTTTATAAAAGCTGAATTTAAATGATGATTCAGAAGAGTATGTTTTTTTTTCCAGAGTATTAATAAGTTCGAAATTAATATTACAGCTTATCATGCTATAGATATGTGTGGATTCTTAAATGTGTGAAAAATAGTCAAATTAGTTCTTTACAATTATATTCATGAGTGAATAATAAAGTTTAATGAATAGAAAACCATAACCCTTGGCAGTTGGGTCAAAAATGGGTCAAAAGGTCGTAAAAAATCTTTTTAAAAGTAAAGTTTACAATAAGATATGTGTGAGAAGTCTTACACTTAATTGTTACGTTAACATTTAATTAATTATAATTTTATGATTATATAAATATTCGTTTGTATAATATTATTTGGATTCAAAATATTCTTTTTGTGAATTTTTTGAGTTTTTTCTTGTGATATATTAGACATCGAACTTAAACTAGTTAAATTGAACATATATTATTAGCTTTAGCTGTTGTTTAAGCTCCTAGCAGTCTCTTGATTGTGTAGCCTGGTACGGCGTAAATGAGCAGGAGAATCATGGTCGCGAAGACCAGGAAGATTGAGAGTTTCAAGATGGTCCATTTGTAGTTGTGCCACACGATGTAGCGAATAGATTTCAGCGGGTTCAGGAACCACATAAACGATGCGTCCGGGCGGCTGGAAATAGAGATGAGATTTTTTAACACACATTTTCAAAGACGAGTAAGTGTAAGATCAATTTCTACAACGAAATAACGAAAACGCGAAAAAATAAATAAATAAAATAAAATAGATAGACATGTAAATTCCATCAACCATTACTAGGCGTCACTTCTCCGTGAGGAGTTGTTGCTTTTCTTGGGAAAAACGTATTCAATACAGCAACACGCGTGCTTATATCCACACCCACGTGTGTCTAAGCAGACGCCCGAGCTTTCTATGTGATTTGTGTGTATTTACCTACTACTTACTTAGGTTTGTCCAAAGGATCGGGTTCACTCCTGCCAAGTCCAGCAGGCACCTTATCTGCTTCCTCTCGGGTCAGAAGATGTATCTCCGCTTCCACTTTGCCAGTCAGTTCCATCTCCTCGGTATCACGCTTTATGTAGAATGGCCACCAGCCCTTGACGCGTTTTTGTTTGAATATGTTGACCATTGGCACAGATCCGTCATACTTTAGCATGTCTAGAGTGCAGAGTTTTGAAGTCTTAGCTCCGCGAGGGAAGCGGCTCAGATCAAGTGTTACAGCTCCTGCAATGATAAAAGGCATTTTTTGTTGTAGGCTAATATATTTTATATGCATTTTTTTACATAGGTACTGACTCCGTAGCTGCTTCTGAAAAATTCGTGATGGTAAAACCCAACACTTTCTGGTCTGCTCTGATCTTAAAACCAGTCAGATGTTACGACTGTCAAAGACTGGTAATGACTGTCAAAGATTAATAAATGATGTTTCGTGCTTTTCATCATCATCATCATCATCATTTCAGCCAAAAGACGTCCACTGCTGGACATAGGCCTCCCCCAGGCGTCGCCACATTGACCGGTCCCGTGCGTCTCTAATCCAGCGGGTTCCTGCAACCTTGACCAGGTCATCGGTCCACCTAGTGGGAGGCCTTACAACGCAACGTCTTCGTGCTTTTAGAGGCATGAAACTCAGTAAATAATGGGTAGTCACCCATTCGCATATCATCCTAGGCCAGTGCGGCTTAACCCAAAGATCGATTCGAGTGGCTGTTATTAACTAACTACACACTCCTCTGCATTTTGGCTGTTACTGTCTACGTATCATTATTGTTAGCCCAGGAAAGAACCATTGTGTCTTTTCAACCAATTTTAGCTAGAAAAAAGTCGTACAATAAATCGGATCATAAATCGCAGCGTAATCGGTGTACATACATAGAAGAAAAAAAGAACATACCAATCGAATTGAGGACCTCCTCCTTTTTGGGAAGTCGGTTAAAAAGTCAGTATCTTACCCAAGAAATCATCAGCCGAGAAATGATCAGCATCCCACACTTGTAGCTCAAGTCGCGCCGGTATCTTGCACTCGGTCTCATCCCATGAGAACACGGACTCTTTGCGGGATATCACAATGCGTTCTTCGGCCTCCAAGTAGTCAAATGGGTATATGAAACGCCAGTTGAAGTTACCTTCTCCAGTCAAAGAGCGATAATGTATGTCTGTGGACTGACAGTCGTCGGGACCTTTAACCCATCTGGAAAGAAACAGTTTATTTTTGTTACGAAAATAATGGTTAAATTCCCCTCTTTGTCGATTCCCGGTCTGACGCGAAACAAATGACATAAATGTTTTAAAAAGCTTACGTTAGGGTACGCGGTTTCACCCGCGTAGATCCCGTTCCCGTGGGAATACAGGGATATGTGGCTTTCTATTGGTGAAAGAATTTGTTAAATCGGTTCCGTAGATCCCAAGATTACCCCTTACAATTTAACAAACACACAAGCTTTACTTCTTCATAATATTAGTATAGACTAGTATAGATAAGACTTATGTTGTCTTTTTTGCTTTTTGGGACGGCTTCCAGTCTAACCACCGTACCTTAATGAATACATGTAGTTTCATTTCAGCCCATCTTACTAACAGACAGTTCTTCTTAAAAGATTACTCTAAACTTGGTCGTAAAGCATACTTACCCCTTGACATAGATGTCTGACATTTTTTCGCCAGTGAAGAACGCGTCGTCTTCCAGTACTACATCATCAGTATTCCAGATGATGACCCTCATTTCGTACGACCTCGGTTTGCGCGGGGAAATATCCATCGGAGGCCCCGGGAGAGGCATGTCCATGGGGAACATATCAACCCACATCTGAAGCCGGCCTTGTTCAATGCCTGTAGTAGAAAAGAAAAATAAGTTCAATCTATAATGGGCTCAATACTTTAACAGTCAATTATTTTCCTTAAATGTTTTTGCCTCGCCTTCTTGTCAATGTCACATCTGACTGCGAATATCAGCAATTTCTACACCATAATTTATTCTGTGGGGGTGTAGTCTTTGGCAGAGAGAACGCGATATTATGTTCGACTTGGGTCTTGTGGTTACATCCGTAGTTAATTATTTACGGAATTTGGTTCAAGTTGTTTCTACAAGGTTTTAGGTCCGTATTACAGAACGAAACTCAAGTCCAGTTTGATCTTAAATCGCCCATCATCATCATCATCATCAGCCTATAATGTTCCCACTGCAGGGACTCAGGCCTCCTCTCTAGGAGAGGGATGGGCTATAATCCACCACGCGGGCCCAGTGCGGATTGGCAGATGTCACATGTCTTCGAATTTTTTGGTTCTAAGACATGCCGGTTTCCTCACGATGTTTTCCTTCACCGTTTTGAGAGCAGCGGTGATGAAATAAATTACACAAAGTAATGCGCCTGCCTGGGTTCGAACCCACGACCTACTGTTTGTAAGTCGGGGCCAACACCACTGGGCCACCGCTGCTCCCTTTTATTAAATCGCCCAATCATAGTTTAAACATAGAATCTGTACTTGAGGATCAGTCTTATTCCAGAACAGCAATCAAACTACATTCAACTAGACTTGAACGCACGTAATTTAGTACTTACCAAATTACCTACGTGCGTTCAAGCCTTTGCCATATTTAGTATTGTAATCAAATATTTAGCTTACTAGTTAGGTAAGATACATCTGAATTGTTTTTTTTTTTGTTTTGTATGATATAAGCGAAGAAATCAGCAACATATTATCCTTACCAGGTTTACTAGGATTATACAGCGGCCTGGTCTCAACATGTTCAGTCACCAGTTTTGTGCCGACGCGGGGTACCTCCTCCCAGCGGCGGAGCACTACCAGTGCCATCTGCTCCTCAATGGTTTCGGGGTTCCCGAACAGCTCCGTGTCGTTCATCGGCATGTTAAATATTGTACGTCCAACCTTCACACGGGTTGGCTCGTAAATCGGTGGGTCCAGCTTCCCATCCTTGCAGAGTTTCGCCAGAATCTGCGTCGGCTTCATAGCGTCCCGCCAGCGATTATAACCTTGCCTAAGGATTGTATTGTTGTTTAGTACTGGTAGATTATGTTGATAAAAGACAAAAGGATAAAAATACTTACTCTTCGTATTTCATGGGCAGTCCACAAGTAGCCCGATGTCGGCTATAAAAACGATTTTCAAGGTCAATTTTTGTTTCACCAATAAGATCATCAGCTCCGAGTAAATCCCAATCCAGCACTTGTATCGTTAGTAAAGAATCTTGTGGGAATGTTGCTTCTATTTCGAAACACTTTCCAAATACTGGGTTCAGTTGCTTAGAAACATAATGATCCTTATCGCTGATCCTTTTTGATCCTGAATGAAGCACGATATAGGGATCAGCTTTCCCGTTCAGATCCATTGGATGCAAATCTGTGGCTTTTACAATGTATACGCGCACCAGCACGTGAATGGGTTCATTATTTGGAACTCCATGGAAAAATCCAAGGTTTGGATCAGGTCCCATAAGCGGATGGTCATCAATGCCTTTGGGAAGAGGCCATTTGTATACTTTGACAGCACCCTAGAACAAGAAGTGAGAAAGTAAGATAAGAACGAGCACTATGATCTTTGATTTGTAGATCCAATACAACAGTGTATACAAAATCTTCAGTAATACGTACTTTAAACGATCCCACGACTCGGCTCTCATTATCAGTGTCGTCACCTGTCTTCTTGCCCCTGTAGAGCTCAAATGATTGGAGCCATTCTTTAAATCCATCGTATTCGGGTACTGCCTCCAGCTCATGTGGGTAAATCTGCAAAAATCAATTCAGTTTTAATAATGGTCAATCGAAAATCATGACAATTTCATTTGTCAACGAAATTCCGCTTACTTTTGCCAGTGACGAACGCGGTATGTCAGTTTGTCTGGCCATTGTTGGACTTATAACAATCTTCGGCGACACCATAGGTCGCTTTCTCTTTTCACGTGAGTTAGGGCTTTCTAACGAGATAGCCCTATCAGCTCGGTCCCTTTCTCTTTCTCTGTCCCGTTCTCTATCGCGATCTGATCTGGGCGACATAATTTCTTCTACTCTTGGCGATCGAGATGTTGAAGCGGAGGCGTAAGCCCCTTGGGACGGCTGCATGTATTCTTGCCTCTCTCTCTTCGCCTCTTTTTCATCTTCTATCATAGATTCCACTGAAGCAAAATATTTAGTCCACCAATCTTTACTTCTGCCATCGTCATCTATCATTGATGTTGTGCTGGCCTTACGCTTCTTCGTGGACTCGCGTTTGGGAACTTTTTTACGGGCACCTAGACTTACTGGTTTACTACCTGAGCCATAAGAAACAGCACCCTTACTATCCCTCAGCAGCAGTAAAGGACTACTTTCTTTTTCAGTTTCTACAGACACATCGTCGTCTGGTATTATGCAATTGGCTCGTAAATCAATGTTTTGTAAAGGAATCACAGATTTTTTCCTCTCCTCGATATCTCTTTCACGCTTACTCTTCGGAGTATATATGTATCGTTTAATTGTCTTTATTGTATGAGTTCCGACAAGGGTGGACCTTCCAAAGCTGCGACAATCCACAACACGGATAGTAAGAGGTGGTCTGTATAAATCTTGGTCTGGGAGTTCTACTTCAACAAACTTCTGAGGACTTGTAAAGTTGGGATTGCGTTTTGCATTTTGTATGACGGTTGATCCGAGTATGTGGCCAGCGCATTCGATATCAACTCGTGGTCTATCCACCGTCATAAGGTGGATTCTTTTCATATCACGTAAGCCCCAGAACAATACTTCAATGCGATATGTTGATAATGTTGGACGAATTCCTTTTGGTACGGGGAGTATTGGGCCTTTGTTGATATCCATTGGTGACTTTCCAACGTTTTCCCTGGGTGATGGTAGACTCGGAAGAATTGAGGCATTTTGTTTGGGGGGTATTTCTAGCATTTCAAATGATGCTAGTAATTCTCCAGCTGCATCGTCCCCGCGAGTGATTTCATACCACTCTAATGCGGGCAAATTTTGTGAGCCTCTTTGGATATCTTCGTAAGCTCTTATGCGTGGTTTCGCTAAAGTCCGGCCAATGAATTCTGACTTGCCAACTTTGTCCTGATCAAATATTTCTATGACGATTGTGGGTGGGTCACTTTTTATCTGTTCAATGGTGCTGTAGAGTAGCACGTCATCAAATAAAAGAAGTTCATCCCAAGTGGGACTGAGTGTCTCGTCAATAACTTGTGTGGTTGCGGTGGTATCGCCGACAACGATACGGGCAAATGGATCAGACAGACCAGATGAATCAGACCCGATCAATGATCGGGCTTGGTAGATATAGGCCCGCATTTGGAAGTTCTAAAAAGTACAACGAATTAATTAACAAGTCTGCATTGTTATAGTTGGGCAGTTTGAAGATGTTGACATATAGGTACTTACATGTTTTGCGGCGTAAAATATTGCAGCCGGAGCATTCGCTCGAAGCTTTCCTGCATTCTTCAGCTCCGAGCCGACTTCGTAGCCTTGAGGCAGCCCATCGATGTAATGTGGCTTGTCTTCCAAAATGCCGAGCCACAAGTAAATATTTATCATAGCCGGAATCGACCAACCGCTTGGTGTTGATGACTTTTTGCCGGGCCACTGTAATTAATATTGGAACACTATAGTTAATAGGTGTATAATTTAATTGTATAATATCTCATCCTCTCTTGCCCGCCCGAAGGCCCAAGACAACAGGCAATTGCTGTTAAAGCGTATCGTTATAACGACTTCCAGTTGCATAGCTATTCACAACCATTCGAATCGAAACCTCTATCTTATCTTGTTTTTCCTTCACGAGAGCGACCGAGATAGACATACGATATACTCGATTCGGTTTCGATTTGACTGTTTGTGAATAGCCATGCAGGATAGGTTTTTTTTCCACATAGCTTATTATCATTTTACCTTAAGAAACAGAGTCTGCATGCTGCCGCAATATTTGCCTGACTCGTCGTGGTAACTAGAGTAGATAATATCCCTGGCTGGGATGCGTTGGTATGCTATGCGCTTTCCGTTGCTTAGCAGCCAGATGAATATGTCTGGCAACCCGTGTTGAGCCTGAAAGGGAAACAATTATGTCAAAAAAATATTTATTCATATTAATCAATTTATGGGGAGAATCAGCACTTTATTATTAAAAAAAACTGCTACTGTAATTCCCGTTTTGCATCACTTGTTCATGTTTTAGCTGGAAAGAAGATGTAGTCCAAAAAAAGTCTGTATTACAGCTGCCTCACGTCAAAGACGCTATCTACAAGATGTATGAAAAGTTAATCATCTACCATTGTCTAATTTAAGCCAAATAAGGTAACCTATAGTATGAAGGTTTTGGGCAAATATCTATTTCTTTTGACCCCGTACAACAAAGGTTACAATTATGTTACAATACTTATATACTTACTTAATTAGGTTACAATACTTATACACTTACATCTTCGCAGAGATGTTTCAATTTGTCCAAGTAGTCATACGCGGTACGCAGACGCTCCTTGATCGAGTGCTTAGTGATCAAGGCCCGCAGACTTTTAGACATCGATGCAATTTGATCCTGGGGAATTAGAAATAGGGTATAGAAATCAAAAGTCATTTATTCAAACTAGGCTGATAAAATCAGCACTTTTCGAACGTCAAAATTTACTTTACTTTACTTATTTACAAGACACAGTCCCCCAAAACGCCCACCCATTGACACATCCTAGTGTTTAGCTGTAAAGAAGAAGTGGCGGAACAAACTCCCCAGCAACACATCTGTCAGTTAGGTTAAAAGAACCAGCAGTGCAAGTACGAACTTTGCATCGATAAGACATCGAGATCGTTATCGTTGTCAGTTTTATCGAGCTTGTTATCGAATTTGGAAGTACGTAACACGCGTCGACAAGATTTATCGTGGGCGGAATCGAGTCCACAGAACATATATACTCTAGCGAATCGAGTCGCTAAGGATCGTCAGTCAAATGGCAACACTGATGACGTCCAAAGACAAAACCACAGATTACTATATTAGTACTACGACAGAACATTTAAGGTGGGATTTCAGTGGCACCGGTGGCACGACTAATGTCCGAGAAATCTATAAAATCCTTTTTTTTCATAGATGTTCGGCATTTTAAACAATGTTTAAGGGTTTATTTCAGAGAAACTACTAGTATTTACCAAAATTGCCGTTTATTTTAGTAAAAATACAGAAAATATTCCATCTTCTGAGAATAACTGTCATATTTATCGAATCGAGTGCTACGTACTTGCACTGCAGACTCGATACAATAATAGGGTGTCAGTTAAATTTAAAATTTACTACAGACACAAATCAATAATTAAAAAAAGTATATAATAATAAACTAATTTTTGAGAAGAGAGAGGCATAGAGCAAGGGAAGACCAAATAAACGATGGATTGACTACCTGTGTGAAGAATTGTCAGTAAGTTTGATAAGAGCAAATAGTGGAGGCATTGAGTTGGTAAATAAATAACGCCCTAGATCATTATTACTATACAATTAGGAATTAGGAGTTGCCAGCTCACAAAAAGTATGTTAATTGATTTGTGGTGTCAATTACCCTATTGAAGATACGATGGATGGATTGTGTAGTAAAGAATGACTAGGATATTATGACAAGAAAGGTGGTGTCTGATAAGATGAGGAGTAATAGATGATATGGAACATGAAGACATGATGCGCCGACCTCTTCTTCTTCTTCTTCTTTTCGTTTCGATTATATACTTCCATGTTATACGGTTTGGGCCCAGTAGGTAGCCACGTTTATTTCAGCGGCAGAGGCGCCGACCTCAAATGAATTGGGATAAGGACAAGAGAATGATTTATATTTTTTATTTATTTTTACAAAAGTTACATGAGTAGGTAGTAGGTACCATAAAATAATAGTCTAGTCTACAAGTTTAAAAACATGTTAAATAAAAAGAAAGCTCCTAAAAATACTTGCGGTAGCTCAAAGTCAAAAGTCAAAGTCAAAAATATTTATTTCAAGTAGGCCAGTAACAGGCACTTTTGTATAGTCGAATTAAACTAACTGCGGCACTCAGAGATATCCAACGATTGCTCAAGCCGCCACCCAGCAAAGGCCTGACATAGTTTTGTATGACAAATCTGCCAAAAACCCTTACCAAGCGACGGCCCAAGCAACCACTGAAGCTCTCCGAGTGCGGCAGTAAACAATTGAACTACTGAAGCTAAATAAACTAAGCTACAGTCCCAGTCACAAGGCATAATAACTCGTGAGTGTGCTCGTTCTATGAGGTTTGGTTTTTTAGCGTATTTTCGTTTTTAACTTGTAGACGAGACTAAAAAAAATTATGCCAAACTGCGGGACAGTTTGTCGGCATGTATTATCCTATTGGATTTTACTTACAATCTCAAAGATGCACAGTTTCTGACGTTCTTTGTCCAGTTTGGTGTTGCCGAGCGGCGGGGCGTTGGTCATATGCTTAACATAGCCATTGCACGCGATGCTGACGGCTTCAAGCGTAGTCTTGAGCTTGAGTATGCTGCCGGCATCCGGGATGGGGTCTGCGTCCAGCAATGCTTGACACACACTTAGGTCTTCCTCCTGGAATTTATTGTATTGTGGTGTTTAAAATCTGTGGTTGGGTGTAGGTTAAAAAATATTGTTAGAAGCGTATCTTTGTTTTTTTTTTAAAGAAACATGCTCTACACTTGGAATTTCTCCTGTATCGTGCGTTTTCAATCAAAAACTTCAGGTTATAAATAGATAGTTAAGAATCTTTTTTTTTTGGTGGGTGGAAAATCATCAAATATCCCGCTCTTGGTCAAGAGCGAAAGGGAGTGTCAGACATCTACTGACTAAAAACCACCCGTGTTCCTTATTAGCCCTTAATGTCGAGGCCGCGGTATCTCTTGTGAACAACCCCCAGCCCCGTCGGGATAGTTAATAACCTGGATTTACACTTTCGAGTACTTTTTATACCAGTAGCCAGTAATTGGGGTTTTCATTAGGAATTTCCCAGTAGTAGCCCGAGGTTTGGAAGTTGGTGGTAATACCCCCATGCCTCGGTGCGCACGTGTCGCCGTTGGTCCTGCGCCTGATCTCTCTCCGGTCGTGTCGGATTGCCGTCACGCCGGACTATGAGAGAAAAGGGAACAGAGAGTGCACTTGTGCCTGCGCACACATTACGTGCACTATAATATCTCCTGCGCCGATGGCTAATCTCCGCTGGGACGCCGTGGCCGAAAAACGGTCAGGAGGACTATTATTATTATACCAGTACCTAGTATGATCCCGGGCATAAGCTAGTATGCATCCTTATCCTTACATAGTATAAAACAAAGTCGCTATTTTTGTCTGTTTGTCTATATGCTTAAATCTTTAAAACTACGCAACGGGTTTTGATGCGGTTTTTTTTTAATAGATAGAGTGATTCAAGAGGAAGGTTTTAGTATATAATTTGAACGACATTCACGCGGGTGAAGCCGCGGGCATCAGCTAGTATAATATAAAATGTACTTACATATTTCTCGATGATGTTAGCTATGAGGTTCGAGTTGTACATGCGACGTCGGTAATCGGGCCAGATGCTGCGAATATGCATGCACTGCTTGGTGTCCCAATACGGTAGGAAGTAATATGTCTTATCCGTGGATGTCGGTTTTATCGGCGCAGTGGTGCTTTGCCAGTAGCCGGTATCGGCAGGGATTTCATCTATTGGTAGAAGAAGTTAGAAAGGAATTAAGTACTATACTGGAATGTTTTGGCGATATAAAGACTAGGAGCTTATCACAAAAATATATTGAGTATTGGGAAAACATGTTTTCTTTTGTTTTTTGTGTCCCTGTGGCAAAATATCTTTGTACAGTCAGCACCACTAATATGTTATATTTGTTACGTAATGAAACTAATATTTTGGAACCCCTGTTATCATAAAGTAAGTCATATCTCAAAGTTGTAATCGCAATTTCACGAGAAATTCGAGTTTGAACTTTGAACTCTCATAGAGTACTAAGTTGAAAATTTCAATCAGCTCGATGTGCTGGGGTCTTTACAAGTAATACGAAATGCACAACACTTCTCTAAAACTACCTGGATTTCTAGCTTACATTTTTCAATACATACCTAGGTTTACTTCCAAGTCATGGGCTCTTTTGGCCGACTCGTGGTATCCATCTATGGAATTCCCTGAGTTACCAATGCTAAGTTCAAAAACCAGGGGTTTATCTGCAATTCTTTTATCAATCAGGTTTACTTCGAAGACGCTGGCGAAGAGGAAAAATTCCTCATGTTTCTCGAAGCTTATCTCGTTGATTGGCGGAATGGGCTCCACTTCTACATCCGATAGTGGACACTCGATTCCTTCGATGATTTCCGTACGAATCGAGATGAGTACTCTGAAATAAAAAAAATATTTATATTTTTTTTGAGGGGTCTACATTCCTACAATTTCCCTTGACGTGGTTTGGTTGGCCACAGAAGTGGATCTTATTATCTTGGATTCTGGCAGCATAATTTTTACTTCTCTTCATATAAAGTAGGAGACAGAACAGAGATGCTCTTGCTCTTAATTCTCTCTCCTTAGATCATTCTGACGGGTTTACAAAAAAAAGAGGAAATTATGTTTTTTCCGACTCCTCCGCCATTCTAATCTGATTCGTTTCTGTTGGTCGCCACTGTGGATACTGGCTTTCAAGAGTTACTAATGGTTTGGGAATAGTGTGGCGGGCGTGTCCCAATTAAAAAAAAATCCTACGCTCGGGGTCGCTATTTTTTCTCCTCCATGTACCTACCCCGCCATAACTAAGTCGTCTTTCCGACTTTTAATGGTTTTAAGTTCCTAAACGCATGATAATTACCTTCCCCTGTACTGCACTCCTTCGCCCATGCCGCAGTTTAGGCCTGCGAGTTGGTCCATCATGCTGTAGTCCCGGGTAGACCCGTATAAGTAGATATATGCAGGCCCGAAGGTCGGTAGAAAACCTGAAACATGTTGATAGTAAGGTTCAGCGGTATTAAGGTGCATTTGGTGTAGACGATTGTGACTCCGAAATTTTTGACGGCCCTTGATTTGAGTATGATTCTAATACACGAAGTAAAGAAATAGTTCTAATCTAGTTTTATTATTTACAATCTAGCTAAAACTAACAGATCTACAGTAATAATAAAATATGTCCAAGTTGTAAAGGGTAAAATAATAATTACAGAGCGTCAAAAAATTCTCGGACCCTAGAGTTGCTACTTGAGCAGCCCTTATATATTGTATGTAACCAAAATGTGATTTAACGACTTTACTCGTAGATCAGTGTACTGAACAATCACCGAGTGTTATTTTTCAGATTTCCATCATGCCCGACCAACATCAAAAGGAAAAATACCCCGCCTTCACTGGTACATAATTATTATGTACCTACACTTGTAACTATAGTAAACTTTTTTATTGTTGGTTGGGAAATCATCAAATGACTCCTCCTGCGGCAGACCGGTAGGGAGTTTCAGACTTCTACTGACTAAAAACCACCCATGTTCCTTAATAGCCCTTTGTGTCGAGGCCGTGGTGTCTCTTTCGAACAACTCGCAGCCCCGACGGCCGTTTAACCCTTAAACAGCAATCGTATCAAGAAGTTATTTTGAATTGAAATACATTGATAAGATTCTTAGGACACGCGGTACAAGAATAGGTAAAGATAAAACGTTACTTAGTGGCCAAATGCCTATTTTATTTTATAGTATTATATTTATATTAGGTACTAGCTGACCCGGCAAACGTTGTTTTGCCATTTAAATAATTTCAGAAAAAAAAAAAAAAAAAGATGAAAAATAGATGTTGGCCGATTCTCATAGATACCGGATACGCACAAAAAATTTCATCAAAATCGGTCAAGCCGTTTCGGAGGAGTTTGGCATCGAAAACTGTGACACGAGAATTTTATATATTAGATTTATTCTTTGATAACAATAATATAAAAAAAAACCTTTTAATGCTAACCTTTGTCTCCATCATTTGAAATAGTCTTCAGATCCAGGAAGTGCGTGCCAATAATGCCGGGATGCACGGGGTGATTGTCTCTGAGCTGGAGCTTGATGCGCTGGCACAGCGGCGGGAACATCTCCGTAAATACTATCTGCTCATTCCAGACCGGGCTGTACGAGTATTTGCGCACGCACGTGTTACCCTGGAATTCGTTGGAAAAAAATATTTATGTATTTTTTTTAAGGCCAAGTCTACCTTCTTACATTATTCCCAAACCACTGTCACTTCTGCAAGCCAGAATTACCAGTGGCGTGGCGAATACCTGTAAAAACACCGAGACAATGAACTTTTTTTTTTTTTTTTCATTTATTCAAACTAGGCTGATAATCAGCACTTTTCGAAGGTCAAAATTTACTTTACTTTACTTTACTACAGTGAAATTTGGCTAACTGGGACTTGGATAAGTGAGAAACTTCTATAACTTCTATAACTTTACTGGAACTCATACTGAGACATGAGACAGATTTGGATATCTGAGACACATTTAACCAGGTTTCACTGTATTTACATTTTTATAAGACAGTCCCCCAAAAACGCGAACTCGACGAAGTCCCAGGAAAACAATTTCTGTTTTATAGAAATCGGAAATTGATTGCTATTAAGCTAATTCATCATAACCAGCCTAAAATGTACCCACAGTTAGAACACAGGTCTTGTCTCTACGAGAGGGATTGGGCCGTGATACACCACGTCGGCCCGCGTGTTGGCAGATGTCACAAGTCGTCGAACTTTTAGTTGAAGTTTGCCTTCAACGTATTGAGAGCAGTGGTAATGGGGATCGGACTGGGTCAAAATAATATGAATCTGTTTGTCCGTAAGTTAGATTATCGAAAAATATTGAATAAGTACATGTTTTTTGTTTTATCAAATCAATAAAAAAGACGAAGATAAAACGCGTCAAAGATCTTGGAGTGGGGCTTGAAACGTCACTTGTGTCGTCAAAATGTACTATCATAATATGACGTCACACGAGTTTTCGAGGCACTGTATCGTCTTTATTTTAAGTAGGTATACGTGAAAAAAGAAAAAAAACGTGTCCAATAATTTTTGGAAATCTATCTGACGGACTAAAAAGTTTTTTTTTGTCCGATCCCCTTTATAACAGAAACAAGGTTTCAACATGTTAAGCCGTTGTTTCCAGTTGGTTGTTATTTAAAGATTTTTGACAGTTGTTACAGGTCTCAGTGACTGGAAAAGCTGGCTGCCAGTCTTACAAAGGGATATCATAATGAAGTTATTTATGTAAGGCTAGGCAGATGGTGACACAGAAAAATGGGCCATAATACAATTCAATTAAATGATAAAATAGATAATTTGAGACTCACGGTCATTCCAGCGAAAGAAACTTGAACATAAGCATTCACGAGATCGTGGCTCTCTCCTGTGAAGGCGCGCTTCACATTGGCCAGGAGCGAGTAGTTCATCTTTGGCAGACCGTCAGCTTTGTGGATCTTCACGATGAACCTGGCACGCTGGCGCTCCATTGGAATCCCATCGGGGAGAAGCAGGTTCCTATAAAAAAATAATTAATTAATAAATCTCTAATCTCTAATCTATCTTTTCAGTGTTAAAAGCGCCTTATATTCTTTGATCTAAAAGACAAAAGGATATGCGAATGATTTTTAACCGTTTTCCCAAAAAGGAGGGAGGTTCTCAATTCGATAGGTTTGTTTTTTTTTTTTTTTTCTTTGTATGTACACTGATTACGCCGAGATTTATTAACCAATTTACATGATTATTTTTTTTTAGTTTGATGCGGAATAGTTGACATTTGGTCCAATAAAAAATTAACATAACTTGGCCCAGTAGTTTTTTTTTATTTTATGAACATTTTTTTTTAATTTATGAACATTTTTCGTTTGTTCGCGAATAACTTTTGATGATTCTTTTTTATTGGACTTACTCCTCAACGGTTAAGAGTTGAAAGCAAAAATAAGATAATCTTGAAGGTTAAGGGTTAGGTTTTCTTGGTTGAATGTTATATGCATAGTAAATATTTGTATAGGATATTACAACTAATAAAAAGCAAAATTAAAAATTTAGAAAAAACCCACGACTGTTGAACATTAATTGAAAAAAGGATAAAATAACATAAAACACCCACCTTAAAAAAACCCAAGAATGTCCGTCGGGGGCTGCCAAAAAACTAGTTTTGCAATGTTCAGCTCCCAACGGACATTCTTGGGTTTTTTAAGGTGGGTGTTTTATGTTATTTTATCCTTTTTTCAATTAATTTTTAACATTCGTGGGTTTATTCAAAATTTTTAAATTTTGCTTTTTATTTTAAACTTTTTTTAAACTTTTGATTTTATTTTTTTATCTAAGAACAGGTCGTGGGTTCGAACCCAGGCAGGCGCATTTCTTTTTGTAATTTATTTCATCACCACTGCTCTCAAAACGGTGAAGGAAAACATCGTGAGGAAACCGGCATGTCTTAGAACCAAAAATTCGAAGGTATGCGACATCTACCAATCCGCAATGGGCCCGCGTGTTGGATTATAGCCCATCCCTCTCCTAGAGAGGAGGCCTGAGTCCCTGCAGTGGGAACAATTATAGGCTGATGATGATGATGATCTAAGAACATGCACCAATCAAACCCAAACCCATAACTGAAAACTGCATCAAAATCGGACTAGTGGTAATTACGTTAGCTGCAATCGGGGGATTGAAATGAAACCAAAGATGACTACTTAATCTATATTAAAGTAAAATTATACATTAATTATAACCTAACTAGTCTAATGATTCCTATTCGATGTTGGAATACAGAATGAAGTACTAACATCTCCACCCGCAGATCAGGAACTATTTTGGAACTTTGAGAGAAAATGTTTCTGGAACTGGTCCTCTGGGCGTGTGGTCCTCTTTCTCTCTCTCAGGCTCCTCGTTGGTGTGTCCGCTGGTGTCGGGTGCCTCGAAGCGTGTGCAGAACCATTCGTTGATAGCTCAGTGCTCAGTACTGTGCTATACTGGCAGGAGCGCTTAAGGGCTTGGTTCGCGATGAGTTCTTGGATGGTGGATTAGTGGGTTATTTCCTTCTTACAGGGGTAGAAATTGCTGAACTTCGGCATTCTGCCTCTATGTACACGGAAAAGTACCCGTTGGTTGCTATGAAGGGATATAGGGATAAGGGCTTGTTGGTTTTTGGTGGGGACTATAATATAGATGGCTTATACAATTCATAGGCGGTTTTTGAAATTATGGGAAATCTGAATACTATTTCTATCTGTTTTTCGATAAAGTATGTTCCAGGCCTGATGATGTCAAAGTATTCCTTGAGCTCTAGGCTTAGTTTCTCATCCTTACTGTATATTTTTCCTAACCTATTTACCATGGACCTAAGTGTCTAGGTCTATCATGGAATGCACCGTGCGTGATGCTTATATTTTATGAAAGCTGAGATATTGTCTATTCTGACAAATTCTAACATTAAATCTTCTATTAAATAGTCGCATTATATCTTAATAAATATAGACAAAACGTTTGGGTTCCCATCGGACTCCGGGACCATGCGAAGGGCCTTGTAAATCGTGTCGGAGTCGTGGGTTATTTTTAACTACACTACTACCTATGCTATTCTCACTATAACTATCTAAATCTCTACCGTAATCCATAGCACCCCAGCGAGCCATACAAGATGCGGACTCCTGGGAACTGGAATTTTTCGGGGGTGAAGTTGAGTGGTTCTAGGACTAAGAGGGAAGCAACACAGGAACGATTCAAGTGTACTTACAAATTATTCATCTCTGGCTCTCTCGTGAATCGAAGTTTGGATTCTCCTCCCGAAACTGCAGCTGGACCGTAGATTCGGATATTCGATGAGGTACTTGGAAATACCGACAGCGACTATCGGAGTCAGCAGATTAACGATTTTTGGAAATCTATACCGCGCCGCGCACTGCCTCGAATATCCTACCGACTGCGCCAATTACGTTAGCTGCAATCGGGGGATTGAAATGAAACCAAAGATGACTACTTAATCTATATTAAAGTAAAATTATACATTAATTATAACCTAACTAGTCTAATGATTCCTATTCGATGTTGGAATACAGAATGAAGTACTACTTTTATTCTGGTTATTAGGTGATCTTCGATACGTGCATCGGAGTGCTGACTCAGTTCGTTTCTTCCGTGTTGAAGCCTTGAAAGTATTAGACGCTGAGTCGATGATTTCCGATGGTTGCGCGGTACGAAATGCTGCGTCGGCGTGCTGGCCGTTCCCATTATGCAGCGGCGCCTGAGTCGCGAATCAGGGTCGAGGTCGTAGGTAGCGCTGTACATAACATGGTTTTGGAGAAAAATGGCAACATGTATTTGCACAAACAAACAAACAACCTCTCACCCCAAATGCATATAACCGTCTCCGTTCCGTCGTGGGAAAATGAAAAAATAAAAAAACTTTTTTTGCAAATAAAAAACAACTGACTTCAAAAACACCAAAAAGTGAAAAATAAACTTCAGAAGAAAAATCTGCTTCTGAAGTCGGTGGCAAAAAAACAAATCAAACAAACAAATGTCACTGTCAGATTTTTCTTCTGAAGTTTATTTTTCACTTTTTGGTGTTTTTGAAGTCACATGTTTTTTTTTTTAATAATAAGCGGCATGGAAAATGGGATTACATTAATTCTTATTACATGCTCTATAATCAAGAAAGATCTTTAAAATAACGTGACTTGTGCTAATGTATTCAACGGCCAGATTTTTATGCAATATTTTATTAACTAACTCATCATTTTTATTTTGTAATTTTCAGTTGGTTGGGAACAACATTTGCGAATAATTTACGGCTTTATCCAAAACGAGGTCAGTCTACAAACATAGTTATGTGCGGTTGGGTGGTATAGTTAGTTAATGAAACGGGCTCTGATTATTTAATATGCAATATTCGAACGAAAATAATTCATACTGAGTATTATAAATGCATTAGTTTTTCTGTCTGTCTACCTTTTCACGGCATAATGACGAAAAAGTGTTCCGACTCCAGCACATTTTAAACAATTTTTAACTCATTTGGTACAAGGTTGATCGAGAAAATACTTAACTTGTATGGGCGTGTATATCCTCGGAATAATGATTATATTTATTACATACCGCTTTAAAACATTATTTTTATAGATGAAACAGACAAAAATGTCTACGACAGTGTTACACATTTTGCACCAAATAATACGATAATGTCAAGCAATAATGATTGCCGTTGAGTTGAACGGTTATTAATATGAGTATAGCTTGAGAGTTTGGTTATGACTAAACTAACGAAAGCTGAGGGGTAACAGGAGACAGAAGACAGACGACTAGACTATAGACGACAGACTTCTATTTTCTATGGTGGACGGAGCTAGCGGTCGGTGAAGATTTCGTTACAATCTAACCTCACTATGTTAAATTTTTTTTCACACACACAGTAAAATTAAAATTAAAACATTCAAAAAGTTTACAAAAAACCTTACGTCAATAAAAGTCCCTAGACGTTCCCGGCGCAAAGGAGCCCATGACACTTGCAGCGTTTCCGCGCTGAATTGCCAGGGCTAGCCTCTGCACCAGGAAAGAGCCAGAGCGTGGGTCACCGCCCCTCTCTCTTAGTCGACGGCCGATCTCCGCCACAAATTTGATAGCGTCGGACCCCCAGCAACCAGTGGTTTCCACTGCCAGTGGGACAAAATAGTATTTTGGCTCCAAGGCCGCATATTTGGCTCGCTTTTTGAGAGCGGCTGATTCAGCCGCGGCACCGGGTGACCCGACAGTGCGAGGGAGATGGCTGGCGGCGAACGTGCTAACACACGTTGCGTCCCAAAGAAGGCACTTACCCTTTTGCCAGGGTACTAACGTCAGGCCATCCGGTCTTTTGCCATCCAAGCGACATAGACCCGGCGGCTCCAGGACACAAGGGATATTGGCGCCAACCAGCGCCCTCCGGACAATATCGTTGAGAGCATGGTGCCGCGGAAACCTCCCTGAGCAACGACAGCAACTTAACGCGTGGTGGCCGTTGGCCTCCACTCTGGACCCGCAGATGCATATATGTGGTTCACAGACATCGCAGCCCAGGCGGAGAGCCACCGCCACCCGCAAAGACTCGCCGTCAAGTAAAGTGCCCAGGTGAGGTGAAGGAAGCGCTTGCAACCACGCTCCTGATTCTGACCGCGACACTGCCTTTAAGCGCGCCAATTCAACCCCCTCCGCCCGATCTATAAGGCCGGCCAGAACTGCCTTCGCCCCTACATCATCCCAAGAGCGCTGCACTTGAGGTTCTTTCGGGGTGGTACTGCCAGGGCAATGGCCTGACCAGGCCGCCAGAGCGTCCGCTGCAAAAGGGATACTGACTTGTTCGCCATCAAGAGAAAGAATGCGAGCGACCAAGTCGGTAACCCCATGCGCAGACGCTAAGAAAGCCGGCAAGCCGACATCCTGTGCGCGACGAACCCCCAGACCTCCAAGCCGGATCGGCAAAGCCGCTTGTGCCCATTGAGCTTCGTTCAGCGAAACATTCAAAATACTCTCTATCGCCTCCTTAAGAGCTTCATCGAAAGATGAGAGAGACTGTGGGAACCACCACGTCGGGGCAGTCCGCAAAAAGTATGTCAATTTCGGTACCGCGAAACACATGCGCAAAAGTATCAAAGCGACGTGGGCAGAAAGATTCTTGAGCCTTTTGTGGGCGACGAGAAGGTTACGCCTGCGATCCTCTAGAGCCTCAGGGACCGCAACAGGGAAGATCGGGGCACCCAAGAGACTGAAAGAAATAGGTGAAAGCATAGTGAGACCCGGAAGAAAGGAAGAAAAGTGCGAGAACCCTGGCTCAGCCTCAGGGCCACAGGGGAAAAACTCACATTTAGATGAGTTTACCTCGAGGCCCAGCTCCCTAAGACGAGGAATTAATGTGCGGATGTCTTGTTCCACATCCTCAGGTTTGCCACCCAAGATACCGTCATCCAGGTACCACACGTTCAAGGGTGATTTTAAATCGTGGATTGACGCTTGGATGGCCAGGCTAAAAGTGAGCGGCCCAAGAGGGTCTCCCTGCTGAGCTCCAACCTGAGACTTGATCAAGGAATCGCCATAGTAAAGATTGGAAGGTGCCTCGTACACTTGATGGAGAAACGGGTATAAGGATGGGGTCCTTCCCCTCACCTCCCTCAAAAGAACATCCCTTTCCAGGGTATTAAACGCATTCTTGAGATCCAGCTTCACAATGATGCAGTTTGCGTTTTCGGTCCCCGTCGCAAAAGCACGAGTGGCATGTATGGCAGCCTCGCACCCGAGGCGCGTACCGAAGCCTAGTTGATGAGGCTGTAAATATGCTGCCATCTCTTCCTTAACGGCTCGACATGCCAGCTTAGCTGTCAGGCGCCGAAAGGTGCTACCAATGGCAATTGGCCTCACACCCCCATCCTTCTTAGTGATAGCACATAGAGAAGCCCCGTACAAGTATGGGCATACCTCTCGATTTAATTGACCGCTAAGCAAGAAATTGCACAACCTGCACAATGACTCCAGAAGGCGTTGGCCATTGTCGCCCGCCGAACTGGACGTCAGTTCTTTTAGGTGCCCCGGTCTGATTCCATCTAGCCCTGCAGCCGAACCACTGTAGAAGGAGCCAAGAGCCAGGGACACATCCTCGACGGTGACAGTCAGCGGTGAACATGACCGATCTGGGGGTTCTGGAAAGACAAGAGGACGAGACGGCGAGGGGTGCTTCGATCTTAAAGCATCAAGAGTCTCAGGAGCAGATTGAGCTATAGTATCGTCAGACATTAACAGACGAACTGCTCCCCTATGTTAAATATATTAATTTTATTTGAATCGTTTAATATCGTGAGCATCCCTTATGATTTTGTGACCAAAATGAACAATTACTACTACTCGTATAGATCAGTGTTCTGATTCAGATTCCCATCATGTCCGTCCAACATGAAAAGGAAGAATACCCACCTTCGCCAGTATATCATCACGACATGTATAAAACAAAGTCCACCGCCACGTCTGTCTGTCTGTCTGGCTGTTCGCGATAAACTAAAAAACGATTGCACCGATTTTTATGCTGTTTTCACCAAAGGATAGAGTGGTTCTCGAGGAAGGTTTTAGAAGTTAACTGACATCCACGCGGGTGAAGTCGCGGGCATCAGCTAGTTGTAACTGTGGCAACCCTAACGTGAAAGTTACGTTACGGCTTTTTTTTAGATTAGTAACCCTATTTGTGGTGGTTCAAACTTCGCTCGAAATACTGTTAGAAGTTCTAATCAGCTTGCACTACAAAGCGGTTGTTACGTCTTTCGCTGCGGCCGAATAGTGCAAAATTAGTGGTATTTTGCGATTTACAAAAAAAAAAAACTATTGATTGGATACTAAAAAAGTAAAACACTATGATTTTAGTGTGTTGCTTGAAGAATTATTTGGCAAAAATATCAGAACGATGACATGTATTTTAGTATGGTTTTTACTCGTTAGAAGAAGTTTTTAGAGGTATCTTCGCGATTTTTTTCTATCGAGCAAAGTTAGTTGTATTATGTTTTCACAACACTATGTCACTAGCATATATATCTTGAAGAATATTATATATTTTTTCTGATTTTGATTACTGCAGTGAATCATATACTTTTACGCATTATAAAACTCACGTTTGAGGTAGTATTATAAGCTCCCTGCCGGGGCTGTGGATTATCGAAAGGTTAACGCGGCTCCGACACAAGGGCGAAGAAGGAACATGGGTTTGGTTTTTAGTCAGTAGAAGTCTGACACTCCCCTTCGCTCTGCCCAAGAGCGGGGGGGTTATTCGATGATTTTCCACCCACCAAAAAAAAAAAAAAAAAAAAAGGTAGTATAAGCTCTTAACGTGAAATATTAAATAACCCAAAAGGCCGAACAAATAGCTAGATTCTTTTGTTTTCCTCGAAAATACATACCCTCTAAACTGTGAACAATTTTGAAAGTAAAGTTAGTTCACCTGTCTATCTTCAAACTCGGAGGAATACCTAATAAGCTAAAGGATTTTGGTATTATTAAACTTATCCACAAAATATTGATTAACTTTATGAATACTTAATTTAATTAGGAATTATAATAAATAATTCTAAACATAAATAATATTATCGATAAAATATATGAGCTAAACTAACAACAACTATAACAGGGCATCGAAAAACTCCTCCTCAACGCTGTCAGCTGGTAATGTGCCCAAGGACTGGTCGTTGTTGCCACGTTGTATGGCAATACTTAACCTCTGGCCCAGGTAAAAACCACCCCTTGGTTCACAGGAAGCGTCAACAATGCTTTTTGAAATTTCTTTAAAATATCTGGAGACACTGGCCCCAACGATTCAAACCCAAACGACTTGAAAATATAGGTCCCACAAAAGTTAATATCAAGTTTCTGCCGGATGGGCAGTTGTTTCATGTAAAACACTGGTTTCAGCTGTATTCAGTTAGATTGGATAGGCAGATGATGAGTAAACGTGTCATTTACAAATACAGGTATAATTGAGAGATGCTCAAATAACCCGTCGCAGCCATAAACTGATCGATTTCGCTGCTGAGTGCCGTACCAGCGAAACGGAACGACGTCATATCAACGTTACTTTTACCTAATCAAGTTCAAAACTTCAGCTTTCATATAAATAATAAATGTATAATACAAAACAGTAGGCAAAATATGGGGTGAAATGAGAATGAAATTTGTTTTTTCTCGACCCCCCAGGGAGTGGCAGGGCTTTGTACACATGCGTAAACCCGCGAATATCTTTGAGCTTTCCTATTTTTGTTTTACTGGGTTATAGACATAATAACTCACTATGGACAGGTAAGTACAAAATTTTTATGAACCGCCACAGCTAAGGTTAAGGCTATAAACTCTTTAGTTTATAGCCTTAACCTTAGCTGTGGCGGTAAATTTTGTACTTACCTGTTCATAGTGAGTTATTATGTCTATAACCCAGTAAAACAAAAATAGGAAAGCTCAAAGATATTCGCGGGTTTACGCATGTGTACAATAAACTAAGTTATACTCTTTAGTATAACTTAGTTTATTGTAGCTAGCTTGGTACAGCTGAGTAGTGCTAAGGATGAGGTCCGATGGTGATTCCTGACTTAAAAACTCATTAAATTGTTTCTATTTACTTATAATTATTTGATAATAAATTTGAGTGAAAGTTTCATTTAATAAAAACATTAAATTGTTTCAATTTGGAAATCAAACGCTGAATGCGTCAAACAATACAGAATGGGTTTAGAATCCTTGGTAAATTTCATGATCGAGTTAAGAGTTACACATTCAGGGAAGGTAAAATGACAATGTAAAACAATGTTTATATGAAGCAATTAATTACCATACTTAATACTTATCCGAAGTCTAATGAACAGGCTTGGCAATTTTGTATGGCAATTTATTACGTTTGCCAAATCACATTTTTGGTGATTTAAAATGCAATCTTTCTTTATCGTATTTTTCATATTTTAAGAATTACTCGACTAAAAGAGACAAATATTTAGTGCTTGGTATTGCACAAGATTTCCTTAAGATTATCGACAGTAAAATACAGGATAAAAGTGTCGAAGTTTGGTGGGATATTTGTTGAGATTTTATTGCCGGAATCATTCTTCTCAAAGTATCGATTGTGTGCGTGCGATGCGGGCTCATATTTCTGCAACCACGAGATTTAGGTATAAGATGTTAAATTAATTTATATTTTATCATATTTATACGCGTCAGCAAAGTTTTTATAATCTATGGGCCAAGTTGGCGGAAAATAAATGAATGTTGTTGTTAACTTGTTTTAAACCAAACTGGTTATTTTTTCTAGATCATATTTAGGGAGCGCTAGCCAGTCACAGTAACAGTAATGACTATCTTCTTATGAAAAAATGATGCAATTACTCCATCTACTCAAGTACTCAGTTACTCGAGGTGGAGGCGTTATCCTTGGGACAACAAAGGATGGTCCTCCTTTCAATAGTGTAAAAGCAGAGTTCGAAATTGTGAAATCAGTTTTGGTCGTTTTTAAATCAGTTTAGTATTATGTTTATGTTGTTTCACAATTACTAAAAAAGTGCAGTTCCCCTAACCTTTAAAATTATTCAAAACAAAACAATATTAACATCAAACAACAGCAATGTTTGACCTCAAACCGAATTGGTGGCAAAAAAGTTGTTTCGTTTAAATAATTAATAACCAAACCTGTCTCAAGTTTACCTAATTAATGAATAAACAAACTCATATTATAAGAACAAGGCAACAAGAAAACGGTTTCATGTTACTCCAAGTTTTCAAGTACAAAGATATTATCCCGGTCAAAAGATGTCAACTGTTAACTTTCGAGACGATATTTTTGCTATTATTGACGCTTTGAAAGACGGGCAGAAGAACTTGACGACAGTGTTTTTGTAAAGTAAACTTAGGCCCTTGTCGATTCAAAAAGGAAAAGACGTTTCAGCTTTCCGCATTGTAAGGGTGTTCTTTTATTTACGAGACCCCACGCAGAAACATCATAAAAGTCGGAAACCGCACTACAAAAATTTTTAGTTAATCCTATGGAGCGACAACATCCTGTCGAATCTCGAGGTGAACTTTAAGAACAAAGTCTAGCATGTGATCCAGATAATCACAGTCTTATATGTTCGTAAAAGGGACTTATGGGCACTTATTTTACATTACTTAAAGGTAGGTCATAACCATAAAGTTGTGTCATAACGTAATCCGATATAATGTAATATTTATTTATTTATTTATTTATTTATTTACACATACATTTGTTGTGACAGGTAAGACCCAAGTTTATGGTATTGTATTCATAAAATATATTTATATTTTATATTTATATATTTATATTTTTATATTTATATTCATATCCATAAACGGAGGTACCGTTTCAACAAACAGAAAGAATTCAATACCGTCCGTACCTGTTACACCGCACCTTTAGTTAGCTAAGCACAAGTTACTCACGCTTCGATGTCGTCTTCATCCTTCTCACTCTTGGGAGGCACCTTGATGCTGTCACCCTTTCCGATGACGCTGATGTCACATTTCAGGTACCCCTTGGCACCAGCGCCCACGTCTTCAGGGTCCGTCAGGAGGGCCCACTTATGGTAGAATTGGCGATCTGTTGGCAAAGCAATCATAAACTCAGCATGTTAATTACAAACAGTGTAAAGGTCTACTAAACCTAATAGGGTAGTTGACTGACTAAAAAAAAATTTGATTCTGTTTTGTCCGTCTGTTAGATTAGCGAAAAATATTGGATACGGAATTTGACGAAAATAAAACGTGTCAAAGATCGTGAGTGGGGGTTGGTGACGTCACTTTCAGGTAGAAAATGTACCTATGACGTCGCGCGACTTTTAGAAGCTCTGTATCTGCCTTCATTTATTTTTTACGTGCATAATAACAAAATACGTGTCCAATATTTTTTGGAAATCTATCTGACGGCCTAATTGTATTTTCTTTGTCAACTACCCTATTGCACTATTATTATTCTGCGTTCTAAAACTCACGAAATACCGCTATAAATGCACCGATGCTGAGAATGATGATACTATAATCATTTGATGGCTACCTTACTACTTAAAATACAACCTGAAAAGCATATGCTCATCTATTTGTCAATAAAATGATGTTAAGCTTCAACTTTATCTGTTCAAGTACGCAATTAGATCTTGTAATTACGTACTTAATAGTTGGATGTGCGTTGGTATATTTTGCTTCAGAGCTTGAACTAGTGAATTAGCTGAGCGTGCTATTTGTATTGCTGGCTATAATTATAGATAGTTCCGACTGTACCTGCGTCTTGCAAGCAAAACAAACTGCACATTCTAGAAACATTCATTCAATAATTAAAACGATTGTTTAATGTCCCGGTAAGAAGTGAGCAAGCCAACTGGTTAACTGTAACACAAGTTGAGGCGTCTTAAATGGCTAAATAGTCTTGGAGTCATGGGGTAGTGTAAAACAATTCGTTTTCCAGTTTCTTTGAGAAAGCTATTGCACACAAACTAATTTTGCCTTCCATATTACCTGCTGATTTTACTTACTTGGTATAGCCAGTTACTTTGTTTAATAACCTGAATTAACTTTACCAGTGATTTTCCATGGAAATCCCAGTTACAAACCAAGTCAAACACATAACTTACTTCTAACAAGCACGTTACATGATTATCATATTTACTTACAACATATTCCCCAGTAAACCCATTGAATGTATTGTTAGAAGCATATTTCTATAAATGAGTGACTACGTTAGAAGCGTTAGATTTTAAACCAATTGAAAGCCGGTGAAGTTAATGCTCGATTTCTATTTCATCTTTCTAAAGAGCTAGAATATAACTGGAGTGAATAGCAAAGGACCATAGAGACGGGCAATGCTTAATAGAAAACATAGTACCAGTGAGAGCATTGAATAGCTCTCCGGGTATTCATCATCATAAAAAGGACATCAAGTTCGTATTAACTTAAATATTCCTTAAAAGAAAATTACATGACCTGCTTCATGCTAAGAGGTAATTCGTTAATATTTATAGACAATAGAAATAGCTCGTAATACAATATTTAATTCATGAATTCGTTTCGCAATTTCAGTGGGTACATTAATAATGTACAGGCATAAGGTGGTGCCCTATTTACGAGTAGAACTAGAACTACTCAGTTTCGTCTAGTTATTTTTCAATTTTTATTAAACTTGGTAAGTACTTACATAGTTGGAAGAATCTGTAACATATTGCATTCTACTTTAACTGAACAATTAGGCTACAATATGCTATCCACTTCCTTCATCAAATTCTCATAATTATAATTCCATCAATAATTATTGATGCTCCAAAGCTTTTGATCTTATAATTTAGATTGCGGTTTTTTTTTTTTCAAAAACTTTTGCAGTAATCACATAGTTTTTGAACGAACTTTAGATAATGATCTCGTTCAGTTAAAATTTCACCTTGCTTTCATTTTCATACTAATAGATCACTGAGCACCTTATCTTACTGATCAATTAGTATGAAAATGAAAGAGTCGTACCGAAAGTGTACAATGTAAATTGAGTAAGGCCAGGGCCCCGAGTCTGCTATTCAATAGTGTCAGAATGGTCGATCATTGATCTCATAATGGTTGATTTACGACAAGCCAAAAAGTACCTTAAGTCGACAGGCATAAGGTACTTTTTGGCTTGTCATCAATCAACCATTATGAGATCAATGATCGACCATTCTGACACTATTGAATAGCAGACTCGGGGCCCTGGCCACGAGTTTATCACTTTCAGTAGCATCCATCTGCAGCTCCTGTGATGTGCAAACAACAGGGCAGGCAGGACACGATATCAAGTGTCCCATCGTTTGTAGTAGTCGTGTTCCACATTTATACTCCAGGGCAGAGTCGGTTATAAATCTATATCGAATTTCTCATAATTTTCAATGTACCTATTAGGTCATGAACCAAATAATACAAAACGAAAAGGGAAAGATCCTGCTTATTAATATTTCTTCACAAGAAACTGTTGGTAAACGAATTACTTGAAAAAACATATATTCGTAGAAGAGTGAACGGGGAAAATACGAAGTTTTCTTATTCAATAAAAACACTGCTCGAGTCTAGAAATAAAATGGGTTCGAATATAATTTGTTATTGTTATGATAAGATGGCCGGGGAAAAAGGTCTTGCAGGGTGGTAAGGCAGTCAGTAACATCAGCAGAAATTAATGTTTTGTCTTTTTAATACGAGTATAAGTACAAAAAAATATCTAAACAATAAAAAAAACCAAACCAGACCACCTCGGGAGTATATACTTTCAAACACAAAAATAATTTTGAAAATCGGTCTACAAATGACGGAAATATGCGAGGAAACACAAACAAAAAGAATACATACACACGAATAAAGAACCTCCTCCTTTTTAGAAGTCGGTTACAAAATACCATGTTACAGCGGCAACAGAAATACACATTCTGTGACAATTAATTTCAACTGTATTACGGAACATGAGATAGCCCGCTAGCAGACAAAACTTCTAAAACTTGATCAAGTCAATTTGTGATTACTAAATAAATACCATCTAATTATGTAACAACCAACATAATCTAATATCCATTCGCACATGTAACTTCTCTAAAAGTAATTTAAAGCCTTTCCCATATCACGTAACCACAAGCCATTACACCCCATCGTTTTGTAGCAAATTACGACATTAAACCGGTGTTTGAACCCTCATGTTCACGGTAAGTTTGTCAACGTTGGACAGAAACAAGTTACTTTGCTGTTTTGATCAGGGCTAAGGGTAAGAGATACCGCTGCCTCGACGCAAAGGGCTACGAAAGAACATGAGTGGCTGGAGCGCACTCCTGGCCACAACCCATGGGTCCAAATTCTGGGGCAAATTCCAGGTCGCCGTTGACAAACAGATTAAGGAAGATATCGATGCTGCTGCGGTGAGTATCAGCTTTTATTCGGCTTAAGTCTAGGGTCCAAACTTAAATGGTAGTGAGCAGGACACATTGCTCGCAGGACGTAGTGAAGTCTGACACTCCCTACCGCTTTGCCCAGAGCGGGAGGAGTCATTTAATGAACTCCCACACTCCTAAAAAAAAGTGTGCCTGTTATGTATAAAAATACAGTTTTGCAGTATGGACAAGCTGGAACGAATCGGTACCGATTCTTGAGACTAAAATAAAGTAAAAGTGAGTGAGTGAGTGTGGTGTGTAAATTCAATACTTTCTGAACTCGAAACGTCAAAATGACGAATTCTATAGACGAATGGACTGAGACTAACCGAGGTTAGACCGCCAAGCATAGAAAGATAGCTTACCCCGAACACGTTTTTCAGCACAAGAGGTATGACTCACTGCAACTGATAATGACGACTAAAATAACGGGGAAATATTGTGTTGCCAACGTAACCGAGGCAGGCCCAAAAAACGCTGGCGTGATGACCTGGACTCATTCTCAACGGATTGGACGGAAACCCAGCAGTGGGATAGTGTACGATAAAAAAGTGGGGAGACCAAGTGTCCTTCGTTTGCGTTAAGGCGACATTAACTGCCCGCGACCTTGAGCGCGCGTTTAACTCATCGCCTAAACAAATAAGGTTGAAAATGGGGATGCGTTTGATTCTCGTGACTGCCAAAATGAACGATAGTTCGCAGATTTCATTTATTAAAAAAAAAAATACGCTGTAATGTTAAAATATTTTTACATATGTCTTTAGTTGGTTAAATTTCCTTTCTGATAGTAAAAAAAAATATAACAGTTATCACTCAAAATATTGAGCATTTCGAGACGAAAAAGTTTTTTCGTGTGATTTTTTTGTGAGTTTTTTTTCGAGGTTCTTGATTACTATTAGAAAATATTTTTGCATAAGTCTTTTACCTATACAAACTATACACTGTATTTTTTTTGGAATTATGATAAGTAGCAATACGGCTAACTCTGCAACGAAAAACAGGTCGTTTTTACGGTGCCCCTTTAACTGCGCCATAGGGATACTTTTACTTTTTATTAAAAGACATTTGTAAAAAATGTCTTTTAATAAAAGTTAAAAAATCTTATCATAAAAGCCTTCATCATTAAATCCCTGCAGCTCTCCTATGCAAATAATTCTATAAAAGATTAATCAATTCCCCTGAAAGCTAAAGCCCTGCTGAGAATCGTAACAAATACAGATTGAATATCTGTATTTGTTACGATTCTCGATTCTAGATGAGTCGAACAAGACACAAACCGCATGCACTGCCAATCAACTACAGCGGGAAATACGGTTCAACCAACAAACCACAACGTCGGACTAGGTAGGTACCTATGTATTAGAAACTGGTTATTGTTAGCTCCGAATAATATTCAAACTGTGAGGAAAAACAATTTGAAATTGAGGGAGAAATTTGTTTAAAACTGAACCCACCCAGGGTTCAGGGTGCCTGGATAAAGTGAAGTTCCAATCAACACAGCGGACATGGAAAAAAAAATGTTTGAGAAGTACATAAATTATCTAAGCTACTTAATAGCTGATGTCATGGTTACAATAACAATAAGTTTATCCATTTTCTAGGCTTTAGTTATAATAAAATCAACATATTTGCATTCGTTTATTTAGTCGTCTCTAGCACGTCTTTTATTTGGGTGAGTGCTGATTCCCCCCCTTTTCTTATTTTCCACCGAAAGTTATTAAAACGATATTGCATAAAGTAGCACAGTCAAGGAAAACTCTCAAATTGTTACCCAAGTTCTTACATTTTCCTTGAGTCCTTTTGTACTCATTATTCTCGTTAAAAATCCGTCAAGTCGATATTCAAACCATTTTTGAACAAACATACCCGTATTAAAATATAACCGGTACCTACTTGTTTCTTTGAATGTACCACCATGTTTTTATTTAAGATAATGCGAATTATAAAACAGATACATTTTCGGGGGAAAAAAAGTACTGGGTTAATTAGCACTTATACCCTCTTAAGGCTCATCTACCAATGAAAATTATCAACATAATATTATGAAAATAATAACAAGAATTGTCTCTGAATTCCATTTTCAGGTAATGCTGCATCCATTTTTCATGGCATTCATAATTTTCATTGAAAGCGAGACAACAGATCGCAAGGCAAGGCATTGCATACGCTAATAGCGATAAAAAAATAATATGTGACGTGATTCGTGAAAAAAGAAGCGAATTTTACGAAGATATTTCTTACTTTTATTATATTTTCTTTCTTCGTTAAATTCACTTGTTTTTTCAGCTATTAGTTAATTGTTTATTTATCGTGAGACTAACCTGGAGAGTTATTAGTCAGAGTTTTTTTTTTCCACCTCTGACTTGGCATTACATGCCGTCGATAAATATCTATCAGACTTGCTGGTTCTTATTTTCAACTTAAGTAGGAATACTATAAATCGTTACTCAGTCATGAAACTTTAATTAAAACAAAATATTAATGGCGATTCATGTCTAAGTATCGTTTGTAAGAAAAGACCAGAAGACCGAAAACCTATGCAATCACTATTAACTTGTAAGTCTAATTAATTTTACAATCCTAAACACAACTGATTTACATTAACGGAACATTTTTGATTTTGTTGCCCTAAGTATAAAGCAGTTGACAGTGATGCCCAAACATTAATTACACTTACTAGGTACCTTAGTCATAATAGTCCCATTTTTGTGCGTAGTGAGTTTTTATTATTCTAAAAGTTAAATTATATTATAGTTCTCAATTTTCTTGTGAAACAGTGATAACTTTGTACCTCAAGAATTTGATTGAAAAGTATAAACAAGAAAACAAAGTGATATATTTTATTGTCTCACCCTGTATTCAGACAAACCTAGCTATTTTCTGCCCACCATCTCAAGACCAAGTTGTGGCAGAGACGATTACAATTTCAGGCCATTTTCAGTGATAAATTGACTAAATATTCAAATCGACTTCAAATGGTTTCCATCTAAAGAAATGGTGCAGTGTGTTTCGAGTCTGTCATTTTCAGCTTTCTATGTACTTAGTTGCTTGATAGGGAGCTACATTTTCACCAAATCTAGTTTTGGAATAATTTGCAAAGGTAAGGGTTTTTTCACCACCTACAATTAAGATCCCGTTAATTTAATTAGTTGATAATTTCATACAAAGTCTGTTCCATTTTTTTTAATTTATGCGGTAAAAAATGGCTACTCGGAGATCGTGAAATAAGCCAAAATATCGTTCAGAAAATATGTCACTGATATCGAATAGTATTTATTATAATAATAACTGTTTAACCTAGACAAGCGCATTACTTTGTGTAATTTATTTCATCACCGCTGCTTTCAAAACGTTAAAGGGAAGCATTGTGAGAAAACATGTCAGTGAACCAAAAAAAATCGAAGACATGTGACATCTAAAAAAAAAAAAAAACTACCAACCCGTACTGGGCCCGCGTGGTGGATTTCCCTCTCTCAGAAAGGGAGGCGGTCCCTGCAGTGGGAACATTATAAATAGGCTGACGATGAGGATGATGATGAACTGTAACATTTAATTAGACAATAACTTTGGCTATAATCTACCTTACTGTAAGATGGACCCTCTACCACGAGGGCCAAACGAGGGTTGGTAGATCTCCTATTTTAGATTTTTGGTTTTTTGTTATCACGTCGGTTTCCACAAGTGAGGTTTTCCTTTACGGTTTTGAGAGCGGTGGTTAAATTGAAAGTAATAATTAAGTAATTACATTTTTAACTTTCCCTGAGCAAGTTCATTAATGACTCCAATACGTAAATCAAGGCCACTACTGGCTACTACTGCTTCTGACAGTACAGATCTTTGTAAAGCATCAGGCAATAAATTGTTATTATTATTAATAAGTAGGAAAGCCGTGTGATTTAATGCAATCTAGGATATAAAATGTGACTTAAGGCGACTTTTACCAAACGGTTAAACATGTTTAAAATTTTATTTAAGGACAAAATTCTGTTTAGCTACACAATTTGTCTTGCACCACAAGTTAAACACGATTAACGATCTGTCAAATTTAAACCGCCAAAAATCGCTGTTTAAGGTGCTAAACGTATTTTGACTGGCCTGTTGGTCTAGTGGTTAGTGACCCTAACTGCTATGCCGGAGGTCGTGGGTTCGATTCCCACCCAGGACAAATGTTTGTGTGATGAGCACGATCATTTGTTCTGTTTCTGGGTGTAATTTATCTATAATATGTATGTATTTAGAAATATATAAGTATGTTTATCAGTTGTCTAGTACCCTTAGCACAAGCTCTGCTTAGCTTGGGACTAGATGGCGTTGTGTGATAGTTGTGGAATATTATTATTATTATTATTATTATTATTATTATTTAGGAGGAGTTGAATTTGAGGCTATTTTTTGGTCGTGCGTGAATAATTTGAATGTGATATGAATAGATAATGAGTTTGTTTGAATTTCTTTTTAATGAAATTGATGACGATGACGAAGAAATTGTCAACTATAGACCTCGAGATATCAGGGTTATGAGGTAAGATCTTTGTTTGAAACCCTGACGGAGAAAAAGGCAAAATCTTCGAAAGAACTTCTCTTTCGAAGATTTTGCCTAAACAAGAAAACAACGATGATTTTGCTACAAATAATTGAACCTAGATTATTGTTTAAAACAGAAAAATAAGAACCTATGTTTTATGATTATGGACTTGTAAGATTTATTTATTATTATTTATTTCTTAAATACAAATTGGGCAAGGATTTTTAGTTTATTGTAGGGTACAATAAACTATTGTTCCGTAGAAACAACCCATGGAAAAAAAACAATCCGCAATAAAGCACCTGGTCTAACCGTGAGAATCATAAAGCTAGCGGTGCCTACTATAAACAGTACTAATAAACAAGACTATTTTACATAATTAAAAATCGAACAATGGAATCAAACATAACTTTCGTTTGAACAAGCAAGTAGTATTTGTTTTGTTTAATAAAGCTTAGAAGTTGATCTAATGGTATTACTTTCTTATGATGTAGTTAAACTATAATTATCTAATACAAACATTGAAAGTTCGTTTATAAACTAAATAGGAAATTAACTTACCTAGTAAGTTGCCGATTCTACAAAGCTATACTTTTAATTGTTATTATGATCTAACTTGACTCTAAAATAACCTCTGCTAATTAAAGCATTTAAATAGCAAGCTTACTGCCGCACTCAGATAAGTTTAATAATGACTTAAGCCATCACTTAGTAATTATTTGACATACTAAAACCTTTACTAAGTTACGGTTTAAGTAATCCTTACACGGCTCTGAGTAAGACAGACTATCAACATAAAAAATCCATTGTATATCCACATCTATGAAGTAGAATACCCCGCATGTTAATGGACCCCCTTGCTACTGGACCCGCTTGCTACTGGACCCGCTTTCTACTGAACCCGCTTGCTACTGAACCCGCTTGCTACTGAACCCGCGTGCTACTGGACCCGCAAATCCATAGACCAAGTCATAACGTGGCTTGGTCGACTGATCCCGCGGGTTCAAGTGAATTGTTGACGAAAGACTTCAACAAGATAATTACGGGGTTTAACTTTTCATTTCTTTTACAGTTCTCTTACCGTAATTTCTACATCTCAGATAAATCGTTTCTAAATCTACAGTGGGATTTGTACCTAAACGCTGCATAGTCAAGTAATAATAAATGTCTGTTTAAAAGTGTTTTTTTCGACGTTTAATCTTAACATAACATCATATCTGTTTATCCCTGAAGGGTTAGGTGTACTTAATACTCGTGCATCCACATTTCACCTGTTATTATGGTCAATATTCTTGAAATAGGCAGCGAGCATATTACCATTCAACCGGGCACCAATCCAGACTCCGTGGCTGCTTGTGAAATCCCTAATGGGAAAACCCAGTAACACTTTGCCGAGTAGGGGCCTCATATGCAGCAGCAATTGCGACCCCTGTACCAACGAGGTTTCTTAATCATCTCTTAACTTTAATCAGCGTTTATGTGTTTAACCCAAATCTACAGCAAAAATGACGTCACATGACTGGAAGCTGTTCAGAAATTATAGGTACATAATATACTCATCACATTAGTGAAGACAGGCCCAGTCCGTCCCCGGAAGGTCCTGAAAGCGAAGTAGTAATAGACACAAAAAAGTAAAACACAGATTAGATTCACATGCAAAAGAAAACACAATCATACGATAGATAGATATAGACACATAAGAGGAAACGCGAGTGGTCTTTTCTCCATACAAACGCTCTCGCCTGTTTTCTTTTTGGTTAATGACCCTAGAGCAATGGTTTTTTACAGAATAATAAATATTAACTATTTCTATGCCCCTATGTTTTCCTTTTTGGTGATAAATTATTTTTATAAGCACTAGAACCCTCAAAAAATGCTCAAAATTGCTTGTTTAGATCGCTGTTAACAGAGTCCTAGTGTACAAATTTGACAACTATTAACGAAAAAAGAAAAAAATAGCGGCGTAGTATATAACCTCCTTATTCATTGTCTAAAATATCTTTTAAATTGGTTCAATATTGGAGGAGGAAATAGGCGAGAGCCAAACCTCGAATTCTAACTTTTTTCTATAGTTGTCCTTATCGCACGAATTTGAGGGCAGGAGGACGGAGAGAGACAGCGATAGTAGAAAGAGACAGCACAGTAAAAAGAAAACATTTGCAGAATATATAAAAAAGTGTTAAATTGGCTTATTCTTTTTGTTAAAGAACTTGGTCTGGTGACATGCCACATTAACGCACAGTGTCTTAGTATAAAAGTAGAGTGTTTTTAACATAGTTTTAAGATTCTAATACTTAACTAACACAAATAGTACGAGTAGTTTTTATCACTTCAAATACAAAATAACTGTTTCTATAGCATTAAGGATTTATGGAATTTAAAAAATAATGTTATTGATGAATTACGAATGAATAATTGATTTTATAATAATTAAATAATTGCATGTTAATTTGATAATAATGACATAAAAGTAAATAATTTGTACACTTGCTTGCAGGTAGAATACAGTGACTTCTTAGGATATAAGATCTTTTCTTGTAACTTTTATGTATTTTCTTGCAAATAAACATTTTTCATTTGATTTGATTTGTTAAAGGTATCTGTTTGTAAAGTATATTTCTATGGGTCAAAGTTGCTTGAAAATAAATTAATATTATGTATTTTATAGGAACAAATACATAAATAATACCTATATAATTTATACCTAACTAGCTTTTGCCCGCGACTTCGTTCGCGTGGAATAGTGGCTTCCGGCAGATTTTTGGTTTATCTCGCGAAAAAAAAAAAAAACTATCCTATGTCCTTTCTCAAGTTCCAAACTATGTCTGTACCCACACAAATCGGTTCAGTAGTTTAGGCGTGAAGCAAAGACAGACAGACAGACAGACAGACAGAAAGACAGACAGACAGAGTTACTTTCGCATTTATAATATTAGTTAAGATAGTTAGGATAAAGTGATTTGATAAACTTATAAAGTGGAAATTGGGAAAAACAAAAAAATTGAACCCTAACTTGTTTGATTTTCACACACGAATGCACTAGACAACAGACAGACCAAATATGTGATTATGATTACGATTTTCTTCGTCTTGTCCCGTCTATCACTCGTAAAATCTTTGAATGTCATTGATACTAAGAAACATAACGCGAACTGAAGAGAAGCGACGTATCATTCCACTAACCGAAATATAAGTTTTTAAATACTATTCTATAGTATCAAAAAGCTTTGTTGTGACCAGTTAGACAAATTGCTATTGATCGTGGTATCTTGTTAACAGTACGAACTAACACGCCATTTCATATGAAAAAAACACAACAGTCATATCAACCAAGCTTTTAAGCCAATTGACTGAAAATCCGATTCATATCATATTTCCAAGTGCGAATAGCTTTTGTTGGGGTCCATATTGGCTCACCTAAAGTTTTTTATCCGAAATTGTTCTTCCTAACGATTTGTAATCCGAATGATCACTCCTCCTAAAATTTTTCATCCTAAAGTTTGAATTCCTATTATTTGTAATGCTACTGGCGATGTTCCTAACACTCATGTTTCCGAAAAATTTAATTCCTATTATCGTTATTGTAAACATATTGCAACTCCTACTGTTTTTTATCCTAACGTTTTTATCCCTAAACATAATTACCATAATATTTTCACTCATACAACTGTTTAGAATGATTAAAGGTCGTTTCACTGATTTTTGTCTTGAAATGAAATAAATGAATGAAATTCAGGTCAGAGTCTCGTCTTGTGGACACTATGAAAAAAATACTTAAAAAAAATTTCGCGACCAATTTCGAGGTAGCGCTCGCCGGCCGCTGCCGCGGCACCGCTCGCTTCGCTCGCTCGGCTCGCGCGTAGTTGGTCACAGTTCTAACCTAACCTAACCTATGGATATCTTTGCATATAAAGTCCCATTAAAATAGGTGGACAAATTTTAACACAGCGTTTAAGTAAGCCTAACTAAAGACATCTAAACAACAAAAAAAAAACACTACCTATATAAGGTGATTTTATTTTGCCTTAAAATAATAAATTGCCGGCACTCTAGAACAAACTCATCCCATAAAAGTAGGTATTTTAATGTCTTTTTCTTTTTTTTTTACTATTGTCCTTATTTTAGCGGTCTAAATGATTTCTAAAATTTTGTCCACCTATTTTAATGGGACCTTTTATAATACTGATTATTATGAATAAAAAGTAATATAAACAAAAAAGATATGACTTTGAATAATAGTGTAAAAGATGGTTAGGTTGAGAAAATATAGGAAAACAAATAATAGGATAATAGATGTTTATTGCTACTGACATTAGGAAGTTGAATGCTTCGGAATTAAAACATTAGAGACAGAGACTTTAGGAATTGCGATCGTTAGGATGAAAAATGTTAGGAAAAACATTTTCGGATTTCCAATTTTCGGAGTTGAAATTTTAGGTCAACTTTGGCGCACCCCTTTTGTTGACCATCAAATCAGTTGGATCAATTTGGAAGCGACTACTTCATTGGTAAAGAGACTGCACACGGTACAACAAAATACCTATAGCACTTTTAATCCCCGAAGTGTTAGGCAGAGATCTACCTAATAGTATACCCTTACCCTAGTAGTGTACGCGATACTGTTATAAGAATAAGTTCGAATAAAGAGATACAATTTTTCCATCAGGATGATAGAATAACTACACTGATGCTGATTACAGTAGAAGCTCGCAGTTTTTTGGTTTGATATCGTTTTTTTTTTGCAACCAACTTTATAACCTGATTTTTCTTCTGAAGGAAATTTTTCACTTATTTGTGTATTTGTTTTTAAAATAACAATAAAGTAAGAAAGTGTTTTGTACAATTTTATTCTTAATACTGTTGTTACTAAAGAGTATCGGTAGTTCGGTGCTATATTTCAACCGAACTACAGCTACTGAAAAGTAGCACTAGTTCGGTCAACCGGACTAACAACCGTAATACTGTTACTATTAGAGGGATGAAGATGATAGATTCCATTATAAGTTTAACTGATGTGAGAAGACCAGAATTAGCTGAACTGTGTACTATTTGTTACCCATACAAACAGTGTTCTAGTGCATACGTATGTTACGCGCATCACTACTAAGTAAAGCGCTGACACAACATCACATTATTGCATGTTTAGCAAACATATATTGTTTGTTCATTTTTGTAGCCGAGTACCAACATGACACGCACGGTTCGAGGCAGACAAGTACAGTTTCAAATAACAGGCGTACAATAAAAACTATTAAATAAAATGGGGCAATCAATATCCGATGTTTGAGGATTTTGTGTGATCACACGTATGTTGAAAAGCGTCGTGTAAATTCGTTTGTATGATCAGTGATCACATGTTATGAATAGAATGGTGTGGATTGAGAATTGTTTACAGAATAGAGTGTCTTCATCACGCATAATATTTTAGTTACAATTTCAAAAGCGACTACGTTTGTTTTTTAAATTGAATTGCGAGTGATCGGGAAATTGCGTTCGGGCAGAGTTTTCGATATAGTGAGAAGTGGCAGTTTACATAAGCGATTGTTTTTTCTGAATTTTCTTTTTTTTTTTAGAATCCTACCTATTAAGTGTAATAAAGAAAGAAAAAGAAAATGATGAGTATGAAAGTAAGAAAAATATTAGAAACTATTTATTTCCTTTTCCCAATTATGTTGGAGTCGGCTTCCAGTCTAACCGGATGCAGTAATAGATAAGTATGTAAGAAGAAGACACGCTGCGCCGCCGACCCCAACGCTGCGCCGACCCCAACCCTGCGCCGACCCCAAACGCATTGGCATGGGCAAGAGAATGATGATGTTAGAAACAAAATATGTAAATCTAAAATCAAAATATTTATGTTAGTATAGATAGGTACATATAAAACAAAATAATTAAAATATGATCAATAACATCGAACCCCGTGTGGCGAAGCATAATTGTAATGTGCAGATCACAACGACAACCTGTTGTCTATGTAAATAGTTTTCTAAAACGGTATAAATGACTTTGTTTACCGAAAAGTTTTCACATAATTCTATTTTTATTGATAATTATGATAAACTTAAATCTACAGAAATACACAAAGAGAGAAAATAAATTATTATTACCATTACCAAAAATACAAAATGGAGGCTGAAAATATCCGTAGGTGTTAAAAAACTGAAACACTGATTTTGAAACACGTTCAGGCAGGTATGTAATTACATCCATCCTCCCTGTAGATTAATGGATATTCATGAAAATACTCTTCATAAAAACCAGTTTTCATTAAAGGCTTTATTTCACGAACACGTTGTGTTGAAAATCCATTTACATTTAATTTTATAAATACGTCAAAATAATTATGAATGTTTGTTACCTTTTCAGGCCTAAATGGATTTTGATTAACTTTGTCAGACGAATAGATGGTCTAGGTTAGGAGACAGGATATTTTTTTTCCAGTGATAATCTCCGTGGGTTAATATGTGACCTTTAACGAACGACGAAGCCGTGAGTATAAACAGCAAGTACGAAGTAAATGAAAATTACTAACAAGTGGATGAGATATGAAAACTCGACAGGGTATAAAGTAGATATTAGTAAGATTGTTTTTGAAGACGTTGTCGAGAGACTTACTGCATAAATATGATAAACGCTGTAGACTAATTTAATCACGAACTCTACCTTGGTTACTGGAGTACCCGACACGATAATAAAATTTAAATATTTTGAAAATTATGGAGATAAAAGCTGTGCCATTTAAACTAATCTAATGATCGTTTTTATGTATGTTGATAAGTCGTGTGCTGGTAAAAAGGCGAAATTTTATTGCATTTTACCGGTATTCGGATACCCACGATAATATTTATATTTTTTAAAATTGAGGGTAGTGTTGTGGAGATAAGTCTTGTGCTAGCCAATGATCCTCAATGTCTTTTAAGACGCAGTTAACGGGGGAACCGTAAAAACGACCTGTTTTTCGTCGCAGAGTTAGCCGTATTGCTACTTATTACAATTCCAAAAAAAATACAGTGTATAGTCAAATGTATAGGTAAAAGACTTATGCAAAAATATTTTCTAAAAGTAATCAAGAACCTCGAAAAAAAAAATCACAAAATCACAAAAAAATCACACGAAAAAACTTTTTCGTCTCGAAATGCTCAATATTTTGAGTGACAACTGTTATTTATTTTTTTACTATCAGAAAGGAAATTTAACCAACTAAAGACATATGTAAAAATATTTTAACATTACAGCGTATTTTTTTTTAAATAAATTAAATCTGCGAACTATCGTTCATTTTGGCAGTCACGAGCTTTAAACGCATCGCCATTTTCAACCTTATTTGTTTAGGCGATGAGTTAAACGCGCGCTCAAGGTCGCGGTCAGCTAATGTCGCCTTAAGGGGTGGGTAGAGAATAAGCTAAGACATATTTAAAACAGGTGTGTGTCGACTTAAGAATAATAATGTGTTGGTTAAAACATTTTTTACATAAAAGTAATTGTTATTTACTGTTGATTTTTAGTTCCTATAATTCAATCGTGTTATTTTGTTTGTTAGGTATTTCCTTTTTTTGTTTTTACATTTTTTATTGATTTTTCTTCGTTTTCGTTAGCTGTGAGTTTCCCAAATAGAATAAAACAATAAATAAATATCATTCTTGTAGTAAGTACAGAAATATTGCAGCCGATACTATTCGATATTATGTATTCATGGGACGGCAAGATGAAGATATACGAGTATCTACTATGATAAGGAAAAATATTTCAATACGGAACGTAGGGCCAATAATACCTTTCGCAGAAACGCCTCATTTTCCCCAGCCAAGTGATATTTTTTTCTCGGAAACGTCTTTACACTTATAATATGAAACCTCTTTGAATAGGATCATTATATACTTTCCTTTGACGGATCAAAATATGAATAAATTGTATGCTAATTACTTTCTGACTTATTGAATACGGAGAATACCAACAAATGCGACGTATAAAATATTAATCGTAAAGAATTTGTAACTCCACCAATAATATTATACTTAATTATAATTATTTTGATTAAAATTTGTGGTTTCCACTCAAAGTAAAAAAATACACAGGAGCCTGAATTATTAAGTTCTGGCATAACTTAAAAATGTAGATAACAAAATCATGACTTTGAAGTCCGAGAGGTTACAGTAGTTCAGAATATATTCTCCGTTACATAAATTATGACAAATTCATGACTATGAACTATTGTACTGTTGTTGTACGACTATAAATTGTGGTGATCTAAGTGTATATTTGGAGACGGATTTTTCTGAATAATATGCAGGTATTTTCTGAAATATAAGGTCACCACCAAAACACTCGGTCGAAATGAGGTTTACTAGTACCTACTACTAGGTCTGAAATTAGGAGGGGGATAAATTGCAGGTGTAGTATCTTTACTACACCTGCAATATTTCCTAGTTTGTCACGTACAGTCAGTGTCAATTAAAAACTAATTAATTCAGAAATGCATACACTTAATTGGACTACGTTGAATTGAGAGAGCTTGTGAGAATAATATAATTCGTTTATGATTTTATTACCATGTGAAGGCAAATCTTATTATACAGAGAATGCGCATTTTCTACTTGTTGCCTGTTGGCCATAACAAAGTTATTATACAATTATGTCGATTATTATAGCTCCACTACTGTTGTGAAAGAAAGACAAACAAAATAGCGTAATATTAATTATTGAACAGATAGGTACACTAATTTAAAAATGTATTATTTATGTATGGTGACAACCTGATATTTCATGCGAGTTTTCGAAGCTGAACTCTATCGTCTTCATATTTTGGTTACATGAAAAACAAATGTCCAATAGTTGTTGGAAATCTATCTGACGGACTAATTAGATTTTATTTGTCAACAACCCTATTGAAAACCACCTTTTTTAAAGTCGGTTAATCAGATTTACCTTCTATTATCAGGTCAACATTAAAGGTAGGCTGAAAGAATTCAACTATCGGTCCATAAGTACGTAAAATTTTGAAAGAACATTAAAAAAAACATACACACGAATAGAGAACCTCTTTCTTTTTGGAAGTCTCTTTCGTGTCTTTCTTTTAACATAAATTATTCTCTATATGAGAACATACAACATGACTCAGAGCTCCCAAATGTGTCCTAGTCAAGGAGTTGTGCGGAGTGATGTGCCTGGTGGGAATATTGCCACTGCCGGTAAAATACCAAAATTGCCAGCAGCATTGGAAATATTGCCAAAATTGCCGGTCAATTTAGATTAGGGCCTATAAATGCTAATTTGTAAGTGTATTACATAGTTTCCGTACTTAATTTGACTTATAATTAACAAATATTCCCCGAATATTTCCTTTTCCGTCAATTTTGCCACCAAAATTCCCACTTCGGGCAATATTGCCGGCAACGGCACATCTCTAGTTGTGCGTGTGCTTACTTTTCAAAAAGTGAGTATTAATAGAATAAAAGTGGGTAAGAGGGACTCGTCGTTAATAGTAACAACGGTCGATTCTAGGTTAAACGATGCTTGCCAGGTCTTTCCGTGGATGAGTGTCCTCCCCTCCGAGCCTCGAAAAGCACGTTAAACCATTACCATTACTCATTACGAGTGTAAGATGGACAACTAGTGTGACCAATCGTAGTACTCAGTAACTGCCAAAGCAGCACTTTCATCGAAAATATTGCTATTTAGCTGCATCTCCAAAACCCAGATAATACTATTTACGTAATACTCTTTGGTAAGACTGGATGTCAGAATCACCTGGTCACTAACCACCTGTAACGACTGCCGAAGATCTGTATATGGCAGCCGGGACCAAAAGCTTAACGTGTTATCCGGAGGAAACTCGGTATGTCTGGCGGTCACCCATCCACAGACCGACCTAGGCAAGCACAGCTTTACCTAAAAATCGACCCGAGGGGGAGTTCTTATTAAGCCACGAGCTAGTGTATTTAAACGAAAACGAGTGAAATACTTGCAACTGAACGTTCTAACCCTTATCTGGGAACCTTCTGTTTCCCAGATAAGAGTTAGAACAACAAAATATCACAATGATAGCCAGAAAAAGTGCCCATTGGTTTCGTCAATGGTGTTTTATACCCTTTATACCTACGAGTACCAGATTTAGCTTGCCTAAGATGAAAACACATCAAACAGAATAATCAAACAGCAACCACTATACACTAAATCCTACATAAAGTACGACTTGGAAACTCATAAATAATAAAGGTACGTTGTGTTAGTCATAATTCATAAATATTTAAATGTTGGCCCAAGCCCGGCTTAGGCCAACAATTAAACCGAGGTTGTTTGTTTGTTTGTATCTTGTTTAATAAGTAAATAATTGTTTGTTAGTCATGGTTTATTTTATAGACGGTTTCTGGTGTTAATTTTCCGAATTTGACCGAATTGAGTTTTAACAACTTTTTTAGATTCATTTATTATAGTGCGATAGCAGTGCGCTAAGTTATCTACCTACATCTACACTAATACGAGTATTATAAAGAGGAAAGATTTGTATTTTTGTGTGTGTGTATGTTTGTAATGAATAAACTTAAGAACTACTAGACCGATTTGAAAAATTATTTCATCTTGGGAAGCTACACTATCTCCGGGTCCTAAGACGCTATTTTTACCCACGACGGAACTGAGACGTTATATGCGTTTGGGGTGAGAGGTTGTTTGTTTGTTTGTTTGTGTGTTTGTGCAAATACATGTTGCCATTTTTCTCCAAAACTGCAAGTCCGATTTTGATGCAGTTTTCAGTTATGGGTTCGGGTTTGATTGGTGCATGTTCTTAGATAGGTGTTACGGTGACAACTCACCAGGGGGCGCTGCAGCAAACATTTTTTGTGCAAATCAAAGTTGCCAGTTTTCTCCAAAACTACAAGTCCGATTTTGATTCAGTTTTCAGTTATGGGTTAAGGTTTGATTGGTGCATGTTCTTAGATAAAAAAAAATAAAAGTAAAAAGTTAAAAAAAAAAAATATCCCTGTATTCCAACGGGAACGGGGACTACGCGGCTGAAACCACGTGACGTCCGCTAGTGTTATATAATTAACTATATAGCACTTCAACCACGATTTCGTCTGCATGTAAATTATATACTAAAACCTTCCTCGGGAACCAATTTACATATTGGTGAAAACAGCATGAAAATCAGTGTAGTAGCTTTTGAGTTTATCGCAAACAGACAGACAGACGCGGTGGATGACTTTGTTTTATAATATGTGGTGATAAACATCCTATGCTTTTCCTCATAGATTGTTGTAGTTCAATATTATATTTTAATGCATATTACTTGTTTTTTTTTTGTAATTAATATTTATGTTACATTTAACTTCTGTTTGTAGCGTTCTGTTTGCTTGTATGCTGTAAATGACGCTGCTGACTACAATTATTGTTATTTTTTAGTTTTATCTATGCTTCGTTATGTAATTGTTTGTTGTAACAAATAAAATAAAACTAATATCAACAACAAATGCTGTCTCTCTCCTAACTCACTTATTTTGCTGTGCCCAACACAGTCCATATGTTCTAATAATAAATTTACCGCCTAAGAATTAAATACCGTCATGTGGAATGCAATAAAGTAATATTAAGTCCTTGTGCAAACGGTAGTTGGTAGAAAATATGATGAGAGGTTCTTGAAATGCCTTTAGCTCACCAAGTGACAGTCTATGTTCCGGATAGTGATGACAGTTTTTCTAATTTTTCTCATAACTAGCTTTTGGCTTTAGGCTTCGCCCGCGTGAATATCGAAAAGTATCCCAACAAACTTTTATCCCTTATTTAACTCCCTTTAGGGGTTGAAGATTAGTCTAATCAATAACGCATGACATCATTCTAATCAAAACGTAGATTCGATGATTAGTCTAATTGTCGTTACGAGACCGCGTTGTCCCAGAAATTCTGTAATACAAATGAAATTGTGGGCAGGCTGACGTGTTACGAAATTTTTAGATTCCAACTAGAGCAAGATGTATCTACACCTAAATAATGTTACAATAATAAAAATAGGATTCATAATGTATGACCTATGTAATGCTTGGGTCGTATAATGCTCAAAGATAAGGTTTTAGACTATGATGGAGGTGCAAATCCTTTAGGTTATAAAATCAAACAGGTATTTTTTAAATTATGTTGGTTTAGATATTGTAAAGGTTTAGGAAACTCTAAAATCATTTTGTTATAATATAGATCATAGATAAAGGCAATGAAACAACAATCATACAAAAACAACCACTAGAAATCAAAGAAAAACGGTCCAGATGTTCTTCGACCAGCCCATAAAACAACTACAATCTGTCAAATTTATTTAATTGATTTGCAACTTTATCACTGAAGCATTAGGTTTATGCTTGATTGGGAAAACGTGACAGTTTCGAGTAGCTTAATGTGCTGGCGTCTCTTCCTTGGTATATTTTTACGGTTAAATTTAGCTTTTGTAATGGAATCTCCAGGCGTTGGCTGAATGTCTTCATTTGCACTCGTAATGAGTCGGATTACTTTCCAGACCATTATGTAATCGTTTAACTTCTACTTCTCAGACATTTACTGGCACCTTTTGGATTTATAAAGATAATATTAATGTACGGAACTTAAATCTCTCTTTACCCCACCGAAGACGGCGACGGTTCCCGTTAAAATGTGTTCATAATAATCACGGATTTCAAACAATTGTTCAATTGAATAACTTTCACTTATTTATGTGAAACCCTTAAAATGTTATTTTCAGTCATACAAAACCAATTTTTCTAGGTCTTTCTCTTTCCAACGATGATTACGGGGAACAGGGACTGCGATTCTCCAAACAAATGTATTTTTCATTTTTCTTCCTTACTAATATTTGTAGAGCAACAATTTCTTTTGTCATAAAATTGAGATCTTCTGTAGACACGCTTCTGTCATTTCCCCTTTTTTTAGCAATTAATAAGTAAATAAATTATCCTTCAAACAAGTCAAAAAGTTATTAGTATTATTTATTAGTCATTTTAAGGCGGTAATTAGGAGTAGAACTAACAAGCAAATTCGAAAGGTTTTTCAATAAAATGAATTCATAGGAACCTAGACATACCTATGTCTAGGTTCCACTCAAATTTTATCAAAAAGTACCTACTTTTTGATAAAATTTGAGTCAAGTTAGTTTTCGAGGGGAAAAAAGGGGAATACAAAAATCGTTGATTCCACCAAAATTATGTCATAATCGGTATGAGGTAATAGTTGTCCTTGTTGCACTGTACAGCGGCAGGCTTGACGCAGTGCATCGGCAACAGTTTCTTTAAGACCATGCCCTGTTTCCACTTTAGGCTTCGTTTCAGACCTTTATAATCATATCGTAATATTAATTCATCGCATAACTGATAGTTCTGATAATATACAACAATTTGCTTACTCTGCCTTCCTGTAGAGCATCATCACCTGCCTAGCCTTTTCCCAACTATATTGGGGTCGGCTTCCAGTCTAACCGGATGCAGCTGGATACCAGTATTTTACATGGAGCGACTGCCTATCTGACCTCCACAAACCAGTTAATACTAGGTAATACCCCTCCCTTTGGTAAGACTGGATGTCAGAATTTCAGGTCACTGACTACTAAAGACTGCCAAAGATATTTTTCCCTCTCCTAGAGAGGAGGCCTGAGTCCCTGCAGTGGGAACAATTATAGGCTGAAGATGATGATGATGATGAAAGATATTTATATATGGCAGCCGGGACCAACAGCTTAACGTGCTTTCCGAGGCACGGAGGAACCTCGGTATGTCGGGCGGTCACCCATCCACAGACCGTCCTAGGCAAGCACAGCTTTACCTAAAGATCGACCCGAGTGGCAGTTCTTATTAAGCCACGAGCTCCTCCTGTAGAGCAAGAGCACATAAATTCTATACCTATATGAGTTAGACTGGTAGTACAAGAGCCCATTACGTCGTGCCGTCAGATCATTGTATTGTTTACATCCCAAGGGATTGACTGAAGACGTAATGTATTATATATGGTGGCGGTCAAGTTACCCGCATCCGAGATAATGGTGATTCTACTCGCTATACCCCACAATTCGATCTTGAATGTATATTCTAAATAATCTGTCTGATATACGTAATGATTTTCTAATGGACATAGTATGACGGGTTACATCAACACCTTGACGGTGGCACCATAAGCACAGGGTGATTAGTAATTACCCATTACGTCGTGCCGTCAGATCATTGCATTGTTTACATCCCAAGGGATTGACTGAAGACGTAATGTATATATGGTGGCGGTCAAGTTACCCGCATCTGAGATAATGGTGATCCTACTCGCTATACCCCACAATTCGATCTTGAATGTATATTCTAAATAATCTGTCTGATATATGTAATGATTTTCTAATGGACATAGTATGACGGGTTACATCAACACCTTGACGGTGGCACCATAAGCACAGGGTGATTAGTAATTACCTAATGATAAAAGGGGATACTATTGCCAATGTACGCTTATTCGATCCTGATAACCTGCAGGGTTAATGCGTATCTTTTTAAAATAATGTCAGTGGCTATCATAGTATCCATCAATTCTCTGTCAAATGGTTAGTTTATATAAAAACCATAACCATTTGACAGTTAATCGATAGACACTATGATAGCCACTGACATTTTAAAAGATACGCAATAGCTCTGCTGTGGACTCTAAATGGGGTACGTTTTCTGAGTATTTTTTATTGTTTTGATTAAACTTGCATCTGAATAAAATACTATATATGGTTGCTTGTACAACTTTGTGGTGGGCCAGTGTATTTATCAAGCTTTAATGTGACACATAATAACGCCGGGTTGACTATTTTACAGTCGGTATATATACCTAGATGTAAAAATAATCAAATATCTGCAACGTAGCCTCTTGCTTCACATTTGAACATTAAATAGAAAACAATAAGCTTATACGTAGGTTTATGAAGCCTCCAGAGGCGGCCGTGAACGTGAAATGTTGCTCGTAAAACTAAGTTTTATAGGTAGCGACAAAACAAGATGTTTTGAAAGTCAAAATGGTTGACAACACACATATCGACACCATTTTTATATCATATTCGAGGATTTTCGTCAGGGCACCGATAAATCGGGTCGAGGAACGGTTGTAATATATGCCTTTGTATTAAAAATTAAAAGGTCTTCTGACCCGTATATTACTATTAGCTATCTTATATTATCTTATCTTCTACATTTTTTGGGAACCAAAACTCGACTGCTACTGAATGTAACAAATCGATGTTAAAATAATTGTAGTAATTAAGTTTTGAACCTTTAAATTAAAATGGTACATACCAGGTTGGCTCCACACCGTAGCAACGTCCAGTTTGAAGTTGCCCAGGAGTTTGTTGGCTCGAAGTATGTTGCGAGACTGCAGTACCTGTAACAAATCTCACATTGCATGGCATTCGCAAACAATACACACAGCTGGCCATGTCACCGTATGCTCAATTAGTTGTGGGCTAAAATAATCACGATGTCAAGACACTTTTTTTTTTGGGTTGTGGGCAATCATAAAATGCTCTGGGTAGAACGGTAGGGAGTGTCATTCTTCTACTGACTAAAAACCACCCATGTTCCTTCTTAGCCCTTTGTGTCGAGACCGCGGTATCTCTTTTGAACAACCCGCAGCCCCGACGGGATATTGAGCCCCTGACATGAGCATAAGGCGTCGCGGCAAACCTCGTAGAAACTAGCGGGGCGTAACCTATCCCAGGTCAATGTGGACATTGGCCCGGGATAGGTTTTGGTGTCGGTAGGACGGCGGTGGAGACAGGCAGAAAGGCTTCTGCCCACCTCCTTCGGCGTTTGACTGCGTCATCGCCATGCTGGGTTAAGACCCAGCAGAGCTCATCTCTCTGATGCCACAGTCTAAAGTTTTTAAAACTCACTTTAAAAAAACACCGGGTTACACTCCGGGAGTGCCGGCAGAAGTGAAAACTTAAACATTAACGTTGTGCATTTTTTATTATGGAATAATTTCGCACGCATTGCTTTTTTATCAGCATAAAAGTACTATCATATAAGTGGTGAAATACATAACCATGACTATTAGTATTACATAAAAAAATTAACACTTCTGAACTATTGGTCCTTACATATGAAATTGGCGTTTTGTACGGAAGGAATAAAAAGTCATTTTTTTTTGTTTATTAATATATTTAATTAATCTATGTACTTTTGCCATCTCATAGGTAGTTGATTGATGCCTTTACTATCACTAAACTCTTTGAAGGCGATTTGGACTGCCGTATCGAAGTTAATTACCCATCCCAAAAAAAAAGTGCACAACGACGCTAAAGAAGTTTTCACTTCAAAAAATTCTTACTACCAACATTACCACACGACATAACTTGAGTATATAGGTCTATAGCGATAAGAATATGATTTATTTTAATGTTGGCACTTCTGAAATTTTGAATGCGCGGCAGATGACATTCGCTTTTGATATACTGTACCGTAAACATTTTAGTACCTACAGAAATAACAGTGTGGTTAATAACATTAAATTGTAAAAACATATTTTATGTAAATCAGTTTTTATTGTGTACGTATATAGGAAGGTAGCTATAGTCGTAGTGGTCACAAAACCTAATGTGTTTGTTGTGTGTTAATGTGTCCCTGTGGTTTGACATAATAAGGATGTTTCCTGATTAAAAACATATGATTCTGTTTAGTGTTAGTGTTTGATTAAAAAATTACAAAGCTAAAACGCGCAACAACATGCTTTTTGACGCTTTGTAATTTTTACGTATGCCCCCGATTAGAACGTCAATTTCCGGTAAACGATGTAGGTACTAACATGTGACGTCACACGAGTTTTCAAAGAACTGTATCGCCTTAATTTTTGTTCGAATCAGAAACGAGGACATCCGCTTGAGAACCAAGGCTACCGACGACGTAGCCCAAAGAATCGCCAGACTTAAGTGGCAATGGGCAGGGCACATTGCTCGCAGAGCGGATGGCCGATGAAAGTTCTGGAATGGCGACCGCGAACCGGAAGACGTTGCGTTGGAAGGCCTCCCACTAGGTGGACCGACGACCTGGTCAAGGTTGCGGGGACCCGCTGGATGAGAGACACACGGGACCGGTCAATGTGGCGACACCTGGGGGAGGCCTATGTCCAGCAGTGGACGTCTTTTGGCTGAAATGATGATGATGATGAAAATAAGAAAAATTTAACGTGTCCAATATTTTTTGGGAATATACCTGACGGACTAATTCAATTTTTTTTGTTAACAACCCAATTGTACCATGCGGTGGAGTTTCACTGATTTATCATCTTGCATTAAACTGGTTGATTGTGGATCGAGAAGCTCGTGACTTTATCATTGCCTAGGTTGTGCCGTAGATAAGTGACCGCTCATTATATAAGGTCCCATTAAAATAGGTGGACATATTTTTACACAGCGTTCAAAGCCTAAACAAAGATATGATAGATATGATGTGTAAAACAGTATTTTTTTATAACCGACAAAATCCCTTCCACCCATGTACAGTCACCTTCAAAAATGCATGGACAGTTCTGAACTCTATTTTTTTTTCATACGAAAAACTTTATTATCAAGGAACTAACTTAAAAATAACATACATAAAATAAAAACAAACTAATAATAGGTGAACTGACAGGTTAATGGAAAGGTTTATGACAAGACGTGGGGAAGAGCAGCACCATAGGATTGAACTCTATTCACAAGTAATAAAGACTAAAAGTATCCATGCAATTTTGCAGGTGACTGTACCTATAAAACAACTGATTTATCTTCCAGCATTATTGACGAAGCTAAAACAAAATACAATGAACTAGATGAATCCGTGGTTTGAAAATACATGACGACGCGAAAAAACAAAAGATAATGAAACAGCACACAAACGAAATAATTACCTAGATTTTTTTAACAAAAGAAAAAATGTTTCACAATGTTCATAATTATAATACAGGTAGCTTTGGTATTCGGTATCGAAAACGGTTTTCATTTACCAATTATTCAACCTCTAGATAAGTTTTTTTTTCGTTTCATTCTAGGCCGATTTTTCAATAGTCAACTAACTTTTATCAGAGGTTTTTATTTTGTATTTTGATGACGCGGGGACTCAAAATAAAAAAGAGGAAGTCTTCATTACAATATCGACGTTCAAAAAGTGCTGATACACCAGTCTGATATGAATAAATGTCTGTTGGTATAGATGTTAAGAAGAGTAAAAAGAATGTATTGTATATATTTATTGTTTTGTATCTCTTTACGTCCCTAATAAGCTAATTACCTATCCTAATAAGATTAATCTAGCTACCTAATGTCTAGTAGCGCGCATTTGTTATGTAGATTAAGACTGTGTGGAAAATTGGAAATGTCCTATCATCTCAGGAATCAATCAAATAACTAGGGAATTGGAAATTAGTATTTAACTGGACACTGTATCTATTAGTTATAACCCCGCGGATATCACAATACCTAATCTCTTAGGTATTTTTTATTGAAAACATAATTATCCCCGAAAGGTTAAGCGGATGTGTCCCTAATTGCACCGGCGAGCCTATTGCCGTCAACCATTCTTAAGGTTGAACAAGCCAGTCATTCTTCCATACAAACTTACGAAGGTGATTACTCCTCTGTTTGACGGTGTAGGTTCAAAATTAAAAATTGTATCAACTGGTCTTATCATTATCTAGGTCTGTATGGAAGCAGAATTGGAAAAAAAATATTGATTTGGAAGTTATGAACGTCAAAACTTTCATTTTTTAGCACTAATTTAACTCATCTTTGGGCGTAAATAAGTAACGTATATAGTATGAAAAAAAAAAAAGTGAAACCATACGGACATAGATTAGTTATTAAAAAATTTAAATAATTTAATTTTGAACAGATACATTCAATAGATTTTTCATGAAACCAAATATACCAAAGGTCTGCATAGAAACAATCGCGCGCCCGTTTTAGTTGTGTCTCTTTCGCTCTATGCATTTCGCTCTATGCATTTCGCTCGTGATGTCGGGTGAAATAGCATGCATTTTAGCCCCGCCCACCAACTAGTTCGTGCCGTTGGCTTGTTTACCCTTAAAACAATCTTCCATGACTGCTATTGAGAAATTCTTGATAGAAAAACCCAATAAAAATTTACCCGACCGGGGAATTGAACCCAAGGAACTCATGTTTTGCAGTGGCGGTCGCGAGCATTGAGCAACGAGGCAGTCTATTAAAATTAATACCTGACAGACCGTTTGGTAATGAAACCTATCTAGATCGATTTATCGCCTCCCAAAACAGCGGGTTTACTAAATTTCATGAAAATCGTTGGAGCCATTTCCGAGATTCAGACTAAATAATAATAATTATATACTACAAGAATTACTCGTTTAAAGAGTACAAAGATTTACTTAGTTTAGTTTCAACTTAATGGATGGAGCACTACGTTGCTATCAATCATGCCAAGTAAGTATAAAATAAAGTTCAGCGCTATTTTTATTTTATGCGTATAATTCAACTTGTTGCCGACCAAATAACAAAAATACAATATAGCTACCAACAGTTTTGATTTACACCATATTTTCCTATTTTCTAGAGTATTTATCGATCTAGAGTTATTTGTAAAGGGTCTAAATCCCAAAACTACTCTGGTTTTGCAGGTGAAGCAGACATCTTTACGAAAGGGTATCGATGAGATGATGGCGAATGTTATTACCAAGGATTTGTAACAATATTCTGATTTCAAGAGTGTCCATGGAGTTTCTTGCCCGTTCTTCATCATATAGATCTGCGCTGCGGAATGAGCAACTCATAGTACATTCACTGACAGTTATTAAGCCTTGTGACTGGGACTGTAGCTTCTTTTTATTTTGTACTAGCTTTTGCCAGCGGCTTTCCGAAAATGTCGATTTTCCATACAAACTTTCATGCCCTATTTAAATCCCTTAGGGGTTGAATTTCGATAAATCTTTCCTTATTCCTTGTCTACATTATAAAGGGAACCTCTGTGCAAAATGTAAGCTTTCTAGGTCCAAGGCTGGGCGTTGATGAGTCAGTCAGTCAGGACTTCTCTTTTTATTTATATAGATTTGCTTCGGCTATTCAAAAGTTCCTGTAGCTGGCCTACTTAAAATAAATGTTTTTAATTTGATTTTATGATTATTTACCTGATAAAATAAGCTAACGGATGATAATTATTTTAAACGCAGATAATTACTTAGTCACATTCATGTTACTGTTATTTTCCCCATAGTCATAGACTTCACTAGCCATAGACTATAATTATCTATACGCACGGTACGCAGATAGTCTAGAGGGGTTATTTGCCATCGACACGCTAAGAAGAAGACCAGTTACCGTGGACCAGTTATTGTATCGTGTAGGACACGAGTGGCTGGGTATCAGATACCCGGTCAAACGCTGATAACGAACACTTGTCTACGAGGACGGCTCGAAACTGGAGACAATACCATTGAAGTTATTGGCAAACCATCCGGGTCAGCCATCCAACGAGATCTGCTTTGTAGGAAAGAGGATTTGTTTTGTGTAAAACCACCGGCAAAAGGCAGCATCTCATAAACCCACGTTGGTTTATGAGATGCTGCCTTTTGCCGGTGGTTTCGTCCGACGTAAATAATTCCACGGAAATGTACAATAGGGGATCGGACAAAAAAAAAACTAATTAGTCCGTCAGATAGATTTCCAAAAAAATATTAACCACGTATTTTTTCTTTTTTCACGTAAACAAAAACTGAAGACGATACAGTGCTTCGAAAAATCGTGTGACGTCATATGATAGTACATTTTGTACCTTCAATTGACGTTTCAAGCCGCACTCCATGATCTTTGACGCGCTTTATCTTCGTCAATTTTTATTGTTTTGATAAAACAAAAAACACGTATCCAATATTTTTCGATAATCTAACTGACGGACTAAACAGAATCATATTTTTTTGAGTCAGTCCGATCCCCTATTGTGATAAAAAAATATTATTGATTTATTAATATCCAAACTCATGTTAGCCATGTGTATGTATAATATTATGTGTATCATTAAAAACAATTTACAGATTAAAGCGAGAAACGTTAATTAGTCATCATTATCCTGCCTTTCTCCCATGTTATTTTTTGGTCGGCGAAAAACGTGTTTGTCTTCAATTCTCCCCAGTCAATCGTCACGCTATCAAATACATAAATATTAAACAATTAATTTATTACTAACAATAAACTGTCAGCTGTGGATCAGTAACGTTTTTTTATTAATGAACCTTTTACCGCATAAACTGAGACAGTATCCTGCGTAAATTTTGGTACACCCTATATTTTTGAGTGACAACAACTTCCTAAAAACATTGCCAGGATGAACCGCGCTCAACAAAATTCTGTCGACCCATTATCTTGTACCGCGAGGCGAGATAAGGCATGTACGCATGTCTTTGCCGCGAGTGTACGTTACTCCGAACTAACTTGTTTGTAAATGAAAATAAAGTTTAAAACGGGTTTGCTAAGAAGCCTCAAGTTGTTTAGAGGTACAGACGCCAGCACATCAAGCTACTACAATTTGTTAAGTTTCTATTAGATTTTCAACTTTATTGCGTTAGGTTTAATATTGATCCCGTCGGGGCTGTGGATCCCGTCGTGGCTGTGGATTATCGAAAGGATAACGCGGCTCCGACACAAGGGCGAAGAAGGATCATGGGTTTGGTTTTTAGTCAGTAGAAGTCTGACACTCCCCTTCGCTCTGCTCAAGAGCGGGGGAGGTTATTCGATGATTTTCCACCCACCAGAAAAAAAAATAAAAAAGGTTTAAGATTGATGAGAAATAATCCATAGTACACCAACATTTTGCCAGTTATGTTTTAACCCCATGTAATAGGCGGCAAGTTTATTACAATCAATCGGGCAAAAATCCCGACTTACTGAGAAATTACTGATGAAATAGCATGAAAAAAAACCCAAAAATATAATTTCTGGCATAAAGAAAACTAACGTTGGTAGAACAAACCCCAGTAATAAAAACAAAATAAAACTTACAAAAAACTTCGTAGAATTAATTTCGAAAGTTGAACCACTTTTCTTAGGTGTAGGTACCTACTCATTCTTTGAAAGTAATTTGTCTCACTAAAAGACCGCTATTTATAAAAAAAGTATATTTATTTTCTCTCAAAGTTTTATTCAAGTTATGGATGATAAAAGAGAAAGGTCAGAATTAAACGTTTGGAATAGAAATGAATAATAATAAAACATTGATTTAACATTTGACTGCTTCGTTGGTACGATTGACGTCCTAGGTTCGATTCTAGTGTCGGGCAAGGTGTTACAGGGATTTTCATCAGGAATTTATCAGTAGCCAATCATCATCATCATCATTTCAGCCAAAAGACGTCCACTGCTGGACATAGGCCTCCCCCAGGTGTCGCCACATTGACCGGTCCCGTGCGTCTCTCATCCAGCGGTTTCCTGCAACCTTGACCAGGTCATTGGTCCACCTAGTGGGAGGCCTTCCAGCGCAACGTCTTCCGGTTCGCGGTCGCCATTCCAGAACTTTTCGGCCCCATCGGCCATCCGTTCTGCGAGCAATGTGCCCTACCCATTGCCAATTAAGTCTAGCGATTCTTCGGGCTACGTCGGTAACCTTGGTTCTCAAGCGGATGTCCTCATTTCTGATTCGATCACGCAAGGAAACTCTGAGCATAGCCTTCTCCATTGCCCTTTGGGTGACTTTGAGCTTTCTGATGAGGCCCATTGTGAGCGACCACGTTTCGGTCCCGTGTGTAATCACTGGCAACATACACTGGTGATAGACTTTCGTCTTGAGACACTGTGGTAAGTTGGACGAGAAGATACCGCTCAGCTTCCCGAACGCTGCCCAGCCGAGTCGGATTCGACGATTGACCTCTTTCTCGAAGTTAGATCTACCCAACTGGACCGTTTGTCCCAGGTAGACATAATCGTCCACAACTTCGAGCGTATAGAGTCTCCGATCTTGATATAGTGGGTGTTACATGAACATTCAACATAACCTTGGTTTTGTCCATGTTCAGTAGCTAATGCTGGTCTCGTATTACATGGGATCTAGAAATAACTGGCGAAATGTGGCTATAGGTACTACTACGTACACTTCTGCCTAACCCTTTGATCGCAGTACGTCAAACTTAAATGACAAATAAATAAAACTGCCAAAATGTGAATCTACTCTGCCATACCTGTAGAGTTTACAGGCGTGCCTGAGAAGCGCAGCTAGTAAAAAGCGGCAATCTTTTTTGGCTTGTGTGTAAAGGGCATACATACCTATGGCTTTTTACTGAACTTTATTTGGTCTTTTTACAACTAACTATAATTGGCTCTTTACTGAACTTTATATTTGGTCGTCAAAACGAGAAACGGTAATTAGTCATCATTTTCCTGCCTTTATCCCATTTTACTTTTTGGTCGGCGAAAAACGTCATCATCAGCCACTGCAGGGACTCAGGCCTCCTCTTAGGAGAGGGATGGGCTATAATCCACCACGCGGGCCCAGTGCGGATTGGCGGATGTCACATGTCTTCGAATTTTTTGGTTCTAAGACATGCCGGTTTCCTCACGATGTTTTCCTTCACCGTTTTGAGAGTCACGACTTTAATAGACTTATTTTAAGGTTAGCTTGTTTCACCATCGACCTTATACTTTTTTTTTGTGGGTGGAAAATCATCAAACCCCCCCCCGCTCTTGGGCAGAGCGGAAGAGAGTGTCAGACTTCTACTGACTAAAAACCAACCCATGTCCCTTCTTCGTCCTTGTGCCGAGGCCGCGTTATGCCTTTCGATAATCAGCAGCCCCGACGGGATCGACCTTATCCTCAGGACAAGATTCAAGTCAAAGTAGGCCCATTTTATATTTCTAAAAAAAAAACTATTTTATAAGTATTCGAGGCGGGTTTCCAGTAGGATTGCAAAGCACTCAACGAGCCATTATTTGTATAAAATCGAGTCGAGCTTCAAAAGGGTGTCAGAGTAGGTAGTAATGGGGATGAAAGAGTCCCCATCCAAACAAAGTTTTTTATCACTTTGTTTGTTGATCGATGAGTTTCATGTTGTCATCCTACACAAGGATTCAGGCAAATATTTGACCACAACAAGTAAAATAATATTAATACTTACATTAGAACGTAAAAGAAGTGCTTCCCTAATTGCTCGTCTCCGTGGCAGTACCAACACTATCTTGAGTTTATTCACAGATAGATGAAAGTCTCCAATGCTGCGTCATTGGATGAAACTCCATACTGTTTAATTTAATTTGTGTATTGTGTATAAACGTTTTTTGATTAAATAAATGGTTATAAGAATATCGGTACAGGGTAAATAAAACGATAGTTTCCCAATCTCAGTAGTATTGTGATGGACCAATAATTAAATTATCTGAAGATCAGATTAGCTTATTGAGTTATCTATTACGTGTCTATCAAAAGATAATTAGATAATAATTAACTAACCGTGTACAGTCACGAGCAATAATATGTATACACTTGGCGAAGTTCATACGCAAATTTCTAGTGAAGCACTTGCAAGTTTGAGTTATGACCTACTTTTATACTCGTAATAATGTGAGTTCCAAAATATTAATTTTGTTATGTAACATGAAAATGAAATCAATACTGTGGCAAAATTGCTTCTAAACGTTGCTAAGTGTATATGGTGCTGCTGACTGTACAATCGTTATTATTTTCTTCTAATGTCACTTAGCCTTTTCTTACTGTTTTGAGGCTTTGTTTTTAAACAGATACGTCTGATTTAGTTTTAGCCATTTCACATGGAGCTACTGCTTATCTGACCTCCACAGCCAAGTTAGTGCTGATAAGACAGGTTGTCAGACTGTTGAGCCACTGACTCCCTGTAACGACTGTCAAAAGGCCGGGACCAGTCTGTGGCTCAACGTGTTTTTTTTAAGCTATTGCATAGCTTCTATCGCGGGCCTTGAGCGTGGAGAACGAATCCAGAAATTCCCTAACGAAAATATTAAGATTCAGTATTCAACCAGGTTGCTATGGTTACGGAAAATAACAAGGTTGTCAACTGAGGTTGTCAAATTAAATAATTAATTATTTGCTGTTGAGAAAAATGCTATGCAATAGCTTTACCGCGGCAGTCTCCGAGTGCCACATTTAGTTTTTTTTAAACGTTGCCCCACACTAGGAATATCTCCTGTATCGTGGGTGCGTTTACAAAAATTTAAACTCACATACACAAATACCCAGACCCGAAACAACTATCTGTAGGTCATACAAATATTTGTTCCGTGCGGGGATCGAACCCGCGACACTCAGCGCAGCAGTCCAATTGCTCAGCCACTGCGCCAACCGTGCCGACAATGTGCCGATTTCGGAGGCACGAAATATGATATGTAAATTGTCTAGAAATATTTACATCGGCCGTAGTATCTCTCACTAGTACTGAATAATAAAACAGAGGCAACTTAATGTCAGGTCGCAGGGGGATTGTGTTCGTGGTAATGTGATATAAATTATTATATGAAATGCTAATGTGATAGACATAATCAAACTGTGAGTACATGTTGTCCTGTCTTCCATAAATTTTTAGTAGTCAAACTTTGTTTATTTAATTCTTCATTATCACTACATATTATAAATCAAAGTCCTCCACCGCGTCTGTCTTTCTGTTCGCGATTAACTCAAAAACTTCTGCACCGATTTTTCTGTTTCACCAATGGATAGAGTGGTTCTCGAGGAAGGTTTATTAAATACATAACTTTTTAAGTTTTTGACATCTGCTCAGGCGAAGCCGTGAGCAAAAGCTAGTATTTAGATAAATCTACAACGTATTTGATATATTTGAAATACAAATATTATAAATGTGATCCCTAGAGTTTGACTCATTTTCACAAAAAAACACTCTCTGTTATTTTATTAAAATAAATAAAGCTGAGATTCTGAAATCTGTGGGAATGGGTAAAACGAATCGTATGACGTCGCTGTTAGGCAGTGTACTCATGGAATTTTAATGATCATATAGCCAGAGCGAGGTAGCCTGACCCACTTTTGTTAGAACTACCCTACATTTTCTGTACTCTGCATTTGTTTGCAATGTTTATATTGGAACCTTTGTTTTAGTTTCCCGCTGGACACATATTGGTTTTCTGAAAAAGAGGTGTGGCATCTATTTATTAATCCGCGCTATATAGTTGAATTGATGGTGAAAATTTAACAACCACATCACTATTTTTTCACTTAGTAACGTAGGTCATTTGGATCATAGGTACAGAAACCACCACATCAAGTTACCCGAAACATTCAAATTTTCTCAATCAACCTTGAACCTAATGCTTAGGCGAAACGGTTGAAAATCTATTTAAAAATGACATTGTAGTCATTGTTGAGCTATCCGTAATGTGATATCTCTCCAAAACAAAATTATCTTTTTTTGCCAATTTTTTTTTTATTATTGACGTGATAACGTCTTATAATTCGATGGCCGGCTGCACGAACGAAAAAAGATGACGTCATGCGTCGTTACCTCGCTCTGAGGCGTTACCTCTCTCTGAGGCGTTACCTCGCTCTGAGGCGTTACCTTACTCTGAGGCGTTCCATAGTACGGCGTGTTAATTGTCGTTCCATAGCAACGGCGTGTTAATTGTCGTTCCATAGCAACGGCGTGTTAATTGTTTGTTTATAGCAATGTACGTGCTGTATTTTCTAATGACGTTGTCACGTTCAAGTATCGCCAGTAAACCGAGTTTACAGACAACCGATTTTTATATTCTACTCAAAGCACAAGTATGATTTGAAGAGAAATTTTAAGATCTTGAAACTTATACACTTTGGCACTTTAAAATTAAGATGGCTATTCCAAAGCAAGATGCACACATTTCTGAACTGTGCTTTCCCTTCTAAGTGTGTTAAGTGGTTCACTGGCTTATACAGAATACTAAGAGCATAACACATATTTTAGAGCGAGTGGGAACATAAATTTCGACGCCATTATCTCTCTTAGTTATGCGAATTTAAACAATTTAGGTGCCCCACATTGTATTACTAAAATACCGGAAATGAAAGTTTATCTTAAGGTGTTAAAATGATTCCGTCGGGGCTGCAGGTTGTTCGAAAGAGATACTGCGGCCCCGACACAAAGGGCTAAGAAGGAACATGGGTTGTTTTTAGTCAGCAGAAGTCTAACACTCCCTTCTGCTCTGCCCAGAGCGGGAGGAGGAATTTGATGATTTCCAACAACCAAATTAAAAAGTGTTAAAATGATGGCCGGGACCATGGTAAGAGAAAACTTGGTACGAAATGGGCGATCACCCATCCACGGGCTAGCTTAGGCTAGCGCAAATTAACCTATCGACTGAACTGAGCAGTTGTTTTTATTTAGCCGGGAGCTCCTCCAATTAAACGTCTGGCAATATTATTAAATAACAATTTCCTGCAAGCAGGGAAACAAGGGCCCGCTAACAAGCTCCCGTGTTTTGTTAGTAACATTACCTTTAGGGAAAATTATGTAGCTACTTTCTTACAACAATCCTATATCTATAAATATTTTTTATTGAAAGTATATTGCAGTTTATTATTAGTCCGCCTTTGTACGTTTTGTTGTGCATAAAGTTTTAATAAATAAATAAATATTATTAAAATGAAATGCATAAAATGTTAAATATCATTATATGTATTTCATTATAATAATATTGTAATATACTTTCAATATATAATATACATTATATATTGAAAGTATGTAATATACATACGAAAGAAGTATAATATATATATTTAAAGTATATTACTTTAAATATATATATAATACTTCTTTCGTATGTCTGTGTGATAGATATTCGAAAAAACTACAATAGTTGTGATGAGGTTTTCATCATTATTATCATGACTAGCTGCTGCCCGCGACGTCGTCTGCGTGAACGCTATACAGCACCAAAAATACCTTTCCATTTACCCGTTTCTTCTTTACATTTTATATCTACAAAAAGTGCAGTAACAGAGGGAGACTGTCTTTTGTAAAATTGACCTTCAAAAAGTGCTGATTTTCAGCCTGCTTTAGTCATAAGTTGTGACTGAAGCAGATGGAGAAAAAAATTAATTAGGAATACAGAATGGGGTAAAAATACATACTCATAGGACTTCTCGATAAACCATAGTAGTGGTTTGGCTCTCCGCAGTCAAAATGTAAAGAGAGTCAGGACTGGTGACGCGGGAGCAAGCGAAGTACAATTTATTGCCCGTGTGAGAAGCAGTTCATCTAGAGGTCGGTTCGCAGATAGGTTCCGAAGAAGCATAATCGGGACACCGACCTTCAGCTTGATGGTATGCGCTGGAGGTCCACTTGCTGACAGGGAGGGAGTTCAGAAATTCCACGGGATAATGTGTGGCGTCATCTTGCTCGACCACACACAATGTCTATAGTGGTGTAGACCACTTCATTCCGTTCAATTTCCGAGAGAATGCATTCGTTAATTGCTGCAGCCTGGTCATTTTTGGGCGTCAAAATAGCCCGCTCACACACCCAACAATTCTGTTGGTGCGGTATACGACTGATGTCCCCGTACACACAGCGAATGGGTTCTTCTTAGATGGATACAACTATAATGAGAGATTCTGGAAGCACCACCTGTCCACCTCTCTCCTCTGGTAGAGTGCCTTCGCCAAGACTTAGAAAGACATCGAAGAATTCTTGAGCTCGTGCATTGCCGCCGAGCCGAGCTCTCATATTAATGGTCAAGCGCAGAGTGCGATCTAATGATCACAACGAAGATCGTTTCAATGAAGCATTCACCTCGTCAGCCCTCAATCCCCGCGTCACCACGGGAAGCGTTTGTCGGAAATCGCCACTGAACAGAACTGTGACACCACCCATCAAATGTTCGTTCCTGCGGATGTCCTGCAGGGTTCTGTTCACGGCCTCAACTGCCTTCCTATTGGCCATCGTACACTCATCCCATACGATCAGTGAGCAATCCTTGAGCACGGGTGCCTTATCACTGTTACGTGACGCACCACAAACAGGCGTTTCGGCACTCTCTAAATCGATAGGAATTTTAAACATGGCATGTGCTGTCTTGCCACCCGGAAGCAGTGGCAGCGATTCCCGACGACACTACAGCAATGGCAATTTTGCCATGCCTCCTGACCTCTGCAAGTATGCCAGTTGTAACAAATGTTTTTTTCTGTTCCATCAGGAGCATCCAAGAAAAACATTTTACCCTGGTTTTGCCCAACGCTTTCAAGGACGGTGTCATAAATTTGTTTTCGCTCTGAAGAGAACAAAGCGACATGGTCATTTCGTATGGTAGTCATTACACCCGGATCGTAAAATGCCTCAGCGTTTTACTCCTGATTTCCGCGGTCTTGATGCGGTGATGATTAGGGAGCTGGTAACCCATATTCGACCAGTGGATTGCCGCCGATAGAAATGACCACGTGTTGAAGTGAACTGCGACAGGTGTTCAGCACGCGTTCATCAATTACTTCGACTTCGTCTCTAGTAGCACGCCTTAAAAGCTCGGAGAATATCTTCAGACAGATGATGGCGATACTTCTCCCACAATGCTACCGGGTTTGCGTCTCCACAAAACACCAAGATGACGGCAAACAGATGACGCATGCGGCTGGGACTGTTACCTACTGACGCTCGCCTCCGCGAAGGTGTCATCCCAGTTTTGGTCACCGTCGAGAAGGTGACTTCGAGGCTGCGCGGTTAGTGGGATACTCCACGCCATCAAATGTCCTCAGAAAGGCGAAAGACGTTGGGCCTCGGACCGTGTGAAGTAACAACCGCAGAAAATAGCATTCACCATTATTCAGGTGCACGGTATAAACTCTACCCAATGCGGTATCCTTGAAAATTCCCGTAAAACCTTCCACAGCACGTCCTCGTCGATGTCGGTTAAATACACCCCTTTTTTTTTTTTTTTTGAACTGCCTCGTTGGTCTAGTGGTCGTAAGCGCGATTGCTGTGTATGAGGTCCTGGGTTCGATTCCCGGGTCGGACAAAAAGTGCTATTGGGTTTTTCATTAGATATTTCCCAATAGTAGGCCGGTATAGTACCCCCGTACCTCGGAAAGCACGTTAAGCCGTTGGTCCTGCGCCTGATCTCTCTCCGGTCGTGTCGGATTGCCGTCCCATCGGACTATGAGAGAAAAGGAACAGAGAGTGCACCTGTGCCTGCGCACACACTTGTGCACTATAATATCTCCCGCGCAGTTGGCTAATCTCTGCTAAGATTGGCCGCCGTGGCCAAAAACGGTCAGGAGGACTATTACTATTACACCCCTTTGCTTGTCGTATGTGTAATATGAAGGCACTTCGTCATACGTAAGGAACCTCGCAAACTGGTCGATTTCACAGAGCCTGAAAAATGCCAAGACAATTTGGCGCGGATTTTCCAAGCCCTCAGCAACGTCGTCGGGATCAAAATATATGCGCTGGCTGTTCTCCAGGTGGACGTCTAAGAACATGCACAACTCCATCTATGACTTTTAATAACAACTATTAAGCTCACCAACATGATCAAATTTAAATTATTTATACCCAAAAAGGCTTACACATGTAATTCGACTTGATGTTTTTGAAATCTCATAGATGGCGCTGCTTTAAAAAATTTCTTGGTACTACTTATATTCATTTAATTATGTTTATCGGCCTAATTATTAATAAAAAAAAGTTAAACCTGGTTTCACTTACGCTTGGTTTATCTCGCATGCCGTCTCACTTCAAAAATATTCAAAAGAAAGTGACGGCATGCGAGATAAACCAAGGGTAAGTTAAACCAGGCTTAACTTTTTTTTATTAATAAGGGGGATAGAGTCTTCCTTTTAATTAATGTTTCTGTGATTCCCTTCTTTCTTTTAATTAATATTTAATACCTTTTCCGTGCTTGTAGTGTGGTATTTCGCTATTCTAAACCACCTATTTTATTTATTTCTCTGAGTGAGCTGTAGTACATACTTACTTACACTATATATACATTATTCCATGCCAAAACATTTTACATCATATACTTACACTTCGCATCTATCATACGTTTTATTGGTTTTTACATTACTATTCTGCGAATCGGTCTAAAACGATTCGTTTCCTTCTAAAATATCTAAAATAAAATAAATAATTTTCATATTTTTCATTGTTATGACACTTACGTCAGGCTGTCAAGCTGTCAATACTTTTTCTTTTAATTTTCTCTCATAGTTTCTTACTGGCTTAGTCTATGAAGGTTACTTTTGATTTATGTAATTTAAATTCTTTTTATCAATATGTTCGCCCAAATATTATATTTTATAACTTAAATAGCTCAGATATTGTATTTTATAACTTACATATAATTAATTAACACGCTCTCAGAATTTTACGAAAAGGTTTTGGATTGAATATTACTGGCTGTTTTGAATACTGGCAAGTTGCATTTTTATGACAATATGAAGTCACGAATTTAAACTTCTGAAAAAGAAAAAGAAAATGACAAGCTGTGGATCTATAAAAACTGAAATGATTTCACACGCGCGGACTTCTAATCTGAATCTGCAGGGCTATTGGCTATCTCTGTTGACAGTTGTTTTGATTATCACTTTCGCTCTGTGTGCTTTCATTAACTGTCAAAAGGTTAATTTGGTATCGGCTATGACCAGTAGTACAACGCGTATGACGTCATCGGAGACCATTGTCGTTGATAGTCACTTTATCTCATTTTGACAGAAGTTTCTGTATCGATATTTTTAAAATTGCGATTGTCTAAGCTTAATTGACATTACATTGTTTATACACAGAGTTTAAAGTGACTTTCGTGAAAGACGCTTCTCAAGGGTAGTGTTTTATGATGATTTATGACGGTTGATACTGGTACTAGTTTCTATAAGTCCCGTATTGTTGGAGCTACTAAAGATTTTATAACTATATTTGCATTATCTAAACTCAATCTCCTTAATATTATATATTCCTTGATATAATTGCATAGCTCATATTGTGTGAATACTATGTACAATATAGAAACCTGTCTTTTCTTGAATTTGGATTTTGTTTTTACAATGATGGTTTTTTGAGACAATCTGTAATATTCTTTAGGTAGTTGGTGAAGTGTAATAATGGGTACACCTCTGTCTAACCCTTCGGGGAATATAATATTTTCCTACCTTTGTATAGATTCATTTCACGTATTGTTTTGTGAATATGTGAACATTGTGGCCTTTTGTGTCGTGCCCTGCAATGTTCTGAGTAATAATTAGGGTTTATTTCATCAAAATCGTCTTACATAAGCAATAGACATTAATTTTTAAAACTTAATTAGTAATCTCGAGCAAAATATTTTATTTTATTTTCCTTTTGTCTTTACTTCTTCCATGCAAAACATGAAAGTAATTAGTACTACGTACAACAGCAATTTCTTACTGGCTGACAACAAAAATGACATTCAAATATTACTTTTAAATCTCTTTGACATAACCATTTGACATGTCAGGTGCCATAAAGAGGCTAAATCTAAAATATATCCTCAATCAAGTATTGTAACGTTCAAGCAGTACCTGCACCTGCTTAACTTGGCCGTATAATAGTCGATAAAAAATAGAGGTGTCAATTGCTGGGATGTTAGTCACCCTATAATCACTGTCACGTGTTATCCACACAATGAGATACGCAATACCAATTTTATGACATTAGCAGTTAACACCAAAGTTCTGTGGACAACTGGTGCTTGTTATTCACTGACTTTTGAAAAGATAGACAATAGCCCTGCTGATCGAGGAAACATCTCCAAGGACTCTAAGCTATCCACTGGTTCATTGTTGCTGCTGGTCCTCCTACTCATGGTGACGCTGACGCTGAAGAGGAGGTTCATTGTTGCTGCTGGTCCTCCTACTCAAAGGTGACGCTGACGCTGAAGAGGACCATTCTTAATCACAACCAGAGTGACCTGCACTGCCGTGGAACCATATAAGCCAAGGATAACCAAAACCGTAAAGTTCTTCAAAACCTTCCTCCCTCCTCCCTTCTGAGAGTGTGCCTCTTTTATAACTTGTTTTGTATTTTTTACTTTTCCCTTAAAATATAATGTTCAAGTCTACTGTCTAAACTCTTTCATTTCCTCTAAATTCAGTAGATTTGTTACAGTAGAAAACAGAAAGTCTTACCGCCTTATTAATAAAAATATTTAAACCTGGTTTAACTTACGCTTGGTTTATCTCGCATGCCGTCTCACTTCAAAAATATTGAAAAGAAAGTGACGGCATGCGAGATAAACCAAGCGTAAGTTAAACCAGCTTTAACTGTTTTTATTAATAAGGCGGTTAAAGTATCACAAGTAAGTAAGTACGGAACAAGTATCTGTATGGCCTACAGATAGTTGTTTCGGGTCTGGGCGTGTTTGTGTATGTGGTTTTCAATGTTTGTAAACGCACCCACGATACAGGAGAAATTCCATGTGCGTGTGAACTGAGGGACCAAAAATAAATCCGCAAAATGAATATCCTAGGATTTAGTAGTACACTTGAAACAATTGTAGAAGGAGTCTGGGAATTTGTAAACAAATATATCGAAAACTACGACCCATAAAGTGTGGTCCCTCAGTTCTCACAGACGATTAGCCAGATCTCGGAAAGTATCTTAGAGAACAAGATTTTGTGAATACAGACATTTAGTAGAGAATTTGAAAAGATATTTACAAAATAACAGACCACAAAGCATTAAAGATAACAAAAATATAACGACTGAACTGTGGTCCCTCAGTCCACATAACAAAGATAAACATTTTAGTGAATCTTACTGAATAAAACCGTTCTTTTTCTACATAAAGTTTTAGTAGAAGTCTTAAAACATATTGTAAAAAAAAATGGAGCTTAAATATCGAAGCATTTTGAAGATAGCAATGATTAATACTGGTCCCTCAATCCTCACATCCTTTGACATATGTGCGTGTGCTAGCTGCTTGACGAGAGGAATATCAGAAAGTCTAGTGTCCTTAACTTTTAGTAGTATGTTTCTTCTAAATAATAGGTATCGAAAATTGTTTATTTCTTACTTCATAACTGAGATAATACTATTTTTTTAATCCTATGAAAATAGATAGAGAAGGGTGACCACACAATAAAACAAAATGTAGACAGTACTATTATACTTTATTTTACACTAGCTTTTGCCAGCGGCTTCGCCCGCGAAAAATCCTTCCTTATTCCTTGTCTACATTACAGGGAATCTCTGCAAAATTTCAGCTTTCTAGGTCCAAGGGTTTGCGTTGGGTGTTGATGAGTCAGTCAGTCAGTCAGGACTTCTCTTTTTATTTATATAAAAATAGATATCATTTTTTAGACGAAACGAAAACAATGTTGTATGGTTCCCGTCGAGGCTGCGGGTTGTTCGAAAGAGATACCGCAGCCTTGGCATAAAGCGCTAAGAATGAACATGGGTGGTTTTTAGTCAGTAGAAGTCTGACACTGCCTATACCGCTCGATGATGATTGATGCCTTCCCATGCCCCAAAGTATTTTTTTAATTTTTTAAATAACTAATTTGATTATCAAGCTGTTTCCAAACGCAAGCTTGAAGTAACATTTAAATAAATTACCCTCATTTTTAGTGTTCCGTAGTCAATATGGAAACCATTTTTTTTTATGGGTTGAAAATCATCAAATTAATAAGCACTGTGTAAGGGAGTGCCAGACTTCTACTGAGTAAAAACCACCCGTGTTCCTTCTTAGCCCCATATATGTCAAGGCCGCGGTAACTTGTGAACCCATTTTTTTTTTGGCTTGGGAAATCATCAAATAACCCCTCCCGCTCTTGGGCGAGAGCGAAAAGGAGTGTCAGACTTCTACAGACTAAAAACCACCTATGTTCCTTCTTAGCCCTTTATGTCGAGGCCACGGTATCTCTTGCGAACAAACCGAGCCCCGACAGGATGTATCTATTAAGATTTGTAGTTTTATCGTAATTCTTATTAGTAACTAATAAAACACTATCTGTTCCATAATGTTTTTCACAAAATCTCTTTTTGTGAACAAATTGTGCATTTTTTTTTAGGTTTTTATTTTGTAATATACTTATGCATTAAATTAACCGTACAACCTGTTTTTTCTTTTTGGGGCACGGGAAATCATCAATCATCATCGAGCGGCACAGGCCGTGTCAGACTTCTACTGACTAAAAACCACCCATGTTCATTCTTAGCGCTTTGTGCCAAGGTTGCGGTATCTCTTTCGAACAACCCGCAGCCTCGACGGGAACCATACAACCTTGTTTTCGTTTCGTCTAAAAAATGATATCTATCTATATAAATAAAAAGAGAAGTCCTGACTGACTGACTGACTCATCAACACCCAACGCAAACCCTTGGACCTAGAAAGCTGAAATTTTGCAGAGATTCCCTGTAATGTAGACAAGGAATAAGGAAGGATTTTTCGCGGGCGAAGCCGCTGGCAAAAGCTAGTGTAAAATAAAGTATAATAGTACTGTCTACATTTTGTTTTATTGTGTGGTCACCCTTCTCTATCTATTTTCATAGGATTAAAAAAATAGTATTATCTCAGTTATGAAGTAAGAAATACACAATTTTAGATACCTATTATTTAGAAGAAACTTACTACTAAAAGTTAAGGACACTAGACTTTCTGATATTCCTCTCGTCAAGCAGCTAGCACACGCACATATGTCAGTGGATGTGAGGATTGAGGGACCAGTATTAATCATTGCTATCTTCAAAATGCTTCGATATTTAAGCTCCATTTTTTTTTACAATATGTTTTAAGACTTCTACTAAAACTTTATGTAGAAAAAGAACGGTTTTATTCAGTAAGATTCACTAAAATGTTTATCTTTGTTATGTGGACTGAGGGACCACAGTTCAGTCGTTATATTTTTGTTATCTTTAATGCTTTGTGGTCTGTTATTTTGTAAATATCTTTTCAAATTCTCTACTAAATGTCTGTATTCACAAAATCTTGTTCTCTAAGATACTTTCCGAGATCTGGCTAATCGTCTGTGAGAACTGAGGGACCACACTTTATGGGTCGTAGTTTCCGATATATTTGTTTACAAATTCCCAGATTCCTTCTACAATTGTTTCAAGTGTACTACTAAATCCTAGGATATTCATTTTGCGGATTTATTTTTGGTCCCTCAGTTCACACGCACATGAAATTCCTAGTGTGGGGCAACGTTTTTTAAAAAAAAAAAAAAAAAAAAAGTTTAGCTTTTCTTTGAAAATGATTGTTATGTGCTATTGCGGCGACGACGACAGGACAAGCAAAGAAAAGAAAGCAACCAGTGGCCAATATAATATCTGAGTCGAAGCAATTGGACGTAAAAGAAAAAGGCTTTTACACATAGAAAGAATTTTCTTATTCCATTAAAGTAGGTTTAAAATATCGCAAAATAAATAAAACTAATACTTGTTTGTACTCTTCTACTTCTTGGCGTATTTATGACAAACTATTGTGTCCATTGTGTCGGACTAGAACTGAGCTACTAGCTCAGCGCTTTTCATCGCGTTTGTACATTACATACTACATACTACAAACAAGTAGCAGGTGCAGGTACGGTGCAGCCGAGCCGATTATTAATATTTATAAGTTTTGTTTATATACTTTATTTTATACTATAGACTTTAGTGTTTATTTTATTTGCGAGTATTATATTTATCTATTTTTTTTTTGTGTGAATGTATTTTGTGTCCGTAGGTTTGACCGTGACATCACAGTGGGCCCTATTAGAATACCAGCGCTGCGGTATTGGTTTTCATTTATCGCAGCATCATGCTGAGATTGGAGCCTTTTTGGCCTCGCACAGGTTTTCTCTTTTATTATTTAGTTTAATATTCTTTTTTGTTATTATTATTCTTTGTAGTTCCTGTGCTTGTCCCAAATAAATATTTTTCTTTATTTATTTATTTCTTTCAAGTAAGATTATAATCACTAATCTCGTGAAAGTCCCAAGCTCGATCGGCCATTAGGCCGATGACATTAAAAACGTTGTTGAACCCCCATTCCCTCATAACATTAAGATAACCAGAAGTCCTACCATCTTAAAACAATCCTAACTTATTCTTAATCCAGTGTGGAAAAGAGATGGCGCTAGACACCCTGTATAGTTCTGTCACGTTTCCACACTGGAATATGATTAAGTTAGGATTGTTTAGGTAGTAGGACACAAGTTCTGGTGCAAAATGGACATCGAAATAGTCTTACTCAGTATGTACCTATATTGTTTCCATCTGCATTTCCAATGGATTTTGACATTCAGAAGGGTTATATAAGGTTTCCTATTTAAATATTGGTTTGTCAAGGTTGCAGAAAACCGCTGGATGAGAGACGCACGGGACCGGTCAATGTGGCGACGCCTGGGGGAGGCCTATGTCCAGCAGTGGACGTCTTTTGGCTGAAATGATGAATGATGATTCAAATATATCTTATTTATCTGTATCACCAATATTAACAAATTCGAACCTGTGAAAATGAGGATTTTGAAAAGGGTAAGTATTTATTTTAACGAACACCAGTTACGATATTTTCCTCATTCACAAAAACGTGCTGAATCCACATCTGGCCTCAAACATACCGGAATTTGATTTGTAAGAAAAACAATGTTGAAAAGCTGACATTTCTTTTATAAAAAAGTAATGGAATGTAATAGAGAGTAGGCAACCGCCTATCTTCTTCTTCTTTTTTCTTTAGTTCTTCTATTACATTACTACTGTGACTGCTACCTGTGGATTTGATGCCCGTGTCGGGCAAAAAGGTGTTAATGGGTTTTTCCTGTTTTTCTTGTAGCAACCCGAAACTTAAAAGATGGCGGTGTAATACCACAGTACCGTATTTCAAATAGTTGCGCAGATTTCACTGTCATAATATTCGAGCTGTCAAAAATCTACTTCTTTACGTTAATTATTCTTCAATCCGCACAGGTTTTATGTTAAAGGTGAATGGGCTTATTGGTACACCCCTCCAATAGCAATGAGATATACTTCGTTGGATAGCTCTTTTTAACTGAAACAATATTTACTATTACAGTTTTGTTGAAATGTTTGTCCGTTTTGAGTTATAGCTCAAAAACAAAAGTAAAAATCGATACCTATTAACGTTATTATCTTAGTGTGTAAGCTAAAATTACATCAATGTCATTGTATATAACGTAATTCGTAATGATCATAACAAAACATAATTTCACGCCTGTAATTCCCGAAGGGTTAGGCAGAGGTGTAGGTGCCTAATAATAGTACACCCACTTTTCGTCAGTTATGTTTAAGTCCCATGTAATAGGGGGCGAGCCTATTGCCATCAACCAGGCACAAATCCAGACACCATGGCTGCTACCAAGAAATTCTTGAGGAAAACCCTAATAACACACTTAGCCCGACCAGCGAAAATGTATGGAAGCTGGTACACCCCTCCAATAGCAATGTCATATACGTCGTTGGATAGGTCTTTTTAAATGGAACAATATTTACTTTGACAGTTTTGTCGAAACGTCTGTCCATTCTGAGTTATAGGTTAAAAACAAAAGTAAAAATTGATATTATTAATATTGTGATATCTTGGTGTGTAAGAGAAAATAACACTAACGTCGTTGTATAATAATATTATTATAATGTAATTCGCAAACAACATAACATACCATCACGCCGGTAGCCCCCGAAGGGTTAGGTAGAGGTGTACCTGATAGTATACCCAAGTTATGTTTAAGTTCCAAGTAATAGATGGCAAGCCTATTGTCATCAACTGTGTACAAATCGAGGCTTCGTGGCTACTACTGAGAAATTCTTGAGGGAAAACCCAATAACACTTTGTCCGACCAGCAGGGCTATTGCACTGAGAAAAAAGTATTGTTAAATTAACAATAAAAGTTTGCGAAATAGGAGCCAACAGAGTAAGTTTGTTGCCGCAGCAACTTTTTTATTGCGAAAAACTATTGCGAATGTGACAAAGTGGAAATGTGTACTTTGTGGATTATCACATAGCGAATTTCACAAACGCTCGTTTTCACAAACTTACTCTGTTGGCTCCTATTTCGCAACTTTAAACGTGGAGATATCACAGTGTTAAACTTATATAATCTAGCAACGTACAGTTTGCTATAGTTGCAATCTTACAGTTGCGATTAACGCAATGTTATCTTTCAACATTGTGGTTCCAGCTATGTACACTTTGCTTTGTTAGCAACCTTCAAGTTGTGGTTCCAACAAAGTTGTGATGTAAAAACTGGCCTGCAGTTGTGATTAACGCAATGTTATCTGTCAACCTTGTGGTTCTAGCTACGTACACTTTACTTTATTAGCAACCTTCAAGTTGTGGTTTCAACAAAGTTGTGATGTAAAAAACTGGCCTGCAGTTGCGATTAACGCAATGTTATCTGTCAACCTTGTGGTTCTAGCTATGTACACTTTACTTTATTAGCAACCTTCAAGTTGTGGTTTCAACAAAGTTGTGATGTAAAAACTGGCCTGCAGTTGCGATTAACGCAATGTTATCTGTCAACCTTGTGGTTGTAGCTATGTACACTTTACTTTATTAGCAACCTTCAAGTTGTGGTTTCAACAAAGTTGTGATGTAAAAACAGGCCTGCAGTTGCGATTAACGCAATGTTATCTGTCAACCTTGTGGTTCTAGCTATGTACACTATGCTTTATTAGCAACCTTCACGTTGTGGTTCCAACAAAGGCGTGATCTAACATTGTGATGATCGCCATTTTACCATTGCTATTTCCGCAGTACCATATTGCAGGTATAGCAATGTTACCATTGCTGCTCCCGCAGTACAATATTGCTGGAGTAGCAACATTGTACTGTGGGAACATAAATGGTAGCATTGCTATTTCTGCAATATGGTACTGCGGAAATAGCAATGGTAAAATGGCGATCATCACAATGTTAGATCACGCCTTTGTTGGAACCACAACGTGAAGGTTGCTAATAAAGCATAGTGTATAGATTAGCAATAGTAGAATTATTTAGCGTTGCACATGGCAGCAATGCACAGAGCTTCTAGAGTGCTAAAATCTGAAGCCCGGTGTATTAATCATGTGCAACGTCTTAGAAACGGGAATGACTATCTACATAATAAAAAGCAGTTATCAAAATGTCACCAATTTTTAATCAAACATTAAGTTATAATTAAACACGTAGATACAGCTTGTAAACCCCTTTTTCACCACAGATAACCACACCACAAATAACACTTTTTCACCACACGCACTTTTTTTACAGTTTTACTTTTCACGACGATTATCGACGCACTCGCAGACGCGCCGACGGTCATAAAACCTCTGTAATAATGTCTCTGTGTGTCCGTGCGGTGTACTTCCTTCTTCCTTCCTAAATTCCGAAAATCCGAACGGCTAGAAGAACTAGAATTAGATAATTAAAATCAGGTGTACCAAGTGTACCGTACCAACATAACGCACGCGCCGCGGAGATATATTCTCTATAGACTATACGCTATTACGAGTAGTGTTGCCCGCCACTGCCGACCGAAGACTAAACTAGATACCGATCGATTTTAACAACTTTACCAAATTCAAACATTGTTGAGAATGAACTTTGTGATTTTCACTATAGTTGATTTGTATTTTTATCTATGTTAGGATACCCTCGCTAAGTTTGAATTGTGTTTATAGCAATTTGAACATTGTTAGAGAATTATGCACATTGTGAACTCGTGCCCTTAGAATTGTTAACCCCACAGAGTACAAATTTGCAATTTTATAAAAAAAAAAATTCAATGCCACAACATAAAAAATCAATGTGCTGCTTAGGTATATTGCGAACGACACAAACTTTAACTTTGTGAACGCCTTTTAATAGATATTGCGATTTTATCAAAGGGGATCTTTGGTAAATTTAATTGTTAATGGTGTAATGTGATGATTATATAATATCATTGGCCAAAGCATATAAAACAAGTGCAACTTAAATTGCATACTACACAAACTTCAATTATATGAACCCCACCCACAGATTACCAACTTATACGATTTTATCAAAGGGCTCGATAATTGCTAACGCCACAACATGTCAAAGTTAATGTCGAACACCGGAACCATGCACAAACGTATAACCTGTGAACCCTTTCTTCTTATTGTTAGCTTCGCTAACGAAACCAGCATGAATGGAATGATAGATAGTGTGTTGTTTCTGTATTTACTTTCCACAGTCCGTTTGATCTTAGTCTTAAAGCGGTTGCCTGAGCTTCCTCCTGTATGACCAGATCCAGAGGTCTTAAATTTAAAAGATACTCTAACGCTGCTGATGGAGTTGTTCTCATGCATCCAGTAGCTGCTACACTAGCTAAGCGTTGCAGACTCTGGAGTTTCGTTTTCACCGTGGTCAGCTGAGTTCTGGGCCACCATACAACTGATCCGTAGGTAATAGAAGGTCTGATAACTGATGTGTATAGCCAGAGTGTGATCTTTGGGTTAAGACCCCATCTCTTACCAACTAGTCTTCTACACTGATTAAAAGCTATACAGGCCTTCTTTGTTTTAGCCTCTAGGTGACTCGCCCAGTTCAATTTGTTATCAAGAATTATGCCCAGATATTTCACTTGCGTTGATAGGGAGAGTCTTGTGTTGAAAAGCTTTGGTAGTTGTAATTCTGGTAACTTCCTTTTGTTGGTAAAAAGGATAAGTTCTGTTTTCTTGGGGTTTACTGAAAGTTCGTGTTCTTCACACCATTCCTCTACTATCTGCAGAGCAGAGCGCATCACTTTGCATAGCATATCTTCAGCATTCCCGTTTATCATTATAGCCAGGTCGTCTGCATAACCAATAGTAGTGTATCCTCTGTCATTCAGTTTCTTTATGAGGCTGTCCACTACTATGTTCCAGAGAAGTGGAGATAGAACGCCTCCTTGGGGGCATCCTCTTACTACCTTGGCTCTTGTGGTAGTATTTCCCACTATCTGAACCGCCCTTTTGCTGACCAGTTCAGTGATCCAGTTTCTTATTACTGGTTTTACACTAAATTTTTGCAGGGCGTGGTTAATGCTGTTGTGTATTGTTTTATCAAAAGCTCCTTCGATGTCTATGAAGGCAGCAAGTGTTGAGTTTTTATTGGTTATAGCCGTTTCTATTTTGTGCACTACCATGTGTAATGCCGACTCTGTTGATCTGCCTTTCCTGTACGCATGTTGTTGGGGATGCAGTGGTTTGCTTTTTAAAGCTCCATCCCGTAAGTGTCGATCTACCAGTCTTTCCAGTGTTTTCAGAAGAAAAGATGTTAGACTGATGGGCCTGAAAGATTTGGCTTGTGTGTAGTCCTCTTTTCCTGGTTTAGGTAGGAAGACTACTTTTGCCTCTCTCCAAAGTGTGGGGATATATTTGAAAGCTATACAGGCCCGGTAGATTGGTATTAGGTGCTTGGTTACCTGTTTTAGTTGCCATTGTAGTAGGGCCGGGAATATTCCGTCCAGCCCTGCGGATTTGAAAGGCTTGAAACTCCTTAGAGCCCATTCTATTCTATCCGCGGTTACGAGCTTTTTGGCCACATCCCATTCGCTGGTTGTTGGTGCGCTGTGGTGGTCAGTAGGCCACTCTGAGTCGGATGTGATTTGGCATCCGGGAAAATGGGTCTCCAGCAGTACTGCGCTGGTTTCCTCGTCCGAGGTTGTATAGGTGCCGTCGTCTTTTTTAAGGGAGCCCAAAAGGTTGAGATCACCCTTAGCAAGAACTTTCTTAATTCTTCCGGCTTGGTTTGTTGAGTTTATACTACTACAGAAATTACGCCAGGCCTCTGTCCTTCGATACCTGATCCGTTTTTTGTAGTGTTTCTGCGCTGTTTTATACTTGTCCCAGTCCTCGGTGGTCCTGGAATTTTTCGCTTGGTTGAAGAGTTTCCTAAGGCCCTTGCGCAATCTCTCTAGTTCTGGCCCCCACCATGAACTCTTGTCAAGGCTTTTAGGAGTTATAATTGGACATGCCAGTTCGTATCCGCTCAAAAGAGTGTCGGTTAGGAACTGTACGCCGCGTTCTATATCGTTCGTACTGAGTAATTCATCAGGTGTTCGTGCATCACTTAGTGCCTCGTTTGTTAAATTGGTATACCTAGTTATATCTGTTTTTCGGGGGTTACGATATGGAACAGGGTTTGTTATCTTATGCCGTAAATTGAAACACACTCGGCGGTGATCTGCGAACGATGGTTCGCTCGACACGTGCCATCCCTCAACAAGATTTGCCGCCGCGTGTGTAGCTAGAGTAATATCTATAATAGTTTGGTACCTAGAGCTTACAAAAGTGGGTTCCGCACCCCTATTCATAATGTTTAGGTTTGTTTGGAATAAAAATTCGGTTAGTAACTCACCCCTTCTGTTTGCATTCTTACTTCCCCATAGCGGATGATGTGCGTTGCAGTCAGCCGAGATGATGAGTTCCCAGTTCGATGCCTCGCAGTGCCGCACCAGTTCGACGAGTTCACTTGGTGGAATGTCACCGTCGCTCGGCATGTACACTGAGGCCAGGACTAGGATGGTTTGTGTTTCTGTCACAAGTTTCACAGCGGTGAGATCTCTGGAACAGAATTGGTTAAGCAGTGTGGCTGCTATGGTTTTGGGAATATAAATACAGGTTCTAGGTTTGTCAACTACCGTGTTCAGCATTAACTTACCACCGATGTTGTTTAGACCGCAGATTCTGTTGTTTCTTATCCAGGGTTCCTGGATAAGGGCGACGGTCTCGTTGTTTGCCTCCAGCACTCTGCGTAAGGTCGCCGCCGCTATTTGTTTATGCTGGAGGTTGGTCTGTATGACGTTAAGGGTAGAGCTATGGGCTGAGCAGGACATCTTCGTCGCTGGTGTGCCCGCCGCTCTGCGACGACGAGTTCAGGTCTCCCCCGCTCGTACCCTGTCGGGGAGCCGAGGTGGACGGCGTCGAGGCTGTTGCCCCACTCGTCGCTGCTGGTTCGTCTTTCGCCGTAGTCGCCTCGTCCGGTGTGAAAAAGCGGATGTACCCACTTCCCGACATGTGTGCTACACGTCGGTCCCGGTTGAGGATTACCTGTTTTTGGTCTTCGGGGATGCCCAGGGTCAGGTGGACTACCTTCTCCCCGTCTTCTGGTTCTTCGGGTTTGTCATCCACCGTCATGCCGTACAGCTGCCAGGACTCGACTTTGTACCACGGGTTCTGGGCGCTAAGGACCCTGTGCAGTGTAGCAGTCTCCGTGATACGGGTGTGGATGAGAAGCCCTGCCTTTATCTTCTTCTTCATCTCTGATTGGCTAATGACAGCCAGAGTGGTGTCAGGAATAGGTGATGGGATGTTTTTTACTGACCTTGTTAGCCAGCTGAGAGCGTTTGCGTCCTCACACCACATCGCTAGGGCCCCGTCCATGAGGAAAGGGCGACCGCGGAAAGATGGGGCCGGCATGCTCGGAGACTGCAGAGACAGAGCGGCTTGCAGAATACTGGCATCAATAGCCACCTGCAGCTGCTTGGCCTGGCTGGTCGAGAGGTCCCTAGGTGGGACGGTAACAACTGCTACCATCAGATGCGATTGTGTCGCATCCGCGTAACTTACCGTCCGCTTCGCTCCGGTTTTCGCGCGCTTGGCATCCCCTCTAGGAGTCTGGGTTTCATCAAGGCGAGGACGCTTCGAAGAAGCGTGCCCGTCCAGACTTACCCCTCCCCCAGACTGTTCCTGCTCAGGAGCAGTGGGAGCCGCCGCAGCTGGCCGCCGTGCGCGATGACCCCTCCGGCTGCGCCTCATTTTCTGCTGACCAGACGGTGGTGGTGGTGGTGGTGGGTTCTGGGACTCCGTTCCCTCGGGTGCCGTTTTCGGTGCCTTCGGGTCGGACTGATCGGGCTCGCGCCGCGTTTTCGTGGCTGCAGTCACCGTCACAGTAGGAGCGGATTTAGGGTGGGGTAAGGGTTGGGGCTTTGGAGCTTCCCTTCCTGTGCGCCGGTTGTGGCGACTCCATTCAGGTAGGCCCTTCTGCCCTTTGGTATTTTCTTGCTGCACACGCGAGCTCCTTTTAGAGGGTCGCTTATGTGCAGCAACATTTGACCATTGTGACGTGGTGTTGGTGTCACGCGGTATGGCCTCTGCGAGGCCCGACAAGTCAAGACTTGAGCAATTTTTGTCCCCCCCAGAATACGTGGGACAGACTGAGCTAGGCTCAGTGAAGGATTCTCCACTGCCTGAGGCAGCGGTACCTTCCTGGGGTAATATTTTTTTAAAATGTGCCTCCATCTTATGGTTTGGGCATAGGTATTAAAAACCAAAACTCACACTTACCTGCCCTTGATGAGTGTGGTACCGCTTTCTGAGGGTATTTAGTGCCCCAAGGCCAGGTGGGCCCGAAATGTGGTTATGCGCCGCCACTGTTCGGCTCAGCCAGTTGGTTCGGTTTTAAGGCGCCAAAGGTTCGCCTGTCGCTCTTTGTATTTTGCTGCTGTGATCCCGAGGTAGGTGGTAATGTACGGGGACTCGTTGCAGACCACAGCATTGCCCGGGGAGGACGACCCACACTGATGTAGGTGTGGGCCCATCAATAGGCCGAGGCGTCAGCCTAGAGACGGCGTGGACGTATACAAAGAACTTGTCGGTGTGCGCCTGATAGCCTCGACTCCGCACTCTCGAGGCGTGCGCTGCTGGTATTCTTAGCATTTTGTCGGAGTGTATTTCCTGGCTGAAAGAATACACCCCACTAAGACCTACACCAACCTCCCCCCCCATATCCAACGACGTATATCTCATTGCTATTGGAGGGGTGTACCAGCTTTCATACATTTTCGCCCATTCTCTTTTTACGCTATCTCAACTCTCTATGGCTCTGGAACCTGCCACCATTTAGCAGTAAAAAAGTTGAAAGCAAATTAACTTTGAAAAGCAAAGTTCGTAACCAGCATTAAATTAAGTTCTTAATTGTTATTAGAAATCGAGTCCTAGTAATTATTATTAGGTTAAAACTTTTATATTTATAAGTTATAAGCTTTTGCCCGCGACTTCGTTCGCGCGGAATAGTGGCTTCCGGCAGATTTTTGGTTAATCTCGCAAAAAAAAAAAACTCTCCTATGTCCTTTCTCAAGTTCCAAACTATGTCTGTAGGTACCAAATTTCATCAAAATCCGTTCAGCCGTTTAGGCGTGAAAGAGTAACAGACAGACAGACAGAGTTACTTTCGCATTTATAATATTAGTATGGATGGATTTTGTTGTATGTGCTACTTTTCGAAAAAGAGAAGTTGTTTTAGATATTAATTTGTAACACTGTTTTAAGCTTTCACGGTTCATAACTATATTTAAAATGTCACTTACGGGATATCTTCCGTGATTATCATATGTTTTGAGTTCCCGATATTTCGACGCTGTTGCAAGCGCCATGATCGCGGGTTAACTGGAGAATGCGGGTGGATGGAAAAAATTGTTAGGAGCAGACGAATCTGTCTACCCTCTTTCTTTGTCTTTTGTTACGCGCACTACTGGAACTCGACACCAAGTAACGGCAAAACACACTCACAGTATCACCAGGTTTTTTGAAGTCTTTAATATGTTGCTGGCTGCTTTTGAGCATACTCAAAACTGGATTCCACGTACTTGACAATTTAAAGCCATCTTCTCGATTGAAATTTTTGTGTTTCTTTATTTCAATTGCTTCTCTTGTCAGCCTGGGTAAGCCAGGCTAGGTTAGGTAGGTTAGGTTGTCATGGCGCTTGCAACAGCGTCGAAATATCGGGAACTCAAAACATATGATAATCACGGAAGATATCCCGTAAGTGACATTTTAAATTTAATTTGTAACCTATCACAATGTTGTCGGTTTTTATTATATACATACAGGTCAAACACATTGGTCACAATTTAATCCTAAGGTTGATTAGTGAATAATTCCGCCCATGTACCACTATTTTTTATTTATACATGAAGTTTAAATAAATGATTTTGAAACTTGTCCGGTTGGTTTCTTCGAATTTCTTGGAGTTATTATAATAATAATTTAATTTTTATTTAGGTTCATAAAAAAATTTGTAGTACATGAGAAATTTACAAAGTGTGCATCAATAATAATTATACATGTTTAGGTACAAGCCAACAGCTGGGTGAATCACTGTTCTCCTAGCTAGATTACTGAGTAATCTGTATTTAGAAGAAACAGTTTCGACTCCCTATTTGAGTAACACAATTGTCATGTATTATACTATTAGCGCTTATAATATTAAATCAAACAAATTAGAAAGACGGGTGCTGGGTGCCGGTGTAGTGAGTGTAGTGAGTGTGTGTATGCTTGTGTATGTGTGTGTGAGTGAATGTGTGTGTACATTTGAATAATATGGAATAGGGCTACTTTCATTTTAGTGTCACTAAGTACTTTTCAGTCTCGTCGTAGGTTACATTTAGGAAAAATTCACGGAGGGCAACTTTACATTTGCTGTATGGTAAATTGTAGATATATAAAGACGCGTTAATTTTATTGTACAAGCAAGGACCAAGATAATAGAAAAATCTCTTTGTGTATTTAAACTGGGTTTGTGGAACAGTGCAAATTATATCTTTCCGTCGTTTAGTAATATTAATAAGAGGGGTTTTTAAATGTTGGAGAAGAATAGTTTGCAGAATGAAATGTTGCCTTACGTTGAGGACTCCACAATTTTTGTAAAGTTCTACGGTCGGAAACAGAATAGGGCGAAATGTTGCCACCTTCAGTATAGCCCTGTGGGCCACTTCCAAAGGTTTAAGGGCGGTTTTTGTGGCGCCACCCCAGCAACTAATACAATAAGTGATTATTGATTGGCATAAGGCGTAATATACATTGCGAATAACAGACTGCTTGGCAACGTATCGAAGGGTTTTAAAAATATAAATAAGCTTTCTGACCCTGCCTGTAACCAAATCAATATGGGTTTTATAATTCAGGTATCGATCCAACGTTACACCCAGGTATTTAATACTATCGACAGTGGTAATGGATGAACATGGACAAGAGTGTATACGTGTATTGCTACATGAGTGAGCTTTTATAGCGATAGGAATATCAGGTTGTGAGTTCGGTGAAATAGAGAACGTCATCAATTTCGTCTTGGATGTGTTAAGCGTTAGAGCGTGGGATCGAAGCCAGTTAAAGGCAGAATCAAAACCAAATTGTGCAATAATCTGAAGTTCTGACCATGAGTTAGCGAAAAAGGTAAGAGCTGTATCATCAGCAAAAGACACAATTTTTGCATTAGTGATGTTGAGATTGCAAAGGTCATTTAAAAAGATGAGAAACAATGTAGGACCGAGTATACTACCCTGCGGCACACCGTAACAAATCGGGAGCTCGTCACTAAAGTGGTCACCAATTTTCACCATTTGAAATCTGTTTGTCAGATAGCTTTTAAAAAGTCCAAGCTGTTGACCTCTGACGCCTGCTCTCTCAAGTTTATGTAAAAGGGTAGAGATTGGAACGGTGTCGAAGGCCTTGGCGAGATCAAGAAACACAGTAAGCACCTTCTTGCGACTGTTGATTTTCTCTACTATGAAGTTCGTGAGTTTGTGAACTGCATCACAGGTTGACTTCTTTTTCCGGAAACCAAATTGCTGAGAAGAAAACAAATTATTTCTTTCGAAAAATTCTACTAATCGCTTATTGATCAGGCGCTCAAGAACCTTTGAGAGAGCAGGTAGTACCGCTATAGGGCGATAGTTATTGAAAGAGCCTTCATCGCCACCCTTAAAGAGAGGATGTATAATAGCTATTTTCAAAGATGTTGGAAAGATAGCAGTCTCAAAACAAAGGTTAAATATGTGATTTAGAACAGGCGCCAGAATATTACAGTATCTTTTAAGGACTACAGGAGAGATACCATCCCACCCGGTGGCTGCAGAGGATCTTAGGGACTCAATTACAGATTTAACTTCATCAATATCCGTGCGAAGCAATACAAATGATGACGAAGAAGAGTTAGTATCAGAGCAAGGTAAAGTCGGTGATGTGTGGTCGTTGATAATATTATCAGCAAGTTTTTTACCTATGTCAGCAAAGAACTTGTTAAGATCATTGCAAGACCGAGAAGGAGTGTCAGAGTGTGAAAGTAGTTGTGTAGATGCATATTGTTGTTTTTGTGTGTTTGTGATTCTTTTTATAGTTTCCCAAAGGACCTTTGAGTTATTTCCAGCTTTGTCAAGCTCCTGGGTGTCGAATTGTCTTTTGACTTTTTTTAATATTTTAGTGCAGAAGTTTCTGTAACGTTTATAGGACATTTCAAGCGTGACATTATTAGGCGAATGTTTTAGTCTTTTGTGTAGGAAGTCTCTGTGTCTCATACACCGCAACAAACCTGGAGTGATCCAAGGTTTGAGGATCTTCTTGTTAGATGTTATTGTTAAGTAGGAAGCTACAGAGGTGTGAACAGAAAGACGGAATGATTCGCACTGATGTATTGACGCGTTGTTCTTACTATGCGGCGCAGCCGCAACTATATCTATAGCTACATACATAACACTTTTCCCCCTTCTGAAAGAAGGAAAACAGAAACTAAAATTATACAAATATGAGGAAACAAACAATAACTAAAAATACTTTTTATAATCTACTATGGGCCTATTCCTACGAACACGAACTGCCACGGGCGTGTGGGAGATATCATCATCGGCTGGTGCCGGCTGTGGGGTACTGAATTCTGGACTACGTTCCACTGCCGGGTTGCTTGGCGGCGTGTGCGTACAAGGCGTCTCTGGCATCGTAGGCGTACCAGGTGATGATAATGTTTCCGTTGTGTTGTTATTGTCATTACTCACTGCGTCACAGTCAACGTCAGTGGACACAGTTTGTGTATTTTCTGAAGGAGTTGACACATTGCTTGTTAAGTTATCATTGTTTCCTAAGGTCTCCTCTTCTTGTGGTAAAGTTACATCCCACAAGTCAGTTGTGCTGTCGTTGATAACAGTTTGTTTACCGTTAAACGATCGAAGCTGGTTTTTATGTCGCAAAATGTTCTTTTTTCTTCCTGGTATTTCTATTTTGTACATTACTTTGCCCATTTTACTTATAATGGTTCCTTTTGCCCAACTGTATTTTTTTTTATTTATATATTGTTTGTACCACACTGTGTCTCCATTCGAGTAACTTTTTTGTGGTTTACCACCATAATTTTTAACCTGTAAGCACTGTTTTTTCTCGATTAACGCGGGTAGCGCCGATGACGAGGGAGAATCAATTACCGGTTTAGCAATAAGATCCAAACGGGACCGTAGCTTACGTCCAAAAACTAACTGAGCTGGAGTAGTCTCGGTTGTGCTGTTTACTGAATTACGGTAGTCAAAAAGATATTTAGATAGCTGATTTTGTAAGTCATTTATTTGACTTGATGCTGCAATGGAGTTAATCCCTTTTTTAATAATTTTTACAAATGACTCCGCTTGACCATTACTCATAGCATGATAAACAGGTGAGAATAAATGTGTTATGCCATTTATCATACAAAATTTTGTGAACTCGTGTGAAGTGAATGAAGTTCCGTTATCAGTTACAATTGTATCAGGTATGCCAAATCTTGACATAAAGTCGGTCAGTTTAGTCAAAACTGCTTGTGTTGTAATACTATTATTCATTATGTAACACTCAACCCACTTAGAATATGCATCCACGACTACCAAGAACATTTTATTGGACATGGGGCCTAAAAAATCCATGTGAATTCTGTGGAAAGCGTGTGGCGGTTGTGGCCATGGCGCGAGCGGAACGCGTGGCGGGGAAGGTCGCAGCTGTGCACAAACTCCACATGCACTTGATAACCTTTCCAGAGCTCCGTCGATGCCCGGAAACCAAAATCGAGCCCTGGCTTCTGCTTTCATTTTGACAATTCCAAAATGTGAGCTGTGAAGTTCATTCACAATTTTACTTTGCAATTTTTTGGGTATAATTACTTTATGTCCTCGCAATAGAATTCCATTTTCTAATGATATTTGCATGCGACATAGAAAATACGGCTTTAATAAATCATCCGTTACTTTACGAGGCCAACCATTCTGGACAAAGCTGCATACCCTTTTTAAAACCGGATCCTTATCAGTTTCTATTTCTAATTGACGCGCAGTCACAGGTAAACTGCCATCGATAACAAAATTCACATATGCAGCTTTCTCCTTCGCACCTATCGCACAAACTTGTTGTAGTTCTAACACACTGTCTCTCGGGATCGCACGTGATAAGAAATCAGCTGTATTTTGCTCGCTGCTAATGAACTCTATTTCATAATTATATGCGCTTAAAAATATTGCGTAACGTTGTAGTCGGTTTGCCGATATTTCTGGAATGCCACGGCTTGGCTTAAATATAATCGTCAGAGGTTTATGATCCGTACGTAAGATGAAGGGTATTGGTCTACCGTAAAGATACTGATGATATTTTTTTACGCCGAAGATAATAGCCGTGGCCTCCTTTTGTATTTGTGAATACTTTTTTTCTGCTATTGTTAATGAGCGCGACGCGTATGAAACCGGTTGTTCCATGCCGTTGCTACCTATTTGCGATAATATTGCACCTAATCCGACTGGTGACGCATCTACTGTTAGTATAATTTTTGCATTGTTATCAAAGTGTGCTAGTATCTTATCTGAAGACATTAATTTTTTGATGCTGCTAAAGGCAGTACTCTGCTCCGATCCCCAGTTCCATTTGATACCTTTTTTTAATAACTCATGTAATGGACTTAGTATTGAAGACGCATTCGGAGTAAAATTCCTGTAATAATTGATCAACCCTAAAAACGATTGTAACTCGCTTACATTTTTAGGCACTGCCGCTTGTAAAATAGCTTCAACTTTATGTGGATTCTTTCTAATGCCATTTTTATCAATGATGTATCCTAGATAGGATATTTCTTTTTGGAAGAATACGCATTTGTCTTTCCTTAAGGTAAATCCAGCGTCTTGCAAACGGTTTAACACTACTTTTAGACGGTTATAGTGCTCAAGTCTATTGGCACCAGTTATGCAAATGTCATCTTGAAACACTAAAACCCCTTCCAAGTTACCCATTATGTTTTCAATAGTCCTTTGAAAAATTGATGGGGCGCTAGCTAAACCAAAGATAAGTCGAGTGTAATTAAATAATCCACGAGAAGTGTTTATGCAAGTTATGCTTTGTGACTCATTGTGTATTTTCAGTTGGTTGTAGGCCATTGATAAATCTAATTTACTAAATTCTTCTCCACCATGCAGTTTGGTGAAAAGCTCTTGTGCAGTGGGAAATGGATATTTATCTATTAACAGTTGCTTGTTTATCGTTACCGAGTAGTCGGCGCAAATGCGAACACTACCATCACGTTTGAGTACGGGCACAATCGGCGATGCATATTCTGAATGAGAAACCGGTTTTAGAATTCCTAGCGCGACCAATCTGTCCAATTCTATGTTTACCTTATCTCTTAATGCGAATGGCACTGGACGCGACTTAAAAAACACTGGTTTTGCATCTGGTTTAAGGGGTAACTTAATTTCGAATTTAGTGTAACAACCTAATTCATCAGAAAACACATTCGGATAAGCCTGAACTAGTTCTTGCAGTAAGTGATCTGCAGCGGTAATATTATTACAGTTACCCAGTGTCGATACAATACGTAATTCAAAAGCGCGCATAAAATCACGCCCCAGAAGGGGAGGACCACCATTTCGTATGACGTAAACTGGCAATCTAACTGTACGACCTTTATACGAAATGTTCATAATCATGCACCCCGTTACTATCATTTTAGTACTTGTATAGGTCATCAAGTTTTTTGTTGGTGCTGATAACGGAACTTTTGGGAAAGTACTTTTATATAAGGTTTCAGAAATAACTGAAACAGGGGAACCGCTGTCGATTTCACATTTTATACTATGACCCTCCAAACTCACAGTTTCTGTCATCGGCACTTCATTGAGGCAATTAATATTCAAGAGTAACTCACCATCATCTCCCTCGTTATCACTACTACCTTGTTCAATGCGCTGCACTTTATTTTTCGAACACATTTTACGCAGGTGTCCTTTACGATTGCACAATTTACACGTATAGTTCGAAAAACGACAGTCCGACGTTTTGTGATTCTTATAACCACACACCAAACACTTATCACGCTGATCCTTTGATGACGTCGCCGAGGTTTTGCTGTTACCGCTTTGACCTATTTTGCAGACTGAATCCTGGTTTGCATCAACATTTCCTGCTGATCCCAATGCGGCGCCTGCGCGCGCACAGCGTGCAGCTTCTGCTAGATCCACAGCTTTACTCAGCGTCAAGTCGCTGATATCTTTGGCAAACAGTTTGTCTCGTTCCTGACCTGGTAACATGCCCATGACAAACTTGTCTAGAAGATAATCCTCTAAATTCTTGAACGCGCAGTAAGCAGCAAGGCCTCGTAGCCTAGCGGCCCACTGCGAGTGCGTCTCACCGGGTTGCTGCACAGCCGTATAAAACTTATGCCTTTCCGCGAACCCGCAGCGCTTCGGCACGAAATGGTCATCCAAAATTTTCAGAATATCGCTGTAGTTCTTATTATCTAGGTCGTCAGGCAAGGCGAGATTACACGCGAGTTGATACGTGTTCTCCGTGAGTGCACTCAACAATACCGCTTTCCTCTTTACTCCAGCTTTGTCATTATCCTCACCGACGCTGTTGGCGATGAACCATTGCTGAAGTCGCCCTTTGTAAATCTTCCAGTCTTGGGTATGATGATCGAAATTGGATATAGATCCCAAAATTGAATTTACACCAAACATATTTCACTAATGTGGGTATATACTCGTCGCCAATGTTAAGTAGGAAGCTACAGAGGTGTGAACAGAAAGACGGAATGATTCGCACTGATGTATTGACGCGTTGTTCTTACTATGCGGCGCAGCCGCAACTATATCTATAGCTACATACATAACAGTTATCTTTTTGTTGGAAGAGTTTTCCGAAATTGCATTAGTTAAGAGACTAATCAAAGCATCAGTAGCAACATTGGAGTCTGTCAAAGTCAAAAGTCAAAATTCATTTATTCAAACTAGGCTGATAATCAGCACTTTTCGAAGGTCAAAATTTACTTTACTTTACTTTACTACAGTGAAATTTGGCTAACTGGGACTTGGATAAGTGAGAAACTTCTATAACTTTACTGGAACTCATACTGAGACATGAGACAGATTTGGATATCTGAGACACATTTAACCAGGTTTCACTGTATTTACATTTTTATAAGACAGTCCCCCAAAAACGCCCACCCATCGACACTTCCTAGTGTTTAGCTGGAAAGAAGAAGTGGCGGAACAAACTCCCCAGCACACATCTGTCTGTTAGGTTGGTTAGAAGAACCAGACTCGATACAATAGCAAGGTGTCAGTTAAATTTAAGATTTACTACAGACACAATCATTATTAAACAAAAGTATATAACAATAAACAGTGTAAAAATAAAATAATAAATACATAACATAACAGTAAACTAATTTTGGAGAAAGAACACAAATAACAAACATTGTCTTGTGTTCAACTCAGCGACCAACTATTCTTATCATCTAAGTAGTCGTTAATAGAATAGTAAGCTTTTAAACAAAGATTAGATTTAACTTTGGCTTTAAACTCATTAAATGGCAAGTCCAGAAAAGAAGATGGCAGTTTATTATAAAATGTAATCCCGAGCCCTACGAATGAATTGTGAACTTTGTGAAGCCGGTGAAAAGGAGCGCGTAGTTTATGCTTATTTCTAGTGTTAAAATTGTGGATATCACTGTTTTTAGTGTACAGGTGGATATTTTGTCTAATATATAAAATGTTGGCAAAGATGTACTGAGAAGCAACAGTGAGAATACCAATCTCCTTAAAAAAATCTCTAAGGGAAACTCGGGCACCCAGCTGATAAATTGCACGAACCGCTCGCTTCTGCAGTACAAATATATTTTGAATATCAGCAGCTTTGCCCCACAGCAGAATACCGTAGGACATAACGCTGTGAAAATAACTAAAGTAGACTAACCGTGCTGTATACATAGAGAAGATGGGAGTAAAGTCTAGTGCCACCATAGTTTTATCCATGGCGTCAAAGTCAATTTTGGTGATGGATCTAACAATGTTACCATGACATGTGTCTTTTTATCTGAAAGGCACAAAAAGGAAGAACAGTGATCAGTAAGAGTCGTATCAAATAGTAGTGAGACAGACGGCCTCGTGGTTTTTAATAATAAATGGTCTAGGCAGTTGTTTCCTCTGGTCGGAAGGGTATGGGTAGGAAGAAATCCGTGAAATGCAAGAGTGTTGAGGTAGTCATGGGACCGAGCGTCAAGTGACATCGGTTTTATATCGATATTAATGATTATTAAAAAAAGATTTATGTGCTATTTAAGTTTGATCATAGGCTCAATAAATAGACGTTTGTTACATAAATTAGAAAGTTACGTTAAGTTTATTTAGGAATCATTTCTTCAGCAATTTAAGTAGCCAAGTTTTATTTCTATTCAGATTAGTACGTAAACATACTGTCATTTAATATAGAAAATGTCTATTCCGGTGCTTTTTTAGGGTTCCGCACCTCAAAAGGAAAAAACGGAACCATTATAGGATCACTCGTGTGTCTGTCTGTCTGTCCGTCTGTCACAGCCAATTTGCTCCGAATTTAATGGACCGATTAAGTTGTGGTATGATATGTATTTCTATGACCCAAATACGGACGTATAACGTAAATAAATGTATTTTAGACAGGGGGGTTGATTTTGGGTAGATTAACAGTATTTTTTTTTTAAGTTTTGCAAAGTGTACACACGGCTACACATCAAGCTATACTAAACCAGTTAATCTTGGCCCCACTTTACTAGATCTTTTCGCACAATGAACAATCAGATTATACTGGTTTTGTATAGCTTGATGTGTAGCCGTGTGTACCGTGTGACATATCAAATGAAAAGGCTTATCGTGGATATTGCAAAAATGTTTTAAGATAAACACTTAAAGATATTTAAGAAAATAGATGAAAATTTACCATTCACCCCCCTTATCTCCGAAACTACCGAGTCTAAATTTTTGAAAAAAATACAGAAATTAGTTCAACAATTAGATTACAGGAAAATCTATAAGAAGTCTATGGTGCTAAGTAACATGGAAAATCTCTCAATATTATGCGTACAAACTTATATTTGCAGTTGCAATGTATGGTATATACGTACCCATACGTTACAACTGTAAATGTAAGTTTGTCAATTACACAATGTTAAGTTTGGTCGATGGTACGGAATCCTTTGTGTTACAAGTCCAACTTGCACTTGGCCAGTTTTTTAATAACATAACATATATTACGAGTATATTAAGCACTAGCTGATGCCCGTGGCTTCACGAACCACCCTCAAGAACCACTCTATCTATTGGTTAAAACAACATGAAAATCGGTGCAGTCATTTTTGAGGTTATCGCGAACAGACAGACAGACAGCCGCCGTGTAGGACTTTGTATTTTAATATGTAGTGATATAGTGAGACATTTTTTTCGTGTAATTTTCGTATTTATGCAACAAGTTTGATGATAACATTCTTCGTAAGCTTTCCGCACAAGATGATTGAGTGAACTCAAGTTAAAACAAAACAAACTTTTCACATTTTTACTTTATTACTGCTCCAAAAGTAGCAAAGTTGAAAGAAATCCTCATCAAACTCGGGTTATATCACTAAAGACAACTTGACTGCCTCATTTCTGTCGTTTATCTACAAGTGAGGCGATAAGTCGGCCTGTCGGGGCTGCGGTCGGTTCGAAAGAGATACCTCAACCTCGACACAAAGGGCCAAGAAGGAACATAATTATGTGGTTTTTAGTTAGTAGAAGGCTGACACTTCTTACCGCTCTGCAAAAAAAAAAGGCGATAAGTCGGCTTTCATTGTGTTTGACCTTTTATTTTGATAGTTGAATTAAGATTTTAACCCAGTAAATGTATGAACCGACGATAGTAGGTACCTACATAAGAAAAGTGTACTGAACCTGTTAATAAATGAATCTTGCAATAGACTTCCACTTTTGTTTGCTAATAGATAACTAACGGATGTGAGCTTACCTTTATGGTTTGCATGGTAACAATTGATTGGTGAAATCATCATCATCATCATAGCTTTTTTTTTGATGAAAGCACCCAGAAACTTCCATTAAAAAACATAGTTTACTGACTGAATTGTAAAGTAGATTCTCTGATGGTTTGACTGAATTATCAATAGTCAAATAGAAAGGCTTACCCCGCTACAACTCGAAAATTATCCGACGAGAAGATAAAATCGGGATAAAAACTATCCTTTGTGTTAATCCAGGTTATAAACTATCTGTATACCAAATTTTATCCAAATCCGTTCAGTAGTTTTTGCGTGAAAGCGTAACAAACATACACCCTCACAAACTTACGCCTTTATAATATTACTAGCTGTTGCCAGCGGCTACACCCGCTACAACTCGAAAATTATCCCACGGGAAGCTAAAATCGGGATAAAATACGAAAACAAGTAAAACTCTTTCCCCGTATTTTGTCTAAATCATTCTAGTTTTGACAACCCAACTAGTTATTTCGAGTTTCAAATCAAAACAGACCCTTTCCACCACAATATAAAGTTCCGTACGGAAAAGAGGCCATTATCCTTTAGTTCATGATATTGCGTTTGTTCCCGTGTAATATTTCAAAGGTAAGGTACTTTTAAACCTTATGGGATTAAGGAATAAACCACTATTTGGAACACTCGGCCTTCGTATTCCTTAGAGTTGTAAATACGAGCTAAATTATGGAAAAGTTTGTTACCATTATAATCTATTGGATCTCGTCTACTATAGGATGTTGTGTACTAGTCTAGGCATAATTTAAAACTGCCACTCAGATCGATCAGGTCAATCCGTGCCTGCTCAGGCTTTTCTCTCGATATGTTTCTCTTACGTGTTAGCATAAGGAGCCTTGCCTATGCCCCCATAGGCAAGTTACAAGGATCACTTAGTATGAAAACTTACCCTGGATATTCTCGCAGTAACATGGCCGACCACAAAACCGACTAGGCAGGTATATAATATCCTTACAATATTAAGTACTTAAACAAGCGACTAGCTCCTGAATAACTCAGGCTTATCCCAAGGGTTTCTCAAGGTACCTAAGTAAAGATTATAACAAAGGATCGCTATTTAATTACCTAGACTATTTTTAGTGTGGGTTATTCATCAACTCGACACAAGACACTGGACTCACGAGTGTACAGTTGGTGAATCTCAAAATAAGTATCACTTATTATTTCGTCATCTGGACTCTAAAAGATTTTTACGCGTGTCCACAGAGTGTAACTTAAATTAAATCAGTTATATGTTTTCACCAACTGGACACACCCAGTTCTTTCGCAAGAAAAAGCTACAGTCAGGTTAATAATGGTGATTTGTGGTCGCTGAACCAGTTTCACAGTATATCTATAGGGTTAGCGTTCCGTCTGACCTATCCAGTGTCCAGATATTCTAGTTACTGGTAACAGGCTTCTACTGGGTAAGCTCGTTCCATCGTCGACCTCATCTCTGCCCTTAGGGCAAGATTGAAGTCAAGAGCAAGCCCATTTATAATAAAAAAAATAAAAAAAACACACAGTTTGCTTTGATTTAGTGGTTAGAAGCTAGCTTTTAGTTATGTTCGCTTTGGAGCGCTGTATTGATTTTAGTTGGTATAGCTTCTGTTATTCTATCTTGATTGAAATGTATTCCAAGAATTTAGATAATGCTGGGCTAGCAGCGGCTACAAAGTAAAATAGATATAATGAGAAATCTTGATTGAAATGTATTCCTAGAATTTAGATAAAGCTGGGCTAGCGGCTAGTAAGTAAAACATATCTAATGAAGAATATTAGTGCAATTTCAAGAGAAAGCCATATTCCTTCAAATTCTAACCAAACACTAAGACGTCTAAATACACAATCAGTGTGTCCAAATCAAATGCTAATTAAGCTTTATAATTGACTATTGATAATTCAGTCAAACCATCAGTGAATCTACTTTACAATACAGATAGTAAACTATGTTTTTTTAATGAAAGTTGCTTTCATAAAAATAAAAACTTTTTAACAAAAAATAAAACCGACTTCAAAAAAAATCACAAAAAAGTGAAAAATAAACTTTAGAAGAAAAACCAGTCTCTGAAGTCGGTGACTTTTGTTAGTTTGATTTCATTTTTTGCCACCGACTTCAGAGACTGGTTTTTCTTCTAAAGTTTATTTTTCACTTTTTTGTGTTTTTTTTTGAAGTCGGTTTTATTTTTTGTTAAAAAGTTTTTATTTTTCACTTTTTAGTGGTTCACATGTTCATGGGTCAATGTGGACAATGTAGTTTTTTTTTGAGTTTTGTTGATTTTTCAAAAACCGCTCGTCCGATTTCGAAAAAAAAAAAATGGGACCATTTCGAAAGTATACCCTTTCCAACAAAGAAAGAATTTTTCAAATCGGTTAGCAAGTGACGGAGTTATGCCCGAACAAACATAAAAAAAAAATTGAGAACCTCCTTCTTTTTTAGAAGTCGGTTAAAAAACTATGATGATGATTTCACCAATCAATTCTTACCATGCAAACCACAAAGGTAAGCTCACATCCGTTAGTTATCTATTAGCAAACAAAAGTGGAAGTCTATTGCAAGATTCATTTATTATCAGGTTCAGTACACTTTTCTTATGTAGGTACCTACTATCGTCGGTTCATACATTTACTGGGCTAAAATCTTAATTCAACTATCAAAATAAAAGGTCAAACACAATGAAAGCCGACTTTTCGCCTTTTTTTTGCAGAGCGGTAAGGAGTGTCAGCCTTCTACTAACTAAAAACCACATAATTATGTTCCTGCTTGGCCCTTTGTGTCGAGGCTGCGGTATCTCTTTCGAACCACTCGCAGCCCCGACAGGCCGACTTATCGCCTCACTTGTCACTTACTTGTTGTCACTTAGGGCCACTCGATCAACGAGACAGACACACATTTTTCCACGTGAACGAAGTCGCGGGCATCATCTAGTAATACTTATCTTCAAAACTTTTATGAATGTTCTATGTGGGTGGTACTAGTCATCCTGAATTCAACCTTATGTATAGTTAATATTCTACGCTATTAACAATAATTTGAAGATGAAATTGGATAAGTGCCTTCGGGCGCTTGGATACAAAATATCTACGGCGGCAGCGAAGGTCTAACCTTATTCAATGTCTGTCTATCTTAGTTACGTTCTTGTACGTCGTACGTATTCTTTTAAAACAAACCGTGGGAAATATGATCAATAACTATGACTGGTTGCTAGACTTTCTGGGCACTGACTGTGACTCCCCGTTACGACTGTCAAAGATCTATAACCTCCAATGCGTGGTTTAATCTGAAAATGGATCCCAGTGGTTGTTATTTTTTGGCGAAGATTAAGAGAATATATATTTGGGGAGGCCTATGCTGAAGAGCAAGACAATCACGAAACCGGTGTCTAATACAAATAATAACATTTAATTAAGTTACTTTCACGAACAACCATGTTTAATTTTATAGTTAGTAGTTTAGTTAGCAGTATATAAGATGAAATGTAACATTTATAAGATTGGTAATAAAGGCTTTTATTATTATTATAATAGAACTAGCGACCCGCCCCGGCTTCGCACGAGGGCAAATGGATGTTATTATACATATAAACCTTTCTCTTGAATCACTCTATCTATTAAAAAAAACAGCATCAAAATCCGTTGCCTAGTTTTAAAGATTTAAGCATACAAAGGGACATAGGGACAGAGAAAGTGACTTTGCTTTATACTATGTAGTGATGTAGTGATATACCATGACATTTCGTTTATTGCCATCAAAGTTCGAACCTATTAGCATAAACTGGACACAAGTCCAGGCATCTTACATGTAGTTCGCCGTCCGTCCGTCTTATTACAACGACAGGCCGTGTCAACGGTGCGTTTGTGGCTCAAAGAGATGTCAGCAACATGGAAGGGTTGACACCCGTCGGGGCTGCGGGTTGTTCGAAAGACATACCGCGGCCTCTCCCCAAAGGGCTTAGAAGGAACATGGGTGGTTTTTAGTCAGTACAAGTCTGACGCTCCCTACCGCTCTACCCAGCGGGAGGAGTCATTTGATGATTTAACAACGCCCAAAAAAAAAAGGCATCTTATTTTTACGCACTGAAAAATCTGATGGAAAATGTCAATAACGTTTTGCCTGAAATGAAACCTACAAGTCTTATGTTATTTAGTTTTACTTGGCAGCAACTAGTAATTAAAATTTTATCTACTAAGCCGACGACTATACACTATCGCATAACTAAATCTTCTCACGTGAATACTTTAGGTGGGAAACTATCTCGCCCCCACCGCTCATTTATATTAATTAGATGATAAACTGCTCAATATAAACCTTATTGTGCACAAATAGAGTTCGTAGTTAATAAATAAATTACAGAAGCAATTACTGGGTGTGTTGAGAGTCAATTTTGAGAGCAAGGTACTTGTTATTTTACCTCAGAACTCTTGAGACAACATGAATAATCGAGAGCAATAATATTATCGATATGCTTGGCAAAGTTCAAACGCGAATTTCTCGTGAACCGATTCACTTAGACAACGCTTGGCCATATAACCAATACAATCTAGAGTTGTAAAAAAAAGTTGTAAGAATATGTAGTGAGCCGGAAGGTTGTGTCACTTAGCATAGTGCCTATATTAAGTGACGGTAGTGCCTGAAACCAGCTGTCATTTGAAGATCTGGGTATCCGTGGTCCGAAAATCGTCTCCGTCATCAATCTGACAACAAGACTGGTTGTCAGATTATATAAGGGGTATCGTATTACTGTATTACTCAGTACTACCTAGGTTGTGGAGGTCACAGGCAGTCTTTCCACGTAAAATACTATAAAGCTGCATCCGGTTTGACAAGAAGCACCGATACCTAGTCGACATTCCACACATTCGAACGAAGCGCTTTGCTGGGTCCTTTATTATGCGCACAGCCAAGGAGTGGAATTCCCTGCCTGCGTCGGTTATTCCGAGTTCATATAACCCTAATCTGTGTAAGTCGCGAGTAAACTGGCTTCTACTGGGTAAGCTCGTTCCATCGTCAACATCATCTCTGCCCTCAGGGCGAGATTGAAGTCAAGAGCAGGCCCATTCATAATAAAAAATAAAAAAAAGCCAACATGGTTATGAATAGGCTAGGCAGATGTTGAAAACATCATTCTATGAAGGTTGTTAGATAACATTGTTAATAATAAATTATGCTATCGTACTGGCCTTGAAATAATCATCTGAAATTCTGAATTTGCTTCAAATAAATATCTAAGTGCTGCTTACAGAATTTTACTCATTCACTTTGATTTACGCCAAATGGCGTCCTTTATTAATATTTACGACACTTTCAGTTTAATGTTTTGAAAACAGAAGCTGTAGTAAACAGACCTTGAATTTATTTTAATTAGCAAGGGAATTTTAATTATAACGTGAACTTTAAGTACTACTTTACCGATCAAGTTACTTTGTTAGATCATTTTCTAACTTATAACCCTTTTGGCTACGTAACATTGAAGTGCTACTCGACTACGCGACGTAGCTACATCTGCTACGCCGTAGCAATAAGCTACGTCAGTTCGTAGCACTTATTTACTCTCATCAATATAGAACCGCTGCTTCAACATCAGAATAGTACATTTTGATACAAGTGCGTAAAGTTTGATAATGCATTCGAGGCGGATTGAACACCCGAGCCCTATAGTGAAGGTGTTTATGGGGTCGAGAAATGCAATAACAAATTCCCACGTGTATCAGACGTTTTTCAATACACTTTAGAAGAAATTAACTAATAAAACAACATTTAAAACAATAAGTACTTTTGTCATCAATTTTTAGGAGACTATGATTTAATATGCTTTTTTCCGCGGTTGGATTTCACCAGGTTGAAGAAGAAGCAAAGATATGAAGCCGCTAAACAGCCTCACAGAAAAATTATAAAATTAAAATATTGTTTGATTATGAACACAAATAAATGGTACTTGTTCATAAAAATAAGTAATTGCTTAAAATAATCATGTTTAAGTATGTATAGTATTCTTTTTCAAACACAATTTAATATTCAAAAATTATTTATGCTGTAAAGACGCAAATTAAAAAGACGTAATAAAAAAACCACCGCAGACTCTATATTAGTCGTTAGTGTTATTTTTTTTGAAATTTAGTATGTTATAACCGATTTGGACTAGACTTAGTATTTAGGTGTAGTTATCTGTGGTAATTTTCTTTCCCGCACTTGGTCGCGGAAAAATAAAATTACCGCACGCGTGCGAAATACGTCGCGTGTCGAACCTAATCGTAGTGCAATAAGAGCCAGTTTTTAAGGAAGTGTATTGAAAAATTTATTTCAAGTGAATCATAATGTTATTATACCACACTATTATCTGTAGACGCGCGCTGCCACTGTAGTCACGTACGGTGAAAAACGAGAAATTCGCGTCGCGACGCATGTTCCTGCAAAATATTCGAATAAAATCTAACTTACCGAAAGAATAATAATCTTGTCAAACAGCATGACCGGTGGCATGTGGAAATCGAACACGAAGTACTGTGGACAAAGAAAAACAGTTTAAAATATGGTTCGAGGTGGTGGTGGTGGTCCCGTCGGGGCTGCGGATTATCGAAAGGCATAACGCAGCCTCGGCACAAGGGCGAAGAAGGAAAATGGGTTTGGTTTTTAGTCAGTAGAAGTCTGACACTGCCCTTTGCTCTGCCCAAGAGCGAGGGGGGTTATTCGATGATTTTCCACCCACCAAAAAAAAAAGGTGGTGCACGAAAAGAGCAACTGGAATGTTTTTGTTTGCCCAGGAGTGTTTCATTAGGGCTGGATAAAATACGGAACCCTAAAGTTTACACGTTATATGTCGCTGTCATTTATGAAAGGCGAGGTGACGTTTTAACTAGAATACTTTTATGGCGAAAGTTTCTTTGCACTTTATCGAAAAACTAGTTGGCGAGACACGATACATGATAGTAAGCGAATGCATTTTTCTTGAGCTGTTCCTCCAATTTTAGAATTCTAATCATTTCGAGTTACTTCCTTTACACAACGTTCACAAAATCAGATAAACAAATAATGATAGATAGATAAACAATGTATCAAGTCCTATCTATGTTCGCTATGTGAACAAACCCTCTCTAATAAATAAGGAATTAAAAAAAGTCCTATCTATGTTATTCAAGATTTTCCTCCTCGTAGAGAGCTACATAAAGCTACTCGTGTACCCTGTGTTCTATTTTATTTATTCTGTATTCTGTTGGCATCATAACGAACTAATCAATCATAATCCGTACCAATTAGTAAGGAAATTATGTTTTCAGAACACGTAGGAAATAACTGCGTCACTAGAAATCTATTGATTACTGTTTTGAACTCCTGGATCAAACCATTACAATGTTATAATCCTCAACTCAATTTGAGCTCAGTGTATTTTGGTCTGGCATCAGAAATAATGTAAACATGCTGTTAATCTGGTACGTGTGGAGTGTTCGCCACATTATTTATGTTATAATCTTCAATTTGAAACACGTACTGTTGAGTTCCCTTGCTAGTACTTGACTGTTGTTAGGGACCTTTTTTATTTTTGGTGGGTGGAAAATCATCGAATAACCCCCCCTCCCCCCTCCGCTTTTGGGCAGAGCGAAGAGTGTCAGACTTCTACTGACTAAAAACCAAACCCATGTTCCTTCTTCGCCCTTGTGCCGAGGCTGCGTTATGCCTTTCGATAATCCGCAGCCCCGACGGGCTGTTGTTAGGGACCTTGACTATGAATTTGTATCGTTAGATAAGATTTCTTTTTGGTGGTAATCGAGTGTTGTGGTATGGACATGTGATGCGAAGGAATGAAGAAAATTATGCGAGAAACATGTTGAGTATGAATGAAGATCATGGCTATGAGAGTAGAGGCAGACCAAAGAAACGATGGATGTACTGTGTGAAGGATGATATGGCTAGAAAGGAGGTGACTGCTAAGATGACGAGAAATAGAGAAGTATGGGAGAAGAAAACATGTTGCGCCGACCCCAAATAAATTGGGATAAGGGCAGGAGAATGATGATGATGATAAGACTTTTTTCGATATGATAGCGTCTTATAAATCTATGAACACTGTGGCTGCACACACGAAAAAGTATGACTTATGCCTGTAGCACACCTCCGCTGCGAAACAACAATTGCGAAATCGCTGCGCGAGTTTCGCTGTACAAACAGTACTACGGTCAACGGGCGGAGATGTAGACGGCTCCTGAGCAAATGAGCGAAATCGTGTTAGAAAGAGACAACATTATAGTCAGTTTTGTACGTTAGAGCAGGGAATTCCGCTCCTGTTTCGCTGCCAAAGAACTTACAACTCAAAGCGAAACTATTGCGGTTTCGCCCTTTGAGTTTCGCAGCGGAGGTGTGCTACAGGCATTATTGTCACGTTCCGCCTGAGCCGAAGGTGTAAGCGAAAGCGCGGAACAAGGAATAGAGACCCGATTGGCCTAAGGTGCGGGCCACACATAAAAGACGTCGGGCGCGGACATGTAGCAAGAATGACGTGGCTCGGGCGCGGATAAGACGCGAGATTTCGGCGCCCGCGTATCCTAAATTGCGCTTTATTTTTATGCACTTTGGTAAAAATTTGAATGCCGCCTGCGCGATGTCCGCGCCCGGCGTCTTTAATGTGTGGCCCGCGCCTAAGCGTTTGACTTGTGACACCTTATCATCAATGTTTTCTTATGAAGTTATCACGTAAAATTATCGTCTGTAAACCGACTTAACAGATTTACCACTTTTTTTAAATTAGCACATTCTATCCCACAGTTGACCAAAGGTTTTCCCAATTACTTGATAATTATTTCTCTTTGTGGTTATTGTTCTAGGAGGTCAATTTTTTATTAACTTTTCGGTATATAGGTTTACTTCGTTTAAAGTACAGAATGTTTGATTGACGACTTCATGAAGGCTAAGTTTTCTCCTTTATTGTTCTTTCATCATTGTTGAGTATTTTAATTCTAATCGTCGCAGGTACAAAAAAATGTTAGGTATACGATTGGTTATAACAAAGCCACCTGAACACAAAAATGCAATAAAACTCAAAGTATCTGCCTCGTATCTGCATACAAATTCAAATCTTACCTCGTTATAATACGGACAGTTTGTACTCTCCTTGACGCTGGTGTATTTGCGCATATCGCCGATCTGCACGCAGACCACTGGGTCCATGTTCAGGCCAGCCAGCTGCCGAGCTTCGATGATCGTGACGCATACTTGGAAGTCAGCTGCCTTTAGGGCAGCTGGTATTCCATGCTCGATGGCAGTGCGTCTGGGTTAAGAGTAAAGATATTTTTAGGACCTACAAGGGTTCGTTATAAAATGTACTGACATAAAATAATTATTATAATGTCTCATGTCAGTACATTTTTAACCTACAAATGACGTCACAATTAAGCCCCCACTCATGATCTTTGACGCGTTTTTTAGAATGATATATAATCCGCATCAAGGATTGTTTTTACAGTATCCACGCGGGCGAAGCCGCTAGTATATTATAAACATAATCTAATAGAACCTGTACAAATATTTTGTTGCTGACTGTCCTAAAAATGTGTCAGGGTATCCGATCAGATTATAATCTTTTACGGGGGATCAGACCGGAATAGAAAATAATTTATAATAAAACTGATCCCCTAGGGTATCAGTTTTTGGGGATCCGAACGGAATAACTCGTTTTATCTACGTCAATTTTTATTATTTGATAAAACAAAAAACACATATCCAATTTTTTTCGCTAATCTAACTGACGGACTAAACAGAATCATATTTTTTCGAGTCAGTCCAATCCCGTACTAAATCTTATCCACCAACCAACCCTGGTTCTTCTAGGTGGATTTTGACCTAACCTCACAGAGAAGAGGCTTATGTCTCATCAGTTATAAACAGATTACAAGTACTAATACCATTAAGTGGTAAAAAAAATTTTTTTTTTTAGTTATAGTGTGCGGAAATATCTCTGTTAAAAGGAAGTCGTTTGTCTTAAAAAAAGGAGTTTGGTGAGAAGTTATGAAACTTATGTGACTAAAAGAAATGTGTACGGATAAAATGAGAGGAAGACAAGTCAAGAGTAGCAATAATAATATTTTAAAGGCAAGATTTAAATTTAGTAGTAGTAATTTAGTAGTAGTAGTAAATTTAGTAGTAGGTACTTACGTCTTTTTAATCTTGCGCGGATCACTAGGCGAAGGAATCGCGACCAGAACATCATCCGAAGACGCAGAAGTCGGACTAACGGGACGCTCTGCCTCCGAGGAAGTCGCCTGAGGGTCCAATAGACCCATCTCCTCATCACTGCTTTCTCTAGGAGGGCGGCTCTTGCCGAGGCGCATGAAGGTCTTAACTGTGTTCAGAGTAGATGGGCGTTTGCGATCTGATGGATGGACGTCAACCGTGACGTCTCCGCCCAGGGTGAATCCGCGCCTAGAGTAACGAACAAGTTGTTTAGTACATTTAAAATCATAAAGTTATATGCATCGCACCGGAGCAGGGCAGACTCAATTGGAGCCGTTCGGTATCCTTTCCACGAAACCTGCCGAGGACGTCAGAATGTCACTTGTAACTTGGCGATTCTTACCTGAGAAAACGTTTCCCGGCAGTCTTCAGCTTATAAGCGCGTGTCTCTGGCTCCGGCGGGCCGTATGGCGGGCCGGAGGACGGGCCAGCTACCGGAGCGGAAGACGGGCCTGCTACTGGGGCGGAAGACGGGCCGGGTTGCGGATCCTCGATGTCTAAAACCACCTCCTTGTCGCGTAGGTTTTGCTCCATAGCCGCGATATTGCGTCCCACTTCCTCCAAGACATTCTCATCAGAGTCCTTAGGAGAAGTTCCTGCGATGGACCCTCGGGAGGACCCAGCGGTTGAAGCATATCCTGAACCAGATGGTTGTGGATGACTCTGGGTTCCGTGTGCCTGTGCCTGTCCCTCTCCCTCCGGCCCGACGCCGTGGATTGCTGGTATGTTGTACGATGAGGCCTTTAAAGGACGTCTGTCCCCTCTCACATATGAATCTCCACGGGGTCTTCCAATCGGAGGGTGGTAGTACACCTCCATGTCGACGTAGACCTGTAAAAAAGGGGTTTAATGTAAAATCTAAATGATTATTAAATTAGACTGATAACAACGTAAGCAGTTTTACCACAGCAGGATTTCAAGTAAATGAGTTCTTATGTTAAGTTGGAAAGAAAACCATTTTAAATATAATTAATACCGTCAATATCTGAAAACTGGCTTCAGGGGTGATTCGGGCTAAACTTGGATCACGTTATGTAACAGGAGTTTGGAAATCTCAAAACGCTGTTTAAAGCCCTTTGAAGATAAACACACATTTATGTATACAAAATGTCATTCGTCAACAATAGAGGTCCAGACTAACTGCATATTATATTTGAACAAAACATAACATCACGCCTGCATTTCTCGAACACCCACATTTAGTCAGATATTATTATGTTTAGGTGCCATATAGGAGGTGCCGTCACCATCAAACATTATTCTATTTCTAAACCACGATAATATTCTTAAACGCAGACCTGTCTAAAATCCTTCACGACTATACCTATAAAAAATGGAAATGAACTATAAACAAACCCCCTTGTTATTTCTGACAGGAATGGCAGCTCTCTTCAATTTATATTAGGTACTTGGCAGAATGCGCAACAGTTGGCTCGTTTCCGTTACCGCATGGTAAGTAATGTCAGGCGAACGTCCTTAGTTACAGTTCTGCGATATATTTAGTGGCAGAACACTTGTGACCCAGTTAAATCAAAAGTTTTAAGAAGCTGTAGACATCTTGGAAATATACGAGTAGATGCCGTCTATAAAAACTTGTTGAATGTAATCTACCTAGCATTTTCCCAACTATGTTGGTGCCGGTTTCCGAACTAACTACATGCCGCTGAATACCAGTATTTTACGAGTCTCGTTCGGTAAACAGAATTACACTTGATCGATCTAATTGTCGATCAAGTGTAATTCTGTTTACCGTACGAGACTGACCATACGAGGTTAAATGCATAACAACTTTTACTTTTGATTCAACGATAGGTACTTAAAGTAATTATAACATACCAGAGTAGCGACCCTTTCGTAGGCTCAGTGTCGTTATGTGGACAGTTAGGCTATTCACAAACATTTATATAAGTTCTACTATAAAATATTGTACGCATTATCCGTCGAGTAACTAAAAAGATAATCAAAAATTATTTAAAAATGATTTAAATTTTAAATGAATACTCTTGTTTTAGTATAATACAAAATGGTGTCGTAATTCTGATTGGATTACAGTTCCAATAGCAAAAAATAGCTGTCGGCAGGATTGATATCTCCATCTCGAATCACAATCGAAGCTTCGGTTTTGTGAATAGCGATTTTCGATACTACAATGGATCGATTGGATACGACTGACAACGGTTGTGAATAGCTATGCAGATCCGAAGCCATCTTCAACGCCATCGAGGTGACAGACTTCTTGTACAAGCTTAAATATTTCATTATTCAAAAAATTAGTCAGGACCTTAATGTCTAACTCAATTGGTTTTTCCAGAGGTAATAAATAGCCTTGTCTAAAACTTTTCCCAGGTGCAAAGATGTGTCTATGGATATTTTTTTTTAAATCGTCTAATCTCATACTGCTGACTTCACAGCCACATCTCTGGTATATGAGTCGGTTAGATTGAATGCCTTCTCTAACGTGCAGTTAGAGAAGGCATTCAATCAAAGTAACGTACGTTGTACAAACATTATCGTTTACGTTACATTGGTCATTGTTTATACAACATTTTACGACAGAACTGAACCCCGTGGCAGGAGCTTTGGCTTCCGTACTCCTTAATAATGGAACAGGTATCTCGAGATTGTTTGCCTATGATTTATTTTGCATTTTCTAGTACATCGTAAAATTAAAATGAACTAACTGTGCGGTAATAAACATAAAACTGAAAAGACGTTTAGTAAGTGCCCTTGCAAAATCAAAATGTAGGTTTATGTAAAATAAAATATATTGATTTTGATTGATGTGCCAACCCCAATTAGTTCCATCACAGTTGTCAAACACAGCAGTTGCAGGCAGGCAGTTGTGAATAACTGACGATTTTTATGGTTGATGTTTCACAAAATACTTTAACACACTATCACACTTAATATTATAAAGGCGAAAGTTTGTGAGTGTGTGAGTGTATATGTTTGTTACTTTTTCACGCAAAAACTACTTTTTACGGATTACGGAAACTATTTTTACGGATTTGGTAAAAATTTGGTACACATATAGTTACAGTTTATATAAACCTGGATTAACACATAGGATAGAGTTTTTACCCCGATTTTATCTTATATTTTATCTCTATTTTCGAGTTGTAGCGGGTGAAGCCGCTGGCAACAGCTAGTATAACATAACATCACGACTGTAATCCCCGAAGGCTTAGGTAGAAGTGTCCCCCATCAGTACCTACACCCACAGTTCACCAGTTATTTTTAAGTCTCATGTAACAGGGGGCAACCCTATCGCCATGAACCCGGCAGAAATTCAGTCTACGTGGTTGCTAATGAGAAATTCGTGATGGAATAATCCAATATCACTTTACCTGACCTGGATGTTGTCACTCATAGACTTAGAAATGCCTTGATTTGGGAAAAAGGTAAGTTAATGTTGAGTGCTGACCCCCATTCTTCTTTTACCTTGATAATGTAATTTTGAAGAAAATCCGCGGCCCCGACGGGCGTCGGCCCTTGCGGGCCCCTCCTTGCTGACATCTCTTTGAGGCGCGCGTGGAACACGAACGCCTCAAAGAGATGTCAGCAACATAGTCGGGGCTCCGGGTTGTTCGAAAGAGATACCGCGGCCTCGGCACAAAGGGCTAAGAAGGAACATGGGTGGTTTTTAGTCAGTAGATGTCTGACACTCAGGCATTTGATGACTTCCCACCCCCCCAATAAAAAAGGGTTCGAGCCAGGACATAAAAAAACATTGACATGATACTGAAGTTTATCCGACCATTGCCTGGTTGAATTTATTATGGTGCCACCTATATGATATCCCACATCAAAATATGAAGCAGAGTAAATACGTTAGCCTTCAGGGTAAAAACAAATAATGGCCTTAAAAGGGTGGGAGGTGGGAGGTAGTGGTGAGCCCAGTTAATTAGTTCATACCTTAAAAGCTTTCGGGTTATTTACTTTGATGCTGCCCGGTTTATTTTTGTAATATTTACACTGTTTAAATTGTGTATTTAAACAAAAAATATCAGTCAAAGAGACATTCTTAAAAAGCTGTTTAAAAGGTTTATAAAAAAAATATGAGTTTGTTTGTGTATTATTTGTTAGAAATCGCCTACCCTGCGGGATATACAAGCAGGATATTTGGAGCCAAACTTCTATATAGGTATAGCAATGGTGAGGTTTAGATTTTATATAGGGGTTGTATGTTCGTATGGAATCTTGCTATTCTGCGTACGGCACACGGCTTGTAAGATAGATAGAGAGGGAGAGGAAGGCCAAAGAAAAGATGAATAGATTGTTAGAGGAATGATAAAAGAGAAAGCATGTTATAAGAGAGAAAGCACATTGAATAACAAAATGATAAAAGAGAAAGCACATTGAATAACAAAAAACGATGACAATAAGTGCGAAAAGTTTGAACTGATTTAGTGAATATTTTTCGCAAGGGCGACTGTCTGGAGTCGCTGTGGTATAATCCCCCTCTTCACCTCGGGGGAAAGACGGGCTGTGAAAAACAAATAATTCATCTCCGTCTCGCAGTGCTTACGAAGTGAGCGAGGGGCAGTTAGTACATAGTACCTACATTAATATTTTAATTTCTTGGAAACCATTAACCCATTAAGAATGCCAAATCAATCAATGTGGTGCGTGTGGTTCAGCAATACCAGTATCCAATAATTATATGGAGTGCTCAATGGCAAATGCAAGAAAAAATATGACTTGGCGTGTCTGGAGATTAATATAAACGCGTTTAAGACATATACGATGTCATTCAAGAAAAACTGGATGTGCCCAGAATGTATTTCTTCAAAACCTAAAATAGGGAATATTGAAACTCCAGTCCGAATAAATACACCGGACTTTATGATCGCCACTCCTAATAGTCCAATGAATAACGTGAACACTCAGCGCGGGAGCCAGGCTAACTCATCACCTATAATCATGGATAGTGATTCTATTTTACTCGAGGAACTAAGAGAGTTTAGGTCGGATATGGTAGCGCGCATGGACAGTCAGGCAAAAGCAATTACGCTATTGTTGAATCAATTTTCGCAAACGAAAACTGAGTTGGACAACATAGTCCAGATAGTACGGGTACTCGAAGAAAAAGTGGAGGCAAAGCTATGTCAGGATAGGCAAATCAGAAGCACCATCATATCTGAGGTACCTGAAAATCCTACTTGTCCTCCTACATCGGCATCCTCTTTTGCAGAAATTGCTAGTCAAACAAGTAATTCTTCACAGAATACCTACGTTAAAAAGGTAAACAAAGGTGGGGCCACGAAGTCGGCGTTATTAGCGGAAAACACTTCGAGTAAAACTAATAACATACTAGCGGCGGATGAAGTAAAGAATGCAGAGATTGAAGAAAATGAATCGGGGTGGACGACTGTACGTAATAAAAAATCTTACAGACAACCCAAAGAGGTCAAAGTAGGATCTAATAAGGAATTGACGGCCATCCAAGCTACCGAACGGAAGAAACACCTGCACGTATGGCGATTACATCCGGACACCACTCTGGAAGCTGTAACTGATTATGTGAGAAGTATATGTGGCCCTGATTCAGTTTTTAAGGTAGATAAAATCAAGCATAAAACGGAGCGAGATTACTCATCGTTTGTTATTGGTGTATCTGAACACTATTTTGCTAAATTAAATCAAGCAGAGTACTGGCCGATGAACGCTGAATTTAATGAGTGGACTTGGTTTCGTAAGTCAACAAAAAGAACACCCAATGAATAGTATCGATATATACTATCAAAACGTACGTGGTCTTCGCACAAAGTTGGATGAGTTCAGAAATAACATCGACTCTTTGAATTTTGACATATATGCAATCACGGAATCTGGTTGCAATGATTCCATTGAAGATCTCGAAATTATCCCTCCAGGGTATCAAATACTGCGTTGTGATCGAGCGGATGGTCGAAAACAGGGAGGTGCGCTTTTAGTGGCCACACACCGGATCGAGCTGCGGCAAGTGCACGTGACGGACGTATCGATAAACACCTGCGTTTTTGAAATGGTTAGTGCGACAGACACATAAATAACAGATTTTTGTTTTTGTGTTTAGTAATTTATATTCCGCCCGGTAGTTCAGAGAATGACTACATGTTATTGTTTAGTATAATTGAAAACCTGTGCACGAGATATAAGGAAATTGTTGTGTTAGGTGATTTTAATTTACATTCGTGTCCTCTAAATGTAACTAATTATTATGAATGTTTCGTGTCTTTTTGCGAGTTCACTCAAAGTAATAAGGTGTCTAATTGCTTAAATAGGCAGCTCGATTTAGTTTTAAGTTCTGGTTTTCGAGAGGAGGTATCGGTGGTAGCGGCGGACGAGCCGCTCGTGCCGGTCGACGCATATCACCCGCCACTCGCGGTCAGCGTGCCGCCCGCGAGCGCGGCTGTCCGGCCTGTCCCCGCCACCCGCGCACCCGACCCCGCTGATTCTCCCGCTTGCTCGCCCGATTCATGTGCACGTAATATTAGACCGCAGTGGAACTTTCACAAGGCGGATTATCAATTGCTGTATTCAAAGTTAGGGTCGGTGGATTGGAAAAGCATGTATGAGATGAGCGATTTGGAGGAAATTTTGGATTTATTTTATAATACTATTAATAACATTTTAGATGACTGTGTCCCTAGAAAAAAGTCTAGTCCAAAGACAAGATATGTTTATCCGGAATGGTACACAAGTGAAATAATAAAAAACTTAAGAAATAAAGCTAGACTCCATAAGCAATTTAAAACAGCTAAACTTGATAGAGATTATGAAGAATATTCTAAATGCAGAGCACTTATTAAAAAATCCATAGAAACTGCTCACAAGCTGCACCAACAAAAAATCCAGTGTCAGTTTGCTAAGGATCCTAAGTCATTCTGGCAATACATAAGGTCGAAGTAAAGTACAGTAACCAAGAAAGCTATTATAAAAGATGGTCAGCATTTATCGGATGACGACTGTGCTAAACAGTTCGCGATTTTTTTTAAATCGGTGTACAGCAATCAGCCGCCGCGGTTAGACGCTCAAGCGGCGGCGGCGACGGGAGCGGCGAGTGGTGCGAGGGTGCAACTTGACGCGCTCAGTTTGAAGGACGTCAGATGTGCACTCGAGCGCCTGAAACCAAAGCGTTCAGCGGGCCCGGACGGTTTACCAGCATTTCTTTTTAGAGATTGTGGTAGGGTGCTCGCAGAACCGTTACTTTATATTTTTAACATGTGTCTGCAGTCGATGACGTTTCCTGTCCAATGGAAGATCACACGGGTCATTCCTGTACCCAAAGGTAAGGCGGGATCTGATATAACGGGTTATAGGCCGGTGGCCGTGCTGTCGACGCCGGCCAAGGTATTCGAGTCTGCTATACAGCGTTGCATGCAGAAGCAGGTGAGCGGACAACTGGCTGACGCGCAGCACGGGTTTCGGCCGGCGCGCAGCACTGCAACCAATCTCATGAACTTTATGGGGCAGGTGGTGCCGGCGGTAGATGCTGGTGTGCAGGTTGATGCAGCTTATTTCGATTTTAAAAAAGCTTTCGACACTGTCGACAATGACATCTTGCTAATGAAGCTTGCTGAAGTCGGCTGCACACCACATCTACTGCACTTCTTCGCCAGCTATATGCAGGATAGACAGCAGTATGTCGATTATAATGGGTGTGAATCGGACCCGTATTGCACCTGGTCCGGGGTGAGCCAAGGAAGCAATTTGGGGCCTCTCGAATTCATCATAATGGTAAACGATTTGCCGGAAGTCGTCAAACATGGCTCTTGTTTATTATTTGCAGATGACCTCAAGTTGCTGCTCGAGGTTAAAAGTAAAGCCGATTGCGAGCGATTGCAGGGGGATATTGATAGGGTAGTGAAATGGAGTCAGAACAACAAGCTTTTCTTCAACGTTGCAAAGTGCTCAGTGATGAGTTTTACGCGCGCGCGTGCCCCTCTAGTTCACGAGTACGTAGTGGGTGCCGCCCCTATGCAACGTGTCTCTGAGGTGCGGGATTTGGGGGTTACAGTCACTCCTGAACTGTCGTTTCGCGACCATATCACGAAAATTTGTAAAAGGGCGTTCAGAAACTTAGGATTTGTTCTGAGGCAGACAAGGCACTTCACTAATATCGCTTCAGTCAGGGTCCTGTATGACGCACTTGTTAGGAGTCATTTGGAACATAGTGCGGTGATATGGGCTCCACATGAGGCCAAGTACGTGGTGATGCTAGAACGTGTACAGAACAAGTTCACACGCCACTTGTACAAAAAGCTATATGGGGTATATCCGTTTTACCCCTTGATGTACCCTACACTGTTTGTGCTTGGTATGGTCGGGTACAACCAACTGAGGGTAAGACGGGAATTCACACTTGTGTCATATTTGGTTAGACTACTTCGTGGCATTGAGCATAACCCAGGAGTGCTGCAGCGCCTGAGTTTATGTGTACCGGACCGCTATGTGTGGAGGCGGCGCCGCCCGCCGTTGCTGGCCGTGCCGGTTGCAAGGACCAACCTTCTCTCGAAGACACCATTGACCCGCGCAATTCGGGTAATTAATGATCTCCACGGTAAGATCGATGTATTTACATGCCATTTGAGTGAGTTCGCAAAAGTACTGTTATTTATACTATGCTATACTAAAGATTAGAGCAAGCTAAATGTTTTTGTTTTATCATCTAAAATAAGTTGTTGTTATTAAGTATGTTGTAGTTAAAAAGATTGTGATTTTATAGTTATGTGTTTTTATAATTTAAAGATTGTGTTTCTCCATAGATATTTGTTTTTATACGTTAAAGATTCTGTTTTTTTGTAGTAAATAAGGTAATTGTAGGTATAATAGTAAGACTGTTTTTTTCATACTAAATAAGGTAGTTTTAAGACCGCGCTATCGCATTAGGTGTACACCTGTAATGATAGTTGTAAGGGAGATTTTAATAAATAAATGATAAATAAATAAATAAATGTTACCGTGATGTCTGACAAGGGATAATGACAGATGAAATCGTGTTTAACCGACCCCAAGTAGAAGAGAACAAGGTCAAAATGATGAAGGTATTTCTTTGAAAAATAATTAGATGATTCACGACAATAAATGTCACAGTTTAGAGAAAATAAGTATAAACTTTTGTCTTCATAAAATACGAGTGTAATTGAATTTCATCTTCATTAAAATTATCATAGTCGCAGGCGCTGTTTAGCCTTAAAAAGACAATAATTTATTCAAGTTAAGATCGACGTTTTGCAGACTCAGCATCCGTTGGGGAACTTTTGAAAGTAAAATATTATAATGACAAGAACACATTTTTTTTTTTTTGGACAAGCCCGCCACACTATTCCCAAACCACTGTAACTCCTGTTAGCCAGAATCAACAGTGGCGACCACAAGAAAAGCGCCGAGACAATGAAGCTCAACGAAGTCCCAGAGAAGCGATTTCACTGGGATCCCGCAACGAAATTAATCAGAAAAGAATAGCGGAGGAGTAGGAAAAAACATAATTTCCACTTCCCTCCATATCAGCAGGAGACAGAGCAGAACAAATAAGAGTTCCTTTTTTTTCCTTTTAAGGTACAGAACCCTAAACATTCTCTCAATAGATTTACCTCTACAAAACGATTGTCGTATACTTGTAAAGATAAAGTATCTCGCTTTTGAAATTCCAACAAAAAACATAACTGACCTTTCTCTCGTTCGAGACAGATCTTTCATACTGTTACGACGGTCATCTAGAATCTTCGAGAAACTGCGCTAATAACTGTGTAGTACCTAAAAAAGACGAGTAGAAACGAGTTCATTCTCTTAGGTACCTATTTCCTTCTGTAGGTATAGTTACATTGTATTTCAAGGTCAGCCTACGCGCGACGTCAGCGGCAATTGACATTGTAATTTCGACCGTATGCCGAGGGCGTAAAGTAACTTCTTCCTTGTCGGTTCTTTTATCTTTAAATTTATTTTTTGTTAAGGTTTTTTTTGTGGATGCTTTCTTGAATAATAGAGAATTATCTCGAATATCTTTTGTTTGCTGGGGTATAAAAGGACCGATTGAGGACGAAGTTAGTCAGTTCACTTTTAAGCGAGACAACGAAAACTTCGAAGAGAATTCTAGTGCGACAAAGTGTTCAGTAGTATTGAAGTGATTGTGAATAAGTGCTTAGCGAGTAATAAAGTTAATTCGTGTGTTTATTTGGTAGTGTTTTATTTATCCCATACCCAGCTCGTAACAATACATTTGATTGACACGGGCACAGATATAGATAGACCTAGATAGCGCAAGAGCAACTACTTCGCGTGCCACTTTTCGTGCCTAGCTTACGTACAAAAATCGTAAGTGGCCACATTCGCGCTCAGTTTGCATCAGTGTATAGCGCTAGTCGGAGGTCGGCGCTGGTACAAAAGGCAGGGGTTGGGGCGAAGGAGGCGCCGTAGCGGCGTCGTCTTTGAATCGATTTGATTTTCCAAATTCATAGTGCTGGTGACGTCTTAATAGGTAGTCAAAAATTGGCACGATTGGATTTCAGATCGTGATACTTGCGATATCTAGGTCTATCTATATCTGCGTACACGGGCATAAGAACAGCTACAGTCGCGTGATCAAACGTACAAAAAGAACAATGTGCTACACAATCTCCATTATTCAGATTCCTTTACGTTATTATACCGGTATTTCGTTTTTCAAAGTGAATGCTTGAGACACAAGTGGCGGAGGAGAGACGGTTTTGTAAAAAAATATTTATCTTTGGTTTTTTTCTTATAGGGTATATATTTAAATAAAAAACCGTTTAAAAAGAGAAGTCCTGACTGACTGACTCATCAACGCCCAGCCCAAACCCTTGGACCTAGAAAGCTGAAATTTTGCACAGAGGTTCCCTTTATAATGTAGACAAGGAATAAGAAAGGATTTTACGAAATTCAACCCCTAAGGGAGTTAAATAGGGGATGAAAGTTTGTATGGAAAATCGTCATTTTCACGCGGGCGAAGCCGCTGGCAAAAGCTAGTTTATGATAAATTAGAAGACGTTCTGTTTTTGTGTTCTAAGTTTTAGTAACCTCTTTTAAAACCGGTTATAGGTACATTTCAGATAAATAACCATTTTTTTCTATCCGATTATAAGCTGTTACTGGGAGCTGATCTCAACATAGTGGGTAAAGGCTAGGCCGGTGATTATGATGGTGGCAATATGTTCGCCCCGACAATAAGGCAATAACACATTACTAGCTGATGCCCGCAGCTTCACCCGCGTAGATGTCACTCATATTATATACTAAAACCTTCCTTGAAAACCACTCTATCCATTGGTGAAAACAATATGAAAATCGGTGCAGTAGTTTTTAGATAGACAGACAGGAGGACTTTATTTTATAATAATGTATTGATGTGATGTAGTGAAGTGGGGAAATGAAGACGAAACACATCTCTGGCTAATCGCTGCCGTTGGAAACAGCTGCGTGTATTCTTTGTAAAGTTAACTTGCTCACTAGACACGTGCACTGGCCCAGTTTCACATCTTCATGTATCTTATAATATGTAAACTTCAATAACAAGGAAAGTTGAAGCGGGATCTTGTGTTCATTTTCCATTTTAATTGCGAGCTAAGTTTTGAACCTCTTAATATATCTAGTAGGTATTCAAGATTTATACTATAAGATTCATAATGAGCAACTAGCCTAATAAGTTCGGTTAGTTTATGGATGGTGACGTAGGTTTCAACGAATCTACAATTAATTTTACGTTATGAACATAATCTAATAGAACCTGTACAAATATTTTGTTGCTGACTGTCCTAAAAATGTGTCAGGGTATCCGATCAGATTATACTCTTTTACGGGGGATCAGACCGGAATAGAAAATAATTTATAATAAAACTGATCCCCTAGGGTATCAGTTTTTGAGGATCAGAACGGATTAACTCGTTTCAAAAACACGGGACCTATGGGAAAGGGTGGAGCGGATAAAAACACTATTTCACACTGCCAAAACTAGTGTACAATTGCAATACCATAAGATGAATGGAATAAAACTCGACACTTAAAAACTTAACTAACGTCATCATCACGCCCGTATCCCCAAAGGGTTAGGCAGTGTAAACATAACTGGCGAAATGGGTACAGTCCATTTCGGTTTTAGTCCGCGCTCTCCTAGGTTTGTCTGTGAATGGATAAACACCCTTTACATATTGAGTTTTCTCCGTGCCATTACTAACTGGGTTTTGGAGGTCAGATAGGCAGTCGCTCCATGTAAATTACTAGTATTCAGCTGCATCCGGTTTGACTGAAATCCAAATCATAGCAATTATTTGCATGAAACTTACACGACATGGATGAAAAATTATTTGGAAAGAGACTAGGCAAATGATGACGCGTACTTGTGTTGACAAGTTCCCGAGACTATTCTCAAGTGGCATAAAGTACCTTCAAACTAATAATACGGGAAAGCTCTCGAAAGCAAAACAGTTCACGGTATTCACGTGATTCCACGAATGGTGTTATTATTGTATTTGCAACAAGAAACTGGAGGAAACTCTCCCCCGTCTATTTACTCTTCACATAATTATTCGTGCTTCTGTGTGTTATTCATTAGGTTATATGCAGAGCTTTAATATTTGAATACATACTTATACCGTATTGATAGCTGTTGAATGAATTATAGTGAACTATAGGTGTTGCCAGCGGTTTCGCCCGCTACAACTCGAAAATTGTCCCACGGGAAGATGAAATCGCAATAAAAGCTATCCTATGTGTTAATCCAGGTTATAAACTAACTGTGTACCAAATTTTATCGAAATCCGGTCTATAGTTTTTACGTGAAAGAGTAACAAACATCCATACTTACAAACTTTCGCGTTTATAATATTAAAATTTACCCCGTATCCACTATCCAGTTATAATGCTATTTCATTAGTTTCTTTTTTAACATGCGAAAGCAGAGCACAAAAAAAGGAAATAAAATAATATTATCATAATAATTAAAGACGAAATAGTACATTGTTCACCGAGAGGAGAAAGTGACCGATTACCGTCGAGGGTGTCGTTTAAAGCCCGGAGCCGTAGGCGAGGGCTTTAAAACACCCGAGATCGGGAATCGCACTTTCTCTCGAGTGATACATAGTGCTTTACTACACCTACGAGGAAAATAAAAAACTAAATTCTAATTCAAATTGAAAATGGCGCCAATGGCGTCTGCAATTTTCACATGTTCTTTTTTCAAATTGTTGCAGTTAGTGAATTTGAGCGGGAGAGAAAAGTGTATGAAAATCCATTCTCTCCCGCTCAGATGCGTTTTCCCCCCGCATATTTGTTCGATATGCAATGACGTACTTTCTACCGTTTTGATAAAGTATCAAGGTACTTTCCAAGCAGGTGTAGTATAAATAATTTTCTTTGCCATCAATTTGGAAAGCTCCGAAAGAACACCGACGTCAAAATCAAAAATTTAAGTGAAAAATAAACTTCAGCAGTAATGTCGGCTTCTGAAGTTGGTGATATTTTTGTTTATTTAATTTTGAAGCAATTTTCTTTCAACTCCTAACCGTTGAGGAGACTTGAACAAGTAGAAAGAACAAGAAGAAAATTTGAGGGTTGCTCTTGATTTCTCTAGGATCGCATCATCAGATCCTGACTTGGTGACAATGAACCACCTCGGCCTCGGTAGAATAATGTCCCAGATGCAAAAAGAATTTTGAAAATCGGTCCTCAATTGACGGAGATATCGTTGGGCACAGGGCATACATAAAAAAAACACGAATAGAGAACCTCCTTCTTTTTGGAAGTTGGTTAATTAAAAACCTTACAGTCTAGAATCAATGCTATGCTATGACGACACGGTTGGCGCAGTGGCTGAGCGATTGGACTGCTGCGCCGCGTGTCGCGGGTTCGATCCCCGCTCGGAACAAATATTTGTATGACCTACAGAATTATAGTTGTTTCGGGTCTGGGTATTTGTGTATGTGAGTTTAAATGTTTGTAAACGCACCCACGATACAGGAAAAATTCCTAGTGTGGGGCAACGTTTAAAAAAAAAAAAAAAGCTCATTATTACTACCTAGCCTGTGATGTTGTTGCTAGGACCTATTCAGAGATCTAGAATATTATACGATTCCACGAAATCCTATATCACCCTATTTGAAATGCATGCATTTCCATTCCAACAAATAGAACAGCACTGTTCTATTTGATATCTATTATATCAGATCCCCGGCAGGTGAAATCTGTTTGCCTTGTTAACCGTAATAACAGCCTGTCATTCTCAATTAGGACATCAGACGGCTTGATTATATTATTAGAGCACAGTATCATGTAAATTGAACATAATTCTGAAACACGAAAAAAGTGATAATTAAGATATTGGGAATTACCGCCACCAGTTTATCTCGCATCTTTACAAAATTTTCATCATAAACTTTGAATCCGCATATCAACCACCAAAACAGGCCGGATTTCACAGAGCATGCTGTGCTGCAGAAAAACCGCGGCCACGAAACACAAAGCTCTAAGAAGGAACTTGGGTGGTTTTTAGTCAGTAGAAGTCTAACACTCCTTCCTCCTCCTCCTCCTCCTTCCGCTTCGCCCAGAGAAGGAGAGGTCATTTTGATGATTTCCCACCCACCGAAAAAAGCTATGAAAGTAAAATATCGGTAAACCCCAAGTTTCCTTACTCCTTTCTAGTTTAGCTCGCGGCGCCTATCACTAGCGGTGTAAGGCTACTGAAATCCGGGCTTCCAGGTACTTATAAGACTAATTACTTATTTTGTTTTATGTTGTTGTAAATTAATTGGTTTTGACGCGTATTACAAAGCTTTGTTCAACATAGTCACGGTGAACTATTTGTATTCTTCGAATCGAGCGAGCTGGTTCAATACTTGGTTGTTCTGTCATCTCGCTCAAACGCAATCCTGTCGATACCATACAATATTAAATATATCCTGTAGGTATTAATATTGTGTCTGCGAGTTGAGTGTTTTAGTTAGGGCAATGATTGTTTTCGTTTAGTGGTGCACCTGTGCTATTATTTTTACAAGTTATTATTTATTAATGATTTTAACAACGATAAAATTTTAATTGAACTCACGACCACTGAGTCACAAGGCAAACGCCTAAACCACACGACCACGGAAATGTTTTATCTTTCTTCACTAATATTTGAAATGTACATTTGTCAAAGGGTCCGTTTCCAAAAACCGGAAAAATTGTCGCACGAAGAGACGCTTTGTCAAATGTGTGCTTTGTCAAATTCTTTTATTCACTGACATTAAAAAAGAAGTGAGGATTTTTCAGCCGGTAGAAACGGACCCTAGTATCTATGTTTGATGTAGGTACGTCTCAAAGCAAAACATTTTAATAAAAAGGGCTATAACTTGAACCCATAGAATCGTTTCCAATGAAATTGGGGAAAAATTTATTACTTGTTACCTTACTTATTTTTTATAGATAGGTACTAAACCACGTCAAATTATAAAACTGGCCAAGTGCATGTCGGCCTTGCACATGACGCGCTCCGTATAAATTCCATTATTTTTGCTTTCAACTCTTAACCTTTGAGAAGTAGTACCTTCCATTATCAGCTTATCAACATGAAGTCTTAGTGATGACTGCTAGATGCGAATACTTGAATAGCGTCAGAAAAAGCACGAAACACGTAATACGTGCCTATGAAATTTGAGCGTTGCCCTCGACTTCTCTGGGATCTTATCACCAGGTCCTGGTTTCCATATCATGATACTACACTTGAAATATATCCTTTCCATATAAAAAAAGAATCATCAAAATTGGTTCATAAACGACGAAGTTATTCGCGAACACCTAAACGAAAAATGTTCACAAATTAAAAAAAAAAGTATATAGAATACTTTGTACGAAAACTACTTTGCCAAAATATGTTAAACTTTTAGGACCAAATGGCAACTATTCCGCATCAAACTAAAAAAGAATCACGTAAATCGGATCATAAATCTCGTCGTATAAACGCTGTACCTACATACTTAAAAAAAAAACATACCAATCAAATTGAGAACCTCCTCCTTTTTGGGAAGTCGGTCAATAAAGTCTTTAAATCAAACATAGCTGGAGTAAGCTTTTAATTCACTATTACTCGATCCACTCCACATAATTCTATAGATAGCCAATTTCGATAGTAATCCAAAGTAAGATGGCACACATAAATACAAAAAGAAAATCTAGTTTCAACAGCGGCTGCGGGCAACACGAGGCAGGGTTTACCAACCTTTTGTGGTACCAAGGCTTAGTTACTTACTTAAATTCATTAGATTGCAGTCGTTTTTTACCCGACTACCGGCGAAGCCAAAAGGAAGGGTAATGATTTTGGCAGTCTATGTATGTATGTATGTATGTTCCACCGTAGCGCCTAAACTACTGAACGGGTTTTAATAAATGAGGTGTCAATATTTAGATTTCTAAGAATAGCCCGAGTGACATAGGCTATATAAATTTTATAAATTCTTTTTAGGACGGAATTTAAATGTCAAAAGCTTACCGTAAAAAATATTAAATTGAGATAATCATAACATGTTTGGTATCAAATGAAAGGTGTTGGCGAGCACATTACAAATAATTATGTATATCATAATATAGTTTTAGTCAAAATATACGTTTAGATTGCGGTCAAACAGTTCTCGCGGTGTAGTCTGTGTTATTTACTCGTATTATGTAAATAACAAACCAATATTTTATTCGTAGTCGGGTTTTAAATTTTTAAACTTGTTCTAGTGCAGCGGCTCTGAGCTCAATGGCTTTGAGGCTTTCAGTATTAGAGCTAGTTGTCTTCTTCCAATGGGGGACACGGCTTATAGTAATAAAGTAGGTAGGTACTTAATTTTTGATGCAGATTTGATTGATACCATTATATACGCTTATAAGCTGATTATATATGGATATAGATGATGGAATATAGCTCTCTATATAATAGGTATGTTTTTCGTAACAAAAAGAAGGTTTGTTCTGTAAATACGGTATTACAGTTTGTTACAGTGTTCGAAAAGCAGCCAATAGGAATCTGATGTTTTTTTTGTGCTGGATTGTTTTTCTATCAGCAGATCAAGTTGTCACAGAAGTGAATTAACATTATAATTACATAGAAGTCTAATGTTTGCTAAAATTTAAATTAACGAAGTACGCTTAATCTAGTAGGAAAAAAAACAACTGTGGATTCATTTCATATTAAAAACACAATAACGTCAAGTTTTCTTTTTATTAACTTAAACAAAAGCATTAAAGACGCCACATGAGCAAAACCGCGGGAATAAAACTGCGAAATCCAACGACGTAAATTAAGCCCAAAATTGATTGAAATTTCAACGTGTCATCCTTAGGGCTTTACCGAAATGAATGAACGCACAGGACCGACACGAACCAATTTTTGTTTTTTGCCTGTTAAAATTTTCCAGAGATGGAAAAAATATTTGTGATGGGAAACATAATTTTGAGAATAAAATTGCAATTTGCTTACAATCCGTAATAATAAATGGTCATCTAGAGTAAAAGTTAATTTCACAGAGTGTCGAGTCGCCTCGGCGAACGCTCTCTCTCTCTTCAGGTGCCTCTCCAACTAGTGAAGGTTGGCAGTCAGCTCCGCATATCCTATTCGGCCTTTTGCCAGTCTAAAAAGTTCCGCGGCGCTCTTAACTCCCGTCCATTCCCGGATATTGCGCAGCCAGGATTTCTTCCTACGTTTCACTGCTCTTTTGCCTGCCACTTTGCCCATCATTATGAGTTGCAAGAGTTCGTATCTGTCGTGCCTTAATACGTGACCCAGATAGGCAACTTTCCTCTTTTTGATGGTCTGCATTAATTGGCGTGTCCTTCCAGCACGACGTAGTACTTCAACGTTGGTCACTCGATGTGTCCAGCTAATGGCCAACATACGTCTATAGGCCCACATTTCGAATGCTTCGATACGTTTCCGGCGACCGCTGTTGGATAGTAATCCCTGGGACTGCCAAAGTCTCAACACTTCTAATTTCACCATATTATGTCAAGCCTTTCCAGCTTCGATACGTTTCCGGCGACCGCTGTTGGATAGTAATCCCTGGGACTGCCAAAGTCTCAACACTTCTAATTTCACCTTATTATGTCAAGCCTTTCCAGCTTCGATACGTTTCCGGCGACCGCTGTTGGATAGTAATCCCTGGGACTGCCAAAGTCTCAACACTTCTAATTTCACCATATTATGTCAAGCCTTTCCAGCTTCGATACGTTTCCGGCGACCGCTGTTGGATAGTAATCCCTGGGACTGCCAAAGTCTCAACACTTCTAATTTCACCATATTATGTCAAGCCTTTCCAGCTTCGATACGTTTCCGGCGACCGCTGTTGGATAGTAATCCCTGGGACTGCCAAAGTCTCAACACTTCTAATTTCACCATATTATGTCAAGCCTTTCCAGCTTCGATACGTTTCCGGCGACCGCTGTTGGATAGTAATCCCTGGGACTGCCAAAGTCTCAACACTTCTAATTTCACCATATTATGTCAAGCCTTTCCAGCTTCGATACGTTTCCGGCGACCGCTGTTGGATAGTAATCCCTGGGACTGCCAAAGTCTCAACACTTCTAATTTCACCATATTATGTCAAGCCTTTCCAGCTTCGATACGTTTCCGGCGACCGCTGTTGGATAGTAATCCCTGGGACTGCCAAAGTCTCAACACTTCTAATTTCACCATATTATGTCAAGCCTTTCCAGCTTCGATACGTTTCCGGCGACCGCTGTTGGATAGTAATCCCTGGGACTGCCAAAGTCTCAACACTTCTAATTTCACCATATTATGTCAAGCCTTTCCAGCTTCGATACGTTTCCGGCGACCGCTGTTGGATAGTAATACCTGGGACTGCCAAAGTCTCAACACTTCTAATTTCACCATATTATGTCAAGCCTTTCCAGTTTCGATACGTTTCCGGCGACCGCTGTTGGATAGTAATCCCTGGGACTGCCAAAGTCTCAACACTTCTAATTTCACCATATTATGTCAAGCCTTTCCAGCTTCGATACGTTTCCGGCGACCGCTGTTGGATAGTAATCCCTGGGACTGCCAAAGTCTCAACACTTCTAATTTCACCATATTATGTCAAGCCTTTCCAGCTTCGATACGTTTCCGGCGACCGCTGTTGGATAGTAATCCCTGGGACTGCCAAAGTCTCAACACTTCTAATTTCACCATATTATGTCAAGCCTTTCCACAACTAAGGTGGGGTGGCTTCTAGTCTAACCGGATGCAGCTGAATACTAGTATTTTTCATGGAGCGACTGCCTAATGAACCACCACAACCCAGTTAGTACATGTATACTGTATAGTGATGTGCTCAAGAGGCATCTTAACGCTTGCGCTATTGATCCAACTGGTTGGGAGAGGCTCGCTCTTCATAGGTCGTCTTGGTTGCTCTACTATTTACAAAAACACAAAATCTTTCGTTAAACAGCGAATCGAAACACTGAAAGAAAAGCGCCAAATACGTAAAGAGAGACCTAAGCCCTCCTATACCTATACCTACAACTCAGCCGGTCAACTCTACTGCTTTAGCTGTGACTGGGTATATTTAAAAGTAAATTCGGTCTGGCCAGCCATAAAAGGGAACTCGCTAGGAAATAGCTTGTAAGGGTCGCCGTTACCGAAATCGGTAAGGAGGACTGTAAATAGTGAAAATAAAATAGTAGGTACCTACGCATAGATGAACAAGTACCGGGAAAATACCCCTACACAAAAATGATTGCTGGGAACCAACTTTTTTTTTGGGTGATGAATCATTTTTTGCGGTAAAACTCAATGTAGCACTCTTAAAAAACTGTGCTAGTGGATGTTTTGAACGATAATCGGGCCATGGAGATAATTTAAGTAAAGATAATAACCTGAAAAACTAGTACATATTTAAAAAAACTGCTGTGAAACATTTGGAACTTTGATCCCCAATATCTCCGCAACTAAGGCGTTCTCAGGTATATTCAATGGTAACACTAAATAGTAAAAATTTTCCAAAAACGTCGAGAACAGCTTAATATTTACTAACCGTTGTCACTGTTCATAATATTATGTTTGACAAGCACTAAGCCGCAGGTAGTTTATTGTCATGTTATCAGAAAAATATAAAGCAATTTAAACAAAGCAAATTAAAAAGCAAATTAAAGGCACTAAAATATTATAATACACAAAACCCTAAGAAAAACTTGCCATATACGAATCATTTAATAAAATGAAGGAACAAATAATTTGTTTCTAATGAACGGGTTTTACGTACCCCTTTTAATTAATCCCATTAATACGGATTCCTATTTAGGTTAATTTACGGTTTATCCGAGAGCATTATATGGAATTATTAACTAAGAATTATTGTTATTAACGTTCATTGCCTAGGACGATACTATATTTCCGATTTAAAATTAAAAGCTAATTATAATATAGGTACCTACTTAAGACGTTTCTTCCCAATTTCTAACTGTTCTCAATTATCCCACGAAAAAAGAATAATATAAGACGTCAAAATTAATTTTCGAAGGCAGATGCTACTTTTTGACCGATTGCCTTTCGAAAATTTCATTAATTTATGAGCTATCAGAAAAGTATCAGTTTAATATCCCGATCGGATTTACAATCAAGTTTATGGTGGAGATGTAGAAAATTAAAAAAAAAAACAGTATTTTTTACATCATCATCATCAGCCTATATTGTTCCCACTGCAGGGACTCAGGCCTCCTCTCTAGGAGAGGGTTGGGCTATAATCCACCACGCGTGCCCAGTGCGGAATGGCAGATGTCACATGTCTTCGAATTTTTTGGTTCTAAGACATGCCGGTTTCCTCACGATGTTTTCCTTCACCGTTTTGAGAGCAGCGGTGATGAAATAAATTACACAAAGTAATGCGCCTGCCTGGGTTCGAACCCACGACCTACTGTTCGTAAGTCGGGGCCGACACCACTGGGCCACCGCTGCTCCCTATTTTTTACATAACCTCTTATAAGTGTAGGTAGATATACCACGCGGCATATAAGTTGAACCTGCGCAGTAGTCGTTTTTTTGACGTCCGCGTCCCATACAAATCAAGCAGAGAACCTGCGCAGAACGACGCCATTTTGTTTCAAGTTATTTGCCTAGGAGTATACCTTACTTTGAGAAAAAAGTACGTACTACTCGGTCACATTAAATGACGCTCGGCGTTGTCACAATAATGTCAAAAACACAATACATTGTATCAACAACAGAAAACTTGCCAAATTTTCGACGCGCGCATTCCAGAGATGCGTCAAGTTAATTGTAACCGTGTAGTAAATCTCTTGTAAATGACTGTTTGACATTATGACACGCGACTCTAAGAAGGCTTGTGATATGATATTCTTTAAGTATATATAATATTAGTCTTAAATATCTCTACAGCATGGCAGGTGGAGGACTAAGGCCGCAAATTCGGAGAGGCGGGGCGAAAAAAAACGCGTCTCCGAATTTGCGGCCTCAGGCTTTCACCAAATAGCGCCTGTCAGCAAGATGGGCAGACAACATTCTTGCCATCGTGGGAAAAACCTGAATGAGGCTGGCCTAGGATCGTAGAAATGGCAGTGAAATTCAGGCTGCGGATGATGATGATGATGATCTCTAAATCAGACCAAAATGTGTTATTGCCTGCGCCACTCCGTCGGCATCCCATATTTTGTTCTTACCCTGAGAGCATGCCCTTATAAACTCAGCCCAAATCAGAATATTGTAAAGAATCATAATCTGTAACCCTTCGGGGAAAAATAAGCTCAATGTTTTAAGTTCATGTTATCTTTGTAGCAACACTTAGTTACGTGTTCACGTGTAATCACCATTATTTTAATTCACTGTAGACCAACACGCACATCCCCGCATTCCAACTCCGAACACTGTGTTTAAAATTCACGTCTAAACTTGGACACAATGACACCCTGTGTTTTACTGTGTCTTGAGTTTAAAGAGCTCTGATTTGAACAATCTTTCTGAAATTAATTTACCGTATTTGTGGATGTTACAAAAAGGGCTGAGTTGTATGATTAATGATTGTTATGAGCGGTACTAAATGTTGGGTATACGTCATCCGGAACGATGAGGTATACATACATTTACATTTATCTACCTATAAAAGGTGTAAAACTACTGTTACAACAGCCCACTGACAGTCATCTGACAGCCATCTGACAGCCATCTGACAGCCACCTGACAGCGAGCCACGCCAACGACAGCCATTATAACCAGAGCCAAGCCACTAGCAAGCCATAACTACCGGATAACCGGATACCGGACGCTTTATAATGCCCTGCAAGCTCATTTTCGCGGTCTTGTCGCACTCGATTGTAATAGTTGTAAGGGGAAGCTTTGCCCGAATAAAGTTAAAAATCAGTTCATGTTTATTTTTTACCACTGTCGTTACACTACCCTTAACGCGAACGAAGGGCACTTGTTGATCGCAGTGGTGACCACTGCGATATTTTTTTTGGTTCTAGACCATACCTGGGAACCCCCTAGTTACGGAGATATTAGGGGTCAAAGTACCAAATTTTTCACAGCTGTTTTTGTAAATAATAATAATAATAAATAATATAATAATATTGAAGCATTCACTAGCACAATGATTTAAGAGTGCAACATTGAGTTTTACCGTAAAATGTGATTTTTGGCCCCAAAAGAAAAAGTCCTTTCCCAGCAAAAAATTTTGCGTTGCTTAGTTTGATGTTCAGAATGCTTGGTTAACGGGTGTGTGATGGGTTGATTTACACCCTGTATTATGATGTATACAGTTATACAAGCTACACAGGCTATGATACCGAGATATACATTTATTCTCTAATTGGTTTGTTTTGTATTCTGGGAAAAAAAACAAAAACGATATTCGGTACACCGTTAATTTTATAACGAATAATAAATAAAGGTCGTAAATATTCGTTTTGTACGGAAAACAGAGAAATGTGTTAAAATACCGACATTACAAATTATTGGAAACAGTCGCTTTTCACGCAATCTGTCAATGCTTGTTAAACTTGGAAAATGTGGGATAAACTTAACTTAGTAGATCTTTTAGTGTTTACTGGTGTAGAATCACCAAAATATATTATTTTACATTAATCTTCAGAGAATAGACGTCAAGATCTCTCCAATTGGGGTCGGCGCAACACGTTCTCATCTTCTCTTGTCAGTCGTCACGGCATCATTAAGTCCTTTCTCTTTCATATCGTTCTTCACACAATCCATCCATCTTTTCTTCCCTCTCAATCCATCAATATTAATACCCATTACCTTTTTACCCGACTACGGCGAAGCCAAAAGGAAGGGTAATGATTTTGGCAGTCTATGTATGTATGTTCCACCGTAGCGCCTAAACTACAGAACGGATTTTAATAAATGAGGTGTCCAAAGATTCGTAAGAATAGCCCGGGTGACATAGGCTATACAAATTTTATGAAATATTTTTATGACGGAAGTTAAATGTCAAATACTGGCCACGATAAAAATTAAATTTAGATAATCATAACATGTTTGGTATCAAATGAAAGGTCTTGGCGAGCACATTACAAATAATATGTATATTATATTATAATTTTAGTCCTCCGTTTGTAGTCGGGTTTTAGTTTTTAGACTTGTTAGTCACATACGTTTCATCCCTCCTCATTATATTCATGCTCATACCGAGACAGGCGATTTCCTTTCGATTTTTCTGTAACAAGCGCCACTTTCAAACTTTATCTGATATACTCATTCCTAGCTTTATTCAGTTTTGTTACTCCGCACATCAATCTCAACATTTATTTATTTAAACTTCATGCACAAGGCATTCTCTACCACCATTCTTCCAACATTCTAATCTCCTCTACGTGCAATCATTTTTCATCCATCTTTTTTACTGCCCGACAAAGGAAGTAGGTAGGTAGGTCATCATTCATCATCATTTCAGCCAAAAGACGTCCACTGCTGGACATAGGCCTCCCCCAGGCGTCGCCACATTGACCGGTCCCGTGCGTCTCTCATACAGCGGGTTCCTGCCACCTTGACCAGGTCATCGGTCCACCTAGTGGGAGGCCTTCCAACGCAACGTCTTCCGGTTCGCGGTCGCCATTCCAGAACTTTTCGGCCCCATCGGCCATCCGTTCTGCGAGCAATGTGCCCTGCCCATTGCCACTTAAGTCTGGCGATTCTTCGGGCTACGTTGGTAACCTTGGTTCTCAAGCGGATGTCCTCATTTCTGATTCGATCACGCAAGGAAACTCCGAGCATAGCCCTCTCCATTGCCCTTTGGGTGACTTTGAGCTTTCTGATGAGGTCCATTGTGAGCGACCACGTTTCGGTCCCGTATGTAATCACTGGCAACACACACTGGTCATAGACTTTCGTCTTGAGACACTGGGGTAAGTTGGACGAGAAGATACCGCGCAACTTCCCGAACGCTGCCCAGCCGAGTCGGATTCGACGATTGACCTCTTTCTCGAAGTTAGATCTACCCAACTGGACCGTTTGTCCCAGGTAGACATAATCGTCCACAACTTCGAGCGTAGAGTCTCCGATCTTGATAGGAGTGGGTGTTACATGAACATTCAACATAACCTTGGTTTTGTCCATGTTCATTTTAAGACCCACTCTTTCGGAAGCTCTTCGGTAGGTAGGTAATATTAGTAATAATATCTTATTTTACCAACAAAAAAAAATGTATAACAGAATACCTATCACATGACATGATAGGCTTTAGTACACAGGTTTTTAATAAGAAACCCTCTGTTGCCAAATTAGAATAGATCCAGGGTACCTCAGCAAACAACGCTTACAGATTTCATTACTCGTAGGACGGTATACTTTATGGTATCTATGTAGAAAAGTTAAGATTTAAAAAGTTTATCTAGATAGACCGATAGTTATTCTGGATTTATGAATTATATCTATGACTGGATTCCATATAGCCTATTTTGGTGATTATATGCATAGATCGATATAGTTATAGTGTATGCATTATCACTTTATGACCAAAAAACCATTTTGTACATATCTGACTACTTTTAAAAATAAAGTGTGTGTAATGTGAAAATGTAATCTAAGAGTCGAAAATATGTGTTCAGAGCCTGAAGCGCGTTTAAATGTCATTTAGTTTCATAACGTTTTTAGTAAGTGTTTTATATAGTCCTCCTTACCGATTTCGGTAACGGCGACCCTTACAAGCTATTTCCTAGCGTGTGCCCTTATGTGGCTGGCCAGACCAAATTTGGTTTCAAACACCCGGTCACAGTTAAAGCAGTAACTGTAGAGTTAACCGGCAGAGTTGTAGGTGTAGGAGGGCTTAGGTCTCTCTTAACGTATTTGGCGCTTTTCGTTCAGTTTTTCGACTTGCTGTGTTTCAAAAGATTTTGAAAAATTGATTTTGACCTCCACTATAAGTGTTTTATATATAGCTAGTGCTGTACACAGAAAAAGTTTGCGAGAAATATTGTGAGAATAGTTTCATAAAAACAAAGCCCTACTCACAAGGGCACGATCTATTTGCAAGAATAGCTGATGCTGTGGTAAATACGGTCGAGTCGGTAGGCTTGGGGGGTCGGCCCTGACTCCCCAGTCGTCAGAATTTCAGTAATAGTGCCGTGTTTGTACAGAGTAAAGAAATGTCTGAATTTAAAAACAGCTCATTTATACCAGAAACATCGTTTGTCTCGTCTACTGTCATCTTTAATTGATTAGGTACACCTAAAACCACTATCTTCTACTTTTGGCAAAAATATCAAAAATGAAAAAGAGATGAAAAGAGTACAGGGCCTGTCACCAACACGATGTTAGGTTCAAGTAAAAGAAGCTTCGTCTTCAAGCAAATTTCAACAGGTGGTGATGCGAACTTTGGACCGCTGTCGATGGACGCAGATCGTCCGATTCTTTAATCGGGTCCAGTGTCCACGATCCTTAGTAATAAGGGACAGATTAAAGAAGAGCGAGATCAAAATTGATGTAAAAAATAATTCTGTATAATTATACATATATCTGAAGACGCGTGACAAGTTTTTGTCAAGTTTGACTGAACTTGAGTATAGGCGTATTAAACGGGAGCTTGTGAGATGATTATTGACGTTGAGTATTGAGAATGTTGAAATATCGACGAACACTCATTGGAAATGAGATCACCTAAAAAAATAAAACGAAACTAAAATATTTAACTAAAATGTAACAACTCTATTTTATTATTATTATATTATGATTGATGACTGCCACGGTTTCCATTTTAGACCCTCAATTTATCGTCGTGGTATCGGTTAAGGCTGATGACAACATTATTGTTATTAATTATTGTACTTGATAAAGCTCAAAATTTGTTGTCCGGCTCTCAACTCAAAAACCGTGTCGATCGAACTAGAGAATGACGTACGTTTATAACGTTGACAAAACCACTACGATAAATCGTTTTACATCCATCCAGTCACTATTTCAGGTAAACTTGAGAGCAGACTCAGGTACACAGATATTGATGATACCTAGGTAACGCAAGAACACCTAGTCGCGTGCCTGGCATAAGTATTTTATACTTATCAAGGTTACTGTTACAGCAAGCTATTTGTTTCAGACAATAACGTTACAACTCAAGAACTTAACTCTAGAACAAAACTTAGTATATTTTGTTTAGTTACTAAAGAGTGCTTGAGAGCAGCGGTGGCCCAGTGGTGGCGGCCCCGACTTACGAATAGTACGTCGTGGGTTCGAACCTAGACAGGCGCATTACTTAGTGAAATTTATTTCATCACCGCTGCTCTCAAAACGGCGAAGGAAAACATCGTGAGGAAACTGGCAACTCTTAGAACCAAAAAATTCGAAGACATATTATGTGACATCTACTAGCTCATCCCTCTCCTAGAGAGGAGGTCCCAGTCCCTGCAGTGGGAACATTATAGGCTGATGATGATGAAATAGTGTTTATGACCTCGTAGAGCTAATTAAAATATAACACACTTCGTTTTCTTACAGATCGTGATAGGCATATTGGCCACACCAGAGGCACACATTTTGCGCTTTTCTACCGTGTGTTTCTCAGAATAATAATATAGCTTTTGCAAAAAACAGTATTTTGGCTCGTATCATATAAGTTCTTTTTCCTTCTTTTTAATGACACCTCCATGCAATGAAACCTTCACAAGGAGTTCTCATCAAGCCGATATATAATCTGTAGAGATGGTGCGGCGTGACCTTAATTTTCTCGCCTGACATGATGGTGCCTTATGACATTTCATCTTAATGTAGAACGGTTATTATGGGACTCACCATTAAACATACCTACCTGAGGTGGGATTAGTTACTTTTTAACCGACTTCAAAAAGTAGGACGTTTTCTATTCGATTGCTTTTTTTTAATAATTTTTATTTCTTGTGGGTATGCATCCTCAATAGATGTCGGTTGTGGGATCTAAAATGAGTTCCCATTGTCCCGGACTAGTGCCCAAGCCCGCTTTGTCTATGGGGCTTGGATCGGTGTAAAACTCCCTCCGTAAGGTCCAAAAGATCCGCTTTTAGTAGGATTGGTACCTAACATAAGGTTGTGTACAAAGAAATTTAAAATACTTATGGAGCGGACATTGGGAATATTTTTATAGAAAAATGACCCCGAACATTTTTTTGTTTTCTTCACACGAATGTTACTTGACAAACTTTATCATCATAATACGCTTAACCTTTTCTCAATTACGTAAAGGGTGACTTTGTTTTATGTCGCATGATTTTTCAAAAAATCCTTACCGGCTTAATTTAAAATAACACAGTCAATCAGTGGAGCTCGTGGCTTAATAAGAACTGCCCTCAGGTCGATCTTTAGGTAAACCTGTGCTTGCCTAGGTCGGTCTGTGGATGGGTGACCACCCGACATACCGAGTTTCCTCCGTGCCTCGGAAAGCACGTTAAGCTGTTGGTCCCGGCTGCCATTAGATTTTTAGAATTTTCACTGTTTATATTGTAATCATTATAATGTGGAGAATTTAATTCCCTCCAACTTTTGTTTGAAATATACTTTGAATCGTTTTCGAGGAAGAGGGCAGGTACCGTTCGCTCGATGATTTAAGGTTGGTCACTCAAAACTCGTATTTTGACATCCTTAAAGTTGTCTTAAGACAACTTTAAGTATGTCAAAATACTTAACTTACTAATTTAACTGGACTACTCTGTGAAATGCGTGTCTATGTATTCATGAATGGTCACCCAAGCCCAGACCAACCTATAGGCAAGCGCGTCTTAACCTGAACATTCATCCTAGCGGCTATCATTGTCTAGCCACGACCTCCATGTACAGCTATGTGCTCGTATAATATTCTGTATGAGCTATCACATAATTATTAATCAGCCAACTAGCACGGGTTCTGGCGTATGTACCTATCTAGTTACGGCGATCTAATTTGTTAGTCTCCATTGACATATAAATTAGTTTAGTTTTGTGATTTGAACAGCTATTTGGATTTCAAACACGGGCCATTGCGTATTTTCGACCACTGAATAATCAGGAGAAGCAAAATATTAAATGTATGTGTAATGTAGAGTGTAAACGTAAAGGAATGAAATGATGTCACTTTTCATTTGTAATTTTAAGCAGCGTATAATGTTCCCACGGCTGAGGCAAAGGCCTCCTCTCTACGAAAGTATTATAATCTCCGGTTTGTTTTTTTTTTTGCTCCAGCCAGTATTCAGTTCCAATCTAACCGGACGCAGCTGAATACCAGTAGGTATTTTACATGTAAAATCAGAGGAGAGAGGAGGGGAGGAGTGAGAGGTCAGATAGGCAGTCGCTCCATGGAGCGACTGCCTATCTGACCTCCACAACCCAGTTAATACTCGGTAATACGATGACCTTTGGTAAGACAGGTTGTCAGACTTTCAGGTCACTGGCTACCTGTAACAACTGCCAAAGATCTATAAATGGCAGCATGCAATGGTCCATGGTTCAGGGACAAGCAAAGTTTAAAAAAATAAAAAAGTGTTACCAGTTTTTCCATCAGAAGTAGCAATGAAGTCTGAATTAGTGCGTGGTGTCGATAGCAATAGGCTCGCCCAATTTTGCACGGGGACGACACTGCTGAAATGTGAGTGTATCTAATTGGCAGATTTCTGCCTACCTCTTTAGGACCCTTCTGGAGATAATTTGTGTTTAACAGTAATAACATTGTAAAGTAAAGAAACAGCTAAACTCGGTGAATTTACACCGCAAACATTTGAAGTAATTTCTGCGAACCTCGGGTAGAATGTAACCGACAGTCTCGCTAATGAGTTCGGGTCCGATTTCAAATACTCCTGTCATAGATATTAAATTAATTCCTTTTCATACTTGCACAGCCAGAGGTTCCATTTCCAAACCAATTAAAATTAATGCAATATGATTCAATTTCACCGTGCAGTACTGATTGCATAATTATTAGTGAACTGCTTCGAAGAGGTTGTGTTGACAAGCAATTTAATAGGATTGCTTACAATTGTTTATACGTTACATTTCATTTACATGCATTTTTTTGAATTTGCAACTACTCGGGTCGACCTTTATAACCTTTTATTAGATTTTGGCGTTCTAAAAGTTGTCTCATAAAATGTCGTAACTGCGTCGCAATTCTCGGTCAAAGGTAAAAAAATGGGTCCATAATGGCTCACCTAAAGTTTTTTACCCGAAATTGTTCTTCCTAATGATTTGTAATCCGAATTATCACTCTTCCTAAAATTTTTCATCCTTAAGTTTTCAATCGTCACAGAGTGGGTGCCTGAGGACGCTCGTCGTCGCCGAGGCAGGCCCAAGAAACGCTGGCGTGACGATTTGGACTCATTCCTTACAGATTGGCCAGAGAAGGCAAAACATCGGGAAAGATGGAAGGAAATGGGGGAGGCCTTTGCCCAGCAGTGGGACAAGATAGGCTAGTAAAAAAAAAAAAAAAAAAAGTTTTCATTCATACTATTTGTAGTGAGTGCTACCGGCGATGTTCATAACACTCATGTTTCCGAAAATTGTAGTTAATATTAAATCATTATTGTAAATATATTTAAACTCCTACTGTTTCTTATCATAACGCTTTTATCCCTAAACATAATTACCATAATATTTTCACTCATACAACTGTTTAGAATGATTAAATGTGATGTTTGTCTTAAATGAATGAAATCCAGGCCAGAGTGTCGTCTTGGGGGCACTATGAAAAAATACTTAGAAAATTTCGCGACCAATTTCGAGGTATCGCTCGCCGGCCGCTGCCGCGGCACCGCTCGCTCCACTCGCTCGGCTTGCGCGTAGTCGGTCACAGTTCTAACCTAACTTAACCTATGGATATCTTGCATAGTATATAATACTGATTATTATTAATAAAAAGAAATCTTAACAAGAAGATATGACTTTGAATAATAGTGTAAAAGATGGTTATGTTTAGAAAATATAGGAATTCAAATAAAAGTATATTAAATGTTTATTGTTACTGACATTATGAAGTTGAATGCTTCAGAATTATGAACATTAAAGACAGAGTAGTTAGGAATTGTGATTGTTAGGATGAAAAATGTTATGAAAAACATTTTCGGATTTCCAATTATCGGAGTTGAAAAAGGTGAACTTTGGCGCACCCTAAAAAATAACGTTTTTAAAGTTGTTTACAATTATCTCGGTTTTTTGCTCTTAAAAATTATGGAGTACGACAGCGAGTTTTGTTTGAATCATTTTTTCATGCGCTGAACCATTTTTGCGATAGAGGGCAGTGAGCGTGCAGTGCTCAGCCATACGATCTGTAATGCAAGGTTAACCATCAATATCCGTGAATACTACCTTCAATTGGAATATTTTGTAATATTTAACAACGCACAGTAGGTATTACACGCACTACACTTAACAAAATTTTAACTTAATACCTACTCTATTTTGTAATTGTAATCATTTACATGTTTGCAATAAGCTAAGGTATGCAATAAGTTTTTTAATGAGTTATTAATTATACAACAAGTTATTAACAGAGAGTGCACTTGTGCCTGCGCACACACTTGTGCACTATAATATCTCCCGCGCAGATGGCTAATCTCCGCTGAGATTGGCCGCCATGGCCGAAAAACGGTCAGGAGGAGGACTATAATTATACAAAGTGGTTAGGTACTTAAGTAAAATATAATTATGAAAATATATAAAATGTTATTAAATACAGAGCAGCTGTGGCCCAGTGATGGCGGCCCCGACTTACGAACAGTAGGTCGTGGGTTCGAACCCAGGTAGGCACATTACTTTGTGTAATTTATTTCATCACCGCTGCTCTCAAAACGCTGAAGGAAAACATCGTGAGGAAACCGGCATGTATTAGAACCAACAATTCGAAGACATGTGACATCTACCAATCTGCACTGGGCCCGCGTGGTAGATTATAGCCCATTCCCTCTCAAAGAGAGGAGGCCTGTGTCCCAGCAGTGGGAACATTAATAGGCTGTTGATGATGATATTATTATATACACAGTATAAATAATACAAACAATGGTATTCATAGACACATCATCTACGGGAGTCCCCAAAGATGACGAACTAGTACATTTCAGTAATTTCCATGAAAATGTATCAAATGAAATAGTTTGCTGAGGAGAATATGATAAATAAAATCACGACACTTTTAAGTGTGTTTTTTAAAACTAACTTAATTTTGTCTTTAATAATATGTAGTTAGTGTGAGTATAATAATATGTGTAACTCAGTCTTCAGTTATATTTTCAAATTTTAACGAGAGTATAGGCTTTGATAAAAGGCACACAAGTAGTCCGTGGCCTAAGTTAGTACATACGATTTCTTTTATCCTTGTACTACATTCCCGTGGGATTTCCTGCGTACCTACGCAGACAAAGCCGCTGGCTAATGTTGTTTTATAAATGGCGATGTGGATAGTAAGCTGCGTTTTCCCAGAGCAATCGTTTGCCAATGAGCCACGTTCGTTGCAACGCGCTGCAATGGCCAATATCGCTATGGCATGACAGGATAGCTCCCTGAAGATTTGCAATGCCAGGAAAACCTACGATAAGTAGGTACGAGTATCCTTTTTATGCCGCATGTTTATATCTAAAAATTTATTCAGGCAATCACTGAAGTGTCGCTTAGAGTTAATGAAAATGAGATTAAGAGATATTAACTGGATTTAGAATGGTCTAATCGGTGGTGTTGAAAGACGAAAACACGAAAAAATTATGACAATTATGTTTTATGCAAATATAATTCAGTAAGGTCTAACATTTGTCTTGCTAGTTTCTAAAATACACATACACATTGATGGAAGGTTTTTAAATTATTCCAATAGCATAATGTTATTCTAATAGTATGAAGAATTCGTACTTACGCGGTCACTAACGCTCGACCAGTTTACAGTCTTACGCCCTCAGCAAAAATGTTGAGTTGTGACCGCGGTAGTACCTACAATCAGGGTGTCAAAGCTCAAAACCACTTGACTGTTAGTAGTGGCACACGACATCGCAAAGGCGATTTCTATTTGTGTATGATTTGGTCAATCCTGCTTGAGAAGCCGAGATCAAAGGGCGTACGATAAGTACCATCTTAATATAATAATATCATTTGCTCCATGAATAATATATATTATGTAGATTTTACGAACTAGTTGAGGTAAAGTTGGATTACTCAAATATATTATCTATAAAGCAAGTGGGGTATGGCGGACACGAAGTAAAGGTCTTCGAAAATATATGTTTTTCAATTTCCATGGTCAATAAGACTGAAAACGGAATATACAGTATGCAATGGTGACACTAATTATTCACCGTTCTGGCCTTGTGGTAGTTTGTGGGACTTTACTATCCTAGTTTCCTACCTCCAACAAAAGAAAGGAATAATTTAGATTTGATTTTAAGATTCCAATATCTCCTTCCTACTTCAGTGTTCTCCTGGTAGTTTGTGGGACTTTACTACCTATCCTTAATTTTTCATCTCCAAAAAAAAAATGTTTTCAATACATACCTATTTTGATACTTACGTTTTATTTCGCAACTTTTTTCAATTTAATGAAATTAAATCCCAATGGGTCGATTTACGATAATTTTTTCCCATGGTATACTGGCCCACGCATTCGGCCGAGTTTTCCACTACTGTTCCCACCCCGTGTAATCTGGGCCGCGGACCAGAGGCCAGTTTCCCCCTAACCCATTTTCCTCCGCAAAAACAAAGTGGTTTTCCCAAAAATATTTTTTGCGTAGAATTCCTTAATTTTATGTAGGTACCTACCTACATACAGAATGCTTGGTTTACCCCTTGTACATCAGCAACTCTAGTTACCCGCTGTAGTACCAACTTACACTTTCAGTAGACTATTTTAGTGTTTTATCCATCCAAGCAAATGTAAAGTAGTCAATATTTAATTTGAAACGAAAAAGTAATACCTAAGTACCTACCTGTCTTCTACTTATTCTGTTTCAGAGACTAAACTGGGAAAGTGTCTGGGAAGTTTTGTGTGAAATGAGATTTTTTCATTATTCTAAGAGATCAATAATAATATACATTACCCCACTTACGTAACATATGATTTGATAAAAAATTGCTCTTTAATCTTACTACTCTTGAAGAAAATAAAAATATTTTGTAGTCTCACTGAATGTTACGTATTATGTAAATATGTAGTACTACAGGCTACCTCTCTCCTTTTCCCTGCAATATATACAAAGATTGTCTTGCAAAGATCCCTTTTAGCGATATCGATGACAGCCTATTGTTTCACCCATGGTTTCACCCTAGGTACGTAAACGTACGGACGTCTGCACATCAACCTACCCGAAACTGTATAATTTCTCAATCAATCTTGAAACCTCATGCTTTAGCGATAGAGTTGAAAATCAAATAAAGAAATATTACAGATTTTGTTGCTTAATTTGCTGGCGTCTCTGTACCTGTCACTTCTAAGGTGTATTACTCCTTCACAATTCAATAATTTCGAGAACATGTTTTTTTTTTTATTAAATTTTTATATAATTTCTACTACAAACGATTATAAAAATAAAAAAATATAAATAACATAACCTTACGGCCTACTAGCGTAAATATTTGAAACATTTTCGACTTCAATACAAAATATAGCAGAAAACAAAAATCCAATATTATGCATGGCAAAACCGCTTGAAAGCACGGAAATGTGATCCAGTTTCTACAAGGTCCGTCTAGTAAATAACTCCGGATGTAATCTGGACATTTTCCGCCATAATATTGCGTTAATCCTACCAAAGACTACATTCTCATAAAATGTTAATCTTTATCCGGACTTTGTAACATATTGAGATTTCCACAGATATTAGAAAATATTTTGATTTATGACATCATAAAATCCTTGTCGTTTATTCAAATAAAACTAAGACAAAGTTTTATAAACATCAAACTAACACATGATAGTCCTGCAAAACAAATGCGTTTTATGACTGCCTAGTATTTAAGCTAAAGTGTTACAATAACAACAGCAAATAACCTAATGCCGGCTAGATTTACTACGTTCAAATAAAATAAACAAGTACGTACCCAAGCTTTTAGTAAACAAAAGCTTTTTGCAACTTAAGAAACTCTAGAGTGAGTTTTCACGTACCTTTTAAGAATAATTAAGTAAGTACGTTAGGACACTATTCCTTTAAAATATACCGGGGGAAAATGAAAGATCTAACTTTATTTGTATTCAAAAAGTTCGTCAGCTTATGCTGATACTAATTATTTATTACCTAAAGTCCTACTTAAACTTAAATTCCAAGACCACTAAGTTCCATTCTAGAAAACTACCCATTTTGTCTATAACTATGTATTAAGTTTGAATTGTTTGTTGGAAACTAGGATTGCCGGAAATCTTTAACAGTACCTATATAATTTATTATTTGCGCGAAATTTCTCACAGGTTTTATTCTGATTCTGCCGAGCCTTTTCACAACAAAATCCTGTACTTCAGCCCTCAGTGTAAACATCCATTTTGTATCATGGATTTGTTCAGAAACATAGAAACGCGGATAGATTGTTTGTTAGAAATTGGGCTTGTTACGGTCCTTACTTTGTACCAGATGAGTTCTCGTAAGTCATTTTGAACAGTCGTCCATTCACGCATCAATCTCAGCAAACATAGCTTAATTTTAAAGATCTATCTAGTCTCGTTGGCCTAGGGATGGCCCATGAGACCAACGCTTTGGAATGGGCAACTACAGTACACTCACGAGTGCCTTGTGACTGGGACTGTAGCTTAGTTTATTTAGCTTTATTAGTTTAGTAGTTTGCTGCCGCACTCGGAGAGCTTCGGTGGTTGCTTGGGCCGTCGCTTTGTAAAGGTTTTTGTCAGTTTTGTCATACAAAAGTAGGTATGTCAGGCCTTTGCCGGGTGGCGGCTTGAGTAAGAGAGATAGTTTAATTCGACTATTCAAAAGTGCCTGGAACTGGCCTACTTGAAATAAATATTTTGATTTTTGATTTTGAGGTTACGGGTCTGATTCCCGGGTCAGCAAAGTGTTATTGAGCTTTCCATCAGGAATTTGTCAGTAGAAGCCACGGATTCTGGATTTGTACCCGGTTGATTGCAATGAGCTCGCCCCCTATTCCATGGGACTTGAACTTATCTGGCGAAATGTGCATGACCGACCCATAGTCACACTAAACTACCACACCAGTGTGACTATGGTTAATTATATTTATCCGCTGGTGTGACTACGGCTGATCCGTAGTCACACTAGTATGACTATGGATAATTTAACCTGATCCGTAGTCACACTGGTGTGACTACGGCTGAACCGTAGTCACACCAGTATCGTAGCTTTTTGTCACGTCACTCATACATGCAACGCATGTACTCCATGACGCGCGCTCGCTTCGCTCGCATATTAAATAACACTAATATCTTCTGTCCCCGAAGTGCCGGGCCTCCGCCGGCCTCCTTCGTCGGCCTACGGCCCGGTGCCCATGCCGCCCATAAAGGATACTGTCGCGAGACGGTGATTCATCCACTTAGCGGACGACTAGCAACAGCCTATAATTTTGGTTATTCATCCGGGTGTGACTACGGATCAGGTTAAATTATCCGCAGTCACACCAGTGTGATCACGGATCAGCCGTAGTCACACCAGTGTGACTACGGATCAGGTTAAATTATCCGTTGTCGCACCAGTGTGACTACGGATAAATAAAATTAACCATAGTCACACTGGTATGGTAGTTTAGTGTGACTATGGGTCGGTCACTGAAATGTGTATGTGCTCTTAGGTACACCTTTGCCTAAACCTTCAGAGATAACAGGCTGTTATGTTATGATGTTGACTGGCCTGTTGGTCTAGTGGTTAGTGACCCTAACTGCTATGCCGGAGGTCGTGGGTTCGATTCCCACCCACAAATGTTTGTGTGATGAGCACGATCATTTGTTCTGTGTCTGGGTGTAATTTATCTATAATATGTATGTATTTAGAAATATATAAGTATGTTTATCAGTTGTCTAGTACCCATAACACAAGCTCTGCTTAGCTTGGGACTAGATGGCGTTGTGTGATAGTTGTGGAATATTATTATTATGTATTTTTGGGGTGGTTATGGATCTACCTCCTAGCGGTCCACCCCGGGCAACGGCACCACATGTCCACACGGACTGTGGTGACGGCTGAAGGATCCATATATAGCGGTGGTAGGCTTCGGCCGCCTGGCGCGCGACCACCCTCCCGCCGAAGTCCGGCGCCAAACAGCTTGTCTGTGTTCCGTCGGTGTGCGGGAGTGCCAGTGCCATTGGGAAATAGAAATGATGATCAGTTGCACGGCATTGGACCGGCCTGGGACTCTATGCAACTCTGTACCGGGTGACTCATACTGGAGGGTAGCGGGATCCGAGGCACGGTCTCTGTCGTTGGCCGACCGCAGTTAGTAGGGGGCCCAAGTACTGCGCTAGCCACGTGGGAAAGGCTGCCCCGCCAACTCGCGAAAAATCCCGAAATGCTCCACTGTGCCAGTTGGCGACTGGACGGGAGGACCCGGTGGCCATTTCGGGGGGGCTCGGGCGTCCCCGCAGTCTCCAGATGAGTCTCCCATAGGTCGGACGAGCTGAAGAGTCCCGTTGGGTAACCAAGTCGAGTCTCGATCATCCTTCTGTTTCCCCACAAAAAAAAATACTCAATGAAAAAGCTAAAAAGGAAAACGGTTTTTAAGCGGCTGCACTTCCTCCCACTCAAAGTGCACCTCACGAACATCAGGGGGTTGCACTCAAATCTCGATCCGGTCCACCACCACCTCGAGACCGAGAAGCCGCACCTATTCTTTTTAACGGAGACGCAGATTGCAACCCCGTCAGACGTGGCGTACCTCAACTACCCAGGATACTCGCTTGAACATAAGTTCGTAAAGCGGGCTGGGGTCTGTGTGACATCTGCTTTCGGCGTCTCCGTTGCTTTGAAGATTCTGGGTTATCTACAATCTGGATACTGGTGGACACCGGGGTCGAGAAATCTCTCTACGTCGGTGTCTACCGGTCGCACAGCGGTGACCAGGAGACAACCAAGCTCTTTGAACACCTACTGGAAAAGGCGGACTGTGCCCAGCAACGGTACCCAACGGCGGAGCTTCTTTTTCTGGGGGACTTTAATGCCCACCACGATGAGTGGTTGTTCCCGTTCCAGAAAACTGACCATGCTGGGAGAGAGGCGCGCAGATTTGCAGTGTCGCTAGATCTCACCCAGCTGGTGAATGAAGCTACGCGGGTGCCGGATGTTGACGGACACACACCCAATTGCTTGGACTTGCTGCTGACAACTGACCCGGACAGGCACTCAGTGTCGGTATCAGCCCCACTGGGAACATCTGACCACTGTCTGGTGAAGTCCGTATCTATCGGTTCCCCTCCTGATGATAGCCCTAAGGGCGAGAGGAGAGTTTGGCGATACGAATCAGCAGACTGGGATGAGATGCGGCACTTCTTTGCGTCCTTCCCGTGGCATTCAGTGTGCTTTTCAGCGCGCGACCTCGCTTGCTCAGCTGAAGCGGTTGCGGCCGTGATCCGGCAGGGAATGGAATACTATATTCCATTCTCCGACATACCGCTCGGTCACAAGGCCCGTCCATGGTTTAATGCGGACTGCGCTCGCGCTGAGGCCCGAAAGCAGTCTGCATACCAAGCCTGGGTGCAAGCTCGTGACCGTAAAGTTCGGGCGCGTCGGGTTCGCGCGAAGAAAAGAGCATTTAATTCTGCCGCAAAGTCCTGCAAGCGGGTGATTCGAAAGGCGCGCTTCGACCATGTCAGTCGCATAGGGGCTAAACTGGCGTCCTGCCCTTCTGGCGGTAAACAGTTTTGGTCCCTATCCAAATCGGTCGAATCCAACTTCTGCCGGTCCTCACTACCCCCTCTGCAAAAACCAGATGGGTCGCTGGCTCACTCCGCTACCGAGAAAGCAAATCTATTTGCATCTCTGTTTGCGGGCAATTCGCGTCTAGATACTGGGTCAAAACAGCCACCAACGATTCCTCGCTGTGATTCTTCGATGCCGGAGATCACAATACACATGAAAGAGGTTCGTAAAGTACTTCAGTGCCTAGACGTGAATAAAGCTAGCGGTCCGGACGGTATACCAGCAAGGGTCTTAAAGAACTGTGCGCCTGAGTTGTCTCCTGTGTTGACACGCTTGTACCGCCTCTCTCTCAAAACTAGAACGGTGCCGGACTCCTGGAAGGTCGCTAATGTTCAACCAGTACCCAAGAAGGGTAGTCGTGCCGACCCTTGTAACTATCGACCAATCGCCATCACCTCCATACTTTGTAAAGTAATGGAAAAGGTACTTAACGGTAAGTTGCTGGCGCACCTTGAAGCGAACGACCTGCTCAGCGACCGTCAGTATGGCTTTCGCCGGGGACGGTCAACTGGGGATCTTCTGGTGTTTGCTACGCACTGCTGGGGCGAAGCCATCGAGAAACACGGCGAGGCCCTTGCCGTGTCGCTGGACATCTCGAAGGCATTCGACAGGGTTTGGCACGCAAGTCTGTTGAGCAAACTTCCGGCATACGGCATTCCCGCTGACTTTTGCTGCTGGATATCTGACTTCCTGAGTGAACGGTCGATCCGAGTAGTCATTGATGGCTGCTCCTCTGACCTTGTGGCTATTGATGCCGGAGTTCCTCAGGGGTCAGTTCTCTCCGCGACACTTTTCCTGCTGCACATCAACGACCTCCTTGGTCCTGGTATTGTTGGGTACGCAGATGACAGCACTGTCATGGAGAGTTACACATCCAGCGCAAAAGCCGGTGGTGATGAAATACGTTCATTGAGAGAGGCCATGGTAGAGCGAACGAATTCAGCCTTAAGTCTTGTCTCCAAGTGGGGTGACGACAATCTGGTTGATTTCAACGCCACCAAAACGCAAGTGTGTCTGTTCACTGCTAAAAAGAGTCCGTTCAATCTGGCCCCCACTTTCCGGAGTGCGTCTGTACAAGTTACCGACAGTCTCGAGCTTCTTGGCACGAAGTTGAATGCAAATCTGAACTTCGGCGCCTACATCGAGTCAAAAGCTCAAACTGCGGCAAAAAAGCTGGGTATCCTAAACAAGGTCAAGCGGTACTTCAAGCCTGGACAGCTTTCAATATTGTATAAAGCTCAAGTCCGGTCCGGCATGGAGTACTGCTGTCACCTTTGGGATGGCTCAGCCAAATACCAACTTGCCACACTAGACTCAGTAGAACGCAGAGCCAGGAGGCTGATTGGTGACGCCAAGCTGGTTGCCAAGCTACATAGCCTGTCCCACCGCCGCAAAGTCGCATGTCTGTCGGTCTTCTACAGACTGTACTTCGGAGAGTGTGCGCAAGAGCTCCACGAGCTTATTCCACCATCTCCCTTCTTCCATCGAGAGACTAGGCGTACTGCAGGTTATCACCCATATCTTGTCGATGTTCCACACATTCGTACGAAGCGCTTTGCTAAGTCTTTCATTATTCGTACAGCCAAGGAGTGGAACACCCTGCCTGCGTCGGTTTTCCCGAGTTCATATAACCCCAATCTATTTAAGTCGCGAGTAAATAGGCTTCTTCTGGGTAAGCTCGTTCCATCGTCGACCTCATCTCTGCCCTTAGGGCAAGATTGAGGTCAAGAGTAAGCCCATATTAAATAAAAAAAAAAAAAAAAAAAAAAAAATTATTATGTTATCTGACTGCTACTTCAACCTACTACAAAAAAACCTGTTGATCCTTAGAGCGATGCAGTGGATGTGCGTTAGGGGAGATTCAACCGGGCTCACCCTTAAATAAAATAAGAGTAAAACTCAGGAGGCCTATGTCCTGCAGCAGTGGACGTCTTTTGGCTGAAATGATGATGATGATGAAAACTCATGTAAAACTACATATTTATATTATTACTGTTACTTGAAAACGATAAAAGAAGAAGACAAAGGATTATTTTTGTACCCATTCAATGAACACCTTGTAGTGTATTTTATAATGAGCTACTCTATGTCCGAAGCGCGTATTTTGCGTAGGGAATGAACAACTTTTATTAAAATTGTAACTTTTTGTGTTTCCAAGTTGCTTTGAATTTAAGTATGCCAAAGTATGGAATACAACAATTACTGACCTCCAAATGTGTAGCTTCAAAACTTTTCACGGAAATTACGAGAAGTCGAATAATTGGATTGATTCAAGTTTACCTATTCCAATGGATAATCCATTTATGACGTCACTACGTTGCCGATTACTTTTCATTAATGGATAATTTTGGTGTGCAACTGCGTAGTCCCATTGACTGTAAACCTCTGAATTCCATGAGTAAATAGCTTTTAAGTTTCATAATATTATTATGAACTGCTGTAGCGGAAAGGCTTTTCGTGAAACTTCATTATTTTAATATTATTTACAGTGTAAACAATGGAACAAATTCCTACAGAATAATGGATTAAATTCATATCCAATACCTGCAGCAATGTTTTTGTGTGTGGGAACAATACAATTGAAATGCCAACTGAAATACTTTGAATGCGCTTTAATTCGGGATAAACCGGCTTTTGTAAAACAAAGCTTTTGTACTCCATGTACGGGCTATCTGTATATTACAGTCCAGGGTCGAAATCATTACCAATACGCTAACAATGGTGTGCCTATTTTATTGATGGATACAATCATAGCAACACGGTTTTACGGTTGACTAATAATTAGGTATTAATCAACAATTTAAAGTTACTGTCACTACGAGATAATTGGAAAATGACATTCAAAAGGACGTGAAAGTTCTGAGCTCAACGTGACACGAGATTTGGTTTCAGTGATAGTACGTACTAGGGATAGTCGGAATCGGAGTTTTTAAATTTGGTTTGTTGGTTTGGTGAGTCGAAACCGGAATCGGAATCAAAATCGGAATGGGAGTCGGAGTCGCAGGCGAAGAGGCAGAAGAAAGATGAGTTAAGAAGGGCCGGCCTAATAAAATAAAATGCATGGATAACCCTGATCATACACGTTGACTGCGTCCGCCACGCTCTGCCACCGCTATCTGATATGTTTCGACCACCGATTAAAGCTTCCGATTCAAAACTGTCGTAACCAGAAGTGTAATATCAATCGGAAGTTCCGACCTATAGGAATCGAGGCTCCGTAACATCCTTAGTAACACCACTCCCTCTCAAAGAGAGTGATTATAGGTCACAACTGTGGGAACATCATCATCATCATCATTTCAGCCCAAAGACGTCCACTGCTGGACATAAGCCTCCCCCAAGTGTCGTCACATTGACCGGTCCCGTGCGTCTCGCATCCAGCGGATCCCCGCAACCTTTACCAGGTCATCAGTCCACCTAGTAGGAGGCCTTCCAACGCAACGTCTCCCGGTTAGCGGTCAGCACTCCAGAACTTTTCGGCACCGTGGGAACATATACAACAACAATGTACTTACCGATACTGGTTTATTAAGATCATCGAGCAGTGAGTCCGTAACAGCGATTTGTCCGTCGGTGACAACGATCTGGAGGCCGAGGCGGTACACCCCCAGGAGTCGGGGGTTGCCCCAGCGACCGCGGCTCATCAGTTGCAGGAGCACCGTCTCGCCAGGGTCAATAGGGCGCAGCACCGACCACTCGAAGCGCTGGGGACAAAAGAAATAGATACTTAAAAATAAGCTTTTACTTTGGCAATTGTTTGAACATAAAGTTTGTCCCCTTTTTTTAACCGACTTCTAAAAAAGAAGGAGGTTCTCAATTCGGATGTTTGTTTTTTTTTTATGTTTGTTCGGGCATAACTCCGTCACTTGCAAACTGATTTGAAAAATTATTTTTTTGTTGGAAAGGGTATACTTTCGAAATGGTCCCATAATTTTTTTTTCGAAATCGGTGTAAGCGGTTTTTGAAAAATCAACAAAACTCAAAAAAAACTACATTGTCCACATTGACCCTTGAACATGTGAACCACTAAAAAGTGAAAAATAAAAACTTTTTAACAAAAAATAAAACCGACTTCAAAAAAAAACACAAAAAAGTGAAAAATAAACTTTAGAAGAAAAACCAGTCTCTGAAGTCGGTGGCAAAAAATTAAATCAAACAAACAAAAGTCACCGACTTCGAGACTGGTTTTTCTTCTAAAGTTTATTTTTCACTTTTTTGTGTTTTTTTTTTTTGGGATGTGGGAAATCATCAAATGACTCCTCCCGCTCTGGGCAGAGCGGAAGGGAGTATCAGACTTCTACTGACTAAAAACCACCCATGTTCCTTCTTCGCCCTTGTGCCGAGGCCACGTCATCTCTTTCGAAGAACCCACAACCCGCAGACCCGACGGGACATCTTTGTCCCATGTTATTTGGGGTCCCGTCAACCGTCTATTTACTCCTTTCCTTCATATTCATCCCTCGCACTCTCCATCCATCTTTTGTTTGGTTTTCCTCCCTTCTCCATCCATTAATATTTCTATACGTAGTGTTGTGTACAGTGTTTAATTATTGAATCTCTCATTCCATAAATTGGGTGCAAACCACAGCATACCTACTACATATTTACCAGTGCAGAACATGAGCATTTGCATTTCACATTTCATACATCAATACCTGTCTACCGCAAATTCATGAACACATTTTGAACGTCCGCGCGACTGTAATGTGGTTGCGTGTACCCTACACGCTGATATTTTTCAACGGCAACGTCGGTAACGTAGAAAAAGAATTAAATGCCTGGTTTAGCTATCGAAGCAAGACTTCATGAAAATACGATATGTTTAAAAACCCTGTCTGATACCTGGAGGTTGATACCGAGGTAAGACTCTATTTATGTAAGTAGACTATAATGAGAAAACTGATGGAACAACGAATAAGATATCAACGAATTTAATTCTTGAAATCAATGATGTAAGATTTTTTTTAAATTTATCCGGCAACGTCAGTTTTAGGCGATGGGTTTATCGCCTAAAACTGAAAAAATCTCCGAACAATTAGGTTTTTTTTTAAAGGTTTTATTAAAAATATTACGATATATCCTCGTATCATTAAATATCCTTTTAAAAAATAGTAACATAATCAGCTTTTAATATTACCTCTGAAGGTAAATGTGGAGCATTCGAAACAAAGGGACTTAATTGTTGGTTTCTTTGTCCGTACGAGTATGTTATTATAGAAAACATAGTAGACTGGGACCCGGTGGGTTTACGGAACTGGGCCACCGGTGAATTAAATGCAGGGGAAATTACTATCGTGGTCTTGTTTACTTGTGGTTCAAGTTATTTTACTTGCAGTAAATATTTAAGGAGCTGGTTACTGTCGATGTCTTTGACGAGCAATTGCGTTATCGAAAGGAATGAAAACTACACAGTATTTTTACGAAAATAAAAATTTTCGTTGCGAGATTTGGATTTTTTGGCTTTAAATTTATATGCTAGAAAGAACAGTACAGACCTACAGGAGTAGCAGGAGGAGCAAATAAATGTAGTAGGAGTAAATAAAGTCTCTCTACAACATCTGTAATGTCGTGACGATAATGGTCCATCAATAAACTGTTTTAGCTTACGAAGGACCCGGCTCTCGAAATTTTACAAGCAATTTGTAAATACCTAACGGCTTTTACAAATTGCTGTTTTTTTTTTAAGGTTGTGTCTTGATTTAAATTCTATATCGTGGCCATTTTGAAAAAGAAATAACCGTTTTGAACATCTCGGGATTATGTAAACAATGGAATTAGTCGTATTAAAAAAAAGAAAGAATTTCGCAGGGTACATAGAAGCCTTCTTTTTGTAGGGTGGGAAATCATCAAAAGACTCCCGCTCTGGGTAGAGCGGTAGGGAGTGTCAGACTTCTACTGACTAAAACCAACCATGTTCCTTCTTAGCCCTTTGTGCCGAGACCGCGGTATCTCTTTCCAACAACCCGCAACCCCGACGGGAATCCGTAAACTCCAAGCAAACTGAAAACACAACATTTCAGAAGCAACATGTGGTTTCACGATGTTCTTCAGCTAAACTTACAAATTGTTTAAAACTAAACTGAAACACAGATATTATAATACTTCGACTGAAACAAATATTATGCTTATCAGTTTTTTATATTTTTAAATTGCTCCTTGAAACACATCGTATTACATAATACTTGACAAATAAATAATAATACCCACTGTTTATGTTCTCGCAGAAGTAGAATTGTTTGACGCGTGATCTACAAACTCACATCTTTTTTCCATAGGGTTCTGTGATTTTTTCCAAAGACATGCTATCCGTAGGTCCCTCGCCCAAGGCTACTTTCCCACAAACGCGCGACAGCATCGCTACTAACGTGCGTTAGTTTTATGGGCGAAGGCAAACACATAGCTGTTTGCCTTCGCCCGACAGCATCGCTACAAAAAGTATGTAAGGCCCCTCGGCCTGGCCGCGGATTTTTGTACTAGATGACGTGGCCTCGGCGCAAGAGCAAAGAAGGAACATGGGTTCGGTTTTTAGTCAGTAAAAGTCTGACACTCCCCTTCGCTCTGCCCAAGAGCGGTGAGGGTCATTCGATGATTTTCCACGCACCAAAAAAAAAAAAAAAAGGCCCCTCGGCTTTTTTGCCACCTCCACTTTCATACATCTGGTCATACACGCACGTCGGTTGCGAGTTATAAGAACCTGTCCAAGTGTCCATTCTGAAGAACACCCCCAATAAGTTCCAATGTGTGTCCTTCTAGGGCGTACCCTCAGGGTGTTACCACTCAAACCTGCCTTGTAAAATTACTTTTGTTAGTCGCCTTTTATCATCCTCTCCACATGACCAAACCATCGAAGCATAATATTTTCAATTTTTGTCACTACGTCTTTTTTAAACAAAACATAGTTTTTCATAAAACGTATTTCTCAAAATAAACATACACAGGTTTACAAAAGTCTTTCGAACTCCTAAAGGTTCTTAAAACGCTTTGATAAAATGAAAATCAAAACTATAAAGTCACAGTAGTTAGCAAAGCGTTCTTGATGTGAAGGCTCGGACTCATTACCGATTCCTACCCTCATATTTTTCTTTGAAACGAAAGTAAAAGAGATGTTTTCTTCAAATAAAACGTGTAGGAAACTATTGTTTTGCGATATCTATAGCCTCTTCGTATCTCATTGGGTATATTAGTGTAAGTTACTGCACAAGTTTTGCCTTGCGCAAATCCAAATTGTGTGGCTCAAACACTTTGCTCTACCGGCAATTATTATTCTGCTTGCGATCTTCTATATAAATAATAACCCTCCTTTTGGGCTTCGCCGCAGTCGGGTAAAAAGAGAAGTCCTGACTGACTGACTCATCAACGCCCAGGCCAAACCCTTGGACCTAAAGAAAGGAAAGCTGAAAATTTGCACAGAGGTTCTCTTTATAATGTAGACAAGGAATAAGGAAGGATTTTTCGGAATTCAACCGCTAAGGGATTTAAATGGGAGTGGAAAAATTTGTTTGGAAAATCATCATTTTCACGCGGGCGAAGCCGCTGTCAAAAGCTAGTTATCTATATTCGGTACAAGCTGCACAGTTTAATTAAAATTTGGTCAACCCGACCCGGACATGTTCAGCAAAGGTAACTATATCAATCGGAGTTTGTCGATTGGATGTTGAGTACGAGTCGATTGAAAGCTGAGTATTAGCCTAAGTTCCTTCGTGTCAACTATGTTGTTCTACAAATATTGCCGAATATTCCAAACCGAACAGTGTTGCATCTCTAACAATACCTTGTTAGAGTCTTTGAAATACCTTGGACTTATGAAGAGATATAATGGCTAATGCCACGTTTGTCAGATAGCAAAGGCCGTCTTACACACGTAAGCCAAGCTTGATTTCGTTCTCTTCGAGCTTACATTGTGTAGAGGAAAGATCTAGAGATTCTAAAATATATTTCCATATTGTTGTACATGAGCACCTTGCTCGTTGCAGTCCGCTTCAGGTCTGTTTATTTTCAATGTATTATTGCGAGCTTCCGATATTTCCACGCTGTTGCAAATACGTGATCGCAAAATGACTCTATATAGAAAGCTTCTTAGAAATGAGATAATTATAGTGATTGCCTCAATCTTTGCTATTGTTTAAAAACTATGGTTTAGTTGTAAATTGTAGTGTACCCTGGACAGCTCTGTCGTATACTTCATAAGTCCTTGAGAGTGCAGTAAGTTGTGTACGACGGGCAAAACAGGCGGAGTGTCATATCCTGTGTTGGTGCTCTCATTCAATTGTAGTGTTGAGTAGTAATACTATCATCATCATAGAATCACTGTGATTGTGATAGCGATCCAAAGGAGGTACCAGTGAAAGAACTGAGCTGCTAATGGGAAGTCCTCATTGAAAAAAACTGAATGAAACTTCGCCGCGAATCGAACCAGCACTCTCAAGCTCAGCAGTCGCTCTTGCAACCACAAGACCAAGGCCGGTAGTTAACTAGCTTATTAAATAATAGCTCAACGCAAATTAACTCCTGACCACAAGAAATATAACCTCCACAACCATTAATTAACTTTTCTTTCAAAGTATTCTCATTTAGCAGACTTTTCTCTTTAAATTTGACCTCTATTTACGGGGCTCAAAACAAATTTTGTTTGCAATGCCGCGGGACACATTTTGAGACAATACCGAGGGACAGCTAATAACAACTGTAATTATTCTTAAAGCCATCACGGATAGAACGTGATTTGTGTACAGAAAAGATGCTGGGGAGATAGGTCGTAAACAATGTAACAGAAATACTATCAATCTTTTGAAGAATACGGAACAGCCTTGAAATCTTCTTTTTTTGGAGTAAATTGAATATAGAGCAGCGGTGGCCCAGTGGTGTCGGCCCCGACTTACGAACAGTAGGTCGTGGGTTCGAACCCAGGCAGGCGCATTACTTTGTGTAATTTATTTCATCACCGCTGCTCTCAAAACGGTGAAGGAAAACATCGTGAGGAAACCGGCATGTCTTAGAACCAAAAAATTCGAAGACATGTGACATCTGCCAATCTGCACTGGGCCCGCGTGGTGAATTATAGCCCATCCCTCTCCTAAAGAGGAGGCCTGAGTCCCTGCAGTGGGAACATTATAGGCTGATGATGAACCTGATTTTTTGCCTGTTTTATATTGCTTATCATCATCATCTGCCTAGCCTTTTCTACGTTTTTGATCGGCTTCAAGTCAAACCAGTACAGCGGAGTACCTACCAGTATTTTACATAAAGCGACTGCCTATCAGAATCTGACCTCCACAACCCAGAATGCTGGGTTATACGATACCCCGTGGTAATGACTGGTTGTCAGACTTTCAGGCCACAACCTGTTACGACTGTACGGTACCTGTTATTATATTAATTTATGTTTATGTATTTAAATTGTATGCCATGATAAAAGAAACATGCGTGCCGCGTACGTAGGTAACTCGAAGTGGGCGTTTCACACATTTTTTCGTTGGCGCTAATTTTGGGGGCTTTCAACCAAAGTGACTCAATTTGATTGAACCATGTAATTTCATCATGATACTGTGAACAACGTTATCAGTTTAGGTACCTATCGCTTCTTTTGTTTCAACTGAGGTCATGCTGCTTGAGCTATTTGGTATTGCACTTTCAATCGGCTTAGTAGGCGACTCGGCCACTGATACTCGCCCGATCCGGCCGAGACAGTCCCGTTCAGTTTCGTTGGTCTCATCTGGATTCGATTTTCAGTTCGGGTAAACCTGAATACTTTTCTTGTTGACTGTTAAATGCTACTACTGTAAAATACTACTATTTTAAATAAATCAATAAATAGATACACACGTTCGTAGTGTTTTTCTTTGCGCTTCTACTAGTCTTCATTAATTAATTCTAAGAATTTGTAACCTATATCAAAAGCCACAGTAAAGTAATTACTTTAGATAAAGTATTTTATTTGCATAAAATTTTTTTGTGCAAAGACAAGAATTTCAACGAAATAAAAACCTTCAAAGGGAGCGAAACCAAGAATTATATTTATTGACAGAAATAAATAAACGACAGAAAAAAAATCGTAAAATAAATAATTACTTTTCTTAAGTTATAAATTATGTTGACTTGTGTATGGATATGGGCGTTTACTTACCACAGCTTATCGTAATTGTAATTCGTAATATCACCATTTTCAAGACATCTAGAGAAAGAAAAAGTGTTCATTTGCACAGAACACTAAAAAAAATGGAAAATACTGCTACCTAAAATGCATTTAAATAAACTGAAAACCTTAACATAAGTATATTGTGTAGTTGGGAAAAGACTAAATAAATATACATATTATTAAGTTGATGACATCCCATTTTGGGATCCGTTACATCCATTAGCTAAGGACTATGCCGAGTTTCGACCCGTTCAAGAAATGCCACAAACCATGCCTCTGTTTACTTTGACCAAATTTCTATAATTGTATGCCTGAGGCAGTTACCTAATTAGAAACGAGGAGGCTCGAGCCGGGCTTACCGGAGTCCCGATTTGCGGACAATATACTGTTTTGAATGTTGATACAAGTTGATAACTTAATAGAGCGAAAACGAAAACGAGGTCAAGGAGAAAACCTTAATCTTACTTGTGTTAGGACGGGTTGATGTATTTTGTTGCTCTATTTGATTCAATAGTCAAAATTCAAAACTCGGACTCCAAATTCAAAATATTTAGTTTTTTTGTGTGTTTAAGTATGAAATTATGTAATTGTTTACGACAAACGAGTGCATGATTGTGAACTTGTCCGACTTTTATGAAGATAACCTCATCTACTAAATTTATCGTTTTTCCGTAATCATGTGATATTAGTATTAAAGTCGAAGTGAAAAAAGGCCGCGCCTCACCATCCGACGGCCTCAGATCATCGCACGGAGCTGTGAGGTTCGTCCCAGACTCTTCAACTCTGTGAAGAGGTCACCTCTCTACCGACGAATAGAACTGCATTCCTTAACATGCAGAAGTACAATGCCTCGTATCATTATAAGAACAAAGAAAGGATTGAAAAATATAGTAAATCAGACTCGGGATTCATGGTTATTGAAAAATATTGAAAGTGGTCTCGAAAGGATAAAACATAACGGGGAGATGCAAAGTAGTGTATACATAATTAGGCATTACAAACCACACTTGTGTTGTAATGCCCTTCATTATGCACAGTCGCATAAACTACTATTGTATAGCAACCAATATTTTGTGTAAATAACAATAAAATAAATGACAGTGAGGTAGTATCGTGTGTGACACGATAGCTCACTGTCAAGTCTGCACCTGAAGCACTCAGAGAAACACTATTGAATATTGTTTTGCTATTCAACGGAAGAAATAACGTTTTGTTTTTATTTAAGGTAACTTGTCAGGCTGTCAAGTCATAAAATAGAGGTTTAGTGTGTTTGTAAATGGCCCGATACCGTGTGTCAATTTTCAAATAAGAATCAAGACTAAGATTTCCTTAATTTTTACGTACGTGTAACGTGACAGACAGTCACACTTTCATAATATAAACAAAAGTTCAGCAGCCTTGCTCTGAGCAATTTCTGTCATTAATTTTATCTGAATGAAACCGCTGGCACACGCGCGTAGTGCTTGAGCGGCTATAGCTACAGTTACTGGTCAAACGATAAAACGGTTCGTTTATTTAATTCTTCACAGCAACAGTTGGTTTATTCGGTTGGCAACTGCTAACTAATTCAGAGATCTCATTTCAAACCACTGCATTGTGTATGAACGAGTTCGCGATAATACCTAATGTCCAAACTGACCTTCGTTCATAATTAAAAGGCGGTTACTCCAAGAACGTAGGCTACTGAACTCTGTGTTGCTTTTCATAATAAATGAGAGTTTTCTTGCATGTTTGTCTTTTAAAAACAATCTCGGGATGTTTGGGGTTGTTTGCTTTAAAACATTAAACTTAAATACATTTTGTTGCCATTTCTATAGTACCTAAGGTACGGTTAAGCATTGCTTGTTTTTGAGGCTTGTAGTTTTAATATAATAATAATATTTATTCACACAGTTATATTAAACAGAGGGCAATACATGGATGTATTGCCCTCCTCGTCACAGTAGTAGGGGAGCCCTAGAAGGGATTTCGGGATTTACTCGAGCGCGGCAGATTAATATATATACAGAGCGATACCTTGTAGGTTAAGTACCTACACCAAATATGAGCCCCATATAATTATTAGGCCGCCCGTCAAGGATAAAGGATCAGATTAGTAAAAAAAAATAGATCATCAGACATTCTCAAGCGCGTCAGATTAAGGTAGGGTGAGTTAATTACGTGCTTAAATGTGTATATTCCACTAATCTGATAATTTGAGAGTGATGTAAAGAAAGGGGAGGGCTACGAAGATGTAAAAAAAAAACGTCATCTCGACATTCGCGAGCATGGTTAATTTTTATTTTATTTTAAATGTTATTTCATTTAAAATAAAATAAAAATTAACCATGCTCTTTTTCATCGTATCATTGACTCCATGTGAAGGTAAATGTATAACGTTCGTCCAGACCTGAGTATTTTCATAGATATACAAGGTGGAAACGACACCGTAACAGTAAGTCGTGGGTTCGAACCCAGTCAGGCGCGCATTAAGTACTTTTTAATACAGTTGCTCAAAAAGTGGCGTATTGCAGGGACGTATAGCGTTCGGGATGTGGGCTATTACGTACTCGTGCTTTTTCTTTACCTTTCCCGAACTCGTGCGTTCTCTTTCCCAACTGTCAAAATAATGTCCATTAAAAAAAAAAACAACCACGAAGTATTTACTAAATAAAATCATAGAAGTTTTTATGATTCATGCAAATATTTCTAAAGAAGCTACTAATTTGTTTCAATATCAGATTTAATTTTTTGATTCAATGAGTTAAGGGTTTTCATTTTTATTTCATATCAATAAAAAAAATCTACTGAAGACTTGGCTGTATGGGCATAGTTCCCTTTGCCTACCCAGAATAGGTAAAGAAAAAAAAATCTCTGCAATTCTTTTACGTTATGCGCCATTTTCAAAAATGTTCTTTGCGAGTTTAATTACGGTTTTATTATTTTATTAAATTGCTTCATTTTTTCGCAACTGTATTAAAAATAGTTGTTCAGTACACGTGCGGAGCCGTCATTGCAACTTGTTCCGACTGTCTACCCTCGCGCCGTCGGCTGTGCCTCGGCTCGGCTAGACATTTGTCGGAACTCGTTGCAATGACAGGCTTTCCGCACTTATAATGAAATATACTATTGTGTAGTTGATTTCATCACCACTGCTCTCAAAACGGTGAAGGAAAACGGCATGCCTTTTTTTTTTGGTGGGTGGAAAATCATCGAATAACTCCCCCCCCCCCCCCCCCGCTCTTGGGCAGAGCGAAGGGGAGTGTCCGACTTCTACTGACTAAAAACCGAACCCATGTTCCTTCTTCGCCCTTGTGTCGGAGCCGCGTTATCCTTTCGATAATCCACAGCCCCGACGGGAAAACGGCATGCCTTAGAACCAAAAATTTCGAAGACATGATTGTGACATCTACCAATCCGCACTGGGCCCGCGTGGTGGATTATAGCCCACCCCTCTCCTAGAGAGGCCTGAGTCCCTGCAGTGGGAACATTATAGGCTAATGATGCTACCTACCTGATACAGAGTCAAAATGTATGGACCAGCAGATTTGTTTATTGAGGAAAACTTTAAAAAAAAAAAAAGTTTTCCGATGACAGCATCTGCCTAGCCATTTCCCAACTACGCTGGGGTCGGCTTGCAGTCTAACCGGATGCAGCTGAATACCAGTATTTTAAATGGAATGACTGCCTATCTGATCTCCAAGGGGAATACGATACTCGTTGGTAAGACCCAATCATCATCATCGACTTTTAATGTTCCCTCTGCAGGAAGGACTCAGGCCTCCTCTCTAGTAGAGGGTGAGCTATACCACCACGCAGGCTCAGTACGGGTTGGTTATGTCACATGTCTTCGATTTTTTTTTTGTTCAAAGACATGCCGGATTCCTCACGATGTTTTCCTCCACCGTATAGCTCTGTATTATTTTCAAAATCAAAATATTTTAAAAAGGCCAGCAAAAGGTGCACGATTGGGTTTTGTCGTTTCCTTTGGAAAAGAACCGGCAAGAAACTCTATGGGACAGACTCTATACCTCAATGTATAAATAAACTATAACCGACACTACTGTGCGTTGCTATTTTATACCTCACTAGCTGATGCCCGCGGTTTCACCCGCGTGGATGTCGTTCAAATTATATACTAAAACCTTCCTCTTGAATCACTCTATCTATTAAAAAAACCGCATCAAAATCCGTTGCGTAGTTTTAGAGATATAAGCATACAGACAAACAAACAGACAAAATAGCGACTTTGTTTTATACTATGTAAGGAAGACATTTTGTCGATGAAAAGGAAATAAGCATGTTGTTCCTTTTGCTATAACAAATGAATTATTTATTAAGAACTGTGCCTACCTAAAAACGAAGTCTTCAAGTAAAATTAACATTGGTTTGTTCTTTTTAGGGTTCCGTACCTCAAAAGGAAAAAACGGAACCCTTATAGGATCACTTTGTTGTCCGTCTGTCTGTCTGTCAAGACCTTTTTTCTCAGGAACGCGTGGAGGTATCAAGCTGAAATTCATATCAAATACTCAAGTCTATGGTCTCTTGGAGCTGTGAAAAAATCAAACTTCTAAGTCAACGCGATCAAAAGATACTCCCGTTTATGCCGCAAATTTTCGACACTCGCAAGGGAATCAAAACCTACAGGGTACTTCCCGTGAACTCAGAATCTTGAAATTTGGTACGAAGCAACGTCTTATAGCATAGATAAAGGAATAATTACGAAAACCATAAATTTTTAGTTACATCAAGATACTCCCGTTTATGCCGCAAATTTTCGACACTCGCAAGGGAATCAAAACCTACAGGGTACTTCCCGTGAACTCAGAATCTTGAAATTTGGTACGAAGCAACGTCTTATAGCATAGATAAAGGAATAATTACGAAAACCATAAATTTTAAGTTACATCACATAATATATTTTTTTTACGGAACCCTCGGTGCGCGAGTCCGACTCGCACTTGGCCGGTTTTTTTTCTTCTAAACCTGTTTTAATATAAAATTTTCTTTCTCCGTTCCAGTGTATCAAAATAATATTAACGGCAGAATTAAGTCTCTTTGTTTTACTTTTTACTTACAGGAATTCGGCTTTTTTCTAATTATCTTTTATTGTTCTTTATTTTTTTCTCTAATGCCCAGTGTACTATGAAGATTTATGTTTGTCAAACAAGATTTATATACACCCAAAAAGTACTCAGAACCTTAAGACGATGACAATAGCTATTGACTTCTGATGTTTCAGTATTTTTGGACACGCCCACAATTTTTCCGATACCCTAGCGCCATACTACCAAGTAAGAAACAAATAGTCCAGGATCCGCGGTCCATTTTTGCACTTGATTACTATCAAGCTAATTTTGATGAGACGGCGAGACGCCCAACAATTTCCTGCACGAAACTCTCGAATTCTCGATTGTGGTAAGTAATAGGGGTAGCAGGGATAAAATATGTTGGTTTGATGATTCTCAAAAGTGTTAAGTACAAACACTTTTGAGAATCATCAGCTGGGTTTTTTTTGTTAAATCTGATGATAATTATCTAAATTATTTGAAAAAATATGTGTCCTACAAAATGTATGGTTTGATCAAAGAGTCCCCTTCCTTCCTTCCAATATGTATCGATAACGAAGTCATTAAAAATGATTACTTACTAACTGGGTTTTGGGGATTGGATATTTTCTATTAAACCCACTCTTTACAAGTTGCCTACAAGATTCTAAAAATTATATTAAGTGTTTGGCACTTACTCCACGCACCATCAATACTCCTGTACATCATAAACAACAGGCTAATACACTTTCTGGAGCCACAAATTCCAGAAGAGCAAGCAGGTTTTGTTAAAGGCAAAGACACGCGGGAACAAATCCTGAACGTTCGCCAAATTATAGAGAAAAGTCGGGAATTTAACAGCCCTGTATTGATATGTTTCATAGATTATACCAAAGCATTTGATTGCGTGGAGTGGGGCAAGCTGTGGGGGGTTCTTAAAGACATGGGAACGCCTCAACATCTTATTGACATAGTCCGATGCCTCTACCTACACATCAACAACCGCTCTTTCGTCAAAATAGACACCGACTGTTCAAATGCGTTAGGCAGGGATGCATCCTCTCACCTCTGCTCTTCAATATGTACGAAGAGTAATATCATTCAAGACTCTTTAGGGCTGGGACAAGGGGTTTACTGTTGGTGGAAAGTGGATTTCCAATCTGAGGTACACTGATGACACCGTTCTCCTTGCTACAACATTTGGCAACATGAAAGAGATACGGCACAGATTGGAAGTGGAAAGTGGCAAAGTAAGGTTTGCAATAAATAGGCAGAAAACCAAGCTTATGGTGGTAGATCGTGCGGGAAACCTATCGGGCGCCTATAACATCTAAGGCATCTATACTGTGGACAGCTTCGATTAACTGGGCTCCAATATAAGTAATGAAGGTAGCTGCGTCACAGAAATAAAACGGCGGATAGCCATGGCTAAAGATGCTATATTACGCCCCCGGAACATCTGGGAAAAACGTGGTATAAGTTTTAAAACGAAGGCCCGTTTGGTCAGAGCACTAGTTTTCCTGATTTTCCTCCATAGAGTTAATAATAATAATATTTATTTATTTTCAGGCTACTTTGGCCCATAGATAAATACCTTACAGACTAACATACATACGATATAATTGACAGCTTGTGTTAGTAAACAAAACCTTAAAACTATATTAGTATCACTACAGTTGCACTACGTCACTGTGCGATCATGTGGCACTTGCCCGCGGAAGCGTCGAAACACCACCCCCTGCGGCCAAAAGTCCTCTTCCAAGACGAGGTGCAGGTAGCATGTCGGTACTCGCACCACAAACGCCTTAAAGTTGACGTTGCGGCGCGACTCGAGCAGCTGCACTCTCGCCACGTACTTGATCTTCTGGCGCACGTACTCCACGATGTCCTCCGTCGTAGTGGTGTAATGTAGACGGGAGAGGTACAAAGGAGTGTTCGGCTTTGCGGCACGAATATGCACATTGGGCTCCGATGGAGCCGTGCCGCAGCGGTTCTTGATGGTTCGCTGACGGCGCTTCCTCCTCAACACCGTCACGAAACCATCATCAGCCTGGATCGGTTCCTTTTCAGGCACATGCTTCTCGGAAGGAGCATTTTTCCCCACAAGTTAAGACATGGACAATCCAAACAAGAGTAAGACAGAGGATAGACGCATTCGAAATGTGGTGTTTTAGGCGGATTCTCCGAATTCCATGGACGGCCAAACGCACAAATGTGTCTATCCTTTACCAACTCGATATCAAGACTCGATTGTCAACAGTTTGCCTACAGCGTATTTTGCCTTATTTCGGCCACATAATGCAAAGAGGAGATAGCAGCCTTGAAAAGCTGGTCATTGTTGGCAATACCGAAGGCAAGCGACCGCGAGGCCGGTCGCCATTTTACAAATTTGGAAGTGTCTGTCTTCCAAACGATTGGCTTTGAGAAAAAATTGTTTGTTGAACCTCAATGTCATTTTTAAAGACCTGTCTAATGTCTATAGACACCCCACACGTAGGTATAGGTTTGATGAAAAAAAAAATATAGTTTCAGTTCCATGTATGGGGCGACCCCCTAAATCCTTTTTTTTATTTTTGTATAAAAATCGTAAAGCGGTTCACAGAATACTTGTAGAGTTTCAACTGTGTAGTCTCAATAGTTTCCGAATGAAGTGGCTGTGACATACGGGTGGACAGACGGACAAACAGACATGACGAATATATAAGGGTTCCGTTTTTTGCCATTCGGCTACGGACCCCTAAAAAACAGGTGGTTTGTAGTAATTTTTGATGAGCTCGTTATCAATACATGTTGGATTTAGATAATGATCATCAGATAAAAATAAAATAGTAATAGATTTTTGAAAATCATCAAATAAATAATTATAATAATATATAATCAATATATATTTTATCCCTGCTGCCCCTATTACCTACCACAATCGAGAGTTTTCGTATAGGGTAATAATGTTGGCTCACGGAAAATTAGCTTGATAGTAATCAAGTGAAAAAATGTACCGTGGATCCTGGACTAACATTGTGACGCGGTCAATAATAATTTATAGATGAACGGATAGCTGTCAGTGGGGCGCAAAGTGACATACGTCCGTCTAGCACCGCGCCTAAGCGCTCACTGTCGGATTGCATACGTAAGAAAGAGAGCGCGATGACGCAACGCTCGAACTTCTTACAAACCATATAATGATTAATTATAAAATAATAATTTATTAAATAATCAAAAATTAAAAACAACCAAATTTTGTATTTAAATATGATACGTTATTGTTATAAATTTTACCAACGTACGTTCATCAGTAATACAGATATTTTTGTTGGAAGATCATTTTAAGAGGTTAGTTTACCATTTTTTTGTATCGAGAAAACTTTTCAAAAACGTGTTTTGAAAACAACGAAATTATCAGAAATATGTTCAAGATTAACATATATTTTTTCCGCCGTGTCAAACTGTATAGATTTGGCTAAAAAATTGTTCAATACAAGCCTATTTGGCTCTTGTCAGCGCCTTAAATAAAATGTAAGTATACCTGGGTAGGGTGTTTATTTTATTTTGTGTGTGTGTGTGTTCCCGTCGGGGCTGCGGGTTGTTCGAAAGAGATACCGCGGCCTCGGCACAAAGGGCTAAGAAGGAACAAAGGAACAAGGAAGGAAGGACTTCCACTGACTAAAAACCACCTATGTGGTTTTTAGTCAGTGGAAGTCTGACACCGCTCTGCCCAGAGTGGGAGGAGTCATTTGATGATTTACCAGCTTCCAATAAAAAAAAGTATGTAATGTTAAATAAATTGTATTTTAAAACTGTAATTATTAAACCACGACAACGCCAAATAAATATACAATGTGGAACCGTCAGCCCATTGCAACCAACCGGACCATCACAAATCTGAACTGCGTGGGTTTTTGTTGTGTCAAATTCAACAGTTTTTAAAACTTTCTGCATTGAACGCTCTAGCGGAACCGAGGTAAATCCTGTACGGGATGCCACTGCATTCATTCATTGCTTTAATAATTGAAACGTCACTGAAGTTTCAACAACAAGTTAGTCGACAAATTGTTATTGAAATTGGTACTTATTGAATAAACGAAAATTAAATGACACAATTGGGGCAAGCGAATTTCGCTATGTTTTGGGAAAAGTTAGCTCTGGCCCAATTAATACTTTCATTTGATTGTCAAAAGTTTGGAGTTCGTAGTTAAATAATAAAAGCATATGCATCAATTTACAGGTTCAGACACACTTCCCAAGGTCGAAATGACTTTCTTTTTTTGAATAGTAATAACCTGTTTACGGTAAAACTCAACGGAACACACTCAACACTTTGTGCTGATGAAAACCTTGGTTAGTCGAAGGGTCATGGAGATAATTAAGGTAAAGTTATATCATTATAAAAACTACTATTTAGAAAGAGGCTCTTGCGACACCCATTGGAAGGGATGGGGTGATGCTATTATTTGTGTCCGGTAACCACACGGTAGAACACAGTACAGACTGTAGCTACTGTCTAGACTCTAGCCGCCTTATTAATAAAAATAGTTAAACCTGGTTTAACTTACGCTTGGTTTATCTCGCATGCCGTTACTTTCTTTTGAATATGTTTAAAGTGAGACGGCATGCGAGGTAAACCAAGCGTAAGTTAAACCAAGTTTAACTATTTTTATTAATAAGGCGATTAGTGATTGTTACTAAGGGAGGTTGTATCTTAATCATCACGCTTGGCAGGCGTCTTGGCGATCGCAGTACGGTTATTATAAAGGTACGCTGCTACACATTCCCTGGTAAGCCCCTTTGTAACGACACTCACGGGAAGATATGGAATGGTTCTATTCTTTACGTTGGGCACCATATACTTAGTGCTTTATCTACTTTCTATGATAAATTATGTATGACGATTTTACAAATTTATAACAACTTTTTTACACTACACAAGGTCGTTTTTTAATACCTGACAGAAGAAAGAGTCAATAAAACGCAGAAATCGTAGTCTCTTTTAGAATTCAGACATAATCTTGATCAACTCACATACAAGGTATTAATGGCCCCTTCACAAAGCCGTCAACCAAACATTTTGTACATGTAAATTAAAACTCATGTTGTACGGTAAAACTCACTCAAAACATTATGCTGACGAATGCATGGAGGTAATTTAAATAAAGTTATAACCTCAAAAAATAATATTTAAACAAGTTTAAAAATCTAAAACCCGACTACGAATTAAATATTGGTTTTTGCTCTCCAAGACCTTTCATTTGATACCAAACATGTTATGATTAGGTACTTATCTCAATTTAATATTTTTGAGGTAAGTTTTTGACATTTAAATTCCGTCGTGTATATAATAATAAAATAATAATTTATAAAATTTATATAGCCTATGTCACCCGGGCTATTCTTACGAATCTATTGACACCTCATTTATTAAAATCCGTTCAGTATTTTAGGCGCTACGGTGGAACATACATACACCTACATACATACATACATAGACTGCCAAAATCATTACCCTTCCTTTTGGCTTCGCCGTAGTCGGGTAAAAAAGAACCAGTGAAAAAGCTTTGATATCCAATATCTCCGTAACTAGACGGTTCCTAGGTGTAGTTCAAAAATGATTACAATGACAGAAAACAAGTGCATTTTGACTTCGTTACAGGTATTACCTATTGTTTCTGTTATCTATAGGGCATAGATAACAGAAACGTATAGTGCATGTTGGAAACGTACCTGATTCACCACGATGATCTCTTCGCCAGTGGGAAGATACGGCGTGTACTTGCTATCGCCTGAAACAAGTAAAAACGAAATGGGTTAAAACAAATTAAATCTGAAAACTAAAATCATCAATGTGTTATAAAAACTTTTGTCGCATTTTGGTCAATTTCGTAATCATAGTTTAAAAAGGTGTTCGATGTGGTTTTTAGTCAGTAGAAATCTGACACTCCCTTCCGCTCCACCTAGAGCGGGAGGAGTCATTTGATGATTTCACAAACTCCAAAAAAAAAAAAGTATAACTGGTCTCGCGCATTTAGGCTTCCGTACAATCGTAGTAGTTCAAATATTTTCTCAAACATGCTTGGACGTTTGAGCATTATTTTGACAACCTTCTTCGAGATACATCGAAATTGCTGTACTGGCCAGATACATTCGACCAGCGGCCGGCAAAAGTTGTATGAATAGTACATTGTTCACCGAGAGAAGAAAGTGACCGATTACCGTCGAGGGTGTCGTTTAAAGCCCGAAGCCGTAGGCAAGGGCTTTAAAACACCCGAGATCGGGAATCGCACTTTCTCTCGAGTGATACATAGTGCTTTATACTACACCTACGAAGAAAATAAAAAACTAAATTAAAATTCTAATTCAAATTCAAAATGGCGCCAATGGCGTCTGCAATTGTCACATGTTCTTTTTTCAAATTGTTGCAGTTAGTGAATCTGAGCGGGAGAGAAAAGTGTATGAAAATCCATTCTCTCCCGCTCAGATGCGTTTTCTCCCCGCATATTTGTTCGATATGCAATGACGTACTTTCTACCGTAAATTTGATAAAGTATCAAGGTACTTTCCAAGCAGGTGTAGTATAAAATCCATATCTGTCGTGTTTAGCGGCCAAAACTCATATCTGTCGTGTTATTTAAAAATGGAACGATCTTTTACTCTGAACCATAGCAACCAAGGAGGTGACTTATTAAAGGTTTTATTTAAATTTCGAATTGGCTGAACTCTTCAACGCGTGAAAAATTATTGTTGTTTATGTGATTTTGAAAAGTAAATTGTATTTAATTTCCTCGCATTATTTGAGAAAAGTACTATACAAGCCTTGGCCACAACTAGGCATTGATGGACTTAGTAATGTACTATTGTTGCAATAACGGCACATATTTCAACTGTCTTCCTATTACGGAATAATGAGATACAGCCCGCTGACGAAAAGACGGACGGACAGCGGTGGCTAACTAATAGGGTCCCGTTGGTTACCCTTGGGGTATTATACCCTAAAACACACTCACCAAGTTGACTGTACAACGATTTATCTTCTATTATGTCAAGTCTAAAATTAGCTTCTAATTTATTTATTTATTTTATTTATTTATCTAAGGATCTTCAACAAAAGATATACATATAGATAGTGGAAAGCACAAAGTATTGGGTAGGTAATTGAAATAAAAGCTTCTTTTTATAAGCTTTATGTAATATTTACAGCCCACAATTATTTACATTCTCTATATCGCTCGGAGCGGTCGGAGCATTTGGGGATCAAAGACCAACAAAAAGATGAAGAAAAAGGCCTCATGTTAATGAAATCAAAATAATAGAAGGTAATGTTGTTCCTATGGAACTGAACCCGAATTTTCGTGAGTTTAAGTTTTTTTTCCCCTGAATTTAGATATTACCGTCATTAGTATGTTCATCACCAAACATGTGGACATATCGAGTACGCGTCTTCTCGAATGATCTAAACATTTCAATATCAAATACCCTAGATAAATTAAACACAATCTTCCAAGCCGAATGTATCGGTATCACCAGAGCGGTACAAGCAGTTGCAGCCAGAGACGTCAGTGATTTTAAAATAAAGATCATCTCAGACAGTGCATCGGTGCTTCAAGCCCTAAAAAACAACACAATTACCTCTGTCCTAATACTGGAATGCCACAATGCACTCCAATCCATTGCAACCACAAATAGTGTAACCCTGCAATGGATAAAAGGACATAGCAACTCGCTGGGTAACGACGCAGCAGATGAGCTGGCCAAGAGAGGCTCAAGCAATACAGTATTTGGACCGGAACCACTACTGCCCATACCTCAGGCCCAAATAAAAACATGGCTGCGTTCAAGAACCACAGAAAAACACCTCACCGAATGGAGAAACAGTGAAGGATGCAGGCAAACAAAAGATGCAGTTCCGGAGGCATCAATGAAGTTTACTCGCAATCTCATCAAACTTAAAAGGGACAAACTCCGTAAAATCATAGGAATTTTAACGGGTCACTGTTCCCTAAACAAACATCTACATAACATAGGTGTAACAGACAGCCCACTGTGCAGAGGATGCATGGAAGCGGAAGAAACGCCACGGCACGTACTCCTAGAGTGCAGGAGCGTAGCAGATCACCGGGCACAAACTCTACGATCCCCATTAACTCTCCCGGAAGCCTGCAGCAGTCTGGCAAGGCTGCTGCAATTCTGGGACGACCTATGTTGGTTGGAGTAGGTATTTTTAAAACATCACGCACAATGGCCCAATCAAGAGGCTAAGTGCGGATAAAAGCCCCGTTAAACTAACTAACTAACTAAGGGAAGAGACGGAATAAATATCAGACAAATCGTGTAACGCAACAGATATAGTACCTATAAATAAATTACAAAATTCTCTCTGACCAATGTTTTTTTCCAATACAAGATTTTCGTTTCCAAGGGACAATTTTTTTGGTCGGAAATAGCCCATGTCTCGGGAAATTAAACCGTTCGTAGCGTAACGTTTTGTTCATCAATATCGCCACGTGATCCGCGTACGTGACCCGTTTTGTATTTTATTGCTGTTTTGTTCGTACTTAATTTCATGATTTGTCTGTGTTGTGTCTTCTTCATTAAGTGCTGAAATTCTCTGAAAATACACATTACGTGTGGCTTTTCGGCGTAGGAACCTAATTTGAAAAGGCTTTGTAAGGTTGCTTTAAGTAGGCTTTAACTTTATTTGAGATTTTACTTTTTAATTTGAGATTTTCCTTTTTACTGTCAAGGGTGGTTTTGATGAACGTTGCCCCAGCTAGGAATTTCTTCTGTTTCGTGGGTGGTTTTTATCATGTGGTTAGTGTGCCTAACTTATTGTCAGACTTTTTATTCCGCACATGGGCCATGACATAATTTTACATGCCGTCGAGAAATATCTCTCAGGCAAGCTGATTTTCACATGATATTTTCCTTCAACGAAGCAAGTGTTATAATTACAATACGCACGTATTATCGTAATTTTAAAATGTATTGTGATTTTTATTTATTATTGACATTTTATTGATTTTTAATGAGTGTGTACTTGTCGAATGAGCTTTATTATGATGTTGTATTGATTTGAATGATACTTTAATGATTTCTGTGTTTTTTGTGATTTGTGTGATTAGTATAATGGGTATTTTTGCCTGAAATAAAACACATTTTTTTTTAATATCCGAAAAATCAGAGGTACATGATTTGGGTTCAAATTCGAGACCAAAGACTGCAGTACGACGGCCAAACCGCTAGACTATAAATTGCTGCCCTTTATTTTGCTCCTATGATTTTCATTTAAAGCTGGCAATAGTACATTGTAATCTGTGGAAAATGTTGTAGTATATTTGTTAATTTTAATAAGTTTTTAAGGTTGTGTATACTTAATATACTACTGTTTGTTTTCCCAAATGAAATAAATAAATAAATACCGATTCGGAAAACAAAGCCTCATGATTGGTTTACAAACCTAAGTGTGCTTAACTTTTCCTTAATAAACAATGAACTTTCGCACCTTCGCAGTATGGATAAGCTTATCTGAGAGCTTTTACGTAAAATACATTTCTCTCAGCGTCTCAGCGTACTTTTCAATCCATCTTATAACACAAAAGCGGCAATTTCTTTTTTTTCTGTTGTATACCTATAGCAGACATATTTTCCCATTGAAAATTCGTTCTGTAAGTACCTACTTATCTTTCTTTGGTATCTGTTAAAACATATATAAAACATACACAAACATATGTTAAAACATTCCTTTTACAAGAAGCTCGCGCTTCTGCAGTGAATAACCACGAAATGTAAAGTATAAGGTATGATGTAGGTAGGTAAGTGTGGCAGTCACCGTCGACGTCAGGTTTCAAATTGTTTCAGTCGACATGATGATGATGATGATGATGCTATCTAGCCGAATTCGGCCACAGCGACTGCACTCGCTGACTTTCCAAAGATTGTTAAGAGCTTTGTTCTGCTGCTCTCTCGTGTGCTCTTAAGTGGCTAGCATATCCAACTTTGGGCGAAAAGGTACGAGCACAAAGCGGACATGTTAGAACACCATTGATGATATTATAGGGTATAGCTTTAGGTGGCCTAGCTTTAAGGTCATCGCGCTTTGGATCCAATTGCGACCTCCTTTTTAGGGTTCCGTAGTCAACTAGGAACCCTTATAGTTTCGCCATGTCTGTCTGTCCGTCCCTCTGTCCGTCCTCGCTTAATCTCTGTGACCGTTAGCACAAGAAAGCTGAAATTTGGTACTAATATGCAGTATCAATCACGCCGACAAAGTGGTAAAATAAAAATTGGAAAAAAATGTTTTATTAGGGTAGCCCCCAGTAAAAACTGACCACCACGTTTCCGTTTTCCCTTCTGGAGTTCAGAATAGAAGATAAGCTTCGCCATTCTCAGTCGCGCATTTTCGCAGTCTGAAGACATGCCCACGCCACCTTAGCTGGCGCCTCATCAAGTACCTAGGCCTTTGTATTTCTAATACAGTCCGACCATCTGATGTTCATTCAGTCGACATATATAATTATTGCTAGCGACCCACCCCGGCTTCGCACAGGTGCATGTATGTGTATAATAATTATAGGCATGTATACTACATACACCACCTACCACCTTCCACTTGAATCACTTTATCTATAATTTTATTCTAAATCGTACAGCGATTCTAAACGCCCAGACAGCTAGCACTCGGTAACGCATAGTCTAGCTGACTAATCCTTTCACTACGATGCAAGCGGTTCTTCAAAGAGCCACGACCAACGGTCCATCATCCTAGAATCAAATATATCTATCACTGAAAACTGTATCATAATACGTTGCGGAGTTGAAAAGATCGAAGCTTACAAACAGCAGGAGCGACTTAGGGCTCGTATACGGAGACGCGGGGCGTCGCGCGGCGCGTGCAGAAGGCTCGATGCGTGTTTTTTAAAAGCTTTTATTTAACTTGCAATGTTTATTAATTTACTGAGAGGCGGGTCCACCACAACCAACGCTGCATTTTAAACTAACGAGCGAAAAACGCTTCTAGAAAAATCGACGTTTGAAATTGTTAACGTTTTCATACATCGCCAGTGTTTGAATTATAAACGCACAACGCGCCGCGCGACGCCCCGCCTGTACGTAAACATGCACTTACTTCGTTTTATACTATATACCTAAAGGTCATCATCATCATCATTTAAGCCAAAAGACGTCCACGTACCTAAAGGTAATTAATTCATAAGCTACGGCAATGAAAAGTCAATTTGTACAGCAATTAAAAATGGTGATGTGTTTCCTATCATCGTTTCGAATATTTTGGTTCTAAGACATGCCGGTTTCCACACGATGTTTTCCTTTAGTGTTTTGAGAGCAATCCACGCATGTGTAGAACTTTAAGAGCTCAATCACTGTCATGGACGGTGGACCGTCATCTAAAACAACAATTTCTTCAACACGTTCTAGAATAAATCCAAACGTATCCTTGGTAAGTTATAAAAATGCCATTTGTGAAACGCCCGCGATTGAAACACACAATATTCTTGTATTCTGTGTTCAATCTGCTCAAATTTATGGAAACAATATTTCAATTCGATGTATAATTTCTATTGAAAAATTGTGGGCATTTCTAACAGGATACCAGATAATACGTAACGTGCACGTCATTCCACGATAAATAACTGATGGTGTTCTGTGGTTTCTGCCTACCCCTTGGGAAAAGGGCGTGAGTTTATGTATGTATATGTACGAGTAGGTATGCATTCCACGATTGTGTTTTCATCAAGGACGTTATATACCATCTGGACTGTGTACATGCCACTCAAAAGCGTTCCGAGCGAGATTACCTCGAAAGAGAATGTCATCTCTTTCTAATAGGGTGACCAAACATTTTGTATTTACATTTGGGACAGATATAATTATGTGGCTTGGCATTTGTAATAATTAAAAAATCTGACAAAGAAAGATATTTATTCTTAATGGCAAAAAGATGTTCCAATAAATTGGTGGCATACGAATATACACACACCTAACTTAACCTAACCTAACTTAAATATAGGTACTCTAAGGAAACTTACTAATTCTAATAAAACAAAACAATAAAAACATAACAAATACCTATTTATAAACTCTATAATATCTTTATAACACTGATAACTCTTTACTATAACAAAAAACACGACATTTTTCCCTTAAACTTAATAAAAACATAAAAAGTATATCTAGTAACATAATTATTATGACTATACAAACAAAAACCTATCGAAATAAATAAAAAAAAGAGTTATTCAAAATTGCTGACAAAAATAATTAACTCAACGCGCACAAAATATACATAAAATTAAAAGGTCAAATAATAAATTTAAGACAAAATAATCAACCAAACAAAACTAAACATACCAAAAAACACTATTGTCAAAATTCGATATAATAACGAAACTGTATCTGACCCAAAATTATTTTATAGATAAAAATAAATCTATGACTGACTCGGGAATCTCAGTCACTAAACATTTAAACAGACTCAATGTTCATGGCCCCAAGTCTAGCTTAGGATTTATTAAAAAATATCACGGCTTTAAAAAATACAAACACCTACAGTGTTTGTATTTTTTAAAGCCGTGATACGATGGTATTTAAGTACAAAAAATGTTAAGTCTGTTGCATGTGAAATCTGTAGTCCCATCTACATTATTAATTTGAGCATTGGTGAAGGTAGATTTCCGAATGCGCTAAAAAATAACGTAATTTAAGGGTTACCCTCGATTTCTCTGGGATCCGATTCCCATCATTATATCCTAGTTTCCTTACCATTGTACCATCCTTGGGTTAATTCCTTTCCAAGAAAAGAAGTAATCATTAAAATCGGTTGATAAACGACGAAGTTATCCGCGAACACACATAAAAATAATTATAACCATACTGTCGGATTGAGAAACCTTCTCCTTCTTTGAAGTCGGTTAAAATATGTTTTATATCGGTGGTGAAATGTGACTGTATTATGTATACCTCTGTCTAACCCTTCGGGAATTACAGGTGTGATGTTGAGAATATGATTTCAAAATATTAATAAGAATGACTATGTTTTTTTAGTTTTGGATAAGTTGGATTTGATTTAAGACCAAAATGGAAAAGTTTAAAAAAAGTAAAGAAAGAATTCAAATGTTTGTTTTGGTTATGTTTGAGATTATAATAAGATGAGATATGAGATTTTAAATACCGATATTGATTATAGGAAAGGGGTATTATATACAAAAATTTCATGATTCCCGTTTATAGATCTTGAACATAGTCACCCTAGTCGTTATTTGTAAACAAAGTTAAAAAAACTTGCCTGAAAAATGAAATCCCACATCCTGGATACCCCTCACTTTTACAACCCTTCACACAACACCATTTCACCATATTTGAAGACAAATATTTCGCATAGACAATTAGAAACACTTGAAAAAGGAAAATTATTATTTCAACACGAAAATATTTCCGCCATATTTTTTACGTTTTTTTTTAAATGGCTATACAGTTTTTATGAATTTTGGCTCTAATAAATTTTAATTCGCAAGTATTTATTATTGAAAATGAAGTATTTGAATATTAAATTAATACCGTTAAATTTTATGGGCTAGTTTAGTTAAATAAGTGATTTTCGATTACTATACATATTTCTGTTTTTTTTCACTGGCAATTGCAAGACAAGGACAGACAAATCCTTGAATTTTGTCTCGCTCTTAAGTTTTGCTCCCCCTTTGAAAAATCGTAGGGAAATTATAGTAATACAAACTCTATTTGTTTGACATAAAGTTTATTTTTAAACGGCATTTTCAGCCAAGGTCAACCTTCGTTGTACCCGCCTGGTTTTCATTTGATCCCGATCTAGTTTGGGTTGCAAAACATTCTGTGTTTGCTTCGATTATGTATGGAAAAACTTTGAGACTGTATAGTTTCATCGATGGCTGTAACATACATAAGCTCCCGCTCTTTTCCCAGGGGGGTAGGCAGAAATCACAGATCGCAACTTGCTTCGATCCTGGTACTCCTTTTGTCTCGTCCAAATTCACACATCTGCTCATATACGCTCGCTGATTACGAGTACTGAGCATTTTTCCCATCTGAAGAACGTCACTAATAAGGTCAGTGTGTGGCCGTAACGATTTAGAAAAATCATCATCAGCCTATTGCAATCCACTGCTGGATATAGGCCTCTTTAATCTTACGCCTCTCAACTCGATTTTCGGCAACTGTCATCCAGTTGTTACCAGCCGCTCTGCGAAGATCATCGCTCCACCGAGCCTGCGGGCGTCCCATCTTACGCTTGCTTTTTAGAAAAATATTTTATGTTTAAAATAGTGTTTTATACCCATTACTTTTTACTAATCACAACACACGCGAGGAAGCCAAAAGGCCTTTTTTTTTTTGTGGGTGGAAAATCATCAAATGGTCCCCCCCGCTCTTGGGCAGTGCGAAGGGGCGTGTCAGACTTCTACTGACTAAAAACCGAACCCATGTTCCTTCTTTGCCCTTGCGCCGAGGCCACGTCATCTAGTACAAAAATCCGCGGCCCCAACGGGCAAGCCAGCAGGCCTGAAAGACATTTCTCGATGGCTTGTAAAGCCAAGTTAGAAGCCCATGACCGGCATAAACTCCACATAATATCTGACACCTACCAGTGTATGATCTAATCGGTACTACCAGATAAAGAAAGAAAAAGGCATTTTTCAAGTCATCTGTGAGGTATCATAAATGTTTTACGTGTTCAAGGAAATCCAAATCGTTTAATCAAGAAAGTAATACGCTTTACACATCTTTTCAGATTATTCCATGTTACAGAAATTATTAGTAAAATTAATTGCAGCCTTATTCCTCCCACTGGTTAGTATAAACCTTCTCCCTCACGTGCGCCATGTTTCTTTAGTCAAGTCACATCTAAGGCCGCTTTCACATTAGTCCGTTAGCTCCTGGAAACTTCTGGATTTATATTAAACTAGCTTTTGCCCGCGACTTCGTTCGCGTGGAATAGTGACTTCCGGCAGATTTTTGGTTTATCTCGCGAAAAAAAAAAAAAAACTATCCTATGTCCTTTCTCAAGTTCCAAACTATGTCTGTACCAAATTTCATCAAAATCCGTTCAGCCGTTTAGGCGTGAAAGAGTAACAGACAGACAGACAGAGTTACTTTCGCATTTATAATATTAATAATAAGTATGGATTTTTCGTGAAGTTCTAGTTGTTCGGGTGATTGTTCAGGTTAAGCGACACACACGTACTGAGTTCCCTTTGAGCCTCGGAGAGCACGTTAAGCTGCTGGTCCCGGCTATCATTTTTTGTAGAGCTTTGACATTCGTTACAGGTAGTAAGTGGTCTGAAAGTTTGACAATCAGTCTTTCCAAAGGGTATCGTATCACTTAGTACTAACTGGGTTGTGGAAGTCAGGCCGTTAATGAAGCCTTGTCAGTCTGTTCGTAGACCATAAACATTTATAACAGGTGTAAAATCACATCTCCTACCGAAGCCGAGAGCCTTGTAGTTTTTATTTTATTTTATTTATTAGGGAAAACAAACAATTAAGACTTACATAGAAACATAGGATACAGAAATAATACAAATGTGAAATCAACCACGTTTTCCACAGATACAATAATGAGACAAGTTTGGTAAATTTTAACACTAGCGTTGTAAACAATAAAAAGATGAACATAACATAAAAATAAACCACATAATAATATCCTACAAGTTACGCAGATATGGAAGATCAAAGTTCCATGGGTACCTATCATGAAGCTGAGTGCTTTATTTATCTTAAAATTTTATAGAAAACGCTCAAACGCTTGTGTTCGGAGTTTCATGGGACAATTTTATTGAGTTCTTAGAGGCGATGAGCAGAATGATAACAAAAAAAAACGAAAAAACGCCACTCGCACTTGAATTGCCTATTTTCCTTTGAAATATTTTCTTTTTCGTTTATGAAGGACATGATATTCGTCATCATGTTTATGGCTATACCCATCACGCTCACAACAACGATATTGCACGATGTAATATGGTACGAGTTTTATTAGTTGGTCTGTGTATTTGTTGGTTATTGTGGATGAAATGCGTATTTCAAGTTCTTTTTGGAAAATGGTTATATTAATACTCAAAAGCTGTAACGCAGTTTATAGTGGTCAGAGGTTTGATTGAAATATTATGTTGGCTTACATTAAACGGCAATTTGGTCTGTTTGCTTGTTCATTGTGGTCGAAGTTTACTAACAATCTATGTAATTTGAAATAAATGATGATAGATAAAATATAATTAGGTTAATACTTATTCATGTCAGAGGCCCTTGAGGTGGTTTATAAACTACATCACTAGGGTGTGTAGGGTCGTTAAAGCTTACTGCCCACACGATAAGATGAAGAAGAAGGACTTATGAACTAAGGGTTAAAAGTGGATGAGGTATAGGGTTCTTTGTATGAGAATTCAATCACACCCCCTGGGGATCGAACCTGGTTGTGAACTATGTTTAAGGGTCGAGAGGACACTAATAAACAAATTTTTAAGGGGTCGAAGGACTGAGAGTAGACTAAACGAAAAATTTAAACAAAATCCGATAAAGAAGCAATATTTTTATAATAATATTACGCGCAAAAGGTCGCGGCACAGCTAGTTTATTAAAAATTATCTCGAGCTTGCTGAAATTATTATATTGCATCTTCCTTGCCTCAACGAGTTCTGCTAGATTGGTCGGAAGTTTGGTATTAAGGCCCACTTGAATCACAAATTCGCAACTCATTCAATGCCTTTAGCGATAAACAGATCAAAACCTGGTTGTATTAAACTCTTCGTCGGCTTCAACTGACTCGATGGTTGCGACTGCAGATTCGATTTCCTGGTTATTAGGGTTTTCATCAAGAATTTATAAGTAGCAGCCGCGGAGACTGGAATTGGTCCTAGTTGGCGCTAAGCATTTGTGGTGCAAATAGGGGATCCGACAAAAAAAAAACTAATTAGTCCGTCAGATTGATTTCCAAAAATTATTGGACACGTATATTTTCTTTTTTCACGTAAACTTAAAATGAAGACGATACAGTGCTTCGAAAACTCGTGTGACGTCATATGATAGTACATTTTGACGACATAAGTGACGTTTCAAGCCCCACTCCAAGATCTTTGACACGTTTTATCCTCGCCATTTTTTATTGATTTGATAAAACAAAAAACACGCATTCAATATTTTAATATACATAATTCGCCCACCCATGTTCATAAACAATTTTAAACACGACACGACACAAAACCTTCTAGAAGTTTTATCTAGCTTTAAGTATTAGGTTATAAACGTGCGCATATATAAAAACTTTTTAACAAAAAATAAAACCGACTTCAAAAAAAAAGTCAAAAATAAATCAGTTTCTGAAGTCGGTGACTTTTGTTTGTTTGATTTAATTTTTTTGTCACCGACTTCAGAAACTGGTTTATTTTTGACTTTTTTTTTGAAGTCGGTTTTATTTTTTGTTAAAAAGTTTTTATTTTTCACTTTTTAGTGGTTCACCTAATGTGGACAATGTAGTATTTTTTTTGAGTTTTGTTGATTTTTCAAAAACCGCTTGTCCGATTTCGATAAAAAAAATATGGGACCATTTGGGAAGTATACCCTTTCCAACAAAAAAAGAATTTTTCAAATCGGTTAGCAAGTGACGGAGTTATGCCCGAACAAACATAAAAAAAAAAAATAACAAACATCCGAATTGAGAACCTCCTTCTTTTTTTAGAAGTCGGTTAAAAAGACAAAACGTAAATGTTATAATATTCAACAACATAATTATATTTATTTATATATATTCGACAAAACGGATATATTCTTCATTTTATAAATCCACTCTGTACCAAATTCTTTTCGTGATAAAAAAAACTGAAAGTTTGTATGGAAAATCATCATTTTTGATATTTATCGACAATCACGCGGGCGGATGAGCGAGCAAAATTAAACAAGAACGCCTGCCTACAAATTAATTAGTTCAACACGTATCTTCACATCTCCGGTTACTTAATTAGAACTTGAGTGTGTTAAACTTCTTATACTTTATGATAACTTTTAATCACGGACCAAAGATCTTAGATACAGTACTATACGATCAAAGATCTTCGATATTCCGATCAATACAGGTGTTTTCATTTATCTTGTAACGAATATTTACTTATTTTTCATTTTTTCCTTGTCTACAATATTTATTAGATATTTATTTAAATAGCCGCCCATGGATCCGTGAATTGGGTTTACATACCGTCACGACATATCTATCAGCCATGCTGGTTGTGCTAGTTGTGGTTGCCGGAAGACGTTGCGTTGGAAGGCCTCCCACTAGGTGGACCGATGACCTGGTGAAGGTTGCGAGTATCCGCCGGATGCGAGACGCACGGGACCGGTCAATGTGGCGACACTTATAGGGGAGGCCTATGTCCAGCAGTGGACGTCTTTCGGCTGAAATGATGATGATGATGATGCTGGTTGTGTCATCATCATCCACAACTAGAAATCACGCACTGCCGCCGGGTATAGACCTCTCTTTTCTTGTGCCAATCTCCACGGTCCTGTGCCAGCCTCATTCAAGTTTTTCCCCCGATAGGACTGAAAAATAAGAGGTGCGTGGGTTTGTTTGGTGGAGAGCAGTGGTGGCTCAGTGGTAGCGGCTCCGACTTACGAACAGTGACTCGTGGGTTCGAACCCAGTCAGGCGCATTACTTTTTGTAATTTATTTCATCACCACTGCTCTCAAAACGGTGAAGGAAAACATCGCGAGGAAACCGGCATGTCGTAGAACCAAAAATTCGAAGACATGCGACATCTACCAATCCGCACTGGGCCCGCGTGGTAGATTATAGCCCATCCCTCTCCTAGAGAGGAGGCCTGTGTCCCTGCAGTGGGAACATTATAGGCTGATGATGATGATGCTTCGCATTGTTTTTAATATTTGACTTTAAATAACCCTCGTTTTGGGCTTCGCTGCAGTCGAGTAAAATCAACTTATTCCAGGAATTAGATAACGTGGAATGATGCGAACAGACACTTTTTATACTCCCTATTTAAGGCGGGGTTACCCCGATAAACGTCGTCAACAATAGCGTTTTACTCGTACATGGAACGGATTTAAATTTTGAAAAAAATGTATTACATAGTTGACTCTTTGATCATGATATGTCGGGTATGCGATACACGATTACTTACACTTCACTGCATCCAATTAAATCGCAAAGACATGTCCAAATGATTGGTAAATAATCGTTTTACTTGAGTTATATTAGGCTTTGAAAAATGAAACTTATATCATAATAAAGGTCGTAAAAAATGTGTATTATCTCGGGTCACATAATGTATAATTTCTTTATCATTTTTCTCCAAGAAGAAAAAACAGTCAAAATTTCGGCATTATATCGCTCGCGCGGCAGGGCGGGGGTCGACGTCGTGCGTACATAAAAACTAAGTAGGGAAACCTCGCCTTAACCCTAGTTCTGTGCGAAGTTACTTAGCTTAACTAAAATACTTGTATATCGGATGCGGTCGTTAGTACAGACGTAAAATGAATCGCCAGCGGTCCAGTGGTAAGATCACGCGACCTACGCCACACCACATTAAAATTCATCAAATCTAGTTCGCCATTATTTACCCTTTAGATGCATTTGCTCCATGGTGTAAACGCACCCACAATTCAGGAAAAATACCTAGCGGGAGAAAGCTTATAAACCGGCCAAGTGCATGTTGGACCACGCACAATGCAGGGTTCCGTAGTTGGCCCATCAAAATAAATGACGTGTGACTCCCCTTGGTTATCACTTTTTTTGGACAACTCACTAACGATGTCAGATTAGTTATACTCTCTGAGCTGCCCTAAGTAAAGAAAATTAAATGATGAAAAACCCAATTATCTTTTACAAGCCGAAATAGATACAGTCAATTAAGTTCCATAATTAAAGTTTATATAGGTTACGTAATTTTTACCAACGATCTTTTATTCAAGAAACTCTCTTGCTTTAAAGAGGACGACACGTAAATTATATTTCACTAAGGGCCGGTTTCACCACTTGCTGATAAAGTCCCGGATAGCCTATCAGGAACTTATCTGCCAGATAAACTACAATTTTTGATAGCATTATCTGTCAGATAACTATCTGACACTTTATCCGTAACCGGTGAAACCGGCCCTTAGACTTTCATTTACGTAGAAGTTATCTTTAAATATATAAAATCATATTTGTACACGATAACCTCCGAAACAACCCAACTGACTTGCAATTAAAAGTGTGAATAAGTATGGTTGGTCCCGGCTATAAATTGCGCATAGTTTGACAATCGTTGCAGGTAGTCAGTGACCTGAAAGTGTTTGACAATCGTTGCAGGTAGTCAGTGACCTGAAAGTTTCAACCAGTTTGTACTACCAGTCTTACCAACGGGTATCGTTTTACCCAGTACTAATTGAGTTGTGGAGGTCAGTATCAGTATGCATTCGCTCCATGTAAAACACTGGTATTCAGCTGCATGCGTTTAGACTGGAAGCCAACCTCAACGTACTTTTAAATAGCTAGGCAGGTGATGATAATTAGAATGGTTGTTTCCCCATAAAAGATGGGGTAGTTGTCGACCTCGAAGATGGTGATGAGTGCAAAGCCGGGTGCAGGGTCGCTAGTAGGTATTATATTCAGGATGAATTCATCAAGGAACGACTTTGAGTAGAACTGCCTTTGAGGCAAAGCCAGCCAATCACTTAGGCTGTCTCTGTTGAGTAAATACTCAGAAATACCAGTATTTGTGTGTAAATGTTTCTAAAGGAATTCATAGAGTTGAGTACCATAAACTAGTTAGTTTTAACAAAAGCAATCGTACTTTTCCAAGTATGAAAGCACTTTGACTTGCTGCGGTTATTAAAGAAGCAATATAAATGTTATAATCTATATTTTTCGTACTTTTTGAGAGAGCTATCAGAAAGTTGGCAACGACGCAAATTTTGTTGTTTAATATTTTATTCAATGCTCTTGAATGAGAGTTCTTACGCTTACTTGGTCCTTGGTGGTTCTTAGTCGTTTTCTAATATTGCTTCGAGTCGCTATATAGTCTCCCAACAATTGTATTTTTACATAACAATCCCGTGTTATTCCATTTTGGAGAAAAAATCATTTGTAAGTTTATCCCATAATTGGAAAGTACGATTTGAAATGTCGAAACATTAAATGAACCAATCATTTAATGTTTCGACATTTCAGAGAGAAAATATAGAAATGTTTTTGAAATTGCAATAACAACGCTGAAGGCTGTTTTATATAAACTGTCAATTAAAAATGGAAAACCGTTTTGTTGATGTATCATCACTAGATACGTATTTTTTGTTTCTGTTTTCCATGATATTACACGGGATTGGCGGCTGCCAATTCTGTTGGCTAACAGAATGGATTTTTATAGTTTTAGGCAATGAGTTACGTAAGCATGTTGGATAGAATAGCGAATTCTTTGACCAAAATAAAGACAGTCTTCTGGACACTGGAAGATTCGACCAACCACTTATAGTGACGTCCCGAAATCCTAAGTGGCCTTCCATCCACTCGGAGCTCTAGTGCTTCAAACTCAAACGGCGCAAACATATGACTACCAATGAGTCATCATCTTCAAACCCTTGGTCCAATAAGACTAAGGGTTGGCACAATACGTTCTTCCACTCCCTGTCAGCCGTCACTCTAACATTCACTTCTTTTTCTTTTTTTATTTGTTTTGCCTTGTGTTAAACCAATAATACTTTTTCTTTGTCTCTTTCCTTGCTGTCATTCATCACTCCTCATAAAATCCACTCATCTTCCGATGTAAAATATCCTTGACACCTGTGTACCGCACTACCGCCTGAAACGTGCAGAAAGAGAATGTAAACAGATACAATGGGTGTGGAAACATCCTCCTTTTGTATCCAACACCACAAGCCTGGGCTTAGTACACTGTAATGTATCTGTAATCCGAACCGCACTATTGACAAACGGATCAGTCTGGGTATAAAGGCCCTTGAACACATTTTCCGTTTCGTATCGGACGGATCATGTTAAACAGATAGTAGCACCTACTTAACTAGACTCTCTTACCTAGTGGGTTCCGTACCTCAAAAGGAAAAAACGTAACCCTTATAGGATCACTTGTGTGTCTGTCTGTCTATCCGACCATCCCCCCCCCCCCCTATCTCTGAAACTACTGAGCCTAAAATTCTGAAAAAATACAGAAAATCTATAGTTCAACACTTTTAGATTACAGGAATACCTATAAGAAGTCATGGTGCACTTGGCCAGTTTTTTTTTAAGGCGCAATTTACTAACACATAGGTACTATAGTATGCGGCGGTGACCTCTCGCGTCCGGCCCTGGTGCAAGCCATGGTCCGGGGCGAGGAGGAATGGGACGCCGTCGCCTCCTTCTGCGAAGCAATGATGCTAGCGAAGGAGGTGGCGGAACGAGAGAGGGAGCGATCCTCTCAACGTCCCAGCCTCCGCGGAAGGCGCGGAAGGCGCTCTGGGCGTCGGGGGCCACGTGATGGCTTCCGGCCACCGTAGACGCGGGCCTGTGGACGGTGAGTAATGGGCTAGCTCGCCGTCCGGCCGTCGTCATGACGGCAACAGACCGTGTCGGCGGCGCGTTCGTGTTCCACGCGCGCCTCAAAGAGATGTCAGCAAGGAGGGGCCCGCAAGGGCCGACGCCCGTCGGGGCCGCGGTATTTTGTACTAGATTACGTGGCCTCGGCGCAAGGGCAAAGAAGGAACATGGGTTCGGTTTTTAGTCAGTAGAAGTCTGACACTCCCCTTCGCTCTGCCCAAAAAAAAAAAAAGGTACCTACTATAGTCTACATTTATGTACGATTTGGAGTACGTCACTGAAGGCATAATAAACGTGACCACTACTGAGCACAAATCATCATCATCATTTATCCTGCACTTATCTCAATTTATTTTCTTCTTCCACACTTCTCTATTATCCGTCATATCATCAAGCACCTCCTTTCTTGCCGTATCATCCGTCACTCAGTTCATCCATCTTTTCTGTCAGCAACATTTATATAATTCCAACGTTTCATCACTATGTTTTTAAAAGAACCGATTACCACACAGTTTTACAGTCACTGGTGCCACTTTCACACGTCCTTTTATATACCTACGTATTTCTCATTTTATTAATTCGTATAACACCACAAAACCCCTTCGTATTTTCGTCACAGTCTAACGTGAGAAAGTCACATTAGGGATGAATGGTTCATACAAGACAATTTGAATATTCTTTGTGCGATTGTCAATGTAGTTTGACTTCGTTGTACAATAATGGATCATTCGTTTTTTAAAACCCGCTTTTGGTTTTACGTTTCCATGTTAATTGCTTAAATTTTTTTAGGGTGGGTGCTAGGTGGTGAATTTGCTACTTCTTCTTCAAAACTCTCCCATCAGCGGGAACGATAATTGAAAAATAACATAAGGTGCATGCCTCTAGCCACTAAAAAGCTTTTTTTTTGAAATCATCAAATGACTCCTCAAGCTCAGGGGGTCTAAAACGGCCACTTTGGCAGATCATAATATGAATTGCGTTAAAAAGCGTAAAATGGACCGTTTCATTATTTATTATAATAACTGCGTCCGTAACAATTTAGTAAAATACATCATATTAGGAAAATAATATGAATTGCGTTAACATTCGTAAATAAATAGTCACAGACGCAGTTTTTATTATGAAAGGTCCATTTTACGCTTTTAAACGCAATTCACATTATGATCTGCAAAAGTGGCCATTTTAGACCCCCTGGTCGGAGCTGCGGTAATATTTCTTGACAACGTGAGGTTAATTCAGATTCTAAATAACAAAAAGCCGTTAATTTCAAGGAGAGGTTGTTCGGGAAACTACCTTTTTTTTTGGTGGGTGGGAATCATCAAATGACTCCTTCCGCTCTGGGCAAAGCGGTAGGGAATGTCCGACTTCTACTGACTAACACCACCCATGTTCCTTCTTAGCCCTTTGTGTATCTCTTTCGAAAAACCCGCAGCCCAGATGGACACTGGATTTAGCTGACTTCTAGTATTTTACATGGTGCGACCCTACTTGACCTCGGAAAAAAAAAAAACAAGTTATTGTGTAAGACAGGCTGAAAGGATTATGAACTACAGACTATACCCTAAAGAAAAACCAGCCAAGTGCGCGTCGAACACAAAATATGATGATTAGGATAAAAAAAGTTTAATGGCACTTTAAATTATGGATAAAAAAGTTAGGTGACACAATAAAGAACAGTAATGAAGATACGCTAAATTTTTTATTCAAAATTATATTTTGCCTCTTTGTCGACGTAACTTATGTCTATATTCATGCCAAATTACATTTTTCTAACGGCTTTGAGCTATAGTGCAAACAGATGGATGGGCAGACAGACAGACGTACATCGCGATCGAGTCAACAAGGAACTCTTATAGGTTCCTTGTTGACTACGGAACCCTAAGAACAAATTAAAAAACGCCTTAACCACGACTCAACCTTGGCAAAGTTTTGCTCAATGCTCAATCTTGAAGGTCAACCAGTGCGGCTTCTATCATTGAGCTACGAGACAGGTAACACGTTTCCCAAATTAATTCCACCAATTTTGAAACATAATTTCATTTTGGAATTAATTTACACATCAATTTTGAACCATAATTTCATTTTGAAATTAATTTAGCCATCAATTTTGAACCATAATTACATTTTGAACTCCAATCAAACTGAGCTCCAACGTCTAAAACACAAGATAGACATTCTATTAATTGACCTCATGTAATCAAGTTTCCATAAAGCCCTCCGTATAGCGTGCAATATCGTACAATACTTGTTAATGTTATCAACGTGACAATAGCACGACTTACCGTCAATTTAACACAATGGTTTAATCAACAACCAAGTTGTAAAGGACAGAACATGACACACGGCAGAGCGGCCTTTGTCCACTTTATGACATTTCTGGCACCTTTTACTGTTGGGACAAAGGCATCACCTCTATGACAGGCGAGAGGAGTGTAATCCCTCAGTAAGGCCCAGTGCGTTTTCAGTATGCGACATCTCCAATTACATTTCCCGTCAGAGTACTGTGCACTCAGGCGGCATAGTACGGCTACAATCAACTCAGGCCTACATCAAACGGTCGTGGTCACCCTAGTCAGATGATATCAAAATGCGATTAACCTGGCATCCCAGTCCACTAATAAAATCATGTTGTAGTGGAGGCCCCCGTGATCGTTATTTCATGAAATGGTCAAACAAATCATGAAGTTATCAATTCTAAGATCAGGGGGTCTAAAATGGATGGAGATAAAATTATTTAGTAAGAATTACGTTATTTTTCGTAAAAATGGTGACCATTTATAATATAAACTGCATCAGTGACTATTTTAAGAATTTTAACATGATTCATGATATTATCGTATTGTGATTCTATCACAACGGCAATTTTAGACCCCTGACCACGACAGGTACCTGGATATAAAACCACCACCAACTAACACAGTCAATGTGGCTAACTTTGAAGAAGGAGATATCATAAAACAGATTACAGTAACTGAAATTCAGATAAATGTCTAAAAAGTGGTTTAGTTAGGTTGTTTTACTAAGTTTATTCAAGAATCAAAGTACGTGTCACCTATTTTATATTCAAGTCAAGGAAGCTCTCGTCCTTGGAAAAAAAAACTCAACCTTATTTCGTCAAGTGTCAAGCTTTGTATAAAAGGTGTAAAATGTTAGTGTTTATTCCATATAGCACGCGAGCTTGGAGTTCCGCCATTAAATATGATTTTATGGAGCAAACAGTTTGAACTGACGGCCTCATACTGCCTTCTCATTGGATATAGTAGCTTTAGTGTGTTTGTTTAAGAATGTACGGATCTTTTGGCACGTTGGGCGTTAGAAGCCGGAAGCCGAAGTGTAGCGCTTTCAAGACAGCCAGCCGTTCTCGTTACAGCCAACAAGGGCTGCGTCACTCACTTCACTTCACACACACCATCAGTTCATTAAGCTCATTTTACTTTAAATACCTTTCGGACAATACAGTAGTGTTTCAGTACTTTACTTCTTTCATTTCCGCACCCTCATCTAAAAGTAATATATGGTCCACCAAGGGATCATACATTCTTTTTGGAACTATATAACTATCATTATATAGTATTTATTTGTTTGTTTGGTTCATTTAATGTTTCGACATTTCAGAGAGAAAATATATAAATGTTTTTGAAATTGCAATAACAACGCTGAAGGCTGTTTTATATAAACTGTCAATTTAAAATGGAAAACCGTTTTGTTGATGTATCACCACGATACGTATTTTTTGTTTTTGTTTTCCATGATATAACACGGGATTGGCGGCTGCCAATTCTGTTGGCTAACAGAATGGATTTTTATAGTTTTAGGCAATGAGTTACGTAAGCATGTTGGATAGAATAGCGAATGCTTTGACGAAAATTAAGACAGTCTTCTGGACACTTTAAGATTCGACCAACCACTTAGTGACGTCCCGAAATCCTAAGTGGCCTTCCATCCACTAGGAGCTCTAGTGCTTCAAACTCAAACGGCGCAAACATATGACTACCAATGAGTCGTCATCTTCAAACCCTTGGTCCAATAAGACTAAGGGTTGGCACAATACGTTCTTCCACTCCCTGTCAGCCGTCACTCTAACATTCACTTCTTTTTCTTTTTTTATTTGTTTTGCCCTGTGTTAAACCAATCATACTTTTTCTTTGTCTCTTTCCTTGCTGTCATTCATCACTCCTCATAAAATCCACTCATCTTCCGATGTTAAATATCCTTGACACCTGTGTACCGCACTACCGCCTGAAACGTGCAGAAAGAGAATGTAAACAGATACAATGGGTGTGGAAACATCCCCCTTTTGTATCCAACACCACAAGCCTGGGCTTAGTACACTGTAATGTATCTGTAATCTGAACCGCACTATTGACAAACGGATCAGTCTGGGTATAAAGGCCCTTGAACACATTTTCCGTTTCGTATCGAACGGATCATGTTAAACAGATAGTAGCACCTACTTAACTAGACTCTACACAGGTACTATAGTATATCATCTGTATCAAAATGTTTTGTTATGCCAACTGGAGTCCCCTGTTTATCTACATTTATGTACGACTAGCTTTTGCCAGCGGCTTCGCCCGCGTGGATGTCGGAAAATATAAAAAATGACGATTTTTCATACTAACTTTCATTCCCTATTTAACTCCCTTATGGGTTGAATTTCAAAAAATCCTTCCTTATTCCTTGTCTACGTTATAAAGGAAACCTCTGTGCAAAATTTCAGCTTTGTAGGTCTATAAGGGTTTGGGCTGGGCGTTGATGAGTCAGTCAGTCAGTGTCAGGACTTCTCTTTTTATTTATATAGATTTGAAGTATAGTCGACCAAGAAATTGGTTTACCACTCTAAGGTTGAATATCATTTGCACCACAGAACAGAAAAAAATTTACAAAACATCAAGTGCTATTTTCACGTCAGAATCTGTCAATCTGTCATCCTTAGCGAATAATTATGTTACTGGGAGATGTCATCAAAAATGGTAAACCAATTTCTTGGTCGACTATACGTCACTGAAGGCATAATAAACGTGACCACTACTGAGCCCAAATCATCATCATCATTTATCCTGCACTTATCTCAATTTATTGTCTTCTTCCACACTTCTCTATTATCCGTCATATCATCAAGCACCTCTTTTCTTGCCGTATCATCCGTCACTCAGTTCATCCATCTTTTCTGTCAGCAACATTTATATAATTCAAACGTTTCATCACTATGTTTTTAAAAGAACCGATTACCACACAACTTTACCGTCACTGGAGCCACTTTCACACGTCCTTTTATATACCTACGTATTTCTCATTTTATTAATTCGTGTAACACCACAAAACCCCTTCGTATTTTCGTCACAGTCTAACGTGAGAAAGTCACGTTAGGGATGAATGGTTCATACAAGACAGCAACGATTTTTTTCATTTTTAACCGACTTCTAAAAAAGAAGGAGGTTCTCAATTCGGTTTTTGTTTTTTTTTTTTATGTTTGTTCGGGCATAACTCCGTCGCTTGCTAATCGATTTGAAAAAATCTTTTTTTGTTGGAAAGGGTATACTTCCCAAATGGTCCCATAATTTGTTTATCGAAATCGGACAAGCGGTTTTTGAAAAATCAACAAAAATACTACATTGTCCACATTAGGTGAACCACTAAAAAGTGAAAAATAAAAGCTTTTTAACAAAAAATAAAACCGACTTCAAAAAAAAAGTCAAAAATAAATCAGTTTCTGAAGTCGGTGACAAAAAAATGAAATCAAACAAACAAAAGTCACCGACTTCAGAAACTGATTTATTTTTGACTTTTTTTTTGAAGTCGGTTTTATTTTTTGTTAAAAAGTTTTTTACTGTTATGGTTTGCATATAAACTTAATTTTTATTTAATTAAAAACCATTATTTTTGTTCGGTGATTAATTAAATTCTCATTAAATTTTAATAAGGTTCTCAACGACACATAAGTAATGCATTATTTGTGTTTAATAAATCTATACACTCGTCTATAACTGTATTGGACGTATCTCATTAACTTGATATTAGGTATTAAATAGTTGGTGCGCCAAATAAATAAAACAAATAACTCGCGGTGTGACTTGCCGCTAACGTTAACCCCCGTTTGGTTAACTTGTTGCTTCCACCGACTCAACAAGGTTACAAGCGTCTTTGACGGCGATATTTTCATTACAAACATAACGAGAACGACCGTTCTGCAGGACGCTTTGACAAAGATTGTGTCTATATTAAATTGTGTAGTGTAACTGGTTGCTTCTCAACTGTATCTAAATTTTCAATTTGAATATTCTTTGTGCGATTGTCAAATGTAGTTTGACTTCGTTGTACAATAATGGATCATTTTTAAATCAATTTAAAACCCGCTTTTGGTTTTACGTTTCCATGTTAATTGCTTAATTTTTTTTTAGGGTGGGTGCTAGGTGGTGAATTTGCTACTTCTTCTTTACCAAAACTCTCTCATCAGCGGGAACGATAATTGAAAAATAACTTAAGGTGCATGCCTCTAGCTACTAAAAAGCCTTTTTTTGGGAATCATCAAATGACTCCGCCCGCTCTGGTCGGAGCTGCGGTAATATTTCTTGACAACGTGAGGTTAATTCAGATTCTAAAAAACGCCTTAACCACGACTCAACCTTGGCAAAGCTTTGCTCAATGCTCAATCTTGAAGGTCAACCAGTGCGGCTTCTATCATTGAGCTACAAGACACGTAACACGTTTCCCAATTTAATTCCACCAATTTTGAAACATAATTTCATTTTGGAATTAATTTACACATCAATTTTGAACCATAATTTCATTTTGGAATTAATTTAGCCATCAATTTTGAACCATAATTACATTTTGAACTCCAATCAAACTGAGCTCCAACGTCTAAAACACAAGATTGACATTCTATTATTTGACCGCGTGTAATCAAGTTTCCATAAAGCCCTCCGTTTAGTGTGCAATATCGTACAATATTGGTAATGTTATCAACGTGACAATAGCACGACTTACCGTGAATTTAACACATGGTTTAATCAACAACCAAGTTGTAAAGGACAGAACATGACACACGGCAGAGCGGCCTTTGTCCACTTTATGACATTTCTGCCACCTTTTACTGTTGGGACAAAGGCATCACCTCTATGACAGGCGACAGGAGTGTAATCCCTCAGTAAGGCCCAGTGCGTTTTCAGTATGCGACATCTCCAATTACATTTCCCGTCAGAGTACTGTGCACTCAGGCGGCATAGTACGGCTACAATCAACTCAGGCCTACATCAAACGGTCGTGGTCACCCTTAATCGCCTAGTCAGATGATATCAAAATGCGATTAACCTGGCATCCCAGTCCACTAATAAAATCATGTTGTAGTGGAGGCCCCCGTGATCGCGATTTCATGGAATGGTCAAACAAATCATGAAGTTATCAATTCTAAGATCAGGGGGTCTAAAATGGATGGAGATAATAGTAAGAATACCTACGTTATTTTTCGTAAAAATGGTGACCATTTATAATATAAACTGCATCAGTGACTATTTTAAGAATTTTAACATGATTTATGATATTATCGTATTGTGATTCTACTACAACTGCCATTTTAAACCCCCTGACCACGACAGGTACCTACCTGGATATAATTAAAACCACAACCAACTAACACAGTCAATGTGGCTAACTTATTAGAAGAAGGAGATATCTTAAAAACTTTTTAACAAAAAATAAAACCGACTTCAAAAAAAAAGTCAAAAATAAATCAGTTTCTGAAGTCGGTGACTTTTGTTTGTTTGATTTAATTTTTTTGTCACCGACTTCAGAAACTGATTTATTTTTGACTTTTTTTTTTGAAGTCGGTTTTATTTTTTGTTAAAAAGTTTTTATTTTTCACTTTTTAGTGGTTCACCTAATGTGGACAATGTAGTATTTTTTTGAGTTTTGTTGATTTTTCAAAAGCCGCTTGTCCGATTTCGATAAAAAAATATGGGACCATTTGGGAAGTATACCCTTTCCAACAAAAAAAGAATTTTTCAAATCGGTTAGCAAGTGACGGAGTTATGCCCGAACAAACATAAAAAAAAAAAAAAAACAAACATCCGAATTGAGAACCTCCTTCTTTTTTTAGAAGTCGGTTAAAAACAGAGTACAGTAACTGAAATTCAGATAAATGTCTAAAAAGTTGTTTACTTAGGTTGTTTTACTAAGTTTATTCAAGAATCAAAATACGTGTATTTACCACCTATTTTATATTCAAGTCAAGGAAACTCTCGTTCTTGAAACTTCTTAAGAAAAAAAACTCAACCTTATTTCGTCAAGTGTCAAGCTTTGTATAAAAGGTGTAAAATGTTAGTGTTTATTCCATTTAGCACGCGAGCTTGGAGTTCCGCCATTAAATATGATTTTATGGAGCAAACAGTTTGAACTGACGGCCTCATACTGCCTTCTCATTGGATATAGTAGCTTTATTGTGTTTGTTTAAGAATGTACGAATCTTTTGGAAGCCGGAAGCCGAAGCGTTGCGCTTTCAAGACAGCCAGCAGTTCTCGTTACAGCCAACAAGGACTGCGTCACTCACTTCACTTTCACACCACAGTTCATTATGCTCATTTTACTTTAAATACCTTTCGGACAACACAGTAGTGTTTCAGTACTTTACTTCTTTCATTTTCGCACCCTCATCTAAAACTAATGTATGGTCCACCAAGGGATCATACATTCTTTTTGGAACTATATAACTATCGTAATCTGGTTATAATAGCCTCACCTGCAAGTATGTCAAAACATCTAAGAAGTCTAATTTGATTGAATTGAAATTTTGCTCACATGTTTAGTTTGGATGATTGTCATCCAAACTAAATATGGTTAGCTTAGTGACGTCGCTCTAAATTCAATTTAGTGTTAATTCACTAATTATAATTAAGTAGTCCGCCGTATTTAGGAGTCTTATAATAATTATCACAGTTTATTCTATAATTATAGAATAAACTGTGATAATCATAAGAGTGATCTACATATTTCGTTGGTTTTAAGAAGAGTATAAAAGCTGTGCAACGTTCCACGAAATCATCAAATTACTATCCCTCAATAATATTTTGTTCATTTTTGACAGGCTGTCCTAAAGTTAAAGCATACCTTTCTGTAAACTAGGGTACGAAGCTCAGGTCTTCACAGGAAGCCGCTTTTCCAAGAAGATCTTCATTTTATCCATCACATTATTATTAACTATCTGATGCCCGCGGCTTCGTCCGCGTGAATGTCGGTTATCGCGACCAAAAGTAATCTCTTCGTCCCCCCCTTTCATCCCAGTACAACCCTTTTTTTCGAACTAAAAAGTAGCCTATGTCCTTTCTCAGGCTCTCGACTATCTGTGTACGAAACATTTCTATCGGTTCAGTAGTTTTGGTGTGAAAGTGCGACAGACAGACAGAGTTACTTTCGCATTTATAATATTAGTAAGGAAGTAAGGATTACAATTTCAAAGGAACAAAAAGAAAGGTATTAAGAACCCTCTTATAAACAACCTCATAGCTCACATATCTTCGTAATTCGTAGCTTCGCACGTAAAGCAGTTAAATTACATTCTTAACTTTTTCGAGACAATAGAAATATACAAGGACAGCAGCAGGTGGTGTTTTATAGTAGTACCATAAAGTATATCCTCATTAATTTGCCAGTTACGTTTAAGCCTCATGAAATAGGGGCGAGTCTGCTTTATTGTCTACCATGTTATTAGTTTCTTGGTGTTACTTTGACTGGCCTCTACCCTCGACTTTTGGTCCTATATTGAGTCTTAGGTTCAATAGAATCGGACAAAAAAAGTAGTTAAAAAACTAAAAAACCCGACTGAAAAAACTGAAAAGCAAAATAACAAGCATAGGTATTTTAAATTAAACAAAACTTAGAAGCAGGCGAGGTCCATTCTATTTTCATTTCAAAATTTAATAATCAAATGTAACCCACGTCAGGCAACGGACTTTGCCGCAGTCGGGTAAAAAAAAAACTAACACGAGAGTTGCTTGTTTACGATTATGTCAAAATATACCCCCCTCCCCATCCACCATCTGGGAGAACAATTCTGTCAGTGAGTCAGTCAGTGGTAATTTCCACGGACCCGCACAAAGTGCTAAGCTTCCACATTAATTCTACGAACCATCGAAAGCACTTGCCGGCTTCTCTGTTTTCATGAAAACCAATCTCCAGGATGCCATACTGGGGCCTGCGGTACTGCTTGGAAGAGATACCGACATACCGATACACGAACGACGGTCTACACGAAGGACTATGAAGGAACACGAGTGGGTTTAGTCAGTACAAGTCTCTCTCACTCCCCTTCGCTCCACCCAGAGCAGACGGGGGTCATTTGGTGATATCCCATCCGAAAAAAATAAACTAAAGGATAGGTACTAATTAATAATATCTGACCTAGAGATCAGCGGTGGCCCAGTGGTGTCGGCCCCGACTTACGAACAGTAGGTCGTGGGTTCGAACCCAGGCAGGCGCATAATTTATTTCATCACCGCTGCTCTTAAAACAGTGAAGGAAAACATCGTGAGGAAACCGGCATGTCTTAAAACCAAAAAATTCGAAGACATGTGACATCTGTCAATATGCACTGGGCCCGCGTGGTGGATTATATAGCCCATCCCTCTCCTAGAGAGGAGGCCAGAGTCCCTGCAGTGGGAACATTATAGGCTGATGATGATGTTGAACTAGAGATCGGACCCTGGACCTCAGGTTTAGCAGTACAGCTGGCAATGAGCTAGTAAATAATACTGATACTGCTAGCCTGCTTCGTCACACTGCTGGGCCAAGACCCCTCCCAATAACTTGCAGTTGTTTCCAACCAGGGCCAATGTGGACCATGCAGTAAATAATATACCAGGTAGCTAGGTTACCTACGTCTTACGGCCCAATGATGGCTGCCTGAATGATTGAACGCAATTAGGCATCCAGTGTTGGCAACTTTTTTTTTTTTTTTTTTAAACTTTGCCCCACACTAGGAATTTCTCCGGTGCGTTCACAAACATTAAAACTCACATACACAAATACCCAGACCCGAAACAACTATTTGTAGGCCATACAAATATTTGTTCCGTGCGGGGATCGAACCCGCGACACGCAGCGCAGCAGTCCAATCGCTTAGCCACTGCGCCAACCGTGCCGTCTATCCGAATTGTGGACAAACTGTCTCTACAATAAATTGATGACATACAATCGAATCAACAATGTAACTAGAAACTCCAGTCTTTTGTGTTTGTATTTAAATTAAAATGAATTTATTATTCGCAAACATATACTCATTAAAACCCCAAGTAGTGAGATAGAGGGGTTTTCAAGACCCACTCCCATGAAATAGGGGCTAGCTTATTGCCATCAACCCATTCTAAATCCATACTTCGTGGGTACTAGTGTGACCAGTATATCAACGTAGCAGTTAAATAAGTCCTTAATATTACCACTACATCAGTACCATGCAGCAGATAGAAAGCCTCGTACAGGACAGTAAAAATTATTCATTAAATTGCTTGTCATCTTTTTAAGCTTTTATTCATCCTCTGCCTAGCCTTTTTCCAAACTATATTGGGGTCGGCTTCCAGTCTAACCAAATGCAGCTGAATACCAAATTATATAACCCGGTTCATTAAAGAAAGGAATCTAAAATGGCAACACATGGCATGTCCTCTCGCTCGCTCACTATAGTGTGCGAGCGTGAGGACATGATAAAAACCGCCATTTTAGATTCCTTTCTTTAATGAACCGGGTTATACACGGAGTGACTGCCTATCTGACATGCACACCTTGTCCTGTGTGAGGCTAATAAATACTTTACTTTTTTTCTTACACACCGGGCAGCTTTATAATTTATTTACTATATTTTGGAGGAAGCGGTCAGAGGTAATGAATAAAATTAACTCAGTGTTACTGCCAGGAGTTCAAAGCTTCAAAAAAATGAACCAACACCGCAAACTCATATTAATTATAATGAAGAGTGTTTTTGGAGTAATAAAAGACTTTGAAATATCATTAGGTTAACTCTAATAATATTTTTCATTGTAATAAGGGTTGTTTCGTAATATTTACAGAATAGGGGATTGGACAAAAAAAAACTAATTAGTCCGTCAGATATATTTCCAAAAAATATTAACCACGTATTTTTTGTTTTTCCACGTATACAAAAAATTAAGAAGATACAGTGCTTCGAAAACTCGTGTGACGTCATATGATAGTACATTTTGTTCCTTCAATTGACGTTTCAAGCCCCACTCCATGATCTTTGACGCGCTTTATCTTCGTCAATTTTTATTGTTTTGCTATAACAAAAAACACGTATCCAATATTTTTCGATAATCTAAGGACTAAACAGAATCTTATTTTTTGAGTCAGTCCGATCCCCTATTGACCACACCTTCTGGTATTCATCCAGTTAGACTTGAACATAGGTGAAAATTGGATAAGTTGATATTATAATGATAAAGACCACATCAGTTATCCCCGAAGAAATAAACAGAAGTTTCCATAGTAGGTAGTTAGTACCTATGCATGTCGCCAGTTATTTTTAAATACCATGTAAATTATAGTACATTGTTCACCGAGAGGAGAAAGTGACCGATTATCGTCGAGGGTGTCGTTTAAAGCCCGGAGCCGTAGGCGAGGGCTTTAAAACACCTGAGATCGAGAATCGCACTTTCTCTCGAGTGATACATAGTGCTTTATACTACACCTGCTTGGAAAGTAAAAAAAAAAAAAAATCGGGTATCGCACTTTCTCTCGAGTGATACATAGTGCTATAAACTACACCTATGAGGAAAATAAAAAACTAAATCTTTACTAATTGAAATTTATATTGAAATTGTTGCAGTTAGTGAATCTGAGCGGGAGAGAAAAGTGTATGAAAATCCATTCTCTCCCGCTCAGATGCGTTTTCTCCCCGCATATTTGTTCGATATGCAATGACGTACTTTCTACCGTAAATTTGATAAAGTATCAAGGTACTTTCCAAGCAGGTGTAGTATAAAATCTATTTATCGACCAACTATAAATCCACAGCACCTGGGCGACTGAGCTCTCCTCGGGTAAAAATAGAGAAAACGAATTTTCCCAGACAATAATGTGATACCTAACTGAATCGATTTTTTGGCCCCGTAAATCCCTATATTGCAGCTTTTATCGAGCCATTTTCAAGAACGTGATACAAATTATATTTCAGCGCAAGTACTGTTCATTTAACTTTATAGGATAGATAGATATACACAAAGAATACATAATAAACATACATATGTATAACATCCTTACTGAAATAATAAATATAAATAATACTAATAATAATTTATTTCTACAACTTCAGTAAACATTACAACAATGAGGTCTCAACCCTTGAACTAGGACAACCTGTATGACAAGGGTTGAGGTTAAACCGGTTACATAGATCTGAATGATGAAGCTTAGACATTGGTTACTGCAATCATAGTGCTAATTATTGACAAAAAGTTAAGATAAATTTGACTAAAACTAACACAAAATAAAAGGCAGAGAAAATAATAATAATAGAATAAAGGCCACTTACATTACTATAGAATAGAGGTAGCGTGTGTGTGGTGAGATGTGTGATGGTGTGTGTGTGTGTGTGTGTGCATGGAAATGAGAGAACTGTCTATCTTCTGACCTGGGAATCGAACCTAGTTTGCGTTTGCGAACACTAGACCAGTATTTTCTAGATTATTTTTTTGATTATTACAGTAGGTACATTACTATTTGATTAGGTCTTATTACACATAACAGGTGGTATTGATCGCAAGTTCCTAGAGAATTCTTCACACTAACGAGCTTCACTTTTATCTCCCACAAAAAGGACACTTCCGAAATTCGAGGAAACTTCTCAATTCAACGTTAGGTTTGTATTTTTTTTGTATTCGTATACCACGAAGTAAATATCCTTTCAATCAATTTCTCGAAATACCCTCAATTTATTTTTCCGACATCCGGAAAAAATATATTTTTCTACATTCTGAAAAACTCATTATAAAAAAACTAGAAAACGTTACAATGTCCTTTTGAAGTCATATTTTGTAAGTTCCAGTCCGATTACCAACTGGGTTGTGGACGTCAGATGGCAGTCAGTCTTTGTAATATGCTTATATTTAGCTGCATCCCGTTAGACTGGAAGCCGACACCGAGGAAAGGCTATCAAGATGAGTTCAAGTTCGGTCTTATAAATATTTTGAGTTAACTTTACAATAGGATATTTGACAAAAAAATCGAATTAGTCTGTCAGATCATCATCATCATCATCAGCCTATGTTCCCACTGCAGGGACTCAGGCCTCCTCTCTAGGAGAGGGATAGGCTATAATCCACCACGAGGGTCCAGTGCGGATTGGCAGATGTCACATGTCTTCGAATTTTTTGGTTCTAAGACATGCCGGTTTCCTCACGATGTTTTCCTTCACCGTTTTGAGAACAGCGGTGATGAAATAAATTACACAAAGTAATGCGCCTGCCTGGGTTCGAACCCACGACCTAACTGTTCGTTCGTAAAAGTTCTCCCCGGGTCACCGCTGCTCCCTGGGCCACCGCTGCTCCCTGGGCCACCGCTGCTCCCTGGGCCACCGCTGCTCCGTCAGATAGATTTCCAAAAAGTATTGGAAACGTATTTTTGATACGATGAAAATGGAGACGATACAGTGCTTCAAAAAGTTGTGTGACGTCACAGTTTGAAACAAAAAACACGTATCCAATATTTATTTTTAACAGACGGAATAAACAGAATCATATTTTTTTAGTCAGTCTTCTCGCCTATTATGCAAAACAGAGAATTTGTGAACTTTGCAAGGACGTAGAGCACTGTTTACACTAAGCTATTGACTGTTCCGCAGCGAGGTGTATACGATACAAAAGTTGGACAGATTCAGACAAGTTTGGAGTAGGAAGCTGACAAAACCAGGTCTGTATCTCCGGGTTAACTAGCTAGCTACTGCAGATGTTAAGTAGTTGTTCTTACTTGTTAGACAACGCCAAGTTAATTCAATCTCTCACTTACATAACTTAACATCCCTCCTATAATCCTCAATGGGTCATAAGTAATGGGAGGCGAGCCTATTTTTTTAATGGGGAAGAAAACTGTCAAATAGTTCCACGTAGAGGGCGCTGTACGTTGGCTACAAACAAACTGTCTAACTCCATAGAAATTGAACAGTATCTTAATATTTTGTGACTTTTTTCAATATTATGGGTCGTTGTGTAGCCTTTCGATGCAAAGAAATAGGCGTTGTCAGATTTCCAAGAAATTTGCGCATGAAGAGAAAGTGGGAAAAGGCACTGAAACTAAAAAGATTCAAAACAAGTAATTTTTCGAGGTTACGTGGGAAACATTTCAACGAAACATACTACGAGACCACTTCTAAGGCGACAGGTTAGTACGATACCTATTATTAATTCTGACTTTTATTAATAATTTGAATGTGTGGGAGAAACAAGGGTCAAACGTTGACTCGGTTTCTCCCACTTCAAGTCTACGTTCGCTCAAGGGGGATTTAAGCCGCACTGATATATGCCAATTATTAACATTACCCAATATTGTTTCAGGCTTTCCACTCCAACGCAAAATTTTGAAGAAATCTGCTGTGCCCTCTATATTTTGTTGGAATGAATCACAGAGTGTCACCTCAGCTCGAACTGAGCGATTGCAACAGAGAAATGCAAGGCGTTGCTTATTATCAAGCCCTATAATATCAAACGAACCACTGCCAGATGGCAGTGGTTCGTGGTTAGATACCAGCTTTGATCTTATTCCAGACATGAACATAGAAGAATTGGTACTTTTCAAATAACTATACATTTTGTAACATTTTAACAAATGATGTATTACCTTAGTTTGTTTAGTATTAGATCATTAAAAAGCAAAAAGTTAGTGAGTGAAGTTTATTTTACAACTTGTAGAACCATAATATTGCTCAGAAAACAGCTAAAAGTCAATAAAATGTTAAATCTATTGTAGCTTTCGACAAGCTCCGCTTTCTTTACTTGTTGCGTTGCTCCTCGTTTTTTCAATTCCTCCTTCAACTGGGTGATACGCCAGGTAGCATACATTGTGCAGCGACAAATTGAGTTAAAAAACCCGCGCAAATACTTAAAAAATCGTCCACACAATGCAAACGTTTATTTCAAAAAAATTGACATGTGTAGCCAAACACCAGCGCCATCTCGCGGCGAAGTTTCCAGGAAACAACCCCATTGGGACAAGCCCGCCACACTATTCCCAAACCACTGTAACTCCTGTTAGCCAGAACCAACAGTGGCGACCACAAGAAAAGCGCCGAGACAATTAAGCTCCACGAAGTCCCAAAGAAGCGATTCAACTGTCTTGGATCCCGCAACGAAATTAATCAGAAAAGAACAGCGGAGAAGTAGGAAAAAACATAATTTCCACTTCCCTCCATTTCAGCAGAAGACAGAACAGAACAAGGCCAATAGGCACACAGGCGAGCCTATTGTCATCAACCGGCCAACACCTAGACTCCGAATACGACTCCTAATGGAAAAAACCCAGTAACCAAGACCGCATGGACTGCAGCCGCGGTTGCGGCCACTAGATCAACGAGCAGTCACTACTCACTCGAGGAATCACTCACTTTTGCAAATTCAACAAGGGTATCGTATGCCCAGTAAGTGGGCTGTGGATATGTGCTGACTATGGTAAGGCTGCAAGCCGATCCCAACTTTATCTAAGGCTAGTGGCTACACAAAATATGACAACGAATTATAATACTTTATTGCGTGTTTTTTATAGTGTGAAGCTAGCTTATAGCATGGTTAACATAATAACAACATTCAAAAATGTGTCGTTAGATTCCACGTTGTTACATAATACGTTGAAGAAATAAACGTACACTGCTCGTTCCCCGTAGGTGATAGCGAGATAATTATGTAGCCTATATGTCACCCAACTTCTTAATAATATTCGTGCCAGAAGTAAATCCATGCAGTACTTTTTGAGTTTATCCCGGACATACATACAGACAAACAGACAAAAATTCTAAAAACTATATTTTTGGCTTCGGTATCGATTGTAGATCACACCCCAAGTATTCTTTTAAAAAAATATTCAATGTACAGTTTTGACTTTCCTACCATTTTATTATATGTATAGATATGAACATTTAATAAAAATTCACAGGTCATTGTCAATAAATCCTAATCTGCCTATTCTTTTCCCAACTATGTTAGGGGTTGCTTCCAGTCCCACCGAATGCAGTTAAATATCAGTGTTATACATGGAGCGACCATTTATTTGAGCTTCACAGCGATGGTTGATTATGATGATGCTATCTAGCCGATTTCGGCCACAGCGACTGCTATCGCTGACTTTCTAAAGATTGTCAAGAGCTTTGTTCTGCTGCTCTCTCGTGTGCTCTTAAGTGGCTAGCATACCCAACTTTGGCCGAAAAGGTACGAGCACAAAGCGGACATGTCAGAACACCATTGATGATATTGGAAATCTATTCAACCTTGCCAGACTTAAAGCCCGCACAAAAGTCTCGTAAACAACGATAACAATGATGGTTATTAATTTGTTAAATTGATATGTTAAAAGAAGGAGGTACTATTTATATTATTTAGATAAAAAACAAAACAAAACTTCAGTGAAGAAAACAAAAGTAGACGGCCAAACTATTTTAGGAGTTTATAAATTTAGTTTTTAATTTATTAACCCTATAATTTGCTTGTGTCTTGACCTTTCTCAAATCTGGTAGATCTAACGTAAAGGTGTAGTACTAACATCTAAAACATTCACGTAAACTAAGCCAAATCAGGAGCTCATGGGTGGCAGAAAAACTCTGACGACAGGTTAGGCAATAACCATAATATTATAACAAAAAGATAACAAAAAGATCCACGAAAACCAATACTAAGTTTTCGTATTTGATGTCAATTTATCAAAAAGTCCGCGCCTCTTTAAATCCATCCAACTGGAAATTTACGTTTTCTGTTTAATATTCTTAAGGTAAAGTAGGAGGATTATTAAATTGAAACTTTTCACAAAGAATAAGCTCTCGGCAGGGCAATAAAATTCTCATCTGCATCGGTTATGCCGTTATGATGTTACTCCTCAAAGGCTGTTTTACCCGCTACGTCACGGGATTATATAAAAAATAAAATATGAATGGAAAAAGTTATTGCTATGGTTTGAAAATGTTCATAACTGGCACAAAGGTTTTGCTTTTCACTATTATACAGACGCGGCCTCAAACCCAGAAAGCAACAAGTTTTCGTTTAAAGACAAAGCTTTTGGTTTTTACCCACGACGGAACGGAGCAGGTATATATGCGTTTAGGGTGAGAGATGTTTGTGTGTGCGTTTGTGCAAAGTAATGTTCCCACCTATCTTCTAAACTAATAATCCGATTTTGATGCGGTTTTCAATAACGGGTCTGTGTTCGATGAGTTCATGTTCTTAGGTGTCATGGCTGTAACTCACTAGGGGGCGCCATTATATTAGTGCAAAACAATGTTGCAATATAATCAAAACGAAATGTCCGATTACAATTCTGTTTTCAGCAATGTGTACGTGGTAGCTTAATGCATGTTCCCAAATAATAAAAATTACGTCTGTAACTCACTAGAGGGCGCTACAATATTAGTGCAAAATAATTATTGCAATAATATTAAAACGAATTATCCGATTTCAATGCGGTTTTCATCAGCAATGGGTTCGTAGTTGATTGGTGCATGGTCTAAAATAAGTCTTATGATATTAACTCACTAGGGGGCGCTGCTATATTAGTGTGAAACGTGTTATATTGCAATATTATTAAAATTAAAACGTATTGTCTGATTTCATTTCAATGCGGATTTCAGGAATGAGAGTTCGTGGCTGACGAGCTTTCCTTTAGTTCGTAAGTCTGAAATAAAATTAAGTTATTATTATGGTAAAATTATTATTGCTACATCTAAGTATATCTTCGAGAAACAGACACGTTAGGAAAAGCTGTAAACATCGATATTCATTAAAGTTATTTTATTCTTTTTCAATTTGACTTTTACCGTCGTGGGTTTTTTTCAAAAAATTTAATTTTGCTTAATTTTATCTCTATTATTTCAGTCCCTTTTCATTCATTTTTAATCAATTTAGGTACACGCCAACGTTTGCATTTTTTCAGCGAAAACTAACAAAGAAACAGTTAAAATTTTAAACTACGGAAATACTGCTGAAAGTAGGTAGTTGTGTCAAAGTTCTTTAAAAGCGTTAGCCACTTGTAGGACAATCCAGTTCAGAATTAATATCTGCTTTGTTACCTTAAACTCAATTTGGCATACCTACGAATCTATTTTCGTCTTAATTAGTGGTTAATTAGAACTGCCTAATTAGTATTGTACTACGCGTGTGGCGTAAGCGTGACTAATTATGAGATCCTGGAGCTAAGAGTTCCTGGAAGTCTCCGTCAGAAACCGTCGCCGACGGCCTCGCCCTAACAAGACGACTGATAAAAATATCCATTGACAAAACCTAATTAAGTTGGAAGTAATAAATACATAATTATAATCGAACTATACATATATTAAATGCATCAAAGAAGGTATTTATGGATATTCATTTATTTCATTTTAGAAAATTATTTTGAAGAATTATATGCACAAAGATCAGAATCTTGCTCAAGTTCACAGTTAATAATAATAATAATATTCCACAACTATCCCACAACGCCATCTAGTCCCAAGCTAAGTAGAGCTTGTGTTATGGGTACTAGACAACTGATAAACATACTTATATATTTCTAAATACATACATATTATAGATAAATTACACCCAGACACAGAACAAATGATCGTGCTCATCACACAAACATTTGTCCTGGGTGGGAATCGAACCCACGACCTCCGGCATAGCAGTTAGGGTCACTAACCACTAGACCAACAGGCCAGTTACAACTAATAATGCAAAAGCTTTTAAAGCTTCAAGTTGATTAAGACTCTTTATACTTCAGAAGCGCGTTGGGCCAAGACTAAGCGAGATTATCCGGGCAATCAATTCTATCAATGAAGACTGTAACAGCAACTGGTGTTAGCTAGTCTTGAATAAAATCTTTTTTTTTTTTAGTTAACCTAATCTTTCTTTCCCACTCCTGAGCAAAGGTCTCCCCCATTTCTTCCACGTTCCTCGTTGTTGCGCCTCTTCCCGCCAGTTAAGAGCGTATGGACTATGGTACCTCAAACGCGAGTTTTATAATGCGTAAAAGTATGTGATTCACTGCAGTAATCAACATTAGAAAAATATATGATATTCTTCAGGATATATGCTAGTGCCATAGTGTTGTGAAAACATAATACAACTAACTTTGCTCGATAGAAAAAAATCGCGAAGATACCTCTAAAAATTTCTTTTAACGAGTAAAAACCATATTAAAATACATGTCATCGTTCTGATTTTTTTGCCAAATAATTCTACAAGCAACAAACTAAAGTCATAGTGTTTTACTTTTTTAGTCCAATCAATAGTTTTTTTGTAAATCGCAAAATACCACTAATTTCGCACTATTCGGCCGCAGCGAAAGACGTAACAACCGCTTTGTAGTGCAAGCTGATTAGAACTTTATTCTAACAGTATTTCAAGCGAAGTTTGAACCACCACAAATAGGGTTGCTAATCTGAGGTAGCATACGCTCTTAACGGGAAAGCCATCCAAGGCGTCCGGCCATCTCCTCCTCGGTCTGCCGCGCCGCCGTCTAGCTGTCTCCGGGCTCCAGTTCTGAGATATGCTGGCCCACAGCTTTACGCATCCGGCAGACATGGCCTGCCCAGTCCCATTTTAGTTTGGCAGCTTTATGAGCTACGTCAGCAATTTGAGTTCTATACCACACTGCGCTCAAGAATAAAATCTGTGAAGCGAAAAAGATGTCCGCCAAAATTAACGTTTCATTTCTGATTGCCCTCGTAAAGTGTTGTTGACCACATTAGGTCTAGCTGCCATTGTCTCCTTCAAGGATTGCTCGGTAAAACGTCTGGATTCGTATATACCCACTTGATGACAATAGGCTCGCCCGCTAGTACATTCTACTTAAACGTAACAGGCGAAATGTGGGTGTACTAATTAGGTACTCCTCTGCCTTACCCCTCAAGGATCACAGACGTGATGGCATTATCCGACCAAGACAATGCCTGTACTATAAAATAGACTGTGAGTTTCACCTTCAGTTAAGATAGGAAACAAAGAACTCACCGAGTATATAAAAAATACGTGTTACAGTTTTTTAATTAGCTACTTGCGAAAATAAATATAATTTTATCGTTTGATGTTATGTTTTGATAGTACATTTATATGACAATGTAACGGCAACCTACTTTCCAAGCTTATTGTGTCATGGGTTGACAAAATAATAAATGTGGAAATCATCCAAATGGATCCGTATTCGTTTTCCACGAAAATTCGTGTCCTTCCCTTCTTTGCTCTGCTTCTGGTTAATAAGGGACCTATTCAAATACCAGTTGCCATGCCAAAACAACGAAAGATATCTTCAACGTTTCAATAATATTATTTTTACGCAAGATATTCTATTTCTTTCAATTTTGAAAAGGATCTGTTTAGTTTTCATGGGCGCGCTGTTATTTGATCTGAGATGGGCGCAATAATTGCCAATCATTGCTAGGTAGAGAAGTTATTTTTTTACTTTTTACAAAAGAGACTTAACAAAACTAAAACTAATATATTTGTAAAAAAGGAATTTACATTTACGCCTTTTTCAGAAAAGATTATTAAATAAATGTAGAGTAATAGTGGTTTTCATAACAGAACTTAAAATAACTAATTGATGTCAAAGCTTTCGAAGAGGCGCAAGAAAGAGGCTGTGGAAGGAATTCGTCAAATCCAGCAGAGGGACAACTAAGGCTCGGCGGCGGCGACCTCTCGCGTCCGGCCCTGGTGCAAGCCATGGTCCGGGGCGAAGAGGAATGGGACGCCGTCGCCTGCTTCTGCGAAGCAGTGATGCTAGCGAAGGAGGTGGCGTAACGAGAGAGGGAGAGAACTCCTCTCTCTCGATCTCTCAACGTCCCAGCCGCCGCGGAAGGCGCTCCGGGCGTCGGGGGTCACGCGATGACTTCCGGCCACCGTAGACGCGGGCCTGTGGACGGTGAGTAACGGGCTAGCTCGCCGTCCGGCCGTCGTCATGACGGCAACAGACCGTGTCGGCGGCGCGTACGTGTTCCACGCGCGCCTCAAAGAGATGTCAGCAATATGGAAGGGGCCCGCAAGGGCCGCCGCCTGTCGGGGCTGTGGATTATCGAAAGGTTAACGCGGCTCCGACACAAGGGCGAAGAAGGAACATGGGTTTGGTTTTTTAGTCAGTAGAAGTCTGACACTCCCCTTCGCTCTGCCCAAGAGGGGGGGAATAACCCCCTTATTCGATGATTTTCCACCCACCAAAAAAAAAAAGGGACAACTAAGGCTAAACGAATATGATCACACTCATCATTACAGTAGGTTCTACGTTGTCCCGACAGCTTATAGTTACACTGGATGCAAATGAATACATGTAATTAGCATGAATCGGATGCGGTTATCTCCACAAGCGTTCCAACTCAAGGTTACATACCTCAAAAAGAAAAATCTAAGCCCTTATGGGCCCATGGTGTATCTGTCTATCAGCTGTCTATCCGACCATCCCGCACTCCTTATCGTCGAAACTACAGAGCATACAATTTTGAAAAAAATACAGAAATTAGTTCAACACATAAAGATTACAGGACAACCAATAAGTAGTCTATGGTGCTAAAATAACATGGAAAATCTCTCAATACCTACTACAATGGTACACACGGCTACAAATCAAGCTATACAAAACCAGTATAATCTGATCGTTCATTGTGCGAAAAGATCTAGTAAAGTGAGGCCAAGATTAACTGGTTTTGTATAGCTTGATGTGTAGCCGTGTGTACGTTACCCTTCATGTGCAAGTCGGACTTGCACTTGGCCCGCTTATGTTTCTATTATTCTATTATTATTTCTATTTTTCTTTTTTTTTTTCTTTTTTTTTTTCTTTTCTTTCTTATGCTTCTTTCTATCGATACCAGCTACTGATTAAAACAGGTCTAATGCATGGCTAATATTTCGAAAATATAATTAACAGGTGGAAGTTAACAGGTTCACTGTCCACAGATCACATACGGTCTGTAGAGAGTCCTCCATACCAGTCCGCAGACCGTATGTGGTATGTTCGTTCATACAATTTCTAAGCCATCTGATACTGTGGACGTAAGAAGAAAGTTTCTTATTTAATGCGGACTTGGCAGGACACATCATAAGGATTTTAAAAAGTGCTAGGACCCAGGGAAATACTCGTTTTTTTTTTAATTTATATATTGACGTAACGGGAACATATCGGGACTTATGGACCATTCCCACTCTGAAGCCTGGACCAGGCCACAATATTAAACCCCACTGTAACCTAAATAATTTACTCGAAAACATTTAATTTGAAACCAATCAGTGCCGTTTCTTATTACGATAATGAATTTTAATGACCGCACCCATTTTTTGCATTCTCTTTTAATATTATGTAATGCAACAGTCTTCTTCTTCTTCTTTTCGTATCCATTGTACTTCCATTTTATACGGGTTCGGCCCAGTATGTAGCCACGTTTATTGCAGCAGCTCTTCTACTCAGAACTGCAGGATGGCAAGCGGAAACAAGGCGGCCAACTCCTTCGGTACAAAGATGTGCTTAAAAGCGCCACATGAAACGATGTGACCTAGACACGTCACAATGGGAGGCAATGGCAGCGGACCGGTCACTGTGGAGGCATACCGTGAGCACTAAGGTGTTTGAGTTTGAAAGGCGACGTAGAGAAGAGTTCGATGCTAAACGAGACGAGCTTAAGGCCCGACCACCCGCGGCCATCCAATACAATTACGTCGGAGGGGTGCTGACTTGCAGTGAATGTGAACGCACTTTCACGGCAAAAATTGGCTATGTCAGTCACCAGAGAGCACACCAGCGATGCTCTTAATAGGCAGATCCAAGTCGCTGTGGCCGAAATCGGTCGGGATCATATATATTGCAGCGGCAGATGCGCTGTTCAGGTCGTTAAGGGTGCATGTATAAAGACATCTGAGACACTCCCTTAGGTCGGGCATAATTTGAGACAAAAATAATACAACAGTCATAATTATAAGATACGATAGGTATACTTCAGATTTGACTATACTGTTTACCTTAACTATTAGAATTCTCATACTTTTTGTCCTGTTAAATATCTAAACCCTTAATAGGCTTGATTACAAGCCCGTTTAGGGGTAAGACATTTAACTGGAAAAAAGAAGGAAAGATTTTATTGATGGTCTTATCCATTTTCATCATTCTCTTACCTCCAATTTATTTGGGTTTGGCACAACATGTTTACTTACAATCGAATAAAATCGGTTGTCATGGTATAGTACATAGCACCATACGACTTTTCAGTAACCGGCATCACTTTCAGACTTCCTCATAAGTACCCTTTTCTTATTTTATCTCTCAAGATAGAACCATCAATACTATCTTTAGTTATAAGAAGATGTTGTTGGTCACTAATTTTGAATTTAAAAGTACTATACTATCTAAATTAAATTAAATTAAAATTCAGCGTCTACGCCTTAAACTATTTTTATTAAAAATAGTATTTAAATGTAAAATTTGGGTCGTTTTTAGTAAATCTATAAAAAATCCAGAGTCATGAGAAGTGTTTAAGGGTCTGAAAGGATAGCAGATGATCACTCCAGTCGATTGTTTCAATTTGGCACACGATGCACCAAACAGCCTGTATACCTCATCATCATCATCAGCCTATATTGTTCCCACTGCAGGGACTCAGGCCTCCTCTCTAGGAGAGGGATGGGCTACATTCCACCACGCGGGCCCAGTGCGGGTTGGTCCTGTACACCTATTAGTACGAAAATACCTCTGATAAATTGTTGCTAGGTATCATATATTAGCTAAAAAAGGTTGCTCTGACCTCAAAAATAACATTTTCATGTAAGTATTCAAGAAGTGGGCGTGGTAATTTGTCTCCGTAAATTGTGAGGTCCATACAGCCAGGGTGTACCTCAGTGGTTTGCTTATTAGGCTTGTTTTTGCATTATTATCCCCATTAAAGAACAGTAATAATAATTATTTATGTAATTATTACTGTTTTATAGGCTCCCGTTTGGCGTTTCTATATTACGGACCTATTTTGTACCTAAGCTGGGTATATTCTAGATTCGCCTGTTCGCCTTTTATTGTATGAGACTACCTACAAATGTTGACAGCCCAACCTCCCGGAAATTGCAAACGTAATGATATATTATGCCTCCAAACGATTTGGTACTCTTTCTCATTATAAGTTCAGTGGTTATGACGCCGAATGATGAAGCAGTAGACTGGTGCAAGGTTCAATCCATTGATACGCGCCTTTACGTAGCAAAACAAAGAAATGCCGCAATATCCATGACGGTTGTGACAAAAGAGACCGACCACCGCCGTTTCAATTCAATCGTTTATTGTGGAAATAATTTTCCGTCGGTATCCGTTTGCATTAACGTAATTATAACGTGTTGGCCATAAAAATGCCTTTTTATAAGACGAAACTTAAACTAGGAACGTAAAAAAACAACATCATGAACAAAAAAATATTTTATTGAAATAAAGTAACAAAATGAAAAATAAACATAACTAATACAAAAAAAAAATACAATACATAAATCTTAAAAAAAAATATCAAATAATAAATTAAAATATAGAGCCAAGACAACTTACCTCGGAACTCAAGACGCGCATACTTCCCGTACTTACACTTCAGTACTTTAAAACGGTTCAACTTAACAATGAGCGACATGATTAAAGATTTTCATAAATCACGTCACAGAAAAACTCACAAGAACCCGGGAAAAAAAAAATCCCGGGTCAGACCGACCCGTTTGGCGCGAAAGAGGAGACTGACCAATGGAACGGTTGAACTTTTCCGCGTTAACGAGAGAAAGTAGCAGGCAACCGGCTCGGGCCGTAGTCGCCGACAGAATGGCGAGGGCTGCGAAGGGCGGGAGGATCCAGGCAGCTGAACCTCTCCCCTTGCCTTCCCCGCAAGCCTCAAGGCCTCCAAGCACCGCTCTCCTACCGCCTGTAGCGTTTTTCAATAAGCTCCAGTGCTCGGATACACGTGCTTTTACAGCACGAATGATAAATATTAATAAGTGTATCCGGTTTTGTATTTTACATGATAGGGACATATTTGTTTTTGGGATAATAAATAGGTGACGTGAATAACAATGCCGTTTTATGTTTGCAATATAATATTCGTTGTGCGTCGCGAAATAAGCACCTTTAGGTTTGTAAAAATGGGGGTTGTTTTTATAACTTAATAGGGAGGCAAATCGTTGTATAACATACTAATTAAGTATTCATATTATTCATTCACGTAAGTTACCTACATAAGAATGTAATATGTAATACACACTGGAAACATATTTCTTAAGCATTTATCCCGCCGCGCGCCGGGAAAAATTAAATTCTTGAGTCTTTTGCATTTAGGAATGTGCTTTAATGAGTAAAATACATTTAAGATATTTTAGACATTTTAATATTGAAACTCAATTCCAGCATGTTCTTCATGCTATGTATGTCGCAGGGATATGATAAAAACAGGGATTTTTCCAAATCCCTAAGGGATTTGATCAAACCACGGAGGAAGATAAAATAACAACACGGTTTTATCATTTCTCTAAACAAATCTAGTGAATTGAACAAATCCCAGTAGTACTCCGTGACGCGCGCTCGCTTCTAACACTAATATCTTCTGTCCCCTAAGTGCCGGGCCTCCGCCGGCCTCCTTCGTCGGCCTACGGCCCGGTGCCCATGCCGCCCATAAAGGATACTGGGATTTGTTCAATTCACTAGATTTGTTTAGGGAAATGATAAAACCGTGTTGTTATTTTATCTTCCTCCGTGGTTTGATCAAATCCCTTAGGGAATTGACCAATTCCCTGTTTTCATCATATCACTGCGACATATAGACTACTTAAATCGCAACCAAGGACCTCGTCAACTAGACAATTAGTAACAATTGCTGCCAAAGCGCCTCAATTACTGTCATCATCATCAGCCTATTATGTTCCCACTGCAAGGACTCAGGCCTCCTCTCCAGGAGAGGGACTGACTGGTTCAGAATGACTGTCACCCGCATATTGTAATAGCATACACAAAGGAGATGTGTATAAGCCTTAATGAAACCAAAAGGTACTTACTTGCCTTGTTCTCCCCGTAATTGCAATATTTTTGTTATTAGGTACTTTTTTTTTTTTTAGGTAGGGTAGTAGGTAGGGTAGTAGATAGGTAGGTAGGAAAATCGCATTGCATGCAACGCATGCGCGGCATTTAAATCGGGCCTAGTGAATGAGAGAATTTGGTAAAAAGCGTATTAGATCGAAAAATAGAACGTAATCAGCGGTGTGCTACTGAGGGCTTTTGAATGAGCTCTTATTAAACATTTTCGCACTTAGGGTAAAAAAAATTCTACCTCGTTGGACTTGTGGTCGCAAGCACAACTGCTGATCATGAGGTGTTGGTTTCGATTCCTAGGTCGGAAAAAGTGTCAATGGGTTTTTCCATCAGCAATTTTCCGGTTAGACTGGAAGCCGACCCCAACATAGTAGCGTAAAGGCTAGGCAGATGATGATGATGACGTCATACTATTCTATAAAAACTTTGCAATCGAAGTGCACCTTTTTTTTTTTTGAAAATCATCGAATAACCCCTCCCCCCCCCGCTCTTGGGCAGAGCGAAGAGGAGTGTCAGACTTCTACTGACTAAAAACCAAACCCATGTTCCTTCTTCGCCCTTGTGTCGGAGCCGCGTTATCCTTTCGATAATCCACAGCCCCGACGGGATCCACAGCCCCGACGGGATCGAAGTGCACCTATGTGTGTATTACGGGGGATCAGACCGGAATAGAAAATATTTTATAATAAAACGGATCCCCTAGGCTAGGGTATCACTTTTAGGGGATCCGAACGGAATAACCTGACCTGGGTGCTTACTCTGGAATATAATTCCGATAGATCGACATTGGTCAAACGTCAGTTGGCTGAGTTAAACGTCAGGGATTGGCTAGACTCAGTGAGTCCAGTCAATTGCTGACGTTTGACTGCCAATTCCAATGTCGATCTATCGGAAATATCTCCCAGAGTAAGCACACTGGACCTAGGTAGGTGTTTTGCTGGCACTTATATTTGATAGCAATGAGTTGTCGAGTCTCGACGTGCTAATGGGCAAGCAGAGCAAGTTATGTAATCATCACGCCTGCAATCCCCGAAGGGATAGGCATAGGTGTGCCCATTAGTACATCCACTTGTGTTAGTTATGTTTAAGTCCCATGTAACAGGGGACGTTAATAACTGCCTCGTTGGTCTAGTGGTCGCAAGCGCGACTGCAGAGCGTGAGGTCCTGGGTTCGATTCCCGGGTCGGCCAAAAAAGTGCTATTGGGTTTTTCATTAGAAATTTCCGAGTAGTAGCCCGGAGTTTGGAAGTTGGTGGTATAGTACCCCCGTGCCTCGGAAAGCACGTTAAACCGTTGGTCCGCCGCCTGATCTCTCTCCGGTCGTGTCGGATTGCCGTCCCTGAGGACTATAAGAGAAAAGGGAACAGAGAGTGCACTTGTGCCTGCGCACACACTTGTGCACTATAATATCTCCCGCGCAGATGGCCAATCTCCGCTGGGATTGACCGCCGGGGCCGAAAAACAAAAACGTTCAGGAGGACTAATATTAATAGGGGACGGGACTATTACTAATAACCGGGCACAAATCCGAACTCCATGTCTACTGCTGAACAACTTCTTCTAAATGGAAAAATCCCAATAATACATTATCAGACCTACATACATACATACACCCACCCTACATACATTATCGGACCCAGGTCCGGATGCACAGCAGTCATGTCAATCCTATTTTATTTAACACTAGCTTTTGCCAGCGGCTTCGCCCGCGTGAAAATGACGATTTTCCATACAAACTTTCATCCCCTATTTAACTCCTTTAGGGGTTGAATTTCGAGAAATACTTCCTTATTCCTTGTCTACATTATAAAGGGAACCCCTGTGCAAAATTTCAGCTTTCTAGGTCCAAGGGTTTGGGCTGGGCGTTGATGAGTCAGTCAGTCAGGCAGGACTTCTCTTTTTATCAGTAAATTTCCAAAAACGTAAGATAATTCGAATTTTGCGGGCTACCTTGTCGGTTTAACCTTAAATCATGGCAAGCAGCGTTGCCTGAAGTACAACTTTCAAAACACTATCAACCATACAACTAAGGTAAGTACTAAAACTTTTTTTTTTTCTTTTTTGTACCAATTTTGTTTTTTAGTTGTAAGTTATGTTTACTACTTTTTTATTGTATGTGTATAATTCTGCGGCAATAAATATTTTTTCATTCTTCTTTCTTTCTTTCTTTCTCCTGAACCTTTGATAGGAAAGGTTGCCATACCTCTTTAATTAATGACACTTGATGATGAATGCAAATGAGACATGCTTTGAATTACCTAGACGACATCAGAGAGTGAACAGCTTGACCGGCTTACAAGCAACGGCTAGAAGCTGAAAAGATGATGAAGCTATTTCTCCTCACTCACTGAAGTCATAAGTCGTAATAGAGCAGCGGTGGTGAGTGGTGGCGGCCTCGACTTACGAACAGTCAGTCGTGGGTTCGAACCCAGGCAGGTACATTACTTTGTGTAATTTATTTCATCACCGCTGCTCTCAAAACGGTGAAGGAAAACATCGTGAGAAAACCGGTATGCCTTAGAACCAAAAAAATTGAAGACATGTGACATCTACCAACCCGGGGCACGACAACGGCGGTACCAAACCAGCAACTGGGTCCGCGTGTTGGATTTTAGCCCATCCCTCACCTAGAGAGGAGGCAGTACTAACATTATAGGCTGATGATGATGATGATGAGACACAAATCCAGACTTGGTCGCTGCTACAGATAATTTCCTGATGAAAAAATCCTATATCTCATGCTCAGCTGATAAGGCAGTCAAGATTTAATATAATGCTTTAAAAATAGTTTCTGGACCAAAACATGATCCTAAAAATAGCCAAATAAATACAGTAAATACACTCCTTTGCAAAAAAAACGGGCACCTTAGGAAATTTACGTTCTAAGGTCGATTTGAGTTAATTCAATGAAATTTAATTGTTTGACGTAGTCTGTTAGTATACTTATAATCGTGTAAATTAATACGCGTGAAGTGAACTGTGGCAATTTAAAAAAAACACTATGAATTCTTTAAAACCGATGTACACGGCCAAACAATAAGAAATGGTCGGCAATAAAGACAAGAAGATTTTTTTACTTTGTTTAATTAAATAAAGTTACAAATGTAATAACCTAATAACGAGTGTGACCTCCTCTTGCCAAAATCACAGCTTGAATCCTTCTGGGCATGCTTTCCACGATGTTTTAATGACGTTTTGAGGAATACGTTCCCACTCTTCTGCAATGACTCTTTTTAGCTCCCTGATGTTTTGTGGAGCATGTTGCACTGATCTTACCCGTCTCTTTAGAACATCCCAGACATGCTCAATTGGATTGAGGTCAGGACTTCGAGCTGGCCAATCTAAACGACGGATCCCAACTTCTTGCATGTACGCTTCCACGTCGCCAGAACGGTGCGGGCGAGCATTGTCGTCCATAAAAATGGAATCTTCCCCAAGTGCAGTCAATGCGGGTTGTGCATATGGAATTAGGACTTCCATTATGTACCGGTGTGCATTTAATGTTCCATTTTCTATGAGAACTAACTCCGTACGCCCCGTCGAATGAATTGCTGCCCAAAACATAACGGAGCCTCCGCCATAAGGAGTGATTTCTTCGAAACACACTTCCGCATAGCGTTCCCGTGGTCTTCGTAGCACTCGCCGGCGTCGGTCCTCTTCACACAAAGAGATTCTAGCTTCATCAGAAAACAATACTTTATTCCAGTCCTCCAGAGTCCATGAAGCACAGTTTCGAGCAAACTGAAGTCGAGCAACACGGTGCTCACGGAGTAATTTAGGTCCCCGAGCCGGGCGGTAACTCCTGATATTGGCAGCCAAAAGCCTCCTCCTGACGGTCCACAAGCTAACTTCTACTCCTCTTACTTCTTCAAGGCTCTTCTTCAGGTCCACACTTGACGCCTTACGATTCCGCAAGGCCTGACTCACCAAAAAGCGGTCATCTCTTGGTTCTGTGCGTCGTTTTTTTCCCGAACCGGGTCTTCTTTTGACCGAACCGGTCTCTTGATACCGTTGCCAAGTCCTCTGGACAGTTGAACGACTCACATTTAGCCGCTGAGACACGTAAGTTTGCGAACAACCTTCTTCAAGTAGGGCTATAATTTTACCGGCCCTTATCGCTTTAACACTCATGTCAAAAAGTGGTATATAATGTAAACAGAAAGATAAAATTGTTTAATTTGCAGAAAATATCCAAAAAGTTTTAAAATTTTAGTAATCAGTAATAAAATCGTTTCAGCAAAGCAATTTTACAATAATCTACATGAGAATCTACATTATTCATTATTACAATAATCTACATTATTCATTATTTTCCTTTTGTTAATTTCAAAATTTAAATTTGGAACGTACAGAATCATGCCAGGATTCTTTAAATAACATGCCAATACATCGTCAAATTAATAAAACCTCTTACTTGTCCTTCTTCATTGAAGTAGAGAAAAAAATATGAAGTGCCCGTTTTTTTTGCAAAAGAGTTTACTTTGGGTCTACTTTGTTTTATGTAACACTCTTCTATGGTGTTATTTTGCACCGAAATCAAAGTAATTACTAACGACATGCATAGGCTTCCCCACATCTATGCAAAATTGTGCTTCGCCATAATTAGTTCGGGCGTCAAATATCAATATGGAAAGCTAATTTATCGTTGTCATAATATGCCTATAAATTACAGCGACTCGTAATAGATATAGTGCATGTGTGATTTGTCACAAACTCATAATCACATCTAAAGTGCGTTTGTATTTTGTATGAGTCATGTTCTAATTATGCACACTATCCACCCTAAAAGGAATGCAACAATTTTAAAATAACTGGCGGGTCACAAAAAACGTCAATCGTTCACAGATGGCACCGGGCGCCGAGCACTCCCTGTGCGTGAGGCGTGAGCGCATCTGAGCTGTTCATACATCGTTTGTAACTGAGTAACGTCCACGGCTGGCTTTAAATGATTGTTTAGTCATCGCCGGGATATGGGACGGACGGTGTATGCGGTATTTCTGTGTATAGTGACGTAGTCGACGTGGGAGTCGCTCTTCGTCTGTAACACCGCGAGTCATCAAGCTCAGTTGTGACTTGTTTCTTGTCGAAACCGCTCGTTGATGCCCAGTATTCTACATTGAAGAACACGCTTCACCATGCACGATACTATACGGAATCAGGTATGTTTTTATTCCTTTTATTTTCAAAGCTGTGTCAATGGCGAGGCGTATGTTTATTTTTTGTTTTATTTTTATTCTGTGCTCTGCATCGCTGTCTTTTTTGTATTTTTATGCCGAAACTGCACAATGATGGTGTTTATTCGTGTTTTAATTTATGATGTGTAGTCAAAGCACTGAATATTTTGGTTGTGTTGTTTGGGTACATTTATTTGCACACAAATGTGTATATTTTTATTAATATGGTGTAATATTTGAAAATAAGAAATCTATTATATTCCATAACATTTTTGTAAAGGTAGACTCACTTGTGTAGGTACCTTTTATTAGATGTGATGATGATGATCTAAGAAATTTAATTTATGAATGGGTTTAAAAACAACACGTTGTTTATTCGCGTCAATTTGTTGCGCAGTGCCACACAAGGTATCCACTTTTGTATCCATGATAATATTATCATTGATAAACGATATGGTTCGTCAATAATAATTATTTTAGAATTTATTGGACAATTTTACACAATAGAAGAGTATGTTTGCATTGGCACAGTTATTGACCTGTAATGTTATTGGTTAATGCTCTATAATGTTTCAATAGACTTTCCTTTATTAAATGTGACTCAAAACATTTGGCAATGTGTATAGAGTGTAGACTACTATAGGTACCTACACCTCTGCTCATCTCTATGGTAATATAATAGGCGTGACATCATGTTATGTCTAGAAAAGAAAGATAATAAATAGGTGATCGGCACTGTATTTATCATTTATATACTCACATACTATCAGTAGGGCATGAACTGTTAATATAATATCTAGGTTCTTGTTTGTTGATTCAAGTGGTCACAAGCGTGACTATAAATGCTGACTACTAATGGTCCTGCGTTGGATTCCCAATTCGGGCAAAGTGTTATTGACTGTCCATAAAAAAACTTGATAGTTGCCCCGGTGTCTGGATTTGTGCCCAGTTGATGATAATAAACTCGCACCCTATTACGTGGTATTTCAACGTAAAGGCCGATTTACACTTTGATTAGTGTAAGTGCGAAGTTCATACATTTCCTACTAAGCGCTTAGTAGCGAATGTATGAACTTCGCACTTGCACTGATCAAAGTGTAAATCGGCCTTAACTGACGAAACCCTACTGAGGGCAGACCTCTACCTTTCCCTTCGGGGATTACAAGTGTGATGTTATATAATAGGGATGCTTCCTTACAAAAAAATAATCTGTTTGTTCCGTCAATTAGATTATCGAAAAATATTGGACACATATTTAGTCTTTTTTCACGTAAACAAAAAAATAATATAAAGTGCTTCGAAAACTCGTATGACGTCACAGTTCAGTACATTTTTACCGGCAAGTTACGTCATAAACCCCCACTCATGATCTTTGACGCGTTTTATCTTCGTCATTTTTCATTAACTTTATAAAACAAAAAACACAAATATTCAATACTTTTCGATAATCTAACTGACGGACTAAACTGATTTTTTTTTGTTAGGAAATATCCCTATTATGTTATGCAATACTTATTGATGTACTCAAAACCACAATAATGTAATAAATAGAATAATGATTTCAAATATTAAATTGAAATCGCGTCATAATAACACAAGACTAGTTAGATAATAAGGTCAAAAGTCAGGCGTTCACATTGTGGAAACATAATGACATATTTTGTTTAAACAAATGTTTAAGATTGTGTTCATTAACTTACTAACAAAACATGCTTATCAATACCTAACTTTTGTCTCCGGCTTATTCACTTTATCAGATCATAATAATATTTATTTATTTATTTATTTATTTCTTAAGGAAAAACAAACAGTAACATATTACAGGTTAATGATAAGGCTTAAGTACTACAATATGATAAATATGCTACCCACTACGTTTTCCACAGATTACTTTAAAAAAAATTATAGATAAAGAGACATAAATGCATAATATGAATGCATAAAAATTTGTACAGACGCAGTTACCCTCTATTCACTTCGTGATCATTTTACGAGTTTTAACGCAATTCAATCGCAAAACCCATTAAGCGCCAAAATGAAACTAGCAGCATTTTAAAATCAAAACGTTTATTTTCTAATTAATAGTGACATAATAAAACCCAAAAGAAAGAAAAAATAAATGTTTTATTATTTTGGAATTTTTTAGAGGGGTGTACTCGCATGAGTACAGCGGCCACTTAGCGGTAAAAAAATTCAAAGCACTCTCTTTCTATGCACAGAGTTTTCATGCAGGTTTTACATTGCCACCCTACTCTCTCATGACAAACCACACTTCGCAATTGATTTTCTAATTTTTGAGGATAGTGATTAGTGACCAAAGCCACTGTTCGCTAAACTTGGCACTGTTGATACTGTGGAACATCAGTTGCGACTGGGTGCTGCGTGCCAACATCCCCAGCTGCGTCTTCGTAGTCTGCTATACTGGTGCTGGCTCAGGGGGGTCGTACGAGGCGGCGGCCAAAACCATGACGCGGGGTTGCGATAGTCGTTGAGAGGATCCGGCAGCTGGGTCTCGAGGTGGCACTTCACAAGTCGGAGGCCATGGGCTTCCATGGACGTGGGAATGTGCCACCGTCGGGATCCCAGCTAACGGTGGGAGGGGATTTCATCGGCATCGAGTGTACTTTGAAGTACCTAGCTAGAACTCGTCCTCGACAGCTGGTGGAATTTCGTGGAGCATTTCCGACGTTTGGCTCCCAGACCGGAGCGGGCTGGGACTGCCTTCAGGTGGCTCTTACCCAATCTGGGGGGTCATACGCCTCCTGCCAGAGGCTCGCGCGGTCCATGGCCCTTTACGGGGCCCCGGTGTGGGCGCCTGCTTTGAAGAAGCGGGCCGCCCACCACCTGAACGCGCCCCACAAGGTGATGGCCGTAAGGCTAGTCCGGGAATACCGCACGATATTCCGCGAGGCGGTACCGTCCGTCTTATGACGACAACAGGCTGTGTCGACGGCGCGTTTGTGTTCCACGCGCGCCTCAAAGAAATGTCAGCAACTTGGAAGGGGCCCGCAAGTGCTGACGCCCGGCGGGGCCTGCGGGTTGTTCTTCACAAGAGAAATCGCGGCCTCGACATAAAGGGCTAAAAAGGAACATAGGTGGTTTGTAGTCAGTAGAAGTCTGACGCTCCCTTTTGCTCTGCCCAAGAGCGGAAGGGGTTATTTGATGATTTTAAATCCACCCAAAAAAAAAGGCAGTGAAGCAGTCACTAAGTCTTCATCAGGTCTTTCTTCTTCATCCGTTACCACACTCAGAGGTGGAGGTATAATGGCTACATCATAGTCGGCGTCATGGTCACTATCTTCTAAAACAGCTTCAACAGCTTTTTCTAACCCCTTGTATTTGATATCAGTCGTAAAACGTTTGGGGGCATTGTTAGTAAGCTGCTACCAAAATCAAGGTTTTCCTTATATGTATGTTGCCGCTGTACATGATCGAGTACATAGCATAGTTTACTTCAATATATTTTCACAAACATTTGCAATTTACTTATTTTCTGTAAAAAGTTTTATACAATAGTTATTACTAAATATAAATATTTAAGTTGAATGAGCTAGAATTTACATTTAGCTATCGTAAATTATAATAAAGTACACTTGCCTACAGTGGCGTGATGTCTCGTCAAAATCTAATGCTCATATTGACACAATTTCGAATCTACCGTCTTAAGATATTAATATTTTGATTGAGTTATTTCAAAACAATAAAAATTACCCGCAAAAACTTATGAAACCGTTTGAATATAAAGGCTAGGTTACAAAAACTAACTGTACTCAAATGAGTACGGCGGCGCTTAATGGGTTAATTCATATTAAAATCCCTCTGAACTCAGCAACATGGACTGCGTTGGTAGTGGTTTCTGGAAGGTCCTTTAGGTGCTAGTGAAATTGACTTGACTTGACTTAATGTCCTATGTCTCCTAGATGGGGCAGAGGGCGTCGATAGATGTCCTCCATCGCGATCGGTCTTGAGCTTCACGTTTCATCTCACTCCACGTCATTCCGATGTTCGCCGCTTCTGCCAACACGGTGCGACGCCAGGTTTGACGAGGACGGCCACGCTTTCTTTTCCCTTGGGGATTCCAGTCCAAAGCTTGTTTGGGTATGTGGTCGGGGTCCCTTCGGAGCGTGTGGCCAATCCATCTCCACTTGCGTCGCTTGATCTGGAGGACGATCGGGCTCTCGTGGCATTTCTCCAAGAGTTCTAGGTTGGAGATGATCTCGGGCCAGTAAATACCGAGAATGCGACGAAGACAGCGGTTAACGAAGACTTGAATTTGACGTGAGATGACCTTTGTTACCTTCCACGTCTCGCACCCATAAAGCAGCACGGATTTTACATTGGACCTGAATATCTTAAGCTTGATCCTTCGGGTCAGTTTCCGCGACTGCCAAACAGGTCTCAGCTGCGCGAAAGTAGCTCGGGCTTTGGCGATCCGTGAAGTGATGTCCTCTTCACTGCCCCCAGTCTCTGCCACGACGCTCCCGAGGTACGTAAAGAATAGTGGCAAACGCTCGAACAAATTTTTGTTGACATTTTTTTTTTGCGTCAGCCTATGGAAAAAATATATTTGTATAGAGTTTGAATTCCTGAACAGTTTTGTCTTCAGTTATATTTTTATAGGTACGCCAGAATTAAAGATATTCCTGTTTAAAGTTTTAGAGGTTATGTTGTATTAACAATGGACTAATCGAAAAACAACTATAGAAATACAAAATAAACTACGGACGTTTTCAGAATGTTAAAACCCGGTATCGGTCGCAAGCTGAGCGGACCCATTAAGGACTTCTTTTACCTACCTCGCAATAGAAAACTGCTTACGTGTGTGTTTCCACAAACACCAACGAAACACCAACAAAGAGTCGAGCGGAAACGAGTAAAAATGAGCTTGTTCTGCTACGCCAGAATTAAAGATATTCCTGTTTAAAGTTTTAGAGGTTATGTCGTACAAACAACGGACTAATCACCCTACTTACCCTTTAAATATAGATAGAAATGCATTTACACATTATAAACTCGGACTACCGTATTCAGAATACCAAGTCCAACCGATGCAAGATACCGCGGCCTCGACATAAAGGGCTAAGAAGGAGCATGGGTGGTTTTTAGTCAGTAGAAGTCTGACACTCCTTTTCGCTGTCCAAGAGCGGGAGGGGTTATTTGTTGATTTCCCAACCACCCCAAAAAAAAAGGTGTACCTACCCTTACCATTTTAGTAGATACAGAAAAACACGTTTAACACAATTTATTTATTTGGAATAGGTACACCAATAGTATGCACATTTCACAATCATTCATGACAATATGCAGGCTAGGGATGTTAAGGTATCAATTGCATAACTCTCCTAAGTACAATAAAGCTATATCATCGTAAAGTTATAGAAATAAAATGTGTAATAGAAAACTAAACATCTTTGCTATTCGTCTATAATTGGCTAACTCCACAACTTGTGTTGGCTCAGGTTGGGTTGATGCATCAGCATCAGGCATGCATCAGGCTGGATTACATTTTCTTGTGGTTGCACATCGTCAGTTGTGTCTAGCTGAGGACTACTTTCATCTTGACTATTCATACGTAGGACTTCTCTTCTTGTGCGTAACCAGCACGCATGGCAAACACGTTGTATAATGCTTGTAGGCCTTACATGGCTACCCATCGTGATATTCAATTCGATGTACACACAATAAAGTCCAAAGTAAAGAGGCAGAATCGGAATCCAGAGTCATCCTTAGGCAAGTCACACAGGGAACTGTAAATATCAGAGTTCATAAGCAGAACTAGTCGATGAATTAGAAAATCACGGAGAATCGATGGAAAATAATATAATGAGATGCTCGTGCAGACTATGACAAGCTGTCAGTTCAGTACAGTTGACAATTGAAATGTCTTTTATCATAGAAAGGTTTATTACATGCCAATTAAGTCAAAAGTTGTAAAGTCAAGTCAGATAGAAAAAATAAATTAAGCTATGATTATTTATTATCACCTGTAATCTAGTCAATTGAGCTCATAATTATGATGATTTTTTTTCCAGCGATGGATAGGCCTTAAGCTTGATTTGATAAAACTAAGTAAATTATTTCGTCGGTATCTATCACGGTGACTTAAGTAGACGCTTATTAATTCCATCAGCTATAATATAGCCACTGTTCTTTGTGGACGCGTGCCACTGCCTCTGTGCCTATCAGCAACGGTGAGTTATTCTTCACACCAGTTCTCATCAATCACAGTGAAATTGCACAAAGTGTTTTAACTGACATGGTAACTAAGTCACAAGTCAACATTATAAAGTTCGCGATCAGGCACTAGCCGCTTTATTCCAAAACGTAGTTAAACCTGGTTTAACTTAGACTTGGTTTATCTCGCATGACGTCTCACTTCAATAATATTTAAAAGAAAGTGACAGCATGCGAGATAAACCAGGTCTAAGTTAAACCAGGTTTAACTACCTTTTGTAATAAGGCGTAGTGAGTTTACTGTGTCGGGAAAAGAATCGAGTTGTGAGTGACCGTGGTAGCGGTACCGAGCTCAAAAAAACGAACAAGATAGTGGGTAGACCAATAATTTATCTGCGTCGAAATATCGAGAACGGAAAAAAACACTGTAAACATGGAAAATATTATCCCGTTTGCAGTGTAAAGTTGCACAAAGACCAGTTCAGGAGATGAGCCATGGTTTAGGAGGTGGCTCTTCTGTCATATCCTGTTTAATTAGGTATAATAAATATTTGAGACACGATTAATGTCGTATTAAAGTTCATTTTATTCTGCAAAAATATACCCCCCTCCCCCTGTTTCGCCACGTTGCAATGTCGTACGAATTTTACGATTCACTTTTACTAATAAATCATTTAAACTTAATAAAAAATCTCTGTTTCAAAGAGAACTGAACGTCGCGTCGTTACAATGTTAAAAAATGCTGTCTGTGATTCTTTTTCTTTTAAAAATACTAGAACAAAAAAATCGTTCAGTTATTTTTACGATGAGTTACTTATTACCCGACTACGACAAAGCCAAAAGGAAAGGTAATGATTTTTTTGAAGTACAGAATGCTTGGTTGACGGATTCGTGAAGAATCCGTTAACATTTTATTTTACACAATTTTTTTTTTTCTGTTTGTATAGTTTTGATTCCCTGAAAACACGATGTTATTGTAAAGTTCGTCCGATGTTGTCATAGATGATGCAATGCTCTGACTAACAATAGCTTTATCTAACCTCCCTTTGTTATGTGCCCATTCCTTCGATAAAAATAAAATCCTTTCCGCACATTTTATACAAGACTCGATTACCCCTTCACATTTATTTAAGAACGAATGTTCAAGTAAAACACATTTTGAACCGACAAAAAAAATACGTGTTTGACTAAAAAAAAAAAAAAAAATAATTTAGTTTTGAAATAATCGTGCTCTTCAAAACTTCCATACACACCCATAAAGACCGTCTTTAAATTACTAATTCAAGCAAGTTCAATATTTATCTGTATAAGTGCCAATTTCGCCGAAGGAATAACATCTTTACCTACTGAAACTTTGCTATTAACCACTATCGGGATTCGGCAGGCGGCCATCTTGCTTTTCTGTTGTTCTTCTATTAGAATAACACGATAACGTATAAATTAAAAGCACTCGGTGAGTTAGGAATCCGTGAGAAAACAAGCACAAAACTGTGTCTAGACTTAAACTTTCCATAACTAAATGGCGAATAATCTAAACTTTAAACTAACTAATAATGTAATAACTCTGTACGCGTAATAATTCGTCAAGAAATTACTAATTTCCAACAGACACGGTGGCAAAAGCCGGTAGCAAAAACAAGTTTACACTAAACGGTAGAATAACATTCATTCATGTAAAAGTAGACTTAACATAAGTACTCAAATGAGCAATTATTAAGGGTTCTGGAATGTAATACTTACTCTATCCTTTATAAATCTTTGCATTACAGTATTCCTCCTCGTGCAATGTAGACAGAGCTTTTAGAAAGTCAAATCATCATTCCCTAGCCCTCCCCAACTATTTTTTAGTCGGCTTCCAGTCTAATCGGAGGCCACTGAATACCTAAATACTTACCTCAGTCAGTAAATCTACACATTTAATTGACACGCAACTCTGATTATTCAGATTCATTTGCGTATTGTACGAGTATATTATCATTTGCCTCGGTGAAGGGTACAAAGGACGCCGCGTCGGGGCTGCGGATTATCGTAAGGCATAACGCGGCCTCGGCACAAGGGCGAAGAAGGAACATGGGTTTGGTTTTTAGTCAGTATAGAAGTCTGACACTCCCCTTCGCTCTGCCCAAGAGCGGGGGAGGGGGGTTATTCGATGATTTTCCACCCAACAAAAAAAAAAGGGGGACAAAGGATCGTGGGTAAACCAGCATGCTGGAGTGATATTTTTCGACATGTAAAGCCAAGTCATTCTAAAATTGTACAAAGGGGATTTTTTTTTTAAATTTCATAAAATTCTTAAAAAGCTTAGTTTGATATAGCACAAACCTTGTCGGAAGCTCGAAAAATATGCAATATCGACGACAAGTAATATTTTTCGAGATAATCTATTTTTAATGTAGCACTGGAGTGGAGGATCTTTCCGAGTATTTCAATAATAACTTATTCACAATACTTTACACCTCTGCAGGTGCATATATTTTCGAGCTCATGAGAATCTTCAATATTCTCAATTTAAAAAGTACTCGTAGATATCAATATACAACATGGATCAGTATCGAAGCACTAGCTCGACGACGACACGAGGTGATATAAAAGCTTTAACAATCGAGTGACTTTTGAACTGTAAGAGAAATATTTTTCATATTCCTCTGCCAAGTATGTTGTATATATCTGTTGCATTAGGTTAAACGAGGGACATATTCGAGGAGGGTATTCAGTATTCAATTCATCATTATTCTTCTGCCCTTTTTTTTTTTTTTTATCCCAATTTATTCGGGGTCGGCGCAACATGTCTTCTTCTTGTAACATGTATGTATTCAGTATTCGATTCTCGTCCCAAATTATGTAAAAAAACATAACCTTAATTTGTGACGTAATTGTGCCATGCCACGCTCTCCAGATCTCACTTTAGAGACGTTTCTTTTTCGCCATTGTCCTACGCCAGTTTAAAAAAAAGTAAAGGGAAAATGGATTACTTATACCTAAAAGTTTTCCACGCACATTTTCTGTGATAAGCCCAAGGGTTGCGAGACTTTCCAAAACATTTGGTATGGTTCTGTCTGGTATATATCAGTGTTGTTTTTGTTCATATTTTTGTAACGTGTATTGCGGGTTTCATGTCCCTCGTGTAAGTTTCACTATCATAACGCTTTACTTTACGTGTTTTTGTGTGTAGAGTCACGACCACGAGTACTAATATCACTTGGGAAGTTTCCAGAGTGATTTTGTTATGGAATAACGAATGCAACTTTGTTTAAATACATCTATTTCATAATAGGGGATCGGACAAAAAAAACTAATTAGTCCGTCAGATAGATTTCCAAAAAATATTGAACACCAATTTTTTTCTTTTTTCACATTAACAAAAAATGAAGACAGTGCTTCGAAAACTCATGAACTCCTCGAAAACGTTACATGTCAGTACATTTTTTAACCACAAGTGACGTCACGACACTTTTTATCTTCGTCAATTTTTATTAATTCGTTAAAACAAAAACACGTATCCAATATTTTTCGATATCTAACTGACGGACTAAACAGAATCACATTTTTTTGACTCAGTCCGATCCCCTATTGTATGGGTAACGAAATAGTATGTGCTTAACTACATGTCATAGAAAATCACTTATAAAAGTCGCTATGTTTATACAATAGTAGTATCGTCACAGTACACCGCGCGTTCTTGGAGACTTTTTCACAGAGCGCCGTCGATAATATTATTATGTAGATCGTATCGAACATACAATAATCCAATTAGGGGATCGGACAATAAAAAAACTAATTAGTCCGTCAGATAGATTTCCAAAAAATATTAACCACGTTTTTTTTCTTTTCACGTAAACAAAAAATAAAGACGATAAAGTGCTTCGAAAACTCGTGTGACGTCATATGATAGTACATTTTGTACCTTCAATTGACGTTTCAAGCCCCACTCCATGATCTTTGACGCGCTTTATCTTCGTCAATTTTTATTGTTTTGATAAAACAAAAAACACGTATCCAATATTTTTCGATAATCTAACTGACGGAATAAACAGAATCATATTTTTTTGAGTCAGTCCGATCCCCTATTGTTTGCAACAAGCACAATCTCAGACATCCTTATTCCCGCTTTGGGCATAGTGGAAGGGAGTGTCAGACTTCTACTGAACTTCTCTTTCGAACAACTCGAAGCCCCGACGGTTACATCCCGCAGCCCTGGCGGGATCTCAGACATCCTTTTATAAAATTATGGAAATATTATACATGAAACGAGTATTTTTAATTTTTCGTCATATTTACCTTACGTTTAGGTACACCGGGCAGTCGTGGCTCTCAATTCGGCATTTACATGACGCGGCTGCAAACGTCACCCCAACAGTTTGGTCACAGAGTCTCATCATTCGGACGGAATCTTTCAGTATTTTAGGAACTTTTCTCATGAAAAGCAACTTTGTTTAACACTGTTTATATGTGCGTAATCCTAACTCGTAGAGCTAGCCAAGCCAATGTACGTAGTGTTACCGTGGGTTGAGCTGAACACTACGCTAATAATAATTCATCCTAATAATATTATAAACGCGATAATTTGTAAGTATATGTATGGATGGATGGACTAATATTATAAACGAGAAAGTTTGTAAGTATGTATGTATGGATGGATGGACTAATATTATAAACGCGAAAGTTTGTAAGTATGTATGTATGGATGGATGTTTGTTACTCTTTCACGCAAAAACTACTGAACGGATTTGGATAAAATTTGGTACACAGATAGTTTATAACCTGGATTAACACATAGGATAGTTTTTATCCCGATTTCATCTTCCCGGGGGATAATTTTCGAGTTGTAGCGGGCGAAACCGCTGGCAAGAACTAGTACTGTATATGCACGCGGCACACGTTACTTCAATTAATTTATGAACTTTTGTAATAAAAACCGGCCAAAGAGCGTGTCGGGCCACGCTCAGTGTAGGGTTCCGTAGCAAGGTGCTAATATGAAATATGGCGAAACGTTTCAATGATGAAATTGCTCCTCAAAGAGTTTATTTTCAGTACTTGAAAATATAATTAAGACGCTTACGGGTTTTTGTTGTGAATACTTAGTTATTTGTTGACTGTGCTGTTGGTCTAGTGGTCGCAAGAGCGACTGCTGTGCCTATAGTCCTAGGTTTGATACCCTAGTCGGGCAAAGTGTTATTGGGTTTTTCAATCAAGAGTTTCTCAGTAGCAGCCACGGAGTCTGGTTATGTGCCCGATTGATGGAACTAGGCTCTCCCCCTTTTACATCAAACTTAAACATACCTGCATTAAGGGAAATTAATATAACTGTATTACGACCGCAAGGCTGTGAATTATCGAAAGGATAACGCGGCTCCGACACAAGGGCGAAGAAGGAACATGGGTTCGGTCTTTAGTCAGTAGAAGTCTGACACTATCCCTTCGCTCTGCCCAAGAATGGGGGGGGTTATTTGATGATTTTCCACCCACCAAAAAAAAAAGGGTGTATTACGAAGCTACAATTTGCCTAACCCTTCGGAAAAAACAGGCGTGATGATATGTTATGTTATGTTGAAATTACAAAAAATGTATAGTAGGAGAATATATCACTCTAAAGTAACTCTGACTCTACATACATTTCCTTTCAAATCGATTGAACAATATTGTTTGAAAACCTGATTTATATACCTCTACATCATTATATATATCTCACCTGTGCCAGTATTTCGATCGATGCTATGATGTTACTAACAATATACACGTATGTATAATATATATTATGTGATCAGAACTGGCTCAGAATATACGAATCATCACACCTGTTTCCCTAAAAGGTTATGCAGAGTTGCCGAGTTATATTGAAGCCCCATCAGCGACCTTGAGCGAAGCGCCACCCACGTTTTATTTTTTACTCCAAAATCACATCAAATTTGAAAAACCTAAAACACTATCATGCTAGTAGTATTTTTTTTCACCTGTAGTATTTTTAAAATCACTTTTCATGATTTTAGACTTGATCAATTTAAAAAATTACTGATTAAACATAAATGTGGTCTTAATCAGTAATTCTATAAAATGTGGGTGGCGCTAATTTCAGTGCTGTTAGCGCCTTAAGGTGATTGCTCCAACCAGCCCGCGAAATTCAAATTTTCTTAAGTTTTTTGCAATTTGCAGGCCAGTGATAGGTTGTATGTTGATGAACATTTGATTCGCGGCTGTAAGACGTATGTAGTTACAGAATTATAATCATCAAAATTATTAATACAACCCTCCGAGCTCATAAAGGTTTAAAAATGACTTTTTACAAGGTCAAAGCCATTCTGGAACCTTTATGAGCTCGGAGGGTTGTAATAATAATTTTGATGATTATAATTCTGTAACTACATACGTCTTACAGCCGCGAATCAAATGTTCATCAACATACAACCTATCACCGGCCTGCGCAAAAAACTTAAGAAAATTTGAATTTCGCGGGGTACCCTGGAATATCAACCTTAAGAGGAAACGCGAGTGGTCTTTTCTCCATACAAACGCTCTCGCCTGTTTTCTTTTTGGTTAATGACCCTAGAGCAATGGTTTTTTACAGAATAATAAATATTAACCCAGTAATGCCTAGCGTGTCCATTTGGACACGTAATTAGTATGTTTTTAAAATTATTATTGTGTCAAGATTTCACTGCATAATAAAATAATATTTTCTTTATTGCATTGTTTGTACCCTGTGTTTTCAATGTTTGTCGTTTATTTCTCCGTAGTAGAGGCTATTTTGGAAATATAATCAATTGAAATAGGTTCTTGTTCAAAATTAGTAAAAAAATGGATAACCGAAGTGGGTAAGTGGATTTTCATCTAAATATTTTTGTATTTTTAGCGTTTAGTTCTGTTTTTTTATGCTTGTATAAATGATTTATAATATAGTTATGATAAAGTATAGGTTAGCTTTGGAATATGTTATATTTTTGTACGTTGAATGTGATGTGTCCATATGGACACGCTAAGCACCTCTGCCCACCATACACTAAAGTGCAGTAACAGCAAAATCACGATTTCGAGTAAAACGCATTTAAAGTTAAGAATTGATTTTAAAAAATCAACAGAATGTATAAGCAAAAAAATTTGAATGCAGAAAGGTTGTAAAGGCATAGGTTCACACGTTAAAGCAATAAAAAAAAATATATCTTAATAACTGAATTTATTATGGCCATTTATTCTTTTTGGTGCCTATTACTGCATAGCCTTTTTTGTAAAAAATACCATTTTAAACTTAGTAAAATGCAGCAAAAAGCCCTATTACTGCGTTTGGATCAGTTATTTTGTCAAGAAACCCAACTAACATGCAGTAAGGTCAAAAAAATACTGCATTTTAGTTAGTTTTTTAAGAAAAAAGTGTTCAATTTACTAGTGCAGTAAGAAAAATAGCTAGTTCACATTTTAAAGACCGTTTATTTCTTATTATTTAATCACAATAATTCAACTCACTTATGTAAAATTTACATATCAAAAATAAAAAAAAACATCTAATTAATAAAGGACCCTGCGCAGAATGCACAACCTCCTTTGACAGTTTTCTCTTAATATTAACATATAAAACTCTTAATAAAACATTAACTGCACTTTAGCTAGGAATAATCATATCTGTGTCATTATGCTATCCAAACTAATCTGCAGTAATGCTGTATTTTACTGCGTGTTAGTCAGTTTATAATGATAAAAGAATGTTAAGTATACACAACTAAAATGCGACAAGCTTTGATTTTACTGCATTTTAGTTGGGAGTTCGTGACAATAAATTGTATTTTCTTAATTTGCAGTAAAAATAGCTTGTATGGCGGTAAATTTTACTGCGTATTAATTTTTTTTTTAATTTTTTTCCAGAAATATAAAACTATCTAAAGAACTGTAAAATTATATTGCTTACTGCATTTTAGTTATGAAACCTTAAAATTTAATCTGCAGTATAATTTATACTGTATTTTAGTTGGGAAATCACGCCAAATTGTTAATTTTTTTCGTTTGCAGTAAGTGAAAACTGTTAAATAAAAACCATTCTAATAGTCTTAGAAATAAGTAAGTTAATTCAATAGAAAGCTTAAGAAACCCGCTTTCAGAATCACTAATAAAACGAAAAATCACAAAAGGGCTGTTACTGCTCTTTAGTCTCTGGTGGGCAGACCTGCCGTAGCATTTTGACATTATACTTGTTCTCATTCGGATCGTTCGAATTCGATCAGTTCAAGGGAAGTTGTTCGCTAAGTGAAGTGAAGAGGACCGAACTACTCCGGAATCTATTTATAATAGCCCCACCAGAACCAGCAGAGCAGAACGGATGACGATTTTGGTGATGAAAACACTGGTGGAAAGGCCCAAAGTTTGAATAAAATGTCAGTTACTTGCCGAGACTGAAGTTATAGGTTTTAGGAATCAATGAGCAATGCATGGCAATTGAAAAACAGGCGAGGGTCAACCGGAGAACACGGTGGAGCACACCGTGGAGGTCTGCCCCGCTTGGGCGGAGCCCCGCCGTGTTCTCGTAGCGGCGATCTCTCGTGTCCTGCCCTGGTGCAAGTCATGGTCCGGGGCGAGAGGGAATGGGACGCCGTCGCCTCCTTCTGCGAAGCAGTGATGCTAGCGAAGGCGGTGGTGGGGTGTGAAAGGGAGAGAACCTCTCGTCCCAGCCGCCGCGGGAGATGCTGCGGGCGTCGGGGGCCACGTGATGGCTTCCGGCCACCGTAGGCGCGGGCCTGTGGACGGTGAGTAATGGGCTAGCTTGCCATTCGTCCGTCTCATGACGACGACAGGCTGTGTCGACGGCGCATACATGTACAGTTAAACCAGTTAATAAGTATACATTTTGCAATGTGTGAGTGAAGTCATAGTTATACGCACACACACTAAGTAAAACGAGTGAACTATGTTTCTACTAGTGTGCGTTATGTGCGTATAAGTCAAAACTGGCCCACCGCAGGCCGACTTTACATCACTCACTCATCGGTAACTTTTATTAATATTGTGTGGGTATACGTAATAGACATACACGGGTAAAATATCAAGAAACGGGCTCACAGTGAAGGAATATGACCCAATATTTTAGACATGTCTAGTAGAACATCCGTGGCAGAGTGGTGTAAGCGCTTGACATAGTTATTAGTCTACGCTCGGTGTCGTGAGTTCGATCCCCACTGAGGAATTCAGTTTTACTGTTTTTTACCTTTTTTACTTTTTGTTTTATAAAATTAAGTTTGTGACCAATAAAATCACATACTTAAACAAAAAAGTAGAAAGGTAATTAAATAAAAACAATAAAATAATTTGTTTTATTTTTATTTATTAGTTAGACAATTTATTTGTTGCTTAAGGATGGACGTAAATAATTTATTGAAGTAGGGTGGTATCTAAATTGAATCGAAAGTAAAATTAGCTGGGAAGTGAATCAACATGTTAGATAGTAAGAAATTATGGCAACTTAACTATCTGCATAACAATAACATCACTTCACCAGACTTTTAACAATACGAATTGTTGTTTAAAACAGAGGAATACAGCAAGTTGTATATATAAAACAAATAAAAATAATGCTAAGTTTTACATTTGTTCACACAAACATGAACATTATGTATAATGATAAGGTTCACAATCATTTAATATTTAAAATAAATTCTACTAATTTAGTTAATACATTCATTATAATTATCTTTCACCACCTTTTCTCCATAATATTTCACGCCCATCCTTATTCAACTTAAAAGTTTTTTCGTCGCTACAAATCACCACATAGTTCTTCCAATCAAAATTAAAATAATTATGACCTAGCAAACTGTAGTCGGCGTCGTCGATGCACAGTGGACAGTAAAATCTTCCGCGCTGGCTTGCTGCAACGTGAACCAGCAGAACGCAGGTGATTTCTCACCGTTTGTAAGCACACATTGTGTGCTGTAGCTGTGACGCGTGTTGGCAATCTGAATGAACTAGCTTTGTGCTTTGCCACGATGTCATGGTGTCGAGCTGATGAATTCGCTTTTGATTTTGGCCCACGTCGAAGATTTTCCACGTCTCCAGAATCCGCATATCGGTGGACCCATAATTGCTCGGTTCTTCTCTGTGAATATAAAACAAAACAGTATTTAAAATACTTACTTCTACTAAAATACTTATGATAATAGTTATTTTATAGTAAATAGTAATATTTATGTATACTTAAAAAATAAAATTATGCTTTCATATAGGTATATATAATTAATGTTATTTATATACAATAATTATATAAAATACTTTTAAATATAATTATACCTATTATATACCTTAAACTATATATACATCTATTAGCAAACAAAATGGGCTATTATAACAATGATTAATGCACTTTAGTTAACTTAATGTATACCTATCTATTAAATGATGAAATAATAATAATTTGGTTTATATGTAACTATATATACCATAGATAAACTATAATACATACACACTTCTATACACACCAAATTAATATTATTTATTTTTAATAATCATATGCATAGATACACTACAAGTTAAAATGCTTTTAGATATGGTTTAAATAAACATTAGCAAACAAAAATGGGCTAGTATAACAATGTTAATGCACTAAAGTTACGTTAATTTTATTAATTCCTACGTAAACATTAAAGTTATAGTATCTGTTACTTACCGATATCATTAAGCGCCTTGCAATTTCACTAATAAATAAGGTTTGCTCATGCAAAAGAACGATTTCTGCCTTTTTAACGTTTTGTTTAATGATGCATGTTTGGATTCACAGAAATAAATTACAAACGAATATATCTAGAGTAATTCTGTGTTATCAATAAACTAAGTAATGCAAATAATCGTAGATTGACCACTAAGACTGCAATATTTTTATAAATGAAGGTGTTTGAAAACAATTTTATTTTTAAATTGTCGGTAGTTAGTATATAAGCAGCCGAAATAAAATGGACTGAGAGTGTCGTAGTTCTCAAACGTTGCAAACTTCATAACTCATCCATAAACGGGATTGAATCGTTAAAGAGTCTACTTAAAATAATGTTTTAACAAAATAATGATTACAAAAAGAAAAGCAGCACCCGTGGTTTGATCTTACGACTCCTCGTTCGTTAACCAAAGGTGTTAACTATTGTGCCAAGATTGCTATAGTTTCATTAGCGAAATATTATATCTGATTCAGTGACAAATGAATGATTACTATATATTGGTATATGGTATTAGGTATTGATGTGCCGCACGCACACTAATAAAGACAGAGCTCGCTTGCTTTACTCAGTGTTTGTGTGGCATTTAACTATTTTCACACATGTAAAGTGTAAACTCATTATCTAGTGTGCGTGATGTATACTTATTAGCTGTGCAGACTGTACCACGCGCGTCTCAAAGAGATGTCAGCAACATGGAGGGGCCCGCAGGGGCCGACGCCCGTCGGGTCTGCGGGTTTTTCGACAGAGATACCGCGGCCTCGCCACAAAAGGACTAAGAAGGAACATGGGAGGTTTTTAGTCAGTAGAAGTCTGACACTCCCTACCGCTCTGCCCAGAGTAGGAGGAATCATTTGATGATTTTCCACACCCCAAAAAAAAATGAGGGAAAAAAATTTGCTACTGCAAGTGCTTAGCGTGTCCATGTGGACACATATGTTTTTTCTAACTTTAAATATACATATTTACCTAAAACTTGTCATAATGTTTTATTACCCTTTATTCTACATAATGATGTAAAAAAAGTTGGAAAAAGTCCAAAAAAATAAATTCGGGCATTACTGGGTTAACTATTTCTATGCCCCTATGTTTTCCTTTTTGGTGATAAATTATTTTTATAAGCACTAGAACCCTCAAAAAATGCTCAAAATTGCTTGTTTAGATCGCTGTTAACAGAGTCCTAGTGTACAAATTTGACAACTATTAACGAAAAAAGAAAAACATAGCGACGTAGTATATAACCTCCTTATTCATTGTCTAAAATATCTTTTAAATTGGTTCAATATTGGAGGAGGAAATAGGCGAGAGCCAAACCTCGAATTCTAACTTTTTTCTACAGTTGTCCTTATCGCACGAATTGGAGGGCAGGAGGACGGAGAGAGACAGCGATAGTAGAAAGAGACAGCACTCGCATTTCCTCTTAAGTGGCGAGTCTTTTGCCATCAATCAGGCACAATTCCATACTCCGCGGCTACAGAGAAATTCCAAATGGAAAAATCAAACAACAGTTTCCCTGACCGGGGAGTTGAACCCAGGACGGCGGCCGCATAAAACAATCATGCGAAATAACGAGACATTTTTAATGTAGAAAACAACTGTAAAAATTTCGACAAGCTATAAACAGTCTTTAGTATCAAAATAAGAAAGTTCAATCACCGGCTTTTTGTTGTATGAATACCTTAAAACTCGCGCCTTTTGCCATAAAACAAATTATTTTATTGTTTTTATTTAATTACCTTTCTACTTTTTTGTTTAAGTATGTGATTTTATTGGTCACAAACTTAATTTTATAAAACAAAAAGTAAAAAAGGTAAAAAACAGTAAAACTGAATTCCTCAGTGGGGATCGAACTCACGACACCGAGCGTAGACTAATAACTATGTCAAGCGCTTACACCACTCTGCCACGGATGTTCTACTAGACATGTCTAAAATATTGGGTCATATTCCTTCACTGTGAGCCCGTTTCTTGATATTTTACCCGTGTATGTCTATTACGTATACCCACACAATATTAATAAAAGTTACCGATGAGTGAGTGATGTAAAGTCGGCCTGCGGTGGGCCAGTTTTGACTTATACGCACATAACGCACACTAGTAGAAACATAGTTCACTCGTTTTACTTAGTGTGTGTGCGTATAACTATGACTTCACTCACACATTGCAAAATGTATACTTATTAACTGGTTTAACTGTACATGTATGCGCCGTCGACACAGCCTGTCGTCGTCATGAGACGGACGAATGGCAAGCTAGCCCATTACTCACCGTCCACAGGCCCGCGCCTACGGTGGCCGGAAGCCATCACGTGGCCCCCGACGCCCGCAGCATCTCCCGCGGCGGCTGGGACGAGAGGTTCTCTCCCTTTCACACCCCACCACCGCCTTCGCTAGCATCACTGCTTCGCAGAAGGAGGCGACGGCGTCCCATTCCCTCTCGCCCCGGACCATGACTTGCACCAGGGCAGGACACGAGAGATCGCCGCTACGAGAACACGGCGGGGCTCCGCCCAAGCGGGGCAGACCTCCACGGTGTGCTCCACCGTGTTCTCCGGTTGACCCTCGCCTGTTTTTCAATTGCCATGCATTGCTCATTGATTCCTAAAACCTATAACTTCAGTCTCGGCAAGTAACTGACATTTTATTCAAACTTTGGGCCTTTCCACCAGTGTTTTCATCACCAAAATCGTCATCCGTTCTGCTCTGCTGGTTCTGGTGGGGCTATTATAAATAGATTCCGGAGTAGTTCGGTCCTCTTCACTTCACTTAGCGAACAACTTCCCTTGAACTGATCGAATTCGAACGATCCGAATGAGAACAAGTATAATGTCAAAATGCTACGGCAGGTGCTTAGCGTGTCCATATGGACACATCACATTCAACGTACAAAAATATAACATATTCCAAAGCTAACCTATACTTTATCATAACTATATTATAAATCATTTATACAAGCATAAAAAAACAGAACTAAACGCTAAAAATACAAAAATATTTAGATGAACACGTTTCGGTCCCGTATGTAATCACTGGCAACACACACTGGTCATAGACTTTCGTCTTGAGACACTGGGGTAAGTTGGACGAGAAGATACCGCGCAGCTTCCCGAACGCTGCCCAGCCGAGTCGGATTCGACGATTGACCTCTTTCTCGAAGTTAGATCTACCCAACTGGACCGTTTGTCCCAGGTAGACATAATCGTCCACAACTTCGAGCGTAGAGTCTCCGATCTTGATAGGAGTGGGTGTTACATGAACATTCGACATAACCTTGGTTTTGTCCATGTTCATTTTAAGACCCACTCTTTCAGAAGCTCTACTGAGGTCATCGAGCATTTTACTGAGGTCTTCCATGGTCTCAGCCATGACCACTATATCGTCGGCAAACCGAAGGTGAGTGATGTACTCGCCGTTGACATTGATGCCAAGTCCTTTCCAATCCAGAACCTTGAAGACATCCTCCAATGCAGCGGTGAACAGTTTCGGAGATATGACGTCTCCCTGTCTCACACCGCGCTGCAGAAGGATAGGTTCCGTGGTCTGGTCCTGAAGTCGGACTGACATGGTGGCGTTTTTGTACAAACACTTCAACACCTCGATGTACCGGTAGTCAATTTGGCACCGTTGGAGAGACTGCAGTACAGCCCAAGTCTCGATCGAATCGAAGGCTTTCTCGTAGTCCACAAACGCTAAACAGAGAGGCAGGTTATACTCTTCGGTCTTCTGTATAACTTGCCGCAGCGTATGTATGTGGTCTACGGTACTGAAGCCTTTTCGGAATCCGGCTTGTTCGGGAGGCTGGAAATCGTCGAACCTGCGTGCGAGACGATTCGTGATGACTCTTGAAAACAACTTGTAGACATGGCTTAGAAGTGAGATGGGCCTATAGTTCTTCAACCGGGCATTGTCACCCTTTTTGAAGAAGAGCACCACCACACCCCTGCACCAAGCCTGCGGCGTTTTCCCCTCGAGTATGACGGAATCAAACAACCTCTGAAGGGCCTTAAGGACCGGTTTGCCACCCGCCTTCAGCAGTTCGGCCGTAATTTCGTCATCACCCGGCGCCTTGTTGTTCTTAAGCTGTTTCAGAGCCATCCTAATCTCGTACAGGCTGACATCCGGGATGTCTTCGGTATAGTGTCGGGTCAGTCTAGCTCTGGGGTCTTTCGCTAGATTTTCGACGGGTTGACTAGTTGACGTGTACAGCTGCCCATAAAAACTCTCGATCTCTCTCAGAAGCTCCGGTTTGGCGGACACGATCCTGCCATCGTCGATTTTCAGTTTCGTGAGCCGGCTCTGCCCAATAGCCAGATCTCTTGCAAATACCTTGGAGCCTTTGTTCCGTTCAATTGCGTCTTTAATACGCTCGGTATTAAAGCGGCGGAGGTCGCTCTTCAAGGATTTGGAGATCCGTCTATTGAGCTGCCGGCATTGCCGAGCCTCGTCCGAAGACTGCAGGATCATCTCACGCCGCTCCTTCATGAGCTGGAGAGTGTGATCTGAGAGTTTCTTGATCTTATTTGCACGACGTATCTTAAAAAATTTAGACCCAGTCGTATGGACAGTTTTCACGAACCCGTCGTTGTAATCGTCCACTGAGCTTCCTAGGCATTCGAAGCGATTCTGAAGTTCAAGCTGAAAGCTCTCGGAGTTATGGATTTGGATCTGTGCTGGACGGAGCGTAGACTTCATCAGTCGTGACCTTTCCAGCTTTATATTGATGTTCAATGTGCCTCTTACCATTCGGTGATCGCTTCCGGTTTTCACCGAATTGATCACAGAGACATCATTGAACATTTGCTTGTTGGTAGACATGATGAAGTCAATCTCATTTTTAGTCGCACCATCGGGGCTCTGCCAGGTCCACTTCCTGTGCTCACGTTTTTTGAAGAAGGAGTTCATCATAAACAGGCCCTCCTTCTCCATAAAACTGGCCAGTTGGTGACCCCGGCGATTCCGCTGTCCAATTCCAAATTGCCCCACCTGAAGTTCATCATCGCTTCGTTTGCCCAGTTTCGCGTTGAAGTCCCCCATGACAACGGTGAAGTAAGTTCTGAAACCATGCATGGCTTTAGAAATATCCTCATACAAGGTTTCTACTTCATCGTCGGGGTATGCCGAGGTCGGGGCGTAGACCTGTATGACCTTCAGCGAATATCTTGCGGATATTCTGAGTATAAGGTACGCCACCCTGTTCGACACACTCTCGATCTTCACCACGTTATTCACGAGAGACTTGTGGACGATAAACCCAACACCACCCTGTGACTGCCGGTCTCCCTCTCGGAAGTAGAGCAGGTTGCCGGATTTCAGGATTATCGTGTCCTCCCCCTCTCTTCGGACTTCAGATAATCCGACAATACTCCATCGCAGCCTGCTTAATTCTTCCTCGAGTTCCGCTAGCTTCTCGTCGGCCCGGAGTGTGCGCGTGTTGAATGTTGCCAGGTCCAGTCGTCGGTATGTTTGGTAGCCGGATCCCGTCCGGGGATTCTTAGCACCCCTTGCCACGCCGTTGCCTCGACCGCTACCGTAGCCGAGGGTAGACGGGCTGCCGGGTACTAGGGGCCTTTTCTGCATTGCGCTCATCATTTTTGGGGGGGTTTGCCATAATCGCCACGCTTGGCAGGCGGGTTGGCGATCGCAGTATGGTTGTTACAAAGGCACAGAGAACGCTGCTGCCCATTCTCTGGTAAGTCCCTTAGTCGCCTCTTACGACACCCACGGGAAACTCTTGCCCTAAGGGCAGAGATGATGTCGACGATGGAACGAGCTTACCCAGTAGAAGCCTGTTTACTCGCGACTTGAATAGATTAGGGTTATATGAACTCGGAAAAATGTCCTGGGGCCCTACTATGACGTCTTAAAACAGTCCTAACTTATTTTTAATCCAGTGTGGAGGAGAGATGGCGCTAGACACCCTGTATAGTTCTGTCACGTTTCCACACTGGAATAACATTAAGTTAGGACTGTTTTAAGACGTCATAGTAGGGGGCCTGATGTAAAATCCCACTAACACTATGCCTGACGCAGGAATAAAATCCCGAACCTCTTTGTTTAGCTGTCGTGCTTGCGACCACTCAACCAACAAGGCATTTGGCGTCTCCTTTAATTAGGAGACGTCATAATACTCTTATACAGCTGAAAAACGGAAAACGGATTGTAACGACATTAATCCTGACACTTTTTCGTCCCGCTCTTTGTGCAACAGCCAATTATACCCATTAGCAAAGCTGTAACAAAGTACAATTAAAAGAAAAAAACCGGCCAAGTGCGAGTCGGACTCGCGCACCGAAAGTGCCGTACAAACAAAGTTTACAAACATTAAAAATATTCTTTTTAAATGATATATATAACTAAATGTGACTAAATGATATATATAATATATCTAAAAATATACCTATGCTTTTCGCAATTTTTCCTTTTTCTGTGCTATATGATGTGGTTTCGTACCTTTCAAGATTCTGAGTTCACGGGAAGTACCCTGTAGGTTTTGATTGTCTTGTGAGTGTCGAAACTATGCGGAAAGCGACATAAACGGCTGTATCTTTTTATTGCGTTGACTTAGAAATTTGATTTTTTCATAGCAGGCATTTTTTAAGGGACAGTGTAGACCTGAGTATTTGATATTAATTTCGGCTTGGTACGAAGGTACCGCGTAGAGACGCGTTCCTGATAAAAAAGGCTCTTGATAGACAGACATACGGACGGATGGACAATAAAGTGATTCTATAAGGGTTCCGGTTTTTCCTTTAAAAGTACGGAACCCTAAAAAAAATTCCTCGCTATTTCGTTTCTCTAATTTAAGTTTATAAACGATTAACTTTCGGTGTCGGGGTGACATTTCTTGTAGACTTTGTCTCAAGAAGTCCCCGTTGGATCCGCAAGTCATTTAATAATGACTTGCGGATCCAACGGGGCTTGTTAAAGACCTTTTACCGGTGAGTCGGTGTGCTGCTCATTACTATGATTGGAGCTAATTACTCGGCCACGGTTTAAGGCCGGGTTTGTGAAGATTACACAGGAGAAGAAGGAATATTTTTGTTGTGCGACAAATTCCTTTTGTTTTATGTTATTTTAAGTGTGGAATGTTTGTGACAGTACTTAATTCTTGTTTCATCTTGTGTCATGAATTTCGCCAAAACGGAACCTTTCTAAGATCACTTTGTTGTCCGTCTGTCAATACCCCTTTTTCTCAGGAATAACTGGTGGTATCAAGCTGAAATAAACATCTAATACTAAGGTCATCTATCAAGAAGCAATGTAAAGCACAAGTAAAGGAACAAATCTGCAAACCGCAAATATGTAGAATAACAAAACACCTACAATCGCACTATGCCGGCTTTTTGGGCTAAATGAACTCGGTATAATAAATAGCTTTTTAACGTATCAACAGTGGCAACACAACAGGAAAATATTATGAAAGTTTCGTTTTTATAAATGTTTGCGATTGTTTAGTCTGAAACAAGCGAGAGGGGAAGGTTTCCAAACTTAAACCGCCTTATTACAAAAGGTAGTTAAACCTGGTTTAACTTAGACTTGGTTTATCTCGCATGCTGTCACTTTATTTTGAATATTATTGAAGTGAGACGTCATGCGAGATAAACCAAGTCTAAGTTAAACCAGGTTTAACTACGTTTTGTAATAAGGCGGACTATGTTTATTACTATTGCAGTCACCATCATCATCATCCACAGTTGCAACTTACAACTGCTGGGTATAGGTCTCTATTTTTCAGAATATCGAGAAATGAGAGTACGCGCTACGCCTCTAGGTTGAGAGCATTTCCATGCACCTTAAAATGCATACAAGTGGAAAGCTAATTGTAATAAAGTATTCACTTTAGGAGTTTTGTACGTGGCATTCCTACATTTGTGAACTTGGGTGTACTTACATGTAATAATATGTATAGGTAGGTAAACTTGGTAAAGTTGAAAACGCAAACTCGTGAAATAACGATTGCAACTTTGAGATAAATGACCTATTTTCTGAGGATCCCAAAATGTTGGTTTCTTATCGTAACATGAAAATGAAATCAATACAGTAGGCGGAAATTGCTTCTAATCAAATACATGTGTCTGTCAGCCACATCCTAACCCTTCAGGGTTAAAAAAAATAAATAAAGAGAAGACAAAGTTTGCAGTGATGCCTCAACTACCGAGCTCTGCATCATCTCATGATATTTAAAATGAATATTTTTGTAAAGTGAATCACCAAAACAGCTGCCCACTAAAATAACAATATTAACGATGTCGCGTGTAATAATTGTCAAAATATTAACTCCGGTCTTATTCTGAAGTTGTCAAGGTACGTTTCAATAGGCAACCATCTTTAGAGTTCCGTACTCGAAGGGTAACCAACGGGACCCTATTACTAAGCCTCCGCTGTCCGTCTGTATATCTGGCAAAAGGTTGTATCTCTTGACACCTAATAGGTAGACTATCCCTAGTAGCATTTTTGTTGGCATTTGTTGGCATTTAGTTGGGCCACATACATTTTTGTTGGCATTTAGTTGGGCCACATACCTCTGTATGTGGCCCAACTAAATGCCAACAAAAAATGCTACTAGGGATAGGATTATACGATTAGTTTTGTTAACAATTTAACCAACGGGACCCTATTACTAAGCCTCCGCTGTCCGTCTGTATATCTGTCAAAAGGTTGTATCTCTTGACACCTAATAGGTAGACTATAGGACTATACGATTGGTAACAATTTAGCTGTTGTATGTTGCGGCTTGTAACTTGCAGACCACTGCATTTAAGAATACAGGGATTTCTCAGTAGCAACCGCGAAGCATGGAGTAGTGGGTGATTGATGCCAATAGGGTCGCCCTTTATAAAGAAAGAAAGAAAGAAAAAAAAAAAAAATGTTTATTTGACGTCAGTACATCAAGCACACACACAATAATAAAAAAATGAAAAAATACAAAAATGGAAATACATAGTAGGTAGGTACCTATGTGCTGTGTGCCTCACGGCTGCGCCAAAAAGGTTCACTTCAGCATTCATGCCAGACAGGTGAAGCTGTCTGACGCTGGTCTTCCAATGAACCTTGAGGGGGTAAGTATAATTGAAATAAAGATGAGATCAGCAGTGGGATAGCACAGTATATTCATTCGTGGTTAATATTTTACAAGCAAGTTACAAAGTACAATAGAATATAAACAACCCGTAACTAAGCTTATTTAAATCAATGACAGCAATGTGTTACATATGATTATTTCTCGCAGGCCAGTATAAACATATAAATATACGACCTCCAATACGCCCCCTTAATCTATTACACATGCATATCACTTCTATACTCGGTACATAAAAATAAATCAAATACTAACACTTCTGTGTTTAACTGTACCAGCTGTATACAAAAGTATAGTAGAAGAATAACAAAGAAAAAAATGCATAACGAAACTACATAGAAAATTATCTATTACCAAAACAACATAAAAATAAACATTTAACTACTCATCGCCCCCTTAATCGAATAATTTGATAGGGATAAATCCTTTAAAAATTCTCTTAACTTCGGGCTGTGAACACTTTTAGTTAAAATGTCGGCTATCATATTATTAGTTGACATGTACTTTATCTCGATTTTGTTAGTAAGTACACACTCGCGAATAAAATGATATTTTATGTCTATATGTTTCGTCCGATTATGCATCATCTTGTTACCTGCAATTTTATGCGCCGACTGATTGTCATTGTAAATTACTACCGCTTTACTATCCACAGCTGTTAAACTATTTAGTAAACTCCGTAAATAGAGAGCTTCCTTCGAAGCTTGACTTAATCCTACGTACTCTGCTTCTGTACTTGACAAGGATACTGTCGCTTGCTTCCTACTCTCCCATGACACTATATTTTTACCTATTTTGAAAATTAATCCTGTGAAAGACTTTCTATCAAGTGCCCCTCCCCAATCTGCATCTACGTAGCCTCGTAAGTCTAAATCTCCCGACTTCCTAAAAGTGAGACAAAGGTTAGACGTACCTTTTAAATACCTTAAGACCCGTTTCGCACATTTAAAATGTATTTCATCATAGCATGAATTGAATTGTGAAAGTACACTTACCGCATGTGCTATGTCTGGTCGCGTATTACAGGCCAAATAGTTTAGACAGCCTATTAAGCTTTGATACGGCAGATCGCAATGGGAATTCGTCGATCTTTCTAATTTCATACCGACTTCCATTGGGGTTAAAACTGACTTAGCGTCTGTCATGTTAAAGTCATTCAAAATATCCGAAATGAATTGTTGCTGATCTAGACAAATAACATCTTTGTCCCTCCTCAACCTCATGCCTAAAACATGCCTAGCCTGCCCTAAATCTTTCACTTTAAACTTGTCAAGCAAATTGTTTTTTAATTTCTGCTTTTCTTGTTCACAATTTCCAAAAATAAAAAGGTCATCTACGTAAATAACGACAATCAACTTCTTGTTGTTTTTAAACTGCTTTTGATACAAACACGGTTCTATTTTTGATTGTACAAAGCCTAAATTCAACATTTCTTTATCCAATTCCTTGAACCAAGCATTTGAAGCTTGTTTCAATCCATACAAAGAACGTTGCAATTTGCATACCTTGGTTTCTTGACCTTTCACTACTGCTCCTTTTGGTTGGAGCATGTAAATGTCCTCTTTAATTTTTCCGTATAAAAAGGCAGTCGTGACATCCCATTGGTCAATAAACCAACCGTATTCAACAGCTAGCGAGAACAACAATCTTAAAGTAGAGCTTCTTACTACAGGAGAATATGTCTCAGTATAATCTACACCACATACCTGTGTGAAGCCTTTTGCTACAAGTCTAGCCTTGTACTTTGTTACCTTGCCATCGCTATCTTTCTTGATTTTGAACACCCATTTGCATTGGATAGGCTTCTTATCAGCTGGAAGATCCACCAACGTCCAAGTCTGGTTCTCCTTTAGTGACATAAGTTCATTATCTATCGCTTTTTGCCATAAATCACTATCTGGTCTCGCCAACGCTTCATTAATAGTCAATGGATCACCATCAAGATTGCTCTCCTTGGCATACATAACATTGCATCCGTACCGGTCGACTTGTCTGCGTTCTCTTAAAGGATACCTCCTTTCTGATTCAGGTATTCTGACTTCTTCTTCAGTCAATACGTCATCAGGTACTCGCTCTGGTACTATAGGTTCAGGTCCTATGTCCTCCGATACTTCTACGTTCTCGTCTTCAGTATCACGATACATATCGTTGTGAGCCTCTAAATGTTCAGATCTGCTTGTAGATACGTTCGGTAAACTGGAAGGAACAGAATCTTTATTTAGGTTTATGATTACTTCCGACTTTTCTACGTTTTCCTTTTGGAGAAAGACGTTTTCCAGAAATTTCACATCTCTCGCAGTCGTCACTTCACCTGTCTTAGGATTCATCAGACGATAACCCTTCTGATTATCAGGATATCCAATAAAAATCATCGGTTCCGTCTTCATGTCCAGTTTCCGTCTCTTTTGCTTTGGTATCAATCTATAAGCCAAACAACCAAAGATTTTCAGATGACTAACATCCACATCTTTTCCATTCCAAAGCTTTTCTGGTACCGTATTATTCAATGCTTTCGTAGGGCTTCTGTTCTTTAAGTAAACAACAGTATTTACAGCCTCTGCCCAATACTTCTTGCTCAAGTTCGATTCTGACAGTAATGTTCTTGCCTTCTCAATTATAGTACGATTCGCTCTTTCTGCGACAGAATTATGTTCCGGCGTGTACGGTACAGTCGTCTGGTGTTTTATACCTGCAGACTTTAAAAATGATTTAAATTTACCATTACAATACTCCGCGCCGTTGTCAGATCTCAGACATTTAATCAATTTACTTGTCTCATTCTCAACTTCCGCCTTATATTCACGGAACTTATCGAATACTTCGCTTTTGTTCCTCAAAAAATAAACATGAGTCTTTCTAGTATAATCGTCGATAAATAGAAGAATATACCTCGAACCACCGAACGATGGCTCCTCGATTGGTCCGCAAACGTCGCTAAAAACCAATTGTAAGACCTCGTTCGCTCTCGTACCTTGCTTTTTAAAGGGACTTTTGCATGTCTTTCCTTCTATACATGGAATACACGGCTCGCATAAATCGGTACTCTTAAATTCCATACCGCTTACTAAAACTTTCATTTTATTCATATAATTACGCGATAAATGAGCTAATCTTTTGTGCCAAACGTTCGAAATATTTTCATTTTGTTTTGACAATGTCACATTCACGAAATTATTTTGATTTTCTGTCAACTCATAAATTCCGCCGACCTCTTGACATCTTGCAATAATTTTTTTTTTACTTTGAATCATGCAACCTTCTTTGTCAAAATTCATGCAATAATTTTTCTTGGTCAAATCGCTCACCGAAATTAGGTTCATGGATAAATCAGGAACATGTAAAACGTTTTCTAAAATTAATTTTCCGTTTTCGCTGACTTGTGGCTCAGCATTTCCTCGTCCTTTCACCAATAACTTCTCCCCGTTTGCTACTGCGATCTTCATGTTGCCGTTTAGATGTGTGTAAGACAACAATTTGTTTTTATCATGGGTCATATGATTTGAGCACCCACTGTCTAAATACCAATTATCTTTGTTTATCGCCCCCTTTGTATTCAGGCAGATATTCGCGGTTTTTATCCGCTCCTTGCATTCGGACGCCTTGTGTCCCTGCTTGTGGCACTTAAAACACTTGTAGACGAACTTCTGCTTACGATCATTAGTTTTAGTATTAGATCTAGCATCGTTCTGTACTTTACGTGTTACTAAAGCTTTTTCGTACTCTGTGTTCAACTTACTCTGTCTACTTCCTTCTTGTAACAATTTCATTTTGATTTGCTCCAACGTGATTTCTTTTCCACTATTATCTACAGCCATAATGAGAGGGCTGTACTCAGCGGTCAATCCACCCAGCAAAATCGATATGATCCAATCATCAGGGATTGGAGCATCAATATCTGACAATTGTTGCGTCAGGAACGTAATTTTTGATATGTAGCTTTCCATAGAATCAAAATTCTCTAACTTACAGTTAAAAAGCTCTCGCTGAATATGTATACGTCTTCCCCAACCTTTGTCTTCATACGCTTTCCGTAAGCTATTCCAGGCTTCTTTCGCAGTCTTCGCATTGTAGACGTGGGTAAAGCACTCTGGTTCCAACAACAAGCATATTGTTGTTCGTGCCTGCCGATCTACGTCAGCATTCACTACATCTGTAGAAATTACTTCCCACCAGTTTTTATTTTCCAAGTAATTTCGCACCAGGAATTTCCAATTTGGGTAGTCGGACGAATTTTTCAGCTTCTTAATACCACTTATGCCAACCTCAGCTGACATAATTGAGATTTCGTAAGTTTCACAAGCACACAAATAATATTTAAACCACTCAACTTATAAATAATGCTCTAGCATTCGTGCTTCTGGGATCTGGGCCCATAACCAATTGAAATAAAGATGAGATCAGCAGTGGGATAGCACAGTATATTCATTCGTGGTTAATATTTTACAAGCAAGTTACAAAGTACAATAGAATATAAACAACCCGTAACTAAGCTTATTTAAATCAATGACAGCAATGTGTTACATATGATTATTTCTCGCAGGCCAGTATAAACATATAAATATACGACCTCCAATAAGTCCGTAAGTAACATACAGAAAACAGTTTCAAACATATTATGTAAATATATGGTTACAATAAATATAATTATATCGAGTAGGTACTTAAATCATCATCATCATCATCTTTATCTATACTATCTATACTAATATTATAAAGAAGTAAAGTTTGTGTGTTTGTATATTTGTTAAATTGTAAGGGGTAATCTCGGGATCTACTGAAGTACTGAACCGATTTTAAAAATTCTTTCACCAATTGAAAGCCACATTATTGCTGAGTGTCATAGGCTACTTTTTATCCCTGCATTCCCACGGGAACGGGATCTACGCGGGTGAAACCGCGGGACGTCCGCTATAATCTACATTTAGGGTGAACTCATCTAATTCGGTGATTCAACTAATTCGGTGATATTAATACTTATTAGTACTAATATTAGTACTAATATCACTTATTACTACTAATAAGTATTATCACGAAGTTAGATGAGTTCACTATAAATGGTGGACAATAGAGATAGTGTTACATGAGGTACGTTGAGTATGGCTACTTTAGGGCTCTAAAGTATCGAATTTTAAAATGTATAGTTGCTATAGCGACCATTGCCCAAGTTTAATTCCATGGTGTTAGTATACCTAGATTTAATGACCAAAAACCTGAGATAATGCATACTCAACGACTGACAATTTTATGTTCCGCTACTCGTTTTCACACGGTTAAAAATAAATTCGCGTTCCAATCATTCAATTTGACGGCGACGCTCCATCTGGATACCCTGCAAATTTTATTGGAACATCTGTGTCTGTCTGTCAATACCCAGGTTTATCCAATTCGACTAGGAATGTGAAGAAAAATTGTGACCACGTGGAAAATTATATCCCTGGACAAAAGTCTCACTGTAGTAAGAGTCTCCGCAGACTGTAGACTTTCCGTTATATTGAATGTGACAAGGTCTCAATTCATATAAGTCTCTTAGATGCCTTTTTCATCAAATAGACACTCAAGAGACTTATAATTATGAACTGAGACGGTTGTATTGGTAATTTTAATCATTATTACTCAGTAAAGTCACTATTTTATTTAACATACAACCAGACACCGCCCGGAAAATTGCAAAATACGTAAGAAAATTCGAATTTCGCGGGTTACCTTGTCGCATTTACCTTATGATATTAATCTGTAGGAACACGTATGCTAGTGCTCAGTCATCTACTTTTTTTGGTCTACACGATTGGCTTCAAACTAGTATAGTTTTGTCAACTGCTAGATCAGTAGGTTGCGCTCTTGTCTCGCACCTCCCTTCTCATACCAAGTGGTATCAAGAGGATAAGTACATATTTAGTAAGAGATAACTTATTTCTCTAATTAGTCCGTCAGTTAGATTATCGAAAAATATTGGATACGTGTTTATTGATTTATCAAATTAGTACAAATTGACGAAAATAAAACGTGTCAAAGATCATGAGTCACCCAAAAAGTGACGTCACAAGCCCCCGGGCTTGTGACGTCACTTGCTGGGTGACGTCACACGACTTGACACGACTTTTCGAAGCACTGTATAGTCTTAATTTTTTTGTTTACGTGAAAAAAGAAAAATACGTGTTCAATATTTTTGGAAATCTATCTGACGAACTAATAAGTTTTTTTTAGTCAACTACCCTATTACACAGGCTCCGCTAGAACTGGAAAGAAAACGCACGGGTTCGAAAAAAATGGAAGAAGAGAAGAGGGAGGCCTTTGCCCAGGAGTGAGGAAGACCAGTCTAGAAAAAAATGCATGTTTAGTAACGTACCGTCGCGCGTCGGGGTGGTGGCTTTCGGAATGACGTATTTTTTTTTATTTTTTATTATAAATGGGCTTGCTCTTGACTTCAATCTTGCCCTAAGGGCAGAGATGATGTCGACGATGGAACGAGCTTACCCAGCTTACCTAGGTATTGCGTTTTGTTTATATGTATTTTCGTTTTCTTTTGTGAATTGTTCTTCTGACATTCAAAAGTGCCTGTAATGGCTTAATTGAAATAAATGATATGAGTTTGAGTTTGACCTAGCAAATTATGAAATGAAAGAGAAATGAGTAAATAATGCCGTCACGTCTGACAGGGGACAATGGATGGATACAGAAAACGTGTTGCGCCGACCTCGAGATGGTGATGTTTAGTGCTATGTAAATAGGTAGTCCTTTTGTACCTAGGTATTCCTACAATTTATAATCTGCCATTCTGTGACAATTATTAATATGGCTATTTTTATCATTCTTTATGCTTCTCTCCCACTATATTTGGGGTCGAAACAGCGTGACTTCTTCTTTAAATACTTCTCTTCTTAATAATACATAGTGTTGGGCAATGATAATAATCCGGTTAATATCATGTCGGCTAATAATCGATTAAAAGCAGTTAATAGCCATGAATAGCAATTATGGATGATAACCCTGCTGTTAATGTTTTTAGTGATTGAAAATTTCCCTTCATGGTTTTCAGGCATAGGACTGTCAGATTAGACTTCATTTTCATCAAATTTCTTTGTAGTAAATAAATGTGCAATTTAAAACTAATCTGTCCCATTTAAAAATTTTCAATCAGCTATTTACATTGATTTTTGATAATAAAATTTTTTAAGTACTTAGTTTTTTTTAAAATTCTTAATCAATCTTTTATTTGGGATATTTTTTTGGGTTTTTTTTTCGTTTTTACTTGTTTTTGTTTTGTTTGTTGCTCAAAAATCAATTTCAGCCCATCTAATTACAGCTATAAACACTGGATTCTTCAAAATCTCCTAAGTTTGGTATATCGATTGGATCGGACGCTAATGGATCTATTTCTGGTGTATTATTAAGATTTACAGGGGGTCTAAAACGGCCACTTTGGCAGATCATAATATGAATTGCGTTAAAAAGCGTAAAATGGAAGCGGGGATGCATGTTACCTACTAACCGCTCGGGTATTTTCCATTGTTTATAATTTACCTACGTCGTATTCACAGAAAAGAGCTAATAAGTATCTTACATACTTTACATTTTTACGTATCGGTTAAAATTTATTTAATCAAGTCATTTTATTCAATCTAGTCAAGTAATTAATTAAGTAGGTGGTCTAATCACAAAGCGATGTGTCAAAGTAATTGTGGTTTTGGATCTCTAAATTAACAAAACTGAATTTCCCGAAAAATGTGTATTTATTTCATTATTATCACTTTTTAAAATACAAAAAGTGAAAATAAATAAAAAGAATAACAATACATTCAATCACACTGCGTACACGCACCCAATTTATGCTCACGACCATAAATTTTACAATAAAACAAAAAAAAAACACTTATTTTTTTAACAATACATTAATAGCAGGGTTATCAGCCATTGCAAGGCTATTAATGGACACTTATGGATTATAATCGCTAATAACTCAAAGCATCCGGCTACTAACCCAACTCTAATAATACATCTCTATTATTCAAAGTCTTCTGTCACCTCTTTTCTCCTTCACACGCCTGTGTCTATGTATTTTTACTGTTTTTTTTTAATCTATAATAAGTACTTACGTATTTTTAGAATGTGATGATAGGGGATATTTTATTACCTAATTATAATTATTATTGTAATGCTGTCTAAGCGCTCGGCGATTTAATTATAACAATAATGCTACGCTATTGCTTAGCGAATATACTAAAATAGCCCAAACGTTTGCTTTGCGTGTCTAATTATACCGTATTATGTTGTTAATACAAAAAAAACTTGGACTCTTAACAAAATGACATCGTTACAATAATATTATGTATGGAAGTTTTCGTTTGTTTTGCCAAATTCTTCTTTTTACCCATTCATAATAATTATTTTTAAAGATGTTTAAAAACAATCATCGGCCCATAAACATTTGATTTCTTTTTACGACAAAAGTATCACAGAAAACTAATAACTCGTCACTTACTATACAGCTGTACTACTATCTAACTAACTTTGTTTAAAATTATTTGGTTTTAGACGCTAGTACCTAAATATTATACATTTTAATCGAAATCCAATTACCTACATATCTCATACTTATCACATACAAATAAGCGCGGAATTGAAAGCCTCCTCCTTTTTTATTGTCGGTTAAAAATTAAGTACCTGTTTCCTGTAAAATAATCATGCTATAAAGTTTATTTAATAATACCGAGAAAATCAAAAATATTATTTAACTACCAGGTTTACCTGTAGTTAATTACTAACTAGAGTAGGTTACATTAAAAAACAATCAAACATAAAATTTAAATGTTCAGTTTTATATCTCCCTCCCATTAAATTAGCAAACTTTCCTAGTTTTTAATTGCGGATGTTATTAATAGTTTACATCGTAAATGTACACTCACGAGCATACATTTGTATTCATGTGTTTTTCTTACTGCCTCGAATACAGACTACCTCGTTGGTTTAGTGGATGTATTCACGTCTGCTGAGCATGAGCTCTTTGATTCCCGGGTCGTGGCAATTATTATTGCGGGTCCTTCTATCAACAATATCTCAGTAGCAGCCACAGCGCCTGAATTTCTGAATAACGGCAAACGATAGTTCAGTTAAAAAGATTTCCAGTCTTTTCTAATCTTTGCTGTACCTATACGAGTCCATGCTGGACCCACTAATTTCTTGACGTCACCCTCCCAACTTAAACCTCATTACCGTCAAACCAAGTACAATTGAGCAAAATAAATCTGTAAATTTAATAACCTTCTACGTACTGTTTTTCTGAGAATTCATTGAATAGGGGATCGGACAAAAAAAAACTAATTAGTCCGTCAGATAGATTTCCAAAAAATATTGAACACCTTTTTTTTATTTTTTCACATTAACAAAAAATTAAGACGATACAGTGCTTCGAAAACTCGTGAACTCCTCGAAAACGTTACATGTCACTATGTCAGTACATTTTTTACCCACAAGTGACGTCACGACGCTTTTTATCTTCGTCAATTTTTATTAATTCGTTAAAACAAAAAACACGTATCCAATATTTTTCGATAATCTAACTGACGGACTAAACAGAATCATATTTTTTTGACTCAGTCCGATCCCCTATTACAAAGGAAACCTCACTTCAAAGTTAAAATTAATATTGCACGAGAAAATCGCTTTTGATGTATTCTAAGAACTCGTGGTAATGGGCGTCGCTGCCAGTTCCAGGAATGAAGGGGGTGCACTTGCAATCCCCTATTGGAAAGGGAAATATTTATAGAAAATATTAAGATTTTTTTATTATGTTCCTGTGAAAATTTAATTATTTTTTCCCAGAATATCATCAATATTCTCGAGCGTGCTCGAATATTGTATGGTATTTTTGTATTTTTCCTTTCATAAGTTTTTCATTATTAATAAGCAGAATTAGCCCTATTTTTATACCAATAGACTAGATTAAATAACACCTGCACCTGCTGATAACCTATTAAATAAGTTTCTATGTATAATATTTAGGCTCGCTACACTCGCTCTTGAACCCTATATTTTTTCGATTGACGGGCTTTTCTGTATAGATCGACAAACTAACTGTTCTCCTTGAACCAATCATATTTTTATGGAACTACAAGTGCATGTCGTATTGCACTCAAACCTCCGTTTACGAATATTATATTTAATTTGATTTGTTGTGAAGTTCCTGGAAAAAGGTCTTGCTGGCGGCGTCGTACTGTACAGTCACAACCGCTAATATTATGTATATGTTTACACGTAGCAACTTTTAAATGCGATTTTCTTCTATCGTATTGACTAAACATTTGAAAGAAAGAAAGAAAGAAAAAATGTTTATTTGACGTCAGTACATCAAGCACACACACAATAATACTAAAAAAAAAAACGTAACGAAACGTAACGTTTAACGTTTTCAACCACATCCTAGTAATTTGAAGGACATAATATTACGAAATATCGCTCTTATCACAAAGTACAAACCGTTAGTTTACAGAAAATTGCTAATGAATGTTGTTAAGCGTGTACTTAATTATTGCTCGTGAGTGTACACTAGTATTTATTTGCCATCAGTACCAAGGCCCTCCGCATCGCGATATTGAAATAAGTTGACGGAAATAGCCGCACCACGTGGGGGCGGTAGCTATAGAACGTGCGCGCGCGCATCTCGAACACAAACATAAACAACACGCTTATTGCGGCCGGCAGGGCGGGCAGAAAACATCGTTTAATGTTTATTATTACTATAATTGGTACATCTAGTACTTTAAATGTTATACATCTCCTAGCGTTAGTAGGCATTATATTGACTCCTTGTCAGACTTCTAATGACTAAAAACCACCCAAATGCATCGTTGTCACTTTAAGACCTCTTATGAGTCACTTTAGGCAAAATCACTTTTATACGCAAGCCTTTTTCACATTTTTTTTTTATTATGAATGGGCTTGCTCTTGACCTCAATCTTGCCCTAAGGGCAGAGATGATGTCGACGATGGAACGAGCTTACCCAGAAGAAGCCTGTTTACTCGCGACTTAAATAGATTAGGGTTATATATATGAACTCGGAAAAACCGACGCAGGCAGGGAATTCCACTCCTCACATTTTGCAGATCGAATGCAAAAACTCTCATGTGTGTATAGGCGGGTACCTGGATATAGAGGCGGATGCCTGTCATCATCAGCATTGACCATGGAACAATCAGCGATTCGTCGAATACTTACGTGGTGCGCCTTGCCATTGACGTCCTAATCCAAAAACGTCAGGTTCAATATGGCTACGCTGACCATCGCCACGACGCTCCGCTAGACTGACTGCTGTCAAGTCTCGTTCCAATAGTCTCTGCTCCAATGTAACCTTTTTGGATGGCGCTTGCAATACGCCCACATGTGTATACGACGATTTAATCGTCATTTGTTTACCAATAGGGGATCGGACTGACTCAAAAAAATATGATTCTGTTTAGTCCGTCAGTTAGATTATCAAAAAATATTGGGTACGTGTTTTTTGTTTTATCAAATCAATAAAAAATGACGAAGCTATAGCGCGTCAAAGATCATGGAGTGGGGCTGAAACGTCACTTGAAGGTACAAATGTACTATCATATGACGTCACACGAGTTTTCGAAGCACTGTATCGTCTTCATTTTTTGTTTACGTGAAAAAAGAAAAAATATGTGGTCAATATTTTTTAGAAATCTATCTGACGGACTAATTAGTTTTTTTTGTCCGGGGATCGGACAAAAAAAACTAATTAGTCCGTTCGTATTTCAAGATCTACAAATTACTTCCTACTAAAAAGTTGGTACACGATTTATAGCGTATTTCTCATTACGCATTTTACACATAAGAGGTCTAAAATCCCTTTGTGTCGAGGCCGCGGTATCTCTTTTAGCCTCAAGTCTGAATGTTTTTGCTAACTGTATTTGTAAAAAAAAATCTTAGAAGTGTTATAACAGATAAAACAAACAAATTAGACTATATAAACCGTTATTATTATATACCTGTATCCAATATTTCATCACAAATACTTACTAGAACGGCCGCCAGTGACTGTATATTTCATGTGCAGTCTGTGTCAGTATGTTTGTCTAATTTATAGCCTATTACGATTGGTTTGGATATACCTGAGTTTCTGCCTAGAATAGCGGGCTAAAACTAGCCAGACTGTGATTCATGGAAACGGCCGTCGGGGAGAATTATGCTATTTTATTTGCTAGTAAAACCCATGTTCAAGACATCATAGAAATAACTAGAAAATATAATAAACGTTAAGCCGCGTACATGCTGAGTTTCCTCCGTGCCTTGAAATACACGTAAACTCATTAGATTACGTGTATTTCTAGGCACCATTGTCCCGGCTGCCGTATAAAAAATGGCAGTCTTACCTTACAGGTAGTCAGTGGCTCGAAAGTCTGACATCCAGTGTTACCCAGTACCTACTAACGAGTTTTGTAGGTCAGATAGGCAGTCGCTCCATGTAAAATACTGATATTCAGCTGCATTTGGTTAGACTGGAAGCCAAACATAACATAGTTGTGAAATGGCTAGGCAGATACGTTACATAAATTATTATGAAGAGACCATTTAGTTTACTACGAGGAGATAATCTTTGGATACGGGCAATGGTTCACTCCAAAGCCATTCAATCAAATATTAAATTCACGTTGACTCCATATAAGGGCTTCGTATATTAATTTTGTATTTAGATTGTTATCCTATGATTCTGCTAAAGTGACTGTTGTAGGCCCCTGCAGCTTTCTGAATCGAGCTCCGCAATGGTCTAGTCTAGTCTAGTAATAATCTAGTCTACTAACAGCCGTACTCAGAAATATTTAATGATTACTTGTGCCTCCATTTACGACGAATAAGTTTGTCATTTTGACAGTTTTTGTATACAACACAATCTGTCAAAACTTCACATTTATTCCTCAGGTAAAAGTTAACTGCCGATTGAAAAACCGGCCCTATAGTGTCAAAATCTATCATTTACTAAGGTTATCTATCATTTACTAAATTAAATCAAAATCTAACATTTACTAAATTAATATATCATTTACTAAGGTAATCATTAAACGTCTCTGAGTGCAACACTTTGTTGGTCGAGGATCTTTGCTTTTAGTCTATTAGCCGTAACTCCAATAACCGCAGAGTCCACGTTCCACTTATTGACAACCTCTTGTTGCTAAGCCAAGATAATAATAGGGCACTAGAAAAATCTAATTAGTCCGTCAGATAGATCGTCAGTTGCTCAAGTTAGTCGCAAAGTGCACTACACGTTCCACTCATTGAAATGCCTCCAGAGCTTCCTTCCCTTGAACACCAAAATCTCCCTTGCGCAAACTCTCATTCAACCCATCATAGACTACGCCGATGCCTGTTATTTGGATGCCACCGAGGAGCTTTTAAATAAACTTGAGCGCTTGCAAAATATTTGTATTCGTTTTGTCTTTAACCTTAAAAAGTATGATCATGTTTCTAACTTTCGCAAAATACTCAAGTGGCTCCCAATTCGACTTCGCAGGAACTCTCGGATATTATGTTTGCTATTTAATATCCTTCACAACCCTAAAACGCCATCGTATTTGCGTGAACGTTTTTCCTACTCCCGTCCTTCTGATGCGCCTTGCAGGTCGCATCTTAGGAACCTCCTTAAATCCCCTCCACACTCTACCGACTTCTACTCTTATTCCTTCACTGTACACGCCGTGCGGCTGTGGAATTCACTCCGCCTGACATTAGGGACTGCCAAACTGTTGCAATCTTCAAAGGAAGAGTAAAAGAACATTATCTTTCAATTTCGTCATAGTTGCATAACTACTTATTTATTATTAGTTATCTTATTGTATTTATAGTATTGTTATATGTTTTGTCTTTGTATTTATAAGTACGTTAGTTTATTCTTATATGGTATATTATTTTTAATTATTTCTGATGTTTTACGTATTCCATTTTCTCTTCTTCTTTTACACACTGTGTCTACATCTCTTTTTTAGATTTTCCTTTCGCAGGTATGCTGGAAGAGATTTCTTTAGAAATAAGCATTACCTTTGTACTATTTTCTGTTCCTTTCTTTTTTTCTGTATTTAGTGTGTACATAAATTGTTAAATAAATAAATAAATAAATAGATTTCCGAAAAATATTGGACATGTATTTTTTCTTTTTTCACGTAAACAATAAATGAAGACGATACAGTGCTTCAAAAAGTCGCGCGACGTCACTGTTTGGTATATTTTTTACTCACGATCTTTGACACGTTTTATTTTCGTCAATTTTTAATAATTTGGAACAACAAAAACACGTCACCAATATTTTTCGATAATCTAACAGAATCATAATTATTTTAGTCAGTCAACTACCCTATTGACTTTTACTTCCTTTGTCGTCAATAGAATGTATAAATGCCTTGTTTTGTCGGGGGTTCACTTGAACTACCTATGTACCCTCTACGAATTCAATAATAAAAAATATTTTTCTAACGTTTCAGGTCGAACAGGACGGCTACGCGATCTTAGATGACTTCCTGTCCCCGGCAGAATGTGATGATATGCTGCAAGCTGGACTGGAATTCACTAAGAACATACCTAGCAAAGAAGATAGAATCATATTTTCTACAGTTGCTGCTGAAAAATCGGTAAATACAACATTCGTTGTTATTTAAAGTTAAGTGGTTCTTAAAATGTGGGTGAATGAGGTAGACCGTCTACTGTGGTTTTCCTCACGAACTTAACAGCAAAAGTAGCCTTCTTTATAAAATCGCAGGAAAAACACAAGAGTTTGATCATCTTGTATAATAATTATGTCGCAGCCAACTAGCTTAAGGCGAGGTTGCACTACTTTGTTTTTATGTACGCACGACCTCACCCCCCGCCCTGCCAGCGAGCGATATAATGCCTAAATTTTGACTGTTTTTCTCTCTTGGAGAAAAATGATAAAGAAATTATACATTATGTGACCCGAGATAATACACATTTTTTATGACCTTTATTATGATATAAGTTTTATTTCTGCTGGCCTCTTAGAAAAGCTCAGAGTCACGCAACGAGCCATGGAGAGGGCTATGCTCGGAGTTTCTTTGTGCGACAGAATCCGGAATGAGGAAATTCGCCGAAGAACCAGGGTCACCGACATAGCTCGCAGAATATGCAAGTTGAAGTGGCAATGGGCAGGCCACATCGCTCGAAGAACGGACAACCGATGGGGAAGAAAGGTTCTCGAGTGGCGACCACGAACCGGAAGACGCAGCGTTGGCAGGCCTCCCACCAGGTGGACCGACGACATCGTGAGGGCAACCGGTGGATGCAAACGGCAGGCTGCCGATCTTTATGGCGTTCTATGGGGGAGGCCTTTGTCCAGCAGTGGACGTCAAATGGCTGATGATGAAGTTTTATTTTTCAAAGCCTAATATAACTCAAGTAAAACGATTATTTAGCCATCATTGGCATGTCTTTGCGATTTAATTGGATGCAGTGAAGTGTAAGTAATCGTGTATCGCATGCCCGACATATCATGATCGAAGAGTCAATTAAGTAATACATTTTTTTCTAAATTTAAATCCGTTCCATGTACGAGTAAAACGCTATTGTTGACGACGTTTATCGGGGCCTTAATAATTAGCCGTTCAATCAGCAGCTTATTAATTAAACAGCGCCGTTCAACTAGCGGTCTGAATGATATTCAGCCGTTTGATCAAACAGCTAGGCTTTGATCGATGACGTTTCATTTCTTGCCTTGCCTGTTCAATTTAATTTGAGAAATTGTACAATGGAAGAATGTATTGTCAATAATAATGTGAATTTAGAGCTGTCACTGGCTCGAGCAATTCAATTTTTAAAGCAGCGTGCAATTAACCTAACATTTATCTAACCCAAATGATTTACCAACAATAGAATGCCGAGGTTTGTTTAGGTTTTTTAAGTACAGTAGCACCAATATATATTTATTAGTTTATTTAATTCCATCTTTATATATAGTTATGTGTGTGTATGTACGATTTATTGTAAGTATATTAATTTATGTTAACAAAATAGTATTCTCCTAATTTATTTATTTTTGTACTCTACCACAATGATGTAATACAAATTTGACCCTAAGGCTGACTGGTAGAGAATGCCTTGTGGCATTAAATCCGCCTAGGTACCACGTTTTTGCATGAAGTTTAAATAAATAAATAAATATGTGCACCACTTAGCAACGTTAAGAAGCAATTTTCGACTACTATATTGATATTTTCATTTACATGTTAAGTAACGAAACGAATATTTTGAAAGCGATATTATCACACAGTAAGTAGGTCATAATAATAATCTCAAAGTTGTAATAAAATTGTTATTTCGCCAAAATTTCCGTTTGAACTTTGCTCGTCACTGTAGGTACATCTCTGCTTAACTCTTCGGGGAGTACGAGGCGTGATGTTATACTATGTATGAAAAAAAATGTTATTATTCTATAAAAAAAAATTTCATACATCTCTGAATCTGAATCTGAATGCAACTTTATTAAAAGCCATAATTTTAATTTCAGCAACTAAAAGACGACTACTTTCTGAAGAGTAATGACAACATCAGCTATTTCTTCGAAGAGTCTGCAGTCGGACCTGATGGAGAACTCACAGTAGACCCCACCATATCACTAAATAAAGTAAGTTGAAAGTCGGTCTCCCTAATCTGTTTAAGTCGCGAGTAAACAGGCTTCTACTGGGTAAGCTCGTTCCATCGTCGACATCATCTCTGCCCTTAGGGCAAGATTAAAGTCAAGAGCAAGCCCATTTATAATAAAAAAAAACAGCTTCCTGCCCTCGTCCCATATTACTTGGGGTCGGGGTGACACGTCATCATCTGCCTAGCCTTTTTCCCAAGTATATTGGGGTCGGCTTCCAGTCTTACCGGATGCAGCTGAATACCAGTATTTTACATGGAGCGACTGCCTATCTGACCTCCACAACCCAGTTCATACTAGGTAATTTAATACGATACCCTTTGGTAAGACTGGATGTCAGAATTTCAGGTCACTGACTATCTGTAACGACTACCAAAGATATATAATATGGCAGCCGGGGTAACACGTGTTTTTGTTTAATTCTCCTGTGTCAACCGTCATGCTATCATTTTCTCATTTTCCCTCGCATCATTCCTCACATAATACATCCATCTTTTCTTTGGTTCCCTCTCCCTGTCCATCCATCAACATTTATAGTCATCACTCATATTCACAAGCGATTGAGGAGGGTCTCATCACTTGTCCATACCAAGACAGTTGATTCCCTGTCAACTTTTCTTTAACTGGCACAAATTTTAAAGGTCTTCTAATATACTCGTTCCTTACTTAATAAGTCCGTGTCCATCACACATTTACACATTTTATTTTTTACTAGCTTTTGCCCGCGACTTCGTTCGCGTGGAATAGTGACTTCCGGCAGATTTTTGGTTATCTCGCGAAAAAAAAAAAAAAAAAAAAACTATCCTATGTCCTTTCTCAAGTTCCAAACTATGTCTGTACCAAATTTCACACAAATCGGTTCAGTAGTTTAGGCGTGAAGCAAAGACATACAGACAGACAGACAGACAGAGTTACTTTCGCATTTATAATATTAGTTAGGATGACCATTTCTAGGTTATCATCTATCACCATACCAAATTTCATCATTATCCGTTTAGGCGTGAAAGAGCAAAAGTCCCAACAAAAACGACTAAAAATCAAGAACTCAATTTAGTTATCTGCCTACTGCCTACCCCCTAAGAACGATGGCGTGATTATTTATAGCCTATGACCATTTCTAGGTTATCATCTATCACCATACCAAATTTCATCAAAATCCGTTCAGCCGTTTAGGCATGATAGAGCAAAACTCCCAGCAAAAACCATAAAAAAATCACTAACTCAATTCAGTTTTCTGCCTACTTCCTACCCCCTAAGTACGATGACGTGATCATTTTGATCTTATATCCGTTTTTAGGTAACCATCTATCACCATACCCAATTTCATCAAAATCCGTTCAGCCGTTTAGGCGTGAAAGAGCAAAAGTCCCAACAAAAACGACTATAAATCACTAACTCAATTTAGTTATCTGCCTACTGCCTACCCCCTAAGAACGATGGCGTGATAATTTATAGCCTATGACCATTTCTAGGTTATCATCTATCACCATACCAAATTTCATCAAAATCCGTTCAGCCGTTTAGGCGTGAAAGAGCAATAGTCCCATCAAAAACGACTAAAAATCACTAACTCAATTTAGTTTTCTGCCTACTGCCTACCCCCTAAGAACGATGGCGTGATTATTTATAGCCTATGACCATTTCTAGGTTATCATCTATCACCATACCAAATTTCATCAAAATCCGTTCAGCCGTTTAGGTGTGAAAGAGTAACAGACAGACAGACAGACAGACACAGACAGAGTTACTTTCGCATTTATAATATTATATTATATATAATATATAATATATATAATATATATAATATATATAATATATAGTATGGATTACACATTTTTTTTTTACTAACGGACAAGCAGATGTAGTAAAACATAGAAGGACACAGGCTTACGTTTTGCATCCTCGTCACATTCAAGGAGATACCTATACCAATAATTCTCGACCCGAATCAGTAATGAAATGGGTAGGTATCTTTTTTCTCATAATATATGCAAGAATCAGTACCTCTAAGCGTGAACCACCCGTGCTAAAACGCGACCCATCTTATTTTTAACGATGATGATGATGATAATGTCAGCTGATAATTATTATCATCTTCCCTTATCATTCTTTGCTGTTTTGTGAGAACACTGGGTGATGGAATCAATAGTTAGTTAGTAGTACATGATTATGACCAGATGTTTAGTTAGAGTCGTGAATTCGTGATGAAAGGAGTATAGTATGGATCAAGCACGGCGTTTTGTAGTTTCTGGCTAACCCCATTGGAAATTTGTATAATTTACTGTACTAATTGTGCTTTGGACGTGGAGTTGCGGGCACCAGCCCGTTATACAATACGATACTATACTAAAAGCACAATTTCATGTTTCACTCGACAGTCAATTAGTGTGTGTACAGATCCGGGCAACTCACGTTAGCACAAAACCTATCTATAGGTTTTGTGATAACGTAATAGGGTATTTCACAAAAAAAACCCTAATTATGCATATCTTCATGAGGGAATTATTCATTTTGATTCATTTGTACGTGCAATGTGTTACACTTTTCTAAGTCATGTAACACACTCTACCTTCTACAAAATTGAGAACTTATGAAAATCTATTCTTATCAATGTAATCTCAAGTCTAGCTGTATCCGTACTTATTAATTAAAAAAAATTAAAAAAATAATAAAAAATAAATAGTAATAAAAAAAAAACAAAATAAAAAAATTACAAAAAAAAATTACAAAAAATAACAATACTAATAATAATATGTTCTGTTTCCAGGTAGGACACGCGTTGCACCTCCAGCATCCAATCTTCCGATGCTACACTTACTGCGATCGAGTGCAGCAAGTGACCCGGGAACTGGGCTTCAGGGAGCCGGCAGTAGTGCAGTCCATGTACATTTACAAGAACCCCGGGATTGGTGGCGAAGGTATGTTCGAATGACAGATTATCATCATCATCAACATCATTTCAGCCGAAAGACGTCCACTGCTGGACATAGGCCTCTCCTAAGTGTCGCCATATAGATTTTATTATTTGTATTATATTACAGTATCTAGCTTTAGCAGTAGATTTTATTATTTGTATTATATTACAGTATCTAGCTTTAGCTGTAGCTTTTATTATTTGTATTATATTACAGTATCTAGCTTTAACTGTAGATTTTATTATCCAGTATTAGATAACTGGGTTTTGGAGGTATAACAGACAGTCGTACCATGTAAAATACTGGTTATCAGCTGCATCCGGTTAAACTGGAAGCCGACCCCAATATAGTTGGGAAAAAATGATGACATAGCTATCATCAAATATATTATATCGTATACGATATCGTATCGTTAATTACATTGTATCGTTGATTAAAGGCGTTATGATATATAATAACGCCTGTAATCAACGAACGGCCTAACAGAGGTGTACCCAATAGTATACCCACATTTCGCCAGTTATGGCTTAAGTACCGTGTTAATAGGGAGCGAGCCTATTCCCATCAACCGGACACAAACTCAGACTCACGGAATCTGGGTTTGTGCCCGGTATAAAATGTGTCGCTGTTGTAAATAGGTCTTATCGATCTCACACGCTCATAATGTCTGTCCCTGGCCGAAACCATACAATAACACATTACTGAGATTTAATTTTCGTTACCAAGTAATGAAAGTTAATTATCTCAGTTCTGTAAAGAACGTCAAAATGCTGCTTCATTTGAAGAGAAATTTCTTTATGTCAGGCTTTAAAAATAATTGCTTTTCAATAAAAGTTCTTCCTATGAAATTATGTATTTGAAATTCTAAAAGTCGTGTAGATTGAACTGTTGAAAGGTAATAATTTCTTTGAAACCGTATTTCATCTTTCATACGATGAAATAAATTATATTATTAGGAATCAGAAGTGAAATACGTGAACAAAATAAACAATGTTTAATATCTTTTGAATTAAACAATTAATTACACTTTTACAAAAATATCAAGACAAACATTTTAAACAATAATCAAATAGAAATAGCACTAGCAAATGGAATAATCAGTACACGAGCAAAAACATAAACCAAAATTAGCGAAGCACACGATAATAGTCGGGTAGCAAGTCCTTTCCGAGCGCCGTCCAAGCAAAAAGTGACCGCTGCACCGCCGCTCGCCTCGTTTTATGAACTTCTGTCGGTTGCCGTACGTCGACCGGATGCAAACCGCACGGCTACTGGCTGATGGCGTGACTTTGAGCCAACACGGCCTCTCCTGACGCTCTGACGTCCTCGTCAGCTTCCAACAAGGCGGCTGAGTCTTCGCTGTCTCCTTGATAGCGTGTCTCACAACGCCAGTGGGGCGTGCTGGCACAGTGGAGTGCCACGCACAACTGCGCCTGTAGGGCGCGCTGGCACCGTGGAGTGCCGCACACAACTGCGCCTGTGGGGCGCGCTGGCACTGTGGAGTGCCGCACACAACTGCGCCTGGGGGGCGCGCTGGCACCGTGGAATGCCACGCACAACTGCGCCTGTAGGGCGCGCTGGCTCCGTGGAGTGACGCGCTTAACACGTCAGTAGCGCGCTGGCAGCCTGGAGCTACGCGCTTAACACGACAGTAGCGCGCTGGCAGCCTGGAGCTACGCGCTGTACACGCCAGTAGGGCGCGCAGTCGGCCTGCAGCGACGCGCTCGGCCTGCAGCGAGGCGCTGGCCTTCAGCGAGGCGCTCGGCCTGCAGCGAGGCGCTCGGCAACGTCAGAAGGCGCGCAGTCGCCTTGCAGCGACGCGCTCAGCAACGCCAGAAGGGCGCGCAGTCGCCTTGCAGCGACGCGCTCAGCAACGCCAGAAGGGCGCGCAGTCGCCTTGCAGCGACGCGCTCAGCAACGCCAGTAAGGCGCGCTGGCACCCTGCAGTGACGTGCACGTTCACGGCGTCATTGTGGCAAAGCCCTGGCAACCACTGCTAAGGCCAAGCAGCGTTGCGTTGCGTCCATCCTTGTGTAATGGTTACTCTGCAAACAAAAACAAACAAGTTTACAACAGAATTTTGTTCCGCTCGATCAGTCCTGACCAAACTTTAGTTCCATTGGGTGGCACCAAATTCGACTCTCATTAATTAAATCAAATGTACTGGAAATTATCGAAAATACAACACTACTTTGACTCAACTACCTTGAGTCATATACCATAGTCGTTCACACCAACCTTAAAAATTCTATTGCAACAAAAACTGCTGAAATCATCGAGTAAAACCTTTAACACCAAGGCTCTCTAACCGAGTAGTACAACAAGAGAGTAATCTCATTCATTATGGAACATTCAAGTCGAGAATCAAATTCAAAGAAACATTCACCAAACAAAACTTGTCAGACAAGAATACCAATAGGCACATAGGGATGTACGAGTATAAGCACATTGTTAGCATATCACACATACTTCTTCCACAACACTGTAGGCATAGGCTCCAAGTTTGCATACCCCTCAGTGGCTGTTGACATCACAGACTTCCACACACACTGTAGGCATAGGCTCCAAGTTTGCATACCCCTCAGTGGCTGTTGACATAGGCACATTGTTAGCATATCACACAGACTTCCACACACACTGTAGGCATAGGCTCCAAGTTTGCATACCCCTCAGTGGCTGTTGACATAGGCACATTGTTAGCGTATCACACAGACTTTCACACAGACTTTCACACACGCAGCTGAGGTCACGCGCTTGACCAAACCACACGTTCTTATGTAATGGTTACTATGCAAAGAGACAAATCTGACCAAACATCTACGACAGAACCTGACCAAACATCCATTAGGTCCTACTCTCGTTGATAAAATCAAACGCGGCTAAACTGGAAATTATCGAAAATACAACAATCAACCACCCTTACATTGTCGTTTAAATCAATCTTAAAAACATTATTGCGTCAAAAAAATGCCAGGTTCACAAAAATCATCGAGTAAAACCACAGATCTCTAACTGACTAGTAAACAAGTCTATCTCCCGTGTGTATCACTATTTGACTTAACACTACGGTCTTTCCAGACCCTGACCTCAACCAGAGCTAAACGCACAACATACAAGAAACACACCCACTGTCTACTCGAGTTTCCTCAAAAACCTTCAATTTTAATCAGACTACGACTACACAATAATTACTGGTACTGTCTAACACAATACAGCCGATAGAATCTCTTGGCTTGCAACCACAACTTTACTTCATCAAAATCCTTATAAACATCAACTGATACGTAACTCATTGTCATCTTTCTTAGCCTATCATGTGTATTATAAAGCAACTTCTATAATAAAGCAAAACTTATCAGACTTTACAGTGCACCTTTATACGGCCTACGTCTTCACACGAAAACAAGTCAACTGATCATATTGCGTAGGGGTTTGCATTTACGCAGACCATGATTATTCGAGTTTGATGTGCCAACAACTGCACTTTTTGGTTTCAAATATACGGAAAACAAGACTTTTGACTGTATTTTGTTTTGTTCATAATTGCGGCTTTTATTTGAGCATCAGATATCACAAATCACAACGTTGCCCCTCACCAGGAATTTCTCCTGTATCGTGGGTACCTTCACAAATATTTAAACTCACATACACAAGTACCCGACTTAAAAAAAAAAACTATCTGTAGGTCATACAGGTACTTGTACTCGTAACGTCATTATAGCACAGTGACCATATCGACTTCACGCGGACACAATGACCGAAATTCGTGTTTAAAATGAGTCCACGTGCTGTTATTGGTCAACCAATCGTTAAGCGACGTATTAGCACCACCATGTAAATAACCACCAATGCGTCCGAGGCATTGCCAATCACCCCAGTGACCTTATAAACACACACATAACATCACGCCTGCAATCCCCGAAGGGTTAGGCAGAGGTACCCAGTATACCCACATTTCGCCAGTTATGTTAAGACATAAGCTTAACCATGTAATAGGGGTGAGCCCATTGTCACCAACAGGGCACAAATCCAGAAAATAACACTTTGCCCGAACCGGGAATCGAACCCAGAACCTTCATGCTCATAGTCGCGCTTACGACTACTAAACCAACGAAATATTAAAATGGTTCGATCTTACTTGTATCAGGAACGAAAGTAAACCAATCCTGTCCGGAGCGTCGCCTCAACCGCGAGAGCGGTTACACAGGACTTCGCGTCCTCACGCGGCTCCTACGACGATCTCGTTCGCGCTTGGAACGGCGATCGGATCCCGAAACTTGCTATACGTGACCTTCCACTCCACTTATGGTGGCTACGAGATCGCTTAGAACGCAAGGCACTAGTTTTTGAACGCGAACAACTCGATCTATCCATTGCTAACTACTACCCGCTTTTATCTAAAATTAAAAGCCTGAAAACTAGTTTTTAACTTGTGGGCGAAAAGAATCTTTATCCCACTTCTGATATTAGGAATCAGAAGTGAAATACGTGAACAAAATAAACAATGTTTAATATCTTTTGAATTACACTTTTACAAAAATATCAAGACAAACATTTTAAACAATAATCAAATAGAAATAGCACTAGCAAATGGAATAATCAGTACACGAGCAAAAACATAAACCAAAATTAGCGAAGCACACGATAATAGTCGGGTAGCAAGTCCTTTCCGAGCGCCGTCCAAGCAAAAAGTGACCGCTGCACCGCCGCTCGCCTCGTTTTATGAACTTCTGTCGGTTGCCGTACGTCGACCGGATGCAAACCGCACGGCTACTGGCTGATGGCGTGACTTTGAGCCAACAATATTATTATTTTCCACATTTAAGTGACAAGGTTTCTAATGAAAGATTACTCGTTCAATGGAAGAAGTTCACAACTTATATACCACTAGAGCTTAATGCCCGCGGCTTCGTCCGCGTAGATGTCGGTTATCGCGACCAAAAGTATTTTTTTCACCCCCCTTTCAACCCATTTTTCGCATTCAAAAGTAGCTGGCTCTAGACTATCTGTGTACCAAATTTCATTTAAATCGGTTCAATAACTTTGGCGTGATACCGCGACAAACAGAGTCGCATTTATAATATTAGTACGGATTAATACCTAGGCTAATATATAATTAAAGTCGTATATTATATCTATATTAATGATTCATCTTCCTAACTTCCAGTGACACCGCACCAAGACATAACCTACCTGCATACAGAACCAGTAGCTCCAATCGGCTTCTGGATAGCTCTAGAAGACGCCACTATACAAAATGGCTGCCTCTGGGTAGTCCCAGGGTCCCACAAGTCTGGGGTCCACAGACGACTGGTACGGAATCCTGATAAGAGCAGCAAAGAAACGCTGATATACGACAGATCAGCTCCTATTTACCCAGGGTCAAGTTTTACACCAGTTCCTGTAAGCAAAGGTAAGATCTTTTTTTTTTGGCGGACATCGTCAAATGACTCCTCCCTCTGCGCAGAGCGGTAGGGAGTGTCAGACTTCTACTGAGTAAAAACCACCCATGTTCCTTCTTAGCCCTTTGTGTTGAGGCCACGGTATCTCTTTCGAACAACCTGCAGCCTCATCATCATCATCATTTCAGCCAAAAGACGTCCACTGCTGAACATAGGCCTCCCCCAGGCGTCGCCACATTGACCGGTCCCGTGCGTCTCTCATCCAGCGGGTTCCTGCAACCTTGACCAGGTCATCGGTCCACCTAGTGGGAGGCCTTCCAACGCAACGTCTTCCGGTTCGCGGTCGCCATTCGAGAACTTTTCGGCCCCATCGGCCATCCGTTCTGCGAGCAATGTGCCCTGCCCATTGCCACTTAAGTCTGGCGATTCTTCGGGCTACGTCGGTAACCTTGGTTCTCATGCGGATGTCCTCATTTCTGATTCGATCACGCAAGGAAACTCCGAGCATAGCCCTCTCCATTGCCCTTTGGGTGACTTTGAGCTTTCTGATAAGGCCCATTGTGAGCGACCACGTTTCGGTCCCGTATGTAATCACTGGCAACACACACTGGTCATAGACTTTCGTCTTGAGACACTGGGGTAAGTTGGACGAGAAGATACCGCGCAGCTTCCCGAACGCTGCCCAGCCGAGTCGGATTCGACGATTGACCTCTTTCTCGAAGTTAGATCTACCCAACTGGACCGTTTGTCCCAGGTAGACATAATCGTCCACAACTTCGAGCGTAGAGTCTCCGATCTTGATAGGAGTGGGTGTTACATGAACATTCGACATAACCTTGGTTTTGTCCATGTTCATTTTAAGACCCACTCTTTCAGAAGCTCTACTGAGGTCATCGAGCATTTTACTGAGGTCTTCCATGGTCTCAGCCATGACCACTATATCGTCGGCAAACCGAAGGTGAGTGATGTACTCGCCGTTGACATTGATGCCAAGTCCTTTCCAATCCAGAACCTTGAAGACATCCTCCAATGCAGCGGTGAACAGTTTCGGAGCTATGACGTCTCCCTGTCTCACACCGCGCTGCAGAAGGATAGGTTCCGTGGTCTGGTCCTGAAGTCGGACTGACATGGTGGCGTTTTTGTACAAACACTTCAACACCTCGATGTACCGGTAGTCAATTTGGCACCGTTGGAGAGACTGCAGTACAGCCCAAGTCTCGATCGAATCGAAGGCTTTCTCGTAGTCCACAAACGCTAAACAGAGAGGCAGGTTATACTCTTCGGTCTTCTGTATAACTTGCCGCAGCGTATGTATGTGGTCTACGGTACTGAAGCCTTTTCGGAATCCGGCTTGTTCGGGAGGCTGGAAATCGTCGAACCTGCGTGCGAGACGATTCGTGATGACTCTTGAAAACAACTTGTAGACATGGCTTAGAAGTGAGATGGGCCTATAGTTCTTCAACCGGGCATTGTCACCCTTTTTGAAGAAGAGCACCACCACACCCCTGCACCAAGCCTGCGGCGTTTTCCCCTCGAGTATGACGGAATCAAACAACTTCTGAAGGGCCTTAAGGACCGGTTTGCCACCCGCCTTCAGCAGTTCGGCCGTAATTCCGTCATCACCCGGCGCCTTGTTGTTCTTAAGCTGTTTCAGAGCCATCCTAATCTCGTACAGGCTGACATCCGGGATGTCTTCGGTATAGTGTCGGGTCAGTCTAGCTCTGGGGTCTTTCGCTAGATTTTCGACGGGTTGACTAGTTGACGTGTACAGCTGCCCATAAAAACTCTCGATCTCTCTCAGAAGCTCCGGTTTGGCGGACACGATCCTGCCATCGTCGGTCTTCAGTTTCGTGAGCTGGCTCTGCCCAATAGACAGATCTCTTGCAAATACCTTGGAGCCCTTGTTGCGTTCAATCGCGTCTTTAATACGCTCGGTATTAAAGCGGCGGAGGTCGCTCTTCAAGGATTTGGAGATCCGTCTATTGAGCTGCCGGTATTGCCGAGCTTCGTCTGAAGACTGCAGGATCATCTCACGCCGCTCCTTCATGAGCCTGAGAGTGTGATCTGAGAGTTTTTTGGTCTTATTTGTACGACGAATCTTAAAAAATTTAGATCCAGTCGTATGGACAGTTTCCACGAACCCGTCGTTGTAATCGTCCACTGAGCTTCCTAGGCATTCGAAGCGATTCTGAAGTTCAAGCTGAAAGCTCTCGGAGTTATGGATTTGGATCTGTGCTGGACGGAGCGTAGACTTCATCAGTCGTGACCTTTCCAGCTTTATATTGATGTTCAATGTGCCTCTTACCATTCGGTGATCGCTTCCGGTTTTCACCGAATTGATCACAGAGACATCATTGAACATTTGCTTGTTGGTAGACATGATGAAGTCAATCTCATTTTTAGTCGCACCATCGGGGCTCCTGCAGCCTAAGACCTACCAAGTGGTTGGCGTTACTTTACCCATTCCAACATGTTGTATGCTGGAGATATGTGTGATATTGGTCAGATGGGTCAGTCAGTCAGTGACCCATGTTACTGACTGATTGACCTATCTCCACACTGTCCTTATTGGTAATGTTCTTCAGGAAGGTCTGGTGCGTTGTGCTCGCAATCAGCGTGCGTGTATGACCAGATGTGTGAACTTGGACGAAACGAAAGGAATATGTAAGGATCGTAGTATATATATGTGGCGGTTTGTGGCTCTGTGGTTTCTGCCTACCCCCATGAGAAAAATACGTTAGTTTGTGTATGTATGTCAAAAATAACTAAGCGTTGTGAGGATCATCATCATCAGCCATAAGACGTCCACTGCTGGACAAAGGCCTCCCCCATAGAACGCCATAACGACCGGCAGCCTGCCGTTTGCATTCACCGGTTACCCGCGACTCTCACGATGTCGTCGGTTCACCTGGTGGGAGGCCTACCAACGCTGCGGCTTCCGGTTCGTAGTCGCCACTCGAGAACCTTCCTACCCCATCGGTTGTCGGTTCTTCGAGCGATGTGGCCTGCCCATTGCCACTTCAACTTGCATATTCTGAGAGCTATGTCGGTGACCCTGGTTCTTCGGCGGTTGTGAGGATGCGTAGCGATAATGTGAATGGTGTGTAGCTAAGTGGTGCGAGGACACATAGGGGATCTCTCTTCAACTCTACCTTCCTACACCGCTTTGCAGACAATATCTCCCACTTATTTGTATATAGGTACTGAACCTAGGCCGCTAGCCCTTTTCCATCAGAGTACATGACGTAATCCTATTGATTCAATTGATTGGTATAGTTTCTTCGCGCACTGAATAGATACAACACATCACATTTGTATCCAATAAAAAATTCTATGAGCATTTACCATTTTTTTTCGTCTCTTCACGTTAGTGAACTCAACGTGATAAAAAAATCAGCGGAATTAAACGCTCCACCTTTTTCAGCGCCCACCGGTAATTCCATATCTGATCTAGTAAACAAACACTAATAAAAGTGAGAAGAATATTAAATTTGCTGCAAATAACAAAACTTGAATAACAAACGGATTTACTAGAACTGAGGAATAATGAAAAACCAGACTTTGAAATGCTGCAAAATAATATCAAAGTGGTTGTTTATACAGAGATTGCTTTAATATTATTTAAGGTACAATTCTGAGGAAACGTGGCCTTATTTATATTTAATAACTTAATAAATATAGGTACATAAACCCAAAATCAAGAAGAAAATGTCGTGAGGACATTTTTGAGCTGAGTTTTTGAGTATGAATGTAGACGGGTTTATAGAGTAGAGGAAAACTAAAGAATCGATGGATGGACTGTGTAAAATCAAAAAATTAAAATCAAAGCATTTATTTCAAGTAGGCCAATTTATTACATGCAGGCACTTTTGAATAGTCGAATTAAACTAACTGCGGCACTCAGAGATATCCAAAGATTACTCAAGCCGCCTGACATACTTTTGAATGACAAAACTGCCAAAAACCGTTACCAAGCGACGCACGGTGTGGGAATTTCGCAATCTGGGGGGATTTAATTCAAAATATAAATTTATCTACCCAAATATCATAAACCCTCTCTAATGCGTTCAAAAACCATAGGCAATGACCAGCATTACCAACCAGCAGAAATTAACAGAACTGTAATGAGCTCATAACCTACTGAAAACAGTAGGTTATGAGTTTTAAATTTGGAACAGGTGTCAAATTCAAGTGAGTGTGCTATTCTAGTATCTACATTAAAACAGATACCTATCGATACGAAACCCCAATTCAGTATGATTTTAATTATAAATCGCACGACATTTTGATCTCGAGTGACACAAGAATAGTGACTTTGTTCGTTTGCCTTTGATTTTAAAAAAATGACAGATATCCGAAACGCCGCCATTTCGAGCTGTCATTTGTTCGTTAGCTTTTTATTCCCTTTCATTGAGTAGACAAATTTTCTGATAAGTTCTTTATTTCTGTCGAAAATGAGTGATAGTGACTCAGAAATTAACATGAACACTCCGCCAGATATCGTGAATGCAGCGACGAATGCAACTAATAACCTGTTTATTTTTTATTGCATTACGGTAACAATGCTGGTCATTTCCCTATGGTTCCTGAGCCCATCATAGAGCCCTTATGATATTCGGGTAGATAAATTAGTGTATGCAACTACACATAATTAGGCATTACAACACTCGTGTGATGCTATTAAGAAACTCGCCTTCGGCTCGTTTCTTAAACCCACACTTGTGTTGTAATGCCCTTCATTATGCACAGTCGCATAAACTACTATTCATTAATTGATAATATACTAATGAGTTTTTTATACCTAAGACCCTATTTGTTATAGCTACATATTTGATTTTTTTGTAGGTGGGTTCAATAAATAAATAAAAAATGTTAAAGTGGGTAGATAATAATCGTTGTACTCCTCCAATACTGTGCTGTGCGACGGCCCAAGCAACCACTGAAGCTCTCCGAGTGCGGCAGCAAACTACTAAACTAATGAAGCTAAATAAACTAAGCTACAGTCGCAGTCACAAGGCATAATAACTCGTGCGTTTACTGTAGTTGCCGACTCCAAAGCGTTGGTTGTAAAGGTTGATATGGCAAGAAAGGAAGTGTCTGATGAGAGGACGAATAATAGAAAAGTATGGAAGAAGTAGACATACTTATTATCTACTATTAGCATAAACTCCCGAGCATTCGTTGTTGCGGTTTGCGTCGCTGCGTGCTTTTGTGCTCGCAGTGTTCGTTGTTGCGGGCATTCGGTGGCGTGTGGTTCGGCGTGGTAACTTTCGGAATGACGTATTGCACTCGTAGTTTCGTTCTTCTTCCGTCCTTCTGACATTCAAAAGTGCCTGTAATGGCTTAATTGAAAGAAAATATTTGAGTTTGAGTTTGCTCCTTGTATAGTGTCACGAAGGTTTCTACATGCTTCCGTAGGTAGCCACGATGTCGCTTAGCACAAAGCATAATCAGCATATAATGTGCCCACTGTTGAAGCACAGGCCTCTTACGAGAGGGCTTTAATCCACCACGCGAGCCCAGTACGGGTTGGTGGATATCTCATGTGTTGGGTTCTAAAACGTGCTGGTTTCGTTACGATATTATATTCCTTCACGGTTTTGAAAGTCGTGGTGCTGAATAAGTTACACTTAGGCAGGCAGCTTAGGGTTCGATCCCACGACTTACTGTTCGTAGGTCGGGGCCGCCACCACTTGGCCGACGAGCCGTAATTGTTCTAATGTTGCTTGTTGTATTTAATTGTAGTCTAAGTAAGGTTAAATCGAGATCACTTGCAAATATTGCAATAGTCCTAAACTATTGCAATATTTGCAACTTGGCTCAGTTGTCGACTTTGGAACTGTACCTTTAGTGCAATCAACGATCAAGTAGGTACTGAAGGTAATCCCAGAGAGGAGAGACGCTTATAGACAAATTGCATTCAGTTTACAATTTAATTTTCTCTTTTATTATCCTTTAAACATTGAAGTTTAGCATAGCGATAAGAACCACAATATTTAGGTAGATGTTAATTTTTTTTTTGCCGATGAACGTTCGTGAAGGAGCTCGTGGGTAACTAATAATGTCCTGAGTTCACTTTTTACCCGACTGCGGCGAAGCCCAAAAGGAGGGTTATTGGGTCAAGCAGTGCTATTGGGTTTTACTGTCTTTACTTTACTATTTGGGTTCGTAGCAGGTGGAGTTCTGTGGTTCCTGCCTACCACCATGGGAAAAGGGCGCGAGTTTATGTATGATGCAGGCAAATAGACGGAAGGTGAATTGAGTAAATGAGTAACTTGCAATTAGATAATTGCAAGTTACTTAATGAACATGATATTATTATATTGACTAGCTGCTGCCCGCGACGTCGTCGTCCGCGTGAACGCTATGATACAGCACCAAAAATTGACTTTCCTACGATTTTATTATACGTATAGATATTTTACTCGTGAACATGATATTGAACTTTGGCTGTCAAGTATTTCGTGTTCTTGTCAGTAAAAGTAATCTCACCATTTCTTTTTTCAGGTACTTGCATCCTCCTCCACGGCAACGTGGTCCACAAAAGTGCTCATAACAAATCAGACAAGAGTCGTCATGCGTATACCTTCCACGTTGTAGAAAGAGACAACAACAAATACTCAGAAGATAACTGGCTGCAAGAGGGAGAGAACGCACCTTTCGTCAATATGTACACCACACGACAAATTGTTTAGAAGCAAATAATAATTTAGGACCAAATGAGGACATGATTTTTTTGTCTAAATTCTACGAATGGGAAATTTGGAAAAAATACTATTATTTTTAACTACATTCAAAATATGGAAAAGTTAATATATTTACTTAATGATTTTTATTTTCTTACACCAATTTCATCGTGATAACTTTTTTGTGCCAAAATAATAATATAATAATACCTAGTTATAATACTTAATAGTTTTGGAAGTAAATTGGCAGAAATGAAAAAAGCAATAACTAAACGAATTTCTCCTTGAATTTGGTTGATCAAACTAATTTTCTAACCGACTTCTAAAAAAAGAAGGAGGTTCTCAATTCGGATGTTTGTATTTTTTATTTTTGTAAAGTAACTCCGTCACTTGCTAACCGATTTGAAAAATTCTTTTTTTGTTGGAAAGGATAAACTTCCGAAATGGTCCCATAATTTTTTTTATCGAAATCGGACAAGCGGTTTTTGAAAAATCAACATAACTCAAAAAAAAACTACATTGTCCACATTGACCCATGAACATTTGAACCACTAAAAAGTGAAAAATAAAAACTTTTAAACAAAAAATAAAACCGACTTCAAAAAAAAAACACAAAAAAGTGAAAAATAAACTTTAGAAGAAAAATCAGTTTCTGAAGTCGGTGGCAAAAAAATTAAATCATACAAACAAAAGTCACCGACTTCAGAAACTGATTTTTCTTCTAAAGTTTATTTTTCACTTTTTTGTGTTTTTTTTTTGAAGTCGGCTTTATTTTTTGTTAAAAAGTTTTTTGATACTAAATTCATTGTCCACTATAAGGAGCGCAGCAAGTCTCTACAAATAAACTTAAAGTGAAAGGACAAATTACTTTAAATACCAATCTATTTTGTCTGATTTTATACATGTAATATTATTTTTTGTAACAAATATATTTTTATTGATACCGGTTTTTCTTCTTTTTTTATAAATGTTTCTGATAAGTTTTTAGTCAGTAGAAACCTGACACTCCCTTCCGCTTCGCCCAGAGCGGGTGGGGTTATTTGATGATTTCCCACCCCACAAAAACAAAAGGTTACCAGCACAATAAAATTCTTTTTAATACAGTTGCTCAAAAAGTGGCGTATTGCAGGGACGTATAGCGTTCGGGATGTGGGCTATTACGTACTCGTGCTTTTTCTTTACCTTTCCCGAACTCGTGCGTTCTCTTTCCCAACTGTCAAAATAATGTCCATTAAAAAAAAAACAACCACGAAGTATTTACTAAATAAAATCATAGAAGTTTTTATGATTCATGCAAATATTTCTAAAGAAGCTACTAATTTGTTTCAATATCAGATTTAATTATTTGATTCAATGAGTTAAAGGTTTCATTCCATTTCATCTCATTAAATTTCATTTTTATTTCATATCAATAAAAAAAATCTACTGAAGACTTGGCTGTATGGGGCATAGTTCCCTTTGCCTACCCAGAATAAAAATCTCTGCGATTCTTTTACGTTATGCGCCATTTTCAAAAATGTTCTTTGCGAGTTTAATTACGGTTTTATTATTTTATTAAATTGCTTCATTTTTTCGCAACTGTATTAAAAATAGTTGTTCAGTACACGTGCGGAACCGTCATTGCAACTTGTTCCGACTGTCTACACTCGCCGTCGGCTGTGCCTCGGCTCGGCTAGACATTTGTCGGAACTCGTTGCAATGACAGGCTTTCCGCACTTATAATGAAATATACTATTTTTTGTTTCTCATGCTCTGAAAGTGCTTATTTGTGCAGGATATAGGCTGCACAAAATCGAATTTTGTGCACAAGGGCATTAACGTATCTACTCATAAATGTATCTTTATTAAGGCAAAGAAAATGAGCCATACAGCCAAACACAATAAGAAGTTCATAGATAGAATTTGTTATTAGGTAATATTTACTTAAATTTATTTACCTTATGTGTTTTTTAAGACTTAAAAGATATTAAAATTTAAATTCAAGTACGGTAAGTTATTTAATTAATTAATGAAAATTATTGTTACAAAATTAATTTAATAGTAGGCTGTATAGGTCTGCAAGCCTCATATCAATTTCGTAAGATTAAAAAAAAAAACAATTTCCTTCAGTATTCAAAACTGTACAAATACTTTGAATTTTATAGAATTAGGTTATACTACTGTTTTATTTCCTCGCATTCGAAGTGAAAAGCAGAGTTTATAACTCGTCCACAAAACCATTTTTATCCTCGACATTACTATCAGCCCTCGCCTTCGGCTGCGGGCTGCTAAAAGTCTCGGATAAAAATGGTTCGTTTTGTGCACTTGTTGTAAAATCTACTATCCATATGAAATTAAGCTTGCTTTGCATGGTTTTATTAAAAAAAAAACACACAATCAGTCTTACCAGGAGGTAGGTATCGTGTTACTATTTAACTGATTTGTGGACCTCAGAATGTCTGATAAGTAGTCTGCACTCTTATGATACTGGTATTCAATTGCATCCAGTTAAACGTATGGTTGCCAACCCTACTATATAATATAGTATCCTACTATTTTAAGGGATCAAATACTATATTTCAAAAATATATATATAGTAGGCGAAATTACTATATTTTGTAAAGCGGAACACAGCTTTAACTAAAGTCCGCTCTGGGGGTCTACCGCGAAATATTACGCACGCAATCGCGACGATAGCAGCCAAGCTAACATGAATCTTATTCCAATGACATACAATAGCTCCCGAGCTGTCTACTTCTTCTTATCGTGTGGGCAGTAAGGTCTAACGACCCCACACACCCTAGTGTCAGAGTTTCTAAACCGCCGCAAGGGCCTCTGACATGGTTTGACGACTGCCATTTGGCGGCCGGGACCACCGGCTTATATGTGCCTTCCGGAGCACGGAACCATCTTTTTTATCAGACAATCAGGTGATTCAAGCCGGCAATGTCCTAACCAAACTGGAAACAACTCACAAAGTATGCTTCCCGTGGGAATCGAACCCACGACCACCGGGTCACAAGGCAAACGCCTAAAACACTCGACCACGGAAGCAATTGAGTGGTTGTTGAGTCTCGGCATCCTCCCGAGCTGTCATCGAACGTTTCGTAAGATTGCAATAATCATATGCATGCTTTTTGAAAATGAAAATTTAATTATTAAGGCGTAGAGTAGCAAAAAATATTTATTTAAAAAATAAAGTAGGTAGGTACATATTTTCTCCACATACTATTTTCTTTTTCATTTTTATGTCATCTACTATATTTTTAAGTAAATAACTTCAAAAATACTATACATAATAAGTAGAAAAAAAGTTGGTAACCTTAGCTTAAACTGGATGCTGATAATCTATATAATAAAAAGAGAAGTCCTGACTGACTGACTCATCAACGCCCAGCCCAAACCCTTGGACCTAGAAAGCTAAAATTTTGCACAGAGGTTCCCTTTATAATGTAGACAAGGATTAAAGAAGGATTTTTCGAAATTCAACCCCTAAGGGAGTTAAATAGGGGATGAAAGTTTGTATGGAAAGGCGTTTTTTTTTTCACGCGGGCGAAGCCGCTGGCAAAAGCTAGTAATTAGTAAAAAGCTAGGTAGATAGTAATTCGATTTGAATTTTTGTCTCATGTTCCCCACTGTAATTTATAACTAACATATTTTGGAAGATGCAAATAGATGCATTTTCGGTTCAGAAACCCATATAGTCCATTCAAATTAGTAGTTTCACCTCGGAATTAGAAAAACCCAGTACAAACTCGTATGAACTTTTATTTTGACATCCTAAAAGTTTTTTCAAATCCCACTCATGGTAGTGTGTCTGCGTCTATTAAAAATCAAAGGTTTAATTTTATCTATCTCTACACCAGTCAACCAGAAAATGTCCAATTCGGTGTGCCACAGGGCAGTATCTTGGGCCCTACATTATTCCTTGTATATAAGGTCCTATTACAATAGGTGGACAAATTTTAACACAGCGTTCTAACCAAAGATTATATAAACAAAAAAAAACATTAAATATTGTGATTTTTTTTTACTCAAAGTAATAAATTGTCGGCACTCTAGAACAAACTGATCCTTTAGGAGTAGGTACTTAAATACGTTTTTCTTTTTTTTTTACCATCGTCCTTATTTTGGTGGTCTGATTGATTTCTGAAATTTTGTCCACCTATTTTATTGGGACCTTATTAATGACCTGAGTAGTCTAATTCTGAAACAAGGACAAATAATCTCCTTTGCAAATGACACAGTACTTTTATTTCATGGGCCCACGTGGACTGAAGTGTTTGGTTTGGCTGGTGAGGGATTTAATTTAGTGTCGTCGCGGGTTCGATCCCCGCACGGAACAAATATTTATAATGGCCTGTAGATAATTGTTTCGAGTCTGGGTGTCTGTAGGTACTATGTGCGTTTGTAAATGCACCCACGATACAGTAGAAATTCCTAGTGTGTGGAAACGATTTAAAAAAACAAAAAGAAAACCCCACTATAAAAATCAAATCCCTCACGCATAATGTCTTTAAATTTGAAAATAATTACTATAATATTTTGATCTTTAACGATGAGGCTTCTTGGTACTTACTGCTTTTGGTCATGTACCTAAATTGTAGATGCAGAAAATTGTTCGGATTTGTATGTAAGGTTGTTCTTTTATATTGTCAATAAACTTTTTTACTTTTAGGATGTCATACTTTCCGAGATGGTATGAAAAAAAAAATGAAAACGAATTTTCCCAACTATGAGAATGAGACCTAGCTAAAAACACTTTAACCAGGTACCAGCATTTTAGAACAGTGCCATCTAACTGCACACCGATACATTAGGTTGGTTTTGTGGACAGGCACAAAGCGTTAAACATTATTCGTGTGTAATTAATAGATGGCACTACTAAAGTATTGCCAGGATTTGTAATTTAACCTTTTTATTTTAATTATGTCGAAATAAAAAATCAATACACGATTTAAAAATAAAATTACGCAAGGCAGCCCTTCATTCTTATTTTGGTTAGTTAAAATGGCTGACATTTGACACACACCCCAGCACGTTCCAGATGGCGTTAGCGTCGCTTTGTGTACACCCCTATGACGCAGAAGGGGTTGGGAAGCTAGATAGTGTCTCTATCAAAAGAAACAAGTGATTTGTTTATTCAGGTATGTCTTTACTATTGATTAATAATAATTGTTCCACATGATGATTTAACTTTGACTTTGTTAATTTATGTATAATTAAAAGTTCCTAATTTAAAGTGTTTCTCTTATGTTTTAATTTTTATTTTTTTGTCAATTTGTTCTGTCCTGTCATCCTGTGTGAAAATAATAAATTCTTTTTCTTTCTTCTTTAAAACTACATAAAGGTACTGTACGGAGACTATAATTAGCATACCCTGATTAACGAAGTCGAAAGGCACTTGTCTTTTCTCTCCATTCTTGGATTTTTTCTTTGTTCTGTACCATGGAAACCTTCTAAGTATTTACGAAGATATTGAAGGTCAAAATTCTAAATTTTCCATCCAAGTTTTATTTATCCATTTACTATTCAACACATCCACCAGCCCAATGTTTTAAGTGTGTAAAAAATTGTTTCGTTGCAATCATTTCTGCGAAGGGTTTCTTAGTTTGATGTGTATGTACTATGGCGGCAGTACCGTCTTTACCATAAGGGCACAAGGGGCACTTGCCCAGGGCCCCCATCCTCAGAGGGCCCCGAAGGGCCGACAATTACTCTCACATTTAATCTCAAAAAACTCATTACACTTTTCTCAATGCCCGAATATCGATTATTTTCAGATTTATTCGAATCAATATATTTATATGAATTTGAGTGACATCAAGCCTACAGGGTCTCGGTTGTGTGCGGTATATAGACACTGTAGCTTCTTGCTTAATTTAAACTTAGTGCGCTTTTTGGCTGTACTAAAGGGCTGTTTTTGGTCTGATATAACTTACCAGACATTTACTTGAGTTTATAAATTTTATAATCTAGAGTCTATAATGTCTATTTTCAAGTTACATATCATTTGATTTTTTATTCAGTTATTCAGTAATTTAAAAGTATTTCTGAACGCATCCTACCTAATTTACTAAGAACACCATCTAGCGATCATCCATGCAAACCGCTCCAATGCCAAATTCAAGCGACCATAAAAAATGTCGACTTTGTCTATGGTTGGGGCTTGGGGGAATCCCCGGATAAATTATGAAAAACTTTCAGTCGGAACTTTTTACCTAAAGTTATTACTTATTATAACACTTATTTTCACAGAAGTGTCGTGATTTAATTTTGTTTAATGTAATTTGGGTAAATTCCAATTTTAGAATTTGGGGCCCCCAAATTCTTGTGTGCCAAAGGGCCCCAAATTCTTGTGTGCCCAAGGGCCCCAGCACAGTCTAAGACGGCTCTGTATGGCGGCATATGGCGGTCTTATTTTTAAATGATCAGGCGGAACTGTCTTCGATCGTACATCAAAATAGGTAACCCAAAATATAAATATAAGTAATATTGTTATTATATTTATATTTTGGGTTACCTATTTGGATTTTGGTTTTGGTTGGACCAATCATGAAGCCGTCAACCAACGACAAGCATTGTTGCTCGGTTGACGGCTTCATGATTGGTCCGCTTACAAGTGTAATACTAGATTTACGTTGCCCCAAATTCGTCACTATGAAAACCACAAACACTTAAATCTAAGGTTTTTTTTCTGGTATTCTGAAACATACCTACTTTGTTATGAATTTGCCAGTAATAATCTGGGTGGAACGGAAGAGTAACTCGTGTAATGAATAACAGCCGCACGGGTCGATATTCATGGATAAGCCATTTTTTCGTGACTTTCTTCATTAATAAATGCACTTTGTTTATTCATATTTAAAACACTTTGTACCTACACAAATTATACGAGTAAAAATATTTTAGAAGGAGAAAGCAGAAAGACAAAACAGAAAAACTTTACACCTTTACACGTTATAAATTATTTAATTTGACAACCTTGTTATTTTCCGTAACCTAGCAACCTAGTCTGAGACTATTTTCGTTACGGAATTTCTGGATTCGGTCTCCACGCTCAAGGCCCGCGATAGAAGCTATGCAACAGCTTAAAAAATGTCTGGTTTCAGTAAAATGTTCCATCTACATTATTCAAGGTACTTTCCCTCCATGTGGCATAGCCGTGGGACGCCCTGTATAAACCTGACATTAGGAAACTTGACACATTTCACCTCAGGTGTCTGAGATCATGGCAGGACCGCGTTCCTATAACACTGATGTTCTGCAAGGTTCCGACATGTGTGGCATAGAAGCTCTCCTGATGCAGCACCAACTCAGGTGGTGTTGGTACTGCATCCTTCGCATAAAGCATTAAATATAAATTAAAGTACCTAAGGTCAACATAATATGGTAGGTATTAGGTAGGATAGGTATTTATTTTCTTATAATTGGAAATTGGTAGGTGTGAACCATCCGCGTTAAAATGCGGCCTGTCTAATTCTCGCCCATTATCCGCGGTTTCACACACAAACAAACATACGCAAATATTTATTTGATAATTTCTTATTTCTTAATTATTTTGAAATACTGTTAAATGTTTAACAATAGAAAAAACACCGTAGTTTATTATTACTCCTGGGTTTACCGTCATTTATTTGATTATTTATGTATTTTATGACAATCTTCTGAATTTTGACGAGAATGCAAAACTGCATCATCTACATCTACACTTCTACACTAATATTATATAGAGGAAAGATTTGTATGCTTGTGTAATGTGTGTATGTTTGTAATGAATAAACTCAAAAACTACTGCGCCAACTAAATAATAAATGCAGTATCCTACACGTTTTATGTGAGGACAGTGACCTGTTATTTCGACAATATTTTCATTGTCACACGACGAGAGATAAAAATAATAATTATAAACTTGTATGAACTTCGCTATAGATTGTGTTGACCTTAGGTACTTTTATTATTCTCGTGGATGATCTAATTCATTTTTATCATTTACGGAATAACAAACAACGCTGTATTTGTTTATGTTAAACAATTATTATTTCCTTAATTTTCAGGAATTGGACAAGTTCGAGACATATCAAGAATATTACGAAAGGTGACAATATTTAGGAAAAACCTAATCCTATAGATAAATTATTGTTCGAGTAATGGATCTTGATAGCCGAAGGTCTCTTAAGTAAGTATTTATTTATTTATTTAATACTTTATGCACACAAGAGTACAGAGGCGGACTTAATGCCACAGGCATTAAGCATTGGCATTATATTTCATGGTTATATTTCAAAAATATTTAATAGTATTATTGAGTGGACTTGGGAATAAAGTCACACAAAAACTTTGACCCCGAACATTTTCGACGACACACGAAAGCTATTTGTCAAGAAGACGTCATAATTATGAGATTAAACGAACTTACCTGTAAGTGAAGTTCTATCTCAATTATACGAAGCTCCTTGTCCGAGACGGTTTAACAGTGTAGTCCACGACTTGTGCTCCGGCGTCGCCACAATATTTAAAGCTCCCATCAAAACAAAAAACTCTTCGTATTTCCGGACGAACCTGTCAACTTCATTTCGTTTAAAGCACCTTTCATGAACAACAAAGGTATGCTAGGGAGGGTATCAATAACATTGGGAGGGAGTCCCGTCTCGGACAAGGAGCTTCGTATAATTGAGATAGAACTTCACTTACAGGTAAGTTCGTTTAATCTCATAATTATACTCTCTCCTTGTCCGAGACGGTTTAACAGTGTAGATGTTTAAAGTTAAGTTGTGAATGAAAGGCTGTTGTAATCAAAGAAAAATAATTGTTATTTGGGATTACAAACATTATAAGTATCATAAAGAATGAATACATGACTCACAAAAATAATATTAGTTACTAGGTTCTATTTACAGTACTGCAAACCGCATTGCTGAAAGCTAGGGGGTCTTCTGTTACTGGTCGATTATAAAATCTAGCGAAAGTTGAGGATGTCCCTGACCATCCTGCAGTCTTTCTAATGAGATCTATGCTAAGGCCAGCCCTACTTGCCGCTGAAGTAGAAGCATGCCTGGTGCTGTGTGCAGTAAATAGAGAAGTATCTAAACCTGCCTCACTCAATGTCATTTTGATCCATCTACTTAGAGATTGAGAAGAGGCCCTATGGTATGGTTTTTTGTATGTAATTATTAGGTTATCTATTTCTTTTCTAATATTTTTAGTAGCATTTAAATAAGACCTTATTGTCTGTACAGGGCAAATTTCAAGTTTACTAGTATAGCATTTTAAATGTAAACAGGGTTGAAGTGAACTTTTACTTGAAGTTTTAATGTTATCAGGTACTTTTATTTGTACTCCGTCGGTTAAAAATTTAATATTTTTAATTTTTAATAATGATAGTGTTTGAACTCTATGCCCTGATGTTAATGCCAGAATTGTTACAAGTTTTCTTGTTAAAATATCTAATGATAGAGTCTCATTTGGATACTTGGATGCTAAATAATTCAACACCATACCCGGATCCCAAGTGACACTATATTTCGGGTTGGGAGGCTTCAGCCTGAATATCCCTTTGAAAAACCTTTTTAATCTGTCATCTGAAGTAATTTTTGGTCCCATTAAAACAGAGAGAGCAGATCTAGTGGTATTTAATGAACCGTATGACATTCCCTTATGAAAGTTTTCACTAAGAAATTTTAATACAAAAGGTATAGATCCTTGATAAGGTTCAATGTTATGAGTGTTACAGAACTTCCACCATGACTTAAGAGAACAGTTGTATTGTTTGATTGTGTTGTTTGAAAGGGAATTTAACATTATCTCAAGAGCAGAGTTCGGAGTTCCACGCCTTACAAATGCTTCGCTGATAGCAGCCCTGCAGCCAGGGTAAGATGCTTGTGCAGGGGATGGGGTTCTCTGTAAGGGGAAGTCAAAAGGTTAGGTGGGAAAATAAGTAAATCTTTGACTAGAAGTGGTTCAATAAGCGGAAACCACGGCTGAGAAGGCCAATAGGGGAAGACTAAAATGCCTACAGCTCTGTCTGTTATTATTTTATTGACACATTTTAAAATTAGAGAAAAAGGTGGGAAAGCATAAAAGAAAAAAGAATTCCAGTCCAAAGTGAATGCATCAACTGCTATAGCTTCTGGGTCTCTCCTCCATGAAACAAATATTTCACATTTACTATTTATTCTAGACGCGAATAGATCAATTTCAGGCTCCCCTAAGGTTTCTCTGATTTTATCAAAACATGTCAGAGATAACTCCCATTCAATATTTAATTTCCTAGACTCAGCATCTGCTTCGAAATTGTCTTTAGTATTAATATATGATGCGAAAATCCAAATGTTTCTTTTCTCACACCACTGCCATAGCTCTCTTGTAATATCATTAAGATGTTTAAACTGAACACCCCCCATCTTATTAATATAAGCTACAGCTGTTGTATTATCCACTCTGAGTAATATTTCACACTTTTTAAGATCCTTAGCAAAGCACTGAAGCCCTAGAAAAGCAGCCTTTAATTCTAAATAGTTTATGTGAAACTCCAACTCTCTGGAAGACCAAGACCCCGAAGCCTTTTTTCCTTCACAGACAGCACCCCAGCCAGTACGAGATGCATCAGTATGAATTTCCAGTTGGAATGTGTACTGTTTAATTAAGTTCTTCTTGTTTATATTTTCTATCCACCATTGTAACTCGGGATAAATATTTTTTATAAGAGACATTTTTTCCTCATAACTTTCATTGGAATCTTGCAATGCTAAGTACTTTTCTCTTTCTACCAACTTTGTGTATACCCAGCCGTAAGGAACAGCAGGACATATTGAAGTTAGGGAACCTATGAGTTGGGAAAATTCTCTGATTTTACAAACACTTTTTAATTTGAAGCTGTGCAACTTTTTAAGAATGGAAATTTGTTTTTCTTTAGGTACTGAAATTGATAGATCCTTGGAATCTAGAGTAAATCCTAAATAATCACATACTTGACTAGGATTTAAAATACTTTTTTCATAATTTACAACAAATCCTAAGTTCTGAAATAATTTGCACGCTGAGTAAACGTTTTGAACACATGCATGTTTGCAATTGTTAATGTATAAACTGTCATCTAAATAATATGTCATTATTATATCTTTGTCTCTTAGGTATGTAACAATGGGTTTCATAATTTTAGTGAATACTAATGGAGCAGTGCATAATCCAAAGGGTAAGCAATTGAATTGGTATAATTTGCCTTCAAAGTTAAATCTAAGATATTTTTTGGAATGGTCAGAAATGGGGATAGAGAAATAAGCATCTTTTAAATCAATTTTAGTCATGAAGCTATTTCTTGAAATTAGCTTGCAAGCTGTTCTATAATCCTCTAATTTAAAATGTTGGGTGTTTATGTACTTATTGAGGCCTTTTAAATTAAGTATAAACCTGTATGCCCCATTTGGTTTAGGTATAACAAAAATTGGGGATACATATTGATTATTTGTATATGAACATTCGGAAATTGCACCTAATGACAAAAGTTTCTTAATTTCTTCTTGAATAACTAGTCTATCATTTGCGGACCAGTTTTGCACATGGGCTTCATTTGGAGGTGGAACAGAAGCAAAAGGTATTTTGTAGCCATTAATCCACTGCAAGATAGTTGGATCATTTGTAATTTTTGTCCAGTTCAAATTAAAAAACCTAGTTTTGCCTGCATGTACCTCTAATTGTAACGCTGTTTGCGTGGTGGAGACCGCTTCCTCTGCTGTATCGGCCTCTTCTTGTATGGTCTCGGGTACTGCTTTGCTGGCTGGCGGTGCTGGTGCTGGTACTGCCCGCTGCGAGGTTTTTGTTGAGACGGCAGCGGGCTTCTGAAGTTTTTCTGTTTTTCTTTTATCTGAGCTCCAGTTCTCTGAATTGTTTGAGCCAATTTTATTTTTTCAGAACAGGCACTTCCGAATAGCATCTCGTCTGGCTTTTCGTTTTTAATGGCATCTTTGACCAGTGTACTGGTGCCTGCGAGTGCAAAGTACCTTCTTGACATCAAATCTTGGTGGAATATGTCTGTAGTAATTTTTGCTGCATCACTGAGGTGTTCTATTAATTGCTTCGAGTTAAAGTTTCCCTTCATGACACTTGTCATAGCTTTTCCTATGGCTGTTAAAACTTTTCCAGTTTGCTTTTGCCTTATTACAAGCCTATTGTCTCTTTTTATGGAGATTTCAGACATGATTGCCTTGATTTCAGGATTTAAGGAAGGTGCTGTTGTATTGAAATTTTCTGGGTCAGGATACTTTTTAGTGATTTCTTCTCTGGTTTCCTTTTTTAAACCTTCTCTCATAATGTTTTTCCATCTTGATGCTAACTGTGGATGTATTGGCTCACTTGTCTCATTGGTATCTGCACCTTCAGGACCCAAGGCCAGGAGAAGTTCTTCAGCCACTTCTTCATCGTCTGGAATTTTGATAAGCAGTGTAAGCCAAAAAAATAAATAGACCCCAGCCAAATACATGTATTTTTGTTAAAATGAAAAGTTAAATATACTACTACTTATGTCTATCCTCTATGTGATAGCGCTCAAGTTTATTAGATGGTCTATCCTCTGAGTGATAGCTCTGAAGTGTAACAATAAATAATGCAAAATAGTATGTCTATCCTCTGCATGTGATAGCTCACTATTTAACTCTAGTAATGTCTACCCTCTATAGTGGTAGCTCTTAGGCCAATCTTTTTGGTGTAGTGAATAGATACCCATCTTTCAACCACCCATGCGTTTGAAGCTAAATACCTATTTGAATATTAGGTAGGTATGATTAAGTACCTGAGATCGCCAAAGGCGTGTCCACGTTTGATGTTGTGGGTTCCATGGAGACGGCCCTCTCTCTAGGAGGGGAATCCGCTGGTGTAACGCATCCATCCTCATTCGTTTCTTCATTCTTCTTCAAGCGTTTCTGCAATTTCTTCAGTTTCCGTCTGATATTTTCAGCTTCTTCTTCTTTATTTTTCCGTTTTCCCATTATAAATAAGTTTTCACACGCGATTTAACGTTATTTGAAACGAAGCGACAAAAGAAAAGAGAAACTTGTCGAAACGTGTCTGTTAGAGTTGAAAATTTCAAAGAGAAGTTTTCACTTTGACACTGATTGACAGAAAAAACGCGCGATAGCATATCCGGTTCCGATTTTGAACGTAAAGGAACAGCAAAACTAATAAACATGAACATAACTTTGTTTCATAAACTGATTCTATACTAGACCTAATTATCTAGTATTTATCTTCGCATTTTTTATACATATTAATAACTTACCGGAATTGCCAACAAATGTAATTGTTTTTGTTGGAAATAATGATGACACGAACGTTCACCCCACTTACCAAATACACTTTTTGCGACTTTTTCTCCTTGGAATACTATTTTACACAGATGTAAAGTTGAATAGGCTAATTTAATCACTGTAAAAATCATTGTTATTACTAAAACTTACTTAATTACACAAAAAAAACTATTTATAGTTGCGGAGGCGTAGTGACAACGCCGTGCACAAAAACCGTAATGAAGTTGACAGGTTCGTCCGGAAATACGAAGAGTTTTTTGTTTTGATGGGAGCTTTAAATATTGTGGCGACGCCGGAGCACAAGTCGTGGACTACACTGTTAAACCGTCTCGGACAAGGAGAGAGTATAATGATTCATACTAGACAGACCGATTTATTACTAAGTAGTAATAAGGTATTAAATATATTGTCTGCGTCTTGTCCTGTCTATGTCTCGTAAGTATATATCGGAATTTGTTATGTTTAAAATCTGAAATAAATATTGGGCATATAAAAATCTGAGACCGATCAGAATATACAGTACACTGTACAGAACATTGAAAGTTGTTTTTGGTTCTTCTTAGGAAAGCCTTCGTTTTTATTATTACCAAGTCGGTAATTAAAGTGTTTCCTAAACAGCGAGTAAGACATTAAATTAATCAATCAAGCGCCGGTTTTACGTAAACATACGTACGAGAAAAGGGATGAATGTAAATGTAAACAAGGCGAAGGTTATGGTATTTGAAAGAGAAGAGGATAATTACATCGGTGTGTGACTGTGATGTGGAAATAAATGACAAGTGTGTGAAACAAGTGAATGTGTTTGTATATTTGAACCGTATGTTTACAAGAGTTAGTTAGTTTTTAAGAGAGTACTACCAAATTTCAAAGGCCTGTTGCGCTCTCATTTAGATAAACATTTAAGCGCTTATAATTAGATTTGTTATTTTTTCTTTATTACTTTTTAAATGAATACTTATGTTGTTTTTAGGGTTCCGTAGTCAACTAGGAACCCTTATAGTTTCGCCATGTCTGTCTGTCTGTCTGTCTGTCTGTCTGTCTGTCCGTCTGTCCGTCCTCGCTTAATCTCTGTGACCGTTAGCACTAGAAAGCTGAAATTTGGTACCAATATGTGTATCAATCACGCCGACAAAGTGCTAAAATAAAAATTGGAAAAAAATGTTTTATTAGGGTAGCCCCCCTATATGTAAAGTGGGAAGTGATTTTTTTTTTAATTTTAACCCTAACGTGTGATATATTGTTGGAAAGGTATTTAAAAATGAATAGGGGTTTACTAAAATCATTTTTTGATAATGTCAATAATTTCGGAAATAATCGCTCCAAAAGTAAAAAACAAAGCGTCCCCCCCCCTCTAACTTTTGAACCATAAGTTTAGAAAATACGAAAAAAATCTGAAAAGTAGAACTTTATAAGGACTTTCTAGGAAAATTATTTTGAACTTGGATGGAAACAACAGATGGAAACTGCAGTTAACCAATATAATTTGGTCCCTGAATCGTATGAGCGCCTATACAATCCAGAGGTCAAGTTTCATTGGCCCGTATTTCAAACAAAAAAAGAATTATTACTACGGAACCCTACACTGAGCGTGGCCCGACACGCTCTTGGCCGGTTTTTTTCTTTTGTCTATTTTGTCTATTAGTCTAAGTTAGTTTTATTTTGATCTCATGTTTAGTTTACAACAAATAGGTTTATGTTTAGTTTTCTATTCGTTACACTTTTTGTATATAATTTTTCGATGATTAGCTTTACTTAAGAGAATGTTGTGTACACCTGTAATTGGTACCTACATAAGAACCCTAACCTATATATATATATTTTTTAAACTGTAAGATGTATGTACTGTTGGTGTACCTATTTTAAATAAATAAATAAGAGTTGGAAATATTGACGCAGATGTGGAAAGAAGAGTAAACGCGGGAAACAAAGTGAATAGTGCTACGCATGCGGTGGTGAGTGTGGTGACCAACCAGTCGATGTCAGAAGAGGCTCGGCTGGCTGTTCACAATGGTGGGCTGGTGCCTACACTTATGTATCTACTAGCTTTTGCCCGCGACTTCGTTCGCGTGGAATAGAGACTTCCGGCAGATTTTTGGTTTATCTCGCGAAAAAAAAAAAAAAAAAAAAGAACTATCCTATGTCCTTTCTCAAGTTCCAAACTATGTCTGTACCAAATTTCACACAAATCGGTTCTGTAGTTTAGGCGTGAAGCAAAGACAGACAGACAGAGTTACTTTCGCATTTATAATATTAGTTAGGATGGCATACTGGTATGTATGGCAGTGAATGTTGGGTGTCGCAAACGAAGCATGAAAGTAGGATTAATGCTGTGGAAATGCGTTCTTTGAGAAGCACGCGTGGTGTAACTCTAAATGATAAATTGAGGAATGAGGTTATGCCCGTCGGGGCCGCGGGTTATAGAACCAGATGACGTGGCCTCGGCGCAAGGGCAAAGAAGGAACATGGGTTCGGTTTTTAGCCAGTAGAAGTCTGACACGAGCGGGAGGGGGTCATTTGATGATTTTCCACCCACAATAAAAAAAAAAGGAATGAGGTTTAGTTTAGTAGTTTAGTTTAACGGGGCTTTTATCCGCACTTAGCCTCTTGATTGGGCCATTGTGCGTGATGTTTTAAAAATACCTACTCCAACCAACATAGGTCGTCCCAGAATTGCAGCAGCCTTGCCAGACTGCTGCAGGCTTCCGGGAGAGTTAATGGGGATCGTAGAGTTTGTGCCCGGTGATCTGCTACGCTCCTGCACTCTAGGAGTACGTGCCGTGGCGTTTCTTCCGCTTCCATGCATCCTCTGCACAGTGGGCTGTCTGTTACACCTATGTTATGTAGATGTTTGTTTAGGGAACAGTGACCCGTTAAAATTCCTATGATTTTACGGAGTTTGTCCCTTTTAAGTTTGATGAGATTGCGACTAAACTTCATTGATGCCTCCGGAACTGCATCTTTTGTTTGCCTGCATCCTTCACTGTTTCTCCATTCGGTGAGGTGTTTTTCTGTGGTTCTTGAACGCAGCCATGTTTTTATTTGGGCCTGAGGTATGGGCAGTAGTGGTTCCGGTCCAAATACTGTACTGCTTGAGCCTCTCTTGGCCAGCTCATCTGCTGCGTCATTACCCAGCGAGTTGCTATGTCCTTTTATCCATTGCAGGGTTATGGAAGGAATGAGGTTATACGAGAACGTAGCGGTTTAAAAGAAGATGTAGTGACAAAAATTGAAAAGAGTACGCTAAGGTGGTTTGGTCATGGTGGAGAGGATAAGGTGAAAGTCGATTAACGAAAAAGTATATACAAGGCAGACGTGAGGAGCAACGCCGGGAGGGGACGCCCTAGAAAGAAATAGGCCCAACGCACACCGGCGGAGGTGCGGGCGCGCGTCTCGCTTTGCATGCCGTTTTCAACCGCATTTCATAGGAGATATGATAGAAGTTAAGATTATTTTAAATTGATTTATTCTCAGTATCTTCGCCGCGCCTCCGCCGGTGTGCGTTGGGCCATCGGTATATACACTGATCTTATTGTAGACTTTCTTCAGAAAGGACAGATGCGTAGTAGTCGTAACCGGTGTGTAGGTATGTATGACTAAATGTATGAAGGTAGACTAAGCAAAAGGAGTGTAGTTAGGGTACGTTACCTGCTATAAAGCAGGTGACGTACTGTGGTTTCTGTCTACCCCATGGGAAAAGGGCGTGAGTTTAAGTACGTATGCATATAATATTGTAGCACGATAGTGCGCAGCCGCCGCTCAAATTTAAGGGTGTTAGTTAAATGGAATAGATAGGTCGTGATATGACGGCCGTTCACACTGGTCGGAGGATGTGCCTATCGGTACCAGTACAGTTCGGAACCTCACCGCGTGCACACCAGTTACAATGCGTCCCAGTACACTTCTCCTGATTGCCATCCTTGTCAGCATCCAATGTGAGTACTATGCGTTAAGCTTCAAGTTCGCCAAAGCAATTTTTTTTGGCAACAGCGAATAGTTTTTGGCGTTTCGATTTTCAAAACTTCTTCTTCTCTTTTTTTTCTGGAGGTTCGTTATTTAAATCTTTGAATTTATATTCAGAAATAAGTTTCTATTACCATTTATTTATAGTGTTTTATATTATCGTGTCGTAACAAGTGTATTATCGCTACGCATAGTCAAGTCTCTTGTTTGGTAGTTAGATATCGAGAGGTCATGGGTTCATTCGGGTAAAACGAGGAATATTATGGATCGTTTTACTTTGCTATGTGATCTTGATTCAGGTGGCTTGGATGTTTTAGTAAAATGTACGTAATAGGTATCTAAATGCGCGTTTCATTCTGATTCAGTCATGTATGTATCCCAGAAGTCTTAGGTATTTGTTTGATAGCCGGTAAACAATTTTTCGATCTAGGTCAAGTTTTCAGCTCGTTTATGTTTCCACTGATGGTCAAAAATGTTCCTCACACTTCTCCAAGTCATAATTAGTAGATAAAAAAACTAAATGTGGCACTCGGAGACTGCCGCGGTAAAGCTATTGCATATTAGCATTTTTTATCAACAGCAAATAATTAATTACTTATTTAATTTGACAACCTCAATTGACAACCTTGTTATTTTCCGTAACCATAGCAACCTGCAACCTGAAACTTGAAAATTTTCGTTACGGAATTTCTGGATTCGCTCTCCACGCTCAAGGCCCGCGATAGAAGCTATGCAATAGCTTAAAAAATCTGTAAGCCTTGGAATATACAATTATTTCCATTCGTCTCTCTTTTTGTCTTTAGGCGTATAGTTCACGATTAGTTGAACTAGTACGGCCAGACAGTGAGTAGTTTATTTGTCAGAGTTAGATATCCTTACGCGCGTCCGCAAGTCATCCTGTTTTGCTGAATTTTTACTGTAGATAGGTATTTCATCTTCATGATTTATTTCTAAAGAACAGACAGTAAAGTGCAGAAATTCTTAGTAGCAGCCACGGAGTCTGAAATTGTGCCCAGTTGAGACCAATAGGCTCGCGAAATGGCGAAATGTGGGTGTACTGTTACGTACACATCTATACCTAACTCTTCGGGGATTACAGGCGTGAAGTTATTTTAACAGACAGTTTGATAAAAACAAATGATATTTTTTTAACCTAGTCCTAGTCTATCCTAGTCCTCCAATCATCGGAGACTAAAATGTCAAAAAGACATTTTAGTCTCCGATGATTGGAGGACGTATGAGAATCGAAATAATTTACAGAGCTTTAATTACAAGCTTTTATAATTTACTTTCACCTGTCCCGATGTCTGTCTCTAAAAAAACTTTTCCAAAGAGGTACCAAAACAATTATCTTCGCATACTAAGCTTGGGGGCCCAAGAATAGTTGTTTGTCTTCCGCCGAATATGTTAGCGAATATAATATACTCGTCTTCGTCAGCCGTTGGGTCTTCATGGAGCAGTTCCGACGTTTCGGTCCCAGACTGGAACGGGCTGGGGCCGTCGCCTTGCGATTCTTACCCAACCTGGGGGGCCAAACGCCTCCTTCCGGAGGCTCTACGAGCGGAAAGTGCGGTCCAACTGCCATTACGGGGCTTCGGTGTGGGGACGTTAGAATAACTGGGTTATAGAGCTAAGATGGATAACCGTGCCATATAAAATACTGGTGTTCAGCTGCATCCAGTTTGACTGAAAGTCGGGAAAATGCTTGAAAAAGATATCACTTCAAAGACCTATGTGGTTGGTTTAATTTGATTGTCAAACGTCACTCAATTATCTAAGTAACCCTCAAAACTCCTGCTATCTCTGTCACTCTGCGTTAAAGTAACAAAGACAGCACGAGATTTAAGTGCAACTTAAAATTGAGTGACGTTTGAGTATTTGGGCGTCAGTGGTCTAGTGGTTGCAAGTGCGACTGTTGAGTATGAGGTTCTGTTTCCGACTCCCAGGTCGCGCAAGTGTTATAAGGATTATCTATCTATATAAATAAAAAGAGAAGTCCTGACTGATTGACTGACTGACTCATCAACGCCCAGCCCAAACCCTTAGACCTAGAAAGCTGAAATTTTGCACAGAGGTTCCCTTTAAAATGTAGACAAGGAATAAGGAAGGATTTTTCGAAATTCAACCCCTAAGGGAGTTAAATAGGGGATGAAAGTTTGTATGAAAAATCGTCATTTTCACGCGGACGAAGCCGCTGGCAAAAGCTAGTCCCTCAGTAATTTCTCAGTGGCAGTTCCGGAGTCGGGATTTGTCCCAGGTTGATGGCAATAGATTCAACCCTATTGCACCAACATTTTGCCAATTGTTTAAATCCCATGACTTATACATACCTGGCTGATACGCACCCTCTACCCAACCCATCGGGGATTACGGCGTGAGGTTATATTATATTAAGTTGGACTGATTACTTATTAAAATGGCTAATTCATCCACAACTGCCTCCGTGGTCGAGTGGTTTAGGCGTTGCCTTGTGACCCGGTGGTCGTGGGTTCGATTCCCACGGGAAGCATACTTTGTGAAGTTGTTTCCAGTTTGGTTAGGACATTGCAGGCTTGAATCACCTGATTGTCTGATAAGAAGATGGTTCCGTGCTTTGGAAGGCACGTAAGCCGGTGGTCCCGGCCGCCAAATGGCGGTCGTCAAACCATGTCAGAGGCCATGGGTGGTTTAAAAACTCTGACACTAGGGTGTGTGGGGTCGTTAGACCTTACTGCCCACACGATAAGAAGAAGAAGATCCACAATGTTACCTACACTGCCCCGTTAGTCTCGTGGTCGATAGCGCGCCTACTGAGCCAGTCGTGGGTTGGATTTCCGGTTCGAGAAAAAGGGCTGTCCCATAGAAAAATCTCAGTAGTTGAGTTTGGAAGTTGGCGGTATGATACCCCCGTGCCTCGGACAGCACGTTAAACCTTTGGTCCTGCGCCTGAGGGCCTAGACAAGTTACAACCGCTTCGTATCTATTCTCTTTCTATAATAATGAACGCTTCGGCGCAAGCGCTTTGTAGAAAGCGCTAAGTTGGTAGCCAACTTCACACAACTGAGTCGATCGCTCATTCTCTAGCAAATGTAGACAAAACCTACACTTTAGTCTATGGTGAGCGTATCTACTAACGTCAAACTAACGTCAAAGACACAGTTGTTTACAATATGCGCGGGTTGAAGTTTTGTTTTGAATTGTTAAGAAAGGAATAATTGTTTTAAAAGTTAAAAAAATAAGTGAAATAAAGGACAAGTTCTTCTTATAATTGGTGTATTATAATATCACAGCGCGTAATGTAATTTTAAACAATACTGTGTCCAGAAATAATATGATATTCTGCATTTGGATGAAAGATACTTAAATGAAGTGATAACTTTTATAAAATGGAATCGAGATCTCGAGCAGACCCAGAACAGTTCGCAGCTTTATTGGAATTCATGGGAAGATACGTGCATTATTAGTTATTTCGTGACCTTCCTTTGTTAAAATCTAATATAATTGGGAACTTGAAACTTTACAACATAAACAATGACGTGTATAAGCGGCTTGAACTAATACTAGGTACTTCTTTCGAAATAAACAAAACAATTATTGTGTTTGAGCCTTATCGCACCACAATACATACTTATAATATTATAAATTATAGATTTTAAATGCTAAATGACACATAGAATCCAAAATTAGGATAAATAAACAAAACACTTCTCGGGTTCAAGACAGCTGGATCGTATAAAGACGCCATTTTGTAGCGTTATCTCCAGGGTCTCGGCATACGCTACACTTTCGTTGAAATACTACACCAACGTTTCGTTTGCGCTTGTCAAAAGTGTGACTTGGCTAGCATTTATATGGGATGTAGCGATCAACGTTATAGAAAGGATCAGATTTCATTCTATCATTTTGAACGATACGATAAGTAATTGTCAACATGGCTACGTATTTTCTGTTCGTTTGTTCTGACCACGTGACTTAGCGTTGCGATGACGTCACTCCCATACATTTGAGTCGTTTTCTACTAACGTTTACGCTTGTAGATTGTCAACTTGGCTAAGCCTTGATCTCTCTCCGGTCGTGTCGAATTGCCGTCCCATCGAACTATGAGAGAAAAGGAAAAGCGAGTCCACCTATCAATCAATCAATTTATTTTCAGGCTACTGAGACCCATAGATAAAATACATACAATTAACTGATACAATAATAAACTAATACATATGTATTAACAATTATTCATAAACTACTGCCGGCGTCGTGTTTCTCAGCGTGGTGTCGCGTAGCCGACCTCTGAAACGTCGAAATAAGACACCTGTCGGCCAAAAGTCCTCTTTTAAGAAGGTCTGAAGATGGTGAGTTGGAACACGTATCACTAATGACGTAAAGTTGGTGTTGTGACGCGACTCCAACCTTTCGACCCTCAGAGTCCAGTTGGTCTTAATTTTCAGGTACTGCACAACTTCCTCAATTTTTGTGGAGTGATGCAGACGCGAATTAACAGCGCACAAACACACTGCACTTTAAGTTCTCCGAAAACGGTTAAGAGGACTATATAATTATAATAAGTACATGATTTAAGATACACACAAAACAGCAGGGGTGACTTACACACTCCATAATTATTGACCCACAAACTAATCCCTATCAAATGAGTATGGGGAGAAGTGGGATTAAAATATCCCGAGAAGATAAGAGGACTACCTCGATGGTCTAATGGACGCGATCATGACTGCAGAGCAAGATAGTGTTCGATTCCCGGGTCGGCCTTATTGTTATTACTTTTTTCCATCAGGAAACTCAGTAGCATTCACGGTGTCGGGATTAGGCTCGCCCCCTATTACACGGGACTTAAATATGACTGTGGTTGTACTATTCGTGTTATGTTAATCTCTTCCTCTGCCTATCTCTTAGGGAATAACAGCATCTCTGCCTATCTCTTAGGGGATTGATGCTATATTATAATAAGGGGTTAATTTTATTCCAGGGCTAGGCTAGGCACCACAATACTAGGATTTCTGTCAATATCCCTAAAACCATCTTACAGGGATCCTTTATTAAAGCGCACAACCCCCACCACGCGAAATCACCTAACATCGTCCCTCTGCTGGGCTTGAACAACTCTACTTTTTTCTAAATACCGTTTGTGCCCAAGTAACATTTCATTCGGGCCTAGGTTGTAAAAAATGCCTTTAGGTTTTATAAGGGTCGTAAAAAGGTTAATGCTTTGCTATCTGGTTACATTAAGTACTTGAGAATGATTAATAGGTCCTAATACTAGTTGTTTTATATTACAACCTTGGAGCCGCTGACAAGAGTTTAAATTAACGTTATTTTGACTTGTGTTTCAAGAGCACATAGTCCTAGGATCTTATAGCTGTCGTAGACTCCTGATTAAGTTCTGAAAAGGCTAGCATTATGCTGAATTGAGATCTAAAGGTTTAAGTTTTAACTTTGATATGACCATAAAGTTATGGAATGTTGAAATTGCTTATAAGTAATTTTTAAAACCTACCTCAAACCTTAAGGTTGTTTTAGAGTGTCTAGGCAAATAAATTAGGACTGCGTGGTGACAACCCAAACCAATAAGCTATTGTTTATGAGCTGAAAGCATGATTAACGTCGTACAAGAATATTTTAAAGCTATAAAGGCATCCTCAAAAAATATCAGTTGTCTCCGCTACTTCAAAGCATTGCGTTGTCTTGAAGATGAATCAACACAGGGTGATGTCAAAAAAACGGAGTGGAAATTTTAAACGTAAAGTGCGTAAAAATTTCTTACGAATAATAAATGGGTCCATATTGGCTCACCTAAAGTTCTTTACCCGAAATTGTTCTTCCTAACGATTTGTAATCCGAATGATCACTCTTCCTAAAATTTTTCATCCTAAAGTTTTCATTCATACTATTTGTAGTGCTACCGACGATGTTCATAACACTCATGTTTCCGAAAATTGTAATTCATAATATCATTAGTGTAAATATATTTAAACTCCTACTGTTTTTATCGTAACGCTTTTATTCCTAAACATAATTACCATAATATTTTCTAAAATATAACTAACTAGCTTTTGCCCGCGACTTCGTTCGCGTGGAATAGTGACTTCCGGCAGATTTTTGGTTTATCTCGCGAAAAAAAAAAAACTATCCTATGTCCTTTCTCAAGTTCCAAACTATGTCTGTGCCAAATTTCATCAAAATCCGTTCAGCCGTTTAGGCGTGAAAGAGTAACAGACAGACAGACAGAGTTACTTTCGCATTTATAATATTAGTCAGATAGTAATATAGTAATAGTATATAGTATATATAGTATGGATGGATTAATAACTCCGGATGTAACCTGTACACTATTTAACATAATATTACGTTCATTCTGCCAAAGACTACACTCCCATAAAATGTGATGTGCAGTTTGTTCAAATTCGCAGTCAGATGTAGAACATTGACAAAAAGGCGAGCCAACAAGCTTGAAGGAAAATAATTTACTCTTAAAGTTACCATGACCTGTGAGAAATTGGGCGACACAGTGATCCACCTCCAGCCATGTCCTGGCCAGCCGCTCACGATCGGATGGAAAGAACTGGTGGAGGTGACGGCCTTTGATGGAATTACCCCACCTACATTGCCATTCATACAAAAGTTCCTCCCAGACGTCAGTCTGTGGTTTAAGTAATCTAGCTATTTTAGTACGGTCACGTTGCGTTAAAAAGTCTGCGTCCGCGGTCTCTCGTGTAGTACATTGAAGCACGGCGCTGTACTTCAAGATCAACTGGAAGTACCCCTGCAAGTACCGGTAAGGCTTCAGTACTAACCGTCCTATATGCTTTACACAAGAAAATTAAAGCCAACCGCTGACTTTGAAGTAATTTACGTTGTACCGCTCCTATGGTGGCCCTATCGGCCCAAACTGGTGCCCCGTAGCACATACACCCCAAGTAAGTAGCCCCATAGATCGTCTTTAAAGTTAGAATATAATAAGAATAATTTATTGTTCCAGAAATTAAATTCGTTACATTGATTCCTGAAACTCACACTAGGATTCCCTGTGTCGTGAGTTCCAGGCTCATTCGTTCCGTTGACATACCTGTGACACAAATAATATTCTAAACAATAATTTTCTAAATCTAACAGTAATTTAAAAATGATAAACCCCACGTAGATTTGGATATTCTCGTTAAAGCATAAAAGTTCTATAATAGCTTTTTCACCGACGGTTTTTATGTGTTCAATGAATGAAAAATTCCTCTCTAAGACAAACCCAAGGTAGCATACGGACTCCTTCTTTTTCACGGGAACGTTATTAAATTTAATACTAGGCCATGATTTAAGATTACCTTTTAAAAGAAGTTGATAAGTTTTATGTGGTGCAAAGGTCAGACAGTTACGATCACTCCACTGGGATATTAATTTTAGGCAAGTGTCAGCCAAACTTTCGAGTCCAGCCCGAGTACTTGACTGAATGAGCAGCAGGCCGTCGTCCGCGTAACCGGTTAATGAACAGCCGTATGGAAGTGGAATCGCGAGGAAGTCATCGAAGCCTACGTTCCATACATACAGACCCATAACCGAACCCTGAGGGCATCCCATGGTAAGGGACTTTGACATAGAATGATGTCCGAGTTTGAGTTTCGCGGAACAATTTAAGAAGTACGAGTAAACAAGATTGTATATGTTTTTAGGGCAACCACGAATTTTCAGTTTAAGGAGTAGCATCGGCCACCACGCGTTATCAAAAGCCCCCACAAAATTAAACATGTTGCTTTGAAAGATCTTTTAGACATATTTAACAAACGAACGATCCTGAAACTTCCGAAGGATCCTAGATCCTTACTACATACTCCCAGTGGTGATAATATGCAAATAAAAAATATTAAAGGCGGTCAATACAAGCACTATACGCTTGAAGTATGTCTTCGAGATTTTTTTCATGATCTTAAAGTTGATGAAAAAAAAACACCCTGTAGCTGTTTGTTCAGCACTCTTGTCAAACCGTCGATCGCACGTCCTGTTTCAACCAAAACCTAAAAGCACCTAATTGTGCGCAGGGGTTGTTTTCGCGACTAGCAAGTCTTGAATTACTCCTAGCGATAACCTTAAAGCTGCGAAAACAGCCTATACGTTTTAAGTAGCTCCGCGACATTACTTTTAGCTCTTATTTTGGCAAACATTAAGAGCTTTTAGCTGTAACAGTTCTGAAATTGGTAATTTTAATGCTTTCTAGTAATTTATTAACGCCAGCCATTTTTTTTTACATAAAAATCAATTTTAAATAAAAAAATCAAAACAAAAGGCAATATTTTAATTCAATAAGGTAAAATAAGTAACTTGTGCTAAAGCATTTAAAATATATGTTTTTAAATGAATAGAACTTTTATTTCTAATGCAACGTACCACCAACCGTGTATATTTATAATTTTTATTTAATTAAAATATCTTCAAAATTATAAACTAACGCAAGGCCCGTCTCGTATTTAGCACTATTATCCTAAAGTTTCACGATGAAGTGCCAGTCGCACAGTTTTTGTTTTTCCTGACTTCAGCAAGATACTTATATTTATTTTATAAATACTTACTACATACTCAGTTAGCCATTTTGAAACTTGGTAAAATGTCAGCGAATGTGGCGCCATTATATTGGTCTTTCTGTGTAAAAAAATCTTACACAGAAACATTTTAAAACCCGTGAGTCCTGGAAAGGTATATTTTCATGTTCATCAAAAAGGTTTTAAGTTGTCATAGGGTTACATACAAGACTAATTTAGAACTTAAAAGCTACCTTGCAAGGTTATATTCACGTTAAATTAAGGTTGTGAAGGTTATATTTGGGTACTGTGTAAGTAGTTCGAAAGGTTCTGGATTTGAGCTTTAGGTTTTGCTATAGCTCTCAGAAATGTTCTAAAACGTGGGCCCTTTTTGCACTCAGGAGGTTAATATAAGGTTAATATAACGTTATTGAGCCTGTTAAGACTTACGAGCAGATTTCCTTATGAAGGTTCTAGAACCTTTTCAAAACCTTTCTAAAACCAAAAATGTTACTTGGGTGTTATCAATACGTACCTAATTTAGCAATTCCTTTTAACCTTGTGCTGTTACACTCTTAAATCACCAAAACCTACTTCACGTTTCGTGTGATCCTTTTGCGCTGCTTGCAATCACACCAGTGTATTTACGTGCCAATCTTCGTGTCCTCACAAATCAAAATCGAGTTACGGCCCTAATCAATTTAATCCTAGAGGCGATCTAGATCTAGCATCTTGACCTTAATAGGTACCTTATTGGTCCCAGGATCCCCTAGAATCCTTGGCACAATTTATCTACAAAGCAAATCCCGCAATTTTGCAATTTACCTCGTCACTCTTGTCACGTTGCAGTGATGCGTTTCCCGCACAAATTGGATCAATCAAGGCGATATAGGTCAGTGTTATCCGCTGGGAGATGCACTAGGAACTAATTGACAATTGATAGTACTTGCACCCAACGGGGGCAAGGATACAGAGGCGTTGCATTAGCTCTCTGATTTGTTTCGCATTTACAGTAATTGCAGGTGGGTATTTGCTCTTGCGGGTACTTGCAGTAGACCTTAAATAGCTGAACTTATTGTAGAGAACTTGAATTTATATCAAGTAGAGCTCGCTTTTGGTTAGAGCTTTTTTAGTTTATTTTGATATTAATTAACATTGGTGAAAGGTCGAGGTTTATATCGTGAGGAAGTTGGACTTTACATCCACAACCGAAGGAGTACAGGTCCTGTGTGCCTCAGTAACCAGTTTTTGAAACCTGGACTTATTGTTAATATTATATTATTATTGAACGTAATATGAGCAATAATAGATGTTAATTTCTGGAATTATTAAATAAGATGAATGATGGAACTTACCTAATTGTCATAAATAGTCTGGCTTAAACATTGTAGTGAAATCTGGGTGGCGCTGCTTTCCGAGAAGCAGGATCCGTCCTAGTTTGGCAACAGAGGATTCCATATTAAAAACTTATATTCAAAGCTTATCCAGACATAATAATTATGTTATTGTTTACGAGTAATTTTTGTGGTGAAAATATTTTTTTTTCTTTTTTTTTTTTAAAGTTGCTTTTGTGGTGGTTAGCTCCGGAACAGACAAAGGTTTTAACGTCAGGCAGTCTTCGCAGGGTGGGTGATAGTAGCAGCTGAATAAGAGTTATCGAAAATCCTAAAGAAATATCTATAGGATTTTCGATAACTCTAACTAACTCTTATTTCGATAGTTAATAATATGTAGTTATTTAGATAGTTACAGTAAAATGCGTCATTTTTTTTTTTAATATTGTTAAGCAGTTTGTTAGGCGGGGGCACTTATGAGGGGTAGGGAACTATAGGGATGCAGTTAGGAGCCAACTTTATTATTTCTTTATTTACTTCGGATACCTGTCTAGTCATAAAATATAATTAACAGTTTAAAGGTAACATTTTTAGTACTCATCATCAGCCTATAATTTTCCCACTGCACGGACTCAGGCCTCCTCTCTCGGAGAGGGATGGGCTACAATCCACCACGCGTGCCCAGTGCGGGTAGGTAGATGTCACATTATGTCTTAGAACTTTTTGATTCTGGTTCCTCACGATGTTTTCCTCCACCGTTTTGAGAGCAGTGGTGATGAAATAAATTATACTAAGTAATGCGTCTGCCTGGGTTCGAACCCACGACTTATTGTTCGTAAGTTGGGGCTACAACCACTGGGCCACCACCGCTTTTTAGTACTATTCAAATAAATTGTAGTATCTAATTTGCGGATTCTTGCAGAAGGTATGAGGACAAGATTGAGCCGGATGTGCGAGATTGCACGGGTAGGTCTAGTGTACGCATCATTCACAAATGTCAAATTTGAAGTCAACATCCTTATCCTTATTTTTTTTTAGTTTATCTATAGTATGTAATCCATGAGGTGGGTTTCATACCTACTAGGGCGGGCAAAGTAATGTTGGTTTTCCAGTAGCAGCCTCTGAGCTTGGATTTGTGCCCGGTTGATGGCAATAATAAGCTCGCCCCCTATTACATGGGACTTAAACATAATTGGTCAAATGAGGTGTATTAATGGGTACCTACACCTCTGCTTGCCGATCTCTCAGAATATGCAAGTTGAAGTGACAATGGGCAGGCCGCATCGCTCGAAGAACCGACAATCGATAGGGAAAAAAAGGTTCTCGAGTGGTGACCACGAACCCGAAGACGCAGCGTTGGTAGGCCTCCCGGCAACTCAAACGGCAGGTTGCCGTTCGTTATGCCGTTCTATGGGGAGGCCTATGTCCAGCAGTGGACGTCTTATGGCTAACTAGCACTTTGCCCACGGCTTCGCCCGCGTGGATGTCGGTTCAACTACAAAAGTGACGATTTTCCATACAAACTTTCATCCCCCTTTTCACCCCCTTAAAGGTATAAATTTCCAAAAACCCCTTCTTAGTGCTCCCCTACATTATAATAGGGAGCCGTGTGCAAAATGTCACATTCCTAGCCCCAGTAGTTTCGGCTACGTTGATATGTCACCCAGTCAGTTCTCCTTTTATATAGATGACTAGCTTTTGCCCGCGACTTCGTTCGCGTGGAATAGTGACTTCCGGCAGATTTTTGGTTTATCTCGCGAAAAAAAAAAACTATCCTATGTCCTTTCTCAAGTTCCAAACTATGTCTGTACCAAATTTCATCAAAATCCGTTCAGCCGTTTAGGCGTGAAAGAGTAACAGACAGACAGACAGAGTTACTTTCGCATTTATAATATTAGTATGGATGATGACGTGATGTGACACCTCTGCTTAAGAAGATGCCATATGAAAATTCTGACATTGCTTTAAGTGACAAATTATAACTTAGGTAGTATTAAGAATACGTAATGTAGGCTACATTTCATCAGTACTAACTGTCGGTTTGTAATAATTTCCAGTGACGGTTTGGGCCTGCGAGCCAGACCAGGCTCATAATGGCTGCAAGATCTACGGGACTTCATGCACTTGTGGGTTCGGCTGCAGAACCGAATACATCTACCGGAACCGACGGGCCTGCCTCAACGCCTTGAGGGGTAAGTAGTACTGTCCATTGGATATCAGTAGAGACCGCGTGGGGTGACTGCACTTAGTGACGTGGCTTTATATTGAACCGGTCGACAATAACTTCATGTTCTGCCGGCTTAGCATGACCACCGAAGAAACGTGTTTTGTCTACGGAAGAATCGACAAAATGACAGATTGTAGCAAGGTTTCATGTCAAAATGTTAGAAAAATCTTTGTCTATTCTTGATAGAATAGAGAAAGAATCGACATGCTACGGGGGCTGGAAGCTCTATCACGAGCACGATACCGATATAAACAAGGAGAAAGAATGAAAAAGATTTATTTTCTCCTAAGTACTCGGAAAGTATTTGGGGGGTATGAGGAACAGGGTGTAAAGTTCCTCATCCCCCATAGAAAAGGGAGAATCCTCCGACCGGACGGTTGTTGTGACCGGTGGGCTTACTGCCCGACATATGTAAGTCGGGAACTCCTATATAGGCTTATGTCGCGGATAATGTTGATAGCGCGATGTAGGAATTTCTGTCGATCGTTGTTAGTACGCAGGTGTTACGATAGATGTCGCTAGTAGCCACAAGTACTTACCTAGGTCTGAAGTTACCTGAGGAGCGGGAGGACGCCTGGGCGGTCGCCTTTCCAAACAAGACAAGTTTTAGACTATTTTCTTCCACTACAACAAAAAATACCAAGTTGGTCTAATGTTTGTAAGCGCGAGTCCTGTGCGTGAAGTTTTTGCATCAGGACTTCCTCTGTAGCAGCCACAGAGTCTGAATTAGTACCTGGTTGATGTCATTAGGCTTGCCCCCTATTACATAGAAATTCAACATAACTGGCGAAATGTGGTACTAGGTTGTTGTGGTAGGTACACACGGCTACACATCAAGCTATACAAAACCAGTTAATCTTGGCCTCACTTTACTAGATCTTTTCGCACAATGAACGATCAGATTATACTGGTTTTGTATAGCTTGATGTGTAGCCGTGTGTACTACTCTGTCTAACCCTTTACGGACTACAGGCGTCATGGTATAATGGTATATCCCATCCTCGTCGCCAACTGATAAAAACGATTTAAATAAGTCAACCGATACTGCCGATACGTACAAGCTCATAATATATTGGACTCTCGCAGTAGTCGTTCACTTAAAACTAAGTTCATATTCTACCCTACTTATTTGATAATGATAAATAAGTAGGAGCAGTGGTAGTGGAGCAGCGGTGGCCCAGTGGTGGCAGCCCCGACTTACGTACAGTAGGTCAGTAGGTCGTGGGTTCGAACCCAGGCAGGCGCATTACTTTGTGTAATTTATTTCATCACTGCTGCTCTCAAAACGGTGAAGGAAAACATCGTGAGGCATGTCTTAGAACCAAAAAATTCGAAGACATGTGACATCTGCCAATCCGCACTGGGCCCGCGTGGTAGATTATAGCCCATTCCCTCTCAAACAGAGGAGGCCTGAGTCCCTGCAGTGGGAACATTAATAGGCTGATGATGATGAAATAAGTAGGTACCCACATTGTGTTAAGCTTCAAAAGTCTTATTTGAATACTAAAAACATTTTTCTCAATCCACTCACATTAAATTTTTTTCTTCAATTTCACAGAACGGAGTTCAAACGTCTGCAGTCGTTTGCCATGCGCGGGAGGTATATGTATTCAGACTACACAAGACCCAGGCTTTACTTGCAAATGTGAGGGTACCGGTTTTTATGGACAGCGCTGCGAAAAAGGTAAATTCTAGACCTTTGACAGTCTACTCTCAGCTCCATGTAAAATATTTCAACTCGACCGAGAAAGCGAAAGGCTAGGTAACTAGTGCTGCGAGAAACGGAATTACGATTTAGAAGGCGGTGCACAACACAAGACTCATACATTGACGGCACGGTTGGCGCAGTGGCTCAAGCAATGGACTGCTGCTGCAGCTGCGCTGCGTGTCGCGGGTTCGATCCCCGCACGGAACAAATATTTGTATGACCTACAGATAGTTGTTCCGGGTCTGGGTATTTGTGTATGTGAGTTTAAATGTTTGTGAACGCATCCACGATACAGGAGAAATTCCTAGTGTGGGCCAAAATTTAAAAAAAAAAAAAAAAAATACATTACTCACACTTACTTTCCCATGAGGGTTGGCAGAGATCAAAGAAGAAAGTAACGGAGTTGCGAGACAAGGATTTTTTTACAAATTAGGTATGTTTTTAGTGGGGATATGTTTTACTGATGCCGCTTTAAAAATAAATAATACAAATGAAAGGGTTCTTCCCTACTACTATGGTACGGGACCCTTCATGTGCTAGTCCGGTTTTTTATCCAGTTTTTGGACTATGCTTCCAGTCTACACAGATGCAGCATAAAAACAATATTTTACATGCAGCGACTGATTAACTGACCTTTACAACCCAGTTCGTATTGGTTAATAGAATTGAGACATGTTTTTTATTTATTATTGACTCTATTTTAATATCTAGCCAAACATCAGCCTGGCTTGATTGACTCTTTGGTCTAGTTGCCGCAAGCTACTGTGCATGGTCCATTTTGTTGTAAAATTATCGGGTTATTTGATAATTTTACAACAAAATGGACCCCCCCCCCCTCCGCTCTTGGGCAGAGCGGAAGGGAGTGTCAGACTTCTACTGACTAAAAACCAACCCATGTTCCTTCTTCGCCCTTGTGCGGGTTCGATCCCCTGGTCGGGAAGTGTTTTTCCATCAGGTATTTCTCAGTTGCAGCCACGGGTTCTAGGTTTGTGCCCGGTTGATAGGCTCGCCCCCATTACATAGAACATAAAGATACCTGGCAAAATGTGGGTGTATTAGGTGCAGCTCTGCCTGTTTGGTTTATTATTTATTGCAGGCGTAATGTCGATGGTACGGTTAGCGCAGTGGCTGAGCGATTGGTCGGACTGCTGCGATCCCGATCCCCGCACGGAACAAATATTTATATGGCCTACAGCATTGAGGTATAATGTAGGTATACAGATAGTTGTTCCGGGTCTGGGTATTTGTGTATGTGAGTTCAAATGTTTGTAAACGTACCCACGATACAGGAGAAATTGCTAGTGTGGGGCAACGTTTTAAAAAAAAAACAAAAAAATAGGCTTGCTCAAAATGTTTTTATAACTGAGCAGTATCAGTAACGACCCAAGTCAGGTGTTATGTCACGTTTCCTACTGAAAAAATAGTACATTATGATATAAGTGTGTAACGTTGGTGATTACCGCTGAGGCGCCATTGAGACCCGAGCCGTTACAAAAGAAAATGTGATGTTATGCGTAATACACCAGCGCCTCAAACTACCAAAATAATACCTGATAGTGAACTGGATGTTAACAGAAGATTTTTGTTTCCAGCATGTCCCTCTGGTCCAGTACATGGAATGGTCTTCCCTCACGAGTGCATCGTCATCTGAAGCCAACACAGGAAGCATTCAATATTCACGTATTTATTTAGTCTTATCAAACCTAAAGCTTAGCTTTACCCAGTTTCTATGTATTAATGAGGGGAAACTAATATTTTATCAGATCAATTTTTATCCCACAATAATAAATATTTTATAAATTTTATTAAGTTTTATCATTTTTTCGAATACCCATTCCTCTTCAACTGAATCTGATAGGGAAAAACCTGAAACAATGTAATTAGGTAGCCACCTAATTACTTTTTTTTCATCTTTTTTAAAACTGACCAGCATTTAGCAATGTAGGTAAGTGAAAAGATAGCTGCGACACCTTTAATGAAAATATTTATTTTATTACCATATTATAAACCTAAACATAGATACCTAAGATTTTAACACTGTTAAAAACTATTGCAGAAATATGAAAGCATCTGACTCTTAGTGCATGTTTAGGTACGTACAGGCGGGGCGTCGCGCGGCGCGTGCAGCGTTTTTATTTCAAACACATGGCAATGTATGAAAAAGTTAATAATTTCAAAACTTGATTTTACGAGAAGCGGTTTTTCGCTCGTTTGTTAAAAATGCAGCGTTTGTTGCGGTAGACTCGTCTCTCAGCAAATTAATAAAAAAAAGCACGAAAATAGCATTCTGCACGTGTAACACGCCGCGCGCCGCGCAACGCCCCGCGTCTCCGTAAACGAGCCCTTATCTTGTCAAGGTCCTATAAATAAGGCAAACACGTAAAAGAGCTCGTACTTTATTAAGTGTGTCAAAAATATAGTCTAAAGTAGGTACCTAATTAACCTAATGCCTAAAACCAAATACGATTCTATATCGGTTGGTTCCAGCTTTTTCCTATACGGAGGCGAGGATTGTGAGGAGTATACTGCATAGGCGCATAAAATGTAGACCATACCAGAAAGCACAGATATGTAAACAATTTTAAATTCATTCGAAAATAAGACTAACTAGTACAGATAGTAGTCATCACTCATCACACAATGAAATATCAACTACCTACTTAATACAAAAATACATTTTACGTCACAATCTTATTGAATTTGATTAAAATACAATTCGATCGCATCGTAGGATGAAAATGTGCAGAAAACACGCCAGATTAAAATTTCGCGGTATTTCAAAGGCTTTCTTAGTGTTTCCAACCTAATAAAACTGTACCAACATGGTAGAAAAGAATTTTTCATTACTCATACTCTGAAAGTAGGTCAGAACATGCAGGCATGTTCTGACCTACTTTCGTACGTGAAAACCTCCGTGTAAGTAAATTTTGTATTTATCACTATAAAAATAAAACAAACTAATCAAACTCGTTTTGAGCTTGTAGGAGTTTAGTTTATTTTCACTTTCATATGTTATTTTTACAATAAACTTGTCAGTTTTGTTTTGAGGTTAGCTCCTTCGCAACTTTTAATAAAAGTTTGCTACTGAGTTAATAACCAACAAAAGTAGTAAATTTCTATAACTACAAAGCATGTAAGTACTAGTATCTTTTCTCATAGTAAGAACCTACTATCTTATAAAAGTGTTAACAAAGACCAAAACAAACATAACCGCAATAAATTAGTTAATCCATAGTAAATTAAATATTTCAACTATTTCACGTCAAATAAACATTTTATATTTAAAACCTATAAATCTATCCATTACCATAACTTATTACTTACATCAAAGTGGTCTTTACAGAAATAAATTGGTGAATTCATGGCTACGTCCTTCGGGTTTCGCCGTGCTAGCTTTAACCATTTATCTCGTATTATTTTCTTGTTTGGGACATATACAAACAAACACCTTGTTGGGTGTTGATAATGATGTGTCAACACTGAGGCACCGCACACCACTTATAAACTTTGTTATTCATTTTTATCACACGAAATAAGGTAATGATTGTTTAGTTTCCTCTAGCTGCGCTAAGACATATTCAAGTTTACTTAGGCGTGATGTCAGACCCGACGACATGACACTGCGAGCTGGTTTCGCGCTCTATTTTTTTTTTTTTTACAAAAATTGCTTATATATCTTCGTTAAACTTTACTTTATTACTGAAATAAAGGTTTTTTCGTAAATAAAAAAGATGTACCTACCCACATTACATATGGGGATTTCAAAATCTTTCGTCATGCCTGTATAGAGTGCTCAGTTTATTATTATTATTGTTCTGAAGAAGTACATTGTTTCAGATAGGATTCTAATATTAAACAAAGGGGTTTGAACATTTTTGCCTGTCTACTGGCCGCAACTAGATTTAATGATTGATTATACAGGCTGTATGGTAGGAATTTGGAATTATAGGTTTGCCATACCGACGTTAAGGGGGAAGCTCACATCCTGCCCGCGAAATTCAAATTTTCTTACGTTTTTTGCAATTTGCAGGCCAGTGCTTGGTTGCATGTTGATGAACATTTGATTCGCGACTGTAAGACGTATTTAGTTACAGAATTATAATCATCAAAATCACCAACACAACCCTCCAAGTTCATATAGATCGAGAAACTATTTTTTCAAGGTCAAAGTTATTCCTCGATCTATATGAACTTGGAGGGTTGTATTGATGATTTTGATGATTATAATTCTGTAACTAAATACGTCTTACAGTCGCGAATCAAATGTTCATCAACATACAACCAAGCACTGGCCTGCAAATTGCAAAAAACGTAAGAAAATTTGAATTTCGCGGGCAGTATGTGAGCATTCGCCTTAATGTCATTTCTGTCGGTTGGCACATTTGTTTCCTAGGCTTTTAACAGTGCTGCCAGCTTATGAAATGTTAAGTTGAGCACCGAGTCACCGACACACACTGAACATTAATCTTGCATCGGAGCAGTGCGGTCGTGCGTAATTTTGACTTTCTTCAGAATTGAAAAGTTAAAAAAAATCCATAAACCGTCCTTAAAATGGAGCCGTCGAAGAGGAACTATATTGAAAAATTATATACTTTGCTAAGGTCGAGCATCGAAAGGGATTACTATAAGGCCGGAAGTTGGAAGCATGACGTTCCCAGCGGTCTCATAATGCTGTACAAGTACTATGCCATCAACTGGATATCTCTTGTGCTAGCGGGCAAGAATCCGCGTGAAACTAACTTGTCGGTTGACCTGGAAAGAATCCGCAGGAATATGATGGCTTATGAAACCGAATACCCCAGCGACGACCCCCGGGCTTTGGTGAAGATCGGGAGGGTTTTTGCTATACTCTATTCATTGTAAGTTTAAATACGATACGTAAACTAAACTTTAATTGCTGCTTTATTACGTATACACACACGTTAATACTATTACTTTGTTGGTGAACATGTGTAAAATTGGAATACTAAAGAAGTTGGAAGATGGAGGAGGACACAATGATAATATCAAGATTTCTACAAAACACACATGTGTGTGGACGTGAACTTATCGTGGTTACTTAAAGATGTGAAGTGAGGAGTAGTTTTAAGAATTATAAACTTTATCGTAGGTACTTTTACTTTTACGCAAGGAGGTATTTGAAAACTTGTCGGTACTTTTGTTTCATTTTCTTTTTCTGTAGTTGAGGTGCTATTGCATTCCTTTTTAGAGGAAAAGAGGAATAAATAATACCACCAATTTTTTTTTAATCGTTAAAATGTACTTCAGTTTAGTAGTAATCTTAAAATTATATAATTTCTATTACAAATAATAGCGAAACGTGTGTAATATTTGTAACTAATGCAATAGTTAAATGATGTGTAACGTATATTTTGCATTTTTTTGTTGTAAAAGTTATTTTGCAAACCAAACCGATATCGTAGGTTATGGTACTGTATACTAGGTATATACAGAGCTTTCTATAAAACATTTATTCTTCTTTGTAATTCATTTGTTCTACCTGTGTAATAAAAAAATATTTGATTAGACTGGTTTATTATTTTCAACCCTATTTTTCTTTCAGCTGCTCTCACACTGCTCTTAGTTTCTTAGCTGAGCTAGGTCACATTTACAAGAATTAGCTTCACACTCACAGAACATCTCCATGACCTTTCTAGTCGGGGTGCCACGGTACATTTTTTAATTTGATTACTATCAAGCTAGATTTTCGTGAGTAGCTTCATTTTGATAAGACGCCCAACATTTCCAAAGTATTCTTTTAAAAACTACTCAAATCACCTCAAGTGTGCCTATCAAAGTAGACTTTTCTCTATTTCTATTTCTCCATCACCAGAACCTGACTTGATGATCATGGGACCACCGGGAAGTATACCCTTTCAAACAAAATTTAAAAATCTGAATCGGTCCAGCCATCTTCGAGTGAATCGGGGAAAAACATTTAAAAAAAATCGCCGACGAATTCAGAACCTCCTCCTTTTTAAAGTCGGTTAATACCACGAACTTAGTTAAAAGTCATACTCATCATCATCAGCCATAAGACGTCCACTGCTGCTGGACAAAGGCCTCACGCATAGAACGTCATAACTAACGGCAACCTGCCGTTTTCATCCACCAATTGCCCGCGACTCTCACGATGTCGTCGGTCCACCTGGTGGGAGGCCTACCAACGCTGCGTCTTCCGGTTCGTGGTCGCCACTCGAGAAACTTTCTTCCCCATCGGTTGTAGATCCTTCGAGCGATGTGGCCTGCCCATTGCCACTTCAACTTGCATATTCTGAGAGCTATGTCAGTGACCATAGTTTTTCGGCGAATTTCCTCATTTCGGATTACCTTTTATCATCAGGTCAACAAAATAGTTTTGAAGAAGGAATTTTCTTTCATCTCCTGACCTTTCAATTTTGAAAATCAGGCTACAATTCACGGAGATATCGGAGGACATAATAATTATATTCGGGAATTTACCATTACTATACCAAGTAGGTACGTAAGTGTACCTACTTTAAGAGAATTTATGGAAACATTCTCGGAAATATTCTCGGGAATGTACTTGCTCAGTATAATTTACCGAGAATTTAAGTTGTGGAATATTTTATTATTTATTTTTAACGTACCTACACATTGTATTTTCAAATGCACTAAAAACTATGACTCTAAAAATAGACCCGTATAAAGGAGTCATTCAATTTTAAAATTCTCGTAAATTCCCTTCCAAAAGAATATTCTCAAAGAATATTCTCGAGAATTTAACAGCAAAGTTGTCGCTAGGAGAATGTTTTTAAGGAATTTAACATCACTAGTCACGAGACGATAACGGTTGTGTGATTGTAAAGGATACATTTTCAAGTAATTCGAGACATTAGATTTTCACCATGATTCTCAGGTAGATTGCTTAACTCAATATTGTAGTTACGGGATTTTTGATCTGCGAATCTCCGCTAGGATTGGCCGCCGTGGCCGAAAAACGGTCAGGAGCACTATTATAACAACTCAAAGTTTTAAATATTAACCGTACTTAAATAAATAAATAAAAATAGCCTTTATTTACTCTGACCAAAAATAAGTAGTAACATTAACTTAAAACTAGTATATCTAATAACATTTCCTTATAACTAATTTATAATGTTTAATTGCTCACAGCTCAATATATCAGCTACCAGGTCAGGCTGTCTTGCGACATAGGCCTCCTCTATTTCCCTCCACTTATTCCTATCCAGGGCAGTTCTTCGCCAATCTTTTGGCACAACCGTACTTACCTATAATTAATAAAAAACAGCCCAAGTGAGAGTCGGACACGCCTAAAGAGTCATAATTATTATTTTTAACGCTCAGTCATAGCTCATAATTTACACTTTTGGAATGTCGCATAATTATAATGAGGGTGCGTTTACAACCATTTAAACTCACAAACACAAGTGCCTAGTCAAGGAACCTATAACTGTAGGTCAAAATAATTAAACTTTATTCCCTGCGGGAATCGAACACGCATCATGCAGTGCAGCTGTCAATTGCTCAGCCACTGCGTCAACCATGCCATCAAAACATAATTCAAAAACATATGTACCTACTTTTATTACAAAATATTATTATGTTCATTGGTCGATAGGTCGTACGGATCCTTTTGTGCGTGAGGCCGATTTTGGCAACAGAACACTTTACCCCCTTATTCATAAAAATAGTTAAGAGTTGTTTAACTTAAGCATGGTTTATCTCGCATGCCGTCTCACTTCAATAATATTCAAATGAAAGTGACGGCATGCGAGATAAACCAAGCTTAAGTTAAACAACTCTTAACTATTTTTATGAATAAGGGGGTAAGACGTCAAATCACCCTTATTTCATTTAATAATAATTTACTTCAACAGCTTTTGAAATATAAATAAGACAGATTTAAGGTAAAATCTAACCATGCATATCGGTAATTGTCTTGGGTATAAAATATTATTATTACTGAACTATAATTTATTACTGAACGTTCAGGAATAATAATTACAAAGTGGTAACTTGGCAAGTATTGGCAACAATGGCAACACTGATCTTACGTTACGTCAGATAACATATCGCAAAACTACCAGTACAAGTCAGTGAACAGTCATTGTCTTGTTGTCGTGTTCAAAGTCGTATTATTTACGTAGTGGACAACGGTGTTTTACTGTCGGTTTTAGTTTACAAAAATTAAATAGGAAATCAGTTCAAAAGTGTCGTTTTCCGTGATCAAAACTTGGAATTCACAGGATAAAGGTGAGAATAAGAATCGTGTTTTAAAAGTATAATAATTACTTTACCCAACTGCAGTTTTCAATTGTTTACAAGACCAAACTGCAAAACTTTCTGTCATTGTTATTCTTTTGTTATCTTGAAATACCAAATGCTACTGTCTGCTATTTTCTTACAAAATATCGGGATATCTCTGTTGTGCAGTTCTGCATTTACTTAATTTAATAATGATGCATATCTGAAACAAACAAAATAACTAATGACGTTATGATAAAATTGTCCGTATTATTCTACTTTTGTTTTTATGTAGGTAATTATTAAGTTTTACCAATAATAAACTTTAAGTAATAAAACAACTTGAAACCTTTCAAAACAATGACAAAATGCAACAAAATTATTGCAATTTTATTTATTTATTTATTTATTTAAACTTTATGCACAATAGTGATACATAGGCGGACTTAATGCCACAAGGCATTCTCTACCAGTCAACCTTAATTTTTTTTCCTGAATGCCCTTCATTGTTGAAACATTGCCCAGTCATTGTAAAAAAGTAGTACATTTTATACTGTTACTTTCTGCAGAATATAGGTACTTATTCAAACTGAGTAAAATATTATATAGGTACCTACCTACTTCAAAGTAATAACAATCATCAAGAATGAAAAGAGATACAAAACACATATAAAAACATCCTTTACGGTTCTCCCATACATGATGTGACCTTAGTTTGACACTAAATAATCATTGATTTTATAATGTAGTGATAAGTGTAAGTACCAAGTAGTACTAAAATTGTATGTGTAATTGAAAATTAACATAAACTTTAAAAAAAAACCAACAAAGTTGAATTTTAAAATTCCTACATACTTGATGTGCTTAAACTTTAAAAAATATTTTTTTTTTCATTTACATGAATATAATACAAGTAATTAAATTAAAAATTGATCGAATCAGAAATGAGGACATACGCATGAGAACCAAGGTTACCGACGTAGCCCGACGAATAGCCAGACTTCCGAAAAGTTCTGGAATGGCGACCGGAAGACGTTGCGTTAAGGCCTCCCACCCTCCCACTAGGTGGACCGACAACCTGGTCAAGGTTGTGGGGACCTGCTGGACGAGAGACGCACGGGACCGGTCAATGTGGCGACACCTGGGGGAGGCCTATGTCCAGCAGTGGACGTCTTTTGGCTGAAACAATGCAATTAGAAATTAAAAAAACCCCGACTCAATAAAATTTAAACATTAGTTCTCCACTTTTTAAGTCAAAAAGACAATTTTCAAGCTTTTTTGTTTTAATTTCGTTAGTTTATATTCCTCATTCCCTTTCAATATAGTGTACTCTTACTCTTTACTCTCATTACTCTAGAAATCAATCCCTTTAATTTTATTTTGCTACCCTTATAGAGGGAGTTATAAAAACAAACGTAATTCGTTATTTTTTGGTGACGGCCAGTGTTAGTATTCTACTAGTCAAGCCCTTTCATTTGATACCCATATTGATGAAATTGTGTAAGTAAAAAAATAAGTAATCCGCCATTTTGTGGTGGCGGCCATCTTGGAATTGAAATTCGTCATAGTGTAGGTAGGTATATATTTTTTCTTTCTTACTTTTTAAAGTATTCTACTATTATTTCATCTGATACCCATATTGATAGGAGTTGTGAACAAATACGTCATCCGCCATTTTGTGACGGCGGCCATCTTTGAACGATTTTCTTCAAATAAACTGTATAGATAAGAACACTCTCGACTAATTCACCTTTCAAACAAAAAAAACTAAATCGAAATCGGTTCATGCGTTCGGGAGCTACGGTGGCACAGACAGACACACGCATAAACAGACAGACAGACACAGTCAGAGGGGTTAAAAATGAACTGTTTATGTTGCTGGAAACGTTAAACAAAGAGAAATGGGTCAAAAAATTTACAATGTAACAGCCTGTCTAACTTCTTTACATCAAACTCCTTTAAGTTTTTCAAAGTTGCAAACCAATAGGGACCATGCATAAAACCAATATGAACCGGTAGTTGGTATCAATTCAAACAAGGCAAAAGTTCAAAAATTTTAAGTATGATGTAGGTAAGGTATCACAGTTGCACCATATTGTGTACCTACTAAGATGATTGAGAACAACGAAATCAGGATACATAAATATACCGTTTCACTCTCCTCTCAAGCAAGTCCATAGCAATAGGTAACAAGCAACAAGTAATCCGAAGCTATGTTTTTGTTATTGACCAAGTTGTATCTCAATAAAAATATGTCCCAGAATGATCATTGATAGATGTATATGTATCATTGTAACAGAATCATACTTATGGTTCGAAGTTTGGAGTAAATAAAAATTATTAGCATAGATTCATTTAAAAATGATCAAAAGTCATCTGTCTGGTATTACTGCTGAAATTAACTTATTTGGTGTGACTCCGGGAAACAGTAAGAATAAGAATCTTCTAATTGGAAACATAGGTAGTTACACATTGTGCGAGATGTTACAATATACTTAGTTAGATTATCTAAGTGTTACCGTGCAGCCTACAAATTTTAAAACAATTTATCAGTTACAGTTTCATGCTATCATTATCTAATATATCAATATCAAATTTTTATTTTTATTTCTTTCTTCAGGAGTCATGAGAGAATGACATTTGATCTAAAAATACATAGATAATTTCTGTTTACAGACTAAACTATTCTCAAAACAATAATACAATTTGAATATCAATACTTATCATAGATAACATAATACATACTTCCTACCTTATTTAAGCAGCAGATAAATATACATTGTATCATTTCAAGTACTGTGTATTTATCACATTATAAACATTTTGTTATTGGCTATTAACTTTTAACACTAAAACTTTCCTGTATTGCAAATGAAAGTGCTGTAAAGTGCTGCTGGTAGGTATATAAGGGAAACTCTTGATTGTTTTGTTTACTTATATATTATCCATTTCTAGATAACTTAATCTAGATTGCCACAACCAACGAGTTGTAAGTTGGCTTTAAACCAGACAGATATCAAATTAGTAGAAGGAAAACAAAAGAAAACCGGCGGTGTCTTATAATTAAAAAAAGGGGTACGCAACATTCAAGATGGCCGTACTCTGCACACAAGCCAAAATAGTCACTATTAAGTTATTACATAAATCATAAGTCTCTTATGCCCGGTTTCTGAGGCACTTTATCTGTGGTTTTGGTTTATCTATCCATATGCGTACATTTGAATAGATAAACCACAGATAAAGTGCCTCAGAAACCGGGCATTAATCATTTATACACTTTAGCTACATAGGAAAAGACAAGAATTTACAGGTGTCTCCAGATGAAAGCGAGGCTTTCAAATTATTTAGACCCTTGTTTAACATTATGTGTCTATTCCAGGATGGCGTGGACGCCGTATCAGAAGTTCTTAGCAGTCATGCTAGTAGTGACTGGCTCCATAAACTCTTTGAGTACAAAGTGGGCTGACAAGCTTCAAGCCAAGGGTTCCGATGGCCAGATCAGGCCCTTTGAACATCCATTTCTGCAGGTACTGAACTACTGATGAGCATTAGTATGCAACCTTTTTTTTTTGGTGGGTGGAAAATCATCAAATAACGACCCCCCCCCCCCCCCCCCCCCCCGCTCTTGGGCAGAGCGAAGGGGAGTCAGACTTCTACTGACTAAAAACCAACCCATGTTCCTTCTTCGCCCTTGTGCCGAGGCCACGTCATCTCTTTCGATAATCCGCAGCCCCGACGGGATCCGCAGCCCCGATGGGATCCGCAGCCCCGACGGGTTTGTATGCAACCTTACTTTACCATTACTTTAATACTAGCTTTACTAAGTAGTATGATAGGTTTTTGTTAAGCAAGCATACATAATGAGTATTAATTAGTGATAAAATACCTGGAAACCAGATTCGGGTAATGGATATTGGCGGTCAACATTCCAACTTTTTAACAAGTTTAAAAACAAATACAATGTTTTACATTGAGTTAATTGTAATTGTTCACCCCAACAACAAAAATCGTTTCCCTGCAAATATTTACTTTTTTTTTTAAAGAAGTTTGTGAAGGGGCCGTCTTTAGCTTGTATAAATAACCACATAGTGACCTACTATGGCTACTATGCACAACACAATAAACAATGTAATTTGTAACAGTGAGAAGAAATTATTAGAAATTAATGATTGGACAGGAGAGGAGGACATCAATGCAACTGTTACCATTAATGTATGATAATAAGACATTCTAGACTTCCGGGGTACTTATTAGATTAATATTTTTCGTCGGGTTTACAGTCAGAAAAATAATCTGGGCATTTCCCTACTCAACCATTCCATGATGTGACTCTTCTGGTCCATCTGTCATCTCCCCTGAAGAGGGGTTCTTGCAATTACTTAGCAACATTTTAGCAAATTAAAAATAATAAGAAAATAGTTTAAGTATTAAAGTTATGTATTGTGTGCAAAATGCAAAAAATAAAAGACTTTTTATTTTTTTAGTTATTAATATTACAATCAAATTAGGTCTAACAAAACTGCAGGTCGAATTTTTTTTATCTGTGTAATCTAAGTTGAGTTGTTTTGCCCACATTTAGGCGACGGCTATGTTCCTCGGTGAGATGCTATGCCTCCTGGTTTTCAAGCTGATTCATTACAAGACCAAGAACACCGGTGGACACCCCCTTACTAATGGAAACCAGAACTTCAACCCGTTTATCTTGATGCCTGCCGCTATGTTTGATCTGGTAAGTAATCTAGCTTTTAAACAGTCCTTTCACAGTTCATTTTCTTTTGACAGCCACAATCCAACAGCAACCCTTAATTTTTTTATTTTTTTTTTCTCCGCTGATGTCATTCATAAATTAAGTGTGCCTGGCAAGTTGGAAGGTGGACCACTACTTGTGGAGAACGCCGTATGCACACTTGAAATATGATCATCTTCTAATATATATCTTGTGTAAGTGTTTGGTAACGAACTTCTCCAAATCGAAACGCGCGACTTGACCAGTTCCAAGATTTATTTTGTGTATGCTTTGTAGGTCTAAGAATAGGGTTTTTTAGGTTTAATTTTTAGTTGGTAGGAAAAAGTGCATTGCAACCCAATAATTTCACGCAGACGGAGGTCACGGGGCACAGCTAGTACTTATCACTATAATTTTGACAGGGCCGCAGGGGTGCCAAAGTGATAGTTAAACCTAGTGGTTTCACCTAGCATGGAAAATTTAATTGGGTATTCTTCGAATCCACTCGAGAAGATTTATCGGAACTATATCAAGCAAAAAAATTGTTTAGTGTTTATCTTTCCTGTAACAGTGGGTTGGACAGCCCTCAATTTATTTTAACACAATCAGCGCAATAAAAAACAAAATGGATTCTGTGACGTCACACACATGCTTATCTGATGTTATCTCGAGTTACGGACTTTTATACCAGAAACAGTAACAGATGAAAACTCATATTTTTGTAGTAATCTGTAAATAACAGAACTGTTTGTTGCTCAATTTAAACCAAAAGATGGATTCTAACGAACAGAAATCTAGTGTCTCCTCAAATCATACCTTGGTTTCACTTGAGCATAACATTATAACAATAATAAAGCCTTGTTTATTCCTAAAAAATTATACAATTTGACATTAAATACAATTCAAAATTTTAAAATGAATTAACTTTGACGTACAATAATAAAAAACAAAACAACACGATTTAAAATCGAAATCAAAATTATAAACAAAATTAAAATCACAATTAAAATCAAAAAAACTAACCTATAATTAAAATCAAATCAAAATTTATTATAATCCAAAATAAAAATCAAGATTAAGTTAAATCACAACCAAACATAAAATATAAATCAAATTAAGATTAAAATCAATATCAAAATTAAAATAGAAATTAGAATTAATTAACAGATTAAAATCAAAATAGGAATCGCATAAACAAAATTAAAGTAAAAATCAAATTTCTAATTAAAATTAAAATCATAATTAACAATAAAATCAAAATTAATAAAATACAAAAATCATTATAACATGCAAAACAAATAAAATTATTATTATGGACCTCTCTACAGAGTAAAGGCCTCGTCCATTTTTCTCCACTTATTATACTATATCTCTATCTATTGCTAGTTCCGTCCAGTTATTTCCCACTGTTTTCAGTATTTCGTCGAGCCACCTGTCCTTTGGAGACCTCTTTTTCTCTTTCCTGATGGCATAACATTATTTTCTTTTTTTCGGTGGTGTGAAATCGTCGAATGACTCCTCCCGCTCTGTGCAGAGCGGTAGGGAGTGTCAGACTTCTACTGACTAATAACCACCCATGTTCCTTCTTAGCCCTTTGTGTCGAGGCCGCGGTATCTCTTTCGCATAACCCGCAACGCAACCCGACGGGCGTCGGCCCCTGCGGGCCCGTTCCATGTTGAACGCGCGTGGCCTTACCTTACCTTGATTTACCTTATTTTAAGGGTTTTTTCGGCATTGGTCTTACCATTATTGGTCACATTTGCTACTGCTGGGGACGAAGTCCTGGGTTAAAAGTACCTTATTAAGGTACTTTTTGGCTTGTCGTCAATCAACCAAATGAGATCAATGATCGACCATTCTGACACTATTGAATAGCAGACTCGGGGCCCAGATCTTGATGATCCCTTTTACATGGGTCTAATCTAAATCTAAACATATGTACCTACGTCTCAAAGTACAGTAGGTACAGTAAACTGAATCGGCCAATTACGAAATATTTTCCGAACCAAATTGCTGTTAAAAGATACGTCGTTTCCAAATCAATCCTTCGTAAAGTAGTATATTTTATATTTATATTATAAGTGCGGAAAGCCTGTCATTGCAAAGAGTTCCGACAAATGTCTAACCGAGCCGAGGCACAGCCGACGGCGAGGGTTGACAGTCGGAACAAGTTGCAATGACGGTTCCGCACGTGTACTGAACAACTATTTTTAATACAGTTGCGAAAAAATGAAGCAATTTAATAAAATAATAAAACCGTAATTAAACTCACAAAGAACATTTTTGGAAAATGGCGCCTACCGTAAAAGAATATAAGCAGAGATTTTTTTTGTTTTCTTTACCCATTCTGGGTAGGCAAAGGGAACTATGCCCATACAGCCAAGTCTTCAGTAGATTTTTTTTATTGATATGAAATAAAAATGAAAAATGAGATGAAATGGAATGAAACCTTTAACTCATTGAATCAAATAATTAAATCTGATATTGAAACAAATTAGTAGCTTCTTTAGAAATATTTGCATGAATCATAAAAACTTCTATGATTTTATTTAGTAAATACTTCGTGGTTGGTTTTTTTTTAATGGACATTATTTTGACAGTTGGGAAAGAGAACGCACGAGTTCGGGAAAGGTAAAGAAAAAGCACGAGTACGTTATAGCCCACATCCCGAACGCTTTAGGTCCCTGCAATACGCCACTTTTTGAGCAACTGTATTAAAAAAATATTATTGTTATCTTACCGTTTCGCTTATTGACAGAACGCCTTACAAAGAATCCACACAGAGATGCCTCAGGGCTACTATTACAGATTGTTTTGTCAACACTTGTCTTCTCGAACTGACCAGACGTGCCTGTGCGTCACTAATATTACTAATTATTTATAAATTACTTATTAATTAAGAACGGATATGCCGCGTGGGCTGATGATATTAGAGATTGTTTTGTCAACAGTTCTCGATCAAATGAAACGTGATCGTCAGTTATGTTACTGAATAAAAAAATATAAGTAAGTACCTACAAAGTAAACAGAGATAAAATCATAGGACAAAAAATACATATTGTGGGTAGAAAAATATAACAAGTTTATTGTATTTCTCTACCTATAATATGTGTGTGGGACTGAGTCTGCCATCTTCCCACCACTAATTAAACATGTCATAAAGGTAAATTTAAAAAAAAATGTGTAAAAATACAACATTTTGTGGGACGAGTCTGCAACTATACCCACCCCTAAATTAACAGGGCCCCGAGTCTGCTATTCAATAGTGTCAGAATGGTCGATCAGTGATCTCATAATTGTTGATTGACGACAAGCCAAAAAGTACCTTATGCCTGTCGACTTAAGGTACTTTTTGGCTTGTCGTAAATCAACCATTATGAGATCAATGATCGACCATTCTGACACTATTGAATAGCAGACTCGGGGCCCTGGTCTTATGTATGTCACCTGCACCTTGCTACAGCGACAACCGTATAAATACGAAAAATAGCCGCGTACTGACTGAGTGCGCAGCCTCGCGAGGCAGCCTCGGGCGTATTTACGCAACACGATCATTTTCATTAGCCACGTAGGTACTGGCTGAGCTTGCATCTTCGCGAGGTAGACCCGGGCGTTCCTCGGGCGAAGCACGTCCTGACTGACCACATGAATTGTCTCGCGCGCATACCTCGCGAGGCTGCGCGCAGTCAGAACGTGGCTATTTTTTCATTGTTTTCCTCGGGCGAGGCACGTCCTGACCGACCCCATGAATTACCTCGCGCATGCCTCGCGAGTCACGCTCAGTCAGTACGCGGCTATTCGTTGCCGATGCGACGATTTTCTACTCTGTGATTAATGATTATCCCTGTCGACTTATAGAAACTGATTCCCTGTGACAATTCTGCACACGGAAACTAGAGCTCTGCGCTATCGTCATCATTGTCTTGCCCTTATCCCAATTCATTTGGGGTCGGCGCAGCATATTGTCTTCTTATTCCTTAATTCTCTCTTACTCGTAATTGCGCTAATTCTCACTCATCGGCCCAGTTTCTACAATACCAGACCATTCGTTTAAAGAACTTGCTGACTGAATAATATTTGTGCCTATTAATGCCGATACCAAGTTTTGTTAGTCAGCAAAATTTGTGTTCACGCGTCTCTGCCGCGTGCCGTGGCGATTCCGATTTTGCAACGCAAACTTTTACGTTAACCGTGTTTGCGAAAAAAGTAATCGTTGCAATAGATGCAAAATGTATGTCAATCTAAACTAGAATCCCCCCTTAAAATTCCAAGTTTCCTACTACTAAATAAAGACTCTGAAAAATTACAACCAAAACATAAACTAACAGTAGGTAGCAGCTTTCATCTTCGTTTATAACATTCATAAACCTGACTTACGTTCAGTTTTTAAGCGTCAATGATTTTCATTCAAGAAACCGTGTTCTATTTCCGCCAGGGATGTTATGGAGCTCTGTAACCGTAACCGAATCTACCGGATATCCAAAAAAAAAAAACCGTAACCGTAACGTCTGTAACCGATATAAAAGTTTCGGATAGTTTTAGATAAAAGTAATGTTTCAATCAAATCAAATCATTTATTACTTTGCAAACATGGGTGTTAGGAACATAGATGTTCGTTTTTTTACCATATCACCCTGTTTTATTACTATGAAATTCACTGCGATCTAGTATCAATTATTATTTTTAAATTCGTTTTTATTCGATGTTTGTAGAAATAAAAGTCAAATCTTGCTAATTTAATTTAACTTTTAAAAAATTTTAAATTCTTATATCCGTAACCGAAATCATCCGAAACTGGATATCCGAAATAATTACTTGTAGAAATTCTGAAATTATTCCTATATCCGTATTCGTATCAGAAATATCAATTCATAACATCCCTGAGTTCCGCTAAGCGTTTCAACTGTTCTGCGACCGGCTTGCGTCTTTCTCAAGTATCGTTGTACCTATTATATACCTAATTATGTACGAGTACCTGTTGCTTCTCGGCTTGCTACGTATTCATTCATGAAAATGACAAGTTTCTTGAATGATAGGTAAATTTATAGAAAGCTATGCTGAGCTAAACCCAAATAAATAAGGATGAGGGCAGGACAATGATAATGCAATGATGGTAAAAATTATGGACTTAATAAGTAATCGACATCGTGAGAGTCACGGGCAACCGGTGGCTTTATGGCGTTGATTATGATGATGATGATTAAGTACTCGCATATATGCATGTTCTCGTCGGTATCCTGCCCTAATCCCAATTCATTTGGGCTCAATGCAACATGTCTGCTTCCATTATTTTTACCCGACTACGGCAAAGCCAAAGGAGGGTTATGATTTTTTTATTACTCGACATCTCTTCAGACACCTTTCTTGCCATATCATCCTTTACACAGTCCATACATCGTTTTTTTCTTTCTGTAAGTACTCTTTAGGATTTAGTATGACTGTGGTGAACCACTGTCAAACTCAACGCTAAAACTAAACTCACTTCATTTACGACATTCCTCTACATTACATGCCCATATCACGCCAAGTGATGACTAAAAAGTTGTGTGGTACATTCATACTGTATTCTCATCTCAGCCACAGGCAAACGCCTTGAGCTCTATGAAGCTAGAAAAGTTTCTAATCTTCTTCTTCTTATCGTGTGGACCCCATACAGTCATACACCCTAGTGTCAGAGTTTCTAAACCGCCTGTAAGGGCCTCTGCCATTGCCCGTCGGGGCTGCGGGTTATTCGAAAGAGATACCGCGACCTCGGCACAAAGGGCTAAGAACTTAAGAAGGAACATGGGTGGTTTTTAGTCAGTAGAAGTCTTACACTCCCTACCGTTCTGCCCAGACCGGGAGAAGTCATTATTTTGATGATTACCAAAACCACGAAAAAAAAAAACCGGCCTTTGCCATAGTTTGACGACCGTCATTTGGCGGCCGGGACCAATGGCGGTTTATACGTGCCTTCCGAAGCACGCAATCATCTTTTTATCAGAAAATCAGGTGATTCAAGCCTGCAATGTCCTAGGGTCCTAGCCAAAACTGTAAACAACGTTTTACAAAGTATGCTTCCCGTGAGAATCGAATCACTATGGCTAATGCTGTTGTTTTGCAAGGAATAGGTACACTATGTTGATTAAATCCAATATTTATTTCTGTACGTAAAATGTTTTTGTTTTTCCCTTTCATACATACTCGTAATAAATAAACAAAACTAAGTCCTTCGATAGAATATTTGAAAATAGGACGAAGCTAAAATCTCCAGGCACCAAGTTAACGTGCGCTGGGAAATCAATAATACCCACTTACACTCATTGCATTGCCTGCAGTGCGCAGAAGTGAAGTTTGATTAACTTGCCGCCATCTTGGCTTCGATATTGAAGATGTAAATTTTAGGTAAAGTTGTACTTTTTATTAATATTATCTTTATTGAATAAAGACAATAGTAGTTTATGCGACTGTGCATAATGAAGGGCATTACTCGGCTCGTTTCTTAATAGCATCACACGAGTGTTGTAATGCCTAATTATGTATAGTTGCATACTAGCTATTTATTCACCAAGGGGAGTAAGGCACAGATTACTAATCGAGGGTGCATTTGAGGCCCGACGCGAAGCGGAGGGCCGTGAACCACACGAGTTTAGTAATCTGTACTTACCCTCGAGTGAAATATACTGCTTTATACTACACTTAGCTTGTTTTTCACTTATCCACTGTATAAATATTTCATATTCCTTCATATATTTCATCTTGGATTTTCCAGGCAAGAGATTACTAACAATGTCTTTAGCATCTGTAATTATGTCAGGTGGAGTTGTTGTTAATAAATTGCTATCATTGTCACTTGAATCACTCATTTTAACTTGTGATTAACACCGCCAAACTTTAAAATTTACCAAGAAAATTGTTTCTACAAAATACGTCAACCAACAATAAGTTCTTTTTTTTTCTTTAAATTTTAGAGCGTCAAACAATTTTCACGCCAAAAGACGTTAAGCCGCGTCCCCACTAGAGCCGCACGGCACGCGAAGCCGAGCCGTGCGGCTCTGTGTGGGGACGCGGCTTTAGAGAAGTCGCCGCCCCGTTTCGCAGGTTCCAACTTATTCGCGTGTTAAAGCGAGAGAGTATTATAAATCTCTCGCTCTATCGCATAGAGGTTTGAAGTTTTCCGGCCCTACCGGAATGTAGAATGTATGCTACCTGCTTTAAAAGTTCTAGTGGCCAGTACTTTTTATGGTAAAATTAAATCGTTTGATTACCAAGACCAACGTCATCAAGTCTTTAAAAAAAAAAAACAAAACGCGTTAGTAATGAAACCATTATTACCCTGATTTTCAGGGCAGTAATGAAATTCCATACAATTTAACTGCCTAGATTTTTGAGAAGGTTTAATGAACAGCTTTCAACCCGTTTATTGGGGTAGTATTGGTACACTTACCAAGCAAGTGTAGTATAAACTAATTTATCTACCCGAATATCATAAGGGCTCTATGATGGGCTCAGGAACCATAGGGAAATGACCAGCATTGTTACCAGTGTAATGCAATAAAAAATAAACAGGTTATTAATTGCATTCGTCGCTGCATTTACGATATCTGGCGGAGTGTTCAAGTTAATTTCTGAGTCACTATCACTTATTTTCGACAGAAATAAAGAACTTATCAGAAAATTTGTCTACTCAATGAAAGGGAATAAAAAGCTAACGAATAAATGACAGCTCGAAATGGCGGCGTTTCGGATATTCTGTCATTTTTAGGGTTCCGTACCTCAAAAGGAAAAAACGGAACCCTTATAGGATCACTTTGTTGTCCGTCTGTCTGTCTGTCTGTCTGTCTGTCTGTCTGTCTGTCTGTCAAGACCTTTTTTCTCAGGAACGCGTGGAGGTATCAAGCTGAAATTCATATCAAATACTCAAGTCTATGGTCTCTTGGAGCTGTGAAAAAATCAAACTTCTAAGTCAACGCGATCAAAAGATACTCCCGTTTATGCCGCAAATTTTCGACACTCGCAAGGGAATCAAAACCTACAGGGTACTTCCCGTGAACTCAGAATCTTGAAATTTGGTACGAAGCAACGTCTTATAGCATAGATAAAGGAATAATTACGAAAACCATAAATTTTTAGTTACATCAAGATACTCCCGTTTATGCCGCAAATTTTCGACACTCGCAAGGGAATCAAAACCTACAGGGTACTTCCCGTGAACTCAGAATCTTGAAATTTGGTACGAAGCAACGTCTTATAGCATAGATAAAGGAATAATTACGAAAACCATAAATTTTTAGTTACATCACAAATAATATATTTTTTTTACGGAACCCTCGGTGCGCGAGTCCGACTCGCACTTGGCCGGTTTTTTTTTAATCATAGGCAAACGAACAAAGTCACTATTCTTGTGTCACTCGAGATCAAAATGTCGTGCGATTTATAATTAAAATCATACTGAATTGGGGTTTCGTATCGATAGGTATCTGTTTTAATGTAGATACTAGAATATTGAATTTGACACCTGTTCCAAATTTAAACTCATAACCTACTGTTTTCAGTAGGTTATGAGCTCATTACAGTTCTGTTAATTTCTGCTGGTTGGTAATGCTGGTCATTGCCTATGGTTTTTGAACGCATTATAGAGGGTTTATGATATTTGGGTAGATAATAGTACATTATGATATAAGTGCGGTAAGTTGAAAATTACAGCCGAGGCGATATTGCTAGCCCGAGCCGTAGGCAAGGGCTACAAGAGAGCAGAGGCTGTAATTATCAAAGCGCACGTATGTCATACGACGTTTTATAACACATTTGCGAGGAAATAAATAAAACTCGGACTTTCTTAAACGAATAAATCTTTTATTTGTTCACAAATTAGCGATGCGCGGGCATCAGTGCTTTTTTTTTTAAGGCAACGGTACAAAAACAGCCAGTATTACTAATAAAGTAAATTAATATTTTTTTGTTTCTGTTACAGATGTAATTTACTGTCAAAATGAATTAAATTAAAGAATTAAATGTTTATTTTTTATATTTTATCTCCCAAAGTTAATTTTATTCATAAAATATTGACCACTTTTCTGACATAAAAACTTTTTGATTTGCTTTCTTTGCTTTTTTTTTCTTAAGATTTAAAAAAGTACCGTTGGTTTTAGACGGAGCATGATAAACCGTACGTGTTACCTTATTAGAAAGAAACTCGTGCGTTTTACTTTACGATTACGCACAAGTACGTAATGACATACATTACGATATTGAAATTGGTGAAATAAGAGGCCCTTTACGAGCAAATGTGTTATAAAATATATTACACTTATCTCAATATTGTTACAAGTACAGTAAGTAAAAAACATATCAAAATGAACTCTAACGTCTAAACTAAGCCGGGCGTGTATCTGACGTTAGAAATTATATTTTCTTGTTTTAGATTACAGTTTATCTGTTGCTTTAAAGATTTGTTGTTTGTAATAGATTTTTCTCTGAAGTCAATTAGTTCTTCATCAAGAGAATCATCATCTTCCTGCACTTGTCCCATTCTATTATTTATTTATTTATGTACACACAAAATACAAAAAAAGGTAAATACATAATTTGGGGTGTTCATGTTGTATTTTTCCCTGTCAGTCGTTATGGCATTAATTCATCAAAAGATCAATCTATTTGTATACAATTTTGATTGTAATTTATCTTAACCACAGATAGCAGTGTAGTTCTTCCCGAAGCGCCTTTGCGAACTAGTTTGTAAACTTACTGGAATACTAATTTGTTGTTTTTCGATAGTCTAAGAATCTAGGGCGATGGCGCGGGTTCTCAAATAACAATAAATATTTGAAATAGATTACTTTTAAATGCAAAGTTGTAAAGATCACTCAATTTACTCTAGAATAGAATACACTTTAATACACACCAAACTTAAAACACGACTGGAGCTCGTGGCTCAATATTTACAACGGTTCGTGTTGATCTTCAGGTTAAACCGCACTTGCCTAGGATGGTCCGTGGATGGGTAACCAGTAACCACCCATTACATATACTCCTAGGCAAATAGCTTGACACAAAATGGCGTCGTTCTGCGCAGGTTCTCTGCTTGATTTGTATGGGACGTCGAAAAAACGACTACTGCGCATGTTCAACTTATATGCCGCGTGGTATAGGTAGGTACCTAGTTTATTTCTCGCCTCGTAAAGCACGATATGCCGTTGCTTATCGTACTATCGAATCTATCGATAAAAGAACTAAGTTCTTTTACAGGTAATCAGTGACCCGAAAATCTGGCATCCAGTCCTAGCAAGGGGTTCCTTATTACCCAGTAACCCGTAGTTGTGGAAGTCAGATATTTAGCTGCATCCGGTTAGACTGAAATCCGACCCCGACCTAGTGGGGAGAACCATGTTGACCATGATGGTTGTTAACTTCTTAACTCTGTACGCGGGATCCGTTTCTACATTTTTATTTTATTTTTCTTGTAGCCACGGATCCCAGGATCCGTGGAGACAAAATTTAATTATTAGGTATTTTTGTAGAAACGGATCCCGGGATCCGTGGAGACAAATCGCCGGGATCCGTTTTACATCAAATCGGATCCCGGGATCGGTGGAGACAGACCCGTCTATACAGTGTGAAAACAAACTTATTGGATTTTCATGGCCGTTTCTCACTTTTGTATTTCAGCACTGGTTGGGTGCCAAATCTATGTATTTGCCGCCCAACCTGTGCTACCATAGTTTTTGTGTCCATGTTCGCTTGCTGCGCCGGGCATGCGTTGCAAATTGCAATGCAATGCACTTTTTCCTACAAACTACCTAAAAAAATAATCCTTGCGGCCCATTCTCTGATTTACTAAACACACAAAAAAAAAACACATGTAGCACTCGGAGACTGCCGCGGTAAAGCTATTGCATAGCATTTTTTAACAACTTAGGCAAATAATTAATTATTTAATTTGACAACCTCAGTTGACAACCTTGTTATTTTCCGTAACCATAGCAACCTGGTTGAAAATATTTTCGTTACGAAATTTCTGGATTCGCTCTCCACGCTCAAGGCCCGCGATAGAAGCTATGCAATAGCTTAAAAATTGTTAACTGTCGAGCCGTTTCGCAGGAGTACGACCAAATAGAAATATTTAAAAAAATCTATATGCGACCACAAACACCGTGATATTTATTTAGTATTGGATTAATTCTCAACAATTTGGTACTTACAGATATTTTTTTATTACTTAGATATTCTTCACCACAAAATTTTACTTCCTTGTCCATACAGATTGGAACATCCATCATGTATATCGGTCTGACGCTGACATACGTAAGCAGCTTCCAGATGTTCCGAGGATCCATCATCGTCTTCGTTGCTGTACTGTCCATGACGTTCCTGGATCGCCGCATCATTCGCCGGGAGTGGATTGGAATATGTAAGTACTAAGATATTAATATAGGAAGAGGGGCAACAGCATTTAAGCCAGAATAAGAGTTTGGTCAAATCAGATCAGGGCATCTAAAACGGCCACTTTAGCAGATCATAATATGAATTGCGTTAAAAATCGTAAAATGAACCATTCATAATAGTAATTGCGTCTGTGACAATTTTACGATTTTTTACGCAATTCATATTATTTTCCTATTATGATCTATTTTTCTAAATGGTCACAGAAGCAGTTACTATTATGAAAGGTCCATTTTACGATTTTTAACGCAATTCATATTATGATCTGCCAAAGTGGCCGTTTTAGACCCCCAGGTCGTTCGACTAAATTTTCAGCCTTTCCCAACTATGTAGGGGTCGGCCTCCAGTCTCACCCGTACGAGCAGTGCCACGGCGCGGGCGGGGGGGCCACTTGCTGCTGCGGGTTGTTCGAAAGAGATACCGCGGACTCGGACACAAAGGGCTAAGAAGGAACATGGGTGGTTTTTAGTCAGTAGAAGTCTGACACTCCCTACCGCTGCACTAGGAGCGGTAGGAGTCAATTTAATGATTTCCCACCATCCAAAAAAAAAGGTGGACAGCTTCTGTCGTAACTTTCTCCCTATTCATAAGAAAATTATTGAGTTATTCAACTGTATCGGATAAGACTGGATGCCGAATTGCCGACCCCTACGTCACGCCTACGTAGTTGGTAAAGGCCGAAAATTATGTCGATCCGTCTACCATGATACATCCTGTCTAGGGCTTGTTTGCGAACCCTTATACATGCTACATAGATTTCTAAATAAACAAAGGTTGATAGACCTGTGCCTGGGTTTAAAAACCGTTCGTACATACTTTAAAAAAAGTTAAGTAATTATACTTAACTTTTTTTACTGTTTATTTTAAAGTTTTGTATTTTGTTCAGTCAGTCATACATAAAAATACTTGGTTAGCTGCATAATGTTTGGTGTTCGCCTCGACAAAGTACGATGGGGCTTGTAGTACAAAACAATGTAAGACATTCAAGACTGGGAGACGTAAACTTGCGAGGTGTTGTCAAAACAGTTGCCGATTTGTTTGCAAAACGAAATAAACATTAGGCTAACATACCCACGATCTGGGGGTCTAAAACGGCCACTTTGGCAGATCATAATATGAATTGCGTTAAAAATCGTAAAATGAACCATTCATAATAGTAACTGCTTCTGTGCCTATTTATAATAGGAAAATAATATGAATTGCGTGAAAAATCGTAAAATAGTCACAGACGCAGTTTTTATTATGAAAGGTCCATTTTACGCTTTTAAACGCAATTCACATTATGATCTGCAAAAGTGGCCATTTTAGACCCCCTGATCCAATCTGACCGAAATGACTTGGCGAAATCTTTCTTTCTTCTTTTTTAACCTTTCACCGCACAATGTAGGTCTCTTGTAATGCACGCCATTCTTCCCGGTTTCGCGCCTTTCGCATCCAGTTCTTTCCGGCCATTCCAACAAGGTCGTCGATCCAAAGCATCGGTTGCCTGCCTACATTTCTAAGCCCTACTCTAGGCCTCCACTCAAGCACCCGACTACCCCACATGTTGTCCTGTCCACGGCATATATGCTGCCCACTTCCATTTTCTGCTAGCGATCACATCTTGGCGAAATTATTGCAAAAAAAACTTTTTAACAAAAAATAAAACCGACTTCAAAAAAAAATACACAAAAAAATGAAAAATAAACTTTTGAAGAAAAATCAGTTTCTGAAGTCGGTGACTGTTGTTTGTTTGATTTCATTTTTTTGCCACCGACTTCAGAAACTGTATTTTCTTCTAAAGTTTTTTTTTTTTTTAAGTCGGTTTTATTTTTTGTTAATTTTTTTTATTTTTCACTTTTTAGTGGTTCACGTGTAAGTTCACCATGTTCATGGATCAAAAGTGGACAAATGTAATTTTTTTATGAGTTTTGTCGATTTTTTGAAAAACCGCTTGTCCGATTTCGATATTAAAAATAAGGGACCATTTGGCAAATATACCCTTTCCAACATAAAAATATTTTTTCGAATCGGTAAGCAAGTGACGGAGTTATGCCCGAACAAACATAAAAAAAAACATTCGAATTGAGAACCTCCTTTTTTTTTAGATGTTGGTTAAAAAAGTGCAACTTTTCAGTCGTTTATAGTTAGTTTTTTCCTTTTAGCTCCATCGCACCTAAACCATATTTTAGATGCTTGTCATGTCATGACGCTGAGAAACATTTTTTGAACGCTACACAACAACGGCCCCTAACCGACCGCCCTTCACAATTTCCTTTGTGTAGAACAAACTCGCCAGCATCACATAATGCAGTTGTACGTAAATATCAAACACCAGACAATAAGAATATTTTTTTATGTAGTTTAAATATACGGGCTTCGTTATTAGATCAATAATATTTGTTAGTAGGACTTATTCTCGTCATACACAGTTTTACCACAGAATACATAATAGTACTACGTAGTTTTACTTAGATGTGGGTGTATTAAGTCTGTTCCCATAAAATCGATTTCTTTCTACAAGTTATTTAACGGGTAGAGGTTAAACCATCATCATCATCATCATCAAATGCTATTATTACTGTTATTATGGTCAGCGTTACACGTTTTTATGCTATCTCGCAATCTCCTTCGTCAAACCTCACGCTACTGTTTACTTCTTTTTCTTAGATCAATTAACACGAAAGAAGTCTATAGTATTTACAAAAAAAAAACCATAGGCTCTTTTCTTCGACCCGAGAATTAAACCCATTACATGGCCCTTAACTCTTTCAGGGGCACTTTCATTTAAGTTACAATATACATGTTTTTATGTTTTTTCTAGCTGTATTTAGGCTAAACATTACTGAAAACATGGTTAGCTACGGTAAACACCACTGTCAACGAATTTTGTTGAAACGAACAATACAGACATAAACGATTATCGGCGCCACTTACCTACTGCCTAAACTAAATCGAGCGTAAGGTGTATTTCTATGAAAGTCCAAGAAATAATCGCTAGATGGCCGGAATTTAAAGAACAAAAATACGAAATATATGGTTAGCGTAGCTAACCATGCACTGACCCTGAAAGAGTTAAACATAACTGGCAAATGTCCCCTGCCAGTCCCTTCGGGGACTACAGTCGTGATGTTATGTTATGTTATAGCTTTGTAATTTTATTTGGATGTGTAAATGTGTATTTCAAACCAATGAACCAAAATATTCATTCTTTCATTCATGCTTATTCATCGTCATGCAACAAATGCTTGTAGTTTCATCGTACTAGGTTGCACTTGAAATGTTTGGCATCGTTCCCGGGGGTGTGAAAGTGCTCATGAATATGAACAGCCCTGGGCGACGAAGGTTACAAAGAGCACAAAAGCACCTGTTGGTTGGTTTGTATAGAATTTTTTATATTCATACAGCCTTTGGCGTCGATATTTCCAACTCGACTAGAGAGTAAAAATATTTTGCACTTGGAAAAGTGCCAATACTTTCAGTTTCGTTTTGTTGACGAGTGTCATGTTGACAAACTTCATAAATTCGTAACGACGTAAAAAGAATATCCATCATCGTCATCTCTGATTTGTCTCATATCATCGTCATCATTCTCTTGTCCTTATCCCAATTCATTTGGGGTCGGCGCAGCATGTCTTCCTCTTCAATACCTCTCTGATTTGTCCCAGCAGGCTAAATCGAATGCGGTATAGGGGGTGAAACAGACACCGACGCCAAAACGGGTACCACGTGTTTAGTACATTCATCATTCTGAACCCACTTAGAAATAATTTTCATCATACTTTAAAAAACCGAGCAAGTGCATGGTGCACCATGGTGTACATTATGCGTGGTCCGCCACGCATAATGTAGGGTTCTGTAGTTGCCCATCAAAGTATATGAACTAACTAAACTGATTAACCACCCTACCTACCTGCCTCCGAACGAAGATTTATATTTAAAAAATAAAACATTACTTACATTTGCAGTTTTTAGTCATGCACTCCCATAAATTATGTATAGGAAAATATTTTATACAAGTACTTGTTATATGTTGGTCGATTACTCGTAAGCTTGTAAAGCCTACTTAACTGTGAGAGTATTCCTTCTATTTTCTTTATAATAAAATTATATTATGCTACGACCATGAATATTTTCAACCGCCCAAACGAGAGTATTCCTTCTATTTTCTTTATAATAAAATTATATTATGCTACTACCATGAATATTTTCAACCGCCCAAACATAACCTGTATAGGTGATTTAGGTAGCCACACTTGAGTGTAACAAAAATTTGCACTAAACTTAGTATTTCACAAACGAATTTCTTAATCGAAAAAGTGTTTGAGCAAACTCGCAATATTTTTTAAACACCTATCCAACGACATCCCACACAATGAACTTTGCGAGAAAAAAACAATAATCCCCACTTTGAGTACCCTAAAAAAAATTTTTCGCCACAAAAGTACGTGTTTTTCAACCATATCAATAGTCTGTATATAATACTTAATCAGATACACTCTAGTGTGCAATATAAGTAGATCTGAGACTTTAATTTAATATTTGGCAGCTTCACTTGAAATAGAAATAAACTATGTTTCTTTGTTTCAATAAAAATGTGAATGACCACTTTCTATTGTTTGAATAGTCGATGTAACGTGCAACAGGCCGGGCAAGATAGAAAGTTGTTGAAAGGTTTAATTTTTTTGTGAAATCCTTTATCTTTCAAAAGGACTGTAACGATCTTCTTCTTAGCGTGTCGATGGCAAATCGTCACTAAATAAATTATATTAATTTGCCCCAATATTCAGCTATGCGAACTCCGCTCGCTGTAACTGTAACGATGATTTAAACAAACACTCTTATTACTGATAAGAGTATGCTAAGATGGTTTGGTCATAGGGTGGTCAACAAAGGGCATTTACAAGGCAGATTTCCGTGACAGTCCGTGGCTAGGAAGAAACGCCCTAAAAGGACATACACTGACATTATTAGTGATATTCTTCAGAAAGGTCAAGTGCTTTCTACTCTCAATCGAAGATCGTGTATGACCAGAGTATGTAAGGATCGTGGCAGGTGGCGTTCTATGGCTTCATCCTACCCCATAGGAAACAGGCGTTAGTTTATGTATGTTTTCTTATATACTCGATATAGCTCTTAATATATTTCTCATCGATTGCAATAACGTATTGCTTAGCAACATGTAAGATTTGTCTTAAATTCAATCACAACTGAATCCTTTGTTCTCATACAGTCCGGGCACAAACAAACATAGGTAGCTAGTGTTCTATTTTCAGCCGGCCCGACCTGGGCGGCCGCTGCAACCTGTAATAAATCAATATCAGTTCTCGATTCACACGCGCAGGGTGCACTCACCCCAGCAGCGCGCGCAGCATCCCTAATATACCTCCTTTCGTACCTCCGCCCTCCCCCGGGTGAGGTGAGGCCAGGCTCGAAGTTCGAAAATAGATATTGTAGGACACTGTAATTATATTTTAGAGATCCGTATCACTCATTACGAGTAGGTCTAGTAAAGTTAGAAGCCTGAGTCTTACTTTTGGGTATCATGGCACCCAGGAACCGTTCCTGGGTACCGTGATACCCTGTGGTTGTGAAATATTTAGCTGCTGCTAAACTACGTCAACCCAAAACATAGTTATTTATTAACAACCAACCAACAACAAGTACATACATAGCGATTTGAACGGTATATAAGGTCCCATTTTAATAGGTGGACAAATTTTAACACAGCGTTCAGTACGTCTAACCAAACATATCCAAGTAAAAAAAACACTGATTAAAGTGAGTTTTTTGTACGTAAAATATTGGGTAACTAACACTTTTAGTGTATTTTCGCTACCTGTTTTATTTTTTTGTAGGTACGTGATGCGTTTCTCTAATTTTCTTTTTTTACCATGGTCCTTATTTTGGTGGTCTGAATGATTCCTAAAATTTTGTCCACCTATTTTAATGGGACCTTATATATAGTTGGGAAGGAATAGGCAGGTAGTTGGTGGATATTTTTATCAATGGCTGAAACTGAAACCGATTTCAAAATCCGCCCGTTCCACGCACACATTCACAAGTGCAAGTAGTAAATCTACAAACATGCCTGTTGCTTCGAGCCGTAACTCCGCAAGTCATAGTAACGGACGGGCTCGACTGAATGAAATGTTTGAATGGACACGTACGTGGGTATAAAAGTACCCATAACGAAGCCGAAAGACACTTTTTCTCCCTGTTACTGCGATCATTTATTAGTTCAAGAAATCAAGACCATACCTGGGAACGGTTACGGAGATTTGGGTCAAAGTAAAAAAGGTTTCACAGCTGCTTTTAAAAAAAATACTAGTTGTTCAGGTTATAACTATACTTACATTACCTCTATGACCCTTTTAATATTCAAAGCATACACTAGCACAATGTTTTAAGAGTGCTACTTTCAGTTTTACCTTAAATGTGATTTTTCACGATTTTTAAAGTTTAAAAAAAATGTTGGTACCTTTACCAAATGCGTAAATAATAATGAATGCGGTTCCGCACATCACTCACACTTGACGGGTTGCCGCCCGGAGTCCCGGACAGCTCGGGGCGAGGGGACGGGGGATGCAACCCTTTGCAAACTTGATATAGCCAGCCACTAGGTTACCTACATTTACCTGTGTTGATATACGATCGATGAGTCCGGCAGGTCATTCTATATTGCTATCTGCCTCGCACTCGCTGTCTTCATACCGAGAGGGGAGACTCCTTCCCGCCGTCATATTCATAGATTGATTCAGATAGTTTTGCAATGCAGATGGTAGAGTTTTATTCCTTTTTTCCAGTGTCCATCCATCGTTTCTAATACCTAATGGACAGTAGAAGAGTACCTAATGGATAGAAGGGAGTATCAGACTTCTACTGACTAAAATCATTCCATGTTCCTTCTTAGCCCTTTGTGTCCGGGGCTGCGGTATCTCGCACAAGCCGCAGCCCCAGCAGGCGTCAGCCCTTGCGGCCCTGCAATGTTGCTGTGACATCTCTTTGTGGCAAATATTTAAACAAATCGACCTGAAATACAGAATTCACGAAGCAAGCAGGTCGAGCCTCTCAGTTTTTTCTCAAAAATCTGTTAATGAAGATTCTTTGTTCGCTAAGTAAATAGCCTCTATAATAATTATTGTTAAGTCATATACAATGTATTTAATAAGTGCCATAAGTACATAAAATGAACTCAACAAGTGGCGAGTGATTCACGTTGCGTTTGCTCGTTCCGTTTGTAACATTATCTGTTCATTAGTCATTCATTATATATTTATTTGGAATTGATTGCGTTGTGTTGTTACCTACCAGGGCCCCGAGTCTGCTATTCAATTGTGTCAGAAATGTTCAATTTTTATGTAATGATTTTATTTATTAAAAAACTCGTATTTAGTTCGATTTCTATAGGTTCAAATTTTTTGAAAAGTACTGCAACCCCGCCTTAAGGTACTTTTTGGCTTGTCGTCAATCAACCATTATGAGATCAATGATCGACCATTCTGACACTATTGAATAGCAGACTCGGGGCCCAGTTGCCATGACAAAAGAACTAGTGCACAGATAATCTTGTAAAACATAATAATTATAACGTCTGTCATCCCCGATAGGATATTCAGAGGTATAATAATAGTAAACTCACATTTCAAAAGTTATGTATGCTAAAATCACATGTAATAAAATGCCTATTGCTATTATCAGCTTATTACTTACTTGTTTTTAAAAATACAGTGTAAAAGGGACACCGACATTAAACGGTGTTCAGTATATCATTCTGAACCCTAATAGACTTGAATTCAGCTGTCTAACAAAACTGCAATATCAACACGGTCAAATGTACTATGGCGGTCTTATGCGCCTGATCACCACTAAGCTCATTTTTGCTTGCACTCAAGAAATAGAATCGCTCGCTAGCCCGTGGCAGCGCCTCGGCACGATTTAGGCGATTTTTTTTTTAAATGATCAGGCGGAACTGTCTTCGATCGTACATAAGAGCTGGTTTTTTTGTTAATTACCGATGATGAACTACTATAGGGGACGTACCTAACACGTGGTACCCGTTTTAGCGTCGGCGTTTCTTCCACCTTGGAAAACGCATAATAGAAAAGTCTGCTCAAGTATAAATACAAGTATCAACCCATATTAAAAAATGTTTTGAATTTTCTTAATAAATGCGAAGAAACTTTTTCCCCAACCTATTATGTCATCATCTGCCTAGTCTTTTCCCAACTATGTTAGGGTCTGCTTCCAGCGTAACTGGATGTAGCTGAATACTAGTACTTTAGCGACAGCCAATCTGACCTCACTAATCTATGTAGTTACTGCTGGGGGGTAATACGATATATCTTGGTAAGAGTGGTTGTCAGACTTTCGGGCTACTCTGTCAAAGGTCTACAATTAGCAGCCGAGACCAACGGTTGAACGTACTTACCGAGGCGCGTAGGAAACTCGATATGTTACGGGTGGTTATCCATCCACGGACTACCCTACGCATTGAAAATGTATGTATGTATATTTCGCAGGGATATGATAAAATTAGGTTTTTGATCAAAAACCTAAGGGATTTGATCAAACCACGGAGGAAGATAAAATAACAACACGGTTTTATCATTTCCCTAAACAAATCTAGTGAATTGAACAAATCCCAGTAGTACTCCGTGACGCGCGCTCGCTTCGCTCGCATATTATATAACACTAATATCTTCTGTCCCCAAAGTGCCGGGCCTCCGCCGGCCTCCTTCGTCGGCCTACGGCCCGGTGCCCATGCCGCCCATACAGGATATAATGTTACGAGCTGGGTATGGGATAAATAAAAACACTACCAAATAAACACACGAATTAACTTTATTACTCGCAATACACTTATTCACAATCGCAATACACTACTGAACACTTTAATCGCACTAGATTCTCTTCGATCCTTTCGTTGTCTCGCTTAAAAGTGAACTGCCTCACTTCGTCCTCAATCGGTCCTTTTATACCCAAGCAAACAAAAGACATTCGAGATAATTCTCTATTATTCAAGAAAGCATCCACAAAAAAACATTAACAAAAAAATAAACTTAAAGATAAAAGAACCGACAAGGAAGAAGTTACTTAACGTCGTCGGCATACGGTCGAAATTACAATGACAACTGCCGGCGACTCCCGGCGCCTGACCTTGAATACAATGTAAGTTCTATACCTACTACGGAAATAGGTACCTAAAAGAATGAACTCGTATTTTGTAGGTACTACACAGTTATCAGCGCGGTTTCTCGAAGATTCTAGATGACCGTCGTAACACTGCCCCCTCCTTAGACATGCTCGTCCCGAGCATCATTAGTCCCGTAATATCGCGCCAGTCGGTCCACATGCACAACCTTTGGCGCACCTCGCGGACCCTTCTGTATTCGGTAGGTGACATCGTTGATCCTGGTCACAACTCTGTATGGTCCATCCCATTTTGCTTGCAATTTCGGAGACTTTCCCTTGCTCCGCACTGGGTTATGCAACCACACCAGCGAACTTTCGTCGAAACCACGACTGTTTGCCTTCCGGTCATAACGAGTCTTCATCTTCTCAGACATCTGTTGCCCGGATTGCCTGATATGCTCATACACATCATTTAACTTGTTACGCAGGTCATTCGCGTAATCCGTTACACTGCGTGGGACATCAGGGGGAGTTCCAGTAATTAAATCTGCAGGCAACCGTAATTCCCTTCCAAAGTTCGCGAAGGCTGGAGTTACAGTCGTACTTTCGTGAACTGCACTCCGATAGGACAGAAGAAACGGCTGTATGTGCTTGTCCCAATCCCTTTGCCTGTTTTCCACAACTTTTGCCAGATATCTCTCCAACGTCTGGTTGAATCGTTCCACCATTCCATCAGATTGTGGATGGTAAGAGGTGGTTCTGGTTTTGTGGGTACCCATCAATCGACAAGTCTCCTGAAAAACTTGCGATTCGAAATTTCTCCCTTGATCGCTGTGAATTTCTAAGGGTACTCCAAAACGACAGAAGACTTCCTGAACCAATTTATCTGCGACTGTTGTAGCTTCTTGGTTAGGAATGGCGAAGACTTCTGGCCACTTTGTGAAATAGTCCATGACAACCATGAAGTACTTGTTTCCGCTGTCACTTTCTGGAAATGGTCCCGCAACGTCCAGTGCTATCCGCTCCCAGGGAGCTCCAACGTTGTACACTTTCAATGCACCTCTGCTTCGTGTGTGGGGTCCCTTCACAGCCGCACAGCTGGTACATTTGCGACACCAGTCTTCCACATCATCACGACAGTGGATCCAGTAAAAGCGCTCTCTGATTTTCAGTAGAGTCCTTTTTACCCCCATATGTCCTCCTGAGCATCCATCATGATAGAGCCGTAAAACATCCGGTACCTTAGCTTTAGGGACAACCATTTGTAGATGACAGCTGTCCCCTCGAGCGTTTTCCCATTTACGGCACAAGACTCCATCCTGGATCTCCAAACTGTTCCATTGTGCCCAATAACTCTTCGTGATGGAACTCATCGCAGCCACATCACTCCACTTGGGCTTCGGAGCACCAGCTTTGATCCAGTCGAAGATTGGCTTGATGTCCGAGTCATTTTGTTGAGCCTGTTGTAGAGTCTCCTTCCATTCATCGCTGAGATCCGTTCTAAGCATCCTCACGGGCACTACTTCCTTAGTCTCTTGCCTGGCACAGTGCTTGCAGTCTTCAGGACAAGGTCTTCTTGACAAGGCGTCTGCGTTACCGTGAGTTCTCCCACTGCGATGTTCGGTTACAAAGTCAAACTCTTGCAGTAGTTCAATCCATCTCGCCACTTGCCCCTCTGGATTCTTGAACTGTAATAGCCACTTCAATGCAGCATGATCGGTTCGTAGCTGGAATTTCCGTCCCAACAAATATTTACTGAAGTGCTGCAATGTCTTCACTACGGCGAGCAGCTCTCGTCTCGTTACACAGTAATTCCTTTCCGGTTTAGATAAAGACTTGCTGAAGTAAGCTATAACAACCTCCTGATCTCCTTTCCGTTGAGATAACACGCCCCCAATTCCAGTATTACTTGCGTCTGTGTCGACTATAAAGTCATTTTCAGTGTCAGGATATCCCAAAATAGGAGTATTGCACAGACGTCCCTTTAATTCTTGAAATGCGGTGTCGCAGTTCTCATCCCAACAGAATTGTCGCTTTTCCTCAGTGAGTCTGTGTAGAGGTTTCGCAATGTCGGCAAAATTCTTCACAAACCGGCGATAGTAGGAGCACAAACCCAAAAATGCTCTGACCTGTGTTTTGTCTGTCGGAACTGGCCAATCCTTGACGGCGACTACTTTCTCTGGGTCTGTTTGAACACCTTCCCCCGAAACTATGTGTCCTAAAAAGTTCACTTGTTTTCTGAAAAACGAGCACTTTTTCGGACTCAACTTCAGGTTTGCTGTTTGGATCTTCGACAGCACTCGGTTGAGGTTTCTAAGGTGATCTTCAAACGTACGGCCCACAATGATTATGTCGTCTAGGTAGACAAGACATGCGTCCCCAATCAACCCGGCAAGTACTTGCTCCATCAGCCTTTCAAATGTTGCAGGAGCATTGCACAATCCGAAGGGCATAACTTTAAACTGCCACAACCCTTTTCCTGTTGAGAATGCAGTCTTCTCCTTATCCTTGGGGTCTATTTCTACCTGCCAGTAACCACTTTTTAGGTCTAGTGTGGTAAACCACTTCATTCCCGTCAGCGTATCCAGTGTGTCATCGATCCTAGGCAGTGGATAGCTGTCCTTTTTCGTGACGTCGTTCAGTCGTCGATAGTCCACACAGAAGCGCATACTGCCGTCCTTTTTCTTTACCAGGACCACAGGAGAACACCATGGACTGGATGAAGGCTCTATAACACCGTCCTTCACCATTCCCTCAATCATGGTTTCCACTTCTTTTTCCCGTGCAACTGGAAGTCTTCTTGGTCGCTGACGGATAGGTAACTCGTTGCCTGTATTAATCCTGTGCTGAACCAGTCCGGTTCTGCCTATGTCAGCATCACTCGTAGAGAAAATACCGGCGTACTGAAGTAACATCTTCTTAGCCTTGTCCATTTCTCCTTCAGTTAGATGACAGTTTTCTAAAAGCGCTGACACGTCAAATTTTGCACTACGAGTTTGATTTCCAGTAGGTAGATCTTGCAATTGACGCATCCAAGCTACTTCCTCACAAGTGCCGATCAAGGTGCCCTTCTTAATTACTTGCTCCTTGTCGCTTGGATTCAGGATTCGTACAGCTGAGATGTTGTTGGCCTTTACTAGAGTTCGTGCCATCTTCCATGAAAACTCATTGTCCACCCTTTCTATCAGAACACTTCGATCTTTGTGTCCAGAGTTCTGTGGTAACTTAACTGGCACGATCGTTTCTGATCTGCTAGGAAGAACAATTTCCTTCAGGCAGTACACTTTCCCTGATGGTGCACCTTCCATGAAGACTTCCTCTGAACCACATTTCAACACTCCTTGGTCAATGTCGATCTCACAACGATATTTCCGCATGAAGTCCAAGCCCAAGATGCAATCGTCGACTATGTCGGCCACGATGACATTGTGTCGGTAAATTCTATCACCCAATTTTAACTCCACCTCCTTCTTGCCTCGGACGGTTATGTGCTGACCGGTAGCTGTTAATAATTGAAGACGGTCGCGGTTATTGAAGTAGCCCCCAAGAAACCGATTCGCCAGGTGAGAATTGACGACCGTGTGAGAAGCTCCAGTATCCAACGTCAGTTTGCATGGAGTTCCGTTGACTTCGCCGTTGATAGTCAGGCTGTTCCCGTCATGTGCTTGTGAGATCGAGATCCTCGGGGCTCTTTCAAAACCAGCCAGCACCCGCCCCCCAGTCCTGGCATTTACTCGTTTCCCTGCTGTGGTTGGGCAGCCACCTCAGCCACCTTTCCCTGCTGAGGTTGGTCTTCTCTCGGTGAGCTGCGCTTAGGACAGCTTGATCGAAGATGACCCCTTTCTCCACAAGTGTAGCACCTAGGGCTGTATCCTTGCTGGCGGTCACGTACAGGTGACGCTACAACTTCCCTGACCCGGTGCGTACGGTGGTCCTGCCTTACTGCCTCTACTTCTAAGGCATGGGCCAAGGCATCTTTCAGCGTCTCATGATGCCCAAGTCTCACAGCGGCTCTAACCTCCAAGTCGCGTATTCCATCGATGAACACCTGTACCAGATTGCCATCAATAAGTGCAGGGGCAGACTGGTAAGCTTTCCGAACCAACTTTTCAACTTCCAGGGCCCACTGTTGTAAGTTCTCGGCACTACGTTGAACGCGATCCCTGAGTTTAGCACGAAAAACGTGCTCCAGGTGCGCGTCGCCGTATCTGGACTCTAATGCCTCCAGCAGCTGTTCGTAGGTCACATCCTTCCCCAGTGCCTCAAGAATGGTAAGGGCCTGGTCTCGGAGACCCAAAGTGAGCGCGGTCATGGCTTGCCCTTTGGTCCACCCATTCGCCTTCATAACGGCCTCAAATTGGATTTTATAGGCCGACCACGAAGATGTTCCGTCAAATGGCGGCACTTTAAACCCGCGTACTGAAGGTGCAGCAATCACCGAAGCCACAGCCCCGTCTCCAACCTTAATTTCATTTAAGGCCTTCTTCACATCGGCGATCTGAATTTCGGCCTTTGCGATACGGTTGTCGTGCTGCTGTACCTGCTCCTTCATCACGCTCAGCTCTTTCCCAACTGATGCGTGAAGATCCTTTATCAGGAGCATCTGTTCCTCTTGGCGCCGGGCCTGCTCCTCTTGACGGCGAGCCTGTTCCTCCTTGTCCCGTTGCAGCTGCTCCTCCAACCGACGGGCCTGCTCTTCTTGACGGCGAGCCTGCTCTTCTTGAAGGCGAGCTTGCTCCTCCTTATCGTGTTGCCGCTGCTCCTGCAACTGGCGAGCCTGCTCTTCTTGACGTCGAGCCTGCTCCTCCTGACGACGTGCCTGGTCTTGCAGCAGTGCCATTAAGGCAGACAAGTCAGGTGCCGCTGATGTAGTAGGCGCCGCTGGAGTAGCTCCAGATGGGCCAGCGACTGGCTCTGACGTAGGCCGGGCACCGCCCGGTGTCTGTGTCGGGGAGTCCCCAAATCGCCTTTGGTCCATACCTTGCTGCCGCTGACTCCTCGTACGGATACTATCCGTGTCGTCCTTCGGTAGAATCGGCATTATTTATCCCACTTCTGACACCAAATTGTTACGAGCTGGGTATGGGATAAATAAAAACACTACCAAATAAACACACGAATTAACTTTATTACTCGCAATACACTTATTCACAATCGCAATACACTACTGAACACTTTAATCGCACTAGATTCTCTTCGATCCTTTCGTTGTCTCGCTTAAAAGTGAACTGCCTCACTTCGTCCTCAATCGGTCCTTTTATACCCAAGCAAACAAAAGACATTCGAGATAATTCTCTATTATTCAAGAAAGCATCCACAAAAAAACATTAACAAAAAAATAAACTTAAAGATAAAAGAACCGACAAGGAAGAAGTTACTTAACGTCGTCGGCATACGGTCGAAATTACAATGACAACTGCCGGCGACTCCCGGCGCCTGACCTTGAATACAATGTAAGTTCTATACCTACTACGGAAATAGGTACCTAAAAGAATGAACTCGTATTTTGTAGGTACTACACAGTTATCAGCGCGGTTTCTCGAAGATTCTAGATGACCGTCGTAACAATAAAATGTGTCATCTTCCGGTTTTTGATGAAAAACCTAGGTTTTTGATCAAAAACCTAATTTTATTTAAAACCTGCGACATATGTTTTCACAAGAACTTTATCATAAACCCAAACTAGTTCAGGTTTTTGATCAAAAATCTGAACTAGTCTGGATTGTTACAGGTTTATGATGAAATTGAGTTTAAAATGTGTCATCTTCCGGTTTTTGATGAAAAACCTAGGTTTTTGACCAAAAACCTAATTTTATGAAAAACCTGCGACATATATATTTTAACAATGATACACCACAGACTACCTACAATATTGTCACTCCTCCTCTTAAGTTCGTCTGAAGGTTGTCTTGAAAAGTTAGCTTTTAGGCGCTTTGCACATGGAGCAACTATTGCAGCAACTGGCAACTAGCTGTTTAAATTTAATATATTTCAATTGGACTGCGCACACATAGCAACTCGAGTTTCGAGTTCCGGCAATCGTCAACAGTTTTCAGTTGCTGCAATCGATGACTAAGTTAGTTGCTAATTGCCGCAACTAGCAACTGTTAAATATATACCGATTTTTAAAGTTGCCGGTTTCCTCAACCGTCAATCGCAACGCGTCTGGCGATTTGACACCCACAGTCCCACACTGTGCCCGACAATGCCAAAGTTGCTCACAAATTGCCATAAAATTGCGGCAACCGTAAACGTTATAGCAACTATCAACTAGGTACAGGAAACTTTTAAATAGTTGATAGTTGCCTCAACTTAAGTTGCTCCATGTGCAAAGCGCCTTAGCGATGTAATCCCCCATTGTGCCACCCTATTTACGTGTTCTACATTGTAATGATTTGTATGGGGTACTTACAAAAGAATATTCTACCTATCGATTATCGATTTCTGTACGATATAACATTAACGTGCTTAATACACCCACACACATATCCAAATGTATTATAGTTTTGAAGATCTGACGCCGACTTATATCTTCACCCAACAAAAGCGAATTTTCTCTTGTGGAATATTACAAAAGATTATTCTACCTATCGATTATCGATTTTTGTACGATATAACATTAACGTGCTTATTACACCCACACACATATCCAAATGTATTATAGTTTTGAAGATCTGACGCCGACTTATATCTTCACCCAACAAAAGCGAATTTTCTCTTGTGGAATATGGGCGCGTTAAATTATTTGTCATTTTTTTTTCTTCGTTATAAGATTTCTTAGTAAACGCCTTTTGTTTGTCCATTTCAGTGAGCGTAATCATCGGTCTGGTGGTAGTAGGCGTAACTGATGCCATGTACCAGGCTCCAGGGGAGTCTAAGGGCAGGAACAGTCTGATCACCGGTGACCTGCTCATCATTGTGGCCCAAGTCGTCTCCGCTTGCCAGATGGTGTATGAAGAGAAATACGTTGCAGGTATGAGGTACTTAGTTTAACAGACATCGGAGCAGGGAAACAGCGTGAAGTATAGTACATTATAGTACAAGTGTGTACCACCTAAAAGTTCAACGCCGTTGGCGTGAAGCAATCCGAGAAAAACGCACGGATTTGTGAAAAAAACAATTCATGTCTTTTGCACCACAATAATGCACCTGCTCACACTTTGTTGCTTGTTCGTATATTCAATGCCAAAAACAATACTTTAACGATGCCCCAGCCTCCATATTCACCAGACATGGCTCCGTGTGACATTTTCCTATTTCCAAAAATAAAGAGTACCTCAAAGGGTCGTCGTTTTACAAGCATATATGACAATAAAAGCGCATCGCTGAAAGAGCTAAAAGCTATCCCAAAAATCGAGTTGGAGAAGTGCTTCGATATTTTTTCAAAAAATGAAAATTTCCGTTATTTTCTGAACACACCTCGTGTATGCGAGTGTAGACGTTTACTTTGTGCTTGTTTAAGCATAATATGGATTATATGTAGCAGAAATATAATAATAATAATAATAATCCACAACTATCACACAACGCCATCTAGTCCCAAGCTAAGCAGAGCTTGTGTTATGGGTACTAGACAACTGATAAATAGTGATAAACATACTTATATATTTCTAAATAAATACATATTATAGATAAATTACACCCATATTATTTTTATAATAATAATATAATAATTAGCAAATTATTATATTATTATTATACACCTCAGCTCCTCAAATATATCTTTTTGTAATAAATATTTAAAAATGTATTTAATATGTTAAAAAATCAATAAAGGAAATAAAAATATATTATTTACTGTTTTGATGTTATTAGACAATAAAACATATATTGGCGCAAAGTATGTCCATAACTATAACTGATGTAGAGCTGCATAGGGAAATATGAAAAAAAATATTTTTTCATTAATTACATAAATGCAAACAAACACAACATCACCCCTATATGGGCTCACACACATAAACACGATACGACGTCGCGTCGTACAACGATGCGGCGTCGTTTCACGATAAGACGTCGCGTCGTGGAAATCTACGACACGACGTAGTAACGTGTCGATGCACGATACGACGTCGTGACGTTAGAAACTCACGATGCAATCCTGCGCAGTTGTCTTATTACTTTAATGAACAAATTAACATTTATTTGGGTTCTAATTTCAAAAACATTTAAATATTCTTTTCAGAATGCGTCTAGAGCGGTTCATTTTTCGGAATGAACTAAAACACCACCCCACTGTATCGACGGCATCGTGCATTGTATCGTGCGTGGCACATTACGTTACGATGTCGTGTTTTTTTACGATGCTCATCGTAGATTTCCACGACGCGACGTCGTATCGTGTCACGACGCGGGATCGTTGTACGACGCGACGTCGTATCGTGTTTATGTGTGGGAGCCCTTAGCCCCGAAGGTTTAGGTAGAGATGTATCTTATCGTTAAACCCACATTTTGATAGTTATGTTTGTAGTTTCATCATTTTGCTAAATAGGATGACTCAAAAAAGTTTATAATAATTTTTCTCCATGAAAATTTTCAGGATTAAACATTCCCCCGCTGCAAGCTGTCGGCTGGGAGGGCGTGTTCGGTTTCTCGGTGCTATCGTCACTGCTGGTCGTGTTCTACTGGACTCCCGCACCCCCGCACTTCGGGAACAACGCCAGGGGCACCGTTGAGGACGCCATTGATGGACTCGTGCAGATCGGTAATCTCACGGAAAAAATAGAGTTTTGGAAAATAAAACAGTCTCAACCTAACTTTACCCTTTTTTTTGGAGGGTGGGAGGGAGCGGTTGGCAGTGTCAGACTTTTACTGACTAAAAACCACCCATGTTCCTTCTTAGCCCTTTGTGTCGAGAGGCTGCGGTATCTCTTTCGAACAACCTGCCACGACCGGTAACGTTTAACCCTCAAGTACATTAGACTTGCAGTGACGAGTGAGGCATCAATCAGACGCGGAATAGGCAACTGCTAGCACAATCGGGTAAAAATAGAGGATAATAATTATCCTCTATTTTTTTTTACCCGATATGAGAATGCATTTAGAATAATTATTATTCTAAATGCATTCTCATATATTTCCTATTTCTACTCGTGCGTAAAGACTATAAAAAGTAAAAGCAACGTTACCATTGTGGCGTCATATCAACACAATGGCATAAGTATCCGATTTTATTATCATTTCACATTTAAATTAAAACAAATGAATTTCTTTGTTTCACACTTCTTATCGCTGTTTGTGCAGCTAGATTACGTAGTTTTAATGTTAATAAGGCCCCTAGCACACCAATTTTTGCATTTTTATAGATACTACTACGCGCGTTTGAAACCCGCTTGAAGAGCGTACAAAGGGTTGCAAGTAGTTGGCATGGAAGCAAAAGCATATCAATTTAGTTAAAATCGGTTAGGTGCTTGCAGAGATTTCGCTGTGTACGAACACGTGCTTTTTATTTATTAAGAAGATATATGTCCTAATAAATAAGTAAATTTGCAGGCAACAACCCTCTGATTCTCGTGGCAACACTGGGCACCATCATCTCGATCGCGTTCTTCAACTTCGCGGGTATCAGCGTTACCAAGGAAATGTCGGCTACCACTAGAATGGTGCTGGACTCGATCAGGTAACCTTGGAATTCATTTAATACTCACCGGCTGATTCAGGCCTTTTGTTAAAATCTTTAATTTTAACAAAATGTTGGAAATATTAATGACTATTGTTGGAAATACAGATATTGATAATTTGTGACTAGTTCTACCGCGTGAATATGTCCATTTTCCATACAAACTTTACCCCCCTTTTTACCCCCTTTTGGGCTGATTTTTTTTTAAATTACTTCCTTAGTGGATGTCTGCGTCAGAGCTATAGGTACGCAAGCACTAAGGATTTGGCGTTCATCCTCAATCAGTCAGCTTTGCCTTTTATAACTAACTAGCGGACGTCCCGCGGTTTCACCCGCGTAGATCCCGTTCCCGTGGGAATACAGGGATAAAAAGTAGCCTATGACACTCAGCAAAAATGTGGCTTTCTATTGGTGAAAGAATTTCTAAAATCGGTTCAGTAGATCCCGAGATTACCTCTTACAATTTAACAAATATACAAACACACAAACTTTACTTCTTTATATTATTAGTATAGACATACTGTATATAGATTTCAGATGGTTCTACAAAGTTTGTAATCGTATACTTAATCTTTCACACATACGATACACTATTTATCTGGTCATCCGTCACCCTCTCTCTGGTAGGCGACAGCGCGCACCAAATACTCTATATGCCACGGAAATGGAAAAAAAAATACGCTTTGAAATACATTAGCGAAACTATGATTAAACCATAGTTTTATCTTCCGTCAATACGATAGGTTAACTACAAAGTAAAGTCAAAGAATAGTGGCAAACGCTCGAACAAATTTTTGTTGACATTTTTTTTTTGCGTCAGCCTATGGAAAAAATATATTTGTATAGAGTTTGAATTCCTGAACAGTTTTGTCTTCAGTTATATTTTTATAGGTACGCCAGAATTAAAGATATTCCTGTTTAAAGTTTTAGAGGTTATGTTGTATTAACAATGGACTAATCGAAAAAGAACTATAGAAATACAAAATAAACTACGGACGTTTTCAGAATGTTAAAGCCCGGTGTCGGTCGCAAGCTGAGCGGACCCATTAATGACTTCTATTACCTACCTAAATCGCAATAGAAAACTGCTTACGTGTGTGTTTCCACAAACACCAACGAAACACCAACAAAGAGTCGAGCGGAAACGAGTAAAAATGAGCTTGCTCTGCTACGCCAGAATTAAAGATATTCCTGTTTAAAGTTTTAGAGGTTATGTCGTACAAACAACGGACTAATCACCCTACTTACCCTTTAAATATAGATAGAAATGCATTTACACATTATAAACTACGGACTATCGTATTCAGAATACTAAGTCCAACCGATGCAAGATACCGCGGCCTCGACATAAAGGGCTAAGAAGGAACATGGGTGGTTTTTAGTCAGTAGAAGTCTGACACTCCTTTTCGCTGTCCAAGAGCGGGAGGGGTTATTTGTTGATTTCCCAACCACCCCAAAAAAAAAAGGTTTACCTACCCTTACCATTTTAGTAGATACAGAAAAACACGTTTAACACAATTTATTTATTTAGAATAGGTACATTTCACAATCATTCATGACAATATGCAGGCTAGGGGGATGTTAAGGTATCAATTGCATAACTCTCCAAAGTACAATAAAGCTTATATCATCGTAAAGTTATAGAAATAAAATGTGTAATAGAAAACTAAACATCTTTGCTATTCGTCTATAATTGGCTAACTCCACAACTTGTGTTGGCTCAGGTTGGGTTGATGCATCAGCATCAGGCTGGATTACATTTTCTTGTGGTTGCACATCGTCAGTTGTGTCTAGCTGAGGACTACTTTCATCTTGACTATTCATACGTAGGACTTCTCTTCTTGTGCGTAACCAACACGCATGACAAACACGTTGTATAATGCTTGTAGGCCTTACACGGCTACCCATCGTGATATTCAATTCGATGTACACACAATACAGTCCAAAGTAAAGAGGCAGAATCGGAATCCAGAGTCATCCTTAGGCAAGTCACACAGGGAACAGTAAATATCAGAGTTCATAAGCAGAACTAGTCGATGAATTAGAAAATCACGGAGAATCTATTCTATTCTATTTTTATGAATGGCAATTGTGCCGATGTCGACAATTCTGCCAATGTCAAATGTGGAATGGAGAAACGTGTGTGGAAAGCATTAAAAAATAAAATAATTTAGACTATGAAAAATAAATAAAACAAACTGTACGTAAAGTGTAACTTGTTGATAAAAAATATACATATAAGAAAATAAATACCTATTATTTGTAATATAAATTAATTTAATAAATCGAATACCACACTACGACTTACAATCTGATGTTGTTGCTACGGATAAATATAATTAGGGCACTACAAAGCTTTGGAGAAAAATGAGTTAATAAAGAAGGAAAGTTAATAGGAACAGGGATTTTCAATTCTGAAAGACGGCTGTATAGATCAAGAGAAGGGTTATTGAGAATAGAATCGGAGAATCGATGGAAAATAATATAATGAGATGCTCGTGCAGACTATGACAAGCTGTCAGTTCAGTACAGTTGACAATTGAAATGTCTTTTAACTTACAAAGGTTTATTACATGCCAATGTTAAAAGCATAGCTAAGTCAAAAGTTGTAAAGTCAAGTCAGATAGAAAAAATAAATTAAGCTATGATTATATACTATCACCTGTAATCTAGTCAATTGAGCTCATAATAAAGGCGCGGCCCCACCGCGGTGCACGGGGAGGCTACGCACGTGTATTAAGCTTCGCTTTGTAAGAAAATGTATGTGGTTGTGTCCACTGCAACCCACGGAGAGGCTACGCATGAATTAGCGTCATTGATACATGCGTGGCTTGCTCGAATAGGCGGTTACATAGCTCAACACGGTCGACGTGGGTCTACGTTTCCACTGAAGTACACGACTATGTACAGTTCGCTTATCGGTGTACAATCGCTTATTGTGTTATATCGTAGCCTCTCCGTGCGCTGTGCCACGCTAGTCATAGTCGTGGGTCATATTCGTGTACTCCAGTGGAAACGTAGACCCACGTGGCCAAACAAATTAATACACGCAGCTAAAATGCGCCGCGTGCCCGTGCACAGCATGCGCCGCGGTGGGACCGCGCCTTTATGATGATTTTTTTTTCCAGCGACTGATAGGCCTTAAGCTTGATTTGATAAAACTAAGTAAATTATTTCGTCGGTATCTATCACGGTGACTTAAGTAGACGCTTATTAATTACATCAGCTATAATATAGCTACTGTTCTTTAATGCAGTGGCCTCACAGAGCTCGGAAACAACGCGAAAGCGCATATACCCTATTCCAAAACTGGAAATAATTGTTGATTGGTGTCTTGTTAGTATCCAAATAGGGGATCGGACAAAAAAAAAACTAATTAGTCCGTCAGATAATTTTCCAAAAAATATCGACCACATATTTTTTCTTTTTTCACGTAAACAAAAAATGAAGACGATACAGTGCTTCGAAAACTCGTGTGACGTCATTTATGATAGTACCTTTTTTTTTTTTTTTTTTGGTGTGTGGAAAATCATCGAATGACCCCCCCCCCCCGCTCTTGGGCAGAGCGAAGGGGAGTGTCAGACTTCTACTGACTAAAAACCGAACCCATGTTCCCTCCCCGCCCTTGCGCCGAGGCCACGTCATCTAGTACAAAAGTCCGCGGCCATACATTTTGTACCTTCAAGTGACGTTTCAAGCCCCACTCTGTGATCTTTGACGCGCTTTATCTTCGTCAATTTTTATTGATTTGATATAACAAAAAACACGCATCCAATATTTTTCGATAATCTAACTGACGGACTAAACAGAATTCAATTTTTTTGAGTAAGTCCGATCCCCTAATAAATGAAACTTATTCTATGATCCTTTCCCTAGACCCTTTAGAGTGTACAAGCGTAATATGTTGAACACACCTCAATGTTTCCGCAGGACTTTCGTCATCTGGATGGTGTCGCTCGCAGTGATGTGGCAAGCCTTCCACTGGCAGCACCTCATTGGCTTTGCCGTCCTGATCTTCGGCATGTGCGAGTACAACGGCGTGATCCCGCGGTGCCGACGCGCCCCCACCGAACCTCTGGCTGACGACGCCGAGAGCCAGGTTGTCAACACCGAGGCTGAACGACTCGATACAGAGAATGAAGATCAATAGGTAAAGCATTCGTTACCAATTCCGTGTCCAAGACCTAATCGCTCGATTTACACGAGACATCAGGATTGGCCATAGAATTTGTAAACGGTTCAAGCGGAACAGCAGTGTAGCACTTACATGGGAACATTCTATTTTGATGAAGTTTATAAATGTCATATTTAATCATCCACCTTTTAACAAGCTGGGAGTGGGACAATAGATAATACTCTTTTTGGAAATTTCACTTCGGCAACATAATATATATGTGTGGGTGTAAGTAGTGAGTTTATTCAATGTCTCGCTGTGCTAAACGATAGCATGTAATGATGTGTTCTATACTCATGTGAATATTTATAATTATATAGAATGTGTGTAGAATATAATGAAAATGCAACTTTTTGAATCATTACAATTTTTATAAGTAAATACATAGGTATTATAGATACTGGTTGCATAGTTTTCATGTCCAATCAAATCAAACTATTTATACATAAATATTACACTTCTATTATATTTCAATAATTATATAATGGCTGTATAGTTTTATGAAAATGCAAAGTAAATGTTAAACCAGTGTCATATTTTTTCATGATCAATGAAGGTAAACTATAGAGCATATTATAAATATTACACTTCTGTTATGAATTGATTTATTTACGCAGTTATTGTTCTACTGATAAAAAGTTAATTCTTGACCTCTGTAAAGTACGAACGAAATCATTTTCATTGTCTCGAGATCTTGATATATTTTATGAGCCTATTGTCGTATGTAACAAATTAATATGTATGTTTTTATATACTGTATGTTCATTAAGTAATGTTCGATTGTAGATAGGATGATATTAGTCTGAAACAAATTGACTGGAGGGCACTTGTCCTGTTCGTAGACGACACTACTGATAATAAATTATACAAGCACTAACTGCATTTTTGCGATAATCATAAAATATGCATGTTAAAGACTCACAAATTCTAAATTTTACATAAAATAAAGTTACCATATTACTAACTTCATTTTGAAGTGAATTTCACGTAAAAATGCAGTCCAAATCACTCCTTTTTATATGAATGATTATATTAACAGCTCCACGGGCTGTATTGTTAGAAAACATAGTAGAAATATATAGAGTAGAAAAGATCAGATCTTAGCTCAACTCGTGTCATTATATATTAGAGTTAAATTATTATAATAACGTCGTTCACATTATCTGTAAGTTGACAAAAAAATCTAATTATAAATCAGATAGATTTCCAAAAAATATTGGAAACCGTTTTTTTTCTTTTTCATGTAAACAAACAATGGAGACGATACAGTGCTTTGAAAACTCGTGTGACGTCATATTGCATATTTTTTTTTAGCAGAAAGTGACGTCACAAGCTCACTCATAATCTTTGACGCGTTTTATCTTCGTACTTTTTTATTAATTTGATAAAACAAAAAACACGTATTCGATATTTTTCGATAATCTAACTGACGGACTAAACAGAATCATATTTTTTTAGTGAGGAATTAATGCCTATTGTATTAAGAGAATTAAGACGCTGTTCCATCGCTACACTACGCACGGATGCATAGTTTTATTACTGTATGGTGACATGCTTGGTCCGAGTTCGAATGCTGCAAGCCTTCGCAGCACAGTTTACGATCACAGACTTTATACAATTGGCGACAAGTTGGCTGTATTTGGTCCCGAGCTAGTGGTTCCTGGCAACCATAATGTCAACATCGCTTGCCCCCAATAGAAAACAAAGAAACATCGTTGTAGAGAACTGTGCGTAGCCATAGTTCACAATATCCGTGCTCAGTGTAGTGGAAAGGGACACACAATTCACGTGTGTCGCCTTTCTGCAACGAAATATCAAGCAAAAGTAATATTAAGATTGTTGTAATGGCCAAGCATATTGGTTAGGGAGCCAGCAAACAGCATATTAATATAAATAAAAAATTGTTCATTGAAATTTATTCAGGAAGTAAATTAATAGCTCGTCCAATATAATAGCGTATTTATTCAGAAGTATTTGGGCACTCGTTTATCTAAAGTTGGCTATAGGATGTCATCAAATCTAATCAAATAAACTTTTCATTGACTTGGTGCTATGACATTTTTACTTATTCTTATGATAAAATAATATTATAGAGAAATTGAATACCTTTATCGCACACAGTAGAAGATATTATAATTATAAATGTAAAACTACTAAAGACCTCGTATATATATGAATAAAAAGTAGACAATATTACGTATTTTAAAATCTACATTATACAAGATCGAAATCAAAATGGCTAACTAAACTGCTATGATGTGTCTTTAATCCTAATATCGTAGCACTTTTAAATGTACTAAAGCAAAGCTCCCTAACCATAATATAGTGACATATAAATAAACAACCTTAATAATATAAATTCACCAAATCACTTTATAGTAGTAATGTATGTAGATAGATCATAGAAATTCATTCCATTGTATGTTTAGAATATGTATGTAGTAGGGATAAAGTGATATTGACTTACCACGCTCCAATTGAACGCCGGTTATTCACAAAATCTGCTGCTGTTCAATACAAAAGTGTATGATCAAAATGTATGGGACAGCTCGCTAAAATCCTTGGTAAAAGTTCGTGAGACGAAACACAGAGGTTAAGCAAGACACCGTAGTATAAAAAGTTCTTGACAACAATTTAAAAGCAATATAAAAGATGATTTAAGTGAAATTTAATAAAAATAAAAAATATCTCTACATCCCGTAAACGATCAAATACATTGCGATTTCACGTATTTTTCATAAATACTACAATAATGATCAAAATAAACTGAGTAGTCTGTGTTGCTGACTATCTCGTGGAGAGTACCTGTGTTACCGAAGTACTTCACCCTATAAGAGGAAATCTCTGGACAGCGCAAACTCACGTGGACTCCTATGACAAAGAGGTGTTTATTAAAAGAGCCATGTCTAGTCACGGCGGCTGCAGTTTAGTATTAAGAATTCCTTCCTTGGCCGACTTGTATCCTGTCAGATACCTTCTGTCTTGCCATACATGAACGGCAATTTATTTGATCGTTTGCGGTACATAACGCGACTACAGTCCTGCACATTAAGAATGTGCTATAATTATAAGCAATATAAAAATAAATACTTACTATTAAACAATGAAATGTATACTATCGAAAGTTATATCTATTTTATTGTGTTACAAGTTGAATTTACATATTTTGTATTAAGTTTTCACTCATTTATTGTTACGTAAGGCAAAGTATCAGTTTTTTCACAATTTTGTTACTCTATAATTTTCTTTTATCGCTGTTACAATCACAGTGATCAATAAGTTTACTGTTCAGCTATTGACAATTTGTCTATATAACAATGACCTTTAAACCTGGACTCCACCAAAGCGGAGACGAGTGGAGCTGAGAGAAGACCTGCGGACATCGATTGGGGAACCTATGTCAGTGTCCTTTGCAAACCAGAATTCTCTAAGATTCACAAGACAGATCATGTGATAGGTCAAGTCATGCACATCTCCGCTCCGCTTTTATACGCATTAATTGAGTCCAGGCCCAAGTTTCTGAAAGAGTTACAGTTAAACTTTAAAAGATCTGTGCAGTCATAATTGCAAAAGTCACACCGATTCTCTAAGTCCGTGCTAAACCCATTGCATGCCACATCAGTTTCTAAAGCTTGTGCCAAACTACAAAACTAGAAGACGAAATATTTGATTTTATAGTGTAATCGATTTTTAGAACGTTGCATCCAGTAAATAGCCATGATAAATTAAAATTAGGACGTCCAACGGTTTTTTGGTTTATCGCTAAAAATGTTTCCGCTGCGGTATAATTAAATTAAAACCCGGGCGGAATATTCGATTACAGTGGACTTAGCCAACCAATAAGGGTATATACATTATAGCTGTGTCTAAATGGACATCGTTAACCTATGTTTGGACTTCCTAATGTTCCGGAGATATCCAAGATTCCGTTACAGTTACGTTTGGCTGATTGCTGGATCTATCTTATGAGTGAGTGCCTCATTTGAGCAAAAACTGATTTCGAAATGTCCCTTTTAAAAGCTGTTTAAACAGAAGTTATTCAAGTTGACTCTTGACGTTTGTTAAAAAACCTTAAAAGTGCCTCCAGTGCCTCCAAAGTTGCATTAAATATATATTGAATAATAAAATTTATTAATGAATTACGAAGCTGTTTAAGTTTCACCAACCTCGACATTATTTGATCGTTGATTATAAGAAAAACACCAATTATCTAGATATACCTACTAATTTATAAGACGTTTAGTTGTAATATCCGCCAGCCTGTAAAATTTCATCGCAATACACACAATAGTTAAATACATGAAATTAAAAAACCATAATGCAAGTGCAATTATAACGTGTTTAACTAATCAAGTCTGAAAAGTTATAAAGAAGAGAAATCTAACATTTACAAAATTCTACCCTCATTGGTGTGACGTGCGGTAAAATTGCTCACTATTAAACTTTACATGTAAGAGAAATTGTTTTTATCATTTACCTTTTTTAACATCTTTATAGTCCGGTCAAATTAGACCAAAAAATAGGGGTAAGGTTACATTAATTCCCACGCGGCTGAAATTTGGTAGGATTGTTCAAAACACCATTACAAATGATATGTAAAAAGTCCCCAGCGATCCGACACTTGGAAAAAAAGTTATTCGAGGTCAAAGGTCACAAAAATGGGGTTTTCGCGATTTTTAGCAAAACGGTTTTTATCATAAAAGCAAAGCCAAAATTTTAGATCAGATAAAAATGTCTTAACACGTATATATCTACGATCCACCGTTTTTGAGATATAACAATTCAAAAAGTTGTTACCGTCACGCTTCTTATTAATATGTACACCACGCACCACCTAAATAAACTACGTGCTTCTAAGACTACACCTCTTACAACTTTTTGCACATTTTTATAGATTTTTATCTGATCTATAATTTTGGTCTTTGCAAATTTTATGATAAAACTTACCGTTTTTCTGAAAATCTCGAAAAACCCATTTTTGTGACATTTGACCTCGAATAACTTTTTTTCCAAGTGTCGGATCGCTGGGGACTTTTTACATAATATCATTTATAAAGGTGTTTTGAACAATCCTACCAAATTTCAGCCGGGTGGGAATTAATGTAACCTGGGATGTCTAAATTGACCGGACTATTAAGAAAACTTAACAGCTAACAAACTACTAAAAATAGGGCGTTCTGAATGTAAAAAGGAAGAGTGAACAACTCAGCGCTGCTCACGATATAGAAACAATATAACAACAATTTCCCCACGAAATCTATTATAAATGCTTGTATTTTAGAATGTTATTAAGATATATATATTAAGTATAATATACTTTTTTATCGTCAACTTGAGAAAACTACCATGTTCGTCCAACATTTTTTGAAATCGTAAACCATTGAACAGTTAAGTATAACTCTCAGAATGTCGTTCTAACCTCCACTAAAGATTTGTCGACGATTTTTTTACCGTCTTATATTCATTAAGTATGTATATTTTAAAAGGTTTATATAAGTCGGCTTGTTATTTAAAAGAACATTAGAAGGCATTTAAAGCTTAGCACTTTGCCAAGTCAAAATATCATTTTTTTTGTATGCACGAAATTACAAAGTTATATACAGAGGCGGGTTGTGGGCACTCAAACTGTTTGACTGTTCGTCCATACGTTGGGTGCTTAGCACCGAAGGTGTAAATTAATAATTACGATGAACCTTGTTTCGTCCTGCCTGAGCATCAAAAGCTGCTTTTTGCGAATGTTAAAATGAGCTAAAGCCACTGTTTCTACTGATGCCGTAGCTCTTAGCGATGGTCTTTCAAAGCCGAAGCCGACTTGTAAAAATCCCTAATATCCCTATGGCAAAATTTGACTGAATATGTCTATTATGACCTGTATTTAATTGAATGTGCTATTAATGTAATAAAATGTTTTTAAGAAATGAGTCGTTTGTTTGAAATATAAATCAGGAACTTCTAAAAATACATTTGTTTTAGTGAATGGCATCTCTTCGGTCAACCTAGGTTTGCGAAAGCTTAACCTACTACTATCTTGTGTGTATCTTGAGTGTAAGGCCTCCAGCCAGTGGGTTTAAAGTTACAACTCGTCTATAAAATGTTGCTTCTATCTGTAGTCAATTTTATTACAAGCGTTGTCAGAAATCTCATGTTTGCTTTGCATGGGCGCCTACATCGTTTGATATGTACTGATTTTAAAAGACGGTAAGTTAAGGCAGTTCTCACCCTAACTCATGTTAGAGTACTTACTTAACAGCTCAACCAGCCCCTGAGTGCTAAAAAAAAATAGATTAAATGTTATGTACGGGTAATCTCTCGCCGGAGCATTCTTGGTATGGATGGAACTGGATCTTTTCTTTATATATATCATGATTTAAAAAATAAATTTATTACAAAAATTGGTCTGTTTTAATTATTGAATACCTTTAAACGAGCATTTCTTGTACATTTCCTAAACTAATATTATAAAGAGGCAAGATTAGTTTGTTTGTTCTGATTTAACTCAAAAACGACTCACGGACTCACCCGATTTTAAAAATTATTTCACCGAGTAACATAGGCTATATTTATTTCCATAAATAATTAGGGATCCCTACTAAAACTTAAGTAATGTACGCAGGATGTAAAAAAAAGTCAAAAAATGTATTTCATCACATGCGCTGCAAAAGCTATTGATGATAAAACAGCAATATTGAACTGTAGGTAATCACCAGCCAGATCAATAACTATAAAAAAGTCCGCTATAGCGTTATTATAGCTATCCCCGACGCATAATAACCCACAACAACTGCTTTTACTATTAAGGTGGATGTTCACAGTAGCCCGCGAAATTCAAATTTTCTTACTTTCTTGAATTTCGCGGGCTACCCTGGAACATCAACCTTAATTATTAAATAAGTGAGGTTGTACAGGAGTACTACCTACCTAATCTCTGGATCTACTAGGTAAACCCCACTATGTTGGAGTCAAGTATTCCAGTCTAACCGGATGCAGAATTTTACATGGAGCGATTGCCTATCTGACCTCCACAACCCAATTGGTACTGGATCATCATCAGCCTATAATGTTCCCACTGCAGGGACTCAGGCCTCCTCTCTAGGAGAGGGATGGGCTATAATCCACCACGCGGGCCCAGTGCGGATTGGTAGATGTCACATATCTTCGAATTTTTTGGTTCAAAGACATGCCGGTTTCCTCACGATGTTTTCCTTCACCGTTTTGAGAACAGTGGTGATGAAATAAATTACACAAAGTAATGTGCCTGACTGGGTTCGAACCCACGACTCACTGTTCGTAAGTCGGGGCCACCACCACTGGGCCACCACTGCTCTCTATTGGTACTGGATACCTAATGTAAATGTAGCCCCTTGGTAAGTTGTCAGACTTTCAGGCCACTGACTACCTGTAACGTAACGACTGTCAAAGATGTACAAAATGGCTTACGTGCTTTTTTGAGGCACGTAAAGCTATCACTACATTTGGTTTCAAACTGAGTACAAAAAGAGAACATACTTTTTGTACCTACTCACTTTGAAAACAAACGACCATTATAAAATATTCAAAGTTATTCGCAAGTATTTTTATTGAATCAGTTATTATAACAAACTTAATATAATATTCTCTTGAGGTCGTTTTGGAAAGACCATCACTCGAAGATATATAAAGGACAGACGCCATCACATCAAAATACCTACTACAATTTTCTTTACTTGATAGATTTTCTTTCAACTTTTTCTTTATGAGGTTGTTAAAGGCTGATTGAGGAAATTTAACAATTTTGGGGAGTTTCAAGTGTAACAAAGGCGGATGTACATTACACGAGAACATAGGTTCCTAATACTTACGAAAAAATAATGCATAAAACTACAATGTTCTAATAATAATATTATTATGTATTTGATGAAATTGTGAACATTTTTGCTTGCAATTTGAAAGCAAGAAGCACTGCAAATCGGCATCCACTGGCACGCCACGGGCACGTGTTCTGTTACATATGTTAAAATTTCGTCAAATAAGTAGATTTCAAACAACAGCGTAACACATGTTACGCATGCAAGCGTAGTATTAGTGAAACTTGAGTTAAATATTGAGCTATCAATAAAGTATACCAAATGTTGTACCCAACGTTACCTTTAAATATAACGTTGGGTACTATGTCAGGCTTTATCCTTGTCCAGCTGTTTGGGTTTCTCTCCTGCAGCTAAAACAAGATACATCAAATTATCCACACTCATAATACAAGAACACGCTTAATTGCTATCCCTAGAAAATAAGAAACTTCATCTTAATTTAACCTGTACCTATCTATCCTATACCTGTGTAGATATACGTAACGTGTAACGGTGATTCAGACGCACGTATAAATTATGGTGTTCTGGGGGTCTAAAACGGCCACTTTGGCAGATCATAATATGAATTGCGTTAAAAAGCGTAAAATGGACCTTTCATTATAATAACTGCGTCTGTAACAATTTAGTAAAATACATCATAATAGGAAAATAATATGAATTGCGTTAACATTCGTAAAAATAGTCACAGACGCAGTTTTTATTAAGAAAGGTCCATTTTACGCTTTTTAACGCAATTCATATTATGATCTGCCATAGTGGCCGTTTTAGACCCCCAGGTCACTATTGGATGTGGCCTATTCTTATCTTCTCTTACCTTCGAAATTGTGATACAAGTGTTCCATAGCAGTACAGTACCTACATAATTACTTATAGTCTTTCAACAAGCCTTATGAGGAACACAGAATTGTCTTAAAGATACAGCCTCCAGACAGATATCAACATGTCATTTCTTTTTAAACATGGCTTTTTTCTTTTGTATTGATGGTACGACTTGCAGGTTAAACTTAGGTACTTAATTAGGTAGAAACTCTCACTCTACACCTACAGACTTATTGCATTTGTTGGGGCAAGTATGTGATTCGGTGAGGTTTAATTCGGTATAAACTGTATTTTAAAATTATTCAAATGTGCGTAGCCTGAGGTTGCCGTGATGTGTAAATTTTTTTGGATCAAAATTAAATCTAAGTAACAACTTAGATGAAACAGTGCGGTGCGCCTAGTCTTTTTGAATAGCAAAGCGCGACACACACTGCACGTCTCCACACTTATCGCAGGCGTAAATACTTGTAGTTTCGAATATTTACCTTATTACCTATGCCCTTTAGAAAGACTAAAATCCCAAGTTTATTTAGGCAGCTGACGTATTTTTGCTTCATATCATGCATTTGACAATTTTTGAAGGTTTAGGTACAAGTTTTCGCGTGGTATTAAATTGTTTTTTTTTTTAATTTTGTTTTAACCAGCTAAGGCATCTTTGGTTTCCTCCATTAGTGCGGCAGCCGACCTTCATTTGAATGACCAGTGCTTAAACAACTACTACAAAACAATTTCTTTCGGTATGGTAAGTACCTACATAAATTATTGCTCGCAAAAATAGCAAGCAGACTTTCGTAATACTAGGAGGGAAAGTAACTCACGCAACATTTCTCCATTGAACCAATAGAAGTATCGGATGGTAGACGTTCCCCGTTTCATAGCGGCTTCCTTATGTTGACCCTTAAGGGATTTTCGAAGAATTGCCGCAGCTATGTTAGAATAATTGACATAACTGAAATAATACAAAGAATCTATTAAAATGAGTAGGTAACTGAGAAACTTGGAAATGGGTTTTGCGTTCGCAAATCCTATCTCATCTATCATACAGACCTACAACTTGACATTGACCGGCCAATTGCGAAAAAACGTAAGAAAATTCGAATTTCGCGGGCTACCGTGGTACGTAAACACAACACTACGACAGATCGGACGATAAAACAACCATACGATCCGTCATTTTTACTGTATAGTGTAAAAGCCACCTGCGCAGTGAGAGTGAAAGTGAGTTCTGCGCAGGTGGCTACTCCTGTGCTACTGGTATATTTCGCCCGCAAAATTACTAAACAACGGATTTCCACTAGGACATAAGAACATCGCTGGAGTTCTCATCGGGACGGTTCGAGGCCATCGGGTTCGGGTTGCCTTCGGGTTATTATTATAATGCTAAAACGTTTCCATTCTTCGTACGAGTACGACGCGTGATTATTTAACTTTCGTTTATAAATGAGGAATTATGTAAACACTTTCGTGTAGGTAGCTAGAATAAAGTCGGTACAGGCTATGCTTTATGAACCTCATCCGATAAGTTTTGGGGTATTTTTGCAATATAGGTAGGTACGGTCAGCTTCAGAAGTAGGTATATTAACATTACTTTACTAAGTTTCGAAGCTGTTTTTTTTTATAAAAACTTGTTAGATTTTACTCGTTACTAGGTACATGTTATTGGAGTGTAAGGAATTTTTAACGAACAATCTTCTGAAACATTAAAAATAATAGCTAGAGTTCTGTACATAAAATAAATAAAATTTCCGAAATGTTCAGCTACTTCTGATGCTGACCGTACCTACATTTTACAATATTATAGATTCAAATCTAGGCAAATTTGGTCCAGTTTGCAAATGAAGTGTCGGGTTTGATCTAAGAGCAGAGTCGAAATAGGTGTTATTAGGTTTCCAAACATAAATGTCTTAATTATAGCCGGGAGTATAAATCCGCGTCCGTGTATTGTTGGTATGTAATAGGTACCTACGTCCCCATTTACATCGGACTTCATCTTAATTGGTGAATTAATATGGGTGTTACAAGAACCTATTTATAACACTTCCGGAATTACAGACAGGTTTGATGAGTTCACGTTATCAAAACTTTATTAAGTGCAATGGATAAAAAAACCACAATAAAGATGAAACCTTATTAGGTACTTAAACTATGTAGGTACTTAAACTACTAAAAATAAATTATTTGGCGGAATAAAATTTACATCGGGTAGGTACCTAGAGCACAAACAATGTTTTAACTATTATAATAGGTCATGTTATGGTATCTCCAGTGAAGATGCTTTGTTTCATCCAAATAATTATGTTGATCCGTCACGGCACAAACTTATACAAATCGAGTCGTATCGTGTAAAATACAAGAGGGTGGACCTTCCGCGATACAACACATTCATAATATTTAAATGTGTGCACCGCCAGTTTCAACATGGCCGCCGTCAATACACTTCAGGCGCATGAAAATAGACGAATGACTCTTTATAAACTTGTTTAAGACGATGACAATAGCTATTGACTTCTGATGTTTCAGTATTTTTGGACACGCCCACAATTTTTCAGTGAATTTTTCCGATACCCTAGCGCCATACTACCAAGTAAGAAACAAATAGTCCAGGATCCGCGGTCCATTTTTGCACTTGATTACTATCAAGCTAATTTTGATGAGACGGCGAGACGCCCAACAATTTCCTGCACGAAACTCTCGAATTCTCGATTGTGGTAAGTAATAGGGGTAGCAGGGATAAAATATGTTGGTTTGATGATTCTCAAAAGTGTTAAGTACAAACACTTTTGAGAATCATCAGCTGGTTTTTTTTTTGTTAAATCTGATGATAATTATCTAAATTATTTGAAAAAATATTTGTCCTACAAAATGTATGGTTTGATCAAAGAGTCCCCTTCCTTCCTTCCAATATGTATCGATAACGAAGTCATTAAAAATGATTACTTACTAACTGGGTTTTGGGGATTGGATATTTTCTATTAAACCCACTCTTTACAAGTTGCCTACAAGATTCTAAAAATTATATTAAGTGTTTGGCACTTACTCCACGCACCATCAATACTCCTGTACATCATAAACAACAGGCTAATACACTTTCTGGAGCCACAAATTCCAGAAGAGCAAGCAGGTTTTGTTAAAGGCAAAGACACGCGGGAACAAATCCTGAACGTTCGCCAAATTATAGAGAAAAGTCGGGAATTTAACAGCCCTGTATTGATATGTTTCATAGATTATACCAAAGCATTTGATTGCGTGGAGTGGGGCAAGCTGTGGGGGGTTCTTAAAGACATGGGAACGCCTCAACATCTTATTGACATAGTCCGATGCCTCTACCTACACATCAACAACCGCTCTTTCGGCAAAATAGACACCGACTGTTCAAATGCGTTATAAGGCAGGGATGCATCCTCTCACCTCTGCTCTTCAATATGTACGAAGAGTAATATCATTCAAGACTCTTTAGGGCTGGGACAAGGGGTTTACTGTTGGTGGAAAGTGGATTTCCAATCTGAGGTACACTGATGACACCGTTCTCCTTGCTACAACATTTGGCAACATGAAAGAGATACGGCACAGATTGGAAGTGGAAAGTGGCAAAGTAGGGTTTGCAATAAATAGGCAGAAAACCAAGCTTATGGTGGTAGATCGTGCGGGAAACCTATAACATCTAAGGCATCTATACTGTGGACAGCTTCGATTAACTGGGCTCCAATATAAGTAATGAAGGTAGCTGCGTCACAGAAATAAAACGGCGGATAGCCATGGCTAAAGATGCTATATTACGCCCCCGGAACATCTGGGAAAAACGTGGTATAAGTTTTAAAACGAAGGCCCGTTTGGTCAGAGCACTAGTTTTCCTGATTTTCCTCCATAGAGTTAATAATAATAATAATAATATTTATTTATTTTCAGGCTACTTTGGCCCATAGATAAATACCTTACAGACCTTAGTAAACAAAACCTTAAAACTATATTAGTATCACTACAGTTGCACTACGTCACTGTGCGATCATGTGGCACTTGCCCGCGGAAGCGTCGAAACACCACCCCCTGCGGCCAAAAGTCCTCTTCCAAGACGAGGTGCAGGTAGCATGTCGGTACTCGCACCACAAACGCCTTAAAGTTGACGTTGCGGCGCGACTCGAGCAGCTGCACTCTCGCCACGTACTTGATCTTCTGGCGCACGTACTCCACGATGTCCTCCGTCGTAGTGGTGTAATGTAGACGGGAGAGGTACAAAGGAGTGTTCGGCTTTGCGGCACGAATATGCACATTGGGCTCCGATGGAGCCGTGCCGCAGCGGTTCTTGATGGTTCGCTGACGGCGCTTCCTCCTCAACACCGTCACGAAACCATCATCAGCCTGGATCGGTTCCTTTTCAGGCACAGGCTTCTCGGAAGGAGCATTTTTCCCCACAAGTTAAGACATGGACAATCCAAACAAGAGTAAGACAGAGGATAGACGCATTCGAAATGTGGTGTTTTAGGCGGATTCTCCGAATTCCATGGACGGCCAAACGCACAAATGTGTCTATCCTTTACCAACTCGATATCAAGACTCGATTGTCAACAGTTTGCCTACAGCGTATTTTGTCTTATTTCGGCCACATAATGCAAAGAGGAGATAGCAGCCTTGAAAAGCTGGTCATTGTTGGCAATACCGAAGGCAAGCGACCGCGAGGTTCCAAACGATTGGCTTTGAGAAAAAAATGTTTGTGGAACCTCAATGTCATTTTTAAAGACCTGTCTAATGTCTATAGACACCCCACACGTAGGTATAGGTTTGATGAAAAAAAAAATATAGTTTCAGTTCCATGTATGGGGCGACCCCCTAAATCCTTTTTTTTATTTTTGTATAATAATCGTAAAGCGGTTCACAGAATACTTGTAGAGTTTCAACTGTGTAGTCTCAATAGTTTCCGAATGAAGTGGCTGTGACATACGGGTGGACAGACGGACAAACAGACATGACGAATATATAAGGGTTCCGTTTTTTGCCATTCGGCTACGGACCCCTAAAAAACAGCTGGTTTGTAGTAATTTTTGATGAGCTCGTTATCAATACATGTTGGATTTAGATAAAGATCATCAGATAAAAATAAAATTGTTAGTAATAGATTTTTGAAAATCATCAAATAAATAATTATAATAATATATAATCAATATATATTTTATCCCTGCTGCCCCTATTACCTACCACAATCGAGAGTTTTCGTATAGGGTAATGTTGGCTCACGGAAAATTAGCTTGATAGTAATCAAGTGAAAAAATGTACCGTGGATCCTGGACTAACATTGAGACGCGGTCAATAATAATTTATAGATGAACGGATAGCTGTCAGTGGGGCGCAAAGTGACATACGTCCGTCTAGCACCGCGCCTAAGCGCTCACTGTCGGATTGCATACGTAAGAAAGAGAGCGCGATGACGCAACGCTCGAACTTCTTACAAACCATATAATGATTAATTATAAAATAATAATTTATTAAATAATCAAAAATTAAAAACAACCAAATTTTGTATTTAAATATGATACGTTATTGTTATAAATTTTACCAACGTACGTTCATCAGTAATACAGATATTTTTGTTGGAAGATCATTTTAAGAGGTTAGTTTACCATTTTTTTGTATCGAGAAAACTTTTCAAAAACGTGTTTTGAAAACAACGAAATTATCAGAAATATGTTCAAGATTAACATATATTTTTTCCGCCGTGTCAAACTGTATAGATTTGGCTAAAAAATTGTTCAATACAAGCCTATTTGGCTCTTGTCAGCGCCTTAAGAAGCTAATTTTACAAGGGTAGCTTACCTCGTACCTGAAACTGATGTCTTTAAAAATAAAAGATCTAACCGCAAAAATTAGCACTTTGAGAATGATTGGTCTGTCTTTTATCACAAATTAGGCATAATCTTTAGTACCTTTAGGTGTTTCCTGTTTTTATTACCTGCATAAAATATTTTGAGGTTAATAAAGCAATGTTTCTCATTCAAACTTCAGAGAAACTCGTAGAAACAATAAGACGCTACTAACTTCAAATCTACAATCCCTACGGCTAGGTTTTTATGGCCTGCAGTGTAATTTACTGTGAACGTGTGAAATCCCCTGGCAATTTGCAGAGAGTAGATATTAAAAGAGAGTGATATGTCAATAGAGAAATGCTAAAACGGAGGAGATGAGTAATAGTTTCGCACGACTTCATCGCCGCTTCACTATACACATTCACGTATTGTGTGCTCAGACCAAGAAAAAAAGAAAGACGGCGCGCCGCGAACACCAACAGTGAAGCCACAAAACCACACGCCTATAGCAAGTAAACATACAAGCTCACGCACACACCTACACTAAAACCACACGCATTTCTCCTAGAACGTCACGACTTCACGAGACATTGTCTACACACATAGATAAAAAGTTGGCTTCACTTTTGATGTTCGTGGTGCGTCGTCTTCCTTTTTTTGTTGGTCTGAGATTGTGTGTCTGTGTGTTACAAATAGGAACCCCCCGAGTTAATCTTGCGTAGGGTTCCCACATCTATACAAAAGTTTTCCGGAAGAAATGCCGGACATTCAAAGAAAATTTCAGACATTTTATTACGTTGAAGTTGCTGTAATTTGACTTTTCCCAAACGTATATAAATAATAGTGAAAGATTTGTTGCTTATCACTGCCAAGTGTTATCAAGTATAAATCTACTCGCATCTTAATTATATGTTACTAGCGACCCGACCCGGCTTCGCACGGAAGCATTTAATCTACACATAAACCTTCCTCTTGAATCACTATCTGCTTATAAAAACCTCATCAAAATCCGTTGCGAGTCTAAAAGATCTAAGCATACAGACAGACAACAGGAAGCGACTTTGTTTTATACTATGTAGTGATTTAATTTTATCATAGGTTGTGGTATACTGTTCCTATGTATGGCAGCCCTACCCTCGCAACACACACTGCTCCGCAAATTAAAATGTAATCAGACAAAATAGCTATCTCTCTGTCTGTCTTACAGAGGACTGGAATATCCCTGTCTTCTTTCTACTTTTATGACGTCAGTGATGTGTCAATGTGTGCTACGGGCAATTTTATTGTTGTAGGGATATTCTCTTGTGAACGTATGTTACCCTGGTACCCAACTGCGTCATGTGAGCACTCCGCGCTCTCTGCGGAGCGAATGCTCACATCGCGGAGCAAACGTACCGCACAGCTTCGGGTGACAGATCTCGACAATAAGCGCAGAGTTCATCGACGTATGGCTGACTTGCCCTATGTTGAAATCAGTTTGAATATTTTCTACTTACTAGGTACTTTTTTATGTACTTAGCGGGAGATCCGCTGACGCAACGACGCTCTACTTTTGAGAGGTTTTTTGTGTCGGGGTTTCTTATTTATGAAACTATTTTAAAATGTTTTATTTTAATTGTCTTTCACGCTTTTAAACTTAAATATTAATTAACGCTACCATCGACTCTATCAATAAAAGTTGTCTTTATCAGAATTGCAAAGACTGAGAAACAGTCTTCTAAATATGCTGCCGATGGCAGCTATGCGAACTCTGCTCCGCGAGTTTGGGAGATAGCGGGTCGCCTTCAGGAGCTATGATACCACAGGCAGCCACAGACACACGTACAGCTGGTAATTATGACAGTTGTGGCCGCAAGCGCGAAAGCGAGCGCGGGGTCCTGGGTGCGATTTGGCTTTTTTTGCTTTACTTTTTTGCTTTTTTTTTGGGGCTTTTTCATTCATCCCGAATTTCTTAGCCACGGACAATATTGTCTGGACTTGTGTTGATGGCAATAGACTCGACCACAATTACATGGAGCTTTTATAACATAACCGGTGCAATGTGGGTGTAGGTACTGTTAGGTACATTTCTGTCTAACTAAACCTTCGCGGACTACACAAGCGTGATGTTGTGTCACGGAGAGGGGTCCATATTGGCTCACCTAAAGTTCTTTACCCGAAATTGCTCTTCCTAATGATTTGTAATCCGAATGATCACTCTTCCTAAAATTTTTCATCCTAAAGTTTTCATTCAATACTATTTGTAGTGCTACCGGCGATGTTCATAACACTCATGTTTCCGAAAATTGTAATTAAGTAATAATATCATTATTGTAATAGTACATTATGATATAAGTGCGGTAAGTTGAAAATTACAGCCGAGGCGATATTGCTAGCCCGAGCCGTAGGCGAGGGCTACAAGAGAGCAGAGGCTGTAATTATCAAAGCGCACGTATGTCATACGACGTTTTATAACACATTTGCGAGGAAATAAAGTAAATTAATATTTTGTTTCTGTTACAGATGTAATTTACTGTCAAAATGAATTAAATTAAAGAATTAAATGTTTATTTTTTATATTTTATCTCCCAAAGTTAATTTTATTCATAAAATATTGACCACTTTTCTGACATAAAAACTTTTTGATTTGCTTTCTTTGCTTTTTTTTTCTTAAGATTTAAAAAAGTACCGTTGGTTTTAGACGGAGCATGATAAACCGTACGTGTTACCTTATTAGAAAGAAATTCGTGCGTTTTACTTTACGATTACGCACAAGTACGTAATGACATACATTACGATATTGAAATTGGTGAAATAAGAGGCCCTTTACGAGCAAATGTGTTATAATAGTGCATTATGATATAAGTGCGGTAAGTTGAAAATTACAGCCGAGGCGATATTGCTAGCCCGAGCCGTAGGCGAGTGCTACAAGAGAGCAGAGGCTGTAATAGGGGTCGGACAAAAAAAAAACTAATTAGTCCGTCAGATAGATTTCCAAAAATTATTGGACACGTATTTTTTCTTTTTTCACGTAAACTTAAAATGAAGACGATACAGTGCTTCGAAAACTCGTGTGACGTCATATGATAGTACATTTTGACGACACAAGTGACGTTTCAAGCCCCACTCCAAGATCTTTGACGCGTTTTATCATCGTAATTTTTTATTGATTTGTTAAAACAAAAAACACGTATTCAATATTTTTCGATAATCTAACTTACGGACTAAACAGAATCATATTATTTTGACCCAGTCCGATCCCCTATTATCAAAGCGCACGTATGTCATACGACGTTTTATAACACATTTGCGAGGAAATAAATAAAACTCGGACTTTCTTAAACGAATAAATCTTTTATTTGTTCACAAATTAGCGATGCGCGGGCATCAGTGCTTTTTTTTTAAGGCAACGGTACAAAAACAGCCAGTATTACTAATAAAGTAAATTAATATTTTTTTGTTTCTGTTACAGATGTAATTTACTGTCAAAATGAATTAAATTAAAGAATTAAATGTTTATTTTTTATATTTTATCTCCCAAAGTTAATTTTATTCATAAAATATTGACCACTTTTCTGACATAAAAACTTTTTGATTTGCTTTTTTTTTCTTAAGATTTAAAAAAGTACCGTTGGTTTTAGACGGAGCATGATAAACCGTACGTGTTACCTTATTAGAAAGAAACTCGTGCGTTTTACTTTACGATTACGCACAAGTACGTAATGACATACATTACGATATTGAAATTGGTGAAATAAGAGGCCCTTTACGAGCAAATGTGTTATAAATATATTTAAACTCCTACTGTTTTTCATCCTAACGCTTTTATCCCTAAACAAGATAATTTTGTCTAAAAAACCAACTGTTTCTATTAGAATGATTAAAGGTCGTTTCACTGATTTTTGTCTTAAATGAATGAAATTCAGGTCAGAGTGTCGTCTTGGGGGCACTATGAAAAAAATACTTAGAAAAATTTCGCGACCAATTTCGAGGTAGTCTAAAAGTTATGAACATTAGAGACAGAGTAGTTAGGAATTCTGATTATTATGATGAAAAATGTTAGGAAGAAGAACATTTTCGGATTTCCAAATTATCGGAGTTGAAAGAGGTGAACTTTGGCGCACCCCACGGAGGGTGATGAATATTATAATCGTCGATGGGTAGAGATGGAGAAAAATACTTAGAAAGACCAAAGAAAGTATTGTTGAATGAATAGAAAAAAGTTATTAAGTAATATGTAGGTACCTATACTTACAGCTAAAATCGATAGACTTTGATGTAGGTTTAGTATAAGAGAGAATGGAAATAAAAATCTGTGTCGCCAAACAAGATGGAACAACGCCAAATAAAACAAGAAAAGAACATTTCATCATCTTGCATTCTTGCTGCCCTTATCCCATTCCATTTGAGGTCGGGGCAACACGTTTTCTTTTCGTTTTATTTTTCCCTGTTAGACGTCACGGTGGCATTTACTCCTTTCTCTTTCATATCATTCCTCACACAATACATTCATCTTTTATTTAGCCTTAGATTCCAATGGTACCTCCTTCCTACTTCTGTTCTCCTGGTAGTTTGTGGGACTTTACTACCTATCCTTTTTTCCCGGGAAACCTGCCATTTCGCAATTCGGGTTAGGTTAGGAAGGATACATCGGGTCAGGGGGTCTACTCGCTAAGCACCAAATCCGTAAATACGGCCGTATAAACGGGCTTTTTTGCTCTACGCCGTAAATGTGTGTAAACCCTACTCTCTAGTGATCACGGACCAATGACTTTCGAACGGAGTCATAGACAAGATTAGTTTGGATTAACGAACGAATGATAAAAGTCGTTAGTTTTGCTTTATTCTTTCGGTTGATTCCCGGTTTTCTTACTTCGTGGTTTTCAAGCATTTAAATTAAAAATATCATTGGTATTGTTAGAAAAAGACTGCATTTGCACAAAATATTTATTATAATGTCTTTTTAGACATAATTTAAATATATTTGTCCGGGTTAAAGCTGTAACCTCTGCCTTCTTTGTATTTGATTGAAGGATACCGATTTGTCAATGGAAATGTCAAAATGTCAGTTTTTTATTTACAATAAATAATAAACAATTTGCATTATTAAGGACGCGTTCTCATTTTCTACAAATGTAAGTGGTTTTTAGGTACCATTTTAACGTATAGTATAAGCAATCACAAATGTGAAGATATCGTGGTCTTAATTTAAAGATAATTTATTCATCTCCAGATTGCCATCAAAAGAATTGTATGACTTCATACAAAAATTTCGCACAAATACGTTTTTCCCATCACAATAATCGCAGAAAATGTAAAAAAGTAGGGTCCGAATAGGTACCATTTTAGGTAGATTTACAGCATATTATAACTCCAAAATTATAATGAATTGCGGTAGGTACATATAGTCCTTTAGATGTTCCGATATTTTTTTTGTATTTAAAACATTGTATTTTTCAAATTATTACCTACAATAAAAACACTTGTCAATTTCTTCATACATTTTGCTCTCGGGATAATTGAAATGCAAAATTTAGTCTGCGCTCGGCCGCCGTCGTGAGTGGACCTATGTCGGATTTTACCAGAAATTCGTGTTGAAAAAGATCGCTGTACGTACACAAAATATTTGACTGACCAAACATGATACTTTACGTATTTTGTAGGCACTACGGACAACCAAGATTTTAGTCATCGTTTTTTTTTATTTAGAAGTAAAATCACATAACGCTCCCTTTGGGATTCGCCACAGTCGGGTAGAAAGGGATTATAATAATTCGAATTTCGTTTCGAACTTGATGGAGTGACCTCATGATATACTGGAACTAATAAACGAGTTGAGCTAGGTATGCCGTGTTTGGGCTCGTTTAGTTAGTTACTTTGAGATCTTACCTCCGGACTCCATGGAGTGACCTGAAGGTATACTTTGAAGACTTTTACTGGAACTAATAAACGAGTTGAGCTAGGTATGCCGTGTTTGGGCTCGTTTTGTTAGTTACTTTGAGATCTTACCTCCGGACTCCATGGAGTGACCTGAAGGTATACTTTGAAGACTTTTACTGGAACTAATAAACGAGTTGAGCTAGGTATGCCGTGTTTGGGCTCGTTTTGTTAGTTACTTTGAGATCTTACCTCCGGACTCCATGGAGTGACCTGAAGGTATACTTTGAAGACTTTTACTGGAACTAATAAACCAGTTGAGCTAGGTATGCCGTGTAGAGGCTCGTTTTGTTAGTTACTCTGAGATCTTACCTCCGGACTCCATGGAGTGACCTGAAGGTATACTTTGGAGACTTTTACTGGAACTAATAAACGAGTTGAGCTAGGTATGCCGTGTTTGGGCTCGTTTAGTTAGTTACTTTGAGATCTTACCTCCGGACTCCATGGAGTGACCTGAAGGTATACTTTGAAGACTTTTACTGGAACTAATAAACGAGTTGAGCTAGGTATGCCGTGTTTGGGCTCGTTTTGTTAGTTACTTTGAGATCTTACCTCCGGACTCCATGGAGTGACCTGAAGGTATACTTTGAAGACTTTTACTGGAATTAATAAACGAGTTGAGCTAGGTATGCCGTGTTTGGGCTCGTTTTGTTAGTTACTTTGAGATCTTACCTCCGGACTCCATGGAGTGACCTGAAGGTATACTTTGAAGACTTTTACTGGAACTAATAAACGAGTTGAGCTAGGTATGCCGTGTTTGGGCTCGTTTTGTCAGTTACTTGAGATCTTTCCTCCGGACTCAATGGAGTGACCTGAAGGTATACTTTGGAGACTTTTACTGGAACTAATAAACGAGTTGAGCTAGGTATGCCGTGTTTGGGCTCGTTTTGTTAGTTACTTTGAGATCTTACCTCCGGACTCCATGGAGTGACCTGAAGGTATACTTTGAAGACTTTTACTGGAACTAATAAACGAGTTGAGCTAGGTATGCCGTGTTTGGGCTCGTTTTGTTAGTTACTTGAGATCTTTCCTCCGGACTCAATGGAGTGACCTGAAGGTATACTTTGGAGACTTTTACTGGAACTAATAAACGAGTTGAGCTAGGTATGCCGTGTTTGGGCTCGTTTTGTTAGTTACTTTGAGATCTTACCTCCGGACTCAATGGAGTGACCTGAAGGTATACTTTGGAGACTTTTACTGGAACTTATAAACGAGTTGAGCTAGGTATGCCGTGTTTGGGCTCGTTTTGTTAGTTACTTTGAGATCTTACCTCCGGACTCCATGGAGTGACCTGAAGGTATACTTTGGAGACTTTTACTGGAACTTATAAACGAGTTGAGCTAGGTATGCCGTGTTTGGGCTCGTTTTGTTAGTTACTTTGAGATCTTACCTCCGGACTCCATGGAGTGACCTGAAGGTATACTTTGAAGACTTTTACTGGAACTAATAAACGAGTTGAGTTAGGTGTGCCGTGTTTGGGCTCGTTTTGTTAGTTACTTTGAGATCTTACCTCCGGACTCAATGGAGTGACCTGAAGGTATACTTTGGAGACTTTTACTGGAACTAATAAACGAGTTGAGCTAGGTATGCCGTGTTTGGGCTCGTTTTGTTAGTTACTTTGAGATCTTACCTCCGGACTCCATGGAGTGACCTGAAGGTATACTTTGAAGACTTTTACTGGAACTAATAAACGAGTTGAGCTAGGTATGCCGTGTTTGGGCTCGTTTTGTTAGTTACTTGAGATCTTTCCTCCGGACTCAATGGAGTGACCTGAAGGTATACTTTGGAGACTTTTACTGGAACTAATAAACGAGTTGAGCTAGGTATGCCGTGTTTGGGCTCGTTTTGTTAGTTACTTTGAGATCTTACCTCCGGACTCAATGGAGTGACCTGAAGGTATACTTTGGAGACTTTTACTGGAACTTATAAACGAGTTGAGCTAGGTATGCCGTGTTTGGGCTCGTTTTGTTAGTTACTTTGAGATCTTACCTCCGGACTCCATGGAGTGACCTGAAGGTATACTTTGGAGACTTTTACTGGAACTTATAAACGAGTTGAGCTAGGTATGCCGTGTTTGGGCTCGTTTTGTTAGTTACTTTGAGATCTTACCTCCGGACTCCATGGAGTGACCTGAAGGTATACTTTGAAGACTTTTACTGGAACTAATAAACGAGTTGAGTTAGGTGTGCCGTGTTTGGGCTCGTTTTGTTAGTTACTTTGAGATCTTACCTCCGGACTCAATGGAGTGACCTGAAGGTATACTTTGGAGACTTTTACTGGAACTAATAAACGAGTTGAGCTAGGTATGCCGTGTTTGGGCTCGTTTTGTTAGTAACTTTGAGATCTAACCTCCGGACTCCATGGAGTGACCTGAAGGTATACTTTGAAGACTTTTACTGGAACTAATAAACGAGTTGAGCTAGGTATGCCGTGTTGGGGCTCGTTTTGTTTTAGTTACTTTGAGATCTTACCTCCGGACTCCATGGTGTGACCTGAAGGTATACTTTAGGACAGATGCGGGAATAGACACTTGCGCGACTGAACTTTTACGCGACTTAATGGCCACTGAGCTTTACTCTGTAAAGTAAGCATAACATCACGCTTGTTATTACTTGAAGGTGGATTTTTTGGTTATTCCGTCATGGGTGTCGTTTTCATGGTTCTTGGGGTCGCTGATTACGAAAATGAGGTCAAAATAAAAATCCAAGATGGCGCCAGGAAAATGTTTTTCCGTCATGGGTGTCGTTCGTAAAAAAATCCACCTTCAAGTAATAACAAGCGTGACAAGTGTCTATTCCCGCATCTGTCCTAAAGTATACCTTCAGGTCACTCCATGGAGTCCGGAGGTAAGATCTCAAAGTAACTAAAACAAAACGAGCCCAAACACGGCATACCTAGCTCAACTCGTTTATTAGTTCCAGTAAAAGTCTTCAAAGTATACCTTCAGGTCACTCCATGGAGTCCGGAGGTAAGATCTCAAAGTAACTAACAAAACGAGCCCAAACACGGCATACCTAGCTCAACTCGTTTATTAGTTCCAGTAAAAGTCTCCAAAGTATACCTTCAGGTCACTCCATTGAGTCCGGAGGTAAGATCTCAAAGTAACTAACAAAACGAGCCCAAACACGGCATACCTAGCTCAACTCGTTTATTAGTTCCAGTAAAAGTCTTCAAAGTTTACCTTCAGGTCACTCCATGGAGTCCGGAGGTAAGATCTCAAAGTAACTACCAAAACGAGCCCAAACACGGCATACCTAGCTCAACTCGTTTATTAGTTCCAGTAAAAGTCTCCAAAGTATACCTTTAGGTCACTCCATTGAGTCCGGAGGTAAGATCTCAAAGTAACTAACAAAACGAGCCCAAACACGGCATACCTAGCTCAACTCGTTTATTAGTTCCAGTAAAAGTCTCCAAAGTATACCTTCAGGTCACTCCATGGAGTCCGGAGGTAAGATCTCAAAGTAACTAACAAAACGAGCCCAAACACGGCATACCTAGCTCAACTCGTTTATTAGTTCCAGTAAAAGTCTTCAAAGTATACCTTCAGGTCACTCCATGGAGTCCGGAGGTAAGATCTCAAAGTAACTAACAAAACGGGCCCAAAAACGGCATACCTAGCTCAACTCGTTTATTAGTTCCAGTAAAAGTCTCCAAAGTATACCTTCAGGTCACTCCATTGAGTCCGGAGGTAAGATCTCAAAGTAACTAACAAAACGAGCCCAAACACGGCATACCTAGCTCAACTCGTTTATTAGTTCCATCCAGTAAAAATCTCCAAAGTATACGTCCAGGTCACTCCATTGAGTCCGGAGGTAAGATCTCAAAGTAACTAACAAAACGAGCCCAAACACGGCATACCTAGCTCAACTCGTTTATTAGTTCCAGTAAAAGTCTTCAAAGTATACCTTCAGGTCACTCCATGGAGTCCGGAGGTAAGATCTCAAAGTAACTAACAAAACGAGCCCAAACACGGCATACCTAGCTCAACTCGTTTATTAGTTCCAGTAAAAGTCTCCAAAGTATACCTTCAGGTCACTCCATTGAGTCCGGAGGTAAGATCTCAAAGTAACTAACAAAACGAGCCCAAACACGGCATACCTAACTCAACTCGTTTATTAGTTCCAGTAAAAGTCTTCAAAGTATACCTTCAGGTCACTCCATGGAGTCCGGAGGTAAGATCTCAAAGTAACTAACAAAACGAGCCCAAACACGGCATACCTAGCTCAACTCGTTTATAAGTTCCAGTAAAAGTCTCCAAAGTATACCTTCAGGTCACTCCATTGAGTCCGGAGGAAAGATCTCAAGTAACTAACAAAACGAGCCCAAACACGGCATACCTAGCTCAACTCGTTTATTAGTTCCAGTAAAAATCTCCAAAGTATACCTTCAGGTCACTCCATGGAGTCTGGAGGTAAGATCTCAAAGTAACTAACAAAACGAGCCCAAACAAGGCATACCTAGCTCAACTCGTTTATTAGTTCCAGTAAAAGTCTCCAAAGTATACCTTCAGGTCACTCCATTGAGTCCGGACTTCCGGAGGTAAGATCTCAAAGTAACTAACAAAACGAGCCCAAACACGGCATACCTAGCTCAACTCGTTTATTAGTTCCAGTAAAAATCTCCAAAGTATACCTTCAGGTCACTCCATTGAGTCCGGAGGTAAGATCTCAAAGTAACTAACAAAACGAGCCCAAACACGGCATACCTAGCTCAACTCGTTTATTAGTTCCAGTAAAAGTCTTCAAAGTATACCTTCAGGTCACTCCATGGAGTCCGGAGGTAAGATCTCAAAGTAACTAACAAAACGAGCCCAAACACGGCATACCTAGCTCAATATTATTTATTTATTATTATTATTTATTTATTATTATTATTAATTATTTATTATTACTCGGCTTACCAACCGACCAATGTCCAGTAGTATCTACTTTTATATTGTTCCATTTCACAGTACAAACTTTTTAAAAACATAATAATATTATCACAGTAACGTAAAAAACTACTCGGCAAAAAATAAACAAAAGACTCAAGAATCAAGTCGTGTCACTTCGCTCATAATAGGGGATCGGACAAAAAAAAACTTATTAGTCCGTCAGACAGATTTCCAAAAATTATTGGATACGTATTTTTTCTTTTTTCACGTAAACTTAAAATGAAGACGATACAGTGCTTCGAAAACTCGTGTGACGTCATATGATAGTACATTTTGACGACACAAGTGACGTTTCAAGCCCCACTCCAAGATCTTTGACGCGTTTTATCTTCGTCTTTTTTTATTGATTTGATAAAACAAAAAACACGTATTCAATATTTTTCGATAAACTAACTTACGGACTAAACAGAATCATATTATTTTGACCCAGTCCGATCCCCTATTCCGCCGCGGCGAGCTTGTCGCTGTGTGTGTGACCAGTGCACGTGTAGTAGTAAGCCTCAATACCTAAAATTGAACCGCGAGAATTCGTAAACGCGTCCTTAATACGAGGTACGACCCGGAAACTTTTCGTAATAAATTGTAAAATTGCCTCAAACGCTTTTGTAGGCCCTCACGCGCTCAAATAGAGGCACTCCTCGATTTTATAAGTGAAAACAACGAGTTGGTACCTACTAACAATAAACATCAGCGGAAACAAAAACAAACAAACACGGAGTAACTAGGAGCCCCCCAAGCTAGTTAAAAGCACGTTGCCACCGGTAACAAGCCAAGGACAGGCTGATGAGGAAGGCTTAATTTGTATGGACAACATGTTGCTGCGTCCCGCTATACATATCACATCACATCATGATGCCAGAGGTTTTGGAGTACCTATTTAAGGAGCAACAAGATTCATTTCAAGTCTTTTATGGTGCAGGACACATCATCTTGAGACCCATATGAAGGAGTTTTGGTCGTAGGATATTGTGTATTAGTGTTTTCGCGAAAAGCTACATGGCACCTTGACTCGAAGCCCGCCAAACATAGTTAATGGTGTTAATTTGTTTGATGTATTAGTTTATTATTGTACTTGAAGATTATTTTGTGTATTGTTTAGGGCATTCAATGCTTGAAAATAAGTAATTTTGGTGCAAAATAAAAGAAACAACTGTTCAACATTAAATTATGCTTTTATAGTAGAAATCTTTGTTTTAGTTATATCAGAATCTTCTGCCAGTCCCAGCGCCAAACCAAACCATTACCTACCTTCATTCTTGAATCAACACCATTTCGTTGCTTTTGTTGAGGCAAAAAAAAAGTAATAGTTTCTCGCAGGAACCTTGAACCTTCCTTCCTTGTTTGTGTGTATGTTTGTAATGAATAAACTCAAAAAACTACTGCGTCGATTGCAAAAATTCTTTCACCATTAGAAAGCTACATTCACCCTGAGTAACATAGAGTTTTTATCCATGTATTCCTAAGACAACGGGAACTACGCGGGTGAAACCGCGGGACGTCCACTAGTCTTCAAATAATTCCCTTATGAGCCTATTACTTCCTTTAAACTCAAAATGGTGAATACTCGACAACCGAAAGTTTTAGCGTGAAAACAACCGGCGAATCTACTTTTAGAGCAAAAAGCAGCCAAATTATTGATTTTCTAAAAAAAAATTCTTTAAAATCTTTTTTTTTTTTTTTTACTTTCGGGGCCTGCACGATAACTATGTTGTTATCGTTTAAAATGACATAAAAATCCGCGTAAACAAGTGTCAAATTCAAATTTTCGGACGGGCTAAAACTCATCGGGAGTAGGGCAAGCTGTCAAATCGACTAGTCATTCTATCAATTCTGAGTCAATTTCTATCTTAGTTCGGGCCGACTTTAGTACGGCCCGAAAATTAGTCGGCAAATTAGCGAGTAGACCCCCAGGTTAGGAATAGGGTTAGGTTAGGAATAAAATTCTTTTATACTACACCTGCTTGGAAAGTACCTTGATACTTTATCAAATTTACGGTAGAAAGTACGTCATTGCATATCGAACAAATATGCGGGGAGAAAACGCATCTGAGCGGGAGAGAATGGATTTTCATACACTTTTCTCTCCCGCTCAGATTACAATTTGAAAAAAGAACATGTGACAATTGCAGACGCCATTGGCGCCAATTTGAATTTGAATTAGAATAAGAATTTAGTTTTATATTTTCTTCGTAGGTGTAGTATAAAGCACTATGTATCACTCGAGAGAAAGTGCGATTCCCGATCTCGGGTGTTTTAAAGCCCTTGCCTACGGCTTCGGGCTTTAAACGACACCCTTTTTTTTTTTTTTTTTTGGTGGGTGGAAAATCATCGAATGACCCCCCCCGCTCTTGGGCAGAGCGAAGGGGAGTGTCAGGCTTCTACTGACTAAAAACCGAACCCATGTTCCTTCTTTGCCCTTGCGCCGAGGCCACGTAATCTAGTACAAATACCGCGGCCCCGACGGGCGTCGGCCCTTGCGGGCCCCTCCTTGCTGACATCTCTTTGAGGCGCGCGTGGAACACGAACGCGCCGCCGACACGGTCTGTTGCCGTCATGACGACGGCCGGACGGCGAGCTAGCCCATTACTCACCGTCCACAGGCCCGCGTCTACGGTGGCCGGAAGCCATCACGTGGCCCCCGACGCCCGGAGCGCCTTCCGCGCCTTCCGCGGCGGCTGGGACGTTGAGAGGATCGCTCCCTCTCTCGTTCCGCCACCTCCTTCGCTAGCATCACTGCTTCGCAGAAGGAGGCGACGGCGTCCCATTCCTCCTCGCCCCGGACCATGGCTTGCACCAGGGCCGGACGCGAGAGGTCACCGCCGCCGATCGCCGCTACGAGAACACGGCGGGGCTCCGCCCAGGCAGGGCACACCTCCACAGTGTGCTCCACCGTGTCCTCCGGTCGATCCTCGCAGTGGAAGCATCCGGGCGTTTCCTCCCGCCTGATTCGGTGCAGGTACCTCCCGAAACATCCGTGTCCGGTGAGGACCTGCGTCAGACGGAAGGTGAGGGCGCCGTGGCTCCTCTCTAGCCACTCCTCAAAGAGGGGACTTACCGCCGCTATCGTGGCGTGCCCTGCACGGGGTTGCGACAGTCGCTGTCTCCATGCCGCCATGAGATCGCACCGGAGGTCTGTCCGCCGCGCAGCAATGTGCCGCGGCAGCAGACTGACACCCCGGTGTCACCCCAGTAATATTAATGACAATAATATCCGTGGTGCTAGGCAACTGGGCTTATCTCAGTTGTATACGTCCCTGTGTGCCTATTGGCCTTGTTCTGTTCTGTCTCCTGCTGATATGGAGGGAAGTGGAAACTATGTGATCGCGCCAGGACTCAGCCGAACCTTATCTCGGGCCCATGGGAGACAGGTCTCAGAACAGCCGCCGTCCTAACGTGATCAAATAGACGCGATACGCGCCTCCGAACAATATTACAATTTCTGAACTTAAAGCTACCCTTACCTCATTTCTTCGAGCCGGTCTCACTTCCTTGACCCCTCGCAAGTTGTGTAACTGTGTATGTGTATAATGAGTGTATATGACCTTGCGATGGTTTGCTGGTAGTTCCGGACGATTCTTCCACGTCGCTGCAAGCCACACCGTTAACGCGAGCCACCACACTCACTCCGTATTAGTCTAACCACAAAAGCCTCGGTGCCTTCCCAATAGCACTCCCGTGACAAGGCAAACCAATGATATTATCAATAACCCGTTCGACATTCACAGCGTCGCTAACCGTACTGCTTAACTAGTATAATTGGGTGCCGCGAAATGACTCCACAAGTCGATTTAATCAATGCGCGTGCGCTTTCACCCGTTCTCCGATGGCTACTATAATACTCGTTCAACGCCCAGCGCGTCTCAATACGAACTACTTCACGCCGAGCCCAGCGCTCGACCTCTCTCCCTCCGCCCCTGTCGCCCCGAGGCGGAGAAAATCAAAAATCTGAAGGTAGATTATAAACAATCACCCCCCCCGGACCGACCCGTTGTCGGTCCGCTCAAACTCCCGGGAGTCGAGATAAAGTTGAAACTGCCCGTCTAAGGATCGAGTCCCTCACCTGGACGTCTGCGATCCTTGGAAACCCATCCTTGCCCGTAATCAGGTTAACAATGCGCCCCCGTCGCCAACACACGACGTTTTTTCCTACTCCTCCGCTATTCTTTTCTGATTAATTTCGTTGCGGGATCCAAGACAGTTAAATCATTTCTCTGGGACTTCGTCGAGCTTCATTGTCTCGGCGCTTTTCTTGTGGTCGCCACTGTTGATTCTGGCTAACAGGAGTTACAGTGGTTTGGGAATAGTGTGGCGGGCTTGACACCCCGGTGTAGCGCCTCCGCGCGCCACTCATGTAGGCGCGCGAGGACTATCGCCTCCAGATCCCACGGCGGCAATCCGGCAAGGAGATTCGCCGCCTCGCGGGAGATCGTGCGGTACCCGCGGACTAGCCTTACGGCCATGACCTTTTGGGGCGCGTTCAGGTAGTGGACGGCCCGCTTCTTCACGGCACGCGCCCACACCGGGGCCCCGTAAAGGGCCATGGACCGCACGATCCCCGCATAGAGCCTACGGCAGGAGGCGTTTGGCCCCCCCAGATTGGGCAGGAGCCACCTAAAGGCAGCCGCGGCCCGCTCCAGTCTGGGAGCCAAACGTCGGAAGTGCTCCACGAAGTTCCACCGGCTGTCGAGGACGAGTCCGAGGTACTTTAAAGTACACTCGACACCGATGGAAACCCCTCCCACCGATAGCTGGGATCCCGACGGTGGCACATTCCCACGCCCATGGAAGCACATGGCCTCGGACTTGTGAAGTGCCACCTCGAGACCCAGCTGCCGGATCCTCTCCACGACTGTTTCAACCCCGCGTGTCATATTCGCGGCCGCCGCCTCGTGCGATTCCCCCCGTGCCAGCACCAACGTATCGTCCGCGTAGCAGACGACGCTGACGCCGTCAGGGAGGTCGGCACGCAGCACCCAGTCGTAACCGATGTTCCACAGGGGCGGCCCCAGAACCGAACCCTGTGGAACACCGCACGACATCTCTCGCCGGTTCCATTCTCCGTTTTGACCAGGGTAGATTACCGTCCTGTCGGACAGGTAGTCCCCGACTACACGACGAAGGTAGGCTGGCACCCGGTGATACCGGAGTGCCTCCCTGATGCAGCTCCAGGGCATGGTGTTGAAGGCGTTAGCGATGTCGAGAGACACCGCCAAGACCACACCGCCCCGAGAGACCGCATCCCCCGTCGTGAGGGCTCTCACGCGCATGATGGCGTCCACCGTCGAGCGCCTCTTGCGGAAGCCGAACTGCTGATCCGCAAGATCCGGACCCATTCCCTCAAGGTGCTCGGCGAGGCGGTTTGCAATTACTCTTTCAAAGAGCTTGCCCACCTCGTCGAGCAGCACAATGGGCCGGTATGCAGACGGCGAGTCCGCAGGGCGCCCCGGCTTCTGGATGAGGACCAGCTTCCCCGTCTTCCAACGACGCGGGAACTGGCCTCTTTCCATGCACGCGCTAAAGAGCCTCTCCAGTCGGGGCCCAAGAGCCTCTGGGTCTAAGGCCAGGGCCCAGGCTTTGCCAGGCAAGCCATCGGGCCCCGGGGCGGTATTTTTGGCTTTAAGCCTCCGTACCGCCACTCTCAGGTCTACCCCAGTCACCTCCGGAATGTCGTCATCGGTTCCTGAACCGTCCGCTTCCGGCACCGCTGGTGGCGGAGCCATTGGCGGGGGACGATGCTCCCCTCGCGAAGGGAACAGAGCGCTCACTACGTCCTCCACGAGCTCGGGCCGGAGACTCTGCGTCAGCGGGGGGCCCCGGGTGCGGAGTTGATTCCGCACCATCTTATAAGGGCGCCCCCACGGATCTCTGTTGAGAGTCTCCAGCATCTCCTCGCGGGCCTGATCCTTGGCCCGCAGACGAGCCTCGGAGAGGACTTTCTTCGCCGCTCTGTACCCTTCATAAAGCTCCGCCTCGATGGCTTCCGCATTCGGAGGACGAATGCGGCGCCTGCGATGCCTGGCGTACTGGCGCCGCGCCGCCACACACTGCTGCCGCAGGTGCGACAGCTCTTGCGACCACCAGTACACGTGACGCCGGGCGCTTCCTGGCCGGACTCGGGGCATTGCCGTGTCGCAAACCTCGGTCATGGCCTCCTGGAACCAACCTGCCTCGGTGTTAACGTCGGCGGGCCTGACCGGTGATGACACCCAGGCCTGCACGATCGCAGCTTCCAGGAGGAGCTCCCGGTCCAGCTTCTTCAGCGCCCAGCGCGGACCACTTGGGGTCTGTGGGACCAGCGCGCTCGAGGACTGGGGAGAGACCTCAAACCGGATATACCGGTGGTCGGAGTAGGTCTCCTCCCCCTCCATAACGCGCCAGTCGACGACGCGTTGTGACAGAGCGGGGCTGGCGAACGAAATGTCCACCACCGACTCGCCCCGCATCCGCACACACGTGGCCACAGAACCCCGGTTCAGGATGTCCAGGCCTGTTTCCAGAGCCCAGCACTCGACCATCCCACCCCGCACATCCGTGTAACGGGAACCCCAGGCCAAGCTCTTGGCGTTGAAGTCCCCGAGTACAAGTACGGGAAGGGAATAGCCTCCGATGACGACACTTAACTCCCCTAGGGAGTTTTGGAACTCGGCGAGAGTTCGGCTCGGAGAGAAGTAGACTCCCACTACTACGATCTCCCCGAACCGTGCTGCTACGCACCCCTGACCCTTCCTGACCATCTCAAGAGCCGGGGTGCCGGCGGCGGCCGACGCAATGATGGCCACTGTGCCACTTAGGTCCTCCACCCAGTCTGGCCTGGGCGGGACAAAATATGGCTCAGAGACCACGGCGATGTTGATCGACCACTGCGCCATGCTCTGGAGCAACAGATCCTGAGCGCAGGCGCAGTGGTTGATGTTCGCCTGGAGGAGGCTTAATGGGGCCATTAATGACACTCCATTTCAGCCCCCTCCGGGACCTCCTGTGACCTCACCGCAGTGGGAGTTGCGGTGGTGGCGGATTCAGCAGCGGCATCGGCGGCTGCGTCGTTGACGACGGTGGAGTTGGTGGCAGAGGGCCTTCCCTTCCCCTTGGCCTTGGCGGGTGGAGCGCAGGCCTTGCTCCCTGCCCGGTGCTCAGCCGGCCTCCCAGCCGCCGCACATGCACTGCAGTGAGGCGTGGCCAGGCAAGCCGCGGCCTTGTGACCGGGCTGACCGCAGCGGAAACATAAGTCGCTGCGGTCCACCTCCGAGGTGCATCGGCAGCCTACGTGGTGCCCCACATGACACCGGAAGCACCTCAAAGGTTTGGGCTCCAGAAGCTTCACCTGCGCCCTGGACCAGCCCACCTTGAGGGTGCGGCCCTCCGCAATTTTCGTCGCCACCGTCACAGGGCAGCTAACCGTTACGGTCTGCATGCCCTCGCGATCCGGGCGTAGGGTGCCCGCCTTGATCTGCTCGGCAGAGCACCCCCCGGCCGCAGTGACGGCGGCTACCACCTCCTCCTCGGAGACCGAGTCGTCCAGACCCAGGATGCGCAGGCTTGCGCACTTCACTGGCCTGGACACTCGAACCTCGTCCGCGTTTAGGGACGCTCTGAGCTTTTCAGCTAGAGCGTCTGCGGTCGAGGCGCTCGATTCCCCGGGAACCTCTATCTTCCGAGCACCTGTAGCGGTGGGTCGGATTACGAGGCCCCCGAGGATCCCAAACTCTTCGAGCGCCAACGTCAACTTGGCTTGGCGGAGCGTCTCGCTGTACGTCGCGCCCCTCTTTACCGCGTCCGGCTGTAGCGTGATGACTACAACCGCGGTCTTCGGGGCACGAAGCCTCGCCGCGGCGCTCCGCTTCTTCTGCCGGCGCTTCCGCTCAGCCCGCCTGGCCTTTTGGGACGCCTTTCGCTCCCTCTGTCTCTCACCTGCCACCTCCCAACCTGACTCGCCCTCGGGAGGCTCAGGGGGCGGAGGAGGTGTGGGTGCCTTGCCCTTCTTCTGGGCAGGCGCCTTGCCATTTTTCTGGGCAGGGGCCTTGCTCTTTGGAGGGGCAGGCTCCTTGCCCTTCGGGGGGGCGGGTGGCTTGCCCTTCTCCTGGGCGGCCTTACCCTTCGCCTGGGGAGGCACCTTACCCTTCGGAGGGGGGGGTCCCGCCTTGCCCTTCTGAGGGGCACTCGCCTTAGGCGGTGGCGCTGGGGCCGGCTTCCCACCTGGCTGAGCCCCGCCTTCAGCCTGGCTGGATGGCCCTGCCTTAGGGTTGCCGGCTGCCGCACCCGCAAATGTCTTTGCCCCCAGGGAGGGGCGCAGAACAATGCCCATCAAGAGCGAGTGCCTCTTTTCAAGGTCAGCCAGCTTCTGCAGAACCAGGTTCAGGTCCCGGTCCCCGGCGGCCAGAGGCTGACTTTGCCCGCGTCCCTCCTGAGGCACCTCGCTAGGGCCGGCTCCTTGGAGCTCGGCCAGGTTTGCCCGGAGCCTCGCATTCTCCCTCTCCAGACGCTCCAGACGCTCCGTGGCAGCCGCCAAGCGGGTGACCTCCGCCCGCAATTCGGACACCTCGTCCGACAAAGGTCCACCACACAGCGCCTCCGCTGCCGCCAAAATGGAGGTCGAGGCCGCGGCGATCGCAGCCTTCTTTGTTAGGTGCGCCCTCTTCAGAGAGACGTCCCGTAATGCGGCCCGCACGATCTCCGCAAACCCGGCCAGGCGCTCACCAACGGAGCCGCCGCCGGTGACCTGGTCTCCACCAGTGTTGGCCTCAACACTGGTCTCTGGCTCACCAGGCTCACCGCGTTCCACCGCTCCACCAGTCTCCATCTCGCCGCCAGAAGACGACGACGAGATGACCCTTCTGTCGAGATGGAGCCCTTCCCCGGCGTCCCCCTTGGCTCGCCGGGCAGCCTCCAGGGAAGCGGCACGCCTTCCTCGAGGGATTTTTCGGGCCGGGGTCAGTCGGTCCGTCCCGCCGGACGATGACTCCTCGGCTCTGGCTCCGGCTCTGGGCCGCTTAAGGAAACGCTCTGCGTTTTCCGTAGCAGCCCCCGAAACCTCACGTCCGGAGCCCGCCAAGCTAGCACTCGACCCGGAGTCAGAGTCCGACCCCGAATGTCGTCGCCGCTCAATCGAGCTCCTTCGCCAGAGTTTGCCGAGAGCCTTCTCCCGGCACTCGCCCGACACCTTGTCAGGCACACCACCATCTTTAAATTCACTACCGGTCTCAGGACTTCCAGACCGGGAGCCTCCTCGGCTCTTGTTGCCACTGGCAATCGGCAAAGAACGATTGTTGCCCCCCCCAGAATACGAGGGGCTTGACGGTCCGCTAGGGACCGTGGCGGATTCTCCAGCTGCTGTGCAGCTGGTACCGCCCTGGGGTAATTCTCTTTCAATTGTTCCGTTCATAATATTTGTTCCTTTTAGAGGGTGCGGTCCCTATCTCCTCCTACTTCGTCTCTCCCTCCGCCTACTTGCCGCCCTCACAGTCACGTCTGATGAGCAGACGCGAACCAGAGAGCAGCAAGTAGGGTTTCCTCCTGCGACGGGCACACCGCCCGAGGACCCGAACACTGTTCACGTCTCCGGGCGGTGCGCCCCCCGCGTGTCCCTCTTTGTCTGGTCTCTCGCCTTGGACCTTTCCGGCATGAGTATATCTACCGGCAGAGCCCCAAGGGTCATTGAGACGCGCAAGCCCCACCACGACGGCAACGTGGGAACACTCCGGTGGGGTTAAACGACACCCTCGACGGTAATCGGTCACTTTCTTCTCTCGGTGAACAATGTACTATTTTTTTTCGAGTTCCTAACCTAACCCACTACCGGGTTAGGATTTCGGGTAAGGTTAGGAATAAATCTTCCTCTACCTCTCCACCCATCAAAATGAAACAAGAACATTAATTATTGGATAAACATACTTTAGTCCAGCACTCCTCCAGCTACTCATATTCTAGGCAATCCTCAGTAATTCATATAAAGAGGTACACAAAAACTTTACGTTTGTTATCACCTCACAATTATTTCCGAAAAACATTCAAAACGACATTTTATCAGTGGCATTGACAGTTGCGTCATCTTTGACAAAATTATAGAGCCATGACAAAAACAACAAAAAAAGAAGGTCATATTAGGTCATTAGCTCCTCTATGGTAAAACATAACATCACGCCTGTAATCCCCGAAGAGTTAGGCAGAGGGGTACATAATACCTACACCTACATGTAATGGGGCGACCACGGGGCGACCCTATTGTCATCAAACTAGCAGAAATGGTGAAACATGCTGCAATTCGATGTTTTTCCGTATTATCCTTAACGGTTCAAAATGATGAGCATAATGATGTGTTTTGATATTTTTGTGCTTATGTTATAGTAAAAAAAAACCAGCCAAGTGCGAGTCAGACTCGCGCACGAAGAGTTCCGTACCACTATCTATAAAATGTATTACATATCTATAAATTGTATGAGAGCCCCCCGTAAATATTTATTTTATTATGTTTTTGTTGTTTTTGTTATAGCGGCAACTGAAATACATAATTTGTGTAAATTTCAACTGTCTAGCTATCGCGGTTCCTGAGATACAGCCTGGTGAAGTGGTGACAGACAGACGGACGGACAGACAGGGAAGTCTTAATAATAGGATCCCGTTTTTACCCTGTGTGTACGGAACCATTACACCCATGTTGTAACGTATCGGTATCGCACATGACCTTTTAGTAGCAATTAGGTTGAACTGCTAATATCCAGTACCATGATAATATAACAAAATAACTAATTATGATAAATTAATACATAATAATAATTGTACCTAGGTCAAGGTTATAAAAAAAACGACTTAAAAAATAACATGTTGAAGAATTTCATGACCGACCCATAGTCACACTTTACTTTAGGACAGATTTAGTCAAAGACTAATATAAAGCCATGGTTTAATACTCTTAGGGTTGCCAACCGTACTCTAAAATAGAGTATTGTACTCTATTTCATGTAGGCGTACTCTATAATCTATAAGACTCATAGAGTATGCTAAAATACTCTTTTTTACACAATGTTTACTATACTAGTGCTAGTCATGTAACATTATGCAATCCCATTTTTATAAACAAAAAAATAGACCATTTACTGTTAATAGGTTGCTATGTAGTATTTTGGCGTTAATATGTTGCTACAACTGGCTTTCTTCACTAAATAAAATATCTTTAAGAACTAAAATTTAATTTAATCATTTAGAACAAATTATAGAAGGAAAACTTAATTAATTTACGAAGACTCAACATACACATGGTCAGTTTATATTTAGAAGTTATAATTTTAAAAGAACTATAAGGTGAATTGTTAAATAACATAGATTTTACGCAAAAGTTCACTGCAGAAAAATGGCAATTTATTTAAAAAAAAATGTCATGAAGAATTTGTTTGTTTCAAAAAAAGATATTAGCTTTAATATACTCTCTGTTCCCGCCACCTCTGCCTTTACTGAGAGAGTCTTTTCGATCATGAATGTGAAGTGGCGGGAAGAGAGAAACGGAGCTTCATTGAAATTAATTACATCTAATATAAATTTAGAGTTAGAATGTTTGGAGTCATACAATTATTTTAAAAACAATGAAAAATTGTTATGTGCTGCAAAAAGTAAAAAAAATACGTTTTTAAAAATATTAAATAAATACTCTTTTTTTGAAGTCCGTACTCTTTATTTAACTCCTTTAAATCAGAAATACTCTATCTATTCTAATAAAAGTTGGCAACCCTAAATACTCTATGGATTTAGTGAATCGCGAGATCCAATATATTACTCACTAATTCACTAATGGAGTTAAAGCTGTACTATTTCTTGACGTAACGGTATTACGTTCGGGTTGTCTTTATAAAGTTGTACCTAGTAGCTAAGCGGTTTTATATTTATATTGATTGTTTTCCTGAGTGTCCCTGAATACAATCAATTTAAATAATTATCTCATCAACATCATTATTAGCTTAAAATGTTGCCACTGCAGGGACTCAGGCCTCCTCTCTAGGTGAGGGATGGGTGTAATACACCACGCGGACCCAGTGCGGGTTTGGTAGATGTCACAAGTCTTCGATCTTTTTGGTTCAAAGACATGCCGGTTTCCTCACGATGTTTTCCTTCACCGTTTTAAGAGCAGCGATGAAGAAAAAAATTACACAAAGAAATTGCGCCCACCTGGGTTCGAACCCCGTCTTACTGTTCGTAAATCGGGGTTGACACCACTGGGCTTCCGCTACTCATCACATCTGTTCTGTTTTGAACATCTAACAAACTTAAAAGAATATTTTTAAGCTATTGCATAGCTTCTATCGCGGGCCTTGAGCGTGGAGAGCGAATCCAGAAATTCCGTAACGAAAATATTCAACCAGGTTGCTATGGTTACGGAAAATAACAAGGTAGTCAACTGAGGTTGTCAAATTAAATAATTGATAAAAAATGCTATGCAATAGCTTTACCGCGGCAGTCTCAGAGTGCCACATTTAGTTTTTTTTTCTAACTACATCGATCGATATACAAGACTTATGTATGTAACAAAAGTCAATACCTAGCGTTTTTCTCGTGAAATAACGGTTTATATTTATTGAGATAAGACCATTTTGTATGAGATGCAAGTTTTTATATTAAGATAGTGATTAAAAACCACCCATGTTCCTAAGTCCATTAGCCTTTTGTGCCCGGGGCCGCGGTATCTCTTTCGAACAACCCGCAGCCCCGACAGGGCTCGAGACTTTAATTTCATAAGAAATGATTCAGTACAATCATGCTCTTGCTTTACGGCAGTCGGTACAGGTTACGCATAGACTGTGTGTAGACGATGTTTATCACGTACGTATTTATTTCTCAGTCATTCTCAGGAACCGGCTGCCGGCCGTGAGTCACCACACTGCTAATATTGAGACAGCGATATAGGTACAATATGGATGTGCGAAGTGACAAGAATGGATGTAAGTAACAAAATAATAAAGGAGGTGCCAAAAACTGCCCAAGTGCAAGTCGGATTTGTAAATGAAGGGTTCCGTGCCATCGAGTAGGGAAGCCCCCTTACTTCTTGTTTTAGCGGCGACAGAAATACTCATTTTGTGATAAGTTTCATATTGTTTGTACGAATGACAAAGCTTTATTTACTCATGGTATAGCGAGGTACTCACTCAGAGGAGCTCGTGGCTATAATAACAGCCGCTCGGGTCGATCTTCATATTTAGCCGTGCTTGCCGTGGATCGGTGACCGGCCCGGATCAAATCACGAGTTTTCTCAGTGTCTCGTGAAACCGTTCGTCCCGGATGTCACGTAACAGTTAGTTATTGACCTGAAAGTGTCACAAAGACTGATTGTCAGACTTTACCAGAGGGTATCGTATTACCCCCGTCGGGGCTGCCGATTATCGAAAGCATAACGCGGCCTCGGCACAAGGGCGAAGAAGGAACATGGGTTGGTTAGTCAGTAGAAGTCTGACACTCCCCTTCGCTCTGCCCAAGAGCGGGGGGGTTTATGCGATGATTTTCCACCCACCAAGAAAAAAAAAAGGGTATCGTATTACTCATTAACTGTGTGTGATGTGCAGGTCTGATAGGCAGTCGCTCCTCTTGGAAGCTGGGAAAAGCCTGAGCGTATGATGATGGATTATGAACTTATGATAAGTTGCTACTGTTGTTACTGGGAGGTTAACGAACGACCTCTAGAAGGTCATTTTTCGGTATAGGCGGGGAGTGTGGACGGATCGATAAAGTCGTACCTAGCCTAACTTTGTGAGGCTTAGTTCAAGGTCAATTTCCATCGGTGGACGTTCTCCTGCTGACATTAATATAATAAGAACATTTGAACCATTTTTATGTACCTAAGTATTCCAAATACTATGCTGTCTCAAAAAAAACATACGGAAATGGTCTTGGCTTCCGTAAGTACGCTTTTGCCCCTCGAAATCTCTCGCTTGTTAACCAGGAGAGTGGCGGCAAAAAGTAATTCCAGTTTGATTAGACTTAGACTATTTAAATTAATTTAACAATAATGTCATCGATATTAAATTAGGAAGAAACGCCCTGTGCTTTGCCCCAACCCAGGGTCTGCTCCATCCACAGACAGACCACGAACTGGATCTCCAAATGTCCCTCTACATAACATAAGCATTATGTCACACATGTAATAGGGGGCGACCCTGTTGCCCTACGTATTCCCAATTTTATCGAAATCTGTTCAGCCAGGCACAAGCTCATAAATGTTTAATATTAGAGTGGATTTTCTTCAACTTTTTTTTGAGAGCATAAACAACTTTGCAATGCGTCGTTAAATGCAGTTTGCTGTTATTTTTAGAAAATTCCCAGCATCGCTTGTTGGCACAATTAAAGTTGTAATGTTCTCATTTGCCTGTAAGGTATATAAATAATGTTGTTTTCATAATTTACGTTCATTAATTTAGGTACAAGTTTCACGTGGTTTAAAACCACTAAAACGTATTCACCATTCTCTTGTCCTGGGGTCGGAGCAGCATGGTTTCTTCTTCCATGACTAAAAACGGCTCTTTTAAATCGACTCATTATCATATTAGGAGTCCATTATTTAATGGGCACACACATAAAAACCAGATATTCATATTATTTAATTGTTTTTTTAGCAACAAGCATTTTTTGACGTGATAACGTCATATAATTTGATGGCCGGCTGCACGAACGAAAAAAGATGACGTCATACCGCGTTACCTCGCTTTGAGGCGTTCCATAGAAACGGCGTGTCAATTGTTTTGTTTTATTTTCTTTTCCATAGCAACGGCGTGTCAATTGTTTTGTTTTATTTTCTTAGGACGTTGTCACGTTCAACTATCGTCAGTAAACCGATTTTACAGACAACCGATTTTTTTTCCTTGATAAACTAGATAGGTACTGTACTTAGTTATAGTACCTTTTGGGAATGTCTGAGAGCGTTAAGAGGGTTGCAGATCGAAAACTAAAACTTAGTTTAGCTTAGCTGACGCAGAAACCAAGCTATGTGTAATAACTAAAATCCGTAAAGCGTATTTCCTGCCTACCCTGGTGCCGTAGTCACAGATTACGTAGTATTGAACTTAGCAATACTGACTGAGCTTACGTAGGTACCTTTATAATACTCTATGCACGGAACATAATGTCTAGTTTAGCATAGCTTAGTTTGGGATTGTCTCCACGGATCAATGGTGAAGTAGTAGTGTCATCATCATTGCATGTTTTTTTTTTTTTTTTTTTTTTTTTTAGTCAGCCTAATCCTTCCCACTCCTGAGCAAAGGCCTCCCCCCATTCCTTCCACTCTCCTCGTTGTTGCGCCTCCTCCCGCCAGTTAACGAGAAAGCCATCCAAGGCGTCCCGCCATCTCCTCCTCGGTCTACCGCGCCGCCGTCTAGCTGTCTCCGGGCTCCAGTTCTGAGATATGCTGGCCCACAGCTTTACCGGCATCCGGCAGACATGGCCTGCCCAGTCCCATTTTAGTTTGGCAGCTTTATGAGCTACGTCAGCAATTTGAGTTCTGGAGCGCAGTGTGGTATTCCTTATACGATCGGTAAGTTTAACGTTGAGTATGCTGCGCTCCATTGCCCGTTGGCAAACCTTGAGTTTGGACCTCTGGATGTTAGTCAAAGACCAAGTCTGTGCACCATATGTCAGTATGGGGAGAATACACATGTCCATTAGCTTACGTTTTAAGGGGATGGGTAGGTCGCCCTTAAATAGTTCTTTCATTGACCAATAGCTCTTCCAGGCGTTTTCCGTGCGTCTTGCAACTTCTTTGTCTTGTCTCGCCTGGAATGAGACTATTTGGCCAAGGTAAATGTATTCTTGGACATAGTGTATTTTCTCCCCGTCTATGTGCACGTTGATCGGTGAGCTGTTGGTCATGAGCTTAGTCTTCGACATATTCATCCTTAGTCCAACCTCAAGGCTTGCGTTGCTTAGCTCTTGTACCATCTCTTCCAGTTCCGCAGCTGATGAGGAGAAGAGGACAATGTCATCAGCGAACCGCAGATTTGTTAACCTCGCCTCACCGAGACAAATACCTTTCTGTTCCCATGCGGTCGCCAACTTTCTAAACACTTCTTCCAGGGTACTTGTAAATAACTTTGGTGATAGCGGGTCGCCCTGTTTGACTCCCTTGAGAATTTTAAATTTTGGACCTATCCGTTCTAATTTTATTGCTGCTGTACTACTGGTATAAATATTCTGTAAAATGTGTATATAACTTGATTCTACATTTTGTTTACTAAGAGCGTTAAAGATTGCAGAGTGTGTGATACTATCGAATGCTTTCGAGTAGTCCACAAAGGCTAGGTATAGAGGCATGTTAAATTCGAGGTATTTTTCTATAATCTGATTAATTGTATGCAAGTGGTCGGTGGTAGAAAGCCCGGGACGGAAGCCTGCTTGCTCAGGAGGTTGTTGCTTATCTAGTTCTCCTGCGATGCGATTTTCAATGACTTTTATGAATATTTTATAAATATGAGAGATCAGACTAATTGCACGATCATTGCATGTTATTAGAAAATAATGTTAACTTGACTGTACACCGGGATCCGTTTCCACTTTTTTTATTATTTATTTCTTGTAACAACCACTGACACCGGAACCGTGGATACAAAATGTAACTCTTGTTTTTTGGTGAAAAGCGATTCCAGTATCCGTGGAGACAACTCGCCGGGATCCGTAGCTAATCCAATCAGATCCCGGGGTCGGTGGAGACAATCCCACCTTGCTTACGAAATCATTTTGCCACAGGTCGTTTCTGAACTCCGTAAAGAGAACCGCAACCGCCGCAGCCCGCATCATCCTCCATCATGACCATCTCTGTATATATATATAGTAGTCTATGATCATGACAATGCGAGTTCTCACACCACGCACAGAACAAAAGAGTTTTTAGAGTAAGAAAACGTAGAATTATACGAAATCTATATATTTTTTCTGCGTGGCTGCTTACAGCTTCCGTCTTCATTTTGTCACGATTCTTTTAGAAGAAACTAAAAGATACTGACAGATTGTCAAAAACTGTCAAGATTTCTGAAAAACATTTTGTAGTGGGAACAACAAACTGCAATTTTACGAAGAAATGTTTCGAGTTTTCACCTCTGTAGGTCCGCTGTTGGCAGAAAGTTTACCAAATCGGATTTTTGCTAACGTAAACAGCTTATATGGATCTTGTGGTGAGTAAAATTATATAAGTAAGTAGGTACTTATTATGTGGGTGATTATTTGAACATGTGCATATCACGCGGCCCTCCCCGAATAACTACTTAGTTAGATATAAAGTTATGTTTTTTTTAATTTCACGTAAAGCATAGTTCGAGCACTATATACAGATGTACATAACATATTCCTATGGTTTTAAACAACTAAGTTATGTTCATAAACGTTTCTCAAATCTCATCACCATTCGTGTCCCAATTTCCAAATGTTAGCAGTTCATGCTCTAAAAGTTATAAAAATACCATAAAGATCGTATTTTTTAACCGACTTCAAAAAAGGAGGTTACTATGTTCGTGAGTATGTATTTTTTTTTTTTTTTTTTTTTTTTTTTTTTTTTTATGTATGTTACCTGATTTCTCCGACATTTGTGGACCGATTCTCAAAATTCTTTTTTTATTTGAAAGAGTATACTCCTGAGGTGGTCCCATTTTATTTTGGTGAAGATCTGGTGCTGATCTTCGGAGATATACAATGGAACTCTTCAAAAATAGACGGCAAATCTGTCGTAATTGCTGGAATCGCTTGGATGTTTATTGAATATACAATATCATAACGTAACATCACGCCTGTATGCTCTGAGGGGGTATGCAGATGTGTACAATACACATTTTTTTAGTTGTTATATATGAATTTCATTGACACGTATTACGTGTTTCGTGCTTTTTCTGACGCTATTCAAGTATTCGCATCTAGCAGTCATCACTTGTCTACATGTTGATGAGCTGATAATGGAAGGTACTACTCCTCAACGGTTAAGACTTGAAAGCAAAAATAGGGGAATCTTGAAGGTTAAGGGTTAGGTTTCTTGTTTGAATGTTAAATGCATAGTAAATATTTGTATAGGATATATTATATAGGTACTTATTACAACTAAAAATTAAAAAATAAAAAAAAACTTTTTTGCAAAAAAAACAACCGACTTCAAAAACACCAAAAAGAGAAAAATAAACTTCAGAAGAAAAATCAGCTTCTGAAGTCGGTGGCAAAAAATAAAATGAAACAAGCAAATGTCACCGACTTCAGAAGCTGATTTTTCTTCTGAAGTTTATTTTTCTCTTTTTGGTGTTTTTGAAGTCGGTTGTTTTTTTTTTTAAGAAGTAATTTAGATAGTACACACACAACACGCTTGACTAATTAGCAAAAATATACACATTAAAGAACACTTTTAGGTAATTTGTAACGACTTTGAAAATTGTCCCAACACTTTATACTCACTACCATTTGTTCACACAGTCGCAGGGTAACTTTTTTCTGCGTAGTGTATTGCTATCTGTAAGAGTAACTCAGCGGTCGCGCTCAATTCTGCGTCTCGAATCGTGCGGGTCACACGTCAAAAAGTGTTTTGGCGTCAACTCTAGCCTACCTTAATCACCCAGAAATCGTGTTTGGCAAACAAAAATCTCCTTACCGTTCGAGTTTCCCCTGGCTTGTCTAACATTTTTATTTATCATTTTTATGTATTGTAATAGTCGCCATAGGAGACTCTTTGGTTTGATTATGTTCCCAATTTTTTAAGTTCAACAAAGAACGTATAATGTGAAAAAGTGTACAAATACCTAATTACCATTTATATAATTACCATTTTTCCCGTTCGTATTTTGGCGAACGGTAATGAGCAATTTTAAATGGTAATTAGTACCAGTTTAAGCGGACCTCTTATTATATTGAAACTCCTTACTCCGCTAGGCCAGCTCATCCTTTGGCTGCAGCGCTGCAGCCGCGCTGTTTTGTTAATCCATATAAATAAAGCACGCGCGACTGCAGCGCTACATCCGCGCTGCGGGTGTGCGGTTTTAAATCCGCGATTTTTATATGGATTAACAAAGCAGCGCGGCGGCAGCGCTGCAGCCGCGCTGCCACCGCGCGGCTCTTTGCGGCTAATTTGAAGGCGCCCTTAGACCAACGAAACAAGTCATGTTTAAACCAGTATTTGGTTGTCATTTTTGAGGTTACCATTTAAGTATATACTTACTAACTGCCGTTACGGCGTTACCAAGAATGTAACATCCATTGCATGTCATTGCATCATTCCTGTAAGCAATTACCTATAGCGCGCACACTTATGTTTGTTATGTAACCCCGTAGAGCGCATTACTTTGTGTCATTTATTTCATGACCACTGCTCTCAAAACGGTGAAGGAAAACATCGTAAGGAAACTGCCATGTCTTAGATTAGAACCAAATAAATTCGAAGACATGTGTCATCTACCAACCTGCACTGGGCTCGCGTGGTGTTTTATAGCCAATTCCTCTCCTTGAGAGGAGGCCTGAGTCCCTGCAGTAGGAACATTATAGGCTGATGATGATGATTTTTAAACTAAAAAAATAAATAAAGCTTAAACATAAACACATTTTTCATTTACTGTCGGTCTGTTTAATCTCCAAAACTGCTGGACCGATACTAATAAAAATAATGAGCAGTTTCACACTAAATTAAAAACCCTTGAAATCCGATTTTATTCGGAAATACGAAATACTTATTACCCGACTACGGCGAAGCCAAAAGGAAGGGTAATGATTTTGACAGTCTATGTATGTATGTATGTATGTATGTATGTTCCACCGTAGCGCCTAAACTACTGAACGGATTTTAATAAATTAGGTTTCAATAGATTCGTAAGAATAGCCCGGGTGACATAGGCTATATAAATTTTATAAATTATTTTTATGACGGAATTAAAATGTCAAAAACTTTCCTCAAAAAATATTAAATTAAGATAATCATAGCAAGTTTGGTATCAAATGAAAGGTCTTGGCGAGCACATTACAATATATTATAGTTTAAGTACACACAAAATCAAAATTCAAATAAAAAAATTAAGTTAAAAAATCTAAAACCCGACTACTAACAAAATCGCGGTCATAAAAGTAGAAAACAAGAAAATAATTCTTGTCTGATATTCTTCGTAGTCGCATGCCACCTTGCTGGCAATTAGCACCTGACTTCTGTATCAATGAGAACGCCATGAAGGAGCATCAGGTATCAGTGGCATGCGACTACGAAGAATATCAGACAAGAATTATTTTCTTGTTTTCTACTTTTATGAGCGCGATTTTGTTAGTAGTCGGGTTTTAGATTTTTGAACTTAATTTTTTTTTTAATGATAATAATTTCACGCGAACGAAAGTAACAGCTTGTACGGTCAGCAAAAAAAGTAGCTTAACATTTCGGAATTTAAATTATTTGATATACGGGACTTCAGCTATTAATACCTATGTTTAATGTTTTAGAACATCACTATCACTATCACTTCACTATCATCATCACTACATAGTAAAACAAAGTCACTTCCCGCTGTCTGTTCCTATGAATGCTTAGATCTCTAAAACTACGCAACGGATTTTGATGCGGGTTTTTCCGCCTTACTAATAAAAATAGTTAAACCTGGTTTAACTTACGCTTGGTTTATCTCGCATGCCGTCACTTTCTTCAGATAGAGTGATTCAAGCGGAAGGTTTATGTGTAGGCTTCCGTGCGAAGCCGGGTCTGGTCGCTAGTTATTCTATAATGTAATCCTTACTGTTACTGTTAGCCTGTGTCATCCCACTGCAGGGCAAAGGCCTCTCCTCACGACTTCCAAATTTTGCGATCCAGGGCCAATGTGGACCACTGGTCGTTGGTTCTGTCAAGCTCGTCCCGCCATCTCCTACGAGGTCTACCACGTCGCCTTCTGGCTGCGTCAGGGTTCCACAACGTGGTTGTTTTGGCCCACAGGTCGTTGGGCATACGGCAGACATGGCCAGCCCAGTCCCACTTCAGCTTAGTAATCCTTACTCTTCAATAACTTGTTGATGACGAGTAATATCTAAACAAGTTATTATTTAATACCTGCTTTGAAACTTTGAGAAGTCTTAATCGACTTCTGATGCCGACTGTAGATACATTATTTTAATACAAGAAGATACTGCACGTATTTAGGTCACATTGCATCCTTAAAATAATCCTGCAGCTGCTTCAAAATGCATGTCTGATATAATTAAATGATCTGATATATGAACATAGTTGTTTTTGTTGTGTTATGCTTTCTTTCGTGTGCTCAAGTGTTTTCCATCTATCTATATATATAAAAGGAGACTGCAGACTGACTGACATTTCAACGTACAGCCGAAACTACTGGGGCTAGGAATGTGAAATTTTGCACACGGCTTCCTATTATAATGTAGGGGAGCACTAAGAAGGGGTTTTTGGAAATTTAACCTTTAAGGGGGTGAAAAGGGGGATGAAAGTTTGTATGGAAAATCGTCACTTTTGTAGTTGAACCGACATCCACGCGGGCGAAGCCGTGGGCAAAATATAGTATATAATATTGGAATCAAATAATCGGCTCAAAATAAGATTTAGGACCCCTTAGTATTAATTTTAATTCGTGGTGCTAGCTAACTGGGCTAATGGAGCTTGCTCGGGTTTTTCTTTAAGATATAGCAGAGGGAAGTTTCCTACTCCTCCTCCGTTATTTTTGACATAGTTTCATTTCGGGGATCCAAGACAGTTAAATGTTTTCTCGACTTCGTCGAACTTCATTGTCTCGGCGCTTTTCTGGGGGCCACTACTGTTGATTGGGAATAGTATGTGAGCTATTCCCAAAAAACATAGTTACTTTACTAAGCTAAGTGGCGCCATATAAAACGCTGTCAATTTTAACCTGCCAGACCTGGAGGTCAATGATCGGATACTTAGCTATTAGCACGGTGATATTTGTGAACCCCGAAAACAATCCTTTTAAGGCAATGTAAACACCACGTGGTAAACGAGGCTTAATGTCATGGTCATATTGTTTTTATAAGATCTATAGATCGAGTGCATTTCACTCATGCCAAGTGACCATAATCAGCATGTTATATTGTTTCAACTGCTGATCTCCTTTCTGTGAGGGAGTAGGCCATTTTTTTCTTTTTTTTTTGGTCGGTTGGATAATCATCAAGTAACCCCTCCCGCTCGACTCTTGGACAGAGCTAAAGGGAGGTTTAATACTCTATGGAGTCTGCCGACTAAAAACCACCCATGTTCTTTCTTAGCCCTTTATGTTGAGGCCGCGGTATGTTGTGACCAACCTGCAGCCCCGACGAGAGGGAGAGGGTCCTAAGTTACCAAGCGGGATCAAAAACCAAAATAAAATATTTTAATTCACATGGACCTATAACCTTTGTATCAATCAACCCTTTTGGGAGTCTTATTAGTCTTACAGTTACATATAAGCCTTTGAGTGCCTGAGTCTTAAAAAGGTATCATGAGGTTCCCCCATGACTTCTTGTTCAACCCCTATCCGTTCTCAACAATGGGTAGGTCTTCTCCACTGCACACGACTTGACCCGGTCTTGTGCCTCTTATATTTCTATGGTCCTGCTACTTTGACGAAGTTGTTAGTAATAGCTCGTCACCTGCCTCATTATCGTCATATAATATCAGCCCGGAATCACCCACAGTTTGGTATAGGCCTCCCATTATTTCTGCCCCACTTTCCCGGCTCTTTTCCGCCCAAAATACGTGCTTCCGTGATCCTACGACTATTCAATTAGACTTTATTTATTCCACAGATTCAAAATTCAGAAGTAGGTACTTTTCAAAATACGCAGCTCCGAGCAATACTGGCGGATCTGATGATAGAGAGACGTGCAAACAGTATACCACTTTGGCAAGGATGTTCAATCGTCACACGCCCAGGCACTTTGGCTCAGGCCACAAAGTCAGCATTGTAGGCCTAGATGACATCGGAATGGCTATATTGTACACTTTACTAGTTAAGGTAAAGTTTACTTAGAATTTATTTGTAGCTACGACGACTTGGTAGAATCAACAGAGTACTGCAGAGGAATGAAGCTTCGTGCGCCTGAGTTTGATCCACAAGTTCCACAACGCGACGACGCGGAATCGGCTTCAGACGCGGTCAGAAAGCAATCATTGGGTTTTTTTTTCGTTTGACTATTCGTCTCGAGCCGATACTGCGTGTGGGCACTCTCGAAAGTTTTTAAGGTTCGAGTGATTCTAATTCTAGTAAAGCGTCGTAACATCGCAATAATTTGAGAGTGAAATGAACCCTCATGTTATATATTAAAACATCGTATGTATCTTCAAAAATGGTAATTAAGGATGTCTTGTTTTAGGGCATTACAAACAATGTTTGTATCATTGATATGAACGAAGACATATTACAAGGTGAACATATGGATCTTCAGTCAAGCGCCCTGTTTCTGGATAACCCTAGGATTATGCCTAGCAAAGGTAATGTGTGAATGTTTGCAAGTTACTTTATTTTGTAAGTAGAAGATTTACTAGTTGGTAACATGTCGGAGCTAAAATCGCTTACGTGGATTGACGGGGTAGGGATTCCAACATTGAATGTCCCAACATCATTTAAAAAGAAACACACTTTGTGCACGGTTATGGCAAAATGATATAATTATATTGGTATACAAAAAAGCATAGTCACCAAAATATTGGCAGAGGGTGAGACAGATGGGGTGACAGAACAAAAAAAAACCCGCGCAGAACCTAATAATACTATTGCACATGTTATAGATCCGTCGGAGACTCGCGACTCCAAAGTGTGCATTGTCACCACCGGCACGTTTAAAGGAAGGGATGAGACTAACCATGATTATATCACTAGGTGTGCTGGCATTCTCAGGGCAGTCGTCACTCCGGTAAGCTCTTTAATATAATTAATCTTCAAGCAGATAAAATATTATGTGTACTGTTTTTCCCCTTAAAATAAGTTGCAGCCATAATAATATCCTAACCCAACTGGTAGGTAATTTTTAAACTTGAAATACTAGTAATTTTGAAGTAGATATCTAGTATTTACGATTGCGATACTGAGCTAATGCAGACTATGAAAGAGAGAAGAAGATTAGCCCACGAGGGCATGGCAAATTCGATGTTTTCCTTAAAAATTGCCAAGATTTCGACTGCACGGACTATCTTCAAAAATACAATAACTTCCCATTTGGACTACTAGAGTTTATGGAGTGTCGCCGTTATTGATCTGCTTTCAATAATACCTGAAGTAGCTTCAGCAAAAACTTTTCAGTTTATGATGCCAAGGACTATACTTAGTACTTACGTTACGAACAGTAAAATTTTCCTTCATCAGCTGGCAAAGCACAGTCCTGACGCCATATTCATAGTGGCAAGTGATCCAGTTGATGTCCTGACATACGCCACATGGCGACTGACTAATTTACCGAAGGAGCGCATCATAGGAACTGGCACCTTGATGGATACGGCACGGTTCCGCTACCTGCTCTCCGACAAGCTAGGAGTAGCACCCACTGACTGCAGCGCGTTTATTATTGGAGAACACGGTCAAAAACATAGCGGTATGGTAGTTTTGCTGTTGTATAATTATTAAGAGCTTATTACTGACTGACACTTGAAGCGAGCATAATTCAATCAAAAAATATGTTGAGGTTCACCTCCCGAGGGTCCTGTCCTGGTTATATAGGTACAATGTGCATTTGTCATTCTTACTTATTATCAGAGTTGATGCGAACTTTAGTTGTAAATATTGTTACTAACCCTGCTTTTGGGCTTCGCCGCAGTCGGGTAAAAACAGGATAGGGGATATCTCGGACCGGGGAAACTACCGTCCGATCTCTGTGGCGACCACCTTTGCTAAAATATTGGACAGTGTGCTTGACTCATGTCTGAAGATTTATCGACAGAAAGTACTATACTGAGCTAAAAGAAGACTGCAAAACGCCGGTGTACCGTGTTTGCCTGTTTCCTGGATTTCTCCAGAGCCTTCGACCTTGTGTCGTATGATGTGCTGTGGACAAAACTGGGGGCAGGAATGTACCGTCGGAAGTTCTAAATATCCTGCGGTATTGGTATGCAAACCAGACTAATAATGTAAAATGGTCTGGAACTTTCCCCGAGTGGTCTATGTCTGCCATTTGCTGTTGATTGATTGTCAGCAATTACTTTGTTCTTTTTCCGTAGTTCCCGTATGGTCAAACGTGAACGTAGCTGGTGTTCGCCTCGTGGACCTGAACCCACAGATAGGCTTAGAAGAGGACCCTGAATTGTGGCACGAAGTGTACCACGATGCCGTGAAGACTGATGATGCAGTGCGCCACTTGAAAGGGACCGTGACTTGGTCCGTAGGTCTTGCTGTGGCAGAGATCTGCAAAGCCATCTTTTCGAACTCATACACTGTGCTCCCAGTTTCAACATATGTAAAGGTACTTACGGCTATTTAGTAACATGTATTTATACATTGCACTGATGTTTATCGCTAGAATTTTGGTAAGCGGGGTCAGGTCAGATCTCTTTTTGTAAATGTAAAGAATCTCATCATCATCAGACTATAATCCGGAATCCGGTTTGGGAATCAGACTGGAATATTGATAAAACTATTTTTTTATCTCCAGGGTGAGCACGCAATAAGAGACGACGTGTTCCTGTCGTTACCCTGTGTGGTTGGCAAGACAGGAGTTTCCAACATCATTCGACAGGAGCTGACTGACCAGGAAGGTTCACTCCTGCGCAGGGGAGCAGGGAACATAATTAATCAGATAGAGTACACTCAGAAAATAATAAATTAATATACCTAATGAGTTTTACGTGAATTAAACATTTTTTGGTTTATACTAGCTTTAATTCTTGTTTGGTTTCTGATCGTGCTTATGAAGTTTATTCTAAGTGCTTTTTGTAGTAGATTTGCTGACTGGTTTCGTACATATTAAATAAATCCATACTTATCCATATTTTAATATATCATTACCATCTTCCTGCCCTTAGCCCATTCTATTTGAGGTCGGCGCAATACGTATAAACCTAATAAAAGCACTATAATATTGATAATATAGATAGTTTAGATATAATCATCATCATGTTCCTAGACTTTTTCTTTTTACTGACATAATGGTGCACAGACTTGGTCTTTGATTAATAATAATAAGCATTTTATTTCAGGCATCTAAGGCCAAATACCTACACACAATAATTTAAAACAATAATAACAAACTAATACATATAAAACAGTAAAACCATAACTAATTTTTTTTAACTAAACACGTAACATCTGATTAACATCTGGAACTCATGGTTGGCCAACGGGTTATGGAACGAATGGAATAGAATAAATAACAACACACTGCGTTTCAGAACTCAATCTGACGTAGGTACCTACCTAGCTCATAAAGCTCCCAAGTTCAAATTTGACTAGGCAGGCCATATTATTGTCTGCCTCTAATGCTTTTGCAGCAGCAATGGTCAAATAGTTTCACACAAACTTTTACGCCTTCTGCCCTACCCAATAGGGGTAGGTAAAAACATAACACTCTTTTTTTTTGGGGCAGTCGTGTAAAAACCACAGAGCGCCATTCTACGATCCTTACATACTCAGTTTGCCTAATCCACGGCCACACACGCACGCCGGTTGCGAGTACTATCGAGATTTTTCAGAAAGGAAAAAGGTACTACGCAGTGCATAGTTCGAGGTTTTTCAGAAAGGAAAAGGATCGTACCAATTTTCAGCCGGGCGCTTACCCCTATTTTTTGGCCTAATTTGACCGGACTAGGTAACAGTCGAGTGCAAAATTATCAGAAGCCATTTATTTATATTAGGACACCATATTTAGCACTTTGGTACCTACACTTAACTAGCAAGTTTCAGTTTTTATTTCTTTCCATCAGACTGGATTTAACTGAAGGTGACTGACCTCAGCCCCAAACTCTGAACGCTGCCAAATTATTTATTATCACAGTACCAGTCATAACAATCTAGATTCTAGACTAGCTAAGGTTCACTCAACCTCTTACGGCGTAGCACTATACAGCTGAAATTGGTCGGGAGACTGATGAAGCCGTTTCGTAAATTGAAGTCCTGTAATAAAAATGTGTGGTTGTTGGAAAAGCGACCTTAAAAGTGTAGTTTATGGTGTGTTTTTGTGGGGGTTGTGTTAATTGGGGCATGCGCAATGGTGTGTTCAAAAGTTGAAGGTGACCTTGGCGGGTGGGTTGCCGACGCGACGGACGCGACTCTACGCACGCCCGCCGGTCGACCGGTACGGCAACAACATACTCGTAGCTGCAGCTGTGACGACCTCGTTACCGGCTACTACGTGACCGCACTCACGGGCACTCACGGCATGTCACCGGCAGAGGCGGCAGACACCTCTGTTCACTTTCCATCATTCCCCCACGAAAGTGTGTGCACGAAAGTGTGTATAAACTTTGCTAGACATATAGTTAGTGCCTAGGGCGATTTTCGGTTCAATGAACTTCCAAACTAAGTACAGACGCCGCTAGCATATCGAGCTACTCGTAAATGTCAAATTTTCTCAATTAACCTTGAACCTAAAGCTTTAGCGATAAAGTTCAAAGTCAGACAGATTATAGTAGCTTAATGTGCTGCCATAATAATGTATCTTTCGTACCTATGTAGGTACTTCGTTGGATACCGGGAGACAAAGCCTTGATGTAAGCACAAATCAAGTTCATAGGAAAAATTGAAAAAAAAAATAGAAACTTTCAATGAAAACTTCCTTTTTGATAAATTTATTATGCTACGAGTCATTGATGGATGACCCATTTTCACGATAAAAAAAATAATGCATCATCCAATAAGTTTATCGTGTAAATCGGTCTGAAAAACAGGTCACAAACACAGGTCTTATTAATTTTACAACGTGAATGATATCATTTACGAGTCCAAAAGTCATGCAAACTTTTTTTAAACTGTGATTTTATTTTTACCGTCTTCCAAAATTTTGCTCTTAGCATCATTTTATTTTTTTTCCGTTTTTCCTTGATCTGATGCTTATTTTTAGAAATCACTTTTTTACTGCTTTATGATTCCATAAATAAATTAGACTGAAACTAACAGATGGCAAAATTTAATTTGATTGTTCTAAGTTACTAGGCACGAAAATGTACGGTTCTCTAATTATGTAAGGTACCTATGTATTCCTTAAAAAAAAATTGTAATTGAATAATTAGGTACAAATACCTACTTTTTTCTCTATGGTCATTAACCCATGCTGTGTCCTTGCTCCTGTGACCTTTTTGACCTTGACTCTTACCCAACACAGCCCGACTCTGGTGCAATGAGCAAGCGCGTAACGGACGCACCCTACTTTTTCGCGCGCACGCAATCTCATGGCGGCATCATTCGTTCGCTCCTTCACTCATTCAGTAAACACACATAAAAGAGGACCGGTTTAAACCGCTCATTCAGTCAATCCTTGACAGTGGACGAGTGAACACGCGTTTTATATAAAACTTTTATCGTATTTTATCTACGCGAAGTTATCGTAGTGTTTGATTATTTAAAAATTATACAGTTTTGATAAAATATTGTAACGGAGATGGCTGAGAATAATTCTAACGGGCACAGCCACGAGAATGGAAACAGTAAGTTTATTTATTTGTTTTGTGGTATTTACATATTTTTGAAGTCTAACCAAAACTTTTCAACCTTGAATTTGGGGTCAGACAAACTCTGACAAACAGGGGGTCTAAAGTGGCCACTTTAGCTGATATTAATATGAATTGCGTTAAAATTCGTTAAATGGACTACTTATTTATAAATAGTAACTGTTCTGCGTCTGTCTGTGTCCCTTTTACGAATTAGACCCCCAGGGCCTGCAGTCTACAGAGATAACAACAAAATCGCTAACTTTCAATCCTTAATTACTAACGAATAAATTCGGTTGCAATAATGATGCTTGCAAGTAAAGCAAGTCTCTACATCCAAGATGCGTTTCTCGCAAGCATCATTATTGCAACCGAATTTATTCATTGGTAATAATTAGCAATCGAAAGTTAGAAATATATAAGTATGTTTATCAGTTGTCTAGTACCCATAACACAAGCTCTGCTTAGCTTGGGACTAGATGGCGTTGTGTGATAGTTGTGGAATATTATTATTATTAGTAACAGCCACGGAGTCTGGATAAGTGTCCGTGGTCCGGTTGATGGCAATAAGCTCGCCCCCTATTATTATGGGACTTAAACATAACCAGCGAAATGTGGGTGTACTATTATTAGGTGGGCTACACTGGCGCTTCCACTATAACTATTTGCGAACCATTAGCATTATTACGACCACTTTTACCCTCTTGCAAGGAAAGGGTTATGTTTTTCGCGCCTATCCTTGCTTGTAATATTCTTTATTCTCTCAAAATTATCTTCCAAATCACTCGATGGATTACATTGTTAGATTCGCCTCATTAGTTCAAGTGATCATACAACCCCTACCGCCCTAGAGCCTTAAAGGTTACTTATTTAAGCCACTCCAATCCAAGTAAAGGTTTTGACAGTTTTTGTTGACAAAACTGTCAACTTTAGCATATATTTATTTCAAAATTAATGGTACAGTATTTTAGGCGTACCGCGTAACGGAGGATCATGCTAAGCCATTTGAGGTAGAATAGGCTCTTAAGGCGAGGTTGCAGTACTTTGTTTTTATGAACGCACGACCTCGCCCCCCGCCCTGCCGCGCGAGCGATATAATGCCTAAATTTTGACTGTTTTTTGCTTCTTGGAGAAAAACTATAAAGAAATTATACAATATGTTTTCAACATTTACTTCAAAATAAAAAGTTCTATCTATTGATATTAACTTTTATGTAAATTCATGATGAAATGTCTTAGCAGTACACGTTTGAAATTGTGATTTAGTGTCATGTTTGATAAAAAAAACCGCCCCTAAGACGACCCACTGACCAAAGTATCGAGCCGATCTTTCTAAATCGCGTTTCTATCTTTACGATTTGCTAGAGAATATGTTCAATTTTTATGTAATGATTTTTATTTATTAAAAAACTCGTATTTAGTTCGATTTTTATAGGTTCAAAAATCTTAAAATTACTGCAACCCGGCCTTAAAGTGTGTTTTTTTCATTACCTTAGATTACCATGTTTAAGATTTAATTCAAAGAGGCAAATGGGATAAATAAGTTACAATCGTCTGCGAAATATTTTTCGTAAATTACGCACGACGCGCCGCGCGCCTTTCCATTCGTTTTTGCGTGTGTGGATAAGTTATAAAGATGTCCAAATAAAAACTTGTTTCTTGTCACTTTGAAAATAAAAAACCGTTCTTCATGACACCTGGCCAGAATTTTTAGTTACCTCTCAAGTTTTAGTTTACCGACATCAACGCAAAATAAGAAGCGGCCGCAGCTAGTTCAAAATAAGGCTGTTTGGCGCCTTCGTCAGTGCCTCCATCTTTTCAACATGGCGCGCTTCTAAAATTGAAATCGCGCGCGAAATCGGAATCCGCGTGCCATTTTCCTATAATAATTGTATAAAATAAGTTGATGATTTATTTTTCCTCACAATGCCACAATGTCACAATGTCACATGTTACAGTTGGATTCAGCGGTCGGTTCATTTAGTCATCGTTACGCTCTCGGCTTTAGGAATATTACTATCTAGTCCTCTTGGTGGAGTGTACCTACTTCAAATAAGTTTGTGCGATGTCTTCAAACGTTGGGTGTAGAAGTAAGAATTTTGAAGTACTTACATAATATAATTATTCAGATACAAGTACGTGCTATTACGCATTTACGCGTCTAGGTGAAAATCGTGTTAAAACTTGTATTAATCGCAAAACTACAGCTCTGAAACATAAACGTGTAAATTTTGTGACAACGAACGAGCAAATAAGCACTGAAATTAAGGAAATGCTCATTGGATAAAACTGAGTTATAAAAATGATGAAATAGGTATGTTGATAGTTAGTTTACTACGTAGAGCGAAGGCCACGGTCAGACAAAAAACCCGCTCACCGACAGATTCTAGCTAGCATTTGCCGAGTTCGCAACTTCGCACCATGAGACGATTAATTCAAAATGTAGTTGTGAATAACCTGAAAAGGTCGAAGCAGAAGGAGGCTATACTAACGTCGCAAATTAATGTGTTGTTAGGCAAAATGGCGACCATCAAGAAGCTGTTGCAGTCCCAGCAGGAGAAGGTGATCGACACGGGGAATAAGGTGACAGTCGTCGGAGTGGGACAAGTCGGCATGGCTGCAGTCTTCTCTTTGTTGACACAGGTAAATTGTCTTTTTTTTTGCTTTGCGAATTTCCTTTGCACTTGCATTCTTGCGTTAGGGACTATTGATCAAATCTGTGTGTTGTGTCGCATTATATTCGGTCACTTTGGTGCATGGAGCATTGCTTTGGTGATGCGATGTCTATTGATTAAAATATGCCATATTTTGGCATATTTTCGCATAAAAATGGCGAAACTTGCGCTGTCCTACCACTGATTACATTAATAGTTTTTATTCTTGTAACAGTTGAATAACTTACTGGATTGCCTAGAAGGCAAGGATTGGCCCACAGATCAAAGAAACAACTATATGATCTGTGGATTGGCCGGTGCCAAGAAACACCCGTGTAAAGTGTCAGTCACTTTTTTACACTTTTTTGAACTACACAGTTGAAACTTGGCGTATTCTGTGTGAACTATACATGGAACTGAAAATAAAAAAATAAAATTTCGTCAAAACTGTAGGTTCGCGTGCGGGGTATCTATAGACAGGGTCTTTAAAAACTGCAAATTTAACTTTGCCATTCATAAAAATACTATGGTAGGTACACACGGCTACACATCAAGCTATACAAAACCAGTTAATCTTGGCCTCACTTTACTAGATCTTTTCTTCGCACAATGAACGATCAGATTATACTGGTTTTGTATAGCTTGATGTGTAGCCGTGTGTAAAAACCATAACGTTTAGTTCTTTTTAATTTTCATTTTATTAATATTTTTGTACTGATCCTTGTCACCGTCTTTTTGTTTTTGCTATTTTTATTATTTTTTAACTACTTGTGAAAACTTGTAATTGGCCATATTGTTTTAAAAACCAAACTATTGTATCTACCTAGCTGTAAGTTTTCCTAAGATAATAAATTAAAATAAAACCCTTCATGTGCGAGTCCGACTTGCACTTGGCCAGTATTTTAACAGTAATGTTCTTTATACTACACTTACTTAGTAAGTGTACCAATACTACCCCACTAAAAGGCTTGAAAGCTGTTCATTACTGCCCTGAAAATAAGGGTAGTAATGCGTTCATTACTAACGCGTTTTGTTTTTTTTGGCAATTTTTTCATATTTTTTGTTTGTTTTTACAGTGGAAATGTGAAAAACAAGCTAAGTGTAGTATAAAGCAGTATATTTCACTCGAGGGTAAGTACAGATTACTAAACTCGTGTGGTTCACGGCCCTCCGCTTCGCGTCGGGCCTCAAATGCACACTCGATTAGTAACCTGTGCCTTACTCCCCTTGGTGAATAAATAGCTATTAATGATTTGAGACCCAGGTTTTGTAGAATTACAGCGTAATACAACGCGCCTAACACATTTTAATACATAGGTACTAAGTTATTAGATATACCTAGTAATGGCTTCTTAAACAACTTAGTTATTTAATTAATTATTTAACGTTTACTTACTGCATTTTCCGCAAAAATATGTTTCTACACATTTTACAGTTTATACGGATAGGTATAATCGGATCCGTATAAACTGTAAAATATAATAACACTGGGCAACATTAAATGAATGCACATTATTTTAAATAATAACGGTAATTTATTTTTTTGTCAAGTGCGAGTTGTCCATAAGACGTAGGTACCTATACTCTGTTTAGTGCAGGTTTTTTTTAGTCGTATGAAAATTGTTTCAATAATTGGGAAAACCGACTTCAAAAACACAAAAGGGAAAAAAATCTGCTGAAGTCGGTGGCAAAAAAAAAGGAAATCAAACTAACAAAGGTCATCGACTTTAGAAGCAAATTTTTCTACTAAAGTTTATTTTTCGTTAATTCTTTTTTGAAGTCAGTTTTTTTACAGTCATTATTACACTATATGTAAGTAATATTTAATGTCGGCCAATGGTAGCGACACGTGTATTTAATTTATTTCAATAGTTTAGTCCATTGTGATTCCTATTTACGACAATATAAGTATTACTAAGGCAGGTACTAAACATCACAAAATACGGATATACCTAGGTACTTCCTAAGAAAATAGCTGAAAGCAAATAAAGAACTTAATGTATTTCCTCACGAGTCCAATTGTTGGATGCATGGGTTGGATGTGATCATGTGATTGTTACTAGGTATACATAATAATATAGGTACTTATATACATAGCGACTCGCTCACGGTTTCACCTCGGTTACGTCATCTACTCATAAACACTCATCCAGAAACAAACATGGCTGGGTTTTCCTCGTTCAAGAACAGTTTTATTCTACAGTTTTCCGATGGGAGAGGGGGGGAGAGGTGTTTATTTCGAATCAGAGTACTTATTGTTAGTTTTTACAAGGAAATTTGGATACCATTATAATGATCGTTATCGGGACACTCTCGATTCCGATATTGAGACTTTTACTGCCGCACTCAGAGGCGTTTAATGATTACTTAAATTGTCACTTGAACATCTCCGAGTGCGGCAGTTAAGACGCAGTCAACGGGGGAACCGTAAAAACGACCTGTTTTTCGTCGCAGAGTTATAGTCCGGTCAATTTAGACATTCGAAGTTACATAAAGTCCCAACAAGCTGAATTTCTGTGAAATTGTTCAAAACCTAATTATAAACAATGTCAAGAAGTTCCCCATCATTCCCGTTTAAGGAAAAAAAAATATTCGGGGTCAAAGGTCAAAATTTGAGATTTTTTGATTTTTTCTCGAAAACGGTAAGTTTTATCAAAAAAATCGACATCACAAAGTTGTAGATCTTAAAATTCTCTACAAAAATGCCTTTCATTATTATTTTCTAAGAGTTACCATTCCTTAGATATCGCGATTCTAAGAGCCTTTATATAAAAGCAAAAGGTAACTCACTCCTGACGAAATCTCGAAAACCGCTGGACGTATAAATATGATTTTTTGGCAAGGCGGTAGTTTATAGTTAGTAGACGTCCGCTAAGAACGGATTTTGCGATAGGGCCGGATTAGGGTGGTCTAAGGGCCCACGCAAGTTTGTATGAATCAGAACTTGCAAAAGCTCATAGACCACCCTAATCCAGCCCTGTAAGAAAATTAATGCATAGCACACGTCTACTGACTATACACCACGTCTCTGCCAAAAATCAAGATTGTAGCACAAAAAATGAAGGACTTTCATACAAACTTGCGAGGGCCCTAAGATCACCCTAATACGGCCCTGTCGCAAAATCCATTCTTAGCGGACGTTTACTAACTATAAACTACCTCCTGTCCAAAAATCATCTTTTATGCGTCCAGCGGTTTTCGAGATCTCGTGAGGAGTGAGTTACCTTTCGCTTTTATACATAACTAGCGACCCGCCCCGGCTTCGCACGGGTGCAAATGGATGTTACTATACATATAAACCTTCCTCCTGAATCACTCTATCTATTTAAAAAAACTGCATCAAAATCCGTTGCGTAGTTATAAAGATTTAAGCATACAAAGGGACATAGGGACCGAGAAAGCGACTTTATTTTAAACTATGTAGTGAAGAATAATGTGACTGTTAGAATCGCGATATCTCAGGAATGGTAACTCTTAGAAAATAATAATGTAGAACATTTTTATAGATAATTTTATGATCTACAATTTTTGTCTGAGGTAAGTACTTTTATGATAAAACTTACCGTTTTGCTGAAAATCGCGAAAAACTCATTTTTGTTACCTTTGACCTTGAATAAAACATTGACATTGTTTTTAATTATGTTTTGAACAATTTCACAGAAATTCAGCTTGTTGGGACTTTATGTAACTTCACTCTCATTTTTTAGTCTAAATTGACCGGACTATTAGCCGTATTGCTACTTATTACAATTCCAAAAAAAATACAGTGTATAGTCAAATGTATAGGTAAAAGACTTATGCAAAAATATTTTCTAAAAGTAATCAAGAACCTCGAAAAAAAAAAATCACAAAATCACAAAAAAATCACACGAAAAAACTTTTTCGTCTCGAAATGCTCAATATTTTGAGTGACAACTGTTATTTATTTTTTTACTATCAGAAAGGAAATTTAACCAACTAAAGACATATGTAAAAATATTTTAACATTACAGCGTTTTTTTTTTTTTAATAAATTAAATCTGCGAACTATCGTTCATTTTGGCAGTCACGAGCATCAAACGCGTCGCCATTTTCAACCTTATTTGTTTAGGCGATGAGTTAAGCGCGCGCTCAAGGTCGCGGGCAGGTGATGTCGCCTTAATGTAGTACACACGGCTACACATCAAGCTATACATTTCCAGTTTACGCTGATCTCGCACTGTACAGAAATCCTATATATACAATGCGAGACCAGCTTATACTGGAAATGTATAGCTTGATTTGTAGCAGTGTGTACATTGGGCGTCATTGTTACAACCTTTTAAGTTATCATTTTGACGGGGCACACTTTACGGAAGTTGGGTATCACAAAATCAATTTGGTTTAGGTATAATATTATTAATTGTAATCCTGTTGATTGACATAAACAATAATATTGCCAAAGTAAATACTTTTCAAGATACTAGCTACGAGTACCTTACTGACTAATTAGTAATTAGCGTTGAGCATTGCGAATGTTCATTAAATATTGTTCGAAGCACAATGGCGTACCTACTTACTAGCTGAAGCAAATGGTGTGGCATATACATTGATATATAGGGCGGGCATATAATATGAATATTTTATCATTGTTCAAGTAAGAGCGAGTAATTCCCTCGTCTGGCTTATTCCCCAGGTGTTTGCTTTATTTGTCTGTAGTTATCTTAAGACACACAATGGTACGGTACATAAACGTCGATTCACTTGTTGGTTAAATCCTACTTTACACATCCTGACTAGCTATCCCGCGCTACTTCGTCTGCGACACATAATACAGCTTTAACCTTCCTCGATAAATGGACTATCCAACACAAAAATCATTTTTACATTCCAACCAGTAGGTTCAGAGATTAGCGTATTCAAACAAACAAACTCTTCAGGTTTAAGTATAGATATTTTCGTCTTCGGATTAAAAATATCGACTTTAGTTGTTGACTGTACCGAACAATAATGTATGTTTATTACAGCATTATTTTTACATACTTACTTCACTCACATTGACAGTGGATCTATTCAGTGATTGCACCATAGAATCCTAGGGAACTACCTATTTACAGCGCATAAAATTGCAATTAGTAGTGAAAGTTGATTACAATGGTTACTTTTGATTCGAGTCGGTCGGTACCTACATTGTTTTCAGCGTTTGCATGTCATCGTATGTTGCCTGTTTTTGTTTTTGTTGGTGTATGTTACCATGGAATTTATAGAAAACGCTAGGCCAATAAGGAATATATTCTTCTAAAAAGCAAGTAATTACGAGTATATCCAATCTCTTTCATGTGGCTTCATAGATACGAGACTTTCGAGCTGTAAGAGTTAATACATACCTACTTAGGTACCTAGTCATTAGAACTTATCAACTTCCGTATGCATCGTAATTCAATAGCCTATTTAGTGGACGTAAAACCTTTCCAAACTGTGGCAATGACATGTATAACAAATTGTGAGGAAGATTTCAGATAATTTCATACAAATTCTGTTCCATATCTTTGAATTTATTCAGTAAGTAGTACTTTTCAACCACATTGTAACTCATTATTTATCATTATGTGTGTCTCACTAACTGTAACACCTATCCCTCTCGTCTGTATCTATACCACATTATTTTTGGTTCAGCATTCGCCCTTAGTCGAGCTATGGGAATCCAACAGTGCCCTTTGAATTCAAGAGATAGGTACGTCTATGAGTCATTTTGTGTGCAAATATAAAGCGTACTTGACCAGATGTTTTGGATTTATCGAGATAGCAACACGCCATAATATGGTTTATTGTTGACGTCATTGATATTGGTTTAAATATTATTTTGATCAGATAACAATATAGGTACCTATATCAGACAGTGTAACGCAAACTGTTAAAGCCCGGTATCCACAAAAGCGGAGAGGAGCGGAGATGAGAGTTGGGCGGAAATCGGCCAATCACATTAGTTAACTGGTCTTTCGCCCTTCCTGTGATTGGTCGAATTTGGCACAACTCCTCTCCGCTCTGCTTGTCTCCGCTTTGGTGGATACCGGTCCTAAGTGTTGCGCCTCATTTAGCAGCACTGAATCGCATTTTCTTTCCGCGAAAAATGCACCGTAGCATAGAATTTTTTCGCCAATGGTTAATCTAGCTGATAGGTAGGTGTAAAAACCTGCACAATGAAAACTGTTATTGAAAATGAAAATCACAAGATTTTGTTTATTTGGTGGCATTGGTACTGTAAGTCTACATCATCCCACTCATCATACACAATCCCATCCCGTAATCCCGTTGGACAAAGGCCTGTCCCCTTGACTCCAGTTATTTCCATCCAAGCCCAATGTGGACCACTGGTCGCTAGTCGTGTCCATATCGTCCCGCCATCTTTTTCGAAGTCTGCCGCGACGCCCTAAAGCTATGTCAGGGCTGCAAAAAGGCTACTTTGGCTTACAGCACATTAAATTAGGCATCCGGCAGACGTGGCTCTTTAAATCCTAAACTGTATTTATGGTAACAGTAATATATCGGTGTACAATTATATGCATAAGTACTAGATATAGGTGTAGGCATTGTGACTACGGATATAAAACTCACCATTAGGCAACATGGAAAAGCTCTCTACTAAATTTGGTAACAATCTCTAAATTGATCCCGATTCACTAGGTAATATGATGCTTAGTACCTAGGCTTATTGATAAGGACATCATGTTTTTAGTTCAAACAAATGAGTAAGTGCCATACCAATAGAACCTTATTTGCATTACATAAGGTTTCTGTTCGTAATAGGAAATGACAATTAGTGCGACTCTTGAATTCGAGTTTCAGTTGAAGACCCGTGACTGACAATCTATCTATTTGTTGCCACCACAAATAAAGGGCATCTGAGCTAGTGTTTCGTCTAAACAATGCAATAAGCTGTAAAAGACGTGATCACGCGAATGTCCGTCTGTGTCTGTGGGCTATTCTGGTTACGACTAGTTCTGTCTATTGACGACTGACGTTTATAGACTTCCTTTTAATTCTTAGTTCATTGTTCGATGAGCACGAAGTTTTAAATGAGGAGCCAGTGTCAATTCAATGAATTAATACGGTTATTATGTCTCTTAGTTTCATTGCTGCTACAAATGGTTTCAATGCTTACACGATGTTTGTTTGGCTAGATATTTAATTAGCGACAAAACTTCTGTCAGCCTGCTCTAGAAGTCCAGACTATACTTTAGTAGGTACTTATAGATTTGTATAGTACTCAAGATCTAAACTTATTATACCTAGGTAGGTATTCATGGAAAATATTTCTGTCACAGATCTAAGTACTTAAAACATTTATGTGTTGCTGGCAATATGTTAAAGTGTTTTACTCATGCTCATAAACGCGGTCCAAGCACACACAGTTTCAAAACTTTGAACTGCTAGGTAGGTGAGGTAACTGTCTTGTCACTCGTATAACTTCGGACCCGCCCTATAGTTTGAACAGAACTATAATAAAATGATTATGACTTAGTTTGGGTATCCCACAACATTTAATCATCATCATCAGCCTACAATGTTCCCACTGCAGGGTTTCAGGTCTCCTCTCTAGAACAGGGACAACATTTAATGTTCCTATTATAATCTTTCCTTGCTCATTGTTTTGTTTCCTCGCACAGCTCTGGTGGAAAACTGCTATAAAATACATTGTTAAGACACTGATTATACTCGATTTCTTAAAGGTAGTTAGGTCCCTAGGTGGGTGTGATTCTTTCAGAGCGTAACGTGTGATTAAATTGTATAAATCAGCGATAACGTTCTGATTCGAAAAGATTATAGGAACGCTAACATCGTTATTATCAATAATTGGATAATCTTTATACCTACTTATTCAGTTAATTAATTCATTAACAGTAACGTTGATTTTACGAAGTAAGCAATTACCTACATAGGTTTTAGCCCTATTTCAAAAAACATGTCTGCCTTATTTTTTTGGGTTACTGGCGTAATGATATCAAACACTATGTTAAGTAATCAAATTCGTGAACCCACTCTTTCGATACAAAAAATTTTGGCATCGGCCGCGACAGCATTATCCAAGTTTCATGTTCTTATAGATCTGGGCAAATAGCGAAACCAATCTTCTACAGTCTACAGGAATAGGAACTATCAATTTAAAACCCTGCAACTATCTATCAAATGTGATGGACGATGAATGAAGTTCTGAACACACCTACGCACCTCAAGTGACCCGAAACTATAATAAAAATCTTTTAAACAATTTTGACAGATTGTATTGTAGTATCTAATGCCTATTACTGCCTCATACTGCAGTCTGCATGGCCATAGCTAGTGATCGCTTCGCCAACCGTCAGCCACCCATGCTAAGCGTGCACATTGCACGGTGCAGTCCCTTGCAATCTTATCAGTCACTACTCGGAAATTCGTGATTAGGTGTAAAAATGACGCCCCGTCCACACATCGATTGCTGACATAAGTTCTGAGTAATCGCCGTACAAATATAGAACGACTGAGACCATGAGTTTACGAGGTTTTTTACCTGCTTAGCTTATGCATTGTTATTGCAGTCACCTTTTCAAACTATCCTTTTGAGGGATCAGTCATGTAGCGTTTACATTGTAGATTTCTACATGCCGTACGCCATAATTATGGGATTTCCGTTTGGCAAATTATTTATACCTTTCAATGTCTTATGAGAAACTTCCATACATACTTATTCATAACCTCTATTTTGAATCCTCATCGTTTCCATTAATTCACAGACCGTCGATCCCGACATTTTTGACACATTTTGTCAAAAAATTAACATATAAAACTGTCCATTTACACAAATTGTCTCTAGTTGGGGTCCAAAAAGCGTAAAAATGTTCAAATACCGTCAAAAAATACACATGTTTAAACAATAATATCATCAAAACGGAAATAAATGAATCATCCTGTTGACGAACAGGGGCCGTATTTTTGAATATTCATACCCGTGAATTTTGCAACGAGTGGTCCGACCCACTCGTTTCCGATATTATACCAGTAGAAATGACGGAAATGACGTGATGAATTCTGCGATTTCGTACACGATTTGGAATTCTATTGATTCAAAAATACGGCCCCTGTGGCGAATCGGTCGTAGGAGAACGGTTGCGGATTCAAATAAATCTGTAAAAAAAATAGGAATCACAGAATAGATTTTCAAAATATTTAGTATAATGACATAGAGTAGTGCCAGGAACCCAGCGCAGGTACTCCCATTCCTGGGCAGCATTTGGACCAAAGTTGGGCAATCTCCTTTGTTTACAAAACAATGTTTGTATGTGTGTGTTTGTTTGTATGTTTGTATCAATAAAAAAACATTTAAGAATATAATAATATGTATGGTTTAGCAGACGTCTATCGTTAGTTAAGCAGCGTTTTTATATAAATCTCTGTAGGTTTCTTTTTTGCCCTAACTATCCTTATGGTCCCTTAACAGTGTAATGTATTTTGTTACAGGGTGTTACGAACAACATAGCGATGGTGGACATGAACGAGGACAAACTAAAGGGAGAGATGATGGACTTGCAGCACGGCTCCGCCTTCTTGTTCAACGCTAACATTCAGGCCGGCACAGGTACGGTCGAACATGCTAATAAGTATACAGCCAGCTAACTTGCATTTACTTTTAAGATTATACAAATACATTTAGAGACTGATATCAACATCGCATTTGAGCAACATTTGAGCTTAATGCGAAATGCTTTATAAAATAAAATTGCAATCAATATTTTCATTGTAAGTAGGTACTATCTAGAATTATAAAGATTTCCGCCGTATCTTCTTCTTCTTTATTACTTACCCCACTTTAAGATGACCGTTGCAACACTTTTGCACTGGTACAGACGAAAGCACATCAAGCTACTGAAAACTGTCAATTTTTCGCAATTAAACTTGCAACTAACGCTTTAGCGACAAAGTTGAAAATCTATCAAAGAAATTAGACAAATTCTAATAGCTTGATGTGCTAGCGTCTGTACATAAAATAATACTTTTGTATTTTGGAGGGTGTTTCATTCGTCAGCCATGAAAGTTACAGTAGAGAGGTGGATCTTTAGGATATGCGTATATCGTAGCCGTAATGCCCGGAATCAAACACGCACCAAGTACATAAGTAACACCAAAGTAAATCCCTTTATTGGCCGTTGTCAAAATTTCACAAGTGTGACCAATTGTTAGCGCAATTTTCTGTCCTCATATATTTCATGATTGCCTTTTATATTAGAGGAAGTTTTAAAGTTGCGCCAGTTACAGAACAGTTGAAAGGGAATCGAATGTCGTAGTTTGGACATATTATGAGGAGGGACGAATCGCATGTACTAAAAAGGTGATGGATATAAATGTTGACGGATGGATATCGAGGGAGAGGAAGGCCAAAGAAAATATGGATGGATTGTGTGAGGAATGTTTGAGGTGGGGGGGGGGGGGGGGGGGTAATGAGGAACAGGTTGTAAAGCTACTCATCCCCCATAGAAAGGGGAGGATCCTCCGACATGACGGGTGTTGTGTTCGGTGGGCTAGCTGCCCGACATATTTTATGTAAGTCGAGAACTCCTTTACAGGCTATGTCGCGAATAATGTTGATAGCGCGATGTAGGAATTTCTGTCGATCGTTGTTAGTACGCAGGTGTTGCGATAGATGTCGCTAGTCGCCACAAATGATATGAAAGAGAATGAAGTAAATGTACGTCACGTTTTCTTCTTCCATTCTTCCCTGTTAGACGTGACGTGTGACAGGGAAGAAGATGATTATGAATTGGTGATTAATGATTGCCTTTTTACTACAGATTACGCAATAACGGAGAACTCCCAGATCTGCGTGATCGCAGCCGGCGTGAGACAACAGGAGGGAGAGGACCGACGCAACCTCGTGCAGAGGAACGTCGAAGTTCTCAAAGGAATCGTTCCTAAGGTGAGCCGATTAGCTAGAAATGGAAAAATAGGCGTGGCTTCCAAAACCGGATTTTACATGTCCTTCTTCCCAACGAAAACGTCTTTTGGTCAAATCAAATCTTGAAGAGCTCCGTCCCTTTGCCTGTACCTAATCGATTTTTTGCATTGTTTAAAATAGGCTGAGAAAATTTTAGTGAGGGAAGCAATCGCCTGTAATGTAACACTCTTTGATTCGATTTGGTCTCTGTCGACACGAGGTATTAAGTTATTGTGACATATTATATCATTTAATTCATTTTCAGTATGATCATAAAAACTCTTCCATTATTTCGTACCGTCCACCAGCCTTGCCAAGGAGTACAGTGTTACCAAGTAACTGCGTTGTGGAGTAGGTACACAAAGCCAGTCTTGCCATGCTGTGGATAATTCCTTGCTTCCGGTCTTTCTCATAGAAGCTTTTGCCGATTAATAAAAAAGTAATGCTAACAGTCAAAAATGTCCACAGCTCCTAAAATACAGTCCGAACGCGATCCTCTTAATCGCGAGTAACCCAGTGGATGTCCTCACCTACGTGACGTGGAAGATCAGCGGGTTGCCCAAGCACCGCGTCATCGGCTCCGGGACCAACCTGGACTCGGGCCGGTTCCGGTACCTGCTATCGCAGAAGCTGACCATCGCGCCTTCTTCCTGCCACGCCTATATTATTGGAGAACACGGTGATAGCAGCGGTAAGCAAGACCTTTACCTAAGGAAATAAGGACTAACAAAGACACACACATACACGACATTCATTCAAATTTTGACTATAAACTACGTAGTAGGAGTTTAAATATCTATAACGAAGCCAGAATGTACCTACTTGTCCTCCCTCTCTCTGTATTGTTTTTTTTTTAAATATCCAGACTTTATTGGTACTTTTATTTTAACCTTTCGGTCGTGATAGCGAGAACTGTCGTCATGTTGGGTAACAAGTTGACTAAACTAAAGCAGTTTGTCGTATGATCGTTCCTAATTTCACAGCGGTTGGTTGTGCTTACTTCATATCGACAAAAAGCGTCAACGAATCTGATGAAATCGTTATTATTCCACAGTACCCGTTTGGTCGAGCGTGAACATCGCTGGCGTCAGGCTTCGGGACCTCAACAAGAACATCGGGTCGGACGAAGACGACGAGAACTGGAAAGAGACCCACGCTCAAGTGGTGCAGAGCGCTTACGAAGTCATCAAGCTGAAGGGATACACCTCCTGGGCTATCGGCCTCTCCCTCACTCAGCTTATCAAGGCTATTCTAACTAATGCCACCAGCGTACATGCAGTTACTACTTGTGTACAGGTAAGGACGTCATTGATACATACATTATTCATAAACTCATGCCCTTTTCCCATGGGGGTAGGCAGAAACCAGAGAACGCCTATTGATTTACCTACTATAATGTTAAAAGGATAGAATGTGTGAGAAATCATTGGAAAGACAATATAGCGTATAGCGTGACGGCTGACGCAGGAGAATATAAGAAAAAAAAACACATACCAATCGAATTGAGAACCTCCTCCTTTTTGGGAAGTCTGTTAAAAATAGAAGGGTTGTGCCGAACCCCAAGTAACATGGCACAACGCCGGGAAGACGCATATTATACTGTCCTGGTCAAGTGGTCACAAGCGTCACTACTAAACGTGAGAACTGGTTTCGATACCCAGGTCAACTGTAATTTGACCTGGGTCCATTTTCCATCAAGACTTTCTCAGAGAGTAGCAGCCACGGAGGCTGGATAAGGGTCTGGTTAATGAATCGCCCCCTGTTGCATACAACTTAAACATAACAGGCGAAATACGAGTGTACCATTAGGTAACCTCTGTGTAATGTGTAACCCCTCGATGTATTTGGATACAGCAGATTTATGTATGTGTTCAGGCCTTTGCCCAGAAGTGGGACACAAACTTTAAAAAAACCATTACGTTTGAACCGGATCTCAATATTCCATTCCATTCGCAAAGATGAAAAAGTTTGGATACCCACATCCAAACTTTTTCATCTTTGCGAATGGATATATTGAAACGATGACAACATTAATTTTATTGGTAACGTTCCCAAACCCGTAAATATAATTAATTGACGCTTAAGTCTCGTTTTGAATTTTCCTCCAAACAGAATGGTAGGTAAGTATTCCCCGTAATGAGGAAGTTCATTGGTACCTATTTAAATAGTCTTCATTTACCTACTATTTATAAAAAAATCACTACAAAGGATCACGTCTGTCACTCGTGTTATCTCTGCAGGGTTAGGTTCAACCCTGCAGATGCCAGTCTATAAGTCCCATGTGACAGGCAAAAAACGTTATTTGGTGGCTGCTACTAAAATTTTCTGCAGAAAAAACTAAATGACTATAAACATATTGGCCCTAGGAACTCATGCTTAGCAGTCACGTTTCCTAGTGCTAGAGTCTGCTAGACCAACGAGCCAATTAAATTTTGAAAATGATCTATTTATTTACTTACCTTATTTATATTTGTTTTTTTCACAAAAAATACAGGTTTATACTAATATTGTGGTTGCCATCCCTGGGATTCCTTACTTCTTTTATGTACATCTAACTGGTAAATTATGTCTCCAAAATGTGTCTTTTACTTCAGGAGATTTGTGAATTTTTGTCCCGCGCTTTACGAATTTAGATATAATTATAGTTCTTCAACTAAGTTTGCTTTACAATTTTTTTTATTGCATCAGGGTGAGCACGGCATCACAGACGAGGTGTTCCTGTCCCTCCCATGCGTGTTGGGCCGCAATGGTGTGCTCGACATCATCCGCCAGCCCCTCACGGAAACGGAGAGGAAGCAGGTCTTCCAGTCCGCGACCCTCATGGCAGAGCTTCAAGCCAAAATCAAGTTCTAGAACAAATCTCAAAGGATATCTTTATCAATCATATAGGATATAGTCACCAATGATATTTAGTTCCTTACTTCATTGTGATGGGAACCTATTGCAATTTTGAACAAAATTTAGAGCTACGGGGTAACTGCGTAACACGATGATGGGCAAACGTGATGATGATGATGAACAAACTAGTTTTTGAAAGACTTATGAAGTAACCGGATTACTTATGATTGAGTGCCGCGGTAGCCGGCCATACATATAGGTACTTAAATGGCTCCTGAATGGTACTGTATTTATGCACTTTATGGACTAATGTCCAGTTTTTAATGCATTTGAGAGTATAATAATATTGTTCGATGTGATGTTGTATTCTATGTACTTTTGTGATGTGTTTTTTTGACTACTTAATTAATTTTTATCTTTAATAATGTCAATGTATAAGTAGTATTACTAGATGAAGTCTCTTTAAAATGAGACAAACGAAAATAATTATTTACTAGTAAATTATTTTAAATTATTATTCAGTAATAATTTTAATTATACAATTTGGCGACCTAAGTCCTAAGAAAAAAAAAAAACGAGTAGTTTTGTATTTCAACAAATAAATGAGTCTACTCACAGAGTCTACTGTATTTAAATCAATGCACTTTTAGATAATTTCTTCGTCCCTGGATAGTAAAGTATTTTAATTAAAGTACAGTAAAATGTTCATATTTTTATCAAATTTTACATGATTTTAATGTAAGTATTGTATTTTTATAAGCCTGTTTGTAAACGATTTAATCTCCACCGTCAAATTGACTCTTATCTGTCCATAAAACTAACTGTGAGATAAGGAGATAACTATCCAAACCAAGGATAAATTGTTACTCAAAACATCAATAATATATTTACTTTGAAGTTGGAAACGAAGTGAACGACTCTGCTAATGGGTCACACAAATGACAGTGAAACGAATTTATCGTATTTATTCGCGATATCTTTAGGATATCCTATTATTTACTTATTATCTCTAATATGTCAACTTTCATATTATATATAAGACTAATTAATAAATCGATGTTGCTAATCAATGTGAAGTAAGCTTTTCATTATCTACCTTTAATCCTGAATCCTATCTCATTTGGTTCATAAATTGGATGGAAAAAAAAACGATTGTTTTCAAAATTATGTAATAAGGTTTAATAATATACATCAGCTTTAGACAATAATACATGATATCTAGAAATGACACGGGCGGGTAGATGACTACTTACAAGCCTGCTTTACACACTCGATCAAACGCGCATGGAGGGCGCGCGTTATAACATGGTGGACGGGAACACTAACAATAGTTCGTATTTCTTTCCCGTGCACACAATTCTGTACACTCAAAAGATCGTGTGTGTAAGGATGGTTTGATTGATACAGATTGGCGGCACACTTGAAGCCAAATGGAAAAAGCATTGATTATACAGTGCAACACTGAATCAGCAAAGATCAGGCGAAATTAGGCCACTACATTCTTGAGTGTATTTTTGTTGTTTCTCAAGTTTCCCTCTCTCTTGACTCTAACTAGCTACTGGTTCTAAATGTTGCGTCAATGTACTGATTTTTGCGTGCCTGAAGACTGCTGAACGCCTTAACAAAGTGGATAGGACAGAACTTGGAATGAATTACTAAAATCTTTTGTAACTTTTGCAAACATATAGGTACATTTTGATCACAGATCACTAAGGCGTTTTTCATGTTCTCACATTCTACATAATTATGGTTTGAAATAAGAAATCCTTACATAGTATAAAACAAAGTCGTGTCTGTTTGTTTGTTTGTTTATTTGTTTGTTTGTCTGTATGCTTAAATCTTTAAAACTACGCAACGGATTTTGATGCGGTTTTTTTTAATAGATAGAGTGATTCAAGAGGAAGGTTTTAGTATATAATTTGAACGACATCCACGCGGGTGAAGCCGCGGGCATCAGCTAGTTTAATATAAATCTGAAACTAGTAGTGTTATGATATTACAAACTATAAAACATCATTGAAAGTAGACAGAACGGTATGAATGAAATCATTTTAAATAAGAACATGTAATAGTTATCATATTTATATTAATCTGAATGCACCCCACTTCTATGTCATTCTGTTTACAATTAAAAAGCTGATAATGTGTATGTTTCAGTCAAAACCCATAGCCGGCTAAGGGTAATGGTATGGTAGCCAAAACCCTCACTCAATTAAAATGTGTGTGTTGTATATTTAACACCTTAGTTTGTTTTCTTCACTAGAAAATATTGTTGTTTTTATGGTTTTTAAGTATATTTACAAAAAAGGTTTGAACAGATTTTTGTTAATATACTGGTTTTGACCGTAACAAACACATTATATTAGTATTTCCTTTAAAATAGTTGATTCTGTATTGATAGTCGACTGAGCTAAAAGCTTACAAAGTTCCAAAGTAATACTTTACTTACAATATCTAAGGTTACGAGTTACATTTCATTGGAAAGGCGTCTGTAGCGGCAGAGCGCACATCGGCAGTGTAGCGGCGTACATTCCTTCGATAAAACTATTATATAGGTACTACATAATATCTCACGTATATACTATAATGCGTCGTGATACATCAGACATACACAATTAAAATTTGCATTTTGGTCACAAATTAGGATAAAAAAGACGCACTAAAACTTAATCCTATATACAATTCATTAGTGTATAATCAATTTATTATTAATTTAACAAGTACATACGATACGATTAGGAATAAGCATGAAAAATTCATTTTTAGCATAAATCACAGACACTTTTCTTTAAAAATCGGCCACTTTAGGAATATTATTAAAACTTTACAAATCGCCAACAGTTTGTTGTTTGGTTCGTTTGTGTTACATGCAACATGCGGCCCGTCCATGTCGACGTTACGAGTTACGACCTTAACACTGTCTAGTCTCGCAGCTCGCAGTTCCCTGACTGCGGCAGACTTTGCGGTGGTCATTCCCAATAAAACATGTTAAAAGTCGGCAAACAAGTTGCGAACAATTTTCAAATAACTAAAACACCAAACTCAATAGGTGGGCACATTGACTATAGAACAATTATTACAGTAAACTACAGCTTAAGCGAAAATAACGTAATCCTATTGAGTGAATATTGAATAAGATCTAAATTTGGCTAGCGCCTTTGTTCCTTAATTACTTGCACATTAAATGTTGGTTACAAGAAGAATGGATATCAACTGAGAATATTGTATAAGGCAATGTTTTCATATCGCTTTAGTTTATATCAGTTCGAGAAGCGACGCTTCACTCGTGTCGTTAGAGGTCGATGCATACACGCTATGACAGATAGTCGAGTAGGTGGTGATTCAACTCATGGTACTTCATCACAGGAAGCTGGTAGTTGTTGAGCAGGTATGCATCGAGTTGGTGCGGCTAGTGTGGTCCCGGGGCGGGGTCGCGTCAGGTGTCGTTGGGTGACCGCAGCGAGTGCAGCGCGTTGCCGTGACCCGCCGGCCGCCGCCGGTCTAGGAACGTCTTCAGTTGTGTTGCCGATAACGCTGTTGTTGGTGCCTGGAGAAACATTCATCACTTTAGAATTTAGTTACGGTAGAGCAACAAATATTAAGTGCAAAACAAGCTGTGCAGGTGCAGCATTCTTTGTTGGTAGGTCGGAAATCATCAAATAAAAGCGGTAGGGAGTGTCAAACTTCTACTAATAAAAAATCACCCATGTTCATTCTTAGAGCAATAGCGCACTAGCGACCTGGCAGCGCGGCCTAGCCGCAGGGTTTGCGATTTGCAACGCGGCCAAAACTGCGGCTACGATCGTCAGTTGCACATACAGCGCGCTTCAAAATGGACGTTGAGGAAATAGCAGTGCCCTCGTTTGTCTCATTGTTCCACAATACGTGCGGCCGCCGCGGCTAGTGCGCGCACACTGGTGATTTAACTACAATGCAATTGATCTCAGTGGCCGCAGCGGCCAGCGACTGAACACGGGCCTCAAATGCGTCGCTTCGATCTCGCTGGCCGCTGCGGCTTGGTGTGCGTGCGGCCAGGTGCGCGTGCTCTATGGCGATCTCATACTAATGTATCTATCTCGATGGCCGCCGCGACCTGGCCACTGCGGCCTAGCCGCTAGTGCGCTATTGCTCTTAGCCCTTGTACCGAGACCGCGGCATCTCTCTCAAACAACCCGCAGCTCCAACGGGAGGTGCAGCAGTCTTCGTAATCGATTTAAATTGGACGAAACTAACGACCAATGGTTAAAAGTATTTATTTACTTATTTAGTATTTGGAAGACTTACAGCTAGTAAAAACAAACAAAAAGAAGAAACCATAGTCACCAGAAAGCCAATCAGATAATATTTGGCCAGCAGTAGCGTGATGCAGACTAATTAAAACAGACGTGTTCTTCTTTATCGTGTGGTTTCTGCTCTAGCTGATAGTTTTTATGCCGCTTTCTACTTAACACACGTTAAAGTTGAGAAATGGTGACAGGCCAACCTCGTCAAACCACGGGTCTTGTAGCGCCTCCCGGGGCGCAAGTCTCCGCGCGGGCGTCGGCTCCAGCAAGCCTCTGATCATGAGCTGCGCGCGCTCAGCCACGCCCGACCAGTGCTCCGGGGGGAAGCAGTAGTCGCACTTTATTATGTTGGCCGTGGTCTCCTCGATGGACTCGTCCAGGAAAGGTGACAGCTGAGGAGTATACCGCAATGTTATTTCAAGTTCTATTCAGTTTCAAGAACATCGAGAGAAGTGTAATCAATGGGGGTGTTTTTACTCAAGAGTTCCGAGTTCAGGACAGAAAGTGTTTTACTGTAATTTGAAACAAAATAAGATATACGAAGATTTTCTGGCATTAATTAAACTTGTTTAGAAAATTCAAATAAACTCAGAGCTGCAGTGAGTATTTAATACATTCAGTCCAGCCAACAAAACGAATAGTGTGTGACCTGTTGATTGACACTTACCCCTGTCAAAAATACATAAAGAAATACACCGGCAGCCCAGGCGTCCCAGGCAGACGCGGGGGGTCGGCCGAGCACGCACTCTGGAGGCGCGAACTCGAGTTGCGCGGGCGCAGGAGGGAGCACCTCTCGTCCCGCCGTACCCGTCCCTCCCTCGCCCGTCTCCACGGCTGAGCCCAGGTCTACTATCTTTAGCTGGGGAACGGGACCTCCTAGCTCTACCAGTATGTTCTCAGGCTGGAATAAAACAAAAATACAATTACTATATTACACTATACTATGAAAGAAAAATGTTTACTTATTTTAGGCCTAGAAAAGAATTGCAGTGATATTTATAGAAACACTAAATTTATTCCGCACCTAGGTAGGCGGACCCTAGGTACGAGTGAGGTGCTATTCAAAACATGACTCATTAACTGGAATGCCCTTTATGCCTTACATGCCCATACAACTACAGTTTAAGAATTAATGTTTGCTATCGACCTTGCTTTTGACTTTCAAAAAGAAGAAATTAAGTATACAATAAAATTCGTAGACTCACCCTAACGTCAAGGTGTGCGACATTGATGGTGTGTAGCCAGTCGAGTGCGGACAGCAGCTGTTTGGTGTGGTGCGCGACCATCTGCTGGGTGTACATGTGTGGCGAGCTGGCGGCCCAGTCCAGCAGTGGGCCGCCCGACACCAGCTCCAGCACCAGCGTGTGTGCGCCCGCGCGCGGCACCTCCGCGAACAGTGCCATGGCCCGCACCACCGCGCCGTGCGCGCCGCGCGACAGGATGCGGTACTCGCGCATCGCGTCCGCGCCGCGACCCGCTAACACCTGCAATATTACAACGTACGTGTTACTTGATGTCCAACACAAGGAATTACATGAATTACATTATGTAATAAGTAGTTATAACGATGCTTACCTGTTTCAATGCTACTCGTTGTCCGGTGCCGGTGTCCCGCGCGGCGAGCACGCGCGCGGTGCGGCCGCGGCCGATCTCCTCCTCCACGCCGTAGCGGCGCGCGAACTGCTCGCGCTGCCACGCGCCGCCCCCGCCGCACGCCGCGGGGCCTGATGCGGGCCCGGGCGCGCCACTGCGCGTGCATATCAGCCGGAAACTATACTGCCCGGCGGGAAGTTCCTCCAGTGCCAGCGTGTTGGCGGAGGCCGGTGTCTCGGTGGCGCGCCGCCACTCGCCCTCGCCCACGCGGCAGTACTCCAGGTGCACGGGCGTGGGCTCGTCCCACTGCACCACGAGCCCGCCGCCCGGGTGCGCGCGCACTGCGGGCACGGTGGGAGCGCCACCGCCCACCGCCAGCCGCGCCGAGCTCTGCACTCCACCCAGCTCATTGCTGACGAGACAGCAGTACACGCCGGCGTCGGAGGCACGGCATGCATGTATAGTCAGTGTGGCCAGTCCATCTGCACTCAGTGAGATCGCAAACCGACCGCCGTGGCGCAGCGCGCGTGTCTCCGGCGCGGTCTTGCGCCAGGAGGCGGAGGCGCGCGGTGCGGCAGCACGACACGACAACGTGGCAGTAGCGCCGGGCGCGACCGTGACGTCGCACGCCGGCTCGGACAGCTCGGGTGCGCGCAGTTCAGTCACCACGCCGTCGGCGCTGGGCTCGCCCGCCCCGCCCGCGGCCGCAGCACCCGCGCCCGCACCTCGGCGCAGCTTGAGGCCCCACTGCCGCTTGGACAGGCCCTGTCGTATGCACTCGGTGAAGACACTACCGACGGGGAGCGGCGCCCTATACGTCACAAGCGTCGCATGCATGCTCACCCGCGCTCCACTCCGTCGGCATCGTCCAGTTTACGTTACAACTACTATTTACAATCAATAAATTAAAACTTAAAGTCAACGGCGGTTATTCCAAATCACTTAGCACATAGTTGCGCGTCAGTCAAACGGCCCGCTATCACAGTCTATGTTAGAAATGCATTCCCGTGTATATCATACCTACAACAAAAGAAATAAAAACAAGCGTTAAAATAAGACATGCAACCAAGAAGAAAAAGCTAAGAACCCAAGAGGATAAGACTGAGAAAATAAATAAGTGAGAAGTAAATCAAAGCTGATAGAATACAGGCTGGCGTTTTGCATCCTCATCAAATTCAATGAGGTTTTCAAATTCAACTAGACCAATGATCTTCGACCCGAATTAATAATAAAATGGGTAAGTAATTTTTTTATACTTATAAGCAGATATCGGTAAGCGTGAACCACCCGTGTTAAAACGCGGCCCGTCTGATTCTCACCCACAACCGTGCTTTCACACACGTTATTCTGAAATACTGTTAAATTTTGAACAACTTAAACAGCAGTGTTCATTAATCAATTTAAACTACATTACCAGGTAAATAACCTGGTAATGTAGTAATGATTATTTATGTCTTTTATGACAAACTCCCGAATTTTGACGAGAATGCTCCCATTAGTATACTGAAAGTCTAATAATCTAAGTACGTGAGCCTCCAAATCTCATCATGAAATGAGCTTCATTAGATAATTAAGCAACGACCCTTCATAACATCCGCAATAATATTTGAGAGCATTTTTTTTTAATTTTTTTTTTATTATAAATGGGCTTGCTCTTGACTTCAATCTTGCCCTAAGGGCAGAGATGATGTCGACGATGGAACGAGCTTACCCAGTAGAAGCCTGTTTACTCGCGACTTAAACAGATTAGGGTTATATGAACTCGGAAAAACCGACGCATTTCAACTCAAAAAGGGCTTTAGTATACGTACGGGGAGGAATAAAGAGAAACGTGTCAAAAAGGTAAATAGGGTAAAAGGTAAAATAGAATGATTGACTGCTAAGCAAGGATCGTCAGAAGTGTTTTTTTTCTGCCTACCACCATGGAAAAACGAGGTAAGTTTATGTTATATGAACAACCGCTGTTCCCGAAAAACTCTTCCTTATACCGCATTTACACATGCGCGCGAATCGCGAGGCGAATGTCAAGGTGAATAACGAACTCGCACAATATGCAAACAGTGCGCTCGCTATTCGCCTCGTGCAGTCGTGCTTCAGCTGATAATTTAAGACATTAAAGTACCTACAAGATTATAGTTGCAAAGGTTAATAATTAAGAATCAGTGCAAAAAAATATGAGCAATCTTGTAATTTATTAATTAGGATTATACAATATTTAATTACGATATTACTGAGCGAAATCTAATAAGCTGAATTTGTTGCTATCACTTTAAATAAATTAAAGCCAACGACTCTATTATTAGTTCGGGTCGATTGGCAATTATTGGGTGCGTTCCTTTAAATAGGTGATACTAGACCTAATTTGCAACAATTTTGAACCAGATAACTTGGAGTTCAAAATCCAACTTTTAAGTTTTTTGGTCATTTCCAGCCTCTCCACCATAAACTGATTGTGAGAAATCAACGCCGTTAAGGATGATACGTTTTACCTTTGTACATTAAGCGTCATAGACATCAAATCACCTCTGTGTAACCCTTTAGGGATTACCGGCGTGATGTTATGATATGTAATCTTTCATGTTTGTTGACGTCGTTTTTGCCCTTATGACAACTTTCAATAACTAACTATATGTAGCAAGGCCAGAATATAATGAAGGCATTATAAGCAATTTATAAATAAGAAAGTAAACACGATGTATTAAATATTGATTTTCATAGACAAGAAGTACCTCTCAGGTCAGTTTGTATCTGACTACTTTAATTTAAGCACTAAGTTTGGTGAATGTTTGTATCGTTTCCATCATTGTATACATGCTGGTAATATTTTGGGCAGAAACTTAGGCCTACATCGGCAGAGATAGGAATATGTAGATTTCCGAACCTTGAAAGAAGTAACATGTATAATACCTCTCTATTGTTTTTTATTGCAAAAATGGCCTGCTTTTGACCTCAATCACCTCTTATGGAAAGCGATGGATGAGGCTTTGTTTGAACGAACGTGTCCAGAAGATGCTTGTTAACTCGTGCTTTGAAAGCAGACGGGTTAGATATGAGATAGAAAACAGATGTACAGAGCCTGTAGAGAGTTACACACTTTGGCTGTGCACATAATATATGTGGAAGGGAATCCCTCTAATTTAACAGCCTTATTTTGGAATTAATAATGATTCCGGGATTTATTAGCGAGGTACCTACTTAATTCTTTGAAGTTTAGGTAAATAAACTGTAAGTACCCATTCCGATTTCTGATCACATTTAAAACCGGGAAGAAGTTTTGATTCTCGGACCATGCAGTAAATAATGGAAATCATTGCACCTTTGCAATAAGCCACTATAATATCAGTCAGCTTTCTTGTGAAAATATAGTTAAAGCAGTGATACACACATTTTGAGGTCGGCTAGATTCAACATGAATTATGTCACCAAGATTTTGTAGCAATATCTTAATTTCATAAGTATCCATGAAGTTTCTTGCCCATTCTTCTCTAAAGAAATCTATGTTTTGTATAGGACAACTACAGTATTTTCACAAGTTATTATGCCTTGCTGCTGAGACTGTAGCTACGCTTTCTTTGTTTATTTGACATTCAAAAGTGCCTGTAATAGTGCTTGAATTGCTTTGGGTTTGCACACAGGCCCGGTCGCCTAAAACGAATGCATTATTAGCCAGCCGGTTTTGCGGAAACGTCTCGAATAAGACCGACTCAAAGATGTGTGACTTAGGTTTACAACAGGCTATTTAGAGATGTCGTCCCTCTCCCTTTGTCAGAAAGAGTCAGTCATTGCCTGCTGTACACTAGTATCGGATCAATATCATGATATGCTCCACGAGCTTATTCCACCATCTCCCTTCTTCCATCGAGAGACTAGGCGTACTGCAGGTTATCACCCATACCTTGTCGATGTTCCACACATTCGTACGAATCGTTTTGCTAAGTCTTTCATTATTCGTACAGCCAAGGAGTGGAACACCCTGCCTGCGTCGGTTTTCCCGAGTTCATATAACCCCAATCTATTTAAGTCGCGAGTGAATAGGCTTCTTCTGGGTAAGCTCGTTCCATCGTCGACCTCATCTCTGCCCTTAGGGCAAGATTGAGGTCAAGAGTAAGCCCATATTAAATAAATAAATATCGATTCAATAACCCGTTTTTGTGTTCCCCTTTTTTATAGGAGTATGGGAAATCATCGAATGACTTCTCCCGCTCCCCGGTAGGGTATGGAGGTAGGGGTAGGGTGTCAGACTTCTACTGACTAAAAACCACCCACGTTCCTTAACAGCCCTTAGTGTCGAAGCCGCGGTATCTCTTTCGAATAACCCGCAGCCTTTGTGTTCCCCCTTGTGTGTTCTATTAACTTAAGTGTTTTAAAGAGTACCATCACTTAGTAAGATATTCAGATTATAACCTCTAAAAGTTGTTCCGTTCAAATGAGGATAAACATTTATATTTTTCTAGTAGTTTTCGTACGTGCCAGACGTAATATATAGGTATCATGTTATCTTAACTAGACCCATCTCCCTTTGCATTTTCAAGCAGTAGCGTATTGTTAGACTCGTACTCCGTCGACTAAATGTGCTTACATGGGGTGTGTTTGCCGAAAATAATGGTTTCAGGTACATACCTCTAATATCGTTTAACTTTTGCATTTGCTTCAATTTATCGTTTCTTTCCCTTTGTATTTTGGTTGTCATTGTCAAGTGCCCTATAACAAATACTCGACTATCAAATGACAAACGGATAGTTGATTCACACTGATTCTGCCCATCTGTTATCATTTTAATTGTATGCCTACTTTTAAAGACATACGGCCCTCGGACTAGTCTGTATTTCCTAGCCTAAGGCCCGTAATCCACCAAAGCGGAGATGTGCCAAATTCGACCAATCACAGTTACATCTGGTCTTTTGCCCTTCCTGTGATTGGTCGAATTTGGCAATCTCCTCTCCGCTTGGCACATCTCCGCTTTGGTGGATTACGGGCCTCACAGATTCTTAGCTACTACAGGTCTCCAACTATGTAATTATCAGAACATTTTGATCGTTCCCGTCCTTTATTCGTTTATATCATTTGTATTCTTTAAGTTCCCATGTAAACTGATTTCTTCGACAGACTATAAGCAGTGCTTAGTGCAGTATACTTACGTTGATGTTAACATTGTTTATTACTTACATTTGCTTGCGGGGGCGAGGTGGGGCTAACTGCAGAGCTGCCGCCACCTTTTTTCCGCTCATCGGCGCGATTTGTGGTCGTCGGTAGGTTGATAGTATTCGCCTTAGCGTGAGGGCGTTGGGCCCGTTGCCGGAGTTCGGGCGCTAGGCGACCGCCTAAAGATGGCGGAACGCTTTCCGTCTTCCGAAGGCCGCACCAACCGTCGCCTACACTAATAGGACGGGAATAGGAACGTTAAAATCAAAATAAAATAAAAACGGGTGCACCAGCTTTTGTTTCACTGTGTGTGGGCCGAGTACTTTCTACTTGGAATTATTGTCTAGTTGAGGAATTTGCAGCTTAGCGTAGTTGCACTAAGTCAAACGAAGAGTTGGCTTGATTTCTTTTGTGACTTTTACAACCGATCTGCCTTGATTCATTTGAAAATTTTGAGATTATGTTCTGATTTTTTAAATAATTTCCTTACTTTTAATATTAAAATTACAGTGTGCTAAGAAGAAAGTACTCGTTATAAGGTTAAAAATAAAAAGGGGTTAAAAATGTTTTATCTTAGTGTGTTTATAAAGGCTGGTGTAGCCTCTTTTTGTTAGTACTTATAAGTAGAGAATGTCTAGATTATATTAGTATGCATGTTAGCGCTTTATGATAGCTAGGTGTGTTTCACTAATGTTAGTAAGTTCGTGTTAGTTACTACAGCGCTAGGCTCCGTGTTAGTCTATTAGCGCCAGTTAGCCAAAGCTGGGCCCCAAATAATAAACAAAAACATAAAAAAGCATGCGGGACTAAAAGCACAAAACCACAAGCATATTTTTATTGATATTTTAATCACTTTATTTATATAACATAGTAGTCAAGTATTACAGTGATTGTTAGATGATAGTTTTTTATATACATAACTTAGGATCCGATAGGCGATATATATACAAACGAACTGTTACAAAACTATAATACTAAGTGTCGTGACACTTGAACAAATTATAACTTATTGGTCGAAATTGGATAGCAAAAGTAGATATACTAAAATATAATATATACTAGTACAGATCATGACGATGATCACGACCATTTAATATCGTGGAAACTACACATTTTTATTTTATTATTATGAATTATGAATAAGTTAGATTACATAATGTTAAGACAAGCAGAAAACATAACGCAATAATGCGCAATCACAAACGAATAGTCGGCAAGTAAGCCGCGCCTCAAATTATATTAAATCTAAAATCATAATAAATAGAGTCTAAAATTAAGTGAGTAATTATCTAGATAGCGTTAAGGAAGCGTGGTTAGCTCCTCTATACAAGCAAGCCTCTCCTCAGCGTGACAATGGTTAGTTTGGGTAGTTGGTTGGCGGCGAGGCACGCGGCTCCGACTGTCGAGGCGTAGTCCACGCCTCGCGTGCCTCCCCGCTCTCAAGCTCAATGCGTTAGCACTTCCAGTATCTCTGTAACTCCTTACCGACCTCAATAGCGTAGCATACGTTGCAAACAATATACAATACTTAACTTAATCTGCTTCTTACATACTAATATTAGAACATCCAAAGCTTTCTTTATGCATTTCATTTAATATTATCCTTAATCCTTACAAACTACGTAGGACTGATGTACTTAAATAAATGATGGGATGAAGTATAATCTACGTATGGACAAACCAATCAAACGTAAGTGTTGGCCCCCTAACAATAATTTTGATCGAAACTCTCCAAAGAAAGGGTTTGTGTTAAGTTTTTATAAAACGGCGGGAATTGTTCTTATTGTTGGTTTGAGCTTGACACATTCAATTTTGTGTTTTAATTTCTTGTTACGTCATATTACTAGTATTGATTAAAATGCGGTTATAGTTTTTAATTATAGCTAGTAAACATTCAACGATCATCGATTGAGAGCTAATATTACGGTAAAAGCGTTAAACACCTAGTAAACCTGTCAGCTGTTGTATGTGAACGAAAGGGTATATTTGGGTGCGGTGTCTCGTTGCTGACGTTATACTTCATAGCTGTGATAAATATGATAGTTTCAATATTCGAGTGTACGTCGGGCGTCTACTACTATCCCTACCGCGCACTAGAGTGAATCGCTGCCATAATTATATAGGATAAAAAAAACGTTTTATTCATAAGTCGGTTAATGTAAAATGCAATCTAAGGGCGTATTTCAATATCTCACTGAGTCATTGATGCATTAAAAAAGTAAATAGATTAATTTAGATGTTTTATTTATCTCAAAACAAACTTTGGTCAAGATATTATGTTTCCACTCGTATTGAAGTAGGGCAGCGATAAGTATGTGAAATGTATCAAGTAATTATGTGATCTACCTAAGCAAGCAATACTTTCTAAGTCCGACCATTCAAAATATCGTTCACTCCTTTTAAATCCAGTCTTCTTCGATTCCTACTTACAAACTAAAAAGTTAAATAATCGTTTGATCGGTGCGATCCAAAACATTGCGGCATTACAATAGCCGGTGTTTCTAAGATGGTGCGCGAAACTCACGAGAAGAAATCTATAGCTAACAGCGTTGTGAAGGAAGTCTGAGTTCTGAAAGCGTATCCTTCACGAGTATAGTGTGATAGCTACAACTGCGGATACAGAAGATGGGTACGGTGGCTGGTAGCCGCTTATCAAGAGAACGGTTTTGAGTTTCTCTGCATTCATTAGTAAATAGGATACTTCCGATCGTATGTACTTTGTAGTCATTTGAGATTATTGGATGAGCACCCTTCCATGCTAGGATATAGGTGATGCCGACAATACGATAGTAAATTTATTTATTTATTCATTATTTTATAAATTCGTTCGTTTAATTTTATTTCGCTTCCAGATGCGAATTAGTGCAAATTATATCTAAGCATAGTAAACCACTGGTTGTTTTCATTTGTTGTCGTATTGTCGTCGTCGCCCTGAATATGGCTGTGTGTCCGCGGATAGGTGGAAAATCTCCTAGAATTCGGCGAGTTGAGGGTACCTACTCGGTCGGGTTTGGGTATGCGAGGTCTGGTCTGGTGAGGCGAGTCGAAGGCAGCAGTACTGGACAATATACAACGCCACTACTATTACGTAGCAATTATAATCTACGACGTAGTGCCAACCAACATTCCGCTGCCGCCTTCTTACCTTCGCCTTTGTGCGTTTCCTTAGCTACGTTATTACATAACGCGTGAAAAAATAAAACGCGTATAAACGCGTGGAAATAATATGTAGTGTCGTGTTCTAACACTTTGTGTATGTATAATTATGAGCAGTGTTAAAAGCACGGACGTCATTTGCAGACATTTAAATCTAAAACTATTTAATGTACTAACAACTAAATATCATCTCACAAATCGGGCAGTGATGAGTAAATGCGATAGCTAATGGCAGTATGTTATTGCTAGGTGGGATCGAGTTGCGGTCCAAGGCAATATTCACAAAACATTTCATTCTTACCGCGCCGTCGGTCACGACAAGTGATCACTGCAATATCTATCAGAGATTGCAGTGATGACGTCATGACGCACTGGCCACGGCTCGGCGGTGCCGCTGACAAATATCGATCAACACTTTAATTATTGCTACCCTTTAACATAATTAAGTACCTATCTCAACGTTAAACATATCTAAATTAATGTATATCTAAATATCAATTCCAGTATTTGTTAACCTAACATGGACATATAGCTCTTGCTGGTCGACATAGTTTGACGTAACGTCGGTCGCGCTCGCGTCTTTGCCCGCTGGCTTTATACACAATCGATTCAATTATATTACCTTATTATCGTATTCGTCTCCACATTACTCACTAATGATTTTATTTAGTTAAAGATCAAGCACTATCCACACCGCAGGTTCGTAATCACGTTATTCCAACAGTTCTTAACTCGTTGAGGCGTGTTGTGGTGATACCTATGTGATGCACTAGCATTGATGTGTACCTATGAAGCAGCGTTTTGCCAGTGTGTGCGTGTGTGTGTATGTGCGTGTGCAATGTTCCCCATAACCCACTCGTGCGATTGTGTACAACCCGTCACCGTGCTCATACATAGTTGTTATAAATATTTTATTCCAGTTTACTACAGATCTAACGTTTTCTTCACAAGCTATGGTGGAATACCACTCCGGGCTTAATACTAGTAGCTGTTAACCTAAAGTGAATACACGATGACGCTAAATGACGTCGATAAACTAGATGCTATTGCTTATGGCAAGCCTGACTGATGTAAAGCTGATTCCATGTCGAAGTAGTTTGTCGGCACATTAATGGTTCTTAGTTGACAATCCGCCGACGACATATGAGATATTTTTTCATACGTGATTTTATAACTACATTATTAGGTTATTCGAAAGTATAGTTGAGATTTATTGGATGGATAACAGAGTCGCATCTAATACAAATATACAATGGTTAGTTGTTACAATGGTGTTACTGAGACCAGTCAAACATATTAGTGGTATTTACAAACTGATGTTAACAAAGCTCATTCCTAAACCAGATACAAACGTGTGCTTGGTATCAGTAACTGTTAGTATAAGCCAGGAATTTTATACATGTATTGTTTTTTTATACTTTTTGCTGCCAGTTACTTACGCGGCGGGATCGCGAGCCGGCTCGCGGGTCAGCTGCTCACGGAGGTAAGCTCCGGGATTCTCGAGAGCAGCGCCGAAGTTCATCTGCAGCGTCAGGATGCTGGTGAGCGTAGACACCCAGTTGGCGCGCGTGGCTTCGGATGGCCGGCACATGAACGCCATTTTGGTCTTGCGCTCTTTGGTAGCGTCGTCGGTGCGCACTATGAACGCAGCCTGCGCCTCGACCTCTTCCATCTCCATCTTATTCACCTGATCGATGAGATACACCAACTCAGTATTTTGCTAAACTTTACAATTTTACATGACTAAACCAAAAGCAAGTCTGATTTATTTTACCGTAAAGATAGAATCGTCAGATGACTTACCTGAATGTGAGCCTTGTAGTTGTAAGTTGGGCTGCTGTACTGGCTCTTCTTGCCGACGGCATCGCTGAAGATGATGCACTGCTCAAACAGGAACACCTGCTGTTCCTTGCCCTTGTCGTTGCCTCCCGATAGATCGGACACAATCATTGACTCTTGGATCAAAAGCTTGCCTTGGGCGGTTATATTTCCCTGGAAATGACAACGATCGACTGTTGTACTTGCTTATTTTTTATCTTTACTCATTGTTACTTTGAAGATTAGTTTTCAATGTGCTGAATCTCGGTTCTGCTCAAGCTGGGGAGTCGAACACCAGAATCTCCGAGATCGAGAGTTTGCCACAGTGGCAGCTATCACATCTTTACGAAACTCAAATAAAACACCATCATAATTTCAACCAAAAGACGTCCACTGCTGGACATAGACTTCGCCCCAGTGTCGCCACATTGACCGACCCCGTGCGTCTTGCATCCAGCGGATTCCCGCAACGTTCACCAGGTTATCGGTCCAGTTAGTGGGAGACCTTCCAACGCAACGGCTTCCAATTCGCGGTCGCCACTTCAGAACTATTCGGTGCCATCGGCCATTTGTTCTGTGAGTAATGTACCCTACCCAACCCACTGCCACTTAAATTTGCCAGTTTTTCGGGCCACGTCGTTAACTTTGGTTTTCTTGCGGATTATCATCTGCTTAGCCTTTTCCCAACTATGTTGGGGTCGGCTTCCAGTCTAACCGGATGCAGCTGAGTACCAGTATTTTACATGGAACGACTACCTATCTGACCTCCTGAACATACTGGGTAATACGATACCCTTTGATAAGACTGGTTGTCAGACTTTCAGGCCTAGGTTGGTCTGTGGATGGAAGACCGCCCATTACGTACAGATAGTCATCTGTAACGACTGCCAAAGAGCTATATATGGCAGCCGGGATCAACAGCTTAACGTGTTATCCGAGGCACGGAGGAAACTCGGTACGTAATGGGCGGTCTTCCATCCAGAGACCAACCTAGGCCAGCGCGGCTTAACCAAAGATCGACCCAAGTGGCAGTTATAATAATAATAATAATAATATTCCACAACTATCACACAACGCCATCTAGTCCCAAGCTAAGCAAAGCTTGTGTTATGGGTACTAGACAACTGATAAACATACTTATATATTTCTAAATACATACATATTATAGATAAATTACACCCAGACACAGAACAAATGATCGTGCTCATCACACAAACATTTGTCCTGGGGGCATTTGTTTGAGTTATTATTAAACCACGAGCACCTCTCTCTTGCGGATGTATTTATCAATTAAATATATACGCAAACGTTTGTTTTGATCGCTTAGGCAAGGATTTTCGGGCTTTGGACTGAGTGGTTATAGCAACCAAACACGTCGCAACGCTAATATATTCGCTTTAGCTGGAAAAAATTGCATAGCTGGGATATTTGGCAAGAGCTTAGGTATTATGAAATAGGTCCTTACCGCGAATCCTTGCAGACGGCCGACATCCATCATCATGTTGGCGTTCTTTGGAATGATGTCGGTGCACTCGACAGCTTCACGCAGCGCCACGATCACGTGCGGCGGGCAGTTGGCGTGCTCAGAGTACGACAGGATCTTCTTGACCAGCAGGTGGTACTTCTGGATGCGCTGAATAGGCTTAATCAGCAGATCTCCGAGCTGGAAATCGACAAGCGCATATTACTGTACACTACAACAAATGATTCCTGCGAAAGGGAGTGTCACACTTCTACTGACTAAAAACCACCCATGTTTCTTCTTAGCCCTTTGTGACCGGGGCCAGAGTTCAATGTTACCTGAAATAAATACACGGAACGGCACTGTGAAAGCTTGGTCCATGGGTACTATGTTTTTTTTTTTGTAGTCAAAGCTGTGCAGTTTTTTTTTGTGACAAGAAGATCTTCAATCCATTGAACTTTTGCATTCGTATTCCTTCATTCATGTAGGTCTGGCTGACACACGGAGATATTTCAAAACATTTGTGTTGCGTGACATATTCTTAATGCTAGCGTGACGCACCTGCAGTTTCTGTCCAAGTTTGATGCGCAGCTCCTGGAAGTAGGTGTCGTGCTCCGACACAATGTACTCAGAGACGGGCTTATTGCGGCAGTAGGCCTCGTACAGAAACATGCGTTTCTCCAGAAAGCGGCGGAACAGCGGGCCCAGTAGCTCGGGCTCGTCCACGCACAGGTGGAGCTCCCTGACAAATTTACTGCACAAACCAAACATTACATCATGTATGCATTTACATTGAATCGACATTTTATTTATTTATTCATTAACACATACATTTGTTTTAACAGGTAAGACCCAAGCTAACAAAAGTAGGCTTAAATTACTAATAGTCCAGTCCCAAGTAACGGGTCTGGGTAGAAACACAAGTTACACAGTGGACAACATACTAAGTGTCACCCTCTGGAATTCCGTCAAAGAACAAGAAAATACGTCATAACTCCGAGATACACTATCAGTGTTCTCATTGTTAGTATACTATTTATAGGAGAACCCGGGGGTTACCTACAAGTTTGCGCAAAAGCTCGCACTGGTTAGGGTCACTAGCACGATGACTGCCTTAATCCAGTTTTAAAATTATTTAGGTGACTTATTATATATCTGCGGTCATCAATAAATTGTTGCAACTTTTGCTTCAGAATTCGATGACTTTTGTTTGTTTGATTTTAATTTATTATATCACCGTCTTCTCTATACTGTATCAGTCTAGATTACTATGACATGACTTATATAATCTAGGTTTATCTCCAATAAAATGGAATTTAAAAAGCTAACTAACGAAATGTGGGTGCACTGTACACTTCTGCGTACTTCAGAGCATAGCAGGCGTCATATTATATTATGAAATTAGGTAAACAATAAACATTCAATCATTTGAATGTTTATTGTTACTGCAACAACAACAAAAAAATAAGTATTATTCATACTTGACTTTTTTTGACTGGCCTGTTGGTCTAGTGGTTAGTGACCCTAACTGCTATGCCGGAGGTCGTGGGTTCGATTCCCACCCAGGACAAATGTTTGTGTGATGAGCGCGATCATTTGTTCTGTGTCTGGGTGTAATTTATCTATAATATGTATGTATTTAGAAATATATAAGTATGTTTATCAGTTGTCTAGTACCCATAACACAAGCTCTGCTTAGCTTGGGACTAGATGGCGTTGTGTGATAGTTGTGGAATATTATTATTATTATTATTATTATTATACTTATATGACTATTTATAGTATTTATTAATACATAGTCTGTTTTCCTTATTACTAAAACGCCATATCCGAAATCCATTATTTTTTAAAAAGAGGATTTTCAATTTATTCTGTGAATAACAATCGCAAAGCGCTGTGGCAAAATCGCACACAATACCATATTGTATAATTTTACATACAATCACGCCTGTAATCCCCGAAGGGTCAGCCAGAGCTGCACTTAATAGGACACCCACAAATCTCCCGTTATGTTTTAGTCCCATGTAATAGGGGGCGACCTATTGGCATTGATCGGGCACAAATCCAGGCTCCGTGGCTGCTAGAGTCTGTCAAGCGAGTCTAGTCCCATGAAAAAGGCGGCAAATTCAAAAATCTTTCAGGTGTCAACACTGATATAGCACGCTGAAAACTTATTGATAGAGTCTGTCAAGCGAGTCGAGTCCACAACCCTTTTACTTTAAAATTCAAGTATCAATAAGTTTTCAGCGTGCTATATCACTGTTGACACCTGAAAGATTTTTGAATTTGCCGCCTTTTTCATGGGACTAGACTCGCTTGACAGACTCTACCGCAAAAATCCTGAAGGAAAACCCAATAACGCATTGCCCGACCCGGGAATCGAACCCAGGACGTCATGCTCAGCAGTCGCACTTGCGACCACTAGACCGATGAGGCAGTCGTGAATACTCACTGTAGAAATATTAAAATATTACCTGGTCCAATAGTCTGTGAAATATTTTCATAATCGTAATAGTTCTTCCACGTCTGTGCAGCCATAATTATGATTAAGTGTCTTTTAAAATGAACAGGCCTAATTGTCTATTGTTTCGTCAACTGTTACCAACTACCGTTTTATAAAGTTACTGTACAAATATCTAATAACAAAGGTGTGTAGTACTCACTCGCGATGCCACTCAAATATAGCCTCTATGTTGCCGAATATCATGCGGTGACGACGATCACGCAAGCCCTCGGGCAAAACCGGCTCAGCATTCGGATCCTGTGTATCAAAGTTGCATTAATTTAATTTTGTCACCAATAACATTTTATTTGTATGTTTTTTAAGCGGTAAAGTTGTTAAAGACGTGTTTTGTCAGTAACGAGACTAAACAAAAACCTTTAAAATAATAATACAAGCAATAATATAATAGGTAAAAGTGAATGTACCGTCTGACTTGCCTGGACGTGCTTCATATACAACTCACAGATGAGTCGCAAGTCGGACACGTATATCTCTTCAGTGTCAACGAGTTCACGCAAAACGTACTCCCGCTTCTTGAGAGTAGCTTCGTAAGAGTCCGGCCCTGGTGTCACTGGGATCTCCTCCTCTTCCAAGTCTCCGCTACGTCCAGACGAAGATGCAACGACATGCTGCTCCTATTAATACAACGTTGCCTTTTAAAACGGATATTCTTAATTAAAATTACTAATTGATCTCTAACTAAAAACAAAAGATGCTGTTCTATAAGCTTTTGATTCAGGTTCAGAAATACTAATGAATCCGTAAGTCACAAAGGTGTGGAGAATAGGCAAAACTACTTGTGATGATTATAACAGAGCGATCCGTCGTTGGACTAATCTAATTACTCTCTGAACACCGATTGATGATAATATAATTAGCAATATAAATTATAATTGAGAGCTATGTCGTTGTACATTACCTGCTTATAAATGCTAAATCAAACTAAGTCAACATCGAGGCTGCTTTACGACTGAGCCTGAGGCTACAGTAGGCAGCGATTTGCGATGCGACTGGAAGAGCGAAATTTTTGAACTGAATTGAATTGATGTACGGTGTAGCCATATACGTGAGCATTCATTTACTTGTTTTAATCGCTCATGTGTCGCAGGTCGCGTCGCGGCCTAATGTAGCCTCAGCCAAAATACAATGAACACATGCTAAATAAAAACAATAAGAAAGCCTTCAGCAGGCTTTCTTATGCAACGCATGCATGGTGACACGAAGCGAATGCTACGCTAGTTCAGCAAAATAATAATGTTCTGCAAACTCTCAAAAGGACACACACTCTTTGAAGCTGTTTTGCAAGTTATGGGCTTATTACCGGCGACATGAAAGTGTAACGTGAAAGAAAATAAACTACGATAATATTGTACCACATACTGTTCAAAGTAGTCATTTCATAAAAAGGAAAACGATGGCTTTATATAAGTCCATTCATGTGCCAATCGTCTTTTACTCGTAACCAGATTCAGAAGCCACTTCTGACTTACGTTGGACTTTGCTACCGGAAATAAATAACAAGTAAACTGCACTTGTGGAGGGTGGTCAAAGGATGTAGCGCCGGAGATGGCGTCAATAGAATTAAGGAGAAATAAGACATAACTTGTAACCACGACATGCACGGTGTAGTCCGGAGCTTTTAGATTAAACTTTGCATTAAATAAAACAGCGATCAAGGTGAAAAAAACTAATTTGAATAGAAATAAGAGAAAATTAGTTAACAGGACAGGTTTAGCTACTCTAGGTAAATAATTGGTAAAACAAATATACTTTTTCAGAATTAAATCGTCTACGGAAATAAATTAACAGGTGTTTTCTTTTAATCTTGTCATAGTGATTTACGTCTTTACAGTGTATATGTCACAGTTAAAACTGTTTATCAGTCAAAACTACTTTTGACTAGTCAAAACTACTTTTAACCAGTCATAACTATTACAACAAATTATTAGGTGGTTTCTGTTTTATTTCTCTACTAAATTATAATAACCCAAATGTCGTTAGGAAACTTATTCCGCCTTATTACAAAACGTAGTTAAACCTGGTTTAACTTAGACTTGGTTTATCTCGCATGACGTCTCACTTCAATAATATTCAAAAGAAAGTGACAGCATGCGAGATAAACCTGGTCTAAGTTAAACCAGGTTTAACTACCTTTTGTAATAAGGCGGATTAGGTTTGTTAGGTGTTTTTTTTATTAACCCTTTTGATAACCTTGTACGATAGCCAACATTTATTTCATTAGAATAAACGCGTTTTAACCCAATAAGGGTTTTGACTGAAACCAGTCAAAAGGAGTTTTGACTGATTAAGAGTTTTGCCTGTAACATAATTATATTCCAAGTGTGTTTATAAATCATCATCATCATTCATCATTTCAGCCAAAAGACGTCCACTGCTGGACATAGGTCTCCCCCAGTTGACCGGTCCGGCGGGACCGGTCAATATTTTAAATGAATATGAATATTTTAGACAAATATTTACTTTCATGAACAAATTAACATTTATTTGTATTCATAATTCAAAAATATTTGAATTTTGTATTTTTCATAGCGGTTTCATACCTTTGCTTCTGCTTCAACCAAGTCAAACTGCGGAAAAAAAGTGAATCCAATCAAATAGTCTCCTAAGGGAGCTTTTCCACCCGAGATGTGATATGCTACGTTGCTATGGATGCGTTTGTTATCCACCAATCATATTCATTTGTGCACATAGCTTAGAACTGGTGAAAACGGACTCAGCTAAGCTGTTTTTATATGGAAAGATGCGTGCTTTGGATGTGTGCTATGGATGCGTGCTATGTGTTGCTATGCTATCTTCCCTACTATCGAAACATAGCATAGCATCAGTGGAAACGGTCACATAGTTTCACAGTTTAGCTATAACATCTTCGCAGCATAGCTGCATAGCACATCTCTGGTGGAAAAGCACCCTAATAAATCGGTGACAATAATACTTATCGTTTTAATATTTTATTTCTTTGAAAGTGTATTGAAACACGTCGTTAGATTCACATGGGAATTTGTTACTGCACTTTTCGGCTGCGGCTCGTTTGTAAATTCCGCCTCGAATACAATAACAAACTTCCGCACTTAGGTATATCAAAATGTACTATTTCACGTTAATACAAAAATATTTTATAATTTCATAGGCTGTTTAGCGGCTTCATACCTTCCCCTTTAACCTGGGAAATCAAACCGAGGGAAATATAAACCAAATCGTCTCCCAATAATTGATGACCAACATACTTATTGTTTTATTTTTTTCGAAAGTGTATTGAAAAACGTCGTTTGATTCACGTGGGAATTTGTTACTGCACTTTTCGGCTGCAGCTCGTTTGTAAATTCCGCCTCGAATACAATAACAAACTTTCCGCACTTATATCAAAATGTAAGTAAGTAAGTAATTTCAAAATATTCCTCGAAAACTGGCTTTTATCGCAGTATGATTAAGTTCTTCATGCAATATATTTCACACGTGCGTATTTTAAACTGATATGTTTCTTTACGCAGTAAATATTTTTGAATATGTTATATCTGTGAGTGCCTCCCAGATACGTCATCACCATACATTCAGTTACTGTGAATGGATTGTGCAACCCAACTCGATGCATCCAATAAAACTAAGCAGCAGATGGGGCGCGGGGCCTTTCGACACATACATCGGTCGTTAGGACAACCTCTTAGTACTAAGTTATTACCTATTCACCTAATATTAAGAATTAATTGTAATTTCTTTATTAAATTCATTTAAGTAGTAGAAACTTTTTGGATTTATTTGGACTCCTCCGCTGCCTATTACCTAATTGGCGCAGTCGGTGTAGGTTGTCGAGTCAGTGCGTGCAAATCAAAGACTATAATTTCACGATCGAGCTGAACATTTAGACATTTTTGTGCGTGCTGTTCACGTTTCAACGTGCGTCGTCGACAATCCAGAAGAACCAGAAGCAGCCGTTGGAGATCCTGTAGACCGTATCCAGACATCGATACTACGGGAGCCGCCGATATGTACTTTATGTGAGTTGCACAAATTCCTTACAGTCGGTTGCTATTTCCCGCCTCCAAAATTTTCCACCCACGATCATCGCGATCTATTAGGGGTATCGAACCCCTGAGCAATCGGTTGTCCTCTCGCATCGCTCTGAGGGACGCTTCCCGAAATTTAGAGTTAGATAGCTTAGATATAACCATGGCAGATCAAGACGATATGATCAATAAAATTTTTAAAACATTAAAACTAGTACCAGAATTTGACGGCAATAGCAATACTCTAATTAGATTTTTATCACTATGTGACCAGCTTGTTGCGAACTATATTAATCCAGCACCTGGTCATGAATTAACCAACTTAGCATTAAATGGTATATTAAATAAAATCACCGGGAACGCCGCTAGAACGCTAGTGACAAATGGTGTTCCCCGGGATTGGAACGGTATTAGGAGTACGTTAATTCATAATTTTTCAGACCATAGAGATGAGTCTGCGTTATACAACGATCTATCGTTACTATCTCAAGGATCAGATACGCCTCAAGTATTCTATGAGCGCGTGTTAAACCTTTTAAGCACCATCATGACATACGTAGAAATACACGATGCTGTCGCTACCACCGTCGAAGCAAAAAGAACTTTGTATAAGAAACTAGCTTTGCAGACGTATCTAAGAGGCCTAGCGGAACCTTTAGGATCTAGGATTCGATGCATGAGGCCTCCTTCCCTGGAGGAAGCATTAGAATATGCCCAAGAGGAGATGAACGTTGTTTACCTCCAACAAAAAATTATGCCTTCAAGTAAAAGGTTACTTCCAATATCCCCAAATGTGCTAACTCAGTATCCTCAGATGAATAGAAATTTGATGCCTCGAAATTTTGATCCAAATCGCTTTATTCCACAGCAGCCTAGACCATTTTATCAGGGACCTTCTAGAACCCAACAAATGTTCAAAGCTTTACCGCGATCCAATATGTCCACCGGTTTTAGAGTCAACCCTAGACCCCCAACGTCTCAGCAGGCACCGAACAACCAGCCTCGACCAATGAGCGGTGTTAGTCACCCCGTTGCGCGTGTCCTGCCACCGACCAATATGCACGATTGGCGTAATTACGGTAGTCCACCCCCTAGTAATTACTTTAGAACACGAGAAGCAAACGTGAACGAATTTTTTGTACAAGAACCCGACTTTGACTATTATGTCCCAGAAGACTTTTTCTACTGTGACTATGACTATGTCCCAGACTGTGTCCCAGCTTGTGACCCGACTACTCACTTGACACTGACACAGGACGTCTCCGGAGGTGAACCCATACCCACAGTTCCACCTGAAAATCCAAAGTCGTCAAATTTTCCAAAGGAAGCCCCGAAAAATGCCCCCGACTAGAAATTAATATACAGGGGAAAAGACAATTGTTTTTTTTTTAATTAAATGTTAGGCCCGACTTTCCACCTTTAAAAATTTTAATTGATACGGGAGCTAACCAGTCGTTCATAAGTCCTGAAACTGTGGCAAAGTACTATCCCGACTATGAACTTAACTATGAACCATTTATAGTCGCTAACGTGCATGCATCTACCATGAATTATTACTCAATCACCATACCCTGTTTCGAAGAATTTAAAGACAATAATCCAATCAAGTTGAACATATACAGATTCCACGATTACTTTGACGGACTAATAGGGTGCGATCTTCTTGAACGGTTCTTAGCGAAAATTGACCTTAGTTCTCGTGTACTTAAAACTGAATTTTCTAGCAACTCTATACATATTATGTATACCTCCCAAAGTGTAAATTTGTATGAGAACATTATTCCGGCACAATCTTCTAAAATATTAAATTTGCCTATTAATATTGGCCAAGGAGATATATAGAAAGATCAGCAATATATACAGAGTTGTAACATAACTGAATGTGTAACTACAGCAAAAAATAATCGAGCTTTTTTAGAAATTTCTAACCCTACGAATAATGATGTAATTTTATCTTTGTCAGAACCAATCGTCGCACATGTATTTAGCGAACAAACTGTAACTGCAGTGTCATCGGATACTTACAATAACAATACTCGTCGAACCGAACAGGTGTTATCGCGATTGCGCATAGATCATTTAAACCCAGAGGAGACAATCAATTTAACTAACCTCTGTAGAGAATACTCAGATGTATTCTATATTGAAGATGAACCTTTAACGTTCACAAACCAAATTAAGCATAGCATTAACACCACAGACGAATTACCTGTCTATAGTAAAACTTATAGGTATCCATATATTCATAAGGATGAGGTACAAACTCAAATCAGTGAAATGTTGGATCAAGGGATAATTAGGCCTTCTACCTCCGCATGGAGTGCACCTATATGGGTAGTACCAAAGAAGAGTGACGCGTCTGGCAAAACTAGGTGGCGCATAGTCATTGACTTCCGTAAGCTGAACGAGAAGACAATTGACGATAAATATCCCATCATCATACGTTCTTACAGGACATTAACTTAATTCAGATAGAACGACAGATATATGACTTACAACGACAATTACGTGACACTACGGAAAAATTAAGTAATAATAGTTTGCTCATGTTCAGTGCACAAATTAAGTACTTACATATTAAATTAAATAAAATCCTTTTACAATTAGAGACGCTGCAACCTAGTAGAGTCAAACGTGGCTTGATAAACCCACTGGGCACTTTGATAAAATCAATTTCGGGAAATTTGGATCATGATGATGCTTTAAGGTTCGAAAATGCTATGAAAATCCTAAAACGCAATGATAAATTCATTTCCGACAAAATTAATCAGCATATTTCATTATTTAAAGAAATGTCCTTACAACAAACTCACGTACTGAATAATTTGACAATAAATCAGCTCAAATTAGATAAAGCCCTTGCGTACGTCATCAATATGACTACGTCAGAGAGCGATCGTACTTTAAGATATGCTCACCTTGCGCAACTCTTCGTTATACTTAACGATAACGTACAAGAGTTATCCGGTGAAATAAGTAGGCTAGAAAATATATTAGCTTTTAGTCGCACGGTATCCTTGCACCATTCTATTCTATCTGTTAGGTAATTAAGAACTATGATAAGCAAATTACAGCATTTATATAGTACCGATCAGGTCATAGACTTTTAGACATTAGATATTACTATGACATAATTAGGTTAGGTTCATATTATGTCAATAAGAAAATCGTGGTTGTCCTTCAATTCCCTATCACTCTTCCCAGTACCTTTGAACTATTTAAACTTTGACCAGTTCCTAATAAGAACTTTGACGTCATCCTGCCTTCCTATCCATATGTAGCGATCAATTTAAAGGAATATGTGTACATGGAGGCTGAATGCCCGAAGGTAGATAACTGGCACATCTGCGAGCAAAAAACCAGTCACCAAATTCGTTCCGGTCAGGATTGCATAGAAAAACTGATACATTCCCAGGAGATAGATGAAACGTGTCAAATCACGCCTATCTCTCTGGCCAAGGAAGCCCTGCTGGAACTAGTTAACAAGCACTACATAGTTTCGTTCCCGAAGCCCACCAAGGTTCAACTTTACTGCGGCCCTGAAAAACTTCAAATTCTGGAAGGAAGTTTTCTGACTACAATTCCGAAGTCTTGCAAAATGAAAACCCCGAAATTCACATTGGCCAACATCGATGACAAAGTCAACGGAATTTCAATTGAAATCTCAGCGCTCCCACGGATGACTAATGTTCTCTCTCGAAAGATTCAACCAAATTACCACCTAAATTCAATGGATCTCGGTACATTGCACAAGATACAGAAACAAATTACGATGGAAACGTCTGTCGAAATCGATACTGCGGATTCCTCGAGTCTCTACCACACAACAATACCATTGTATGCGATTGTACTTACATTGTTAAGTGCAGGTGCACTTCTTACCATCTACTTTATTCGTCGTCATCGAGCAAAACTCATTAAAATTGAATCGAATAAAGAAGCCATCGAGTTATCGCAGCGGAACAAGAAAGCCGCAACTTTTGCCGTAGAAATTGGCAAATAGTTGCTCATCTAAGGGGGGAGGTGTTATATCTGTGAGTGCCTCCCAGATACGTCATCACCATACATTCAGTTACTGTGAATGGATTGTGCAACCCAACTCGATGCATCCAATAAAACTAAGCAGCAGATGGGGCGCGGGGCCTTTCGACACATACATCGGTCGTTAGGACAACCTCTTAGTACTAAGTTATTACCTATTCACCTAATATTAAGAATTAATTGTAATTTCTTTATTAAATTCATTTAAGTAGTAGAAACTTTTTGGATTTATTTGGACTCCTCCGCTGCCTATTACCTAATTAATATTTAAATTGTTTTTATAAGTAGAACACCAAAAATAACAGTCATGTCAGGCTTCTACTGAATAAAAACCACCCATGCTCCTTCTTAGCCCTTGTGCCGAGGCCGCGGCATCTCTTTCGAACAACCCGCAGCTACGACGGGACGGGTTCATACCTTTGCTTCTCTTTCAACCTGGCGAAACCTAAGTGCGGAAATAAGTTAATTTCATAGTTTCCTAATAATTCATGACAGTGTACGAAAATCATCGTTTGATAAACGGGGATTTCGAGTCGCCGCAGTGATGTTATTATTTATAATACCTCGGTTGCTAATTCCGCCTGAAATGCAAACCAAACCTCCCCACTTATTTCAAAATGTACTATTCCATTATTAAACCGTTATCACTTGTTATATTTTTACTAAGTAATACTTTTCTATAGGCTCAACATGCAATGTATTACATACCTGCGTATTTTTCATTTACCCCAAACAAGGGTGATAAGTATCATACTTATATTAGTCTTATTTCAAATTGGTTCAATTCCTTTATGAAGTCGGCGCTGATTGTTAAGCTATTGTAGCTTCTATCAGAATCCAGAAATTCCGTAACGAAAATTTTCAACCAGGTTGCTATGGTTACGGAAAATAACAAGGTTGTCAACTAAGGTTGTCAAATTAAATAATTGATAAAAAATGCTATGCAATAGCTTCACAGCGGCAGTCTCCGAGTGCCACTCTCTTTTTTTTTTTCTAATCTCGGCAAAGAGATTGTGCGTCATCATCTGCCTAGCTTTTTCCCAACTATGTTGGGGTCGGCTTCCAGTCTTAACAAACTGAACCCACTTATATCAAAATGTACTTTGATTGATTTTTTGATATCTTGAATATGAATCGTTCAATATATTGATAAAAACAATTTTGGCCATACTTTTGTCCTGTTAATATTTTTGTTTGAAGTACTAAGTTAAATTCAAAGTATTTAAAAAAATAGTTGTTCCGCAGACACATTTGCTTAGTTTACTGACCTACTTGTACTAGGTACCTGTTTATATTTTTTCCTCCAAGTAAAATTCATATTAGATGTTTTCTTTAAAAAAAACGTGATGCGTAGGGGATCGTTTCGCGGGATACAACTTAATACACTCCCCTGTCTACACATTAAAAGAAAAATAAAACACTGATTTTAATTAATGCATAGTGGGCCTAATATTCGGCGTAAATTCCCCGGACGGTACCACAAATTAGTCGCTTCACAAAATGAACAGTACAGGTGTTGAAAAAAAAAACAAGGAAAGAAAACCAAACATGCAAACAACATGCATTGAGATAGAGCCGAACCATTCGTTCTTTGACGATTTGCATTATCTCGTCAAATTCAGCAGAGGGGAGGCCATTGGAGTCGTTGGAATCCATGGCTACAGAGTTCTGAAAATGTGGACGAATAAAAATGTACCAGATCCCGCGAGTTAGAGGCAATCATAGTGACAAGTTAGTGGCGTGAAACTTACGCGCGCGGCTGGAGCGGCGGGTACCACGGCTGGCGTCGGTACTTGCAGCACGGCTTGCGGGTTCTAACACAACACATTACAACGTTAATATCCTACGTTTTTAAAAACGCTACACCCGGCTTTCATTGTTAACATCTCTGCATTACAATTTTGATTAATCTTTCAATCACTAACCAAACGATTTTGAAAGAACTTTCTAATTTATTGCTTTTAATGTTAATATTAGATTCGTATGAGACAACGTAAATGATTTCAATTTCGACGCGATGAATAATTTATAGGTTTGAGTTAGTATTTCGGATACCAATGACATGTGCAGGAATTAATTTTTAAACTCGGGTTTTATGGGAATGAAAATATCATAGAACATAGTTATGAATCTCATTTACTAGGTCATCCTATTATTACGCGCTTGTAAGTTTATCGGATATACCATACGGAGCAAAAATATTTTCCAAACAATTTCGGTCTGTTTTTTCCTGTATTTATTTGTTCGGTTTGCCTACCATAGTACTTCGCTACAGTATAACGTGAATGAAGAAGGAAAACAAACCATTTTTATAGACTAAACACGATCTAATTTTGGGGGGCGTTACGTCACCCATAATATCGATAAATAAGCGGTTGGTACCTACTATATATACACTGCCCCCGCAGGCCAAAAAGCGGTAACTCAACAAATCTATGTTTTGAGAAAACAAATGAGTACCTGTGTGAAAATGAGAGATCACTATCATAAGAGACCATTTTTCAGTGTTCCAAAGAGACGGCTACTATGGTTAGTCCACCTATGCTAGGTATTTTAAGCTGTGTGATGCTACTTAATTCAAAACAAAATTTTCGATTTTATGAGATACTGCTATTTGGGTCAAGAGCGCAGTAACATATGGTTCGCGATGTTGAAAAATTCGATTAGTTTTCCGGAAAACTACCAACACAGTCACTGACAACATAGTCATACTGTTTGAACAAATGACCAACTGTATCAAATATGGATTATAGCTGTGATATATAATTATTAACAATGGCTATAGAATGCTCACAAACTACTAACTATTTCCAGATATGGAGCGGTTTATCACTTTGTTTGGTTTTCCTCATGAAAGAGAAAGAGGATAGTAAATTAAAATAAATGTAGAAAAAAGCAATAAAAAAAAACATGAAAATCATATCAAGATAGAATATAAGGTTCCACCTGCTGGAACGTCGACCACCTGTCCATGAGAGGAAGTGGGCGGTCCACCATGCCAGCCCAGTGCGACTTGGTACATGTAACATGTTTGCGAGTTTTCGGTTCTAGGACATTCCGGTTTCTAAACGACGTTTTTCTTCACCATTACATCAATTAGTTAGTAAATGTATCTGTTATTGTGTCACTAGGGAACACAAGTCTCCATGTACGGCAACAGTGAGTGTACGCGATGTTTTCACTTGCCGGCGAGTTATTACCGACTTGAGGACTTGTTTAACCGCCTAGTCCCCACGCGCCTTTGTGCCCGCACCCTTACAAAGTTACAGCCGGTGTGAACTTAGCAGTTAACATTCAACTTTGTCACAGTTACGTGCGAACATTCAGCGTGCTTCTGTGACAGATTATAGTAATACGTTGAAAGCGCTTTAACGGTATAAAGGCCTGTTAAACGACACCGTTAAGTTATCAACGAGTTGGTAATTCTATACTAATATTATAAAGAGGTAAAGTTTGTTTGTATATTTGTTAAATTGTAAGGGGTAATCTCGGGATCTACTGAACCGATTTTAAAAATTCTTTCACCAATAGAAAGCCACATTATTGCTGAGTGTCATAGGCTATATAAAAAACCGAAAAATAAAAAGGCTTTTAAGTGGTAGTCCGTTTTGCAAAGTGAATCGGAGAAAAAAGCCTGCTTTCCGGCGGGCGCGGGATGGTTTCGGGTTTAATTCGGTTCGCGTTCGTGCCCGCTTCGGGAGAAAGGGGCGTGGCCTTTTACATCTGATCTGAGAGGTAGGTACCGCGCGGCTCAGTCGCGTGGTCGGCTCCTTACGCAGCGGACGTCCCCGAAATTGAATTTTTCGAAACGTAATTAGCTTACTTTCGACTAATTATGCCCAACGAAGTGGGCACGGATCAGCTAGTAAAGTAATAAGGTTCAAGTGTGTGCGGACTGAGCCCGCCAACGGTTTGATGCAGCAGAAGATTAGTTTCCGTCTGCAAGCGGGAGCTAGTTGCAAACTTGCTTCATTGTTCGTAGCGGTCTATCGACGACTTGATACGTATGCCATGGGAAGTTAACCCGGTATATGTCAATGGTATAATTATACATGTCTACAACCTGTGGTAGAATTAACTTTATTTTATGCTTAAGATAGAGTAACAGTAAGTGTAAAACCCGCATCTATAAACAAGTCAGTGATGAGTTGATTACTTGAGTAGTACACGGAGGTTCTTAGTTCATTAACATTCTTCTCTACTGCATAAAATGTTTACTATAGATACAGGAGTGGGTAAGTATAGTAAGACTTTTAAAGAGACCAAACCTCCAGTGAAACTCATAACTATAAATGATATACCTATACGTAGCTGTGTGCCGTCTTTAATCACTTAGAGGAGTGATGACTTTAATCACTTAGAGGATCAGTATTAAGATCACAGAGGGCTTTCGTTGAATGTAGTTTGCCTGAATGGGTTCCAATGGGTACGAAGTTTACTACCCGTCGTAGACGCATTCGATGTTGGCAAAAGGACGTTATACTGTGTATCAAAGAGCAGAGGGCGATGTGTTTGAAACAAAAGGCTTACCTGAATAGGTTTCATGGGAGGTGGTAGTTCGACGTCAGCGGCCTCGTCCTCGGCCTCGTCGAGTGCTGGGACAGCTTTGGCCGAGTCATCGTCGGCGCGTCCATTATCCACGTAAGGAAGCTGCACCAAGGACATTGTTATAATAATAATAATAATCATTTTACTTCAGGCAACTAAGGCCCCATACATAAAATACACACAATAATATAAAACAAATATACTTAACAAACTATGTATATGTGTGTGTGTATGTTATGTAGCTCCATGTTACCTTACTTGAGCTTAACACGGTATTTAAAGAAAACCCTAAACAAATTGTTTGGTTTACTATTTATACAATAATACTTACTTAAATAAAGTGGAAAAGTACATTAGGTATATGACGTTACGAACGCGAAGGTATAAATATGAACATTTCTAAAAACTGTTAAACTCATTAAACTTGGATGAAGATAGTGAACTATGTGTAAGGCATCATCCATTGCCGTATTTAAGCTTTATGGCTTTAGGTGACGCCACATTGTGTTAATAATGCAAGCGTTACTTTTCAGTGCATATTTCAGAATGCAGACAATAAAGTTTTCCACGATTTTTAAAATCATTTGAGAGTAAATTTTCCCATCATCTCAGGTCGCGTTGTTTCCGAAACAAAAAATGACTTCATTGTTTCCCTACGAAGATTAAGAAGAGACAAAGTCACCGACAAAGTTTAATAACATACCTTAAGCTTCTTGTCTGATGGTATCTTTTTCAACGGAACGGGCTTGTCGGTAGTAGCTGGCGATTGTGCTCCACTCGGACCCTTTTCGGTCTTTCCTTGGGACTGCTTGCGAAGTCCCAGCCATCGTTTCCTATGTTCAGAAGAAAGGAAACTGTCAGACAATCAAAAATATTGAATCATGAATTAAATACCTAGACTGAAACTGAAGATAACCCACATAACATGAATGAATGTTGCCAAATTCATTCCGATATATTTAAAGGTAAATTATAATGTAAGAAATAGTTATGTTACTTTCTAGCACTTATCTATCGCGCACATAAGTACTTTGTACATAACTAAACTTTTAAAATCACTGGATAATCGGTGTATTGTTCCCCGAACGTGACAAGCCGTTTGCGCGTAAAACAAAACTAATCAGGTGAAGTTTAATGGAATAGTCTACTGTTTACGGATAAATTCACAGTTACAATAAAACATGGTGGTTATAGATATACAATACGTTTAGCGCGTTCATGCGACAAATAATATTAATTAAGGTCCTAAAATAGCTTTCAATTCAAATAATTGGACACAAACATGCTTTACAGTTCACTATAAATTTATAATTCGAAAGCTGGTCGGTGAATTGTGTTAAATGCACCTGAAAGGACATCTACCTACAATGTCCAGTGAATACCCTATTGTTTGAAACTAAGACCTGAAACCTTACATTGTCGCAATGAAAATAAGATGATTTTCTGTTCAAGGAAACGCTCAAAGGGTGAAAAAGAAAGCAACGTTTTTATGATTGTTGTAGCGACAGTAATGAGTTTAAAAAGTATTATAGCAGTGATAAAGGTGTTTTAAACTAAAGAATAAACTAACTACATATATTAAAGTGTATCATTGTTGTTGCAAGTTCGCTCGGTTGTGCATTGACAGTTGACACGCTGTTAGCTGCGGGAAGCTACCGAGCAGTTTTTTGCAATTTGTCAGGTTGTACGTTAAATAAAATAACATTCGCGACCGTAACAAATGTGGCTCTGAGTAATTATGATTAAAATCACCAATACAACCCTCTCAGTTCATAAAGGTTCTAAGAGCGACTATACACTGCCAGTGTTGTACGAAACGTTCACAGCTGCAACGTTTTAGGCACAGCGCCTTGCGTTGGCCGAGGCCAGTTATGGACCACAATACATAAGAATGTAATTCAATACGCAAACCGCAATGTGTATACCTGGATACACACATGCTCCACTATTAATTATAGTTTTCCTCCTATTTGATTGACACAGCCAGTTTAACTCTGCGATTTCAAACACAAAGAATAGGTTAATGTAATAATAACATTGAAATTCAAATGTTTTACTAAGACTAGCCGTGTCTGTTTTAGCCTAACTTCTACATCAGAAATCATGTCATCGTTTACAGGATTTTTCTGTGGAAATAAATGACACTACAAAAAAAAACTTATCTATTAATTATTACTCGTGTCAATCTGGATTATTTTCATTAGTAATATTTGTGTGTGCTGCCGTTTGAGTAGTAGGTTTGTAACGTCACAAATTGTTAGGTAGCAGTATATTGACAGATGAAGTATACAGTCAGACGCTGCAGCTCTTCCGCATGATGACGTTAGCGGGGAATACGGCAATGCGACTACTACATTACTACAGAGGTAGATTATGACAGACAGAGTAATATTTACTGACAGAAAAACAAAACTACACAAACATATAACTACATAGGTGTCGGAAAAACCGAAGACTTCATATTCAAGGTGATGGCAGGCGAGTTAAACAAACCACAATCATCAATACAGCGCTAAGGCCAATTAGGTGCGTTTAATCTAATCAAGATAGTGAAATATCTACAGCTGAGTACTGAATGTTTGACTTATCACGTTCTGATATCAAATAAAACAAAGCTTTATTGTGTTGGCAGGTGATGAATGTTCTTCGTGTCTTGAAAGAGGCCGTGTGGGTATATTCGGGCACGTCGGTTCAGTTTTACAGTATAAATAAACGGGCGGGATCTGTTTCAGGGGTTGCAGTTTAAACTATGGAACCGATAACAGGACTTGAATTAATTTAAGTAGCCTCATTGGCTATCATAGTACCTATCCCTAGCTATTACTGAAACAACGTCGAAGCGTCTATTTTTATTACATAAGTAAAGATTAAGAATATTATCATGTCTGTAAGTCTGTATTTCTGTAGAAACGTATACAAGTCTTCTTAAGAAACTCTTCACAAAGATTAGTCGCGTTGTTAGGTATAGGTACCTATTGCTTCCGTTTATACGAGAAACTCTTTGGACTCCAGATAAGACGTTATACGGTGAATGATACAGCATAATATTTTTCAACCAGAATTATTGCTAATATACTAATAACATGATGAATAACTGCAAGGGAAACTTTACTGAAAGGCTAAGCTTTTGCTTATTTTAGTTAGTTTCCCTTGCTATGCCTGTGGCGGTCGGTAGTTCTAGACAAACAAATATCAACGAGAGAAATGGAAGAGGATGGATTTAGTTCAGTTTCCACCAATTCCTTACTATTGTTTGAATGAGGATTATATTTTATGCTTATTTAGAAGTTTAGAGCAAAGGGGTACTCGTAATAACAATTCCACTTGTACCGTGTTTTGAAATACGATGAATGGATGAAATTGAATGAAGCAGTCAGGGGGTCTAAAATGGCCACTTTAGCAGATCATTATATGAATAAAAAGCGTAAAATAGAAGTTTCATAATAGTAACTGCGTCTGTGAAAATTTTACGAATTTTAACGCAATTCATATTATTTTCCTATTAGATCTATTTTCCTAAATGGTTACAGACCCAGTTTCCATCATGAAAGGTCTATTTTACGCTTTCTAACGCAATTCATATTGTGATCTGCTAAAGTGGCCATTTTAGACCCCCAGATGTGCTAGCATGCCTTATTGTAGGAACAGGAAATATCATTAACTATAGTTTCCGGGATAGCTACAGGTAACACAGGCTCAATGATCCACTCAAGCATATTTCCTGTGTACAAGCGACGAACGACGAAGACGGCAATTCCTTAAAGTTTCTGATCTGCATGTATTTCACATTACTTACTATAGATTAAGTACTAGCTGATGATGTCGGTTATCGCGACCAAAAGTAATCTTTTCATACCCCTCTTTCAACCCCTTACAACCCTTTTTTCGCCTATGTCATTTCTCAAGCTCCAGAAGAGTAACTTTCGCATTTATAATATTAGTGTGGATAAATGGATTATACATACGGTATCATAATAATTACTTCTACATGAAAAAGTACTGTCACACTGCCGTTCAATTTTAAAACATTGAGAATAAACCGAGACGGCTATCACCCACATGAAAAGGTTTCATGGTTGTGATTAATGACACTGATACAAGGTACGTACCGATAAATTAAGTGGACCAGTAACGTGAATTTAACACTTAAGTAAATAAAATGTGTGAATTATTTAATGTGATATCTGAGTGTGGACGAGCGGTCCAGTGTACACTGACCGAACCAAGGACTCGCCACCGCATTGCGGTCGCAGTCCGCGGCGAGTCGAGCGCCGATAAAAAATATCCCAAGTGCAACAATCCCAGTTCGGATCTCCGCGTTGCGTAACTCGCACCAGATCACATCACTCGAGACTTACTTCACGCAAACAACTTGATTCCACATCGCCGTGGCGTCGCGCTAACATCACTGTCACACACGTTCAGTGCCGCGGTCACGTGTACACTGACTCACATGCAAAATGTGCACAAACACTCTTATCTAAGTTCTATTTCGAAGGAGTAAATAATCTGATCGGGGGACGGTCGACAAGGAGCGGTATCAAACGAGATACAGTGGCGATAATGTTGTAATTGTAATGAGCGCGTGTGTGTAGGACGCGACGGCGGCGTCACCGGCGCGCGGCCGCAACTCACACCGCCCGGCGGCGCGACGCGGCGCGACCATCAACGACACCCTAATTACATATCAATTAGGTAATGAACTCATCCGACCTGTCGTCGTACATTACCGCAAACATCCACCTAACTACAACTAGTGTCCGACCGAAACACGATTTTCAGCCGAAACCGAAACCGTAACCGAACCTTCGGCCTTGGTCCCAGTTTCGGCCGAAACCGTAACCGAAACCGAAACTTAATAAATATTTATGGAATGTAAAATATATTGTATTTTTATGCATATATACACAGTTAACACGTGGAAAAAAATGCAACAATTAAAGTAGGTAACAAAAATAGCTCTTTATTTGTAAAATTAATAATGTGAATTAAAAAAAAATGCTATCTACATATTTGTCAAACTTTTAAAAAAATAAGCACTACATTTTTAACATTACTATATTAGTTAGTAATTAAAAAAAAAAAACAAATCTAAGATCCTCGCATACTAAAGGGAAAAACGTGACATGACTGAAGGCCATTCACGCTAATAGAAAATATATGAAACTTTACAGTAGAAAAAATCTTATTGGTCGATATAACTTTTTTTCTAATTATTTACCAAAAAAGGACATCATATTATTTTCAAAGATGGTATTTTAAGAAATAATTTTCATTACGAACTTTTTAAATTACATTAATTAGTTAAGGTTTTAGACGCTTTGCACATGGAGCAACTATTGCAGCAACTGGCAACTGGCAACTAGCTGTTTGCATATTATAATTCAATTGGATTGCGCACACATAGCAACTCGTGTTTCGAGTTCCGGCAATCGTCAGCAGTTTTCAGTTGCTGCAATCGATGACTGAGTTAGTTGCTAATTGCCGCAACTAGCAACTGTTAAATATTATACCGACTTTTAAAGTTAACGTAGACGGCGACGATGTAATAAAATTATAGCAATTGCTGCTTCTTCGATATTCATCGTCGCACTGAACGCTGTTCGCTGCGTAGATTGAGCAACTCGGTTATGAAAGTTGCTCACAGATTGCCATAAAATTGCTGCAACCGTAAACGTTGTAGCAACTATCAACTAGTTACAACAGGAAACTTTTAAAGTTGCTTAAGTTGCCTCAACTTAAGTTGCTCCATGTGCAAAGTGCCTAAATCACCGGAGATAGTTGTGTATTGGAACTACGGGGCGGTTCGATACGGGTAAGTACAAAATTTAATCCATCAACAATTACAAACAAATATAGTAATGTTTGAATCAAACATCACAGGTATCTTCACACATCTTTTAAGTGTTAAATTAATTTCTACATAAATTCATATTTTATAAGTTCTAGGGAATAACTCAACAGAACCAAGTAAAATATGTATTGAATTCTTTTCGATACACACCTACTTACAACCTATTTATTTTACACTGTAGCACAAGACCCTAATGAATACCATAAAAATACATCATCATTAATTATAAGTAAAAACAAATACCCAATTTTTGCGCGAGAAAAATCACACAACCTTAAATCATCACGTTCGCGCCGGCTAGCGAACTCAACTGGCACTCGAAGTTAGCTGAATGATGCGCGACATTTCACGTATATCTTGTTTCGGCGGGGCCGAAAGGTTCGGCCAATTATTGGCCGAAACCGAAACTATGGCCGAAACCAGATTTTTTGGCCGAAACTAGCCGAAACCGAAACCGAAACCGAACCTTCGGTCGGTCCTTAACTACAACCATCGTATTCGGTAAATCGATGGAAATCGTTCAGTTTTACTTAGTGCCTACTAAGCCCATAGAATAGTATGTCGGAGTGAATACATTAAGAAATATTCAATTATCTCTAGTTCAGGTATTTGCACTGTGAATAGACAAGATAAGATAACGCACATTGTAGAGAATTGATAAGACTGACTTAAGGGTGCTGAGTGATAGGAACTCGACTTAGTCATTAACAAATAATAATTCATCTAACTCAAACTGAGATTGCTAACTTTCGGGGCAGGTGCACTGATCCAGGAAAATACACTTTAGCGCAGCGCAACGAATACTACACATTGGCTGCGCTACTTAAGTAGTTTTGTTTGGCAGCGTCAGACAAAAGAGCAAGCTAGTATGATTCGCTAAAAAGACGGAGTTAACTATGCTGAAGGATTTAAAGCAATGATAGTATTGCTACTTTTGACGTGGAGATGCGGACACCAGCCCGTTATACCATACAATACCCGTGAGTAGCTGCATCCAGAATAGAACTATCATGTTTGCGTAGTTTGCGAGCAAGAAATACAGTTTGCAAGTAGAGGCCGCGCCAAACTCCTTGTCGAAACATACAGACAAGTTCTATGTAAGTTTCGTGGAATTTGAATATTATTTGACAGTTCATTTCATACGTATGTATGAACCATGAATGAACGTAAAGGGAATTAAGTACCGAACTTCATCGAAAATCCGGTTGACAAGCTTTGCTGCTCTATAATATTGTTTCGACGAATTCCAATCACTGGGTGCTTGGCCAGACTGGCAGCGCGGCGCGGGGAGCGGCGCGGGTGCGGGAACGCGCGCGATTTGCCTGTCCGCACTGGACCGCGATTTCGTTCCGGGCGTTGTCGCGTTCAACTGTTTGTCCAGTGTTTGTCAAAATATAATATGGATGACGAAGACTTGTTTTTATTGGAAAATTCTTACTTTAAATGGCAAATGCGCAATTCTTTTAATGGATACGTTTGACTACATATTACAAAATAAAGAAAATTATATTATAAAAAAAATAACAACTTTCGCCGAAGCAAAAAACGAGCAAAAAATTTTTTGGTAAGAATTTTAAAATTCGGTTATTTTAATTAATGGATACTTCTATAAATAATTATAAATAATTGGATTAATTTCTTAAGCTTTAACTTATCAAAGTTAAAGCTAAATAAATAAATCCAATTTATCTGGTTATCTGGCGCAGACTAAAGTTTGAGATACGCCGCTCCCGCGCGGTTTATCGCTTGCCGCCCCGCGCACTCACTGCGGCCACTTGTATGAACGACCTATGGCACGAGTTGCCCGCGCGCTCCCCGCGGAATGTAGCCCGCGCCGCTTCCCGCGCCCGCGTGCCCACTACGGACACTCCAATGAAGTTCCATACGTTTAAGTTTGTCGCGCCGCGCCCGCCCCGCGCCCGCGTTTGCAGTCTGGCCAAGCACTGGGGCTTTCAATTTTAAAGCCGCTTCCTGAAACCGTGCACGTGCGTGCGATGCAGGAAGTCAAAAATGTAGAGTAGATGCATCTTTCATTTATCTGCTATGCTCATTGATGTCTTCGATCAAAGAAACAACACCAAAATGTATTCGCTTACGTCAAACGGTTACGTAATGTTTTTGCGCCCTAAGTCATTAATATGATGCATTCGGATGAACACCTCAGACATTGTAAACAACAGCACATCAAAGTTCGAACGCGGACACTGACACATTATCGACACAGTCCGTGGGCCATTGCGGAACCGAAGTATATGAATAAATGAATTCAGGTGTGGAGTAAGATAACGGGCGGTGAAACAAACAACCTGATATGATGGAAACAGTTGGCACAACAGAGGCGCGAGCCGTCCGCGTCGGCGTGCATCGTCGTCTGCGCGTGCGACGCCTTCGCACCACTGAGCGACTGAAGCGCGCCTGACCCGCGCGCTCCGTATCGTCCGAGGAATTAGATAAAACTATACCAAGATAAAAGATGACTAACAAATAGGAAACGACGAATTATTCATTTTGGGTAACGAATAGATAAGGAATTGTTAAAAAAAACGACAGGTTAATTTTTATTAACAAGGTTCCAAACCTTAAAAGGAACAAACACACCCAGGACCTTAAAGAACTAATTATTCGTTATGCTGATGATATTTGTCTCAAGAACGACTAGAGGTATCCAGTTGTTAAAGTATCAAAAGAAATGCACAAAAAGCGGATTTTCTGCGCTCAACAAGGCAATGTCATTAAGGCACTCTCATAGGTGTTTCCGAAATCAGGCACTATTAATATATTGTGATAAACGCGACTGAGCAGCGGTGGCCCAGTGGTGTCGGCCCCGACTTACGAACAGTAGGTCGTGGGTTCGAACCCAGGCAGGCGCATTATTTGTGTAATTTATTTCATCACCGCTGCTCTCAAAACGGTGAAGGAAAACATCGTGAGGAAACAGGCATGTCTTATAGAACTAAAAAATTCGAAGACATGTGACATCTACCAATCCGCACTGGGCCCGCGTGGTAGATTATAGCCCATCCCTCTCCTAGAGAGGAGGCCTGAGTCCCTGCAGTGGGAACATTATAGGCTGATGATGATGATCATGAAACGCGACTGTGCTTGATATAAGTGAGCTAGACAGAATCAGAGAACCAGATGTCTGCGAGTTGCAGAACTTCTTTACTGTAATTGTTTATACCTAAGAGTAGAACAAAAGCTTCAATGACTCACCCGCTGAATGCCTTCCGTTGTTTTACTGGACTGGCAGCGCTGACGCCGCTCCCTCCAGGGTCAGAATTCGAGGCTTCTGCAAAAGACAACACACGTTAGCAAGGTAAAAAAACGTTTACCCGTGCTAAATAGCACAGATTATGCTTACGAACTAAAATACTATTCTGTTTTTTATTTAAGGATTAAACATGTAATACATCAAAGTAAAAAAACTGTTTAAAGTAAAACATTAATAATTTCAAACAAACAGTTATTTACTGAACAAATATACGGTACTTATAAAATCATAACCCTCCTTTGGCTTTGCAGTAGTCGGTTAAAAAACAACACATTTATTCATCATTACTATATAAAAATATTGTAACATCCTGCACATTGCTGTATACCTATGTTTACAAATAAAGAATATTGATTGATTAATTAACACTGAAAACAGGACCAATTCATTTACATTCACATATTATTATTTACCTTGTTTACTATTTGTTTTTTTGCCGAAATATCGACAGGTCAAAACAAATAGTAAACAGTAAATATCCCGTAGAATGAAGGCTCATTTTATTTTATTTACAAGCATCTATCTATCCTTACATAGTATAAAACAAAGTCGTGTCTGTTTGTTTGTTTGTCTGTATGCTTAAATCTTTAAAACTACGCAACGGATTTTGATGCGGTTTTTTTTAATATATAGAGTGATTCAAGAGGAAGGTTTTAGTATATAATTTGAACGACATCCACGCGGGTGAAGCCGCGGGCATCAGCTAGTATATATATAAAAATGGAACCCGTTTTCCGTTGTCACGACATAGCATGAAAACGGCTGGACGGATTTAGCTGAAAATTGGTAGGGAGGTAGCTAAGAAACAGGAGAAGGTTCTTTTTTTTAGGTAGGGTAGTAGATAGGTAGGTAGGAAAAACGCATTGCAACGCATGCGCGGGTTCAGCTAGTCATTAAATAAATGAGTAAATAGTACCGAATTTACGGGATTGAAGTCAAATATAGCAAAGAGGATACGAATTGGGTAATAAGGCATAAATGCGCTTTAACAGGTCTGTTGAATTTTTCCGATGTTTGTACGGACACAAGCGTTGTCTGCTCGACCAGGTATTCCTTTTTATTCAAAGCTATTTTCAGTGAATACCGTAATACCGTTACACAGCTCAAATGAACAAAGCGAAATTGAGAAATCCTCGTGTGAACGGAGCCATGCGCAGCTCATTGGAAAAAATAGGTTGCACCTTTCAATGAATTCCGTTAATGTAGTGAAATAGCGTCATTTCAGAAGAAGAGTTAGACTAATGCATTTGCTTCTGGACAAAGTCCGGGAAAAGTGTTCACACGATAAGTGGCCGGACTGCCAGCAGACAGACGAACAAAAAGACATTTTGAAATTTAAAAAATCCGTATTGCTACGGAGATAGCAAATAACCGTATATTTCGGTCCGTCCAATATGGCAAACGAGCATCGTCAAACAAATAAAAACCTCGACACATTTTCACATAATACTATACGTATACCATAAACTTAAACTCTGTGTTGCACAAATTCCTGTAAACTGTAGAAACCAGTTTCCGTCAACCGTTTACTCAACTTATTTCCCGAACGACATGCGAGTATACGACACCTCAAAAGCTTTATCACATTTTGCTTTTGTACAGTCGAACAAGCTAATAAGTATACAGGTCTTCCTCCTCCTTATAATTCTAGAACACTGAAAATATTGATTGCAATTTCGTTTTATAAAGTATTTCGCATTAAGCGACTGATCTCAAACGCTGTTTCGATATCGACCTTTATGTCTCTGTATAATCTTAAAAGTAAATACAAGTTAGCTGGTTCGCTGGTTGTATACTTATTAGCTTGTTCGACTGTACTGAATTATCATCGTAATACAATACAAACTAGCTGCTGCATCTGACCGTTTAATCTTAGGTCTATAGTTCAGTTTAGGGCGTCCTGTTAGCTAACTATTGTAGTACGTATCCTACTTCCTAGCGAACTACCATTGCACACTGATAAGATTCTCAGTAGAAAAGATAAGCAGTAAATCGAATGCATTATATGGAGCCCACACCATCAGCAGGCAACACAAAGCTATTGTTATATCTCCGTAATCTCATCAAGTGACCTAAATCAAGATCAATTTGGGAATATTAAACGGCAATCGAACTGTAGGTTAACATGTGGCATATTATACATACTTGCTGTGGCACAGCTATTTGTACGACGCTATTTAGCAACTATATGAAGAATCATATCTTTTCTTAGAAGTAGAGATTGGCTGGTGTAGCAATCAAAGAGACGTAGACGGTAGACGCACAGGGGCCGTATTTTTGAATCAATAGAATTCCAAATCGTGTACGAAATCGCAGAATTCATCACGTCATTTCCGTCATTTCTACTGGTAGAATATCGGAAACGAGTGGGTCGGACCACTCGTTGCAAAATTCACGGGTATGAATATTCAAAAATAGCGATTTCGTACGGATTCGCATATGAATTCTGCGATTTCGTACACGATTTGGAATTCTATTGATTCAAAAATCAGGGGCCAGTAATGTCTCAAGGACAAGTTCTGTGAAGACGCACCAGTGTGAGCTACTAATGACTAACGAGCATAAAATCAGAACTAAACTAAATGACTCCAACTACACACTCTGCTTATAGTGAAAACCCAAATGCAATTAAACGAACGTTTGATTAAGCTTTCAACGGTGGTTTAGCTTTAATGTTTAATTTTATACTGGGTGTCGATGTTGATGTTATGGTGGGTCGTGCGGTGGCCAATGTGGTTACATGTTATGTTAACTTCGATACAGTAGTCCATTAACAAAAGTGCTGTCAAAGACAGCAACCATGTGTTATTTTGTTTAATCAATATCACAAAGCGGCGGTTCCGGCTCACGCGGCAGGAGTTAATACACAATTAATACGCAGCAATCAATGCACTATGCATATTCTACCGCCATCACATGGCTAGCACAATGCCAAGTCTATATTCTGGTTTGGGATTGCACATTCTAATTTGTTCGTTTCTTGGTTACATTGTTTCCTATGGAATGGTTAATTGACAATGAAATAACCGTAAGATTGAAAGCCAGAATAAGTTGTGACTGAAGTAGCTTAGCGAAATGGAATTGATTCTCATAACGAAATATCTTCCATGCCACTGTTTAGTCCTCAACCTATCACATCGTCGTTTCGGTAGACATTCTACGCTGTTCAAATGAATGGAGTGGAACTGACTCAGAAACTGTTAATTTAAGTTTGTTTATTGGGTTTCGGAGGAATCTTAGTCTAGTCCTAAAAATCTATCAAAGGCACGGAGGAATCTTAGTCTAGTCCTAAAAATCTATCAAAGGCAAGTACTTATGAAAGTTGATTAATTCTGCAAGTATTCTCTATTCCTGCTGCTACACTTTACCATGTTCCATTTGGTTCTGATGTTTTTAGTTTATTTCATTCGGGTGCTCGCGGCATCGACGGCTCATCCAAATTGGATGTCAGCCGAGCTGAGTGCAGTACCTAGCTACACGCACAACATAACGTCAGTATGCGGTCTACGGGGGGTGGTCGGCGTGTAGATGTGCAGATTTCAACCCCTTTTGGCGAGCTGGAACTATTCCCCATTTTCACCCTTTGATGTTTCACATTTGATTACCTATATTGATTACTAGCTTTTGCCAGCGGCTTCACCCGCGTGAAAATGACGATTTTCCATACAAACTTTCATCCCCTATTTAAATCCCTTGAATGCTTGAATTTCGAAAAATCCTTCCTTATTCCTTGTCTACATTATAAAGGGAACCTCTGTACAAAATTTCAGCTTTCTAGGTCCAAGGGTTTGGGCTGGGCGTTGATGAGTCAGTCAGTCAATCAGTCAGTCAGGACTTATCTTTTTATTTATATAGATAGAAGATAGATAGATATCTCTGAACCTAAAGCGTTCATATACTTCAAATTAAACTATGCAGCAGTTAATTATACTGATGTCGGTGTTTTCGCTGCATAATATTAGAGAAATACAGACCGGCCAAAAGTCAATTAATGTAAACGTGTGTCCCTAAAAGGAAATATAACGTTAAACACGAAATCAGACGGCTCTATTTCCATTAATTGTTGTCTTTCACCCGTAATTGTCACAACACAAAATAAATCAAAAGTGAATTTTGCAGGCAACAAGAATGAACGTTCACATTGGTTTAATCGATGTCGGTAATTTAATCAACAGTGCACTGACGTACGATATGTTAACAAGCTAAAAGGGAATGTAGTAAATGATGATGAACTCAGATACGATCAGAATGCGTAGGACAAATCTTTGGGGCACGTAAGGTATGCGGACCGCAATTCAATTAGTACCTAGTGATGTCCGCCCGGAGCTAGGTCGGAATAGATCTGGTGAGGTCACATAGAACAAAGCTCTAACAAAGTCAAAGCCTTTATTAACACTAAGGCCCAGATTCAGAGACCACACTTTGACTTTACTACAACTTTACTACACTTTTCTTTTGTAGGAAATTAGTTTAACACGAAGGACTACATTATTTAAACGTATAATAATGCAAAGTTTACTTTGAGGCCAAAGTCATGATTATCGACTACTTCGCCTTTACTAAGTAAAGAACAGCTTGAAGTAGATCTTTCCATCAAAGTAAAGTCAAAGTGTGGTCTCTGAATCTGGGCCTAAGAAACTCTTGACACACTGGCTCTAACAAAGTCAAAGCCATAGTGTCATCAAACTGCGTGCATAGGGCACATAACTGCCACCAGTTCTGGGTACGAGTATATCAAAGAAGCTTTTAAGTACTCACAGTAGCACATGTTTCAGTAATATTAAAGTGATTGTATGCCAGAAGTGGACGTGGATATCGTGGGTACGGGACTATGTGAAGTGGCGGCACATGCGAAATGCACAACTAATCGTTAGGGCGTTATCTAGACAAGTGAAGTTCGAACGTGAACATTCTAGAGGGTAGCGATTATTCAGTTAGGATTTTGAACGCGTAAAGTGTTTCAAAACGTCAGAAGTCCGCAGTTGGGGTCTGCCAGCGAGCCATGGAGCGAAGTATACTGGATGTCAAACTTACAGACCGCATCAGAAACACTATAATTCGCTCCAAAAGGCAAATAGCTGATGTTGGTCTTACAGCAGCGAGTTTAAAATGGAACAGGGGCCGTATTTTTGAATCAATAGAATTCCAAATCGTGTACGAAATCGCAGAATTCGTATGCGAATCCGTACGAAATCTAGCGATTTCGTACGGATTCGCATACGAATTTTTGAATATTCATACCCGTGAATTTTGCAACGAGTGGTCCGACCTACTCGTTTCCGATTTTCTACCAGTAGAAATGACGTGATGAATTCTGCGATTTCGTACACGATTTGGAATTCTATTGATTCAAAAATACGGCCCCTGAGCTGGTCACATCTGCCGCATGTTGGAGGAGCAATGGGCAAAAATTACCACTCAGTGGATACCAAAAGGCAGGAAACGACAACGCGGCAGGCCCAGAAGGAGACGGCGGAATGAGCTGGACTCTTTCTCAAAGGATTGGTCTACCATCGTAATGGATCGCGAAAAGTGGAAAGAGGGAAGGAAGGCCTTTGCCCTGCAGTGGGACAACATAGGCTCATAATAATAATAAAAAGTGTTTTAGTGAGCCTCATTGTGAACGCATCTCAAATTAAAAGTTGTTGTTCAGTGACAAGGTTGTATGATAAACAAATTGATTCGCAAGCAACACATCACTTCGCTGCCGAATTAATAGCACGAGTGTTGACTTGATGAATTGAAACTAAAACATGTCAAGTTAATTGAATGGGATTTCATCGGCGATTTACTTCTGTTGTGGCACACTTTATTAGCGTGAGATATGACGTAGTTTTGGCACGTGACGCCGGCCACTACGACGACCCCATGTTTCTTGTATACAAAGAGCTTGCTCAAATGCTCAACGCTCTACGGAGAATTAACAACATTAACATGAACTGTGGGAGGAATTAATGATTTGAAAGAAAAACGAGTAAATGAGAGCGTGACACACGTGCGTGGTTGACAGGGGAGACTGGGAGATAAACGTGTTGCGCTAGCCCCAAGTAACATACACCAAGGGCAAGAAGATGATATCTTCAAAACGGGTTTTTTTACAGGGAAGGGTTGTCAATGTTAGAAAAATACCTGCCAAAAACCGCAGCGCTCTATAACAGCACGTACAGAGGAACATGTGGGGCGGTGGCTGCCTTCGCCTAGACTGCGAGCTACAAGCGACACGCTATGGCGCCCACCGCCTTTAGTGTTGTCCATTTATTATTCAACACGTCTAATTAAGCTAATTTCTTTTTTGGTTATTATTTATTGGTCGTAAATTAGCGACACACATTTCATTGTAGTTTTAAAATGTGTATTAGCTTGTTTGTGGTTTTGGACTGGATTTATTATAGGACAGTCTCCCTTAAACTTTTTTAGAATGTTCCGAAAATATGCAGTTCAAGAACTTCGTGAAACTACATAATTTACGGAAAAGCTAAAATAATTTTCCCAATAATAAAAATAGAAGTGTCTCGTGCCTATTGGTAAAGGGTGAGTGTAGCCGAAAGCAGTGTTCCGTGAGATCGGCTTTGAAATCGGGCGGCGTCGATTCTCTCTCTCGCGGCAGGTTTCGTCCGTCACTCCGGCCGCTTTTCCCCTATCTTGATACAACTTCTTTTTAATACAATTAAGGATGTGTCTCTATTTTTACTCACGTGACAATAGCTGAACGAGAAAATGCAGTTTTTAGAACGAAAAGTGGGCAGCGTATTTATCTCTGTAATTCTTTGTATTGCCTCGTGATTTATTTGACGGGAAGTCATAGTCAGATAGGAAGTGTGCTTGGCGAAACATAGCATGATTATTTTTGTGTTAACTTATCTACCCATATCAATTGAGGATAATAATGAAATAATATGTCGTAGAGGGAAATATGGTTCAGTGATTAAATAAAACAGCTATTTCTATCTATAGATCCAGGACGGGAGACAGGATAATACTTAAAACAAAGAACATTCTCGGGTTCGTCTGTTTGAACACTTAGTTCTCGACTGCGCACAATGGATTTCGATGCGGTTATCACAATAATTAACCAGATTTATGCCAGGAAGGTTTATTGGTAAATTTATAGAGAACTACAGTAACATCGTCTCAGTAAATTAATTGTTGCATCCATCCTAACACAGCACCGCAATAATTGGGGCTAAGTAATCCTGTCAGTTCTAACTCTCTGCACATGTGTGTCTCTCTGTCTCTGTAACTCTCTGTCTCGTAACTGGCAAATATAATTTATTATTTATGTGTCCAAATGTTCGGCCTAAAATCGGCTTTACCTCATGTTACTTACCGTGTTACCTGCAATAGTACTTAGTAACCTGCAATAATTTTTGCGTAGTACCCCTACCCTAAGCAAAACGACGCGGAGACGACTTACAAGATGTACATAATGCTTGTTAGAGGGTTTGTTTACACCCTGTATATAGCCCAGATTTCACAACATAAGTACATACCATGAAGTAGCCATAATAACAAAAGTGTGCGGTTGGCAAGCAGTAAAAGCGAAACGATTTCTGTAATCTATTTGTTACCGATTAGACGGACGGACGTGCGAAAACGGTTGGCGTCTGGCCCAATCGTAATTTTTTCACACCGTACCGCGTTGCAGCTTGCGATTGTCACAGAATAACATTATGGTTTCATTGTCACGCTTGTGAGACACTTTGTCGTTTCTCAACAAGCCGATTGTTTATCTTCTCACTCTAAAGGGTTTTCAGATGGTATTGATGTACAACGAAGTCTTCTTTGTTTTGTACAAATACTTTAATGTCTGATTTTCAAGTGCTCAGAGTGGACTTTCTAGTCGGTTGCGTTGCATTTAACAGTTTCGAACATATTGATAGTTCTGTATTTTTGTTTGTTAAGCTCTCGTCAAGTAGGACCAACTCGGTTGTATTTCTAAGGTAGTTATGCGATAGCCAGTATTTCTATCCATTCAAAATTCAATGGAGTTATAACATTAGCGATTTTAAACTTTTATGGCGTTAATACAATTAATATTAAATGATAAAATCATGATCGTTCGTAGTGCGATAAGTAGATTAAAGGACAGGTCACTGGTCAGCAGTGAAACCTAACAAACTGAACCGTGTACCGGTATTTAGTAAAAACAACATACAAATCTCTAATAAGTATAGCTTGGCATAAAGTGCCATCAATCTTATTGATGCAATTTTTACACTTCTTTTAATAAGATAAATTAATTTATATTTACCAAGTTGACGAGATCTATTCTAAGCTATGTACTGAAATGCGTTGTATGTGTTAGGCCGCGAATTCGGACACGCGTTTCTTACAGCGTGCAGCGGAGTGTCTAAGTTCCATGGAACTTCCATTCAACGAACCGATGCACGCTGTAAGAAACGTGTCTCGGAATTCGCGGCCGTATGCTTCTATTTAACGGCATGGTGTATGTTATAATTTAAAAAAGCGACATGAGATATCTACGAAACGATGGTGGATTACAGCCTTGGAAAGGAGAGCTGTGTCCCAACATTGGGAGTATTTGGGAGCATCATAGCATTCATAGCTGATTATGCTGTGGTGTATGTCTGAGTCATGAATTTTCTGTCGGGATTACTCGGGACAGAACGATGTACAAAACATAAACATCACGCAAGTTCTGACGTACGCGGAACATGCACGTTCTGAGGTACGTCTTCGGGTGCGCATCATTAGCGCTTGCTCTACGCGTTTGCGCTGTCATTTTTATAATTTCGGTAAAATTGGATCAGCAGCCGCATTAGCTACTCATTATGTTGATGACTACAGCCTTGTCTAAACAACATCGCTGGAAGTGCCGACGTTACCCACCTACAACTACAGACGAATAATATGATTAATATGCAAAACTATGTTTTCCGTATAGATTTTTAGTTTGTGATTTGAAACACCGCAACAAAAGAAAATTATATCACAACTATTATCTTCAGTTACTGTCTCTAGAAAAAATAAAGTTTTTCTAAAACTATCACGTTCCCAAACACGAAATAACTCTAAAAAGAAGACAATAACTAAAAAACGTTTTTATTCGAAGACGATCTTTTACTCGTGGATATTCCACAGTCCACACACATTCTTGTACTGCCTACATTTTAAATTGCAACTTGAAGTTGCTATGAGATAAAGAGATGATCAGAATAAAAAAGGTTTTAAAGAAGCTAACTCATAAACTACTCAAGTCAAGTTAATAGAGCGAGTTAGAGCGTGTTAAGTTGTTATTTTTATTAATATTATTATTCTTGTTTATAAATTCAATTAAATTTTCGATTATTTTATGTGACTTTGACGATAATTAAAATTTTATTGACATTGTATTTCTGATTTGTTGACATTGTATTTATTTTCATTATTGTTTTTATTTTAATTTACTGTTCAATTTATTTATAATTATCTCGTGTCTTGTAAGTTGTAACGTTTAATTTGAATATGGGGAAACCTGAAATAAATGGATTTTATTTTTATTTTATTTTATTTATTTAATACCAGTCAAAATCATAACCCTCCTTTGGCTTTGCCGTAGTCGGGTAAAAAGAAGGTCGGCAGCACGAGGCCCGCTTGGCGCTTCGTTACGGGAGGCGAATGAATTAAGTACCATAGGTACGTTACACTATATGAAGAAATTACATGGCTTTACCTTCGACGTTATATTATGTTTTATTATGCTGATAAAAGTTAAAACGAGATATTACACTAAATCGGAACATGTAAACGCAATTTGCAATATCTAACGTATTTCCTAATGAAAATTAAGGATTTTAACTCTCTTTTAACTAGTCTGTAATATATGAAAAAAAATCCAATAAATGAAATTGCCGTGCAACCGAAACGCCCAACACTTTCATTACATACACTGAATGCCATGTCAGGCTGCCAGTCGAAAGGTTTAAGCCGGTGTTTACACGCTAGGGTGTTCCTGACAGGGAAAACGGCGCGCGTATGTTGTCAAACTGTTCAGGTTTCCCTTTGTAAGTTTAAACTTACCTGACGGCTGAACCTGCACAGGTGAACCTGTCAGATACACCCTAGCGTGTACTGCGTGTATGACTACCTTAACACTTCGAGAATTGCGCGGGTCATGATTTTTAGTAACCTCTATAGAAATGGTTCATTGATAAATATGACGATGCTTTTACATTACAAATATATCGTTTTTTTTAAACAGTTGCAGTACCGCGAAAGAAAATCTAGTTTCTGACCAGTACTGATGACTAAAGTATTAATACTTCGACGGTCGACAGGAGCCAAGGCGATATTGCTTTCATGCGTTTTAGACAGAGTCCCTCCCTGCATGTTAGTAAAAGAGAGATTGCTCTACCATGATTTAATTTTCGGTGCTACAGTGAAAATTAACAATATTTTTAGCATCGTGTGTTAGGTACACGCTGTACCTATAAAGAGCGGGTAACGGGGTAACCCAATGGCCGAGTAGTAGTTACGTGCGGCTCTGTGGCCTGTCTGTTTCTACACAACATCACGCACCACATTAACAGACAATTTACAACTCTAACGAGCAAATAATAGAGTTTATATTGCATTGTTGTACGGGCAACAAAAAGTTCGTACAAGTACAGATGCGAAGTTATATTTAAATCACGGCGCTCATCTGCAATGTTAAGGTTGAATTCCGGAACGATTGCGTCACTGTAGTATACACCCGTGTATGGTATGGTGTTGTACAGTCGACCACACGTCAATGGTAACTGAACCATAGACTACGGTCAGTGTGAGGCAAAATTTAGTTAGATTAATGATTGATGACTAACGATTAAATTGTTCAATCAGGACTAACGACTAATAACTAAAAAATTCAATCATTAGTCATGATGATTGAAGATTGATTTAGTTTCAATCATAGTCATTATTCTAGACTAAATTTGTCAGGACTAACTTAATTATTGCTTTCAGTCGGGTTTTAGTTTTTAAACTTATTTTTTATGTGATTTGTTTTTAGGGTTCCGTAGTCAACTAGGACTAGGAATATGGGTAATGAATAAATAGGGGTTTACTAAAATCATTTTTTGATAATGTCAATAATTTCGGAAACAGTCGCTCCAAAAGTAAAAAACAATGTGTCCCCCCCGCCCTCTAACTTTTGAACCATAAGTTTAGAAAATATGAAAAAAAAATCTGAAAAGTAGAACTTAACAGATGGAAACAGCAACTAACCAATATAATTTGGTCCCTGAATCGTATGAGCGCCTATACAATCCAGAGGTCAAGTTTCATTGGCCCGTAGAAGAAATTGCATAAATTATAGTAAGTATACCGTTTTGGTACGGAACCCTTCATGTGCGAGTCCGACTCGCAATTGGCCAGTTTTTTTATTTCTTTTGTATTTTTTTTGATGATTTTCTTGTCACAATTTTAAACCATGACTGTCACTGAAAGGGTTGCTTTTAGTATATGCTTTTAGTGTGTGTGTGTGTGTGCCTATGGTGAGGGTGTATTTTTAGTGTATAAGTTTCTATTAACATTACTGAAGATTTTTTTAAATAATTGCTCTTGCTTTATTAACAACAAAATAAAACACGGTTTTACAACAAAATCAGCTTTATTTTTTATTTTTTAGGGTTCCGTACCTCAAAAGGATAAAACGGAACCCTTATAGGATCACTCGTGTGTCTGTCTGTCAGACCATTCCCATTGGGAGATAAGGGCGGGGGGGGGCTTATCTCCCAAACTACTGAACCTAAAATTCTGACTAAAATACAGAAATTAGTTCAACACTTACCACCTTATTAATAATAATAGTTAAACCTGGTTTAACTTACGCTTGGTTTATCTCGCATGCCGTCTCACTTCAAACATATTCAAAAGAAAGTGACGGCATGCGAGATAAACCAGGCCAGGCTTAAGGTAAACCAGGTTTAATTATTTTTATTAATAGGGAGATGTAGATTACAGGAAAACCTATAAGAAGTCTAAGTACGGAACCCTTCATGCGCAAGTTCGACTTGCACTTGGCCAGTTTTTTATTAAAACAGTCTAGAAATATACTCTCGCACAAAGACAGATTTAATACTAAAGATTTTATAAATTTACTACCGGTGGACTTGAATTCGATCAGAAAAAAAAGTAAAAGGCCTTCTTATTTTTTTAAATTTAGTCATCAATCATAAGTAATGATTACGACTAATGATTGATTTATTTAGTTAGGATTACGATTGAATTTTTTAGTCATGATTAAATCAATCAGAACTAAATCAATCATGATTAAATAAGTCTAGACTAATCAATTGATTGAAAATTTTAGTCGATTGACCCAACACTGACTACGGTGTAATAAACTGCCCTCTTGATTCTATCAAACCTTTATACTAACGCAACGCAAAGTATTACCTAATTGCAAGCGACTGTACATAATATGGGACGCCGCGTAGGAAAAATTAATGCGTATTCTATCTTATTAAAACTAGTGCGACATATTTTCCATAGAGTTTTCAGATATCGACTTATCAGTTTACAACGTAAAATAAAGTATTGTCCGTCATCAATGTCGGCACTTTTTTTAAGGTGTAATTTTTGCACTATCTGTCCGTGGGTCTAATGGTATGTCAATTATTCTTTACAGAGCATCTTATCAGGATACATTTCTGAATTGATTTTTTTCTGTGATTACCTACTGTGATTAAAGTATATGATATATCCGTGGATCTATACGAACGTCCATGAAATTTCACTTTAATATGAATAAATTGAAAACGCGTTTTAAACGCTACAGTTAGTTTGATATTTTTAATGTGCAGGTAGAATAACCAGTTTCATAACAGCGAGCGGAAATAGTATAAAAGTGACATACAAAATTATGACACAGTTCGTGGATTAAAATAATATAAAAGCTTTATTTTGAGCGCGTGCGCGCTAGGCGCCGGCGCAGCTCCACGCACCGTAGGCCTGACACACTTATCAAATAAACGAAAATTAACCTTGTACTGTATGTAATTCACGACGTTTTCACTAGCCTGACATTGGCTGCAAATAGTTTTAATATGGACGTATGTTGATACATTTATTTCCTTCGACACCAATCGTGCTACTTGCAAAGTAGTAGAAATAAATCCTAAATCTAAGACGAAATTACTCTTTTGTTGATCCATTTTATTGATTTCTGAATTTATGTAGGTACTTGACTATCTTGACTGATGTGTGCGAATAAAATAAAAACATGGAAGATTTTTCACCTCGCAAACACACCCTTTCAGTTTTTAATAAACTTAACTCGTCTTATGCAGTGCTTCGTACGTACCATATTTTCCAACGAACCGGTAGATTAGTTAATGGTAATGAAATTGCTTCCTGAAAATAGTTTCATGTCACTGTAATAGCATCCCGTATGACGGAAAGTTTTATACTAAATGTTTTCAATAAAAACACGCTATATAGGCGCATTTTCATAAAATATCCTCGGAAACATAAAATGAAATTTAGCACTTGCGTTGGGATTTTTTCATCTCCTGCATCGAAATTTAATAATCGAGGTTCTATTTTTCTCTGGGAGTATTTTCAATGTGTGTATTGAAAAGCCAAGTTAAGGAGCTCGCTACACCAAATCATCTCTGGACCATCATTTAATCACGTGAGGTTTTTATTGAAAAGATCGCATAATTTTAAAATCTATTTCAATTAAATTCAAAAGTAAAACGGTTTCATGGACACAAGTGCACTTGCGTGCGGTTTTATTTCGTACTTCCTCACTTGATTAAAGGACGACCTCTTGCCAATATATTCAAGTTTAAATAAGAACTCGTTTTCTTTCATGGGGTCCCTCTCCTAGAGAGGAGGCCTGAGTTCCTGCAGTGGGAACATTATAGGCTGATGATGATGATGAAAGTAGATTTATCTTTCATGGGGTACCTACTGTTTGAGATGCTATAATAAACAGTTCACAGTTATTATGCCTTGTGACTGGCACTATAGCTTCTTATATTTTGTATTTGTTCGACTATTCAAAAGTGCATGTAACTGGCCTACTTCAAATAAATGTTCTGATTTTTGATTATCGAGCTTGTAAGAACGCGCTTGATAGCAGGACGTTCTGAACCTTTCTACAGGAATCAAACGTTGTAGGTATCGTGTTCAATCTTTTAAACACAATAAATTACAGCAATAGTTCCTCAAATTGAAGACAAAGATTGGCGAAATTGCCAGAAGATTGGAACGGCCGTTAAGAGATTCTGTTAATAGGTGTATCGATTGTGAGTGGAGATAACAGGCGCTTCATACAGAAGCTGCATCTGAAAATGATTAATGCTGAAAGGTATATACTTATAATAAAATGATTCACCCTACATGAACCATTTTATGAAGCAATAAGCCTGATCCCAAACAAATCGACTACCTATAATATATGTCGCCGCAAGAATGTCTATCTGCTAAGATCATTGTTTAATCTCAACCAGCTTATAATATTGATGAACCTGCCATCTCTGAGATCTTAGTACAATCATTACAAAGGTCGAAGGTTAGCGACAGTGCCATCTATTGACTCACCATTAAACAACCATCATTGAACCACCACATAGATGGGAATGTAATTAAATGCTTATGGAGCATTTAATTACATCGAATAGTAATTTATTAAACAGAAGTCTTTAACTAAGAACTATAGTTAAAATTAAGATAAGCTAATGTTTTATGAATATTGGGATTTCAATGATTGCCACACTTGAAATTAGGCTGTCTATGAGACGTCAGTGCACAATGTTGTGAAGATGGCGGCGAATACGATTGTAATGGTCAATAACTCAATTTATAATCTGAAACTACAACTAAATCTATTTCTATAAGTAATTATAAACTTAAAAGTCATAAGATCATTTTACAGAGCCATTCGTGTTATGCAATTAGTAGAAAACCCATTGTCTGTTTTAAATCCTTAGTCAACCGGAAATGGTTAAGTAACATTTTGTTGTAAAAAGGAATGAACCTATTAATTAGACATTAACGTTTAATTACGCCTTTACATTAATATTGGTATTGTTTTATTGTTAAATAATTATTAGAATCAATTGTGAAGTATTTTAGTAATGATTGTTAGTTTTAACTAATTAGGTCATTAATTACTATACTGATTTTGTGGTACTTCCGCTGGAGACCACAGACGCATGCGACGAAAAGTGGAGACGCGAGAACAAGTTATGTCGCGTTTAGCGAATAATTGCAATTCAAGTAAATGAAAGTGGTTTTTGATGTGATTAATGTTAATTAGTGCAAATGATAATTGTAACATGATTTAAAACAGTGTATAAGGAGTTTCTTTGCCTATTCTTCTCCTAAAAGATCAACCATGTATTCGAATGGGCGATTCAAACCGCAAAGTTTATAAGTGCCTGTAAATGAAGCAATGTAAATAAACGTTTGGTGTTTGAGTCAAGTAAAGTGTGTGATTTCAACTACCCATTGACCTATCTGCCACGAAAAGGAATTTAGGGCGACGACACTATGGCGGAGCCCATTGATATCTAAGAACAGCGTCCCTCCAGACTTCCAGAGGGTTACCCGCCGCGTCATCAGAAGTGGGATCGCCCCCGCGATCCCCTTCAGCCCGCACTGCTGGACATCCAGAACAAGGAACTGCTTCTGTGACCATGGCCGACGGCGGCGTGCTAAAGGAATTTTTCGCCAAAATGGTCACCATGATGCGTTCTATGAGTGAACGGCTTACTACCCCGCAACAACAGCCAAGAGTCAAGATCACTGAAATATTTCTCCCGTCTTACGATCCGGATGGAAACATTGGCGTACGTGAATGGTGTGATCATATAACGACGGCATCCAATCAAAATGACAAACATACAGGACAACACAGAATGACCCAAGTAGCAGAACAAATAAACATGGACACTCTGAAAGCATAATTATCAATAAATGATTTGCGGGATGAATCATCAAACCCGGGAAGTATTTTGTTTTATTAATTTTAGTAACTTATAAACTGTTGATATTTACAGTTAACAATATTTTACATCACACACTGGCAAGGTTAATGCCTCCTTATATTGACACCGGTGGAAATGAAATATTAAGAAATCTTTTCACTTCTTTTAATTAGGTCATTACCCGTTCAATTTTATTATTAAAATATGAACCAGTAATGTGTCTCAAACAGGTCTCATGAATCAAATTATAGTTACTTGCATTCATTAATTAACTAACATTCATTAATTAATTAACTAAGTATCAACTAGTATTAAATCTTGTTGTCATTCAATAGAAATAATTCTTATTAGAAATCCCTCATACTCGACATTCCAGTGAGGAATTGCAATTAAGTGCAAGCTTTAGTGCTTTGTACAAACTTCTAAACATTTGTATTGGACAACATGTTTTAAGATTCAATAAAATAAAGTTGTCCGTCACGGGACACCCGGCAGATGTGAATCTTTGTATTGTAATGACACATGATAAAATTAAATATTACAATAATTATTTCTTTAATCAATATCTATCAATCAAATTTGCAACTGACCTTACTTCATCACTAATTGATTAGCTTAAACTTAAATAATAAATAAATAGATTAAAAATTGATCCACAATAAACTTAATTTTATTAGGAAAATACAATTATAGCGTCATACTATTTCCTATTATGGCATAGGAGTCGGATTCAATGCCAGGGTGCACATGTTTCACATAAATGATGCTTTGTTATGTAACTGATTCATAAAACAAAACAATTAACAATACATCAATGTTGTTCAACAAATTGTGACTATGAAATTCAGTAGAAAGCAAAGCTTTAAATATGTTAAATTGTGAATGTTTCCATAGTACAATAACACAACCAATAGTGTTTTTAAAGAACTTTTAATCAGATTAACTTTTGATTACCTGAATCTAAGTATGATAACTATTTCAAAACAATTGCTTACCATAATTTTCATTACTAATTCAAGCATTTAGTCAGACAGCTTCGTGGTTCTAGTTGTCATGGACCAAACAATTAAAGCGTGTGGGCCTGGATTCGATTCCCAGGTCTAGCAAAGTGTCATTGGGTATTCCCATAAGGAATTTCTCAGTAGCAGTTCAAACAATAAATATTAATGGCAAACAGTCTTGCCCTGTAACAAGAGGCTTAGACGTTACGCTGGCAAAGTGTTGATGTACACCTCTGTCTAACCCTTCCGGGATAGCAGGTGTGATGTTTACATAACATCTTTTCTTGTTCTATTATTTACCTGCATGACTTCTCACATTCCAGGTTCAAGCAATTATCGTAGAGGAAATGATAACCTGATGCTTCAAGTACTACAGCCTGGTGAACAAAAATGACCGTGTCGCCGGCTATGAACCTAACAAATGCGAAACAACATGAAGACTGCCAACCCTGAATGACAGTTTCAGTGTTCACACACCATAAGTTTACATAAAAGGTGAGGAGTTTTCAAACTACTTACACTACACGGCTGATATGTACCAAAAATGTCGTGTCAAAAGACTCGATACAATCGCCTAGTCAACCTACCAACCTGATGGTCATGTGTGATGAGTATCAGTGTCATTTTGTCATTTACAATCCTGCCAGTTGTAAGCAACAACTATTAACAATAACAAAGTTTTAGTACATACAGTAACTAATGAAATAAAAAATAATAATACTCACAAAAAGCTATTAGTATCTGTGGAGGAAACAACTAGCTCAATAAGTAATACTTACAATGAATCACAAATAATCTATCAGCAGCTGTGGAGGCAACTGGTATAGAACAAACACAGTAAATTATCTATCAGAAGCCGTGGAGGCAACTGGTAAAGAACAAACACATTAAATTATCTATCAGAAGCCGTGGAGGCGACTGATAACGAACACACACAACAAATGATCTATCAGAAGCCATGGAGGCGACTGATAATGAACACACACAACAAATGATCTATCAGAAGCTGTGGAGGCGACTGATAATGAACACACACAACAAATGATCTATCAGAAGCCGTGGAGGCGACTGATAATGAACACACACAACAAATGATCTATCAGAAGCCGTGGAGGTGACTGATAATGAACCAACAAAACAAATGAACTATCAGCAGCCGTGGAGGCAACTGATAAAATAACACTCTCATGTTATCCTGCTGGGTCCACGGCATACTAAACGCCCAGAGCCTGGTTCCTTATATCCTGTCAAATCAAAGACTTCGTGCCTGTCACGGAGCAATGGTCCTAAACTCCTTATCCTTTAATCCTGTCAAATCAAAGACTTTGTGTCTATCACAGAGCGGTGTTCCTGATCCTATCCTTTTATCCTGTCAAATCCAAGACTTTGTGTCTATCACAGAGCATTACCTTCCCGTGAGAATGAACAAATAAAAACATACTACTCACACTACATTTACCAATACAAATCACAATGGCTGAAGCTATCAATAATTTTATTTAAAACGAATCTAGTAGACAGTAGACCTATTACAAGGTTGCAAAGTCAAGTCATAGTAAGGTAAACAATTTAATGAGTATTGTTGTTGCTTCTACAACAATAATATTATCTGTTTGCTGAAAAAGCAAACAGCTGATCAAACAATATCAATAAATTCAATTAATGTTGCTAAATAATTTTGCCAACAATATTCTATTTAGCTAGTAGCTAATCAAACAATATTCTATTCAGCTAGTAGCTGATCAAACAATATCAATAAATTCAATTAATGTTGATGAATTATTTTGCCAACAATATTCTATTTAGCTAATAACTAATCAAACAATATTCTTTTCAGCTAGTAGCTGATAAAACAATATCAACAAACTCCATTCAATAAATGTTGTTGAATAATTTTACTAACAATATTCTATTCAGCTGGTAGCTGATCAAACAATATTCTATTCAGCTAGTAGCTGATCAAACAATATTCTATACATCTAGTAGCTGATCAAACAATATTCTATTCAGCTAGTAGCTGATCAAACAATATTCTATTCAGCTAGTAGCTGATCAAACAATATCAACAAACTCAATTCAATTAATGTTGTTGAATAATTTTACTAACAATATTCTATTCAGCTAGTAGCAGATCAAACAGTATCAATTAACTCAATTAAATTAATGTTGTTGGATAATTTTGCCAACAATATTCTTTTCAGCTAGTAGCTGATCAAACTATCAATGAACTCAATTCAATTAATGTAATTGAATCATTCAGGCAACAATTGCTTATTAAGCATCCTTAAACTCAAATAAAAATTGCAAACAGCTTTATGTCTGTATCTGTGCATGTATGCCTAGCAAGGTGATACAAAAAAAAAAAAAAAAAGCATTGACTGTCAGATCTATGACAAGGTTTCTATATTAAATGAACCTTCCTGTTACCAAATCCTACTATTCAATAAACATTGTAGGATAATAAAAGCAACAATAATCCGCCGACAAAATTTATCTCCACTATTTCAGATAACAACCACGAGACTACACATACGGCTAGGATGGACGAGCGGACGGCAACGTCAGGTGCAGAGCGCGCACCGCCGATCAGAATGGCCGTGTCGCCGCAAGAATGTCTATCTGCTAAGATCATTGTTTAATCTCAACCAGCTTATAATATTGATGAACCTGCCATCTCTGAGATCTTAGTACAATCATTACAAAGGTCGAAGGTTAGCGACAGTGCCATCTATTGACTCACCATTAAACAACCATCATTGAACCACCACATAGATGGGAATGTAATTAAATGCTTATGGAGCATTTAATTACATCGAATAGTAATTTATTAAACAGAAGTCTTTAACTAAGAACTATAGTTAAAATTAAGATAAGCTAATGTTTTATGAATATTGGGATTTCAATGATTGCCACACTTGAAATTAGGCTGTCTATGAGACGTCAGTGCACAATGTTGTGAAGATGGCGGCGAATACGATTGTAATGGTCAATAACTCAATTTATAATCTGAAACTACAACTAAATCTATTTCTATAAGTAATTATAAACTTAAAAGTCATAAGATCATTTTACAGAGCCATTCGTGTTATGCAATTAGTAGAAAACCCATTGTCTGTTTTAAATCCTTAGTCAACCGGAAATGGTTAAGTAACATTTTGTTGTAAAAAGGAATGAACCTATTAATTAGACATTAACGTTTAATTACGCCTTTACATTAATATTGGTATTGTTTTATTGTTAAATAATTATTAGAATCAATTGTGAAGTATTTTAGTAATGATTGTTAGTTTTAACTAATTAGGTCATTAATTACTATACTGATTTTGTGGTACTTCCGCTGGAGACCACAGACGCATGCGACGAAAAGTGGAGACGCGAGAACAAGTTATGTCGCGTTTAGCGAATAATTGCAATTCAAGTAAATGAAAGTGGTTTTTGATGTGATTAATGTTAATTAGTGCAAATGATAATTGTAACATGATTTAAAACAGTGTATAAGGAGTTTCTTTGCCTATTCTTCTCCTAAAAGATCAACCATGTATTCGAATGGGCGATTCAAACCGCAAAGTTTATAAGTGCCTGTAAATGAAGCAATGTAAATAAACGTTTGGTGTTTGAGTCAAGTAAAGTGTGTGATTTCAACTACCCATTGACCTATCTGCCACGAAAAGGAATTTAGGGCGACGACACTATGGCGGAGCCCATTGATATCTAAGAACAGCGTCCCTCCAGACTTCCAGAGGGTTACCCGCCGCGTCATATATATATATATATATCTCATACGCCATTAAATTAAAAAAAAATCGGCCAAGAGCGTGTCGGGCCACGCACAATGTAGGGTTCCGTAGTAATAATTCTTTTTTTGTTTGAAAAAAGATACGTTCAGGATAATAAAATATGTAAAAGAAGTTAGAAAAAATGCTTGCATATACTACAAACTTGGTCCAGAAATTATTTTGTACAAATTTTTGTCTTTTTTGTACAAAAACTGTTTCCATCCAAGTTCAAAATGATTTTCCTAGAAAGTCCTTATAAAGTTCTACTTTTCAGATTTTTTTCGTATTTTCTAAACGTATGGTTCAAAAGTTAGAGGGGCCCCGGGGGGGGACACATTGTTTTTTACTTTTGGAGCGATTATTTCCGAAATTATTGACATTATCAAAAAATTATTTTAGTAAACTCCTATTCATTTTTAAATACCTTTCCAACAATATGTCACACGTTAGGGTTGAAATTAAAAAAAAATTACTTCCCACTTTACATAATATAGGGGGGGCTACCCTAATAAAACATTTTTTTCCAATTTTTATTTTACCACTTTGTCGGCGTGATTGATACAATATTGGTACCAAATTTCAGCTTTCTAGTGCTAACGGTCACAGAGATTAAGCGAGGACGGACAGACGGACAGACAGACATGGCGAAACTATAAGGGTTTCTAGTTGACTATGGAACTCTAAAAAGGAGATAGGTACAACAGTTTTTATCCGGCTGCGTCGAAGCCCAAAAGGAGGGTTATGTGTTTGACGTGTATGTATGTATGTATGTCCGTTTCTTTGTTCCCTCATAACTCATAAGCGGATGAAGCGATTTGAATGAAATATACGTCGTTAGATTCGTCTTGATGATAAAATCAAAGAAAATTGCGGATTTTGGGGGCCAAATCGCGAAGTTAAATTTTTTTTTTCCACGTTCATCGAGTAGATCCGTAGAGTACTTATCAAAATAAAGGGTTTTAAAAGGAGATTACAAAAATATATAACACTTATATGTTTAAAAGAAATTCAAAGTGACAAATCCTATACTTAAACAAGCACAAAAGTTAAATCATCTGCGATGAATTTTACGCGACCAACGAAAGAACAAACACGAAAGAACTAAAAAGTTGGAAATAAAAAAAGTAGGTAGTTAAAAACTAAAAAAACCTGACTGAAAAAACTGAAAAGCAAAAAAACAAGCACAATCATTTTAAATTAAACAAAACTTGGAAGCACAATCGAACTAAAATAGAACCCCGCCTGCTTCCAAGTTTTGTTTAATTTAAAATGTGCTTGTTTTTTTGCTTTTCAGTTTTTTCAGTCGGGTTTTTTAGTTTTTTATCTACTTTTTTTGTACTTTATAACTCATCATTCAAATAAGATACATAATTGGAAGTCTAAAACCGTTTGCCTACCTACAGAATTTATTATAGGCTTTCATAAGTTAAGTACAACATTCCTATCTACAATAATTGTAAAATTAAAAGGGGTTCGATTCTAAAACGTTTTAAATACAAGTAAAAGTTTTTCAATAAAACACAGTAATAGTCGGGAGGCAGTTAATTTTTAATTACACGATTAACGAGCGAATGAACCGGCACCGTTTCATAATTAAATATGTATATTTAACTTGTCAAAATTTGTTTGAGATTTATTTCTTAGCTCTACCACAGAAAACGCCAGAGTTGTTTTATACTTAGATCAGTTTAATCTTTTAATATAGGTAATGTTAATAAAATATTTTTATTATAACCTTTGGCAAAAATGTAGGTAAGTATTATGAAAGCGATGTTGGATAAGATCTAGGCTGTGGGGGCTTCATTCAACAAAGGCAAGCTAGTCTGATGTAGGGACGTCATTAGGCATGACAGTGCATGCAGAATATTACACAAATGCGAAGATTCTGGTTACCAGATCAACCAAGACTTTATTGACAGGTATGCGAGACACAAATTGGTACCAGCATTACAGTGAGGTTGAGACTGATTTGCGTAGGCTTGCATTATTAACATGACACACAATACGTTATTCATGAAATCAGGAAGTTGGTATCAACACTATCAACGCACAAGAGAACACTTTAACAACACAAATAACGTACCCATTCATAAGATCCTCAGCGTAACCGTGGAAGCAAATAACGGAGAACGAGGCGGCGTCAATGAGGGGCTAAACTTTACGATTTCACGCCTGTTGCACGAGTGCTACGACTGCGGTTATTAGTTTACGTATTAATGTCCCGGTTATGTTTTGCGAGTTGCGATGACACCGTAAGCCACGTCTCGTTCACTGGGAACCGTCGTGTTAATTTTGCACTGGAGGTAATTTATTCCGGAGTGGCGCCGCGTCGCGAACCGCGCCGTCGTGAGCAAGTGGGCCGCGGCCGCGCTACGCAACGATCCTCGCCGTTGTCTTTATCCATTTACACGCACCGGTGCAGACATTAATCCGTGTTAGATACGAGGATAGCTAATGAGTGCACGATGCCGCACGGGAGAGCCAGCGCTACTCCTGCGCCGGCCACGAGTTCACTACTCCGACATTATTGTGCAAGCCTCGCGCCCAGTCCTATTCATTTTCAAATATGGTAGCAGGCGCGCGCGCACGTCCCGTTGGACAGTTACAGCATACGAACAAATGATCACAAATGTAATCGTAAATAAATCATTGAATCACTGCTAATGGGCAAGAACTAATTGCTGCCTATTTGTTTGGATTTTAGACGGTTAAATTCCGGTGCAGACCGTACGGGAAGTGGCGAATAACTGAGGTCTCGGTAAACAATTTACGAACGTTGCCGCTCTTATTTCTTGCATAACGTAAAAATCAAGTTTACATTTGCTAAGAAATACTAGCAGTGCGTAATAAGTTGAGACCCGCTCAGTATACGGAAAAATTATAAAAAATATTAAAATTCTTAAAATGGTCACTGACGCAGTTAACATTATGAATTGTCACTTTGTGATAATTTTACTAATTGTAACGGCATTCATTTTATGATTCTACTCAAGAGACCTTTTTAGGGCCCCTGTCGACAGTTTTGGATGTCGGTGGGGCGAACCGATTGTGCCGGGCGGCACAAACAGTGTCCGATATATTTGTCGGGCACAAATAGCCACCAGAAAAAGCTCTGGTTCTGGGCTATCAATTACTTCACGTAGGGTTCCACCTGTCAACAGTGAAATCCCAACATCCCTTTGTTGGTAGGATACATGAAGGGAAAAATAAAGGTTTATTATTTTCGAGGTGACTCCGAACTTAAAAGGCGACTAAGTGTTTGCAGTTTTGCACCTAATAAAATAACTTGGTAGGTAGTGATTATATATTTTCGCGACTATTATATTAAATTAGCTTCAAAAATAACTGACGGACTAAACAGATTTTTTTTTTGTCAGGAAACATCCCTATTGCAAAAAACGTAAAAATATCGAATTTCGCGGGTTACCTTAAGCAAAGAAGTGCCATTTAACGATCAATTGTATTTTAGTAGCAAGATGATGATCATTTTAGCGATCATTCAATCAGAGAATTTAGGCAAAGCCTAAAAACGTAAAATGTTTACTACTAACTTTTTTTGTTGTGTTTGTTTAATTTTAGATACCATTTTTAATTTTAATGTAATTGTTTGTTTAATTTAGATACCATAATTTAATTATTGTTTAAAGTTTTAAAAAAAGAAGAAAATTTTGTGTGCCTAATATTAGGTAGATTGTACAAGGCTCATCCATATTGTTATTCCAGCTTATTTCATGTACCTACAATTTATGCAAATAAATCTTTACTTACTTACGATTAAAAGTCCGTGAGAAATTAAAACTTGTTAGCGAGTTTCATTCGAGATTTTCGGTACAGTAGTAGTAGCTGCGGTCGGCGTAAACAGGAGTACCAATATACTGGCATGATAGCACTAGTGCGTACCGTTTACGAACCTCTTCGCTGGGACCGTGATTCACTCGTCTGTTTTGTGTACCGCGCGATTTTTCACACCACGACCGTGAATACTAAATAAACGAATTGCTACTACTTAAAGAAATGCAAGTCTTTAAAAATATTAATATTTGAGTGTACATTATATATGTAATTAACATTTTTTATTTCACGTAACTTCAATATTATTTCAAGGCTAACATATATTTAGACTGTGAAAAAATATATAAACTTACCCAAAGAGCCGTTATTAATAAATGTTGTTGTTGCACCATAACCATCGTAGCTAGTGCTAGCTATGGCACCGTCATCGATGCTTGTGCTAGCTATGGCGCCGTCACCGTAGCTAGTGCTAACTATGGCGCTGTCAAGGATGCATGTGCTAGCTATAATAGCGCTTTCACCGTTGCTACTGCTATCTGAGGCGCCGTTACCGTTGCTAGTGCTAGCTGTGGCGCCGTTCGTACTAGTGGCCGCGCCACCGTTGCTCGAGTTTCCATTCGTAGAAGTATCATGGTTTGTATTATTGTTATGACCATTGCTTGTACTAGTGTCCACTTCAACAATGGTATTATTGCGACTGCGTCCAGGAAATTTGGGTATATAACTAGCTAGCGTCTTGAAAGCATTTTTTAGGAATATAGGTGTTCTGTACGAGCCAGTGCTAGTTGATGGGAGAGGGGTGTAATCATCATATCCATCACATTCACTAATTCTATATTCATTAGGATCTTGAAATTCATTATTTCCGTATGTTTCAGTTTTTTGATAATGAGTTTCTTGATATTCAGAACCTGTATATTGGGAATCCTGATAACGTGTCTCGCGGTATTCATTTGAAGAAATAGAACTTGTCACAAAAGAAGAATCACTACAAGAACAACGAAAACACGCGCGGCAACCTATTTTGAAGCCGGTACTGAACTTTTTAAAAATAATAAACTTCAACACTTTAATTTGTTAAAGGTAAGTAAGTTGAATTGAGTTAAAGTCGAACGCGGCCGGTTTCGGAACCAGAGAGCGAAGTTGCAATGCGTGCAATCACACCGGAAGTAGAGCAAGTAATGGCAGATGTTGCCCGGGGAGCAGGAGGCGGGTCCTAGTGCACGGGGATGCAATCATGCAACAGGAGGGCAGACGCGTACAGCCGCGGGTCAGAGGAGCGGCGCGGGCCTTCTTGCGCGTCCGCCCGGCTTGAGCACGCCCATCCAGTGTCGACAGCACCTCTACCACCGCAACACACCGACCACCAACGCACAACACACGCACGCGTGTTACACTTACGTGCCGCCGATACAGACACGTCAACAAGGCGATTGGTCCATACCGATATCGTTGTGTTTGTAGGCTTCGTGATACACACTAACATATCAGTTACATTGAAACTTCCATTGTCCGAGAAATTATTCAAGCAATTTAATTTCAATTTACTTAGCTGTGACTTATCTATGGACACTAGATACGTCATTACAAAAAATGGCCAAGCGCAAGTCGGACTTGCACATGAAAGGGAAACCCCCCTTTAATTTGTACAACAGAGACATTTTTGTGATAAGTTTGTTTTTCGTAGCGGTATGAATGACAAAGTTATATTTTTGCTGTTTTTTAAATGTGGTATATCTCAAAAACTATCTATGTATATACTAGCTGAACCCGCGCATGCGTTGCAATGCTTTTTTTCCTACCCTAATACCTACCTAGGTACTACCCTATCTACCTACTACCCTACCTACCTACCACCCTACCTACCTACTACCCTACTTACTACCCTACCTACCTACTACCCTACTTACTACCCTACCTACCACCCTACCTACCTACTACCCTACCTACCTACTACCCTACAAACCTACTACCCTACCTACCCACTACCCTACATACCTACTACCCTACCTACCTACTACCCTACCTACTTACTACCCTACCTACCTACTACTCTACCTACCTACCACTTTTGCTAACGGTCACAGAGATTAAGCGAGGACGGACAGACAGACATGGCGAAACTATAAGGGTTCCTAGTTGACTACGGAACCCTAAAAACCACCCATGTTGTTCCTAAAATAAAATCTTTATAAAATAAATTGTCTAGATTCCGATTCGAGTAATTAATCGATACCGAGAAAAAAAAAATTAACTTTTTAAAAATATTCTTCGTGCAGTATGAGTATGACAGTTCTTTTTTCAAATTCCAAAACCTATGCTGTAATGATAGTCATACACCCCGGCATTCAGGGGTGTAAGTTTTACTTACAGAGCAAGAGATATGTAAAAGAAGTTAAATCTTTACATGATATTTCTTTGAAGTAATCATAGTACTCTTTCTCATTTTTTTTACATGCTCATAACATTTTTTCCAATCTTGAACTGTTAGTCAATTAAAAGCTTCCATGGTTTGTGAAGCATATTTTTCAGAGGAATAAAAATAATTTATTTTAATTAAAATACATTTTCAGTGGCTATTTTTGGTTTCAATTGTCACGTTAACGTAATTTGAACTCAATTAGAAAGATAAATATTTATAAACTTCTGATTTTAAAAGTTCGTTTTACTATGTCCCGCTTTCGACAAAACAAAAAGGGAAAATCTGGCAACGCTGAGCTCGATGCATCTTTGGGAGCTTTTTCCAGTTCACAAACTACTTGTAGAACAAAGGTTTCTGTCACATAAAAGGTAATAACAGACATTATGTGGAAGTTCCCGAAATCCCGACCATGCCATTTCCGTATAGATCTCTGTCTGCGTGATACCTATTTGTATGTAATTATGGGATGAAAATTCTATTGATAAACGTGATTATTTTATGTTAACATATTCAGCAGATAGTCCAATAAGCTCATTGTTACCACAATGTTTCTAATGATTTGATTCGAAAAAATCAGGCGATAATTGGATTTTGCTAACCGTGTCGAATCAGGCCAACTAGCACTCCATAGCAATTATTAAAATATGTGGCACTCGGAGACTGCCGCGGTAGGTAAAGCTATTGCATAGCATTTTTTATCAACAGCAAATAATTAATTATTTAATTTGACAACCTCAGTTGACAACCTTGTTATTTTCCGTAACCATAGCAACCTGAAACTTGAAAATTTTAGTTACGGAATTTCTGGATTCGCTCTCCACGCTCAAGGCCCGCGATAGAAGCTATGCAATAGCTTAAAAAATATTAATTGCATAATTAATGACGCTTCCCTAAGGTTAAAAATGTACGTAGAAATCTTTATAAAGTGAATCGTAGCCACACACGCTGTTCGAGATTCATCGTCCCTTTTAGGAACCCACAGGAAACATGTGATTTGCCCCCTGCCCGTCTGACCTCCAGTCCCCCACATCTAGGAGCTACTTGTACTTGTCCGGTAGGATACGTGATGACAGACCCATTATTGTATATTGTCTTATATGGATCAAGTACCTATTCATGGCCGCAGTTAAATTGTTAAAATCCCAATCGTCGTGGCAGTGAATTGAATAAAATGTCATTCACAAATAAGCACGTGCCGACGCGAAGGCCCGCGCTTCACAGACTACAGTATTCATTCGCAGTATGTAGCTAGCTATATATTAACCGACACTAAAGTCGTACTACCGGCTACTATTTGCTTCTACCTACTACCGCGAAATCACAACGTTTATTCCCGCTGTCCCCGTGCGCCGTGTCCTCGTCCTACGGGGACAGCGGTACTTCAATTAAATATTTAAAAATACTTCCCGTTGTCCCCGTACTTTATCCTCGTTAACATAGTTGAATAAAATAAGTAAGTGGTAGTAAGTACAAATTATTGCCCACAGTCAGCATCTTTTACCCAACAAAGAGTATGGAATATTGGTAGATTAGTCTTGGTACCCGGTAGATTAATATTAGGTCTTTACCTATGAAATTGTCGTTCTGCAGTACTGGCCATTTCAAATCAAAATAATTTTTGTTAAAGAAGCTGATGATAAACAATCTACGGCTGAATTAGCAGCAGCTTTCGACGTTAGCGTCAAAACAATATTGGTCCATTTGCGTCAAATTGGCAAGGTAAAAAAGCTTGACAAATGGGTGCCCCACGAACTCAATGGTCGCCAGCGCGAAGTACGCGTCGAGACGTGCCTTGCACTGCTCAACAGACACACAAATGAAGGAATTTTGAACCGCATTGTTACCTGCGATGAAAAATGGATCCTGTACGATAACCGTAAGCGCTCAGCAAGTTGGTTAGATCCTGGTTCAGCACCTAAACAATGCCCTAAACGAAAACTTACCCCTAGAAAAGTGATGGTCACTGTTTGGTGGTCTAGCGCCGGTGTGATTCATCACAGCTTCTTACCAAACGGGGTGAGCATTACTGCAGATGTGTACTGTGAATAACTGAACACAATGATAGAGAAGCTGGCACATCTCCAACCAGCATTGGTCAATCGCTCGTCTCCGCTGCTCCTGCACGACAACGCGCGACCTCATACTGCACAGCAGACGGTCTCCAAGTTGCAAGAACTGGGGTTGGAAGCTCTCCGTCATCCGCCCTCCTCACCAGACCTTGCGCCTACAGACTCTATTTTTCCAGAATTTGGATAACTTCTTGGCGGGAAAAAAATTCAATACCCGAGAGGCAGTACAAAATGCCTTTGAAGAATTTGTTGCCTCCCGACCAGATGATTTCTTTAAGAAGGGCATCAATAAACTGCCACTGCGTTGGCAAAGATGCATTGATTGCATGGGTGATTACTTCGATTAATACAAATAAAAAATACATGAAAAAAATTCGTTTAAATTTTTTCAAACAAAACGGAAATTTCATAGGTAAAGACCTATTATAAAGGATTTAGACCTGTTTTCAAGTAGGATTTCTTTATACAATGAATTCGATCGAAACGGCTTCGCGCGCGCCCTTGCTGCTGCGGAACAAAAGAGCAGATAACATTGTTTTTGTCGAGCTCTCATTAATGTCTCATGCAAAATCCCACTCCAGAATTCGACAAAGAGATCTACTTAGTTATTATAGTTACTTGTGAACTTCATATTGAGAAATTTATGGGGACAACGGTAAATAAATTTAATCACGTCCCGCTGTCCCCGTGACGGAGATATGGCATACGGGGACAACGGGAATAAACGAATCACGAGGGCCTACCTCAACAGTGTTCACGCTAACTGAACCACTCAAATTGTGTTGTAACTAAAACCGAAATGCATTATAGTACATTATGGTACAAGTGTGTAACGTTGGTGATTACCGCTGAGGCGCCATTGAGACCCGAGCCGTCAGGTGAGGGTCTTAAGAAAGCCGAGGACGGTAATCATCAATACACACGTGTATCATACGACGTTTTTCAACACACTGTGACTTTTTCATTGCTATTATTCACTAGTGAGTTATGGGGTTCTTTTTTTTAAATTTTATTGGTTGAGTTGCTATGTTCTTAAAAAAGTTTCGAGACAAAAAAGATCGTGTTCAATAGTAAAAATAAATTAATGTACCTAGTGCTTGCTCATTTCATGCAACTTTGAATTTAAATAGATAATTTCATCTTGTACGTTTTTAATAAATAAAACTTTCATTCAAATAATATAACTTTTGTTTTCTCTATAATAAAGAAAACTTTGAATTCCCCATTTTGTCCGTGGCTAAAAACTCTTTCCGCGAAAAGTCAAAAATCATCTTTTATTCTATGGCCGATCGTCATTGTTACAGTATTCATGGTGGCGCCACTGGTCAAGAAAAATGCATCGCTACTTCAAACTTAGTACATTTCTTTTAGTTCCGTGTTCTCCCGCCTGCACAGATAAGTTGGTCGAACTGTAGATGTGCGCGCATAGGAAAACCGATAAACTTTTCCCACTATTGTGAAAAAAAAAATCAGAACTCGCTATAACTGTTGAAGATGACTTTTAGTATTATTTTCTTTACAAGTAAGTGTGTTGAAAAACGTCGTATGATACACGTGTGTATTGATGATTACCGTCCTCGGCTATCTTAAGACCCTCACCTGACGGTTCGGGTCTCAATGGCGCCTCAGCGGTTTTCACCAACATTACACACTTGTACCATAATGTACTATTATGAAACGGTAGCTAAAACGCGAAAAACTCGAAACTTGAAAACGAATATCATCACCTCTTTCAGGGAAAGCAGGTTGAGGGTAGGAGGTACCTCCATCATTATTACTGTGGACGCACATTCGCCTGCAGACATCATGTAGTCAGATGTCCGAGTTGGTATTTATCAATTATCGATTGGAGTCTGGCCCGCGTGTTGAATGCCGACATCGTCCCCCCACTGCGAGGAGGACATGAACATATTCATGCGTGATTGTTTTCACTTAATTTATTCAGTACCTGTTGATGACGTCTAGGGTGCATTCATTAATTTAATTAAGTTCTTGATCGTATGAACTATTATGACGTTTAATTTGCTGCTTGTTTGGCTCTGTACCGGTAATTAATTATAGAACAGGAAACACAACGCCGAGAGTGACAGAGGTACGGATGTCGTTACTATGAAACTCAATTCGAAAGGATTTATATCAATGAGACAATTCAGGTCCTTTTGATTGTCAAGCTCACAGTCACAGGGCACAATAACTTGTGAAACTACTGTAGTGGCCCATTCCAAAAAGCAAAGAAACTCCATGGACACTATAAATCAAAAATACTTGTTAATTTAGAATAGGTTTGCACGGTGTTACATTAATTTAGCTACCCGCTACAGTCATTGTCGTCACTAAATGACTATCGAGTCTATCGAATCGGTGGGAAAGCGATCCACGAGTGAAATCAAGTATACTTACCTATAATGTAGAAGTGACTACTACCAACACATCCACTTGAGAACAATGAGACACCACTTTTCGCAAACAATAAGGGCGGCAAGTTCTTGCGTAGGTATAAGTAGAATCAGTCATCAAAATTACACATACATACTTTCATTTCAAGTTTCACAGTTGCTTTCTACGAATTGGCTAGCTAAGGGAGTTAAAACCCCCCGTCGGGGCTGCAGGTTGGTCACAAAGATACCGCGGCCTCGACATAAAGGGATAAGAACGAACATGGGTGGTTTTTATTTAGAAGAAGTCTGACACTCCCTTTCGCTCTGCCCAAGAGCGGGAGGAGTTATTTGATGATGTTCTACCCACAGCAAAAAAAAAGAGTTAAAACCTCAATCCTAGTAAGTAAGTTAGTTCTTTAATTACAAATGACGTGTTCAATTACTTACTTCAGTTATTAAGTCAACAACGTAGTACAAACGAATCAATGAATGAAGAGAGAGAGAGCGCGGCAGCTATTCCTTATATTTACAGAAAACCCTTTACCGAAGCAGGTTACACGTCATGATTTCCTGAGAGACTGATGAGACTCATTGGAGCTTTATCGAAGTTATTGAGTTACACTTAAATTGATACGCGAACAATAACCAAATTATAGGCACCGTAATTTAGCGAGCAACAGTCACTTCGGTACGGTTGGATGGAACATTCATGTATTTGCTGTTCTAGGATCTGTCTTTGTAATGAAATAGTTTCTTCTTGGTACTCACTCTAGTGTAGTGTAATGAAAGCCGAGTCTTACTATTTCTCTATCGACATCAACAATGTGTTTATCGGTTCACCGCATCTTATTTTTAGACAAGAAAACCAGTTTATAGTGACAACCTTACTCGCTGGTTACAATTTTGACAAGATTTTACAAAGAGAAAATTTTAATTATTTTCAGGAGACCCGACCAATGACTGTATTTTAACAGGTAGACAAAGGAAAACCCGTGGAAAAACTCTTTTTGTAATTGTGTTATTAAGTCAGGCAGTCCAAAACAAAATCGTTTTATTTTAACACGGTGTAGCCAGTTTTATTGCAAATAGTTAGGACTGGTTACAATAGCATAATAGTAACAAATAATGATTTTGAAAACAAATAAACAATTATGCGTAGAAAATAGTTCGTTAATACACGTTATAAAACGGTGTTTTCCCGCCAGCACCAGATAAGTTGGTCGAACTGTAGATGGGCGCGCATAGGTTATCTGATTAACTCTTACCGCCATTACAAAAAAAAAACACAGCTCGTTTTAACTGTTGAAAATGATTTTTTTGTATTACTTTCTTCACAAGTGTGTTGAAAAACGTCGTATGATACACGAGTGTATTGATGATTACACACTTGTACCATAATGTACTATTATTGCATGTACCTCGATTGTAGAATTGTTTTTCGCTATCTCGCTTACGGTCCGATTAAATTGACTATCTTTTTTTTGTATGTGAACTAAAATAAGTACTATTCTCCCGATAATAGAGTCCTTTTAAAATATATTTCAAGTAACGTTTTAGAAAGCCGCTATATTTGATACCAGCAAGAAATACTTTTTTAAGTTTTCCAAAAGATAACTTTGTAATTCAAATAAAACGCACCATTGCTAGAAATAAAAACTTAATTTGTTTTTCATAGTAAGTAAATGAAAATTCCAAGTTACTGCTGCACTTTGACAAAAAGTCAGACGGATAGGACGAATGAACAACAAAAACAGGAGCGTCCCTTCACAATGGTTATCCCTACGCATTACCTTCCTGAAGGGGAGAACGGAGAACCCCAAAAAGTCCGTAACCTTGACCGATATTCAGGACGTTTCCCCCAAGGTTAGGATAAGTGTGCCTGACGTTCCTTTTACACTAGATTTTAACTTATAGTCACCGGTATCGTTAAATATTTCATCGATCACGATCCTCAAACACTGTATAGGCAACACTGCTTAATTTTCGTAATTTAAAACATTGCATACTTCGGAAAAACAATTAAATTATGAGCTCCAAACATGCTTATGTAAAACAATAAAGCCGAGTATCCATGATCAGAATGCAGCTTCCGAATTAACAGATATTATTTATTAAATAATAGGTCTTTACCTATGTAATTGGAGATTCTATAACCGGCATTTTCAGATTTAATTATCTGTGGATTGGCTTTAATTCGAAATTCAGGTTTATTCGAAAGACGTGTTAATTTAAGGCTCCTTCCACAAAATCATCTCATTTTGATCAACTTTGATCGCTTGGTGTGGGAAATCTATGAAGAATTTGAAGCTTCCTTTTGGCTACTATAAGAGACGAGTTCTTTTTCAGGTGGATGGGTTTGAAGAATTTTCAAAATAATGTTTATATTAATGACAATCACCCGTATTCAAAAGCCCTTTTCCGCACAAATACCGATCGAGTTACGTTTGGCTTAGCCGAACATAACACTACAAACGATTTTAAACATTAAAAAAAATATAAATAACATCACCGTATGGTCTACTAGGGGACCAGTTTGCCACATTTTCGACTTCAATACAAAATATAGCAGAAAAAAAATGTTAAAACATCGCAATTTTTACAAAATGTCTCGACAAATAAGATTTTTTTTCTATACCTTAGAATCACGTTAAAGAAAATTTAAAAACTACGTATTAATTTTAAGGTAACCTTCTAATAGAATCGTATTTTTATTTTATCAATAAACTATAATTTCATTTCGTAAATTGAATCTAAAGTTAACTATATTATCGACCGCGCAAACTCTATCTCACCAGTACGAATCGGCCACTGCCAGAGGACGGACGTATCGCTTTGTGTCACAAACGCTCCCGTGTTTTTCGTGCATATATTTTCGAGATTGTACACCGATTACCACAATTTGATACACTTATTAATTTTGATCAAACATGTTTATTTTGCTAGTTTGTAAAGATTGCTAAAATTTTTTTCATCTTCAGATCGAAGTCGAATTTCACGATCGTTTGTTGTTGTCGATTGTACTTCGATATATATTTTTAACCGACCTCCAAAAAAGAGGAGGTTCTCTATTCGTGTTTGTATGTCCGCGAATATCTCCGTCAATTGTGGACTGATTTTCAAAATTCTTTTTGTTTTGGAAAGGGTATACTTCCGAGGCGGTCCCATTGCACCAAGTCAGTTTCTGATGATGGGAACTCTGAGAAATTGAGGGCAACCCTCGAATATCATAGGCGCACATAACGTTTTCCATACATTTTCAGAAGCTGTTCAAGTATTTGCGTCTGATAATCATAATTTCATGTGGCGGCGCTGCGCTGATGACGGAAGGTGCAACTCCTCAACGGTCAGGACTTGAAAGAAAATTCCTTCAAAATTATACGTACTTATGGATCGATAGTTGTATTCTTTCAGGCTATTAGGTTGAACTGATGATAGACGGTAAATCTCATTAACCGACTTAAAAAAAGGAGGTTCTCAATTCGTCTGCTAGAAAATTTTTAGTTCTCAAGGTGTCGTTTTCAAGGTTTTCGGGGTCGCTGATTACGAAAATGAAGCCAAAATGAAAATCCATAATGGCGGCCAGGAAAATTTTTGGTTTTTCCGTCATGGGTGTCGTTTTCATGGTTATTGGGGTCGCTGATTACGAAAATGAGGTCAAAATGAAAATCCAAGATGGCAGGCAGGTTTTTTGGGTTTTCCGTCATGGGTGTCGTTTTGATGGTTTTTGGGGTCGCTGATTACGAAAATGAGGTCAAAATGAAAATCAAGATGGCGCCGACAAAAATTTTTGGTATTTCCGTCATGGGTGTCGTTTTCATGGTTTTTGGGGTCGCTGATTACGAAAATTAAGCCAAAATAAAAATCCAAGATGGCGCCGACGAAAATTTCTGATTTTTCCGTCATGGGTGTCGTTTTCATGGTTTTTGGGGTCGCTGATAACGAAAATGAGACCAATATGAAAATCCAAGATGGCGCCGATGAAAATTTTTGGTTTTTCCGTCATGGGTGTCGTTTTCATGGTTTTTGGGGTCGCTGATTACGAAAATGAGACCAAAATTAAAATCCAAGGTGGTGGCTAGGAAAATTTTAGGTTCGTCCGTCATGGGTGTCGTTTTCATGGTTTTTGGGTAAACTGAGTACACACTACACCCCTTATTTCGCATTGCATATTCGCCAATTGCAAAGTGCAAAGACTAAGGTAATTTTATTTAAAACAACTGCCCGAAATAATGACACTATGACAATACTACTAAATGATGGTAATATTAAACTCGTGAAAGAAACTAAATTCCTGGGAGTACACATAGATGACCCATTAAACTGGAAAAATAATTAGCCGCCATTGATGCATATCTATATCATCCACATGTTTATTTATATTTATTTATATATACTTTATTGTACACCACAAAAATACATAACAAAAGAAAACATAATATACACTACAAAACATACAATGGGCGGCCTTATCGCTTTCCGCGATCTCTTCCAGGCAACCACATGTTATGCTTTAAGAACCCTTATATAGAGACGAAATTGACATTGAACACTTAAAAATCGTAAACCACGCACTAATTGAATCCAAATTAAGATACAGTATACAATTCTGGGGAAACAGCTATAATTATAACTGTAAACGAGCTTTTGTCCTTCAGAAAAGAGCTATACGTACCATTGTCCGTATCTCACAAAGAGAGAGTTGTCGTCCGCATTTCTTAGACTTAAAAATTCTTACAGTTCCCAGTCTCTACATTCTTGTACTTCTGATTAATTTAAAAAAGTACATACATGAATATGAGATGCATGAGGAAAGACTAGTCAGGGAGAGTACACGTAGGAAAGATTTGAAAAATAAGATAAGTCCTCATTTTAACATTGTGAAACATAGTTCACAATATCAAGCAGTGCAATTATTCAATAGGGTACCATTAGAATTAAAAAGCTTAATCTATACGTCTTTATTTAAATCAAAGCTTCAAGCATTCCTACTGGATAAATGTCTCTACTCCGTTGACGATATGTAATATTAAGGTATATAATACAATTATGATAATGCGCCAACTGATATAATTTGTCCTTTGTGTTTGTCAGTTTTTAATTTTAAAATGACTATTTGTATAAAGCTGACATGAATTTTACAACAATCTAATAATTTAATTATTTTGTATTTTTGATTATTTTTTGTTTCAATTATGATTTAAATTTGTATTTTATGTGTAGGTATTGTAATTTTTGTTGTTAATGTTTAATTATGACTTATGAATGTGTTTTATTATTATTTTTTATTATTATTTTTATGATTTCAAATACAATGTGAATTGTTTGTGAATAAATTGAATTGAATTATCAGTTGAGTCAAATACATTCCCAACAGAATGGAAAACATCTAAAGTTATCCCGGTTCATAAGAGTGGCCCAAAAAGTGATATAAAAAATTACAGACCCATAGCTGTTTTATCCATATTTGGAAAAGTGTTTCAAGCGGTACTTTTAAAAAAAGTATTTTCCAAACTGCAACGGTGGTTTGCGGAGGAACAGCACGGATTTCTTCCAAATCGTTCAACCACGTCTAATTTACTCAACGTTACGACATTCTTAGCCAAAAATATTGACGACAGAAAGCAGGTGGATGTCACTTATTTTGATTTTCAGAAGGCTTTTGACCGGGTTGACAATGATATACTTTTGAGTAAATTGGCTTTGGCTGGTTTCTCTGCGGCAACACTTAAATTCTTCGCAAATTACCTATACAATCGCAAACAATATGTTATTTTTGAAAATGCCAATTCGGAATGCTTGGAGGTTAGTACCTTGGCCTAGTACTAACCTAAGTCCCCTGTATTTTCTTATTGTTGTAAATGACCTGCCCAAGTGTGTAAAGCACTCCACAGTTTTAATGTATGCCGATGATGTCAAAGTTGCGCTTCCCATATCTAATCTTAGCGATACAGTCACACTTCAACAAGACATAGACAGCATCCACCATTGGAGCACTATAAACAACCTCAACTTGAATATTAGCAAATGTGCGATCATGACCTTTTCTAAAGTCACACAACCTATCCTCAATATTTACACATTAAACAATGAGCCCCTGAAACGAGTTAATGCCGTACGCGATATTGGTACTAATTTTGACCCACACCTCACATTTAACCAACATAGTAATATAATACAATTATGCAACAAGTCCCGCAAAAACTTAGGTTTTGTTTTACGACAAGTTAATTTTTAAGCTATTGCATAGCTTCTATCGCGGGCCTTGAGCGTGGAGAGCGAATTCAGAAATTCCCTAACGAAAATATTCAAGATTCAGTATTCAACCAGGTTGCTATGGTTACGGAAAAAAACAAGGTTATCAACTGAGGTTGTCAAATTAAATAATTAATTATTTGCTGTTGTAAAAAAATATGCCATGCAATAGCTTTACCGCGGCAGTCTCCGAGTGCCACATTTAGTTTTTTTTTTTAATAATTGACCAGCCATAAACCTCATCTACAACTCTTTCGTACGCAGTTTACTCGAAACCAATAGTGTAATCTGGAACCCTCATGAAAAAATCTATAAACTAGTCATTGAAAAGGTCCAGAAGTCTTTTATTCGCTGCCTCTAACTCAAATTATTTGGCTTTTACCCATATAATTTACCCTACGCCATTCGTGCTAGGTATGGTGACATACCAGAGCTTAGAAGTCAGGAGAAATCTTGCTCTAGTTAAATATGTCATCTGCTTAGTTCGTGGTTCCCATTTTAATTCCCTGCTGTTACAGTACATCTCTTTTAACATCCCACTACCTATCCGGCACTCTCTTCGCCCACGCCAACGTCCTCTTTTTTCGATTCCTCAAACAAGCACCGTAACTCTTAAGACTAGCCCACTATTTCTAGCCCTTACCCACATAAACATTTTAATGTATGACGAGTCATTAGATATTTTTGCAAGTACGGAACTAAGTCTCCTTAACACTGCTTCTCGATACCTGGAGTCCATTGCCACTCCCAGTACTATCTCCTCGGGTTTAACAATTTTTTTGGTAATTTTTATTTGATTTCAACTTTTGCCACTAGAATGTTTTGTTAATTTTTATTGTAATAATGTTTTTTTTTCTTAGTTTTGTTATTATTATTTTTTATTTCTAAGTTTTTTGTTTTTTGTTCAACCTATAACTTGTATGTGTGGTGTCACTGTAAATATAAGTTGGTTATTAATAAATAAATAAATTATGTGCTTTAGCGTATGTTCCATCAGAACCAGTTATCAACGCTTTTGACGAACTGCTCGAATCTGTTTTATATTGTGCATTCTGGCCTCCTCCGACAAGGCATTGATTATTTTGAAGATAACTGGATCGGAAGGTTGGAAAGACGGGGCAGGCGAGCTCCTAGATTTCCTATTGATCTGTGGAATACTTTTGATGCAGTTCTTCAGGAAATTCCCCGAACGAACAACTCCGTTGAAGGCTTTCACAGGGGATTCTAGTCACTTCTATCGGCTCATCTCATCACCCATCTATATGGAAGTTTTTGGATGAACTTCGTCGGCAGCAAAGCCTGACAGAACTGAAACTGGAGCAAATTTTGTCTCGTGGATCACACACAACTAGTCGGCCAAGATATAGGCAAACATCGGCAAGATTGAAAGATTTAGTTGAATCATTTGGGGAGAGACCACTCCCAGATAACTTATGGGCCAATGCTCATAATTTTGAATTTCAACAAATATGATTAAAAAAATACATAAAAAAAACGAAACACAAAATGATTAAACCTAAAAAGCATACAAATTTAAAATAAATAATTATATCTATCTAGGGTCAAAGTCTACATACTGCATACGGCCAATGACCTTTTTATTACAAAATAAGCCAGCATTCCTTCAGGCGTTATCGACATTCTTGACCTCGAAAGCACAAAACCTAACAAAAAATCAAATGTTTTTTTTTCCTTCATCACGTATAATACTTCAAATCTGATTTGAACATTGTGTATAAAATCAATGAAAATAAACAACCAAAAAAAAAAACGCTAGGTGTCGGTCCACCTCCACGTGGTGCCCGTTGGAAACGTGATAACGGCTAACGGACTATTTGAATGACAATGCCTTTAATTCCATTTTTTTCCTGTTCATGTTATTTTACATTTTGTCTAGTATAACTTATTAATATTTATTTCGATTTCATGTTTAACAAACCCATTTTATGTATTTCTAAATTTTGACCCCCGAAAACCATGAAAACGACACCCATGACGGAAAAACCTAAAATTTTGCTAGCCGCCATCTTGGATTTTAATTTTGGTCTCATTTTCGTAATCAGCGACCATAAAAACCATGAAAACGACACCCATGACGGAAAAACCAAAAATTTTCGTTGGCGCCATCTTGATTTTCATTTTGACCTCATATTCGTAATCAGCGACCCCAAAAACCATCAAAACGACACCCATGACGGAAAAACCAAAAAAAATCCAGGCTGCCATCTTGGATTTTCATTTTGACCTCATTTTCGTAATCAGCGACCCCAAAAACCATCAAAACGACACCCATGACGGAAAAACCAAAAAAAATCCAGGCTGCCATCTTGGATTTTCATTTTGACCTCATTTTCATAATCAGCGACCCCTATAGCCATGAAAACGACACCCATGACGGAAAACCCAAAAATTTTCGTTGGCGCCATCTTGATTTTCATTTTGACTTCATTTTCGTAATCAGCGACCCCAAAAACCATGAAAACGACACCCATGACGGAAAAACCTAAAATTTTCCTAGCCGACGAATTGAGAACCTCCTTTTTATTAAGTCGGTTAATGAGATTTAACACAAATCACTGACGTTGCTCAAAAAGCCGCTAAGCTGAAGTGGGACTGGGCTGGCCATGTCTGCCGTATGCCCAACGAGCTGTGGGCCAAAACAACCACGTTCTGGAACCCTGACACAGCCAAAAGGCGACGTGGTAGACCTCGAAGGAGATGGCGGGACGAGCTTGATAGAACAAACGACCAGTGGTCCACATTGGCCCTGGATCGCAAAATTTGGAAATCATGGGGGGAGGCCTTTGCCCTGCAGTGGGATGACACAGGCTAACAGTAACAGTAACAGTAATGAGATTTACCGTCTATCATCAGTTCAACCTAATAGCCTGAAAGAATATAACTATCGATCCATAAGTACGTATAATTTTGAAGGAATTTTCTTTCAAGTCCTGACCGTTGAGGAGTTGCACCTTCCGTCATCAGCGCAGCGCCGCCACATGAAATTATGATTATCAGACGCAAATACTTGAACAGCTTCTGAAAATGTATGGAAAACGTTATGTGCACCTATGATATTCGAGGGTTGCCCTCAATTTCTCAGAGTTCCCATCATCAGTAACTGACTTGGTGACAATGGGACCACCTTGGGAGTATACCTTTTCAAACAAAAAAATAATTTTGAAAATCGGTCCACAATTATTGTCGGAGATATGCGCGGACCACATAAAAAAAACATACGAATAGAGAACCTACTTCCTTTTTAGGAGTCGGTTAAAAAGAGACGGAAACATTATTTATTTTTGACGTGTTGTAGTGCTTTTGCAACCAATTTACAACAAAATTTAAATCTGTGATTAAAATAGATATCATAATTTTTGATTTATTAAATGAATATTATTTCATCTAACACCAAATTGAACCATTTTTATGTTGATTGATATACTGTACCTATACACAACACACATTCCAGACTATTTTTCAAAGTGTACTTACTTACTATAAAATTATGTCACCTAAAATAATAATCGTCTAAATGATCAAATTTTTCAACCGTAGTTCAACGCTCGAAATGCCCGTGTGTGCGTTCGTCGGTGTTATCGCTGCACACAAACATAGCATCGCACCGAAATTGCCTAAAGTTCCGCAAGTCTTGTCTGTACAAGGCCTCTTAATTTCAAATTCAGTCATTTGTTTTTTGAAAGTTTTGTTTTTGTGACAGTGTGGTAGTTTTTGGCGACATGGATAAATTGCAAATTCGTACAACTTTCGAATATGAGTTCATACGTGGAAATACCGCTGCGCAAACAACACGAAACATTAACGACGTGTACGAGCTTAACACTGCTTGCATAAACACGGTCCATTACTGGTTCAATCAATCGTTTTCAATCTGGAAATGAGTCGAAGAACGAGCCTCGCGGTTGGTCGGAAAACATTGTCGACAACGACGAATTGAAGGCGATAGTGGAAGCGGATCCAACTCAATCTAAGGCTGAGCTTACTACGGGCCTTGGAGTTAGGAGTGTCAAAACAACATTGAGGCACTTGCGTCAAATTGGAAAGATAAAAAAGCTAAATAAGTGCGTGCCACGCGAACTAAGCGACCAATAGCGAGATTTACGCATCGAAGCATGCATGTTCGACGCGTAAATCTCGCTGTTGGTACTGAATCGGCATAGAAACGATGAAATTCTTAATCAAATTGTTACCTGCGATAAAAAGTGGATCCTGTACGACAACCGTAAGCGTTCGTCTCAGTGGGTGGACCCTGGTACATCACCTAATCAGTGCGCTACAAAAAAGATTCCTCATAGGAAGATGATAGTGACTGTCTGGTGGACCAGTGCCGGACTTGTACACCACAGCTTCTTACCGAATGGCACAACAGTGACGGCAGATGTCTATTGCCAAGAATTGCAAACATTGATGGAGAAGCTCACAATTCAACATCCAAGACTAGTCAGACGTTCTTCCCCATAGCTTCTCCACGACAACGCGCGAGCTCACACTTCACGAGAGACCATCGCAAAGCTACAAGAGTTACAGCTGGAAGCTTTCCGTCACCCACCGTACTAACCGGACCTAGCCCCAACAGATTTATACTTTTTTTCAAAATTAAAATATGATAAGGGATAAACAAACTGCCATCAAAATGGCAAAATTGTATAGATCAGTTGGGCCAGTACTTTGATTAGCTGAAATAAAAAAATTACCAAAATTTTTATATTTTAAAATTCTCATATAAATCTCCAATTTCATAGGTAAAGACCTAATACTTCATTAAATTATTTTTGCTTTATCTAATAATTATATTCAAACTAGCATAACAAACGTCCATACAACACAGCTTAAAACAAGCTAGATTATAGCCGCGTTCTGATAAAATAATTATATTAGTGAGACGCACATCACGCACAGTGAACGAAACGAAACCAAAGAACGGATTTACAGACCGCTGCGAACTGTAAAGCCGTCCAATTTGTAAACTTAGTGCGGTCTCTACCTGTGTATTCGTTATAATATCTGGGATTAAAAATAACGACATACAGAACATCATCATCAACAATATCAACATCAACTGTTTTATTCGTTACGTTGTTATAATCCCGATCTGACATGCTACCATTTGATCTGAGCTACCAAACAAGAACAAGTAAAATAATGAGCTCTATTTGCAAGACATGTAGAAATGAAATGTTCACAGGATTAATGTTCTTATTGAAATAAAGAGGCTACTAGGATCGAACACATTTATTAATAGCACAAATAATATATTTACACAACGACTTTTCTCCTTGACAGGACAGTTATATAGTGACAGATTCTAAACTCGAATCTATCGTTCACAGTCGTGTAGGTACAACCTCCATCAGTTCTGAACCACACACAGAAGTGTACAAAACGTTGCATAAATCGTAAATTTAATTTTCTACATTGCTAAGACCTCGAAAAAATTCTGATAGAACCATGATAGAACACAAAAACTTTTCTTATAAAAAAAAAATCTATTTTAGGTTTTAAGCTGCGAACCCTGATTATCGATAATTATTAGGTTGGGGAAAAAGTTTCTTCGCATTTTTTAAGAAAATTAAAAAAATATATATATCGTTTATTTACATTTAACTAAAGTACCTATGCAGGTACCATTTTCACTACACAATCACAACACATTTATTATTCAGTACATAATCACACATTTTCCTAATTTGAATTTGGAATTATGTTCTTTAAAATTTAAACATTCAATAATACCAAAACCAGCCAGATACAAATAGTATAGTCAAAGAGATTTTATTACAAGTTCATACAACATAACTATAATGCGAAATAGTACATTACTGCAGAATCCAGTAAGTAAGCCTTCCTGGCCAAGTATGAGTTAACCGGACCGAACCGCAGGTGAGGTCTGGTTATATACGAGGCCAGGATGGCTTTCTTACTGGTTGAGGTTTGTATAATGCTTTTCTCAAAAATTAAAGAAAGTTTAACAACAAATTCATTTAATTAATATTGAAGGTTACATTCATATGTGAAAAACACAATAGGTAGCACTTTTTGGCCGACCCGGGAATCGAACCCAGGACCTCACGCTCTGCAGTCGAGCTTGCGACCACTAGACCAACGAGGCAGTTTAGGAAACAACTTTAGAAAAAAAAGACGGGTTGCACTCCGGGAGTGCCGGCAGAAGTGAAAACTTGATTATTAACGTTGAGCATGTTTGATATTTTGGAATGGTTAGGGAATAATTTTGCACCAATTGCTTTAACAGTATAAAAGTACTATCATTTATGTGGTAGAATACAATATTGATTTATTGCGCTATCGTACACAAACATGACAATTTATATTACATTAAAAATTTAACACTTTAAAACTATTACAATTATTTTACATTAAAAAGTTTATCTCTCCGAAAAATCAACTTTCATCCATAATTTCAACGACTTTTTCACCATCATCATTACCAGAACTATCATCGCCAATCTCTAAAACTGATACGATAGGTTTATGGTAGCTGAAGTAAGAAACGAACAGTTTTGATTCGAACCTATTTAAATGTCTAATAAAGACCGCATCAATAGTAGTTTTGTATTTCGTTGTGCTAAGATTGCGATCATTCGACATAGTTAAACCAAATTCATTATTTAAAAATTCAATTATTCCGCCATAACTATGCTAACCCATTAATTTTGTCTTTCCCTGTCCTCCGATCGGAACTCCGATTGGTAGGAGGAGCGGGAATATTTTTTCCCATGCCTCCGATTAAGCATCATAAAAACATTGTACAGTCTAGTTCAAAATAAATTATTTTTGTATTTTATTGACTGTACAGTCGACATCGTTAACGTTCAGGGTCAAAATGTCCAACTCCCACACGACTAGTCTAAGATCGATAGTTTCCGAGATATAGCCGTTTCAATTTTGACAGCTGTCATCCGAAATGTAGATCTCATTGAGATCTATCACTTGTCCCTACACACAACTAGTCTAAGGTCGATAGTTTCCGAGATATAGCCGTTTCAATTTTGACAGCTGTCATCCGAAATGTAGATCTCATTGAGACCTATCACTTGTCCCTACACACAACTAGTCTAAGGTCGATAGTTTCCGAGATATAGCCGTTTCAATTTTGACAGCTATCATCTGAAATGTAGATCTCATTGAGACCTATCACTTGTCCCTACACACAACTAGTCTAAGGTCGATAGTTTCCGAGATATAGCCGTTTCAATTTTGACAGCTGTCATCCGAAATGTAGATCTCATTGAGACCTATCACTTGTCCCTACACACAACTAGTCTTAGGTCGATAGTTTCCGAGATATAGCCGTTTCAATTTTGACAGCTGTCATCCGAAATGTAGATCTCATTGAGACCTATCACTTGTCCCTACACACAACTAGTCTAAGGTCGATAGTTTCCGAGATATAGCTGTTTCAATTTTGACAGCTGTCATCCGAAATGTAGATCTCATTGAGACCTATCACTTGTCCCCTACACACAACTAGTCTAAGGTCGATAGTTTCCGAGATATAGCCGTTTCAATTTTGACAGCTGTCATCTGAAATGTAGATCTCATTGAGACCTATCACTTGTCCCTACACACAACTAGTCTAAGGTCGATAGTTTCCGAGATATAGCCGTTTCAATTTTGACAGCTGTCATCCGAAATGTAGATCTCATTGAGACCTATCAATTGTCCCTACACACAACTAGTCTAAGGTCGATAGTTTCCGAGATAATTATAGCTGTTTCAATTTTGACAGCTGTCATCATTATTATTATTATTATTATTAATTATTATTATTATTATTAATAATTATTATTATTAATTATATTATTATTAATAATAATTATTATTATTATTAAGCGCCCTGCGCTGCCTAAACGAAACAGTAGGCCCAGGCATACATTTTCGCCGCGCCGTAGAGAGGGGATAGCTGTCTACTCTCCATCCGTCTTACGCTTTTTCGATCAGGGTCACGTGGTCACGTGTCCTGACGCGAGTTTAAGATTTTATACCCATCACAGAACAATTTCCCAAAGTGCTCAACGCCGCTAAAGAAGTTTTCACTTCAAAAACTTTTTAATAAACTGAAATTACTAAATACAATCATAAAATCCCACACTATACTTCTACAACATTACTAAGTACAAAACGCAACGTATAAAATGGCTGTTTAAGGTTCCAAAAATATATGTATCTCATAAAATGTCATACCAAAAAGAGAGATAGATATATATTTGGAACCTCCCTTCTATAACCATGTTATTATGGCTAAACTCTAATCTGTGTCTGGTACTATGTTTTTTTTTCTAAGCAGATCTAAAGAGGATGACCTAGTGTCCAGTAAGTAAATAACATACTTACTTACTGGACAGTAGGAGATTCCAAATTTAAAATCTCGCTTCTTACTGGACAGTTGTGAATAAGTCTCCGGTAAAGTTCACTTTCTGGATACTTTTTAGAGATGTTATGGCAACATTACATACCATTTTTGAGAAAAGACTTTTTCCCCTAATACAAAGGAAGAGAGCATTTTATGTATTTTTAGCGTTCCGTAGCCGATAAACGGAACTCTTATAGATTCGTTATGTCTGTCTGTCTGCCCGCCCGCCCGTCCTTCCGTCTCCGTTAGTCACAGTCATTTATTCGAAAACTATTAAAACTACACAGCCGAAACTTGGTAGATAGAAGTACTTATTCTGTGAACCGCTTTACGATTTTTATACAAGAAAATAAGCGCGTAGTACGCGCTTCAAACAAGACTTCCGTGAGCGATCCGATTATATTATTGTTAGTTTGTAGTGACATTATAATTACGTCAACCGTTTTAGTATAAAAGGGGCTGTATCATGGGCGGAGCTTCAGGACACACCTCCCGTTTTCCAAGAATTGCCGCTGGATCTAGTGCATCGACTAGTAGTGACTATGCAATGGTATAATATTTATTATGGTTCCAACTCAATTTAAATCTATCAACAGTTGGTTCTGAAATATAAACACCGTTAACTATGAAAACAGATCTAACAAAGAAATTGAGGAAAGCAATAAAAGCTGGCCTAAGTAGAGCAAACGTATCATTGAGATACGTGAGAGAAACTGTGGTGTCGTAGATCAGTCCGTGACGTATCAAAGGGCAACGACCGAGACTTAGCTGAACAAATTGTAACACTCGAAGGAACTAATGGCTCTAAAAATAACATCTAAGTACGAACTCACTGATTCGGACACAAAATATTTGCGAAAAAAATAATATTTTTTCAATTCACTTCTTCGAAAACTGGCTGTACGATTAGGTTCAACTTTCAATGTATTTGACATTTCAGACTCGTGATTTTTTTATCCATTTGTCACAACAAGGGCACAAAATAAAAATTAAGTACCACAGAAAATTATAGTTATGTCTATATCTCGGCAAAGATATTTAATTCGTATAAACAGCGTAATTTTTTTTAATGACTTAATTGTGTTTATGAATAGACTTAAATAGACTATCGTAAAAAACATGCTTATTAAAAAATATCTTTATTTTAAAATGTTCTACAAACTTATTATGGAACTTTTTCAATCTGATTAAATTTTAACAAACTACTTTCGATCGAGTTTTACCATAAAATATCAACGTTTCCTTGTATGTATTTGAACTGTAACCCTATGACTATACAATTTTATTGATTTCGCACGTTTGAATCTGACCCACTTATTAGTAGGGAGCAATATTTGGGGGATGATTTGAAGGTTGAAGCTGAGCGATGGGCATTGTGCCAATTTTAGCCAGGTAAATGTATATAACTGCCTAATCCAATCAAAAGATTGTTTAATTTTTTTTTTCAACTATATTAATTTAGACTTAGAAGCTTCTACCTTTTTTTTGACGGGTGCTAAATCATCAAATAACCCCCCTCCCGCTATGGGCAGAGACAAAGGGAGTGTCAGACTTTTACTGACTAAAAACCACCCATGTTCCTTCTTAGCCCTTGTGCGAGGCCGCGGTATCTCTTTCGAAAACAACCCGCAGCCAAAGGCTATTATAACCTTACAAAGCATCATCATACCTACCTAATTAATTTTAGGCGTAATTTTGATTGTGATGCAGCGACCATTTCATAAATCAGTTTTGCGTCTCCCGAATTTGGTGTAAATAATATTCTAATGAAAGCTCCAAAATCACACAAACAAACTTAAGAGGAAATGCGAGTGCTGTCTCTCTCTACTATCGCTGTCTCTCTCCGTCCTCCTGCCCTCAAATTCGTGCGATAAGGACAACAGCAGAAAAAAAGTTATAATTCGAGGTTTGGCTCTCGCCTATTTCCTCCTCCAATATTGAACCAATTTAAAAGATATTTTAGACAATGAATAAGGAGGTTATATACTACGCCGCTATGTTTTTCTTTTTTCGTTAATAGTTGTCAAATTTGTACACTAGGACTCTGTTAACAGCGATCTAAACAAGCAATTTTGAGCATTTTTTGAGGGTTCTAGTGCTTATAAAAATAATTTATCACCAAAAAGGAAAACATAGGGGCATAGAAATAGTTAATATTTATTATTCTGTAAAAAGTCATTGCTCTAGGGTCATTATCCAAAAAGAAAACAGGCGAGAGCGTTTGTATGGAGAAAAGACCACTCGCATTTCCTCTCAAATCTAACTTGTGGCCTTTATGGCTTAAATAATTTAAATTGTCACAGACGCGCAAAAAAACAAGAAAATTGTGTACCAATAAATCGATAAAGCTTAGGGATTTTTTGTTCGTGATATCAGAGCTCGACTCCAAGTAAAAGTTCTTCAGTATGGCGAGGGCAGTGACAACTTTTTCAGGTTTAGTTTAGCAATACTCTAATTCGACCCTACAACATGAAATCAATAAAACAGGTGCCGAAAATTCAGCACCCTCATTTTACGCTGAATATATTATTAGCTATTAGTAGAATTCCGATAATTACATTATGAAATCACATTGAAAAGGGCGGGAGGCACGCGTGATGGGGGAGAAGAAGGGCCGGATATAGCCGGATATAGGGTGCCACTCTGCACTGACCGCGCGCCATCCGATAATGCCAATAACTTAATTAATAACCGGGAAACTCCACTGCACGCGCGTACCACAATCATGCATTATAAAAGCACTCTGACTAAAAAGTACTGTCAAAATATATAAAATATTAGTTTCATTTATTTTGAAATCATTTTAAAAAAATAGTTGTGATCTGAATTAAATCTGTGGGTACTCGTCTATGCTTACTGAGCACATAGACATAGGTAACCAACCGCAAGCGGAACTTAAAACCAAGCCTCATGTCACAGTCAGTCACAGGTATTACTGGAAGAAAATCTATTCCTAATCCTATTCAATTATGTCAACCCCGGATGAGCACACTTTCCACAGAATAAATTGTATAAAACTAATTTTCCTACAATTTAATTCAGCAGTAAAATACATTGCGATGAGTTTTTAAAGAATTATAGAGACGGTTGATTTCATTGAAAATGCACTATTTTTGTTGTATCAAAAGAAATGTATTTTACATTTTCTGACGCTAAGAAATGTGATCATGAAAATTCTGCGAATCCTTTCAGGGGGTGTACAACGGCCACAATGAGCGATTCTTCTTATTACGCTTCATTTCCCGAATTCCCATCAGATCATTAGCAATTCCTCTTATATTCGTGCGATTGCTACACATGTTAAAAGAATCGCACTTCATTCGTTTGTTTCAAATAAGAATCAAATCTAAATATTGCTGCATGACAACAAGTTTAAAAATCTAAAACCCGACTACGAATAAAATATTGGTTTATCATAATACGAGTACAAACGGCTACACATCAAGGTATACATTTCCAGTATAAGCTGGTCTCGCATTGTATAGGATTTCCGTACAGTGCGAGATCAGGGTAAACTGGAAATGTACAGCTTGATGTGTAGCCGTGTGTACATAACAAAGACTAGACCGCGAGAACTGTTTGACCGGCAATCTAAACGTATATATTAACTAAAAATGTAATATGATGTACATATTTGTAATGTGCTCGCCAAGACCTTTCATTTGATACCAAACATGTTATGATTATCTCAATTTAATATTTTTTGAGGTAAGTTTTTGACATTTAAATTCAGTCCTAAAAAGAATTTATAAATTTTTTATAGCCTTTGTCACCCGGGCTATTCTTACGAATCTATTGACACCTCATTTATTAAAATCCGTCCAGTGGTTTAGGCGCTACGGTGGAACATACATACAAAATCATTACCCTTCCTTTTGGCTTTGTCGGGTCGGGTAAAAATAAAGACCTAATGGCGGTTTTGATACCGGCTATGCTGCAGTCTTTATTAATTTTGAAAAAGTATATTTTCTTGGTATTCGTTTCACAATGCAGTGTACTTAAATTTGAGTTGAAGAGTTTCCAGGTACCTACTAATAAATAGTTATCGATTTTTACTCAAAGAGTGAGGAGGGGCCAAAGTGTCACGTTGCCAAGATATTCTCAAAGGACTTTGTCAACGTGAAACTAACTTTGCCATTAAATTTAAACAGCCTGTACCTCATCAGGCCACATCCTAAGAAAAAGCCTTGCGGAATACTTGCATTAAAGTTTCACCATTTTATGTTTAAGTCTTATCTGTACTTTTATGCTCTTATTATGCATAAATTATTAGCCATCACTGGTAAAAGTCGTGCTGAAAGCACTTATTTACTTTATAACATTATTAAAATTTGAAGCATAATTAGTTTAGATTATCATAAATAAATACTGTTATAAAATACTGGTATTCAGCTGCAACCCGCATCTGGTTAGACTGGAAGCCAACACCAACATAGTTGGGAAAAGCCGAAGTAGCGTTACTGTTTTTAAAGCAGACCGCAATATAGGGTTGATCTTCAAAGCAATCGTTCAGGTGTGAAATGGATTAGTAGCTCATTTGAAATATTGCACCGGTCACGGCGGTCACCTGCTTAACATTTTGTGTATTAATATATTAAATAAAAACCGGCCAAGAGCGTGTCGGGCCACGCTCAGTGTAGGGTTCCGTAGCTTCCCGTCCGTCACAATAAGTGTTCCCACTTTTGAGTTTAAAGGTGGGTATCCAATATGTTTTATTTTTTATATTTTTTTTTTCACTTTCAAAATGGCTTTCCTAGAAAGTCCTTATAAAGTTCTACTTTTCAGATTTTTTCATATTTTGCATATTACAGACATGGCGTAACTATAAGGGTTCCTAGTTGACTACGGAACCCTAAAAAGACCCCAAATGAGTTGGGATAAGGTCAAGAGAATGATGATCGTAGTAAAATTTTCACAATTAATGGGATTGCCATTGTGGATGTGTCACAATAGCGCAGGTTATCGTTGTTCCGACTGAACTGCTTCCTTACATAGTATAAAACAAAGTCGCGTCTGTTTGTTTGTTTGTTTGTCTGTATGCTTAAATCTTTAAAACTACGCAACGGATTTTGATGCGGTTTTTTTTAATAGATAGAGTGATTCAAGAGGAAGGTTTTAGTATATAATTTGAACGACATCCACGCGGGTGAAGCCGCGGGCATCAGCTAGTTTAGGATAAAAGCACCAGTCGTGCACTATCTACATCACGCACCGGCGTCCGCGTCACAATAAAATATAAATGTTTCATTGCTATAAACAACATTTATTTATTTCAGATATCACGTTGTATTACGAGAGATAACATTAGACGAAGCGCACATATTGGAGACAGCTTTATTACCAGATTTATTTTGAATTGTATACGATCGACTAGAGCATACATTGGAAAAAAATCACATTCGTTAACCTTGGTACGTATTTTAGAAATATACGTATAGAAGCAACGCACCTGCGTACCTAGTTAAAAGTTTTACGTTCTTTATGATTTTTTTTAACTGTGTCTGACACTCTGGAAGAGTCGTTGTCACTAATCTTATAAACATGTTTTACTATAAGTATAGAGAAATCTTTGATATCGCGAAAAAAAGATGTTGTTTAGTACATTTGTGTTCAAATAAATGAACAGCCGTTTTATTGGAAGTACGTTGCATACGGTTTTTAGCGACATTTTTCCATATCACAGTGCCGTATTTCGAAATGTTTCGAAAATTGGTTGTCAGAAGCACTAATTCCTCGTCTGATATTGAGGGAACCGGACATTAACGGATATTCTATCGATTTTTGTGACCTTTGATTATTAGATTTAAATAGACGCGGAAACTCTACCATAAGTAGGATTTAAGACAAGTTCTAGGATGTCTAAGGTCATACAAATACAAGTTTACATGAGTTTATCGCTAGTCTCAAATTCCGAGGTTCCTACCTAATTTTGACTAAGTTGACTGGACTATGAAGTCTGTTCTTTTGACGAATCGGAACTATGAAAACGTAGAAATTTGTGAATCGAGATCTTTTGTTTTTAGATGAAGAGAAGGAACGGTGACGTGCCCGGGCATAAATCGTTAAAACCGTATCGCTACCCTACCCATATAAAGTTTCTCACATCTCCCTCAAATCAAACGCCTTCATAGGTGGGTGGTACGGTGATACCTATGTTTGCTTGCTGCATAGGTCGCGCTGAACAATGTATCTGATGTCACAATTTTCTTTTGCTTTTTGTTGTTGTTTGAACATACATTTAATTACTTACCTTATTATCTTGTCATAACCATTTCTAGTTTTTCTACTTATAGAGTTTCTGAATCACATCACACAATAGATGCAGTTAGATAGAGTCCTATCTAACTGCATCTATTGTGTGATCTGATTGATAATCGTGCTAACTCAGGTTAGAATTAAATATACCACATAGCTGATGTCTATGCGGTATATGTAATTCTAGCCTGATGAAGAAGAAGCATAGAATACAGTGTGGGTCTTATAGGTACTCACACTAAGTTCTAATTGGACCACCTAAGATTGATAATTAAGAAGGCTTAATTAGTACCATGCCCGATTATAGAGCAGTATTCTATGACGACTAATAGAGTAAGATCCCAGAGCAATCAGACATAACTTATTTTCACACGGATGAAACCTGAAGTTTTCAGTAGCGTCTCGTGTGCCTTGAATACCTACGCGCTTTGTGGAACTTGCCGAGTGACACCTGGGCAGGTACCAGGTGAGAAAGGTGACTAAAAATAAGAACTATTTAACTTAAATTCACATGGCTGATTTTTATATATGTCATGTAGAATATTATTTTAAAGTAATATCATATAGTGTCAGACACTTTTGATGGACCAGAGTTTTTGTCAGACGCTTTTAAGCTTGGTTTTTGGAGCGCCTGACCAATATAGCATGGCAATATCCCGATCAATTAGCTTTAAGTATTAAATCATTAGGAGTTTAGTATTATTTAAAGCGTGTGTTAAGCAATACGGCCGACGGAAAGTGTCTGGGAGTATTTGCGACTTATTTTTAAGGATAATTCCTAAAATATACGTAAAAAACAGCTTGGAGAAAATTACTTCACGTATTTTCTCCAAGCTGTTTTTTACGTATATTTTCTACTCCCAGACACTTTCCGTCGGCCGTATTGCTTAACAGACGCTTTAAATAATACTAAACTCCATATGATTTAATACTTAAAGCTAATTGATCGGGATATTGCCATGCTATATTGGTCAGGCGCTCCAAAAACCAAGCTTAAAAGCGTCTGACAAAAACTCTGGTCCATCAAAAGTGTCTGACACTATATGATATTACTTTAAAATAATATTCTACATGACATATATAAAAATCAGCCATGTGAATTTAAGTTAAATAGTTCTTATTTTTAGTCACCTTTCTCACCTGGTACCTGCCCAGGTGTCACTCGGCAAGTTCCACAAAGCGCGTAGGTATTCAAGGCACACGAGACGCTACTGAAAACTTCAGGTTTCATCCGTGTGAAAATAAGTTATGTCTGATTGCTCTAGGATCTTGGACTATAAGTAGTTATGCATATTGTGGTTACTATATAACCACAATATGCATAAACCGTAAACCAATTATCGCAATAACTGTGGAGTTAGTCAATTATTCCAGTCAGTCATTCATCGTTGCCATACACACAGTATATCACCGATTCACTGGTCACGCGAGGTGCTAATTGAAGGAATCATCATCATCATCATTCTCCTGCCCTTATCCCAATTCATTTGGGGTCGGCGCAACATGTCTTCTTCTTCCATACTTCCCTATTTCTTGTCTCTTTCTCTGCTAATTGAAGGAATATAGGTAAGTTTTTTGCAAGCTTCGAATTCATTGAGCTTCCCTATGCTTTTATGTCGAAAAAAGGTACATGAGATGAAAAGGTACGTGAGATGAAAATACATGCCGGATTACAGGATACGAACGAACAGTCGTTCTAGAAAGCTTCGCCGATGGATATCGGCCAAACGCAAACAGCGGTTGCTGTGTTTTTGTGTTACAACTGTAACATGAGAATATTCCCACTACTTTTCCAGCTACAAATTTTTTTTTTGAAACGATGTGCAAAGAATCCAAAATAGAATATTTCAATAACCAACAAACATTTTTCGGGCGCGGGATTCGTTTCAGATTTTTTTTGTAAAAAAATGGTACACTCGTCCCTTGTTTGTACGGTTCTGTGATTTAGTTTACCGAAGCGTTTCGATAAAGGTGGATAAATATAGCCGACGATAGAAAAATCGGAACTTGTTCGTTTTACAACAAAGGATTTTGACGGTATTACAACTGTTTCCAAATATTGGAATATCTGCGGGTGTATAGAATAAAATATCAGAAGTTTATTTTTATTACTCTTTGTAAAATATTTAATAATATCCTTAATTGCGTACCTATGTCGTAAGAACATTAAAAAAAAAGACGGGTTGCACTCCGGGAGTGCCGGCAGAAGTGAAAACTTGATTATTAACGTTGAGCATGTTTGATATTTTGGAATGGTTAGGGAATAATTTTGCACCAATTGCTTTAACAGTATAAAAGTACTATCATTTATGTGGTAGAATACAATATTGATTTATTGCGCTATCGTACACAAACATGACAATTTATATTACATTAAAAATTTAACACTTTAAAACTATTACAATTATTTTACATTAAAAAGTTTATCTCTCCGAAAAATCAACTTTCATCCATAATTTCAACGACTTTTTCACCATCATCATTACCAGAACTATCATCGCCAATCTCTAAAACTGATACGATAGGTTTATGGTAGCTGAAGTAAGAAACGAACAGTTTTGATTCGAACCTATTTAAATGTCTAATAAAGACCGCATCAATAGTAGTTTTGTATTTCGTTGTGCTAAGATTGCGATCATTCGACATAGTTAAACCAAATTCATTATTTAAAAATTCAATTATTCCGCCATAACTATGCTAACCCATTTATTTTGTCTTTCCCTGTCCTCCGATCGGAACTCCGATTGGTAGGAGGAGCGGGAATATTTTTTCCCATGCCTCCGATTAAGCATCATAAAAACATTGTACAGTCTAGTTCAAAATAAATTATTTTTGTATTTTATTGACTGTACAGTCGACATCGTTAACGTTCAGGGTCAAAATGTCCAACTCCCACACGACTAGTCTAAGATCGATAGTTTCCGAGATATAGCCGTTTCAATTTTGACAGCTGTCATCCGAAATGTAGATCTCATTGAGATCTATCACTTGTCCCTACACACAACTAGTCTAAGGTCGATAGTTTCCGAGATATAGCTGTTTCAATTTTGACAGCTGTCATCCGAAATGTAGATCTCATTGAGACCTATCACTTGTCCCTACACACAACTAGTCTAAGGTCGATAGTTTCCGAGATATAGCCGTTTCAATTTTGACAGCTGTCATCTGAAATGTAGATCTCATTGAGATCTATCACTTGTCCCTACACACAACTAGTCTAAGGTCGATAGTTTCCGAGATATAGCCGTTTCAATTTTGACAGCTGTCATCCGAAATGTAGATCTCATTGAGACCTATCACTTGTCCCTACACACAACTAGTCTTAGGTCGATAGTTTCCGAGATATAGCCGTTTCAATTTTGACAGCTGTCATCCGAAATGTAGATCTCATTGAGACCTATCACTTGTCCCTACACACAACTAGTCTAAGGTCGATAGTTTCCGAGATATAGCTGTTTCAATTTTGACAGCTGTCATCCGAAATGTAGATCTCATTGAGACCTATCACTTGTCCCTACACACAACTAGTCTAAGGTCGATAGTTTCCGAGATATAGCCGTTTCAATTTTGACAGCTGTCATCTGAAATGTAGATCTCATTGAGACCTATCACTTGTCCCTACACACAACTAGTCTAAGGTCGATAGTTTCCGAGATATAGCCGTTTCAATTTTGACAGCTGTCATCCGAAATGTAGATCTCATTGAGACCTATCAATTGTCCCTACACACAACTAGTCTAAGGTCGATAGTTTCCGAGATATAGCTGTTTCAATTTTGACAGCTGTCATCATTATTATTATTATTATTATTATTATTAATTATTATTATTATTATTATTAATTATATTATTATTATTAATAATTATTATTATTATTAAGCGCCCTGCGCTGCCTAAACGAAACAGTAGGCCCAGGCATACATTTTCGCCGCGCCGTAGAGAGGGGATAGCTGTCTACTCTCCATCCGTCTTACGCTTTTTCGATCAGGGTCACGTGGTCACGTGTCCTGACGCGAGTTTAAGATTTTATACCCATCACAGAACAATTTCCCAAAGTGCTCAACGCCGCTAAAGAAGTTTTCACTTCAAAAACAGGTTTTTAACTACGAGTGCGCTTCAATCTTTAATAACTTTTGTAAAATTGCCTCATTAGTCTAGTGACATAATAATTTTTTCCAAATCTAAACTCCTCCTAGACAGTAGACTAAAATCGGTTGGGTCAGGTGAGAAACTCATGCGAACGCAGGTTAACAGATTACGTCAGGCGCACGGACAACGGCTAATAGCTACCACATGTCCTGCTCAAATATCGTGTAATTTGGGTAAACGCTAAGGGACAGTGTGCATTCTGTGTGACGAATCTGCGTTACCTCACACGGTATATAATTGATAACTGGAAACACTATCACAACGATGTTAGCATAGGGGACGGTATTAATCTGAGGCTGATGAGGTCCGTGGTCGAGCGAGCCAATACCCAATAATAGTTCTAACTCACGTCTAGCCCTTTATAAGGTAAAGGGAATATATTTCCCACCATTTTTTTTCACCTTAAAAATTTAATAATTTGTTCCTGTTAGGTATTCTATGATTGTACAGAGCTTATTTAAAGACTTATCAATCACTCATTAAATATTTAAAAAAAACACAAAAAAAGTAAAAAAAAAAACTTAAAATTTATTTTCTACCAATTATACCTATGCCAATTTGCCCTTATTTTCCGATTGCCAGATCGTTCTGCCTTATAGTTCTCGGCTAGAGGGCCTAGACGAAATTGCTTATCAGTGAAAACGATGGTGAAAATACAAAAAAAAAGATTGATTTATTTTAATCACAAACGTAATGAAAATATAAAAATAATAAGTATAAAAGCTATCGAAAAGTTCATGTCAATCCTGTTGAAAGTCGTAAGTGATTTTAAAAACTATCGCCAGTAGTGTAGGGTTTCAGAACTGTACATTAATACTAGCAATTATGAAGATCATCATTACGTGACGCACGCTCACACTTTCAGTTTTAATACTAATATTCGTGTCGTTCTGTGTAATTGGCGAAAACATAACGCCAATTATACGCATTGTCAGCTGCGAAGCTACCTTTTATAAAATAAATGCATCCTACTTGAAGCAGGAGCCGACGCGTTATTTGCGGCACACAGGCTCACTCAATAATTTAAATCGGATGCGTTGTCACGTCGTAAATGATCGGATATTCCCTGTTGGCTCTATTCAGTTCGACACGCCGATTTATTAACTTACTCCGGCGCGAAACGTCGATAGTTTGAAGCACTCGTTTATAAACTAGATATTTAAATGGTCCGTCAATTTGTTTGCAATATATCTACCACAGCTAAAAAGGTGAAGTTTTACTGGTTTAAAAATTAAAGGGAGTTTCCTATATCTTTTAGTCCTGACTAATTAAGTATACTGAATGCATACGATGTTGAGTTGCTCAATATACCTAAGTTGAGTTTGTCTTGCAGTATCTACCTACGTCCACCCCAATATCTTGGGCAATCTGCCACGCTTCACTCAGCTAACGAGCTAACAAGGGGAACCGAAGTCGAAACCGGAGGTGTCAAATCAATCGGAAGTTCCGACCTATCGGAATCGGAGTCGAAGCTCCGTAAATTCCCTACTACAGATGTTCCTAATGATACAAGAGAACTGTTGATACGTTACAATCTGTTTTAAAATGATTTGATGAGCATGGGAGATGAAATGGGCGTAAACAAATAGAGAAAATAAAAATTCCTTCCGTATCTGGATTGCGGGCAGTTTCACCTCACTAAAAAAAGATATCCGAATGCACAACCGCACTATTTGTAATTAATCAATCAAGCTGGCCAATCTACAATATTTTTGAAGTATCCCGATACAATATTTTCGAAAGTAATGACTGGTTATCGTAGGTAGATAGTTCCTGTATGCTACGCTATTGTGTTTATGTCACTTTAGGTATGTATGCTACCCCATTGCTAATAGATCACGACCGCATGTAATTAGTGCTAGTGTCGGTTTCAAAATATGATGACAAACCGAAATATCAGCTGGAGATTATTTCTGAATTATGCTGAAAATTATTTATTCACGATGATTGGATTTGTTTGATGAGGACGAAATCTAGAATAAAACGTAAATCAATTCAACTGTTTTTTTATTATTTTTTATTTAATGTTTAGTGAATTTTTTCGATCGAATTTAAACTATCAATATTAGACTAACTAGATTGATCATATAATTTGTGCGCCGATTCACTAGTTATGTCAGGGTTTTAAGTTTCATAATTAATGTCTTTTCGAACGCGATTTGCCACTTGCGCGTGTGTCCAATCGCGTTCAGTGTCTACTAATTAAAAATGCATTCAAAAACTTTGTGATTATTCAACAAACTAAATTGTTTGCAGTAATTTCGAAGCCTGGTTTATGTACATCCGCGAATATTCCGATTTAATTAGAAACACGATCTTCAACTATACGTATGATGAGGGTACATTCGTGGAACGAACGGTATAATTACTGAAATTCAGAATAAAACACTACCATAATTTCAGCTTTTGCCTAAATCACGAGTAAACTACTGCTAAACCAGAGACGAAAGGTTCGCAGACCATTAGACGGAATTATGGTGTTATTATTTTTAATTGGTTTAAATGTGTAAGTACTGAAATAGTAACAAAACAAAAGATTTATGACTACGAATACGTTCAAAACGTGCACTAACTACAAATGAACTGAAACTATTGTGGTCATAATATTTCGGATTGCATAGAATCTTATTGCTTTATTCTCACCGAGTTTTTGTATATACGTATAGACGCCAGTACATTAACCTACCACTATGACAGATTATATAGTAGCTTGACGTCTGTAGGTACCTATTTACGATGTCAATTCAATGATATTGTCAAAGATGAAATGCACCCCCTATCGTGCACGTTGCAATTAGAATGTTAATTGATTGAAGCGAATCCTGAATTTCTAATTAAGTAGGAACGTATGTATGGAAGGAATGTGTCTACATTAAGAATAAGGAATCATCATTCTCCTGCCCTTATCCCAATTTATTTGGAGTTCAGCGCAACAGGACACCTCCTTTCTAGCCATATCATACTTTTTTGGACGGGGGTTAAGAAGAGGTAGGAATAGGGAATGTCATTAAAACACCATCCTATCAAGCGAGACACGAGTCAACCAGTGTATTAAGGTTGATGTTCCAGGGTCGCCCGCGAAATTCAAATTTTCTTACGTTTTTAGCGATTTGCAGGCCAGTGCTAAGTTGTATGTTAGTGAAAATATGATTTGCGGGTGTAAGTCGTATGCAGTTACACAATTATAATCATCATTACAACTCTCCAAGTTCATGTAACTCTCAAGAATGACCTTAAGGTCATTCTTTGATGATTTTGATGATTATAATTCTGTAACTGCATACGTGTTACAGCCGCGAATCATATTATCACTAACATACAACCTAGCACTGGCCTGCAAATCGCTAAAAACGTAAGAAAATTTGAATTTCGCGGGCTACCGTGAACATCCACCTTAAACACGGAGCGACTGCAATACGACAGCAGGCATAACGGAACGGCGCGCAGTGGTTTCAGGTTATGTTCCAGACAATAAAGGTTTATAATACAAAAGCTGGTCCGTCGTCTAACTAACCGCAGCAAGTGGTAACTCCACCTCAAAAAGCTTCAGTTGATTCTAGCTCTGCGAACTGACGGATATAAACGGATTGATTGTAACCAACTGTCGGAACTGGATTAATTTTGATTGCTAATTGATTCCCGTGCCCTTATGCCAATAGCTTATGATAAATTTATTCATTGACTAAGTAGTTTATAATTTGACTGGATTTTAAGTGGTATCGATAACCGGTAGAGTATACGACAATTGCCTGTTAATCCGTGACTCGTGTTTGTTCTAGTTGCTGTGTGTAAGTTGTTTGTTTGAGTAATATTTGTTGGAGGATATCCACGTGCCGGTAACCGTCAGCACAGTCGGGTCGATAGAGGCCGGAAGGTTTAGTATCATCAAACTTCACCAACCGCTTGTGAAGTTTGATGTGAAGTGTCACTCTCTACGCATTATCTCGCATTTAAACTAGTTTAGAATCACTATAAGTACCGTCATTGATTCTGATTTCTAAAAATAAATGTCTAGATGAGTGATCTTGAACCCCTAGCTTGCAGCTTTGACTACTCAGGTGGAATTATCCTTTGTGAAGAATATCTCAGAAGTCTTACAGCCTCGTTCAATCCATTCGCCGTTACGCGGGCCATGATAGCTACATTCTTAGGCTGAGTTGCACCGAAAAAGTCGTTAAAGTTAAAGTTTTTGTCAAATTTGACAGTACTGTATGGGGTATAGAAAAATTATATAAACAAATTTTTTTTTGCAAACATTCAAACAAAGTAAGTACCTATTATATTTATTGCTCTGTCTATAGCACGTATTATTTTTTAGTTAAACAATTACCTACGATGAATATCCTTGTTACGCCTTAAGCAATGCAATCGTATAGTCAACCACCAACCTACGTTTTTAGAGACTCGAAATCTTGGCAAGAAACATTCGTCGTTCCATGTGGAAAAACGATCGGCTCTGGTAATCACACTTTTCTTTCATCGCTTTTGTCATCAGAACTGGTTTCTGCGAGTATTTCTTGGAGCAGGGACATGATGTCTAAAGGTTATATTCAACGCGTTTGTCAATAAAATTGACAGACAATTTAACACAAACTATAACACTAACCAGCGGAAAATGAGCGGTTGCAGTTACTGTTAAAGTTATGACGTCATTTAACTATTTGTCAAATCGCGCAACTCATTGTTGGCATAACCGATACAAAACTGAAGTTTTGATGTTTGTTTGACGTGCCATTTGACACAAACTTTAACTTTAACTACTTTTTTGATGCAACTCAGCCTTAGTCGTTACTTTGCTAGGCGCTTCGAAATTCGTACGCGCAAATTTTCACATTCCGATGATATGGATATCAAATAAAAATGTTTGCTGAAAAGATTGCTAAGAATATTTAATATGACGTCACACAAGACTGTGTTTTAGTTTTGAGAGCGTTACGGTGTTCATAAAAATGACGCGAAACGCCTATGTGTATTTAAGAACTTCAATTGTATCTCGAAAATTCAATTGTATTTTGAAAATTCAATTGTATCTTGAAAATTCAATAAAACACTTTAATTCATCTAATTTTACTCACAAAAGTTATATAACCTTAACTCACTTTAATTTTTAATTAATTTAAGATTTTTTAAATTTTTAATTAATTTAAGATTTTTTATTTAGTGTGCATAACTTGTAATCAAATATATTTTTTTATGTTACAGTCGTGAATGTTATGATACGTTTTAGGTTAAACAGGCTATAAGAACTGACCTATAGTTTCATCGCAGGGCTGGCTTAACGGCCGACGCGACGGTGAGGTCTTCTGCTGCGGGTGGTGGTGGGGCTGCAGTTTGAGCACGTGTGCGGGCACGGCACCTTCCACCGGTGGCTCACCGGGCACGCGCACGACCCACCAGTCAGCGCGCGCTTGCCACGGTTCAACCACTTCCACTTGCTGTCCTTTAGACACTGATAGTTCTCCAGCGCCTGAAGCGTTGTGTTCAGCTAACACCCACGTCATTTCTGGACCGGCCTGAACAAAGATAAAGAATAGATTAGCTACTAGAAAGAGTAGCGTAATTCATGGATGCCAGATATCATGAAAAAATATTTTTGATGGTTTTTCATTGAATGGCAATGGTAACGCATTGTAGTGGAAAATATATAATATAAGCATCTACGCATCAAGATTGTCTTCATGAAAATTATCTTAGACTACAGGTTATTTAAATATTTGCAACGTTATACTGGAAGCCGACTCAAACCAGTTGGGAAGTGGTTAGGCGTAACTGGAAAAAGGGATAGGATAAAAAACAACCGACTTTAAAAAACACCAACAAGTAATTAAATTAAAAATTAAAAAAAAACCCCAACTAAATAAAGATAAAACATTGGTTCTCCACTTTTACTCCCTTTAAATCAAAGTTTGACCAAGTTTAAAGGGAGTAAAAGTCAAAAAACTATTTTCAAGCTTTTTTGTTTGAATTTCATTAGTTTATATTCCTCATTCCCTTTCAATATAGTGTACATTATTCTACAAATCAATTCCTTTCATTTTTTTGCAACCCATATTGAGGGAGTTGTAAAAACAAACGTAATTTGTCATTTTGTGATGGCGGCCATCTTGGATTTGAAATTTGTTTTAGTGTATAGTATTCTACTAATCAAGCCCTTTCATTTGATACCCATATTGATGTGTTGTGAAAAATATGTACCTAATACGCCATTTTGTGATTGCGGCCATCTTGGATTTGAAATGTGTTATAGTGTATAGTATTCTACTAATCAAGCCCTTTCATTTGATACCCATATTGGTAGGAGTTGTGAACAAATATGTACTCCGCCATTTTGTGGCGGCGGCGGCGGCCATTTTGGATCGATGTTTTTCAAAATTCAAACATAGCTAAGAACACTCTCGACTAATTCACCTTTCAAACAAAAAAACAAATCAAAATCGGATGATGCGTTCGAGAGCTACGATGCCACAGACAGATACACAGACACGTCAATCTTATAACACCCCGTCGTTTTTGCCTCGGGGGTTAAAAAGAGAAAAATAAACTTCATAAGAAAAAATCAGCTTCTGAAGTCGATGACATTTGTTTGTTTGATTTGGTTTTTTTGAAGTTTTTTCATTTGTAGTTGTTATATCTTATAGAAATATTTACTTTGAAACCTAACCCTTAACCTTCAAGATTCCCTTATTATTGCTTTCACCTCCTAACCATTGAGGAGTAGTACCTTCCATCATAAGCTCATCAACATGAAGTGATGACTGCCAGATGCGAATACTTGTATATCGTCAGAAATATAACCTCCTCCTTTTTTGAAGTCGGTTAAAAAGCACGAAACACGTAATACGTGCCTACGAAATTTGAGGGTTGCTATTATTTATCTATTATATTTCTATAGATGCAATAGATGCGTTACTCCCTTGATCGAAGGTTAGGTACTCCAGAGCCGAGCCAACCACAGGCACTTTAGAAGCTGAGCAATCATAGTCAAAACATTGATTGAGTCATGATTCCCAGATGTACCTACTTGCTGCACTTCGAAATGCGTCAAACTTAAATTTAAAGTGGTGGAGAGTTCCTTAAGAGTAGGTACTGGGGCAGGATCGATTTCGGCTCAATACGAGTTTACAGATAACAGAGTTCGCCGATAGGAGATAAAGTCCACTGTCGACAACAATACGGACACTGATAAGGCAATATATTTAGATAAGGTTTCTAGTGGTTTCAGTAACTGTCCTATATTATGTTCGAGTGTAACGTTGGTGGTCAAACACTCACTCGAATTACAAAACATAATAAAAGGAAAATATAGTTGTTGATATGAAAATCTGTGTAAAATTTCGAGAGCGTTAGTCCATTTGAATGAGTCATACATTCCGAAACGTATTACGAAAGCGCTCGTCAGATAGACAAATACACAAATTGATGTGTCGCTTCCGCGGCCGTCGCTCGCTTGCCATATGGATGAGCCGAGGGTCAGGGAAATCTGCGGTTCATAACAAATTGCTTTTAATGTAACTAGCTATATTGACCTCGGCCTCGTGTTTGTCTATCGAACGGTAAACACTCACAGTGGACCCCAGGTATCAGGTAAAAAAAGGTATCATTGTCCAGGGATAAATAAAAATTAAATGCGACAGCGGGCGTTTATGTATCGGACTGTCTTGAGTTTTGTCAGTAACGTATTTGTTTAATGTTCTAAGCAGTAACAAACAAAACGAGTTTTTAATTCGAAACCATTATTATTTGAACCACGAATCCGCGCGGCACAGGTGATACACCCAAGTACCAACGACGTGCTTGCTACAGCGAAACATTTTAATAAAAGTTGATCGATTTGTGGAGGCCCGCCCTACATTATCATTTGCCTACGATCACGTCATGGGGCCTCTTCCTTTTATTCAAGTTCGATAGCCAAAAATATCAGATTGGGAGTTTCACGTTTCTTAACATTTTTTTTTCTTTTGATTATAAAAGGGTCGAGTTTCGATTTTCTTCTATGGATATATGATGCGAATACAAGATAAAAGAAACTGGAACTATAGAATTATTTTCTTTAACGATCGGCAGAATTGATGTGCACTACATATAACATGACTACATGAGCACGATAAGTATAGACGTCATATTTACTTTAAAACATAATTGACAGCCAATGTTCAGAAATGAGTTCACAATGTCCATTACTTGATTAAGGTACCGCAAGAAATAACTTATGAATATGAAAACAAGCAATCCTGAAGAGAGTAATCGACTTGAGTGTTTTACGATATAGAAAAATTATACTACTTAAGAAAGTTTATTTTGCTTCGAAACCGTCTCATGAACTTTGTAGTATTCACGAATAATAAAAGCAATTTCGTGTAGAGTGGAAAAGATAAAAGGAATAAGATTACCTATTGCAACATATTCAAGACTTTATTTAAGATAGGGTCTTTTAACGATCGAGTACCGAAGTTATTTCCATTGTATCCGTATAGTTCTACTGTTCAGTTCAACTAGTAGGACTAAACGGAGAAAAAAATCCATTTAGTTCTACTATCTGCTGTATGAATTTTAATTGAACTAAACGGACATAAAAGTTCTTTTAGTACTACTAATTTCCGGAATTATGTCCAACTGGTTGGACCACGGGGATAGGATGATCGTGTAAAACAAACATACATGCAACGCATGTTGTACTCCATGACGCGCGCTCGCTTCGCTCGCATATTACATAACACTATTGTCTTCTGTCCCCGAAGTGCCGGGCCTCCGCCGGCCTCCTTCGTCGGCCTACGGCCCGGTGCCCATGCCGCCCATAAAGGATACTGTCGCGAGACGGTCGTATTATAATTTTGGTTAAAAGAGGAGGTAGTAATTGCATTGCACTTCAGCATTAATAGATTACCTTTTCCTGTTTATTACCAGTAGTTGTTCCATAGATCATACATTCAATTCCCAGAAGTACAACTAGTTGGACCAAGGAAAGAACAACTCACTGTAATTGAACCATTGGTAAAGATATTTCCCCATAGAACAACCAGTTGAACCCAGTTGAACCATGGGTAAATTTACTTCTCCGTAGTACAACCCATTGTATCCGTATAGTTCTAATACAATGGAAATTAGTAGTACTAAAAGAACTTTTTTGTCCGTTTAGTTCAATTAAAATTCATACAGCAGATAGTAGAACTAAATGGATTTTTTTCTCCGTTTAGTCCTACTAGTTGAACTGAACAGTAGAACTATACGGATACAAGTGTTATTTCGAGTAGCAAATTATAATTACAAGTTCCAAGACTAGAAAAATATTACAGACACGGGAACAACATGTTTTTTTGGGACAAACCTGCCATGCTTTACCTACCAATCTTACTCCTTAAAGCTAGAATTAACATAGGCGATGAGTTCCAGAAAATAAAACAAAATTATTTTGAAAGAACACCTCCTGGAATAAGAAAATTAAACACAAACGGACCTACAACACTTAATTAAAAAACCAATTAATCCTAAAACACTACAGGCATGTGAAAAGTGGAAATAGAAATAAACAACTTAAAGGGAAATTCGTTGCTTTGATAAACAATTAATAATATAGAGAGGAAATGCGTTATGAAGAGCCAACAGACGATAAAACCGAGCATTCACTACACCTGGCTTTGTCAGGTAGAGACTTGACAAAGGTATTACAGTCATTGAGTGATTGGATAATCTTTTCATGTTCGATGTAAAAATGAAAACAGGATGTGTATTAACATAAGCATCTGTTTCCAACTGATAATTTTGACATGATCGTGCATACTAATGATAAGTGCAATTGTAAATTAAGTTATAAATTAATTAATTTATCTTCTGAACCAGAACTGAGCTACTAGTTTGGTGCTTTCGGTAGCGTCCTGAGTTCCTGTAGTGAACAACCAACGCGCGCGGTTTGGAAGTGGTCACAGCCTCTTATAGATGTTTATATATATATATTTTAATTTTAAGAAAACTTACATTTCGGTAGTCAAATTAATATGTAGAAGAAGGCCAATTACAAACTTTCTAAAAATTAAAAAAATAGCATAAGTTGAAAACTTAGGATAGTCTTCCAAGTGTAACCCCAAACAACCTGTTAGTTACATTATCTTCTGAATACTTTCCAGGTAAACGTTAAGAACTTCTGGTTTGCTGGTTGACAAGCTAAATAAGGATACAACACGATGAAGATGTGAGGCTGTGCTCGGGAAATGGTCAACTAACTGAGAATTATGTGTGTGCACATCATCGTGTACGTGACTGAAAACAAATAGTTTTCAGCCCGTGGAAATATAAATTAATAAAGTTAAACCGAATAAAACACTTGCTACACACTCGCCCCTTAATTGCGCCATTGATCCTTACACGTAACTTCTTGCTAAATTGTTTACCTTTTGTTCGGTCGGTAGGAAGACCGGAAAATTGTAAAAAACGGAATTTCGCGGGCTACTTTGTCGTATTCACCTTATGGATGGGTATTATAATTTATGTATAACTACTATTTATAACGGGACGGCGCGGCGGCGGGGGGAGACTAGTAAAAAGACGTCTTTCTGTTGGTAAACTGTTTTTTTGTTCCTTATTTTTTTAGCCTATCACGTGTCCTACGCTGAGCAAAAGTCTGAAAATACAGAGTTTTCCTGAAAATTTCTCTGTCCTGTGGTAAGTATCAGGCTATGTTCACCCCGCAAACAAGATGTGATCGTCACGCGACTTTCGCCATAGCAGTGATTGTTTATAACAAAAAATATCTTGTTGATGCATATTTTTATTACATATAAATTTGGGTTTTAAACTCGCAATACATAAAGATTATGTTTAATGGTAGTAAGAGAAACATAACCCTTGGCAGTCGGGTATAATCTGGCATTACACCGTTATGACGATCTAAACACATTAAGAGTCAGTAAAAAGTTTATTTCCCTATAAACGTGTTACGTTTGCGATTGTTGTTTCAATAATATGTATAATTTGTAAGTTTTTTCTAAACTTTTGTTATGTTCCACAGCTATTATCAAGCGCTAAAATTGAAGTGACACAAAATATTGCCAATTTCAAAGAGAAAACGGTAGATTTTCCATTTCATATTTCATTTCCTTCTTTTTATTGAAGGAATGGAAAAGCTCAACGTACTAGTATCAACTATTCCGTTGTGTGGAACTAAGTAACGAGGTAACAGCATGAATATTTCTAAGAAGAGGTGTATTAAGATTTTTATCTTATTGATAGGAAAGTAGAGTTCAAATTGTACAGTCACATACACATCGAAATGACTCCTTGTTAGAGTTCTGTATTATTATGGTAAAAAGCGATATAACATTCACGGCAATTATTGTGTAAATTGTACAAACCATGATACGTATAATAAGATGGTTTATATGCCACAAACGAATTAAAAAAGACAAGCTAAACCTATCATCGTTGTACAGTGAAGTTTAATATCTGTCTCTCCCTAGGGCGGGTATCACGGCGGCGGCAGTAATTGCTCATGATATTTAAGTATAGAGTCGCAAATTGATATTCCCTGTCACATTTTCGAAGTTGACTATGACTTGCTTTTCTGTTTAAATCAAACACGCGAAGAAACAGAAATATACGTACACTGGTTAAATATTCAGGCTTCTAAAAGCTATGTGAATAAGATCAAATAGGATGACAGTGTGTGATATATGTCTATGTCATTGTTTATCCAACAATCATATAATTTGTTATTCAGTATTGTCTAAAGCTCTGTCATACGAAAGCTTTAGACGATATTAATAATAAATATTACAAATGGATAAGTCAAATATGTCGAGTTAAAAATAATAATAGTTCGCCATCTTCTACGAGGTCTACCGCGTCCCCTTTTAACTGTGAGGGCTCCAAAGCAAATAGTAACAATATTTCTAACAAATATCATCATAGCATTTTAATGAAAAACATTACTGCTGCAATTTCACGGCAAAGTCCCACCACTCAAAAGCTAGATAAACTAAATCTCATTCAAACCGTTGTTTTCGTTGAAATCACTTTTTAGTTTGAAGTCGGACCTTTCAGGATTGCTTTATTCAGTACGCTGTATAGGTAGGTATAGGTACTTATGCTTTAATTAAATAATCGATATCGTTAACGTTTCATACTCTGAAGGTGCTAATGTTATAAGTAAACTTAGCGGCAGTCAATGTGAGAACGAGTACCCGTTCTAGTCAAAGTATTATGATTATAAATTTATTTAATGGTGACGACAATGTGCTCTCGTCTACACGAAGCTACTACAAGCTTTCAGGAATAGCTCGATTACAGTACTATGATTTTAAATTCATTTTCAATAGAAAACTGCTCAGTAACTGCCGTACTCAGAGATATTAAATGATTACCCCAGCCATCACTTAGTAAAGATTTTGACACTTTACTGAAGGTACATTACACGTCTCTGAGTGCGGCAGTTAGTCTCTTGCCGCTTAATCAGTACTTATCGATATAAAAATAAACAAGCAACAGCATGACATTGCCTCGATGCGTTCACTTAATTTATTATAATGTTATTGCAATAATAGCAAAAAAGTTGTGTATGCAGATAAACTTACACTAATTGGCGATTATAAGTGAATGTGAAGCCGCAGAACTAGGTCGACCACAGCTCGTATATAAGCATTTATCTTTTTTGAAAATGTAAACTCTAGATTACAGCTGTGGTGGCGGTCCCTACTTACGATCAATCGTCATCGTGTGGGTTCGAATCCCGTCAGGCGCATTGCTTTGTTTATTTTATCACCACTGCTAGAGAGTTTTCATTATTTTATCTTTCTAGAATTCTGAATAAAGATTTATTATTATTATATTAACTTTAAACAAATTAGGCCTATTTACTTCATACCGATCGTACTTAATCAAATTAATGGTTTATCCCGCCTGACTAGTATAAAAATAACATTGTCATTTTAAAATAGATTACCAGTTATTAGTTCACGCCATTTTGGTGAACTTTTCAATAAAATAAAATAAACATACATTAATCAACGATGAACTTAACTAAATATATAAACTAAACTAACCTAAACACAAACTAACTATAAAAGGGCATCGAAAAACTCCTCCTCAACTTTAATCAAACATAAATCTCATTTCAGCTACCCACGTTTAACAACGCCCGCCTACTCGTTAAGAACTTTACGCTTAGGGACGCATTTGCAAATCTGACGAAAACAAGCAGTTTTTCAGTACATTGTGCGGTCAAATGAAACTAAACCAAATTTTTATTCGATAATGTTACCGTAAAAGCTACCCGTAGCCCGTAGCGTCCTAACTTAAAATACTAGTAATGCTGTTACTGCACCAGTATTCAGTTTAGATTTGTGTCAAAACACGGACCAAGATTGAGATGCGCTAAATTGAGGGTACTATTTGAAATTGTCACGATTTATATAGCATCACTTGGGTTTGGTTTGATCCTCAATCGAACTCAGTTGATATCCAATTTGTTGGTATAGATTTAGACAGGATGAATTTAAACCTTAGCACTAATTGGCTATTTTACTACTGTTATTAATTCACGAAAATGTAATGTTATTTCAAAGAACTAACAGAAATAACACGATGTGTGAATAAAGTAATAAAAAACTTTTTAACAAAAAATAAAACCGACTTCAAAAAAAAAGTCAAAAATAAATCAGTTTCTGAAGTCGGTGACTTTTGTTTGTTTGATTTCATTTTTTTGTCACCGACTTCAGAATCTGATTTATTTTTGACTTTTTAGTGGTTCACCTAATGTAGACAATGTAGTATTTTTTTTAAGTTTTGTAGATTTTTCAAAAACCGCTTGTCCGATTTCGATAAAAAAATTATGGGACCATTTGGGAAGTACACCCTTTCCCACAAAAAAAGAATTTTTCGAATCGGTTAGCAAGTGACGGAGTTCTGCCCGAACAAACATAAAAAAAAAACAAACATCCGAATTGAGAACCTCCTTCTTTTTTTAGAAGTCGGTTAAAAACGACAAAAAAATGAAGCCATTTTTTGATCGATTTTATTACTTTTAAGTACATCTCTCATATTCGGCAAGTAGGTCCTTATTACCCCCAAATGGGGCTTGTAGGTGACCAATTAGCGCTCTAGGGTAATAATGTAGCAAGAAAACCCCTACGGCGGTTAGTAATTAAAAAAAAAACACTTCACTCTTTCAAAAAGTTCGCGTACACATCTAACCATCATACTGGCAATAGACATCATGCATTCAGCCCAATGACAAAAGAGGTCGCTTCGCTATTCAGCCTTGTCTTCGTATGAGTATAACGCCTCCCCCACACAGGAGCGTTTTTGTGTTTCTGCGTTTTCGCGTTTCACGCCAAAACGCGCCTGTGTGGGGGAGGCTTAATAGTCATTTATTTTAAATATCGAACGGCGAAGATCAATTTCGTTCTTGAAAATAAAAAATAAAAAAAGAGATAAAAAAGGCGGTAATAGAAAACTTTTACTTTAAATATGGTTTGTTTTTGGGATTTTTTTATAATTACGTGCTAATTAGGAAAACACATGAGTTCTGCAAGTGATGAAGATATAAGCTGCACTTCCGATTCAATGAAAATGGAAGCTGAAGCAGCAATTAACAATATTTTGCCTGAAAGTTCTAAAGAGAGATATTTGAAAACTTTATTCTTGAATGCCGGTTTTTTTCTTCTTACCTCATAATCGAGATGTAAAGCAGAGTAGTTAGCTCGGGTGTAAGCATCAATTGCACCCTCGAACTATTGGCGCCCTCGCTGCGCTCGTGCGCCTAAATATCTCGGGCTGCAATTGATGACTTACAGCCCTTGGCTACTAATCTACTATTACTTACGTGTGGTAGATTTGATTATTAAATGTAATTGTTTTTGAAGATAGTAAGCTCCTCAGAAATGTTGTTTTCTCTGCAAATATTGTATTTTTGTTATTTTGAAATGAAAACTCATTACCCTTCCATTTGGCTTCGCCGTAGTCAGGTAAAAATAGATCACTTACTTAATTATTTACTTGATCCTTAAAAGCATCATATTTATTAGTTTTAAGCTACAATATTAATATCTGAACCTACAGAACTACGAAGTAATTTCAGACAACTATAATATTTTGGTATCAATCACAGTTACCCTTTATTTAGTGTCGTAGTAAAATTAATCTTTAAATAAATTGTTAATTGATTTTGGAATCACTAGATAAACTAGAAAATCCTACGTAAAAGCGAAAATAATATGGCAATTGACTGAATTAGTTATTTACTTGGTGCGATGTAGATATTGATATTTTCCGTATTACGAAAAGAAAAAGATTGTACCTAAGTCAACTGATCATAACAATTTTCGTTAGGTTGTGCATAATTTTGTGTAATTTGTTTTCTGCAGCCGTAGATGTATTCGGCCAGCATCTAATTTTTCTTGAGTCTTTTTTTCTTCAACTCTGAGAGTTGGGGTCAGAATGAATGCGAAGCCCTTTTGCGACGTACAAAACTCTTGGCGAACGAGACCAAGTAGAGAGTACTTGATTTGTGTACTTCACGAAGTATGTAGGTAAAAAATAAGGCCTGTATCGTATTGTAAGGTTTTCAGTAACCGGCGAGGTGTAAAAATCATATTATTGTTATTTTGCCATGCGTACTTTTCACATTATTCCACCATTGCTTGTTCACGAGATGGTGCGTCTCATATCTCATTCTACTTTCGCGAAACCAGGATGTAACTCTTGACTTTGTATCAAATATTGTTGTGGTACCTAATCTAACGTTGTGTTTAACCTGTTTATTACAACAAACAGAATAAGATCTCAATGATTTAGATAAACATTAGGCAGTAACTTGCTTGGATACCTACCTGTTTAAAAATAAATTCGGAAGCTTTCAAGTTGTTGTTGAGTTGAGTTCCGAGAAAGGTACGGTAGAACGAGAGTTCTCGATACGGCGGGCGTTAAAGAAAACGTCTTGAAGCAACAAAACAAAGCAAAACATGCAGGAGTTATCGTATCGAATTTGTAAAGTAACCTCGTACGGTACCTACGTCGTTCCAACCTATTAGCAATTTTAATCGTCCTTCATTCAATTGCTCCTTCAGGTCATACACAGTACCTAGACTGACTGTAGTCACGATTGCATTGCAACTTCTAGGTAAGTCATATTTCGTAATAGATTCCAAAATACTATGTTTAGAAGTTCAGTAGGATAGTTAATCACTAGGTTTATTATTCATACGGATATTCATAACTGCACCTAAGTCTACATAGTAGTGATTCTAACATATATCCGATTCGTGTAGTGATATCGTCACATACATATCGGATTCCTTAAATCGTTAGATTTATTAGCGAAATGCAGATTGCTCGCCCCCTATTATATGGGACTTAAACATAACTATGGCAAAATGTGGGTGTACCTAAGTACTCCACTGCCAAACCCTTCGGGGATAACAGGCGTGATGTTAAGTTATGCAGATTGCTCTCTCAAGTACATTCCGATTGATATGTGATTCTAGTAATTAATAATTCAATTAGCTAAAATATTCATGGCATGTGTCTCTTACTATATTATGGCGGTTTGTTGAACATATTATTATGCCTGACTGGATGAACGTGGACGTGGCGTTAATAGTATGTTAGGATCGTATAGCAGAGTCTATCGTCCCCGTCATTATATAAGACAGTCCCTTGGCTACTTTTAACTATTTTTTATATTATTAAAATAGTAGATAGACTCATCGTTCAGATGTTGGCAATTACAGAGCTGGAGTAAAAACAAATAAGTAACGCCCGAATACTCGAACGTCACTCAATTATAAGTGGCCCTCAAAACTCGTACTATCTCTGTCACTCTGCGTTAAAGTAACAAAGACAGCACGAGATTTAAGTGCAACTTAAAATTGAGTGACGTTCGAGTATTCGGGCGTAAGTCATTTTGTTTTTACTCCAGCTCTGTAATCATCATCGCCATTAAATCCCGATTGCTTATCCCCTGAAAGTGTTTAATTGCTTTGTTTCAGGCGTTACTGCGTCATGTAACGGGGTGTGTTTACTTGAATATGTTACGGTTAAACAATGAAGGGAATCCGCTGAATGTGTTAAACACAGGATCGACCACCGAAGCGACTCTTGGGCGAGGCTTATGCTCAGCATTGGACGTCATCCCGTTTTTTTTTTATTCAATCTACAATCAGTCTTTGTAGACTTTTATAAGATTTGTTGTGGATTAAGATAACATATTAAGTGCCAAAATCAACATTGTGGATACTCTATTAAGGGGCATCATACATTAGATGGCAGTTGGGTGAAAGAATGTTTGAGGCTTTAGTCGAACATGATTTGCTCAAGCAAGCTCAGCAAGCTCCAATTTACATATCCGAAGCGTTAACAAGCAAAGGTCGTCGCCTATTTTTCGTCGCAAGAGACGTAGCGAAGACCAAGGAGTACAAATTCTGTTGGACTGCAAACGGCAAAATTTATCTCCGCAAAGACATCGAAGCTCCTCGTATTGAAGTTAAAGACGAATTTCAACTAGCTACTCTGCGAAACCACATTTGACTAGGGTCAGTTTTGTGTTTATGGTTATTTTTAGTTTATCGTATCTTACTTTTAGTTTTTACTTTACTAATTTGCTTAGTTTTTTATTTATTTTTTCTTGTATTTTTTTATTTTTGCTTAATTTGTTGCTCAAAAAACGACTTACTTTTCTGTTTTTATGTTGCTCATCAGATTGTGTGGTGTATTACACCTGCTAAATATATAATAATTTTAAACCCTTCTATAGTATGGACGCAGTTACTTACCATATTAAAAATTATTCCATGTCATATGATTATTAAAAAAATGCATTTTCTGATCAAGTCACCAGAAATTTTAAAACAAAATTCGATTCCACAATTAATAATAATTTAGTACTTAATATTGACAATTTATCTGCTGGCCCATCATTTTTATGTGATCCAGAATCATGTACATCTTTCTTGCCATCCAATCTCACAACCAAAAACCATTTAAAAATTTTAACCCAAAATATTAGAAGTATCACAAAAAACTTTTGCCAATTTGAAGTCCTTTTATCTAGGCTACAAATATCATGTGAAATACTTATTCTGACAGAATCGTGGAATTCAAAAGCAGCAAACATGCCATGCTTAAAAAACTACGAGACCCACTACACAAAAAATAATCGTAATCAAAACGATGGTATTGTAGCATACACAAGAGAAGGTCTAAACTGTTCAGTTGCAGAAATACCCTTAACTGATGCTACCTGTCTAGTTATACAGATTGACTCGGACATTGTCGTTATAGGTATCTACAGGTCACCATCATATTCAAATATAGATAACTTTATAACGTCTTTGGATAGCCTTCTAAACACCTACAGAAATCACAAAAATATAATAATTACGGGTGATTTAAACATAGATGTGAAACCTAATAACGAAGATCGTAATTCGACGGATTACCTCAATTTGCTAGCCAGCCATGGGTTCTTGCCTGGCCATTTATACCCAACAAGAGAAAATAATTGCATAGATCACGCTATGGTCAAGACAAAATACTCCACAACTACACTTATTCTGCAATCCCTCCTGACTGATCACTCTCCGGTACTTTCCTGTGTAGCACTAGACAGTCCAATTAAAAAATTAAAACAAATGACCATTAATAAAGTTAACTATGAGGCAATTCTTGCAGACCTAAATTTAGTAAATTTCAGTGATTTAATGGAATCACAAAATGCGCATTGGTCTTCAGAACAGTTACTTAACATTCTTCAGACATCCATTAATAAAAACACTCTAAAACTACTAATACCTAGAAGATTACGCTGCATCAAACCATGGATCACACCAGGTTTGGTTCGTTGCATTAGAAACCGTGACCGCATGCATCTAAGATCTAAAATTGAACCTAATAACGTAATTCTCGCTACAACGTATAGTAGATATAAAAACTATTGTAATAACTTGCTAAAACGTCTCAAACAGAATTTTCTTGCAAATGAACTTAACAAAAATGCAAAAAACCCTAAAATGACATGGAAAATAATCAACAACATTACCAACAGAAACACTAAAAAACCACCACCATTAGATCTGTTAAAAACAAAAAACACCCCAGAATTAGCTTTACAAGAAATTAACCTTTATTTTACTAACATAGCGAAACAATTAGCTTCAAAGATTATCCCGTGTTCTGAACAAATTGAAGAGTCTTCTATTCCGCCGGTAAACTCTATGGTCATGTTGGAGGCAACTGAGGAAGAGGTTGAGTCAATAATTATTAATTTAAAAACCGATAGCGCAATGGGTTGGGATGGCATTTCCACAAAAATAATAAAAATTACTAGGAATATTATTGTACCACTTTTAACTCGTATTGCAAACCTTTCAATACAGACTGGTGTCTTTCCTAATGTATTTAAAATATCCGTTGTCCATCCTATTCACAAGGCTGGAAGCAGAGACGGTGTCAGTAATTACCGCCCTATTTCAGTGTTGCCAGTGCTCTCTAAGATCTTGGAAAAAATTATTAATAAGAGACTACTGTTGTATCTCGAAAAACAACAAATTTTAGCCCAAAATCAGTTTGGTTTCAGAGCTGGCAGATCTACAGCACAGGCAGTCACAGAACTTACTAACTTCGTAGCTACTAAAATTGATGCCAAAAAGAAATGCATAGGAGTATTCTTAGACCTGGCTAAGGCATTTGACACTGTCTCTGTTCCCATACTAATCAACAAAATGGAAAGAATTGGTATTAGGGGTAAGGTACTAGATTTGTTTAAAGATTATTTAAATAATAGATCGCAAAGAGTTACAATAGATGGTCTTTATAGTCCTGACGCGCAAGTATCATTTGGTGTCCCGCAAGGAAGCGTTCTTGGCCCAACCCTTTTTCTAATTTATATTAATTGTTTATGTACCTTAGCTATTCAAAACTGTAAAATATTTACATTCGCTGATGACACGGCGTTAATATTTTATGGTAGTACATGGGATGAAGTAAGACATTACGCTGAAATAGGTCTTCATAAAACAGCCAAATGGCTCAGCCAAAATTTACTTACGCTTAACATATCAAAAACTAAATTCATAACTTTCGCTAATACGGAACAATCACTAAAAACGACACAAAATTTAAAAATTCAACTTCACTCTTGCCAAAGTTCGACCCATCAACACACATGCGACTGTGGCTATCTGGATAGGGTTAAAACAATTAAATATCTTGGTATTCTCCTTGATGAAAAATTCACGTGGTGTCCATATATTGATCTTCTAGCAGGGAGAACAAGAAAGTTGATATATGTATTTAAAAAACTAAGGCACGTGGCTGATACTAGTCTCCTTAAAACTGTTTATTTTGCCCTCGCACAATCAATCCTAGCCTACTGCATCACATCATGGGGTGGAGCGCGAAAAACCCATCTTATTAAACTTGAGCGAGCACAGCGAGCTTTACTTAAAGTTATGCATTTTAAGCCTTTCAGGTATCCTACAGTCGATCTGTACGCTGAGTGTGATGTTTTGGCTATTAGACAGCTATTCGTTAAAGAAACTGTAATACAACAACATCAAAAACTGAAATTTTTTGGTAAACCAACAATGACTTCAAGGCGCAATGATAGGGTGTGTGCTACGGTTCCATACAAAACAGCTTTTATCGAAAAATTTCAATGTTATCTTGGACCAATGCTGTATAACAAATTAAATAAAATTATAAAAATGTACCCTTTAAACCAACACTCATGCAAGAAGGCCCTAATATCCTGGCTTAAAACACAAAGCTATGAAAGCGTAGAAAACCTATTCACAATTTTAAAATAATTCCTAAAACCCGCCAGACTATTCTACCCAATTTCTGTCACTATATCTTCTTCCAAACCACAACGTTCTCGTATAAAATTAAAGAAAATCATTAAATTCTAGTATCACTGACTCATAATAGAATAATACATACATACAACATTAAATTCAATTCAATAACATTTGCATTTAGGTACTTCATTTAAATCGCTCACAATAAAAACACACAAAACAAAGTATAACCTCATTCCTCATTTTTTTCTAAAATTGCCTAAGTCCATACTCTTTGTTGTTTTTGTAACAAAAGTTGGGTGCAGGGTACTTCGAAAACAAAAGTAGTAAACGTTCATACATAGATCATAGGAATACTCAATAGCAAATATCTTATCTACCCACATTGTTTACTGAGCACATAACTTATTTAATTATAATATATTACTAATTTGCCTTGTAATGTTTAATCACACTATACTCATGATGATCTCTGATTATAAAACATTGGAAGCGACTAACGTCTAAGATACAGGCCCGGCCTAGTTTAGACGTTAGGATTCATTTTGATTTGTTTTTTACTTATTGTACTTGTAACAATATTGTGATAAGTGTAATTATGTATTTCATCTTTTTTCAATAAAGATTATTATTATTTGAAGGGTAAAAGTGTCCCGTCGGAGCTAACGCGGAGAAGAGATAACGCGGCCTCGGCGCAAGGGCGAGGAAGGAACATGGGTGGTTTTTTGTCAGTAGAAGTCTGACACTCTCTTCCGCTCTGCCCAAGAGCGGGAGGAGTTATTTGATGATTTCCCAACCCCCCAAAAAAAAAAGGCTTTAGTCGATTGACTTAGTGATGTAGAAGACCTTTTGCAAGTAGGGTGTTGCTCAAGTCTGATTTTGTACTTAAGGGGGCAGTTTCTCAATTCTTCTCTGGCTGTTATGACGTCATCCCGCTGATATGATGATGATGAAACAATGCAGCGGACTTCTTAGGTCCGTATTGGCTTAGGTTTGAAACTAGCTGTTAGACGTATCAGCACTCTGATTTACAAGTTTACGATTACTCATTGAAGGCTCAACTCGTAATTGTGCGATCACCATTTTTAACTGCATTTGCCAGCTATAATTATGACAAGGTCTTATGTATGGTTAAGGTTTTCTTCTTGTACGTATCACGTAGTGGTTTGAGAAACAGAGAGTTTCGGGTTCTGGCCAGTTTATCCGGTTACGAGTTCGGTCAGATGAATTATTTTGGTGATGGTGTTGATGTTTATATCATTTGAGGAGCTCGTGGCTTAAAAATAACTGCCACACAGGTCGGTCTTTAGGTTAAGCCGCGCTTGCCTAGGTTGGACTGTAGATGGGGGCCGCTTGTTGCATACCGAGTTTCCTGCGTGCCCCGGAAAGCACATTATGCTGTTGGTCCTGGCTCATGCCATATATAGATCTTTGGCAGTCGTTACAAGGTAGTCGGTGAACTGAAAGTCTGACAACCAGTATTTCGAAAGGGTATCGTATTATCCAGTATTAACGCTCCATGTACAATACTGGTATTCAGCTGCATCCGGTTAGACTGGAAGCCGACCCCAACATAGTTGGGAAAAGGCTAGGCAGATGATGATGTTTATTATCATTTCAAATTGTGTTCCAGCTTTTAATGTAGCTTGGTATCTGGAGCCATTGGGATACTGATAAGCTTCTTAGAGAGGAAACCATGGTTCTGGATTTCTAGTTTTTTTGTATAGTAATAGCTTACCCATTCCATGCAACGTGGTATGTTCCGTTAACTAACGTTACTGTCAAGGCATCAAAAAGAAAATGAATAACAGAGTATCGATTAACAGTTGGATAGTTGCGATCAGCATGAACCCTTCGGGATATTCTCGAGACAACAGCCCTCTACTCTCTAGGGGTCCACTGGCCATGTTTTACTACCCCTACGTACTCACAAGTAATCACAGATCTGTGTCACCTCGTAAAAGACGCACACTTTCGGACCGACTTACTGACGCGGCTTACTCGAAATCGATACTAATTTGAATTGTATTTTGGCAATTCGAGGCAAGCATGTGTTGTGTGCGAGAGTTGCGATTTAATAACATAATGTTGCTGTTGTGCCGGAGAGGCTTTACTCGAATATTTATGTAACATTACACACAACGGTAAGCTAAGCTGGCAATTTCAATTATTCACGTGTGCAGTAACACTAGAATAGTAATAATACAAATATATCTAGCTATATTGTATTTCCAAACCACAAAATTGGGATAAGTATTGTTGCCACGAGTAGAATTGACTTCACTATCGACGATTGGCTAACAAAATTGAAGTATGTATATTCGTATGTTGGCGACTGTTACTTATCTGTCGATAAAACGACACCGCGTCGATCTCGTTATCATTATGATCTCCTATGTGAAATCATTTGGGTTAGACGGAGTGCGCCTCTTCTTTGTTGAGTTTACCGGTTTACAAACTCGTTAATATTACGTCATCCGAAATGAAACCATTACGTGGATCCTTACCGAACGACTGTAATTTATTGGGTTTCAGCCAACGTTGTAGGTCTTTTTATTAAAACAGAATACACCTGCTGTAAAGTTGGCAGCGTTACTGTTTGATAACAAGCATACAATGTTTTGGTTCAAACACACATCGTATACATTATGCCTGAATTGACAGCAGCATTATCGTACTGTGCCGTTTATTCCTTTTCTTACATCACAAGCGTGTGCCCGACGGCATTTCCCAACGGGGGACGTTCTCCTATTCAAAATGTCGTCTAATTAACTCGTTTAGAGGCTTCATTTTCAAAACCCATCTTCAGCGCTCACTTTCGATAAATTTGTGTAAAGGTATGCTTCTAAACCCAGCTAGCTGTTTAGGCTGATCGTTAGTGTATAATAATAGGTGTATCATTAAATTAAATAGATTCTGCATCTTTTCAGTGTTCAGCTTAATTTTCTTATTTGATACAATTAGTCCAATTTCCGTTTCCAGTAAAGGCAATCAGAACACCGAGATCTACACTGAAGTCCGAATAAAGAAAAGAAGCAATTAATGTTTTCCCAAACTTCAGAATTGGCACTTTACGTTCATGGCTTTTATTAGCATTTGAACTGGAGGGTTCCGTTGTTGAGATCCCTCAGGCAATAGCAATTATGTTATAACGGTGACAGTATCAAACTTTAAACTTCGTTTGAAGAAGATCTCTTCAATCATTGATCCCGTATCGCTGAAAGGTCAAATGTATGAAGGTGATGAGGTTCTTCATCAAGCTCATGAAATGGGACAAATAGTTCTAATGAACTGAAGTCTTCTTAAAAATGGTCGTTAAGAAGCGAGCTCAGTGTTTTCTTGTCCACAATGCCGGAAAACCTCATAACGAGGTATAAGAGTTTCATTCAGCAGTATGTGATAAATGTGCTGAATACATTTGGTGGTATATCAAACCTTTTGATGGTATCACCTTTGTTCGCATTATTTGAACAGAGTCGTAACTGTGTTCAAAGAAAAAGGTGTGTAGATTGTTATACCAAGTACTGTTCAAATACGTTGCATTTGTATTAGTTGTAATATTTTAAAGGGTAGTCATAAAACCAACTTTCATTTAGTAGCATTTTTCTCCTTCAAAAACTACCCTGTCCCAGAAATGACTAAAGTCAGCCAACATCAATGTGCACCTGAAAAGTACTATCCCAGCTACCATAAATCATCGAATTTGTGGCTTGGCTTATAATTCCCTATTCTAAACATTTTTTCAGACAAGTGCGCATCATAAATTTCCACACATTTCTTTGGCTACATTCCGATCTAGTCGTTTACATTATTTTCACGCTTCGATATCCCCGGACTTTTGCCTGATGTTTTGAGAAATATATTATTACATATTTATAGAGTCAAACGTTTTCGCGCGACACCTCACCATGGCAGGGATAAGCGTAAGGGCTCGTTTACGGAGACGCGGGGCGTCGCGCGGCGCGTGCAAAATGCTCGTCGCGTGCAAAATGCTCGTCGCGTGCTTTTTTAATCATTACTGAGAGGTGGGTCCACCGCAACGAACGCTGCATTTTATACTAACGAGTGAAAAATCGCTTCTCGTGAAATCGACATTTGAAATATTTTACGTTTTCATACATCGTCATGTGCTTGAATTAAAAAACGCACACCGCGCCGCGCGACGCCCCGCCTGTACGTAAATATGCACTAAGGGCCCGGCTTACGAAGATTGACATCTGTCAAAATATTCGCGCCGGTTTACTATATTTTTTTGACTAAAGTTAAGTATTAATGAATTTCCGTAATGTTACTATAAAACCATATTGGTTACTTATAAGCTCAATTACTTCATATTTTTTTTCCCTCTAAGTAATCTTAACCTTCTTTGGTATTATCAGGCGTTGAAAATGAGTCTCTAGCATCCGTAGCGTCGTAGACTACTAGGTATGCCGGTTATAGAATCTCCAATTACATACTAAATACCTAATATAATTATAATGAAATAATTTTATATACCCTTCTTCGAAAATTGATTTATTAGCCAATTTTTCATCATGGGTGTGTCACCCTCATATGTATTAAGGGCTCTCTTAACGAACATGGATCAAAATCAAAGAAGGCGCAAAACGTATACGTACTCGTACGTAACGAGGTTTTCGTCGTGGAACTCATTTTAATGGTTATCGAAGGCACTCTAATCAAATATGGGAACAAAATCAAAATGGGCGGTTGGGGATATTATGGAATCTTTCATCATGTCTATCGTTTTCTGACATTTTCAAGGGCGTATTTATTTTTGCCCGCTCATTTATTGTCATTAACATACTCGAAAATGATTCTCAAAAATCTCTCTCTCTCTTCCAATTTCGCAGTACCTAAAGCATCTTTTGGTTGAACTTTCGACTTAATTTTTATTTCGAGGGCTCTTGATAACTAAGAAAATGACACTCAAAACTAAATCATTTAATAAATTTGTATGTGCATGGGTAAATGATGTAACGAATACTTGCATCAGTTTGTTATTGTGTACTTTGTAATTTGCACACTCCGTCTGTAGCCATCAATAATCTAACAGATATAATAACTAACACTATAACTATAGTGCTCGTATGGAGTGCTGGAACTATCTCTACGGCTAAAAGCTTTGTCGTAAATGAAGAAAGTTGAATGTATTATAAACAACCTTATCCATCATCTTGACCCATATAGACCGCAACTTGACAGATGCCAGGAAATAATATATTTTTAATTTCAGGATGGTACCTACTTCCATTATTGAAACACAAACCTTTTAAAGGCGAGTAGTAACAAAACCACATTATGGCTGAGCCATAAAACATAAATATTTGCATCTATAAATTATCACTTGTTCATTAGGAGCTAGTTAGCGGTCCCACCACAGCAGCAGTTGCTACTTGTTTATATTTAGATTTTTCCGTTTTCCTCGTTGTCTTGAAAGCGGTGAAGGTCATGCGTTCATAATGCATCCTTATTTGAGCATATATCACTGTGATCGTCAATTCTCATGAGTAGATGTAGTTACTAGTGATACAATTTGAGGCAGCGCTGTGAGATTGTTTATCACGTTATCGGCTGTCGTAGAATCTATTAGCTCGAGTGACAGATAACCGATTCGTTATCTCGGTCAATTGGCCAAGATTGCCACTATGTCACACCACTTATGAACGTTTATTCTTTACCATCTGCTTTTAATTGTCAATACAAATGGTGAAATGAGTTTATTTTAGGTTGTTAGTTACTGGTTTCACTAGGGGTAAGCATGCGAGTGGAATATAATAACCAAAATACGAATAATTGTGCCAATTGGTAAAATAAAAGATGTAATTTTGATAACGACAAAAATAATAGAATAAGTAATAATAAATGTACACTAGACGATGATTTTTATTGTTTCTTTTCCTTTCGTATAAATGACAAAAAAATAAGAATATCTATTAAATGTACATTAACATTCATTTTCAAGTACAACATCATTATCATATATTTTTTAAATGTTTTTGAAAATATTATAAAATAAATACAAGAACAGACACAATTTTTCGTTACTCTTAGAATTTAGTCATTGAAATTCTAATCACTGTACATAGTGTACATACATGTATGGTAAAGTGATATATGAGAATGTTGCAAACAAATATGACTCTATTTTCAATAAATTTGATATAACAACAAATAGTGTTTACGTCACAACATGGAGTCACATACCAGCACTTAGTTGTTAGTTTGGTGATATTGTGCTTTGCTTATTGTTTTGACTTTTGAGCGTTCTGTTTGTTATCTTGTAACGGAACGCTGTCAGTTCAGTAAGCAGTCCCAGCACGGAACGCTGTCAGCGACGCAGTGGATGTCGGTTAGTGGTGTTATGATCGGGATGCGTGTGCAGGTGAGTGCAAGCGCGGGAGTGCCTGCGGTGCGTCGGACGCTGCAGTGGGGCGGCGGGGTGCGGCGGGGTTGCGTCGGGAGGCGACGGGGGGCGGATGCATCACTTTGACTGCGTTCGGCGGCTGGGAGGCGGTGTATCACCTGGCGTTGCCGGTTGCCCTTCAGGAGGCGCGCGTGGAACGAGCTCGGCGTGTCGATGGTGTGCTGGCGGGAGAGCATCGCGTGGGGCGCGCTCACCGAGCTCTGTCGGAACCATGGCAGGGAGATTTTCCGCCTGCTCTTGTGTTGTTTAGCGGCGGCTGGCGGTGGGGTGGTCCCCATCGCGCCGCCGACACGTGCCGGCGCGGTCTGTGGTCGCGACGCCTCCGTCCGTCACGGCGCGCGGCGCTGTCGCCACTGCCGCCACTCGCGTCTCACCCGCGCCGCCCGCTCCTTCTCGCACGACTCGTCCACTCACTACGCAGCCTCCGTATCGAGCTACACTGCCCGAATTTATTCCACAAAGGCACACGCCGCAGCGTCGTGCGAAGGACGAGCCTAATCCGTTCGAAGCGTTAGGAGAAGCAGTTGTCGCCGTAAACGAAAGCGGCGCCGCCCGCCCCACATGCGGCTGGTGGCCGGCGAAGCCGATGAAACACAGCTTTTGAGTGAACTCATCGATGTGGAATTAATGATGATACATTTTAATTGCGCAACGCAATTTAAATAACTGGTTGTTTTCCCAGAAGGTAAGATCTAGGCACAATCCCTATGGGTCAAAATGTAGAATGTCTGGAATTTTGGAAATACAAAAATCGTCATAATTATGTATGATGGAAGTTCAAACAATCTGTTACGGGCGGAGCTATCCGAGCGCGGTGTTATCGTTATTATCGCCGTTACGACGAGATCGACGGTCTCAGTACTTAAGTCCCCTCACGCGAGCAAATCCTTCAAGGTGGAGTCGCTCCCACTTGTCACCGCAAAGGTATTGGGGACACGGCGCAAAATTGTGACCTCGACATCAATCAAACGATATATTTTTAAGAAAAGAAAGACAAATACATTTTGTCAGGTATCTTTGTATTCCATACGCTACAAAACAGTACGGAGGGTCGGTTGTTTTTGCTGTAATTTCGGAAATCAGAACCACTATAAAATTAACTCGACCCTTAAAGTTCAATAAGTATCAGCATTTGGGAAACGCCTACGCCAAAAATCCCGCCTCTTATCTGTCAGCGACCTTTGAAAGCATAATTAGAAGCATATTTTACTAGGCTGAATACCTACAAGCTGTTTTCAAGTTTGATTCTAATCTATACTCTAACAGCTAAAACTGTAAACGGTCCTTAAGTGCAAAAAAACTGAAAAGCAATGCAAGCACATTTTAAATTAAACAAAACTTGGAAGCAGGCGAGGTTCTATTTTTTTTCATTTCATAATTTAATATTCAAATGAACCCCGCCTGCTTCCAAGTTTTGTTTAATTTAAAATGTGCTTGTTTTTTGCTTTTCAGTTTTTTCAGTCGGGTTTTTGAACTACTTCTTTTATTTCTAGCTTTGTAGTTCTTTTGTGTTTGTTCTTTCGTTGGTCGCGTAAAATTATTCGCAGATGATTTAACTTTAGTGCTTGTTTATAGGATTTGTCACTTTGTTTTTTTTTTAAACATTTCAGTGTTATATATTTTTGTAATGTCCTTTTAAAACCCTTTATTTTGATACCCTACTGTTGAACTCCGCGATTTGACCCCCAAAATCTGCAATTTTTCTTTGTTTGTTTTTTATTTATTTTAATGTAGCATAAAGCTCTGGCGCCATCAAGACGAATCTAACGATACGACGTATATCGTCGAAAAAGAAGAAAAAGTTTTGAAACGGATAGGTGAGACTGGATATTATTATGCCAGAAGGTTTCGAAGCTACCCCAGGTTGGTAACTAGAGTTTTAATAACGTGGTGGCCAGTTCCATTTACCTGCTATTAATAAAATAGCAAAAATGATGATGGCTGAATGATTCTGTGGATTTTGTCATGGAGAATGCTTCGGTTTTTCTGCACAAAGTTTCAAGCGACAGTTATTTATTTGTGCAAGAAGAAATTGTGCAGACTTTCGGCTGATATCTTGACATGATTAAAAAAGGGATGGCCAAGTGTGGGGTTTTAGAATTATAGTTCCATACAAGAAAAGCGACGGACACCTACATCATATCCTACTCTTATTCCCTTCCCACGGAAGCACTCTTTAGATTTAGAGTTTTAGGTAGGTACGTTCCGCGCTCTATATATAAAAATCAGCATGTGAAGAAAGAGAAGCACACATATGAATCCAAGATATTATTTTCAATCAATTGTATTGTGTTTAAAATCAATAACTATTGTTTCATATTATATAATTAATGCATCGGTTTGGGGGATCAGACCGGAACAACTCAAATAATTTTGGAAAGGTAGCGGACTATCGGTACCGACGGAGGAATTTATAATATATTACGTTGTACGCAAACGGGTTGGTTATGATAAAGATTACTTACTAGAGAGTTAAGTGTTGTGATTTATGAATGACGTCTCAATGTTTCACATCAGGCAAGGCATTCTCGATTTTCCTATGTCAAAGAGACCACAAATGTTGCTCTCGCAAGGGACTCTTCGAATTGATGTTTTCCTGACAGTCTAAAAATAGCCCCAGGTTTTTATAAAACCATATAGATAGGATAGTTCTAATGTGAAGTATCCTTACCTAAAACTAAAGGCAAAGAACGGGCAACCCTTTCCCGTGTTACATGAAAATTAGTGTAGTATAGTGGTAATGGGGTAAACCTACCATTGATTTATTTAACTATAGACAAGTGGCCGTACTACCTCTTGTTAAGGTTATTTCCCTGGGGCGTGGTTATTTTGTTGGAATTTAAGTAGCCGAGGAATGGGTTTAAGTGCTTTTATGCGATATAGACAAAATATTCGTATTATGTGCATATCAATGGATGTTATGTCGGAACATTTTGCAGGGCTTTAGCAGGGTTTAATAATGGAATAATTCCGTAGATACTTTTTATTTTGTTATTTGTTTGAAAACCTATTGTTTATATCTCTACCAATGCTATGACACTGTCATTATTATCAATACCGAAGATAAAATGGTAAAGTTAAGATCTAAACGTACGGCGGATCAATCACCTTCAGAGCGCCAAAGCACTAACTTCTGATAGATATTTATTGTGGAGTTGATAGTAGGTATGTGACCCAGATCAGTACCCGGCATTACGAGAGTGCCATCCTGCGAAGTATTTCAGTCTACGCGAACATTTCAATATCATTTTGTAGCGCTGGATTAAATTAGCAAAAAGCGTTGGACTCATGCAAGTGCAATCATGTACGCCTTATCGTTAGTTCGTATTCATCCTATTTCTTCTATGCAACAACAAGGGTAAACAAGCCGACATCAATCCTATTATTTTTAACGGAAAACATGTTTACAATGCTTTCCAAAACTTTGACGTAAGTCCGGGGTTTTAGGTCTTTAGTGTTTATATTAATTGATTGGAGTAGAATCGATAAATAATAAAGTTTGAACGATAATTCTTAATCAAAGAAGCATATTGGGCCCTTAAAACGCTGGACCTTAAAAATGAACTGTGTCTAAGTAGGTATAGTAGTTCCACTGCCAACAGCCACATGAAGATGACTTCAGTTGATTAAAAATATAAAAAGCCGTAAGCTTTAGTACACATCGCTGGTTGGCGCAAGCGGCTGGATAAAATTGATGGGCTACGGTATGCACGTCTATCTAAATAATATCCATATAAGTTAGCCGGCAATCGTTTCATCCGCGCCTTATTCCGCACTCGTATTTTGTCTAACGAGCGGCCTTTTGTGTACGTACATAGGTATACTTAACGAAACGTTTCGGTTTCAGGGTAGCTCGCCCGCTGTACCCCCCCCCCCCCCCCTCGTCCACTTTGACGTCCCACGCTGCGAAGCTACGCACCAACTAGATTCGTTTAAATATGATTTAGCTGCATAAATCATACAAATAATTGGTGCCTTCAAAATCTAGTCTAAGTTTGTCTTCTTCAGAACTTCCTGAATGACATGAACTGTGACCTTCGGGACATTTTACTCATCTGCATTTGGATTAGAGGCCACCCTCTTACGTCGCGTCGTCGTGAGGTTTTAGGCTACCTCTCCTGCCCCCTGCCAACATCACGTCTATTTTTTATTATTAAAAAAAATAAGAGTTACAATCTGTTTTGAGAGAACAGATGCTGCGATTCTCCATACAAATCTGTTTTAAACATCAAGATCTGCTGTCATTGGAGGATTAGGTTCGGTACCAGAAAAAATCGAAAAGTTTTTAAAATATAATAATATATTAGGAACCACAACCACACATACTCTTTCTAGAAATTTTAATTGTCCTGCGGTAAAACCAGCTAAATTTATTTTGTGGAATGACTCTTTCGATAATTTTAATTAGAAAAATATCCTCACAGCTATATTAAGCACATCATCAACGCAATCTAATACCCCTTCTGTCTGGGACTCTTTAGTTTTATTATAATGAATCTTTTCCCCCTCGTATCTCCTTTGTATGTCGCAAATAATGTTTTCCATACTTTCTTTCTTTTCTAAAGACAATCAATATTCCACACGAACCGAAATAGAATGAACGTTGTTTTGCCGGCAATGTAAATGTTAGTACGACCAGACTGTAGTTAGTCAACTACTCTAATATTAATAATACACTTCGGATATAATGGATTGGTATTGTATCCAGGTAGTAAACAAAGGAGTTTGTGGCGCTGAATTGTTTGTAGGAAGGAGCTTACAAACAGATATCGGTAAGACACGACATAGCAAACCTCTCAATTTACAAGTTCGTGACATTCATTAGTTACGCGATACCTACCCACCCCCATGGGAAAAAGGCGTGAATTACGTACCTATGCATGTTAATTAGTTAAACGATTCTCAAACAGCACCCTAATTTAGCACAGTATTGCACTCGTAGTTTCGTTCTTCTTCCGTCCTTCTGACATTCAAAAGTGCCTGTAATGGCTTAATTGAAATAAAATATTTGAGTTTGAGTTTGAATTGCTACCTAACGCCCAGTATCTATTATATTGCATTCAGAAGGGCTTTTATTTTTAGAAAATTCCTAATACATCTAACACAATAAAAAATCGAAGTGTCTGATTAATATTTTAAGTGATACATGTTGTTATCTAATACCTTTAAACGAGCAATTCTTGTAATATACTTGTACCTTTATATAAAACTAGCTGACCCACGCAACTTTGTCTGCGTCTCTATATTATATAACTTATAACTTTCCTCGATAAATCAACTATCCAACCAAAATTATTAAGTTAAATCGTAACAAACAAAATTTTTTATCTTTCCTCTATAAAATATTAGTTAAGATTATACTAAAATGAGAATTACTATAAATATCTCTTACTGTTAAATATACGATGTCGATAACACCCTGTACTTGTAAATATTATTTTGTTTGAATTTGAATTTCCCGGAGGCCAGCCAGAATCCCCCGTACCTACATTGCGACGCAACCCGCGTAATTATTTTTCCGCGCGGGTATTTTTACATTGCGATATCTTCTAAGATATTTGTTTAAACTGTATAGAGTAAAGAGCACAAATATTCTATATTAAATTTCCGTTCTAACGAACACATTTATTTAGATATAGATTAATACCATATGGGTTAAATAAGCTTCGCAAAATATAATTCTTTTTAACCTAACATTTTAATAGTAAAAAATGGTTACAGTGAGTCAATCTTAAAAGATAGACAGATGCTGTCGCGGACTTTTTTTTAGAACTTTTAAAGACAAATAATTACTTCATACATGATATTCTCGTAACCTAAACCGTTTTCGAAGCGCACGCAACGGAAGCTCTCAGAAAGGAATGTTCTTTTCCCGTTTTTGCAACATTTCTCATTTATGCTCCGCTCCTATTGGTAGTAGCGTGATGTTATATAGCCTATAACCTTCCTCGATAAATGAACTATCCAACACAAAAATAATTTTTCAAATCCAACCAGTAGTTCCAGAGTTTATCGCGTTCAAACAAACAAACAAACAAACAAACAAACAAACAAACAAACAAACTCTTCAGCTTTATAATATTAGTATAGATGAATCTCGGAAAAGGCTCCAACGACTTTCATGAAGTTTAGTGTGCAAGGTGTTTCGGGGCCGATAAAATGATACTAGCTAGATTTAATTGTTATAAAACGTCGTTTACAAAAAACATCATCCAGGTATAGCACTCGACACGTAAGTTGAAACAAAATGGCGGTCGTCCGCATAGGTAAAATGACAAAAATAGAGTGAGTTTCGAACAAAAATGTGCAACTGAGCATTCAAGATCATAATTCAACTTACGGGATGCAATCTGTAATACATTATCGGGTCTTAGAAGACTTATTTTCATGATTGTAGCTTCGAGAACGACCGCCATTTTGTTTCAACTTACGTGCCGAGTGCTATACTAGTTTGTTATAAGGGTTACTTTGACATTACTGATATTTTATTTATTTGCAAAGAATAGATCATACAGAGACACAGAGTGTTAATATTGAAATACTCGTAACGTTAGTAACGAATGTGAACAATATTGGTATTGGTATTTGGTACGATATATACTATTCTTGACACTTTATAAAGTTCTCTGAAATTGATACTAAAGTTCTTTGAATCATAATAAGTTGATAAGCATTACAAATATCTATGAAAAGTTTTTAAGTTTTCTTTAACCACTTTATGTTCTAAGTCCGCAAAACCTAGTATTCTGCGAAAGGTAAACGAAGTACCTAACTAAAATGTTTTAAGCTGCACAAGCCGCCAGAGTACATGTACCAAGTGTTTTGTTTACTTTTCACAGCAGCACTTACGATGTGTGAAACTAGGACACCCCTAACACGTCACGTAGTGGTTGTACACTGTACACACAAAAATGGCAGTTGAATACATCAAACACGTCCTTTTCAAAATAAAAACTTCATATGCTATGGTTTCGCAGAACGTGCAACCACATTTTTAGCGTTCCACATACAAGAATATTCCAATTAGGTTGATTGGCTTAATTTGTTTGATTTTTTTGGTTATAAAAAACTAGATGTTCCATTATAAGAAACTTCTTTCAAACCTATTTATTTGTAGTGTAGACAAGCCCGTGTCAGAATTGAAAAATATATTTTAGTTTCTAACACTTATAAATTTATTCATTCATAAAAATAACATTTACAAAACATTTTATCACAAAACTATTTAAATTTGAAAAATATATTGTTGAATTCTTACGAAGAAGAGCAAGGAGAATAATTTTAAAGGGTCCCCACCCTATAAAATGATCTTCCCTTAATTCACAAGTTTGGAAGTCAAACAAAAGTGTTACCGTAAACATCATAAAATTAAAACAAGTACTGTTTTTCACCACATAACGTTTCGCTTAGGGCCTTGTTTGGGCGCCCCGGCTTGGCGGCTATGAACGGGCTTACGAAACTCGCGTCTAAATTAATGTGTGTCTATGACATGTGATGTTCGAGAGTGTTGGTACAATGTTGGTGCGGGTGGAAACGGGAAAGTTTGGTATTAAGTATCTTAATTGTTTTTACCATAGAAGAGTACATACTCTGCTGACGGTTTCAGCTGTTATTTAACTTTATACTCGAATAAGTAGTTTGAATGACGTATGTTCTCCCACCCACAATATAGTACAAAAAAAAAATGCCTATTATTTCTGAACACGATATCTTAAAGATACGACGGTCGGGTAATAAAAAGTATTAGTTCATAATGTCCATAGGTTAACCTTGAATTGATATTGGGATCTGTCTTGTCTCATCAACAAGTGCGGATTTTCATTGCTCCAACTATGTAGGTTGTCAAGATTTAAATACCCATCTTTCTTGAATGTTGTTGGATTCATTCGTAGTCCAAGATAATGCCAGGTCAGTTCAGTTTGCAGATCACTTCCAGTCCTAAAAACTGAGCTAAGCTCGGTCATACAGGTACTTTTTATACACATAGTTGTTAGTCTGTAAGCTTTCCTAAAATGTAAATATATAAAACCGACTTCAAAAAAAAACACAAAAAAGTGAAAAATAAACCTTAGAAGAAAAACCAGTCTCTGAAGTCGGTGACTTTTGTTTGTTTGATTTAATTTTTTTGCCACCGACTTCAGAGACTGGTTTTTCTTCTAAGGTTTATTTTTCACTTTTTTGTGTTTTTTTTTGAAGTCGGTTTTATTTTTTGTTAAAAAGTTTTTATTTTTCACTTTTTAGTGGTTCACATGTTCATGGGTCAATGTGGACAATGTAGTTTTTTTTTTAGTTTTGTTGATTTTTCAAAAACCGCTTGTCCGATTTTGAAAAAAAAATTATGGGACCATTTCGAAAGTATACCCTTTCCAACAAAGAAAGAATTTTTCAAATCGGTTAGCAAGTGACGGAGTTATGCCCGAACAAACATTAAAAAAAAAAAAAAAAAAATACAAACATCCGAATTGAGAACCTCCTTCTTTTTTTAGAAGTCGGTTAAAAATACTACTCATTTGTATTGTTGACTGACCGAACAGTTCAGCCGGACTCATTTAACCTGTCCGGACTGCAATACTCATTTAACTTTCGTGAAATAATTTAGCCGTTCTCAATTTACCGGTTCTGTTGCGGTCATAATATTGCACGATATCAAAGTCAAAGGTATAAACCTAATGCCAGTTCCATTCAGTCTCACCGGTACGTAATTAAAAATTAACCACGAGAGTTGGGGCGTAGTTCGAAATGTTTTGCATTTTCGACAAAGGGACGTTATTAATATTAAACTTCAACTACTCGCTTGTATAATTGATGCACGACGGTCGGAACTAAAGCTTTTAATTAATATTGTGGACTTGGCTCTAATTGAGCGTTAGGGGTGCCTATCATTTATTTTGTTCAGGGCCGCACTTTACTTTATTTGCGGTTCACAATGTTAAACATGTGTTCTAAAAAGTTTTCAGTTATTCTTGCTCCCTATTACCACCGAGTCTTGCGACTTCAGCATAGCTGGCGAAATGTAGATGTTCTAACGAATACTCTTCTGCGTCACCCTTCGGGGTTTACAGGCGTGATGGTAAATTATGTTTATACTAGCTGATGCCCGCGGCTTCGCCCGCGTGGATACTGTAAAAACTATCCTTGATGCGGATTATATATCATTCTAAAATTTCAGCTCGATCGGTGCAGAACTTTTTGAGTTTTTGATGCGTACACAAACCAACATAACATTTTTATATATATAAGATAAGATAGATAGCTGATGCCCGCGGCTTCGCCCGCGTGGATACTGTAAAAACAATCCTTAATGCGGATTACATATCATTCTAAAATTTCAGCTCGATCGGTGCAGAACTTTTTGAGTTTTCGAAGCGTATACAAACCAACATAACATTTTTATTTAAATAGATAGATGTTTGTGTCTTATAGCATCGTATTGGATGAATCTGTAATGTTGCTATATTTCGTGGTAAATAAAATAATAAATAAATGTTACAGTTAGGAACAATATTAAGGACCATGTTACTTGCCATCATTAAATCATGGTCGCGTCGTCGCATAGTTTCAGCTAAGTCAACTGGTCGTGTACCTCCTATTTCATTTTACATTTTCGGTTGTTTTTTTTTAGTTTTCGGTTTCCCATTAAGATTTCTTGAGAAATGAGAAAAAAAGTGGTCGAGAACTCGAGAAATTGCTGCCTGATTGTGACATGCTGCTTACACACTAATTATCTTAATTTTGGGATTATGGTAGTATTTCTAGAGAAAAAAAAATGAAATCCAGGTCATAGAATATGTGACATTTACATAAAGTCTTTCACGAATTGTAATCCGATTACTCGTATCGATCGTATGCAAAAAAAATATAAGTTGATAAAGTTCGCGCGACAAAATATATCGAGGGTGGAGCATACTTCATTATACTTGCACCCCTGATCACCCCTCTTCTCATTCGCGCCTCGCTACACTTTCGATCGTTCCGTTTAGTTAACAACAGAATTATTCACTTAAAGGAAAAACTTTTTTATAAACGGTTTTGCTCAGAGTAGTTTTTTTTAGTTCTTGTGACAACATATTTTATGTCAGATGTTTAATTTAGACTTTTTATAATATTTTCGTAGGTTTGTATAGTTAAATAATTTCATTAAGTAATTTCTTTATAGATTCACATTTAAGCTTGTAACCTTTGTTATCTTGTTTTATGTTACTTTTGTCTGGTAAGGAACAATTTATTGACGGGCCTAAAACCCCTCCCCTTCAATATTTAAGTACTATTGCTGTAATATGAACATATAATATGAACATAGTAACCATGGAGTTTCTTGCTGATTGGTCTCCATGACACATTTTCTTTATGTATTTTAAGAGCCCATGCCTGTGAAATACATTTTGCTTTGATTTGAGGCGAAGTTTGCCACACAATTTTGGGTTATTTTATCAACTAAGTCGTACCTATAAGTTATTTGATAATTAATATGTTCGTATGCCATAATTATGGTTTTTCGTGTAAATTAAAAAAGCAACTGTCTGCCACTTTCAAATATGAATCCAGGAAATACATTAAAGGACATTCCGGAACAAATACTTTTGCTTTATCAGTCCGCTTATTTTGCTGAGAAATATCCGCCAATGCCACACCCCCGGTCGGGGAATGTGAATAAACTGAACAATGGAAATACCGTGAAGTGGAATCTATTTGTTTGGCTTTAGTCATATAGCGAGCGAGTCAATTGTAAAAGAGTACGAGTCGAGATCCAAAGACTCGGTTTTTTTTTTCTTTAATGGAATTTTTATAACTTCAAAGGGTAGGGAAGTGTATTGTTATGAATTCTCGATCCTTTTCGAGTTGTTTTTCTCCTCTTTCAGGACGACGGATATCCGGTATTTGCTAATATGGTATTAGAACTAGATGCGTCAGGGCCAAAGTAAATGGTGTAATCTATGTGTATATCATTATTAGGACAGTGACGTCATCTATAGTCATGAAGTCATGACTAACGAAGAACAACCCAATTGATTGAACCGATAATATACGGTATTTTTGCAAGAAAAGTTCAGATATTTCTGCTACAGCTATGCAATGGGTTTTATTAATTTTGCATAATTGCGTAATAGTAGGTAAGTAGAGTACTGGAGAAGTTGGTTAGGTTGGTTTTTCAATTTCAGATGTGAAATGTCGATCTTTAAGTCCGAAAAATTCAGATTTTATTTATAACCTGGTGAAACTGAAAACGAAGACAATCTTGAGAAAAAGCTAAACCGCTAATATACACGAAGTCTTGCCTCTTCCCAAGGGGGTAGGCAGTAATCACAGAAAGCTCCTTTGCAGCTATCAATACATGTACATTACTCGTATTAACCTACAGAGCACTTACCTTATCGGAATCAGTCGTGTTCCCGCTTCCGAAAGACGCGAGCGAGTTCCGGTCGAGATTCTCCGTCGTATCGTCAAGTATTGTGTCGTCCAGATCTCTGTAAACAAACTCCCGAGTTTAGTGTTGTTCAAAATTAATTCGCTTTGCGATTAGCGTTGATTTAACTCAGAGGGAATGTGGCATACTTTTCTAAGATTTGTAAGTAGAGTAGACTTTTTATCATTGGTTCTGGTCTTGCAATGGGTTTAATAGTAGAAGGGAGGTATCATTCGAGAAACACCACTCAATAAACTGATTTTAGAACCCGTTTTACAGTAGATATGGTTAATAGATTTTCCACTCAAAATTTGCACTTTGCCTCTCAATCAAAATTCATTTTGATCACCGCGCAACGGCTTACTGTACGCGCGCGCGCTCCGCTATTGTGTGTGTAGTGACCGAAAATGTCATCAAATACTGTAAAATGTTCTCACTGCAACATAGTGATTAATGAAGTGTTAGCGTTCATCCAATCAAAAATGGATGTAATGGATGAAGAAAGCATTGTACGTCTATGTGCAACGTCTTTCTTGGAGAAAGAAGTTGAGGCGGCCAAGAATTTGTTGTTTGACTCGATGTCTGCAATCAAGAAAACTACGCGAAAAGGTGACCACAAAAATCAACGTAACCTGGAAGATATCATAAGTACGCTAAAGCGAGTGGATCCTGAGAAAATCCCTATATTCGTGGCAAGGGAACTGCACCGTCTACCCCCAGTTACGTTCGATCATATCGACGCAACAAGATTATTGAAAGACATAATTTTGATGCAAAATGAAATAAAAACACTTAAAAGTAATTGTGCTACAGTTGTCCAAGTGAATCAGTTACGTGCGGACCTTGACAATATAAAACAAGCGTCAATCGTAAACAACTTCGATTGCAACATCAATAAAAGAAGAGGAGGGTATCGTCATATTGATGTCTCGGGATGTGGACCGGACAGTGGACCTGTAGGACTCATATTGAGTTATGATTCTAGCAAAACACCTAGTAAATCATCATTTAAAGGACCTACGGATTGTGGGGTGCAAACATCCAAAATATCTGCCGACACGGTTCACGAAGATAACTGTGAGCAATTGAAGAATTTAGTCGAGGTGACAACAGCTTGTACGAGTGTTAAACAGCTGATCGAACCGGTTTCCGACACACTACCGCAGAGCCGAGTTGTTGTTGACGAGTCGGTGCCGCCTGCGCCTGCGCCCGCGCCCGCGCCGCAGCTACTAGGCACTGAGTGTATTACCGTGTCCCCAAATAGGGGAATAACGATGGCCGAGATTTTGCGTAAAGGTAATGTTGTGCAATCTAACAAAGCAGAGGAAAACAATGATTGGACATTGGTGCAGAGGCCTAAGAAAAAGAATTACTTCAGTGGAAAAGTTGGTAATGCCATAAAAGATACTGAATTAAATTTCAGGGCAGCAGAGAAAAGACTACCTATATACATAACAAATGTACATAAGGAAACTTCGATAGAGGATATCACCAGTTACATCCAAAAGAAAACTGGAGAAAAAGTTTCATTAACAAAGTTATCCATTAAGAATGATAATAAATATAATGCCTACAAATTTTTTGTACCGAGTTATACGTTACATATGTTTTTAAACGAATCGATGTGGCCGAAAGGGATTGTTTTTCGTCGGTTTATACACTTTAAGTACAGGACCGCGGACAAACGCCCTGACATGATAATTAATAATTAATAAATTTAATGGATAATACACATAATAAAATTATGACATTTAATTGTAAAGGCCTTAAGCGCTCGATGGAATGTGTGAGATCTTTCTGTGGCAAGGCAGATATAATAACATTACAGGAGACGTGGTTACTTCCACATGATATCCCACTGTTGGGCACAATTAGTGAAGATTATGCCTACATTGGCAAATCGTCGGTTGATACGTCTACTGGATGTCTGAAAGGAAGACCTTATGGCGGGGTTGCTATTTTATGGCGAAAGAATGCGTTCGTGTCCGTCACTCCCGTGGATTGCCGTACTGATCGGTTAGCGGCGTGTAAAATAGTGGTAAATAATGAATGTGCGGTATTAGTTATGTGCGTATATATGCCTGTCGAGTCCAGTGATAATCTTATCGAGTTCACGGAATGCTTGAGCGAGATTTGTGCCATAATAGACAGCAGTGGCGTGGAATCAGTGTTCGTTCTAGGTGATTTTAATGCCCACCCGGGTGGTCTCTTTTATAGTGAACTCATGCATTTTTGTGGAGAACAAAGATGGGTATGTGCGGACGTGGAACGCCTAGGCCCTAACGCAGGTGACTATACTTTTATAAGTGACGTTCATGGTTCTTGCAGATGGCTTGACCATTGTGTTAGTACTGAAATGGGTTATAAAGTTATATCAAATGTAAAAATTCATTATAATGTATTTTGGTCTGATCACTTTCCTGTTGAAATAGAATGTAATTATGATAATGTGAGACATAGGAAATCTATTTCAAATTATATACCTAACAAAATAGTTTGGGGCAATAGGACCCCAGAACAAATACAGTGGTATCATGAAGTTTGTAATAGAAATCTTAAACGTATCGACTTTCCGCCTGAATTTCAGACATGCGCTGATAAATATTGCAATAATTTAGAACATCAAAAAGCTATAGATATTATGTATAATAGTATTATAAAAACGCTGCATGAGGCGAGTATAGAGAGTTATGAAAGTGGTACTCATAGGAGATATCAAAGTAAAAAGGCGGTATCAGGCTGGAATAAGCATGTAAAAGAGGCTCATCAGGTGGCCAAAAATAATTTTAGTAATTGGGTCTGGCATGGGAAACCGTCCTCCGGACACGTTTATCAGGCTATGTGCCAGAGTAGGAAAATATTTAAGTCCAGGCTTAAGTGGTGTCAAGACCACGCTGAACAAATTAAAATGGACATGTTGGCATCTCATTGTAGTAATCATGACTTCAAAAAATTCTGGCAATGTACTAATAAATTAAATATAAAACAACAGCATGCTGAATGTATTAATTTTGAAAGAGACCCCAATAGAATTGCTGAGATATTTAAGGCACATTTTCAAGTAAGCTCGCCAATGTCTCTAGTACCGGAACAATGCAGCCCCCAGACTGATACTCGTATTAATGACAATGTACTAATAAGATCTGTAGATATTAAGAATGTTATTGATGACATGACTCGTGGTAAATCCCCTGGACATGACAGCTTGAGTGTTGAACATCTCCGCCACGCAGGCTGTCATTTACCCAGGGTATTGGCCATGTTTTTCTCACTGTGTTTAAGTCATAAGTATCTTCCTCGGGACCTCATGAGAACAATAGTCATACCTATAGTTAAATGTAAAACTGCCGATATTTGTGATAAAAGTAATTATCGCCCTATCTCCCTGGCAACAATCGTAGCCAAAGTACTGGATAGTCTGCTTAACAGGCATTTAAGAAGCTCGCTGAACTTACATCACGCGCAATTTGGCTTCCAACCCGGCCTTTCTACTGAGAGTGCCATTCTCTGTATGAGGCACACGGTTAGGTATTACTTGGATCGCAGGACACCTGTTTACGCTTGCTTTTTGGATTTGTCCAGGGCCTTCGATCTAGTTTGTTATGAGGTCCTGTGGGAGAAACTTCGAAAACAAAATGTACCGACGGAACTAGTGGAGATATTTAAATTTTGGTATGACAATCAATTAAATGTCGTTAAATGGGCGGATTGCTTGTCTAGTGAATATAGACTGGAGTGCGGCGTGAGGCAGGGGGGAAGTTCCTCGCCCACTCTTTTTAATGTATATATGGACAGCCTGATTGGCGAGCTCAGCAGCATGCATGCGGGGTGTTATATTGATGGGGTTGCTGTCAATAATATAAGCTACGCCGATGACATGGTGCTGCTGAGCCCATCAATAGGGGCCCTTCGCAACCTTCTGAAAGTTTGTGAGAGGTATGCTGAGAGACATGGTCTTGTGTACAATGCGACCAAGAGCGAGTGTATGTTTTTCGGCCTGGGTGATAAAACACCTCATGAAACTCCACCCATTTGCTTAAACGGGTCTCCTCTCACTAGAGTGAAAAAATTTAAGTATTTAGGGCATATTGTCACCGATGATTTGAAGGATAACGAGGACATTGAACGTGAACGCAGAGCGCTGGCTGTCCGGGGTAATATGTTGGTTCGCAGGTTTGCTCGTTGCTCAGCTAAGGTCAAGTTAGCATTATTCAAAGCTTATTGTCAATCTTTCTACACGAGCAGCTTGTGGGTTAACTATACTCAAAGGGCATACAGCGCTCTGCGGGTGCAATACAATAATGTCTTTAGAATGTTGTTGCGGTTGCCGCGGTTCTGTAGTGCATCCGCGATGTTTGCTGAAGCGCGTACTGATGACTTTTATGCAATAAGACGCAAACGTGTGTCGTCACTATTAGGCAGAGTACGCGGCAGCAGCAACGACATTCTGAAGATCATTTCTGATAAATATCAGTGTCCAATTCACTCGCTCTGGGTGAGCATCGTGGTTGGGACTGTAAAATAAATAAATAAATAATTGTGCTAATGTATTGTATTGGATTGTATTGTGTTGTGTGTTGTATTGTTGTAAATGTATATGGTAATTAATTAATTGTATTATAATTGTTTTTGTGATTGAAATTTTGTAACCTTACTAACATAGTATTTAAGTACCAATTGTTACTAACCATTATGGATCTCTGTAATCTGACATTGTAATTAAATTAAATTTTCCGATTCAACAAGCAGCCTGAAATCGTCATTCTCTAGTATTGCTGATTGCAGGCCGCTTTTAATTTGAATTATTCTCAAACAAGATCAGTAGGACAAATTAAACAATGTGACGTACCTGCTAGATCGTTGAGAGCTAGTGGGTCTAACTCGAGCAGGGCTCCTGGGCGGTTGCTGCAAAGCACCGCTAAAGTATGTTTCCTGTTGAATTACAAACAAAGATTAGGCTATTTGAAACGATAACCAATATACTTATTTATTGTCTACTCGTGATTAATTAAAACTGTTGCTACTTAAATATGAAATAGGTAAATTATATGACAGTTGCTCAAAATAACACGACGAATAATCTTGTTGCTAAACAACTAATTTATATAAAGGTATTCCTTTTTTTATTTTATTTTCCCCGCTCCCACCACGAATACCTACGTCTCAGTAAAGTTAACTATGGATTCATATGATATTGTGGACGGTCCTACGTCCCTTTAAGCTGAAAAAAAATATGCAAAACACCAATACTGGTTACTTAAACAGAAATCGAGTACAAAGTAGTGTAAATACCTGTATGACTTCTCTGAGCCGTCGCACCCAAGTCTGCTTGACTTCGAGTGACGGAGCCTTGAGAACGATGCGGCAGTCGCTGGCCATGGGCTCGCGGCCGGTCCACACCGAGAACTTGCACTCGTCCCCTTCGATGTGCTCTGTCACACCGAGCTCAGAGGTCTACGGGATAAAAAAAGACAGTTAAAATCTAGTAACGTGTCTACAAACATACGAAAACTACAAAAGGCCACCAGCTACAAACCTTTCACACTTCGTTTGTGTCGACTACTTATACAATTAGCTAAGTCCCCATAATAGTGGAAAACAAAAGGAATGTCATTGTTCCCGCAACATAATTTTGAGTTACAAGACGTATTGCTGGTAACCAAGTGGGAATGATGTTGCCTCCAGAATGTTGCGAATGTCTTTAAGGGGGTTAAGTAATAAGACCTATGTAATCCAAGTTGTAATGGGCAAAACTTGATAAGGCATATCTCTATACTAAATGATACTAAAGGTCTAATATAACCAATCCTAAACTCACCATAAACTTAGTCTTGTAAATGTATTTAGCTTTTCCATGCGAGTCCTTGACCTCTTTAGCGAGTAAGAGATGGAGATCAAAGAGGAACACGCGTCTCTCTCGTCCTTTCTTGATGATCTGGCGAAGGTCCCACACGTGGAACGAGTCCTGTAGGACCACTTCGCCGAGGCTGTCTGTGGGCACGTCGCAACCCTCGAGGAGAGACAAATGCATAGCGTCGTTGGCCTTCTTCGGCACTGACAGCATAACCTCGAGACCGTCCTAGGGAACAATAAATAAGCGTTAAAACGTTTGTGTTCTTATTGAGATCTGGGGGTCTAAAACGGCCACTTTGGCAGATCATAATATGAATTGCGTTAAAAAGCGTAAAATGGACCTTTCATTATAATAACTTAGTCTGTAACAATTTAGTAAAATACATCATAATTGGAAAATAATGTGAATTGCGTTAACATTCGTAAAATAGTCACAGACGCAGTTTTTATTATGAAAGGTCCATTTTACGCTTTTAAACGCAATTCACATTATGATCTGCAAAAGTGGCCATTTTAGACCCCCTGAATGATCTTAAACATTCCCTGAGTTTGAGCTTCACAAGTCTTTTCTCAGCACTCTAACACCTATACCTATATAATAATGATCAAGATTTACGAATTCATTATGAATATTGCTCATAATATTTAACTATGGCGATGACATAATAAGATGATGATAGTATGTCATAAATTTTAACTGACGCAGGTCAAAGTTGATGACGTACACGTATTAAACAGTAGAAGTTGGAAAATCAATAGGAAATATTGATTGTAAATAGGAGACGGCTTTGGCCATTTCCTCATCTCCTACAAGATTGACATTGACAAACACATAACATTACCTAAACGTACTGAGTTAATAATGCCAGTACCTTTGTACTCAATTGATATATTATGTTGTTTTCCTGTGTTGTCTAGTTATTGTGTGTACATAAATAGTAAAAAAAAAAAACATTTACCTGCAGTAGGTAGACAGAGGCGTTAACAACGTGTGTAGTTGCACACTACCATTATTATAAATGCATTCGATATCTGACCGGGGAGACAGTCCCCTAGTGAGGACACTAACTAATCGCACCCGATCTGTTGTCTGTTCTAGCACTTAGACGGACACCAGCCCGTTATACAATAACATAGGCTTAGTTATATTGTTACTAACACAGTGAAGTTCTTTGTAGTCTGATAAATAATAGTGATCATTCTCAATATATATATTGTGATGAGAAGAAACCGGATTATATGCAAATGGATATTTGAACAGGAAAAATGTGACTATAGGTTAGATTCCCTACAAAAAAAACCATCTTAAGTAAAATACCCATTGGCCTAGTGGAAAATTTACTAATAAGTAACACTAGTTTACAACAAAAAATACCCACGCATGAAAGTGATGTGTTCTTTAGAATAAAGCATCCTTAATTCGACACTGAAGTAAAAAAAAAAATAGGACGTCACATTTTGAAAATATTAAAAAAAAATGTATTTTTTTTTGCTTAGTTATACAATAAAAACATTAATAAAAATGACTCAAAGTACTTCTTCTTTTATACTGGTCTGGGTCAGTTTCTCTCAAGATGACCAGAAGTAATCAGCTACCATATTTTTGTCCCAAAAACCTTTGTACCTCACTTCAAATGACTTTAAATCTTGATGGAAACGTTCGCCATGCTCGTCACTTACGCTTCCTTGAAGCAACCAGTTAGGATATGGCTTTAGAAAGCTGAAGGTCTCTCATCAGGTCATTTTCGGTTGAGGTTCACCTTTAGATTCATCTTCCATAAAATCATCATCATCACATCAAGATCGCACTGATTCGAAGAAGATTCTTCAATTAAATTCATTAAAACTGAATCACTTTTTGAATTTGAACTACCGGGCAATGACGGATAAGGAACTCCATCAGAGTGAAGCACAGGCTTTTTGACCGATAGAACATTAGGGTACTGGACATGTTTCTTGTTTTTGTTATTAAAAACAAAAGTTTTTGTTAGGCAAAAGTAGCAGTCAGTTGCGTGATTTGTTGGTTTTCTCCATTGCATTGGCACCTATGCCAAATGTTAAGAGCGTAGACGGGCTGCGTATAATATACGTATATATAACTATTGCCGTCGCGGTGCGCTCTAGCAACCGGGCGGTATCAATATGTGAGTGCGATAGAGACAACTGCAGCTCAGAACGATTTTACCTATAAAAAACCTTGACCGATCGACGTTTCGTATTCTCCTGTTTTCTCCTCGAAACCTAAGCCAATTAAATTATATTTGGTATCAAAAATTTAAAGGAAGAATAGATCTATGCCCCTATTACTTGTTTTTATTTTAAAAACTTTTCAATTTTCTTTGGTAGTCATCTGATTACGTAGGTAAAAACGGGGTATTTATTTAGGTTTTTGGTAAGTCATATTTATTTTTGTAATAAATTTTTTGAAAAAAAAAATGACAGGGGCATGCCTTCAATAGACCTGGATTTTAATAAATAAAAACGATTACTCTAGAGGCATTATCCAGGAAGAGAATAGGGGAATACATTTGTATGGAAAAATGCAGCCCGTCTACGCTCTTAAGTATTTATTTTTCCTGCAGCCCAGTTTGTAAGCACACTTCTGCAATTACACACTACTCTAGGAAGTCATTTTTATCAATATTATTTGTCACAGAAACTCGAAAGTATTGGAAGTAGGGTCGTTTTACCGCTTCTGTAGTATTTCTCTACCTTTTTGTTATGATAAACTTACCGCAAGCATAACAAAAACTATTTGGGCTGAATTTACACTGTCTTGAAGACATATTTAAAAGGAAATCACTTTCAACAATTACTTGACTGGCCTGTTGGTCTAGTGGTTAGTGACCCTAACTGCTATGCCGGAGGTCGTGGGTTCGATTCCCACCCAGGACAAATGTTTGTGTGATGAGCACGATCATTTGTTCTGTGTCTGGGTGTAATTTATCTATAATATGTATGTATTTAGAAATATATAAGTATGTTTATCAGTTGTCTAGTACCCATAACACAAGCTCTGCTTAGCTTGGGACTAGATGGCGTTGTGTGATAGTTGTGGAATATTATATTATTATATTATACTTTAATCTTACAATATTACAGTAAGTAACTAGACACGGAGTATAAATCTGTATAAAAAAACTTCAGGTTATATCTAAAATAAAAACCGGCCAAGAGCGTGTCGGGCCACGCTCAGTGTAGGGTTCCGTAGTGTCCCGTCCGTCACAATAAGTGTTCCCACTTATGAGTTTAAAGGTATCCATTATGTTTTTTTTATTATTTTATATATATATATATTTTTTTTTTTTTTTACTTTCAAAATGATTTTCCTAGAAAGTCCTTATAAAGTTACTTTTCAGATTTTTTTCATATTTTCTAAACTTATGGTTTAAAACATAGAGGTTTACTAAAATATTTTTTTGATAATGTCAATAATTTCGGAAATAATCGCTCCAAAAGTAAAAAAAAAACAATGTCCCCCCCCACATTGTTTTTTACTTTTGGAGCGATTATTTCCGAAATTATTGACATTATCAAAAAATTATTTTAGTAAACCTCTATTCATTTTTAAATACCTTTCCAACAATATATCACACGTTAGGGTTGAAATTAAAAAAAAAAACACTTCCCACTTTACTTGGGGGCTACCCTAATAAAACATTTTTTTCCAATTTCTATTTTACCACTTTGTCGGCGTGATTGATACCCATATTGGTACCAAATTTCAGCTTTCTAGTGCTAACGGTCACAGAGATTAAGCGAGGACGGACGGAATGGCGAAACTATAAGGGTTCCTAGTTGACTACGGAACCCTAAAAACGTGACGTGATAAAAATATATGGTTTATGCTAAAATGATATGAGGGTCGACACAAATCAAAGGGGTTTGAACTTTTTTGTATGGGAGCTGGCATATCGACCCTCCGCCATTTTGATTTTTTTTCGAAATCGCGGGCCGCAATGAAAGTGGTATGTATGGATAGAGGACATAAAGACAAACAAAAAATGTCCAGTAACACGGTACCCAAAGTGTCACGTTACCGAGATATTTGTTCGTCTGTATGTCCTCTATCCATACATACCACTTTCATCGTGGTCCGCGATTTCGAAAAAAAATCAAAATGGCGGACAGATTGATATGCCACATCGGTTCGATCCCCTTTACTATAAATTGTCTATAGGTATTGAAAAAAATTGTATTTACTTTTGGGATTATATACAGATATACGCTTAAGGCCGGGTTGCAGTAATTTTAAGATTTTTGAACCTATAAAAATCGAACTAAATAAGAGTTTTTTAATAAATAAAAATCATTACATAAAAATTGAACATACTCTCTAGTAAATCGTAAAGATAGAAACGCGATTTAGAATGATCGGCTCGATACTTTTTTTTATCAAACATGACTCTAAATCACAATTTCAAACGTGTACTGCTAAGACATTTCATTATGAATTTATATAAAAGTTATATCAATAGATAGAACTTTTTATTTTGAAGTAAATGTTGAAAACATATTGTATAATTTCTTTATAGTTTTTCTCCAAGAAGCAAAAAACAGTCAAAATTTAGGCATTATATCGATCGCGCGGCAGGGCGGGGGGCGAGGTCGTGCGTACATAAAAACAAAGTACTGCAACCTCGCCTTAATGCTAAACACTTGATAAAACAAAATTACAATCAATATTTTCAGTGGTATAGAATGATAAAGATCTCTACCCTGTATACTTATTAGCTTGTTCGACTGTACAATAATGTTATATAACAACTGTTCCAAAACGGAAACTCTACATCTCATGTCAGTATCTACATATAGGTACATAGGTACAATTAATGTTATGCTAATACAATGACTATGTATTTTATTGCAGTCGCGAGACTTAAGAAGTAGGTGCATATCATAGCAAAAGACTTGAACTGACTTGAAAAAGTTGTTTACGATGTTTCAAGAATGGCCTGTACCCCAAGCAAGTCAATGCTATTACTAAGCCTACTAGTTCGTCTGCCCCAGAACTGTACCTTTAAACTCCTACAAAACGATAGCCACACAAAGTTCTATTGGGAATAATAATAAACCTTGGTATAGTAAACAGATTCAGTTCGCGAACATTTGATAGAACTGCAAATACATGATACATAAGCGTAACGTTTATAAATAGGTATATGGGTGAAGAGACGATTAATATTAGCTGCAGAAAATAATTTCAATAAAATGAGTTTGTAATTCAGTTCAAGTTCATATCGTACTTTATTTTGTTGTTGGTGGTAACTATGTCACATTATTCAAAGGCTTATCAATGTTGATAAACAAATAAAAACCATATTAGCAAAATTGGTATTTCAATAGACAGCCAGAAACGCAATAATGTTGAATAAATTACAAATAAAAACATAAATATAGCATTCGCGCATTGCCGCCATTTTGTCTAGTTGATGACTTATGTTTGACGTAAGCGTAGTCACTGAAATCATCCAATACCTACCCACTTGACGCGAAACTTTACCTAATGCAGTGAAATTATATATTTTGATACTTAAACGGGAATCATTTTTCTATCGTCATCTACAAACCTGAATGCACATATTTATCTACCTACCGATATATAAATATCCTTAGAAGAACAAGCTTAACGATGTCATCATTACCTACTCGTATCATCACATCACATAACAAATTACTGACATCAACAAGAATAAATAAATACGTACATGTTTAATAGCGAGCGGGCCGATCCTGTTTGCTCTCGAATTCGTTCTAAACTTTAACATGATCGATGTTAGCACTTCCACTCCGAAGAAAACCATTACATTTTACGGATTTTTAAATGAATAAACACAAAACATTAACGCGACGTGCGAATACGTCCGAAGGGAACCAACTGTGCCACATGGGCGTAAGGTGAATGAGTCACGAGGAAAATATTGAACTAAATCTATTGTTAATTACCACTAAGTGAACTAGTTGTTTAATCTCAAACAAATCCAACGTCCACTGAGTTTCAACTTTACTAAAAATGTCTGATACAACGTAATGGGTTTGCGCCATTACCATTAGCTCGTTGCACAGTGATAATACAGTCTGCCGGTTTATTCGAAATATTTAATGTGTATTGTCCTGAATCATCGAGGACAACGCGAACCGATTTACTAAACAAACGTTTCAGGGTAATATTCCTCAAACAATTGAAAAAGTTGAATAACAAACTGAGATTGGTTAAGAAAACCCGATTATAGGATGAGAGCGAGAGCGTAACTAATAACTAAAAGCAATACAGTTATTTTTTCTAAAACTCACGTTCACAATCCGTACCAACGCGGCCCGGTGTCGCGTTGCTACGGATTTAATTGAAACTTTAGAAACAGGTTTTAATTGATTCCGTATGTGTGAACATTTGACTGACCAAAAACTGAAAATTGGTTCATATTGTCTTCTTCTTCTTTTCGTTTCGATTATATACTTCCATGTTGTACGGTTTGTGCCCAGTAGGTAGCCACGTTTATTCCAGCAGCAGAGGCGCTGTTCAGGTCGCCAAGGGTGCATATAATATACGGACATCTGGGACACTCCAGCAGGTGAGGCATTGTTTGGTCCGGAGCGCCGCACTCGCACTCGGTGTTGGAGGAACCAATGATGCCCCACTTTGCCAGATTATGTTTGCAGCGGCCCACTTGGGTGCGCAATCTATTTAGAGCTTTCCAGATGGGCCACTGCAGTTCACAGCCGGGACCCAGGTGTTCTTGGGGCTTCAATAAGTCGTGAGGTGGTGGGCATCTCTCTTGCCATAGCTTGCTGCGTACTTTAGGTGGCCTATCTTGAATTGCCTGGGTGGTCCGAAGGAAGCTTTTGCGGCTCTTTAGTCTGCTCGGGGTAGTAGTGTGGCCGTAGAGGGGATGTCGGGAATCGGATTCTTGGTACCTTTTTTCCAGCGCGCATGCGATATCTCTTCGTACAGCAGGTGGTGCGATACCTGCTAGGGGGTAGAGCTTGTTGAGAGGGGTCGGTTTTAAGCAGCCCGATATTATCCGACACGTCTCATTTAGAGCAGTATAGTAGTACTTGCTTTGCGTGAGCGGATCGGTGCCACACTGGGCACGCAAATTCGCCAGCAGAAAAACATAGAGACATGCCGGTTGTTCGAAGAACATCGGGTGCTGCTTCCCAGCTAATAGAAACTAGACGACGTAGAAAATTGTTTCGAGTCCCGACCTTCTGTTTTGTGCCATGATAGTGTGACTTATACGTCAAGGCCCTGTCCAGCGTGACACCGAGATACTTTGGGTTCGGACAGTGTTCTACATTAGTACCTCGCCACGAGATGTACAGAAATCGCTCAGTGTGTTGGGTGTTAGGTTGGTCATTGGTATAGATGTCAAAAAGCATTGGCGCCAACACACTGCCTTGAGGAAGACCGTTTTTTGCCGTCGCCATCTACTCTTACCAGATTGAAAGTAAACCTGAAAGCGGCGGTTGTGCAGGAGTTCACTTAGTATCCGCACAAAGTAAGTAAGTAAGTAAGTAAGTAAAGATTTATTTGCATAAATTGTAGGTACATAAAATAAGCTGGAATAACAATATGGATGAGCCTTGTACAATCTACCTAATATTAGGCATACAAATTTTTAAATTTTTTTTAAAACTAAAATTGAAACAAACAAAACAACAATTAAATTATGGTATCTAAATTAAACAAACAATTACATTAACATTAAAAATGGTATCTAAAATTAAACAAACACAATAATTAGGTACATTAAAATTATATAAATAATTATATTAAAATTGTAATTGTCAATATACTAATCGGCAAACACACTACTATTACAATTAAATTTAACAATAAAATAAGATTCAACCAAAAAAAATAGCTTTAACCCGTCAAGAGTCTCCCGCGTCAATTCGAATTTGCCACTCCTTTTAATGTCAATATGTAAAAAGTCAATGTCAAATTGTAAAATATAATAATATCTCCAATCAAATTCAAAAGTATAATCAAAATAAGTCAGAATTTAATAACAAATAGGTTTTAAGTAATTATAAACATTATCAACAGATGTCAGTGTCATTCAGAAACTCGTTTATGGAATAGTAACATTTTTCAATCAATAGTGTTGTTAGTCTCTTTTTAAAGTGTTGAATTGTGTTATTTTTAATAATATTGGGAATTTTGTTGAAAATGACTGGGCCCATACCCATAACACTTTTTTTGAATAGAGCAGTATTACATCTCTCAACATTTAATAAGTGTTTATACTGACTTCTTAAGGGTCTCTTCCTATTTTCTGACATTGAAGTAAATACAAAGACCTGGTCGTTGGTGAGAGTCAGAACTTTGCCGAGTAGTCTTCTGATGTTTATGGTATCGTAGGCTGCTGAAAGATCAACAAATACAACACCAGTGACTTTGTTAGACTCGTATCCATTCTCTAGGTACTCTGTTAGTCGGAGGACCTGGCTGGAACAGGACTTGCCAGGCCTAAAGCCAGCCTGCTCAGGAATTAGTTCTGGGTCAATTGCTGCTGTAAGGCGGTTGAGCAGCAGTCTTTCAAACAGCTTATAAGTGTGGCACAGCAGCGAAATAGGCCGGTAGCTTTTGGGATCGTCTGAGGGTTTGCCTGGTTTCGGTAGAGCAACGATTTTGGTCTTTCTCCACAGTTTGGGTCTGTACTTATGCATTCATTAAATAATGCTAAGAGCCATGATACGGATAACGGCCCAAGGTGTTTGATTTGCTCCACCGTAAGGTCATCGACACCAGCCGCTTTACCATTTTTCAGTGACTTAATGGCCAGAATGATGTCTGTGAGTGTGAAAGGCTTGCTAATTTCGGTGGCGTTTGCAGCAGTGTCAGCTGGTTATTTTGAATGGTGAAGTTTGTGTGGAGGTTTGCCGTTAATTAGCAGTTATTGAGCTATTTGATTCATATTGTAAAAATAACTTTCGAAATCCTTCGAGGTTGCTGCACCCAGAGTTCGACAGTTGGATCGTTCGTATAAAATGGAAAGAGATAAATAGAGAAAAAACTATTAATAAAACATACGTTACGGCTGGTTTCGGAACTATTTGTTTAAGTACATGAAAACAACAGAAAAAAATAAGAAGGGAAAAGTAGAATTGGCTTTGAAGTTGAGACATACATAATTGAAAAAAGCTTTTCAAGGATAAAATCTTTGTTACTAATATGGTTTTGGCAATTTGCAGTCCGTTCGGAGTTATTGATTTAAATAAGTAATTAGCTGGGCACTGAAGTTAAGACTTTCTGGGTAGGTAACCAATACACCAGTGGAAAGATGTTTTGAGAGATGAGAAAATGTACGTTTGCAATACACCAACCAACCAACAAAAACCAACTAGGCAAATGGGCACCGAACGGTAGCTCCTCTCTGACTCTGAATCGATAAAAGTTGTCAAAACAAGAAATTATCTTCTTGAAGAGCAAAATCCATTCAAACGTATTCTAACGCTATTCGACTTTTGGGGTAGAATTAATCTGTCCCACCTACTGTTACCTACGATAACATTTTGTAAACGACGTTTTAGGTTTTTATCAATAAAACGTAATGAATTAACGTAATACAAGATTATAAATAAATGTTTTTGTGTGAACTGTAGTAAAAGGTTTAATTTTATTACTTATTTGTACCAGTTATTGTCAGCAATATTTTGTTTTGTCAAAAAACAAGCGTGTTTCTAAACTTTGGACGGTAGTGTACCTTAACGCTATTGGAGGCTGAGGCAATTCCGCTTCAACTGTTTTTTTTTTTTTGTTAAGTATAAATAATAATAATAATAAAATATGTTTATTTCTCACCACAAGCCAAAAAACACAAATAATAATTTATACACAAAAAGTAGCCAACGATTTTTGGTTGTGGATCGCTGGTGCCTGTGGTAGGTAGTAACACCTGTAATACAGGTCACCAGGTCCCCACCTGTTCAAAGTTACATATTTGATAGCATACATCTGGTATCACAGCAAATTACATTTTTTTTTTTGACAATTTGTGAGTTTATTAAAAAGAGACAATATTAATAGTAATGTAAGTAAAAAATATTAAAAAGTTAAGGTATGTTGAGAGGTTTCTATGAATGTAAGTTTGTGTGTGTCTGAGCGTGTGGGCGTGAGTGTGTGTGTGTGTGTGTGTGTGTGAATTGGAGAGAGTGTAAGTGAATGAGTCTGATTAGACCAATACGTTAAAGAGAGCTTCTGTAGCAGTATATGTTTGGCTTTGTAGCCAGGCCTTTAAAGCGACCTTAAAATTATGTTTGTTCAGTGAGTGCAAGGAAAGAATTTGGTTTAATTTATTATAAAGATAGGGTCCGAGGAAAACAAAGAATCTTTGACTAAAAGAAGTTTTAAGAGGAGTAGACAGGGCAACTATGCGGTTACGGCGATTTGTTTGCTGAGAATAGTTAGACATAGAATGCTGCTTAATAGCAGTGGTCAGTACAAACAATTGCCTGACCGTAAGGACTTGACAATATTCATAGAGTTTGACGGTGGGATACAGTCTTGGCTTGAAACAGCACACCTTAAGAACAGCTCTCTGCGCACGTTCAATCTGAATATAGTGGGATTTGGCTGCCCCACCCCAGGACGAGATACAATAGACCAGAATTGATTGACACAGTGCCTGATATGTCATTTTCATGACAGCAGCATCTGCTGAATTGCGTAGTTGCTTAAAAATGTAGATTAATTTGCGCACTCTATTTGATAGGTGTATTATGTACTCCCTGAATGAAAGGTTGCAGTCAATCACTATGCCAAGATACTTTATTGAAGTGACTCGTTCGATTTTACAGTGATCATGAGTGCCACTGTCGTCACTACTGCCATTGGATAGTGTCGACTGGGCAGCAACGCTTAGTGAGCTTGTAACTGACACATTAGTATTTCGAATCGAAAAGTTTACTATTTTTGTTTTCGATATGTTTAGGGTGAGCAAGTTATTCTTAAGCCATTCACTGACTGCGTCGAATCCCTTCTGAGCAAGGCGGTATGCCTCTTCCCAGTTATCCGACGCAAATACAAGTGCCGTATCGTCCGCATAGGAAAATATTGTACCGCCTTCCAGGCTGAGGCCACACAGGTCGTTCATGTAAATTAAAAATAAACTGGGGCCAAGAATGCTACCCTGTGGAACACCAAAAACCACATTTATGTCAGAGCTGAAGTAAGTTCCAATTTTGGCACTCTGTGTTCTATTTGTAAGATAGCTCTGAAACAAGGACAGCTGGGTGCCTCGTATACCCAGGCATTCGAGCTTAGCTATTAAAATGGGAATCGAGACCGTGTCGAATGCTTTCGCGAGGTCCAGGAACAATGCAACACATTTCTTACCGCTGTCAAGTTTCTGAGCAATGTGATTAACCAGTTTGTGAACGGCATCAGCAGTGGATAGATTTTTTCGAAAGCCAAATTGGTTAATCGACAGTAGATTTTGTGCCTCTAAGAATTCGACCAGCCTTGTATTTATTATCTTTTCCAGTATCTTGGACATCGCAGGCAGAACTGATATGGGCCTGTAATTTTCGACACGGTCACGATCTCCAGATTTAAAAATAGGGTGAAGAATTGCCTTTTTGAACCAGTCAGGGAAGACACCAGATTCAAGGCACAGGTTGCAAACATGTGTCAATGGAGGTAAAATAACGTTTCTGTGTCGTTTTAGAAAAGTAGAAGAAATACCGTCCCAGCCAACTGCACAATCACTCTTAAGTGAAAGGATTAAGCGTTCCACCTCTTGCTCATTTGTTTTAAGCAGTACAAAAGACTCCCTCTGGGGGTAGGGTAGCGAAAAAGATCGAGGGTCTCTATGTATTTTATCAGCTAGGCATCTCCCCACATTCGCGAAATAATCATTAATTTGATTTATAGTGTCCTGCTTATCATCATTATTCGCTATGAGATCATGGGCTGAAGACTTCGGTTGTCCTATGTTTGTGACACTTTTAATAACACGCCATAGCTGCTTGGAATTTCTACCTGCTTTCTCAAACTCAAGTCTCTCGTAATCTATTTTTACTTTTCGTAGAAGGTTTGTACAGAAATTACGATACCTTCTGTAGGACACCACGAGGACTTCATTTGACGGATCTGTTTTAAGCTTTTTATACAAGTTGTCTCTGTGGCGCATACATTTTAGTAGTCCTTGAGTAATCCAGGGTTTAATCGGCCTGCGTCTACGTGAAGTTGTAATAGTTTTTGTGTTCTTAGATAAAGCTAAGAGAAGTGGTTCTATTAGATATGTAGTAGCCAAATTGGGATCTTTCGTTGCATAGACGGCATCGAAACTTATGTTGCTTATGTCATTAGCAAGCTCATCCTCATTTATTTTTGTTATTTGGCGTGAGTTATTTACTTTAATTATATTTGGTGACAAAGAGAGTAAAACTGCAAAGTGATCTGTGACAGTGGATTCTAGCACCAGTACTGTGCTAGAGAAAGAAGTCTTTATGTTGGCGTGATCAAGACATGTAGATCCATGTGTTTTCAACACATGTCCCGGGAAAAGTCCGTGGTGACCTAGTAGATCCATATAGTCCAGTGAGTATGCATCTTTATTGTTGCTGGAAATATCAATATTTATGTCTCCCATAATTACGACGTTTCTAAACGATTTAAGCTCACGTAGAACATTATCCATAGATTTTATAAATTTTGAGGGATCTTTAAATGCATAGGGCCTGTACACAGCAATTATGGCTGTTTCCGCCCCAATCGTGACTGTCAAGCAGTTCGCCTCGGATACGACGGGTTCTTTAACTTTCACATTAGCCAGCAAACTATTGACATATACAATTACTCCGTCATTTTGATTAAAGATGTTTGAGGACTTATGAGAAGTATATCCCTGCAGAATCGGAACGACGGGGTTGCGGGAGAGCCAACATTCTGATAGAATAATAACGTCACTAGGCACCACAATTCTTTGTAATAGAGTCAAAAGCCCCGCATAATTAGCATTTACACTGCGAATGTTTTGGGATAAAATAGTTAAACATGTGTTGGAGGGCACAAGCTTGGAACATTCCTCAGGGTTACACGTTATCGCATTTGAAAAAGTTACGTTATCCAAATTATCTAACATTTCATTTACATTATTTGAATTATCGAATGTTACGGTTTAAAGCTAATAGGGCAAAGTACAGATTTCTCAATATTATAATTTTTGTAGTAACATGTAAGTGACAACAATGTTTCAAGGAAATGCGAGAGCCACCTCTAAGTATAGTTCTTGATCGGGAATTTGTAAATTTTGTAAATATGTTGTGTATTATGTGTTGTATAATATGGTGTGTGTTTCTGTGCCAGTGTGATTGTATGAAAGTGTGTGCGTGATTAAGTGTTTTATAAAAACCAAAAAAACTCAACATCAAGTAACAAAAATCAGTGAAATACTTAAAATTAGGCATGCTGCATATAAGTAAATAATAACAATAATTCAAAGTGGACATGCACGTCTTTGTTATAATAACGTAATGGCTACATAGTCAGGTTTGAGTTAACTTGGCCAAGTCTACTTCAGAGTTCACTACGACACGCTGCGCTCCGTCTTCTTTGCGTAAGTAGACTTTGCCATATGCTGACCAGCAATGTTTATATTTATTCTGAGCAGCGAAATCTCTTGCTAAAAAGTATATCTTTCGGATTTTTGTTGGTAGGTTGTCAGATATATAAATAGGTACCTTGGGGCCGTCAACTCGTAGGTGCGCTGTGTTTAATTTGTTGTTAATATTGTTCTTGTTGAAGGTCCTGACCGAATGAAGTATTTTTGATTTCAGCATGACGGTAGTAAAATCCACGATGATGGTGTTATTCATGGAGCCTTTGGAGTTTATTCTATAAACATCTTTAATATCGGACTGAACAATGGTGGTATCAAGGACGTTGCCGATATTTCTAACTGCGTTGGATAGATCAAGTTTCGATTCATCACCAATTTTAGGGACATTTTTAATTTCCAGACTAGTCAGTTTTGATTGTTTTTCTAGGTGGTCGATTCTTTCTTCAAGTCTAAATATGTAATCCCGATTTTCCTTTCTCTCCACTTCATATTCCTTCATTTTTGTCAGCATCTCATCATATTTGGCAACAGAAAAATCAACGTACTCCTGAAATTTACTGCATTGGTTTTTAATTTCCATCAGCGTCGTTTCAATGTCTGAGCGAAACAATGTTTGGTCTTTCTTCAGTTCTTTAAGTGTGTTCGATATTTCGTCCCTGAACTCGCACATGTTGACAAAAAGTCCGTGATCGTCTCGTTTCCTCTTAATGCGACTCAATTCCGAAAGTACACTAATGTTAGGCTCAGATTGATGGAGCACAGGAGTCTGTCCACTCATTGCGGCCGGTGATGCTGGTGGACTGCGTCCTAGCGGCATAATTTTGTTTTTTTTTTCTTTTTTTTTCTTTATTATTATTGTATTATTTATTACGCTGTATTGCGCGTCTAACAATTTAAAAATGTATACCAATTTAGAAAAACAATCTTAAGTAAAATTAAGATGTATTCGACTTAATAATATAATTTTTTTCCATCAATAATATTAGAGGAAGATTAGAAAAGATCCAAAAAATAAAAAGTTCAATCCTCCAAAATCGTGGATTTGAACCCGTAACCATATGTTTCCAAGTTGACGGTCTGCGCCGCGGTGCTACGACAGCGTTACAACGATGCTCGAAAATAACAGTTAGTAGCAAAGCGCACGGATTTCGTCAATAAACGGTGCGCGGTAGATCGTCTCCTTTGTGTACGTTATTGGGTTCAAAGTCCAAACCTCGCACTGTTTTAAAAGTTTATCTATTGTAAAGTTAAGTTTGTATTTTGGAAGTGATAGAATTGTTAATTCACTTATATTTTCACAACGTTTGTCACTTGTTCACTTGTGTTTGTAATGATGTGATTTCTCAATAGTTTTGGACCACTTTTTCCACTGATTTAGAATGTTGTTGTATGTAAAGTTTATTTGTGTTTTGGAGGCGATTTAATTGTTTTTTCACTATAATTTTCTCACAGTCTGTAACTTGTTATCTTAGCTTTATAATGACATGATTTTCTCAACAGTTTAGTGACGTATGTAGACACGTTTCTCTTATAAATGGGTCAACAGACAGCCTCTAACATTATTCTATGGAAAAATCTTTGATAGGTAATGGTCTTCAAGTCTTTTGATCTTGGTAATAACAGTTTCTCTGGTAGCCACATACAGAAAACTTTAACTTTTGATGACCAGTCCAGTAAAAAATTTCTATAACATTCACAAAAACTTCAGAACCCAGTTATTATCTTAGTTTTCAAGAGGAACTGCTGACTAAATGTGCTTAGATAATATCTACATTTAGTCAGTGGTTTCTGTTACAAAACAAAATAATAAAGATCCATTAGAGATTCGTTAAAAAGTCTATAAGACCTACTTTTTAATCTCTCTCTATTCTTCTCACTTTTGAAATTATGAAGTGGTGATGACCAGTTAATAATTTCATTTCATTAATGTAGGGAAAGATAATAAATTGTAAACAGTTTCTGACTTAAATTATAATAAAATTTGAACTGAGTTATTTACTGTTCGTGGCTAATGAATGAACATGTAGCTAAAATCTGTAATTAGGATAGCAGAAAAATATAATTTAACATGTTTTTAAAAAAATCATGGAATACAAAAAAGATACAAATTAGGAAACTCGTGTAATTTTACGAAAATTATTACGGTAATTTTGAACCCTGGTTCCGCGCAAAAAATGTTGCATTACTAGTTCACAAAACTACCTTATTGTTTAAAAAGTATCACTGGAAACAAACGATATAACACAATTATGTTACGATGTAAAAATGTTTGCCATATTCAGCGGTTTATTACAAGTTTGGAACAATTTAAGTGCTAACAGTCCGGAAGTAACCGTTTTGAGTTTGTTGTTCTGATACGGTTGACTAATCAACACTGCAACGTATAAAAGTCCCTGTTTACTAAACGGAATTAGAGGACAAACTAATGTGAACGCAACTTGCCGTAGTCTGAGTAATCACACACATTTATTCATGCATAAAATACCCAGGATGCAACACAAATAAGACTTCGACTTTTAAACAAAACGATTTCGACTTTTGCAAATAAATGGACATATTTGTTTTAATCTTTATTATGTTGTTAATGTTATCTTAAATTTTTATCGTTTATTTAATAATTTTGAGTTTTGAATAAAAATAGAAGCGTTTTACCTCACAATAAAACGCATATTAATTTACTTACCTTATTCGAAGCTTATTTAATTGAGATAGGCCCTGCGTTTCCCGCTCTTCGTATTTCTATATATCTGTCTCTTTCTGGTACGTCACTTCCGCTTGGCAGTGGTAGGGAGGCTCGCTAAGCGAGACGCGCCATTTTGATTTCATTGAGTCTAATTACCAGGCAGAGCTTGAACATAAGCTTCGAATAAGGTAAGTAAATTAATATGCGTTTTATTGTGAGGTAAAACGCTTCTATTAATTTGACTTGACCGTTATTCGAAGCTTATTTAATTGAGACGTGTTTGTTATCGCCTGGTGGAAGTGACGAAGACGCCAATGTGAGCTAGTATGATTATTGTTACGACGGTCATCTAGAATCTTCGAGAAACCGCGCTAATAACTGTGTAGTACCTAGAAAATACGAATTCATTCTTTTAGGTACCTATTTCCGTAGTAGGTATAGAACTTACATTGTATTCAAGGTCAGGCGCCGGGAGTCGCCGGCAGTTGTCATTGTAATTTCGACCGTATGCCGACGACGTTAAGTAACTTCTTCCTTGTCGGTTATTTTATCTTTAAGTTTATTTTTTTGTTAATGTTTTTTTTGTGGATGCTTTCTTGAATAATAGAGAATTATCTCGAATGTCTTTTGTTTGCTTGGGTATAAAAGGACCGATTGAGGACGAAGTGGGTCAGTTCACTTTTAAGCGAGACAACGAACAGTTCGAAGAGAATTCTAGTGCGATTAAGTGTTCAGTACTGTTGAAGTGATTGTTTATAAGTGTATTGTGAGTAATAAAGTTAATTCGTGTGTTTAATTGGTAGTGTTTTTATTTATCCCATACCCAGCTCGTAACAATTTGGTGTCAGAAGCGGGGATAAATAATGCCGATTCTACCGAAGGACGACACGGATAGTATCCGTACGAGGAGTCAGCGGCAGCAAGGTATGGACCAAAGGCGATTTGGGGACTCCCCGACACAAACACCGGGTGGTGCCCAGCCTACGTCAGAGCCAGTCGCTGGCCCATCTGGAGCTACTCCAGCGGCGCCTACTACATCAGCGGCGCCTGACTTGTCTGCCTTAATGGCACTGCTGCAAGACCAGGCACGTCGTCAGGAGGAGCAGGCTCGTCGTCAAGAGGAGCAGGCTCGTCGTCAAGAGGAGCAGGCCCGTCGGTTGGAGGAGCAGTTGCAACGGGACAAGGAGGAACAGGCTCGCCGTCAAGAGGAACAGGCTCGGCGTCAAGAGGAGCAGACCCGCCGGTTGGAGGAAAAGTTGCAACGCGATCAAGAGGAGCAGGTCCGACGCCAAGAAGAACAGATGCTCCTGATGAAGGATCTTCACGCATCAGTTGGGAAAGAGCTGAGCGTGATGAAGGAGCAGGTACAGCAGCACGACAACCGTATCGCAAAGGCCGAAATTCAGATCGCCGATGTGAAGAAGGCCTTAAGTGAAATTAAGGTTGGAGACGGGTCTGTAACTTCAGTGATTGCTGCCCCTTCGGTGCGTGGGTTTAAAGTGCCTCCATTCGACGGAACATCTTCATGGTCGGCCTATAAAATCCAATTCGAGGCCGTTATGAAAGTGAATGGGTGGACCAAAGCGCAAGCCATGACCGCGCTCACCTTGGGTCTTCGAGACCAGGCCCTTAACATTCTTGAGGCCCTCGGCAAGGATGTGACCTACGAACAGCTGCTGGAGGCATTAGAGTCCAGATACGGTGACGCGCACCTGGAGCATGTTTTTCGTGCCAAGTTAAGGGATCGCGTTCAACGTAGTGCCGAGAACTTACAGCAGTGGGCCCTGGAAGTTGAAAAGCTGGTTCGGAAAGCATACCAGTCCGCCCCTGCACTTATTGATGGAAATCTGGTACAGGCGTTCATCGATGGAATACGCGACTTGGAGGTTAGAGCCGCTGTGAGACTTGGGCATCATGAGACGCTGAAAGATGCCTTGGCCCATGCCTTAGAAGTAGAGGCAGTGAGGCAGGACCACCGTACGCACCGGGTCAGGGAGGTTGTAGCGTCACCTGCACGCGACCGCCCGCAAGGATACAGCCCTAGGTGCTACACTTGTGGAGAAAGGGGTCATCTTCGATCAAGCTGTCCTAAGCGCAGCTCACCAAGAGAAGACCAACCTCAGCAAGGAAAGGTGGCTGAAGTGGCTGTCCAACCACAGCAGGGAAACGAGTAAATGCCAGGACTGGGGGGCGGGTGCTGGCTGGTTTTGAAAGAGCCCCGAGGATCTCGATCTCACAAGTACATGACGGGAACAGCCTGACTATCAACGGCGAAGTCAACGGAACTCCATGCAAACTGACGTTGGATACTGGAGCTTCTCACACGGTCGTCAATTCTCACCTGGCGAATCGGTTTCTTGGGGGCTACTTCAATAACCGCGACCACCTTCAATTATTAACAGCTACCGGTCAGCACATAACCGTCCGAGGCAAGAAGGAGGTGGAGTTAAAATTGGGTGATAGAATTTACCGACACAATGTCATCGTGGCCGACATAGTCGACGATTGCATCTTGGGCTTGGACTTCATGCGGAAATATCGTTGTGAGATCGACATTGACCAAGGAGTGTTGAAATGTGGTTCAGAGGAAGTCTTCATGGAAGGTGCACCATCAGGGAAAGTGTACTGCCTGAAGGAAATTGTTCTTCCTCGCAGATCAGAAACGATCGTGCCAGTTAAGTTACCACAGAACTCTGGACACAAAGATCGAAGTGTTCTGATAGAAAGGGTGGACAATGAGTTTTCATGGAAGATGGCACGAACTCTGGTAAAGGCCAACAACATCTCAGCTGTACGAATCCTGAATCCAAGTAACAAGGAGCAAGTAATCAAGAAGGGCACCTTGATCGGCACTTGTGAGGAAGTAGCTTGGATGCGTCAATTGCAAGATCTACCTACCGGAAGCAAAATTAGTAGTGCCAAATTCGACGTGTCAACGCTTCTTGAAGACTGTCATTTAAGTGAAGGAGAAATGAACAAGGCTAAGAAGATGTTACTTCAGTACGCCGGTATTTTCTCTACGGGTGATGCTGACATAGGAAGAACTGGACTGGTTCAGCACAGAATTAATACAGGCAACGAGTTACCTATCCGTCAGCGACCAAGGAGACTGCCAGTTGCACGGGAAAAAGAAGTGGAAACCATGATTGAGGGTATGGTGAAGGATGGTGTCATAGAGCCTTCATCCAGTCCATGGTGTTCTCCTGTGGTCCTGGTAAAGAAAAAGGACGGCAGTATGCGCTTCTGTGTGGACTATCGACGACTGAACGACGTCACGAAAAAGGACAGCTATCCACTGCCTAGGATCGATGACACACTGGATACGCTGGCGGGAATGAAGTGGTTTACCACACTAGACCTGAAAAGTGGTTACTGGCAGGTAGAAATAGACCCCAGGGATAAGGAGAAGACTGCATTCTCAACAGGAAAAGGATTGTGGCAGTTTAAAGTTATGCCTTTCGGTTTATGTAATGCTCCTGCAACGTTTGAAAGGCTGATGGAGCAAGTACTTGCCGGGTTGATTGGGGATGCATGTCTTGTCTATCTAGACGACATAATCATTGTGGGCCGTACGTTTGAAGATCACCTTAGAAACCTAAACCGAGTGCTGTCGAAGATCCAAACAGCAAACCTGAAATTGAGTCCGAAAAAGTGCTCGTTTTTCAGGAAACAAGTGAGCTTTTTAGGACACATAGTTTCGGGGGAAGGTGTTCAAACAGACCCAGAGAAAGTAGTCGCCGTCAAGGATTGGCCAGTTCCGAAAGACAAGACACAGGTCAGAGCATTTTTGGGTTTGTGCTCCTACTATCGCCGGTTTGTGAAGAATTTCGCCGACATTGCGAAACCTCTACACAGACTCACTGAGGAAAAGCAACAATTCTGTTGGAATGAGAACTGCGACGCCGCATTTCAAGAATTAAAGGGACGTCTGTGCAATACTCCTATTTTGGGATATCCTGACACTGAAAGTGACTTTATAGTCGACACAGACGCAAGTAATACTGGAATTGGGGGCGTGTTATCTCAACGGAAAGGAGATCAGGAGATTGTTATAGCTTACTTCAGCAAGTCTTTATCCAAACCAGAAAGGAATTACTGTGTAACGAGACGAGAGCTGCTCGCCGTAGTGAAGACATTGCAGCACTTCAGTAAATATTTGTTGGGACGGAAATTCCAGCTACGAACCGATCATGCTGCATTGAAGTGGCTATTACAGTTCAAGAATCCAGAGGGTCAAGTGGCGAGATGGATTGAACTACTGCAAGAGTTTGACTTTGTAACCGAACATCGCAGTGGGAGAACTCACGGTAACGCAGATGCCTTGTCAAGAAGACCTTGTCCTGAAGACTGCAAGCACTGTGCCAGGCAAGAGACTAAGGAAGTAGTGCCCGTGAGGATGCTTAGAACGGATCTCAGCGATGAATGGAAGGAGACTCTACAACAGGCTCAACAAAGTGACTCGGACATCAAGCCAATCTTCGACTGGATCAAAGCTGGTGCTCCGAAGCCCAAGTGGAGTGATGTGGCTGCGATGAGTTCCATCACGAAGAGTTATTGGGCACAATGGAACAGTTTGGAGATCCAGGATGGAGTCTTGTGCCGTAAATGGGAAAACGCTCGAGGGGACAACTGTCATCTACAAATGGTTGTCCCTAAAGCTAAGGTACCGGATGTTTTACGGCTCTACCATGATGGATGCTCAGGAGGACATATGGGGGTAAAAAGGACTCTACTGAAAATCCGAGAGCGCTTTTACTGGATCCACTGTCGAGATGATGTGGAGGACTGGTGTCGCAAATGTACCAGCTGTGCGGCTGTGAAAGGACCTCACACGCGAAGCAGAGGTGCATTAAAAGTGTACAACGTGGGAGCCCCCTGGGAGCGGATAGCACTGGACGTTGCGGGACCATTTCCAGAAAGCGATAGCGGAAACAAGTACTTCATGGTTGTCATGGACTATTTCACAAAGTGGCCAGAAGTCTTCGCCATTCCTAACCAAGAAGCTACAACAGTCGCAGATAAATTGGTTCAGGAAGTCTTCTGTCGTTTTGGAGTACCCTTAGAAATTCACAGCGATCAAGGGAGGAATTTCGAATCGCAAGTTTTTCAGGAGACTTGTCGATTGATGGGTACCCACAAAACCAGAACCACCTCTTACCACCCACAATCTGATGGAATGGTGGAACGATTCAACCAGACGTTGGAGAGATATCTGGCAAAAGTTGTGGAAAACAGGCAAAGGGATTGGGACAAGCACATACAGCCGTTTCTTCTGTCCTATCGGAGTGCAGTTCACGAAAGTACGACTGTAACTCCAGCCTTCGCGAACTTTGGAAGGGAATTACGGTTGCCTGCAGATTTAATTACTGGAACTCCCCCTGATGTCCCACGCAGTGTAACGGATTACGCGAATGACCTGCGTAACAAGTTAAATGATGTGTATGAGCATATCAGGCAATCCGGGCAACAGATGTCTGAGAAGATGAAGACTCGTTATGACCGGAAGGCAAACAGTCGTGGTTTCGACGAAAGTTCGCTGGTGTGGTTGCATAACCCAGTGCGGAGCAAGGGAAAGTCTCCGAAATTGCAAGCAAAATGGGATGGACCATACAGAGTTGTGACCAGGATCAACGATGTCACCTACCGAATACAGAAGGGTCCGCGAGGTGCGCCTAAGGTTGTGCATGTGGACCGACTGGCGCGATATTACGGGACTAATGATGCTCGGGACGAGCATGTCTAAGGAGGGGGCAGTGTTACGACGGTCATCTAGAATCTTCGAGAAACCGCGCTAATAACTGTGTAGTACCTAGAAAATACGAATTCATTCTTTTAGGTACCTATTTCCGTAGTAGGTATAGAACTTACATTGTATTCAAGGTCAGGCGCCGGGAGTCGCCGGCAGTTGTCATTGTAATTTCGACCGTATGCCGACGACGTTAAGTAACTTCTTCCTTGTCGGTTATTTTATCTTTAAGTTTATTTTTTTGTTAATGTTTTTTTGTGGATGCTTTCTTGAATAATAGAGAATTATCTCGAATGTCTTTTGTTTGCTTGGGTATAAAAGGACCGATTGAGGACGAAGTGGGTCAGTTCACTTTTAAGCGAGACAACGAACAGTTCGAAGAGAATTCTAGTGCGATTAAGTGTTCAGTACTGTTGAAGTGATTGTTTATAAGTGTATTGTGAGTAATAAAGTTAATTCGTGTGTTTAATTGGTAGTGTTTTTATTTATCCCATACCCAGCTCGTAACATTATTATTAAAATGTACTGTAGATATGATTTAGTACAAACAGTTACTTGTATCTAAAATGCATACAGAGATTTGTAGACATTTATTTATTTAAAATAAAATCAGTTTAATTAACTGAAAATATATATTTTTGATCGAAACAAAAATAACTCGTATAAAATCAGGTCTTTAATTACGAAGACATCATTTCTAATCAACTGGATTGAATAAAGCAGTTCCGAAATATGGTTTACAGAGGTTCTAACCTCACGTATATACAATTTACCAAATGTATTTTCAAAGTTTTTGTTATCTTAAATTAGCTATGTCGTTTATGTTCCAAATAGATTTTAGAACATGTTTTACTAGGACATCGGATGATTGTGGGTTGCAAAGGGTTGCGACCACAGATTTGTGTAACAAAATCGAATTGTACGATAAGTTATTATCAGATAAAAATCTATATAGCCAAATTGCTTCCTGTCGGAGCCGAGGGGTTAACTTGGTACGTTCAGCACCAAACTAGCCATCTCTTCCAAGCAATGCTATAAACTTTACGCGTTGATGGACGCCATGACTTCTCAAGAAGTTCTAATTGACTACTATTCCAGGATGTTAGCTTCCCAGACCACCCCCACATTTCCACACTTCCAGAGTCATGTCGAGGACGTTCGGTGGTGGCAGTCCTGTTGTCGTGTCGATCAGGACTTTGTCTAGGTAATATAGCGTAAATGGGGCTGCTAGGGCACGCAATTTGATGTCGGGTCGCCAAAATACTCGCTCCCATCGTGGAACTACTAGCAGGTACGTTCCGTGTGCTTGATTGAGATAATCTAGCGCCTTGGGAATCAGAAGGTGGAGGGAACACCCACGCTAGGTTGTAATTCCACATCTGGGAGAAAGCGTCACAAAACAGGGCTTGGTCGTCGTTTTGGTCTAAGGACACGTAATTCGTCACTACATGTGCTCGGTTGGACGCAAATAGGTCGATCAACGGAACTCCCCATTTGGAGAATATTTTGTTCGTGCATTCTGCAGACAGATGCCACTCTGGAGTTACACGAAACCTAGACAAGTGATCCGCGTGGCCGTTGTATATACCTGGTATATAATAGGCGTTCAGGTGAATTTGATAGTTCTCCGTTATTTGGAAGACTTTATACGTTAAGTCCAGGAGAGGAGCCGACTTGGTGCCGCCCTCGTGACGGAGATATGCAACTACCGACTTGTTGTCGCTCTGAATCAAAACTGTCTTGTGTCTCAGGAGCTGATAATGATCTTCCAAAACTCTTAGGATTGCTAACATTTCCTTTTGGTTGCAATGAAGATCTTTCTCGGCTTCTGACCACAGACCCGAGAGTGACAGATTGTCCAGGCGAGCTCCCCAAGCGATGTCCGACGCATCTGTTGTGAGGAAATGAGCAGGAGGCGACATGTGCAAGGCCGACGGAAGATGACAATTCTGGCTCCACCATATCAGATTGTCTATGGCAGCACGAGGTAAGGTGTGTAATAACCTGTGGTCTGACTTCAAGATTTCGTTTAGAAGGTTCAGAAGCGCTCGAAAGTTGAGTCTTCCTTTCGGAGCTACCAAGCTGGCAAAATTGAGTAGACCAACAAGGCTCTGGAGCTCCTTGAGCGTCGTGCGCTGCTTCCACAATAAATGATAGATTTTGTCTGAAAGACCCGGAATCTTGTCTTCGGGAAGGCGCTTTTGATTCGTCCATGGATCCCAATGAAGTCCTAGGAACACTATGTTTTTCGTCGGTGTGATTATCGACTTTTTGTAATTGATCAGCCAACCTAACTTTTCTAGAGTGTCGAGCACAATTTTCACATGACTCCGAAGCTGCTCTTCGTTCTGGTGAGCGATCAAGAAATCGTCGAGAAAAACTACTATCCTGACACCTCGTTGCCTGAGTGTCTGAGCTATCCTATTTGTAAGCGCAGCAAAGGTCTTCGGCGCTGTGCTCAGGCCAAAAGGTAAGCAGGTCATTTCTGGCAATTCGTTGCGATAAATTAGGCGCAGAAACCTTCTGTGGCTGCGAGCTACAGGTAAATGAAAATATGCCTGCGAGAGGTCAATTTTGCACAACCAATCCTGTGTTTGTATAAAATCGGGAATGTGATAAGCATTTATTAGCTTGAATCGATCTGTTATGACGTAAGAATTCAGAACTTTCAAATTGAATACTGGCCGATTTGAGCCGTCGCCTTTGGGGACAAGAAACATCGACGAAAGGAAGCTTGGCGAAACAATAGCTCGCTCCAGAACTCCCTGTTCTATCATTTTGTTTATGACAGATGTCATTACGGCAGATTCTGGAACGTTTAGGTTGGTTCTGACCACACTTGGATGTAAAAGCGGTGGTTTCCGGCAAAAGGGTATGCGATACCCTGTTATTATTTTTAGAATGTAATTTGGTGCATTCATTTGTTCCCATTGGCCTCGAAACTGAAGGAGACGGCCTGCTCTGAACGAGTCAATACTTACGTCGTTTGTTGTCATTATTGCGCTGGGGAGGTGATGACGCGCGTTTCGCTCATATCTTGGTTGATTATTTTTCCGAGTATTCGATCGGCCTCGAAAGCTATTGCGATTATTCGGTGTGACCGAATTATATTGAACAGCATGACCATGAGAGTTACAGCCACCTTGCGGAGGTGGGTTACCGCTGCTGCAACCACCTTGCGTAGGTGGGTTACTGCTAGCACATTGCGAATGTGCATTACTATGATGGCAAGCCTGAGCTGTATGAGCAAAGCCCTGCGAGGACTTATTGTAAGGCTTTGACCCCTGCGAGGGGCCACGAAACTTTCTTGCTTCCACCTGCGAGGTAGAAGTTGTATGAGGCTTTTGCAATGGCCAAAAACATTTCCTTACGCCACCAGCTTTTTCTACCGCAGTAGTAAACTTCTCAGCATTGAACAGGTTGGCACATGTCGGTGGAATTTTCTTTAAGCTGGCCTTCATCAAAGGGTCCTTTGCTTGTTTAATGACACAATCCCTCCTCATTTGGAGAATCTCAGCACGATGTCCACAAACAATCTGTAATAAGTCTGAAGAACACTTATTAAAGTCCCCTGTGGAAAAAAGGTAATTTACTTTTTGAAGCAGAGTGTCCGAATTGACAGAGTCATTATTCCTTGCCCATTCTAACAGTTCCTGAAGAGTTCCTTGCAAAACCTCCCTTTGTTTGAGCACACACATGGTCAAGGCTGCGAAAACCTTATCGGCATAAATGAGGCGAGGAGGAGACTCGTATACTTTAACTTCCTCGTTCATTTCAATATCTGTAAAACCCGGCGAGTAATTGTATAATTTTTGGGTTTCAGAATACCTAATTTCATTCCAGTCACTTTTATCTAAATGTTGCAAATCACTTAGCAACTTCAAATGTTTATCGGAAGTCTTAGGCACCGTAGGCTCCTTAAGCCTAGTTTCAAAAGTTAAGGTAAATTCCTGATCACCACGTGCACTAACATTTTCAGGTTCAACATCAACATTACATTTGTTCGTAACGACTTTCACTAACACCTGATAGTAATGAGATAGCATCATAATCCAAATCAGTACTCACGTGTTGACCGGTGCCTTTGCAAACCATTTTCCGTCGAAGGCTACGTACCTCTTTGGCTAATTTTCGAACCTTACGTTTAGAACGCCGCTTGTGTTTGCCTCCCCGTTTCTTGTTACGGCGACTTCTCTTTGGGTTGCCTCCGCTAGACGAGGAGCTATTACTGGAACTCGAGCTACTGGAACTGCTTGACCGAGCTCGCCGCTTTCGCGGCGAAGAAGGTCCTGAAAGCACATCACTAATCGCCCTATCGGCGTTTTCACACGGATTTTCCATACTGAATATCGAAAGATTAAACTTTATTCACTTTTTAGTTCGAATAAAAACCGTTAAGATTTTTTTCACTTGTGCACTTTTAAACTGAATATCGAAAGAATAAACTTTATTCACTTTTTAGTTCGAATAAAAACCGTTAGGATTTTTTCACTTGTGCACTTATAAATTATAACACTTTAGTGTAGCTAAGGGTCGGTAGGACACGACCGTTCACGGCGGGAAACAAGACGCCAATGAAATCAAAATGGCGCGTCTCGCTTAGCGAGCCTCCCTACCACTGCCAAGCGGAAGTGACGTACCAGAAAGAGACAGATATATAGAAATACGAAGAGCGGGAAACGCAGGGCCTATCTCAATTAAATAAGCTTCGAATAACGGTCAAGTCAAATTAATATATACAGTTAGAAAAGACTGCGTTCCTTCACCAGATTCAACTTAAGTCTGTTAATTTGCGTAAATACGTTTTTTGTTTTATCTTGTTATTGTTATCTTTATATTATTATCGTTTTAAGAGCTTAGTAGTGTTGATTCAAACTACGTGTTTGAAGCGACTGTTCTATTCATAATTGTTTAAGTTTGGGCCACCGAATGTTCTTTTAATTGTCTGTCTACTTTGACTAGTTTGGATCCAGTCTACACCCTTTTTTTGAAGATTTTTGGGATCAAAAATTTTTTCAAACGTAATTGACCCTACATCACCTCTTCGATTTAACAGTTATGACGTCTTATGATGTCACAATATGGTGCGAGGCGAGTCCTATTCTGATCGGAAACGCATTATATAAATACACTCATCACAACTCCAGTCAGAATACGGATTATTATTTTTTCGATGTATCTAGGTAATGATTTGTATTGAAAAACATAACCTTGCCTACCCCATGTTCCCTATCAAGTTTTAGACCATTTGGGGTCCATGTGGGTCAAAATAAATGATCTATCTATAAGGAGCCGCCGCCGTCTAATGGTCCGATAGTTTACATCGTCTCTACAACTACAACTTCAAAAAATGTAGCTATCCAAAATATTAGCTTAAATGAACACTCTCTGTACTACAATGAATTTGATGCAAGTTATAGGGATTTTCGTCATCGACCTATTTGACAGCCGAAAATAAACACACATTTTGTAAATGTTTGCTATGCTCTATAGCTTCTTTCTAATTACTTGTGGATTGTTTCTTACCTGTGTCAGATACTTGATGAGTAAACACAACAATTGAGAGATGTTATCTGCCAGTTATAAAGTTCGCACTAATCAAGATTGTAACAACAGATAAAATAGTTTGTAGCCGCGGTAACCTCGGTTTTTATTATATTTTTTCACGAAAATTCTTTGTAATATATTGTCGCGTTAACGTCTAGTGTCAGACTTGAGTTTTCCTGGCGTCTTTATCTTATCACTTAACCGTAATCTCTAAGCGATTTTTTTCCGATAATTTGTTACGTACGCTAAATATATTACGTGTACAAAACGTAAAAATGAGTGTTCGTTTTAGTGGTATTCGGGTATTAAACATAGGATGAGTGCAGTTGACCCTGAATAAAATCTATTGTGGGTTATATTGAAGCACTTTACGCATCACTTTAGATTAACGACGCAGTTTCTTACGAATAATGTATATTTATGTGAAACATCAATTAGCCTTGTATTATGGGAGGGAACACCCAAAATGAGTGAAAAGGGGTGTAATACGCTTTCTAAATAAGGGGAAGATTACGGGACTAGTTGACAGAAAAGGTTTAAAGGGTCAAAATACATACTAATTAAATGGTCAAAATTGCTTGACATGCAAGTGATTTTTTTTATGTTACTCTATTAATTTACATCGAAGCTTGACGTGATTTACAAGCAAAATGCGTGATAATGTTTAATTTGATAATGTCTAATTAAAAATTATATTTCTGCAATGCTATCCTGGTGAACTTTTGTGGCGACTAAATGAAAAAAAAGAAGTAGAACATTCCATCTAACTGACAAACAGGACAATATTGCTTTTACGCAATAAAAGGAAGGCGTATTTTCCTAGTAGTGATTAATAACCATCATTCTCAAAAATGAGGATGTTAAAATATTATAAGGAATACTTACCTGTTATTTGCCTGATGTTTGTAAAATGACCAAGACGTCGGACTCTCGAAATCTACATAGCTAAGTCTCGCACGTGTTCTACTTTGAATCGTCACCACAACTTTATTTTATCAAAGCATACTATTGAAACTATACAATAGAATTTGGCATCAGTCCTATGTTTTGAATACAGTCGTAATCCGCACAGACAAGAGAAAGCATGCAGTGTTATAAATATTTCTCGATACTACATTTCGTACAAAAATACCTAAAAATAAAATTGTTTCGAGTACCTACGTCAAATATTTGTTCTAAAACTGTACAAGTATGAATCAGAGATCGCAGTTGTACTGACTGAGTGTTTGTTTAAAAAAATATTGTATAAGTAGTGTTATGTGTAATGTGTTATATTCTAACAATGAGGATAGAAAAACATATTTGTGTCATCTTTTGACATCTTCATTGTGAATCAATGGCCTAGAGTAGGTACTTAAATTGCATAACGGAGAATACATTCTCAGTCGCTTTTCAAATGTTAAAATACATTTGAAAAGCGTTGTAAACATTGTATAATATTATACATGTACATGTAATCTTGATATAACACTGTGAATAACGTCTGAATACAAGAATATTAAACACTGACCTTGATCTCGCCTTGCCCTTCCGCGCAGCACGCCTGTAGATCTTTGAGTAGCAGCTGGTACTTGGTGATCCGTTGCACTGGCTTGATCAAGTAAGCGGCGAGCGGGTGCTCCAGTTTCTTCTTACGTTGCACCCTGCATCACAAAAGACAATGATGCACAAAGTAAAGCACAGTCCACAGTCCGAACGAAATGACGGCCATTATCTATACTGCTTAGTTAATGATTTTGATAACAGAATCTTTTAGTGGAATAACTATTGTTGTTGTGTACGCAATGCGATATCCTGCATCTGTGCGTCCAGGACTAAATGTACAACTAACATTTGTCAGTTCAAAGAACGAATGTTGATGACGCTTGTTCAGCGATAAGTGCCTATTGTTTGGGACGTACAGCAGTTTCTATGGAGCTATCCTTTAAAAGGATGATAAGATGATAACAAAACATTTAATCGTTCAGTCTTCTAATCAATGATCAGTACCAAATAAGAGTTAATGAGTTTCTCAGTTGGAATGACCTTACAGCTCATTTGCGGAAACTAGATTTATCTAACTATTATCATGTCTTACATTCGCGCATGGCACGAGTGCAACATTAAACGACAAGACCCGTTGATTCGATAAGGGAGCTAAATGTGAACTAGTTTATCTGTGGCCACAAATAAACGTAACTATGAGTAACTGCAGTATTCCTATCTAATACTCACTAACACACATTTAACTGGTGGACCTTATTGTTTGGAGGTACGTACTTACAAATTCTTACGTTCGTCGTTCGTTAACCTTAAAAACAAGATATAGTTTCTAAATATGACTGCTTCTCTAAAATTGTTCTGAAGGCGTATTCGAAGCCATGGCAATTATTGATAAGATTCAGTAATATTTATTCTCCAGTGCACATAGTATTTGCGAAATAATTAAAAACTTGATGATTTGTCTCATACCGAAATTATTATTCTCAAAAGAGACATTTAAATAGCTTTGTATAATATCAAGCACTATTTGTTTGTTGCATCTGCATACCCAATATATGGGATTCAGTAAAGTAACACAAACTTCCGAGCCACTGCAGTGCATAATGTTATTGGCTCAGATTTCTGTGCACCCGGATTTCAACAACGCGATAAATATTTATGACTATTTGCGAAAACCATTCATTTAAAGTATTTTACTGCTTTATTTTACCTGTTTGCTCTATATTAGATTTTGATGTTTTTTTTTGATACGATTTGATTTTATTTATGACCTGTCATTCTCCTTTCAAATCGTTCTATCTTGTGCGTATCATACCATGTTGACCCCGCAAAAAAGTTCAGATCGTCACATCACCTTCGCCGCGGTTTACTTCGACGGCGATTTGAGTTTTTTTTTTATGTGTGAGTGAAAGTTTTGAGTAACAATGTGGATTGGTATAAGAGTAAAGGAAGACTAAAGAAGGTACGATGGATGGATGGACTGTGTGGCTAGTGTCGATGATACGCCACGACGAATGGTCTGAAGAGATGACAAGTAATAGTATAATAATAAATAAATAAATTAATTTATTTCATAATCAACAGGTTTTAACAGATACATTGTAGAGGCCTTCTTTTAAGTATGGAAATACCTGTAACAGAAGACCTCCCTATAGAAGAAGACATGCCGCGCTGACACGCAATAAATGGGGACAAGGGCAAAAGAATGATGATTAGGACTTCTATACAAGTTGTGTATACTTCTAAGAAGACACGGTGAAACATACTCAAATGTCAAGGAATGTATCAACGTCCAGAAATATGACGCAAAAGGTTCTAACACTTGCTTATCTAAATTGTAATGGATGCAATTACCAGTTTAGTATTAATATTTAAACCATAGAGATATGTACAATATATTTACCTTTAATACACACATCAACACGGTCTAGGGATATTTCATACTCAATTAAATAACTCGAAAAGTACTGGCCGCATTGGAATCTTTAATACACCGATTTGTTTGTAATTTATCTCAGACTAATTCCAAATTCAAATTTTTGAAAATTCTTTTGTTTCGGTGGCATAAAAATGTCTTGATGTATAGGAGAGGGAATTTTCATTTGTGCGAAATTTAAAAAACAATACGAATTACGTTTAGTTACAGTTTTTTTTCATTTTTAAACGTAAGATAAAGTTAAAATTGAGGTATTGTAGCCATGCAACGCCGACATTTGACGAGGGCGGAGATGTTACGAGCTGTGGGAATGCTGGAAGCTGGATCTGTTCAGCGTAATGTTGCTGAGGCCATAGGGACCCATCAAAATGTAATTTCAAGATTGTGGACACGCTATCGTGCCACAGGTGAAGTAGCGGAGAGGCACCGGGGGTCAAGTCGCATCACTACCCCCAGACAAGACCGATTTTTGCAAATTACTGCGCGAGCTCAACCAAATGCAACGGCGACTCAATTGGTCCAAAGGCTGCGAGTGGAACACCAAGTGCTTGTGAGTGACCAAACTGTAAGAAGGCGACTGCATGAAAGCAATCTACGCTCTCGTAGACCACTCCGGGTCCCACCTTTACGGAGAGGCAATCGTGGACGACGATTAGAATGGGTTCGGAACCACGTGGACTAGGGCCGTGAGCAATGGTCCAATGTGCTGTTCACGGATGAATCCAGGTTCGGCTTCCATCCAGATTCACGAAGGACGCGTGTTTGGCGAGTTCCTGGACGATGGAGCCGTCTCCAGAACCCTCAGGAAGTTCACCCATACCAAGGAGGAACAATTATGGTTTGGGCAGGAATTCGTCTTAGAGGACGGACGGATCACGTTTGGGTGCGGGGCAATATGACGGCAGAACGATACGTCCAACAGGTGCTGGGGCCCGTAATCTTGCCTCACAGAACACAAATGGGGCAAGATTTCCTGCTCATGCACGACAATGCCCGGGCACACACGGCGAGAACGGTAGCAGCTTGGTTACATACACATAATGTTAGGGCCTTAGACTGGCCTGCTCAATCGCCGGATCTAAATCCCATTGAGCATGCGTGGGATATGCTGCAAAGAAGAGCTCTGAAGGAAGTTCCTGAAAATTTGGCTACAGAAGATCAACTTTTTGCGCACCTCAGATTGACATGGCAGCAAGACATTGACAACCTTGTTCTGAGCATGCCGAATCGTTGCCGATGTGTTATGAACATCATGGGCGCTTTCTCAGACTACTAACTTCAAGTTTATAAACACAAATTAAATGATTTTTCTATTTTTTTCATTTTTTACTCACAAATTAAAAGTTAATTCATATACGGTTTCCGTCTATGCTTCATTTTTTTTCCATAAAATCCTGAAATTTTAATCAGTACCTTAACCATTATTAAAAAATGGTAGAATATTAAATAACGTATATTTTAAATATATACATGTCATATAAATAATTAACACATTGATAGTAATTCGCTTTTTTAAAAATATCCCTAGACCGTGTTGATGTGTGTACTAGCCATTACGGATCATTGTAAATTGACATTTAATATATTTATATTTAACACCTCAATGTTCCAAATATAGTTTATTCTATTGTAAAGGAGCGCCTACAATGTGTACAAGCATTACATACGTCGAAATAACTGTTGTTGCTGCGACCTAATAGTGCGATTGCACCGGAGTGCGGAGGGCCGCACTTATGTTTCTTTCACTGTGCGCTAGCTAAAGTTACGGTTCTGCATTTCAAAATTGAGCGCAAGCTTTATTGCCGGACATTTGTTCGTGAACATTTTATGCAGCACAACTGGCTCAATTTTTTGATGGAATCGCACCATAACAGTTAAGGTGGAATCGCCAGGAAGAGCCTGCAAAATTACGTTATTTTGGCAATTTGCTGGTCAGTATCAGGCTACATGTTGGACAAAATATGATTCGCGTCCGTAACACGCATGTATTTACCGAATCATTATATCATTAAAATCATCAGGTTGATCCATGGAGGAGTTACTATCCATTATATGCCGAGGATCTTCTGTATATTGGAAAGCACGTTAAGCCGGCTGGCATTAGTAGATCTTTTTTTTTCTTTTTTTTTTTCTTTAGTCGTTACAACTAGTCGTTGATCAAAAAACCTGACAACCTGACCTACCTATACGTATCTTATTACCTTGTACTAACTGGATTGTGGAGGTCAGATTGGTAGTCGCTCTATGTGAATAGGGAATATGCATGAAATTTGAAATGGCCTAAAATATTTTTTTCTCAAATACTTATTATCGTAATATTATAATGAAAAGGATTTTTTTTATTTACTTATTATTTAAACCCCTAAAATAATATTCAAAAAGTGACGTCACGCAAAGTGCGCGCAAAATGGCGGCGTTTGAACTGCTTAAATTTTTTAAAAGTTTTAAATTTCATTTTTAAAAATATCTAGAGTATTTTGAAGCCCATTAATATTTTTTTCTACGTTATAAAATAGTAAACTATTAATTTAAGACAAAAAAGAAAAACATGATTATTCCCTATTATTGATATTCAGGTGCATCCGGATAGAGTGGAAGCCAATCCCAATGTCATTATAACTATCAATTTATTAACATTATAATTATCAGCGATTAATAAGAAGGAGGAATTTCGTGGTAAAATAATTAAACCGCATAGGTGATTTTCAGGGATAAGCTGGGTTTGCCAAGGTCGGTCCGTAGATGAGTCAAATACGCAATAAGTTTTTTTCTTGCCCTTGTAAATCGGTTAATCCGTACCGATGGTATTTGTAGAACTCTGACGGTCGTTATACGTTAGTGGCCTTAGAGTCTAAAAGCCTGCCTTACCAAAGAGGTATTGTCTTACTCAGTAGGTATTAACTGGGTTGTGGAGGTCGTATAGGCAGTCACTCCATGTAACATGTCACTCGATGGGTGGGCGTTTTGGGGGACTGTCTTATAAAAATGTAAATAGTAAAGTAATGTACATTTTTGACGTTCAAAAAGTGCTGATTATCAGCCTAGTTTGAATAAATGAGTTTTGATTTTGATTTTAAAACACTGGTATTCAGCTGCAACCGGTTAGCGTAGGAGCCGACCGTAAAATAATTGGAAAACAGATGATATTATTATTTCAGCTCTACTGCTGGGTATAAATATCACGCCTGTAATTCCCGAAAAGTCAGGCAGTGGTGTACCTAATAGTACACTCATATTTCGCCAGTTATGTTTAAGTCCCATATAATAGGTGCGTGACTAGACTCCGTGGCTGCCACTGAAAAAATCCTAATAGCTAATCTAATAGCAGTTAGCTCGGCCAGGGAATCGAATCCAGGTTCTTATGCACAGCAGTTGCGCTTGCGACCACTAGACCAATTAAGGGGCCTACAAAAATTACAAAAATAAGCTAAGTCTATTTTTGGCTATCGTAATACAGTACTGAACTTGAATTAAGATAGCCAAAATGACCTCATATTTATTTAAAAACTTTATTTATATAAATATGCTGCTGACATGACGAAAAATAGAGAAGTATGGAAGAAGAAGAAGAGCAGTGGTGGCCCAGTGGTGGCGGCCCCGACTTACGAACAGTTGGTCGTGGGTTCGAACCCCGTCAGGCGCATTACTTTGTGTAATTTATTTCATCACCACTGCTCTCAAAACAGTGAAGGAAAACATCGTGAGGAAACCGGCATGTCTTTGAACCAAAAATTCGAAGACATGTGACATCTGCCAACCCGCACTGGGCCCGCGTGGTGGATTATAGCCCATCCCTCTCCTAGAGAGGAGGCCTGAGTTCCTGCAGTGGGAACAATTATAGGCTGATGATGATGGAATAAGACATGTTGCGCCGACCCCAAATAATTTGGGATAAGAGATGATGAATTATGATTTATCTAAAAAAAAAATAACGGATGGCCGATGGGGCCGAAAAGTTCTGGAATGGCGACCGCGAACTGGAAGACGTTGCGTTGGAAGGCTCTCCCACTAGGTGGACCGATGACCTGGTCAAGGTTGCAGGAACCCGCTGGATGAGAGACGCACGGGACCGGTCAATGTGGCGACGCCTGGGGGAGGCCTATGTCCAGCAGTGGACGTCTTTTGGCTGAAATGATGATGATGATGGAAAAAAAAATGTGTGTCTTACCTTTCAAAGTAATCTCCTGCATGTTGCACAACAGCGGCATTGCTGTCGGGTTTGTTGCGGCAATACGAGACGTACATGTCGAACTCGCGCGCCCACGTCACGAAGCAATGGCCGACGTCCTCCGGCATCGTCTCGTACTTGTCCAGCTCACGAAGGAACACTCGCTCGTGGAAACGGTGGATCTCTTCGATGTTGCCGAAGATTATTTCCTCCTGTTGGCAAACGACAGCAATGTTGTATTCATTAATTCATCTATGTATATAAAAGGCAAAGCTGACACTGAGGATCAACGCACAGGCCAACCCCTCAGGGCTACAAACTTAAAATGTCGCACACGTATTTCCTCTTATGACGTAGGCATTCACTGCGGAAGATTTATTCAAAATTCAACCAGCCCAGGAGAAAAAGGGGGGCAAGGTTTGTATGGAAAAACGACAGTATCACGCGGGCGAAGCCGTGGCCAAAAGCTAGTTTCATATACACATACATAGGCCTAGGCCTCCCTAAGTGTCGCCACATTGACCGGTCCCGTGTCTCGCATTCAGCGGATTCCCGCAAACTTTAGCTGGTCATCGGTCAATGTTGTATTGTGTATGCGCTATTTATTATAAAGGCGCACGTTCAGCAAGCTACTCAAAACTGTCTCAAAAAGTGTGAACACCGACGAAATTCTACTTCTTTATTCTGATTGTCTACATGTTGTGTTCCATAATATTGTAACAATATGTAACTATTATGAAGTATCCAATGTGTTTCATGTCTTCTCACACAGACACAATCAAGTGTCGTGAGCATATTATGTATGTTACCTCACTGGGACACGGGCCGCTCTTTTATAAGAGGGACTAGCTAGAGGAAGCCCGGTGCGGGGTATACATAATTATGATTTCTCTAAATTTTTGGGTTTAGGATATTATGTCAGTTTTCCTTCACCGCAATTTGCTGAGATGTCTGTGAATTTCTCACTTAATTCAACTTATTTCTAGTATTCACACTTATTTCTGCGGGTTTTCTCTTTGGGGAAAAACAGGCGTTATGCATATTATGTTTTTCATTGTAACAAGAATAGTGAATTGAGCGTACCTTCCCCTGTAGCGCCTGTGGCACTGCGCCGGGGTCGGTGCGCATCTCACGCAAGTAGCACGTGATGCACGTCTCCAAATCTTTCACGTACGCACGCTCCGTCTGCAGCAGCTCCGCCATTATGAACCTAAACAGACAAACAAATAAGGATCACTTTAGAGTAGAGTATTCAGTTTTCTATTAAATCTATGTTTATTATTCGAAACGCATGTGAGTAAATAAGTGATGGATGGAGAGGGAGAGGAAGGTCATTGAAAAGATGACTGCATTGTGTGAGGAATGATATGACAACACAAAGAGTATGAAGAAGCAAACGTGTTGCGGCGACCCCAAATAGAATAGGGTAAGGACAGGAAGATGATTCTTATTCTTACTAAAGTATTGCAAAAGAACAAATCTTTTTTTTTTTAAGTATGCGTATTAATGTCATTGAATATTTAGAAACATTGCCAGTTGAACAATGTTTTTTTATTTGTGACCCTCTATCGAAAAACTATCCGTATGGTAAATAATGCGTACTCTTTCCGTCTGGCACTGCGTCGTTTATCGTCGCCGATGGCGGTGGGCTGCGGCTCGGCGCGCGCGTCATTGTCGGCCGACTGCGACGACGCTAGCGACGGCGCCATGCCCGAGTCGCTCTCCGGCTCGCTCTCGCCGCCCTCCATTGAACCGCTGAACTCCGCATATCTGGGTACAATACACACCAAGTATAAATTATTACACTTCATCAATTGATTTAATTTACTCATTTGGCAAGCTTTATCAGCCATCGCTCCGAACGTGCTATCAATAAAAGTAATGAAAGTAGACTTGTGTGTTTAGTTGACACTTGGCCAAAAAGAAACATATCTAGACATATGGCTATGAATGGAATATTTTGGCTAATAAATACCTGGCATCAACAGCGGCGACCCACTCCTTGATCTGTACGGCATGCGGGTGTCCCTTCTCAACGAGTCCGTCGGCTAGCTGTGCCAGTAAGCGCACTCGTTCGCGGGACTCTCGCGCCACGCCACCCGCAGCCGCCGCGGCCGCTGCGCCGCAACGCTCCTGCGTCTCTTTGATCCATTCGACGGCAGCACGGGCCGAACGCTCAAACAAAGCGAACTGCTGGCACTGCTCTAAACGCTTCTTGCGGACTGTCCAGTGTTCTAAAACCTATTGAGAAAAAAGCGGTTTTTAATGGGTGTTATTGGAACATTACTTACTTACTACTTCGTTGTTTACGGATGTTTTATTTGAAAATGTGAAGCAATTCAAACAAATTAAATTTTTGTATTCACGCATTATTTGCACACATTTCTGTCTCTACACTCTTGCAAGAAACTTTTTGATGGCATGAAAACATACCGGTTGTAATATCACCATAACAAAACTCTTTATCATGTTCACCCAGACCGCGCGCTTGAACTAGACACATGGTATATGAGAGTTACCGCTCGGGGCTCATGGTGGTCTGTCCTCGAGATAGCATCGCGCGCCATTCAACAAAGCCTTATTGTTTCCGATTCCATTCTGACGCGACGACACTGACACTGGCAATGCCACACTAATTATAACTCGCCAATAAATCAGACGATTTGCATTATATGTTTTCATGTCAGTTAATTGGAATTGTCAATTCTTGTGTAAACAAACAAATAGTTTCAACTCGTCGCGAGGAAGGTGTATATATTTGTTTAAAACAGCTCCGCGCAAAAATAGCTTTGCCATGAAAACATCCGATTCATATCTCTGAAGGGTTTCCATTCATGATTATTTTTACATTTCCTGCGAACAATTTAATTCTTTATACCAGTTCACCTGCCGACCTTGCTGAGCTAAAGTACCGTTTGATTTTTATTGAGTACCTTGAAATTCAATCCTAATTCGTGACATTACTAGGTTGCAACTACTTATCATGTAGGACATCACTCTGGATGTGTATTTGAGTCCGTATGTAATCACGATTACAACTGATGAAGTAAGCGGAACTGGGTTTTCATAGTAAAACCGGTTTATCCGGTGTGGTATATCACTCTATATTGTCGGTTCTTAGACACACGCGCCCTCTCACTACCGCCGCTCACAGCTGACTGGGCTGCTTTACGACCGCACATGCGCTAGAGTCGCTAGAGATGACATAGTGCTTCCTTCTCTTTAACTCACAGACACTACATCCGGGTTTTACTTTGAGCCCGAAACCGGATTAAAAATTTATTCGCAACAGTTATGCATTTGACCAGAACAAGAAACCTAATAATTGCAAAACCCTAGCAACAATCGCTGGAATCCAAGTAATTTTACGGAGTGTGATATTTCTTCCCCATTCTTCTCCATATAAAACTAACGTTGCCAATGAGCCTGATTGACAATCAATACTATTTTGTTGTAAACTTGACATTCACTTTTGTACAAAGGGTTCACGGCATGTATCGATTGCCTCTAAGTACAAACATTTAAACGTCACCTTCTAAATTATTCAAATATGTTGTAGTGCAGCAAGGGCTGCACGAAAGTAATCAACATTAGGTAACAAGGTGGCCTGAAACCTACATTTAACTTGTCAAGACTACTCGGTCAGCGTTCACCCCTCGTTGTAATCAATTAGTAATTAATGTAGTCTAGTTTTTCTTTCTTTGCGATGTTACAAAAAAGTAAGTCAAGTGCATCGCTAGACTGGAACCATGAAGCAGTTAGATAGTAGCGGATGATCGAGGAGGAGATGGCAAAACGCTTTGGTCGGGTCCCTCGGGACTAGGCGATAAGAATCCCTCCGGACAAGTGGGAGTAATTGAGGAGGCCTTTGATCTGCAGGGCTATTGCGTATCTTTTAATGACAGTGGATAACATAAAGTGTCTATCAAATAACTGTCAAATGGTGAGTTTTTAAGAAAAAAATGTACCAAACCATAACCAATTTACAGTTAATCTATGGAAACTTATGATAGCCACAGACATTAAAAAGATACGCAATAGCCCTACTGGAGTGGGGTAGTTCATCCTCACAACAAAGAAAATATTATTTTTATTACCAATGAGTTTCTGTTTTTTCAGGAATTCTAATATAAATAATTGATAAGAACTTCCCGCCATAGACTTGTCTGGAGATTTATTTTATGTAAATTAATGTTAAGTTATTCACATACTAGGTTTTGACCTTATCTCGGAATATGTATATATTTGTTAGAGTCGTTGTATCTTACGAGATGTCGATCGAGATTTGTTAAAATGTTGCAGGTCGTAAATTTCGGAGGAAACAAACAGGTAGTGACAGTGCAGTGATAGAACCAGGAAAAGACAGACAACAGCCCTTGTAAAATTTACACTCGAAAAGCCTAATTTGAATAAATTACTTTTGATTGAATTTCATAATTTGGACACAACAACGCATTAATCAGGAATGTTTTGAGTGCAGTCCTATCGTAAAACGTGATATCCATATCATGAGAATGCATAAAAAATATTTAGCCCACTTTGGGAATCCAATATTGTATTTAAAACGACGTCACTTAGTGTTTTTTTTTATTCTATTTTTATGAATGGCAATTGTGCCGATGTCGAAAATTCTGCCAATGTCAAATGTGGAATGGAGAAACGTGAGATAAATAAATTTAAATAACAAATAAATAATAAATTTCGGAGACTAAATTGACACTTGCAAATGTCAAACTTACAAATAATGTTGCCAGCTCTTTTGTATTAGTGTTGTACCTACGGTACCGGTTTGTTGAATCGTAACTTTTTATATTTGTTAGACGATTTGAAAAAAAATTACAGATGCTATCAGTGTTGTTCCCGTACACGATAAACCTTACAAATATGTTCATACTGAAAAGAAAACCGAATCTCAAACCGAAAAGACGCCGAAAAAACACTATTGTGTTTTAAAAACTGCCGAAATCCTGAACATGTAACCCTAAATCTACAGGGTGCTGAAGGAGTAGAAAAGAGAATGAACATTTTAACTCTCCGAAAATACCTGGCCCTAAATTTAATTTTAAAGACAAATTGGACGAATTCACTCTTTGAGCTATACGTCGAAAAGTTCATCAATTCTTTTATAGAAACGAATCTCTCTACTCAGGATAGCTTATTATAAATAAAAAAACGATATTACTTGATTTTACTAACGGCAATTTACGGTAGTATCCAGGGTTGGCATGTTTAAAACAAGTTGTTTAAAACATGTGTTTTAAACAGTGTTTAAAACAGTTTCAAATAAAACATCGTTTTTTATTAGGTGTGAAACACCTAAGGTATCTAAAAACTGTGACAAGTTTTGCAGCTTTCTCGTTACCAAGTTTGTTTCGTATCGAAATGAATAAATCCAAATGTTTTTGTGTTATTGTGAAATGAAAAATCGGAAAGAAAGTCCGCTCTATTTATACACTCCATTCGGTAAAGTCCCCCGGGGAATTCCCAGAACTTCCGTAATTCGTGAATGTGATTATATTCAATAAATGATTTGGGTATTCCCCTTATTTTAAGCGAAGTTTAGGTGATTTCCCTACTAAAAATGAACGTCGAAACATACCGCATGTATTGAATTAAGATCAATTTTGGTCATGCAGTTTTTAAAATAGTATAAAAGTGAATTATATCAGGCTTAATCAATTAAAAATGGATGATAACTAACTTAGGAAAAAAAACAAAAAAAACAACTGTTTAAAACATTTTTAACTGTTTGTTTTATAAAATGTAAAAAAAACTGTTTTTTTTCCAACCCTGGTAGTATCACATCACTATTTAAGAATTGCAAAAAACTGACAACCCACGTTGTCATTTTAGTCTCCGAAATTAAAAAAACACACTTTAGCTAACCAATTAACCATGCATTGTCATCCTAACTTAACGTACACAAAATTTCGACTCAATCGGAAACCGGGAAATGGATCAAATTGAACTTCGAACATTTTTTATATAGTGTGTATCTGTATAGTATACACTGTGTATGGTATACCTAGTATATAGTATAATAAATAGTCCTCCTGACCGTTTTTTGGCCACGGCGGCCAATCCCAGCGGAGATTAGCCATCTGCGCGGGAGATATTATAGTGCTCAAGTGTGTGCGCACCGAGGCACGGGGGTATTATACCACCAACTTCCAAACTCCGGGCTACGACTGGGAAATTTCTAATGAAAATTTCTAATGAAAATTCCTAATGAAAATTCCTAATAGCACTTTTTGTCCGACCCGGGAATCGAACCCAGGACCTCGTGCACAGCAGTCGCGCTTGCGACTACTAGACCAACGAGGCAGTTATATTTTTTATATAGTGTGTATCTGTATAGTATACACTGTGTATGGTATACCTACAGATAGCGCGCGAGTTGAATGCAGAGCTTAGGAATGCGGTAGTGCGTGACAGCACTACCGCATTACACTAGTGTGAATAGCACAGCACTACACTGCTCCCGCTCTTTACCTCAGACCCCGACTGCATTCAACTCGCGCGCTATCTGTAGTATATAGTATAGAATAGTATATGTAAGTACATAATTATTATAGCCACTTGTAAGTGTAATAAAAGCGTGTTAAAAACAAAGATATGCTGCAATTTCAATATACAGTTAACTTATTCAACCCAATGTTCGTTGAAATTGAAAGATCTTTTTACGTTTTACAAACATAATTTTTTTGGGAAAAAAAAAATTGAAAAATTTAAAATCCATGATAAGATTCATATCAGAGATTTAGACATTGGAGTTCAGACTGGGTACGAAAAATTAACGAATGAAAACAGTTTGCGATTCATTTGCCAACTTGATTTGGCGTCAACCTAAACTGGATAGTTTTAATAACGTCGCGCGTCGTGGTATGAAATAGCAAAACAGTTAAGTTTAGGTCGTCAATTGAATCGCAATAATAGTTCATAGTAGGCCTACTGTTTGTTAATTACCGATAAAATGTTTCTCACCTTATTCTCTTGCGCCAAGAGAGTGTCAAGTATAGCCCTGGTCTGTTCATGGTGAGCCTTGCTGGCCGCGGCGGTCTGGCCGTGAACCTGGGCCGACCTCGCCGCGTACTTGAGGAACGTCTCGGCAGTGCGGCGCGCCAACGTACACGCTTTCAGAAACGCCTCCTTCTGCTCACCATGCTTTACTATCAACGCCGCCACCTGGAACGAAACATCTCTTTAACATAACATCAAGCCTGTAATTCTTAGCGGTTTTGGCAGAGGAGTCGTTTTAACTGTAGCTACATTCTGCAATATACCTTATTTTTACTTGTCCTTGATAATATACCAGCTACCAATAACAGTATTAACTTAAGTCTTAAAAATCTGTGGTGGTTGTACACAGGTCACACTACACATAAACATGTCCAATAATAAGTTCTTCAGGAGCGAAAAAACTCAAAACCAAAATTTAAAAAGCCGTGGGACACAACAAAATTCGTTCAATTGCACTAGGTAAGGGTTCACTCCCAATTATTAACTTTATTTAAAAACATTGTTAATTAGTTCAGTGAACATAATAATACAAGTAAACAGTTACTCACAATAACTAAAAAAATAAAAGTAAAACACTGCATCTGAATCCCGGTATTTGTCCTAGCCCCGTGCAGCGCGAGCTGGGGCTGGCGGGGCGGGTGGGTTGGGGGGGTTACGTTGGTGACGTGGATGTGGGGGCTGGTTATATTCATAATCATTACATATGTAATACAAAACCGCGAGACGAACAAGAAGAGCGAAAAAATGAATGAAGACAGTTAGATACATTTTAAAATATTTAAAATATCTTGAAAAAATCACTTTATACTTTTTTTTACAACTAATATTGTAAGGTCTATAAAGACGAGTGCACCTCACGAGAACTAGTCGCTAATAAAAGAAATCGATACTATACCGATTACCCAGAGCCCAAACTGTTCACCTATGCAAATTGCCTAGGGAAGGGAAACACTGTTTGTTTATCGATAAAACGTAGAGTAGTGCTACATGGGCTGCTGGGTGACTATATGTCGAAAACATTGAACAACACTAGGATTTGGTTGGAATCCTTAGGTGGAGATGTGCGTTAACCATCCATTTACCACACCGGGTTTGTGTGGTCTTGCCATAAGACATAAGAGGTGTAGCTCTTTGTCTTGTGTCTTCTTTGTTGTCTTATGCCATAGGAAACGTTTGACGCTAAGCGTGCTTGCAAATGGATAAGAAAGAAGCAAAGTTGTAATATAATTACCTGAGCGGCCTTGTCAATGTTGAGTTGTAGGGTCTGTTCATCGGCTGGTGGCGCGGCCGCGGAGCCACACCAGTCCTCGTCGCGTCGGTACTCTCGCTCCAGGGAATCCAGTACCGAACACACTTGCTCAGCAGTCTTGTAAAAGTTCAGCGATGCCGTCACTAACTTGTGACGCTCTTCGGCGCACGTCACAAGCCGCTGCCACCGTTCTGTTACTTCTTCTGAGATTTCTCTGTGAATTTTTTTTTATGAGCTACATGATATAGCTATACATGCGTGAATCAAGACTAACAGACAAGTATGGAAGATAAAGACAAATTGGGATAAGTCTTTATCCCAAAAAGAATAAAGATGATTATGTAAATGACGATAAACTTTTAAGAAGACAAAAAAGGGTTGAAAAGTGGCACATCACTAGTAGAATTTACATTATTACGAAGTAGAATCGAATAAATTTTTAATCGGTTTTCAGCTGCGGTAAATGCATGGTGTCACTTTTAATCGTCGACATTTGTAAAGTTAAACGAAAATGGGACATAAAATGTTGCACTATCTTGGTCAATCATGTTTGCGGGTCAAACATGGCCCGAGATAGCAAAACATACAGATAATAAGGAAGGGGAATTGACCTTTTCTACTATTAAGGTGATCTAAATAATTATTCTATAAGGTTTTGGAGAAATTATTTTTCATTTGAATAATTTTTTGATATGGGATGATCAGTGAACTACTAGAAATTAATTTCATTAGGTATGACTTCATTGGCGTCCAAGAACGGGGAAAAGAAATGTGGGTCGCCCGGCGGCGAGATGGGCAGACGATATAGTTGCCATCGGGGGAAAAACCTGGATGAGACTGGCACAAGAACGTGGCGATTGGCACCAGTGAAGAGAGGCCTATACCCAGTAGTGGGTGAATTCGGGCTGTGGCTGATGATGAGGTATGACTGAGTTTAGTGCCATCTTTGAAATTCGTTTTGCCGTTTTCGGTACAAGTACAGTCAGTACCCAGCATTACCTGTACCGTTTTCTCAAACAACTTGTCCTCTACTTCTTTATACGAGGGGTCAGATAATTCTAGGTACTGACTCTACCCCCAAAAACTATAAATTATTAAATGAATGAAATAGAGCAATGCTTGTATCGCTAGTCCAAATCTGGACTAGACGTGTATAAAACGTTTAATTATCTTGGTCAAGTACACGGTAATTTACTCCAGCGACTTCAACCGCGGTTTGCAGCTGCTAAAGCTCCCACGAAGTAAATGATATTAATTGCACTAGCCTTTGATTAACAAATCCACTTAGTGTACAAGGAAAACGAAGTTCAAAGGATGCAATTACTTCACTGGAACAGTCGGTCACGATGACGAATCAATAATTTAAAATAGAATCTAAACGTTCGATTTAAAATACGAAAATGTCACTTGTAATTAACTAACAGTAATCCAATCTAGAAACTCAATTTTAACCTTCTTATTGTAGGCCGATTGTAGTTCGGTTGATATTACTATAATTTGGTATCTTGGAGCTGATCTGATGATGCCGAGAGGTATATAGCGGAATTCAGTGGCCACTCTTAAACCCATCGACTTTGGGAGTTCATATCATTCGTGTTTAGCTTGGAAACGTAGATCTCTGATGGAGTCAGGAGCTAAATAGTGGAATTAATCACTGGCTATTATATTTATTTATTTTACTATTTATGTACACACAATTACAAGACAACACAAGAAAACAACATGACATAACATTAGAGTACAAAGGTACTGCTTATTTCTTTAGAAATTTCTGCCAGCAGACCTGCAAAAGGCGAAATGAAAACAAGAAATGTAGACTATAGTGTGTGAGAAGCGGAATAGAACAAAGTGTTAAGTGGCTAATTAGGAAACGCCTCGATTTAGGCGTCATTTACGATAAGTTTGATGAACTCAATACATTGCACTTTGTGTCGAGGCTCAGAATCCAAAATTGCTCGACTTTTGGTTAGTAAGGACTGGTTTTAGTGCTGAAGAGCTTGAATATCCGACCCAAGCTAAGGTGACAAACGTGCTGACTTAAGCGCGTGCTGATTATTGTGTGTATTTTATGTATGGGCCTTATAGATGCCTGAAATAAAATAATTATTATTAAGGATTAAAATTAGATATTTTTAGTGCGTGATAAATGCTTGATTTTTTTAACTACGCTTGTCATTGAGGATACAATGTGTCTTAGTATTCATTAACATATCAAGATACTTCGATGAGAAGTCAGGAGTATTGTACACCCGAAGGTGTATAGAGCCATGTTGGAGCAATGGGATATGTTACACGATCACACATAATTATATGCAGTAAAACTGTAATCCTCTCTATTTATAAGCGCAGAATTGAGCTACTGTCATCATAATCATTCTATTATCCTTATCCCAATTCATTTGGGGTCGGCGCAGCATGTCTTCCTCTTCCATACCAGTATCAACATAAAATAACACCATGCGTTTTTTAGGATTATATACAAAACCGAGCTCTGCGGTTGAATGATTGAGAGCCCACTGTTCAAATGAGTACGATTAAAAAAAAATCTGTATTATGTATAGTCGACCAAGAAATTGGTTTACCACTCTAAGGTTGAATATCATTTGCACGTACAAAACATCAAGTGCTATAATCTGTCATTCCTGTTTATTTAAACTCAGAACGTAAATCTTAGCGAATAATTATGTTACTGGGAGATGTCATCAAAAGTGGTAAACCAATTTCTTGGTCGACTATACCTACAGTACTCTATAATAACTGCCATAATTAACTGGGTTGTGGAGGTCAGACATGCAGTCGCTCCATGTAAAATACTGGTATTCAGCTGCATCCGGTTAGACTGGAAGCTGACCCTAAAAAACATGCGAAAAGGCAGATGATGAGTATGTACAGTACTTACCGAATCGTATGAGGGTCATAATGGTTGGCCGCCCTCAGGGCATCAGCCCTGTACTTGACTTGCACAGCGCTCGCGTGGGTCTTCTCTACAGCCACTTGGAACTGATCGTGTTCCCGTTTCAGCTGCTCAGCCTCTGATAGCGTGCCGGGAATAGAGAACGAAGCAGCCAGCATTGCTTCACCGTTTCGTATCCAGCTAACAACCTGAGCAGCGTCCTTTTGGAATTGGCCTGTAACAAATATTACATAGCTTAATATATTTGTTTTTATACCAGCCCGTTTCGGTCTTGAAAAAATGGCTGGTAAGACTGGATTCAAAAGGCGGAGGGTTTTTATAGTTGGAGCTGTTTTGATAGTTCTTAATGATGGTCATCCCAGTGGAAACCACCGCCAGAGACGTGTATTAAAATGGCAATTGTCACTTAACATTCACTTTATTTAAGAGCTCTTTACGAATTTTAATTAAGAACTTATGATGAAAGTAGTTCACATAGTGTACTTATAAATGTACTGTCGGGAGATTTTAGTTTCAATACTTAGATTTTGCTGGACTTGACTAGGTTTTAATATGCAATTTAGCACATGCTAGAACTGGTGTGGTTCCAGAGACAGCTAGACTCTACACGTTTCAAACGCATCGTAACTTTGTCTGCTAATTCTGCAAAGAAAATACTATTTAAAAGGGAATAAGCTAAGATAATTTATACCTTCTTCTCCCAGTGGGGTATATAAAATGTGTATACCACTGTGTCGTAATATCCAAAAGAACTGATCCATGGTTCATAAAATAACACATACTCACAACTCTGTCAAACGTAAACTAACCTATGGATATGTTTACAATCATAATAGATTTCCTCGTTACTATTAATTGCTTAGTGTTATACAATAGTATTAATAGATAATTACGGGGTAACATTATTTTATTAGATTTTACCTAGTTATCAACAGACATTGGTTTACTCGTTTATTTAATTTAAATGAATAAGCTTCCTGTACGGAAATAAAGTTGTGGTTTAATACTGGCCTATTCTGTCTAGTTATTTGGAAAGTTATTTGTGTACTTGGAAACAATGGCTTCTTAAGCCTAGCACACGGCGTATTTTAAACGCGCGTCGGTATCTATAAAAACTAAAAAAAAAAAAAAAAAACTGTGTGCATTTGGATATTGATTTCTGATTAAAACTCGACGTATTTGTGTTACGTTTACACTGCACGCTTGTACTATAACCCATGGTTAAAGCAATCAATTTACTCCTGTCTCTGCGATAAATAAATTAGTTTCCTTTGTTTCATTCTTTCTTTGACTATATTAATATTGATAACGGCAACGCCTAAGTCGTAACAGTAAAGCCAGTAATACTGATGTCGACTGGACGTCCACAGACCCTCACCTAACTGCACGCACTGCTCGAACCTCGCGCGCCTCTCCTCAGCCAGTTCCTCCAGGTCGAGTTGTCTGTCGTGCAAGAACTCGAGTAGCAGCTGCACGCGAGCTTGTGCGTCCAGTGGCGCTGCTTCGTTGCCGTCGGAGCCACTCGACGCCATTACATCCGAAGCGTCCGAGATAGCTGCTGCGAGCTCCTGGCCTTGTTGGACCACCTGGATACAGACAAAACGATGTTAAACCTGTATTTTATATGATAATAAGATGATAGGAGCTACACTGGCGCTAGGAGGTGAGGTTGACTCCGTTTTGAAAGCTCCTCAAGCAGCAATTTAAATGTATAGGCCTGGTACATCTGACAGCCTTGTGGGCACTTTCCCCGTTGACAACCATCTGGACAACTTATCAAGGATATTTTGATAAGAAAACAAAGTGTGATGGTAAGATCGGATGTGGGTTCTCGACGACGATGAATCGAAATATATAAGTGGCAATGATTCGACTTGACATTGATAATTTTTAATGCAATTCCTACTACATATATTTAAATACTAGCTGAGGCCCGCGACTTCGTTCACGTGGAAGTTTTTATGAGTGACGGTCTCGTTGATTGAGTGACAGTGAAATTAGTGATAGCTTTGATTTCCACATCAGCTGTTCCAGATCTTCAAATTTTATACGACAACAGAGAGTGCTTATCAGGCTGAACAACTCTTGCTAAGACGTCATTCATATATATGTTATAGTGTAGCTGGGCTCTTGGACTTCCACATCAGCTGTTCCAGATCTTCAAATTTTATACGACAACAGAGAGTGCTCATCAGGCTGAACAATTCTTGCTAAGACGTCATTCCTATATATGTTATAGTGTAGCTGGGCTCTTGGAGTTCCACATCAGGTGTTCCAGATCTTCGAATTTATTCTCTTCGCAGAAAATGCTCATCACGTGGAACAATTTTTGCTATGGTACCATTTTTGTATCTCTTATAGTTAAGCTGGTCTGTTGCGGTTCTGCATCAGGTGTTCAAGTTTCCAAGATAAATTATAGCCTATATGTTGGCCAGACTTAATATTTATACAACAAAAAAAAAAACATTCAAATCCGTCAAGTAGTTCCGAAGATTAGCGTGTACAAACAAACAGACACACAGACAGATAGACTTTTTTTTTCGATTCGTGCTCTATTACTGTTTCTAAACCCCCTTCAATTATTATTTTTTTAATATATTCAATGTACAGACACAGTTTTTTTACTGTTTTATTATATTAAAAAATGTATAGATATAGATATTTTATCAACACACAAGTAGCAACTGCGTGTTGTGTGACAATTATGGATCGTAGATGTGGAGCTGTTCCTCAAACAATGGGGCACTTAATAGCGTGTCCTGTTGGTTGATGACTACAAGAACTGATGGACGCTACCGAAAGCGCCAAACTAGTAGCCCGATTCTGGGCCGACACAATTTAGATTGCCATCGACACGCTAAGGAGAAGAAAGACATTGCGGCAAATCGGCTTGAACTAAGACAGCAATTGTAAATTGCAAGGGGGGACGGTCACAGTAAAGTGAGACATTCGAGTGATCTTTCAATTAACTATTAGGATGTTGTTTCAACACGTCTGTATGTCTAAGTTCGTCAGACTATTTCTTACACTTTAGTGAATTCGTAAACTAGAAGTATCTAGCTAGTAGCTTTACGATTCTGAGATAGAAACTGGTAACCAAAATGCACAGACTGTTCTTAAAAGGACCGTGCTGAAGGCTAGCCTAGTGGGTCTCGCTCCCACTTTTGGTTTCAAACAACGAATTGATAAATTTATAAGAGTAAAGGAAGATCAAGAAAATGATGGATAGCCTTTCATCTGGATTGAAACAAGTTTTCTTTAGAATATGTGCAACCAATACCTTTTTGGTTTTGCATTAGGGATTACTGACAGAAAGTCACTTCGCCTTAGCCCTCCCATTGGATGCAATCTACCAACAAGTTAAGGGAAATAAAATAACATCGGCATTGTCACATAAAATGCATTAAAGGTAAACACGCTTGTACGCGTCGAACGAAAGGTTCTATCATACGTTCAACGTTTTCGTCCGATTTGGTGTGTGAATTTTCGTAGGATTGCATACAAGTAATGCTACAATTCGATTGTTTCGGCGCCTATGGTTCCTTCGGTTCTGACAAGTGTGCGTTTACCTCAATTGTTAACCGACGTCACCGTTGCTTTACCGCTCATATCTTGCGTTGCTAAAACGTCATGTTTGACGTCAACTACAAAATATGACAATGCTCTAAGTATGGCCAAGGTCTTATAAGCCGACTAAACGCTGACCAGTGAATGACAAGGCATACTAACCTGAAAGTATTGAATGTGGATGGGTTTATAAATAGGGGAAGTCTTCCATATGATATTGCTTGAAATAGTGTGACTTTAGAAAACTAATGCAACAGCAGTTGGGAATAGGACTTGACTGGAAGGGGAAGCGCCGTTCCCAAATAAATTGAGACAAGGATATGAGGAATACCGTAGGCCACCGGACAGACTATAGTCTTGAAGCGGACACCGCGTATCAGCAAGCGCAAATGGCTTCCAGCTAGACGAACCGACGACCTTAATTATTGCTTGGACAGACTTTGACGTTTCGTATGGTCTTATGTCATATAAAATTTATTGATTGACTGAATGCGAAAAGTGGAGGACTTGATGTGGCGCAGTTTTGAGAGTCCTATGACCAGCGGTGGATTACGAAAGGCTCAGTTGAAGCACAAGAGAACAATGATGACGACCAACCTGAAAGGTTGCATGTTGCATTCTAGCTACACTTTCGTTGTGAGCGGCGAGCGCCTGTTCAGCTTGCTGAGGGTCTCGAGGAGGCTCCGTGCGCTGGAGTTCGTCGCCCCACAGCTCCAGTCGAGACGATACCTGGAAAAAACACTCTCTGTGTTAATACGTGGGAAACAGTAATCAATGTATCAATTTCATTAAGAAATTGATGAATACGTTGAAATTGTGTCATTCACACACAAATGAACATTTCATCAAGTGCCAATTAGAAAAACGTTTTTTATTATTGTTACAACCAAGGGCGTAGCCAGCTTTTGAAACAGAGAGGGCAGAAAGGTGCGAGTGAAAATGCATTTGTTACGTAATACATAATAGCCCCTTCAAAAATTTTTGATCTCGAAGACCTCGGGTTGGTTAGATTTTCCCTAGTTGTTTATACAGAAGTTACTAAAAGTCTAGTAACTAACTGAAAATTTGGGCTTTCCACTAGCTTTTCTTAAATTATTTTATTTAGATATAGCTAGCAGATCTCCTACACGGCGATGCCCATGGTTACAGCGTTCCCGCATAGAGACAATTCTCCGATTTCCGATTCATATTTATTTTTATTTCAGATTCGTGAATCAAATACAAGATTCGATTTTACACAGAAACAAGTGTGTACCTGTGGAAAATCGATTTTTGAATTATTACATTACGGGCAAAGTTTGTCGGTGAGGGAGCGTCTTTAGGCGGTTTAAAACCTGATCGGGTCGGCATGATTCGGGTAAGACTGGCAATTGAATGCCGAATACTTATACTAGTACTGAATCAACTTACACTATAACTAATCCAAACAATAAGCTGTTTACACTAGTTATTTCATTTAAACAATTTTGTTTACAAACAAAATTAAATAAATAAAGCAATAAGTGTGGGTGATATTTATTTTATCACGTTTCTATGCAATAGCAAAAGTAAACGACCATTCATTTCCCATAAATGTCAACTGGAAAAAAAGCTAAGCCTCACATTTCCAAGAAAAATAGAGCGGAAAAGTGTCAAAAACAGATATGTCTGATAGCGTATCAATTCAGCTTGAGTAATCTAAAGCTCCACAGAACTTATCAATACTTATTTAATTTCATTCTTGGGGTTCCTAACAAGCAGCGATTTCTGTAATATAAAGTCACGGTCGTTTTACTACTAAGGAGCGCTTATGAAAGGTTTATAACCTTTTGATTACGTTTTTGTCAGTTATATACGTGTGTTCATTGTTTTCACGTATATGTATGTATGATGTAAGCACAAGTACTTCCATTGTTAATGCTTAACACTGTATAATATATAGATAGTGCACTCAAACAATCCGAAAAAATACGTACACAACATATAAAAGTGTCTTTATAAACACCTAACTGTTGTTTGTTTACATAAATACTTCATTTACGAGCCTATTGTTTTATAGCTTGATTGGTTGTGTAATAATAAGCGCTTTAATGCGGGAAAACTAAATGCATTGAGGTGTATTTCATTGTTGGGGTATTGTTATGACGGGCTGCACAAGTTCTTATCATATGACTTCACGGTTGTATGTAAAGCTGATGGCAATCAGCGTTTCGATTGTGCACCGCCTAGCGTGGCGTGGTGTGCAGTGGCCCGCACTGATGTCATTGGATTGTTGCCAATAAATTGTTTTAAATTAACCACAGTATCTCCCCACGTATTTTTAAAAACCTAAAACAATTTAAATAAATAACATCATTGGATAGGGATAAGTGGAAAGAGGGAAGGGAGGCCTTTGCCCTGCAACAAGCCCGCCACACTATTCCCAAACCACTGTAACTCCTGTTCCTTTGCCCTGCAGTGGGACACGGATGGCTAGTAATAATAATAAAAACAATTTGAACGAAAGTTTGACATGTTTGAAACTACCGAAACTTCTCCGGGCTTTAAATGGTTGCGAGGCAGAGGATGTCGGAACTGACCGGTAACTTGTCCAGGCGGATGTCTGGCAACTAGAGTTATTTCTGAAAACGAACAATCGTAATAGGCGAATTCACACTACCAGGAAACATCATCCAATACAGCGTATATCAGAAATGTGAGCAACACCGTAGTCGAAATAAAATGATCAGCTATCTCATACGTTTTGGTCGAGAAGATATTGAAATAAGTACCACAAAGATAATAATTTTTATTATTTATTGTTCCCATGAAGAAAGTGGTTCAATATGATTGTATAGGTATATCACACACTTAAACATGTATAAATACACATTTCTTAAACACACTGTTTATCTCTACCCTCTAAAATAAATGGTTGTCCATATAAATTAACCGTGTATACCGAATTTTTTTCTTAAATGAGATAACACTTATGTCCTAAAATGTTCTGAATTCACAGCGCGGCGATGTCCCGCCACTCACCTATTATAACATAACACGATTATCTCAAATAGAATTGAAAGTACGTACTCTATTCCAGGCCAGTACAGTATAATTAATTGAATACATGTCGGATCCTATTATATTTTGCAAACCCTGCAACCGACCACCCCTGTACAATGCTCCACCCTACACAGATTCACCCTCATAATCCGTCAAACCCACCTGCATTTATCTATGAGTACACATATAAAACAATATCCATCAATAACAAGCGTAAGTACCTTTTAAGCTGTCCAATTCATTGTAATAGGTAGTTCTGAATTCAACTCAATCTAACGCTGAATTTCAGTCAAATATGCAGTTTAATACTACCCTGTGTATCTAAGCATAGTGTTCTGAAAGTTTTAACGAGTTCCCATCAAAGTTAAGCTGAGAGCTACGTCATGGTATCTTATAGTTTTCTACGTGATTTAGTTTTTTTTGTAAAAACTACGTCTTTTCCATGGTGACTACAACAGACAAACATACATCCCATAAATAACCATTTGGATATGATTGTTGTAAAAATTCAGCCTTAATTTTGTAAGGAAGTCTTTTGCAAAATTGAATTCAATAGTTAACTAAACAAAACATTTTTTACGTAACCTTACCTCCAAAGCGTCTCTTTCAAAATGCCGGAGCTGCAGAGTAAGTTCGAGTCTTCTTTCCCGATCGGACCACAGCTCTTCGAGGGCGCCGCGAGTGCCTCTAAGTCGTTCCAAGGTCGTTTCTACGGCGGCAGTACTCGCGGCATCCGAATCCCCTGATGATCTGCAGAAGATAACACAATGCTTAACATTCATAACTCGCTCAATGGGTCCGTAACTCTCGACGCTTATCTTTTGTAAAAATCTATAATCGATATATACTTGAAACTGTGGTATGATACATTTATGAAGGATACTACGTTTTTGCGTCATAAAATTTTTGACAGATATTTGGATTATTATATCCATGAAATATGTGAGAACTTAAATTAAACACACGACAGTGAATTTGTTATTGATGTTTAGTATATTATCTATAAAGTAATATTTAAGACTGTTTTACAAGTGAAAGCGGATTTATGAATAAGTGCATCAACAGCGCGGAAAGAAGCCTTTTTGTTTGAGAGGAAAACAAGAAATAAAAAAGTTGTATTTTTTAACAAAATAGATTTCTGCCGACAAACTGTCCTGCAGTTTGGCAGAAAAATAAGGCGATAAAATAAGTATTTTATCCACTCATGTAACTTTGTTGAAATAAATAAAAGATATTCTCGACGAATCTGCTAAGATGTATGTTTTTGACATTCAGAAAGTAAGCATAGAAACCGGGTGGGTGTTTGGTAGCAAACGACTGTCACAAGTTACAAGATGTATGGGAAAAACATGAAAAGTCTACAACACGCACTGTCACTTTTGTACAGACAACTATGTAAGTTACTTACACTGTGTAACATGGTATTAGTGTCTCAAATAAATCAACTTTCTTTAAATCGGTAAGTTGTCCGTATAAAAAGTCTTAATTACAGCTATAATATTGCAACAATAAAAGTAGCATCCATTAACCAATTATAGCAAAACAAAAAAATCTAAGACAGTAATTCTATAGTGAAAATTTTTACATAAAGAAGAATATTTATGAGACGTTCGATGAATTATCATTTCCGTAACGTGCAAAACAAAGTAGGAATTTGTTGAGAGTTCCTTCACGAAATAGACAGCGATAATCGGTAGACAGAATCATTATGTTCAGATTACTTAAAACATGTTAGTGTTATGATACACTTGTACTATATTGCGCGAGCAAAATACGCGTTTTGGGCGTGGAGTTGCAGACTCCAGGCCATCATACAATACAATGCAAGTGTTAAGATATTTTCGGGACTGACTAATGATGTTGCACGCTCGATTCTAGCCGGCTTTGCAGATGCGCTGAATTTCATGATTTCGATAAAACCTTTAAATTCTGCACTGAAAATTTTTATTGATGTTAGGATTTACCATTTTCATACCTATGTTGTGCCGACTACGTTAATACTGGATCAAACTGACAGTGGATTGAAATTCATATTGACACTGCGCTCTAAGCCCCGACAGGTGCCCTACCCATAGTAGGTGTGGGATCAATTTTTCGCAGGCCTTCGTCTAATGTTAAAGTATTGCATTTGCAAGTGGTGTTAAGTTTCTCCTTTTGTGGTCTGTCCACCTCACAAAAGAGGCAGCGATCTTGGATGTAATGTTTCTGTACGCTCTTCACGGAGCTAGACGAAAGATTTGAAGAAATCTTCGCAACGATGTATGTAGTTCAGGTCGATTTTTATGTCTTCCCAAGCTGCGTTGAGTGAATGTGGTTCCCAGCTCTAATGAGCGGCTTGCGTTAGGGTTGCGCATCATGTACGCACTTGCCAGAGCGATAAACAGAGCGTACTGCCGAACGCATCGTAGATGCTGCCGCGTGCTATAGCACTCCCGTTCTGTTTGTCGTTCTGGCCAATGACGGTTATGTGTGACGGAAAAGATTTCGTACTGCTAGATGAGGCGCAACCCTTAAGAGGCTGGCACAAAAATACACAATTTATGACGAACCTTTCGGCGGGTACTGTTCTGTAAATTAGGTTTGGATGTAGAGGAAGAATGTACATCGGAAAGAGATTTTAGGATACTGCATCTCAAACCAAGACAACGTACGGTTAGTAGAAAAACCATAAATGACCAACCAAATGTGAGGGGTATCTCTGAAGGGCACGCCACGATAGTGGCGGTAAGTCCCCTCTTTGAGGAGTGGCTGGAAAGGCGCCACGGCGCCCTCACCTACCGTCTGACGCAGGTCCTCACCGGACACGGGTGTTTCGGGAGGTACCTGCACCGAATCAGGCGGGAGGAAACGCCCGGATGCTTCCACTGCGAGGATCGACCGGAGGACACGGTGGAGCACACTGTGGAGGTGTGCCCTGCTTGGGCGGAGCCCCGCCGTGTTCTCGTAGCGGCGATCGGCGGCGGTGACCTCTCGCGTCCGGCCCTGGTGCAAGCCATGGTCCGGAGCGAGGAGGAATGGGACGCCGTCGCCTCCTTCTGCGAAGCAGTGATGCAAGCGAAGGAGGTGGCGGAACGAGAGAGGGAGAGAACCTCTCAACGTCCCAGCCGCCGCGGAAGGCGCTCCGGGCGTCGGGGGTCACGCGATGACCTCCGGCCACCGTAGACGCGGGCCTGTGGACGGTGAGTAACGGGCTAGCTCGCCGTCCGGCCGTCGTCATGACGGCAACAGACCGTGTCGGCGGCGCGTACGTGTTCCACGCGCGCCTCAAAGAGATGTCAGCAAGGAGGGGCCCGCAAGGGCCGACGCCCGTCGGGGCTGCGGATATCGAAAAGTTACCGCGGCTCCGACACAAGGGCGAGGAAGAGGGAACATGGGTTGGTTTTTAGTCAGTAGAAGTCTGACACTCCCCTTCGCTCTGCCCAAGAGCGGGGGGGGTTATTCGATGATTTTCAACCCACCAAAAAAAAAAAAAAAAGGGGTATCTCTGAGACGAAGTCAGTGCTACATATAGAATGCTCTGTTTCATTAAGGTGTAAAGAACATGAAAATCGAAAAGTGACCATAGTTTGATATAGAAACACAAATTAAAACCATACCTCCATCGTAAACACTGTACCGGTGATTTATGCCTGTGAGAGCGCCGATGATATTTGAGCATTTTGCACAAAAATGTTCATTTCAGCGGCGCAATCAGATACGATAACACGAGCCCGTCGCTAATCGTCGTAGAAATCACTGCACTGACACTGCGAATACTAATTGCCAGCATTCAAATGCACAGTTATATTTTGAACACTTTGAGCACGTAATAAGGTTGTTATGGGTAGCAATTACTTGAGCATAGTTATTAAAAGCAGACGGTGACCCACAATGCGTGTGCACCTACTGTTATGTTACGGTTGGATAGTGAATTTCTTACTACGATCTGCTTCTCTAAGACGTTATCTCACAAATAATTCAATAGGTGCGATGCAAGCCCGTGCACTCCTGTTTCTATTTCGTTTATTAAATATATGACGTCATAGTAGCGATAGAAACTCGTAATACAATTGGAAAAGTGGTATTATGATAATTAGACGACAAGATTTTGATCCGTCCGGAGAATATGTAAACACGCACGGAATGAGAAAAATACTTCTGCGGTGAGCCAATTACTACACATCGGCCAAAATTACGCGACCACAGAAAGGAAAACGATTTCTTCAGATTTTGTTTCCTTATTATTCATTATCATCATCCTATAATGTTCCCACTGCAGGGACTGGGACTCGGGCCTCCTCTTGAGAGGGATGGGCTTCTTCTTCTTAGCGTGTCGATGACAATTAAATTGAGTCGGCCCAAAATTTGGCGACGAGTTCGGCACTTTCAGTAGCCTCCATCAACTCGGGATGGGCTATAATCCACAACGCTGGCCCAGTGCGGGTTGGTAGATGTCACATGTCTTCGATTTATTTGGTTCTATCTAAGCCCGGCTCGAGCCCACGACTTACTGTTCGTAAGTCAGGGCCGTCAGCACCAAGCCACCACTGCTTTTCTTATTCTTTTTTAAAGTAGTTTCGTTGTATGTGTTTTTCTTTATTTTATGAATAAGGTTGTTAGAATCTATTTATTGAGAAAGGTCGTTACTGGACATAATTACATTGCCGCAGCTCCGCGCTCTCTTATTTGGCCTGGATTACATCTACCCGTGCTCCTGGGGCAAAATGTTTAATTGTTCAACCAGCGCCAGTTTCAGTTCTTCAACATTCCAAGGGGCTGGATTTCTTTCTCGGATACGATGTTCCACCGGCGTCAACCGACGGTTTGCGGTGATGAACCTGTAATGGTTAATATCCATTGCCGGTCCACCACCGTATGCCGTTGTTTCGGAAAAACTTGCTTGATGGTAACATTCTTCTCGATATCTTCATAATACTCTTCTGTCAATGAAAATTACGCATAGGCCCAATATTGTAGGTACTCGATGGCCTACTTTAGGCTTTAGCGCTTTTACTAGCGTATGATTTCAAAACAACTTAATTTAATCTTTACCTCACTGTTCATTTAGGTGTTGGGTACGTTACGCACTTCTTCCAAGACATTTCGGGTCAGAACAGTAGTTTCCCCATGATTTCTTAAAGTTTGCACCTTTATAAAACGGTTGCCTAGGGCACTAATAGCACGATTTCTGCCTTGCTTGTAAGACACTGTCTGTTTGTATTACTTTGTATCGTTGCTCATTGTGGTGGATCACGTTTACTGATAATACAAATAATTTATTTGCATGAATAGGATGAAACATAAGTACAACAATACTAGTGCTCACAACCATATATAATTGAATAGCTGCATTCCCCCAAAACGCATACAGCGTTTAACAGATACACTCAACGTTGGACTATCTGAACGGTATTTGTTATTGGTCGCATACAATATGTATGCACTGGCCTGTGTGAATAATCAGATTTACACATTTCTTTCACCGATTTAAAATTAGCATACATAGTTTTAGTTTTGGTTATGTGTGCATCGTCAATATATTACGAATAGACGTGACAATAAATATTGACTACGAATAAACGTAAGTGGTAACTATCAGACATGCAGCTGCTCTCATTACTGCGCTATTTTTCAATAGGTGTGAATTTCCTTAACCATAGTTACAGTCATGGCGACTTCAGATTCAGAAGCAAAACAAATAAAATGAGCTAGTACCACCATTGACTGCATCAACGAACTTCCTTTTCAAAATTACTCAGAAGCGTTAATTGTAAACAAACACTTAAGAGGATCCAATATCTTTAAGAACGTTGAAAATTTTCAATAATGACCTTTAATGATAATATGTGGATCAGGGTAATCATTTAAATAACGTGACCATTTTGCGAAATACCTTTAAGTTTAAAAAAAAAAGAGTCTTTTTGAGATCCTTTAATATTGCCAAGGTGATGTGTACTAGTGAACATTACAATGTGGTAGCATTCCCAAGCATTAATTACTATTTAAATTGTAAAGGCCAAGATGTGTTTACTAACAAATCGTGAACACCCTCTGCATAAGGTATGGAAGAACTATACAAAATAATGATGCAACATACACATTACACACAATAAATAAATTTTAAACATGTCGAAATGTTCAAACCTAGTCTTTTCAATGCCGAAAAAAAAACCAAGCATCAAGTTTGGGCACAACACTAAAATAATGTACTATTAGTATTGAAATTATGGTTTTGAAAATAATTTTAGTAACTTTATGAGATCGTCGAGGATCCATCGAGGTGTTGAAGTGTTTGTACAAAAACGCCACCATGTCAGTCCGACTTCAGGACCAGACCACGGAACCTATCCTTCTGCAGCGCGGTGTGAGACAGGGAGACGTCATATCTCCGAAACTGTTCACCGCTGCATTGGAGGATGTCTTCAAGGTTCTGGATTGGAAAGGACTTGGCATCAATGTCAACGGCGAGTACATCACTCACCTTCGGTTTGCCGACGATATAGTGGTCATGGCTGAGACCATGGAAGACCTCAGTAAAATGCTCGATGACCTCAGTAGAGCTTCTGAAAGAGTGGGTCTTAAAATGAACATGGACAAAACCAAGGTTATGTCGAATGTTCATGTAACACCCACTCCTATCAAGATCGGAGACTCTACGCTCGAAGTTGTGGATGATTATGTCTACCTGGGACAAACGGTCCAGTTGGGTAGATCTAACTTCGAGAAAGAGGTCAATCGTCGAATCCGACTCGGCTGGGCAGCGTTCGGGAAGCTGCGCGGTATCTTCTCGTCCAACTTACCCCAGTGTCTCAAGACGAAAGTCTATGACCAGTGTGTGTTGCCAGTGATTACATACGGGACCGAAACGTGGTCGCTCACAATGGGCCTTATCAGAAAGCTCAAAGTCACCCAAAGGGCAATGGAGAGGGCTATGCTCGGAGTTTCCTTGCGTGATCGAATCAGAAATGAGGACATCCGCATGAGAACCAAGGTTACCGACGTAGCCCGAAGAATCGCCAGACTTAAGTGGCAATGGGCAGGGCACATTGCTCGCAGAACGGATGGCCGATGGGGCCGAAAAGTTCTCGAATGGCGACCGCGAACCGGAAGACGTTGCGTTGGAAGGCCTCCCACTAGGTGGACCGATGACCTGGTCAAGGTTGCAGGAACCCGCTGGATGAGAGACGCACGGGACCGGTCAATGTGGCGACGCCTGGGGGAGGCCTATGTTCAGCAGTGGACGTCTTTTGGCTGAAATGATGAATGATGATGATGAACTTTATGAGAATGTATGCACTACAAATAGAATTGTAGATCACACGAAAAACATAAATATGAATTTCTATTATCAGATTTTTCAAGTTTTCGCAAGCTTACAAATACAATTGTTCTACTGAAGGATTCGCAATAAACGCCTTAAACGAGCGAAGTGCGATGAACAGTCAGTTAGTTTCCTAATTGGCTTCTCAACGCACTTCACCACTTAATATTATCCATTAGAACTTGTCTGCTCCATCGGCTTTCCTTCTATAAACATAGCCGGCGCACTAACCACTTTAGTTTGCTAAACTGTTTAGCTCTGCCGACGGTTATTCTCGATAATCTCATTACGGATCCGATAATTCAAACCCTGAGTAGACGCGCTATAGCCACAGCACGCTGACGGATGTCGGAGACTAATCCTATTCTTATATTCAACTAATGTTATAACCGGCAGGACGCACTGGTTGAACACCTTTGTCTCCGAAAATTGCGGTATGATAAGAGAAAAAACTTGACGAAATTTCCCAAATGCTGGCAAACCCATCTGCATTCTACTTTAATTTTTGTTTGGTTGTTGTGACTGCCGAGCAGAATGACTTGAGACAATTTCAAATCTATATAAATAAAAAGAGAAGTCCTGACTGACTGACTCATCAACGCCCAGCCCAAACCCTTGGACCTAGAAAGCTGATTGCACAGAGGTTCCCTTTATAATGTAGAGAAGGAATAAGGAAGGATTTTGAAATTCAACCCAAATACACAGCCCAAATAATGAAGATAAAAGTCAATCAAACCAAGTTATGCCGAATAAAATCGTGGAGAGCATTAAGACGAGATATAACTGAGGAAAATCTTATTAAATTTAGAACACATCTCCAAAGCCTAACGTTCTCTGATGTATACAGCACTGAAGATTCCAACAAAGCCTATGATAACTTTTTAGAAATTTTCCAAATTTTACACGATCTCTGTTTCCCTCACAAATTAGTGACTATAAAATCGGAGAAAAAATTAAAATGGGTTTCTCGGGGGATACGAACATGTAGTAAAAGACAACGACAATTACTGTGGAAACAGAGACTAAAACCAACTAGTGAAAATAAAAGGACATTTATTAATTACTCGAGAAGATTTAAGAAAATCATTAAACTAACCCAGAAAGCTCAGAATAACTACTTATTAAATAATTCCAAAAATAAATCCAAGACGGCTTGGCAAATTATTAATAACAATAAAGTTGTAAGGGAACCCATTACTCACATAAAAAAAGGAAATGAAGTAATATCAAACCCTAATGCAATAGCCGAATCTTTCAACACTTTCTTCATTGAACAGATTTCAGGAATACCAAAACATACGTCAGAAGACACAATTAAAATAAATATGAACCCACATTCAATATTTATGAACCCAGTTATTCCTCAAGATGTCACGCGTGTTATAAAAAACTTAAAAAATAAAAAAAGCTTTGGCTATGACGGGATTTCAACCACAGTTGTAAAATTTGTCTCTAACTGTATAGCTGCGCCCCTTGCTCATATCATTAACGTAAGCATACACTCTGGAGTATTTCCAGAAAGTCTAAAAACTGTTATAGTAAAACCAATATTTAAAAAGAATGATAAAGACGAAATGGAAAACTATAGACCAATTGCCCTAATTCCCATCTTCTCAAAGATCATAGAAAAAATTATCTATGAATCTCTCTATAACTTTCTCACAAAATACCACATACTATGTGACGAACAAAAGGGTTTTAGGAAAAATAAAAACATAAACATGGCTATTTTTGACTTTCTCCATAGAATAATGCCAAAAGTAGACTCTAGAATACCTGTATGCGCAATTTATGCAGATATGTCGAAGGCATTTGATTGTGTAGATCACGATACCCTTCTATACAAGCTACACGCATACGGTATTCGTGGCAATGTCCTTCATTTAATAAAAACGTACTTAAAAGGTCGCAGACAATGTACGGAGATATCGAGCCTATGTTTGAAATCTAGAAAGGAATTAAAATCTTTATCGTCTTTTAAGGAAATAAAATATGGTGTCCCGCAGGGCAGCGTGCTTGGACCTTTATTATTCTTATTATATATTAATGACCTTCCACGGTATATACTTCATCCAATGGTATTATTTGCAGATGATAGCACAACTATTATTTCACGTATTAATGAAGAATCATATGTAAATGACATAAACAATACAATTAGTAGTTTAGTAAAGTGGCTTGATAATAATAATTTAGTTATTAATCTTCAAAAAACTAAAATTATGAACTTTTACCAACGAATATTTACAGGAGATATGGATATAATCTACAACGGCCAAACTATAGAAAAAGTAAACAGCACAAAATTTTTAGGAATCATAATTGACAGCCAGTTAACTTGGAAGCCGCAGGCAGAAGATATATGTAAACGTTTAAGCACAGCCGCGTTTATGTTGCATAACCTATCGAAAAAAGTAAATTTATCGACAATACTTGTGGCTTACCATGGTCTAGTAATTTCTATCTTAAGATTTGGTATAATATTTTGGGGTCACTGTAGTGATCGAGAAAGCATTTTCAAAGCTCAAAAGCGCTGTCTGAGAGCTATATTTGGACTTAAAGTAACAGACAGCTGCGTACCTATATTTAAGTCTCATAAACTACTAACCTTCCCATGTCTTTATATCCTTGAATTGGCAATATTTGTAATAACAAATCGATGTCTTTTTGCAACTTTAATAGAAACTAGAAAACGAAGTACAGCTATGAGATCTCAATACAAAAATCTACTATGCACGGGCGTATATAAAACTAGTTTATTAAAGAAAAATGTGATTTGTATGGCCCCAGCAATCTTTAATAAAATACCTGACCAAATTAAAAACTTACCGTTGCAAAAATTCAAAAAACGTTTCACAGAATTACTTGTAGACAAATGTTATTACTCTGTGCAGGACTTTTTGAATGATAATTGAATGTAATATCCGTATAATCCTAGTGTTATGTATTACATTTGCATGCTATATTAAGGCAGAATGTACATGGATTCTATTGTATAATGTCAACAACTTATTTTTATGTACCTACATTCTAAGCAAATAAAGATTCTATTCTATTCTATTCTATTAACCCCTAAGGGAGTTGAATAGGGGATGAAAGTTTGTATGGAAAATCGTCATTTTCACGCGGGCGAAGCCGCTGGCAAAAGCTAGTAACGTATAAGTGTGTGAATCTGGCAAACAATTTATTTCCTCGATTTTACAGACCCAAGTATTTAATGTCTAATTATCGTTTTATTCGTAGTAGCTGGTACCTACAGGGACGTCGAGTTTCGCAAAGCGCGCGGGCAACATCCCGTCATTGTACTCGAGTACCGTCCAACTAGGCTACGACAAATTACCTTAATTTTAATGATTAGCGTATTTGCAAGGCCTCGTGACAGACTTCGCAATCAAGTCAACGTTGTAACGGTACCGGTTTTAACAACGTCTTAGAAGCTGTCATTTGCTATTACAAACGCAAATAACGACAGGTGAAAATGACTTTAAACAATTTGTTTTCTCAACAGCATTTAAACTTTTTTTTTTTTACACCCTTCGTAAATAAAAAAAATAAAAATAAAAACGACACGTTCGGTTGACGGCGAGGGCGGGCGGCAGGGCTCACTGAGCCTGACCCTAACGGATTGGTACTATCTGGAGTTGTATGAGCCTTTTTTTGAGAGGGTAGGTGTCGGTTGTAGCGATGACCGCTACACTGGAAATTGACTGGAAATCATCAAATTTTAATGACTTATCCCGCTCTGGGCGGAGCGGAAGGGAGTGTCAGATTTCTACTGACTAAAAACCACCCATGTTCTTAGCTCTTTGTGTCCGGGGCCGCGGTATCTCTTTCGACTTCGACTTCTTCTGGGTAAACTCGTTCCATCGTCGACCTCATCTCTGCCCTTAGGGCATGATTGAGGTCAAGAGTAAGCCCATATAAGATAAAAAAAAAAGAACAACCCGGTAAAGCCTGGTTCCGGTATCTATCGATTTTGGCACTTTCAATAGTACGAACTAGAGAAGTTATTGAGATTTTTGATTTGAGAATATTTGTTTTCCTTTTTGATTGACTTATGAGTAGGTAACTAGGTACTTACGTCCATTTAAGCTCTTTGTTAATAATGATGCGTCAGATAAGTGTGACCTCTGAAGAAGTTAGAGTAAACAAAATATAAGATTGCAGAATCGCTCAATCATAAAAGCTCAAAAGAGCAATTAGCAGCATCCGGAGGAACACGTCTAAACGGGGTTCCATTAAAAACAAACAATAGATCCAACAAGCTAGTCTTACTCTCCGCGTGAGGACCACTTATTGCTCTGACACGAGTACCCGAGCAACAAGCAACAACAACGATATTATGTGTGCGCACGCCGATTGTAAATGTTGATAATGTTAGCCACCAGCGAGACGCGAGCTGCGTGCCTAATTCGAAGAAAGTTCCCGCAATTCCTATATTTTGCCAACATAACACTACCTACTTGTCACACAAAACCTCGTTGACTCGGTGCAATCGTGCTACAATCACTGACAATGATCACGACACGTTATAAAAATGTCCGTATACTTCTGTATACTTCTATAATTTGCCATATGTCGTACGGGCACAATGGAAGCTTTGTATTTACAATTATTGAATCCGAATGTGGATGCACAATCCTAGAAGAACCGTTTTTTATTATTATTGGGTAGTTAACATCAATAGAGCTTGAGCTTAGTGATTGTTTTGTATAAGTAAATGGTCGCACTCAGATCTTAAGCTCAAAGTTTCCAGTATTTATACTCTTAAGTTTGCATGGAAAACGAGCTTACTTGACAAGTGAGAGCTTCGGAAAACACGACAAATAATAATCGACCAACTGTCAAAGCTCGCAAGATTCCACCAACCACGAAACCAAGAGTTTTGATCCCAAGTACCTAGACAAAAATTGCGTAATAGTGTGTTTATCATCATCATCAGCCTATAATGTTCCCACTGCAGGGACTCAGGCCTCCCCTCTAGGAGAGGGATGGGCTATAATCCACCACGCGGGCTCAGTGCGGATTGGCAGATGTCACATGTCTTCGAATTTTTGGTTCTAAGACATGCCGGTTTCCTCACGATGTTTTCCTTCACTGTTTTGAGAGCAGCGGTGATGAAATAAATTACACAAAGTAATGCGCCTGCCTGGGTTTTTTGAACCCACGACCTTTCGTAAGTCGGGGCGGGGCCGACACCACTGGGCCACCGCTGCTCTGCGTGTGTTTATAATAATATCAAAAAACTAATGTAAGGAAACTGTGTGTTATTTATCATGTATAGACAGGGAGATGCGAACATTCCGGCGCACAAGACGGTTTCTAGTGTCGCCGGAGCGAGGCGCATTCTACACGCGTCGGCGGCCAATCGGAACCGAGAGATTTCCACCACATTCGTGCCAGCCTCGTTCTTATGCACTATTCATATGATAAACTAGTTGTGTCACAACACTGCCACGGTTTGGGGAGAAAATGTGTCTGTATTAGAAGTCAGGGTGATGCTAAAGATACTTGCGGGAGAATTTGGTTGAGTGCGGTTTCTGATCATTCCAAACGCCTGCGCGTTCGGGCTCACTTACAACTGTTGGACGTGTTAACCCTGTTTTCTTTTCAGGATTGATACTAAAAAATCACTGGAATTCAAGCTAAAAAAAGTTTCAGTAACAACTGGGTTAAGACCCACCTGTTGAGAAACGTTACTGAGGTCTCTGAGCATTGTGTTCATATCCTCCAGCGATTCAGCCATGATGACTAGGTATATCATCGGCAAAACGAAGGTGAGTGATATATTCGCCGTTGATGTTGATGCCGAATCCGTCCCAGTCCAAGAGTTTGAAAACATCCTCCAATGCGTTCGTGAACAGTTTCTGAGAAATAACGTCTCCCTGTCTCACGCCTCTTTGCAATTGGATTGGTAAGCGTAACTATGTTTAATTTGGAGAAAGAGAGTAGTCCTCCTACCACATTACAAACGAAAGCTTAGAAGCTTTAAAGTGAGGTGCTTGGGAGTTTGTGGGGGAGTGGGTTTAAAGTTCCTTTTACAAATATTATTTTGTAAAAATCGAGTCAAACACTTACTCGTAAATAAATACTCATGTCGAGTGTAATCCTATTTGTCGACCACCGCTTTCATCTATCTATCTATTTAAATAAAAATGTTATGTTGGTTTGTGTACGCTTCAAAAACTCAAAAAGTTCTGCACCGATCGAGCTGAAATTTTAGAATGATATAATAATCCGCATCAAGAATTGTTTTTACAGTATCCACGCAGGCGAAGCCGCGGGCATCAGCTAGTTTCCTATAAAAATATTACTTCTGCCTTGATACAAATGGAGCAGAAAGGTTTGCACGTTGGTCAAGAAGCTTTCAAAAGAAGATGTTTTTAAAACTTATACAGAGACGAACACTAACTTTTTACTCAGTTATAAAACCACTACATTCATTGAGCTTTCCTGTCCTTGCACCTCGGCAGTTTTTAATTGTAATATCAATTTCTTTTCTAAAAAAAATTGAAATTTGGGATACCACGGGATTATTTAATAATCCCGAGGTATCCCGACGCAAAAACGGGTGTTATAAGTTTCACTTGTCTGTCTGTGTGTTTGTCTGAGGCATCATAGGTCCCGAACGCATGAACCGATTTTGATTTAGTTCCAATAAAAAAAAAACAAATCCTTTCATTTCATACCCCACTCGGATATATTCATTTACTATCTTTTATTTATCCCCTCTTTCACCGTCTGTAATAATTAAACGGCTCAAACATAGATAGGCACGGCGGTCGGGAGCTACGCTACGATGCCATAGACAGACCGACACACACAGACAGACAGACAGACACACATACCTACAGACAGACACGTGAAACTTATAACACCCCGTCGTTTTTGCGTCAAGGGTTACTGCAAGTAATATTATTTTACGACAAAAAAATAAAACCGACTTCAAAAAAAAACACAAAACAGTGAAAAATAAACTTTAAAAGAAAAATCCGTTTCTGAAGTCGGTGACTTTTGTTTCTTTGAGTTCATTTTTTTGCCACCGACTTCAGAAACTGATTTTTATTATATATGGGACACAACTCGACAATCATGGGTCCACACGGCCTAGGAGCCCGTAATGAACGTGGAACACGCCTTCTCCAATTTGCCTTTGGACTTAACTTATGTGTAGGTAACAGCTTCTACTACAAAAAACCACATAGAAGATGGACCTGGATATCCCCTAACAATCAAACTAAAAATGAAATAGACTTTATTCTCACCTCCAATAAACAAATAATTAAAAACATCCAAATTATCAATCAAATTAAATTTAGTTCTGATCACAGAGCTGTACGCGCAGTAATTAAACTTGACTCCAAAATTAATAGGCAAAAATATATGAAAAGCCAAATAAGAAAATTAAATAAACAGTCCCTTATACTAGGTAGCAAAGAGTTCAAACTAGAGCTTAGAAATAGTTTTGATATGCTTGATTTAGAGACCGAAGAAAAAGATGCCCAACAACAATACGACGAAATAATACAAAGTATAAATAAAGCCAGCAGAACAGTAACACAAATAAAACGTAACAACAAAAAACTTTCCAATGAAACTGTAAAATTAATAGAAGAGAGGCAGAACTTGTGTGCAAATAGAGATATACAGTACAGACTCAAAGATAAAGCAGTAAAACGTAGCATTAGAAAAGATATTAGAAATTTTAACAATAGACTGGTCCAAGATGCTCTAGAACATAATTGCTCCCTGAAAATAGCTAAACAAGGTATTTCAAATCATAAGTCCTGGATCACATATTTAAAAGACGACAACGGAGAGAAACAAATGAATATATCAAAAATACTAGCTATCTGCACGAAATTTTATAAATCCCTTTACTCCGACGACACTCAACCATCCTTAACGCCCGAATATTACTGCCCTGATAGTATACCACCCATAACTGGATACGAAGTCCATGTAGCACTCACTAAAATGAAAAACAATAAGTCATGTGGCGAAGATGGCATCAGCACAGAATCTTTAAAAATAGGCGAACCTATCCTCCTCCCATACATCACCAAGCTCTTTAACAACATTTTACAGTCCGGTACTTTCCCTAAAGATTTTTGTCTCTCAAACATAATTCTACTCCACAAAAAGGGCGATAAGTCTGACATTAATAATTACAGGCCCATTAGTCTCATATCACACATTTATAAAGCTTTCATAAAAATAATAGAAAATCGTATATCCGGTGTGGATGGAAATATGGTACTCACGGTTTTAGGGTAAGGGAAAAGCGTAATGTCTTCGATAGCACAGCTTTCTGGAGCACGTTGATTCAGCGAAAACCCACCAAGTGTCACAAGATGATATGAGGAGGATCACACACACATTTCTATTCACAGTTTCTAGCTTGGTTTTTGAGTCTTTTAATGGCGGTCGCGGAAGCGCGGGCGCAGGGCAATCCACGTGCGCTTGTTGTTGACGCTGAGGTAGGACTGGTGGATGAAGGAAGATGAGAGCGGGCGGAAGGGATTTGAATGAACGTCTGATCCTTCATTTTGACCAATGAGAGAAGAGTATAGCGTGTATAGTGTTGCAAGTATGCGTTTTGTGATTTCCAAATTAGATAAATAGATATTAATAAAAATGCGGATAAATAATGTGAATGGCGCAGACAACTCCCCCGGACTAGAGGTTTTCCTCTATTAGAAAATTTATGAGAAAAAAAACTTAACTTAAACATATGAATTTAAACTTAAATAGAGTTAAAGGGAATTTATACTATTTTATTGCGTAGGTAGGGGACAGAGCCGCACTACTGGGCGTATATAAGTACCGGAAGCAGTTCTAACCTTCACAGTTCTAATTATATTGTCCTTGCCAGGATAAGTCGCATCTATGACACCTAAAGGCCAACAAAGCGGATGAGCGTTGTTGTCTTTGATAACAACGATCGTACCTACTTCAACAGGCTTTGACGGTGTGTTCCACTTCTCCCGCTGTTGCAAGGAAGTGAGGTACTCCTGACTCCAACGGTGCCAGAAGGAATGAGTTATCTTATTAAGAAGCTGATAGCGCGATAAGCGATTGTCTGAAATGTCTGTGACATCTTCAGCAGGTAGAAATTTAAGCGGTGTTACGTTGAGAAAATGATTAGGCGTTAAAGCACTAATATCAGACGGGTCTGAGCTTAAAATACTTAGAGGTCGATTATTTAAAAGACATTCAATTTGAACGAGTACGGTACTAAACTCCTCGTATGTTAATATTTGAGAGCCAATTACTTTAAAAAGATGAGTTTTGACACAACGAACATTAACTTCGCTGAGTCCATTAAAATGCGGACCGTAAGGCGGACTATGTTTAAATTGTACACGATGTTCTGATAACTGTTCACCTATGTAGTTTATATGAGATTTTGATTGAATTAATTCGTAAATTTCGTTCAATTTGCGCTTTGCGCCAATAAAGTTTGTGCCTCCATCACTATAAATCATAGCAACGGGACCTCTCCGAGAAATAAACCGTTTGAAAGCGGCGAGAAATAAATCTGAACTTAGGTCAGAGACTAACTCTAAGTGTACTGCCTTAGTTGTTAGACAGACAAACACACAAACGTAAGCTTTGTGGCTCTTAATTCCGCGTTTTCGGATATGCGTAACGTAGAACGGACCACAGTAGTCTACAGCGGTATTTACGAACGCTTTCACTTGTGACACACGGAAATCAGGTAAATCGCCCATAGGAGGGTAAGTATTTCGAGGTTTAATTTTAAAGCATTGATTACAACTATGTACGCGTTGTCTTATAATGTTACGAGCAGCTAAAATCCAGAATTTTTGTCTAATTATAGCTAATAAAAGAGCGGGACCCGTATGCAAATTACTTACATGATAAAAGTCAATTAAGAGTTGAGTAAAGCGTGATTTAGTTGGAATTAAAATGGGATGTTTTTGACCATAATCCAGTTTAGAATGAGTTAACCTTCCACCTACTTTGAGAATATTATTTGAATCCAGAAATGGGTTGAGTTTAGCGAGACTTTTATTTTTAAAACGTTTATTAGATTTTAACGCGCTAATTTCTTCAGAGAAATATCTACCTTGTACGTAACGTATAAGGTGTATTTCCGCAGCATCCAAATCCGAAACGGTGATACAACCACGCGAATTGATTAACTTGCAGAAACGTAATATTAAAACTACGCTACGAAGTAAAATAGAATATTTAGAAATGCGATCAATTAAAGATTGAATAGGTTGTGAACCTTCTTGCGTTATTTTAACAGAGAGAACGATATTTTTAGTTTCCATTATTTCTGAATTGTTATTATTTAAATTGATTTTAAATGGTTTGATTGGCCACTGAGATAAGGGGAATGAAAACCAATGCGGAGCGTTAAACCAGAGCGTTAAATCTAATAATTGTTTAGGCGTTATAGGACGAGAAACTACGTCAGCGGGATTTTCAGTTCCATCTATGTGAAACCAATGTTTTGCGGGTAAATTTGAATTAATTTCAACAATGCGATTTGCGACAAAAGTATGAAATTTGTGCGAGGGCGAGTGGATCCAGGTGAGCGTGACTGTTGAATCAGAAAAAGCAAAGATTTTATTAATTTTACAGCGTTTACTTAAAACTTCTACAACTGAATTGATCAAGTTTGCTAAGAGGAGAGCCGCACATAGCTCGAGGCGAGCTAAGGGCGTATTTTTAAGCGGAGCGACGCGAGATTTAGAAGTTAATAAGAGGACTGATCCGCTATCTTCATCGTTAGAACTAACCCTTATGTAAACAGCGGCACCATAACAGCGCTCACTGGCGTCTGCGAACCCGAGGAGAGTGACATGAGAACCAGAGGTGATACCTACATGTCGCGGGAACTTTATTTTTTCGAGATAGGGAAGTTCTTTGTGAAACCGACTAAATTTATTTTCAATGTGAGCGGGTACAGGATCATCCCAATCAAGATCAAGTTTCCAGCATTCCTGAACTAACGTTTTCATGAATGCAGTAACTGGACCTATAAGACCTAAGGGGTCAAACAGCCGTGCGGTTGCTGATAAGACGGTACGTTTCGTACATTTAAGAGAATTACCATTTATTTTAAATTGAAAAAAGTCTTCTACTGGATTCCACTGCATACCTATAATTTTTGTATTATTATCCGCGTCAGCGTCAAACTCAATATTTTGCGGATTTAAATGAGTTGAAGGAATTTTATCTAACAGTTCGGAACTATTCGAGATCCATTTTACAAGGTGGAAACCGCCTGACCTGAACATGGTGACCATTTCTTGGTATGTCCGCTCAGCTATTTCAACGCCATCTAGCGAACATACGTAGTCATCCATATACATATGGTTTTCAGCCTCGTAAGCTGCGAGTGGGTATTTTTCCCGACTGTCAGATGCGAGTTGGCGAACTACTCGCATAGCTAAGTATGGTGAGCTTGAGACGCCGAAAGAAACGCGGTTAAATTCAAAAGTTGAAATTTCAGAATCTTTATTGAATCTGTATAAAATGCGTTGAAATGCGTGATGATCAGCGGAAAGATTAAGTTGAAAATACATTTTTTCGATATCTGCAACTACAGCAACGGAAAACATGCGAAGATTAATTAATAAATCGAAAATGTTACTTTGTAGATTCGGGCCTACATAAAGGAGATCATTTAGTGATTTACCTGAGCTAGTTTTACAGCTAGCGTCAAGCACGATGCGAGTTTTACTAGACTGTTTATCCGGGCGGTAAACTGCACGGTGAGGGATATAGAAATGCGGGATAGTTAGAGAGGGGTCGTTGACCTTGGTTAAATAACCTTTGTCAAGATAATCTTGAAGCGTAGCGTTGTAATTAGTTCTGATCTCGGGATCAGAATCTAACTTTTTCTCCAAATTAAGGAGACGGCGCGTCGCCGTTGAGTGTGAATTTCCTAAGTCTATACACGGAGCCTTAAATGGTAGCTGCACTGTGTATCTACCTGTTTCATCGCGAGAATAAGTTGATTTAAATATTTGTTCACACGCCTGATCGTCAGGACTCATGTGAACCTTACTAGGGACGCTTTCGAGTTCCCAAAAGCGTTGCGTGAGCGTATTTAAGCGAAGCGTGCTAGCCGCACACAGAAAAGTTTGCTCGCTTTTATTTTTATTTATTTGAGCGGGGCGAGCGCGCGGAGTTACACTAGGTTGACAATCAGCCCGACCCATGGCTATGTAGCCAAGGGTGGTTTCTACGGCGACGACCGAGGAGCCAGGCAAAGTTACCTTTCCACTGCCCAACAAAAGCGGGAAAAGTTCATTGCCAAGGAGGCAATCTATCTCACCGGGAACGTGGAATGCGTCATCAGCCATAGGTAGATTGCGTAATGAAGCGAGATTTGAGATATCTATAGATATGTTGGGCAAGTCGTCTGTAATACGATCTAAAACCCGAGCGTGAATTTTATAATAGCAGCGGTGATCAAAGCGGGAAAATATTTTAAAAGTAGCAGTTCCAAACGAGGGTATTTTAGCGTGACCGATCCCAAAAATGGAAGATTTGTCAGGAGTAATTTCTAAGTTTAAACGTTTACAGCAAGCCTTTGTAATAAAATGACTCATTGAGCCGGTATCAAGGAAAACGCGCAGAGTATGAGGTTTATTATTATTATAAGCGTATACGGAAGCGGTGGGCAACAAAACAGTTGTATTATTTTCAACGCACGAGGTAGCCGAAGTCATTGACAAATGCGAAGCGCCTGAATGTACGCGCTCCGCGTGCGGCGTCGTCGAGCCCACAATGCTCACAGTCGCGGCAGCCAGCGATGGCGCGGCTACCAGCGGGGGCGAGGGGGAGGGCGCGCGGGGCGCGGTTACTAGCGGCGGCGAGTTGCCGGTTCCCCGATAGTTGTCCAAATGTATTAGTGAATGATGTTTACGCCGGCAAACCGAACAAGTATTTGTTGACTTGCATATTTTAATATCATGAAATCCTAAACAGTTACGACAAAACTTATGTTTGTTTACTAGATCTAATCTTTCTTTTGCGTTTTGATTCATGAAACGAGAACATCTGTAAAGTGGGTGTGAATCAGGTGACGAACACACCCTGCAGACACGCACGGAGGCGTCCTGGGTCGTGATCGCGAATGTTTGGCTATTTTTATATTTATTAGAAGTGGATTTATTATTTTCACTATTATAATTACGGACTTTAGAGGGGTTAGATTGATTACGAAGTGTTATTATTTTACTTTGTTCTTTTAAGAATTGCGAAAGATGATCGAACGTAGGTATTTCAATATGATTATGTGATCGTTCGAAAAGGTTAACGACCTCTTTATCAAGCTTGCTGAGTGCAATATCCGTTATTATAAAATCTGACAAATCCTTTATGTTTAAGCGCCGTAGGGCGGCTTGCGATGCATGGAACTGCTCAATAAATGTGTCTATAGATTGATAAGGCTTAAACTGAATCATTTGATGTAAGTACATGGAAGCTTGTACGCGGGTATCTTGGTATTTTTCTATTAAAGCATTCCAAATGAGTAGGTAATTATTAGCGGTAGGCGCGACGCCCGAACAAACAGTTAATGCCTTATCAGAGAGACACCCTATTAAGTATTGTACTTTCTCGGCGTCAGTTAGATGCGAATTATCATGAATAAGACTTTTAAAGTTTTCATGAAAAATTGTCCATTTGCTGGGCGTGCCGTCAAATGAAGCAAGTTTTAAAGGTGGCAATTTACGATTTAAAAACTCGAATTTACTACTGCTGTTTTCGTTATTTTGAGACTTGAGAAGGTTAGCTTCGATTGCTTTTATTTCACAATAGATTTCATCAAATGCTGACAACGGCTGGTAATTAATAGCTGATCCAGCTTCCAAGAGTGCTAAATTGTAAGCATCAAGCGTTTCAATAAAATTCGTCCTAATTTGATCAAGGGAATTAATCCTAGCTAGAAATTGAGATTTTAATGAACTATTTACTGAAACTTGTCGACCGAGGTCATAAATTGATTGCAGCATTTTGAATAAAATTTCCTTCTTAGATTCAAACAGAAGCACTTTTGAATTTTCTTCTGCGGAGCCATAAGATTCCTTATCGGACTCCTTGGATTTACCATGCTTTGAAGCCATTTTTATGCGTTGGGATAATGCCTATTCGAGTTAATAATCGTTAATAATAATACTTAAATGAGTGAATGTATGCGAAATATCGAGAATAAATTGGACTTGCCCGTGTGCGTTATGTGTTGAGATAACCTGTGAAATATGTGTGCGATGACTAAAATATATTTATAATATTTTAGCAATAGAGTGTTTAGCGTGAAATAAGATGCGTATTTGAATAAATAACTTAGCGTTGATGAGATGTTAGCGGGAAATGCCTCGTGAGCGAGTCACGTAGGTTAGTGTAATGGCGGATGCGTGTTTTGAGCGTATTTTTATGCGAATAAATAGCTAAATGCGGTAAAATATGATGCGTTTTTAAAGAAATAACTTAGCGTTGATGAGATGTTAGCGGAATGTGCCCTCGTGGGCTTGTCACATAGACGAGAGTAATAGCGGATGCGTATTTGAGCGTTTTTATGCGATTAAATAGATAAATGTGATAAATATGTTGTGATTGATGAGTGTAGTGTATATGCGAAGTAATTTTTTGTTTTTTATTTGGAAAGAAGGACCAGAACACTTGGATGGAAATATGGTACTCACGGTTTTAGGGTAAGGGAAAAGCGTAATGTCTTCGATAGCACAGCTTTCTGGAGCACGTTGATTCAGCGAAAACCCACCAAGTGTCACAAGATGATATGAGGAGGATCACACACACATTTCTATTCACAGTTTCTAGCTTGGTTTTTGAGTCTTTTAATGGCGGTCGCGGAAGCGCGGGCGCAGGGCAATCCACGTGCGCTTGTTGTTGACGCTGAGGTAGGACTGGTGGATGAAGGAAGATGAGAGCGGGCGGAAGGGATTTGAATGAACGTCTGATCCTTCATTTTGACCAATGAGAGAAGAGTATAGCGTGTATAGTGTTGCAAGTATGCGTTTTGTGATTTCCAAATTAGATAAATAGATATTAATAAAAATGCGGATAAATAATGTGAATGGCGCAGACACGGTGAATTAGATAAACATCAACCTCCTGAACAAGCAGGCTTCCGCCCTGGCCTTTCTACTACAGACCATCTGCATACAGTTAACCAATTAATAGAAAAACACCAAGAGTACAAACTACCACTTCATTTAGCCTTTGTTGACTACTCCAAAGCCTTCGACAGCATTTCACACACAGCCATTTTTAACGCTTTAAGAAATCAAAACATTGATCCCACCTACATACATTTACTACGCAACATATACAAAAATAGTACAGCCGCAATCAAATTACAAACTACAGGTCCAAAATTTAGAATAGAGAAAGGTGTTAAACAGGGCGACCCGCTGTCTCCTAAATTGTTCACCAGTACCCTCGAAGAAATCTTCAGGAAGCTGGCAGCCGATTGGAGGGAAAGAGGCATTGTTCTCGGCGAAACGAGACTGTCAAATCTACGTTTCGCCGACGACATTGTTCTCTTTGCATCCTCAGCCACAGAACTTCAGCTATTGCTTCAAGATCTAAGTGATGCAAGCCTTGAGGTTGGACTGAAGATGAATATGTCAAAGACCAAAATCATGTGCAATGAAACACCAAAAACAATAAAAGTAGACGGGGAGACAATACAACATGTCCATGAATACCTTTACTTGGGCCAAGTAGTCTCTTTCCAGGCGAGGCAAGACAAAGAAATCGCGAGACGAACGGAAAACGCCTGGAAGGGCTACTGGTCCATGAAGGAACTATTTAAGGGTGAATTGCCTATGGCACTGAAACGAAAACTCATGGACATGTGTATACTTCCCGTATTAACCTATGGTGCACAGACTTGGTCTTTGACAAACATCCAGAAGTCCAAACTCAAGGTTTGCCAAAGAGCAATGGAGCGCAGTATACTAGGTGTTAAATTAACGGATCGTGTTCGAAACACAATATTGCGCTCCAAAACAAATATAGCTGACGTGGCTCAAAAGGCCGCCCAACTGAAGTGGGACTGGGCGGGACATGTCTGCCGCATGCCGGACAAACTGTGGGCCAAAATAGCAGGAAACTGGTGCCCTGACACAGTGTGGCGGGGTCGTGGCAGGCCACGAAGGAGATGGCGGGACGAATTAGACAGGTTCCGTCAGAATTGGAAGGAGGATGCACGGGTCCGAGAGAAATGGAAGGAGTGGAGGGAGGCCTTTGCCCAGGAGTGGGAAAGAGCAGGCTAGAAAAAAAAAAATGGGACCATTTGGGAAGTAAGTATACCCTTTCCAACAATAAAAGAATTTTTCAAATCGGTTTGCAAGGGACGGAGTTATGCCCGAACAAACATAAAAAAAACAAACATCCTAATTGAGAACCTCCTTCTTTTTTTAGAAGTCGGTTTAAAATGAAACGGAGCGCTTCCTTTGAAAATTAATTGAATCTAACTGGAACTAGATAATATTCTAGCTTTAATATTAGTGATTAAGAATGCAAACTGAATTACTGTTTTATTTCTATAAAATAGCATAGGTGTATTTAGGTACCTGAGTGAGTTCAACAAGATAAAGACAATGCAGTGAAGCATTAACATAACTAACCCTTTTTCCTTTCTACGTGACATTTGTGCACTTTGCCCTAGCAGGATAGTAATTGCATTGCGGTGCAAAATGGCCAGATAACATCAGAAAGTTATAAGTAACTTACTTTCATCTAAATCTTTGTAAGAAAACATTCATATCACAATCTCAGAATACAGAATCACAATGAAGGAAGACATAAACTTAACGCTCGTTAAAGGAATGGGAATCAAAGAACGATAACTGTTAAATATAGTTGTAAACTTAAATTATGTACGCAAGGGGTTCGACGAATATGTGGTTCGGTTGTGTGTTTAATTTAATGTCCATTGAACCTCGTAAAAATTCTGCTCATGATGCGAACAGAAGTCCTCGAGAAGGGACTCCTAGCTACCCGACAATTAGGGCTCAGTGGTAGTTTTACGGGCAGTTAAAACGCATCCATCGACGGACATTTTATATACGGTTTACTGGCGCTAACCAACGACGCATCGGGATTAAAAAGTAAGCATCGGGCGCCTTCCTGCCCTGACGGACCACGCACGCCGCACGCGTTCCCTCACAACTATTACTCTGCATACGCATTGTAACGCCGCACGCCGCCGATTTGTATTACCGATGCTGTCTTTCACTATAGAGTATTGTATATTTTGTGGACCTCATTGGTGTAATTCACAAACAATACCAGTCGACCATAAAGCAGTAATAAAATACAACGGAGAATAGCAACAATGAACATGGAAATGTGAAACCCATTTGTTCATAGAACTGCAATATGAAACGGAGTAAGTAGGAGATCACTTTTATGTATACAGGTTAGCTAGCTAAGTACGTTGAGCGGTGCGTGGAGTCTCACACACAGAGTTGAACAGTTCAAAATGTATTAAACAAGTGTTTTTTCTGTATTTATTCCTAAGTAAGTTATCATTCATTTTTAATTGATTAAGCCTGACATAATTCACTTTTATACTTTTTTTAAAACTGCATGACAATAATTGATCTAAATTCAATACATCCTGTATGTTCCGACGATCATTTTTAGTAGGGAAATCACTTAAACTTCTCTTAAAATAAGGGGACTACCCAAAATATCAAAATTAATGGCCAAACTGTAGACTTAGTGACACAGCTTCACAATGCAGATTGCTTCAAGTACCGGAATTGAAAGACTGTTTTCAACATATGGATTTATTCATTCTGATGTACGAAACAAACATGGTAACGAGAAAGCTGCAAAACTTGTCACAGTTTTTAAAGACCTAAATGAAAAATAATAAATGTTGTCTAATCTGCTCATTAACGAACAAATGGTTTAAAAAATGTTTTCAAACACCTAATAAAAACAACGTTTTATTTTAAACTGTTTTAAACACTGTTTAAAACACACGTGTTTTAAACATGCCAACCCTGCTCACACATGATGCAAGACTAAACATAGGAAGGTACCGGATATGTGACTAAAGAGGAGTGTAAGATCAGTTCATAGGTAACAAGATATTGTAGATGGTACGCCGAATTAAAAATATTATCATTACGAATTGTTTGGGTGGCAGTGAACATTGTGTGCCGACGTTTTTTGATAAACACATACCACACTTGCATTCTTGCAGTAGCAGTTACGTCAACAAGCCAAGGGCATCAGATATCAATTGTAACAAAGCGACAGACCAAATTAATAACAATCGGACGCTACTCAACTATGGAGCAGATCCTGCAGGCAGTTAAGCCGCTTTTTATAGCCGACTCAGCTGCCTACAACGTGTCTTAGCGGAACGAGTTTTAGGATGTTCTATAATTATTTTCTCGTTAATGTCAAGAACTTATCTTGCTATTATAGTTTCACTTGACTTTCAAAGTGTTTTCACTAAATAGAAGGGAATATTTTTCGATCATCATCACCTTGCACGATCCCAGGCTGGACGTGGACTGGATGATCTATATGCATAAGTCCTATGATGGTTAGAGAAAGATGAAAAAAGTTGTCATAAAGATCACGGCACGAGTTAACTTTACGAACATACTCTATTCCCTCCTCAATAAAAACAGTAGTTGAAAAAAACAAAACAAGTCTTGCAACTCAGTTTTTCTACGGTAAAAAGTTGTGAGATCCATGTAATAATACCAAGTATTAAAGGGACCTTACTTATGTCTTTTATCATAATAAAGTGACCATATCAATATTAAAAATCCTACTTTGCTATCGCATGAAAACACAATTCATCTCACAAGTAATACATATTATATTAAATTTGATTCATTAGTGCGATTACCAAGTCAATCTATTTAAGGGGAAAGCGTTAGGGTTGCCCTCGAAATTAAAAATTTCTTAGGATTTGCGATTTGCAGGTCATACCACGCGACACTGACCTGTAAATTACTAAAAACCTAAGATTGATTCAGTTCAATCAATTTGTCATCTTGGACAAACGTTGGGAGTAGTCAGAAGCCTATTACTTCCACATCTTACCAAGCGGTATTGTATTACCCAGTTAATGGGTTGTGGAGATCAGATAGTCAGCCGCTTCATGAAAATCCTGGTACTCAGGTGCATTCGGATCGGATAAACTGGAAGCCGACGCGTAAATAGCTTGAGAAAAGGTTAAGAATGATAACCGGATAATTCAGATGCTTAACACACTTTTTACCAGCAGGTTGACAAAAAGAAAATGAGGAAAACGTATAACACTTGATGCAAACGACACATTGGTGAATCGACTACTTTCTATATAACGACTACGCAAATTGCATGAGCTCCTAACAGTGTCTGAATATATAAATTATTACATAGATTTAAACGTCCATGCAAAGCGTGGACACTACTACTACACGCTAAATGAATTTGTATAAACCCGTGAATAGTAATCAACGAATCCGCTAAAATTGTAATTATTGAATCGAAAAATGTAATTAATGAATTGTAGGATTTCCAATGGAAAATCCTTTGATAGGATATAATATACTATGTTTTCCCTTGATCAAAAACGAAATTCAGGCAGTTTTCGGCCAGCTATTGGAATCTGCTGAAAACGTTCGATTTAATTAATATTCAAAATGTAAAAATTAAAATATGTTTAATTCCATGTACAATGCATTGTGCAGTGCGGTATCTATACTAATATTATAAAGAAGTAAAGTTTGTGTGTTTGTATATTTGTTAAATTGTAAGGGGTAATCTCGGGATCTACTGAACCGATTTTAAAAATTCTTTTACCAATAGAAAGCCACATTATTGCTGAGTGTCATAGGCTACTTTTTATCCTTGTATTCCCACGGGAACGGGATTTACGCGGGTGAAACGGCGGGACGTCCGCTAGTATTTCATATTTCCCGAAACCAGACTCTTGCAGTGTTACGAAATAAAGAGGATTTCAAAAGCATGACACTACAAAGCGAGAACTACTCGTAGAATTCCTTCTCAAGAATGGAAAAATAATACACAACATAAAACAATAGGAGAGCGCCTTAACTCATGTCGACATTCCGACAGTTTTTCTATAAAACAAGGTTTCGATTCACATATTTCCCGACTACAAACAACGCTAGTTAGCAACATGAGCTCTCTCTCTCCATATGAACCCGGCACACGATAATTATTATGTGCGACACAATGGGTACGCATCGGTAATTAAATGATTAAATGGTAGGCGAACCGCGAATCACAGCTAGATATATGAGAAAACCAACAGACAGCATGGTGCGTTAGCTTCGCTAAAAAAGAAAAGGGCTTTTATTTTAGCCGTATAGGAAACGTTGATGTCGATGAGCATGGGTGCATGCATTTTGACTATCTACGACATTCCATACTGCCTCAACTTCCACGTAGTGTTCCTTGAAATGCATTCGAGCGGAAAGAAAGCGGATTGCGAGGGACGCGGCACCAGTATTTGCTCCTAGCGCCACGAAGCCAGAAACTATCCGCAGTTGCCAATTATTCTTCTTCTTCTTATCGTGTCGGTAGCAAGGTCTAACAGCCCTACACACCCTAGTGTCAGAGTTCTTTTGACCGCCTCAAGGGTCTCTGACATGGTTTCACGACCGCCATATGGCGGCAAATCAATCAGGTGAATCAAGACTGCAATGTCCTAGCCAAACTAGAAACACCTTCACAAAGTATGCTTCCCGTGGGAATCGAACCCACGACCACCGGGTCACAAGGTAAACGCCTAAAGCACTCGACCACGGAGGCAGTTGTCAACTACTGAGACTGAAATAATATATATTTCGATTGATTGCACGAATAATTCCTTCATTAGTTGAGTGTGAGTACGTAACTAGGCAGCCGTGAGGAATGTTTGTGGCGGTTCTAATAACTCCTAAGTAATTAGGAGTATTTCATCGACAGGAAAACATGGCAACATACATACCATTACAATTGCAGTAAAACCGTGAGAAGGAGCCGTGGCTACGTAATATAAAACAAATCAGACGGCAAGATTAACGATGCAATCGATTGTAAACAAAGATAGTTATTTGTACTTTCAAATTGTTTTGGTGAGAGAATTTTTCCCATATATCGGTGAGCAATAGTGCAATACAATGATTTTCATAACGTAATTTAATAACAGCAGCCGGGTGGCAGTGTCGCGTCGGGAACAATCGAAACTGTTTGCCGAGGGTAGAGGGTATTTGTATCAGTACAATCGAAGTGCACGTATTTATGTGGGGTCAGGCTGTGTCGGCGGGGGTCTGCGGTCTGCGCGTCCTTAGCGGTAGCAGCGACCGGAAGAAGCGATTGTGAGACAATTTAAATCACTCTCCGCGACCCGTCACCCATTGTTTGCTACTTCCCGACTACAATCACTACACCGTCTATTACGGAGCAGAAATATGAATGACTGGATACACCGTTTATTGTATTAGTAGAACGACTTTGGAAAACACTGATTGTGTCATGTCCAGGGCGCGGGATCGGCCAATAGGGGATCGGACAAAAAAAAACTAATTAATCCGTCAGATAGATTTCCAAAAAATATTAAAAACGTATTTTTTCTTTTTTCACGTAAACAAAAATTGAAGACGATACAGTGCTTCGAAAACTCGTGTGACGTCATATGATAGTACATTTTGTACCTTCAATTGACGTGTCAAGCCCCACTCCATGATCTTTGACGCGCTTTATCTTCATCAATTTTTATTGATTTGATAAAACAAAAAACACGTATTAATATTTTTCGATAATCTAACTGACGGACTAAACAGAATCAATTTTTTTAGAGTCAGTCCGATCCCCTATTGTATTCCGTGCAGTTATTTAATAACTGCGTTTAAAGTACTTCAAAGCTTACTTCGATTCACAGTATTCTTCTATTTTATGACTGGTATAAGCTTTTCTCGGATGGACTGGATTCGGACATGCTATTAGGCGTCTGAATAATTGAATTGTTTTAGGCTAAGAGTGTATTCAGAAAGTCCACAAAAGCCTGATTCTAGCTGACGCAGGATTAGTCTGATCTTGTGTCCAGTAGAATAACCCTTTTCGTATTTTTTTGATACGCTTTACCTATGTCTTTGCATGAAAGTTATGCCAATTAAATGAGTATCCACCTAATTACAAGCCGTATTGTTACGTTTACAAAACAAATGATTTACGTTATTACTCAACAGTGATTTTAAAGATTGCATAACAAAGCATGAAATTTGGTTCGCGTTACTTTCGTCAAGCGGCGTTAATCGATTACATCTAAGAGAATGGTTATGCCTGCTAGCGAGGGAAAGACCGTCAACAATGTATATTAGAATCTAGACCTCCTTTTATAACAATGCGTTATGAGGGAAGATAAAGTAACAACCATGGAGCACCATGGAGCTTTCTCGTGCTAATGTTGACTGAAGCTGGTCAGTGCAGTCTAATAAAGGGGCAACGTAGACTTTGGAGACAAGTGCAAACAGAATCACATCTGTTCAATATTCCCCAGACTATAAGGGCTGAGGTCTTTGTGATAAGAGCATCGCAAAACGGTTCGATGAACTCTTTTATAAAAAAACGAAAATGTAATACTTATTCCTCCTTCTAATAAATCCTTTAGTTATATGAGCGACTTCGGCAAATACTTAATAAACCTATTAAGTAGTTGCTGAAGTCGCTCATCCCTAATAACCGTAAAATTACGAGATTGGCGATACAGCACAGGTAGACTCACATAGTTCACATTGCATTTTTGAACCTCAAAATTCTAAGTATTTATCATTCGAAACATTGAAAACTGCCCTTATTAATAAAAATACACCTTGAATCTTAAAATTGGCAAAATTTGTTTGAAGTTTGTTTTTTAATAAAAAAAATAACGTAATATTACGTGTGGCGTTCCGAGCATTGTTCTCAGAACCAGTGATATCACGGTGTCGGCGCTAAATGGGTCATCAATATCAGTTGTGTGTGTGGGTAAAGAAAACTATTGATTGGTTCGAGATGGTATCATTTCTCGCTGACAGTTGATGGGAAATTACCACCCGACGCGAGGTGCTATCTCAGTTGTTAGCCTAGCAATCTTCATTATTCTCAGCAATCAGTGTACGGATGTCCGGGCCCGTCAATACACTACACGTATACATGAGTGTTCGCTAAGATATTTCAATACTTCGCTCATAGATCGTAAAAAAAAGGAAATGTATGTTCAGTTACATATTCACTTCATTGAACTCTGCTGTATCATATCAAATAGGAATATATCTTCCACGATGATAGAATTCAAGCGTGCCTAGAAAACTGCTGAACTGTAGATGTAGTAAAAATATCTTCAGATAAAATACCCGAGTTATTGCTGTAAGCTTTTAAGTTTAGTGATATGATTTTGAAAAGCTCAGAGGGCTTTTGAAAACTTGAGCTGAGTATGTGCGTCATGAACAGAAAACACCGAAAATGTATTTGGCATGTTTTAGATTTCTAAAAAAGACAATATAAAACGTCGTGATATCTAGCGCAGTTATATTTGGGATCCCTAGTCCCTGTAGGATTAATACAAATAGCAATATCGTTATTAAAATTTTAAACCTTTTATATGCAAGCCACGGGACTTTACTAAATGTTAGCTCTATTAAAATCACACAATGGTACCATACGGTAAGTACTCACTCAATGTAATGGGGTGCCATTCACTAAAGTGCTTTCGAGTAGTTTTTTTTTAGTAGCTAGCTCCTAGCATTACTAGCAATTAGTCTTTGTTTTGACCCTAGCATTGGTAGGGCATTACCTTTGACCTTATTGGACAAACATATGGCCTGAAAGAAACTTAAATACTTAGTCCTTTTTGGTATACAATCCCAAAGTTCATTTAACTGATCACAAGGACCTTTTTGTTTAGATATAGGTAGGCAGTGATGTTGTGTTGGTAGGCGTAGACCTCCATTGTATGCATATTATTTTATTTTTCTGATAAATCTAATTGTTGTGTCAAGTATAACCACTTAAGTGGTGCATTCAGCTTTTATGGATGTAAAATTATGCAAATAGGTTAGTCGTGTCGAGTGAAATGTTTTCTAAGCTACGAGTACTTTTGCCTCAGGAAAGTAGGGTCATTTTTTGTAAAAAACTAATTAAGAGTTTTTTTTGCTTACTAACGTACTACCATTAAATGAATAGAAAGATGATAAAAGCACAACCAGTATTTTAAGTGAAGCCTTTCGCGGTTTTATTGCAAAGGATAGCTGTTGGCACTGAACTTCCTAAGAATAAAAATTCCATGTCGTCTATTATGGTGAATTGGTGATCCAGCCTGACCACGCGGTAAAGTAGTCAGTATTACCACTTTACCAGTACCTCTAGCACTAGTAGAGTAGACGGTTTTTGTTCAGTATTATAGGAACAAAGGAGATGGCTAAATGACTGCCTCCAGCATCTATAGGAATTCCACACTGACTCGTAGTATTTAAACAATCAAACATTAATTATTTAGAGTTAAATAATTTCATAGAAGTTGCGTGAACTTAAGAAAAAGCAAAAATTAAATCTCAAAATCTCTCTCTCTACATTGACATAAAATCAATGATATTATAAAGAAAGATACGCCATGTTCATACTGAATGCAGATATCGTTGCGTTCTACGACAGCGATAGATAATACGGAACATATAAGATAGAAAGAGATAGCTAGTTGCTAAACTGCAACAATTGCCTTAGTTTGTCCTCAACAATTTGTGCGTACTAATGCGATATCTACCTCTTTTTATTTATAATATCATTGCATAAAATGGTGAAATACTTGTAATACAGCTGTTAGTTGCTATAGCAACTGCAAGCTAAGGATGGACCATATCGATTTTCAGAATGTCAAATCGAAGCAGTAATTATATCGATTTTTGATAACAGTTATCAAAACGATTTATTTTCTGAAACTAAGAAGTGGTAATCAGAGTTCTTGGTGGGAATCTATGGCGTGCAATTCAGTGTCTTATTTAGTTCCTTGTTATTGTGTTTTGAAAATGGGGTTGTGTTAAAGTGACAGTCGATTCTTCCCAATTACACTTAATTAAATCAAAATAAAATAAAATAAGGGACAGCTTCGAAGTATGGTTATTCGTTTAATCGTGCTACATATTTTGCGTCGAAAAATATGAACTGATGAATAGTGATCGGCAAAAGGTAGTTCTATTTGTTTCTTTTAATCACTTTGATTATTTTATTGATTCTGTTACACTTGTATCTTCTCATCTCTAAAAATAAGGATTTGGATTTTTTTATTGTTGATGGCATTAGGACCATATCAGGTTAAACAAGCTCGGTCATACTACGGAGAGCATATTAGAGCAAATGGTACTTATGATATCGAAGTGTGCCCGGATCTTGAAAGATTAATACATTTAGGGGGATCAAGACCTCAACTTTTAAGAGGCCGAATAAGATCAAGGCATATTAGACAAAAAATATACTACGTGTATATTTTATATGAAAGGCAAACTACAATTAATAATCCTCTGGATGACATACTGTCATATTACTGCAGCTGTATTGTGGGGAACAGAACTCTGGGCTGTTGCTGTCATGTAATGACAGTGATCTGGTATCTGGGATGGGCTAGACATCAGAACACGCTATCCGCTCCGGCTTCATTTTTAGATAATGTTCTTTTAAGAATAACAGAATAGAATAAAATAATTCACATTTTTGTTGTTTTATTTTCAATATTTTTTATGTTCAGCCCATTATTATTGTATCGATTTTGCTACACTTGAATTTCAATCCCATCACTAAAAAAATCAAACGTCATATGTCAGATGTCGTTTGAATGCTTTGCCGTTTGCATGTTCGTTGTGCATATTTATTTTGGATTTTCAATGACCCTCGCTCGCCTACTTACGGACCTCTCGCTACTCGACACAGACAGAACACCACCATAGGAACATTGTCTGCGAAAACCGTCTTTATTTTACTCATTTGGATGAGTCCGTTAGGTTTTACAAGAGTAAACACGCGGGTGGGAGTAATTTTTGCGCGGATTGCAGAAAGGCCGTTGTATTACATTTTTAGGTGCAATTACCCCTTTGTGTATATTTACTAAAGTACCACGACGTGAAACCGGGGTGGCTCGTTTAGTCTATAATACAATTATATCAATTTCAATGCAGATACATCCAAATGCCTAAGTAAAAGTTCATAGCAATGACATTTGTTTGCAGTTTTATACGTATTGACGTAGGAGCTAAACGATTTTATTTTCACTATTTTCAACATATGATCAACTTCCGAAAGTGTTTTTTATATGAAATACTAATATTCAGCTATTCAGCGTTGCATTTTGCTAAGTGTCATGTTTATAGATGCTTGCTTCACTCGTCCTAACTGAATTTAGCCATCTCCTTTAATGTGTATTTATGTAGACTGAAACTAAAGAGTACTCGTAAAGTTTCGTCAGTTTTGTTTGTTGTAGACTATTATAGTTCTAAACAGCCGTAACTCTGAAGTTTACCGCCTTGGCAGTCAATGAGCAGAACTATCAAACAAGTTGACACTACTAGCTACTACTACTCGTACAGTCGTGAGAGATCAGATTTCATTGGGTGCGGGTTAATATAGGTAGTAGTAAAGTTATTCCTTTCGTTTATACCTTTCTACCAGTCGATAATTGTTGTTTAAACATAAACCTCCGTTTACATTTACACCCAAAACTTATCTTGTACATTGTGTTACAAGTTAGCGAAAATATTTGTGTTATTTATTTTTCACCGTTTGGACGCCTATTTACCTGTGTGTAAAACATATTTTCACCATCTCTGGTCGTCATCTCATTTGGTCGACCACTACAATGTTCATCTACTAGCAGCTCATAATATGACTTTGCTAAAACTCGACTACGAATTTTTTATTGTTTTAAATGAAGTAGCAGACTCCTGCGGAGTAGAAATTTGATATTCTCGACTGTCACTGTATTGCGACTGAAATTTTACAAAATATGAAAGTTATGTATCATGTAGCGGTGACGATTTTTTTTATTTCAGATAGGTATTTCAGTTTAATAACTTTGGACATCTTTACTAGACATTATTTTCAAATAATAACTGAGATTTATACGTTATGTCGAGTAGGTAAGGTACTTCTGGGACCGCCCGTGTATTATGATCAAGTATTCTGTACCTCGTCTCCATGCCTTGCTTTGGTTTAAAACGTTACGTTAAGCGTGAACAATACAACAGTCACCACATACAGGATACATGTTCAATAGCTTAGTAATCTTGGATGGACACTAGATAATTTCGGTTGAATTGTGTGAATGCGTTTGAGGTACAAAGGAGTCAGCATGAAGACAAAACCGATGCAACACTAGCTTGAATAGACTTGCTTGATTACTGTGCATGAACGGCCCTTACAGCCCTTACTCTGATTAATTAAATAGGCTATACGTGTCTGCATGTAACTGCATATTTGTCGCTTTGTTGCTAATGAGAATTGAGAGGGTAACTATTACCTTGTACTGGGCTCTCAGAAGGGATGTTATAGAAAATCTGTGTGGTCGCATGGAAAAATGACATAATAACAACAAGTGCAAAGTATCGGCGAAACCAGTTGGTTATTCCAATCCAAGTGCTAAGATCATGATTATTTTCTATTCGTTCCGTTAATCGTAAATATATTTTTGCCTCTCTGTAACGACGTACGACCAATGAGTAGGCAATCTGCAAGCGTTTTTTAAGGTTCACGATTTCACGAAGTACACGAACTCAACGAATTGTAATAATAAAACATTCCAGGTTTCGAAACTGTTAAAAATCGTAACGATTCATTAACCGGCTTCCAAAAAGGAGGAGGCTTTCAATTCGATTGGTATCTTAATAAAATTAATAATGAAACTCCTATATCAAAAAGTAAACATTCCTAATGCTCACTTCACAAACTCTTCTTTCATGAACCAACAAACAAAAAAGTACGTTCAACCCCTACCACGTAGAGGTATTTTTTTTTTCGGAATAATGGTACCCTATGTCCGTTTCTGTACACCTGACAACGTGTATGAAAATTTCAGGATGCTCGGGTCAGTGGTTTAGGCCCAAAAAGGTCTTAAACAAACTTAATTTCGAATCTATAATATTAATTAGGATAATCTAGTAAGCAATAAAAAAACCAATCAAAGAAAATCGTGATTATTTAACCAGGATTAATTAATTGTACAGAAAAATAATGTATGCCAACACTGTTTCAAACCCGTAACCTAGGTACTGCTTAACACATAGCCCCATGAATCTCTGGACCATCTCGAGCACTGTTATGTGACATCAACGAATAGTTATAAAAGTACATTTACGGCTTCGAACTCGTAACCCCGCTTCATACAGAGGTCTTGTTATGTTAGTACATATTTCGATCGTCATTTATTTGAACTATTTGACGTTCGAAGCAATAAATCGGTACCATGAGAAGTTTGTAGCCAGACAACTATCCAATACGTCACCACAGAAGCGTAGATATGGCGTTTATTATATAGTTTCAGACCGTAACACAACGGACTCGCAAAGGGAGAGCTGTAATGAAAACTTAAGTATTGCTAAAATCTGTTTGATAGTTGCAATCAACCCTAGAGCGGTATTCAGGACGGGGTACAAATAAATACATCTGGGGTGGGGTTACCAACATTCGTAGATTTTTCCGGGCATGACTGAATTTTTAGACCCATGTCCACTCTTTGTTCGGAATTTTCATTTATCGGGACTTATCGAAATATATTTTCGTTGGATCCCAGTTTAATATTTTTGGCGTTGGATCCCACAAAGTATTATTATTTATTATGTATTCTCGTTGGATGCCAAATTAAAAATTACAAGACAATTACTGTTTTACTGTCGTTTGCGATTTGTACCTATTAGTAATAAATACAATACTAGAAAGAGAAAGACTAAGTAAATAATATATATCCCAGGAAATTTTCTGAATAATTATGTAGTCTAGTTTCAATGTTAAGTGATATTTTGGTTTATGAGCATGTTCAAGCGAGGCAAATGGTCACGGATGGAGAGCATCGTGTTTGATGAAATATTTAACCTAAAGAAACTGCAGCTACCTTCATTTTCGAACACTACATTAATCATTAGAATCTGAAACATCTTTTTAATTGTATCACACTTAATTGATGTACCTTGTTGTACCTTGAAATTATATATTTAAGTCGTATGTTTGCTGTACTTACATTAATAATTTCTATTTAAATATATAATATACTTAAGATAATATAACGTTTCTTATTACTTTTGAATATTAAGATTATTCTACTAAATACATAAATATTGTTGAAAAGACAGAAAAGTTAAAGGGAATTGATTGTCGTGGTATGGACATGACGTTAAGGGGAGGGACGACTAGCATGAGTTGCATGTAACTAAAAGAGTATGATGGAGAGGGAGAGGAAGACCAAGGAGACGTTGGATAGATTGTGTGAGGAATGATATAAAGTTGACAGAGGAGTATGGAAGAACAAAACTTGTTGCGCCGACCCCAAGTAACCTGGGACAAGGGCATGAAGATTATGATGAAGTAAATATTTGTTTACAACATCAACTACGAGTAATTAAACTAAGTTACCTTACAACAATTACCTCGATTCCATGTTGGGAGAACCGTCATATAAGACTACATATCTCATGTTCGTTTACACTTTAAAATAAAACCAAAAATAATAACTCTTACTAATAAAAACATGTCAAAAACAAGCGCACAACACACAAAAGAAGAATAGCTCTAAACTCTTTGGAGTTCCCCCTCGCATGCATTGGTCGAGGAGGCATAGTTAAATTAAGCTAGCTAACAGCCTAAATCAACCTCTGTCCCTATAATTGATAGATTGTATAAAATAAACTTCATCTTATCCATAGATAGAGTAAAGTGGAAAGAAGGAAGGAAGGATGATTTTTGAACACATAAGTTGTGACCAGGTTTTAATACATAAATTTGGTCTTGGGCCCAGTCAAAAGTTTATTTTGAGGTTTCCAGTTATTGTAAATTCACCTATCAATGGATTCAAAAAAGTTATTTGGTTCCTCTGACAATTGAAAATTGTCTTGTTGGGTAAACTCAGTAACAAATGAAGTTTGTTTCAGTTTTAAACTAATTTAAATTAACAGAAAACTAGCTGTTTCAATTTCTACAGCTTAGCTAGTCAAGTTGCAAATAACTGTTATTACGATGTACGAAGCCCGTCATACGCCGGACAAACTTAATCCCCTCTGCGGCAATTCAATCATAGCTACCAGTGTTATCGATATAATTAAAAGGGGACCGTTAGAACTGACCATCGATAGCGAGCCCGGTAGTCGCATAATCACACCGATAAAATTATTACACATCAAAACATCGTGTTATAGTGTAAACAATCTCTCCCGGTCATTCAAGGCCGATGGATAGTAACAAAAGTTTTTCCGTGTTAAATAATTTCATGTAGATCCTATAATGTATTAATATCCCATCGAAGAAACTTCAAGGCGATAAGTTTTTACCATGCCGTAATCTCAGGCCGTAATAAAATAATTAGCTTCAACGCAAACTATCTCCGTCCAAAACAAACGAAAAAATGTGGAAATAAAAATTGCACTATTCACAAAAAAAAAATGATACACAGAACAAGCACCCTCTAAAAATGCTGGCAATTAATATTGAGCAAATAATCAAAAACTTAGAAGAATTAAAAAAACAAGTACATTCGATTTTTTTTTAAACGAGTAGCGCGAAAACGCGTAGCGTTTCGAGCGCGACGCGTACGTCACACCGCGCGCTTACCCGAGTGAGGACTGCGAGTACAGCGACTCTGCGAGTATTGAGACTCCGAGAGATGCATCACCCAGCCGCCGAGCCTGTAACGCGGCTATGCTCGACAAAAATGGAGGCACTCGAGAAAATCCGCACGGTGAAAATTCACAACAACAGCACTACAAAATTTTGGACTGATAATTAAAAGGCTGCTGAAATTATCCTGAAATGCAAATATATTTTGCTGAGGGATGTTAACAAAAAAAATCTAATATGTCCGTCAGATAGATTTCCAAAAAATATTGGACTCATATTTTTTTCTTTTTTCTCGTAAACAAACAACGAAGACGATACAGTGCTTTGAAAACTCGTGTGACGTCATATTTTAAGACATTAGTATGACATTTCTTAGCGAGCAGTGACGTCACCACCTCCCACTCAAATCTTTGACGCGTTTTATCTTCGTCAATTTTTATTGATTTGATAAAACAAAAAATACGTATCCAATATTTTTCGATAATCTAACAGACGGACTAATTAGAATCATACTTTTTTTAGTTAGTACATCCCTAGCAACGTTCATTGAATATTTGTCTGGAAATTTACGGTTAAAATATTCTGTAACGTTTAATTAAGTTATTTTACCTGTGAATTTCCTGCATAAACGTTCACTTCACAACACAAAATTAATATCGTTTACACTATCTTAGAATTTACATGTATTGTCCACTTAATTTACGGTCTAATTTGTCGTTTTTAAGTTGATATACGATTGACTTTGTAAAAAGGCTTTGAATACGGTTGCATCCCAAACTTGATAATGACATGAGATCTTTATTCGCACCATATTTCGCACAGTATAGAGTGTACAATCGTTTACGAGCACCATACAACAATGTCAAGACTGAACTGAGCTGAACCAAAACTTAACATTAACAATGAGCGCACTTGAAATATTTTTACTAATATGTATTGTATTGTCGCCGCGATGGACGCCTTAATTATTCGGCTATGGTTGTAAATAGCGGCGACATATCATGGTATTCCAGTATAACAAGACCTTGGTTTGTATAGATTTCCCGTACAATGTGGCATCTTCATAAACTGATTTTGTTTAAGCTTGATTGGTCGCCGTACGTACACTAATATAAGTCCACAATAACCGCATTGTTTAAAAGAATTCAATGTTGCTTGTATAAATTAGTAAGCTCATTCTTTATGATTCACTAGCTTTAGCACGCGACTTCGTGTGCGTGAAGGTCGAAAACCATCTCACCGTCTCACGGGAACGTAAGGTACGATATAAGTATCCTATGTCCTAACCCAAATCATAGTTCATTCATATGCCAAAGGGTCATGGACATTTTGTTCTGAACTCTGGGCGTATGACCAACAGATGTGAAATATAGTAGGATAGAATTAGGACCTCAGTCTCAAAACAACACGGACCTAAGTCAGCAGAGAACTAAAAAAAAATAGAAGCATCTTGAAATGTTATGTTGCCTTTTTGTGTATCTTCGTTATTATATACACTTTTAGTATACATTGATAATAGTAAGATAGTCAAGATGAGAGTCAATCACCATCATCTTCCTGCCCTTGTCCCTTTTTATTTTGGGGTCGGCGCAACAAGTTTTCTTCTTCCATTCTGACATTCGGTATCATTTACTCCTTTATCTTTCACATTTTTACCCGACTACGGCGAAGCCAAAAGGAAGGGTAATGATTTTGACAGTCTATGTATGTATGTATGTATGTTCCACCGTAGCGCCTAAAGTACTGAACGGATTTTAATAAATGAGGTGTCAATAGATTCGTAAGAATAGCCCGGGTGACATAGGCTATATAAATATAAATTCTTTTTATGACAGAATTTAAATGTCAAAAACTTACCTTAAAAATATTTAATTGAGATAATCATAACATGTTTGGTATCAATTGAAAGGTCTTGGAGAGCAAAAACCAATATTTTATTCGTAGTCGGGTTTTAGATTTTTAAACTTGTTCTTCAGCCAATCTATCCTATTGATAAGATGATATTGATGAATATTTTTTAATTCCGTTTTTAATCTGCCGACAGAGATTACGTTCGTAGAACAAATACAGAATGCAAACGAACCCTTCACGGAACGTGAACTAAACATTCTGAACAACAAACTAAGTAACCCTACACAAAAATTATTGCTTGGGAAGGATTGTCTGAAGATGACGTTGCCTGCCGAAGCGCGTACTACGCTTCTCATCGCCATATCGAAACAGTACTGCAAGTACTATTTGGACGGCATTTAAATAAAAAAGAGGACTGATATCTTAAAAAATACGACAATAGGTAGCAGTTTAGTTTAGTTAGTTTATACACAATGGTGTGTACACAATTCCAAATACGAATTTAAATATTTGATTTTTCATCTAGTAATTGGATGTAGTGATTGCTATATTCAATGTGTATTCCGCCGGAATATCTGCATTCAATCGCATTTTTTTGCAAAAATTTCGTTGTCTTTCATAGTGATTGTTAACTAAGCTCTGTGACATCCTATCATAGAGATTTTTTCGTAACAAATATAATATATATTTTATGACGAAAAACTTTTTGACAACAAATATACATTCAGGAATATCCACTCGAATTCACAAACCTTTCAATAAAATTAAATCGCATACGAGCATAAATATAGTGTAGCGGACATAGTACAGGGCAAATAAACCGGGTGGCAAATGCTTTTGTATTTCACGTCCCCCCGGGCTTAGGTGAAAACAAACTATAGGTGCATCAGTACCGGTGCCAATATTTCAGAGGACAGAATCACAAAGGATGTTTTGTGAACATTTTCAACATTACATTGTATTTTAGAAAAGTGCAGTGGTGCACCAGTGGTAGCGGCATGAGTCGTAGGTTCGAGCCCAGCCAGGCGCGTTACTTTGTGTTATTTATTTCTTCACCAGTGCACTCAAAACGGTAAAGGAAAACATCGTGAGAAAACCACCATGACTTAGGCCGAAAATTCGAAGACGTGTGACATCTACCCACTCGCACTGGGCCTGTGGGGTGGATTATAATACTCTCATAAAGAGGATGCCTGTGTGCCAAAAGTTTGAACATTTGAGGCTTATGTTTAGGCGAAAATATCACTAGGAGAGTCTCTCTAGTGTTATAATGTTGCATGTCGGCAACGTGGAAATACCAATTAGTACCCGCAACATACCCTTGTTTGTTCCGTTAGTTCCTTATTTATTTTATTTCCCAAATAAACATTGAACCACCAAAATTTTTTCCATGATTTTATTTCATTCGACCATTAATTTTGATGGACGAGTTATTTGCACAAGGTGCATCACGGTAACCACTCCATCAAAACACAGACCACTATGATCCTGGTAAATCACAGTGTGTGCTCGTTTTGATTGTTTAATGGAAAAACGTTTGTGTTAACACATACCACTGATGTATTACGATACACATGTTTACTTAACAAGACTAGTAACAGCATAAACAACAGTGCGTTGAGTTGCCTGCAATAACTTTATGCAATTATATTGTAATTGGGCATTATGTTATCTTTATTTACGACTAGAAGATACGTCACGGCAGCTTCACACGGGATTAATAAAAGCTAGCGCATCGATAACAGACACAGTTGAATAGGCCCAGTAACACTAGTAGCAGTTATTATTACATGTATAGGTTCAGATCAGACGGCTACACATCAAGCTATACAATTCCAGTATAAGCTGGTCTCGCATTGTATAGGATCTCCGTACAGATCAGCGTAAACTGGAAATGTATAGCTTGATGTGTAGCCGTCTGTACAACATGAAATAAGAGCAAGTTTAGTAACAGTTCGTAGTACGTCAATATCGAAGGTTGTGTTGTTACTTAATAAGTGCAACAAAATCTAGTAATGACTGTGCTAGTTGTGTTGTGGTTGTATATCTACAGGTGGTTTGTGCGTGTAACTGGTGGCGCTACAGCCTTATTCGCCATTGTTTAAGAGGGATCAAGAGTTCTCGCGCTGCGTCAAACCTGCTGCCGTATAGTACGATAGGGACAGCTACAGCTCAGACTTATTATCACAGAAATTGCATGTTTCGTGTTCCCCTTTTCCTCCTCACAATCTGACCCCATTCAATTATTATTGCAGTTTTCTAGGTTCCTATCAATTTCTTTTATGTTAAAAACTTTTCAAATTTGCCTGCTCCTTACTTTTTCCTCTAATTACGACCGAAAAAATGGGTCATTTTTGGGGAGGTCATATATTATTTTCTTTACTGAGGTAATAGATAGGGGCAAAAGGCAATGACGGGGACGGGTCCACAGTAGACCATGCTTAATGCTTTATGAAGAAAAATAGAGGCATTATTCAGAAGGAAAAGTATAGAATACATTTATACGTAGAATCGCAAACCCCGTTCCCTCTTAAAAGGCCCCGTCATCCCATAGGAACCCGCCGTGCCGCCGACGCCGCGTCCACTTTTCCTCTTACGGTAAACAAGTTGGACAAGGGCTGATTCATTTTGTATCGCGAACCAATTATTTATGATCCTTACAAACGAGTATCGCTATAAAAGGATACCAAATAGATGCTACTATTAGCTACATATATTTTTGTAGTAAAAAGTCGTTGTGGCCTAATTTAGACAATTCAGAACAACATTGTTTCGTCGTTTTAGAACAGTCATCTTTTTAGTTTATTTCTTTCCAGTATTTATCTTTTTATTTTCTTTTAACAATTGGAATCTTCTATGATAATCAGGAATATTGATATTAAATAGTAGAGTCAACGAAAAGGCAAGTTTTCCATGCGTTGAGTAAGAGGCGAGCGTGCGACGGAACACAGAGCCCGCCGAGTTCTCCGACCTTTTAGTTAGGGCACATGTCTCGGCATATTAGTCCACAGAGGATATAACGAAATTGATTGCAATTATTTATGTATGTGATCGATTTTTAATGTAGTTTTCCCGTCGAGATTTACTCCGTAAAAGTATTACAAGTTTATCTTGAGCACTAGTTGAATTAAGAGTGATTGTAAAAGTTTCATCAGGGTTTGGCATTATCATGACAATCATCAATGCTGTTTTCTACCTTGGTCTCTTTAATTATGGTTCCGTAAAGCTGAATAGCAAAAAAAATGTAGTTAAAACATTAAAAAACTGAAAAGCATAAAACAAGTATATTTCAAATTAAACAAAACTTGGAAGCAGGCCCCTCCATTCTATATTTTCATTAAAAAAAACTCGTGTTCAATATTTTTTGGAAATCTATCTGACGGACTAATTAGATTTTGTTGTCACCTACCCTATTACTAATACCTTTATTCTTTTGGTTTAACACAAATGTTAAAAAAAACACTGTTTGTTGAATAATTAAACACAATAGTTGTGACCATTATTTAAGTTGACAAATGATGCATTTGCAAACGCGTGGAAACGGCAAATCGCGTTCGAATAATGTGAAGTGTATAAATTACTGATTTTTGACTAAGGTTGCTGACTTCCATATCAATCAAAATTGAGAGTAGACTGGGTACAGCTACCTACAGTTAGTTTTTAATATAAGTTTGATTTATGCGTGGTACATGCATAGGTACGTGGTGAATATTGTTATCAGGCTGAAAATTCTGTTTTGTCTTTTTGTGAAGTGTCATTACAAAGCCGTTATTACCTTTGTTTTCCCAGTACGAAATAGAACTAAGATCATGACAGCACAAGATTACATAATAAACAGACTTACTTACCAATACCTGCATATCTGACATGGTATTGCAATAAGCGTTCAGTCGTAGGATTTAAAAATCTTCATTGTTTTTTCACTCAGTTTCGCCCGGATTTTTCAATATACACACACTAGTCTACAGGACAATATTGCGAGCAAGGTAGCCATGTTCCTGCCTTTGTTGCATGTTATTTGTGAAACGCGAAACTCTTTTTACCCACGACGGAACGGAGACGGTATATGCGTTTGGGGTGAGAGGTTGTTTGTTTGTGTGTTTGTTTGTTTGTGTGTTTGTGCAAATACATGTTGCCATTTTTCTCCAAAACTACAAGTCCGATTTTGATGCAGTTTTCAGTTATGGGTTCGGGTTTGATTGGTGCATGTTCTTAGATAGGTGTTACGGTGACAACTCACCAGGGGGCGCTGCAGCAAAAATTTTTTGTGCAAATCAAAGTTGCCATTTTTCTCCAAAACTACAAGTCCGATTTTGATTCAGTTTTTAGTTATGGGTTCGGGTTTGATTGGTGCATGTTCTTAGATAGGTGTTACGGTGACAACTCACCAGGGGGCGCTGCAGCAAACATTTTTTGTGCAAATCAAAGTCTACATTTTTCTCCAAAACTACAAGTCCGATTTTGATAAAATTTTCAGTTATGGGTTTAGGTTTGATTGGTGCATGTTCTTAGATAAAAAAATAAAAATAAAAGTAAAAAGTTTAAAATAAAAAGCAAAATTAAAATTTTTGAAAAAACCCACGACTGTTAAAAATTAATTGAAAAAAGGATAAAATAACATAAAACACCCACCTTAAAAAAACCCAAGAATGTCCGTCGGGAGCTGAACATTGCAAAACTAGTTCATTTAATGGCAGCCCCCGACGGACATTCTTGGGTTTTTTTAAGGTGGGTGTTTTATGTTATTTTATCCTTTTTTCAATTAATTGTTAACAGTCGTGGGTTTTTTCAAAATTTTTAATTTTGCTTTTTTCTTCATTCATTCTCCCAGTCTCCTTTTACAACGCTATCATTGATCAATATCCTTTCATATCATTCCTCATTCCTCCTGTTATTTAATTTTGTTCCTGTACTGATGGACGCTACCGAAAGCTCAGTTCTGTGCCGACACAATTTAGATTGATATCGACACGCTTAGAAGAAGATCCCTCACACCATCCATTCATCTTTACTTTGGCCTTCTTTTATGACTCGTCTATTAGTGAATATTCAACAACATTAGACAAGGTGGAAGAGACAACGACACACAAACGGTTTCTACGTATTCTGTACATAAATCAGAACCTATATATTTATACATTTTTCATCGGTAATTTAGACAAAAAAGCCACAAGTTATGCCGCTTGCTTGATCGCATGCCACTGATACTGATGCTCCTTCATGGCGTTCTCATTGATACAGAAGTCAGCTGCTAATTGCTGCATTAGCAAGGTGGCATGCGACTACGAAGAATATCAGACAAGAATTATTTTCTTGTTTTCTACTTTTAAGACCGCGATTTTGTTAGTAGTCGGGTTTTAGATTTTTGAACTTAATTTTTTATTTGAATTTTATTTTTGTGTGTACTTAAACTATAATATAATACATATTTGTAATGTGCTCGCCAAGACCTTTCATTTGATACCAAACTTGCGATGATTATCTCAATTTAATATTTTTTGAGGTAAGTTTTTGACATTTAAATTCCGTCATAAAAAGAATTTATAAAATTTATATAGCCTATGTCACCCGGGCTATTTTTACGAATCTATTGACACCTAATTTATTAAAATCCGTTCAGTAGTTTAGGCGCTACGGTGGAACATACATACATACATATATACATACATAGACTCAAGACTGCCAAAATCATTACCCTTCCTTTTGGCTTCGCCGTAGTCGGGTAAAAATTACTTACTTCACGTATTTTCTCCAAGCTGATTTTTAAGTATATTTTAGGCAATATCCTTAAAAATAAGTCGCAAATACCCCCAGACACTTTCCGTCGGCCGTATTGTTTTGCTTAACAGACGCTTTAAAGAATACTAAACTCCATAGGATTTAATACTTAAAGTTAATTGATCGGGATATTGCCATGCTATATTGGGCAGGCGCTCCAAAATGCACCCGAGCGTTGAAAGCAACGTTTTCAACAAAATTCTGAAGACACGGGCAATGGACAGATCCTGTTGAATGCCCACCGAATGAGTCCAGTGGAGGTCTGTATGTCAGCGATCTTGGGTAAACAGCCACAATACGTTTAAGTCTAAACTTTTTGGGAACTTTAAAGCGTCTGTTAAGCAAAACGGCCGCTAGGAAGTGTCTGGGAGTACTGGCAACTTATTTTTAAGGATATTGCCTACAATATACGTAAAAATCTGCTTGGAGAAAATACGTGAAGTAAGTAATTTTTTTGTGTACCTTGATGACCTGATACCTGAACATTGGCCGTCCAAGCAAGCTAGCTGGTAGTAGTGTGTTCTTAGTTCATAACACTACTCAATCACCCACATTTCCTTCGTCAGAAAACACGTGACGTTTGGCGGCCCTGGGATCTTACTCTGTAGCAACAACACGGTGGAGAGTCGCAGGCGATGGTGCCTAAATGAAAAACCAAGATGACAGATGTCAAGATCACATCATTTTGTCCACTATAAGCTTTAAAACTTTTAAAAGCAATTTGATGTATAAACTGTATTTTAAAAACAACGCCCGGCAGGAACATTTATCATTATATGCAGGTGATTATGATTAACTTATATAAATATAGGTCGCGCCTCTACTTCAATAGACAATATCATAAAGGAGATAAATAATAGCAAGTAGTTAGTGAGGGAAGGATTCTTCTCAACTCATATTTCATTACCTGTATTATGGGAGCAATAAGTTCATAATGCACCTCATAACGCTGTTTTGTAAAGGTACCTCGCTGCCGCGAGGCTGACCGTTTCACGTCATATTTTCCAACATGTTTCTAGTAGACGTATTGACAGACCACACAAAAGAACATCCCCCTTTCATGAACAGGGTGTTTGTGTTTGTTCCACAGCCTCAACTCACAAAAGCATTGTGTTAGCAAATCATAAATAGCTTGTATTCGATTCGGTTGGTATTCGAGTTTCGAAGTCTCTGTTCATGAAAGTTAAGTCTCTGTTTAAAAATAAATTATACAGTAACGTCTTATTTTTTTCTCGTATCTCAATGATGTACTGGGTTCGTAAAAGATACTCTTGGAACGGAACAAGACAATAATTACGCACAGACAGCCGTCAATCTCATCCGGTATGACGCTAAGATAAATTATACATTGTTCGAGCCAGATATCTGCATCGCGTGTCCACACTTGAATTTTCACTGAAAACAGAGTAACGCTCCGCCAACGCACGTTGGTCTTAGAAATTGGGTCGCATACCGTTGTGTAACGTCCCGAGAGCGATGCGACCACTACGCCTATTGTGTACGACTTTTTAATATCGAAAAAACCAGGATCTTCATACAAATCACGGTACGTTACAAGGATTTTGTAACGAAAAATGGGACGCGGAGGATACAATCATAAAATGAAAAGAAACATGGAACCCTAGCCATAAAAAATAAAATAATATTAATTAAAACTCAGACGTTATGATTACCGGAGTCTTTCTTCATTTTTTGCGCAAGCTGACTGCATTAAAAATCTAATTTAACTACGATCGTCTTTAGTTTTTTGGAGCAAGTTTACTTGGCGATATTTTTCCGTGCCTGTGGTCGACCTCAGCGGGAGGAAATATCAGAGAGCGTAATTGAACGGCAGCCGTGCCCTCAGGCGTTACTTACCCACCAATTTAACAAAGGTCACCCGACGTCTGTTGTCGATTATCTTACAGGATTTAGTAACATCGTTGAGATACCTTAGGTCACCGGGCATAGAATCCGACGGGCGCCCATTTGTCGCAAGACTCTTCAGTTCGCGAGGTGTGCACGTATTTTATTATTCGAGACTGCCGCTTCCAGGTCGTGCATTTGCAAGTATTTGTATGCTCACGATCGTTAGTACGGTAATGGCCACGATGTCACAGGAATAATGCTCAAGTATTTTTATAGTGATTATAGTTGGGTTGACGTGAATTAGTATTTTACTTGTTGTAGTTTCTTGAGCCAATATCGTAGATATGTGTGTTCTTTAATTTCTGAAGAAAAATACTATTTGTTGAGTTTACATGTGAATGTATACCAATTATCAATCCAGTTAATCCTGGGAAAGCTATAGGACCCAATTAAATGCAAGAGTTGATGGTAAAAAGATAAGCTGCTGGAGTCCGTCGGTTGTTAGAACTTTGTACATCGCTTGTCTGCAATCTCATTTGCAATTTCCGCTATGAACCTAAGATTGATGCTATGATGACTATAATTACACCCTCAGCAGATTCTAAAGTGATATTATAGTAGTCGTGTAAGATATTTCTGAAATTGCAATAACCTGAATTTGATGGAAATGGAAGTGCCTCAGGGCTTTCGCGCTCATTCTTCAGCCCTAATATATATAAGTACGTTTCTCGCCCTGACTCGACACATTTTGACTGAGGCGAGAGGCACAATATGCATTCGATTTAGTTGCCCATCCTATGCTAGATCACAGGCTCTATCTAAATAAATTCTCTGAAAATTCAAACGTCTTATAAATCGAAAATACAACAGCTCTAATGTATTTTGGTTTCTATTTTTGGTATACAACTAGTGTCTGTGACAAATATATACAACAAGTGCACAAAACGAACCATTTTTATCCTAGACTTTTAGCAGCCGGAGCCGAAGGTGAGGGCTGATAGTAATGTCGAGGATAAAAATGGTTTTGTGGACGAGTTATAAACTCTGCTTTTCACTTCGAATGCGAGGAAATAAAAGAGTAGTATAACATATTTCTTTAATTAAAATTCAAAGTAAAATTTGTACAGTTTTGAATACGTTTCAGTAGTTACGACTTACCTTGTACCGTTGTACGCAAAATACGTGTTTTTGACGTGGAGTTGCGGACACCAGCTCGTTATACGAGACTTACCTTAGGTCTTGCAGCAGTGCCTCCCCCTGCGCGATGGTGGCTGCGCAGGCGTCGAGGCTGGCGGCTCGATGCTGCGCGCATTGGTCGAGCGCTCGTCTTGCGGCCTCCGGCGTGTCGTCCGTTGCGCAAACGCCGCCGCCACTCCGCAACGTTTCGAGCCATTGTAGCAGCTAAACAGAATAAATTAACATTATTTTAGATATAAAATGATGTTAATTTTAGATATAAAACAATGTTAATTTAATTTAATGTTAATTCATCGTAAAATGGAGAAACAAATAAATAAATTTTTCCACATTTTGACAGTCTGTTATGTTTAAGTTCCATGTAACAGCGGGCGAGTCCATAGCCGGACTATAACTGAGAAGTCGAAGCTTCGACCCCAGGATCTCACGCTCAGCATTAGCAGCGGAAATGACTAACAGTGCTAACTGGTTTCAAGTGTCGTTCCTTTGCAGTTTGTAAGTATATCATTATATTATACGTTTTATGATAAAACGTCAGGGCAGAATACGTTTATTACAAATCAACTGGGAATGTTTTCTTGATATTCATTTATTCGGGGATCGTTGCAGGTGGCTGTTTGTGGCTTCTGCCAACCCCCATGTGAAAAAGGCATGAATTTATGCATAGGCATATTTCATTCATTAGATTCCGGAGATCTCAAATAGGACAGACGACAAAGGTAATAAGATACCGAACAATTTACACCATCTGAATGTCCATTTCTGAGCGTGGGTCTATGAAAAGCAAAATCAAGTGTTCAATAAATAGAGATTCTTGGCAGTAGTCAGAATACAAATGCTAGTGAAAGTCGAAGGTGAGACCACACTGACGGGCGGCTTGCTTAGCGGCTAGAACCTGGCATTCACCCAGGTAAAGCAGGCACGTTCATACGCACACCCATCGACCTACGTGAGTAAGGCCACGAGATTGAAGATGATCCCTTCGGGGCTGGGGGAAAGAGATACCGCGGCCTCGACACAAAGGGCTAAGAAGGAACATGGGTGATTTTTAGTCAGTAGAAGTCTGACACTCCCTACCGCTTCACTCAGAGCAGGAGGAGTCACTTCATGATTTTCCACCCACCAAAAAAAGGTAGTTATTTTTGTATTACATGGGCGTATGAACAAAAAGATTTATGAGGTCAGTGAAATAGTTTTTGAGAATAGAATACCTACGTACCGAAGTTTTTTAAGTTCTTAGGCAGTCCTATGATGTCAGGTGGCGAAAAGGCCACGAGATTATATAAAAATACCAATAGGAGTTCACCGTTCTAAATAACTCGGGACTTACGCGCATTAAGCTATGTTTTGGCCTCCATTTGGACTGGCAGCTTTCCTTTACATACATGCATAAGATAACGCCTGAAATCCTCGAAGGGTTGGGCAGAGGTGGATACATCACTATCACTTCACTACATAGTATAAAACAAAGTCGCTTCCCGCTGTCTGTCCCTATGTAAGCTTAGATCTTTAAAACTACGCAACGGATTTTGATGCGGGTTTTTTAATAGATAGAGTGATTCAAGAGGAAGGTTTATAAGTAGAACATTCCACCCGTGCGAAGCGGGGGCGGGTCGCTAGTCTGCATATAATCCACCCACCCAGTTCCTTACATAAGTAAAGTCAGTCTCACAGGGGTAGACAGAAACTGCAGAATGTCACCTGTGTATCTAGTCACTTGCAAGTGTAGTTTATTGTAAAATGTAGTAGTTAATGCCCACACGTCACATTCTCGGTATTTACTGGCCCGAGATCATCTCCAACGTAGAACTCTTGGAGAAATGCCACGAGAGCCCGATCGACCTCCAGATCAAGCGACGCAAGTGGAGATGGATTGGCCACACGCTCCGAAGGGACCCCGACCACATACCCAAACAAACTTTGGACTGGAATCCCCAAGGGAAAAGAAAGCGTGGCCGTCCTCGTCAAACCTGGCGTCACACCGGGTTGGCAGAGGTGGCGAACATCGGAATGACGTGGAGTGAGATGAACGTGAAGCTCAAGACCGATCGCGATGGAGGACATCTATCGACGCCCTCTGCCCCATCTAGGGGACGGGACATAGGACATTAAGTCAAGTCACTGCCCACACATTACGAAGAACTAACCTCTTTCTCGTGTGTATACAATAGCACCGCCAGGTCGAGTCTTCGTCTTCTCCTGTCGACTCGAGCTGCGAACGCCGCGACATGAGCTTCCAACTCTCGTGCCACGCCCAACACTTCCTCAGGATCGCACTCACCAGACCGAGCTAACTCTTCGGCACCAGCGAGAAGCTTTTCTGCGTTCGTGTATGTATTCTGTTGGGAAATTATGAAGGAGATAAGTTATTAAGAGCGAATGATATAATACGATTGCACTGGGATTTCAATTTTATACTAAGGGGCCGTTCAAGTATTACGTAAGCAGATTTACTGCAATTGTTTACCCCGCCATCCCCCGTATCAGCAAAAGTAATCAAAGCTCTTACCCCTCCCCCCCATGCTTACGTAAACATGGTATATGTATTTTTCTTTTAATGTATTCTGTTTTTTTTATTAAGTAAGAAAATACGCTTAGGATAGAGAACTTTAACGTACCTACATATTCATTAAAACCAACCGATGTGTTGCATTTTCAAGCATAGACAATGTGTGGGTTGCCATATGTTTAAAAAAGTAAACAACTACTGCTGACGTAAACATCATCTAGACCCCGCCCCCCCTTAAGTCATCAAAAATAAGCAAAGCAAAGACTCCCCCGCCCCCCTATAGTGCTTACGTAATACTTGAACGGCCCCTAACAGCACTCCAGCATGTCAATAAATTATTTTATCAATTGTTACTAAGCAAAGCGTTGAAAACCCAGTGTGCTATAAAAATTTGAGCGTGAGGACAAAGGGTATAAAATAAAAATAAAATTAAAAAATAAAAGCAGTGATCCATAAGTTTGTTCGTTTTGATTGTCACTGAAAAGTCATGAAACTGAAAGTTAATCGAAGTATTTGTGACAGTCACATAGTTTCAGCGTTTACGTCATAATTGTGTTTTATAACACTTACGCAAAAGTTATAATAACATTATTTTGTATATCATAACCTTTTATAACATGTTATGTTTTAAGATCTATATACACCTTCGATCAATAATAGTACTAGATTAAGCATCAGGAACAAAACTAAGTCGCTCAAGTGGCCACGTTTGCACACACGTAAACATCTACATAGCATCTTAAAAAAAATTCAATATTATTAACAACTTCAGATGATTATAAACCTTAACACTTAAACATAACGTTTAATTACCATTGTAAAGTATATTTTATTTAAGCCCTTTCATCGGAGAAAGATTAGAAGCAAAACATTTTAAATGTCGCTCCAAAGTAAAAAGTCATCAGTACAAAAATATTCATTCTAAAATGAAACTTATTCTCTAAGCAATACGGTTAGAAGCATTTTGTGTACAATGTCGTGCTTATTCTATTGCGGAACTAGCGTTCCCTGTTCAAGAACATGATACAATAGTTGGTGCGTTGTAGCAAACATTGGCCAAACAATTATAATATTCGCTGATTTAATTATATTTACAGTTTAATTATGTTTAAATCAGGGACTGAAAGCGGTTACGGTTAAAGGTTAAGATACCTCAAAAATATACCGGTACCGGTTTAAAATAAAGGTTGAGCTATACCGGTACCTTTATAAATAAAGGTTGGGCTAAACCGTTATTTAACCCTTACACGATTTCGGTACCGAAATGCATGCGCGGCGCGCGTGTGTGCGGTGGAAGACGTTAGAACTTGCGTATGTAGTTTATAATCTAATAATGTGCAACAATCGGCAAGTGAACGACAGACAGAGTGGCGAGGCGGTGCGTCAAAGCAAACCCCTATTTATTAAGGTTTAGGTACCGCTACCGATATATTTATAACGGTTACGGTACTTCTACCGAAATATACCGGTATGCATTTCCATACTCAGAATTTCGCTACCGGAAAAAATAACGGTATCGCAATATATCGGTAACCCTTATTTAACGGTATGACGTCATACCGAAATTTAAAGGTACCGTAATTTTTGGGTAATTCAGTCCCTGGTTTAAATATTATGAAAAAGCACATAATGATATTAAATTACCGAAAAAAAGATATTCCTTCCAAAACCTTGGTGTTACGGTGGTTATTTACGTTTCAACGCATACTGCGGTATTTTGACGTCCTAATGTTGGCTATGATTGGACCATACTGATTTGAAATAAGACCACAAATACGTTTGTGGTCTTATATTTCGGGCCGTTTTTGAAGCGCTTATCGGGAATCTAGTACATTATTGATCGAAGATATACACCTTTACTACATTTACCATGTTTTTCCGTTCTATGTACCTTTTTTTTTACCTTTGTAATTGTTGCTGTTGTGTTGTGTCTGTTTCGAATAAATGTTTTTCTATTCTATTCTATTCTATTCTATTCTATTCAAAGAAACAATTCTTATGATCGCCTTATTAATTCTTAGACCTGAGGATTCAATGCCTAGCGATTTTGTGACGTAAACGTGGTTTGCAAAATACGAATCAGTATGTTGCATTACCTGATCCGAGATTCTTCAAGTCAGGTAAATCAGGATATTGACCAACATTTTTTGTTTGTACTTACTTGTGGTAGCCCAGCGATTTTGGACATAAACGTGGTTTGCAAAAAACGAGTCAGTATGTCGCATTACCTGATCCGAGACTTTAAAGTCAGGTAAATCAAGATATTGACTAAAAATTTTGTTACTTACTTGTGCTACATTTTCAAAGTGTTCATGAGATTTCTGATAAACCCTAGCTTTATGGAGATTCCTTCCTATTCCAGTATTCTTCTGTAAAAATACTTCGCCGTGATTTGCCAACCAATCTAGGACCTGTAACAAAAGTATATTTTTTAGTCATATTAGATTGTTGTTGAGATCGACTGAAAAGGGAATATGGTACAAAACCATCCAGCCGCAATTTTCAGTGAATAGTTGGATTGATCATTTGTCTGTAGAGCCATAACTATAACACTCCTAGTGTTATAGTTATGGCTCTAAGACTTCGTTCCGGTCATATTCCATCGAATAAGTTTTGCTTTCTGATGAAAAAGGTTATAGCACTCGGCACGTAAGTTGAAACAAAATGGCGGTCGTTCGTGAAGCTACAATCATGGAAATAAGTCGACTGAGACCCGATAATGTATTACAGATTGCATCCCGTAAGTTGAATTATGATCTTGAATGCTCAGTTGCACATTTTCGTTCGAATCTCACTCTATTTTTGTCATTTTACATATGCGGACGACCGCCATTTTGTTTCAACTTACGTGCAGAGTGCTATACTTCTCCCAACTGTGAAGAATGTGGAATAATCCAAGATGTGCAACATGTTTTGATGGAGTGTGTACGGATTAGTACGGAATGAGGCTATGAGATATAGTTTACTTGGAATAACCAAAATATATATGTGGGAGTATGTAACGCAATCCTAGCTTGTCCTTTATCGGAACAAGCTCAGATTTTATATAAGTTAGCAGCTTTTGTTTTGAAATAGTTATTGTTAGTTTTAACGTTTTGTTAATCTTATAGGGCGACGTTATCGCTCAGCGATAAAGCCCTTTAAATAAAGAAAAAAAAAATGGATTGTTGTTGTAGAAATACTGGATTTGAGCTGCATATGGTTTGACTGGAAGCTGACACCAACATGGTTGGGAATAGGCTAAGCAGATGATGATGTTATTAGATTGTTCGACGGCTTCACTTGCGTGAATATCGTAAACTAGCGGACGTCCCGCGGTTTCACCCGCGTAGATCCTGTTCCCGTGGGAATACAGGGATAAAAAGTAGCCTACGACACTCAGCAATAATGTGGCTTTCTACTGGTGAAAGGTAAAGAATTTTTTAAATCGGTTTAGTAGATCCCGAGATTACCCCTTACAATTTAACAAATACACAAACTTTACCTCTTTATAATATTAGTATAGAGTATAGAAGTATAGATTAGCAAGTACTAACTATGGTGCTAAAAAGAACCACATTTCCCAGTTTCCGAGAAGACAGAATTATTTACGTGATTTATGATAAACCACAATTAAAGTTGTTTTTTTTTTTATTTTAATAATGCATGCTTATCTTTCTTGACATAATACCAAATTTAGTAATCTATTTACTCAATCCATCATGTTGGTTGACATTTAATAACCCAATAAGCTTATATAGATTAGAGATTATTACTATTAGTATTTTTATCATATTAGATAACATTCGAACGCTTTTGAAATCCACTAACATCAAACGGTTTTTGGGAAGTTATATGACTATTTTGCTCACTTTTGTAATGCCAAAAAAAAAAGAGTTTGCGAATCGAAATCTAATCGTCTAGTTTGTTTAGTTATCATTTTATCAAACATCAGCTTCATATACAATAACCTCTGTAGAAGTTCGACTAGTTGTCTTTTTATGCAGTGATCAACATCATCACCGTGAATATGCAAACATACAGAACTACATAAACTACAGAACTCCTCAGGCTACGATCCTTATACTATACTCCTGGGAGTATGTATAAAACGTATCATCTGCTCATACAAGCAAGCCGGTTGCGAACATTCTCTTCATAATCGGCCTGTCCTCTTCCGACCTAACTTTTACACCACTCACCTGCCTACAATCTTCTTTGTACAAAAGCAAAGCGAGCCTCTGATGCAGCTTGAGCCTGGCCTGGTGGTACCTCGCCTCCAGCGCTCTATGGTGTCCCAGTATCTGATGGATGACGGCTAGTACGTGGTTGGCACCGGAACTGTAGTCGGCTGCAGGGTCGCCACCGCTGCTGCCTGCGCTGCTTACCGTGCCATCGTTCTGTAGGTGATCAATGTTGTTAATAAGAAATGTCTTTAACGTGAGAGATGTGAGCCTAAAAGAAGAATGTGTCACAAAATCAAAAAGTGAGGAAAAAATCTAAGTTGTTTGATTTTTCCGCTGATAATCGCACTTCGTAACTGCATGTCGGTCAGTTTAGTTTCAAAAACAGTTGTGGAAGAACAACAGCCAGCGCCATAACCATCACTAAGACACCATTCAGGACCTCGGTTGGTGCGGCTTGTGACGCGTGGCACTTGTATTTTTCGCGAAAGTTCTCGCTGCGAGAGATGGTTTTGGCAATATACTTTACTATCTGATGTCTTGTCTTCTGGGCATTGGGCCGCGGTTGTAGGCAAGGCCTTATTGGGTAGGAAGTCCCAACAATGAATTTACAAGGAACATAAAATTGCAGTTCATATAAAAATGATTCATACCATATTATCAGCAGGGTCGGTTTGATGGCACACTTGAACGAGATGATCTAGCTGGTACAGCAGCTTTTTACTTGTAGAATGGACCTGTCGCAAAACAAAGAAAGTCATTGTTACTGTTTCATTAGAAACACTTGCCTAAGATAATCATTTGAGAGATTCCTGAAGCTAATTACTTGTTTTTATTTTATTCCATCGTCTGTTCCTATATTTACCAATTAATTTAGGAATAGGATAGGCACAGTGCGTCTCCTCATCCGTATAATTATTAGCAAATAAGCAGTTTATCAGTAATATTAGAAAAAAATCTTGCTCTTTATAGTAATATCTTCTTTCATGTGTAAAAATGATATTGCCGGGATAAGAGAAAACTCAAAGCACATTTTAAATGAACCACTTTTGAATACTCAGTAACTAGATGTCTACCTACAGTCCAGCCGCAGGCAAAATCATTCTGATAAAACTAGTTGCCTTCATGGACATCCTCACGTTTTCTCACGAACTTTTCTGATAAATTCAGGGATAGCCATACTTTCTGGATCATGGCTATTAATACATGAACTAACCTCGGTATAAGCTTGGCACATGTGCTCATACAACTGCCGATGTCTCTGTGCATGTTGTTCGAGCGCTCTAGGATCGTTGCAGGGTGCTCCGCCCTGCCCCGTGGCCAGTTGCAAAGCTACCGCGCACTGGGCGCCCCAGCCACCGACCGCTGACACGTAGGCCTCCGCTTTGTGGTGGAATACAACGGAGAGAGACAGAACTGCTGAACGTTCCTCCAGACCTGGCAAAAGAAAATAAGGATGTTTTACTGACGGGTTAAGAGAACGTTCGGTCGTAAAGTTTATTGAAAAACTTATTAAAAATATTAGGATGTGCGTGCGAAGTTCCCGATCCTTCATTGAAAAGGGAGGATCTTACGAACAAAGGGATATTTGTTCGCAAACATTTCGAAGATGTCGCATAACAAGCTTCGAGAGTAACCTTTGTCGGTCAGTAAAGACTCACCAGCCGACAGTTGTTTGTAGGCCCGTTCGAGGCGATGCGCAAGCGCCGAGATCTCGGACTCTGCGTAGTGGCGCTTGTCGGCGAGGCGTCGAGCAGCCGTGGTGACGCGGGCCACGCTCGGTCGACCGCCCCCTGTACAGGCAGCTGCGAACCTGAATAAATACACGGTTATATTAGTGCACAAGCGAAGTTACTAATATAGTTTTATGGTTCTAATTACTATGACAAATTATATTATCATAATGTATGTTAGTCTGCATTGTCTGTAAGTTATACATGTATGGGCCAAAGTTGTGAGAATACATAAATTGTCATGTTCAAGGCCGGATTTTCATGACGATGCAGGCTTACGCTTTATCAGAATAAAAGCAATACTTCTTAATCTTATTTTGTACTACACATGTTCGCTGGGAAAAGTTGTCCAGTTTGATGGTAACAAAGACCTACGAGGTACTGCGGTTATTCTGTTACAAACTGTACAAATAGACCGATTCCAAAGAACCTCTCTTTTAAATCCCCAAATAAATACTATTATTGCTTTGAATAAGCAAGCCAGCTTGATCTGAAGAAGGTTGAAAGTTTACCTACGGCAACATATAATTGGGTCAAAAAGTAACGCTAAGCGTAAACTAGGCTATGGTCAAACTGTATGCGAAATTATAGTAATAATATCTGTTAATTATATCTTGTCACACAACCAGGAATAAATGATAGCGTGACGACTGACAAGGCAGAATGGAAGAACTAAACGTGTTGCGCCAACCCCAAATAACATGGGATTAGGGAGAGGAGATGTGCCAAATTCGACCAATCACAGTTACATCTGGTCTTTAGCCCTTCCTGTGATTGGTCGAATTTGGCAATCTCCTCTCCGCTTGGCACATCTCCGCTTTGGTGGATTACGGGCCTAAGGGCAGGAAGATGAAGATATTTTGTCACACAACCAATATTGTCATCATCTTAATTTATTTATTTATTCAGAAATACATTTTATAAACTTCCAGTCTCCCCTGTTTATCGTCAGGCTATCATGTACTCGTTTTCCTTCATATCAATCCTCACACAAACCATTCATCTTTACATTAGTCCTACTCAAACACACAAACCAATACAATATGACTGTGCGTTTATAAACAAGTTGAGCATGCTTCTGTTCTAACTTGCTTTCACTGCTCTCATATTATTACCTTTAGACAAAGTAATATTATTTTATACATTACTAATGGAGTCTAAATTAGCTTGTTTTGACTATCCCATCTGCTATGCTATCATATTGTAGTAGCAGCGTCGAACCTCGATTATGAGTTTACAGTATTTTTTTATTTTGCAATTACGCCATTTTTAATATTTTATTATGCAAGCAATGTAATTTACAAGTATATTTTATAGCATTCATATTTTCGAGAAAAGACCATGGTAACAATAAAATCTCTACAGTTTGTATAGCAGCGGGAAGTGTTATTGTTGTATTATTGTGTACAACAATAACACCACCACGAACTTGGTGTCCACCAGGAATTTGTCAGTAGCAGCGTAAATAAATGTGGGTGTTGAAAAATACTCTGGTTAAACAACAGCTTAAAACTTCGGGATTTAAGTAACTTGTAAAAAAATGTGGCATTTATACGGCGTTGTAGGTAGTATAGTAGTTACCTGGCGTGTTCTTCCTGCAACCGCTTAGCAGCGGCACAAGAGCGGCCGATCTCCACGTACGTCGCCAGGAATGCGGTGCGGTGATTCACGATCCACTCCAACATCTGTGGAAGGTACGAGTATTTTTATTAGAGATTTTATGCTGAGTTTGTTCAAGATGTCTCTACTTGGCTTGAAGACAGTTTGCACAATGGATTAAAATGGTAAATCTTACACAAACTGTAAACGGACTCTGCGAAGACGTCAAACGAGCATTCTGTACTACAAACTTTTTAATGGGGTAAAAAATCACGGTTTACGGTAGAACTCGATAAAGCGCACTTAAACAATGTAATAATGGATGCATTGAATAGTACACAGGGAGGTATTTAAAGTAAAAGTAAAAATAAACACGTAGGTATATTTAATTGAAACGTTAGAATTTTCACGTCTAATATCTTCGTAGCTACAATTTTCTCAGATATAATCCAGAACAGTAGAAAATGATCCTAATGACGGGAGAACAAGTGCGTTTCGGCTTTATCTTTTACGCTCCATATACTGTCTGATTAGAATACTGCTAATTTTATTAATGGTATAAATAGACCCGTAGAGATTGGCACAAGAAAAGAAAGGCCTATACCCAGCAGTGGGTGAATTCGGGCTGTGAATGATGATGATGATATTAAATAGAACATTCGTCGTAAAGTAGATATATAGTACCCAAATATATTATATGTTATTAATTTATTATGCATTACAAAATAAATAAAGTTTGTTCTATGCATGATACTTACACCCGTATCTATAGTCAAGTTAAAGTAATTACAAATGCAAATATTTATAATAATTTAAAAGAAAATAAAAAGAACAGTGAAGTCAAGAAAAGATAAGTTTTTTTTTTTATCAAATAACGAGTCGGATCTTCAACCACTAATGAAAATGAATAAAGTAACCAACCTTTTCGCAGTCCTGTTCAAACAAGCGCAGCTGGAAGCATTGATCGAGCTGCATCTTCTTGTGCTGCCACAGTTTGTGCGCATGCGCATGGGCCGAGCGCACGGCTGACAGTTGCGCGCGCACGGCGCCCGACGAGCCGCAGTGGAACGCGGCCTCGCCACCGCTGCCGCTGGCCTCGGAGCACAATGCTTCCGCTGCTTCTAAGCGTTGTAGGACACGTTCGCCTGGGGAAGTTGTTTATTTTTTTTATTGTTGAGGTTGTTAGCTTTTAGATTTTCCTGCCTAAACTCTTTCACTACTGCCTGGACTCTCGCTCTCACGTTCCTCTTGTGATTGCCTGAATCTTGCACATCTCGTTTGATTGAGTACGAGTCTTAATTTTCAAGCTAAGTTGGCCGGCGACGCAACACACGCGGTAATCACGCCGTCGCGTCGCAAGTCACAACGCGGTGACGACGGTCATGCTCAAAGCTTTAAAAAAAAATCATTTGTTTCCTTTTATCGCTGTTGCCCAACGCTTGTTGTTTGTAATTATTCATGATCAAACTGTTACAATCGTATGTTGAAAAATGTCATCCAAGTTCAGTCTCAAGTAGGACAGGGGACGACAGCTGGTTCAGGAAACCTGGCAGTAGCTTAATCAAGCCCCTCAAGTCTGTGCTTCTATATATTTTACACTAGCCTAGCCAGTAAACTCGTATCCTAACATACACATCAGGAAACGATATCGGCTACATTTAATTATACTGTGGTGCAAAAGTAAACATTGCTGTCTGTTAGACAACAATGTTTAAGTCAACACTTGGGACTGCATTAATACTTAAGTCGGTCAATGCAGTCGCAAATCGAGCAGAAACTCATTATTTAGTAACTAGTATACTAGTTAAAGGCGGCAACCATTAACGACTGAAAGTTGCAGATTGCATACTGTTTACTATCATTAACACTGAGAACAGGGGAAGGGGAATACTAGTCTGCACCTTTCATCAGTACGCTTGAACATTTCTATCTAACAATAGCACAGTAAATGTGTTTTTAAATTTACATACATGCAGCAATAATGCATAGAACATTATCTTGTGCAAATTCAACATTCTGTAATCGAACGAAATATAGGCGAAACACATTATAAGTCATTACACATGTAAATTAGTATGGTTTAGTATTAGAACAATAATTAATGTATCTACATCAAAAATTTAGCAACGAATCTCAACATTGCTATTGCACTTAAAAGAAATAGTTTTGCAATCCAAATCTCCAATGTATACTGCAGATGAAAATAATAAAAAAATACCGCTAAACAGATGTTTAGCGGTATTTTTGTTTTGCGAACGACGAGGGGCGCCGAGAGAGCAAACGCTTCCGATTCCTATTAGGGGATGAATTTTCAAAAATCCCTCCTAAGTGCTCACCTTCTTTATGTAAGGAAGTCTTGTGCAAAATCTCATGCTTATCTGCCGTGGCAGGCTGTTCAGAGCACCACAAGCAATCGAAACACATCACTAACACTAATGTTCATAACACGACACCCTTCAGTGTTCCACCAGAACGAGTGCGTGCGCGGACAAGCCGCTGAAATCTGAGGTTATACAACAACCGCTTGACCACCTGCCTGCCCGCCGTTCAACCGTAACACCACGTTATATGAATCAAAAATAAATAGACAAGCAATTCCGCAATTTAACGTTTTCTAATGCACTTTATCATTTATTATGTGCATACTTTAAACGTGTATGGATACGTTATTACGCGATCGTTGATTATAAATGCATTTAACACTTCTATTTGTCTATCGAGTCTAATTACCCCTTAGAAATTACGTCTGAAGCTGAAAAGTGAGCCGGTAATTAAAAATGAGTATTTTTAGTAGTGTAAATTTTTCAATGCCGTGTTTCTACACCGTTATGAGTTTTCACGTACCTTGCCCTTCCAGTTCGTCGACGGGGACTTTAGCAAGTCGTTTGCTGATGTCTGCGTGTGCATCAATCGCTCTCCTTGCGCCCGTGACGTCATCGGCGAAATCTGCCCTTGCGACATCTTCTTGCAGGTCGTCGAGCCTGTCTAGCAGCTCGCCAGCTTGCCACATTAGCTCCTCTAAAGCCTACAAACAACAGATCATGTAAAATATATTCACAATAAAGTTCTAAAGATTTACATATAACCTGAACTTAACAAAGGACAGACAAACGTGAGTTCCACTTGTAAGGTATGACTTCTTCACTCTCTGAATAAGGGTAGCCAACTAACAATAGTCAGCCAGTGCATTATTTACGTCCCGATTACTAAGTTACGAGGAGTGGTGGCGAGTGTAATGGATAGCAGAAACAATTCACGAAATCGCCGACTACATTGCTTTACACTTTTCTACGAAACATAATATTATGTTGACTGTTTCTATCATTACATCAGTTAGCGCATTCATTAGACAGCTCAGCTAAACATCGGTATGTAGAGTAGAGAAGCAGGTACTGTTTCAAGTGTTACTTATTTTTCCAGGTAGTGTGCCTCGTAAATCGAGGAAACATATTTAATTTGTGTATTTATACACACGCTCGAAAACAGTTTCTTCACCAACGCGATGATGATGACGTCATTGGTGTCCGAGTGTGCGTCAGCGCACGTATGGCGCATACTGAGAGGTGTGGGCTATATGGGAAGCACGATAGCATTACTCACAATCTTCAACAACGAATTCCTGTAATTGTAAAATTTAGGCGAGTGTGTAATGTATGAATATGCTTACCAATCTAAGATCTATCCATTGCGCGTGATCATATTGCAGTGTACCTTCTAAATCGGGAGTAAGCTGCGAATTATCTATCACTTTAGGCAGTGCTTCTAAGCTAATCATGGTCGTCTGAAAAAGAAGTTATATTATAAAATTATTAAAAAAAAAAATTAAAAAAGAAGTTTCGGTTCTTTTTTTATTTTATTTTTTTCATAAAAACTTACTTCAAACTTGTACTTATGTGCTCCTATCGTTGTGCGTTGCTTTTGCCAAAAATTGTCAGGTTTTACTACCAGTGCCTGATGGACGGATGAAGGGAAGTGTTCTTGCAGAACTTTTAGTATAGGTTTTATTGCTGCCCATGCTGAACCTCTCATATCAATCAATATTGTGAATCCATGTGTTCTCACTGAATCACTAAAACAAAACAAAATAATAACATCACACCTTATTTCTCGAAGGCTCAGGCAGAGGTGTACTCATCTCATGTTGCAGTTCAGTTTTTTAGTGCCCCCTAGACTTGGCGCACCGTAAAACACATGTATACAAAAACAAAACGATTAACTCGTAACAATCGCGTAATTTATAGTGAAAGGCTATAATTAATGGGGATCAGACACAAACATGTTATTCCTAAATATTGCGGTCACCTTTACAAATTATGATGTCAATCACCTATCATATTTTCTTTGTAAGAAGAGTATGGTAACTTAGCAACTCTTGACACAATAGTACTCATTAGGACCAATTCAGCTCAATGGAATATTTACTAACCACAGGAAAGCTAGCATACTGTACACAATTACTTTGAAGTGGACAAGTATGTTGAGCCTTGAGGCTTGAGGCCTATTGTTCCAGTTTTATGTTAGTGTATGAAATTACCCATTATTCGCCCTCTACTTGGAAACATTTGCAACAGTCAAGTGTCGAGATTCATTTGAGTAGTAAATCAAGATTCTTTTTTCAGACCTAAACGTAAAGAACTCTTAACAAAAATAGACTTTCTTAAACTTTGCTGTTTGACACTGCCAGCTCTATTGACCTAAATGAAAATAGGTAGACTGGTTCCCTATTTTTAGAACAAAAATGTCAAGCTTATTTAGGTCAAAAGCCTTGACTTGAAAGGTGCTCATGTAGAATACACATTTGTCACAAAAATAATGACTTACGGTGCTGAAACATGGACGCTCACGCAGAAGGCTGTGTACACACTAAGAGTTGCACAGAGAGCCATGGAACGTTCCATGCTAGGCATAAAACCAGTAGACCGAGTTCCAAACGTCGACATCCGAAGACGTACAAAGGTTGCCGATATTGGAAAGCGCGTTATGGAACTTAAATGGGGTTGGGCAGGACACCTAGCAAGGCGTAAAGATGGCAGGTGGAGTAAGGCTGTCACCGAATGGCGGCGAGATGGGCAGACGATATAATTGCCATCGGGGGAAAAACCTGGATGAGACTGGCACAAGAACGTGGCGATTGGCACCAGGAAAGAGAGGCATATACCCAGTAGTGGGTGAATTCGGGCTGTGGATGATGATGATCACGAAAATAACCATCTAGGTATAAGGTTTGAGTTAGCTGTGGGAAATATAAGTAACATTCGGGGTCAATGGAGTTATTTTTAAGCAGTGGCTTAGAGTTAAGATTATAGGTCATTAGAGTGCCTAACAATAACAATGTAATACTTAGTACTAACTTACTATGGTAATTTAAATAAATTATAATAAAATTAAAATATGTACCTGGGAATACTGATCAAATAGTGCAGCAGGCGCCTATAGTCATCTGGCGCGACTCGGTCTCGCCTGGAATTCGCCGGGAACCATATAATCGGCCCCCCACGGCGGTCTCGGCCACCGGTCAGGGCCGCTACCCGCTCCTGGAGTAGCGGGAGCACGTCCAGGGCGCGCGCCCCAGCCTCCATTGCTGCCCCTACTCAGTGACCACTTTGAAGATGCCTGTGGAATGACGTTACATTAAAAATGCATGTTAGTTTTGCTCTGAATTGAGTGGTAAGTCGAAGCAGAAATTGATGTTGGTTCGAGTTAAATTGTGGAAGTAGCATCAATAATCAAAACTAGTGATAAGAGAACTAGCTAAGTAATTAGATATTTTCCACAAAAGGCACTTAAGAAATATATTTATGCAATACAATAAAAATACATAAACAAGCAAGGAGTCAATGCTACAATGGTTGTTAGTCTCATACGAAACACATTTCTAAATTATGATTGACTACCTGCACATGCAAGGGGACAGATAATATCTGTTTGTTACAACATACAATGTGCTGCACTTTGTTTTTAGTAATTTTTGGCAACACTATTTCTTGTCTCTTGACGTTGGACATTTATGTTTTTTTCCGTTTTCTCACTAGCTATCACAGATTATTAAAATTATAAATAAATATTCTTAACAGATTGGATAGAGATAGCAATTTGTAAGCTAACTTGGGGAGGCCTTTGCCCAGCAGTGGGGCAGTGTAAGATGAAAAAAATTATGACAAATAATATATGAAGTTTCTTGATGACATTGAATATTATTTTAAGTATTACATCTTCTTATTATCACATGCAATGCATGAAACAAAGAGCATTAAATAAATAATAACAATGAAATAAAGGATGCACATCCATTCCATTAGCCTTACTATCAGGAAGGAGCTATGGATTCCTAACAATTAATGTTTGTAAAATTCTAATTGGCTTGATTACCCAACAAGCTTATCAAATTAATGAGTAAATTTAAACAGTTGACCTACAATGACTCACGGCCATATTTTGTTGATAAGTGTACCAAAATAATTGGTTACTTCCACTACTAGAATAAGTTGCCTTGGGGAATATTATGTTTTTGCACAAACAGATAATAATAATAATATTTGACAACTAGATGTAAGGAAAATGCTCTAATAAATTATTTTTGGGTTCAATTATTGCCACCATGCGTCTAATTTAGCATGTTCTCCTAATCTATTATATTTTATCAATGTTTATAATTTCTGAAATAGTATTATTTGTAATCAATTGAACCCAATGTAAATAGATATATTTCTAATTGAATTCAACTAGACACAACACACAATTTAAAATAATTTGTTTGCATCCAGGCAATAATTTATAAACAAACACTTGTTAATATAAATGGGAACCTGTTGTGCAGTGTTTACCTGTAGTAAACAAAACTTCAAACTATGATTGCTACAAAGACTTGTACATACTTCTTAATTTTTCATTGTCTCTCATAAACAATGAGTTAATATTATAAAACAAGACTGTATGTGATGGATAATTTAATCAATTAATAGTCTATCACCTCAACTCTATTACCAGGGTCAGTTGTTTAAATTAAAAGTATCAAGCACCAAAAACACACCACAAAACAACACAAATAAATAAATGCAAAATAATTTAAATAAATAAAAGTGCACATGTAAAAACTGTAAACATAAGTAGCATATCAATTACAGTCAACACAGCATCTATTTAAATTAATTCTTTGATCAAACTATGTGTATTATCAATGTTTCTTTCAACTACGATTACACAGATGTTTAAAGGATTTCTTTTAGGTTCTTTCATACCTTCACACAAAGTTCTGTCAGGGCTCATTGAACAATTTGTTGAGTACACACTGTTACACAAAATAACTGAATAAACAGTATCTCAAATTGCAGTAACTTATGTGACGAAAGAAAAAAAACTAAAGTTCTTTGTAAAGCTTACGTCCAACGCCAAGAGTCGCGAGGCTTGTATTGTGTAAAATTATGAAAGAACATGCTTACATTTTCAAATAATTGATACCAAAAGATACAATAGTAAATAAATGCTGTATTACCGTACCGTATGTCTCCAAACATTTAAACGACTATTTTATTAAACGCTGATGACAAATTGTTGCAGATATTATATAGCTAGCTATGTCACAACAAATAACCTCAGCCATCAATTTGAACTAACCGTGGTGACTCAAAGCTGTTCGTTAGTCAGGTATAAAGGTTCGGCACGCATTATTGTCACTGTTGTTTTTTGCAGTATAACATTCGTAATAAATAGGTATAATCATTACTGTCCCTAATCTTATTGAAAACACACAAGCTGTAATAAAATGACAAACCGTGGAACACCAACCACCACAGGCACAATGGCGCGCCAGGGTTGTTCAATCATCAAACTTCAAAAAACCGGTAATTGGTAACGGACTTGTGCAAAACCGCTACTCGATTATAAAATAATCGATTAAAATTATTCAAGACCCAATAATTTTCACATAACACCATAATGCGTTACGTATAATAACGAATAACGAATCATAATGGAATTGATTTGATAGTCCTATCCTTCTAATCTATACAAACAGATTAACTTAAAGTTACAAAATTAATGTATTATTAATTAAACAGTTTCCCACAAACAGGTAACAGGGTAGGTGGGGTGTAACAGGTTCTCTGCAAAATTGTTGAGTCTACGTGCTGGAGCAGGGTTATGTTCAAATGTCAATTTATTATTAGGTACTCTTACTGCCGTACTCAGAGAGCTATAATGATTATTTAGTTAGGCCATCACTAAGTAAAGGTTTTGACAGTTTTTGTATGACAATACTATCAAAACCTTTGCCGCCTGTATTAACTTAGCCACGTCAAAACTCATAGTTTAAACGGTAGATGCCGTACGAGTACATAATTAAATCTCGAATATTAAAATACCTAATCAAGAGCGGGGGGGGGGGTTATTCGATGATTTTCTACCCACCAAAAAAAAAAAAAAAAAAGGGGGAAATGGCACCGTTCAATCAAAATATAGAAAATTTAGACATCGACGCACGATAAAACCGAAAAATAAGTACGACGTAAGTTGAAATTGTCGAATGGTTAGACTGACCGAACCGACGTTTTATTTATATTACTATGTTGTGCTGTAAAAGTCAGTAACAGAAACAATAAAACTTTAAGCGCTCCTGCCCATGACAGACTTTTTGTCGGGCCGATTTAAATATGTTCGTTATTTCTAACCAAAAAAAATTGTTCACCTACAAAAAGTATGACGTGGGCGTTCAACCTTATATGGATAATTAGATTGTCACAGTTTTAACCTAACCAAACCTATTTCACTCAGTTCAAAATGACGAATCATACAATCTGCCTGTGACTAGATAATAATAATGGATAAATCAATCATAGCTTGGCCAAAGTCACACTGGATTTCATAGGCTCTACATTCAAAATCAACAAAGGAGTTAAACAAGGTGATCAGCTCTCTCCCAAACTCTTTACCAGCACTCTCGAGGAGGTATTTAGGAAACTTGGAGACCGATGGACAACTCAAGGCATTTCAAACGGGGATAAAATGTTATCGAACCTTCGCTTTGCTGACGACATTGTTTTGTTTGCTTGCTTCAGAAGCAAATCAACTACAAAATATGCTCCTGAAGACCTGAGTACTGCAAGCCTTGAGGTTGGACTGACGATGAATATTGGTCAAAGACTAAAGTCATGAGCAGTGCCGCTAAGTATAGGGTCGAGGTTGATGGGCAGGAAATACACTATGTCGACGATAAATCTATCTAGGCCAGTTAGTTACCTTCAACAACAGGCAGGACAAAGAGATCGACAGTCGAGTCGAAAATGCCTGGAGGAGCTACTGGTCCATGAAGGCATTTATGAAGGGTGACCTTCCTATTTCATTGAAACGCAAGCTTGTATGCATGTGTATCCTGCCTATCCTAACCTATGGCGCTCAGACTTGGTCTTTGACTGAAACTCAGAAGTCCAAACTCAACGTTTGCCAAAGAGCGATGGAACGAAGCATTCTGAAAGTTAGACTCTCCGATCGAAGGCGCAACACCTTAATACGGTCTAAGACAGGCACCGCCGATGTTGGTGTTGAAACTGCCAAGTTAAAATGGGACCGCGCGCAAATCGAACTCCACTGTCTTTTGTTTAGCGCGTCACGGGCTGGGTTGCCAGGAGCCGTGGACGGTGTTGCCAGCTCACAAAAATATTTAAAAAGGTAGTGCTACATAGATTTTTTGCTGAAATACCCTATTTAATAAAAAATATTGGATAAAAAAAAATGGCTATTAGTATGTGTGAGTCGAACGCGCACATGAAAAATTTCGTACCAGCGTAAAAGGGCAACAGAAATACACATTTTGTGATAAGTTTGTTTTTCATAGTGTTTGTATAAATGACAAAATTATATTTAATTTTGCGGTTTTCAAATGTGCTATATCTCAAAAACTGCTAACTATAATATCTCGTTCAAACTGATTTCATTTCAATCTACAGCATATATTTGTTTTTAGATTTTTCACCCTCTTAGGCCTCAGCCTCGAATTTTGCGGGCAGCGCGGCGGCGGCGCGGCTTGTATGGAGTGCACCGCTCGTTGTCCGCTCCCGCGCCGCTGTTTTCCGAGAACTGGTCCATTTGATTGTACGCATAAGATCCTGCCACCAAAACGGAAACGTGGTGGTCAGTTTTTACGTTTCAAGGATGTTCAGAATAGACACTTTAAAAGGTGCGAAATTGACCCTTTAGTGTGGGAAAAGCAGGCACAAAATCGGCCCGAGTGGAGACGTCGTGTGCATCAGCAAGTTAACACATTTGAAGAAAAAAGGAGGTCACAATTGGATCAAAAGCGCGATGACCTTAAAGCTAGGCAACCTAAAGCTATACCCTATAATATCATCAATGGTGTTCTGACATGTCCGCTTTGTGCTCGTACCTTTTCGGCCAAAGTTGGATATGCTAGCCACTTAAGAGCACACGAGAGAGCAGCAGAACAAAGCTCTTGACAATCTTTGGAAAGTCAGCGAATGCAGTCGCTGTGGCCGAAATCGGCTAGATAGCATCATCACCGCGCCGCCGCCGCCCCGCCGCCGCCGCCCCGCTGCCCGCATAATTCGAGGCTGAGGACTTAGTTTAAAAGTGATAAAATGTGCCTCCAACGGACACACATTTAAATCAAATAATTAATTTGTACAAAATAGCTTAGAAACCTCAATGTCATTTTAAAAGACCTATTAATAGACACCCTTAATAAGCAGATATCTTGAAAAAAAATCAAAATATATTTCCTATCTATCGGTGAATAACTTTTTACACGACTACGGCGAAGCCAAAAGGAAGGGTAATGATTTTGGCAGTCTATGTATACTACTGAACGGATTTTAATAAATGAGGGACACCTCATTTATTAAAATCCGTTTAAAATGGTAACATAAATTTTATCAATTTTTGTTATGACGGAATTTGAATGTCAGATCCTAACCTCGAAAAAAATTAAATTGAGATAATCATAACATGTTTAGTATCAAATGAAAGGTCTTGGCGAGCACATTACAAATATGTATTATATATTATAGCTTTAGTCAACATATACGTTTAGACTGCGGAAAGAAGAAGAATGTGGTCAAAAAATGTTCTACTTTTACCGCGGTTTGTAGTCGGGTTTTAGTTTTTAAATTTGTTTTCCCAATTATTCACACATTTACTACAATACAAAAAATCATATATTTTTACTCTCTTTCATTTGATATACTAATTATTGGAGAAAGTGATACAAGGGTGGGGACACTTTTCCAATTGTTCTTTGGCGCCATTTCTGCACAGACCTCTACAGGCAGAGTTTGTCCGGTGCCAAACGTAAATTTTCTTTATTCCTTCAAAACCGGGGTTTTTACACAAAATTGCATTCAATTCAACCAATCATGCACTCGCTGAGTGTGTGTGAGGCTGGTGTGAGGTAAACGTGTCGACGGCTAAAACAACACGCCTAACACGTATAACTACTGAAATAAACATTGTCAATGATAAAAGTACCAAAATATGCAGTAATGCTATAAAAATAGAATTATATGCATTTTGCATTAGCATAATATGCAAACATGCAAATACATACAACCCGATGTCTAGCTGTGATTAATCTCGATTAAAACACCATTCAAACCAAAACAGCTCTTATAAAATTGGTTTCGGGACCGGGTTATAATGGCACAGAGTCACAGACAGACTCATAGAAACACATCACTCCCACCCCTCAAAAGTTCCTTATTGTTTGTATCTATGAATTTGTATAATTTTAGTGATCAATTATTTTGCATGCCTGAATTGGTTCAACACAATGAACCTTGTCAGTTCATATTACTTCCTGGAATGCCTTTTTCATCAAATAGTCTGAATAGTCACTCAAGGAAGTAACATGAACTGAGAGGGTTGTATCGGTGATTCTAATCATTTTTACTTTGTAAGACCAAAAAAAAGATTGATGGATTGTGTGAGGAATGATACGAATGAGAAAGGAGTGAATGCCACCTTGACGTCTAACAGGAAGGAATGGAAGAAAAAAACGTAGTGCGCCGACTCCAGGTAGAATAGGTTAAGGGCAGGAAGATGATGAAGATGATGACGAAAGTCACATTTGTTACCGTTGCAAATCCTATTATATTATATTTAACAGCACAACCTGACACTAACCAGCAATTACAACAATAAACGTAATAAAATTCGAATTTCGCGGCTACCCGAAAATATTTTTATTATTATTATAAGCCGGCAGAGCATAGCCACGGTAATATTATCCTACAGTATTCCGACTTCATACAAACGGACGAAGCTCGAGCTATGCCTACGCGCCTCGATTTCGGTACGCGTTCGGCATGCAGACAGTCGCGACTGTGCCGCAGTGACGAGCGGACGGTGTGTTGTTTTTAACCGACTTCTATAACAACAAGTACATAATTATTTAATATGACGAGTAGGATATATTGTGCTGTTTTTGGTTGCATGAATTCGCTAATAACGCATCCAGAGATAACTTTTTTATTATTAGGTAGGTATATAATGTGTGTCTCTTTAATGGATAAGTCCCGAATCCTTTTATGTCCCGAAAAACAAACATGGTTTTTTAACTAAATCTATCAACCAAAAAACAACACGCATGTTTATTGAACACTTCCTTTTCAATTCACAAAGTAATTTATTTGTTTTAAAAAGTATATTTACGATCACAAAGCTAAATAGAAACACAAAGTAGGCAAATGTTATTAAAATACTGGAGGCGTGCAGCCCTATTGCATGTTTACGTACCGCACGGTTGTAGGCATTTATTCCAAGGATACGGCCGAGTCACAATACTGTATGAAATTAAAATTTATACTGTGTGGCATAGCTCTCCCTTTCCTCATGCTATTTTTCTCTGCCCTTAGTTAGTGCGTGTTTACGTACGCGCGACGCGACGCGCGACGCGATTGGCGATTAAATTCAAACATATGGCGGTGTATGAGTGCGTTCACGGAAAAGCGATTTTATACGCGATTCGAAATTCAAACAGAATTTGAGGCGGTGCCCGCGGCGGCGCCCGCGGCGATGCCCGGGGCGACGCACGCAGCGGCAGTTCTCGATGAAGACCCGCGACGGAACTTTTTTTCTGATTCATGGTTTTCGGGGTCGCTGATTATGAAAATGAGTTCAAAATGTAAATCCAAGATGGCGGCCAGGAAAATTTTAGTTTTTCCGTCATGGGTGTCGTTTTCATGGTTTTCGCGGTCGCTGATTACGAAAATGAGCTCAAAGTTAAAACCCCAAAAACCATGAAAACGACACCTATGACGGAAAAACTAAAATTTTCCTGGCCGCCATCTTGGATGTTCATTTTGACCTCATTTTCGTAATCAGCGACCCCAAAAACCATGAAAACCACACCCATGACGGAAAAACCAAAAAAAATCCTGGCGCCATCTTGGATTTTCATTAATTTGAACTCATTTTCATAATCAGCGACCCCGAAAACCATTAAAACGACACCCATGACGGAAAAACCAAAAATTTCCTTGGCCGCCATCTTGGATTTTAATTTTGAGCTCATTTTCGTAATCAGCGACCCCAAAAACCATGAAAACCACACCCATGACGGAAAAACTAAAACTTTCCTGGCCGCCATCTTGGATGTTCATTTTGACCTCATTTTCGTAATCAGCGGCCCCAAAAACCATGAAAACAACACCCATGACGGAAAAACAAAAAAGTTTTCGTCGGCGCCATCTTGGATTTTCATTCCCATTTTTGTAATCAGCGACCCCAAAAACACTACTTTATCAGCAATACCTAAAACTAGTCGGTTTGATTGAGAAAGCCGCGTGCTTTGCTACCCGCTTGAAAAGTCGCCGCGATAATCGCGGCGGCCGTCGCCGCGGGCGCCGCCGCGGGCACCGCCCCGCGTCTGTATGAACAGCGTAGTACATTGCCATACGTTTGTGTTTGCGCGTGCGATGATATCTGCCGCTGCACGCATCGCGTGTCCGTAAACACAAAAATCGCACGACGCGCCGCTCGTCTCGTCGCAGGTCGCGCCGCGCGTCGCGTCGCGCGTACGTAAACATGCACTTATGGAACATAGTACGCATACTATGCATACTATGTACCTAAGTAAGGTGAATGACCTTTTGATAAAATACTCATTCTTGACAGATACATGAACTTGGAGGGTTGTAATGATGATTTTGATGATTATAATTCTGTAACTGCATACCTACGTCTTACAGCCGCAAATCATATTTTCACTAACATACAACCTAGCACTGACCTGCAAATCGCTAAAAACGTAATACAATTTGAATTTCACGGGCTACCCTGGAACATCATTGTACCTTGTTCTACTTACTTTTCGATTTTGAATAAGAGATCCAAATCTTTTAATCTAGACGATCTTTTACGGTAGTAACGGTTATTTATGAAATACCGATTCATTAGCCGCATCACTAGCTCCGAGTGTTTATTGATTTTTTGACATTACTGATATCTACGTTTGAATCCGTTTGAACCTGAATTTCATAACGATTTGGAATAAAATACCTTCAATAAACTGAATATGTGTAAGATAAACAGAATGCCGTTTCTAGTGCGTCAGGTATGTTGTTGGAAATTTGAATAAATCGTGAGTAAATAAGTAAATACAGTGGCATTACACAAATACCTATGTACTTTCAATAATATACTATTATATACTGCAATATATGCAGTGCAAATCTACTTGCGAAAAAGGTGTATTATAACTTTGGTAAAATCTGCTCAGAATATTGCGTTTAGGTACTGGATTTTCCCACAGCTGTGCGAATATTAGTGAATGAAAAAAATATTGCTTGCTGATTTAGATCACATTTTTCATTAATCCATGACCACAACAGTTTAAATAGAAACTGGTTTCATTTAGACTAGAAGTCAAACTTGAAATAAAAGTTTGATTCAATAGGTACATCAAGAAAAATGGATGATCACAAAAAATACAAATCTAATTTCCGCCCTCATTTTAAACAACATTAATATTAAAATGTATTTAACATTCTACTAACACTTTCATGTGTAATGTTCATTGACTTTGTGGCTTAATGTGACGCAGAATAGTCGACATCAACTTAATTAATAGCCAAAGAGAAATAAAACAAAAATGAATTCCCAGCCAATTTGGAGTATAAAAACTCTACTTTTGATCAAATAATTGAGAGCATGAATGTTTCGCTATTTAATAATGAATGGTTGACTGTTTCTACTGACCATGGTAACCAAAAACATGTCAAAAACTATGTAATACAATATTCCTAGCTGGCTTTACTAATGTTTATGCTGTGCAAAACTGCAATGCAATGGTGATGTGTAATGCGACTGTATAATATTTTGTGTGTGAAAAAGAATTATATTCCTAAACCTAGCAGATTTCAACATGATGCACCCAATCATAATATTGCAGAAGTAAAAAAATATTACCACCATGGCTCAAAGGATGCAAGTGCCGGAGTTAAAATGTATGGAACCTGAGAACTACAAGAAATATTTTCGGGCAATATGTTGGAGTGGCACCAAGTAAGTGTGTTTTATTTTGTATTCTAGAGGATTCAACATTCCCACCAAACTTACCAAGCCTCACTGGGTTGGTATGGTGGTATACAGACAATTCCTTGTAATAGAGCAGAGGCCCAGAGACTCAGCTGTGGGAATATTTTAGGCTCATTACACTTGAGAGAGGATTCCAGTATGATAGTGGCAAAGTTCTGGATGAGAGGCAGCAGTATTTTCATGTTCTGACATAACATTCTTGCATCAGTTTATTCTTGACTTTAATTTGTATTTCTAGATATAATTTTTCATTCAACACACATTAGTGAAATCATTGCGATTGGCGTAATATAATTGGCCTCTTGAATTACAAGCAACTATGGTTGGAGAATAGTTAAATCATCTTGTGTTAGCATAATCAGCCTACAATTTACTGAGGATATAAATAAGCTGCTTCTCTGTGAGACGGCTATGACGACATAGTATAAAAAAAGTTGCTTCCGCTGTCTGTCCCTATGTATGCTTAGATCTTTAAAACTATACAACGGATTTTGGTGCGGGTTTTTTTTAATAGATAGAGTGATTCAAGAGGAAGGTTTATAATTATGTAGCACATTCCACCTGTGCGAAGCGGGGGCGGGTCGCTAGTAATCCATAAACCATCCTGTCTGGATGGTTTATGGATTATAATTCAGTGCTGGTTTGATCTGCACGGCTGCACCTACTGTTAACTAGTAGTAGGTGCACACTAATGACATGCACATATTATCAGCCCAAAATACTTAGGTGGAAGCAATAATTGGATTAATAGAATACTGACCTTTAGTTTGGAAATTATTGTGTGCATAATTGTAATATTCCATCAAGAACCGAATTAAAAAGAGGCACAGTTTAATCCTCCTCATATCTCAGTTTTTTTCTACAATACCTACCATATTCTAAATGTTGTAAGTGCTCTTGCAACTACAGTTCCAGGATGAGATAGTAATAAACGCACATTGTGTTAGTTGAATGAAACTAATTGATTCACAAGTTGTGTTTTAATTTTTATCCATCTTTTTGTTATAATATAAATAATAACATAATATTTTGAGTAATGGCTAGTTGGAGGTCTTATAATGAGGATAGAGGCTGTTGCCATTAATGGCGCATTCATTCGGATTGGGGCAGCAAGTGAGCAATTCCTAATGAATACAGTCAATATCACTTTGCCCAACCTTGGAATCGAATCCAAATTCCAAGTAGTAAAAGAAGTGTTTTAGTAATGTGCATATTTTTGATTATGCTATGACCCACTTTTAATGTTCCAGCATATTTAAGAGTTATTTTATTCAATACTGTTCATCTGAGACTGAGAACATGAAACTAGTTCAATTTATGGTTTCCACAAATAAATATCCTTCTCTGGGAATCAAGGATATCTATTCATGGAAATCCAATTTAGTTTTCATATTGCTACATTTTACTCTGAAAGGGGAATGAAAAGGAAATTCTGTGAAACAATATTATAGGAAAAGCTAGTTTGACCCAGTAACACGGGCATTGTTTTTACAGAATGTATCTTTTATCTATCTCATTTTATTTAAGTTTCGTATACTACAAGAAAAAAAGCAAACACCATTTCTGAAACAACAAATTAATTTTAGGAGAGAAAAGCGAGGCCCCAAGAGGATCGGTAAGAAAGAGAAACTCCGGCGGCTAAAAGCGGCTAACGCCCTAGCCGTTTGCTACGCCCCTGCACTCCTGGCCAACCCATCCCATTTCACGGTGTACGCCAGCGTTCGGAAGACTATACTCGCACGCTGGCGACACCTGCATAACAACGCTGACTGTTCTGATGATAGCGATGGTGAAGAGCCACCGGCCACACAAGTCAGCAAACTACCAAAGGTAAGGATATCCCGGTCAAGGAGCCCGTTCATATTCATAATAGTCATGATTATTCTCCGGGTTTTTAACCCCGACGCAAAAACGACGGGGTGTTATAATAAGTTTGACGTGTCTGTCTGTCTATGTGTGTGTCTGTCTGTGGCATCGTAGCTCCCGAACGCATGATCCGATTTAGATTTAGTTTTTTTTTGTTTGAAAGGTGAATTAGTCGGGAGTGTTCTTAGCTATGTTTGAAAAATATCGATCCAAGATGGCCGCCGCCACAAAATGGCGCAGTACATATTTGTTCACAACTTCTATCAATATGGGTATCAAATGAAAGGGCTTGATTAGTAAAATACTATACACTTTAACAAATTTCAAATCCAAGATGGCCGCCACCACAAAATGGCGATTTACATATTATTTTTTCACAACTCCATCAATATGGATCAATAGGCAAATACTGAAGACAATAGGGGATCGGACTGGGCCAAAATAATATGATTCTGTTTAGTCCGTAAGTTAGATTATCGAAAAATATTGAATACAAATTGAATACGTGTTTTTTGTTTTATCAAATCAATAAAAAATAACGAAGATAAAACGTGTCAAAGATCTTGGAGTGGGGCTTGACGTTTCAAGCCCCACTCCCACTTGTGTCGTCAAAATGTACTACCTATCATATGACGTCACACGAGTTTTCGAAGCACTTTATAGTCTTCATTTTAAGTTTACGTGAAAAAAGAAAAAATACGTGTCCAATAATTTTTGGAAATCTATCTGACGGACTAATTAGTATTTTTTTTTGTCCGATCCCCTATTGTCTAAAAACACCTCTTGATCTCGATTTATCGTGACATATGGACGATACTATGAGGAAATACATTATGACTAAATTCAAAATACCAAATAGGAAGTCGTAATCTTTTAAGTCCCTACCCATCTTCGAATAACAGCGCTACGCTTCCACATTAAGGTGAATGCGACAAGGTAGCCCAGGAAATTCGAATTTTCTTAATTTTCGTTTTTTACCGCTCAGTGTCAGGTTCTATGTTAAATAAAATAGGATTCGCGACCGTATCAAATGATTTTACTGAGTAATATAATTAAAATAAATAAATAATAAATCAATTTATTGACACACACAAGTTAGAGAACATACTTAAAAGAAAAAAATAAAAAAAATAAGAAAGAGCATTGATAAAACAGCATATTAGTAGAAGTAGCCGTGGGCCCCAAACTAGGCACAGCCTGTATCTTGGTGACCCAAATCACCAATACAACCCTCTCAGTTCATAAAGGTTCCTTGAATGCCTTTTTCATCAAATAGTCACTCAAGGAACCTTTGATTTTTACTGAATCGGAATGACCGATTCCTAATATAATGTTTTGTTCATGTGTTCACAGATTACAGGAATAGGGCTTAAATCCGTCTTCTCCCTGATATCACAAGCGCGGCACAGCAATGCACAATTCTGTGAACAGGCGCTTGTTGCTTTACTGGACATACTGCAGGGTCATGCTCCCGAAGAACTGGCACAAGAACCTACAGACGTAAGTATATACTTGAAGGTTCTTTGCCTTTTGGCCACGAGTTCAATTGACACGTTTCCAGCGAAAACGACTTCGCAGTACAACAAAATAATGAAAAGTTTGACAAGAGTCATAAATGGTGAAGACAGATGGCGCACACGCATATCGCTTGATTTATATCGAAAAAAAATTGGTTGCCAAAGAAACTTCTAAAGTCTAAAGCATTCTTACATTTTCAGATCATCGTAAACCTCCACGCCATGCTCGTGGAGGTAGCCAGTGGCAGCGGCCCCAGTGGTTCAATGGAACGACCGAGCACTCTGACTGCTCTCAGTAGCTCATGTCTCATAGCCCTCTCAGTAGCCCGAGGCGAATCAGAACTCATCCTTAACGCAGTGGCGTCCCTGACTATGTCCGGCCCTGGACTCTCCGAACAAGATCTACAGGTTAGTGAGTAGTATTAATAAAACAAGGAAAAATATGTGTTGTTTTCTTTAAACGTTCGAATAATCTACACTCCAGCATAAGTAAGCATCCTCAAGAAAGCAAGCACGCTCGTGCATAATCTCGGACATCCATTGCATCTGCAAAGATTATGCTACGAGTTTTCCTCGAGCAGTTGTCGTATTGTTAGACTAGAAGCGTGGTTGCCTCGTCCCTTACGATAGCCGTTGGACGGTACTATCATGTTGAAACGATTAGTCAGTGTACGTTACTGAGTGACACATATTGGACCCAAGAAATCACCATCGAGACTGAACAAGAACAACAACTGACAAGAACTGACTGACATGAAGACTGATTCCATAAAATTGTTTACAGATACCATCAAACCTAATCACACTCCAGCGGAGCGTCCAGTCGGTGATACTCGGCTCTCCGTCCCGCAACCTCTGGTTGAACTATGGCGTCCCCCACCAGTGTCTAGTGAACAGCTTCCCCGTCGATCTGCCCGCGCAACTGACCGGCCCGGGCGAGCTCGTGGTCCGCTCATTAGTGTCCGATGGCTGCTTCCTATACGTATTTACGTCCAAAGGCCTGCTTAAGATTGGATCAGGGTATGGCAGCTCCATAAGGCAGCATGTTTATTTGTACAAGCCAGACTTCTTTGCCAGCGATAGACATGGCTGGCTAGGTTATTGTAAGGTGAGCTATAACTAGTAAGGGAGTGACCAGACTTGTTGAAGTCGGATAGACCTATCCATGCTATAGTGATTAACCCTTTTTTGTACTTCTATGGGATAGACAGAAAGCGCTTTTTAACCAACTCAAATTGACTCCACATCAATAAGTGAGATTACTTCCCTTATTTATAGTATTCTTTCATTTTTTGTTCAGAGAATTAACCAATGTTGTTACTATGTTGCAGAATAAATTATATCTAAGGATAGGCAGGAAAAAGACTGAGGTTTATGAAATAGATAGGGAGACTTTGGAAGTGAGGAATATGATACGACTGGAACCCGGCCAACCGGCCCCCGTTGACATAAAGTCAGCTGTCTTTACGGACGGAACGCAATTGGGACTGATATTATTAACTAATTTTGTAAGTACACCTTTTTATTTTACAAGTAGTAAGTTAGTCTACAGCTAATTATTGTAATAATTATGTATAGCTTTTCTCCAGCTAATTCTTTATTCAGAAGAATTCAGTCGTAAGTTTCTGAAAGTTCCGATCTAGCGTTAATTGCTGTGACTGTGTAAATAACAAAAGCCATAAAATCATCTGACGTCAGATTCATTGACTTAAATATTCAGCAATTTAATCTTTATTACAACTGTATTATGCTACGTTTTTGCAACACCTTAATGTGTAGTCCTTTATTGCAGGACAACCTTACAATCCGTCTGTACGACGCTGACGGCCCACCGCAACGCGACGAAGGCACAGCCACAACAACGCTGGTGTCACAGAAAGAGATCAACGTGCATCTACTCAGGCGCAGGACCTTAGTCCTCGGCCGCAGTCCGTTTGAAGATGGACAGGCGCGGCGCCCGGTGGAGCTGGATGCACCGGTAGCTATGCAGCTCGATGACTGCGATGAAGACCCTCTGTTGAGCATACATGCAGGGCAAGACTTTGCTCTTCTGACTACTGATTCTGGAAAGGTATGTAGTTTTAAGAGTAATATGACTGTCTTGCTAAGTTTACAGTTTTGATGTGGATTTAACACTTGATTCAAAATATTGGTGGTTGAGGAGTGTTGTAGTACAGATATGTTAATTCTGCACAGACCGGGCGGTAGAGCGCACCATGTGTGTAGCATACCAAAGGTGACTATGCGGTGGAGAGCGTGTCGCTAGCCCAGTCCTCGTCAACACAACTCCCATACCGTACCTGTCACTCAGACACTACCTCAGTTAAGAGGAAATGCGAGTGCTGTCTCTCTCTACTATCGCTGTCTCTCTCCGTCCTCCTGCCGTCAAATTCGTGCGATAAGGACAACTGCAGAAAAAAGTTATAATTCGAGGTTTGGCTCTCGCCTATTTCCTCCTCCAATATTGAACCAATTTAAAAGATATTTTAGACAATGAATAAGGAGGTTATATACTACGCCGCTATGTTTTTCTTTTTTCGTTAATAGTTGTCAAATTTGTACACTAGGACTCTGTTAACAGCGATCTAAACAAGCAATTTTGAGCATTTTTTGAGGGTTCTAGTGCTTATAAAAATAATTTATCACCAAAAAGGAAAACATAGGGGCATAGAAATAGTTAATATTTATTATTCTGTAAAGAATCATTGCTCTAGGGTCATTAACCAAAAAGAAAACAGGCGAGAGCGTTTGTATGGAGAAAAGACCACTCGCATTTCCTCTTAAGCGGTGGACCTATAGCTACCGATTGCAGTACATTTTCCTTTCAAAATCTTAAAATAACAGTAGGAGAGGAGGCAATTTTTTTTTTTAGATTTTAGGAAATCATCAAATGATTCCTCCCGCTCTGGGCGGAGCTGTAGGGGGAGTGTTAGACTTCTACTGACTAAAAACCACCCATGTTCCTTCTTAACCCTTTGTGTCGAGGACGCGGTATCTCTTTCGAATAATCCCGCAGCCCCGACAGGGGGAGGGGAGACCTTATTCTCGCATTCATTCATCTATCCTTCTTTTAGGTATACTATACTGGCAAAGGCGCTAGTCTTGGCTACAAGGCAGCTTCGCCTACCGGCCGATGGACCCTAATGAAGGAGACTATATTCTCCAGGAATGAAGCACCCAACGCTAAGAGGTGCAAAGTTGTTCAGGTAAGTCTTTCTGCGTAATGTTTAGAATCAGGTTCCTTTTTAGGTCTGGTGGTCGAAGTGTCGAACCCTGTTGGCGTTAAACTCTTAAAACGTTGAATGTATCAAAACCGAATCCGTAAAGAACGTTCTCTTTTTGATGAAGTCGGTTAAAATTAAAATCAACTGTATAACCAAAACTTCGACGAACATGAGAAATCCAACATACCACACTGGACCAGCGTGTTACTCAATAGTTTATCGCGACAATTGTTACAACATTGCTCCAACTAATTTGATCAATTTCAATAGATATCAATCAAATCAAAATCGAATGCAGTATCGATAAAAGATTGAATGAATTGCGTTAGGTCAGAACACAGATGGACACAGATTGATCTCCACCCTTTGCTTCTAAACAAAAACTGTTTACTGTTTGTATAAGTTGAGTAAACAAAGTGTGTAGAACAGTTTTTGAAGTGAAAACTTCTTTAGCGGCGTTGAGCACTTTGGGAAATTGTTCTGTGATGGGTATAAAATCTTAAACTCGCGTCAGGACACGTGACCACGTGACCCTGATCGAAAAAGCGTAAGACGGATGGAGAGTAGACAGCTATCCCCTCTCTACGGCGCGGCGAAAATGTATGCCTGGGCCTACTGCTTCGTTTAGGCAGCGCAGGGCGCTTAATAATAATAACTATTAATAATAATATAATTAATAATAATAACTATTAATAATAATATAATTAATAATAATAACTATTAATAATAATATAATTAATAATAATATAATTAATAATAATAATAATTAATAATAATAATAATAATGATGACAGCTGTCAAAATTGAAACAGCTATATCTCGGAAACTATCGACCTTAGACTAGTTGTGTGTAGGGACAATTGATAGGTCTCAATGAGATCTACATTTCGGATGACAGCTGTCAAAATTGAAACGGCTATATCTCGGAAACTATCGACCTTAGACTAGTTGTGTGCAGGGACAAGTGAAAGGTCTCAATGAGATCTACATTTCAGATGACAGCTGTCAAAATTGAAACAGCTATATCTCGGAAACTATCGACCTTAGACTAGTTGTGTGTAGGGACAAGTGATAGGTCTCAATGAGATCTACATTTCGGATGACAGCTGTCAAAATTGAAACGGCTATATCTCGGAAACTATCGACCTTAGACTAGTTGTGTGTAGGGACAAGTGATAGGTCTCAATGAGATCTACATTGCGGATGACAGCTGTCAAAATTGAAACAGCTATATCTCGGAAACTATCGACCTTAGACTAGTTGTGTGTAGGGACAAGTGATAGATCTCAATGAGATCTACATTTCGGATGACAGCTGTCAAAATTGAAACGGCTATATCTCGGAAACTATCGACCTAAGACTAGTTGTGTGTAGGGACAAGTGATAGGTCCCAATGAGATCTACATTTCGGATGACAGCTGTCAAAATTGAAACGGCTATATCTCGGAAACTATCGATCTTAGACTAGTCGTGTGGGAGTTGGACATTTTGACCCTGAACGTTAACGATGTCGACTGTACAGTCAATAAAATACAAAAATAATTTATTTTGAACTAGACTGTACAATGTTTTTATGATGCTTAATCGGAGGCATGGGAAAAAATATTCCCGCTCCTCCTACCAATCGGAGTTCCGATCGGAGGACAGGGAAAGACAAAATAAATGGGTTAGCATAGTTATGGCGGAATAATTGAATTTTTAAATAATGAATTTGGTTTAACTATGTCGAATGATCGCAATCTTAGCACAACGAAATACAAAACTACTATTGATGCGGTCTTTATTAGACATTTAAATAAGTTCGAATCAAAACTGTTCGTTTCTTACTTCAGCTACCATAAACCTATCGTATCAGTTTTAGAGATTGGCGATGATAGTTCTGGTAATGATGATGGTGAAAAAGTCGTTGAAATTATGGATGAAAGTTGATTTTTCGGAGAGATAAACTTTTTAATGTAAAATAATTGTAATAGTTTTAAAGTGTTAAATTTTTAATGTAATATAAATTGTCATGTTTGTGTACGATAGCGCAATAAATGAATATTGTATTCTACCACATAAATGATAGTACTTTTATACTGATAAAGCAATTGGTGCAAAATTATTCCCTAACCATTCCAAAATATCAAACATGCTCAACGTTAATAATCAAGTTTTCACTTCTGCCGGCACTCCCGGAGTGCAACCCGTCTTTTTTTTATCCCGGATAGGTCTCACTTTCTTATTGGTCTCATTGGGTTTTTCTCAACAAGATTTCTTCAGTAATCACCATGGAGTCTTGATCTGTGCCCGTTTTATAGCAATAGGGTCACCTTTCCCTTCGGGGATAAGACACTTGACGTTATATTCTATTGGTATTACAGGTGGCGGTTGGTCACGAAGGTGTCCACGCGATCCTGGTGCTGGACAATGGCACCGCCTTATTCACGGGAATCGCACGCCGTGGCGAGGACGGTGACGCATTAAAAAATAGGCGCCAACCCAAACCCACTCGCCCCAAGAAGATATTGAGGGTAAGGAACTAATCATCATCATCATTTCAGCCAAAAGACGTCCACTGCTGGACATAGGACTCCCCCGGGTGTCGCCACATTGACAGGCACATGCGTCTGGCATCCAGCGGGCCGAAAAGTTCTGTAGTGGCGACAGTGATCCGGAAGACGTTACGTTGGAAGGCCTGAAGTGGACTGATGATCTGCTGAAGAACAAAGAAACAAACAAAATAATTAAGAAAAAGAATATTAAAATAGTTTAGTGGTACTTTTTGTGATGGTGGTCGTCAGATGAAGTACGGTCTGCGGATAGGTCTCGCACTGAATGACTAAACGGTAGCAGCACTGCTAAGTTCCGACCTCTAGTATAAGTAGTTTTCTGGCATTTCAGATTTCTAATCTTTTTAGACATCCAAATGTAATCATCATCAGCCTATAATATTCCCAATGCAACTGAACTCGGGCCTCAAACAAGTGTGAGTCGGTCTCGCATATGAAGGGTTCCGTACCATCTTAGTACGGAAGCCTCCACTTATTGTGGCACATTTTGCACTGATAAATTTGTTCTTCATAGTGCATGAATCATTATCAGCCTATAATGTTCCTCCTTCAGGGACTCAGACTTCTTCTCCAGGAGAGGGATGGGCTATAATCAACCACGCGGGCCCAGTGCGGGTCGGTAGATGTCACATGTCTTTGAACTTTTTGATTCTAAGGCATACATAAGGCCCGGTTTCATCCAAATGTAATGCAACTCGTTAATTTTCAGGCGGAAGGACACTTCGTTGTATACGCCGCTTGCAACTATGGCTCCACTGCGCTAGTCACCAGGAATGGACAACTGCTAATGTTCGGCAAAGACACGCAACACTGCGAACCGACCGGACAAGTACATGGCTTAAGAAACGAGAGGATTGTTCAAGTAAGTTTAGTTAAGTTTAACTGGGCTTTTATCCGCACTTACCCTCTTGATTGGGCTATGTGCGGTGAGTAAGTTTAATTCGATGTCAAATCGTTGCTTCCATAAAAAAAAAACTAATTTGTGCACATTCGTACAGCTGGTTATACACGCACGCCTAAATTAAGAGGACTTACCCCCTTTAAACGCGTTAAATTTTCATAAATAAGCCTCAAATAAAAGAATCTACTTAATTTATTAGAGTTAGAGAATGTAAATCTTCTAATACTAATAATACTTTTCCCAGGTCGCTCTTGGTAAGGCTCATGCGGTTGCTTTGAATAGCTTGGGACAGGTCTACACATTCGGCATCAACAACAAGGGCCAGTGTGGACGTGAATTCGGCTACACGAAAGAGAGTAAGTTGTTGATGCGATTATAGTATTTTTGTAGGATTTCATATAAGTGAGGATATAGTCAAAGTCGCGGGAAACACCCGGGTAATGAACGCACACAACCGGGAAGTGTGACAGAAAAAAGGCGACGCTTATTACCCAGCAGTGGATGATTCGGGCTTGATATTATGATGATGATATCAGCGATACTGCTACAAGCTGAGCAGAGTATCAGACTGGTTTACAACCTTTTGAACAACAACTCTCGATTTTTAGATCCTTTGAAATTATTGTTGAGTCCATGTCGCAAGTTGCTTTTGTCGTAAAAAATCTAGGGGAAACGGGTTTTGAAAGTTCATAAAAAGTATGTCAGCCTGCGTCATACCAATGCTGGACAAAAGCCACTTGTCACTAGTCAGTTTTTTCGATCCGGGGCTAATGTGCACCACTGATCGTAGAATTTGTCCAGCTCGTTCCGTCATTATCTACGAGGTCTGCTCCTTAATATACTTGCCGTTTACACTAATAAATATTTGTATCTTTCTCAGAGATATTCCCACCTCGCCGCCGCGAAGGCAAAGACGTTGTCCGTCTGTGCACGACGGGGCATACCTGGACGACGGATTACTGCCGAGTGTGTGTCGCTTGTCGGGACTGTACGGGCTTCGGCATCGCGTGCCACTTGTCGCAACTGCCCAATAGAGTGCCTGGAGAGTACGTATAAATGTATACTTTAGAAGATCGGGGTGCTGTTTCAGTAGAGATTTTAATAAGTTTATTCGTTTCTAATCAATCGGAAAAATATCTAGAAAGCAAATGGAGGATCCAAACCTAGACCTTGTAGAAATCAAATGGAAAATAGTAAATTTATTCCTTATTTGACTCAATATTTCGATATAGGTTTTAGGTTCTAATATAACCATACATGTTTGACATCTTCCGCGCGTCCCGTGACGGCCAATTTGTAAATAATATCTCATACTTACTACTACTCCTCACAACAGAAAATGCGGCTGCGGCGAAGGCGACAGTGGATGCGCCGTATGCGGTGTTTGCCGACAGTGCGGTGAGGGGTTTGTCCCTTATGCTCCTCTACCCCGGCTCAGACGACCCACGAGCGTCGCCGTCAGGTACATGGATGAAGAAGAAGGGGAAGCCGCAGCTTTACCCGACCCCAGAGCCGGTAAGTGACAGTAGTGATGATAGAATGCTATCTAACGGTATTTTGCTATAATATAATAAAAGAAAGTGAGAAAATGTAATCTCTCTGCTTGGAAAATACCTTGATACTTTATCAAATTTACGGTAGAAAGTACGTCATTGCATATCGAACAAATTTGCGGGGAGAAAACGCATCTGAGTGGGAGAGAAAAGTGTATGAAAATCCATTTCTTACGTGGTTTTTCTTTTTTAATTTTGGGTAAGACTATGCGCCGGTAACCTAAATATCAAAAGCCAAAAAGTTTTTACAGTGAGTTTTTATCTCCAAGTTCGAAAAATGACACTGGCCACTAGCTGTGTGTTGGATGGTGTCGGGCTGGCAGTGCGACCCTGCGGCGGCAGGATAAACAATTTGAAAAAAGAACATGTGAAAATTGCAGACGCCATTGGCGCCATTTTCAATTTGAATAGGATTTAATTTTTTTTTTTTTTTTCCTCGTAGGTGTAGTATAAAGCACTATGTATCACTCGAGAGAAAGTGGGATTCCCGATTTCGGGTGTTTTAAAGCCCTCGCCTACGGCTCGGGTTTCAAACGACACCCTCGACGGTAATCGGTCACTTTCTCCTCTCGGTGAACAATGTACTATTATTGGTCTTACACAAAACCAACCAAACAAAGACAAAACAAAATTGATATAAATTAACAATAACCCAAAGGAACGAATTACTTTTGGCCGATTTTCATTTCGATGAAATGGTTGACTGACTTGTACCTGGTCAAGTTAAATTGGCTAGTGAATGCCTATAGCTATTTTTACCTAGCTTAATAAATTTTACCCTGTATTATCTCTTCGTTTTTTGAAGTAGTTTATCTATGTGGTTCTTACATTATATTGTTACTAACTCTTGCTAGCAGCTTCGACCGCGTGAAAGTAAAATGTTATATCCTATAAAAACGTCTCTTTTTTTTACTATGAAAAGTCGATCTTAATTACGCAAAATACTGATGCAGTGATGCCACACAATATGACGTTTTTAGTAGGGTAACTAAACATACATTATTTATCATTACCTTTCGTTTCTTTGATTTTGCTTCGGCCTTCATCACCCGGTTTTGCTAAAGTATGCTTGACGTAATCTTTATGTTATTCGTTTTATCAATTCGATACAAACACACGCTGAACTTCTGAATTAGTAGACTGATATAAAGGGAAATTAGCTATAATTAATTTTCTAAGACGGAAAATCTCTATGACAGACGCGACCAAGAAGGAGACCTTATAAAACTTCCGATTTTCGTTTGTTCGGAACCTTAAGAGCGTAGACGGGCTGCGTATAATATACATATATATAACTATTGCCGTCGCGCTGCGCTCTAGCAACCGGGCGGTATCAATATGTAAGTGCGATAGAGACAACTGCAGCTCAGAACGATTTTACCTATAAAAAACCTTGACCGATCGACGTTTCGTATTCTCCTGTTTTCTCCTCGAAACCTAAGCCAATTAAATTATATTTGGTATCAAAATTTAAAGGAAGAATAGATCTATGCCCCTATTACTTGTTTTTATTTTAAAAACTTTTCAATTTTCTTTGGTAGTCATCTGATTACGTAGGTAAAAACGGGGTATTTTTTTAGGTTTTTGGTAAGTCATATTTTTGAAAAAAAAAATGACAGGGGCATGCCTTCAATAGACCTGGATTTTTATAAATAAAAACGATTACTCTTGAGGCATTATCCAGGAAGAGAATAGGGGAATACATTTGTATGGAAAAATGCAGCCCGTCTACGCTCTTAATTAAATCCGTCAAAAACTTGATATGATAATAAGATAGTAAGCATCATTTCGGCAGAGGCAGGCCAATCGGTACTATTTTCGCAATGAATCTCGTTCCAAACCTGTTTCGGCACAATGTCTGATGACCGTTGTTTGTAGAAAAACAGTTCTAACTTCGTAGAAACACAGTTCAAAGTGCCTAAATACGTATTCCGTCGTACCACAGATCATGAAGACGTCGGAGAAGCTTGTGCTTCAGTCGACATAAACCTTGGTGAGCAATCTCTCAAGTTACATAGACGTAAGTTCGAATAGATCTGGGATAGGTTATTTTTCTAATGGGAAAGATAAACACGAGCTAAGAGAGTTTATAGGTTTGTGGCTATATTCCTCATCTTTTTTTATTTTTATTTTATTTTATATGGGCTTACTCTTGACCTCAATCTTGCCCTAAGGGCAGAGATGAGGTCGACGATGGAACGAGTTTTGTGGCTATATTCCTCATCTGCGGGTTGTTCGAAATACCGCGGCCCAGGATACAAAGGGCTAAGAAGGAACATGAGTGGTTTTTAGTCAGTAGAAGCCTGACACTCCCTTCTGCTCCGTCCAGAGCGCGAGGAGTCGTTTGATGATTTCCCATATTGCAAAATAAACAAAGGTTCCCTCATTCCTGGGTGGTTTCCTCATTCTCCGTAGAAAAAAGATTCTACTCGGAGCAGAAGAGTGTTGTGGTTGTTAGGCTCCTGCCCAACGGTTACTGGATACGTGGTAAACGTTTTTGCGTCGATGTCCCTGCCACCCTGTTCGTAACGCTATGTTCATGTACACGTCGCCATACCCCGTAGCCAGGTGATAAGCAGAATTGGCTACTTTCCTGACTAAAAAACATATGATTCTGTTTAGTCCGTCAGTTAGATTATCGAAAAATAATGGATACTTTTTTATTTTAACTATTTAATAAAAAATTACGCATATATAAACGCGTCAAAGATCATGAGTAGGGGCTTGTGACTTCACTTTCCGGTAAAAAATGTGACGTGACTCGAGTTTTTGTACACTGTATCGTCTTAATTTTTAGGTTAAGTGAAAAAAGAAAGAATATGTGTCCAATATTTTTTGGAAATATGTTGGGTATCAATTAGGTAGAGCTTATGCATGGTGCAATGGATAGGGACTTACCTAAAAAAAGCCCCACGTTTTAGATTATCCCTCGAAGGATCCCTCGATAGATTGAATTTGCAACTTTCGGTTCTTAAACCAAAAGTTGCAAATGAAATGACGCCCTCCCGTCCCTAACATTAAATAGCCACCGTTACTGTCTTTAAAGGTGCTAATCCTATGTTCCCATTTCAGGTCTTAACGATAACGCCTGTGGCGGAGCTATGGCTAGAGAGGACAAAAAAGCCGGTGAGTGTTGCTTACTTAAATATCTCTAATGCATGATAAACAAGGTTACTTGTCTACTTATCAAGTAGACAAGTAACCTTGTTTATCACTCTATTCATAAGCAAGAGAACAGACTGAGGGTAAGGGATGCTACAAAAATATTCGTATCTGCATGATTCTACACGGCCGACCTTTAAAATAATGGATGTAAAAATACCATTAACGAATCCGAAAGACACTTTTTTCCCTACTCCGTATACACTTCTTAAAGTTCAAAACACGGCTATGCTATTTAACCAAAACGAAAAAGCCAGTCAATACTTGCTAGTGTTAAATCTTGGCAGAAGAATTGACGCAACAAACTCTTTGGGAAATTGTCACTGGAATCTGCTACGATTTGATAAATAGGGGCCATATTGCTCCAAATATCACTAGCTTTGCCCGCGTGAAAATGTTGATTTGCCATACCAACTTTGTCCCCATTTTTCACCCCCTTCGGGGTAGAATTTTGAAAAATCCTTCCCTAGTTGATGCCTACGTCACAAGATGAATATGTGTGCGAAATTTTAAGTTTCTAGCCCTAAAGGTTTGGCCTGTGAGTTGATCCTCAGTCAGTCAGCTTTGCCTTTTATATGTATAGATAGAAGATGTATGTTAAAGTCTTATCTGCTGAACTGTCTTCTGGTGACCTTACTAAAGCATATTCAATCATTACTGCAGATCTTGATAACGCCTGCGGAGGAGCCTCCGCGAAGGTGGACAAAAAAAGCGGTGAGCAATCCTTAGCACTCTAGAATATACATAGTAGACATAAGTTTCTACTGGCAACAAAATACTGTGAAACTAGTCATACTGTCCCACTGCAGGGCAAAGGCCTCTCATAGGCCTCTCATACAGAGGAAGCATGAAAACTAATCACCTCTCTTTCTCGAGGGGGATTGATGGATTTCAGATGAATGGTATAGGAATTATGTTTATAGTTTCCTCAATGTCAAGATAAACTTAGAAATTGCATAATATGAACTGAAGATCACATTGAGTCCGGACGACAAACCAGGACCATCACCAGAATTGTAGGCGACGACAGCTAGTACAATATCATTTTATCAGTCAAGTAGGCAAGTAGGCTGGAAGTCGTTCTAAACGAGCCTTTTGTCACAGATCTTGAAGACATCACCGAAGTCTTCGCTATTCTAGACTCAAGGAGTGGTGAGCATTCGTAGTACACTAGGTTGTTTCATTTTAGAATAGGACAAATAGATGCGCTAGAGGTTTGCTTATGACTTAACTTATATACACGTAGGATTAAGCATCATCAGCTCCCGTTTTAAATGTTGGCGTATTCATTCGAATTCACACAACAGGTTCTAAACACGAAGCAAAAAGTTAAAAGAAAATGCACAACAAAAGGCTTTACATTTGTTATACGGGCCACATTAATAGAGGTATATGACTATATTATTTCTTTTAAGAAAAAGAAGGCGTCCGGTTCAACGTGTTTGAAAGTCCTCAAGCATCGGGTGCAGAGGCCGATCGTGATGCGAGTATCAACAAAGTGACCTGCTTGCCGCCGGCTCGGGTCGCCGTGCCTGGTGGACACCGCATTGCCGCCGTCGCTTGTGGTTTACACCACACAGTTCTGCTTACCGATCATGGTAAGTTAAAGAAACTAACAGAATACAGGGCGAAAGTGTTCAGAGGATTTTTGATGATGTAGGGGAGTCTAAAATAGCCAGATTTCACAAAATTCGTAAAATTTACTATTCATAATAGTAACTGCGTCTCTGACCATTTTACGAATTTTCGATTTTTTTACGATTCAGCATTTTAGATTCTCCAGCCATCAGCTCTTATGGACGTGCTACGTGGTTACGATTTTACGTTTAGTGGACGCTTGGTTGCCAAACCAGAAGTCATCCTTGCGTTAGCTGCGTTCCTACTTTTAGCGCAGTGACTTACTGATGTCAAGCCTATACTGTTATGATGCTTATTATGAAAATTACAGAGAGAATGCCGATCGACACGAGTTAAGGCGATGGTGATTTTATAATAGTGTGTAGTACTTTAAACTGCCAAAAATAAATATTATTAAACACGTGTCAAACATGACGTCGCAACAACATACAACTTTGTATCGTGTTTGTCTGTCCCATTATTCTTAAAATACCTTAATAGTTAACATTTATTCACAGGTGAAGTCCTAACCTTTGGCTCGAACCAGTCCGGTCAGCTGGGCGTTGGCGACGTATCGGTACATCACAGACTGGTGCGTGTGCGCGTGCCCAAGGCTATGGCCGTCACCGCGGGCAGCAACCACACCGCTGTACTCACTAGAGACGGAGAACTATACACGTTTGGGAGTTATCAGGTTTGTAGTCGTTTAGCCGAAAGGTAGACAGATCTGTCAGGTTTGTGCTTCGAAATGATCTGTGGCGACAGCGACATCTATCGCAACACCTGCGAACTAATGAGAATTCCTACATCGCGCTATCAACTTTATTCGCGACATAAGCCTATATAGGAGATCCCGACTTACAAATGATGGGCAGTTAGCCCACCATGCACAACACCCGTCTGGTCGGAGGATCCTCCCTTTTCTATGGGGGATGAGGAACTTTACACCCTGTTCCCCATACTCCCCAAAGATCAACTATCTTCGGGTTTATACGAACAAGCTTTGATGAGATCTAATATCCATGGTAATAAACGCCCCCTGTCGGGGCTGCGGGTTATTCCGAAAGAGATACCGCGGTCTTGGCACAAAGAGCTAAGAACGAACATGGGTGGTTTTTAGTCAGTAGAAATCTGACACTCCCTACCGCTCTGCTCAGAGCTCCCACTGCTCTGGGCAGAGCTTGAGAAGTCATTTGATAATTTCCAACCCACCAAAAAAATAATAGCTTATTTTGTGTGAAAATTGTAACGGAACGTTACATCAATCAAAGACAAATAGTAGTTATTGCCATAGTGTAAGATAGGATAGGGGGGCTGGAATGCGCGGGGGTGCCGCGAGAGAACACATCGTGTCTCTCGGAACGGTTTAATGACCACTGCCCGCTTGGCGTCTACATGTCGCACGTCGCGTCGCAGGCGCGGCACCCCCGCGCATTCCAGCCCCCCGCGCATTCCAGCCGCGATCGTTCTAGAATGAACTTCTATCTTACACTATGGCAATAACTACTATTTGTCTTTGATTGATAATAAATTAAAAATTTTGCGAAAGTCCAAAACACATTTGAATGACAAATGAAGAATTGTGATTTGAATAGGCAACGTAACAAAGAGAAAACTTCAATACAACGCGCAATAATAGTGCACTATTACAAAACTGTTACCGAAGCAAAGTTAGCGGCTTTGTCTCTGTAGGCGGTTACTCGGCGGCGATCTTTGTGTCAATACGACCACACGACGATTACCAAAGCGCATACATATACTGCAGGTTTAACTGCACACTTCCTTCTTCTTCTGTTAGATTTACTGTAAAATTAGTACAAGTTTTTGAAATATACGATTTACTTATTTTATCTCCTTTCCACAGAAAGGCGCACTCGGTCGGCCACGAATGGAGGAGCCTCTTCGAACAGATCGCAGCCCTATCTGGTACGCGACTCCCGGTCGCGTCCCCAGGCTGGGCTCTCGCCACTCTTGCAAGGCAGAGGCTGTGTCTGCTTCTGGAGACCAGACCTTCGTACAAGTGTCCCAGGCACTTATCAAGACGGACACACTGTTCAGTTCGACTATTACGTCGAATGCTAATTCTATAAGTAAGTACAATACTTATGTGCAAAAATGTTACTATGGAATTACGGAATAACACTGTTTGTTAGTTAAGTGACCTTGTAGATGGAGAAGTTTTATTTTTATTAACTAACTAGCTGACCCATGCAACTTCGTCTGCGTCACATAAATATAGCTTAAAACCTTTCTCGATAAATCGACTATCCAACATAAATTAAGCTAAATCGTAACAAACAAAAAACCTTATCTTTCCCATAATAATAAAATTAATTTTGATGGTTTAGATTAGCGGAAATTTATATTAAAGTGAGAAGTACTATAGGTATCTCTTGCTGTTAAATATACGATAACACCCTGTACTTGTAAACATTATGATGGAGTAAATATTTTGAATTTGAATATGATAATATTACCGTGGCGGAGGCCAGCCAGAATCCCCCGTACCTACACTACATTGCGACGCGCGAATTATTTTGCTGCGCGGTTATTTTTACATTGCGATATCTTCTAAGATATTTGTTAAAACTGTATAGAGTAAAGGGCTCAAATATTCTATATTAAAGTTCCGTTCTAACAAACACATTTATTTGGATATAGATTAATACCATATGGGTTAAATAAGCTTCGCAAAAAATAATTCTTTTAGACCTTACATTTTAATAGTAAAAAATGGTTACAGAAAGTCAATCTTAAAAGATAGACATATGCTGTCGCGGACTTTTTTTTAGAACTTTTAAAGAGGAACAATTCCTTCATACATGATATTTGCGTAACACAAACCGTTTTCGCAGCGCACGCAGCGGAAACTCACAAAAAGGAAATACCTTTTCCCGTTTTTGCAACATTTTTCATTTATGCTCCGCTCCTATTGGATTTAGCGTGATGTTATATAGCCTATAGCCTTCCTCGATAAATGGACTTTCCAACACTAAAAGAATTTTTCAATTCCAACCAGTACTTTCAGAGTTTATCGCGTTCAAACAAACAAACAAACAAACAAACAAACTCTTCAGCTTTATAATATTAGTATAGATCTAAGTTATGAAGTCGTTGCACCATAAGGGTACCTTTTGTACCATTTGAGTACTGAAGCTTCTTTTTCGAACAAATTATGCAACTTATTCTTTTTTTTTTAGTAATCCTACCAAACCGGTCGGAACATACATTCAAATGCATTACCATAAATAAAATGGATGGGACGTGCAACACCTGGACTGGTTCGGAGCAAGTGGACTTTGTCAACAGCCTCGCTTGCCTAGACCCCTTATACGACGTGCTTTGGTGTTACCAACCACAGATGAGGGTCATGAAATGCTACAACATCTTAGCTTTCGACTCGCACAAACTGCAGAAATGTTGCAACGATCCCGAGTCCTACTTCGGTGAAGGCGAATTTGAGTACCCGAATTACGGAAGCATGAAACGCTTAGAAGATTTCAAGAACTTGGAGAATTTTGACCTGTCGTGTCGAGATGAAAATAGGCCGATGGATAATAACTTGGCTCTGTCGAATATGTCGGTATTAAACCAGGAGTTGGCTATACCGTCGACTGCTGGATGCTCCGTTACAAGGATGCATGCTGCGTTGCATCTGTTAGGCTGTCTGGATTCTTTGACTTATGCTCATGATGTCAGGTATGTGGAATGTTAAGACATGAAATAGTAACGCAACATTGTTTCAGCTACTTGGTTTTGCGTTGAATGTTGTTAGCAGTTTGTGTCCAAATCGTAGAGTTGTTGCGCGCACATGTTTTAGGCAAGTTCGCCAGCGACTTGTTTTCAAAAATTTAAGAAACAATGGCTGAAACAATGTTGTGCAACTTTTTTTTACCAAGAAAAGAAGTCTTTAAAAATAATTGTATGTTTATCTCCAGGAGACCATATTTAATATTCTTTTGTAGGTTACATTCAGCGGATTCCAAACGTGATAGCTTGGGATCGCCAATACTGCCAGTCAAGGAAGACTATCAGACTGTGAACAGGTTTGATGGTAACGGCGGCGGCTGGGGCTACTCCGGCCATTCCGTTGAAGCCATACGATTCATGTGCGACACTGATATCATACTGGGTAAGTTTGTGTAACTTTTGTATCTACCTGTGTTCCAAGTCTGCTCAAAGAATCCACCACCTCAAAGACACCTTAATTGTTGATTTAACGGGTCCATAGACTCAAATTTAAAATGCAGGTTTTCTGATGTCGTACCTCTGGCTTTCGGAATGACGTATTGCACACTTCGTTAGTTTTTTTTTTCTGACATTCAAAAGTGCCTGTAATGGCTTAATTGAAATAAATGCTTTGAGTTTGAGTTCTGATGGAAGTTGTCTAGTCTATTTGTACTTGAATAGATTCTCAATTGGTGTTAGTGCATAGTATATTCTAGCAAATAATAAGTTTTCCCACCTAGACATTCATTCCATTTGAAATAAAAATCATTTTAAAATTGTTTTTTATTATATTTTTTGTTACTCGAAGGATATTCAGTACAATATACAGTAAAACTTATAGAAACACTGATTAAAGATAATTTATTGGCTATATAAAAATTTTCACCACGTGTGTTTATGTACAGTCGAACAAGCTAATTAGTATACAGGGTAGAGATCTTTATAAATCTATAACACTGAAACTATTGATTGTAACTTTGTTTTATCAAGTGTTTCGCATTAAGCGACTGATGTCAAATGCTGTATCGTTTGAGATCAGTCTCTAAATGTATCTGTATAATCTTAAAAGTAAAGACAAGTTAGCTGGCTGTATACTTATTAGCTTGTTCGACTGTACTATGTCGATCGAATCTGTGAATAGGATTTGACAATCGTTTGATTCGAAAATCAAAAGTGTCACGATCGATTCAACTTCGATTCGATTGTTTGTGAAAAGCATAGCTGGAGTATAATGGTGGTTCTGTTCATCAAGGGTACTTAATATCGTGTCCTCCGTGTCCTGTTGTTTGTTCACTACAGGAACTGATGACGCTACCGAAAGCGTCAAACTAGTAGCTCAGTTCTGGGCTGACACAATAGGGGATCGGACTGGGTCAAAATAATATGATTCTGTTTAGTCCGTAAGTTAGATTATCGAAAAATATTGAATACGTGTTTTTTGTTTTATCAAATCAATAAAAAATGTCGAAGATAAAACGCGTCAAAGATCTTGGAGTGGGGCTTGAAACGTCACTTGTGTCGTCAAAATGTACTATCATATGACGTCACACGAGTTTTCGAAGCACTGTATCGTCTTCATTTTAAGTTTACGTGAAAAAAGAAAAAATACGTGTCCAATAATTTTTGGAAATCTATCTGACGGACTAATTAGTTTTTTTTTTGTCCGATCCCCTATTTAGACTGCCACCAACACGCTAAGAAGAAGATTAAGTTTAAGATTAAGTTTTCCACTAAACAAACAAATGTACAATGATTATTAAATTCCAGTTGGTATCGGCCTATACGGCGGTCGCGGAGACTATTCCGCCAAAGTGAAAATATATGACGTTGGAGTCGATGGCGGTGACCAAGAGGGAGACGGCGAACTGTTGGTCGAGACGGACGAGATCGTGTTCGAGTGCCCGCCCCGGGACCGCTTCCCTGTCATGTTTGACAACCCTATACCGATGGCGGTGAGTCACAGCTTCATAATTTTACTAAGATTTGTGGCAGTGAGTAGGACAGTGAATGTGAAGTACGAGATTCTTGAATACTGATCTAGTGTCACCTGTCTCGCGTTTCATGACCGTGAATGTCGTTCGCCTTAACTTCATTGTGATATTTAACCGTCAATATGGAATAAAATGAATGAATGCACGTCTCAATTCGCCATAAATACATAAACCCCGTGTTACCATGGGTGCCGCTATTTGTAAATCTACTGAAGTCGTCTTGCCGCGACGGCTATATTTTAATTCAGACAGATTTTTCAGTATTCGCACATATTTAAGTTACTCATATTCTTTGCAGGCAAACCGATGGTATGTCGCATGGGCCTGTATAAGCGGTCCATCATCAGATTGCGGCTCCTCTGGCCAGGCAATGGTCATCAACGACGAAGTAGGTTTCCATTTCAAAACCTCTAAGAAATCGAACAACGGCACTGACGTGAACGCCGGACAAATCCCGTGTTTTATCTACACCATAGTCACCCCAGACCAAGTCTTACCTCTCAAGGTTGTAGACATCGGTGAACCGATCATAGTTTTAACCAGGAACTTCTCCAGAAAAGTGACTGTACCATGCTTCAAGTCACTCATATCATTGCTACAATGGAGCTGGGAAACCTTCAAAGAGGTCATTCTAGAAACAAACGGACTAGTTCCAATAAACTACCAGAAATTGACCGTTATGAAGCATCAGAAGAGACTGGTATACGTGATTAGAGCATGCTTGAGACTTGTGCGGTCCTACATCAATGAGATATACCCGCAGAATAATAGGAAGCGGAACTCTCACGAGTACATGTCTTACTTCGAAGCTATTGCTGAAGTACGGAACCTGATTCAGGCGATAATGGCTGACCAGACACCGACGTGTTCCATGTTGCCGAGGAAACCGGGGAAGAATAAAGCACACAGAGTGTGCTACGTACAGTTCGCTTTGGAATTGACTACGTCGATATTGAAAGAAGCTCACGATACAATCACCGCTTGCTTCCATGCCTTCTTTCCTACTCCTACATTGAAATGGAATCATCTCTGCTCTCTGCTGTATAACGTCAAGGTATGTCTTCTACTAAATTGAAACCATCATAACTCATCGAATTTAAGAAAATAAAACCGTTTTATAATGAATTTATCGTTGTTATTAATACTTTTTTGGTGCTATTTTTCTAAAGCTCGATATGTTATATTAGGAATTGGTACACTTTTAGCCGGTGAATCGGCTTGAGAGGTTCAGACAGAGTACGTTACGGTTCGAACATACCGACTCGAATCAACCCCGCGTCGAACTAATCAAGCAAAATGTTCGACGCAATCATTGCATTGCTCGTTCTAAACGCCGACTGATGTCCACCCCTCTAAGAGTGAACTTCGACTAAACCTCAAGCTTACCTCAGTCTCGCTTCCTTATTTCCTTCTGGTTAATGTTGTTTTTCGTATGATATGCTTGATCACAGTCGCTTGTAGTAATACGGTTTCTGGTGCTTAACCATTGATATAAAAACTAAAGATACGGTCGTCCGAAGATTTTGCTCGATGCGTTCCCCATACGGAGAAACACTAACGTCATCTCTAAGAACTAATCAGGCTGCTCGTAAACGTAACCTTGTATGAGCGGCGTGGCGTGGTACTAACGAGGTATAAAGAAATTAAATAAATCTTTCATTAAAATGTTAATAAAAAAAAAATGTTAAATTTTAATTTTAATTTTCTTTTAATGGCTTTCTCGTTAACTGGCGAGAAGAGGCGCAACAACGAGGAAAGTGGAAGGAATGGGGGGAGGCCTTTGCTCAGGAGTGGGAAAGATTAGCCTAACAAAAAAAAAAAAAAACTTTTAAACTTCGGTTTAGTCAAGACCTATTTGGGACCAAATTCGAGGCGTCATTTTATCATGCGGTCCGCCCAGTCCTTACGCAGTAATATATAAGTCCAATGTGCTTAATACTAATTCCTCATAAAACATAATATGTTACAGGATGGTGTAGTCCCGCAATCACAGGTCCGCGAGTTGACATCGACTTGCGCGGCAATGTGCGGGTCGCGAAGCTTGCGTGACGTGTTACAGTACGTAGTTCCGGTCACCCAGAGCTATATCAATACTTACGAGAACCGACGCCCAGATAGCAAGGTAAAAATGGTTAACAGTTTTAAATTAATATAAAGTACGTTAATATCGCGATCTGAAACTACAAAAAGTATAGGTAAGTATAAGTAGTAAACAAAAAGTATCAAAGGGGTTTGAACTTTTTTGTATGGGAGCTGGCATATCGACCTACCGCCATTTTGATTTTTTTTCGAAATTGCGGCCCACAATGAAAGTGGTATATATGGATAGAGGACATATAGACGAACAAAAAATGTCCAGTAACACGGTACCCAAAGTGTCACGATACCGAGATATTTGAAGGTAAAGATGGTCATATGAGTACAATGACCACATAAAAATTAGACCTTTTACGTGTCTATAGACGTTTATTATTATTATTACTGGTTACTGAAAGAGAGTAGGTAGTAGGTACATAACATACTACTAGGAGCACGAGAAAACTATTTTTGACATAACATAGCGTTTCATTGCGATGCGAAGCTATTTTATTGTGCGTATAATAATAATCAACCTGGGAACTATTATTTGGATACAATTTAACGCTTAAACACGTAAAAAGGCTATTTAAAAAAATATTTAATGATTGTCGTTGTACTTATTTGTCGATCTTTAACTTCAAATATCTCGGTAACGTGACACTTTAGGTACCATGTTACTTGACATTTTTTGTTCGTCTTTATGTCCTCTTTCCATACATACCACTTTCATCGTGGGCCGCGATTTCGAAAAAAAAAACAAAATGGCGGACAGGTTGATATGCCACATCGGTTCTATCCCCTTAACAATAAGTTTAAAAATCTAAGATTGTTCAGTTATTTTTCTTTAATTTATGCCATTATGTCTTGTAAAGGACGCTATATTATCAAATTTTCGAGAATTTTTTAACTCAAACAAATATTTTGGCCTAAATTATTACTTAGCAAACTGATAATGTATTTTTTGACGTTGTATAGGTACTTAAAGAGGTGCCCTCGAAATCAGCAACCGTTCCGCGATCATCACACGCGCAGAAACCGCCACCAATACCACCTAGGGCTAACAATACGAGAGTGAGTTTATTCGCTTCTTTAGATGTTACACCAGTGGTTGTGCGTAACATTATATTTGCTCATTTGCTCTTTTTATCATCAGTAATACTCTTTAGTATCTAGCTTTTATATAAATACGCATCGGATTATATCACATAGCTCTATCCAACATTCGTTTATTTAGACAAAATATAACACTAGTGCTTCACATGTAAATTAATATACCTAATCTATTATTGTGTAACAAAACAAATATAAATCCTACTAATATATAGTCGTAAAAATGCACCCAATTCCCTATGTTATAAATACGCATTGGACCACCTACAAAATATGCACAAAAAAGTGTGAAATATGCACTATGAAAGTGCTATTTATTTAATTGCGTTTTGTTTTTATTTACGTTTATTTTCACAAAATATGACACTAGTGCTTCAAATGTAAATCAGCATAATTATTATGTAAAAATGGCTTTAATACTTATACTAACACATAGTCGTAAAAATCAGTGGCGTTGCAAGCCTTAGACGGTCCCTCGGGACGGGAAGCATACGGGATGGCGTTTAGTCCAGCCATCTCTTTCGTGGCCTGTCGCAACTCCGCCTGTTATGCTGTTTTGGCCCACAGTTTGTTGTTGTTAATTTATTTCCTTTGTATTGTTTAGTTTTATCATTGTTATTGTTTTGTCTTTTTGTTGTTAAAATGGCAATAAAAGCCAGAAAATGTTTCAGAATAGTTCGCGAGTTTTTGTTTGGTTTGTCTACGTGACTATTTTCATAGCAAATACTAAAATTGCGAACCGCTTTTGCCATTGTCACATTAATTTGACAGAGTTGCTCTAGATCTTGGTATTGACAGAGTTACTGTGACCAGAATCACCAAAGAAAGTATGGGGAAGAATAAGCTTTCTACTCCAAATAAAACTAAAGCATTGAATTCGCCTTGTCACTGTATTGACACTTTTAATGCCGCTGCAATCTCAATCAATGCATTTGTAATTATTTATATTGATTTGACCAGAGCTGCTTTTCTAGCACTAGTCACATTAATTTGTCAGTTATCATTTTAATCTGCAAGTTAGACTTTATGGACGCTATTAAATTTATTTAACAGCCACCGGAGACCTCTGAAGCCAGGACAAACCACACTGAATGGCACCTACTGGATGTGCTACCGCGCTTGCTGGACATCGTGATGATTCCTATCAAGCAGCAGATGATGACGCGACCGTGTGGCCAGCCGCACGACCACGGCGAGATCAAACAGAACGAGACACTCTCCGAGTTCTGCTGCAAGCTTACTGCCAGGATCGTGGCTGAGCTGTCGACCAGTACTACTAACCTTCGGGTGAGTTTCTTACATTTCGTCTTATAATATGGTGACATGCTGTTCCATGATGTATGGGAAATTGTTGGAGTTCGGCTGAAATCTTACCGTCAGAGTCGTTGCTGAACTGTCTACATATCAGTTTTCTGACATAATCCTTCTGTAAGAAGACTTATTACTCGAAGGTTGACATAATATATGTGTTTCCTAAGGTTTTAGTACTGTAGATCATGAAAAATCATACCTGACACATTCCAGCTATTGATGGACTACATAAAGCGGCGGGGCGGCGGCGGCGGCGGCGCGGCTTGTATGGAGTGCACCGCTCGTTGCCCGCTCCCGCGCCCCTGTTTTCCGAGAACTGGTCCATTTGATTGTACGCATAAAATCCTGCCGCTCCCGCGCTGCCCGCAAAATTCGAGGCTGAGGCCTAAAAACAAGAGAATTTCCTAATCTACATTATTTTTCCTTATCTATACTCTATCCACCAAAGAGCACTAGTCGTGGTTGGTGGATTATGGCCCGCTCAGAAGTCCCTGCTCAGAAAGGACACCTGACCCTGTAGACATAATAGACTTAATAAGCACAAGAATTTTCTTGTGTTTTGTTTTCTATAATAAACATAATAATAACTCATTACAGGAGAACTGCGACTCCAACACTGTCAAGAATCTAGTGACCCCATCCCGCTTCATGCGTATGAATCAAACTCGCTCCTGGAATACTGGTAACGGTAGCCCAGATGCGATCTGTTTCACGGTGGACCAGGCTGGGATCACGCTCGTTGGGGTCGTGGTGTACGGGGGTCCCGGCAACTACGACTACTCGTTAGAACTACTGCACGATGTACGGGTGAGTGTTTGATCACAGGTATACAATAGCTTTACAGTGAGGTCACAATCTCTTGGGTTACTGGCAGACACTTAGTGTAATTTATTTTATCACTACTGCTCTCAAAATACGGCGAGTAACATAATGCACGTGGATTCCGGCATATCCTGGAGTCATAAATTAAAAGAAATGTAACATGGAACCTGCGTTGGGCCCGCATGAGACGTCCTGTCCTTCTCAAAGAGATGAGGCTTGTGTCGCTCCAATGAGAAAAGCTTATCGGAAGAAAACGGCTTTCAGGGGAGAATGGAAAAAGAACATGTTTTACTCAGACTCACGTGGGATGACAGCAGGAAGAAAATGTTGTGTGCTTATACCGTGTAGTTCTCGAAGTCTTCTAACGATTATAACCATCTACTTTGTTGTCCTAGCTCCGTGCATCAGTGGACGAAGCTAACCCAACTCACTGCTGGGTGAGCGTGGAGGTCGTGCACGGGAGCTACGCCGCAGCCGAGCTGCAACACGACACCACAGAAATCAAGTTCGAACGGCCTATTCCTTTGAAGGTAAAGTTATTGGTGAGGTTCGTCAGAAAGGACAGTTAGTATTCGCAACCGGCGTGCTTGTATGACCAGGGGCCCTACTGTGACGTCTTAAAACAGTTCAAGCTTATTCCAGTGTGGAAAAGAGATGGCGCTAGACACCCTGTATAGTAGTTCTGTCACGTTTCCACACTTTAATATGATTTAGTTAGGACTGTTTAGAAGAAGCAGTCTTACCAAAAGGTATCGTATTACTCAGTATTAACTGAGTTGTGGAGCTCAGATTCAGTCGCTCTATTTAAAATTCTGGTATTCAGCTGCATCCAGTTCGACTGGTAGCCGACCCCAACATAGTTGGGAAAAGGCTAGGCAGATGATGATGATATGCAGAATAATAATAGGGAAAGAAGAGATGTATGGATTTATTATTCTAATGCAATATACCCACTTATTCCAATGTACAGGAGGATCTACGCTACGCCATACGTTTCTGCAACCACGGAGGCCGTACTTCGAACGGCGACTGCGGTCTGCCGTCAGTGATGGGACCTGACGGGACCACCTTCCGCTTCGCCTCGTGCTCGCTCAGCTTTAACGGCACCACGCAAGCGAGGGGACAGATACCCGCTCTTATTTATTATGGGTATGATTTTTTTTGTTGTTTTAAAAGTGTTATTAGGTGGCTTCCAATATGATTTTTTGGAGCCCCAACACAGGACATACACCACACCTTCTCTCTTGCCCGTCGTGACCAACTTATTGCACGTTCAAAGACTTAAACGAGGCAAACGAAAGAGCTGTCCAGGTTGCTACGTACTGTTCGAACAAAATTTGAGCTGTCGCCTCGAAAAGAAGAAGATATGATTTGTTCGTCGGAGTCTGGATTTGTGCCCCATTGATTGCAAAGTCTGGCCTCTTATTACATGGGATTTATAAATTACTGCAGGAATATGATGTGTAATTAGTGGTATTTACACCGCTGTTCGATATTTTAATTCTCATTGAAATTAAATGCGGGTGTGCTGGTGTCCTAATAGCTAAAATGAGTGTGGGTTAGTAATTTTTTTTTTAATGTTTTTTAACCACATGACCCAGTGTGTTTTACTGGGAAATGTAGTCGAAAAACGTACTCACTATGTCTCGGCAAACATTTCAGCAAGCAAGGAACTCCATAGTTAGTGGAATATACGCCAAACTAATAATGATGACCAACACCTGAGGAGGCTCTCGTTAGGCAGCTGGATCAAAGGCTTGATACAGGAAGCGGTACCTCTGGACACGGCTCGTATTTTTAGGAGGTTTTTTCTCTGAAGCCCTGACCGCCGGCGTAGCTTGGACCCGGTTCCCGATACCAAATTTTCAAAAATCCGGCTTCAATTTTTTTTTATATTTTTGAAAATTTGTGTAAAAGGAAATAATAAAAGTAATGTTTCCATTCTTTTTCAGGACATCAAAAACCCTATCAAACTCTGCGCAGTCAGCCGACAGTTTGCTTTGCTCGCTCCGCGCCATCACGCTCCGCACGGCCTACATCGTGATGGAGCGAGCAGCCGAGCTGTTCTGCAACCTTCGCAATGAGCTGACTGCTGAGGACTTGAGGAGAAATGCTTCAGTGTTGCAGGCTTCACCGGCTATCAATATTCTGATCCCGTATACACTGGCTAACTTGGATGGTGTTGATGATTCTAAGGTGAGGATTTAGCGTAGTGAGACTATAAAGTTGTATTTGTGATAGACCGCTGCGCCCGTGTGAGCCAGACCTACTCCCTAGTAGGTCTGGCTCACACGGGCGCAGCGGTGAATTTCTTCGTTTTTGGTAGGTTTTCTAGTTAGGGCCATGCCGATTTCTTCACGATATTTCATATATTACTTTTGAAAGCAATAATGATGAAATCATCGCTCTGAGGCGTTACCTCGCTCTGAGGCGTTACCTCGCTCTGAGGCGTTCCATAGCAACGGCGTGTTAATTGTCGTTCCATAGCAACGGCGTGTTAATTGTTTGTTTATAGCAATGTAAGTGCTGTATTTTCTTATGACGTTGTCACGTTCAAGTATCGCCAGTAAACCGACTTTACAGACAACCGATTTTTTTTTCACTAGGATTTCGGTCCGGTTGATGGCAATAACACGCTTTCTACTACATAGGGCTTAAATAACTGTCGAAATGTTGGTAATCTATTCCCTCTGCCCAACCCTCCGGGGATTACAGGCGTGAAATTGCGTTATGTTTAATTCCTCTCTATTCTGCATCTGGCCTTGGTTGATTAGTCCATTGAAATGTTACATTTAGCGTGCATTTCTTAGAGGACGCAATTTTTTTTTTAGATTTCATGGGGAATCAGTTTAAAGTAAAATCCAAGTTTGTGGGGTTGCAAGTGTTGCAACCCTTGTCCCACGGCCGCCATCTTGGAAAAAGGGGTGGTTCATATAGTTATTGTGATTTATCTGACGAACCATAGGTCTCACAACAAAAATGAGTTCCCAGTTTTTGTTGCAAATAAGATTATCTACAACTTTTGTTCAGTAACTTTTAGTCGTAGAACGAAAAATAGTTTTCGTTTCGCGACGCTGTAAAACCTTAACTAATGAATATAATTTAAAAAAAATCGTTATGAAAATTATTTCTTAAAACCCGGTTATATTGATCAATACAATTTTTTTACTATTCTAAAAAGTTTAATAGATTTTCGCTCATAACTTTTTTTATTTTTTGTTCTATGACAAAAAGTTACTGAATAAAAGTTGAAGATAATGTTATTGGCAACAAAAACTGGGAACTCATTTTTGTTGAGAGACCTATGGTTCGTCAGATAAATCACAAAAACCATTTGAACCACCCATTTTTCCAAGATGGCGGCCGTGGGACAAGGCTTGCAACCCCACAAACTTGGATTTTACTTTAAACTGACTCCCGGAAGATATATGTAAAAAAAAATGCGTCCTCTAAGAAATGCACGCTAAATGTAACATTTCAATGGACTAGATATTGAAAGTGAAATCTGATGTTGGTTTGTTACAGAGCGTCATCAAAGTCCTGGAGATGATTCACAAGCTCCTCCCTCACGTGGCTGCGATGAACCTGCTTGTTCCCAACGTGGAGGAGTGCACCACCACCACGGGACACTACTACACGTGGCTCGAGAGCGACCACCCTTACAAACAGGCTACCGTCACTAACATGAGGTAAGGAATACTCACTGTTAATTACTGATCATGTTTTACATGAATATTTGTTAAAATGATTGGGTCTAGATATACCCTGATCTTATTGGTAGATATAAAGAAAGGTCAGTTGTCTAGCACTCACAACAAGCGTGCGTAAGATGTATGAATTTCCCGTCGGGGCCGCGGATTTTTGTACTAGATTACGTGGCCTCGACGCAAGGGCAAAGAAGGAACATGGGTTCGGTTTTTAGTCAGTAGAAGTCTGACACTCCCCTTCGCTCTTCACAAAAAAAAAAAAAAGATGTATGAATTTGGGCGAGGCAATAGGAGTGAGTAAGAATCGTAGCAAGTGTTGTTCTGTTGTTTCTGCCTACCGCCATGGGAAAAAGACGTGAGTTTATTTATTTATTGGTTCAGCAACAATTGTTTACACAAGTTCTAAGCTAAATATTACATGCAAAAACGTAAATGAAACATTGCAACAACCACTTATAGGTAATCTCCGCATGCATAAAGAAGTTGTACAATTTATGATATTAATCTAATTTTAAGTATAGTTTTACATAGTTACATAACTAAAGAGTCTATAGGTCTAAATAATAAATTTATATAACAAAACAAGGTTGGTACTTAACATACACAATATTTCTACCCAAGCGAGATAATTGAAAGTTCCAATCTAATTTGCCCAAACTTTCAAAGTGCACTTTCAGAGTTTATCTATGTATGTATTCTTTTATTTTGAAAAATATACTGATAAGTATTTTACTTGTCTCTAGGGTCCTATTCCCAACAAGCGTATCCTGGATAGTCCTAGAAATGGACCCGCGCAGCATCACCAAGCAGCCGGAAGACACTCTCACTGTGTACGCCGTGGCCGGAACACCTAAACACCGATGTCATTGCGCCAATGAAGTCCGGGTTTCAGATCCGCCTTTCAGAAAGGTATATAAGGTAGAAAGTCGTTCATCACCCACGTCATTCATTAGTGCTAATGCCTATTAAGACATACTTACGAATCTTCTAGAGATAGACTCTGGATTTAGAGCCAATCCCTGTGTATATCTGTAGCGTCGAAGGCTAGTCGCCTTCGACGCGAGATATATTAAGGTGCATAAGTAAATAGTAATAGTACTTATATTGTGATTATAAATAGTATGTAATAACCGCGGTTCGGTTATAAATAACTAACTTTTTCCCACTTGTAACGAAATGTACTATTTTAATTTAGCTATTAGTTGACCAGGCAAACAACAACACAGTCGGACAAACCAATTTTTTATTGAAATATCTCTATAAAAGTAAGTGAGTATGATAAATTGAGGTAAATTCACAGCTACGCTAAGCCTGGGTGATGAATGCATTCAAACTACGCTCAGCTAACTTCATTCATTGTAGAATGCCTTTGACTCTTTAGAACCAGTTTAGTGGTTCCTATAATTTCCTAGTAGATTGGCTTTTCAACTATACTTAGCGAGACATTTGGAGCTATCCTCATATGCAAGGTAAAGTTAAAAGAAAATTTCTCAAGACTTTCGCAATTTTAATGAAGCTCCTGTAGATATTTGCCTTTTATAAGTACTTTTTTCTTGTTTTTTTGCTAATATGGCGTGCTCTTGACCTCGAATACGCCTGATGGACCGCAATGGATGAGGTCTATGTGCCCATGAGATGACTGTTCACTCTGTTTTTAAGGCTCTTGTTTTCTGGTCGTCCGGTGTCCGGAGATCCGATGTCTGAAGTAAAAAAATGGAAATCATTGGCATCTTTCTAAGGGGTTCTAATACTGTTCATACACTAATTGATTGCCCGGCTGGAAAGTTTAAAGTTTCCCTTCGTCTTTACTTTAGAAGACGTAAAATACGACACATATACCACGATTAATTTTGCCACTTACTGGGGTCAAGTAGGTCAGCGTCTACAGGGGATGTCCAAGCAGAGCATTTTGTCTTTACCCAACGTAAATTCATACATAGCTAGTGGTAACAAGATACAGATTCCAATATTCAATGCCGCGAAGAGCGCGATAGGTGTTGATGCCTTGGGGTGGATCTCTAAACATTGAAATATTTATCTTGTTACCTACTACATACGTATGAATTTATAAGGACAAAAAACTCTGCACTACCGTCCCCGGTATGTGTTGGCCATTACTTATCGTGAGCTGGCTCTAACTTTATAAGCCGTATCACCGATAAAAACGAAGACGAAGATATTTGTAGGGTGGGAACTTTTAAAGTGTCAAAGAAGTTTTTACCTCATATTTGGAAATATGCTAATAAATTCTAAGTTTGCCAGTATTTATTTAAACTCTAGGATACAAACAATATCATTAATTTTACTGTGTTTCCCTATAGCGCCTAGTGCAGCTGACGAATGAAGGCGAGATTGAAGAACTAGGCGAGGAAGCTGACACTGACGGTGTGTGCATGCACTATAACTGCACGTACGTTAGCGTGACGCCTCGACTGGCTAACGAGTAAGTACTACTGATACTGGTCCCACTGCTGGGCAAAGGCCTCTGTCCTTGATTTCCAGTTGTTTATTGTCCATTTTACGAATTTTAACGCAATATATATTATTTTCCTAGTATGATCTATTTGCCTGAATGGTCACAGACATAGTTAGAGCTTGTTCACGGAGTCGCGGGGCGTCGCGCGGCGCGTGCAGAAGGCTCGTCTCGTGCTTTTTTTATTAATTCACTGAGAGACGGCTTCACCGCAACAAACGCTGCATTTTAAACTAACGAGCGAAAACTCGCTTCTCGTAAAATCGACGATTGAAATCGTTAACATTTTCATACATTAAAAACGCAGTACGCGCCGCGCGACGCCCCGCCTGTACGTAAACACGCACTTACTGTTATGAAAGGTCCATTTTACGCTTTTTAACGCAATTCATATTATGATCTGCTAAAGTGGCCATTTAAGACGCCCTGTACAAGGCGACATAAAAAACACCTCAATAATATGCATGTTTTTGTTGTAGTCCCATAGACTGGCCACAGAAAGCACTGCTGGTACCAGGAAACGAAGTAATATTCTCTCTGGAAACGGCTACCGACTACCTGACTGAGTTCAATAACTCTCACAAGTAAGTTATTCCTTCATTTTAGAAAAGTGTTAATGCCGCTAAGTTCTAACATCCGTGTTGGGTATCGCGTATGACTTACGGGCCCTTATCTCTCAAAGTTCGGAGGCCTGTGTTTCAGCTGTGTTGATATTATAGACGTCATTTGAATAGGGATGTTTCCTAACTTATTCTTCTTTTCGAGTCGACAATTTAAATGTCCGACCAGTACGTAACAACCTGGATAGCTCTTTCGTTGTCTTTGAACGTGCAATAAGTTGGGCAGATTGTCGAAAAATATGGTTACGTGTTTTTTGTTTTATCAAACTAATAAAAAATGACGAAGATAATATTTATTGAAAAGTGACGTCACAAGCCCTCACTTATGATTTTTAACTCGTTTTGTCTTCGTTAATTAATTTGATAAAACAAAAAACTCATATTTCAATATTTTACGATAATCTAACTGCCGGACTAATGAGAATCATATTTTTTTTTGCTCAGGAAACTAGCCATATTTCGCGTGTTGGATGGTTCTGAAGATAACGGTTACCAGTGACCGTGTCGTGTAGGAACCCGTAACTTTAATGTATTTAGATTAAAAGCTTTATAAAATAACATATTGCCCCCTTTTCAGTGAGGACAATCGCTTCGGGTTCCGATGCTTATGCGTGGGGTACGAAGACACACCGCTGACCACTCAACGCATAGGCCTGGTGGCCCTTGAAATGGAACTGGTACATGCTGGCGCCGCCTACGCTACCTTACTCCTGGCTCCGGATATTGAGATCCCACCACTAAGTTTTTGTAAGTATACTTAATATAATCGTTTACGAATTTATTTGATGTGTTCTTCCGTCGCGTTTCCAGAACTTTTCGGCCCCATCGGCCATCCGTTCTGCAAGCAATGTGCCCTGCCCATTGCCACTTAAGTCTGGCGATTCTTCGGGCTATGTCGGTAACCTTGGTTCTTATGCGGATGTCCTCATTTCTGATTCGATCACGCAAGGAAACTCCGAGCATAGCCATCTCCATTGCCCTTTGTGTGACTTTGAGCTTTCTGATAAGGCCCATTATGAGCGACCACGTTTCGGTCCCGTATGTAATCACTGGCAACACACACTGGTCATAGACTTTCGTCTTGAGACACTGGGGTAAGTTAGACGAGAAGATACCGCGCAACTTCCCGAACGCTGGAATGGCGACCGCGAACCGGAAGACTTTGCGTTGGAAGGCCTCCCACTAGGTGGACCGATGACCTGGTCATACCTGAGGGAGGCCTATGTCCAGCAGTGGACGTCTTTTGGCTGAAATGATGATGATGGTGATGTTCTTCCGTACTTGTCTATTACTCGTCATCTCAGCAGTGACCCCCTTTTTAGCCATATCATCATTTACACCGTCTGCCTATCGTTTCTTAAGTCTTCCACTACTAGTATAACTTATCTATTATAGCATTAGATACTTCACCAAAAACTTGGCTTCTCATAGAAAATAAAATAAATAACGTTTTGATAGCTTCCGATAAATAAGTTTGATGGGCTACAACCTGTAGGTCATCAAACTAGTCACTTGGAGCGACTGCCTATCTGACCTCCACAACCTAGTTCTTACTAGGGAATACGGTACCTGGGTACTTAGTAAACAGGTTGGCAGACTTTGGAGCCACTGACTACCTGCAACGACTGTCAAAGTTCTACAAATGACAGCAGGGACCAGCAGCGTAACGTGCTATCCGAGCTACGGAGGGAACTCGTTATGTAATGATGGTCACCTATCCAAAAACCGACCTTGACTAGCACGGCTTAAACTTCAAAATCGACCCGTGTGGCTGCTATTATTAGCCACGTGTTCATCCTCTATGTAGTTTCTTAGAATTGAATTATATTATAATTTAATATCAACGGAGGTAATTTCAAATTCCATAAGGTATTTGCAACCTTCGGCTTAGCACCGAAGGTTCAAAATCAAACAGCACGCTGAATGTCTCTTAGGACATTTAACATATTATTCACTGCTGATATCGTATGCCGTCATAATGATCCCGTTTTAATAGCGGTTTGTTTTAGTTGATAATTTCGTGAATGAATGAATTATTCATCTGCGGTTAGGTCACTACCGCCAACCAGTTGAGTTTGTAACAAAAATAGATTCCATAGAGAAACACATTCATTTCAAAGTCATTAAAATAGTTACCAGTATTTAAGTTGCAATTTAAATGCAAAACATTTATATTGTTGTTGTTTTTTTTTGTTAATATGTTTGTGTGTCCTACTGCTGGACAAAGCTCCCCCCTTTCTCCTTCCAAACCTCTCCGTCTTGTGCAAAATCTGCCCATGTTCGCCCCGCAAACAAGTTTAGATCGTCACACCACTTTCGCCGCAGTCATTCAAAACATTTACTTTAATCAAATATAATAGCAGCTCTTGAATAAAATAGGGTATAGTTAGATAGACTGTTAAAAATTCACGAAAATGTGTGAAAAAAGTAATAAAATTGATGACCGCTTTGCAAGTGGTCAACCGCTATCAAGGTGTTACTGTGCATATAAAGTTGTAGACTACTGGCCCGTGTTGAAAAAATTATGGGTCATGTGAACCACCAGGTGACCTATCTAGAACGATGTAAGAGCATAAAATAATAAGATTCAGCACTATGCCGTCACTTGTAAGCTGTCCAACCGAGTGCAGGTGAGAATTCAAAAGTACAGGTAGACTGGGTACATTTTGGTCATATATTTTTGTACGGCATTCTTACCATCGATAGATCCATGAAAAATAATAAGAAAACGCGTAGTGCCGTAAAAAAATGTTGCGCCACAAAGAAGGAATTTTTATTTTATTTTCCGACAATTTCGAGGGTAAATTTGGTCATTTGATTTTGTACGGCATCAGTTTCATACTATTTCAATACTGCTTCTAATCCATTATTCCGCAACGCCGTACAAAAATCATGCGACAAGGGGAAATAATCGAGGGTTGTAACCCCCTCTCTTTCCGCTGGTTCAGGGGGTGATTTGAAAAAGTACGGCTTCGGTTCCAAAACATTATCTAGCACTCAAAAGTACTATTAAAAATTAAGCCGTCAAAAAATTATTGTTGATTCTAAATGTTTAACAATAATTATCTTAATTTCATCGTATCCTTGATTTTTAAAGCTGTAAAGTCATTTGATCCTGTACGGGAACTTTTTTTTTAACATGATATTGTAAAATACAATTGTTAAATAGTATTGCCGTTCAAAAGAAACTGTTCAAAAAAAAGTTATAGAGAAATACAAAAACTGAAATTTTGCAAATTATTGCAAAAGTTTAAATATCATAGATTAATGAAATATAGCAGTTTTCTAAATTGTATCCCTTGTTTTAAATAGTATTAACATAAATAAATTAGGAAAAAATGATGCCGTACATTTTAATGCAGACCATTATCTTTTAGGCTGATGAAAATGACGCTACCATTTTAAGGTTGCACAAGCCAGTCATTCTTCCATACAAACGTAGTATGGTGATTACTCCTGATATTATCAATCTGATACAGTACGGCATTAACATATTTTTGAAGAGAACAATTGAAAATATGAAAAAATCACTATGACGTCTAACTGAACTGAAACGGTGTGTATATTATATCCAAGAATTGAAACTGCCAATTCCAGTATCAACAGTTTTGTATACTTTTTGGTTTAATATATACCTACTTCAAACATTATTGATACATATATATAATTGATTTGTTTCATTGTAATGATGTGAATAAATAAAACAATCATTTTTTAGAAAAAAATCGATATATTTAATGACGATAATAAAAAACATGGTTTTTCTTTAAATTATTCAGTATCGGAATCAGCTGCTGAGTTGTTATCGGAATCAACGTCTTCATCGACGTCCGAATTATCTTCTCTATCATTTTCTGAAACATAAATATGTTTTTGTCAAAATCAAAGTCTTATGTACAGATTAAGGATGTAAAGATTTATTTATTTACCTATGACGTCATCATCTTCTTCGCCTGATTCCTCATCCGGTTCCGTTATGTCAAAGACTTTTTGGGGGCATTCCTCGCCGTGGAACCAGTCGAAATCGTACCGACCGTCATTGAGAATCCATCAACAACAAGGGGGAAACGACGTTGCTTCCAATTTCATAGTTGTCTTTTTGAAAGCTTCATTTCTGCTTTTCGGCGTATAAATCCTTTCGAATATGATACTTATGACTTGTAGGAAATTCAATTTTACAGCTCCCACATAAGATTTACTTTCAAAACAATTACTGATCTACTTAGGGATTGAAATGAGCTACACGACTAAGAGAAGTCTTATTTTTTTTTTTAAAAACGTTGCCCCACACTAGGAATTTCTCCTGTATCGTGGGTGCGTTCACAAACATAGAAAGTCACATACACAAATACCCAGACCCGAAACAACTATCTGCAGGCCATACAAATATTTGTTCCGTGCGGGGATCGAACCCGCGACACGCAGCGCAGCAGTCCAATCGCTTAGCCACTGCGCCAACCGTGCCGTCAAAAAAATTAACAAGGAACAGTTGACGTCAACTGTTCCTTGTTAATTATTTTAAGACTTACAGACTTATAGTTGCCTCAACCGAAAATGTGCGAGTACTTCTCAAAAATATGTTGTATTTTAGAATTATCAGTGACAACATGTCTATATTTTGGTATAAATCGATAGTATACAATTACAAACCCATATTTAACATAGTTTCTAACTAGGAACCTAGAATCACGAAAAGAGTATGAAAGTTAGTACAAATAAACTATCTAAATGCCGTATATAAAAATATCGTAATGAATTTCACCTTACATTTCGATATATGGATTTTATCTTTTTAATTTTCAGTTTTTTTCCCCTTTGGACCAACGAAAATGTACGGCATATGAAAAAATATTATCTATGCCTAAAATACTTTCAAAATAAATTAATTTTATGTTGTGTCAAATCACCCCCTGGACCAGCGGAAAGAGAGGGGGTTACAACCCTCGATTATTTCCCCTTCGCATGATTCGTCGCATGATTTTTGTACGGCGTTGCGGAATAATGGATTAGAAGCAGTATTGAAATAGTATGAAACTGATGCCGTACAAAATCAAATGACCAAATTTACCCTCGAAATTGTCGGAAAATAAAATAAAAATTCCTTCTTTGTGGCGCAACATTTTTTTACGGCACTACGCGTTTTCTTATTATTTTTCATGGATCTATCGATGGTAAGAATGCCGTACAAAAATATATGACCAAAATGTACCCAGTCTACCTGTACTTTTGAATTCTCACCTGCACTCGGTTGGACAGCTTACAAGTGACGGCATAGTGCTGAATCTTATTATTTTATGCTCCTATATCGTTCTAGATAGGTCACCTGGTGGTTCACATGACCCATAATTTTTTCAACACGGGCCAGTAGTCTATTGTGAAGCAATTTGTTTTAACGTGTCCTTGAAACTAACTAATGGCACCATTTTGTTCTTTCAATACAGTTTCCACGCGATTTCTGAAACACTAAATCCTATGATAATATGCCCTTTAATCAGAACATAAGATCTATTTTTGCGTAAGGACACAGCTGAATGCATTATAATATTATACTAGCTGCTGCCCGCGGCTTCGTCCGGGCGGATGTCGGTTACCGCGACCAAAAGTAATCCCTTCATCCCCCCTTTCAACCCCTTACAAACCTTTTTCGCGTTTATAAATAGCCTAAGTCCTTTGTCAGGCTCTAGACTATCTGTGTACCTTATTTCTTTTAAATCGGTTCAGTAGTTTTGTAGTGAAAGCGCGACAGACAGACAGACAGAGTTACCTCTTGGCCACAGCCAAGAGCGGCGTGGATTGCGGCGCGGTTTGAGACACGGCAAGCGGTGAGCGGCGAAAACAAATGGTAGACAACTTATGAAGTATGCCACAGCTAACGGCGACGCGCAGCGCGGCGCGACCTGCGGCGCGGGGAGAGACGCGCGGTTCACGGCGGCGACGGGCTGCGCAGTGTGCGAGTGAAACAAATGTACTAGCGAGTATCGAGGCGGCCACAGCTCAGAGCGGCGCGGGCGGTGGCATCGGTGGACGCATTCAGGCATCGCACGACCGAAACAAATAATTTTGTTTCTACCGCGCGTTTTTTTCGGGACATTTTAATAGTTTAGCCGTTCCCTAAATACGTCCACCGCTGACGCCGCCGTGGTCTAGCTGTGGCATACCACCGCAAATCACACTGCCCGCCGCGCCTCTCGCCTCACCGCGCCCCGCACCGCCAGAAACTGTGGCCAGGCCGTTAGGCCGCAAATTCGGAAAGGCGCCGCGTGCAGCGGGGAGTTGAATAGAATTCCATTCAACTCCCCGCTGCACGCTCTAAAAAACGCGTCTCCGAATTTGCGGCCTTACTTTCGCATTTATACTCGTATAATATTAGTAAGGATGATTTTCAAGTGTCTTGTGTAATGTTGGACGGGATGTATGTATGAATTCAAAACGTGTTCAACTTCTTTATTTTAAAGATTATACAAGCATCATATAACGTTCAAAATATTTCTAAACACATATAAATTCAAATCTAATGACCTCGGGATTAGGTAACAATTTCTAAAGAAGTCGTATCAAAACTGTGGTTATCAGATAAATGATTTATTTATCTGTAATGATATATTGTCCAAAACACAGCGACGGAAACCTTGGCCGTGGTCAGAATGTGTGGATGCAGGTGTGCGGAACCTATTGTTAGCTATTGAAGCATACTTACATCCTCTGTGGCATACTAATCAATTTTGCCGTTTATGTCCAAAACAGTAGTACAGTGTCTCAGTAGCAACTACGGAGTTTGGATTTGTGCTTGGTTGACGGTATTAAGCTCGCCCCCTATATACTGGACTTAAACAAAATGTGGGTTAATTTAGGTACACCTCTACTTAACCCTTCCGGGATTACAAGCGTGATGTTATGCAGACCCACATTTACAAGTTATTCTTTAACTATTCTGGACTCCTGACTATTGAGAAATACTAGACGGGAAAATCCAATTACACTATGTCCAACCTAGGAATCGAACCTATGACCTCATGATAAGCAATTACCCTTTTAGTTTTAAACGCGCACGGGACGTTCATCCTTAGCATAGTTAGACAATCACACAATGGACTATAATATATCTATGTTAAAGTATGTATTACCATACGTGGAAACGTTGGGGGTGGGTTCTTTCTATCTGTATTCTGTACTGTATGTATATGTACAGTCAGTGCCCAGCATTGCCTGACCCGTCAAATAAAGTTGGAGAGGGTTAGGTAATGCTGGCACTGACTGTAGCCTTTACTGTATTTTTCTAGCAATAATAAAGACTAAAATTGTCCCTTTTTGTCTAGCAACCATAGTGGATGTACAAGTCAACGCAATGATGGGCGGGGGCCCCATCGGCGTGGAGGGAGAACCTCCACAGGACGGGAGCGAGGCTCTGTTGCTGTCACGAGGACTGGAACTGTCCTCGCCCCCCTCAATACATCATGTTCTGGATGGACAGCCGTTGCTTCGGTGAGTTTTTTTAATCTAGAACTAGAGAAGGTGTGGCCATTTTTTTGGGGTATGGAAAATCATCAATGACTCTTCCCACTCTGGGCAGAGCGGAAGGGAGTGTCAGACTTCTACTGACTAAAAATCACCCAAGTTCCTTCTTAGCCCTTTATTTCGAGGCCGCGGTACGGTATCTCTTGCGAACAACCCGCAGCCCCGACGGGAGAAGGTGTTGCCTGGTGGAGCACGAACGCCTTGAAGAAGTTATAGGTATTGCGTATTGGAAACAAAGACAATATATTGAGAATTAAATGCAGGGAGGTTTTGATGCTATGAGCCTCACACAGAATTCCAATGTCCTTTATATCAAACTAGTGACCCGCCCCGGCTTCGCACAGGTGCAAAATAGTAGATTATTAGCCAAGGGCTGTAAGGCCCCGAGCTAACTACTCTGCTTTACATCTCGATTATGAGGTAAGAAGAAAAAAACCGGCATAATACAAGAATAAAGATTTCAATTATCTCTCTTTAGAACTTTCAGGCAAAATATTGTTAATTGCTGCTTCAGCTTCCATTTTCATTGAATCGGGAGTGCAGCTTATATCTTCATCACTTGCAGAACTCATGTTTTTTTCCTAATTAGCACGTAATTATAAAAAAATCCCAAAAACAAACAATATTTAAAGTAAAAGTTTTCTATTACCGCCTTTTTTCATCTCTTTTTATTTTATTTTTTTCAAGAACGAAATTGAGCTTCGCCGTTCGATATTTAAAATTGATGACTATTAAGCCTCCACCACACAGACGCGTTTCTGCGTCCCAACTCCCAATACCAAATGTTCTAAGAACTCATATCAACAGATATGAGTTCTTAGAACATTTGGTATTAAGACGCAGACACGAAAACGCAGAAACGCAAAAACGCTCCTGTGTGGGGGAGGCTTTATACTCATACGAAGACAAAGCTGAATAGCGAAGCGACCTCTTTTGTCATTTGGCTGAATGCATGATGTCTATTGCCAGTATGATGGTCAGATGTACGCGAACTTTTTGAAAGAGTGAAGTGTTTTTTTTTATTACTTACCGCTCTAGGGATTTTCTTGCTACATTATTACCCTAGAGCGCTAATTGGTCACCTACAGGCCCCATTTGGGGGTAATAAGGACCTACTTACCGAATAAGAGATGTAAAAGATATTAAAACCTTATTCTTGAATCACTCTATCTACTGAAAAAACCCGCAACAAAATCCGTTGCGTAGTTTTAAAGATCTAAGCATACATAGGGACAGACAGCGGTAGCGACTTTATTTTATGACTATAATTATAATTACTATCACTATGTAGTGACACCATAATTGTTTACCCTTACACGGTTATTTTACCTCCGAAAGCAGTAAAAAAAATCGGCCAAGTGCGAGTGGGACTCGCTCATGAAGGGTTCCGTACCATTATCTATAAAAACTGCAAAAAAAAAACATGTCTGTTGCATGGGAGCCCCCTAAATAAATATTAAATAATTATTTTATTGTTATTACCTAATTAAAAAAGAGCAAAAAAACGCGTTTGTTGTTTGGCAGCCCCCCTTAAATATTTATTTTATTTTGTTTTTAGTATTTTTTGTTATAGCGGCAACAGAAATACATAATTTTTGAAAATTTCAATTGTCTAGCTATCGCAGTTCTTACCGTTTTATCGCAGGTTTATACCATTATCACAACCGGTAGATTTCATAAGTAGTTGCACAATTACCTACAATCATGCATAAAACTTCCTGCATTTATATTAATTACAATCAACATAGTTGTAATTGTTTACAAACATAAACTGCAAGTATAAGTACAACGCGAGGAATGTTAGGCCGCTATTATTATATAAAACGGTTATGTTTTTGTTTCCAATACACGATACATACTTACGTATTATGTTTGAAGTTCGTGTCTGAAGAAATCAGCTAAAGAGAACGGCGATGAAGATTTTTCAGAAGTATGGAGGTGTTTTCAGTATAAGTTTAATTGCATAGGTATTCTTCTCACGTCCTTTGATATATTATTGGAAGCTAAAACACTAGAATGATGAAATGATTAAGTAACTAAATGAAAATATTCATAATGAATATTTATTCAAAAATTCAACCTCTATTTAGTGACATCTACAGGAAATGGCACCAGAAGATAAATATTTACATAAAAAATTAATTCAGTTTTGTTTCAATCATCAAGTTAATCTAGCGTTCAATCCGTAGAGACCAGATCAGCGCTTCATTGCAAACATTGTAAATTGGATCCACTATAAATATGTGCATGCTCCCATAATAGTCCCATTGTTAGGTACATTTCGACACCGACGGCACGGAATTCTCAGCGGTCTACGGTCAGCTCCTAAGGCAAGTATGTGATATGAAATATGTATGGCAACAGGTACCAGGAGTATCGTCGTAGCAGGACCGTAATTGTGCGTATTGTCATCGTTGTTCAAATAACTCGAGAACTATACAGGACGTATATACGGTGACCAGGTATTCAGTTCGTCATTCGGAACACCGCCATATCGAAATATTCAGAATGATGTCCAAAAGTTATGTTTGAACGGTATTATAACATACTTAGTTATATTTTTTTAAATTCTGACAACCAATTTTACCAGCTGTACTGGGTAATATGACACCATAGCACTTGGTCAGGTAAGCAGTCGCTCCATGTATACTTGTATTTATCTGCTTACGACCCAACATGGTTGAAAAAGCAAGGCAGATGATGATGATTTTAAAAAGAGTCACATCTATGTGCCGTACAGTGTCTCCTTGAATATGAAAGAAGCCGAGTCCCTTATCAGAAGGTACCTGACGAATTACTTGGTGTAGTTCAAACCAGCGCAACAATATCATAACTTTCAACAATTTTATTTTATTATTGCATTCGCTCTTTATACAAAGAAGTATTTGAGAGGTTTGTTTACCTTCACGAAGTCTTATATGGGCTCATTGTTATAACGGCCAATAAAGCAACCTTTGTGACGATAGAAAATTTATTTCTTCTCGACAATTGTTTAAAACCAGTAAAAGGCGCAATGTGTAAACAACGCCACCAGTAAACCATTTTGGCCTCTTATTCCTAGGCACTAGGGTTCCTAATAGATTAGCACCTGTTGGTCAAATGGCTATAGGTCGAGTCGTAAAATGTCAAAAACGTGCACAAGTCGCTGCATTTGGTTAATGCTTTTAGTAGGATAATACAATATTGCTAATAGAATAACCGCACCTATCGGTATAAAGTGGCTAAGTAAGTTAAGTCATTTAGAGAATGTGCATTATTGCTTTATTATGCGCTCAGATTATGCTCATAGAAAATGTCCTTAAGTACTGACTGACTGAAATAACATTTAAAAGAGTTTACATAGTGTTTGATTTATCAATCTTTTTACGATGGAAATAAATAAACTCGCAGTGTGTCTTTGTAATTTCATAATACAAAGACACACTTCAATTTACACATAGTTTTACTAAATGCAATAAATGAAAGTACGGTAACAACACCACTTATTTTTAAATAATATGTCTGTCTGTGTCTTACGGCTAATCCCCGTGCAACATGTAGTTTGCAATAAATAGGAGACTATGAGGAACTGCTCGCTCCACTAAATACAATACAACTATTGATTGTTCATTAAACATAAAACAACAACTATATCTAATGTATAAGCGGTCGCATATCAGCAATTACATTTACAGTACGTACCTATACAACAAAGCGTAGTATATGCGTTATTGTTCTGTTGTACACATACTGTCGTTTGCAAAACTACTAGAAGTAAGTTTACATCCAAGTTTTACGTTAACAAGTAGGTCGCCACAGCTCTGTAGTTCCACACAATTTTATAGTCACTTATATAGGTACTGTGTAGGTCATTTCGTCACGTTCGCGATGCAGTGCGTCATTATATACTAGCCTTAAAGTGTTTCTTTCGCAATATTCGCTAAACATTCGCACAGCTATCACTTGTCGCAGGTACATCATATCATCATCATCATCATCATTTTCTTGCCCATAACCCATTTCATTTGGGGTCGGCGCAGCATTTTTTTTCTTCGTAGGTACATCATAATAAAACACAAATAGTCGTCGTTGTACTTTTTATTAATCACAATAATTTAACGCTATCATTAACAAAAAGCTAAGTAGTATCATTTGCAACACCACATCGCGTAATACTGATATGTGTTAAACTAATGTTGGCACTTTTATATTGAGGGAGCGTCGCGGCGGATCTCTGATGCTGCCACAATTACGTTCAATAAACATGTTAGGGCCACGCGCACAACGCGTGTCAGGGGTCGTGACATTACAACCGTGCCGAGAAAACTCGTGTCAAATCCAGACCTGTATTGCAGTCCCTTTGGCAGACCTCTGAACCGTCATATAATTCACAGAGCGTCCGGTCTATGGAACCAGTCGTCTATTGTTTGTCTCCAAATACACAATGATGACAGAGATCATAGAGTATCTCACGACACAAAGGAATCATAAATCTGTAGTCAGAAGCTCTGCTCTCTCGACAACAATATGGAATTCCGTTTCCCTGTAAGTCTTTCCATCTGGCATGACTATTTGCACTTTCTTCTTCTTTTCATTTTCTCTTCTCACTATAAAGAATATGGCTATGGCTACTAGAACTAACACTATAATGACCCCTATCAACACGAATATCCAAAAGTTATGTTTGAACGGGCCGCATCTACTGTCTACGTAGGTCGGCAACGATACGTAGTAACCCTCCAGCTCATACCAGCACGTTACAGTACCACCTTGTTCTTTTAACACTTCCTTCCAGTTCTCAGCGAGTTCACAAGCACAAGATGTGTTTAGGTTTAAGCCGTCCACTCTTAAAGTCAGTCTCGTACGGTTGTACATTAGTGAAGACGGTGTCAAGTTAGTCACCGTGTTGTTGTCGATGAGCAACTCCTGCGGTCCCATGACCGACGCTATTTCCAAGTCCACAGTGAATCCAAAGAACGCACCCTTTCTTAAATTAGTTACTGTATTATTTCTAAATGTAATTGGTCCTCTCGTAACTATGTGAAATCCGTCTCCTTCCAACGTTTCTATGTAGTTACTCTCTATGAGGACCCTCTTTGGTGAATTGACAAGAAAAGTTAAACTATACAAATACTTAACAGTAACTCCTTCCATCCGGAACAGGTTGGTCACCTCCACGTCTGACAGAAACCTGCTCGGAAGCGTATTGATCCTGCCGCCGCGCAGTACAAAGTTCTCCACGGTGAATTTCTTGAAAGCTTGTATTTCGATGTTCTCGAAGACATTGTCAGACAACTCTATGTTGTTGACTCCTGACAGGCTGGAGAACGCGAATGGCTTCAAGAGCTTGATTCGACTGTTGCTGATGACGATATCGTTGACGCGTCCCTGTACGGCGTGAGAGGCGATCTCGTCTATCGTACTGTTGTTTATCAAGATCCGTAGTCCTGGGTTCATTTCGTTCCGATTGGAGAACGGAGACCAAGCTAGCGCTCGCTCGTTGATGACAACGTGATCCACATTTCTTAGTTCTATATTACGTAGTTGTATAAGATTTTGAACTGTGTCGGGCAGGAAGGTTACCCGAGAACAGTTATTGATAATGATTCCAGTAGCAGTAGATGGAACTCTGTAAGCTCCGTCTGGCCGCAGGGTCACCTCCTGCAACAAATACGAATAATGCTATTAAGATAACATTACTGGTCGTATGAAAGCCTCTGCTGGCTGGAGTTATAATGGCAAACCAGTAGAGTACCTTGAGAAGACAGAATAGACACAATATTAACATACGCAGGTAGTGATCACTATTTTATGTAAATTTTTATAAGATCATAAAGATGGTATGAGTCACTGTTGCTACATTAGATCATCTTGAAACATTCATGTTTGGCGATGACAAAAGTACTATTATGGGTGTTACGTACGTTATATTCTCTGGTGCATGTGCATATGACTCTGGTGAAGGCGTCGCAGCGACAGGCGTCCTCCTCGCAGACGGTCGGCGTGTTGGACTGCGCGAGGGAGCGCGCGTGGAGCGCCACGATCACCCACCACCACTTCGACCAGCGCATGCTGTTCTCACGTCACCATCTCACTCTGTTATTCACACACTGAAAACAATAAACACGTGTATTAGGCATTTATCATCACGAGTTCACTTTACCACAAATTATTCAGTTCACTAACATTCAGTTTTCCTCGTATTTTGTAAATCAAGTAATAGAGCAACGTATTCACGGGCTAACGAAGTCAATCTGAGTCAGCTAGGTATCGGTCGTTATCGTGACCGCTGTTATCAGATACGTGGAGGTAGGTACAGTAATGGTGCGACTTGTAAACGCAAAGATAACGGACAGTAATCAAACTGCAGATAGTTCTTGAAACTAGTAGTGGAATTGACGAATTATTTGTTGAATCAAGAGGTGTTGTTTGGAACGTCTTATAACAGCGTATTACAATACCTGACTGACCGGCAAGTTAAGTTCAATAATTGGAGTGAATGACGTACTTATGAATGTGTTTGGTATAAAACGATACTACTGTTTGTTGCTTTTAAACCTGTGCGTTAGGTACTCACACGTTACTCATCGCTGCGTAGGTACATGAATTTAGCAAGACTAACAGGGGAGATAGCGTTCCCGATATAATTTGATAACGCCTACATATGACATTGTGAGTTTAATTGCGCATTAAACGGCATCTGGAAGACAGTCATGAACATTTTATTGAAACGATAACGCGTCCATTCATTACGTCAGTCGATAGTCGATATTTTGAGCTCCCCCCCACACCTACTCTCACGTGGGATTTTGTAAAATGCGTAATTTAGTAAAAATGTGTAGGATTTTGCCATATTCATGTGGAGAAACATGTTTAATTTTAATCATAGTCTGTTAAACTCAGTTTTTGAATTAAAAATAGAAACACTTGATAATTGACGATCCCCTCCTCTCCTTCGTGAGATTGGGTGATATTGGTGACGCTTGAAATTTAAAAAAAAAAACTTATACGCTATTCCGAATCGAATAACACCTCCACCACCTCAATGACAAAAAAAATTGTACTGAAAAGTACTTGTTGACAAGACTAAAAGGAGAATAAATAAACTGGAATGAATGGAGGTCCAAACAATGAATGAAGCCTTGAAACCTGTTCATTACATAGGCTTCATAGATATCTATCGCCAATGCAATCTGTGACCTAGTTACTCGTACATTGAATTTAGATCAATTCAATTGTACGTATTCCTGGGGTTTAACATCTCGATATGTCGGGTATTTCAATTTTCAACTAATCTATCAAACGATACATTGTCCGAAAATGGGTAACAAAGCACTAAAGTACTCGTATGAACGAATGGAAAGTGATTTCAATGAAGATTCTAGATCATTCACGCTGTTTTAATTGTGGTTTAATTTATCTATTCCGGTTTCCAGTTCAATTAAAGATTTATGGGGAAAAAAACTGGCTAGTGATTTAATTTATTGTGTGTGTTAATTTGACATTTCACAATTCCTGTTTTGCCGACTGCTTAAAACTTTTTTCAAAGATTCTTTACGTATTTTTTTTAAAGACACCTTTCAACAGCTTTAAGACGGGTTTTGATGAAATGCTACGCCATATAGACCTGACTGTGCTTAGGAAATACTTTTTTAATCGGTGAACTACCGACTAGTAAATCAATATAGTTGAGAATTAGTGTTCTTCGTCGTGTCGATCATTCCATTTATTTAGTTGAGTCTAATTAGCTTTATTAGCGAGAACTCTCAACTTTGCCACCTCGACGACTGCGAATGCGGTTGGTGGTGGCTTTGGCCAGCTAGGTCAGGTACATGCGGAATTATGATAAAGCACCCACCGAGTTGAAAATACAAGTTTTAATGACATTCCGTACCATTTAATATCAAAATTTTAACGAACAAAATGAAATAAATTTCTATAGAACGTTATTTGAACTGGCGAAAATATCTAAAATGTAGTATGAAAAGTTCCTCTGTCTGTTTTAAACGGTACCAACACAAACACTAATTAAATCGGTGTGTTTTCACGTTTGCTCCAGTATCCCGGTACTTTCGATCGGCTGGCCGCGCCCTCGCACGGATTCGGTCGTGACTTTACTTAAATATAGCAAGAATGTACATCTATAAGGGCATTCCATCTTTAATGCGTCTGCTGGCTATGCTAATTACGATCTTCGACTCGTTTTTTTGCTTTAAAAGTGGCGGTGAATTAGGCGTAAGTATTAACTTAGTCACCAGGTCATCGGTCCACCTATCCACCTAGTGGGACCGATGACCTGGTGGACTAGGTGGACCGATGACCTGGTGAAGGTTGCGGGGATCCGCTGGATGCGAGACGCACGGGACCGGTCAATGTGGCGACACTTAGGGGAGGCCTATGTCCAGCAGTGGACGTCTTTCGGCTGAAATGATGATGATGATGATTAACTTAGTGTTCTTTAAAATAATATGTTGAGTGTCGCGTGTCTGCCTACGTTATTGAGCTTCAAAACAACTGCACCACGACTTAGCAAGTGACCCGTGCGTTTTCATGGAAATCACTGAAAGCTCACTAGGATTTCAGCGTAGCGTTTTTCCAAGAAAAATTTGCTTCAACTTCGTCTAAATAATTTTGTACTGAAAAGTGCGAATAGGCCAAACACTCAGCCTTATTGCTATATCCAGTAAGGTTCAAAAGGAGGCTCCCGTCTATGAGCGCATTAGTACTTAGTAACTTCTGTGGTGCTAATATTATGAATAATAGCTCTAGGTACGTTGACTATGAGTTGACCGTAATTTTCGTTCAAAATCGTCATAAACTCATCACCAGCTTAGTAATACGTTTAGGATTAATTTATTTGTTCTAATAATTATGTGAAGACTAAGTTGTGAAGCGAATCCGTGTAGGTACTTAGTTGTAAATATTTCAATACATATAGCAAACATCATGTATCCTATCATATGGTTACATTAACACTCATCGTGCTCAGAAACTAATCATAGTAAGTACATATAATAATTATATCAGTCTATCTATCTGCAATACACATGAGTGATCTGTGTTATGTATGTAGGTAATCAAACGTTGAATAGATCCTTGCCGAATATTAGGTGCGGACTATTAATCAAGCAAATAAACAAAACACCTCAGGCGGGTTTAATTAAGACATTGTAATTAGGAAATGAACCTGGATTCAAAATTATGATGATTATTGTTTTACAATATCTGATCATCCGTTGATAAAACCAATTCAAAGGATCCGGGGTTGATGACAATAGGCTCGCCCCCTGTTACATAATACTTAACTGACGAAATGTGGTTGTACTATTAGGTAGACCTCTGCTTAACCCTTCAGGATTACAGTCGTGGTAGTATGCGTGTTGGGCTCGCCCCTATTACATGGGAATTAAACCTATAACTGATGATAGACAGACGACAAAGGAACACTGTAAAGGTAGACACAGACGTCACAGTGTATCTCTGTCTGTTCCTGCCCTTATGCATGCAACAAGTTTGCCAACTACGCAGTGGATGAATTATGAATTTCTGATACAAGTAGTTTTTAACATTGTTTAGAGAATTTCTAAGAAAGATTCTTACCGAAAACTTCCATATTGCAAAGAACTTTCGATGTTTTGTAAAACCGTAAATCCGTGAGAACCAGGGTTCTAGTCCTATACAAATAAGTTGAAGTGTCTGTTTGGAATTTGAAAACAATTGCTTTATTTATACTTAATGCATGTGAAGGTCTATACTGTTCTTATATGAAAAAGAAACCCTAGAATTTGTTAAAAAATCCGATTCAAATACGGAAGCAATATATTTACAATAATTTCACGTGGAGAAAGTCGTTGGCAACAGTTAGTGAATTTTGATCATGGCGTCTCAATGTTCATTGCACCTTTGTTATCGCATGTTTCAGGCTTCGTATTAATCAATTGTGAAACCTGACCTCTGCATTGTTTAATAATGCTTCGCACCAAAGGTTTAAAGGAATTTTATAAGCTTCTCGAAGGACTGTATTAGTTTATAGTAGAAGTTAGTTCCTTTAATCCATCTTTAAATTGAAGAGTATAAATAAAGTAAGAATATTTCTAACTGCCCGCGACTTTGTCAGCGTGGCCTTCCACGGTAAATGGACTATCTAACACAAAACGATTTTTTCAATTCCAACTTCGCGTTCAACCAACCAACCAAACAAACAAACAAACTCTACAGTTATAATTAATATTAGTAAAGATAAAGCTATGTTACATGTATACATAGATAACATGACGACTGCATTTCTCTGATGGGAAGCATGTGGCCTAATAGTACACCTACGAGAGTATTTTTTACAGTCAGTTATTTCAAGCTCTAGGTAATTAATCAGTCAGACTGAAATACTAGACTGTCCTGCAACTGCTCCAATATAACGCCATTCCGACGTTATGCTTTTGATGGATATAGACGATATGTCAAAGGACTACTATACGTACACAGTATTCGTTATATAATAGCTGCATCCCAACTATTCTATATTTGTGTTATTAACACAAATATATGTATATATTATACTAGCTTTTGCCCGCGACTTCGTTCGCGTGGAATAGTAACTTCCGGCAGATTTTTGGTTTATCTCGCGAGAAAAAAAAAAAAAACTATCCTATGTCCTTTCTCAAGTTCCAAACTATGTCTGTACCAAATTTCACACAAATCGGTTCAGTAGTTTAGGCGTGAAGCAAAGACAGACAGACAAGTTACTTTCGCATTTATAATATTAGTTAGGATAGTAGGTATATATAGTATAGTATATATAGTATGGAAGTATGGATTTATATTATTCAAAGGTCATCCTAGACGTGATTATGAACTATGATTATAAATTACATGCTTCAGGAAATGTACTGCGCTGTATGTAAATACATTACAGTTATGTAACTGTAATGCATATACTGCGCATTATATAGTGCACATTGGAAAAGTAATGAAAATTAATTATTCTAATCAATAAATAATCGCAGAGGTTAAATAGGGCATATTTTTTTAATAAACAGGAAAGTTGACTCGTTTGTGTATGGTTAATATGGTTATCAGTTATGGCGCTAGCAGCATCGAAATTAGGGCAATCTACATTTTATTTTTTTACTCTAAAATCACATCAAATTTGAAAAATCCAAAACACTATCATGCTAGTAAGCTCAAGATCGCTGGCATTTAGTGTCGCCTTATGCCCACTCAAGCAAAGCCTTCGCTTACCGTACCTTTACGTGTATCAATCTATGACTACTACAATACCTGTAATAAACTGAAAAATCTGAACTTCAGCTTAAGGTGGTACCCTGAGCAAATAACCTTGAGCATTTGCTCCCTCTTTGCCGCACCCCACCTCTACAATACTTCGTAAACTATTACTTGCGCCACCTGGCGAACTTCATACGAATACAAGTAAAATTCACAGATCTAAGAAGTAATAGACATGGCATTCAAAGAAATATTTTTTTATGAAATGTTATTATGAATTCAGTTACTATACTCACGTCGATAAATAGGTAGGTACTTTCAACTTTTACAGTGATACAAATATTACGATTACGAAAATGAGCTCAAAATTAAAATCCAAGATGGCGCCGATGAAAATTTTTGGTTTATTCGTCATGGGTGTCGTTTTCATGGTTTTCGGGGTCGCTGATTACGAAAATGAGGTCAAAATGAAAATCCAAGATGGCGCCGACGAAAATTTTTGGCTTTTCCGTCATGGGTGTCGTTTTCATGGTTTTTAGGGTCGCTGATTACGAAAATGAGGTCAAAATGAAAATCCAAGATGGCACCGACGAAAATTTTTGATTTTTCCGTCATGGGTGTCGCTTTCATGGTTTTTGGGGTCGCTGATTACGAAAATGAGGTCAAAATAAAAATCCAAGATGGCGCCGACAAAAATTTTTGTTTTTCCGTCATGGGTATCGTTTTCATGGTTTTTGGGATCGCTGATTACGAAAATGAGGTCAAAATGAAAATTCAAAATGGCGGCCATGAAAATTTTTGGTTTTTCCGTCATGGGTGTCGTTTTCATGGTTTTAGGGGTCGCTGATTACGAAAATGAGGTCAAAATAAAAATCAAAGATGGCGCCGACGAAAATTTTTGGTTTTTCCGTCATGGGTGTCGTTTTCATAGTTTTTGGGGTCGCTGATTACGAAAATAAGCTCAAAATCAAAATCCAAGATGGCGCCGACGAAAATTTTGGTTTTTCGACTATATATATATATATATATAAAACGACAGCCATAACGGAAAAATCAAAAATTTACCTGGCCACCATCTTGGATTTTCATTTTGACCTCAAAAACCATGAAAACGACACCCGTGAAAGAAAAACCAAACATTTTCCTGACCGCCACCTAGGGTTTTCATTTTGACCTCTTTTCGTAATCAGCGACCCCAAAAACCATGAAAACGACACCCATGACGGAAAAACCTAAAATTTTCCTAGCCGCCATCTTGGATTTTCATTTTGACCTCATTTTCGTAATCAGCGACCCCAAAAACCATGAAAACGACACCCATGACGGAAAAACCTAAAATTTTCCTAGCCGCCATCTTGGATTTTCATTTTGACCTCATTTTCGTAATCAGCGTCCCCAAAAACCATGAAAACGACACCCATGACGGAAAAACCTAAAAAATCTTTACCGCCATCTTGGATTTTCATTTTGATCTCATTTTCGTAATCAGCGACCCCAAAAACCATGAAAACGACACCCATGACGGAAAAACCTAAAATTTTCCTAGCCGCCATCTTGGATTTTCATTTTGACCTCATTTTCGTAATCAGCGACCATAAAAACCATGAAAACGACACCCATGACGGAAAAACCAAAATTTTTCGTCGGCGTCATCTTGGATTTTCATTTTGACCTCATTTTCGTAATCAGCGACCATAAAAACCATGAAAACGACACCCATGACGGAAAAACCAAAATTTTTCGTCGGCGTCATCTTGGATTTTCATTTTGACCTCATTTTCGTAATCAGCGACCCCAAAAACCATGAAAACGACACCCATGACGGAAAAACCTAAAATTTTCCTAGCCGCCATCTTGGATTTTAATTTTGAGCTCATTTTCGTAATCGTGCCAATATTATTTTGTATCACAGTAAAAGTTGAAAGTACCTACCTATTTATCGACGTGAGTATAATAACTGAATTCATAATGACCAAAAGTATTTGGACGCACCAATAAATATTTCATAAAAAAATATTTCATTGAATGCCATATCTATTACTTGAAATTACTTCTTAGATCTGTTGATAATGTGACGTAAGCGAGCGAGCGCATGAGCCGACGCGGCGCGGTGACGAGCGACACGGGTTCCCCCTTCGAGGCCTGGCGGCATACTGAATGTCAATAGATACGGTTGCGAATACGCTCAGAATTTTGCATAAAAATCTTTATCTATCCAAATATCATAAACCCTCTATAATGCGTTCAAAAACCATAGGCAATGACCAGCATTACCAACCAGCAGAAATTAACAGAACTGTAATGAGCTCATAACCTACTGAAAACAGTAGGTTATGAGTTTAAATTTGGAACAGGTGTCAAATTCAAGTGAGTGTGCTATTCTAGTATCTACATTAAAACAGATACCTATCGATACGAAACCCCAATTCAGTATGATTTTAATTATAAATCGCATGACATTTTGATCTCGAGTGACACAAGAATAGTGACTTTGTTCGTTTGCCCCGTTTGCCTATGATTTAAAAAAAATGACAGATATCCGAAACGCCGCCATTTCGAGCTGTCATTTGTTCGTTAGCTTTTATTTCATTGAGTAGACAAATTTTCTGATAAGTTCTTTATTTCTGTCGAAAATGAGCGATAGTGACTCAGAAATTAACATGAACACTCCGCCAGATATCGTAAATGCAGCGACGAATGCAACTAATAACCTGTTTATTTTTTATTGCATTACACTGGGTAACAATGCTGGTCATTTCCCTATGGTTCCAGAGCCCATCATAGAGCCCTTATGATATTCGGGTAGATAAATTAGTGTATGCAACTATACATAATTAGGCATTACAACACTCGTGTGATGCTATTAAGAAACTCGCCTTCGGCTCGTTTCTTAAACCCACACTTGTGTTGTAATGCCCTTCATTATGCACAGTCGCATAAACTACTATTATAAAATCAAATTTTGGGTTTTTGAAAAAAAAAATCGTACCATAATGTTCATTATGAAATTGCTTATCCATTAGTGTAAAAACAAAATAAAAACAATTGTTAGTTTTGGAGAAGTAGCATGTTTTCAATAATTATTTCTCATTTCTGTGGTTTCGTTGTGAGGGGATTAATTAAATATTTTACTTAAAAAAGAAAAAAACAAAACGTACCATTTTGAAGGTAAGAGTATGTAGAAATTTAATGTATTTTTTGTTGGTTGATATATCTTTTTTTTTAAGAGTTATAGGCTCCAGAAAACTGCATAAAAAACGGCTAGAGCTACGTTTTGCTGGGGGACGCGCCTTAATGAATACTTATACACACACCGGCAATATTAGAGGCATTCAAAATAAAATATAAAAAACTTGTGTGTGATTCTTTTATGATTAAGAATCTACTCTTTTTCAATAACAATAAAGGTTATTTTGCCAATTAACGCTTCTGAGTGTTTTTGATAAGGTTTATGCAGTCAATGGTGGCGTGGTGGAGTTAACAGTGTATTGCATACAGAATTAGTGATTTTCCTGCAACATACGCAGGTGTAGGCCATAAAGCCTTTGAGTAGCTCCAAATCCTGGAGCATCTGCTAATACAAATGCAGTAATAATCTAATGGTAACATGAATACGAACTGGCTTTTATTACTGATAGGTAAACTAAAACTGTTACAATCCTTGTCTGCAAGTTGTCTTATCGGGCTTATTTTTTTGAAAATACAAATATATATGTTACATTTAAGTTTTATATTTTGGTGTAAATGCGTAGTTGGAAGTTCTTAAATATAATTATTACAGTAATGTTTTATGAGTTAAATAGCTTATGTCCGCGACTTTACTCACGGTCACGTGGTGTTTTATTGTCCCACAGAATCGTACTCATCATCATCAGCTTCCTGCCCTTATCCCATTATATTTGGGGTCGGCGCAACACGTTTCCCACAGAATCGTACTACAGGAATTTAAACAAACCAATAGGTACTTTAAATTTTCTCGAAACTGGCTTTACTCGAGATACTGCTTTTACGTTTAGCTCGGCAGTACGATATTTAACAACTTAGCAATAGTTTACTTGTCTAGGTATGATGGTTATGAAGTAACAACGCAAGCATTAAAGCTACTGCGATACAGTGCCCCGATTACGTCAGCCATAATTGTTACGAAAGCGCAGGAACATTATAGACCAGTGCCGAAGCCTTCAAAAATGGTAAAAACTGAAAAAAATTACAGTAGGATGAAACCCAATGGAAAAAGTAGAGAATATAACAAAAATTAAAGAAAAAATAAATTACGGTCGATCTGAGGTCGGGAAGTGGGGTGGGGGGGGGGTTTTAAGGGGGGAAAGCGGTTTATCTCGATTTCCGGCAAAACTACAAGTCCTATGGAAAAAAGTTAAATGGCAAAGTTGTAGAGAATAAAAAGATCTACAACTTTGACTTTGACACTTTTTTCACATAATCTCAAAATTTAGGTGAAAAATTAAAAAAAAAACCAAGTTTTGGTTTTTAATTTATATCTTTTTCAAAAAAGAAATTCTTTATACGAATTTTGTTGAAAACTTACCTTATTATGTCCCAAATACACTGTAATTTATTTAATTTAATAGTAGTTTATGCGACTGTGCATAATGAAGGGCATTACAACACAAGTGTGGGTTTAAGAAACGAGCCGAAGGCGAGTTTCTTAATAGCATCACACGAGTGTTGTAATGCCTAATTATGTATAGTTGCATACACTAATTTATCTACCCGAATATCATAAGGGCTCTATGATGGGCTCAGGAACCATAGGGAAATGACCAGCATTGTTACCAGTGTAATGCAATAAAAAATACTTAAACAGGTTATTAGTTGCATTCGTCGCTGCATTTACGATATCTGGCGGAGTGTTCATGTTAATTTCTGAGTCACTATCACTCATTTTCGACAGAAATAAAGAACCTATCAGAAAATTTGTCTACTCAATGAAAGGGAATAAAAAGCTAACGAACAAATGACAGCTCGAAATGGCGGCGTTTCGGATATCTGTCATTTTTTTAAATCAAGTTACTATTCTTGTGTCACTCGAAATCAAAATGTCGTGCGATTTATAATTAAAATCATACTGAATTGGGGTTTCGTATCGATAGGTATCTGTTTTAATGTAGATACTAGAATAGCACACTCACTTGAATTTGACACCTGTTCCAAATTTAAAACTCATAACCTACTGTTTTCAGTAGGTTATGAGCTCATTACAGTTCTGTTAATTTCTGCTAGTTGGTAATGCTGGTCATTGCCTATGGTTTTTGAACGCATTAGAGAGGGTTTATGATATTTGGGTAGATAAAATATTTATTTTTCACCTTATTATTGACTTAGTATCGAAAAATCAGCCATATTTTCAATCGCAAATTCTGACGTCAAAATATCAGCTTTTTTTAAAAAGTCGGTGGGCGTTGTGTTCCTTATAATCTCTACTTTCTGATGATGTATAAAAAATATACATTGCAATGGTTTTGACGACACGGTTGGCGCAGTGGCTAAGCGATTGGACTGCTGCGCTCGTGTCGCGGGTTCGATCCCCGCACGGAACAAGTATTTGTATGGCCTACAGATAGTTGTTTCGGGTCTGGGCGTGGTTGTGTATGTGAGTTTCAATGTTTGTAAACGCACCCACGATACAGGAGAAATTCCTAGTGTGGGGCAACGTTTATCTAAAAAAAAAAAAAAAATGGTAAATTTTCTCAGAAAAAGCAAAATCAGCTGCTACGAAATAACAGGTAGTAAGGGCCAAACCCTCCTAGCCCCTTCCCCACTTCTTTGCGAAATACCTTTTGATCCACGATATATAAATTATCCTAAAATAACAATAAATAGGCATAAAACAGCAATAAATACGCTTATAATTTCTTGTCTTATTTGGTAGTGGGTATTTATTTCGCAGCAGCTGATTTTGCATTTTCTGAGAATATTTACCATTGCAATGTATATTTTTATATATCATCAGAAAGTAGAAATTATAAGGAACACAACGCCCACCGACTTTTTAAAAAAAGCTGATATTTTGACGTCAGAATTTTCGATTGAAAATATGGCTGATTTTTCGATACTAAGTCAATAATAAGGTGAAAAAAAAATATTTTTAATCAAAAAAATTACAGTGTATTTAAAAAAAGAATTATTGAATGTCTAATGAAGCTTTGAAATTTTTCATCTCGGTAAATTGTTAATAAAAAAACGAAAATTAACATTTTTTTTAATTTTTCCAATGAGAGCCTATTTTAAGACCTTTGAGAAATAGCTCCACGAAAGGAAAAAAATCGTTTAATAATTATCGTACTTGCTATGTCAATGTTCATGCTATAAAAAACTGTTAATTAACTAATGAATAACTTATTGAAAATTCGCGATAAAAACTTTTGAACCACGGATTATTGTTTATTGATTCATTTTGCAGGCGCCTGAATTTTTTCAACTTTTAATTTTCATATTTAATAAGTTTAAATTATATTTATTCATGAAAGGTCCGAATGGAGCGTAGCTTGCGCAAGACGGAGTACCAGTTTTGGGGCGTATTTTCAACCCGATGGAAAAGTTATTAATATTGGTCCTACAATTCCGAAAGTTAGAACATTCTTTAGGAAATTTCCTCTTCTTTTTGAATCTTTTTTCGAATTTGAAATATTTTAATTAGGTTTTGAGATATTTGCAAAACACTAAACCCATTTTCAATTTTTTAGTTAATTGTTAATAACATTTGCAATTTTTGCAAGCGGAACTTCATTTTTTTCAAAAATCATCTGGATGCCATTCCGAATCGAATGACACCTCAATCATAATTTTCGGAGACTACTGAAAAAAGTTGATCAAAAAAGCACTTGTTGACTAGACTAAAACTACAAATCCTATGGAAAAAAAGTTAAATGGCAAAGTTGTAGAGAATAAAAAGATCTACAACTTTGATTTTAACACTTTTTTCACATAACCTCAAAATGTATGCGAAAAATTCAAATAACCAAGTTTCTGGTTTTTAATTTTTATCTTTTACAAAAAACATTTTTTTTTCCACAAAATTTTGTGAAAACTTACCTTTTTATGCCCTAAAAACAAATAAATTTTTACTTTATATTTTTTTTCATATTTTACTTATTGTCACAAAAACAGATATGATTTTACTTTTTTCAAATTAAAAAAAAAGTTGTAAAAAAACAAAATATTAAAAAAAAAGAATCATGTCTGTTTTTGTGACAATAAGTAAAATAAGAAAAAAAATATAAAGTAAAAATTTATTTGTTTTTAACAAATTGTTTATTATATAAACAATGAAAAATTTAATAAAACATTTTTTTTTATTTTTTTATTTATTTATTTATTTATTTACATTTAGTACAGCAAAAGCCATTAACACTAAATTAACTTATCCTTTTATTCGGTCTTCTCGCAAAACCACAAGCATTCTAACATTATCATCTTCCATTCATCAGCAAACAAATCCAATTCAGGGTTTGTCTCCACGAGCGCGTTGAGCATCGCTAGCATACGCGGTATAGGGGAGGTGGACCGAGCTACATTATATATGTATCGAAAAGAAAAAACAAATAAAGGTGGTTTAAAAAAAATATTTCCCTAATATTAATTAGAAGTGGGAGAAAATAATTGTTAATCAACAAATGCGTTTTTACGCAATAAATTTATTTTTTTAAGCAACGATTTTTTTAAAAAGAATCATAGTTATCATCAAAGATTATGTTATGAAAGAAATAATTAAATTATCTCATAAACAACGCATTTGTTTATAAAAATCAAAACAATTTCTAGGAAATAGGAAACACATTAAAAACCTCCGAAACCTCCGTTTTATTCAGTGCACCCATAAGCACATTGACTCTGCATCAAACCAACATACCATGTAATAACGAAATAGCAGGTGCAGGTCCGTAAACACCGAAAGCTATACTAAAGTAATCAATGCAAATTTCGCGGTCAGCTGTACCACTGTACCCACCGTTTGTTAGCGTACAGTATCGATCAACGCGTCCAAATTCTCAAAGCCTGCTCACGTGCTATCTTATAAGGTTGTAATGTGTGTTTGTGTATCGTTTTTCACTCAATTTGCACTCAAAACTGTAACAACACTGTTCCGTGGGTTTCTATGATCTGATCATCTACTTGATTATTCACTGATTACGTCATTCCTAAACCTGGTTGTTTTTTGCTGAATGAATTATATCTAGAACCCTAGTGACTTCACGTTTACCTCACTTTGATATTTGATACGCGATAAATGTAATACTATGGCTAGTTTATCGTACATCTTGCCTTTGGCCATTTAGAACGAGCAGTCGTTTAGTGGCTGCGAAGTACTTGCCCTAACCTAGGTGCTTCACCTGAGTTGCAGCTTTATTGCGAAGTGTATAAAATGTGTAAATTTATCAGCAGATAAAACGAAAAACAGCAGTGCGAGAGCAATAAAAAAATAACTGTCAACAGAGTGGTTTTTAAACCATGCACAAACTTAAAAAATGGCACGCTTCACAATTTTTTCACAATTGATGATGTTACTAAATGGAGCGGAGCACGTCCCTTCTAGTTTATTGAAAGCAAATAAACTGAATGCGGAACGCAAACTCGTACGCACGTACTGGACTGCAGGATGCAGAATTATGTTTAATAACTTCATAAATAATCTAGGCCGTTTAGCGACACGAAATTAACTACCATAAGCAGGGTTAACGTGTCAACTTTCCAATAAAACAATTGCTTTGACGATTCTTGTTAAAATAATCCTTTTAGATTCTAAATCAAATTCAAAGTCATCATTATAATATTAGGCTGAAAATGCAAGTTTTCGAACGTCAAGAATTGCATCAGATATTTCTCTAAAACGCTCGACCTTCGCAGTTTCCTATTATTGTCTAGGGAGGAGAAATGAAAAAACGACTCCCCCCCAGCAATACATTCGTCTCAGTTAGAACTCGTTTCTATACAAACAGTACCGATGATTGAGGAAGAATTTAAATTTTCTTTAAGGTCAAGATCACTCTCTTCATACCCAACTGTACAGTCTATCAGTATATAGCTAGCGTAATGTTCTTACCGTCTTAAGATTTTTACTTAAACCTAATTGCCTCCGGTGACCTCATCATCTTAAAGGTCAATTGCCTGATAGACATGTGACCTGATTTGGGTAATGATGGCATTAAAGTTGCTAGTTCTTGCTGAACATAATCCAATTAAATTTTAATTTGGAACCCTAAGAACAGACTATCACTGTTTTATAAATCTTTTTAGTTCTCTGGCAATACTTCTTTTACAGTCAAGTAATCAGTCCGTAACTTAATTTCTAGCTAATGCCCTAGCTAGAGAAAAATAATTTTCTTGTATAATCAAAACGGCTTACGACATTGACAGCTGATCAAACCTTTTTTGATGACATGTGCTGATCGCGTTCAGTTTCATTTGAATTTCAATGAATCGAATGAAGAACAGTTATTAATTACTCAAAAGTTTTGTTAAAGTTTGTTCCAAACCGATTGGCAACATAATTGCATCGACGTTCGAGTTAACAACTTGCTCTTCAACCACTCTCCTGCAGACATAAGATATTTTTATTACAATGCAGGTATGAGCAAAGAGTTTTATTGCGCGTGAATATTTGTATAACAGTGTCTTTATCGTCTGTCTGAACCGCCTTGTGACTTGTACTGGACAATGGGCGGGCTTGCAGGCTAAAGTGTCGAATGCCTCTCGGCTTGAATGAAATGGAGCACCCATTCAGTTGCAGGAAGCGAATACAAGACTAACCTCTTGCTTGCCCCTCTCGGCACCGTGACGTTAACATGGCACTGCCTTCTATTACAACATATTGAAAATTCTACATTTCTAAGATGTTGGTCTTGACATTTTTCCTGATGGTCTGTGAGCGATATAAATGCGCAGTTTATTAGTATTGTTTCAAGTCACGCACAACATACCACATCGGATTTATAGATTGAAACAGTGCACACGTAATTGCAATTTCTGGTCCGTGGCCGTCGCATACCGAATAAAAAGTACGAGAACTTCGAAATACGTTCGGAGTTCGGACTAGGGTTGCCATTGCCAACCCTACTACTTATATAATATAGTACTACTATTTTAAGGGATCAAATACTATATTTCTAAAAAAATTATATAGAGTCTGTCAAGCGAGTCTAGTCCCATGAAAAAGGCGGCAAATTCAAAAATCACTGATATAAAACACTGATATAGCACGCTGAAAACTTATTGATACTTGAATTTTAAAGTAAAAGGGTTGTGGACTCGACTCGCTTGACAGACTTCTATCAATAAGTTTTCAGCGTGCTATATCAGTGTTTTATATCAGTGATTTTTGAATTTGCCGCCTTTTTCATGGGACTAGACTCGCTTGTCAGACTCTAGTAAGTAGGCGAAACTACTATATTTTGCGTAAAGCGGAACGCAGCCATTGTACCTACTTGCTGACCAAAAGTTTTCTGCAAAATCAACTGTTGAAAAGAGGCAATAAATTTTTCTCTTACCGCCTTATTAATAAATAAATAATAAAAATAGTTAAACCTGGTTAACTTAGGCTTGGTTTATCTCGCATGCCGTCACTTTCTTTTGAATATTTTTGTAGTGAGACGGCATGCGAGATAAACCAAGTCTAAGTTAAACCAGGTTTAACAATTTTTATTAATAAGGCGGTTAGGGTTTATGCGACACGACAAGGTAGCCCGCGAAATTCGACAATCCTCATAGTCAATTTTGAGGATTGTATAAATTGAGACGGGTGTATTCGGACGGACATTTCTAGTGTTACAAATTCAACACTGTCTCGGGGAAAAGATCAACACTAAAAAGATTAAATCACGGACCACAGCAGTCAGTTTGACTTTATTGAATTAAGCCCTAATTGAGCATTTCCCGGCTCAAATGTAGTTAGTTGCATACGTGATACCTTCGAGGCCGCAGTCCAGTAGTTGAACAATAATATTCCCTTATTTATTTGTCTAACACTCTTCAACTGTGTGAGATAAAAGGAATTTATAATATTTTCTTTATACCACTTCCAATTGTACTTGGAGGCTGGCCGTAATTCTTATTACTACAGGTACAATATTCTATTGCCTATAGGAATAGACTATCATGCCAATAATATAACCCATGCTGGTTGTTTGGTGGGCACCCAAATAAAAAGGTGTTAAAGTTACTGAGTGATAAAGTGGTACCTACCTACTTAAGTTCAATAAAGTCCTGTGTTAGTCGTCGGTGGCCGTTGACAATATCGACAGTTCTCAAAACTCGGTCTCAGTTTGTTTACGTTTAACAGCACTCTATGGGACACGGGATGGGTCGGCACTTTCGCCGCCGCGACGTGCTTATGTTATGCTTATAATGTACTCGTTCCATGAACCACTCATAGAATGTGGCTCTATGTATTAATCTGATAAGACATGACGCATGCGAAATGTTAGTAGGTATGTCGCAGCTTTCGGTACTTACATATATTTTATCCATGCAGGCCTGAATGTTATGGACGAGATGAAATAGTTTGTTTCGATTAAAATTTTGAACATGCACTTTAAAAATGTTGACAGCTTAATTTACTCGCGCGAAACTGAACGTCAGCTTTAAAATAAGAACATCCCTTTCTCCAAAATGACCGGTTAAAAAACAGTACGAATTCTTTATGTCTCACACGCAGGTCGCAGATGAGTCAGACATTTTAGATGTAGCCAACAGAAACATTAATAAAATACACGTTAGGTACAAGTAAAGATAATTCGTTCGCATACACATGATAGATGAATCAATTTGCACCGCTTGTGTTTCCGTGTGTTCATACACTTCAGTACTACTGACTGACGCTCAACTACTCTTCATACTCAATGGCCACGTGTTTCCGAAACTTTGATCTCGAGCCAACTCTAATAACCAACATTTGGACGTTAAAAAATCAATAATAGTACCCACCTCATGACCGCAGTTCAGTGATTAGCTCGAACAACTGATTGGTAGGTAAACAAAACGCAGAATCACTGTTGCACACACACGGCAAACATTTCGACAATTATTGCAGGTTTAAATGATGATCTGGAACTATTACGTGTCACTTGTCCAGTAAATGACGCTATAATTCAGATATTAAAATGAATAAATAAGGTGGTATGCGCAACGTAGCGCGCGTCAGCTACGCTCAGTTCCCGCGCAGGCGACTGATACGAGACTTGAAGTGAGCCGACCGAGAGGTGCGCAAGCGCCTGCGCGGTTGGCGTGACCTTCGCTCTAGGTACGCGCCTTTAATTCACAGTGTGCTATAATAACGTCTTTGAATAACGCACTTGTTTGCAAAAAAATGTAAATTCGGATAATTTTAAGATATCGCACGATTGTAGTAACAACTGTATTAACAGCTGTCAACTGACTGCCACATCAACATCACATCCACATCAACGGACAAATTAATCTTCAACAATGTTGCATCATTCAAATCAAGCTTGATTTTTAATGAGAATATATACAAAACGGGGAAGAACACAACTTCAGGGTGATTCTTATTGCCGCCCAGCAAGAAAAATACTTTTGTAATTTTAGGACTGGGTTTCTCCTAAAGTTAAGCGACCACCAGAGTAGTGGCAAAAATACATATTCTAATCGCTATTTAATGACTTAATCGGATCATACAGTTTACCAAAAGCAGACAAAACGGTGACATTGGTGACTAGAAGTCGCTGTCATAATTTTAACCTGACACTGAATGGTACCTGGCACCAAGCAACGCTCCAAATAGGTGTCGTAATTCGTAACTTTTGAGAATTTCACTTTCCCCATGTGAGCGGTATTAATCTTATGATTTGCTTATCACTTTTGGTTAACCAGCTTACTGATAAATATATTTTGGAATTGATTGGAGCTACTGTAGGTGCCAACCCGTAATCTTGGGTATTCTGTAACGACTTAATTCGAATGCCATCTCTACAGTCTAACATGAGAAAGAATTACATTTTAAAATCAGTTCTTTTCTTAAAAGTGATCTTGAAGAATACGTCTTTTGTAAAAAAAGGTGCATCAAAACGTTTAGAAGAAATAATCCCAGTTCTGCTTAAACTGGCTTTGAAAGTACAAGACTTGCTAATAGTTAATTAAGACTTAAGTAAATAAAAAGGTTTTACCGCGCTATGGTTTAAAGGGAAGTGCGAACTATCGTTCGCACTTCCCGTTACTGGTCGGATTCAATTAGTTCAAGATTAGTTTTTTTAAGTGAGTACATAATTACATATTTTAATTCTTTGATCGTACAGCCAGATTTGTCAATGTTATGGTACATGAGAATTAAAGTTGATCTACTAGAAGTATTGTCACTTTTCACTATCCATCGCTGAATTTATTTTACAATACACTTCCTCGAAAATGGGCTCTTATCCTCGTGTTTAATTTTAGAGAGAATTTTAAGATCAAGAATTTTAAGAGAAGATAATTTTAGAGAATTTTAAGATCTACAACTTTGGGCTGAGGTTTTTTTTGATAAAACTTACCGTTTTCGAGAAAAAATCAAAAATCCTCAAATTTTGACTTTTGACCCCGAATAACTTTTGTAGCACACATAGGATCGATGGGGATTTTTAAGACTTTGTTTGTAATGGTAGCTCGCCACCAATATTTAGCTCTGTGGGAATTATTGTTATTTGACCACTACTTTTATGTCTAAGTTGGCCGGACTAAATTGTATTTAATCGATAATCTAACGACGGACTGACTAAACAGAATCATTTTTTTAGTCAGGAAAAATCTCTATTATTTGCTTTATGAATGACTAGCGGACGTCCCGCGGTTTCACCCGCGTAGATCCCGTTCCCGTGGGAATACAGGGATAAAAAGCCTATGACACTCAGCAATAATGTGGCTTTCTATTGGTGAAAGAATTTTTAAAATCGGTTCAGTAGATCCCGAGATTACCCCTTACAATTTAACAAATATATACAAACACACAAACTTTACTTCTTTATAATATTAGTATTAGTATAGACAAAGAGAGGACAAAGTTATCCAACTAGTAGGTATCAAAATGTAGTTTTGAGTAATTTGTGGGTACATGGGGTACTGCCATACTGGCTGTAATGTGACGCTTGTTAAAACGGCCTCGGCTTTTGTGGCTTTATATTCGACCCTAACTATTTGGTTACATGTATTTTCATGTGTATTAATAGACCCTTACACTACCTGTGTAATGTTTTTCGTCAATTGGTCGGTTTAGGCTGTTCATGTCTTTGTCCAAAAATCTACAATCCTAACGGTCATTTATTAATATTTGTACTAAATTATGTCGTGTTTGTGCGTGGCGCCAACTTCTAACAAACATAGGACTTCCCCGAAAGTATTATTTATTTTAATAACAGGAAGTGGTTAATGTGTTGTGTAATGAATGATCTACCAACCCGCACTGGGCCCGCTTGCTGGATTATAGATAGTTCATCCCTTTCCTAGAGAGGAGGCCTAAGTCCCTGCAGTGAGAACATTATAAGCTGATGATGATGATGAGTTTGACGACACATAGTACTGAGGAAAATAGACAGTATTATTTTGTTGTAAACACCGTTCTGCGGTAAACCAGCACAAAGCTGCAGTATTTTCACAAACATGCCGTCAACTGCACGTTGGAAAGCCGCCACGTGTAGAGCGGCGTTTTCCCAGAATACCTGTATAAGCCTTAAAATACGGAGTGACTCGCTAAGACCTGTATCAACATAGTTGAAGACTAAGAATATTATGGTTTTAATTTTACCCGAGTTTTAAAACCTCACCTATGTATAGTGAGACTAAATTCAAAATTAAATAGGTTTCTCAATTGGTCGGAAACGTAGGAATTGGTGGACCAAGAGAGCCAGAGCCTTATATTTGAACAGTGTTCCTAAAGTTCTTTGTAGCGACTGCTTTGATCATTTATTTATCGAAAGTATCCAGCAAATAGCTTTTAACACAGACTGAATTTAAATGAAGCTGCGTTGTGTTTGATTACAACGAATTCAGTGTTTAAACTAAAATTTATACCGTTAATTAATTTAAACTCGTGTGAGTAGTTCCTTTGTGCGCAACAGTTTAACAATGGCGTTGTATTGGTATGGTACCTATACGAGACCAAACGCCAGTTTCAATGGCATTCGAACTCGGCAATTAACAAAATACACTGAGAAAAATAAATGATAGTATGTATCAAGAATGTGTCTCCGTCATTCATGTAACTTATTTATATAGGAACGCACAAAGGTGTACGATTACAGTAATAAAGTACATTGAGTTGTCCGTAGTAAGATTACTTTTATGGATGTCGCTATGATTTTTGTAGATTTTATTAAGAACTTGTTTACTTTTTTGGCCAGTCGCAAAGCGTAAATAAGTAGAAAAATAGTCGCTTTATCAATTTTCTTGATTAATTTGAATAAATAACTTGACTGATATTAACATGCCCTTTATCAAAGCGTTTAGCTCTCTTGTTTATGCTAACTATGGCAGTTGTTGCGTTTAAAAAGCACTTGACCAATGTATAAAAGTCACTTGATTGATTTCAACATCTTCGCTGATAGATTAAATCAATACAATTGTAAGTTTTAAAATGAAATATACTTATGACGATAGGCGATTTGTTTGATAGTATCATGTCAGATGATAAATTTTATAATGACAATGAATTGATTGATGTAAGTACATCTTTGTACAGATCATGTAGCTTATTAAAGTTAAGTAATTAAAAGTGTTGATCTAATTAAGTACTTCTTTGTTGTGCTTAAGTTGTATGTTTGTTGCTATTAAGCTGTATGTTTGTTGCTAATAAGTTGTGTTTGTTGCTATAAAGTTGTATATTTGTTGCTAATAAGTTGTATGTTTGTTGCTATTAAGTTGTATGTTTGTTGCTAATAAGTTGTGTGTTGGTTGCTATTAAGTTGTATGTTTGTTGCTAATAAATTGTATGTGTGTTGCTATTAAGTTGTATGTTTGTTGCTATTAAGTTGTATGTTTTTCGCTATTGAGTTGTTTGTTTAGGCTCAATTTACACCGCCGCAGAATGGCAGCGAAGCGACTTTTTGCAACGAAATTCTACATAGCATAATGAACTTTATGTCAATTGGTTAACGTACAAATTACGTACGTTACACAAGGTTCATAATGCTATAAGCAAATTCGTTGCAAAAAATCGATTCGATTTCAGTGTAAATTGAGCCTTAACAAACTCAAAAGCAACAAACAAACAACTTAATAGTAACAGAAGACATACAACTTAAACGCAAAAAAAAACAAACAATAGCAACAAATATACAACTTAAACGTAATAAAGATAGTTTGAAATATTCTTAAGTGTTACTGAAATAAAATAATCAAGTAACTCATTTATTTTTATTCAAAACAGCAAGTTAAATAATCAACATAAAATGAACGAAATCTTTGAGTTAGGGGACAAGCATCAAATAACTCTCTCATCTGGGATATGTTTCACATACGCTTCGCGACTCTCTGACTTTGATGGTCTCCATTTGCTTTCTTTACCTCCCTTTTTTTTCTTAGCTGCTGGTGGAGCAGATTCTGTTCCAGAACTAGTAGGCAGCACCACAATACTTGGCGTTATAAGTTCCGTTAGGGATAATATAGCTGCAAGGTTTCTATTTTCTTCAGTGTCACCTGAAAAAAAAAAAGACGGGTTGCACTCCGGGAGTGCCGGCAGAAGTGAAAACTTGATTATTAACGTTGAGCATGTTTGATATTTTGGAATGGTTAGGGAATAATTTTGCACCAATTGCTTTAACAGTATAAAAGTACTATCATTTATGTGGTAGAATACAATATTGATTTATTGCGCTATCGTACACAAACATGACAATTTATATTACATTAAAAATTTAACACTTTAAAACTATTACAATTATTTTACATTAAAAAGTTTATCTCTCCGAAAAATCAACTTTCATCCATAATTTCAACGACTTTTTCACCATCATCATTACCAGAACTATCATCGCCAATCTCTAAAACTGATACGATAGGTTTATGGTAGCTGAAGTAAGAAACGAACAGTTTTGATTCGAACCTATTTAAATGTCTAATAAAGACCGCATCAATAGTAGTTTTGTATTTCGTTGTGCTAAGATTGCGATCATTCGACATAGTTAAACCAAATTCATTATTTAAAAATTCAATTATTCCGCCATAACTATGCTAACCCATTTATTTTGTCTTTCCCTGTCCTCCGATCGGAACTCCGATTGGTAGGAGGAGCGGGAATATTTTTTCCCATGCCTCCGATTAAGCATCATAAAAACATTGTACAGTCTAGTTCAAAATAAATTATTTTTGTATTTTATTGACTGTACAGTCGACATCGTTAACGTTCAGGGTCAAAATGTCCAACTCCCACACGACTAGTCTAAGATCGATAGTTTCCGAGATATAGCCGTTTCAATTTTGACAGCTGTCATCCGAAATGTAGATCTCATTGAGATCTATCACTTGTCCCTACACACAACTAGTCTAAGATCGATAGTTTCCGAGATATAGCCGTTTCAATTTTGACAGCTGTCATCCGAAATGTAGATCTCATTGAGATCTATCACTTGTCCCTACACACAACTAGTCTAAGGTCGATAGTTTCCGAGATATAGCTGTTTCAATTTTGACAGCTGTCATCCGAAATGTAGATCTCATTGAGACCTATCACTTGTCCCTACACACAACTAGTCTAAGGTCGATAGTTTCCGAGATATAGCCGTTTCAATTTTGACAGCTGTCATCTGAAATGTAGATCTCATTGAGACCTATCACTTGTCCCTACACACAACTAGTCTAAGGTCGATAGTTTCCGAGATATAGCCGTTTCAATTTTGACAGCTGTCATCCGAAATGTAGATCTCATTGAGACCTATCACTTGTCCCTACACACAACTAGTCTTAGGTCGATAGTTTCCGAGATATAGCCGTTTCAATTTTGACAGCTGTCATCCGAAATGTAGATCTCATTGAGATCTATCACTTGTCCCTACACACAACTAGTCTAAGATCGATAGTTTCCGAGATATAGCCGTTTCAATTTTGACAGCTGTCATCCGAAATGTAGATCTCATTGAGATCTATCACTTGTCCCTACACACAACTAGTCTAAGATCGATAGTTTCCGAGATATAGCCGTTTCAATTTTGACAGCTGTCATCCGAAATGTAGATCTCATTGAGATCTATCACTTGTCCCTACACACAACTAGTCTAAGGTCGATAGTTTCCGAGATATAGCTGTTTCAATTTTGACAGCTGTCATCCGAAATGTAGATCTCATTGAGACCTATCACTTGTCCCTACACACAACTAGTCTAAGGTCGATAGTTTCCGAGATATAGCTGTTTCAATTTTGACAGCTGTCATCCGAAATGTAGATCTCATTGAGACCTATCACTTGTCCCTACACACAACTAGTCTAAGGTCGATAGTTTCCGAGATATAGCCGTTTCAATTTTGACAGCTGTCATCTGAAATGTAGATCTCATTGAGACCTATCACTTGTCCCTACACACAACTAGTCTAAGGTCGATAGTTTCCGAGATATAGCCGTTTCAATTTTGACAGCTGTCATCCGAAATGTAGATCTCATTGAGACCTATCAATTGTCCCTACACACAACTAGTCTAAGGTCGATAGTTTCCGAGATATAGCTGTTTCAATTTTGACAGCTGTCATCATTATTATTATTATTATTATTTCCTTTATTCATTTTTTAACATATTAAATACATTTTTAAATATTTATTACAAAAAAGCATATAAAAAACATTTAAAAATATAAAAAATAGTAGCCCACCGGCATTAGGAACAGGGTCCGAGCTACCGGTGGTCAGGGCTCTTGAGAGAGGAACCTCCTGACAATGCGCGCCGTGTCTAGAAGTACTGCCTTCTGAATCAAGCCTTTGATCCAGCTACCAAGCGAGAGCCTCCTTAGATGTTCGTCGAGGCTCTTGGCTATTAAGCCATTGGCAGACACGACTATCGGCACAATGACTGCTGAATTCACGTGCCACATGTCGACAACCTCGCGAGCCAGATCTAGATACTTGAATTGCTTATCTTTCTCCGCTCTCACGAGGTTCTCGTCATGCGGGACTGTTATATCAACAATCATTGCGCGACGCTCCGATCGATCTATCACCACAATGTCAGGCTTATTGGCAACAATAGTCCTGTCAGTGACGATAGGTCGATCCCAATACAACGAGATATTACCATTTTCGAGAACTGGGTCGGGCACATATTTATAGTATGGCACTTCTGTTTCTACAAGGTTGTATTTCAGAGCAAGTTGTTGGTGGATAATCCTGGCAACGAGGTTGTGTCTATGCAAATATTCTCCATTAGCCAGACGAGAACACCCAGAAATAATGTGTCGGATCGATTCTCCAAGACGGTGGCATGCCCGACATATGTCAACCGTGCCATCCTTCACAATATATTTCCGGTAGTTGTTCGTCATCATAACTTCGTCCATTATTGCACAGACAAAACCTTCGGTTTCCCCGAAAAGGTCACCGAAACGCAGCCAGGATACGGACGCTAAGAAGTCTACATCGGGCCCATGTAGGGCCCGGTAAAAGCGTCCGTGCAGCTCCTTGCTCTGCCATACCTCCTTGCGGTCATTAGTGTCTAATACTTTAGGTTTGCGCCAGTTCCCGTTAGCCAAGGAGAGCGGGGTAAGGCCCTTGTCCACTGAGACCACATCTCGGTGCATCCCCACGTCGGCTTCTAGGAAGTATTCCCTGAGACTGTATACTTCACGGTTGTGTAGGGTCTTAGCGTTTAAGAAACCACGACCTCCACACTTCCGCGGGATATACAGCCTCATCACCGACGACCGTGGGTGATGCATTCGATTTGCGGTCAATAGTGAGCGGACCCTCCTATCCAGGGCATCAAGTTCTGTCTGAGTCCATTTGAGTATGCCGAAAGAATACATCAAAACCGGCATGACCCAACTGTTGAAGGCGCGCACCTTGTTTCCGCCTGACAAAAGACTGCTCAGCACCTTGTTCAGGCGGCCAAAGAAGCGCTCCTTCAACAATTGTTTCATGTCGGCAATATTGATACCTAATGCTTCCGACATACCCAAATACTTGTAATTATCTGTTGAGGAGAGGGGTCTAAGTTGTATGGAATCAGAGAGTTGAGTTCCCACGGATTCCATAATCTCCCCTCGCTTCACATGCATGACTGCACATTTGTCCACACCAAATTCCATTCTGATGCCACTACTGAAAGTTTCTGTTACCTTCAGTAGCTTCATGAGTTGCAAATTGTTGGGGGCAAAGAGTTTCAGATCATCCATGTAAAGAAGGTGAGATATAACCTGACCACCTCTCCTCAACCGATAGCCTAGACCTGAACCCTCCAGCAGAGTGCTAAGAGGGTTCAAGGCCAGACAAAACCACAATGGACTCAGACTATCACCCTGGAATATACCACGCTCGATCCTTATCGGTTCACTGTTCCCCCCGATCTGTCGACATCCTGGATAGCGAAGGACCGTTCGCCAGCTCCCCATACACGACATCAGGAAGGTGCGTAGAGTTGCATCTACTTTGTACAATTCTAGCACCCTCATGAGCCATGTATGAGGCACTGAGTCATAGGCCTTCTTATAATCTATCCAACATGTCGACAGATCCTTTCGGGAGCGGCGAACCTGTTGACTAATGGTCATATCAATGAGGAGCAGCTCCTTAGTACCACGGGACCCGTTCCTACATCCATTCTGAGAGGCAGACATGATAGAGTTATTTTCAATATGTTGGTTGATTTTAACTCTCAAAATGGATGTAAGAACTTTATAGACCGTTGGTAAACAAGTGATTGGTCTATAATTTTTAGGTTCCGCAGTACTACCTGATTTATGGAGCAGGTGGGTAACTCCTGTTGTCAAGAACTGGGGCAGCGCTCCTGACTCTAAGGCAGATTGAAACTGGGACGCCAAGCGTGCGTGCGATCTCATGAACCACTTGATCCAGAAATTGTGTAGTCCGTCCGGCCCCGGAGATTTCCAGTTAGGCAACGGACGGACTGCACGAGCTACGTCTTGGGGGCTGATGATAATTGCCCCCATTTCTGATATAGCATCACACGCTCGTTCAACCTCCCGGGTCCAATCGCCCTCAGTGTGACTGACAGGCACCGACCAGATGTTGCGCCAGAACGATGTCATGGCGTCATCATCCGGCAGAGGCGTGTCAATCACACCTTGGTCTGGTCGCTCCCAAGCTCTATATACCCACCTTTCATCACTTTGGAAAGTGCGGTTCTGCGTGTACCGCTCCACTCGTCGCTTATACCGACGAATACGGCTTGCCCATGCACAGATTTTCTGCTTCAGGAAGTCGATGCGCTCTGTGACGCGGGATAAGTAATCAGGAAAACTAATATCTGTTCCCGAGAACGCCCGCCTCACAAAGCGCATCACTCTAGGGCGAGTATTGCCCTCCCTGAAGCAGATCAACTTGCCGATGAGTGCTCTAGCCTCACCAATACGCCGCTCAATCCTGCACTGCCAGGCTGGAACAGCTGACTTTGGTCGTGTAGCTCTGTCGTTGTTAGGGAATTTAACGTGAGCCACACGACAAGCCGCTACAGCCGCACAATACAAAATTGAGTGGGTATCGGTGAGGTCTTTGCTGTTGTCAAAGCAATTAGACAGTTCCGAATCTAGAGCACACACCAGCGCCCTGTTTTTCTTGTGCATGGGCAAGCGAGGTAAACGTGGTCTAAGTTCAGGCGGTGTGGAACGGTACTCCCGGAATGCACCCTCCAAAGCGCTCCTCAATTGAACGTTGCACTGGGTACTCACGGATATAACTTCGTCATCACCCTCTTCACCAGCACGTTCGGATCGCGGCGGAGAACTGGAAACATTTTCCAGCTGCACTGCGACCACTGGTGAAGGCGGTGTGACTGGGTTAATCCGTGATTCAGAGCGTAGTCGATCAAGTACAGTGTCATCCAACATATGGTTATGCTGGATGACCCTCACCTGATCCGACAGTCGTTGCGCCGACACGCTGATAGCTGGCTCAAACACCTGAAACAGAGAGAGCATCCGACTACGGTACGCAGTCAAGTTACTTCCCCCCTCAGTAGCCCCATAATATGCGCGCATGACACTCTCGTTTATGGACTGAGTCCATCTCATGCGCGGCACGTTTCCACCAGCAGCGGGGACCCTGTTCGGGGCCGGTTGGCCTCGAGGTCCTAAGCCCGCTGGTGGCCGTCCTCTTCCTCGTCGTTCGCGTCGCGGTGGTGATGGCGTTGACGACGGGGAGAAAAACTCGTCGCTGGAACTCGACGCAGCTACAGCTACCGGAGACACGGCCCTCACGGGTGTGGCGCGTCCCGGCGGCTGCGAGGCGGAGTTCAGCGGCGAGTCCGGAGATGGTGGGTGTGCTTGTTGCCTTTTAGCCCGGCTTCTGGTCAGCATTGTTCTTTCTTTGACGTATTGATATTTCCTTCGTTCTGCATTTTTATATGATTATTTCGTTATGATTGGTCCAAATTATTATGTATGATGATTCCGAATACTTTTTCTTGTGGTTTGATAGTATAAAACATATTTATTTCGTTAAAATTGATCAAAAAAGCAAATAAAATTATTGATTAGCAGAAAAAATGTTCCGTCACGTTGACAATCCGGGCCATAGAATTAATTATTATTATTATTAATTATTATTAATTATTATTATTAATTATATTATTATTATTAATAATTTTATTATTATTATTATTAATTATATTATTATTAATAATAATTATTATTATTATTAAGCGCCCTGCGCTGCCTAAACGAAACAGTAGGCCCAGGCATATATTTTCGCCGCGCCGTAGAGAGGGGATAGCTGTCTACTCTCCATCCGTCTTACGCTTTTTCGATCAGGGTCACGTGGTCACGTGTCCTGACGAATTTTCGATCAGGGTCACGTGGTCACGTATCCTGACGCGAGTTTAAGATTTTATACCCATCACAGAACAATTTCCCAAAGTGCTCAACGCCGCTAAAGAAGTTTTCACTTCAAAAACATTTTATATTAATATATATTACACACACATGTCTGTATGGTGTCGGACGTAAAGAATAGCACCATCCCATAATATCTTCACGTGGGTGTCGTAAGAGGCGACTAAGGGATTTCCCAGAGAATGGGCAACAGCGTTCTCTGAGCTTTTGTAACAACCGCACTGCGATCGCCAACGAACGAGTGATGCAGTGCCTGTGGCAAGCAAAGTGCGAACACTAGCAATAAAAACACTTTTAATACTTTTATTCGTTAAGTATTGATTGCTTGAAAGCTAGACTGAACTGAAACACTGACTTTACGACGATCGATCAATTTTGAAATTTATAAAATGAAGATTTATCTAAGACTAGCTAATAATTCCAGCCAGTGGGGCGTAAACCACGGGGTTACAATCCACAGGCAGTACCTACCATTCTAGAATTTCCAGAAAAATCTCGCACTGCGCCCTTACCAGTTCCCGCCAGTAGGTATTCTTACGAAATTGTGATTGGTCTGAAGATAAACTAAGCAGTACCTAATGGCAAGTAATATGGAAAGTAGATGCAAAATACTTACTGGCGAAAATGGGCTTTAAATCCGAGAGGCCCCACGCCTCTAGTAAGTCGCCAGCTTCCTCCATCAAACACTAGGTATTCACTAGCCGCCACGACTTGATACCCGGACCACTTCAAATAATACTATACTAATGGCAAATTATCAGAAATTTTATTTAAAATAACACGGGACAATTGCAAAATATCAAGAAAGAAAATAACAAGTTTCGACACGATGTCGCGCCACACAGATTAAACAACGACTGATTGAAAAAATAAAGACGAAGTTACCATTTTAAATCAATTATTAATTTTAAAAAGTTAATTGATTTCTCATATTATTTTCCGATCATTACTTAGATGAAGACATTTATAAATGTAATAAAGATATTGTAATAATGTTGCTAATCAAGTAGGTACTTAGTAGGATTTATCATGAACTACATTTACATCAATAACGTAGCTTTTTAACTGAATTATATGCAAATGATTGAAATACCCCAATCATTTTATCTTATTAGAATAAATAATGGTTTATGACGTCACCAAAATTAAATAAGAAATTTTATTGTTTTAAATATATTTCACTTTATAAGCGTACAGTCATTTAAATTTGATTTTCGCAATCAATTGTGGTTTGTTGTTTTAAAATGATTAATGATTCATTTAATCGTTTTTTACTCAATCAAGCAAAATTTCAACTTGATAGGAGACCAGTTTTCTCAGTGTAAACTGTCATCACACCGTTTCATATAACAGTACAGAAATTAAATCATGCGTTGGACGCAATTTCCCTTTGACGTCGACGTGCCAATTCTACGTACAACGGCAAAAACGAACGACACTAGATTAAATACTGGTATGAATTACTCCAGTATTATTTATTTAACTGTAACTGTATACTAGTTACCTGGGCTACTGCAAATTATGATCACCTATATTAGTCATGTCATCGAGTCACGAATTGCTTGGTCTCGCAACTATTTCGAAACTCAACTGCAATTTGTATCGTCGTCCATGGGAATGTCTCAGGCAAATGTAGCTAGTCATTAGGTCTATAACTGTACCTAAACTCTCGATTTCCTCCCAGATCAATAAGTGAGTATTCCTGGATTTGCCTTAGCAACTGAACTAAACCCGATATACAAAGAGAACAATAACAGAACAAAGCTGTTTTATTCTTTGACTGCAGGAATTATAAAGACTCAACATTTCCATATCGCGCGACCGAGTACCTAAGTTATAAATTGATTGTCTGTTATGTCCTCTAAAACTGTAATAGAAAACTCGTTTCAATGGGGAAGAAAACTGTCAAATAGTTCCACGTAGAGGGCGCTGTGCGTTGGCTACAAACAAACTGTCTAACTCCATAGAAATTGAACAATATCTTAATATTTTGTGACTTTTTTCAATATTTTGGGTCGTTGTGTAGCCTTTGGATGCAAAGAAATAGGCGTTGTCAGATTTCCAAGAAATTTGCGCATGAAGAGAAAGTAGGAAAAGGCACTGAAACTAAAAAAATTCAAAACAAAAAATTTTTCGAGGTTATGTGGGAAACATTTCAACGAAACAGACTACGAGACCACTTCTAAGGCGACAGGTTAGTTACAATACCTATTATTAATTCTGACTTTTATTAATAATTTGAATGTGTGGGAGAAACAAGGGTCGAACGTCGACTCGGTTTCTCCCACTTCAAGTCAACGTTCGCTCATGGGGGATTTAAGCCGCACTGATATTTGCCAAGTATTAACATTACCCAATATTGTTTCAGGCTTTCCACTCCAACGCAAAATTTTGAAGAAATCTGCTGTGCCCTATATATTTTGTTGGAATGAATCACAGAGTGTCACCTCAGCTCGAACTGAGCGATTGCAACAGAGAAATGCAAGGCGTTGCTTATTATCAAGCCCTTTAATAGCAAACGAACCACTGCCATCTACCAGCTTTGATCTTATTCCAGACATGAACATAGAAGAATTGGTACTTTTCAAGTAACTATACATTTTGTAACATTTTAACAAATGATGTATTACCTTAGTTTGTTTAGTATTAGATCATTAAAAAGCAAAAAGTTAGTGAGTGAAGTTTATTTTACAACTTGTAGAACCATAATATTGCCCAGAAAACAGCTAAAAGTCAATAAAATGTTAAATCTATTGTAGCTTTCGACAAGATCCGCTTTCTTTACTTGTTGCGTTGCTCCTCGTTTTTTCAATTCCTCCTTCAACTGGGTGATACGCCAGGTAGCATACATTGTGCAGCGACAAATTGAGTTAAAAAACCCGCGCAAATACTTACAAAATCGTCCACACAATGCAAACGTTTATTTCAAAAAATTTTACATGTGTAGCCAAACACCAGCGCCATCTCGCGGCGAAGTTTCCAGGAAACAACCCCATTGGAGAAGCATCAATAACTGAAACAAACTACTTTTATTGGTTGAACGATTTAGTTGTACAATAAGAATTAGGGGATCGGACTGACTCAAAAAAATATGATTCAGTTTAGTCCGTCAGTTAGATTATCGAAAAATATTGGATGGGGCTTGAAACGTCACTTGAAGGTACAAAATGTACTAGCTTATGACGTCACACGAGTTTTCGAAGCACTGTATCGTCTTAATTTTTTGTTTACGTTAAAAAAGAAAAAATATGTACTTAGTCAATATTTTTTGGAAATCTATCTGACGGACTAATTAGTACATAACCCGTGGTGAGGTTTATCACAGTTCCGCACGGTGCAGGCACATCAAAGTGCATCGCTACCCTTGCCGACAGGTCACTGCCACTGGGTTATCAGCGTAACCAAACATTTTTTATCTCAATCATCCGCTTGGGAACTTTCAAGGTGAACTCTTTGATGGCCTTTGTCAGACTCAGAGGTCAAGATATAATGTTGCTACTTTATGAGTTTATGACGTAGACGTTTTTAGCTGTGTCACATGACAACATTTTGGGTATAATCGTTACGGGTTTTTACAATCTTTTTGTCCTAAGTGTAGGAAGAGTCGAGGTGAATACTTATATTATGTAAATAACCTAAAGAGAAAAACAACCAAAGTTTTAACCGGTCAAAAGTAGTTTAGTTTCCATTAAAAATCACATGATTGTAGTATTCTGAACATTTACACGCCACAGTATGTAGCAAACATGTCTGAACTAATTTTCTTTTATGTTATCCGACATGCACTATTTATTGTAAGCAGGTACACATGATGTACGAGCAAATAAATATATCTTGTCCTATGACATGTATAGTAATAAAACCTAATCCCATTTTTATATTCACCGTGCCGTGGATAAACGCGCTCTATGGAGTGACATATATATATTTAAATACCCATTCAATAGGCTTGTCAACGTAACAGCGTGCTTGCACGTACCTATTGCAATTATATATCTTGAATTGTTACCTGTCAGTTTACATCCATTGTCAAATACACACACCAATTATTCACTGTGGTTAATTGATTAATCAGACGAACTTACCTTAAGTGAAGTTCGATTACAATTTCATGAAGGATGAACTGAAATATAATTGATTACAGTGTAGTTCCCAATTCGCAAGTATTTGGCATCGCAGTTTTAGAGAAAATAAAATAAAACTTTTTCTCTATGGATTGGCAACACAGCTTTGACACTCTTTAGAGATAGCGTTGCTCTAATAGCCCATTCGACAAGGGACTAATCCTAAAAAGGATGGGTTGGGTGGGTAATTATATTTCAGTTCATCCTTCATGAAATTGTAATCGGACTTCACTTAAGGTAAGTTCGTCTGATTAATCAATTTCATTTCATGATGAACTGAAATATAATTGATTACAGTGTAGCTGTTTAGAGTCTAAGTCGACATGGGCCACTCTTTTGGAAATATACAAGACTTACCAAATCAATCTTATTGTTACATGAATCAAATTTATTTGAGACCAATATAGTCAAACTACCCTATGCTTGTATATCTTAGGCAGGTATGATTCATAATCATCAATCTTAAGGTATTATATAATAAGTATGTATGTGTAAAAAGACAAAATACCTAGCCATTGTGTGGCTTACATAACTAGGGCGTCATTAAAGCAAACAAACCAATGATAATTGGCTACTAGTATTTTCATGATAATAAAATACTATCAGTCCTGTCTCATAATCAGATACAATATGAAACAATAAATGCTATAAGTATGTATAGCTATTAATGCCATATTACAAAATTAAAACACTATTAATGACAGTGTACAAATAAAATAAATAATCATTAATAATAAGGAATGTTTGAATAAAACTTAAAACTGAATGTTAATGAAACTTATTAAGTTTGTGTAAAGATAAATAAAGGAATGTAAATATTATTTACATCTTCAAGTTGGTATTTAAGACGGTATTAATAAAGCTGTCATGTAGGACATTTTTATTTATTTTTATTTTTTTTAAACGTTGCCCCACACTAGGGATTTCTCCTGTATCGTGGGTGCGTGCAAAAACATATAAACTCACATACACAAATACCCAGACCCGAAACAACTATCTGCAGGTCATACAAATATTTGTTCCGTGCGGGAATCGAACCCGCGACACGCAGCTCAGCAGTCCAACCGCTTAGCCACTGCGCCAACCGTGCCGTCAAACAGACATAAACCATTAACATTCACTGATACATCTAGTCTGTACTCTGCACTACTCGCTGTATCACAATTTTTAAAGATGGAACACTTCCATCCATCAAAAAATATTTGTTAATCTGTGGTCTGTGGTTCGTCGTACGTGTGCTCTCTGGATACCTGTCATGTCTAATGAATCTTGTCAATGTACTAAAACTATCTGGCTAGCCAATAGTTTTCCTAATGACATCTAATGACACCCTTGCCTGTTTAGCAAAATATGTGTCTGCATAAAGTGTGTTATGTGTGGTACATAATATATCAGTCAATCCCACTTCCCTTCATTAATAATTTAATTCTTCTACTAATTGTTTGTTTGGATGCCTGATAGAAAAGGAAAGCAGGTTTCAGTTTTTGATGACAGTGATATTTTTATAAGAATAGTAATGTACATAATGTATTATGTCTTGTGACATGGACATATTGTCTTTTAATAACTGATAGAGTCTGCACTCTTTGAGCAGTAGCAAGAGCTGACAAACTTTTTACTTAATTTTTTAAATTAAAATTCAGATTATCCCCAATTAGACAGTGAATACTACTACACTACTATTGTAGGATCACAAGTATTCCCATACTTGTATAAAGCGGGTTGAATTCTTTAAAGACCCATGAGAAGACGCTTGGTGTGATCATCCCTGTCAATTCATTCATTTAACAGAGAAGCGAAAGTATTGATCTAGCTTTATGTAACAAGCTGTAGCCCAACATTATTTTGTTTTATGTATAATGTATTTCAGTGAGGTATTGTATTAGATCTGGTATTGAATCACACTGTGATTTTGGCAGAATAACTACCAACTCTTTAAGTAGTACTAAATTGTTTTAGCCTACCTGGTGGAGTGGATAGGTTAGTGGCAAACCTTTACATGTGAATGCATTTTGCAAAAGATGGTCACTGCCGGAGTAAGCTGGTTGCTTTATGGGTGTTTGGTACTGAAAGGAGATTTTAATAAATTATTATTAGAATAGAAAATGATTGGTTTTATAACCATCATCATTTTTACCAAAGGATATCTGACAAGTCCACACTGGGTACCTACACCTACTCATATTTCCTTGCCCCCCCCCCCCCCCCCTTTTTAATTTTTACAATTCGTAATTAATGTCAATGGTATGAATGTGTATAAAAAAAAGTAGGAGCTCTATTTAATTGAGAAGGCATCTATCTCAAATGCATATGGGTCTCTATATCAAGTTCATGACACATAGGTATCCCTATAAGTATGCTTTACAATTTGAATTAACTCCGGTAGCTAGTAAATCATAATTGATAATTCCCACTCTGTGGCAATGTTAGTATGCCTTGGTTCCTCATCTGACAAGTTATATTTAGATTTTATGTAAGATGCTTGGAGATTGATACACCTAGCTTCACACCAAACCCATAATAATATCATTTTGCTACCATCATTTAGGTTTGGGCATTGAACACTACCCATCTTGTTAATGCAAGCAATGGCAGTAGCGTTGTCAATCCGAAGAAGAATATCACAATTATTTTTTAAATATACAAAGCATTTTATACCAGAAATTATATTCCTTCTCCATTGAAAGTCAACGGTCAATTGGTCATGGTCAATGTGGCGAGGGGGGCTTAGGGGAGGCCTATGTCCAGCAGTGGACTTCTTTCGGCTGATATGATGATGATGATGACCATTGAAAAAGTAAACCATATGTAATGTCATGGATGCATCATAATTTATAAAATAATTGATTGATTGTCTGATAAAAAGATGGTTTGATTTGAGTAATGGTATTCCATTTGTTTTGTATGTACTATTCCATATTATGATAAAGCTGGCCATGCTGCTAGTAATGTGCCTAAAAACAAAGCAAAATTATCTATTTTAATTTTAGAATTTATCATACTCTTCATTGTATTTCTTTTTTCAAAAGGTATGGTTGGTAGGTAGGCACAATGATTTGGAGTTAATCATGAATCCCAGTTTACAACATTAACAAGGTACTAGGGTACTTTTGTCATAATCAATAAGGGTTCCTAGTTGACTACGGAACCCTAATAATAGCATATGAACTTTAACACACTATTTGTTGTTTTCATGTTTTGTAAACACTCCTTGTAATATGCTTGGTCAATATATAAAATATCATTAATGTAGATTATGAATAAGTGGCCTAAATTTCTTGCATAAACAACCACAGGTATTAACAATTTGATGAACAAACTAGGTGCAGTACATAGTCCATATGGCAATGCTGTAAATTCATATAAGGTTCCATTGAATTCAAAACAAAGGAACTTTAAATCATAAAAATGACTTCCTTCGGTCTATGCAACACACCTTAATCACCTTGATCAGCAATTAACCTTACTGCAAGTGCTGACTTTTACATACTTGTTCAAAGGTTTTAGATTTAAAATTAACCTGTTTGCCATCAGGTTTTGAAGCAAGGAAAATCTTTTGAGATGTTCACCGTATCCGGCGACAGCGACCCAGACTACTTGTCTTCTCTTTTGAGATGTATTCTCCCTTTGGATGACAACATGGTGTTATAGCTCTTAATTGTAAAAGGTGAACAATTATGAACAATTATAGTTTCCTGCATATGTGTAATTTCACAATCAGGTAAATTATTTTTAGGACTGAGACATGAAAGGGACATGAAATCCTTAATCCACTGCAATATAATGGGGTCATTTGTTGATGACAACCAACAAACAAAATATGTACCTTGTTTATTTCCTGCTGTTGTAGTAGGCATCCCGGGTTCTCTCGGAACGCTGTGGGTTCAAGGATGTTCTGCGGTGTGATCTCCTTGGTTGGTTGATGCTTTCAACTGTTGTGGTTGACTCTTCCTGTTTCCCATATATTTGTTACTTATGTTTTAAGCAGAAATTGCTGGCTTGGTGCAGTTTTCTTAATAGAATTTGAACTCTGTCGTATTAGGCATCTTATTTACCGCAATTCTTTGATAAATTGCCACCATTTAAAAATAGTTTTATGAGTAATTTCTATGAAATGCTTGTTGCTTCACCAAGTGATTTTAACATAGTTATTTTATCTAGTAGGTTTTTTATTATAAGAGACATGATTTTGTCTAATATTGTAAGTGCTGTGCCCACCTGTCTTTGCTGGTAAGCGATACACTTATTTCTAGTTATTCCCATTTTAGAGATCACTAGCTTTACTTTGGTGATGATAAGGATTCAATAATATCTGGGATTGTGTCACATTATTCATCAGGGCCTGATGTTTGACAAATTTCACACCTTTTAATGATTTCTTTCTCAAAAAATGATGAAAAAATACCTTACTTGGTCCCTTAAGGCTTCTCAACAGCATTTGACTTGCACTACACAGTATCTCGTACTGTCGCACATGCTGGTTTTGATCAAATCGGCATCACGTGCCGGTAAATAGAAATCTGACATCCAAGTTGATATCTTGTAGTGTTTGTAAACACTGTATATTGTAAGGTTTCTCAACAGCATTAGAATAGCACTGAACAGTATCTCGTACTGTAAGCACATGCTGGTTTAGATCAAATTGGCAGCTCGTGCCGTTTGCCATCAAAGTCGATATCTCGCATCAAAGTTGATCTTCGTGTTTGAGTATCTCGTACTAACACGGTAAACAGTATCTCTTACTGTAAGCACATTTATGCTGGTCGGCATCGGCATCACGTGCCGGTAACAGAAATCTGTATTACATCAAAGCTGATATCTCGTATCAAAGTTGATCTTCGTGTTTAAAGTATCTCGTACCAACACGGTATATTATCCTCGACCATTGTTGTAGCCAGCCACGTTTTTGACTTAGTTGCACCTAAAACAAAAAGCTTACCTTCGTTATCCGAAGTAATGGCGAGCCTTAGGGCTCCGGTCCCGGTCGACACTTTGCCGTCGATTTAAACTGAGGTTGCGTTTGCGCAAACCATCGGGACTCCGTATTTTGTTTCGACGTCGACAATCCCACATATACAACAGTATTTCCACATTTTTCCAATAAGTTTTTCTTCAGAAACCATTTTTACTTGCGATGCCGTTCAACGCGCGAAAAAGAAGTGTCAAAGCTGTGTTGCCAATCCATAGAGAAAAAGTTTTATTTTATTTTCTCTAAAACTGCGATGCCAAATACTTGCGAATTGGGAACTACACTGTAATCAATTATATTTCAGTTCATCATGAAATGAAATTATCTTATTATCGTGAATGCCTGATAATAATTACGGTAGCATATATGCATACTTATATTGTACGCGTTCTGTATCCGCAATCATACGAGTAGTATCACATATCACATAACCAGTAGTCTCCTATAGTAAACCGAGTCAGGCTCAGGAGCGATTAAGGATTTCTCGGTAGTAAGTTGCAGTATGGATTATGGAGTGAGGAGCTCGTGGCTTGATTATAACAGCCGCTCGGAACCATCTTTAATAGGTAAATCCGCGCTTACCTACATACCGAGTTTGCCAAGTTACGCCGTTGGTCCCGGCATTTGTAGATCTTTGACAGTCGTAACAGGTAGTCAGTGTTACTAAAGGGTATCTCATTACCCAGCATTAGCTGGGTTGTGGAGGAAATAGGACGTCGCTTCATGTAAAATACTGGTATTCAGGTGCATACAACATATACGTTGGGAGGGGACAAGGCTAGACAGATTAAAGCCCGGTTGATTCCTTGAGACTCAGTTTCTCTTACATTACATTATAGAACTAACTAGAACTAGTGTTAGGTGAGTGTCCGCTCAAAATTAGTGCCACTCTCAATGGCCAATTATTTATTTTTCAAACGCTCGCTTTACTTCCTATACCAAAAAACCGCCGATCGTAAGGGTTTTTCGTTAACAAAACCTTTCGGATTGGCATAGATATAGAATAAAGTGGATCGTAGTTCTTGTCTATCCATCATTCAGAATCCCGATTGATAGAATGGAGCCAAGGACATTCCAGTCTGACTAGATTTAAGCACTGGATTGAAATTACATATATGTATGATGGGTGGGCGTTTTGGGGGACTGTCTTATAAAAATGTAAATAGTAAAGTAAATTTTGACCTTCGAAAAGTGCTGATTATCAGCCTAGTTTGAATAAATGAGTTTTGATTTTGTAACTCGCTCTTCCGAAACAAATGAAATATACCAACGTGAGACGTAAGATGCATTAGAAGAAATATATTCGTTTAATATAATAGTTTACCTACCTGTTTTATTAACTAGATAACATGTACCTTATCATTACCTAGATACCTACCTAACTACTGTTATTATTCGTTGCAGTGTACATAAAGTCGATAATACCTGCGTCCATTTTCAAATTATTTCCGTCATTTGTTTCGGGACAGTAATTCCTTTTGAAGCTAGCAAAAACAAAACTAAATTCAATCACTCAAAAAAAGCTGGAAGCTTTTGATCATTGTACAGTTACTGTTGACATATTACAAAATAATAACATAGGAGCTCCACGATTTAAACACCTGTTGTTGTAAAGGACCGGTTCTACAACGTTTGTTATTATTATTAATAAATATTTATGGCTAATGACTGTTGAGGTATTTTCCGTTGTGATGTTTAGTCGTGAACTCGTGAAGTATTATTTAACGTTTACTCTGTTATGTCTTGTAATCTCGTTGCATAATAATGTGCGACTGAATTTCATGTTTTGTGTACTTCTTCGCAATTCCTTTATTGTGTTTTACATGAGCTTCGTATTGTTGGGGTGCCTTTCATTATTATTTCTAAGAATTGTATTATTCCTAGTAATATAGTGTACCTTGCATTTTCATTCACCTTCGTGCTCTTATTGCTTAGGAGTGCTTTTCGTGCACGAGTGAGTCACCATGATTCTGCCGAGCTACATAAATGTCTTTTATGTTTACGTTTTGAAAAAGCCACTCGGATTATTACAAATTGCGCGCAGCCGACCCGAACATGATGTAGCAAGCAATGTTAGATACAGAGAAATGTTCGCGTTTGACAATTTGACGAGTCGTCCGCTTTGTTGTTCAACAAGTACAAGTACCGAACCGAATGAATTTGTAGCACCCTCACCTTTTAGCACTCGGCTTTTCAGTGCTCTACATATTATAGTCGCACGATTAACGGTGTAGATAGGATTACGGTTGCTCATCGTATATCACAACCATCTCCATTCAAGTTTATTCAAATTTTCCTTCTCAAATACGTGCGTAGCACACGTACCTACACAACTAACCGTATTTAAATTAATTGAACGCAAAAATAAACAATTTATTCTTCTGTAAAAAGACTGTACGACCACCTTTATGTGTAGAGGATAGAGTTGAAAGTTCTGTGAATTGATTGGCTATATTTGTTCAAAAGGCATAATGGAGACACTGTGCAGGCTTCCGACTGAAAGTAATTTTGTTTGTATGCTGTCCGTAAGTTTACGTAACGAGCGGCGTATGAGTGTTTGTTTATTTGATTCCGAATTCCGATTCACTGCCCGCATGGTACTGTAACCTGAACACTTACTGCTTTTTAGGGTTCTAAGTTTCTTACCTTCAAAGGTGAATCTTAAGCTTTAAAAGATGAACTGCGGACTGACGAAGCTGGAATTTTGCACAGATCTGGTTCCTTTTATAACGTAGACAAGGAATAAATAATATTTTTAGAAATTCAACTGCTAAGGGAGTTAATTAGGGGATGAAAGTTTGTATGGAAAATCGTCATGTCCACGCGGGCGAAGCCGTGGGAAAAAGCTTAAAATTGTAAGTCAATAAAAAAAGCCTAAATTATTATTATTTTTAACCATAATTATGAACGTCAGAGCGTTAGACGCATGGTGCACCAACGCCAAGGCACAAAAATCTACAAAAACATTATTTAACACTATTTTGTATTAAACAGCAGATAAAAGTAAAAAAAATACGGTTTTTGTCGTCTATAGACGTCGGTGGCGTATTGGTCACGTTTTCATTTATCGTCCTATACTTGACTCTGGCTGTCAAAAATCTTTCCCTTATTTTTAAAATTCATATTGTGAATGTCATGTGAGAATTGTGGGTAAAAAAAAGTACTACCAAATACGGTTTCAGCACCCAAAATTACATACCTAGAATTTAAGTTAAAAAGTTTTTACAAACATTTTTTTCGTTGGCCTGTGTAAATTAATTAATAACAAAATGAAACAGTACAATTATATGCAATGTGAAACAATACGAGGAGAGGCGGTAGCATGAAGCTTTTCAGGGAAACTGAATTATTTTGTATTGGTTGTCATTTTCAGTACGTGCAGTTCCGGACACGAGCTTGTTATACATATACAATACCATACATACAGTATTGGTTGAGCTTTGTAGCGATTCAATATTTGGTAGGAATACATTATTTGCTACCATCACTGTATTGAGTCCAAAATGCTTTGTTGAATTTGCAGAACCTCTTTGTATTCTCGTATGGTTCTAGTTCAATAAATTCAATAATGATTATGTGAACATTGCTTTTCACAAATTGCATTGTGCTGCTTTTCTAGGAAACGTGAGCGTGTTCTACTGAAGGACCAGATTTTTAGCTAGAACTATAATAACAAATAAATTGCCCTTTATTCTGAATTATATCTTATTTTTTACAGTTAAGTTGTTACAAAATGTCCCTTAATTCAGTGAGCCTTTTGGAAAAGGCCTCCTCTAGCTCCTTCCATTGCTCTCTGTCACGAGCCAGTCTCCTCCGATTGGGGCATGCTGTTTGTTTCAGCTCATCTTCCCATCCCCTTATCTGTTTCCCCTTGCTGCGTTTACTTCCCTTTGGATACCAGTCAGTTATTATTTTACTCCATTTCTCTGTATTTGCTCTCATCATGTGGCCACTCCATCTCCATTTTTGTTGGTCAATACTATAAGCCTGTTCATGTCTTGAATACCTCAATGGTCTTGATTCGTCACCTATTGTGATCTTCAATATTTTTTCTAACGAAAAACGATTCATGGTTCTTACGAAGAGATATTAGGGAAGGGCAATGACCGCTATTGATATTTTAAATGGCAGCAACTATATAAATACAATGCCTTAGAACCCTCTCTAGTCAAATCTTAGGTCCTCACCTAGCTAGAAGTCTACATGCGAGCTCAATAAAGTGGCTTAAGTGGATACGAAATTTGCTCGACGATATTTGATTAATATGTATGAACTTCCTGAAACTAGAAATTGCGGTCACCATGAGATCTAAAGCCAAGTTACATCCAAATACAGCTAATTCAATTTAGGGCATACCAGTGACGAAGTAACTCAATAGGCTATATGGAATAACACTTGAAGCTAAAGTTCTGTCCATACTTGCCAAGAGGCAAACTCCGTGGTTTCCGATGCTGAGACGGGATTGTGGTTGCGTAGCGCTGAAGTGAAGGAATAGTAGTTTATGCGACTGTGCATAATGAAGGGCATTACAACACAAGTGTGGGTTTAAGAAACGAGCCGAAGGCGAGTTTCTTAATAGCATCACACGAGTGTTGTAATGCCTAATTATGTATAGTTGCATACACTAATTTATCTACCCGAATATCATAAGGGCTCTTTGATGGGCTCAGGAACCATAGGGAAATGACCAGCATTGTTACCAGTGTAATGCAATAAAAAATAAACAGGTTATTAGTTGCATTCGTCGCTGCATTTACGATATCTGGCGGAGTGTTCATGTTAATTTCTGAGTCACTATCACTCATTTTCGGCAGAATTAAAGAACATATCAAAAAATTTGTCTACTCAATGAAAGGGAATAAAAAGCTAACGAACAAATGACAGCTCGAAATGGCGGCGTTTCGGATATCTGTCATTTTTTTTAAATCATAGGCAAACGAACAAAGTCACTATTCTTGTGTCACTCGAGATCAAAATGTCGTGCGATTTATAATTAAAATCGTACTGAATTGGGGTTTCGTATCGATAGGTATCTGTTTTAATGTAGATACTAGAATAGCACACTCACTTGAATTTGACACCTGTTCCAAATTTAAACTCATAACCTACTGTTTTCAGTAGGTTATGAGCTCATTACAGTTCTGTTAATTTCTGCTGGTTGGTAATGCTGGTCATTGCCTATGGTTTTTGAACGCATTATAGAGGGTTTATGATATTTGGGTAGATAAAATATTTTTATCTACCCAAATATCATAAACCCTCTTTCTATTCAAGTGAGTGTGCTATTCTATAGTGCGCGCGGAACTAGTTGGCCACGCCTTAGGTGGCGACAGGGGTGAGGGGGCGGGTTGCCTACAGCTCGCAATGCACCAAAGAGTATGTTACTTTACAATGCACAGGAGACTATAATTAGACAGTGATGACCAATCTCGAGATATCGTGAACAATAATTTGTTCAATTTATTGAAAAGAATACAAATAAAAAACAAAAACATGCCTAAGGCGCGGTCAACTAGTTCCGCGCGCACGTATCTACATTAAAACAGATACCTATCGATACGAAACCCCAATTCAGTATGATTTTAATTATAAATCGCACGACATTTTGATCTCGAGTGACACAAGAATAGTGACTTTGTTCGTTTGCCTATGATTTAAAAAAAATTACAGATATCCGAAACGCCGCCGCCGCCATTTCGAGCTGTCATTTGTTCGTTAGCTTTTTATTCCCTTTCATTGAGTAGACAAATTTTCTGTTAATTCTTTATTTCTGTCGAAAATTAGTGATAGTGACTCAGAAATTAACATGAACACTCCGCCAGATATCGTAAATGCAGCGACGAATGCAACTAATAACCTGTTTATTTTTTATTGCATTACACTGGTAACAATGCTGGTCATTTCCCTATGGTTCTTGAACCCATCATAGAGCCCTTATGATATTCGGGTAGATAAATTAGTGTATGCAACTATACATAATTAGGCATTACAACACTCGTGTGATGCTATTAAGAAACTCTCCTTCGGCTCGTTTCTTAAACCCACACTTGTGTTGTAATGCCCTTCATTATGCACAGTCGCATAAACTACTATTTTCGTTTTGGTCTTTATTGACCTTGCCACCCCTTGAAATTAATGTAGCAAGTTTTTTAGTCCATTAGGTATGTACTGATACAACGAATTGTTTGGGGTTACGTTAGCATAATAATATATTATATCCTAAGTTTTCAATTTCTTCTCAATTTTTTTTTTGTATTTCAGGTAAAAAATAGAACCGTTATTAGATCACTCTCTTGTCCGTGTGTCACCTAATGTTTCTGGAACGGGTGGACCTAGCGACTTGAAATTGAAATTTAAAAACTGAATGTATTCTTATTGGCACATTGAAAGCTAAGGCTTCAGAAAAATGTCGTGAAAAAAGTTGATGAAAATTCTTGATCCTAAGTTTAATAAAAATGTGGGATGGGTGGAAAAGTACGGAAATCCCAATGAAATGATTGCGGTTAGAAAGGTGGTGAATACTACTATTGTAGTTAACAATCAAGTTAATTGAATTACGATGCACCGCTCCTTATTAAATTTTGACGCCACTATCTCTTGCCTCCCAGCACAAGATTATCCATGAGAACATGGGAAATCCCAAATTGAATTTTGGTGCAACATTGTCCTGCCAGCTCTCGATTATCCAATATACGTGATAACATGAAAGCCTGTTTGTTACCTTTTTGTAATTTTGGTTTAGGGTAATTAAAATGCACGCACTGTGATTAAAGCTCGCGTAATCACGGTCCGTTGGGCTAACTAAAACAATCAGATTTAGTAATTTTGTAGGTTTGATATTTATAATAATTTCTATACATCTTTGTGCGTACAATGAAACTGATCACATGTCATCTGACTGGCCTGTTGGTCTAGTGGTTAGTGACCCTAACTGCTATGCCGGAGGTCGTGGGTTCGATTCCCACCCAGGACAAATGTTTGTGTGATGAGCACGATCATTTGTTCTGTGTCTGGGTGTAATTTATCTATAATATGTATGTATTTAGAAATATATAAGTATGTTTATCAGTTGTCTAGTACCCATAACACAAGCTCTGCTTAGCTTGGGACTAGATGGCGTTGTGTGATAGTTGTGGAATATTATTATTATTATTATTATCTGGATATATATATCTGCTATACGGTAGCGAAACACTGCTACCATATAGCATACAAGATGTCATAGGCGTGTGTGCTCTATATACACATAAACTGTGAGATTGCATTCCGTAGTTACATAATATCGTGAAAACCATAGTTCCGTATGCACATCGGTATTGTTTATCGCCCCAATCGGCACTAGATCTCCGGCTGGTTGCGCACGTTTGCGGGCGATGTACCCCCGGACAACCTGTTACATTGAGGTTTGTGACCGCATATCTGTTTCTTTGCAGATGCATTATTAATTTAGTCCTAGTCAACTAGGACTAAATTAATAATAAGAACAATAGAATAGAACAACGGGGCTGTCAACAGCCCCGTTGTTCTAGTTGTCACTAGCGCTACTGCTTATGGGTTTTGGGTTCAAGTGCCGTGTTTTGAGATTGATTTCAATATCAAAACCTAAGTACCGTTTTTACCAGGCCGCGGTTTCTTTTGTGAACAACCCGCAGCCCCGACCTTAGGTTACTCTTCGGGATCAAAGGTTATTATAATGTAAAAATGATAAAACGTACTCCATAAAAGGCACTACGGTATTTCTCTGTGTGGGATATTTTGATATCCGCTCCCTAGTGTTTTAGAAATAACCCACTGACATAGTGAGTAGAAACAGTTTTAGAGCCGATACGATTGGTAGGTGGCGTCACGCTAAAAGCAATATTGTGCTCTGTGTCAGTTAACTTGCTCTAATACTAGACCCACTTTGTGTCGCGGAAATGTAAATAGGTTGCTCCTCAAGTTATTATAGCTACTTTAATTTTAGGTGGTGTGTCTCTGGTTTGGGATTCGGGGATAACTCTTCTATTCTTATTTATATTTTTACAGCAACTGTCAACAGTATTGATAAATTCACTTCTCCAGAGCATTTATTTCTGGTACCCAGAATGTCGGTAGGCCCTCTGAACTAATTGATGCTACTTTTTGCTTGGGTTCGAGCGAAACATCGTGTTGACTTCGGTGATGTTTTCTAATTTATCACCTTCAGGCGCAGAATACATCAACTGCCTTCTTCCTTATGATGAAGAGAGAGGGAAAGACCAAAGAAAATATGGATGTGTTAGAAATGATACGTAAGAAAAGCCGGTTGACAGGGGAGAATTGGAGAAGACACCGTAGTGCACTAGTGCACTGACCACGAGTAATTTGAGGCTAGGTCAGGAAGAAGACGATTACAGGCCAACCTGGCCTGAAATCATAGTTATTTGACTAACTTTCATTGCTTTCTACGTGTGGGCTCTTTACATGACATAGTTCCCGCACACATGGTTCATAATTTGCATTGGCCACGCTTTTTATGACCCACGAAATTCATCTAGGAAAGAATAGATGAAGCTGTAACGACAGAATACATTAAATCACTAATAGGTGTGCAGTATAGGGTCAGGTGCGATAGTTTCATTGTATCTTAGCGTATATCTACTTGCACGATCCACGTGTAAAGTTATAATTTCACATTTATATGGATTACTACGTTGTTTTCACTTAATAGGATTAGGATTGCATTTAGGTGAGCCAGTTATGTATTTAGAGTGTTATTTGTGTAAATAAAACTGGGTCAAAAATACAAAAGATGATTGTAAGTTGATTGTCCAGAGACTTTCGTATCATACACAAATAACATTGTGTGTTTGTGATAAAGAGCGATAAGATAAACGAAATAATAACTTTATCGTTTTGCACCACATAGTGAAAGTGGGTTGCCTAAAATAATAATGGAGTTATTAAGAAAAACAGAAGTTAATAATAAGATAGGTTCGTGCCTAATATTTTATCTGAATGGTCTCCATTTCTTTGACGTGTTTGAATTTCCATTCAGCAGATTTATAAAGAAACTCACTAGCTGAATCTAAATGCTTGTGTTAAGGTTTTTTTAAGGACAACAATGCAGACAAGTACACGAACAACCTAATTCAACGATGCAGTGTCAGACCAATGAAACCTAGGCCCAGATTCAGAGACCACACTTTGACTTTACTTTGATGGAAAGATCTACTTCAAGCTAAAAATATATATATCATGACTTTGGCCTCAAAGTAAACTTTGCATTATTATGCGTTTAAATAATGTAGTCCTTCGTGTTAAACTAATTTCCTACAAAAGAAAAGTGTAGTAAAGTCAAAGTGTGGTCTCTGAATCTGGGCCCTAGTGTGGGGAGATTAGGATACAAAGTAAACAATGCATTGCTCGTTATAACATTTATTATTATACGTAATAGTTGGAAAAATGGAATAACATAACCTCTTTCTTTCTACACGTAGTCTCTCAAAATAACAAAATTTTCATCTTTCTCAGTATAATTAAACATAGTATAGATAATGACTGTTTTATTTTATGGCAAAAAATCATGTAGTTTCCAGTGAGACATTAATATTTTCGAGATTAAAACCATTTAATTTATTTCTTAAATACACTAAAAGTTCTAAAATATATATTAATATTTTGGATAGGGTTTTGAGGACTAAAATAAATAGGACCTATTATAAATATCTTAAATATGGCGTAGTTGATAATAATTGATATTTTGAGCTCAGTAAGTTAGGGTAAATTTAATCGAAAGTGACGACAAAAATATATTTGTATACTCTGGGATGTAAAGTTTTATAGAAATGTATATAATAAATAGGGATTTGATATAAATATCAAACAAAACTTTAAAAAGGATTCACTAACCTTTGGGACGATAGCTCGGGGAGAATATTATTTAAATATTAAATACAACATTTATAATTATGCAATGATTCTGAAAAGTTTCTACTGAAGAGTTCTATTACATTGATAAGTTTAAAATATTTTTAACTGCTACTGTTTACTTTTTAAAATTCACATTTAGATCTGTAAGTTAAATGGTTATAATAATGTATTTTAATTTTAAACTGACTCTGCTTCTACTGCTGTTTCCTTTAATATATTGAATAATTATTATAATATTGAAAATTTATATAATATGATATCGGTAGTCCATGTTTCTATGCACAAGTGTCGTTAGAGGAATCATTGTATGATAACATCAAATGTTGCGACTTTACATTCCTATTAAAAAGCGGCAATATATAAAGCATTGTTAAACAAGAAACGAACCCAATACAGGCTCGTACAATATCAATAGATCACGCCGTTGCTCGGCTCAACATTAAGAATTAATTACAACTCATAAATTATTTACAAATAAACATACAACAGTGTCTGGCACGACACATCACTCAAAGGTAATAATTACAAATTAAAGTAAACAAAATTAATATCACAGCAAAGAAATGTTTAAGCATCATCTCGATTGTCGCGTCGCTATTATTCGCCCGTTTAGGTTGTTACGCAGGGATCCAATTCCATATAGAAGTCCTTGCCACGTTGTCCGGGCGGCGACGGCGGTCGGCGATGCGTTTCTTCGCGAGGGCATCTCTTCTCAGCCCTGTCGCTAAGCGCTGGCGCCGGCCGCGCCCGGGCCAACCCTCAACCATGCCGTAACGATGTCCCCTCGCCAGGGTCCAGGCTGGTGGGCTTCTCCGGCAGAGGACGGTTTATCATGTTAGCCGATGTATTGGACGAGTTCGATTTGATGGTAGACATGCCGTGGGATCCGCCCGATTTCTTCAGTGACTTGGATAGTGGGTTAGCTGGGGATACTGATGTAGAGTTTTGCTTTTCCCGCACGGCACGGAGATAGGGACCACGCGGCACCGCTTGTTCTCCAACAACATCGGGCAGCAGCGTTAAAGTGTTTCCTAGAAGCGTCCTTTTCTCTTTGTCATTGTTAGCTATCTCGGCGTACAGGTGCACAGCAAAATCTTTCGGTTCGAAATACTCATGAGCCAGGGCAGTTTGTCCGTTGTACGGTGAAAGAGGTAAGAGCTTGTCCAGAGAAGGGGTACGAGTTCCAATGCTAACCATTTGCTTCTTGTTCTTTCCAATGCGAGGAGTGGTATTCTGAAATGGTAGCTCATAAATATTCTCCTCTACATTAATCAGTGTGGGTGACATTGCAGCGCGGCTATCCTCCAGTTTGGTTAGCACATACAAATGTTCGATTGTCTCACGAGCCTCAGTGTAATTTTCTGGATTTTCTAAATTCTCTTTCAGATGCTCCAGTAATTCTTTAGTCAGCTCTTCAGGTAAGGTTTGAGTTGTTTTATGTTCAGTCGGTACGAGTTCGTCATTCAAAGTTGACTCTTGCGTTATATCATGAACTCGTATTGGTTCATTTAAACAGTGACGCTCAGAGTACTCGTTTACTGAAAGTCGAGATATTGATCTCGCATTATCCAATCCAGTAACGACTCCACACGTGCAGATTCGTTCGCAAAACGTGCCACAGCAGGAGTTGGAAGACATAATTAAATTCTTCACATTGATACAGTATCCCTTACGACGCATCCATCGTATAAGGCTTATTATCATGACTACTACAACACATCCCAAGCAGGTTACTACTACAATTCCAATAACTTTCTTATCGCGCTCACTTATTAATTGTTCATGACGATTCTTATGTGGAAACCTTGGATTCTTTATCTCAATAGATGTTCCATCTGCTTTACGAACGTATGATTCGCAGTGAAATGTTTTTGAATTTTTTTCACATACTCCGTCAAGGAACTTATTGAATAATATATTTTGTTCAGGTTCATTAAAGCATCGCGCCAAGAACTCGTCCACCGTACAATAACTGTCTGCCTTAAAAGAATTACCCTCTTCAGTGGCTAAGACTTCTTGCAGCCAGTTACTTATATTGCAGTAGCAAGTTTTTCCAAAGTAATTATTTTTGTAAACCACAGAGTACGCGGGATGTTTTTGAGCTTGGCCTATAAATTTGAGACTATTGGGATGCGCAGTTTCAATTTCGTTCCCAATAAAAGTTAGGTGGTGTCCAGATTGTTCATGTGTCAAGGTATCCAAGGCAACAATCGCATCTGGTACGAGTTCGTCAAACGAGTTTCTCTCCATGTGGAGTTTATTCCATGAAGATAGTTCAATACTTCGCTCCATCAGTTGGTTGAATTCGGAATCTCGGATAACAACGGAAGCAACAGTTATGTTAACGGCTCCTGTGGCCATATTTTCAATCCTGAAATTAAACAAACATAATAAGTTAACGTTACGTTATACGTTTTGGGATGTACAAGTTTTGACAGTCGGAATACTAAGAGATTTTTCTGAGGATATGCTATCCAGAAATTCAAATAATGTCAAAACACATGTATGTGGGTGTGAAAGATAGGTATTAAAAACTCACAAGGTGTACGAAATATTAAGGTTTCCGACAGCCGATTGTACCGCTCTTGAAGCGATTTGCTGGATTTTACAGCCGAAGAAATATAGGTTGTTAATCAGAGATCGCTGTGAGAAGGCATCTTCATCGATATTCTGCACCGAGGAGTTGAGCGCCATCACGATGTTGTACGTATTGGCAGAGAAGGCTCCAGCGTAGACCTTATGAATTCTAACATTGTCCAGAACTATCTCAGCTGCGGAGGATCCGAAGGTATTAGCAGGGACGGTGGGCACAGTGATGTTTTTCATCCTGACCTGAAACATGAGAAAACTACATTGAGCATAAAAGTTTATAAACTCGCATGGTCAAGTATCACTGAATACGAGATATTATATCGAGAGCTCGAAACAAAAAGTAGCTAAAAATGTAAATAATATCCTGTTTTCAGTGTTCAATTGAGCATTGTTGTTAGGTTCCCGCGCATCTGCAAAATATTTCGCTACGCGCTTGGCGTTGTTGTTGGCTGAAAAGTTTACTAACCGACATTCCAGGTCCATGCTCGCCCACGTTGCCGGCAGATCTGTCCAGGGTGAAGGCACCGTATCCGAGTTGCAGGGATCCAACATTTGTAATGTTCATGTTAAGCAGCCATGAGAAAGTCTGCCCCTCCACCGAGACAGTTTCGCAATTTTCGATCGTGACGGAAAGTGGACCTGGAATCAATTAATATTATGTTACTAACATTTTTGCGAGGATTTGGTTCAAATCTTCGAAAAACCTTTACAGAACTCTTTTCATTATTTTGACAACGCGGCAACGTGACAAGTAGAACGGATTCACAGATTTCGTTCTCATATTGCCAATTAATCAAGAATATTTAAAAATCGTATTTGATTGTGTAGTTTGGGTACAGGAAGTACAACGGCTTTTATTTAAGCCATAATATGTAAGCTTTCGTATTACACTCTCCTGTCTCATGAGTCATTATCCTTTGGCACACTAATATCGAGTCGGGGAAATAGTGTATTTTTAGATGCAATCCGCGGACTGGCGGGATGGCGCTCCTTTACCGTCATCTATCGACTCCGGAGGCGTCGTCGATTTGGACTATATGTAGTAAACTGTTATTTTCCTAATTTATGCTATTCTCACCAATCTTACCTAGGACATTTTTTGATATCTCGGTATAAAAGTAAATAATACGATCGCTGTTTTTATATATATTACTTATAATAATATCGTTTCCCGTTAAATCTATAGTGTTGATTGTAATGTAGGAGTGATATTTACAATATACAGCTTTCTAAATGCAATACCTTTATTAACAAGTGAATAAAACTCGTATAACGGTGCAAGTTCAGTTGAATGAGTACTTCGAAATCGACCAGCTAACAAGGACCTTACAAATACGTGTTGCGGAGTGAGCAATGTTTAACGATTGGTGATTTCAAGAGCTCTTACTAAGTGGCTGCGACACCAATCGAGAAAAGATTGCATTGGAACCAATGGAACTGGTTTCCACTAACCTGCGTAAAGTAGGAGAATATAATAATGTCCTTTAATTTTGGCTACAGTATACTACACAAGATTATGGTCAATTACTGACAAAGACATTATTAGTAACAGTCAAGAGCGAGTCTCACTCACCCATTCATGTGTGAGTCTATCTGGCAGGCCCCAACGAGATTTATCAACGGGTGAAAGCTTTTCTTAAAAACATGCTTTTATAACTAAAGAAAATAAATAAGATATATTTTGTACTTCGACATCTTTTGATCGAATGATACATCTCGTTGGGGCCTGCCATATAGACGTACACATCTAGAATTCTCAAATTAGGTAAAAAAAAAACAGTTTAAGGACTTGTCTGGGGCAGCATAAGTAAGTTTGTCAGTAAAGAAAAACAGTGTTTCTAGCTAGCGACATCTTTTAATTTGTCTTGTAATACAGTAACTCCAACAACAAGCTTTATTTCAAATCTATATCAAAATTTCGCACAAGCACATAATAATATATGCAATCACTGCACTGGCGTGTTAGTATTTGATATTAGGGATTAGTAAAAACAGACATGTACGACTATTATAATTATAGTCAAGACTTATTTTATTTTTACGAGTATCTTAGCATGCAAGATTATATCATTGCAGGTGTTTTTATTCGATAGTGATCCTTACAATAGCTTCTCCGTGTACATTCAATCAAAGGTCACTATATAAAGGTACTGCCACCTTTTTTATATGATCCACGGGCACCCTGATCATATCAGTCAGTGTTTTGCCTGTAGATTAGTTTGCGTCAAGGTCAGAAGTAATTCCAAGGAGACGTGCGAATGGAAAAAGGTCTATGTTCTCAACCAGATCCTGATCTACACGTATCTCAATGGTTTTCGATAACCCTTCAGCCGCTAAGTTACTTTGATATTATCCCACGGGAACGTTTTTAATATAGCCTATGACATTCACAAATAATGTGGATTTCTATTGGTAAAAGAATTTTCAAAATCTCAATCGGTTCAGAATATCCTGAGATTACCCCCTACAACCTCACTAACTTCTTTATAATATTAAAGTATAGATGAAAGAATTGTATGGGTGATTGTACAGATTTTAACGCGTTAATCAAGGGTGTCCTTTACACTGGACTATTCGAATGAGGCCGGAATTTTGCACATCTAGACGAGGATTTATGACCTCCTGCGCTTACAACGTAAGTCGGCCGTATAGCTATTGGGAGGCGATGACGAATTACGTCATCTTGTGGTTACCATTTCTTTGTGTAAAACTGTCAGGTTAAAGAAGGGATGGACATTAGATGTTTCTATGTAATGTATTATGTAGGGTAACATAATAATAATAAGTATGTACGATCGAAGACAGTTCCGCCTGATCATTTAAAAAAAAAACGCCTAAATCGTGCCGAGGCGCTGCCACGGGCTAGCGAGCGATTCTATTTCTTGAGTGCAAGCAAAAATGAGCTTAGTGGTGATCAGGCGCATAAGTCCGCCATAGTACATACAATCTTTGTTTTAGATTACCATTAACGTCATAAGGAGTCATTGAATGGTCGATTCCAGCACATCCACTCTCCTCTCCGTTTGTTACCTTCGAGATACAGATGACAATGTCTAGTAGTGTTTTTTTGATAAAAGCGCTTGTTAATTAAAAAACATCTACCTACTTATATTGCATAACCTCATAACTAAAATAAATAGTAATTAAAACTAGGACAGGTCTATAATTTGCTAGGGTTAATAATAAATATATGAAATTAATGAACCCTAAAATTTCATACTGTGTTAGTTTAACCAACCGGAAAACAACAATAAATATTATATTCAATTCACAAAACCACAATTGTTATTTTTTCAATACTTAATGAGCAATGACCATACAACTAACTCTCGTTTTACCACGGAGAGAAATTAATTTCATTCTGATATTTAGTTTCTGCAGTTACCTAGTTCAAGCTCGTAAGTATAATTCTAATCTGTTACTAAGAAAGCCGTAAAACGATGCTTTTCACAACACCGTACAGATGTTAAGCACATAATTAAGCGCCGAGTTATTCGACAGTAATGCAATGCAAACACATTAATACACATACGTGTATATGTAGGTCTTTATGAACGGCGGGGACACAGAAATAGTCCAGAATTAGTCATCCAGCCGCGCGCAGGCCATGTTTAGTGTAATGTAGTAAGCGAGACTTTGTACAACTTGCGAAATATGCTTTATTGTTTGAATAACTTCAAGTTTTCTTCAAACTTTTGAAAGCTGCCAGTTTGTTCTACATTACTTACCTCTGTGTTCCATGTAAGGGGATTTAATCTAGTAATAATCAATTAATAGTAGTAATCCCCTAATGTGGTTACGATTGGTTAGCAGTACGTTTACTACACATGTAAGTCTGTAACGTTACCACTGATGAGACACGGGTCTCACTGCCATGCGAGACTGAATGAAAGCAAGTCTGGCTCTAGGAAATGCTGTATTGTATTCCTCACGCAAGATGTGCTCCTCCACCTCTGAGAATGATTTGTAGTATTTACTTTGATATTAGTAGTTTGTTCTATGTTCTTAGCTGCTATTGAAGTTGTCAATAAGCTATGTGTGCGGAGATAACGACTGCATGTTAAATGTGGCCGATAAATAACTCACACAACGGCTGCGGTTCACAGTCACCGCTTTTAGTTTGCTTGCACATAGCAAGCGTTTGCGCATTGTGTAGTCAGTTATTGAAATACATATTTGTTTTTGAGACCAAATACTTGAGCACAACAAAAATATTAAAGACCCTGACTCCTGTACTAGATGAATAAAACGTGTTACAAGAGCCAGTGCCCTCTCCCGGCGAACGGGAAGTTACTCAAAGTTTTTGTTTCAACTCAAATGATTTATACCGGCCTTCTGTAACGTCTTCGGCATTTAACAGCTTATTGATGATGAAGCATTAAAATAATAAATTATTTTTCAATAACCGCTTTTAGAGCTTGATCTAACTCACAAAAGATATGATTGGTGGTGCTCACACACGATACATACTAGCTTATTCCCGCGGTTTCGCGCGAGGTCGCTAATTATTCCACTGGACGACTATTAAACGGGAAAAAATCCAAAGTTCTGACTCTAACTAGAAAATACAATAGCACTTTGCTAAGATTTACAACTCTTGTAATCTAAAAAACTTCTTTAAATTTTTGAATAACAGATGATGTGGTTAGTTCTCGCCTAACAGAGAAACTTTATGAATATATTATGATGAATGAATAACAAAACTTACGAAGCTATGTCACTGTCGGCCGCTGATTCGGAAACAAGAACCCAACCCAAGAACCCTTCTTGGTTTAACAGTACATACCTAGTTTAGTAGTTCAACAAATCCCATTTTACCATTATTCACACCGTTACTGTAATTTTGACTAGACCATATCATCATCTCATCTGCTTAGCCTTTTCCTAACTATATGTTGAGGTCAACTTCCAGTCTAACTGGATGCAGCTGAAAAAGCTTCAAGTTTACTTAAAAGTTTTAGTTAAAAATTAACAAAAGAACTGATGTTGTAGAGAATATTCTGAGTATACTATGACTTACCAATAATGTATAGTCGATCACCGATATTTGCCCTATATCGTGATTAAATTTTAATGCTAGTTTATTTTGAGAGGCCGCAAGCATTTCCCGTATTGCCGTTCCGGGCAAACGTGGTGGACACACACCGTTAACACCTCCCTGGAAGCCGCGATGTGGTATATTTGTTTAAACTTAAACGACGGTGCACGAAACGAGTGGCGGTCCTACTAGTTAGCCTTTCAAAGTTTTACTCTTTCTGACTGAAAAGATTCTAAAAGTACATATTTCTGAATTTTGAGCCAAATACACTCGCATTTAATATAATTTGTGAAAATTGTTATCGATCATGAGTACCAGCATGTGTTTAAGTATCGTTTACTAATTACGAATTTTCCCTTCACGTATAGAAAAACTAGTTTATATAGGTATTAGGGTGTTATAAGATAAACAGTAAATATTTCTTTAATATTGGCCTTTATTTTATGATTTTATGTTCCGCGAAACAGCCTACCGGTCTGTATTAAATCGTGGATCAAAATGGCTCAATTTTATCTCGTATCTTTGGTTCGGGTGTGTGTGTAGTTACAGCATATTGTATATTTTTTGTGTGCGAGTATGCAGCGCGGTATGACATGTGCGACGTGCGTCAGTGCACAGCTTCTGTCCACATGTCGACATGTTGCGACATCGTCTATAGTCATACGTCCTTTCGAACGAACATTGCATTGCACTAAATTATCGAGCTCTGCCATTTTCTCATTCTTGATGAGGTTGGGATTGACCGCAACCGTTAATTATTTGCTTATAATATTTCTTCTGAGAAATATTGTTGGACTTCGTCAAACCGTATAGAACGTCAACAGGATATAAGTTAGCATCTACTGCATATTAAGCATTGTCATTACGTGTCTTTGTTTATCAGATTACAGGGTGGAAAGCTAAAGTAGGCCCTCGAGGGAAAGTACCCTAAATAATATTATATCCGACGACGCTGAAATCATTCGGATTTTTCAAAAGGAAGTCTAACTTTTATCGAATAGTTGAACCGGAAATATAACTAACTCAAACTCGTTACTCGATATATATAAAGTCACGTCAATATGTTATACCTTTGACATTTCCAACTATGATGTGAGTGGTTATAGTTCTACAAAGCTTAAAGTTTATCGGATTTAGAATATATTTGGAATTGAGTTATCACAAGATACACAAAAACGTAATATTATACAATAGGTATGTTAAAAATATCCTGTCCAATCGGATACGTATCCATTGCAGTGCTTTCATTATTATTAGTAGCCTATATTTTTCCACTGCAGGGCATGTGCAAGGGCCTCCCTTCCCTCCTTCCAGTTTTCGCGATCTAGTGTGATAGTGGGCTAATCCAAAGAGTCCAGCTCATCTTGCCATCTTCTAGGCCTGCCGCTTAGTCGCAGTGCGTTACATGTTAATGAATAGGAATGATTGATTAATGAACTAATACTGTTCCTTACAGGACAACTTATACTTTATTATGAGCTCATAATAAAGGATAATGTAATCACGGAAGATATCCCGTAAAAGACAGTATTAGTTTCGTTACAAACCGTGAAAGCTTAAAAAATATTAAAGAATTGAATTGAATGCACGATTGTTGTGCCCAAATTACCATAATTTCCCCAAACTCTAACTTATTTTCAGGGTTCCGTAGTTAACAAGGACCCTTGTTAAAAAATGGCATGGCTTATCTTGGGCGGCAGATTGATTGTCAATTTTTTGTTTATCGACATACCATGATACATGAGAAAATCTTAGGGAGGGGCAAATTACGCTTAAATAAATAGATCTTGCCAATTGATGTTTAACTGGGACATCACACGACACGATAATAGTAATAATCAGTAGAGTTCAGTTTATACAATGTGCAGTACAGTGCATGCGGGTCGGACATTACGAGCGGGTTTGTCAACAGGTATGTAGTAGTGGTGGTTAATATAACGTATAACGCCAAAACATAACACGTTAGTTGTTCATAACGTTAAACGTTTGTTATACCGACTCTGCCTACGCGTTATAACTATAACGGCTCACTCAACAACACGCTCAACGGCTAAAACGTCAACAGCCATTGAAATATCTCGAAAACGAAGCGTCCCAGGCAAAAAATTACCGAAATTATGAAGAAAAAGTATCATCATTTAGAATGTTACATGGGATATTAATAATTATATTCGTTCGTGTAGGTACAGTCCTTTACGCGATAACATTCACTGCACATCATTGCGCCCGTTTAGCGTGTTGCCGAATAAAATGATAACGTCTCCGCGTTCAGATTGCTGCCGAGTTTTGTTACTACGTGTTATAATGATAACGTATAAAATAACATGTTATAAAATTATTTCAATAGTCTATAACACGTTGGAATTGAGTAGTATACTCGTAGTGCTGTGCTAACGCAGCGCTCCGTTGCTTCGGGACAGTCGGGGTGACGGTGACATGTCCCACAACAATACCTACTTATGACATCTTTGTTATCCGCATGTGACGCGGACGCCTCTGTTTTGTCAATAGCACTCGGAGTTTGTAACAGCTCCTACATTATCTAAACACTGCTTATTACTAAACCTATCTGATGTTTCTCTTCTATCTAGCTAGGGTGACGTATTTGTGCGTCATTTATGTTTTGTTTGGTGTCCATTATTATGAGATTCTAGAATCACGAAACTCATCATCATCATCATGAACAGCCTATTAATGTCCCCACTGCTGGGGCACAGGCCTCCACTCTTTGCGAGGGAATGCAATGCACTTAATGCACCTAGAGTTGTGCTTACGGACAAATCATAGAGCAGCTCATTCAATGCCTCGATTATTTAATTAGGCATGTAAAAGTCGGATGTCCTGGTTTCGTTAGATGGAAATACTTGGTACTGGCTTCATTTAGATAAAGACTAGAACAATAATGCTCAAATTCTAAGCTCACATTACGTGTCACTAAAGATTAACAAACAATAATTGCAAAAACGACCTCGGTTGTCCGCCCGGAGGCATATCTAATACCTAGCTGCACAGAACAGACGATGCAGATATTGCACTCAACGCATTTCATTTTTCAGTCTTACCAAAGGGTATCGTATTATCCAGTATTAATTGGGTTGAGGAGGTCAGATAGGCAGTCGCTCCATGTAAAATACTGGTATTCAGCTCCAGTCTAACCGGATGCAGCTTGATTGCAATAACGTTGGTAAAAGGTGAAGGAGATGATTTTGATTTGTTCTAATAGTCTCCTAAAAACATTGCTTATTAATTTTTCGATCCAGACCTGACCTTGTTGAAAAACAGACCGGTTATTTACTAGTTATCTCAAGTTGATAGATCAAGGGTTTCCTGCATGGTTTCCAGAGAACGCATAAAATCAAATACAATTATATGGAACACCAATACCTATAGAATAGATAGTAATATATGCATCTAACATCCACATCTCAAGCGCAATCAGTTAAATAAAATAATGAACGTCGTCCATCTAGCGGAATATTGGCCGACGACCTGATAATCAGAGCCATCCGGCGACTCGCCACTATCGGCCTACCGACCCAAACCGGCCACTATCTAAGTATAATATAAAAGCATCTACATTGCCGTCTTACTAGCAAGATACATTATCAGCTTAGCCTTTTCCTAGCTTTATTGGAATCGGCTCCATCACAACCTAGTTAGTACTGTCAGACTTTCAGGCCACTGGACTACCTGTAACGACTGTCAAAGATGTTCAAATGACCGACTGTCATTTGAACATCTTTACCCCACGGCTTTACGTGCTTTCCGAAGCACGAAGGAAACTTGGGATGTAATGAGGGTCACCCACCCTTCCACAGACGGTCCTAAATAAGCGCGGCTTAACCTGGAAGATGTTGTTTGATTGGTGGCTGTTATTATGTAACCAAGAGCTCCTCCTCTCTCTTCCTCTTGCTAGCTACAAGAGTCTTGACATATGAAACGCTCCAATGAATCGCTCGTGTAATCCAATATAATGGATTTAACCATCCCTTTCAAATTAAACCCACACTGCACTATATTGAATCGGAGGCACAAATCCCAACTAAAGAAATTATCTAGCGAATTGACAAACTGATATGTGTGGTTTATTTTAGCTCCGGTAAATCTAAGTCGAAATGTTGGAATAGTATCGAAACCATCGAAGAATATCTGATGTGTTATAATTAGTTTGCATCAGATGCGAGTAAACTTCGAGTCTGTTATCTATTGCCCGCATTATGCCTATGATTCTGTTGCAGTACTGATGCCGGTCGAAAGTGTGGTTATTACGAGAAAGAGAGAATCTTGAATAGAACCAAGTTGATATAATATGAATAATCAAATCGGTAGAGAACACGGAACAAATGAAATAATACCATAAGACTTATCTTGTTAAACAACTTCTAAAAAAGGGGGAGGAGGTTGTGTATTCCACCAGCATCGCACGGAGGTCCCAAATAAATTTTATTAACTTTGTTTAAGTACTTACTTTAGAAGTTTTGCTCTTTAAATTTATAGTATGCAGCTTGTCTTGGTCTAAGACTCTAAGAGGATAATGCGCTGATTATGCTCTAGTTACAGTTTTAAATATCTGACTAAAAAGGGATAGTAAAATAAAAAAAAAATTGCATAAAAGTTTGTTAGTTGAGTTTGTTATTGCGCGTGTCACCCACCATCAAAACATTCTTATGACCCAAATGAAAAATTAGTTATTCACGAATTATGAATTTTCCAATTCATAGTGAAACTTAGCAACAAAGCGTATTATTAGTAATTACTGACTTACTGAGCTTAGACAAACGCTGCCAGCTGCCCCGTCACCAAGATTAGAGATTGCAACTTACAAAATGTAATGGTTTGACCGGTTGTGCATAAAGCTACTGTTTTGCCTATAAATCTGCACTTACTTACGGTTCACCAATAGTAAACTCTGTTTGTTTATACAAGAAAATCGCTGCGCAATTTATCGACACTATGTGACATGAAACAGACTTCCAAGTATGCAATCACGTCGATATAATAAAACAGAGAAGATTCTTTAAATACTGTTTTAAGCTTTCACGGTTTATAATTATAACTAAACATATACTGTCACTCACAAGATATCTTTCGTGATAATATCTCTCAAAATTTCGACACTGTTGCAAAGCGCCATTATCGCGGGATGAGCTGAGAATGCGGGTGGATGGTTAATAAATTGTTAGGTGCAGACCAATCTGTCTACCCTCTTTTTTAGTCTTTTGCTACACACACTACTGAACTCGACACAAAGTGAAACACAAAATATTCAATCGAGGGGAAGATTTTAAATAGTCAAATACGTGGAATCCATGGCAGTTTTAAGTATGCTCAAAGGTAACAGCGGGCGTCGTTATAAGGGCTCCACAAAACCTTGTGATACTGTGAGTGTTTTGCCGTGATTTTGTGTCGAGTTCCAGTAGTGTGCATAGCAAAATACTAAGGACGATGGTCGATCTGCACCGGACCTAACAATTTATTTAGGTACCATCCTCCCACATTCTCCAGTTATTCCACGATCATGGCGCTTGCAACAGCGTGCAGCGTCGAAAATTTGGGAAATCATAATAATGGACTAAGATTGGCTGTAGAGTCCTAATGCAGAAGAGATTCGACCGTGTTAACAGCTGAAACAACACTAAAAATGGTTTTGCAGAAGTTGCTCACTCAAGATACGGTGTTAAGTACTGAATTAGCTGTGTTACTACGTACAAGGATTAAAGAACGCTGCACTGAACTTTAATAAATTTACAGAATCAATCCGAGAAACGAAAGATATCAGCCGAGATGATGATACATTAACTACCCCAAAGAAAAAGCTCATACGGCTATAAAAGAAAAAGTTTTTAAAACTTATTCGAAATGATTACTCTATCAAAAACATGGACGAAATCGAAGAGACTCTTAGATGCACCATCACTGGGAAAGATTGAGCCCCACAGAAATCATTACAAATACAAATCCATCAGGAAACTACGTCTCATACTTATTATACCTACATACCACGGAAGAGATAGATTTGGCAAAGTATAAAAAAAAATGGAAATGACCACTTTTAAAAGGAGTTTTTTTTATAAACACACACTCACCTAGGACACTAACTCGATTAAGTCAGTAATAGTCTTATGTTGGAACGAAAATAGAAAATGATTTCCCTTTATTTACGAGAATCCAGCCGGAGCGGTCCGACGGACGGACGAACGGACGGTTTGAAAATGACACCGGCTAGCAATCCCTAATCCCGTCAATGACAGTATAAGTTAAGATTATTTATGTTAGGCGGTGCGGTATCGATCGCCGAATGCAGAAAAATTCGCATTGCATAAAGTTTGAACGGGACGAACTGGACAAGTTCCGTCAAAACAAGAAGGAGGATAAGCGGGTTCAAGAGAAATGAAAAGGAGTGGAGGGGAGGCCTTTGCCCAAGAGTGGGCCAGAGCAGGCCAGGAAAAAAACAAAAATGTTAAAAGTTTAAAAGCACTAACCTTTGATGTTAACGAAGGCCTTGTCCTCCACACGGAAGAGATCGCAGTTCTCAACGTCCAGTTGAAGGCTGAGAACATCCAGGTTGGAGGCAGCATATGATCTCATAAAGACGATTTCGGCTCCGGTGATGTGGATGCGCCTTGCATCCCGCAGCTTTGACAGGGAGTTGGAGCCGAACATGAGCACTCCGGCGCCACTCACTATCAGGTCCGTCGTGGTTTCTGGTATATCTCCCTCGAAGAGGTCGAGTTTCTGCAAACCACAAAATAGTTTTCAAATCTGTTGTATGACTGACCGCAGTAGTTTTCAGTAGTATGACAAACAACTGACGTCATAGTGCTATGCGTTAAAAACATCTGCTGCGCTTATTTTTGTCATTCGGTTTCTAAGCTATTGTGTCTTGTCTCCATAACTGTTTTACCAAGTATCGCTAACCTAATAATGATGACTAACATGAATAACTAATTATAAACGTAATAAGTTATATTATTATTAAATCAGGTCATGTTGATGTTTAACGTGAACCTGTGAGTGTAAGACAATACTAAGTGGTTCATAACAGACGCTTTGTTTGAACCGATAACGATGTTTTTCTACACACGTTTATTTTACCTACTGTATACTAATGACGTTAAACGAGCTTTATGCTATAACGAACCTTTGCACAAGCCTTTGCACTAAAACAAAAACAGGTAAGGTTACTAAAATCGTACTTGAATAATTTCGAAATCAATGTTATTGTGCATAAACGAAGTACAACGTTTGTATCATACAGCTAACTTGTAAACTAAAATTCAAACAAGATAAACGATTCCGGTGCACGGTGGTCCTTAAAGAAGAGGGGTTCAACGGATACGGGCTGCTGATTAAATTACGCATGATGAGGGGAAAGTGAACGACTTGGCCGGGAGGACACCTACGCGCCCTGTGCAGCGCTCCCATTGACAGCATTCGCTTAGCCTTGACCAAACAAATAATCACTCTTCCTTTCGAATGCGACTGTTTCCCCTATCAATTGCTACGGTCAAATATTTCGAACAATTCCCATTTTAGACTATGTTATCAACTAATGGCGGCTTCTTGTACAGTATCTGTTATCGAGGCGCTGGTATTCATTCCCATTAACAAAGATAACGAATATGACTCAGCGCGCAAGATAGTAGAACAATGCGCGTTACGAAAAAATCATAACTGTTACGTATTTGTTCCAGTGTGCTCTGTTAATTTTGGCGGCTGTAAAATTTTGGAATAGTAGCCGGAGTTTACGCTTCTTCGGACTCAAACTATGTAACTACAAAGAAACGAATAGATGACACGTCCGCTCTCACATACGCGCAACAAAATAAAAATAAACGGACACACACACATAAACCGACACCAATCGGAATTCAAGTCAGTGCCGGCTACTTGAACTTTAGTCGTTTATAATATCTTCCAAGTATTCGGTAGTGTACTTATTATGGTAATGAATATATCATTTTGCTAATAGGTTTTGTCGTAGTTATCATAACAAAATAGATTTACCAAGCCTTAATGAACATGCTAATGTAAAACTACTCATTTGCATATTTTGCATTTTCACGGTAATTTCATATATACCGCATCCATGGCAGACGCTCAGATTTGTTATATTATTAAGTGAATACACAAACAAATCTATTCTAAACGCCTGAGATTATCGGTTTAAATATAGTTTGCATACCATACCGTGGTGTAGTTTCAATGTTAAACACTGAATAAAATCGTCAACGGAGCTGCGTTAATGACGTCACGGTCGTCATCCCACTCCCAGCCAAGAAGTATCAGCGATTCACGTTTTTTCATTCACAGAAAGACGATAAAGCTCCCAGATGTGTCCCGGTGTTGTGTACTCAATCAACATGAGTCACAGTCGAGTCTGTGCAGTGTGCACTTTTGTAAGTGTTACCATGTACGGCGTTCAGTTCTGAGATGACCGCGAGATACTCGAGTACTGGTCAATGCGAATTTTCGACCAACTCAGAGTTCAGACATTCGCTTAAATGTTACTTGCTATATAAATTTGCTTTATGACCTGAGGTATTATTCTCATTATTTACCCTGTCGTGAGCCAAGAGATTTCAGTAATATTGGTGTCTCAAAGACCTGTACGGTCCATGTTCAACCTGCAGCGGATATTGCGTTTCATTCTTACTCTATCGATACTGATAGGGAACTTGATTACTAACAAGAAAATGTTAGTTAGAGCTTAAACGGGCGTTTAGATAAAGCATCGCGCTTGAAAGCTATTAAAACAAGAAATCTGTGGTAAACTTGGAAGAGAACGAAAATAATAAAGATAAATAATGATCTATCTCGTAGACATAATGTTGTGGTCGACAAATTAAGTCGGTAGTCGGCTCGTTGCGTGCGAAACCTGTTAGTTGGGTGAGCCATACGGTGGGTCAGAACAACATGACTCGTTTCTTATAATGCGAGTCGCAATCTTGCTACTTGTTACCTTATAATGTCACAGATCGTAAGCCAATGACGGGCTAGCATTAGGTCGTGCTCCAGTTTGCCACTTGGATGGACATGGGCATTACAGAACTAGTTGGATTCGACGGACGGCGAACACAATGCCCGGAGACTTGAGGAGACACAATGGATGGGTGGGATCTCGATACTACCGCGCTCAACTATCTTAAATCACGGCATGTGTGTTTGCCACTAATATTGTCCCAGAATCCTCCTGTTTTGTAGATGTTAAGTGTCAACGTTATATTATCCAAAAAAAAACAGAAATAAATATTGAGGCAGGACCGCAGGATATAACACAACAAAGACCATGATTTTATCAATGCAGTTGTTATCTTTTATAAAAACTTATTAATTACATAGTCGTTAGAGGTTAAATCTAATACTACATGTCATGTTCGCATTACCTACTAATAAAGTTGGTGACCTGTGAGCCAGACCTTTTTGTTCACCTTTTTCATTGGGCGTCAATTAGCCAGATTTGCGTCGCAAAGCGCCAGCACATCTCAACTTCTCAACACATGCAATGTCCGGTGGAAAATGAACTCTACTGAAGTGACGTAATGTTAAAATTGGTTTGGATATTGCGAGGCTACTACACTGTACGGTTCAAGTGTAACCTGTGTAACTGAGTCATTTGAGTCACTACAGAAACGAGTTGGCGTTGATTTCCAATTACAGACAATTTACTCAAGATTTTACAAATGTCAATGCGTATTTTTTGGAGAGTATCGATGGCGTTTATTACATTTTTAAAGGGAAAAATTTCACTGGTTTTCCACTTCCGTCCAAATATTTCTTTAACGTTCAGGGACTGTATAATAACAGTATGTATAATATGTAATTGGTATTATAATAGTTTTATGTAGCGACCTTGTCGGCAAACACGAACGGTCGATCCGAGTGGTCATTGATGGCTGCTCCTCTGACCTTGTGGCTATTGATGCCGGAGTTCCTCAGGGGTCAGTTCTCTCCGCGACACTTTTCCTGCTGCACATCAACGACCTCCTTGGTCCTGGTATTGTTGGGTACGCAGATGACAGCACTGTCATGGAGAGTTACACATCCAGCGCAAAAGCCGGTGGTGATGAAATACGTTCATTGAGAGAGGCCATGGTAGAGCGAACGAATTCAGCCTTAAGTCTTGTCTCCAAGTGGGGTGACGACAATCTGGTTGATTTCAACGCCACCAAAACGCAAGTGTGTCTGTTCACTGCTAAAAAGAGTCCGTTCAATCTGGCCCCCACTTTCCGGAGTGCGTCTGTACAAGTTACCGACAGTCTCGAGCTTCTTGGCACGAAGTTGAATGCAAATCTGAACTTCGGCGCCTACATCGAGTCAAAAGCTCAAACTGCGGCAAAAAAACTGGGTATCCTAAACAAGGTCAAGCGGTACTTCAAGCCTGGACAGCTTTCAATATTGTATAAAGCTCAAGTCCGGTCCGGCATGGAGTACTGCTGTCACCTTTGGGATGGCTCAGCCAAATACCAACTTGCCACACTAGACTCAGTAGAACGCAGAGCCAGGAGGCTGATTGGTGACGCCAAGCTGGTTGCCAAGCTACATAGCCTGGCCCACCGCCGCAAAGTTGCATGTCTGTCGGTCTTCTACAGACTGTACTTCGGAGAGTGTGCGCAAGAGCTCCACGAGCTTATTCCACCATCTCCCTTCTTCCATCGAGAGACTAGGCGTACTGCAGGTTATCACCCATATCTTGTCGATGTTCCACACATTCGTACGAAGCGCTTTGCTAAGTCTTTCATTATTCGTACAGCCAAGGAGTGGAACACCCTGCCTGCGTCGGTTTTCCCGAGTTCATATAACCCCAATCTATTTAAGTCGCGAGTAAATAGGCTTCTTCTGGGTAAGCTCGTTCCATCGTCGACCTCATCTCTGCCCTTAGGGCAAGATTGAGGTCAAGAGTAAGCCCATATTAAATAAAAAAAAAAAAAAAAAAAAAAAAAAAACAATGAAACCGCTTGTGTATCAAGCGTTTTCATTGTAGCGTAGAGAAGTACTGCAACCGACATAATAAATATATCTCGTTGAACAGTATGGGTCAAATTATGAATGGAGATTTATCCTCTTTTTTGTTTCGGGTACACGAAAAATCTCCAGTACTTTTTTAGGATCTCCAACAAAAATATTCAAAAATAATTGACAACATCACTTACATGAGATAAATATAGGTACCATAATGTATGCACAATAAGTATATTGAATTCAATATGGTACTTAAATAATACTAAATAAATAATATAAATTGGAATAGGGGCAGGAGAATGATTATGATGGTATTTAAATAATGTCAAGTTAATGGCGGCGTTATAAGCATTAAACACACAAATACAATAGCCATGAAAACAGACTGAGTAAATGTGTTTGCCGAGTATTACATCAGACATGTCTAAGAATATTACTGTTCTTGGACATAATAAATGCTAGATAAATAGCGAACGAGGTCTCTCTGCTCCTTGTTCGTTGTAACTTATATTGCAGAAAACTATGAACTAAACTATTATTCTTTAAAATATTTCTAACTGTATAATAACTTGTTAGTAACGAGTAATATCTAACAAGTTGCTGACCGTACCTACTACCTACTGCTTAAGCGACCGGAGTCAATAAATCAGGAAATAATTGTCACTAGCTGCGAACTAAAGCAGGAAATTGGAGAAAGTGTTTCGTTTTAAAACTAATGTAGATACAATGTATTATGTAATGACCGCCCAATAAATTTAATAATATACTAATTAATGGTAGGCACGGAAAAAAAATCTCCCGCCCAGTACCCGATTCAATAGTACGGTCTACTTGTGCTTGCGATATAATGAGTGTACAAAATACGAAAGGCTTTCCCCTTTAACCATATTTTTGTTTTGTTTTACACGGGTTTATACCCCAAGTGCTTCTGTCACTCAAACATAATTCTCTTACACAAAAAGGGTGACAAATCTGATATTGGAAATTACCGCCCCATCAGCTTAGTCTCGCATCTTTACAAAACTTTCATCAAAAACCGCATAACAGAAACATTAGACCTCCAGAACAGGCTGGATTCCGCCGTGGCCTTTTGACTGCTGACTACCTACAGTCTTTAAACCAGATTATCGAAAAACACCAAGAGTTCAATCTACCGCTATACATCGCGTTCGTAGATTACTCAGAAGCTTTCGATAGTCTAACACATAGCGCCATATTTTCAGCACTTGTCAAAAATAACATAGAACCTACATACATACATTTGTTGCAAAAAATATACCACAACAGCACAGCAGCCATCCGACTAACTACCTCCGGGTCAGTTTTTCCCATTCAGAGAGGAGTCAAGCAAGGTGACCCGCTATCTCCTAAACTCTTCACAGCTACGCTGGAAGAGGTTTTTAAACCCACACTGGCAGGATAAAAGTATTGTCGTCGGCGGAAAAAGACTAACTAATCTTCGTTTCGCCGACGACATTATTCTTTTTTCTTCCTCAGCAGCTGAACTAGGCCTAATGCTCGAACAACTGAGCCACGCCAGTCTCCCAAGTCGGGCTTTCAATGAATATGGCCAAGACAAAACTGATGACGAACAGCACAGAGCGCAACGTAGAAACTGGGGGTGTGGTGATTGAATATGTCCATGAGTACATATACCTCGGCCAGATAGTCTCTTTCCAGGCAAGACAAGACAAAGAAGTTGCTCGACGCACCGAGAATGCCTGGAAGAGCTACTGGTCGATGAAACATTTAATGAAGGGATCTCTCCCTCTTTCACTCAAGCGAAAGCTCATGAACATGTGCATTCTCCCCACCCTCACCTATGGAGCGCAAACATGGTCGCTTACGAAACGTCAGAAGTCCGCACTTGGGGTCTGCCAAAGAGCTATGGAGCGAAGTATACTGGGTGTCAAACTTACGGACCGCATCAGAAACACTATAATTCGCTCTAAAACCCAAATAGCTGATGTTGGTCTTACAGCTGCGAGTTTAAAATGGAACTGGGCTGGTCACATCTACCGCTTGTCGGAGGAGCAATGGGCAAAAATTACCACTCAATGGATACCAAAAGCCAGGAAACGACAACGCGGCAGGCCCAGAAGGAGATGGCGGGATGAGCTGGACTCTTTCTCAAGGGATTGGTCTACCATCGCACTGGATCGCGAAAAGTGGAAAGAGGGAAGGAAGGCCTTTGCCCTGCAGTGGGACAACATAGGCTCCTAAAAAAATAATTATACCCCAAAAGTTTTTTAGTATTGGGTATATTCAAACAACTATAACATCTAATATTTGGAAACGCATTCGCAGAATCGCTTTGAACCACAAAACTTTTTACCGATTTTTTGGGAAAATAGTTTCAGTGAAACTGTTACCAGCGGGTTCAGTCAAAAAGCAATCTTTATTTCCTGGAAACGTATTTAGGTACAGCCTGCTAAATTGCATGGACAATTCAGAAATAAAATAGTGTGAAGCGAGAAATGACGCCACCTAACTTAAACTAGTTATCGACTATAAACATTCGCAGAAAATAGACACTAAAGTATCCATGCAATTTTGCAGGTGACTGTACATGATAACGAATCTAATTTTGAAGACAGGAACAACGGTAATTTTTATGAATCTGTTATGCTTATGAGTTATGAGCTTGGACTTATCTATTGAAGGGGGAGCTGCGTAGAGCATACTCCTCTTTTTAACCGACTTCAAAAAAAGGAGGAGGTTATCAATTCGACTGTTTTTTTTTTTTTTTTTTTTTTATGTTTGTTAGCTCATAACTTGCGACTGGGTGAACTGATTTTCATGATTCTTTTTTCATTTGAAAGCTGGTGCTTCCCGTGTGGTCCCATTGTCACCATTTCAATATCTGATGATGGGATCTTGTAGAAATCGGGGGAACTCTTCAATAAATAACAGCAGATTAACCGCGATTGTTGCTATAGCATATCTAAGCATTGTTTACGCCATCACACAACATAATATCACGCCTGTACTCACTACAAAGGTGATGAAGAACTTCGGAGATAAGCAACGGAACTCCTCAATTAATGATAGCAAATGGACTGGGATTGCTGAAATCTCATGACTGTCTATTGTTTACACCAGTTCATAACATAACATCACGCCGGTACGTTGTGAAGGGGTAAGCACATGTGAACCACTAAAAAGTGAAAAATAAAAACTTTTTTACAAAAAATAAAACCGACTTCGACAAAAATAAAACACAAAAAAGTGAAAAATAAAAAATCTGCTTCAGAAGTCGGTGGCAAAAACATGAAATCAAACAAACAAAAGTCACCGACTTCAGAAGCTGATTTTTTATTTTTCACTTTTTTGTGTTTTATTTTTGTCGAAGTCGGTTTTATTTTTCGTAAAAAAGTTTTTACAATGTCTGCAGTGTCTGCACTTGACTCTTAGCTAATCGAACGTCTCAGTAAATGTTCCCCAAACTAACTATGTTAACCTAACTCCACAGGTCTTTGTAATTACAATAACAACGATTTGTCTTTTGTTTAGCAATCCGGAAGTTTCGATACTTTATTCATAGCATTGAACAATAGATTTGGGGAAAGTTGTAGAGAGTTACATTTTCTAGCAGACTTGATGTTGCCCGCGACTTCTTTTGCGTCGATATTTTGTCGAGTACATGTGTAAGAAAAAAAAAGTAGATAATGTGGTATTCCGAACTATAATCAGCTATCTGCCAGTAAAAGTCACGTTAAAATCTGTCCAGCTGCAGCCGTTTCGTAGGTTACCCGAAAGCAACAGACACAATTAGACGGGAGTGTTCTTAACGTTTGATGAAACTGGCCACAGAATGGCAGATTACATATTTTTTGCAACTCCCTCTACATGGGTATCAAATGAAAGGTGTTGATGTGTATTATAAAATTGGCTATTTGAAGGGGGCAGGAGGTAGTTCAGAGGCCTACCCATAAAATCGAATTCAGCAAACATACAGTTCACGTCAAATAACTTTGCCCCTCTGAAGTTAGCCATTTGCATAGATCGCGCAGGTGCAGATCCGTAGAATTCGTGACTTTACAATAGAGATTCGTAAACTAATGAAGCTAAATAAACTAAGCTACAATCCCAGTCACAAGGCATAATAGCTCGTGAGTATACTGTAGTTGCCCATTCCAAAGCATTGGTCTCATGAGAAGACTATGAAGACTCTGTAGATTAGTGTCTGAGATGGTCTTTTGAAGAAAGCACCCAGATTTGAGTGGACCCGTCCAGTCAGTGCAAGCATTTGTCAGTTATCGTGGAGCTCGACTTATAACTCAGGAGCTCAACGTCACAACGAACAATACCAAAGAAAGGACATTTGGGTGGGTCGCCTATAGTACTCAAACTGCCAGACAATCGTTAAAATTAAATAAATACCCACACGGTCCTCACATTCACAATATAAAAATAATAAAATACATGAAAACTATGCAGATTAGTGTTTGAGAACTGAGATGGTCTTTTGAATAAAGCACCACACAGACTATTGAGTGACTTAAATTTAAAGAACCCCAACTCAAGTACGTTGGTATAAATTAGTATGGAAGAAGAAGACATGTTGCGCCGACCCCAAATGAATTGGGATAAGGGCAAGAGAAAGATGGTGCTGATAGGTACCTATACGTTGGTAATTCGAGAAGATGCGGGGATATTTTAGAATGTAGTTGTGTATTGAGCCTATTGCCATGGCATCAACTACCATATTACATGGGACTGGCGATATATTGTGGCTGGACTAATTATTACACCTCCACCTAACAATTAAGGGGATTACAGGCGTTATGTTATGTATTGTTTTTGACTTTCAATGTTTTCTTTATTTTGCGTTGGAGCTTTTAATATTTTGCTTTCTTTAGTTTATCTCTTTAGTCAAAATACTTTCACTGTTATTAAAGAAAGAAAGAAAGAAAACATATTTATTTAGCACATTAAGCCACAAGTGCACACAACAAACAATAAAAAATAAAACGAACAAACAAAAAAAAAAAAAAGAGTGTGCATCTCACGGCATTCATCATTAGTCATTATTAGAACAAAGACAAACTACCTGGCATTACATAATAGAAATCAATAACCCATGGCAATGATAAGTACTTATTTTACATTCATAAAGTTATTTCTTGTTAATTGCCATTATTAGTTTTAACAATACAATATGTAACCTAACCGTAATTATTTTCTTATAAATCTCTCTTTTTCGGGCCGTTCACCAAGAGTAATGATGACTCCATGCAACAAGCGAAAGTGCGTTATGTAATTACGTTTTGTACTTCTTGGTTATGTTTGGTTTTATAATATCTATATATGGTGGAAGGGGAAAAATGGTTTGTCCGCATTCAGTAGGAAGATCATTCCGAGAAAATAAAAATAGGGGTTGCATTTTTGTACAAAGCAGCAGATTATTTTTCATTGCCGATTTAAAAATGCCGCAATGATAATGTTACTATATAAGTTGCCATCATTATAAGTTTCCAATATTTCCCGAATGAGCGAAAATAATCTTTTGAAAATTCTCAGAAATCACGAATTTTAAGGTTGTTAAAATCATGAGATTCCGTTGCAAAGGGCGATACAAACAGACTTTATTTTTTGTTCGTGGAAACTTTGCAGGTCGTCAAACGAGTGCCGGAACTGGCGGAGCTCGGGTCCAGTTAACAAACATCAGTCAAAGCTTTAAAGTACTGTGAAAAACAGTTACTTGTAACATTTAAAATGCTCCCTCTTTACTTTATTTCATGTAGTTCCCGTTTACATCAACATACCTTATGAGCATAATATAAACATTGATCTACTCTTGAAATAAATATTAGTGATGTACGTCCAGCCAAATGCTACTTCAATGCGATTTGCGCACATTGATCTAAAATAACACTGATGATTACATATCTATCGTGAAGTTTGTTTTATTTGCCATTCACTGCTGGATATTTATTAGAATCAGTAGTTATCCTTTCATATAGTTAAAAGAAACTAACAGTTACCATCTCACTGTTTTAAACTACTTTCAATAACTAACTATTTAAAATCGTATAAATTATGGTCTATTTAAAAAGCTACATGTCTAGACGTATACTTTTATTGGTGTTCCGATAGGCTCTAAACGTCATACGAAACTTTACGAGGCTTTTTATAAAAGATTCATCTCTCCACACGTTTAAGTAGCTGTTTTGAGATGCAATGCTGAGATTAAAATAACTGTAGTTTTTAATATGTTATATCCTTTTAAAATCTCAACGTTTTCAATATTGCCAGAAGTTCTGCCTCTTAGTGCTGACAAATCGTTTTCTACATTCAATTCTACAACTTTACGTTTTGCGAGAGGTCTTAGCAAAATTCCATTTTAAATATAAATTTTATAAGATGTAGCTGCTCTTCACAGCAGATAGTAAATAAACATGTGCAGTCAGCATCACCAATGTGTAAATACTAAGCAAAATTCAAAGGCTCATCTTGGGATTATTTCCCACTTCGGTTTCTACTTTCAGACAATACTTAGGTACCTATTTCGAAAAAACTATGGCTTCCAAAATGCTATCTTCATGAATATGTAAAATCAAAATCAAACGGATTATATGGATTCGAGAGTGATGCCAATAGAGTGAGTAACGTTTGACAGAGGGGTATCGTAAAATCGTAACACTATTAGGTACTGCTAGCAGGCGCATGTCGAAAAATGTATTGGACGGGTATGGTTAGATTGACTTAAGGCGACATTAGCTGCCCGCGACCTTGAGCGCGCGTTTAACTCATCGCCTAAACAAATAAGGTTGAAAATGGCGATGCGTTTGATGCTCGTAAGTAACTGCCAAAATGAACGATAGTTCGCAGATTTAATTTATTAAAAAATAAAATACGCTGTAATGTTAAAATATTTTTACATATGTCTTTAGTTGGTTAAATTTCCTTTCTGATAGTAAAAAAAAAATATAACAGTTGTCACTCAAAATATTGAGCATTTCGAGACGAAAAAGTTTTTTCGTGTGTTTTTTTTGTGATTTTGTGTTTTTTTTTTTTCGAGGTTCCTGATTACTTTTAGAAAATATTTTTGCATAAGTCTTTTACCTATACATTTGACTATACACTGTATTTTTTTTGGAATTGTAATAAGTAGCAATACGGCTAACTTTGCGACGAAAAACAGGTCGTTTTTACGGTGCCCCTTTAACTGCGCCTTGGCCGGTTTACACTTTGATTAGTGCAAGTGCGAAGTTCATACATTTCCTACTAAGCGCTTAGTAGCGAATGTATGAACTTCGCACTTGCACTAATCAAAGTGTAAACCGGGCTTTAGACACGGTGAGCCCTGAATCTCGACTTTAACACACTTTTGTTACTTTTCAAATGTAGGAAATGTTCTAGTGAACACGTCTGTGTCTGTACTTCATCGGTATAATTAATTTCGGTACTGGTCAATGACCGTATTACGAAACACGCTGTTGAAATATCCTTTTACAAATGTGAAATTAGGGTATTATCGGCTTAAATATTTGTAATTAAATAATCCTATAATTAAATATCAGTGCAATGATAATAATCATTGCACTGATATTTAATTAAATCAACAATAAAATCTCATTAAATAACTCCCGTTTATTTACTATTATTTTATTATAATTTGTAGTTTGTTTTTCCTGATATGTTGCATCCTTAAAATAATATTGAACGGGTATTCATAAAAGCTCGTAAAACGTTACTAATGTTCGATGTGGAGTTTGTATCAGAATACCGTAGTAGTGGCCTCGCTCGTCGCAGGAAGCGATCTCTCATTACGTTTTTTTATGGTTTGTCCGATGCTCCCGCCCGGCCGCGCTGCGTTCACGATGCGTGCTCCAACCGGCTCATATGATTAGTTTTATTTATTTTTTCTACAATAGATCAGATTATTTTTAGTAAGCTGCCGGCTATTTCAATGTAAATAACTGAATTCGAATGCAAATTGATCAAAGGATAGTTTGTCAGTGTGCTCTTTCGTGTTGCATTGTTCAACTGAAATTCCAATTATAATTCGATTAATCAATTAAAATGTGCTTATTTATACATTTTGTTCTGTAAACATTTTGTATGGCTTTGGTTTCGTTAAACACACAGATACCGTAAGAATTAATAAAAGGGTCGGGCGAGCAAGGTTCAATATACACTTGTCAGCGGGTCGGGTCGGTCCCTTCGTGTTCTAACGTCTCGAGATGCAGTTACCCGTCTTCTCGAGCAACAGGTGCTAGCGTGGAGCTGTAAGCTTTTTACACAGCTCTACTACAATATAAATTCCGACATCTCGAAGTCAACTAACAAACACGTGTACTTGAAGCATCCTTTTTTTTTTTTTTTTTTTTTTTTTTTTTTTTTGGTGGGTGGAAAATCATCGAATAACCCCCCCCGCTCTTGGGCAGAGCGAAGGGGAGTGTCAGACTTCTACTGACTAAAAACCAACCCATGTTCCTTCTTCCTCGCCCTTGTGTCGGAGCCGCGGTAACTTTTCGATATCCGCAGCCCCGACGGACTTGAAGCATCCTTACTTCTCGTTCTTGACACGTTGTGCTAAATGTACACATTATTATGAACTCCGTGTTTTTATTTGTAAGTCCTTGAACAATTTAAAAAGCTTATAAATCAAAAATTTACCCTTCACGACCGGTTTTTATGGTTCTGCTATGTTGAACAACACTCTTCCATTTAAAAGCGTCATAGTTTGCATTGACAAAGTTGGCATCAGTCGTTTTCGTCACGCAGTGGTAGTTTTGAATTCATACTCATAATTAACTACAGTCCCTCATAATTTTCAATCGCTAACCATTTCAATAGAGTGCCTCCAATTTTTACCGACACGAATAAATCGAGATTCTCATTTCGACGCTTAAACAGGGTTAACAGGGAAACTCGAACTATTTTGTTTTTAAATGTTGTACTAGAGGTCAGCAACAAATTAAGTCCCGTTAACTAGGGGTCAAAACTGGATAGTTACCGAGCTGTGTCGTTTCTACGATTTTTTTAATATTGAAGTTAAAAACAGAAAATGAGAAGCGGAAAAATCAATGAAGCTCCCCATTTTACGCCATACCTACGTAATTAATTTGCTTGCATGTATATTTGGCACCGCCTCAAAATTTGTTACCTCTATTAATTTAGAAGCATATTTAGACTAAAAGGAATGTCATTTTTCGTTTTGTTAGTCTCAGTGGCCGTCTGCTCAATTTTTGGTTCAAGGGTTTTATTTTCACAATAACTACGAGTATCATGTCCTCGTCGGGTCTAGTAGTTCCTGAACAATTTGATTGTATCATTGCGCTACAATTATTGTAAACTAGCGACCTGTAATTGCCCCACAGCAGGAAAAGCCCACTTCTCATACAGAGAAGGATCGAGAATTAATCCCTGCGCCAGGTCATGATTCCGCTATTTTGTTTTCTTCATCGACAACCTATAAGGTTAAACTAACTAGTGATCCTAGGATATCGGGAAAGTCTCATTGGCAATGGTCCCTGGAGCAGGGATCCTTCATTATCTTGGCCACCACGGTATTCATTAACTGAATATCTACTTGCACTTCTTGTAGCAGCGTCAAGGAAAACCTACGAACTGCGCCATATCTCCCGTTTTCGAAAATGTCATCCATGTCTATAACAAGTTTCCATGCCTTCGAAATGTCTTACGTTCTTGACCATTTTGCCAAGTAATCTTTAGTTTTAGGAATTGTTTCTTTCTTTGGTCGACCAGTTTTTTTTAGTTTAAATATCCGTATTTCGATCAGTTTCGCAAGCTTCATTTTGTGTTGTTTCCTGAGGGAGCATCCACACCACTGCAATACTCCTCTGTTCCTCCATCGCCTTTCAGTATCAATCCTTGAACAGTCATCTACGGTTCATCGTTGCTGAATGCGTCTGTTGATTACCTTGTGTCCTTTAGTTGGTTTCCAAATAAGACTGGATTCTTGTTTTTAAAAATCGATTCTCAGGTTTCTGTATTTTTGTTTTTGCTGAGAAATTTTGATCATTAACAGTGAATTAATTATTAAATGCGGTCATATTTAAAGGAAATGGAGACAGATTGGTATTGGTTCGTTGCTTTTAGTACATTGCACGCATGCAGATGTTGAGTCCTCGGCCAGTAGACAATGGCCCCGCGAGGGCACACATACTACGACAGTAATTAACTTCCTGTTTTATTCGATGCTACAATCGGTGGTCACTGGTCACCACTGTGTTGGCGTGGACTTACTCGCACACGTATCAATTTATCCAAATGTACCGTTAGCTCATATGAAATGGCCCCACAGTTGTTTTAGATGCGCAGTGTATTCTAAAATGATTCACAGGCAATCATTAATATTTTTAGACTTTCGAAGAATTTCTATCTTCATTAATTTCCTCGCGTTTGTTATCGGTTATCTCTGTTTACTTTGTTAGCTCATCTGTTTTGTATAATTTAATTTTCAAGTATTGATTTTTTGATCCCTATTTGCGTAAAGTTTCGGCCGTGGTCAAGAAATACTGGTGGTAGATGAATAATAATTGCATAAAAAGACTGTTTAGATATGCTTTATTCTTATTTGTATCTAAAACAGAGGTAATACCGCAACGGTCATTGACACATACTCCTATATATTTTTCAGGTTTTTGAACCGTGTCCAATATTCCGCTGAGCGCTGTAAGATTGACATTGTTTCGATGCGAGACGCCGGCTTCCTTCATACGAAACATATTTTAATTTAGAATATCTGAGTCGTCGTCTACATGGACGCACGTATTTGTGTATGAACTAGACTTGAATTTTGCGGGTGCGCCGCCACCGCAAATAGCCGGGTCGGGAGAGCGGCGGCCGATACGGTTCCTGAGTCTTGACGCCCAAGTGCCTGCTATGGCCTGGTCTGGCCCATCGGTATTAACAAAGTTATCGTTACAATAGTAACTGTTATGCGACCGACGTATAGCCAACGACGTTAACGTTTCAATCATAGATTTCCTGAATCTAAGCAAATTATACATATAGATAGGTAGATTCCTTAATAGGTGTTCTCTCCTAACGACCAAATAAATCAAGTTTAAAACAACACGGTCTTCAAATATTTACGTAGCAGTTAAGATAAAATTTTAATGTTAGAAGTCTGTACTGTAGTACCTAATGGCGTCGACTTATTAACAAAGACCACGATTGTCCATCTAATTTAGCATTCGGTGTGTATGAGTAATGAGATCATTACCGCTCGATAAAGTGTATTATTTGTGTGACGCATAAAAGAAAAGTAGTTTCAAAGCCGTGCTAACTGTATGTTACATATATCGAAAAAAAAAATTGGTTGTGTCGATCCACGCCTTGTTGAGAGTGCAGACAATGAGTCGAGGGTCGAGCCTCAGGTAAACTCCTTTTTATTTACAACTTTTTGTTCCGTCCCCCGATTTTTGCTCCGACCTCCATATGATTATTTGTTTATATCGTTATGAAGATGTTTTGAGACGTACAAGCTGTAAACTCAATGGTTGTCTAAAAGACTAAGCGCAAAGATAATATGTCAGTGTCTTCGGGCACTGTTGCAGAATGCACTTTGGAGTTGGTGTCACAAAAGCAGGAAATATCGTTTCTTGTATGTTTTGTTTGGCACAAGTTTGACGTTTAATATTCTTGTTTTCAGTAAAAATAAATTGGACAGTCTCATTTAAAAAGTAACTAACAAATTAAAATGTTTCCAAATTCAGCTGCATCCGAAATGTGCGTAACTATTGAGGTCACGTAGCGTAGGTAAATTGAGGTGATTCAAAACTAAACAATTTCCATTTGAGATGTGTCGGTGTTAGCTTGGTGCTATTTTTGAAATGCTACTCTACATTAAATTAGTCCTGTGGCATGACGTTTTGTTCATTTTAAAACAACATTTACTCCATGGTTTTCGTCGTAATGTGTCTTTAACATGTTCCGACGTGCTGAGAATCAGAATAGAGCTCCTTCCGTTGTTTATCGTTTCCTCCTGGCAAGGGCTACTTATCGTATGTTTGATTTAGATTAGCAATAATTAAACTAGTTCCCGATTAGTCAACGTGCAACGCCGCACAAAGAAGTCCGCTCAGCATACTTTTGAGATAAATATATGAACGGGAAACTTTTCTGACACTTTGTATTCCTAGAATAAGTTAATGTCCGAATAACTGAGGGCGGCTGACCGTACATCTGGCGAAGCACGTTCACTTTTGTTTGTTTGAAACGTACGAGTATAGTCTGTTATAATTCAGAGACGTACCTGATCACTTGTAAGACTGCAGTTGACGATCTTCCAAGACGGGTGTGCGTCTGGAGAGCAGTTGCAATAGTCCAGCTTGCATACACCAACATGTTCACCACATATGAGATGAGTTAGCGCAGCGAGCGCGAGGACCGCGAGCAACGCCGTGCGAGGCGTCATGGTGCGCGCGTGGGCGCGAATGACCGCGCGCGACGAGCGTCATGCAAAGACTGGCACGCCGGCACGGTATCGCTCGGATCGCCGCTGTCTCTCACCATGTGCTAGTGATGCCTTGCACTCGCGCGCCCGCTTCTTATAGATATCGATGATGCGATTTCATTTGTATTATTAACACTCAAAACACTATTTAGTTATCACCATTAGAATTTTCAATGCTAAAACGTGATCATTTTTAATGAGACGATAATTATGACAAATTAAAATTAATTTTTCACGCTGTATTAACTGAGCGCTGAAGAATTTTGAGTAAGTAGGTTTTTTTCCCGGGCTGTGATTCAATGTGTTATAATGTTATTTACTTTTTCGAGTTCGCAGTAGGTACAATTTTGAGGCAAAACATAATAATTTAATAGTGCATAGGTAATCATTTTCATAGTATTTACAACACACTGAACCTACAATCCTAACATCCCTAACTGCGTCAAACTTCAATATGGTCCATATCAATCAATATATAGGTACGACTACCCAAGATACTGAAAGTCGGAGCAGATCAGAGCAGATACTCATCAGAGCGAAAAATAGTATTCGTTTCGCAGCGCGATAAAACTTTTACTAATGAATATAATTTAAAAAGTTATCAATGAAAAATATTCATTTTTTAGATGAGTGTTTTAAACACTCATCTAAAAAATGAATTTTTCAAATCGGTTAGCAAGTTATGCCCGAACAAACATAAAAAAAATATATATTATAAACATCCGAATTGAGAACCACCTTCTTTTTTTAGAAGTCTGTTAAAAATGATCTGATGTATTTTTTTTGTAGAATGATTAGAATAAAATGTTTATTATTATTATTATTTTTTTTTGTTCTCAAATTTTCATGATTTTCGGTCATAACTTTTTTATTTTTGGTTCTACAATTAAATGTTACTTAAAAAAAGTTGCAGATAATCTTTTTTGCAGAAAACAAAAAAAATTGTGAGACCTTTTTCGTCAGATATACCATAAAAATCATATGAACTACCTTTTTTCCAAGCTGGTGGCCTTGGGACAAGGTGAAACCCACAAACTTGGATTTAACTTTAAACTGATGCCCCGATCTATCATCATTGATATCTAAAAAAATAGAATTGCGTCCTAACAAATGCAACCCCAAACGTAACTTTTCAATGAACTGGTACGACTAGAACAAAAGTGAAGATAAGCCGCAAAGTTGTGGGTAGCAACTTGTTGCCTATTTGCTAAACGTAGCAACGAGTCGACAGCGAGTGAGTCAACCGAGCGGGCATTATATTTTCATGAACACAAACAACATACCTTCAATTGATAATGTTGTGCTGGTGTTTCTACATATTATACTGTGTGTATACCTAATTACCGTTATGCAATATGCAAAAAATATTGCAATTATCTATTATATATATAATCTTATCTATCTATATATAAATAAAAAGAGAAGTCCTGACTGACTGACTGACTCATCAACGCCCAGCTCAAACCCTTGGACCTAGAAAGCTAAAATTTTGCACAGAGGTTCCCTTTATAATGTAGACAAGGAATAAGGAAGGATTTTTCAAAATTCAACCCCTAAGGGAGTAAAATAGGGGATGAAAGTTTGTATGAAAAATCGTCATTTTTGATATTTTCCGACATCCACGCAGGCGAAGCCGCTGGCAAAAGCTAGTTTATAATAATGACGAAAAATGTTATAGAAATTTTCGCAGAATACGATTTGTCTTTACGATTTATGTACTTTTAAGCATAAGGTGTAAAACGCCCTATTCACAAAGCCAAGCATTCTGTGCATTATTATTATTACAGATTAGTCATCAAGGCAGATGATGATGACGCCCTAAAACAGCCTTTTTTAATTTCGCCCGTAATAACCTCTCGCTACTAAAGTTTTCTAATGGCGTTTAATTTCACCAAATCTGTAAATCCGTTTAGGAGTTACGAGGGAACATAGAAACGTATACATAACATTCATACAGGTCAAACTCAAAACACATTGGGAAAAGTGTCGATCTAATTACACAAAATATATCACAACAATATAATTTTATAATTTCATAGGTACTTGATATTTTAAGCAGTTTTAAAATATCTAAAATCCAAACAATTACTTACCTCCTCATTATAGAATCATTCGGATCAAAATAGTGGCAATTATTTCTATCGAATAATATAATACTTTGACGTGTCGTAAGTCATCGATAAATATTGTCCGTTGCACATGCCTATGGCTCGAGATACAGAGGTCGCTGGGTGCTCGCCGTTAGCTCGCGAACCTGCGAACCTGCGAGCTTCAATGTGCCGTGTGCGTGTGCACTCACTACCACAACACAACATAACCCATGCAGTCCTTAGTCTCCAGCAGTGCGTAATGACATGACGAATATTGTGCTACTCTTGCAAACAAAAGAATCTCTAAATATGGGCTAAACGCTCCTCTTAACCCTGTTTCTGTATTTTTTGGCAGGTTAATGTTAATGAGGAGGGATGAAAATAAAACGCATGTGACTAAAAAATAATATCGATGGATGGACAGGGAGAGGAAGGCCAAAGAAAAGATGGATGGATTGCGTCAGAAATGATATGAAAGAGAATGGAGTAAATGCCACCGTGACGTCTAACAGGGAAGAATGGAAGAAGAAAACGTGTTGCGCCGACCCCAAATACATAGAATGGGATAAGGGCATGGAGATGATGATGAAAGTTGTCCTACAGTAGGAAGGTTTAGGCTAACTGTAATTCTGTAATCTATTAAAAAAAGAACTTATATTTATTAGGAGATAGCTCACAGCTTCAAACTCTGGGTAAGGAGCTTTGTTACAATGGTTTCTTTTATAAATCTAGTGCTCACTTGATTTAACTAAAGGTTTGTTATTGGCAATACATGCATTGAAGGAGATAAATAGAGGGTGAAACTTATGGTATCAATTGAAAAGAAAAGAAAAAAGAGAGAAAGAAAAAAAAGAGAGAGTCAAATGGGAAGATTCATTCGCGTTCAAACAAACGCATATAATTATACCTTCTCCGTTCCGTCTTGGGTAAAAAAACTTTTCTACTTGACTATACAAATCATTACATTTGACAGCGGGTCTACTCGACTGTACATACAAACTTTGAAATTAGCTCGTATCTAAACATAGTGGTTCGAATCGCCCCATTCCTAGAGCTATTGGTCGATTCACACCACTAGGCGCTCCAAGAACCGCCGCGGTGCGAAACAGCCCATTCTTAAGAGCTCTTTTGCGTTTCACACCGCGGTCCGAACCACTCGTGGTGCGAAACGACGAAAGACCCGTTGCATTATATTGCAAAATTGCAATTTAGATTATTTAGATGGCATGTATTTTTATCTTGATTTTCTAATTTGTAATGTAAAGTGGAGGCGGGTAACTCTCTAATCGTCAGCTACTTACTACTAATTATATTATATAAGATCTATAAAATAATTGATGATGTTGTCTTAATTGTGCTATTATAGGATTCAATCATAATCGATCATCATTATTAATTACATAATGAGTGAATCAGTTATTGAAAGCTCATTACTTAATAACTGATTTTCGGTCCATTACTTCGGCCCATTATCATGTTATAGAATTAGCGTATTTTCGGTTCGTATCGGATCGGCTTGTTTTTGGAAATGCGTTTCCCGGTACTCCGAACTATGACGTGCGTATTAACTCGGATGTATCTTTGATTTTGGTTTTTTGTGACTTTTGTTTGTTTCAGAGTATTTTGTACCCGTCTGCCCTTAATTTCACATTGCAACTAGAAGTTGTTATGGGATCAAGATATCATCGACATGAAAACATAATAAATCAAGGAATATGAAATAAATAATATGGTACTACCACAACGACTGGCTCTATAAAAAATAAAATGTGTAATAATCGAGCCCTCCACGAAGCTGTCAACGAAGCTTTCTGTTCTGAAAAACAACTTTTCAATTCGGGCGTTAAATGCCGTTCTAGTGTCGAACTCAATGTAACTGTAAGGCCTCAGCCTCGAATTTTGCGGGCAGCGGCGCGGCGGCGGCGGCGGCGCGGCTTGTATGGAGTGCACCGCTCGTTGCCCGCCCCCGCACCGCTGTTTTTGAGAACCGGTCCATTAATTTGATTGTACGCATAAGATCCTGCCGCTCCCGCGCCACGCCGCCGCCGCCCCGCTGCCCGCAAAATTCGAGGCTGAGGCCTTAGGCGGCGGCGGCGCGGGAGCGGCAGGATCTTATGCGTACAATCAAATGGACCAGTTCTCGGAATACAGCGGCACGGGGGCGGGCAACGAGCGGTGCACTCCATACAAGCCGCGCCTCCGCCGCCGCCCCGCTGCCCGCAAAATTCGAGGCTGAGGCCTTACGCACTCAAAATATTGTGCTCATGTATAAATTGAATAGTACGGGGGTTGTGGAGGTTTTTAAAGTAACAACATTAAAAATGTGTACCGTACTAAAAGATAAATGGCGGATTTTGGGTGCCATATTGTGAAGTTACAATTTCTTCCAAAACCCTCGAGTGGGATATTAAAACAAAGGGTTTTAAAAGGCGTTTACAAAATAAGTAGGTACAGTTGAGCGTCGATTATCCGAACGTCGATCAACCGAACGACCGCTTATTCGAACTACTACGCCCGCCCGATCTGTGCGTACCTCGCTCTCGCCTCCCGCGCTACAGTGCTCTCACACTTGGTGCAACTTGTTAATAAATTGTACTCGTATGTCACTTACAAGTATCCGTTAGCCGATAAACTAAATTTTGCCACGTGAAAGTAAACTCTCGAAATAAAATCATCATCATTTCAGCCAAAAGACGTCCACTGCTGGACATAGGCCTCCCGCAGGCGTCGCCACATTGACCGGTCCCGTGCGTCTCTCATCCAGCGGGTTCCTGCAACCTTGACCAGGTCATCGGTCCACCTAGTGGGAGGCCTTCCAACGCAACGTCTTCCGGTTCGCGGTCGCCATTCCAGAACTTTTCGGCCCCATCGGCCATCCGTTCTGCGAGCAATGTGCCCTGCCCATTGCCACTTAAGTCTGGCGATTCTTCGGGCTACGTTACCGACCTTGGTTCTCATGTGGATGTCCTAATTTCTGATTCGATCACGCAAGGAAACTCCGAGCATAGCCCTCTCCATTGCCCTTTGGGTGACTTTGAGCTTTCTGATAAGGCCCATTGTGAGCGACCACGTTTCGGTCCCGTATGTAATCACTGGCAACACACACTGGTCATCGACTTTCGTCTTGAGACACTGGGGTAAGTTGGACGAGAAGATACCGCGCAGCTTCCCGAACGCTGCCCAGCCGAGTCGGATTCGACGATTGACCTCTTTCTCGAAGTTAGATCTACCCAACTGGACCGTTTGTCCCGAAATAAAATACCTAAACTTAAACGTGAAAACATACATACATAATAGGTAGTTAAATTATCCGTAAATACCGGTTTTCCGAACACCCGTGTCCCCCAATTAGTTCGGATAACCGACGCTCTACTGTACCTATTAGGTACTGTAATTAAATGTCATCCGAAAGGACAAATCGTCAAAAAAAATAACAGACAAGTTAAATCATCTGCAAATTGTTTCACATTGCTAAACTAAAACGCTAGAAATAATTAGTAGAGATTTCAAACACAAAGCTTAATTAAATACCATGTTGGCGTTTGATAGCGCAACTGTGGTTTGACTGCGTTTTAAATAACTTCCAAAACTCGGATACCATCGTAAACTGTATCATAACGAAACTAGTCCACCGTTTCTGATGTTTTCTGTTTACGTAAAGTTACTATCTACCCTCACATAAAAGCTCGACGAAGCTAATATTAGTTGTTAGATTTATATAATGTATTTTCTCTTCATGTTTATCTATAGAACCAATTACTCCGCTGTAAAGTCTTCTCTGTCTTCCAGGTAAAACCGATTATCTATATCCGATTAAGTAGTTCTATTATGAACGAGTTATTTTTAACTGAGATAGAAAATGGCGACTTTTATAAAATCCTCGCTATATTATTTTACAAGAAACTTAAGTGGGATTACTTGCTGGAAATGGTAGATTTTTCCGAGAAAGCCAATTGAGGTTAACTCTTGCGTTTTCTACGAATATCTTCATCAAAGTGGTCAATTAGGTGTACCATTAGGTAAAGCTAACTCTTCGGAGACTACAGGCGTGATGTTATGTTAGAAATCGGACCACATTTGTGACGGATAAACATAAACTGATGCCCTTTTCCCATGGGGGTACGCAAAAACCACAGAATGCCTACGATCCATACATAGTCTTTTTGAAAACTTGACTTTCAGCAAATAGTGCCATTTAATTAGTACCGTAGGCCGATATGAGTGGCAACGCCGGTAGGGGACGCCCTAGAAAGACTTACACTGATCTTATTGGTGACGTTCTTCAGAAAGGACAGGTGCGTAGTACTGTGGACGACGGAAAAGGAGTATGTAAGGATTGTAGCGAGTGGCGTTCTCTGTGTTCGGTTTCTGCCTACCCCCTACTACTACTTAGGGAAAAGGGTGTGACTTTATGTTTGTATGTATAGTAATAGTAACCAGTTCTTTGGCAATACAGTATTATTGTTTATCCAATTAATTACGTTGTGCACTGGAAAAAGGAATATTATAAAAGATATCAAAGATTATAGAGCGGGGACAGAGCGGTGGTCTCTGGGATAAAAGGGTTGAAGTTTGTATGACTGCATCACTGTATAATAACGTTATCAGGTAGAGCACTGGACCCAAAGTCCCTTTTTTAGGTACCCGTGCTCCAACCAGGTGGAGAAGCTAGGTGGAGAACAGCTAGTACATAATATAATAGGTAATATATTATTTATTCAATGAACAGGTAATACGCTTATGCGATACTGGCAATCCATTGGCAATCTATGCAATTTTTTATAGTTTTGAGGCGTGGGTAAACAACAGAAGGCAGTCGGCATTATGTGGTTAGCTCTAATCGACTGAATTTTGGAAATTGTAAACAGTTTGCGGTTCTAGTAAAGCATTTGGTTACATTTTAATTAAAGTGTTTTTGAACTGGAAAGTTTGTTCAAAGTTATATTGCATTTCAAGTTATTTCATTATTTCTAGTGGTTTTCATAGCTTCGAAGTTCGAGTTATTGACATTTCTTGCTGATAAGGTGGTGCTTTGTTACAGTTAGTTAGTCAGTACCTACGTTTTTGTGTTTAATTTTTTTTTGTTTGTTACCAGGTGTGTTTCGACGGAGCGCCAGTTCCTGAGTGACTTCGTGGCAGGAGCGGAGAGTACGGCTGGCGGCCGCCTGGCTCGCTGGCTGGCGCCGATGTCGCGCGTCGAGCCCTCCAAGTGCGAGATTAAGGCGCCGACGCAGCCCGTGCGTCCATCAGCCAAGATCACGCTGCCAATACTCATCCGAGATCAGTACGGTGAAAACGTGTCTTCACCGGCCCTGAGAGTTGAGGTAAGTTACTTAACTAGTTTTAGTTGTGGTCAAACAAACCTACCTGCAGCCGTAAGTAGCATCTATTGCTCACAAACAATTATGCTGATATTTTAGAATTCTTTATAATGCAATGTTATGTTTCCTAGAAACCCGTGGCGTCGTGACGTTGTAGGTACCTATAGCAAAAAAACAACAGGAACCGGGCAAAGGAAAATACCTACGCAAAAACTAAAATAAAAATAAGCCGCTCTTTTTTTAGTTCGGAACCGAGATTAAGCTCGCCCAAAGCCCGCCCAACTTAGTTAAGGCTAGGTTATCTGAAAAGACAATGCAGCAATACGTAGGCGGGGAATAGGTAAATGCGATTGCCGTTTCATACTCGCTCCGTTCTCTTTGAACTTTGCACATTTTTTGCATTTTTCGGTACCCTACCGTGAAGGGTGTGTCACGTGCCATTAGGCATCACGTAACAAAATACTAGAGCCCAGTCCACCGGGATTGATTGAATTTCGTTTCGGAGGAGTATGGCAACGAAAACTGTGACACAATAATTTTATATATTAGATTAGTTAAAAAAAAAACAACAGTAAGTAGAAAGACCGGATGTAATTCCACATTTTATTAGTATTTCACATTTACTTGTTGCTTTATCAACACAGGCATTTTTGCGGTCATGCATAATAGTACATTTTGATACAAGTGCGGAAAGTTTGTTATTGCATTCGAGGCAGATTGAACACACGAGCCGTATGGCGAGGGTGTTCATGGGGTCGAGAAATGCAATAACAAATTCCCACGTGTATCAAACGACGTTTTTCAATACACTTTCAAAGAAATTAACTAAAAACGTTATGTGTTTTTGTCAACAAATTTGATGAGACTATGGTTTAATTTACTTTTTTTCCGCGGTTTGATTTCGCCAGGTTGAAAAAGAAGCAAAGGTATAAAGCCGCCAAACAGCCTCACAGGAAAAATATAAAATTCAAATATTTTTTAATTAAGAACACAAAAAAATGTTTAGTTCATAAAAGTAAATAATTGTTTAAAAAATATTTACGTTTATTATTAGTATTCTTTTTACAAACACAATTTAAATATTCAAAAAATATTTACGCTGTAAATACGCAGATCAAAATGACGAGATTAAAAAAAAAACACGCCTGCTTCAGTGGTGTTTTTTTTTTTAATTTCTTATGTTTTAATCGAAATAACGCTGCTCTATGATTACAGCGTGCGGTAATAATATTACAGCACGCTGAAATCTTATTACCGCACGCGTGCGAAATATGTTGCATGTCGAACCTAATCGTAGTGCAATAAGAGCTAGTTTTCGAGGAAGTGTATTGAAAAAATCGTTTGCTAGTTATAATACACGTCGCAGATTTTTTCATCCCTTACCCTTACCTTAACAGAAGAGTATAATCATAACATTATAACATCATGAGGTGCACACATTTAATTATTTTCAGGCTACTTTGGCCCATTATAATTATACATACCGTACAGATTACCATACAAATAATATGATACAGCTTGTGTTAGTAAAAGATACTATTTTTTTGGGGTTTGGGAAATCATCAAATGACTCCTCTCGCTCTGGGCGTGTCAGACTTCTACTGACTAAAACCATCCATGTTCCTTCTTAGCCCTTTATGTCGAGGCCGCGGTATCTCTTTCGAACAACCCACAGCCCCGACGGGAGTAAATAGAATCTTAAAACTATATTAGTATCACGCCACTTCACTTGTGCGCGAACCGAGAGTCCTGCTAGCTAACTGACACAGCCAGTTATTGTCTTGGAGAGATTGGATCCTCTTCATCAATACTACTAAAGCTAATATTCAATGAAATCAATGCAATGCCCTTGCACAAAACCTTCGATTCAGTGTTTCAATTAGAACACAGTGCAGTAGTACTTAATAATAAATTGTCCTTCACATGGTCAAGTCTCATATAATTGGGGAACGAACCTTGCCATCAGCCGGGTTTGCAGAAGTCTGGATTACCTACTAATATCTATATGGGAGGAATAAACCCAATACCACGTTCAGCAGAAGTGATTGCGAGTATTAGACCGAACAGAGCTAACCACTGACCCTGAAAGAGTAAACATCACACCTTTAATCTCCGCAGGGTTAGGAACAGGTGTACCTAAAGTGCACCCACATTTGGCCAGTTATGTTTAAATCCCATAGGGGACGAGCCTATTGCCATCAACCGAGCTCATGCTCAGCAGTTGCGCTTGCGATCACTAGACCAACGAAGCGTAGAGTAAAGTTTCAATTATTCAATCAACATTATTGTGCCCCGCTACGGCGTAGCGATTGCCGTGAGTCTACGGCTTCGCGTCCGCTACAAGCACGGCGGCCACGAAACTTTTCTTTTGTCAGATTTACACCGTAAATACGTAGCAATTATCCCACCAAAAGATTCTGTAAAAAACTAGCCAAGTCTCGATGGAGCTGCTTGTTTATCTCTAAAAAGTAATTAAATCTAGACAAAGTCGTGCCTAATAGTCTAAGGTTCCTTACTGCGATTTCTTTATTATTATAGTTAATGTTGTGTGACTTGGCCGTTGAACATTCTTTATACGTTAGTGGGTACCTACAAGTCAATTTTGTTTATAAACACGTAATTTTATATCTGTTGTAACTACCTATGTTTGTTAAGCGAGATAATAACCCATACTGGTATTGGCAATTTTCCATCGTCAATGGGTAGCGGTTCTGGCGACAGATTGGTGCAATGGTGTCATGGAGCAACTGGATTTGTATCCTTGTGTACCCTTCAACGGCCAAGTCACACAATAGTGAGTGTCATAAATGCGAAACTTTGCTTTCGCTTGTCTTCGGAACTAAATGACCTACAGACTTGAATTTTATATTTTACGTGTGATTTTATAGCTTACTGGATGACGAAAATTTCAGCGTTCTGGTCTTATCCAGAGGTTCTCAAATAGGGGCCTGAAAATGCGGCGAAATAGTTCCAGTAAAGGATGGTACGGCAGTGTTTGCTTCGCGCTCGACTTGGCGGGGGCACTGCCGTGCCCCCTGATATCGTGGACATTTTTCAGACTGTTAGGGGTTTAACAGTTTTTTACCGGTTTGTCAAGAGTAAGCTCATTTATTTATATTAAGGTTGGTCAACAAAAAAAAATAAGCTAAATATATCATAATACCTAAACATACTAACGACCCGCCCCGGCTTCGCACAAGACAATAGAACATAATAGTACATTGTAATACAAGGGCCTAAAATGACCCATTATATACGAGGTAGTATTACTACCGAGCTTTAGCGAGGTAGTAAATAGGAACCGAGTTATAATGGGATTTTAGCGCCGTGTGTTACACTGTACTTTTCACTACGATTGCGAGAAAATAAAATAACCATGTTCAATATGAGTTTATTTTATTAAAAATTAAATTCAATATTATAATAATACAATTCCAAAAATTTCGCGCCAATGACTTTTTTTTATTTCTTCTGTAGCTGCAATGCAACGCACACATTCCACCAAAGAGTTCAGCATTCAGCGCGTTTAGTTCCATATTTAAAAATAAAACATTTTTTTTACTTGAAACTAAATCACGCACCAGCTGGCTGAACAAGTTGTCGTACGAGATTTACTTTTAGCCCTAGGGCAATATATGCAATTTTAGGCCCGCTCTGGTATGCTATTAAGACGTTCTTTTTGAGCAAGAGGAGTGAAAATATTATTTTTTCGTTACTTATACATATACGTTCGTTATACATAAAACTACCAAAAACGAAAAAAAAAAAATGTTTTCCTTTGCTTTAAAGTTTATTCATGAAATTGTACATCATATTCTGAACTACCGGTGAATAAAAGCTATCGTCGGCACAGAACGTAAAAACTGTCCGGAATTTCAATATTCAGTTCCGATCAGTTAGTCGGATACAATGCGGAATATTTATCATTTCTAGTAACCTTGAATGGATAGTTGTTCAGTACTTTCGAACGAACTGCTCACCTACATTGGCTGCATTCTGCTTGTGCTCGGATAGTTTGTGATCCGATATTCAACAAGTTTATATACAATCTAAGTTGGGGCTGGAGACTAAGTGCTTGGCCAGACTGGCAGCGCGGCGCGGGGAGCGGCGCGGGTGCGGGAACGCGCGCGATTTGCCTGTCCGCACTGGACCGCGATTTCGTTCCGAGCGTTGTCGCGTTCAACTGTTCGTCCAGTGTTTGTCAAAATATAATATGAATGACGAAGACTTGTTTTTATTGGAAAATTCTTACTTTAAATGGCAAATGCTAAAAGTGAAAAATGGAGTTAATAAAATTAATTTAACCAGAGAAAATGAAGGAGAATTTTACACACTGTATGAAAGATTGCGAGAGCAACCTCGAAAGTTTTTTGAATATACAAGAATGTCAATGGATACGTTTTACTACATATTACAAAATAATATAGAAAATTATATTATAAAAAACTTAAAAAAAAAAAAACAACCGACTTCAAAAACACCAAAAAGTTAAAAATAAACTTCAGAAGAAAAATCACCTTCTGAAGTCGGTGACATTTTGTTTGTTTGATTTCGTTTTTTTGTCACCGACTTCAGAAGCTGATTTTTCTTCTGAAGTTTATTTTTAACTTTTTGGTGTTTTTGAAGTCGGTTGTTTTTTTTTTTTAAAAGTTTTTTTTATTTTTTCATTTTTAGTTGTAATATCATAGAAATATATTTACTATACATATAACATTCGACTAAGAAACCTACCCCTAATCCTTCAAGATACCCTTATTATTGCTTTCAACTCCTAACCTTTGAGGAGTAGTACCTTCCATCATCAGCTTATCAACATGAAGTGATGACTGCTAGATGCGAATACTTGTATGGCGTCAGAAAAACACGACACGTAATATGTGCCTATGAAATTTAAGGGTTGCCCTCGATTTCTCTGGGATTTCATCACCAGGTCCTGGTTTCCATATCATGGTACCACACTTGAAATATCTCCTTCACAATAAAAAAAGAATCATCAAAATTGGTTCATAAACGACGAAGTTATTCGCGAACACACATAAACGAAAAATGTTCAGAAATTAAGAAAAATCTTCATAAAATGAAAAGTACTGGGCCAAACTATACTAAATTTCTATGGGACCAAATGGCAACCATTCCGCATCAAACTAAAAAAGAATCACGTAAATCGGATCATAAATCGCAGCGTAATCGGTGTACATACATAAAAAAAAAAAAATACCGATCGAATTGAGAACCTCCTTCTTTTTGGGAAGTCGGTTAAAAAAAATAACAACTTTCGCCGAAGCATTCTACCTATTGAAAAGTTATTCATTCGAGATTACATCATTTCAAAATTGCACACAGGTTGTGCATCTCTGACTCGCTGTGACGTCACACTCAGCGCAGAGTATGAGCATTAGGTCCGATCTCTGTGGTATGAGTGCAAAATCCAAAAAGATTTTTTTTGGTAAGAATTTTAAAATTCGGTTATTTTAATTAATTGGATACTTCTATAAATAATTATAAATAATTGAATTAATTTCTTAAGCTTTAACTTATAAAAGTTAAAGCTAAATAAATAAATCCAATTTATCTGGTTATCTGGCGCAGACTAAAGTTTGAGATACGCCGCTCCCGCGCGATTTATCGCTTGCCGCCCCGCGCACTCACTGCGGCCACTTGTATGAACGAGCTATGGCACGAGTTGCCCGCGCGCTCCCCGCGGAAAGTAGCCCGCGCCGCTTCCCGCGCCCGCGTGTCCACTACGGACACTCAAAGGAAGTTCTATACGTTTAAGTTTGTCGCGCCGCGCCCGCCCCGCGCCCGCGTTTGCAGTCTGGCCAAGCACTGAATGGTTTACTCGGATAAATTGTTTTTATAGTTTGTACGTGAGTCTGTAGTTTCAGTTGTAGTGTAAATATACTGAACGTGAATTCAATATAAGTATTTACACTGTCATGGTCACGTTTGTTTTGATTTCCTGATATTTTGGCGCTGTAGCAAGCAAAATGATCACGGATAAACTGAAGTTATTGCGGGAGGCTGTTTATGAGTACCTAGACAAATCGGTCTTACCTGTTTCCTATTCGTTTTTACGATTGGTACCGCTACCACTGTCAAGTGTCAGTCATAACTCTATTCTGTATTATATTTAGTTTAGCCGGTTAAAACTAGGTGTAGCCGGCCACTTGCGGTTCAACCTAGGTGAATCCTACATAACTTCGGTTAGAACTGGGTTTAGCCTGCATCATAGCGGCTAGAACTAGATACAGCCGCACACCGCCGGTTAAACTTAGGTGTATCCTATTTATCATCGGTTAGAACTATGTTTCAAGTGCAGTTAAAAAAAGTAAAAAACTAAAACCCGACTACGACAAAAAAACGACGGTTCATACTTTTTTAGCGTCGTTTTTAGGGTTCCGTACCTCAAAAGGATAAAAACGGAACCCTTATAGGATCACTTTGTTGTCCGTCTGTCTGTCTGTCTGTCTGTCTGTCAAGACCTTTTTTCTCAGGAACGCGTGGAGGTATCAAGCTGAAATTCATATCAAATACTCAAGTCTATGGTCTCTTGGAGCTGTGAAAAAATCAAACTTCTAAGTCAACGCGATCAAAAGATACTCCCGTTTATGCCGCAAATTTTCGACACTCGCAAGGGAATCAAAACCTACAGGGTACTTCCCGTGAACTCAGAATCTTGAAATTTGGTACGAAGCAACGTCTTATAGCATAGATAAAGGAATAATTACGAAAACCATAAATTTTTAGTTACATCAAGATACTCCCGTTTATGCCGCAAATTTTCGACACTCGCAAGGGAATCAAAACCTACAGGGTACTTCCCGTGAACTCAGAATCTTGAAATTTGGTACGAAGCAACGTCTTATAGCATAGATAAAGGAATAATTACGAAAACCATAAATTTTTAGTTACATCACATAATATATTTTTTTTACGGAACCCTCGGTGCGCGAGTCCGACTCGCACTTGGCCGGTTTTTTTTTGTCGTAGTCGTCGTAGTCGGGTTTTAGTTTTTTTTTTACTCATTACTTTTTGTCCACTAGAGGGCGTGGTTTTAAATTTGAGCAATATTTTGGAAATGTACAAGTGAGGCCCTTTCAAATGATACCAAACACGGCGTATTTGTCTCCATTTTTATATTTTTTAAGCCTTACTTTTTGTTCGCTAGAGGGCGCCAAATCGCTTTTTGTGATCACGTAGCCTATGATGGTTCTAACGATACCTCATAATTATGTCGAGTTCCGATAAGTAGATTAGAAGCTATGAGGGAACAGATGAAGATACTCACATACATACATACAAACATACATACATACATAGCCAGTCAAAATCATAACCCTCCTTTGGCTTTGCCGTAGTCGGGTAAAAATTAAATTATGATTGAAATTTCATAAATCTGGAAATAGGTTTCGTATTAAATTAAGTCTGTACTTAATTTTCTCCCATAATGCCAATTTCATCCATATCGAAACACTTCAGTGTTCAGTCAGTCGATACGATATGCTTATGCAATGAAGCTTTTAAGGACGCATTTCCGATTGATAAGTCAAATTATTACTTTTTTAAAATTTTTCACTTCGGTACATTTATTGAGAAACTGGACATATCTAAAATTATATTTATAGTTAAGAATTGTACCTTGCACATCTACCTACAATAAGCAGCAAAAACATTTTAAAAATACAAAGCATTGTATTTAATAAACATACTTTTGTTTAAAAAAGTAATGATTTGACTTATCAATCGTAAATGCGTCCTTAGTACGTTATCGAAACCAGGCAGTTTGTTTGTAAATGAAATAACACAATATTTAATGACTTAATTGAAAACGAATACACCCACTCTTTTCCAAGCCTTCCCAAGTAAGGCTGACGCTCCATTAATAGAGGCGAGCAGAGCGGTGAAGAAGAAAAAATGAAAAGGTGTCTTATGGTCCCCCGGGTGGAAATGAGCTCTAGTTTTTTATTAATGGTATTTAAACGTTAAAATTAAGCAAAATTAAAATTTTTGAAAAAATACCACGACTGTTAAAATCTAATTGAAAAAGAATAATCGTCGTGGGTTTTTTTTCAAAATTTTAAATTTTGCTTAATTTTATTTCAGATTTTTTTTTTATAATCTTATCTTACTAGCACTTACAACCAAATAGTATTATAGATGTTCAAATGAGTGCCGCTAGCTTCTAATTAGTTTTAAATATTATATGAATAAATGCTTTTCAGTTCTTGTACCGCAGCGCGCAGTCGAGTTTTTAGTCTTTTTAATAAGCTTTTCAAAAGCAGTCTATTATTGCATTGACCTGATATACAAGCTTCCCAGAATCCACATATTATAATTTAGTAAATGAGGGTCTCTTTTCTACTCATTAAAGCTACGTCTGAGCTGTAATTAATATTCTTAATTACCTCATATTACTTTTTAATATGCAGTTTACTTGTCATTTTGTGTTCGTCGTATAGAGGTAATTAGTACGAAAGACAGTTTACTCTGTTCCCATTAGTGCCTATCACGGATACCTGGAACCTGTCGCTAAAAGCTTCATGATAATTATAATGGGGACACATGGCTGTTCTCCTTGAGAAAAGGTGAACTGTATCGGAGGGGTTTCTAGGACCTCAGCGTAGAATTGGCGCTGATATTCTACAGCTAGAGCTCGTTTAATCAAAGGTGAGCAACACGAGTCTAAGGGTTAATCTCAAAGTACTCGTCCATACTTTTAAGAAAATTAGAATCTCATACATTCATTCCCAAAGTACTCCACCGATTATTCGCTATCAACTGTCAAACACTGGTACTATCCTCAATTCACCTGGGTGAAACTAATATCACCCTGGTGAATTGAGGACACTATTATTTAGGTTTCTATAACCGCGTTCAACACTTATCACTGTAAAATTCCTTTGCAATTATGTATGAAACTAACAGCATTTGATCGCTGTTCAAGTGTGTTGATCGCGTTCAGTTTCTGTGAAATGATGTCTTTGAAAGGAATTGTCTTTGAAGGAATTGTTTTTTGATGTATGTACCTACATTTATTATCCTAGCGGAAAATACCGTACACATTGCACATTTCTACAATTATTTCTGGGAAATATGAACTCGTAAGTTTCTTTCTATTTTATTGAGCGACGGACATCCGCTTCCTCTCTAATAATTCCTGTGATGAAAATAAATCTTCAATAATAGCATTTAGCTCAGATTTTTATCACTTTAAAGAAACAAGTTGGTAGCCGACTGCACGCAGCAGCAGCAGACGACATGTCGCAGCGACACTACTGGTTTCTACCCGGAGAGAGTTCCGTACCTAGCGCTTGGATATACAGTTTTCCATTTTAAAGTACAGTTTTCATAGCTTGCGACCACGTAACCTGTCACAGGCGTTTGACGTCCGGGGCCTACCGGAAATTCGATGCCCCTTTCATTCATTTATTTTCATCATTGGTCAATGTGCAATGTTACCTTTGGATATTGACTGGCCCGGCCAACACGCGACCCAGTTAAAATACTGTTTCATCTTTCAGGTATAGGACACAGATGAATTTGTATAAGAGCGCCATCTACACTAACATTATAAAGAGGAAAGATTTGTATTTTTGTAATGAATAGGAGGAGCTCGTGGCTTAATAAGAACTGCCACTCAGGTCGATCTTTAGGTAAAGCTGTGCTTGCCTAGGTCGGTCTGTGGATGGGTGACCGCCTGACATACCGAGTTTCCTCCGTGCCTCGGAAAGCACGTTAAGCTGTTGGTCCCGGCTGCCATATATAAAGATATTTGGCAGTCGTTACAGGTAGTCAGAGACCTGAAATTCTGACATCCAGTCTTACAAAAGGGTATTGTATTTGTATTACCTAGTATTAACTGGGTTGTGGAGGTCAGATAGGCAGTCGCTCCATGTAAAATACTGGTATTCAGCTGCATCCGGTTAGACTGGAAGCCGACCCCAATATAGTTGGGAAAAGGCTAGGCAGATGATGATTTTTGTAATGAATAAACTCAAAAACTACTGCGCCGATTTCAAAAATCCTTTCACCATTAGAAAGCTCCATTCACCCCGAGTAACATAGGCTACTTTTGAATCCCACGAGAACGGGAACTACGCGGGTGAAACCGCGTTACGTCCGCTAGTAGTAGGTATATAAGCTGTAAAATATTATAACTGTGTCAAAGCCATATCTGATCAGTCTTGTGGGACTGGCAGTGAGTGTGCCCTTCCCGAACCTGGATTCCTGCCCTCTAAAAATAAAAAAATAAATAAAATAAGCCTTTATTACTGTTTTACAGTTTTTACAATACACATCTTATTACACGATCGGTTTCAATTCGCAGCTTGTCTTTCGACATAGGCCTCCTCTAAAGTTTTCCATTTCAGCCTGTCTCTCGCTATTCTCGTCCACTCTGGACCCGCTACCTTTTTGAGGTCATCTTCCCATCTTTTTGTTTGACGCCCTTTATGTCTTTTTCCATTCCTGGGATACCACTCTGTTATGGTTTTTGTCCATTTGACATTCGTCTCTCTAAGCATATGTCCAGTCCACCTCCATTTTAAAGTTTTGCACGTTTTCTTTGCATCCTTAAATTTAGTTGTATTTTCCCCAGTTAGGTATGTTAAGTCCTATGTAATAGAGGGCGAACCTATTGCCATTAACCGCGCTCAAAGTCAGTATGAGGTTTTTGTGTGCAATTTATTACTCTTACTCCCGTACGTTTTATTTAACTAGTTTCGGGATTTAAATACGACCGGGATCCTGGTATCGAATCCTCTAGCTGCACGGTATGGTATACTGTGTGAGCCCATTAGGTTCTTCTTCTTGTCGTGTGGGCAGTAAGGTCTAACGACCCCACACACCCTAGTGTCAGAGTTTCTAAACCGCCGCAAGGGCCTCTGACATGCCCGTCGGGGCTGTGGATTGTCGAAAGGTTAACGCGGCTCCGACGCAAGGGCGAAGAAGGAACATGGGTTTGGTTTGTAGTCAGTAGAAGTCTGACACTCCCCTTCGCTCTGCCCAAGAGCGGGGGGGGGGGGGGGTTATTCCATGATTTTCCAGCCACAAAAAAGGGCCTCTGACATGGTTTGCCGACCGCCATTTGGCGGCCGGGACCACCGGCTTATACGTGCCTTCCGAAGCACGGAACCATCTTTTTATCAGACAATCAGGTGATTCAAGCCTGCAATGTCCGAACCAAACTGGAAACAAATTCACAAAGTATGCTTCCCGTGGGAATCGAACCCACGACCACCGGGTCACAAGGCAAACGCCTAAACCACTCGACCACGGAGGCAGTTGACGAGAGCCCATTAGGTCAGAATCAGAGATTGCTTATGATGTTTTAAGCACTTGTAGAAATCCGTCGCAACTTTCGATAACTTAGCACATTTCACAAAAGTGTATTTTTTTTCATTTATCCCGCAGGTTGTGGTGCAACGGCTGAACTCCGGCTCTGGTCGCTCGTCGAACGCCGAGAACCAGCCGAACAAGATTCCCGACGTGCCTTACCAACCCACCGTAAGAGAAACCATGTGCTTCCATGCCATTTCTATGATGAAGGTAATTATTACGGTATAATCATCTCTAGAAACCACGGACTAGCACTCGTCAGAAGCACTGATGGTTCTTTCATATAGAAATGCACTGGCATGGCAGGCCGCGGTCAACTTGACGCGTTCTGCGTTCCAAACACTTAAGTATTTGTATATTTGTTCCTTATGCCTATTTGCACACACAAACGACTAAATGCGATTACCACTAAACGATCTAAAAACGTTGTTCTATTTCTGTCCCTATGTCCCCCTCCTTAAACTAATGAAGTTTCCAATGATCACTAGTGAAGGTTGCGAGTGACTCATGTGCCCTTATCATCATCATCCTCCCTTATGCCAATTTATTTAGGGTCTGCGCAGCAAAGTCTTCTTCTTCCATACTTCCCTATTATACTCGTTATCACATCGGAAACCACCTTTCTAGCCATATCATCCTTCACACGAGCAATCCATCGCTTCTTTGGCCTTCCCCTGCATGTATACCCGTCCACATCCACGATATTTTCGTCATTCCTCCGCATTTTGTGCCTATAACAAGTCAAAAGATTACCACACAACTTTTCAGTCGCTGGCGCCGCTTTCAGACTTCCTCACGTTCATGTGTAACAAACACCACACGATCCCTTAGCATGCATTCTCATCTCAGCCACTTGCAACAAATGCATTTTATTCATCCCTTTGTGGCCCAACATTCTGATCCATAATATAAGACAGCAGTGCAAGTGCCCTTACCAGTAGTTATACCAGCAACGAAATTAACATAGAACAAGGTAAATGATAACGCCTGGATGATTAACGTACCTACCACATAACTATTTTCACGCTTCCTGATTTCTTCGTGTATGTTTAACACGAAGTCGTGTATTTACACGAAATAAATGCAAAGTGGTGGTGGGTGGCGGTTTGAAGGTGGGTGTGGGATTCTATGCATGTCTTTGTGTAATGAAATTCTTATTCATTATGGTGGTCGTATGTAAGCGGCCAGCATCATTTCTTTACCGTTCGTATGTTGTGAGTTGCTTTTAGGTAGACAACCTCTACTATGGATAACGTAACAAAACACGCATAACATCACGCCTGTAATCCTCGAAAGTTTAGGCAGAGGTGTACCTACACTGTACGGTGTACCTAATAGCACATCCACATTTGGCCAGTTATACTAAATTGTCATGTAATAGGGAGCGAGCTTATAGGGGTAGTTGACAAAAAAATCAAATTAGTCCGTCATATATATTTCCAAAAAATATTGGACACGTATTTTTAGGGTTCCGTAGTCAACTAGGAACCCTTATAGTTTCGCCATGTCTGTCTGTCCTTCCGTCCGTCCGTCCTCGCTTAATCTCTGTGACCGTTAGCACTAGAAAGCTGGGTACCAAACCAATATGTGTATCAATCACGCCGACAAAGTGGTAATATAAAAATTTAAAAAAAATGTTTTATTAGTATTATCCCCTATATGTAAAGTGGGAAGTGTTTTTTTTTTTTCAACGCTAACTTGTAATATATTGTTGGAAAGGTATTTAAAAATGAATAGGGGTTTACTGAAATCATATTTTGATAATGTCAATAATTTCGGAAATAATCGCTCCAAAAGTAAAAAACAATGTGTCCCCTCCCCCCCCCCCCCCCCCCCTTCTAACTTTTGAACCATAAGTTTAGAAAATATGAAAAGTAGAACTTTATAAGGACTTTCTAGGAAAATCATTTTGAACTTGTTTCCACGGACGGGAAACTACGGAACCCTACACTGAGCGTGGCCCGACACGCTCTTGGCTGGTTTTTCTTTTACAGTGCTTCGAAAAGTCGCGCGACGTCACAGTTTGGTACATTTTTTACCAGAAAGTGACGTCTCCAGCCCCCACTCACGATCTTTGACACGTTTTAGTTTCGTCAATTTTTATTAATTCGATAAAACAAAAAACATATTTTATATCCAATATTTTTCGATAATCTAACAGACGGACTAAACAGAATCATATTTTTTTAGTCAGTCAGCTACCCTGTCAAAAACCTGGCACAAAACATTCCGGCACAAATTCGTATCGCAACACTGAATCTCGATATTTCTCCAGCATTTTATCTATAGTACTGTCTGTATTCCCCCCTAAGTTGTTGTTCTTGTTCGCATCAATTATTAACGGTGCAGGTAATTGGCACTTGGAAACGATCGTGGTCTTATTGTGAAAGCCGCTATTCCCCGACTCCCTGTAAAGCTTGCGCTCTTTTCAATTTAATTTCCTCCCTTCCTTCGTAATACCCTAACGGGAAACGCTGAAGTTAAAGTTTTGCTGATTCGTATTGTTTTTACTCGTCTGCTTTCTTAATAAGCCACTTACGAAAATGTAGGGTTTCGAATCAGTTAAAACAGACGTAAATTATGTTTTTAGAAATTATTAAAACGTTGTCAAACTTATGTAGATTCGTATCGATCATCTATACTGATCGCTGAAATTCAATGATATTTTCCCTATATTAGTTTCCGGTGAGTCCTGAATAGCTCTAGACAATGGTATCAAATTTAGGAACAATATGACCCTGTCAATGGCTTTGAATTACCTAAACCTAGTAATAGCGATAGAAACCCGGCTGTCTGTGTGTGACATGTGTTAACAATAGCATTCGCAGATAATATCGCCCCTGTAACTTCCGAAGGGCTAGGTAGAGGTTTACTTACTTTCCTATCAACTGACTAGGTATTACATGGATCTCACTACTATTTACGGTATGAAGAACTGAGTTGCGCGACTTTTTTTTTACAAGTACTACGAATTCGGATAGATAGAGGAAACTTATACTTACTGCTACTGTACCATTCCTGAATGAACGAATAATGATAGCATTTTGTTTAAAATGGGAATCAAACTCGTCTACTCTCCAGCGTTACTGGGTTATGTTACCATACGTGATTTGGGGGCGACATTCAATTTTTGATGCATTGAAATGCAAAATAGTTAGTATAGTCATGGGGGCATGGCAGTGCCTCCGCCGAGTCGAGCAATAAAGCCGCACGGACGTGCCATCCTTTTCTCGAAACAGTTCAGGCTATTTGCGACCTCCTATAACTTCGTTGTGGATAAGACTCGAACCCTGAATTTTCAGTAACCAATAAGGCATTGTATAAACACGGCATATTTCAAATTTCATTCAGTTTGAACTAGTAGTTTAAGAATTATAACTAGTCAAAGTCGAAATCGTACCTCGCCGAGTCGCAGTCAAGTCCAAAGATGGCTGTATGTAGGTAGGTATATTAAAAATCGTTTAATGAGAGCTTTCTCAGCTTTGACAAACTAGAAAAGATACAACGCTTTGGAATGTTTTCCTTTGAAGAGTTTTACTTCAGGCTTCAAGTTTTACTTGCAACGACATCAACATAATGCAATCAGGAGTGTTTATAGGATTGCGCTTTCCAATTCAAAGCTGCCTTTTGATATTGTTGGAAATCGTGGTTTGTCTTACTCCTCAGCTGTTCTTTTATTTATGATTAATTTCGTTGCGGAATCCATGACGTTACAATCGTTCCCCAGGACACGTCGAGCTTAATTCCCTTGGTTTTGTCTCGTGTTCGTCACTGTTGTGTTAAGCTTTCAGAAGTTGCATGGCTGGGAATAGTGTACAATAACAAAACGAGTAATGCAAATCTATTATTTCTTTACAGGCTTATCAAGACTATTCGTTCGAGGAGCTTCGCTTGGCGAGTGAGACTTGGTCTGATGGCAATAACTTACGCGGTGTATTCGTCCATAACGGGCGTATTCCGGCGGAGCGACTGCCAATCCGAGACAATCCTGACGGAACCTATTCCGCGATCTGGGTCCCGCGATCTCCAGGAGCCTATATCTTTAGATGCACCCTGGATGATCATCCAGCGTCACAGGTTAGTTTGATTAGCTAATACCTTAACATGTGTTGCGATTTATGACGTTATGCAATAGAATAAAATAGATTTAACTGTAAAAGGTTTTAAACTGACAATCACTAACACTGTCAATAGCACTTGAAACGGTATACGGTGAACTGGTTTCAATTGTCAAGAACGTGAATTCCAGCGATTCGATTGTGTAAAACTCTAAAAAGTGCCGAAAAAGTACGCGAGTAGAACAGAATGTAGTTGTGAGTGGCAGTAGTTTGCCAACAAGCTCGCAAAACGTATAAGGACGCATGAGGGCAGAGCATACACACAAATGCTCATTTATACATCCGCCTGCACTTGTAATTTTTGCAGAGATTATGGGAACTCAAAACAAATAATATTTAAATATGGTAAATATCCCGTTGATATATAGAATGATAGAATTACTTTTTATTGTATTTAATTTAATTTATACACTACAAAAATGTACTTTTTTGTGTTATGTATGACTACTTACATGTAAAATTAAATTAAAAACGACGACGAGTCGCGTCATCCGAGCCAAGTAAAGGCGTATGAAGTCTCTATCGCTTTTATTACATGCTGGGCACAAAGCTCTTTTTGATCGCCTCAACACGATTCTACATCGATTACTGCCCCACAAACTATGGGGCACTTGATATCGTGTCCAGCCCGTCCTGTTACTTGCACATCACAGGAGCTGATGGAGGCTACTGAAAGTGCCAAACTCGTCGCCAAATTTTGGGCCGACTCAATTTAAATTTTCATCAACACTCTTGGAAGAAGACTGTCACTCTCATACTGTCTCACCCATGTGTTTTCGTTGTACTTAGGAGCTGACAATAGAAGTGGCCGAGAGTGTAGTAGAGCCTGCTGAGCGTGCCGTGCAAGCCGGGGGCTCACTACCCTCTACTCCTCTGAAGATGAGGAAGTTCGTTGCGCGCATGAGTGCAGGGCTCAGGGTGAGGGCCAGCCCCTCTCTGCAGGCCGAGGAGATTGGCCGGATACCGCCTGACGCTAACGTCTCGTTTGTTGAGGAGGTAAGTTTCTTTATATTATGGTTTCTGGCAAGGTAGATGATGCAGCCAAACGGAATGGACAGATAGACAGACGGTATTATTTTATATGTAATTGCGCGTCCAGTGTTCGGATGACACAGCAATTTCACTCGCTGTCAATTTTTAATATTTTTATAAATACTACTGCGTCAGTGTAATGAATTAACGGAAACATCACGGGCAGTAGAACCAGTAACCGCGAGATAGTTATACGTAATTAATTCACTTTAACTTGTCAAACCATGCCGTGAAACAGATTTCGAATAATGTAATTTTATGTGTATACTGTGACATCTACCAACCCGTACCACAGTATAAATTTATATTGTGCCCGTACTGGGCCCGCGTGGTGGATTATAGCCCATCCTTCTCCTAGAGAGGAGGCCTGAGTCCCTGCAGTGAGAATCTTATAGGCTGATGATGATGATGAGTGTTATATACAAATGGCTATCATAACATAACATAACATCACGCCTGTAATCCCCGAAGGGTTAGGCAGAGGTGTACCCGTTAATACATATTCTCCAGTCCTCCATATTAAAAATTGCTTTATTCCCCAGGTAATGAACAAGGATGGCAATTGGGTTCGTCTGAGCTCCGACTCCATACGCGCTTACATTGAGGAAGGCGCTGAAGTGGCGTGGTCCTTACAGCATCACCGCCATTTCGACAGAGCATTGCTAGTGCCCGTCGAACTTGCCACTTCTCCGCCACTAGCCGACATCCAGGTACCCACTAACTCTGAAACAAAACTTTTTAAACTGAAATGGTCACTAAAACTTTCATAAACACTGGAAACAGGAATCTACCACGAGTAGACCGATTTGTCTGCTCATAAGCATCTATCCACAATTACTTCATATTATTCGTGATCACACCAAAATATCGGGAGCTAAACATCGTAAAAACCCGTTTTTAGTTAAATAACTGTTTTTTTTTTTTTTGTTTCTCTGGCTTCGCACGGTTTGTGCATTTAGACAATGTCAAGTTATATAATAATAAATGTCGTTATGTGTACATGCAGTTTTTTGCGCATAATACTAATCACTACATACTTTTAATAAAACAAAGTCGCTTCCCGCAGTCTGTCCCTATGTATGCTTAGATCATTAAAACTACGCAACGGATTTTGATGCGGGTTTTTTTAATAGATAGAGTGATTCAAGAGGAAGGTTTTAAGTTTTTGCATACCAGAAATGGTTAATATGAGGATCGTTTTTTTTTGTATTATGTAATAATGCATTATGTACCATCTATTTTACCCATATTATGCAAATAAATTATTTGAATTTGAATTAGTATCTTTTTTGCACCCATGCGAAGCCGGGGCGGGTAACTAGTATACACTAAATTACCCCAGGCTGTTTTTTTTTTTTCTCTCAAAGAGTGGAGGCCTGAGTCCCAGCAGTGGGAACTTTAATAGGCTGTTGATGATGATGATAATATTTTGGGGAAACCGATTGTAAATACTAATATCATTATGATTTAGTATTTTATGAAGATTTGCCATCGACACGCTAAGAAGAAGATTATGATTTAGGAAAAACGAAAATTTTATCCGCCTGGGGATAATTTAGGAACAGTCACATGTATTAAAGAAACGTTGCTTTCTCATTTTCAAGGCATCTTCTGTTCTGCATAATTTGGTTAAATTCAATCATGCTGGCTACGGTGATGGCACGAGTGACATGCAGTCGTGGTCACAAGACGAGGAAGATAGTTTGCTAACTGGTAAGAAAATTAACTAATTATTCTGAATATACGTAAGAAAAAAAGTAAAGAAAGAAAAACAAAAAACAAAGTAAAGTCATTTGCGGCCTTAATACCTATAAGAACTGCCACTCGGGTTGATCTTTAGGTTAAGTCGCGCTTGCCTAGGTCGGTCTGTGGATGGGTGACCTCCCGTTACATACCGAGTTTCCTACGTGCCTTGGCAAGCACATTAAGCTGTTGGTCCCAGTTGCCATATATCTTTGGAAGTCGTTACCTGAAAGTCGGACAACCAGTCTTACCAAGGGGTATCGTATTACCCAGTATTAACTGGGTTGTGGAGGTCAGATAGGCAGTCGCTTCATGTAAAATACTGGTATTCAGCTGCATCCGGTCAGACTGGAAGCCGACCCCAACATAGTTGGGAAAAGGCTAGGCAGATGATTCTGGGTATAAGTAATTAATTTGTTATCTTCTTTAAATATATAAAAATCGAAGTCACTGTGTGTTTATGTGCACGCTAATCTCTGAAACCACCCAACAGACTTAGATTATTTTAGTGTTGAACTCTTTTGTTGCTGACTGTACCTAGCCTTGAAACAACAGTAATATTGTGTTTTTTATTTGTTTACAGACTTATCCTGTATTGAGGCCAGAAGTTTCCCTATAATTCAGGTAATTATAACAATTTGTGGCTCGCTAATATTAGCTTCACTGACTGACTTTAGTTACATTAAAAGTAATGACCATTTGAACCCCACGTACTTGGATTTAGTTTGAAACTAACCCCCCTTGATATCTAAAAAATACAATTGCGCCCTCTAACAAAAATTTCAATAGAGTTTGTAGAAGTAGAATATGCCACAAGTATTATTCTTCCAGCTTCCTTATTGATCCTCGGCTTAATTTGTGTGTGTTTATTTCCATGTCTAGCCTGATGGGAGTATCTTCGTGCTGCCAGGGTCATCGGAGCCCAGCAAACGAGACCGGATCCTCTCGGCGGCGTTACCACCTGCTGCGGCCTCGCCCAAGTATGTCTTCTTTTTAGGGTTGCGTAGCCAAATGGCAAAAACGGAATCATTATAGATTCGTCATGTCATTCTATTACACATGGGGATTTTTCCTGAAACCTATTTGTGTAGAGTGAGTAAGTTTACTCCGGAACCCAAATTGGTCAAGCAGACAGTCTAGAACTTTCCCTAGTGTAGAGAAATATCCCCCCCCCCCCCCCCCTGTGCTATTTTTCACGACAGGTACCTCTCAACTGTCAATAAGATCCATTGGTAATAGGTATGATGAACACAAAACCTATAGAACATTGTAAGCACACGATAAAAGTGAGGTCCTGCGTATGACAGGTACTCGGCACTTAGTCCCTCGTGTCCATTTAGTTTTCTCCCGATAAGTTTTTAATCTTTTGAGCGCCACAGTCACGTATAGACGACAAGCCGAACAAGCAAAAAAGTACCTTAAGTCGACAGGCTTAAGGTACTTTTACTTTTTGGCTTGCGTCTATACTTGACTGTGGCGGTCAAATGGTTAACCATTTTCTTGACGTCTTTAGTTATAAAAGAGATTAATGAGAATATTTTCCCCTTGACTGAGACCCTTGAAGCGCAAATGGCATACACTCTAAAATAATCCTTGAATACGTTTGGTGTTCGTTTTGTATCTGCCTCACCATCCACACTCACAGAAAAACCTGCTCTAGGATTTAATTGATTGCTTTGTGTTCGAGGGGCGAAGATTCACACAGTGGGTGCCAAGACGGCCGCGTAATCGAGGCAGGAAACGCTATCGCGACGATCTGGATTCATTCTTAACGGATTAGACGGAGCAGGCAAATTGTAAAAAAAATTAAAAGCAATAAGAGGCCTTTGCCCAGCAGTGGAACAGAGTAGGCTAAGAAAAAAAAACTTTGTGTTTAGAACTCTTCAAATTTCTTTTTCACTTCTCATGCTCTGAAAGTGCTTATTTGTGCAGGGTAAAGGCTGCACAAAATCGAATTTTGTGCACAAGGGCATTAACGTATCTACTCATAAATGTATCTTTATTAAGGCAAAGAAAATGAGCCATACAGCCAAACACAATAAGAAGTTCATAGATAGAATTTGTTATTTTATAATATTTACTTTAATTTATTTGCCTTATGTGTTTTTTAAGACTTAAAAGATATTAAAATTTAAATTCAAGTACGGTAAGTTATTTAATTAATTAATGAAAATTATTGTTACAAAATTAATTTAATAGTAGGCTGTATAGGTCTACAAGCTTATTATCAATTTCTTAAGATTAAAAAAAAACAATTTCCTTCAGTATTCAAAACTGTACAAATTTTACTATTATGATAAACTACTGTTTTATTTCCTCGCATTCGAAGTGAAAAGCAGAGTTTATAACTCGTCCACAAAACCATTTTTATCCTCAACATTACTATCAGCCCTCGCCTTCGGCTGCGGGCTGCTAAAAGTCTCGGATAAAATGGTTCGTTTTGTGCACATGTTGTAAAATCTACTATTGTTTAAGGCCGGTTTACACTTTGCGAAGTGCAAGTGCGAAGTTCATACATTCGCTACTAAGCGCTTAGTAGGAAATGTATGAACTTCGCACTTGCACTAATCAAAGTGTAATCCAGCCATTATATAAGGTCCCATTAAAATAGGTGGACAAATTTTAACACAGCGTTCAGTAGGTCTAACCAAAGATGTCTAAACAAAAAAAAAGGGTTTTTTTTTACTCAAAGTAAATAAATTGTCAGCACTCTAGAACAAGCTCATCCTTTATGAGTAGGTACCTAAATGCGTTTTTCTTATTTTTTTTTTTACCATCGTCCTTATTTTGGTGGTTTGAATGATTGCTGAAATTTTGTCCACCTATTTTAATGGGACCTTATATGAGTCAGTATTGATTTCATGCGTATTAGTTCTTTTTGACTTTGGCATTGTTTTAATAGATTTTTTGATTTTTTTAAAGCGTTTCTCATTGCGTTATTAATAGGACATTCATGGAATGCATTCTTGAATACCAAGAGTGCCTTTAAATGGTCAAAACCGTACTCATACTACATTAACTTCACCAAATTCTACCAAACCAATGCGCATGCTTCATCTAAAATTTGCCATACAAACTTTTGATATTGCAGACGATCCCAGCGCAGCAATGGCAACAGTGACGAATGGTGGTCGCCGGTCAAACAGCGATTTGGTGACAACGGGGATCCCATCGCCATTCAAGAGGTTAGTGTCTACATGCTACGCAATACGGTCCATATTACGGTACAATTTTAAAGGGAACTTCGGCGTGAAAGTTGTCTAGTCACCATTACAGACCGAAGCGACTCGAATATTGGATGTCTCAATGGAAATCGTCTTAGGAAGCGTTTTCAGCGACTACGGTTTTACTTCAACTACTGTCCCTCCTCCCTGGAAGGCTTTTTTATTTTAGAACAGGCTGGTTTCCACACAATGTTTCCTTTACTATTGAAACCACATAACATACACTATATTCAAAGTTTTTTTTTTTTTGAGAGTTTGTAATCATTAAATCACTCCTCCCGCTCTGAGCAGGGCAGTAGGCAGTGTCAGACTTCTACTGACTAAAAACCACCCATGTTCCTTCTTAGTCCTTTGTGTCGAGGCCGCTGTATCTCTTTCGAACAACGCACAGCCCCGACGCGCGGTTATTTTGAAACCTATAGAATACATCCATAAGAAGTAGTATTAAGTTTCAGCGATTTTGTCAGTCTGTCAGTCAACTATGGAAGATGGTTTCGATACGATGGCAGTAATGCAAACATGATTCCTTAGCAAAACGCCATAACCGTGTGAATACATAAGTGCGTCGAGTAGGCTGTTTGAGTTTCCTCAAGACAATTAACTGTCGAGGTCATTTTTGTGACTAACTTCTAACTGTAATAACTTGTTGTTTTAATGATTTGCGGTAAGACAGATGCGGTACTGAAATAGGCAGAGGACAAATAAATAAATAATGTCTTTATTTTGGTTTGGTTCCAAATATTGTAAAGATGATGAACTGCTTTTTTTTTGGTATGTGGGAAATCATCAAATGACTTCTCCCGCGCTGGGTGGAGCGGAAGGGAGGGTCAGACTTCTACTGACTAAAAACCACCCATGTCCCTTTTTAGCCCTTTGTGTCCGGGGCCTCTTTCGAACAGCCCGCAGCTCCGGAGTCAAACTGCATTATGGCATCTTATCATACTTGGCCGCTTATTCGATTTGGAGTCAATATGACACAAAAATCTTCTGAGTGATTCATCTTGATTCATAACTTAAAGATAACGGGAGTAAATCTGCTGTTGTTAGAAATACAATTAATGAGTCAGTATATCAATCCAGCGAATGACTAACGTAGCGACGAGCGTACGACCAGTCGTTTGGGGAGAGGCGTTTGACCGACAGTTGATGTAATTCTGATGATTGCAATCACGATTTGCCATGACGCTCCAGAAAACCAGAGACACCTGTGAGTGCTTCGTTTAAATGCAGAGTAATGTCTGATACATACATAAACTCACGCCCTTTTCCCATGGGGTATACAGAAACTACAGAACGCCACCTGCTACGATCTATAAATCCTCCTTTTGCCTCGTCCCCATTCATACATCTGATATTTCGGAGAATATACGGGTACGGTTATCATTTTATTGTGAAGACTTAGGCACGTACACGTAAAAATATGCAGATTGTTGTTTTGGTTGTGTGAAGCCAAATCCCTAACGTATTGTTTTATTAAATCATTTGTAAACTATTAGCTGATTATGTGTCTCACTTATAATTATTCGTTATTTCATAATATGGTTATGTTTGTTGGCAGACCGAAATAGAACCGGAGCCGACCGTGGAGAGCCGCAGCAGCAGCAAGGTCGCTCAGACGGGCACACAGACCTCACCGGACAGAAACGAGGGTGCCAGCGTGTCTACCATGCAGGTCTACATCGGGACGTCCAAGGTATGCGTTTATATCGCCCCTAGCGGAATATTAAAAAAAAACTGAAATGCAAAAATGAACTCAATAAGATGAAAGAAGAAAAAGAGGAATCGGAAAAAGAAGAGGTCGATAAATGAAAATCGAATTACTTAGTCTTTTACCGGTTATTTAGTCGTCCATTGAAGAGTGTGGTTTTTTCAAAAAAATAATTTTGTACCATTACGAATTTACGATTGATCTGTGCTAAGAGATAGACGGGACCGAAACGTGGTCGCTCACAATGGGCCTTATCAGAAAGCTCAAAGTCACCCAAAGGGCAATGGAGAGGGCTATGCTCGGAGTTTCCTTGCGTGATCGAATCAGAAATGAGGACATCCGCATGAGAACCAAGGTTACCGACGTAGCCCGAAGAATCGCCAGACTTAAGTGGCAATGGGCAGGGCACATTGCTCGCAGAACGGATGGCCGATGGGGCCGAAAAGTTCTCGAATGGCGACCGCGAACCGGAAGACGTTGCGTTGTGCGGCCTCCCACTAGGTGGACCGATGACCTGGTCAAGGTTGCAGGAACCCGCTGGATGAGAGACGCACGGGACCGCGAGATGTGGCGACGCCTGGGGGAGGCCTATGTTCAGCAGTGGACGTCTTTTGGCTGAAATGATGATGATGATGAAGATATAGACACTTTTCGCTGATAGTAGTAACCAAGTGCAACAATTCCACATTTTCTAATATAAGCGGCTTTGCATTATAGTAAGGGAAATCCCAAATAAAACCTGTCGGTGGTTATCTCACTCTAACATCAGAATAAGTAGCCTTTAGTCATATTATTATGTTTGCCCGCCTGCTTCATTCCTGTTTATCGTGCCTCCTGATTCTTTATGATTCAGGACACTCCGGCGGTAAAATCAGATGTGTAGAATTCCGTTCGGGAAAAAGCAGCTTGGCAATTCGAATTGAACATTATGTATTACTCAAGAAACCCACTCTTGGGTACTACGGATAGGGCATCGAGTTATGCACAATGAGTAAGCCAAGTTGGTTGCAAATGCCACCGGATTGTTGACAAAGAAGCTCCATAATCTACAGATAGCGCGCGAGTTGAATGCAGTCGGGGTCTGAGGTAAAGAGCGGGAGCAGTGTAGTGCTGTGCTATTCACACTAGTGTAATGCGGTAGTGCTGTCACAGCCTACCGCATTCCTAAGCTCTGCATTCAACTCGCGCGCTATCTGTACATTTTACCTTATCGGTATACCTGAGTCATAACTCGAGGAACACGCTAAGAGGATAAAGACGATAAATATTTAGTTACTAGCTTTTGCCAGCTGCTTCGCCCGCGTGAAAATGACGATTTTCCATACAAACTTTCATCCCCTAATTGGGGTTGAATTTCGAAAAATCCTTCCTTATTCCTTGTCTACATTATAAAGGGAACCTCTGCGCAAAATTTCAGCTTTCTGGGTCCAAGGGTTTGGGCTGGGCGTTGATGAGTCAGTCAGTCAGTCAGGACTTCTCTTTTTATTTATATAGATTATGACGTTAGAGATTTAACCGTCATTCGTTTAAACTCATCGTCATTCTCTTGCCCTCACCCCAATTAAGTTAGGACCGGCGCAGCATGTCTTCTACTTCCATACTTCTATGTTTCACGTCATCTCGTGAGACACCTCCTTTCTTACCTTATAATTTTTAACAAGTCCATTTCTTTGGTCTTTCTCTACTCATATACCCATCTGCTTAGCCTTTTCCCAACTATATTGGGATCGGCTTCCAGTCTAACCGGATGCAGCTGAATACCAGTATTTTACATGGAGCGACTGCCTATCTGACCTCCACAACCCAGTTAATACTAAGTAATACAATACCCTTTGGTAAGACTGGATGTCAGAATTTCAGGTCACTGACTGTCTGTAACGACTGCCAAAGATATATATATATGGCAGCCGGGACCAACAGCTTAACGTGCTTTCCGAGGCACGGAGGAAACTCGGTATGTCGGGCGGTCACCCATCCACAGACCGACCTAGGCAAGCACAGCTTTACCTAAAGGTCGACCTGAGTGGCAGTTCTTATTAAGCCACGAGCTCCTCTACTCTACTCATATACCCATCCACATTTATATTCTAAACCTATATAACTACTTTCATCATATTAATATTTCTTTGGTAAATCCTTGAAGCCTTTTTATTCGTAATAATTATACGAACAGGAAAAGAACATAAACATTTAATTTTATGCTTATTTAATTTACGGTTTTCAAGGTGAGGAAAATAACGGTAAATACTAGTTCTGAAGAGAATGTTATAACAATATAAATCATTACTCAACTCAGAAGTGTTTGTTCTTGTGACGATATTATTGTGTATGATCTGCTTCATTGGAGCACAAATGTTGCTGTGTATGTATAAAAACAGTACCTATACAATATTTATAGCTTGCAATATTCTGGAAACACGAGGAACAAACCGCAAATGTAAGGAAGTAACCTATCTAGTGTGAAGAGTGTGGTGAACGACACGCGAATTTCGCTTTTATTGCATTGATATAAGATTGGTAGATTGGTGTTGCCGTGTCCTTACACTGGCGGTATGCTCATGCGTTTTCAGAATTTGGAAGGAACATTTGGAAGGTCAAAAAGAAACCGTATAACGTATTCCTAAAAGAGTATCCATGGAGTTTCTTCCCCGTTCTTCTGCATAGAGATCTACGCTTTAGAATTGGGCAACTACTGTGCATTTATGGTTATGGTGCCTTACGACTGGGACTTTTATCATCAGCCTATAATATTTCCACTGCAGGGACTAGGCCTCCTATTTAGGAGAGGGATGGGCCACCACGTGTGCCCAGTGCGGGTTGGTAGATGTCACATGTCTTCGAATTTTTTTTTGTTTTAAGACATGCCGGTTTCCTCACGATGTTTTCCTTCACCGTTTTGAGAGCGGTGGTGATGAAATAAATTACACAAAGTAATGCGCCTAGCTAGGTTTGAACCCACGACTTAGGCCCGTAATCCACCAAAGCGGAGATGTGCCAAGCGGAGAGGAGATGTGCCAAATTCGACCAATCACACACGACCATTGGTCGAATTTGGCAATCTCCTCTCCGCTTGGCACATCTCCGCTTTAGTGGATTACGGGCCTTAGTGATCGTAAGTCGGGGCCGCCACCACCACCGCCACCACTGCTCCACCACCGCTGCTCTCTGACAGTTTCGACTGGGACTGTGTGTCTTTTTATTTTGTATTTGTTCAAAAGTGCCTGTAACTGGACTCCTTAAAATAAATGCTTTGATTTCCTTTCTTCATAATCACACAGGATACTCCCGGTCGCCTCAGCCCGAAGTCCATGGCCCGTGAGCGTCTAGCCAGTCGCTCCCGTGCGTACAGGCGCACGTCGTCATCCCCGCCGCCGCTGCCGTCCCGCTCCGCGCCCGCGCCGCCGCCGCCGCGCAAGCACGCGCTCAGCCCCAACCAGGCGGAGAGCCTACGAGCCGTGTTCGGCTCTATGCTGTGGCATGAAGGTATAGTGTCCTTTGTTGCTATTCTTGTAAGTTAACAGACATCGTGTTTACAGCTAGACCTGGGTGAGTGGTGAAGGGTGAGTTTTTTGGAGACTGACGTAATACAGTGTTCGCCAAATACCCCGGCCGAATAATAGGGTAGTTGACAAAGAAAATCTAATTAGTCCGTCAGATATATTTCACACACACTTATTTTTTCTTTTTTCACGTAAACAAACAATAAAGACGATACAGTGTTTTGAAAACTCGTGTGGCATCATATGGCATGACATTTTTTACCAGAAAATGACGCCCCCACTCATGATCTTTGTCGCGCTTTATCTTAGTATTTTTATTAACTTAAACAAACAAAAAACACGTATCCAATATTTTTCGATAATCTAACTGACAGATTTGTGTGGCTGTTAGATTATTAGACAGAATCATATTTTTTAGTCACGACTCACGAAACATCCATATTGCCGGCTACCGAATGATATTTTAAGCACCACGTCTGACCATACTTTTAAAGCTAAACTCAAAAGCCGGGTACCCAGATATGGTATAATGATTTTAGGTAATTGAACTAATTTGAATAAATAAACTATTGATAATAAATAGAAATATGAACATAACAAAAGAACATTAAGATCGTGCATAATAAAGAGTATTCTATTATTATTTTACCAAGTATACACAATCATAACAACAAAATATTATTTTAGTAGGAACTTAAACTGCGTAGGTAGGCCTACTAGGAAATATGATTAACGCAAACTTGTTTATAAGTAATAGTCTTAGTTTAAGTTTACAAATACGCCCCCACAGGCTACTCATGGACGTTACTTTACTAAGAAATGTTTCTTCTATTATCTTTCTTCGATTAATTTAAAAATATATTTTTGTCATTGTCTTTATTAACAGTAACTTCATCAGAAATACAAATCATTTCTCTAATATTGAGTTAGCTAAGTAGAGTCACAGATAATATAATACTAGCGTAGTAGAGTATACTCCTAGGCAAATAACTTGACACAAAATGGCGTCGTTCTGCGCAGGTTCTCTGCTTGATTTGTATGGGACGTCGAAAAAACGACTACTGCGCAGGTTCAACTTATATGCCGCGTGGTATAAGTAGTTTAATTTCTGTTATTATAAGTTTTATCATCATCTTCGTGCCCTTATCCCATTCTATTGTGTACCTTATGATGACAATGTCACTCCGATCCCCACAGGCATAGTCCACGACGCGATCGCGTGCGCAGCTTTCCTGAAGTTCCACCCGCAGCTGCCGAAGCAGGGCGCTCGCGTGGTGACGCGGCCCTCCCATGACGCCGCGCCCGCCAGGTTGCAGCGACACTCCGTCGAAGTCGCCAATGCTGGTAAGCATTATGAGAGAAGTGTATTGTGAGATATGTGGGTTAGTCGCAAGCTGGCTCATTTTGTATATAAAATGTGGTTTTTACTAACACTTGGTTAAGACTTGTATCTATCTACACATGTCTTAGAACCAAAAATTCGAAGATATGCGACATCTACCAATCCGCACTGGGCCCGCGTGGTGGATTATAGCCCATCCCTCTCATAGAGAGGAGGCCTGAGTCCCTGCAGTGGGAACATTATAGGCTGATGATGATGAGTCAGTGACCACCAGTTACCAAAGGGTATCGTATTACCCAGTATTAACTGGGTTGTGGTGGTCAGATAGGCAGTCGCTCCATGTAATATCCTGGTATTCAGCTGCATCTAGTTAGACTGGAAGCCGACGCCAACATAGTTCTAAAAAGGCTAGGCAGATAATGATGATAATCTCGTTTCCTAGGTCTGTACTTACGTATCCACCCGACAACGCTGGAAACGTTGACGCGTTCCGGCATGGAGGCGAGCACGAGTCGCATACGCAAGGTGGACTTCGATACGCCGATACGTGAGGAAGACAACATGCCAGGACCTAGCAGCGAACCAGGTTCGTCACCTTTTTTGTATTGAATCGTTTAATTGGGGGTCAGTGTGAATTGACCAAAATCAAAAAACATTTATTCAAACTAGGCTAATAATCAGCAGTTTTTGAACGTGAAAATTAATTTACAACAGTCTTCCAAAACGCCTACCCTTCGACGCTTCCTAGTGTTTTAACTGGGAAGAAGTTGCGGAACAAACGAACCCCAGCAACACGTCTGTCTGTTAGGTTAGAAGAACCAGACGCAATAGTGATAGTCCAGTCATTTTAGGCATTTTAACCCCAAATCTGCGGAAAAATTCCTAGTGGGCGAATTTTTGTATATACCTTTATTTATATACGGCATTGTAATGAAGATGTGAAAAATCGACATTGATATCGTGTCGGCTAAAGAAGTTATCAAGGTCAAAAGGTCAAGAGAAAATGACTTGACTTCTAGTTGTTTCGATTTAAGTGCATGTTTACGTACAGGCGGGGCGTCGCGCGGCGCGTGCTGCGTTTTTAATTCAAACACATGGCGAAGTATGAAAACGTTAACGATTTCAAACATTGATTTTACGAGAAGCGATTTTTCGCTCGTTAGTTTAAAAAGCAGTGTTTGTTGCGGTGGACCCGTCTCTCAGTGAATTAATGAAAAAGCACGAGACGAGCATTCTGCACGCGCCGCGCGACGCCTCGCGTCTCCGTAAACGAGCCCTAAGGCCAATGTGGACCACTGACCACTGGTCGCTGGTCTTGTCCAGATCGTCCCGCTATCAAGGATAATTTCACAATAATACTTATTATGGAGACCTTTGCCCAGCAGTGGGACAAAATAGGGTAGTAAAAAAAATAACTTATTTTTACTTTATTTTATTAAGTTGATCTTTCACAGCGGGTTCCTCGCGTTTCGTAGTGAACGTGCTACCACCAGCTTTGCGCGCGTTGGTTGCGCTTTGGGACGCACTCTACGATGCCGACCAACTGTCTTCGGCCACAGACAAGTATGACCTTTCTCTAATTATATTCTGTAGTCATTTGCCGTTGTTTACCAGTACTAGTCAGCCGCAGTTAACAGGAACCTATAGAATTGGGTATTTGACTACTGTTAAAAATTCGCGAAAATGTTATGTTATTTCAAAGAACTCACAGATAACACGATGTGTGAAAAAAATAATAAAATCGATTAAAAAAAATGGAGTACCCGATACCCGAGTGTGTTTGTAAAAAAAAAACATTTTATTTTTCTTCTAGATTGAAAAATGTGGAGAAGAATGAGAACGATGAAACCAGCGTCGGCCGCAAAAAGAAAGAATACAACGTGACGAGCGGCATGCCATATCGCGGTAATGGTAATAATAATCCTTAATGTATTGCTTTAAAAGTTTTAAGTATAAATATAAGTGCAGTTTAGGCTCAATTCACACCGAAATGACAGCGCGACAGAGAAGGCATGCGGGCGCGCCATTTCAAGACAGAGAAGGCACGCGGGCGCGCCATTTCAAGTTCTAAACGAAATCACCATCATTCTCTTGCCTTATCCCAATTTATTTGGAATCGGCACAGCATGTCTTCCTCTTCCATACCTCTCTGTTTTTCGTCATCTCATGAGACACCTCCTTTCTTACCATATCATTCTTAACACAGTCCATCTATCTTCCTTACTATGTATTATAGTAATGAAGATGAATATTAAAACGACTTCCTGCTTCGCTGCCATCTCGTTGTGATTAGAGCCTTAGGGGAGACTGGGTACACTTGATACCTCTGGGGTACATATTTATTTTATAAACCAACCACGCTTGCTAGACTATTCAAAACTAGCAACCCTGTTTGTCTATGGTACGGTATCACAAGTCATACCAGATATTATATAGTCAAGCAAGCGTGGTTGGTTTATAAAATAAATGTACCATGTGTCCCAGAGGTATCAAGTGTACCCAGTCTCCCCTATAGAAAAAGGCGTGATTTCATGGGTGCATGTATTCGTTACTGTGTCGAAGTTGATATTTTGTATGTGCAATGCTCAGCATGAATACAAGCGCGGTCGCATAGTGTTTGTACCACCTTGGGTATAGTAGGACTACTAGAACGCCCGCTCATGCATTCAGGGCCTGAGACTGCTGACCCAATTATGTTCGAAAAACCGTTTATTTACATCGTTTTAAGTTATGAATTCCCTTTTGATGGACTGATGACGTACCAGGAAAGTCCTACACACTCACTTCAAAATGGTTGAGTGAAATGACTTTGATTTAAAAGGGTGTACATGGAATTTCATGCCCTTTCTTATGCATAGAGATCTACGCTTTGGAATGTTAATGTACAAGTTATTATGTCTTGTGAATGTAGCTTCGCTACCTTTATTTTTCTGACAATCAAAAGTGCATGGTTCTTGATCCGTGTTTGATTAATCATACAATAGGGATGTTGCCTGACTAAAAAAAATATGATTCTGTTTAGTACGTCTGTTAGATTATCGAAAAATATTGGATATGTGTTTTTTGTTTTATCAAATCAATAAAAAAATACGAAAATAAAACGTGTCAATGATTGTTAGTGGGGGGCTTGTGACGTCACTTTCTGGTTAAAAATGTACCAAACTGTGAGGTCACACGACTTTTGGTAGCTCTGTATCGTCTTCATTTTTTGTTTACGTGAAAAAAGAAAAAAATATGTGTCCATAATTTTTTGGTAATCTATCTGACGTAATAATTCGATTTTATTGTCAACATCCTACAGTGCAATGTGACCTTTGCGGCAAGCGCATGCCGCCGCCGCTGGCCACCCACATGCGCAGCAAGCACCCCGGCTGCAAGACCCCCACGTGCAAGGGGTTCGACCGCGCCGGCAACTACGAGCAGATCGACCCCGAGCCCGGCACCGAGGACCTCTACCCCACGGCCTATTGCGGACAGATGATCAAAAGTAACTATTGGAAACAGTAATACCTATATAAATGAAAAAAAAATCATAAAAGATGTACTTACTTATGTAAAAAAAAAAAAACAAATAATTTAAAAAATTGAAAAACGCCTGTCATGCCAAAAACTAAACTAAAAAATTTAAAACAATACAATACAAAAATGTTTTATTCACGTTTCTTACAAAAATGGGTGGTTGTGTTTGGGGAATCCTCAATTTTTGCTTGTGTTAGGAGACCCGCTCTTCCATAGCACAATAATTACAGCATTAACAAATATGTGGGTTATTAAACTTATACTTAATTTTAATTACATACTAACTTAAAAATAAAAAATAAGATCAAAAACAAGAAAACAAGTGTAAAAGTGTGTGTGTAATGATTGTGCGTGTGTATGTGTATGAGAGTGAATGTGTGTGTGTATTCTACTACCATTAACGTTCTATACCTCTTAGTTTGGTTTGGCTGTTTCTATTCTAGAGTGGTTAGGGACAAAACTCATCCAGTTTTCAACGATTAATTTCTTTTTAACTAGCTGATGCCCGCGGCTTCGCCCGTGTATATGTCGATCAAATTGGATACTAAAACCTCCTTTAAAAACCACTCTATCCTTTGGTGAAAACAGCATGAATATCGGTGCTGTTATGCTGTAGTTTTTGAGTATATCGCTAACAGACAGACAGACGTGGCTAATCGAAACTAATATTTTAGAACCCATATTATCAGCAGGTCATCTCAAAGTTAAAATTGTTGTTTCACGAGAAATTCGTCTTTGTCAAGTCTACATATTATTGCTAGTAATATATACCTACATAATAGGGAATATTCATGTTTTTCTTTTTTGTCTTAAATTAATAGTTTACTATTTTATAACGTAGAAAAAAATATTAATGGGCTTCAAAATACTCTAGATATTTTTAAAAATGAAATTTAAAACTTTTAAAAAATGTAAGCAGTTCAAACGCCGCCATTTTGCGCGCGCTTTGCGTGACGTCACATGACACGTCCAGTGGGTGTTTCACAGAACTTATTATACCCTAACGGGATACAATGTCGTGTCAGATGACGTCACATTTCGTTCAACCGCTGGTGGCGCGTTTTGGAAGTTTGAATTTCGCTCCCTTATTTTGCACTTTTTGAATATTATTTTAGGGGTTTAAATAATAAGTAAATAAAAAAAAATCCTTTTCATTATAATATTACGCTAATAAGTACTCGAGAAAAAAATATTTTAGGCCATTTCAAATTTTATGCATATTCCCTATTATATAGTCACAATATTATGTTTGGTAGAAACTTTATGCCAATACCACTTCAGCCGTCACTTCTGTGTTTTACTCCGTCACAATTCTTACATTAATTTTCCTATTTTTACTCAAATACTAGCCGTGCCCTGCATGCGTTACATTGAACCTTTTTCTACCTGCCCTACCCCCGGGTGGAGATAGGAGGGTAAAAAGTACTTTAGGACCTATTCTCATACCTACTGAATATACACAAAATTTCATAAAAACCGCGCAGTTTAGCCGTTTCTGAGGAGTATGGCAACTAACACTGTGACACAAGAATTGTATATTCATACTAGCTGATACCCACGACTTAGTTCCCGAGGAAATTTTGATGTGTAACTAAAAAAAAATTGGGATTGGACCACCCTTAACACTTACGGATGAAAAATAGATAGAAACCGAGTCTCAAACCTACTGAATATGCATATAAAATCACCCTAAGGTAGACTGGTAGAAAATGCCCAAGGCATTAAGTCCGCCTTTGTACGTTTTGTTGTGCATAAAGTTTTAATAAATAAATAAATAAAAATAAAATCTCATAAAAAGCCGTTACGAAGAGTATGGGTAACTAAGAGATAGATAGATAGATTAAAGTAACGAAACGTTTTCGATTATAGTTGTCCAACTTTGGTACATTTTCTGCGACAAATGCTACGACAAAGCGATGAAGGACGCTCCTGATATGAGACGAGGAGCCAAGAGTCGCGCGGAGATGTCGGCCTGCGAGCGCTTAGAACTGCCTATCAACATCGACCATAACACCATCAAGGAGAACGCTGTGTTCCTATTGGATCTAGCGCCGCTTACCACTCCAGGTATGTGCTGATTTACTAATCGCGTGAATTTTTATTAGTAGAATCATCGTCTGTGTACCCAAGGGGTCTAAAATGGCCACTGGATCATAATTTGAACTACGTTAAAATTCGTAAAACCGTCACAGACGCAGTTACTTTTGAATAGTCCATTCTACGAATTTGAACATAATTCATATTATTATCCTATTATGACCTACTAAAGTAGGTTAGTAAAGGGTATTTTAGACACTCTGGTCTCTTGTTACTTGGAGTTGGTGCATCACTCTTTTATCTTCCATTTCGTCCTGTCAGTCTTTAATCTTACATTTACCCCCCTTTTCTCATATCAAGTTTCGAGTAGAATAGGCTATGAAAACGTTTTAAGGAACGGTTTAAATGAATTGAAATGAAACGTTACATCATAGTTATGATGGTTGGATACTTTGATGTAAACCTATCAGAACTGACTGGACAAGACAAATGAAAATACTGATTTAGTGTACGACATGAGGGTGTGTACGCAAAGAAAACATGACGTACTACTACCCAAGTTCTTGAATGGGGCGTTATTATCCTCGCCTAATTGCCTTATCCACATGATTTTTCAATCTCATTTTTAAAGATCTTCTCTACTCTTTAAAAAATCCTCTCAATTCCTCATAGCTAACAGTTCATTCTTCTAAACCACTGTCTACATATCTCAGAACCCATCAGCATGGCGGCGTGGGCAGATAACGCGTCTCGCTCCCCGCCCACACCCCCGGGCAGCATGTGGCAACCAGCGCCACCCTTCCAATGTCTGCCGGCATTAGGAGCTGCCCCAAAGACGTATGCCGCGTCCGATGCGGCGCGGTACCACTCGCTGGGCAGGCCTATGCCGGCCGCAGTTGCGCCTTTGGTAAGTACAGTTGACCCTTACAGGCTTGACGGACTAGAGAAACTGATGATCCATCAGCTGCCTAGTCTTTTCCCAAACTATGTTGGGGACGGCTTCCAGTCTAACCGGATGCAGCTAAGTACCAGTATTTTACAAGAAGCTACTGCCTATCTGACCTCCACCACCGGGTAATACAATCTCCTTTGATGTCACATTTTTGGCTTCTCTAATGAATGTCAAAGACCTTTTTTTTTTTTTTTTGGTGGGTGGAAAATCATCGAATGACCCCCCCGCTCTTGGGCAGAGCGAAGGGGAGTGTCAGACTTCTACTTACTAAAAACCGAACCCATGTTCCTTCTTTGCCCTTGCGCCGAGGCCACGTAATCTAGTACAAAAATCCGCGGCCCCGACGGGCAATCCGCGGCCCCGACGGGCAATGTCAAAGACCTACATAAGACAACGGAACTCGGTACGTAATGATGGTCTCCCAGTCCCGGGCCATCCGTGTGGTTGTTATTATTTGGCCACGAGCTCCACGAACGTATAGTCCGATGATGGAGAAAGTCGATAATGTATTGAATAGACACCGGTAGACTTCTAGGAAGGTTTTGGCTACATCATCAAAGGCGGGCACAGCCAAAGGTTGTTGCCGTTTAAAAAGCTTGAAAACTAGTACAGTGATAGGCTGTAAATCTTGATCATTGAAGCGAAATTCTTTCTAACATACATGTTGAGATTGTTTAAATTTTTCGAATTGCTAAGACATAAGTTGAAAGCAATCTTTGTATGAACAGACATCAGCATTCGGCGGCATGGAGACCAGCAGCGGCTCCAACGCGCCGCGAGTACATCGCTCCGTGTCTATGGGGCAGGCTGATCAGCGCAACCTCGCCAACGCGGCGCGACCCCGGCTCTCACGAGACACGCCCATGGACCAGGACACGCTAACTGGTATGATATATGAACACCATGATATGACGGCTTCATTGAGCCGTCTGAAAGCTGCACATGTTTTGCCGTAGATGACTTGGAAATCTCTAAACCGACTCCGAACCCAAGTTGGCCGTTACTGTTAGCCTGTGTCATCCCACTTCTGGGTAAAGGCCTCTCCCATGACTTCCAAATTTAGTGATCCATGGCCAATGTGGACCACTGGTCGTTGGTTTTGTGCGTCCCGTTGGCAGCAGCAAAGACAATCCCTTCAGGTTCGTGGACGCCTCAGATCTCCAGTGTGTATGCGTCGTATCTTGTGCTGCATGCCCTACCACTGCACATTTGACGGTCTCATGATTACAGAGCGTAGTTCGCATAATTCGTAACTGTGGAATCGCCACTCTCATACATATATCTCACACAAAATTTCACAAATATTTTTGTCACTTGAAATCATCATAACTAAACTATCATAATCTGTCTCCCAAGGCGCCGGATCTTCCCTGCTAGCTCAGCCCAGCGCATCACTACGCCGTCTCATCGGAGCCGGGGAGTCCGCAGGCGGTTCCCTCTCCGCATTCGAAGCCCCTAAGGTGGACTCAGAGGCGTTGATGAACAGCCCCGTGATGACCTTCATACTGGGCAAGAGAGACTTACACGCGCACAGGCAGAAGATGGACGCGGCGGTCCGTGTTAATACTGTGAGACAGTACGCTTTTGAGGTGAGTTTTATAGATTACTAGCTTTTTCCAGCGGCTTCGCCCGCGTGAAAATGACGATTTTCCATATAAATTTTCATCCCCTATTTAACTCCCTTAGGGGTTGAATTTCGAAAAATCCTTCCTTATTCCTTGTCTACATTATAAAGGGAACCTCCGTGCAAAATTTCAGCTTTCTAGGTTCAAGGGTTTGGGCTGGGCGTTGATGAGTCAGTCAGTCAGGACTTCTCTTTTTATTTATATAGATTTCATAAACAGGGTGTAAACCAACCCTTCATGAAGCCGTCAACCAAGTATAAGGTATCAACATATCATATCAACTTTTTTTTGGGTTGATAGATCACATTTTAGGGTAAAACTCAATGTAGGACTCTTAATACATTGCATACATGCTAGTGGATGCTTTGAATAGTAACCGGTTCATGGAGGTAATATTTTATAACGTGTATTTTGTAAATACTAGTTGTATTAACAAGCGGTTTCGTTAAGGGTACATTTAAACCCTTTATACAAAGACTAGTCTAGTCAACAAGTGCTTTTTGGGTCAAAATTTTGGTTTATTCCCGTTGAGTCACACCATGAAGTGTTTCACTGTTACCTGCAAAGACTCAATTAAAGTATTTAATAACGTAAATTTTATTTGAATATGACGTGTATGTAGTTAATGCCAAGGCTGATCGCGACACGCAACGCATTCGAAACAAGTAATACTGGCGCGCATCGTTTGACGAGACTCACGTGCAAGTCTCGAGATCGGGAACTAAACACAACCCTTTTTTATCTTTGGAGGGACCGAAATCATCAAATGACCCGGCCTGTTCTGGGCAGAGCGGTAGGGAGTGTCAGACTTCTACTGACTAAAAACCTGCCATGTTCCTTCTTAGCCCTTTGTGCCGAGGCCGCGGTATCTCTTTCGAACAACCCGCAGCCCCGACGGAAAACATAACAACCTAACGAGGGCGTGTTTCAGGCAATGAACTGGCTACTTCGCTCAGCGACGCAGCCAACTTGCGTGCACGATGTCATGTGGTTCTTCTGCAACGCGCTTGAAAAGTTCGCGCGAATCGTGCCGCCGCCCAGCCCCGTTGTCGACGATAACAGAGAGGTAACCTACAGTCGAACAAGCTGATATCTATACAGCCAGCTAACTTGCATTTCCTTTTTAGATTTTACAGAAACATTTAGGGCTGTAGGTATCGTTTGATATCAGTCACTTAAAGCGAAACTCTTTGTAAAACAAAACTGCAATCAATATTTTCAGTGTACATTTCCTTTTGTATAGTCGACCAAGAAATTGGTTTACCACTCTAAGGTTGAATATCATTTGCACGTACAAAACATCAAGTGCTATTTTCACGTCAGAATCTGTCAATCTGTCATCCTTAGCGAATAATTATGTTACTGGGAGATGTCATCAAAAGTGGTAAACCAATTTCTTGGTCGACTATACAATGCCCTGTTTTCACGAACACTACGAATGCCTAAGAACTGTGTTACTGTTAGAATTTAATGCGAGCCAGACGTTAAAAAATAATTACTGTGCTAATGAAGATTGTTAATTCAAATCAACCTAGTGTTTACGCAAGAAGGAATATTACTTTGTAAATACAATAAGTAAATAATTGATTATGTACACAGAGTGCGTTTTACTAAGATAAACTCAAGTTACGGAAGTGCAGTGCCGGGGGTGGGGCTCTTCTGATTCTACCAAAGACGAGATATGTGTAGCACTACGCTAGTATTATATTATCTGTGGTAGCACTAACCTCCGCTTTAATAAAAAAAAAAACGGGCCTAGAAACCCGAAAAATTGTTGCACCTTGCCGGTTATCTGAAAACTTTATTTTTTATCTTAACTCAGCAAAACGCAGTGATCGACAATCCTCGCAGCAATACTCCAACGGCCTCAGCTTCAGCCATCTGCCCCGGAGCCCGCTCGGCCCGAGGCGCACGCGCCGCTTTCCACGCGTTCCTGGGCTCGGTGAGCGCACTAGCGCCCTCCCTGCCGCCCGCCAGCGCGGCGCTACTGCAAGCTGTGAGATGCTGGGCGCTTCACTACTCGCCACATGATAGGACCTTCCTTCACAGGTAACACTTTATTATTCTACTAGCAGCTGTTCCCTGCATGCGTTGCAATGCACTTTTTCATACCTACTAACTACCTTTTTAAGTTTTTTTTATTTTTGGCGGTTGGGGACTTCATGAAATGACTCTGCCCGGGAGTATCAGACTTCTACTGACTAAATACACCACCCATTTTCCTTTTTAGCCCTTGCATTGAGGCCGCGGTATCTCTTTCGAACAACAAACAGCCCCGACGGGACACTTTTACCCTTCACATCATGTTACGTTTCAAAACTAAATGGAACCGGTGTTACGTACCTGACTACTCTCAAATATAAAAAAAATAACAAAAAATCAGTTGAGTCGTTTCGGAGTGCGAATACATACATCGAGTCACGAGATATTTATTATAATAATATTTACATACGTGTTTGAATAAGCACTAACGCAGGGTAATTGAAAATATTTTTTTTCTAATATGTAAGATCGGATCCCTCTACTCTTTTGTCCCGGAGTGGGGCGAATTACGGAAAAAGTAGAACTTGTACATAAAAATATTGGGACTCTAGCAACCAAAGCAACAGCAGCTTTTCAGAGTGTTCTCATGTATTTTTTTAAGAATAGTCAAAACAAACTTTTTCTAATTATTCTGGACTGTGGTGTTACGTACACGTTGCTTGCTTCAAAAAGCTTTCAAATATTAAACCGTTTTTTTTTGTTAAGTACATTTAAGTTTCTATTTTATTCGTATATGTATTTGTCTTTTCTATTATTTCATTTATACCAACCATATTACACAGTTTAGTTCTCATTTCATGCTTAATAAGTAATAACGCACTATTGCCATTTGCATGAATATCAGTGACGAAACGTCCCTATAAGTCTATTCTCAACGGCTTCTTTTTGGGAAAATTAAGCTCAATGATTGAGTATGAGTATGTCTGTAACTAACCACTCTTGCGAACTGTTAACGCTGCCCGGATAGATCACAAGTGTTCAGTGTGATCAGCAAGATTCTCTCGCACTCGGAGGACGGTGCCTACGAGGAAGGTCTGCTGGGAGCCATCCAGGAGAGCTTCCATAGCTATGTCAACAAGGTATCATCGCATTTGGAAACATCTCAAAACTACGATCGGTCTATTATAAGTTTGTAATTTTCAGTAAATGTGACGCGTCAAAAACGTACGAATAAGTCATCATCATCCCGCCCTTGTCCCATATTATTTAAAGTCAACAACACTTTTATTCTTCCATTCTCCCCTGTCAATCGTCACGCTTTCATTTACTTCTTTTCTCTTCATATCATTTCCTACACACTCCATTCATATCATTTCCTACACACTCCATTCATATCATTTCCTACACACTCCATTCATATCATTTCCTACACACTCCATTCATATCATTTCCTACACACTCCATTCATATCATTTCCTACACACTCCATTCATATCATTTCCTACACACTCCATTCATATCATTTCCTACACACTCCATTCATATCATTTCCTACACACCCCATTCATATCATTTCCTACACACTCCATTCATATCATTTCCTACACACTCCATTCATATTATTTCCTACACACACACACTCCATTCATATCATTTCCTACACACACACTCCATTCATATCATTTCCTACACACTCCCTTCATATCATTTCCTACACACTCCCTTCATATCATTTCCTACACACTCCATTCATATCATTTCCTACACACTCCCTTCATATCATTTCCTACACACTCCATTCATATCATTTCCTACACACTCCATTCATATCATTTCCTACACACTCCATTCATATCATTTCCTACACACCCCATTCATATCATTTCCTACACACTCCATTCATATCATTTCCTACACACTCCATTCATATTATTTCCTACACACACACACTCCATTCATATCATTTCCTACACACACACTCCATTCATATCATTTCCTACACACTCCCTTCATATCATTTCCTACACACTCCATTCATATCATTTCCTACACACTCCATTCATATCATTTCCTACACACTCCATTCATATCATTTCCTACACACTCCATTCATATCATTTCTTACACACTCCATTCATCTTTTCTTTGGTCTTCTTCTCCCTCTTCATCCATCAACATTATATTCATAACTCTTTTAGTCACATGTGATTCATCCCTCCTCCTCACATGCCCATGCCACGGCAGTCGATTACCTTCTAACTAAAAACATTTAAACTTTCCCTAATATACAACGAACTATAGTAAGTAGTGTGAATACTGTGAATGAATATAAACATAATTAAAATAACACCGATGTATTGTGGGAAAATTTCTGATTGCTTCGCGTTTTTCATACAGGGCAGTTCTAGATGTCCATTGTTCCAGGGGACAACAGACCGTGTTTTTCGTATTTTATTGAGTTAAACACTGGCCGGACTTCCAAATACACTGTAAGCTTAACAACACAGCAATAGGAATGTTTCCTGACTAAAAAAATATGATTTGTTTAGTCCGTCTGCTGGATTATCGAAAAATATATCTTGCTGATTTCTCAAATAAAAAAAAATACGAAAAGTGTTTTCGAAGCACTGTATTATTTTTTTGTTTACGTGAAAAAAGATAAAATGTGTCCAATATTTTTTGAAAATCTATCTGACGGACCAATGTTTTCTTTTGTTAACTACCCTATTCCGATAAAAACGGTCCGCATCCAGTAAAAAAACAAACGTGTACAAACTGAATAAGTCCTGTAGTGCGATGTTTGTCAACAAAATATACAACGAACTCACATGTCCCTTATGTGTGTTTCCAGGAGAATTACGTTTGGAACTGTCCTGACGTGACGGGATGGTGCGACATCAGCGTATCCTCTCGCCAGGGCATGGCCGGTGCCCTCACCGATAGCAGCACTGAGACCTTCTGGGAGTCGGGAGATGAAGACAGGAACAAGGCCAAGTGGATCCAGATGACGTACCCTGGAGGTACCCCGGATGACCGGCCGCATATTTTGTGCGTGCATATTGATAATACGAGGGACCCACAGGTAACCGACCAGGTATTATACCCAAAGGAATCTGAAAAATGCGTTATGTAAGTTGGCAAACGTCAATGTCGAATTGCAATAATGAGCGGACTTCGTTATATGTTCAGACTAGCTGATGCCCGCGGTATCACCCGCTTGGATGTCGGTTATCGTGAACAAAAGTAACCATGAAAATTTGATCCCGTTCCCGCAACCCATGAGAACCTATTCCAGGGATGAATTATATACTAAAACTTTCCTCGAGAACCACTAAAAATCGGTGCTTTCACAGACGCGGCGGAGGACTTTGTTTTGTAATATGTAGTGATTGTTCATAACTCTTATAATTTCCGACATTATAGAACAAGACCCTGCTGGTATCATTCCTGTACAGCGGCGGGTCTAACGAGATGTTCCACATGCAAGACGTGGAGGTGGACCCCAAGTTTGCCACCTGGCTCTGTTACACTATGCCACGTAAGTAATCCCACCAACTTTGTTTCACCTTTTTCTTATTTGTTGTTTTGCAGTACTTATGTATATTATTACAATCGGTTTAGGAAAAACGAAAATTTTATCTGCCTGGGTTAATTTAGGAACGGTCACATGTGGGGCATTACACCACAGCTCTTGATAATCATCTTAAGTCATCGAATGCAGTCGCTGTAGCCAGAATCGGTTAGATAGCATCATCATCATTATTCGTCATCATCATTTTTGTTGTCGTATTACACTCTGCTACAGAAAGACGAAGAGAAAGAGATGACTTCTGAATCTCTTTCCATATTTATTTATCTATAATTATACTGACTGACTCATCAACGTCCAGCCCAAGCCCTTGGACCTAGAAAGCTGAAATTTTGCACAGAGGTTCCCTTTACAATGTAGACAAGGAATAAGGAAGAATTTTTCGAAATTCAACCCCTAAGGGAATAAAAGTAGGGGATGAAAGTTTGTATGTAAAGTCGGTTTTTTTCACGCGGGCGAAGCCGCTGGCAAAAGCTAGTTTATTCATAAACACATACAACACACACACACGCAGATGTTTCACTACCTACCACAGGCAACCTAGGCACTATGCCAATAAAGAAATTACATACACACACATATTTACAGCCGCAGTGCAGTAGCAGAGATTACATGATACTGTTATTTTGTCTAAGCTAAAAGTTGTGTTCTAATTCAGGTGGGTCCAGCACTTCAATCCGAGTGCGTTGCGAGCTGCGCGGGCCCGAGCCGGCCGTGCGCGTGCGTCAGGTGCGCGTGCTCGGCACGCCCACACCGCACGCTTCGGCCGCGGCCACTCCTGCGCATGTCCTCTATGGACTGTCTGAGACCGACACTTTGAGGGTGTTCCGACTACTTACGTCACAGGTTCGTTTAAGTTTACAATGTAGTCAGATTTTCGAAGTTTAGTAAGTACAAACAAACAAACAAACAGGAATGTCATGCCTTTTTACATCATTTGTATAGACTATTATTAAAACCTTTTGGAAGGCCTTTGCCTAGGAGTGGGACAGCTAAAGCTAACAAACAAAAACGAAACTTTGATATGATTCTGATTTATGACATCCTATCAAAGTCACTATTCTTATAACTTACCACTCAGTTGTATACGTCCCTGTATGCCTATTGGCCTTGTTCTGTTCTGTCTCCTGCTGATATGGAGGGAAGTGGAAATTATGTTTTTTCCTACTCCTCCGCTATTCTTTTCTGATTAATTTCGTTGCGGGATCCAAGACAGTTAAATCATTTCTCTGGGACTTCGTCGAGCTTCATTGTCTCGGCGCTTTTCTTGTGGTCACCACTGTTGATTCTGGCTAACAGGAGTTACAGTGGTTTGGGAATAGTGTGGCGGGCTTGTCCCAATAAAAAAAAAAACTTACCACCCACACACGAGAGATAATCAATCAAGTTTCTTGCGTAAACCACTAAAATCCTGATAAATCCTAATCGTATCGACTTGAAGTAATATTAAAACCGTATTCTCAGCTTCTAAAAACTTCTTTTATTTATTTATTTATTAGCCTGCACTGTCCCACTGCTGGGCAAAGGCCTCCCCCAACTCCTTCCAAGAGCTCTTATCTTGTGCCGCCTCGAACCAGCCTCATAGTGGACGTCTAAATCGTCTCGCCACCTCTTTCTAGGCCGGCCTCGGCGGCGCACAGTGGTTCACTTTGTATGGGAGCGCGGATTTTTTTTTTTTTACTGAAATCCGGATTGGATGAATGTTTTTAAGATTTTCTAAGCACTTATGCACTTCACGATCACTCATAAATACAGTATTAGCCATTTCAGAATAGGAAATATTACAAGCGGCCATCACTAGTAAATAGTGTTATTTTGTCAAATAGATACTCTTTACTATATAAAAAAAACTTTTTAACAAAAAATAAAACCGACTTTAAAAAAAGTGCAAAATAAACTTTAGAAGAAAAATCAGTTTCTGAAGTCGGTGACTTTTTTTTTTTATTTCATTTTTTTGCCACCGACTTCAGAAACTGATTTTTCTTCTAAAGTTTATTTTGCACTTTTTTTAAAGTCGGTTTTATTTTTTGTTAAAAAGTTTTCATTTTTCACTTTTTAGTGGTTCAGTTCATGGGTCAATGTGGACAATGTAGTTTTTTTTGAGTTTTGTTGATATTTCAAAAACCGCTTGTCCGATTTCGATAAAAAAAATATGGGACCCTTTCGGAAGTATACCCTTTCCAACAAAAGAATTTTTCAAATCGGTTTGCAAGTGACAGAGTTATGCCCGAACAAACATAAAAAAAAAAAAAAAACTTACATCCGAATTGAGAACCTCCTTCTTTTTTTTGAAGTCGGTTAAAAACTGATGGTACCCCTTGTATAAGTTATTATAAGACTTATTCCCGATAATAATTCCTAAACTACCCCGATTAACAGCTCATTTGTCATTTTTCTTAGAAAAGTATTCTCATTAGTTAATGTGACTATAGAGCCAGAGTTGCAGCTAGTTGCAGCTGGAATGTACATAATACCAATTCTAAGGCATTAACGCATCATTAGAAGCATGTGACAAAGCTGCGGTCACCGGCGGAAATAAGTTATGACCCTTTTAACATAGCAAAAAGGTTTAAAAAAAAAGCAGTTTTATATCAAATTACACAACAGTCAAAATATTGTTAATATTTTTATGGTAACTAGCTAAATATTTACTTCATACTTCTTGTGTCTCCCAGAAAAAAAATTTAACTGTAAAGTTATTACTTATAATTACATTTTATCAGTCCTTGAAACACGCGATGTTTTCGTTAAAACTTTGCACGTCCTCACTCTGTCATCTTTGATAGTTTATAAAGGTCTGTTTTTTTTTTTTTTATATACAATTTTGATCACAACCTGTTTATTAGGGTGTCTATTATGTGCTGCGTGGCATATTACGAGTGTAATATGCACTTTGAACATTTGAATTAAGGCGATGACAAGAGCCAAATAGGCTTGTATTGAACAATTTTTTAGCCAAATCTATACAGTTTGACACGGCGGAAAAAATATATGTTAATCTTGAACATATTTCTGATAATTTCGTTGTTTTCAAAACACGTTTTTGAAAAGTTTTCTCGATACAAAAAAATGATAAACTAACCTCTTAAAATGATCTTCCAACAAAAATATCTGTATTACTGATGAACGTACGTTGTTAAAATTTATAACAATAACGTATCATATTTAAATACAAAATTTGGTTGTTTTTAATTTTTGATTATTTAATAAATTATTATTTTATAATTAATCATTCTAAGGTTTGTAAGAAGTTCGAGCGTTGCGTCATCGCGCTCTCTTTCTTACGTATGCAATCCGACAGTGAGCGCTTAGGCGCGGTGCTAGACGGACGTATGTCACTTTGCGCCCCACTGACAGCTATCCGTTCATCTATAAATTATTAAAAGACTGTACCGTGATCCGAAGTCTAATATATAATGAGATAAGCCATCGCTTCCGCTTCCGTTTTTCTGTCTCTTTTCCTCCTTTTGCGCATATATCGTCGTCTCTTTCGCTCTCCCCACCACCACAGGCAGCAACTTCTCGTCGAGAAGTTAGTTTATTTCACCCGGCATTGACGTTGTTGTTTTCGCTTCAAACGGACGTGCACTGGTGAGCTCCTAGACTAATTTATAATTATTACCAAATTTCAAAATCAAGTTTCTTTTCGATAACATTTGTATTTATTATCTGTGTCGTATGTTCAATACGTGTGCGTACATCACTAAAGTTTTTAGGATGCAGTTGATTTTAATGTAACGTCTACCCTCTTGAACTAGATAACTATTTTATTCCAGTTCGAACATTTTATGAAGATCGTATAATCTATATTGTGCAATTACGTATTGTTCAGAAATATTGTGTACCACAACAGGATTTTGGTAAGTTTTTTCGTTTATAAATATCAGTGCACAGATCTGTTTATGAATCTTTTTCCTCCATTATGTCTGTGCGTTGTTCAAACTATTTAAAATAACGGTGTGACCGTTCGTTAATTTTTATTTTATTGTTTCTTTGATAATTTTATCGTCGTTTATTTTAAATTCGATTGAATGTTGGTGTTCCAAATTTAAATTTTATATTTTTATCGTCATTTATTATTTTGAATTCGATTGAATGTTGGTGATCCAATTTTAAATTCCTTGTCATGTAGGTTCATAACCTGATTTTACCTGCGTATTATTCTTAGTTTCAACTATAGTTAATTCTTTGCTTTTAGTTTATATATACTGCCTGCGTATGAAATATGAGTGATAAAGAAATCAATAATGTGGATCCAAGGGATCAAGCAAATGTTTCTAATACTAATGGCAATAAGCGACGTGCTAGACGCTCAGTATCATCTGATAGCAGTGATTCGAGTAGCAGTTCCGATACTAGTTCATCATCTGCAAGTCGTTCACGCCGTCACCGACGCAAACGACGTAGGCATCGTTCGCATAACCGTGATAAATTAAATAAGCTTTTAGCAGAGATAAGTGAGCTTAAATCAAAATTTACTCACGAACATAGCCATAATTTTTCTGGAGGTGATCAAATGTACAATAATGATCTTATCGATGATAATATTAGTAGAAATTTATATTCCGAGACTAACTCTGACATACATGAAAATGAATTAAATTTTTGTCTATCAATTGGGACCAAGTTAAAGGACCCTGATGTGTTGAAAACGCCGCCATTGTATCTAGAGTTTTTAAAAAATATTCAACGGTTTGATGATGTCGAGTGGCAAAACGTGAGATATGCAGAAGTGCAGAAAAATTACCGTCATACCCCCGGGTTTACAGAATTAGAGGCAAACGAGGAAATAAAACGTTACGACACGTCTCGCACTACTACAAATGCCGATAAAGCTTTTGCGTCTATTAGTTATGCGTTAATAAAACAGAAGGATCATCTTGAGAAGGAACTACGCGGTTTTCTATCTTGGGCAAAGGCTACGCCTGACCTAAACTATGATGCAATTCATAAAAAGATTGAGGAAATTTTTGTTGCGGGTGAGTTTTCAAAGATTTCTAATGATGCTCTTCAGTTGGTCTGCGGCCACAGAGCTGAAATTATTCAACATAGAAGGGAAGCAGTCTTGGCTTCAGTTAAAGATCCTTTACATAAAAGCATATTGCGCAAGATACCCCCTTCATGTAGTAATCTTTTCAACGCGGAGAAGTTCACGTCCTCCTTGGAAAAAATGGGAGATTCTCGAAAAATATTTTGGCCTCGGTTTAAAGACCGCGCTCCTGCTACGCAGACCGGTCCAAATACTACGGGTCCAACCGCTAGTACATCTAGCAGATACATTAATCAATCTGCTTACAGGGCGAGCAACGCTCAGCCCTCTCATACTAAGCCGCGTGGTGCTTTTAGCTCTAATAAATCCTTTCGAGGCAGAGGTGGAGTGTCAAGCAATAGAAGGAATGACTATCGGCCAGCAGGGAACAAAAACTCACGAGCTAGACAAAACTCTCCCTCATCCCACCGGGATAGGAGAGGAAATCGGAAATATTGACTCACCGAGTCTTTTCCGTGCCGGCCAGCTGAGGCATTACCGAGAAAGATGGGTGGAAATGGGTGCGCCCACTTACGTACTCAAGATAATTTCAGGTTACCGTATCCCATTTTCGAAACGACCTCCGCTTCATTTGCCCGAAATATACACCAGTCGGCAGGCCACACGCGAAACCACAGAGATGACAACAGTGATAGAAGAAATGAAGACAGAAGGCGTGTTAGTTCCTGTTCCAGTATCCCAGAGTTTTCTATCCCGTATGTTTCTCGTTCCGAAAACAGACGGAACTATGAGACCGATATTCGATCTAAAATTGTTAAATCGTTTCGTCCTAACATCACCATTCAGACTGATAAATGTTCAAAAAATTCCAGCTTTTATTCAGTCAAACGATTGGCTGGCCAAGATAGACATTTCACAAGCGTATTTTCATCTTCCAACCAAGAAAACGCACAGGCGATTCCTACGCTTGTTGTATCGCCAGGAATTACTAGAGATGACTTGCCTACCTTTCGGGCTGAGCTCAGCTCCAAAAACATTTGCCTCCGTGACCAATTGGGTGGCCCAGATACTCCGCCAAAAAGGAATCAGGGTGCTGGTATATTTAGACGACTTCTTGCTTGCAAACACCAACCCCCTTATTCTCAGGGAGCACATAAATATTGCTCTGCATATGCTGCAATATCTAGGCTGGAAAGTAAACTTCAAAAAATCTGTGCTCACGCCAAGAAAAAGTGTAGAGTATCTGGGTATTGTGTGGGATCCGTGGTCCAATCGCAAGTTTCTCCCAAAATCAAAATGCCTCAAAATACGAACGGCAATTTTGAAATTACTGGAAAGTCGTATGATAAAGCTCGTAGATCTTCAAAGTCTCGTAGGCATGTTGAATTTTGCGAGTTTTGTGATCCCTCGGGGCAGGCTCAATTATCGTCAGCTTCAAAAGTTGACTATCCACAATCACAGTTCACTTGAGACTCTAAACGAGGAGTCGAAATTGGATCTAATATGGTGGCTCGATCACCTAGAAGAGTACTCCCGGATATGCGTTCCCCAACCCACGCTGTATATGGTAACAGATGCCTCGGCTATAGCTTGGGGCGCTCGGATACACAACAGGAAGTTTTCAGGAGATTGGCTTCCTGCGGAAAAAGACATGCACTCGAATGTGAAGGAACTTCTGGTCATTTTCAAAGTTTTGGAAGAGCACGGTCTGAGCCTCCAATCAACCGCCATACACTTGCAATGCGACAACAGAACAGCTGTTTCTTACTTGCGCCACGAAGGGGGGACAAAGTCACAAGATCTATTGAATCTGACGTACAAGATTTTCAAACTATTGGACTTGTATCAAATAGATTTGACAGCATTCCATATTCCTGGTCTATACAACGCCGAAGCCGATCGGCTCTCTCGCTATCGCCCAGCACCAGAGTGGCACCTTTTACCCCAAGCCACTACTCTAATATTTACCAAATGGGGCACCCCGATCATAGACTTGTTTGCGACTCGATTCTCTCGCGTGGTACCCAGGTATTGCACTCTAGATTACAACGACCCTGGAGCGGAATTTCACGACGCCCTGTCACAAACCTGGAACTTTTCACTGGCATGGGTCTTCCCCCCTCCGTTTCTAATACCGAAGGTCCTTCAACATCTAAATTTTTGTCGGGGAATATTCCTCATAGTAGCACCACGATGGGAGAAAGTCTTTTGGCGTCCAGATCTACGGAGCCGGGCAATAGGACCCCCCTGGACAATTCACAACCTTCACCGTGTTCTGGTAGATGTATCTACGGGTTACCCTCCTCAGAACGTACAAGAGATGGAGCTGGAGGTTTGGAGATGTGGGGCTGGGGCACCCAGCTAAAAGATTGGACGACTCAACAAAGAGACCTCCTTTTTAAGAGTTGGCGTCCTTCCACAATTAAGACTTACAAACCCGCATGGTCTAGGTGGATAAAGTGGTCAGAGCAGAACAATGTATCTAAATACAAGCCTACGGGTTCAGAGTTAGCGAGATTTTTGGCTGATTTATTCTACAATGAAAATCTTGCATATAATACAATCCTAGTCCATAAGTCGGTAGTTTCTACTCTTTGTGATCCAGAACAGTCAGAGAGTCTTAGTAACCATCCCTTTGTAAGGCGGATATTGAAGTCGATCGCTTTATCAAAACCAACTCCAACTAAAGCCCCGGTATGGGACGTTGATTTAGTTTTTAATTATTTGTCTAAGATAGATCCTAATATAAACAGCCTTTACCAAATATCTCGAAATGCTGCCGCTATTTTACTACTCTATTCTGGAAGAAGGGTGCACGATTTAACCCTTCTTAGAATTAATCCTGAAAACTGTATTATCCATAGCGATTACGTTATCCTATGGCCAATTTTCGGATCTAAGACTGATTCGGCCAATTATCGTCAGTCTGGTTGGAGGCTTAATGTTAACATTAAAAGCAAAAGTTTGGATCCAGTTCATTGGATAAACCGGTTAATTGAGGTTGGTCGAAACAGAAGGGAATCTGCTGACTGTACAAACCTCTTTATATCTACTTGCGGTCCGCCAAAATCTGCCTCCAGATGTGTGATTTCTGGTTGGATTAAGAAATTGTTAAAGGACGCGGGAGTAGACGCATCAGCTGGAAGCTTTAGAGCTGCAGTGGCCTCTAAAAGTTGGATCGAGAATACGCCGCTAGAGGACATTCTTTCCAGGGGAAACTGGAGATCCCATAAAACTTTTAAAAAGTTCTACTGTCGACAGATAGTACAATCAGGTGGAGACAATAATCAGACTGTAATACCGATTTTTCAAGCTGTTTAATTATAATTCGATTCATATGATTCTCATAGAAAAGTGTATTAGTTTAATATAAGAGAATAAGGTTCAATTAATCTGTTAAATGAATATTGAAATTTATGTTGTGTTGAAATTGAAATAAAACTTCATTTATTTAATAAAAGTCTTTATTTTATGTTAATCCACTAAAATAGAATGCTATTGTTTATACCTATTGTTAGTAATACATTCATCAGATACAGACTATAACTATCTTCATGCATAGTCACATTGACGCTATCCACCACCACCAGGCGATAACAAACATCTCTCATTATATATTAGACTTCGGATCACGGTACAGTCTTTTAATGAAGACGTTTTACCTGAAAATAAAACGTTTATTAAAATACTTACCTGATCCGAAGTCTAATACTTTAAATTCTGCCTGGTGATAATGCAAAAAACAACAACTTTAATGCCGGGTGAAATAAACTAACTTCTCGACGAGAAGTTGCTGCCTGTGGTGGTGGGGAGAGCGAAAGAGACGACGATATATGCGCAAAAGGAGGAAAAGAGACAGAAAAACGGAAGCGGAAGCGATGGCTTATCTCATTATATATTAGACTTCGGATCAGGTAAGTATTTTAATAAACGTTTTATTTTCAGGTAAAACGTCTTCATTATTGACCGCGTCACAATGTTAGTCCAGGATCCACGGTACATTTTTTCACTTGATTACTATCAAGCTAATTTTCCGTGAGCCAACATTACCCTATACGAAAACTCTCGATTGTGGTAGGTAATAGGGGCAGCTGGGATAAAATATATATTGATTATATATTATTATAATTATTTATTTGATGATTTTCAAAAATCTATTACTAACTATTTTATTTTTATCTGATGATCATTATCTAAATCTAAATCCAACATGTATTGATAACGAGCTCATCAAAAATTACTACAAACCAGCTGTTTTTTAGGGGTCCGTAGTCGAATGGCAAAAAACGGAACCCTTATATATTCGTCATGTCTGTTTGTCCGTCTGTCCACCCGTATGTCACAGCCACTTCATTCGGAAACTATTGAGACTACACAGTTGAAACTCTACAAGTATTCTGTGAACCGCTTTACGATTTTTATACAAAAATAAAAAAAAGGATTTAGGGGGTCGCCCCATACATGGAACTGAAACTATATTTTTTTTTTCATCAAACCTATACCTACGTGTGGGGTGTCTATAGACATTAGACAGGTCTTTAAAAATGACATTGAGGTTCCACAAACAATTTTTTCTCAAAGCCAATCGTTTGGAAGACAGACACTTCCAAATTTGTAAAATGGCGACCGGCCTCGCGGTCGCTTGCCTTCGGTATTGCCAACAATGACCAGCTTTTCAAGGCTGCTATCTCCTCTTTGCATTATGTAACCGAAATAAGACAAAATACGCTGTAGGCAAACTGTTGACCATCGAGTCTTGATATCGAGTTGGTAAAGGATAGACACATTTGTGCGTTTGGCCGTCCATGGAATTCGGAGAATCCGCCTAAAACACCACATTTCGAATGCGTCTATCCTCTGTCTTACTCTTGTTTGGATTGTCCATGTCTTAACTTGTGGGGAAAAATGCTCCTTCCGAGAAGCCTGTGCCTGAAAAGGAACCGATCCAGGCTGATGATGGTTTCGTGACGGTGTTGAGGAGGAAGCGCCGTCAGCGAACCATCAAGAACCGCTGCGGCACGGCTCCATCGGAGCCCAATGTGCATATTCGTGCCGCAAAGCCGAACACTCCTTTGTACCTCTCCCGTCTACATTACACCACTACGACGGAGGACATCGTGGAGTACGTGCGCCAGAAGATCAAGTACGTGGCGAGAGTGCAGCTGCTCGAGTCGCGCCGCAACGTCAACTTTAAGGCGTTTGTGGTGCGAGTACCGACATGCTACCTGCACCTCGTCTTGGAAGAGGACTTTTGGCCGCAGGGGGTGGTGTTTCGACGCTTCCGCGGGCAAGTGCCACATGATCGCACAGTGACGTAGTGCAACTGTAGTGATACTAATATAGTTTTAAGGTTTTGTTTACTAACACAAGCTGTCAATTATATCGTATGTATGTTAGTCTGTAAGGTATTTATCTATGGGCCAAAGTAGCCTGAAAATAAATAAATATTATTATTATTAACTCTATGGAGGAAAATCAGGAAAACTAGTGCTCTGACCAAACGGGCCTTCGTTTTAAAACTTATACCACGTTTTTCCCAGATGTTCCGGGGGCGTAATATAGCATCTTTAGCCATGGCTATCCGCCGTTTTATTTCTGTGACGCAGCTACCTTCATTACTTATATTGGAGCCCAGTTAATCGAAGCTGTCCACAGTATAGATGCCTTAGATGTTATAGGCGCCCGATAGCTTTCCCGCACGATCTACCACCATAAGCTTGGTTTTCTGCCTATTTATTGCAAACCCTACTTTGCCACTTTCCACTTCCAATCTGTGCCGTATCTCTTTTATGTTGCCAAATGTTGTAGCAAGGAGAACGGTGTCATCAGTGTACCTCAGATTGGAAATCCACTTTCCACCAACAGTAAACCCCTTGTCCCAGCCCTAAAGAGTCTTGAATGATATTACTCTTCGTACATATTGAAGAGCAGAGGTGAGAGGATGCATCCCTGCCTAACGCATTTGAACAGTCGCTAGTCGGTGTCTATTTTGACGAAAGAGCGGTTGTTGATGTGTAGGTAGAGGCATCGGACTATGTCAATAAGATGTTGAGGCGTTCCCATGTCTTTAAGAACCCCCCACAGCTTGCCCCACTCCACGCAATCAAATGCTTTGGTATAATCTATGAAACATATCAATACAGGGCTGTTAAATTCCCGACTTTTCTCTATAATTTGGCGAACGTTCAGGATTTGTTCCCGCGTGTCTTTGCCTTTAACAAAACCTGCTTGCTCTTCTGGAATTTGTGGCTCCAGAAAGTGTATTAGCCTGTTGTTTATGATGTACAGGAGTATTGATGGTGCGTGGAGTAAGTGCCAAACACTTAATATATTTTTTAGAATCTTGTAGGCAACTTGTAAAGAGTGGGTTTAATAGAAAATATTCAATCCCCAAAACCCAGTTAGTAAGTAATCATTTTTAATGACTTCGTTATCGATACATATTGGAAGGAAGGAAGGGGACTCTTTGATCAAACCATACATTTTGTAGGACAAATATTTTTTCAAATAATTTAGATAATTATCATCAGATTTAACAAAAAAAACCCAGCTGATGATTCTCAAAAGTGTTTGTACTTAACACTTTTGAGAATCATCAAACCAACATATTTTATCCTTGCTACCCCTATTACTTACCACAATCGAGAATTCGAGAGTTTCGTGCAGGAAATTGTTGGGCGTCTCGCCGTCTCATCAAACTTAGCTTGATAGTAATCAAGTGCAAAAATGGACCGCGGATCCTGGACTATTTGTTTCTTACTTGGTAGTATGGCGCTAGGGTATCGGAAAAATTGTGGGCGTGTCCAAAAATACTGAAACACCAGAAGTCAATAGCTATTGTCATCGTCTTAATTCCGCTCTTGCACCACTGTGCGGCGCCGTCCGTCTTCCGGCATCCATCGTGTTGAGGCTTTTGCCCAACGGCCATCGTACATGCGGCTGACATGACCGGCTCAATCTCACTTCAATCTAGCAGCCTTCTTGCCAACGTCCACTATGCCCGGTTTGGAGCGCAGCGTGGTGTTTTGAATCCTGTCTTGTCTTTTGACACCCGAAATGCTGCGATCCATTGCCCTAAGGCACAACTTCTCTCGGCGTTTTACTTAATATTGTTATTTTGCAGGTGTTCGGCAAGCTACTGGAGTGGGACCGCAGCGACGGCGACTCGAGTACGGAGGCCGGGGCCGCGGTCGAGGACGGCGCCGCGGCTGATGACAGTGATCTCAGAGAACATGTTGTCGGCATACTGTTCGCTGGACACAAACTTACTACATTGCAGACTCAGGTATGTACAGGATATTGTGATACCGCGGTCTTGGAATACAAAGAGCCAGATGGAACATGGGTGGGCTTTGGTCAGTACCAATCTGACACTTCCTTACGCTCCGACTTGAGCGGGAGGGGATATTTGATGAAAAATAAGTCGTGTACACATTGATATATTAAAAGGAGGAAGATACGGTACGCGCTAACATCGCAATCAGAAAAACATGCACCGAAACTCACACATCTATGTTAAGTCGCAAACTTACAGTCACTGATAGACAAGGACAGACTTATGAGCCGACGCTGTTGTGCGAGCGAAATCGCGTTAGTCGCCGAATGTACGATGTACCGTGGTACCCTGTGGTGGTACCGTGTGCGACTGCGTGCCACCTACAGGCAATCCCTTAGTTGAGTAGGACCATGTGTGCTGTGACTTAGTCCCGTATCTACCTCACATTGAACATCAATGCGTGTACAGGATTTTTTCATCATCACCATCACCCTGCTAATGCCATATGTTACTTTGGGTCGGCATAACTCATTTTTTCGTCCATACTCCTGTCACATTGAGAACTACCCCAAACCGGGATTTTACGACCCTTAAAGCTTGGCTGGCCCTTTCAACTTACTACTCCTCATGATATTGTGTGATGATTGTTACTAAGTTTGATGTACAGAATGTTAAGTTGACGGCTTTGTGAAGGTCTGTTTACACCGTGTAAATGTCGTCAGGTGATGACGCACATAGTGGCTGCCATCGGTGGCGAGGCGGCACGAGTGCGGGACGACTGGGAGACGGCCCTGCTGTGCGCAGACAACGCGGAGCGCGCGGCCGACGACCTGCCCGCCAGGCCGCCGCCGCTCATGCAGGACAACTACTGCTTTGAGATGCTGTCCCTGGTAACTTTCACATCTATATATGGTCCCATTCAAATAGGTGGACAACATTTCAGAAATCATTCAGACCACTAAGGACGATGGTAAAAATAATAATAAGAAAAACGCATTTAAATACCTACTCATAGAGGATGAGTTTGTTCTAGAGTACCGGCAATTTATTATTTTAAGTTAAAAAAAAATCTGTTTCTTTAATGTTTTTTTTATTCAGATATGTTTGGTTAGACCTACTGAACGCTGTGTTAAAATTTATCTATCTATTTTAATAGGACCATAAATACACTTCGTTACACGGAAAATCAAAGCTGTCTTCGACTTTCCCGTATTCTGACCGCACGTTGTTTTACTCAACTCAGTCGTAGCATTTCATTTAGGGTCGCTCTTTATTTCATGAGCCTAAAAAATAAGGAGATATCAATGTTCTATAGGCACACCTACATTTAGTTATATTTTAATGACTTTGCCCTGGTGGCTGAGAGAATATCATGCTCATTTAAATGTCTCGCTGATGGTGGCGCGTGTGTCGGATTATTTAGTTCCCTTTAAAATGGTTGAGTTGAATGGTGCTGATCCATGCGTTACGTTGGTGAACGGGCGCCGTCAGTGGAGACTGGTCATCTCTTAGTTGCCATGGTTTATTATTCCTTTGATTTGTGTATTATATCTTTTTACTCCAGACGCCTTGCATGTATTGTTACATAGTTCTCACATGATATACACACATCAACACGGTCTAGGGATATTTTTAGAAAAGCGAATTACTATCAATGTGTTAATTATTTATATGACATGTATATATTTAAAATATACGTTATTTAATATTCTACCATTTTTTAATAATGGTTAAGGTACTGATTAAAATTTCAGGATTTTATGGAAAAAAAATGAAGCATAGACGGAAACCGTATACGAATTAACTTTTGATTTGTGAGTAAAAACTGAAAAAAATAGAAAAATCATTTAATTTGTGTTTATAAACTTGAAGTTAGTTAAGTAGTCTGAGAAAGCGCCCATGATGTTCATAACACATCGGCAACGATTCGGCATGCTCAGAACAAGGTTGTCAATGTCTTGCTGCGGAATATTGTCCCATGTCCTTCTGAGGTGCGCAAAAAGTTGATCTTCTGTAGCCAAATTTTCAGGAACTTCCTTCAGAGCTCTTCTTTGCAGCATATCCCACGCATGCTCAATGGGATTTAGATCTGGCGATTGAGCAGGCCAGTCTAAGGCCCTAACATTATGTGTATGTAACCAAGCTGCTACCGTTCTCGCCGTGTGTGCCCGGGCATTGTCGTGCATGAGCAGGAAATCTTGCCCCATTTGTGTTCTGTGAGGCAAGATTACGGGCCCCAGCACCTGTTGGACGTATCGTTCTGCCGTCATATTGCCCCGCACCCAAACGTGATCCGTCCGTCCTCCAAGACGAATTCCTGCCCAAACCATAATTGTTCCTCCTTGGTATGGGTGAACTTCCTGAGGGTTCTGGAGACGGCTCCATCGTCCAGGAACTCGCCAAACACGCGTCCTTCGTGAATCTGGATGGAAGCCGAACCTGGATTCATCCGTGAACAGCACATTGGACCATTGCTCACGGCCCTAGTCCACGTGGTTCCGAACCCATTCTAATCGTCGTCCACGATTGCCTCTCCGTAAAGGTGGGACCCGGAGTGGTCTACGAGAGCGTAGATTGCTTTCATGCAGTCGCCTTCTTACAGTTTGGTCACTCACAAGCACTTGGTGTTCCACTCGCAGCCTTTGGACCAATTGAGTCGCCGTTGCATTTGGTTGAGCTCGCGCAGTAATTTGCAAAAATCGGTCTTGTCTGGGGGTAGTGATGCGACTTGGCCCCCGCTGCCTCTCCGCTACTTCACCTGGGGCACGATAGCGTGTCCACAATCTTGAAATTACATTTTGATGGGTCCCTATGGCCTCAGCAACATTACGCTGAACAGATCCAGCTTCCAGCATTCCCACAGCTCGTAACATCTCCGCCCTCGTCAAATGTCGGCGTTGCATGGCTACAATACCTCAATTTTAACTTTATCTTACGTTTAAAAATGAAAAAAAACTGTAACTAAACGTAATTCGTATTGTTTTTTAAATTTCGCACAAATGAAAATTCCCTCTCCTATACATCAAGACATTTTTATGCCACCGAAACAAAAGAATTTTCAAAAATTTGAATTTGGAATTAGTCTGAGATAAATTACAAACAAATCGGTGTATTAAAGATTCCAATGCGGCCAGTACTTTTCGAGTTATTTAATTGAGTATGAAATATCCCTAGACCGTGTTGATGTGTGTACCATCTGAACATGAATGATGTAATAATTGTAATATGTACCAAGATTTTGTAACAATATTCTGATTTAAAAGAGTGTCCATGGAGTTTCTTGCCCGTTTTTCTCCTTAGAGATCTACGCTAGGGCTGAGCTGTACTTCACAAGTTATTATGCCTTATGACTGTAGTTTGTTGTTTTATGAATTCAGAATTGTTCTTCTGACATTCAAAAGTGCCTGTAATGGTTTAATTGAAATAAATGCTTTGACTTTGACACCGTTGCCTATCCCATCAGGATTACAAGTATAATGTTTATTGTGTCTATCACTTTAATAGACCTTACTACTTTTCCTGAAGGCAATGCTTACTATCAATGAAATTATCCCAGTTGTTGGCGCTTAGTGGCAGTGCTGTGGGACGCGCGCACTTAGCACAGAGGACAGAACTACTGGCTGATCTGCTGGACCTACTACACACGGGCAGCGAGAGGGTACAACGTCAGGTAAGCTCATCATCATCATTTTAGCCGATAGACATCCACTGCTGGACATAGGCCTCACCCAAGTGTCGCCACTTTGTTCGTTCCCGTGCGTCTCATGTCCAGCGGAGAAGAATTTACCTTACAAGGCGTTACATAATAAACGCATGTAGTCTGAGACTTTAAACTGAACAACGTTATTTACCGATCCCCGAAATTTGCAATAAAAAAATATTGAAATTTCCATAGGAACTGAACTGATGCGATAAAACTAAAAAAAATGTTATGAATTTCCAAAAGTCATAGAACAAAAGTGGCACGCACACAACAAAAGTGGTTTGACGGCACGGTTGGCGCAGTGTGCAGTGGTGCGCTACGTGTCGCGAGTTTGGTCCCTGCACGGAACAAATATTTGTATGACCTACACATTGTTGTTTCGGGCCTAGGTGTTTGTTTTCTATATGTGAGTTTAAATGTTTGTGAACGCACCCACAATACAGGAGAAATTCCTAGAGAGGGGGGTAACGTTTAAAAAAAACCGGTGGTCCCGGCCGCCAAATGGCGGTCGTCAAACCATGTCAGAGGCAGCTGAGGCGGTTTACAAACTCTGACACTAGGGTGTGTGGGGTCGTTAGACCTTTGCCCACACGATAAGAAGAAGTTATTACGACTTTTTAAAAGACATTTATGATTTCAGGTTATATCACTACTCAAACGCATGATCGCAGAAATTCCGCCGCAGAAGATGCTGGCAGCTGTCAATTATGGCAATGAACTCAATTCGAGGTATGAACACTTTACCTCATTCTATCTACATTATTAGCTATTGCCCACGGCTTCGCCCGCGTTTATAGTGGTGATTGGTGCACTAAAACGGACAATCGATCAAGCTGTTAACTTGCATTTACTGTTAGGTACGATTATACAGAAACATTTAGAGACTTATGTCAAACGATACAGCGTTAAGCATCAGTCGCTTAATGCAAACGCTATAGAAAACAAAATTGTAATCAATATCTTCAGTGTACTAGAATTATAAAGATTTCTGCCTGTATACTTATTATCTTGTTTGACTATCCATCACTGTGATGTTTTCTTTGACAATCAATACCTCCTTGAAATACAAGTTGTACCTTCCTTTCTTCCAGAGTGACTCTCCTAGACCACCTGGTGTGCTACCTCGGCAAAGCGATCACCGTCCAAGTGAAGGTGAAGGGCACCAGTGGCGCCGCCCAGTCCACGGTGACGATGGGCGGAAGCGTGGGACAAGGAGCGCCAGCTACCTGGTTCATGCGGGGAGAGACTACGAAGAAACATGCACATTTGGTTGCTAAGCTACTGTCGGATATGGCTGAGGTATGATCGTTATTATTATGAAATGAAAATCATCATCATTAAAATGTTCACACTGCAGGGACTCAGGCCTCCTCTCTAGGAGAGGGATGGAAATCCCAGTGCGGGTTGGTAGATGTCACATGTCCTCGAATTTTTTGGTTCTAAGACATGCTGGTTTCATCACGTTTTCCTTCACCGTTTCGAGAGCAGCTGTGATAAAATAAAATACAAAAAGTAATGGGCTTGCCTGAATATCACTTCTACGTGTTGTAAATGCTGCACAAGTAATTAATATAGTTTCTACGTTTTGCTGTTTGTGCAGCGCGTGAAGCAAAAGCTGGTTAGTCGCTGCAAGAATTTGCTACGTGACCTCTATATTATGTACTCGCCATATAATTTATATATCTTCCCTAATATATAAGGTCCCATTAAAATAGGTGGACAAAAGGGAATTGCCCATCAGCCACACAAAAAAATGCTTGAAATGGACAACAATGAAATATACGCCAAATTGCACTATAAATCGTAGGGAATCCATTACAAATTCAATCATTATCAAAAAACTAGGTAGAAGCCAGTTCCAATATTTTTTTCTAAAATATAGGTTAAGTCAAGGTTAAGGATTAATATGCAATAATTAAACAACAAAACAGCATTCAATCTAAGTCCGTGTTCAAAAATGGGTAACGTGTACAGAAGTAAAATCAAAATCCTTAAAAAATGGCCAAAGTCGTCGTTAAATATCCTAAAAAGCAATATACTAGTAACTCAAGTCGCAAACGCAAAACCAATCGATCAAATCAACAATCGAAAAAATTAAATGCAGTAATGTCAAAGTGTCAGTAAGGCAAAGGACATTATGATGCATACAGCCTACGATACGTTTTCTATTTTGAAAATAATTTGATTTTAATTAATTGACATGCATATATTATTTTAATTAGATTTACGGTATAAATAGGACGAATTATATTAAATGAATGATAACATAGTTCGTTATAGATCATTTGACGATTCCTGTTTGGCTGAATGTCGATTACTCATGTCAAATAAACACTGACCTCCATGATAAAATAAGAAGGAATGGGACGGATATCAAGTTAAATATTTTAAAGATCGTTATATTTTCTCCCTAGGTATACAAACTTGAGAATTATTTCAATATACCTAATTTATTCTAAATAGAATTAAGGACTGTTAGTAGTTTCTGTCTATTTCAAGCATTTTTCAGGCATTCCCCTTTCAGAAATCATTCAGACCACCAAAATAAGGACGATGGTAAAAAAAATAAAAAGAAAAACGCATTTAAGTACCTACTCTTAAAGGATGAGTTTGTTCTAGAGTGCCGGCAATTTATTTTTTTAAGTAAAAAAAAACCAGTTTATTTAATGTTTTTTTTTGTTTAGATATGTTTGGTTAGACCTACTGAACGCTGTGTTAAAATTTGTCCACCTATTTTAATGGGACCTATATATAAACTCTTACAGGAGAAAATATCACCGGCCTGGGGTCAAGAGACGCGCAATGCTCTCGCTACGTACGTGACTGCCGTGGCTCAGTTGTCGGACTCGGAGCGAAGACCTAACCGATGCATCGCCGGCCCTACCATGTGGGTCGCGCTTGCGGCTCTGTGTGTCACTGAGGAGTCTTATGTAGAACTGTGAGTATACTATACTATATAGGGCAGTTAACAAAAAAAAATCTAATTAGTCCGTCTAATAGAAATCCAAAAAAAAAAATGACACATTTATTTTTATTTTTTCACGTAGACAAAAAAAGAAGCCGATACAGTGCTTTGACAACTCGTGTGTCATATTGACATGACATTTTTCACCAGAAAGTGACGTCAGAATGATCTTTGACGCGTTTTATGACAATATTACTGACGGAGTAAACAGAAACATACAACATATTTTTTAGTCAGGAAACATCCCTATTAATAATGGCTTGTGTTTAAACGCCTACCAGAAAAGAACCATTTTACCACCAAAAAAATTCGAAATGCCGGCCAAAATGGATTAATGCTCACCAAATTGTGTTTCCTAAAGTATTGTAGGAATGAACCTATTTTCCTTTTTATTCTATACCATAAAGATTTATAAACGCCTTTAAAGTTAACTGCAGACCAAATATTTTATATTATCACTAAATAGATGTCACCAATATTGTATTTCACGACTTTCAATTTATCTCCATGACGCGCGCTCGCTTCGCTCGCATATTAAATAACACTAATATCTTCTGTCCCCGAAGTGCCGGGCCTCCCCCGGCCTCCTTCGTCGGCCTACGGCCCGGTGCCCATGCCGCCCATAAAGTATACTGTCGCGAGACGATCGTATTATAATTTTGGTTAATTGATTTGGTGAGCATTTAAATTGTATTGATTTGGTGAGCATTTAAATTGTAGCCATTAATAATGGCATTCTGTAAAAGGCGCCTCGTAGTGGGTGCAGTCGACGTGGTTACATTAACTCCTCAACAAACTTATCATCCACAGTCTAAATCCACCTACTGCTGGATATAGGCCTCTCTCCCCTTCAACCAGCCTTGTTTAGGATTTTCCTCTGATGGCAACTATGTAGTCTGCCCATCTCGTAGCCGGACGACCCACATTTCTTTTGCCAGTCATTTCTTGGGTGCCTTTTGGTAACACCCTTAGCCCACCTGACATCACTATGTCTTGCTATGTGTCCTGCCCAACTTCATTTGAGTTCCGTAACGCGATTTCAAAATCATCTTTTTATCAGACAATCAGGTGATTCAAGCCTGGAATGTCCTAACTAAACTGGAAACAACTTTAAAAAGTATGCTGCCCGTGGGAACTTTCCACGACAACCGGGTCATAAGGCAAACGCTTAAGGTTGCACAAGCCAGTCATTCGTCCATACAAACGTAGTATAGTGATTACTCCTCTGGTTGACGGTGAAGGTTCAAAATTAAAAATTGTATCAACTGGTCTTATCATTATCTAGGCCTCTATGGAAGCAGAATTGGAAAAAAAATATTGGTTTGGAAGTAATGAGCGTCGAAACTTTCATATTTCAGCACTAATTTTAACCATCTTTGGTCGTAAATAAGTTACGTATATAGTACTAAAATGAAAAAAGTGAAACCATACAGGCATAGATTAGTTATTAAAGAATTCAAATAATTTTATTTTGAACAGATACATTCAATGGATTTTTCATGGTTTCCATACTACCAAAGGTCTGCATAGAAACAATCGCGCGCCCGTTTTAGTTGTGTCTCTTTCGCTCTATGCATTTCGCTCGTGATGTCGGATGAAATAGCATGCATTTTAGCCCCGCCCACCAACTAGTTCGTGCCGTTGGCTTGTTTACCCTTAAACCACTCGACCACGGATCGGATTGAAAACGTTAAGAAATGTATACATAATTATCTGTTATTCCCAGTATAAACGGCTCGGGAGAGGGTCGCGAAGCCCGTCGCGGGGAGCCCGAGGGGCGTCCTCTCTGCTCGAACCACGACGACGGCTCTACGGTTGCCGTCATCGACTGCCGCAGCTGTGGCGCGCTGTGTGCCGAGTGCGACCGCTTTCTACATCTCAACAGATCCGCCAGGACGCATCATCGACAGGTCAGGAGTCAAAATTATTTATTTGTTAATATTATTTTTTATTTTATTTGGAACAACAAACAATTACGTAATAAAGCATAAAGACATAAAAAATAGAATTAACAATTATGTAATCCACAGCGTTATTCACAGAATACAAGCAAAATATTTAAGTATAACACGCTTCAAAGAAAAAAAGTAATAAATTATTAATGCAAAAAAAAGACAGTGCTTTTAAACTTTTAAACAACAAGTATGTGCATAGTACATGTTCATTGAATACAAATCATATTGACATACAATGCTCTAAGATGAAAAGGGTAATCCTATGTTAATCATAGGTATCAACATTAAGGTTTTTATAAGCCCGTCGGGGCTGCGGATTATCGAAAGAGCATAACGCGACCTCGGCACAAGGGCGAAGAAGGAACATGGGTTGGTTTTTAGTCAGTAGAAGTCTGACACTCCCCACCGCTCTACCCAGTAATGAGCGGGAGAAGTCTTTAGAAGATTTCCCACCACAAAAAAAGAAGGTTCCTGGGTTCCTGCTATGTTCAGACTTACAACAATAGTAGCTGCAGAGTAAAGTTATGGTGGATCAGTGGCAACGGTAAACACACACGGTTTACTGTTGTTGTATCTTGTGGCTCAAAGAAATCAGTTTTTTTTTTGTATGATGTGACCTAATACGGTTACATCATAAGAAATACAATCTAGCTTAATACTAGCTAATGAGTAATTCTATTTTGACTTAATTTGCTAGGGAGACTACAACTAAGAATGTGTCCATTAACACTTTTCTTATTGTCTCTATTAAGGGGAAGACACTTTGTTCTTGTGTTATTTATGGGTAGCACTCACTTCACTACATTAAATTAACACTTCACTTCACTTCACACAAAGAAATCAGATAGTATGCGAAGTGTGGTACAATACGTCATTAAAGCTGGGCTGAGGTTGTTGTCACGTCGCAGGGCAGTGCGTAATCCCAATAATACGGTTGGAAGTTCCTCTGTCCATGTCGTTGTTGCCCCACGAGCCATAAGCGCCGCTTTCATTGTACGGTGCCATCGCTCAACTTTTCCATTCGACTGTGGGTGGTAAGCTGTAGTATGAATTCTGTTAATTTCCATTTTCTTCGTGAGCGCGTTGAATAGTGAAGATTCGAACTGACGTCCTTGATCTGTCGTGATGCGTAGCGGGCAGCCGAACCTTACTATCCACGTTTCGTCTATTGTACAGAGAATGTTTTATGCGGAGTCCCATAAACTAATTAGCTAATTGTGACAAATACCTCCAACAGATATGCAAAGAAGAAGAAAGCGCCATCCGCATCGACATCCACGAGGGTTGCGGCCGAGCCAAGCTGTTCTGGCTCCTCCTACTAGTCGACCGCCGCACCCTCAAGGGTCTGGCCGAGTTCAGGGGCCTCGAGACTGGCATCTGTGACATGGGAGCGGGAGAAAGCGCAGCCATCTTACCCGGCCCACCCGGCTTAGCGGGCGTGTGCCGGTTCTGTGGAACTAGGGGCAATGCCGGACTACTGGCCATTGGGAACGTGTGTGCCGATCAGCAGTGCCAGGTGAGAGCTCTTTTAGGTCATAGTTGCCAGGACATCTAAAATAATAATAATAATAATAATCCACAACTATCACACAACGCCATCTAGTCCCAAGTTAAGCAGAGCTTGTGTTATGGGTACTAGACAACTGATAAACATACTTATATATTTCTAAATACATACATATTATAGATAAATTACACCCAGACACAGAACAAATGATCGTGCTCATCACACAAACATTTGTCCTGGGTGGGAATCGAACCCACGACCTCCGGCATAGCAGTTAGGGTCACTAACCACTAGACCAACAGGCCAGTCAAAATGACCACTTTAGCAGGTCATAATATGAATTGCGTTAAAAAGCGTAAAATGGACCTTTCCTAATATTAACTACGTCTGTGATCATTTAGGAAAATAGATCTTAATAGGAAAATAATATGAGTTGCGTTAACATTCGTAAAATGGTCATAGTCGCAGTTGTCTGTTAAAGTGACTATTTATGAGACCCCAGTTTAATTTCCTAGAATTCAATACCCTATCGACGCATAGTACAGTACATATGAATTTTGTTTTCTTTATTCAGTTGAACACTCTTCCTGCGTTTTTATTACTAACGATCTTGCATTGACTATGGACTTTTTGTGATTTTTAATTTATAAAAGATAGATCGTTGGGCTTAGGCCTAGTAAATACCTCTTTGGCGGGACACTTATGAGACCATTTAATGCCTTTTTCGCGTCATGATGCAATAATTTAACGCTAATAAAATAAGTTATGGAATTAGGCATTACTTTGCGGAAATCATAATAAAGTAGACAAATGGCTTAAGACAAGAACATACCCTTTGTTAAAAAATAAAATTGCATCAACGCTGACCTATATCTACATCTTCGCGTGCGGTGAAGTATAAAGGGTGCGATTGCATTTGAATTGATTAGATGCAATAAAAAGATAAGTGGTCGCGATCTGAAGCGCCGCAGGACATCATAAGCGGTTCTCTGAATGCATCAATCAATTCCCCCTTATTTGCACATCAATTGGCACAACTTACTCGGCTTGTTATTGGAACTTGGGACCGTGTGAAAAGGACCTTTGGTTAGTCAATTGAACTAGCTGACATCTACCTACCTGACGGTTATCATACGAAGGTTTGGCTCGACATAGGTCGGACTGAGCCGAGCGGCAATTTCCGTTCGGAATTTAAAATCTGCATCTCTTTTAGTATTATTATTGTTAATCAATTATATTATGATTTGGCGTCCCGATTGTGCAGGATCATGTGTCTACACTACTGTATGGTGTGTATATATATATCATTATACTCCGACATTATCGATCTCCAATATTAGACTCAGGACCCAAGTTAGTTGCAGCAAGAAAAACCTGCTGAGGTGGAGATTTTGGTATCGGGTCCTGGGTGTCCCGTGTTCTGTTGTTTGTTCACTACAGGAACTGATGAACCATACCGAGAGCGTCAAACTAGTAGCTCAGTATTAAGGTAGTTGACTGACTAAAAAAAATATGATTCTGTTTAGTCCGTCATTTAGATTTTCGAAAAATATTGGATACGTTATTTTTGTTTTATCAAATTAATAAAAAATTACGAAAATAAAGCTTGTCAAAGATCATGAAGTGGGGGCTTTTGACGTCATAGTCTGGTAAAAATGGACCAACCTGTGACGTTGCACGACTTTTCGAAGCACTGTATCGTCTTCATTTTTAGTTTACGTGAAAAAAGAAAAAATACGTGTTCAATATTTTTTGGAATTCTATCTAACGGACTAATTTTTTTTTTTTTGTCAACTACCCTATTTAGATTTCCATCGACACACTAAGAAGAAGAAGAGTGCATTATGTCTAAATCTGACTGGTCTGTCGTTACTCAACAGGAGTACGGCAAGGAGGCATGCAGCCGCGTGCTTCCCTGCAACCACTTGTGCGGCGGCGTGCGCGGCGAGCGGACGTGCCTGCCGTGCCTGTTCGGGTGCGCGGGCGCAGACGCCGCCACGCCCCTGCGGCAGGACGCCGACGACATGTGCATGATCTGCTTCACCGACCCCTTGCAGGCGGCTCCTGCTTTACAGGTAAGCTCATAAGGGGTAAACCCAATCCCGTCGGGGCAGCGGGTTATTCGAAAGAAATATCGCGGCCTCGACACAAAGGGCTAAAAAGGAACATGGGAGGTTTTTAGTCAGTAGAAGTCCGACACGTCCTTCTACTCTGCCCAGAACGGGAGAAGTTATTTGACGATTTCCCACGCCGCAAAAAAAAGGGTTAAACCTAATGGTTTCTTGTAGGATATATTGACGACCGTTAATAGTTGCTCAGTCGATCCTGTAGTCGCAAGTATGCCTGCTGTGCACGGGATTCTGGGCTTTAATCCCGATGTATTGGGTTATTCTGTTAGGAATATCCCAGAGTTAGAAAGTTGATCGAGTGACAACGCGTGTCTCTTTATGTAAGGTATGCAGTTGGAACTACGCCTGGTCGCCTGGTGTTGGATTGCCATCCCATTAGACTATAAAAATGAAGGTTAAGAGTGCACTTGGTTTACACACATACTTGTGCGTACAGTACAAGAGGATTATTGATGATGAACGGCCTTGAAGAGGATAAAAATATGAACAACATCACGCATATTGCCCCCGACTAGTAAGGCAGAGATGTAACCTTTAGCGCACCCATGTTATACCAATAGTGTAAACCTTGACTAATTTCCAGTTGAGATGCGGCCACGTGTTCCATCTACACTGCTGCAAGAAGGTTCTGGCCAACAAATGGAATGGGCCAAGGATAACGTTCTCGTTCTCACAATGCCCCATTTGCAAGGTAAGCCGATTGTCACCTATTTTATTTAACTGGGTATCTGACTACTGTTAAAAAATCACATAAATGTTATAGTCCGGTCAATTTAGACAAAAAATGAGAGTGAAGTTACATAAAGTCCCAACAAGCTGAATTTCTGTGAAATTGTTCAAAACATAATTAAAAACAATGTCTAGAAGTTCCCCATCATTCCCGTTTAAGGAAATTTTTTTATCCAAGGTCAAAGGTAACAAAAATGAGTTTTTCGCGATTTTCAGCAAAACGGTAAGTTTTATCATAAAAGTACCTCAGACAAAAATTGTAGATCATAAAATTTTCTACAAAAATGTTCTACATTATTATTTTCTAAGAGTTACCATTCCTGAGATATCGCGATTCTAACAGTCACATTATTCTTCACTACATAGTATAAAATAAAGTCGCTTTCTCGGTCCCTATGACCCATTGTATGCTTAAATCTTTAAAACTACGCAACGGATTTTGATGCGATTTTTTTAAATAGATAGAGTGATTCAAGAGGAAGGTTTATAAGTATAATAACACCCATTTGCACCCGTGCGAAGCCGGGGCAGGTCGCTAGTTATGTATAAAAGCGAAAGGTAACTCACTCCTCACGAGATCTCGAAAACCGCTGGACGCTTAAAGATGATTTTTGGACAGGAGGTAGTTTATAGTTAGTAAACGTCCGCTAAGAATGGATTTTGCGACAGGGCCGTATTAGGGTGATCTTAGGGCCTTCGCAAGTTTGTATGAAAGTCCTTCATTTTTTGTGCTACAATCTTGATTTTTGGCAGAGACGTGGTTTATAGTCAGTAGACGTCTGCTATGCATTAATTTTCTGACAGGGCTGGATTAGGGTGGTCTATGAGCTTTTGCAAGTTCTGATTCATACAAACTTGCGTGGGCCCTTAGACCACCCTAATCCGGCCCTATCGCAAAATCCGTTCTTAGCGGACGTCTACTAACTATAAACTACCTCCTTGCCAAAAATCATATTTATACGTCCAGCGGTTTTCGAGATTTCGTGAGGAGTGAGTTACCTTTTGCTTTTATAAAGGCTCTTAGAATCGCGATATCTCAGGAATGGTAACTCTTAGAAAATAATAATGAAAGGCATTTTTGTAGAGAATTTTATGATCTACAACTTTGGGTTGAGGTTCTTTTTGATAAAACTTACCGTTTTCGAGAAAAAATCAAAAAATCTCAAATTTTGACCTTTGACCCCGAATATTTTTTTTTCCTTAAACGGGAATGATGGGGAACTTCTAGACATTGTTTATAATTAGGTTTTGAACAATTTCACAGAAATTCAGCTTGTTGGGACTTTATGTAACTTCGAATGTCTAAATTGACCGGACTATTATGTTATTTCAAAGAATTTACAGAAATAACACACGTGGAAAAAATAATAAAATTATTAGGAAATCATAAAAGTTGGTTGACACTGTCAAGTACCAAATCAATGCTCCTAATTCCACACCTCATGGTTAACAGATTCAAAATCTATGTTAAAGATATGACACTTAAACCTGTTTTTTTTTTTTTATTTAATATGGGCCTACTCTTGACCTCAATCTTGGCCTAAGGGCAGAGATGAGGTCGACGATTGAAAAATGTAATATTGATGCTCTTCGAAATCTTTGTGCCTTCTATTCATTGCGAACGTCTTGCCGCAGACCGTAACAAAGTCCAGTTTTTACAGGCTGTGACTGTGTCTATGGCTGTGATATTTTCTAAAGATAGACGAGGATTTCCGATGCTCAAATTTTTAATTTTTACTCTTATCTGAACGGTTTCAAATAACAATTCTAGGAGGACATGAATCACTGGACACTGGAGGAGTTACTGAATCCAATCAGACAGCTGTTCGAGGAGGTGAAGCGGAAGGCCACGATGCGGCTGGAGTACGAGGGATGCGCCCTGCCCGGCGGGGCCAAGGGCAAGGTCGTGCCGGATCCCTCGACCTATGCCATGGATAGATACGCCTACTATGTGTGCCATAAGTGTGGGAAGGTGGGTGTTAATGTGCTTTTTTGTAGTGAAACTTCTATATAGACGGGGGTAATAAGATTTTTGTGTCATGAAGAAGCGTTACGGCTGCTTGTGGGGGAGGTATCTCAGGAACTACTGGTTGGAATTGAAAAATTCTTATTTTGATAATGTACCTACTTGTTTTACCTATTATACATAATTTTGAGGCGATTCGTTTTTCTACTTGTCCGTTGCCATTCATGGGACAATATTATGTGTAAAAAGTAAAAAACAACTGCTGACGTAATCACCATCTAGATCGCCTCAGCGCCCATGTCATCAAAAATGCAGAGACCCCCGCCTCCCTATAGTGCTTACGTAATACTTGAGGCCTCGTTTACACAAATGAGTTATTATCAACCGACTTCCAAAAATGAGAAGGTTCTCAAAAGGGATGTTTACTAACTAAAAAAAATATGATTCTAATTAGTCCGTCTGTTAGATTATCGAAAAGTACTGGATACCTACGTATTTTTTGTTTTATCAAATCAATAAAAATTGACGAAGATAAAACGCGTCAAAGATTTAAGTAGGTGGTGGTGACGTCACTGCTCGCTAAGAAATGTCATACTAATGTCTTAGAATATGACGTCACACGAGTTTTCAAAGCACTGTATCGTCTTCATTGTTTGTTTACGAGAAAAAAGAAAAAATATGTGTCCAATATTTTTTGGAAATCTATCTGACGGACTAATTAGATTTTTTTTGTTAACATCCCTATTTGTCTGTATGTTTGTTTGAAATGCAACGTTGACATCCAGGCTTACTTCGGCGGGCTAGCGCGTTGCGAGGTGGAGACGAGCGCGTGGTGGGAGCCGGCCGAGCTGGTCTGCGGCGGCTGCAGCGACGTCGCCGGGGCCCGCACCTGTCCCAAGCACGGAGCTGACTTCCTGGAGTACAAGTGCCGCTACTGCTGCTCGGTGAGATCCTCTTTCTTACTAATTATTACAGTATAAGTTTAATTGTTTTGTTTTATGCTTAGCTGACATAATAATTATTATTATTGTTGTTTTTTGTCCGTGATTGTGGCGTCACTTTGCCAATACCAGCGCTGTGACATTTGTCATAAATGTTACAGCACCTTGCTGAGATAGTGGCCTTTTGGCCTCATACAGGATTAATTGGATTAATTTATCTATAATATGTATGTATTTAGAAATATATAAACATGTTTATCAGTTGTCTAGTACCCATAACACAAGCTCTGCTTAGCTTGGGACTAGATGGCGTTGTGTGATAGTTGTGGAATATTATTATTATATTATTATTTATTTATTATATTTTAAGGGTTACTTATGATCTCTGGGTTATTGTTTTTTTTATCAAATTGTGTTGTCCTGTGTGAAACCAATAAATACATTTTCATTCTTTCTCTTCTTGTATAAAGTGTTAGATGCGTAGTATTCTTAGAAATAAAACATCAAGTGTTCGGGAACACACCATATATTAATATTATGTTTTAGTTAGATTTATTACAGAGCTCCTACTAAACAGTTGAACTAGCGATGTGTCAGTTGGCAAGTGACGCCACCATGTTACTCAGATCATTATTCTAAAAACTAGTCTGTACCAAATTAGTAAGTAGTTGAACTGTCATTTACAAACGTCTGTACTACGTTCGGATACACGCATATATTACATCTTTCCCTTTCCAAAACAAAAATAATTAAATTAACATTTTCACTCTACTTTACTATGTTTAGGTTTTGACACTACCAGTTTTCGAAACTGAGACTTGTTTAACATTACAACTTTTCTTTCTTCTTTCCCCTCTTTTACAATTAACTTAAATTAACATAAATTCTAAATCTTAAGTAATTATTTTTAATCTACTTAAATCTTAAGTACTTAATTATTTTTAACCATTCCAACTGCACATCCATTCCCCAGTGAGTGAAAGAATATAGACAAATCATCCAGGTCGAATGTGATAAGATGTTCTAGTATACCTGACACCATTATTATCTAAAATATTATATGATCTTATTCCATTTTTATTTTCAACATTTCCAGGAAGCCAGACATTTACAGTTGGGTCTTTTAAAAACATAATACTCTGACCAATATAAAACTCATCTTTGTATCTAGTAGTTGCGTTATAGTACCTAGTATTCCTAATTTGACTCTTATGAAAATCTTCTTTTACATTTATATTTAAGTTTGGTTTGAGATATGTAAAACTAACTGGCAATTTTGCTTTTAAATTTCTATTCATCATTAATTGTGCAGGCGAGAAGTTAGTACCACATACAGGTGACATTCTGTAATGTAACAATGCTACTCTTAGATCAGACTTGTCATCATAACATTTTTTTAACATTCTTTTTGCAATTTGAACAGCTCGTTCTGCCATTCCGTTTGATTGTGGGTACCTGGGACTGGAATACAGATATTTAAATCCCCATTCTGAGGCAAATTTTTTACATTCTCTGGAATCAAATGGAACATGATCAGACACAATTTCATTTGGCGAGCCAAAATTACAGAATATATCCACTAAAGCATTATTAATACATTTTGCACTCTTACTCTGAATAAGTTTTACATCAATCCATTTGGAAAAATAATCATATATGACCACATAGTTTTTATTTTTGAAGTCCAAAATATCCACTCCTAATTTTAAAAAAGGTAACTCTGGAATTTCATGTAATAACAAAGGTTCCCTAATATTTTTATTCTGATGTGTTTGACACACAAAACATTTTCTAACAAACTGCTCTATGTGATCACTCATATTGGGCCAGTAATATAATTCCCTAGCTAAGCTTTTCATTTTACACATTCCAAGATGCCCTTCATGCAACTTTCTTAAGATATCTATTCTCAAAGTCTTGGGAATTATCAGTTTTTCTCTTAAAAATAACAGATTTTCATCGCAAGTTATATCTGACTTAAATTTATTGTAATGTTGTAACTCACTAGGAACATGTTTAACATTGTCTGGCCAACCTTCCTTAGTAAACTCTAGCAGGTTTTTTAATTCTAAATCTCTACTAGTTTCCAATATAAATTTTTGCTTAGCTTCCTCTGTGCATTGTAAGTTTTTTGCAAGTCCTACACAGTGGATGACTTCATACATATATGAATCATCTGTATCATTACTTTTAATATATGAGCGAGATAGTAAGTCAGCAATAAACATTAATTTTCCTTTTAAGTATTTAAATTCAAGGTCATATTTTAACAGTTTTAGTTTTAATCTTTGTAGTCTTGGAGAAGGAACTTCATGTATTGGTTTTTTAAGAAGAGATTCTAAGGGTTTATGATCATTTAATATTGTACACTTTTGTCCATATATGTAATAATGAAACTTCCTTGTTGACCAAACAACACTTAAGAGTTCCTTTTCTATTTGTGAAAAATTCTTTTCAGATGATGTTAAACTCCTTGACGCAAAGCTAACTGGCTTACCATTTTGTAATAAACAACAACCAAGCCCATCTTTTGAGGCATCACACTGTATTACAATTGGTACTTGAGTATTGAAATTTTGTAAGACTGGGGCTTTGCTTATTTTATACTTAATACTATTAAAAGCTGTTTCATGAACAATTGTCCAGATCCAATCGACATTTTTCTTCAGTAACAATTGCAATGGAGATGCAATTTTAGCTAAATTTGGCACAAATTGCCTTAAATAATTTATCATTCCTAGAAAAATTTGTAGTTCTTTTTTATTATTTGGACTTTTAATACTAACAATTGCCTCTACACGAGCTGGATCAACTTTCATGCCTTCAGAAGAAAAAATATGCCCAAAATACTTTACTTCTTTAAGTTTATATTGGAATTTATTCTTATTAAAACGAACATTACATACTTTGGCTCTTTCAAACACTTTTGTCAATATTGCATCATGATCAGGTTCAGTATCTGCACAAATTAACAAATCATCACAGTATATAACTACACCTGGGATGTCACCAAAAGCTTTTTCATTATATTTTTGAAATATTTCTGGTGCTACAGAGACTCCAAAAGGCAATCTGTTAAATTTCCAACATCCAAAAGGACTATTAAAGGTACAGAGTTCACTAGATTTTTCATCCAATTTAATATTATAAAATCCTTCTGACAAATCAAGCACAGAAAAATACTTTTTATTAGCTATTTTCGGTAAGATTTCCTGCAGAGTTGGAATCAAATGATATTCTCTTAATAACACATTGTTTAGATCTTTAGGATCCAGACAGATTCTTAATGATCCATCTTTTTTCTCAATAATAACAAGATTACTCTCAAAACTCCTAGGATGTTCGACCCTGGAAATAATTTGTCTATTCTCCATCGACTTTAGTTTATCCTGTAATCTAGCCAGCAATGTATTAGGTACCCGTCTTGGTGGTTTCACTACTGGTTTAGCTCCGGGCTGGATGTGCAGTTCCAACGGCTCTTCAAAAGCGCCTACACCCTGAAAAAGGTCACAATATTTTTCTAAAAACATATTCTTATTGTCTTTAGTTTTAATTGAGTTTACTGTGCTTTTATTATTTCCAAAATTTAAAAAATTAAGTTCTATTAATGAAGGCAAACCTAAAATTGGTCGCACATTTTTATCAACAATTATGAATTCCGTTTGAAATGCTTCATTATTCTTAATAATTGTTAATATTCGTTTACCTAATGGTTTAAGGTGTGTTCCCCCAAAAACTTCCAACACTACTTTTGTCTCAGACCATTTAGGACTATCATCATCGACAATTTCTTTTAAATCTTTTAATGATAATACATTTATTTGTGCCCCCGAATCACATTTGAATTTTAAATATTTAGATTCAATTTTTAAAGTCTCTATCCAATCCCTTCTATTATTTTCAATTATATTACAACCCCGTATGAGTCATAAGTCCACTGGACTCTCATTTCCATTATCATTTATATCTAATGAATGAATCTTATTTCTCAATTTACAGCCAACAGAAAAATGGTTTATTTTTTTACAGATGTTACAAGTTTTACCAAAAGCAGGGCAACTTCTTGGCCCATGCCGTTTATTACATTTTTTACACAAGTATGTAGAGGTGTTATTCAACTGATTATACTTAGCTTTATTTGATGTATCTTGTTGAGAATCTTCAGGTTTCTTGGTCTGTATTGCCTCTACTTCTTGTACCAAGGGTTGCTGCTTACATAATGTCTCCACATACTTCTTGGACAGCTCAGATGTTCTGCAGATCTTCACCGCTTTTTCTAAAGTTAAATCTTCCTCTCCCAGTAGTTTCCGTTGAACCCCGCTGTCTCTTATCCCATGTATTATTCTATCTCTTAACATTCTTTCGAGATGTGATTCAAAATTACAATTTTGTGCTATTTAGCTTAACTCTGTATAAAAATTGTCAAAATTTTCTCCTTCTTCTTGTACTCTTCGATTGAAATGAAAGGAATTTATAATTTCATTTGATTTTGGCTTAAAATGGTCTTCAAAAGCTTTTATTACCTCATCGAACTTGTCTTCTTTTTGTTGTGAATCCTGAAGTGTATTGAAGTATAACTCTTGGGCCGCTGGTCCAATGCAGTTTAGCAATATTGAGTGCTTGGCCAGACTGCAAACGCGGGCGCGGGGCGGGCGCGGCGCGACAAACTTAAACGTATGGAACTTCCTTTGAGTGTCCATAGTGGACACGCGGGCGCGGGAAGCGGCGCGGGCTTCTTTCCGCGGGGAGCGCGCGGGCAACTCGTGCCATAGCTCGTTCATACAAGTGGCCGCAGTGAGTGCGCGGGGCGGCAAGCGATAAACCGCGCGGGAGCGGCGTATCTCAAACTTTAGTCTGCGCCAGTTATCCAGATAAATTGGATTTATTTATTTAGCTTTAACTTTTATAAGTTAAAGCTTAAGAAATTAATCCAATTATTTATAATTATTTATAGAAGTATCCAATTAATTAAAATAACCGAATTTTAAAATTCTTACCACAAAATATATTTTTTGGATTTTGCACTCATACCACAGAGATCGGACCTAATGCTCATATTACTCTGAGCTGAGTGTGACGTCACAGCGAGTCAGAGATGCACAACCTGTGTGCAATTTTGAAATGATGTAATCTCGAATGAATAACTTTTCAATAGGTGGAATGCTTCGGCGAAAGTTGTTATTTTTTTTTATAATATAATTTTCTATATTATTTTGTAATATGTAGTCAAACGTATCCATTGACATTCTTGTATATTCAAAAAACTTTCGAGGTTGCTCTCGCAATCTTTCTTAAAGTGTGTAAAATTCTCCTTCATTTTCTCTGGTTAAATTAATTTTATTAACTCCATTTTTCACTTTTAGCATTTGCCATTTAAAGTAAGAATTTTCCAATAAAAACAAGTCTTCGTCATCCATATTATATTTTGACAAACACTGGACGAACAGTTGAACGCGACAACGCTCGGAACGAAATCGCGGTCCAGTGCGGACAGGCAAATCGCGCGCGTTCCCGCACCCGCGCCGCTCCCCGCACCGCGCTGCCAGTCTGGCCAAGCACTGAAGCCTTTCTTGTTTCTGTGACCTTTCCAAGGCCAGATGCTGACAAGAATACCTTAAAAGTTGTAAGGAAACGTTTCCATTTTGCGTATACTTCATCAATATTTTCCAAATCCAATGGGGCCGGCATTCTGTACTCGACGCCCGACATTTCCAAGTCCTTGTTTTCTTTCTTCTCCACTCATTAATGCACGTATGTTCACAATCGGCTGCGCCACGTAGTATTCTTAGAAATAAAACATCAAGTGTTCGGGAACACACCATATATTAATATTATGTTTTAGTTAGATTTATTACAGAGCTCCTACTAAACAGTTGAACTAGCGATGTGTCAGTTGGCAAGTGACGCCACCATGTTACTCAGATCATTATTCTAAAAACTAGTCTGTACCAAATTAGTAAGTAGTTGAACTGTCATTTACAAACGTCTGTACTACGTTCGGATACACGCATATATTACAAGATGTGCTTCGATAATGTCAGTAGTTCTAGACAGGTCTGAAAAACAGGTTTTGTTTCCTTGAAACACCATCATAGTACCTACAGTCATACTCTCTGCTTTCAAAACGGTGAAGGAGAACATTATTAGGGAACAAGCATGTCCTAAAACCAAAAAATCGCTCTCAAAGAGGCCTTTGTCCCAGCAGTGGAAATATTATGCTATGTTACAGGTGGCAGTATTCTTCTGTTTCGGCACGTCACACTTCTGCAACTCGTGCCACGACGACTTCCAGCGCGTCACCAGCATCCCCAAGCAGAGTCTGCCGCAGTGTCCCGCTGGTACGTATACGCCATCCGGTACTACTTTTAGCTTGGATTAAATTTGATTGTGCACCAGCTAATGCCCATAGGTTACGTAACTTTTCTAAATCTCCAAAAATTGCGTAACGTAATACTTGAACGCTACCTAACGGTATAACTTTTGTTCAGGTCCCAAAGGCGAGCAACTGCCCGGCTCATCCGAGGAGTGTCCCCTGCGAGTGTCTCATCCAGAGACCGGCGAGGAGTTCGCGCTCGGCTGCGGAGTATGTCGGCATGCACAGGGTTTCTGAACAATGGAGTGTGCCATACACGACATGGGACCGCCAGGCTCCCAACGCTATGGCCAATAAACATTTAAAAACACAACGTGTCAACAAAAATTACACTACGACGAAATAAATAGACCTGGTGATAACAACTTTTATGGCTTAGCCATTGTCGAGTGTAAACGGATTCCACTAAACTATGTCGATATCAGAACAATTTTACGGACTTTATAAACGTTATGTTTTATTATTTATTTTACGACGGAAATACATTTTAACATTTTATCACGAAATAACTTGACGAATAAGCAACGGATAAAAATGACTGTAAAACACGAAATAATATACGATTACCCAACGAAAAAAATGTTTTGAGAAATATTTAACTACTGTAAACGTGCAACGTTGGTCCGCCTATGTTCGTGCGAACTAGCTTGTGACATCGATCAACAATTTTACTAAGCAGGAGTTCCTTAACATTGCACATTCATAGTTACTGCCTGAATACACTTTTTTAACATGGAAAAACACAAAACAAAATATGAGACATTAAAATAACACAAAAAATACGACCTTACTCCCCGGACATAAGAACCAACCCCAAATAATTACTGTCAAATTCAGGAATTCTCATAATGCAACCATAATTTATCCATATGTTAGAGAATGATTTTAAACTCGTAAATGTTAAATCGATATTGTGTACTAAGAATATTACTTATATGTATCCAAAATAAACAAAATCTCAGTGTTGGCAACCGTAAAAAAGTATTATTATTGTCATTTTATCTCTGAATTATGTGTCTATCTATAGTAACCGTGTGAGATGGATCGAAATTTGTTTCACATATTAAACCGAAATACTTCGGTTTTAACCGAATTTCTGTATTCGGTCGAGTTAGTTCATGTACCGAACATCCGGTTGAACAAATATTTCATAATAATTATGTAGGATAGACTTATAGTCGGTCTTTTGCCAAATATACTCACTGCTAGTTAAATAAATCAGAAGGAAAATACGAAATTAATAAGTACCAATTCGTTTAATCAGTGTTAGAATTGTCACCATCGTTAGTATATTGTTCTGATCCTAACTCATCTTCTCCTTCATTAATTGGTTCTTGCATGGTTTGAGATTCGGCGACTCTCTTGTCGACATCTATTCTGATTTGTTTAAGAACAGCTTGCAGCTCTTCCATGTATGCTGCTTCTTTTGACTCTGGCAACTTCTTGGGCAGAATCAAGTCAGAAGTTGATGGAGGAGGAGGTGGAGGAATTGATGATGAACTCCTTTTGGTCAGTAGGTTACTGCCACCATCCATTTGCAAGAGTAGATCCTTAACAGCATTGGCAAGAGCTGTTAGATCTATTCCTGTAAATTTACTCTCCCCCTCCTTTATTGGTTTGGGCCCCTTGAACTAGAACCAGCTGAGGACTACTTCTGCCATTCTTCGTGAGAAATCCTAACGGCTCGCACAGCCGCTGAATACGTTTTATGAGTATGTTTCATAAACGCTTCTGCTGCTGTGTAGCATGCTTTAGCCTTTATTGATAGACGTCCTTCCGCATCGAGAATTTCAGCCTTCTTTAAGGCCTTCACACGGAAAGTTTACGGAGCCACACTGCCGTTGACAGCCGCGTAGACAAACTGTTCCGCGGTGCTGTACAGGTCTTCCACTTCCTTCCCCTCTATTTTCCTCCGGTCCTTCGGAGTAGCTCGGAGGACGGAAGTCTCCATATTTAGTACGGAGGCTATTCTGATCAACTCATCGGTGACTCCTTCCATCTCTGTCGGAATCACGCTGGGGAACACGGTGTGCTGCATGAGCAAAGGCAGCTGCACAACCCACACAAAGCCTTGGATTTGAGCTTCCCAGCTATCTTTTTATCTAAGATGATCGCGGTGGTTGCGACAGTGAACGCCTGAGATATACGGGCAAGGGTCAATGTATCTGTTGCGAGCGCTGATGATTTCTTGTCTGTCGACATGCCATAAGAGGCCATTTTCCTTGTTATTATCGAACCAATAGCCTTATCGCACCTTAATAGTAGATTATTAACCAAGGGCTGTATGACATCAATTGCATACGAGGTTTTTGGCGCCTGAGCGAAGCGAAGGCGCTAATTAACCCGAGTATGCAATTGATGCTTACGCCCGAGATAAATACTCTGCTTTACATATCGATTGTGAGGTAAGTAAACAACAAGACAGCAGGTTTCAATGAACATTTATTAAGAAGAAAAAAATGTGTATTTAATTAAAATTAATAGTAAAATTATTACAATTTGTAAGAGATATGGTCACGTTCTTTTTAGGTATATTTATAGTTTGTACTAGTAGACTGCCTTTTTTTTTTCACGCACGCAAGCGCGTCAAATCTTGCTGGCCAGTTTGATTTTTAAATCGATTCCATCTAACATACGATGTGGAAACAAATAGTTCCATATTTAAAATAAAATCTTTATAAAATAAATTGTCTAGATTCCGATTCGAGTAATTAATCGATACCGAGAAAAAAAAAATTAACTTTTTAAAAATATTCTTCGTGCAGTATGAGTATGACAGTTCTTTTTTCAAATTCCAAAACCTATGCTGTAATGATAGTCATACACCCCGTCATTCAGGGGTGTAAGTTTTACTTACAGAGCATGAGATATGTAAAAGGATCTTAGCCACGTTGTTCCCACGTTCTAGGAACAATGTAATAAAGAAAATGAGGTCCGTTTCGGCATGGTTGCCTTCATACAAGTAAAATTTCATGTCCCCATCACCGTATTCAACCGGCTTCGCATCTTTGGCAGCTGCCCGCTGCTCATCCATGGCCCGCTTCATAAACTCGCGCATGATCCTTCTAGGATCAAAGCCTAGGTACGCCACTTTCTCTTTGATAGCATCGATTCCGTTCCAAACATCGTCAGAAACTCTCAGCGCTGCTAACTCCCCAACTTCTTCAAGGGCTTCAACCATGCTTTTGCATTCTTCAGCTATTAAGCCGACAGCACGTCCAACCTGGCTAGTAGTCATTTTCCTGAATTAAATCCTCAAACAACAAATGATACAAATATATTACCTCGTCTTTGTGAATTAAATGTGGCGTGGCTACCTACTGGGCCCAAACCGTATGAAGTAGAATCGATACGAAAAGAAGAAGAAGAAGTTGATTACTTGTAAAGTAAAACTATATTAAAACGGGTAACATAACCTAAACATAAATTAAAGGTAGAGAATGCCTTGTGGCATTAGGTCCGCCTTTTTTAAAACTTGAAGTACAATATTGTGGTAGTACTTCAGGTTTAAATAAATAAATAATGATATTCAATACTTGAGCTAATTACACGAGCACATTAAGAGACTTGAAAGGCACTTTTACGTGCCTTTTTGTTTCAACCGAACTTCGGCCGAACTTGACATTCGGCACAATCCACAATTCGATCCATCTCTAGTAAACATTAAATTAAAAAATACAGATATATACATAAATGTTTTCGTAGGAGTTACTTCATTTATCGACGCGGAAGCGCGGCGGCCACAATTTTCGATGTTACTTCGTCGCTCTGTTCAGTCGCGTCGTCCGAACAGAAGCGAGCCTAATGACGTAGTTTTTTTTATTTGTTGGACACAAAACTTATTCTAATCGGCTCAAACGTACTCCGCGTCGATAAGTGTGTGTACCTCTTTATTGTTAGCTCAATAGTTCAGTGTCGTATTTGACGTAAATCTACGATCTTTGATGTCCAATGTGTAATTGTTGTGACTCTGCAGTGTTGTTCTATCCACTTGAAGGAAGCCTAGTCCATATCTTTAGGATGTCTACTCTCCCCTCCTTAGACTGACATATTGTAGTCAGTTTTCTGGCTGTTATTTTAGGTAGAATAACTTAGTTTAAGTCCGTGTCCTATGCAGTCTTTATTTCCAAACATTCCCCCGAGCTCAGTCAAACTGTACACGAATATTCGTTTCCTCATGCTCGAACTTATTTGCGTGATATAAAACAAAAATGTAAGGAATTTATTTACAATATACCTATTTAATGTATTTCCATTTATTGTAAGTTTTGGAATTTTAAATGTTTTTACGCCGTTGATTTGCAGTCTGCCAGATGTACTGTGTGATTATAATTATGCGTGTGGAAAGTCGCCCTTTCGAAGGCGGTCACTAATGCAGACCGCAGCTGCAACATGCCTGATTGGAATGGCTCTGTTGTGTTCTCTATCTATATCATCAGGGTTAGGCTATACCTATATTTGACCAGCATGTTTCGTGTCATGCTCAGAAGTCATATCATAGAAAGTTGTCTATTACTGTTGCAGCTGCTGTTTGCAGTTACAACCTGAAGTGACTCGTGCGCTTTGACGGTCTAAACCTGATCATAAACTGACATATTTGTATTTGTACACTGTTAGCAAGCCTTCCGTTTTACTTCGCTTTATGATCAAAAGGAATATAATATTTTTTTGAATAAATTATTATTATATACATAGATGTAGGAATAGAAGAGATTTATCGTTGTTGTACTAATAAAATTGATGTATAACTTATCACGATAAAATAATATTAATAGTTGATAAAAATTGTTTAACTTCACTGTCTACAAGGTTATGCGTCTTGCGATAAAACTTCCGCAGACGCACCGTTATAACCAATACCATCCGGATTACCATTTTAAACATACTACTTAATTATTATTATTATCCATTATCGATATCATAACTTCCTTTAAATAATTAAACAGGAAAATTTAAGAAGTGCATTTATTTGGTTGGAATATATAAATTAATAAAAAGAAATAACACAACGTTATAATGAAGTGAATTTTAAAGGGATTTGCAAAGCAAAATAGCACATAACATAACTTAAACTAGAACTCCTTATGTACCCTGTCCTTCCGTGGAGTGAATTCGTTGTAACGGAGCTGTAACTTAGTATAAGACTGCATTTGAAGACTTGAGAGTGGAATTTGGAACGAAGTATGACAAAAATGTTTATTGGACGATCATGAACATGAGATTATGTGTAGAGCGATGCTATAGCGATGTCTGTAATACTTCGCAAGGGGCAACAATTTCTCCGCCCCAAAGTATTTTAAATACAAGGTTTAAAAACATGAAACCGTATGATATTATAATTGTATTTCAAACCTTAGTGGTCTAATTGTAAGCGTCTTATTTAACTAACTTATTTATTAGATAGATACTATCGAAATCTCTTTTTGATAATGATTTTACAATGTTAAATCGTGGTTAAATTACTTTTGGTGTACCTTTATTTATTTTATTAATTACTAAGTGAACGGTGGAGAGATTTTTTTGTGTTTTGTCTTTGGGAATGTGATCATCATTGTAATTTTGCAATGTTAAATCGTGATTAAATTACTTTTGTGTACCTATATTTAGATTTTTAATTACTAAAGTTAAATGGTGGTGTTTTTATTTTGTGCTTTGTTTTTAGAAATGTGATCGTCATTGTGATATGATAACTGATGACACGCGTCAACGAAATAAAAAATGGGAAGTGATTATCAAGTCTTTCTTAAGTATAAATAAAAGCTGCTGTGGGTTCCTACCTGATATGTTTGATCAGAGCTATGTTTCTCCTGATGTCATTTCTCAATACCGCTGTTTCTTACTGTATGATTTTATTGAAATAGAAAACATATTATATGAAATTATGATTATACTTTTATTGACAGTTTTCACAAAAAATAACTATGTGTTATCGATCATTGCACCTTAGATGTAGTTTATGAGTCTAGTGTTGTTAAGACAATGATTATTTTACAATAAAGCTTAAAATCCATACAAAGTTTTTCATTTCGCTGTCCTGAACGGATGCCCGGAAATTCTTTTGACAATAACAAGTTTTAAATATGGAAACCTAAAAAGGGCGAGTTTGAGTTTAATTGTCTTGCAATATCGGAAATAAGATAGATTTTGAGAACGGTCCATAAACGGCACTTCTGTAATGCAATAGCTATAACAGTGATGTAGGTAGTTAGTAAATGCTGCATTCGGTACCGTGTAAATTCGGTGTAATAAGGTATTTCACCAAAAAAATCTAATTAGTCCGTCAGATAGATTATCAAAAAATAATGGACACATATTTTTTCTTTTTTCACTTACACAAAAGATGAAGACGATACAGTGCTTTGAAAAGTCGTGTGACGTCACAAGGTTAGTACGTTTTTACCCACAAAGTGACGTCAAAAAAACCCGACTGAAAAAACTGAAAAGCAAAAAACAAGCACATTTTAAATTAAACAAAACTTGGAACCAGGCGGGGTTCTATTTTATTTATTTAGGTAGTTCTGTTTTTCATTTCATAATTTAATATTCAAAATGAACCCCGCCTGGTTCCAAGTTTTGTTTAATTTAAAATGTGCTTGTTTTTAGCTTTTCAGTTTTTTCAGTCGGGTTTTTTTAGTTTTTTGACTACTTTTTTTTATTTCCAACTTTTAGTTTAGTTCTTTTGTGTTTGTTCTTGCGTAAAATTCTTCGCTTGATGATTTAACTTTTGTGCTTGTTTATAGGATTTGTCACTTTGAATTTCTTTTAAACATTATAAGTGTTATATATTTTTGTAATCTCCCTTTAAAACCCTTTATTTTGATACCCGACTCGATGGTATTGGAAAAAAAAAAAAATTATTCAGCGATTTGGCGCCCAAAATCCGCACTTTTTCTTTGTTTTTTAATTTTAATGTAGCCTATAACACTCGCGCCATCAAGAAGAATCTAACGACGTATATTTCATTCAAATCCCTTCATCCGTTTAGGAGTTATGAGGGAACAAAGAAACGGACATACATACATACACGTCAAACACATAACCCTCCTTTTGGGCTTCGCCGCAGTCGGGTAAAAACCCCCACTCATGATCTTTGACACGTTTTATTTTCGTCAACTTTTATTAATTTGATAAAACAAAAAACACGTATCTAATATTTTTCGATAATCTAACAAACGGACTAATTAGATTTTTTTGGTGAAATACCCTATTCGACGTAGCAATTTTTGAAATTACGTACTTATCACAATCCTGCAGTTGCGGTTGTGAAAATCCTGTTCGATTACAATACGAAAAACTATATAAACAATTATCTTCATAATAACATAGTAAGGATTTAGAGTTCGTCACCACGGCTAACGGTCTCATTGATCCATTTGTTGTGCGGTCTCGTCGGGGTTATGAACTCCATTCTGACCAGTCCATTGTTATTAAGTGCGGAGCACAGTCTTATTTTCTCCAGGCCTATGGAGCTGATGCCCAGGACACCACTCGCGTCCAACAAGGGCCCGCCCGAGTCCCTTTCGCACTCGCCTTTGGACGTTGACGAGACACAGTGGTTTGTCACGCACTTTGTCGGAAGCGATGATTCATTGTTACTTGTATATCGTACTATATGCGCGTTCAGCAACTGTGGCGGCGTCCTTTTAGCCGAAATATGAGTCCCGTTTATTGTCAGAGAACCATTTGTGTTAGTGTGACCAACTACAGTGACGTCGTAGCCACCTAAAGTGTTGATATCTACTGTACTCAGCACAGCGAACTTTTTCAGCTGAATCGGTTCGGTTCTCAGGAGTCCAATGTTACTTTGACTCTTCAGTAGAGGGTCATGGAAACTCGGATGCAGGACGATCGATCTCACTATTGCCGTACTACTTCTGCTAGTTCCGTATCGTACAACTGTCTGGATCAACAGGTTTTCAGTGAGGTCCTTCATCGGGGTGGCGCTGGCGATGCAGTGGCCGGCCGTCAGCGACCACGTGGGCCTGAGGGCGACGCAAGTGCATAAGTGAACAAAGTTCTCAGCACCAGTTTTATTATCAAATGATAATGTGATTTGGCTTTCCAATTTCACTATGAACGGATATTCATTGTTTCTAACGTCTCTAACGCTTCCGATCCTAAGACTTGAAGGCAAGCAACCAATTCTTATTGTGAAATAAGTTAATAATATGTACACGATGCAATACATTTTGTTAAAATGCTTGCTTATATATTTTGTCGATACTGGCTTTCGATTACGACCGTGTAGTAAAAATGTTATGAGAAAATAAATACCGAAACCAAATATACTGTTAGCACCTACAATGAATTCAATAAAAATAAGAAATAGAAAAAGTTCTAAGTAGGTACTTATTTGAAGAATTTAAAAAGGCCTACCTACATATAAGGAAATACCTACATATAGATAATACTTAGTTGAAAGGTGTTTTTAGGGTTCCGTAGTCAACTAGGAACCCTTAGGTATAGTTTCGCCATGTCTGTCTGTCTGTCTGTCCGTCCGTCCGTCCGTCCTCGCTTAATCTCTGTGACCGTTAGCACTAGAAAGCTGAAATTTGGTACCGATATGTGTATCTATCACGCCGACAAAGTGGTAAAATAAAAATTGGAAAACAATTTTTTATTAGGGTAGCCCTACATGTAAAGTGGGAAGTGATTTTTTTTTAATTTCAACCCTAACGTGTGATATATTGTTGGAAAGGTATTTAAAAATGAATAGGGGTTTACTAAAACCATTTTTTGATAATGTCAATAATTTCGGAAATAATCGCTACAAAAGTAAAAAACAATGTGCCCCCCCCCTCCCTCTAACTTTTGAACCTTAAGTTTAGAAAATATGAAAAAAATCTGAAAAGTAGAACTTTGGACTTTCTAGGAAAATCATTTTGAACTTGGATGGCAATATAATCGTTTTGGTACGGAACCCTTCATGTAAATAAGTACGTGTCCCATACACTATACGTACCTACCTATATAAATATACTAAGTACAACCTTTGAGAACATTTTTGAATGTTAAAAATATTGTTATTTATATTAAATTACTAGAAATTGTGACGGATCTCCCATAAAACGGGTAAGTAGTTAAAATCCAGATGGACCAATAGCGTACCGCTAAAAATGCGATGCATTTTTGGCGCATTTTTGTCGGTACGCTATTGGTCCGTGACGTCTGTCTACGTCACGTTCATTCTCAAAATACCATCGCGCATAAAAGTTTTACGAAATGGTTTTAGATAAAAATTGAGAAAAATTATTTAAAACGTAAATTGTTATAAGAAGAGTTTTAAATTATCAATAATATTATTATTGGCCTCTGCCGATAATAATATTATTGATAATTTAAAATAATGAAAAAAAAATTTAAACATGAATGAAACGGACCGCAGAGGCAACAAAATGTTGCGAGTCTACAGCGAGAAGAATTGTGTTTTTAATTGAACAACAACACACTCAAAATCTGTGTTAAGGTTGATGTTCCAGCGGGGCGAGCACGGGCGTACCCAAGACGTTGGTGACAAGACGTTATAAATTATGTCATGTCTTAGAATTTGGCTTCGGGTACCACATGTGATATAATTTAAGACGCGACTTGTCTTTCTTGTTGCTGACTTCATAGTGTGACCTAGTATATTAATAAAATAATACGTATAAAAGAGCACAGTTCATACAGTTAAGAGCATAGACGGGCTGCATTTTTCCATACAAATGTATTCCCCTATTCTCTTCCTGGATAATGCCTCTAGAGTAATCGTTTTTATTTATAAAAATCCAGGTCTATTGAAGGCATGCCCCTGTCATTTTTTTTTTTCAAAAAATTTATTACAAAAATAAATATGACTTACCAAAAACCTAAAAAAATACCCCGTTTTTACCTACGTAATCAGATGACTACCAAAGAAAAATGAAAAGTTTTTAAAATAAAAACAAGTAATAGGGGCATAGATCTATTCTTCCTTTAAATTTTGATACCAAATATAATTTAATTGGCTTAGGTTTCGAGGAGAAAACAGGAGAATACGAAACGTCGATCGGTCAAGGTTTTTTATAGGTAAAATCGTTCTGAGCTGCAGTTGTCTCTATCGCACTCACATATTGATACCGCCCGGTTGCTAGAGCGCAGCGCGACGGCAATAGTTATATATACGTATATTATACGCAGCCCGTCTACGCTCGTAGTAATTCATTTTTGACATAACACGTACGCGGCACGTCTTTCATTTTCTTTTTTTATTTATTAAATATTTTGATAACTTGCTACTAACTAAAAGTTCTGTTTTTCTTTTAAAAGTTTGATGTGATTTGTTTTGAAATATATTGTGAAAGTTTTGAAGTGAAATAAGAGTAATGGAAGGAAAAAAGCAGTAAGTATCACGACTTTGTATTCCTTTCGAGAAATCGTTGCCGGTACGACGATGCTATCAAAGAATATACTAGGCTACGGACGATCGTGATCGTATTCTTTGTTATAAAATCATTGTAATACCTACATATAAAATCATTATTTTCATAGAACCAGAAGCACGAATGCCCAACTCAAAAAGCTCACAGAGTATATGAGCCTGAACCAATCATTCGCAAATGGCGAGTACACCGGGCCGTTGGGTTCCAGAAAAATGGAAGCCCAGTGGAGGGACTTAAAAGACCTTTTAAAGGAACTGGGACCTGATAAGTCCGTTGAACAGTGGAAGCAGGTACCTACTTGACATTCTCTTCAGTTTGATTTTATCAATAAAATTTTGCAGAAAAGATTTGCAGGCCAGTGCTAGGTTGTATGTTAGTGAAAATATGATTCGCGGCTGTAAGACGTATGCAGTTACAGAATTATAACCATCAAAATCATCATTACAACCCTCCATCAACCTAGCACTGGCCTGCAAATCACTAAAAACGTAAGAAAATTTGAATTTCGTGGGCTACCCTGGAACATCAACCTTAATTCTATTTAATGATATTTTTCGATGTCAACCTACTAATAAGCAAAATACGAAACAGCAAAAAAAAAGTAGTTCGAAAATAATACAATAGGCTTAGTACTTTCGTGCGCGAGGGTACCCATGCGCGAACCCCCCCCCCCCCCCCCCCCCGCTTCCCCTCAGCGTTCTTTTTATGTGGCGCCAACTATACTTTCGGAAATCGGTGGCTTTATTACTTAGGTACCATCCTTTTTATTTGGCGCGAGATACGGGTACCTAGGTATACGTATCGAAAGTTATTTTTTTCACATTATTTTTGTGGTTTTGAGCACAGCTGATTTCTCGTAAAAAAAAAGAGTCTTACATAGAAGTAGCAAAGTAGGTAGTACCTACCTAGTAGATAGTACGAGTAGTTAAGGATCACACTAGGGAGCTGTGATCGTTAACTACTAGCCCCCCTTTCCGAGAACAACTCGTTAACGCCCCTGCATTTGGAATACTCCACTCGACGTGGCCTGCAAGTAGCATAATATATAATTGGCACTCCAGTGAAATCAAAATCAAAATCAAAATTCATTTATTCAAACTAGGCTGATAATCAGCACTTTTCGAAGGTCAAAATTTACTTTACTTTACTTTACTACAGTGAAATTTGGCTAACTGGGACATGGATAAGTGAGAAATCTCTATAACTGGAACTCATACTGGGGTCCCATGAAACAAATTGAATATCTGAGACACATTTAACCAGGTTTCACTGTATTTACATTTTTTTATAAGACAGTCCCCCAAAAACGCAATTTGCACATGATTGACAAATTGTCAATCATGTGCAATTTGCACATGATTGACAATTTGTCAATCATGTGCAAATTGCATAATTACGCCGTGGCCGTGGTCACTCGCCCTATCTATACCGACCTTGGTTTCACTTGATTCCCACACTCAAGCCATAAAGAAAGCAGAATTGCAGTCCGATGACAGGCTAACAGAGGTGGGCAATATGGAAACAGTTAAAATAGTGATAGCTATTTACCAGTTATCGATACAATACTACTAGTGAATAAATCTTGTGTTTGAATAAAAAACGCACAACGCGCCGCGCGACGCCCCGCCTGTACGTAAACACGCACTAACACTGGTAACATTATTATCCTTTTATGTTTTACCCTCAGTTGCCCAGTTGCAGTTATTATTGTTAACGGGCTAACAAAAACAGCTACAGATTGTTTTCTAGAAAATGAAAAAAAAAAGATGGGAGGGAAAAACCCAATCACACTTGCCCGACCTGGGATTTGAACACAGGACCTCATGCATAGCAGTCGCGCTTGCGACCACTACACCAACGAAACAGTGTTTACTTCACAGAGTACATTATAGTTTACATAGTAGGTACTACCACAGATATCTACTACATAATGTGCCAAATAAATGCATTTTCTTTCTTTCTTTAATTCAACAAATAATCTAAATAAAAAAAAAAACAAAAGGGTCGAAGTCACTTGAACAGTGTTGTCATCCTCTTAGGTGCATATTGATTGTAACCTACTAGGGTTGTCAGTATTTGTCATCACTCCTGCTATAATCGAAGGTACAATTTTCCAGGAAGTTTTACCAATTTCCTAATTTGGTGCCGCTTCCGTTACTATACAGATCTTATTGTATAGTACAAATTCAAAGACCAGCTTGACAAACTGATTTCCCTCGAGGCGACGGACCCCGGTAAACTAAAGATGGATACCAGTATATATGCAAAACTGTGTGAAAACTTTGATAGCGCGATCTAGGAATCTCTACATATTTAGTTGTGTGGGTGAATATGACAATATCGTATTAATTATATCTTAAATATTTGTTTATTATACTAAAATTAGAAAATCTGTCTCATATTATATTAATTGTGGGTTTTAACATGTTTTTCTCAAGATAAAATATGCAAAAATAATTGCAGGTTCTGGGATTCGAACTCATGGCAAAATCGTTTTTGTCGCGTTTGGATTGTGTGCGACGGCAATGGGGTTGTTTCCTGGAAACTTCGCCGCAAGATGGCGCTGGTGTTTGGCTATACATGTCAATTTTTTGAAATAAACGTTTGCATTGTGTGGACGATTTTTTAAGTATTTGCGCGGGTTTTTTAACTCAATTTGTGGCTGCACAATGTATGCTACCTGTCGTATCACCCAGTTGAAGGAGGAATTGAAAAAACGAGGAGCAACGCAACAAGGAAAGAAAGCGGAGATTGTCGAAAGGTACAATAGATTTAACATTTTATCGACTTTTAGCTGTTTTCTGGGCAATATTATGGTTCTACAAGTTGTAAAATAAACTTCACACACTAACTTATTGCTTTTTAATGATCTTATAATAAACAAACTAAGGTAATACCTACATCATTTGTTAAAATGTTACAAAATGTCATGACCGACCCATAGTCACACTAAACTACCACACCAGTGTGACTATGGTTAATTATGGGTTAATTATATTTATCCGTAGTCACACTGGTGTGACTACGGCTGATCCGTAGTCACACTAGTATGACTATGGATAATTTAACCTAATCCGTAGTCACACTGGTGTGACTGCGGCTGAACCGTAGTCACACCAGTATCGTAGCTTTTGGTCACGTCACTCATACATGCAACGCATGTACTCCATGACGCGCGCTCGCTTCGCTCGCATATTAAATAACACTAATATCTTCTGTCCCCGAAGTGCCGGGCCTCCGCCGGCCTCCTTCGTCGGCCTACGGCCCGGTGCCCATGCCGTCCATAAAGGATACTGTCGCGAGACGGTGATTCATCCACTTAGCGGACGACTAGCAACAGCCTATAATTTTGGTTATTCATCCGGGTGTGACTACGGATCAGGTTAAATTATCCGTAGTCAATCTGACAACGCCTATTTCTTTGCATCCAAAGGGTACACAACGACCCATAATATTGAAAAAGGCACAAAATATTAAGATATTGTTCAATTTCTATGGAGTTAGACAGTTTGTTTGTAGCCAATGTACAGCGCCCTTTAAGTGGAACTAAGTATTTGACAGTTTTCTTCCCCATTGTATCTAAACTAAACTAACTGAACTCAAAACTACTATTTATTTGGTAAGTAGGTAACTGGTAAGGGAAACGCAAATATTTCAAAATTCTGAAAAATATGTTGAACTAGCGAGTTTAACTTAACACTCTCACCGCCACCCATATAAAGAATTTTTCAGTGCAGCAGGCCATGCGGTCTGCCGGCGGCAGCAACTTTGCCTACCCGTGCAGGCCGCGCTGAAAAATCTGTAACGAGTGAGGCAGGCCGTACGGGCCGCCGGCGGGCTCACTGTTTGTTTTTACTAGCAAGCCATGCGGTCCGCCACGACCTCGCAATTTCATATTCAATTTGTAGTGCGTGGCCTGCTGCTACAGAAAAACGAAGCTGCCAGATGCAAAGTTTATTTCTTTACCTACAACTTAAAAAAAAAAATATTGCTGTATCTTTAAATTTACAGGATTTCTAGGGGGTTAATTACAGAAATGAAAAAGTAATTTTAAATGAAAGAAACTTAGTTTTATTAATAAAACAAATAGTAAGTATAATAATAATAATAATAAAATAATTAAATAATATTAATATTAATTATTAAATAATTCTCGATACGGCTCGTATTATGAGGAGGTTCCTGTCTCTGGAGCCCAAACCACCAGTGGCTTGGACCCTGCTCCCGTCACCGGTGGACGACTATTTTTTATATTTTTAAATGTTTTTTTATTATTTTATGAAATATTTAAAAATGTAAATATTATGTTAGTAAATAAATAAAGGACATAATAATAATTATTATTATTAATAATAAATAGTCTGAGTCATCCTCTGAGTCCGACATAATGATGGAAACTTCGCACAAGTAACGAAATGCACAAGAAAGCAACGAAATTCCTCAAAAAGCGCGCGAAAATGCGACTGTTGCAAGCCGTGCGGGCGGCCGGCGGGCTACTGATTGATTATTATTATGTGGCGTGACAGACTCGGTTATGATTTTAAGTAATAACGTAAATTTTGTTCGATTTTGGCGCGCAAGATACGGTGCGCCGGCGGCCCGTACGGCCTGCTGATCTCGCTCAGTGCAATATGTAGGTGGGGTACCTTACTCGAAAAGATACGTCCCGCTGGCGGACCGTATGGCGGTGAGAGTGTTAAAAATAAAATAACTTTTTTTTACTATAATGGAAAATATACTGAATCGAATCGTTTCCAATTGTTTTCCTACGAGATACTGCATTGATTTTGCTACTGTTTGTTTTATTCATCTTTTTGGTAACCCAGCTAGCTGGAAAGGTACCTCAGTTCAAACATAACGTTGCAGTATAAACGCTTCGATGTCCATCAGTTTCCAGGCTAAAAAAGACGCAGAGATCTTGCGACTTTTCTGAACAATGTTTATGTTTAAAACGACAGCAACATCGTATAGCAAACCCCTTATATATGTATAGCCCTTTTCTTCTTCTTTTGCATGGTTATCATCAAATAACTCCTCCCGCTCTGGGCGGAGCGAAAGAGAGTGTCAGACTTCTACTGACTAAAAACCACCCATGTTCCTTTTTAGCCCTTTGTGTCAGTCCGACGTCGCGGTATCTCTTTCGAACAACCCGGAAACCAAGAAACCCTAAAGTACGTAATGTACGAGTGTGTTTTTAAACTTTCACGGTTTATAACTAGACTAGATACTACTGTCACTTACGAGATATTTTCCGTGATTATCCCGCAATCGTGGCGCTTGCAATATCAGGATCTCATACAAAAGGGGTCAAGCAAGGAAAATACCCGATACGTGACAGTGGTGTGCTGAAGTTTGAGTAAAAATCAAATACACGCAGACAAAGTCGTGGGAATACCACTAGTAGAGTTTTTTCGATAAATATTCCCATTAGCCAGTTCTGTTCAAACGTTTATTCACTTACTGACCTTCTGTAGTCTGATAGGTCTAAAGCTAGGCTAGGTGCCTGGTGCATCATTATAAATCAAGACCACGTGTTTTCCAGTCCACCCCTGGATGTCATTCGGTTCACTCATGCGCCACATGCATGACCACTAACAGCGGCTACGAGCGCATCCTATAACAAAACAATGAATATGGAGGTACCTATACCTACGTATAGTATAGACTACGTAGTCTTGCTTGCTTGTTTATTTTTAATTTTTAAAAGGCAATAAATCTTTTAATTTATGGTTTGAATTTGTATTGTTCTAGCGAATTTTATGAGAAACTATGATTTAACAGTTTTTTCGACTATATATATTTTTTTTTATAGATTAAGGTTTAATTTATTCAGCTTAATTTTAGCTAGGTATATGATTTCAGTATATCAATCCTAATGTTGACAGTGGTATTTTCACTGAATTATAAAATTAAATAATATATTTATTGCATAAAATTAACAAAATAATTGCAAATTAGGTGTTGCCGAATTTGTATAGAATCAACAGATTTTAGTACAATAGTTCAGCGATTTGGCATAAAAAACCTTGTTTGAAATTAATATTGATTATCTTTATAATGATCTGGTGCTTAATGCTGTACTCTCGTTCCAAGTTTGCCATGTAAAGCGGTATTTTCAAAAGATTTTCAGTGATTTAGAGATAAAATTTTATAGTAGGTAGGTTTTATGGTAGGTAGTAGGTAATCTCTTATATCCTCCTAACAAGACAATGATTTAAAATGTTTACATAACCTGCATCTCAGTGATTTAGTTCTACAAAAGGTATAGTGTTTGTAAACAATATTTAGTGGGCATTGTACGGGAAGAAAAACATCAATGTCTGTTATTTACTTTCCGAATACCGACGCGTGACTCACCGAATTTGGACGCGATGTCCATGCCCGTTGTATCTTGGTCGTGGCATGATAACGCGGGAACACTTGAGAGCAGCAGCGTCGCTGATAAGCCGCCTTCACAGATCGATTGTGTCGTCCGATTGATACCGTGTTTTATCTCCAGATTATCTAGGACGTTGCTAAATCTTCGTCAGTTCTGGTGCAGTGCTATTATGTCAACAGTCGTGGTTTCGATAGATCTATGTGTCATGTGTGCCTAGTGGGACTTGGGTTTAAATCGGTCGGAAATGGTCGGTACTCATAAAATAAAGGTATGTTTTATTTATTATTTTGTTTTTCGTTGCTAGGTTACGGTAGGTTTAACGTGAAATTGTTAAATAGCTTTATGTTTCAGCCACATTTTGCGGTGATTTTTATCTCTTTTTTTATATTACAAAATCTCGTAACCATATCTGTACAGATTACTTTTAATATTTTTAGATTTTCGTTAAATAAACTTTGACTTATTACATGAATATCAATCTTACTTATTTAGCAGAAATCTCTATTTATTACAACAATTTGTTTGGCTGTGTCCGAGGCTATTAATTTCCTTTATGTACCAAAACAATAGTACTTTATGGTACAAGTGTGTAATGTTGGTGATTACCGCTGAGGCGCCATTGAGACCCGAGCCGACAGGTGAGGGTCTCAAGTGAGCTGAGGACGGTAATCATCAATAGACACGTGTATCATACGACGTTTTTCAACACACGTGAAGAAAATAATACTAAAAAGTCATCTTCAACACAGATCATCAACACAGAACACTGAACGCTGCGAACTCTGTCCGATAAGAAGGCATTGATTATGATTATTATTAGTATCTTGAAGATACAATCACCTGAAAATCACTGACCAGAGCTGGTACATACAAGAGAATTTCCATACTTCCGTTTTGCCATCAATGAAGTAACTTGTCTCGGTCCACAGGTCCTACCATAAATCTACTAAATATAAGATTTTAAACTGACCTGGGTGCTTACTCTGGAATATAATTCCGATAGATCGACATTGGTCAAACGTCAGTTGGTTGAGTTAAACGTCAGGGATTGGCTAGACTCAGTGAGTCCAGCCAATTGCTGACGTTTGACTGACAATTCCAATGTCGATCTATCGGAATTATATTCAAGAGTAAGCACACTGGTCACTAACAGTATTATATAAACTGAAAACGGGATATTTACCATGTTTACTACTTAATTGTTTCGAGTTCCCGATATTTCGGCGCAACTTTCGACTAAATATTCCGTTTGTTTTGGTACATTGTAGATATATTGTGTATGAATATGGATGGGACAAAAAGCGTATGTATGAATTATTGTAGCAGGTCATCAATGGCGGTGGTGTTATATTTATTTACATACGTTCCTCCCTATGCTAATAAACACCAAGCACTATCTTTACAGTCGCGGTCTCTTGACCGCCGAGATGAAAATTTAACGTGTTGTTACACTTTTTTATTGTTAAATAACAACCGACCAAACACGACAGTGTGATCAAACTTGCTAAAAACAGTCATACTATTTGTAAGGTTATATTGACACTCGTCCCCACAGGAATGGATAAGTTGGCCATTGATCCGGGCACACTTATGCACGGCTGCAGTGGCGGTGAGCTTCCACGCCACTTGGCACTTTCCCCGCGCTGCTTTCATCCACGGTGGGGTGCAGTATGGAGTGGCAGTGACCGTGGCACTGCTGATTGTGGCACTGCCCTTGGCCTTACTGCAGCTTTCGATCGGGCAGCTGAGTCAGCAAGATGCTGTTGGAGTTTGGAGGGCCGTGCCTTTTTTTAAAGGTATGTAGCTCCCTAATGGACTCAAGCTCACCAAAGTCGTCATATCGGTGAAATGACTGAACTGGACCTTTTTGGCTCAGCCGTGAGGCACACAGTGGCACGATTTGTTTAGTTTTAAGTTCATTTTTCTAAATTTATTTTTGTTTTATATTGTTTGTACAGTCGAACAAGCTAATAAGAATACAGGGTAGAGATCTTTATAATTCTATAACACTGAAAATATTTATTGTAATTTTGTTTTATAAAGTGTTTTGCAAAGCGACTGATGCCAAACGCTGTATCGTTTGACATCAGTCTCTAAATGTACCTGTATAATTTTAAAACTAATTACAAGTTAGCTGCCTGTATACTTATTAGCTTGTTCGACTGTACTTATGGCATGTGCCAAATAAATGCATTTTCTTTCTTTTCTTTCTATATGTTGACTGAAAGCCAACGTATATGTTGCCGACATTGCATTGGTGTGTAAAGTCCACAAAGGTACGGTCAACCGGTATAGGATATAATATTAGATGCAGTCGTCACGATTGCACATTGCGATAATTATTTCAAATTGATGTCACTGATGGTTCCAGTAAATTACTATCTAGTGATTGTATCGTAAGTATTTTACTATGAAAATAATTTGTAATCGATACGGAATGTCAACTAGGAGTTCTGATTCGTGTGACTGAATGCAATGTGCTTATTGTACCTAACTGCTACCATTACATGGTACTAATTCGATTAGGCAGAATATTGAACCAAAAAGCCGATTCGAAGCAATAGCAATCACTGTATACCTAATACACGGGCTTTCTTCATCCTTAATTTGTCGTAGAGTTACTTAGTAATAAGTATGATGTATAATAGAATGCCTGGTTCACGGCAAAGTGAAGGGTATGTTTACACCTTGTATTTTATTAATTTTTTTCACCCGGGTGTATCAACTCCTACAAACCCAAAAAAAGCCATTTTATTTACAACTAGCTGATGCCCGCGGCTTCACCCGCGTGGATGTCGTTCAAATTATATACTAAAACCTTCCTCTTGAATCACTCTATCTATTAAAAAAAACCGCATTAAAATCCGTTGCGTAGTTTTAAAGATTTAAGCATACAGACAAACAAACAGACAAAAATAGCGACTTTGTTTTATACTATGTAAGGATAAGGATCATGAGCAGCGGTGGCCCAGTGCGAGCAGCGGTGGCCCAGTGGTGGCGGCCCCGACTTACGAACAGTAGGTCGTGGGTTCGAACCCAGGCAGGCTCATTACTTTGTGTAATTTATTTCATCACCGCTGCTCTCAAAACGGTGAAGGAAAACATCGTGAGGAAACCGGCATGTCTTAGAACCAAAACATTCGAAGACATGTGACATCTACCAATCCGCACTGGGCCCGCGTGGTAGATTATAGCCCATTCCCTCTCAAATAGAGGAGGCCTGTGTCCCAGCAGTGGGAACATTAATAGGCTGTTGATGATGAAGGATAAGGATTGTGAATTGATGTTGTGACTTGTGAATCAGTCTCATAAAAAACATTCAGATTCGTTGATCATCTGAAGTATTGAAATTTTGTGCTGATTTATTGTAGAATTAAACTGTTGATTATATGGTGTTGATATTTTGATGTTTTGGTTGTTGATGTTGAGAATCCCACCCTTTTGATACCTACTTATTTTCTAGGTGTTGGATACCTGAGGTTACTGATATCTGTCTTGGGCTCGATATACTCCATCATCTTCTTGGCGATGACATCAACATATTTGCTTTATACGATAAGTAATTCTTTGCCGTTTTGGGAATGCGTGGAGCTGGTACTTGAACAAGTGAGTTTTTGGAGTATTATTGCATTTTTTCTTCCTCTTCATCCTATCCTGCATTAGATACCTGTATTTTGATAATGTTATTACCCCTTTTCCATACCTCGACAGGAAAAAATGGAACCCTTATAGGAGCACTCGTCGAGTGTGTCTGTCTGTCCGACCATTCCCCTCCCTTATCTCCGAAACTATAAGCCTAAAATTTTGAAAAAAAAGTACAAACTTACAGAAGTTAGTTCAACAGTAGATTACAGGAAAACCTATAAGAAGTCTTAGATGCTAAAATAACATGAAAAATCTCTCAATATCTACTACAATGGTAAGGAACCCTTCATGTGCAAGTCCGACTCACACTTGGCCAGTTTTTTTTTCCTTTTCATCCTATCCTGAATAGGGGGTAGTTGACAAAATAAAAACTAATTAGTCCGTCAGATAGATTTCCAAAAAATATTGAACACGTATTTTTTCTTATTTCATGTAAAAATGAAGACGATACTCGTACCTACAGTGCTTCGAAAAGTCGTGAAACGTCACAGGTTGGTCCATTTTGACTATGACGTCAAAAACCCCCTCTCCATGGTCTTTGACAAGCTTTATTTTCGTCAATTTTTATTAATTTGATAAAACAAAAAACACGTAAAGTCCATTTCACGAAAGAAGTCCCGCAGACGCAGCGCTGTATTCGCACCATAGATAAGACACATATTCGCACGACATAATGTTGCTAGCTCTCTCTCTCTCTCTCTCCATATCTCCCCATCTGTCAAATTTAGTTCCACAATTGTCCGCGGGACTTCTTTCGTGAAATGGACTTGATCCAATATTTTTCGATAATCTAACTGACGGACTCTCCGACCAACAAAAAAAGGAAGACGACTCACCACGAACATCAAAAGTGAAGCCAACTTTTTATCTATGTGTGTAGACAATGTCTCGTGAAGTCGTGACGTTCTAGGAGAAATGCGTGTGGTTTTAGTGTAGGTGTGTGCGTGGGCTTGTATGTTTACTTGCTATAGGCGTGTGTTTTTTGTGGCTTCACTGTTGGTGTTCGCGGCGCGCCGTCTTTCTTTTTTTCTTGGTCGGAGGACGGACTAAACAGAATCATTTTTTTTTAGTCAGTCAACTACCCTATTATCTGAATTTCGATAATGTTATTACATTTTTTTTAATCTCCTGCTCATAACCATTCGCCATATTTTTAATTGAAGTCATATAAATATGTTTCTAGCAACTTACCAAACAATATTTTGAATTTTCAGCATGAATATGTGAATACCGTGAATGCATCGTCGTGTCTGAAGTAAGTTTGGCTTATTTTGAAATTCTCTTCCTTTTGTTTTTTTTTTTTTTTCTATATAGTTTTAGTCTGTACCTATTGGTCTGTTAGATTCAGATTATCAGTGATGTTTATTATTGTCTCGTTCCTATCTTGAAACAATACCAGTAAGTACATTCAAGAAATTTTGATTACTTAGATGCTTGTACCTAATTATTGCCTTTTTACCTAATTACCGCTGTTTTTATAGCATTTTTATGATAAATAGAAATAAAATATGTTTCATTTTTGTTCCAGAGACACATTTATGGCTCCAGTGAACGAGAGACCAGAATATTATCTAGCGGTATCACTGATCATACTCGTCCTATGGGTAGTGTTCCCTTTTGTGTAAGTATTCTTATTTAAGTTCATCGTCTTCCTACCCTTGTCCTATGTTATCTGGGGTCGACGCAACACGTTTTTCTGCTATTCTACATTGTCGATCATCACGCTATCATTTTATCCATTTTCCTTCATATCATTCCTCACCCAATCTATCCATCATTTCTTTGGTGTTCCTCTCATTCAACCCATTCAACATTCAACCCATTTGAATAGTAATGTAGTATGAAACTGTTAACTATCATGTGATCATTAACAGTCAAACAATAGACTGATCCTAAGTAAGTGGTGTTTCTTCCTATAATTCTATCTATATAAAAAAAAACAAGTCGCACCTGCTAGTAAACAGAAACTCGTATTTTCCATGTGTATTACACAGTCATTATGTACGTAACAGTTCTTCTAAGTAGATAATATTTGTCATAAACGTAACTGCCTCAAACATGTAACAACTATATAGGAGCAATTTTACCAACAGAGTATTTTTCAGTTTTTACAACCCAGTAAAACTGATGAAACGGATATTCTACGTGCTGGGTCCGGTAGTCATCATACTTCTCGTGGTGATCATGGCCTGCATCAGTAACGGGGAGCACTTGACTTCGTTCTCGAAAGTGGAAGACTGGCAGAGCTTCCTGGACCCTGGAATATGGCACGGGGCTATCGTACAAGCACTGCTGGCTTCTCAGGTCGCTGGTGGATATCTCATATCGGCTGGTGATTCCATTTATTCCAGTACTAATGTGCAGTGGTAAGCTTTTTATGTATTTTTTGTTTTTTCTGTAAGTACAAGATCGAAATTAAGTAGTCAAACAAATGTTCTAAGCCAATGTTATATGTATTTTATTTTTTGTCATAATATGCCGATTACGAAGGGTCGAAACTAATTTTATTAAATGATAAAATATTTCTTTTATTTCAAAAATAGTAGCCTGACTTGGAATGAAGCATAAAAACATTATGTATTATGAAAACATACAAAAGACTAGTTGATAATTTGCAGGACTTAACAGGGGTAATGTAATGTGTTATGAAATACTAGGGTGTATTTGGTGACAGCCCGCCGAAAGAAATAATTAATCTCCTATTAATAACTTATATGATACCCTAGTACTTCATAACACTTTACATTACCCCTGATAAGTCCTGCAAATTTTCAATTAAACTTTTGTATGCAAAATTTCATAATATTTTATTTTTTATGCGTCATTCTAAGTCAGGCTACTATTTTTGAAATAAAAGAAATATTTTATCATCTATTAAAAATAATTTAAATAATTTTATTTCTAAAACTTAAGATTTTTTGGTTGACCGTACTTTTTAATAAGTAGGTTTCTTTTATTTGTGGTCCCGATGTACCCCTCCAAAATAATTAAAATAATACAGGTGGCTTTCGGGACCGTGGTCCTGGTCTCAAAAGCCACCCAACCCTGGGTGCACCAATCTAATCATCGTAGTTATTTCTTTTTATACGTTTTATAGAAGCCTCTTCTTGACTGCGTACTTATTTCAAAGTGATACCTATAATATTGTAATTTTATTTTATGTTGCTCGTAGGTTACATAGCAATTACTAAATGTCATTAGCACTAGTCACTAGACACGTTGGAAACGTAGCCCTAATGTGATCGCGTTCATGACCACAATTGCATCAAATTAACAACATAACAAGGGCATCATCACTAAGTGACAACATTCATTTGACAATATATTTTCCTTGGCTCGTATCATAATAACCAGTTATTTTATTAGGTAGATGTTTCATTAACTATCTGCTTTGACAGACATTTCCTGTAACTGTGATGGATACTAAACTCGTGTAGGCAATTTTGTGTCTGAATGACGTCCGATGTTGTTTACTAATGTAATAAACGATAGTAGATACAGTTCAAGTATTTACAGTGTCGTAAATACAGAAAAATATGTATATATTTGCTGATTGGTTAACAAAGCTTCTAGTTTAACAGCAAATAGTCGAAAAATATTTGAGCTTCTAAAAGTTTTTAGTTAATGTAACATTTCATAGTAGAAAATCCATTATTTTTAAGTGTATAAAATTTTTACTAGTGAGCAATTAACGGACGATCGGGAAAATTTCTTGCATTGCTATTCAGAAAGTTTAGAGAAGATAGGATGTACCCTCGTTATTTCTTATAATTTACTGCAAATATCTTAAAATAATAACGAACGCTATCACAATTTTATTTGCCTCCTCTAGTATCAAAAAGTTTCCAACACCCATCGGCCATCGCACCACAAGGATTACGCAGTGCAAAATCGTTCGAAGAAATACTTGAGATCTATTACGATTGTAGTTTATTCTCCATCACTCTTTGATAGTGCAGTAAGCGCAAGCCGCAGCTCCAATAATTGAGGATCTGATCTAATGGAGAGCGTCCGGTCGCCTGATCGCGACAATATAACAATAGTCAGAAACTTGCTAGCAAGTATGTATTCTATCGCTGCTGTACAAGAACTTCATTTAAAACGTTATCATTGCGAAAAAAGTGGTCGGCCTAATTAGCTGTTTCTGACCCATAATTCGACAATTTACCGAAAGCCGAATTTACCGAAAAGGTGTTCCTCTAACACGAAAATGATTGTTTGCTATTATTGTAAAAGTCCTACACTTTTATAATAGCAAACAATCATTTTCGTTTTATAATTTGTGGATAAAAAAAAATTGATCTTAATGCAGTCATTTAAATTAAAACAAATTATATTACTGGGAATATTTAAATCAACAGTGCTATAAACACAGCGTTTCGCTAGTTAGTAGTTATAAGCTTTTAAGTATTTCGGGTTGTATTTTTCATAGGACCCCGCGTCGCAAATTTTGATTGTGCACGATTTACGGCATTATGCTCGTCCGCTATTGCATGATAAGATGTCACAAACGAAAGATTAATAAAATTATTAATAAAAGCGTGATCTGAGAGTATATTTTCTTTTCAGGACCTCCATAGCATTCTTGATTGCGAACGTGTTGTCAACATGGGTCAGCGTGGCTTTTTGGTTCTCCATAGGCGGTCCAGAAAAGGACACTAGTGTTTTCGCAGTGCTGATCCAGGCTTATAAACTTGGAGATGACTTCACTACCGACATAACGTGGCCAATAACAATCTTCGTTACTTTATTTTTCTCTGGATTAATTACTATGGTAAGTTCAACATTAACATCAACTTCCTATCCTTGTCCCACGTTACTTGGGGTCATCCCAAAATGATTTTTCTTCAATTCTTCTCTGTCAACCATTAAATTCACTTCTTTTTATCTAAAGAAGATTGATTTGATATTTATGATTGCGTGAGGAACACAGAAGAAATGATTCACACAATCCATTAATCGTCTCCTTGGTTCTACTCTTCTCCTTTCATCATCATTAATTTATATTCATCACTCTTTTAGTTTCATGTGATTCGTCCCTCCTCATCACATGTCCATTCTGCCACGACAAGACAGTAATATCCCTTTTCATTACTCATACTCTGAAAGCAGGTCAGAACATGCCTGCGGAGCGGGTTGAAAGTACTACTTTTCAGCCCTAGGGAGAATCGCTTTCTACTGACAGCTGTCAAATTATTTGTTGTAATTGGGAGCAAACCTATTGCCATCAACCAATGTAATTAGGAGCAAGCCTATTGCCACCAACCGATATGATTAGGAGCCAGCCTATTACCATCAACAAATGTAATTAGGAGCAAGCCTATTGCCATCAACTGATGTAATTGGGACCAAGCCTATTGCCATCAAACAAGGTAATTAGGAGCAAGCCTACTGCCATCAACTGATGTAATTGGGGGCAAGCCTATTGCCATCAACCAATGTAATTAGGAACAAGCCTATTGTCATCCACCGATGTAATTAGAAGCTAGCGTATTACCATCAACTGATGTAATTAGGGGCAAGCCTATTGCCATCAACCAATCTAATTAGGAGCAAGCCTATTGCCATCAACCAATGTAATTAGGAGCAAGCCTATTGCCATCAACTGATGTAATTGGGGGCAAGCCTATAGCCCCAACCGATGTAATAAGTATCAAGCCTATTGCCATCAACCGATATAATTAGGAGCAAGCCTATTGTTATCCATCGATTTGCGTAATTAGGAGCAAGCCTATTGCCATCAACCCACATAATTAGGAGCAAGCCTATTGCCATCCACCGATTAGATTTAATCGATTTTAAGTGCATGTTTCTCTTAAGTTTCTTACTTTTTCTTTCTTCTTTCTTTCGATTTAGGTAATTGGGCCCAACCCTATTCCCATCAACTTTCCTTGTATTCGTAATGAAAAGCACAGTGTTTACCTCGGGTTAAAGACTTATTTAGTCCCTCGAACTATTAGCGCCCTCGCTGCGCTCAGGCGCCAAACCCCGTCTCGGGGACTAAATAAGTTACTTTCACCCCTTATGTAACAATGTACTATTCAACTTCTCTGTTGCTGTTGCAACTTTTATACCTACTTCCAAACCATCATTACCTTGCTGTCCTTTGGTTTCTGTTACTTGTGGTCTCCGGAAAACGCTTTTTCACTTTCCCCTCCATTTTCTCATGTCACTGTCGAATTTTCTATTTTATACGGTTCCGTATCATTTCATGAGTCTAAAATGGCCACTTTTGCAGATCATAATGTGAATTGCGTTTAAAAGCGTAAAATGGACCTTTCATAATAAAAACTGCGTCTGTGACTATTTTACGAATGTTATCGCAATTCATATTATTTTCCTATTATGATGTATTTTACTAAATTGTTACAGACGCAGTTATTATAATGAAAGGTCCATTTTACGCTTCTTAACGCAATTCATATTATGATCTGCCAAAGTGGCCGTTTTAGACCCCCAGAGATAGCACATGAATCTTTCATTTGGTTTTTAAATGTGAGATGCAGGCTGATCTGTCTGAGTTGATTGGATTGCTGTTAGAACCAAAATATAGTTATATGCTCCACCGTAATACAGTCTATACGAGTACGGGGATCAGAGTGAATCAGTAAAATCAATTTTGCACCTTCTGAAGTAGATCTACTCCAACCCCATAATAATGAACGGTTGCATTCCCTGTTTCGGCTAATGTTATCGGGTTATTTAGTAATAAGGAACTTCTCGGTAGTGGCTATTGGAGTACGGATTTGTGACCACTGCTTTCTGACTGCTTTTCACTTAATAAAACGAAGTCGCATTCGAACAAATACTAATAAATAAATACTACATCTTTCAGCTCTCTCTACTGTACCCCATCTACGATCGTTTCCGTCGTGAAGGCGGTGTGAAATGGCGGCTGGTCTCCTTCGGGGGGTCCCTCACGGGTGCCTTCCTCACTCTGGTCACGTTGTGGGGGAGGCTGCCGGTCCTCACCTTGCTGACTGACTACGCTGTGCCACTTCTCGTCAGCGTCGCCACTGTGCTCGAAATATTGGCCTTCGTGTTTATTTACGGTAATTGTTTTTTTTTAAATTATTTACCACCACTAATTAAAGCAACATTACAGATTCGTCCAATTAATACTAATGCGTTATGACACAAAATAGAACAACATAAAATAGGTAAAATTACCCGTGTAATTACCCACTCATCAGACTTATCTCTCCCTAAATCTAAACATGACAATGTTTATACACACCTTTTATTAAACTCACTGCTTAATGATAGGTAAGTATGGTAAGAAAGGAGGTGTCTCATGAGATAACGAGAAACAGAGAGGAATGGAAGGGGGAGACATGCTGCGCCGACCCCCATGACCCCCATGAATTGGGGTATTGGGCAAGAGAATGATGATAATGTTTATACACACCTTTTTCATTACGATTTGTGTCTTTTGAACAAACGGCAGGTTTTGCTCAAATATGTATTCTGATATCATTTTAATAGCGGCGCGCGACATAGGGGTAAACTTGAGTAGGTGAGTCCTAACTGGTGACACATATAATTTGATCCTCATTATGGTCTGATGTTATATTAACTTTAAGAATCTTGTTAAGTCCATCTCCATCCACTTTGGTAAATTTGTTACCTTAATTCTCATAATGTTTATTTTCTCTACTGAGGGCGGTTCCGTAGATAATGGAACCATTGTTCTAGTCTTTCAATTTACTCTGATTCTAATTCAACAGCTCTGACACTACGACAGCACTGTATCAACAGCTTTGCTAAAACTACCTGTAGGTCGAGTGGTGCTGAGATGTCACAATACTTATAATGTTATAGGTGAATGCAAGGATTGTTAACGTGTGGCTTACCTACTCACTTCAGTAGGTATCACAGATACGGTATTATAGGTACAATTATTTTCTTTCTAGTCAGAGTCGCGAAAAAAAGACGTCGTAGTAATGTTCCTGCCCTTGCCCCAAAATCGTCATCGTGACCTAAAATACTATTTCGTCAAAATACGTTCAGAAAAGAGGAATCACAAATGAAAGGTGAGTAGGTTAGCAGCTGGCACAAAATTAGGGTGAGGAATACAATGGCTGCGAGGGATTCAACCCCTATACAAAAATAAATCTTTTCAATGTCATATCGAGGGTTCAAGGTTAGGTTTTATCGATTCTCCAAATAATGTTGAAATAATTAGGTCATTACACCCTTGTAGTCTATGACTAAATGAAGAAATTTACGTATTTTTTGTGAAACGAGGAACGTTCCTCGTTGGCCCTAGTGGTAGGTATTGGGTTCGATTGCTGGATATCGGGGAAAGTGTTGTTGGTTTTTTTATACATAAACAACAACCGACGATATACGACATATTTAAGGCGCCTATTGTTTTGTGACTGCTGTAGTATTTAAACCTACAGAAAAGATAATGCCGGATGAAGGTTTACTATTACTTATAACTTACTTAGTACTTATTTACACTTGAAGGTATTACTAGTAGGAGAGATCACTGTCGACTGTGAACTCTCCTACTAGTAATACCTTCAAGTGTAGATAAGACTAAGTAAGTCAAATAAACCTTTTTATTCTCTATTGTATATAAAACAGTGTTTTTATTGTGCTATGCTACACACAGTGACATATGTCCCGTATAATCTTGTATATACTATGTGGCTTAAGCACTTAAGTAAATAGCTTGCTTATTTAAAGTAATGATCATTCAATTATTTCCTCTTCTTTCCAGGTTGGAAAGTTCTAGTAGAAGACGTGGAGTTCCTGACGGGTCATGAGCTACCAAGGTTCTGGGTGCTTGGCTGGTGTGCCTCCCCTGGAATTATTTTGCCCTTCACAGCGTGGTGGATGACGATGATAATGATCAGAGACAACGACTGGATCCAGGAGCCTTGGCCAGCCATCTCCGTTCTTTCCACTGCTGCCCTGGCATTCCTCATATTCATTGTCTTTGCTTCAGTTGCTGTAGCGAAGCAGGTTCAATTTGATTTCATTGGGGTAAGGATGTGTAAAGATGCGCTATTATTTTGTTTGCTTATCGAATTTATTATGTGTGTATTTTATTTGGCATTCTTCTTCTAACGCTAATTGTAGAGACTTGCTAGCGATAAATCTCGTTGCGATCGTGGTTAGATGATACATAATAATATTGGTTATTTAATAGTACATATACCTATGTTAGGTAGTACATTAAGCTCAGCGTTATCTGTAAACAAACCTGGTTAACAAAAGTTTTGTTCTATGAGTTTTGGAAATTCATAACTTTTTTTTAGATTTCCCATAGAAAGTGTAAGTATGTCGAAATAACTCGTAGGCATTACTTACACCTTTTACTTTTTTTTTGTGTTTTAGATAAGACGGTAATTAAACGATCCTGTAAGCGTATAAATAGACTTTATTGTTAAACATATCACAAAATTTTATTTATTATTTAGGTATCTGATTGTGTTAACCAGTACGATAAAATATTGATACATCATTTCGTAGTAGGTATGTGTAGTACGCACCTGTTTAATAACCTACTCTATTTAAATTTAATGAAGCATTAAATCGAGTTCCTTATTACCTACTCGTAGGCAGATAGTAGGTACGTTTAGTATGCGAGTGCGAATGTGACGCCATTTTCCTAAGCGGCATCTAATATACTTTTCCTATTACCTTAATTTTAAGGCCACAGCCTTGCCTAGCCACGCATGCTAAGAATTCATCACTAGTTCCTGACTTAGAGGAAACACTTGCTCTTCCGCAGAAACTCAAGTCTTCATTCAAGCCGTCTCGACACTGGGGCCCGCGGGACCCCATCACGCACTACTACTGGCTGGCAAGGCGAGATGAGATCGAGCGAGGAAACGTTCGAAGGAGATACCAAAGGAGGGAGTTGGGACAACTGTCAGGCAGACCCAGTTTCCTGACCGTGACTGCCGAGACCCCAACCCAAGAGAAAAAAGAGGAACCGACCACTACCGATAAAACTCGTTCAAACTCCGATGACTTCTTGTATACCGTATGCCGCAAGCAAGCGACGAAGTTCATTACTGAGGGCAAAAGGAGACATAAGTCCTTAGACTCTTCTCCCCCCGCCGAGAAAGAACAGCCGGCTATAGAAATGAAGACTTTTACGTTCAGGAGCAACACTCCTGCAAGACCGGTGCCGTCTCAAGAAAATAACAATAACGTGATAGATATCAATAAGATAATTAGCAAGTAATTAGATTGTACGTTTTAATGTATAAGTAGTTTCTAAATACCAAGTTATTTTTATTATTTTTTAGAAATAAAAGGCGTAAAGGTACAGTTTTTGTTATAATTATAAGAATAATTTGTGAAATGTTTACTAACTATTTGGGCATTGACGAGTTTTTTTATTTCGTTACATATAAGACCAGACCTTTTCCGTTTATATTTCACTAGCCCGCATCTTGATCTTACGGAACTCGACCGGTTAATCGATGTTACAATGTTTTTTTTTTTTCTATCCTGCTTTTCCCACTCCTGGGCAAAGGCCTCCCTCCACTCCTTCCATTTCTCTCGGACCCGTGCGTCCTCCTTCCAATCCTGACGGAACCTGTCTAATTCGTCCCGCAATCTCCTTCGTGGCCTGCCACGACCCCGCCTCACTGTGTCAGGGCACCAGTTTCCTGTTATTTTGGCCCACAGTTTGTCGGGCATGCGGCAGACATGTCCTGCGGTCCTGCCCAGTCCCACTTCAGTTGGGCAGCCTTTTGAGCCGCGTCAGCTATATTTGTTTTGGAGCACAATATTGTGTTTCGAACACGATCCATTATTTTAAAACCTAGTATACTGCGCTCCATTGCTCTTTGGCAAACCTTGAGTTTGGACTTCCTGGATGTTAGTCAAAGACCAAGTCTGTGAGTAATGTGAGTATTTGTGTTTATGTTTTTGCATGAAAGAGTAGGTAACAATTACCCATCGAATCCGTCCATCCGTCCTTCATCGAAACTTTAAACCGTGAAAACCATCATAAACAGACAGACACCTTGTTTTCTTTAGCTCATAATAAATTGCCACTACGGTCCAATGATCTGATAAAAGACGTAGGAATTCGCTAGATGAGAAAAGCATAGCCGAACTAGCCAGTGGGGATGCCGGGATTTTTATTTTTGCAGCCACAAAAACGTGGTTAAACCACGTGACCCTATATTGACCTTGAACGATAAGCATCTGATCTCTATTACTCATACTGTACTCCTTTGTTGGCACAAATGTCGGTATTATGCATGCTTTTCACGAACCTATCACGTCATGCTAGCAGTATGAAATTACGACGTTGGATCCGTATAGCTCTATAGAACTCGGCTGTTACAGTGTGATAATAATAGGGTCTGTCTCCACCGATCCCGGGATCCGATTTGACGTAATAATGTGGTGATTTTCGTTCTGTAAAGTCATTTTCAGGTTTTCAGGGTTCTTTCCCAACCGGTCGGGGCTGCGGGTTGTTCGCAAGAGATACCGCGGCCTCGTCACAAAGGGCTTAAAAGGAATATAGGTGGTTTTTAGTCAGATAGAAGTCTGACACTCCCTACCGCTCTGCCCAGAGCGGGAGGAGTCATTTGATGATCCCCCCCCGCTAAAAAAGAGGTTTCTTTCCCACTAGATTTGATATTCTAAATAGTTGTACGGTAGAACTAATGGGAATTCTTCCCACTTGTCCTGCGATCTATAAGGTCAAAATGATAGAACTTGTGGAACCGAAAGTTCCTATTTGTTCTACCAGTTCTATAACACAATATTCTACATTCATTTTCACTAGTTCTACGTTTTGGCTTACCTACTTCGTATTCACACTGAGCAAAAGTCGCAGTTATTTGGATTTGCTAGAAGTATTTTCATCTCAGGTTACTGTGTGAGTTTAGACTCGAAGATAACATATTAGGAAATTGACAAAGACAAATAGGAGATTAGAAACAAATATGTCTTTAAGTCTCACAAACTAACAGGAGACCAAAACCATGAATTAGTATCGTAAATTGTAATAATCATATCTATATTCGTACAATTCGTTTTGCGTTTTCACCAGAGATGTGCGAAGAAATGCAGCAAGTGAGCATAAAACTAACCAATCAGAGATAGCTTGGCCTAATATAAATGTGTTCTAAAAAAAAGCAGTGGTAGGTACACACGGCTACACATCAAGCTATACAAAACCAGTTAATCTTGGCCTCACTTTACTAGATCTTTTCGCACAATGAACGATCAGATTATACTGGTTTTGTATAGCTTGATGTGTAGCCGTGTGTACTACTGGTTGGTTTCACACACATCCTTCGATACACATCCTCGCTCATCTTATCTGGCAAAACAGCTTATAATTCGATCGCTGAAAAAAAAGCTTTTCGTCCTGAGAAGGGAAAGAGACTTACATCAACCTCTGTAGGAACACCAACTTCCCCTAGTTTGTATTTTGTAGGGACAAACAAGCTTAGACACCTTCTCTAGAGATGATTTATATTCTCTATAGAATCATCATACCTGTATTATAAGGGCGGATCTATATTTAGGGCTTTTAGGGCTGCAGCCCAGTGTCCCGTGGATATAAATTGCACCCAGTCCTCATTGAAGACAGTACAGACAATATTCTGAATGAAAAAAAAATTAAAATGTTCAGGATCCCTGTCCAACAACATATTACTTATTTCTATAGAATAAGTATACCACCTAGTAGGTACATAATTACCGAAAACAATTTTGTGACAAAATGGCAATTAGTTAATTATGCAGGCCTACAAGTAGTATTAAACCAAAGGCTCCTTAGGTCACGGTCAGCATCTGACTGTACTAAAACAACACGTAGCACTTCAATAATTATTATACTATGGCACTGAATTTTCTAAGAGGTGAATTTTCCCCGCAATTACCTACAAATCATGCTTACACAGCCTTTTATATGAAGACTAGCGGACGTCCCGCGGTTTCACCCGCGTCGATTCCGTTCCCGTGGGAATACAGGGATAAAAAGTAGCCTATGACACTCGGCAATAATGTGGCTTTCTAATGGTGAAAGAATTTTTTCATTACTCATACTCTGAAAGTAGGTCAGAACATGCCTGCGGAGCGGGTTGAAAGTACTACTTTTCAGCCCTAGGGAGAATCGCTTTCTACTGACAGCTGTCAAATTATTTGTTGTAATTGGGAGCAAACCTATTGCCATCAACGAATGTAATTAGGAGCAAGCCTATTGCCACCAACCGATGTGATTAGGAGCAAGCCTATTACCATCAACAAATGTAATTAGGAGCAAGCCAATTGCCATCAACTTGTACTTGGGAGTTTGGGACAAAGCCTATTACCGTCAAACAATGTATTTAGGAGCAAGCCTATTGCCATCAACTGATGTAATTGGGGGCAAGCCTATTGCCATCAACCGATGTAACTAGGAGCAAGCCTATTGCCATCAACTGATGTAATTGGGGGAAAGCCTATTGCCGTCAAACAATGTATTTAGGAGCAAGCCTATTGCCATCAACTGATGTAATTGGGGGCAAACCTATTGCCATCAACCGATGTAACTAGGAGCAAGCCTATTGCCATCAACTGATGTAATTGGGGGAAAGCCTATTGCCCCTAACCGATGTAATTAGGAGCAAGCCTATTGCCATCAACTAATCTAATTAGGAGCAAGCCTATTGCCATCAACTAATGTAATTAGGAACAAGCCTATTGACATCAACTGATGTAATTGGGGGCAAGCCTATTGCCATCAACCGATGTTATTAGGAGCAAGCTATTGCCATCAACTTATCTAATTAGGAGCAAGCCTATTGCCATCAACCAAGCTAATTAAGAGTAAGCCTATTGCCATCAACCGATATAATTAGGAGCAAGCCTATTGCCATCAACCAATGTAATTAGGAGCAATCCTATTGCCATCAACTGATGTAATTGGGGGAAAGCCTATTGCCATCCACCGATTTGAGTAATTGGGAGCAAGCCTATTGCCATCAACCAATGTATTTAGGAGCAAGCCTATTGCCATCAACTGATGTAATTGGGGGCAAGCCTATTGCCTCCAACCGATGTAATTAGGACCAAGACTATTGCCATCAACCAATCTAATTAGGAGCAATCCTATTGCCATCAACCGATGTAATTAGGAGCAAGCCTATTGCCATCCACCGATTAGATTTAACCGATTTTAAGTGTTTCTCTTAGGTTTACTTTTTTAATTTTGTTGTCAATTTTTTTTGTCCTTTGTGAAACCAATAAATTATAGGTACCTTTTCTTTCTTCATTCTTTCGATTTAGGTAATTGGGCGCAAGCCTATTCCCATCAACTTTCCTTGTATTCGTAATGAAAATCACAGTGTTTACCTCGGGTTAAAGACTTATTTAGTCCCTCGAACTATTAGCGCCCTCGCTGCGCTCAGGCGCCAAACCCCGTCTCGGGGGCTAAATAAGTTCCTTTCACCCCTAAGGTAACAATGTACTATTAAAATCGGTTCAGTAGATCCCGAGATTACCCCCTTTTTTTTTTTTTTTTTGGTGGGTGGAAATCTTACAATTTAACAAATACAACACAAACTTTACCTCTTTATAATATTAGTAAAGAAGATAGATTTGAAATGAAGAAAGTCGAGTTCTCCATTCGATATTATGCATTATTTGACTCAAGGGAGATATCAGGCGTAGAATCAACTATATCACCAAATTCCAAACACCAATGCTACTACTGAGATATTTCAAATGGCAAAACCTAATCGCACTTTTCTGCCGACCCGGAAATCGAACTAAGGACTACACGCTCAAGAGTCGCGCATGCAATCACGAGTTCAGCGGGGCAGATGTTTTTTTTTAATTTTTAAAAAAAAAAAACGTTGCCCCACACTAGGAATTTCTCCTGTATCGTGGGTGCGTTTACAAACATATAAACTCACATACACAAATACCCAGACCCGAAACAACTATCTGCAGGTCATACAAATATTTGTTCCGTGCGGGGATCGAACCCGCGACACGCAACGCAGCCGTCCAATCGCTTAGCCACTGCGCCAACCGTGCCGTCAACGTGATAAACCGACCTCAAATAAATTAGTACCAGGACCAGGAGGACCAGGAGAATAATATATAATGCATCTATGCGGAGTCGCTTTCATCGATGAAATCATCGGCCCCTGATTCTACAGAATTCCTGAAGCAGTATTTAGCAATTTTAACTACATATATTTAAGGCGCTGACAAGAGCCAAATAGGCTTGTATTGAACAATTTTTTAGCCAAATCTATACAGTTTGACACGGCGGAAAAAATATATGTTAATCTTGAACATATTTCTGATAATTTCGTTGTTTTCAAAACACGTTTTTGAAAAGTTTTCTCGATACAAAAAAATGGTAAACTAACCTCTTAAAATGATCTTCCAACAAAAATATCTGTATTACTGATGAACGTACGTTGGTAAAATTTATAACAATAACGTATCATATTTAAATACAAAATTTGGTTGTTTTTAATTTTTGATTATTTCATAAATTATTATTTTATAATTAATCATTATATGGTTTGTAAGAAGTTCGAGCGTTGCGTCATCGCGCTCTCTTTCTTACGTATGCAATCCGACAGTGAGCGCTTAGGCGCGGTGCTAGACGGACGTATGTCACTTTGCGCCCCACTGACAGCTATCCGTTCATCTATAAATTATTATTGACCGCGTCACAATGTTAGTCCAGGATCCACGGTACATTTTTTCACTTGATTACTATCAAGCTAATTTTCCGTGAGCCAACATTACCCTATACGAAAACTCTCGATTGTGGTAGGTAATAGGGGCAGCAGGGATAAAATATATATTGATTATATATTATTATAAGTATTTATTTGATGATTTTCAAAAATCTATTACTAACTATTTTATTTTTATCTGATGATCATTATCTAAATCCAACATGTATTGATAACGAGCTCATCAAAAATTACTACAAACCAGGGGTCCGTAGCCGAATGGCAAAAAACGGAACCCTTATAATATATTCGTCATGTCTGTATGTCCGTCTGTCCACCCGTATGTCACAGCCACTTCATTCGGAAACTATTGAGACTACACAGTTGAAACTCTACAAGTATTCTGTGAACCGCTTTACGATTATTATACAAAAATAAAAAAAAGGATTTAGGGGGTCGCCCCATACATGGAACTGAAACTATATTTTTTTTTTCATCAAACCTATACCTACGTGTGGGGTGTCTATAGACATTAGACAGGTCTTTAAAAATGACATTGAGGTTCCACAAACAATTTTTTCTCAAAGCCAATCGTTTGGAAGACAGACACTTCCAAATTTGTAAAATGGCGACCGGCCTCGCGGTCGCTTGCCTTCGGTATTGCCAACAATGACCAGCTTTTCAAGGCTGCTATCTCCTCTTTGCATTATGTGGCCGAAATAAGACAAAATACGCTGTAGGCAAACTGTTGACAATCGAGTCTCGATATCGAGTTGGTAAAGGATAGACACATTTGTGCGTTTGGCCGTCCATGGAATTCGGAGAATCCGCCTAAAACACCACATTTCGAATGCGTCTATCCTCTGTCTTACTCTTGTTTGGATTGTCCATGTCTTAACTTGTGGGGAAAAATGCTCCTTCCGAGAAGCCTGTGCCTGAAAAGGAACCGATCCAGGCTGATGATGGTTTCGTGACGGTGTTGAGGAGGAAGTGCCGTCAGCGAACCATCAAGAACCGCTGCGGCACGGCTCCATCGGAGCCCAATGTGCATATTCGTGCCGCAAAGCCGAACACTCCTTTGTACCTCTCCCGTCTACATTACACCACTACGACGGAGGACATCGTGGAGTACGTGCGCCAGAAGATCAAGTACGTGGCGAGAGTGCAGCTGCTCGAGTCGCGCCGCAACGTCAACTTTAAGGCGTTTGTGGTGCGAGTACCGACATGCTACCTGCACCTCGTCTTGGAAGAGGACTTTTGGCCGCAGGGGGTGGTGTTTCGACGCTTCCGCGGGCAAGTGCCACATGATCGCACAGTGACGTAGTGCAACTGTAGTGATACTAATATAGTTTTAAGGTTTTGTTTACTAACACAAGCTGTCAATTATATCGTATGTATGTTAGTCTGTAAGGTATTTATCTATGGGCCAAAGTAGCCTGAAAATAAATAAATATTACTATTATTAACTCTATGGAGGAAAATCAGGAAAACTAGTGCTCTGACCAAACGGGCCTTCGTTTTAAAACTTATACCACGTTTTTCCCAGATGTTCCGGGGGCGTAATATAGCATCTTTAGCCATGGCTATCCGCCGTTTTATTTCTGTGACGCAGCTACCTTCATTACTTATATTGGAGCCCAGTTAATCGAAGCTGTCCACAGTATAGATGCCTTAGATGTTATAGGCGCCCGATAGGTTTCCCGCACGATGTACCACCATAAGCTTGGTTTTCTGCCTATTTATTGCAAACCCTACTTTGCCACTTTCCACTTCCAATCTGTGCCGTATCTCTTTCATGTTGCCAAATGTTGTAGCAAGGAGAACGGTGTCATCAGTGTACCTCAGATTGGAAATCCACTTTCCACCAACAGTAAACCCCTTGTCCCAGCCCTAAAGAGTCTTGAATGATATTACTCTTCGTACATATTGAAGAGCAGAGGTGAGAGGATGCATCCCTGCCTAACGCATTTGAACAGTCGGTGTCTATTTTGACGAAAGAGCGGTTGTTGATGTGTAGGTAGAGGCATCGGACTATGTCAATAAGATGTTGAGGCGTTCCCATGTCTTTAAGAACCCCCCACAGCTTGCCCCACTCCACGCAATCAAATGCTTTGGTATAATCTATGAAACATATCAATACAGGGCTGTTAAATTCCCGACTTTTCTCTATAATTTGGCGAACGTTCAGGATTTGTTCCCGCGTGTCTTTGCCTTTAACAAAACCTGCTTGCTCTTCTGGAATTTGTGGCTCCTGAAAGTGTATTAGCCTGTTGTTTATGATGTACAGGAGTATTGATGGTGCGTGGAATAAGTGCCAAACACTTAATATAATTTTTAGAATCTTGTAGGCAACTTGTAAAGAGTGGGTTTAATAGAAAATATCCAATCCCCAAAACCCAGTTAGTAAGTAATCATTTTTAATGACTTCGTTATCGATACATATTGGAAGGAAGGAAGGGGACTCTTTGATCAAACCATACATTTTGTAGGACAAATATTTTTTCAAATAATTTAGATAATTATCATCAGATTTAACAAAAAAAACCCAGCTGATGATTCTCAAAAGTGTTTGTACTTAACACTTTTGAGAATCATCAAACCAACATATTTTATCCCTGCTACCCCTATTACTTACCACAATCGAGAATTCGAGAGTTTCGTGCAGGAAATTGTTGGGCGTCTCGCCGTCTCATCAAAATTAGCTTGATAGTAATCAAGTGCAAAAATGGACCGCGGATCCTGGACTATTTGTTTCTTACTTGGTAGTATGGCGCTAGGGTATCGGAAAAATTGTGGGCGTGTCCAAAAATACTGAAACATCAGAAGTCAATAGCTATTGTCATCGTCTTAACGTGGATTAGATTCTTTATCTATCTAACTTTGACGGCACGGTTGGTGCAGAGGCTGAGCGATTGGATTGCAGCGCTGCGTGTCTCGCGGGATCGATCCCCGCACGGATCCCCTACATGGTTGTTTCGGGTCGGGGTATTTGTATAAGTGACTTTAAATGTTTGTAAACGCACCCACGATACAGGAGAAATTCCTAGTGTGAGACAATGTTTTACTTAAAAAAAAAACTTTGATTAGATTCACAACCTTTCTCACGATAAGAACTAAATACTTTAGAATCAGTTCTTCAACAACATCCTTATTAATGCATTTACAGGTAAACCTATTAGATCAATCTTAGTGAGTTCTTGTTCGGTTCGCGTACTGACGTCCGCTTCGATCACGCGGACAAGCGCAATTATTACGGAATTACTCAATAATTTACTATTAAAAATAATAGTAACAGGTGACAGTGACCTTTATTTGTAACTCGTTGACTAGTTTTACACCAACTTCATTAACTGAAGGTAAAATGAGAATATTTTGTGAATTAATTTGTAATTGGAACAGTGACGTTTTCACCACGTGATCTACATGACGTGCGCAAGAGTTTCTGTTTAGGTTTTTTTTTCTAGACATTATTCCATCATTAACTAGATAAGTAGATCCTCATCACGTGCCTATTTGTGTTATTGATTCATATTTAATTTAACGGAGGTTACTTTTTATGCGGCTCTAAGTAAAAAGATTTTATGAAGAAAAAACAACAATAAAAAATGTTTTAACAAGTTAGTCATCCATCTGCCTAGCCTTTTCCCAACTATATTGGGGTCGGCTTCCAGTCTAACCGGATGCAGCTGAATACCAGTATTTTACATGGAGTGACTGCCTATCTGACCCCCACAACCCAGTTAATACTAGGTAATACGATATCCTTTGGTAAGACTGGATGTCAGAATTTCAGGTCACTGACTACCTGTAACGACTGCCAAAGATCTATATATGGCAGCCGGGACCAACAGCTTAACGTGCTTTCCGAGGCACGGAGGAAACTCGGTATGTCGGGCGGTCACCCATCCACAGACCGACCTAGGCAAGCACAGCTTTACCTAAAGATCGATCCGAGCAACAAGTTAGTATTCTATTTTGTTTAATACGACATGTTACCAACAAGTTAGTATTCTATTTTGTCATCTATCTAATAACTTAGCTATTTCCACCTATGTTGTGGTCAGCTTGCAGTCTAACCGGATGCAGCTGAATACCAGTATGTTTTAGTATGTAACCGCTGGTCATTCATCGATGGACCATCCCAGCCAAGCATTTTGTTTACTTAATTATTTACTTAATAGTGTTGGAAACACCATACTGTTAATTCAACATTAAAATCCCTTTGATATACTTAGTTTCACCCTTGCGAGCTGCGGTTCAATTCACTTCGTTCTGCGGTACCCCAAAAAAACCCAACCCATTTTTAGAGATACGAGTAGGTACATTGAAATATACTTACCAACGACAGAAAAAACGCGAAAAACATCGTAATCTACTTGAAATAATGTACCTATATTTTTTGTTAATTACGCTTTACTTCAGGGACGTGATATTAGGTGTTACACTTTTCTAAGTCACGTATCACACTCAAGTGTAACGTGTCAAACTAGAAAATTTCGACATTTGGCTTTTTGGGGTGTACTGATATAATGGAAGGACTGTGTTAAGAATGATATGGTAAGAAAGGAGGTGTCTCATGAGATGACGAGAAACAGAGAAGATGATGATGATGATGATGGAAAAAGGAGACAATGAATTGGGATAAGGGCAAGACAATGATAATTATGATGATGGCTTGTCACTGATACACGAGACCACAGTGTTTCTAACACTTACTACATTCAAGTTAAAGTAAACTTCAGTTTAAGTAACTACTAATGCAATCATTTTTGTGTGCAATAGACAGACAATCGTTTAAACGAAGGAACAACCGTCAATGAAAACAAAGCTAACAATTTTAACTTTTAACAGTTTTTACTTCGAGTTACCACTAAGCTGCAATATTATAATATCGCATCATAAAGAGTGTATTTTATTTAATCATGAAATCAATTGACTGATACGTGTTACGGGTGTAAAGCAGTTCTCTCGTTTGTCCATGTTTGTACCTAGGCCTAATTATGTCAGTCTATAATATCGCCAGTGATGAAACATATGCCTATCTATAAAGACATTCAAATATTAATAGTCCGTCGCAGATGAAAAGGTCTGTAGTTAAAAGAGTTATAGGTTTACCGTCGTGTCGGTAAAACATTTGGTAGCTGGAAAAGGGCTGTCGTCGTCGTAAGAGACGGATATGAAACGTCCTTTTGGTGAAATGTCCATGGATGAAAAGATTCTGCTGGCGAAACGGAAATAAATGAATCGTCCTGTCGACGAACAGTCCAGTGGCGAATCGGTCTTGAGAACGGTTGCGGATTCGGGGTTTGACGTCTTTTATGTTGCTTTGTTACACCGTTTTGAGAGCATGAGTGGTGAGTGGCTATTTACTTATAATGTGTAAAGTGAGACACAAATTATGGGCGCGTAGAACAAGAGCGTCATAATGAGGTCATGGAATAATATTACAATAGAAGCTTGTTAGTACATCAGTCGATAGGTATTGCAGTGGATTTACATGCGGTTATCGATGTGAACACTTTAAATGTTAATCCGTGGACTTAGCGCGTGTTTTATCACTGACAATACTCACTCGAAGCAAACTTTAATTTGTATGGTGTTCACTATGCTACAGAAATATATAAAGGGAATCGAAGGGCATGGTATAAAGATATTATTTGGGGGCGGGACGTACAAATAGCATGGTGATGATGAATATGTAAATGTTGATGGAAGGAAGGGGAACGATTGATGGATTGTGTGCTGTTGTGTTTGTGTGATCATCTGTGTGATTGGGGATTAAATTAAATGATAGCGCGATAGTATAGAGAACAGATGAGAAGAAAATACCCCCCCCCCCCCTCCCCCGGATATTTTGGGTTTTCGGCATGTCGAAGGTTAGACTAACACAGACCTGCGGACTGCTAGGCTAGGACACAGACCTGCGGTCTATATTAGAAGGAATGGGTGCAGTGCATGCTCGTGTGTGAGTCTAGTGCGGGTTGGTATTATATATGTCACGTGTATTTTGATTCTAGATCATACCGGTTTCCTTTTTATGTTTTTCGTCATCGTTCTGAGAGAACGGTGATGAAATAAATTACACACAGTAATGCACCTGCCCACCTGCAGTAGAGCAGTGTGGAGTCAGTGGTGGTGGTTTCGACTTACAAAGTAAGTCGAGGGTTCGAACCCAGTCAGGCGCATTACTTTGTGTAATTTATTTCATCACCACTGCTCTCAAAACAGTGAAGGTAAACATCGTGAGGAATGTCTTAGAATAAAAAAAATCGAAGACATTGTGATTTGTGACATCTACCGACCCGCACTGGACACGCCTGGTGGATTATAGCCCATCCCTCTCCTAGAGAGGAGGCCTGAGTCCCTACAGTGGGAACATTATAGGCTGATGATGATGCACCTGCCTTGGTTTGATTCGAACCCACGACTTACTGCACGAAGTCAGGGTCGCCCCCCTAGGCTACCGCTGCTTATAGAAGTACTTTTACAAATTCCATATAATATCCATAAGTATGTGTCACTTGGTGTCACATACCGATCTGTACCTTTAACGGACTTTGTCTTAAAGGGATACTTCAATCAAGACAAGTCACTAGGTTCACACCTAGCGAATACAGGTTATACAGGTGACTTTGAAAGATGGCTTACATTATAAAACAAGCAAAGTCAATAATTGTATTTGTGTATGTGTGTTTTAATGTTTGTGAACGCACCCACGATACAGGAGAAATTCCTAGTGTGGGGCAAGGTTTTTAAAAAAAAACAAAAAAAGAAAAAAAAATTGCATGGCTCAGTTTTATTGTTTTGGAGGAGCTCGTGGCAAAATCAGCCGCGCGCTTGTATCAGAAGGCGACATCACCTGCCCGCGACCTTGAGCGCGCGCTTAACTCATCGCCTAAACAAATAAGGTTGAAAATGGCGACGCGTTTGATGCTCGTGACTGCCAAAATGAACGATAGTTCGCAGATTTAATTTATTAAAAAAAAAATACGCTGTAATGTTAAAATATTTTTACATATGTCTTTAGTTGGTTAAATTTCCTTTCTGATAGTAAAAAAATAAATAACAGTTGTCACTCAAAATATTGAGCATTTCGAGACGAAAAAGTTTTTTCGTGTGATTTTTTTGTGACTTTGTGATTTTTTTTTTTTCGAGGTTCTTGATTACTTTTAGAAAATATTTTTGCATAAGTCTTTTACCTATACATTTGACTATACACTGTATTTTTTTTGGAATTGTAATAAGTAGCAATACGGCTAACTCTGCGACGAAAAACAGGTCGTTTTTACGGTTCCCCCGTTGACTGCGTCTTCTTGCCGACGTTAGTTTATGGCTGGGTGACCAGTTGACCACCCACTAGGTACATACAAAAGGAAAGCAAGTTAAGTCATTGGTCCCAGCTGTCATTATCTGTCAGTCGTTGCAGGTAGTCATCAGTCCGAAAATCTGACAACCAGTCTTACCAAGGGGAATGCAGTACTATAACTGGGTTGTGGAGGTCAGACAAAAAGTCCCTCCATATCAAATACAGTAAATTCTTGATTAACCGAACCTCGATTATCCGGACACATTCTCCACGGCTCTATAATTACCGTAGGTATTTTTATTCCCTATTGTCTAAAATAGTCTAAATGACGTGTGTGAAACACTATCTTTATAAGTCGTTAGTTTATTTTCGATTTTCGATAATCTGGAATACCCCTAGTTTTAATCAAGTTTACAATGAAGATGCAATCCATATTAAATCAGTATAAGATTTGCGAAAGATGATTCTCTAAGTGTGTTTGATGACTTTGATTTTCCTCCTAAGCGTTTGGTCAAGGGGAATTTTGTAGATAGAATTTCTTTCCTGTTGCACCTCACGTACGCAAGTTTGAAGGTGCAATGATATCTATTTGTAAGGCGGCTATTAAATTATATTATATTATTATCAGTGATACAGGCAATGAAAAAGGAGTTCATGGCTAGATTACGAACTACTCGTATCAATCTTTAAGTTAAGCCGCGCTTGTGTAGGTTAGTCTGTGGATAGGTAACCATCCATCACCGTGTTTTATCCGTGCCTAAGGAAAAAACGCTTAGTTGTTGGCCCCGGCGGTGATTTACAGATCTTAGACAGTCGTAGCAGGTTGTTATACTGGCCAAAAAGTCTGTCAACCAGTCATAACAACCAGTATCATATTAATACTCAGTTTATACCTGGATTGTGGGTCGCTGCATGTAAAATACTGGTATTCAACTGCTTCCAACTACACTGGAAGTCAACCCCAAAATAGTTGAGAAACCAAAAATCTGCCGGAAGTCACTATTCCACGCGAACGAAGTCGCGGGCAAAAGCTAATACAGAATAAAAGATTATGATCCTACAACATACATAACAACTATATTTTTTTGTTTTTTTTTTCTATTCTATAACATATCATGCTGATATTTTCTAGATTAAATTCAGGCACTAATCATCATCTGCCTAAGCCTTTTCTCAACTATGTTGGGTTCGGCTTCCAGACTATCCGGATGCAGCTGAATACCAGTATTTTACATGGAGCGACTGCCTATCTGATCATCTATCATCATATCTGGTTATCTGGAGTGTGTGAGGAATGATATGAAGGAAAAAGGAATAAATGATAACGTGACGACTAACAGGGCAGAATGGAAGAAGAAAACAACGTGTTGCGCCGACCCCAAATGACTGGGATAAGGGCAGGAAGATGATGATGACTGCCTATCTGACCTCCACAACCTAGTTGGTACCAGGTAAGACCCCCCGCCCCCCCCCCCCCCGCCCCCTACATAAGGCTGGTTGTCAGACTTTTGGGCCACTGACTACCTGAATTCAGGCGCTACTTCATAACTAAAAGTTCATAAGAATCATAATGCATTATTAATAATAATTGATAGGTATGTTTAAAAAAATATAAATACAAGTAAAAACAGTAGGTATAGTCAGCGGCGGCGTAATGTTAGTAATTCCCCGCAAGATTTCTTTCTTTTAAAGGTACCTATACCTTTTCAATGTATTTTTTACCTATCGTGATATGTGTAGCTGTATCGGCCTTCCCCCATGGAAGAAGGCGTGTATTCAATGTTTTTATGTTACGACATAGTCATTAAGTATATCTCACCTTACTTACGTATCTACTTCACCTGTGCTTTTTACCTTATTTCTTATAGACTAAAAACTGGTTTTCTGGGGGCAGAGCCAGTGATTCTTCTGTATTTTGCAGAATTTCCTATTTGGTACTAGAATTCGAGATATTCTTACTGTAGGAAGATCCAATTTATCTTTTTTATATGTCAACTAGTGACCCGCCCCGGCTTCGCACGGGTACAAAAAAGGTATTAAAACCTTCCTCTTGAATCACTCTATCTATTAAAAAAAACCGCATCAAAATCCGTTGCGTAGTTTTAAAGATTTAAGCATACAGACAAACAAACAAATAAACAAACAAACAAACAAACAAACAGACGCGACTTTGTTTTATACTATGTAAGGAAGGATGAATATTTAAAATTAATATATATTATTTAGTATGGAAGTAGTGGTGGCCCAGTAGTGGCGGCCACGACTTACGAAGAGTGAATCGTGGGTTCGAACCCAGTAAGGCGTATTACTTTGTGTAATTTAATTCATCGCCAATGTTCTCAAAACGGTAAAGGAAAACATCGTGAGGAATCATGTCTTAGAACCAAAAATTCGAAGACATGTGACATCTTCAAATCCGCACTGGGCCCGCGTGGTGATAGCATTCGTCTCCTTGGTGGGTTATAGCCCATTCTAGACAAGACGCCTGTGTCCCTGCAGTGGGAACATATAGGCTGATGATGATGATGATGTAAGTAATAATATGATGGTGCAACAAACGAGCAATGAGAATACGTTATTCATTTACTGTATGATTGACCACAAGGGATCTTGGGACTGGAGATAATATTCATCTCTCGGAACTTAAGCACCACATAATAGATTGGTTCATCCTTCTTGTATGTCAAATTGCCTAGTTTTCTCATTATAGTCCATTACTGACATAATCATAACATACATGTGTAGCTTTACTACCCGTGTAGCCTTAATCGAAGGTTTAAAGGAAGTAAACAAGACTAATTTGTACTCATCATAAAACAATTTGAGTAAGTGCAGTCATAAAGTAACTATAAATCAAGGTCATCGTCATCGTTCATGCCCCTGTGCCATGATATTTGGGCTCGGCACAAAATGACTTTTCCCTCCATTCTCCCCGTAAACCGTCTCGCTATACACAACATCATAACATCACAGGGATAGGCAGAGATGTAGGTACCCATTTATAAGTACACCCATATTTCACCAGTTATATTTATGTTGATAATTGGGGGTGGGCCTATTGTCATCAAATGGGCTAGACTAGCTTTGTTATTATTCCTAATGGGAAAAAATTAATAACGCTTTGCCGACTTGGGAGTCGAACCCAGCTCCTCAAGCTCAGCAGTCGCGTTTGCAACCTCAGGACCAACGAAGCAGTACTCTATTATTGTCATAATAATTATCGGATAATCATCCATGTTGATTTATAACTTAAACTCTTTCATTTAATTATCACGACAATTTCACTTCCCACGTGTATAGATGGTCTGGTCATACTTACACGTACACGTCACGAAATAATTTACCTACTCATTTACTATGAATATAATTATTTAATATCCATTAGATGACTTAAGACTAAAGAAATACCTAATTTTAAGACCGTTACTTCTTCACTTCATAATTATTGATGGTTACTTTAATCATACTCGCAAAAAGGTAAAACCCGACAAGTGCAATTAATTTATTCGTCATCAGTACTGGACAGCTTCAACAAGGGTCGAGAACTCATAGAATCTTGCCCCTCCCCGTGTGCATTTGTTAGTAAACTCGCTCGACTGGCCGTAGTAAGGGCGTTGCGAACACGCGCCCGCGCAGGTTTCGGTTCGGTCGAAGCGGCATTCAGCTCTCAAGTTTCGTGCGAAGCGGATCGCTAGCAAGCGGTGACGGTCGTGCGCAAGTTACAAAGTTATCTACGACTAGTAGACGGTTCAAGTGGACAGTCTAGGGTTCGAAACTTCGAAGACTAAAGTGATGTCGAAGGATAATCCAAGGTTGAGTCGGTTGGGAGTCCTGGCGCCTGCTGCGCTTTCAGCCTGCATGGACGCCTCGGTCCTGGCGGTGCCGGCTGCCGGAGCCATCGTCTCCACAGTCCTGAAGGAACTCAGCAAAGCTTTTATGCTGAAAAAGTAAGTGCAATTTACATTTTTGGGCTAGTTTATCAATATTGTTTTCAAACACTTTGTAAGTAATTTGTTACCTATGTTGATAAATCGGACTCACTTTTGTTTTGATTAAGGCTTGCGATATTTTGTTTTTATGTTTATAACCAATTTGTCGGATAAGATTTATTGGGGTAGTTATTGATACTTAGTAATAATTTTTATTACCTACAGTAAGATATACCTACAGTTAAAAGGTTTAACGACTAGGTCTAGCCGTCATTTGCGTATTTCATACATTTGATTACGTAGTTAATCACTAGGTAGGTATATAGGTAGGTACATCAAAAGATCAAAGATCTTTTATTTTTTGGTGAAAAAAAGGAATTTATTGTTGTTTACCTAAGGCAGTGTCCAAAATTACCTACTCAAACAAAATATATTTTTTTTGTTGTTGCATGTAGCCACAAATACCTAATGTTGGAGCTTTAATTTAATATTTTCCGTCACAAAAGGAAAGCTTGTTTTTGTTTAAAGTTTCTACACTGTTATTTATGTATTTGTCCCAATACATAAATGCATTGATATTAATCCGAGATTAGTAATCATTATTATGCAAATTATTTTAGGTATTAGTCATAAGTTCATATGCACTCAGCTTTAAAGATTTATGCATTAATTTAATTTGTATTTCCACTAAGGCTTTGCATACACATAGGTACCTACCACTGCTTGTGGTAGGTACTAAACTTCTTCCCGTTATTTAAATTTATAAAAGTTAGGCATTCAATGAGAAAGATTTAGCATTAGTAAAAAAACGTGCAAGAGTTTCTCAAAAATAGACTCAACTGTCAAAACGAAAACAGCATTAAATAACAACCACTACAGTACGATTCCATTCACAAACAACATGAGAAATATTCCAAATAAACTGAACATAACCAGTTGAAACAAAAACAACCACAACTGGTCCAGTGATCAAGTCCAAATAGTAAGTACCTACCTCTCCTTCTTACTTTATAGAATGTGCAAGCGGATTCATGTTTTGATAAGGGCTCGTCCAAAAAAGGTGCAACTCTTGTGACGACATCCTCTTAGTCATAACGTGTGTCCTGGATGCTTCACCATGTAGGGATACCACGAGATAACAAACTCGATACCGCAGTACACACGGCTACACATCAAGCTATATAATACATTTCCAGTTTACGGTGATCGCGCATTGTACGGAAATCCTATACAATTCGAGACCAGCTTATACTGGAAATGTATAGCTTGATATGTAGCCGTGTGTACTAATACCGATACCAACTAATTTCACATTAATCATTCGTTTTCTACATAATCTTTATGGGACGGGTATGTTAACAGAATATTTTATCGAATTATCGATATCTGTTTTTTTATCTGTGTATCTTAACGATTGTTTATGACTAGAGTAATAAAATAAGGATGTGAAGGACAATATCGATTGATAAACGCAGTTTTATGAAAGAGGATAATTTCTAGTCTTTGGGTTTCTATTAGACTGTTTATGTAATTCCGATAGCCTCGCTGATGTGATCTAATCTAATGTCAAAGAGGTTTTCTCAATGACATTTTTTGGAAGATATTTCGATACTGCGGAAACGGAATTGGAGCTTATTCTCAACGCAATTTCACAGTTGTTTTTTAAAAATACTAGTTTTTCAGTTTATAACTTTATACGTAGGTCCTGTAATAATTATTACCTCCATGACCCATTTACATTCAAAGCATCCACTAGCACAATGTTTTAAGACTTACATTGAGTTTTACAGTAAAATTTAATTTTTCCACCTCAAAAAAGAAAGTGGCTTCCCTGCAATAAATTAAAAGGTATTCACCAACCCATAACTCATTCAGAGATCATACAGATTCAAATGTATATTTAATTGTCCAGCGTGGTTCCCGGTATTAATATAGATTATCCAATGTCACCACCGGCACTAAGTAATATCGGGAATGTTTTAATAATTCTACATTCTGAATATACTTTATTTACATAATATCTTAAACATCCGCATCCGCGGATGTGAGCCTTCAAAATTCCGCATTCGCATCCGCGGATGTAAAAAAATCGGCATCCGCAACATCCCTGGTCCATACCAAGATAGTTTTTTTTTTAAAGATATTCAATCAAATGACTGCCGGGACCAACTTACGGCTTTTCGTGCTTCCCAAGGCACAGAGGAAATCCGGTATGTTATGGGAGATCACCCATCTACCGACCAACCTAGGCAATCGCGGCTTAACCTGAAGATCGACCCGAATGCTCTTAATATTTAGCAACGAGTTCTTGATCTGAATGTTTCACTGACAAAACAAATCATTATCCCAAAGATAATAATTGTCTTGACTTTTATTATTAAGATAATGGAAATCGTTTCAAAGATGTTTAAAACAAAACACAGCCATTCACTATAGAATAGCTGTTTTGTAGTGTTTAGTTATTTTCTAAACACCTATTGTACGAATACTATTTGTCAATAGGAATTTTGTATAATTAGAAAAAGGATAATGATCCTCACACGCGTAATTGTTTGTCATTTTATTATCTTTTAGAAAAAGTGGTGTTCCACCACACAGTCGGAATATTATTTTTTAATGGCGCCATGAATACAATTTTTGGGGCGTACCTTTCGAACATTTAGTAAGATTTTGTCTCATCATACAATAATAATTATTGTTTGTATGGATTCCGTCAATTATTAATAATGTCTGGTCGGTAGTAAAATACGTTATAATTGTAAGTAATGTATTTGAAAGATAGAGATAGAAGTTACATCCATAGTCTAACTCACAGAAGAGATAAAAGAGGTTAGAAAGGAAATAGTTCCTGATTTGTATTAGAACGCGTGTCGCCGCTTGTCTCCCACTCTCTATATCCACTACATGCAAGACGCTAATATGTACGCGAATTATGCACACAAATAAACCGCACTCACTTAGATCGCGAGCTTGCTACTGGTTGTCACACTAGCGCAAACATTGCGTTTGACGTACACTCACACTTGCGTATATTTCTCATACATGTTACGGTGACCAAAAGGTCGATAATGTATATCGATAAAATTACTTGAGTTTTGCTACTTTAAGTTTTGCAGTTTTTGCTTTAATTTCGGGACGGGACAGAAAGAAAGAAAATAAGAAAGCAAAAATATTTATTGGTCTCTCACACATAAAAATTAAAGATAAAAAGTAAACATAAAAGATTTTTCTCAAATATTGAACATTAAGTACTTGAAATTCAATTTCAATTCAGATTTTGTTATTGTCTTGAAATAAAACGTATTTATTAAGTAGCAATAGCATGCGCTTGCTATCTTTCAAATTCGAATTTTTCAGAATAAAATGCAATCTCACACTAATATTTTTCTATAATAGCTTTAGTCAGGTCTGTAACATATCTGGATCTGTTGGAACCCTAAAAATAAAATTTAAAATGTATGTTTCGATTTATAAATGGCTAACCTCAAAACAAATTTTAGATGAAAAACAATCAATAAACAATAATAAGGTATTGATAGTATGGGATAAACAAAAGTTATTTTAATCATAATATAATAATCATTTGAATGCATTCACACATACTAAATATCGACATTATTTACAACTTGGTACAACACTATCGAAACGCAAAGAGTAGGCAGAATTTAAGCTTTGGCTCGTCGCACGCGACGTTCGCAGTGAACGAAATGCATTGCGCAATCGCCCACGTAGTACAAGATGGTACCCACGTATTGCAAGCAATGTACATAATTTCGTTTCTGTTGCGATTGTATCATTTTTGTCTGCGAACTACATAATACTATTGTAATAATTACAAATATCACTTGTATTTTAAGGTTTTTAGACTTACCGATGAAGAGAAATCCCTTCTCGAGCCACACTGCACACCTGGCTTCTTTTCCGACACGTAATAATCGCGCAACACGGCATAATTCTTTTTTTTTCGCGGAGCTCCGTTCGCTGTCACAATATGAGCGCGATTGTTGGTCAGTAAATCAAATTTTGTCGACATATGATCGTCTGATCATATAGGCGGCGCGCGTGCCCCGCCCACATGGCCTTTCTAACCTCTTTTATCTCTTCTGTGGTCTAACTTTTGCACGAGAGATCATAATTATACAAGAGAGCGCTACCACAGTACTCACACTAAATTGAGGTAAATTATCGCATTCGATCGAACCGCCCGACATTTTCAACCTTATTTTCGTCATGACGCGGACGGTCAGTTTGTATATTATGAGTAAAAGGCTGTGTGGGAGGTAGGCATTATATTTATAATGGAAGGTAATAATTAATATTATGTATCAATGTTATCTGGGGGCACGGCAGTGCTCCCTACAAGTCGAGCAATAAAGCGGCACGGCCGTACCATCCTTTTCTCGAAACAGTTCAGGACATTTTCGACCTCCTTATATTATTTTTTGAATTTTAGCGACTCCGATTAACTATAGTTACCATTTTACTAACTTTACGCAACATATATAAATCGATCTAATACTATTTTAATTCTATGAATGAAAATGTCACCGCTGAAGTTTTATTGTTAACGTGATTCACATAGTATACAGTATTCTGTTAACCCTTTTCTTGACAACGTATCTTGTAAGACACATCATTAAAAAAAAAGAACAGCCGTTTTATAATTGCTATAAAACGGAAAGTTTACTTATTTCTTTTTAAAGTATACGTTTCTGAAAGGACACATGTGACACAATGACTGTTTACGTCAACTGCTTTTTCAAAATATATCAAAATGGAGAACGGTTGAGTGCAACTCCGCGGAAGAAGGTAAGAAATTATTAATTAAAAAAAAAAATCTTTTAAAATTGCGTGAGAAATTGGTGTTATACTATTTCATATGTTTCGACTTTTGCTGGAAATAAATTAAGCAGGAGAAATAATTACGCTTGGCTTCGCAAACTAACAAATAAAGTGAATGTATCCTACAGGATACGTTGCTAGGTGTACTAAGATTCTTTGTACAAGTTTAGTGTATCCTAAAGGATACATTGCCAAGTGAGAGACATCATTTATATTATTTTTGTAACTGTGTGAGGGAAAGGAAATTATATGCTTGGCATAAGTGTGCGAGTGGAATATTTTTTTCAGGCAGAGATGTAACCATTTTTTTCCAGAGCAAAAAGAATGTGTGCTCTAGCACCAAAACCACGTACAAGACGCTGTTACTCAGCCAGTCTTTGCTGCCTTCGCCTGTGCTGCCTTAACCTCAGCCGCATCCAGCTCGACTACCATTTACATTGGCGCAAAATGGCTCTCCTTCACAACTATCTTTGCCACCATCTCCATTAATTGCCTCTAACAGCCGACCAAGAAGACCCACAACATCCGGAAAGACTGCAAGATTAGTCAGAACCCGACGTATTTTTCAGTGGGCTAAGAATAAATTCAATCATTTCGCCCAGATAGCCAAAACTCCTTACAAGTATTTTACAAACTTTTTTACAGACGACATTTTTGATTACATTACCGAGCAATCAAAACTAACCGACCGTGTATGCAACACAACACTGCACCCAAAAGCACAATGACTGACGTTGCTCATAAATCCGCTAAGCTTATGTGGGACAAGACTGGGCAAGTCTGCCGCATTCCAAATGAGCTGTGGGTCAAAATAGCCACAATCTGGAGCCCTGACAGTCAGAAGGAGTCGCGGCAGACCTCATAGAAGATGGCGAGACGATCTGGACGACACCAACAACCACGGGATCCACATTAGCCTTAGATCGAAACAACTGAAGTCCTGGGGAGAGGCCTTTGCCCAGCAGTAGCATACAGGCTACCAGTATCAGTATCAAGTAGCACAGAGCTTCCTGAAAAAAGGCCGGGGAGATAAGGTCGACAACTGTGAAGTTTCAGGACCAACACTGTCGAAAATATTACAGGCACCTGTAGCACCACGACCTCCACCGGATGTAAGGTACGATCAGGTCGGCCATTTTTCAATGTTTGGTGTGAAAGGGCAATACAGGAGAACAAGAGCCAAACTACGGTACGTGCCAAGTGTTCGTTACGCTTGTGTTTCAGGACTTTCAGGCCAGAAAGAAATTATTTTGTGAAATTCCACACTGATAAGTAATTATTTTAGCTTATATGCACCTCAAATGTTTCGGTAACTTATTTTTTTTCTTTTTGATTTAAATAATCTTTAAGTTAATTTTGGTTTTTAACTATAATTGTTATTATATGCAAATTTTATACATATATTGATTAAGATAATTTTGTGTATTTTGTTCCCTCAAACCTGGCAACGTATCCTCAAAGATACTTACACATATGGTCAAAGTTCTCTACTAAGCTGGCAATGTATCCTCAAAGATACATATAGAATCTCATTATCTGGTCATGTGTGATTTTTTCATATATTTTTCCCTAGATCCTAGGTTCATAATTAACATCATATTTGAAAATTATTCGAAAATATTTATTTTATTTTTTTGCCAAGAATAGGGTTAAAATTGGCATTTTAGATTGCTGAACTGGACATAAAATGGATGACGGATACGGGCGAAAGACGATAATAAGACGTGGTGATGATCATTTGGAAATTTCCACGTCTTCCTCCGTAAAACACATTACGGAAACTACTACAACTACTAACTGCGTATGTGAATATAATTACTATCACTATCGTAAGTAAAAGCTATCGTCGCCGTGGGTTTTATCATAAAGTGTGCAGTCTGTGCACACACTGCACACGTAACCTGATGATGACGTCACGCGCTGATTCCTCTAATCGATGCAGACTGGATTGAGATAAATATGTGGAAGATTTATAAACGTACTAGCTTTTGCCCGCGACTTCGTTCGCGTGGAATAGTGACTTCCGGCGGATTTATTGGTTTATCTCTCGAAAAAAAAAAAAAAAACTATCCTATGTCCTTTCTCAAGTTCCAAACTATGTCTGTACCAAATTTCACACAAATCGGTTCAGTAGTTTAGGCGTGAAGCAAAGACAGACAGAAAGACAGACAGAGTTACTTTCGCATTTATAATATTAGTTAGGAAGTTAGGATTAATAACGATTGGAAAAATACCCTTAACGAAGCCTAAAGATACCTACTAGTTCTTCCTGAATTAGCTAGCAACACTTAATAGACTTTATGGTTTTGGCAACTATTTTGGAATTACTTGGGATGTTGGGGCGGCATCCAGTCTAACCGGATGCAGCTGAATATCAAGTTGTGTGATTCCATGCAAAATTTCCTATCTCCATTTAATATGGATCTGTGTCTATTACCTGTGTGATGATTATGGTCAGAAATAAATAAATTATTATTATTATTATTATTAACCATACTTACAACCCAGTTAGGCAGTTAGTACAGGGTAATACGATACCAAAAAAACTGGACAAGTGCGAGTCGGACTCGCACATGAAGGGTTCCGTACCAAAACGGTATGCTATAATTTATACAATTTCTTCTACGGGCCAATGAAACTTGACCTCTGGATTGTATAGGCGCTCATACGATTCAGGGACCAAATTATATGGGTTAACTGCTGTTTCCATATGTTGTTTCCATTCAAGTTCAAAATGATTTTCCTAGAAAGTCCTTATAAAGTTCTACTATTCAGATTTTTTTCATATTTTCTAAACTTATGGTTCAAAAGTTAGAGAGGGGGGGACACATTGCTTTTTACTTTTGGAGCGATTATTTCCGAAATTATTGACATTATCAAAAAATGATTTTAGTAAACCCGTATTCATTTTTAAATTCCTTTCCAACAATATATCACACGTTAGGGTTGAAATTAAAAAAAAAATCACTTCCCACTTTACGGGGGCTACCCTAATAAAACATTTTTTTTCCAATTTTTATTTTACCACTTTGTCGGCGTGATTGATACACATATTGGTACCAAATTTCAGCTTTCTAGTGCTAACGGTCACAGAGATTAAGCGAGGACGGACAGACGGACAGACGGCCAGACGGACAGACAGACATGGCGAAACTATAAGGGTTCCTAGTTGACTACGGAACCCTAAAAAGGGCCAATTCACGTATATCCACGCCTTCTTTCCGAGGCACGAAGGAAACTCTGTAATGGGTGCAGGTCAGTGTTGTCACCATCCACAGACTAACCTAAGCCTGAAGATCATCCCTGAACTGCTGTCTTGCATGAACTCACCCGCAATAGGTACGGATATAATTAAAGACAAAAGAAATGTCTAGAAGATATTTTTTCTTTTCTAAACAGATTCGAAGAATCTTTTTTCATTCTATCACGGACCGTTATATACCTAGTTTTCCTCAAACTAATCGGAAACTGAATTATTATCCTTTAAAATTATTTATAAGAATCGAATTAAGATTCTAAACACACAAACGTCTCATTGGGTTTTATCGTAAAGTGTGATGCAGCCGGTGACCTGATGACGTCACCGCTTGAGTCAACTTGCAATGTGCTCTGGATGGTAACGTGAGTTTTGTGTGCTGTTTTATGGATGTCTTAGAATATTTTTTGAGGAAGCCTTTTGAGCGCCACAGTCACGTATAGACGACAAGCCGAACAAGCAAAAAAGTGCCCTAAGTCCATCGACTAAAAAATTGATCAATCGTGAGGAAACCGGCATGTCTTAGAACCAAAAAAAATCGAAGACGTTACATTTTAGTTACGTAAGAAAATATGGACGTCCCGACTTATATATTACTGTAAACTAACTACCAAGCCCAAGTGGGATGAAATCACTCGGGAGCTTCTTGAGGGTCAAGCACCGCATGACCGCCATGATATAATCGCTTACCAAAGATAACATTTTTAGTATAACGCGGACAAAAGTAAGGTAAGTCGCGGGCAAAAGCTAGTATAAAATAAATATAAAAATATTGTGTTTTAAGGTTTTTCTACTTTATCAATATTGAGCAGAGCCACTGTAACCTACATACACAACTTTAAAGTTTTTTACAACTTTGTTTACCTCGTATGAGGAAAAAATGAATGAATTGCCCAACGAACGTTTAGCAACAGAAATGCGCCTACGCAGCAATTAACTTTAAAGGTTAACGCACATTTGGAAGGACCATACCGCAAAGCAGAAGTTTTTTCAAAGTCAAAGGCAAACTATTTATTTCAAGTATGCCATAATTTACATTTTGACTGGATTTCTTATTGAGATAAATAAATTATCATGTGCATAATAATAATAGCATGTCACGTTATAAATTTAATTTAATATAATACTTAAATACAACATGATTACAATCAATGTAGGTACCTACATATAATATTATTTTTGTGCCTGACAGTACATTTGATCAAAAATTGCTTTGAATCGACGCCCCCGATTCGATTAGTCATTACTAATCGAATCGGGGGCGTCGCGCGTCGGCCACAGGAGCCTCGACCACTGGGGGCCTAAGCCACGGACAATTAAAAGGCACCGCTGAAAATTAAACCTTAAAACAATAGAAATGGAATACGGAATGGGGTATGGATGGAATTCTATTTTATTACAAATTCCCAAGATACAGACGCCAACACACCAAACTACTACAATCTGTAAAATCATTACACACACTATAAAACAAAGTCCTCCGCCGCGTCGTTCTGTCTATTTGCGATAAACTCAAAAACTACTTTTACACCGATTTTTATGCTGTTTTCAACTTTATTTGTTCCGTGCATCGATCACCAGTTCTTTATTAGTGATCGATGGTTCCGTGGTTCACACCACGGATTGTGTGTTGAGATCCGGTGCCCTGCGACCCGATGCGGTATATGTGGCAGTGCGCGCTTCTCTTTATTATGTAAATGAGACACAATTTTTGAAAACTTTCAATGATTTCTGGCTCTTGAATTAATTTATTTATTATGCAACCTATGCAAAATATTACACGTGACCATACGTGACCCTCGACGGCGGTATACACGTGTTCTGTGAATAATGATTCGTGTCGACTCAGCACAATTTGAGTTAACCTAAACGTATTTTTATTAACCGACTTCCCAAAAAGGAGGAGGTTCTCAATTCGATCGGTATGTTTTTTTTTTTTCTATGTATGTACACCGATTACGCTGCGATTTATGATCCGATTTACGTGATTCTTTTTTAGTTTGATGCGGAATTGTTGCCATTTGGTCCCATAAAAATTTAGCATGGTTTGGCCCAGTACTTTTCATTTTATGACCATTTTTTTATAATTTATGAACATTTTTTGTTCGTTTTTTTATGTGTGTTCGCGAATAACTTAGGAAAGCGGGACTGAAGCTGAAGATCGACCCGAGTTGTATTTTACAGCCACGAGTTCCTGCACTTGAACAATATTTAGTTAAACATATTTACCGAAGTATAAAGAACAATATTTAGTCAAACATATTTACCGAAGTATAGAGAACAATATTTAGTAAAACATATTTACCGAAGTATAAATAACAATATTTAATAAAACATATTTTATTTAGTAAAACATGTACCGAAGTATAAAGAGACAAGGGCAGGAAGATGATAATTTAACCAGCTCGCGTTTTAAACAGACCAAATATGGATGATTTTGAAATTATCCTCAAAATTACATCACCCTTCTCAATAAAACGAAATGGTCAAAATAACCTCAGTTATTTTTTATTTACACGAGTTAAAAACATAAACTTCAAGGAGAGATGTATGTAGAATCCCTGGTTTGCCAAAACAAAATGTTTGTTTTTTACCTTCAACTACGTAAGATAATTCGCACTAGGTAGTTTCCGGTTTCCGATTGATCTGATTTTTTTTAAGATATGTTTGGTTTGGATAACAATGTATAGCTAACTAAATCCTACAGTAAGTAAGTATTTTTGATGCATTCCAATGAAATATAATGACGCGATCGTTTGAAAGTGTGCTTTTTTTGGTTTTTTAAACTGTTATATTTTATTTTTTTATAAACTACGTCGTGTTTGTCTAGGTTGGTGTGTGGAACTGTGGATGGGTGACCACGGTGACCACCTATTACTTATACCTCAGACCAAGAAAAAAAGAAAGACGGCGCGCCGCGAACACCAACAGTGAAGTCACAAAACCACGCGCCTATAGCAAGTAAACATACAAGCTCACGCACACACCTACACTAAAACCACACGCATTTCTCCTAGAACGTCACGACTTCACGAGACATTGTCTACACACATAGATAAAAAGTTGGCTTCACTTTTGATGTTCGCGGCGCGCCGTCTTTCTTTTTTTCTTGGTCTGAGACTTATACATACCGAGTTTCTGAAGTACCTCGGAGTTGGTCCCGACTGAGTCGCTACGGGTAGTCATCAGTGACCCGAAAGTATGTCAACCAGTCCTACCAAGGGGTATCGTATACCCAGGGCCAACTGGGTTGCGAAGGTCAGATATTCAGGCGCTCCATGTAAAATACTGCTCTCCCCCGCCCCCAACATAGTTGGATAAAGGTTAGGCAGATGATGACATCGTATCACGACAGTTAGAAAATGTCCGAATTTGCTCCTGTCAGTGTCACGTAGGCCACTGGTCAGAATGATTGGACCAATAAAACAAAGGGTAACAGCCTAACACAAAGCCAAATGTACGCAGTAGGAGTACCAGCCACTAGCCACGTCGGCAATACCCCAACTTTTTTTTTTAATAACGTTGCCCCACACTAGGAATTTCTCCTGTATCGTGGGTGCGTTTACAAATAGAGTAAGATCCCAGAGCAATCAGACATAACTTATTTTCACACGGATGAAACCTGAAGTTTTCAGTAGCGTCTCGTGTGCCTTGAATACCTACGCGCTTTGTGGAACTTGCCGAGTGACACCTGGGCAGGTACCAGGTGAGAAAGGTGACTAAAAATAAGAACTATTTAACTTAAATTCACATGGCTGATTTTTATATATGTCATGTAGAATATTATTTTAAAGTAATATCATATAGTGTCAGACACTTTTGATGGACCAGAGTTTTTGTCAGACGCTTTTAAGCTTGGATTTTGAAGCGCCTGACCGATATAGCATGGCAATATCCCGATCAATTAGCTTTAAGTATTAAATCATATGGAGTTTAGTATTATTTAAAGCGTCTGTAAAGCAATACGGCCAACGGAAAGTGTCTGGGAGTAGAAAATATACGTAAAAAAACAGCTTGGAGAAAATACGTGAAGTATTTTCTCCAAGCTGTTTTTTACGTATATTTTAGGAATTATCCTTAAAAATAAGTCGCAAATACTCCCAGACACTTTCCGTCGGCCGTATTGCTTAACAGACGCTTTAAATAATACTAAACTCCTAATGATTTAATACTTAAAGCTAATTGATCGGGATATTGCCATGCTATATCGGTCAGGCGCTTCAAAAACCAAGCTTAAAAGCGTCTGACAAAAACTCTGGTCCATCAAAAGTGTCTGACACTATATGATATTACTTTAAAATAATATTCTACATGACATATATAAAAATCAGCCATGTGAATTTAAGTTAAATAGTTCTTATTTTTAGTCACCTTTCTCACCTGGTACCTGCCCAGGTGTCACTCGGCAAGTTCCACAAAGCGCGTAGGTATTCAAGGCACACGAGACGCTACTGAAAACTTCAGGTTTCATCCGTGTGAAAATAAGTTATGTCTGATTGCTCTTGGATCTTGGACTAAAACATTTAAAGTCACATACACAAATACCCAGACCCGAAACAACTATCTGTACAGATAGCGCGCGAGTTGAATGCAGAGCTTAGGAATGCGGTAGTGCGTGACAGCACTACCTGCATTACACTAGTGTGAATAGCACAGCACTACACTGCTCCCGCTCTTTACCTCAGACCCCGACTGCATTCAACTCGCGCGCTATCTGTACTTAGGTCATTCAAATATTTGTTCCGTGCGGGGAACGAACCCGCGACACGCGGCGCAGTCCAATCGCTCAGCCACTGCGCCAACCGTGTCGTCAAAACGTCCGAACTTGCTATGATAGATAAAGTACAATCATGAACACTTTCCATTGCAGCTTTAAGACTATGTTTTTTTTTTCGTTTATCCGTCTTTAAATGTTTTTTTAAATTTTCAAAATAAAAGACATTGACAAAGATAGTAAAGATCATACCATGTCCATAATATTGGTATGTCTGCGACGGGTTCAGACGGTAGCGGGGTCTGAGCTCAACGCGAGTTCTTATTATCTTCTGTTGACCCATTAATGCAACATTCTCATTTACTAAAGCTAAAGCATTAGGTTCTGATCGTTCGATCATCTGTAAGCTTCGTTTGCCAAGGTCGGTCATGGATGGAGGACCAATTATTGCATATCGACTCTCCTCCGTGAGTTCCGTGACTCAGAAAGCACGTTAAACCGTTGGAGGCCAACGCCTGCCGACCAGAGGCTGTCATCAGTAGAATTGTAGATCGTTGACGATGGTCATAAATGTCGTGTTTGGCCCGAAAGTAAACAACCAGACTTAACTAGGGGTATCGTATTATACCCAATAACTGGTATAATATGGTCTGTGGAGGTCAGATATACAGTCACTCCATGTAAAATGCAGGTCGTCAGCTGCAGTAGGTTACACTGCAAGCCGATGATGATGATGATTCTGCTAAGTGCATACTTAATTACTAAGCTAAGTGTATACATACACATTTGCTTGCGAGTGTACTAAACGCCGTCGCTTACTGCATTCTTCATTCAGTCTACACTCTTTATCACTTATTGTTTAAACCGCTCTTTATTTGGCCGTAAACTCATTAAGTTTCAAGGTGTCGCCGTCGCACCGCGTAATTGTGCTATTAAAATAATTTTCACATTAAAACGTACGAATCGGGTGTTACTTGCGTCAATCTACCGGTAAATGATGTACCTACTCGCGTTTTGTTGCTTTGTTATTGAATTTGGACCTCATTCTTCATACAACATAGCTGGTTTGCTATACCCAATTATCCATACCCTAGAACCCACAGCCATTCCCAGTAATAGTATTGACGTTGGCTTCCGATATGTAGTAGAAACAATGGTACTTATTGACTGCCTCAGTAGCTTCTTCAATTATATTCTAACCACTGGGATATAATCCTCCTTTATGTCGGAGTGTAATCTGGCATAATACGTGTCTGTTTTCAATTTCTGAAACGTCAATCTTCTTCTTCACTTTCCTGCTTTCAGTAATGGTTAACGAGTCTTTAAAACATTGCATCAGAATATGGAATTAATGCTCCAGTTGAATTTTTATGTCGGTAGGGTAACACGATACCCCATGGTAAGACTAGATGTCAGATTTCCAGTCTTCTAACTCCCCATAACAGTTGTGAATGGTCTTCATATGACAACGGCTTCCACGTGGTTTTGGTACGGAGGGTGGTGAATGATTCCCATCAGTGGACCCATTGCTCCATGCGTACAACTCTCTCTCTCTAGCGCGACTCTGAGTATGATGTTTTGGGTTCGATCCGGGGTTGGGCAAAGAAATTGGAATTTTTATCAAGAATAATTTCTCCGTTAGCAGTCACGGATTCTATTAGCAATGGACTTGCCCGCAGTTACATGGAATTTAAAAACATAACTGGCCAAATGAAGATAAATTGAGGAATGAGGTTATACGAGATCGTTGTGGTTTAAAAGAAGATGTAGTGACAAAAATTGAAAAGAATATTCTAAGGTGGTTTAGTCATGTGGAGAGGAGAGTGAAAGTCGATTAGCGAATGGTATAATTACATGGCAGATGTAAGTGGCAACGCCGGGAGGGGACGCCCTAGAAAGACACGTTCTTCACAAAGGGTAGGTGCGTAGTACTCGTCAGTTCGTAACCGGCGTGCGTATGACCAGATGTATGAATGTGGACGAGGCAAAAGGATTACCTAAGGTAGCAAGTGGCGTTCTGTGATTTCTGCCTTCCCATGGGAAAAGGGTGTGAGTTTATGTATACATGTGTGTAAACTATAGATATAACTATCCTTAGTTAGTCAAGTTCAGAATGTAATTCTCACAGCAGTCAGTCGTGAACTCGTGACAACTAATAATCGTGGCTCTGCTTTAAAGCCTTAAGAATAGTGTAGTTAATAATAGGTTTTAATGATTAGTGTTTAACATTTAAGATAATTGCTCACACTATTGCACACTATTGTATGCATTTCTTCTTCATTTTTCCTTAGGTCTGCTGACAGAAATTTCTTGAGAAATAGGTAAGCAGTACCTTTGTACTCATAAATTATTTTATGGTATTTTCTTGTGATGTCTATTGTGTGTAAGTACATAAATAGTAAAAAAAAAAACATTGCTTTAGCGAAGCGTTATAAACTGTTTCATTGTACTTACTTAAAGACTAAAGTATATTTAATTTTGCTTGCCACTTCAGCCAGTGTAGATAGTTGTTTCGGGTCTGGGTATTTGTGTATGTGAGTTTAAATGTTTGTGAACGCACCCACGATACCTACAGGAGAAATTCCTAGTGTGGGGCAAAGTTTAAAAAAAAAAAACCGGCCAAGTGCGAGTCGGACTCGCGCACCGAGGGTTCCGTAAAAAAAAAATATTATGTGATGTAACTAAAAATTTATGGTTTTCGTAATTATTCCTTTATCTATGCTATAAGACGTTGCTTCGTACCAAATTTCAAGATTCTGAGTTCACGGGAAGTACCCTGTAGGTTTTGATTCCCTTGCGAGTGTCGAAAATTTGCGGCATAAACGGGAGTATCTTGATGTAACTAAAAATTTATGGTTTTCGTAATTATTCCTTTATCTATGCTATAAGACGTTGCTTCGTACCAAATTTCAAGATTCTGAGTTCACGGGAAGTACCCTGTAGGTTTTGATTCCCTTGCGAGTGTCGAAAATTTGCGGCATAAACGGGAGTATCTTTTGATCGCGTTGACTTAGAAGTTTGATTTTTTCACAGCTCCAAGAGACCATAGACTTGAGTATTTGATATGAATTTCAGCTTGATACCTCCACGCGTTCCTGAGAAAAAAGGTCTTGACAGACAGACAGACGGACAACAAAGTGATCCTATAAGGGTTCCGTTTTTTCCTTTTGAGGTACGGAACCCTAAAAATGAAATGAAAATGAGTATATTAAATCAGATACTTTAAAGCGAATTGCCATAATCATAAACTAGGTGCCATAATCATAGCTTATATAACATCACGCCTGTAATCCCCGAAGTGTCAGGCAGAGATGTACCTAATAGAACATCCCCTGTTCGCTAGTTATACAACAACAACAAAACCGGGTATAAATCAGCACTCCATGACTGCCATGTATTATAATGATGTTGTCGAAATAAAAGAGACCTGTTTAGTTCCACGATTCGTATAATAATGACAATAATTAGTGTGTGCAGTTAGGTACATATATAAGACTAGCTTTTGCCCGCGACTTCGTTCTCGTGGAATAGTGACTTCCGGCAGATTTTTGGTTTATCTCGCGAAAAAAAAAAAACTATCCTATGTCCTTTCTCAAGTTCCAAACTATGTCTGTACCAAATTTCATCAAAAACCGTTCAGCCGTTTAGGCGTGAAAGAGTAACAGACAGACAGACAGACAGAGTTTCTTTCGCATTTATAATATTATAGTATGGATATGGATATATATATATATAGTATATTTAGTATATAATAATAAAGTATATATCTAATATATAAAATTCTCGTGTCACAGTTTTCGATGCCAAACTCCTCCGAAACGGCTTGACCGATTTTGATGAAATTTTTTGTGCGTATCGGGTATCTATGAGAATCGGCCAACATCTATTTTTCATCTTTTTTTTTTTTTTTCTGAAATTTTTTATATGGCAAAACAACGTTTGCCGGGGTCAGCTAGTAGTATATAGGTATAGTATGGAAGTATGGATTAGGCGAGCTGCACACTACACTGAGAAACTCCTGATGGAAATACCGAACAACACTTCGCCCACCAGGAATCGCCTCAGGCACGTATGCTAAGCACGTGCTTCCGACCACTAGGCCAACGCTGCAAATTGAAACTTCAGAACGGCAGACCGAGGCCGAGGGGCCGAAACAAGTCGAAACAAAATTAGAATGAAATATGTTTTTTTTTGTCATGTGATGTGATTCATTTTTATGGTTATCGAGCACTCTCAGCATCCACTCTAGAACACTCTCTAATATACTCCACTCTCTCATTTTTTTAGCGCTCTCGAATGCCATAACTACTAACTAACCAAACTCCGTAAATAGTCTTATACTTATATACTTACCCAAATACTTAGTTACTTTTTGTCTCAAAGTAACCAGATTCCTGACCAGCTTATGGATGTCGTTTTTTTGTAGATACCGAAAGGATAAAGTTATGCCTTCTTTAATATGTAACGTAATACTTAACTAAATTAAACCTCGCCTTAACGGTTTGTCTTGGTTTAATGTCTTCAAGAAAAGACCGTAATATTTAGTTTCATTTCACTAATACTGAACGTTATCATTTTAGCTGCGAATATCATCATCAGCCTATAAGAGAGTGATGGGCTTTAATCCACCAAACGGGCCCAGTGCTGGTTGGTACTACTTGTTAGATGTCACATGTCTTCGAATTTTTTGGTTCTAAGACATTCTGGTTTCCTTTTTCCTTCACCTTTTTGAGAACAGTGGTGATGAAATAATTACACAAAGGCACAGTTCGAACACAGGCAGACACATTGGTACTGCCTGCCTGGGTTCGAACCCACGACTTACTGTTCGTAAGTCGAGGCCGCCACCACGTAAAGTAACAAAAGAAAACATATAATACTCCTTGAATTGAGAACCTCCTCGTTAGTTTCAAAGTTTGAAAATGTTAAACGTGACTCTGGAAAACCGACAAAGACAAGGAAAGAGTTACATCACCATACGATTACGTCATACCGAATGTAAGTTCACATGAAACCACCACGACTTAGGAAACAAAAAAACAGCCTATTACCAAACATTGTATATAAAGTAGAACTCTACACGTTTTTAAAACTATGTTCAAGAAATTTTCCCACATGTACATATATATGAACTTACTTATATATATGTGTACGTTGGTACTTAGTTTTAATAGCCATTCAGTAATTACTTGTATCGCTTCAAGCAAAATCGCAAGCAATGTTGATTGTATATCATAAATAATGTTCATGCGGGTATTTTTGTATAGTATGTGGTCAGGGATGCGACTTGTATATGTATACACGTGTGTATTCATTTACCATGGAAATGCCACGAAACTGCTTTGCTGTCCAGGTTGATATTGACCCATTTATGAGGTCTCAAAGCGATGGAAACTTCCTAAATGTTTTGAAATCAGCTCAAGGGTAATGTATGTCCCTTCGGGGCCTCGGCACAAGGTCTAAAAAGGAACATGGGTGATTTTTCGTCAGTAGAAGTCTGATACTCCCTACGCCCAGAGCGGGAGGAGTAATTTGTTGATTTCCGACCCTTTAAAAATAAAAAAGGGTAATGTTATGTATGTTTTTGTTTTCCTACTAACTACTTACTGCCCGACATAACTATGGGAGTCGCGAAAAGCGACCTTAATCCACCTAAAAACGCATCGGTCAGGCACAATCAGCCTATTCTAATGTTCCCACTACTGAGACTGCCCTCCTCTCTATGATACATGAGTTATAGGTTATCCACCACTGAGGCCCGGTGGGGGGTTGGTAGATGTGTAACATCTATGTTTTACGCACCACCTCACGACTTCTTGAAGCCTCAAGAACACCTGGCTCCCGGCAGTGAACTGCAGTGTGTTTGGAAAGCCCTGAATCGATTGCGCACCCATGTGGGCCGCTGTAAACATAATCTGGCAAAGTGGGGTATTATTGATTCCTCCAACAACGAGTGCGAGTGCGGCACTCCGGGTCATACAATGCCCCACCTGCTAGAGTGTCTCAGATGTCCGTATACATGCACCCTTGACGACCTGAGAATGTGCAGCGCCTCTACCGCTGCGTGGCTACCAACTGGGCCCAAACCGTATAATATGGAAGTAGAATCGACACGAAAAGAAGAAGAATTCTATTATTTGAATTTTTAGTTCTAAGAAATGCTGGTTTCCTAACGATTGATCAATTTTTTTTTTCTATAAATGCAAACGATTATTGATCTCAAAATAACACTTGGCCACTAACACACACCTACATCCTTGAACGTAGGCTAGTCACATGAAAATATCTTAAGTACCCCGTATGATATACATAATCTACGTATATTTTTTTATGTACGCATACATGTTGTTTCCGGCATACCGGTGTTCTTGTCATGCGAACTTATGTTTGTTGAAGTACTAATTTATGTTCCTTTGTCTCTTTACATGTCACTTTTTAGTCTTTACTGATGTCACGCCATCCGTGTAGCGTAGCGATTAAAAAACTCGTTTTCCTGATCTGGTATTTGTTAAATTTTTGAGAAAATCATCATCTGCTTAGCAGAATTTTATATGAGGTCACTGCCTATCTGACCTCCAATTCATCATCAGTCTATTAATGTTCACACTGCAGGGACTCAGGCCTCCTCTCTAGGAGAGGAATGGGCTATAATCAACCACGCGTTTCCAATGCAGGTTGCCCAAGTAGCACGTTAGTGTATTTTGGAACTTATTCTGCAACTGTAGGTAGCATTTAAGTGGTGCAAGAGTGTACGGTATTACTTATAGATGCAAACAGCGCTCGAATTTGCATATGAGTAACTCTTATCACTAACAGTTGCTTTTGAGTGATTTTTCTTCCTGCTTTATAACTTATGGTGGCACTAGGCCGAATTTATTAGTTATAGACGCATATAGGTTTCAATTTTCAATCTTTTAGAACTCAAAGAAGCTTAAGACATCTTAAAATCTCCCATTAAGAACCGTACATTAATAGGTGGTAATTTTTCCTTATTTGGCACCTTTAGTACTAAATAAGTAGTATATGTAAGTTACTTATCACCTGTAGTGGCTCACGAGTTATTATTGCAGCTCATTTGGAACCTAGTGTAATTTGCCTTTGTAAGGTCTAATATACTCTAATATGCCACTGTAACGCGTAGATCGGTTCCAAAAGATGGTTCTTGAAAACCTTAAGCAACAATTTTCTCTCATTTAGAACCAATTAAGATCTTACAGTTCTAACACTATCGCAGGTTCCGTACATATTAATAAATTTAAATAGAGTATGATTTGTATTTAAGTCAATTTCCTACATTTTAGGTACTTAATTGAATAGTTTATGAAACAGCTATGAAATCACTAGTTCACTTTGTATTTTTTTTAATCTACTTACGTTATACACGGTGTAAATCACAGATTGGTAGGCAAGGCATGACCAGCTACCCTTCTGAATGTCTCTTGTATAAATTAAAAATGAAAATTTGCAAACTATCAGTAGGAAATCAGGCATCGAAATAAAAGTCGAGGATTCCAGCCAACATTTACAATTAAATTAAATTTTACTTTATTTACCTTCCTAAATGGGTTTTGTACCCGTCTTGAGGATCCCCAATTCAACGCAAAGGCAACGAGACCTGTTAAGTGAAAATAATCACTACTAGGTACTAATAAGGGATTTTTGGACCCAGGAGCTCTATTATGGTAACAAATGAGTGTAAAAATGACCTGCAAGTTCTATTTCAAATCGCCATTTTTAAAAATGGAGTCCTTGAAAAGTATCTTGTTGAATGGTATTTTATTACAATAACATACAATAAAATGAGTTTTGATAACTGTTTCTGATGTAGTTTGACATTATACTTTTTGTTAAACCATAATGTTAGGTTTTTAACAACCAAATTTTTATGAAGTATTATCTTATTTATTTGATCACCGCATATTTTTTGCTAATTCTTGATTAGATCGAAGGCGCATCAAAATTTACTTAGTAAATATACCATGGTTTCACAATAAAAAACCATTTGCAAGGGCTCATGATGGTTATCCTGCGTTAAATACATAATTTTTGAATACTCGCAAAATAGATCACAAATAAAAGCAGCCATAACACAAAGCCGTTGTTGTTTATCTCCACCGAAAATAAGAACTTGTTAGGATCTTATTTGTCACTCAACGAATGAACTGTATCGCTTTATCGTTCAATCATTCATTTACGGCGCACATTTGCACCGCTAGTTCCTAGTGCCACTCAGGGTAACAATTCGAACTCTTATGCATCGCTTTTGCATCTATAAATAAGTTGCAATTTTTCTCCCTTTGGTAACATACAGGTTGCTTATCGGTTCTAACCACCTTTATAGAACTTAATTACGGTGGATTTTATTACTAAAGTTTCCAAAAATATTCTATATGCAAGCCTTTTGTCGCAAAATGTGTTACTTGGGTGGTAGATGTCACATGTCTTCAATGTTTTGGTTCTTTATAGACTTCCTCATGTAATTTTCCTCCACCGTTTTGAGAGCAGTGGTGATGTAATAAATTTCACAAAGTGATGCGCCTGCGTGGGTTCGAACCCACAACTTACTATTGGTAAATCGGGCCGCAACCACTGGGCCACCACAGCTCTAAGACCCAATTAGTATTGGGAAGGTGCTTTTCGAGTTACGGAGGACATTTTATGTAATGGGTGGCCATCCACCCTGAAGATCGACCCAAGCGGCTGTTATTATCCTTTTACTATATTTTGGTACAGATCTGAGTAAAGTAATCTGATAACAGAATGTTCTCGGATAATTACGATGTTTAGGAACTATTATCAGATATCGTCTTTCTATGTTATAGTATCGCAGTAGTATCGTAACAGTGGTGTTTTAGCTAGAAAGCGTCCTCCATCATAGCCACACACAACACTTTGCTTTGCAATAAGTTGTAGTGATTCTTATTATACTATTTCGTTACCTTTTTTTTTGTCTGTTACATAGCTGAGATTTCCTAAACTAAAAAATTGGATTTTGATACACTTTTACTCCATGTTTTCGGGCATCAATTTGATTCGATAAGGTAACACAAAAACATTTTCTATGGCCGTAAAAGCATATGCAAAACCACCATGCGCTCTCTAACCTGAATTGGAACAAGCAACAAAAAAAAATACACAAAAAAGTGAAAAATAAACTTTAAAAGAAAAACCAGTCTCTGAAGTCGGTGACTTTTGTTTGTTTGATTTCATTTTTTGCCACCGACTTCAGAGACTGGTTTTTCTTCTAAAGTTTATTTTTCACTTTTTTGTGTTTTTTTTTTGAAGTCGGTTTTATTTTTTGTTAAAAAGTTTTTATTTTTCACTTTTTAGTGGTTCACATGTTCATGGGTCAATGTGGACAATGTAGTTTTTTTTGAGTTTTGTTGATTTTTCAAAAACCGCTTGTCCGATTTCGAAAATATGGGATCATTTTTTTCCTTTCCAACAAAGAAAGAATTTTTCAAATCGGTTAGCAAGTGACGGAGTTATGCCCGAACAAACATAAAAAAAAAAAATACTAACATCCGAATTGAGAACCTTTTTCTTTTTTTAGAAGTCGGTTAAAAAACAATATTGCCTTCATTCCATTCGGAGGCAAGTGGCAACGTAGTTCAATAGTCACATAGCTCGCACGAGTACCACCGAAGGTCTCCCCGAAAGGGAACTTTCGCTTCCTCGCCCTGACAGAACTACTCAGTACAGCACTTGTTGGACTAGTTTCTTGGACTAAAGACAGGTACGCATTGAGGATTCGTTCGCTTTCGTTATGGCTCGTTCCTCATTCGGATCCGTTTTGCTTTTGACAATTATTTTTATTAGATTTTATTTATCTCGCACTGTTTGTACAAATGTATGTTAGTTGTCCGCTTCATTTGCGAACCATTTATCTGAATGAGCTGTAATTTCTGAATTTCCCATACCTTTAGTTCTGGTGACAATATATTTTTAGTTTTTTTATACGTGTCATTTATAATTATGATATCTGATGTTATATATTATTTATGAGTTCTGGTCATGGAACATGGTATGCACCATGTTCCCTTCAGTCCCACACGATGCATCTGCATGCAAGTAAGAAACGACGATATAAATATAATAAATAAATATAATATACTAGCTGATGCCCGCGGCTTCACCCGCGTGGTTGTCGTTCAAATTATATACTAAAACCTTCCTCTTGAATCACTCTATCTATTAAAAAAACCGCATCAAAATCCGTTGCGTAGTTTAAACAAACAAACGGACAAAAAAGCGACTTTGTTTTATACTATGTAAGGACACGGATATTTAATCAATATTGTCAAAACTAATATCGATCAAAGTGAAGTCTCCCATAATGTTTTACTAACACTCAAATTCGTTTAACCTTCAGTTACTCAGATAAATCAATATTTTCTTTACCAACATCTTCAAATACGAGTATAAAAATAAAATTAGGATACCTAATAAAATTCTGTTGAAGGTAGCTCTTAAAATAAATCTGCGGTATTCACTTCAGTGTGTGCTCACCCCAACATCTGCAAGGTGCTTGAATGATACAAGAAACCGGTTCAAGATATAGTTTACCGGTCACAGAATACTTAATCGTACAATAGTTATGCAAAATGCACATAATAATACACGTAATGACTATAATTTATTGTTAATTGCTATCGCTATTAAAAACAAACCGGTTACTTTCCGATTCTTTAGCGGTGTGCGAGTGAAATGCAGTTATAGACTTATAGTACTATTTCGATTGATGTACGGCGTCACAGCCTACGAACATTAAGTGTGTCGCGTAGAGAACGAGTGGTGAGACTGACGGAAAACAGATCAAACTAGTGGACTGTGTCCGTGGCGGGAACGATAGTTTAATATAGTACACCTCTTGCGTTATGAGGGCTCCTGGTACCGTGCACTAGTCTCGCGTGAGCGTTCATCCTCTTGTAAATAGCTAGCGGAGATAGTTCACTGTTACTACTGTTAGTTAAAACTATTTTCAACCAACTTCCAAAAAGGAGGAGGTTCTCAATTCGTGTTTTTTCCGGATATCTATTATTTTTGTATTCGAAAGAGTATACTCCCGACGTAGTCCCATTGTCACCAAGTCAGGATCTGATGATGGGATCCCAGAGAAATCTTCAACACTTGTTAAGTTTTCCATATATTTTATTAACAAAAAACATACATAGGTACAGGTTAAAATACATAACCCTTCTTTTGAGCTTCGCCGCAGTTAGGGTAAAAAAATGTATGTTCTGGTCTTCTGGACTACTTAAAAACTCACGGCTAAAGTGAATAGTTACTTTGTGACTTTTCTCAAATCAGAAACCGGCTGTTAAGTATTTGAGTAGTAGGCTATCAAAAGCCACTTAGGAAGTTAGGATTATCGAGCTTTACACGGAAACTGAATTAACTGTTATAGGTAGTTTATAGTTAGTTATGTAGAAGAAAGTCCCATGTCAAAATCTTTTAAATGTGTTTCTTTCCTTAATGATAAGATGATAATCCTTAATGATAAGACTATGGTCTTATGCAAATAATAAAGGAAATCTTTTCTTATACACTACCCAGTGTATAAAAATAATCGCAAAAAGTTAAAAATATTATTTAAATGCGTGGACTGTTTCCGAAATAAGGAAAAAAATTGATTAGCCGTGAACCAAAAACGTGATGCATCAAATTAATAGTTTGCTTAAGTTATTAACTACAAATTGAAGGTTGTAAATTATACAAATAAGATATTTAGAGATCTTGACCTTCCACAACCTACTAAACATACATTATTTGAACATCCAGATACCGTAATTCATTCGTGATTTATTTTTGGACTTTCAAAAACAGCAGTAGAATCCCTATTAACCGGATCAATTAAAACCAGGGTTATTCGGTAGGGATAATCGAAAATCCGGATAAACGATTTCTAAGTAAAATCAAACAATATGAATATCTTTTTTTAATATAAAAGGGTATAAAAGGATATAATAATACGGTAATTAGAGTCGTCCGAGACTTACCAAGAGGTCAGATAGGCAGTCGCTCCTTAGAAAATACTTACTGGTATGCAGTGTTCAGCATCCGGTTAGACCGGAAGTCGACCCCAACGTGATGAATATCTAATTTGCCAACGAGAATCGTTAACACTTTTCCTCATCTTATTAGATTTTCGAAAAAACCTATTTTAGACATATAGAAAATCGGTCATTTACTTCAAGGTTAATTATTGTGTTTTATAACTGTATTTTAATAACAAGTTATGTGTTATATAATAGGTGCATACTATATAGATTTCCTTGTACCTAGATTACCTATGGTTGATACGTAATCAGAGGCTTCTATAATTTCTTGTGGTTTCCCGTAGTACCTATACGATTTCTAACTGCTTAGAATTAATAATTACTTTACCTACTTGCTTCTGCTGATCAGGTTATTAAGAGGATAATCACGTCAGCCTTTTATTCCACACTGCTGGGCCATTACCTGATTTCAAACAGAGGAGGCGATTACCGACTTATATTAAAAGCACGATAAGCTGTTGTTCCCGGCTGCCGTTTATATGCCGTATATAGATCTTTGGCAGTCGTTACAGGTAGTCAGTGACCTGAAAGTCTGATAACCAGCCTTACCAGTGCGTAATACTCAGATAGGCAGTCGCTTCATGTATAATACTGGTATTCAGCTGCACCCGGTTAAATTGGAAGCTGACCCCAACATAGTTGGGAAAAGGATAATGATTAAAAGTGAATTTCAGTGAATAGCCGTCAATCAAAATATTATAAAATTTTATCCTTTGCGAAAAAAGTGTTCTAAGAGCAAGTGTACCGAGTTTCCTCCGTGCCTCGGAAAGCACGTTAAGCTGTTGGTCCCGGCTGCCATATATATTGATCTTTGGCAGTCGTTACAGGTAGTCAGTCCTGAAATTCTGACATCCAGTCTTACCAAAGGGTATTGTATTACCTAGTATGAACTGGGTTGTGGACGTCAGACAGGCAGTCGCTCCATGTAAAATACTGGTATTCAGTTGCATCCGGTTAGACTGGAAGCCGACCCCAATATAGTTGGGAAAAAGGCTAGGCAGATGATGATGAAAAAAGTGTTCTAAGAAAAGAGCGTTAGGTCCGATTTTGACCACACACGTCATAAGATTACTCGGCCTACGAATGTTTGACCTTCCGCTTCAACGCAATTAGGGACATATTCGTGTAGCATTTAGAGTACATAATATATCGTTAAAACCATCTGAGTCACGAATTATCATACCATGTTAGTCCTACCATAAAAGTACCCAGTAAACACATAATTGGTGCCGTACCCATAAAACAGAAACATTAGTGGTTTTTGAGTAACGCGGTTGTAAACATACACAATAAACAAAGTGACGCTCTATTGTTAATATGATAAATTATGTATATATTTATATATACTATGTATGTAGGTAGGTTAGTATGTTATTAACGTCATATTTATTATTTTACTTTTTCGTTTCGCCCTTGTTGGTGGTGGTGCGTGGTGGATTATAGCGATCCCTCTTCTAGAGAGGAGGCCTATGTCCCTGCAGTGGGAACATTATACGCTCATGATGATGATCAAACTTCTTCCTAACGATCACGTGAAACTCGTGAAAGTCGTTGACGTAAAGCTCCAGTACCTGGTATTGGTAAGATTCCAGCAATAGTAGTTTATGCGACTGTGCATGAAGAGCATTACAACACAAGTGTGGGTTTAAGAAACGAGCCGAAGGCGAGTTTCTTAATAGCATCACACGAGTGCTGTAATGCCTAATTATGTATAGTTGCATAAACTACTATTGCTGGAATTTTACCAATGCCAGGTACTGGTGCTTTACGTCAACGACTTTTCAAGTAATAGTTAGTAAATTATACAGGTTTACATTTCTTTGTTGTCTCCAAGACTTTTTTTTAAAGCTTCAAGAAATTTAATATGAAGTGATCTTCTCCAGCTTTGTACAGTCGAACAAGCTAATAAGTACCAACTAACTTGCATTTACTTTTAAGATTATACAGATAAAGGTACATTTAGAAACCGATGTGAATAATGATACAGTTGACATCAGTCCGAAGAAGAGAAACGCTTTATAAAACAAAATTGCAATGAATATTTTCAGTATATTGGAATTTTAAAGATCTCTACCTGTATTCTTATTATTCGTTTGTTCGACTGTACCTTCATTTAACGAGTTAACTACCAGTATGTAAATGACTGGTTTCAAAGAAATTCCTCAGCACATCCTGCTCAACAATAATTGCGGGAGGAAGGACATTCTTTCTTTCTTTCATATCTTGCCAATAATTATTTGCCCTTGTGTAGTACGCAAGGCTGTTATTAACAACAAGTTACGGATTTAAATCGTCACACTTTTAAGTCTCTTTGTGCGAGCGCAAACAACTGAGCGGTTATTTGTTCACGGTTACTTAAAATCTCGCTTTGTTGATGAGGTCCCGGGATCGATTTCCGAGTAAGGCAAATTGTAATTGGGTTCTTCGATCCGGAAATTTTCAGTTGCAGCCACTGAGTCTGGATTTATTTATTTAATTATGGTCAACCAACAAAGCATACCTACACCAAAATACATTAATATTGAAGTACTCATATTACAATGACATATAGTGTAGCCTTAATTAAAGGCTGCCACGGCATGCATTAAACATAGGAGTAGACATTCAATTACAGATTATTTAGTATATATTATATACCGTTAATTGTTGCAAATATCAGACATACAAATACGAATTAAACAATTATTAATTAAGGAAAAAAACAAAGGCTTGCACTCCGGGAGTGCTGGCAGAAGTGCAGTGGCCTGTTTAATGGCAATAGGCTCGCTCCTTACGACATGGGACTTATACATTACCTACTGTCGAAATGTGATGAAGGTTCTCATATCATCATCATCATTCTCCTGCCCTTATACTTACCAATTAAATCTGGGGTCATCGCAGCATGTTTTCTTCTTCTCGTCATCATGGTTGATAGACGTTTTGCTTCGATACACTTCCGGAAAAGAATCATTGAATTGTTTCTGCATTTCCTATCTTACTGTTTTTTTGTAATGTTTTGTGGCGAATTAAAGTTCAGTCAAGTGATACTTGTAATCTTTTCAAGCATGTAATCAAATGGAAGGGAAACGCGAGTGGTCTTTTCTCCATACAAACGCTCTCGCCTGTTTTCTTTTTGGTTAATGACCCTAGAGCAATGGTTTTTTACAGAATAATAAATATTAACTATTTCTATGCCCCTATGTTTTCCTTTTTGGTGATAAATTATTTTTATAAGCACTAGAACCCTCAAAAAATGCTCAAAATTGCTTGTTTAGATCGCTGTTAACAGAGTCCTAGTGTACAAATTTGACAACTAATAACGAAAAAAGAAAAACAGCGGCGTAGTATATAACCTCCTTATTCATTGTCTAAAATATCTTTTAAATTGGTTCAATATTGGAGGAGGAAACAGGCGAGAGCCAAACCTCGAATTCTAACTTTTTTCTACAGTTGTCCTTATCGCACGAATTTGAGGGCAGGAGGACGGAGAGAGACAGCGATAGTAGAAAGAGACAGCACTCGCGTTTCCTCTTATTGTGTGCTATTGTGATTGAACTTGCTAACTGCGAACTTTGTGTTGATTGCAATGCGATTTACTAGGTAAGTACTCTTTTATTGTAAGATTTTTACTTAGCACGTTAGAGCGTTTAAAAAGAAAGCAATTTTATGTAGCACAGTACTTGATTGAATTGTGTTAGATTAAGACTTGGGCTTATTGGACTTGTATGTCGTCGGTGCTAAATATTTTTTTCTTCTGTTTATTTGAAGGTATCTTTAGGTAAAATAGAAAAAAAACCCCTGACATTTAATGTATCAGGTTCAGTAGGTACATGACTGCTTGATAAAATTTGTGTTTGTATCACTTTACTAAAGGGCAGTGTAAATTTTTGCGAATTTTAGTTTAAAAAGTTTGCTAAGCGAGAGGAGCTCTTAGAAAATAACAGAGACTCAGGTTGATTTTCTGGCGAATTGAAGATTCTGGTACCTACCAGCGTGCGTAATGTTATAAAAACATCATCAATCTACCAAACGAGGTGATAACTGATAACCACGCAGGATATTACCTCGAAATAACTTTTTGCTGTAAATATAAAATAATACGGGTGGCACATATAATTATGTACACTTATACGGGTTGGTGTGATTATGATTAATGTATTTTCACACCACCTGCTCGAAAATATCAAATTATATGTCAAGCAACCTTAACCTAAAGTGAGTCATTAGTGGCCGGGGGAACAGCCGGTCAATAATGTTGTACTGGATTTCATTATGACCCACTGGTCAATAATGTGATTTGAATTTGGAATCTCACATGCTCAGTTAAATTGGCAGTATAGTAGGTACTATAGTGCGCGCGGAACTAGTGGGCCGCGCCTTAGGCATGTTTTTGTTTTTTATTTGTATTCTTTTCAATAAATTGAACAATTATTATTGTTTACGATATCTCGAGATTGATGGTCATCACTGTCTAATTATAGTCTCCTGTGCATTGCGAGCTGTAGGCAACCCACTCCTTCACCCCTGTCGCCGCTTAAGGCGCGGCCAACTAGTTCCGCGCGCACTATATCAAACACCCTTTGGTGCCAGAAAGAGGAAAGCTATTCTCGATACCCTTACTACGCGTGGATGATATTCTCGATGTCCTACAAAATCATAACGACTGCTTCTTCATATCGTTGCCATGTTTTGGAAGACATAATATTGTAAGAATAATTAGATAACTACGAACCATTTTTTAAAAGGAATGGAATAACATTAAAACTGGCATTAATAATAACAAATACCGTACCGCGCCGTAATACCGTAATAGTAATTGGCTGTAACATTAGTTAATTTATTTTAAGTAAACTGCGCTAAGATAATATTGCTGTGGAATTTGTGAATAAATAAATAAATAATAAAACCTATCTATACTACAGTCGATTTATCACATTTTATCAATAAAAAAATTAAGTTCAAAAATCTAAAACCCGACTACTAACAAAATCGCGGTCTTAAAAGTAGAAAACAAGAAAATAATTCTTGTCTGATATTCTTCGTAGTCGCATGCCACTGATACCTGATGCTCCTTCATGGCGTTCTCATTGATAGAAGGTGGCATGCGACTACGAAGAATATCAGACAAGAATTATTTTCTTGTTTTCTACTTTTAAGACCGCGATTTTGTTAGTAGTCGGGTTTTAGATTTTTGAACTTAATTTTTTTATTTGAATTTTATTTTTGTGTGTACTTAAACTATAATATATAATACATATTTGTAATGTGCTCGCCAAGACCTTTCATTTGATACCAAACTTGCTATGGTTATCTCAATTTAATATTTTTTGAGGTAAGTTTTTGACATTAAAATTCCGTCATAAAAAGAATTTATAAAATTTATATAGCCTATGTCACCCGGGCTATTCTTACGAATCTATTGACACCAAATTTATTAAAATCCGTTCAGTAGATTAGGCGCTACGGTGGAACATACATACATACATACATACATAGACTGCCAAAATCATTACCCTTCCTTTTGGCTTCGCCGTAGTCGGGTAAAAATACTATAATTTCACGAGCGTCTCCAAATTCAAAATGCATACAGCCAATCATCCAAAACCATTCTACCATTTCTTTCTTATAGGTACTTAATTATTTCTATTTCATTATTTCTAATATGTTAATCTTACTTTCTTACTGTTTGTTTATTTAATAAATACTTTGTTTTTCGTACTACCTATGGCTATTATTTTCTCACAGTAGGTGTAAAAAGTAGAGTATCCTCCTCTGGGCTAAAGGTGTCTTTGCCTTGGGCTAGCTTGAATCCCTCGCTGCATTCAGGATTCTTGTATTAACTCCCTCGCTTCGCTCGTGAGTTAAACTCTTAACTCCCTCCCTACGCTCGGGAGTTACTTCCCGAATCCTTCATTGCGCTCGAGATTCAATATGACGCCCGTGACATAAGACACAACTTTAGCCCCTTGGTGCATAATCTACTATTATTCGCTTGGTTAGACTATTAATGAGAGGTCAAGTGTCAAATAATACTATTACAATAATTACTGGTTTGAATTTATTACTTTGAATATTGATCCTGTTTTGAAGTGGCATTTTCTGTCGTATCTAAGACATAAACACCATCCATACGATACGAGGGGGAAAGGAGTGGGACACACTGATACACAAACGGTTACAATAGCTCAAATTACATAGCAAGTGGTACCTAACTGTTTATGCGTTGATCCCTTCCGCCGACATGTTATTTTCTTGTTAAATGTTTAAAAAAAATAAAAAAAGATAACATGACCAAAAAGAATACCTAAGAATACCTACCTAGTTACTTACGTCATTAGGGTGAAAACTGGCAGTGAGTACTTATAATATAAATTTTACGTTTTTCCTAAATCATAGTAATATGGCATGGCATTACTATGATTTAGGTAAAACGAAAAAAAAAACTACTAACAAAACGGTAATTTAGGAACAGTCACATGTGGCTGTGGCGCCGGTGAACTCGGTCGTACTTATTCTTAAATTAGACCCGACCTTTGTTATGCTTAAAAACATTACACTGTAGTCTCAATCAAGTCTTTAGCAATCGGTCACTGAACTCGAAGTAAACTCAATGAAACTGGGAAATGGTTCATTATTCACAGACAGCAAAGCAATTCGAGTAAATAAATAAATAATGATCTTTCGTGGTTTAGCGGGTAACCAAAGAAACCATATCAGAGGCCCTTTTTTTGGGGATTGAGAAATCATCAAATAACCCTTTCCGCTCCCATGTTCCTTCTTAGCCCTTGTGCCGAGGCCGCGGTATCTCTTTCGAACAACCGCAGCCCCAACGAGATGTCATTTTTTTTTGTTGGGTGGAAAATCATCGAATAACCCCCCCCCCCCCCCCCCCCCCCCGCTCTTGAGCTGAGCGAAGGGGAGTGTCAGACTTCTACTGACTAAAAACCAAACCCATGTTCCTTCTTCGCCCTTGTGTCGGAGCCGCGTTATCCTTTCGATAATCCACAGCCCCGACGGGAACCACAGCCCCGACGGGATGTCAGAGGCCCGACGGGATGTCAGAGGCCCGACGGGATGTCAGAGGCCCATAAGGCGGTTTAGAAACTCGGACAGAGCCGAGACCTTACCACACGATAAAAAGAAGAAGACCAGCGGGTACTAAGTATCTTGTTTTAACATTTTCAGCGCCAGTCACGTATAGACGACAAGCCGAACAAGCAAAAAAGTGCCTTAAGTCTGTCGACTTAAGGTACTTTTTGGCTTGTCTTACTTGACTGTGGCGGTCAAAAGTTATCATCAAATATCCTGTGGCAATCACACCACGCCTGAAGTTCCCGAAGTGTTAGGCGGAGGTGTACCTAATCGCTCCTGTTATGTTAGTCCCATGTAATAGGGGTCGAGCCTATTGCCATCTAACGGGCACAACTCCGTGGCTGTTACTGGGAAATTCCTGATGGGGAAACCCAATAGGTGACCTTTTGCCCGGCCCGGGAATCAAACCAGGACCTCATGCTCAGCAGTTTTGTGCTTGCGATGACTAGACCATAATTATGAGGCAGTCCAAAGAGTGTGCCAAATTCATATTATTTTCATTCTTTCTTTAGATTTTGAGCAAACAATATTACTACTACTACAATAGCTACACCTACAATAGTAGCTAAGTTATTAATACCAATCTTATGTAACCTTTTAATATTCTCTTTAAATAATCTACTTCCTCAATCAAGTTCGGTAGTGTACCTTATTTTTTTTTCACAATTATGGAACGTTACGCAGCCTAGCCGTCTAGCGTCTTCAAGGCGACTTTTTGTCGCAATCGATTATTTTAATAAACGTTTTGTGTCGCATTGTCGGATGACTGAGGAGATCCAAGGGCTGGGTACTGGACCACGACCGCTTGCGTATTTGTTATATAGGCTGTGCCTACGTGATCGAGATCAGAGGAGCAGTTCTGATGTTTTTTTTTTTTGTTTTTTAAGAACTATTGCATTGTTTTAGCATTTGTTAAAGAGTTGAGGTGGTGAGGTGTCCCGTCGGTGCTGCGGGTTGTTCAAAAGAGATACCGCGGCCTCGACACAAAGGGCTAAGAAGGAACATGGGTGGATTGTCTGGGATTCATTTGATGATTTCCCCCTAAACCAAAAAAAAAAAAATGGTCATGAGTGGCCCCAGCCGTGGGCTTTGGTAACTTGTGTCCGACTCGTAAGTGACCAACCTGATCAGATCATGGACTGTAGCTTTGTTTTTATTTATACGTAAAGGAGTGATGAAGTCGGCCGAAATTTGAAAAGTTTAGACATCTGCATTGCAGTCCTCCCACGGAGTGAAACTAGGCTTGCATCCCAGCAGTGACGACTGTTTTTTAAATCTTTACTAAGTAACTAGCTGCTGCCCGCGACGTCGTCTGCGTGAACGCTATACAGCACCAAAAATACCTTTCCATTTACCCGTTTCTTCTTTACATTTTATATCTACAGAAAGTGCAGTAACAGAGGGAGACTGTCTTTTGTAAAATTGACCTTCAAAAAGTGTTGATTTTCAGCCTGCTTTAGTCATAAGTTGTGACTGAAGCAGATGGAGAAAAAAATGAATTAGGAATACAGAATGGGGTAAAAATACATACTTATAGGACTTCTCGATAAACCATAGTAGTGGTTTGGCTCTCCGCAGTCAAAATGTAAAGAGAGTCAGGACTGGTGACGCGGGAGCAAGCGAAGTACAATTTATTGCCCGTGTGAGAAGCAGTTCATCTAGAGGTCGGTTCGCAGATAGGTTCCGAAGAAGCATAATCGGGACACCGACCTTCAGCTTGTTGGTATGCGTTGGAGGTCCACTTGCTGACAGGGAGCTCAGAAATTCCACGGGATAATGTGTGGCGTCATCTTGCTCGACCACAATGTCTATGAAGGTGTAGTCCACTTAATTCCGTTCAATTTCCGAGAGAATGCATTCGTTAATTGCTGCAGCCTGATCATTTTTGGGCGTCAAAATAGCCCGCTCACACACCCAACAATTATGTTGGTGCGGTATAAAGAAATGTCTTATAACAATATATAACATGCATAGTACCGAATCATTGAGAGATGTCTTCAAAACGGAGGGTTTTCTGACACTGACTGCTATTTACATACTCGAATTATGTCTATTTGTTAAAAACAATATGCAATATTTTAATTTAAAATCAAATTCTAAAAGAATCATTCGAAAACAATATAAGTATGACATTAATTTACCAGTTATCAACAATATGATGTATTATAAAAGTACCTATGTTACGGCTATTCGTGTGTATAATCATTTACCGCCGGCAAATAAGCAATTAAATGGAACAATGTTTAAAAATAAATTGAAGAAAATGTTAATTAATAATGTATTTTATAATCTGCACGAGTTTTTTGATAAAAAAAATTATTTGTGAGAACCTTACTTAAAATCACTATTGCATATCCGACTTGGGTAGACTGTTGAAACCAAAAATGTAATGTTTACTAATAAGAACTTAATGTACACAGTTACGCAATAAATATATCTTTATCTTTATCTTTATACGACTGATGTCCCCGTACACACAGCGAATGGGTTCTTCTTAGATGGATACAACTATAATGAGAGATTCTGGAAGCACCACCTGTCCACCTCTCTCCTGTGGTAGAGTGCCTTCGCCAAGACTTAGAAAGACATCGAAGAATTCTTGAGCACGTGCATTGCCGCCGAGCCGAGCTCTCATATTAAGAGGAAACGTGAGTGGTCTTTTCTCCATACAAACGCTCTCGCCTGTTTTCTTTTTGGTTAATGACCCTAGAGCAATGGTTTTTTACAGAATAATAAATATTAACTATTTCTATGCCCCTATGTTTTCTTTTTTGGTGATAAATTATTTTTATAAGCACTAGAACCCTCAAAAAATGCTCAAAATTGCTTGTTTAGATCGCTGTTATCAGAGTCCTAGTGTACAAATTTGATAACTATTAACGAAAAAAGAAAAACATAGCGGCGTAGTATATAACCTCCTTATTCATTGTCTAAAATATCTTTTAAATTGGTTCAATATTGGAGGAGGAAATAGGCGAGAGCCAAACCTCGAATTCTAACTTTTTTCTATAGTTGTCCTTATCGCACGAATTTGAGGACAGGGGGACGGAGAGAGACAGCGATAGTAGAAAGAGACAGCACTCGCGTTTCCTCTTAATGGTCAAGCGCAGAGTGCGATCTCGTGATCACAACGAAGATCGTTTCAATGAAGCATTCACCTCGTCAGCCCTCAATCCCCGCGTCACCACGGGAAGCGTTTGTCGGAAATCGCCACTGAACAGAACTGTGACACCACCCATCAAATGTTCGTTCCTGCGGATGTCCTGCAGGGTTCTGTCCACGGCCTCAACTGCCTTCCTATTGGCCATCGTACACTCATCCCATACGATCAGTGAGCAATCCTTGAGCACGGGTGCCTTAACACTGTTACGTGACGCACCACAAACAGGCGTTTCGGCACTCTCTAAATCGATAGGAATTTTAAACATGGCATGTGCTGTCTTGCCACCCGGAAGCAGTGTGGCAGCGATTCCCGACGACACTACAGCAATGGCAATTTTGCCTTGCCTCCTGACCTCTGCAAGTATGCCAGTTGTAACAAATGTTTTTTTCTGTTCCACCAGGAGCATCCAAGAAAAACATTTTACCCTGGTTTTGCCCAACGCTTTCAAGGACGGTGTCATAAATTTGTTTTCGCTCTGAAGAGAACAAAGCGACATGGTCATTTCGTATGGTAGTCATTACACCCGGATCGTAAAATGCCTCAGCGTTTTACTCCTGATTTGCGCGGTCTTGATGCGGTGATGTTTTGGGAGCTGGTAACCCATATTCGATCAGTGGATTGCCGCCGATAGAAATGACCACGTGTTGAAGTGAACTGCGACAGGTGTTCAGCACGCGTTCATCAGTTACTTCGACTTCGTCTCTAGTAGCACGCCTTAAAAGCTCGGAGAATATCTTCAGACAGATGATGGCGATACTTCTCCCACAATGCTACCGGGTTTGCGACTCCACAAAACACCAAGATGACGGCAAACAGATGACGCATGCGGCTGGGACTGTTACTGACGCTCGCCTCCGCGAAGGTGTCATCCCAGTTTTGGTCACCGTCGAGAAGGTGACTTCGAGGCTGCGCGGTTAGTGAGATACTCCACTTCCTCAGAAAGGCGAAAGACGTTGGGCCTCAGACCGTGTGAAGTAACAACCGCAGAAAATAGCATTCACCATTATTCAGGTGCACGGTATAAACTCTACCCAATGCGGTATCCTTGAAAATTCCCGGAAAACCTTCCACAGCACGTCCTCGTCGATGTCGGTTAAATACACCCCTTTTTTCTTGAACTGCCTCGTTGGTCCAGTGGTCGTAAGCGCGACTGCTGTGTATGAGGTCCTGGGTTCGATTCCCGGGTCGGACAAAAATGCTATTGGGTTTTTCATTAGAAATTTCCCAATAGTAGGCCGGAGTTTGGAAGTTGGCGGTATAGTACCCCCGTGCCTCGGAAAGCACGTTAAGCCGTTGGTCCTGCGCCTGATCTCTCCGGTCTCGTCGGATTGCCGTCCCATCGGACTATGAGAGGAAAGGAACAGAGAGTGCACCTGTGCCTGCGCACACACTTGTGCACTATAATATCTCCCGCGCAGTTGGCTAATCTCTGCTAAGATTGGCCGCCGTGGCCGAAAACGGTCAGGAGGACTATTACTATTACACCACTTTGCTTGTCGTATGTGTAATATGAAGGAACCGTCATACGTAAGGAACCTCGCAAACTGGTCGATTTCACTGAGCCTGAAAAATGCCAAGACAGTTTGGCGCGGATTTTCCAAGCGCTCAGCAACGTCGTCGGGATCAAAATATATGCGCTGGCTGTTCTCTAGGTGGACGTCTAAGAACATGCACAACTCCATCTATTTTTAATAACAACTATTAAGCTCACCAACATGATCAAATTTAAATTATTTATACCCAAAAAGGCTTACACATGTAATTCGACTTGATGTTTTTGAAATCTCATAGATGGCGCTGCTTTAAAAAAAATCTTGGTACTACTTATATTCATTTAATTATGTTTATCTACCCAAATATCATAAAACCTCTATAATGCGTTCAAAAACCATAGGCAATGACCAGCATTACCAACCAGCAGAAATTAACAGAACTGTAATGAGCTCATAACCTACTGAAAACAGTAGGTTATGAGTTTTAAATTTGGAACAGGTGTCAAATTCAAGTGAGTGTGCTATTCTATAGTGCTTGCGGAACTAGTTGGCCGCGCCTTAGGTGGCGACAGGGGTGAGGGGGCGGGTTGCCTACAGCTCGCAATGCACAGGAGACTATAATTAGACAGTGATGACCAATCTCGAGATATCGTGAACAATAATTTGTTCAATTTATTGAAAAGAATACAAATAAAAAACAAAAACATGCCTAAGGCGCGGCCAACTAGTTCCGCGCGCACGTATCTACTTAATCCAAAACGCAGCCATTTCGAGCTGTCATTTGTTCGTTAGCTTTTTATTTCCAGTTACGAGTAGACAAATTTTCTGATAAGTTCTTTATTTCTGTCGAAAATGAGTGATAGTGACTCGGAAATTAACATGAACACTCCGCCAGATATCGTAAATGCAGCGACGAATGCAAGTAATAACCTGTTTATTTTTTATTGCATTACACCGGTAACAATGCTGGTCATTTCCCTAGGGTTCCTGAACCCATCATAGAGCCCTTATGATATTCGGGTAGATAAATTAGTGTATGCAACTATACATAATTAGGCATTACAACACTCGTGTGATGCTATTAAGAAACTCGCCTTCGGCTCGTTTCTTAAACCCACACTTGTGTTGTAATGCCCTTCATTATGCACAGTCGCATAAACTACTATTATCGGCCTAAGTTACTTTTATTGCGTGTTTTTTATAGTGTGAAGCTAGCTTATAGCATGGTTAACATAATAACAACATTTAAATATGCGTCGTTAGATTACACGTTCTTACAGAATGCGTTGAAGAAATAAAGGTTCACTGCTCGTTCCCCGTAGGTGATAGCGTGATAATATTTAGCCTATGTGTTGACCCGACTTCTTAATAATATTCGTGCCAAATTTGAAGTAAATCCATGCAGTACTTTTTGAGTTTATCCCGGACAGACAAACAGACAAACAGACAAAAATTCTAAAAACTATATTTTTGGCTTCGGTATCGATTGTAGATCACATCCCAAGTATTCTTTTTTAAAAATATTCAATGTACAGTTTTGACTTTCCTACCATTTTATTATTTTATTATATGTATAGATATGATAAATCCTACTAATATTATAAACGCGAAGGTTTGTAAGAATCTCACGCAAAAACTACAAAACGGATTTGGATAAAATTTGGTACAAAGATAGTTTATATCCTGGATTAGCACATAGAATAGTTTTTATCCCGATTTAATCTTCCCGTGGGATAATATTCGAATTGTAGCGGGCGAAGCCGCTAGCAACACCTAGTTGATAATAATAAGTGTTTCTACATCGTAGGGAAATTGTGTACCTACTTGCTTCATATTCCAGAGACATTTCAATTAAATCTTTTGATCAAGTAATTTGAACTTGACAAAAGTAATTCTACGAAAAGAAAAAAGAAAACTTAGCTCTCTAAAAACGTGATCTAATACTGTACCCACTTTACAGATGGTTCCACGGCGTGATGTCAGCAAAGGAGGCAGAGCATCTCATCATGGAAAAGGGCAAGAACGGCTCCTTCTTGGTGAGGGAGTCGCAGGCGCACCCGGGGGAGTACGTGCTCTCCGTCGGGGTGCGGGGGAGGGTCAGTCATGTGATGATTAGGAGACAGGTGAGTCTTTTAATATAAATCCTACTCTCTTTCTTCCTAACCTATCGTACAAATGTTTTTTTTTTTGTATTGTTTAGAAGCATTGAAACTCACAAACCAAACATCTAGACCCGGCACAACTCTGTCTGCAACTTGCAAGCCTTAAAAATACAAATATTTGTTCCGTGCATGGATTGAACCTGCGACGCGCATTTAGATCGTGATCGAGCTTTTAGAAACGTTTCTTTGTTCACACGGGATATTTTTCCTTTGGCAGATGATGAATAATTGCCTTACCATACTGACAGAATAAAATTAAATAACAGATTCTAACAGAATTGGCGACTAATATCAAGACGATATTAATTTATTATTCTAGTCCTGGAATAAATTATATTATAGGTACCACATAACATGGGTCAAAGAGTCAATCGAATGAACTAGGTAATTGGGTAGGTACGGATCTGTTATTGTGACCTCTTTCATTTTGCCAAGATAGAAGCTGATTGGCAATAATTGGAGATAAATTAGAATAATTATTGTGTTTTCAATTAGGTACACATGATCAGGTAAGCATGATGACCAATCAGGCAATGCAAAACTAGTATTTAAGCGGATCTCTCATTGGACAAGAAAAACTCGTGTGACGTCATGACGTCACAAGCCCCTCACTCAAATCTTTGGCGCGTTTTATTTGATTCTGACAACACTACCATTGCTTTTGGTTGAACCAAAATAAGCATCGAATCAGACAATTTTCGTATCAAGCAAGTACTTGATACGACAATTGTCTGATTCGATGTGTACCAAACCAGATTTTGACAACACCAAACTTGTCAAAATCAAAAATTATGAGATCAATGATTGACCATTTTGACACTATTGATTTGATTTTGATTTTTAAAAGTCTTTATTATCATAGAAAAACATTACAAACTGCAGACAATTAGATCTTATTCTAATTATGTACAACCCTCACTGTCACTAGTTCTTAGGCTAATACTTACCTATACAAACATTTTGCACTGAGTTTATATTACACAATCATACGCATTCGTAAGTTCGTTAGGACACAATATTATTTATTGGCACAAAAGTCTTAGCACTGACTTTACACGCATAACACTAATGTTTACCTATAAGAGGTAATGCACTTAACTTCTACTAAGTACAATAAAGTGCGGCATAGGGCTTTACAACAGTAAACTTAAAATTAAAATATATACAAATTGAGATAAGACAAAGATAATTACAAATTATAATCTCAGTTGAGGGTACATTGCTTGATGTATACACCAAATAGTTCCTACAGCGGCCGGGTGGGGGCAGCACGGCCTGTCCTGTGGTAGGTAGACATAGTTAGTCATTTAAAAAATAGTGATGTGGTAAACGATATCGATTGTACGTTTTGGCATATGATAAGTTATTTAATTTATTTTTACCTATGGATGAAACTAATGGATTATTGTGTTTAGGATTTTTATGAACAAAGAATTTACGTGATGATTTTAGAATAAAGTTTTTGATGAAAGGGAATTTAATTTGCTCGTGTACTCGTTTTATGTTTGTTCGAAATGCAGTGTTATATGCAATTTTGATTGCTTTATTTTGCACAACTTGCAACTTATCGTAGTTGTTATCTGTCAGACTTTGACACTATTGAATAGCAGACTCGGGGAGTCGGGGCCCAAGCCTATTGAACGTGTGACCATTTATCTACTTGCAAAGTACCTAATAATCTACTTATCACTAGGTATGTTATGTATAGATACATTCCTATTACTAGACTAACGACGAAGCAATTAACAGCTCAGTCAATATCTACGTCATCTTCAATGCAGAAGAGCATTAGATATTATATAACCACAATTCACCGTTTGTGTAATAGATTATTTTTTCTTTTATTGAAATGAAATGAAACGGACACAGCTGGTGCCCAAGTCACTTTCATGGTCGTTAAAAACTCCATTTCGTGTTTGATATTTATCAATCATTTTAGAAGTTTGTAAAGTTAACTGAAATGTTATTATAATTGAGGGGATACTCGAGCGCTTATTAATTAGGGATTAGGCAACCCCATCGCCCCCAAAGACCCCATCGCTCCAAGATGCATGATATTATCACACTATCACACTAAGGCGAAAGATTGTGAGTGTGTATGTTTGTTAATACTACCTACTCCACGCAAAAACTACTGAACGGATTTGGATAAAATTTGGTACACAGATATTTTATAACTTGGATTTTTATCCCGATTTTATCTTCCCGTATAATATTCGATATTAATAATTTTCGAGTTGTAGCGGGTGAAGCCGCTGGCAACAGCTAGTCGGTAATAATCGTGATGTAAGAGTCGAAACGAATGGATTGAGGGAAGTTGTCGTAAAGCTAATGAACATACGGCGCGTTCGTTTTTCACGCGCGGCTCATGAGATGTTAGCAACATTGCAGGGCGACCGCAAGGGAAGCTAATAGATGTTCTTCTTAGTCGATTCACTCTTGTCAGAGCGGTCGTGGCTATCATGTTCGGAGAGGTTGGGCAGCAGACAGCACCCGCCGTACGACGTCCCGCCACCCCTGCCTGCTGGCCGTCAATCGAGCACATTCATGCACGGGAGCGCCCATCGTAGCCTTCACTTGGTCTGTCCATCGCATCGGGGATCTTCCCCTTGGTCTTGTACCTTCGACTTTCCCTTGCACGACAAGACTAGAATAGATGTTAGTTATACGAAAAGCCTCGAAAACGATTTTTCCTGGCAGCCTCCTTCTTCTATCTAGGCCCTCATATGTGGGACAGTGGGACAGTATGGCTAACAAAATGAAAAATAAATTCATCACAAAAATAAGAAAGCGAGATAAAAAGTGCTTTTTGTTTCAATTTTTTTTCCACCTCCGATAATTAAGAACGTCATTCTATCCGGAATAGCGAGCAGGTATTTTTTGATAAAATACAAGAGCCGTTTGCAAAACTTGCAAAAGTTATAAACGATTAACTGAAACAAAAAAATGGGGTTTGGTTTTTGCAAATATCTCTAAATAAATTTGTCATTTTTCAAATTTGAAAAATGATTCAAATGGAGGACAAAAAATGATGGACACAAAAGTTGGGTAGCACCAATATTTGTACCTTTCCCAAAAGATTGAAAATATGGCTGAAAACAGGGAAGTATGGTTGAAAAGCTCATCTGCATTGATAACTTGTTTACCATATCAATACCAGTGCAACCTCACCTATGACGAACGAAGTCAGGGACTTTCCTACACTTTCCACAATGCTTACGAGGTATGAGCAAAATGCATCACTATAAATTAATCGTGTAAAATGTTAAAACGCAAAGCATGTTATTAGTGAACTTGTGGAATTCCTTTTGCCACCATATCTGTGACGACAAACAAGGTCGGCTAATAAGTATGTATCACAACAGACCAGTGCACACTACTCTATTACTCTCTGGTACTAATCACATCGACCACGACTTTTTAATAAATAATCTACCCAGCGTTTCGTGCGTTCATAACATTTTGATCAATATAAATATGACTACAATATAATTCCCTAGCTATGAAGTAACTCCACTGATAGTGGGAAATATTGTATGAAGGGTGGCAGCATTACAAAACACGTGGGAAAATTCAAAATTCGCGGGGTTTCGGAGTTTTCCCAGACGTCGCTAGTGTCGTTTCCTCCAGAAATGGCGCGAGAAATGCCGAAACGAGACGAAAACAGCTAAAATTTCACTAAAACTGAACCTGAAACTGCCCTCTTTGATTTCTGCAATGCTAGTGAAATTTAGAATTTTCACTAGCACTGCAGAAATCAAGGAGTTTAAACGTTGTTACGACCAAAATACGTTGATCCCTGGGGTTGCCAAGAGTAGTGTTTACAAAGTCCCATTTTACATAGTTACTAGAACAGAATAATTCCGTGATATTGGCGCGAAACGTGCGTTTCATTATCGACCAAGGGTCTAACTTGATTGGTGCTAAAATACTACCTACACCCCCAAACCAAAGAGTATTTGCCACCCCCAAAGGTAAAACTAGCTAGAATATCTTGACCTGCAGCTAACTGGAGACCTAAGTATTAATTTATTGCATCGAAATGCCTAGATAAACTGGATGCACTGTATAGCACACACATACAGGATGCGGGTTGTATGTACGGTAGTGACAAAATATGCTGGGTCGCTTACACAACAGAGTCCAAAAGTAGGATAGAATGAAATAGCATCATGTGGTGGTTTATAGCACACACAAATGTAGGGTGCACAATGGTTACAGACTTGCAGGTTAGACCAAAGTGAGGAAATATATCGAAACCTTTACACAACAGAGTCAACAGAGAGGGTATAATGAAATAGCACCATTTTTATGCATTCCTCTCTTAGCCCACGTAATAACTATACTTATGTCTATCTACAAGTCTAGCCCCATCCCCTAGATCAGGGATGGCGAACCCATGGCACGCGTGCCATTGATGGCACGCTACAAAATATTTTAGGCAAACCACAGAATTTCTAACCATATTTTTATCGATACCAATTACCAACAAGTAATTATTTCAGAGATGAATAACCATAATATTCGATTAGAAACCGTTTGGTAGAGGAGTTCAGTTCTTACAAGTAGTACGTATAAGTTCCCTTATAGGTACTATAGGTACTTACATTACAAGTTAGTAATCGTCTAATGAGCAACAACAGAAGTTACACTAATGTACTTATGTTACTTTAATTTACCAATTAATTTGATTTAAACATAAATAAACGTCAAGTTTTTTTCTTTTTGATAGTAAATTAGCATTTTTAGTTCAATAATCTGCCAATAGAGACTAAGCAATATTATTTAACGGCACGTGCAAGGCCTCAATAAACATTGCTTTTGAACTTTTGAAGAAATGCACATTGATTGAGTAAAGGTTCGCGATCCCTGCCCTAGATATTATTTCATAAAATGGAATGGGCGAAAGTTAGTCCCCACGTGAAACTATTTTTGTAAATACGGCGTTTCGCATAGAAATGGCGCCAATACTGCGGATCATAGTACTAGGAGTAAAGCTACCGCAGGGGACAACTAGCTAGGGAAGACCAGATTGTTATGACCTGCAACTAACTGAAGACCTAAGTATTAAGGTACTGCATCGAAATGCCAAGATAAACTGGATGCACACACATGCGAGATGCAGGGTGTAGCGTAGATAGATACGAAATATGCTGGTTCCATTGCACAACAGAGTCCAAAAGTAAGATAGAATGAAATAGCACCATGTTGATGCATTCCCCTTACTACCCTGACTTATAGAGGTATCGTCCCCCTCTCCCAACCCCTAGCTATTTCATCAGGTAGCGCTCTTTGGCGCTTGCGTACAGTCGACCAAGCTAATATGTATACAAGCATGAAATCTTTATAATTCGCGTGCACCGAAAGTATTCATTGCAGTTGTGTTTTTTAGATAAAGCGTTTGGCAGATTTTTATCGCTGTCGTTTGACATCAGTCTCTAAATGTATCTGTATAATCTTAAAAGTATACTGTATACTTATTACCTTGTTCGACCGTACAAGTAACTAGTTTACACACAACTGTTAGCCTGGAAGGGTTAGGCAGAGATGCAACTAACGGTACACCCCTATTCCGCCATATTGTTTGTCCCTTCATTTGCCCTAGTTATTTTTTTGTTTTTTTTAACCGTTGCCCCACACTAGGAATTTCTCCTGTATCGTGGGTGCGTTCACAAACATTTAAACTCACATACACAAATACCCAGACCCGAAACAACTATTTGTAGGCCATACAAATATTTGTTCCGTGCGGGGATCGAACCCGCGACACGCAGCGCAGCAGTCCAATCGCTTAGCCACTGCGCCAACCGTGCCGTCAAAACTAGTTGTTTTTTTCTAAAATAAGATAACATAACATCATGCATGTAATTCCCGATGAGTTAGGCAGAGGCGGACTTAATTTTAACATTTTAAGTTAGTTTAAGTCCCATAATAGGGGGCGAGCCTATTTCCATCAACCTGCAGGCATAAATCTAGGCTCCTACTCAGTAATTCCAGACGAAATAGTCAATAACCCTTACTGAACTTGGGAATTGAACTCTGAACGTCATGCTCGGCGACGCACTCGCCAAATATTTCGTACTAGGGCATCATAAAACGACATGAGTACTATGTCGTTGTGAAGTTCTGAGGCGGCGTGCATTCGTAGTTCAGTTTTTCGAGGTGGCGTGCATTCGTGGTTAAATGTTTCGAATTCATAAACATACGGGGACGTGATATTAGGTGTTACACTTTTCTAAGTCACGTATCACACTCGTTTCCATGCTTGAAAGGTATCCATCATTTAAATATTTTTGTATGCCACTGTTTCGAGGCTGACTGGGCAAAAGCAGACCGTACCTTCCTCTCAGCTCAGGTCCTTATAAATAATGACTTAAAAACAAAGAGAAACGCCCACAAAAAGTTTGTCAATCTCGAGAAACCGCTACTCCTAATTCGAAGAAGGATGAATTTAGGAGGGAAAGCCAAAGATTATTTGTTTTACAGTGCCCTTGAGTTGGGGTCAATATAAACCCATGACTCAGCTCAATTACGGAATATTCAAACGGATGGCAATATCCAGTAACTTTCCTTCGGTAATAACTTATTTCTTCTTTTACGGGTTTTCCAAAAGTTAGCATTTTACGAGTATTTTCGTAACGGGTTTACGTAATTATTGGTTAGGTACGTTACGTAACTGTTGTTTTTGTACCTACTTGGAAAGGACAGAAAGTTTCCTATATTATTATACCGAATTCAAGAAACAATTCAGCGAATGACTTTGTTTTGTACTTATTCTAAATAAAAGTTTGTTCATGTGAACCCTCTGTGCAATTTTGAGTAGGTAGTGGTCACGTTTCACTGCTCGACTAGCTTGTAGTTCATTGGTCGCAAGCTTGACTAGCTCGTAGTTCTATTGGTCGCAAGTTCGACTAGCTCGTAGTTCTATTGGTCGCAAGCTCGACTAGCTCGTAGTTCTATTGGTCGCAAGCTCGACTGCTGAGCATAAGGTCCTGGGTTCGATTCCCGGGTCAGGGAAAGTGTTATTGGGTATCTCCATCAGGAATTTCTCAAAAGCACGGAGTCTGGATGTGTGCACAGATGATGGCAATAGGCTCGCCGCCTATTACATGGGACTTAAACATAACTTCGGGGATTATAAATAGCTGTAAAACTTTAATTTTGGTTACGTGTCATAGCACCTACGCTAAATTGCTAAATTGTTCTGATTTTAGGACGAGTATTCAGTAAATTGATATTATTACTTAACTGACTTTTGGTTTATAGGTAGGTACAAGATTGTCTTTTTTTTTTAAAGTTCCTGCTACGATGAGATTTTTCGTCATAGCAGAGATAGACAACATTCAGAACCAAAGCGCAGATAGGCTGCAGTGCGATATTTAATTTTGTTTTAGACATAATATTACACCTGTTAATCCCATAGGGCAAAGCAGGGGACGGTTTTACACTCGCATGTTGCCTTAGCTTATCACTAGCACTACTTTAAGTTTCAAAGCATGCTTTTTTTTTAATAAAAACTTGTTAGATATTACTCGTTAATAACAAATAATTGAAGAGTAAGGAATATTTAAAATAATAATCTTCTGAAACATTAAAAATAACAGCTGTAGCTGTATACTTACATGAAATAATTCAAATTCCTTAATGTTGAGCTACTTCTGTTGCTGACCGAACATGCAGATTAAAGCTCTTGGTAACAAAAACAATACTAATCTAAAAACATAATAATAATTACACACATAAAAACCGTAAAACATAATATTCCGAACTCCTTTTCAAAAATATTCCGAACTTCTTTGTCTTAACCTGTCCAAATGATCACCAACCAAATAAGGCGACCGTGTTAATCATATAAATGACACGTAATCTTCAAAACAATTGGACGTAACGAACAAAAAATATGAAGAACAGAGTCTGAGGACATTAAGGGCCGGTTTCACCGGTTACGGATAAGTCCCTGATAGCCTATCAGGAACTTATCTGCCAGATAAACTACAACTTTTGATAGCATTATCTGTCAGATAACTGTCAGATAACTATCTGACACTTTATCCGTAACCGGTGAAACTGGCCCTAAGATTTTTTTGCTTGTTACAAGATTTGTGTTTGTTAGTTTGGATTAAAATTGGACTCAATTCCACCCACTTGCAAAACAAAAAAGGTTATCGGTCGGTTCAACTCGTACGGACTAATGGGCCTACCACACGGTCAAGATTCACCACACTTTTGCCTGCGCGATTATACGGTGCACACGGTGCACGGTGCGTGTGGTTGGTAAAACTGTATTACCATTACTTACTATGTTTGCCTAGGCTAAACTAGTTCTTCGTGTCCGTCAGCAGGTCTACGGAGACCCGCTGCGCGGGGTTCCTATTTCTGTCTGCAGGGTTTAAAGGGACCTAACTAACCAAACCTCGGGGTGGCCGGCTAATCTTAAGTTTATGATTACACCCACCTTTAGCCGTAACATATCGACTATTACGAACAAATTTTCCGAACACATACGAAGAAATTGGATTCATCACTTAATTGGTATTTCATGAGAAAATTACTTTTGAACTTGTCTAGGTGTACCTATTTTATATAATTAGACTAAGTACCTTTGCTATCTTAGCGTAATCTTATTCTGATCCACCTAGGTTTCGCTATAACCTAACATGATAACCTAACCTTGACCATGATGTCCACAGTAATACTAATGTTATACATACATTAAGACTACTCATAAATATATTTAAATAGGTAAGTATTAGGTACTTGTGTAGTTACAGTGTAGTAGACTGTAGAGTAACAAAAACAATACCTCCTTTTATAGAGTTCCCGAAATAATATAGGTAGGTACTTATACTTACATATTTATATTATGTTTATGTCTGTGGTAACTCATTAGTGGAAAATGTTTTTACACGCCTATGCGTAAATGAATGAAGTCGTGCAGGTTCCAATTTACGAGCAGTAAGTCGTGGGTTCGAAGTTTCGAACCCAGGTCTCAAAACGATGAAGGAAACCATCGAGAGGAAACTGGCATGTCTTAGAACCAAAAAATCGAAGAGATGTGACATCACAGAAGAGATAAAAGAGGTTAGAAAGGCCATGTGGGCGGGGCACGCGCGCCGCTTATATGATCAGACGATCATATGTCGACAAAATTTGATTTACTGACCAACAATCGCGCTCATATTGTGACAGCGAACGGAGCTCCGCGAAAAAAATAGAATTATGCCGTGTTGCGCGATTATTACGTGTCGGAAAAGAAGCCAGGTGTGCAGTGTGACTCGAGAAGGGATTTCTCTTCATCGGTAAGTCTAAAAACCTTAAAATACAAGTGATATTTGTAATTATTACAATAGTATTATGTAGTTCGCAGACAAAAATGATACAATCGCAAGCAGAAATGAAATTATGTACATTGCTTGCAATACGTGGGTACCATCTTGTACACACGGCTACACATCAAACTATACAAAACCAGTATAATCTGATCGTTCATTGTGCGAAAAGATCTAGTAAAGTGAGGCCAAGATTAACTGGTTTTGTATAGCTTGATGTGTAGCCGTGTGTACTACGTGGGCGATTGCGCAATGCATTTCGTTCACTGCGAACGTCGCGTGCGACGAGCCAAAGCTTAAATTCTGCCTACTCTTTGCGTTTCGATAGTGTTGTACCAAGTTGTAAATAATGTCGATATTTAGTATGTGTGAAATTCACACATACTAAATATCACGATTCCAATCCTGTTAAAAAAGTTGGAGAATATGGGGATTAGAGGCACTCAGTTGTCCCTATTCCAGAGCTATCTCAGTAAAAGAACGCAATGTGTAAAGATAGGACCACACATTAGTTCGGAGATACCTATTATTTACGGGGTACCCCAAGGCAGCATCCTTGGACCGAGCCTTTTCTTATGTTATATGAATGATTTGTGTAATCTTGTAATGGAAAACGGGACGATAGTTTCTTATGCGGATGATACAGCGCTTGTATTTTCCTCGAACAATTGGGCTGAATGAAACGTATCGACTTGCACAGAGAGGCTTTAATGCTGTTAATGACTGGCTGAGAAACAATTTACTTACCCTGAACGTTTCCAAAACAAAGTTGATAAACTTTTCCATTCGCAGTGCCGCAATTCAATCTGATGCACTTCTTCAAGTTATTGCTACTGATAACGCTTCTAGTATAGAGAAAGTCACACACATCAAGTACCTCGGCGTCGTGATAGACAATCATCTGTCATTCAAAAATTATATAGATCACCTCTCTAACCGCGTACGGAAGCTCATTTATATATTCAAGCAATTGCGAGAATCCGCCGGTGCAGATATTATGAAGATGGTCTATCAAGCGCTGTGTCAATCGATCTTGAGCTATTGCAACACGACTTGGGGAGGTGCCGCCAAATCAAACCTGATAAAGGTCGAGCGCGCCCAAAGAGCGGTACTTAAAGTTTGTTGTTTTAAACCCCGCCTATTTCCAACAGTTGAACTTTACGAATACTGTCAAGTACTGACTGTAAGGCAATTATTTATTCTGGCCACAGTCATCAAACAGCACTCCCTGTCACAGTACACACCGGGACCAGTGCGTCGAAGCCGCCTTGTTGCCACATCTTTCCCTACCAAAACATCATTTAGCCGTCACTTCTTTGTTTACCTGGGACCATACCTCTATAATAAAATTCACAAAATTCTATCTGTGCACCAACTAAACAAATACGACCTTAAAATAACTGTTCAGGATTGGCTACTACAGCAGTCATATACCGCAACAGAGGGTCTGTTGCAGGTTTTAGCCTGATTAACCTACAACTTACACATACACACTTACACACACTCATGCACAAACACACACGCGCAATCACACTCACACTTTCACATACACACACTCCTACACACCATAAGTAATTGTTCGACATTGTTTTGTTCTTATATTAACTTCTTGCTTTTTTTTTTTCATAGTTTTAATATTTTTATTTTTGTTATTTGGTACTTACTTACCTAGCAATGATATTGTAAATGATTTCTGAGTGGAAACCTGGTGACCTGTAATACAGGTGTTTCACTACCTACCACAGGCACCAGTGATTCACGACCATGTAATTTACTTGTTTTTTGTCAATAAATAAAATTTATTTATTTATATTTATTTATTTATCATTTGAATGCATTCACACTGTGAATGCATTCAAATGATTATTATGTTATGATTAAAATAACTTTTGTTTATCCCATACTATCAATACCTTATTATTGTTTATTGATTGTTTTTCATCTAAAATTTGTTTTGAGGTTAGCCATTTATAAATCGAAACATACATTTTAAATTTTATTTTTAGGTTTCCAACAGATCCAGATAATATGTTACGGACCTGACTAAAGATAGTTTAGAAAAATATTAGTGTGAGATTGCATTTTATTCTGAAAAATTCGAATTTGAAAGATAGCAAGCGCATGCTATTGCTACTTAATAAATACGTTTTATTTCAAGACAATAATAAAATCTGAATTGAAATTGAATTTCAAGTAGGTACTTAATGTTCAATATTTGAAAAAAATCTTTTATGTTTACTTTTTATCTTTAAATTTTTATGTGTGAGAGACCAATAAATATTTTTGCTTTCTTATTTTCTTTCTTTCTGTCCCGTCCCGAAATTAAAGCAAAAACTGCAAAACTTAAAGTAACAAAACTCAAGTAATTTTATCGATATACATTATCGACCTTTTGGTCACCGTAACATGTATGAGAAATATACGCAAGTGTGAGTGTACGTCAAACGCAATGTTTGCGCTAGTGTGACAACCAGTAGCAAGCTCGCGATCTAAGTGAGTGCGGTTTATTTGTGTGCATAATTCGCGTACTTATTAGCGTCTTGCATGTAGTGGATATAGAGAGTGGGAGACAAGCGGCGACACGCGTTCTAATACAAATCAGGAACTATTTCCTTTCTAACCTCTTTTATCTCTTCTGTGTGTGACATCTACGAACCCGCATTGGGCCCGCGTGTTTTATTATAAGCTAAAGCCCATTCCCTCTCATAGAGAGGAGGCCTGTGTTCCAGCAGTGGGAAACTGGGAACATTAAAAGCTGTATAATGATGCGTGAATGATGTCATGTGCACTTTACACTCGTAGTAATGAATTGCTATACTAACTTACCAGGTTATGGTAGCACTTTTTGGATGCCATCAATTTTGTTACTTTGTCTTTTGGAATTTATTTATTACTTCTAACGCCCGAATACTCGAACGTCACTCAATTTATAAGTAGCCCTCAAAACTCGTGCTATCTCTGTCACTCTGCGTTAAAGTAACCAAGATAGCACGAGATTTAAGTGCAACTTAAAATTGAGTGACGTTCGAGTATTCGGGCGTAAGCCATTTAAATATATATACACGACGTTTTTAAAGCTAATTTATATAAAATCATGTTGTATGTTCTATGTGTGGATGGGAGTTAATTGAAGATAAACTTTACAATTACTAAATTCAATTGCAGTACTTATTTAATTGAGGGATCATTATTCCATAGACAATTATTTGATTAGCATGCATGGACATAATTTTGCGAAATGCTAGAAATAAACGTGCTGAACAAATTTCTTAGGCAACACTTACTTAATTGTTAATGTTCTTAATTTCTTATTAGTCAGTTGATACGTTGATAGCTCATAATGGACGCTTTCAGTTTTCGGAAGCCTTTTGGCATCTAAAAGGTTTTTACCGTCTTGCGTTATTGGTTTTGGTCCAGACCATACATAGGAAGGAACTTTCTAGTTACGAATATATTGGAGGGCAACGGGTAGTTTGAGTTCTACTGCAAAACGTGTAACTCACCACAAAGAAATCGATTCCCAGTAATTACAGAATACTTGGATGACGACGGTTATCTGGCAGAAACTTGATGCTCCGAAATTTATTTGGCATAACACACTTGGCATATTCTTCTTTGAACGAATGTGTTTATGGCAGAACAATTATTTAATAGAATACTCATTTCGCAGAATGTTTAAATAGCCGAATTTTCAATGGCATACTTTTAAGATGGCAGAATTTTATTTGGTAGATTTTTATAAGGTATAACGAACGACCGTCTCGCGAAAGTATCCTTTATGGGCGGCATGGGCACCGGGCCGTAGGCAGACGAAGGAGGCCGGCGGAGGCCCGGCACTTCGGGGACAGAAGATATTAGTGTAATTTAATATGCGAGCGAAGCGAGCGCGCGTCATGGAGTGACGTCATTATTATTATTATTATTTTTGACATACCAACATTTAATGTTCTCAGCCAGAAATTTTAGCCGGGGTGAGCTGATAATAATAATTAATAATAATAATTATTATTATTCTGATTATGAATTTTCGGCGAAATGATGGTTCTGGAAATGAAGTTTATGCTCAAAGATGATTCTGACTTACAAAATTATGCGTTTTGAATTTATGGTAAATGAGTGTATGCCAAATGATTTTCTGCGAAATGAAGTTTCTGCCATCCACTGTTATGCAAAACAAAATTCGGGTATAAAAAAATCTGCTAAAAAAGGTAGACCCGATGACGACTTTGTGAAGGCTCGGTTTATACCATGTATTTACACCAAATATAAGTTTAAAAAAAAACATTTCATACTAAAGCAATAATATATACCTACCTATAGATTAAAGAGATTTTTTCATGTAGGTACGCCACAAACAACCTATACTATTTTTGGAAAAATACAATAAGACTTATGAACTCAGGTTTTCCTATGTTTTTAAAACTCAGGAAAAAGGGGTTTAGTATCACTTACATATTTAACGATGGGAACTATAGATAACCTTTATGCAGGGTTGGACAGTATTTAAAATACGTACTTAATTGAAATACAAAGGAACACGTGTTTTTCTTCTATTCTGCCCGTCAGTCATCTCATCACGCTATCATTTATTCCTTTTTCCTTCATATCCATAGATATATATAACTAAAGATAGGGTCGTCCGAACATTTTGCTCGATGCGTTCCCCATACAGAGAAACACTGACGCCATCTTTAAGAACTACTCAGGCTGCTCGTAAACGTAACCTTGTATGAGCGGCGTGGCGTGGTATTATCGAGGTATAAAGAAATTAAATAAAGCTTTCAATTAAAAAAAAAAAGTATGTTTATTGCAGTTTTTTATACATATTAATAATAATAATAACATTTTTATTGGCCTTCGAATAAAACTATTATATAATTAAATCTTTTCATTTCATCGGCTTCAAGCCTACAACGCACGCCGCTGCAAAGTTTTGTCGTACAGCCGTACGGCGCGTGGGGGCGGGGCCTCGCGTCGTCTTTGCCAAACGTCAAGACAAATAAGTTGGGATGAAAACTGTTTTAAATAATGTTATAAGTTGATTTACTGACATATTTTTGACTTACCGGTGGTATGAAATGTTAAAAAAAAATTTGTTGTGCTTTGCGTCGTAGTTCACGCAACCTTTCACTACACAACTTGGCATTTTCACATTTAAAATTTACGAACGCACCCGAAGATAGCCGATCGTGAACTAGTTCACTTCGGTTTAGTTAATACCTATTTGGGACCAAATACGAGGCGTCATTTTATCATGCGGTCCGCCCAGTCCTTACGCAGTAATATATATGTCAATGTTCATATCACTCCTCACGCACTCCATTCTTCTTTTGATTTTCTTTGGTATTCCTCTCCCTCTCCATCGATCCACATTTATTTTCATCACTTTTTTAGTCACATGCGATTCATCCCTCCTCATTACGAGCATTACAACCAACGCGCTATACAAAACAATACTATATTATATAAACAAATAAGTACGTTCATTACGCAATATATTAAGTACTGAAGTAGAGAGTCTTTGAAGTTTCCCACTGAGTAAAATTAAAAAAAAATATATATGATCTGAACAGATCCGATGGTCTCTCAATAATGGATATAGGTAATCCTCACTGAAAAAAATGCAATTCAATCAAGTGACTTTTTAGCTTGATTGACGATATCTTGTTTAGATCAATCAAAATCTTAGTTAAGTTGATCATCACGACATGATTGCAGCAATACTAGTTCACTTGATTGAACGCTCAAACAAGTTTCTTGATTACCCTTAACAAGACATCATAGTAGAAGAGTTAAAAAAGAGACAAGTTCAAAAAATGTTAACTGTAACAAAGTAAGTTAGTTGTGTCAATCAAGCATTTTGATTACTTCAATAAAGATTATTGAAACTTTATTAAGTTGGTTTGACTTGATAGCATCTATCATTGCAATTAATTGTATTAATCATACAACTTGATCTAATCTTGCGCTAAATGTTTGCGCTAAATAAGTTCCTTGGTTGTGTTTATCAAATACATCATACAAACAAACTACATGACAACATGATTGCAACTATCACGTACGGTGATCGCCCTAATAAAGATTCGTATTTGCCCTGAACAAGACGCTTGTTTGCCCTAGTCAAGTATGATAGTTGTATCTATCAAAAACATCGGTCAAAATACTCCAACACAACTTGATTGCGGCTATCAAGTAGGATGTTCACCCTTAAAAAGTAGAATGTTTGCTCAAAACAAGTGGCTTGTTTGCCCTAATCAAGTTTAAATGATAAATTCTATCATACTTGATAGTTCACCTTAATAAAGGTGCGTTTGCTCTGATCAAGAAGCTGGTTTGCCCCAATCAACCTTCTTGGTTGTATCTATCAAATGCATCATTAAAAATACTCCAACACAACTTGATCGCAGCTATCAAGTAAGGTTTTTACCCTAATAAAGCTGCGTGTTTGCCCTAAACAAGAAGCTTGTTTGTCTTAATCAAGTCACTGCGGGTTTCCACTAGGGTTGCCATCTTTATTTTGGACAAATATACCTAGTATTTTTCCCAAAAAAGCTGCAAAAATATAGTAAATATAAATTCAGAAAAAAAAGTTACACATTTATTTTTAAACATGCAATCGAAAAAGAAATCCCGCTTAGGTACAGTCTTCAGTACACTTTGCTCCATAATTCTTAATAACATCTTTGCACCATTGGTAGTCGAACTCGCATTCGCTCTTAATTATTTTTGAAGCTTTTTATCTTTTTTTGCTTTTACTTGGGTGGCGTGCAAAAACCATCATCACTTTGCATGTTTTTTTTTTATTTACCAGCAGAAGATAAACAATCAAAACAATTATTGACAGTTTGACAGTTAACGTTTTGTTACGGTGAATCCTCCAACCAGCCCGCGAAATTCAAATTTTCTTAAGTTTTTTGCAATTTGCAGGCCAGTGATAGGTGGTATGTTGATGAACATTTGATTCGCGGCTGTAAGACGTCTAGAGTTACAGAATTATAATCATCAAAACCATTAATACAACCCTCCGAGCTCATAAAGGTTTAAAAATGACTTTTTACAAGGTCAAAGCCATTCCGGAACCTTTATGAGCTCGGAGGGTTGTATTAATGATTTTGATGATTATAATTCTGTAACTACATACGTCTTACAGCCGCGAATCAAATATTCATCAACATACAACCTATCACTTGCCTGCAATACGGGTGGCCACCGTAGTTTCCACCAAGAAGATGTTTACACAAAACGTGCACATTACACATTACACAACACAACTTAAGAAATCTATAGAAAAATACAACTGTCACTAGTGCTAGTGTTAACCGTAAACAAAGGATTTTTTTCTATCAACGGTTTTTTGGTCAATACAATCATCTACTCATATGTATTTAGAGACTTTTGTTTACGCTTATTAGAAATTATAAAATACCTTGGCTTGGTTATTGTTCAGTTTGATCTATAGTTTTGCATTTAGATATTGTAATTGAACTGCTGCGTTATCAAGCAATTTTTTGTTATGACTCAAACCAATAAAAAAAATTTAGGGGGATGTTCAAGTAAATGTGGCAATTTTAGGGGTTTTTGCCTTTAGCTTAGGGGTAAATATTTTTAGGAGTTGGTAACCCTGGCCTCCAGCCCAGCCGGCACGCGCCACTGCCATCTCTGACTCTCTATCCTATCTCAGTTCAAAAGTACTCTGTGCTCAACCTCAAGCAAGTTCTTTCTCGACCCGTATTGTACGCCGTCCCATAGATGCCATAGATTAATATCATAAAACATAAAAGTACTCTGTGACTAATATCCGTCCGCGGCGGCGCCGCCGTCACTCAGCCGCCAGCCGCAGCCGTTTTTTTTGTTCATTACATTTTCTGTGAAAAACAACAATTAATCTAATCTAGACTAATCATTTAATTACTTAGTGAGTTCATTTTCTGTGAAAAACAACAATTCATCTAGACACAACACACATTATAATACTTTATATTTCATTTGTGAGATACCTGACTGGTAAGTTATTGGGTAAGTTTGTCTTTCAATTTTATTAACAATTTGCTATGTGTACTTATGTGTTTGTGATGCATCCTCTAACTAAAATTATTTTATCTAGCGTGCACGCTTGCGGTGTTTACAATGGACGAACTTTTAGAGCTTTTAACAACTTGGGGCCTCTCTGAGCTTGCAGGCACGTTTTTAGGTAGGTACAAATAATTAATTTCATTTCTAACCTCATTTTTTCTTAGCATTCTTAACATTTCGTTAGTCGTATAGCTTAATTGTCTTTTAGATAGCCAGTTAAAGGTGAAGAGAGCCTCCACCCTTCGTCGTAATTGGCGAAAATACGCGAACACGAATAGCGAAGTGTGCGAACAACTGTTCTGACCCAAAGAAGGGTAAAACGGGACCCTATTACTAAGACTCCGCTGTCTGTCTGTCTGTATGTCCGTCTGTCACCAGGCATACGGTAAAAATTTTCAAAGATTTTTTTAAATATTTATTTTCAATGGATTGTCTCTAAAGTCCGCAAATTTTTCGGACACTTCTAGTTGTGGGGTTTAGGTTTCCGCACTTAGTCCATAAAGCGGACCTTTGTGCCTTAATGTCCACCAATATTTATGTGCTTTTTTATTTCTAGTTGGAGCATGATTTTGAAGTTGCTCATCCAAACCACACCAAAAAGTTGCTATTAAATTTCCCACTGTTGAAGACAAGCATCATCAGATTGCTAAACCAGAGAAAAACCAAAGATAATTTTTATACGGAAATTGCTGAGCTTCCCGATCGTAAGTGTATTTTTTTTTATTACAAAAAGGAAGAGTTTCTCACGGTTCTTCAAAAGGTTTAAAATCTAGTTGATTAAGTAGTGACAGATATGACAATTTGTTTTCTCTATTTTAGATCCCAATGAAGAAGTAACAAAAGTGGCATTTATGGCCATACCGCTCCTTCTTCGCTCATCTGTGAGTTTTTCTGGCAAAAGAAAGACAAATAAAGCTTGGAAGCCAACGAAAGTGGAGGCACGTGACGCTTTCATAACCCATATAAGGAATAATGAAATAAAAGAAACAATACACAGGAGGAAACAGAAACTCATGGATAAAGGTTTTTCGCCACAGCCATTTTGCATGATTGTAGCACAGTATAAATATGTAATTGTAGGCCCTTCTTTAACGGAAATAACCACATTCTTGATTGTTGTAAATGATTGCGCTGTATACGAAAGAACAAATATATTAGCGGCAGTTGATCTAATACTTGATTTTAATGCGCAGAAACAGTAAATATTATTTTTCAGTTTTTTATTTGGTATCAGTAACTTTAATCAAAAACTTTAATACCATAATAATGTTTGTTTAGTATTATTAAGTCAGACTATCTGTGTGTCTAATTAATCTTAATTGCGTTATTCTCTTATGAGAGTACATACACAATTTATATAACTTAGGTTTATCGTTCTAATATAATTTAGGCTAGTTACAATTAAAATTTAATTTAAGTTTAATAAATGTAAGATTTTGTCTGTAGGTCACTGTATATATAACATTAAAAATACCGTAAGTGTTTTGAAGATGGCACAGCCACTTTATTGGCTTACTTTAAAAAACTGCGACGCTGTCTGTAACCTAACAATATATTATGATTGTATAATAATTATATCGTTTAATTTAATTTTCCCTACTGTAGGATAACAAACTTTTTTAGGAGATAGGTAGGTTACCTAACAATTTTTGACATATATTTTTCTTTGGGTTTTTATAGATAATCTTGTGTGCTCCGAACAAGTTAGATTAATGTACCAATGCCGTGAAACTTGTTTTCTAATGTCACACAATACTAAATCAACATTCGGTATTACAAAACAATAATACCGAACATTATGTGACATTATAAATCAAGTTCCACTTGATTGGTACATTAATCTAATTTGTTTGGAGCAGCCAAGATTATCTTTATAACCCCGAAAAAGAAACATGATTAAATGTATCAAGTGTCTTGTTTAGGGCAAACAAGTTACTTGGTAAGTATAAACAAGCCACTTTATTAGGGTGAACAAGCTACTTAATTACTATAAACAAGTGAATTTATTAGGGTGAACAAGCTACTTGGTTAGTATAAACAAGTCACTTTATTAGGGTGAACAAGCTACTTGGTTAGTATAAACAAGCCACTTTATTAGGGTGAACAAGCTACTTGGTTAGCATAAACAAGCCACTTTATTAGGGTGAACAAGCTACTTGGTTAGTATAAACAAGCCACTTTATTAGGGTGAACAAGCTACTTGGTTAGTATAAACCAGCCACTTTATTAGGGTGAACAAGATACTTGGTTAGTATAAACAAGTTACTTTATTAGGGTGAACAAGCTACTTGTTTAAGGCAATCAACTTATTGTGTATGTGTGCGTGTATATGGTACACTGAATGAACTTGGTTGGAGGAACTATGTTTTGACTTGATTGCTGCAAATAGGTTTTGTGATAACTCTAACCAAGATATCTCAATCAAATAAAAGTAGTTGCTGTGATCATTGTGCTTGATAGGCTCAGATGCAAACAAGTTACTTAGTCAATCTAAACCAAATCTTGATTGTGGCAACTACTTTTTTTTTTCAGTGCTGTATCATCAACTAAGGCGGGTCAATAAAACTATTTAAGACATCGTAATATAATACATTTTATTTTTTGTCTATGTCAGAAATATCTTAGCAATGGAAACGAACCGCGTGGGTTGTATCGATGACTGTTTTCAAGATCAAATTGTGTGACACACTAGCCGGAAGGTTGGACAGTGGTTTGTTGAAATATTAATATCGCTATAGGAATCATACGTCTTAATGATGTCATTATTTGATTCACGAGAGGTGAAGGTTTTAGGCTGAAGGTTGACCTTCGGTAAGGTCAGATTGAGGTTTTTAACCTTGTTTTAATTTGTGGTTTCCCCATTACGTTTTCGGCCAGATTATCCAGAAAACGCACGGATACACTGCGATCAAATTATCTTGGCAGCTCCGAACTTCGTGCAGGTCATTTTGTTACAACGAATGTGTAAAAGTGTTATCGATATTTATTTTATTTGTATTTCTCACTGTTTAAATTGGATATTTTCTGATCGTTTAAGTATTGGTTTATCTGGAAATAACAGTTTTATTCCCAAGTTTACATGCGTAAAATTTCGCAAAGCCTATGTTCAGAGCTGCCAAGATAATTTGATCGCACTGTAAAAAGCATTAAGTACGTACCTAGTATTTGTAAACTCTAGCCGCCTTATTATTAAAAAAAATAAAAATAGTTAAACCTGGTTTAACTTAGACTTGGTTTATCTCGCATGCCGTCTTAGTTCAAAAATATTCAAAAGAAAGTGACGGCATGCGAGATAAACCAAGCCTAAGTTAAACCAGGTTTAACTATTTTTAACCGACTTCGAAAAAGGAGGAGGTTATATGTTCGTGTGTATGTATTTTTTTTTTTTTTTTTTTTTTTTTTTTTTTATATGTATGTTACCTGATTTCTCCCCCAGTTTTGGACCGATTCTCAAAATTCTTTTTTTATTTGAAAGAGTATACTCCTGAGGTGGTCCCATTTCAATTTTGTGAAGATCTTGTGCTGATCTTCGGAGATATACAATGGAACTCTTCAAAAATAGACGGCAAATCTGTCGTAATTGCTGGAATCGCTTGGATGTTTATTGAATATACATTATCATGACGTAACATCACGCCTGTATGCTCTGAGGGGGTATGCAGATGTGTATAATACACATTTTTTTGGTTATTTTAAATGAATTACATAGACACGTATGACGTGTTTCGTGCTTTTTTCTGACGCTATTCAAGTATTCGCATCTAGCAGTCATCACTTGTCTTCATGCTCTTAACCGTTGAGGAGTAGTACCACTCCTAAACGGTTAAGAGTTGAAAGCAAAAATAGTTGAATCTTGAAGGTTAAGGGTTAGGTTTCTCGGTTGAATGTTAAATGCATAGTAAATATTTGTATAGGATATACCTATATATATAGGTACTTATTACAACTAAAAATGAAAAAATAAAAAAAACTGTTTTGCAAAAAAAAACAACCGACTTCATAAACACCAAAAAGAGAAAAATAAACTTAAGAAGAAAAATCAGCTTCTGAAGTCGGTGGCAAAAACATGAAGTCAAACAAACAAAAGTCACCGACTTCAGAAGCTGATTTTTCTTCTTAAGTTTATTTTTCTCATTTTGGTGTTTTTGAAGTCGGTTGTTTTTTTTGCAAAAAAGTTTTTTTATTAATAACGCGGTAGTATTTTAGATGTAGTGAGTACTAGGAGAATTAAATAAAGAAGTTTCGAATCATTTCGACCTTATCCACTTCCTCCAAGTAATTAGTTACCTACCTACCCGATAGGTCGCCTTAAGCTTGTACACACGGCTACACATCAAGCTATACAAAACCAGTATAATCTGATCGTTCATTGTGCGAAAAGATCTAGTAAAGTGAGGCCAAGATTAACTGGTTTTGTATAGCTTGAATGAATTCTTTCTAAGAAGATATTTTTTTAATTGCCTGTACTGTCCCACTGCTGGTTTAACTGAAAGCCTAGATGAAAAAATGTCGATTAGGCATAGGTACACAGACGTATGTTTTAATAACGCAAAATGATCCCGACCTCGAGCATATTTGTCAGGCAGTGCGTCTGTGTGTCCACACCGCAGTACATAACAACTTAGTCCGATGTTTACATATGCTAATACAGCCAACAAAGCGGGCACACTGCGCGGCAGCCACTCTAACGCGTCGCTTACTTCCGAACATACTCATGTAAGTCAATTTTTACTCAACAAATTGCACAAATAAACTTTAAATTCACACCATTACATAATTTTATTGACGTTTTTCGATAGATGTCCAAGTTTTTAAACGTTATAAGTACTTCCGAATATACTCATGTAAGTATGCAATTTTAATATACTTAAAGCCTTAACAATAAACTTTTAATTTCACACTTCAGATAGTGTTGCATAATTTTCTTAACCACTTTTGCCGGATGTCCATATTTTTTAAGTGTTTATAGGCTTGTCGCTGCTCATGTACCTACTCATAGTCGATATATTTGTCTGTTATAATCAGGGTTGGCATGTTTAAAACAAGTTGTTTAAAACATGTGTTTTAAACAGTGTTTAAAACAGTTTCAAATAAAACATCGTTTTTTATTAGGTGTCAAACACCTAAGGTATCTAAAAACTGTGACAAGTTTTGCAGCTTTCTCGTTACCAAGTTTGTTTCGTATCGAAATGAATAAATCCAAATGTTTTTGTGTTATTGTGAAATGAAAAATCGAAAAGAAAGTCTGCTCTATTCATACACTCCATTCGGTAAAGTCCCCCGGGGAATTCCCAGAACTTCCGTAATTCGTGAATGTGATTATATTCAATAAATGATTTGGGTATTCCCCTTATTTTAAGCGAAGTTTAGGTGATTTCCCTACTAAAAATGAACGTCGAAACATACCGTATGTATTGAATTAAGATCAATTTTGGTCATGCAGTTTTTAAAATAGTATAAAAGTGAATTATATCAGGCATAATCAATTAAAAATGGATGATAACTAACTTAGGAAAAAAAAACAAAAAAAACAACTGTTTAAAACATTTTTAACTGTTTGTTTTATAAAATGTAAAAAAAACTGTTTTTTTTCCAACCCTGGTTATAATATTGCATAAATTGTGTAAATTATTATATTGTTATGTATGTTATTTTATGTTCTTGAATAGATAGTGCTTGGTGCTAGCTATATTTGTTATCATGATCTAAATCAAAAGTATCTCGCAAAATACGCAGTAAAAAATGTATCTCATAGAATTACTATGTTCATACAAATAAATAATTATTTGTGAAGTTTTCTGAATTCAAAGTATCCCACGATTGTTTCTTACTTGTATTGAGTATTGCCTCACATTGTGTCCTTCGTTGAACATACATAGTAACATTGCTGATAACTTCAATATAAGTAACATATATAACTTCACGCTTCTCCGTTTCCGAAGTAAACAAAGTAGAGGTGTAGGTAAGCTTGGCAATTGCCATCAATCAGGAACACAACCAGACTCCGTGCTTTTGCGAAATCCCTATAAGTGGAAAAATCTAGAACACCTTTTTTTGGAGGGTGAGAAATCATCAAATGACTCCTCGCGCTCTGGACGTAGCAGAAGGGAGCGTCAGACTTCTACTGACTAAATTTCGACTGGGTCCAGTTGACCAAAGACTTGTAGTAGCGCTGGACCCTATTGGACAATAAATTAATTAAATTATCGTTGAGGTATTTAATTAAACGTGAAAGGTCAGCGACTGGCCACCATCTCGGCTGCCGTGCTTTTGACACACTTTAACAAAATGTTAATTATTTATATCACACAGACGATAATTACGTTGCGCAAATCTATTATACGAGTACCTTTGCCATTTAAAGTGTATTGCACATTGCACGTTAGATATTTTATATTCTTTTTTTTTAACTTATAATTATTTTTTTGGAGATAGTGAGAATAGTTTAGCGTAGAAACGTTGCGTAAATTAATTTGATTTTAGATTGCATTATTCTATGCCAGTCTTTTGGCACTGTTTAGGATGCAGGCCAGATAAAATGACTTCGGGCGCGGACATCGCGCTCGGCATTTAATTTTTGTAAGTGCATAGAACTACAGCGCAATTTAGGATACGCGGGTACCGAAATGGCGTGTCATATCCACGCCCGAGACACGACATTCCTCGTATCCTAAATTGCACTTTATTTCTATGCACTTGGTATGAAATTTGAATTCCGCCAGCGCGATGTCCGCGCCCGACGTCATTTATGTGTGGCCTGCACCTCAGATGTGTCAAACCGTCGGATCATGGACTACAGGCAGACGAGTCTTTAGACTCGGACCAGTCTTTAGAATCTGTCAATTACCTAGAAATAATTAGAATACTTCAGTAGTATTTGTGTGAAGATGTTCATGTCCGGACTCCGGAGCCACGACCGCAATTTTTTCGTAAGTAGTACTTATTGATTTCTTATCTATTACTTACCTGCAACTTATATATTAGAAGTACCTACTAAGTACTTAACGGATATACCTACGTACTTCAATATAATACCTATGTTACTGTTTATTATTATGTACAAATAACTCTATAATGAATACTGCCATGTTGGTCTAGCGGTCACAAGCGCGGCTGCTAAGTTTGAGGTCCTGGATGCGATTCCCGAAGTTCGGTCTAAATGTTATTGTGTTTTTTCCATTTTCTCAGTTTCAGCCACGTAGTCTGAATTTGTGCCTTGTTGATGACAATAGGGTCGCCCCCTATTACATGGGACTTAAATATAACTGGCGAAATGTAGTAGGTACTGCCTAACCCTTCGGGGATTATATTTCTTCGCTTCATTCTTCAGATATAACATAACCAGGTAGTCCTTTAAGCCTACAAGGTAGCATGCACGCATTTTAGAGATTTAAGAAAATCGATATAAATATCGACTTTTTAATCGATTCTTTCTGGCGTACTGCCACACCACTAGAATAGCCGTCATTCTTTTTTCGTGCAAGGTAGCAACCGCACACGCGCTTTGTCTCGGTAAAAGTTTTAATAAGTGTTTTCAAAGTGTAAAATGCCGAAACGTAAAAATAATGTTGATTATTATTTAAGTAAAATCAAGAAGATCGAGGAAGAACAGCGGCGTAAACGACGTCGGATTATTATAGAATCTTCATCCGACTCGGGTATGTACAATTTACCCTCCGTTGTTCGTAATTTAAAATTATCATTTGTCGTCATGTTTTATTATGCCTGGCGGATAACCGAGAGTTATCACGAAGGCCAAAAACGTAACATGCAACTCAAAAATTACTATATTAGTACTTTATGAAGTTTAAATAATGTTAGAACACATGTTTCGCCTGGCGGTTAACCGAGAGTTAACACGACGGCTATACCTACATGTAAGAAGCTATAAAATTACCTACGTTTAAAACATTATATTATTCGAATTTCAAATTAAAAGGCCATCGCTGTGTTATATGTAACTGGCCTTCCTGGCGGTTAACCGTGAGTTAACACGAAGGATAAAATACTTACAGTTTCGTCTCGTACTTTTCAGACGAAGATACATCGTCGGTACGTTCCGACCCAGCGTTAAACGATATACCTATTGATGCGCCAGATGAGATTGATCCTACACCCTCTGCAGAGGCTTCAGTACCTAGCCAGGACCCTGGTAACTGTTCTGAGCTTGATCCAGAGCTCCTCACAGCGCTCGGAGAAGAAACAGGGGTAACTCCTAAATTCGGAGAGAAGATCCATCACAGCCTAGCTCAGCGATGGGAACCTATTCTCAAAAAAGGATTACCAAAAGAGGTAAAAGAAAAATTGATGCAGCAATATCTAGTGCCTGAAAATTGCACCCTCTTACAAGCTCCGAAACTAAATGATGAGGTCGCGGCGGCTATTTCAGAAGCGTCGCGTCATCGCGATAAAAGGAAGAATACTGAGCAGCAACAATTAGGGGTCGGCATCACAGCCATCAATAAGGCTTTGACTTCAATGTTGACTTGCGACAACAAAATAGAATCAATAAAAATAATAAGCGATGGATGTCGAATTCTAACGGATCTTCACCATCAGGTTACACAATCGCGAATCAGCGTTATTAACTACGCGTTAGCGAAACCGTTTCTAAACATTGTTCAAGATAGCGAACGGGATGAAACTTTGTACGGTAATAAGTTAGGCGAAAAAATCAAAACATCTAAAACGATTGAAAAACAAGGCTTATCGATTAAGAAGTTTTATAAGGCTCAAAATAACGCCACAACATCGGAACAGGCCGCACCAAGCACCCGTCCCCAGTACCAATACCGTCAACCAGGCACGTACCAGGGAAACTGGTCCGGCCCCCCGCGCTTTCAACAGAACAGGGGGGGGCGGAGAGGGACGAACAGGACAAGCACTCACACGAGTCGGCGGCTTCCACCTCGGAACCAGCAAGCATCGAATGCGTCCAGTTCGAGCAAGCCACGGGCCCCTGCGACGCGCCAGTAGTTAAGGTACAACATGCCGGTAGAATTTCTTATTTCTACGATTGCTGGCTAAAAATTACTAGTAACCCTATAATTTTAAAGTGGATACGTACGGGTTTTGCAATTCCATTTGATTCTATTGTCACACAATCTTACGTACCACAAGTGACTCTGTCGACTTCTGAAAAAGCCGACATGACTTTAGCGATTCAAAAACTATTAGATTTAGGCGCAGTTAGCCGTTGTTCAACGTCTAAAAATCAATTTGTATCTAAAGCATTTTTAGCCTTGAAACCGAATGGAGATAAGAGATTTATTCTAAATTTAAAAAAAACTTAAACAAATTTGTATCCAAATTGCACTTCAAAATGGAAGACTACCGAACGGCATCTCGTTTACTTCCTATTAACGGGTTTATGGCTACCATTGATCTTAAAGAAGCATATTTACTTATACCGATTCGCAAATCAGACTGAAAGTTCTTAAGATTTCAATTTGAAGATGAGAATATGCATATTATCACTTACGAGTTTAATTCCATGCCATATGGCCTTACGGTAGCTCCCAGAGCTTTCACTAAGATAATGAAAGAAGTTATTTCACATTTGCGTTTTCAAGGTTTTAAAAATGTTTTTTATTTGGATGATATTTTGTGTTTTGGTGACAACTACGACCAATGCTTAAAAAACGTTACAGTTACTTTAAACCTTTTAGAATGCCTTGGGTTCGTAGTGAACTACGAAAAAAGTTCACTAGTACCAAAACAATCTTGTAAGTTTCTCGGCTTCATATTTGATTCAGTAAATCAATCAATTTCTTTACCACTCGAAAAACGAGGAAAAATATTTAACTTGGTTAAAAAATTCTTATCTTTACCCAAGTGCACAATACGAGAATTTTCTCAATTAATTGGAGTTTTAGTAGCGGCATGCCCGGCAGCGAAATATGGCTGGCTGTACACTAAGATTCTAGAAAGGCATAAATTCCTTGCCTTGAAAAAAATCCCGGATTATGAAGCACGATTCAAACCACACCCTATTGTTGTAGATGATTTGAATTGGTGGAAAACGAACATATTTAAAACCAAAAACTCACTGAGAACTGCTAACTTCGATTTAGAAATTTACACGGACGCTTCACGTACCGGTTGGGGAGCGGTGTGTAACAAGGAACGAGCTCACGGAGCTTGGAAAAATAACGAACTTAAATTACACATCAACTATTTGGAGTTGTTAGCAGTTTTCTTGGCTTTAAAGTACTTCGTTAGCGAAAGATCTAATTGCTCCATTTTATTGCGCGTTGATAACACGACGGCTATCAGTTACGTGAACCGCATGGGCGGTATACAATATCCCCACTTAAATGATCTGTCTAGACAAATTTGGCAATGGTCTGAAAGGAGAAATATTTGGTTGTTCGCCTCCTACATTAACACTAAAGCGAATTACGAAGCGGACGAGGAGTCTCGAAGGCTGAACCCAGACACCGAATGCGAACTGTCTGTCTCAGCTTTCGAGAGAATTTCAAAAGCTTTCGGACAGCCCGAAGTAGACTTGTTCGCTTCTCGGGCCAATGCCAAATGCCAAGATTATATATCATGGAAAAAAGATACCGACGCTTTATCTATCGACGCTTTTACAGTAAACTGGAACAACAAGTTCTTTTACGCTTTTCCTCCTTTTCCACTCATTCTCAAGAGTATTCAAAAAATAGTAGAGGAAAGGGCCACTGGCATCTTTGTATTTCCATTTTGGCCATCTCAGGCCTGGTATCCACGTTTAATGGAAATTATTATCTCCGATATAATATGGATGTGTCCTAACGAACATCGTATTAAAACATGTTACAGAAATCAACTTACCCTGGGGGCCGCAGTACTCTCAGGCAGGCGTTCGCACTACGCGGCGTTCCAGAATCGGCTTTAGATTTAATACTTGCATCTTTGTCAAACAACACGATGCAACAGTACAACGTGACATTAAAATTGTGGTGGGAATTTTGCGAGGAGAAAAATTACCCTATAGTTGATTGCCCTGTCTCAACTGTTTTAAGTTTTTTGAGCGAACAGTTCAATAAGGGAATTTCTTACGGATCTCTTAATAGTCACAGATCTGCATTATCTCTTTTATTAGGTAATAACATTGGATCCGATGATCGTGTTAAAAGGCTGCTGAAAGGAGCGTTTAAATTAAGGCCTAACTTCCCAAAGTATGGTCGTACATGGGACCCACAAATAGTATTAAATAATATTTCCTATTGGTATCCTAATAAAGAGCTTAGCAGAGAAAAGATTACTAAAAAGTTAGTAACTTTGCTAGCGTTATGCACTGCTCAACGTGTTCAAACTTTATCCCTCATAAAACTCGAAAACATAACTGTGGGCACTAGTGGAGTTAATATTGCAATTAACGATATTCTAAAGACATCCGCGGCTGGTCGAGAACAGCCGAACTTATTCTTACCTTATTTCCACGAAAATCTCCGCATCTGTCCTGCGACTGCCCTTGAGGACTACCTCCAGGTCACCGATAAGGACCGACCCGCTAATGTGTCCAATCTCTTAATAACTGTGAAGCGCCCTTACAAGGGCGCGACAGCACAGTCTATAAGCAGATGGATAAAGCAAACTATGGCGGAGAGCGGCGTTGACGTGACAGTGTTCAGTGCGCATAGTACGCGACACGCCGCCACGTCCGCAGCCGCCGCCGCAGGAGTCTCTGTCGATACGATAAGGAAGGCCGCTGGTTGGACCAATGCCTCACAAGTGTTTGCCAAATTCTATCATCGTCCGGTTGTAGATGATAACAATTTTGCACAAGTGATCTTACAAAACGTGCAAGATGATTAAATATAGGTATGTTAATTAGACTTATTCAAATAATGAATAAAGTAAAATTACTTATTACTATAGTGAATTATGTTAATTCTAAAGATTTTTTGATTTTTTTTGTAAATTAAAGTACATTGGTTTATAGAATTAAAATTATTTTCTTCGGTTGAAACTAATTGTTTTAATTAAACCAAATACAAAACTTATCTCTAAACATCTACCTGGTTATGTTATATCTGAAGAATGAAGCGAAGAAATATAATATGTGATCAAACGAACTTCACAAGCGAAGTTCGATCAATATTATATGAGTCGCTTCATTCGAAGATATAACAACCCACCCAGCCCTACCCAAACGATAAAGTTTTGTATTAGATCTCTAAAAGAATGACGGCTATTCTAGTGGTGTGGCAGTACGCCAGAAAGAATCGATTAAAAAGTCGATATTTATATCGATTTTCTTAAATCTCTAAAATGCGTGCATGCTACCTTGTAGGCTTAAAGGACTACCTGGTTATGTTATATCTTCGAATGAAGCGACTCATATAATATTGATCGAACTTCGCTTGTGAAGTTCGTTTGATCACATATTATAACAGGCGTGTTGTTATGTTATGTTATATTATGTGAGTGAATACTGAAACCGTGAGGGTTTTGAGTTTGTAAGAAAGAAAGAAAGAAACATGATTTATTGGTTTCCCACAGGACAAAAACAAATTGACAAAAAATTACAGGTAAACCAAGTAAACTTATAAGTAAAACTTTTTTTTTTTAAACCTAAAAAACTAGAAAAACTAAAAAACTTAAAATTAGGACATACATTAATTAAATTTAAATTGTAGCCAATTTAAATTAATCCCGTGCGAAGCCAAAGGGCCACTATCTCAGCATGGTGCTGTAACATTTATGACAAATGTCACAGCGCTGGTATTCTGATAGGGCCCAAAGGTGACGCCACGTTCACAGAAAAAAAAACAAGAAGAAATAAAATAATACTATAAATATGATAATGGTCATATTATTATACTTACATATTTAAATACAGTCAGGGAGCTCCTTTAAATCTTTTCAAACTGTCATACATTCAAAGTATTAAATTAGCAATATAATCACACTGAAAAAAATAATTAGTTGAATCAACATTTATTCAACCTATTTTTTGTGTTAATATAGAACCTACATAGAAGATTTGTTGAATCAAACAAACTGAAATTGTTACTTTTAAAAGGTAAATTTAACCAAACCCAGTGAGGTTGTTTCAACACTGTTTTGAAATGGTAATATTAAACTAGTTTATTATAGGTTAACAGAACATTCAACTTTTCAACTATTTTATTTTGTTGATATAGAACCTACCTTTAATAATAGTTGAATCAATTAATCTGAAATGTGTTGCTTGTAAGGTAAATTTAACCAAACCATCAGCTAAGTTAGTTTAACACATACTTAAAACAGGTAAATTTAACCAAACCACCAGTTAGGTTGTTTTAACACTATTTTGAAATAGTTGTTTTAACTATAATATTAAACCTGTATTTTTAAGTATATGGTGCTAAGTTGTAACTACCTGATTTTCGTGGTAAAGATAACCTGTATTTTTAAGTTGAAACAACTTGTGGTATTTAGTTTAATGAACCTAAGCTTAGTGGTATAATCTACCTAGATCATATTCGTATTTTTGACAAAGGTGCAATGTAGAATCGACACGTAGCAATAGGTTAGAATAACCTTAATTTGGTAGTAAAATTAACCTGCGTATATTGGTATTCTTGAATGTTGTAAATGTAGAATTGACATGTGAAATTAAGTTGTAACAACCAAATTTTTATGATAAACTTAACCTGTATTTTTAAGTTAAAACAACTTGTGGTGTTTTGTTAAATGAACCTCTGCTTTGTGGTAAAATCTACCTAGATCATAATAGTATTTTTGACAAAGATGTAATGTAGATTCGACACGTAGCAATAGGTTAGAATAACCTAAATTTGGTGGTAAAATTAACCTGTGTATATTGGTATTCTTGACTGTTGTAAATGTAGAATTGACATGTGAAATTAAGTTGTAACAACCAAATTTTTATGATAAACTTAACCTGTATTTTAAGTTAAAACAACCTGTGGTTTTTTGTTAAATGAACCTCTGCTTTGTGGTAAAATCTACCTAGATCATAATAGTATTTTGACAAAGGTGTAATGTAGATTCGACACGTAGCAATAGGTTAGAATAACCTAAATTTGGTGGTAAAATTAACCTGTGTATATTGGTATTCTTGACTGTTGTAAATGTAGTATTGACATGTGAAATTAAGTTGTAACAACCTAATTTTTATGATAAACTTAACCTGTATTTTAAGTTGAAACAACTTGTGGTGTTTTGTTAAATGAACCTTGCTTTGTGGTAAAATCTACCTAGATCATAATAGTATTTTTAACAAAAGTGTAATGTAGAATCGACATGTAACAATAGGTTAGAATAACCTAAATTTGGTGGTAAAATTAACCTGTGTATATTGGTATTCTTGACTGTTGTAAATGTAGTATTGACATGTGAAATTAAGTTGTAACAACCTAATTTTTATGATAAACTTAACCTGTATTTTAAGTTGAAACAACTTGTGGTGTTTTGTTAAATGAACCTTGCTTTGTGGTAAAATCTACCTAGATCATAATAGTATTTTTAACAAAAGTGTAATGTAGAATCGACATGTAACAATAGGTTAGAATAACCTAAATTTAGTGGTAAAATTAACCTGTGTATATTGGTATTCTTGACTGTTGTAAATGTAGTATTGACATGTGACATTTAGTTAAAATTACTTGTTTTTGGTAAAATCAACCTGCATTTATTAGTAATATCAACCTACAATATAAAGTATTTTCGACAAAGGTGTAATGTAACCTATTGCTACATTACATACACCTCTAGGTATCGAAAATACTTTGCGACAAAGCCTAATTCAACATTATACCTACTTCTTCCGTGAAAATGCAGACTGATTTTACAAACATCATATTAAAGTAAATTCTGTACAAACAAATATTTTTACATTTCAGGTTAACTTATTACTTAATAGCTAATTACAAAATACCAATATAATATTGACACAACTCAATGCAGGCTTATTCTACAATACACTTTCATCAAAATACTTACCTACCTATAGAGGACATCTAATTATAGAAAAAATAAAACAATATAGATCATTATTAAACATTTATTTAACCATAACAAAGCACATTTATTTAACCATAACAAAGCACATTTATTTAACCATAATTATCATATTAAAACTTTATGGTATTCAAATTAAGTAGGTAACTAGCAAATCGTCCAATATGTATGGACATTTAGCGAGAGAATGTCAAAGTTTGCCAAACAAACTAACAATTACTAGTAGATTTAACAAATACGCACCTACTTAAATTTTCAAATGTAATTACCGTTTTTTGGATCGTAGCGTAATGGCCATTTGCCAGTTGTTAGGCCTAAAATCAAGTGATATCACTTTGTTAGACCTAACAACCAGTAATCGTAATCGCTACGATACAAAAAAAGGGCGGTAGTACATTTTCATGACAAACTAGACCTATTGGTAGCGACACTGTTGTATATAAATAATAGAATTTAAGGGTAGTTACCCACAGAACATACTCTGCCATATATAACATATTAAAAAAATTGCCTAGAAGGCCACCCATCACTATGAACCTGCAATAACACCAGAAAAAAACTAACCATTACAGTTGACAGACTCACAAACTTAACTTAAAGCTCGTTCATTATGAACGGTAGCCTAAAACACCAGCTGCGGAACCTATGTTGCAAAGCCCGACTTTAAACGTCCTGTAGGTCTAGTCTGTCATGCAAATGTAATTACCGTTTTTTGGATCGTAGCGTAATGGCCATTTGCCATTACGTTTTTTGTGATGAATCGCTACGATCCAAAAAACGGCAGCAATTACATTTGTATGACAGACTAGACCTACTGGTAGCGACACTTTTATATAAATAGTAGAATTTAAGGGTAGTTACCTACAGGACATACTCTGCTATATATAACATAGTTAAAAATTGCCTAGAAGGCCACCCATCAGTATGAACCTGCATTAACACCAGAAAAAACCTAACCATTACAGTTGACAAACTCACAAACTTAACATAAAGCTTGTTCATTATGAACGCTAGCCTAAAACTAACCAGCTGCGGAACCTATGTTGCAAAGCCCGACTTTAAACGTCCTGTAGGTCTAGTCTGTCATGCAAATGTAATTACCGTTTTTTGGATCGTAGCGTAATGGCCATTTGCCATTACGTTTTTTGTGATGAATCGCTACGATCCAAAAAACGGCAGCAATTACATTTGTATGACAGACTAGACCTACTGGTAGCGACACTTTTATATAAATAGTAGAATTTAAGGGTAGTTACCTACAGGACATACTCTGCTATATATAACATAGTTAAAAATTGCCTAGAAGGCCACCCATCAGTATGAACCTGCATTAACACCAGAAAAAACCTAACCATTACAGTTGACAAACTCACAAACTTAACTTAAAGCTTGTTCATTATGAACGCTAGCCTAAAACTAACCAGCTGCGGAACCTATGTTGCAAAGCCCGAAGTGTTGACATGTGGTAGGTCACATCGTCGTAATTCACGTAAAATGCTTCCAATTCTTCTACTGACTGCCCGACGCAAACCACAATGGGTTGACAGGTCAACTTTTTTTCGAGATGGACTTGTCGCCGTTTGACCAGGACGTTTGTTATGTCAGTTTGGGTCTGAAAAGAAAAAAAAAACATCAAACACAAAGACAGATGAATTTTGTAAACTAGGTAGGAACATTTTTTTTTATTTAAGTATCCGTATCTACTTAATATTTTGTGTTCTCATTGAAGTTAATATTAAGTTGTTCTCTATGTTTATTAAGTACCTATGTATTTACAAAAAAAAATGTATCTATGTATAGTATATCAGTCATCTGGTTCACATAACACAAGCTCTGCGTACTTTGGGGCAAGATAGTGCTGGGTGAAAAAATATGTCCAGCATTATTTATTTTATTATTGTTCCATTTTACCTTAACATGCAGGACCAAATTGTCCCGGGCTTCCAAGATAGATGGTTTCGTAAATTTCTTTGATGAGGCTGCACGACCTCGTGCAACTGAAGGAACTAGTTTGCCGCACAATAGAGACAGTATTATGAATACTTTGGTATCTGAAATGAAATTAATTTAGATAAAATAATACATTAATTACCCGATTACGGCAAAGCTAAAGGAGGGTTATGAGTTTTAGGGTGTTTTAGTCAGCCATGGTTGTTTGAATTGTCATACAATCAATGCCAAAGTAAAATTACTTAGTGCATTTACAAACTAACCTTCATTTGGATTTTTCTCGAAAACTACATTGTAGGTACTCTTTGAACGCCTTGACGTCATTTTTGAAAATTGTGTATGCTTTTTCCATGAAGTTATCAAATTTTTCAAACAGAACGACTTCTTTATCCGGATACCGATATTCGAAGTCAATTTCAATCTAAAAATATTATAAAAACATAGATGATGTTAGATTTAGGAACAAGAACTTATTAGAATATAGGCCCAATATATTATGTATAAATGCAAAAGTCTTGTCTGTTAGTAATAGATCTGAATGTAATTTACCAGTTTATATCCAAAGTTTTGTTTCAAAATAGGATATTTTTGTAATATTTCTTGCAGTTGTTTCGTTTTATCATTATAGTCTTTCTCGACCCGGTACGCTCTTGTTGCCAGCCAGTTTTCGCGCACCTCTTGGAACGGTTCTTTATGGTATTTTAGCCAGATGACCAGCTCTTCATTTTCTGAAACCAAAAAACAGAGGTATCTATAAATAAAAAGAGAAGTCCTGACTGACTGGCTGACTGACTCATCAACGCCCAGCCCAAACCCTTGGACCTAGAAAGCTGAAATTTTGCACATAGGTTCCCTTTATGATGTAGACAAGGAATAAGGAAGGATTTTTTGAAATTCAACCCCTAAGGGATTTAAATAGGGGTTGAAAGTTTGTATGGAAAATCTTCATTTTCACGCGGGCGAAGCCATTTTAGACAAACATAATACCTATTATACTAAAGTATTACCAATGATTATGTTCTCTTCGACCTCAGAATCTTGTTTTTCATCATCATTTTTGCGTTTCCTTGATATGACCCCCTCTTTTTTGAGGACGCGTCTTTGATTATTATACCTGTCCACTAGTTTTCCTCTGGCGGGAATAGTTTTTTTGTTTGTAACTATGGCCGGGATGTAGTAGGTTTCCTAGAAAAAAAGTAATTTATGCAAGGATAGTGACCATGACTAATGGTATGAACTTTGTAAATTTACTACACACACTAGTACCTATGTGTCAAATTATGACCATTTTTTTAAAGGAATCATAACTATGCTTCTACGACTACTGTATGACTTTAAAGATGAAAGATATAGGTATCTATATAGGTAGGTAGGGTAGTTGTGGGAACAGTGAATCAAGTGTACACAGTGAAGCATCGCCGTATTGGACAGAACGAGTATACGACACCAGGTGTCGTTCGATTTAACGGGAGGCGAGAGAAAGAGATAGCCTGTGTCACGCCACTCGTTCTGTCAAATACGGCGATGCATCCATCACTGTGTACAACTTGATTTACTGTTCCCACAACGACCCTACATATATAATATAACGGAGATACAGATATTACATATACATAGATAGGTACATAACGCTCACTATTGTCACTAACTACATCGCACTACGATAATTACTTTCTACGACTACTGTATGACTAAAGATGAAAAATATATAATAGGTAGGTACATAATTATAGTAATTTAACGAAGATACACATCATAGATACCTACATAACGCTCACTACTAGGTACGTCGCACTACTATTATTTATTTATACTAGGTAGGTAGGTACTTGGTAAAGAATGTACTACTTATAGGTATCTTAAATAGGCTGGTAGGTATATAAACCTTATGTTCTGTTGGAACAAAGCGAGTGATAGCCTCTGATAACACAATGAAGTCTTCTTTTTTCATGCTCTGATATTTGTTAATATACCACTCCACAATGCTTTTTGTTAGAAATGACCTGCTAGTCGCATCAAGCTTATCGCTTGATTTCAGACGGGCCAGAACCAGTTTTCCATAACTGTTCTCATTAAGAATGGTGGGTATATCTATACTCTAAAATAGAACAGTACAAAAAAAAGTAAGGAACAAGTGAACAAAAAAAAGAAAGGAACATAGGGAAAACGTGTGTGTCTTAATAAAATTATGAAGAATCCAAACTTACATTAAGTATTTGTTTTGGGTCAGCATTCGATATTACGCTACAGCTTAAGCTACTACGACTAGAGCACGTTGTAGGGCTTGCAGGAGCAGAAATTGTGTCTTCCGATGCAGTTTCCTGTAAAATAATAAACCAAGTTAAAACTTTAGATTTTCTAGTTTGCTTTAGATTTTCTAGTACTGACGAACGAATGGCCATTGTGATCACAATCACAACCAATCAACTTAGGTAGATACAAGTTAGGTACTCAAGTAACTGCCTCGTTGGTCTAGTGGTCGCAAGCGCGACTGCTGAGCGTGAGGTCCTGGGTTCGATTCCCGGGTCGGCCAAAAGTGCTATTGGGTTTTTCATTAGAAATTTCCCAGTAGTAGTCCGGAGTTTAGAAGTTGGCGGTATAATACCCCCGTGCCTCGGAAAGCACGTTAAGAAAAATGGTTCGTTTTGTGCACTTGTAGTAAAATCTACTATTTGTGACGTGTTTGATATAGGTACCTACTACATTTTGTTAGTGCTTCCATAACTTATGGTAAGTACCTAACTAAATAAACAGGTGATTAGATAATTAATAATAGTAATTATCTTATAATTAGAGATTGAATTACCTATAATTAATTAATAGGTAATTTAATCTCACCAACAAGTGAGATTAAAATACCTATTAAAAATAATAGAGATCATAGGTTTACTTACATGGGTTATTTTTTCCAGCTTCCTCACACCAACTCTGAATAATATTCTTTCTTTTACGAGCGGCACTAATTCTTTTAGATCGTTATCCTGTATTTCTGTGAGTAAATCTATAGTGATTTCATTATCTGAAAAACAAAACAAATAATATTAGGTACCTAGGTACTTAGTTACGTAAGTTCCATAGGTACACACGGCTACACATCAAGCTATACAAAACCAGTATAATCTGATCGTTCATTGCGTGAAAAGATTTAATAAAGTGAGGCCAAGATTAACTGGTTTTGTATAGCTTGATGTGTAGCCGTGTGTACCTACCTATTACCACCTATCGTAGCTTCGGTACATATGCGATCTCGGTCTATCTATGTATATAACTAGGTACTTAATTTTAAGTTTGTTGAAAAAAATTATGGATTAAAAAGTATGGATATGTGCAAGACGGTTGAGACGCCATCAAGTCTGAAAAAGCTGAATACGTATCATAACTACTGGCATTATTGTGTAAGTATACCTACCTACGTTGCTTCTACCACTTACTCTAGGTGCAATATACCTACCTATAATGTAGGTAAATTTAACATATTACCTCTTGTTCGTATTAGGTATCTACCTACTCAGTGCTGTTGTATGTACTGAGTACATAAACTGAGATAAATAAAATCTATGATAAGTTACTTACGATCAAATTATCTTGGCAGGTCTGAACCTATGCTCTGCGAACTTTTACGCTAAACTTGTGAAGAAAACTGTTATTGCCAGATAAACCAATATCTATACGATCAGAAAATATCTATTAAATACAGAGAGAAATACAAATAAAATAAATATTAAAACACTTTTAGACATTATTTGTAACAAAATAACCTGCACGAAGTTCGAAACTGCCAAGTTAATTTGATTGCACTGTAGGTACCTACTTGTAGATAAATTACTAATTTAGCTACAATAATTAGTAATTTCATTATGATCAGACTGTAGCGTTTCATACATTCTATAAAAGATAGGTACTTACCACAAAATTTTTTAATTGTTTCTTCAGTTAAACCCCACTCTCGGAGATAAACTGGCACCAATGATTTCTCAAAATCATCCATATTTACTTATCACTGAATCAACGGTACCTATCACTAAACTCACCTTTTACTTTGCTGGTTCAATTACATTAGACCACTTTTAATTTTTCAACCAGTTTATCGTCGAGTACGTATAGTCCCCGACACGGCGCGGCGCAAAGAAAGAGTACTTGCCTGCCTGGCAAGAGTCCGGTGGCGCGGGGCGCGGGGCGCGGGGCGCGGGGCGCGGGGTTGAGGTAGCGTCATCCGCGCGTGCGGCGATTGGTGGAATCAAATGCATACGTTCCGTTCGCTCCCGATTACGAAATACTTTTTAGACGCGCCAGTTTTAGGTCCGTTCAATTTGGATGTTCGTAATAATAATCTGTTTACAATAAAATATGAAAGCTCCAACCAGCCCGCGAAATTCAAATTTTCTTTCGTTTTTTGCAATTTGCAGGCTAGTGCCAGTTTGTATGTTGATTAGAATGTTAATTGCGGTTGTAAGACGTATGTAGTTACAGAATTTTATTCATCAAAATCATCAATAACTACATACGTTTTACAACCGCAATTAACATTCTAATCAACATGCAAACTAGCACTAGCCTGCAAAAAACAATAGATAAATTAAGTAAAGATAAGTAATTAGTTTCTTAATATAACTAGCACTAATAATAAACGTAACAAGTTAAATTTTACCATTGTTACAAAACAGAGGTCCCCAAACTAGGCTGCGCCTGTATCTTGGGGGCCGGAGTTGCGTTAGAGTCTGTCAAGCGAGTCTAGTCCCATGAAAAAGGCGGCAAATTCAAAAATCTTTCAGGTGTCAACACTGATATAGCACGCTGAAAACTTATTGATAGAAGTCTGTCAAGCGAGTCGAGTCCACAACCCTTTTACTTTAAAATTCAAGTATCAATAAGTTTCAGCGTGCTATATCAGTGTTGACAAATGAAAGATTTTTGAATTTGCCGCCTTTTTCATGGGACTAGACTCGCTTGACAGACTCTAACTTAAAATTAATATTAATAAGTAGTTATCTTTATTAAATGAAAACAAAAATAAAATTAGGTAAGGTCACAAATATTTTAACATTTTTTCAGAAATTTAAAGCAACTAATTAGTAATGTTTTATCAACCATATTGCAAAAGTTGAATCAACAAGCGAACGTAGCAAAATTTACAAAATTGATTCAACTATTTGCAAATATTTTAAACAACAAAGCAAATTGGTTAAAATAACTATTGTAAATAGTTGTCAACACCTAACACTTCATTACATAGTAGATTCAACAGATGCATTTAGTCAAAATAACAAAAATATTTTAACCTTTTGCTAGAAATTTAAAACACCTAATAAATAATGTTGGAATCAACGATATTGCAAAAGTTGAATTAGCAAGGGGACTTAGTCAAATATACTAAATTTATTCAACTTTTTTGAAATATTCTAAAGAATTAAACTTATTAGTTAAAATAACTAGTGTTAATGGTTGTCAGCACGGTACCCCACATTTAATAACATAGTAGAATCAACATCTGTAGATTAAATTACGTATCTATCTATACTCTAGTCACTTTAAAGAAATATTTTTTGTAAACAAAGCGTTGCTAGGCAACCATCTGATAGCACGGGTGTAAATCATTTTTTTATCAATGTTAATTTTTGTAATCCTACTGCCACATCTGGGTTAACGTTAACGTTAATGGCAATGGCCAACTACGCGTTAATTAAGGCATTAACAATTAGTAATACTGCCGTTTATAATTTAACACATTAAAACGGTGGCCACATCTACGTAACACCTAAAGAAGACACAAAAAAGTCAAATATTTGTTAATATTTGTTTTAATGAGAATTGTAACATCACATTCCTACTTATATAAAAGAACCGTGAACGGTTAACATTTTTATTGTATACCCACTTCCTAGAAGTCAATTCATAATAACATAACAAAGGATATTCTAATCACACAAATATAGCTATTGATACCCACTTAGTTTATAGGTATCGGTATTCAGCAAAGTTTAATGAAAACTTTACATGATTTAGACTTTCTACATGTTTTTTTATGTGACGTCACAACACAATACCTTACGATGGGTTTTTAACAAATTAATGAAAAATGAAAATTAAAAAAAAATGAAAAATATTTATTTGTCCCAAAAAAGCAGTTACATGGATTATAATGAGACATCATTAATATTTGACTTCTTGTAAAAATAAATAACATGCATGATCCAATTAAAAAAAAAAGCGATCAAGAAACATTTCAAATCACATGTAAGTAGGTAGCATTACAAAAAAATGAACATTGATAAAAAAATGATTTTCACTCGTGTTATCAGATGGTTGCCTAGCAACGCGTTGTTTACAAAAAATATTTTTTTATAGTGACAAGAGTATAGATACGTAATTTTATCGACAGATGTTGATTGTATGTTAATAAATGTAGGGTACCGTGCCGACAACCATTTACACTAATTATTTTAACTAATAAGTTTAGTTCTTTAGAATATTTTAAAAAAGGTGAATAAATTTAGTATATTTGACTAAGTCCCCTTGCTAATTCAACTTTTGCAATATCGTTGATTCCAACATTATTTATTAGTTGTTTTAAATTTCTAGCAAAAGGTTAAAATATTTTTGTTATTTTGACTAAATGCATCTGTTGAATTTACTATGTAATGAAGTGTTAGGTGTTGACAACTATTCACAATAGTTATTTTAACCAATTTGCTTTGTTGTTTAAAATATTTGTAAATAGGTACATAGTTGAAGCCAGAACTCACCAAAGGACTCCATTAAATCTAGAATTCTAGATATACTAACGCAAAAAATTTAATTAGAAGAAATAACTAAATTTACACTTTTAGGCCTAACGTTATACTCAAATTAAAATTGGAAGAAACAGAAAAAACACGAGCAAAACTGTCCCAATTTATTTACTCACTCGGCTTATTGAAACGTAACACAGACTACAACACCGCCCTTTCTGCCTATTATGCGTACCTACGCTTACTCCTGGTTAAACTATGGCATCATTCTGTGGGGAGAAAGTACTGACATTTTGGACCTCTTTATCCAGCAAAAGAAATGCATCAGAATTCTCATGAATATCGAACAACGAGTGAGTTGCAGGCCACACTTTACCAAACAACAAATTCTCACACTACCAGCAATATATATTATACTGCAAAGTTGTTTATTCGTTCGGAAAAATAGACACCTCTTCAAATCTAATATTTAAATCAATGAAAACTATAACCGACGCAATAGGAATAGGCTGATACTACCCATCACTAACTTAAAATTATTATTATTGGTAAAAGTCCGTATTCAAGACTAACTAACATATTTAATAAGCTACCGGAAAGTCTAAAATCCCTACCAAATGATTTAATTTTCGCGAAACAGTTGAAATCTCTGTTGATAAAGAAAGGCTACTATACCGTTGATGAATTTAAAGCTGACAAATTGTGAATCGATCGACACTGTATTATATACTTAACTTGACATCAATTTTAATTTAACTACTAATTGACTACAGATACTTACAGAACTTGACATCAAATTTTAATTTTATCTACTAATTGATTTGAAAAAATTGTAATAAATTAATAAATATCACATTTTCCATTTCTTTCTTTCTTTATTAATGTTTAGTGGAGTATCATTATAAATTTGAATAATTAATAAGAATTGATATGTAATAATGTAATTTAATAATTTTATCGCCAACAATTTGCAGTGCCCTTATTACAGGGCGCTGACTAAATAGTAAATGACTAAATTTATGACCTATAATAGACAAAGAAATATTGTAATAAACTCATTAAATTTAATTTCCAATCATCAATCACTTTTCACAATGTTCATTCTTCTTTCCTTATGTTTAGAGTAAAAACGTAAGAATATGAAATGTAATAGGTATAATAAGAATCAATATTATATGTAAGTAGGTACCTAAATTAATAATTTTATATCCAACAATTTGCAGTGCCCTTACAGGGTGCATGTTAATACTGTGCCATGAAATTTGAATGCATGCCTACTAACCAGTATTTAATTGTACATGTTGGCAAATAAATAAATAAAAAAATAAATAATCAAATCAATTTTGTAAATTTAGCTACGTTCGCTTGTTGATTCAACTTCTGCAATATGGTTGAATTAAACATTACTAATTAGTTGTTTTAAATTTCTGGCAAAATGTTAAAATATTTCTGTTATCTTTACTTAATTTATCTGTAGATTCTACCATGTAATTAAATGTTAGGGGTTGACAACTATAGTGGCGGTAAGTCCCCTCTTTGAGGAGTGGCTAGAGAGGAGCCACGGCGCCCTCACCTTCCGTCTGACGCAGGTCCTCACCGGACACGGGTGTTTCGGGAGGTACCTGCACCGAATCAGACGGGAGGAAACGCCCGGATGCTTCCACTGCGAGGATCGACCGGAGGACACGGTGGAGCACACTGTGGAGGTGTGCCCTGCTTGGGCGGAGCCCCGCCGTGTTCTCGTAGCGGCGATCGGCGGCGGTGACCTCTCGCGTCCGGCCCTGGTGCAAGCCATGGTCCGGGGCGAGGAGGAATGGGACGCCGTCGCCTCCTTCTGCGAAGCAGTGATGCTAGCGAAGGAGGTGGCGGAACGAGAGAGGGAGCGATCCTCTCAACGTCCCAGCCGCCGCGGAAGGCGCGGAAGGCGCTCCGGGCGTCGGGGGCCACGTGATGGCTTCCGGCCACCGTAGACGCGGGCCTGTGGACGGTGAGTAATGGGCTAGCTCGCCGTCCGGCCGTCGTCATGACGGCAACAGACCGTGTCGGCGGCGCGTTCGTGTTCCACGCGCGCCTCAAAGAGATGTCAGCAAGGAGGGGCCCGCAAGGGCCGACACCCGTCGGGGCCGCGGTATTTAGTACTAGATTACGTGGCCTCGGCGCAAGGGCAAAGAAGGAACATGGGTTCGGTTTTTAGTCAGTAGAAGTCTGACACTCCCCTTCGCTCTGCCCAAGAGCGGGGGGGGTCATTCGATGATTTTCCACCCACCAAAAAAAAAAAAAAAAAAGGGGTTGACAACTATTCGCAAAAGTTATTTCAACCAATTTGCTTTGTTGTTTAAAATATTTGCAAATGGTTGAATCAATTTTGTTAATTTAGCTACGTTCGCTCGCTGATTCAACTTTTGCAATATTGTTGATTGAAACATTATTTATTGTTTGTTTTAAATTTCTGGCAAAATCCTAAATACTTTTGTTATTTTGACTAAATTTATCTGTTGATTCTACTATGTAATGAAATGTTAGGTGTTGACAACTATTCACAAGAGTTATTTTAACCAATTTGCTTTGTTGTTTAAAATATTTGCAAATAGTTGGATCAATTTTGTAAATTTAGCTACGTTCGCTTGTTAATTCAACTTTTGCAATATTGTTGATTACAACATTATTTATTGGTTGTTTTAATTTTCTAGCAAAAGGTTAAAGTATTTTTGTTATTTTGACTAAATGTATCTGTTGACTCTAATATGTAATAAAATGTTAGGTGTTGACAACTATTCACAATAGTTATTTTAACCAATTTGCTTTGTTGTTTAAAATATTTGCAAATAGTTGAATCCATTTTGTAAATTTAGCTACGTTCGCTTGTTGATCCAACTTTTGCAATATTGTTGAATTAAACATTATTTATTGGTTGTTTTAAATTTCTAGCAAAAGGTTAAAATATTTTTGTTATTTTGACTAAATGTCTCAGTTGATTCTACTATGTAATTAAATGTTAGATGTCGACAACTATTCACAATAGTTATTTTAACCAATTTGCTTTGTTGTTTAAAATATTTGCAAATAGTTGAATCAATTTTGTAAATTTAGCTACGTTCGCTTGTTGATACAACTTTTGCAATATGGTTGAATTAAACATTATTTATTGGTTGTTTTAAATTTCTAGCAAAAGGTTAAAATATTTGTGTTATTTTGAGTAAATTTCTCTGTTGATTCTACTATGTAATTAAATGTTAGGTGTTGACAACTATTCACAATAGTTATTTTAACCGATTTGCTTTGTTGTTTAAAATATTTGCAAATAGTTGAATCAATTTTGTAAATTTAGCTACGTTCGCTTGTTGATACAACTTTTGCAATATGGTTGAATTAAACATTATTTATTGGTTGTTTTAAATTTCTAGCAAAAGGTTAAAATATTTTTGTTATTTTGACTAAATGTATCTGTTGATTCTACTATGTAATTAAATGTTAGGTGTTGACAACTATTCACAATAGTTATTTTAACCGATTTGCTTTGTTGTTTAAAATATTTGCAAATAGTTGAATCAATTTTGTAAATTTAGCTACGTTCGCTTGTTGATACAACTTTAGCAATATGGTTGAATTAAACATTATTAATTAGTTGTTTTAAATTTCTGGCAAAAGCTTAAATATTTTTGTTATTTTGACTAAATTTATCTGTTGATTCTACTATGTAAAGAAATGTTAGGTGTTGACAACTATTAAGAATAGTTATTTTAACCAATTTGCTTTGTTGTTTAAAATATTTGCAAATAGTTGAATCAATTTTGTAAATTTGACTAAGTTCATTTGCTGATTCCACTAAACATTATGTTGACATTACCGAACTATTAGTTAAATTGACCGCTATGCGATTATACATGAAAAAATATGTTAGCTTAACCCATTTTTTTGGTTGTAACAACAATTAGATTTTAACTTTTTTAAATTTGTTACATTGAATGTAGTACTACGGTTGTCACAACGTAATTTATTGTTGACTCAACTGTTAAGGAATCAACATTCAGAAATTCAACTATTAGTTTTTTCAGTGCACTTTCGTCAAAAAACTTATAGCGCGGCGGACATTAGAAATATTTTCATACAAAAAAAATATATGATCCCGAACATTTTCGATTTTGTCACACTAATAAATACTTACTACCTGACCAAGCGAGCGTATGATCTGTGGTACCTATGATACTAGAATCAGATACCAATTTTTAAATACGATTTTCTTTGTCTTGTTCCATCTATCGCTTCTTAATATTTTAATGTCTTTTGGTCTTACTATACAATCATAACAAAGCCCACACTCATCATCATCATCAGCCTATAATGCTCCCACTCTCACATGCAGGGATTCAGGCCTCCCGTCTAGGAGAGGGATGGGCTTATAATCCAGGGCCCAATGCGGGTTGGTAGCTGTCACATATTGTCTTCTAATTTTTTGGTTGTGTGACATGCCGGTTTCCTCAAGATGTCTTCCTTCACCGTAGTGAGAGCAGCGGTGACGAACTGATGATATAAGTAAATTACACAAAGTACTTAAGAGCATAGACGGGCTGCGTATAATATACGTATATATAACTATTGCCGTCGCGCTGCGCTCTAGCAACCGGACGGTATCAATATGTGAGTGCGATAGAGACAACTGCAGCTCAGAACGATTTTACCTATAAAAAACCTTGACCGATCGACGTTTCGTATTCTCCTGTTTTCTCCTCGAAACCTAAGCCAATTAAATTATATTTGGTATCAAAATTTAAAGGAAGAATAGATCTATGCCCCTATTACTTGTTTTTATTTAAAAACTTTTCAATTTTCTTTGGTAGTCATCTGATTACGTAGGTAAAAACGGGGTATTTTTTTAGGTTTTTGGTAAGTCATATTTATAAATAAATTATTTGAAAAAAAAAAAATGACAGGGGCATGCCTTCAATAGACCTGGATTTTTATAAATAAAAACGATTACTCTAGAGGCATTATCCAGGAAGAGAATAGGGGAATACATTTGTATGGAAAAATGCAGCCCGTCTATGCTCTTAATGCGCCTGCGTGGGTTCGAACCCACGAGTTACTGTTCCTGTTACTGTAAGACTCCGTTAATTAATAAGAAATTAGCATATTATACGGTCTGTTCAATAGATTTAGAATCTAGATCATAAGCGCATTATCATAGGAAACTTTTGACTAAACAGCCAACAGGTGAGTCAGAAGTGCATACTTGTTTATTGGTAGTATGAGGTGGTCATTCTTAGAAATCTTCGTAGTATGAATCAAGTTAGTAGAAGTCAGAGTTTCATGCCTTATTTGGTAATATTGTGGGTTGAATGCAAACGATGTGAGTTCAGGTATTAAGTATTAGATACTTAGTGACTTAGCGACCCGACCTAGCTTCACATGGAATCATGACAATATTATACTACCTTGACTACCTACCTACTTAGAAACGAATCACTCAATTTTTGTTGAAAAATGTGTTAAAATCCGTTTCGTGGTTTAAAAGATCTAAGCGTACAAACAGCGGGAGCGACTTTGTTTTCAAAGGGTATCATTTAAGCTATCACCAATTTAATTAGTTTTGTGTTTCTTAAATAATAGGGTTTGTCCTCAAAATAGTAGATCTGTCACCAAAATGTAGTCACCAAACAATGCAAAATCAGTTCCACAATAAATCACCTAAAATCCTGAGATATAAGGTCTAGTACCAAATAAATGTTTTTGTATGTATTATAATAGGTGTGTCCTAATAAGTATTTAAGCAAACTAATTTAAAGAGATCACCAATAAATCATATTATGTTACTAGAAAATTGCATTAAGTTCAAATAAAAAATTAGGGTTGAGTAAATCAGGTGTTAATAAAACACCTGATTTACTCCATGACGCGCGCTCGCTTCGCTCGCATATTATATAACACTAATATCTTCTGTCCCCGAAGTGCCGGGCCTCCGCCGGCCTCCTTCGTCGGCCTACGGCCCGGTGCCCATGCCGCCCATAAAGGACACTGTCGCGAGACGGTCGTATTAGTTATTATAAGAACGAAGTTTATATTCATGTAATGCAATATAATTTTATTGGTTATCGATCTCTTATTTTACACATATATTAACATTAATTTGATAATTCATACCTGGGAACAATTTTTGTTTATCTGAGAACGAAAATATTTCGTGGCGATAGATCTATTTATTAGGTGATACAACTTGATGACAAATATAAATTTTGGTGATAGAAAATATAGTTCCCGTTTTCATATTTCAAATTCAAATATCTTTATTTGTGACACATAGGTAAAGATAGCACGGCGTTATTAAAAGGTAGTTTTGTGTCACTATGTTCTGCCTTGCAAAGCATACAAATACTGTTTACTTAAACAGGAAGTTTTTATGTGTATAAAAACTTAAATAAAAGAACTCAAACTAAGTATGTATGTAAGTATTGTTATTACAATTAATAACCTATCTACTAAAATACTAAATCATTAATAAAAATCTACCTATGTCCATAGTAGTCCTTAGCAAGAGTATCGACGCCCTTTCAATGTTACTATTCGGTACACCTCTGCATAACCCTCTGGCGATAAGAGGCGTGATGATATGTGTAAATTATTTACTTTATTATACCTATGGTTTATACCTGGTTTATACACAGGCAAATAGATAAATGTAATGTCCAACTTCTTGATAGGGTCGCAAGCTACCCTAGCCACCTTTATTATGCCTCGTATGTTGTGACATTGTTGCAATTATAATGAATATTCAGCTCATTACCTCTCGACAACCTAGTAGCCTAGATGTGCACACAAGCATCATTAGTTTTGTAAGAGGAGGGGGGGGGGGGGGTTCCCACTTTCACACAAAACTTTTTAGAAAAGTGCAGGTGAAGGACCTCTTTATTTCCCAAAAGCCGACTACGACAAAAAAAAACCACGCTGAAAAAGTATGAAACAAGATTTTCAGGATAGAACAAAAAGAAAAGCCGTAGTCACACGTTATAGGTACCAACCTAAACACTTTAATACCGTGTGACTTTTAGTCGGGTTTTGGTTTTTTACTTTTTTTTATTTAAACAATTTTGGTGTTAAATATTTTTTTTACTCTTGGTTTTTGTCCGCTAGAGGGCGTGATTATTTATTTGAGCAATATTTTGAAAATGTACATGTGAGGCCCTTTCAAATGATACCAAACACGGCGTATTTATCACCATTTTTATTTTTTAGGCCTTACTTTTTGTCCGCTACAGGGCGCCAAATCGCTTTTTGTGACACGTCACGTACCCTATGTTGAGCGGGGAAAATCAAGACGGTTCTAACGATACCTATTATGTCGAGTTCTGATAAGTAGATTAGAAGCTATGAGGGAACAGATGAAGATACTCACATACATACATACATAGCCAGTCAAAATCATAACCCTCCTTTGGCTTTGCCGTAGTCGGGTAAAAAAGTTAACTGCCTCGTTGTTTAAGTAATCACAAGCGCGACCGCTAAGCATGAGCTCCTGGGTCCGATTCTCTGGTTGGGCTAATTGTTATATGGTTTTGCCATTAGGAATTACTCAGACTCCAGATTGATGGATATAGGCTTTCCCATTGGTAGATGGGCCTTAAACATAACTTGCGAAATGTGGGTGGGACTATGAGGTACAACCTCTGCCTAAACCCAGGCGTGACCTTATGCATGTCAATTCTGCGTCTCCACAGACAAACTGCTGGACATAGGCCTCCCCTAAGTGACGCCACATTGTCCGGTCCCGTGCGTCTCGCATCCAGAGGATCCCCGCAACCTTCACCGGATCATCGCCACCAGGTCACAAAGTCACCGATATACATGTTTGCAATATACACCTCAGCATTGCTGTGTTACTTTCGTTCGGATATAGTAGTTCAAACTGAAAACGAATGCTGAAACAAAACCTGTCTCGATTAATTGCTGTGCCGTGCCAGTCCCAAACTGACATTTTTGCCAGAATACGGCGCTCTGAATGGATGTCGCCAGATTCTGGCAATCGTCTAAAAGCTATGGAAAATTTCACCGCCACGCCACGCTTAAATTTAATCCAAGAAACAACACCCATTCAGCAAATGAAAGTCTTGCTCGGTCGCTTAAATTTTCTTGTTGGGAGGCTTCTTCTTCTTGGGTTTGATTATGTTAGGCCAAGACTTATTAAGAGACTTGTACCCAGTCGAACGCAGAAGGTTCGCTCCTTTACTTCTTGAAAATTAAACAACTATGGCCATACGTCTCGACTTTCTTCCATACCAATGTGAGAGCTACTTATGTACTTGGAAAAAATCAAAAGCTAAGCAGTTTCTATATATTGAGATACGACCTATATTTGTAATAGTGTGACTTTCAAAATACTATGTTCGTAAAAATGTAAAACGTTAATCAACACAGTATGAGAAAATTACTTTTAAAAGTTGCTTCGTGTATCTTACATATTAGTGGTGTTCGTGATTGTACGTGTGATATCATCCCCCCCCCCCCCCCCCACCTACACCCTCCCACAAGCCCAGACAATAATGACTATCATCACAGCATGGGAAGTGTGAATACCTCACCATCGCGTGTCTATGCAACTGACCTGAATGTGGACCTACCTTTACTATGTAGTGAACTAGTTTTTATCTCATTAGGTACGTATCTGTGGGATTTTCTTAGTGTAGGTTCTCTAGTTTGGAGAACAGTAAACGGATTTATGTATCTACTTAACGTGTTTAGATGGTCAGAAATTCGAAGATGGAGAGGCGAAAATCTTAGAAAATACCTTTTTAAATGCAGTGGTGAAGTCTTTTTTCCAGCCACGCTCTCTTCTTCTCGTGTCGATCAACAACAGCTCAACTTGTCTTGTTCACATTTTGAATCCAAGAGAAGTACCTGTCTTGAGAGGGAGTTCCCCGTTCCACAGCTTCATAGTCTCACCGTGTTTGGAAAGAGTCGATGTCACTCCATTTTGTTCAGACTGTTACTGCCAGCAATTAACTCTGATACCAAGTTGTCCAAGCATAAGCTCAGTTCTACCTCCACATCCTGTTAACCTAATCCTTCATAATCAAGCTAGTGTAACTAACTAACTAGTGTAGCTAACCTAACCTAACCCACATTTTAAAATTAAACCAAAACATCAACAATATCCGCTGGTAATGATATGATCCAAACAAGTGTATTAGATCGTACAAACGCACAATTTTCCTATAAAACATAGTAAACAGTTGAACGTGAGCAGAATTCGTACGTGACCGTTGCGCTGCGCCTGCGCCGGCATAATAATGAACGTAGAAGGAAACACCATGGAATAAGAAGGACGTCTTGTGAGATACGTGACTATGACCACTGTGGTGTGCCCTTGGCTGACCAACTAGGTACCTACTTATTATGGTTTTTATTTTAGGCTGTGCTTTTATCCTTTTTTTATTATCTATGAAAGTACAAAGCGTACTAAACACTAGTAGGAGAGTGGAGCTATAGAAAGGCTAGTCTGCTAAGCCTATAATATAGATCTGATGGGTTTCTGAATTGCGTAATTGACTTTGATATTATGAATTTTTAATTTCAAGGGTAAAACAGTACCTACAAGTTGAGATTTTCGCTGATCTCGAATAAATTCTTAAGTTGCGAATCTAGGCACACACCAGCGCCCTATTTTTCTCATGCATGGGAAACCTTGGTAATAATCGTGATCTAAGTTCAGTAGGAGTAGATCGATACTCTCGAAACTAGCTGCGAATGCGTGGAATAAAATTAACATTTGGCAGATATTGAAAGAACTGGCAAAAAATCATGTACCCACTTTCCTGGGATAAAGGAGTTGGATATTATATTATTGACAGCCGTTAGTCTATAATTTCCTAATCTTCTCCCCTTATTTGAAGTAATGCCGTCATCATATAGTAAAGTTTATTTTTGTTTGTCAACAGCACAACAAATACGACGTGGGTAGTGGGGAGCAGTTCGACGATCTGGTGGGTCTGATAGAGCACTTCAGGTCCTATCCGATGATTGAGACGTCGGGCGATGTCCTTCGGCTGTTGCAGCCAGTCAGCGGGACCAGGCTGCGAGCACATGACATCGACCGCAAAGTACAGGAGATGCAGGTACAGGACCTATGTTACTTTGTTTACCCCTTTTTTTCGTGCCTTGAAAAACAGGTAAAATAGACGGTGCCGGCTTTCTTTTGCAGTTTTTGGACAATCATTTATTACACACTCACTTCTAGTATTCGAAAGCAAGAGAATATTGCAAATACTCCTTTTTATTGTCAAAGATTTGTTTTAATACGATCAGTTTCGTCTCTCCTCCTTTAATTCAGTACAAGGGTGCAAAATTACCCTTAACAAAGTTGGAAGGCTTCTCACTGGTTCATGTCTCGAAACAGCGAACGTTACGCTAGATGCAAATGGCGCCTAAGCTGTTGCAACTTGCAAGTTATTCCAGATGAACGAATCCAATCATCATAATATTTGTGACAAAGAGCTTTATTGTTATGCCTAGCGACTGGTTGAATAAAACATGGCGTGCTTAAGATATAACCCATTAAATTAGCACGTGTTTGTCAGCATGCGCCCGCGCATTCTATAAAATGCCACGAGTCTGTCTGCATAGCGTATGCGCGTGATAATGTCATGTAGGCCAATCTTACGCAAGAAACGGTGGGAAATATACATTTCATTCTTAGCTGTTGAGATTATTTCATTGTGTCTGGAGATAATCATGGATAACAAATAGGTTTTAGTTTTATAGTCATGAGATTTTAAATTTAACTATTTGGGTTGGCTACATGACTACCTACTAATTAGTTAGCAGTCTGCACCACTGGACAAACGAGAAGAAAAGAAAGTCGATGGATTCTGTAGCTACCGTTAATAAGGTTGAAAATGAGTTTAAATAAGAGAATAACGTTTATACTGCAATGTGTATTCATCTAAGGCATTAATCCGTGCTTCCAGGAGATCGAAGACTATCAGAAGCTGGACAGCAAGTCCGGTTTCGACGGAGAGTTCCAGTCGCTGAAGATGCTAGAAGACAGACACTTGTTCACAAACTTCGAGGGCACCAAACCAGAGAACGTGATCAAGAACAGATATAGAAATATCCTACCTTGTAAGTTTTGCTTCATTGGTGATGAACTGATGATACAAGCCTATCATTGGACCAATCTAAGACAAGAACTACTCATTCAAAAAAGGCATGTTCAGCGGTCACCACACTTGTACTAAACGGATTGACGTCTTCAGACCTATGTTTACTATATTTAAACGGTTGGGTTTCCTCACCACGTATTAACCGATGTGTCAGTGATGGCTAACATAAACTAAAATAAGGACACGACCGTTCTCTATGGGTCGAGGTAGCCCACAGTGATATGATAGAGTTCAGTACATTATGAGTGTGGCGGTGAATGGTGTAATAGAAAGAAGATATGGCTGTAAAATACACTGGCGTAAACTGTAATGTATGTATAACGTTTAATGGTGCAAACAATGGAATTCTGCGTAGAAATGGGAATAATGCCACGTAGACTCTGACTTCGTCAAACATGCTTACATTGAAGTTTTAAATGCAGGCCTTGAAGGGATCGCCTCAAAGAGATGTCAGCAACATGGGAGGGCAAGGGCCGATGCCCGTCGGGGCGGCGGGTTGGTCACAAAGATACCGCAGCCTCGACATAAAGGGCTAAGAAGGAACATGGGTGGTTTTTAGTCAGTAGAAGTCTGACACTCTCTTTTGCTCTGCCCAAGAGCTTGAGGGGTTATTTGATGGTTTTCCACCCAACCCAAAAAAAAGACCTTGTAGGGATGAGCCCTTGTCTTGGCAGTGTACATCTATCGGCTATTATGATAATGATGTTTAACGATTCTAAATCTTGCTCCCCTCATTTACAGATGACCAAACCCGAGTGGTGCTACGTCGACGAGACAACCGGCCGGACTCGGACTACATCAACGCCAGCTACGTCCGATCTTCAAGACTAAGCGACTCCTCCTCCTCAGTACAATCCTCCAACGAAAGCTTGGATAGTGTTAAATGTGAGTAAAAGAACTAAAACATAACTACTTAGTACGTGGGTTAACAACTTATTGCAGGACATGGGAACCTGTGGGTTTGGCTTTGTCTATGTGCAGCTATGGCTTAGATCTAAATGATATAATAGAATTCACAAACACTGTATATGATTGGCTAACTATTCTGTCAGAATTCGTTGTAGTCGTTCTGAGAAATCAATCTCCTGACTGCCTTCAGGGGTAAAGACGAACACAAAGTCTGATTCTATTAGAACCATATGGAGCAAAATAACCAGATTAGAACCGATGATTGAAAAGTTGAAAATGAAAGCAGGCATAAACTATCATGAAGCTTGTCTAATAGCCCCTCTGGTCTTCAAATATTATTAATTACATTTGGCGTTAGCTTATCAGACTAACTGCCGCACTCAGAGAGCTTTAACCTTTTGACCGCCACACTCCACAGTCAAGTATAGAAGCAAGCCAAAAAGTACCTTAAGTCGACAGACTTAAGGTCTGGTTATTTTGCTCCATGCTTAAGGTACTTTTTGCTTGTTCGGCTTGTCGTCTATACGTGACTGTGGCGCTCAAAAGGTTTATGATTACTAAGTGACGGCTTAAGTAATCATTAAATAACTCTGAGTGCGGCAGTAAGTCAAGCTCTAACCGATAGACATGAAGCGGCTGCGGTAGGTAGTAGTAGTAAATGGATGCATAAAATTAGTATTAAAACAATAATTGCTTCAAATGCGCATAGTTACCGTTACGTTTAAAATATCTAAGCGCACATGTGCAGTCACCGGGAAGCAACTTTGTTTCATACTATGTAAAGACTGTTAGTTGAAATGGATGTTTAAGTTGAAGGATTGTGATTTTCAACTTTATAGAAAGCACAGTCTTACTTTCTGAGAAAACAATAATATTTTAAAATCTTTATCTGAAAAGGTAGTAAGTAGGTATATACCTAGGTACCAAACAAGTAGAGTTCTCTATGGTAAAGTTAACCAATGATAACGTTTCACAGTCAACAACAGACAGAGACGTATAAGCTTGTCTCTGTCTTGTATTTTTAACCTAAAAAAACATGATTAAAAACAATGATTAAGTCATGTGATTCTTATTTCTTAGCTAAAAATAGATTTTCTCAACTGTTTGTATGTCGCAAACTTTGACCTATAGCTCGATAGAGAAAGTGTGCACTTTCTGAATCGCGCTATTATATGGTTTCGTTACAAGGTCTGATATAGTCGGAGCGGGACTTGATGCGAATGACTACGAACCAATTTGGTTCTGGCAAAACCTTTGCCAGGTTACATTTATTTACCTTTTACCTTTACAATTTTTGGAGAGTAGGGTTGTGCGCAAACCTTGTTTGTGTAACAACCCTATTAATAGAATGATTTAAAAGCGAATTTTAGCACTTAGGCCCAGATTCACAGACCACACTTTGACTTTACTAAGTAAAGTATGATTTTTGGAAAGTAAAGAACAGCTTGACAGGACTAAGAAATATATTTTTGCGTGAAAGTAGATCTTTCTATCAAAGTAAAGTCAAAGTGTGGTCTGTGAATCTGGGCCTAAGAATAGTACATTTTGATACAAGTGCGGAAAGTTTGTTATTGCATTCGAGGCAGATTGAACACCCGAGCCGTATGGCGAGGGTGTTCATGGGGTCGAGAAATGCAATAACAAATTCCCACGTGTATCAAACGACGTTTTTCAATACACTTTCGAAGAAATTAACTAAAAACGTTATGTGTTTTTGTCAACAAATTTGATGAGACTATGATTTAATTTACTTTTTTTCCGCGGTTTGATTTCGCCAGGTTGAAAAAGAAGCAAAGGTATAAAGCCGCCAAACAGCCTCACAGGAAAAATATAAAATTTAAATATTTTTTAATTAAGAACACAAAAAAATGCTTACTTGTTCATAAAAGTAAATAATTGTTTAAAATATTTACGTTTATTAGTAGTATTCTTTTTACAAACACAATTTAAATATTCAAAAAATATTTACGCTGTAAAGACGCAGATCAAAATGGCGAGATTAAAAAAAAAACACGCCTGCTCTATAATAGTCAGTGGTGTTTTTTTTTTTAATTTCATAAGTTTTAATCGAATTACCGCTGCTCTATGATTACAGCGTGCGGTAATAATATTACAGCATGCTGTATTCTTATTACCGCACGCGTGCGAAATATGATGCATGTCGAACCTAATCGTAGTGCAATAAGAGCTAGTTTTCGAGGAAGTGTATTGAAAATATATTTTTGCGTGAAAGTAGATCTTTCCATCGAAGTAAAGTCAAAGTGTGGTCTTTGAATCTGGGCCTTACTGCGTGCTGTGCGTGTTACATGCGTTTTCGAGAGAAATTAATATAAAAAATTGAGTCGGATTTAGTTAACAATAGGTATCAAGGGCTTTAATTTTTTTTGTACGCATCCCGATGATTTGATTTTTCCGTACCGTTTCGGAGATTGCCTTTAAAAACAGATAGAAAGACAGCTCAACCAGACATTTTTTTAAATGTCGTTTCGTGCTTACTTTCATGCATTTAGTAAAAAGCTGTTATTTTTATATTACAAACAGACACTTCAATTCTATTTATTTGTCTATAGTAGATGGTTGGTGTTGGTTTCAGCGTAAAAAACCCCTATTCCAATTTCCACAGTACATACGTCAATTGGTAATAATGATTGTAGATTCAATAACCGAACAACACATAAAATTTATTACCTACCTACGTGATCCGAATTGTGGAGGTAAGTACTTACAGGAAAATTATAATTATTTGTTTGGCCAGTAGACCAAATTCATATTTTTTGCTTTGCAGAGAGCAAGTTAGAACTGTAGTTACTTTTAGAAACCTTATCAAGGTAGTTTCGGACTCCTGTTTGTTTTAGTTTTAATAAATAACTGTAACGATACGTACATCACACTAAAAACCAAATGGAATACCAATGAAGATGACAAACAATGGACAAATAAGATGCTCGTACGTACGTACATGCGGTTTTGTCTTATTTGAATATTAATTTATTGTTGCGCTTCGAGAAAAACAAGTTTAAGTACTTACCTGAGCAATCATTATCATCCACAGCCGGACCTAACCCACTGCTGGGCACCCTCTCGCCGTCACCAAGTTACTAATGTGGAAGACCACCTTAGTTACCTATCTGTTTAGAACCTTTTTTTTTTTTTTTTTTTTGGTGGGTGGAAAATCATCGAATGACCCCCCCCCCCGCTCTTGGGCAGAGCGAAGAGGAGTGTCAGACTTCTACTGACTAAAAACCGAACCCATGTTCCTTCTTTGCCCTTGCGCCGAGGCCACGTAATCTAGTACAAAATACCGCGGCCCCGACGGGCGTCGGCCCTTGCGGGCCCCTCCTTGCTGACATCTCTTTGAGGCGCGCGTGGAACACTCTGGCGCCGCCGACACGGTCTGTTGCCGTCATGACGACGGCCGGACGGCGAGCTGGCCCATTACTCACCGTCCACAGGCCCGCGTCTACGGTGGCCGGAAGCCATCACGTGGCCCCCGACGCCCGGAGCGCCTTCCGCGCCTTCCGCGGCGGCTGGGACGTTGAGAGGATCGCTCCCTCTCTCGTTCCGCCACCTCCTTCGCTAGCATCACTGCTTCGCAGAAGGAGGCGACAGCGTCCCATTCCTCCTCGCCCCGGACCATGGCTTGCACCAGGGCCGGACGCGAGAGGTCACCGCCGCCGATCGCCGCTACGAGAACACGGCGGGGCTCCGATCTGTTTAGACCTTAGCAATAGAAATTGAGATATCAACTACCTACTTAATTAATAGAAAAAAGAGAAAATCCTCAAATAAATCATGTGATTGACGAATGATAATGATGATACTTACAGTTTTTTCTAATAATTTCAGCGTTAATACTGAACAGCGAAACAAAGAAAGCTCCGCCACTGGTCACCAAGTCGCTATCAGATGAAGCTCTCAGAGAAGTCAAAAAGTCGTTTAATTTGGACAAAATTAACGGAAACCTGTGTCGAGATGTAACAGGTAAGAAAAGGAAAATAAATCAGTTACATCGTTGGGAAAGAAAACATTGTAAATGAAAATAAGATAAAAACACCGAATCTTTCTGTTTTGACCAATAAATTCTTATGTTTGCTACAAAACCATGACATACTTTACCAAGAGCCGTGAAAATTCCATTAGTCCTTTTTGCTGATGATAGCACTGCTGTATTTTCTCCGACTGACATCAATACATTTGAAAATGACATAAATAATACTTTGAATGACATTATAAATTGGTTGACATGTAATAATCTCATAATTAATTTAGATAAAACAAAAATAGTAAGTTATTCCCAAAGAAAAACCCCTTTGACATTAAATGTAAATTATGAAATGAAAAAAATAGACGAAACAGATACCATCAAATTCTTAGGACTATGGATTGACAAAAATATGTCATGGAGAACGCAAATTGACACGGTGTGTAAAAAACTAAATAAATTTTCCTACGCTTTATATAGACTATCTAAGATTGTAAATAAAGCAGCAGTACTAACCGCCTATCATGCTTATGTAACGTCTACGCTTAGATATGGACTAATTTATTGGGGAAATGCTACAGACAGGAACTCGCTTTTAGGGCGCAAAAGAAATGTCTTAGAGCTATTTGTGGCATACGTGCCCCAGATAGCTGTATGCCATTTTTTAAAAAGCTTAAGATTTTAACCCTTCCTGCACTCTATATCTATGAGATCGCTGTATTCGTGAAAACCAATAGGGAAAAGTTTGGTAACCTGCACTCCCGTCGACATGCCGACAAAGTAGTAAATAACATGCCCTCAAAAACAGCCCTACTATCTAAAAGTTTTTTCGGAATGTCTTCAAGAATTTATAATAAACTTCCTAAGCAATTAAGAGAAATTGAAAACATTAATCTTTTTAAGAAAAAATTAAATGATTTCTTAGTAAATAGACCATATTATACCATACATGAATTTTTGTCAGAAAGATTCGTGACGAGTTGAGTGCCAAACTGTTTTTATGTTTTGATGCAAAATATTATTTTTTTCAATATTATTTTTTCTATATTATTTTCTACTACTTCAATTGAAATGTCTCTTTGAATTAATATTATATAAATTGCACAAATTATTTCAAACTATTGTATGCCTAACATGGTAGAGCAGTGCAACCGCACATAAAAAATAAACACAAAACAACCCTGTAACCACTGTCTCACAATAAAGATCTTTGACTTTGACTTTGACTTTGATACTTTTATGTAAATACAGAAGAATAGAATAGTTATTTTTATGCGTGACTTGTTCGGTTTGTAGTGTCATTATTTCGAGGTCACCACGATATGTAACTACCTACATAAAATAAATGAATTGCTGATTTCTCAAATCAACGACGTACCTACTTACAAATAAAATAGTAGTTATAAACACATCTGAGCACACGCAGGTACTCCCCCTTAGTAGGTATCTGATATCTATAAATTTTCTGTTAACAGTGAAAGACAAATCATACATCGCGGCGCAAGGCTGCCTCTCCAACACAAAGGATGACTTCTGGCGAATGATCTGGCAAGAAGATGTCCGAGTTATAGCTATGATCACTAATGAAGTCGAAAATGGGAAGGTACGTACATTTGCTAGAACTTGTTCACCTTCATCAACATTATCTTGCCCTTATCCCAATTCATTTGGGATCGGCACAGCTGTCTCTTCCATACCTCTCTTTTTTAACTGCTTCACTTTCATAGCCTATTTTTATCTGACCACCATAACAAATTATTACATAAACGACCTGCAACGACTTATATTTTGCGGCCACCTAAGTCAATCCAATCCTTTTTTCTTTCTTCATCAGTTTGAAACGATCAAATCAGCTAATGAAAAAGTCGTGAATACCACTAAGACTTACCTACTATTTCGTTATTTCAAGTAATTCTTCTATTTCTTCTTCAACCTTAGGCCATTCAACGCTAAGCGAAGTTCTCTTCCAAATTCCCCCACTTTTGACGGTTGTGTGTAATTAAGCTTTCCTAACATGCTATGCATTATTGTATTGATAGGTTAAAAAAAACTAAAGTTTAGTACATTGATTTAACTCGTCATTAACGGAACATTACTGATTTTAATTACAGAAAAAGTGCGAACGCTACTGGCCTCTGTCAGGTCATGAGGAGAAATTCGATGGTCTCACAGTCAAGTCTATATCCGAGACAAACTATGAGGAGTACCTTCTAAGGGAGTTCGATGTCTGCGATGACAAGAGCTGTCGAATTGTCTTTCAATATCAGTTCACGGTAAGAATTTAGTATTTGTGACATATCACGCTAAAGAAACGGCTGGGCATGAGGTCCTGGATTCCCAGGTCGGGGCGTCGGGCAAAGTGTTAATTAGTTTTTCCTATATACCTATGTTTACGGTAAAAGCATCCAAAGGCTGTAGTTAAAAATAAGCGCAGTATACCAAAATTATTACAGTGAAATCGCCGTGACTGGGGACAGGATGCCAGCAGTTTCCGTTAATGTTTGTCGAAGGGACTTTGACTTCAGCTAAGTTACTCACACTATTCGGTCTTTTGATAATGCCGATCAAGTTTTTAGCAGGAATAGTGTCAAGCCACATTGAACTTGCCCAGCAGTAGGTTTTAATTTCTTTCCAAAAGTGATTATTAACGTGAGTGTCAGGATAATAATTCAAAGGAATCCCTTGAATTATTATCCCATTCCTATGAAAGAACTACCTTAGCATGAAGACCATATTGAGGACAACTGTTTTTCTTACATTATGAACGACCAAAATCAGCAACAAATTCCACGATATCACTGAGAATAATTTATATATGTTTCGCTCCAGGCCTGGCCCGACCACGGTGCCCCTGGTGATCCAGACGGAGTTCTGTCCTTCATAGATGACATCAACAGGAGAATGATAAAGAACTCACATGACACTGATGCTCCAGAACAGGTTGGTTTTAGAATCTGCAGCTTTAATATGCAGCAATCAAAATTCTACTCTTCTGCCGAAGTTAGAGTAGGTAGACTATCGACTCGCGAAAATGTTTACTTTCCTATACACAATAATAATAATAATATTTATTTATTTTCAGGCTACTTTGGCCCATAGATAAATACCTTACAGACTAACATACATACGATATAATTATACAGCTTGTGTTAGTAAATAAAACCTTAAAACTATATTAGTATCACTACAGTTGCACTACGTCACTGTGCGATCATGTGGCACTTGCCCGCGGAAGCGTCGAAACACCACCCCCTGCGGCCAAAAGTCCTCTTCCAAGACGAGGTGCAGGTAGCATGTCGGTACTCGCACCACAAACGCCTTAAAGTTGACGTTGCGGCGCGACTCGAGCAGCTGCACTCTCGCCACGTACTTGATCTTCTGGCGCACGTACTCCACGATGTCCTCCGTCGTAGTGGTGTAATGTAGACGGGAGAGGTACAAAGGAGTGTTCGGCTTTGCGGCACGAATATGCACATTGGGCTCCGATGGAGCCGTGCCGCAGCGGTTCTTGATGGTTCGCTGACGGCGCTTCCTTCTCAACACCGTAACGAAACCATCATCAGCCTGGATCGGTGCCTTTTCGGGCACAGGCTTCTCGGAAGGAGCATTTTTCCCCGCAACTACGGTAGCAAAATCTGTAGGTTTTACAACCCTAGTTTGTTAATTAAATACTGCAATACTGGAATTCTGCTTCTTTCTTCCACCAAGCGATAGATTGAGATTTTAAGATTTCTAGCATATGCAGAATTTCTACTTCTCTTGTTTAAATTATTATAAACATAACTGCAGCCATATTTGAATACCTACCTATTGAACATACTCAATTGATTCATTTGTACAAGTGAGGTGTAAACGAAGGTTTGCAGTAGTTGTTTTCTCTTTTTCTATGGGCTGTTCAAAAAGTACACTTTATGTTTGAAAGGATAATCTTTACTTGTTTAATGTTGAAGTAAATGTGCGATGCTTTGACCGAGTAGTGGCCAAGGTTAGGCCAAAGAAACCAGGGCCGTCCTAAAGCTCGTTGGATTGACGATATCGTCAAAGTTGCCGGAAACACGTGGACAAGATACGCACAGAACCGGGAAGTGTGGCAGAAAAAAGGGGAGGCCTATACTCAGCAGTGGGTGATTCCGGGCTGATATGATGATGATGATGAAATGTTTCAGAACATCCTGTGCGTGCATTGTTCAGCTGGCGTCGGCAGGACGGGTACATTCATAGTCCTCGACATTCTAATTGACAAAATCAAAACTTCTGGTGAGACATAACACTTTATATATATTTATGTTTGTATTTGCGAATCCCTTACTAGTTAACTTATCTTGTAGCAAAACAAATGTTTATAACGTAGCTTCATCAGCGACTTCAGCATCTTCTGTTTCTATAATGTTGTGTAGTAGGTACCTATATAAGCGAATTCCTTTCTAATTTTAATATTTAGGTACCAACCCTAATTGCGTTGCGAATATTTTAAATGTAATTATAACTTAATTCTTTAGCTTTATTATATCTACGTAAGTCCGAGGTAGAGTGGCCATTTTGTAAAACATGCTATTTCACTTATTATTTCATTTGAGCCGTAGTATTTATTAGTATAGGTAATTACCTAACTGCGAATTGCTTACTACAGTTACTTATATTACTATTGTTCATTGGCAAATGTTATTGTTTCCCTACTCTTTACTTATTTTATAGAATTTCGTCTTTAACTTTTTATTTTAAGTCTTTAGCGAGCGGCTTACTGTAAAAATCGCGATTGTAATGTTGTTATGCAGAAGTGATATATCACACATTTCGCCTGCTATGCTCTAGTCAACTTGCGATATTAATTTAGACAACACCATGATTACCGATGTACTTTTCTGTTGTAGGCTTCAATTGTGACATCGATGTCCACTCCACAGTGAAACTGGTAAGGGCACAGCGGAATGGCATGGTGCAGAACAAATTGCAGTACAGGTTCATTTACCTCGCCCTGCAAGAGTACATCGACTGCAGGAACATGAAGTTGCGGAAAAAGGTGTGTTGTCGTTCGTCAGATGGAACCGACTGCCTCGCACCCACACTGACTGTCACAAGACTAATCTTGTGACAGCTGAGCCTCAGTGAGCGGGACTGGGTTTAATTCTCAGACCGGTCTAAGTGTATTGGGTTTCTCAGTACTATTTCGAGCAGCCTGATATCGGTTGGAAGTTTTTTTTTTTTTTTTTTTTAAACGTTTTCCCACACTAGGAATTTCTCCTGTATCGTGGGTGCGTTTACAAACATTCAAATCACATACACAAACACACCCAGACCCGAAACAAATATATGTAGGCCATACAAATATTTGTTCCGTGCGGGGATCGAACCCGCGACACGCAACGCAGCAGTCCAATCGCTCAGCCACTGCGCTAACCGTGCCGTCACATATTATTAGTGTTGATGTTTTGAATCCCACCCGTGATGGAGTAGGTACTCTTAATTGATTCTTAGTGGAGAGTTCACTGTAAGAAATATAAAAAGAAAAGAACCATTCATCACCCATCATAACGGTAAACACTTTGGCTTATTATGGCAATCTTCAAATCTATTAAACGGAACCCTAAAAATAGACTTGAGTTAGCACTATAAATATGGGTGTATGCCATTAGGAGGGGAGTAGATAAGATCACATTTAATAGATAGATACATAATATCAGCTCCGGCGACGGCGGGTAGAAAAAAGGTATCACAGTCATAGAAAACTATTATTAATCTGTTGTCACTTTGGTAACCGCTCACGACACATAGAAAACAATTGACACCTACAGAAAAGTGTAGAATCCATCAAAATTATGATGGATTATTATATAAGTAAAACTATGGATGTCAGAAGTAGTCAGAACTCAGACGGCAGTTTTTCCACTATCCTGAGCATTCATAAGCCATACCTACTGCTTTCGCTATATTTTCCTGAATATTTTTTTTTAATATTTTATGTTTTTTCTAAACAGATGCACGTGAATGTCAATATTTTGTGCGGAGCAACTGACCGTCTGAATTCACCAACTCAACTGGTAGAAATACCAATATCTTAAGGTTAGACCAGTTGACATATTGATTCTAGATGGGCTACTGGCTATTGCCAGGAGCTCTAAAGGGAAAACATACCTAATGTATAATCCTGATTATTATATTTTTGTTTATTAATGGGTCGCTCTTCCTGGTTCTTGCAATATTGCTTACTTCTTTGTAATTAACTCAACTCAACCTTCAATACATCATGACACATTCAAAATTTGGATTAAAGGTACCTAAGTTCTAGTTAGGTTTTTTTACCAACAGGTGACCTCTTGATAAAATAAACATTTAGGGTAGTTACAATGAGCATTATTTTTAACTGTTTTTCGTTGTTTGCTGCCTGAATGAGGCATGGTTTCGGCTTTTATGTGCATAACACAAAAGCCGAAACCATGCTTACATTGAATTTGCATCTATGAAGACACGGGAATTCATTGGATGTAAGAAGCAGAGGACTGCTCGATGTGGCCTATGTGCAACTGTGAACATCTTTCATTCGAAATGTTGATAACAAACTGCAGTACCTACTTTATGTAGGTGCAACACCTAAATAAACGTCTAACATAATTTTTATCTGTTTCAGATATAAGTACCTACACATCGGACGCATAAACCGATCGATAAAGAACCAAAGTGTTTATTTAGATTTATTTATAACTTAATCCAATCAATTTAGTTTTCGTAAGCGGAAGATCCGATAAAGTCATAATAATTTTGATTTTAAGTTAATTTTTAATAAACCATTGTATGAATAAGACATGTCTTTCATTTAGGCTGGGCGCCCACGTCAGACTTTTTGTAGGTTAAACCGATTTCAATTTGTTCGGAAATATCGGTGACCGATTATTTTTTGGTCAGAAATAACGAACTTAAATCGGCCCGACAAAAAGTCTGTCGTGGGTGGGAGCGCTTTAGAAGGGTGAATCGAACGAGTTGGCGTGCCATGCACATGTGGCGAAGAGGAATGGGGAAAAACTCGAGAGGAACGTTTTAAAAGAGGTTTGTTATCGACCGTGAAGTGTCAATATAATTATGATAACTACAAAGTAGTTATTTACATGCATATTGACACTTCATTGGTCGTTAAGAGTTGGAGAACTCTACAGAAATTATCGTTATGATAGGTTTGAAGCAACGTTCTGCGCAGGTTCCCTGCTTGATTTGTATGGGACGTCTAAAAAGCGACTACTGCGCATGTTCAACTTATACGCCGCGTGGTATACGCATGTAGCTATACGTATGATTATGTTGGCATTAGTTCCAAAACCAGCGTCCAGAGGGCGATATTTTACGTTTCTCACTTTCGTTGCCGAGTTGTACTTCTATTCCATAATTAGTCCAAGATCCAAGAGCAATCAGACATAACTTATTTTCACACGGATGAAACCTGAAGTTTTCAGTAGCGTCTCGTGTGCCTTGAATACCTACGCGCTTTGTGGAACTTGCCGAGTGACACCTGGGCAGGTACCGGTGAGAAAGGTGACTAAAAATAAGAACTATTTAACTTAAATTCACATGGCTGATTTTTATATATGTCATGTAGAATATTATTTTAAAGTAATATCATATAGTGTCAGACACTTTTGATGGACCAGAGTTTTTGTCAGACGCTTTTAAGCTTGGTTTTTGAAGCGCCTGACCGATATAGCATGGCAATATCCCGATCAATTAGCTTTAAGTATTAAATCATTAGGAGTTTAGTATTATTTAAAGCGTCTGTTAAGCAATACGGCCGACGGAAAGTGTCTGGGAGTATTTGCGACTTATTTTTAAGGATAATTCCTAAAATATACGTAAAAAACAGCTTGGAGAAAACACTTCACGTATTTTCTCCAAGCTGTTTTTTTACGTATATTTTCTACTCCCAGACACTTTCCGTCGGCCGTATTGCTTAACAGACGCTTTAAATAATACTAAACTCCATATGATTTAATACTTAAAGCTAATTGATCGGGATATTGCCATGCTATATCGGTCAGGCGCTTCAAAATCCAAGCTTAAAAGCGTCTGACAAAAACTCTGGTCCATCAAAAGTGTCTGACACTATATGATATTACTTTAAAATAATATTATATATGACATATATAAAAATCAGCCATGTGAATTTAAGTTAAATAGTTCTTATTTTTAGTCACCTTTCTCACCTGGTACCTGCCCAGGTGTCACTCGGCAAGTTCCACAAAGCGCGTAGGTATTCAAGACACACGAGACGCTACTGAAAACTTCAGGTTTCATCCGTGTGAAAATAAGTTATGTCTGATTGCTCTGGGATCTTACTCTAAATATAAAAGTACTCTGTGTCTTCCATACAAAAAAGTTCAAAAACCAAAATAACGTTTAAAATAGTCCAAGATCGCAAGCAGGGCCGCCAGACGGCACGTATTTTCTGACGAAGGAAATGTGGGCGATTGAGTAGTGTTAGTATGAACTAAGAACACACTACTACCAGCTAGCTTGCTTGGACGGCCAATTTTCAGGTATCAGGTCATCAAGGTACACAAAAAAAATACTTACCTACTTCACGTATTTTCTACAAGCTGATATTTACGTATAATTTAGGCAATATTCTTAAAAATAAGTCGCAAATACTCCCAGACACTTTCCGTCGGCCGTATTGCTTAACAGACGCTTTAAAGTTTACTAAACGCCTTATTATTTAATACTTAAAGCTAATTGATCGAAATATTGCCATGCTATAATGGGCAGGCGCTCCAAAATGCATCCGAGCGTTGAAAGCAACGTTTTCAACAAAATTCTGAAGACAGGCAATGGACAGATCCTGTTGAATGCCCACCGAATGAGTCCAGTGGAGGTCTGTATGTCAGCCACACGAGCGAAGTCATGCGATCTCAGGTAAACAGAATACGTTTAAGTCTAAACTTTTTGGGAACTTTAAAGCGTCTGTTAAGCAAAACGGCCGCTAGGAAGTGTCTGCGAGTATTGGCAACTTATTTTTAAGGATATTGCCTACAATATACGTAAAAATCAGCTTGTAGAAAATACGTGAAGTACTTAAGTACCTAATTTTTTTGTGTACCTTGATGACCTGATACCTGAAAATTGGCCGTCTAAGCTAGCTGGTATTCGTGCGTTCTTAGTACATACTAACGCTACCCAATCGTCCACATTTCCTTTGTCAGAAAATACGTGACGTCTGGCGGCCCTGGGATCTTGGACTATAATAATATTTACCTACCACAGTAGTTTCTTCTTAAATTGTTATTTTTTTAAAATAGGAACAGACTATTCTTTCAATAAAATGTTGACTTGTAATGACATTTCAACGAACATAACAACCATCCAACCATCTTGGTTCAAAAATAAACTCATAATTTTGGATTGAAAAATTTTATGTCTGAGTCAATGATTTAATTAAAATAATGGAACAAGTGACAATGGAGACAGAGGAGGAGCATCCCAAGCCCACTGTAAGCTCCCGGGTCCCGATCAAGCCCCCGGGAAAGTTAATCGTCCAGTTTCTCCAGGAGATGAAATCAGGGGCGACTATGAGCGAGATCGTGCGGTATCTGAGCGATGAATGTGGGAAGGACATCGAAGAACTAACTAGTTCCGTAGTTGATACTTTAGAAAATGGGGCTGCCCTTGGTTTTTTGGAGAGAAAAGGTTCTCACTACATGAATTGGGCAGCCCGTGAGGCGTGTTGCCGAAGTAAGCGTCGCAGTCGACGCCGCAGCTGTGGCCGGAGCAGACGACGCCGCAGCTGTGGCCGGCGCCGTAGACGTCGCAGTTGCCGGCGCCGCCGCATGAAACGCAGCTGCAGGAAGCAAAAAAAGAAACCATGCCCTTGTTCTTAGATGACTTTCCTAAACCTCTATCAATGAAGAAAGAAAATGTAAGAGCAAAAACTAAGTGTTGACAGTCCGATGTTGTTTTGTAAATTAACGTGTGGTATAAAGTATCTGTTCTCAATGTGTTTTAGTTTGATTCTTTATAATGTAGGTACAGCAGTATAAGATTATGAGCTACAGTTATAAGGGTACTTTTCCACCAGAGATATTATGCTAAGCTACGTTGCTATGGATGCGTTTGATATCCACCAATCAATATTCATTGGTTCACATAGCTTAGCACTGGTGGTAGAAATTTGCTAAGAACGGATTTTGCGACAGGGCTGGATTAGGGAGGTCTAAAGGCTCACGCGACTTTGTAGATACCCAATGCTTCTAGTTTAAAATGAAGTATGATATAGCTACCAAAACATTAATTTATTCATAATAAAACAACCAGATAAAAACTACACTCATTTATTATTATCAATATCGCCCTCTTTCTCCTCTCTTATCAACATCATGCCTATCTCTGTCCCCCCGATCTCTCCTTTCTTTCTCCCTCTCCCTGTCCCTTTGCTCCCTAGAATGTTCTTTTTCTCTTTCCTTCCCACGTTCCTTTTCCCTTAATCGTTCACCTTCCCTTACACGTTCACGGCCTTCCCTTACTCGTTCACCTTCCCTTACACGTTCACCTTCCCTTACACGTTCACCTTCCCTTACTCGTTCACCTTCCCTTACACGTTCACCTTCCCTTACACGTTCACCTTCCCTCACTCGTTCACCTTCCCTCTCTCTTCTAATACGGTCACGGTCTCTTTTACGGTCTTTAACTCTTCTAATGTCACGTTCTCTTGCCCTGAAAGTTAGAAAAAGGAAATATTTTATTACACTGGTAATATGGAGAGCAGAAGATAGGTTCAACTCTTCAACTCAATCAAATATTATAAATAGCTTATAAACGTACATAAATCTAGGCTACAAAATGTTACTTGCTAGCAAGCCCCATATTACACAACATGTTTGAAAATCAAAACATTTATTTCAAGTAGGCCAGTTACAGGCACTTTTGAATAGTCGAACATACAATACTAAGCTACAGTACCAGTCACAAAGCATTCCACAGCGTTGATCTCAGGAGAAGGGTAAGAAACTCCATTGATACTCTTTTAAATGAAAATAAGCTAAGCTAAGAGGTCACCAGTCACAACTGATAGGTCTCGATCACGAGCATGACGCATGGATCAGCCTTTCTTATGTTAAATCCCTAGTTCTTAAGCTACATAGCTACATAGTGGTAAGTGAATGTATTTTTTTTTCGTCTCTCTATAATGCTAACAAACAAATGACATTGTTTTGAAAGGAGAATGACTTTATCCAAAACTTGACTTTGTGTAAATACTTCTGTATTGACACATCAGAATAGTGCAACTTCACTAGATTATATCCGTGGCTGGAGCATTAAGGGCTGGAGTGAATATGTTGACAAGTCTAAAACTCCAACTTGTCAGGACGGCCATTTTAAGGTTTGTAGTCGTAAAGGTTATTTTAAATGATAACAGTAAATAATCGAAATTGCCATAGATTGCATAATAATAGACTTGTCAAGTCGTTCACCAATGTCTTATCAAGTTATTCACCGAGTTATCAAGTTATTCACCGAGTTATCAAGTTATTCACCGAGTTATCAACTGATTCACCGAGCTATGAACTTATTGACCAACAGTAATCAACTTATCCACCTACTGAATGGGGAGTATTCATAGGGAAACAATGTTATTTTAATGACAAACACATTATTATTATTGGACTAGCTTTTGCCGGCGGCGTCGCCTGCCGTGGATGTCGGCAATATAAAAAAAATCTTTTTTTTTATATTGCCGACATCCACGATAAAATACGATTTTCGGGGTTAAGAACAAGTGTATGCACAGCCTCAACATCACGAATGTAATCATACAGGCGTGATGTTATGACATGACTGTAAAAATGCCTCGTGAAATTCTCAATAGGGGATCGGCCAAAAAAAACTAATTAGTTCGTCAGATAGATTTCCAAAAATTATTGGACACGTATTTTTTCTTTTTTCACGTAAACTTAAAATGAAGACGATACAGTGCTACGAAAACTCGTGTGACGTCATACGATAGTACAATTTGACGACACAAGTGACGTTTCGCCCCACTCCAAGATGTTTGACGCGTTTTATCTTCGTCATTTTTTATTGATTTGATAGAACAAAAAACACGTATTCAATATTTTTCGATAATCTAACTTACGGACTAAACAGAATCATATTATTTTGACCCAGTCCGATCCCTTATTGCCAGGTCTCGCAAGGCTCACATAACAAAGTTGACTTCCCGGATGGTGGGGTACCTATGCTTATATTTTGCACTGCTTAATTTGAAAAAAGGTCTGGCAAGGTGTTATTGGGTTTTCCTATAAGAAATTTCTCAAAAACAGAGAATTTGGATTTGTGCCTGCTTGATGTGAACAGAAACAAAATATGCGAAATGGATGTTTATCAATCACACCAAAAGGGCAGAACGGATCTGGATGAAACTTTAGTAATTATATAAAGTGTAAGTTTGTCGACACTTGATTTTTTTTAAATACAGCTGGATTACATAAGTTGTCAACTAAACATATTCATTCAACGTTAAAGTTTTTTCAATCAATCAATCAATATTCTTTATTTGTAAACATAGGTATACAGCAATGTGCTGGATGTTACAATATTTTTATGTAGTTTCTCAATGTTTTACCATTTGGCGTACAAATATACATTTAAAGGAGGCATTTGCCGATTAAGTGAATTTATCTTAGGGTTATTACAAAGAGATAAGAATTTAATTATTAAGTGTACAATACTTCTTCTGGGTAAGCTCGTTCCATCGTCGACCTCATCTCTGCCCTTAGGGCAAGATTGAGGTCAAGAGTAAGCCCATATTAAATAAATAAATACAATCAATAATGTCAAAAACATAATAATAACAATATCAACTTTAATATACTGGATTAGGTAATGTCAAGTAATGTCAGTATTTAATGAAATTTTATAATGTCAAAAAGTTACTTACTGCTAAGAGTTTTTTTTTTATTAAAATTTATATTTGTACAGAACTGTGTGAGTCATGGTTTGAGAGTCTTATACAAGTCACGTCAAGAGTGAACAAATATTACCATGTCAAAGTGTTGTCATCAAAGTAGTCGTTGAGAGAATAGTAACGGACTCGGTTTTGTAACGGACACGGTGATAACTTTACTTTTTAAAAGCTTTATTTAACTTGCAATGTATTTACATTTAGGGTTCAGAACTTCCTTGATTGTAACTGGACATCTCAATAACTCGCAATTTAAACAGAAATACTTGGGTTGGCCATAACTTGATATCTCAATTTGTCACAATTTACACAGAAATGAGTAAGAGTAAGAGGGAGTAAGGGGGATAATGACCATAACACCTTGTCAGCCCCAATTGCCAACCTCACCTGCACGCGCCCTCTATGGCGGCGGCCTTCAGCCGTGGTACTCCCTGCTAGATAACAGATCGGGCTCTGGCGACCGAGTAACTGGCGGTATAACCAACCATCCCCCACTCGGGCCCTCGGGCTCGGGTGGAAGAGGTCTCAGCAACCTTGGGGGCTAAATCCCCTCTAAAATGACTGGCGCAGAAAGCAATGGGAAACTACTGCGACTACATTCCCATGACAGTTATCATGATCAGGCAAGCACTCAGAGATTGTTCGCCTAGCGACCCGACTAGCATCCGGCGCCGGCCTGCGTCCGGGGCAGACGGTGTGAAATTGGCTACCGGCCATGGGCTGGTAGGAAACCAGGCCCCCCATGGAAACCCTGCTACTGGAATGAGCTTAAGGCTGCGCCATACCCAGACGATAGGAACTTGGAATGTGCGAGGCCTTCTTATGCCTGGTAAGCTTGAGATCCTAGAAGGAGAGCTAGCCAGATGTAGGTTAGACATATGTGGGCTTTGTGAGACTCATTGGAAAAACAGCGGACATTTCCTTACCAAAGCACACGTCATATATACATCGGGAAACCCAGACAGCAGCAGAAACGGAGTGGCCTTAGCGCTACCAATTAGCCAGAAGAACTGTGTGATGGGTTATGAACCAGTCAATGACAGGATCCTGAGTGTCAGACTGAGAGCATCACCAGTCAATCTGAACATCGTACAAGTCTACGCACCTACAAGCACGGCAAGTGACGAGGTTATAGAGGATTTCTACAAGACCCTAGAAGCCACTATAGCTAAAATTCCCAACAGAGAGTCATTATTAGTACTAGGAGATTTTAATGCCAAAATTGGAAAGGACGCACACCAGCTCAGTGGCTCTGCAGGTAGATTCGGCCTAGGCGTGAGAAATGAAAGAGGAGAACGACTTATGCAGTTTGCAGCAGACAACGACTTAGTGATAGCAAATAGTCAATTTCAACACCATCCGCGGAGACTATGGACCTGGATTACACCTGATGGTAGACACCGGAACCAGATTGATTATATTCTAGTCAAATCACGGTGGAAGACTTCCATCCAGAATGCGCATACTCTACCTGGAGCAGACTGCGGATCAGACCATCAACTCTTAATAGCTAAGATGAAGCTAAAACTGAAGAGTGCTAGACATCCTAAAAAACAAAAGAGGATCGAAGTAACAGACAGCTCCAAGTTTTACGCTGCAGCAAAGCAAAGTTGGCAATATGGGGTTGAAGCAGATGCCTTGATAGAAACGTCGGACAGCCTCTGGAACCAAGCCAAGAGCTTGATAGTAAACTCCGCTAGGGCATCCAACTTGCCTATCGAAGTGCGCGCTCGCCAGCGATGGATGAGTGATGACACTCTGAGACTTGTCGAGGAGAGACGCAAGTTAAAAGCATCAGGAGCAAAAGTCCAGGACCAAAGCAGACTATCAGCCCAAATCCAAGCAGGATGTAGACGGGATCACAATGCCTACCTCAACAAAATATGCGAAGAGATTGACATCAACTCACATAAGAACGAGTCCAGAGACCTATACAAGAAGATCCGCTCTGTGACCAAAACCCTATCTTCCAATTCCTGGGCCATAGAAGATAGTGACGGCAGAGTGCAATGTGAACTAGAAAGCATATCAAATGTTTGGAAAGACTATTGTCAGTCCCTGTTCTTGGACAATAAGTCAGAAGAGTTTGCTGAAACTGAGCCCAAGAATGATACCGAGCTAGAGCCAGATATTCTTGAATCAGAAGTCAGAGCGGCCATCAAACATCTAAAGAAAGGAAAGGCTACAGGAAAAGATGAGATTCCGATAGAAACCATAGGTGCTCTGAGTGATATTGGTATATCCATTTTCCTCAGACTCTGTAACAAGATATGGAAAACGGGTATCTGGCCCAAAGAATGGACTCACACGGTATTTGTTCCACTGCATAAAAAGGGCTCAACAAAGAAATGTAACAACTACCGTCTAATTGCACTCATATCCCATGCCAGTAAGATCATGCTACACATCCTTAATGAACGGCTGAAAGGCTTCCTATCTAAGGAAATAGCACCAGAGCAGGCAGGATTTGTCAAAGGCAAAGGAACCCGAGAGCAGATTTTTATCATCCGCCAGATCATCGAAAAGTCTCGGGAGTTCAACAAGCCCACATACATCTGCTTTGTTGACTTTTCGAAAGCATTCGATTCGGTGAAATGGCCAAAACTGTGGGACACCTTATTGCAAATGGGTACACCGAAACATCTGGTGCATTTGCTTAGACGCCTATACGAAGACGGAACTGGGTCAGTAAAAACAGACGAAGTCTTCTCGGACAGCTTTCACCCTAGCGCAGGAGTCAGACAAGGATGCATAATTTCGCCGCTTTTGTTCAATACGTACACGGAGATAATTATGCGTATAACCCTTGAAGACTGGACGGACGGTGTAACCATAGGTGGATACAAAATCGCAAATCTACGATATGCAGATGACACTACCCTTTTTGCCTCTAGTAGTAGCCTCATGGAAGAACTCCTCCTGAAAATGGAACGTGTCAGCCTAGAGTTTGGTTTGAAAATAAATCGCGGTAAAACCAAGATGATGATTATCGACAGAGCTAACAATAATTTGCCGAACGTCACCAAAATAGCAAACGTCGAGGTCGTACAATCCTTCATTTACCTTGGGGCTCTCATCTCAAATCAAGGAGGCTGCATAAATGAAGTTAAGAGGCGCATGGCTATGAGCAGAAGTGCAATGGACAAGCTCAAGAAAATATGGAGGAGCAGAAACATAACGAAAGCCACAAAGGTTAGGCTCGTAAAATCGTTAGTGTTTCCCATATTCCTGTACGCCGCCGAAACATGGACCCTACGGCAAACCGAAGCTCAGAAGATAGACGCTCTGGAGATGTGGTGTTGGAGGAAGATGCTCGGGGTCTCTTGGACCGAGTTCCGAACAAACGCCTCCATCCTTGATGAGCTAAGCATAAAAGAGCGCCTATCCACTCAAGTGCGCAGTCGGATCCTGAAATTCTTTGGACATGTTAGTCGGCGTGGAAACGACTCCATAGAACGTCTTGTCGTGCAAGGGAAAGTCGAAGGTACAAGACCAAGGGGAAGATCCCCGATGCGATGGACAGACCAAGTGAAGGCTACGATGGGCGCTCCCGTGCATGAATGTGCTCGATTGACGGCCAGCAGGCAGGGGTGGCGGGACGTCGTACGGCGGGTGCTGTCTGCTGCCCAACCTCCCCGAACATGATAGCCACGACCGCTCTGACAAGAGTGAATCGACTAAGAAGAGAAGACACAGAAATGCTTCATGACATACTTATACATTGTATAAGTTGAGATATCAAATAACGAATATTAATTTGGGTATTGAATATAGAGATTGGGCGGGCCATGTCTGTAGGATGGATCAAGACCGATGGGCCAGAGTCGTCCAGCAGTGGGTGCCAGAAGACGGGCGTCGTCGCCGAGAGAGGCCTAGAAAACGCTGACGATGACCTAGAACCCTTTTTGACAAATTGGACAGAGAATACTGCACAGAGGGTAAAGTGAAAGCCTATAGGGGAGGCCTTTGCCCAGCAGTGGGACAATACGGACTAGGGAAAAAAAGTCCACATAAACATGTGTTCAGGCCAGCCACGGATATAAGAATATCACAACAGCTAGCTTATGAAATATTTGAATTCTAGTTACCGTTACCGATTACAATAAAAGGCTGCTAAGGCGCTTTGCACATGGAGTAACTATTATATTGCAGCAACTGGAAACTAGCATATTATATTTCAATTGGACACATAGCAACTCGAGTTTCGAGTTCCGCTGATCGTCAACAGTTTTCAGTTGCTGTAATCGATGACTAAGTTAATTCCTAAATGCTGCAACTAGCAACTGTTAAATATTATACCTGAACGCTGATTTCTGCGTAGATTGAACAACTGGGAAAGTAGATTGAGCAACTCCGCTATGAAAGTATCTTACAGATTGCCAGAAAATTGTGGCAACCATAAACGTTATAGCAGCTATCAACTAGTTACAGGAAACTTTTAAAATGTTGATAGTTGCCTCAACTTAAACGCTTAGAACGGTTTTATATAAGCCCCCCCCCCCCCCCCCCTAAATAATGTCAGTGTACCTTCAGGATAATTGATTAATATTATTGTTTCAGAGTTTATTAACAAACTAACCTGTCCCTTCTCCTCTCTCGATCTACCCTTCGTTCCTTTTCCATTTCCTTCCTCTTGATCTCCTTTGCCTCTGTATCTACGTTATCATCATCAGACGGCATATCCTCGTCCATATCGTCGTCCAAGGCCGAAACTTTGGGTTCCAATTCATTATTCTCCTCCAGAAAAGGACGCTTCTGTATTCGAGGCAAGATGACGTCACACAGGCGTTCCTCACGAAGTAGCTCGTCGATAAACTCATCTACGTGAACTATCTCAAATTGGCCTTCCCTGTTTTGCCTCCTCAACTTTCTATTGTCATTGTAAAGAGGTTCCAAATATTTGTAACAATCCACTGAGGTGCCTGTAAGTCGCATGTAAAATGCTCCCAAGGCACGCACATATTTGAACTCTTCATTCTTTATGAATTCCACTACAATGTCCTTTTCAGGCTGGATTTGCAGCATTTTTAAAACTAAACACAAAAACGGCGTTGGATAAATGAAACCTCCGTGTACGCCACCAACGTATCGTAATTCCATAGCCTTGTCGACTAGTAACTCTGCAGTTAAAGCAAAACATTCTTCCTTCCAGTATTTAGATTCGTATAAACGCGATCTGATGATCTTTTCTATTAAATATTGAGGATTTGTGCCTCTTATTGACTTCGCGTCTTTTACCGTGCGGTTCGCCATTTTTTTTGTTGTGACTACTTGTGACTGAACCTGACAGAAGATTTCAAAAGTACAGACGCCAGCATGTCAAGCTACCCGAAACTGTCAAATTTTCCCAACGAACCTTGAACCTAATGCTCTAGAAATAAAGTCGAAAATCTATCAAAGAAATCTGACAGATTGTAGTAGCTTGATGTGCTGGCGTCTGTACATTGCTCTTTGGAACATTCGCAGATTGGTTATGGCCTAGAGCTGCGTTTTCTTACTAAAATATTTTAATCGGTTTTTTAAGTTACTAATTATTCTTAGATGTTAAACGGATAGAGGAATAAACTATAGAAACGGCATAGCTGGGCCATAGTATAAAAAGGGGAAGTAGAGTATCTCCGGCCCAATCCGCGACATAATTACCTACCGTACTTGCCTGTCTCAGGGTGGTCACTTTCAGCTAAATAATACCGTGCCTGAAAATTGGCAAGGGCCGGGAAGCGGGAAGTTGTATTTTTTTATTTGTTTTCTCTGAGTTTCATTGAGATGTACAGCATATTACATTTTTACCCGACTAAAAGGAGGGTTATGTTTTGTCATGTATGTTTGTATGTAGGTACAGTCTGTCTATAAAGTCATGAAATTAATGTTTGAGGAACTAAGATTATTCAAAAGTAGGGACACTAAATCATGTATTTTGTAAAGATTTGCCATCGACACGTTATGAAGATAAATCATGGTACATCAATTAATGTCATCGGCTGTCATCAACAGCATCAACTTGTTATTTATCTTCAAAGAGCAAGGACGTTAGACACTCAAAGAGTAACTTTAATTTATTTATCTTGATATCTTTTGCATTTTTTAATGTTTTTCATATCTACGTGGACAAAACTTCGAAGAAACGTGTTAAATATGAGGAAAACAAATAGGAGTGGAGCTCGGGTAATTATTTCAAAGTACCTTTATCAGAAGGGCGGATCCAGCTTTGGTGCCAGGGGGGAGGTCACAAAGAGTCGTGGTCAAGTCACAAGAAGTTATAATTTTATTTTCAAGTAAAAATAGGTGTTTTATTAATCGTAGGGTAGGTACTTAAATAAATAACAAAATATTTATTTATTATTTATTGAAGCTCTTAGCCACGATTTGATTATTCGAAGTGCTATAACCCTTATCCAGAGGATAAAGCGTTCCCAACCCAGGGAGGGGTCATGACCCCCCTGACCCCCCCTCTGGATCCGCGCTTGGTTGGAACGCCTCCCACTAGATGGACCGATGACCTGGAGAAGGTTGTGGGGCTTCGCTGGATGTGAGACGCACGGGACCAGCAGTGGACGTCTTTAGGCTGAAATGATAATGACTTTTTGTGTCCAAAATTATTTAAATAAAACAAAAACAATGGGATGATTATTCTGTTTATTTTAATATGTTTCCGTTACTTGCAATACATAGGATATATTATTAGGTTATTGTTATTTCCTTTATTCATTTTTTCTACACATTACATAGGTTCATTTCTAAATATTTCTTTAAAAAAAAATATACCTATAAAAACATTTAAAAATATAAAAAATAGTGGTCGAGAGCAGGGTCTAAGCTACCGGTGGTTAGTGCTCAATCCAGAGACAGTAACCTCGTCACAATGCAGCCCGTATCTCTATCGAGGAGTACTGCCTTCTGAATCAGGCCCTTGATCCAACCGCCAAGCGAAAGTTTTGACAGATGACCGTCCAGGCTCGTGTTATATTTTTTTATATAATTTTTTAGTTTACACTGGGGTTTTTACAGTTACAAAAAGGGCTTGACACATATCAGGAGTAGGAAAGTATCTAATTAATTGATATACACCATGAGCCAATTGAAAACATACCTACCTAATATCTAAACACTTATAAAACCCTAACACCATTATTATGCTAAAGCGGGGTTTGAAACCCATCGACAGTACTTAATTGAGTCATACACCATGTTTTTTTAAAGTAGGTATCGTGGTAAGTGGGATCTCAACTAAAATCTAAACACATTAGAAAGCATGTAATAGTGATAATAATATGAATACAATATATGAAATCTGATTAACTTTGCTGTCTACTTACATCTTGCACATTTAACTAGGTACCTACTTACTCGTAGAACAATTAAATTAGTGTGATTCTGGCCTTTACTGTCAAAACTATTGAAATGTCTGAAGGTCTGTCCTACAAGTACACTAAACAACCAAGCTTACAAAAAGGCACTATCTGCCTGGCAATAACTTAAAAATATTCTATTAAATTACTTCGCAACATTTTTTTTCGCATCACGCCCGTAGATAGAGTCCATTTCACGAAAGAAGTCCCGCGGACAATTGTGGAACTAAATTCGACAGATGGGGAGATATGGAGAGAGAGAGAGATGGCAACATTATGTCGCGCGAATACAGCGCTGCGTCTGCGGGACTTCTATCGTGAAATGGACTTTAACTTGGGTGTCCCTCACTGATGTACCTACCATTAGATTAATATTTCTGGTATCGTCCACTATTAGGTCACGGTTGCCATAATGGAGAATCGGTGAGCAGCCTGACTTATGTAGTGTTTAAGAATAACGGTTATATATTATATACTCATTTCTATTGACAAATACATGTTTATAAAATTTATAAACATTTAATACTCCTAACCTAACACCCCGCGAATGGCAGCCATCTAGTTTTTTTTTCGGCTGATCTAGGATATTATAGCTTTGAATCGAACAGACCTAGAGACGTGCGTTCCATTTAAATTCATAATCATAATATGTATCATATAATTATGTTTACCTAATTAATACAATATAAGGTCCCATTAAAATAGGTGGACAAATTTTCAGAAATCATTCAGACCACCAAAATAAGGACGATGGTAAAAATAATAATAAGAAAAACGCATTTAAGTACCTACTTATAGAGGATGAGTTTGTTCTAGAGTGCCGGCAATTCATTATTTTAAGTTTAAAAAAAAAAAACAGTTTATTTAATGTTTTTTTTTGTTCAGATATGTTTGGTTAGACCTACTGAACGCTGTGTTAAAATTTGTCCACCTATTTTAATGGGACCTTAAATTATTTCATAAAATTATATGTGTGAAATGCGCTCCCAAAGAATGTGAAGTTACTGTTGTGATAAATTATCCACAAAAAAAAAAGTTTAACAAAGAAATACCCTTTTTGATTATAATTGGATGTTTGATTCTGTTTTCTCTCTTACTGTTTTTTCTCATGGGTAGGTAGGTATTGGCATATATGGGAATTCTTTCGTTGCATCTGTTTGTGTTGTGGTTTGAACGTACGTCCGCGCTTTGCCCGCTTCATCTTCATCCGAACTCCACACGCCAGGATTTTCTATCTCATACAGTGTCATTGCCTTCTCCAAGATAGACAGCGGTTCAGTTCGAGGTTTATTTTCCTCAGTCGCATTGTCTATACTAGTCGCGTGTTCGGTACCAGGCGCGTTTCCTGTATCAGTCTCATAGCCTTTAAAAGGCGGAATATGTGTCCCAGCTACAATTATTGTATCAGTCGAATTTTCTGTATCAGTCGAATTTCCTGTATCAGTCCCATTTTCCGTACCAGTCTGAACTTCTGTATCATGCGCATTTTCTTTATCAGTCGCATTTTCTATATCTGTACCATTTTCTGTACCAGTCACAAATACTTTATCAGTCGGAATTTCTGTATCAGTTTGCTTTTTTGTAATAGTCGCATTTTTTTGGTCAGTCGCAGTATTTGTACCAGTCTCATTGTCTTTATCAGTTGCATTATCTGTTCCAACCACATTTTTCTTATCAGTCGCTTTTTCTATTCCAGTCACAGTTTTCTCATCAGTCACATTTTCCTCACCAGTGACATTTACTGTACGTGTCACATTATTCTTACCCGTCGCATTTTCTATATCATTCTCATTTTGTTTATCAATCATTTTTTCTACACCAGCTGTTACTTTTTTATCAATCGTTTTTTCTAGAACAGCTGTTATTTGTTTATCAATCGTTTTTTCTAAACCAATTACTGTTTGTTTATCAGTTGCATTTTCTATACCGATCACATTATCTACACCAGCATTTTCTATACCAGTCGCACTATCTACACCAGTCACTTTTTCCATACCAGTCATATTTTTTGTTCCATTCGCAATTACTGGACCAGACTCATTTTCTGCATCAGTGGATTTTTCTGTACCAGTAGCATTTTCTGTACCAGTCGCATTCTCTATGCCAGTCGCATTTTCCAAATCAGTCGCACTTTCTTCGGCAATCATTTTTCTTTCAGCAATAGCCTTCCTCTTAGCACGCTCTAGAGCTAAGTTTTCATGATAGCTAAGTCTTGGTCTCTTTAATAACCTTGCTTTCTCATATTCTGGCGCTGGATTCGTAACTCTGTTAGCCTTTGGAATATGTTTCTTTTTCGCATTCCATGTTTTTAGGTCCATCAAATCCCAAGATGGCTCATCAAACTCAAGTAAAGCTTCCATTTCACTGAAACAAATCAAAAGACACCGTAATTAAAAAAAAACAACCGACTTCAAAAACACCAAAAAGAGAAAAATAAACTTCAGAAGAAAAATCTGCTTCTGAAGTCGGTGACATTTGTTTGTTTGATTTTATTTTTTTGCCACCGACTTCAGAAGCTGATTTTTCTTCTGAAGTTTATTTTTCTCTTTTTGGTGTTTTTGAAGTCGGTTGTTTTTTTTTGCAAAAAAGTTTTTTTTTATTTTTTCATTTTTAGTTGTAATAAGTACCTATATTCTAACCTATACAAATATTTACTATGCATTTAACATTCAACCAAGAAACCTAACCCTTAACCTTCAAGATTCCCCTATTTTTGCTTTCAACTCTTAACCGTTGAGGAGTAGTATACCTTCCATTATCAGCTCATCAACATGAATACAAGTGATGACTGCTAGATGCGAATACTTGAATAGCACCAGAAAAAGCACGAAAATTCATAAAACAACAAAAAAAATGTGCATTGTATACATCTGCATACCCCCTCAGAGCATACAGGCGTGATGTTACGTCATGATAATGTATATTCAATAAACATCCAAGCGATTCCAGCAATTACGACAGATTTGCCGTCTATTTTTGAAGAGTTCCATTGTAAATCTCCGAAGATCAGCACCAGATCTTCACCAAAAAAAAATGGGACCACCTCAGGAGCATACTCTTTCAAATAAAAAAAGAATTTTGATAATCGGTCCACAAATGGGGGAGAAATCAGGTAACATACATAAAAAAAAAAAAAAAAAAAAAAAAAAAAAATACATACACACGAACATAGTAACCTCCTTTTTTGAAGTCGGTTAAAAATAAACCTCACTTCGTAAAGTTTTAATTTTAAATAAGTTATAATAAAAACTAATGAATTTCAGGGGAACATTTAGTGGCTTAATTTAGTGCATTTTAACCCTAATATGGCGTCCTGCAAGGAATACGTCGAGTTACCTGTAACCATACAAGCTACTTTTAGGTACAGTCATCAACGAAAATCAGCAAACATTTTTTTTCTGTGTTTATTCAGAATTATTATTATTTAGAATATTAGAATTACTGAATATAAAACTTTTAATTATTAACGATTTGATTATAAAACATTCACGGTACATCGGATTCATGCCTGAATGCAATAATTATGTTGTGAAAACAAAGGTCGATTAACATTAGTACCTAATAATTGTAATTTTTGTTTATATTTGTTATTTTATGTGTGCAATAAAGAATAAGAATAACACATTAACTGTTATAATTTCTAACAATGGTTAACCTTAACAGACACTCATAATTGCTGACCGTTCATAATCAACTGGTAGGACACTACATAATTATAATAATATATGTAGGTAGGCTTAAAGTTTATTTTTACCGAGATTGGAAAGAGCCGTGCAGGAATCTCAAGCTATCTTTATATTTCCTCCCCGGATCTTCATTTTTGTAATAACTGTCTCTTAGGCCCACCCATACTTTTTGGAGCTCCGCAACTGAAAGAATGAAAAAGTATTTGTAAGAGCATCGACAATTTACAAAAATATCAAAGATCAGTTTTTCATAGAGTTTTATTTTATGAATAAATGGTTAGGTATCTATCGTAGGTAGGTACATATTTTTTCGGATCTTGGCTTAGTTGGGGGGCGGGGGGGAAGCAGTAGACAGACTAGGTCGATTTATTATTAGGTACGTAGGAGACTTGAACGCAACAGGCTGGCTGGCTCGCCAAGCAGGGGTCGGGCGCTATATTTGTTTGTCACAATGAAGTTGAATTTCGAATTTGTGTGTTCGAAAACTAGAGCTTTGCCTTTTGTTTAGCAACCTAGACACCACCACACAATGTAGTACGGTACTAACATGCTAAAAAAACACACAAAATCTACTATTTTTTATTTTAGATGAAACAGTATGACCATTTCTCAAGTTAATATTATAATTATGTTTGCGTATAGGTATAACCTTTCAGTTTTAGATCTGCGTGCTGTGGATCGTGAGTGCGTTACCCAGGCAAAATGTTTTGCTTTAGAGAGATGAGACTTAAACAAATAATTAGTGTATCATGAGGAGCAATTTGTTTACTAATAGCAAAATTTGTTTGAATTGTAGTTTTTAAGTTATTTGAGAAAAACAAATTTTGCTGGAGTAACGTTTGAAACGTTACCCAGGCAAAATAGTCTTTCAAAAATTAGTTTCAGCACGGAACCAAATACATGAATAGATAGCTTTTGTTGCGTAGTAAATGTTTATAAATAGCAAAATTTGTGTGTGGTATAGTTCTTTAGTTATTTAAGATTTTGCTGCGGTAACGTTTTGGGATTTCCCAGATCTCGAAAACGGCTCAACGCAGAAGTTTGAAAAAAATACCAATAAAAGACCTCAATTTGTTTAAATTTGTTTAATCATTAGTTTTTGATTTGGTTGACGTAAACCAATGTAATTAAATGGTTTCAAAAATCAGAAGAAACGGGTTTGCAAGTAAACCAATACACTTATAACCAAATAAACAGCTGTAAAAAATACCCGTGGTTCGACGCTTGTTTACATCAGAAATATTAGATTTCATACTTTACACATTAAGAAGATAAAAACAAATTTGATTTATTTTAGACTGGTCGTACTTTAGCGATCAAATACGCAGTTCCCATAACATTAAGAAACATGGCATACTTTAAACAAATTAAAATGATTCCTGAAAATTCCTTCCTGTTAATTGCAGCTTTGAATTACGGCTCTAATGAAAGTTATCTCAAAAACAAGATTATGTCAGCAATTCTCTAATGAGCCGACCAAATTGAAAAGGTCACATAAAAGCGACCGCACCATACATAAGCGCAACCATCTGAAATGAACAGGATAATATAGATGTTTTGTTAGTACAGTTGAATACAAAAGTTTTCTGGTCAGGTTAGTTAAAATAATAAAATGGTTAAGATTCATTATTTTTATTTAAAAAATCAGTCTCATACAAATTATATGTATTGCTTTGCCTTAGCATCAACATTTTTAGAGAAAAATCACAGATAAGTTATAACCTACTTACTTAATTTTAATATTTGGATACATTAATAGTTTGTACAATTTTCCTTAGGAGGTACTAATAACGTAGGTTGATAGGTGGACTCCATTTCACCTCGACTCACAGTATGGCATTTTAATATGAGTTTTGTTACGTGTTACTTAGAGTGAATATTTTAACATTACATGTGACTGCCACAGGTGGATAACCCGTGAACCAATCATTGTCAAAGCGTCGTAACCTTCTTTTAACTTAATGTTGAAATATCCACTCTAAGTAACACGACATAAAGCTCATATTTCAATACCACAGTGTGACTTGAGTTGGAATTGAGTCGGCGTTGTGTGTGTAATGTGCAAAGCACATTTAATGTTTTTTTTTACAAAATATGTATTATCGGCTTGCCTATATTTCTTGCCCTTATGAGGGACGGTTTCGAGCATATTCTATAAAAAATGTATATAATCACAAAACTTTTAAATGAGAAAACAACAATATAATAAAAATCTTCCAACAATTATATAAAAAATAAACAACTTTTACACTTATGTACCTATTTAAAAATATAGGAAACAGTACAGTTTTTATCATTAATAACTACTAATATCACTCATAATCACAGATTCGTACCTAATTCAATAAAATTTGTGTGGTCATTGGGACCGTATAAAATTATGTGTTTTATGCTTCCAGTCTCTAACGTTTTAATTACCTACACTAATGAATATATAATCAAATGTGGCATTATGGAGTTTTTGCATTTCTGTAGTTTACAGTACAGATCATCGTAACATTCATATTGTTGAGTTTTCGTTCTGTAACAGTATGCTCTGTAATGTCCAATCAATGTGGAACTTGATGGTGGGTCAAAATCAATTACTGCCAAAATCATATACTGTTGGCCATTTAACTCTATATTAATGGGTATATCATTCAGGTTAACAGACATGTCATGTAGTTCGAAGAAAAGTAATGGTTTTAATTCATATGTAAAATATACATTTCCTGTCTCGCATACAGGACACAGTGAAACATTATCATTATTAATACACGATGTGGCAGATTCTTCCAAGAAGTCAATACCCTTTTGTGTTATAATATTTATATTTAAAGATATATATTTACAATCAATTTTCTTTGGTTGTAATGCATTTGAGCATGTGTCATTTGAGCAACACCTCTGTCTGGTGGCAGAAAAGTATATGTTGCTCATGAATACCTGTTCTAAAATCATTGTTATATTACATTCACAACTGATAATATTTTGCTGTGACTTTGTTTTATCAAAAAGGTCAATCAATAGTTTGTCACGAAGTTCATATAATCTTTTGCAAGTTTTTCTCGTATTAGATAATACTTTTATGAATGTTGTTAAACCATCACTAGCACTATTTAACTTTTCTCTGAAAGCAGGCCTGTCTTGATAAGCTACACCGAATGCTTGCGCGAGGGAATCAAAAGCACAAGTGTTTGTTATAAGTACCCTGTTTTGGTGTACATAAGAATATGCGACGTTACCATTCTGTAATATGTAGGTATATGGAGGTAGCTTTTTTTGATTTAGGAGTGGGTATGGTAAGTCCCCGCCAGTTTTCAACTTCTATAGGTTTATTTTGAAAAATTGATTGAATATCAAAATCTGACGTATCAGTTAGGTTCTCTTCTTCTTCTTCTTTTTCAACTGACTTCGGTGCAGAATCAGATATAATTAACTCTGCTGAGAATGAATCTCGTTTTTGTTCGTGTTTGTCTCTAATTTTTACTATTTTTCGTGAGAAATACTCATAATTTGTTTTGCGTTTTTCCTTTTTGTTTCTTAGTTTTAAGGCCTGTTCTTCTTTGTTCTTAGTATTCTCGTGTAAAATTTGACTAGAGCTTAATTTTATGGTTCCGTTAATAAAACTATAATGTTGTATAAGAAATTCGTCTAACCGGACGCGTTCAACTTTGGTCTCAAAATATATAGTTTTGATGTCCTTAAAATGATTTTCTACATTTGAGCTGCTGGCATAGTCTTTGGCTCCAGGAAAATAATCAGTCATAATATTGCCCCACAAAGGTAATTTTTTCAAAAGTCTTTTAAGAGTGTTGTTAATTTCCGGCAAAAAAAAAACATTTTTCATTGGTGTAGATTCAATTAACTGTAAATATAATAGTTCTGTATTCATAATGTCATCATAATATTTTATCAAAGGCATAGGGCCACCGTGTTGCTCACTCTCTTCATCTTCTGTTACAAAATATATTTCTTCGGAACTGTCCTCTCTTTCATTCTTTTCAATTTCGTCTGTGTGTCTTAGATATGTTTTTATTTGGTCGCTCAATCTTTTCAATGCTTGTTCACATTTCGATGCCGTATAATCAAGATCGGTACTTATATATTCATGAAGAGAAAGTGTGATTACATCTTTAATAATTAGTTTTACTTCGTCATAGCTTCGTGATTGTAGTATCAATTTGATGCAATTGATATAAAAATATTTGCATGTTTCAGAAGTCTTGTCAAAACAACTTTGTGTATACAGTTTTTTTAAAAAATGAGACTTATCAAGTCTGATGTAACAAGCAGGTATCTTGCCTTTTTTTTCCTCAACTATTGCAAAACATTGTCTTAAATACCTAGTTATTCAAGTCCGTTTTCAAAAAAGTTTTCGTTATGGCCGCTATTAAAGCAGAAGAATCATCACAAATTATTTCATTTGGAAGGACTCTTCTGTTTAACCATGTGCTTAGCCATGTGGCTATTGTTTCTGTTGTGTGTGAGTCAGAGCACATATAACAAATTGGAACACTAGCACCCAAGGTATATGCTACGATGGCATATAAGAAAACATGTTTGGGATTTTTATATTTTAAAAAATCGTTTGCTTCGGGTGGCTTTATTGGTTTAAATAAAGATCCAGTGGCATCAATAGACAGGATTTTATATTTGTCTTCCAAGATGTCATCGTAATATATACTTTGCTCAGTAGTCCAAAAATACAATATAAATGGAACAAGAGACATTTTTTTTATGAAACTGTCATACGGTGGGCTACAGGTCATGGCATACAGTGATAAAATAATATTTTTATCAAACTGAAGAGCGCTTCTAGCTTCATGCCGGTATTTCCTCAAATTTAATAATTTAGGCAAAGTTGGCGGTTCTTTTGGATTATCCATGCTCATAACTTCATCGGCCGTTGAATTTCGTACCCTTAAAGCCTTAATGTTTTTAAGTTTTTCTTTGTGCAGATTAACCCGGTGTGAAGTTAATTTATTTTTAATTCGAGGGTCATGCCGAAAGCCTTTTTTCAAATTTGTAAGAATAAGCGTTACTTTATAAGAATTATCAGCTGTTTCGGGGGATATTGTCAAGAACAGACTAGCTTTGCATTGCGTACAACTTCCTGTACATGTGATGTCGTTATTTTTGAGATCAGTAGGCACGTAATTGTTTTTAAACGAGAATGTGCATTCTAAATCGGTTTTAAAAAATATATGATCTTGCATTTCGTTGGTCCACTTATTTTGTGCGAGATGGTGGGATTCAATAGGCGCAATTTTATAGTAGTCATATTTACTCATTTCAAAAGAAACTGTTAAATCAGAAGGAGCTTCTACAACTGCATGCAATTGTGTTCGATTATCTTCACAATCTCCGCGAGAATTAAAAAATAAAACTTTATTTCTCTTCGCAGATATTTGCAGGGCTGCTTTGCTGACTTCGTGATTAAACTGAATACGCAGTTCTTGTTGTATGTGGTCATAAACTTCATTTGAGATTGGGGGAATAGAAACATTAAATATATCTTTATATTTGGAGAACACAACTCTTAGGTCGTCAAGGGGCACTTTTACTTTTCGGCCTGCCATTTTATTGTACCTGCTGGTACTTCACTGGTATGTGTGATTTTCCGAATATAAAATGAACTGACATGAACAACGGTGTGAGTTGAGGCTTGCACATTCTGCTCCCGAAGCCATGAAGTGCAACTACCTGAAAAAAAAGCAAGGCACACATCACATTTACATTAATATTTTCATTACCTATCATTTTAAAAATCTAGTACACTTGTCTCGCCATTTGCGCAGAAAGACATTCGCACGAATGGATACTTGCGCATAAAGACATTTGCGAATGCACACTTCAGTAAAAAGACTGTAGGTGTACAGTACCTTCAGTCTTCTCAAGATATTGCGCGAAAGGACATTTTAGCAGATTAAAAAGGGTGTCGTTTTTAAGGTTGGGATCGCCAATTACCAATATGCGATAAATGCCGTAAAAAATCCAAGATGGCTAAAGATAAACCGCTTAAGCGCTTGCGCAGTGATGAGCTGGGTTTTGTTAGGCGTGGCGCCATTCCTACGCTTTGTTGTACGTATACTGAATTTCGTGTGATCTGATTGCAATTAATGTGTATATAAAGTACCGTGTATGAAACAGCACATATCTAACTAGGTATTGTAACACTCGTGTATAATACCCCTCATTATACAAGTTTCATAAACTATCATTACCGAATACTCACCGGACTTGTCAAACACACTTCAATATAATTGAGAATAATACTAGATTCGTTAAAGCGCTTGAAACTTTATGACAGTATAGCTTAAACGTATAAAAACTGTATCCTTTTTGTTTTGTTTACGGTAAGTCTAAGAGCAATATCACAACGCGATTGCCTAGCATGGCGTAGGTATAGAATAATTAAAAGTTAAAGCCTACCACTGAGACCGCCACGTTGTTATTTTAGCCAATAATCACACACACAGTTTTAAGCAATAAAGAGATGAGTCTGTCGTAAAACAATAATATTTCATATTTTGCGCGATATTCTGGTTCAATATTTCCATGATAGCCATTGAAATGATAAAAAAACTATATACTATATTTTCCTAATTGTAATGAAGAAAATGGCAAAGTTTTTTTTTGTGCCGGGGCTAATTGTGTTTTGGGTCACATTTGACGAGTTTTCTTTATTCTGATTCACACCAAAAAGCGTACATTAATATACGCTGAATGACTATTTTATACTGAAACACAACTGTACTGTAAAATAAAAACATTTAATACTCACATCGTTCAAAGACGTCGTCGTACACACACACATAAACCACAAGCACTTCTCTCCAAAACACTTGGTTCACGACTGATTGTTTCATTGGTTCGGTCGGAGCTAGCGTACCCATAGATAGAGCGTACTCAACTACTCACAGCTAAAGAGTAAGTAAGACAAGGCATATAGCTGTTGCGTTGCATTGCACACAGCGATGCGCGCTGCTCTGACTAGCATCAAGAACGTTAAAACGTTTTTAGCGTGGCTTTGCGTTGTGGTATCAAAATAAAACATTTGGTTTAACAGAAACAACAAATTAAGTACTAAAAATATAGCTACATGTATATGTATATGTTTGTATTGTTTTAAATCACACTATAAATTATACACTATGATATTACACTTTTATTAACTAGTAAAAATTGTGTAATATGGTACTGCACTTAAAAAATATTAAAAAATCGGCTTCACGAATAACGTTTTTCTGCTTAACTGTACAAAACATCGGTTACCAAGCTGCTAATTTGCGAAGATTACCCGTACGTACGGTGCAGTCGCTTTTACGTGACCTTTTCAATTTGGTCGGCTTATTAGAGAATTGCTGACATATTCTTGTTTTTGAGATAACTTTCATTAGAGCCGTAATTGAAGGCTGAAATTAACAGGAAAGAATTTTCATGAATCATTTTAATTTGTTTAAAGTATGCCATGTTTCTTAATGTTATGGGAACTGCGTATTCGATCGCTAAAGTACGACCAGTCTAAAATAAATCAAATTTGTTTTTATCTTCTTAACGTGTAAAGTATGAAATCTAAAATGTCTGCTGTAAACAAGCGTCGAACCACGGGTATTTTTTACAGCTGTTTATTTGGTTATAAGTGTATTGGTTTACATGTAAACCCGCTTCTTCTGATTTTTGAAACCATTTAATTACATTGGTTTACGTCAACCAAATCAAAAACTAATGATTAAACAAATTTAAACAAATTAAGGTCTTTTATTGGTATTTTTTTCAAACTTCTGCGTTGAGCCGTTTTCGAGATCTGGGAAATCCCAAAACGTTACCGCAGCAAAATCTTAAATAACTAAAGAACTATACCACACACAAATTTTGCTATTTATAAACATTTACTACTCAACAAAAGCTATCTATTCATGTATTTGGTTCCGTGCTGAAACTAATTTTTGAAAGACGATTTTGCCTGGGTAACGTTTCAAACGTTACTCCAGCAAAATTTGTTTTTCTCAAATAACTTAAAAACTACAATTCAAACAAATTTTGCTATTAGTAAACAAATTGCTCCTCATGATACACTAATTATTTGTTTAAGTCTCATCTCTCTAAAGCAAAACATTTTGCCTGGGTAACGCACTCGTGGATCGTCCATCAGAAAGTTTGGCACTGCAATTTCCAAAGTTGGTAATAGAGCCCTCCATGCGGCTCTATAAATAGTCCTATTGTAATATTCCTCGGACTGCATATCCCATATGCATTTGTGTTCTTTTACTGCCTCAATAAACTTTAAGGTATTATCTACTCCTGTAGGTCCTAGTTCCAATATGTTCTCTGGTATTATACCGTCTGGCTCCCTGCTTTCTTGTTCCATGGTATCTGGATCCTTAATCTCTTGTTCCATATGCTCCGGACCCTTGATTTCTTGCTCCATTTTTACAGGTGTCTTGTGTGCTTGTCCCATGATTTTATCTTCCATGTTTGAACCGGCCGCGGCACGATTTCACGTCACAACGCTCAAATGAACTGAGGTAAAGCGTTGAGGTACGCCGAAATCGATTGGAGGCTGACGCGGCGGCGTGGCGCGGGTCACGCGGCGGCGCAGTGAGCACCAAAGTTGAGTAGGTCAGCATCAGAAAATGGGTTAAATCCGGTCAAAGACCTAAACTGGATCTTTTTATTTTTATTTAAACTATAAATTCTATTTTTAGGTCTTATTTTTAAATAATCCTCCAAGGTTCGGGCACCGGTGTTGGACCCAAGCCTACCTGATTATGTCAGTTATGGGTATTGTTAGTTTTTGTTTACCTTAAACCCGAAGAGGGGTCGTTGTACTCAACTTTCATCCTATAAATACGTAGGGTTTCAAATCAAATAGGTACTTACCTAATTTATTGTGGGTAGGTATTCGCATAGATGGCACATAAATGTTACCTACGTTACAATATTTAAGCAAGTACCAATAAAGATACTTATTCATACTTGGTAAGCGAAATGCATCAAGGGAAAGAATAGAATTTGTAGAAAATTATTTCTATTTAGGAAAGCAATGTCTAAAATACCCACTGTGGAAGAGCATAATTTATGAATTGCGTTATAAAGCGTACCTATTCAAACTTTTTAACGAAAATAAAACCGACTTCAACAGAAAATAAAACACAAAAACGTTTAGAAAATAAAATCAGCTTCTGAAGTCGGTGACAAAAAAAAAACGAAATCAAACAAAAGACACCAGTAGGTACCTAAAGTTTTTTTTCACTTTTTTGTTTTACATATTTTTTGTTGAAGTCGGTTTTAATTTTTGTTAAACAGTTTTTATGTTTCACTTTTTTTAGTGGTTCACATGTGCTTAAAGCTGCTGTAGAGGGTACAGCGTACCGGCGTGATGTTATGTTATTAACTGGTGTAAACAATAGACTTACATGAGGTTTCGGCAATCCCAGTCCATTATCTATTGAGGAGTTCCGTTGTCTTTCTACGAAGTTCTTCATCAGATCTTCACCAAATTGAAATGAGACCTCTCCGAAAAAGTACCTAGACCTACTCTTGCAACAAAAACTACACAAATCGCTTCAAGACAAGAGTGCCTATACAATTTGAAGAGTTCTCTCTATTTCTCCAGGATCCCATCATCAGATCCTGAGTTGATGATCCATGCACTGATGCACATTCACACTTGATAATTCGGTCGGTTCGTGCGCAGCGCGACGTAGCAGTACTTTTATTCAAATTGAACCTGTTCCCTCTTAAGCCATAAAGTGTTACAAACAACACATAAACATAGTTTAGTACGCTCTTAAAAACTCAATTTTAGTTGTAGGTAAAAATAAAAAGGAAGCATGCAAATGGTATCGAAAATGTTTTGCACTTTATTAGGAAAAATGTTGAGAAATAATTTTCAGTTGTCATTTATATGTGGCTTGTTCTTCAGTTCGTATTACAGTAAGTCAAGTACTTACATCTTCCAAGTGGGTGTACATTCTCAACCGAGAGCTCTCTTACTCTCCCGAGACGTGTCGCAAAAAAAACTTTTTAACTTAAAATAAAACCGCCTTCAAAAAAAAACACGAAAAAGTGAAAAATAAAGTTTAGAAGAAAAATCAGCTTCTATACCTACTAAAGTCGGTGGCAAAAACATGAAATCAAACAAACAAAAGTCAGTGTTTTTTTTGAAGGCGGTTCTGTTTTTTGTTAAAAAGTTTTTATTTTTCACTTTTTAGTGGTTCATAATTATGTAAGTTCACATGTTCATGAGTCATTGTGGACAATGTAGTTTTTTTTTTGAGTTTTGTTGATTTTTTTCAAAAACCGCTTGTCCGATTTCGATAAAAAAAATATGCGACCATTTTGGAAGTATAGGGGATACTTCCAAAAAAAGAATTTTTCAAATCGGTTAGCAAGTGACGGAGTTATGCCCGAACAAACATAAAAAAAACATCCGAATTGAGAACCTCCTTCTTTTTTTAGAAGTCTGTTAAAAACAGACAAGAGAGGAGAGAGAATTAGACGAGGGCTACAGACTATGAGTGAGACTAATAAACAATACACTCTCGCAATCGTCCTATCTTGGCGAGAGTGCTGGTTGTTATAGTATTTGGCATCCACGTTACATTAAGTGGCTCGTTTCCAAAATGTATTTTTAATGTTGTTTGTTTTTTCAGATATTACTGTTTTTGGTAAAAAAGAATACCTTAAACGTTTTTTGGTAGAAGCCGGAGCTAAACAGTTAGTGTTTGTATATGTTATATGGCATTATAGCATTAGCTATAGTATATATTATGAGTACCTACCTATATATAACGTCATGCCCATATTTCCCAGAGGTGTACCACTACCACAGTGACACAGTCACAGTACACACTCATTTCGCCAGTAACGTTCAAGTTCCAGGTAATAAGAAGCATTACTATGGTCATCAATGAGATACAAACCAAACTCCAGGCTGCTACTGCCGAGGTGGAGCTGGCGGAACGTGAGAACCTCTCGTCCCAGTCGCGTCAGGGGCACGTGATGGATTCAGGCCACCGCAGGCGCGGGCATGTGGACGGTGAGTAATGGGCTAGCTCTCCGTCCGCGACGACGCGGTCTTTGAGGCCTTCGTGTTTCACGCAAGCCTCAAAGAAATGTCAGCAACATTGCAGGGGCAGGACTGACGCCTGCCGGGGCTACGGGTTGTTCGAAAGAGATACCGCGTCCCCCCGGTCACAAAAGGCTAAGAAGGAACGGGTGGTTTTTAGTCATTAGAAGTCTGGCACTCAATTCCGCAAAAAAAAAATGTTGCTAATGTGACATGAAAATTAATTATTACTTTACCAAAACCTGTACCTAAATGAAACCAGGACCTCATCGTTAGCATTAATGCTTGCGACCTCTAGGCCGATGTGGCAATTCAGTAGTAACTACCTATATCTACTAAAAGTTTTTTTTTCTGTTTCAGACCAATATTTGGTTCGTATAGTTACGATCCAGTTAAGCAAGAGTTTCTACCGTCGCGGTCGTCTCCTTCAAACACCGGAAACAGCCAGGGCGACCACTCTGACCACGGAACAGAAAGAACAGACTCTGACAGTATTACCAATACTACTCTTATTACCCACACGCATGCAGTCAACAGCTATAACATCACTGGAAATGCCACTTTGACAGATCAAATATATGACCATGATATGTAAGGAACTTAATAAATAGACGAAGCGTCGATCTCGTCAAAATTTTTGGAATATTATTGGTCTGATCTGCAGTTATTCCTATCTCTCCAGCTTGACGGAAGGGATCATACCCCGTCGGGGCTGCGAGTTGTTCGAAAGAGATAGGTACCGCGGTCTCGACACAAAGGGCTATGGAGGAAAATGGGTGGTTTTTAATCAGTAGAACTCTGACACTCCCTTCCGCTCTGCCCAGCAGGGCTATTGCGTATATTTTAATGACAGTGGATAACTTATAATGTCTATCAAATAACTGTCAAATGGTGAGTTTTTAAGAAAAAAATGTACCAAACCATAACCAATTTACAGTTAATCTATGGACATTTCTGATAGCCACTGACGTTAAAAAGATACGCAATAGGGGGGCTGAGCGGGAGAAGTCATTAGATGATTTCCCACCCACCAAAATATTAAAAACTTTTTTACAAAAAAAAAACAACCGACTTCAAAAACACCAAAAAGTTAAAAATAAACTTCAGAAGAAAAATCAGCTTCTGAAGTCGGTGACATTTTGTTTGTTTCATTTCGTTTTTTTGCCACCGACTTCAGAAGCTGATTTTTCTTCTGAAGTTTATTTTTAACTTTTTGGTGTTTTTGAAGTCGGTTGTTTTTTTTCTTGTAAAAAAGTTTTTTTATTTTTTCATTTTTAGTTGTAATATCATAGAAATAATTTACTATACATATAACATTCGACTAAGAAACCTACCCCTAATCCTTCAAGATACCCTTATTATTGCTTTCAACTCCTAACCTTTGAGGAGTAGTACCTTCCATCATAAGCTCATCACCGTGAAGTGACGACTGCTAGATGCGAATACTTGTATAGCGTCAGAAAAAGCACGAAACACGTAATACGTGCCTATGAAATTTAAGGGTTGCCCTCGATTTCTCTGGGATTTCATCACCAGGTCCTGGTTTCCATATCATGGTACTACACTTGAAATATCTCCTTCACAATAAAAAAAGAATCATCAAAATTGATTCATGAACGACGAAGTTATTCGCGAACACACATAAACGAAAAATGTTCAGAAATTAAGAAAAATCTTCATAAAATGAAAAGTACTGGGCCAAACTATACTAAATTTTTATGGGACCAAATGGCAACAATTCTGCATCAAACTAAAAAAGAATCACGTAAATCGGATCATACATCGCAGCGTAATCGGTGTACATACATAAAAAAAAAAAAAAATATATATACCGATCGAATTGAGAACCTCCTCCTTTTTGGGAAGTCGGTTAAAAAGTGGTTATACTTACATTACTCGTACATTACCTTTGATTCACTGGGTTTAATTCATTTGGGTCACTGTCCAAATCAGTGTGTAAATTCCAAAAACCTACTTATGCCCGGTTTCTGAGGCACTTTATCTGTGGTTTATCTATTCAAATGTACGCATATGAATAGATAAACCACAGATAAAGTGCCTCAGAAACCGTGCATAAATATGTGCTTATTTTTTATTAATTTTCTTCTGTCTGTATTAAAATCAATAAGGTTATGCTTTTTCGTTAGAATCCCCGAAGCAATAGACAGAGGTGTACCTAAGTCCAATGTCATAGGGGGCGTAACTATCTGCATTCAACCGGGCACTCCGTGGCAGCTTCTGAGGAATTCCAAGTGGAAATACCCAATAACACTACCCGACCTGGAAATTGTAGCCAGGAGATAATACAATTAACTAAAACATTACTGAAATGTATTAGTTCTCTTTGGTAAGCAGGACAACAGTGAGTTTTCAAAATTTAAGGCGTTTTAAGAGCAATTTTTTCTGCTAGTCGGACAATGGAATCTGTTTTTCCGACTCAGCATTAGGTACCTACATAGCGTCGGCGTCGTAATGTCTGGTCTGTCACACTGGTGTGACGGTGAGGAGTTTTTTCCCTATCAGTCACACAAGTGTAAAATGATTTGAAATGGCAAGGCCGATAAAAGGTTAAAAAAACTCTGTTATGACCTTCACATAACAAACATTATTTTGTATTTAGAATGCAGGTAGGTAGGCGTCTTTATCTTTTATTTTATATTAGAACTAGGTTTTCAGTTAACATTTCGAAATTAAAATTACTACTTATCTCTTGTTGCTGACCGTAACAGACACTACAATGTTCAGAATTTCAGCGTTGATTAGTTGGAACGATGACAAATTTTCACAATACACAATCGATTATTCATCATCTTCCTGACCTTATCCCATTATATCTGGGGTCAGTACAACGTGTTCTTTTCCATTTTTCCCTGTTACACGGTGGCATTAACTCCTTTCTCTTTATACACAATCGATTATTAAAAAAAAATACAGATATCCCAGAAAAAGCATGCGCCTAGGCAGTCACCGACTGTCACCGAAAATACGAAAACGCGATAATATTGATCTATCAATACCTACTTCCCTATTTTGTATTAATCGTAAAATATATTTAGTTCAGTCAAATTAGCATGTTCACCTCTGAATTTGAGATAACCAGCTCTAAACTCGTGTAAACTTGTATTTTGACATCCTGAAAGTTGTCTCAAAACTCACATATGGTAGGGTGTCCACGTCTATAAAAATTTAAGGTCACAACAATTGTTTTTTTTTTGCAAAGTTACTAATTTGCGAAGGGTTTCTCGCTATTTGTATTTATAAACAATATTGTAGAGTTTTTATTACGTCGATTAAGAACCGACACGACCATGAAGAAGAAGACGATTTTTATTTAGACACGTTTAGCACTAAACGTATTTGGTGATTTTGTGCTCCATGCTGACATGTAAACTCTTGACGTCTGTGTTGGTTTTAGTCTGTGGTACCGATGTACCACAGATGCCAAGAATTTATATGAACGAAACTCGATACATTCGTTATATTTCGGCAACATGAAAATACCGCAGAGCATACCTACCTGTTGTGGTTTAACTGTACTTTATTTTATATTATAATACACATTCTAACGAAAATTATAAAATAAAGTACATAAGTAGTGCAATCGTTATTCCTTATTAGTATATTTTATTACAATGTGGACTACATAATAGATTATTTCTTTTCGATTGGCTAGGCATGGGATTATATAACAACTAGTAGGTTCTGCTATAATTATTATAAATATAAATTTGAATCTATATATTTTCTAAATAGGTGTTATGGTTTCTTTGAATGATTGCTCTATAATTAAAAAGGTACTGGTGCTTACTTTATTATTACACTATTACAAAACATAAACATATAATTTATAGGTAAAGTTTGTTGTTAACAATAAACCACTGTATACGCTATTACACTCTATAATATTTCTAAATGAGCAAAATGCAAGCCTTATACAAATATCCGCATTCCGTATCATAACCTGAAGTAAATAAATATTATAAAACAATATATTTCATGTATGTTTCATCAGCCATATTTGTATAATCTTTTACCACCTCCCCAAACTAATTTATAATAATTTATTGCAGGATAAAAGCATAACCAAAACTTGCTTGAACCACAAATGACTAAATGCGTGTAGCGCTAAACATAATTATGTATATCAAACATCATTTGTGCCTCTGTCTATTTGTGGTCCAAGTCAGACTGAATGTTGTAGAAACTATAGAATGTAGAATAAAATATCGCTTTGGCTTGTATTGACCTACCGTCTATGTTGCGATGATTAGAGACTGGAGTATATACACATTATATATACACTGCATCACGAATATGGCTTAACCATTAACATTATGACGCGAATTAAAATACGGAGATCGGAATAGTTTTGCACGTGATATCTTTATAATTGGGCTAATGTCGACAATAATTCATGGGCATTGCACTCTCCCCACCCTCGCTTATGGAGCACCAACATGGTCGCTACAAAGCGTCCTAAGTCCGCACTTGGGGTCTGCCAACGAGCTATGGAGCGAACTATACCGGATATCAAATATACGGACCGTATCAGAAACACACTACTCCAAACACGACATAGCTAGTGCTGACCTCACAGCAGCAAGGTTCTAATAGAACTGGGCTGGTCATATCTGCCGCATGTCGGAGGAGCAATGGGCAAAAATTAGCACTCAGTAGACACCAAAAAGCAGGAAATGACAACGCGGCAGGCCCAGAAAAAGATGGTGGGATGAGCTGGACTCCTATATATACTTCACTCCAAACTCCAATTAGCTAGTGCTGGTCTTACAGCTTCTAGGTGAAAATGTAACAAGGCTGGTCACATCTGCCGCATGTCAGAGGAGCAATGGGTAAAAATTACCACTCAGTGTATACCAAAAAGTAGGAAAAGGCAACGCGGCAAGCCCAGAAGGAGGACGAAATGTACTCTTTCTCCAAGGATTGGCTTACGATCGCACTAGATCGCAAAAAGTAGATGGAGGCAAGTGAGGCCTAAGGCCTTTGCCCTTTGTGGGACAGTATAGGTTAATAATAATACAAAATTGTAAACTGGATATGCCGTGTATCAAATATGGTTAATTATTAAACGAGAATTAATTACTAAAATATTAACTTGTAAATGCGTTTACAACTTTGGATCTATGTACTTGAAAGGTCAACACACTTTTCCATATATTCCAACCTCTACCTTATAACAATAACAAACTTACTTAAAACTACCTACATATAAATACAATACAAATCATAACTTATCCCGCTTATATAGTGTGTGTTAGGTTAACAGTATTGTAAAGGCATATTATATACTCAGCTTCTAATTGTTTAACTCAGTAGGTATGTTTAAAATATAACTCATCCCACATTAATTGATCGTCAAAATTTCGCAAAAATTGTCATCAAACCGTAAATGAAAAATGATGGCTAATTATAGTACGTTAACTTAACTATTGAGGGGAGACAAACGTAACGTCGAAAGGCTTAAATATCAAGTGCAGAGTATCTAATGACTTAAATATCAAAATACAGAGTACCTATAGAATGTCCTAAAGATCGATGTTTATTTACTAGAAATAATAAAACAAACCACAAATTTTTTAATTGACCACGTGATCAAACTTTTCATTTTATAACTAAGCTAGGTAAAAATGAGATGGCCCTTAATGAACTAATACGTCTTTTTTTACAATGCCTAAATATCTAGAAAGCGTCAAATAAAGATCAACAATTATCTTAACTTGTCCTTCTGATTTATACATAGCCACCTAATTTACTAACTCATATACGGAATTTATACCTCATCACCATTTTACGTTTTATAGCTTCAACACTAGGTCCTTAAAAAAATATAATTCTAGCGACCATCATCATCATCATCCACAGCCCGAACTCACCCACTGCTGGGTACAGGCCTCTCTTTCCTTGTGCCATTCTCCACGGTCCTGTGCTAGCCTCATCCAGGTTTTGCCCCCGATGGCAATTATGTCGTCTGCCCATCTCGCCACCGGACGACCCACATTTCTTTTGCCAGTTCTTGGACGCCACTCGATGACAGCCTTAGTCCACCTGTCATCACTGCGCCTTGCTAGGTGTCCTGCCCAACTCCATTTGAGTTCCGTAACGCGATTCCCTTCCCTTTTTTCCTAGCGACCATAGACCACATTATTTATAACTATACTCCATTTGCTATAAGATTAGAATTTTAAGTTAACCGTTTTTACAGTCCGTTCAACCGATTGTGAACTCTCAAGACAAAATGCAGCTGCAGTAAACAGTCGGTATTGTAACATTCTTTTTGCTTTTAATGGCCTCCTTATGCCTACGGTATAGAAGTCAAAATCGGTTGAACGGAAAGTAAAAACGGCTAATCTAAAATTCTAATCTTATACTAAATGGAGTATAAGTACCTATGTAAAATAATGGGTGCTAATTAAACCGGCTTCTTTTTAATAGCATTATTCGCCTCTAAAAATCTACATTGCCTTCTAAATTACTAAGTGAGCCACAATGAACGAGCGTCTTAATATTACTATCTTAGCCACTAGTTATCTTCTATCTGAGCCACTCTAAATATAACTCAGCATGGTGGTTATTTTTTAGCATCTTAATTTGTAACATGCATTCAAACAGTAAACTTCAAAAATATTAACATTTGGCATCAGAAAAGATAATATATAGCTTCTAAATTTTTAACTCAGTAATTCAGTATGTTTAAAATGTAACTCATACCCAATTAATTTATCGTCAATTTTTTTATAAATTGTCATCAAATTATTAGACATTTATTTACATGTTGTGCTACAAAAGTTATCGACAAAATCGCTGCAAAACTTTAGTTTTATCGGATAATTAGACAATGGTGAAAACATTTCTGCGAGCAACTCGGAAGTAACGCGTTTGGTTACAGTTTTAACCTAACCTAACCTATTTCCCTCAGTTTACAATGATGAATCATACAATCTGCCTGTGACTAGTCAATCAGACAATGGTCAAAAAAATATTTCGGTAAATATTACGTATTATTAACGTAATACAATAATCTCATCATCATCATCAACAGCCAATTAATGTTCCCACGCGGGCCCAGTGTGGATTGGTAGATGTCACATGTCTTCCCATTTTTTGGTTCTAAGACATGCCGGTTTCCTAACAATGTTTTTCTTCACCGTTTTGAGAGCAGCGGTGATGAAAAAAATTACACAAAGTAATGTGCCTCTGCCTGGGTTCGAACCCACGACCGTAAGTTCGTAAGTCGGGGTCGCCACCACTGGGCCACCGCTGCTCTAATATAATAATATAGAGTGTATTAATTAATTACTAAAAGTTGTCATTTTGATCTTGGGTATAACAATTTTAGGTATTTTCATGCTAACATTTAAATATGTACCCGCGAACGACAAAAATAAATACACGTGAATTCCATCGGCAGTACCTACATGAATCGATAATGGCGCTCTCTGATTAGTGAATTAGTTTATTAGAGGCTATCTCATTTTCTCGTGGCTAAATTATTAAATTAGAAGTTTGATCACGAGGCCAATAAAAAAAATCTGTGGCTCGATTTATTATTTCCCTAAAATACATCATATTATTCTATCGTGAAAATAGCAACTGTAAGATTTGGCGCAAGAGGACAGTGACCGGCCATTTGCATCAATCAGAGAGCGCCATTCGATTCAATGTGAATCGAATGGCGCTCTCTGATTGAATCGAATGGCGCTCTCTGATTGATGCAAATGGCCGGTCACTGTCCTCTTGCGCCAAATCTTACAGTTAAACTCGGGAACTCGGGAACTTTTGTAGCACAACATGTAAATCGGTACATACCGATTTACATGTTGTGCTACAAAAGTTAGTGACAGAAAAAACTTTATTTTTATCAAAAAATTAGACAATGGTAAAAACATTTCTGCGAGCAACTTGTAAGTAGAGCTCACTAGGCTCGTGCGCAGTTGGACACAGTTTTGTCACAAGTTGGTCGACTTTTAATCGTAAACTTGTAAAGTCTATGGCTGTGACAGTTTTCTTTTTAATTTCGTTGTATACAAGGTCCCATTAAAATAGGTGGACAAAATTTTAGTAATCATTCAGACCACCAAAATAAGGACAATGGTAAAAAAAGAAAATAATAAAAACGCATTAGATACTTACAAAAAAATAAAACAGCTAGCGAAAATGCATAAAAGTGTAAGTTACCCAACATTTTATGTCAACAAAAAAAACACTTTATTCAGTGTTTTTTTTACTTGGATATGTTTGTTTAGACGTACTGAACGCTGTGTTAAAATTTGTCCACCTATTTTAATGGGACCTTATATATACTACTACCATGAATATTTTCACACACCCAAACACAACCGTTTAGCTGATAGGGGGGGAACACATTTGAGTCTAACAAAAATTAACCTCGCAATATTTTCTAGAGACCTATTCAATCACATGACACAATAGGCATCGTGAAAAAAAAATCGTCCCCAATTTTAAGTGTAGGTACCTACTGGAGATGCTAGGCATGGGAGGTGAGAGCAGTGGTGGCTCAGTGGTAGCGGCCCCGACTTACGAACAGTGAGTCGTGAAGTTCGAACCTTTATTTCATCACCACTGCTCTCAAAACGGTGAAGAAAGACATCATGAGGAAACCGGTATGTCTTAGAACCAAAAAATTCGAAGACATGTGACATCTAACAATCCGCACTGAGCACACGTGGTGGATCCCTCTCCTAGAGATGAGGCCTGAGTCCCTGAAGTGGGAACATTATAGGCTAATGATGATGTATGTAGATAGGTAGCATAAATACTTTTTTCGGGATTTTATTTAACTACTTTTTTATCTCATCTTATATTTATTTTAAGCCAAATTACAGCATTCTAGTACTAAGGGCAAAAAGGGTATTTGAACTATAGTGTGGACAGACAGACGAGCATGGCGAAAGGGTTCCTTATTGACTACGGAACCCAAGCAAAAATGGTAATGCTGTGTAAAATTTTATATATTCTTTTTTTTGCCGCTTTTACCCTCTCCTTACTTGCTAATTATTTAGTAATTCATCAGCCTCGGTGTGCTGCCCTTGCAATAAGACCATTTGCTGTACTAGGTTTCTTAAGTTCAAAGATCTAGGCATTTAATTTAACATACCCTAGATCAGCCGATTAAAACAAACAAGATGGCTGCATTCATGTAGTTTTCGATAGAAATGAGTAAATAATATGCTCTTTAAGTATCGTTAACCGTAAACCAAACATACTGTACTTTGTGTATCTGATCACAAGGAATAGGCATTGGGTAAACTAGTGCAAATGGTGCAAAGCTGTCAAGGTCTTAGAAATTATATTATTTGGCAGATTCCCAGAGGTAGGTGCAATAATTGTTTCTTGGGTAAGGCTGTTTGTAGCCAGAGTTATTATATTATATATTAAAGTATTTAAAGTTTTGTTCATGAATAGCTTTAAGAGCCTTAACAGACCCTTACGTCCCACTAAACACGGTTTACGTTTGTAGATTAAAGACTTGTAGACATAAAGATTTGTGGGCTTAAAGTTTCAATCATTACTTATTTTTGTGAATTCTTTACTGACTGTATCACTGTATCAATCATAGATAACAGAAACAACAGGAGATATGCCCTTTAGCCAAAAATGTATAGGAACCTGTGTCGTCAGTTCACACACGCAGAGCAGTAAAAACAATAGATATACGCTGTCGCGCACACACCCGCTTTTCTTGAAACATCACGTACTACACAATCAATTATAAACCTTATCCCTTCAGACACAGCGTGTATTTACCATGCACCGTACAATTTACATAGTACATTTTGTTTTACGTAGACACTAGTGATTGACTAAATCAAAAAGTTATCGATTATATATATCTATTTATTCTTCTACTAAAGCTTTTATGTGGTACTGAAAATAAAATAAATAAAAAACGATAAAATACACTTATATTTTTCATACAATACTTTTTTACATCTTATCGGTTATTTAATGCCCGAATGCTGAAGTTCCTAGTTACCAATATTCCCATTAGCTACTGATTTAATAAAATATAACTCGAGTAATCAATGAATATTACCTATTTATTCAGTCAATAGTAAGCAATAAAAAGTACCTACATTCTATTTTCCGTATTGTTTACAATAATAAGAAAGCGTAATAATACAAGCGTTGTTATTTGTATCTATATTAACTTTTGTTGTTTGTAAATTTATATTTTACTAGCTGATACCCGCGGTTTTTTTCCGCGTGGATGTCGATTATCGCGACTAAAAGTAATATATTAATCTCCCACTTTCAAACCCTTATTTATTTTGGAGGTTGGGAAATCAACAAATGACTCCTCCCGCTTTGGGCAGAACGTTAGGGAGTGTAAGACTTCTACTGACTAAAAACCACCCATGTTCCTTGTTAGCCCTTTGCGTTGAAGACGTGGTATCTCTTTCAACCCCTTACAACCCTTTTTTCGCAATAAAAAGTAGGCTATATCCTTTCTCAGGCTATATATTATTATATGTGTACCAAATTTCATTTAAATCGGTTCAGTAGGTAGTTTTGGTGTGAAAGCTCGACAGTCAGACAGACAGACAGAGTTACTTTCACATAATATATAATATTAGTAAGGATAATAGTAAGGATTAGTCAATACATAATTATTTTAAGTAGTAGTAAAGAATATTGATATTCTTATCTACATTTACGACAACTCTCAGTAATGCTATAAAATACGCAGTTCCTTACAGTAAAGTAACAAATTGTGTCTAAAATCATTAATTGTATCATGCATAGTCGTACTAAGCAGGATCATCGTATAAAATATCGACAACCACAAACATCACATCTCTAGCTCTCAAAAACTGACAGCACCCGCTTTTCGAAAATATTGTGTGAGTGAGAGCATCATTAAAACACCTATCCATTGCGCTATTAGATCGCCACCTCACTGGTCGATTTGTACTAAGCAAGCAATGGTTTTTGTTCTTATTGAAAACAATTGATTTGGTTTTTCATCATGTTTCTCGTATCACGAAGTAATGTTTTAATGAATTTAATATGAAAAACATTAATGTTATATTACTTATGTGTGAAATGAGACACCATCTTTCGTGTAATTCACAATACAGCTATTATTTTCACAAACATTCACTGAACAACGCGGCATTTTGTAAAAAATCACGAGCAGTGAAGACGTCGCAAGTTGACATTCGACTCATTATTGAAAGTGGCATCAGGCCGCGTCGCAGCCAAATGAGTTCGCATGTACCACGCCTCCTTGCCATATCTCCTGTTGTTTCTGTTATCTATGGTATCAATAAATAAATTGTGGTTACTGGGCCAAGTTGCCTTGAGATCAAATATACGATCAATGTATATACCTATACATTGTATTTATAAAATAATGTTTTAATTCCTATTGTTGACTATATTACAGACTATATGTCCGATTCCGCAAAAAAGTGACAAGAATGCAATTAAAATAATTGCCCGAAAGTACCTGCAACAAATGAAAAAGATACATTAGAAAACTGATAGTGCAGATAAGATTAAATTTTAACTTACATTGAGTTTGCCTTTCAAATAATACGATCTTTATCGTCATTGTAGAAAACCAATGAGAGTCTTAAAAAGGAGGTAGAAAGCACCGCGGGGCAAGTGTGCTTCTAGGTTCAAATACTTGGACATATATGTGTGGGTTCCAACCGCACTAAGTACTACACTAGGCCACCTCGTGGTGGTTAAGCAGCTGACTATGAATGAGGTCCTGGGTTCCCAGGTCAGACAAAGAGTTACTGGTAGTTTGGTTTTGTGCCCGGTTGATAGCAACAGGCTCGCACATTAGTACAGTCTCTAAAAGAGATAAGTATAGTGTGCTGCGAAGCGTTGCTTTTCACATGAGTCTATGTGTCCTAAGTTTTTAGGGACACACACACACTTATAACATTGTTTAAAAGGGTTAGGGGCGCTTCGTCCCAGTCATTTGAAGTTAGTTGCCTGGGTACTTATCTCTTTTGCTGACAGTTATGGGACGTAAACATAACTTGCCAAATTAATGATGGTGTATTTTTAGGTATGCGTCTTTTGCGATTGCAAGCGTGATGTTATGTTAAGAGCCTATGCTACCTCAAATTAGCAACTCTATTTGTGGTGGTTCAAACTTCGTTTGAAATACTGTTAGAATAAAGTTCTAATCAGCTTGCACTAGTTGTTACGTCTTTCGCTGCGGCCGAATAGTGCGAAATTAGTGGTATTTTGCGATTTACAAAAAAAAACTATTGATTGGACTAAAAAAGTAAAACACTATGATTTTAATATGTTGCTTGTAGAATTATTTGGCACAAAAATCAGAACGATGACATGTATTTTAGTATCCAGGTTTTTACTCGTTAAAAGAAATTTTAGAGGTATCTTCGTGTTTTTTTTTCTATCAAGCAAAGTTAGTTGTATTATGTTTTCACAACACTATGTTACTAGTATTTATCCTGAAGAATATCATATATTTTTCTGATTTTGTTTACTGCAGTGAATCATATACTTTTACGCATTATAAAACTTGCATTTTACGTCTGTTAGCCGCTTAAGCATTTGTGAAAAGTACACTTACCACGTAAACTTAGATCTTCTGAGCAATCGAATGATGCATTCTGTTTGTTGTCTAGTATTGGCCAAGCTGCCAGAGTTGTCCACCACAAAGTGGGACTTCGCCACTTTATCTTCGAGTGGCATTTGACAAGTGATGCGCTTCTTGGCCACTATTTCCGAGAAATCGTTGCGTTTACACAGCCTTTCTAGTTGCTGGTGGTCTTCACTGAAAATGGTTTCAAAACGATTAAGAACGTGAAAAAGTTGATTGACTCCAATTGTGTTTTCAAACCATCCAAAACCCAATGAAATATCTCCAGAAAGTTTCATCCAAATCGGTCCAGCCGTTTAGGAGGAGTTCAGTAACATACACGTACAGTAGAATTATCTTTATATATATACCTACTAGCTGATGCCCGCGGCTTCGCCCGCGTGGATACTGTAAAAACAATCCTTGATGCGGATTATATATCATTCTAAAATTTCAGCTCGATCGGTGCAGAACTTTTTGAGTTTTTGAAGCGTACACAAACCAACATAACATTTTTATATATATAGATATATCTAATATATAAAATTCTCGTGTCACAGTTTTCGTTGCCATAATCCTCCGAAACGGCTTGACCGATTTTGATGAAATTTTTTGTGCTTATCCGGTGTCTATGAGAATCGGCCAACATCTATTTTTCATCTTTTTTTTTTTTCTAGGAAATTATTTATATGGCAAAACAACGTTTGCCGGGTCAGCTAGTATATATTATATAGATTTCTTCCGTGTATAATTTATTGTGTGTGTTCCAGTGGATTCGAGAATGGTTTAGATTCACAATTTGGACCCAGTAGGTGGAAAGCGGGGCGAGTACCTACGCAGCGAGCTCGCAATGAGTTCGCAACATGTGCGCGGCGAATACACAGCGAAGACGCCGCGGGTGCGCAGCGAGCTCGCGGTGAACGGCGCTGTCGACGCCATTTTTTATACAATTTATAATGACCATTCTGGCACTGAATGTACAAAACGCGCAATGTACACCACGACTCGCTGCTGCCCACCCGCGGCGAGCTCGCTGCGGTCCCGCGATTTGTTCGCCACGCACACGTTGCGAACTCGCGGCGAGCTTGATGCGCACGCGCACTCGCCCCGCTTTCCACTCGCTCGCAACTCGCTAGTGTGTTAAAGCCCTTATGAATTTACGACCGTTAAACACATTTTTCAAAAATACTTCGTTATGATATAACTAATTTTATTTTGTGATTTTGGATTAAAATACTGGTTTGAATAGAATACGTAACTAGATTAACCGATTTTTCTTTGGATTTTTCCAAAATATATTTTTCAACCTATTGGCATCCTATTGGCATTTGCATCTATATTAAAATGCCTAGAAAAAGGCTATTTGTCTCAGTACTTTGTCAAAGAACTAAAAGGATTAGATATCAAGAATCTAATAAAGAAAGACCATGAACAAGGATGAGCATAAACAAGAGTCAAGGACAGACCCTAAAGGCCGCTGGTGTAGACTTAGGGCCTTATCATTCTAGCGGATTGCGAACGTCTTCAAAGCGGAGCGGGCGCGCAACGAATTCGTTACGGACACACAACGAACACACCGCGCATGCGCAGCGAATTCGTTGAGGACGCGCAACGGGATCGTCGCGTACTGTGTATGTGTATTGTAGTGTGTAGTGTATCGTACGGCGATAATTTGCTACACACACGCGACGAAAACGTAACGAATTCGCCACGCGTCCGCGACGTCTTGGCTGCGCAGCCGCGGCGTGTTCGCGACGCATTCGCTGCGCGTCCGCTCCGCCCCGCATCCGCTTCCAAACCGCATAGTGTGATAAGGCCCTTAAGGTCTTATTGTTTATCGTTAGTCATCATCTATGTATAGTAGCCCCAGAGGGAAAGGATATAAAGATTTTTAAAGTATTAGGTACTCCACTAACTAGTAACTACCTTATTAAAGTATTCAAAGTAAACTTATCTGTCTGGCATGGGAGAAATGATTTTTTTTAGGTATATTAATAACCAGTGTGTTATAAAACTGAATTCCGTGTGGACGATCACGCGGCCAACATCTAGTTTACTGAATAAAGAAATAGAACGTCAAAAGTTAAACTCACCATACAACAGTAATAATTTTATGCATAAAAGTCAACATCTTCCCAGTTTCAAATAACAAAGGTACTTCCATGACTATGTAGCTATGGCCGGAGAAAAAGTACGATATGGCCATCTTCATCATTGCAGTTTGTATCCTCGGATGAGTAATGGCGTTCAATTTCCGTCTCTTCTCAATATCATCGAATACAATTTCACCTAGACGTGCCCTGTTCACTTTGCCATCTGGTAAGAGCACCTCGTCACCAAAATATTCTCGTAACTCATTCCATGCCTTAGTCCCTGGGTCCAGTACTGGAATTCAAAATAAGTTTCGTGTTAATATTATAAGTTATTGAACGTGTTACAGATTGATGAATCAGGCCCGGTGGCCTATCATGACGTCTTATTATTTGGCGCTAGACACCATATGTATGGGCTCTATAAAGGTTATTCCGGGTTTTTGGAAATAATAATTATAACTGAGTTAACGGTAATTGGTTTATCAAAATAATATGAAGCAAATAAAATTAGCTGTACCAATTATACATTATATTTCGAAATTCAGGTTAGGCCTAAAAACATATACTTAGGTATGTTAACATTTATACCGTGTTGGTTCGAAAACCTAAAAGAAAAAAAAAAAATTTAAAAAACTGACTTCCAAAAAACACTAAAAAAGTCTAAAATAGCTTTACTTTTTGAAGCCAGAGACTCAATTTGTTTTATTGGCTTTTTTGATACCTTCTCCTGTTTTAAAGTCGATTAAAAAGGGATAGACATTGAGAAGGCACAAATATCGATCGGTTATGTTATTGCCTTTACAGACCCACATTGTACCCCGGGCATACCACTGGTAGTATTGTGACCCCAGACCATACCCCTGGTGGCAGTGGGTGTGTGGTAAATAAATAAATAAATATAAGCCAATAATTTGATGATCTCTGATTTGTTGGATCTGTCTAATCTGAGAGTAGCAGAATAATTATTAAAATATCTGCAAAAATTACCAAGGAAAGTACCTAGGTAGGTAGGTTTAAACAATCTTCACACACATTCCAACTTATTTTTGTTATTAGATAGGTAAACAATAATTAAGTAAGTATAGGTTATGTACTACCTACAATGGTAACTAGCCACCTAGGCACTGTAAATAGAAAAACGTGCATTGCAACGCATGCCGCCCACAGCTAGTAAATAATAATAGAGCACTTAACCTATTTACTTAAGAGAGGAAAATAATACCTATTTTTAACAAATATTTCTAAGTTAAACCAGGTTTAACTACTTTTTGTAATAAGGCGGAATTGGTTTAAATATTTAAAACTTCAATTATTTTAGTTGTTCATGACATATATTATCATTGGATACGGTACCATGCTCGCCATGTTCAAGTACACACATAAAATCCAGCTTAATGTCGACAATACAGATTGCAGGAAAAAAAAGGAGATTAAAAAAAAAATAAAAAAAAATAGTTGTTGTACAATTATGTACACATTGAAGGCTTTGGGCTGGTTTCCACCTACGAAAACACGAGCGTAGCGTATAGGAGACGTCTACATTATAAATATTTATATATATAAAAAAATAATATTTATTGTGTGTGTGAATGAGAATGGTCGATTCCTACATGCAACGCCTTGATAGCACGAGATAATTGTGCGCAAGAGACGATAAGCGTTAATAGCCGAGTTTCAAACTTATCAACAACTCAACATAATTATATATAAAATACAGCTTAGTATCTTTATCAGTTCTAAAGCTACTGTCGATAATTATGTACAGATAAGAGTATGATACAATATGATGACATAGCATGCTTCTACTCTAAACAATAATGGTGGAGTGCAGCTTTACTACATCCTGCAATGGGAATCTAACCCAGGGCCTAATTAATGGTCAGTGCTAATGATCATAGCCTAATTAATGAAAAAGCAGTTAAAATAAAACATAGTCTCAAAAGGTATGTCAGGGGACTCAAAAGGTATGTCAGGGGACACAACAGGCCCGTCGGGGCCGCGGATTATAGAACGAGATGACGTGGCCTCGGCACAAGGGCAAAGAAGGAACATGGGTTCGGTTTTTAGTCAGTAGAAGTCTGACACTCCCCTTCGCTCTGCCCAAGAGCGGGGGGGGGGGGGGGGTCATTTGATGATTTTCCACCCATAAAAAAAAAAGGGGACACAACAGCGCAGCAGGGGGTTTTAGCCAGTTTGAGTCTGGCTCTACCCTGACTTTTTTAGTCTGTGAAGGTAGTTGAATGGGGATTGCACAATCCTGCCCAAAAAAATGGTCATAGCAGATGCACATAAAACAACAATCTATATATCAAGAACGGGCTCACCTATCCAAACCAAATTTTTAGGCTTTATTCGGACTATTTAGCAATGGTTTATGTGAAGGTAGTACGTAGGTAGTACAGTCGAACAAGCTAATAAGTATACAGCCAGCTAACTTGTATTTACTTTTAAGATTATACAGGTACATTTAGAGACTGATGTCAATCGATACAGCGTTCGACATCAGTCGTATAGGCGAATCACTTGAGAAAACAAAATTACAATCAATATTTTCATTGATAAAGAATTATAAAGATCTCTACCCTGTATACTTATTAGCTTGTTCGACTGTACGTAGGTAGAAGGTAGGTAGTAGGTAGGAAAAAGGGCATTGCAAGGCATGCCGGTTTCAGCTAGTTGCTTATATAAAATCATTATGCGTTTAATTAAATTAAATAAACTAGCTGCTAATCAATCTATCAAAAAGCCATGCAGTCAAAGTAAACAAGCATATACTCGTAATATATAATATTGCATAAGTATTATAATTATATTTTGCATGTAAAAGTACAACTGCAGTGCATCCAAAACAACATAGATCTAATACTGTATGTAGAGAAGCCACACATATTTTAAATGCTTATATCCTGTGGGTTTGTTGAATTTGATACCATACATAGCTATTATTCAGATAATAATTTGCTCAGAAAACATTGTCATAATATCAATCTGGCCTATCATCCACTGTTGCCTTTTCTTTCTGTCATACATTAATGGAATTAAATTTAAAAAGATATCTAACAGAAAATTATAATCACCTCTTTTAATGTTTCAAAATTTAAGATCTTGCATTTACAAACATTTAAACTCACATACACAAATATTAAATTTAAATAAATTTGATACCGGTTCATATGATCCAGTTTTAGCGCAGCCGTCTCCGGGATAGCAATTCTCCTTGCTGATATGTTTTTTTAATTTTTACTATTTGTTTAGTTTTGTGTAAAATAGTTTATGTTATGATGAGGCTGACTTGCCTTTAAGGATAAAGGCCTTCTTTAAAATAAAGATAAAAATTAAAAAAAAAAAATACCAAGACCCAGAACACCTATCTGTAGGCCATACAAATTTTGTTCCTTGCGGGGATCAAACCACAGCACAGCAGTCCAATCGCTCAGCTATTGCACTAACCATGCCGTCATAGTAAGTATAGATATTGTCCCACTGCAGGGCAAAGGGATCCCTTCCGTCCTTTCAGTATCTAGTGCAATTGTTGGCCATTGAGAAGGGGTGCCCAGCTGAGCACTCTTTCTCAATGGCCAACATACCAACCTAATTTGATTTGCTTTGCTATACCAAGCTTCACCACTAGTCCAGTCAGCTTGACACTAACAGTGATGAATGTGCTAGGTAGAGCAGGGCAGTAGTGCACGGGCTGTTAGTAATTATTATCACACCTGTAAAAGGGTTATGCAGAGGCTTACCTATTACTACACCCACATATCACCAGTTATGTTTTATATCATATTAAGTATTATGCAGTGAACCTATTGCTATCAACCAGGAACAAATCCAGTCTCCAGGACTGTTAATGAGAGATTACTCAGAAGTCAAACTTCAACCATTGGCCAAAAAGGCTGTTAGTAATTATGATTATTTTTTAAAGAAATAAGACTGTTAGTAAGGCAGTAGCCAGGCTGACTACTAAGGATGTAATGAGATGGGTAATCTTAAAAACAACACAGTAATACTTCTTCAAAACATCATACTATGAATGGCTTAAATAGATTACCTAAGCATAGATTATGGATAGATTACAATCTTTTTACATCATTTATGCTTTGGAACTTTTGAAGTACTGTACATTACATTCCTTACATTACTTGAACAGCTGAGCAAGACTTGATTTCGTTTGGATGCAAAAAGGGCTGCATAAGTTGTAATCAAACTGTAGTTTGAGGTAGTTTTTCGCTAATTTGTGTGAATAGGTGTGAATGAGTGACCTTTAATTTAGTGATAGGAATTATGTATAAGCCTGCTTGTTAGAGGACCTTCACATTATGCCAGCCCAATTCATGTGGCGACCTAGACGTATCAAATTCAACTTCGCCCAGTATTTCAGAGTTAGTGTACTACAACTTGCCATGCTCGCCAACACATAATAAAATGTATTAGTTACCTTTTCTAGCTACTTCATCTGCGTCAATAACTGCTATGCCATGCCCTCGAAATATTGAAAGTACTGTACTTTTTCCGGTCGCAAGTCCACCAGTTAAACCTACTATGAACATTTTGTTTTAAATTACTTATTTAAAACCTTTACACCAGGGTAAATAATATATTGACGAAGTGAGAGTAATATTCGCTACTTGATCGTTAATATTGTTTAGCACTAAATAGGAACAACACAGCATTGAGCATGAAGCTGCAGCTTCAAGCTTGTCTTTTTGATTTTGACAATGACACATATTTTTGACAAGACCTTTTTCGTCAAAGACAAACTTGGAGTTGCTATCATAAAATAAAACATTTACCATTTACTTTTGATGATTTTTTTTTGTATGGGAGCTGGCATAGCGACCCACCGCCATATTGTTTTTTTTTATCGAAATCGCAGCCCACGATGAAAGTGGTATTTATAGGACATTTAGACCAATTTATACTAGAACTAAGAACCTAAAACTAAAAACCATAGTAACTAAAATATATTATTAAAAGGAGTCCCTTTAGGCAAGGTTCCGAAGATACTGGCAGCGTTCCCGTTTTTCTTAGTTCTAGTATATATTTTGTTGTAAGTTCTATATTAAATGTCCTCTCATTTATACTAACAAAAAATGTCATTTTCAAGAACACACTTGCTCAGTGACTATAATTTCACCGCAATTAGGCACATAACGACACATAAAATCAAACTGTGACTTTTTCATTGTTAATAATCACCAGTGAGCTAGAGGGTTTCTTTTTTAAATTTTATTGGTTGAGTTGCTACTTATGTTCAAAAGTTTCGATACAAAAAAGAATTTCATGCAACTTTGAATTTAAATAGGTAGATAATTTCAACTTGTCCGTTTTTAATAAATTAAACTTTCACTCAAATAATATAACTTTTGTTTTTTATTAGGTACAGAAAACTTTGAATTCCCCATTTTGTCCGTGGTTAGAACTCTATCCGCGAAAAGTCAAAATTATAGAAACCTCATTCTTTTAGTCTTCATGGTGGCGCCACTGGTCAAGAACAAACACAGAACAGAAAAAACTCTGGAACAAATGCATCGCTACGTCAAACTTAGTACATAAAATTTTAGTTATGTTTTCTCGCACGCACAGATAAGTTGGTCCAACTGTACATGCGCGCGCATAGGAAAACCGATTAATTTTTCCCGCTATTGTGATAAAAAATCAGAACTTGTTTTAACTGTTGAAGACGACTTTTTAGTATTATTGTACCTATTCACAAGTGTGTTGAAAAACGTCGTATGATACACTATGTGTGTATTGATGACTAGCGGACATCCCGCGGTTTCACCCGCGTAGATCCCGTTCCCGTGGGAATACAGGGATAAAAAGTAGCCTATGACACTCAGCAATAATGTGGCTTTCTATTGGTGAAAGAATTTTTAAAATCGGTTCAGTAGATCCCGAGATTACCCCTTACAATTTAACAAACACACAAACTTTACTTCTTTAGAATATTAGTAAGTATAGACCCTCACCTGACGGCTCCCTCACCTGACGGCTCGGGTCTCAATGGCGCCTCAGCGGTAATCACCTACCTACTAGCTGAGCCTACTAGGTTAATACTATCATATTTAGAACTGGCTGAACCCGCGCATGAGTTGCAATGCGTTTTTCCTACCTACCTATCTACTACCCTACGTACTACCCTTTTTTTTTTTTTTTGGTGGGAGCTCAGGGGAGTTTTTTTTTTTTTTTTTTCTTTTCTCTATCCTGCTTCGTGGAAATCTGTTGGACACAACAATAAGCCACTTTTCTGTCTGATACTAGTGCATCTGTTAAGGCGTTTCAGCCTGGCGAGACACTTTTCTGGTGGGTGTCTCAATCCATCTTGGTGAATCTGTCCAGGTTAGGACACTGTGTCTCTTCAATCTTTTATGATTTAGGCCTTGATCTCCACTGAGTTTGAGGGCAAGCTCATTTTTATGATTTGAGAGTCTTTTCTGGTAGTTGATGCTATATTTTGCTATCTCCTGTTTGACAGTTGGTATGTTTAGGTCAAGGTATATAATTTTGTTACTGATGTATTGAGGGATGTTAGCTCAGGGGAGTGTCAAACTTCTACTGACTAAAAACCGAACCCATGTTCCTTCCTTGCCCTTGCGCCGAGGCCACGTTATCGGGCGTCCTTGCTGACATCTTTTTGAGGCGCGCGTGAAACACGAACGCGCCACCGACACGGTCTGTTGCCGTCATGACGACGGCCGGACGGCGAGCTAGCCCATTACTCACCGTCCACAGGCCCGCGTCTACGGTGGCCGGAAGCCATCACGTGGCCCCCGACGCCCGGAGCGCCTTCCGCGCCTTCCGCGGCGGCTGGGACGTTGAGAGGTTCTCTCCCTCAGACTCCCTCTCTCGTTCCGCCACCTCCTTCGCTTAGCATCACTGCTTCGCAGAAGGAGGCGACGGCGCGGCGTCCCATTCCTCCTCGCCCCGGACCATGGCTTGCACCTGGGCCGGACGCGAGAGGTCGCCGCCGATCGCCGCTACGAGAACACGTCCCTATCTCCACCCATCGTGTCTCCCTCCGTCTACTCACTGCTCTCACAGTCACGTCTGATGAGCAGACGCGAACCAGAGAGCAGCGAGTAGGGTTTCCTCCTGCGACAGGCGCGCCGCCCGAGGACCCGAACACTGTTCACGTCTCCCGGCGGCGCGCCCCCCGCGTGTCCCTCTTTGTCTGGTCTCTCGCCTTGGACCTTTCCGGCATGAGTATATCTACCGGCAGAGCCCCAAGGGTCATTGAGACACGCAAGCCCCACTACGACGGCAACGTGGGAACACTCCGGTGGGGCTACGTACTACCCTACGTACTACCCTACGTACTACCCTACGTACTACCCTACGTACTACCCTACGTACTTCCCTACGTACTACCCTACGTACTACCCTACGTACTACCCTACGTACTACCCTACGTACTACCCTACGTACTACCCTACGTACTACCCTACGTACTACCCTACGTACTACCCTACGTACTACCCTACGTACTACCCTACGTACTACCCTACGTACTACCCTACGTACTACCCTACGTACTACCCTACGTACTACCCTACGTACTACCCTACGTACTACCCTACGTACTACCCTACGTACTACCCTACGTACTACCCTACGTACTACCCTACGTACTACCCTACGTACTACCCTACGTACTACCCTACGTACTACCCTACGTACTACCCTACGTACTACCCTACGTACTACCCTACGTACTACCCTACGTACTACCCTACGTACTACCCTACGTACTACCCTACGTACTACCCTACGTACTACCCTACGTACTACCCTACGTACTACCCTACGTACGTACGTAATAAAAATTGGAAAAAAATGTTTTATTAGGGTAGCCCCCCTATATGTAAAGTGGGAAGTGATTTTTTTTTTAATTTCAACCATATTAACGTGTGATATATTGTTGGAAAGGTATTTAAAAATGAATAGGGGTTTACTAAAATAATTTTTTGATGATGTCAATAATTTCGGAAATAATCTCTCCAAAAGTAAAAAAACAATGTGTCCCCCCCCTCTAACTTTTGAACCATAAGTTTAGAAAATATGAAAAAAATATGAAAAGTAGAACTTTATAAGGACTTTCTAGGAAAATCATTTTGAACTTGGATGGAAACAACAGATGGAAACAGCAGTTAACCAATATAATTTGGTCCCTGAAACGTATGAGCGCCTATACAATCCAGAGGTCAAGTTTCATTGGCCCGTAGAAGAAATTATTGTATAAATTATAGCATACCGTTTTGGTACGGAACCCTTCATGTGCGAGTCCGACTCGCACTTGGCCAGTTTTATATACATAGAAGACTAGCTTTTGCCAGCGGCTTCGCCCGCGTCAAAATGTCGATTTTCCATACAAACTTTCATCCCTTATTTAACTCCCTTAGGGGTTGAATTTCAAGAAATCCTTCCTTATTCCTTGTCTACATTATAAAAGGAACCTCTGTGCAAAACAGCTTTCTAGGTCCAAGCGTTTGGGCTGGGCGTTGATGAGTCAGTCAGTCAGGACTTCTCTTTTTAGGGTTCCGTAGTCAACTAGGAACCCATAAAGTTTCGCCATGTCTGTCTGTCCGTCTGTCCGTCCTCGCTTAATCTCTGTGACCGTTATCACTAGAATGTGTATCAATCACGCCGACAAAGTGGTAAAATATGTTTTAATAGGGTAAAGTGGGAAGTGTTTTTTTTTTTATTTCAACCCTAACGTGTGATATATTGTTGGAAAGGTATTTAAAAATGAATAGGGGTTTACTATAGTAATTTTTTGATAATGTCAATAATTTCGGAAATAATCGCTCCAAAAGTAAAAAACAATGTGTCCCCCCCTCTAACTTTTGAACCATAAGTTTAGAAAATATGAAAGAAATCTGAAAAGTAGAACTTTATAAGGACTTTCTAGGATAATCATTTTGAACTTGGATGGAAACAGTTTTTGTACAAAAAGCCAAAAAGTTGTACAAAATAATTTCTGGACTAAGTTTGTAGTATAATCGTAGTAAATCGTACCTAAATGCAAGCAATTTTTTTAACTTCGTTTACATATTTTATTATCCTGAACGTATCTTTTTTAAAACAAAAAAGATAATTCTTTTTTGTTTGAAAAAAGATACACATACACTACGGAACCCTACACTGAGCGTGGCCTGACACGCTTTTGGCCGGTTTTATTTAAATAGATAGAAGTATTATTTAAAGTAACGCTTACTGCGGCCCGGCCTCAGGTTACCATCGCAGATTCGCTCGAAAAACAATAAAAATAAAAAACCTTCTTTTTAACAAGAAATCAATAGTTTAACATACAAGTATTATTCTTCTTCATTTCACTTTCTCATTTCACGGAACAAATATTTGTATGGTCTACAGATAGTTGTTTCGGGTCTGGGTATTTGTGTATGTGAGTTTAAATGTTTCAGGGGCCGTATTTTTGAATCAATAGAATTCCAAATCGTGTACGAAATCGCAGAATTCATCACGTCATTTCCGTCATTTCTACTGGTAGAATATCGGAAACGAGTGGGTCGGACCACTCGTTGCAAAATTCACGGGTATGAATTTTCAAAAATAGCGATTTCGTACGGATTTGCATACGAATTCTGCGATTTCGTACACGATTTGGAATTCTATTGATTCAAAAATACGGCCCCTGAACGCACCCACGATACAGGAGAAATTCCTAGTGTGAAGCAACGTTTAAAAAAAAAAACTTTTATAATATGGTCGTTACAGTAGTACCTACCTAGGTATTGCAATAGTGAAAGTAAAATATTTTTAAGATAAAAAATACTGCGCCTGAAAGAATATTTGAGCAATTTCTAAGTATGATAGCCAGTAACGATTACAATCGGAAGTATGCAATAATTATCAATACTCATTTTAATCTATTTTTTTTTTAGATATTTTTCTCAGCTGTCGGACGTGGGGTAATTTTTTATGGAAGCTGTAACTTATCCTTTGAAGTAAATCCATGCAGAACTTCCGCCTTATTAATAAAAATAGTTAAACCTGGTTTAACTATTTTTATTAGGTATTAGGGCGGTTTGAGTTTATCCCGGACAGACAAACAGACAAAAATTCTAAAAACTATATTTTTGGCTTTGGTATCGATTGTAGATCACACCCCAAGTAGGTATTCATAATTTGGGTCCATATAGGTATGTGTCTATAAAAACTATTTATCAAAAAGTAAAGTGTTTTTTTTTTACTTTAAATAATAAATTGCCGGCACTCTAGAACAAACTCATCCTTTAGGAGATGCGATTTTCTTATTTACGATCATCCTTATTTTGGTGGTCTGAATGATTTCTGAAATTTTGTCCACCTATTTTAATGGGACCTTATATTTACTAGGCATATAAAAATCAACAAAGAAACCTGCAAGATTCCCTTATTATTGCTTTCAACTCCTAACCGTTGAGGAGTTATACCTTCCATCATCAGTTCATTAACATGGTGTGATGACTGCTAAGTAGATGCAAATACTTGAAAAGATTTAGAAAAAAAAACACTATACACGTGGGTCTTCTTCTTCTTTTCGAGTCGATGACTAAACTCTGTCCGCCCGTACGTGGCAACCTGGATGGCTCTATCATTTGCGTCTTTCAGGTCTTTGAGCGTGCAGTTAGTTGTGCAAGACGGGCACGAGAGTAGATGTGGCATATCCTGTATTGGGGCACCACACTCACATTCTGTTCGAGATGGGTCGAATATACCCCATCTGGCTAAATTGGATCGGCAGCGGCCAACTTGAACTACAACAACTTGACTCAAACTACACGTAGATAGATACGTGTCTATAAAGAAGGTTGCCCTCGATTTCTCTGGGATGCCATCATTAGACCCTTGGTAAATCTGCTCTAAAACAAAAAAAAAATCTTTATCGGTTCAGGCGTCCTCGAGTCATCATCATCAGCCTATATTGTTCCCACTGCAGGGACGCAGGCCTCCTCTCTAGGATGGGCTATAAACCACCACGCGGGCCCAGTGCGGATTGGGATGTCACATATCTTCGAATTTTTTGGTTCTAAGATATTATGCCGGTTTCTTCACGATGTTTTCCTTCACCGTTTTGAGAGCAGTGGTGATGAAATAAATTACACAAAGTAATGCGCCTGCCTGGGTTCGAACCCACGACCAACTGTTCGTAAGTCGGGGCCGCAACCACTGGGCCACCACTGCTCACTCGAGTAATCGTAGTATCGAGTAATCGTAGTCCTCGAGTAATCGGTGAATATAATATACATCACTTTTTTGTGTTTTTTTTTTAAGTCGGTTTTATTTTTTGTTAAAAGTTTTTATTTTTCACTTTTTAGTGGTTCACATGTTCATGGGTCAATGTGGACAATGTAGTTTTTTTTTGAGTTTTGTTGATTTTTCAAAAACCGCTTACTTATCCGATTTTGAAAAAAAAAATATGGGACCATTTCGGAAGTATACCCTTTCCAACAAAGAAAGAATTTTTCAAATCGGTTAGCAAGTGACGGAGTTATGCCCGAACAAACATAAAAAAAAAATATATACAAACATCCGAATTGAGAACCTCCTTCTTTTTTTTAGAAGTCGGTTAAAAAGATTCCGACTCGTTGTGAGAACATCCTTTTATCATGACTTCATTAGGTCAACCTCATAGCCTGAAAGCCCTGAAAGTATACAACTATCGGTCCATAAGTACTGATAGCGCGCGAGTTGAATGCAGAGCTTAGGAATGCGGTAGTGCGTGACAGCACTACCGCATTACACTAGTGTGAATAGCACAGCACTACACTGCTCCCGCTCTTTACCTCAGACCCCGACTGCATTCAACTCGCGCGCTATCTGTAGGTACCTACGTATAATTTTGAAGGATTTTCTTTCAACACCTAAACGTTAAGTACTTAAAGTTGTATCTTCCATCATCAGCGACCACATGAGATTATGATTATCAGACGCAAATACTTGAACAGCTTCAGAAAATATATGGAAAACATAATAAGTGCCTATACAATTTGAGTGTTTCCCCTTGATTTTCAGGGTTCCCATCATCAGAGTGTACCCTTTGAAACACAAAAAGAGTTTTGAAAATCGGTCCACAATTGACGGACAAATTCGCGGACATAAGTACATAAAAAAAATACGTAGGTACTGTACACGAATAGAAAACGTCCTCCTTTTTGGAAGTCGGTTAAAAAAGACAATAAAAATGTCTATAATATTATGATCTCTTAATGTGAGTAGGTACTACTCATCTGCCTACTCCAACCACCAGAACCAAACAGAACCGGATGATAGAAAACATCGTAGATAATTAAACTTATAACAATTTTCCAATCTTTCCAATAAATACATGGCATCGACTATTCTGAAGCTGCCAGCCTGCCACAACACGAAGGCAATTTTCACGGCGCTCACAAAAGGTGTGAATTCATGAAGTGTTTAGACATTACAAATGTCTAGACTATAATGAGCAACCCTAAAAGCCTTATGCCACATCAAGATAAGGGTTATATTACCAAAGCCATTGTTCTAGAACATTATTAAATAACCAGTTAAATGGGGCCCTTGCTACCCCTCGTTATTGTATAGCACAGCTCTACTGCGGGGGTTTTGTTTGCTCGTTACGAGTGTCTCATTATTTTGGTCGGTAAGCACGTGGGCGGAGAGCTATTTTAGGGCGGAGTCTCTGGGCGCTCAACCTTTCTCTGACCCTCACGCTAAACATTCACAATCTCGTTAACAGTCGCCGACAACACTACTCCCTCAGGACTCCTTGACGTCCTTCGGAATTCCGTTTACTCCAACTAGTCATGTGTTCTGTGATTTAAATATTTAAAACATTTTGTTACCACCTTTTTATAATGGAGGGGCCTAATGGAATCAGCTGTCCAGCTCTGGACAATCCTACTAGTGTAGTGCCCTTGCCCGTGGGAGGTTCACCGACCTCAGCCAACAGTTCTGACAACTACATGTATGATGACTCCTCGATGTCCGATGGCAGTCTCTACGCTAGTGATCAAGAAAATCATTCGACGCCGCGCCGAAGGTACGGATCTGTGGAAAAAATTAGGTACGTGCCGCCATGTCCTAATTTTTTTCTAATAATTGCTTTTCCATGCCGTAGTCTTTTATTTTGCGCTTTACATGTTTTGTCCAGCAGGCTGCATTTCGTAGAAATTAAGCGTTTGCTCCGGCGAATTTTGCGATTTTTAACCAGCAATTATAACCATTTTTTTTCTTTTTCTCATAATTGTATTCGTAAATGTATGTTATTATATTGTTCTATTAATTGGATGTTATATTCAGATGGTCAGAGCGCTACATTTTACTCGAGAACACAAATAATATTGAGTTATGTCAAAACAACAGACACAAATTCAACAAAAGGGAAATAACTCAATTACTTACATGTTATTAACACACAAAACGTACTAAAACTCAATTATGCCTATATGATTAGAATTTGAAAAGATTTTCTTTATATTACCTCTCAATAGAGTAAACTACAAAAAATATAGCTAAATATTTTCAAAAGAAAACGTCAATGCACATTGCATTAAATGGTCCAGTCATTAACATTAAAAATAGCAATTAGCCAAAATTAGGTAACAATCTCTGAATTTGAGATACCCAGCTACAAACTCGTACCTATTTTATAAATTAATGTATTTTGACATCGTAGAACTATATCTCTTATCCTGTGGGTTTTTCGTTATTTGTATTATTGATCAATATTGTAGAGAATTAAATTTCCTCCTTATTTATAGAGAACATTTTTCTGGTCTCATACATCGTGCGCCCTGGGTCCAAGAGCATCGGAAAATTATGTATTGTATGGTCGATCATTAGGATCTTATTTTTATAGCGGACTAGCTGCTGCAGAATAGATTATATTTATAAAAATATATTTTCAAGAATCAGCATAAGGTCATGCTGCCAGCCTTCTGGGCACTTTTCCTGTTGACAGCAATGTGGACGAATTTTTTGACGCCCTGTAATTCTTCTCTTTTTACCCGACTACGGCGAAGCCAAAAGGAAGGGTAATGATTTTGGCAGTCTATGTATTATGTATGAATGTATGTACCTATGTATGTATGTATGTATGTTCCACCGTAGCGCCTAAACTACTGAACGGATTTTAATAAATGAGGTATCAATAGATTCGTAAGAATAGCCCGGGTGACATATTATGGCTATATAAATTTTATAAATTCTTTATATGACGGAATTTAAATGTCAAAAACTTACCTCAAAAATATTAAATTGAGATAATCATAACATGTTTGGTATCAAATGAAAGGTCTTGGAGAGCAAAAACCAATATTTTATTCGTAGTCGGGTTTTAGATTTTTAAACTTGTTGCTACTTGTATATATTTTATCATAATTTTAGTTCTGTAAATTGTAGCTTGTAAATATTGTAAGTAAATAAAAGTTTCATTCAAAAAATATATTTGATTTTGAGGCTAGCAAAAAAATATGTTAGACGGACTTCATTTTTAGGGTTCCGTACCTCAAAAGGAAAAAACGGAACCATTATAGGATCACTTTGTTGTCCGTCTGTCTGTCTGTCAAGACATTTTTTCTCAGGAACGCGTGGAGGTATCAAGCTGAAATTCATATCAAATATCAAGTCTATGGTCTCTTGGAGCTGTGAAAAAATCAAACTTCTAAGTCAACGCGATCAAAAGATACTCCCGTTTATGCCGCAAATTTTCGACACTCGCAAGGGAATCAAAACCTACAGGGTACTTCCCGTGAACTCAGAATCTTGAAATTTGGTACGAAGCAACGTCTTATAGCATAGATAAAGGAATAATTACGAAAACCATAAATTTTTAGTTACATCAAGATACTCCCGTTTATGCCGCAAATTTTCGACACTCGCAAGGGAATCAAAACCTACAGGGTACTTCCCGTGAACTCAGAATCTTGAAATTTGGTACGAAGCAACGTCTTATAGCATAGATAAAGGAATAATTACGAAAACCATAAATTTTTAGTTACATCACATAATATATTTTTTTTACGGAACCCTCGGTGCGCGAGTCCGACTCGCACTTGGCCGGTTTTTTTTATTTTATTTTATGTAATATGTATCAAAATGAACCTTTACAATAGGGTAGTTGAATAAAATAGTTATTCAAGGAGTGAAAGCCTCGTAAAGTATTATTTATTGTTCACTTTGGCGTGCAGCTAGTCCGTGTTACAAAAGTATAATTGCAAGTACATAATATAATAAAACAGATAATGAATGATTGTGGTATGCCCGATAATCTTGTTGCACAGGGCCAATTTGAACAAGCTTCTCTAATTTTGTGAGATTATTTAGTGCATTTTTGATGTTTGTATTACATTTCGTCGTACACGGAGATGATTTTCCACAGCATCACTAAATATAAAATTAATTTTATCATCAATGAGACGAGGACTCAGGTTCAGAAAGGGTTCCGTACCATCATAAGTAGTAGAGAAGCCCCCTTTAATTTGTATAAATTAAGTGGCAACAGAATAGTCCATATCTTTTTACCCGACTGCGCAAAGCAAAGAAGGGTTATGTGTTTATCAGTCTATGTATGTATGTATGTTTGTTCCTATGTGGCATTGTAGAGGCCAAACGCCTTGGCCGATTTTGATGATCCGTACGTCAATCGATTCGTCTTGACCTCGCGAGTGTCACTAAAAACATTACAATAAACAATACTCACTATAGTAACAACTAGTCGCCATATTGTCAAAATGAAAAAAAAAAATTGACTCACCATGTCAAGTGGGGTATCGTTGAATAGGTATTTGAAAATGAATATTAGGTTTCCTTTATCATTTTTCATTTTATAAAACCGTTTAGGATATATAACGATTTAAAGTTATTAGAACAAACAATATCGCATTTCTTACTTATAACCGGATTCTTTTACGTGTACGGAATGAATATAAAATCGAATCGAAATCTACCGTCTTATAATAGTAATAACGAAGTTAATGAAAACTGACTAAAAAGTGTTAAATAAAAAAATGTAGTTAAAAAACTAAAAAACCCGACTGAAAAAACGGAAAAGCAAAAAACAAGCACATTTTAAATTAAACAAAACTTGGAAGCAGGCGGGGTTCATTTGAATATTAAATTATGAAATGAAAATAGAATGGACCCCGCCTGCTTACAAGTTTTGTTTAATTTAAAATGTGCTTGTTTTTTGCTTTTCCGTTTTTTCAGTCGGGTTTTTTAGTTTTTTAACTACATTTTTTTATATTGTTGTGTCAGGCCCATTTCAACTTTCACGAACAAACAGACGGACGTGAGACGGACGAACGAACAGACGGACAAGAGAGTGATCTTATATTGGTTCCTTTTCTACCTCTTGTGGTATGGAACCCTAAAAACTAACAAATTGACAAAGACAATGTATGGATCAAGAAGACGCGCTGCGCCACAGTATACGACTGGGTACGATTACCAGTGGGTAAAAGTATAGTGGTGAATGTTCTTAAAACCACTCGTGGTCATTTACAAGTTGGGGGCTGGGATACTCCACGACAGCTACAGGACAATATTCTGTAGTTGTTTATACAAAACTTACAATATTTCTAATACTTCACTACCCTACGACAAAATTTTCCTCCCCTTTTTCATATTTTATGTCGGATCCTTTAGAAGTCCTCTTAAACACTTTAGAAGTACCCTACACTTATTTTTTACTTTTTACCATTTTTTTTTATTACTCAAAACACTCAGCTCACTTTATAATGGTAATATTACCGTGGCTGCGCCGACCCCGAATGAACTGGGATGAGGGCAGGAGAATGATGATGAATGGCGAATGATAAAGTAAATAGAAATTATAATTAAGTGCACGATTTTGTTGTTTTGTTTGAGACACTATTTTGCGTTGCTTGTAGAGTTGACATCCTTTGATCTCAGCTACGAATTATTATTTAATTTAAGCAGAATTGAGATGATCATATAATCTCATTTGTTTCTAGATCTGATTTCCGGCGTCTTCACAGACGTAAATCTTCGCTGCGCTGTCCGCAGCAGCAGATACAGCAGCGTCAAGCCGCGAACCTGCGCGAGCGCCGCCGGATGCAGTCCATCAATGATGCCTTCGAAGGTCTACGTGCTCATATTCCTACTCTTCCTTACGAGAAGAGGCTGTCTAAAGTTGACACTTTGAAGCTAGCCATCGGATATATTAACTTCTTGGGTGAATTGGTAAGTATTTTCATAATAATGTGAAACTGGTTTATTCATGAGGATGTGTCGATTGTGTAGCAGATATTTGGATTACTTATTGTGACAGGATCAAGTAGGAATAACTGGACATTTTACTTTTATTTTATTTATATGAAACTGACAGACAATGAGCAGCCTACATTCAGCAGTCCTTACAGTCCTAGTCGAGAAGAATGTTTCCTTAACAATAGTTTGTTTATTACTAAGAGAAGGTATTATTGAAAATTCATCTCCTATCGGGATGAAAGTTTCGCCCGTGCGAAATCCTATTGCACACACGACTTGTAAACAACAGCGTGAATTAAAAAGGAAAAACGCTCTATTGATCCGTCAGTCTGTCAGACTAGCCACTGAACTGGTATTGACGGGGCTTAAACATGACTGGCGAAATGTGGGTGTACCTTTGGACAACCTTCTGCCTAACACTTCGGGAATTACAAGCGTGACGTTATGTTGTGTTCCATCAGAAGGCTTTATTATAGAGGTGAAAAAGTGTACTTTGTACAAGGTGTTTAAAAAGAAAGTTTACATTTATTTATCTTAATGCGTGAACGCAACGAGTCCGAGGGGCGCGGGGGTTATGTCAATCGGTAGCCTGGCTCTTGGGAATTTTGTCGCTATGGAGAGTTTTTCGGGAGCAGACCGTTCGTTGTGCGTGCGAGAGTTTTACAAAATCGTGATTCCGCGACTGTAGTGCGTAGAAGATTCTGCAGTGTTCGAGCTTTTTCCATTTACATGATGCGCCAAGCATTCCTCTTATTCGAAAATGGGTCAAAAAGTTTGAAGCGACCGGTACAACGCTGGAAATAGTACATTGTTACCTTAGGGGTGAAAGGAACTTATTTAGTCCCCGAGACGGGGTTTGGCGCCTGAGCGCAGCGAGGGCGCTAATAGTTCGAGGGACTAAATAAGTCTTTAACCCGAGGTAAACACTGTGCTTTTCATTACGAATACAAGGAAAGTTGATGGGAATAGGCTTGCGCCCAATTACCTAAATCGAAAGAATTAAGAAAGAAAAAGTATCTATTGGTTTCACACAGGACAAATAAAAATTACAAAATAATTAAAAAAGTAAACAGAGAAACACTTAAAATTGGTTAAATCTAATCGGTGGATGACAATAGGCTTGCTCCTAATTACATCGGTTGATGGCAATAGGCTTGCTCCTAATTACATCGGTTGATGGCAATAGGCTTGCTCCTAATTACATCGGTTGATGGCAATAGGCTTGCTCCTAATTACATTGGTTGATGGCAATAGGCACACTCCTAATTATATCGGTTGATGGTAATAGGCTTGCTCCTAATTAAATTGTTTGATGGCAATAGGCTTGCCCCCAATGACATCAGGCTTGCTCCTAATTACATTGGTTGATGGCAATAGGCACACTCCTAATTATATCGGTTGATGGTAATAGGCTTGCTCCTAATTAAATTAGTTGATGGCAATAGGCTTGCTCAAAATTACCTAAACCGGTGGATGGCAATAGGCTTGCTCCTAACTACATTGGTTGATGCCAATAGGCTTGCCCCTAATTACATCGGTTGATGGTAATAGGCTTGCCCCCAATTACATCAGTTGATGGTAATAGGCTTGCTCCTAATTACATCGGTTGATGGCAATAGGCTTGGTCCCAATTACATCAGTTGATGGCAATGGGCTTGTTCCTAATAACATTTGTTGATGGCAATAGGCTTGCACCTAATCACATCAGTTGGTGGCAATAGACTTGCTCCTAATTACATCAGTTGATGGCAATGGGCTTGCTCCTAATTACATTTGTTGGTGGCAATAGGCTTGTACCTAATCACATCAGTTGGTGGCAATAGGCTTGCTCCCAATTACATCAAATAATTTGACAGCTGTCAGTAGAAAGCGATTCTCCCTAGGGCTGAAAAGTAGTACTTTCAACCCGCTCCGCAGGCATGTTATGACCTACTTTCAGAGTATGAGTAATGAAAAACTAAATCCGGGCGACTAAGGTAATCAAGAACGGTAGAAAACGTTTACCTGCCGAGCCGTGATAAGTAATTTTACTGTTTGATTAAATAAGCGCCGCAAACGCGAGGGTCTATATTTGGAAGATATTATTTTTATGAAATAATTTCCCAAACTGTGTACTTTAAAAAATCGATACACTGCATTTTTTTTTTATTCGAACTTCTAAACATAAACTTTCTTTTGAGACACCCTATAATTATATTGTTGTTGTAGGTACTTCTGTGTGTATATTGCGCTGTTTTTTGTGTGCAACATGAGTGTCTTTGAGATTTTCTTCTTCTTTTCGAGTCCACAACTCAAATTTTGTCCGACCCTGGACAGCTCTTTCATCTTTTTAGATTAGAGTTTAAAACATACCCCGTTTTCTGTATACTCAGGTACGAGTGGACCGTTGTTCAACAGAAACCATGCTGTCAGGAGTAGCCAATGCACACAACAAGGAAGAGCAAAAGAAAGTTATCATTAAAGGTAAGATTATTTAAATCAATGTATAGTATCCCTTATTTACAGGGTTACGTAAATCGAGTCTCGATGTATTCCTTGCAGGACACCATAGTATGGTTAAAATGCAACAAATTAAGCCGCTAAATGTTCCCCCGAAGTTGAGTAGTTTTTGAGTTACTTAGTTAGATTTTTCTTAAGAGAAACCCCAGTTTAACTAGCTACCAAACTGGCAGCTAGCTAGTTAAACTGGGCTCAATGATGATTTGCGAAATGTAGTCCATGAGTTTGTATTACGTTTTATACTTTTTTTGACAGCTGATAGGACAAGGATATTTTCTAGTAATTTGTACACCCGGCGTAGCTCTTTTTTGCGCCATTAATTATTTTTTACTGCCTTATATGGTCTTTGCCGTTTTGGACATTTTTATACTTTAAATTATAACAAAAGGTCTGCTACGGCATCGACTATGATAATTAATTAATTAATTACTTCTTAAAAAAATTGTATTGCGCAAAAAAAATACTTCTACGCCCGATGTAGAAATTACTAGAAAATATCCTTGTCTTATTAGTTATCTATAAAAGACTGGCCAAGTGCATGTCAGACGCACAATGTGGGGTTCCGTAGTTGCCCATCAAAATATGTGAAGTTACTAAACTGATTAACCACCCTGCGATGTTTTTTTATTTTATTTTAGCATTTCGTCGGCATAACTCATTTGTAGTTCATGCCAAATTACTGCTGTACAGGGCCCCTAGTCTGCTATTCAATAGTGTCAGAATGGTCTATCATTGATCTCATAATTTTATTGTTGATTTTGACAAGTAGACGACAAGCCAAAAAGTACCTTAAGTCGACAAACTTATGGTACTTTTTGGCTTGTCATCAATCAACAATTATGAGATCAATGATATACCATTCTGACACTATTGAATAGCAGACTCGGGGCCCTGGTCAATAGATCTGCACATCTCAGTTAGAGTGGGTAGTTCGGTACCCTTTGGTACCCCTGGTTGTCAGACATTAGGGCCAAAAACATTACAAATTGATGTACAAATAAAGTGATACAGATGTGCAATGTCCAATGAAGCATGCATGCCACGGAGCGATGCCCAGGGCACCCAGGGTCACGCGGTGGCGCCGTGGTGGCCCGTGCCAGGGCGCGACCCCTGCAATATTTGTGCACCTTTTAATGATCGATACACCACTAATGTGGATTTATTGCGATCACAATTCATTGCCGCACAATAATGCATTTTCCAACACGGAGAAAATTCGTAATTGAATGCGGTTTTTATAAGTTTTAGATAAAGTTTCTACGGGAAAAGTTGAAATAAGTTGAAGTAGGTGAAAAGTGGTGGGGAAACTTTGTCATTCCAGCCTAAGCGGAATTTACCGAGATGTGGCATAGAAGACACGTACATCTTCTGCCATGGCATGCGATTCGGTATTACTGCCAAGGCGCGTATTATCGCAAATATCCTATTACCGATTTACCGATGACTATAAGAATCCACGCTGGAGTTTAAATAAAGGAATAATAATTAGCAATAAATAAAATATAGAAAACTAAGAAACCCAACAATAATACAGTCACCATCAGAAGTAGATTGACACTACTCAAAGTTTCAAAGCAAGTTATTTTAAATGCTTTTATATAAAAACTGGTTAGATATTATGTTCTCGTTAGTAACGTGAAGTGTTAGGTGGTAAGGAATATTAAAAACGCGAATGTCGCGGGCATGTCGCGGGCAACGACCATGTCGCGGGCTACCTTGCAGCGATACTACACAGCTCGTATTGTTAGGAGGTTCCTTTCTCTGGATCCCTAACCTTATATTTAAAAATACCTGTAATTAGTTTGCACTGAAATAAATAAAGGAAATATTAATATGTACTTAACCTTATATTTCGTGAAAAATCTATAAATAAATTCAAATAAAAAATTATCACAAAAAGGTCAGTAATAAAAATAATAATTATGTCATCTCAATTTAAAATACAAAAGAAAAAATAGGATTAAGACTATTCTTTACTCATAATCCTATTTTTTCTCTAAAATACTTGCTAAGTTATTTAACATTAAAATCTCTATAAATGTACCTAAGTATGTACGGCCAGCACCTTAAGTTGGTGAGCGATAGGCTTCCAAGAGATATGAATGAAAACTGACCAAAACTAAAAATCTTATTTTATTTTTACTTATGAGTTCAGAATAATTTAAAGGTACTTCCAAGACAAAAGATTGTGATTGTGATATATTCAAAACCATCATCTGCCTAGCCTTTTCCCAACTTGGATGGGGTCGGTTTCGACTACTTATAACTGGATGCAGCTGAATAGGGGATCGGACAAAAAAAAAAACTAATTAGTCCGTCAGATAGATTTCCAAAAATTATTGGACACGTATTTTTTCTTTTTTCACGTTAACTTAAAATTAAGACGATACAGTGCTTCGAAAACTCGTGTGACGTCATATGATAGTACATTTTGACGACGAAAGTGACGTTTCAAGCCCCACTCCAAGATTTTTGACGCGTTTTATCTTCGTCATTTTTATTGATTTGATAAAACAAAAAACACGTATTCAATATTTTTCGATAATCTAACTTACGGACTAAACAGAATCATATTATTTTGACCCAGTCCGATCCCCTTTTCAGGTGTTTTAGATGGACCGACTGGCTATCTTACCTCCACAAACCAGTTAGTACTGGATAATATTACAATACCCTCTTATAGAAGACAAGTTGTCAAACTTTCGGGTAATCTCTGCTTTCGGGCTACTGATTATGTACAGTCGAACAAGCTAATAAGTATACAGCCAGCTAACTTGCATTTACTTTAAAGATTATACAGATACATTTAGAGACTGATGACAAACGATACAGCTTTTGGCATCAGTGGCTTAACGCAAAACACTATATAATCAAAATTGCAATCAATATTTCCAGTGTTCTAGAATTCTAAAAAACTCTACCCTGTATACTTATTAGCTTGTTCGACTGTACCTTTTATGGTTATGACTGTCAAATACCTACTGTACAACTGATAGCCGCACCCGGCACTGACGAAGGAAACCACCCATCCACAAACCAACCTAGGCAAGCGCGCCATATCCTGATAATTGTTCCGAGCGGCTGTTATTATCGAGCTCTTCGGATTCGGTTATACCTACCTATAAAATATTTATAAAAACCTGAAAACACCGTCTATTACCTATATCGTTAAATGGATCCTTTGTAGTCAGTACCTAATTGTATGCCGCGTTGGTCTAGACTCTAGAGGTAGTAAGCACGACTGCTGAGCATGAGGTGAGGGTTCGATTCCCGGGACGAGCAAAGTGTTATTTTACTTTTCCTTCATGAATCTCTCAGAAGCAAACGACCGAGTCTGGATTAGTGCCCGGTTGTTGGCAAGAGGCTCGAGACTTAAACATGTGAGTGTACTATATATGAGCATCTTCGTTTAACCCTTCGGTACGAAGTGTTAATGGTCATTAATTAAAAGACTATAACAACTAGACAGGAACATTTTATCTGCTACCTACAAAGTACGTGTTTAATTCATAACTTTTCTGCACCCATAGACAATGTTACCCCTCTTGTGCAGTTTGCACATGTTGTGTTGTAATTACGTCACCCATCGCGTGTGATAATCGAATATAATCGTTAATCGTTGTGTTGATGGTCCAGTAGCTTTGTTCTCACGGGTACCTACATCACTATCGCGTGATGTGATGAGGTCGGGCTCCCGTGGGATCCCACTGTTGTATCATTTAATTTTATATCGATAACGTTCTCTCCCACAATGTGTTACCTATCAACTGTGTCAGACGTACACGTCGTGTCGTATTTAATTGGTCGCACTAATAATATTCAGTTTCTATCCATCTCTAACAACAGAGCTACTATAGGGAAATTTAATTTCATAACATAATATAACACATTAACACCATGCTTGTTATCCTCCAAGGATTAAGCTGAAGTGAACCCCACATTTCGCCAGTTATGGTTTATATCCCATATGGCGAGTGGGCCACAAATCCAGACTACTACTAAGAAATTTCTGGTGTTAAAACACAAAAACTCTTTGCCAGACCTGGGTATCGAACCGAGGATATGCTGCACAGCTGCAGCAGCACGATAGCAACCATAAGACCAACGAGGCAGTATTTCATTTCAATTAAAGAAAATAAACAATCCTCCCTTTGGCACACAAAAAGCATTAAAACTACACTTGTGCCGAAACTGAACGCTCTAAAAGTGTAAACAAGGGAACAACAGCATATTTGCGAATCACGCCGTAACAAATTGAAAGATCGCCCTCCACTAATAGGGTGCCCTCGGGACTGTATTAGAACACTATTAAGTACTCCATATCACTTTAACGCGTCCCCAACTCCCCACGCCCTTCTTGCATAATGTCATTGCCTTGTGAATTTAGTTAAAAAAAAATAAGTATAATTATATAGTTATTGCTTGTAATATAACTATTCGATTTCAACTAATTTTGCGTCAAAAAGTGATTTAGGACGCACGTCGCCTAAAGGTTTTGAAAATAAGTATATAAAATATAAACAAAGCGCAGTTTTTGAATGCATTTTTGTATTCCCTCTTTTTATACTCACACAACAAACAAACGGCTCCAAAACAGGTTCATTCATTTCATTTCAATATCGGAATACATCATCGACTTAGGGAACGATGAGTCAAGGGTCGATAAAATACTCTATTCCGATGTGTTACAGATAATGACTTCGCTGCAACCCAATATTGCCCACGCATAATAACACATAATCTGTTTTTCAATTATTAAAAAGCACCTTATCGAAGTGTAATGTAGGATTTACATAAAGATTATAGCGCACGTGCGCCCTTTCACACCGAGTATTGCCTGGCGTCATGTGTTTTTGTACTGTATTTCTATTTTTGTTTTCATTCAAGTTCTATCCAAAAAGTTTTTAAACAATGTTAGGTAACTGGCGCACATACGGAAGGAAAATTCAAACCCTTAACAAAGGAACGAAGAATTTTGACGTTTTTATTGTTACTGGAGATTTCAGCGGACTATGTTTTGACAATTATTTTCTAAGTAATTTTATTTCTACTTTTTCTTTGTACAAATTCAAGTTAGTCCATAATGCCGATCAAACTTTTGCTCGCTCGTCAAATATTCGACTCAAGTGGCATCCCGACGGTCGAGGTGGATATGGTAACTGAACTTGGATTATTCCGTATTGGGGTTTCATCAACTGATCGGAAAAGAGTTGCAGAATCATTACAATTACGAGATAATATCCCCACGGATTACCATGGTATGGGTGTTATGACTGCTGTCAAAAATATCAACAATATTATCGCCCCAGAACTCATAAAACAGAACCTCGAGGTGACCATGCAAAAAGAAATAGATCAGTTTATGATCGCGCTCGACGGCACTGAGAGCAGGTCAAGGCTCGGCGCCAACGCTATGATGGCTGTGTCACTGGTGGTGGCCAAGGCTGGAGCAGCCAAGAAAGGGATGCCACTGTACCGACACATCTCAGATATGGGAGGAGTAACCTCCATCATATTACCAGTTCCACACTTCACCATCCTGGTTGGTGGAGTGTTGTCGTCCAACGGGTTGCCATTTCAAGAATATACAATTATGCCAACTGGAGCAGCATCCTTTACAGATGCGATGAAAATCGGTACAGAAATATATAACTATGTTAAAGATACTATATTATCTAAATACCCCATCGAAGCTACGTACGTGGCGTGTAACGGCGGGTTCTCCATTCCGCTTCAAAGCCATAGAGATGCGCTTCTTTTCCTCACGGACGCTATAAAGCAATGCGGGTATCAAGGCAAGGCTGAAATAGGCATCAACGCAGCTGCAACGGATTTATCCAAAGATGGAGCTTATGATTTAGAATTCAAAAACCCAAATTCAAATCCCCAAGAATATGTTTCGTCAGACAAGCTCGTGGAAATCTATTTGGACAACATAAAAGAGTTTCCAGTGTGTTCTGTAGAAGATGGTTTTGATTTCGATGATTGGGCTGCGTTTTCCTTGCTCACGACTCGCACTTCGGCACAACTACTAGGCAATGACTTGACGCAAACCAGCGTGAGAAGAGTTGGCTTGGCCATCGAGAAAAAAGCTGGAAATGCGATCGGTTTGCGAATAAACCAAGCGGGTACTTTGACTGAGGTCATCGAATGTTACAAGATGATTAAAGCGGCTGGATTAGGCGTCGTCGTCCTTGATAGATGGGGAGAGACTACTGATACATTCCTGGCTGACTTGGTGGTGGGTCTGTCAGCGGGCCAGTTAAAGTGCGGCGCACCCGTTCGGGGCGAGCGAGTCGAAAAGTACAACCAAGTGCTCAGGATAGAGGAGGAGTTAGGAGCGCTCTCCAAATATGCTGGCAAAAACTATCGCGGTCAAATGTAAACTGAATATCGCTGTTCCATTTTCAGATTTTTATTTTTAATATAAATATTATTCGTAAAATATTTGGTTCTTTACTATAGATATTAAAATTATAGTACTCGACTCTTGTGTTAATAATTAACGACAGAAATCTGATTGTTTGGTACGTAGCGAACGCACAAATTACCGGAAATACTCATTATGTCCACTGTCACATGATATAAACTGTTATTAAAGCACTTGCAGTTAGAGGGGTGGACTAGTGGACGCTTGAAACACGAACGTTACCTCCTGTACGAGTACTCGTATCATCCAGCCTACTTATATACGTCAATATTGCGCACAATTAGTGAATATTATGAACCATGGCTTTTTATCATCCCTGAATTATCTTAAATTTTCTCAAACGTATCAATTTCAATCTACTCTAATCAAATCGCCTTATAATCCCAGTATTTAGATTATTTATTTATTTATTTTATTTAGTATTTATTTTTTATTTATTTCCATATAGACTTTTTCTGTAGTGTACATAGTTTTTCAGGTACAGGTGGACCCTCAATTCTATAAGTGAGAACTGAGGGCCCAACTTTACAATCAATAACTCGCTTAGTATGACCTTCACAAAATCTGATTCCAACTTTCACATTTCTTGGGGAATGTACACTAAATCCTAAGCACATTTTCATAGAGTTTTAACAAACGGGCCCTCCCTCACACCACACGCACATTTTTTGATTTGCAAATTCACACAGGTAGCCCCACAGATGACAGAAAGTCATCTGTGGGTAGCCCAAACCAATCACAGTACGGTTTGGGCGCAGAACACAGATGACTGTCATCTGTGGCGCAGAACGTCAGAAACGCAAAATGACAGAATCTGTCATTTTGCGTTTGAAAAAATTTATTTATTATTATTAAATTTATTAAATAAATTAATAATAATAAATAGGTAAATTTAATTATATAATTAAATTATTTTTTTAATTACTTATCTTATTAATTTAAATTTATTTATTTATTTATTTTTCAAAAAAATCTTACACAGACCTGACAATTTGCTAATCTGATTAGCAAATTGTCTGTGTAAGATTTTTTTCTCAAATGGTCAGAATCGTAAAATGCTAGATTAGCAAAATGACAGATTCTCAGAATGCCAGATTCGCAGAATGCCAGATTTGGCGCGAGGACTTAGAAAGAGTACCGAACAGTTCATAATATCTTTACCAAATACTAAGTAATTAATTATTGCATGATTGTAATTAGATAATATATATTCTATGTTGTGTAATGTATTCTATCTGCATTTACAAACAACACTGTTTTGTTCTAAAAACTGTTTTGTTATCGATGTAACGTATCAATGAATTTGTTATCATAAGCGCAATACAATGAAAAAATAATCGACAAGGACGGGTCAACCCTATCGGGGTGTACAGTAAGGGCCCATAACAGTGTGCACGTGCGCGACCCTCGTGCTGCGGCCCCTCGCGTCATGGGGCCGCACGGGCCTTAACACATTTGCGAACTGTTTAGTTAGCCCTCTTTACGTCTCACAAAAATAATTGTAGATAAATAAACCTCAAGTTGAAGCGCTTAGGGGGTTCCGGAGCGATTGTACCCGGATAATTGAAGTTGGACGATTAGCTCTTTTTTTGCCGTCCATTAATCTCGTGTTGATTTTAATCAATATTGAAGTAAGACATCGAAAAACACTTGTGATGTGATTATGGCAATAATGGTTCAAAGTAAATCTATAGGTAGTATAGCTTCTTTTCTTCAGACACGGGATGAAAGCTATCGGAAATCGGAAGTCATTATTATGATGCGTACATTGCGTAGCTCGCGTACGTAGCTACTACGAATTTCGTAGACCCCACGGCCTACGAAACTCGTAGAGCAAACGGTTGGTCGCGTCGCGGGACGCCGCCGCGCCGCCGCCGCCGCCGCGCCGCACCGCGGGTGATTGAGACATCCGATCTATCCTCTAGGAATTAGGTTAGTTAGATGAACCTGAAATGAAGTACCTGGATATACTTCGCTGCTGATGTAGACTTTGTTTTTTTTATATTTCTAATGGTTGAAGAAATATCATACTTTTCTAGCAATCAAACTCTGAAAAAAGTGGTACTTCAACTTATTTCTGCAATTTATAGCGGCCAATGTTAAATCTGTTTGAGATTTGTGGACTAGACAGATGTAGAATACAAGTGAACAAGCCATGGAGCGATATACACTCCCCAAGAACGCGGAATAATCGTGTCTATTTTTTGCGTAACAATTCTAAAAAAATCATAGTGAGCGATGAGGCTCATTTCCACCTCAGCAGGTACGTGAACAAGCAAAACTATCGCTTCTGGGGCACCGAAAATCTACAAGTGATGCACGAGAAGCCATTACACCCGCTCAAAGTAACTGCATGGTGCGTTGTTCACGCTGGAGAAGTCATCAGGCCAACACTGGACGGTGCGCGATATAGGGCCATGTTAACCGAGTTTTTTATGCGAATTAGGTCTGGAGGACATGTGGTTCCAACAGGACCGAGCAACGGCACATACTGCGCGAGCCACAACAGTTATTCTGAAGACAGAGTTCCCGGGTCGCCTTATCTCTCGTTTTGGCGATTTGCACTGGCCCGCAAGATCGCCCGATTTCACCATTTCAGACTTTTTTTGTGGGGTTTTTTGAAGTCCCGTGTTTACGTGAACAAGCCCGAAACCCTGGAAGCCCTCAAGGACAACATTCGGCGACAGATTCTCGCACTCGTGGTGCGAGAATCTGTCGCCCGAAGTAGCCGAAGTGATGAAAAATGCCATAAAACGAGCCCGTATGGTAATCAATTGTGACGGCGCCCATTTGGCCGATATCATCTTCTCGACTTGACCAATAAAATTCTAAAGGTTCAAATAAACATAATCGAAAAACAGAATTGAAGTTTTTCATTTAGATGAGAGCCAAACAACATTGGATGACTTCTTTTGACCCACCTTGTAGATTGGTTCAAGAATTGCATTATAGTTATTTAGATCAAAAGCTGACCTAAACAAAACTGGTTATAGTCAGATGTTTCGAAGATCAATAATCCCACAATTATTAGAATAAAAATGGTTCACATTCGTATAGGAAACGGTGAGTGAAGGACTCAATAATTATACTCCTTAGTGCCATACGCCCATACCTTAGTTTCTCACGTTTAAAAGCAAACATTTCTTGTTACGATTTTATGAACGTGTCTTTGATAGCACTGGCAATTTGCAATCGTAAAGTGGCTTATTTTGATGCAGTCACTTTTACAAGGAATGCAATTTGATTTGATTACCTACTCACTTACAGTTTTTATAAAAGACATTTTTTTTTGTTTTTGTTTTTAGTAACAATCTTAAGTAGATTGGTTCTTTATATTATGATAGTTTCAGAGCAAATATCGTCGTTGTAGAGCGATAAATATTTTAGTTGTTCTATTCGTTGTAACGTGTAACATATAAGAATAATATCATAATATATAATAATATCAATAATATCAAAGTTACAAAAAAACCGGCCAAGTGCATGTCCACGCACGATGTAGGTTTCCATAGTTGCCCATCAAAATATTATGTGCCTGCCTGCCTGCCTCCGAACGATGATTTTTATTGTAATAATAAAACAAACTTACATTTTGCAGTTTTAAAGTACTCTGTACATTATGTTTAGGAAAATATAGGTACACACTTTTGCGAAAAAAACGGGCACCTCAGGAAATTTACGTTCTAGTGTCGGCAATTTCATTGTTTGACGTAGTCTGTATACTTATAATCGTGTAAATTAATTAATACGCGTGAAGTGAATTCTGGCAATTTTAATTAATTCGACGAATTCTCTAAAACCGATACAAAACCTCACCTCACAAATAGGCAACAATATGTAGAAATCAACAACATTCATCATCATTCATTATCATTTTGAATGTTTAATTTTATTTTGATTTAATTTTAATGTATGTTTTGACTTTATTTTGATTTTGTGTCGTTTTTTAATTAATTTGATTGTAATTTCATTTATTTATTTTTTGTTTTGTGCAATCTGATCCGAATTTGTACGTGTGTTATTAAATGGATAATTATCTGAAATAAATGAATTAATATTTAATAACGCGAATATAGAATTTACATATACATAAATCTAAACTTGATTTTATGAGAGTCGGAGTCCCACAAGGAAGTATATTAGGTCCCCTTCTATTCCTATTCTACATCAACGATCTGCCTAACGTGTCTAATTAAATTAAATAAAACTTTTTGCAGATGATATATATTATCATTAGTAATTCAGCATAGGTACACCTAATACTTCATTTGAAAACTACAATAAAGAAGTTAACGAAGCTGTTCGAAGCATTATCAAATGGCTAGAACGTAATATTTTAAAAGTTAATATAGACAAAACTAGAATAATTCAATTTTACAATAGAAAACAATGTAACTACAAATTAACAATTGTATGAAATTGTTTTTGTGTAAAATTAACTTCTTCTCGAATCGATGACTCGGAGTTTGTCCGACCAGGGCCCCGAGTCTGCTATTCAATAGTGTCAGAATGGTCGATCATTGATCTCATAATGGTTGATTGATGACAAGCCAAAAAGTACCTTATGCCTGTCGACTTAAGGTACTTTTTGGCTTGTCGTAAATCAACCATTATGAGATCAATGATCGACCATTCTGACACTATTGAATAGCAGACTCGAGGCCCAGTACTACGCGGAAACCCGGACAGCTCTGCCGTGTGTTGTCTCTTAGGGTTGATGAAAAAAAAAAACGAATTAGTCCGTCAGATACATTTTCAAAAAATATTGGACACAATGTTCTTATTTTTTTCACCTAAAGGTACAAAAAATGAAGACGATACTGTGCTTCAAAAACTCGTGTGACGTCATGTTTCACTTAATTTTACCTTATCTTCGTCAATAATATTAATTTGATTAACAATAAACAAGTAGGTACTTATCGAATAGCTATCGATCGATAATTTTTTTAGTCGAGAATCAAGTAACCTTTAGTCGTGTACAACGGATATAAACACATACTTCAAACGTGTTTAAATGAGGTATTTATTTTCAGGTAGTAACCTTCAAGCCCATTCGTTGTCGTGGTCTCGTCGTGGAGAGAGGCAACCGGGTTCCACACTACACGCCAAGATTTGGATACCCGAAGACCCCAGGGTCTTCGCAAATACCCCTAATATAATTGATAAAGAGGAGCTTAGATAAACACCTGTTTAAAACCATATTCTGTATTGTGTCGTGTTGTACCGTGACGATCCTGCAGACGTAGTGTTCCAATCCAAATTGATTCTGTATTCTGATACAACCTAATCATTGTCACGGACAGAGGGAGGCGAACCTTCCATCAACTCTTGTAGCAGTATACCTATTGTTTCGATCTCACTTCAGTATGTGAAAATGATGGAGTTATTTGAGAAATAAGAAAGATTTGAACTGCTTTGTGATGTGATAATTTGAACCGGAGAACTCGTCAAACTATTTTAACTCTTTAGTTTTGAAAGTACTAGTAGCAATTTAAAAGTCATCAGTCAGTCAGTTATATGGGGTCTGTCTCCACCGATCCCGGGATCCGATTTGACGTAACACGGATCCCGACGATTTGTCTCCACGGATCCCGGGATCCGTTTCTACAAAATTTATATGGGGTCGGCCGGCATGTCTGTTTCCATCTCTCTTTTACTCGCTATCTCAGCAGACAGCTCCTTCCTTTTGTACTAAATCCTTCATACAGTCCATCCATCGTTTCTTTGGTCTTCCTTTACTCTTGTCGCCACCCAGCCAGTAGCCACCCACATTCTTACGTAAAACTCACGATAATTTTATTGGCTCATTCCTCCTTATCACAATATTGTATCGGCAGATCAACAGTACCAGTAAAAAGTAGTTAAACCTGGTTTACCTTAGACTTGGTTTATCTCGCATGACGTCCACTTCAAAAATATTCAAAAGAAAGTGTCGGCATGCGAGATAAACCAAGTCTATGTTAAACCAGGTTTAACTACCTTTTGTAATAAGGTGGCCTAAGTAGAGTCAGGTGATGGGTACCTACTTCTTCTTCTTATAGCGTGTCGATGCGTGGGTAGTCCAACCAACCATGTCATTGGTCTCAATCGAGTGACGCGTCACGACACAACAGGACACGGTAAGAATATTTTGACCGATTCTAGTTGTTACTTTTGAATTTAATATAAATTGATCTCATTATTATACCTGCTGTGGTTACTATGTTATAATTTAAGAAGTAAAGATCTTTATCTCAATTATATCTTGTCAATTATGTAATTCTATTCTAAGTATAACAAGACCAAAGCTACCTATTTAAATTCTTGTAACTTTGAATTACTTATATAAGTACATACCTACTACAATTCTAGTCACTTGTACCTATATTATATAGGTCCTAAAATAAGTTTAATGATTATGAACATCAGCCTAGCCTTTTCCCAACTTTATTGGGATCGACTTCTAAGTTCTAGTCTTACCGGATGCATCTGAATAGTCAGAATAGGTAGTACAGTCAGCATCATAAGTAGCTGAACATTTCGGAATTTTAATTCTTTTATGAACAGGACTCTAGCTATTATTTTTTATGTTTCAGAAGATTATTCGTTAAAATAGTTATACTCCAATAACATTTATTAACGAGTAATATCTAACAAGTTATTATTAAAAAAACAGCTTAGAAACTATGAGTAATGTTAAATACTTCTGATGCTGACTGTACCAGTATTTTACATGGAGCGACGCCTATAATCTGAGCACCACAACCAAAATAATTTGAATGATAATAATTTAATATATAAGTTGTATTTTATACGAGTATCATAATTATCTAGGTACGTAAAATTGTTTTGTAAATATAATAGTAGTAGTATAATATTTATTCCAATAAATGGTATACTACGCATTGTTGATATTTTTTTTATGTGAAACCTGTCCTCTTTAATTAGGTAATAGGTTAACATTAACTGATTTAAATTAACATACTTACATGTAGTAGGTACCTGTATTTTACATACTGCTAATTATTAGTTCTCAGTTTAGCGACAGGTATGGACTTCGAATGAATCATGAGTTCATGACGTAAGTAATAGTAAGTATACAGGAGAAAGGGACACAGACGCAAAAACGGGTATAACCTTCTATTCTGTACATCATTATAATTTTTCATCGGTAAATTCTGAGCGGTAAATAATTTCAAAATAAATTATTTGTTACCAATCGCTTTACGAATTTTACGACACAACACGATGCAAAAATGGTGTCTGTGTGTGTTAAACACCAAACGATACTCAGACTGCACTGTTATTGGCTATGCCACGATACTACATTTTGGATGTCGAACTTAAGAGGGCCTGCGAGACACCTATTTGATTGATGAAACTGTTGCCGTCGCACTGCGTCAAACCTGCCTTCGTAGAGTACGATAAAAAGAGCTGAAGCTCATCTCAAAGCATTTGAAGAGAACGTCGTTTTGCATTCCCCTTTTTGCTCCTCGAAAACTGAGGAGCTAATTCAATTATTATTGACTTGATTTTTTTAAGAATGAGTGTGTGTCTTTTTAATCTTAAAAACTCCTTGAATTTATCTGGATAGCCGTAAAATTGAGCATTTTTTTTATATTTTCTTTACTTAAGTTGTTGAAAAAAACGATGAAAGAGCGGTGTCTTCAGTAGACCTTGATTTTATGACAAACAAGGTGATTGCTTTATAGGCATTATTCAAAAAGAAAAAAGGGGACTACGATACGTCGAATTCGTATGGAAAATCCCATCCCCTGTTCCGTCTGAAAATGTAAATATTTTCGATCGGAAGCTATTATAGTTCAAAATGGCACAGTTCGAGGCAGAAACTGTGGACATACAGGTGTTCCCATTCCCAAGGGGCAAGCTCCGAACCACGTTCGATGGACATTCAAAAACAAGTTCAATTTTACTGATTTAAATGCTTTCTATGTGGAAAACCGTACAATATACGTGCGTAAAATGTACCTTTTACAGCAGTTACAACGTTGGACAAAAACTGCGTCTGTGCTGTGCTGTGACGCGCCATTTTACGAATTTTAATGCAATTCATTTATTTTCCTAATAGGATCTATTTTATGGTCACAAACGCAGTAATGAGAGGTCCATTTTACGGTTTTTAACGCAATTCATTACATAGGTACCTGTTTATGTGACCATTTTAGACCCCATGTTTTTATGGAGTGTGGGAATTTATCAAATACCCGCTCTGGACAGAGCGATAGGGAGTGTCAGACTTCTACTGACACTCCCTGAGACACAGTAACATTACATTACCTTCTTAAATATTTTTATAATTTTTACCACATGTTTACCGAAGCGGTTATTGGTTGCATAAAAGACGGGTCCGGTCTAGGACTAGCTTTATTTATTCATAGGATTACCATGTGTGTGTCATGTGGGAGTGTAGGACAGTCTCAAGAGGATTATTTCTGTCTCTCGCGGCCACTTTTAGAATCACGGATTCACGGGCATCAGTCAAGGTTTTGAGTAGAATTTCTATGTATTTTTATGAATAATTATGTATTAATTTTTACTTATAAATGTGTAAGTATTTATATTTATATCGGGTTTTAGTTAGCTAACGCACATAAACATATTATTATTATTATCTTCCTTTTCGTGCACATAACACACTCGTCTAAATTTCTTTTTCATTTCTCCTTTTCAGGTCTGCTGGCAGAATTTTCTCTATAGCAGCCACCAAATATGGACTTGTGCCTAGGGCTTTCAATCCGGAGTTTCGTAACTCCGGAGTTTCGGAGCGATTTTAAGCATTTTTCAAATCCGGAGTTGAAATAGAACACCGGAGTTGAAACCGGTTTTCAAAAACCATGTAAACCTTAATCAAAACGACGAAAAATGCGTCTTAAATCTTGAGCTTAACCCGTTGTTTGTTTCCTTCTTAAGTCCTTAGCACGCTGCACAACACTTCGGTATTATTCGGTAGTGCTTGACCAGAACGAGCATTCTCGGCAGCAGGCTTTTTCTGCATTAAGCTAAGAAGTTCTCTTTCTGACTAATCTTTAAATGCCTTATCGTTCCTCAAAACATATTACCAAGAACTTCGATCTGTTCACTGCTAAAAGGAGTCCGTTTAATCTGGCTCCCACTTTCCGGAGTGCGTCTGTACAAGTTACTGACAGAGTGACAGTCTCGAGCTTCTTGGCACGAAGTTGAGTGCAAATCTGAACTTCGGCGCCTACATCATCATTTGCCTAGCCTTTTCCCAACTATTGGGGTCGGCTTCCAGTCTAACCGGATGCAGCTGAATACCAGTATTTTACATGGAGCGACTGCCTATCTGACCTCCACAACCCAATTAATACTAGGTAATCAATACCCTTTGGTAAGACTGGATGTCAGAATTTCAGGTCACTGACTACCTGTAGGTAACGACTACCAAAGATCTATATTATGGCAGCCGGGACCAACTTCGGCGCCTACATCGAGTCGAAAGCTTAAACTGCGGCAAAAAAACTGAGTACCCTAAACAGGGTCAAGCGATACTTCAAGCCTGGACAGGTTTCAATATTGTATAAAGCTAAAGTCCAGTCCGGCATGGAGTATTTCTGTCACCTTTGGGATGGCTCAGCCAAATACCAACTTGCCACACTCGACTCTGCAGAGCGCAGAGCCAGGAGGCTAATTGGTGACGCTAAGCTGGTTGACAAGCTACATAGTCTAGCCCACCGCCGCAAAGTTGCATGTCTGTCAGTCTTCTACAGACTGTACGCAAGTTCGGAGAGTGTGCGCAAGAGCTCCACGAGCTTATTCCGCCATCTCCCTTCTTCCATCGAGAGACTAGACGTGCTGCAGGTTATCACCCATACCTTGTCGATTTTCCACACATTCGTACACACGGCTACACATCAAGCTATACAAAACCAGTATAATCTGATCGTTCATTGTGCGAAAAGATCTAGTAAAGCGAGGCCAATATTAACTGGTTTTGTATAGCTTGATGTGTAGCCGTGTGTACGAAGCGTTTTGCTAAATCTTTCATTATTCGTACAGCCAAGGAGTGGAACTCCCTGCCTGCGTCGGTTTTCCCGAGTTCATATAATCCCAATCTATTTAAGTCGCGAGTAAATAGGCTTCTTCTGGGTAAGCTCGTTCCATCGTCGACCTCATCTCTGCCCTTAGGGCAAGATTGAAGTCAAGAGTAAGCCCATATAAAATAGAATTTTTAGGTACTTAGGTACTTAGAAGTTCATGATTATTATTTTATTGTAACTTAAATTGCCAAACAAATGTTTATTTTTTATGATTGTTTTAATATTTTATAATGCATATTTGTTGTCTATTTTAACGTCAGTCTATCAGACAGTAAATTAATAAACAAAAACACTGATTCCTTAAAAAATAATACGTCTATTGATTAAAATAAAGGGCCTTTTTATTAATTTCTAAAAAAGCGGTCAACTCCGGAGCCAACTCCGGAGTTCCGGATTTGGTTGCTCAACATCGTAACTAGCTCCGGAGTTGATAACTATCCGAGTTTGAAAGCCCTACTGTGCCCGGTTGATGGCAATAGCCTCGCCCCCTACAACATAAGGCTCAAATATGATTGCCGAAATATGTGTGTACTAATGGGTACACCTCTGCTTAGCCCTTTAGGGTTTCCAGTTGTGATGTTTGTTATAGGTATGACTGAAACAAAGTGTAGATTAATTCCAATATCAATGCTTAGTTACCGCAAGATGTCCTCGACGTACTTATTCAGTAAATTTCATTTATAAGTACCTACCTAGTGTGTTAAAAAACAAAACTTTTGTATTTTGTTATCCGTCAGTGTGACTGCGAGGTTCTAGGTCGGAGACTCGATCAATATGTACCGTAGATACGGATTGGCTGCAACTGTCTTTTCCCACGGTCCTCCCACACCACTAACAGGCGACGGCACCTAAGAATTCGCCGATACCGGGTTTTATTTGCCTAGTTCCGTATCAAGGCACTCTATGTAGTGTCTAAATTAAATTAATCAATATAGGTACTTACTATTTAGTTACAATTAACTAAATAGTAAGTACCTATATTGATTAATTTACAAATCTGTGCAGGAACACATGACACAACATTTTATTCTTAACAATAATGAATAACCGGCCAAGTGCATGTCGGACCACGCACAATGTAGGGTGCCGTAGTTGCCCATAAAATATGTGGACTTACTAAACTGATTTAGGTACCTGAGGTAGGTATTCCACGAAGCACACCCAAACGAATCACACCCAGACTAAGCACACCTAAAGTATTCCACTTAGCACACCCGTAGGTGGGCTTCAAATAAGAAAAATAATTAAATTCCTATTCCTCGAAACACACCTCACTCGCATAGTGCGGGGACTAAGAAAAGAAATAAAAATGTCGATAGGAGAAAATATTTATTAGGGTCTAGTAGTGGCAGTAGTTCGGTTGTTAGTCCGGTTAACCGAACTACTCTGTGGTTGACTGATTCACTAGTAACAATGAAAAAGGTCAAAACGAAAACAGAATAATATGTAGGATATTTTATTTTCCCCATGCAAAAATTCGTCCCTTCGCCACTGTATACCGATGGATGAAAGCTTCGCACCACGTTGCATATTTCTTTGAAAAACTGGCTTAGGTTGCATTGCAGCGAAGGTGAAATTAAATAAAAACTATAAGCAAACAGGAAACACTAAAAAATCTTAAGATAGCACACTTTATGTGAGTGTGTAATTTAAATTAATAATTTTAATTTTTTTACATTAATAATCGTGACTTGGTCAACATAAGGTTGAAAATGGCCTGAACCGTTTCGAGAAAAGGATGGTACGGCCGTGCCGCTTTATTGTTCGACTAGACGGAGGCACTGCCGTGCTCCCAGATTTTGTAAGAAAAATTAAACAATAAAAAAATCGCACCCTCGAATTACCTATAAAATATCAGAAAAAACACCTTGTATAATGTGTTGACACCAAAGCCTAACCTGTGACCCACACCTGCGAACACGTAGGTCGGCAGGCGATAATTACCAGGAAAAAACGAAGGAAAACAGTTTGGTATTTTATTAGGGTTCCGTAGTCACAGAACAAGAACAGTCGTAGTTTTGCCATGTCCTTCTGTCTGGGTCTGACTATTATTACCCAGTATGTTTATTTTATTCGTTAAACGAGATATTTTTTGTTTGCAGTTGGAATATGCTTTTAACGACGCTACAAAAAGTACTACAGCAACTTAAGGCAAATGGTAACTTCACGCCATCTATGACAAAAATGATAAACGACATCGTAATTTAAAAGAGCGATGTAGTGACGGGTACACATTGATGTAACGTAACGTGAAATGTAACACAAATTTACACGAGTGATCCGTCTATTTATGCAACGCAACATGAGATGTAACACAATAACAAGGGGAATATGATATTTTCATGTTACGTTACACCAATGTGTACCCGGCATTATATCGCGCAGTTACTCGTATTTATAAGTTATCCTATAGAGAAGAACCCCATACAAATTATCATGCAGGCAGTAGTCCACCAGGCCGCAGATCCGTCCATTTTTGTAATTGGGTCAGGCCGTAGATTTTGCCACAAATAGCGCAAAGGTGACGCAAAATCTTCTGTAAGTCGGTCGCGCAAAGTGACGTAAAATAGTAACGCAAAATGATAAGGGGTGCGCACACCTGATGTGTACAGTTTTTACTTGTGCATAAAGTTTTAATAAATAAATAAATAAAAATGCACTCAGCATAGCCAAGTGATCTGAAAGTCGAGCCAAGCCAAGCCAGCAAGCAAGCCAGCCAAGTGGTCTGAGTGGCTTGAAATTTTGACTAGCAACCTACAAGAACCTCGCAGTTACTCTAAAAAATATATGAAATGAATAATTAAAACAAAATCAAAAAATCATCATAATCAATAAAGTAATCTCTAATGTGCATGCACCATTATAAGATAGCGTAAAAAAGTGGCGCAAATTCTATGCCACTCTGGTATCGCAAAGTGACATAATGTAGTTTCTGCGTAACCATGGCGCAAATAAAATCTATAATAACTCGATAATAAGCTATTTTCTCAGGTTAATTTAGCCTTTAAAACATCACACACAGCCTATTAAATCATGCGCAATAACAATAATATATATAAATTGTAAACTTATCTTGAAATCTAAAAAAATGCACTCCTCGAAAAATGTGACACTTTTTACTCGGAACGAAGTTGACATCGGACTGAAGAAAATATGGCCGCCAACGCCGTATTGACTATAGAGAAAGTTACTTTAGTGCTGCCACTACTCAGATACAAATTCTGCTAATGTCTTAACACCACAAAATGGGCAGATAATAGGTGCGCAATAGAAGTAGCGCAAAGAATTGACTTTCTTTATTTTTTTAAAAATGTGTGAAAATTAATGTACTTTCTTAGGAAACACCACCCGATATTAAAAACGCGGCTAGCTAGCTATTATTTTATAACGTTAAATCAAACAGATTACCAAAAAGCATTAAAAAATATATTTTGCTGATGGCGTAAGTGCACCCCTACCAAAGCGGATTCACGTTTTTAATGAAAATTTCGTCACTTTTTGTAGAAAAATGTCATATAATTTTCTAAGTTTATGAACATAATCAAATATTATGTTTAGTGGCCGCGGCTCACCACTTCATAAGCAATACGATGCTGTGATTGACAAACGTATAAGTCTTATACTTTTTTTTTTTCATGTAGCGGAGAGTTAAGTTACATCTAATGTGGCAAAATCTACGGCCTGACCCAATTAAGAAAATAATAATAATTAAGAAATTTATACCCCCGTTCTTCATACCCTAAGGCTGAGGCTACAGTAGGCAGCGATTTGCGATGCGACTGGAAGAGCGAAGAGAAAATAGAGCGATGTACGGTGTAGCCATATACGTGAGCATTCATTTACTTGATTTAATCGCTCATGTGTCGCAGGTCGCGTCGCGGCCTAATGTAGCCTCAGCCTTAAACTGGTGTCCCCGAAATGGACCACAGGGCAGGCATCGAGCAACGTGACGTCATCATCATGAACATCATTTCTTCAAGCTTCGCAGCACGTTACACAGTCAGCCAGCCAGCTTCAAATGGGTGAGCCAATAGTCCTTACTTTTCTCTGTCTACGACGTGGGTTGTCAGTTTTTTGCAATTCTTAAATAGTGATGTGCCACTACCGTAAATTGCCGTTAGTAAAATCAAGTAATATCGTTTTTTTATTTATAATAAGCTATCCTGAGTAAAGAGATTAGTTTCTATAAAAGAATTGATGAACTTTTCGACATAAAGCCCAAAGAGTGAAATCGTCCAATTTATCTTTAAAATTTAATTTAGGGCCAGGTATTTTCGGAGAGCTAAAATTATGTTCATTCTCTTCGTGCTCCTTCAGCACCCTGTAGATTGAAGGTCTGGATATGTCCGGAATTCGGCAGTTTTTAAAACACAGTCGTGTTTTGTCGGCGTCTCGGTTGGAGATTCGGTTTTCTTTTCAGTGTGAACATTTTGTAAGGTTTATCGTGTACGGGAACCACACTGATAGCATCTGTAATTTTTTTTTCAAATTGTCTAGGTAATAAATATAAAAAGTTACGATTCAACAAACCCACTTTGTTGAATCGTTGTCTTTGTTTAAAAAACTCAGTTTAGACATCATAAAGTCTCTGTGGTAGCACAAAACTAAACCTGATGAAATCAAATTAATTATAGTGTTGTAATGAAGATAGGTAGGAAATTACCATGAAATTACAAGTTAGGAACCACTTTTCTAGTTACAAAATTTTGTAGACCTGTGTTGACAATCAGCGAGTTGAATAAACAGCGAATTATAAAATGAAATTCTTCTTTTCAGTTTTATTCTCTTTATTGTTGTAATAAACTATAATGTACAAACCAGATTTAAAGGTGTTTGCTTCTTGACAATCTACAAAAATCTACTTTATATTAGTTTTTAGTACTTAGGTTTGGTCTCCTCTATTCTCGATCTGAACGAAATAAATTGGCCTGATGTTACGTACGATTATGTACTGTTTATAACATAAAAAATGAACCATTACATTTTTACATTTCATATACAATGACAACAGTAGCAGCTTGATTATTTTGTGACAATAAATTGTAAAATTTTCGAATATAAGTACATTTAATATCATAACAACTCAATGTCTTTCATAATAAATAATAACATTTTATTTATAATATCGTGATTAACGTTGGTCTAAATAATAATTATTAACACTTATGTCTTATGTTTGCAGCTACACATTTTCATAATTCAATATTATGTACAGGGTGAACTTTTCAAATGGGCGTGTATGGTCAAATCGTGACTTCTTTGAGTAATTTTTGCTATTGCTCGTTGTTTCGGGTTTGACCATCTAGGCCCACTTGAAATATTCAATCTGTATATATCATAAGTAAGCTACATTTAAATCACAAATAACTAAAAAAATATATAATCACATTTTTATCTGCATTAGTTATTGTACATAGTTTGCATTAGCTTACATTCTGTAAATTTACTTGTATCCGTATAGTTCTACTGTTCAGTTCAACTAGTAGGACTAAACGGAGAAAAAAATCCATTTAGTTCTACTATCTGCTGTATGAATTTTAATTGAACTAAACGGACAAAAAAGTTCTTTTAGTACTACTAATTTCCATTGTATTAGAACTATACGGATACAATGGGTTGTACTACGGAGAAGTAAATTTACCCATGGTTCAACTGGGTTCAACTGGTTGTTCTATGGGGAAATATCTTTACCAATGGTTCAATTACAGTGAGTTGTTCTTTCCTTGGTCCAACTAGTTGTACTTCTGGGAATTGAATGTATGATCTATGGAACAACTACTGGTAATAAACAGGAAAAGGTTATCTATTAATGCTGAAGTGCAATGCAATTACTACCTCCTCTTTTAACCAAAATTATAATACGACCGTCTCGCGACAGTATCCTTTATGGGCGGCATGGACACCGGGCCGTAGGCCGACGAAGGAGGCCGGCGGAGGCCCGGCACTTCGGACAGAAGACAATAGTGTTATGTAATATGCGAGCGAAGCGAGCGCGCGTCATGGAGTACAACATGCGTTGCATGTATGTTTGTTTTACACGATCATCCTATCCCCGTGGTCCAACCAGTTGGACATAATTCCGGAAATTAGTAGTACTAAAAGAACTTTTTTGTCCGTTTAGTTCAATTAAAATTCATACAGCAGATAGTAGAACTAAATGGATTTTTTTCTCCGTTTAGTCCTACTAGTTGAACTGAACAGTAGAACTATACGGATACAATGGTAAATTTACGTACTCAAACCTCACGACGAATAAGGATCACATCATCATATTGGAGGCTAAAGTAGGTTTTTGTAAAATTAAGTAGGTAGCCCGTAAAACGGATCCTGTCTACCTCCGGCTATCACTCCACAATGTATTTCCTTGGAGCATGTAGATGCATGGGTATAACATAAGGCCATGTTACTGGCTATAAATTAACTACGGACATTTAATACGTTCTGAGGCTGAACTGGCAGGGTGGTTTGTATGATTATTATTTACTACTAACTAAGCAACAATCGTAAAAATAAGGCTACAACTATTACAGCCCTTTTCCACTATTTACTTGAATTATTTTAATTAATATTATTTATTTAATCAGACTAGTATCTAACCTAAGACTCTACACTAACTTCATACCGTATATAATAGCACAAGGTATTAATAATTATAAGCTAGGCAACTTTGTCAGGTGGAAGTTCCTCGCTAGCCGGGAGTCAGGGATTTTTGCGAAATATTTGATCATAGGAAAGATTAAAGTAGTCAGGTATAGGCAAACTGAAGCGAATCCCATGTTGACTTCGTTTGGACGCCGATTGCGTCATGTAGCTTGTATGAAGGAGTTCAAACAAGTGCGAATAGTCACGTGATTACTTAATAATGCAATCATAAGACGGTGCACTCGGCCTGCCGTGTGTGGTACTCCTCAGTGTGGCCAAAGCTTAAACTTGTACATAGTAAAAGTTTGATCATATTAATTGATCGAGTATGTAGGAAATGAGAAATTATCAATAGAGGTACTAATACTAAGGAAGGATAAACATTAATGTTGCCGCATTTATTATTCACATAATATGCAATCATCTGCATAAAAGAGATATAAGCGGGAAGAATTCATAAGGAAGAAGTTTATCATTGATAGAAATTGAAAGTGGAAATCTGGTGGTGGTATTAATAGTGATGGAGTAGGCGAGATGTCAAAAATACCATCACGCTTGTAATTCCCGAACGGTTAGGCAGAGGCGTACTTAATTAATAGTACACCCACACTTCACCAGTTATTTTCAAACCTCATGTAAAAGGGGCCAAGCCAAGTCAAAAAATAAGTCAAGAATATTTTAGAAGTGGGAAAATTGCGTTTAATATAGAAAGTTGTGAGTTGAAAGGATACCAAAAATCGAACCACCATCAAACGAACCCTCAGCTTGCTATTCGAAAGTCGGGTGAATGCATGAATTAAATAAAAAATTTTTCTTTCAAAATCTCTAATATGAATTAGTCTTTTACTCAAAAACTATTGAACGCATTTCCATTACTTGAACGTGGTAAAATAGCCCTAACAATACTTCAATAGTATAGTGTATATCGTGTCCAGCCTGTCCTTTTACTTGCACATCACAGGAGCTGATGGAGGCTACTGAAAGTGCCGAACTCGTCGCCAAATTTTGGGCCGCCTCAATTTAAATTGTTATCGACACGCTAAGAAGAAGATAGTGGGTTATATAAAGATATTGTGTCTTATAATGAATTTACGCGACCAAAACCGCGAGCGGAAGCCCGTTGGAAAAACTTACAATTTCGTCTTAATGATTTTAGTAATTATGTAAATGATTGTCATAAAATTTAAGTTTAATTTATTAATTCAATTTATTAACTGCCTCCGTGGTCGAGTGGTTTAGGCGTTGCCTTGTGACCCGGTGGTCGTGGGTTCGATACCCACGGGAAGCATACTTTGTGAAGTTGTTTCCAGTTTGGTTAGGACATTGCAGGCTTGAATCACCTGATTGTCTGATAAAAAAAATGGTTCCGTGCTTCGGAAGGCACGTATAAGCCGGTGGTCCCGGCCGCCAAATGGCGGTCGTTAAACCATGTCAGAGGCCCTTACGGCGGTTTAGAAATTCTGACACTAGGGTGTGTGGGGTCGTTAGACCTTACTGCCCACACGATAAGAAGATTCAATTTATTAAATTTAATACGAAACTAATAACAAAATTCACTTATATGCAAAATGCAATTAATTATTAAATTGCAACAAACAACTATAATAAAAATTAGGGTACAATATTGGAAATAGCAGTCGACCAAATGTGCGTAATAGGGCAAACATTTTAATTCAAAATCAATGCCACCTACCTACTGAAATGATCGAACATACCTCTAGGTTCAAAGGGCGTAAAGCACACTTTAAGTTAGTGTTGGGTAGTGTTTTTACGTAAAGGGCATATATATTACACTTTAGATGTTACCTAAAATGTGCTTTACACCCTTTGAGCCCAGAGGTTTCGAATTACTTTATATTATTATGGCTATTGAAGTAGGTGGTATAATGCTGGCCTTCTGGGCTCTATTACGGAACTCCGAGACATGTAATATACAATTAAATGGAGAATATCAGTGATTATATTATATTCTTTGTGTCGGAAGTATTTCTCGGAAGTGTCTTGTTTCGTCATGGAGTAAATAATTGCCATCGATCGTCTGTATTCTGCGGTACGCGCCTTAATCGTTAATCTAAATAGGTCTAGTCAGGATGACCAGTCTATATAACTTGAAACCACTATATCAACTAGAAGTAAACGCTGAGGCCCTGCCTGTTATCATCAATCACATTAAATAAAACTTTGTAACTAATGTCTATGAGATATAATAATTGTGTTCTTTGGATTACTGACCCGGTCCGATTATAAGAATAATGTTGTAAATTGCTACAGTAAAATGTACATTTAACTAACATGCAAGCATGCTTTAAAGTTGAACATAATATAAAATAAACAAACTGCGTCCGGTAGTCACAATATGCGACTTGCCAGCGCGGGACATTCTCAGCGTGTTATTATAGCTCCGAATTGTACTTAGGCGATTTCTTTTTAATTATGTATGGATATGTATGACATGCAAATACTAAACTTTGTAATAAATAAACATATTATGCTAAATGCGCCGATTGTAAGCATTACCTAACCAATACAAGATTATCTAATTACAATTATTGTGCTTTTTTGGGATAAGCTCCACAAGATATTAAAGCTTTCTTAACGAGGGGCTTGTAAACAAAAGACCACGGCACAAATAGTATGAATCCTGAGAAGTATAAACTAGCATAGACAGTCCACCATTTTGAGAAGCTCTTCACATCGAAGGGCGCCAGACTCCAGCCCATGAATACTATCGTGTATGATTTAAGTATAATGTAGAGGAGGTACTTGATGATAGCGTTGTTCCACATCTTATGGTAGAATTCAGTTTTGAGTAGCATTGATTCTAGATCTTTCTCCATAACCATTATGAGGAATTCGTTCAGGAAGGTCATGTAGTAGCCGGACTGCGTGCCGTGCCATACCGCGAGGAAGCCCAGCGTGATGAGCTGGCTGAGGTTGCGGTTCCCGAGGAAGCGCAGGCGCTTGTACACGTACTCGGCGGCGAAGTGGTTGGTGTTGCAGTTGAAGCTGTCGATGTAGTGCTGGAAGCGCGTGGCGCTCTCGAAGCGGAGCAGCTTGATGTTGTTGCAGCCGTCCCACAGGCTCACGGCCGAGTCACCAGCCGTGCGCGTGCCGTTGTACGAAAGACCGAATCGGATGCAAGCCGCTGGAACCAACGATAGTCAACATCAAAGATCATTCGTTGAAATCATTTGAAATATCATTTTTCGGAAGCCAAAAGTTGCAACCGGCAGCACCCTAATGCCTGCTTGCTCTTTTTAAGTGGGGAGACGACGAAGAAGCGGCCTAATTAACCAAACTACCTAATCACTCATCGTTAACGAACAAGAACTAAGAATTAAATCAATCGAGATTCAGCACAGTATTCAGGTGCTACATTGTGTAACAAAGAACCATTTTAATTTGAATAAACTAATTTATGAAAAGCAAACTGAAATCAGCGCACTGATTGGTATAGAAACATTAACAAATCGGTGCGACCATTGTCCATTCAATATATTACGAATTGTTTTGAAACTGGATTAAGAGGTCTTAAGGTGACGAATTGAAAACAATGTATTTATAATGAATGGAATAAAGTATATCATATCACTAACGCAGCCGCTCCATTCGGACCGAGCCCCACCCATCGAACCATGATTTGCTTTCACCATAGGCCCTTAAAAAATCTGTTACTAGCCAAACACGATTTTTCGTAAAATTGATTGCAATCGCATTTTGTTGCTGATTAGCAATTATTATGCAATGAATATCATGGTCATCCTATGAATGCATGATCATCAAACCATCCCAAATGTTGAAATATTTTGTAACAATACCAGTTTTAACGAGATGTGTGGAACATGATAAGAATAATATATGAATAATGATAGTGTGTTTACCTTCGGTAAGTAGCCAGCAGGAAATGTATTTGTAGAGCGCGAAATGAGCCCAAAGTCCGCAGTAGAAGTTGCGATACAATACAGAATTGTCCCAGAAATCGTCCGATAACATATATTTCATACTGAACACACTCACTGAAACAAAAGAAAAGAATTGAATTATCATCAAGTGGTTAGTATTCATTTATCATGTAGGTAGGTTCTTCCAGGCTATAAGGCCAGTTGAGAAAAACATGTACATATTCAGATATGCAAAATTAGCTCCATTTTCTGATTCTATATTTAGCAAGAACAAACAAAATTATGAAAATGTTGTTTACTGAATATGAAAGGGTATTCAATTCATAACATGGCCAAGCCTCGTATGTTTTGTTATGTTTTATTAAAAGAATTACCTCCAATTTGATAAGCCGCCAAGTAGAGTATTCCTTGAATCATCCTCTTCACAGCTTGTGCCTCATATACAGCAGCATCCCTTTCTAATGGGAATTTATCGGAAATAAAATCTTTGTAGCGCCTGAAAGAGAATATGGGTCCGACAAGGAAACACGCCGGGAAGTAAACGAATCCGAACAGTTCCAGCAATGTTGGCTGACTCTCCAGAGCCGTCAGTTTATTGTTCGCGGACAGTTCCTCTCCCTTCAGCTTCTTCTGGCCATCCCACAGGTCGAAGGACAGCGCGATGAGCTTGAGCGTGAGCACGCAGTGCGGCATCGTCCACGTGATGTCGTAGTCCTCCGACTCGGTCACCACGTAGCCCGCCAGCAGGTACGTTATGTTAAACGCAAACGTCACTATCGCGTTGTTTCTTCCAGCACCAAGGATTTTTGTGCTTAAATAAATTGCTATCGCAGGAATTGCATTATGGTACATTGAGATACCAAAATTGTAGAATGCCATGTCGACTCCGGTCAGGATGAAATAAAAGTTCCTGTATTGCACATGTTGCCTCACATATTTATGGTAGATGACCGCTAGCGGGTATCCCAGCACTATGGATATTAGCAGCTTCAGTGCCGGCTCCGTGGCGCCTATTATTGAGGATAGATAGGGCACTGGGCTCAGCCCAATGACGCCCAGCAAACTCAGCAGCAACCCAAACATTGTTCACCAATCTGTAAACAAAAACAAGCGTGTTCATTTTGTGATATGACAACACAAATGTTTGTGTTTGTGTTGAATTTGTTTTGTGTCAGTGACACTATTAAGTAGTTGATAACACTAGTCCACGACTCTAAATCTGAGAAACATTAACCCACATGTTTCGCAGATTTACGCACGATAGATACAAATAAAAAAAACAATATTTAATAAGCAGAAATGCTATGCTTATGAGGTCAGTTTTATGACAAGCATGCAATGTGCTTGTCGTTATTCTCAAAATCCTAGTGCTAAAAAGACGGAAGTTTCGGTGGACATACGTACACGCAAGAAGCAAAACAACATAATTGAATGAAAAGAATGACCTAACATTGACATTCAACTAGCGACCTGATCACCTGACATCCTGCCAGAGTGCCAGGTCACTCAGGAATTTTATTGAACGCATCAAAGCGGAAGGAAGCCAATCATCGCGAATCTGCGCTGTCCAGGCAATTGCGAGCCTTCCTCACGTTCAAAACTAGACTAGTTTTTAACATAATAAGAAATGCCGTCGGCTTAGGCAGCGGTGTACACCCATATCTCACCAGTAATATTTATGTTTACATGGCACTTGAAACACTGGAGAAATAGGGACCGAGCATACTGGCCGACAACAAAATTATACATGCACTAGCACTTTGCCCACGGCTTCGCCCGCGTGGATGTCGGTTCAACTACAAAAGTACGATTTTCCATACAAACTTTCATCCCCCTTTTCACCCCCTTAAAGGTTAAATTTCCAAAAACCCCTTCTTAGTGCTCCCCTACATTATAATAGGAAGCCGTGTGCAAAATTTCACATTCCTAGCCCCAGTAGTTTCGGCTGTACGTTGTTAAGTCAGTCAGTCAGTTCTCCTTTTATTTAGATAGATAAAGGGGTTTGAACTTTTTTGTATGGGAGCTGGCATATCGACCCACCGTCATTTTGTTTTTTTTTTTTTACAAAATCGCGGCCAACGATGAAAGTGGTATATTCGGATAGAGGAAATATGGACAATCAAAAAATGTCCAGTAACACGGTACCCCAAAGTGTCACGTTACCGAGGTATATGAAGGTAAAGATGTGGACATAATAATATGAGTATCAATGGTTTTGATTTTAGCCTCAATTTAATAATAGGAATCAAATACATAAAAAACAACTTGGCAACGCAGGCCACCGCTGGTAATTAAATTCAAGGACGAGTAGAGTTGAACTATTGCCCCTAATAATTATATAAACATCTTTCTTTTAGTCTATTCAAAGGTTGAGATAGCCTTGTGCGATAAAACTAGCCATTCGACACTAGGTTGCAATATTTTTGTGTGTGGGTGTACCCACAATGTTTTTGTTTTATTTAATAATTCACACAACAATTCACTAATTAATTTGTTTCAGCTAAAACCAATAAAATATCAAAATCAAAACAGTAACTACACACAATGTGAGTAATGTGACACAATTTCATAGTTATCTATGTAGATTCAATTTCACATAAAAAATAATGTAAATCCATTGTTTATCTTTATCTAAGCGACAAGCGTCCACAGTTTAACGAAATAGCTATTGTTGCTATACGAACTACAATCAAATCAATACTTTTAAAATACTATTTTTTAGTTCTACAAACCACTCTTTCAGTCGAAAAGATCGCTGTCTCTACTGTAAAATGATAACAGCGATATCAACACGAATTGACGATAACCAAAGCTGTTTATGATCCTTATCAGATGAGTAACAAGATGTTGCTTGAGTAAATGTACCAATCGAGCGAGCTGCATCGATTAACCAGATCGTATGATAGAATTCTTATCACTAAACGATTAAAGCTGAGAACTATCTTATGTATTCCCCACAAAATTAACCTGACAAATGGCGTATGAGCCGACGATAAATTGTGAAAGTACTGAGTACTGTGTAGTTTTTTTTGAAGTGAAAACTTCTTTAGCGGCGTTGAGCACTTTGGGAAATTGTTCTGTGATGGGTATAAAATCTTAAACTCGCGTCAGGACAAGTGACCACGTGACCCTGATCGAAAATTCGTCAGGACACGTGACCACGTGACCCTGATTGAAAAAGCGTAAGACGGATGGAGAGTAGACAGCTATCCCCTCTCTACGGCGCGGCGAAAATGTATGCCTGGGCCTACTGTTTCGTTTAGGCAGCGCAGGGCGCTTAATAATAAAAATAATTATTATTAATAATAATATAATTAATAATAATAATAATAAAATTATTAATAATAATAATATAATTAATAATAATAATAATATAATTAATAATAATAATAATATAATTAATAATAATAATTAATAATAATAATAATAATTAATAATAATAATAATGATGACAGCTGTCAAAATTGAAACAGCTATATCTCGGAAACTATCGACCTTAGACTAGTTGTGTGTAGGGACAATTGATAGGTCTCAATGATATCTACATTTCGGATGACAGCTGTCAAAATTGAAACGGCTATATCTCGGAAACTATCGACCTTAGACTAGTTGTGTGTAGGGACAAGTGATAGGTCTCAATGAGATCTACATTTCAGATGACAGCTGTCAAAATTGAAACGGCTATATCTCGGAAACTATCGACCTTAGACTAGTTGTGTGTAGGGACAAGTGATAGGTCTCAATGAGATCTACATTTCGGATGACAGCTGTCAAAATTGAAACAGCTATATCTCGGAAACTATCGACCTTAGACTAGTTGTGTGTAGGGACAAGTGATAGGTCTCAATGAGATCTACATTTCGGATGACAGCTGTCAAAATTGAAACGGCTATATCTCGGAAACTATCGACCTAAGACTAGTTGTGTGTAGGGACAAGTGATAGGTCTCAATGAGATCTACATTTCAGATGACAGCTGTCAAAATTGAAACGGCTATATCTCGGAAACTATCGACCTTAGACTAGTTGTGTGTAGGGACAAGTGATAGGTCTCAATGAGATCTACATTTCGGATGACAGCTGTCAAAATTGAAACAGCTATATCTCGGAAACTATCGACCTTAGACTAGTTGTGTGTAGGGACAAGTGATAGATCTCAATGAGATCTACATTTCGGATGACAGCTGTCAAAATTGAAACGGCTATATCTCGGAAACTATCGATCTTAGACTAGTCGTGTGGGAGTTGGACATTTTGACCCTGAACGTTAACGATGTCGACTGTACAGTCAATAAAATACAAAAATAATTTATTTTGAACTAGACTGTACAATGTTTTTATGATGCTTAATCGGAGGCATGGGAAAAAATATTCCCGCTCCTCCTACCAATCGGAGTTCCGATCGGAGGACAGGGAAAGACAAAATAAATGGGTTAGCATAGTTATGGCGGAATAATTGAATTTTTAAATAATGAATTTGGTTTAACTATGTCGAATGATCGCAATCTTAGCACAACGAAATACAAAACTACTATTGATGCGGTCTTTATTAGACATTTAAATAGGTTCGAATCAAAACTGTTCGTTTCTTACTTCAGCTACCATAAACCTATCGTATCAGTTTTAGAGATTGGCGATGATAGTTCTGGTAATGATGATGGTGAAAAAGTCGTTGAAATTATGGATGAAAGTTGATTTTTCGGAGAGATAAACTTTTTAATGTAAAATAATTGTAATAGTTTTAAAGTGTTAAATTTTTAATGTAATATAAATTGTCATGTTTGTGTACGATAGCGCAATAAATGAATATTGTATTCTACCACATAAATGATAGTACTTTTATACTGATAAAGCAATTGGTGCAAAATTATTCCCTAACCATTCCAAAATATCAAACATGCTCAACGTTAATAATCAAGTTTTCACTTCTGCCGGCACTCCCGGAGTGCAACCCGTCTTTTTTTTTGTTTGCTTAAGTTAAGATTTCGTATTTTACACAATGGCATGACTAGTTTGCTTATGTTAAGATTTCGTATTTTACACAATGGCATGACTAATTGCATTAGACGTACGTACTTGTCTTACTACGATGATAACTAATGCGTGGTTACGTCCTAGTGGCGCGATTTTGTTCATTCTTATGTATTATCTAAGGGATCTTTGTACCGACAACACGTCGTAATGAATATTTATGAGTCACACTAAGATTATAATAACGTCAACTTTAGTAGGTATGTTCGTTGTTGTTTTTAACAAAGTAGCTATATTTGACCGTGCAATTATTTGTTACGAGACTACAACTTTCCAAGAACGTTGTTATGTTATCTCTTAGGCATGTTAAGAGTTATTGAGTATAATCTAGGACTAAATAAGAGCCATGCATAGGCAAGAGCATACCTGGCAACGCCTGCCAAATTACATACAAGCATTTTTTTTTAAACAGTAAACCTTTTTTTGTAATATTGGAACCATAAATAAATTGAACTAATTCCAATCTATACTTCTACACTAATACAAGCTGAACCCGCGCATGCGTTGCAATGCGTTTTTCCTACCTACCTATCTACTACCCTACCTACTACCCTACCAATTAAAAAAAAAAGTAAAGTTTGTGTATTTGTTAAATTGTAAGGGGTAATCTCGGTCCGGCCCTGGTGCAAGCCATGGTCCGGGGCGAGGAGGAATGGGACGCCGTCGCCTCCTTCTGCGAAGCAGTGATGCTAGCGAAGGAGGTGGCGGAACGAGAGAGGGAGAGAACCTCTCAACGTCCCAGCCGCCGCGGAAGGCGCGGAAGGCGCTCCGGGCGTCGGGGGCCACGTGATGGCTTCCGGCCACCGTAGACGCGGGCCTGTGGACGGTGAGTAATGGGCTAGCTCGCCGTCCGGCCGTCGTCATGACGGCAACAGACCGTGTCGGCGGCGCGTTCGTGTTCCACGCACGCCTCAAAGAGATGTCAGCAAGGAGGGGCCCGCAAGGGCCGACGCCCGTCGGGGCCGCGGATTTTTGTACTAGATTACGTGGCCTCGGCGCAAGGGCAAAGAAGGAACATGGGTTCGGTTTTTAGTCAGTAGAAGTCTGACACTCCCCTTCGCTCTGCCCAAGAGCGGGGGGGGGGGGGTCATTCGATGATTTTCCACCCAACAAAAAAAAAAAAAAGGGGTAATCTCGGGATCTACTGAACCGATTAAAAAAAATCTTTCACCAATAGAAAGCCACATTATTGCTGAGTGTCATAGGCTACTTTTTGTCCCTGTATTCCCACGGGAACGGGATCTACGCGGGTGAAGCCGCGGGACGTCCGCTAGTATGCAATAATTTTGCAATGTTTCCGTTTATGCATTCAATATCACATTTTTTTTTTTGTTACAAAAGTTACAAAAATCACTAATAAAAATTGGTTTTGAGATCATGTTGAGTTATTCTATAAAATATAAATAGCATGTTGCTGAAACATCTTAACACAGTTTATTGTTGTGGTTTAAATCAATATTACGCAGTGAATACTGACTATAGTGTCTATATTGCATCTGGGAAGCGATGAGCACGCAATTACAAAACATTAGTAAACGAACAATGGAACGTAGTTCAACTGATCTTGTACTGTACTGCTAAATGTTTTACTATTGTGTTCTCAGTTTACAATGGTATTTCCTATTTCTTATTTAAATAATTATGTTTCTCATATACCTACCCAATTTGTTATGAATGGAAATTGTATAGTTATTCACGTGATTATATCGGATAAGATAAAGTATATCAATTATAAATCGCATTACATCGCGAAAAGTGGAAGGAGGGCAGGAAGGCCTTTGCCCTCTAGTGGGACAATACAGGCTTATAAAAAAAATAATAATATAGATGTTGTCGCGGTGGACAAGGGCCTCATCGCTCTCCTTGGCTAAAGAGAACTGGCGCAAACCTGTAGGGCTTGAAACTAACGACCGCATGGAGGTATGGCAAAGTAAGGAGCTTCACAGACGCTTTTTCGGGCCCTACACGGGCCCGATGTAGACTTCCTAGCATCTGTAGCCTGGCTACGATCCGGGGAACTCTTCGGAGAAACCCGAAGGTTTTGTCTGTGCAGTTATGGATGAAGTTATAATGACGAATAACTACCGGAGATTTATTGTGAAGGACGGCACGGTTGACATTATGTCGGGAATGCCACCGTCCGGGCAAATCAATCCGTCACATTATCTCCAGATGTTCTCGTCTGGCTAACGGAGAGTACTTGCATAGACACAAACTTGTAGCCAGGATTATCCACCAGCAACTTGCTCTAAAATACAGCCTTGTAGAATCGGAAGTGCCGTACTACAGGTATGTGCCCGACCCAGTTCCCGAAAATGGCAGTATCACATTGTACTGGGATCAATCCATCATCACTAACAGGACTATTGTAGCCAATAAGCCTGATATAGTGGTGGTGGATCGATCAGAGCGGCGTGCAATGATTGTTGACATAACGGTCCCGCATGACGAGAACCTCGTGAAAGCTGAGAAAGATAAACAAATCAAATATCTTGACTTGGCTCGCGAGGTTGTCGACTTATCGATATGTGGGGTGTGGACTCAGCGATCATTGTGCCGATAGTCGTTACAGCCAATGGCTTAATTGCCAAGAGCCTTGACCAACATCTGAGGAGGCTCTCGTTAGGCAGCTGGATCAAGGGCTTGATGCATGAGAGCGGTACTCCTGGACACGGCTCGTATTTTTACCCGACTGCCCAAAAGCCGTTTCTCTGTTCCCTCATAACTCCTAAACAGATGAAGGGATTTTTTTTATACTTTTAATTTTTTTTTTTTATTGTTTGTATAAGAATTATTTGAAACTGTATTTTTGTTTAAAAATAAATAAAGGGAATAATAATATCAATTAGTACCTGGGCATTTCTCCACTAACTGGAAAATCGTCCATACAAGACTGTCCTAAGCAAACCGTGACAGGGGACTGTTTTTCTCTACTTTTGTACAGAAAAACAGGCCCCTTATAATAAAAAATACTTGTTTTTAACAAGGATTTTGTTTGTTAAAGTAATTAGTCTTTATTTTTCTTTGTAATTCGTAATATATATATTTTTTTTCATTTTAAAAAATGACAGGGGACTGTTCACCAGAGGACTGTTTTTTTTACATGAATACTTAATAAAACAAAATCATTTAAACATATCAGATTAACCAAACAGATGTGGCTACATCCTAGATAATCAATTCTTTTTAACAAATTTTCATAATTTTAACTCTTAAAATAGTATAAAATAAGCTAGCCAGGGGAATGTTTACGTAACGATCAAGATGTGTATAGTTCACCTACAGACGCTGTCGTAGCACTAAAAAAATGGCAGTTTCTCGCTTAGCTCCACAACCGCACAAAATTCACATCGATTACTTTCTGTATCACGATCTAAATGCATCACGCTAAAACAAAATTTAACTTCAGCGTGGTGTTCAACTTTTAACAGGGGTGATCGCGCCAGGACTCAGCCGAACCTTATCTCGGGCCCATGGGAGACAGGTCTCAGAACAGCCGCCGTCCTAACGTGATCAAATAGACGCGATACGCGCCTCCGAACAATATTACAATTTCTGAACTTAAAGCTACCCTTACCTCATTTCTTCGAGCCGGTCTCACTTCCTTGACCCCTCGCAAGTTGTGTAACTGTGTATGTGTATAATGAGTGTATATGACCTTGCGATGGTTTGCTGGTAGTTCCGGACGATTCTTCCACGTCGCTGCAAGCCACACCGTTAACGCGAGCCACCACACTCACTCCGTATTAGTCTAACCACAAAAGCCTCGGTGCTTTCCCAATAGCACTCCCGTGACAAGGCAAACCAATGATATTATCAATAACCCGTTCGACATTCACAGCGTCGCTAACCGTACTGCTTAACTAGTATAATTGGGTGCCGCGAAATGACTCCACAAGTCGATTTAATCAATGCGCGTGCGCTTTCACCCGTTCTCCGATGGCTACTATAATATTCGTTCGACGCCCAGCGCGACTCAATACGAACTACTATTCACGCCGAGCCCAGCGCTCGACCTCTACCTCCGCCCCTTCGCCTCTGTCGCACCGAGGCGGAGAAAATCAAAAATCTGAAGGTAGATTATAAACAATCACCCCCCCCGGACCGACCCGTTGTCGGTCCGCTCAAACTCCCGGGAGTCGAGATAAAGTTGAAACTGCCCGTCTAAGGATCGAGTCCCTCACCTGGACGTCTGCGATCCTTGGAAACCCATCCTTGCCCGTAATCAGGTTAACAATGCGCCCCCGTCGCCAACACAACGGTGATAGGTTAGCATCCTTAACCAGAACGAGGTCTCCAACGCAGGGTGGGGTCGTCCTGTCCGTCCACTTAACGCGTTGCTGTAGAATATGCAAATACTCCAGCGACCATCGCTTCCAAAAATTTTGGCTCATTTGCCGTAACATCTGATACCGTGACAACCGGTACAACTTGACATCAGTATACGGATATTCCGGCAAGGCGTTAAGTGGTTGGCCAATCAAAAAATGACCTGGGGTCATGGCCTCAAGGTCATTCGGGTCAGCGCTCAACGGGCACAAAGGTCGCGAGTTTAAGACCGCCTCAATTCTGCAAAACACCGTTGACAACTCCTCAAAGGTGAGAATCGTTGAGCCGATGACCCGATACAAGTGAGTCTTGGAAGACTTGACTACTGCCTCGAAAATTCCACCCCAGTGGGGGCATCCAGGTGGACTAAAATACCACGAAATGCCCCGACTGGCGAGGCCCGTGCCAATCTCTCGCTCATTCTGACTTAAAAACAATACAATTTCCTTTAAGCACCGGTCGGCGCCCTTGAAGTTGGTACCACAGTCCGACCGAATCAGTGACGGTACTCCCCGTCTAGAAACAAATCGATCTAACGCCGCCAGAAAGGCCTCCGTAGAGAGATCGGCCACCAATTCCAAATGAACGGCCTTGGTCGCCAGACACACGAAGACACACAGATATGCCTTAACCGACTTCGCGTTGCGAAGGTGCGATGTCTTGACCATGAAAGGCCCCGCGAAATCTGTCCCTACGCCAGCAAATGGCCGAGCCTCCGTGACTCGATCGGCCGGGAGATCTCCCATTTGTGGCTGCATTGTGGCTGCCTTGAGTCGGTAACAAGGCAAGCAACGAAACACAACGCTCCGTATGATTCTGCGGGCCGATAAAATCCAAAATTCACGCTGCAAAATGCCCAGAAGGGTGTTACAGCCTGCGTGTGAATTCTTGGTGTGACGGTCCCTAACCAACAACTCCTGAATGAAGCACTTTCCCATGAACGTGACCGGCGCGATCCAACCGGTTGGATCGAACGTTCGTGCGATAGTCGAAAGGACCGATCGCGTGGTCCAGGTCTTCGACAGCAACTCGGCCTCACAACTGTATGTGAAGGCATCCTGACTCGGTCGATACTGGACCCCTAAAATGGCCAACGCATGAAGATTCTCCGAATCCTCAAACAAATGCGGGTCTTGTTGATACTCAGTTGGCAGTCCTGCCAGTACCTCTGGGCAGTTCGACAGCCATTTCCTGAGTTCATAGCCACCGGAGGCCATGAGCGCCACCAATTCATCCCTTAAGATGAGCGCCTGCTCAATACTGTCTGAGCCCGTACAAATGTCGTCTACATAGACGTCCCTATCAATGACAGCAGCCGCGCGGGGAAAGCGGAGCCGTTCTTGATCAGCCAGTTCTCGTAGCGTACGCATGGCTACATATGGGCTGGGCTTTAATCCGTACGTGTTTGTGTTGAGCTCGTACGTGACCATCGGTTCTTCTGGGCTCTCTCGCCACAATATCAGCTGGAACCGACGGTCGTCTGGATGAATCTCAGTTTGACGAAACATCATCCGTACGTCCGTAACGAAGACAACCTGGTGTCTCCTGAAGTCCGTGAGAATGTCTGCAATGTCTCTGGTCAGCTTAGGACCAGCATGGAGACATTGATTCAGGGACACCCCGCTAGACGTCTCCGCGCTCCCGTCGAACACGACCCTAATCTTTGAGTCAGGTGTCTTCAAAACAGCATGATGAGGCAACACATAATGCTCCTCATGACGATAGTCAACCCTGGACACCGACATGTGACCCAACGTCAGGTATTCGCGCATGAACTCCACATACTTCTGTCGGAAGTTGGAGTCCCGCTTCATGCGCCTTTCCATTGCCACTAACCGCTTTTCTGCCAGACTCCATGAGCTCCCCAGCGGAGGTCGAGTTGACAGAAATGGCAACCTTGTCATAAATCTACCCGATGGGAGGCGCACCGTGTTAAATCGATAGAATGTTTCGCACTCCTCATCACGTGGGTTATTTCTAAGAGCGGTGGGTGGCTCTTCCGTTGCCCAGAACCGTTGCAGGACGTCGGATAACACGCTGCCATAATATATGGAGCTATAATCCGTTGAGTGCTGTGGTTCCCGTACTGGGCCCAATAACGCGTAACCACCTGCGGTACGCATGGCCACAACCCCGTTTGGTTGCAGCTCCCGTTTGCCGCTTCGGAGCAGCTTCCCGAGGACGTCAGACCCAAGCAAGACGTCCACCCGTCCGGGGATCGCGAAGTGGGGATCGGCTAACTCCAATCCATTGGTCAACCCTTTTACCGCAGACGGTAACCGAGTCTGAGGGAGGACCCCAACCACTTCGTCCAAAACGATCGCCGTGGCATTCACCCGCGTGACCGATGCCGTGTCACCCATCTCGAACAGGAATGTCGTCTGACCCCTGAGGTGAGGCACCCGATTGCCACCTATACCTACGGCGCCATCCCGTGATGGCTCTAATGTAAGGCCCAGCCTTTTCACTAAACAGCTGGACACAATACAACCTTGTGCCCCTGAATCTAACAGTGCTCGCACGTGCACCGGCTGTCCGTCAGTACCCCTGACAGTAATCCTAGCCGTCGGTAATAATACCGTTACTGTCGGGGTGGGCACCACTGACGAACAGGCTGCTAGTTGCTAATAGGAGGCACCTCCCTCCTCCCCTGCCGGAGGGGGAGTAAATACTGTCCCAGTATACGGGTCCCAACCCGGGTAGTAACCCTCCCGACCCATCGGTGACATCCGTGCCGGTCGGAAGTAGCCTACTGGCATCCTTCCGAACGGTGGCGGGCGCGCCGTCAGCCGAGGGCGTTCTGCGAGAGGCGGGGAGAAGCGACTACTCGGGGGTGGCAACATGCCCCCCAACGCATTCGAGTACGCCGCGTAACCCGTCTGTACTACCTCCGGGCCCCTGCCCGAGTCTCGGTGCCTATCCCCCCCCCGCGGGGAAGACGACGGTATCGGGTTGTGCTCTGGATCAGCCCTTGGCCCACCCCCCCGAGGGGGCGGCGACCGCTGATTCCTGGCCGACCCACCCCCCCTAGGGGGGGGTGACCGACCACCCGAATCTGGCTTAGGAGAGGGGGGGTGACCTCCCGGCGAGGCTCCGTGCACCTCCCTACTCTCCGCCAGGCATAGCAACTCGTGATGGGCTCCTCCGCAGGTTCCACAGTTAGTGGTCCTGTGGCACTCACGTACAAAGTGAGTCCCCAAGCAGCGGAAGCACAAATAGCGCTGCTTGACCACCCCTCTTCGTCTATGCACCCGCTGCGCCTTAAAGTCCGCGCATGCGGCGAGACCGTGCCCTTCCTTCCGACAGAAGGCGCACACTTCCGATTGGAGGGCGTGGTATTTCTTCCCCCCCCGACGGGGCTCAACCGGCTTGGGCCCGCTCGTACGTCGGGTTGACGGAGGAGGGTGCGACGTGGATGCCCCTTGGCAATCCGCCCGCCGGCACTCGCCTTCTAAAAACGCTCTCAAGTCATCGTAACTTGGGAGGTGGTCCGTCGATTCGCCACCATGTGACTGCTCAAAGCGCGCCACCACGTCGATCGGCAACTTCCGTAAAACCCTATTGACGATGATATATTTATTGTCCCCTAACGACAACTTAAGTCGATCTAACGTGTTCACCGCAACCGTGACCGGATTAAGGATTTTCGACCTTATTTCGTACACGTTAGACACCTTCGGGATTTCAAAAATCTTATCAATGAGGCCATCAACTATTAATCGCCGATTATCATATCGGTCGATTAATAGGCCCCATGCCGTCTCATAACTGGCGTCCGTAATCTCCAGGTGGGTCAAGATGTCGTGCGGCTCACCGTTAAGCCTACCCATTAATTGAGCCATCTTGTACGCGGGCGAGAGATCTGTACGCGAATGCACGACACTATTAAAAATATCGCGGAATCGCGGCCAATCGGCATACTCGCCGCTAAACTCGGGTACATGTACTGGTGGCAACGGCGCCTGAATCCCTACGCCTGCTGGCCGACATGAATCCCTGACGTCACCCTTGCGCGATCGCTCAATGTCGGCCGCCGCCTGGATTATGCTCATGGACATTTCCCCACACTGGTCCACATTGCCCCGTACCACCTGAGCATCCTTGTCCACCGACGACAGATCCGTCGATTCGAGACATGCTAAATACTCAGCGTGACACTTTAACACGGCGTCATATCGTTCGTCAACTTGCCGAGCGCGTGACAATAACGCATCTTCACGATCGGTGCGACCTACCAACGTAACAACCGATGAAAACCATCTCAATTCAGCTTCGATTCTGGCTGCGATAGTTTTCGTTACTGACGGAGCCATAGTACCAACTTCAATACGCGATTATGCAATAATAAATAACAATAACCAAAAAAAATAACAATTATTGTATCCGGAATTAACAATAATAATATATTCGTTGAGTGAATAAATCTACGACGCTATGCCAACTCTTGAACTTATTCCTCTACGTGCTCTAGAGGTTATTCCTCTATGTCTCAAATGTTGACAATCATAACACGATTTGTGATGAGGTTATATTTGTGCGTAACCGAACGTAAATAACAAATTATTTTATCAACGAATATTCACATTCCATTTATGTACTTATTATTAATAGTTCCAAACTCAACTTGAGGTGTACACTGGTATGTAGGTCAATGTACTACTACCTACAAGTTGAATTTGTACATGAACACAATTTTTACAAAGTAAATTGGTACCAAGTACCTACTAATTTTTACAAAGTGGGTATAACCACGCTCTGCTACCAGATTTTGATCGCGCCAGAACTCAGCCGAACCTTATCTCGGGCCCATGGGAGACAGGTCTCAGAACAGCCGCCGTCCTAACGTGATCAAATAGACGCGATACGCGCCTCCGAACAATATTACAATTTCTGAACTTAAAGCTACCCTTACCTCATTTCTTCGAGCCGGTCTCACTTCCTTGACCCCTCGCAAGTTGTGTAACTGTGTATGTGTATAATGAGTGTATATGACCTTGCGATGGTTTGCTGGTAGTTCCGGACGATTCTTCCACGTCGCTGCAAGCCACACCGTTAACGCGAGCCACCACACTCACTCCGTATTAGTCTAACCACAAAAGCCTCGGTGCTTTCCCAATAGCACTCCCGTGACAAGGCAAACCAATGATATTATCAATAACCCGTTCGACATTCACAGCGTCGCTAACCGTACTGCTTAACTAGTATAATTGGGTGCCGCGAAATGACTCCACAAGTCGATTTAATCAATGCGCGTGCGCTTTCACCCGTTCTCCGATGGCTACTATAATATTCGTTCGACGCCCAGCGCGACTCAATACGAACTACTATTCACGCCGAGCCCAGCGCTCGACCTCTACCTCCGCCCCTTCGCCTCTGTCGCACCGAGGCGGAGAAAATCAAAAATCTGAAGGTAGATTATAAACACTCAACAGATTATAAACTACTTTTGTACAGAAAAACAGGCCCCTTATAATAAAAAATACTTGTTTTTAACAAGGATTTTGTTTGTTAAAGTAATTAGTCTTTATTTTTCTTTGTAATTCGTAATATATATATTTTTTTTCATTTTAAAAAATGACAGGGGACTGTTCACCAGAGGACTGTTTTTTTTACATGAATACTTAATAAAACAAAATCATTTAAACATATCAGATTAACCAAACAGATGTGGCTACATCCTAGATAATCAATTCTTTTTAACAAATTTTCATAATTTTAACTCTTAAAATAGTATAAAATAAGCTAGCCAGGGGAATGTTTACGTAACGATCAAGATGTGTATAGTTCACCTACAGACGCTGTCGTAGCACTAAAAAAATGGCAGTTTCTCGCTTAGCTCCACAACCGCACAAAATTCACATCGATTACTTTCTGTATCACGATCTAAATGCATCACGCTAAAACAAAATTTAACTTCAGCGTGGTGTTCAACTTTTAACAGGGGACTGTTTCAATAATTTGAGGACAGCATTTGCACATAGATATTTTGATTTAATTTCAATCGTAAAAATATAATTGCTATGTATTAGATGCTTACTGTTATGTGTAATGTATTTTTTTTTTTTTTTTTTTTTTAATATATTTATAATGCAATCTATCTGGCGATATTCAGCATTAGGTTGGTATTTGTAAGTCTTGTGCGAGATTGTTCACTAACAATATCGCTTCATCAATAAACAGTCTGCTCCTTCACATTAGCAGATCTTGTGGGTTTTTGCGTTTTAGCCTTCGTGGCGTTTGCACTTCCTTCAATAAATCCCTTGCAAGTACATTAGGGTGGTGTGTGATTCTGGTCTTGTATTTAGTCATCCTTTCTTTTATTTCTTCTTTGACTGTTTTAATGTTAAGGTCGTGGTGTAGTCTGTCATTGGTTATGTACCAAGGTGCGTTAGCTATCATGCGTAGCATTTTGGATTGAAATCTTTGCAGGATTTCTATGTTCGAGTTTGCCGCTGTACCCCATAGTTGCAGACCGTAGCACCATATGGGTTTAATTATGGTTTTATAAATGAGTAGCTTGTTTGTCATTGATAACTGAGACTTCTTGTTCAACATCCAGTACATTTTTCTGACCTGTTGTCCCAATGCTAGTCTTTTGGTGAAGATGTGCTTTCTCCATGTGAGTCTCTTGTCTAGGTACATTCCCAAATACTTTGCCTCATCGTTTTGGGGGACTTGAACTCCGTTTAATGTGACTGGAGGGCAAATGTCACGTCGAGTCGTGAATGTCACTTGGACCGATTTGGATTCATTCGCCTTGATACGCCAATCTTTAAGCCATTTTGCGATATTGTTAAGGCGCTGACAAGAGCCAAATAGGCTTGTATTGAACAATTTTTTAGCCAAATCTATACAGTTTGACACGGCGGAAAAAATATATGTTAATCTTGAACATATTTCTGATAATTTCGTTGTTTTCAAAACACGTTTTTGAAAAGTTTTCTCGATACAAAAAAATGGTAAACTAACCTCTTAAAATGATCTTCCAACAAAAATATCTGTATTCCTGATGAACGTACGTTGGTAAAATTTATAACAATAACGTATCATATTTAAATACAAAATTTGGTTGTTTTTAATTTTTGATTATTTAATAAATTATTATTTTATAATTAATCATTATATGGTTTGTAAGAAGTTCGAGCGTTGCGTCATCGCGCTCTCTTTCTTACGTATGCAATCCGACAGTGAGCGCTTAGGCGCGGTGCTAGACGGACGTATGTCACTTTGCGCCCCACTGACAGCTATCCGTTCATCTATAAATTATTATTGACCGCGTCACAATGTTAGTCCAGGATCCACGGTACATTTTTTCACTTGATTACTATCAAGCTAATTTTCCGTGAGCCAACATTACCCTATACGAAAACTCTCGATTGTGGTAGGTAATAGGGGCAGCAGGGATAAAATATATATTGATTATATATTATTATAATCATTTATTTGATGATTTTCAAAAATCTATTACTAACTATTTTATTTTTATCTGATGATTATTATCTAAATCCAACATGTATTGATAACGAGCTCATCAAAAATTACTACAAACCAGCTGTTTTTTAGGGGTCCGTAGCCGAATGGCAAAAAACGGAACCCTTATAGATTCGTCATGTCTGTTTGTCCGTCTGTCCACCCGTATGTCACAGCCACTTCATTCGGAAACTATTGAGACTACACAGTTGAAACTCTACAAGTATTCTGTGAACCGCTTTACGATTTTTATACAAAAATAAAAAAAGGATTTAGGGGGTCGCCCCATATGGAACTGAAACTATATTTTTTTTTTCATCAAACCTATACCTACGTGTGGGGTGTCTATAGACATTAGACAGGTCTTTAAAAATGACATTGAGGTTCCACAAACAATTTTTTCTCAAAGCCAATCGTTTGGAAGACAGACACTTCCAAATTTGTAAAATGGCGACCGGCCTCGCGGTCGCTTGCCTTCGGTATTGCCAACAATGACCAGCTTTTCAAGGCTGCTATCTCCTCTTTGCATTATGTGGCCGAAATAAGACAAAATACGCTGTAGGCAAACTGTTGACAATCGAGTCTTGATATCGAGTTGGTAAAGGATAGACACATTTGTGCGTTTGGCCGTCCATGGAATTCGGAGAATCCGCCTAAAACACCACATTTCGAATGTGTCTATCCTCTGTCTTACTCTTGTTTGGATTGTCCATGTCTTAACTTGTGGGGAAAAATGCTCCTTCCGAGAAGCCTGTGCCTGAAAAGGAACCGATGCAGGCTGATGATGGTTTCGTGACGGTGTTGAGGAGGAAGCGCCGTCAGCGAACCATCAAGAACCGCTGCGGCACGGCTCCATCGGAGCCCAATGTGCATATTCGTGCCGCAAAGCCGAACACTCCTTTGTACCTCTCCCGTCTACATTACACCACTACGACGGAGGACATCGTGGAGTACGTGCGCCAGAAGATCAAGTACGTGGCGAGAGTGCAGCTGCTCGCGCCGCAACGTCAACTTTAAGGCGTTTGTGGTGCGAGTACCGACATCAGACATGCTACCTGCACCTCGTCTTGGAAGAGGACTTTTGGCCGCAGGGGGTGGTGTTTCGACGCTTCCGCGGGCAAGTGCCACATGATCGCACAGTGACGTAGTGCAACTGTAGTGATACTAATATAGTTTTAAGGTTTTGTTTACTAACACAAGCTGTCAATTATATCGTATGTATGTTAGTCTGTAAGGTATTTATCTATGGGCCAAAGTAGCCTGAAAATAAATAAATATTATTATTATTATTATCAACTCTATGGAGGAAAATCAGGAAAACTAGTGCTCTGACCAAACGGGCCTTCGTTTTAAAACTTATACCACGTTTTTCCCAGATGTTCCGGGGGCGTAATATAGCATCTTTAGCCATGGCTATCCGCCGTTTTATTTCTGTGACGCAGCTACCTTCATTAATTATATTGGAGCCCAGTTATAGATGCCTTTTTTTTTTTTTTTTTTTTTGGTGGGTGGAAAATCATCGAATGACCCCCCCCGCTCTTGGGCAGAGCGAAGGGGAGTGTCAGACTTCTACTGACTAAAAACCGAACCCATGTTCCTTCTTTGCCCTTGCGCCGAGGCCACGTAATCTAGTACATAATACCGCGGCCCCGACGGGCGCCGCGGCCCCGACGGGCACAGTATAGATGCCTTAGATGTTATAGGCGCCCGATACCGTTAGGCGCTTTCCCGCACGATCTACCACCATAAGCTTGGTTTTCTGCCTATTTATTGCAAACCCTACTTTGCCACTTTCCACTTCCAATCTGTGCCGTATCTCTTTCATGTTGCCAAATGTTATAGCAAGGAGAACGGTGTCATCAGTGTACCTCAGATTGGAAATCCACTTTCCACCAACAGTAAACCCCTTGTCCCAGCCCTAAAGAGTCTTGAATGATATTACTCTTCATACATATTGAAGAGCAGAAGTGAGAGGATGCATCCCTGCCTAACGCATTTGAACAGTCGGTGTCTATTTTGACGAAAGAGCGGTTGTTGATGTGTAGGTAGAGGCATCGGACTATGTCAATAAGATGTTGAGGCGTTCCCATGTCTTTAAGAACCCCCCACAGCTTGCCCCACTCCACGCAATCAAATGCTTTGGTATAATCTATGAAACATATCAATACAGGGCTGTTAAATTCCCGGCTTTTCTCTATAATTTGGCGAACGTTCAGGATTTGTTCCCGCGTGTCTTTGCCTTTAACAAAACCTGCTTGCTCTTCTGGAATTTGTGGCTCCAGAAAGTGTATTAGCCTGTTGTTTATGATGTACAGGAATAGTTGATGGTGCGTGGAGTAAGTGCCAAACACTTAATATAATTTTTAGAATCTTGTAGGCAACTTGTAAAGAGTGGGTTTAATAGAAAATATCCAATCCCCAAAACCCAGTTAGTAAGTAATCATTTTTAATGACTTCGTTATCGATACATATTGGAAGGAAGGAAGGGGACTCTTTGATCAAACCATACATTTTGTAGGACAAATATTTTTTTCAAATAATTTAGATAATTATCATCAGATTTAACAAAAAAAACCCAGCTGATGATTCTCAAAAGTGTTTGTACTTAACACTTTTGAGAATCATCAAACCAACATATTTTATCCCTGCTACCCCTATTACTTACCACAATCGAGAATTAGAGAGTTTCGTGCAGGAAATTGTTGGGCGTCTCGCCGTCTCATCAAAATTAGCTTGATAGTAATCAAGTGCAAAAATGGACCGCGGATCCTGGACTATTTGTTTCTTACTTGGTAGTATGGCGCTAGGGTATCGGAAAAATTGTGGGCGTGTCCAAAAATACTGAAACATTAGAAGTCAATAGCTATTGTCATCGTCTTAAGGCTATTTTGGAGTTTTCGGGTGGCTTTTTCAGGGAGTTCGTCAGATGCCAGAACTGCTGTGTCATCAGCGAAAGTTCCTGTTACAGTGGCCTCGGAAATCGGCAGATCTGCAGTATACAGTAGATACAGGGGAGGACCCATTACACTGCCCTGCGGCACGCCTGCATGGATTGGACACAGTGTTGTGACTTCTTCACCATGTTTTACAAGGAAATGTCTGTTTTCTAAATATGACCTAATGTTGTAGTATTCGATCGGCACCGATTTTTTTATCTTAAACAGTAACCCATCATGCCATACGCGATCAAAGGCCTGTGAGATGTCTAAGAATGCAGCTGTGCAGTATTGTCTCCTTTCAAAGGCAGTGTTAATGTTGTTCACAAGCCTATGTACTTGTTCAATAGTACCATGTTGTTGCCTGAAGCCGAACTGGTGGTCTGGGATTAAGCTTCTTTCTTTTATGATTGGCGATAATCTGCTCAAGAATAGAATCTCCATTACCTTTGATGGTACTGGCAATAGGCTGATGGGCCTGTAGGATTTTACGTCTTCCGGGCTTTTACCCGGTTTAGGGACCATAATGATTTGAGCCACTTTCCATTGTCTGGGGACCGTTGATGTTCTCAATATGGCATTGTAGATGTATGTTAAGAAGCGCACACCCTCTTCTGGCAGCTCACTCATTGTTTTAGCGGTTATCAAATCGTATCCTGGCGCTTTGTTTTGTCCGAGTTTCCTAATTGCTTGCTTAACTTCACATATAGAGAAGCCACTTATTGGGAGGTCTAATTGATGTGTTTCATTAAGTATTCTCGACACCAATTCAGACTGAGTAGACCCCTGATCAGGGTTTGGCACAAACACATTTCTCAGATGGTCAGCAAATGCCTGTGCCTTATCTGAATCTTTTATAGCCCAGCTGTTGTCTGCTTTGCGTATGGGAGGCCGTGTTAGCATAGGGCGCTTGAGTTTGCTTGTCGCTTTCCATAGTGAGTAGTCGGTTGAGGCACTGGCATCTAGCTCTCTAAGGTATGCCTGCACATTTTGGTCTCGATTTGCACTCAGTAATTGGCGCAGTTGAGATATTAGTGAATTTAAGGCCGTTTTATCCGTTGGGTGACGAGTTTTCTGCCACAACTTCCGTGCCTTTCGTTTTTTTGCTACCAATTCTCTAATATTAGGCGGATAGCTTTGCGACTTGGGGACAGTTTTGAGAGTTTCAGGTGTAGCATGCCAAGCTGATTTTTGTATACAACTATTTAAATGCTCAACGGCTTCTTCTATGTCCTCGTTTGTTTTGAGTGGTAAATGTATATTTATTGAAGCGGCGATTGACTCTCTGAATCTATCCCAGTCTGTTTTTCTGCTATGTAGTCGGCATACGTCGGCAGTTAGGGTTATTTTTGCCTTCAACAGTATTTCGACTGGAGAATGATCGGACGAAAGTTCAGGCATTGATTTACACTCGAAGTATGTGCCAGCAATTCCCCTCACTATTGCGAAGTCTATTAGGTCTGGTGTCTTTCTTATATCGGTGGGCCAATAAGTAGGTTCACCAGATGAAATACAGCTAAGTTTCAACTGATCTAGTGCTCTCAGCAGCTGTCGGCCTTTCGGTGAGACTGTTCGTGAGCCCCAATATGTATGCTTGGCGTTATAGTCACCACCAGCAACGAATCGACCCCCCAAGGTATTGAAGAATTTCTCGTAGTCGTCTTGTTTTAAATTATGTTTAGGAGGGCTATACACAGCCGAAATTGTGAAGGGTCCAGCCCAGTCCTCAATTACTATGTTAGTCGCTTGTATTTCATTTGTACAATAATTTGCAGTTTCATGGTGTCTAATATTGTTTTTTATTAATATGGCGCTACCTCCGTGGGCAGTACCATCAGGATGCGTCGTATGGTATAATTTATAGGAATCAATTTTGAAATGACTTTTCTTGGTGAAGTGAGTTTCTGATATCAGGAGTACGTCAATCTTGTTTAGTTCAAGAAAAGTTTTCACCTCGAGGGTGTGTTGTGAGTTGTGACAGGCCATTGGCATTCCAAATAACCATTTTTATGGAGTCGAATTTGTCAGTTTAGTCGTGAGTGTTATAAGTAGGTTTGTCATATTTGTAAGTTGTTGTATCATTTGTTTTAACATTATTAATAAGTCCCCATTACTGTTACTATCGCTATTATCAGCTAGTGTGTTGAAGTTCTGGTTGTCTGCTTTGTTTGCTTCCTTGGTTAGTGCGTCTCTATATGTCTTTTGGCTTTGGTTTTGCGAGGGTCCACTTATATTTTCAGTTTTTTGTGTCTGATTTGGTCTATCATAATTGCGTTGATTCTTATTTATTTCTGGTTTTCCTGGTAGTTTGATTTTTTGTAGTTCTCTATATACTTGGCATCCCTTGTAATTAGCAGGGTATGTATTTGGATATTTTTTATTCAGTTATCAACAGCAAAAAAAGAAATATTTGTTACAAGATTTGTAATTCTGGAATAGGGACGCACCAGGGGACTGTTTTTTGAGGTGTTTGAGGTTCATTTTCTCAAATATTACATTATTAGATTGCTGAATACGCAGTTGCATTCCAAGAATACGTAATACTATGTCGTTATTGATACAATTAACTGAGAAATATTACGTTTCACAACGTAAAATTAGCTTGGGACAGTGATTTTCCAGTTAGTGGAGAAATGCCCACCTATATCAATAAAAAAATATTCCTTTTTATAAGTACATTGATTTCAAAGTTTAACATTGCACCTAGGCGAGGACGAAATCATTATAGATAACAATCACTTGTGACCTGATGAATCATATCCGACACCAATCAGCCTTGGCCGCATCCACTGTAATAGGCATAACAAGGCCAAGGATGAAATGACACAATTGCACATCCCTGATTTATGGGCTACGTGAAATAGCTACTGATAGCTTTATCACATGGCTTCGTAATTATGAGACTGCCATTAATGCATTAGCAGTGCCAAAATAATAGAAAGCTTACAACAATAGTTAATAGGTTGAATGACATTAATAAGTATAATAGTAATAAATGTGCTTAGTAAAATCAATCAAATACTGAGTAATAATCAAATGACTCCTCCCGCTCAAGGAGTGTCCTACACTCATAGGAAAATAATTTTATTTTGTATATTGTCGGTGTATTCTTTTTTTTTGTAGCTAATACTGTAGGTACGTAAGATAAACAATATTTTTTAATCTAGTTATAATATTTCTCATGTAGGTTAGTGCTTTTGTTCTTTTGGGAAATAAAGATATCTCAAACCCGATGTTCCTTCTTAGTCCTTTGTGTTCAGGGCTGTGGTATCTCATAAGAACCACTTGTAGCCCTAAGACACCCCGCAGCCCCGATAAAATAACCACTTGAGTAGATTATTGTTTACATAAATTGGATAAGCCAAGAGAATAAATTATTTGAAAAGCCCTACTTAAATCAAGCATACTAACTACTACTCACTACTTAATCATCTACCGCCTTATTCATAAAAATAGTTAAGAGTTGTTTAACTTAAGCTTGATTTATCTCGCATGCCGTCACTTTCATTTGAATATTATTGAAGTGAGACGGCATGCGAGATAAACCAAGCATAAGTTAAACAACTCTTAACTATTTTTATGAATAAGGTGGGTAGAAATCAGAGTAACAACCGCAAAATGTTTAAGATTTTAGATCTTGATCATAACTAACACTCAGTATATACATTGAAAAATAAAATAGCATGATGGCAAAACAGGATTAATTTTAAATTAGCACAGCAACAGCACAGCAAATTAAACAAAAAAAAAAGATGTAGGTACAGGGATTAAAGAACACGTTTTCAGTCCCTCTAATAAGAAATAGGAAACTTGATTACCAACCTTCACACAGCAGTGTTTGATGTGAAGAAAATTATCCCCAGAATAATATTATTGTACTTAATTTAAATGTGGAGAAAAATTTGTCTTATTTCTAACACTACCCTCTCGTTTTCAGTTAAGTTTAATATTAAATGTGGGTTGGTGGCTGTGCCTGTGTGTATTAGGAAAAAATACAAAAAATGACTAGTCATAGAAACAAATGGATTGTAACAAAGCAATAGTAAAAAAGTCTGATACTTAAATTTTGTAAACTTGTCAGAATTTTTTGTCGATCGCAGTTTATCATAGGCATGGAACACGTAACAGTAAGATCACGGTCACGCGAGTTTAACATTAGAACCTGAGATTAGAACGATATAATTATAGATTGTTAGAAAGTAAGGAAGGCGGGACACGATCAATAAACTAAAGCTAACACAAAGCCAAACAATTTATTATTAATAAAAATTTAGTAAAAAATACTTTCTTACCTACTTTCAACGCGTAGGGAAATCGAGCACCAACTTTATTCAAAATGTCTTGAAGAGGAAACAAATGCCGAAAAGGCATATCACATTACGTGCAATGTAGGTAGTAATCGGTGCAGACAAATAATATGAACGATGCAGCGAACGTGTCCAGATACGCAACCTTGCAGCATAACAATCAAAGAGCAGACCAAATCACCAAACTTATAGACGACTGCACAACACAACACAACTGACAGAATGACAGACAAAGTTTTTAAACTAGGAGTAATAACATAGAGAATATAGTTTAGGCGATTTTGTTAGTTTCAATAAAAAAATCAAAATAGATGGCCGCAACATTACAGGGGCCCGCAAGAGCCAACGCCTGCCGGGCCTGCGGGTTGTTTGGAAGATACCGCGGCCCCGGACACAAAGGGCTTAGAAGGAACATTGGAGAATTTAACCAATATAAAATTAAAATTCGTGATCGTAACACGTTTGCAGGGACAGAATGCCCTACACAATCTAAATCGAGAATCGCAACACCGTGTCTACTGCATAACACTTGTAGGTACGTCTCCACAACACTGCGCTAAGGCAGTTTTAAAGCTCAAAAAAATGTATTCACGATGTGAGATTCAAAACACCGACAGAGTTGCAAATCATTCTTTATGGTTGATGTTAGTCAGTGCTAGCAAAGAGTATATAACCCGGTTCATTAAAGAAAGGAATCTAAAATGGCGGTTTTTATCATGTCCTCACGCTCGCACACTATAGTGAGCGAGCGAGAGGACATGCCATGTGTTGCCATTTTAGATTCCTTTCTTTAATGAACCGGGTTATAATAATAGTATGGGAGAGTGCTAGGTTTTAAGTTAGTAAAAATATGATTTGCGGGTGTAAGACGTATGCAGTTACAGAATTATAATCATCAAAATCATCATTACAACCCTCCAAGTTTATGTAACTGTCAAGAATGAGTATTTCATCAAAAGGTCATTCTTGAGAGTTACTTGAACTGGCCTGCAAATCGCTAAAAACGTAAGAAAATTTGAATTTCGCGGGCTACCGTGAACATACACCTTAACGTCCGGCTATGCCGTCTCTATAGTTTATTCCTCTATTGTTTCAAAGGTGAGTAGAAATTAGTTGAAACCATAGATATATAATTCCGTAGATTGGGCTTGAGAGTGAATGAGAGCTCCCGCTTTAGCGGAACTTTGCTGTGTTAGAAAGAGAGAGAAACAGAGAGAGAAACAGGGCCAAAACACGTATTTGCTACCGGCCCATACCGGCCCCGGTAACTGTTTACGCGAGCGTTTCGGCAATTATTTAAGTGAACTACAGTGATAACCCGTGATTGAATTACCATAATACGATGGTTTCTTGTGCAGTACCAGGATGTGAATCTTCCAAAAAGAAAAATCCCCAGGATTACTCGTTTCACCAGTAAGTTTACAAGTTGTTTACATCGTTATTTCTGCAATAACAATGCACCTAATAAGCCGGCTTTAAGCAAAATATTATGAGAACATTATTTTATTTACGATCTAGATGAATTAGCATGCCTAAAACCGACGTATTTGAGAAATAACAAATAGAGAAATACGAAGGAGTTATAACCTCACTTTTTAGTGATGCGATGGCCTAATTTTTGTTGATATCGACAGCTAAGATAGCGTCTTACAAATGCATAGTCTTAGAAAAATAGATTATATTATTATGTAGGTACTTTTTGTAACAAACAAAATAAAATATAGATAGATTACAATCGTATGTATACTAATATTTTAAAGCTGATGAGTTTGTTTGTTGATGATCATGTTTTGTCTGATGGTTCGAATTATTCTACCGCTAAATGAGGTTATATAGTCGCATGCCGACAGCATTTATTGCGTCAGACCCATAGGCGTCTAGCACACGGTCATGCAAGCGTCAATCAATTCCATCAATCATGAGTGATGGTTTTCGTCAGTCAGTACACACGGCTACACATCAAGCTATACAAAACCAGTTAATCTTGGCCTCACTTTACTAGATCTTTTCGCACAATGAACGATCAGATTATACTGGTTTTGTATAGCTTGATGTGTAGCCGTGTGTACAAAATAACTTCAATCATCGCATTAGACGGTAGGTTTTTCGTCAATCAAAAAATTTACCGTTGCAAAACTGACAGCAAAACCTATCGTGTAATGTTCGCCATAAGACATTTATCAGAATTACTCGTGCATGACGATTTACGTCACATAAATTATCGATAGAGACCAACAAAGGAATAGACCAGTCACAACACTGTCTGTGCACACACTCACATTTTACACAGACATAGATCAATGGTTTTTGGTCTCGTTTGATTGTTGACATTACCAATCTACGGAATTATATATCTATGGTTGAAACTAAGTTTTTACATATTCGACTCGATTATTGTCAGTTTTGTCATGTCATCCCACTTCGCATCACTAGACATATTGATTTACGGTTTACGATTGGGAATTGGGATTTGTGAAATTGTGAGAAATTACAAGTACAACAAACTTCAACAAAGCATGATTTGATTGATTTGCCGCATTTCTTGGTTCTTGGCATTGTGATTTTTTTTTCCCAAATCGTGGTCTCGTGGAGTTCAGTTTAGTTTAATTATAACATCAGAAGAATATTCCATCATCTATTCACACCCAAATATTATCACAGGTTGATAATTATTTTGCCACCTTAGGCACAAAGGTAAAAATATGGTTTTCATGAATTTATAACGTTGTTGTAGTCCTTTTTACTTGGTTTTGTATCGAAGGTAATTATTAGTCGATAAGTCGCGATTTTATCTCAAAGACAAGGAAGCAGAAAGGTTAATAATTATTACTGCAGTGCCTCCATACAAGGCGTTTTCCGTTGATCAAGCATTGGTAGACCTGTGAGGGGGCCATGATTTATGTTATATCATGTACAGAACTGTGCCATGTGTGCGTGTGCTGTGTGTGTGTCCATGGACAGAACTGGCCACCATGTGTTCAAAAACTTAACAGTCATAAAACACTGGACAATTTGTGAATGTTTGATAACTCACTATCTTGTGCCTTCATAAATCACAATGGTTTGAATCATATTTTTTAACCAACTTCAAAAAGGAGGAGGTTCTCACTTCGTCGGAGCCTTTTTTTTTTAATGTATGTTCCCTGATTACTCGAAGATGGCTGGACCGATTTAGTTTATTTTTGTTTTGTTTGAATAAACTTTATTTTTATAATAAGTGCTGTGTTGTTCCTATAGGTGATATTGCAACATGGAGTCCGCTGGTGACTGGTGTTTGATAGAGAGTGATCCAGGGGTTTTCACACAGCTCATTAAAAAGTTTGGTAAGTCCTCATTCTCATTTTGCACAGTGGGCTGTCCGCAACCAACAACAAAGTGCTGTTTATAGAAAGAGCTATGTCCAGATATTATGGCTATAACTTAGTGCAGCTTTTCTTTAAACAGCTAGAGCACCTCTTTTGTGAAGCAACCTTTTATAGTGGGAAGTGCTTCCTTCTCCTGCCTTCACTCACCATGGTCGAGCCAGTTTGTGGTGTAGTTCTCTAGTGGGTTTCCTTACCAGAGTGCAGAAGTGGGTACCTATGCACTCAGGTAAGGAAAGGCATTCTGGTGATTGGAAGGGGCCTAATGGCTTCAAGTTCCACTGCTATCATACCGTAACCCTATCCCCTTTTAGCTAGTTTAGCACAGCATTATTATTATTATAAATTATCAGGCAGGCAGTTGCGTCAACTGATGTTTTGCACTTTATATACTAACTAGCGACCCGACCCGGCTTTGCATGGAAGTATTTATTTTACACAAAAACCTTCCTCTTGAATCTATTAAAAAAACCTGCATCAAAATCCGTTGCGTAGTTTACTTTTAAAGATCTAAGCATACATAAGGACAGACAGCGTGAAGCGACTTTGTTTTAAACTCAAGCGCGGATCCAGGGGGGGGGTCAGGGGGGTCATGAACTCATGACCCCCCCCTGGGCTGGGTCCAGGACCTAGGTGGACCACTAATTAAAATTGTTAAACGTTTTTATTATAGATTTTACACAACAGCCCAAAAAATAGAGTGTTTTTAAGGTTCATGGTTCTGTACCTATGTTTATTTGTGAGTTTCTATAATCCCCCATAACTTCTAAACGCCTGAACCGATTTTGATAGGTACTATCCTTAGATTGATTGCATTATCCCTAGTGTTATAGGCTGGTGAAAAATCTACGTTAAAAGATCCCCATACGTTATCCCAACTACGAGTATGTTGTAGCTGGATGCAGGTAAAAACCGGAATTTTACATGGAACAACTGCTTTCTTGGCCTGCACACAATGCACACTCGTTGTACCCAGTACAACCCAGTTAGTACTGGGTACAACGAGATAGCCCTTAGTATGACTGGTTGTCAGACTTTCAGGCTCTGGCTGTTTCCGAGGCAATGAAAAAACTGAGTACATCTTAACAATATATTTTACGTTTTATAGTTAAATAAATCTTTACGTATCGTAGTGTTAATCGATTTATCCCTTACAATGTTGGGTCAGAATGATACACTTTTAATAGACCACAAAAACTCAGTAGCACCAACACAAAGTACGCACCAATAATTGTTTTCGTAAGAATAATCGTTTATCATTGTCGAGTTAGTCACATCTTCCGAACCTCTGTCTTAGGCGCTTGGTTCAGGAAGTGGAGGATTGATGTCTTCCAAGAAAAGAGTAAGCGGATCTCTTCTCGAATCAAGTAAAACAGTATTTTATACTCTTTCCTCCCAATGACAATATCTTTGCCACCCCCAAAATCTTTAAAAAATTTCGCGCTCGCTTCGCTCGCGCCTCCCTACTGTTCTTCCACCATTCTGTCTCGCTTGAGACGCTCATTCACTTTAATTTTCATTTCTGATTCTAAGTCGTCCATCTACCGAAAATTGTTCAACGCTTTATCCCCCAAGAATCAAATCGTGGCTAAGAGCTTCAATGGTTGAAGAACGTCTAACCAGACTTCCCCACAGGCGCGGTCCGAAGGGGGGGGTCACAGGGGACATGACCCCCCCCAAAATCTAAGATCAAATTGTAAAGTCTCAAAAATTTGCCAAATAATAAAAGAAAATTTCTAGCCATCCCCTAACAGCGATAAATTAAATTTCAAACAAACTATAAATTTATTAAATTTATAGTTTGCTGACATCTAGTGGTGTTTTTATGATCTACGTACGATGGCTAAAATAACTTTAAATGACATCTAGTTTATTCCAGGTATCTATTTTTTATTAGTGTTGGGAGTGACCCCCTCCAAAATTTCAGGCTGCGACCGCGCCTGCTTCCCCACACTAAAAAAACGTACCCATTGAAGTAGGTAGGTAGATGAAGTGGTAACGCGTTTCGGGAGAAGACGTAAAAGAAAAATTTACTTTGTTATTTAAATATAGGTATTTTTAAGTAGCTACGTACCTACATAAATTAATAAAACACATATTTTTTTGAAGTGAAAACTTCTTTAGCGGCGTTGAGCACTTTGGGAAATTGTTCTGTGATGGGTATAAAATCTTAAACTCGCGTCAGGACACGTGACCACGTGACCCTGATCGAAAAACGTCAGGACACGTGACCACGTGACCCTGATCGAAAAAGCGTAAGACGGATGGAGAGTAGACAGCTATCCCCTCTCTACGGCGCGGCGAAAATGTATGCCTGGGCCTACTGTTTCGTTTAGGCAGCGCAGGGCGCTTAATAATAATAATAATTATTATTAATAATAATATAATTAATAATAATAATAATAATAATAAAATTATTAATAATAATAATATAATTAATAATAATAATAATATAATTAATAATAATAATAATTATTAATAATAATAATAATTATTAATAATAATAATAATTAATAATAATAATTAATAATAATAATAATTAATAATAATAGTAATGATGACAGCTGTCAAAATTGAAACGGCTATATCTCGGAAACTATCGACCTTAGACTAGTTGTGTGTAGGGACAAGTGATAGGTCTCAATGAGATCTACATTTCAGATGACAGCTGTCAAAATTGAAACGGCTATATCTCGGAAACTATCGACCTTAGACTAGTTGTGTGTAGGGACAAGTGATAGGTCTCAATGAGATCTACATTTCGGATGACAGCTGTCAAAATTGAAACAGCTATATCTCGGAAACTATCGACCTTAGACTAGTTGTGTGTAGGGACAAGTGATAGGTCTCAATGAGATCTACATTTCGGATGACAGCTGTCAAAATTGAAACGGCTATATCTCGGAAACTATCGACCTAAGACTAGTTGTGTGTAGGGACAAGTGATAGGTCTCAATGAGATCTACATTTCGGATGACAGCTGTCAAAATTGAAACGGCTATATCTCGGAAACTATCGACCTTAGACTAGTTGTGTGTAGGGACAAGTGATAGGTCTCAATGAGATCTACATTTCAGATGACAGCTGTCAAAATTGAAACGGCTATATCTCGGAAACTATCGACCTTAGACTAGTTGTGTGTAGGGACAAGTGATAGGTCTCAATGAGATCTACATTTCGGATGACAGCTGTCAAAATTGAAACAGCTATATCTCGGAAACTATCGACCTTAGACTATGTAGTTGTGTGTAGGGACAAGTGATAGATCTCAATGAGATCTACATTTCGGATGACAGCTGTCAAAATTGAAACGGATATATCTCGGAAACTATCGATCTTAGACTAGTCGTGTGGGAGTTGGACATTTTGACCCTGAACGTTAACGATGTCGACTGTACAGTCAATAAAATACAAAAATAATTTATTTTGAACTAGACTGTACAATGTTTTTATGATGCTTAATCGGAGGCATGGGAAAAAATATTCCCGCTCCTCCTACCAATCGGAGTTCCGATCGGAGGACAGGGAAAGACAAAATAAATGGGTTAGGTTAGGTTAGTTAACTATTTATGGCGGAATAATTGAATTTTTAAATAATGAATTTGGTTTAACTATGTCGAATGATCGCAATCTTAGCACAACGAAATACAAAACTACTATTGATGCGGTCTTTATTAGACATTTAAATAGGTTCGAATCAAAACTGTTCGTTTCTTACTTCAGCTACCATAAACCTATCGTATCAGTTTTAGAGATTGGCGATGATAGTTCTGGTAATGATGATGGTGAAAAAGTCGTTGAAATTATGGATGAAAGTTGATTTTTCGGAGAGATAAACTTTTTAATGTAAAATAATTGTAATAGTTTTAAAGTGTTAAATTTTTAATGTAATATAAATTGTCATGTTTGTGTACGATAGCGCAATAAATCAATATTGTATTCTACCACATAAATGATAGTACTTTTATACTGTTAAAGCAATTGGTGCAAAATTATTCCCTAACCAATCCAAAATATCAAACATGCTCAACGTTTATAATCAAGTTTTCACTTCTGCCGGCACTCCCGGAGTGCAACCCGTCTTTTTTTACTTGTATCCAAGATTATAAAAATTAAATTATAACTTCTTGTGACTTGACCACGACTCTTTGTGACCCCCCCCTGGCACCAAAGCTGGATCCGCCCTTGTAAACTATGTAGTGAAGTGATACTATGTAGTGATAGTGATTTCCCAAGGATTCAAACGTTTTTCAAAGGATTCAAAAGGTTTTATTTGCAATTTATTTATCTTTTAGGAGCTAGTGGGGTTCAAGTTGAAGAATTGTGGACAATTGAAGATGGTATCTTCGAAACATTAAGGTATGTTTTAGATAAATGTAATCCTCTGCACTGAATCAATTTAGTTCTCAAGATGCCTCGTGCAGACATACTATCGCGAACGGGACTATTTGATCCATCCGAGTTCCAGTGCTTGTGTGGTTATCAAACTAGATTCCATCTGCTGGACTGTCCTTAATGTCCAATCACTTGTACTCTTGACGATCTGGATGTCTCTGATGGTGCCGTACGTAAACATGATGATAACATAGATGTAAATGGCGATACAGAACGAAGAAGGTTGACTCAGTTCTTTAATTCACTAAAAATCATTCTTAAAATTATTATTGTCAAATATAATAACTCCGTAAAGGTCAGCAGGCCCTAGTAGGATCATACATTAATATCTATTAAACATTGTCTTCCAGGCCAGTTCATGGACTTATATTCCTGTTCAAATACTTGCAACATGAAGAGCCCTCAGCCCCCATTGTTACTGACAGTCGTCTTGACAAAATCTACTTCGCTAAACAGGTATGCAATATTAAGTTTGTACAATTTAATAATTCTTAACAGCATAAAGCATTTATCTTAATATCTTTGCAAATTTTCCTCATTGTCTCCACATACAAAAGATTCTAATCTAACCAAACAAGCCACCAAACTAGTCATCCAATGTAAGTTACCCATTTCTCTGGCTGTGGTCCATGCCCAGAGCAAAACCAAAGGAATTTCTTGGAATAACGCAGTGTAGTGAGGGCTTGTTGTTAGATGTGGTTAAGTTCCTGGGTTTAATAAAAAAATTAATAAAGGAAAACCTACCTGACCTAGGAGGAGGTCAGGTAGGTTTTCCTTTATTAAATTTTTCAGAAGTAGTCCAGAGTTAGGATTTGTGAATGACTGATGGCAAAAAATGTTGGTGTACTATGGCTTATGCCTTCAGGCAATACAGATGTAATGATTCACATCACATCACTTTTCTTAAATTGATTTTTGTATTTCTTTAGGTTATAAACAATGCCTGTGCAACACAGGCCGTAATAAGCCTGCTGTTAAACTGCGAACACCCTGATGTGGACCTGGGCCCAGAACTGAACAGTTTGAAGGAGTTCAGCATGACCTTCGATCCGAGGATGAGAGGGCTTACACTGAGCAACTCGCAGACTATTCGCAGTGCTCACAACTCCATGGCGAACCAGACACTCTTTGAGTTTGATCCTAAAACTGCATCAAAGGTATGAAATGCAGGCATTATATGGATTGATGAGACGGACGAGGTTGGAACTGGACATGCAACATTCACAAGATTCTGTAATCGAAAAATCTAAGGAAAATAAGAGTATAAATTAGAAACTAGAACTTTACCGATGATTTTCGAGACACAAGTGACGCTATTCGGTTTGCGAAGCTCCATGAGTCTTACCAATGACGAATTTACGAGTTTTTTGCTTAAGTCCTCTTAGCTTCTTAGTAGCCTATCGCATTAAAACGTTGTTTACTATATTATATTTCTTCCTCTCTGATGAAAGCTTCAGGCGCTACAGCCAACATACTTATGGCACAGTATAAATATGCTTATGGGCTGATTCTTAAATAGTTGCATGTTGTATTGTCTTGTTCAGTATTCTACTTTTATCCATAGTACTAAATTCGATTTTTATTTGAAAATTCTATTTCTGATTTTCGAAATAAAGCTTCTAATTCTGTTTTCTGTACAGTCATTTCCATTGCACAAACAATAACACAGAATGACTGTGATTTTTCAGGATGACGAAGCATACCACTTCGTTGGCTATATGCCAATAGACGGTCGCCTATACGAGTTGGATGGTCTCAAGGAAGGGCCCATCGACCACGGCCCCATCGCCGTAGAACAAGACTGGCTGGATGTAGTCCGCCCAATTATTATGAAACGAATCAATGTGTATGTGAATTATTGTTTATTTTGCTTTTGACTAACCACATTGTTCACATTGATATGATGTTGACTTATCACATTACTAACACTGGTATATTATAGACAATTCATTTCCATGCCATCTGAAACTAATTTTGTTTTCAGTCGCAGCATGGAGCCTGGATATGATAGGAGGTGGGCGTTTCATGAAACTTGGGGTGCAACACAATTGTTCGGGTCGGCACATACCATTCGGCAGTATTTGTTGACCAACGGAGCCTATCCGAAGCAATTTATAATACAAAATATTTTACCTTTATTTGGCTCGTGCTATCTGGTAAATTCTATCTATTCGGATTAGCTCAGAACAGTACGGGCTAAGCCGGGCGGACGAACGTATATCTACATGAATCCGGTTTTGCCGCTCGGCTATGCCGAATGCCGACCCAAATATGTGTGTAGCAACCCACAGCCGACTCTGCATCACGCATGTATTCTCCAAAAAGGTTTCCTATTGGCAATACAGGCGTGATGACATGGTACATGTTGCGATCGATGCTAACACTTGTCCTTAACATTTCCAGCTACACTGAAGGCGAAATCCACTTCAATCTGATGGCCCTCGTGTCCGACAGGAAGATGATCTATGAGCGCCAGCTCCAGGATCTGATGGCTGAGTCGCAGATGCTCGGCATGGAGACAGATGAGATGGAAAACGAAATACCCAGACTCAGAATGTTGATTGAGTATGAAGATATAAAGATGCTGAAGTATCAACAAGAAATGGCTCGCAGGAGGCATAACTATTTGCCTTTCATTATCATGCTGCTCAGAATATTGGCAGAGGAGAAGATGCTGCTGCCACTGCTCGAGAAGGCCAAGGAGCGTGCTAATAAAAAAGGCCCGAAGAAACAGAAAGTATAACACATGTCTGGGGCTGGAAAGCGGGTAGAACGCGCGCGAACTTCGCGGCGCGACTCGCAGTCCAGCCCCTCGCGCGTGTTGCCCGCCGCCGAACATTATTCTTTAGCTGATTTAGACGCCATATATAAAGATAACACACAAGATTTATTGTTTAATATAGACCCCCCTGACATATTAGAGCAAGCCATGCTAGAAACGCATGAAGTTATGGATCCAGCTATTTTCGCGCAAGCGGCGACTGGTGGTCCCACTTTCGTAGACTCTGATGATAGCAAAGACTTTTTAGGCGACGCTCCGCCACCACCCGGTTTAATATCAGATAATATTGAAATGGATGATAATATGGATCTAGATTTGGACATACTGCGTCAAATGGATCCGTTGCTAAATGTCAAACCACCGGAACCGGATTTTGAGATGGACTAAATTATCAGCTTTTAGAGTCAGTGTTGTTATAACAGGCGTCTAGTGGTGAAGTGAATTAAAACAATTGAAATTTAACAGAAATCTAAATTGACAATGTGATTGAGATGGACGGATATTTCAATTACGGTTTACACAGCTTTGATTTTGCATGTATGTTGCACGTGTATATATATTATTCCGTTAAAGTCTATACCTAATCAGAATTATACATTGTGTTAAATATGAAAGTATGGTGTGAATAAAACGGCGACGATAAAAATACGCACATTTATTTACTAACAATATTTATTCGTGTATGTAACTTATAACTGAGCACAGTTACATGCCAAGCAATCATTCATAAACAATCTTGAAGTATAGGCGAGTACAGTGTGGATGTTTAGTGAACATTGCTTGACGACATCTTACTTTACATATTGGCCACTTGTTAGTAACGAGACGGCGCGCGACGCGGCGCCAACGCACGAGTGACGGCTGAACTTTAAACTAATTAGTTGTAGTAGTGCAAATTGTTTAACGTTGAGAATATCATAATGTGCGACACATAGGTGTCTGTATACATACTTATATCACGTCGTGCAGGGCATTACACGAACTTTTGTTGCACAGGTATATATCAGGTACATTGATGTGTATGTGCTAGTGGTTAATTACAATAGAGCAATGTGCAACTATACATATGTAACTAAAATCATACATAAAGCATATAATAATATTATATAATATTTCGAGAGTTAGTGCATTTATAAATGTAAAATAAATTTCAAATTTCCAGGCTAATCCGCGCTGTCATAATATTACGTTACATATAAGTATTGTTGTCATTTTGTTTGCATCTTATTGATTGCTGCATAATAGTAATTATTTACATCTTATTACAAAATTTACTTACAATCTAAATTATAAACCTAATTAACGAAAGGTTTTTTATGTATCAAGTTTATATGAGTAATAAATTAATGAATTTGGGGTGTGATGTGGCACTTCAACCATAGTCGAGCATCTGTTATTTACATCGGGGCACATTTTACTGTTGCAATGGCGAAGATGCGGTGACAGTGACATGATCGATGATTTACGAGTAATTATTTACAGAGATAGGTAGGTACATATATTGAGCTTAGCTGCCTGCTATGTTCTATGTCATTACATGGATTCGGAAAGCAATCGTTTTCATCTGAATATTCTTTGTACGACTGTGAGGTTCGCGTCGAATGACGTTCGAGAGTATCACAGATTGGTTGCTTCAGTTCAATTTCGACTTTAACGCTTGTTAAATGTTTTAGGTGTCGTAATGTTTGTGGGTCGAATCCAGGTAATGAGTGAACAGAGGCTGGATAAGTTGTGTTGTGTCGCGTCCTGTGGCGGCGCTTCACGTGTTGGGCAATAGGCCTTTGGGCTTGATCATCATGGTGGCGCGCTTCAGGGTGTAGTCCCAGCCTCTCCAGCGGAACCACACGATACCTGAAACATCTCATCTGTTCATATCCATACTCGCCAAGAATATACCTATAGTTATTTCTTATTGACTCACTTCCACGCGCCGCTATTCGACGACGCCTGTCAAAATAATGATGGCAACTAGATGTGATCACACTATCGATTCATCATCATCATCATTTCAGCCAAAAGACGTCCACTGCTGAACATAGGCCTCCCCCAGGCGTCGCCACATTGACCGGTCCCGTGCGTCTCTCATCCAGCGGGTTCCTGCAACCTTGACCAGGTCATCGGTCCACCTAGTGGGAGGCCTTCCAACGCAACGTCTTCCGGTTCGCGGTCGCCATTCGAGAACTTTTCGGCCCCATCGGCCATCCGTTCTGCGAGCAATGTGCCCTGCCCATTGCCACTTAAGTCTGGCGATTCTTCGGGCTACGTCGGTAACCTTGGTTCTCATGCGGATGTCCTCATTTCTGATTCGATCACGCAAGGAAACTCCGAGCATAGCCCTCTCCATTGCCCTTTGGGTGACTTTGAGCTTTCTGATAAGGCCCATTGTGAGCGACCACGTTTCGGTCCCGTATGTAATCACTGGCAACACACACTGGTCATAGACTTTCGTCTTGAGACACTGGGGTAAGTTGGACGAGAAGATACCGCGCAGCTTCCCGAACGCTGCCCAGCCGAGTCGGATTCGACGATTGACCTCTTTCTCGAAGTTAGATCTACCCAACTGGACCGTTTGTCCCAGGTAGACATAATCGTCCACAACTTCGAGCGTAGAGTCTCCGATCTTGATAGGAGTGGGTGTTACATGAACATTCGACATAACCTTGGTTTTGTCCATGTTCATTTTAAGACCCACTCTTTCAGAAGCTTTACTGAGGTCATCGAGCATTTTACTGAGGTCTTCCATGGTCTCAGCCATGACCACTATATCGTCGGCAAACCGAAGGTGAGTGATGTACTCGCCGTTGACATTGATGCCAAGTCCTTTCCAATCCAAAACCTTGAAGACATCCTCCAATGCAGCGGTGAACAGTTTCGGAGATATGACGTCTCCCTGTCTCACACCGCGCTGCAGAAGGATAGGTTCCGTGGTCTGGTCCTGAAGTCGGACTGACATGGTGGCGTTTTTGTATAAACACTTCAACACCTCGATGTACCGGTAGTCAATTTGGCACCGTTGGAGAGACTGCAGTACAGCCCAAGTCTCGATCGAATCGAAGGCTTTCTCGTAGTCCACAAACGCTAAACAGAGAGGCAGGTTATACTCTTCGGTCTTCTGTATAACTTGCCGCAGCGTATGTATGTGGTCTACGGTACTGAAGCCTTTTCGGAATCCGGCTTGTTCGGGAGGCTGGAAATCGTCGAACCTGCGTGCGAGACGATTCGTGATGACTCTTGAAAACAACTTGTAGACATGGCTTAGAAGTGAGATGGGCCTATAGTTCTTCAACCGGGCATTGTCACCCTTTTTGAAGAAGAGCACCACCACACCCCTGCACCAAGCCTGCGGCGTTTTCCCCTCGAGTATGACGGAATCAAACAACTTCTGAAGGGCCTTAAGGACCGGTTTGCCACCCGCCTTCAGCAGTTCGGCCGTAATTCCGTCATCACCCGGCGCCTTGTTGTTCTTAAGCTGTTTCAGAGCCATCCTAATCTCGTACAGGCTGACATCCGGGATGTCTTCGGTATAGTGTCGGGTCAGTCTAGCTCTGGGGTCTTTCGCTAGATTTTCGACGGGTTGTCTAGTTGACGTGTACAGCTGCCCATAAAAACTCTCGATCTCTCTCAGAAGCTCCGGTTTGGCGGACACGATCCTGCCATCGTCGGTCTTCAGTTTCGTGAGCTGGCTCTGCCCAATAGCCAGATCTCTTGCAAATACCTTGGAGCCTTTGTTCCGTTCAATTGCGTCTTTAATACGCTCGGTATTAAAGCGGCGGAGGTCGCTCTTCAAGGATTTGGAGATCCGTCTATTGAGCTGCCGGCATTGCCGAGCCTCGTCCGAAGACTGCAGGATTATCTCACGCCGCTCCTTCATGAGCTGGAGAGTGTGATCTGAGAGTTTCTTGATCTTATTTGCACGACGTATCTTAAAAAATTTAGACCCAGTCGTATGGACAGTTTCCACGAACCCGTCGTTGTAATCGTCCACTGAGCTTCCTAGGCATTCGAAGCGATTCTGAAGTTCAAGCTGAAAGCTCTCGGAGTTATGGATTTGGATCTGTGCTGGACGGAGCGTAGACTTCATCAGTCGTGACCTTTCCAGCTTTATATTGATGTTCAATGTGCCTCTTACCATTCGGTGATCGCTTCCGGTTTTCACCGAATTGATCACAGAGACATCATTGAACATTTGCTTGTTGGTAGACATGATGAAGTCAATCTCATTTTTGGTCGCACCATCGGGGCTCTGCCAGGTCCACTTCCTGTGCTCACGTTTTTTGAAGAAGGAGTTCATCATAAAGAGGCCCTCCTTCTCCATAAAACTGGCCAGTTGGTGACCCCGGCGATTCCGCTGTCCAATTCCAAATTGCCCCACCTGAAGTTCATCATCGCTTCGTTTGCCCAGTTTCGCGTTGAAGTCCCCCATGACAACGGTGAAGTAAGTTCTGAAACCATGCATGGCTTTAGAAATATCCTCATACAAGGTTTCTACTTCATCGTCGGGGTATGCCGAGGTCGGGGCGTAGACCTGTATGACCTTCAGCGAATATCTTGCGGATATTCTGAGTATAAGGTACGCCACCCTGTTCGACACACTCTCGATCTTCACCACGTTATTCACGAGAGACTTGTGGACGATAAACCCAACACCACCCTGTGACTGCCGGTCTCCCTCTCGGAAGTAGAGCAGGTTGCCGGATTTCAGGATTATCGTGTCCTCCCCCTCTCTTCGGACTTCAGATAATCCGACAATACTCCATCGCAGCCTGCTTAATTCTTCCTCGAGTTCCGCTAGCTTCTCGTCGGCCCGGAGTGTGCGCGTGTTGAATGTTGCCAGGTCCAGTCGTCGGTATGTTTGGTAGCCGGATCCCGTCCGGCTACCAAACATACACTATCGATTATATTGCCATTACTCAGAGCTTTACTTTTCCAAGGATACAACTCAAATGTTGCATGTTAGATTGTTCGTTTATGACAGTTAAGTCTTTTCTATTGTCTTTATATGATTGCTAAGTTGGAGCTTGTCGATGTTAGTACATACAGCAAGTTGAATTGTTATGTGTACCTTGTCTGGCTGTGAGGTCCTGCGGGTCGTGCAGGTACAGGCCGTTGAGACCGCGGCCGCAAGACTTCCACCACCAACCTCCCTTCAGCATAGAAGCGCAGTTCAACGATGATCTGTCGTTATCCCTGTAAACAACATTTTTGTATCATTTTTCCCTCAAGGCAGTGTTTTGCTATCTCCTTTATAACGATAAGCTCCTTTTATTGACTTCACGTTCAGTGGTGTCTTTAGGTTTTGATAGAGTAGTCGATATTGTAGAAGGTAAAAATTATATTCGATAGATTTAATTGGTACGGATAATAGATAGATACTGGTGACGAAATGGGGATTTAATCTGTTTAGAAAGAAGACATATTGAACGCGTGGTGATGTAAAATGATGAAAAAATGAGCGTTCCGTGTAAATAAACTTGTTGTTTATCGTAGAGATAGCAAAATATTAAAAAATATATTAAAATGAGATTTTCTTCCAAAAACATTGTAATTGTAAAATATTTTTATCTGTGTCTGTATAAATCAAAATTGATAAACTACTTGGTCCATGTGTTGTAAAACAGTAGCTATATAATTATATTTGATTCATGTTAGTAACGATTCGTATAAGATATTGTAATGCCGTGTATTGGTAAAAATTCACGGGCTACCCTTAAAAAATCGAGTAAGATAATGTAAGTTTATGTGTTTGACGGAAGACGGTCATGTTAGTGTGAAGTATTGTGTTAATATTGACATACCTGTTGTAAGTAGAGAAGGGGCTGTTGTTGGATCCGTACCAGGGGTCGTTGAGGGAGTCTCCCGCGTTACCCTCGTAACCGTCTATTTCAAGCTTGTAGTATTCCGCTTCAGAGTAGATCTTGAAGTGCGAATACTGTGCATACCTGTTTTGTCAAAAAAAAACACTAGTCTTTGGTTCATATTCTTTTAAAATCGACGGTATTACTAAACCTTCTCTATTCAATAAACACACAGATCGACTTCATAAACTTTATTGCGTCAATACTAAGAAAACTGCTCCCACACTTTGTTCTATTATGCGTTTTTTCAGTAACTGCAGCATTTTCTGTGTCAGTATAACAAAACATACGAGATCGTCTTTTGACGAGGTGTATCGAATGAAATGTACTGTTATTAATTTTTTTGTTTTAACTCGTGTGATGTTTAATGTTCAAGAACTTTTTTTATTAGTGTAGAATAGCCCAATGATTTGATTAGTTCTGTAATGCCTATGTCTAATCTAAGACAACTTAGTAAACTTTACTTGTCGCGTGCAGTTCTTGGTTCTTATATAAACTCATATAGAACTGGAAAACTGACGGTTGAGACTGCTGCTTACCTCTTATTACCGTCGAAATCTTCAAGTTCAACCCTGAGCATGTAGTCATCGTTATTGGTGAGCATGTAAATGTTCTCGTTACCGAGCCAGAACTCTTTGCTGGTGTCACCGAAGCCGTTCTTGTAGTCACTCCAATCTCGGTTGAAGTTCTCAGCAGGTATGCCGTAGTCGTCTCGACGGTGTATCACCTGGGTTAGGAAAGGAGGTTACAATTGCGTTCAGAGAGAGTACAAAGATTGGAACATGGCTCAAATGTACGCAGATCCCTTCAGAGGTTGTATTTTGGCTAGTTGAATTATTGTTCTGTTGTGAAAAAAATTATTGTGCTATTCTTCCTGTAGAACTTTATCTCTCACATGTATATGTCACGGCTAATACCCGAAGTGCGGCTGCACCTAGTTTTAGCCGGTTAGAACTAGGTGTAGCCACTTACTCTTGGTTAAACCTAGTACGAGCCGATTGTTTTCGGGTAAAACTAGGTCTATCCTTCATCATGCCGGCTACAACTAGGTTCGGCCATTCCCTGTTGGACTAGTTCAACTAGGCCCGGCACTTCGGGGACAGAAGACATTAGTGTTATATATATACGCGAGCGAAGCGAGCGCGCGTCATGGAGTACATATGCGAGGATAGACCTAGTTTTACCCGAAAACCATCGGCTCGTACTAGGTTTAACCAAGAGTAAGTGGCTACACCTAGTGCTAACCGGCTAAAACTAGGTGTAGCCGCACTTCGGGTATTAACCGTAACATATTATACATATTGGTGCTCGTGACTTACAGTCAAATATTTGCTCCAAATGTCTACTTCCAGTTGTCTATTTACTCTTTGTCAGATATTCAGAACTAGTACTTACAAGCATGAGGTTCACTGGTTTTTTTATATTGTTCGCTCATGAGAAGAAGATCCTAAAATATGTCTTAGTCAAGTATATAATCGTCGTGTAATCTAATGATGCACATGCGTTGCGTGTGTCTTTTAATGATTCTCCAATATCAAGAAAAATTGCAAACTATATAAATACTATCAGTAATTCTGTATATTCCGTATTAAATTGTAATAGATTTCCAATATTGTACTAGTATAAATATATAATTTAAAATCCGGTAGTTAGGTATTGGTCAGATTTAGGTACACATGGTAACCCGTTGCCCAAATTCAGCAAAATATTCCAATTAAAATCTAAATGTTTACTAACGTAGTTTTTAAACTGTAAAAAAAGTGCCTGTAATGGCTTAATTGAAATAAAGAATTTGAGTTTGAGTTTGAGTAACATTATGGTTTTTGCCGAAATAAACTTTTAATAAATAAATTGCATACTTTTTAACATTTTTAGAATATTTTGCAAATAGGTAGCCAAACTGTTCTTGATAATATTATTTCTGATACAAACCCTAAGGCTCAGTTCTGTGGTACGAGTACCGTCTTCTGATATTAAACATGGTGGTCAATGATCATTGATCGTCTCACTGCTTACAGTGAGACGATCAATGATCATTGACCACCATGTTTAATATCAGACTTTATCAATGCTGCTAAGATTTCGCCTGTCCCTTTAACAATGTCGGATATAGCATTTTTTTCCGATTTTGGGTTTATTTAACTTTTGACATTATACTGACAGCTCTTGAACGCGGTTCAATGGTTTGGTCGCACTCAGTTTGAATGGCGAAATCGGCTTTAAAGTTGACAGTTTTGCTTGAACTACAGTTCAACCACGTTTTGTAATGAAGCCGTTTCTGAGTCGTCTTCGATTTCTCTATAAGTTAAAATTGTATTGTTTTCAATTGTGTTGATGGTTTCTTGTCATTTACATATATCAGTGGGGTTACCATGACGTCTAATGCAGGATTGTTTTAATATCATTCCTGTGTGGGATAGCGATAGAGGTGTACAGCGTGTCTAGCGCCATCTCTTCCCACACTGGACTAACCTAACAACAATCCTGCTGAAAGACGTCTTGTAGGCCAACAGTGCTATTGGTTTTCATTTTCTGGTAGTGTAAAACATGATTTCATGACTGTAATCATTAAATAAATTTTTGTCCTATGATTTATTCTTTGATTTTCATTTAGCTCTTCCTATTTATTTAGTAGGTTGTTAACGACTCGAGTCAATTCAAAATATGATGTAATTGTATGGTTGCAGAGAGATATGATTATGTAGAAACTCGATTCACGTTTAGTGCATATGCCTGTCATGTAACGTGGCGCTTCTTTCTCATGAGTGGCGTTTTCTATAGTTCGATGGTAGGTAGGTATGACCAGGTACTGAACCAAGTGCGACAGAGCCCTTCATATTGCGCTAACAAAGTCATTAGGGTGCTTTTCCACCTGAGATGTGCTATGTAGCTATGCTGCTGAGATGTTATAGCTAAGCTGTGAAACTATGTGACCGTTTCCACTGATGCTAAACTGTGTAGCTTTGCGAGTAAGATGTGCCGCCGCAAAGTAGCTGTGCGAGGAAGATGCGCATTGCGCAGCTCGAGCTATGCTATGTTTCGATAGTAGGGAAGCGGCACATAGCACGCCTCCATAGCACACATCCATAGCACGCATCTTTCCATATACAAAAACATAGCTTAGTTGAGTCCGTTTCCACCAGTGCTAAGCTATGTGCACCAATGAATATGTGGTAATTAATAATTCTTTTTGTTGGATAAAAAACGCATCGATAGCAACGTAGCATAGCACATCTTTGGTAGAAAAGCACCCTGCAGGGCCGTAGGTAGAGCGGGGGACGAACCCCTCCAAAATCTCGGTCAACTATAGTGAAACCCACACCTGTCTGAAACTGAGGCATAACTTTTCTCACTCGCTATTGAGTACCTCAGTATATCAATTTCTTAATTTTGTATACGTTGACAGTTATACCTACTCCTATTCCCACGTCTGTATGAATGAACTTAACTAGATATTCGAAGGGTATGCTAAAAATTCGAGCTCGTGTTCGGATTCTCTTACATTCCATAGTTTTTTGCACACACAAAAATATGAGTTGTTTCGCAACTCATATTTTTTATGTATGAATGGATATGGATTGAATGGTTAAACTGGTTAAAAGTAAATCTAACTAACCCGAGGCACTAAAATTTTCGAGCTCGCTATGCTTGCTCTGGAATCCTACAATCACCTGTATGGACTATAAAATAAATAAAAAAAACAATAATAAACATTCATTTAATCTATGGACTATATTATTATCTACTATTCAATCAGAGGTGAGGTACAAAAAATTTCGAGGCTCTTTCATGATGTGGCTCTGGTCGGCTGGACAAAACTTCAAAACGGCTCGCATTTACAATAGGGCAATAGGGCACTTTATGTGACGGCTAAACACCCTTATTTCAGAATAGGTGACGCTACAGAATCTTAGACAATCGATCGAAAGCGTGTCCAGCCAGCTTGAAAAACCACTTTTCGCTGGTCTCTCAATCTCGGTAACGGAAGTGATTTTGACGACTTTTTGCATATCAACGGGCGTCACATAAATATGTGACAGGCATCAAGCTAAAAGTTTTGTGATACGTACAGTGGTTTAGTAGAAAAATGCAAAAAACTGTGTCCAGCCATCTTGAATTTACGTAAAAAACTTTTGGCTGGCACTTCCGAATCCCACACAACGGGAGCGTTTTCGAACATGGTTCCTTTACTAATACTTGGTGACGCAATGTGTGACAGTAATAACGTTTGATTAATGGCGTCACATGTAAGGGTTTACGAGATATCAATGAAAACTTAATGAATACTTGTGTCCAGCCATCTTGAACTCAGGCTGGCTGGACACGTGTATCTCCGCTGCCTGATGATCTACGACCTTCAAAATGTTATCAAAATGTTGTGACGGGGACGTTATTGATAACCTGAATTTGTGACGGAGAAACTTTGCGTAGTTTCAAAGATATTGATCATTTAAATTTTCCCATACAAACATCCATTAATATTGTGAGGTGACCATATTTTTTACATAATTATAGGATTTCTTTTTAAAGTCGATTAAAAAGAAATCCTATAATTATGTTAAAAATATGGTCACCTCACAATATTAATGGATGTTACCAGCGAAAAGTGGTTTTTCAAGCTGGCTGGACACGCTTTCGATCGATTATCTAAGATTCTGTAGCGTCACCTATTCTGAAATAAGGGTGTTTAGCCGTCACATAAAGTGCCCTATTGCCCTATTGTAAATGCGAGCCGTTTTGAAGTTTTGTCCAGCCGACCAGAGCCACATCTTTCATGAAGCTGAAGATTGGGGTCAACCCAGAGACGGTTGTCTAGCTCTATATCTCCCTAAATAAGTCCTGAGAGTAGTATTATATAAATCATTGTGAAGTGATAACTAACTGCCGTACTCAGAGATATTTAATGATTACTTAAGCCGTAACTTAATAAAGATTTGACATACAAAACCTACACTAAAGTGTCAAAATCTTTCAATTACTTATGTATGCCATCGCTTAGGCATACATAAGTAATCATTAAACATCTCTGAGTGTGCCAGTAAGTGTACATCATCATCATCATTTCAGCCAAAAGACGTTCACTGCTGGACATAGGCCTCCCCCAGGTGTCGCCACATTGACCGGTCCCGTGCGTCTCTCATCCAGCGCGTCCCCGCAACCTTCCACCAGGTCCCCACCAGGTCGTCAGTCCACCTAGTGGGAGGCCTTCCAACGCAACGTCTTCCGGTTCGTGGTCGCTTCGACCCCAGCGGCCATCCGGTCTGGCGATTCTTCGGGCTACGTCGGTAACCTTGGTTCTCAAGCGGATGTCCTCGTTTCTGATTCGATCACGCAAGAAAACTCCGAGCATAGGTAGCCCTCTCCATTGCCCGAAAGATCCTATATAATTGTAGTAAGTGTACGAAAGTTCCTAATTGCCTTTCTTGTTATCATTAGGGGTTAACCAATGATACACTTTACGATATTTTTCTTTATTTTGGGAAACCCGGGGGTCCATATCGTATTCCCTAATAGGTATAGGTACTAACTGGGTTGTGACCAAGTCAGATGGGTAGTTGCTCCATGTAAATTAGGTAGGTACAGGTATTCCGTTGAATCCTGTAAGCCTGAAAGCCAATCTCAACATGGGGAAAGGCATGTAGGTGAAGGAAACCCCCACAGGGTCCACATCTCGAATTAAATAGTATAATAATGATTAGGGCAGCCCCAAATCAAAGTCTTGACTAAGGCCCATGTTCCCATCTTCCCCAAGCGACACGCATCTTTATCTAAGGGCGACGTTCACCCCATCTAGGCCCCGGATTATCGAAAGGCATAACGCGGCCTCGGCACAAGGGCGAAGAAGGAATATGCATGGGTTTGGTTTTTAGTCAATAGAAGTCTGACACTCCCCTTCGCTCTGCCCAACGACCATACAGTGGCTGTATGGTCGTTGGCTCTGCCCAAGAGCGGGTTACTCGATGATTTTCCAGCCACCAAAAAAAAAAAAAGGGCGAAGTTCACTCACATAATTTCACCAATGATGACTTCGATACCATTAACACGGCTAAGATGTGCAGATAAACTTTCTTTCAATTGTGGTTTCGACTCTTTAATGTCATAAAGTGATTACTTACAGTCCAGCCTCCGTCAGCGATGTTCTGCTCGCAGTAAACCTTCAAGAACCAGTAGGTGGTCCCCCTGATCTGCAGGTAGTATACGCCAGACTCTCTCATGCCGCCGTTCATCAGGTCCACGCACGAGTACCCCTAGAACAGACATCAGATATTATTGTAGACTAGTAGGTACTCTGCATACATAATCATACAGTACGCCATAAATTATGAGCACGTAATACATGCATTGGTTTTTAGCTATCTTTAAAATTGCGGAAACGATCCGCAGTGCACCCAGCGCCCGCTTTGAATAACTTTAATGCAATGTCTTACAACATCCTATTCGCATAGGCTATACTTATTATTATAGATACAGATAGGTGTTCGCGATGCGTTCGGAATGATAATTCACACACATACAGAGAAGCATTTGAATGGGTGCGAGGCGCATATAAAACCTTTAGTAGGTACCTACTCAAACAATGCCGTCAATTTTAATAACGCGTTATGTAGGTATATCGTTACGCAATATTAATAACTTTCTTTCCCTTTTGGTTTTCTGGTAGTTTAATAACCGGCCCCTTTGGAACTTTCTCGAGATAATTGCCATTTGTTTAAATGTCGCATTTTACTTACAATCTTTTATTGAATGTGTGTTTTTTTTCTTTTTTGTTGTATTTTTGTACTTTTTAGGGTTCCGTAGTCAACTATAATAGGAACCTATAGTTTCGCCATGTCTGTCTGTCCGTCTGTCCGTCCTCGCTTAATCTCTGTGACCGTTAGCACTAGAAAGCTGAAATTTGGTACCAATATGTGTAGGTATCAATCACGCCGACAAAGTGGTAAAATAAAAATTGGATAAAAATGTTTTTATTAGGGTAAGGCCCCCTATGTAAAGTGGGAAGTGTTTTTTTTTTTTAATTTCAACCCTGACGTATGATATATTGTTGGAAAGGTATTTAAAAATGAATAGGGGTTTACTGAAATACGCTAGTATTATATTATCTGTGACTGAAATAATTTTTTGATAATGTCAATAATTTCGGAAATAATCGCTCCAAAAGTAAAAAACTTTAGAAAATATGAAAAAAAGAATATAAAAATATAGGTTTAAATACCTATATAAAAAAAAAAACATAATGGACATCCACCTTTAAACTGATAAGTGGGAACACTTATTGTGACGGACGGGAAACTACGGAACCCTACACTGAGCGTGGCCCGACACGCTCTTGGCCGGTTTTTCTACCATTAGCGTGGAAGCATAAATTATCTATTTAGAAAGGTTCAATGTTGCAGTAGGTAGACTTCAGACGGTTGCCTTTAATTATAATCCTTGCTCGAGTTTTATCACTTAGGTATAGGTACCTACAGGTACCTATTATGTACTAGTGATGCAACGAATATTCGTATTCGCATTCACATTCGCGAATATTCGCATATTTTTGAATATTCGCATTCGCAAAGTGTCTGCGAATGTTTTGCGAATATGCGTATCAGAAAAAAAAACAATTGGAAGTTAATAGTACGTTAATAAAATCAAAATCCATTCATTTCTTAGGTTTTTCAATGCAAGAGAAAGTAACTCGTAAGCACATTATCAGTCTACACTTTATCATTTGGTATTATAGCTTAGTTATTACAATTTAAAAGACAAAAAGTATAAGTATTTATATCGTTTTCATTAAATATAATTATAGTCACTCTGTCAACTGAGTCGGTTGTGTTGGTGATTTTAATAATTATATTACTCAGTAGTCACATTTTTACGCTCGCGAATTTTATTTTATTTAACATACAACCTGAGACTAATCGGCAAATTGCAAAAAACCTAAGAAATATTTGAATTTCGCTGGCTACCTTGTCGAATTCATCATAATATGTCTTGAATGTAATAATAATTATCTTCTTGAACAAAACTAAAAATAATAATCAAACAAACACATTATTATTCTTCTAAAATGGACTATAAATACAATCATTTAATATTTAAGTCACAAGTAAGTAAGCACTTTAACAAACAAAACCAAAATTATTTTTTTCATATATTAAATTATAAACTGCCAATGAATGACTTCAAAAATTAATTATCCCACTGTTTCGTTTTATCGACACATTCTCGAAGATCTATTCTGTTTCATGTCGGATTTATTACTTTCTTGGGAAGATGATGCCAGTTCCAATGTTTTAGATTAGTGTTTTAGTTTTTCACATTTTACTAATTCGGAAAACTCGGTTTTATGCATTGCTGTCAAATGATTTCTCATAGAAGTTGTGGTTCTTCTTTTTCTTGAATATTCATTGTAACACTGCTTGCACTTAACTCGTTTTCTCAAAGCGTAAAATAAGTCTATATTTCATTAGAAGTTGACTTAATAATTTTAATAACGACGAAATAACGAGTGAGCGAAATTATACTTTGGATGAGTTCGTATCTCGGAAAATACAAACGGAACGAACCTCGAGACTGTCACCAAATCATAGACGAATTTGAAGAAAAACTGAACATTCGTATTCGCATTCGCATTCGCGAATGTCAGTAGTAGATACATATTTGCATTCGCATTCGCATTCGCTAATGTTCAAAAAATGAGTACCCGATCTGTAAAGTATTCCTAATCAACCCTAATCAATGCTTTAGTGATAAAGTTGAAAAACTCTTCAAGAAATTTGACAGTTTCGGGTAGATTGATACACGTGAAGTTCGAACAGGGAGAGGGTAGGGTGAAACGGATAGACTAAAACCTCTCGACGTGACACCAAGGGCGAAGGAAGAGGCACTATAAAATAGTCTAAAAACTTTTTTACAAAAAATAAAACCGACTTAAAAAAAAAACAAAAAAAAGTGAAAAATTAACTTTAGAAGAAAAATCAGTTTCTGAAGTCGGTGACTTTTGTTTGTTTGATTTCATTTTTGCCACCGACTTCAGTAACTGATTTTTCTTCTAAAGTTGATTTTTCACTTTTTTAAAGTCGGTTTTATTTTTTGTTAAAAAGATTTTATTTTTCACGTTTTAGTGGTTCACATTAGGGCATGAATATCGGAATCTCGGAATCTCGTAATATCGGAATCTCGGAGCGAAATTTCCGATATTACAATTCCGATATTGGATCACTCAATATCGGAATTGCAATATCGGACATATTTTTCTATATTTTGAGTTTTAAACTGAACCTGTATTTTAGATCCATTTGTAGCGCCGAGCGCGACAGCGCACTACCGTATCCCGGTTGCCAGTTCACTAATGATGCGATAGGAGAGCAATATAAGTCACGAGTGACATTGAAATATCAAAAAACAATTTAATCTAGAGTCAAGGGTGTAAATGCCACAATTTTCATCAAAACATCTAGGGAGTTTAAGTCATAGAATGTCGTTGTTGAATTGTCATGGTCGCTTTCAATATAATTTAAGTCATTTTGTCATGAATTTGGTGATTCCTCGCTAATCAATATAGGGAGAGAACTTGTTATATAAATTAAAGAATAACACTGCATTTAGTAGTACAGTAGGTACTTACTACGATCTACAATTATGTGTTTGAAGAATCATGAAAGTATGTTTAAGCAGTTTGGATTGGACAGAGAATAATATAAATACATAAAACACTATTACAGTCGGCAAAAATGTAGTTTACCTCTGTCATGAGTTGGTGACAGACGATGGCTTTCTAATAATCTGATAAGGCTGATGATGATCAGCCTATAATGTTCCCACTGCAGGGACTCAACCCTCCTCTTTAGGAGAGGGATGGACTATAATCCACCGCACGCGGGCCTAGTGGGGGTTGGCAGATGTCACATATCTTCGAATTTTTTGGTTCTAAGACATGCCGGTTTCCTTACGTTGTTTTCCATAACCTTTTTGAGAGCAGTAGTGATTAAATAAATTACACAAAGTAATTCGCCTGCCTGGAATCAAACCCACGACTAACTGTTCGTAAGTCGGGGCTGCCCCACCACTGGGCCATCATTTCAGCCAACTGGGCCATCGCTGCTGTTAATAATGCTTTAATGATATTCCTTCTTTTTATCAAAGAATCCAAGTTTTTTGTTTCGTATTATTCTTTTTTCAAAACTAAACCTAAATAAATTATTGCTAATACACATTATTATGAAGATACTCGGGTGGTTTTTATGTTAATTAGATTCAAGGCAAATCGCATTGAAACTTTTCTATAACACTATGGTGATACGGTAATCTTTAAATTTTGTGTGACACGATATACAGATTTGTATGTAGGATGACGTTGCGGTACAGCTCCGGTGCCGTACCGCGCCGTTAACGCATTGAGTGGCCTCACTGTTGTCCGATATGTCATTATTTTTTACAAGAAATCGTTTATAAAAAATATATAGAAATCGAAATAGTACCTATTATAAAACTTTAACATTCAAAATAAAGTAATATCAGTCTAAAAATGGCATTTACGACCTTTCTACGCCGAAGTAGCGCTATTTGATTTAATAAGTAAATAAATATTTTAAAACAACCAAAGTTTGAACCAAATGATATAATATATTATTCAAAAATGTTTTTTATTGCACTCAATCCAACCTCATACCGAATTTGTGCAATTTATAAATAAAATGTGCAATTTCAAATTAAATAACGTAATTCCGATAATAATATCGGAATTCCGATATTGAGATCTAATATCGAAACACAGTATCGGAATTGAAAATCTTCCGATATCATGCCCTAGTTCACATGTAGGTACTTAAGTTCACATGTTCACGAGTCATAATGTGGACAATGTAGTCTTTTTCGCTTGTCCGATTTCGATAAAATATTTATGGGACCATTTGGGAAGTAGGTATTCCCTTTCCAACAAAAAAAGAATTTTTCAAATCGGTTAGCAAGTGACGGAGTTATGCCCGAAATACATTAAAAAAAACATCCGAATTGAGAACCTCCTTCTTTTTTTAGAAGTCGGTTAAAAAAGCCTCACTTACCTACCTACTTAGTTTCAACCCCATTAAAACATTTCCTACAGGATTGTTTCTTACTAAGATCCTACAAAAACATCGCTAAATCACTGAACGAAAGAAATGAAACATTCATCAACTAACTAGTACCTAGTTACTTACTTATTTTCAATCATTAGTAAACAGTAGGCCTGAAGCAGTACGCAAGATTTTTGACTTTTTGACCAATTAGTAACCACAACCGTTTCTAACGAAAACAAAACATCATTAAATGTAAATCTTAGGAGTTCATTCACGCGAACTGGTATGTCAATTACCTTCGTCGGCATTTACCGATAGTTTGCCTGACGTGACTGTTCATTAATCTCTTTAAAGCAGTTCGTATTGCCCAAGTTACTGTCCCAATGCCTTCTGGGTACCATTACCGGACGCCATACTTAGGCAGTTATTATTTTTACACTAAACATTGTTGCACAATTCATTTATAAACAGACCATTTTATAATAACCTTCCCTTCTACTTACATTATCGTAATACTGCCATAGATAGACACCAATTATGTATATAAAATAAAAACCCGTGAAGAAGCAACGGGCCTCGGACGGCGGACCTCGTCGTGGGAACGGAGAGTGATATTATGAGGGTCTTTTATTTATTTATTTAAACTAGGCTCACCAACAGTACATACATCTTACAGTTTAAAAATAAAAATATAATATAGGTTAGGGTTCATAACTAGGTACCAATTACAGGTGTACACAACATTCTCTTCCGTCAGATATGGAAAAGGTTTACCGTGTGATTGTGTATAAATATATACGACCTATACTACATACTTAACATCACGAATCTCTACAGAGTCAGCTTGACTAGGTAATAACTCGGTCTTCCTTCCTTACATAGTATAAAACAAAGTCGCTATTTTTGTCTGTTTGTCTGTATGCTTAAATCTTTAAAACTACGCAACGGATTTTGATGCGGTTTTTTTAATAGATAGAGTGATTCAAGAGGAAGGTTTTAGTATATAATTTGGACGACATCCACGCGGGTGAAGCCGCGGGCATCAGCTAGTTTTAGACATAAAGTACAGACTAATTCCCATAACATCATGGAGCGAGCCTACTGCCTTTAACTGGGTACAAATACAGACACCAGCTACTACTAAGAAATTCTTAATGAAAAACCCTATAAAACTTTGCCCAACCTAGGAATCGAACCTTAACCAACTAGAACCCAAAAGTAGAACAAGACAATCTACTTAAAAAAAGCATCGTTCATCGAAACGAAACTAAATCATTAAACTTTTGGCAGTCGTTTTAACTAATTGGACACGTAAACAATCATTCATGAGCTCACAATACGTCTTGCTTACCTACTTGACACTTGACAGCTAGTGCAGTAGTGATCACTTTTGTTTTCTTAAAACAGTTTGTAGCCAGTCATTTAGCCATCTTGACCATAAGTTATTTCTCGGTGAAACAATTTTTGCAGAATAGTATTTCGAAGTTACGTAGGGAACCCGTTAAAATGAAATTAATAACCATTGAGGCATAAACCGTTTGAAAGACTATAATGTAGGTACTTTCTAGTAACCATAAACTAGCGTATACTACAAGTTAAAAGTCAGCCTTACTTTGTAAACGATGACAAATCAAAGTTCAAAGGAGCATTCATGACTTCCTGAAAATATGTTGAAATATATGCCGTTGAGCTAAGTCGTTGAAAGTTTAACGATCGACACATTCAATCTTCATCATCATCATCATCAGCCAATAATGCTCCCACTGCAGGGACTCAGGCCTCCTCTCTAGGAGAGAGAGTGGCTATAATCCACCACGCGGGCCCAGTGCGGATTGGCGGATGTCACATGTCTTCGAATTTTTTGGTTCTAAGACATGCCGGTTTCCTCACGATGTTTTCCTTCACCGTTTTGAGAGCAGCGGTGATGAAATATATTACACAAAGTAATGCGCCTGCCTGGGTTCGAACCCACGACCTACTGTTCGAAAGTCGGGTCCGACACCACTGACACATTCGATACATGTAAATAAATTCCGTGATTGACGGAGTGACTGAAACACAGCTTACACCACTGAACATTGACTTTTTAAAGTGTGTAGAGGTGAACTGAACAGTTTAGACTTGAGAAATTATTTTTGTAATTTAAGTCACAAGCCGATATTAGGTCATCATCATCATCATCAGCCATTAGACGTCCACTGCTGGACAAAGGCCTCCCCCATAGAACGCCATAAAGATCGGCAGCCTGCCGTTTGCATCCACCGGTTGCCCGCGACTCTCACGATGTCGTCGGTCCACCTGGTGGGAGGCCTGCCAACGCTGCGTCTTCCGGTTCGTGGTCGCCACTCGAGAACCTTTCTTCCCCATCGGTTGTCCGTTCTTCGAGCGATGTGGCCTGCCCATTGCCACTTTAACTTGCATATTCTGCGAGCTATGTCGGTGACCCGATATTAGGTACGCCGAATTAATAACTGATGGATTAAACCGTCAGAGGTGCGTCACATACACATTGAGGTGCATCAAGCTCCACCATTCTGTTTTCACCCTTTGGGAACAGAAAGCGGTACTCTATCGGGAAACTATTGTATTAACTTGTATAAGGAAACTCGACTTCCTACGTTACAATGAAACTTGCGGTTACCAGCGCTAACCGTTGATATTATCCCTATGATTGTTAACAGATCATAATGCACCATGGTGGATGGTGGTACTGTGATTTATAGATATTGCGATTTGCATAAGCGTACCTAATACAAAGCGTTGGGTCGTAAGACAGCTGCGGCCCTCAGGGGAAATGAAAGTAGGAGGTTTGTTTTCATCATTTCGACTGACAAGACGGTCACGAACTGTCAGTCTTCCGACTACATTCCGATAGATGTCATTGTTGTAGCATTGCAATAGGAGTAAGAGTAATTTGTTAACGACAGTATCTACTCTACCTAACTATGTTAATTCTCTAACATGTTTGCATGCCTTACAATCTACCATGATTGTTCTCGTACCTATATACTTATATCTTGTTTTATTTACCTATAATACAATATGAAAATAAATCTTTACTTAATACAATTTATTAATGTAATTAAAATTATGCACAATTGATCAACTCAGTAATAGAGATCAATTTTTAAGCTATTGCATAGCTTCTATCGCGGGCCTTGAGCGTGGAGAGCGAATCCAGAAATTCCGTAACGAAAATATTCAAGATTCAGTATTCAACCAGGTTGCTGTGATTACGGAAAATAACAAGGTTGTCAACTGAGGTTGTCAAATGAAATAATAATTAATTATTTGCTGTTGATAGAAATGCTATGCAATAGCTTTACCGCGGCAGTCTCCGAGTGCCACATTTAGGTTTTTTTTTGTACGATGGACTTATCCTTCAGTGTTCTGGTAGTTTACGATCACTAGTTTTTTTACAGTAACCATGATATTTTTGCAAACCTTCAGATTATGGTCAATTTTTTTTCAGAAGACTTACTCCCTGCATCTTATTTGAAAATGCAAAGTTCAGAACGATAACGTGCCGTAGCAATTCATGTCTTAGGGAAATACATACTTTATAATTTGTCTGAAAAGCAGATTTATTTATTCAGTCACCTGCTCAATTGGAGTAAAGCCTCCCTACATAGTGGTTTTATTGAACTTTCGACACTTGAATACGTGGGACGTGGCTTGTTCAATAACCTGTACAGGAAGTTAATTCGCGAAATTAATTTCTTACCCTAAGTTAGGTAAGTTGCGAAATCACGACAACCTGCTTCTGTTCATTATAATAAGTGCCGTTTCATGTAGATTCTATTTAGGTATTGGATACCTATTTATAACTGTTAATTGCATTACATTACTTAAAGAATTTTTGTTAACATTCTTACACGCCTATTCCGGTCAATTTTATTTATTTTTCAAATGTCGTACGTATGCGACCAAATCTAAAAAAATATATAACAATAAAACGTGCCTTAAATGAATAGTGGCAGTATGAAATGTGAAGTATTTCGGAATTGTTGCGAGCAAACAGAACAGTTACCACAATGTATGTATTCGATTGCGCTCGGCGCTCGTAACATAACGTAAGTATTTGGAGCGACATTTTTTACACAGGTGCGAGTCGTGTGCGATAGGTAAACATGTTATAAAATGTTGCATCACGGAGCTCCACATAACCGCATAACCGCCGGTTCTCGTTCGCTAAGAACAATAAACACTTGTACTCGTAATCATTGGTAATTGTCGCATGGTGGGAACGGCAGGTTTTTGCGCGGGCGCTTACAAAGGCGCGGAAAGCGCGGCCCGCTGTATGAGTGTGATGCCGAACCAGATTTACGTAATGAGAGCCACGCAACTTTCCTTGCACGGAAATGTCGCGGTGTCTCGCCATGGCGCTTTTTCAACGGCAGACCAACAAAGCTTCGCTGTTGCGAAGTTTACTGTTTAAGTAAGTATGAGCCAACCATTTTTAAGCATCTTCAAAGCTGTTTTTTCTGTGAAATGATCGTATTTTCTTTTGGGCAAGATATGTAATTAGCCAAGCTACCCTGAATAATTAGGTTAAATAGGTAGGTACTAGGCTACTGCTGAAGAAGTTCTTTTTCATGATTTTGGGGCATGGATCAAGATCTGGCGTAAAGTCGGTTATTGACTGTTACAACTCGTTATTTAAAAGCTCTTTGAGTTGATTGAATCATGGATATAAATTAGAAATTAGATTGTTAAAACTGTGATATCGAGCGGATGTCATAAAATATTTGTACATTTTATGACCAGTGTAGACTGGTAGTTACAGTCGTTTGCTCCGAATGTATATATTCCGGTAACTGCATACCAGAGCATGTATTGCGCACTATTTTGTGTTCCTTATTGCTAAACCGGGAGACGTAAATGGCAGTGTATCGGAGAGGCTGTGTCTACAAGTTGCGCACAACTAGACCGACAGGCGCTGATTAACATTCCGACTACAGAGCTTAAATACGAACAGTTACAGTAGCATACCCGAGCCACCGCCTCGACTGACTGATTGTACCAATCCCGTACGCGTAGCCGATGCATTGATGCAATCGCCTTACTTCATCTAGCCGTAGCCTACATCTAGACAAGAATCAATTTAACTAAGACGTAAGTATTGCTGCAGCTACTTGCAATCAACGTTTTTGTTCTCCATTAAGTTATTGATACATATTACGGAGGCTTACGCTCGCTACCTAAGAATTAACATTTCTTCTGAAGTGTCCGTCCAGTTTCATACAAAGATGTTATGCTGTGAGATTATCTTGTTACTCCATCAATCACGGGCCAAAGAAAAACGTTTCAAAATGTTTTTTCCAAAGACAATTTCAATATAATAGCCACCACGGGGCGATGAAACACGATGCTACGTGGTACTTTAATAACGTTGTATCATTCGCTCAGTTAGCACATTTTATTAATTGCATCTTTAAGATTTGTCCAGCGACAACGATAGGTGTGTTGTGTTAACTTGTGTTATAATGAGTAATAATATTCTTTATGTAACTTTGACTCACTTTCACGTCTTTATAGTTGGCGACGATTTCCGAAGCGAAAGTATTATTGCCGATGATGGGCTTGTTCTTGACGCTGGGGAAGATGATGCCGCCCTTGCGGCTGGCGGGGCGCGGGCTTGTGCTGCCGGTGACACCGGAGCTGGCTGGCGTCACGGTCACGGTGGCCGCGCCGCCCGGCGAGCTCCACGTGCTCGACGTGCTCGTGCTCGGACTGCGTGCGACATGGACATTAGTCACCGTACTCCCTACACCCTTGCACCATAACGATATCGCGTGTGTAGGTTGTACGAGTAAGACACAGATCGCCAGGGCTCGCAAAAACATGTCGCATGGAAAATAAGTTAAAATATTATCATTACAATCGCAAAGCATTAAAAATTGGAAATAGAAAGATGTCACCTGTTGTTCAGTGTAGTAGAGGACGAGATGGTAGTGGCGGCCACGGTGCTGGTGGTGGGGTCGGGATAGGGCTCGTCCACGCGGTACCGGTTGGGCGCGTACTCCACCAGCCGGTCGATGGTGGGGTCCAGCAGCAGCTCGGCGGGTACGGGCCGCTGCGCCAGCGTCGCCACGTCGTCCTCCTGCTTCTTCAGCCGTTTCTCCACCATGTCTAAGTTTTCGATGATGAGGTTAGTCTTTAGACGTAAGTCGTTATGAATCTGTCCGATGGCGCGCTCTTGACGCTGCGTCTGCGTAAGCAGTTCATCTGACTTTGGAACCAAATCATCCACGGAACTTTTAGTACCGACCACCACATCCCAAACTTCATCCATCTTTTCTGAAACACTCATCATAGGGATAATTTTATTTACAAGGTTATCAATTTTACTGCTTTTCGTGACGGGAGCCGCGGTGCTCGTCGCCGTGCGGTTCTTAAACAGGCTGTTTACGTTAATGGAAGCATCTTCAGGTTCGACTATGGCGGCATGTACATCGGCCATCATATAAAGAACTTTCCCTAAATTTTCGGAAACGAGATTTATATGGAACTGTAGTTTACGATCTACCGTCGATACGGAGCTTCGCAGTTGGTCTACTTCTTTCGTAATTTCATTGACAACCTCGGTATTCAAACCTTTTGCAATTTCTATAACGTTCAAATTAATAGGTTTCTTTTCACTGGCCTCGGCATTGATGTCATCGACTGGCAAAAAGTTGCTGTCGATCTGATTTTTAAGGCCCAGCAGTGTCGTGTCGATGTTTGACATTTTTTGATCTAGAGATTCCAGTTTTCGGTCAAGCAACTGTGCGTCACTTATCTTGTTTTTATTTTCGGCTTGTCTTTTTGCGGCGTTTTCGGTAACGCTGTCCTCTTCATTCTGGCTTATGCGACTAAACAGTTTTAGGTCGAGGTTCCCCAGTTTTGAAATGATAGCATCTGTTTTGTGTATGTTGTCATTAACTCTCGAGTCAAGTGCTTCCACTCTTCTCATTAAGTGTTCCACGGCCTTATCCAAGTTTTCTATTCTTTGTAGTTTCGTCTCTAAGGTACTCACTATTACTTCAAATACGTTGAATATGTACTGCTCCCTGAAACAATAAAAACACTGGTTTTACTACGAGAATATTTTTAACACAAATTATGTGTAGGTACCTAATAGCAATAAGTAACTTATTGCTAGTAACTTAGAGATATAACGAGATATTAAAAGTGTGAGGCCCAACATTATGATGGTAAAGTTATTTTTTATGTTTATGTTTACTCCTATATATATGCCTTGTGAAATTTACATATCTGTCATCAGAGTTGTTATGCAAGGAAAGTAGTAGAAACCTTAAATGTGTGCTACAAGTGCTACAACGTGCGTGCTACCAAATGTTTAATAGCGTCATAGACCTACGGCCGCTGTAGACATGACACGAAGTACGTAGGCTAGGTACAAACTAGTTCTTGTTATTAGTCGTTTTATATTCATTTGCGCGCACAAAGTCTCTGAAAATATACGAACCTATAAAATATCATGTAGCAATTTGTTCCAACTATTTCGTAAATTAAACGTCATGTCGAACCATTTTATGAGTCGGTGAAGTAGCAAATATTTTTGTTGAACTTAAATTCAAATGGGCTACGGTGAATGTTAGATCTTGTTAACTATGTCTAACAAGTTATTTTTTAACTATTTACTTGTCTGATAGAGTCTTAGGTGGGTAATTGAATATTGTTACAAAGTGACAGAGCGTAGACCTGTAATAAAAACAATACGCGTATGTCTACTGACGGCATATTGAAAGTATAAGTTACGTCATTCTTGCTCGAAGTACGGTATAAGTACTGTAACAGGGTGAATATTTGAAGATAAGCATATTCAGGATTCGTAAATTAAGGTCAAATAATGCTTCCAATTAGAACTTTTATGGATTTAACCTAAAGTTTATAGTGTAGCTTAACCAAATAAATCAAACGCACAGTATTTGAACTGCTATATAGGTCTGAATTTACAGCTGAGCTATTTTCGTCGAACGGTGATGAGATATGAAACGTACGGTAATTAGCATTTAAAAAATGGTAATTATGCTACCATTTTTTAAATGCTAATTATTAGCTATTTAGCGACGTAATTGAATAAAAAAAAAATTACTCAAAAATCAACCGGTTTTTCAAAAAATCAATAACACTATCTGTCTAGTAATTCAAATAAAATCAAACTCAGTGTAAATAGAGCTTAAACCTTATAAGTTCCATCTAAGATATTTCTTCAACTCGATGAGATCTTATCTAAAAACTTTAAAAATATTTATAAGTCTCACTTTCATGACCAGAAACTGCACTGCACTTGCCACCATTCGTATTTTAGCCGTGTAATGCAAATCGGGTTTAATCGGTTATACGATTAAACCCGATTTGCATTACACGGCTAAAATACGAATGGTGGCAAGTGGCTCATCATTTATAGTCCGTGACTGTACATACGCCAGCACATCAAGCTACAGCAATCTGTCAAATTTCTTTAATAGATTTTCAACTTTATCGCTAAAGCATTAGGTTCAAAGTTGATTGAGAAAATTTGACAGTTTCGGGTAGCTCGATGTGCTAAATCATAAAATAATTTGGTCTGCAAAATCATCAATCGGCAAATGATAAACAGAAAAATACAAAAGATTTGCTGTTTCTATAAAAGAAATTTATAAAATTTAAATTTTAAATATAATAATTTTTTGAATTTATATTTTTTAAATTAAAATTAAAATTTAATTTATAATAATTTAAATTAAATTGAAATGAATAAAATTTAAATTTTAAATAATAATATTTTTTTAGATTTCTACTTTTTTTCTATCTGTTTTTATACATATAATTATATATATTTTTTCTTTCTTTTTCTTTTTTTTCTAGGTATGTAGGTTTATTTTGTTGCGGAAGTGCCAGTTCACACCGAACAACGATCAACAATCGATCAGGCGTTGGTAGTAACAATTCGATCTTGGGCTGGCCTAGCGGAGTAAGGAGTTTCAATATAATAAGAGGTCCGCTTAAACTGGTACTAATTACATTTCAAATTGCTCATTACCGTTCGCCAAAATACGAACGGGAAAAATGGTAATTATATAAATGGTAATTAGGTATTTGTACACTTTTTCACATTATACGTTCTTTGTTGAACTTAAAAAATTGGGAACATAATCAAACCAAAGAGTCTCCTATGGCGACTATTACAATACATAAAAATGATAAAAAAAATGTTAGACAAGCCAGGAGAAACTCGAACGGTAAGGAGATTTTTGTTTGCCAAACACGATTTCTGGGCGATTAAGGTAGGCTAGAGTTGACGCCAAAACACTTTTTGACGTGTGACCCGCACAAGTCGAGACGCAGAACTGAGCGCGACCGCCGAGTTACTTTTACAGATAGCAATACACTACGCAGAAAAAAGTTACCCTGCGACTGTGTGAATAAATGGTAGTGAGTATAAAGTGTTGGGGACAATTTTCAAAGTCGTTACAAATTATCTAAAAGTGTTCTTTAATGCGTATATTTTTGCTAATTTGTAAAGCATGTTGTGTACTATCTAAATTACTTCTTAAAAATACGATCTTTAGGGTATTTTTATAACTTTTAGAGCATGAACTGCTAACATTTGGAAATTGGAACACGAATGGTGATGAGATTTGAGAAACGTTTATGAACATAACTTAGTTGTTTAAAACCATAGGAATATATTATGTACATCTTTAAAGTGCTCGAACTATGTATTACGTGAAATTAAAAAAAACATAATCTTTACATCTAACTAAGTAGTTATTCGGGGAGGGCCGCGTGATATGCACATGTTCAAATAATCACCCCAACGTTGAATTATCCGAGGATTATGAACGTTATTTATTGATGGAAATTATCTTCTATGTCAATCAAAATAAGTCATAAAATATAGAAAAGAGACGGACAATCCAGAAATCTTCGAAATTAATACAGTTAAATAATATTGTACTTTAATGGCTGTCATTATGTCTTTATTTATGTAAATAAACGTGAATGGTATCGCCAGACGTGTTGAACCAACCAATATATTTATGTAATATATTAATATTAATGTGATGTGGGAAATATTAATCACGATGTTGTCAATGAAATAAACAAGTTTTTTTTTTAAATATATGTTTACGACCACTTTCTTCTTAATATTTTACTGATTAACACCTTAGTGAGGATGAGCAGTTTTTAACATGTGATACTGATTTTGATTTAAAAAAGACTGATGCACAGTATCAGCGCGTATTAAGGAATTAAGATAAGTGTAACGGTATCGAAATAGCTACAATGACGACATGATCCAGTGTTCACGTTACAGTGAACGACTTCAGAACCAATTAAATACATTTGAGCAACAATATCGCTGATATTAAAACTTTCGAAGCTAAGTTCTGCTAATCTCGCAAACAGCAAGGTGTTCGGCAACATAAATTCATTTCGAAATCACAAAGGAACCTGTTATTATCTAAAGAGGCGGTCGCAAGTCGCAAGTCGCACCACATCGATTTAAAGTGAAGCGAGAGGCTATCGTTCGATATTATGCAAATCCGTAGTAAAATCGCAGTTTGGTCAACCGGCCCACTTTAATAGTGTTTGCTTTAGCAAATTGATCGCGTGTTACGAGCTGTCCTATCCGAAACATTAACTTCCTGAAAGCGATATACATTTACTGGTGCACCAACACTAGCAACGGCATTGGAGTGTTTTGCAACACCTGCCTCCATTCGAACGCATTATGGCGACGTTTTCCCGGGTACGGCTCGAGAAATTAAATCGAACTAGTGTTGATTAATGAAGCATTCAGTGTAACTATTTGGGTGAGCGGGTTCCGTCTAGACGTGGAAGTAAATAATCTATGTATTTTGTAAGTCGTACGCGGTCGCGGAGGCATTCTGTAGATCGTTAACGATTGCTTGCATAGTCTTGTGATTTGCTTTATTAGGTAATATATACCTGTAACTATGGTTAATTCTCTTAGTAAACCAATAAACCTAATTAATATTATAAATGCTAAAATAAGTTTTTTACCTTTTCACGCCTAAATTATCAAAACGATCATCATGGATTTTGCACATGACATAGGTACGTTGTCAGGTGTACAGAAACTGACATAGGGTACCTTTCTCCCGAAAAAAAAGTGCTGCTCCCCAGAAAAACAACTATAATGTTCTTATGATAAAAGATGGCAACATGTCTTTGGAATCATGATTGAATTATGTTGTTAAAGAAACTTTGCGTGCTAAGCTGCGGACAAAAGTTAGTGCAATTAAATAAATTCTTATTCTTTTTAAATTTGCAGTTACCCGCGTATCGCGTGATGCCAGTATTTTGCCATAAATCTGACTCCTGGGTTAACAGTGGGTGTGTTAATCAATCGTTAATAACACGCGTGTCTAACTCGCTATTCGTCTACTTGTTGCGGAGTTAGTTTATATATTAAGTAACTTATACAAACACTTAAATGTGCAGTATTGAAACACTTCGGCCTAACCTATAGATGTTGCGGTAAACATCTTTTTCATAAAACATCATTCATCATCATTATTTTATTTTTTTACAGTAGATGTAACCATTTTTGCCGTATTAATAAGTACCTATATTCGTATTGTAATTTCGTAATAAGTACCTAGACATTAGGTAGGTACTTATTAATTTAACAAAATTAAGAACTGTCATCTTGTCCAAGCAAAAGGAGTAATTTCTGCCTACCTAACCTACCGTATTGGGAAAATGAAGTGAGTTTATTTATTTATATATGTAATAATAAACATTTATATTCAAGCATATTGTTAACAAGCTTAAGTTCTGAGCAATCATTGTATAATCTGTAAAATAAAAATTCCGTTATTCCGTTACACAATAAATGTTAGGTGGATTAAACGTCTTATATTAATGTTATTATATAAGTCTTTGTTAATTGATAACCATCACCGACAATTAAAATAGATGGGCCTTCGATATTATACAAGAATGTTATAAAAACGATTGTGTTTACCGGTAGGTGGAAGATAGGTACCTACCTCTGTATGCATGTTAGGATCGTAACAGGTGGCGTTCTGTGGTTTCTGCCTACCCCTATGGGAAAAGACCGTGAGCTTATGTCTGTAGTCTTTCTATCCTATCCGCATAAAATAATGTTGATGTCTTTACATTCAACCCAAAGTCGACGGAAACGGTTTTAGTCATGAGTTCGAATCCCAGAACCTGCAATTATTTTTGTATTTTTTATCTTTTAATAAAAGTTACAAAAAGTTTTCTATTAATATGAGACTGATTTTCGTGTTAAAAATGGATATCTAAACCAATATTTTAGATATTATTTGCCAAATTCACGCACACTTTTGAACATGAGTATCGAGCATCGACATTCCTAGATCGCGCAATCAAAGTTTTCACACAGTTTTGCATATATACTGGTACCTTTGAATGGCCCACGGGGTCCGTGTCGCCTCGAGGTAAGCCAGTGGTCGTCAAGCTGGTCGAAATTGACGATCATTAAGATGTACCTAGCCTTTAAAGGTGGTAAACAAAATTGAAGCGGATCCGCGGTGATGCAGCCAACGCATTACCTCTCCCGAAAGGGGCGATTAAAACTTCAAGGAGAGTAGTTGAATTGATTAAATCGATGAAACTAAAGACTGAGCTAACCTGAAGAGGTATACTAAAACCTACGAGGCGACAAGATGACAACAACAAAGACCCCCCTTTTGTATATTTTTGATGAATTTATGTAGCCATTATCATAATTATCTTCCTGCCCCAGTAGCATGGCGATTCTATCTCTATTCTACCAAGAATAGACAAGATTTTTTCATACAATTTGAGATGAAACCTTGCTATAATCATTGAGATACAATGTACTACGTACGCTATAATCTGTCATTTTGTCGATTCTTCCGTCGACACAACCCGCTTTAAAATCCCTCTTCCGACTAATTTCCCCTCCCTGCTAACATATTCCTCCCCCGAACTGCTTGTGGCGCTGATGATTTTCATCCGTCACAATAACATTAAGTTATAAATTTAAATGTGTGGGTGTGGTATGCGTGTAATCTATGTTTTAACAATTTTAATATTTATTTATTTATATTTTTTGTTTGTTTCAGTCCCGTACTAACCCGACAAGAGCCACGTCGTGTCGAAGAATTTTATTTGCGACCTTATATAATAACTAACATTCATATTTTTACTTTTTATTTTGCTGTGCACACTTGCTTTTCCAACTCACTGTACATTGGCAGAATAGTCGACATCGGCTTTAATTGCCATCAAACAAAAATAGAATAGAATAGACACAACCCGTTTTTTCGGTGGTTAAGCTAAGCCGGCTGCCCTTATCCCCATTTTGGGGTCGGCGCAACACGTTTTCTTTTTCCTTTCTTCCCTGTTAGACGTCACGGAGGCATTTACTCCTTTATCTTTCATATTTAGTTAATCTGTTTAGTTTGCATAATATTATACTACATCGGAGACAACAAACTGACCGCACTCCTCTGCCGTTGTACTGTTTAATATAACTAGTACGGAAGGTAGTTAACTATTAATATCTTTGTCACAAAACTAGCCAATAAGTTTCATATACCCTACCATCATCAATTGTAAAATTATTTCTCTCTGTGTGATTTAAACATACATGTTGTCATTGTTATAAATTGTAAACATGGGCAAAGTTTAATGAAATATATATATGAAATAAAGTTTATTATTATTGTATTATTCCTCACACAATCCATCCATCTTTTATTAGGCCTTCCTCTCCCTCTCCATCCATCAACATTTATATCAACGATGCCTTTTTTGGAGAAGTTGATGAATTTTAGTAAAAAGTGCGATTTAGAAGTCTTGAATAAAAAACTTCACGGAAAAAAGGGTTACACATTAATAATTAACACCTTACCATAATAAATTAATTCACATTTAGGTTAATCACACAAGTCACAAGTTCGAATCCCCAAGACTGCATTTATTTTTGTACGTTTAATATTTTTATATATATTTTTTGTTTGTTACATTTAAATAACTAATAGGGAAAAAAAGCGTTAGTTATTAATTTTCTTTAAGTATAATTTAAATAAACAAAAGGGGGGTCGGTCTGGTTTGACAAGACTAGTCCTCGGAGGTTGGTGGGGGGTGTGACGCATTCGGAGAATGGAATCGGGTGGCTTGGCCACGACTATGTATGAGAGTGGGTTCATAATAGGTTTACCTTCCTTATAGGAAGTACATCTGACGGACCACCAAGTTAGACCAGCTTGGTAGAAACTGGCTTACCTCGAGGACTATGGACCCCGAGAACTGGGCGGAGTATTTGTTCCTTATGCTAAGTCGCGCGAAAAAGTTGCTTGCGCGATGTAGGACCTTTTTATTGTAGTACCCGCCATTGGGTGACTTTTGTTTGTTATTACTGTTTTGCTAGGTAGATTTACAAAATGTATAAAGTGGCAAATATTTGTATACGTACATAAACTGAAGGCTTACTAGAAATTTGTAAGATGGTGGTGGTTTATAAAAATACATAAAGAAAAGTTAGATGCTGGCCATGCTAGGCTAGGATCGGTCCTGCACCCTTCGTAGGGGATCGGACAAAAAAAAAACTAATTAGTCCGTCAGATAGATTTCCAAAAATTATTGGACACGTATTTTTTCTTTTTTCACGTAAACTTAAAATGAAGACGATACATCAGTGCTGCGAAAACTTGTGTGACGTCATATGACACCTTACCATAATAAATTAATTCACATTTAGGTTAATCACACAAGTCACAAGTTCGAATCCCCAAGACTGCATTTATTTTTGTACGTTTAATAAAACATTTTTTGTTTGTTACATTTAAATAACTAATAGGGAAAAAAGCGTTAGTTATTAATTTTCTTTAAGTATAATTTAAATAAACAAAAGGGGGGTCGGTCTGGTTTGACAAGACTAGTCTTCGGAGGTTGGTGGGGGGTGTGACGCATTCGGAGAATGGAATCGGGTGGCTTGGCCACGACTATGTATGAGAGTGGGTTCATAATAGGTTTACCTTCCTTAAAGGAAGTACATCTGACGGACCACCAAGTTAGACCAGCTTGGTAGAAACTGGCTTACCTCGAGGACTATGGACCCCGAGAACTGGGCGGAGTATTTGTTCCTTATGCTAAGTCGCGCGAAAAAGTTGCTTGCGCGATGTAGGACCTTTTTATTGTAGTACCCGCCATTGGGTGACTTTTGTTTGTTATTACTGTTTTGCTAGGTAGATTTACAAAATGTATAAAGTGGCAAATATTTGTATACGTACATAAACTGAAGGCTTACTAGAAATTTGTAAGATGGTGGTGGTTTATAAAAATACATAAAGAAAAGTTAGATGCTGGCCATGCTAGGCTAGGATCGGTCCTGCACCCTTCGTAGGGGATCGGACAAAAAAAAAACTAATTAGTCCGTCAGATAGATTTCCAAAAATTATTGGACACGTATTTTTTCTTTTTTCACGTAAACTTAAAATGAAGACGATACATCAGTGCTGCGAAAACTTGTGTGACGTCATATGACACCTTACCATAATAAATTAATTCACATTTAGGTTAATCACACAAGTCACAAGTTCGAATCCCCAAGACTGCATTTATTTTTGTACGTTTAATAAAACATTTTTTGTTTGTTACATTTAAATAACTAATAGGGAAAAAAGCGTTAGTTATTAATTTTCTTTAAGTATAATTTAAATAAACAAAAGGGGGGTCGGTCTGGTTTGACAAGACTAGTCTTCGGAGGTTGGTGGGGGGTGTGACGCATTCGGAGAATGGAATCGGGTGGCTTGGCCACGACTATGTATGAGAGTGGGTTCATAATAGGTTTACCTTCCTTAAAGGAAGTACATCTGACGGACCACCAAGTTAGACCAGCTTGGTAGAAACTGGCTTACCTCGAGGACTATGGACCCCGAGAACTGGGCGGAGTATTTGTTCCTTATGCTAAGTCGCGCGAAAAAGTTGCTTGCGCGATGTAGGACCTTTTTATTGTAGTACCCGCCTTTGGGTGACTTTTGTTTGTTATTACTGTTTTGCTAGGTAGATTTACAAAATGTATAAAGTGGCAAATATTTGTATACGTACATAAACTGAAGGCTTACTAGAAATTTGTAAGATGGTGGTGGTTTATAAAAATACATAAAGAAAAGTTAGATGCTGGCCATGCTAGGCTAGGATCGGTCCTGCACCCTTCGTAGGGGATCGGACAAAAAAAAACTAATTAGTCCGTCAGATAGATTTCCAAAAATTATTGGACACGTATTTTTTCTTTTTTCACGTAAACTTAAAATGAAGACGATACATCAGTGCTTCGAAAACTCGTGTGACGTCATATGATAGTACATTTTGACCACACAAGTGACGTTTCAAGCCCCACTCCAAGATCTTTGACACGTTTTATCTTCGTCATTTTTTATTGATTTGATAAAACAAAAAACACGTATTCAATATTTTTCGATAATCTAACTTACGGACTAAACAGAATCATATTATTTTGACCCAGTCCGATCCCCTATTGTGCGCAAGTCCTACTTGCACTTTTTTATGCAATAATAGTAGATTATTGCATCGAGCACAAAGTAATTAATTATTGCACCGAGTGCCTGATTTAGAGCCTGAGCGTCAGCGAGGGCTCTAATCTAACAGGCACGAGGACAATATAAATTACTTAAGGCGAGGTGCATAATCTAATTTTCTTTCAACTATTACATAAAGGAATAGTAGATAAAAGAAACTCATATCAAACACTTAAAAGATTTTCTATAACACTGTCGGCTTCATTTATAATGTTTTCCGGAGTTAATGTGTCGCTAAATGATTCCATTTTAATTCGAAGCCGAAGCACTCAAAATCAGATAGTATCACACTTTATCGTTTCCAAAAATATTGTCAAGCAAAATTAACAAAATTCCCCAAAAGTTCCCGCCAAATCACTTTTTTAAATTTATTTTTCTTCCAACTATGCTTTAATTTCATCATAATCACACTAAAAACTCAGCACAAAGCGAGTCTTTAGTGCTCTAGAGCAATAAAAATGTATGAAATTTCATTATTGCACAGTTTATTTTTTTTAATCGCACCGATGCCAATCTCAATGGATTAGCTCTATTCAGCCAGCCGATATCAATACTTTTTTTTTTACATAAGTATTATTCGTTTCTATCCTACTACTTGTTCCAAATTTAAAAAATGATTGTTGCTAACTAGTTACTATAAAATGAAAGAAATTTAAAAAAGTAATTTGGCGTGAACTTTTGGGGAACTTTGTTAATTTTGCTTGACAATATTTTTGGAAACGATAAAGTGTGATACTATCTGATTTTGAGTGCTTCGGCTTCGAATTAAAATGGAATCATTTAGCGACACATTAACTCCGGAAAACATTCTAAATGAAGACGGCAGTGTTAAGTATAGAAAATCTTTTAACTGTTTGATATGAGTTTCTTTTATCTACTATTCCTTTATGTAATAGTTGAAAGAAAAGTAGATTATGCACCTCGCCTTAAGTAATTTATATTGCCCTCGTGCCTGTTAGATTAGAGCCCTCGCTAACGCTCAGGCTCTAAATCAGGCACTCGGTGCAATAATAAATTACTTTGTGCTCGATGCAATAATCTACTATTATTTTATTAGTTAGCAGCAATCATTTTTTAAATTTGGAACAAGTAGTAGGATAGAAACGAATAATACGTACCTACGTAAAAAAAAAGTATTGATATCGGCTGGCTGAATAGAGCTAATCCATTGAGATTAGCACCGGTGCGATTAAAAAAAATAAACTGTGCAATAATGAAATTTCATACATTTTTATTGCTCTAGAGCATTAAAGACTCGCTTTGTACTGAGTTTTTAGTGTGATTGTGATGAAATTAAAGCAAAGTTGGAAGAAAACTAGTTTATTTATCAATGATTACTAGTGGCCGGTCGCCTATCTGCCTAACTTATTAATATTACTAGCTGCTGCCCGCGACGTCGTCTGCGTGAACCTGGTTATTTTGCTCCATGGCGTGAACGCTATACAGCACCAAAAATACCTTTCCATTTACCCGTTTCTTCTTTACATTTTATATCTACAGAAAGTGCAGTAACAGAGGGAGACTGTCTTTTGTAAAATTGACCTTCAAAAAGTGCTGATTTTCAGCCTGCTTTAGTCATAAGTTGTGACTGAAGCAGATGGAGAAAAAAATGAATTAGGAATACAGAATGGGGTAAAAATACATACTTATAGGACTTCTCGATAAACCATAGTAGTGGTTTGGCTCTCCTCAGTCAAAATGTATAGAGAGTCAGGACTGGTGACGCGGGAGCAAGCGAAGTACAATTTATTGCCCGTGTGAGAAGCAGTTCATCTAGAGGTCAGTTCGCAGATAGGTTCCAAAGAAGCATAATCGGGACACCGACCTTCAGCTTGATGGTATGCGCTGGAGGTCCACTTGCTGACAGGGAGGGAGTTCAGAAATTCCACGGGATAATGTGTGGCGTCATCTTGCTCGACCACACACAATGTCTATAGTGGTGTAGACCACTTCATTCCGTTCAATTTCCGAGAGAATGCATTCGTTAATTGCTGCAGCCTGGTCATTTTTGGGCGTCAAAATAGCCCGCTCACACACCCAACAATTCTGTTGGTGCGGTATACGACTGATGTCCCCGTACACACAGCGAATGGGTTCTTCTTAGATGGATACAACTATATTGAGAGATTCTGGAAGCACCACCTGTCCACCTCTCTCCTCTGGTAGAGTGCCTTCGCCAAGACTTAGAAAGACATCTAATCATTCTTGAGCACGTGCATTGCCGCCGAGCCGAGCTCTCATATTAATGGTCAAGCGCAGAGTGCGATCTCGTGATCACAACGATGATCGTTTCAATGAAGCATTCACCTCGTCAGCCCTCAATCCCCGCGTCACCACGGGAAGCGTTTGTCGGAAATCGCCACTGAACAGAACTGTGACACCACCCATCAAATGTTCGTTCCTGCGGATGTCCTGCAGAGTTCTGTCCACGGCCTCAACTGCCTTCCTATTGGCCATCGTACACTCATCCCATACGATCAGTGAGCAATCCTTGAGCACGGGTGCCTTATCATTGTTACGTGACGCACCACAAACAGGCGTTTCGGCACTCTCTAAATCGATAGGAATTTTAAACATGGCATGTGCTGTCTTGCCACCCGGAAGCAGTGTGGCAGCGATGCCCGACGACACTACAGCAATGGCAATTTTGCCTTGCTTCCTGACCTCTGCAAGTATGCCAGTTGTAACAAATGTTTTTTTCTGTTCCACCAGGAGCATCCAAGAAAAACATTTTACCCTGGTTTTGCCCAACGCTTTCAAGGACGGTGTCATAAATTTGTTTTCGCTCTGAAGAGAACAAACCCAAGTAACATTTCATTCGGGCCTAGGTTGTAAAAAATGCCTTTAGGTTTTCTAAGGGTCGTAAAAAGGTTAATGCTTTGCTATCTGGTTACATTAAGTACTTGAGAATGAATAATAGGTCCTAATACTAGTTGTTTTATATTACAACCTTGGAGCCGCTGACAAGAGTTTAAATTAACGTTATTTTGACTTGTGTTTCAAGAGCATATAGTCCTAGGATCTTATAGCTGTCGTAGACTCCTGATTAAGTTCTGAAAAGGCTAGCATTATGCTGAATTGAGATCTAAAGGTTTAAGTTTTAACTTTGATATGACCATAAAGTTATGGAATGTTGAAATTGCTTATAAGTAATTTTTAAAACCTACCTCAAATCTTAAGGTTGTTTTAGAGTGTCTAGGCAAATAAATTAGGACTGCGTGGTGACAACCCAAACCAATAAGCTATTGTTTATGAGCTGAAAGCATGATTAACGTCCTACAAGAATATTTTAAAGCTATAAAGGCATCCTCAAAAAATATCAGTTGTCTCCGCTACTTCAAAGCATTACGTTGTCTTGAAGATGAATCAACACAGGGTGATGTCAAAAAAATGGAGTGGAAATTTTAAACGTAAAGTGCGTAAAAATTTCTTACGAATAATAAATGGGTCCATATTGGCTCACCTAAAGTTCTTTACCCGAAATTGTTCTTCCTAACGATTTGTAATCCGAATGATCACTCTTCCTAAAATTTTTCATCCTAAAGTTTTCATTCATACTATTTGTAGTGCTACCGACGATGTTCATAACACTCATGTTTCCGAAAATTGTAATTCATAATATCATTAGTGTAAATATATTTAAACTCCTACTGTTTTTATCCTAACGCTTTTATTCCTAAACATAATTACCATAATATTTTCTAAAATATAACTAATGAATAACTCCGGATGTAACCTGTACACTATTTAACATTTAATAATATTACGTTCATTCTGCCAAAGACTACACTCCCATAAAATGTGATGTGCAGTTTGTTCAAATTCGCAGTCAGATGTAGAACATTGACAAAAAGGCGAGCCAACAAGCTTGAAGGAAAACAATTTACTCTTAAAGTTACCATGACCTGTGAGAAATTGGGCGACACAGTGATCCACCTCCAGCCATGTCCTGGCCAGCCGCTCACGATCGGATGGAAAGAACTGGTGGAGGTGACGGCCTTTGATGGAATTACCCCACCTACATTGCCATTCAGACAAAAGATCCTCCCAGACGTCTGTCCCGTACCAGTCTGTGGTTTAAGTAATCTAGCTATTTTAGTACGGTCACGTTGCGTTAAAAAGTCTGCGTCCGCAGTCTCTCGTGCGCAGTAGTACATTGAAGCACGGCGCTGTACTTCAAGATCAACTGGAAGTACCCCTGCCAGTACCGGTAAGGCTTCAGTACTAACCGTCCAATAAGCTTTACACAAGAAAATTAAAGCCAACCGCTCACTTTGAAGTAATTTACGTTGTACCGCTCCTATGGTGGCCCTATCGGCCCAAACTGGTGCCCCGTAGCACATACACCCCAAGTAAGTAGCCCCATAGATCGTCTTTAAAGTTAGAATATAATAAGAATAAGAATAATTTATTGTTCCAGAAATTAAATTCGTTACATTGATTCCTGAAACTCACACTAGGATTCCCTGTGTCGTGAGTTCCAGGCTCATTCGTTCCGTTGACATACCTGTGACACAAATAATATTCTAAACAATAATTTTCTAAATCTAACAGTAATTTAAAAATGATAAACCCCACGTAGATTTTGATATTCTCGTTAAAGCATAAAAGTTCTATAATAGCTTTTTCACCGACGGTTTTTATGTGTTCAATGAATGAAAAATTCCTCTCTAAGACAAACCCAAGGTAGCATACGGACTCCTTCTTTTTCACGGGAACGTTATTAAATTTAATACTAGGCCATGATTTAAGATTACCTTTTAAAAGAAGTTGATAAGTTTTATGTGGTGCAAAGGTCAGACAGTTACGAGCACTCCACTGGGATATTAATTTTAGGCAAGTGTCAGCCAAACTTTCGAGTCCAGCCCGAGTACTTGACTGAATGAGCAGCAGGCCGTCGTCCGCGTAACCGGTTAATGAACAGCCGAGCCGTATGGAAGTGGAATCGCGAGGAAGTCATCGAAGCCTACGTTCCATACATACAGACCCATAACCGAACCCTGAGGGCATCCCATGGTAAGGGACTTTGACATAGAATGATGTCCGAGTTTGAGTTTCGCGGAACAATTTAAGAAGTACGAGTAAACAAGATTGTATATAAATAGTGGTATTGTAGTGTAAATAAAAAATATTAAAGGCGGTCTATAGGCTTGAAGTATGTCTTCGAGATTTTTTTCATGATCTTAAAGTTGATGAAAAAAAAAACACCCTGTAGCTGTTTGTTCAGCACTCTTGTCAAACCGTCGATCGCACGTCCTGTTTCAACCAAAACCTAAAAGCAACTAATTGTGCGCAGGGGTTGTTTTCGCGACTAGCAAGTCTTGAATTACTCCTAGCGATAACCTTAAAGCTGCGAAAACAGCCTATGCGTTTTAAGTAGCTCCGCGACATTACTTTTAGCTCTTATTTTGGCAAACATTAAGAGCTTTTAGCTGTAACAGTTCTGAAATTGGTAATTTTAATGCTTTCTAGTAATTTATTAACGCCAGCCATTTTTTTTACATAAAAATCAATTTTAAATAAAAAAATCAAAACAAAAGGCAATATTTTAATTCAATAAGGCTAAAATAAGTAACTTGTGCTATAGCATTTAAAATATTTGTTTTTAAATGAATAGAACTTTTATTTCTAATGCAACGTACCACCAACCGTGTATATTTATAATTTTTATTTAATTAAAATATCTTCAAAATTATAAACTAACGCAAGGCCCGTCTCGTATTTAGCACTATTATCCTAAAGTTTCACGATGAAGTGCCAGTCGCACAATTTTTGTTTTTCCTGACTTCAGCAAGATACTTAGATTTATTTTATAAATACTTACTACATACTCAGTTAGCCATTTTGAAACTTGGTAAAATGTCAGCGAATGTGGCGCCATTATATTGATCTTTCTGTGTAAAAAAATCTTACACAGAAACATTTTAAAACCCGTGAGTCCTGGAAAGGTATTTTTTCATGTCCATCAAAAAGGTTTTAAGTTGTCATAGGGTTACATACAAGACTAATTTAGAACTTAAAAGCTGCCTTGCAAGGTTATATTCACGTTAAATTAAGGTTGTGAAGGTTATATTTGGGTACTGTGTAAGTAGTTCGAAAGGTTCTGGATTTGAGCTATAGGTTTTGCTATAGCTCTCAGAAATGTTCTAAAACGTGGGCCCTTTTTGCACTCAGGAGGTTAATATAAGGTTAATATAACGTTATTGAGCCTGTTAAGACTTACGAGCAGATTTCCATATGAAGGTTCTAGAACCTTTTCAAAACCTTTCTAAAACCAAAAATGTTACTTGGGAAGCGACATGGTCATTTCGTATGGTAGTCATTACACCCGGATCGTAAAATGCCTCAGCGTTTTACTCCTGATTTCCGCGGTCTTGATGCGGTGATGATTGGGGAGCTGGTAACCCATATTCGACCAGTGGATTGCCGCCGATAGAAATGACCACGTGTTGAAGTGAACTGCGACAGGTGTTCAGCACGCGTTCATCAGTTACTTCGACTTTGTCTCTAGTAGCACGCCTTAAAAGCTCGGAGAATATCTTCAGACAGATGATGGCGATACTTCTCCCACAATGCTACCGGGTTGCGTATTTCCATTTCCGTGTTCATTAGGAGGCAGTACTGCCATGAAACACGCACGGGTTTGTCGCGCTAACTGCCTTTACAAACTCGTGTTCAATTCAGAGTGCGCGTCCGCCAATCGCGCACGGGTTTGCAACGCCAACTGTTCTTCTAAACACGTGTTCAAGGCGATGGTGTCGATTTAATACATGTTTCAGATACAGGACTCGATAAAATAATAAGTAAGTACTTCGACATTTAATCAGCAAACAGGTTTCTATCAGATTATTTCTATCAGGTTTCTATAGAAGTTTGGATCAGATTTGTCGAAGCTACAAACTCCATCGAGTATTATATCATTTATAGTTGAAAAAAATGTTCGACGAAAATCTCGAAAAATTCAAGTACAACCAACATCGATCGCTCGCCGCAAAGAAAGAGGTCTACCATGCAGTGGAAGGATTCAATCAGGACGACCAGCCAAGTCAGAAACTGTGAAAAGAAAACGTCTTCATAATATTGCATCTATTATTGATGATAATAACACAAGCTCTGCTTAGCTTGGGACTAGATGGCGTTGTGTGATAGTTGTGGAATATTATATTATTATATTATATTATTATATAATCAGCCTCCTGCCAAAAAACATTGATTATATAAAATTACTTCTTTATATTTGTTTATGTACCTACTTACGTTGATTGCCTACAATACAATACCATACTCGTGCATCTTATGTAGATTTATTTTGGTCCTAATAAAAAGTTAAACACTTCGTATGAGTTTTCTTGCCTAATTTCATTAATTAAACACAAAAATGCTTTCAAACAAACACGGATTTGTGGTGCTTAATCCAAGGCGCATGCTCCTTGCAAATCCGTGCGCGATTGGAAAACGCGTACTCTGAATTGAACACGAGTTTGTAAAGCATGCTCCTTGCAAATCCGTGCGCGATTGGAGGACGCGTACTCTGAATTGAACACGAGTTTGTAAAGGCAGTTAGCGCGACAAACCCGTGCGTGTTTCATGGCAGTACTGCCTCATATTGAACACGGAAATGGAAATACGCTACCGGGTTTGCGACTCCACAAAACACCAAGATGACGGCAAACAGATGACGCATGCGGCTGTGACTGTTACTGACGCTCGCCTCCGCGAAGGTGTCAGCCCAGTTTTGGTCACCGTCGAGAAGGTGACTTCGAGGCTGCGCGGTTAGTGGGATACTCCACGCCATCAAATGTCCTCAGAAAGGCGAAAGACGTTGGGCCTCGGACCGTGTGAAGTAACAACCGCAGAAAATAGCATTCACCATTATTCAGGTATAAACTCTACCCAATGCGGTATCCTTGAAAATTCCCGGAAAACCTTCCACAGCACGTCCTCGTCGATGTCGGTTAAATACACCCCTTTTTTATTTTTTTTGAACTGCCTCGTTGGTCTAGTGGTCGTAAGCGCGACTGCTGTGTATGAGGTCCTGGGTTCGATTCCCGGGTCGGACAAAAAGTATTATTGGGTTTTTCATTAGAAACCCAATAGTAGGCCGGAGTTTGGAAGTTGGCGGTATAGTACCCCCGTGCCTCGGAAAGCACGTTAAGCCGTTGGTCCTGCGCCTGATCTCCCTCCGGTCGTGTCGAATTGCCGTCCCATCGGACTATGAGAGGAAAGGAACAGAGAGTGCACCTGTGCACACACTTGTGCACTATAATATCTCCCGCGCAGTTGGCTAATCTCTGCTAAGATTGGCCGCCGTGGCCGAAAACGGTCAGGAGGACTATTTCTATTACACGCCTTTGCTTGTCGTATGTGTAATATAAAGGCACTTCGTCATACGTAAGGAACCTCGCAAACTGGTCGATTTCACAGAGCCTGAAAAATGCCAAGACAGTTTGGCGCGGATTTTCCAAGCGCTCAGCAACGTCGTCGGGATCAAAATATTATGCGCTGGCTGTTCTCCAGGTGGACGTCTAAGAACATGCACAACTCCATCTATGACTTTTAATAACAACTATTAAGCTCACCAACATGATCAAATTTAAATTATTTATACCCAAAAAGGCTTACACATGTAATTCGACTTGATGTTTTTGAAATCTCATAGATGGCGCTGCTTTAAAAAAATTCTTGGTACTACTTATATTCATTTAATTATGTTTATCGGCCTAAGTTACTTTTATTGCGTGTTTTTTATAGTGTGAAGCTAGCTTATAGCATGGTTAATTAACATAATAACAACATTTAAATATGCGTCGTTAGATTACACGTTGTTACAGAATGCGTTGAAGAAATAAAGGTTCACTGCTCGTTCCCCGTAGGTGATAGCGTGATAATATGTAGCCTATGTGTTGACCCGACTTCTTAATAATATTCGTGCCAAATTTGAAGTAAATCCATGCAGTACTTTTTGAGTTTATCCCGGACAGACAAACAGACAAACAGACAAACAGACAAACAGACAAAAATTCTAAAAACTATATTTTTGGCTTCGGTATCGATTGTAGATCACATCCCAAGTATTCTTTTTTAAAAATATTCAATGTACAGTTTTGACTTTCCTACCATTTTATTATATGTATAGATTATAGGCGTGACGATGTGTTCCGTTCCGTTGCATGTTCTATAGGAGCCTACTTCTCCTTCAATTTTATTCATACCACTGCACTAAGCACCTGGGGGTCTTAAATTACCCCTTTAGCATTATTTAGATATAATATAATAATAATGACTTCATTATTATTATATTATATCTTGCCCATACTGTCTCACTGCAGGGCATAGGCCTCCCTCCATTCCTTCCAACGATCACGATTCCGTGCAACTTCTATCCAATTCTCAAGGAAGACATCCAGTTCTGCCGCGTCCCCGTGTCACTGTTTCAGGGTACCAATCCTGAGCTTTACGGGCCCACAGCTTGTTCGGCATGTGACAGACATGTCCTGCCCAGTCCCATTTAAGAATGGCAGCCTTCAACAATTTGCGTTTTGGTGTTTCGAACCCGATCGGTTAATATTACACCTAAGATATTGACTTATATATTACTGCGTAAGGACTGGGCGGATCGCATGATAAAATGACGCCTCGAATTTGGTCCCAAATAGGTCTTGACATTTTGCTCCATGGTACCTACGCACAAATTGTTTGCTTGTTTACGTAAAAATTACTTGAGGGGAAATGCACGGTTTTGGTGAATATTTATATTATTACTGTTTGCAAATAAGTAGGTACATGTAAACTCATCATATCATCATCTGTCTAGCTTATTCCAACTATCACAGTACTTATCTATCGACTTCAAGTCTAACTGCCGCACTCAGAGAGCTTTAATGATTACTTAGGCCATCACATAGTAAAGGTGTTCACAGTTATGTCATACAAAAACTGTCAAAACCTTTGCTTAGTTAGGTACACACGGCTACACATCAAGCTATACATTTCCAGTTTACGCCGTTCTGGCACTGTAGCGGAAATCCTATACAATGCAAGACCAGCTTATGGAAATGTATAGCTTGATGTGTAGCCGTGGTACCAGATGCAGCTTAATAAAGAAATACGATATACGGTCTTGTATTTCATTTCCTATTCAGGTAAAGTGTTATTGATGGGGGTTTCCATCAGGAATTTCTAAGTAATAGCAGCCACGGAAGCTGGATTTGGGCCCGGTTGATGCCAGTAGACTCACCCCCAATTACATAGGACTTAAAAAAAATAACTGGCGCAATGTAGGTATTATTATGTACACATCTGTCATACCCTTCTAGTATTACAAGCGTGATGTTAATAATGACTTGACTGGCCTGTTAGTCTAGTGGTTAGTGACCCTAACTGCTATGCCGGAGGTCGTGGGTTCGATTCCCACCCAGGACAAATGTTTGTGTGATGAGCACGATCATTTGTTCTGTGTCTGGGTGTAATTTATCTATAATATGTATGTATTTAGAAATATATAAGTATGTTTATCAGTTGTCTAGTACCCATAACACAAGCTCTGCTTAGCTTGGGACTAGATGGCGTTGTGTGATAGTTGTGGAATATTATATTATTATTATATATTATTATTATATTACAAGCGTGATGTTATGTTACATAATAAAACTGAAAATATGAACAATACTCCTCTCGCTCAAGTTTGGCGATTTTGGAACCAATTCTAATTAGCCTAAAGCATGTGTCTAATCAGCAGGACTAATCCGAGGGCAGAACAATCTTTGGCCAAGCTTCGAATGTGGTTCACTGGCTCAGGGTCCAAGTAGACACCTATTGTGGGCTCCGATTGCGCGGGTTGCTTTGTAAGAGAGGGCATTGTGTACCGAACATTTTGTTCTAGTTGTTTCGTTCATAATGTTAGCGCTTTGTCTATCGGCGGTCGAAAGACATACCTACGTTGCATATATTATATTATTTAGACTATTTTTCATCGAGAGCATATTTCCATGACGAGTTAGCGTCAATTTTTAACAGTAGTCAAATAGCCAAATAATTATGTCTTTGTCTGATTACAAGTCGTTAATACACATCTCTAGTTCTTTTCTTGCCATAGTCTTGATTTTGTTTTTTATTATGTCTTTATTCATCACATTGGCGTCGCCAAGTAAGTGCTGCCTTAGTCGGCCCATTCAGCTTTTATGGCTTGAAGTATTATCATAATTATTGAGCGGATTTCAACTGTATATTCACTATTCGTGTGTGTTTATGGTGGTAAAAAAAATGTAAGCATCATGATAAAGTGTCTTACATACCGATAGTCCTAGTCTTGGTGGGAATCCTGAGAGGTATTTAATTTAATTTTTTAACAGGCGTCATAACGACATCACCACGATTTGTATGATGCCAGATATGACTAACATCACCAACGCAACACCAATAACAGTTCATCACCTTAAGATGAATAGGTACAATCTAAGATAAAAATGTTTGTATCAAGAAATATTTTAAGTATGATCAGACTAACAATAGGGTAGGTACATACTTAACGATTTTCTAGTTCATTGTTTTTGCGTGCACCATATCAGATAGTATGCCAACAGATAATGATCGACAGGCATACTACTTGATGTATGTTACGGTCAACTCCACTACAAGGATTTTATAAGAATCTAGGTAAATATAATTAGTTGGGACTTAGCAGCGATATAATCGACAATAGAGTACTAATATGTCACCAAGTATGTTATAAGTAAAAACAACAAATATTTTCATGGGAATGACAAGTGTCACACAACTCACACAGTGGGACCTTGCGGTGAGCCGTTTGTTTATCGTCGGCGGTTGAGCATATTTCGTGCGGATATATTGACGTCGACTTTGAGATTAAGTGAGCAGTGTGAGGCTGTGAGCACTGACCCTCGCGTGGCCATGTGGCGGCTGAGGCACCGCTGCGCGAGTGTGCGCCACCCACGCGCTGCGATTGGCCGTAATAGCTATGATTAGTCTAGGCTGCCGATACGAGGAGATATTTCATTACGTTACATAAGCTTATTGTACATTGAGTTTCTGTTTATTGACGACAATCGACATAAGTAGGATATATAAAACAATAGTGGTCTCGGCTCATGTTTCTCCCATAAAAAATATTGGTAACGTCATTTTAAAGGCCTTAAAAGTCGCATAATATAACTCAATATGCCGACAATAATGTTCTTGTGTTACATTCTACGTGCAGTTTTATGTTTCTATAATAACAGGTTGTTGTCGAGTCCATAGCTTTATGAAGGACACGCGTCGACCGCACCTGGCTCGTATACTAAGTATGTTTGTTACATTTTCATTGTTTCAAGATCATGAGAAAACGTTGAGTATTTCAACGCCGTCAGCTGAAATTAGATCACAATTACGAAGTCAGATCAGATATTCAAAACGGTTGCTTAAGTATATTCAAGTTGTTAATTGTTGTTACAAGTTACAACAACAGATATCGGCTTTAGCGATGGTCGTGTCTGAAGATGTGGGCTCATGAGAAGAACTAGGGTGCCCTACTACGAGTATGACGTCGTAAAACAGTCCTAACTTAATCTTATTCCAGTGTGGAAACGTGACAGAACTATACAGGGTGTCTAGCGCCATCTCTTTTCCACACTGGATTAAGAATAAGTTTGAACTGTTTTAAGACGTCATAGTAGCCCTTATGACGTCTGATTTGTTTCAACGAATAAGTCATTAGATATAATAAAGGAGCTATTAAAAGGCCTCATGACAATGCAAAGTTTACCATAAACTTGAACAGACAGCAACCAGTAGAATTTTAAGTGTAAATTACAACTTCACCTGTGGTTTCCCGTCCAACACGTATGGAAATCACGAAAATCAAATTCTTCTTCTTATCGTGTGGGCAGTAAGGTCTAACGACCCCACACACCCTAGTGTCAGAGTTTCTAAACCGCCGCAAGGGCCTCTGACATGGTTTGACGACCGCCACTTGGCGGCCGGGACCACCGGCTTATACGTGCCTTCCGAAGCACGGAACCCATCTGTTGAAAATCAAATGCTGGGGTCGGTTTCTAGTCGAGTACAGCTGAATACCAGTATTTTACTTGGAGTGACTGCTTATCTGACCGACCCAACCCAAAAACTGGGTAATACGATACTTCATAAGACTGGTTGTCAGACTTCTTCGGGCCACTCACAATCAAGCTGCATTAGAAATATGCATAGCGTGTTGGTATTTATCTGCACAATCTACATTATGTATTATCGACACTATGGTATACACAAGCCGTGACTAGTGACCGTTACAGACGTTACAGTAACACAAAGATGTTAGTTCGGACACCTCACGCACATGTTCTCTCTATGATGTCGGCCACGCAACACTGACTACGAGCTATCCATTAATGCTGTGGTACATACATCTTAGCTAATAATATAGCATATCAATAGATACTCGCTTTGTTGAAATCGTTCAGAATAACTTGGTATTATAACAAGACTCTTTATCAATGTTTGCTTTCCTAGATAATCTTGTGTGTAATATTTGGATAGTCAAGAGTTAAATTAGGTGCTTGAGAATCTTCTGCATACAGGGTGGAAGGAACACAGACACACAAACACTATTCAGTACAACATTCTGAATACCTCAAAAAATTTACCGTCCCATCCATTTTGCAGGTGTTGCAGTTTTGAAGGAACTGCTGTATTTTCATTATTAGTGCAAAATTTCCATGTGGTTAATGGTGTACTGAATAGCTGATGGTGGTGAGCATTAGTGTGTCGACTGCCGACGTCCAATCCACCCTATTCAGTAGTAAGGTTAGAGATATGGCTACACCCTGAACACTAAAACTTTTTATGTAACAAAATCAAATCGCTCACGTGACATTGCCTATCCGATAGATAGTCATACATAACCTATGACATAGGTCCTATGAGTATATTACAAACTAATAGCACTTTGCAAACATTGTCGTAGCAAATGAACATACAAAGTTTACCTCTTTATTATAATTATTAAGTATAGATATAGATAACCGGATCATTCCCACTAGTTCTACTGCACAGTTCTACGATAGAACTAGTGGGAACTTTTTTTAAATATTTTTCCCACTAGTTCTACGATTCACGGTGGTACAAAATCGTAGAACTAATGGGAACGAAAAGTCAATGGATTTTTTCGTTCCCACTAGTTCTACGATAAAGGATGTTACAAAATCGTAAAACCAGCGGGACTCAAGTTTCTCATTCCTTTTATCACACAGTTTAGTATAGGGTACAACTACGGCACAAACTACCAGGAGTATAGAAGTAGGCAGAAGGTCCTGAAAACATTTCTTTTTGAAATGCAAAAAAAAAGATGGAGGTAGTAAAGTCCCAGAAACTACCAGGAGAACAGAAGTAGGAAGGTGGTATTGAATCTTTTTTTCTTCTTTTTTTTCTATAATTAAAAAACTATTAAAGCAAATAATATTATATTATGGAATAATTTAGATTTGATTAAAAGATTCCAATACCTCCTTCCTACTTCTGTTCTCCTGGTAGTTTATGGGACTTTACTACCTATCCTTTTTTTCATCTAGGTACAAAAAATATGTTTTAAATACCTCCTGCCTACTTTTATTCTCCTGGTACTTTGCCGGACTTTAATATCATGGTTTACTATCTCCAACAAAAAAAAAAGTGCATGGTATTCGAAAGGAATCATTTAGATTTGATTCAAAGATTCCAATACCTCCTTCCTACTTCTATACTCCTGGTAGTTTGGACCGTTATAGTTGTACCCTAAACTGTGTGATAGAACGAATGAGAAACTTGAGTCCCGCCGGTTTTACGATTTTGTAACACCCCTAAAGCGTAGAACTAGTGGGAACGAAAAAATTCATTGACTTTCGTTCCCATTAGTTCTACGATTTCGTACCACCTTAAATCGTAGAACTAGTGGGAAAAATATTTAAAAAAAGTTCCCACTAGTTCTATCGTAGAACTGTGCAGTAGAACTAGTGGGAATGATCCAGATAACCTACTGATCCAAAATCAAATGTTCAAAGTGCGAGTTAAATGTGCTAGAATTTGAAAAGAACAAACGCCATTTTGTCAAACTAGAAAGCGAGTTCACACAGTAATAAAGATTTTTATATTTTTCTGATGATATAACTTAACATTAAACATTTTTAGAATTATGCGTTATTGTTTTAAGACCAAATTTGTTACGTCATTAATTCATGTTATTAATACTACATAAAGAAGATCAGAATGCAAATCGGTGAAGCGTAACTAATGATAAGCTAAACCTAGGAAGAATTACAGGCGCGCGTGACGCCAGTAATTCTCAAAGGGTTTGGCAGAGGCGTGTGTACCCAAATAGGGATGTTTACTGACTAAAAAAATACGATTCTATTAGTCCGTCTATTAGATTATCGAAAAATATTGGATACGTATTTTTTGTTTTATCAAATCAATAAAAATTTACGAAGATAAAACGCGTCAAAGATTTGAGTGGGAGGTTGTGGCGTCACTGCTCGCTAAGAAATATCATACTAATGTCTTAGAATATGACGTCACAAGAGTTTTCAAAGCACTGTATCGTCTTCATTGTTTGTTTACGTGAAAAAAGAAAAATACGTGTCCAATATTTTTTGGAAATCTATCCGACGGACTAATTAGATTTGTTTTGTTAACATCCCTATTCCACTAGTTATGTTTAAGTTCTATGAAATAGGGGCCGAGTCTGTTGCCATCAACCGGGCACGAATCCAAACTCCGTGGCTGCTATTAAGAATTTCCGGAAAAGCCAATAACAATTTGGTCGACCTGGAAATATCCGACCCGCGCGGGGCCCCATACTCAGCAGCAGTCGTGTTGGCGAATACTGTCCAGTATTCGGCAGTTCGGCAACACGACTGCTGAGTGTCGCGTTGGTCCCAACAAGACACTCACAGGTCAGGGTTTGATAAGAATTAAATTTTTCTCTCAGTGCGGGATTGAGAAAGTATACTGCTACTAAATCGTTTAAAATCGAACAAAACAGTTAATTTGTACGAGTTGCCTGTTAGTTCCACGACCTTTCAAAAAGAAAGAGTTTTGTGCTCGTAGTCTTTCATTTCGTAAATACTCGTAATATTATTGCAGGTAATTCATATTTTCTTCTGTTATTGACTACACAATGCATTACGAACAAAATTTTCATAACATATAAACTTATTATGAGGAAAAAGTTAAGTATTCGTTAATCTATAGACCGCACCTCGAACTCCGATGATTTAGTAAGAGATTTCTGACAAATAAGCAATTCAAAAACTTATTCAAATAAGACAACATTTCTTGTTTAAAAGTGTTTGAAATGAGAAATGTTGAAACAATAATTCCAATTTGTAAGACTAATTAGTCGATACTTCTTTTTAGTTTTACAACATAGGAATTGAGAAATGAGAGTAATCTTTAGTGGTTACGGTTAAACAAGGGGAACCGGTTATTACAGTGCTCAAAGAGTATGCACTAACAAACTAACACGGACTGATGCAATGGTTAACCACTTTTAGGGTTCCGTAGTCTCGGTAGTCTATAGGAACCCTTATAGTTTCGCTATAGCTATCTGTCCGTCCGTCCGTCCGTCTGTCCGTCCTCGCTTAATCTCTGTGACCGTTAGTACTAGAAAGCTGAAATTTGGTACCATTATGTGTATCAATCACGCCAACAAAGTGGTAAAATAAAAATTGGAAAAAAAATGTTATATTAGGGTAGCCCCCTATATAGATGGGAAGTGATTTATTTTTAATTTCAACCCTAACGTGTGATATATTGTTGGAAAATACTCGCTCCAAAAGTAAAAAACAATGTGTGTGTCCCCCTCTAACTTTTGAACCTTAGGTTTAGAAAATATGAAACAAATCTGAAAAGTAGAACTTTATAAGGACTTTCTAGGAAAATCATTTTGAACTTGGAGGCAAACAGTTTTTGTACAAAAAAGACAAAAAGTTGTACAAAATAATTTAGAAAAAAGAAAGAAAGAAAGAAAGAAAAAGTGTTTATTGGTTTCCCAACAGGACAAAACAAATTGACAAAAAAAAAAAAAAAAAAAAAAAATCGTCGTAATCGTATATGCAAACATTTTTTTAAACTTCGTTTACATATTTTATTATCCTGAACGTATCTTTTTTCAAACAAAAAAATAATTATTACTACCTACGGAACCCTACACTGAGCGTGGCCCGACACGCTCTTGGCCGGTTTTTTAATCTGTTGTGCTGGATGAGGTAGCCAAGCCTTTACTATGACCGTAACATTTAACGGTTAAGGAAGAAAGGAATAAGATTTGTTTACTAAATAGGTACCTATTGTTCTTTACGCCCAAACCATCGAGGATGCCACTGACCTTCTTATATTTTACCGTCAAATGAAGCAGGTGAACCGACGAACGTGAACAAGTGAATGTGGAACCTACTGAAAGCGGAAGACTGTGCATATTGGCGCAGCTTTGGAGACACACACGTATAGTACAAGACTGGGATAGGCTGTGTTGATTGATTTATGAACTGTCATAATATCAGCCAAGCCTTTTGCCGTATATGGTTGGGTCCACTTTCAGAGGACCGAATGCAGCTGAATACTAGTATTTTACCAGCAGCAACAACCACCACACTTAGTTGACACTTAGTACATGGTAATTTAAAACCCCTTGATGCTTTGGCAACGACCAAGGGGTTAGCCTGACAGACTTCAATGAAATTTTCATATTATTATTATTATTTAGTCTGTGGCGATAGATGATACGAGGAAATGGTCAAGCTCACTAAGCCATATGGCATCATTTACAACAAATATTTGTGTGTCTCTTGGTAAACAAACATATTCAATACCTGTTGAGTTTTTATGATACGCTCAGGTACACTCGATCAAGTACACTAAACACTAATGTCAAGTAGATCTTGCTAAAAAGTATAACAGTAATGCTAAACAAATGTTATATAAACAAGAAGTGTTGTTTAAGCTGTGTCGATTGCTGTGAAACATGATACTCTAACTTTCTATCTACTGACATAAGAAATAAAGAAATCATCTTTAAAATAGCGACGCTATGCGCTCGCGTCGCATCTGCAACGTTTCAACAAATTTATGATCGTGTCTGCACGCTTGCTGTGTGTTTGCGCTATATTTAGCATTTTAATTATGGAAAATGTAGATTCTAGGAATTTCTCCTGTTTCGTAGGTGTGTTTGCAAATACAGATCTCACGTGCACAAACAGCCGACAGCTGTACCCGGAACAGCGGAACAAGGCCAGTCAAACACGAGTGCGGGAATCCACCGCAACGTAGTCAACAACCACACAATGCGCAAAGTGCGATGTGAAAAAATTTAAGCAAGCAGTTGATGAGGAAGTGAACAAAATATGTCCGAAAATATTGTTAAGTTCTTCCTGTATAGTACCGATTACTGACTGTATAGCACTGAAAATAAATACCTAGAACTAATATAACATAAATAATCTGTTATCCCCAAAGGACTGAGCAGACCGGTAGTCCCATGTAGTAGAAAACGAGCCTTTTGCCATCAACTGACCTTCCTGATGGACAAACCTGAAAAATCTTTTTGTCTGGGTTAGGAATCGAACCCATTATTTAGTTTATACTCAGCAGTCACGCGTGTTACATACCTACGATGTAAAGGACGAAACGTTGGAAGGTCGGGAATATTTTGCGGAAAACATAAATTGCTAGTTTACCTAAAGCCTATTCTTTACTTGTCGTGTAGCTTTAAACCAACGACAATTAATTTATTTAATTTATCGAAACAGCTCTATATAGTGTAGTTGGCAGGATGTTGTGAAAACCGATGAAAGAGTCTACAATCTAAACTAGTAGTGAACGCCACGCGAGGTCGTCGCAGAAAGTCAACATTTAATGTCCAAGTGACAATAAAATAAATCGTAAGATTTGTAAATAAAAGAACTTTAATTTACTGTAACATTTAATTTATGATATGAAGTAGTTACATTTATTTGTAAATGACATTGTAATGTAATGTAATTATAATAAACTCAACATTTAGAAAATGGTACAATAATTGCTGTAAGTAATTCAAGTGTACGTTTCGTCATATTTAAAAGCGTCTAATAGCCGAGTAAAGCTTGGCAAGTAATTTCACGATTTTATCGAAGTATGATTATTACAGCTCTATATTAGTAGATAAGCTTCCACGAATGATGGATTAGCGCTGTACACTGCAGAGATCTCAGGGCAGCGCCTGTTGCAACCGACCATAACTTTATCAAATGACAACTCGTCTAGACGAACTCGTATTATAAGGCGTTCGCGACGCAAAATATGTGGCCAATGGCCAACGGATTAGGAAATATTTTGATATATTATACGAAAGGCGGAGGAAAATTGCCGCAATCTGATCATGTTGATTAAAATTCAGATTATCGGAATTTAAGCTCACATTTGGCTTGTGACGGCTGAAGGACCAATTTACATTTAAGAGAGCGGAACACTATGTAAAAGAGGTATTTCTGCCTAACAAGGATATTTGAATTTAAATAGACTCTGGAAATGTCAACAGTAGGATAAAACAACAAATTACACAATTTGATAAAAGCGTAGCACTTTCGTAGGCTCGTAGCGCCTACGCATTTTCTTGACCTATTAAACCGCTACGACAGGAGCGCTACGGCGTAGCACTCTGAATTGAAATATTCTATCCTATCCTGTTTTGTAATACATTTTCAGACCTACAAATAAATATACAAATATTTATTTGGTTTTGATTTTAAAACCCGGTTGCAGTATGCCATAACATGCGTGCTCTCACGATATTAAACGGATTAATATCAGCTACGAAGCAATCAGTAAGTATCTGAGTCGTGTTGTTCGCGCCACGGGCGGCCCGGGCGGTCCCATTTGTATTCATGTTGGTAATTTATAATTATAGCCATATGTATCTATTATATCACGTATTTATCCATTCAGAATATTAAGCTGAGAAAGGGACAACTTTCCTGTAACTTGACAACACTTTAATATTAGGAGAAAGCAAGTAAATATTACACAATCACAACATATTAATTGCCTACAGTTTAGTACATAATAGGTAGTTAAAAGCGATTGTTTCTTAAAAGCCTTTCACTGGTTCTTTCAAAATAAGTTTAAAGATAAATTGGTCAGTGGTTAGCGCAGATGTAGGTACAACTTTGATAAATCTTCGGACGTGTACATACGTTAAACGTTTGACATGACTGACGTATCTCGTACAAATATTCGTACCGCGCCATAATTGTATCGCATTACGACTGAATAATTATATCTGATTCTGTTTAAGAATTCAGCCCGTGAGTTGTCAAATACGGTCACACGACAAACATAAATATGCGGTGCGGTATAAACACGGTTACCGTGCAGTCGGTTGCGCCCGCGCTCCGCACGCCGAGCGCCTTGCTTTACGACTTTACGAGCATGTTCAGCCTGCCCCAATAGTATATAACAACGTATCGGTGTGTGACATCATTGTACAATCAAACAAATAGGTGATAACAACGTACAGTGGCCTATTATAGCTATGTTTAGGCAGTGGTCCGACCGCCGACGATGAACGAGAAACGAGTAGAACTAGAAATTATAAACGAGTTGGCGATCAGCGGGAAACGAGTGTGTAGTTTCAATAGTTTTGTCGCCGTGTGCAAGTGCGTCGAGCGATTACTCGCGCCACTCGCCCGCGGCAGCTCAGTCTTGTGCAAACCTGTAATACATCATCGTTACTCGTTCAGCAAGCATCGCTGAACGAGTATCGCTGAGCGAGTTTATTTTTTAAAGCTCGTCGCTCAGCAACAAAACGAGTAAAGCGAGTCGTCGCCGGCAGTGTGAACAGTCAGAGAGCAACTTTTACTATATGCATGTCTTTCGTTTACACGGAAAGTATATTTATTGTGCGTTTCTTGAGAGAGAAAATCGCCGATAGTTAGTAGTTTTCTCGCCGGCGGTCGGACCACTGTCTTATAGTCAAGAGATTGTTTGAGCTTGAACTACGAAACAAAGGAGATGCTTGTGATAAGTTTCAGATACAACCGCTAGGTTTACGAAGCGTAAACATTGTATTATCACGACCGCCTAGAGTTGGTAAGTTGAGAGACGTTGCCTCAGCCTGCGTTGGCAAATGACAAACAAACTCGACTCATTTTGAAATAGGATGAAGATCATAACGAGTGCGTTAAATAATTGAAACAGCTATATCTCGGAAACTATCGACCTTAGACTAGTTGTGTGTAGGGACAATTGATAGGTCTCAATGAGATCTACATTTCGGATGACAGCTGTCAAAATTGAAACGGCTATATCTCGGAAACTATCGACCTTAGACTAGTTGTGTGTAGGGACAAGTGATAGGTCTCAATGAGATCTACATTTCAGATGACAGCTGTCAAAATTGAAACGGCTATATCTCGGAAACTATCGACCTTAGACTAGTTGTGTGTAGGGACAAGTGATAGGTCTCAATGAGATCTACATTTCGGATGACAGCTGTCAAAATTGAAACAGCTATAATTATCTCGGAAACTATCGACCTTAGACTAGTTGTGTGTAGGGACAAGTGATAGGTCTCAATGAGATCTACATTTCGGATGACAGCTGTCAAAATTGAAACGGCTATATCTCGGAAACTATCGACCTAAGACTAGTTGTGTGTAGGGACAAGTGATAGGTCTCAATGAGATCTACATTTCGGATGACAGCTGTCAAAATTGAAACGGCTATATCTCGGAAACTATCGACCTTAGACTAGTTGTGTGTAGGGACAAGTGATAGGTCTCAATGAGATCTACATTTCAGATGACAGCTGTCAAAATTGAAACGGCTATATCTCGGAAACTATCGACCTTAGACTAGTTGTGTGTAGGGACAAGTGATAGGTCTCAATGAGATCTACATTTCGGATGACAGCTGTCAAAATTGAAACAGCTATATCTCGGAAACTATCGACCTTAGACTAGTTGTGTGTAGGGACAAGTGATAGATCTCAATGAGATCTACATTTCGGATGACAGCTGTCAAAATTGAAACGGCTATATCTCGGAAACTATCGATCTTAGACTAGTCGTGTGGGAGTTGGACATTTTGACCCTGAACGTTAACGATGTCGACTGTACAGTCAATAAAATACAAAAATAATTTATTTTGAACTAGACTGTACAATGTTTTTATGATGCTTAATCGGAGGCATGGGAAAAAATATTCCCGCTCCTCCTACCAATCGGAGTTCCGATCGGAGGACAGGGAAAGACAAAATAAATGGGTTAGCATAGTTATGGCGGAATAATTGAATTTTTAAATAATGAATTTGGTTTAACTATGTCGAATGATCGCAATCTTAGCACAACGAAATACAAAACTACTATTGATGCGGTCTTTATTAGACATTTAAATAGGTTCGAATCAAAACTGTTCGTTTCTTACTTCAGCTACCATAAACCTATCGTATCAGTTTTAGAGATTGGCGATGATAGTTCTGGTAATGATGATGGTGAAAAAGTCGTTGAAATTATGGATGAAAGTTGATTTTTCGGAGAGATAAACTTTTTAATGTAAAATAATTGTAATAGTTTTAAAGTGTTAAATTTTTAATGTAATTATAAATTGTCATGTTTGTGTACGATAGCGCAATAAATCAATATTGTATTCTACCACATAAATGATAGTACTTTTATACTGTTAAAGCAATTGGTGCAAAATTATTCCCTAACCATTCCAAAATATCAAACATGCTCAACGTTAATAATCAAGTTTTCACTTCTGCCGGCACTCCCGGAGTGCAACCCGTCTTTTTTTTTATTTAGCTACGGTTTAAATTGATGTTTTGTAATATCAAGGGGCACGTCCGTTGGTTCTTACGATCGGCGAATACGTGCTCTATTATTTTTGCATAAAAGCTGACAATTTTGTAACGGCAGGGAGACACTGAGTCTTGGTTGAGAGTACTTGAAACTGAGATTCTTTTGTAATCACAAGGTTTTTGGTCTGCGAGAGGAAAAACGAAAGATGTTATTATAAGGTAACACTAATAATGAAATCGATAGCATTAGTGATTATTATTTAATCAGAATTATTTGTCAGCTAAACAGCCTCGTTGGTTCAGTGGTCGCAAGCGCGAATACTGAGCATGAGGTCGTGGGTTCGATTGGTCCTGTGTCCGGGTCGGGCAAAGTCTTATAGAGTTTTCCTATCAGGAATTTTGCAGTAGCAGCTACGGAGTCTGGTTTTTCAATATTAATACAGTTTCATAATTTTATAGGTACCAAAATAGTACGTTCGTAACTGTATCAAATTTCAATAGATGAGGATCACTTATAAAAGTCGCGACGTGTATACACGTCAGTGTTCGTGTCTGTTACTGTTAGCCTGTGTCATCCCACAGCTGGGCAGAGACCTCCCCCCACGATTTCCAAATTTTGCGATCCAGGGCCAATGTGGACCACTGGTCGTTGGTTCTGTCAACCTCGTCCCGCCATCTCCTACGAGGCCTACCACGTCGCCTACTGGCTGTGTCAGGGTTCCACAACGTGGTTGCTTTGGCCCACAGTTCGTTGGGCATACGGCAGACATGGCCAGCCCAGTCCCACTTCATCATCATCATCAGCCTATAATGTTCCCACTGCAGGGACTCAGGCCTCTCTAGGAGAGGGATGGGCTATAATCCACCACGCGGGCCCAGTGCGGATTGGCAGACGGCTGGATGGATTGGCTGTGTTTGGCAGTCCCACTTCGTGTCTGGTAAATAACCGATTTTATATTTTTACCGTCGTAAGTACTTGCCTGTACCATCCACCAATACTCCACGAACCCATTAAACTCCATCAATTGAACTAATAAACGTGCGTATTTATTACATCCGCCGCTGTACCATCAGCCTCTAACGCAAATGGAGGATAATTGGCTCGCCACGAAACAGAAGGGCTGATAATAACAGGTCAACGAGAAACAAAGCGCTAACCCTCAGCCGATGATCACACTTGATATTTAATCGTGAGTACAATCTGCATGTTATTTATTGTTTACACTTATTGTGCTTTGGAATTACATAAAGTTATCCCTAGCTTTTAGCAGACGAGCTCGTGGCTTAATAATAACTGATACTCGGGTCGATATTTAGGTTAAGCCGCGCCTGCCTAGGTGGGTCTGTGAAATGGTGACTGCCCATTATATACCAAGTTTCTTTCTTGCCTCAGAAAGCACGTTAAGCTGTTGGTCCCGGCTGCCATATAAAGATCTTTGGCAGTCGTTTCAGGTAGTCAGTGACCTAAAAGTCTGACGCCCAGTCTACCAAAGGTTACCTAGTATTAACTGGGTTGTGGAGGTGAGATAGGCAGTCACTCCATGTAAGTATTCAGCTGCATCTGGTTAGACTGGAAGCCGGTCCAACATAGTTGGTATAACGCTAGGCAGATGATGATATCTTAGCTTTTAGCATCTTCACTTATTAAAACCAAGATCCGGTGGTCTACTATCTTATACAGAGAGGAGGCCTGTGAGCTGTGTTCCAGCAGTGGGAACAGTCACATCTGCCTAGCTTTATAAGTCTAACCGGGTGCAGCTGAATATCTGTATTATAATAATACTAGCGACCCGCCCCGGCTTCGCACGGGTGCAATGGATGTTATTATACATAAAAACCTTCCTCTTGAATCACTCTATCTATTAAAAAAACGCATCAAAATCCGTTGCGTAGTTTTAAAGATTTAATCATACAAAGGGACATAGGGACAGAGAAAGTGACTTTATTTTATACTATGTAACTAGTGATGTGGATCGACCACTATTTCACATGGAGCGACTGCCGTCGATCTATCTAACCTCCACAACCCAATTAGTACTGAGTAATATGATACCCTTCGTTAATAGTAGTCGTCAGACGTTCTGGTCACTATGACGACTGCCAAATTTCTATATGGCAGCCGGAACCAACAGCTGATCGAGCTTTCCGAAGCACGGAGGAAACTCTATGTAATCTGTGGTCACCATTCGGACCAACCTAGTCAAGCCCAGCTTAACCTGAAGATCGGTCAAAGCTGTTGTTATTGTTGAGCCACGTTCCTTACCCATAGTAAGGAACGTGGCTCAACAATAAGGAACTTGTGCCCGCATGTTAATAAATAATATAGACCTAGCAATAGAACCGTATGAACTTTTTCTTGAGCCTATTTCATGAGAGTTATTTTCATGATATCTATATAAGTAAAAGAAACGAACCTTTAAATCAATAAACCGTACAAGGGTAACAAGATCTTTTATACATATTGTAAAACTATTAACAACTTATAAACTAAATTATTGACTCGGTCATTGAGCTCATTTCAGAAACTGTTGAGTTTTAGAGAAATAATTTAGGCTTACCATTAAGGCAGCTTGGTTAAATTCGCAGAACGTTATTTAATAAACTATAAAGGTGATTGAGTTAAATATGTTTAAGAAATTACAATTTATCGGTATTTAACTTAACTTTACGAGTTTATCATTTGAACAGGCCCATTTCAGAGTCAATTATAGATTATGGATATGTGGACGGTAAACACACACAGAAACAAGGATTTCGCCTTAGAACCTGAATCTGTGCCTGATTGCGTTGGATAAAAAAAACATATTTGCCCCAATTAGTTTCATTGAATACTACTGCTAAATATTGATGTGTAGCATTTGGCTATATTTTAGCGGGGAATCATGTTTACATAATTAAACCTATTTTATCCTCATATAATAATATGCTCTATCTTACAGGAAACAAAATACGTGATATTTGCCTATACCTCCTTACTCGTTCTCGTGTCATTTTGTGAGATTCGTCATTAATGGTCGCTCCCATTTGAACTTATACTTATTATTTTCAACGATTTTCAATGTGATTGTCATAAGCTTTTCAGTATAGCTTCAGTCAATCCACTACATTTTGTTGTCTCTTCCTTTATTGTGCTACCGTTGGTAGAACGTCACTTAGACCACGACCGAGTCTAAATTCATTAACAACAATCATCACAAACCTGAGTATATGATATAATATGATAATATATTCAGCAGGTGTAGTATTTGAGCGTGTAAAGTAGGTACCTGTAACAAGCAAAGCAATTTATTAGTTAACAGTTTTAATGAAATTACTTAAAAATCTAAAAAACCCGACTGATAAACTGACAAGCAAAAAACAAGCACATTTCATAGTTTAAAAATGTTCCTATGAACTAGTACTACCAGTGGTTTCATTTATTGTCGTATGTTCGGCACCACCCTGTATAAGATTAAAGTTATATATATTTTTGTAATCTCCTTAAAACCTTTCATTTTGTTACCCTACGTGATGGTAATGAAACGAAGCGAACTCGACGGTATGGCGCCAAAAATTCACAATTTTTCTCTGATTTATTTTAAAATTTATTGTAGTTTGTTACACTTGCGCCATAAAGAAAAATCTAACGACGTATATTTTATCCAAATCCGTTCATCCGTTTAAGAGTTATAATGGAACAAAGAAACGGACATACATAGATACTGGTCAAACACATAACTCTCCTTTTGGGCTTCGCCGCAGTCGGGTAAAAATGCACAAAGAGAACACCTGCAATGGAATGTACCTACATGTTTATGTAAAAAATAAAACAAGACTCCTTAATTTTAGATTAAGTTTCTTTAAAAATATTGTATACGTCATTCATTAGTCAAGCAACTACACACAAACAATGATTGATTTCATTTTTTGCGTAGACATTCATAACATACAGTTACGAATGAATAAATTAATTTATTATTGAAGTCAAATATCCTTTTTTAACACCACTAAACAACATTTTACACGCCATATTTTCATTATTCAGCAAGATCAGGTTGTTCATAAAAACGTTTCGTTCATAAATGCGGTTGGTTACGTGTGTTATGACAGTGCGATGATGAATTGACATTGTAACAAATTACCGAAACGCAGTGATTCTAGCATAGACGATTACAGAACACGTAGGTACTGTAGTGAAGACAATATCACATCGGCAAAAAGGCAACTTTCTTACTCGATTAGTTGACATACCTTAAGTTATGAGTACAGCTACATGATCACTGATTCATGCTTGCACTGACTGTCCAGTCGTCCACTACAATCAAATAAGTGTGGTTCTTTCTTCAAAAGGTCAAATAAAATACTAATATGGTTTAAAAAATGTCTGGACTTTAAAATAGACAGTGAGTAGTGTTTCACGAATGCACGAGGCAAGCAACAGTACGAGAGGAATGGCGTCAAACTGTGAAGCTTGCCACCACCCCTGTCATGACGACCACGACCACTCTGCCAAGAATGTAACGTCAGAGAAGAAGAAATGACCTCTGGGTTGGTTTCGGCTGTTTCTTCTCAGAGTAGTCAGGTACGAAACACCGGCCCCATCAAATTTTAAAACGTAACATGTAAACGCCCTTTTTAACATACAGTTAGATGCAAAAGGTTACCTACATCGTCTCCTTTAATGGTTTTACGATGTCTCGCGTCAATTAATTGAATTAAACAAATATGTTGACGACGTTGAACAGGTTTTATTGTCAATAAACGATGGTGGGCACTCACTAATTACTATCTGTCATCTCTTCTACGTAATTAACTGCGGTGTGATGGGTTAATTATTGGACTGTCACTTTGTTAATATTGAGATACGACAGCACTAGGCATAGGCAATTATTGTCATAGACTTTCAAAACATTTATTTTTTCGACGTCGATTTAAAAAAGTTTTGACTAAAGTTTTTCGTCAGCAACTTGTTATAATATTGACTTTTTCTTGTCTCGTAGGTATATAATGTATTTGTATATGAAAACTTCGCTTTCATTGTTTTCTTTGATTGAATGCCACTTTGTCGAAACCGTCATGTATAGTTAAGAGTTTTGATGATATTGCCATGGTTAACAGTACCGCTGTGAAGCAATTAATATAATACGTAAGAACGAATAATCAAATTTTCCTCTGTCGTGTGTTATGTTACGGGAAGCAATTAACGCATGTTATCTCCGCAAGTTAATTTTCTTTAACATATTATTATTAGGTAAATTGGACTCTCTAATGGCGCCAATTACCTAATCATGTAACATCTATGGAAATCGGAAACCGTTTCTTTAACTTTTTAATCACGGAAAAGTGAAACCGATTTTATTACCGCTTAGTTAACCGTTGATTAGGGCGCGGTGACGCATCGATGACGTCGGTTATACATTGTGGATGCAGCTTGTGATCTGCTGGACTTGCACACTTCTTGTCCTAAGGCTAGATTACAACATACTTAAGTAATATATGCACGGCATCGCATGTAAATGTATAGCTTTTCTTTAGATAAGTAGTATGCGAAGGAAGCTTACCAATACCTATTAGTAGATAAGTACTTACATATTAATTAGCAGTGCTTCCTAGATATATACGTAATGCTCTATGTGGTAACTGTTGTTGCATAGAAAAACAGAAATGTATTGTCGCGCTTTAAAGAGTTTTACCTAACGATTTACTTATATATTACTTGGCTAACGTATATATATCTCATATTGGCTATAGTGTAGGTACTTATTAAGGTAACAGTAAATGTAAGCGCTGCTAACCGCGTTTCGATTCGTGCGATATGATAACGATCAACCGACGCATTAGTGCATGCCACTTGTATAATGAACGAGTATATGTCTTTTGCCATACGTTACACATTACGTACCTACTCTTGTTAGACTCGTTATGAACATTAGCACAGGGCGAGCCAAACAGCCGCCATATTTTTACAATACGTGACTCAATGATAGATAGCTACCACTCAATATGACTTGTAATCATTGACAATTTAACAATTATCGGTATAGTGCATTCCTGACGGCATTACGCAATCTCAGAGGTTTTATAACAATTCGCTCTTTCTCTAGAGCTAAGTAATTGTATGTGCTCATTGAAGTTTTGAAAAAATGTTGTACTTGTACGCCGATTTTACGTAATTTTACCGTTTATGAACCTTATAAAATGCCCAATTTGAAGAATAAGGAATATTACGAAATTCTTTTTAAATTCACCTCCATATTTTTCTGGTGCATAATAATGTGTATTAAGTATGTTAATTCACAAAGTAATAACGCCAAATTATTCGTGTGAATTAGGCTTGAGTTAAAAAGGCCGCGGTTGGTTATCACGTAACAGTTACTATTGCAGCTGGCTGACGATTTGATCACGAATAGTAAACAAAAAATAAACGAGACTTCGTAAGTCACGGGATTATAACGGGCCCCGGCAGTAGGGCCAATGTGGCAATTAAATGCGGCCCGCTAGCGGCCCCGCGCGCGCTCCGATGGATATCTCCCGCGTGCATTGCACTGCACTGTCACGTCAATTGATTAGACCGCTTTTTACCAAACCACATTTGAGGTTGCAAGTCTGGCGCAAGATCTTGAATCACCAGCCTCTAACCTCTGCACCGCCATTAAAGCATTGCCTTTCATTGCGTGCTTAACATTATGTTCATTACTCAATGCTAAATTAATTTAAAGTGAAAAATAACGCTGTAAAAGCCCACAAGTATTTGACTTTAGACAGATTTTAGTAGAGGTATATTTAGTTAATATCGGGCTTTATAAAGTTTTATGTAACTAAATTAAGACGGATGGCTAAAGGTGTCATGACGGATTTTCCTCTTACGTTTATTGACTTTCGTAAAATTTTCAATTTAACTCGTAATTATGGATCCTGTTCCAGTGGCCCATCGCCATTATAATTATGAGAATTGAAATGTCAATGGTTCGTATTAAATTCAAGAATTTACCGGATACCGGTAATGCTGCAGAGCTTTAAACACTTCAGCTGTTTTTATGGCCATCAATCAATATCTTTTAAGAAGATATCTTTAAGAGTCCTTCAAGATATGTTAAATCTTTTGGTTCATTATGAAGTGAGTGGAAAACCACCCATCCAAGCACCCTAATATCCAAAATGTTGGAAATGGGAATGGCCGTATTCTGAACCAACTTACATACGCCAAACAAGGTTTGTGGAATTCGGTGACATTAGCATTAAGTGCAGATCTTGGAACGTGAATTGAAACAAGATCGGATCACTAAAGTTTTTTTTTTTTTTTAATGTTTTCTTGATTAACTTAACCCTGCACCCTATTGAGACTTATAATAAGAGTGATAACATAAAATCAATTTATTAAATCATTGAATTTTTAATAAGTTTTAACGATGTCATAAAATCATCAGATAATTTATGGTTACATATCACCACTTTGTTGGTGCTTTACGAAAGGAGACTTTCAATTGAAAATTCAAACAACTAACGTCTGCAAAGTATATAATTATATTTTTCAGAAGATTTTAGCACGAGAGTGCGCGCACATTGCGTTGATATTCATTTCAAATACAATATTTTTATAAATTTGAGAATTAATTCATATCTATAGATGAAACAAACAATTGAATAATTCTTGCAAACAATTGAATTATTATTTATTATAAATGGGCTTGCTCTTGACTTCAACCTTGTCAAGGGCAGAGATGATGTCGACGATGGAACGAGCTTACCCAGTAGAAGTCTGTTCCCGCATAACGTCAGACGTCCTGACGTTATGCGGACTACTGGGCTGGCGCTATCTTTCTCTGCCGGTGAATTTGCGTGCCCCGTGTGGAGTCGGTCAGCCCACGCAAAGGTGGTGGATACAGCTCTTAATGAAACGTGCCGGATTATCACTGGTTGCCTTAAACCGACCCCGGTACAGATGCTGTAACCACTAGCAGGCATAGCGCCACCAGTAGTTCGTAGAGCGGTGGCAAGTTCTGATGAAAGAGCCAAAATGGTTTCCGACGTTAGACACCCTTTACACAATAACATCCTCGTTCCGCAAAGGCTAAAAAGCCGTTACAGTTTTTTGAAGTGTGTGCCCCCGCTCTCTGGCGAACGCTCTAAGGAAAGACTCAAGCTGTGGCGCGAAAGTGTTTTCCTACCCAACCCATTTGTGCCACTTTCCGAACATCTCCCACCTGGATACGAGTTGCCATGGCTGACCTGGAAGTCCTTAAATAGACTCCGGACACAGGTCGGTCGAAGCAAGGAAAACCTGTTCAAGTGGAAATTCATAGATGACTCTGCCCTGGACTGCAAATGTGGTGTTACCCCACAGACGATGATACATGACATCGTGTCCTGCCTGTCCAGCTTCTTGCACATCACAGGAGCTAATGATTGGAACTGAAAATGCCAAACTCGTCGCTAAATTTTGGGCTAACTCAATTTGAATTGTCATCGACACGCTAAGAAGAAGAGAAGTCTGTTTACTCGCGACTTAAATAGATTAGGGTTATATGAACTCGGAAAAACCGACGCAGGCAGGGAATTCCACTCCTTGGCTGTGCGCATAATAAAGGACGTTTAGCAAAGCGCTTCGTTCGAATGTGTGGAAAAAAACGTTACGATAAAACACCCTGCGCTCGTGCTAGAGCCTCTGATATGTAACGATTTAATGTAAGCAAACCTAGTGTTCTAAATATGAATAGGTAAGTAATTAAGGTAAGCAGCCTCAGTATAAAGTTACAGCAAAACATGCGGATTTACATCCACTCTACACACCGCACATTATATCTACGAAGATTAGCACAAATACCTGCGCGAAACTAGGCCTAATTAATGGCGTACCATCAACATAACATACTTCGCGTAGGAAGACAAATAACTAGAAATAAACGATTATGGAAATATGAAGATACAAGTTTTGTGTTTTACGTGATTCATTTTATAAGGACCGGATGGCCGGTAGAGGCCTTGAATCGGTGAACTTTGTGGGAAACATAATAACATCACACCTGTATGTAATCCACATTTACCAGAACGTTATGATTAAGTCTCATATAGTAGGGGATATTGTGCGAAACTTCAAAGATATAGGTAAATAGATTAACAACTTAATAAAAGTCGCGGTGTTTCCCATTTAGCATTTTGGAATACTTAGCATACTTACATTTAAAAGATATGCACAATAGCATTCCCAAGGAGGGTTGACGTCAGGCAGGCGGCCGGTCATAGAAACAACTGCCAAAACCCAAAGCAACATGAAGACAAATGTTGCGCCGACCCCAAATAAGTTGGGATAAGGGCAGGAGAATGATGATGGTGTTTCCCATTTAGATGAGAGCGCACGGAAGCAGGCAGTAAGGCAGAAGAAAAGGGAAACAGCAGCTGTGGCTGATTCTGGCCTCAAAATACGATTATGATGATGATACATCGACTTTTCCACTATTGACAAAAAATTTACCTGTAGTCAAAAGCAGGCGATATAAAAGTCAGTTGCATCGAAATCGCGTTATTTTGCTGAAAGCATAGCGGTTCAGTATTTGTTCTAGTGAGAATTGCCCGTCGACATCTGCATCGGGACTTTAACCCGGGTCACGGTTATTGAAGGCCGTGAGAAGGTTAATTGTTCGTAAAAAGTTTACCGTTGGTAATACACTGGGAAGGTAGGCACTAAGCATGCACTCAATTTGTAACAGAAATGTGAAAATCATAGGAAACATTGAAAACTGCAACTTGAGGTCTCTGTCATCCCTGGTTTTTAAAGCGTCGAACTTGAGAGCGCAATACCAAGACCAAGACCAAGACCAGGTGAATTGACGCAAGACCAAGACCAAGACTGGCTAAGTCTCGTCTTGGTCATGCATTGGGGCAACACTAGTTGTTCCTCTAAGTAGATGTTCAAACTTATTTTTAATCATTAGTGCCGAGACAAGCTGTCATTTGGTACGTAAGACGACCCAAATGAACGTCTGGTTAGTGTGCATTGACACTGTGATTACGATGTAAGTAGTTGTATCCTCAGCTACTCGTATATAAGTGCGCTGGGTGGAGTTGAGCGGAACTCGCTCTGAGGTCGGCGAGCGGTGCTTACGAGCCGTTTATCAACGATGCAAGGTCGCAGCCACTTGTACAGCTACTCGTTGTCATTACACACTACACTGCCCTACACCATATATATCTTTCAAGTTACAATAATATTTATTGAACCTAAAGAAGTAGGTATATACAAGTGACACTTAACGTTAGGAGTGAAAATGCCGTAGTACGAAATAAATTATCAATGACCACCAAAGTACGTCTATGAAGCTGTTATTTAATTTGAGTACCCTCTTGGGCTCATGGATCGCTGTAAAACGTTGCGTCTGGTAGGCAGCCGTTCCATGTACTGGTACTCAGCTACATCCGGTTAGACTGAAAGCCAATCCTAACATAGTTATGACAAGGCTAGGCAGATGATGATGATTCAGTGCTGAAAAATCAGAAGATCTCATTCTAGTTCCCGTTCCACCGAAGTGACTGCAGTTACGTCATTCTAAATCCCAATACAGATTAGTACAGTCAAACCGTAAGTTTCATTCGTTTTGTGGGACACCGCGAAGCAATCTCAAATCGATGTTATTCTTGCGAGTTAGCATATCGAATATTGATTTAAGATACGTGCGAAACTGAATACAATTATTGCACGCCTACTGTTTATGTTAAAGCTATTCCAACTGATGTCATCGAACCCTCGTGACGCGATGGACACTCCACCAAGCGGGAAACTGGAAACAGTCTCGATATACTGGTTTATGTACTGTCAAATAATATGTGTCAATGACAGATTTATATTAATTTCATAAGAGAGATGGCTTAACACGTAACTAGGCCTGCGCCAGTGATACAACGCTTCTGGGCGAAGTCTTTCTTCACTCATGTTTCTGGTTGGTTGAGTTCGTTTCTGGCAACCACGATACGGGCTTTGTAGGTTCTACTGGGAATTATGTAAAACCGTGCAATGTGTAAACTGTGCGTAAATATGATGTCATATTTGGGTCATACTCAGAAAAAGTGTACATTTGGTGTCTTTTCTTGTCCCGCAACTTCAAATTTACGTAAATATTTAGTATTATGATATATTTTCTTTTATACCCCCTTTTTGTTATATTCGTCTAATTCTACGATGATTTCTATGGTATTTTCAATTAAATATTCAATATAAGATTACATTTTTTGATTTTCAAAACATTGATAAAAATATCCCCATACATTTTTTTGGTGTCCCAATGACGATTACACATTTTCAGAGATGAATTGTTACGATTATTCATCGCTTTTTTTAACATTGACTGTGGTTATATTATTCTTGATGAATCAAGTAACTAAATAAGACTAATTTTATCCGTAAATCATATACAGAAGGATTTATTTTAATTAAACAAATGTTGTCCCAAAATTATGAAGTTTCGTTACTCAGGGTTAGTAACGCGTGATAAAATTTGAAACGCAATGACTTAAGGTGGTATAAATAGTTTTTTTCTAATCTGGCAACGTGATTACTTACGTCAAAATCACTGTCACAGCAGCCATCATGTTTTCGCCGCAGTCGTGAAGTCAAGACGTTTAGCAAGTGAAAATTTACAAAAAATACCTCAGGGTGATAAACGACTATTATTTTGGTAAGTTTATTATGTTTTTTGTTTACTTACCATGTTTTCTTCATATCTTTTGTATTATCTAAAAGAATACACTCAGTGCTTGCGTGGTAAAACAGTGGTTTACGTAAAAACATTTTTAGAGGTTATGATTTCTCAGATTTTATTATCATTTTCGTTATATTGCGTAAAATTGCGTTACGTTACGAAACTGATAAATTGTTAAGCTTAGTTCACAAAAACTAAAAGTGCATATCTATATACCTGTGTATTAATACACAGGTATAGTTTCCGACAGGTTTTTTAATGGAATTTAACTAAATAATTACCAATGTTTATGGTATTTTTATTTTTATTAATCTAAATAAGACTGATAAGCCAAATATAATCAGGTGTTTTATTCGCCCAATCCATGTGCACCATACCTTATGACATCAGTTTCGTGACGGAGATGCTCAGTATCGTTACCTATCAGTTTAGTTACAAATTCAAAATGTACACTTTTTCTGAGTATGACCCATTTGTGCGCTGAAATAAATAATAATTTGTATTGTAAATATAAATGTTTGACAAATGTCGCTTCACGCTCCAATGCTGTCGCTATACGGAATTGATATCTTATTCTGATTGGTTGTCATGGAAGAAACTCTATTCATATCTTGATATGAATACTGTTTATTAAATGATCAAATTACCCTTTTATTACCAGGCGGTAAGATAATAAATACGCACTATTGTTAGTGGTCACTGTCTAACTGCCAAGAGCTTTACTGTGCTTTGCACAAAACAAATGACTACAATTATTATGTGCCTTTTATTGACCATATTATGAAATTATAAAACAATCAAGACCTTCATCTCGTTGCTGGCAAAAGCGTTATAAGTAATTGATTAAATAATAAAATATTAGAACGATATACTTAAATGGGAATTTGATTGGCTGTATGTGCACTAAAGTGCTAATGAAATAGTATTTATTACGTTAGATAAGTAGCATAATAAATAAGTTTGGTAACCCACGAGGCATAAAGGTCTACTTGTATCCTTGAAAGATGAAAAATTGGAATTTAATATACTTTTAATCGTTTTTAAAAGATTGCAAAAGCTTTTGGGTGTTAATATGCTTTAAAGTCAGTGTCATCCGATAAAAGGGTATCGTGTAAGTCCATATAGCTATCCACTTAAGCCAGTTTACAGGTAGTAAACCTGTTGATATCTTTAGACAGATAAAACATAAATAATGGAACAGTTTCTATTTTTTTCTGGATTCAATTAAGTTAAGATTGAAATAAGAAGGAATAAAAACGTAAATTATGAGACTTTAAACTTGCATTTACAATTAGGTAAAGTGACGTCACTTCGTCCCATGACGCTATTAATTACTAGCTTTTGCCAGCGGCTTCGCCCGCGTGACTATGACGATTTTCCGTACAAACTTTCATCCCCTATTTAACTACCTTAGGGGTTGAATTTCGAAAAATCCTTCCTTATTCCTTGTCTACATTATAAAGGGAACCTCTGTACAGCTTTCTAGGTCCAAGAGTTTGTGCTGGGCGTTGATGAGTCAGTCAGTCAGTCAGTCAAGACTTCTCTTTCTATCTATATAGATAGATTGATGTGTGGTTAACGAAATAAACCCAAGAGAAGGTAGTTAAGATGTGCACTCTGACTCTTCCTTATCCTCCGGGGGTAACAGGCGATGTGATTTTTGTTATCAACATCATGAAACTTCTGCAATATCATTATTTATCATAAACAAAGTTGTTTGTCACCACTTTGGATTAGCGAGCTTATTTAAAAACGAAATATCGTCAACATAACATCTCGCCGGTATTTCCCTGAAGTATAAAGGATGCTCCTAAGTACTCCCATATTTCACTAGTTAAGTTGAAGTCCAATGCAAACATAATTGAAGCGAGTCGATAATTTGTACCATTCAAATTAAAACAGCACAACCCAGCTAGCCTAGAATGTAGCTTGGTATATAATGTACCTACGTTCAATACCTATAATATTAAAGCAATCTAAAGTTAAGATTACCTCGTAGAATCTCGATGCTGACCTTTATCTAGATCAGACGCTCACTGTCAAACATGCAACGCTCATTACATTACGGACTATCGGCGCATCCATTCGACGAGCCTGAAGCGACTTGATTGGTTATGCATCGATCGATGTTGCCTTTTGGTATACTTAAGCTAATCTAATACCTTTAAGCGAGCAATTTTTGCATATATGTAACCTAACCTACATATATAATTACAATCTAAATCTCGGAAATGGCTCCAACGATTCTCATGTAGTATGCAGTGGGTTTCGGGGGCGGTAAATCAATCTAGGTAAAAAAACTAACAAAGCTCGGTCATCCAGGTACTTAATGTTTAACAGTCAAGGTTTCCAGGTATTTAAACCTTTTTAGAGATGCGCTTCTATAAGTTTTAGTAACGTTTATTTACACTTTGGAATGGGCAACTACAGTACTTTCACATGTTATAATGTCCTGTGGCAGTTCAAAAGTGCCTGTAATGGTCTAATTGAAATAAATGCTTTTATATCGGTAGGAGAAACCACGTATGAGATCCTTGTATAGTATTATAGAGAGGCGCTTCTATAAGTCTCAGTGTCTATTTATTTTTAAAGGTTATTAGTATCAGGTCTTAATGATGCTGCCCTTTGTTTATCGGTGTTTGATAGTGATAATTGTGAAGCTGCTCTTCGAGTTTGGACACTAGGTACTTTACTAGAATATCTCGTTGCGTTTTCTTTCACACCGTTTACCTGCGTATAACGTTTTTATCATTGAACTCGAGAACCTTAATTCCTTCTCGTTTTAAATATGTTACTCCGAGTGTTTATATTATATTATAAAAAATTGATATCTTGTGCAGACGTAAGCACATATTAATAAAGCTACCTAAAACTGTAAAAAATTCCCAATCAAACGTGAACCTAATGATTTAGCAATAAAGTTGAATCTGGATATTTGACAGATTGAAGTAGCTTTGTGTGCTGGCGTCTGTAAATTTACCATTCCATAAAAACGTATATATGCCACAGTAAAACAAAAGTCAAAACTGTATATACCTACAATAACCAAAACAGTTTTGACCGGTTAATACTATTTTAATACCCTAATACTTACCACGATAAGTTCAAAAAGTGGAATCACTGATGTGGGCAATAAGACTGATGACTTGAAGTGGAATTGGGCAGGCCACGTCTGTAGGATGGATCAGGGCCGATGGGACAGAGTCGGATCGTCACGCAGTGGGTGCCAGAAGACGGGCGTCGTCGCCGAGGGTGGCCTACAAAACGCTGGCGTGACGACCGAGAAGCGTTTGTGACCAATTGGATGGAGAAAACCGTTCAGAGGGAAGAGTGGAAGGCTATGGAGGAGGTTTTTGCCCAGCAGTGGGACAATATAGGCTCAGAAAAAAAAAACTATTACAAACATTAACTTAGAAACTTATAATTGCTGGAATGTTTATTTTTGTACATAATCCAAATAAATGTTAAAAGGTAGCTAGCTAGGTTTGTAGGTAGCTTACCATTCAGCATGATGCTGTGTTATGGGCGATCCACATCTTAGAGACTCTCGGATAAAGCGTTATAGGGAAAGCACTAAGTATTTCTCCTGTACTGTAGTGGGTGCGTTCACAGACATTTAAACTCACATAAACATTTAACCAGACCCGAAACAACTATCTGTAGGCCATACAAATATATCTGTGTCTCTGTTAAAAATATGTGCACCATTATGGTTCAGCGCATTCTCAGTTGACATAGACTTTCCAGTAACAATAAAAGTACAGTTCAAAATGCTAGATTCAAATAAAGCCATCAAATTCTGCAGATCTGCCAGATTGGAGTAACATTAGTTGGCTGGTCAATTAAAAGTCGTGAGCGTATAAAGCCGCGGTTCCATCGATGACAGATGGAATTTAATGAAAGCTCGTTATAACAATAGCTTACGATGCGTAGGCGTACTTCTCAGGGACGACTTTCTTAAATTCTTTTAATTTTCTGTCTGGGGCATATCTCGTGCCCAACCTTTTTCGAGTAAGAAACACTAGGGCAATGTGTTCGAAGGGTTCATCTAGTCTCAGGATACATTTATGGCGCCAGTAGTCAACTCTTCACGGGAGCTTATCTTTTTGGCAAAATATCAGCGTTACCATCCTACGTGGCAATGCTTCCAGCGTTGACAGCAATGCGGACGAATTTATTGATTTTCTGTTATTTCCCTTTTAGATACTTGTATAGTCGACCAAGAAATTGGTTTACCACTCTAAGGTTGAATATCATTTGCACGTACAAAACATCAAGTGCTATTTTCACGTCAGAATCTGTCAATCTGTCATCCTTAGCGAATAATTATGTTACTGGGAGATGTCATCAAAAGTGGTAAACCAATTTCTTGGTCGACTATACAGATGCTAAGTACCTCAAGCTACTACAATTTGTAAAATTTCAACTTTATTTATCTATGTACACACAAAATACAAAAAAAAAGATTAAAACATAAAAAAATAGAAGAGCACAAAGGTACTGCTTATTTCATGTGAAATTTCTTCCAGCAGACCTGCGAGAGGAAAGTTGAAAACTTTATCGTTAAGCCTTTTTTTTTGGCGTTTGGGATATCATCAAATAACCCCTCCCGCTCTTGGGCAGAGCGAGAGGGAGTGTCAGACTTCTACTGACTAGAACCCACTAATGTTCCCTCTTAGACCTTTATGTCGAGGCCGCGGTATCTCTTGCGAACAACCCGCAGCCCCGACAGGATCGCTGAAGCCTTAGATTCATATTTGGTTGAGACTATTTAACAGTTTCAGGTAGTTTCATGTGCTGGCCTGGCTGGTCTGTAACTCATTTCATTATTATTTGAATTCAATCATCATCATCATCATCATCAGCCTATATTGTTCCCACTGCAGGGACTCAGGCCTCCTCTCTAGGAGAGGGATGGGCTGTAATCCACCACGCGGGCCCAGTGCGGATTGGTAGATGTCGCATATCTTCGAATTTTTGGTTCAAAAATAGTCTCACGATGTTTTCCTTCACCGTTTTGAGAGCAGTGATGATGAAGAAATTACACAAAGTAATGCGCCTGCTTGGGTTCGAACCCACGACCAACTGTTCGTAAGTCGGGGCCGCCACCACTGGGCCACCACTGCTCCTATTCAATAATATATACATATATTATTCAATCAATAGTTTGTCATTAATAGAAACACTTGAACTAATAAACTCCCGGATATCTAAGGCAATCAGAGCAAAAAACGGCGGGTGGGCATTGCCGCGGGGCGGAGCTAGTCATTTTAATAAGAGACAACTTCGATACGCATTTACGCAACAGTCCGTTGGCGTCCGCGCACGTTTCGCAAGCGAGTCCGGTACTCACATGGATAACTCGATCACTATCTATTGGTACTCGATTGTAAACTACTGTTTGTTACGATTCTATGTGACCAACATCGCCTTGTCCACTTAAATCGATGTGTAACTGCGTCCAGTTTTCTGTTGACTACTCAGATCCGATGTGCAGTTACCATCAAAAATATGTAAAAACTCTCCTAAATTAAAAACTATGATTTAACTATGGGAAAAATGGCGGTTTCGGCTTTGAGTTAAGACCTATTTCGAAAAACCTTGGGATCAACAGAAGGCGAAAATCACTTTTAAAAGTGACTTTGTGTGTGTGCTCGTGTCTTTATGAGAGCCTTGAAACTAACATTGGCTCTGCAGTCAAATATTGAAATAGTGTGCGAATTTGAAAAATACGCGTAGTTCCTCGTCTTATGAATACATATTTAGAGCTGATTATTCATGTTTTATTTGACAAAAACATGAAATAGTTTTCCCTTAGGAATAAATTAAATTCAACATATTCTTTAAACCCTACCATGTAGGGGCTATCGTCGTCTAGAAATATCTATGCCTTTTCATGAGTCATTTAACAAAAATCTTATGGAGGTTTAGTTAAAATAAATTAAATATTTATAACTTATACAAAAGTTACGATCGTGTTTACTACCGTGTTTTTAATAAATAATTTAAAATACGTATGTAAATAAATAAAAAAAACATTTATAATTTGTTAACTGCCTCATTGGTCTAGTTGTTGCAATAGCGACTGCTGAGCATGAGAGGACAGTGTTATTGGGTTTTTCGTTTTTTTTAATTTTTTATTTTTCGCAGTAGCTGTGCGCTGTGTTGATGGCTAAGTGTGACTTGTCTATAAGTACACCTCTGCCTATAACCCTTCGGGGATTACTTACATTATTTGTTAATGTGTTAAGTTTATTTTGTTATGATTATGACCCAGTGATGGAGAGAAAACAAATTAATATCTGGTTGTTGATTACATAATGTGATTGGAACAAAAAGTTCAACGTCCTATTTTGTACGAAAACCACTTTTTAAAACCAGTTCCTTAACTCGTATCTTTAAGCAAGCAGAATACAAAACTGACGATACATATATGTTTGTGTTTACTACACATCAATGAGATTACAATCATTATTAAATTACTATTAATAGTTTATGTAACGCTGGGACGAGGACATAACATATAAATAGTTTTATGTAACGGCTTTAGATCATACGACGGTGTTCCTCGTGTGAATCTAACGAAAGAGGGCGAAGGTTTTGCCAAATATCGTTAAGTTTGTGATTGATTAGTGATGGGCGAAGTTGGTATTGCTATATTATATGGTGGTGACACAATGCATTGCGTGGTAGTTGATGCGTTGCCAGGTGGCACATGAGTGGACAATCCTGGTGAGATTGAGGTTGCTGTTATTATCTACGACTGTATCTCTTGTAGGAGCTTCAAGTATAGTTCCCGCGCTGCTGCAAGATAATTCTATACTAGAAAAACAATTAACATTACTGTAACACATTCTTTGCTCTAATAGTGATTTGAAAACTGTGATTATTTTCCTTGATCCGCACTTCTTACCTGCGCAAGCGCACTCTCTACAAAGAGCACATCCTCATCGATAGTCGCACACGACCGCGACGTCAACAGTTCTCTTTCTTTCTCGAATACATTAACTTCTTAATTTTTATTTAGTGACCCGAATTAATATTGCATGCGGCGGCACGCAATGCTTTGCAAGATGTGATTTCGAATTCTTAACTTTACAAAAATGGCCACCGTTTAATTAGATATGAGGGTACGAGTTCATGCTTTATTTATGTAACTTTAAAATACAAATATCATTGACCTGCCTGTTGTACCAAGGAGAAACAATAAAACTTTTAATAAGAACAATTACCAAATAAAATTACACTTAAGGAGAGAGTTGATATAGCTGGATTTTGATTGACGCTTCAGTCTGATCTTATTAAGATCTTCTCAGCGATAAATTTGCAACGAGCTGCAAGGTGGCTGAGATAAGAAGCTTAACATACTGATATGGAATGGCTGGCGGTAGATATTTGTAGGAACGATAAAAGCCCTTGCTCTGCGGTGAAAGTTTGAAGTAGACATTTTGCGAATCGGCCGGTTTCACAATGTGCTCTCCTAGCGTTGTGTACCTAATAATAAATACCGGGAAAGGCATTTTATCAAGTGCTGCGTAACGAGCTTCGTTGGCTGTTGGACTGTTGGCATCTTTGCGAGTGCACACTGCTGCAGTAAGGTGCACAATATGTGACTGTTTTGACCACCGTCACCCTTCAACAATTTTTTCTCTTTTAAAAGAATTAACTAGAAATAATACCGCGGTAAGCTAGTCAAAATCTGTCAACAAACTATATCGGGGCTAAACAGGGTGCGCCGGACCTACATTGGCTGTACTTAAGTGCTGCCACTCGTTGAGGCTTTTTTAATGCACTCGGTCCGCCTTGACCGAGTATATCTCGACCCTGCACTATACACTCATTAAAATAAGTCTCTCTTCTATTGTTCACACTCGGAAGGCAGTAAATCTCGCTTCTCTAATTAGAAGGTACTAACGATTGCTGACTAGACGAGCGTTCCCTGCATTGTTGTTATTTTCTAACGAGTTGCATTGTTTAACGTTTTTAAATACTAAGTACATTTAGGTGAACCAAGGTTTAGAATACGTATTTCGAACGCTAAAAGGCCGACTAGCACAGTACAGCTACAGTGAGAGAATTATTACTGAGGAAGAAGTCTGATTTACAGTCACGAGCCCAAAAGAGTAGACACTTATCAACGTTTAGCAATTTTCGCCTACTGTATTGGTTTAATTTTCTTGTTACTTAACGAAACTAATATATTGGAACCCATATTATCATAAAGTTGGTCATATCTTAAACTTGCAATCGTTATTTAACTTTGACAGTTGGATAAATATTATTGATATTAGCAATGATTAAAAACTATGTAGATAATTAAAATGGTGTTAATCAGCAAAAAACCCTAACTATCCATCAACAATTGGCCAGACAGGGGAAGCTGAAAGCTCGCTAAACGTTTCTAAAGCGCAAGCAAAATGTCATCTTACCAAGTCATTTGTGTACATAACCTAAGTCAGACTGCACATTCTTTATTAGGCGTTAGTAAACATCTGTTGATCAACAGTGCATTTAGAAAGACGTAAATATAGACTAAACTGTGATCGACCATTAACTGCGTGCCTATTAACTAATAGTAATGTTTTCGCGTGAGCAGCGGTACTCGTAATCATCATTATCTGAAGATAAGTACGTTGCCGTTCAATAAAGACGTTCATATTCACCTGCTCAACATAGCACAGCAAACCACTGCTCGTTTGAGATTCTAAATGCAAATAGAAATGAAGGCACACTACTGCGAAATACACATTAAAAAGCTGTGTCACCCTGAAACCACTATTTACAAGGAGTTCAACAGCGATTAGAATCAATGTGTACCAACATGCTGCCACCGTGTACGTACCTACAACTTACGAGAATGAACATATTCGTCGATGAATGATTGACATCAAAGAACGGCTTATGTACACAAGCTACATATTCATGATTACTTATTCTGTCGTCCCGATTTAATGGTCCGTATATTATGGCAGGCCGGTCCAAAAATAGAAAGATTAGAATGAACGCCGACCACCTTGTTACATTTTCAACAGTCGCCGCGCCGCGGGCTCAGCTCTCCGACTAACAAGTGCTAATGCGTATAATTGCCTTAAAAATTCGCCTTTTCTCAATAACCGAGAGGCATGTGAAATAAATACGTAGTATCTACATAAATGTGTCTTAATTGAGATAAAATCTTTGCTAATGGAATTAAAACTTCCGAAAATGGAGCTCTCGAGTATGAAGAAATAAAAATATTGTGAAGTAAGTTGTAAACGTAAAATTAATTAGAATACCAATAATATTTTATGAGGACAGATATATGTGAAAAGTAAGTGGTCTCTGATAACATTGTATATGTAATATGACAATAATATCAAACGGACGGAGGGCGAGCCAGATGTAAAGTGCCGCCGGTGCTGCAGGTTCTATCGATAATAATCATTCAAAACTGGGAGAATTGATTCTTCTTCTTATCGTGTGGGCAGTAAGGTCTAACGACCCCACACACCCTAGTGTCAGAGTTTCTAAACCGCCGCAAGGGCCTCTGACATGGTTTGACCACCGGATTATACGTGCCTTCCGAAGCACGGAACCATCTTTTTATCAGACAATCAGGTGATTCAAGCCTGCAATGTCCTAAACAAACTGTTAACAACTTCACAAAGTTTGCTTCCCGTGGGAATCGAACCCACGACCACCGGGTCACAAGGCAAACGCCTAAACCACTCGACCACGGAGGCAGTTTGATTAATCCATCTTTATAGTCTAAATGTACTATGGCTAAATCATAAAAGCAAATAAGATGAAACAACAGCTTTGATCAAAAGCTAACAGTTAGTAGCAGTAAAAGTAAACAGTATCTCATTAGTTTCTCTAGTTATCGACCTTCACATTGTGTTTGTGAACGTAATTCTAACTGCTATACTTACTTACAATTAACTATGTACTTATAGTTAATTTTAATGGGCGATTAATACTGAAACGTCAAAGATTAATCCTCACAACAAGCTGAGATTATAGAATACTAGCTTTTGCCAGCGGCTTCGCCCGCGTGAAAATGTCGATTTTCCATACAAACTTTCATCCCCTATTTAAATCCCTTAGGGGTTGAATTTCGAAAAATCCTTCCTTATTCCTTGTCTACATTATAAAGGGAACCTCTGTGCAAAATTTCAGCTTTCTAGGTCCAAGGGTTTGAGCTGGACGTTGATGAGTCAGTCAGTCAGTCAGGACTTCTCTCTTTATTTAAATAGATTTATGTCATGAAAATTATTAACAGTGTGTATTGAGATGGTAAGATGGCCACTTATCTAGATATTTATGGCTTAGGCAATAATTTGATTGTCAGTCAATGTGTTATTTTACAACTCAGTTGGAACGTCCGCATTTTTTGTGTAGATACACGTGGTAGTTTGACTATAATTACCTCTATTACCAAAATATCATTGTGATTGACATTCTTGTTATCTTTTTTTTTTTTTTTTAAAGTTACAATAATAATAAACGTAATTTGTCCTGTATCGTGGGTGCGTTCACAAACATTTATACTCACTTACACAAATACCCAGACCCGGAACAACTATCTGTAGGTCTTACAAATATTTGTTCCGGGGATCGAACCCGCGACACGCAGCGCGGCAGACCAATGCTTGAGCCACTGCGCTAACCGTGCCGTCGTCTTTGGTTCCAGCTGTTAAATAAACCGGTCACATCGACAGCGTTGCCATAGCACGGCTGGGCTCACACCTGCTGGGGTTATTGTGGAGTACCGCAGTCAGAAGTGACGAGGAGATACATTGTGTGGTTTTAGTCAAAAAGAGTCTGAAAAACTCTTAAGTAAAAGGACTATTTCTTCACGTTAAAAGACTACTTAGGAAATATGGCTTTTGATTAACATATCGAGACTTTTGGTTATATGTGTATCTAACAGAAAACCAGTTGGAAATCTTTGTAGAAATTGTGTGCAGTTACTACTTGTAAAACTGAAAAGACAAAACGATAGGGGGTTTTTTACATAACGTGACTCAGTCATAGGAATTTCTCCAGTCCAGTATCGCAGGCGCATTTACAAACATTTAAACTAACATGGAAAACCCCTACTTATCGAATAAATTCAAAAATGGATCAGAATTTGTATGAAATTATTTGCCAAGTAGTTAATGGGAACTTAATCGTGTGGTGGTCTCTAAAGATATTTGTGCCTGTATTAGACATCAACGCGCGAGGCATGTCAAAGAATTATTATATTAATTCGTTTCCGAAAACATGATCAATTATTGTATTATTTGTAATAAAAATATCACAAATAGCTAGACTGGCAACTGTAGGTTGTACAAAACCTTTGTTCTGTGACTGAAACTGTGACAAGCAGTGCAGCTGCTAATCGCGCCGTCATAAGCTATAAGGGAAATTATTATTATAATCTATTACAGAAATTAAATTTTCCATTTCCTCATTTAATATGGAGCGAGAGGAAACGGATCCCGAAGCGATACGGCGTCGGTCTCGGTGGAAATGAAACAATTATACCTTAGGAAATCATTAATTAGTATTATACTACCGTTGCATGCATAATAATTCATTCAGTACCTTTCTTTTGTGAAACACTTAATATTATCGATGTTGTTTCACTACCTAAGTAAGTAAGTAGTGGTTTTTCGGACACCGTGAAATAGTCCCTTAAGTACTTCCTTAGTAAGTGACGGCTTAAGTAATCATTAAACAACTCCGAGTACGGCAGTTAATGTTATAACGACTGCTTTTATTTGATTAATCGTAAATTCAGTAACCGTATTTTAAGTTGAAAATGTTGAAAGCTTTTTGTTATTCTCTTTCAGTCTCCCTAGTTTCTTACGACACACAATCAGCAATCAAGATTATGGAAATTATAAAAAAGGGCAGTTAGATTATATTATGCAGTTATAATAATAATAATAATGTTTATTTGGAACAACTTAAGTGTACAGATTACATAGGAAAAACGAAGATAGCTACAAAAGTAGAATACTGTGGCGCAGCTATCAACGCCCAAATTAAAAAACAAAGTAATAAACAGACATTTAGTGGGAGAGCCGGCCGCAAAAATACCCACCCCATCAGGCACCCCAACAGGCCATCTTTAGTGTTTCAGTTTATGTTCTAGTTTTACATAAGCCATAGTGCAAAAGTGTGCTGCCAGTCTCTAAAATGAGTTTGAAGCGATTCAACGTAAACGTGATGAGCAATTAAGCACCTCTCGTATTGCAGTTACAAATTGTAACCTTTACAGGCCGAGGAGCCATTTGCATCGGTATTTACATTACATCATTTAAATTTAACTCCGAGACGGCCTACAATTTAACGTACCAGCGAAATATCACTCATTCCGATACTACACTAAACTACACAAGTATACATTTAATATCTATAAGTTATCAATTAAACACGTCACAATGTTTCCAACAAATATGTTTATTGCTTGTTTTGCACTTTGTGGGCCACAGAGGTCGTTCATGCACCAAAATGTAAGAATTTAGAGTAAATAACATTTTTATTTTCAAACACGAACGTAATAATTAGAATATAATCGTTAACCTCGAAGTATATTGTTATGTAGAACGCATATGTATTACCTATATACATACAAATATAAACACTTGTATCTCTCGATGGTGATTGGTTGATTCTTAATCTCTCATTAAAACCAGTCAAAAGTGTAATTGTATACGTGTGGGGCCACTGTACAGTGTGAAGCTCAAGGTAAAAACACTTATACGGATTTGACATAAACATATTGCGAACATTTATTATTGTATAGATTTGAGTATCTATCCAAGGCGTAGATTCATCTTGTTATGTCAAGTGAACCGATTACATTTAGTATTGTCCAACAAACTGGCCATGTTCTGTAAGGAAGATAAAGCAACATTATAAGCAAGTGAAAACAGAGCAGGTTTATATAAAAGCATTCTCTGGCACTGCGTGGCATTTAGCTGCACTAGTTATTCGCCGGTGCCCTATATTACCTAACGTGCAAAGATACCAACAACCGCTTCCGCGTCTGCGAACTACATCTTAGTGGCCACAAATCAGTGGCTAGCGATTGGAAGCTCGCTTGCGCAATCTACGGGTATGAGTGCAGTTGGCTAACACCGACACTGTCTGTCTGTCTGTCCTGCACTGCAGCACTGCTGTACTGTGTTCAATTGTGTTGTCAAGCAAACCGCTGTCATACCAGCGACTCAACCAGATATACTCCCACCTCATACACTTACAGTTAAACGTCGAGCAGTGAGTTATTTATTACGTTTGTCTAACGACAACTTTACCCCCCACGGAGGCACGACAACCTCGAGCTTTTGTACGCCAAAAGAGAACCTTATTATACAAGAATCAACAGACTCGCGGAGAGTATACCTTTTGATGAGCTTGTAAAGTTTACTCAGATGGATCAAAATTATTTATTCATATATTTACCAATGTTTATTATTTACATAAATTATATCGACACATTCGTCATAATATATCACAAGTAAATATGTATATCAAAACAAAATGCGAATATGGCCTTTTACTTTACTACGGACTGCGGTTTTTCCACGTAGTCCGTAGTACTGTAAACTAAGTAAACTATTGTGAAACTATTAGTTGAGTCATGAACCATCATGGAACTATCAGTACAGGAGTATCCGGCAGGACGAGGGCTCCACAGGGTTACCTACGCGCACAATGATGGTGTCAGCACGTGCGTGTGGGTGACTGTCATTACGTAAATTTGACAAACCAACACTTTCGATAAAGCCGCGACTCGCTTGTTTGAGCTCAAGCCGCAGGTTGACCTTACTCACTTATTTCTTAGCAATGGAACTTCAAAACTGAGCACTTCGTACATCAACAAACAAAAGCGAAAACGTTATTTATCTCGTTGTACATTAAGTTGAATAGAAACAATATCAGAGCAAAGAGCTCCAATCACGCGAGCCAACATTCACGACTTGACATTGGTTTTAGTTTGTAATTTATTCTGTAAAAATGTTGCAACACTCATGTGCCGTCTATTGAGGCCTTTAGCAGCCATCGCGACAATGACCACGAAGCGAAAGTTCATTTTCATCATACAATGGCATGGGAATTCATTACCGCCTCATCTAGAGAAATCTTTCTGAACTTTGCATAAATATAGCTCCGCACAGATTGTTGGCTTTACTTCATCTCGTTCACTCTTAGGTCGCTATGGAAAGTACATTCATTGAGGACATTAAACTGCAGCTCTAACTATGAATTGCGGAGTGTGTAAACTTTAATTAAAATAATCATAATTTAGGCTTTCAAATCCCACCGAGTATCATTAGATCGGGGACTTAGAAACTACGGAGTTGCGGTTCACGAAGCAAAGTGTGAAACCGCTAATTATACGTTTGGGATTAACAAATACTATAGGTAGTGTTAATAAGTGTACGTTTCCTTGATTAGCGGAATGTAATGCACTACATAATAACAATAGGTAATGTGCGCAATGTGAAGTAACACTTGTAATGAATGGATTGTGTTGTCGATTTGTAAACTAGACGGTATGGCGGTGTGGTGGTACCGAGCGGTGCGCGGTGGAGCACTCGGGTGGCGATTGTCATGATGTTACGAAGACTACGACAATGCGTATTGGTTGTGTGTGGAGTGGGTGCGGCATGGCGGCACTGCGGACACTACCGGCTACACAACGCACTTGGCCTTACGTCCGATGGTAGATATAGTAATGAGTTCCCAAAGCGTGAAGATTGCTTGGAAACGCTTTGTTTCCAGCATCAAGATTAAAATTGAATAGCTTAATGCTCATTTTTGTTGTATATTTATCTTACGGGTATTTAATGTTATTTTCTGCAAATTGTGATGAGATTAGATTTATTTATTTACAATTACTGTTAACGCAGCTGCTTCAATGTATTGTCCTAACCTTATCTCAGCGCGGTATCTCCCATATGAATAGGAAAGATTGTCCTTAACATTAATCGAACGTATGTGCTTACGCTCATTGAAATGTGTGTTTCAAAATGCCTGAGTTGCCTTCAATGTTACGATGGCTTACACTGTAGCATGTTGATTTATAGAACGAGAATGAATAATGTGATTCTAATTCGGAGTTGGAGCGACATATTAATTTGTAAATGTTACATTTAAATACAATAAACGAATATTAATACCTATTCGATTGGAAATCCGTTCCAATATAAAAACCTCCGAAGTATGCTAAAACTAAATTGAATGTATTTCCTTGAGTGATCTGAATTACATTAATTCATCATTCACGTAGAAGTCTTAACGGAGAAACGTGGACCTTAGCCGGAACATCATATAATATATTATGTTTGATTTATATTTTGTCACATTTGATGCGCGTTGAATATTTATGTTTCTGTTTATCGATTCGAGTCGTGGATGATAAAACTGCTCGATTTGTATGCGATAAACAAGAGTAAAGCGACGTCCAATCAAAATTATAGCAGAATTATAATTTGATTTTAATTAACTTACAGGATTAATTTGTCTCGGTAAACCTACTTTGATGATTAGGCACGTATTATGTAGGAATTCAAACTGCAAATGCAATTTAAATTATTGATCTAATTCAAAATAGCAGACTTAATATAACAATGAATCCTCTTCTTGATTTATCTAAAGCGGCCAAGGGCGCGTCAAAATGTTAGTTTATAGAGCTTAAGAATCAGGCTTTATAAGAATAACGTTGAATTAGGAACGGTTAACCAAATCAGTTCATCATTCAATTTAATTTAACTGGATTTACGAGTAGATACAAAGAAACAAGCTAACATCATGCTTGTAATTCCCAAAGGGCTAGGGCAGAGGTATAGTATACCTAGCTACTTATTATTACACTTGCATTCTCCAGTTATGTTTTAGCCCCATGTGATAGTGGTTAAGCCTATTGCCATCAACCGCGTGACAATGCAGACTGTGACTGCAACTTAAAAATTCCTCAAGGAAAACCTAATAACACTTTGCCAGAGCTGGGAATCGACCCCAGGACCTCGAATCATGCACAACTCAAAATCACTAGACCAGCGAAGCAGTAGCTTCACTAGACCAGCGAAGCAGTAGCTTCACTAGACCAGCGAAGCAGTAGCTGCACTAGACCAGCGAAGCAGTAGCTTCACTAGACCAGCGAAGCAGTAGCTTCACTAGACCAGCGAAGCAGTAGCTTCACTAGACCAGCGAAGCAGTAGCTTCACTAGACCAGCGAAGCAGTAGCTTCACTAGACCAGCGAAGCAGTAGCTTCACTAGACCAGCGAAGCAGTAGCTGCACTAGACCTGCGAAGCAGTAGCTTCACTAGACCAGCGAAGCAGTAGCTGCACTAGACCTGCGAAGCAGTAGCTTCACTAGACCAGCGAAGCAGTAGCTTCACTTTCGTATTATAATTTTTTTATTTCAGTATCTTGACTTTTTGAGGCATACAAAGTAGAGCGGTTCCAGAAGTGCAGGTCCACCAAGCACAGGTGTCCACCGTGAGTCACAAGTCACGGCCTCCACGGCTAGCCCTTTAACATAATCTACTTTACTTTTACAAATCTATATCTGGCAACTAAATATGAATAAAGGATGCAGAATTTATTATATCTAACCATAATGGAGGTTTTAGCCGTTTTCGTAGCGGACGTGTGTTTCGATCCGCTTAATTGATTGGTTAAATATCTCTCTTTGGTTTATTAGTTATTTCTAGGGTTATATTCTGGCCGTTGTAACTGCCTTAATGTGCTATGGGAGGCAATTAAACCTTGTCACCCATTCGGCAGCGGACTACGTAAAAGGCGCTGTGGACTAGCCCTTAAAATTAACGAGTTTTTTTAATTTTATGTTGTTTTAGTGTAGCGTATCATTTTAAATTATCACATACATGTTACGAGAGATTTATGTTCAATTTTTCAGATCTGTGTGTCTGTTACAGAGCTTGTTATTATTAAGATTTGTTATAAAGATTCGGTGGGTGCTAATGTCGATTTGCTCATAAATCTCCCTAGTAATTAAATGTGTAAACGTAATTATATTTCCCAGCTCTAGGCACGCAGGCTGTAGGCACGTAGGACTGCTTTTTCAAAAGTAGATCGAGCAGGAAGTCAGCGCCCAATTTGATTAAAGTTCAATAAAAAACTGAGACTCATTTAAACGACAAGGTAGTTTTTTGCTAATAAAAGGCAACAGTCGCTTTTATGTTCATTTGTATTTCTTAAAAATTACATTGTAGATGAAATAGTTGCGAAGGAATAAAATAAAAAATAAACTACTAACATTTATATTGCAATGATACTTTAAAGTACTCGTAAAGTTACAATTTTCGCCTGGTTACAGAAAATTCCTATAATTACAACTTCTTGAACATTTCGTGTTGTGGAAGGCAATTTTAAGTTCGTTTCGTTATATTATAATTGTATGCAATGTTGATCATGGGACTGGATCAGGTTAAATCTGTAGCTATACGTGCATGGTTCCCTGGTATTTACTTAATCATTCGGATTGCATGTATTAGCTCAGCAGCTATAATTAGGCTGCTACATTTTAATGGCTTGCTTATACAAGTGTCTTGCGATATCGAATGTTTAATTAACTAAATATTTTCTTTAAACCCGCTTAAATAATTGACGACTGTGGTTTCGCAACTACCGGATGGAGAAACTAATGAAAAATGAGGAAAACATAAAAAAGTGCGCATATTTTGTGGTCACTCTGCAAGTCTGCATACACTGTTATTAGTTTAAAACGCTTCGCTTGCAGCTTGTTAATCTTTTTATGTCTGCAACTATTAAACCGTTGCACTTAGCAGTAATTAAACATTTTTAGGTCTTCACTGGAAACGTTTTAAATGTTTCTTAAAGCCTTATAAGTACGTAAATGAGCTTTAGTTTGTGACGAACTTGTGTTGACGTTCTCTCCTTATTTGGGCCAAGATGAATCTGATGATATAGGTACTGCGTTGAAGATCAGATAAACGTAGAGCACTTTATGCAAAATCATTCAATGGTCTCTTATATTATCGCCGATTGCATTGTTTCGATACCACATTGCTGCGAATATTTCAATCCGAGCTCTTACTGCAAACTCATTTAAACTTTATAAGCAACAGATGTATAATTTGTAGTGCTTAAGTCATACTAAATTGCTAATAGTTGGCACAATAGCATGCAGGTATGTCCGTATGATAATTATCTTGGATTTACTTTCAAAAATACTCAAGCGTTTCAGTTTATGCCGTTATTTTTACGTTTTGAAAAAATTTGCGGAATTTTGAGTTTGTTTGAAAGCGTAGTTTATTAAAACATTGGTTAGTTTACTAAAATGGAGACAATTGAGTTGTGTGAAGGTATAAACAGTTAAAAAAATCTTAGGCCGCTAGAATTTCTTTCACTAAAACTTTTCTATCCTTGTCAATGCAAAACAGCCAAACAAATACAATATCCTTTGGAACTTTAGGTTTACTTTTACCAAAGAGCGAGTCGTATCTAAAACAAGTGACCTTAACGCATTGATTTCCTTGTTCAATACTCATGAACGTATCTGTACATGTACAGTACCGAGCTATAAAATGTTGACACTATACTAAATTCAAAACCCATTTTCTCGTGAAATAACTCTGTCTTCTCTAAGATAAGACCTGTTTCGTAATAGTTTAGTTTTCAATACTATTTTCGTAAATTTATAAATCTATTGCGCCGTCTAGTCGACACTTCGCGCGACCAGAGGGCTGGCTCATTCTTTGGTCAAAGGATTAGCATTGCCATTCCACGTGGCAATGCTGCCAGTCTTCTGGGCACTTTCCCGGTTGTCGGCGATGCGGAGGAGTACTGAGGCGCCTAATTGTCTTATTTGTTCTTTGTATATATGTGAGTATTAACTTTTAGCTTACCTAATAAAAAAAAATATTACCTTTTTCGTAAAAAAATAAAAGGTTAATCAATGGAGTAGAAGAAAATCGCGGTTGAATTTTGCTCAGTGTTCTCATTTCATTGGCCGACATGTCAAATCTATGGTATGTATGTATATGTAACTACATATACATAGAGTTCTGAAAGAAGTAATTAGAAAAAACCGTCATTGCTAGATAGCCAAGCATTAACTACATTGTGACCATAGCCGTGATCAGATCACGTTTGTTCCACATGCTGCCAGCTAACCGGACTTGTACCTAACGTTCAATTAAATAAGCTTCAAAAATACTCTCGTTTACAAAAAAGTTATGCAAGGTCGTGTACTTATTCTTTTTTAAACGGCTGCAATTTTGCTTGATCTAATTTAGAACTACCGAGTTATTGATAAAAACTGGTCAAATTTGACCGGATTGGCTGCTACGCCGCGTTTCGCGGATTTGATTCTCGCACTGACAAATATTTTGTATGATCTACACTACCTGCAGGTAGCTGTTTCGGGTCTGGCTGTTTGGATATGTCAGTTTAAATGTTTGTTATCGCATCCACGAAATAGTAGAAATTACTAGTGTGAAGCAACGTTGTTTTAATTGAGTTCTTTTTAGTTTATCAACTCTCTAATGCATGCATATATTGAGCATTGTTGTAAATTCTAGACTTGTAAAGAAATTCACAAACGAACCTCACAAGTAAACAGAGTATACTGTTAATAAGTTATTTATTAAATAAATGCAGGTGTTACTCCGTAGAGCTTATATAATATATCAATTCAATTCATAGGTAAGATAAGCAAATTACGTCTAGGCATCTCTAGTAACAAGTCGTGAGGATGCGGCCAGTCGTGCTGCTCACTGAGGGAATGGAAGGAAACGTGACTGCCTCCGAACGGTTCCACAATCATACCCTCTTTAATGCAACAGCCAACAATTGTCTTTGATGTTCCTCGAAGGTTGCTCACCCGATTCCCATCATCATTATAGATAATCTCCATCAAATCTACTTCCATGAATCGGTCTCGTTGTAACGAATTCATTATCTTTCAGAATTCAATTCAGTGAAACGTCTAAAATACTAAATGTTGCTTTCGTTGCATCGCCATTTGTAATCTCTATTGCAAACAAGTCGAAGCAATATTGCAACATATCGGTTCGATTGGATAGGAGGTAGATGGTGATAGATAGGAGGTGAGATTGCAATTAATTACAAATAACTCAAAAGTTTTATGATCTGTATTTCCACAGATTGATGCATATTATTCATTAAAAAAAATAAAATTGTAATTAATTAAGGATAAAAGTTTTGCTATTCGAAAGAAAGTTTGCGTTCCATACTGTATCTATGTTTATAAATAGACTGTTATAAAACCTTAATGATTAATTGTAACAGTTATAACGGCTCATCATGCAAATTAACCACTAAAACTAATTAAGGCTGGAAGTGGAAAGTCATCGAGCGGAACATTCGCGGTGAAAATCGGAAGATCGCATAGTTTAACCGCGGCAGGTGCATTTACAACAACCAAAGACCCATTGATATATTTGCCGACCCGAAGCAAATACAAAAATATCATCATCATCATCATCAGCCTATAATGCTCCCACTGCATGGACTCAGGCCTCCTCTCTCTAGGAGAGGAATGGGCTATAATGCACCACGCGGGCCCAGTGCGGATTGGTAGGTCACTTGTCTTTGAATTTTTTGGTTCAAAGACATGCCCGTTTCCCTCACGATGTTTTCCTTCGCCGTTTTGAGAGCAGCGGTGATGAAGTAAATAACACAAAGAACCATGTCCGGCAGAGTGCGGGATACGCCGAGTGGCTTGTTTCTCGAATATAACATCTGCAATTAATATTACTATTCATTTGAAACACCCACACATGTATGTATTTAGTACCAACCTTTTAAGAAGCAACTAATTAAAATAATTATGTGTGCTGAAGTTAAAAACTTTTCAGTACTTTTATATTATATTGTATAGATAAGAAACGACAAGGAATCAGTTCTATTGTTACACACGTCACGCGAGCAACACCGCGGCACCGGCAACACGCCTCCCGAAGCAAAGTGTAGCTCTCTACGATATAATTAGGTATTGTTGCCATGTTTTACTGTTGCCATGTCTCCCGCTGCACGATTATCGCGTTATATGCACTAATTAGCGACATTGCTAACCATGGTTTCTGTTAGGACATTTGGAAAGGACTGACATTATGACAACCACGTTGGTATGTATTAGGCTGCGGGAATGATTGGTACTTTTTACCGGTCATGGAAGTCTTTGTGATATTGAAAGTTGAAAGCGAGACTTGTCTGTGGGTATCTTAGAATACGGACAATAATAATAATAATACACATAACATAACATCATGCTTTTAATCCCCGAATGCTTAGGCAGAGGTGTAACTTATGGTACACCTACAGTTCACCCATGTTTAAGTTCCCTGTACTAGTGAGCAAACCTATTGCCATCAACCGGGAACAAATCCAGATCCGTGGCTGCTGCTGAAAAATTCCTGACGAAAAAACTCAATATCCCCAGGAACCCAAGATCACATACTCGGCAGTCGCGTTCGCGGCCACTTGACCAACGTGGCTGACAAGCATATTGTTGTACTAGCTTTTGCCAGCGGCTTCGCCCGCGTGAAACAATCTTTATTTATTAACCGACTTCAAAAAAGGAGGAGGTTATTTATTTAAACTTCTCGCACACAAAAAAAGTTACAAAGGCGGACTTAATGCCTTTCACCCTTGCCTTTTTGCCTTGACTTTCATCCCCTATTTAACTCCCTTAGGGGTTAAATTTCGAAAAATCCTTCCTTATTCCTTGTCTACATTATGAAGGGAACCTCTGTGCAAAATTTCAGCTTTCTAGGTCCAAGGGTTTGGGCTGGGCGTTGATGAGTCAGTCAGTCAGGACTTCTCTTTTTATTTATACAGATAGATTTAAATCGATATAGGAAAAGGTCGACGTCTGTCTTGAAGGCATTAATTTTTAATATCTGTTTTAACATATTTATGTGATACAACACCTACCTACGTATTGTTGTTATAGATCACATAAAAGTTATTAAATATGACATTACTATAAAGATTTATTACTTTAATTAAGACCGTCGTATCTAAAAATAACATAGCAAGTAAAATGGCATCAGAAAACCTCCAAGATAATGGGAGCTTAGGCGATTCAAATGAACTTATTTAAATTTTTAGCTTTTGGTTTATTCTATTCAATGAAATCTGACGAAACATGAATCGTTTTAAAATCAAAACGCCTCATTTTTGTTCTTACATCAATATTATGCGCCTTGCACATATGACTGACGTTATTATATAATTTGCATACTTACGATCTTAATATCATCATTTACCTTTTGTGTAAGCAGATGCAGCTGAATTTTACATGGATCAACTCATCAACTGCCTATCTGAACTCCACAACTCACTTCGATACCTTACTTAAGACTGGTTGTCAGACTTACGGGCCACTAACTACCTGTTACGACTTTGACAAAGTCAAATTCAAAATAGATCGACTCAGTGTTGAAATAAAAATACGTAGGTCTAATCTGTTTAAGTCGCGAGTAAACAGGCTTCTACTGGGTAAGCTCGTTTCATCGTCGACATCATCTCTGCCCTTAGGGCAAGATTGAAGTCAAGAGCAAGCCCACTTATAAAAGAAAAAAAGGTAGGTAAATATAGTAATTTCACACAACCTTAAACATTCATCTTGAATGTCTATGTAAAATATCTGCATAGTATTAAAGTTTCTGATTTCCAATCATAGTTTAAATTATAAATTAACAGGATTGAGAATAAATTAATACAAATATCTCAAGTTGATGATGAATTGATGATTAATTTACGAATGCCAGCTATGCTAAACATTATTTTTGCCATCAAATTCTTAAATACAATAAATTTTAATTTATTCGTTTATTTTATGTAGCAATATCAATCAGATATTTAAAATAATGAAGTCACAAGGTTTCTTCAAATTTGTCCTAGTTAAAGTTGGTTATAATACTAGTGATAGCACCGGATTTACTTCCTTTTTGTTCTCAATTTGTAAGAAAAAAATGAATAAACGAATTACAATATCTATGGCACACTTGATTGGTTTCATTGTATTTATTTAAATGGATGTTTGTATTACGTCTTATAAAACGAACAAAACACTGGAATTCGTACACTCTTCTTTTTAAGCCTGACTTTGAATGAAACACAATCATAATCTTCATGAACGAAAGCGCTATTTATAGTTACTTTATTCATTTTGGCAATAGCTTTTTTATAACACAGCACCGGTTTGATTATGTGGATTTGTTTTGTAGAGCATTTTGTTTTGGAGCTAAATATTTGAATGTCTAAAATAATAACTGCCCGATTTTCCGCCACGTATTTAATTTATAGGACCGGTCTCCAATGATTCACTGACAATATCCAGTTTGTGTATGTTAAAACACAATACATATAGCATAGAACACCAACGCAATAACACACTGTCATCCGCGGGGGAATTAAATATATCAGTCCACAATAAGTGTAAAACATGAAAATAGCAGCCGAGATGCAACAAGAGTGCTGGATGGAGCTGGACAGCTGCTTAACCATTATCTTAGAACACTCGAACTAATACAATAACGCGCAATAAGCTCCGCAAGTTTACACAGGAAATTTAATTAAAACGAGATTGTTTTGATAGATAAGTGCAGCTTGATGCGTATTACTTCACCTTATAGATCTTAAGTGGAGAGAAACGTGAGACTACGGTTGTAGACGACGTCTTTTGCAACCTAAACGTGCCTAGTTACGAGCACTGACAATAGGAAATGCACTGCCTATACGTAACCAAGCTAAATTAGTCAATTTTTCATAGTAAGTATTCCACATTACGTTGCTTTGTGAGATTTATAACAAGACGTACGTAACTTGATGTGCTACAATGATTTGTTAGGGTGGCAACACCGCTTGATGGCTCGGATCATGGAAAGGGCATTGCGTCACGTGCTTGACGTTTTCGCCGAGAGATTACGAAAGTTCGTAGGTTCGTGCGTAGGTCTGCGTTGTACGCCTGTACATAACCGTGAGAGTGCTTTACGGTCCACGGTGTTGTGGCCATCTCGCCCGGGGGATAGTCCTGCCGATACTACGTCTTAGTACAGACGGCTACACATCAAGCTATACATTTTCAGTTTACGCTGATCTCGCACTGCACGGAAATCCTATACAATGCGAGACCAGCTTTTACTGGAAATGTATAGCTTGATGTGTAGCCATCTGAACAACGATAAGAGATACCTTCTACATTATGATACCAAGGGCTCTACAGATGTAGAGCCCATCGTCTTAATATGTCTCACTAAACAATATCTCTCACACGAATGTCTTTATCACGGCAGTAGCGCAACAGCTAATCTCACATACTCAAGTGAAACCACAACACGTAAGGTATACGAGTATGTTTGCGCCAAACATTTGGCCATACGTGTCATTATTTTCATTGCAAACAAATAAACACGAAAGAAACATATCACGAACTCGATTACGCTGACCATGTGAAGATTGTATACAGATATGTATGTATAGCTGTAAAGGTCACATGTTCACGTACATTTCGTTCAGTACAAAGCTGTCGACGCAACTAATAAATAGGGATACAATTTACACGATTACGACGATATTAATTAAATCAGGACGTATTTACAACCAAAGTAGGCCTTACAAATGGGTTCAAATGACGCTAATTTTCTAAAATAGGCTTTAAGTAGTTTAGCTTAAGTTGTTATTAACAAAATTGCAACTGCAACGAAAGTAGCTGGTTGGAATAGGTATGCATTTTGCCAATGGCTGTTTTCATGACCCGATAATTTAGTGTAAATTGTCGTAATGAACAAGACCTTGTTCACAGCGACGCGTACACACAATATTTTATCCATTTCATAAAATAACGAATGGAAACTTATTTTTAAATAATATTATCTATTATTAGTAGCACGTTCTTATGAGTTTCAATTTCCGGTCCCTAGAAGCAAAGTTAATTTAATGATTGGCAAAAAATATATATTTCCTATTACCTAACATTAAAAATAAGGATATTATTTCACACGTTCATGTTAAGATTTCCATATCGTAGAGGCCCTATAAAAACAATATATATATATGCTATAAGTATACCTACTTAAATGTGTTTTTAAACTACCTAGTCCATTCACTTTAAATCAAGTAAAGTGAGCCAGTTATAAGTTAGTACTTCTTTTGTCTTGGTAACTTGTAAAATGATAGAGACAGTGAATTACGATTTTGAAATACTTATGTCATGCCATTCAATATTTATTAGTTAACAATTGTTACATTGTGTGAATCAGCATCGTATATTTCATAAACTGACGTTCTTAGCAAAAAGTTGACCGAATCACATTGGAAAATGTTAATCCTATAATATTATAAACGCGAAAGTTTGTAAGTATGTATGTATGGATGTTTGTTACTCTTTCACGCAAAAACTACTGAACGGATTTGGATGAAATTTGGTACACAAATAGTTTACAACCTGGATTAATACATAGGATAGTTTTTATCCCGATTTTATCTTCCCGTGGGATAATTTACGAGTTGTAACGGGTGAAGCCGCTGGCAACACCGTATTATAATATGCTAATACTATAAAAGTTAACCTTTCTGTTCAACTTTTGCGTGAACGGATTTGGATGAGGCTGATAAACCATAATATGGATTACGACCTAGGATATTTTTACACGGGTATTACGTTCTCGTGGAACAAATTTCGACCTAAACACGGATAAACCGTCGACGACAAAATGTGTGACATGGCTTTAACGAAATTACGATAAGTTTTCGAGTCAAGTACAGAAACTGTCGCTCAGGAAGTTGACATCCTTTTCAAATAAAAAGCTAATAGCTACAAGCTAACACCACGTCTTGCTACATACCCAATAACCTTACATAGGTACTATTTGATATTCGTACAGGACTTTAAGCGCGATTATAGGGAAGTACATACTAATTTGTACCAAGTGGGCCAAAAGGAATCACCCTATTGCTCTTATTTTTGCAAATGGCGGCCAATATTAAATTTGTTTTGAGATTTGTGGAATCAGAATTGAATTCAGATGTAGAATACAAGTCAACAAGCCATGGAGCGATACACTCCCCAAGAACGCGGAATAATCGTGTCTATTTTTTTGCGTACCAATTCTAAAAAAATCATAATGAGCGATGAGGCTAATTACCACCTCAGCGGGTACGTGAACAAGCAAAACTATCGCTTCTGGGGCATCGAAAATCCATGAGTGATGCACGAGAAGCCATTACACCTGCTCAAAGGTGCGCTGTTCACGCTGGAGGAGCATCGGGCCATTTTTTTTCGAGAAGGCCTGGTCAAAAGACAACAATAGGGCCATGTTAACCGAGTTTTTTATACCGCAATCGGACGAATTAGGACTGGAGGACATGTGGTTCCAACAGGACGGAGCAACTGCACATACTGCGCGAGCCACAACCGTTATTCTGAAGGCGGCGTTCCCGGGTCGCCTTCATCTCTCGTTTTGGCGATTTGCACTGGCCCGCAAGATCGCCCGATTGCACCATTTTTTAGTGGGGTTTTTTGAAGTCCCGTGTTTACGTGAACAAGCCCGAGACCCTGGAAGTCCTCAAGGGCAACATTCAACACGAGTGCGAGAATCTGTCGCCTGAAGTTCCCGTCGAAGTGATGAAAAATGCCATAAAACGAGCCCGTATGGTAATCAATTGTGACGGCGCCCATTTGGCCGATATCATCTTCTCGACTTGACCAATAAAATTCTAAAGGTTCAAATAAAGAGAATCAAAAAACAGAATCGAAGTTTTTCATTTAGAAAAAAAATGAGAACCAAACAACATCGGATGACTTCTTTTGGCCCACCTTGTAGCTACCCATTATTGAAAGATTTTTCAGAATTAGATCGTTAGGTCCAGAAATTCTTCTCTTTATAATAGTAGTGTTAGGTAGATGAAAATGAATAAACTGGTAGTACAGTCGTCAGCACATAAAGCTATCCGAAACAGTTATCAACCGTAAAGCTAATGCGATAAAGTTGAAAATCTAAATAAATTTGACAGATTGTAGTACTTAGCTTGATGTACTGACGTCTAAACCAGCAGAGTATTTATCATACGTTATGATAAAAAAGAGGAAACTTGTACTACGCACTGTCAGTAAGCATTCAGTGGCGAAGTGTAAACAGGCCTAAAATAGGCAATTTACGAAATATTGACATGCAAGTAAATATCACCTTAGCCTTGGTACGCACGTGTCGAGTGCGTAGCCTGCGTACGCGCATGGCCCAGCGTTACATGACCCCATTTGTAAAGAAGTAGTGGGAGAAGAGGGGTCATATAAAGCTGGGCACTGACTGTACGCGCAGGGCGCTGGTGGCAGTGGTAGCAGCCTTCACACGAATCAGACATGTTTCTTCATACATACTTCGCAGCTCCATCCGGCATTTATGTCGTTATGAGAGCACGAAATAGAAGTTAACGGTTTGATGCAGATGTTATTTTTATTGATTAAATAAATATAAATATATGAATCTGATCTGATCTGCTAATAATTGGACATTGAATTTGACATTATACTTGCTTTATATTTGACATTGTAATTGACATTTTACCTGTTAATAATAAATTAGACTTTTCTGACACTATACCTGCTACGAACCAGATATTGTATTTATTTGTGTCTTTGTATTATTTTGCTGACATTGTATTAATTTGCATAATGTAGTTGTTTCTGCACGTGTTATTTCTCTTTTTTAATATGTAATGTTCAACACAATGTAAATTGTTAATGAATAAATAAATGAATGAATGAATGATCACTGTTGTCTAAATTGAATAAATAAATTATTATTATTATTAAATAAGTACCTATGTATCGGAAAACTTCGCGAAAAACCAGCCTAAGAGATATTTATCGATGGCATATTGAAATCCAAGTCAGAGGCCCTTGGGCGACACAAAATCTATGACACTATGTTCTTAGACAATTTATAAGCATACGATAAAGAAATGAGAATAGTAGTTACTTATACAACAACCAAACCAACAACGATGCACAAGTGACAAGATTCTAGAGATCCTGATAGATAAAATAGTTCACTATCATTGATATGCGGACAGAAATAACCGAAATACCTACTGTCCATCAAAACTATGTGAGGAAACAGTTCTACACAGTCAGCACACTCGACCAAAGAAGGTAACTTCCCAAGTAACACAATCGCGTCTAAAAACGGACTATTAGATATCTAATAGACTTTAATTTTATTGTCTACCTTAAGAGTAAAATATGTCCCAAGTAATATTCAAGAACGCTTATAGACACAGTTTAGTAAAAGTGGGCACAACCTTATCCCTTCTCATAAGAATGAGTTAAGAAAACATCAATAGATAGAGATAAGAGTTGTAAATTTTCAAATTGTCTGTAGAGATTTTTCTAGTGTCTCACTAAACTGTTTATAGATCACAAATTTTACTAGTAGATAGTTTATAGATAAAGTTGAGACCTTTAACGAAGTCTTTATTTGTCAAGTTTTTAAACCAAATGAACTGAAGACTAACAACTTTAAGTTATATTTGATTTGTAATAGACAACGACACGACAACGAACTTACAAGAGTTATATAAACTTATTATTGTATTGCATCATGGCGTACTTATTTTTTACATTACTGTTTTAGCTATTTAATGATGGGTTTACAAGCAAATCTATATGTGATTGAAATTCTATCGGTGAATATTATGTGAAACTCTCATAAAATAAGAGCGCCCGCTGTTAATGTAAGATTTAATATCTTTATTACCAAAAATGAATAATAATTAAAATAATTATTTTTTTTAAATTACATTTTAATGTTTAAAATACTCATTTTATTTAAAATAAAGTAATTGAAAACATATTAAATATTTAACTAGACATAATTTAATGATAAAAACATAAAAATAAGCATTAAAATATGTAACGAAAATCATTTGAAGCGAAAATAGGTAATAAAAATGGCGTCAAGATCAAATTTACTAGAAAAACGAATGTATTAGAACAAACACACTAGAGAATTTTCTGTAGTATGGCTCTAGCTCCATGACAAGAATAATTTCACTTGCTACATACTAAACTATCTAGTGAAAGAATAAACTAATTTATGAGTGGTTTATGATTACCTAGTAACTGTCATCTCAGTATTCCTTTTTATCTTCTCACAGTATTTCTAGACATTCATCAGTAAATAGGTAATTTGATGTGTTGTAAACGAAAGACGATTTTATGCAGTAACAGAGCAATTTAATTAATCAATACGTAGGTACACAGAACCGTAGGTAGTCCATCAATTTTAACATCGGTTGTCACTTTTTTGTTCCCTCAAATTTCGAAAATATCTAGTGAGATCATAGTGAGATTATTCTTCAGCCCGTGATGCTAGTTTTTTTTTTTTAATTTAATTCGTTCTTGGACTCTGCAGCAATGTTCTCGGATCCTTTGGTAGAGTAACGGGTTGAAAATTATTTATTACTAGCTGTTGCCCGCGGCTTCACCCTCTACAACACGACGGGAAGATAAAATCGGGATAAAAACTATCCTATATGTTAATCCAGGTTATAAACTATCTGTGTACCAAAATTTATCCAAATCCATTCAGTAGTTCTTGCGTGAAAAAGTAATAAACATACACACTCACAAACTTTCGCCTTTATAATATTAGTGCGAAGTGCGATTTGGAATAAGTTCAAGACTATGTGAGTCTGTTATAGCATGAGTTGCTGACCACTGGCGCAGATCCCTTTTGAGGCAATTGGATCGACTCTCGTCTTCCTCATTTGTATTGTTTTCATCCGAATAAGTTACTAGAAAGTTTCGATTCTGAATCTGAATTATTTTGCAACTCTTCTTCATCTTGCTTCCTTTTTAAATATTTACCGATTTTTGACGAAAGCCACCACACATTTTTTTTTTCTCTGTACCCATTGCATAAAATCATCCAATTCAAATATTTAATACAAATGCACCTAACTTAGCCATTTTTAAGAAAAAATCCACTAAAGCCACGTTTTCACTATCATTTAATTAGACAAACTTAAAAATATCTGTTAAAGTATTTTTTCTAGACGTAAGTCTCTTTAGAAACAAAGATAAGAGTACCAATAGCTAAAATAGAATGTTTTATCTTAAAATATATCAACTTAGGTATCTATAAAATTTGTTCAAGTTAGGTACCTTTAGGCTTTATTCACTATTTGTAGAGCATATTATCTTAAAACATTCAATATACCTATAAACATACTTAGAATAAGTGTGCTATAGAACAAATGTCCTAAAAATAATCCAGCTTGAGAAAAATAACTCTTTAAGAATACATTTTCTTTATTGCAACCATCTTTAGAAAGCCCGTAGCTGAAGATTAACAATGAATAGACTGTCAATAGACCGATTTGTTTTAAACCTCCGAGACTGTGTTACTTGGGTTCCCTCTTTGGAGCTCAGTGCCACTAGTGATATACCAAGATTACGTAAACTGCACCCAGCATGTAAGGATATCTTGATCAAACTGTTTAAGGAATCAGCAATAGATTCCAACGGCGATATGATAGCTATCGTCACAAAAACTCCTAGTTCCCAGAAATGAAAAAATACATTCTTGCCACCATAATTAAATGCCATTGCAAGCTTACATTTTTCATGGACACGCCCACGTTGCACCAATGCGACTATATAAGTTAAAGTGTGTTACTTACGTACTTGTACTTCACGAGCGCTACCGGCAAGCATTTTTACAATCGACTAAGCATGACAACTACCATAAAATGTTTACGCCCGGAAACATTTAATAACATAACGCCGGTAGTCCCCGAAGGTTTGGGCAGAGGTGTACTTTATAGTACTCATTTCGCGCTCGCGTCGCAACGACAACACGTATTTTTTTCGCTCCGTATTTTTTTGTTGTTTTAATGTGAAAAAGTCAGTGTTTTTAGAAGTGAGTTATACCACAGTGAAGCTGTGAAAAAGGACCATCTATCATTGATTACAGAAACTTAAAACTCTTCGTAATTCGTGAGTAATTAACAAATAAGTTCATAAAATTAGTGCACAAGTACATTATTCCCTGACCTACGACAACGCGTGGCCGGCTCGCTGCCACGCACACACGCACCGCTCACACGTACGGGACGCAGGTGCAGGCACAGGTGCGGTTCTCCGAATTTGTGAATTTGTGTATTATTATTGCATGTTTTATAACGCTACTACGCATAAATATAAACATCACGCTTGCTTCCGGGTTTACGGTGAACAGAAATATTGGTTACAAATTGCCTAAGCGGATTATTACTAAAATGGCGCCGAATGATCGTAACTGCACGAACTGCTCTAAAACCTTACCAAGTAAGGGCTTCCTAAAATGCTTTGAATGTCAATCCAAATACCATCTGCAATGCGCAAAAGTAACTGAAAAAAGTTTCCAAGCAATGACGCCTACCAGCAAATCTTCCTGGACTTGCAAGGACTGTCGCAGCAAACTGGCTAAAACAAATACCTCAACCCCACTGGTCAATAAAGTTAACTCATCTCCTGAATGTATCAATACCAGCATATTCGAAGATTCCTCCGACGACGGGGTTTCCAACATAACACAGGCAAAAGTCCAACATCTGCAATGTGTCATCGGACAGCTTGGTACAAAGTCTTGATTTAGAGGAGAAATTACGGACCATCATCAAACAGGAATTAAACAGCTTCCTTGAAACCAAAATTAAAATTTTAGTAACAGACCAGCTTAAGCAAATGTCACAACAAATATCAGACTTTAAAGCTTCCATGAATTTTTATAACGCACAATTTGAAACTCTTAAATCTACCCTGGAGGAGAAAGAAGTTGTAATAAAAAAGTTACAAACTGAGAATGAACGTCTGTTAATCACTTCCACAGACCACGCTATGAGGCTGTCATCAGTAGAGCAGAGTATTCGCGTGAACAACATCGAAATTAATGGGATCCCGGAACATAAGACGGAAAACGTTATCACCACCGTAATACAACTAGCGAAAACTGTAGGAGAACCACTCGAAGACAGTGACATCCTCCACGCTACTCGAGTAGCCAAATTAAATACAGAAAATAACAGACCCCGCCCAATGGTAGTTAAACTTCGTACACCTCGTCTCCGTGATAGCTTGCTAGCTGCAGTAGTCAATTTTAATAAAAAAAAACAACCTCAAGACAAGCTGAACTCTTCACATCTGGGTATAGGAGGAGAACGCTCGCCGGTGTACGTTGCGGAACATCTGTGTCCGGCTAATAAGCAGCTACACGCTGCCACTAGGAAGTTAGCCAAGGAGTTGGGCTACAAGTTTGTGTGGGTTCGAAATGAACGAGTGTTTGTTCGCAAAGATATACCTCACCCTGCAATTCTTATTCGCAACCTGGAAAACCTATCACTACTTAAGAAAAGTGACTAACTCAACAACTTATAATTCTCCCAATAACACACTTAAAGTATCCTATTATAATTAAACCATAACAATGTTCGATATATATTACCAAAATGTTAGAGGCCTAAGAACAAAAACCAACGATCTGCATCAAAATGCTTTACTGAACGACTACAAAATTATTGCTCTTACTGAGACTTGGCTGAATTCAAACATCCTGAGCAGTGAGTTGTTTGATTCAAGGTACACTGTTTACCGTCGCGATAGAATATGCCATAATAATGCCAAAAAAGATGGCGGTGGAGTTCTTCTAGCTGTATCACGCGATGTTCCATCAGCCAGAGTCTATAACTGGGAAAGCAATAGCGAAGACCTTTGGGTGACTGTTAAACTAAATGTAAATAATATTGTTAAAAATGTAGCTATTTGTGTCTCGTATTTACCGCCACCAGTAAAATCAGAATCCTTGTCAAACTTTTTAAATAATGTCAGTAATGTTTTAAACAACGTTGAAGATGTTCTTATCCTCGGAGATTTTAATCTCGGATTTATCAAATGGTCAACTCTAGACAAATGTACTTATACAATTCCAGAGAACTACAACAATATTCTAGGGGAAATGTTTGTTGACTTTTTATCAATCAACAGTCTCTTTCAATTTAACAACGTTTGTAATAGTGACAATAGAACACTAGACCTAGTTATAAGCAATATGCATAACCTAACTGCCTCCCATACCTCTGATCTTCTTACTAAACTTGATCCCAGACATCCTGCCCTACTTATAACAATATCACAGGGAAACACGAAATATTTACGTTCAAAAAATAACATTCGTCCTAATTTCTACAAATGTGATTATGCAAAAATCATGTCAGACCTACTAGCTATTGACTGGCATCTTGAATTCTCTCAATCCGACGGTATTAATAATCTTCTTTCCATATTCTATGCAAAACTAAAAGAGTTAATCGACAAGCGCATACCAAAACATAGTAGTAAAAATTCAAAATATCCGTCTTGGTTTAGTAAAGCGCTCATAAAATTACTGTCTGAAAAAGAGAAGTATCGCAATAAATTCCGAAAATACAATAATCCTCGAGACAAGTTGAGCTTCGATTTACTCAGAACCCGTAGTCATATTATGATCAACCAAAATTACAGCGATTATAAACACCATATTGAGGCAGAAATATCAAAACACCCAAAATCATTCTGGCGCTACATTAAAAACAAACGTAACAATAAATCAACGATTCCGGCCAGAATGTACTTGCACGACGAAGTAGCTAGTAATGGAACTGACATTGCTAAGCTTTTTGCTTCTCATTTTTCTTCAATTTTTACCGACCCTAATGGCAATGTAACAACAGACATCAAAGAATCAGACGGAGTGTTTAGTAATATCAAATTGACACCAGAAGAAGTTCTAGAGAAAATAAAAAAATTGGATACCACCAAGGGTGCCGGCCCCGATTTAATTCCACCTGTTTTCGTAAAGTCGTGTGGTAAAGCTCTTGCAAAGCCACTGTGCCTGTTATTTAACCGATCTTTAGAGTCGGGAGTATTCCCTGACGAATGGAAAAAGGCCCGTATTGTGCCTGTGCTCAAAAAAGGTGACTCTAGCGACATCAAAAACTACAGGCCGATTTCCATACTTTCATGTTTCTCGAAACTATTTGAAAGTCTCGTTTGTCCCATTCTAACAAATTACTTAGATGCCAAGCTCTCTGACAGTCAACACGGATTTCGAGTTGGGCGATCCACCGAGACTAATCTGGTCAGATATTTGTCAGATATTTCTGAAGCGCTTGATAACAGGCACGAAGTCGATGCAATATACACGGATTTCAGCAGCGCGTTCGACAAGGTGAGCCATTCACTCATGGTAGCTAAACTCAAGCTCAGTGGTGTCCACGGATCGCTGTTGAGGTGGTTCGCATCATATCTCATAAATCGCTCCCAGTTCGTTGCCGTCAATGGCTATGTCTCTTATGAATTTCACACCCGATCCGGAGTCCCACAAGGCTCGCATCTTGGCCCAGTCTTGTTTTTATTATTTGTAGATGACATCACGAGTCAAATTAAACATTGTGAAGCTTTGCTGTTTGCCGATGACTTAAAAATTTATAGAAAGGTCACGGGACCGGCTGACAGTAGGCTTGTACAAAGTGATTTAAAAAATATTGAAAATTGGTGCATAGCAAACGACATGGCTCTAAACACTCAAAAATGCTTCTTCATACGTTTTTCTAGAAAAAAAACATCTTTTCCCACCTCATACACACTGTGTAATTCTACATTGTCGAAGGTATGTCAAATACGTGATCTTGGTGTTCTAGTCGACGACGAATTGAGTTTTAAACCACACATCAACGATGTTGTCAAGAAGTCAGCACAGATGCTGGGATTCGTTAAACGCAATACCCGAGGCTTTCAACTTCCAAAGACCAGAATTGTTTTGTTCAATACTCTTGTGCGTAGTCGGTTAGAATATGCTAGCGTTGCATGGAATCCGTTCTACGCTATTCACTCGCAAAAACTTGAGAGAATTCAACGAGCCTTCACAAAACATCTTGCTTTTACATCCAGAAAAATTAGCCATCGCTGTCCATACGACCAACGCCTACAATTTTTCCACATAAAGACGCTGCGAGACCGTCGCCGTTCGCGCGATCTGATTTTTCTGTACAAAATCGTTAACGGAATCGCAAAATGCAGTGATCTAGTCGAGCGTATTCCGTATTCAGTCCCTTCAAAACCCCCCAGACATCCCATCACCAGACTGTTTTACATTCCTTTCCGCAGATCAAACCTTGGTCTCAACGCTCCCTTGCTACGAATATGTAGAAACTATAATAGATCTTGCACATCAGAAACCGATTTATTCGGTGTTTCTATCAACAAGTTTAGAAGATCAGTCTCTGAGGTACGGGAGTCCACTAATTTACCTCCAAACAATTATATTTTGTAAATTCGATCTTGTATTTGCTATAAGCATTAGTATGTAGTTAGTTATAAGTATCATCATTATTCATAATTATCATTTCATTTAGTTTTAAGTAAAATTCATAATTGTATATTTAAATTGTATTATTTTATTATTATTATTGTTTTTATATTTTGTTGTCATTGTGGTGAATGCTGTGTATACCTATCATGGGCTTACATACCAGCACTTTTGTACTGTAATATTTTATATTTAACTTTTTAGTATGTATTGCTGTTGGTGTACCTAATAAATAAATAAATAAATAAATATAGTACACAAACTTCTCAACAGTTACGTTTATGTCTCATGTTATAGAGGGCGAGCCTATTGCCATCAACAAGACAAATCCAGACTCTATGGCTGCTATTGGGAAATGCCTGATGGAAAAACCAGCTATACTCTGGTTTTATAGCAATGTTTAATGGTAAGGGACCAATGAGTATTCTTTAGTAAACTGTGTGCAATTTCCTACAAGTTTACGTAAAGCTATTGGCTGTAGAAAGGCTATAGTGTAAGGTGGAGCAACGACCTAGCGAAGTTGTAACTCGACTTTTATAGCGAAATGTGACAACTTTCCATACAATATTATTGACACTATTGACTCCATGAAATAGTTCATTATTTTAATAATACCTACATGTAAGTGTCTGTAAGATGTTTTATAGGTATTTCATCATCATCATCATCATCAGCCTATAATTGTTCCCACTGCAAGGACTCAGGCCTCCTCTCTAGGAGAGGGATGGGCTATAATCCACCACGCGGGCCCAGTGCGGATTGGTAGATGTCGCATATCTTCGAATTTTTGGTTCTAAGACATGCCGGTTTCCTCACGATGTTTTCCTTCACCGTTTTGAGAGCAGTGGTGATGAAATAAATTACACAAAGTATTGCGCCTACCTGGGTTCGAACCCACGACCAACTGTTCGTAAGTCGGGGCCGCCACCACTGGGCCACCACTGCTCTATAGGTATTTAAAGTAATAAACAGGCAGACCTAACAAGAAACCTACATGAATATCATATAAAATGTAATGTGAATAACCCAGTATGTAATTAAATTACACAAAGTCCATTTACTTACTTTTTACAGCAATGATTAAGTAGTCATGTTTGGGTGTTAAAACAATTGTAATTCACAATAACTGTATCAGTATGATTGTTACCATTACCGTATTTCGGTTTCCACCATGTGCTTTTGCATTGCACAGTTTTCATGCGGTGCGGTGTCGTAACTCGTAAGATCGGCCGTCGATTATAATGTAGCTCGAGCCGAGTGCCGCCGAGCTCTGCCGAAGTGCCGACCTGCATCCGAACCGGCCTCGGCGTGAAACTGTCGCGGACACACTATAACCGATACCTACTTGTAATTAGCTAATCGCCCTATTGCACAATTAACCAGACCGCCACAACTGTCTATTTATCTCAACTAATAGTTATTATATTACGGCAAATTGAAACAGGTCGAACATTAAATATAATTTCATACAGTTTTTCTAGTATCGCAGCTCATTAAATCAGTATCGAGTATAAACATTTAGAATCCAGCGAGTGCTCCACCGTGGGAAATGGGCAAACGTTATTTATTCACCGAATGTTTTATAACTCTAGAAACAAGACTAGATTAAATTGCAAAATAATAAAAATATGATAAAAATTTTGCACTTGATGTCTAACATCTGTATCTATAGTCAAGTTAAAGTAATTAAGTACTTGAACTGAAGTACCTAATTACTTATGCAAACATTTTTATGCAATGCGCAAGAATGTAAACGAAGTTAGAAATATCAATGAAAGTAAACCTAAGAATTCTAACCTTTGACAGTTCTAACATCAAGGAATTACTAAACTACAGAGATTTTTTTTTTTTTAAACAATGACTTTACTCAAGTAATCACTATGATTTGTTTATAGATACGGGTGTAAGAGCTGAGAAACGGTTAGAAAAACAAATGATTAGTTCCAACGGTGTCAGATACAATTACAGCTAAACAGTTTTCTTCTGGGTGACGAGGTTACGCAGCCTGAATGCCTATTTTTAGGGCACAAAAAGTCGTCGCATTTGTCGGTCTCGTAAGAAGGAACTCGTGGACCACGTAGCGTGGCTGCGCTGCGTTTGCGCGGCGGCGGCGGTTGTCGCGGTGGTGCCGCGGGGCCGCCAGTCGCACGCGGTGTTGCCTACTCAACTGCTGCTTCATGTCTGTGCTTCTTGTAATTTAGGTACGTTTCTCTGGTCTCGCAATAATTAAATTGACGCTTGCTGACATTCATTTCATCGTCTTATTTTAACGCAAAATTGCAAACATTTCTCGTGAACTGGGAACGTAACACCCAATCGAAACAACGAAAGGCGCATAGAACTTGCGTACGATTGTAAAAACTCGGATTGCATTGACGAAGTGATTATTTAATTCCAATTGTTTTGAGCAAAAGGCACCCGTAGCAGTTACCAAGTAGGTAACGTAAGAATTTAAAGTAAGTTCAGTCGATTTCTCTTTGTTACTTTACCTTGTATCTTGAATTTACCTATTATAAGTAGGGAAAAGGGTCGAGTGATTTGGAACATTACTTAATTCAAAGCAGCATAATTTAAACATAGCAGGTGGTTCGATTATCTAAGAGTTACCCGGTGTCAATGACATCAACATTAAATGAAATATGAGTGGCCTAGTGCCTTTTACATTGCTACGCGGGAATACTTTGAAGAATTTGTTTTACTGACGGACTGTAATCAAATGTAATGCCTCATAACTCGGCTCTGTTTTACTCGATATAACACGTACAAGCAAGCGACGCCGATCTAGAAATCAGGTTGACTTATTATACCTTAAAAAGGTTAATTGCTAATGTTAACATTTGTTTACAGGGCACTCTAGTATACTGTGAGTGGGCAAGCGAGAATGACATCATTTACACTCGTATACATCTTCTGGAAAACAAAACGAATGCCTACTTTTTTTTCTATATCTTGGAATTGAATCAATTAGCCCACCATGTTCCACGCCGTGTTCGTACCTGCCAAGGTCAGTCAACCATAGACACACAAGTGAACCTATAAATACTAGTCGCTTCCCGCCATATCTGGAAACTTGTATTTTGGCCAGGCTCTCGCAACTAGAAGTCGTTATCATTTCGATTGGGAGCGGCAGACGAGTCTTCATTTGAATCACTTACTGCGTAGAATGTCGTGAAACAAATACTTAACCCAAATCCCTGCTCACAGCACCTTGTGCCCTACTATCACCAAATACAAATCTTTAACCTTTTACCATAGAAAATTCCAAGAAAAATGTCTTGAATAAACCACTTAACAAAAGAAAATATTTGTTAATAGGGTTATTAGCAAGATAAGAATCTGGGAACATAAAGAATAAGCTGTCCATTATAATAAAAGTTCTAAGCGGAGGCTGATAAGCAGTACAAATACGGAGCTAACAATTTTCATACACCGATACAATCAACATAACCTTCCTTGGCGTAACTTAGAGAACATAATTCAAGTTTTCAACAATCGTATTGTTATCGAATCTATCTCAGCGCGGCGCGGGCGCAGCGAGCTCGAGGTCGCCGCGCGCCGGCCGCCTAGAGCCGCCTAATGCCGGCTGCGCTGCCCCGCGGTAACATCGCATACTATAAAACAATGGACATTGTATTTATTGTACAAATTATCAGAAATGTTATGTCCGCACGTCCGCACTCTGCGGATTGACCAGCAAACTAGAGGAGCACCGAGTCAATGTCAAACGTGGGAAATAACGCATCTTTTATTTGTTTTGATTATAGAGTAGGTTAAGTTTATATTTTGAAGGTGGTAGATAACCTTTTTTTAATGTGTTGCTGTATTCCATTTGGACACCATATTTATGAAGGTATGCTACGACTAGTTTTTAATTCTTAATGCAAACGATTTCCTACAGTTTCGCTGAATTCCGGATAAAAACTTTTTTACAAAAAATAAAACCGACTTCGACAAAAATAAAACACAAAAAAGTGAAAAATAAAAAATCAGCTTCTGAAGTCGGTGACTTTTGTTTGTTTGATTTCATGTTTTTGCCACCGACTTCTGAAGCTGATTTTTTATTTTTCACTTTTTTGTGTTATATTTTTGTCGAAGTCGGTTTTATTTTTTGTAAAAAAGTTTTTACTTTTCACTTTTTAGTGGTTCACATGTGCTTACCCCTTCACAACGTACCGGCGTGATGTTATGTTATGATCTGGTGTAATCAATAGACAGTCATGAGATTTCAGCAATCCCAGTCAGTTCAATCATTAATTGAGGAGTTTCGTTGCCTATCTCCGAAGTTCTTCATCAGATCGAGTACAGGCGTGATATTATGTTGTGTGATGGCGTAAACAATGCTTAGATATGCTATAGCAACAATCGCGGTTAATCTGCTGTTATTTATTGAAGAGTTCCCCCGATTTCTACAAGATCCCATCATCAGATATTGAAATGGTGGGACCACACGGGAAGCACCAGCTTTCAAATGAAAAAAGAATCATGAAAATCAGTTCACCCAGTCGCAAGTTAAGAGCTAACAAACATAAAAAAAAAAAATACAGTCGAATTGATAACCTCCTCCTTTTTTTGAAGTCGGTTAAAAATACTTAACAACAAGGTTTTTCAGGTTTTTCATTTTAAAATAATAGAAAGAAAGAAATATGATTAAATAATCATCATCTTAGTTGGTTCGGTAGGATTTTTTGAATATTTTCCTCATTCTTGGTGTGCAGTAGCTACTGTTTCTTATACTTGCGCTCAACATTAACACATCATATAACATCAACATTTCACAACCTATATTTATTTATAATTATTATCAACCTGTGTTTTGTAAATGAGTCGATATTCAGCCTGTCACCACTTTTCAGCCTTTACCACTTTTAAGAATGCCAAACCTGAGTCTGAGCCACTGTTAGGGAAACGCCTAACAAAGCAATGTCAGTAAATGTTGCTGGGCAAAAGCTTTATCATAATTAGTACCGCCGTACGTACATACATGCAATGCTCACAATAACAAGGAAATATTTGACAAATATTTGTCATGGATTAATGTACACGCGTTTGTCTAAATAATATCTGTCAGATAATTTTTTGTTTGCGATAATTATAGTGACACGAACCACTATTATCTACTAAAACCGGATACAGTCATGTCTATTACGTATATACCTATTATTAATTTAATCGTTACAAGCACTGTGAATGTTGTCCGCGCTACGATACACAACCTTACGAAGGACATTGTTCCAATAGTTCAGCTAATAAGTGCTAACTCGAAATACAACAACGAGTTTTATTCAAGTACAATACACAAACACTACGTTCGCACACCAATTTGGGTGTAATAATTGCTTAGCGGTTAAGTTTCATGCCAAATCAACCGCAGACATCTGCAGATTCGACATTCTTGTCCAATCAAAGAAATGTCACGATATTTAGAGAGGTTGGGTAACGATGCGTTCGGTTGCGTTTTGTTATCATCGTGAAGAAGAACCGAAGAAATGATGTCGTGGCGAAGAGGTCAAGGGTAGGCCGCGGTTGGTGTGTTATGCGGCGCCCGCGCCAGCATGAACTTTGTGAACCGATCTCAAAAGATGTGCGTGCTGAGGCCTCCGTTGACCCCCGACACCCAGGCGGGGTCTACCAATACATATTAACCCAAATAGTGTTCATCTATCGATACTAATGAATATTGTGTAAAAAGACGATTAGAATTCGACAGTTGACCGCAGAGAAAAGGTCAGCGCAGACACAGAGCGTTGACTTTCGTCTCGGAATTCTAACGGCGATTGTAAACACTACATCATTTCACATTTGCCTAACATTTGTTCACTAATAAAACGAGACGGAGAATTTCATGCATTGATGAACTTAACGATTTCAATTACTATGTCAAGAGTTGTTTAAACTGTGTTGCGTCCACAAGGTTACAATGTCAATATTAACAAGCCTAGGAGTTGTCCGTATGATACGCAGTTCATTAAATACTTATTATTAAAAATAAATTGGCCATCCTTCTCCGGATTCGGATATTCTCAGTAAACGAGATAATAAATCATACAAATAGGTACGTCCGCAGAAAACATTTGAGCTATTATTATTTCCCAAGAAGACCTAGCGGATCAATCGCCATTGTCGCGAATTATGTTCGAGTATTGAAGAAAAATGCATATTATAACATCGTGAGTTACTCAAGCGGGTCAGTCATACAATGTCAACTTAATTTGCTGTAGCAGCCTCCATTCAGTCAGATGTTGGTCTCTCGAATGTAAAAGTTTAGATAATCTGATGTTTGAAGGTCGCTAGTTTTGAAATGTAATCCCCTCGAGCTTTATAAAACCTGACTGAAGTTCGAGCGCCGCCGGAGTCCGAGCTGATCACATAATTGTGATTTATGTGCGTATTAACAACTACTGAGATACTGCGGTACTGCCCGCTCTGATTGATAACGACCTTCGTAGAGACAGACAAATTTGCGGAAGATACACGTAAAAGAGCTTTCAGTGTTCGAGCTGTTGCGACAATTAGTCTTACAGTTATGGATTGTTGTGAACAAACTACGAGTGTTTAAACAATTGTTGGCACGAATTGTCGTGTCGGGCTCTGAGCACTAACACTAGTGACGAAATCGCCTTTCGTCGAACGCAATTTAAGAAATTATATTCGACATCATTTCGACAGTCTACTCGTAACTCGATTCTAGTTGGTTATCGTTGATATTTTATTATGTATTGGATGTTAATGACTTCGATGATGATGAAAATTGACTATGTTGCCTTTAGATTCGTATTATAATCCGATGATTATCTTTAATTACAGTATGAAAGGGCAGTAGGCGCAGTGTGCAAGGTGAACGCAAGTAGGTGTTCAATGTATATTGTCATTGTCATGTTCCGAAAGATCAAAAGCCACAGATTTCGATTGTTGAGACCTATCTAAAACTAGATATATAATAGTGAAATAACCATTATTACAGTTACGTCAGTTTACGCAATGAAAAATCTACAAATTGAAGTAACCCGGTTGGCATTTAACGGAACCTTGAGACTGAAGTTAAATCAGTAACATTGAAAAGAAGGGACGATAAAAATAAACATCAATAAAATATTGTAAGTCACACCAACGAGTGATATCAATAACATAGTTTTTGCTCACAATCATGTAATGTCTAGTTGTCAAGGTACTTGGCAAAGTTTTCAAAGACATAAATGTTCAGTAGATAAGTAACTCGGCCTTGCCGTGTATCAGTAAGATGTTAAATTGAGATTAAGAATTGAGTAATTAAATGTGGGTTGTTACAAAAAACGAGCGATACCAATGTTTCCGTTCACTATATGACTTTTAATTTTGAGGTTAAAAAAGCTATTAATTTGTAGTGCTACTCGTTTGGTGCTAATTTTTTTGTTCCGTATATATAAGAACGAATAATTAAGAATATGTTTTATGTGTAAGTGCCAACATACTTGTAAGCAATTTAAATCGTAACATTAGGTACTTTTATCTAAGATTTATCTTTGGCGGACATTGGACTGTTGCTCTCGAAATGGCCTATTTAAATGAGATAAAGTATATGAATAAATCATAAATAATTGTGTTATATGTATCAACATAACATAATATTACACCTGACAGAGGACAGAGGTTGAGAGTTGAACAGAGGTTTATTTAATAGAACATTCACATTTCGGCAGTTATGTTTTAATTTTCATGTAATAAGGGTCTAGTCTATTGCTATCAAGCCGGCACACACCCAGGCTCCGTGGTTGCTACTAAGAAATTCCTGATGCGAAGCCCCACTAGCACTTTTCTTGACCTGAGAATCGAACTCAACTAAACACATGAGGTCTAGGGTTCGATTACGCGACCCAGCAGTTCCGCTTGAGACCATATACCAACGCGGCAGTTCAGTTATAATATGCATCAAGGTTAACTAAAACTGCATCGAATATAATGTATTGTTTTGATGTTACATCGTAGTGAATCTGGAACATTGTCTTATTAATTAACTAGCTTTTGCCACGAAATAACGATTTTCCATACAAACTTTCATCCCCTATTTAAATCCCTTATGGGTTGAATTTCGAAAAATCCTTCCTTTTTTTTTTTTTTTTTTGGTGGGTGGAAAATCATCGAATGACCCCCCCCGCTCTTGGGCAGAGCGAAGGGGAGTGTCAGACTTCTACTGACTAAAAACCGAACCCATGTTCCTTCTTTGCCCTTGCGCCGAGGCCACGTAATCTAGTACAAAATACCGCGGCCCCGACGGGCAGCTTCGCTTCAGCTTTCGAGGTCCAAGGGTTTGGGCTGGGCGTTGATGAGTCAGTCAGTCAGTCAGGACTTCTCTTTTTATTTATATATAGATGTCTATTAGATTTTAATATGTCTGTTATTGATTAAAAATGGCATCAGGAAATAATGAGTTTGAAATATAAAAAAAAAACGGAACAAAACTAAAAAAAAATACTATGATATGGTAAATGTCTTGATAGCATATCTTGTACACATCACACGTGGAATCTGTTTATTTTAATTGGAACAAAGCATTAAAAATATAAGGTTAGGGAAGGAAAACCGACGAAAAATAGCAATAAATATCTTCACAAGGGGATCCCCAAGATTTATAATTATACTAGCTTTTGCCCGCGACTTCGTTCACGTGGAATAGTGACTTCCGGCAGATTTTTGGTTTATCTCGCGAAAAAAAAAAATACTATCCTATGTCCTTTCTCAAGTTCCAAACTATGTCTGTACCAAATTTCACACAAATCGGTTCAGTAGTTAAGGCGTGAAGCAAAGACAGACAGACAGACAGGCAGACAGAGTTACTTTCGCATTTATAATATTATATAGTTAGGATTCCCCCTTTGTCAGCTTGATTTTTCAAAATTTTAATTGGCTTAGTTTCCTTATCATAATCGATGTTTTACAGATTGAGTTGAATCTACAAAACTCTGCGACTTCGCTCCCGCTACGCGTGTGCTACATTGTGCTACGAAACTGCTACGCCATTGCTACGCTTCAGCTACGTTACTGCTACGCCTCAGCTACGATGCCGCTACGACAACTACGCAAAATAATAATCTATTTAAAACTACGCATCCAGTATTGTGCCATATTTGAATTTGTACGTATGAAAGAGTCGACGCCCCATTTACATATTTTCGTTTTGGTCCGGTATGCGGTATACGTATTCATAGAAATGAGTCAACTATTTACCCAAATAAACCTCTATCAAAAGGTAATAAAAAAGTGGGTGTTATTTGAAAATTTGATTATGCAGTAAACCAATTTTATCAGATTTTTATTTATCTTCCGAAGACTTTAAGGTAGGATAATTTCTTAATTGACCACTTTTGGCAGGTAAATTGTTTGAGTGTTTTAACTACTAACATTATTCAGTATTCTTTTCAAACGACCTAAAACTCATAGGTATAATTTTCCTTTAAAAAAACCGCATTGGCCTTGTATCTTAATCAAAAATATCATAAGTGCCTATTCAATTGGATCAACAGGCAAAAGATTGTAAACAATCAATATTTTTTATATCTGCTTGCGTGGGCGCAGTGCCTCTGCGGGCAGGCAGTTTCGTAGCTAAATGACATTCTATGAGGCTATTTTAAGTATATTACGTTTAAAGACGTATCACCAGGGATCTTGTTTACAAGAGATGTAATCTGTGGTTGTCGCAGATTAGTAATAAACCTACTTCAAATCTATAATATAAAATTCGACTTCAATCGCCGGGCACTGGGCTTGACCAAGGCAGGAAGAGATTTATTCCATGCAAAGAAGTGAAAAAGAAAATGTTGTATCCTAATCTTGGTCCTGATCTATGTCTGTAACCAATCAACGTGGCCCAATTTGCCAATCTGAGAACCACAGGGAGCCGCACGCCCGCGCCGTGGTGCCGTCGGAGTCTGCGCTACCGTGGGTCAAGATTGGGATTAAGATACTTTATTCATTTCGGGGCTCATTTGTGTAGGATTTAACAGTTTCAGACAGGCTCCAGATTGAGCGGCGATAAAAGTGGTCTCGCACTTGTGATGTTTGTTACTCTTTCACGCAAAAAATACTGAACGGATTTGGATAAAATTTGGTACACAGATAGTTTATAACCTGGATTAACACATAGGATGGTTTTTATCTTCCCGTGGGATAATTTTCGAGTTGTAGCGGGCGAAGCCGCTGGCAACAAATAGTCAGTCATACTCGGAGTAATACGCAAACTGAACTTGAAAGGTTGATTTGACTTTTAATTCGGAGCTGCTGCAGTTTCACGAAAAAGTCTCATTTCTCAAAAAACTAAATGTGACATGTTTTTGTTGTCTACAAACCCAGAATTTTCATCCTCATACTGTAACAATTTTTAATCACATCTCTGGTGGGCTTATTCCACAAATCCCCCCTGAAAATCCCCCTTGAGGGGGAAAAGTGGAATCCAAAAAATAAAGTCTACAAATCCCCCCTGAAAATCCCCCTTAGGGGGGAAAAGTGGATGGTGGATTATGGTAGGTCAAACGACACTTACGAGCCCATATTTTTCTATTTTTTATTCTAACACAACTCATGTCAATAAGTGTATTTCATGAGATCTACATATTTGACTACAAGATCACTCTAGAATGCCTGCTTTGCTCTATTTATGTAACAAACGATCCTATATTAGTGCTCAATGAGTATTATCGCCCACTTGGTTACTCTAAATGTCATTCCACGTTGAAATATGTCAATGGAAAAAGGCATACGGCTGAGAGTCGAATATTACCATAAGTAGGCTTCCGCCCTGCGATCGCAGCGGTTACGTGAAGCGTAAACAGTGACTAGCGATTAGCGACTGTGCAATACACCCGGTTACTACTTACTGCACTTTTGACAAATGTTAAACTGTTAGCAATCGCTTCTATCGTACAATTCTAATCGAAATTGACAGTTTAGTTTATTTTAATAGCGAATAGCCGCGGTTTGTAGAACTACATTATTTATTTCTTTACTCTTGGTTTTGGTTATGAAATGACATACTTTTCACGGATAAAATTCTTGAACAAAATAAAGTTTAGTTGCAGTTTACTTTTTATTTCCTTGGCCTGTATTTAATTAAATAGCTAACTTCCTTAAGCAGGTAATTATTAGAAAACTTATTGGTTTCAAGCACATTGTTCACGTTATCTATACAGCGCTTGAGTGCACAGCTACGCGAAGACAGATGATGCGAGACGCCCCCGCCCCCTGCGCTGCGCATCATTATATTAGATACCCACATGTTGAGCAAATAAACGCGACATCGACTATCGCACTAAAATGTAATAACTATTAACTAGTATCTGTTAGATAACGTCTTTCTTTGTAACAACACTATTACGTTCAAAGTGGTTTTGCGAACAACCATAGAACATAATTGTAACAAAATATGATCGCTTAAGTTCCTAGTTTACGTAATTTGTAGAGAAATTGTGTAGCCGATAGAAATTGAACAAATCAACTTTGTGATAAGTTTTTGGAAAGGTTTTATTATTGAGTCGACCTGGCTGACAACTCTGCTGACGACTCTGCGTTGTTTGGGATGAATAATAATTGATGACTGCTTTGCCACGTTGGTCTAGTGGTCCTGGGTTGGATTCCCGGGTCGGGCAAAGTGTAATTGGGTTTTTTCCAGAAATTGCTCAGTCGATGGCAATAGGTTCGCCCCCTATTAGGTACATGATTTAAACGTATCTGGCGAAATGTGGGTGTGTTAATAGGAACACCTCTGCCTAGGGTTTCAGGAATTACAAGCTTAACGTTATGTCTGTTTTTAGTACGTACGTTCTTATAGTTGTTTTAAGGCGTTCCTGAACAATAGTGTGTAAATCTAAGTTAATCCGTATGTACAACGAAACGAGACTTGCATACCGAGAAACACGAAAACGAAAGCCTAAAATCTGTTATTTACAAAATTACGTTATAGCTTCAACAGTATTACTCTCTAATCACAACAGATATGAAAAGTTGTTGCGAATCAAGACGCTCCCGATGGTGCAAGTCACCGTACGTCGGCAGAACGCTCACACCTGCCAGACGCCAGTCCGCCACGGCATGGCGGCATAATGATCGGTACCCTTTGCTGTGACACGTGACCCTATGCTCACTGCTCAGTTATGCTGCAACGTGTCCCGGAACTCGGAATATAACACGTCATATTGAAAATTAAGGTAAGTAGAGATAGTAAAAAACTAAAAAACCCGACTGAAAAAACGGAAAAGCAAAAAACAAGCACATTTTAAATTAAACAAAACTTGTAAGCAGGCGGGGTCCATTCTATTTTCATTTCATAATTTAATATTCAAATGAACCCCGCCTGCTTCCAAGTTTTGTTTAATTTAAAATGTGTTTGTTTTTTGCTTTTCCGTTTTTTCAGTCGGGTTTTTTAGTTTTTTAACTACATTTTTTTATTTAACACTTTTTAGTCAGTTTTCATTAACTTCGTTATTACTATTATAAGACGGTAGATTTCGATTCGATTTTATATTCATTCCGTACACGTAAAAGAATCCGGTTATAAGTAAGAAATGCGATATTGTTTGTTCTAATAACTTTAAATCGTTATATATCCTAAACGGTTTTATAAAATGAAAAATGATAAAGGAAACCTAATATTCATTTTCAAATACCTATTCAACGATACCCCACTTGACATGGTGAGTCAATTTTTTTTTTTTTCATTTTGACAATATGGCGACTAGTTGTTACTGTCTGCGCCATTCACATTATTTATCCGCATTTTTATTAATATCTATTTATCTAATTTGGAAATCACAAAACGCATACTTGCAACACTATACACGCTATACTCTTCTCTCATTGGTCAAAATGAAGGATCAGACGTTCATTCAAATCCCTTCCGCCCGCTCTCATCTTCCTTCATCCACCAGTCCTACCTCAGCGTCAATAACAAGCGCACGTGAAATTGCCCTGCGCCCGCGCTTCCGCGACCGCCATTAAAAGACTCAAAAACCAAGCTAGAAACTGTAAATAGAAATGTGTGTGTGATCCTCCTCATATCATCTTGTGACACTTGGTGGTTTTTCGCTGAATCAACGTGCTCCAGAAAGCTGTGCTATCGAAGACATTACGCTTTTCCCTTACCCTAAAACCGTGAGTACCATATTTCCATCCAAGTGTTCTGGTCCTTCTTTCCAAATAAAAAACAAAAAATTACTTCGCATATACACTACACTCATCAATCACAACATATTTATCGCATTTATCTATTTAATCGCATAAAAACGCTCAAATACGCATCCGCTATTACTCTCGTCTATGTGACAAGCCCACGAGGGCACATTCCGCTAACATCTCATCAACGCTAAGTTATTTCTTTAAAAACGCATCATATTTACCGCATTTAGCTATTTATTCGCATAAAAATACGCTCATCCACGCATCCGCCATTACACTAACCTACGTGACTCGCTCACGAGGCATTTCCCGCTAACATCTCATCAACGCTAAGTTATTTATTCAAATACGCATCTTATTTCACGCTAAACACTCTCTTGCTAAAATATTATAAATATATTTTAGTCATCGCACACATATTTCACAGGTTTTCTCAACACATAACGCACACGGGCAAGTCCAATTTATTCTCGATATTTCGCATACATTCACTCATTTAAGTATTATTATTAACGATTATTAACTCGAATAGGCATTATCCCAACGCATAAAAATGGCTTCAAAGCATGGTAAATCCAAGGAGTCCGATAAGGAATCTTATGGCTCCGCAGAAGAAGATTCAAAAGTGCTTCTGTTTGAATCTAAGAAGGAAATTTTATTCAAAATGCTGCAATCAATTTATGACCTCGGTCGACAAGTTTCAGTAAATAGTTCATTAAAATCTCAATTTCTAGCTAGGATTAATTCCCTTGATCAAATTAGGACGAATTTTATTGAAACGCTTGATGCTTACAATTTAGCACTCTTGGAAGCTGGATCAGCTATTAATTACCAGCCGTTGTCAGCATTTGATGAAATTTATTGTGAAATAAAAGCAATCGAAGCTAACCTTCTCAGGTCTCAAAATAACGAAAACAGCAGTAGTAAATTCGAGTTTTTAAATCGTAAATTGCCACCTTTAAAACTTGCTTCATTTGACGGCACGCCCAGCAAATGGACAATTTTTCATGAAAACTTTAAAAGTCTTATTCATGATAATTCGCATCTAACTGACGCCGAGAAAGTACAATACTTAATAGGGTGTCTCTCTGATAAGGCATTAACTGTTTGTTCGGGCGTCGCGCCTACCGCTAATAATTACCTACTCATTTGGAATGCTTTAATAGAAAAATACCAAGATACCCGCGTACAAGCTTCCATGTACTTACATCAAATGATTCAGTTTAAGCCTTATCAATCTATAGACACATTTATTGAGCAGTTCCATGCATCGCAAGCCGCCCTACGGCGCTTAAACATAAAGGATTTGTCAGATTTTATAATAACGGATATTGCACTCAGCAAGCTTGATAAAGAGGTCGTTAACCTTTTCGAACGATCACATAATCATATTGAAATACCTACTTTCGATCATCTTTCGCAATTCTTAAAAGAACAAAGTAAAATAATAACACTTCGTAATCAATCTAACCCCTCTAAAGTCCGTAATTATAATAGTGAAAATAATAAATCCACTTCTAATAAATATAAAAATAGCCAAACATTCGCGATCACTACCCAGGACGCATCCGTGCGTGCCTGCAAGGTGTGTTCGTCACCTGATTCACACCCACTTTACAGATGTTCTCGTTTCATGAATCAAAACGCAAAAGAAAGATTAGATCTAGTAAACAAACATAAGTTTTGTCGTAACTGTTTAGGATTTCATGATATTAAAATGTGCAAGTCAACAAATACTTGTTCGGTTTGCCAGCGTAAACATCATTCACTTATACATTTGGACAACTATCGGGGAACCGGCAACTCGCCGCCGCTAGTAACCGCGCCCCGCGCGCCCTCCGTCTCGCCCCCGCTGGTAGCCGCGCCTTCGCTAGCTCTCGCGACTGTGAGCACTGTGGGCTCGACGACGACGCCGCACGCGGAGCGCGTACATTCAGGCGCTTCGCATTTGTCAATGACTTCGGCTACCTCGAGCGTTGAAAATAATACAACTGTTTTGTTGCCCACCGCTTCCGTATACGCTTATAATAATAATAAACCTCATACTCTCCGCGTTTTCCTTGATACCGGCTCAATGAGTCATTTTATTACAAAGGCTTGCTGTAAACGTTTAAACTTAGAAATTACTCCTGACAAATCTTCCATTTTTGGGATCGGTCACGCTAAAATACCCTCGTTTGGAACTGCTACTTTTAAAATATTTTCCCGCTTTGATCACCGCTGCTATTATAAAATTCACGCTCGGGTTTTAGATCGTATTACAGACGACTTGCCCAACATATCTATAGATATCTCAAATCTCGCTTCATTACGCAATCTACCTATGGCTGATGACGCATTCCACGTTCCCGGTGAGATAGATTGCCTCCTTGGCAATGAACTTTTCCCGCTTTTGTTGGGCAGTGGAAAGGTAACTTTACCTGGCTCCTCGGTCGTCGCCGTAGAAACCACCCTTGGCTACATAGCCATGGGTCGGGCTGATTGTCAACCTAGTGTAACTCCGCGCGCTCGCCCCGCTCAAATAAATAAAAATAAAAGCGAGCAAACTTTTCTGTGTGCAGCTAGCACGCTTCGCTTAAATACGCTCACGCAACGCTTTTGGGAACTCGAAAGCGTCCCTAGTAAGGTTCACATGAGTCCTGACGATCAGGCGTGTGAACAAATATTTAAATCAACTTACTCTCGCGATGAAACAGGTAGATACACAGTGCAGCTACCATTTAAGGCTCCGTGTATAGACTTAGGAAATTCACACTCAACGGCGACTCGCCGTCTCCTTAATTTGGAGAAAAAGTTAGATTCTGATCCCGAGATCAGAACTAATTACAACGCTACGCTTCAAGATTATCTTGACAAAGGTTATTTAACCAAGGTCAACGACCCCTCTCTAACTATCCCGCATTTCTATATCCCTCACCGTGCAGTTTACCGCCCGGATAAACAGTCTAGTAAAACTCGCATCGTGCTTGATGCTAGCTGTAAAACTAGCTCAGGTAAATCACTAAATGATCTCCTTTATGTAGGTCCGAATCTACAAAGTAACATTTTCGATTTATTAATTAATCTTCGCATGTTTTCCGTTGCTGTAGTTGCAGATATCGAAAAAAATGTATTTTCAACTTAATCTTTCCGCTGATCATCACGCATTTCAACGCATTTTATACAGATTCAATAAAGATTCTGAAATTTCAACTTTTGAATTTAACCGCGTTTCTTTCGGCGTCTCAAGCTCACCATACTTAGCTATGCGAGTAGTTCGCCAACTCGCATCTGACAGTCGGGAAAAATACCCACTCGCAGCTTACGAGGCTGAAAACCATATGTATATGGATGACTACGTATGTTCGCTAGATGGCGTTGAAATAGCTGAGCGGACGTACCAAGAAATGGTCACCATGTTCAGGTCAGGCGGTTTCCACCTTGTAAAATGGATCTCGAATAGTTCCGAACTGTTAGATAAAATTCCTTCAACTCATTTAAATCCGCAAAATATTGAGTTTGACGCTGACGCGGATAATAATACAAAAATTATAGGTATGCAGTGGAATCCAGTAGAAGACTTTTTTCAATTTAAAATAAATGGTAATTCTCTTAAATGTACGAAACGTACCGTCTTATCAGCAACCGCACGGCTGTTTGACCCCTTAGGTCTTATAGGTCCAGTTACTGCATTCATGAAAACGTTAGTTCAGGAATGCTGGAAACTTGATCTTGATTGGGATGATCCTGTACCCGCTCACATTGAAAATAAATTTAGTCGGTTTCACAAAGAACTTCCCTATCTCGAAAAAATAAAGTTCCCGCGACATGTAGGTATCACCTCTGGTTCTCATGTCACTCTCCTCGGGTTCGCAGACGCCAGTGAGCGCTGTTATGGTGCCGCTGTTTACATAAGGGTTAGTTCTAACAATGAAGATAGCGGATCAGTCCTCTTATTAACTTCTAAATCTCGCGTCGCTCCGCTTAAAAATACGCCCTTAGCTCGCCTCGAGCTATGTGCGGCTCTCCTCTTAGCAAACTTGATCAATTCAGTTGTAGAAGTTTTAAGTAAACGCTGTAAAATTAATAAAATCTTTGCTTTTTCTGATTCAACAGTCACGCTCACCTGGATCCACTCGCCCTCGCACAAATTTCATACTTTTGTCGCAAATCGCATTGTTGAAATTAATTCAAATTTACCCGCAAAACATTGGTTTCACATAGATGGAACTGAAAATCCCGCTGACGTAGTTTCTCGTCCTATAACGCCTAAACAATTATTAGATTTAACGCTCTGGTTTAACGCTCCGCATTGGTTTTCATTCCCCTTATCTCAGTGGCCAATCAAACCATTTAAAATCAATTTAAATAATAACAATTCAGAAATAATGGAAGCTAAAAATATCGTTCTCTCTGTTAAAATAACGCAAGAAGGTTCACAACCTATTCAATCTTTAATTGATCGCATTTCTAAATATTCTATTTTACTTCGTAGCGTAGTTTTAATATTACGTTTCTGCAAGTTAATCAATTCGCGTGGTTGTATCACCGTTTCGGATTTGGATGCTGCGGAAATACACCTTATACGTTACGTACAAGGTAGATATTTCTCTGAAGAAATTAGCGCGTTAAAATCTAATAAACATTTTAAAAATAAAAGTCTCGCTAAACTCAACCCATTTCTGGATTCAAATAATATTCTCAAAGTAGGTGGAAGGTTAACTCATTCTAAACTGGATTATGGTCAAAAACATCCCATTTTAATTCCAACTAAATCACGCTTTACTCAACTCTTAATTGACTTTTATCATGTAAGTAATTTGCATACGGGTCCCGCTCTTTTATTAGCTATAATTAGACAAAAATTCTGGATTTTAGCTGCTCGTAACATTATAAGACAACGCGTACATAGTTGTAATCAATGCTTTAAAATTAAACCTCGAAATACTTACCCTCCTATGGGCGATTTACCTGATTTCCGTGTGTCACAAGTGAAAGCGTTCGTAAATACCGCTGTAGACTACTGTGGTCCGTTCTACGTTACGCATATCCGAAAACGCGGAATTAAGAGCCACAAAGCTTACGTTTGTGTGTTTGTCTGTCTAACAACTAAGGCAGTACACTTAGAGTTAGTCTCTGACCTAAGTTCAGATTTATTTCTCGCCGCTTTCAAACGGTTTATTTCTCGGAGAGGTCCCGTTGCTATGATTTATAGTGATGGAGGCACAAACTTTATTGGCGCAAAGCGCAAATTGAACGAAATTTACGAATTAATTCAATCAAAATCTCATATAAACTACATAGGTGAACAGTTATCAGAACATCGTGTACAATTTAAACATAGTCCGCCTTACGGTCCGCATTTTAATGGACTCAGCGAAGTTAATGTTCGTTGTGTCAAAACTCATCTTTTTAAAGTAATTGGCTCTCAAATATTAACATACGAGGAGTTTAGTACCGTACTCGTTCAAATTGAATGTCTTTTAAATAATCGACCTCTAAGTATTTTAAGCTCAGACCCGTCTGATATTAGTGCTTTAACGCCTAATCATTTTCTCAACGTAACACCGCTTAAATTTCTACCTGCTGAAGATGTCACAGACATTTCAGACAATCGCTTATCGCGCTATCAGCTTCTTAATAAGATAACTCATTCCTTCTGGCACCGTTGGAGTCAGGAGTACCTCACTTCCTTGCAACAGCGGGAGAAGTGGAACACACCGTCAAAGCCTGTTGAAGTAGGTACGATCGTTGTTATCAAAGACAACAACGCTCATCCGCTTTGTTGGCCTTTAGGTGTCATAGATGCGACTTATCCTGGCAAGGACAATATAATTAGAACTGTGAAGGTTAGAACTGCTTCCGGTACTTATATACGCCCAGTAGTGCGGCTCTGTCCCCTACCTACGCAATAAAATAGTATAAATTCCCTTTAACTCTATTTAAGTTTAAATTCATATGTTTAAGTTAAGTTTTTTTTCTCATAAATTTTCTAATAGAGGAAAACCTCTAGTCCGGGGGAGTTGTCTGCGCCATTCACATTATTTATCCGCATTTTTATTAATATCTATTTATCTAATTTGGAAATCACAAAACGCATACTTGCAACACTATACACGCTATACTCTTCTCTCATTGGTCAAAATGAAGGATCAGACGTTCATTCAAATCCCTTCCGCCCGCTCTCATCTTCCTTCATCCACCAGTCCTACCTCAGCGTCAATAACAAGCGCACGTGAAATTGCCCTGCGCCCGCGCTTCCGCGACCGCCATTAAAAGACTCAAAAACCAAGCTAGAAACTGTAAATAGAAATGTGTGTGTGATCCTCCTCATATCATCTTGTGACACTTGGTGGTTTTTCGCTGAATCAACGTGCTCCAGAAAGCTGTGCTATCGAAGACATTACGCTTTTCCCTTACCCTAAAACCGTGAGTACCATATTTCCATCCAGTTACTATAGTGAGTATTGTTTATTGTAATGTTTTTAGTGACACTCGCGAGGTCAAGACGAATCGATTGACGTACGGATCATCAAAATCGGCCAAGGCGTTTGGCCTCTACAATGCCACATAGGAACAAACATACATACATACATACATAGACTGATAAACACATAACCCTTCTTTGCTTTGCGCAGTCGGGTAAAAACAAGACAAATAGACACTATAATCATCATCTGCCTAGCCTTGTCACAAGAATGCTGGGGTGGACTTCTAGGCTTACTGAATGCAGCTAATTACCAATCTTTTACAAGGCGCGACTACCTATCTGACCTCCACAACCACGTTACTACTAGGTACATAGGTTTATGATACCCCTTAGTAAGGCTGGTTGCCTGACTTTCGGCCTTTACTTTGATAAGTAGGCACCTGTTACGACTGTACGTAGGTTAAACGACACCCAGGTGTCGGGGACTAGGCGGCAGGTTAGATTTTGGTCATAATAATATGACTACTTACAATAATACAATATAGCAATTATATGAATTGCCTTGTACAAGATAAAATCATGTAGATAGGTATGCGGTTTGTTCGATGTGATCAATTGGCGTTTATTCGCCAAACGATCACTTTAATACATATTCAATAATAATAAAATTGACAAAGTTATTGTCATACTTCCTTCTAATTTGTTACAAAATTACAACACACTTAATGATATAACATCTATACACGTAAAGTCTAATGGAGAACGTTCAACGTGTTTGTATGCTTAACATGCATCTAGGTTAACGAGTATGGATCTCCTAATTATTAAATAAACAAATGTCTTTGCTGTTGGTGACCGGCATTTAAGTACACACGTACAAAATAAACAGATCAGAATGTAGGTGCATTATAGTAGGTGGGCCGCTGTTATAGGTTAGTAACAGGCGCGGGCCGTTTGGCACGCAGTTGTTCCGAAAGGTGATACAATCAATATATATATCCTTGTCGGCAGTGTCCTTGTTATAGATAGATACGATACGACAGTGTTTGAGTGGTCACACCCGCGGCCGGCCACATCTCAACACGCCCAGACCTCTTCCTGTATCACGCAAGCCGACATTGACATTTAGACAGAACAGTGGCCCGCGCACTTCACACACTTGTACTGCTCCACCGACCACTTACGAAAGGCCGCTTGCACTGAAAAATACGCTTTGTATAATATATTTTTAGAACAGTTCTTTGCAAAGTTCATATGCATGCCATACATTCGCTCGATTAGCGTCCTTGGCCGGTCGGCTGTCCCTTCGAGAACGGAGATGCGATGGCGACTCGCGAACGCGTATCGAATCCATTCATTAGTACTTGAATGGAAGACGTCTCGGGCAGCAATTAATATATAAGGTGATACACTATGTACTAGGCAGTATAAGGTAGACCACCATATGTTGTTAGGTATGAGCAATGAACAGAACTGTTATTTGTAGATATTAGAGCTCGTAATTAGCGTCTCAACAGTAACAATACAGGCTCGTGACCTTGATCTCGTTTCGAGCGCAAGCTGCGCCTCTATCCACCTGTTTATACTTGGAGCTTAGAAGGTACCGCCCAACAACATGTTCTAGAAAGGCTACGGCTACGGAAAGCTTAGATTCTGAAGGTGTAATTAGTGTCACCGGTCAGGACGTTGCCGGCTTGCGAGGGGCATTATTACACTAAAATTTCGCATTTATTGCATAGTGTAATAAGATCAATTTAGCTGAATATTTGCGATCAAAATGGATGTTTCATCATCGTGTCCCGCAGCGGCGTCATGGAAGTGCTCGCAGTTCGGCTGCATTGCCTTTGTATAGGTACGTATATCTTGCATACGTACATAATTACAAAGTCAGATTAGTATTAAGCATTATTGGACGACGCTTGACGCTGCTGTTGCGTTAATTTTATATAATTTTGTTACGGCAAGAACGATAGAATGTCAACAAATACACTGAAAGAAAAAAGTAGTTGCCACAATCAAGATTTGGTTTAGATTGACTAAGTAACTGGTTTGCATCTGAGCCTATCAAGCACAAGGATCACAGCAACTACTTTTATTTGATTGACATATCTTGTTTAGGGCAAACACGCAGCTTTATTAGGGTAAAAACCTTACTTGATAGCTGCAATCAAGTTATATTTGATAAACACAACCAAGGAACTTATTTAGCGCAAACATTTAGCGCAAGATTTGATCAAGTTGTATGATTAATACAATCAATTGCAATGATAGATGCTATCAAGTCAAACCAACTTAATAAAGTTTCAATGATCTTTATTGAAGTAATCAAAATGCTTGATTAACACAACTAACTCATTTTGTTACAGTTAACATTTTTTGAACTTGTCTCTTTTTTAACTCTTCTACTATGATGTCTTGTTAAGGGTAATCGAGAAACTTGTTTGGGCGTTCAATCAAGTGAACTAGTATTGCTACAATCATGTCGTGATGATCAACTTAACTAAGATTTTGATTGATCTAAACAAGATATCGTCAATCAAGCTAAAAAGTCACTTGATTGAATTGCATTTTTTTCAGTGTATAGTCTATGACGGTTTGATATCAACCAATCGTAATTAAAACAAATGAATATGTATTTATGCGTAAAAAGCTGCACAACAGTCTAATTACTTGTGATAGTTGGTGATCGGAAACTATAAAAAATAAGTAAAACACCTTAGACGGGGGAACCACAAGTAGGGTAAGAATATATCGAAATAAACAATGAATGTCCTCACATCAACTTGTAATACGGTAGAGGAAGTGAATGTGGCCATGATTTGGTACACGTTACTGTTCAAATGTTTACTGCACGAGTACCTACCACAAGTAAATGATAGGAATTATAGAAAAAATGTAATGAATCAACACGACAAGCAAAATGTCGCGAGAGAATGTGGAAAGCGGCGCCGATTTACGGCACGCATCTCCTCACATGAGACTACTTCACTACTGCAACACAAAAGACATTGATCGAGCTTAATTGTTGTTTTGTATTTATTGTATTCTAGTATTTGGATGATGCTGGCACAACATCACGGATATTGCCACAAACACGGAGGGACAAAGGGTTTGATACTCTGCAAAGAGCAAGTTCAGGCTTTAGATGATGATGAGGTCCTTCCATGCTCATCAATTTACAATCTCCCTGCCGGGTAAATGAAGCCGTTGCAGCGAATAAAGTTTGAATTTTGCCGAAACAGATTTTAGAATATATTAAGTGTTTTGGGCACTTAATGTATTCTAAAAGAACAGTTTTTTCTTATCATGTTGTTTTATAATTAATCGAAGCGCATAATAAACTTATTTATATTAAAACGCAAAAGCTGCGAGGTGAATGTACTACTGTATTAATAATAATTTTTATTTCGAAGCACACAAGTCTTATTGATAATTGAAATAGAAGAAACATTTTTATTCAAGAAAAACTGGTATCCTAACAATGTTTACAAATTCGATATGACATCATAACAGGTATTAGGTATAAACTGGTGTTTTCTTAATTCTAAAACATATAAACTGTATTTTTTCAAACAGGTATATATATAAACTTAGGTAAACGTAGCGGTATATGGTGCGCTGAATTAATTTACGTATTTTAATTAAATAATAGATTGAGTCACAACTTTACGTGGTTTGTAACTGTCAAGTTTTAAACGGCTGTGGAATAATAACGCCGTTTCTGCTGTAATTGGTCTTAAGGTTTTTTTTCAAATATAATTACGTTGTCATAATCAATATGGCATTAATATGAATCTTGTTATTCGACTAGATGTTTGATTGGTTTCCGAGATATAAAGTAGTAAAATCAGCAAAGTTGTGTGTGTGTGGCAAAATTGTGGTATATATATTGTAACCGACACTTTACATGACTAAAATGACTTTAACTTTTAAACATGAGGGACCGTTTAATTAGGAACCTATGGTCCAACAAGCAGATGATGAAAAACTATAACTTACAACTAAACATTACATGTAATGCAAATAAACTTATACAAGGGATTGTTAAGAAATGCTTTTAATTTTAGGTAAACCCTTAAATGTCTCAAAAGAAAGTTTCCATTAGATATGTTTTCAGGCAATGGCCGACATCCATCAGTGAAAGCCCAGTAGGAAGTTTTCCCATAACATATTGTGGAATATCGTGGAAAGTTGTTCCGATAGTCCTAGATTTTACAAAGTAGAAAAAAGACCGTATGGTAAGCTCGTGCTGTGGTAAATTAAATAAGTATGCTTCCCAAGATATAACTGAAATAACTTCGTCTGATAATGAACTAGCTTTTGCCAGCGGCTTCGCCCGCGTGAAATGACGATTTTCCATACAAACTTTCATCCCCTATTTAGGTCCCTTAGGGGTTGAATTTCAAAAAATTCTTCCTTATTCCTGGTCTACATTATAAAGGAAATCTCTGTGCAAAATTTCAGCTTTCTAGGTCCAACGGTTTGGGCTGGGCGTTGATGAGTCAGTCAGTCAGTCAGTCAGTCAGGACTTCTCTCTTTATTTATATAGATGTCCCATATAAATGGAGCGGACTAAAGAATTTGTTAAAAAACAGTAGGATTAGGAATAAGTAGGTACCTATGTATGTAGTTACTAGTTTGAAAGTAGCACTAGAAACATGAAAAGAATGATATAAATACGATATTACCCAGTCCAAACTCGGTTGTGTAGGTAAGATAGAGAATCGCTCCATGTAAAATACAGGTATTCAGACTGGAAGCCACCCCAACATAGTTCGGATAAGGCTTGGCAGATGATGATGATACAAATTTGAAAAAACACGACGATAGAAAAGAGTTAAATCATGTTTTTTACGAAAATCCCCCGGTTCAAAGTGAGTAGTTATCAAAAGTAAAGGCCCCCGTAAAGATATGATCCATTCGGTGGATCGTATCTTTGCAGGTTACATTACCTACCATTATATACAACATTTAAATCGGTCAAACCGTTCTGAAGATAAATGGGAACATTGTTTTGCGTACAAACAAACAACCTCTCACCCTAAACGCATATACCTTCTCCGTTCCATCGTGGGTAAAAAGAAAAAAAGATGAGAAAGAGTCAAAGAAGAGACGAAGATATATGGACTGAGGATCACAGGAGCAAGGCATTAGGCAAGAGGACTACGACGTTTACTTAACAAAAACGAGTTAACCACCTATCATATTAACTTTAGACGAGGAAACAATCAGTTCAAAATACAATAGATGGTTTTAACAACTTCCCATGCATTAAGATTTTATGATAACAGCATCTTTAAAGTTTCGAATAGGCCGTAAAGAACGATTGGTAAATATATATTTATGTAGGTAATTTTGAAAGCTGCCTGTCGGAATAGTATTAAATATATCAAGTGATCATGTATTTTTTATCAATAATGAATTGTTTTCAGTATTTTCATGTTCCTAAATTAGTGTTGGACTCATTCATATAACACAGTTTAGGGGAAAAAAAATCTCCGATAGTGATGTGACTTATTTGATGTGTGAAAACATGTCATTATATTATTTCACTTCCCGCCAGGTTAGATAAAAACTTATGAAATTCTAGGACTAAGCTCTTACTTTCAGTTGAAAGTATTATTGATCAAAGCAATCGCAGCTGTGTACTCCCAGCACCGCGAATCCGATTGGATTACCATCGTCAACATCTTTTGATAATTTATTATTATGTCGCTAATTATTTCAAAACTGGGCCGTTGCCGTAGTTTCATTGATTGCGCGTTGACGCTGTTCGGTTAGTCGTCGTACTTGACAAGTTTAAGCACAAAAGCTTGTGCGCACGATTACTGTTGCCTCACTAGGGACAGCCAGCCGAGCATCACATAATACTCACTCAATGTTAACTGAATCTAACAATAATTTAAGATGCCATGACATTCCGAACATCGTCGACATTTAGGCCAAGCTGCACTGTTATGCAACGTAGCTGACAGCTTTCAAAGGGTAGCGCTTCATTACGAGAAAGGAACGTGATCGTTTCGCAAATCACTGCAACACACGAACATATGATTCTGATATGGACTTTGATAAATGACCTGATAATATTTGCTGTGAGGGCATGAACTTACGAGTTTAGGGCAAAATAGAACTCTACATACAGTTATGACATTAAGAGTACTGACCTGTTTCTTACTGAAGATCTAGATGCGAGGGTGAGATTCCTCTGAGGCAATCGCGGCGCCGCGGAGGGCGCCGGCGGGGTTTGGGGCGCGGGCGGGGAGGTGCGGGGCAGGCGACCACCCGCCGCCGCCGCGCTCGCCAGCAACACCACCATCCACCACCTGGACATCACGATATCACGATACGCACGAGACGCGCGACTCACGTTTCGGAACGTACTGTCACAACAGCCACTCGCCGACTCACGGCGTCGTACGCGCACGCAACGACGTTCACTTTTGTTGTGCTTGTGGTGGCGCCCCACTCCGATGAAAGTGGGCTTTCACTGGAGCCCGCAGCGCTGCGCCGGCAGCCGCAGAGCGCTGCCCAGCCCTCGGCCAGCACCGATATCTTTATGTTTCTGTTGGTTATGCCAGCTCAATAAGGATTCGAGCTTAGAGTGAACAGGGGCAAGAGTAAATAGAGCCATATTTTTTTTTGATAAAACTTGGTCTACCGTATGACACGTTCAAGCCTTTCCTTTTTTTAAGCAAGCAAAAACATTATCAAAAATAACGTCATTTTCGTCCGTAATTACAGGACTACCAGACTGACTCAAATATATATTTGGATATACGTCTCTACACTAGTTCTTAAATTTAAAAAAACATGATAATTATGGGAATTGATGGGTCCCCTACGTTTCTTCGAAACACTATTCTTCAGTCATATTTTGAGCCCCAATTTTTCTTTTCTTCCAATAATATCGAATGGGGTATTAAAATAAGAGGTTTTAAGAAGTTATTACGAAATGTAAATAGACTTACATGTTTAAAAACGCAATAAGAAGTAGAAAAAGGGAAAAATTCCTATTTAATAGAAAAATCACTGAGTAAGAGTTTCTAATTTATTTTTTACTAGCCTGCTTTGTGCAAAGTTGTTCCTCCACTCTTTCCATTTTTCGCGAATCAGCGCGACCACGGCCACCTAGGCTGTCCTGTTAGTACCGCCATCTTCTCAGTCACTTGATGTCAGGGCACCAGTTTCCTGTTAAATTGCCCTACAATTTATCTGGCATGCGATAGACATGTCCTGCCTAGTCACATTAATTGAGTCACCAAAATGTGTTATGTAGTACTAGGGTATCATAAGTTATTAGGAGATTAATAATTTCTTTCGGAGGGTCACCTCGTATCTAATTTTCAACTGAATCATGACACCCTGATCAACACACATGACACAAAGTTCAAAATGCAGTACTTACTTATAAATGGGTAGTATTTAAACGAGTGACTGTAATGAAATTTTAAGTTACAAAAATAATTAATTTAGGTCACAGAACTACTAAGTGAGCGACTGACTGTGAGCGACAAGAAATCAACAGAACGGCAATTTACAAACATTAATTTGAGCTACTTAAAATACAAAATGAGTAGCTTCATAATTTTTGAGCGACCCAATATTTGTATGAGTGACAACGTTACGTCCTGCATTTTTTTCAATATTTGGCAAATGATTTATTTATACTGAACGGCATTTTATCTTAAATGAAGTGTTTCGATTAGAAAAATCACTTTGAAAATTACTTTAATGAGTAGAGTAATGACCACACTTTTTTTTTTGAAAATGTTCGTAATTCGTATGTAATAACTATTTGAAGAAACACTTTTAGCTAAGAAATTTAATTAATTAAGGGTAGGTTGCATGTATTCCGAAAAAATAAAGCAATAATTATGTATTTACTTAAATCAAATGAAGGGTTCTCTATTGTGTCACCTAACTTTTTTATCCGTAATTTAAAATGCCATAACTTTTTTTGTCCTAATCATCATTTGTCCGAATGATAACTCACATAATATAATATCATAATATCACATGCCATAAAATTGAAATCCCTAAATATAATATGACCTAAATCCATTTGTCTTATATATTATACAATCAATAATATACGAAAGACATAAAAACGTTTTTCATAAAAGTTTTAAGTCCTAAATTAAAATAACATAATGTTTATTTATCATAATAATATATGTCACGTCACTCATACATGCAACGCATGTACTCCATGACGCGCGCTCGCTTCGCTCGCATATTATATAACACTAATATCTTCTGTCCCCGAAGTGCCGGGCCTCCGCCGGCCTCCTTCGTCGGCCTACGGCCCGGTGCCCATGCCGCCCATAAAGGATACTGTCGCGAGACGGTGATTCATCCACTTAGCGGACGACTAGCAACAAACAATCTGTAGTTTTCATTAAAAAAAGTTATCAAAATAATAAACATAAGACCTCAAATAGAATATCAGTAACCATTAAACGTTGCTCAATATGAACTTTTTAGTAGTATAATATGTAAAACCTCAATTGGAAAAATCGTCTCTATCTTAATATTTAAGTTACCCTTTGTGTATTTCTAGTCGCTCACTTAGTAATTTTGTCGCTCAGTTAGTAATTTTAATATCTGAAATGGATTTATGACAACCCACTTTTTGTAAGCTCGTTCCGGATTTTAATATTAATCAATATTTGTCGTTAGTTTAGTTTATTTTTCGCTTACTCAAATTAATACCGCTCAAGTTATAAAAACAGTATATCATCATCAGTCGCTTAGTTATTTTTTATTCGCTCGTTTTATAATTCCCCCTTATAAATAAAATTTGTTCTTTGAACTTTGTACCATCAACATAATTGATTGTATGTATGTAACCCGATAAAATTACCTTGTAATGTGTACCCGTACTAATAAATAAATTCATGTAATTGTTGATCATAATATTAGATCACTTTTTTGTTAACTGTAGGTAGGTACTTTAACTTCGTTTTCTTGTGGTCCCGATGTACCCCTACAAAATAATTAAAATAATACAGGTGGCTTTCGGGACCGTGGTCCCGGTCACGAAAGCCTCACGACCCTTTTTAACCGACTTCAAAAAAAGGAGGAGGTTATTAATTCGACTGTATTTTTTTTATTTTAATTTTTGTTACCTCTTAACTTGCGACTAGTCTAACTGAAGCTGAATACCAGTATTTGAAAAGACTGCCTATCTGACCTACACAACCCAGTTAATACAGTACTAACTAATGACACCCCTTGGTGAAACTGGTTGTTAGACTCGTATAATAATGTCTCCTAACCTAACGAATGAAATTATTTTATCTCCGTTCAGGCAGTATGACGGCACGGTTGGCGCAGTGGCTAAGCGATTGAACTGCTGCGCTGCGTGTCGCGGGTTCGATCCCCGCACGGAACAAATATTTGTATGGCCTGCTGATAGTTGTTTCGGGTCTGGGTATTTGTGTATGTGACTTTCTATGTTTGTGAACGCACCCACGATACAGAAGAAATTCCTAGTGTGGGGCAACGTTTTAAAAAAAAAAAAGTATGGTATGGCAGTACGGCCAGTACCTACCTTATATCTTCGTACCAGTTAATTTCCTCCATTCTCCCGTGGATAATAGTTCCGAATTATGCTTGTCACAAAAACGAAAAGAATAATGATGATATGTTGTTGAGTTACTATTATTTTCTTTGATTAGGTACCAAAGACATTGGTCTTTCCCTACTCTTTACCCATTCACATTCGTATTCAAAACTCCTTCATGATATTTTCCTCATTCCTCCGCATCACTTAACGGATGGTCGTGTAAATGGAATTGCCAAATGAAAGAAATTAATTAAAAAAAGTACTGCTTCCAAGTTTTGTTTAATTTCAAATGTGTTAGTAGGTATTATGTTTTTAATTTTTTTCATTTGGGATTTTTAGTTTTTTAACCAATTTTGACGTTCGAAAAGTGCTGATTATCAACCTAGTTTGAATAAATGAGTTTTGATTTTGTTTCTATAAGTGAGAGGGACTTTACAGGTCCCTTGATGTCTCAACTAACCAGGTTTCACTGTAGTAATAAACTCACATTTCGCTAGTTATAGCCTGAAACACAGGATCATCTAGTTCAGGCAGAAATCATGGGTGAACTTGATATAGAGTTAAGAAAAACTGAAACGTCTTCTTTTTTTAGAAATGCAAAAACATAGTGAGTAACCACAAATGTATGCTCTTAATAAAGTTGAAGGACATCATATGTCCACTCAACTTGCCAAAAATTGTTAAAAAACCTTCGATCATTAAAAAGGTAAAAACGGATCGGCCAGAAGATACGATCTTCTACCCTGTAACTTAGCATTTTGCGTCGTGAGTCTTTTATACTTTCGGAGGTAACGAAACCATAGCGAGATGTAACTCGACGTCAACGCCACCTATCGAGGCAGATATTAAACTCTACAGAGGCGGGCGGCGGCGGCGGGTGTCAGAGCCTGAAAGACAGCGGTAAAAATTTTTTTTTTTTAATTATGGAAATTTGCACTATCTTAGGTCTTGGATATAAATGCTGTCAAATATCTTTGTAAAGGCATGTTGCTTATGTCTAAACATCTGCCTAGCCTTTTCCCAACTATGTTGGAGTCGTTTTTATGTATAACTGGATGCAGCTGAATACCAGATTTACTCATGGAGCGGTCGCCCATCTGACCTCTAGGGTGTGGGTAATAATTATGATGTCTTTTGGTAAGACTGGTTGTCAGTCTTTCGGGTCTCTGATTACCTGTTACGAGGTCTGGATTTGTGACCGGTTGGCGGCAATATGCTCGCCACTTATTACATAGGACAAGGACTCCAAGATAACAAGAAAAATGAAGATGTACCTACACCTTTGACTAACCCTTCAGAGATTACATGCGTGATGATGATACGTTACCATAGATCAGATATTTTTTTGTAGCAAAATCAAGCGATGTTTGAGGCTGTTTCTTTATTAGTCCTTATACCAAAAGAACAAGGCCTCGTCCAAGATTTGACTTTAAGGGTATTAATATAAGGACACGGTGATAGTTGCGGTAAGTCCCCTCTTTGAGGAGTGGCTGGAGCGGTGCTACGGCGCTCTCAAGATTATTTTTTTTTTTTACTCTTGACCTCAATCTTGCCCTAAGGGCAGAGATGAGGTCGACGATGGAACGAGCTTACCCAGAAGAAGCCTATATCCAAATGAGCACACCTTTAAATGAGTTTCGACTAGAATTCTGACACATCGATTGTATTACCACTTTACCAGTAACTTACGCAGCTGTAAATACACGAGGAGCAAGACTGGAGGGTGGGCCACCACTTGTGACGAGGCTGCTCAAGGTATATCAATAGAAATTCCTCCATCGGCCTAAATTGACTTGATACAATAGCTCCAAATGAGCATCAAATGCTCGACATCTAGGTTGGTGGACCACGAGCAACACACGATAATAACATAACATAACATCACGCCTGAATTCACCGAAGGGTTAGGCAGAGATGTACGTATTAGTACACCCACATATCGCCAGTAAAGAAAACTAACACCAAATGAATTCAGAAACACACATAGGTATTCTGTAATCAATTACAATTTCATTCGTCAACATTTTGCAATCGCAATTTCATTTCCAAGAAGTGAAACAAAGACCCTGAGCGTATTCGAAAAATCACTTTAACACATACTTACACATAAAGCTCTTTTTTTCTGTTAGGGTTCTGTAGTCAACTAGGAACCCTTATAGTTTCGCCATGTCTGTCTGTCCGTCCGTCCGTCCGTCTGTCCGTCCTCGCTTAATCTCTGTGACCGTTAGCACTAGAAAGCTGGGTACCAATATGTGTATCAGTGTGTGGATGGCCGATGGGGCCGATAAGTTCTGGAATGGCGACCGCGAACCGGAAGACGTTGCGTTGGAAGGCCTCCCACTAGGGCGTGATTGATACACATGATGTGTATCAATCACGCCGACAAAGTCGTAAAATAAAAATAAAACAATGGGTAAGTACTTACCTTTTTTTTTTTGGTGGGAGGAAAATCATCGAATAACCCCCCCCCCCTCTTGGGCAGAGCAAAGGGGAGTGTCAGACTGCTACTGACTAAAAACCAAACCCATGTTCCTTCTTCGCCCTTGTGTCGGAAAACTCATTAGTGGGAATACACTTATTGTGACGGACGGGAAACTACGGAACCCTACACTGAAAGTGGCCCGACACGCTCTTAGCCGGTTTTTTTTTATTTGCAATCAGCCATAAATGATGCCTGATGCTGTCATGTGGAGTGGCTTGCCTTTGGAAGCATCAACTCATTTGCTGCCCAGAGCTACTGCCGGTCTTCTAGCTCTAGTATGTGATGACGTTTCAGTCGTCTCACATAGTGGTCCATGGTGAGTTGGCGAGCAAGTTCGTTAGGATGATGGATTAACGCTCTTTGTATTTAGCTGCCAAACTCCGAATTTCCTCTTTGGTTGTCTTCATTTCAAGGTGCTCGTGAACTTCATTGTTGGTTATATAACATGGTACTTGTGCGATTGTTCTTATAGAACTTGTTCTGTTGGCGCTGAAGTATATTTATGTTGGAATAGCTTGCACTGCCCCACAGTTACAGCCCGTATGTCCAAATGGGTTTTGGGATGATTTTGTATTAAAAAAATGGAAAAATTTATGCTTTGTCACCAGAGATGTGCTATGCAGCTATGCTGCGAAGTAATAGCTAAGCTGTGAAACTATGTGACCATTTCCACTGATGCTATGCTATGTTTCGATAGTAGGGAAGATAGCCTAGCAACACATAGCACGCATCCATAGCACACATCCATTGCATACATCTTTCTGTATAAAAAACAGCTTAGCTGAGTCCGTTTCCACCAGTGCTAAGCTATGTGAACCAATGAATATGATTGGTTGATAATAAACGCATCTATAGCAACATAGCATAGCACATCTCTGGTGGAAAAGCACCCTTATAGGATCACTCGTGTGTCTGTCTGTCCGTCTGTCACAGCCAATTTACTCCGAATCTAATTGAAATTTGGTACATAAACTTAAGTAAGTATTTCTATGACCCAAACACGGACGTATAACGTAAATAAATGAACTTTGTAAACGGGTATCCCTTTTGGGGAGTCTTATGCGCCTACCACACGCTCACACTTCACCAGTCTTGCCTGCGCGATTACACGATGCACACAGTACATCGCGCGTGTGGTTGGTAAAACCATACGCGCGATGTACTGTGAAGTGTGAACCAAAAGTGTGGTGAAGCTTGAGCGTGTAGTAGGCCCATTACAGGTTTATCCGTGTAAAAGAGGACGAGCCTATTGCCATTAACCGGGCACTAATCCAGACTCCGTGGCTGCTACTGGGAAATTCTTAAGGAAAAACCCAACACTTTACGAGACCTGGGAATGGAACCAAGGACCTCCAGCTCAGCGACACTAGAGACTAACGAAGCAGTAAAATTAATCCAAATAGTCAGCCATTAATTGTTTGTATTTATTTCTTAAGCCGAACTAGGTCCGTGCGTAGTGCGTAATATTACGGTACATGACCTCTAAGGTCCGGCCGGATGAAGCGAGGTGATAGCTAAGGCGATTATAGGAGAAAGGCGTGCTAGTAAGTTAAGGACACCAACTACCAAACAGTATTAGTTCTAGCCAATGGCATGTGATATGATAATCAGAAACGCACTATACTCGTATTATATAATATACCGATGATAGCAGTAGATATGATACACAGTAAACGGCACAATAATTAGGAATGATGGATGGATTTTCTGACAACTATGTACCTATGTGAAAAATAATACCTGGGCACACCTGGGCGACTAAGCTTTGCTCGAGTGAAAATGAAGGAATTACAGCCGAGGCAGTATTCAGTTATTCACCCGAGAACTTCCAAATGCCCACGTAAATTAAACGACGTTTTCTAAATACTCTTATCCAGAAATAAAAACCCCCGTTAGGTACCTACTATAGGTACTAACAAATAGCTAGGGCAGGTCTGTTGGGTAAAAGGTGCATTGCAACGCTACAGCTACTATAGGTATTGGTAGAGTTAAGTTTTGTTCATTCCCCTTTACGACCACACAACTACCCCGGGCAGACTTCATTCCTATCCGGCTCCGGCAATCAAACACAGGCCATCTTTAGTACGAAACAAAACTGCTATGACAGGTGAGATGCTCAAAAAGTCATCACCTCACCACTTCTTGAAGTGAACTAGTGGCCTAGGTAGTATAATCAGCTAATAATATCCCCACAGCTGGGACACAGGCCTCCACTATAATGAGAGGGAATGGACCGTACCTAAATTCATCATGCGGATTGGTAGATGTCGTGTTCTCGAATTTATGGTGGTGTTTAACCTCTAACAAATTTCTAAACAAAATGAGGAAAACTAGCATGTCTAAGACATGCTAGTTTTCCTCATTTTGTTTTACGAACAGTGGTGATGAAATAACGAATGTTTTTTTTTCAAACTAAACGAAATTTTGTAATGACATACCTGCCCAATGAATATACAATAATTTATTGTTAAACACATTTAAATACTTAAAACTACTGGACGTATCGTCGCTCGCTGCTCTGACAAATCCATCAGGCGCTCCAAAACATGACGGGTGGTATAGGTAAAATTCTAAGTAAAATCGGTCGAGCAAAGAAGGCTGGCGAGTTTGCATGTATTTTTAGAAACCACTCTCAGGGTCTCGAGTATTTTGTACACTTACGCATGTTGTAAAACGGCTAAAAACTAACAGAAAATTAAATGGAAAGTAAGACGAACGAGTTGGGAGAAAGGACCAACGCATTGAAGGACGTATTTAGAACTGGGAAGGACGGGACAACTAACTCAACTAATCAACTACATAATAGTGTAATCTGTACCTAATCAACAGTGTTATCTGGAACCCTCATGAAAAAGTCTATAAACTAGTCATTGAAACGGTCCAGAAGTCTTTTATTTGCTACCTCTACCTCAAATTATTTGGCTTTTACCCATATATTATGTAACTACCCTACGCCATTCGTACTAGGTATGGTGACATACCAGAGCTTAGAAGTCAGGAGAAATCTTGCTCTAGTTAAATAATTATGTCATCTGCTTAATTCGTGGTTCCCATTTTAATTCCCTGCTGTTACAGTACATCTCGTTTAACGTCCCACTACCTATCCGGCACTATCTTAGCCTACGCCAACGTCCTCTTTTCTCGATTCCTCAAACAAGCACCGTAACTCTTAAGACCAGCCCACTATTTCTAGCCCTTATCCACATCAACAACATTTTAATGTATGAGGAGTCATTAGATATTTTCGCAAGTACAGAACCGAGTCTCCATAACACTGCTTCCCGATACCTGGAGTCCATTGCCACTCCCAGTACTATCTCCTCGAGTTAATGCGAGTTAATGGCTGGAGAGGCGCCACGGCACCCTCACCTTCCGTCTGACGCAGGTCCTCACCGGATTATCGGATACGGTTGTTTCAGGAGGTACCTGCAACGAATCAGGCGGGAGGAAACACCCAGATGCTACCATTGCGAGGATCGGCCGGAGGACACGGTGGAGCACACCGTGGAGGTTTGCTCCGCTTGTGCGGAGTCCCGCCATGTTCTCGTAGCGGCGGTGACCTCTCGCATCCGGCCCTGGTTCAGGCGATGGTCATGGGGGCGAGAGGGAACGGGACGCCGTCGCCTTCTTCTGCGAAGCAGTCATGTCACCGCAAGAGTTGGCGGACCGTGAGAGGGAGAGAACATCTCGTCCCAGCCGCCGCGGGACATGCTCCAGGCGCCGGGGGCCACGTGTTGGCTTCCGGCCATCGTAGGCGCGAGTCTGGTGGACGGTGAGTAATGGGCTAGCACACCATCAATCCGTTATGAGGACTACTACAGACCGTGTCGACGGCGCGCTCGTGTTCCGCGCGCCTCAAAGAGATGTCAGCAACATTTCAAGGGCCCGCAAGGGCCGACGCCTGCCGGGGCTGCGGCGGGATTTTAGAAAGAGGTACCGTACGTATAACTAGCTGAAATGATGATTTATGATAAAAGTGACAATAAATTGAATGTCCGGCTAAACCAGGAACCTAGTTAAAATAAGATAAGTAGGTAGTCGTCAAAACATTAATTTCAATAATAAAACAATCAGATAAAAACTACACTCATTTATTCTTATAGTCCAAGAGCCCGCGACGATCAGACCTTCGTTAATTTATATAGCCTAGAAGTTTGTCTGCAGTACAGTCAATTGGTTAAAAAAAGGGTTTTACCTGGAAAGTTTTCTAGGAGGTGCAAGTTTTTGCGAAATACAGGGTTGAAGTTATTGACGGAAGTCTGGTAATCAAAAAGAAATGATAATACCGAAGAACGTCGCCGATATTTTAAAGATGGCAGTAGCAGTTATTCCGCGAAAATGCGTGTTCAATTACATTTGCGGCGCTCGTACGGCGCAACTATTGATTTTACGGGAAAAGTTGTTAGGACATCCATTTTAGGAAATTTTCTCAAATTTCGATTACCCATTTTCTAAACTCCCGGAAAACTTTTAAGGTAAATCTACCAGATGACTGTACTACTGTGTATGTCCATATTACAGGTATGAACGATCCTCGACTATGAAGGTTGGTCACAGTTGTTTAAAAGGCAACAGGTAGCAAAGCTGTTAAACATTGCTATTCAAATTAAAAGGAAATCTACCACAGCTAAATAGACCATCGAACTGTCTGATTATTGAGAAAACATCTTTTGATAGTTCCTCAAGTAACACATAAAATTCAGATTTTATACTGTAATGTCATTATAATTCACTACAAAGCAATTTTATGCACCTTTTCAACCTTTTACCTTTCAAAACAACAGTGATCCAAACTTCATAGTCGGGTATTGTTCATGCCTGTATTAGGGACATACATAGACCAAGTTTCAGGTTTTATTTTAAAATAACGAAGGTTTGATCGTCGCAGGCTCTTGGTCCATTATCAATACCGCCCTCTGTCTCTTCTTCTATCAACATCATGTCTATCCCGTTCCCCCCTATCTCTCCTTTCTTTCTCTCGTTCCCTTTCCCTTTGTTCTCTAGAACGTTCTTTTTCTCTTTCCTTATCACGTTCCTTTTCCCTTTCACGTTCACGTTCCTTTTCCCTTTCTCGTTCACGTTCCCTGTCTCTTCTACTATGGTCACGGTCTCTTTTGCGGTCCTTTTCGCGTCTATTGTCTCGTTCTCTGAAAGGGAGATAAAGGAAATAGTTGGTTATACAGGTATGTTCAAGGGATCAACACAGGATCTAATAATATTTATCTTAAATCTATTATGAAACAAAATTTACACCAACTCAAGAATGGGATGGGATGGACCGATTTTGATGATCTCTGATTTGTAGGATTTGCCTTAGGTACGGTTGTGGCGACTAGCGACATCTATCGCAACACCTGCGTACTAACAACGATTGACAGAAATCCTACATCGCGCTATCAACTTTATCCGCGACATAAGCCTATATAGGAGTTCCCGACTTACAACTGTCGGGCAGTTAGCCCGCCGGACACAACACCCGTCCGGTCGGAGGATCCTCCCTTTTCAATGGGGGATGAGGAACTTTACACCCTGTTCCTCATACTCCCCAAACGGTTTCCACCAAAGCAGAGACAACCAGAGTGGACATGTGTAAAAGTTGACCAATCATAGGAAGGTCGAAAGACCAGATGTTTTTAACTAATGTGATTGGTTGATTTCCGCATGTTTGCTCTCCGCACAGCTCGTCTCCACTTTGGTGGAAACAGGGCCTTATTTGAGAATAGACGAATAACTATTAAAATATCCGAAAAAGTCACCAGTAATAAAATGTATGTTATCCTACGTACCTAAGCCTAATTCTGGGACGACCTTAATTATGTTGGTTGGAGTAGGTATTCTTAAAACATCACGCACAATGGCCCAATCAAGAGGCTAAGTGCGGATAAAAGCCCCGTTAAACTAAACTAAACTAAACGTACCTAAGCCCCATTAGGTAGGTAGGAAAACGTACAATACACAGGCACAGTTAGTAGCTTATATAAGTACCTACATCTAGGCTATGAAATTTTACTTGCCAGCAAAGCTCATAATTATTAGACAGTCTGTATCTTTGGGGTTGGGATTATAACAGTTTGTATTAGAATGTATGTAGCAAAAACAAAAACAACAAACAAACAACAACAAATGTGTGTTATGAATGTGTGTGCACATTCGTGTGTTTCACTATAATGTATATCATATATAAGTCAGGAGGTCTTCTAAATTACTAACATAACAACCAACTGTCAGTGCTATGAATGGAAAGTGACTAAGTTATAGTAATGACCTTTAGGCTTTGACCCACCACATTAGTGCCAGTTCACTTATAGATAGATTGAACTAGAATCTTAATACAACAGCTAACTTATATATAAAATACTGGCGGACATGGCAGACGTCGTCCTGCCCCAACAGCAGCGTCACCTACCAGGTTCAATTGTAAATCTAAACGATTCTTGAATCTACTTGAACACATACAAAAAATTTCATCAAAATCGTTCCAGCCGTTTAGGAGGAGTTCAGTGACATACACATATATAGAAGAATTATATATAAAGATCGAGCTTTATATAGTATAACTAGCGGACCTGGCAGACGTCATCCTGCCTAGACAGCAGTGTCACCTACCGGATTCAATAGTAAATCTAAACCATTCTCGAATTTACTTGAACACACACAAAATTTTTCATCCAAATCGGTCCAGCCGTTTAGGAGGAATTCAGTGACAAACACACGTACAGTAGAAATATATAATTATAAAGATATGAATTTAATGTACTGATCACAATAAGAGGCTGCTAAAATAGTAATATTTATGACTAGCTTCAAAAATTGTTGGTGACATGAATAACTACTACTCCAGTTTGTTTACAAACTAACCTGTCTCTTCTCTTATCTCGATCTCCCTTCCGTTCCTTTTCCCTCTTGATCTCCTTTACCTCAGTATCCACGTTTTCATCATCAGACGGCATATCTTCGTCCAAATCGTCGTCCAGGGCCGAAACTTTGGGATCCAACTCATTATTCTCCTCCAGAAAAGGACGCTTCTGTATTCGAGGCAAAATTACGTCACACAGGCGCTCCTCACGAAGGAGTTCATCTACAAACTCGTCTACGTGAACTATCTCAAATTGGCCATCTCTATTTTGTCTCCTCAGCTTCCTATTGTCATTGTAAAGAGGTTCCAAATATTTGTAACAATCCACTGAGGTCCCTGTAAGTCTCATGTAAAATGCTCCCAAGGCACGCACATATTTGAACTCTTCATTCTTTATAAATTCCACTACAATGTCTTTCTCAGGCTGGATTTGCAGCATCTTTAAAATTAAACACAAAAACGGCGTCGGATAAATGAAAGCTCCGTGTACGCCGCCGACATAGCGTAACTCCATAGCTTTGTCGACTAGTAATTCTGCGGTTAAAGCGAAACATTCTTCCTTCCAGTATTTAGAATCGTATATACGCGATCTGATGATCTTTTCTATCAAATATTGAGGATTGGTGCCTCGTATTGACTTTGCGTCTTTTACCGTGCGGTTCGCCATTTCTGTTGTGACAGAACTGACAGACAGCAGTACATCATTGACATGACTCTTGACAGTTTATGAAAAAAAGGTAAGGCCTAGAGTAGAGGCTCTATGATTAGTGTTTCCTGTGTTTCAAGTTACTAAGCATAGAGGGATAAGCTATAGAGATGGTTTTGATGATGGAGATGGACGGTGGGCTGAAAATTGGCTTTCATACAATAACGCAGTTAGAGATTTCAATGCTCAAGCCGGATTATGTCAGATATAGCTTATACTAGCTGTGCCAGTGGCTTCACCCGCTACAACTCTATTTACGATGATAGCTTTATTATATTTCAGAATGTTGTGTAGTTACAGTGGAGTGTCGTAAGGCCTAAAACACACACAAGCGACGTAAGGCGCAGACACGGGGCAGACGCAGCGCAGGCGTGGCGCAGGCATGCGCCGCTTCAAAACGATTTCATACAAAATGTATGCAGGCGACGTTTTTGAATTATACTGAAGCGACGCGGCGCAGACAACGAAACGGTGTGAGGTTTGCACCGGAGCGAGATTTCAACAACCGATTGAATTCACGTTTCTTGCCTGTTCCACGCCTCTTCTGATATAATTCAAATCGCGTCTGCGCCGTATCTGTCCCACGTCTGCGCTGCGCCTGCCCCGTGCCTTCGCCTTACGTCGCTTGTGTGTGTTTTAGGCCTAAGACGTAAATATTGTAAAATCTCGGAATCCAGGACCGGTCAATGAATCTTCATAAAAACTATCTGACTGTATTGCTAAAAGCCCAAATAAAAAAGTTAAAAAAAAAAAATTACGAGCTCATTGGGGTTGTTTCCTGGAAACTTCGCCGCAAGATGGCGCTGGTGTTCCGTGTTTGGCTACACATGTCAAATTGCTTTAGATAAACGTTTGCATTGTGTGGACGATTTTTCAAGTATTTGCGCGGGTTTTTTAACTCAATTTGTCGCTGCACAATGTATGCTACCTGGCGTATCACCCAGTTGAAGGAGGAATTGAAAAAACGAGTAGCAACGCAACAAGGAAAGAAAGCGGAGCTTGTCGAAAAGTACAATAGATTTAACATTTTATCGACTTTTAGCTGTTTTCTGGGCAATATTATGGTTCTACAAGTTGTAAAATAAACTTCACTCACTAACTTTTTACCCGACTACGGCAAAGCCAAAAGGAAGGGTAATGATTTTTTGCTTTTTAATGATCTAATAATAAACAAAGTAAGGTAATACATCATTTGTTAAAATGTTACAAAATGTATAGGGTAAATACGCTAAACGTCGGCCCCCTTACGGATTTTCTAACTTTGGATCACTCTGGCTCCATCACTTTGCAAGGAAAGGATAGCTTGTAATGCGGTTTTAGACAGGTTGATGTATCTATTTTATGTTTATAGGCATAATGTTGCCTTTTCTACTAAAAGAAAAAAGTACTAAGGTTTAAATGCGTCGAGAAAGAAAAAACCCGAAAGCCGGCCGCTCACGGCCCAATGGTCGGTCGCGATTTTTCCAAATGTCGGCCAGGTATAGGGTGTTTTGAATTAAAACAAATAAAAATATTAATAATATGATTTATTTTGGCAGGAGTAAATATCACACTAAGTAAAGGAACATTATTTGTTTCATTGTAATTTTTTTTATTTATTGAGGATTGTGTTGTGGATATGACTCGCCATACCGCCACCCGCGCCATGTCCGCGCCCGACGCTATTTATGTTGAGCGCAGGCCATACATCCAAACTTAACCTCTATAAAATATTAATATAATAATTTAATATGTATTATTATTACTATAATAATACATATATTCAATATGTATTATTACTATAATAATACATAATTATATTCAATATGTATTATTACTATAATAATACATATTCAATTTTGAGAAAATAAGTTTAATAAATAAATTAAAAATTACTGTCCAGTACCTACACCATAATTTAATAACCCTCCTTTTGGGCTTCGCCGCAGTCGGATAAAAATACAAAAGTTATCAGCCTGTATAGTAGCGCTCAATTTTGAGGCTGGCCGACATTACGATCTTTAATATTTCTAAAGTCGGCCCCTGTTTCGTGTACCTTATTTCTCGAGATTCAACTATTATCACCCCGGCCGGTATTTGGCGATAAAACGTAAAATAGATTTATTAACCTTTAAGCTTTGGAAATTTTACTATTAAACCAATGGAATTGGTAGTATTGGAATTCATAAAACAGACTGCATTTTACTTAATGTCGGCCCCGGCCGAGATTCCGATTTTAAGTCGAAATTGGTATTCTAATGGCGGCCCCCTATTTCTCCATTAAAACAATACGCAAAACGTTGAAAAAACTTTATCAAAACATAGTAAAAATACCTTTTCAGTAATAACAAAGCTTAAAACCCAAAACAAAAACGTCTTACCTTTGTAATATCAATCCCCGAAGCGTAAGTATTCACAGCAAGTAAGCTACTTTAACCACGAACTTGACGATTCGACGGCCCGATCGCTTCCGACGCTCGGTGTGCGGAGAGCAAGTGACGTAATCGGATAGTAACGGTTTGTACATAAAGAGTATGAATTAAGGATGCAATTGGAATGGCAAAATTGCTACTTAATTACCTTTTGAATGAACGCAACCTGAAAATGTGCAGACGGCCGAAGATTGGAGGGGGGCCGGTGTTTGGCGTATTTACCCTACCTAGTTATTTGAAAAGAACCCATTTCCCCACCCAACCAATTCTTATGTCTGGAATAAGATCAAAGCTGGTAGATGGCAGTGGTTCGTTTGATATTATAGGGCTTGATAATAAGCAACGCCTTGCATTTCTCTGTTGCAATCGCTCAGTTCGAGCTGAGGTGACACTCTGTGATTCATTCCAACAAAATATAGAGGGCACAGCAGATTTCTTCAAAATTTTGCGTTGGAGTGGAAAGCCTGAAACAATATTGGGTAATGTTATTAATACTTGGCATATATCAGTGTGGCTTAAATCCCCCATGAGCGAACGTTGACTTGAAGTGGGAGAAACCAAGTCAACGTTCGACCCTTGTTTCTCCCACACATTCAAATTATTAATAAAAGTCAGAATTCATAATAGGTATCGTACTAACCTGTCGCCTTAGAAGTGGTCTCGTAGTTTGTTTCGTTGAAATGTTTCCCACATAACCTCGAAAAATTACTTGTTTTGAAATTTTTTAGTTTCAGTGCCTTTTCCCACTTTCTCTTCATGCGCAAATTTCTTGGAAATCTGACAACGCCTATTTCTTTGCATCCAAAGGCTACACAACGACCCTTAATATTGAAAAAAGTCACAAAATAGATAATTGTATAATTGTTCAATTTCTATGGAGTTAGACAGTTTGTTTGTAGCCAACGCACAGCGCCCTCTACGTGGAACTATTTGACAGTTTTCTTCCCCATTTACTGAAAAACTAGCTTGTGCCAGCGCACGGCTTAACCCACTACAACTCGAAAATTATTCCACGGGTGACGGGAAGATAAAATTGGGATAAAAACTAACCTATGTGTTAATACAAGGTGTCAGCTAACTCCATACCAAATATTAAAATCGCTCCAGCCGTTCAGACGTGAAGAAGTAACAAACTTATGTAACACTCATCAAAAACTATCACATTTTTTTAACATTTTATTTTTGGTTTGTTCGTTATTTTTTGCGAAATATTAATAAATTAACATTAAAGTTACTATGCAAATATTATTTATTAGCATTAAACATTATTTTATCTTGTCCCTCTCATCACATCACACTATTTTTTTTTTTGGGTGGTTGGAAAGTCATCAAATTTTAATAATCCCTCCAGCTTTTGGGCAGAGCGAAAGGGAGTGTCAGACTTCTACTGACAAAAAACCACCCATGTTCCTTCTTAGCCTTTTATATGTCTAGGCCGCGGTATCTTTGGGTCAAATTTGCAGCCCTGGCGGGCCCTACCATGTTGCTGACATCTCTTCGAGGCGCGCGTGGAACACAAACGCGCAGTCGACACGGCCTGTCGTCGACAGACGGCGAGCTAGCCCATTACTCACCGTCCACAGGCCCGCGTCTACGGTGGCCCCCGAAGCCTGGAGCGTCTCCCGCGACGGCTAGGTCGAAAGGTTCTCTCCCTCACACGTTCCGCCACCTCCTTCGCTAGTATCACTGCTTCGCAGAAGGAGGCGACGGCGTCCCAATACTCCTCGCCTCGGACCATGGCTTGCACCAGGGTCGGACGCGAGAGGTCGCCGCCGCCGATCGCCGCTACGAGGACACGGCGGGGCTCTGCCCAAGCGGGGCAGACCTCCACAGTGTGCTTCACCGTGTCCTCCGGCCGATCCTCACAATGGCGACATCCGGTCGTCTCCTCCCGCCTGATTAGGTGCATGTACCTCCCGATGAAACGTGTCCGGTGAGGACCTGCGTCAGACGGAAGGTGAGGGCGCCGCGGCGCCTTTCCAGCCACTCCTCAAAGAAGGGACTTACCGCCACTGTCATGGCGTGCCGATCACATCACACTTCACACTAATACTATAAAGTACTAAAGTTTGTGAGGGTGTATGTTTGTTACTCTTTCACACAAAAACTACTGAACGGATTTGGATAAAATTTGGTATACAGATAGTTTATAACCTGGATTAACACAAAGGATAGTTTTTATCCCGATTTTATCTTCTCGTGGGATAATTTTCGAGTTGTAGCGGGTTAAGCCGCTGGCACAAGCTAGTTTTTCAGTACATTGTGGGATTATAAAAAAAAAAATCACAAGCGAGCAAGTTTTTTTTTTTAGCTTTACTATTTGGGCTTTTAACAATGCAGTTCAAAAGTTTTTATGAAAATTCATTGATCGGTCCTGGATTCCGAGGTATAAGTCTTACGGCACTCCACTAGTATACCTGTAATTGGTACTTACATCAGAACCCTAACCGGTATATTTTTATTATTCAGTGTGAAATGTATGTCTTGGTGTACCTGTTTGTAATAAATAAATAAATAAACTCGAAATTTATCGCACGGGAAGATTAAATCGGGATTAAAACTGTAAGACACAGGTTATAAACTATCTGTACACCAAATTTTATCTAAATCCATTCAGTAGTTTTTGCGTGAAGAAGTAACACACTCACACACCCACAAACTTTCGCCTATAAAATTAGTGTGATGTGATTAGTTAGATTAGCTAAATATACAAAAAAACTGACGTCAAAAAAAGCAACAAAGTACCTAGTCACCAGAAAGCCAATTACAAATCCTCAATTAGTATAGACTTGTAATAAAATTATGGTGTAAACAAAATAAAATGTAAAAACTGACTTTGCAATTTAAAATATGAAGAAAGAAATAAATTATAATAACCCACCGTCAAGGGCTGATCCAGGGACGGTTATGGAGTTACTCTTACAAGCAAAGCAAATTACCAGAGTTGTTAAAATAAATTAATATAAAATATCAGAAAGAACATGAGTGAAACTCTTGCGCGTTTCTGACCGTTTGTGGACTATGAAAAAGCCTTCAATTCAATCGAAACCGCGGCGGTGTTACAGTCTCTTCAGCGATGCTGTATCGACTATAGGTACATCGAAGTATGTGTATGTATAGAAAGGCCACTATGTCAATCCGATTACCTACAGGACGAGAGCACGAAACCAATCCAATTGCAAAGAGGTGTGAGCCAGGGAGACGTTATTTCTCCGACACTGTTCTCGAACGCATTGGAGGATGTTTTCAAGCCCTTGGACAGGGACGGATTTGGCATCAACATCAATGGTGAATAAAAATAATATATCAGTCACCTTCGTTTTGCCGATAGTCTTCATGGCTGAATCGCTGGAGGATATTAATTAGCTCTCGATTGCAGCGGGTGAAGCCACTGGCAACAGTTAGTGTCTCTTTATATCTTAGCTGTTGCCAGCGCCTTCGCCCGCTAAAACTCTAAAATTATCCCACGGGAAGTTAAAATCGGGATAAAAACTATCCTGTGTTAATCCATCCTATACATGTCATAATGTATGGGAACGTAGGTCTAAAAACTGCAAATGTAAGTTTGTTTTATTTTTACAATAAAAATGATCGTTTGGAGGCAGGTAGGCAGGATGGTTATTCAGTTTATTTCACATTTACTTTGATGGGCAACTACGGAACCCTACACTGTGAGTGTGCATGGTTCGGTTTTAACGCTATTCAGTATCGAATGACACCTCGTTCATATATTTCGGTAACGGAGCGTATTAATATATTATTTTCCGGGCTGAGGGTGCCAGAAACACGCATGTTCGTTCTGTTTTTTTTGTCATAATTATATTTTATTAACAACTCTGATCATTTTGGTTTGCCTATACCTAAGGTTCTTTCTGTGGCTGTGGAATTTCCATCACAGTACATACATAAAGGCCCATACATAAGTGCTCCCCCCTGGATTCAAACTCGCTCTGAAATGTGTGTTTGTTTATGACAAGAAGACAAGAACAAAAGGTTTCATTTCTTATTAGCCCAAAGAGTAGAATACAACAATGCCAAACTGTAGTCATTGGTTTGTGAGTTAAGTCACAAAGATGTTTAACAATCATCTAACAATCATAATTCTTTAATATAGAGTATTGTATTTATTTTATATTTTATTTATCTACCTGCCAACTTCTTGTTTTCCAGTGAATAAACTGCGGGCACAATGCATGCACTTTCTAAGAACCATTATTACGACGTGTTGAAGACCGCTCAAGAGGATACGATTATAGAATCAGACTCATCCGCCGAGGATATTGAAAGTCGTCTTGCACCAACTTCAGAGGTGGGTTGCTATGCCAGGGCGCACCTGAAGTCCAACGCAGTTCAAACAGTATTCACTCGGAGCAACAAGAACTTTCGCAATGAATATACAGCCACCAGTGACGAAGACAGCTTGAGAACGCTGCCCAGTCCTATGAACAGAGGAAGGTACTCCATTTACTCGAGTCGCAGTTCGCCAGTTGCTGGTTCGCCACACAATCAGCAGTATCCATTGCTGAATAGTTGGAAAACAGCGGTCATTGCAGAACATGCGGCCGTTTGTACAGAATGTTTCCATCGTGAGAAAAATCGATCGGCACAAGAGTCAAAGTCTACTACTATACCTACCAAGACGTACAATGTTAAATCTACTCAGTATGAGTGTTTGCAGTGCCAGGAGAGTATTTGTAAGTGTGATGAGTACCGGTATATTCCATTTATCCGAGGCTTTGCAGCTTGTCGTACTTTCACACTTGGCACTACAGAGGCTCGTCGCTGGCAGAACGAACACTGTAAGACCAAGCTCATTGGAGGCTGTCGGGTACCAGTAATCAAGAATTATAAGAGCAGAATATAATGATTTATTTTTTCTTGTTTTGTAACTTGTTTTCTTGGTTTATCTTACTACCTACTATAATTAATGATAGAAAGTTTGGATGGATGCATTGGTATATTATATTATTACATCAATGGGTGGATGTCATTTACAGCTACACGACCACTTATTTTTTCACATAAACACATCCAAATTGCCACACAACGAAGCGCACGAAGTCGTGGGAAAAAGTCAGTTTACAGTTTACCTAGTATTAAAAGTTTGTGATTATTACCTCACAACGCAGAACGGAGGGTTGTAAAATGAAGGTTCATCAGATAACTATTATTATTATGCTAAATCGACCCTATTAGCCCCCCAGCAGTGGTAATTAGCTTAGAACCAGCTAGCTGTTTTGTCTAACTTTTATTTCATCTTTCAAAATATTAAAGGAAAAACAAATAATTAGTCATGACAGAGAACAAGGTCCCGTAAATGTATTCGAAAATGGAAAACTGAAAACTAAAACTTTTATTGCAGTCGGGGGACAGTTCGCTGGGTCAATTCTTTACAGGTCCCCCGACTGCAATAAAAGTTTTAGTTTTCAGTTTTCCATTTTCGAATACATTTACGGGACCTTGTTCTCTGTCATGACTGAAATCGTTTGACTTGTTTTTAATTTTTTAGTTTAGTTTTTGACATGGCAGGCGTGTTTTTTAATTTTTTTAATTATTTGTTTTTATTTCACATTTTTTAGTGTTAAAGAGGTATTTTGACCTATAACCAATATACCACGATATATTAATTTATTTTTCATTTGAGAAAGCAATGTTGCGCTAGGGATTGTGCTATACTAAATCAATTATTTTTTCTTATAATTAGTGTTTAGTATGTGGTTAGTTAACATGGACGTGTCTATGTCGTGTCTTGACTATGTTTCTGTCGAATGTTACCGTTTGCAGCTTGTGCATTGCATAGCGAGCGCGAAAATTTTTGTATGCTTTTTATTGGTTTTGGGGTTGGGGGGGGGGGGGGGGGGAGGGGCAAAGATATTGCCACAGGAGGGAAGAGGATAAAGAACTGTTTTACTTGGTTTTGAGAAAATAATCGCTTACTCTTGTCATGGTTTACAACAATCCTACACCTTCAGAACCAAGCGCCTAAAAATGATTGGTGTTTACTTTGTTAGTGTCGACTACTGGGATTCATTTTCACGGAATGCACGTCAAACCGTAACATTTACACGCGGCTGTGATCTTCGACAGTCGTCACACGTATTCAGTGGTCGGAAAGTCTGACAACAATCTTACCAAGGGGTATCATATTACCCGGTGCTAACCGTGTTGTCCAATGTGCAGGTCAAAAAGGCAGCGGTTCCATGTGCAATACCAATTTTGAGCTGCATCTAGTTAGACTGGAAGCCGACTCCAACATAGTTGGGGGACTTATCTAGGGGGATAAAGCGCTGGATAACCATGCCTGGATAGAGCTCAAAATTAGTAAAATTTCAACATTTGAGGTCCACGAAGCTCAATAATTATTATGTTTGTTGACGAACTCAGTTTATTAATGTAATGCAGAAAAGTTATTAGAGTCAAAAGGGACTTAATTTTTTGTTCAGGCCCTCAGAATTGAGAATAGAAGCATGTAGATAAGTCTGTGAAATGACTACGATTGGCGAAAGCACGAAAAAGGGGGATGCGCGAGCGAAGCGAGCGCGAATTTTTTTTGTATTGTTTTATGTAATAGGAGGGGGGGCTGAAACCTAGCCTGAAGAAAAAGATTATATTTGCTATGTACCTAGTTTGTTCACAGAGTTTAGGTACTGATTTTGATGTAGGGTAAACCCGGGATAGTTGCCCCACTTTTTGAAAAGGCCTCATAATTTTTAAACTGTACGTTTTTGATGAAGAATTTCCATGAATGTAATTAGTTTAATCTTTTTACTAGCAATATGACCCGTTTTTGTTGATCTAAAAATAGCTGATTCTGCATAAATTGAGTTTTTGCAAAACCATTTTTTTGGGGATAGTTGCCCACATATATGGATAGATGCCACACCATGAAAATGCTAAGGAGGATAGATGCCCTATAGATTAAAATAAGTACAATACATAGTTTTTAAATGTTTTATTTGTAATCTTTAAGTAATTGTTATCATAGTACCCTCAAAAATAATTCAACTTAGGTAAGGCAGGCAAAATACTAATATTTAAAAGTTTAAAAAATGAACCACATAATTTTTTGTACTTAATTTAGGTCGAATTGGAAAGTACTTTCAGTTTGCCGCAACTCTCTAGTCCTGTCTCCAACTAACTACTCGAGGTCGTGCTCCTTCCTTTCTTTTATAAATACGTGGCATGGTTCACCTGTGATTAGGAAACAAATTAAAATACGCATTCAATAAACAACATAATACTTCAAATATATTTTCAACACTGGCGGTATAGCCCCGAAGAACGTTACAAACCATCAGTAAAAATCTAGTGGAGAACGCAATTAGAATTATATCAAAATGAAAATAATAATGTTCAAAATATACTGACATAATTATGTGTTCGGTATAGGGTATAGATGCCCCTAAGGGCACCTATACTGCAAAAAATCGGGGCGACTATCCTTTTCGCTATGGATAGATGCCCTTTTATTTTTTAAATTAACTAAATACAAAAGGGCAATTATTTATATGTAGATATCTAGTTAATTAACCAATGCATGGATATAATCAAAATAGAACAGAATTAAGTACTACATAAAAATATATGTAACAGCAAATACTTACGCTTGAAACTTTGAAACGTTCGTCGTGTTCGTCGCGGAGATTATCGCATGCACAAGCTAAACACGTCAATCCTGTGCGATGGTCTGCAGGGCATTTAGGTGTGGGGCGCACTCGGTCTATTTTTAGACTATTAACTCTGCGTTGCAATTTCGCGAAGTTGGGTTTTTCGAAAATGGGGCACCTATCCAACTGCGGCATCTATCCCGGATTTACCCTACATAATAAAAGTGGACTATTCTGTATAACTAAACTTACCCTAAGTATATTGGGGTTATTTTCAAAAATCAGGAGACGTATTTCTTCATTTCTTAGGAATCAACAGAAATTCAAGTATAGTGCCAAACAGTTTCAAGTAGGTACAGTACCTACCAAGATGCTGGTACGGAACCGTCGGTGACGGATCCAACTCGCACTTGCACACATCCTATTGTTTTATTACACACGCAAAGCTTTAATAATTTGCGTTAGTAATGAGTTTAAAGGTTTTTCAATCTCTCACTAGGACTTTTCCATACAAAATTCAACCCTGAATATCTTTTTTCACCCTTTAAATGAGTGTTTTTGAAAAACCTATGAATGCATACATTATTACATCCCTATATGAATATTCTTACCATGTTTTAAGTAAATTGATTTACGCATATTGACTTTTCAAACAAACTTTAAAACCATTCAGCTGCCGTGGTGGACGGATTTGGGAGTTGTAACCTAGCCAGTTTTATTTCTTTCATTACAAGGAATCTATTGATATTATAATCTTATTCATATCGAATCCCGGGTTTAAAATGTTGTCATATCATTTGTTGAGTAGTATTACTAGTACACAATAGATATTGAATACTACTGTGGTATATTTTTGTAATCTACTTAACAAGTTCTAGACGATGATTATCTTTTTCATTAAAATTTCAATAAAAACAAATTAAAAGTTCGTTTTATTTCTAAACCATGGCCACCCTATTATGTTTTTTGAATTTTTCTATAGCCTATGTCACCCGGGATAACGCAAAGAATCTAATGATACCACTTATATCAAAATCGGTTCAGGCGTTTAGAAGTTATGGTGGAATAAAGAAACTCACTACTGGGTAAGCTCGTTCCATCGTCGACATCATCTATGCCCTTAGGGCAAGATTGAAGTCAAGAGCAAGCCCATTTATAATAAAAAAATAAAAAAAAAATAAAAAAAAACTCACAAACATACATACATACATACATACATGAACGCTAAAAACATAACACTCTTTTTTTTGGGGCAGTCGTGTAAAAAGGCAGCATCTACGAAACTGCACTGGGAGTCTGGGATCGTGTGGTAACTACGGCCCACTCATAGAGATCCCAGAAGTTTTACTACACCAAGCTTCTACTATAGGAGCATTTTGCAACATTTTTTTATTTTATTGTTGTCCTCTAAATACTTAAAAACAATGATAGTGTAGTGAGATTTCATTTAACCCCGAACTGTAAAAAAAAAGTAAACAAACATGAAAATAATCTATTACTTGTGAAGTTGCAAATCATCCAAAGCAGCTTCTGTTTTATATTCTAAACACTTGAAAAAAAATACCATTTTAAACTGGCTCTTGGTAGGCTATCTGCTTAGTTTTTGTGCCGACGATTTACGACAGACATGTCATGCAGTAGCACTTATCGAGACGAATCTTGTCGAGTGGCTGTCATCAGCAGCCACTGAATAGCGCCAGATAAGCTTAACTTGCTGTGTTCCCTTTTTGTGAACTATTAGTAACTATTTATATTTTTAAGGACTGCCTCGTTATTCAAGTGGAAGTGGTCGCCAGTATGACTACTGAACATGTGGGCCTGAGTTCGATTCCTAGTGCAGCCAGGGAGTCTGGGTTTGAATGGATGAAAAATAGGCCTGCCTTTGTTACATGGACGTTACAAGTCACTGGGCTGAAATACAGGCGAAATTACAACTTTGATAGCTCATAAAAATGCGGGAATAAGGCAGGTCAGGTTTCATACAACAATACTCGCTATATTCATACACACATATCTCCGAAACTCACAGCCGAACCCAGACAACCGGTATCAATGAAATTTTGTGAATTGGTTGCTGCCTCCTTGACAGGAGTTCACGTATTGGTCAGTTTCCCTCACTTGTCAGTTTATTTAATTCGCTAGTTTTGTTGTTTAGCAAGTTTCTCTTTGACTGGTTTAGATGGGTTGGGAAGCCATATCGAAAATAGTAATTTTCCGACTGTGAGGTTTTCTTCTTCTCGAAGCGATGACTCAGATTTTTCCAACCAGTAGCAACCTGGACAGCTCTGTCGTTTGCTTCATTCAAGTCCTGAAGAGGAGGGCAAGAGAGGAGGTGTGTACTATGCACCGTAAGGTAATCTGGTAGGTACTAAATATGAAATAATCAGTAAAATTCTAAAGTTTATTTAAAAAAAAGAAACAGCTTACGACTAATAAAATAAACCGTGTCCATTCGGAGACACAATAAGTTTCTAAATAATACATAAAACAATGTGAATATGAAAATATTAACATAATACTTTTGTGCCACTTATGATTACTTTATTCTAGCAATTCACTAATGACTTTGATAAATATCCTACTGGTTTACATTTACTACCTATATTATAAGTACTACATATTACATAATGATCACTGTGATTATATTTAAATTATAAGTAATAAAGATTTTTCTCGCAAATTAATCTACTATTTTTCGCATTTCTTACTCTATAAGCCTAAATGTAAGTTTTAAGCTTAAGCATTTTTTGTTCTGGCACATAACAAGAATTGTACAAGTATAAACAGTGGTATAAAAATAAGAGTATCCTGTAATACTATGCTATAAGTGGGAGAAGCATTTCTACAAACTTATGAGGATCTCAGAGGGCTTGGACGACTTCCCATATTGATGAAAATGGCAAAGTCAAACATGTTATTGTGATGCTGATAATGTTGGCTAGGATAATGGGATGATGTTACAGAAATGCTTCTGTCAATCCTGTTTCATTGTAGAGATAGAAATTTCAATTAAAAAAGCAATTTCCGTTTGTCTACTCGTACTCGTAGGGGTAACGAGTACTTAGCTCTTGGTTTATATTAGCAAATAAATGAATTTGAATTTATTCGTAAACGCTTATCGTCGCTGCTCCTGACAATATTCATATTATATTCATGTTCCATATTTGCTTATAGATAGACGGAAACATTTCAAAATTATCAATGCATTTGGAATTCGTTCAACTTGTTTCTAAATCAGTTATAACAAAAAAAAAATTGTCGACACAACGACAATGAAAAATGTTTAGTGACATTATTATGTAAGTATCATAATAAACTTACAGAAACTAGTTAGTAGTTTCTGTGATTTACCTACTCATTTACACGTAACAGCAACTGAAACGGTTTTCATCTAAATTTTATTTTCAAATTATAATGAGTTAATGTATGATAATTATGTATTTTTTCTTCTACACTACAATTATAAGCTATAAATCTAAACACACAAATTACGTATCCATAAAAAGATCACTAGTGGGGTTTAAATTATGAAAACAACGTGCTTTACCTTCAACGTGAAATAATGTATGTGGTTTGTGACTAAAAACCATTAAGTATCCACTTTCATATACGTAATCATGAGATATTTATGGCACTATTCTCGTACTGTAAACCCCACATAACACAAGACTGATTTACTCTCACATTCAAACTAAAACTAAATCTTTGGGACAATTGTTCACATTTTTTTTACAATAAGCAATGGGTCGTGTTCTGATACCTCTATTATATAAATCATAATAAAATATGTGAAATATAAATATCTGACTGAAAATACTAATACAGTATTACCTACCTACACCAAGAAAAAAGTCTAACCATATAATTATATTTTACGAAAAATACAATGGTACAATGGTTTAGTATTATGTACATCTTCCGTTTTCACTTCAGTAATTCCATGTTTACAGAGAAACCGTACACAAACTTGTAATACTTAAAATATTTGCTCTCTCATTTGGCTTATTTGTGGTAACATCATGACGGAAACAAGTTATTATTTATACTGCACTGTTGGGCGTCTGTGACCATTTAAGAAAATAGATCATAATAGGAAAATAAGTAATATGGATTTCGCGAAAATTCGTAAAATGGTCACAGACGCAGTTAGGTACTACATATTATAAAAGGTTTTTTTTTTTAAGCTTTTTAACGCAATTCATATTATAATCTGCTAAAGTGGCCATGATAGCTAGAGCCTACAAATCGCAAGCTAGCTTAGGTAGGTACATGTTGTCATAACTCTACATCTTCCCAATTTCAGAGTGCTGTCATAGTACAGACGCCAGCATGTCAAGCTACCCGAAACTGTCAAATTTTCCCAACGAACCTTGAACCTAATGCTCTAGAAATAAAGTCGAAAATCTATCAAAGAAATCTGACAGATTGTAGTAGCTTGATGTGCTGGCGTCTGTACCTACATATTTTATGAATTATCCTGCAATGGTTTTGATATTCGTAACATATGTATGTAAAAACTAAATGTAGTATATTGCTATCTATTAAAACCAGCCCCTTACTACGAGTAGGTTCATCCAAAACTTATTCTTAGTACAAATTAAAAATAATCAGCGTTAACTTTAAAAAAATAATGTAAAATGGTAGACATTTTGTTGTCCCGGTATGGTATATTTTGGCAAAACTATGCTCGGACTTTTGTCAGACTAATAATATTAAATCCAAGCAGTATTTTAGTTGCAAGCGCTGAATAATTGCGACGTGCCAATGCCAACGTAGTTTTAGAATAGTGTAAACTCAGTGTAATGGATGTAATAGATATAATATTAGAGGCGGCTACTGGCGTCGTGTCGGCGAAATGTGTATCTGTATTTAAAACCATCTGTAATTAATTACATCAATAGTTACAAGTACATACTATACAATTACAATCAATATAGTTTTATGTTAGCGTTCCCAACCATTTGGATCGGGTAGGCATGGGAAAACTGATTATGATATCGTGACTATGTATGATGCTGTACCCATAGGGAAGCCTGCTCGCTTTGATGGTTTGTGCCACACTCTGTAGAGATGCCGAGAGAAACATTTTAACTTTGGGCATAATAAAAATACGCAAACAAAAAAAAGTAAATTCGAACGATGATAAACTTTAAAATATAGGTACACACGGCTACACATCAAGCTATACAAAACCAGTATAATCTGATCGTTCATTGTGCGAAAAGATCTAGTAAAGTGAGGCCAAGATTAAATGGTTTTGTATAGCTTGATGTGTAGCCGTGTGTACTCGTTTCTTAAATTGTCATTTTACTGAGTTTTCAGAGTTGATTGTTATCTATGCGTCGCAAATATTCAAGTTGTGAATTCACGTTGCGTTTACGGAATGCCTTCCTAGGGAAATATAAGTCAGTCATGCGGAATAGGTATAAGTCAAATAGCTAAAAAAGTCGAAGGTACGGTTTTTATTGCTAGTCATTAAATCACGTTTGCCCAAACATTGTACCTATTACATATTTTGTCTTATTATTATTATTTTTTTATCCCGTCTTGGATCAAAAAATGCTCAAAATATTTGACGAAAGTTACGATTAAATACATAATTATTGCGGTTGATCGGTTGCGGTGTAGCAAAGTGATACGAAATTACAGTTTCACAATTCGAGTCGAAATATTTCCTGTCTACTTTCTTACTCCTAGATATACTTTGCAATTTAATTTTAAGACGTTCAAATGTAGGTACTTAGTTTACATTAACTTATGTGTTCTAATAGTCGACTGCATGTTTGTGATTACAAGTTTACAACTTCCCTACGAGCATACGAGCTACCCTAGCAACGGAATTATTTTCATTAAGTTCTCTCATAGAGACGAGGCCTGTGTTCCAGCAGTTTAGGCATTGCAGGCTGATGATGATTAAGAAGTTTAATAGACTTCAAGGACAGTTTACATTAGTTTTTTAACTTTAGGTACACTTACAATAGGGTAGTTGACAAAAAAAATCTAATTAGTCCGTTAAGGCGCAGTTAAAGGGGCACCGTAAAAACGACCTGTTTTTCGTCGCAGAGTTAGCCGTATTGCTACTTATTACAATTCCAAAAAAAATACAGTGTATAGTCAAATGTATAGGTAAAAGACATAAGCAAAAATATTTTCTAAAAGTAATCAAGAACCTCGAAAAAAAATATCACAAAATCACAAAAAAATCACACGAAAAAACTTTTTCGTCTCGAAATGCTGAATATTTTGAGTGACAACTGTTATATTTTTTTGTACTATCAGAAAGGAAATTTAACCAACTAAAGACATATGTAAAAATATTTTAACATTACAGCGTATTTTTTTTAAAATAAATTAAATCTGCGAACTATCGTTCATTTTGGCAGTCACGAGAATCAAACGCATCGCCATTTTCAACCTTATTTGTTTTTGCGATGAGTTAAACGCGCGCTCAAGGTCGCGGGCAGGTAATGTCGCCTTAAATAGATTTCTAAAAAATATTGAATACGTATTTTTTTCTTTTTTAACGTAAAAAAACATGAATACGATACAGTGCTTCAAAAAGTTGTGCGACGTCACAGTTTGGTATATTTTTATCAGACTATGACCTCAAAAGCCCCCACTCCATGATCTTCGGCAAGCTTTATTTTCGTAATTTTTTATTAATTTCTTAAACAAAAAACACGTATCCAATATTTTTCGATACCTAATCTAACTGACGGACTAAACAGAATCATATTTTTTTTAGTCAGTCACCCTATTATTTTATCATGTAAGTAGGTAAGCAGTGTCAAGAACAATGAAAAAAAAAACAAGAAGGTGACTCTATTGGAGAAATGTTACAGTAGCTAACAAAGATTGATCAAACACCATTCAGTCCGACAATCTCATTCACTGCCCTTTACACAAAAACACGGCATAAAATGATTTAGGTAGAATAACTTTCGTACACATGTGAACAACAATTTTACAGCCACGGCTTGAGATGATTCAGCTTAGGATCGATGATATTAATTTATTTTACAATATATTAACCCACCTTCAAAAAATGCACTCTTGTATCAAAAACCAGAAATCACCAAATGCCTAGGTACATTTTTTGCGCCCTAACTTGTGTGTTCGTACCTTTTATTGATCGAAGGTTCGTATGCGAAAACTAGAAAAATAATACTTCAATAAATCGTTTAGTTAACATTTGGTTCGGTTCGTTGGTCTAGCTAGACGAGAGTAAATAGTAATACTGCCAGTGTATAATGTACCCTGCTTGGTCAGAAGCCTCTGTAAGCAGGATAGCGTCTGGTGATGGTGCAAGTGGGTCCCAAAGTAGCAATCAACATATCGCTCATTGGTAGTAAGTGTGAACGGAGCTGGATGATGACGGCGGTGGTCCGGGCGTGGGGACCGACGCAGGCGACGGCAGGGTCGGAAGCGGCGTCGGCGGCGGCGACGAGTACACCTTGCGGTCTGGGGGCAGTGCCGGCAGGGACGAAGGCAGCCCGAAGCCCCCCAGGCTGCTGATCGAGGACCCCCCCGACAGCATCTGGCCGTGCACGCCCCTCATCCCCGCGAACATCGACGCTGAGCCTGCACACAACAATGTTATCGTTAAGCATATGGAAGTCGTTGTTGTTACACGCGGTGCATGATGTCATAAGTATTCTTAACAGAATAGTTACGATTTTATTTATTTAATAGGTTATACATAATGGTAGATTTATATATAAGTAGGTAGACAAATATATAAATTACTAGCGGACGTCCCGCGGTTTCACCCGCGTAGATCCCGTTCCCGTGGGAATACAGGGATAAAAAGTAGCCTATGACACTCAGCTGTGGCTTTCTATTGGTGAAAGAATTTTTAAAATCGGTTCAGTAGATCCCGAGATTACCCCTTACAATTTAACAAATATACAAACACACAAACTTTACCTCTTTATAATATTAGTATAGAAAATTATATGTTACAGTCAACATAGATAAGGTTTAATTTAAGAGTAAATTAAATCGAAGAAGAAGTCGATGTCGAGTCGCTGATAATATTTTACACATTATTATGTACCTACATATTATATAGGTAGTATGTATTTTCATTAGGCCTTCAAACTTCGAACCGCGGAGGCACCCCGAGATTTGAATTTTGAAAGCTTAAAGAAAATTGTGTAATTTACAATTGTATTTAACGTTATTGCGATATTTCAAACATATCTAAAGCAATTTATTATAATAGGTTCCGGATAGAAAATCTCAGGTGTACAGCTTCAAACCAGGAATACGCCCGGTAGGAGGAATGAAACAACAGCTTAAAACTGATCACAAAAAATTAAAAAAAAAAAACCTATAAAACTACACTCATCTGACTCCTGCCCATATGCCAATTTATTTGGGGCCGGCGATACATGTATTCCCGTCGTCGTCTGTCCGTCGTTTCTTTGGTCTCCCTCTACATCATTCCACTTCCACAACATTTTTCTCATTCATCCGCTTCACATGTTCATATCACTCTGATTAACACACAGCTTTTCAGTCCCTGGGGGACTTTCAAACTTCCTCTTATGTATGTACTCAATGCTTTCTTGAAATCCATTCGTGTTACCTTACACATTCCCCTTAACATTTTCATATCTGCCCCGTGCAATTGTCTTCTTTCATTTATCCCTTTTGTAGCCCTGTAACCTGTAACACCCTGTTTTCAACTGGATAGATTTTTTTTGAAAACTGAAATCGAAGTACATATTTAGTTACAAATGTTTGTAACATTTGTAACAAAATATGTACTTCGATTTCATGTCAGTTATTTTATTTAAGTACTCTATAAAAAATAATATAGAGATTTCTTTTATCATCATCAATAACTTGCCCTTAAAATCCTAATTAATTTGAGGTTGGCGCTGCATGTCTTCTTTTTCCACACTACTCTGTTTCTCGTCATCTCATGAGACACCTCCTTCCTTTCTTACCAAATCATTCTCAACACAGTCCATCGTTTCTTTGGTCTTCCTCTAAGTACTCTTATACCCATTCACTTTCTTATAGGTACTTATTCAGAACGTTCCTCACGACATTTTCCTCATTCCTCCGCGTCACATGCCCATATCACGACAACCACACAACTTTTTAGTCATCGGCGCCACTTTCAGACTTCCTCCATTTTTATTCATTCGCTTAAGATAAAATTTCTTTTATATCAACTAATTTAAGCAATAGCTACCTCCTGCCTACACCTCAAATGCAAAGTGAAGACAAAAACTAAAGTTCGTTACCTACAGACTTTGTATTTGTCTAGAAGACGTATTTTTGCAGCCAGCTGGTTTAGAAAAGTATACGTAATGTATAAGTGTCCGACTGAATCAATCATCAATTTCGTTCAAACACTCTAATTTATTACAAAACAATTCAGTAAAAGAATATTCACGAGACAACTCCACGGTATTCGGAAACCACAAACTATGTGGAAAAAAATAAGCAGTGCACCGCTGACAACGCGTTGATAAAATAAATGTGAAGACGGCGTAAAACTTCACGTACCGCGGTACAGCGGCCAGCTCACATAAATATGTGGATGTTAGGCTATAATTGCACACTACGAGTTCCCATCGATCGCGGCCGCCTGCTGCTCGTCTGTTGTCGGCCACGTGCACGCCTCGGTACCTAATCGCCATAATTTAAACAAACCTAGCAACTGCTACCAATTGGGCGGTTTTAGGAATAAAATTTTACTTCGACTTAAAAATTTCCGAGAATTTTGTTATTATCTAGTTATATTTGTACTGTACGTATTCCTAGAACTACATGGAGAGCTGAATGTATATTCAGAAATGAAATTGTTTGATTACGATATTCATCATTTCACTTTGTTGAGTGAGACAGCAGAAGATTATCAATATTTTTCATCAGATTGCTTTGATAATATATATGTTGCAGACACTGTTTCGATTTCTGAGAACGTTTCAAAACGGCTTTTTTATTTTATCGTTTATAATGAAAAACAGAAGTGCTGGTTACTCTGCGGCCGTTTCATAAGCGAACATTCCGGTACTTGTCATCGCTTTTTAAAGGCCATAGATCACGCCAGGGAGAGGGCCTCGCCGATGGGATAAATTGCTCTCAAGTTGGCAGGCGACGAGCGACGTGCGCCGGCGCAGAGCGCACCCGCCCCCGCTCCGACCTGCCCCGGCCCGCGCCGCCCCAAGTCCGATACACATTACTTTAACAGTTTAACTATAGATTTATTGGAATTTAAGTGGCACACACAGGTACGTGGGGGTGCGGCGAACGTATGAACTATTATTATTCTTAAATCAAATGGAAAAGAATTCGCATAAGTCGCACAGCTATCGCACATAAAATCCAATTTACAAAATGAAATTTCTTCGCCAGCGAGTTATGTGAATCCTGAATGCCGGAAATTTATGATAGTAATCAAAATATTTTTCATATCATTGAAGCAATAAAACTGGATAATTCGTTATAAATTAGTACATGCATGTTTCCCTAATTACATTCATTTACGACGCGTCGGAAATGTGTGAATGTGAGGATGTCTGAAACGATTAGTGTTGGATTCAGGTTCGTGAGTTTCGCAGGCATTAAGGATTCACGAAGACGCAATATTCCAGAAAACACGAAGAGCAAAGTAATCCGTGTGTTAAAAGTTTCCTTGCGTTGGTATCCTAGTGGTGCATCGTCTAAGAGGCTACAGAAAAGTAAGAAATTATTGTTTATAGTTACAATGATGCACACTATACCTGGGCCCCGAGTCTGCTATTCAATAGTGTCAGAATGGTCTATCATTGATCTCATAATTGTTGATTTTGACAAGTAGACGACAAGCCAAAAAGTACCTTAAATCGACAGACTTAAGGTACTTTTTGGCTTGTCATCAATCAACAATTATGAGATCAATGATAGACCATTCTGACACTATTGAATAGCAGACTCGGGGCCCAGGTTCCTTTCAGGTATATTTACATCGGATTACTTTGAGCGCATTCGACAATTCGCGGTGACAGTAGTAACTTGAAACTTTCATAATACCTGATCAATAATCATCGATGACCGTAACTTTCAAGTCACAAACGTTGAAAGGTATTCTGGTATTGCGCCCACGATCCTCCCTAAATCAAGGAAAATGATTTTTTCATTATTATTCTTTGAAAGTAATAACGAAGTGAACATGCCAAAATAGAAAATCCGGTTCGAGAATTACTTGAAATTAAAAAATAATGAAACGACTGTTAGTTCTGTTTTCATTGCTGTAATAAAACACTGGAAATGAATGTGATACCATTTTATTAACTATGAAAAATATAACAAGTTGTAAAAACTCCGTTAAAATTTTATCTGTCAAGGATCGGTGCTACGTTCGGAAGTTTGCAAAGGTTTTTTGCCTCAAAATATCTGGCAGTTGTAAAAAGTCACCTATTTTTTTATGTAAACAAGGGTCAAGGTTGCCATATGAAAGGGTTAACGTTTTTTATTCGGTCGTAGGAGCAACCGAAGGGAAGATCTGTTTTTTACTTTTTTTGTATTGCGTGTTTATGTTAGAAGCAAGCTAAATCTGTTTATATCGGGTAAGGGACCACCCGTAAACCACGTTAACACGAAATATGGAATAAGTAGGTATTGAGATTTTAATGTAAAACAATTGTTTTCTCTCAAAATAATTGTTTTTAGGAATAAACTACAATGATAAAATATTCAATAACACAGTCAATACAGTCAATTGTAGTCCTTATACTTTATTTAACCGCTACCTATTCTCTTGGCTAACGGTTAATCCTGTGGTTTTAATGATTGTCCGTAGAACAAACATGTTTCTTTCCTACACAATAATACGATGACAAGACAGTAGAGAAAAAAAACTATAAAAAAAACTAGAGTCCCGCCTCGCACGGGTGCAAAGTAACACATATCAACCTTCTTTTTGAATCACACTATCTATTGCTGAAAAATTCATTAAAATTCAAGTTTACAAGATCGAAGCATCAAACTTTGTTTTCTACTATATTATAAGGTTGCAATTGTTGCAAAATCAAATCATGTTTTACTGCAATACGAGTGTCTTTCCGATGACATGGTTGCTGGATGCGCCTCCTTTCGGCAAGCCGTGTCGGCAGATCGATTTCGGATCGGGACCGCACACATTGACTCCAATGCATCGAACTGTGTCAATTACTCAGTTATTTATACGCAACGCAAATAGAACAATACCGAAGATGTGTTATTTAGAGATATAACTGTTTTAACAGCCACCGGAAATAATCCGATTTGTGAACAAAGAATCCCAATATTTAATACACGGTTTAGCTTGCGCCTTTTCCCGATTAGACTAGGCAGAATCTACGGACTGTAAAGTGCTACGATCTACTAATACTCCATCTGCTTTGTTTAAAATAATAATAAATATGTTATTAATAAAATAATAATCGGTCTTTGATATTCACACCTTAGAGGCTCTACTACTCCTCCCTTTTGAGACACCAAGAGACAATTCACGCTGGTCCAGTGCCTGTCGGACCCTGACACAATGTAGATACTCGATTTGTTTATTGTATAACAGTTTATTGATCCCACACGATAGTTTCCTTCACTGTTGTAAGATCAGCATGGGTTGGAATGGTCCAGTAAGATTCCTCTATGCCACCAGTTAGAACGATATCCAATGGTTTTAGGTAGCAAGTAGATTGGTAACTGGTCACCTCGTCTACATCATCAGAGGCCAATGACAATGTGCCAAAGATGTAAGTTACACCACCTAAGTAGTTTAGTAGCAACATGACTAAAGTCTTTTTGTTCCAAGCGACTTTAAGTCTAACAAGATATTTTTTTGATTTGATACTACAATTCAGAAATGATATAAAAATCTCATTGTTCACTTCACCGTTGTCAATCAGTACAGTGTTTCTGATAGAGCTTCAAATACGAATCAACGTTTAATTAAACACCGGAAATCGAGTCCATCATTACAATCCAAAGTGACTAATGCTAAGTTAGTTACTTCGCAGAATAACAGAAGTATTCGTACAAATAAACCCCAGCCTTCATCCGTCAGCCGTAATCGTAAATTAAAATACACCTCATCTTTTGTGAAATCTGAGGCTTACTCACGTCTTGGAGGCCGATAACACGCCGGTGAGACGGCGCACGGACACACGGTAGGTAGGTACGTACCTACGCTATACTGAAATACAATTTCCAAACAGACGTCAGTTTCGTTAAATCAAAAAATGCTCATAAACTGAGCACCCATAGCTGAGCATAAACAGGGTATCAAGGTTGTCGTTCTTAAAAATCATTCTCGATTTTTTTATTAAAGCGAGCGTTAGAGTTCCGCCGACGGCGATATTTTTGAAATACCTATTGCATTTATAAAGATCAAACGGCTTGAACAAACGGGCGTTCATGTAAACACATCATACTCCAGCGCTGACTACGGGGCGCGGGCCGACGTCGGGTGTACGACTGTACGCCGCCTAGCGAGCCATTACTCGCACGTAAACTAAAATACATCACACCACGCTCTCTCAGTCAACTTTTATGTTTTTATGATCGTCTTGTATTCAAGTAAATTGTATTCAGCGACCTAGAATCTCGTTAAATTAAGAATGGTGTGCTATGGTCACTTATTTTCAGAGATTTCAGTTAAAATAACAGGGGGTCTAAAACGGCCACTTTGGCAGATCATAATATGAATTGCGTTAAAAATCGTAAAATGAACCATTCATAATAGTAATTGCACAAGTGACGTTTCAAGCCCCACTCCAAGATCTTTGACGCGTTTTATCTTCGTAATTTTTTATTGATTTGAAACAAAAAACACGTATTCAATATTTTTCGAAAATCTAACTTACGGACTAAACAGAATCATATTATTTTGACCCAGTCCGATCCCCAGGCCTGTTTCTCCGTCAGATTAGACTGAGGTTGTTTTTTAGATTTGTTAACGGTTGATGGCAATAGGATCACCTCTTACTTCATGTGACGAAGAGTGGGTGTCATCAATCAGCAGTAGTCATCACCATCTTAAACAGCCTGAATTCACCTACTGCTGGAACTGGATATAGGACTCTCTTTTCTTGTGCCATACTCCACAGTCTCATCCAGGTTTTCCCCTTGCTCATCTCTCCGATGCCGGATTACCCACACTTCTTTTTAGTGAGTTGGTGTACTGTTGGGTAAATACGTCTACCTCTACCGTACCCTTCTAGGACTACAAGCGTGGTTTAAAAAAAAAAATTAAGGTCAAAAATCCGACTACTAACAAAATCGCGGTCTTAAAAGTGGAAAACAAGAAAATAATTCTTGTCTGATATTCTTCGTAGTCGCATGCCACTGATACCTGATGCTCCGTCATGGCGTTCTCATTGATACAGAAGTCAGCTGCTAATTGCCATTAGGAAGGTGGCATGCGACTACGAAGAATATCAGACCGCATCAAAATCCGTTGCGTAGTTTTAAAGATTTTACTATGTAGTAGAGATGGGCGCCGCCCTCAAATGTTGCGGCGGCGGCGTGCTGATGAATTTTGCTCGGCGGCGGCGTGGCGCCGGCGGCGTGGCTGATTTTTGTGCAGTATGAAAAATTCGTGTAAAAATCTTTAAAAAAAAGCAACAATGCAATGACTTACTTTATTTAACAAAAAATAAAAGAAAACTGTTCAAGCTAGGCAACAAAATTATTTTTCTACATTATAATTTTTGCATTCCCTATAGTTATCGTGAATAACGCAATTGACGTTAACCCCAAAGTGTTCGCAAAGAATGCATCTATTGGACAAAGCCAAATGACAGAAGATCGAGAACGGCAGTATCATCTCATCGAAACCAGAGATCCTGGAAGAGCTAGGGAGGCTTTGTGGACAGTTGTACACCTCGACTCGATGACCCGTTGTCAGTTCAGCCCAGGAGACCAGAGCGAAACTAACCCAACACTGAGGATATCCCAGACATTAGCCTCAAAGCCTGTATGAGATAAGAATAGACCTCCAACAGCTTAAGAACAACAAGACGCCGGGGGATGATGGAATCACGACAGAACTTCTGCGAGCGGGTGGAAAAACAGTACTTTTAGTCCTCCAGAAGCTGTTAAATTCCGTCATACTCGAAGATACTGCGCCAGAAGCATGGCACAGGAGTGCGGTGGTGCTCTTCAAAAAAGATGACAACACCCTATTAAAGAATTATAGACCCATCTCACTAATGAGCCGTGTTTACAAGCTGTTCTCGAGGGTCATTACAAACCGTCTCGAAAAAGCCGGTTTCCGAAAAGTCTTCAGCACATAGACCACATCCATACGCTCCGCTAGATTATACAGAAGACTGACGAGTATAATCGGCCACTATGTCTAGCGTTTGTGGACTATGAAAAAGCCTTCGATTCCATCGAAACCTGGGCGGTGTAACAGTCTCTTCAGCGGTGCCGTATCGACTATAGGTATATCGAAGTATAGAAACGCCACTATGTCGATTCGTGTTCTACCCGTACCGGTTATTGTTGGGAGCGATAGTCTCATTGTTTTCAATAGTTATGTCTAACTAGGTAGATCTAACTTCGACAAGAAGGTCGCCCGAAGAATCCAACTCGGATGGGCAGCGTTCGAGAAACTACGCGACATATTTTCGTCCAAAATTCTGCAGTTTCTTAAGAGGAAACGCGAGTGCTGTCTCTTTCTACTATCGCTGTCTCTCTCCGTCCTCCTGCTCTCAAATTCGTGCGATAAGGACAACTGTAGAAAAAAGTTAGAATTCGAGGTTTGGCTCTCGCCTATTTCCTCCTCCAATATTGAACCAATTTAAAAGATATTTTAGACAATGAATAAGGAGGTTATATACTACGCCGCTATGTTTTTCTTTTTTCGTTAATAGTTGTCAAATTTGTACACTAGGACTCTGATAACAGCGATCTAAACAAGCAATTTTGAGCATTTTTTGAGGGTTCTAGTGCTTATAAAAATAATTTATCACCAAAAAGGAAAACATAGGGGCATAGAAATAGTTAATATTTATTATTCTGTAAAAAACCATTGCTCTAGGGTCATTAACCAAAAAGAAAACAGGCGAGAGCGTTTGTATGGAGAAAAGACCACTCACGTTTCCTCTTAAGACGAGGGTGTATAACCAGTGTGTTTCCAGTAATGACTTATGGCAAAGAGACATGTTCCTTAACTGCTGGCCTCTTAGAGAAGCTCAGAGTCACGCAACGAGCCAAGGAGAGAGCTTTGCTCGGAGTTTCTACGTGCGAAAAAATCCGAAATGATTAAATTCGCTGAAGAACCGGGGTCACCGACATAGCTCTCAGAATATGCAAGTTGAAGTGGCAATGGGCAGACCAAATCGCTCCAATCGAAGAAATGACAACCGATGGGAAAGAAAGGTTCTCGAGTGACGACTCTTTTAAAAATAACAAAAAGAGTCGCCACTCGAGAACATAACAATATTTCCGAAGTACTTCCAAGAAATACTGCTACTACTTTTATCATCATAAAGCACGGTTAAAGAGAGTTTATCTATACTAATATTTAATAAACTGGTCACTTTAAAATGATACACAAAAAAAAACCGAAACAAAATGGCACGTGCTAGCCTCGCTCACGCCGAGCAGCAAGTGGCGGCGGCGGCGGCGGCGTGCTATGGTGATGCGGCGGCGTGACGCCGGCGCGGCGCCCATATCTACTATGTAGTGATGTCATTGTATGTTCTTACGAATTTATTGACCTCTCATTTATTCAAACCCGTTCAGTAGTTTAGGCACTATGGTGGAACATACATACATGCATAGGTACATAGACTGCCAAAATAATTACCCTTCCTTTTGGCTTCGCCGTAGTCGGGTAAAAACAGTCTCTAAACATCTACAAAAAATTGACGGAAATCACGCTAATTCTACTAATATTATAAACGCGAAAGTTTGTAAGTATTTATGGATGTTTGTTACTCTTTCACGCAAAAAACTACTGGACGGATTTGGATAAAATTTGGTACACAGATAGTTTATAACCTAGTGTGGATTAACACATAAGATAGTTTTTATCCCGATTTTATCTTCTCGTGGGATATTTTTCGAATAATTGCAAACAAGTGATGCAATTAATAGGTTTGAATACTTACTCAATATTAATTATCAGATCGTAAAATTTTATTTTTGTGACAAATAAATGACGTAGAATTAATTACCTATCTGGCTAGAAAGGAGGTGACGCTACATGACGAGTAATAGAGCAGTATGAAAGAAAAAGAGACACTTCAGACACTGTACAGACGCCGAATAAATTAGGATAAGGGCACGAGAATCGTGATGATATCTACGCAAGGACCGGCCCAGAAATGATAACCTTTGTTCGGGGGAACTGCAATAATAATATGTTTAGCTCAAAACGCAGTTAGAATTTAAATAATTTTGGAATACTTTCCTTTTATATAAATTCAATAACAAAATAGTTTCCAACAGTGTAGATAACGCGCGTAATCAAATACTTATTCAATTCCTACCTACGTAAACAACAAATGATAAACCGAACCCCTCGACACAATGATACGAACCAAATCACATAAATGCACATATCTGGCACTAAATCCCGACCTTAAAAGCATCAGAACCAGAGATCAGTTCGTCAGATGCAGGCTCCGCCATTGCACATGTTATACCGCATCTTTTACGACCGTCGTAAGGGAGCTGTATCTTCTTGGCGTGTTCTGAGAAACGGGCCGCTGTGCACATGGGCAGTCATAAACCGGCGATTATCCGGCCCTGTTCCGAACTCCGTATTTATTGGCTATCTATGTACACTGCTCCTTAATCTTAGGTGTTATATTTGCAGTTTAGCGCTGGCCTTTGTTTGTTTAATTTATTTTGGCGCTGTTAGGTTGCGCGTCTTCACATACAAAGTGGACTTTGGGCTTCGATTAATTGTTAAATAAAATTTTGCTCATAGTCTGATATAAAAGGAGAATGAATAATTAGTTAGTTAAGAATCCTTAGTCATTAAGTACCTACTAATAAGGCTTTAAGTACTGCTTTCTTTACCTTTTACCAAATAATACTTTATTCAAGCTTTCACGGCTTGTAACAAGTGATATTTTGACGCTGCACTATTGCAAGCGCAATGATAGCAGGATGACAAAATAATCTTAATCTACATAAATAAAAAGAGAAGTCCTGACTGACTGACTCATCAACGCCCAGCCCAAACCCTTGGACCTAGAAAGCTGAAATTTTGCACAGAGGTTCCCTTTATAATGTAGACAAGGAATATGGAAGGATTTTTCGAAATTCAACCCCTAAGGGAGTTAAATAGGGGATGAAAGTTTGTATGGAAAATCGACATTTTCACGCGGGCGAAGCCGCTGGCAAAAGCTAGTCACCGATATTCACGAGTGATATACTGAAACTGACTATAAAAAAATAAAAAATAAACTTTATCGTTGCTAGGTAGACAGATAATTAAAAGTAAGCCACTATTTACGTGATTTTCCTAAGTAATCTCATGCAAACTGTTTCATTCCTCAATTCACCATATAGTTTTCCTACTACCTACCCCACGCTTGTGAAACAGGGTTGAAACTTCCTTCAATGCAATGTGTAGAGCAACCTCCTACACTTTACTGCGATCCTGGTAGCGCATGGTTTTCTAAGACCATGAAATGAAGGCCGAAGGAACGTTGTTTAAGGTCAAGGAGTCCTTGCATGTCACTATAGCAATGTAAGCTACGATATTTAGTTCAGAAATAGTACATTGTTCACCGAGAGGAGAAAGTGACCGATTACCGTCGAGGGTGTCGTTTAAAGCCCGGTGCCGTAGGCGAGGGCTTTAAAACACCCGAGATCGGGAATCGCACTTTCTCTCGAGTGATACATAGTGCTTTATACTACACCTACGAGGAAAATAAAAAACTAAATTTAAATTCAAATTCAAATTGAAAATGGCGCCAATGATGGCGTCTGCAATTTTCACATGTTCTTTTTTCAAATTGTTGCTAGCGGGAGAGAAAAGTGTATGAAAATCCATTCTCTCCCCGCATATTTGTTCGATATGCAATGACGTACTTTCTACCGTAAATTTGATAAAGTATCAAGGTAACTTTCCAAGCAGGTGTAGTATAATAGTAGATTGTATCATAAGGGAGCAAAATAATATTTTTACGGCGAGGGCGCTTTTTTGAATCCAGAGCGAAGTGAGGGATTCTAGAGTAGAATCCCGAACGTAGTGAGGGATTCTTTAGTAGAATCCTGAACGTAGCGAGGGATTCAAAGTACGTCGCCCGAGCCCAAAATATATTTTGCACCCGAGTGATACACTCGACTTTTCATCACCCTCTATGAGAAAATAAAAGGCGCCTCATATTTTATTGTAATATTATTATTTAATAAAAATAGAGTGACGACACGTTTAAATCCATCAGACATATTAATTACGAATATGTGTCTAGTTTTACGTCCTTATTAAGACAACACGTTACTAAACAACCTTCTACTCCATATTAAGAAATTGTCGTACCTTTAAATATTTCTCCCGGGATTTCGTAGGGATTAAGTTTTGTATGACGTTATTAGCTTCTATTTTTATTGTTTCAGGAGTTAATGCACTATCACTTTCAGAACTCGACGTAGAGCTCATTTTTTTTTGCACAAAATACAATAAAGTCCGTATCGATTATTAGAACAGGGAAGTAAATCGCGCGCTTTTGTTTTTTTTTTTTTTTTTTAATTTTGTTACCGCGTCTCCTCGCACCGTACAGCCAACACAATACAATTTGCGTTCAATTTCAATGAACGATTCATGTTCTAAATTCAAATCTCATTACTGCCCGCTAAAAAGTCTAATGGAGAAAAGAGCTACTTTGCTCGCACTTATAGAGGAACAAAACGACACTTTTCGAATTGAAGGGATGAAATAGTAGATTGTATCATAAGGGAGCAAAATAATATTTTTACGGCGAGGGCGCTTTTTTGAATCCAGAGCGAAGTGAGGGATTCTAGAGTAGAATCCCGAACGTAGTGAGGGATTCTTTAGTAGAATCCTGAACGTAGCGAGGGATTCAAAGTACGTCGCCCGAGCCCAAAATATATTTTGCACCCGAGTGATACACTCGACTTTTCATCACCCTCTATGAGAAAATAAAAGGCGCCTCATATTTTATTGTAATATTATTACTTAATAAAAATAGAGTGACGACACGTTTAAATCCATCAGACATATTAATTACGAATATGTGTCCAGTTTTACGTCCTTATTAAGACAACCAACCTACAAACAACCTTCTACTCCATATTAAGAAATTGTCGTACCTTTAAATATTTCTCCCGGGATTTCGTAGGGATTAAGTTTTTTATGACGTTATTAGCTTCTATTTTTATTGTTTCAGGTGTTAATGCACTATCACTTTCAGAACTCGACGTAGAGCTCATTTTTTTTTGCACAAAATACAATAAAGTCCGTACCGATTATTAGAACAGGGAAGTAAATCGCGCGCTTCTTTTGTTTTTTTTTTTTTTTAATTTAGTTACCGCGTCTCATCGCACCGTACAGCCAACAATACAATTTGCGTTCAATTTCAATGAACGATTCATGTTCTAAATTCAAATCTCATTACTGCCCGCTAAAAAGTCTAATGGAGAAAAGAGCTACTTTGCTCGCACTTATAGAGGAACAAAACGACACTTTTCGAATTGAAGGGATGAAAATAGTAGATTATACAACAAGTGAATAAAAAGGGAATTTAATTCGAGGTATGAAGTTGGATCCCGAGAGCAGCGAAGGATTCTAGAGTAGAATCACGAGCGTAGCGAGGGATTCTATACTCTAGAATCCTGAACGGAGCGAGGGATACAAGTACCTACCGAGATAAATTTTTTATTCACGTGTTGTGTACTCTACTTTTTACCATTGACTGTGAGAAAATAAATAGGAGCATGGTATTTATTTTCGGAGCTAAGCACTCTAGATTTCTTTGGCTTATTGCCCACGGATAGACGTTTTAAGTATGTCACTAACTTTGAGTATTTTGAAATATCAATGTTGTGTTTGATTCTCACTGTGGCTTTTATAATAGAATATATGGTCCAAAGTGTCGACGGCTTCTTAGTCTTGGTTAATTCATTGAAATAGTTAAGAAATATGCACTCAGAGAAGGAATTGGCGCCATTCATGGTTTTCCAGTCGCAGGACAAATTGTATGTTTTCAGGTACAACTCCCGAGATTTTGGCGGCAACAAATCATCTACTATAATATACTGCTGCTTTAGAACGAAATGATTCCGGAGTCAGTCTCTCATTTTCGTCATCGGAAGAACTCATTTTATTATAATTACTTATATGTTAATAGATTTTCCAATAACACAAAACAACCACAATAAAAGACAGAAAAGAACGTAACTAAATTGGCGGGATATTTAAAAAAAAAATTGAATGGAATAGCTCCATTCAGCCACCCAGTACGTACTTTCAGCAGCAGCGATTTTTTTGTATAGTACGCGCGGAACTAGTTGGCCGCGCCTTCGGCATGTTTTTGTTTTTTTATTTCAATAAATTGAACAATTATTGTTCACGATATCTCGAGATTGGTCATCACTGTCTAATTATAGTCTCCTATGCATTGCAAGCTGTAGGCAACCCGCCCCCTCCCTCACCCCTGTCGCCACCTTAGGCGCGGCCAACTAGATCCGCGCGCACTATACGTAATTCGTGTTTGTTCCTAATTCAAAATGTCTTTATTCACTCAGTGACTAAAAGAGCGTTTTATTCACTGTTATCGATGAATAAAATGCCCTTTTTCGAGTGGCAATGGTAAAAATGTATTTTTTTACTTTCTTATCTGTATGTACCTATTAAGTCCTCAAATCACCTTGAAGCTACTTTTTCCTTAGCGACCACACGCGAGGGCGTAAGTGGGGAAAATCCATGCTTCTTCATTTTAATGAATTAGGCATACGATTAAAAAAATACGCTAGATAAGTTACTCCGCGCTTAATGAGCACCAGACACACCACTTTCTAAGACATTAATTCATTTGATTGCCAAATAAGGCATTGTTTAAAATCCAGAGTGTGTTTAAGCTATTTTCATCTCAAATCTTAAAACTAAGCCTATCCGGTGATATCAGTACCAGGGACACATAAAACGGAGAGAGCTGTACCTATGGTTCGTCACGTCCCCGTCGCACGTCATTGCGAAACTATACCAGTTTATGTTTGCAGTCCGTGGTGGAACTGCTGGTCGAGAGAAATGCATCGATCAGTCAAACATTGGTACATTTGTTTTAGTTCTGCATTTTCCCGTTTGCACAGATAAGTTTGTTGAATTATAGGTCCATTGAATGTAGTTTTGACGTCAATCCGCGTACACATTTTGCACACAACAGCACATATACTCAATACATGGAGAGCGTAACCTCAGCCAGATTTAATGATACCCATCTGTGATGAATGAATTCTGATTAACTGATAATTTGATATTTTGAAAAATCAAGTTTAAATGTTTAAAAATAAAGTATCATTTTAGAATATTATTTGACTTAAAAAAAAAGTCAAATAATATTCTAAAATGATACTTTATTTTTAAACATTAAATAATACCTATACAAAATTCCGTTCGGTCTTTTGCCATCGTCGCGTGCCAAGCCATTTGGCTCTAAGACAGCTGGGACGCCGACGGTAACAAGAGCTCGTCGGATGATGTCGTTAATGTTCGCGTTTCGCGCAAAACGGCCCGCACTTCAACTGCAGGACAGGCCATGGTGTCCGAGGCTGCTGACAGCTTCACCACATTGACAGCGATGAGGAGAGCAGCATACGGCACCAAGACGTAAAGCAGCAGCGAGGCGAAAAATTGTGTCGGCAAATAACGTGCCAATGCTTTACGACGGCACACAGTGGTTCACTTTGTATGGGAGCGCGGAATATATTATTTTTTCTACTGAAATCAGGATTGGATAAATGTCTTTAAGATTTTCTAAGCACTTATGCACTTCACGATCACTCATAAATACAGTATTAGCCATTTCAGAATAGGAAATATTACAAGCGGCCATCACTAGTAAATAGTGTTATTTTGTCAAATAGATACTCTTTACTATATAAAAACTGATGGTACCCCTTGTATAAGTTATTATAAGACTTATTCCCGATAATAATTGCTAAACTACCCAGATTAACAGCTCATTTGTCATTTTTCTTAGAAAAGTATTCTCATTAGTTAATGTGACTATAGAGCCAGAGTTGCAGCTAGTTGCAGCTGGAATGTACATAATACCAATTCTAAGGCATTAACGCATCATTAGAAGCATGTGGCAAAGCTGCGGTCACCGGCGGAAAGAAGTTATGACCCTTTTAACATCGCGAAATGGTTTAAAAAAAGCAGTTCTATATAAAATTTCACAACAGTCAAAATATGGTTAATATTTTTATGGTAACTAGCAAAATATTTACTACATACTTGTGCATCCCAAAAAAAAATTGAACTGTAAAGTTATTACTTATAATTATATTTTATCAGTCCTCGAAACACGCGATGTTTTCGTTAAAAGTTTGTACGTTCTTACTCGGTCATCTTTGATAGTTTATTAATGTCTGAAAATAAATTATTTTTCGCACAATTTTTATCACATTCTGTTTATTAGGGTGTCTATTATGTGCTGCGTGACATATTACAAGTGTAATATACACTCTGAAAATTTGAGTTAATTCCGCTCTTGCACCACTGTGCGGCAGTGTGTGAAGCCAAAGACCCGACTCCCACTCACCCACAGCCAGCAGGCGCGCACGCTCAGCAGTAGTAGCAGATGTATTCAGGAGATTATTCTGAACTACCCTGCAGAGCGGCTCGTCCCACCGTCTCTGGGAAAATGGATGGTCGGGTTCTTCTGTATTCGGGCAAGCGATTTTCCAAGGGACTATAGCCTCGGAGAAACACGGCACATCAAAAATTTTGATATCTGAATCTATTGTGTTAAATTTTGAAGAGTCAGTTGTCTGTCGGTACCGTCAGCTAAATATAGTTCACATTTCGATTTAAATCTAGGGCAATGGAATGAAGTTCATTTTTTAAGAAATTTAGATCATCTAAAACAGTATCATATATCATCACCTCCCAAAGTTCCATCGTCAAGGTACCAAACTTTTTTAGAATTTAGTTGTCGAACAATTGGGTGAATAGCTAAACTGAAAATCACTGGCCCGAGGGGGTCAATTACATTACATTCAATTTACCTACCTTTTGAAATAGTTAATTGAGTTTGCATTAGACTTATCAGGAGCAAGTATGAAAATAGAACTGACAAAAGCAAGTTTCCTAAAATATATTTTGTAGTAAGTTTAAGTATTATATTCAAACAACCACAAGGAAATTCATGAACATTAGGCAGAGCGAAGGGGAGTGTCAGACTTCTACTGACTAAAAACCAAACCCATGTTCCTTCTTCACCCTTGTGTCGAAGCCGCGTTATCCTTTCGACAAGCCACAGCCCGACGGGGAAATACGATACCCTTTGGTAAGACTGGTTGTCAGACTTTCAGGTCACTGACCCCCTGTATCTACAAATGGCAGACGGGACCAACAGCTTAATTATAGTCCTACTATGGCGTTTCAATGTCACTACAGTGGCAAGTCAATGACCATACATAATTTGTAGAATACCAAATGTCAATGACTATTCTATTGAGACACTGCTTACACACTATCGACATACTTTCATAAATTGATTATTTTATAGAATTGAGTTAGGTATTATTTAGCCACGAGATCCTCATCCTAAGGCATCATCATCATCAATGTTCCCACTGCTGGGACTCAGGCCTCCTCTTTAGGAGAGGCGACTAACCAAACAAATTACTAAAACATGGCTGGGCCATTACTAATTCCCCCATATCATTGTCGACTAGTAACGCAATTAACTTCATTATGATGCCAACCGAACACATAACCTCCTTTTCTAAAAGTCGGTAAAGAAACATCGGCGTCTTTAGTAATATGATCAGTAGGTAATCAGTACTCACTCAACGCCGTCACAGCCGCCTTGATAACTGAACCTACATACTTTAAACTTGAGCTTTCAATCAGCATGAGAATATTACTTCGAGTACTTCGGTGTCAACTGTTCAAGTATATATTAAGTGAAATAAGAACTTATCGTTATCGTTAAAACTCATATCATTACTCTAAGAACGATTTATTATTCGATATTTTAAAAGCCAATTAGATTTAAAATGACATAATATAGTAAATATTTTCTAAGACACTCTAAATTAAAAGTCTATACGTTCAAATTTCAGTTTAAAATTACTAATAAACTGAAGTAATACTTATCATTGCTAAACAACTAATTCAGCCTCAGGTTCAAGAAAGAAGAATGTCTCCAAAAATTAAAATAGCGTGTTATCTATTATAATCAAGAATATTATTACCTACCTCGAATATCATGTTTCTTTTTACTCTAATAATAACTGATCGAATAGTAGGTATAAAAAAGTTGCACTAATTCCAAAGCGTGGCCTCATTCATCAAAAAAACCCGACTGAAAAAACTGAAAAGCCAAAAAACAAGCAAATTTTAAATTAAACAAAACTTGGAAGCAGGCGGGGCATTTCATAATTTAATATTCAAATGAACCCCGCCTTTTTTGGTTTTTTAACTACTTTTTTTATTTCCAACTTTTTAGTTCTTTTGTGTATGTTCTTTCGTTGGTCGCGTAAAATTCTTCGCAGATGATTTAACTTTTGTGCTTGTTTATAGGATTTGCCACTTTGAATTTTTTTAAACATATAAGTGTTATATTATTTTTGTAATCTCCTTTTACCTCCTTGAAACCCTTTATTTTGATACCCTACTCAATGGTATTGGAAAACAAAATTTTTTTGAACTCCGCGATTTGACCCCCAAAATAAGTTTTTTTAATTTTAATGTAGCCTATAGCACTCGCGCCATTAAGACGAATCTAGCGACGTATATTTCATTCAAATCCCTTCATCCGTTTAGGAGTTATGAGGGAACAAAGAAACGGACATACATACATAGTACGTCAAACACATAACCCTCCGTTTGGGCTTCGCCGCAGTCGGGTAAAAACTGAAAGAAGGACATTTTTTATAAGCACAATAATATGACAGTTTTTGGCCGACTGCGGCGAATCCCAAAACGTGTAAATGTAACTCATATTAATTTAGGCAATATGTGATCAAAAAACATTGAGTACTACAAACTAAATTAATGTAAGGTGAACGGCACATCGCCTTTTCGACAAAGCTTCTGCAGAAACGTGTCGTCCTGGTAGCTTTTCCGCGAAAACGGATCAATACATTGCATTGGGATGGGTACAGGGCGGGGCAGTACACAGCGCCACCCTTAGTTTCGTCTGCACTATTGATTCGGAGCTTCGAGATGGGATTCCGGTACCAGGAGACTAGCGATATGGGAGATGGATGGGAGCTTTCGTTCCGAGCGTCATCAGTGTACGGTTGTTATTTGTGGAGAAGGGGGTGCAACCACCACTGTGGAGGAAGGTGAAAATGTGGGCTGCACACAGACGCAAGTTAGATTTTCATTCAAACAGAGTATAGTTATTATTGAATGAATACGTAAAAATAGTTTCCATGAAAGCCGATCAATGAGAACGACTTAGTGGCAGTTCAAACAATGACAACTAAAATGTTAGATGAGGTAGGATGGTAGGTATGCAATAGACTGAATAATTTAAACCAACTTTTGGAGGTTATTGTATAAGAAACATTTAAAGTGTTATTGGGCCTTCCCATCAGTAATTTCTCAATTTCAGCCTCATAGTCTGTGCCTCATTGTGCCACATGGGATTTAAAGCAAAACGGGCAAAATGTGGGAGATTACCGGCGTGATGAGTTTTGTGTCCTTCCTTCCCTGATCTAACTGTACTTAGTCATGATTGCCCATTGAAAGCTCCCATACTTCTCTGATCTAACTGTACTTAGTCATTATTGCCCATTGATAGCTTCCATACTTCCCTGATCTAACTGTACTTAGTCATGATTGTCCATTGAACGCTTCCATACTTCCCTGATCTAACTGTACTTAGTCATGATTGCCCATAGAAAGCTTCCATACTTCCCTGATCTAACTGTACTTAGTCATGATTGCCCATTGAAAGCTTCCATACTTCCCTGATCTAACTGTACTTAGTCATGATTGCCTATTGAAAGCTTCCATACTTCCCTGATGTAACTGATCTCAGTCATGATTGCCCATTGAAAGCTTCCATACTTCAGTGCCGTATGTATGCTATCGACTATTGATTTCGATTTAACAGCTTTGTTATTAACGAGCAACCCGGCTTCGCACGGGGTCATGTATCTACCAACCATGTTGGGGTCGGTTTTTAACCGGATGCAGCTGAATACCAGTATTTTACATTGGAGCGACTGCCTATCTGACCTCCACAACCCAGTTAGTACTGGGTAAGACTGGTTGTCACATTTCCGGGTCACTGACTACCTGGAACGATTGCCAATTGTCTATATATGACAACCGGGACCAACCGCTTAACGTGCTTTCCATGGCACGGAGGAAACTCGATATGTAATGGGTGGTCATCCATCCGCCGACCAACCTAGGCAAGCGCGGCTTAACCGATCGACCCGAGTAGCGGTTTTTAACGGATGCAAATTACTAACAACAGCAGCGCCTATCGGGTCTAAAACTATTATACCTTTCATATCGGTTATATGGTATTGGAGATTGGAATAATTATGTGCGAACTTGTGACATATAATTTTTGCATATTGAAATTACTTTTTATTTTGAGATTACTTGTTATGTGTGTCTTGTTATGTCGTAAAGAACAAAAAACATACAAGGAGGAGGAGTTACAAATATTCGCGCGTTCGGCGACTGGGACGAGTATATCGACCATTCCCGGCGGGCCTCAGCATCACAAGATTATTTAAACTTTACATGTAGTTCATCATTTCTGATAATCTCCAAATTGACAACCAATGTCTTTCAGTTATTGACCAATGACTTCAACCAATGTCACAGAACTTTAACGCGGCGGTTAATAATCAATAAAACCCTTATAATAGTAACAATCTAATAATTAAAACATTGAATTAATTACAGAAAGGTTCGCGGCAACATACACAATATGCAAGACATGCTGTCATAATAGATTATTTACCACCACCTACTTAAATTTTGTAATTTTTTAATTTTTTGTTCATCCTATAACTTATAATTATGTGTACACCACACATAATTATAAGTTATAGGTTGAACAAAAAATTAAAAAATTAGTTGGTTATAAATAAATAAATAAAAATGTTGGCGAAATGAGGCATGCGTAAAGGAAAAATAAGGTTAGGTAAAGGTATTAGGTGGCAAGCCCATGGTCATCAACCCATATCAATTTTCTCAACCTGGGAATTGCACCCAAGAACATATGCACAGCAGTTGCAATTGCGAAGACTAGACCAACGTGAGAACAAAATGTTCTACATCCTTACATAGTATAAAACAGAGTCGCTATTTTTGTCTGTTTGTCTGTATGCTTAAATCTTTAAAACTACGCAACGGATTTTGATGCGGTTTTTTTAAATAGATAGAGTGATTCAAGAGGAAGGTTTTAGTATATAATTTGAACGACATCCCCGCTGGTGAAGCCGCGGGCATCAGCTAGTAATCAATGTAGAAAGAAAGAAAGAAAATTGTGTTTATTTTGCAAAAAATCCATAAAAAGAACAAAACAAATTCAAAATAATTAAAGCTACATAAGCCAAAAGGGCCTCAGCTCAGCATAATGCCTGATGGCAACACAAGGTGCACCACCTGACGCTGCCCACGAGCTGCTGCAGCACGAGCACGCTCGAAAAAATACTCACAAATAAACTGCGAAACTACACGACGTATGTACAATAAGCAAAAACAAAATTATTAAAATAAAAACATTCGGTTATACCGAAGTTATGAATCCCGACATAAGTTACAAAAGGGTGTGAGAAGGTGCTTCAGGATGCAACCAACCAGGTACTAGCTACTGACGGCACGATTTAAAAAAAAAACAGATTTTGGCAATTCAAAATTTCACACAGTGATAAATCGCAAACTAAAACAAAGCAATCAGCATTTTTCCTGGGTTATCCTAGACATCACTGACACTTGTAATAGGAAAACTTCTTTTGAAAACGAGGATTTCCCTATAGTTTAATTTAAGTTATAGTAGGTATTACTTCATAATTACTTTGGATATTCATTTTAAGGTTGTTTATATGTAGTATTTTGCGGATTCTATAACAAAGTAATGAGGGTACTTTAAGCTTCCGTAATTGTTCGCACTTTAAGCTTGCAGTTTATGTTAGACTAGCTGATGCCCGCGGCTTCACCCGCGTGGATGTCGTTCAAATTATATACTAAAACCTTCCTCTTGAATCACTCTATCTATTAAAAAAACCGCATCAAAATCCGTTGCGTAGTTTTAAAGATTTAAGCATACAGACAAACAGACAAAAATAGCGACTTTGTTTTATACTATGTAAGGAGGAAGTGGCAAGTAAGTATCCTGAGTACCTAATAATTATGAGTTGACGAAAACACACACAGATTTGGTAACACTAAAAGTTTGTTTGAAGTACCGATCACAACTAACTTAGAGTAGGATGGATATAAAACAATGTCTCACGGGCTGTGAGACAATCGAGGTAGTGCCGGACTCGAACTAAACTCCTGCCCACCGAAGTCCCTCTGACCTGAGAGACTTTATTCGCTACTTGTTTCCATTTACTGTGTTGTAGGCTGGAGAGATACCACACTCAAATGGTCGGTGTTACTTTTGTTTCACTTATATTATTCTGTATTTGTGTAATAGTAGATAGAACTCAGTAAGTAACACTTTGAACGAGGAAGCAATGAAACTTTTATCAATCATGCTCAGAACCAGGAGGAAGGAGCTTTAACGTTTCTGTGCTAAGTAGGCCTAAGGACTTAGTTCTTATATATCTATACTAGCTTTTGCCAGCGGCTTCGCCTGCGTGAAAATGACGATTTTCCATACAAACTTTCATCCCCTATTTAACTTCCTTAGGGGTTGAATTTCGAAAAATCCTTCCTTATTCCTTGTCTACATTATAAAGGGAACCTATGTGCAAAATTTCAGCTTTCTAGGTCCAAGGGTTTGGGCTGGGCGTTGATAAGTTAGTCAGTCAGTCAGTCAGGCAGGACTTCTCTTTTTATTTATATACAATCGGTTTTCCTATGCGCGCTCGTCTACAGTTCGACCAACTTATCTGTGCATGCGGGAAAACACGGAATTAAAATAAATGTACTAATTTATTTGACGTAGCGATGCATTTTTTCTTTACCAGTGGCGCCACCATGAAATTCGCAACTTTATGAACAAGTGTGTTGAAAAGTAAGTTATAATGTATATGTATGTATGTATAGATAGATAGATAAATAATGTAGACAAGGAATAAGGAAGGATTTTTCGAAATTTAACCCTTGAGGGAGTGTAATAGGGGATGAAAGTTTGTATGGAAAATCGTCATTCGCGGGCGAAGCCGCTGGCAATACCTTAACAAAGATGTAGAGATATTTTTGCAAAACAGAACTTTTCTTCATCTAGCAACATAAAAATAAGATAAAGATACGTCTTAAAACGACAGGTAGACAACTCTATTACGTTGTAAGAAGAAAATAAAATACCGCGGCACGTGAGTTCCCACACACCAAGAAAAATGGTGGCAGTTCTCAGACAAAGTGGTAAGTATACCTAAGCTTGTTGTGATCGAAAAAACATATCTGTAACTTTCAACTACCAACTTTATGAATGAATTAGCTTCGCATGGTTCAGTTAACACTCGAAAACACTTGAGACTCTGCCATAGCCCAGAACTAAGGCTATCAACACCCCCTTAAGAGCGTATGGTACCTCAAACGCGAGTTTTATAATGCGTAAAAGTATATGATTTACTGCAGTAATCAACATCAGAAAAATATATGATATTCTTCAGGATATATGCTAGTGCCATAGTGTTGTGAAAACATAATACAACTAACTTTGCTCGATAGAAAAAAATCGCGAAGATACCTCTAAAAATTTCTTTTAACGAGTAAAAACCATACTAAAATACATGTCATCGTTCTGATTTTTTTGCCAAATAATTCTACAAGCAACAAACTAAAGTCATAGTGTTTTACTTTTTTAGTCCAATCAATAGTTTTTTTGTAAATCGCAAAATACCACTAATTTCGCACTATTCGGCCGCAGCGAAAGACGTAACAACCGCTTTGTTGTGCAAGCTGATTAGAACTTTATTCTAACAGTATTACAAGCGAAGTTTGAACCACCACAAATAGGGTTGCTAATCTGAGGTACCATACGCTCTTAAGTGCCCTGTACGTCGTAAGGATGCCTGATTCAGTGTGTGATAAAAGAATTCCACGCATGGGTGATGGGATCCCCCACCTATCTCACCGCCGGCAATTTTGGCTATGTATGTTTAACCTCCTTTGTTAATTATAGACGAAGTTCTTTCTTTTTTAAGCCAAAAGAAAGGGTAATGATTGGTTGTGTTTAAGTTAAGTCAAATTTAATGTTATTTCATGAAACAAATTGCTCCCGCTTTTGCAGACAAGCATATTGCCTCGCGAGCGCGAATCTCGACTCCGTGACTGCAACTAAGAAATTCTCGATAGTAAAATAATTGTAGTTACTCTAAGAAAAGAAAGTAACTTATTTAGTCCCGAAACGGGAGTTAAATGGCTAGTGGCTGGCTAGGGAATCCATTCAAGTTCTTGAAACCCACCTTTAACTTTTTGTGCGATCATTGGTTGCTGAGATATCGATAAAAAAGACAAAAGGATCCTTTTCCTTTTGAAGACCGATATCTCTGCGAAAAGTGGACGTATCAAAGTCTATAAAAAAAGAAATTAAATGAACAAAGTATCCCATTTTCCACGCCCCTAGGATCCGCCCTTTTTTATACTGGTTTTTAGGGTTCCGTAGTCAACTAGGAACCCTTACAGTTTCGCCATGTCTGTTTGTCCGTCCTCGCTTAATCTCTGTGACCGTTTGCACTAGAAAGCTGAAAATTGGTACCAATATGTGTATCAATCACGCCGACAAAGTGGTAAAATAAAAATTGGAAAAAAATGTTTTATTAGGGTAGCCCCCCTATATGTAAAGTGGGAAGTGATTTTTTTTTAAATTTAAAACCTAACGTGTGATATATTGTTGGAAAGGTATTTAAAAATGAATAGGGGTTTACCAAAATCATTTTTTGATAATGTCAATAATTTCGGAAATAATCGCTCCAAAAGTAAAAAACAATGTGTCCCCCCCCTCTAACTTTTGAACCATAAGTTTAGAAAATATGAAAAAAATCTGAAAAGTAGAACTTTATAAGGACTTTCTAGGAAAATCATTTTGAACTTGGATGGAAACAGTTTTTGTACAAAAAAGACAAAAAGTTGTACAAAATAATTTATGGACTAAGTTTGTAGTATATAATCGTAGGTATATTATGATATTATGCAAGCATTTTTTTTAACTTCGTTTACATATTTTATTATCCTGAACGTATCTTTTTTCAAACAAAAAAAGAATTATTACTACGGAACCCTACACTGAGCGTGGCCCGACCGACACGCTCCTGGCCGGTTTTTTTTACTCTATCTTTTTTTCTTCTTTCTTTATCTTGTGGTTAGTGTCTAACCTGGTGTCAGAATGTTTGGGCCACCCATCTGCCTCTGTCCTGGCTTTACTTGCCGCCAAGAAATATTTCTCAAGCATGGTTTCCTCACGCTATTTACCTTCAGCGATGCAAGTGATAATTATTATACAATAAGCACAATTTTACTGTATGAACATCACTACATACATAGGTAGTATAAAACAAAGTCGCTTTCTCTGGCCCTATGTCCCTATGTATGCTTAAATCTTTAAAACTACGCAACGGATTTTGATGCGGTTTTTTTTTAATAGATAGAGTGATTCAATAGGAAGGTTTTAATACCTTTTTTGCACCCGTGCGAAGCCGGGGCGGGTCACTAGTATTTAATAACATACTAAGTTAGCAACTTTGTAAAACTTAAAGAGCTTTTTTGTTGGTATTCCAAACTGTCAACTACAGAATTCGTTTTCCAATTTTTATACAAATTCAGAATTACTTAAACTTATCTAGAATCAGATTCTAGATAGTTAGTTCCGTTAGTTCAGTTACGTTTTAATCAATAGGTAACATATTTTAAGTAGATAGTATGTATTTTTAATTTTATTATAATAAATGTTTGGGTGACTGCTGAGATGACGAGTAATAGGCAGTGAAGTATGGAAAAAAAATACATACACACGAACATAGAACCTCCTCCTTTTTTGAAGTCGGTTAAAAAGAAAACAATCATGTTGCGTCGACCCCAAATAAATGAGTATAAAGGCAGGACTATGATGATTTTCTGTAGACATTTTATTTATTAAGTTGCAAGTCGGACGAGTTGTCGAATCGAAAAGAAGAAAAAAGAACTTGCAAGTTAGGATTTTCTGTAAGACGTGAAGTTCGCATCTTGTATCTAAGAATACCTTTCAAAGAAGCCAACTAGAAATTAATATTGAATCCAAAAATATGATTTTGACTCACGTCCACGGGACACGGATATGTATTAATTTACAGGGTGTAAACGGTACCTTTAGGTTAAAGTTTCAATCAAGCAATTACTTATGTACTGTGCAAAAAATATTGCTGGAAAAAAACATGTGTTCTAGTTATAATATTCATTTAACACTTTTAAAAGTATGAAAAAGTTGAACCTTTGATATCTCAACGACGACGGAAAGAACAATGTACGAGTATCTTCCGTAACGAAATCGTACAGCACCAGTTTTACAAGTTATGTTTACTTAACGGCAAACTATTCCTCCTTGCCTAGAGTTATGCTTAAACCCTAATAGACATAAAGAAACAGCCCATGTTACCAGGCCAAGAGGCACGTCAGGTCTTATGGAAATAGTAAATGATGTTAAACTCACCATGTTCATTTGCCACAGCATACTGGTAGTTGGGGATGAGGTCGGGCAGATCGTGGTGCGGCGGTGGCGAGGTTGGCGGCGGCCGGTAGCCCGCGTCCACTCCGCCGTACGCCAGCGGCCACTCGCGCTCGTTGATGGCGCCGTACGCGCAGTACTCGCCTCCATACGCCAGCTGCTGGCCCGAACTCGCGTGCGAGTACGCGCACGCGCCGTAGTCTATGCCACCGCCACCGCCGGCGCCCGCGCCGCTGCCGCCCGCCAGCTCGTAGCCCGTCGGCTGCGACGGCGGCAGCGACGGCACTCCACCGCCACACAGATAACTCCCGCTCCCGAACTGAGGCTTCAACGCTTGACACTTCCGACGGAAACCGCGCGGTCTTCTTCTAAACGAACCTTCCTCGAACATGAACTCAGATGAGGGATCGATCGTCCAGTAGTGGCCCTTGCCTGGCCTGCCCAGCCCCTTCGGTAACTTCACGAAACATTCGTTTAAACTTAAATTATGGCGGACCGAGTTCTTCCAGCCCTGATAGGAGCTGCGGAAGAACGGGAACTGTTGTTGGAGGAACGCGTATATCTCGCTGAGGGTCAGCCTTTTGTTGGGTGAATGTCGTATGGCCATGACTATGAGGGCGATGTAGGAAAAGGGTGGTTTTTCTTGTCTCCGGGTGGCGGGCGCGCGGCGCGCCGCCTCCTCCGTGGTTTGGTCCTCGGTCTTCATGCGTGCACGTGCGTGTGCGCCGGGTCGCGTGCGAGCTCGCAGTGCGCGCGCGCCGCCTCATTGCGCCGCGCGCCGCCCACACCCGCCCCACCACACCACTCCCACGTCCGCCTCTATACTCGAGCTTATTGGCAAACCGATACTCGCTCAAGCGCGAACACTGAAAACTTACTGAAAACTAAAAGGCATAAACGGTATAGGTACGCGGTTTACGTATAAAATTTCCTCAATGAAATTTCTCAGAGCAAAAGTATCCCTATAAAGTTTAAAAGTTATAGGTACTTCTTCGTAATATTTCTTCGTAAATCTTCGCTGTATTGCGAAACTAGTTGCTGACAGTTTATATCTAAGTTGCCAAGTGTAGGGAATCGTAGGCATATAGAACGGAGTGATGGAGAGTTTGAGACTGGAAGTAGGTAAAGTTTCTGCTCGACTCCCCTCAGGATGTATGGACATGTACGAGAGTGCGGTCATTGCACTGGCGGATCCCCGTCTGTATCATCCACAAACTCATACAAACATCCAAACAGCGGAAAACCCGCTTAGACAATAATATTTACCCGTCGCAAGGACGCCTGTCGAACGCCCGCTCTTGACCTAGCACAATTAAACCAAACATTTTACTAGAACTATAAAACAGTTATACGACGTACACCAAATATTTACCATAAAGCGTAAACCAAAAGTTTTGCATTAAACTTGCCGGATTTATTTACTCGCACACGTGTAAACTAAAGAGCGCAATCGAAACCAAGCTTTATTCGAACATCATACGATTTATTTTAGAAACTAGAAATTCAGGAATGAATGGCGTTTGGCAGTTCTTCCCACCATTTGAAGAGAATGAAGAGGAAGACATTGTAAGTAGCTTTATTAAACAAACTTCAACTTTATCGCTAACGTTTTTTTATTGATAAAAGAAATCTATTGCGTAATACCTATAACGATAAGGATACTATTTGCTTAGACTCCTTAGAGGAAGTAACGCCATGATGCGCGAATATTTGAAGCGTAGTAGTAGGCTGAAGTTTTGTTATAACTTTGATAAACTAGAATGAATAACACAACAAGCTCCGAAGGGATAAATTAAATACCTACTAAATGATTTCAGAAATCATCGAGTAAAGATCAACAATCTTTCAGGATCTTATGTACGATTTTTACCTTTTTACCTTTAGGCCGCTAAATATTTACTGAAGTGACGTAACAAGAATGTCGTGATAAATAAATAAATCATTATTATCGAACGGTGCTATAAATACGTGGTGGCATCACAGCACCGGGCACGGATGCGCAGGCGCCGCGGGTTGCTGATCTCTCCTATAAACAAGCACTGCCACTGTAGTAAACATTAATACTACCATTGTAATTTTTATTTATGTTTCGTTAGTTACGACTGTTACGACTACGATTAAACTTAAAATATTTTCAGCAGACAAGGGGTCAAGTTTAGTCCTTCTTTAACACTTAGGTATTGTAGATACAACAATGCATAATATAAACAAAAAAGCTCAAACAAAAAATCCCATACCACCATTCTAAGAAGCTTGATATTTCAGCAGACAACATAAATACCTACCTACCCATTACAAAAATAGTCGATCAGGTGCGGCGTAGATGACAAACCTACCGCACGTACAAAGTTGCTCACTATTTCAAAGCTACTTTTCTCTTTCCAACGCAGTGTTTTCAGATAATACGGAGTTAAAAGGAAGATGCGCTCCGACACGGCCGGCTAAGCCCCGCCCACAAGATGGCGCGGGCGCTCGGAGCGGCGCGCGCGCAGCCGGCGGAGCATTGCCTGATCTTGAACCCTCCATTCATCACCTTTTACGATCTAGTCATGTTTGCTTTGAGGTTTTTACGGTTTCGCCTTAATTTTTGGTGTGCAATTAGACATTTTATTGCTGAAGTTTAATTGATTTTCCAACCATTATTACAGACCGAAAAATTCGAGAAATCACATCCAGAGCGACATGTAACGATTTATTAGACATGTTACACATGTCATGTTGCTATAGTAAACGTCGGCGTTTATTAGATTACTATGTAACGTAAGCCCGGCGCATACGCAAAGGTACTATTAAGATAAGCACATCCTCGGCTGAGCGAGTAACCGTGGCCTCTAAGAATGTATGGGTACTTTACCTTTGTCAGCTCTGTGACTCATTGCGAACCAAGTGCGAACTAAGATAAAGACCTTCATTTAGATAATGACAATAACAATGTGACCTTAAGACCTTAATAAGTGATTGAGACTTTGTAACTTTAATTAGTAGGTACATTCGAGGAATAGGAAGGTAAAATATAAGGTGAACCTTATATTTTAACCGAATGTACCTTTCGAATGTACCTACTAATTAAAGTTACAAAGTTTAGTTATAAAACTTATAAATAAGCACCACTAGATTAAAGAATAAGTCATAATTTTAAATTAATTTTACTCCAAAAAGTTTTCTTTCAATAATACATTCCGTAGCTACTCGTAGCCCCACACGTAGCCCGTGCTACGAAACCCGTAGCTGCGTAGACCTTACTTTTTAGGGTTTCGTAAACTTTCGTAGTCAACAAGGAACCCTTTTAAAAGATTTAGATTTTATAAGATCGCGAGTTTGTTGCAATACTTTTTTGATTATTTATTTATTTATTTACTTATTTATTATGTACACACAAAATACAAAAAAAGGAAAATACATAAAAAGAATAGAAGAGCACAAAGGTACTGCTTATTTCATAAGAAATCTCTTCCAGCAGACCTGCGAGAGGAAAGTTAAATTAGAAATATAGACACAGTGTGTAGCAAAGACAAACAGGAAAATTATGGAATTAGTTTGTGAAGTATTACGCTTTAAACTTTAAAGTGCTTTTTTTTATTCAAGTTTTGGTAAACTCAAGTGTGGCCAGTTCTACAAGCTAAACGCTTATGTTAGTTATGTTAGGGTAGGTACTTATTTGTGAAAAAAATCATGGTAGTAGTACTTATAACAAAATTACAAGGAAAACATTCACAGCTAAGTAGGACTTACAAGTTTACGAGTAATAGTCAACCAACTTATAAAATGTAACTTGTATAAAATATTTGTGTGAAATGCACAGGTTCTGAAAACTGCAAAGGAGAATGACCACGACAATATGGACCACGGTACAGAGTTGCGTCAATTCCAAAGTTGTTTTAGATGGTTTATAAATTAACCAAATAACCATCTACAATTGCCATTTTGGAATCAAAACCCGCATTTCCAAGTTTTTTTAGAAAACGTAACTTAACCTCAAAATAGAAATACCCGTCGTTTAAAGAGGTAGGTTTATAGGTAGTAGTTTGAAGAGCAGATTAATTAGCATATCTGATGGGATTATGGGATAGAGACTTAAATAAATCAGTACCTTGCCTTTATATTTCCTGTTCCCCAACACAAAAAAAACTGTAATATTTAAATCGCAATGAGCAAACTTAGCATGCACCACGCGCAATTGACATTGGACTTTTTGACAATGACAATTCAATTTGAGACACCAACACCAATGTTGCCACTTTAGATTTTAAATGAAAATCGATTACTCGAATAAATACATTTGACACATAATTATTTCAAATGACTGATTTAGTTCTATAATCATTAATTTTTTTAAGGTTCGATTTATATCAAACCGAAGCAAGATAATTAAAAAAAAAGACGGGTTGCACTCCGGGAGTGCCGGCAGAAGTGAAAACTTGATTATTAACGTTGAGCATGTTTGATATTTTGGAATGGTTAGGGAATAATTTTGCACCAATTGCTTTAACAGTATAAAAGTACTATCATTTATGTGGTAGAATACAATATTGATTTATTGCGCTATCGTACACAAACATGACAATTTATATTACATTAAAAATTTAACACTTTAAAACTATTACAATTATTTTACATTAAAAAGTTTATCTCTACGAAAAATCAACTTTCATCCATAATTTCAACGACTTTTTCACCATCATCATTACCAGAACTATCATCGCCAATCTCTAAAACTGATACGATAGGTTTATGGTAGCTGAAGTAAGAAACGAACAGTTTTGATTCGAACCTATTTAAATGTCTAATAAAGACCGCATCAATAGTAGTTTTGTATTTCGTTGTGCTAAGATTGCGATCATTCGACATAGTTAAACCAAATTCATTATTTAAAAATTCAATTATTCCGCCATAACTATTATGCTAACCCATTTATTTTGTCTTTCCCTGTCCTCCGATCGGAACTCCGATTGGTAGGAGGAGCGGGAATATTTTTTCCCATGCCTCCGATTAAGCATCATAAAAACATTGTACAGTCTAGTTCAAAATAAATTATTTTTGTATTTTATTGACTGTACAGTCGACATCGTTAACGTTCAGGGTCAAAATGTCCAACTCCCACACGACTAGTCTAAGATCGATAGTTTCCGAGATATAGCCGTTTCAATTTTGACAGCTGTCATCCGAAATGTAGATCTCATTGAGATCTATCACTTGTCCCTACACACAACTAGTCTAAGGTCGATAGTTTCCGAGATATAGCTGTTTCAATTTTGACAGCTGTCATCCGAAATGTAGATCTCATTGAGACCTATCACTTGTCCCTACACACAACTAGTCTAAGGTCGATAGTTTCCGAGATATAGCCGTTTCAATTTTGACAGCTGTCATCTGAAATGTAGATCTCATTGAGACCTATCACTTGTCCCTACACACAACTAGTCTAAGGTCGATAGTTTCCGAGATATAGCCGTTTCAATTTTGACAGCTGTCATCCGAAATGTAGATCTCATTGAGACCTATCACTTGTCCCTACACACAACTAGTCTTAGGTCGATAGTTTCCGAGATATAGCCGTTTCAATTTTGACAGCTGTCATCCGAAATGTAGATCTCATTGAGACCTATCACTTGTCCCTACACACAACTAGTCTAAGGTCGATAGTTTCCGAGATATAGCTGTTTCAATTTTGACAGCTGTCATCCGAAATGTAGATCTCATTGAGACCTATCACTTGTCCCTACACACAACTAGTCTAAGGTCGATAGTTTCCGAGATATAGCCGTTTCAATTTTGACAGCTGTCATCTGAAATGTAGATCTCATTGAGACCTATCACTTGTCCCTACACACAACTAGTCTAAGGTCGATAGTTTCCGATATAAAGCCGTTTCAATTTTGACAGCTGTCATCCGAAATGTAGATCTCATTGAGACCTATCAATTGTCCCTACACACAACTAGTCTAAGGTCGATAGTTTCCGAGATATAGCTGTTTCAATTTTGACAGCTGTCATCATTATTATTATGTCCTTTATTCATTTTCATCCATATTTTTTACATTTTTAAATATTTAATACAGAACTTATAAAAAAACATTTAAAAATATAAAAAATAGTTGTCCACCGGTGACGGGAGCAGGGTCCAAGCTACCGGTGGTTAGGGCTCCAGAGAGAGGAACCTCCTCACAATACGAGCCGTATCAAGGAGTACTGCCTTCTGAATCAGGCTCTTGATCCAACCGCCAAGCGAGAGTTTGGACAGGTGGTCGTCCATACTCTTGGCTATAAGGCCATTGGCCGTTACTACTATCGGCACAATGATAGCCGAGCCCACATGCCACATATCGACAACCTCGTGTGCTAAATCCAGATATTTAATTTGTTTCTCTTTCTCAGCTTTCACGAGGTTCTCGTCATGCGGAATGGTAACATCGATTATCATTGCGCGGCGCGCTGATCGGTCTATCACCACTATATCAGGCTTATTGGCAACAATAGTCCTGTCAGTGATGATAGACTGATCCCAGTACAACGTTACATGGTCTTTTTCGAGAACTGGGTCGGGCACATACTTGTAGTACGGTACCTCTGACTCCACAAGTTTATATTTCAAGGCAAGTTGCTGGTGAATAATCCTGGCTACTTGATTGTGCCTGTGCAAGTACTCGCCGTTAGCTAGACGAGAACAACCAGAAATAATATGTCTGATGGACTCTCCCGGACGATGGCATGCCCGACACACGTCAACCGTCCCATCCTTCATAATATACTTCCGGTAGTTGTTCGTCAACATAACTTCGTCCATAATTGCACAGACAAAACCTTCAGTTTCCCCAAAGAGGTCGCCGAAACGTAGCCAAGACACGGACGCTAGAAAATCTACATCGGGCCCATGAAGAGCCCGGTAGAAACGCCCGTGAAGCTCCTTGCTTTGCCATACTTCCTTGCGGTCATCAGCAGTAAGCACCACAGGTTTGCGCCAGTTCTCGTTAGCCATGGACAGTGGGGTGAGTCCCTTGTCCACTGCGACCACATCTCGGTGCATACCCACATCGGCATTATTATTATTAATTATTATTATTATTAATTATTATTATTATTATTAATTATATTATTATTATTAATAATTTTATTATTATTATTATTAATTATATTATTATTAATAATAATTATTATTATTATTAAGCGCCCTGCGCTGCCTAAACGAAACAGTAGGCCCAGGCATACATTTTCGCCGCGCCGTAGAGAGGGGATAGCTGTCTACTCTCCATCCGTCTTACGCTTTTTCGATCAGGGTCACGTGGTCACGTGTCCTGACGAATTTTCGATCAGGGTCACGTGGTCACGTATCCTGACGCGAGTTTAAGATTTTATACCCATCACAGAACAATTTCCCAAAGTGCTCAACGCCGCTAAAGAAGTTTTCACTTCAAAAAATCAATGCAATCATTCATATGTATCGTTACATATGAATGACAAAGTGAAATTGCTATAAAAAGTTTTGAAAGCAAAATAATACGACTACTGTGTGTGTGACATACTAATTATTTCACACCACAGTAGTATCATCTCGCTTTATTATTTATTAAATCCCCGCGATTTACCTTTCCAATGACTTTACATTTATATTAATTTGTAATCGTATACAAAAAATAAATCGATTAGAGTTGTCAATATATTTACTTATTTTGATTATGGCAACACTTTAACGTAAGAATAGCCGGCAGTAGGTAATTCATTTTATCAAAACAATTTCATAACTTATTATGTTTACAAAATAAACCCCTATACAAAATTGGCATTCTAATTGCAGAATGAGTTCAAAAATAAAGAAAATAATTGTAATATAATTTTTATCTTGATGCATGAGAAAAACCAGTACCGTTAATGGTCATGATCCTTTAAGTATGTTTTATTATTACAACAAAAATCATTATTCGGAGGCATTGACAAGTAATTAGTTCGGAGGCAGGTAGGCAGAGGTTTCAACCAGTTTAGTTCACATATTTTGATGGGTAACTACGGAACCCGACATGCACCTGGCCGTAATTAGTCCTTTGCTGCCTGGGTATCGAACCCACCTCATGCTCAATAGTCGTGCATGCGACCACTACACCTATGCATCAACTTTTTTATTAGATGCTAACTTCCTAACTACAAACATACATTAAAATAAAAACCAATTTAGTGAGTCTAAATAAATCTAAATAATACTCCTACTAATATTATATACCTATAAACGCGAAAGTTGTAAGTATGTAATAGTATATGTATGTATGGATGTTTCTTACTCTTTCACGCAAAAACTACTGAACGGATTTGGATAAAATTTAGTACACAGATAGTTTATAACCTGGATTAACACATAGGATAGATTTTATCCCGATTTTATCTTGTGAATATAAAGGGATTGACTTTGAAAGTGAAGGTTGAAAATAAATAAGAATCTCACAAAAATATCAGAGCAAATAGACGCGTTAATAAAGTAGGTACCCGCCACAGATGTTGTTCACAAACTAGCTATCTTTGCTGACATAGGACAGTAACATTAGTCCAGTAATGGCCGGATAATAAACTTTGTAGCGACCGGCGACCACGGCCAGCCAGACACATCGCGCGTTACGGCTTCGTTTGACACCCGAGCCGCTCTGTTCCTTGAAACCCGACTGCGATCGTATAGCACTGTTAATCTAGTGTAAACAGTTCATGCGACTAGATTAGATACTTTTTTATTGGTGCTATGAGGTTCTGGAAATAAAAGTTTAGTTCGTAGTATTGTTTTCATTTCTACGTGAAGACATAGTTATAAAGTTCTTAGACTGCGTCGTTTTTATTTATTATTTATTTTTTTATTTATTTAATACATTTAGTACAGCGAAAGCCATTAATACCAAATTAACTAATCCTTTTATTCGGTCTTCTCGCAAAACCACAAGCATTCTAACATTATCGTCTTCCATTCATCAGCAAACAAATCCAGTTCAGGGTTGGTCTCCACGAGCGCGTTGAGCATCGTTAGCATACGCGGTAAAGGGGAGGTGGACCGAGCTACAGTGCGACAAAATGGGACATTAAATAATTTGTGTTTTCTAGAGCGATTATAATTATTTGGAACAAATAATTGACACAGCTCCGCATGTAAGTCTGAGGCGTCGGTGTGACCATGTATGATTTTATACGCTGTTGTTATTTGGTCAACAGCCCGCCTAACTTTAAGGGAATTACAATTTAAACTTTATAGTGGTCGCAAGCACGACTGCTGTACTGCTGTACATGAGATTCCGGTTTCGATTTCGATTCCCAGATCGGGCAAAGTGTTATGGGGCTTCCATCACGAATGTCTCAGGAGCAGCCACGGAGTCTGGCATCGTGCCCAGTTGTTGGCAATATTCTCGCCCTCTATGTCATTCAAACAAAGTGGTATGTGTATGGGTGAACCGCTACTAGCCCTTCAGGGATTACAGGAGTGATGTTATTTTATAGCATAGACAAAGAATAAAGCTCCTAGGTCCGCTTAGGTCTTGGTACAAGAGTCTAAAAATAGCGCGCATCCGGCGTCTACTTATAGCAATAAATAGTTAGTTACCTATTTTTTTAAACGATGAAGTGTAGATATTTTTATGACGATGCGACGATGTACAAGTGTACAACATACACGATTTCTCTTACACCTTGTAATTATTACCTTTTTACCCGACTACGGCAAAGCCAAAAGGAAGGGTAATGATTTTGGCAGTCTATGTATGTATGTATGTTCCACCGTAGCGCCTTAACCACTGAACGGATTTTAATAAATGAGGTGTCAATAGATTTGTAAGAACAGCCCGGGTGACATTGGCTATATAAATTTTATAAATTCTAATTATAACGGATTTTAAATGTCAAAAACTTACCCCAAAAAATTTTAAATTAAGATAATCTTATCATGTTTGATATCAAATGAAAGGTCTTGGCGAGCACATTACAAATATGTATATCATATTATAGTTTTAGTCAATATATACGTTTAGATTACGGTCAAACAGTTCTCGCGGTCTAGTCTGTGCACATTATTTACTAGTATTATGTAAATAACAAACCAATATTGTATTCGTAGTCGGGTTTTAGATTTTTAAACTTGTTATGGAAAGAAAAGATCAAAAGAGACATCATACCCTTTGTTTTGGAGTTTGGGAAATCATCAAATCACTCCTCCTAGGGAGTGTCAGACTTCTACTGGCTGAAAACAACCCAAGTTCCTTCTTAGCCCTTTGCGTCGAGACTGCGGTATCTCTTTCGATTTCGCAGCCCCGACGGTATACATCTTACCCTATTTGTTACCTAATTTGTTGATAAACATCTACTTTACTTGGTTTAAACACATTTTTACAAATTGAATTGTGATGTCCCCACTTCGGTAATAATTTGATCGTTGTGACTATAAACGAAGGAATTAAGGATCCCAAATACGTAAACAAATTATTACTAAGTAATATGTTAATTAAGGTAATTTCAATAATTCCTTAAAGATTACAGAATCGAGTGCATGCCTCTTGCTGAAGTTTTAAACTTTTTTATTAGGTATTACCCACAAACAAACGTTACAATTCAACTTGTTGCATTGTAACTTGTTGATCACCGACTGTGCATACGAGTGTACGCCTCTGTGTGTGTACGGTAAGCATGTTGTGTTGGAATTTTCTGAAAATATTCTCTGACAGAAATAAAAACAAGTCAATTTAAAAATCCACGCATGCCGATTTTGAATGATGACCAGGAGTACATGATAGAACAGGAGACTTCAAACGGGATGGACAGAGAGAAGAATAGGATATAGACCGAATTCTCCCCAAACTCCGAGGTCCCCTTAGGTCTTGGTAGTCCTGAGGCTACAAATAGCGCGCTTTTGGCGTCTGGATGCTGTGCGCATGCCTGAGGACCCGGGGGCGAGGGGAGGGGGGCAATGCATTTCAATGTGTGATCGGTCTATTAATATTATAAACTGCATGCGTGTGTATCGCTTTATCGATCAGCGATATGACCTACTGGTCTCGAGAGAGCCCTAGGGGTTATTCACCTGCAAATCTGCTTGACTATCATAGCACGAGATGATTCGTCTTTTTACTGAAGAACTAATAACGACAGGCTTTATAAAATTAACTGTCTTATTAGTCTACAAATTCTACCTTCAGTGTTTATTTAAAAAACAGTTATTGTACCATTAGATTGTCCACAGCTGCTTTGATAGTTGTTAAGTTAGTTCATGAATAATGTTTTTAGACCACTCAACCAACGAAGAAGAAGTTGCAGTCAACAGCTAGTATATATAATGTAAAGTTCAGCAATACAGACAGCCTTCCTTCTTTGTGATATATGAAGATATGTTTTGACATCTCGCCTATAATCCTCGAAGGAGAGGCGCACCTAATAGTACCCACGTTTTGCAAGTCATGTTAACTCCCATGTAATAGGTGGCGAGCCTGTTTCCATCAAGTGGGCATAAATTCAGACTACGTGTTTGCTACTGACATATTCCCGACGGTAAAACCCAAAAACACTTTGCCAGACGCAAGATTCGAAATACTCGAACCCAGAAATTAATGTGTGGGTGTGTATACTTATGTTGTAGTCGCTCCTTGCAAAATTCTGGTATTCAGCCGCATCTGGTTGGACTGGAACTATTATTAGCCTAAAATTCTCCCACTGCTGGGACACAGGCCTTCTCTCTATGAGAGGAAGTTGGCTATAATGCACCACGCGGGCCCAGGTGACCCCATTGTAGTTGGGAAAGGGCTAAGCAGATGATGATAATTTAATAGATTGCGGTTATTTTTTAATTTGTGTGTAGTGTGTACATACCTCCTTTCTGAGGTAGAGAGTTAGGAGTGTAAGTTATTGTAACGATTAACCGCTAAACAAGTAAGTAAAGATGTACAAAACTATTATAAAGACAATACAAAGTGTATCGTCATGAAAAGGCGAGAATGAAAAGCTAACCTGCACGATTTTCATGAAAGATAGTTTAGTTAATATTATTGCTGTATCAAAAATAATTAGAATAGGTAATTATAGAGTTTGTTGTATGGGGGTAAAGGAAACATAATATTATGTTGATTACATCCATTTAATGTAATAAATAATAAAAAGCAGCGTACCTATACAACATTTATCACGTTATCCTAGAACTACAAGGGTAAATTCGGTTTATACAGTACAGGGTATTACGTGGCACAGGGGAGGACTTTGGGACACAATCAGATGCTTCAACCATACCATTGTAACAAAAGATTCACAACTTCCATATATACAACTGATATACCTAAGTCTTCGATGCCATATTTCTATCCAATCAACACTAGACGAACTATTTTCATAAATTTTTACTTCACACATGGAATATCGAATTTTCACAATTTTGACGTTATATAACATTAGGAACAAACTGTTTTCCTAGGTGTTTTAATTATAGTCGTTATGATTATAACATTAGGGGGTAGTTAAACAAATAATATTTTATTTCCAAGGTTTACGTAATGGGACTATTGATAGGAATGTAAGGGTAATTTCTGTACAAACCGTATGACCTAAAGAAGATTGAGAGGTATTACATATTTTACATGAAGACTCACAATATTTTGGAGTTTACACAGGACATCAATGTCAGGGAAGAAGTACAGTAGATTGAATAGACAACAGTCTAGCTAGTAGAAAACATTGACCACATAAAGCTTAAAATCACATCGATACACACAACACTGACAACGAAGTAAAGATTGCCGAGTAACTGGTACGTAACATTTATAAATCCAAAGTGCTTCCAAATAGTATCCATAACATAAGAAAAAAAATCCTTAACTTGGTAAAATCCGAGAAAATGTGTACTGCTTCCATGAGCATAACGAATAACCAATTTTGGTTAACACACAACACTTATTTTTGAAATACAACCATCGAACTTCACTGAATTTTGAATATATCTTTGCTTCATTTATTACTTTTCCTTTACGAAACAATCGTAATTATCTGGGCTCCAATTTTCTTCTTCTTCTTTCCATTCAGGCTGCAACACAAAAAAACACGAAGCTTAATTTTCCGTTTTAGTGCAAGGTTCAGTTTAATTGATGGCGTAGAGGGTTTTCATGCAGTACATAAAAGGGATAATATAGTTCATAATTTCCATTACTTCTCCGTCCTCGACGAATAACTTGCGGCAGGTGGAGGTGACACCATCGGCTACATCCTGCACCATGCAGTACAAGCCCTTGAAGGCCAGCCGAAGCATCAGCCAAAACACCAAAATCAGTTGATAGAATATTGAGTCTTCCATCATCTGATAGAACGATCTCTCTTTGTAATCTTCATACTTCATCACGTCAATCTTCTTTCCCTTCGGTCTGGATGCCCTTGGCATGGATGCTCTTGGCATGGTTGTATTTATTTGAAGATTTGACTTGGTGAATCACTGATATCTCACTTAGGTATTTGTAATTCCGAGACGTGCAAACAGCGACGACACCACTTGCAAGCTGCAGTTGGATGGAGTGAAATTCACGCATGCGTCAATCTCGACGTAGGTACCTAACTAGCTATTCCTCCGACCTATATAGCTTCAGATTTGCTGATACACCGCTTGGTTTTATGATGTCCTGGTACAAAATATTTCAACCTATAGGTATTCAGATCGATCAAAGGTCAGCTTCAGTCAGTCATCAGTCGATAAAACTTTAAAAGAACGTTACGCAAACAATAAAAGGGTTAAGAAATCACTTCAAAAGCAGTCGGGTAAAAAAACGAACTGCGAACTGCATTAAAACTGCTCATAGACCAACAAACATCCAAATTTTAAGTAGCTGAATTATTTTGTGGACACCTTCGACGGCGATGCGAATAACATTTTTTTATCAATATAAAAATAACAAACAAAGAAAAAGTCTAGCAGAAAGTTAGGCTTCGTCACGACAAGCTGTTTTTGAAAACAAAGAAGTAAGTGGTCTTGCGCATGTCTTGCGCCTAGAAATGGCGCCAATGGCAATACTGCAGAACACTAGGCGTAAGAGCCGCTTGCAAAAATTGCAAAACTTATAAACAATTAACTGAAACAATAGGGTATGGTTTTTGTGCAAATATCTCTAAAACAATTTGGTATTTTTAACGAATAGGTAACATTTTCATCAGCATAAATGTGACTACAACAACGACCATAGATAGCTTTTAATCCTGATTTTGGTATTGCTCGATTTCACTTTACTTTGGTACTTAATATTATTTAGTTTTTAAAGTGACAAGGTCACTATCATTATTGTAGACTTTACTTTGTAGTTGTTTTCTTTTTTTTTTATATCGAGTATGTTTACTTACATTGTATTCTTTAATTTATTCAAATCACTGTAAAATTCAACGCAAGTTACTTGTAGGTAACTAAATAGATTTATACATGTGGAAGCTTGTAATTAGCAAATGACACTACTTATGCATGATATTTACAATTATTATTAGTCTGTAAGCTTTCTTTAAAATTAAATAAATAAATAAACATAATTCCTTAACTATGTATTAACTCCATTGATAGTGGAAAATATTGTATGAAATGTGGCAACATTTAAAACACGTGGGAAAATTCAAAATTCGCGGGACTTCGGAGTTTTCCCAGACGTCGCTAGTGTCGTTTCCTCCAGAAATGGCGCGAGAAATGCCGAAACGAGACGAAAACAGCAAAATTTTCACTAAAACTGAACCTGAAACTGCCCTCTTTGATTTCTGCAATGCTAGTGAAATTTAGAATTATCACTAGCACTGCAGAAATCAAGGAGTTAAAACGTTGTTACGACCAAAACACGTTGATACCGGGGTTGCCAGGAGTAGTGTTTACAAAGCCCCAATTTTACATAGTTGCTAGAACAGAATAATTCCTTGATATTGGCACGAAATGTGTGTTTCACTATCGATCAAGGGTCTAACTTGATTGGTGCGCAAATACCACCTACATCCCCAAACCAAAGAGTATTTGCCACCCCCAAAGGTAAAACTAGCTAGAGTATCAAGACCTGCAGCTAACTGGAGACCTAGGTATTAATGTATTGCATCGAAATGCCTAGATAAACTGGATGCACTGTACACTGCACACACATGCAGGATGCGGGTTGTACGGTAGTAACAAAATATGCTGGATCGCTTACACAACAGAGTCGAAAACTAGGATAGAATGAAATAGCACCATGCGATGGTTTATAGCACACACATGTAGGGTGAACAATGGTTGCAGACTTGCAGGGTCCAAAGTGAGGAAATATGTCGAAACCTTTACACAACAGAGTCAACAGACAGGGTAGGATGAATCAGAACCATGTGTATGCATTCCTCTCTTAGCCTACTATTTACAAGTCTAGCCCCATCCCCTAAATATTTCCTCGTCACGTTAAGCTATTTTTGTAAACAAAGAAATAAGTTGTTAGCGGCCTTGCGCCTAGAAATAGCGCCAATACTGCGGAACATGGTACTAGGAGTACAGGTACCGCAGGAGCATACGACCGCCATGATTGCCTCAGATACGGCTTCCTCTACCAAAGAGTATTTTTAACACCTCACAGGGGGAACTAGCTAGGGAGGACCAGATTATTATGACCTGCAACTAACTGGAGCCCTAAGTATTAGGGTACTGCATCGAAATGCCTAGATAAACTGGATGCACTGTATAGCACACATATACAGGATGCAGGGTGTAGCGTAGAGACGAAATATGCTGGGTCCATTGCACAACAGAGTCCGAAGGTAAGATAGAATGAAATAGCACCATGTTTATGCATTCCCCTTTCACTTATGAATCTACGATCCTTCATGATATCTAGTGTTATATTGATAGCCTCATCCCCTAGCTATCAGAAATAGCTAGGGGTTCCGATAAAATACTGCCGTCAATAGCATACTCGTAGTTGCAGTAAGTATGCTCTAGCTAGGCGGTTTCGAGAAAAACGCGTTTAAAGTTTTGTTGCGAAAATCCTCCATAAATCCTTGTTTGTAATCAGATCATGATGGTTGATATCTTCAATGAAAGATGACCTTAGCACCTATCTATTGCTTATTTTGAAATCAATACTGAGTAATTGGAAGACAAAACATATTAATTTTCTTAGTTATACTAAGTACTCCTAGAGATACTTTTTCTTTTCTTTTTTAATAAGACGTAACGTACCTACGTCGTCGTACGTACTTTGATAGAGATAACTTAACATAAACACAGCAAACGTGTTTTTTACTGTATTTGTGCTAAGTAACCATATAAATGTTCTAGCTGGTGGCAGCGGCTTCGCCCCACTACAATTCGAAAATTGACGGTGATGGTGAGAGGGACAGTGTGGTGCAGAGGTGTATACAGGCATTAAAAAAATACAGTAAGTTTCTATTTATAAACCTCTGAGACACATCTAAATACGTATCCAAAGCATCCCAATCATATCAGCACTTCAATGAAAGAACTTATCTTTGGGTTATATTAGCAGTTAGGTAACCTACCAACTTTCCAAACAAATATACGAGTAATTACATACTTACCTTATGTTTTCACGCCAACGTGGTGACAACCGCACGTGCACCAAACACTAAAACTACTCCCTTGCACCCGTAACCCCGCGTCCGTAGTAATCGTACTGCCGCAAATCGTCTATTAAACGCAATACACCGCAGTTATTGACGGCTAAAATTCTGTATAAAATTTTATATAAAATAATTTTATATATTATTAAATTATTAATTACATCATCGTTTTAGCCGATGGATGATAAACCTATTATTTGAGACCAAACTTTATCCATGGAGTGAACTACGGTTTTATTGATGAAATCACTGCTTGTAAAGTTAAAGATTTTAAACGTCGATTATACGAGAAGTGATTTTTCGTTCGAAAGTTTAAAATGCAGCGTTTGTTGAGGTGGACCCTCAGTAAATTGATAAAAAAGCAAGAGACGAGCCTTCTGCAAGCGCCGCGCGACGCCCCGCGTCTCCGTAAACGAGCCCTTATAGAGATTATTTTCGTGGTCCGCTGGTTTGATACTACAAATTGAGTTAGGATCAGGGAAGGCATGAAACTAGCAGCCACGTTTCTGGGTTTGTGCCCGTTTGATGGCAATAGGCTCGCCCCTTATCACATGTGACTTAAACATAACTGGCGAAATGTGGATAGATTTAGAGGGATAACAATTAAGTAGCTCACCACTGTTTATAAGCAGTTTTCTACAAACAAAGTTTTTAAAGTAGTAGACAACTTGATACTTGGCACTGTGAAGGTTGCTTCTCAAGAGGAAACTCAAAGCTTCCTGGCTGAAAATAATTTAGAAAAATACACTTCATTTCTCTTTGTTTTCAATGTCAGTGGATTTTAATGAAAAATCGTACGAAGAATTTGTGAGCTTTAGCTCTTACCTAGATTTTTACGGAAAAGGCAACTAACACTTGGTTTTCGGGAAGCAAGGCACATAGTTTTAACATAATACAGATATTCCGACAGTCCGTCATAAGTGACATAAAACCTCAGCATAAAACCTACTCGATGTAGTTTCTCATTGTCTGTTGTCGAGTGGAAACCATTGAGTCACGAAACTGGTAGCTGGTTGCGGTGAGTCGATGTATTTATTTATTTAAACATCATGTACGTAGGCCAACTGAATGCCAAGGCATTGTCTACCTGTCAGCCTTTGGGTCAAATAGGACAGCACAGTCGTAGAGTAAAAATATGGACATAGAGGTATGGCAGAGTGTTGTGTTGCAAATTTTAATGTATGTTGAGTATGATGCTGTTAAGAAAAACGCGTAGAAAGCTGTGGCTATAGCTAGAGCAAAGGCCCAAGACAAGCTTTATAAACTGGATAGTACAGCAGGCCAAAAACAACTATACCGGCTAGAGCTAGATAGAGGAAGGCGAAAGATGTATGTTAGATTAAATTTGTAAAAGATGAAGCTGGAATGGTTCTTTCGGATAATGACAAAATTAGGGATAGGTGGAAGGCGTAGAAAGACTGATGACTATGAATGAGCCCCGCATTAAACTTGTATCACTCAGTAGCAGGTAATCCTATTGCAAAACCAATAAATAGACACAATCTATCCAAAATCTATTAAAGTTACAAGTTTGGAGCTGTAGGCCCAACGCACACCGGTGGAGGCGCGGCGAAGCGCGGTTCTTGATCGCTCTCGTGGCAGCTTGACGGCTCACCGCGCGCGTCTCGCTTTGCATGCCGTTTTATTCTCAGTACCTTCGCTTCGCCTCCGCCGGTGTGCGTTGGGCCTGAATGGGAAGAAAAATCGCGTTTTATGGTAGGACTCTGGACTTTTACTACACTCAAAATATTGTGCTGATCGGTGCTTTGATATCGTATAGGTAGGTATTTAACTTATTTTATTTATTTATTAAAAACATAACTCGTGAAATAGTTGCGACGGCGCAAATCTATATTGGGGGGGCAAACCCCATTATAGATTTGCGCCGTCCTGATCAGAACGTCCAACAGCGCAAAATGTCTAATGAGCAGTAAGTCTACTTAGCAAAATGTCCATGTAGCACAACGTCCAACTATCAGATGGTCTATATCAGGGATGTTGCGGATGCCGATTTTTTGACATCCGCGGATGCGGATGCGGATGCGGAGTTTTGAAGGCTCACATCCGCGGATGCGGATGCGGATGCGAATGTTTAAGATATTTATATAAATGAAGTAAAAAAAAAAAAAAAAGTTATTAAAACATTCCCTAGACAACATTCCCTTCCCCATTTGTGTCGGTGGTGACATTGAATTAACTTTTTCTTTTAAACTAGTTAAGTAATCTATCAATAACGGGAACCAAGCTGAAAAATAAAGAATTTTGTTATAATAATAATAAACTTTACCTACAATAAAACGTATTATCGGTGTAATATAATGGAATTGACCTGAAAATTGAATAAGCTGAGCTTAGGACTAAAGTAGTCTTAGATTAGTGTAACTAATATAAAGTTTTCCCTTAAACAATTATTTACACACATTGATCACTGTATCACAATCACAACTCACGACAACACTCGAAATATCAAACTATACGATAAGTAATCTACAGCGCAAACAAACACGTAATGATTTATTTACAAGAAACTAATGATGCACCACAACAAACGCGCCGGATCTTGTCAATAATTTCTTCGCTCCCATATTGGTCATTTTGTCACATGCGAAACGGCATTGGGCGAGGCCGGCTAATTCGCTATTCGCCGCAAATTTCTTTCTTGCCGCAACTTGTATGACATTCGCATCCGCATGAACATCCGCATTGATTAATGCGGATGCGAATGCGGATGCGGATGTTCAAATCTATGCGGAAGCTCCGCATTTGCGGATGCGGATTCGAATATTCGCAACATCCCTGGTCTATATAGCAGAACATCTATTTAGCAAATCGTCTGATTCTCAAAATGTCTGGACACTCACAAAATTCAACACACACATTTCATCGGGAGGGAAATGGACACGGCATTATAATAATAATAATAATAAATAATAATTTTTTTATTGTAACTTTAAAAACATCTACAATATTGAAACATAACATAGAGGCCTCCTTTTAAGTATAAGAAATACCTGTGTTAGGAGACCCCGCTCTTCTAAAACAATAACAATTATAATGTAGAAGTGAACATACAAAATAAATTCGACTTATATCTAGGAAGGTGTGCGTATGTATGATTTTGTGTGTCTCTATGTGTGTGCGTGTGTGTGTGTGTGTGTGTGCGTGGTGTGGATGTGTGTTTATAATAATTATGAAAAATAATAAACCGAGCCACAGTTTCTTTATTTGGCCACGTGATCAAACTTCTTATTTTGTAACTAAGTCACGGGAAAATGATATAGCCTCTAATATACTAATTCGTCTTTTTTACAATGCCCACTAAATATTCTATAGAAAGCGTCAAGTGAAGATCAACAATTATATTAACTTGTCCTTGTTATTTATACATAGGCACCTAATTTACTAACTCAGCCACGGAATTTATATCTCACCACCATTTTACATTTTACAGCTTCAACACAAGGCCCTCAAAAAAATATAATTGAAGCGATCATAGTCAACATCATTTATATAACTTAGCATGTAAAATAATACATAACATTCTTCTAACATGAAAATAGCAACAGCAAGATTTGGCGCGAGCGCGCTAGACGACAGTGACCGGTCATTTGCACCAATCAGAGAGCGCCATTTGATTCATGTACTGACGAGATAGTCACATGTACATAATATAATGTCAACTAATTTGATACACTTATATTATTATATTTACGTTAAAAATACCTACTAGTTACAGAAATGTTTTTACTATTGTCTAATTGACTAGTCACAGGCAGATTGTATGATACGTCATTGTAAACTGAGGGAAATAGGTTAGGTTAGGTTATGTTAAAACTGTGACCAAACGCGCGCGAGCCGAGCGAGCGAAGCGAGCGGTGCCGATGCCGCGGCAGTGGCCGGCGAGCGCTACTTCCGAGTTGCTTGCATAAATATTTTCACAATTGTCTAGTTATCCGATAAAAATAAATTTCAGCAGCGAATCTGTCGATAACTTTTATAGCACAACTAGTCTAGTCAACAAGTGCTTTTTTGATCAAGTTTTTTCAGCAGTCTCCGAAAATTATGATTGAGGTGTCATTCGATTCGGAATGGCATCCCGATGATTTTTGAAAAAATTGAAGTTCCGCTTGCAAAAATTGCAAAAGTTATTAACAATTAACTAAAAAATTTAAAATGGTTTTAGTTTTTTGCAAATATCTCAAAACCTAATTAAATTTTTTCAAATTTGAAATAAGATTCGTAAAGGGGAGGAAATTTCCTAAAGAATGTTCTAACTTTCGGAATTGTAGGACCAATATTAATAACTTTCCGATCGGGTTGAAAATACGCCCGAAAACTGGTACTCCGTCTTGCGCAAGCTACGCTCCATTCGGACCTTTAATGAATAAATGTTATTTAAACTTACTAAATATGAAAATTAAAAATTGAAAAAATTCAGGCGCCTGCAGGATAGATCAATACACAATAATCTGTGATCTAAAAATTTTTATCGCGAATTTTCAATAAGTTATCCATTAATTAATTAACAATTTTTTGTAGCACGAACACTGACATTGCAAGTGCGATAATTATAACACTATTCATCTGAGATTTTTTTCCTTTCGTGGAGCTATTTTTCAAAGGTCTTAGAATAGGCTCTCGTTGGAAAAATTAAAAAAAATGTTAATTTTCGTTTTTTTATTAACAATTTACTGAAATGAAAAATTTCAAACCTTCATTAGACATTAAAAAAATCTTTTTTTTTATTATATTATTATTGAACCGTTTTTGTATGATCAGAAGCTACTTAAAAATGATTTTTTATATTTTTTATATCCTGTTTTTTAAAATATTTTTATAAACAAATGCGTTGTTTATGAGATAATTTAATGTTTTTTTTTTTAATATCGTAATCTTTGATAATAATCATGATTTTTTTTTAAAAACCGTTGCTTAAAAAAAATGTTTTATTTCTTAAAAACGCATTTGTTGATTAACAATTATTTTCTCCCACTTCTAATTAATATTAAGGTATCATTTTTTTTAAATCACCATTATTTGTTTTTTCTTTTCGATATATAAAAAAAAAATATTGTTTTATTAAAACTTTCATTGTTTATGTAATAAACAATTTGTTAAAAACAAATTAATTTTTACTTTATATTTTTTTTCTTGTTTTACTTATTGTCACAAAAACAGATATGATTTTTTTTTTCAAATTAAAAAAAAAGTTGAAAAAAAAATTAAATGAAAAAAAAAACAAAATCATATCTGTTTTTGTGACAGTAAGTAAATATTGTCACAAAAACAGATATGATTTTGTTTTTTTCAAATTAAAAAAAAAACTGTAAAAAAAATTAAATGAAAAAAAAAGAATCATTCTGTTTTTGTGACAATAAGTAAAACAAGAAAAAAAATATAAAGTAACAATTTATTTGTTTTTTACAAATTGTTTATTACATAAACAATGAAAGTTTTAATAAAACAATATTTTTTTTTTATATATCGAAAAGAAAAAACAAATAATGGTGATTTAAAAAAAATTATACCTTAATATTAATTAGAAGTGGGAGAAAATAATTGTTAATCAACAAATGCGTTTTTAAGCAATAAAACATTTTTTTTAAGCAACGGTTTTTTAAAAAAAAATCATGATTATTATCAAAGATTACGATATTAAAAAAAAAAACATTAAATTGTCTCATAAACAACGCATTTGTTTATAAAAATATTTTAAAAAACCGGATATCAAAAATATAAAAAATCATTTTTAAGTAGCTTCTGATCATACAAAAACGGTTCTATAGTAATATAATAAAAAAAAAGATTTTTTTAATGTCTAATGAAGGTTTGAAATTTTTCATTTCAGTAAATTGTTAATAAAAAAACGAAAATTAACATTTTTTTAATTTTTCCAACGAGAGCCTATTCTAAGACCTTTGAAAAATAGCTCCACGAAAGGAAAAAAATCTCAGATGAATAGTGTTATAATTATCGCACTTGCAATGTCAGTGTTCGTGCTACAAAAAATTGTTAATTAATTAATGAATAACTTATTGAAAATTCGCGATAAAAATTTTTAGATCACAGATTATTGTGTATTGATCTATCCTGCAGGCGCCTGAATTTTTTAAATTTTTAATTTTCATATTTAATAAGTTTAAATAACATTTATTCATTAAAGGTCCGAATGGAGCGTAGCTTGCGCAAGACGGAGTACCAGTTTTCGGGCGTATTTTCAACCCGATCGGAAAGTTATTAATATTGGTCCTACAATTCCGAAAGTTAGAACATTCTTTAGGAAATTTCCTCCCCTTTACGAATCTTATTTCAAATTTGAAAAAATTTAATTAGGTTTTGAGATATTTGCAAAAAACTAAACCCATTTTAAATTTTTTAGTTAATTATTAATAACTTTTGCAATTTTTGCAAGCGGAACTTCAATTTTTTCAAAAATCATCGGGATGCCATTCCGAATCGAATGACACCTCAATCATAATTTTCGGAGACTGCTGAAAAAAGTTCATCAAAAAGGCACTTGTTGCCTAGACTAAACATGTAAATAAATATCGATCTTTAGGACATTCGATACTCTGAACTTCGATATTTAGGTCATTAGATATGCCTTTCGATGACACGACAGGAGTTTATACGTACTATTAGTGGCCATAATATAATATTTGATGTCAATTTTAATTAAATTTTGATGCTCAGTTAATGTGGCATGAGTTATAATTTAAACGTACTGAGTTAGTAAATTAGAAGCTAATAGAATATTTTTCTGATGCCAATATTAATGTTTTAGAAGTTTACTGTTTGAATCCATGTCAGAAAAGATGCTAAAAATAACCACGATGCTGAGTGGTATAGAAAAGATAAATAAAATTGTGGCTAAGATAGTATTATTTAGATGCTCGTTAATTATGGCTGACTTAGTAATTTAGAAGGCAATGTAGATTTTTAGATACAAATAATGCTATTAAAAAGAAGTTGGTTTAATTAGCACCCTTATAATATTTTAAACAGACAGACTATATTTAATGCCGAATACAAAAGTGAGCTGCAAAAGCTTGAAGGTCAAAAATTTAGAATTTTTGGTAAACCTTGGACCTTGGCCATATCAAAAGGATGATAAAAAATGGTGATTAAATACAGGGGAGTTTGTGCGCCTAATTTCCTACTACTATTGAAGAGTTTTTATTTTAACCCAGACTTCCAATAAAACAAATGACTTATAATTTCTATCATGAGTGTACACACATTTTAAAAATGACTTTTTGCTAAATAGATATTCTGCTATATAGACCATCTGATATAGTTGGACGTTTTGCTACATGGATATTTTGCTAAGTAGACTTACTGCTCATTAGACATTTTGCGCTGTTGGACATTTAGCTACTTAGACCTTCAGATCAGGAGGGGATTTGCGCTAGTTAGACGGTTCTCATGTAAGCTCCACCGTGGATGAGCAGATTCATCAGCCAATACAGTTTGCAACTTGTGAGAAGTATGATAAAAAAGCATTATACCAATAAAAATAAAAAAGTCATACAGAGAAGCTTAAAAATAAGACATACATACCTACTCCCGAACGAGGCCAAAACGCCTCTATGAGGTAGAGGCGTTTCGTATGGTTGTAACATTTATGATAAAAAAAAATATGATAAATGTCACAGCGCTGGTATTCTGATGGGGGTTCAATAAAATATAATAAAAATAACAACTTAATAACTTGTGGTATTGAATTTTGAAATTGTGCTTTTCAGAAAATGTGCAGGTGCCTTTTGTCCGTTATGTGGTTTTTTATCCTCATATTGGTTTCAATAATTGTAGCTATCCTGTCTGTACCTGTCTACGTATATGCGCAAATTTTCGGAGTCTGTTGTCGTTGTTGTGCGGTGAGTATTCCATTTACCTAATATGCCATTTACCTTACACTAATTCAGCGGTGCGATGCCCTAAAGATGTGCCTCGGCATCGTCTTATTTGAACGCAAATACGTGCTCATCGCCAAGTCAACGACGCGATAAAAAGTGGTTGTCCCTAAAAACAGTCGCGAAAGCCACTTTTCGACGTATAAAATATTTAATCACGTGAACCAAGTTCGCGGAAGTAAATTATCAATACACCTACATATCACATCAGTACGTTTGATCGCCAGGTCGCGAGAACAAAAATCACGCGAACTTGCAATGATAGTGAAATTACAATTAAACCAAACGAGCAAATAGCAATGAGCAGACTTGGTGTAAGCAGACATAGGATTTGTTGTCATGGATGGCACAGAGCACGCAAACCACGCTTTAATGTAGAAGGTTAAAAATGCAACTTTATGTCATAAGAACTCATGAAAGATGTAAATCCTGTTTACAGGTTTTTTTCTTCAACATTCGTTCCCATGTGAGAAATATCTTGATAATTTACAAAAAACTATGTTTCAATTTCTCTTTCTGTTGTTACTCGCCTAAATGCTCACTCTGACCCTCGAACATCACGACATACTAACGGTCTTTGAATGACTGGCGGTGCTCGCCTCTCAAATATTATTTTTACGAACAGTCGTTCACAGACAAACGCATCACCTGACAATTCAGGGCAGTTTTTGGAAGGAGTTACTTTTTTTTTATTCTCTTGCCCTTACTCAATTCATTTAAGGCTCGGCGCAGTATGTCTTCTTCTTCCATACTTCCAGCCGACACGTCGTTTCTTGTCACATCAGTCTTTACAAAGTCCATCCATCGTTGTTTTTATCTGCCTTTCCTCCTCTTCTCGCATCACATCCAGTCACCAGGGCTAACGCCACTTTCAGACTTCCTCTCGTTTTATCCATTCGCGTTGCACCGCACATTCCCCTTAGCATTCGCGTCACAGTCACATGCAATTGCATTTCATTCATCTCTTTTGCGGGAGGGGTTATTTGATGATATCCCAGCCCCGAAAAAAAAAGTACAGTGTCTCAAAAGAAAGTTTATATTTATTTATCTTACTGCGTAACCGCAACGAGTCCAAGGGGCGCGGGTGTTATGTCAATCGGTAGCCTGGCTCTTAGGAATTCAGTTACTATGGAGCGTTTTTCGGGAACAGACCGTGCGTTGTGCGTGCGAGAGTTTTACACGGTGTTGCAAACGACCATTGCAGAATCTTCTACGCGCTACAGTTGCTAAAAACTGTAGCGCGTAGAAGATTCTGCAATGGTCGAGGTTTTTCATATAAATGATGCGCCAAGCATTCCTCTTATTCGAAAATGGGTCAAAAACTTTAAAGATACCGGTACAACGCTGGAAAAACCAAAATCCGGGCGACCAAAGTCATCAAGAACGGTAGATAACTTGGAGAGTGATAATCAGTCTTTACTTCTTTACTGAGTCCGCCTGCCGTGATAAGTAATTTTACGGTTCGACTAAATGAGTGCCGTGAACGCAATAGGGTTTACATACAAGATATTGATGAAGTCGCACCTTTTCCCGTCGCGACGCAAAAATTGATGTTTCCATCTGTCAAGGAAAGTGTTCTGCCGTTGAGAAAGAATAATTATAGGGCTTTTTGCTACGACCTCAGAGTCCTCAGACACTGACTGAAAATGCACTTGCCTTTGTTTTAAAAAATTGTATGTCGGAGTTCGTTTTGTGTTAATGGCGATAGATACGATAGTATCTTGCTGCTTACACCAATTTTTCAAGGAAATAACGTTCGACATTTTGCTTATTGTTTGTTTGGTTTCAACTATCAAGGCACTTAAATATAATAACGTTCTCAAGACTTGATACACCTATCTATTTATTTAATGTTTGGGTCAGAACTTAAAAACTGCTTGGTAGGCGAAAATAAACGATCCAAAACAATATTTTCTACATTTTAAGTAAAATAAGAAAATGATAGGTACTGGTCGAATTGAGAACCTCCTCTTTTTCTTTCGTCGGGTAAAAAAACAGTATTTTTCCCCGAACCCATTTTTTGAGACAAAAGAGTTTTAAATTATATTTTCACCAAATCTATAATTAACTAGCTGACCCGGCAAACGTTGTTTTGCCATTTTTTTTTTTTTTTGAAAAATAGATGTTGGCCGGGGCCGATTCTCATTCTATAACGGACAAGCACAAAAAAATTCATCAAAATCGGTCAAGCCGTTTCGGAGGAGTATGGCAACGAAAACTGTGACACGAGAATTTTATATATTAGAGATAATACTTAACACTGGGATTTCGGTACGGTACCTAAACAACGAAAGTCGATTTATTAGGAACACTGCAATGTCTGCAATGTTACTGAGATAACGATCTTCACCGTGTCCTACTAAGTATATTCAAATAATAAAATAATTCAAAACGATTTCACTATATCTAGTTGATTGGATAACAATAAATTATTGGTCATAGTAACTTTATTTGTTGACACGTAACGTTAGTATGACCAATTTTTAAACCTTATTCTTTGATTGCAGGACTGTGCAGCTTTTTTTCTGACATTAGTGGAATTTCCGAAATACTGTGCTAATGCAATGTTAGAAGGAAAAGGATGCTGTGAAAGACATTAGCTGCTAGTGATTAATATTTCTAAGTGTTGACGGAATGCAATAAATTTTCACGGATAGACAAGAGACGAGTTAGGTTAGTAATAATTAGCCTCGCTTACTATACATATGGACAAGAGTTATTTGAAAAAAAAAGGAGTTTCCGCAGCCAGATAAAGCCTGAAATCATTTGAGTGAGACTTAAGGGTCCGTTCACACCGACTGCCCGTAGTGACATGTCAAAATAAATCATAATACAATGAATCAAAAATCTGTTTTAAACGTGACAAAAATCGGCGAGTCTCCGCCACCGCTCAGCGGATAGTCCTCCGGCGCGATCTCTTGGTGGCATGGAGAGAGCAACTGTCGCAACCCCGTGCAGGGCACGCCACGATAGTCGCGATATGTCTCCTCATTGAGAACTTGCTGGAGAGGCGCCACGGTGCCCTCACCTTCCAACTCGACCTCTCGCATTCGGCCCTGGTTTAATCTATGGTCCGGAGCGTAAGGGAATGGGAAGCCGTTACCTCCTTACACGTGAGAGGGAGAGAACCTCACATCCCAGCCGCCGCGGGAGACGCCCCTGGCGTCGGGGGCCACGTAGACGCGGACCTATGGTTGGTGAGGAATGGGCTAGCTCGCCATCCGTCCGTCTTATGACGACAAGCCGACGGCGCCTTCATGTTCCACGCGCGCCTCAAAGATATGTCAGCAAATGGAAGGACCGAAGTCTACCGGGGTTGCGGGACTGTTTGAAAGTGAAAAGAAACACAAAGAGCCAAGAAGGAGCATGGGTTGGTTTTAGTCAGTACAAGTCTTACACTCCCTTCCGCTCCACTCAGAGCGCGAGGGGTCAATTGATAATGTGTCATCTCACTCAGGGGTCAAATGATTAAGCCTACGGTCCGCCCGCCCCTGGCACCTGACCTATCCCAGGCGGAATACTACAAGTTTCGACTTCTCTTAGGTTATACCGTCGGTCGGTTGTATCCGCTCTGGCTGATCTTAATGCCCCTCGATAGAATTTGCTACGGGCCCCGCGCTTGCTTAATTCGGCACTGCTCCCATGGAAAAATGGCGTGAGCATCGAATTTTACCGCTATAAAACAGTTTTCTTTCTACAACATAGAAGAAAATCTCGTGAGACACGGACAAATGAAGTAGGTTGTAGGTTTTTCATTGCAAGCCAGTCAGTACTTACTTACTTACTAGTACTAAAATGTTTTAAATATGTATATTTGGCACTAACGTATTGAAATTGGTCTTTTCAGAAAATGTGCAAGTGTTTTTATCATGTGATGTGGTTTCTTATCCTCATCATACCAGCACATATAATAGCGATTATCTCCGGAATCATCTTCGTAATAGCGCAACCCTTCGCTGTTTGTTGCGAGTGCTGTGCGGTAAGTGCTTGTCTAATTTACCTAGACCTTGTAAACAGAGCCTTCACAAAGCCGTCAAATAAAACATTGTGCAGCAAACGTAGTAATCTTGCGCAAAACATTTTGCCGGGAAACAACTTTGTTTTTGGGGGTGAAATATCACGTTTTACGATAAAACCTAGTGTCACTCAAAACATTGCCTTAATGGATTAATAAATAGTCCTCCTGACCGTTTTCGGCCACGGCGGCTAATCTTAGCAGAGATTAGCCAACTGCGCAGGAGATATTATAGTGCACAAGTGTGTGCGCAGGCACAGGTGCACTCTCTGTTCCTTTTCTCTCATTGTCCGATGGGACGGCAATCCGACACGACCGGAGAGAGATCAGGCGCAGGACCAACGGCTTAACGTGCTTTCCGAGGCACGGGAGTATTATACCGCCAACTTCCAAACTCCGGCCTACTACTGGGAAATTTCTAATGAAAAACCCAATAGCACTTTTTGTCCGACCCGGGAATCGAACCCAGGACCTCATGCACAGCAGTCGCGCTTACGACCACTAGACCAACGAGGCAGCTTAATGGATTAATTAGGTACCTAAAAGGGAATAACTTTACCTTAATTGCCTCCATGACCGAAAACAAAAAAAAAATTGCACGATGACGGGGAGAATATGTTCGTCATCGGTATATTACACCCTTTATTAGTTGACGTATCACATAGTAGGTCTGTCCCCGAATATTATTAAATTGCATTGTAGTGTTTTATTTCTTTAAGACCTTTCTTTAGTCTACTGTGTGTGACGATTGTTGTGTGTCTGGTGTGGTATCTTGTGTGTGAGGTGTATTACTAACAAACAGTGTCTCCCAATACTTTACTGAGTATGCTTGTTTTTGTAGAATTGTTATGTCTATTGTTGTTAATAAATTATTATTATTATTTCCCTAAATGTTATAGGAATTATAGAATATTGTTTTATCGATTCAAAAATCGACGTACGTTATTTACGACGCGCACTCGTGCTAGGGCACTCTGTAGTTACTGCGAAATATTCCGAAAATCTCCCAAGTTTTCCGTGTTAAGTCGATTTACATTTCATTTTGTTTGTATTAATTATCTGACAACGTCTTTGATTGCAGAATTTTGCCGATGTATTTCTAACGGGGTTAGAATTCCCAAAGTTCGCTACTGAAGCGATGATAGACGGAAGAAACTGTGCACGCCTCTGGCCTTATAGTCTAGGCAACAAGTGCCTTTTTGATGAACTTTTTTCAGCAGTCTCCGAAAATTATGATTGAGGTGTCATTCGATTCGGAATGGCATCCCGATGATTTTTGAAAAAAATGAAGTTCCGCTTGCAAAAATTGCAAAAGTTATTAACAATTAACTAAAAAATTTAAAATGGTTTTAGTTTTTTGCAAATATCTCAAAACCTAATTAAAATTTTTCAAATTTGAAATAAGATTCAAAAAGGGGAGGAAATTTCCTAAAGAATGTTCTAACTTTCGGAATTGTAGGACCAATATTAATAACTTTCCGATCGGGTTGAAAATACGCCCGAAAACTGGTACTCCGTCTTGCGCAAGCTACGCTCCATTCGGACCTTTAATGAATAAATGTTATTTAAACTTATTAAATATGAAAATTAAAAATTGAAAAAATTCAGGCGCCTGCAGGATAGATCAATACACAATAATCTGTGATCTAAAAATTTTTATCGCGAATTTTCAATAAGTTATCCATTAATTAATTAAAAAAAAATTGTAGCACGAACACTGACATTGCAAGTGCGATAATTATAACACTATTCATCTGAGATTTTATTTCCTTTCGTGGAGCTATTTTTCAAAGGTCTTAGAATAGGCTCTCGTTGGAAAAATTAAAAAAATGTTAATTTTCGTTTTTTTATTAACAATTTACTGAAATGAAAAATTTCAAACCTTCATTAGACATTAAAAAAATCTTTTTTTTTATTATATTATTATTGAACCGTTTTTGTATGATCAGAAGCTACTTAAAAATGTTTTTTTATATTTTTTATATCCTGTTTTTTAAAATATTTTTATAAACAAATGCGTTGTTTATGAGATAATTTAATGTTTTTTTTTAATATCGTAATCTTTGATACAAATCATGATTTTTTTTTTAAAAACCGTTGCTTAAAAAAAATGATTTATTGCTTAAAAACGCATTTGTTGATTAACAATTATTTTCTCCCACTTCTAATTAATATTAAGGTATCATTTTTTTTAAATCACCATTATTTGTTTTTTCTTTTCGATATATAAAAAAAAATATTGTTTTATTAAAACTTTCATTGTTTATGTAATAAACAATTTGTAAAAAACAAATAAATTTTTACTTTATATTTTTTTTCTTGTTTTACTTATTGTCACAAAAACAGAATGATTCTTTTTTTTTCATTTAATTTTTTTTACAGTTTTTTTTTTTAATTTGAAAAAATCAAAATCATATCTGTTTTGTGACAATATTTACTTACTGTCACAAAAACAGATATGATTTTGTTTTTTTTTTCATTTAATTTTTTTTTCAACTTTTTTTTTAATTTGAAAAAAAAAATCATATCTGTTTTTGTGACAATAAGTAAAACAAGAAAAAAAATATAAAGTAAAAATTTATTTGTTTTTAACAAATTGTTTATTACATAAACAATGAAAGTTTTACTAAAACAATATTTTTTTTTATATAACGAAAAGAAAAAACAAATAATGGTGATTTAAAAAAAATGATACCTTAATATTAATTAGAAGTGGGAGAAAATAATTGTTAATCAACAAATGCGTTTTTAAGCAATAAAACATTTTTTTTAAGCAACGGTTTTTTAAAAAAAAAACATGATTTGTATCAAAGATTACGATATTAAAAAAAAACATTAAATTATCTCATAAACAACGCATTTGTTTATAAAAATATTTTAAAAAACAGGATATAAAAAATATAAAAAAAACATTTTTAAGTAGCTTCTGATCATACAAAAACGGTTCAATAATAATATAATAAAAAAAAAGATTTTTTTAATGTCTAATGAAGGTTTGAAATTTTTCATTTCAGTAAATTGTTAATAAAAAAACGAAAATTAACATTTTTTTAATTTTTCCAACGAGAGCCTATTCTAAGACCTTTAAAAAATAGCTCCACGAAAGGAAAAAAATCTCAGATGAATAGTGTTATAATTATCGCACTTGCAATGTCAGTGTTCGTGCTACAATTTTTTTTTAATTAATTAATGGATAACTTATTGAAAATTCGCGATAAAAATTTTTAGATCACAGATTATTGTGTATTGATCTATCCTGCAGGCGCCTGAATTTTTTCAATTTTTAATTTTCATATTTAATAAGTTTAAATAACATTTATTCATTAAAGGTCCGAATGGAGCGTAGCTTGCGCAAGACGGAGTACCAGTTTTCGGGCGTATTTTCAACCCGATCGGAAAGTTATTAATATTGGTCCTACAATTCCGAAAGTTAGAATATTCTTTAGGAAATTTCCTCCCCTTTTTGAATCTTATTTCAAATTTGAAAAATTTTAATTATGTTTTGAGATATTTGCAAAAAACTAAAACCATTTTAAATTTTTTAGTTAATTGTTAATAACTTTTGCAATTTTTGCAAGCGGAACTTCAATTTTTTCAAAAATCATCGGGATGCCATTCCGAATCGAATGACACCTCAATCATAATTTTCGGAGACTGCTGAAAAAAGTTGATCAAAAAAGCACTTGTTGACTAGACTATTAGGAGAAAAGCTATTAAAGGATATTATTATCATACGAGTAAACACAATTATTTTATTAATATGAGTAGTTCATAGTTACTGTAACACATTTATTTCTGGACAAGGGGGCATGAGACAATTTTAGAGAGTTTTTTTACTTGACTCCCCCCACCCGTTTAACGTTACATTTTTGTTAAGCATTAATTGTTAATTATTTTCACAAAATATTTATTATTTAATATATTGTGTAGAATTTAGCCATATTTTAGTGCACCTAGTCACATTTGTTTACTTAAAATTAACCCAGTTTTTTCGCAATTTACACTTTTTCTTGCGGGGACAAAAAAATACGTGATATTGGGTGAGATTCGGGTCGAGGCCTAGCCCGTTTACGTAAAAATAATAGAGCCCAAAGATAGGTAGCTAAAGTGACAAAACAATGAAAATATGTAACAATGTCATGTTCTAAGTATGTCGACAATTACCAAGCTCGCTAGTGAATGACCTGCAGAATTATTTCCTTAATTTACTTGAATGCTCATTCATTGGCGAATCAAATCCCAGCCGACTAACTTGTATTTCTCTTCAACAGATTTAAAACATCAACGTTCCAATGAGGCGCAGAAAAATAACCCAGAATTATGCGCGTTTAAAGTAATATTACGTGGAGTTACTCGCCTTAGGGGGCCTACCATGACGTCGTAAAGCAGTACCTATTGTTTCAATCGTATTCCAGTGTGGAAAAGAAGTAGCGCTAGACACCCTCTGACGCTTTTCCACACTAACCTGGCAACAAAACAATACTGATTTAAGACGTCATGGTAAGCCCAAAGTTCGTCTTGAAGCTTACGATAGAAACTTTTCATGACAATTTAAGATGATCAGGGTTGAGGGTGTATATAACTGTGAAGCTATAAGCTATTGTTATCTAGAATTAGAAAATGTTCCTTAAACTACAGAACATTTAAAGACTATAGAATATACAGGTAAAGAGGTATGAAAAGGCAATGACCAATAGTGGTGCCTTTTATATTTCAGCGATTATTAACACAAAAGCCCAGTTCTCGGATGCAGTGGTACTTGTGTCTTCATTCTGCAGAACAGGCATCGTCGCAGTAGTGTGCGTGTGATAGGGCGTAGTCTTAATACCCAATACTGTTGTCTGCACTCGTTGACCGTGGCTTCTACGCCTGAGTGATGTAGTTGCCGATGAATACCCAGTATCCAGAGCTTGACTGTAGGATGATCACCGTCGATTACCAGCGGGTTTTTGAATTCTTCCTTCATATCTTTGATCGCTTGAATACGACTTCTTAATCTGATGGCGCCGTTAACAGACACAACACTGAGTTGGTGAAGGCGGCTTTCTTTGTCGATGGGCTTCCCGTTGTTTAGACTGTTTATTTCTTCTGTGAATGACTCCTCTTGAGAAGATCGCATCAGGAGCTCTTCAGCTCTTTTGAGTAGCTCTGCTGTAACCGGGTAGTAGCTTCCTATTTTCTTGTAACGACTTCTTTGTCGTCGTGGGCGCCTGACTTTTTACTGTAGTTTTGTTCTTCCTCCAAGCTGGGTCAGCTTCTTTATGCCAGAGAAAGCGCGGGAAAATTTACTATGCTATTTTGGTGGTAAAATGTTTCCGAATCCAGCTACGACTTCAGTAAGAAACTCTCCTCATAAAGAAGAAACTACAAGCAACTAGTGGTCTTATTCTCTACCAACCCAGTACACAAGTGTGCCCAGTCTGCACAATAGGAATTGAACTGTGGGAGTCATGCATACAACATCAAGCGCTCGTGACCGTCCGTCGCGCGCCGCGGTCGGATCGCAACTGAGTGCCGCTAGCAGACGCGGTCGTATTTATGTGTTTGCATCAACGGTGTCCTCGGCGGAGCTGGCAGAATTGGACGTGCGCCCGCGCCGAGTGTCATCTATTTACTAAAGCTGCTCGCGGACCAGCGGTATTTATATCAAGCCAAGTCGGATTCCTGATTGGCTCTCTGTAACTTTGTGTTCGTTCTTAACCAATAGGATTTAAGTATGTTAAGTTATTTTGTATAAATATCGTAGTGACAATAAACCATCCACCATTCACATAATCATTGTTTTACTGAGCAGTCCCTATATACTGGCCCATAGAACTATTATTTATACAAACGTTAAAAATTCTACGTATCTATGTGATATTCATTTCAAACCTAACAGTAGCGCGCTGATTATTTTGTTAATTTTACTTTTTGGTAATGACCACCGTAAAGAAAGGTAGTACCACTTCCGGTCATTGGCTATTCTTACGTTTTCGTGCTACGGCTCAGTAGGTCTTTTTCCGTTTGTCATCAGTGGCTACAAACGGGATTTGTTTCCCGTTATGTCAAAGCCGGTGGTGGCGACTGGGAAACTGTATGTGAATTGCTAACAACGTGAGATTTGAATCTCCTTACCTTACCTTAGGTTTGATAAAGCTATTACCTACCTACTTACTTTTTTTAGGAAAACTGTCTTGTTAAGTTGTCATTAAAGTACTATTTTTAATTTAATTATAGTAATTAGATTTAATAATAATTATTTATTGTTAAAAGGATAATTTATTCTTAGTTTTTATTTTAAGTAAGTTGATTGTTATTGATTGATGCAAATAAAAAGTTTCAAAAGGATCGTAACTGATTTACCTATTTTTTTGGAACTATATAATTTTGTAAATTACGGTGATAACATGAATTAAAATATATTTTACGTTTATTATATTCTTTCATTTCATACTACCCACTTAATGATCACTTTAATCTTAAAAACACTCCCATATCATTTAGGTAGTACCTAAGTAGGTACATAAATGATTCAAAGACTGACTCGATGATAACAGTAACAAGATATCGTCAAGACTGTGTTTGGGTTAACTAAGTTTTATTAAAACATTAAGTAAGGAATAACAAACAAAAATGCTTTTAACCGGTGGCATTACGATTAAAAGTAAAGCAGTGGTTGTTTGTTGTCACCAAACCGTAACTAAGTCTTTATTTGTTTTATTTATTTTTCATAATCTAAATTATTTTATTTTTTAATGCTTTCCACACACGTTTCTCCATTCCACATTTGACATTGGCAGAATTGTCGACATCGGCACAATTGCCATTCATAAAAATAGAATAGAATAGAACTGCATGTTCCTCTAAGGTCCTCAGTTATGGAGATTCAGGTTGGCCGAACGTTCTGATATCAGGTCGTTCGGCGTGTGTTGTCTAACTAAAAAAAAACTAAATGCTAGGTAACTAAATGCTTCTAACTTTCGAACTGTTCTGTCACCAATTCTTTGGCTGGCATCAGTATGCGTCACTTTATCGTCACTAAAGCCAGCTCCCCATCTCGACTGGCCGAACGTTCTGATATACATGATTTTCTGGTAGTCCACAATATCTTTGTCATGTGCGTGTGAACTGAGGGACCAACTGGGAATCCGCGAAATGAAAATCCTTGGATTTAGTAGTAGACTTAAAACAATTGTAAAACGAAGACTGTATTTCGTTACTCCGAAGTTTGAAATGCCGAAGTACGGTATACAGAAAGTTTGTGAGTACGAATTACGTTAGTCAGAATGTACGCTATGACGAAGTACGGTATTCAGAATGTTCGTTACTTCGATGTACGTTACTCCGAAAGTTTGCCACTACGAAGTACAGTACTCAGAATGTTCGTCACTCCGATGTACGTTACTCCGAAAGTTTGCTACTACGAAGTACTGTACGCAGAATGTACATTATCGAGAAGTACGGAACTCCGAAAGTTTGCTATGACCAATTACTCAATAATAATGGTGAATATTTCTCATCGAGATTCTGAGAGAGTATTTTGAATTCGTCGAGGAAAAAAAAATGTATTACAGTGACTAATAGCTACTGTAATCAATTCAAAATTTAAGCTTTTTAGGGTTTCGTACCTCAAAAGGAAAAAACGGAACCCTTATAGAATCACTCGTGTGTCTGTCTCCTCGACCATTGCCCCCCCCCCCCCCCGCCCCTTATCTCCGAAACTACTACGAGTCTGAGTCTACATTTTTTTTTTAATTCGAAATTAGTTCAACGCTTATAGATTACAGGAAAACCTATAAGAAGTCATGATACGGAACCCTTCATGTGCAAGTCCGACTTGCACTTGGCCAGTTTTTTCTATTGAACCACGTATTGAACAGACTGTTTCAACGGTTGTGCCAATTTCCAATTGAATTCTGTGTTGTTGGTATATTCGTGTTTAAGTAATCTAACACAGACCACATCCGAGGAGGGAATCTAAAATAATAATAATAACGTTTTTAAAAAAAGTGACTTGTAAAATCTATTTACGCAATAATCATCATTTATGATATTTGGATAATTCGAAATACTCTCTCAGAACCTCGATGACAAATATTCTCAATTATTATTAAGTAATTGGTTATAGCAAACTTTCGGAGTTCCGTACTTCTCGATAATGTACATTCTGCATACAGTACTTCGTAGTAGCAAACTTTCGGAGTAACGTACATCGGACTCACAAACTTTCTGTATACCGTACTTCGGCATTTCCAACTTCGGAGTAACGAAATACAGTAGTAAAACGTGGGAATTTGTAAACATATATCCCAACAAAAACATTCTGTAAAAAACTAGCCAAGTCTCGATGGAGCTGCTTGTTTATCTCTAAAAAGTTATGAAATCTAGACAAAGTCGAGCCAAGTCTACGGTTCCTTATTGCGATTTCTTTATTATTATAGTTAATGTTGTGTGACTTGGCCGTTGAACATTCTTTATACGTTAGTGAGTACAAGTCAATTTTGCTTACACGTAATGTTATATCTGTTGTAACTACCGGCCGGTAGTAGTCGGTAGTCAGTCAGTCAGGACTTCTCTTTTTATTTATATAGATATAAATTAATGTTTTGGTAGCTATCTCAGTGACCGACCCGTGGTACAACTGCGATGTCCAACTGGTTGTACTACGGAGAAGTAAATTTACCCATGGTTCAACTGGGTTCAACTGGTTGTTCTATGGGGAAATATCTTTACCAATGGTTCAATTACAGTGAGTTGTTCTTTCCTTGGTCCAACTAGTTGTACTTCTGGGAATTGAATGTATGATCTATGGAACAACTACTGGTAATAAACAGGAAAAGGTTATCTATTAATGCTGAAGTGCAATGCAATTACTACCTCCTCTTTTAACCAAAATTATAATACGACCGTCTCGCGACAGTATCCTTTATGGGCGGCATGGGCACCGGGCCGTAGGCCGACGAAGGAGGCCGGCGGAGGCCCGGCACTTCGGGGACAGAAGACAATAGTGTTATGTAATATGCGAGCGAAGCGAGCGCGCGTCATGTAAATTATTAATTAAACATACTCTGGACTGAAATTTGCTAGGCAACCCATATGCATTATATTTATTGACATGTTAAATTAAATATAAAATACGTTTCATTAAATAAGCATCTCGGTGAAGGTCGTTCTTAACGGGATCTTATACTAACAGTTTTTGACAGTTTTTATGAATGACCGCCTGCCAGTGGACTGTGTAATGTGTCCCTTTACTAGTGCAGGTCCGATATCGATACCGAACTATCAGGCTCAATAGTCCGGTCGTATTACATCCACGAACTGCTGAGACGAAAAGTCTCACCAGTCCGGTGACCGGACTAAATAAACCGAACTACTGAGAATAGCTGACAATACCACGGGTCATAATCATAAATATCAGAAAAAAGAGTTGAACCATGGGTAAATTTACTTCCCCGTAGTACAACCAGTTGGACATCGCAGTTGTACCACGGGTCGGGGTGGGCTATCTCATACTTCATTTTAACTGGTTTCTTGCTGAATATCGTATAGTAGATGGCTTAGGCAAATATTTAAAAATTGGACGATGACCATCCATTCAATTGAAAGCATTGGGTATCCATTAAACTAGAAGCATTGGGTATCTACAAAGTCGCGTGAGCCTTTAGACCTCCCTAATCCAGCCCTGTCGCAAAATCCGTTCTTAGCAAATTTCTACCACCAGTGCTAAGCTATGTGCACCAATGAATATGATTGGTGGATATCAAACGCATCCATAGCAACGTAGCTTAGCACATCTCTGGTGGAAAAACACCCATAAAACCATTGAGTTATAATGTACTACGTCCCATAAAACTGTAGCTCATAATCATAAACTGCTGTACATTATAAAGAATCAAACAAACACATTGAGAACAGGTACTTTATAAACCACACGTTAATTTACAAAACAACATCGGACTGTCAACACTTAATTTTTTGCTCTTACATTTTCTTTCTTCATTGATAGAGGTTTAGGAAAGTCATCTAAGAACAAGGGCATGGTTTCTTTTTTTGCTTCCTGCAGCTGCGTTTCATGCGGCGGCGCCGGCAACTGCGACGTCGACTACGGCGCCGGCCACAGCTGCGGCGTCGTCTGCTCCGGCCACAGCTGCGGCGTCGACTGCGCCGCTTACTTCGGCAACACGCCTCACGACGGGCTGCCCAATCAATGTAGTGAGAACCTTTTCTCTCCAAAAAACCAAGGGCAGCCCCATTTTCTAAAGTATCAACTACGGACCTAGTTAGTTCTTCGGTGTCCTTCCCACATTCATCGCTCAGGTACCGCACGATCTCGCTCATAGTCGCCCCTGAATTCATCTCCTGGAGAAACTGGACGATTAACTTTCCCAGGGGCTTAATCGGGACCCGGGAGTTTACAGTGGGCTTGGGATGCTCCTCCTCTGTCTCCATTGATACTTGTTCCATTATTATAATTAAATCTAATAAATTTTCCAATTCCAATCCAAAATTATGAGTTTATTTTTGAAACAACAAAGATGGTTGTTATGTTCGTTGAAATGTCACTAAAGTCAACATTTTATTGAAAGAATAGTCTGTTCCTATTTCAAAAAAAAAAACAATACAAGAAGAAACTACTGTGGTCACTGTTAGTCCAAGATCCCAGGGCCGCCAGACGTCACGTATTTTCTGACGAAGGAAATGTGGGCGATTGAGTAGTGTTAGTATGAACTAAGAACACACTACTACCAGCTAGCTTGCTTGGACGGCCAATTTTCAGGTATCAGGCCATCAAGGTACACAAAAAAATTACTTACTTCACGTATTTTCTACAAGCTGATTTTTACGTATATTTTAGGCAATATCCTTAAAAATAAGTCGCAAATACTCCCAGACACTTTCCGTCGGCCGTATTGCTTCACAGACGCTTTAAAGAATACTAAACGCCTTATTAGCTAATTGAACGGGATATTGCCATGCTATATTGGGCAGGCGCTCCAAAATGATTTCGAGCGTTGAAAGCAACGTTTTAAACAAAATTCTGAAGACACAGGCAATGGACAGATCCTGTTGAATGCCCACCGAATGAGTCCAGTGGAGGTCTGTATGTCAGCCACACGAGCGATGCCATGCGATCTCAGGGAAACAGCCACAATACGTTTAAGTCTAAACTTTTTGGGAACTTTAAAGCGTCTGTTAAGCAAAACGGCCGCTAGGAAGTGTCTGCGAGTATTGGCAACTTATTTTTAAGGATATTGTCTACAATATACGTAAAAATCAGTAAGTAATTTTTTTGTGTACCTTGATAACCTGATACCTAAAAATTGGCCGTCCAAGCAAGCTAGCTGGTAGTAGTGTGTTCTTAGTTCATACTAACACTATTCAATCGCCCACATTTCCTTCGTCAGAAAATACGTGACGTCTAGCAGCCCTGGGATCTTGGACTATCTGGAGTATGTCATCCATTTTCCTGTCTTGACCAGTTTTTCATAACGTCCATATTCCCAATTCCATAATTATGGAGATTCAAGTTGGTCGAACGTTCTGATACCAGGTCGTTCGGCTATAAATAAATGCTTCTAACTTTCGAACTGTTCTGTCACCAATTCTTTGGCTGGCATCTGTATGCGTCACATTATCGTCACTAAAAACTGGAGTAGCAGCCAGCTCCCCATCTCGACTGGCCGAACGTTCTGATATACATAAATCATCCACTTTAATTTGTCATGGACAATATACGTTCTGTCCAGTTGCTAATAAGTATATCCAGTTTTATCACAGGGCTTAATTCCCCGAATTCATTCTCATAAAAAAGAGGATTCGAAGGTGCTAAACTTAGGCTGCGGATTATCGAAATGGCATAACGCGGCCTCGGCATAAGGGCGGAGGAGGAACATGGGTCGGTTTTTAGTCAGTAGGAATCTGACACCTCCGCTCTGCCCAAGAGGGGGGGGGGAAGGGGGGTTATTTGATTAATTACCAACCACCAAAAAAAAAGGTTGCTATAATCCACAACGCGTGCCCAGTGCGGCAGTATCTGATGAGTGAGATCACAGAACATAAAGAACAAGTGAGATCAAATTATAGAATATTTAAAAAAAAAAATTAAAAAAAATAAACGAAACGATTGAGTTGTGTTACCTTCTCTTAAAAAAAACGTTAAAACATTACATACATTCGCATTCGTTCAAAGTGTAGTCTCAAGTGCTGCCCTATGTAACGCCGCACATTGCCGAATGACAGTTCAAACACAACAATAAAAAGAACTCAACGCCTTTTACGCATGCGCCAGTTCCTAGAACGCCTGAAGTTGGACCTAAGTTCTCTTTATCCATCATGATGTCCTAGTAGCCTATTGCCTGAGTAATCAATACGGTGCCAAAACCCAATGTTTTGTGTAACCGGTCCTGAAAAAGCCGCCGACCGCGCCTTTTACAACGTTGGTAACTGTTATTAACTTTTAGATAATTATGGTAGTACAAACTTACTTTTGTGTATTATGTTAGATAGGATTGAAAAAACTAAAATCTACTTTCAGTTTAATAAAATAATATCTTTTGGTTGACTCACTACTCGTAGATAAAAATAAAACTTTCTTAATCTGTGGTTATAAGTAGGTAATTTATTCTGTTGGCAACATTCTAGCTATTCCCCCGCATGCGCACAAATGGTCACGGTGCCCAACGTAACTTGACTGTTGGCAAACAATGAAGCTAAATACGAATGTATTGACTTTTTGACATTATCCTTTGTAAACTACGCCATCATTAGGTCAAAGTATAGTGGGCATCTAATGGGGTTCTAAAAATGGCCTGCCTACTCTAAAATCTCTTAAAATCATAACGTTACAGAGCCTTTAATCTCGAAATATGTATATTTCAATACACTCAGCTTACTGCCTACTCGATCGCATTAAGTTACAAAAACGCTTATTGCTTTTTTCTTTCATGACAAATAACAACTAATTTCACTTAAATTGTAGGGGCAAATCAGACAATCACGAATAAAACACTCAATACAAAACGTAAAATATATTTATTTAGTCGACACATAGATAATGTTACTGTTAGCCTGTGTCATCCCACTGCAGGGCAAAGGCCTCCCCCCATGATTTCCAAATTTTGCGATCCAGGGCCAATGTGGACACATAATGTAATATTTTTTTTTATTTCACACAAGTAGAATTCGCGGTAGCTTAATTAATATTATAACAATTCGCAGTGCATGCTGGATAGCATTGAGCGTAGCACTTAATGTAAATAGTAGGTACATAAGTACTGTATAAAAGCTGTACTATCCATATAAATCCATATCCATAAGTTTTGTCTCGCCAACATGGCCACGGCTTTGAGTCAGGCATTTGAGACGGTTCTACTGCAAGAGACACATAGCGATCGATATTATGCTACGCTAATATGTCGAGCTTTTTCAGAACTGGTAATATTGTGGAAATGCCAGTGAGGAAAAGTTTTGGAATTTAGTATTTGCGGTTTTGTTTACTGAGGTTTTTACACAACTTTCAAAAAATGTATGTGTATTTTTTTAGAAATTCATATTACATTATTATATACATGTATGAGTGTGTGTTTGTATTGATTCCTACTTACTATGAATAACAAAAAATATAATAAGGCGAAGGGGTATTGTATTATCCACTACCTATATCTAGTAATTGGGTTGATGAAGTCAGATAGAGAGTCGCTCCATGAAAGATATTGGTATTCAGCTGCAACCAAATTGACTGGAAGCCGCCTCTAAAGTTAGGTAAAGGCTAGGCAGGTGAGATTTAAGTGCAATCAGATGCTATGATAGCACAAAGCCACTTCGAAAATACACCATCAACTTAATACGACCGTACGTCTTATAATATATTTTGGTATGCAGCTCATGAAGATTTAATAACTTATCTTACCACACTATAGTAATATTATAAAGAGGTATAATTTTGTATGTTTGTAAGTTTGGATGTAGAGGGTGATCTTCGGAACAACTTGACAAACTAATTAATTGAAGACACTTCATCCCTGACTGTCACAGGCGGTTTTATTTTTTGGGCATGGGTGTTTGTAGGTACGAATGCTCCTTGACAAAGGATAACACAAGTGTGTGATTTCCAAAAAATTAAATTCCGAAGTGTTGTTCACTAAGTGCATGTTGAACTATGTCACTATGTGCAAGGAAGACTCCTCTTCCTACTACACTGAAGCCACGTGACAGGAGGAGTCACCACACTATTTGTAGGACAATATGACTGTTAAATTATTTAAACACAAAGTAATAAAAAAAAACAGCTGATTAGTAATCATTTTTGATGACCTCGTTATCGATACCTGTTGGAAGTGGAGGACTCTTTGATCAAAACATACATTTTGTAGGACAAATATTTTTAGATCTTGATATTATACCAAATGGTACTTACAAAAAAAAAAAAGTTTGTAATCATTTTTTGAGGATCATCAAATCGACATATTATTATTCTATCCTTGCTTGAGTTTTTGTTCAGGAAATGTTGGGCGTCTCATCAAAATGAAGCTACTCACGAAAAACTAGCTTGTTAGTAATCAAATGCAAAAATGTATGTACCGTGGCACCCGGACTATAACTGAGTACCTACATAAAGAACCTACATGTTGAAGGCAGTTCAAGTTTTGACACTGACAGCTGTCCAAGAGAAAACAATGCTAGACTAATGGACAGTTGATGTTTATCTTTCTAATATTGGTTGAAAGTCAGAACGAACATAGTACATATTGTTACAGTACTTGCCTGCTTATTATATTATTATTGTGCTAACGTGGTGCTAACACATCTTTAAAAATGGTAATAAGGTTCGCCTATTTATTTAAAGATCAAAAAGATTTTAATCATAGTTTTAAGTAGGTATGTCATACCAATTATTTGCACCTTGGAATGCCTGAAGAAGGGTTTGCCAGGCGCAAAGTCAGGTGGTAACGGGAGTTGAAGCACAAGGCGCTCCTCCTTGTAACTTGTTGATAAGGTATGATTCCTCGCCTACGTTACCAAGCTCTGTCGTGACGTCAAGGGTACTAATTTACAAGGCACCACAGCAAGCTCCCTGTTTCGTTTTTAGAAAGGATGAATCGTTCCGCCGCTGGGAAGCTACTACTAACGAAGAATTTTAAAATACCTTTCAAACCAAAATTGTTTCAGGTATATGATTACTTTGACAAATACACATTTATGTGCGACATGTATGACAAAGATACCGACACTTTTATGCCATTAGTACTTTATTTCTTTCCTTACGATAATTCGTGTCAAGTTATAAACACAAGAAAAGGAAAAAATATGCTTAGACGTGTGCAGGCGCCATTCCTAAAGATGGAAATGCTACAAATTGGAAATACGGTCAATATATTTTCAAAACTTCTTCTAATAACAGGTGCCGCCCCAGTCACAATGAGGACTTTGTTTAAAAATAGTGAAAGGTAACATTTGGTCGCTTTTACATCCACATTTATTCAATATTGATGAAATGGTGGCAGCTCACGGGAACAATCTGCGACTCACGCATTCCCCTTAAACTTAAGGCGAAGATCTATAAAACAATGATTAGACTTGCTGTTGTGTATGGATTGTAATGTTCGGCCACAAAAGAGATGAATGAAAGGCATTTACTTACATGTGGCTGAAATGACAATGCTTATAGGGGGATGTGTGGTGTTAGGCGAATGGATAAAATAAGAAATGAGTATTTAAGAGGAAGTCTGAAAGTGACGCCGCGCCGGTGACTGAACAGTTGTGAGGAAATTGGTTGTTGTGGTATGGGCATGTGATGCGGAGGAATGAGGAAAATATGAGAAAGGTTTTGGATATGAATGTGGATGTGTATAAGAGCAGTGGAAGCGAAAAAAAGCGATTGATGGACTATGTTAAAAAAAGGAGGTGTCTCATGAGATGACAGAAACAGATCAGTATGGAAGAAGTCATGCTGCGCCGACCTCAAATGAAGTGTGGGATAAGGGCAAGAGAACGATGATGATTTATTCAATATTGTGGATGAAACTAAAAGGATTTACTCAATATTCATTTTATTTTCACCGTTTATTTGGCGACAATCGGTCTATATTATGATCTCGGAATTTGTTGGCTTAACCGGGTCTAGTTCTGTTTATGGTGGTGCACCTAGCCGTGTAACCGCTTGCCATGTCTTTGTGGCAAAGGAACTCTCCGAAGCAAATGGGTAGCTAACGCCTTCTACCAGACAACTCTTTAGAGAAAGCTGACTTGATTTTATTTCATCTCAGCGCGCAACTAAGTTGGCCCGAAATTAGCTGACAAGTTTGGAACTTTCAGTAGTGTCCACTACGATTACTATATTGCGAGCTTCTAACCACAGTTTTTTCAGTGGAATGTTTCTAAGGGGTAGATTAATGGGCACCAACTAAAACTCCTTTTAATTTCAGTACCTTTGCCTTTATCAAACCTATATCACCAAGTATGCATGGAAAGATATTAACATTCATTATGAAGAAGGGTTTCCGCATTGTGCGTATGAAAAATGGCAAATTAAACAAAGATTTTGCATTGACTTGCTACAGTCATATGGCAGGAAGTTCCTTGCTACCGTAAGTAATTCAGTAAGGCAACACAATACGAATCCATGTAAATAGAGACAGCCGTTCTATAACAGTTTCAATTGACAAAGATTTAAAGCTATCGATGGTACGATCGACTCGTATGACTGATCGAAAAATTGTAAAAAGCATCTTATCTTAGGGTAAATTGACTGTTGGCTCTCTTGGTGGCAATCGCATCTGCTGAGCATTGAACCTGGGTTCGATTCCGGGTTTTTTCATCAGGAATTTCTCAGTAGCAACCTCGGAGTCAGAATCTGTGTCCGGTGGATGGCAATATTGGTAATAGGCTGAAATAGGATCATTTCCTTTTACATGGGACTCAAACATAACTGGTAGAATGTTGATGTATTATTACGTACACCTTCTTAACTTTTTAGGGATTTATACAAAAAATATGTTGTTTTAAAGTAAATCACGAATAACACCGAGGAGTATAGACACTGATATTATGCTCAGCTCACCTATATTATATTATGCCATCCAGCCACACAAATTGCTAATATAAACCGTCCAGACCCTTATTATCCGACTCAAGAGTTGGATATCAACCTGGCCGGTTGTTATCTGACTTAACGGGGGACCGTTAACCTCCTCCTCCTTGCGTCGTTTCTCGTCAATGCTGAGGGTCGTGGCCTCTTTAAATCACTTTCTCACGGACTATTTTGCGCCACCTCACTCTATCTTCTCCAGCGTGTATGGCATCGCACAATTCGAGGTGTTTAGGGCAGAGCGGAACTGGTCTGACTAGCTCAAGCTTCTGTATCTGTGCTTTCTCCCACCCACCTGACCCGCTGTCAGCAGCTTTTCTAAGATATCACCTCTCTTTTTGGCAACGTGACCAAAGAACTCGAAGCTTCTTCTCAAACATTATGGTGCTGAGCCGCTTTTCGACACTGATACTAAAGATTTTTACGATTATCCTGTGGCGTCAATGGTTTCGTCAAGTCACGAAAATAAAACTAATATTTGTCCTCACAGTACTATCATCGACTACGTAATTAGTGGTGAAGTTATTGGTCTGGAGCTGGTAGGTTCTGACGCTGTTAGAAATTGGAGGGCTTGTTTGGGCGCAACAAACCCGGCTGATGCTGCACCTGGCACTCTCCGAAAAGAATACGGAGAAAACATACTCAAGAACATCGCACATGGAGTGAACACGAGACGAGATGCTATCAATGTAGGTAACAGAAACAGTACACCTACCTATTCGAGTTTTAGTAAAACATGGCCACATGACACGGCTTTTGTTAGATAACTAAAACATGACTCCAACAACCTTTCAAATTCCTATAATAAATATTTTTAGGAATCGATTAGGTATTTTCTTCAAGCATGTATATTTCGAAGTAGGTATCTTTATTATTTTATCCTTTGCGTTACCGATTGATTCGTTAACACCGTGTGACAGAGTGAACACGCACAGAGGCAAAGCTTTTAAGTTTTGTAAGGTAGTGGCGCTTTTTTGTTTATCTGACTTTTTCAAAAGGCTCATAAAGGTATATTATATGTATAGGTATAAGTGGACATACTGGACATCGACAAAGCACTACAAACAAAAGTATTATTTTTGGAAGTATTGTGTTTTCTACTTTTCTTCTGTGTTTCAGTTATTGGAGTTATATTTTGGTCTTGAAAATGGCAAACATCGTATCCCATCCAGAGCAACATGTAGAAACTGCACTTGTTGTATAATCTTACCGCATGCGGTTGTAGACGTCAACGTAGGCCCTATTATCGAAGTTATTGCTACGTCAGAGAAGTTTTACATATCCGCCATGGCTATGTTTGCTTTGTTAATACCTAACGCTAAGGAGTTCTATGAAGTTTATGATCAAGTTCTACCTACTTATGAGGTGAATATTTATTTGGTACAAGATTTGCTACTCATAAGCTGGCTTCTCAAAGGCTGTACTGACTGGACTGTAGCCTAACTAATAGCACCAAGATACTAACAGCCGTTTTATTATCCCAACTTCAAAAAAGAATGACCCCTGTCCTGAAACGCTGCTTAAAGACCAGTGCTTTTAGCTTCAAAAAAGGAAAAAAAGTAAAGAAAATTACAGTAGGATGAAACCCAATGGTAAAGGTAGAGAATATAACAAAAATTCATGGAAAAATAAATTACGGTCGATCTGAGGTCGGGAAGAGGGGGTGGGGGGTGTTTTGAGGGGGAAAACGGTTTATCTCGATTTCCGACAAAACTGAAGTCCTATGGAAAAAAGCAATTTAACTTTTTTGATGTAGGTAATAAAAAGATGTACAATTTTGGATTTACACTTTTTTCACATAACCTCAAAATGTATGTGAAAAATTCAATTAACCATGTTTCTGTTTTTTAATTTTTATCTTTTACAAAAAACATTTGTTTTTCACGAAATTTAGTGAAAACTTACCTTTTTTTGCTCCAAACACTGTATTTTTTTCGATTTTCCATTGCAATGTAGGTATATTTATTTTACATCATCAGAAAGTAGAGATTTTAAGGAACAAAAGGCCCACTGACTTTTAAAAAAAGCAGATAATTTGACGGGTGAATTTTCGATTGAAAATATGGCTGATTTTTCGATATTAAGGCAATAATAAGGTGAAAAATTTCTTCTCATTAAAAATAAAACTTGGTTTTTTGAAAAAAAGTGTAAATACAAAAGTTGTAGATTTTTTTATTTTACTTTGCCATTTCACTTTTTTCCATAGTACCTACCTACTTGGAGTTTTGCCGGAAATCGAGATAAACCGTTTGTCCCCCTTGAAAACCAAATCCCCCTTGAAAATTAAATAAGGGTAAAAGAGAAAACCCCCCACACCCCTTCCCGACCTCAGATCTCGGGAAGGGGTGTGGGGGGTTTTCCCCACACCCCTGCCCGACCTCAGATCGACCTTTATTTTTCCTTATATTTTGTTATATTCTTTACCTTTTCATTGGGTTTCATCCTACTATAATTTTATTTGTTTTCAAAAACTAAATAATAGAGTAGGGCGTGAATTTAAAGTATGATAAAAATATCGTTACATTTCAGGCAATGTGCATTCAGCTGGCCGAAGGAAAATGTATAGCATTAGAAGTTAAATGTAAAGATCCTACTGAAAATGTTGTTTCTGAATTCAGAAAATTGTGCGGACCTCGAGATCCGGTAAAGGGACCTAAGTTAATTTGAATTTTACGCACGTGCTTTTTTGCGCTTAGTTTTAAGGGTGATGGTACTGCATCTGCAATAATTTTTTTAGACACACATGTAAAATTATATATTTCTACATATAAGAAATTAAGGGGGCTTTCCTATGGGTCGCCGTCGCCTCCTTCTGCGAAGTAGCGACGCTAGCGAAGGAGGTAGCGGAACGTGAGAGGGAGAGCACCTCTCGTCCCAGCCGCTGCGGGAGACGCCCTGTGCGTCGGGGGGCACGTGATGGCTTCCAGCCACCGTAGACGCGGGCCTGTGGACGGTGAGTGATGGGCTAGCTCGCCGTACGTCCGTTCTACGACGACACAGGCTGTGTCGACGGCGCGTTCGTGTTCCACGTGCGCCTCAAAGAGCTGTCAGCAACGTGGGAGGGGCCCGCAAGGGCCGACGCCCGTCGGGGCTGCGGGTTGTACACAAGAGAAATCGCGGCCTCGACATAAAGGGCTAAGAAGGAACACGGGTGGTTTTTAGTCAGTAGAAGTCTGACACTCCCTTTCGCTCTCCCCAAGAGCGGGATGGGTTTTACGTATATACCACCAAAAAAAATTAGGGGGCTTCGGGCTTCCCTACTACGATAGTAGGTACCTAACTACCTAGTTACATACGGAACCCTTCATGTGCGAGCTTAACCTAATCTTTGCTATCCTAACTTTTTACAGGACTTATGCCGTCAGTTATATCCAAATACCATAAGAGCGTTGTATGGGAAAACAATAGTTGAGAATGCTGTGCATTGCACAGATTTGCCTGAAGATGGAGAGTTGGAAGTGGAATACTTGTTCAAACTTGTAGTCGCTGATAAGGCTTAATTACGAACAGAAGAGAAGAAATTGTGTATACTTAATTTAAATATTATGAGTTTTATGTATATAAAATGTTATTTTAAAATGTTTTTTTTTTATAATTTCAACAAAATAATTTATTAATAATTTTGTTTTTCATCCGTCGGTTTTTTATTCATTATTTATATTTTTCAACACACTTGCTCATAAAGTGTCTATAATTTCACCGCAATTAGGCACATAATGACACCTATAATCAAACTGTGACTTTTTCATTGGTCTTTTTCACTAGTGAGCTATAGGGTTTTTTTTTTAAATTTTATTGGTTAAGTTGCTACGTTCATAAAAAAGTTTCGATACAAAAAAGATCGCGTTCATTAGTAAGTCAAATATTTCATCATCTGTTGGCTTTTCTCCTAAGGAAGTAGCCTCCACTATCAATAAGATGACCAGGGGTAAGTCCCCGGGACATGACGGAATTAGCGTTGAGCACCTGAGGCACGCTGGTGTACATTTGCCTAGAGTGCTATCAATGTTTTTTACGTTTTGTATGAGACACACGTACATACCGGACGAGTGCACTAAAGCTATTGTTGTGCCAGTAATCAAGAATAAAACTGGTGACCCTTCGGATGGCTCCAACTACAGACCCATCTCGCTTGCCACCACAGTGGCAAAGGTACTGGACAGTATGCTAGATCAACAACTTTGTAAACACCTGAATAATATTAATGATCGACAGTTCGGTTTCAATGCCGGACTGTCCACGGAAACAGCAATATTAAGTCTTAAACATACTGCCCGGTACTATACGGACAGGAAGACTCCAGTTTATGGTTGCTTCCTTGACCTATCAAAAGCATTCGATTTGGTGTCTTATGAACATCTCTGGGAGGAGTTGAGGTCCACCTCACTCCCCCTTGAGATCATTAATGTTTTTGATTACTGGTATAGCAATCAAGTGAATGTTGTAAGGTGGGCGAATGTTTTGTCCGATGAGTACAGGTTGGAGTGTGGGGTGAGACAGGGTGGGTTGACATCCCCTCGGCTCTTCAACCTGTACATCAATGAGCTGATTGAGGGTCTCAGTAGCACTGCAGTCGGCTGTACTATTGACGGCACTTGTATTAATACGCTGACGATATGGTGCTGCTGAGTCCTTCAATCAGCGGCTTGCGTAAACTCATTTTGATGGTCCATGGGCTGAGGTACAATGCGAAGAAAAGTGAGTTACTAGTGTTTCAACCACGGAATCTTAAAGTCGACACCAAGTACCACTCAAGTTAAGTACCTGGGCCACTGGGTCACGGAGGACCTCGGTGATGACGTGACGTACGTTCAATGGCGCCTCAGCGGTAATCACCAACGTTACACTCTTGTACCATAATGTACTAAAATTAAACTGTCTTCACACTGGGAATATCTACTGTATTGTGGGTACGTTTACTGTCTTGTCTACATAAAGCACAGAGCAGACAGAATATAATTAAGCTTCATACAACCTCGTGAACTCTGTGCTTATAAAGGGTGCCCTTAACGCAAATGAAGGGCACTTGTTCTACCCACCACTGCGATCATTTTTTTGTTCTAGACCATACCTGGGAAACCCCTAGTTACGGAGATATTGGGGGTCAAAGTTACACATTTTTCACAGCTGTTTTTGTAATTATTAGTTTTTCAGGTTATAACTTTACTTTTTTTTTTTTTTTAAACGTTGCCCCACACTAGGAATTTCTCCTGTATCGTGGGTGCGTTCACAAACATAGAAAGTCACATACATAATTACCTCCATGACCCGTTTACTATTGCTATCCACTAGAACAATGTTTTAAGAGTGCTACATTGAGTTTTACCGTAAAATGTGATATTGGACCCCAAAAAAAAATTCGTATCCCAACAAATTTTTTTACGTAGGGCTACTTAGTTTGATGTACAAAATGCTTGGTTGACGGTTGTGTGATGGGTTACTTGACACCCTGTAGTCCAGGAAAAAATGGCGCATGAGTAACGAAAACTACTCCACCTCATTTGTTTTATGCGATCCTTTATAGATAACCCCACTGATCTTCTTCTTAGCGTGCCGATGGCAAATCTTCACTAATTAAATTAAATTAATTTGGCCCAATATTCAGCAATGCGAACTCCGCTTGCTAATGCAGTCATAAGATCATCAAGTGCAGCGCAAGATGTAAGGTGGGCCACTGTCTGTGGAGATACGCCGCATACACACTTGAGATCTGAACCGTCCATGAACCCCCATCTGAAGAGATTGTCTTTGCTACGGCCGACTTGGGTCCGGAGTCTATTTAAGGATTTCCAAGTCGGCCACGGCATAGCATGTCCAGGTGGGAGGCTTTCAGACGGTTCGATGAAGCTGTCAGGGGGCTTAAGCAGCCCCTGCCAGAGCTCACGTCTTTCTGTAGAGGCATTTCTAATAGGTGGACTAGTTTTGATTTAAATGAATATTGCCATGGGCAACACGGTAGCATAAAATATGGTTTGAACCGAAACTGTTTAAACAATTTCAAGGAAGTATTATTTTCCAGCCAGACATTTTTTTTTATTTTTTATTGAAGTACAAAAAAAAAGGTCCCAAGACTTTAAATTGATGAAGAAGTTAATGTAATTTTTTATTATTCTTTACACAATGGTCGCAATCGTGACTCCTGAGCATGAGGTTTTCGTCCTCATCGGGCAAAGGGTTATTGGGTTTTCCCATCAGGAATTTCTCTGTAGCAGAAACGGAGTCTGGATTTGTACCCAGTGGATGATAATTGGTTCTCCCCATTTTATATAATGGAACTTACATAAACAAACAACAAAGAAATTAAAGTGGATCGCATTATATACATTTTTTAAAAATTAAGTGGAATCTTGAGTGTTTGTGTTAAAGAGCTGTCTTTTTAACGCAAAATAAAAACTTTCGCTTAACATAAACAGGTGGTCCGATGGCACCTCATAGTCGTCTGACTATACATAGGTACCTATTGCCAACTGTGCGAACCCGGGGCGGACTGCTTATTGGATAAACCCGCATGAAATACAACATGAAAGCTTTTCAAAATTCGGACTAAAGCCGCGTGCGCTTGAAATATGGCTGTTAATTTTATTTTACGATGCGCAGGCCATGTGCGCAGTGTCTGTCATCAACGGGAAGCTTCAAGCAGACAAATTTGCGCGACGAAGGCGCCTCTGTAAACGCTCCGTAGAATGAGAAACAGACTTTCAAAACTGGAACATTTCCATCACGTTTCATGATACAGAGTTTTAGGAAGCCGGAGTTCGAAACTGACAAGGTGACGATGTTGTAGAATGTCTCACTTTTTTGTCACAACTTTTAAGGTTTGTCGAACAATTTGAGTATAAAGTACTCAAATTGTTCGACAAACGTTAAAAGTAAAGATTTTTCTACTAGCGACCCTCTCAAATGTCCTTTCTTTGGTATTGTTCGTCGTGACGTTGAGCTCCTTGAGTTATAACTTTATAAGTCTAGCTCCAAGATAACTGACAAATGCTTGCACTGACTAGACGCCACTCAAATCTATATAAGTACTTTCTTCAAAAGATGATCTCAGACACTAACTTCCTAAGTTGTGAGCTGTTATATTTGATTCCAATAATAGGTATGGTGAAAATGCTTGAAATTTGTTCTAGTTTTTACAAGGTCCGTATAGTAAATAACTCCGGATGTAACCTGTACACTAATTTTAACATAATATTAGTAGGTATAGAACAAAAAAAAATATCGCTGTGATGTGGAGAACAAGTATGTACAGTAGGTGGCCAAATTAATAGGGACAGTGCTTGATTTTATGTAGTTTATAGTTTATTATGTATATTTGAAGAAATATGTTGAATTTAAAGGGTTATTTTATCTGATATAGCTACTGCTACTATTATTGTTTTTGCCAAGTGGCAACACAGTGAATCCGTGCGTCATTTGTAAATTTTGGAAGGTTTTCTTCTAATTCGGTCGTTGTCTGTTAACCCAGTTGTTACTGAAACTTTTTTTTAGCTCGAATTCCACTGAATTTTTAGTATTGTTACCTTGATACATGTGGTAAACATGGAAAAATGCGGGTAGGTTAACGCTCATATAACTACCACTTTGTCGATTGTATCCTATTTTAAATTAAAGAACCACAGATATGACTATGAAAAAGGCTTTATTCTCTAAATTAAATGTAATGTAAATCAACCCTCGACATAGCGTAATTCTAAAAGACAGATCAGCCATAAGACATCCACTGCTGGGCAAAGGCCTCCCCCATAGAACGGCATAACGAACGACAGCCTACCGTTTGTATACAACAGTTGCGGGCGACTCTCACGATGTCGTCGGTCCACCTGGTGGGAGGCCTACCAACGCTGCGTCTTCCGGTTCGTGGTTGCCCGTCGAGAACCTTTCTTCCCCATCGGTTGTCGGTTCTTCAAGCGATGTGGCCTGCCCATTGCCACTCCAACTTGCATATTCTGAGAGCTATTGTCGGTGACCCTGGTTCTTCGGCGAATTTCCTCAAGTCGGATTGACAAAGAAACTTCGAGCATAGCTCTCTCCATAGCTTGTTGCGTGACTGTACATGTATCTTCAGAGAACTATGATAATTATATTATCCACTGTAGAGCAAGGAAACACTTTATTTCACTCGTTGTCACATTACCCACTTAGTTCTTTTGAATCGCGTAAATATTTGTATATTTAACCAATAATTCGATAACAGGGTCATCAAACATACAGTCAAAGTAATGTATCCAGGGTGTTTGGTGGTGTCTTGGCCCGTAGTTTTCTTGCCATTGTGGCCGGTCGTGAGCATTATGGCGATTTCTCCAAGTATATATTTGATTATTTGTTACGGTTGGATCAACAAAAGGAACGGCTGACGTGCTGCTAATAACTGGAGCTGAATTAGATGTAGATGACTTAGGTTGATGACCTTCCACAATTAGTAGTTCTTCGGTAGTTCGGCTTCTTTTTGCTAAAGAAGACAAGGGTACACTGTCCTCGTCTCTTTCGGAACACATGTATTATATCTCAGCAGGACCTATTAGCTGAGCACCTATATAGAAAAAAAAAAGACGGGTTGCACTCCGGGAGTGCCGGCAGAAGTGAAAACTTGATTATTAACGTTGAGCATGTTTGATATTTTGGAATGGTTAGGGAATAATTTTGCACCAATTGCTTTAACAGTATAAAAGTACTATCATTTATGTGGTAGAATACAATATTGATTTATTGCGCTATCGTACACAAACATGACAATTTATATTACATTAAAAATTTAACACTTTAAAACTATTACAATTATTTTACATTAAAAAGTTTATCTCTCCGAAAAATCAACTTTCATCCATAATTTCAACGACTTTTTCACCATCATCATTACCAGAACTATCATCGCCAATCTCTAAAACTGATACGATAGGTTTATGGTAGCTGAAGTAAGAAACGAACAGTTTTGATTCGAACCTATTTAAATGTCTAATAAAGACCGCATCAATAGTAGTTTTGTATTTCGTTGTGCTAAGATTGCGATCATTCGACATAGTTAAACCAAATTCATTATTTAAAAATTCAATTATTCCGCCATAACTATGCTAACCCATTTATTTTGTCTTTCCCTGTCCTCCGATCGGAACTCCGATTGGTAGGAGGAGCGGGAATATTTTTTCCCATGCCTCCGATTAAGCATCATAAAAACATTGTACAGTCTAGTTCAAAATAAATTATTTTTGTATTTTATTGACTGTACAGTCGACATCGTTAACGTTCAGGGTCAAAATGTCCAACTCCCACACGACTAGTCTAAGATCGATAGTTTCCGAGATATAGCCGTTTCAATTTTGACAGCTGTCATCCGAAATGTAGATCTCATTGAGATCTATCACTTGTCCCTACACACAACTAGTCTAAGGTCGATAGTTTCCGAGATATAGCTGTTTCAATTTTGACAGCTGTCATCCGAAATGTAGATCTCATTGAGACCTATCACTTGTCCCTACACACAACTAGTCTAAGGTCGATAGTTTCCGAGATATAGCCGTTTCAATTTTGACAGCTGTCATCCGAAATGTAGATCTCATTGAGACCTATCACTTGTCCCTACACACAACTAGTCTTAGGTCGATAGTTTCCGAGATATAGCCGTTTCAATTTTGACAGCTGTCATCCGAAATGTAGATCTCATTGAGACCTATCACTTGTCCCTACACACAACTAGTCTAAGGTCGATAGTTTCCGAGATATAGCTGTTTCAATTTTGACAGCTGTCATCCGAAATGTAGATCTCATTGAGACCTATCACTTGTCCCTACACACAACTAGTCTAAGGTCGATAGTTTCCGAGATATAGCCGTTTCAATTTTGACAGCTGTCATCTGAAATGTAGATCTCATTGAGACCTATCACTTGTCCCTACACACAACTAGTCTAAGGTCGATAGTTTCCGAGATATAGCCGTTTCAATTTTGACAGCTGTCATCCGAAATGTAGATCTCATTGAGACCTATCAATTGTCCCTACACACAACTAGTCTAAGGTCGATAGTTTCCGAGATATAGCTGTTTCAATTTTGACAGCTGTCATCATTATTATTATTATTATTATTAATTATTATTATCTTTATTTATTTTTCTTACATACTAATTTACATTTTTAAATATTTGTTAAAAAAGATATCAAAAAACATTTAAAAATATAAAAAGTAGTAGTCCACCGGTGTCGGGAGCAGGGTCCAAGCCACCGGTGGTTAGGGTTCCAGAGACAGGAACCTCCTCACAATTCGGGCCGTATCAAGAAGTACTGCCTTCTGAATCAGGCCCTTGATCCAACCGCCAAGCGAAAGTTTTGACAGGTGGTCGTCCATGCTTTTTGCTATCAGGCCATTGGCCGTGACGACTATCGGCACAATGATAGCCGAGTTCACATGCCACATATCGACAACCTCGTGTGCTAAGTCCAGATATTTTATTTGCTTCTCTTTCTCAGCTTTCACGAGGTTCTCGTCATGTGGGATGGTAACATCGATTATCATTACGCGGCGCGCTGATCGGTCCATCACCACTATGTCAGGTTTATTGGCAACAATAGTCCTGTCAGTGATGATAGACTGATCCCAGTACAACGTGACATGGTCGTTTTCGAGAACTGGGTCGGGCACATACCTGTAGTATGGTACCTCAGATTCCACAAGTTTATATTTCAAGGCAAGTTGCTGGTGAATAATCCTGGCCACTTGATTGTGCCTGTGCAAGTACTCGCCGTTAGCCAGACGAGAACAACCAGAAATAATATGTCTGATGGACTCACCCGGACGGTGGCATGCCCGACACACGTCAACCGTCCCATCCTTCATAATATATTTCCGGTAGTTGTTCGTCAACATAACTTCGTCCATAATTGCACAGACAAAACCTTCAGTTTCCCCAAAGAGGTCGCCGAAACGTAGCCAGGACACGGACGCTAGAAAATCTACATCGGGCCCATGAAGAGCTCGGTAGAAGCGCCCGTGAAGCTCCTTGCTTTGCCATACTTCCTTGCGGTTTTCAGCAGTAAGTACCACAGGTTTGCGCCAGTTCTCGTTAGCCATGGACAGCGGGGTGAGTCCCTTGTCCACTGCGACCACATCTCGGTGCATACCCACATCGGCCTTTAAAAAATATTCTCTGAGACTGCACACCTCGCGGTTGTGGAGGGTCTTCGCGTTTAAAAAGCCTCGACCCCCGCATTTCCGCGGGATGTACAGTCTCATGACCGATGATCGTGGGTGATGCATCCGATTTGCGGTTAGCAATGTACGGACTCTCCTATCCAAGGCATCGAGTTCAGTCTGAGTCCATTTGAGTATGCCGAAAGAGTACATTAAAACTGGCATGACCCAACCGTTGAAGGCGCGTACCTTGTTCCCACCTGAAAGAAGGCTATTAAGAACCTTCTTCAGGCGTCCGAAGAAGCGCTCCCTCAACGATTGCTTCATGTCAGCTACGTTAATGCCTAACGCTTCCGACATACCCAAATATTTATAGCTTTCGGATGAGGAGAGGGATCTGAGGTGTATGGAATCCGAGAGCTGAATTCCCTCGGATTCCATAATCTCTCCTCTCTTTACATGCATGACTGCACATTTGTCCACACCAAATTCCATCCTGATGGCGCTACTAAAAGAATCAGTTATTTTTAGTAACTCCATCAGTCGCAATTTGTTGGGGGCAAACAGTTTCAGATCATCCATGTAAAGAAGGTGAGATATGACCTGACCATCTCTCCTCAACCGGTAGCCTAGACCTGAATCCTCCAGCAATGTGCTAAGAGGATTCAGGGCTAGACAGAACCATAGCGGGCTCAGACTGTCGCCCTGGAATATTCCCCGTTTAATCCATACAGGTTCATCGTTCCCCTGAATCTGTCGACATCCTGGATATCGAAGGACCGTCTTCCATTGCCTCATACACGACTCCAGGAAGGCGCGTAGAGTTGCATCTATCTTGTACAACTCCAGCACCTTCATCAGCCATGTATGTGGCACCGAGTCGTAGGCCTTCTTATAATCTATCCAACATGTCGACAGATCCTTGCGGGCTCGACGAACCTGTTGGCTAATGGCCATGTCGATGAGGAGTAGCTCCTTAGTACCGCGGGACCCGTTCCTACATCCATTCTGAGAAGCAGACATAATACAGTTTTGCTCAATGTGTTTATTAATTTTTGCCCTCAAAATGGATGTAAGAAGTTTATATAATTTTTTATATTAATTATTATTAATAATTTTATTATTATTATTATTATTAATTATAATATTATTAATAATAATAATTATTATTATTAAGCGCCCTGCGCTGCCTAAACGAAACAGTAGGCCCAGGCATACATTTTCGCCGCGCCGTAGAGAGGGGATAGCTGTCTACTCTCCATCCGTCTTACGCTTTTTCGATCAGGGTCACGTGGTCACGTGTCCTGACGAATTTTCGATCAGGGTCACGTGGTCACTTTTCCTGACGCGAGTTTAAGATTTTATACCCATCACAGAACAATTTCCCAAAGTGCTCAACGCCGCTAAAGAAGTTTTCACTTCAAAAATAATATAACAACTGCCATGAGAAAATAACGTGAAGATTATATGACATCTAAATCAAACCTGGAAGATTGTTCAGACTTACAAACTCGTCATCACCAGAATCTTCATCTGTGACATCGGAATTCGCGTTATCAGGTGGTAAAATAGTTATTTTTCCTGGACTTTTTGGATTGGAACAATTAGATGATCATGCCCATCATCTAATTGTTCCAATTCGTCAACGATTTCATTGAGAGACAATGGTTTATTGGTAGTCCTGGGTCTGAAAGTTAGAATCTACAATACATCCCCAAATTACGACCGATCGTTAAAACGATCATCAAACATAATATCATTTGTTTTATATAAAAGATATTATGACTAAATCAATTTTTATTTCACAGTTTTGTTAGACAGGGTATAAATTTATAAAAAACGTGCATAGAGTAAATTTCAATCACAATATAATTTGTAAACACTTATCGTTTCTAAGACATAGTGAAAGTTAATTACGCTAATACGAACAAAAACACAAAATCACTTCAAAATTATGATCATAAGATAATTTTCTATGCACCAAAACACTGCCAAAGGATCACTGCGACGATTGGTATATAACAAGCAACAGTTATTCGCTCGTTAATATTTTTAAATTGAGGGTATTCCTCACGTATTTTTTTGATCTTTATAACGATCGGTCGTTATAAATGGGTTAAAAAGCGCGGTTCGAAGTATATATTTTTGAATTTTCAAGAAACTGTTTTTTCATTTGATTTAACCGACTTTTTTTTGTCTAAAATAATCAAAAGGTAGGTAAGTAATGTCCCGTAGTAAAATAGTTTTGCTATGTTTTGTCTATGAATTTACATTTTATTAATAGTTAGACGCAATATCCTCAAATTTTCTTTTTTTTTAGGATAGACAAGACTTTGGATACGTCTCCAAGAAAATGTAGAGAGATACTAACATTATTACTGCACTCCACTCATTCCCAGAGAGTCATAGCTGCTATGGCTGAGGTTTCAAAATCTGTCGTAAATCGAATAAAAATTTGAATTGACAATAAAAAGCCTCTTGAGGTAATTCGGGTTGGCAAATGTGGCAGAAAAAGGACACCACACTTCGTACCGATCGAAGAGTTAGGAGCATCTGCCTCGAAACTCATAAAAAGAGTGTTGCTCATTTGACCACGGTGATGAACGACGAGGGTGTAAGGATTTCGGAAAGAACAATGCGTAGGCGGTTGGTCGAATAGAACTTGATGGGACGGCGGCCTTCAAAAAAACCACGCCTAACCGACAGTATGAAAAGAAACGACTCCAATGGGCCAGACAACATCGAAATATGACTGTCGCAGGTTGGAGTCGAGGAAAAATACCTTGTTTGAATAATGTAATTAGTCAATAACTTTTCTACTATTTTCTACTATTAATTCTGTTAATTTACAGGTATGCCTTTCTGACGAATCAACTTTTCAAATTTTGGTCGACAAAAGTTCTTTTGTAAGACGAGGACCTGGTCAACGATTCCACGCCGATTGCATCGTAGAGAGGGTTAAACATCCGGTTAGTGTTACGGTTTGGTCTGTCATCTCAGCCAAAGGCGTGGGGCGCCTATACACCGTAAGAGGAACGATGAAACAAGACCAATACAAGCGAGTATTAGAAACCCAGGTATTTCCGCAGGTCAATGAATGGTTCCCCGATGATGTCGAATACATTTTTATACATGACTCAGTACGCTGCCACAAAGCCAGAAGCGTTACTGCATTTTTGGCTGAAAGAATGACACTGTTTTGCCTTGGCCAGAGAATTCAACTGACATGAATCCCATTGAGAAAATGTGGGAACTCACCAAAGGGTCCATTGCCAAAGAAGTGTCTACCACCGAAAGGCAACTTATAGAAACCCTCACCATAGAATGGCATCATAATGCTAAACTAAAGGAAAATGCAAAACATTCTATTTAGAGCATGCTCCGACACATAGAAGCTAGATATCACCCTAGAACCCTAGAAGGGTGGTATCACACTTTGCTGAAATAAGAGCTTCACCAATTTTTTTTTTTTTTTACCTGAATAATAATGAACAGTTTTGTATACATTTTTTATTTTTTGTGATCCCAATAGAACATAGATACTAATAAAAAATATATAAGAGACCTACAACCAATTATTTATTACACAAATCAACTTAAACTCGAAAATTCAAAAATCTTATTACTGTCCCTATTAATTTGGCCACCGATGGTATGTACCTACCTTTCGGTTTCGTTAAGGCTACTTTTACACTTTGAGTATACCATTCAATTGCGGGCCTGTGGACGGTGAGTAACGGGCTAGCTCGCCGTCCGGCCGTCGTCATGACGGCAACAGACCGTGTCGGCGGCGCGTTCGTGTTCCACGCGCGCCTCAAAGAGATGTCAGCAAGGAGGGGCCCGCAAGGGCCGACGCCCGTCGGGGCAGTGGATATCGAAAAGTTACCGCGGCTCCAACACAAGGGCGAAGAAGAAGGAACATGGGTTTGGTTTTTAGTCAGTAGAAGTCTGACACTCCCCTTCGCTCTGCCCAAGAGCGAGGGGGGTTTTTCGATGATTTTCCACCCACCAAAAAAAAAAAAAAAGTATACCATTCAATCATCAGAAGGTTTATGTCTAGCACTGTTGTTAGAAGGGATGCATGTGACGGGATGCATTTTGAATAGTGTACCTACTTTGTTGGGACCGGCATCACGTATTACACTTTGGTGACACCAATTCTAGTCTTTTTTTTGTTAGAGGGTGGGAAATCATCAAATGATTCTACCAGCTCACAGCGGTTAAGCGGTAGGGTGTGTCAGACTTCTACTGACTACAATCCACCCATGTTCCTTCTTAGCCCTTTGTGTCGAGGCCGCGGTATCTCTTTATTCCTTTTTCGGACAACCCGCAGTCCCGACGAGACCTATTCTAGTCACAGAGTAACATGACCGTGTGCAATCCGGCCAGACGGACATGACCACTAAAAGGTCTATGCCGTTTGGCTACGAACCTTAAAAAGTTCCTAATGTGGATGGGCCATAAATATTATTTGTTTTACCGTCATTTTCTTTTGACACTGACAAATATAGTTTTATTTTTCAAGTTTGTTAGAGCGAAGACACGGACTTAGTACTTTAACATACATATATTTATATAGCTTTACACAGTTTAATATTCTTTATGTATTTATAGTTTCTGACGTAGGTACCTGTGCTATTTTTGGAAGAGATGGTAAAAGTGCTGCATTTATTTGACAAAAACATTACATCCTCTCGAATGCGTGATCCTCGTTCGAGTCACTTTTCTTTCGTGAAAATCAAGTTGAGCTATTCTTGTCACTATCTCATAACTATAGCAGAAAAGCCACGACGTCACTGTTTATAATAATAATAATAATTATTATTATAGCAGAAAAGCCACGACGTCACTGTTTATGTCGGAGACGCACAACGTTGTGCGTTTAGGGCGAGGCGGCGCGTGCAGTGGCCCATGCAACGACCATACAGCCACTTAAGGTCGTTGGGCCCATGTTATTTATCACACGTGGAAATACAAAAATGTCAAGCATTGGTCTACCATCGCACTAGATCCCAAAAAGTGAGAAGAGGGAAGAGAGGCCTTTGCCCTGCAGTGGAACAATATAGGCTTATAATAATAATAAATATTATTATAATACAATACTTTGTTTCAGGTTTATGATTACTTTGATAAGTACACATATTTGTGCGAGATGTATGACGAACACGCTGATACTATTGTGTCATTAGTACTTCATTACTTTCCTTACGATAACTCATGTCAAGTAATAAACTCAAGCAAAGGAAAAGTTCTGCTAAGACGTGTGGTTGTGCCATCAATTAGTAAAGAAGTGTTACAAATTGGGAATACTATCAATATATTTTCAAAACTACTTCTTGTAACTTTCTGCAGCCCACCCACCCACCCCAACTTGAGGACGCTGTTTAAACATAGTGAGAGGTAACGTTTAAATATTTTTTTAATTCATTCAGCAACTAACTATTAGCCGCTCGGTCAGATCTTTCGGTTAAGCCGAGGTTGCCTAGGTTGGTCTGTAGATAGGTACCCAACCATAACATACCGAGTTTCAGTACCGAGTAAGTAAGTATAAGCACGTTAAGCTGTTGGTCACGATGATCATTTTTAGATCTTGATCAGTCGTTATAGGAGTAAGTGCCCTAAAAGTCTGACACCCAGTCTTACCAAAGGGTATCGTGTTACCCACTATTAACTGGGTGGTGGAGGTCACTCGTCGTAAAATATCTACCGGTATTCAACTGCATCCGGTTTGACTGGAAAGCGACCTCAACATAGTATCCTGCAGCATGTCGGTACATCCCTTCGGGAGCGTCGAACCTGTTGGCTTATGGCCATATCAATGAGAAGTAGCTCCTCATTGACATGGCTACTCCCAAATATTTGTATTAAGTATTAATTTTCTACCGCCATCATTGTAGTTTGCTCACCTTGCAAAGAATGGCGCTGCATGTGTCACACTTGTGATCATGTCTCTGCACCATGGGCCATGTCGCCTAACAGCGGTCTTGCTTGTTTGCCACAGGTACATAAAGCAGATCTTTCTGTCGCTATTGCGATGTGCTCAGTGTGCCCAGTGTTTTTTTCAGTGAAATGTTCCAATGGAGAAAATATGGGGGTTCCGACTAAAACTCCTATTTGATTTCAGTACTTTTGCCTTGATCAAACCTTTACCAGCAAATATGCATGGAAAAATAATAACATTCATTATGAAGAACGGGTTCCGTATCGTTCGTATGAAGAACGCAAAACTAGAAAAAGATTTTGCAAAGCAACTTTACAGCCATTTGGGCGGAAACAAAATGCTACCGTGAGTTAAGCCTTTATGTATTGCCAAATAACAAACCATAGGTACTTATGATTCAAATTCGTTTGTTCTTTTGCACACTTTGTAGATCTTTCAAAAAAACATAGGGAACATTAAAAAAATATTGGTGGTCTTCCTGTGTCGGATACAGGGTCCAAGCTACCGGTTACCGGTACCAAATAATTGACATAATCATTAGAAAATATTGACATACTAGCTGTTGCCAGCGGCTTCACCCGCTACAACTCGAAAATTATCCCACGGGAAGATAAAATTGGGATAAAAACTATCCTATGTGTTAATCCAGGTTATAAACTATCTGTGTACCAATTTTTTTCCAAATCCGTTCAGTACTTTTTGCGTAAAGAAGTAACAAACATATACACTTACAAACTTTCGCCTTTATAATATTAGCACAGATTACGAAAGTTCAGGACGACGACGGTGGTCACGGCTCCACAGTAAGGAACCTCCTCACTATGCGTGGTCCATGAGTACTGCTTTCTGAATCAAGCCCTTGATTCAGCTACCTAACGAGAGCATCCTCAGTTTCCCCAAATGGCTGCTTCGAGAGCACGGCGCTGCAACACCAAAGCAGAGTAATGGTCGAGGGTGTGAAGCGCCGTGTGTCCTCGCTGCAGTCGCGCTGATGACTCACGGCAATCGCCTCCATGTAGTGTTTATTGAATATCTAGAACAGTAATTCAATTTCCATGCCTGTGTTGGCAGTTTGGCACCATTGGGAACAGGTATACACGAGCTTTTTTTGACATTCTGTGGTGTGTCCGTTTCGATTGCTCGGCCACATTGTCGTAGAAGTAAAAAGACTACGTCACTACACTTTATTTCCCACATTTACTCTCCTTTCCAGTACTTAAGTATTATAAAATTCTTAGGCTCCTCGACGATATAATATTCTAAAGCACGCGGATTTTGTGATACGTAGATAAATTAATTGAAGTGTGTCAATGTACTAAATTTACTGAACGTGAACATAAACATGTAACATTTAGTACTTACGTATTACGGAGCCTATAATAATAAGACTGACTTATTTTCACAGCATTATAATCGACTACGTAACAAGTGGTGAAGTGGTTGGCCTAGAACTGGTAGCTCCTGACGCAGTACAAAAATGGAGGAATTGTTTGGGTGCAACAGACCCGGCTGATGCTGCACCTGGCACTCTCCGAAAAGAATATGGAGAAAATATACTTAAGAACATCGCACATGGAGTGAACACGAAGCCAGATGCTATCAAAGTAGGTATCAGGAACGGTATATACCTAAATTATTTGAATCATGAAAGTACAGGTTCAGTCAGACAGGTCAGACTTTTCGGTACAAGTTATGCAACTGTGGAAAATTTATGGGAAAATAAGATGACGATGTTACTGGGTGAATTTCAACAAATGCCATTTTTTTTATCATATCGGTGAACTTTTTCATTTATGTTATTTTTTTATATTTTTCAGGTTTTATGTAATCTTTAGGATATCAAATATCCCCAAATTTAATATCATCAACGTAACATTTAAGACTAAAGAGAAAATTCAGTTTGAATTCTGATTTCCACCGATATGATAAACCGGCACCGATTATTTTTCTGTACACCGATATGATAAGTTTATCCACCGAAATGATGTACATATCCAGCGATATGATAATCTATCCTAATACGAGTTTTAAAAAAAGGTACTTTATTTTTTGATTTTATCGCTACAAATCGAGTGTTCCATGTACCAGATCGACCAGCCATGGGATTAAAACGACCGAAATTTAACGGTGTATATGTATGTATGTAATGTATGTGTTTGGATGTATGTTTGTATGTTCCATTGTTTCTTTGTATACTTAACGAAATGACACGGGATCTACCGATATGATAAAACGACTCACCGAGATGATAAAATATCTACCGATATGATAAAGCAATCCACCGATGTGACAAAACTGTGCGTTGATCATGAATCAAAACACCGATATTAGATATAAGACACCGATTGATTTTTTCTCATCATTTCGGTGTAAATTATCACATCGGTGGTAATAAAGACCACCGATTACAGCGATATGAGAACAGCGACGTGAGAAATAACACAATTTTTAGAAAATTAGAAAAAATGCATAATATCTAGGATAAATTCAATAACAGTCAATGAAGATAATTCACTTACTACCTCTGTTAGAACCAAACAACAATAATGAAACTACTCATTACACTAGAAAAATGCAACCACCGATAATATAAAATAATTGTCCGGGAGCAACTGAAATGGCGTACTTTCGTTATTGGCGGGAATATGCAGCGATTTGACACACGTCCGTCTTGACTGCTCACTAGCACACACTAACGAGAGAAATAAAATTGGGGTGGGGACGCTGTCGGACTCGTCGATGTAAAGTTAGGTTTAAATTACTTTTGTCCAGCGATATGAGAACATTTCGCAGGACAAGTACGTTTGTGCCTCTCAGTAATACTAATCGTTAATTATGTAATAAAATATGTTATATATTAATAATATAACTAATATTCTATGAAATAGAATAAGTTATATCCATAACTTACTAATTAACGCCGTCCCCGGGGAATAAAATGGTAATCGTAAAAACTAAATTTTACAGGAAAAATAAAAAACGTTTTTTTGTGAATATCTCATAAACTAATATACATAGCGGGATTGTTCAAATACCAAAAGAAAGGTAATTTTTTACGAAAACATTGTAAACTATATTAAATTATTTATCTTTCTTAGAAATGCAGTTATTAATTAAATTAACTTTACCATGAATTAAAGGCACATACTTTAACTGTAAAGCAACATTACGATATTATTCGCGTAAAATCTCATGTAACACGTTACCGTAATAATGTATTGCTATGTTATTGGTCGATCAACTGTGAAACGATCCCATATCGTAATGTACTGTTACCATTTTATTCGCTGGGAAGCAATCAACTACAGCTTACAGCAATAGCAACTTACGTGTTTATTCTATGGAAAATTTATTAGACTAACTGGAGGCAAGCATCAAATACTGAATAAATATTTTGTACGTGTGCAAGGTAATATGCGAAGAAAAAAAACAATTATTGTCTATTTATTTTTTATTTTTCATAATTTTAAACAACTGTTTATAAAAATCAACAAAATAATCAGGAACTGTCTAACTCAAAGTACTTAATTCTTATTTTTTTAAAAGCTGATACCGGTAGCTGCTCTACTCCGTGTCGTCTACATGTTCAGATAGTTCAGAGTCTGAATTTTCGTTCGGGTTACCCTCGCAGCTCGTGAGAGAGTCATAAAACGCATGGTAGTACTGTGGGATTGCATCACTAGTACACAAACTTAATAAATCTGCATGTAGCGCTTTACTTATAGGTATTTGCTGATCATAAGCTTGTCTCAAATGCAAATTGATTGATTCAGCTTCTGCTGCAATTGAGGCTGTCGCTTTTCGCCCTCGCCTGGGTCTAGTTATTTGTAACTCCGTGTCTAGTTCCAAATACTCTTCTTCAAAGTTATACTTGAATTGGAGAATATGAGGTTTAAAACGTGATACCTTCACTTCCATTATTTTTGACCATTTTATTTTGTTTCCGTGACTGTCTTTTATCCAGTGTTTCCCAGAAATAAGGTTTTTTATGTTGTAAAAGTCACGCTGCTTCATCTCATGGACCTTATATTTATTTCCAGTCACTTTTGCATTCATAATGATGCTGTAAACTTGGTCAGGAGTATATAATACTTTATTTTTCATTGACCTTTCTATGCATGAATGCATGCTATCACCTTCGTTCTGGCCGTGGCCAGTCTCAAAAAATCGGTGGGTTATGTTTTCTAAGTCATAAGCTCTTATGGCGTAAAGGTATAATGCAAAAATGTACCTGTTTTTGTTCTGACCAGCGCAGCCATCGGAATAAAAAGATAAATTTTTGATACCTTTAAGACCTTCTTGCTCGATGAACTTCAGTAAGCAACTGCCGATTTCAATCGATCCTCTTTTGGCAATAGACAGATGCCAGACAAAGCAATGACCTAATTTTCGCAGTGAGTCGTAGACAGTAAAATTATAAACGGGGTATTTTCTCTTGTAGTGAAAAATCCCCACTTCAGACTGAGGGATACTGAGGACCTTTTCAAGATCAAAAATGGCAATAGTTGTATTTCTTTCATCCACTGCAGCTTTTTCTTGTTCTTTTAACTGGCGCACTTTATTCTTTCTCATCAAATGTTCCCTATACTTAGCCTCTAGACTAACTTTGGTTATTTCATTAGCTTGATCAAATTGGGAACAGATTCCGCATAAATCTTTCTTTGGTTTGAAGAACGAGTAATTAAACTCCGTGTTAAAAATATATTCATAATGCCGCTTTGTAGCCTTGTGTTCTGCAGAATAATGTTGATTGGGGAACCAGAGTTCATACAATCGGTACATTTTAGAAATGTTTAGGTGCTCTGATAAATAGAGTCGCTTTATATCTTTCCTGACATAGTGGGATTCTACAGCAGGAAATATTTTAATATGCGCCATCACGCTTTCTTTCGTAGAATCACTCATCTTATGAGGCCTGTTTTTATGAATTCCCCTTTTGTCGATTAAACTTTCGTCTCTTTTATTTTTTCTAATGCGGTATAAACGGTTTGTTCGGATATTTTTATCGTATTTAAAAAGTATGTTTTGCAAACGTTAATATTATTATTTGAGCCGTCTGAAGGAAATGAGTATTTTATGGTTTGTGTTCTATTGTTTTTTCTATCTAAAGTTATTCGCTTTACAGGTTTAACATCTGTGTGTCGAACAATGTATTGCCATTGAAGTTTTGATTTGTAATAAAATATATCGTACCTAACTTAACGATATTAAAATAAAGTTGTCTGTTACCGGAATAAAATTGTATTGAGCTTTACGCAAATTAGGTTGTCTATTTTTCCCGCGAATATAATGGTAAGAGCATCTTACTGGAAATGTAACGTATCGAAATAATTGTAATAGTCTATAACAATTTTATTCGTTGCAAAAAGTCTACTAAGCATACAAATAAATTATATTGTTAAATTTATTACAATACACATGACAATTTCGTAATTTCTACAATAACCGTAGGAAATGTTTGAAAAAAATTGACCAAGTGTAATCGGACCTCTAAATATCGAATATGCAATAAACTTAAAACTATCGTAATAGCACATTACCATTTTATTCCCCGGGGACGGCATTTTTATTAGTGTATTAAGCTTTTTGTTTGTAAAAAAAGTAAAGGGACAGCACCGATTTGAAAAAAATAGAGGTTTATGTATATATTTTCTACCTTTGTAATAGTCCTAGGTAAATTATATTTTTGCCACAACGCAATAACTATGATCTATTGAATACAAAAAAAAAAATTCAGAACAATATTCCTTTTTTCAAATACTAATTTCACCGAAGACAAAAAAATAAGTCATTTGGGAAATTCACCCTACTGCAGACTGTGGCCACGCGCAAAATAAATATAGTAGTTTAAATACGAAAAAAAAAATTATAAGTCGGTGATAATGCACGATTATGCTCTATTTCAGACACTGGAGGCATTTTTTGGATTAGAAAATGGCAAGTCACGGATACCATACAAAGCGACATGCAGGAATTGCACTTGTTGTGTTATCCTACCGCACGCAATTAAAGAAGGCAACATGGGGTTCATTATCGAACATATTTCTATGACAGACAAGTTTTACGTATCTGCAATGGCTATGTTCTCTTTGAATATCGCTAATGCTCAAGAGTTCTATGAAGTGTATGACCAAGTTTTGCCTACCTATAAGGTTGATATTTCTTTGTTACAAGATCTTTTAATCTAGTTTTAATTTTGGTTGACAATGCCAACTCAACTTGTCCTACCATTTTTAACCCTCTTTCAAAAAGAAGGCGGTTTTTTTATGTATGTTCGTGTTCACGGTGTTCACCGATATCTCTGCAAATTGTAGTTAGACCGATTTTCAAAATTATTTCTGTATTCAAAAGAGTATACTCCCGAGGTGGTCCCATTGTCACCAAGTTATGATCTGATGATGGGATCCCAAGGAAATCGAGGGCACCCTCAAATTTTGAATGAATTTTTTATTTTGTTTTTTTTTTTTTTTTTTTTTGTGTGATGAGCACGATCATTTGTTCTGTGTCTGGGTGTAATTTATCTATAATATGTAGGTATGTATTTAGAAATATATAAGTATGGTTATGATTGAACAACTGATAAACGAAAGCGAAAAGGTAGGACTATCAATAAATACTAGTAAAACAAAGTTAATGACAAATTACGCTAAAACTCCAATTAAACCTAAAAATGCTGCTGAACTGGAATATGTAAACGAATATACATACTTAGGCCAAATAATATCTCCAACAGACATCACAACAAAAGAAATTCAAAATAGAATAAACCTAGGATGGAAGAGATACTGGGCTCTAAAAGACGTTATGAAAAACTCGGATATACCAATAGAAGGGAAGAAGAAAATATTTAATACATGCATTCTCCCAAGCATGACCTACGGATGTCAGACATGGAGTTGTACAAAGAAAAATATCAAATCACTAGAAACTTGTCAACACCGAATGGAAAGAAGCATACTCAACATAAAATTAAAAGACAAAATTAGGTTAAAAACAATAAGAAAACAAACCAAGATTATAGATATCAAATACCAAATTAAACAACTAAAATGGAAATGGGCAGGACACTTAACAAGAAGTAAAACAGAAAAGTGGACTAACGAAGTGACGGAATGGTGCCCTAGATATAAAAAGAGAAGCAAAGGTAGGCAGCTTCGAAGATGGGAGGATGATATCAAGGAGGTAGCAGGACCATACTGGATGAGGATAGCAAGGGATAGACCGTTGTGGAGAATATTTGGGGAGGCCTATGCTGAAGAGCAAGACAATCACGAAACCGGTGTCTAATACAAATAATAACATTTAATTAAGTTACTTTCACGAACAACCATGTTTAATTAGTTTAGTTAGCAGTATATAAGATGAAATGTAACATTTATAAGATTGTTAATAAAGGCTTTTATTATTATTATTATTATTATTATAAGTATGTTTATCAGTTGTCTAGTACCCATAACACAAGCTCTGCTTAGCTTGGGACTAGATGGCGTTGTGTGATAGTTGTGGAATATTATTATTATTATTAATTTTATAGGTACCTTCTAATTACGTTTTGAATAATTATATTTTCTATAGCTGTTCAAATATTTGCGTCTGATAATCATAATTTCATGTGGATGCGCTGATGATGGAATGTACAACTCGTCAACTGTTGGGGGTTGAAGTAGAAAAAAACCGGCCAAGTGCGAGTCGGACTCGCGCACCGAGGGTTCCGTAAAAAAAATATATTATGTGATGTAACTAAAAATTTATGGTTTTCGTAATTATTCCTTTATCTATGCTATAAGACGTTGCTTCGTACCAAATTTCAAGATTCTGAGTTCACGGGAAGTACCCTGTAGGTTTTAATTCCCTTGCGAGTGTCGAAAATTTGCGGCATAAACGGGAGTATCTTGATGTAACTAAAAATTTATGGTTTTCGTAATTATTCCTTTATCTATGCTATAAGACGTTGCTTCGTACCAAATTTCAAGATTCTGAGTTCACGGGAAGTACCCTGTAGGTTTTGATTCCCTTGCGAGTGTCGAAAATTTGCGGCATAAACGGGAGTATCTTTTGATCGCGTTGACTTAGAAGTTTGATTTTTTCACAGCTCCAAGAGACCATAGACTTGAGTATTTGATATGAATTTCAGCTTGATACCTCCACGCGTTCCTGAGAAAAAAGGTCTTGACAGACAGACAGACAGACGGACAACAAAGTGATCCTATAAGGGTTCCGTTTTTTCCTTTTGAGGTACGGAACCCTAAAAATGACTAAAAGTATAAAATAAATTAATAGTTTAAAAACCGGCCAAGTGCGAGTCGGACTCGCGCACCGAGGGTTCCGTAAAAAAAATATATTTTGTGATGTAACTAAAAATTTATGCTTTTCGCAATTTTTCCTTTATCTGTGTTATAAGACGTTGCTTCGTACCAAATTTCAAGATTCTGAGTTCACGGGAAGTACCCTGTAGGTTTTGATTCCCTTGCGAGTGTCGAAACTAAAAACTAAAATCCGTAAAAAAAATATATTTTGTGATGTAACTAAAAATTTATGCTTTTCGCAATTTTTCCTTTATCTGTGTTATAAGACGTTGCTTCGTACCAAATTTCAAGATTCTGAGTTCACGGGAAGCACCCTGTAGGTTTTGATTCCCTTGCGAGTGTCGAAAATTTGCGGCATAAACGGGAGTATCTTTTGATCGCGTTGACTTAGAAGTTTGATTTTTTCACAGCTCCAAGAGACCATAGACTTGAGTATTTGATATGAATTTCAGCTTGATACCTCCACGCGTTCCTGAGAAAAAGGGTCTTGACAGACAGACAGACGGACAACAAAGTGATCCTATAAGGGTTCCGTTTTTTCCTTTTGAGGTACGGAACCCTAAAAACACAAAAAAACACGCTTTTTCGTGCAAACAAAAGTCAAAAATAAAATGTGCTTTTAATTATATTATTTGATTGTAAAAGCGTGGGGCTTGTTCGTGTATTTGTTTACAAGAAAGTCTTTCCTGCGCCAGCGCCCCACGCTTTTACAATCAAATATTATTATAATTAAAAGCACATTTTATTTTTGACTTTTTTTTGCACGTAAAAGCGTGTTCTTTAGTGTTTTTTAAACTATTAATTTTTCTTCTGAAGTTTACCTATTTTCACTTTTTTGTGTTTTAGAAGTCGGTTTTTTTTTATAGCCTACATTGTGTCCCACTGCTGAGCAAAGACCTCCCCTTTCTCTTTCCACACCTCTCTATCATGTGCGATCTCAGGCCATTTTAATCCGTTTTTTTTTTCATTAGGTACTATATTTTTTCCATCGCTTTCGTACCCTGGAGTAGAGCATGATTTTAAAGTTATTTTTCAGGAAATGTCCATTCAACTGGCCGAAGGAAAATGTTTAACGATAGAAGTAATGTGTAAGGATCCTAATGTGAATGTTGTTAGTGAATTCAGAAAAGTGTGCGGTCCTCGAGATCCGGTAAATTCGATTTATTATATTAAGTATTTCACTGTGTTCAATACTTAGGACCGAACTTCCAAATGCCCAACCTTTCAAAAACATCGAATTTAAAGAAAGTCGTATGACGTCTGAACTGAGAGTCCAAAATTATCGGCTTTATTGACTAGGGTAAAGCCTCATAGATTAACACAAATTAGAATAAGATTTTTAAATATTTCTTAATTTTTAATTTAACGTCCGTTCTTCTTCATGCGTCCGTTCATTTATTTCTTAAAATATTTAAGAAATTCGTAGCTAAATTCTTAAATAAAAATTGTGAACCCAGCCAGAGATAGTAGATACTTACTGAGATTTTGGCTAGGTATGCCACTTTATGCACGCGTCTGGATTAATAAAAATCCTGTTAGTAATACATTTTTGAGAATCATCAAATCGACATATTCTATCCTTGCTACCTCTGCTAGCTACCACAATCGTGTTTTCGTTCAGGAAATGTTGGGCGTCTCATCAAAATGAAGCTACTCACGAAAATCTAGCTTGATAGTAATCAAATGCAAAAATGAACCGTGGAACCCGGACTAGTAGGGGTCCATATTGGCTCACCTAAAGTTCTTTACCCGAAATTGTTCTTCCTATAACGATTTGTATCATATTATATCCGAATGATCACTCTTCCTAAAATTTTGATCCTAAAGTTTACATTCATAATTTGTAGTGCTACCGGCGATGTTCATAACACTCATGTTTCCGAAAATTGTAAGTAATTCATAAAACTCCTACTGTTTTTTATCATAACGCTTTTATCCCTAAACATAATTACTTACCATAGTATTTTCACTCAACTGTTTAGAATGATTAAAGGTCGTTTCACTGGTTTTTGTCCTAAATGAATGAAATTCAAGTCAGAGTGTCGTCTTGGGGGCACTATGAAAAAAATTCTTAGAAAAATTTCGCGACCAATTTCGAGGTAGCGCTCGCCGGCCGCTGCCGCGGCATCGCTCGCTTCGCTCGCTCGGCTCGCGCGAAGTTGGTCACAGTTCTACCCTAACCTAACGTATGGAATCGCAAAGAAATCCATACTATGGATTTCTTTGCATAGTATATAAAACTGATCTTCTTCTTCTTTTCGAGTCGATGACTAAACTCTGTCCGCCCAGTACGTGGCAACCTGGATGGCTCTATCATTTGCGTCTTTCAGGTCTTTGAGCGTGCAGTTAGTTGTGCAAGACGGGCACGAGAGTAGTTGGCATATCCTGTATTGGGGCACCACACTCACATTCTGTTCGAGATGGGTCGATTATACCCCATCTGGCTAAATTGGATCGGCAGCGGCCAACTTGAACACGCAGTCTGTTTCTATGAATAAAAAGAAATCTGAACAAAAATGATATGACTTTGAATAATAGTGTAAAAGATGGTTATGTTGAGAAAATATAGGAAAACAAATAAAAGTATGTATTATGTAGATGTTTATTGCTACTGACATTATGAAGTTGAATGCATCGGAATTAAAACATTAGAGACAGAGTAGTTAGGAATTGTGATTGTTAGGATGAAAAATGTTAGGAAGAACATTTTCGGATTTCCAATTATCGGAGTTGAAAATTTAGGTGAACTTTGGCGCACCCGAGTAGTAGTCTATGATTTTGTGTTGTTTTACACCTTTTTAGATAGCTGTTATGACTAGGATATTTTCCTAGAAATTTGTAGCTTGGAGTGGCGACCACGAACCGGAAGAAGTTGCGTTGGAAGGCCTCCCACATGACCTGGTGAAGATCAGCCGGATCCGCTGGATGCCAGACGCGCGGAGCTGGTCAATGTGGCGACACTTAGGGGAGGCCTATGTCCAGCAGTGGCCGTCTTTTGGCTGAAATGATGGTGATGAATTTGTACACAATGCGTAGTACGGTGAGACTGTACTTCGGTGAGTGTGCCCAAGAGCTCTTGTTGCTCAAACACACCAAAGTACCTACTTAGTCGGTAAAAGACCGACAAGCATGCTACTTTGCAGCGAAGGGCCAGGCTATGGATGTCTGTCTGCATACCCAGCGGGTCCTTATGTTGAATCGGATTGAAAGCGTGACGTGCCTACTATATAGTACCTTCCGAATCGCATAATTAAAAAAAATAGTACAGGTACTTAAACGATTCCGAAGATTACTGCGCACACTTCAGCTTTCAATCCGATTCAACAAAGGGCCCTTTTGCTGGCTACAGACATAGGCTATGAAGATTGGTACCTATCAACTTATCCATTCAATCTCATCCATTTATTTGATATCAAGGATGTTTTAATTACAGGACTTATGCCGTCAGTTATATCCAAATACCATAAGAGCGTTGTATGGGAAAACAATAGTTGAGAATGCTGTGCATTGCACAGATTTGCCTGAAGATGGAGAGTTGGAAGTGGAATATTTCTTTAAACTTGTAGCCAGTGATAATGTCTCATAGTCTGTAATTCCCTATTGTTCTCAATTTTCAACACATTGCACTATAACAATAGTTCCTACATAATATCCTTAATTATACTTTGATAGAATAAATATATAATTTAAATTTATGTTTTGTGTTTTTTTCCTTTCAAACCGCTAATTTTTCATGTAAGGACCTAATACTTATAAACAACCAACAATTTAAATCTGCAGCAAGCTGGAAGCCGTTACGTTGACAGGCAGGCCTCCCACTAGGTGTGGACCGATGACCTTGCGAGGGGTTGCAGTGATCTGCTGGATGCGAAAGGCTCGGGATCGGTCTACGTAGCGACACTTGGAGGAGGCCAATGTCTACCACTGGAAGTCTTTCGTTATGATAATGATGATTTATCTAATATATAAAATTCTCGTGTCACAGTTTTCGTTGCCATACTCCTCCGAAACGGCTTGACCGATTTTGATGAAATTTTTTGTGTTTATCCGGTATCTATGAGAATCGGCCAACATCTATTTTTCATCTTTTTTTTTATTTTTTAGACAAAATTTTTAATTTATTATCTAGATGGCAAAACAACATTTGCCGGGTCAGCTAGTAAATGTATAAATATGTATTAGGTAAGTCCCTAACCTGCCGTCAGTGTTGGGCAAAATTAAGTTTGATTGATGACTAACGATTGAATTGTTCAATCATCATGACTAACGACTAATAACTAAAAAATTCAATAATTAGATATTCATGATTGATAATTGATTTAGTTTCAATCATTAGTCATTAGTTATGACTAAATTTGTACGAAATTAAGATATTAGTTCTTTACCTATGAAATTGGCGATTTGTAGGACAATTTTAAAATATAAAAATTTTGGTATTTTTTTTATTTCAGCTAATACTGTCCCAAATTATCTATACAATTTTGCCATTTTGATGGCAGTTTTTTATACCTTTCGAAGTCTGCCGGACGGGAGGCGATGAAGTCAGCGAAAGCGTTTTGTACTGCCTCTCGGGTGTTGAATTTTTTTTCCCACTAAAAAATTGTGTTAAAATAATAAACCCCTTGAAATGGTTAACAAAATCCGTTTCAAATAGAGAAGGACCTAAGGTCACGGGGAACAGCTATATACCTATTTAAAAGCTTAAAAATCCCCGCGTGGGTACCTATAATAGGCCCAGCTAGAGTAATATTAGACATAGACATACTTATATCTATCAGTGCGCCTACATTTGCATGGAACTGGATCCATTAACGCTCAGTAAATGTAAACAACATCATCGGCTACCGGCAACTTGAAAGGCGTTAGGGAGAATTTAAATCTCCCGAATGCTTTTTGTTCACGCCGCACAAGAAGACAATGCGACTAACTAACGTTCATTTTTAGAGTTCCATAGTCAACAAGCAACCCAATAGTTTCGCCATGTGCGTCGAACTGTCTGTCCGCACTATAGCTCAAAGACTTAGTACTAAAAAGCTGTAATTTAGCATGAATATACAAATGAGTTACGCCAACAAAGTGGTAAATTAACACATACTGAAAATAATTTTTAGCGTAAGTACACTTTAAAGTGGGGATGATTTTTTCTTTCTCGCGAAGCTCTTTTTGTGTGATGTCGTTGGATAGGACTCAAAATATTGTGAGTTTGCTCAAACATTTAGGATTCGTTTCTGAAATATTAAGGTATAGAGAGCGAAATTTTGTTAGACTCAAGTGTTAAACGGTTAAACCACCTAAACGGGTTGTATTTAGGCTTGTGAAAAAAATCATGGTAGTAGGTAGGTAATATTATTTATATAACGAAATTATAAGTATAACTATTACAGTTAAGTATAATATGCTTTACAAGTTTACGAGCATTAGATAGTGGACCAACTTATAAAATGTACCAACTTGTATAAAATATTTTCCTATACATAATGTATGGGAGCACAGTTCACAATAAAAACAATCGTTCGGGTGCAGGTAAACAGACAGGTTGGAAGAATACATATTTTGATGGTCAACTGCGGAACCCTATACAATGCGCATGGTCCGACATGCACTTGGCCAGTTTTTTTAACCTTTAACTATGGACGTGCGGTCTCACAGGCCACTTGCAGTTTGTGATTTTCGTGCCCACCTGCTTCCACGTACCCCACGCGTATCAGTAGCTCAGTAGCTTCGGTTTTAGTGGCAAAACGACCGTTGAGAGTGAAGTTTACGTCGCCAGGTGAATGTTGCGTTAGTAATTTCGCTTTATATTTTGAGCGCGGTCTGTGAGACCGCACGTCCACGTTTGTGTTATAAATTTACGTTGACGGTGATTTTGTTTATTTTATTTTTGTAAACTAAAATGTCAAAAAATGGTCAACCAACGACTGCAGGCAAACGAACATCAAGTTCTTCGACTAAGACAACCAGTAAAATGGCAATATTTTTTTACTGGTTGTCTGAGTGATGAGATGATCCTTCTTTTGAAGACGAGTTTCAACGATTGATTTTAGTATCGAATCAGTGTGACAGCGAATGGCGTATTGATGATTGTTTTTTATGAAGCTGACATTGAAGAAAACGTTAGACGTAAATTTACATAAAAACGGGTAAACCAAAAAAAAAAAGTTATGCTCTAAGCCGCTATGCAAAGACTGCCAATAAATATGACCAAGTTGGGCCCTTGTCGAAATTTTTATGTTTGATTTTGAGAAGATTATTTTAGGGTTTTCATGTTCTTTGTTCTTTATATTTTACTGTAAAAGAAGTTAAACTAACTAAAATAATCATTTTACTAAAGAAATATACATATAAAGTGATCTCAAGCTAAAAAGTCTGAAAAGTTCCTTTGAATTATATATCGTTAGATTTATTTTAAAATACATACATTTATCATTAAAATTACATCTTTTGTGTACATTTAGTAACTCTTCTAAAGGATAGAACCAAAAAATAATACAATACTTACTCATCAAGATAGAAACCAGCCCGTAAAGATAGCGGTCTGTGAGGCCGCACGTCCATAGTAGTGTAACAAAAATGGAACGTCCATAGTTAAAGGTTAATATACAGTATGATTATACTCGAATTGTCAAGAATATCAACACTTATAATCAGAGGATGGATAGATTTTGCCGAGCGACCATTTGAGGATTCAGCACCATTCAGCGATATTATTTTAAGCAGCGAGGTTTTTTTTTAACTTTTCTTGAACCTCCGATACCATACAGCTGGTTTTTAACTTTTTACACAACAAACATTTAGGAGTCAACCCTTACACATCGCATAGGTAACGTTTAACCATCGGACAGCGGATGTAAACAAATGTAAATCAAGATTAGCGTTACAGCCAGTCGCCACATGTGCACTGTTTAAGGTTAAAAAACTTACTAATTGGTATCTGATTCTGACACATAAAAAAATGGACAATTTACAACATGTCTGGTAAAGATAAGGTCGAAAGAACGTCGGGTGCGAAAACAAAAAAGCAAACGTTTTAGGGCGAGCAAAAAATTTGTACCCCTAATTTTGACAATACAGGGTGTAATAAGTTATTAGGTAGGTAGGTACATCACTTGTGCATATTATTAAGTACCTACACTGATATGTTTTGCTCATCTCTTATAGGTAGGTACAACTTACTAGGTAGGATAAAATCATGGCTGATTTTAAAAACATGTAACAAAGAATGAGCCTCCTGAAACGGCCTAAAATAATCTCCATATCTTAGATAATCTAACAAACTAATTTCACCTCTGTATAATGTTAGCGTAGAAAAAGAACATCCTGTGTAGCAATTTTGTTAAAGGAGATACCTACCTATATCAACATAAATAATAATGTTGACAAAGTCTATAACGCAACCACAAAATCAAATATCGAAAACAAACTAGACCATGCCATTACAAAGGTCAGTTGAACTTCAAAACAAAAGGGTTGCACGTCGGTCAGGACTCAGGATGCAGCCATCAGTTGGATCCCTTTGTTTTCTTGGCGTGCCATACGCGGCTCAATGAAAATATACAAGAGACCGAAATGTAACCAACATGCCGGGCGCGCCCACACATGCAATACATGTTTTGACGACGCGTCATCGCTCCAATACCTTTGCCTAAACGGATAGTGCGTATATATCATAACAAACTACGCCACAACTTATATACGTTTCCGCAATTTATATTCTGCAGGTTTGCAGTTTGACTGTTCAGATTATCTCATTAATTTTGTAGAGGTAGCTTGTTACAATATTATCAATAGCTGTATTGTAGGGTTAGGTAATATTCACAATTTAATTTTTAGAACTTTTTTATTCGTTGGTGCTTTTGATCCTTACATAAAACAGAATCGATTGACATCAAAAACAGCGGCACACTGGACAGGCAGCGGTGAGTCCTGTTAGTCTTTATTCGGCGTATTTTTGAATTCGTCATATTTGGGAACTACACAATATCTTCGTCAAAGTTCAAATCTACTAAAGTATGTAGTTTTGGCGCTCTCGAATTAGGTAATCCGTGACAAGAGAGCACCAGTTTCAGTTCAGAGAGTTTTCATGTTGAATGAGTGATTTCTGAAACCCTATGGGCTTCTCCGTACCCTAACAATTAAACTAACAAGTAAGTGAAACCTTAATGATAATAACAACGATTTTTTCTACTTTTCCAGAAAATTAACAATGAAGCTACATAGTCAGGTATAACTAATTGGTATTTATAGGAAATGTGTCTTGATTAGAAGATGCTGAGCCAACCGCAAGCTCTGTCGTATAATATAAAGTATCTTCGTCTTGCACTGGCTGCAAATTGACCAGGTTAAGGAATTCCATCTGATTATCCTCTCCCTCCCCTTGCAAATAATTTTCCACGACTAGTCCAGTATTCCCGACATGCGAACGCATATGGAAGTTCAAATGACTGCTCTGCTTGAATCTCCGGCCACACACGGAACACTCAAACGGCTGTATATTGGTGTGGGTACGCATGTGTTGACGAAGATGCACCGACTGCGAGAAACACTTGCTGCATATCACACACTTGAACGGCTTCACCTTAGTATGTGTCCGTAGATGCTGATCCAGGCCAGCCTTCTGTGTAAACGCTTTTGGGCAAAAAGTGCAAACAAAGGGGCGAACTCCTGTGTGCATGCGCATGTGCTGCTGTAAGCCGCCTTGTTGAGTGAATCGTTTATCACAAATCGAGCATTGGTGCGGTTTCATCTTAGCGTGTACGATACGATTGTGTTCGTCGTACTCGGTGCTATCCAGGAATATTTGACTGCATATGCGACAAGAGAAAGTAAACCGATTTGCGGCATGAACTTGGGCTTGAATCGTGTCAGTGGGGTAGAAGTCCCGGTCGAGTCGTTTTTCGCAGACCTGACAGCGCAGCGCGGCTTTGCGTCTTTTAGTATGCTCTTCCCGGTAGTGCAATGAATAATCACAGCAGTTGAAGAAAATCTGACGACACTGCAGGTCCGGACGCAGGGTTGAAGGACAAGTGCAAGTAAAGGGCCCCCTGGTTGAAACAAAATTAAAAATAAGACCCCAGGCTCGTTTAATGTCTGTACTAGGTAAGTAGTTAAGAACCTAATCATTTAGTCGCTTAGGCGATTAAAAATACATAAACACTCTAAGTGCATGTTTACGTACGCGCGGCGCGGCGCGCGGCGCGGCCGGCGACGCGATCCGCACTAAATTCAAACGTATGGCGGTGTATGAGTGCGTTCACGGAGAAGCGAATTTATACGCGATTGCTTGAATTTGAGGCGGCGGCCGCGGCGGCGAACGCGGCGGCGGCCGCGGCGACGGACGCGGCGATGCACGCGGCGGTTTATTCTCGATGAAGCGATGCCCGCGACGGAACTTGGCCTTGAAAATTCGCGGCGGCCGCCGCGCCGCGTCTCTATGTACACCGTCGTACATTGCCATACGTTTGTGTTTGCGCGAACGATGATATCTGCCGCTGCACGCATCGCCTGTCCGTGAACACAAAATTCGCTCGACGCGTCGCTCGACGCGTCGCCGGCCGCGCCGCACGCCGCGCCGCGCGTACGTAAACATGCACTAACTGCCGCACTCAGAGATGTTTAATGATTACTTAAGCCCTCTTTACTTGGTGAGCGGCAGTAAATCATCCAAAATACAGTCTATTACCTATGATGTGTGGGTGTGATCACATTTCGAGCGTTCAGTATCTTTTCCCGAGATGGAACCACGCTGTAATGCCTACCGACCTGAAATCGAGTGACGTTTGATCGAATGACAAAAAAAATCGAAAACGTTCGCACCTTTCGGAAATCGACGAAATATATAATTAAGCGGGACAGTTCACTATCTCGATGTATATTTAAGATTGTTACAACATTACTTGAATGAGCATTAGGTACATCCCAAAAATTTATTTGATGACTAGCTTTTGCCCGCGACTTCGTTCGCGTGGAATAGTGACTTCCGGCAGATTTTTGGTTTATCTCGCGAAAAAAAAACTATCCTATGTTCTTTCTAAAGTTCCAAACTATGTCTGTACCAAATTTCATCAAAATCCGTTCAGCCGTTTAGGCGTGAAAGAGTAACAGACAGACAGACAGAGTTACTTTCGCATTTATAATATTATAGTATGGATGGATGGATGGATGGGGAGTTTGCTGCACCACACTTTCCTTCTGACTAAGCACTAAGAAGTGGGAAAAGGCGGGCGTTTATTAGTCGTGACGAGTCTTTAGCCTAATTTGAAAAGTGTTTTTGGTAGAACTGTAATTCGTGTTTAAAAAAAAAATAAGTATGGAAGAAGAATACCTACATGTTGCGCCGACCCAAATAAATTGGGATAAAGGTTTCAAGTAAGATTACCAATAGACATGCAATCCTTGTAGAACTGCGAATGAATTAGGTAAGTCTGAACGTAATTTACCTCAGATCGATAGGCAGCTTAGGTTTCATTCGTGTCCTTTTGACGATACCATCAAGTCGTGATCGCTTCATGGCATCAGTGTCCATCTCATTGCTCTCGATTTTAATGATCAAATAAGTCGTATCTTCGGTAAAAGTGCGTGTAATAAAACCATCGCGTCCAATGACTTCGTTATCGCTATTATTTTTCGGTAGCGCTATAAACTTGAATCCGCAGAGGCCGTTTACATTCTGCGCAAAATTCATTACAATCTTAAGGCGAATGCTCACATACTGCCCGCGAAATTCAAATTTTCTTACGTTTTTTGCAATTTGCAGGCCAGTGCTTGGTTGTATGTTGATGAACATTTGATTCGCGACTGTAAGACGTATTTAGTTACAGAATTATAATCATCAAAATCATCAATACAACCCTCCAAGTTCATATAGATCGAGGAATAACTTTGACCTTGAAAAAATAGTTTCTCGATCTATATGAACTTGGAGGGTTGTGTTGGTGATTTTGATGATTATAATTCTGTAACTAAATACGTCTTACAGTCGCGAATCAAATTTTCATCAACATGCAACCAAGCACTGGCCTGCAAATTGCAAAAAACGTAAGAAAATTTGAATTACGCGGGCAGGATGTGAGCTTCCCCCTTAACCCAGTAATGCCTAGCGTGTCCATATGGACACGTAATTAGTATGTTTTTAAAGTTATTATTGTGTCAAGATTTCACTGCATAATAAAAAAAACTTTTCTTTATTGCATTGTTTGTACCCTGTGGTTTCAATGTTTGTCGTTTATTTCTCCATAATTGAGATTATTTTGGAAATATAATCAATTAAATTATTTTTTACCATTGCCACTCGAAAAAGGGCATTTTTTTCATCGATAACAGTGAATAAAACGCTCTTTTATTCACTGAGTGAATAAAGACATTTTGAATTAGGAACAAACACGAATTACGTAGGTATAGTGCGCGCGGAACTAGTTGGCCGCGCCTTAGGTGGCGACAGGGATGAGGGGGCGGGTTGCCTTATACAGCTCGCAATGCACAGGAGACTATAATTAGACAGTGATGACCAATCTCGAGATATTAATTGTTCAATTTATTGAAAAGAATACTTAAATAAAAAAACAAAAACATGCCTAAGGCGCGGCCAACTAGTTCCGCGCGCACTATACAAAAAAATCGCTGCTGCTGAAATAGTACGTACTGGGTGGCTGAATGGAGCTATTCCATTCCAAATTTTAAAATAATATCCCGCCAATTTAGTTACGTTCTTTTCTGTCTGTTTTGTGTTATTGGAAAATCTATTTACATAAGTAAGTAATTAAAATAAAATGAGTTCTTCCGATGACGAAAATGAGAGACTGACTCCGGAATAATTTCGTTCTAAAGCAGCAGTTATAGTAGATGATTTGTTGCCGCCAAAATCTCGGGAGTTGTACCTGAAAACATACAATTTATTCTGCGACTGGAAAACCATGAATGGCGCCAATTTCCTTCTCTGAGTGCATATTTCTTAACTATTTCAATGAATTAACCAAGACCGCCGTCGACACTTTGGAGCATATATTCTATGATAAAAGCCACAGTGAGAATCAAACACAACATTGATATTTCAAAATACTCAAAGATAGTGACATACTTAAAGTACGTCTATCCGTGGGTAATAAGCCAAAGAAATCTAGAGTGCATGCTTAGCTCCGAAAATAAATACCATCCTAATTATTTTCTCACAGTCAATGGTAAAAAGTAGAGTACACAACACGTGAATAAAAAATTTATCTCGGTAGGTACTTGTATCCCTCGCTCCGTTCAGGATTCTAGAGTATAGAATCCCTCGCTACGCTCGTGATTCTACTCTAGAATCCTTCGCTGCTCTCGGGATCCAACTTCGTACCTCGAATTAAATTCCCTTTTTATTCACTTGTTGTATAATCTACTATTATTGTTCAAAATTAGTAAAAAAATGGATAACCGAAGTGGATAAGTGGATTTTCATCTGAATAATTTTGTATTTTCAGCGTTTAGTTCTGTTTTGTTATGCTTATATAAATGATTTATCATATAGTTATGATAAAGTATAGGTTAGCTTTTGTATAGGTTATATTTTTTTACGTTGAATGTGATGTGTCCATATGGACACGCTAAGCACCTGCCATAGCTTTTTGACATTATACTTGTTCTCATTCAGATAGTTTAATTTCGATCAGTTCAAGGGAAGTTGTTCGCTAAATGAAGTGCTAGACATACTGTGAAGGTGAAGAAAGTGAAGAGGACCGAACTACTCCGGAATCTATTTATAATAGCCCCACCAGAACCAGCAAAGCAGAACGGATGACGATTCTGGTGGACAGGCCCAAAGTTTGAATAACTGAAGTAGGTTTTATGAATCAATGAGCAATGCATGGCAAATATGGCAATTGAAAAAAAGGTGAGGGTAGGGCGGAGGACACGGTGGAGCACACCGTGGAGGTCTGCCCTGCTTGGGCGGATCCCCGCCGTGTCCTCGTAGCGTCAAACGGCTGCGGCAACCTTTCGCGTCCGGCCCTGGTGCAAGTCATGGTCTGGGGCGAGAGGGAATGGGACGCTGTCGCCTCCTTCTGCGAAGCAGTGATGCTAGCGAAGGAAGTGGTGGAATGTGAGAGGGAGAGAACCTCGTCCCAGCCGCCGCGGGAGCTGCTCCGGGCGTCAGGGACACGTGATGGCTTCCGGCCAGCGAAAGCCCGGGCCTGTGGACGGTGAGTGATGGGCTAGCTCGCCGTCCCTCCGTCTCATGACGACAACAGGCTGTGTCGACAGCGCGTTAGTGTTCCACGCGCGCCTCAATGAGATTTCAGCAACATGGAAGGGGCCCGCAAGGGCCGACGCCCGTCGGGGCTGCGGGTTGTTCGATAGAGAAACCGCGGCCTCAACACAGGGCTGAGAAGGAACATGGGAGGTTTTTAGTCAGTAGAAGTCTGACACTCCCCCTACCGCTCTGCTCAGAGCGGGAGGAGTCAATTGATGATTCAAAAAAAAAGCAGGGAAAAAAAATTGCTACTACAAATGCTTAGCGTGTCCATATGGACACGTGTTTTTTTTCTAACTTAAAATATAGATATGAACCTAAAACTTGTCTTAATGTTTTATTACCCTATATTCTACATAATGATGTAAAAAAAATTGGAAAAAGGCGGAAAAAAGAAATTCGGGCATTACTGGGTTAAGATTTTACATAAGTAGGTACTGCTTTACAAGTAATTAGCCAGCCAAGCCTCTGATTTATTTTATTATTATCGTCCAAATTGACGGATGCCTATCTCAACTTAGACATATTATGTACCTACAGCCACGTTAGCAAGAAATTATTTTAAAACACAATTGCAATTGTGCACAATACATTGTGAATACAAAGTATAAGTGATCTGATCACCCTGTCTTATTTTCGTGTTATGTTCCACGAGCATAGCGGTTTGTCGTCCGACAGGATGGGCCGGGGAAAAAAATTGGACATCGAAAGATCAGACGAAACCGCGACTTTTGAACTCAGATCAGCTACTGAGAAAGTCCTAATGAAGAACCCTAATTAGTCGAATGCACTGATCAATTTGTACTGACTATTAGCATAATGGGCCTACGAAAGTACGAATGTTCCCACGGCTGGGACACAATTCTCTTCTCTAGGACGAAGCTAAAATAAAATAAAAAGTTTTGATCAACTAAATAGGTAGGTACGTAAATGAAGGCTTGACTTACTTGCTCATTTAGAGGCATAGGTTTCTGTTGAAATTCTCCATCACTGACATCATCGTCATGCTGTGTCTTTTTATGATTTTGTAAAGCTTTTTTGTTGTAAAAGGTTTTCATACACATTCGACACGGAAAATCCACCGCCGCTTCCCGCCATATTGGATACTGTAACTAGTTTAATTAAAAATCATAGGCCCGCCTTTGGCACTGCCGTAGTTGGGTAAAAATAAATAAGTAGTGATTTAATATGCTTAGGTTAATTTTATTCCGATGAAAAATAAATAATAGTAGGTACCTAACTACTACGGAATAAATAACAGATTACTAGCTAATGGGGTTCGATTATTTTAGCCCTGTTATGTGACCGCCATTTTGAAAAAGAGTAAGAGCAGGGCCAGGTTCCATACAAATATTCAAACCCCTTGCGATGCTTCGATGTTTATATTGTTTTGGTAATTAGGGACTCACAGGATTTCCGGGCAATAGGAGCAGCGGCTCTGATGGTGAAACGTTTACTCCAACTCTTTCCATGCTTAGGAACACCAAGGTACGAAGACAACGTAGGTTATCTTTGTGATTTATTTAAGTAATTAGAAATTAGTGTAATCTTTCCACATGTGAGTAAAACCTAGAAAAAACGATAAAGTATTAGATATGGGTCTGATACATAACATCGCGAGTCAGTACATCGATGGTCGCTGTATCGACAACGGTCCATCGACGGGTTAATGAATCGACAGTACCCCACATCGATGGTACGCTACATCGACAGTACACCAAATCGACGGTGCGCTATATCGACAGTACACTCCATCGATGGTACGCTACAGCGACGGTACCCCAAATCGATGGTACGGTCAGCATCAGAAAAATAATAGCTAGAGTCCTGTACATAAAAGAATTAAAATTCCTAAATGTTCAGCTTTTTAATGTTTCAGAAGATTATTCGTTAAAATAGTCCTTATACTCCAATAACATGTAGTTACGAGTAATATCTAACAAGTTTTTATTAAAAAGCAGCTTCGAAACTTTGAGTAATGTTAATATACTTCTGATGCTGACCGTACCATCGATTTGGGGTACCGTCGATGTAGCGTACCATCGATGTAGTGTACTGTCGATATAGCGCACCGTCGATTTGGTGTACTGTCGATTCATTAACCCGTCGATGGACCGTTGTCGATACAACGACCATCGATGTAGTGACTCGCGATGTTATGTCTCAGACCCATAGCACGGGTATAGCACTCGGCACGTAAGTTGAAACAAAATGGCGGTCGTCCGCATATAATGACAAAAATAGAGTGAGATTCGAACGAAAATGTGCAACTGAGCATTCAAGATCATAATTCAACTTACGGGATGCAATCTGTAATACATTATCGGGTCTCAGTCGACTTATTTTCATGATTGTAGCTTCGCGAACGACCGCCATTTTGTTTCAACTTACGTGCCGAGTGCTATAACAACGTGAAAAGATGTTGAAAGTGGATACCAAAATCTGTCAGCCACATCTATTCGTGTTTTGTCGAATCAGTCCCCAGCACTGGTTAACCCTTGACAAAGAAGAATCTGCATAGGTTGTCCATAAATACCTACGTAAGCAGTACTCAGTAGGATACTCTTTACCTACAAATTATTCTAATTTAACACATTAGAAAGGCGAACTACAAGCAAACAATCAGTTGCTCACTGTTCACCCAACGAGGACACAGCCTAAGACCCCGCTTTCTTTAAGTAGGTAATATATCAAATGCGAATTGCGACTGGTAAATATTATCCATACTATATATAATATATATAATATATAATAATATATAATATATATAATTATATAATATATATAATATATATAATATATAATATATAATATATAATCCATACTAATATTATAAATGCGAAAGTAACTCTGTCTGTCTGTCTGTCTGTTACTCTTTCACGCCTAAACGACTGAACGGATTTTGATGAAATTTGGTATGGTGATAGATGATAACCTAGAAATGGTCATAGGCTATAAATAATCACGCCATCGTTCTTAGGGGGTAGGCAGTAGGCAGATAACTAAATTGAGTTAGTGATTTTTAGTCGTTTTTGTTGGGACTTTGCTGTTTCACGTCAACGGCTGAACGGATTTTGATGAAATTTGGTATGGTGATAGATGATAACCTAGAAATGGTCATAGGCTATAAATAATCACGCCATCGTTCTTATGGGGTAGGCAGTAGGCAGATAACTAAATTGAGTTAGTGATTTTTAGTCGTTTTGGTTGGGACTTTTGCTCTTTCACGTCTAAACGGCTGAACAGATTTTGATGAAATTTAGTAAGGTAATAGATGGTTACCTAAAAACGGATATAAGATCAAAATGATCACGTCATCGTACTTAGGGGGTAGGAAGTAGGCAGAAAACTGAATTGAGTTTGTGATTTTTTTATGATTTTTGCTGGGAGTTTTGCTCTATCATACCTAAACGGCTGAACGGATTTTGATGAAATTTAGTTAGGTGATAGATAGTAACCTAGAAAAGGATATGGGCTATTAATATTCATGCTATCGTACTTAAGGCGTAGGCAGTAGGCAGAAAACTAATTAAGTTAGTGATTTTTAATCGTTTGTTTTAAAAGTTTACCTCATTCACGCCTTAACGTCTGAACGGATTTTTATAAGACTTGGTTAATATAAAGATAGGATCCTAGGCACGGACACAGGCTACTTTTTACCTCATTCCCGCGGAAATCTAGCGTGATCGTGTCAAGAAGCGCATGACGCCATAGCTACTGAAATGATTTTGATGTTTTTTTTTTAACTGAGTGTTACTAAGACTTCAAGTTAGTATTTGATCACTTTTCTAACTTAGAGGGTCGGTAGGCGCCATAATTTAGGGAATTTATGATAAAATTTTGATGCAACTGTCTTTATTTAACAGTTTTACTTGGATCGAAACTTAGCGACATTCCATCACACTACTTAACTTATAGGGTAGGAAGGTACCAAAATTCAGACTACTTTTTACATCGGGAAAATATCTCATTCCAACAGGAACCTATCTACAACATTAAAACTCTGTCTAGCTAGAATCACATTACGCCAAAACTATTGATCTGATTTGTATACGATTTTTTATTCAACTGACTGTTACATTACATACAGATAAAATCTAAATAACTACACCACAGAATTAATATAGTACTACATAACTACCTACGCTTTAAACTTGAGGAGGTAATTGGATAGACATTTATACGAACTTTAAGCTCAGTAATCAATCATAGTGATAAGTTAATACTCATTTTAGACAAAGAAACGGATAGGTAATCAGTTCATCACCGAAATTATAACACCTACACTTAGTTTGTTTACTATTCAACGAGGGAAAATCCTAACTCTAACTAATATTATAAATGCGAAAGACACTCTGTCTGTCTGTCTTTGCTTCACGCCTAAACTACTGAACCGATTTGTGTGAAATTTGGTACAGACATAGTTTGGAACTTGAGAAAGGACATAGGATAGTTTTTTTTTTTTTTTTTTTTTCGCGAGATAAACCAAAAATCTGCCGGAAGTCACTATTCCACGCGAACGAAGTCGCGGGCAAAAGCTAGTAAATAATATTTAAAACGGGATATTTACCATGTTTACTTTTATTTTCGAGTTCCCGATACCTATTTCGGCGCTGTACAAGCACCATGATCACGGATAAACTGAAGTCATTGCGGGTGGATGTAAAAATTATTTGAGCCAGTGCAGTGGTGTCAAGAGAGACAAAACCCTTTGAACATACCCTTTTATTTGCATGCCCATGTGACGGTAAAATGTGGAGATCTATAATATTATAAATAAACATCTATGTACCCATTACCCATGTTTGCAAATGAATAAATAATTTGAATTTTGAATTTGAATTTGAACATGGAGTTAAGATTTAGGAATCCGCCTAAATTCACAGTCTGTATTCCAAGTCCGCATCAAGCAAAACGCGCCAAAAAGGAATGGCATTAGAACCGCCAATATGTCTTAGGGTCTTACTTAGGTACCTAATCAGTCCGTATCACATTGCCTGAGGCGTAGGCCCGCGTAGGTACACATGTTTACGCGATAAGCAAATTGATAACAACAGTCTCGATGGCCTGAGATGACTAAAACTTACCGTAAACTCTTTACGAATCGATGTTACTCGACACCGCGACACCCACAGGCGACACCAGTGGCCTGATATTTTCACTTTCGGTTTGATTGAATGCCAGCAGTCATCAGTCAGTGTATATATTTCTCATATAAACGTATCCGATTATGATTGGGTAAACTTACACCACTGACTAAAAACAAACGGAAAAACATTAATAATATTTTTTTAGGTCATTGAAGTTTCAAAAAGTCCGCTTTTCTTTTTGAACCACAGGTGATAAATATAAATGCCGTAGACAATGTTGTAGTTTTTAAAGAGTACCTATACTTTTTGTCAATGGCAAGTAAAGCCGATGTCGACCACTCTGCCAATATCAAACTTGAATTGGAACGGCATGTGTGTATTTAAAAATGTTAGAAAAAGAGGAAATTATAAAAGTCTTCGACGATATTTGCCTATCTATTCATTCTACAACCGTCAGTCCGTCACCATGTAGATACATCACAAGGCCGCAAGGTCTTGTTGGTCACACCGGGCACCGGTCACACTTAACCACAGACTACTTAGAGATACTACGTATCACTTAACCACAGTGGCATAGCCACAAAATATTAAAAAAAAAAACACTTAACCACAGATCACAGAGTACTTTTATTGAAATGCCACAGATAATTAAAACCAATACGTCACTTCAATTCTTTACAACGTCAACAAATCGTGAAATCACTTGCATGTTGCATGATTTCCATTGATTTCACGTACAAAAGTTTTATCTTTACTTAGGCGTGATAAATATGCGAGAAAGAGTAATCAAACTGTCGTGTAATACACCGACTCGCCAATAACCCTAACGCGTGAATTTGCTGCAGTCGGTGACATTGTCTCTGTCACAGAACGGCTAAGATTTTTGGCCAAAATTTTGATTCAATGAAATTATTTATATTATTGTAGAGCGCTACTGCTTTAAAAGACATGGCTGGGTCAGCTCTAAGGCGGCTTATGGCTGAATATAAACGTAAGTTAACTTCTCGATACTTAATTATTCTTTTATTAAACTTTCACAATACCTACATAGTTATAATAATTGTTGTTTTTTAATTAATTTAAAACTAAATTGGTGGGTAATATCATCAGTAGAATAATTATTACTGCTCTGTTGTGCTCAGACACTATTTTAGTTGTGCCAACAATTGCATTCCATGGATAGCAAATTAAGCATTTTTATAAATATATCTGTTTTCTTTTAGCAACAGAATATCAAAAAATATGCTTACGCGGGATGACAATTCATTACCGACATCTGTACGATAGGTATTTAAATTAAACTGTTAATTACTGACATAAACACCAGATTGATCTGGTGTTTATGTTTCAATTGTTGATAGTTCTTTCATTTTGGCGCAGTTTTGGCTTCACATCAAAACTCATCTAGGTACACTGTAAACTAAACTTACTGTCTGTATCTATGTGTACATTTTGTATATTTGATTATTAATTAATTTGCAGCGAATACATGCTAATCCACCACTAGGTATCATAGAAGGTATTATTACAAATGAATTACAGTAGTCAGTAATTTAACAGAAACAGCACAAGCGTACACAACCCCACTCAAAAACATACATACATTGCTTCCATTAAGTTATTTAGAGCACATGCATACTTATTCTCTTATCAAATGAGTATGCCATGAACTTATGATTTATGAATCACGTTATAATTATTATTCATCTGACTTTTTGTATAAAATCAGGAATCTGATCATTCCAATAAATTGTAAACCCCTTGGTTTTATTAGGACCAAATTAGTGAAACTCTTCTGTATGTACCTACCTAGATGTGTTTAGCATTTTAACTGACTTCCAAAAAGGAGAAGGTTCTCTATTTGTGTGTAGATTGTGTACATTTTAATGTTCATATTGGGTACAGCATTACAGAACTTTGCTCATAGTCTTAGGGCTGATTGCAAATACACGAAGAGGAAAGAAAACGGTACAGAAATGTTAATTATGAGGATATCTTTTACCACTTATTTTTAAGTTTATTTTTACGAAACATAAAACAGTTACTTTCCAAGTAGCTGTCAAAACTAAAATAAATGGTTGTTTGATTTTATTTCAAAGAGAAATAAGTAGTCCAATGATACTCGACTTTAGTAAAACCGCTGATAATGATATTTCTCCATTTACAGAGCTAACCCTGAACCCCCCAGAAGGCATCATTGCAGGACCTATCAATGAAGAGAACTTTTTTGAATGGGAGGCCCTAATAACGTAAGGTTTAATATAATAATACCTCAATCATCAGTTGTAGCATACCTAGTCAGTGGCCCGATAGTCTTGACTACCAGTCTTACCAGGGGGGGGGGGGGGGGTAATGTCTAGTACTAACTTGGTTGTGGAGTGCATCTGCCTGGAAAAACCGTTACACTCAAATTAAGAAACCTAATTTTGTAATCCATTCATACAAATTCATAGAAAAGCTTTTATTTTGGATTGATTATTATTATTCATTTATTCTCAAAATGAAAAACATATTCCATTCCTTACACTGTTAGTAAATCATACTTATAACAATGTTAGTATAATATTATTCAATGTCAACATTACTAATTATAAATTATTTATTTATTACATTTACACTATTTTACATTGAAAAAAGACTCCTTCAGACCCGTGAATGGTTTTCCAGTGCCTCACAACCGGACAATCAACTCTTCCCAATATGGTATTCAGAAGGCTGTTGGTGCTGCCCGCACGCAGTGCATCAGGGAAGCCACTCTTTCCGTACTATAGCTCTAGATCAGTCAGTGCTGGCCCTTAGCAAACATACCTGATACACTGCAAAAGCAAGGCAACCCCAACAGCATCCTAAAAGCATTATTGTACAGGACCCGTAGGGCATTGTAAGATCTATGCGTATAGCATACTCACAGGCTGCAGGTATAAAATATCTGGCAGTATGCTTTAAAAAGAGCAATTTCAACCTCTTTTGTGCACCATGCAAACCTGCGCCCCAGCATATTGCATCTCACTACCAATGCCCTATGTTCCCGCTCAACCTCTAAATCATCTGAGAAGTCCACTGTGATCCAGTGCCCCCAGGTACTCGAATTTGGTGACCCTACGTAATGGTATACCTCCAAGCCTGACAGGTGGAACAGTTCTCGGAGCTATTACCTGCTTTGAAAATAAGTAGTTCACTCTTCTTACAGTTATACCTAAGGCCATGTGACCCCGCGTAGGTACCTCTCATAGATTCCTGAGGTCAGATGGGCTCAGCAGCACCATATCGTTGGCATAACTAATGTTGTTCATGCAAACACCATCCACTGCCAACACCTCCCCGGCTGAGCTCACCTATCAGTCCATTAACATACAGATTGAAGAGTAGTGGTGAAGTCAGGCTTCCCTGTCTCACTCCACACTACAACCTGTACTCTAATGAACATGAACCCGCCCACCTAACATTATTGGTCTGGTTACCAATATCTTAATAAATATTTATCACATCTGTCGGTGTGCTGGGATTCCCCATGGAGCTTATCCAACGGCACCCCTATTGATTGGAAGATTAGACTGTGAACTCAACACACTAGCATTTCATAATAGGATTCTATTTCTATTTATCTTCGGGGACGCCGGCAGACACCAGACGGGCGATCAGTCCTTTCGTTGTGGATTATTTCGCCCAGTTCCCCATTTTGGTGGATCCCCTTCATGGGTTACTGGTGGTCGGCATCGCGAATCTTCCTGTCGCCTTGCAGAAGCTCACAAGTTGTTCGGTAGAGATTTCTGCGAGCTTCTCTTCATTAATCTCATCTGTTCCTAGGATTTCCCATCTGAGTGGCCCATACATTGTGCATTCCGCCACAAGGTGGAAACTTGTTTCTTCTGCTTCTCCACATGCTGGGCATATGGGATCTTCCTTTACTCTCATAATCGTCAGGTGTCTATTGAGTCCACAGTGTCCTGTTGCGATCCCTACTACTAGTCTTATGTTTCCCCTGCTCATTCTGAGTAGTTTGTGGGATTTATTTTCATCATATGACTTTAAGAAGATTTTCGATTGTCGACAACCTTCTGTTGCATTCCATCTTTTGTTTGACTCTCCTGTGGTTATTCTATGGATGATTCCTTTTGTTATATTATGTGGGATCGGTAGCCTGGGCTCTGGTCCCACAAAGGTTTCATCTGCTCCTTTTCTGGCTAACTCATCCGCTATCTCATTCCCTTCGTGTCCTTGATGACCAGGGACCCATGCGACTGTTACTTCTGCTCTTTCCGCTAGCTGGTTGAGTGCTTCCTTACACTCTTTAACCAGTGCAGATGTGACTTCCACTTTGTTCAGTGCTTTGAGTGCTGCTTGACTATCACTGTATATAACTATTTTGGAAAGATCACCTGTCAGGGCGTTTCCAATTATTCTGGTACATTCCATAATGGCATGTATTTCTGTCTGGAACACACTTGCGCCTGTTCCTAGGGAGAATGATCTATTTATTTCCAGTCTTGGTATGTGTATTCCAGAGCCGGATAGCTTAGTTGATTCTTTCCTTGATCCATCTGTATAGCAGACCGCCATAGATGGATCACTCTCGATTGTCCATTCTTCTCTTGTGCCTATATGTATTCTATACTTTTTGTCGAAGATCTTCTCTTTTTTGATTAGGTCATTGTTGGCCATAATCATTGATAGATTGTCTTCGTACGGTTTTGCTATCTCCGAGTGGCCTTTGTCCATAAAATTGCCTTTCCAGAGGTTCAAGCTTTTCAGTTTGAACCACTGCTCCAAGGCTCTTTTCTTAACTTGTAGACTAAGCGGTTTCATTCCTAGTATGACATCCAGGGCCGCTGAGGGAGTCGTCCTCATTGCCCCAGAGATCATTAACCCGGCCATTCTTTGAACTTTTGCTAGCTCTGTGCTGTTAGTCTTGATTTGTGTTCTGTGCCACCATACTATTGCTCCGTGTATAACTCTGGGTATGATGATGGCATTATATATCCAGGCTACTATGGCCGGTTTCATTCCCCAGGTTCTACCTATAGCTCTTCTGCATTGTAGTAATGCAATTTTTGCTTTCTCACATGTTTCTTTTATATGCGTCTTGTATGACATGGTTTTGTCTAAGATCACTCCTAAGTATTTTATTTCCTTAGTTACTTCTATCCGTTCACCGTCTATGTATATTGGTGATAACTCCTCGTATTTCTTTCTTTTTGTAAAAAGGACTAGCTTCGTTTTAGTGGGGTTGAGGTTCAGTCCCCTTTCCCTACACCATTCGAGGGTAGCCCTAATTCCTTTCTTCATTACGTCACTTATGGTGCTAAGTACTTTTCCAGTGATTAATAGCACTCCATCGTCCGAGTATGCTTGGATAATAGGATATGAGATGTGTGCAAGTGATTCAGATTGTTAGAGTTAGACAATAAGGAGGTTATGTAAAACTTTCCTATGCGTAATGCATGATACAAATATTGGACATCACAGACATTTTTTATGCTGCATTCCCTTTAGCAGCTAACAAAAGTCACCTAGCATGAACTTAGAAACCTCATTAATTACAATTTTATGAAACCTATATCTCAGGCTTAAAGTTGACGGCACGGTTGGCGCAGTTGCTCAAGCAATGGACTGCCGCGCTGCGTGTCCGATCCCCGCACGGAACAAATATTTGTAAGACCTACAGATAGTTGTTCCGGGTCTGGGTATTTGTGTATGTGAGTTTAAATGTTTGTGAACGCACCCACGATACAGGAGAAATTCCTAGTGTGGGGCAACGTTTTTAAAAAAATAAATAAATAAAAATAAAGTAAGTTAAATTCAATATCATACCTATATAAAAACTAACGAAAGTAACTTCCGTTTTAAGGGATCAGCTGTAGACTCCATATTCCACAATATGGATATCACTTTTTTTTTTTTTTTATAGGGACCTGTATGATACACGTATGAAATTATGTTTTTGTTTTTTTGTTAGTTTGTCTCATCTTTTATAAAATATTGTTTATCTTTATTTTTCTTTAAATTTATTTTTCTTTGATTTAGCCCTGCTACAGCTAACGTTTGTTTACAGTTTGTTTTTATTATTTAACATAGTAATCTGTGGAAAATGTTGTGGGTAGTATATTTGTTAATTTTAATTTTAAGAAGTTTTAAGGTTGTGTATACTTAATATACTACTGTTTGTTTTCCCAAATGAAATAAATAAATAAATAAATAAATATATTGATTATTTATATTCAAAGCTCATCAAATATAGGCTAGTGCATCAAAACACTAGTTGTGTGTGAGTTCAATAAAAACCATGTTACTAAACACATGAACTGTCCACGAAGTAATACAATAGTAGGGAAAACAATTTACTGCATCACTGGGCATTACCTACAATAACGTCATCAGTTGTGAGACGAGACCCCAAGCCCCAAGTCCCCGTGTGAAGCACGAGTCCGGACCTGAACAATCACCTTGAACCATAGACCAAAAAAGAATGACCCCTGTCCTGAAACGCTGCATACAGACCAGTGCTTTTAGCAAAATTGTAATTGCCTTTAACTCTAACAGAAGTAAAATCGTCTTTTTCAGTGGTCCAGAAGGAACATGTTTTGAAGGTGGCATCTTTCCAGCAAAATTAGTCTTCCCCCCAGACTATCCGCTGAGTCCGCCTAAAATGCAGTTCATCTGTGAAATGTTTCATCCAAACAGTGAGTGATTGATTTATTACTGCTAATTTAATATTCATAAAAACACAATAAATGTCTCTCGGCAACCATAGCTGTTCATCAGTGAGAAGTTTTTAAATCCGATGAGGAGATTCAGAGAGAACACCCTACTTCCAAACCTCAGTTCCAAACTTACAACTTTATAATCTGACGTAGACAACTTGTGCATGTGCACCAACATGTTAGTGCATGTTTACGTACAGGCGGGGCGTCGCGCGGCGCGTGCTGCGTTTTTAATTCAAACGCACGGCGATGTATGAAAAAGTTAACGATTTCAAACGTCGATTTTACGAGAACTGATTTTTGCTCGCTAGTTTAAAATGCAGCGTTTGTTGCGGTGGACCCGTCTCTCAGTAAATAGGGTAGTCGACCGACTAAAAAAAATATGATTCTGTTTAGTCCGTCAGTCAGATTATTGAAAAATATTGGATACGTGTTTTTTGTTTTATCAAATTAATAAAAATTGACGAAAATAAAGCTTGTCAAAGACCATGGAGAGGGGGCGTTTGACGTCATAGTTAGGTAAAATTGGACCAAGCTGTGACGTTTCACGACTTTTCGAAGCACTGTATCGTCTTCATTTTTTGTTTACGTGAAAAAAGAAAAAATACGTGTTCAATATTTTTTGGAAATCTATCTGACGGACTAATTAGTTTTTTTTTGTCGACTACCCTATTCATAAAAATTAATAGTTTAAAAAACACTACAAAACACACTTTTAAACGCGTGAACTACGCGCGTTGTTGCATTGCAATGCATCTTTCTCTACCTTTCTACTCAGCTCCTACTTACCTTACTCTGCCTGCCTATCCTACCTACCAATATTATTATTTTATTAATAGGAACATTGATTCTGATACTGACTATGTTAATAAATAATTTTACTTGACTAACACGGAATTTTTACCATTTCCAGTATACGCTGACGGTCGAGTGTGCATATCGATCCTCCACGCGCCAGGCGACGACCCCATGGGGTACGAGAGCAGCGCTGAGCGATGGTCGCCCGTGCAGAGCGTTGAAAAAATATTACTTTCCGTTGTTAGCATGCTGGCTGGTGAGTTACAAATGACGCATAACAACACGCCTCGTATCCCCAAAGGGTTAGGTACACATCTGCAAATAGTATTTAATAGGAGCAAGGCATTGCCATCAATCGGTAACAAATCCATACTCGGGGCACTTTTAATTTTAATGATTGTCGTTGTACTCATTTGTCGATTTATACCTTCAAATATCTCGGTAACGTGACACTTTGGGGTACTGGTCATTTTTTTTACGTCTATAATTATGTCCTCTAACCATACATACACTATCACTTCCATCATGGGCCGCGTTTAAATAAGAAAAAGGCGGGTAGGTTGATATGCCACATCGGTTCTATCCCCTTTTTGATGGAAATGAAATAAAACATTGCGCGAACCGGGAATCTCCGACGTTGTAACCAGGACCTAAACTCAGTAGTAGTTGGGTGCGGGAACTTATAATATTTTCCTAATTGTCCATATTGTACAATTTCAGAACCAAATGACGAAAGCGGCGCCAACGTGGACGCCGCTAAAATGTGGAGGGAAGACCGCGATCAGTTCAATAAAATTGCTGAGCGACTCGTGAGAAAAACCCTAGGTTTGCCTCCGCCGTAATGTAATAGCCATAAGGTTCAAGTTTTACTATTTTCTTTTAGGGAGATGTCGTTTTTACCTCATTCATTATATCTACAGTTGACGACGACAGAGACCGTGATTATTATGTAATTATACTATGAGTGTTTTATGGAAAATAATAAGTGATCTATTTTTATATTTATGACGAATATAAATACGAATACTCATGACTGTTGTTTCTCGATGAACAAGTCACTGCCCTTGTATGAGATTATATATAATTATATGTAATAATTCAGTTTTTCAAAAACCAATGGTGTAATCTTGGTAACGTTTTGTGCCAAATTATGAGAAGGTTCAAGATGGCACCATGTTAGGGGTGAAGGGCAATATCTATTGATAATAGACCAACTTATTATGTAAGTGAAACTTCGATGGGGTCCTTATAATGCTATTTGACGCGTTGTGGGCTTGTAATTCATTCATTCCATAATAGTCGATTTGCTAATCAATCATGTTCCCATGTACTTACACAGATATGGAAAATAATCCAGCCACGATGTTCCCACAACTGGGAAGTACTGTGGCTCAGGCTTCCTCCATGTGAGAGCAAACGGGCCATAGTCTTTCGCACGGACCCAGTGTGGGTGATGAGAAGAGAGACAGTATTTCACGAACTTATAATTTTTTGTAGATTTGTAGCATACCTTTAACCTTTGATAATCGGGAACGTGGATCCGCGAACGAAAGTAAAAAAAAGTGATGTCGTTTTGTCCCGTATCAAACGGCATATCCATTTAGTTAAATTATCTTGTTAACCATAAATGACCATAATAGATCACTTGGTCTGCTTACAGCATCACCTATTATTTTCAATAAAACAGAATATTGAATACCTGTTGAACAGGATTTATAAAATTGTATTTTAAAGACATGTTATGATGACTGCGGCTTCTAGAAGACTAGTGCGCTTAAATATTGCTTTATTAAGACCAGGCTTATTTCATACAGTAGTCCATCAAGAATACTGGGCTCAGTTTGCAGGTTTTGAACTTGTCTCAAAAAGTCGTGCTGCTAAAAGCACTACTACAAAAGTCACAATTATTTAATTTTCAATATAAACAGATGGACTGCTGTAGAAATTAAAGTAGTATCCTCATTTGACCATCTCTAGTTGCAATAGTTTCAATATGCTGTGTTAACTAACTAGCCTACGAAGACAAAATGTGTGTAAAATTGTACATAATATTATATTTCAAAAGAATCAGCTTCCCTCGTACCTATAAGACAAGATTTAAATAATGACGTTTACAAAATAATCCTAATTTTTAATTTATTTTCAAGAAATAAATATTTAATTGAATAGTATTGTTTTATTTATCCGACGAATATCCTTTAATAGGGGCCCTGGCGTCCTTGTACCCCTGAAAGTTTGAGCAGACGCCCTATATCTCTGTGCGCGGTACACTGATCAAGTGAGATAGTACAGGTGATATATTTATACGTTGAAGGTATTATTGAAACGAGTGTCGTCCTTGATAGCTAGTTTATTACTGATTAGGGAAGGGGTTATCTTACACATTTACATTACACCGTATAACTATGTGTGCGTGCGCACATACGCATCAACAGGCATAAAGCCTATATTTATTAGCAGGTCGCAGAAGAAAAGCGCCGACGACTGCCCACGTGCTCTCACTCCCGAACATAAACCACGACCAAAACGTGAGGTTATACGCAGTGTAAAGACCGGGAGAGTTGGGAAGAAATGGTGGAGGCCTTTGCCCAGCAGTGGGACAGAATAGGCAAACATATAACAAAACGACTATAAATGACAAGACTAGGGTCGAGTTCGCATACGATCTGCCTGCAAGGTTTACTTACCTAACGTAATCATTTTAATGAGAACAATATTTTTTTCAATACACTTGCTCTTAAAGTGGGTATATATAATTCATGACACCTATCAAACTGACTTTTTCATTGCTATTACTCACTAGTGAGTTAAAGAGTTTTTTTTTTAATTTTATTGGTTGAGTTCAGTTGCTATTTCAATACAAAAAAGATCGTCTTCAATAGTAAAAATAAATTAATGTATAGTCGACCAAGAAATTGGTTTACCACTCTAAGGTTGAATATCATTTGCACGTACAAAACATCAAGTGCTATTTTCACGTCAGAATCTGTCAATCTGTCATCCTTAGCGAATAATGGGGAACTCAAAAGGGTCAAAATATTAGTATTAAATACATCTAAAATCGGAGCGTAGAACGTGTACATTACATTAGTTTTTATTTTACTTCGATACATGCAGTATTTCCGAAGTTATAACGACGAGAAGTTTAAGTAATTTTTTGAATTTCCGAGATTACGTTACGCGCGCTCGTACTCTTACGTCACGACCCGGCTCAGCCCGCGACCGCGACACGGCGCGGTACTTAGTCCGGTGCGTTGACCATTATAAATTAGGCGCGTCTCGTTTCATTTTGTTTTGATCGTCTTCGTTTTCCTATTATGTACTTATACAAACACATACATAAATAAACTCACGCCCTTTTCCCATGGGGATAGGCAGAAACCACAGAACGCCACTTGCTACGATCCTTAATAATACTCCTTTTGCCTCGTCGTCGTCGTCGTACTTATAGTGTGCTTGTATTTCAAAGTAATAATAATATTATCCTTTACATACGATTACTCAAAAGTGAAACGTTTATTGAAATGAAGAAGGTTTTCTAAAATGTCAGCCTAACAATCTGCCTGCTGGATAGTTTGGTGGTGAATATTTCATGAAAAATCAGGATTTTATGGTTGCCGAAAATCGTGGAGTACCTAACGATGAAAAAGTATGTATGTTCTAACTAAGCATTACCTACTCCTGGGTATTTAGTTAGTACCTACCTATTATGGGCTAGGTACTCTAGGTAGGTACTCGCAATCAACATCTCGAGGTTGTCAATAATTATTTTATGCGTTTTATTACTTAGTATAAACTAAAAGAAAATGTCACTATTTACCCTTTACCCGTATACAGAATATAGTAAATCTTAGTACGTATTTACGTAGCGTATACGTTACGTACACGTACGTTAAATTATCAGTTTTGTAAGTAGGCAAATACCTACCTATTATTATATTTATATAAGTACCTACTAAACTAGATATTTTTGATTAATTTTATTTCTAAACTAGCTGACCCACGCAACTTCGTCTGCGTCACATAAATATACCTATAACCTTTCTCGATTTATCGACTATCCGACATAAATTAAGCTAAATCGTAACAAACAAAAAATCTTATCTTTCCTCTTTATTAAAATAGTTTAGACGGTTTAGATTAGCTTAGATTATATTAAAGTGTGAATTACTATAGGTATCTCTTACTGTTAAATATACTATAACACTCTGTACTTGTAAACATTATGATGCAGTAAATATTTTGAATTTGAATTTCCCGGAGGCCAGCCAGAATCCCCCGTACCTACATTGCGACGCGCGAATTATTTTGCCGCGCGGATATTTTTACATTGCGATATCTTCTAAGATATTTATTTAAAATGAATAGAGTAAAGGGCACAAATATTCTATATTAAATTTCCGTTCTAACAAACACATTTATTTAGATATATACCATATATATACCATATGGATTAAATAAGCTGCGCAAAAAATAATTATTTTAACCAAACAGTTTAAAAGTAAAAAAAGGTTACAGTGAGTCAATCTTAAAAGATAGATATATGCTGTCGCGGACTTTTTTTTAGAACTTTTAAAGAGGAACAATTCCTTCATACATGATATTTGCGTAACTTAAACCGTTTTCGCAGCGCACGCAGCGGAAGGTCTCAAAAAGGAAATACCTTTTCCCGTTTTTGTATAATTTTACATTACTGCTCCGCTCCTATTAGCCGTAGCGTGATGTTATATAGCCTAAAGCCTTCCTCGATAAATGGACTATCCAACACAAAAAGAATTTTTCAATTCCAACCAGTAGTTCCTGAGTTTACCGCGTTCAAACAAACAAACAAACAAACAATCAAACAAACAAACAAACAAACAAACTCTTCAGCTTTATAATATTAGTATAGATGAAAAGAAAATAAAATCGAAAAGATCTTCACACCAGAGCGCTTTAGTTTTAGGGCTTATATCAACTCTTTTTTACGGCTGTCATCCACTTTTTCTTCATTTTTTGGGTCCTCAGGCTTATAAAAAAAGAGTTTATCAGGTGTTTAAACTGTTGACTTGAAGCACCGAGGCATAATACAGTATTTTTTTCCATTTTTACCACAGAGAGATTTATAATTTTGATTTTTACTGCGCACCGACGTGCAAACGAGAGCGCAATTGTCGAATGACACTGGCTGTGACGTCATCGGGTAGTGAGCGCCCGCCCGCGTTTTTAAAAGCCTACGGCCGGAAATACGTACTTTGATCGTAAATATCTCAGCCATTTTTTAAGATATGAAAAAAGTAAAAACACAGTTTTTCTCGTAATTTTTTGAACATTTATTTGGCATGTAAAGTAAAAAACGTTTGTCAGACCCATTATGTTACTGGGAGATGTCATCAAAAGTGGTAAACCAATTTCTTGGTCGACTATACCTAGTGCTTGCTCATTAAATGCAACTTTGAATTTAAATAAATAATTTCAACTTGTACGTTTAGTTTTTAATAAATGAAACTTTCAAAAATGAATGAAACGTGAAAAAAAACAGAACTTGTTTTAACTGTTGAACAAATAAAACTAAAAGGTCATCTAGACCTTTTAGTTTTATTTTTTTTCACAAGTGTGTTGAAAAACGTCGTATGATACACGTGTGTATTGATGATTACCGTCCTCGGCTCTCTTAAGACCCTCACCTGACGGCTCGGGTCTCAATGGCGCCTCAGTAATCACCAATATTACACACTTGTACCATAATGTACTATTGTGACCCTAAGTTAAAATCATACCCCGTAACTAGACCAATAAGCCACTTCGTATAATTAACACCAAATTCAGTAAGTTACTTTTTCAGGGCAAGCCTAAAATCACGAAATTGATGAAGCACAAAAACAAAAGTTAACCTTAACGCAATAAGTAGGTACCTAAAAAAATATGATTCTGTTTAGTCCGTCAGTCAGATTATTGAAAAATATTGGATAGGTACCTACTTATACCTACATAAAATAGGTGTTGAAACTTTCAGTACCTACCACCTATTGTGTGAGACTCTGTAATACCAAAGCCTAACAAAAGCTCGCGGTGTCAGGCTGTCTGTCCAAATTATTAAGCTGAGTAGCTTATTAACTTAGGTGACGCGGAGCTTAGCAGTGATCTCTAGTCTGCAGCAGTCAGCACACTGTATAATACCTACGGCTCTGCAATGTGCCAGCCTAGTGGTATGAAACAAAGCAATCAGGGAACAAGGCAAAGCCAATATGCCTGTGTTTGGCACTCTAATTAAGATAAGTTGGCAATTTGTAAATGCAACGTTTTACAAACTTTGTTTGAAGGTGTGTAATAAAACTGCTGCACTTCAGTATGAGCGTATAATTCTATTATTATATAAAATATTCTGGTTTTAGACAAGTACTATAACAATGAATAGTTTATTATTTTAGCCAAGAACTTTACGAGTACAATTCAACAATTACGTATTAAAATCAAAAGCCCGCCATCTTCCATAGACAATTTTTACCAAACCCTCTGTTTCTTGGTGTTGCCAACACATTTAGTAGATTGTAATACCTAAATAAATGTTACAAAAATTAATTAAATTATAATCTTAAACGCAATAAATCACTTTTTCACATCCAAACCTAACAGGTGTTTGTTTCAACAGATGAAAAGTGAACCATTTTAAATAAACAGTGTAAAAAACTGGCCAAAAGTGCAAGTCTTACTTGTACATGAAGGGTTCCGTACCATTGTAGTAGGAAAGCCCCCTTTAATTTGTATTATGTCTTGTTTTCATTTTGACTGGTAGCAGCGATAGAATACTAATTTTGTGATAAGTTTGTTTTTCATAATGTTTGTATGAATGACAAAGTAATTATATACTTAATTGCAGTTTTTAAATGTGCTATATCTCAAAAACTCCTTACTGTATCTCATTCAAACCAATTTTCGTTGAAAGTTTTTATAGCGACCTAAATCATGTGTTTTTTCAAAATGTTTAACTTTCTTAGTTTAAAAGTTAGAGGGACACACACACACATTTTACCAATTTGGAAGTGTCTATCTTTCAAACGATTGACTTTGAGAAAAAATGGTTTTAATGTATGATAACTGATAAAATAGAATTCGCGAACGTAACAAATGTGTCTTTCCATCCGAGGTGCTATGTCTGGTTTTGATGTGATTAATTTTGATTCTTAGAAGAACCTCAGAAGCATAACTAACCAACTAGTAAACCGAACCCGTGCAAAGTTGGCGACGATGGGCTACTTATAGGTACCTACGCCAACTTTTGAGCATCAAATCATAATCATAACATCATCACGCTTGTAATGTAATCCCCAGTATTCCTAGGGATATAGCAATATGATGGCAATAGGATCAGCAAGCCTATTGCCATCAACTGATGTGATTGGGGGCAAGCGTATTACCATCAACCAATGTAATTAGGAGCAAGCCTATTGCCATCAACTGATGTAATTGGGGCCAAGCCTATTGCCATCAACCAATGTAATTAGGAGCAAGCCTATTGCCATCAACTGATGTAATTGAGGGCAAGCCTATTGCCACCAACTGATGTAATTAGGAGCAAGCCTATTGCCATCAACCGATTTAATTAGGAGCAAGCCTATTGCCATCAACCAATGTACAATATTTAGGAGCAAGCCTATTGCCCATCAACTGTGATGTAATTGGGGGCAAGCCTATTGCCCCTAACCGATGTAATTAAGACCAAGACTATTGCCATCAACCAATCTAATTAGGAGCAAGCCTATTGCCATCCACCGATTAGATTTAACCGATTTTAAGTGTTTCTCTTATGTTTACTTTTTTAATTTTTTTGTCCTTTGTGAAACCAATAAATACCTTTTCTTTCTTCATTCTTTCGATTTAGGTAATTGGGTGCAACAAGCCTATTCTTATCAACTTTCCTTGTATTCGTAATGAAAAGCACAGTGTTTACCTCGGGTTAAAGACTTATTTAGTCCCTCGAACTATTAGCGCCCTCGCTGCGCTCATAGGCGCCAAACCCCGTCTCGGGGACTAAATAAGTTCCTTTCACCCCTAAGGTAACAATGTACCTACTATTACAGGTGCAGTCGAGGCAATGAACGGAACATTATGTAGGACGGAGCATAGAGACATCTTGTGGTATATTTTTATTTATGAACCTATTGTAGTCAGAACAGCCCCATTGCGCAAGTCGCAATATGTTCGATTACTTGCAGTCTTGTATACCAGGAGAACAAGCTTCAGTGGGGGCAACCTAGAATAGCTTTCGCTTATGCCCTAGCTACACGTCCGCGGCGGCGCGGCGGCATTGTTTAAATTTTTGGCGGAGTGGTTCGCGTAGGTACTTAAATTATATGTGTAAGTTTGTTTGTGGATTACTTAGGTTACTAATTTGATTTTATTTAAAGTTATTTTGTTTAAAGTTATTTGTGTTTGCATTTTGATAAATACTGATACTGAAAAACGTTGTTAAACTTAACCGAAAAATAATTTGGTTTGGCACTGACAACCAAAGTACGCGCGCCAAAATACACGGCGGTGATTGGCCTAAAGTAGGTAATAATACTGCGTTTTCTTTTTTTCTTGGTCTGAGGTAATAGAGTAGATATTACATTTTGGCTAAGCTATCTATTCTATTTATTTTGTTACAGAACAATGTAAATGGTCGGTAATAATTAACTTGGGATCTTCTAATGAGAGTTAATTCAGTCAATTTTCTTTTTCCTTCAATTCAATCTTAGATTTACGCGTAAAAAGAAGCGTCATCGACATTAGGTGACAGGTTCTTAACCAATAAAAATCTTCTTAGAATGATTTTAGGCCAATGAGAAAATATAGAATCTATCCATGTGACAAATGGAACTTGAGGAATTTCTACAAAGTTTGTGATATGATCATTAATAATTAGACAAACTGGCTGGTGGCGTTTTCGTATCTACTTTGCGTTTCATAGTTTCATCTGAATAAATAATATCAAAATTGTTATTAATCGTGGACAAACAAATAGAGTTTTGTAAAATTAGTGTTCACTAATAAATCGGTGTAATAAAACAGAAGTGCAGTTTGGTTAAGATGTTATTTTACGATTACGATTAATTGTTATTACGCTGCGTAAATGATTGAAATAACATGAATTTGTTGCTTTAGCTGACATAAATGATAAGAAAATGGCATCTTCAAACGCGGAGTTGCAAGAAAGATGCAAACTATACTACAAGTTCACGAAGGTTTTGACCCTGAAGGTGGCGCAAATTGTGGTTCAGAGTAGGCAAGGGAAGAAGATTACACACGAATGTAACGCCAAGTTTCCGGACAACGGAGCAGACTCTTCACCGCAATGGGTAAGCTATGTTTTTGTGTTGATACAAAGAAAAACGCATGCCTAATAATATTGACATAATCTTACTAGAATTCGCACGAACCATCCGAATTGATTGTTGTAAACTTGTAACATAATAAAACTACCTAAGTATTTGTTTTTGTTTCAAGCTTTTTGTGTATACCTACCTACTACGGTTTATCTCATAATTAAGTCATAATACTGCATAGTTTCCACTTGAGGAAGTGAGATAAGCTCGAATAACAACAGCTGCTTAGGTTGATCTTTTGCCGCGTTTGACTAGGTTGATCCGTGGATGGGTGACCACCCACTTCATAGTTTCCTCTGTGCTTCAGAAAGCACATACAGCCATTGGTTGTGGCTGTCATTTGTAGATCTTTGACTGTCGTTGAAGGTAATCACTGGCCCTAAAGTGGCAACCAGTCTTACCAAGAGGTATTGTATTACCCAGTAGGCCAGTACTAACTGGGTTGTGGATGACAAATCAGGAGTCGCTCCATGTATAATACTGGTTTCAGCTGCATTTGGCTAGACTGCAAACCGATTGCAACATAGTTTGCATATTCTAAACTCGTGCTTAAGAAAGAATGGATAAGGTAAAGGATAAGACGTATATTAGAGGAAGTTTAAAAGTTGTGCGTGTAACATTGAAAGGGAATTAACTGTTTTGATATGGACATCTCATGAGAAGGGATGAATCGCAATTAACTAAAAGAGCTGGAAATTGGTGTGTGGGAGAGTAAGACTGAGGAAATAGTTGATGGATTGTGTGAGGAATGATATGAAAGGGAAAGGTGTCAATCATAGCGCGATGTTAACAGAGGAGAATGGAAGGTCAGTGGGTCGTCTTAAAGCTTCGTCTCCCAATACTACATGCCACAAGGGTAGGAAGATGATGATATTCGAGACTCGATACTTATTGCTCAGCTTATTAATTTTCAAGTCACTAGTCAGTGTAAACTGTCTACAAATCCTTGTAAGTACTCAGGAGATAGGCAGGACACTACCTCATAATTTCAATATTACGAGGGGCGTTCAATGTATTCTCGGTATCGGGATGATTTGATATTATTGTGGGTAATTAAAATATATCATTAGCTAACAGCATTATCTGAGGGTATTCATACAAAATTTCATGTTGATAACTTCATTAGTTTGTTTGCTACCTCCAGTCAAAGACGATGAAGGACTGACGCGACAATGTTGACGAAAATCGAGCATCGTGCGTCGTGCGGTGATTAAATTCCCTACTTAACTAGGAAAATCTCAAAAAACTATTCATGAAGAAATGGTAGCCGTTTACCAAGACTCTGCTCCTTCATTATTGACCGTACAGAAGTTGTCAAGAATCGAAGTTGACCCCTGCCCAGGTGGGCTGTACGAGAGTGCAGGTTTGAAAAAATTAACCACCTACCCTACAGGACTACTTTTGAATCCCAAATTTCAAAAAGTCCTCCGGGGAAAGCGGTTTGCAGACGATAATGAGATGAAATAAGCATTTTTCGGGCCAAGATGTTTTTTTTAAGGGAATAAAAAACTTATTTCACGATCAAACAAATGTATTGATATCATGGGAGGCTATATTGCAAAATATATTTTTCTCAAGGTTTTACCTTTTTTCTAACATATCCATACCGAGAATACATTGAACGCCCCTCGTAACTATCTTACTTAATTCAATAAGTATGATTGTTTATATTGATAGTTACAGATAGTTGAGCAGATAGTCTAATTGATCTTATGAGAGGCAATTCGACAATACCAACCTGCTATGCATGCACCTGCTTGTACTGTCTGTCTGTTGTAGGTTGAATAAACATGTTCAATAGTTTGACTTACAACACTCCTTGTAATATACAAACAAACATTGATTGTATCAATTGCTTTGATGAAACAATGATACATGTTTATTTTTTGTTGATTTAGCTGTATATTATTATGATGTTTCTTGTTGCCATTTCTCTGATTGATGTTGTTGTTGTTTTGCATTCCAAACAACATGAATTTATTCGGTGGCGAGACATTCTCATAAACCATGTTTCAAATCTATGTATGTCTTTTTCTGTCATCTTTTGAAGAGTTACTCTCATGAGACAACATATTTTTATGAGTAAGTTCCGCCATTGAGTAGTAATCATAGTATGCATGTTCTATGATCCTTATCTCATACTTCATCCTAAACTAGCGACTTTGCATGGGTAGTAACTTTTGCAACAATTTCTCTAAGTTTTGAATGTGGAGTTGTGAGACACCAGCCCGTTACATACTACTACTTTATAGCTTAGAGAAATTGTTGACACTAGCAATGGAATTAATGCTGCAGTTTTCACTATTGAAACCCGCACCACTTCATTGGTCTAGTGGCCGCAAGCGTGACTGCTGAGCACTGTTCCTGAGTTCAGTTCCAGGGTCGGCAAATAATTATTGGTTTTTTCCATAAGTAATTTCTCAGTAGCGGCCACAGAGCGGATATGTGCCCGTTGATGGCAATCACCCCCTTTGGGGGATCACAGGCGTGATCTTATGTTATGAAAATCCATTGCTAGTTTAGAAAAATTAAGCAGTAGAAACAGTTAAGAATAGCGATTTTGAATTATTTTGTTATGATGTACATGTGCTTTATTTGTGCTTAGCCTAGCCTAATTCAAACTTTTCATATAATATTTTATTATATATATTTTAAAATAAATCTTTAGTAAAATATCATATGAAAGCTGTGCTGATCGTAAATAGTAGTAGAATAATCACTACAAGTAGTATCTGTGCTTCTCATTCCCACATTATGTGGAAAAGCGGGCTAATCCTCAGGCGAGCTAACCCACAGGAACAGTGGTCCGATGTACTTGTGTAGGTAAGAAGTATTCATCTCTGAACAAAATAGACCTGACTTTCTTCCAATTATAGCTTACACTGACCCAGTTTTATACAGAATGACCCGTTGGGGTCAAAACTATCCTAACTATTTCGAACTATCCTATATATTCCATATTCGAAGCTGGAACCAAGCATAACTTTCGCTTGAAACCAGCGCTGTGCTGTGGGTCCCCCATGCTGAGCGGTAACCAGCTTGTCGCAGTCACGACGCGCAATAACCGCAAAAAAAAAGTTAACAGCGTAAACATCGCGACGTTTACGCTGTTGGTGCTGGTGTTAACTTTTTTTTTGCGGTTGTATTTTCAAATATTTGTAAGGCCTTGTATGTTTGTGGTTTTTTTTTTGTTAATTTGTATGCATATCATGTATCTGCGACCAGGCGCGGATCCAGGGGGGGGGTCAGGGGGGTCATGACCCCCCCCCTGGGCTGAGTCCAGGACCTAGGTGGACCACTTATTAAAATTGTTAAGTAAACGTAATGTTTTTATTATATATTTTACACAACAGCCCAAAAAATAGAGTGTTTTTAGGGTTCATCATGTATGTTTATTTGTGAGTTTCTTTAATCCACCATAACTTCTAAACGCCTGAACCGATTTTGATAGGTACTATCCTTAGATTGTTTGCACTATCCCTAGTGTTATAGGCTGGTGAAAAATCCACGTTAAAAGATCCACATACGTTATCCCAATTACGAGTATGTTGTAGTCGGCTTCAAGTCTAACTGGATTACTGGATGCAGGTAAAAACCGAAATATTACATGGAACGACTGGTTTCTTGGCCTGCACACAGTGCACATTGCACAACCCAGTTAGTACTGGGTACAACGAGATATCCCTTAGTATGACTGGTTGTCAGACTTTCGGGCTCTGGCTGTTTCCGAGGCAATGAAAAAACTGAGTACATACTAACATATTTACGTTTTACAGTTAAGTAAATCTTTACGTATCGTAGTGTTAATCGATTTATCCCTTACAAGGTTGGGTCAGAATGGTACACTTTTAATAGACCACAAAAACTCAGTAGCCAATTTAGATAAAGTACACACGAATAATTTTTTTCGTAAGAATAATCGTTTGTCATTGTCGAGTCAGTCACATCTTCCGAACCTCTGTCTTAGGCGCTTGGTTCAGGAAGTGGAGGATTGATGTCTACCAAGATAAGAGTAAGCGGATCTCTTCTCGAATCAAGTAAAACAGTATTTTATACTCTTTTCTCCCAATGACAATATCTTTGCCATCCCCCAAAATTTAAAAAAAAAATTCGCGCTCGCTTCGCTCGCGCCTCCCTCCTTATCTTCCACCATTCTGTCTCGCTTGAGACGCTCATCTACTTCAATTCTCATTTCTGATTCTAGTCGTCCATCCACCGCAAATTGTTCAACGCTTTATCCCCCTGGATAAGGGTTATAGCACTTCGAAGAATCAAACCGTGGCTAAGAGCTTCAATGCTTGAAGAAAAGTCTAACCAGACTCAAGACTGCATGGCACTTCTCCACACTAAAAAAACGTAACCATTAAAGTAGGCACCTAGATGAAGTGGTAACGCGTTTCGGGAGAAGACGTAAAAGAAAAATTGATTTTGTTATTGAAAAATGATTATAAAAATTAAATTATAACTATTGTGACTTGACCACGACTCTTTGTGACCCCCCCCTGGTACCAAAGCTGGATCCGCCCTTGTCTGCGACAAGTATATATACATATATACGCCCTTTTCCCATGTGGAAGGCAGAAACATGCTACGATCCTTAAATTTATACTGTTTTCGTCTCGTCCACATTCAAACATCTGGTCATACACGCACGCCGGCTACATGTGAGCGGTTACATGACCCGTTTTATATAAAAAAAATTAATTTTTCACTATGAGGTCTTGGGTTCTCTCCCAAGTCAGGCAGAGTGTAAATTTTTTTTTTGTTTTTTTTTTTCCTATTAAGTATTTTTCAGTGCATTACCATACAGTTTGGATCGAAACAACTGGGAGGGAGGGGGTTGAGCTAATATATAAAAATAAATTAACATAACACCTTTAATACTTGAAGGATTAGGCAGTGGATATGCATCATACCTCTAAGAATTAATGTTTCCTATGTTGGGATGGTTCACTTGTATCGAAGGGCTAAGTCACCCTTTTTATTGATTTTATATATAAGTAACCTGACTGCAACATGGGTGTTAACAAAGACCTATAAATTTTTAATTAAGTGCTAAGGCCCCGCGGCCGGGCGCAATGCTATTTTAAAAATGTGAGTGTAGGTACACACGGCTACACATCAAGCTATACAAAACCAGTTAATCTTGGCCTCACTTTACTAGATCTTTTCGCACAATGAACGATCAGATTATACTGGTTTTGTATAGCTTGACGTGTAGCCGTGTGTACTATTAGGTATACCTCTACCTAACCCTTCGGAGATTACAGGCGTGATGATATGTTTTATTGTTATGTGGATATTTTACACAATACTCACAAGCGTAGGCTAGCTGTATTATTGAAGATGGTAAACATTAGGTATATGATGTAACTATGCTTATCTACCTACATATATTTATAAGTCCGTTTAGTCCGTCTTGCTAAACATTTACTCTATTATAATACTATAGTTTTCATAAAATGTTTACAAGACATTTAATAATATTGATTGATAAACGATACTATGTTTGTTTAGTTGTGTCATGAAATAATATTAAATGCTGTGCAAATAAGTCCAATGCAGGTGTAAGTGACAAATATACAGGGTGATTGGTAATCCGGTGCATTACTTGATATGGGCGATCATCGTCGTTTTAGCCGAAAGACGTCCACTGCTGGACATTGACCTCCCCCAAATGTCACCACATTCGACATGCGATTCGCATCCAAAAGATCCCCGCAACCTTCACCAGGTTAGCGGTCCAACTAGTAGAAGGCCTTCCAAAGTAACGTCTTCCGGTTCGCGGCCGCCACTCCAGAACTTTTCGGTCACTTCGGCCATCCGTTCTGTAAGCAATATACCATGCCGATCTACCCACTTCTTCTTTTCGAGTCGACAAATCAAATTTTGTCCATCCAGTAGGTAGCCTGGACAGCTCTTTCGTTGGCTTCGTTCAAGTCCTTGAACGTGCAATTAGTTGGGCACGACGGGCAAGAGAGGAGGTGTGGCATGTCCTGTGTTGGGGCTCCACACTCACATTTTGTCAGAGATGGATCGACAGGGGCCAACTCAACAGTCTATTTAAAGATTTCCATATCGGCCACTGCAGTTCGTGGCCAGGGGGTAGTTTTTCTGCCGGTGTGATAAAGTGTGGAGGGGGTGATGAATGTTTCTCCACAGTGGGCTTCGTTCATCTGCTGCACTGTCCTCTGAGGAGGTCTCAGGATGCTTTTTCCCCCTTTTTTCCCCACTTATGTTTGGTAATTCTTCAGGCTACGTCGAACAAAAAGAAACCCAAGGTTACCTGGGTTTCTTTTTGTTCTTAAATGGGCGAGACTAGGCCTAATTTGCAACAACTTTAATCTCGATAACTTGGGTAGGTAGGTACCAAACTGGGTTGTCGTGGACAAACATAACATTTTTTTTGGAATTTTTTCTCCTGCCACCATAAACTGATGATTGTAAGAAATCTACGCCACACAGGGCGTTAAACTAATAATTTTCTGATAGATCATGAACGAATTAATATTTCGAAACTAATTGTGTTTTTTTAACGTCGAAACTAAAACGACATTTGTTAAAAAAATACTATTTCTTACAAATTACGTTTAGTATTACTTATTTCAAGAAATGTACCGACTCACCAATCACCTGTATTTGTTTAACACATGTATGGGTTTAGATGTTACATAATAATATTATATCACTCGATTCTTGCTTTTTCTTTTTTTAGTCCATGAGTGTGACTTTTCGTATGGTATAATAATCATAAATATCTCATACATTCTAATTTAGCCACATAGAGTCTCAAGTAATAAGGGGCGAGCCTATTACCTTCAACCGGGCACAATTCTAAGCTCTAGGTTACAACTGAGAAACTTTTTTTATATTATAACAAAAATAAAGAAGCAATAAGTACCACTGCACGACCTAGAAATCGTACCGAGGAACCCATGCTCAGCAGTAACGCAGTAACGACACAATAAAAATACCTACAATTACTGATTGCAGTGTATCTTATATTTAGACCATTTTTGTTGCCACAGATATTTTTTTGGCAAACGGACTAAATAAAAAAAAAACCAAAAGAATTCACTTTAAACATATTTTTTGTGTGCTAGCAATGTTCTATTTGTTGTTCCAGTTCAACTTATCGATCCCCGACGAACCCGGGGTAACGGAGGACACGAAGCGCGTGCTCAACGGAGAGGTAGTGGATGCGCTGGCAAAGGTGCTGTGTATCGAGATATCCTTACACACTGTGGATGGAGACGACATGGTCCTCGAGTTGTGGACGGTCAAGCTGATCCCAGGCTCCGAAGTATGCTCCCCATCGACGGTGTACTACCGCATGAGCGTGATGCTCAAGTCCACGCTGACCATCTCCAGGATAACCCCAGCATACAAACTGTCGCGGTCCCAACACAACGAGTCTTACAAGATTTCCCATAAGATTTATGGCGGGGAACCAAATTATGATATTTTAGGTGAGAATACCATCTTGTCGTGCCCATGTTTAATTTTGTGACTGTAAGGTCGAGTCGGCGAAAAATTGTTTACTTAGATACCATTTTAAAAATAACCATGTGATAATTTAGAATAGATATCACTTAGCAGTTGCATAATATGCTAATTTAAATGCCTAAGTAATCAATTATATCCTGTGCGTACAGATAATTATTATCAAAGCGACAATTTGTTGACAACGATACTGTATAGTAACGTATCTGTCTACGTTGAATATCTTCAAGTGCATTCTTTGATCAAGCATGCATAAATGCATAGTTCATTATGGAGTCCTTGAACGTGCAATAAAATTAGTTGGGCATGACGGGCAAGCGAGGAGGTGTGACATGATCATTTTCTGTTATGACTTGCAACATACCTACTTTGCCACTTCCTGGTTCGGCGGAAAGACGATAGACTCCGAAGTACAACGCTTCTTTAACAGACAGTGTGCCTTATCGCGAGCGGATTGTGTAGATCTATGAGACTGCTCCAAGGGCATAGAGGTACCGATTCGCCCGAGAGAAATCCGGATGGATTGTCTCTGAGCAATAAACTCTAGACTTGCCAGCCGATAAGATACGAATAATTAACATTTATAGGTATCTTATTATACCTTCTGCCTTGCATTCCGCTCATGGTCGCTTCCCCTAAGAGTGAAGCTTCTAGTTTACGTTTTCACTCCTGCGACTTGCGAGGATGAAGACACTTGTGGGTCGTGTTCATGTAGCGTGGGCACGGCATGTCTTCCTTACTTCTTTATTAGTGTCGCCCGTAAAAATCACGAGAGGTACGGTACGGTACGTACGAACAAGCTAATAAGTAAACAGGCAGAAATCTTTATAATTCTAGTACACTGAGAATATTGATTGCAATTTTGTTTTATAAAGCGTTAGGCATTAAACGACTGATATCAAACGCTGTATCACTTGACATCAGTCTCCAAATGTATCTGTATAATCTTAAAAATAAATGAAACGTTGGCTGTATACTTAATAGCTTGTTCGACTGTACCACGACACTTTGGTACGTGATTTCTACGTAATAGAATTACTACAATTCGATTCTATCGTTCCTTTCAGGAGAAAAACGTAAGACTGTAAAAGTTAGTGAACTGAACACACCAATCGGGACGTTGTTGATAGAGGTGGTCTACAGGACGAAGATGACGATCATGCCTGAAGCCAGGCAGAAGATTGAGTACGAAGCCTCCCCGGCTACTACTGGTATAATGGTCAAGAGCGACCATTTCTATGAGAGCCCCAAGTAAGTAATAGTATTCTTAACAGTTGTCGGTCATAGGGCAACGAGCTAACCTGCTTTCCGAGACAAAAGAGTTTGCACTCTTTTCGAAATCTGGCTGTTCCTGAGAAATTCCTAACAAGAGAAACCGTATAACATTATCAAACCCAACTATGGAACATGCACGCTCAGCAGTTTCGAGCACGAGAGAGAGACGGTCAAGGGTGTGTTGGCCTTGGCATGTAGCATGTGCCGTTGGTGAAGCGAACACACACGCATCAAAGCAGCCGATCAGCTGTGGTGATGACATGCCGCGGGCCGCCTTTACAGTCAAAAATGTTTTGGGCGTTGGAGTCCTAAATTATTCAATAATTTTGGACTTGATTATTTGCAAACACCAATTGTTTCGTTTTATCTATTTTATTTATTTCCAATATTGTTTTGTATTTTAGAAAAAATCGCAACGAGAAAAAAGAGTTGGACTTATCCAAACCCTTGACGGCTGGAGCATTTGTTGACCAGAAGAAGATCCAAGAGCTACATAGGACGCTAAGCGAGCAATTGCCCCCTGAGCCTCCCATGGCTTGGCTTCTTGCTGAGAAGGAGAAAATGGAAACAGTATGTAGATTTTACTTTGTATTACATGGTGACAAACTAGCACAAGAAGAGTAGAGGAGTATTTATTGCAGCATAGGAACCTTTCCTAGAGATGCTCATGTCTCTTGGATAGGAATACACCTGCAGTGCATCTGGTGTTGTACAAGCCTAATCAAGTCAACCTTTAACTGGGCCTTCTCACAGAACCACAAACATTCTAACATTATTGTGTTCCATTCATTAGCAAACAAGCCCAATCCAGTAAGTAATCATCTTCCGAGTCCAGTGCGGGTTGGTGGGTGTCATGTGTCCTCGGAATTTTAGTTCTAGGCCATGGCAGTTTATTTAGTACTAGCTTTTGCCAGCGGCTTCGCCCGCGTGAAAATGACGATTTTCCATACAAACTTTCATCCCCTCCCATCCCATCTTTATTATTATTATAACTCCCTTAGGGGTTGAATTGTGAAAAATCCTTTCTTATTCCTTGTCTACATTATAAAGGGAACCTCTGTGCAAAATTTCAGCTTTCTAGGTCCAAGGGTTTAGGCTGGGCGTTGATGAGTCAGTCAATCAGTCAGTCAGTCAGGACTTCTCTCTTTATTTATATAGAAGGTTTCCTTCATTGCTTAGAAGATATCCGCAGGCCCTTTGCTAATTTGTTATCACTCTGGATTCACCTGTTAAAAGACAAGCTATGAACGTTTTCTATCTTAATTTGTAGTAGTAACTAATCATGATTTAAAAACAGTTACAGAAAATGAAGGCACTGACGACTTCGGACCACGAAAATGCTAACAAACCGAGCTGCAGCACCAATGTGTCAACAGCACCAACAGCTAGCCGGGCTATCGAGGTGCCCAAGCCCAAGATCGGAGACAAATACTCGGGACTAATGGTAAGTTACATCAATTATAGTAATAGTAAGTGGCAGCGGGATAAAAGGCTAGGAAGGAACATGGGTGTGTTTATGTCAGTACAAGTCTGACACTCTTCCGCTCCGCCCAGAGCGGTTGGGTTCATTTGATGATTTACCATCCACAAAAAAATAAGTACCATCTTCTAAACATGTAATGGCTATCTACACTGGGTTGTCCCCGAACTTGCTTGACGATTGAGCGTTTATCAATTGCTGTAGTTGGCAGACATCAGGGCACGCAGTACACGATATCATGGTTCGCATCACTTTTGGCACAGCATCACCACTCTAGTTAGAGTCCTCTATAAATATCCACTGGGACTTATTTCTACCAGCCTGTTTCGACCCTGTTAAGAGGACTTTCAGGCAAATCATGTCCAGGTTCGATATTCTTAGCAGTTATTGTACAGACGGCTACTTCAATCTGTCAAATTACTTGAATAGAATTTCAAATTTATCTCTAGAGCATTAGGTTAAAGGTTGATTGGCAAGGTTGCTGGCTCTGTACTATAACAAAAACTTGTCATCGCACTCTGTTGGTTGGACCATCGATGTGTCCAAGCCCAGAAGAATAGAATATATTTTTTTAATTGCATAAAACGGAACGGAGAACCCAAGAACGGAGGCAATACTCGGAAATGATGGTAAACTTAATATTGACTGTACTACAGTTAGTTTTTCCAACGATAAGCCGACCTTTCGAGAAGTACTACCTTAACTGCTGTTTTTCTGAAAATGTCCAAGAGGGAATCGGCTGGGGCTATAGACTTCCGTAGGAGGTTTTGTATTTTAGTTGTTCAGCTACTAAAATCCCACCCCGACCCGTGGTACAACTGCGATGTCCAAGTGGTTGTACTACGGGGAAGTAAATTTACCCATGGTTCAACTCTTTTTTCTGATATTTATGATTATGACCCGTGGTACAACTGTGGAATTATGTCCAACTGGTTGGACCACGGGGATAGGATGATCGTGTAAAACAAACATACATGCAACGCATGTTGTACTCCATGACGCGCGCTCGCTTCGCTCGCATATTACATAACACTATTGTCTTCTGTCCCCGAAGTGCCGGGCCTCCGCCGGCCTCCTTCGTCGGCCTACGGCCCGGTGCCCATGCCGCCCATAAAGGATACTGTCGCGAGACGGTCGTATTATAATTTTGGTTAAAAGAGGAGGTAGTAATTGCATTGCACTTCAGCATTAATAGATAACCTTTTCCTGTTTATTACCAGTAGTTGTTCCATAGATCATACATTCAATTCCCAGAAGTACAACTAGTTGGACCAAGGAAAGAACAACTCACTGTAATTGAACCATTGGTAAAGATATTTCCCCATAGAACAACCAGTTGAACCCAGTTGAACCATGGGTAAATTTACTTCTCCGTAGTACAACCAGTTGGACATCGCAGTTGTACCACGGGTCGGTCACTCTAAAATCTTAGCCGCTCTAACTAATAGTGCTCGCCCGTTAACACATTCAAATGATTATATACCTAGAAAGAAAGAAAACATTTATTTAGCCCATGCCACAAGTGCACACAACAAACAATAAAGAAAATAAAAAATAAAAAAACGAGAGATGGTGACGTAACGAACGTAAAACAGTTTAGCCCGTACCTCTAATGAGCTACCAGAGAAGCCACGTGCAGGCGGGATTCTACTGGATTTGGAATCTGCCTAACCCTTCGGGGAAATTCACATTCACCATCATCATCTGCCTGCCCTAGTCCCATGTAACTTGGGGTCAGTGTAGTACGGCTTCCATTCTCCCCTGTCAAACGTCAACCCCCTTTATTTTTGGAAAGTTGGAAATCATCAAATGAATTCTCCCGCCCCCCTGGGCAGAGCGGTTGGGAGTGTCAGACTTCTACTGACTACAAACCACCCATGTTCCTTCTTAGCCCCTTGTGTCTGAGGCCGCGGTATCTCTTTCGAACAACCCGCAGCCCCGAAAGGCATCGCAGCCCCGACTTATATTCGATTTTCCACCCATCAAAAAAGAAAAAAAAGCCCCGATTATTATTCACATTTTATGTCATAACTTGCAGGAGTTCCCATTTGCCGATGGCAGCCCTATAGCAGAACTCGCAAATTTCTACCAGGAGTGTCTGCAGGCGAGGTCCACGAGCGACGAGTGGACCGACATCGTGATTGAGTCAGGCTCCACAGACTCCGAGTCGATGTCCAAACAACTGAAGATGTTCGAAGACGCCGTGCCCGAGTTCGATAACATGGTCGCCTCAATGTTCAGCAACTCTGAAGGCTCTGATCGCTCCTAAACTGGACTGGATGTAAGACTGTATGCTTGTTATTAGACTAAGGTTTCTAGCTATGCGCGGTGCGAATAAATTAATCGAAAATATCAGAGATTTTAACTACGGAATCAGTAGAAGTAGACAACGATATCCGCATTTATGTTGAAAATACAGGTAGGGATAAAAAACGTAAATTTTGACTAAACAAAATACCTTGTTAGTAAAACTTTCAAACAGGAATTAATTTATTGTATTTATTTAGCAACCATAGAATCATATTTTATTTTCGGCTTGTAAAAAAATCGAAAGATACGAATTATGATTATTTCTTCGTTCACTTGAAGTTTCTCATGACATTCGCACTGCAGTATTTAAATACACGAAGGTACCGGTACTAGAGTGATTGTAGATGGATTTTTATATTATAATCATGTTATTAACACTTTAAATGGCACTATAAAGTGTAAAGCGCCATCTTCTTGTCTTACCTGAAAATCATTGTTAAGTAGTCTCGTATTCTATCTGAAATCTATGCAACATAACATCACGCCTGTAAGCCCCGAAGGGTTGGGCAGAGGTGTACCTAGTCGTACACCCACATTGCGCCAGTTATGCACCAGTTAAGTGATATCAAGTACTTCGACTAGCTAGGCCACCATGACTATTTCTAAATACTGGTTGAAGCATTCATTCTACATTTACAAAAGCTGTGAGAAAAACAAACACACTATGAATGTTTAAGGCTGAGTTGCACCAAAAAAGTCGTTAAAGTTAAAGTTTTTGTCAAATTTGACAGTACTCTACGGGGTATAGAAAAATTATATGTACAAACTTTTTTTGCCAACATTCAAACAAAGTAAGTACCTATTATATTTATTGCTTTGTCTATAGCACGTATTATTTTTTGGTTGAACAATTACCTACGATGAATATCCTTGTTACGCCTTAAGCAATGCAATCGTATAGTCAGCCACCAAGCTATGTTTTTAGAGACTCGAAAACTTGGCAAGAAACATTCGTCGTTCCATGTGGAAAAACGATCGGCTCTAGGTACCTAATCATACTTTTCTTTTCATCGCTTTCGTCATCAGAACTGGTTTCTGCGAGTATTTCTTGGAGCAGGGACATGATGTCTAAAGGTTATATTCAACGCGTTTGAAAATAAAATTGACAGACAATTTAACACAAACTATAACACTAACCAGCGGAAAGTGAGCGGTTGCAGTTACCGTTAAAGTTATGACGTCATTTAACTATTTGTCAAATGGCGCAACTCATTGTTGGCATAACCGATACAAAACTGAAGTTTTGATGTTTGTTTGACGTGCCATTTGACACAAACTTTAACTTTAACTACTTTTTTGGTGCAACTCAGCCTAAATTAACTTCTTAAATCTTGTTGAAATTGATAGTTCATTCGAGCATGATCGCGGATATTAGCAAGAAAATGTTGCTACACTATCTTTTTTTGGCTTCCCCGCAGTAGTAAGTTCATAAAAGAAAAAACTTTGCTGAATATATGACCAAACTCACTCTACAACGCTCACTCCACGACGACTGACGATTCTTAGGATAGTTTTGTATCATAGATAGCGAGAATAAATAATTTCAATCGACAGTTTTCAAGCAAGTTCCATGCCAACTAAATGAAAACGTTAACTGTCAACCGCTTTTTAAAAATTTACTCGAATTGAAATGTCTATTTATTGGATATTGTAGAATGATAAAGAGATTTAATCGCTATTCGTGGATTTAAAATGTTTAGAAACGTAAGACTGTACTTGCGAAAAGACTTTGGATGACGTATGACTGACCTGATAAGGTAGCCTCTATTAGGTATTGATAACGCGGGCGACCGATAGCTTCACTCATTATATTTGTCACTCATTATAATAACATTATTATAATAATACGATCGTTCCCGATAAGTGCTGATATCATAGTTTATAACGCGTTCGTGTTTTTATCCAAATTTTATTCAATCTTATTTTTAATGTAAAAATTCTAATATTGTTTCTTGCTTTTGAATGTAAAATTATATGTTTAACCTTTTGAGCGCCACAGCCACGTATAAACGACAAGCCGAACAAGCAAAAAAGTACATTAAGTCTGACGACTTAAGGTACTTTTTGGCTTGTCGTCTGTGGCGGTCAAAAGGTTAAAGATATTTCCTATCTATTTCGTTTAGGGGAAACTGTTTATTGGTATTTTATGTACAATATTTTAATGTAAATATTTTGCGAAATAATATAATTTATTCGATGGTAAAGGTCACTGTAGACTGTAGAGTTCAACATGATTACTCGTCGCTTATAAGTAAAAACTTTTATAGAATTTTGTGTCAAGTACTTTTATAGGAAATCATCTTAGATGTAACACATTCAGCAGTCACCTCCTCTCCTTCTAATATGTGTACACCAAAATTTACTATAGGTAGTCTTTTCAATACATTTAAATGACATAATAATGGATTTTACAGATCATAGCCATAATATTAGCTATAATTATGAGGTTTCTATAATCATATTAGATACGATATTATAATTATAACAGTATGGCATCAACAGCGGCCTTTTGACACTGTAAAAATATAGTAGTTCCGATATAAATAAATGCATGATCATTTGTAAGTGGAGTGCCTTCGATGCATCGACTGAGACCTCGTCTCACGTAACGTGCCAACCATCATTTTGATACACTTTACGACTTTAAAGCTAACTTAATCGATCGCTTGTATTAGGCTGTTTGTGCTGCGTATCTCCAGTGTAGGCGTTGCGTGAATCTAGACGCAGCGCTTACGTCGCTTAATCGTTTTATCCAAGCTACAACGCGTTGACTTCACGTTGAAGTCGCTTTTACGCTGCGTATACGTTCTAAAAACTAGAGCAACTACACTGGAGCAACGTCAGCTGCAGGCATCATATTTGAATAATTTGTTATACGGTGTTCCATTGTTATTTATTTGCACAATCATACCGAGGGTATCGTTTTGATTTTAGTCGTAACCATTCGTTTTGCTAGCTAGTCGTTAATGGTTAAAAATATTAGTGTAACTATATTTTTATCAGGGACATCAAAATTATATTTTTAATTTTGCGCCTCGTGCGTTAGTTACATCCACGTCTAGTATCCACAAAACTAAAATAACAGTCGTTTTTCTTTATCGAAATGCGTTCAGCGCAAAGTCTTTTATTCACTAAATTAAATGTCGAATCGATAAACTTTGCCGTTTAAGGTGCTCTAGAGGGGCAAAGGTGCATTTATTTCACAAGTTTTACCCCTGACTACAACCTAAATAACACCTTAAGGGACTAGAATAAAGATGTCATTGATTTTTACTATTATGCTAAATCTGACGAAAAATACGGAATTAAACCATTCTAGTACAATAGTATTTGGGCGAGGCGCACATTAGCTATTAAGATCACATTTCACATATTGGTTTAGGAAGGTATTACTTAGTTAGGCTTGATATTATAAATTAAATATATTACATAAATTATGTTAGCATCCAAATTAATTGAAGCAATGACTTAGTCTAATTGTTTTCTAAATATAATGTACAAGTGTATCATATTGTTTTTTTATTGGGTAATTAGGATTTTTTTTAAGTGTAAGAAGGATAGGTACAAAACATGCGATAGGAGCGACTTCAGATGACTTTCCCTTCTTGTCTAGAGCGTCCGCAAAACGTATTAGCTACGTAAACGCCGCGTGGCCTCGCGACTACGGTCAGTAAGAGGGCCTCTACTATGAAGAAAATTCGCTTGATCAAAACAGCTTAGGGGGAAGAGCCAGGGTAACCCGTGACATTCAAATTTTCTCAGGTTTTTTGTAATTTTCAGGTTCGTTTTCAGTCTATCCTTTTTTCATGAAATAGTCATTCAATGGGATTCAATAAACGCAGAAGGGTGTATTGATGATTAAATTCTGTAAAAACATACCTTCTTCGATCGGGAATCACATTTTGTTCAACAAACAACCCGAAACTAACCGGCAAATTACAAAAAACGTAAGAAAACTAGGATTTCGTAGGCCACCCGTGCCATTTTGAATGAAGTTAGTTTGAACTATAGGTTTTGTAGAGTGTATGGCATCTTATATCATTATCAAAATCAATAAATACATCATTGGTATCAACATTACAACAAAATACTGCTGAGACTCCGTCCTCGGGTTTATGTGTTCTCTCTCAAAGTGTTCCGTATTAATTCTAAACTCTTTCATAATGCCAACCTTTTTACAAGGTGACAAGAAAACTCGACCCATTCCTTGAAAGAGGTTATACTAGAGGTCGTTAGCAACAAAATTAGGTGCACTTAAACTGGACAAACTGGACCCAGTATTGCAACTATATTCTAAAAATCTAGTTAATCATATTCTAAAAAACAGTTACAAGTGTGACCAAACTTTCTTGGTCTTCCTAAGCTCAATACTACTTCAGCATCAGGCTCAAAAAAAAAAATAGGGATTATAGGCAGTAAGAAGACGATTAATAAGCGTTTTATGTCACATTGTGTTGGTTTCTATGGTCTTCTTAAACTTAAGTTTTTTGCTCATGTAATTTTAGTTTTTTCTGTCATTTTGTCATCGTTACTGTTAAGGAGGATGCGTTTAGTGAGCCCGCGAAATTCGAATCGTTATTTGAATACCTTACTCCGCGTGAAGTAATTATTTCCCGTCGGGTCCGCGGTATTTTGTACTAGATTACGTGGCCTCGGCGCAAGGGCAAAGAAGGAACATAGGTTCGGTTTTTAGTCAGTAGAAGTCTGACACTCCCCTTCGCTCTGCCCAAGAGCGGGGGGGGGGGTCATTCGATGATTTTCCACCCACCAAAAAAAAAAAAAAAAAAAGTAATTAATTGAATGGGATTTGGTTAACAACTTCAAGTTTTTTTAGCCAAGCATCTTCGGAGATTAACTGGAACAAACAGACAAAATATAAAGAATGTTAACGTATGTAAAAGAGCATTCAAATTTCGCGGGCTACCCTGGCGCTTCCACCTTAAGATGACCTTGTTCAACACTTTTAAATCAGAATATTGTTGAAAAAAGTAATTGTTAAGCAAATGGACAGAGTGTCGTTTGTCGTAAAATTTACGGCTTTTGTTGCATTTGGCTGGCAAAAATGTCTATTGATCAGGCCCCCTACTATGACGTCTTAAAACAATCCTAACTTAATGTTATTCCAGTGTGGATACGTGACAGAACTATACAGGGTGTCTAGCGCCAACTCTCCTCCACACTGGATTAAGAATAAGTTAGGACAGTTTAAAGACGTCATTGTAGGGCCCCAGACAGTAGTGAACTTTAAAAGCAATGTGGTAAAAATATTGAGATGTGATTTAAAATATATGGTCATCAAACACACATTTTGCCGCAGTAGGCTAAAGTTATCTATCCATATCTTTTTAGTACTAGTTTAAAATATATAAGCATCAGAATAATATAGTGTAGACATGAAAATGTTAAGTCAACGCCGGGTATAATCGCCATATAAGTAAGGGATATACTTTAGACATAATCTTACGAGTATCATTAGTCTAAGACACGAAACACCTATTCACACAATAAATAAACGTGATTAAATCCACAACAAACGTGCCTTTTCGGTTATCCACCAAATACACTCAAATTAGTATATTACTATCTTTTAACAAAAACAATGCGAAAAAAGGATAGCGACGCTCTCATGCTGTCTGTGTTGATTGCGTCTATCGGTGATTCTTTCGTGTTTAAAGGTAGCCATAGCCTGATTTAAGATATAGCCGATGAACACCAACATTACTGCCAGATTATAAACCGATATAAATTTAAAACCAGACGAGGGATGCGCTTTATTTATCTCCGTGTTATATGTTATAATTCCGTGGGTAATCTTACTTTGAGCAACATTTATAAACAACCCCGTAATTCGCGTACTTATGTATGTAATGTGTGAACGTCAATACCTAATAACAATAGGGGATCGGACAAAAAAAAACTAATTAGTCCGTCAGATAGATTTCCAAAAATTATTGGACACGTATTTTTTCTTTTTTCACGTAAACTTAAAATGAAGACGATACAGTGCTTCGAAAACTCGTGTGACGTCATATGACAGTACATTTTGACGACACAAGTGACGTTTCAAGCCCCACTCCAAGATCTTTGACGCGTGTTATCTTCGTAATTTTTTATTGATTTGATAAAACAAAAAACACGTATTCAATATTTTTCGATAATCTAACTTACGGACTAAACAGAATCATATTATTTTGACCCAGTCCGATCCCCTATTGTTTGGTACTCTAGTAATAAATCATACACAATAGGAGGTATAAAACACTAATGAATAAGTAAGTTATAGGCAGGTAGTCACTATTGCATTTATATTAAACCATTAATATTAAAATAATCTCATTGTTCGTGTATTAACCCTGCATTACCCTTTTTTGAATCATGAACCTTGCTTTGCTAGGCCGTAATCGGGTTAGATTATATTATATTGAACCATACTCTAGCTAGTGAAATCCTGTGTTAACATTTGCCAAGTTTTATTAAGAGTTGAACTCGTCTTAACAGTACCTAGAGACCTGTTATAGTAAAGAAGGATATTAGAAGTTACTCATTCTTAGAGTTTTTATTGCGAGTTTGCCGTTTTTTGTAAATATAATTATGTATTTAAAGCATCGCACGTTGCCTAAAGAAGTCACCTAAGAACAACTAGTCCTGCCGGACCAGATGTTAGGGCCCAATCCCACTAGCCTGTCCCAGCGACCGACGTGGCTAAACAAGCTTACATCTTGTTGGGGGCATCAGAAGCCTAGATTATAGGGCCGGTCCCTTATTCACTCCCGACACGCTTGAGGAAAGCCAGTTTTCCACTACGAATAAGACTCTATCTTCCTTACATAGTATAAAACAAAGTCGCGTCTGTTTGTTTGTTTGTTTATTTGTTTGTTTGTCTGTATGCTTAAATCTTTAAAACTACGCAACGGATTTTGATGCGGTTTTTTTTAATAGATAGAGTGATTCAAGAGGAAGGTTTTAATACCTTTTTTGTACCCGTGCGAAGCCGGGGCGGGTCACTAGTCTTGGGATAAGACGCTGTCAGTTCAGCTCATACTACGGTGAAATCGTACTTTAATACTATACTATTGCGAGGACAACTCCTAACATCTGAAACTGTTTTACAGGTTACTGACAATATTCAGCCACAACGAAATAGTACGTTTATTATAGAAACTGTAAGCAATAATCTTTTTACTAACTCATATTTTGTGCATAATTGTTAAGCAAAATTACTTTCATATCGGAAAGGTGCTTATTATTTTGCAAGTGCTTATTATTTTAGAAGGACATATGATCAAACTCACTTGGGCTCAATGCGATTGGGCGAAATGTGTAAATAAGCTGCTGACGTAGAAACTTAAAGACACAGAATTAAACACTCTTGTGCATTGCACGAAACAAATCCAGTTTTATACTTAAGTATAGCAATATTTTTTCGACCCAATCGCTTATACTCGTTTGACGAAATTGTACATTTAGGACTTATTAATTTTTTTTTATTATTATTTATCATTAACTTGTTTTTCATTATTTATGAATTGTAACCTTTAACCAACTAACATTGTAACATTATTTTATTGTATTTAAGACATTAACCGCCTTATTCATAAAAATAGTTAAGAGTTGTTTAACTTAAGCTTGGTATAACTCGCATGCCGTCACTTTCATTTGAATATTATTGAAGTGAGACGGCATGCGAGATAAACCAAGCTTAAGTTAAACAACTCTTAACTATTTTTATGAATAAGGCGGTAAAAGATTACAAGAATGTATTGTAATTTATTGCATTTGTATATTATCATCATTTTACTTCAAATCTGTTACTCATCTTACTAAGTGTATGAATTTAGACACATAATACATACATGGGTGTATGTTTCACATTTCTTAGATATTTAGACATAAATTAATGTATTAATCATTCTTAAGGATGAAACGCCAGGGAAGCCTGCGAAATTCAACTTTTCTTCCGTTTTCTTCAGTGTCAGGTAATCAAAATAAGATTCGCGACCCTAACAAATATGTCTATGCAAGGTTATAATTAATTCTAGAATGAGTTTTACACGAAATAGTCATTTAATGTGATTACATGAACTTTAGAGGGTTGTAATGATTATAACTTCGTAAATACATCCGTGTCAAGGTCGCGAATTTTCAGTCAATTCAATATAGAGCTTAACATTGACCTGCCAATAGCTAAAGAAGTAACGAAGTTTGAGACTCGCGGGCTTCCCTGACGTTTCTTATATTTGTGGGGTTGTATAGTGAAGTGTTAAAGTCATAATTACCCTAGAAAAAGGTTGCTTTAAAGGGAGGAAATCGCCATCTCTTTTGCAAAACCGACAACTGATGGCTTCAAAATAACATCATGCTTCTTATTCCTGAACTGTTAGGCAATGGGGTACTGATTAGTACACCCACATTTCGTAAGTTATGGCTTTAACACCGCGTCTTAAAAGCCCTGTAGCAGTTTGTATACCTACCTATTAGCTAAGTTGTGTCATTATCATTAGTGTCACGGACACCATTTTTGTTGCATGAAACAAGCTTTCAATAAGTCTGTAACAAGTGTGTACACATTGTCATTATCTGCTTCTCAATAAAAAACAGATGTTTTATAAACAAGTTTTATTTGGTTTTTTCTTCAACTAGAATTTCGTTAATTACTGGTTAAAGTAAACCCATTTTACTCAAAATCAAAGCATAAAAAAAGTGTGGTCAAAAAAAAAGGTGTGGTCATAGTTCTCTACTCATTATAGTAATTTTCAAAGTGATTTTTCTAATCGAAACACATCATTTAAGATAAAATGCCGTTCAGTATAAATAAATCATTTGCCAAATATTGAAAAAAATGCAGTAGGTACGTAACATTGTTAGTGGAGTGCCGTAAGACTTATACCTCGGAATCCAGGACCGGTCAATGAATTTTCATAAAAACTTTTGGAATGCATTGCTAAATGCTCAAACAAGAAAGTTAAAAAAAAAAAATTGCGCGCTCGTCATTTTTTTTTTTTTTAGTACCACAATGTACTGAAAAAACTAGCTTGTGCCAGCGGCTTAACCCGCTACAACTCGAAAATTATCCCACGAAAAGATAAAATCGGGATAAAAACTATCCTTTCTGTTAATCCAGGTTATAAACTATCTGTATACCAAATTATATCCAAATCCGTTCAGTAGTTTTTGTGTGAAAGAGTAACAAACATACACCCTCACAAACTTTAGTACTTTATAATATTAGTGTGAAGTGTGATGTGATCAGGGCGCGCCACGACAGTGGCGGTAAGTCCCCTCTTTGAGGAGTTGCTGGAAAGGACGCAGTCCTTACCGGACACGTTGCTTCAGGAGGTACGTGCACCAAATCAGGCGGGAGGAAACGACCGGATGTCGCCATTGTGAGGATCGGCCGGAGGACACGGTGGAGCACACTGTGGAGGTCTGCCCCGCTTGGGCGGAGCCCCGCCGTGTCCTCGTAGGGGCGATCGGCGGCGGCGACCTCTCGCGTCCCGCCCTGGTGCAAGCCATGGTCCGAGGCGAGGAGTAATGGGACGCCATCGCCTCCTTCTGCGAAGCAGTGATGCTAGCGAAGGAGGTGGCGGAATGTGTGAGGGAGAGAACATTTCGACCTAGCCGTCGTGGGAGACGCTCCGGGCTTCGGGGGCCACGTGACGGCTTCCAGCCACCGTAGATGCGGGCCTGTGGACGGTGAGTAATGGGCTAGCCCGCCGTCTGTCCGTCTTATGACGACGACATCAGTAGCTCTACCATGAGTTTACACAGCAAAAACTCGCTAGCGTCTCCGTAAATTAGTTGTATGAAATATTGTACAGCGCCCCTAGCGGTCACAGAAAGAATTAAAATTCATACCATGAGCACTTTAGATTACGATAGGTTAAACACCTAGCGTAATCTATTCGATAGTCACTAACGTTCTTCAGCTGTCACCATACAAAACGGTACCATGAGTCACTAATTTCACTGAACCTATCGAGTAAGACGCTTACTTTAGTAGTTACGTAGCTCACTAGCCTTTTGGCGTGTGAAACGTATGTTTACATTAAAATTATATACGTTTTTGAGTCTAAGATAGTCAAAATAATGTCTGTAAGTGGTTATTCAGCATGGAATATATCAGTGGTCGCTAAATTTGAAGACCAACGACTTGAATAACATGAATTGCAAGCCAAAATGTTAGATACCAATTGGAAAATATAATTTTGAGGAAAGTTCAAACTTACCTTTCTATAAACTCAACCAACAAATTGGAACTGTGTGACACTGGTCCTCATTGTATTAAATAATCTGTTTGAATCTATAGTAAACTTTTAAACTACACAACGCAGCTCTCACAAGCACGCAACACTCAAGGTCAACTATCAAAATTACAAATTGAATACACGACAGTGACATATTATAAGGAATAAAAATTCAAAAACCACATACCACTATGTGTAGTCTACTATCTGTCAACTTTTCAATTTCGTCGGTTTATTTGTGTAGATACCGTTCTCTCTTCTTATTAGTAGGAAAGAAAGAAACAAAACATGAGTAGAGTGAAGTTAGCTAGACGACACAATCTATCGAGCTTACCTTAGCGCCTGCGTAAGACTCCGTAAATCTCATGGTGCAAACATAATCGTAATCTATTTGATCCACGTTAGCACGCTAGCGAGTACAACGCTAGTGATTAAGTTTTCGATGACAACTCATGGTAGAGCTACTGTTTGAATCTATAGTAAACTTTTAAACTACACAACGCAGCTCTGTCACTCAAGGTCAACTATCACAATTACAAATTGAATACACGACAGTAACATATTATAAGGAATAAAAATTCAAAAACCACTTAACACTATATGTGTAGTCTACTATCTGTCAACTTTTCAATTTCGTCGGTTTATTTGTGTAGATATCGTTCTCTCTTCTTATTAGTGGGAAAGAAAGAAACAAAACATGAGTAGAGTGAAGTTAGCTAGACGACACAATCTATCGAGCTTACCTTAGCGCCTGCGTAAGACTCCGTAAATCTCATGGTGCAAACATAATCGAAATCTATTTGATCCACGTTAGCACGCTAGCGAGTACAACGCTAGAGATTAAGTTTTCGATTACAACTCATGGTAGAGCTACAGGCCGTGTCGACGGCGCGTTCGTGTTACACGCGCGCTTCAAAGAGATGTCAGCAACATGGGAGGGCCAGCCAGGGCTGCAAGTTGGACACAAAGATACCGCGGCCTCGACATAAAAGGCTAAGAAGGAACATGGGTGGTTTTTTGTCAGTTGAAGTGTGACACTCCCTTTCGCTCTGCCCAAGAGCAGGAGGGGTTATTTGATCACTTTCCACCAACCCAAAAAACTAAAATTGTGTGATGTGATGAGAGGGACAAGAGAAAAAAATGTTTGAAGCTAATAAATAATATTTGCATAGTAACTTTATTGTTAATTTATTAATATTTCGCAAAAAATAACAAGTTATAACCAAAAAAAAATGTTATAAAAATGCGAAAGTTTGTGTGTGAGTGTGTATGTCTGTTACTTCTTCACGTCTGAACGGCTGGAGCGATTTTAATAAAATTTGGTATGGAGTTAGCTGACACCTTGTATTAACACATAGGATAGTTTTTATCCCGATTTTATCTTCACGTGGGATAATTTTAGAGTTGTAGCGGATGAAGCCGCTGGCACAAGCTAGTTTTTCAGTACATTGTGCTACTTAAAAAAAAAAAAAAATGACGAGCGCGTAATTTTTTTTTTTTAACTTTTTTATTTGGGCTTTTAGCAATACAGTCCAATAGTTTTTATGAAGATTCATTGACCGGTCCTGGATTCCGAGATTTTACAATATTTACGTCTTACGGCACTCCACTATGTCACTCATACAAATATTGGGTCGCTCAAAAATTATGAAGCTATTTACGATTTCTACAGGCGAGTCGCAAGAAAAAGATAGTTTTGGAGACGTAGATTTAATTAGACTAACTTTACATGAATATTAAAAATTAAAATTAAGTTATACAAGTGACCATGATCGAAGTTTGATTCATAATACTAATCACACGGGTGTTCCTCAATTCGGAGAGGTGACCGTGAGAAGATGTCGCCGTGAAGAGCTGACGTTGCGTTGCCGGGCGGTCCATATGCACAACCGCGCTGGGTACAGTGCAAGCGATGCGATGCGATACTTAGCTTAGCGTAACACCTCCCCCCGTAGAACAGCGACTATTGAAGACAGAAGTCGTAAATTGAGCTGGAGGTTGATTTGTGTCTACTCTGGTAGCTGGTTCAGTGAAGACTCTTTGAAGTTCCATCTGGTTGCTTGCAGGTTCAGAAGGTGTTATCAATGCTTTTCGTCGTAGAAAGTATTTTCGATAGAGCAGGATACTGACGATTGCACAGGCGATGATCACTATCACGTACATCGGTATAGTGGTGTGATATACGCTGGAGTTGCTGTCTTCAATGAGGGTAATTGGTGACTGCATGGACAACTTCCTACTAGTCTCGTGTAAATGGTCCAACTTGATTGAGTTTAACTTAAAGATTGGGGCTGAAGATGTCGTCTGCTGCCAAAAAGTCAAATTATCAGCTGGGATATCGATGATTTTCAACGCTTGTCCCTTGAGGCGGTCTTTGAAGTTGTAGATCTTAAAGTGCGGTGTTTCAAGAGAGCATCTCTGAGGTATTATAGCGAGGTAGCTGCCTTTTAAGGTGTCATACAGGTCACGTCCGCAGGATAAATGCACTTTCGTAGGCGTGGGAAAGCTGATACCGTAGTGTCTGTCATCGAGCTCTTCATAAGCAGGTTTCTTCAGGGATACTGTCTTAGGGTTGCATGTAGATGATCGTTGTTGAGTGGTGATCAAATCCTGAATACAATCTGGTGCTGTTTCATTGTGCATAGTTTTCAACTTGTTGCATAGATACCATTTGCTCGTCTTCGGACATTCTGTCTCTATATACTTGAAGTCTTTCTTATGTAAGGCAAGAAAAGGATGTGGGGGTGATAGGACTTGATTTAATTTATTAGGGATCATACATAATTTATAAAAATCATAGGTTAAGGGGATGAGGATCGGAATTTTATATACTATAACTATTTTATTTCCCGTATAGTAGGAGCCTAGTCTGATTACATCATATATTTCCCTTACATCTAAATCTACTATATTATCTTTGTTATATATTCTAGTTAAGTTTTTAATTATATCCTTAATAGTAATTGGATGGAAATATGGTACTCACGGTTTTTGGGTATGGGAAAAACGTAATGTAATGTCTTCGATAGCACAGCTTTCTGGAGCACGTTGATTCAGCGAAAAACCACCAAGTGTCACAAGATGATATGAGGAGGATCACACACACATTTCTATTTACAGTTTCTAGCTTGATTTTTGAGTCTTTTTAATGGCGGTCTCGGAAGCGCGGGCGCAGGGCAATTTCACGTGCGCTTGTTATTGACGCTGAGGTAGGACTGGTGGATGAAGGAAGATGAGAGCGGGCGGAAGGGATTTGAATGAACGTCTGATCCTTCATTTTGACCAATGAGAGAAGAGTATAGCGTGTATAGTGTTGCAAGTATGCGTTTTGTGATTTCCAAATTAGATAAATAGATATTAATAAAAATGCGGATAAATAATGTGAATGGCGCAGACAACTCCCCCGGACTAGAGGTTTTCCTCTATTAGAAAATTTATGAGAAAAAAAACTTAACTTAAACATATGAATTTAAACTTAAATAGAGTTAAAGGGAATTTATACTATTTTATTGCGTAGGTAGGGGACAGAGCCGCACTACTGGGCGTATATAAGTACCGGAAGCAGTTCTAACCTTCACAGTTCTAATTATATTGTCCTTGCCAGGATAAGTCGCATCTATGACACCTAAAGGCCAACAAAGCGGATGAGCGTTGTTGTCTTTGATAACAACGATCGTACCTACTTCAACAGGCTTTGACGGTGTGTTCCACTTCTCCCGCTGTTGCAAGGAAGTGAGGTACTCCTGACTCCAACGGTGCCAGAAGGAATGAGTTATCTTATTAAGAAGCTGATAGCGCGATAAGCGATTGTCTGAAATGTCTGTGACATCTTCAGCAGGTAGAAATTTAAGCGGTGTTACGTTGAGAAAATGATTAGGCGTTAAAGCACTAATATCAGACGGGTCTGAGCTTAAAATACTTAGAGGTCGATTATTTAAAAGACATTCAATTTGAACGAGTACGGTACTAAACTCCTCGTATGTTAATATTTGAGAGCCAATTACTTTAAAAAGATGAGTTTTGACACAACGAACATTAACTTCGCTGAGTCCATTAAAATGCGGACCGTAAGGCGGACTATGTTTAAATTGTACACGATGTTCTGATAACTGTTCACCTATGTAGTTTATATGAGATTTTGATTGAATTAATTCGTAAATTTCGTTCAATTTGCGCTTTGCGCCAATAAAGTTTGTGCCTCCATCACTATAAATCATAGCAACGGGACCTCTCCGAGAAATAAACCGTTTGAAAGCGGCGAGAAATAAATCTGAACTTAGGTCAGAGACTAACTCTAAGTGTACTGCCTTAGTTGTTAGACAGACAAACACACAAACGTAAGCTTTGTGGCTCTTAATTCCGCGTTTTCGGATATGCGTAACGTAGAACGGACCACAGTAGTCTACAGCGGTATTTACGAACGCTTTCACTTGTGACACACGGAAATCAGGTAAATCGCCCATAGGAGGGTAAGTATTTCGAGGTTTAATTTTAAAGCATTGATTACAACTATGTACGCGTTGTCTTATAATGTTACGAGCAGCTAAAATCCAGAATTTTTGTCTAATTATAGCTAATAAAAGAGCGGGACCCGTATGCAAATTACTTACATGATAAAAGTCAATTAAGAGTTGAGTAAAGCGTGATTTAGTTGGAATTAAAATGGGATGTTTTTGACCATAATCCAGTTTAGAATGAGTTAACCTTCCACCTACTTTGAGAATATTATTTGAATCCAGAAATGGGTTGAGTTTAGCGAGACTTTTATTTTTAAAACGTTTATTAGATTTTAACGCGCTAATTTCTTCAGAGAAATATCTACCTTGTACGTAACGTATAAGGTGTATTTCCGCAGCATCCAAATCCGAAACGGTGATACAACCACGCGAATTGATTAACTTGCAGAAACGTAATATTAAAACTACGCTACGAAGTAAAATAGAATATTTAGAAATGCGATCAATTAAAGATTGAATAGGTTGTGAACCTTCTTGCGTTATTTTAACAGAGAGAACGATATTTTTAGTTTCCATTATTTCTGAATTGTTATTATTTAAATTGATTTTAAATGGTTTGATTGGCCACTGAGATAAGGGGAATGAAAACCAATGCGGAGCGTTAAACCAGAGCGTTAAATCCAATAATTGTTTAGGCGTTATAGGACGAGAAACTACGTCAGCGGGATTTTCAGTTCCATCTATGTGAAACCAATGTTTTGCGGGTAAATTTGAATTAATTTCAACAATGCGATTTGCGACAAAAGTATGAAATTTGTGCGAGGGCGAGTGGATCCAGGTGAGCGTGACTGTTGAATCAGAAAAAGCAAAGATTTTATTAATTTTACAGCGTTTACTTAAAACTTCTACAACTGAATTGATCAAGTTTGCTAAGAGGAGAGCCGCACATAGCTCGAGGCGAGCTAAGGGCGTATTTTTAAGCGGAGCGACGCGAGATTTAGAAGTTAATAAGAGGACTGATCCGCTATCTTCATCGTTAGAACTAACCCTTATGTAAACAGCGGCACCATAACAGCGCTCACTGGCGTCTGCGAACCCGAGGAGAGTGACATGAGAACCAGAGGTGATACCTACATGTCGCGGGAACTTTATTTTTTCGAGATAGGGAAGTTCTTTGTGAAACCGACTAAATTTATTTTCAATGTGAGCGGGTACAGGATCATCCCAATCAAGATCAAGTTTCCAGCATTCCTGAACTAACGTTTTCATGAATGCAGTAACTGGACCTATAAGACCTAAGGGGTCAAACAGCCGTGCGGTTGCTGATAAGACGGTACGTTTCGTACATTTAAGAGAATTACCATTTATTCTAAATTGAAAAAAGTCTTCTACTGGATTCCACTGCATACCTATAATTTTAGTATTATTATCCGCGTCAGCGTCAAACTCAATATTTTGCGGATTTAAATGAGTTGAAGGAATTTTATCTAACAGTTCGGAACTATTCGAGATCCATTTTACAAGGTGGAAACCGCCTGACCTGAACATGGTGACCATTTCTTGGTATGTCCGCTCAGCTATTTCAACGCCATCTAGCGAACATACGTAGTCATCCATATACATATGGTTTTCAGCCTCGTAAACTGCGAGTGGGTATTTTTCCCGACTGTCAGATGCGAGTTGGCGAACTACTCGCATAGCTAAGTATGGTGAGCTTGAGACGCCGAAAGAAACGCGGTTAAATTCAAAAGTTGAAATTTCAGAATCTTTATTGAATCTGTATAAAATGCGTTGAAATGCGTGATGATCAGCGGAAAGATTAAGTTGAAAATACATTTTTTCGATATCTGCAACTACAGCAACGGAAAACATGCGAAGATTAATTAATAAATCGAAAATGTTACTTTGTAGATTCGGACCTACATAAAGGAGATCATTTAGTGATTTACCTGAGCTAGTTTTACAGCTAGCGTCAAGCACGATGCGAGTTTTACTAGACTGTTTATCCGGGCGGTAAACTGCACGGTGAGGGATATAGAAATGCGGGATAGTTAGAGAGGGGTCGTTGACCTTGGTTAAATAACCTTTGTCAAGATAATCTTGAAGCGTAGCGTTGTAATTAGTTCTGATCTCGGGATCAGAATCTAACTTTTTCTCCAAATTAAGGAGACGGCGCGTCGCCGTTGAGTGTGAATTTCCTAAGTCTATACACGGAGCCTTAAATGGTAGCTGCACTGTGTATCTACCTGTTTCATCGCGAGAGTAAGTTGATTTAAATATTTGTTCACACGCCTGATCGTCAGGACTCATGTGAACCTTACTAGGGACGCTTTCGAGTTCCCAAAAGCGTTGCGTGAGCGTATTTAAGCGAAGCGTGCTAGCAGCACACAGAAAAGTTTGCTCGCTTTTATTTTTATTTATTTGAGCGGGGCGAGCGCGCGGAGTTACACTAGGTTGACAATCAGCCCGACCCATGGCTATGTAGCCAAGGGTGGTTTCCACGGCGACGACCGAGGAGCCAGGTAAAGTTACCTTTCCACTGCCCAACAAAAGCGGGAAAAGTTCATTGCCAAGGAGGCAATCTATCTCACCGGGAACGTGGAATGCGTCATCAGCCATAGGTAGATTGCGTAATGAAGCGAGATTTGAGATATCTATAGATATGTTGGGCAAGTCGTCTGTAATACGATCTAAAACCCGAGCGTGAATTTTATAATAGCAGCGGTGATCAAAGCGGGAAAATATTTTAAAAGTAGCAGTTCCAAACGAGGGTATTTTAGCGTGACCGATCCCAAAAATGGAAGATTTGTCAGGAGTAATTTCTAAGTTTAAACGTTTACAGCAAGCCTTTGTAATAAAATGACTCATTGAGCCGGTATCAAGGAAAACGCGGAGAGTATGAGGTTTATTATTATTATAAGCGTATACGGAAGCGGTGGGCAACAAAACAGTTGTATTATTTTCAACGCTCGAGGTAGCCGAAGTCATTGACAAATGCGAAGCGCCTGAATGTACGCGCTCCGCGTGCGGCGTCGTCGAGCCCACAGTGCTCACAGTCGCGGCAGCCAGCGAGGGCGCGGCTACCAGCGGGGGCGAGGCGGAGGGCGCGCGGGGCGCGGTTACATGCGGCGGCGAGTTGCCGGTTCCCCGATAGTTGTCCAAATGTATTAGCGAATGATGTTTACGCTGGCAAACCGAACAAGTATTTGTTGACTTGCACATTTTAATATCATGAAATCCTAAACAGTTACGACAAAACTTATGTTTGTTTACTAGATCTAATCTTTCTTTTGCGTTTTGATTCATGAAACGAGAACATCTGTAAAGTGGGTGTGAATCAGGTGACGAACACACCTTGCAGGCACGCACGGATGCGTCCTGGGTAGTGATCGCGAATGTTTGGCTATTTTTATATTTATTAGAAGTGGATTTATTATTTTCACTATTATAATTACGGACTTTAGAGGGGTTAGATTGATTACGAAGTGCTATTATTTTACTTTGTTCTTTTAAGAATTGCGAAAGATGATCGAAAGTAGGTATTTCAATATGATTATGTGATCGTTCGAAAAGGTTAACGACCTCTTTATCAAGCTTGCTGAGTGCAATATCCGTTATTATAAAATCTGACAAATCCTTTATGTTTAAGCGCCGTAGGGCGGCTTGCGATGCATGGAACTGCTCAATAAATGTGTCTATAGATTGATAAGGCTTAAACTGAATCATTTGATGTAAGTACATGGAAGCTTGTACGCGGGTATCTTGATATTTTTCTATTAAAGCATTCCAAATGAGTAGGTAATTATTAGCGGTAGGCGCGACGCCCGAACAAACAGTTAATGCCTTATCAGAGAGACACCCTATTAAGTATTGTACTTTCTCGGCGTCAGTTAGATGCGAATTATCATGAATAAGACTTTTAAAGTTTTCATGAAAAATTGTCCATTTGCTGGGCGTGCCGTCAAATGAAGCAAGTTTTAAAGGTGGCAATTTACGATTTAAAAACTCGAATTTACTACTGCTGTTTTCGTTATTTTGAGACCTGAGAAGGTTAGCTTCGATTGCTTTTATTTCACAATAAATTTCATCAAATGCTGACAACGGCTGGTAATTAATAGCTGATCCAGCTTCCAAGAGTGCTAAATTGTAAGCATCAAGCGTTTCAATAAAATTCGTCCTAATTTGATCAAGGGAATTAATCCTAGCTAGAAATTGAGATTTTAATGAACTATTTACTGAAACTTGTCGACCGAGGTCATAAATTGATTGCAGCATTTTGAATAAAATTTCCTTCTTAGATTCAAACAGAAGCACTTTTGAATTTTCTTCTGCGGAGCCATAAGATTCCTTATCGGACTCCTTGGATTTACCATGCTTTGAAGCCATTTTTATGCGTTGGGATAATGCCTATTCGAGTTAATAATCGTTAATAATAATACTTAAATGAGTGAATGTATGCGAAATATCGAGAATAAATTGGACTTGCCCGTGTGCGTTATGTGTTGAGAAAACCTGTGAAATATGTGTGCGATGACTAAAATATATTTATAATATTTTAGCAATAGAGTGTTTAGCGTGAAATAAGATGCGTATTTGAATAAATAACTTAGCGTTGATGAGATGTTAGCGGGAAATGCCTCGTGAGCGTGTCACGTAGGTTAGTGTAATGGCGGATGCGTGGATGAGCGTATTTTTATGCGAATAAATAGCTAAATGCGGTAAATATGATGCGTTTTTAAAGAAATAACTTAGCGTTGATGAGATGTTAGCGGAATGTGCCCTCGTGGGCTTGTCACATAGACGAGAGTAATAGCGGATGCGTATTTGAGCGTTTTTATGCGATTAAATAGATAAATGTGATAAATATGTTGTGATTGATGAGTGTAGTGTATATGCGAAGTAATTTTTTGTTTTTTATTTGGAAAGAAGGACCAGAACACTTGGATGGAAATATGGTACTCACGGTTTTTGGGTATGGGAAAAACGTAATGTAATGTCTTCGATAGCACAGCTTTCTGGAGCACGTTGATTCAGCGAAAAACCACCAAGTGTCACAAGATGATATGAGGAGGATCACACACACATTTCTATTTACAGTTTCTAGCTTGATTTTTGAGTCTTTTTAATGGCGGTCTCGGAAGCGCGGGCGCAGGGCAATTTCACGTGCGCTTGTTATTGACGCTGAGGTAGGACTGGTGGATGAAGGAAGATGAGAGCGGGCGGAAGGGATTTGAATGAACGTCTGATCCTTCATTTTGACCAATGAGAGAAGAGTATAGCGTGTATAGTGTTGCAAGTATGCGTTTTGTGATTTCCAAATTAGATAAATAGATATTAATAAAAATGCGGATAAATAATGTGAATGGCGCAGACAGTAATTAAATCTACAACTGCATGGTGAGCAGTAGAGATTCTTATAAATGCAAGAACATTTTCTAATTTATTAAGTTCTTGCGATATGTAATCTATGTTATCGCTAAGAATAGTAAAAACTTGAAAAAGATGAGCATATTTAATTAAATCATTTTCTCTGGTAGCTTCTGTTTCACTAATCTTTTTTACTAATAATTCTATCTTGTTCTGATTATCTATTATATTATCCAAAATTTTTGAATGTTCAGCTATCCAGTCTTTTGATAAACTAACGTGTGCATTAAGTTCTGAAGCTATCCTATTTTCATTATCTTGCAGGGATTTAATAGCCTGATTATAGTGCAATGCATCTGTGTAATCCAAATTTCCAGTAGGTAATACTTTTTACAACAGACCCGAGACCATCTACGAGTCCTCTTTTATTCCGAGCTATCTCAAAAGTTTCTAACTGTCTAAGTACTTACATTATTAAGCTTACTTTTCAGATAAGTCATATGGGGCTCGAATAAGAATCTCGTACGATTATTCAGTTCAGGTCTTACTGAATTTAACTGGTTATTAATAGATTTAACTATTCCGTGTATATCGCCAAAGTCAACATAACGTAGGAAAGAATGATAATGGGAAACGATTTTGGCAGGCCCGAGTTTAAAAGGTAAGATACCTGGTCCACTGTCAAGACTTTCAAGTTTTATCTCCTGCAGCATTGCTGGAGTCAGTAGAAAGAGGAACATCAGCATCGTCCTGCAACAATTGTGCGGTTTTAGGGACTCTCTTAAGTCTAGTTTTGGCAACTGGACCTCTCTTTTTCTTCGTATAAATGTGAATAGGGAGGCCAGTCTCAACTACGTCGTGGGTATATCGGGGAGCTAACTTTTGCCTCGAAGCAATCGGATTTTTCACGAAAATCTGTTGTTCGGGTGGATAGTTTACCTCCGGTTCACGGGTTCTATTACGAGCATTCATCAGATCGGAACGAGAAGCGTTGCAAAGATCTTCGATAGTATTATAAGCGAGGATCATCTTGTCTTTATGATTATGCATATACTGCTGTAATAAATGCGAAGTTAAATCTATGTCAAAAGGATCTCTGGGGTCAAAGTGACCCGTAATTACATCTATGGGTTTGCATTTAGTAAAACTATGAATACTACTATTGTAAGCCATAAGGGCATACGGCATTAGGTTATTGACTGATTCAGATTTTTCAGATATTTTTAATATACGTAGGTGCTCTAGTATCGTTGAGTGGAACCGCTCAACTATACCATTTTCATTAGGAGCATGAGGGGCTACTCTATGATGTTGGATTTTATGAATCCTCACAAATTCAGCTAGCAATTGATTGGTGAATTCTGTACCATTGTCAGTTACGATAGTGATAGGCATACCGTGATGAGTACAGAAATGTAATAAGGCTTGAATGACGCTAACTGCAGTTCCGTCGCGTAAGTAATATGCTTGACCATACTTGGAGAAAGCATCTACTATGGTTAAGAATTTTTCATTTTGAATAGTTAGTAGATCTAAATGTACCAATTCAAAAGGTCTTGAAGATGAAGGGACTACTTTTAGTTGTGGTCTCACAGGATTGCGGTCATACTTTGCCTGTCCGCAAATTACGCATTCATTTATAAATTTAGTTATTTGTTCGCGCATTTTTGGCCAAAAGTATCTATGCGATAGAGCAAGATAGCACTCGTTGATGCCCCGATGGTTTGTTTTCCCATCATGATACTTGTTAATGATTTCCTGCTGTTTAAGATATTCCCTGACGTTCTCTAATTTTCTTTTTGTTAAAAATAGGTTCAAAGATGAATTCTTAAATGTTCTTTGTATTATAGGTACTATATTATACATTTCTAAATAAGGATTGATTAAAATTCCAGTTTTAATTTTAGGTTGTACATATTCTTTAATAGCGTTAATAAGGTCGTTTTCTAGGTTAGATTTAGAGATTTGCATCGATACACGTGTATAGTTATCAAATGGTTTAGTTATAACTGGTCTACTTTTTATATCACCTACAACATGAAATATAATTTGCTTAGAGAACTTATTTAAGGGTTCATCTGTGATAGGTATTTCTAAAATAGGATTTTCGTTATCAGTATGTACAGTAGCGGTATTAGAGTTACTACAATTATCTGAAGCGGTTAGGGTTCTTGAGCTAGTGTCATCTATAGTAGGAGTCTTATCCGATGCATTAGCAATAACGGATATGAGTTCTTCATTGTGCAACTCAATGCGAGAAAGGGCATCTGCATTTGTGTTAAACTTTCCCTGCTTATATAATACCGTAAAGTCATATTCACTGAGCTTAAGTCGCCATCGCGTGAGCCGGGAATTGGGCTCCTTAAGACTCATGACCCACTGTAGTGGCTTATGGTCGGTCAAAATTTTGAACTTTCTGCCAAAGATGTATGGTCTAAAATACTTGCATGCCCAAACTATAGCAAGAAGCTCTTTCTCGATTGTACTATAGTTAAGTTCACTAGAGTTCAATGTCCGAGATGCATACGCAATGGGCTTGTCAGAACCAATTATACCCTGGGATAGTACTGCACCAATGGCCACGTTGGAGGCATCCTTGTTTAATTTGAACTCTTTACTGAAATCTGGATATTGAAGGATAGGATCGTTAGTAAGGAGGGTTTTGCAATGGTTAAAACAATTGGTATAATTTTGATCTAAGGTTATTTTAGAACCCTTTTTGAGGCACTGTGTAAGTGGTTTGGTAAGATTTGCAAAATTGGGGATAAATTTACGATAGTAGCCTAGAAGACCAAGAAAACGTTTAATTTCAGTGGGAGTTTTGGGTAAGGGGTAGTTTTCTATTGCATTAATTTTATTAGGATTAGGTTTCACACCGTCCTTACAGATAACATGTCCCAAAAATTCGGTTTCTAACTTCAAGAATTCGGATTTATCCATTTGAATCTTGAAATTAGATTCCCGAAGTCTTTTGAAGACTTTTTCAAGATTAAGGATATGTTCCTGCAAGGAAGTACTGAACACTATAATATCGTCTAAATAGACGAGACAGATACTTTGTAGATCTTTAAGAAGGTTATCCATCACCCTCTGGAAGGTAGATGGCGAATTTTTAAGTCCCATGGGCATCCTTAGAAATTCATAATGACCGTTCTCAACATTAAATGCAGTTTTATGAATATCTGCGCTGTCCATTTCGACTTGATAAAATCCAGATGCCAAATCTAGGGTAGTAAAATATTGGCACCTGCCGAGTTTGTCTAAGACATCTGTAATGTTAGGTATAGGGTATTTATCGTCGATTGTTTTTTCATTAACCTTTCGAAAGTCTACCACGAGACGCCACTTAATTTTTCCTGAAGCATCAGGTTTTTTGGGTACTATCCAAATGGGAGAACTCCATGCAGAGTCGGATGGTCTAACAATGTTCTGTTCAAGCATCTTGTTAATTTGGTCCTTAACTTCCTGACGATGAACGTACGGATATCGGTAGCTTTTGGTATGTACTGGAATTTCATCTGTAGTTCTTATCCTGTGTTTGATCTTGTTGGTGAAAGTAAGTGCTTCTCCATCAAGATAAAACACATCTGCATAATTTTCACAGAGCTGTTCTAAATTAATACGTTCTTCTTCATTTAAGTGTTCGGTACGGAGACGCGATAAAACTTCAGCTGTACGATTTGATGAAATTTCAGTACTGTTACTATTAACTTCAAATATTACAGCTTCTACCGGCCTATCCATTGAAAATATGACATCATTAGATGAAGGATTACTCAATTCAACCCAACCTCTATTGTTCTCTACTTTGGTAAAACAATCAGAAATAAAGCAATTACAGATTATTTGACTTTCAACAAATACCTCACCATCTTTTGCATTAACTGGTACTCTTACTAATTTCTTAGAATTTGCTGGTATAATATCCTCATACAAGTTGACATTACGAGAATCGTACATCTGAATAGGTACTGTACTATTTCGTGTAATAAGTATTTTATTTTTTAGGTCAATAGTAGAATTCCATTCATCTAGTAAGTCTATTCCTAAAAGGCCATCAAAATAGTCGTGAAATTTATAGATGAAAAGCGTAATATCCTGAGACTCATTAAACTCTGAGAAGCAAGGCAAAGATATAGAGTAATCATTTTTACTAGTTGCATGAACCGTAGTAATTTGAAAAGGTTCATAGTTAAGGGGTAGATGATTGAAGTATTTTTGCACTGCCTCAGGGCTTATGAAAGACTGATTAGCCCCAGTATCAATTAAAAGCTTAAGTGGAGGATTACTTATCTGGACATAGCCTAACTGTCTTTGAATATGAAAAAGTTCTATTTTGGCTTGTCGTTCTTCGAAACCTTCTGAAAATTTTCATCATTAGTAGAAGATGGCGTTTGATTAATTTCCTCAACTACAGGTACCTCTGGGCGATAGTCTATTTCATTTTCACAGCTATACTCATTGACATGTTCATAGTCATAGCACTCATAGTTCGGATAGTTATACTCATTGTCATAGAAATCAAATTCATTAAAATTAGTCTCACGCGATTTGAAATAATTGTTTGGTGGCGGATTTCCAAATCTACGCCAATCGTGCCCACTAGGCGGTAAAACTTTAGGAACAAAATGGCTTACTCCACTCATTGGACGAGGGGTATTACCGGCACCATGTGGCTGATGAGCTTGTGCTCTATTCGGCAATCTAAAGACATTGCTTTGAGGGTTGTAATTAGGAGGGTATGTGCGCATGACCTGTTGAGTTCGTGTCAGACCCTGAGGGGGTAAAGCTTGAGAAGGAAAATTAGGTCTCCAGCCTTGAGCAAACTGTGGTCGGCTACCATATTGAGGAGCTGACCCAAAATTGTTAAATCCATATGGCTTTGATGGTCCAGGCATACTAAGCGGCATAGGTCTAGGTGCGAAATTATTCATGGGTAGATGCGTGCCATGTAGAGTAGGACGTAACAAATCTTTCCTATTAGAGCCACCATCAGTACGTTGTTGCATGTAAAGCGTGTTGAGTTCATCCTGAACATATGTTGAATTGTTTTTAAATTATCTAAATCGTCTTCAAGTGTGAATAAGTGGTGAAATAGCATCAGTGTATTCCGATAAATAAGTGACATTGTTAGCAAACAATTCTGCCAATAAACAATAGTGATATAAGTAAAACAGTGTAAACACAACAAACATAGTGTAAACAAGAGCTTAAACACAATAATCTCTGTATAAATAAGGTTTTAAAACAAACAGTGCTACAACCTGGTGCCTATTCTATCGTTGTGCATAATAAAAACTTAAAAAACACAACAAAAACAACTTTTTTCAAATCGCGGTCACTGTGACAACAACAAGAAAAAAAACGGTCAATTTAAAATTCAAAAATATCGAAAATAAAAACAGAACATTATTTTCGTCAACAAACTTAATGAACGTTTGGCTAAGCTGGCAAAACGTGAGTCTGTCCTAAGCAGTCGTCGTGATCGCTCGAGGCCCGAGTTCGATCCCCACCGAAGCAAAGTTCTTTTTTCTACTGTTTCTCGACATTTACCAACAACAAATATGGAATTTTTAGAAAATATTACGTTTCGACTGAGGAAACGTGCTACTTCATTGTCAAACGACACTTTAAACGAAAGTATGCAAAATTCTGCAAACTCACCGCTAGATGGCACTTCCAGTAGCCTACCTCCTAATATATCTGATGATGAAAGCGACGAAGAAATCACACAACTTAGAAATGAACTACAAAAAGTTAATTTACAACTAAGCGCAGCTCACGAGGAAATTAATAACTTGTCATTAGAAAACATGAAGTTAAAAGATGAAATAAAAAATTTAGATGTAAAGCACAAGTTAATGAAACAAGTTACAAGTAAACTAACATCTGAGATAACTGTTACCCCAAAGAAGAAGGCAAAAAGCATACTGGCAAAATCAAGTGCAAATGTTGCAACTACTCCTCGAGAGATTGAAACTCCTTCACAGTCACCAGCAATCAAGGAAAAGCTCTGTGTGCAAAATAGACACACTGAGACACTTCAATCCCAAGAAGCTGGACTGTCTACCAGGCCTAAAAACACCAAAAATAAGCTATGTATTTTGAGTACAAATAAAAATAACAAGATTTTGTCTATAGCCGAGAGTACATTCCTAAACTATGAATTCTGTCACTATGTTTATCCGAACTGTGGCACGGAGCAACTTACCAACAACTTGGAGAAGAAATTAATAGAATATACAATGGATGATTTCTGTATTATTTTAATTGGAGAAAAAGACTTCCATAAAACTGAAAACTATGTGGACATAATTGTGAAACTGAGAGAAAATTTGCAGAAAATACAGCATACGAATATTATAATATGTGTCCCTACTTTCAAATTATATGACAATTCAACATTGTTTAACTGGCGCATAGAGACTTTTAATAATCTACTTAATCTAGACTTGCAGACATACAACTATGCAACGCCGTTTGACTCTAATTTAAACTTGAGTTACGATTTTACAATGTTCTCTAAGTTCAGTAGGAAAATAAACGATCGTGGTATGCGAATTGTGTTTCATAATCTATCGGTAACTATTGCTGATTATAATTCATTTTCTCAACAAGAATATTATATAGCTGACTACCAAACAAGCACTTCGTCTCCACGGTGCGATTTTTTTCTCTAATCATATAAATATAATGCACCAAAATATTGCCGGTCTTTTAAGCAAATCTGACTTACTGGTTATTTATATACAGGAATTGTTAAGTAAACAAATTAATTTAGATATAATATGTATAACCGAGCATTTCATAATGTCTGGCCAGGAGAAACTTTTACATATACCAAATTATAAGCTAGCGGCATGTTATGCTAGACATAACATTAAGCGCGGTGGAGCCTGTATCTTAGTTAAAAAAGGCATCGAATATAAAGACCTACCTGACATTATGAGTCATTCAGTAAAGGGAATTATAGAATGTTGCGCAATTGAACTACCTTCACAAAAACTTACAATCCTATGTGTATATAGACCACCAAAAATCACGAACCTACACCAATTCTATGAAAACCTAGATATTATACTTAAAAAGATATCCAAACCTAACAAAAAAATAATTATGTGCGGAGATTTTAATATAGATATTTTGAAAAAGAACAGAATTAGCATGGATTTTGAATATTTTCTGATGAACTACGATTTGAAACTAGAAATAAATAAACCGACCAGACCTCTTAGTAATACTTGCTTAGATAATTTTGCGCACAACTCGAAACAAAGTTGCCAAAGTGAAATAATAGACTTTGGATTATCCGACCATACGGCTCAAATATTTAAAATTAAGGTTAATAAGTTTAGTCAAATTAAAACATGGAAAACATCAAGACGAGACATATCTGAAGAAAATTTAATTATCTTCAGAAATCATCTCCAAAACTTATCGTTTTCAGATATATATAGCACAGAAGATCCAAATGAAGCCTATGATAACTTTATAGACATATTTCAACTCCTATATGATCTATGTTTCCCATTTAAAACAGTAATATTAAGATCTGAAAAAAAAATCAAATGGGTATCTAGAGGTATTAGAATCTGCAGCAAAAAACAACGCCAATTACTCTGGAAACAAAGACTTAATCCTACTAGTGAAAATAAAACGACATTTAAACTTTACTCGAAAAAATTTAAAAAAAATATCAAACTGACCCAAAAAGCGCAGAACAACTTTCTAATTAAAAATTCCAAAAACAAATCTAAGACATCTTGGCAAATAATAAATAAGACAAAATCTATAAGTGAACCCATAACAAGAATAAAAAACAATAATCAAATATTAACTGACCCTAATGAAATAGCACAATCATTCAACGATTTCTTTATCGATCAGATCTCAGATCCACCCTTGAACACGACTACAAACAATGTAAGAATAACGATTAACCCTCATTCTATTTTCATGGCCCCTGTTGTCCCTCAAGACATTACAAGAGTGATAAAATCTTTAAAAAACAAGAAGAGTTATGGATATGACGGTATTTCGACAAACGTTATAAAATTTGTCAGTTCTGTTATAGCTAACCCCCTAAGCCACATTATTAACACAAGTACATTCGCCGGAACATTTCCAGATAGCCTTAAAACCACAATAGTAAAACCACTCCATAAGAAGAACAACAAAGAAGAAATGGCAAATTATAGACCAATAGCATTAATCCCCGTTTTCTCTAAAATTTTTGAAAAAGTAATTTATGAGTCATTTCTTTCATTTCTGACAAAATTTAATATATTGTGTGATGAACAAAAAGGTTTTCGTAAAAACAAAAATATAAATATGGCCATTTACGATCTAATTAATAAAATCATGGTTAATGTCGATAAAAAAATACCAATCTGTACCATTTTTACCGACATGACCAAAGCTTTTGACCACGTGCACCATCCAACGCTTTTGGTCAAACTTGAAGCTTACGGGATACGAGGGAATGCTCTGCGTCTCATAAAGTCGTATCTGAGTGGTCGTCTCCAATATACAGAAATCTCTAAAATATGTGTCAAATCAAAACGTGAGGTTAAATATTTATCTAGTCCTAGGAAAATTAAATATGGTGTTCCGCAGGGCAGCGTTCTAGGACCATTACTATTCCTGCTATATATTAATGATCTGCCCCGACACATCCCTCACCCTTGTGTGTTATTTGCCGATGACAGCACGATCCTAATAGACTGCCTCAACAAAGAGCTCTATGAAAGGGAAATAAATAATTCTCTAAAATTAATAATAAAGTGGCTCACCGAAAATAACCTTATCATAAACCTAAATAAAACTAATATAATGCATTTCTATCAAAAAATCCTTCCCTTAAACCTACAAATTAATTATATGGGACAAACGATTGATAGAGTTAATGTGGCTAAATTTTTGGGTATTTTGATAGACAGTCAATTAACTTGGAAACCGCAGGCTGAAGAAGTTTGCAAAAGATTAAGCACGTCCGCGTATGCTCTCTTCAATCTGTCCAAGAAAGTTAACGTGGATACTTTAATGGTTGCATATCATGGTTTGGTGGTCTCTATTCTAAGATTTGGTGTAGTATTCTGGGGTAATTGTTCCGAAAGGGAGTCTATATTTAAAGCCCAAAAACGTTGTATAAGGTCTATTTTCAATCTCAAGGTTACAGATAGTTGCATTCCTTTTTTCAAGAAACATAAAATATTAACTTTTCCTAGCATATACATTCTCGAAATAGCTATCTTCGTTAAAACTAACAAGCATCTATTTCCTGCATTAAATGACACAAGGATGCGAACTACTGCCTTGAGATCCAAATATCAAAATCTACTAAGTACTGGTGGATATAACACTGCTTTGCTTAAAAAAAACGTAATTGGTATGGCACCTGTTATATTTAATAAATTGCCAAATTGTATTAAGGATAAGCCCTTAGTAACATTTAAGAAACTCCTGTCGTCATTGCTAACAGAGAAATGTTATTACTCTGTTACTGATTTTTTAAATGATGAATTGTAATATTAATTGTTTTATTTTATGTCATACTTATACTTTTCATGTAAATTTTTGTATGCCAACAGGCAGAATGTACTGGGATTAAACCTAAAACTAACACCACTATTGTAGCACCTGCATTCTATACAAATAAATTATTATTATTATTATTATTATTATTATTATCATACTCGAGAGCTTTCTCAATACTATCAGGACGCATGCAACGGATTCTGGATCCTAGAGGGTCCTTAAGTCCACGTAAATAGGCCTGAAGAGTAAGCTTTTTATAAAGAGATCGCTTTGCCTCTATTGTAGTATTCACAGACTCATGTAAAGACACATAGGTCATAATCGTGCTGAATAAATTTTGACATCGCTCGTAGAATTCTTGCGGCGTGCTAGAGCCTTGTGTCTGCAATGATAGATCACTATATAACGCGGTCTCGTCACGATGGTCTGCGAAGTTGTTGATTAGCGCACTTCTAATTCCTTGCCAATTTTCCGGTATCCCATTAGAATTGATAAGCCTAGCTGCAGATCCAGAAATTTTATTTAAAATGCCATTAATAAGGGCTAGGTTAGTTAATTCGTGCCCAGGCTCAGTTCTAAAATGCGCAAGTACCAATTGATCGCATAAATTTATGAAACGGGTTAATACATGAGAATTTCCATCAAAATCTGGAACAAGTCTAAGTGACTTATAGATTAAATCTACTGGATTACTATTATTATTTGCCATATTTTCTTCCAAATTCGCGTCTAATTCACTATCCTCTAAAATATCTCCTAGATTCCTGCGTTGATCTATCGATCTATTTCTATTCCTATTCCTATCACTAGCTAACCTATTATTCCGTGATTCTCCCGGATGGAAAATCTTGACGGCTATACGTTAAACTAACACCAAAAAATCACTCGCGAAATATTAAAACGCACACTTAAAATAGATATATAATATACTAGGAAGGACTAATGTAGGAAAGCAAGGACTAAGAAAGATTCAAAGTACTTACTGCATAATGCTCCAGTACCTTTCTCCTGCACAATCAATGTTCAGATCACTCACTGCAGAAATCAATGTAGGTTCGGTAACTTGTCTATGATGTTCCAGTTTTTACAAGTATCCTGACGGCTGCGCCATTTACGATTTCTACAGGCGAGTCGCAAGAAAAAGATAGTTTTGGAGACGTAGATTTAATTAGACTAACTTTACATGAATATTAAAAATTAAAATTAAGTTATACAAGTGACCATGATCGAAGTTTGATTCATAATACTAATCACACGGGTGTTCCTCAATTCGGAGAGGTGACCGTGAGAAGATGTCGCCGTGAAGAGCTGACGTTGCGTTGCCGGGCGGTCCATATGCACAACCGCGCTGGGTACAGTGCAAGCGATGCGATGCGATACTTAGCTTAGCGTAACAAGCTACTCATTTTGTATTTTAAGTAGCTCAAATTAATGTTTGTAAATTGCCGTTCTGTTGATTTCTTGTCGCTCACAGTCAGTCGCTCACTTAGTAATCCTGTGACCTAAATTAATTATTTTTGTAACTTAAAATTTTCATTTACAGTCACTCGTTTAAATACTACCCTTTAACTAATACATAAATTAACTAACTAAAGGGCCTTCCTTAATACAACTGAGGTTTATTACGCCAAAAACGTACCTTTCACAGAACACGTGATTGTCCCTCCCCCTTCCATCGTCGTGTTTTTCTGACTCCCCTCCCCTCTCTACCTTTTAGAAAATCAAAAAATGATAAAAGGACGACTCCTAACTAACAAGACAAGTTAAATAAAACCTTATAAAATAGTAGCCTTCATTAGTTGGTCGGGTGACTATTAAATAGTGTTTTTGTAAAACTCTCGCACCCACAACACACGGTCTGCTCCCGAAAAAAGCTCCATAGCAACAAAATTCCCAAGAGTCAGCCTACCGATTGACATAACTCCCGCGCCCCTTAGTAGACCCGTTGCGTTCACGCAGTAAGCAAAATAAATATAATCTTTCTTTTAAGACACCTTGTAATAGAAGTCCATCCCAGAGGTATGGTCCACCTTGGTGATGTAAGTGACACCGACGCATAAACGAAAACCCTACGTACTACCATACGTTTTGATCGTTTAGGACAGTTTAGGTATTGCACATTAGTTGGAAAACAGGAATTTCTTTTAAATTACCATGTTAGAGTTGCTACGAAGAGACGTTCGAAATAATGAACTGAGTGAGTGGTATTTGTTGTGCGTCGATGTCCCTTTCGCCCATGGCTAGGTATATGATTTATTAAAACAATAGAGGTGAATCTAGTAAAACAAACATTAGATATAAGGCCCTTTTGTCTTACGAACGGCAGAAATAGAGAGACACTAATCAGACGGTGGCAAGATATCGCGTTCGCATGTTCTTTTCCTGTTATAATTGCTTGGATATGTTTTGTGATCTCTGCAGCCACACTCGCAGCCTAGCTCTAGATCCTCTTTATCTGATATATACGGCTCCAGGACATTCTTGTCTTGGATGCTGGTCACCTTCACATTTTGTCCTGTTATGTTCTGCAATGAAGAAGGATGAGGCTTGTATTCGACTAAGTCTCGATTAGGTTTACATAATTATAATTTATGACAACTAGTATAAATGTGAACGTTTGTAAGAATGGATGGATGAATTTTTGTAACTTCACTGAAAATCTACTGAACAGATTTGGATGAAATCTGGCACCCATACATAATAACAGCCGCTCAGGTCGACCTTACTAATGGGTAGGTACCCATATTACCCAGTACTGGGTTGTGGTGGTCAGATAGGCAATTGCTCTGTGTAACATACTGGCATTCAGCTGCATCTAGTTAGACTGGAGGCTGACCTCAACATAGTTGAGCAAAGGCTTGGCACATGATGATGATGAGTTACCTGATCGTCCAAAGGAGGTTTATAAGTGCGCAAGAGTGTGGCGTTGGTCCTGTCTGCGGAGACTGTGCGGCGGTGGTGTGCGAACACGGCGTCGTGGAGCAAAGTGTGCCTGATACGGTCCCGGTCCGTAGAGCGCGCCACGCAGCGCACCGAGCGCAGCGCATCCAGCGCTATGTTCAGACGAATACGACCTAGGAACGCGTATAGAGACGATTCCTGTTCATGTTCCTGGAATAAAGGTGAGCTTGATTCACATATCGACGGGGAAGTGACAACAACTCCTAACTTACAAAAACCAAATTTTACAGGAGGCGAAAAAAACCGTTCTATATTACCTTTTAGACCTAACATAAGAGATGTTTCTTCGGTGCCTAGCTACGTCAATTTTGCGAATTTCAACTCATTCATTCATATAAGAGTAGACGCGCAATTTCATTCTCTATCAAACTCATATCAAACTGCATTCATAAGTCGTTTTCGTAAAATATGTACCTAAGTTAGGGGTTTTGTCACTTCCCCGTCGATATAGGTATTTTTTTTTGTAATTTGGACTACCTCGTTTGGATTGGTCGCAAGCACGACTGCTGTGCTGAGGTCCTGGGTCCGATTTCCGGGTCGGGCAAAGTGTTATTGAGTTTTTCCACCTGGAATTTCTCAGTAGCAGCCACGGAGTCCGGATTTGTGCCCGGTTGATGGCAATAGGCTCGTCCTATTACATGGGACTGAAACATAACGGGCGAAATATGGGTGTGTACTAATGGGTACACCTTTGATGTTATGTATGTTGATTAAGGTTGATGTTCCAGGGTAGCCCGCGAAATTCATAAAGGTTCCGGAATGGCTTTGACCTTGTAAAAAGTAATTTTTAAACCTTTATGAGCTCGGAGGGTTGTATTAATGGTTTTGATATTTATAATTCTGTAACTATATACGTCTTACAGCCGCGAATCAAATGTTCATCAACATACCACCTATCACTGGCCTGCAAATTGCAAAAAACTTAAGAAAAATTGAATTTCGCGGGCTGGTTGGAGGATTCACCTTAAAATTAATTCATTGCCTGTCACAATATGTCTAAGAAACTTAAGCAATTACTTTTTTTCTATCAGCTGCAACAACGTCTTCTTGTTGACGTTTTACTTCTTTAGCCCACCCCCTGAAAAGGAAAGGCATTTCTAAAATAAGTGGAACAATACAGGCTTATAATAATAATAATTTCTAAAATATACCCACCTAATTTAAAGAGACGAATATCATTTTAAAGTCAAGCAAGTACTCACTTGCCAACATCAAGGAAGTCTTGAAGAACATTATTGTCTCTCGCGAACAGTGGAACGGTCTGGACCTGGGTTTCCCTCCATACTTCGTTCAGCTTTAAAGTCAGGTAATGGGAGCAGAGAACCAAAATTACCTAGTCAAAAAAGTTTTTATTAGATACAAGCTGTGTGTGCCCCGTTGCATTCGTCAGCGTGAAATTATTTTAGAAAGATTAGTTACTTCACTATTTGAGGAGCTCGTGGCTTAATAAGAACTGCCACTCGGGGTCGATCTTTAGGTAAAGCTGTGCTTGCCTAGGTCGGTCTGTGGATGGGTGACCGCCCAACATACCGAGTTTCCTCCGTGCCTCGGAAGTTGGTCCCGGCTGCCATAATATAGATCTTTGGCAGTCGTTACAGGTAGTCAGTGACCTGAAATTCTGACATCCAGTCTTACCAAAGGGTATCGTATTACCTAGTACTAACTGGGTTGTGGAGGTCAGATAGGCAGTCGCTCCATGTAAAATGCTGGTATTCAGCTGCATCCGGTTAGACTGGAAGCCGACCCCAATATAGTTGGGAAAAGGCTAGGCAGATGATGATGAGTTACTTCACTATTTGAATCGGATTTTCTTCACACTTTCATCATCACCATCTTCCTGCCCTTATCCCATTCTATTTGGGGTCGGCGCAACACGGTTTCTTCTTCTATTCTTCCCTGCTAGAAGTCAAGGTGACATTTACTTCTTTCTCTTTCATATCATTCTCACACAATCCATCTTTGGGGGATATGAGGAACAGGGTGTAAAGCTCCTCATCCCCCATTGAAAAGGGAGGATCCTCCGACCGGACGGGTGTTGTGTCCGGCGGGCTAACTGCCCGACAGTTGTAAGTCGGGAACTCCTATATAGGCTTATGTCGCGGATGCTGATAGCGCAATGTAGGAACTTCTGTCGATCGTTTGTTAGTACCTACGCAGGTGTTGCGATAGATGTCGCTAGTCGCCACACATCCATCTTTTCTTAGGCCTTCCTCTCTACCTCTCCACCCGTCTATATTTATATCCATAATTTTTTTAGTTACATTGTATGCGTTTCATGTCTCCTCATTACGTGACCATACCAATATAAACGACTTCCTTTAAAATTGTTCTGTAACGACGCCACTTTCAAACTTCCTCTCACTTTCAAGGGTTTTTTTATTGCATGGAACCCTAAACCTTTTTTATTAAATGAAAACCCTAAGTTAGTTCTTGTACATCAACAACCAGTAGAAATCCTGTCACAATCACTTCCCAGACCAAAAAGTTTTACAGATCTTCTGTCGTGGGGCAGGATGATGTTGCCTTATCAATCCTGTGTCGCGTTTAGACGTTCACTTTATTTGAGAGTGATATCAAAATTACTGGTTTTAGCTATAAAGGTGATATTAGATATTTGTGAAGTTTAGAACTCTGTAGCTGCTTATAGAGCTTAGGGTAAGTACCCAAAACAAGTGAAACTGGAACTACGTCAAGGCTAGCATCGCGATTGATCGCAAGGCTGGTCTTGGCTGCAGAACCCCGCAACTGGTTGAGCAACTAAACTTTTTGATGAAGATGAAGTCTTCAATACTAATTCTGCGCAGTGCACGAGGTTCCAAAGACCCTATGAATTATGAAACCACATACCTCGTCTTCCGTTGCCAATGTGATGTTCTTGTATAGCTTATATGCTTCGTCGGCCAAGGAAACTTTGTATTCTAGGTCCTCGGACAGCATATGTAAAATTGCAAATGCCTGCAATAATTTAGTTTTTTTTACTATAAACGGTGTAAAAGTACCCTTAACGCAAACGAAGGACGAACACTCTTGTTTTCCCCACCACGGCGATATTTTTTTTGTTCTTGACCATACCTGGGAACCCCCTAGTTACAGAGATATTGGGGGTAAATGTTCCAAATTTTTCACAGCTGTTTTTGTAAATACTAGTTTTTGAGGTTATAGTTTTACTTAAATTACCTCCATGACCCGTTTACTATTCAAAGCATCCACTAGCACAATGTTTTAAGAGTGCTACATTGAGTTTTACCGTAAAATGTGATTTTTGACCACAATAATATTGAAATTGAGGGTAGAATGCAAAAAAAGTACCCGGTTCGTTGGCTGAAAAAGTTTTAAATCAAATTTTCTGCTAAAATACTAACTTTTTGAATTAAACGTAAAGTTATTTGAAAGGTACAAATAAAATGCTTGTAATAAATATGATTGTCTGGGTTGAAAACGGCTTAACAAAATAGGGTCCTGCTGGCTTGACGAAAGTTTTGCAGGTCCATAACTCGTAAAATAACTATTATTTTCAAATAAACCTAAGATATTTTTAAGGTACAATATTATCGCTATCGGGGCCATATAAATTTGGTCTGAAGACCTTCAAACACCGGAGGGTCCTGCTGGGAAATAATTTAACATTTCGCCGTAACCATTGAGGTACAATTTTTTTAGTTAAGCGATTCGGAAGGTACAGAATACTACGCACGTTACACTTTAGCTTTCAATGCGATTCAACATAGGGTCCTACTGGGTATACAGACAGGGTACCTACACACCAGCCAGAGCCTAATAACGACAATATGCCCTGACTAGTTATATATGTATAACTAGCTGACCCGGCAAACGTTGTTTTGCCATATAAAAAAAAATAGGGGGATGAAAAATAGATGTTGGCCGATTCTCATAGATACCGGATAAGCACAAAAAATTTCATCAAAATCGGTCAAGCCGTTTCGGAGGAGTATGGCAACGAAAACTGTGACACGAGAATTTTATATATTAGACTAGCTGACCCGGCAAACGTTGTTTTGCCATATAAAAATATCCAAAAAAAAAAAAAAATTGATGTTGGCCGATTCTCATAGATACCGGATAAGCACAAAAAATTTCAACGAAAACTGTGACACGAGAATTTTATATATTAGATAGAAGGGGAACTTTTGAGGAAAAGCTCATTTTAAAATTTGTTTCTGCTTTCGACCAATATCCGTTTTATTTTTTGGATGGTGCCTAGGCGCCCTGAACCTATAGAGAAACCGTAACGGGTTTCGGAGTTGAGATGTATAAGAAACTATGAAAAGACAAAAAAAAATGAGGTATTTATGCAGCAAACCAAAATCGGTAATAAAACGTTCGTTTATAACATGGAGAATACTTGTTTTCTACTATGCTAAGAGCAGAGACATATCAACAGATAAGTATTCTTACCTTCGACATACATGACCCTGCCAGGGATGACGCGGCCAGGCAAACCGGAGTTCTAGATCCCAAATTGTGGTCAGAGTCAGTATTGTGCAACTCTTTCCGGGCATCCAACGACATGATGGGTAAGTCCAAGTCTGTCAAAAATATTTAAAGATAACGTGAATGGATTATGGATTAAAAAAATTATAATACTTTGAAAAATTTCCAATAGTGTACAGACGCCAGCTCAACCTGCTACCCATCCATCATAATCAGCCTATAAAGTCCCCACTGCTGGGACACAGGACTCCTGTGTATGAGAGGAAACGGGCTATAATCCACCACGAGGGGCTAGTGCGAGTTGGTACCTATGTCTCACGCCGTTGATTGATCTTTTTATTGATTCTAGTCTAGGACATGCCGGTTTCCTCACGATGTTTTCCTTCACAGTTTTGAGAGCAGTGGTGATAAAAAAACACACACAAAGTAATCCGCCTGTCTGGGTTCGACCCCACGACTTACTGCTCGTAAGTCGGGGACGCCACAACTGGACCGAGCTAACAAGCTACCCGAAAAGGTGAAATTTTCTCAGTCAAGGTCTATACCAGTCTGGATTCGTGGCTCGGATCGTCTTATATTAAATAGGACGTAAAAATAACTGGTGAATTGGTAGGCTCCCTTCAGGTACCCATAATATGTATAACATAACAGTTGGTACTACATTTCATTATTAGTAGCATTCCCAACCTGGCATTGTGAACAATTATTGATTCCTATTTTATTTCCTCACCTCCCTAATCATTCGCTGAATATAGGTAAGCGTCATAAATTCATAATATTATATTGCGCTCCGACCTCCGATACATTTAATGTCGGTGTTCGGTTAACTACATGCTCAATGAGATGTAGGCCAGAATAACTGTTATTTGGAGCCCTGATACAACAAGAACGAATGTGGCTGAAGTCGTAGAAGATGGTGGCCTGAGCTGGTGAAAACCAACGAAAGACCAGCAGTCGACATTAGCTCTGAATCGAATGAACTAGAGAGGCTTATGCTCAGCAGTTATGTTATGTATCGAGGCGCAAAAAATAATCCCTACCTTGCAACACTCCGTCTGTGTTGAGCGGAACTCCAGAAGTTAGGCATTCTTCACGAAACACGGCTGCCAGCAGGGTGGCTATTGTAGCACCACGGTTCACCACTTTTGGATTCTGAAATTAAAGACATGACTAGAAGGTTTCAGTATACTTACTTAGATTTCACTGATCATACAAATGCACGTATCTGCATAATTATCAGACTATCTTTAAAAACCCGCCTGAACGGGCCCCAGAGTCCGGGCCGAAAAGTTCTGGAATGGCGACCGTGAAACGGAAGACGTTGCGTTGGAAGGCCTCCCACTAGGTGGACCGACGACCTGGTCAAGGTTGCGGGGACCCGCTGGAAGAGACGCACGGGACCGGTCAATGTGCGCCACCTGAGGGAGGCCTATGTCCAGCAGTGGACGTCTTTTGGCTGAAATGATGATGATGATGAAGTAAATAGTCCTATTTTGAGAGCGCGTGAAAATGTTCACCTATAATCATACCATAGATAACAGAAACAACAGGAGATATGCCCTTCAGCCGAAAATGTATAGGAACCTGTGTCGTCAGTTTCACACACGCAGAGCAGTAAAACAATAGATATACGCTGTCGCGCACACACCCGCATTTCTTGAAACATCACGTACTTACACAATCAATTATAAACCTTATCCCTTCAGACACAGCGTGTATTTACCATGCACCGTACAATTTACATAGTACATTTTGTTTTACGTAGACACTAGTGATTGACTAAATCAAAAAGTTATCGATTCTTCTATTTTTATTCTTCTACTAAAGCTTAAGGGGTACTGAAAATAAAATAAATAAAAACGATAAAATACACTTATATTTTTCATACAATACTTTTTTACATTTTATCGGTTATTTAATGCCCGAATGCTGAAGTTCCTAGTTACCTATATTCCCATTAGCTACTGATTTAATAAAAGATAACTCGAGTAATCAATGAATATTACCTATTTATTCAATCAATAGTAAGCAATAAAAAGTACCTACATTCTATTTTCAGTATTGTTTACAATAATAAGAAAGCAATAATAATATTAATATATTACAAGCGTTGTTATTTGTATCTATATTAACTTTTGTTGTTTGTAAATTTATATTTTACTAGCTGATACCCGCGGTATATTTCCGCGTGGATGTCGATTATCGCGACTAAAAGTAATATAATTATTAATCTCCCACTTTCAAGCCCTTTTTTATTTTGGAGGTTGGGAAATCAACAAATGACTCCTCCCGCTCTGGGCAGAACGTTAGGGAGTGTAAGACTTCTACTGACTAAAAACCACCCATGTTCCTTGTTAGCCCTTTGTGTTGAAGCCGCAGTATCTCTTTCAACCCCTTACAACCCTTTTTTCGCAATAAAAAGTAGGCTATATCCTTTCTCAGGCTATATATTATTATATGTGTTATATGTGTACCAAATTACATTTAATCGGTTCAGTAGTTTTGGCGTGAAAGCTCGACAGTCAGACAGACAGACAGAGTTACTTTCACATAATATAAAATATTAGTAAGGATAATAGTAAGGATTAGTCAATACATAATTATTTTAAGTAGTACTAAAGAATATTGGTTTTTCTTATCTACATTTACGACAACTCTCAGTAATGCCATAAAATACGCAGTTCCTTACAGTATAGTAACAAATTGTGTCTAAAATAATTAATTGTATCACGCATAGTCGTACTAAGCAGAATCATCGTATAAAATATCGACAACCACAAACATCACATCTCTAGCTCTCAAAAACTGACAGCGGCCGCTTTTCGAAAATATTGTGTGAGTGAGAGCATCAGTAAAACACCTATCCATTGCGCTATTAGATCAGCCAACTCACTGGTCGATTTGTACTAAGCAAGCAATGGTTTTTGTTCTTATTGAAAACAATTGATTTGGTTTTTCATCATGTTTCTCGTATCACGAAGTAATGTTTTAATGAATTTAATATGAAAAACATTTATGATATAGTACTTATGTGTGAAATGAGATACCATCTTTCGTGTAATTCACAATACAGCTATTATTTTCACAAAGATTCACTGAACAACGCGGCATTTTGTAAAAAATCACGAGCAGTGAAGACGTCGCAAGTTGACATTCGACTCAATAATGAAAGTGGCATCAGGCCGCGTCGCAGCCAAATGAGTTCGCATGTTGCTTTTCCAATCACATTTTACGCATGTTTAAGAAAAAACCAAGGTTGCAAGGCCAAAAAAAACCGAAAACTAATATTTTACCACGAACCATGGCCACAAAATGGTTCGCGTACAAACATCACCAAAATCTATATAAATAAAAAGAGAAGTCCTGACTGACTGATTGACTGACTGACTCATCAACGCCCAGCCCAAACCCTTGGACCTGAAAAGCTGAAATTTTGCACAGAGGTTCCTTTTATAATGTAGACAAGGAATAAGGAAGGATTTTTCAAAATTCAACCCCTAAGGGAGTCAAAAAGGGGATGAAAGTTTGTATGGAAAATCGACATTTTCACGCGGGCGAAGCCGCTGGTAAAAGCTAGTAATAAATACAAATGCTACTTCTGACAGCTGAAGCTTTAAAAAGATCCACGTCTGTAGTTTGTGCTGAGTAATAGGTAATTCACATTGTTATCTAATAATCAGCCATTGTGCTGTATAATAGGTAACACCAACTCTAAAATCAGTCAATGTTCAGCTCTTGGGGTGACTGTTACCCCTATAAATGATGCTAATATAATGCAATAATGTTAAATAATGCTAATATAATGCAATTATAGTTACAGTTATTCAGCTAACAGCTGTTTAATTTGTGCCCAAAACAGAGTTATATCAGCTGAGACAGTGCCTCTAACGCTTTTATTCAGTAGGCTTGTACAGCTTAAGAATCTAATGTGGACAGTGATTCAGCTATTATACATCGTTTCTGTGTTACTTGGGTAATTCCTGATCAGATTCGAGAGTTAGGTACCACAGAGTAAAGAAGGGCTCGGTGACTAGTAACGTCAAAGATTTTCTTTACAAAATAAGCGAGTCCGTAAGCATTCCCGTTTACTAACTTTTGGCGCGTGACAATTCTGACCGTCACTGAATGCCTCTGGCATCCGGAACTTACCCTGAAATTCTGCAGGCACAAATATTTAGTAATAGCTTTTGACCGCGGCTTCGCTCACAGGTTGCAAGCCATCCCTCGGGAACGCACTACCTGGTAAAAGAGTACCCTATCAACTGTCCTAAATTCCGAACTCAAGTCTTCCAGTGCCAATGATTTATTTCGTTAGGCGCTACGGTCTCCAACATAGTCCGACCTGAAAATCGAACCCTTGGACTTTCACAGCAGTCACAGAGTCTGGACTTTAAGAGTACCCTGTTGATGGTGTTCGGCTCACCCTCTATTAGGTTTCGGGACGTAAACTTGCAAAAAATGTAGGTAACACATAACTCGCTCTAATCCTTCGGGGTTTACAGGAGTGATGATTTTATTTATTGTCTAGTATTGGCGGCTTTGGTTGCCGACAATACATGGAGATTCCATGGTTAGGGGTACGTACGGCAGAGGAGGCTGCTTTACAGGCTCGCCAAGTTACAAGCTGGGCGACCGCGTCACCAGCACGGGCGATGTCGCACACCAACGCTAGTGCGATGCACTGCACTGAGGTTCGCGTCATCTACAACGAAAATCAATACTTAGTTGGAAATACAAGATAAAAGCTTCCCACTCTCCCTTCCAATCCTCTCCTTTTTGAGCCGTCTGTATCAATACTGGCCCTGTCGGCGTCATCCTAGTCCCACTGTCTTTGTCAATTAAGTCCTAGGCCGGTATCTCCATAATTATATAGGTACCCATTACTGCTGACCTGCAGCGATAAGCCTTTTATAGGGAACAAAAAGCTACTTAGAAGAAAGCTACGAATTCGATCGCATCTCATTTATTTAATTCTATTTTATTATTTGATGATTATTGACAATAATTATGTCAATAGGTCATACGTGTTTTACTTATTTGAAAATGAGAAATTGGTACGATCAAACTGTTTACTTTGTAAAATTGGATGAAAATTAAGCAGTAATAAACATTAGACTTGATAGCCCAACTGTAGTCTATCTAAGTGGATTGTTACCTAAATAAATACACAAATAGATCACGCCGTCCGTTCAAACGGTTTTCTTACATCCTAGATCTATCCGACCTATTTGCAACCGTCAAAGACTGTGATACTCAAATTAATTCGTTCAACCTTTTTCCAATTTTGATTGTAAAATAAAATTAAAGCATATGTTTTTCGATTCGAACGGATGGCCGATGGGGCCGAAAAGTTCTGGAATGGCGACCGCGAACCGGAAGACGTTGCGCTGGAAGGCCTCCCACTAGGTGGACCGATGACCTGGTCAAGGTTGCAGGAAACCGCTGGATGAGAGACGCACGGGACCGGTCAATGTGGCGACGCCTGGGGGAGGCCTATGTTCAGCAGTGGACGTCTTTTGGCTGAAATGATGATGATGATGATGATGATATGTTTTTCTACCACAATTCTTCATAATTAATAAATATTTAGGCCCATCAGTAAGTGGCTCTCAAAACGGTGAAGGAAAACATCGTGAGGAAACCGGCATGTCTGAAGACATGTGACATCTACGAGTACCAATCCGCATTGGGCCTGCGTGGTGGATTATAGCCATATTATAGCCCATCCCTATCCTAGACAGGAGGCCTGCCTGAGGCCCTGACTAAAAACAGCCCATGTTCCTTCTTAGCCCTTGTGCCGAGGCCGTGGTATCTCTTTCGAACAACCAGCAGCCCCGGGTGTCGGCCCTTCCCTTCCCCTTCCTTCCTTCTAGGCCTGAGTCCCTGCAGTGGGAACATTATGCCGATGATGATGAAGTGGCCATGTGTACTAATTGTGGCGCCAGAGACTTTGTTTGGATCGTCAATAATGCAGGACTTCGTACACCTGGGACACCCCAGCAGGTGGGATATATTCTGATCTGCCCTGGATCTTGTCTAGTCTAGTCGTACTCGCACTCGGTGTTAGAGGAATGGTTTTCCCTATTTCGCCTGATTATGTTAATACGCGCCAAAAATTCACAAATTATAATTTGGTACACTAGTGAGAGTGACCCACCCCGGCTTCGCTGCACGGGTGCAAAAAAGGTATTAAAACCTTCCTCTTGAATCACTCTATCTATTAAAAATAACGGCATCAAAATCCGTTGCGTATATAGTTTTAAAGATCCAAGCATACAAAGGGACATAGGGACAGAGAAAGTGACTTTGTTTTATACTATGTAGTGATAAATAATATAGAATAGGTAGTTGGTAGTGATAGTCTAGTGGTATGACCGTCGGACATGTGAAGTCATAGGTCTCGAGTTCGATCCTAAGACACGCCCCTTTGATTTGCTTGATTTGATTTGTGGTGGTGAAGGAAAACATGCCCGAGAGATAATGTAATGCCAAGTCAGAGGCCCGTGGGTGGCATAGGAACTCTGACACCGGGTCAAGCACTAACCATACAACACAACACGATAAAGAAAGAGATTCGTTATGAAGAATAAGAAATGCGTTAACTTAGTGTTAATTAACCACATTAAGTTAATGCATTTCTCAGGTTAAACAAAACGTTGAGAACCACGTCCCTTTATATCGAAAGAAACGGTCACTAACTACCAGCGTTTATTTCAATTGAATGGTCCAAGTAGGAAGTCACGAGTCCCTGCCTCCCTGGTAGCGAATGTGAGCGACTCTTTCACGGCGAGCACTGTCCGTTCGTTGGTAGCAACCAAACGAATTGCTACTAGGTACAACCAGATTTGTAGGTTGGCTCTGAATTGACCCCAACTTCATATATTTTCCTCAAAATGATACCTTTTGCAACTTTTTCTTCCCATAACATTTTCAAACAGGAAATTGGACATAGCAACATATATACCTAATACTAGGTTTACTTATTCACAAAATGAACGGTTCACAGTTTCACACGTACAGTCGTACCTACACCCCCGAGCCACCCCGAGCCCCAAGCATCTTATTGCATATAATCGCCCTGCGCTAGGTCACTAGGTTTTGAATTTAGTGTCTGATTTGTAATGATTGTATCTCTTATTTTTCTAAGTAGGTACCTAGGTATTTGAATCCTAAATCATTGTGGAATTTTCCCCCCACCTTTTTTACCTAGGATTTCCATTTTTCAAACAAGTAATTTTTTTCCAATAACGGATGGGTTCCCAATCTACTAACGCAAGCCACGAGTATCAGAAGTGCCCCTCTCGTCCAGCCTAACCGTGATTGCATCCCGTGATTACTAGATATTGAGAATTGATATTAGTCAATGCATAAATCAACGACGTTGTGAAAGTGCTGTCTCGAACACTTGAACCTATCCTTAGATGCAATGAATATGCTTGAGAAATCCATTCACTATTTCAGACTAAGTCAAACATCCAATCATGGTGGGAAATAGTTAAAATACGTTTTCCGTTGTTCTCTCCTGGACAGTGATAACTGATAATAAATTCCTTGTTGAGTACGGAAAATAATTTTAGTTTGGAATATGCCAAACACCTCGAAATTAACAAGATAACCACACAATTGCAGTAATATCAGCTGATCGTAAGAAAACGGCTGGAACTGGATTATTAAATATCAGCTAGATACTGCAAGAACCTATTTGTAACTTAAGTAATGCCCTAACTCATGCCTATGTTAATTGTAAATAACAATACTTGCATGCTGAATTAGAAGTAGTTAGTGGAATACGTAGATACTTCATATAGGTATAGTTAACACCTCAATAATACACCATGTTTCTCGTAAAAAAATAGCGAGTAAATCACATTATGGTTAATTAATAAGTAGCCAGCAATAAGGTTAGTCAGTAATAATTTCAAAGCGCTATTAGCGAGGTAGCGGGGTCGATTGTCCAGGGTAGGCAATAGAGCATTTAAAAATAAAACAAATCATGATAGAGTAACTCTTAAATAAACAAGCACATGAGCTGTACTCTCTAGTAAATAATGAATTGTAGAAAGGTTGTAAAATTCCAACTGAATAATTAGTCGTAGGTACTTACCGTAATCATATCCAAGAGTCTGTAAACGCCATTGTCGGCCACGAAATTTTCTCTATAATCCTTGTTCCATACGATCGCTTCCCATACGAAATTTAATAGCGCTATCAACCACCTACAATGATAATAAATGTCTGATGATTTAATTACATTGACAAAATGAAAATGAAACTTACAGCAACGGTAATTCTGTCATTTTATCACCTGAATTACTTACGTAATAACTTGAATGATCACTTTGGTTCGAGAAAGTAACTCATATTAATAATGAGAAACGACCAAGCTTTAATGTGGGACCCAAGGGGTCTCAACACCTTTGACTTTCTATAGGACGCTATGACTACTTGATTTAATATTGTGTTGGTCTTGTGAACTCATGTACTGTGTTTTTTGTGATTTTGTTGTGCATGTTCAATGTAACTTATGTGAAATTTTTCGAATTCGGTGTGAATAAATAAAGTCCTATGACTTGATTAAATTAAATAAATGAATTAAGTACTATTATAATGTTGTCAAAACAAATTACAAATCCCACGATCTAAATGCATGCTGCATCTCACCAAGGAGTTAGGACCCTAAGCATATGGCGTATTTTAAACTCAAACGAAATTTGGACGCAACTTTGTAACCTAAACACACGGGGCGATCGTGAAACGCGCGTTCTCTGAGCGTATACATACGCGCAGATACAGCGATCCCAAGCCGACCCGTAATATGCACTTCAAACGAGTTTCTAACGCACTTCAAACATGCTGTAGTATCGTGTTTTACGCCCGTTCGAATCTATAAAAACGCCAAAATTGGCATTTCTACGGCGCCGACGACGCGCGTTTGAGGGGCCTAAGAAGTACACAAGTCGATTTACGTTCTCATATTAGGTACCTTCTTACTAATATATCTATTAAGTACTTACTCCTTCTTTCCACTCACCTGTCACTGATAATAAAGTTCTTATGAAGAGAATGTAGAACCACATCCATCATCTGTTTGGCCAAATCGTTGACGCCGAACGGCCACGGCATGGTGGGGTAGACGACGCAAGTTAAACGTTGTTTCTGTATCACAGCGCTGGCAAGTAAGCGGGTGCTTAATGCTATGATTGCTTGGCTCTTCTGCACAGGTGGCAGCTTTTGTGCCATGAGGGTGTAGCAGAGATCTGAGAGAGTAAGAATAAAGCCGCAATTATACTTAGCCCGCGCCGCGTGTCGCAACGCGTGGGGTAAGCTATCGGTTACATACATTTAGTATTGGAGTGATTACATTAGTCCCGCGTGTCGACACGCGGGACGGGGTAAGTATAATTGCGGCTTAAGAATATTTGTAGAGTACTATAAAGCTTATACTACTATTTTATACCTCAAGATGCAAACCGCAGGTGTACCGTTTCTCTGACTCGGTCGAAAACACTGACCAGTGTGGAATCAAAAGTCAAAGCAAATGGTGACGGAACAACGTAGTAATAAGTTCTGGTAAGCTCATCAGCTTATTATTATGCCTTACCTTTTTACCCGACTACGGCAAAGCCAAAGGAGGGTTATGATTTTGACTGGCTATGTATGTATGTATGTATGTGTGTACCTTCATCTGTTCCCTCATAGCTTCTAATCTACTGATCGGAACTCGACATATGAGGTATTGTTAGAACGGTCTTAATTTTCCGCTGAACATAGGCTACGTGACGTGTCACAAAAAGCTATTTGGCGTCCTCTAGCGGACAAAAAGTAAGGCTTAAAAAATAAAAATGGAGATAAATACGCCGTGTTTGGTATCATTTGAAAGGGCCTTACTTGTACATTTCCAAAATATTGCTCAAATTTAAAATCACGCCCTCTAGCGGACAAAAAGTCAAGAGTAAAAAAAAATATTGAACACCAAAATTGTTTAAATAAAAAAAGTAAAAAACTAAAACCCGACTACGACAAAAAAAACGACGCTGAAAAAGTATGAAACAAGATTTTCAGGATAGAACAAAAAGAAAAGCCGTATAGTCACACGTTATAGGTACCAACCTAAACACTTTAATACCGTGTGACTACGGCTTTTCTTTTTGTTCTATCCTGAAAATCGTGTTCCATTATGTGCCTTATACCTTTTTCCAATGACTGCTATTGACATCTTAATTAATAGCAACAACTATAGTGTCTTACTCATAATGATAATAAGGCCGTGTGAATCGAACAGGTCTTGAATGACCCTCCCTCGTTCAGGATTGTGGCTGTGGTGGGTTGCGACCTGCAGTAGTCGCACGCACCAGTACAGCACTGGGATTTCGTACGGGCTCTCTGAATACCACTCGATGTACCACAGTATCCTGAGAACAGATGGTTTAGTTTTGTAAGAAACGGAATAATATGATTTAACTATAGCTGATGACCGCGGCTTCGTCCGTGTATATTATGTCGGTTATCGCGACTAAAAGTAATCCCTTTCAACCCCGTACAACCCTTTTATCGCACTAAAAAGTAGCATATTTTATGTCCTTTTTCAGGCTCTAGACTATCAGTGTATCAAACATTTATATCTGTTCAGTCGTTTTGGTGTGAGAGCGCGACAGACAGAGTTACTTTCGCATTTATAATATAAGTAAGACTCGGTGGGGTTTGCATCAGACAGGGTACTCGTAATTACTGAAGTCACCAGTATTAGAACCCCCACTCGGTATGTAATGGCTGCTCGTCAAATAACCATGGATCAACAACAATCAACAAAAATCAGCTTCTGAAGTCGGTGGTATGTTTGTATGATTTTGTTTTTTTGCCACCGACTTCAAAAACTGTTTTTTTTTCCGAAGTTTATTTTTCACGTTTTTGTTTTATTTTCACTTTTTTGTGTTTTTGAAGTCGGTTTTTATTATGTTATTTTTTTAATTTATCCATTTTTATTAGTTGTGCCGTTGCACACTGCAGGTGTAATAATCGTTAAGTTATACCGATTTTCAAAATTCTTTCTGTGTTTGAAAGAGTATACTCCCGAGGTGATCCCATTGTCAGCAAGTCAGGATCTGATGATGGGATGAGAAATCGAAGGCAACCCTCAAATTTTATAGGCACTGATTACGTTTTTCATATATTTTCTGAAGCTGTTCAAGTATGTGCGTCTGATAAACATTATCTCATGTAGATGCGCTGATGATGGAAGGTGCAACTCCTCAACGGTTAGGAGTTGATAGAAATTTCTTCACAATTATACGTTCTTATGGACCGATAGGTGTATTCTTTCAGGCTATTAGGTTGACCTGATGATAGAAGGTAAATCTCATTAGCCGACTTTAAAAAAAGAAGGTTTCAAATCGTTGGAATAATTTTCATGTATATTTACCGATTATTCGAATACGTCTGACTGAACTGATATAGAAAATTCTTTTTTTTTTTGTCGGAAAGGAGGTATATCCTAAGGTTGGAACCATGATAGGAAATCAGGATCTGATGATGGCATCCCAGAGAAACTCGAAGGATAATTCTTTAATAAAATATAAAATGTTATGGGGACATAATTATATCGTTGTATTCTTTCAGGTTATCTTAGGTGAGCTGATTATAGAAGGTAATACTCCTCAACGGTTAGGAGTTGAAAGCTGAAGGGAATCTTGAAGGTTAAAGGTTAGGTTTCTTGGTTGAATGTAAAATGGAAAAGGTTATTACAACTAAAAATGGAAAAATAAAAATAAACTTTTTTGCAAAAAAATACCGACTACAAAAACACAAAAAAGTCGGTTTTCGTTCCTATCAACATTAAGTGATGACTGCTAGAAGCGAATACTTGAACAGCTTTAGAAAAAACACGTACAAACGTGCCTATAAAATTTAAGGGGTTGCCCTCGATTTTTCTGGGATGCCATCATCAGATCCTGATATCCTTAAATCATGATACTACTCTTGGGATATCTCCTTTCCAACAAAACATTATTTTCTATATCGGTTCAGGCATCTTCGAATAATCGGTGAATATACATAAAATAGATTCCGACGAATTGAGAACCTCCTTTTTTTAAAGTCGGTTAATGGGATTTACCTTCTATCATCAGGTCAACCTAATAACCTGAAAGAATACAGATATCGGTCCATAAGTACGTATAATTTTAAGGAATTTTCTTTCAACTCCTAACCGTTAAGGAGTTGCACCTTCCATCATCAGTGCATCCACATGAGGTTATGATTATCAGACGCAAAAATCTTCAGAAAATATATGGAAAACATAATCAGTGCCTTTAAAATTTGAGGGTTGCCCTCGATTTCTCAAGGATCCCATCATCAGATCCTGACATGGTGACAATGAGACTACCTTGGGAGAATACCCTTTCGAACGCAAAAATAATTTTGAATATCGGTTCATTAATGACGGAGATATGCGATAACGAACATAAAATTGCTATTACAAGCGCATCAAACGTTTAGGGGGCTACAATGAGCGTGGGCAAGAGCGAGTGTTCTCTGCTCCCGCTCATTGTAACTGACGCTACGACGCGACGCGAGCTACGGGCGGCGGCGGCTGTAGCCCGACCTCCCCCCGCACCGCCCAAGCGCAGGCGCGATACAAGCCTCCTAACCACCAACGCTTCGATTCGGCTTCGACTTCGACAAGTCGTATTACAATCATGTCTAGGTATCTTTTTTTGGCATTATGAAAGTGTAGTGGAGTGCCGTAAGACTTATACCTCGGAATCCAGGACCGGTCAATGAATTTTCATAAAAACTTTTGAACTGCATTGTTAAATGGATGTCGCCATTGTGAGGATCGGCCGGAGGACACGTGGAGCACACTGTGGAGGTCTGCCCCGCTTGGGCAGAGCCCCGCTGTGTCCTCGTAGCGGCGATCGGCGGCGGCGGCCTCTCGTGTCCGGCCCTGGTGCAAGCCATGGTCCGAGGCGAGGAGTATTGGGACGCCGTCGCCTCCTTCTGCGAAGCAGTGATGCTAGCGAAGGAGGTGGCGGAACGTGTGAGGGAGAGAACCTTTCGAACTAGCCGTCGCCGGAGACGCTCCAGGCTTCGGGGGCCACCGTAGACGCGGGCTTGTGGACGGTGAGTAATGGGCTAGCTCGCCGTCTGTCGACGACAGGCCGTGTCGACTGCGCGTTCGTGTTCCGCGCGCGCCTCGAAGAGATGTCAGCAACATGGGAGGGCCCGCCAGGGCTGCAAATTTGACACAAAGATACCGCGGCCTAGACATATAAAAGGCTAAGAAGGAACATGGGTGGTTTTATGTCAGTAGAAGTCTGACACTCCCTTTCGCTCTGCCCAAGAGCTGGAGGGATTATATTTTGATGACTTTCCAACCACCCAAAAAAAAAAAAAAATTGTGTGATGTGATGAGAGAGACAAGAGAAAAAAATGTTTAAAGCTAATAAATAATATTTGCATAGTAACTTTAATGTTAATTTAATAATATTTCGCAAAAAAATAACGAGCAAACCAAAAAAAATAATGCGAAAGTTTGTGATGAGTGTGTATGTTTGTTACTTCTTCACGTCTGAACGGCTGGAGCGATTTTAATAAAATTTGGTATGGAGTTAGCTGACACCTTGTATTAACACATAGGATAGTTTTTATCCCGATTTTATCTTTCCGTGAAATAATTTTCGAGTTGTAGTGGGTTAAGCCGCTGGCACAAGCTAGTTTTTCAGTAAATTGTGATAATAATTTTTTTTTTAACTTTTTTATTTGGGTTTTTAGCAATACAGTCCAATAGTTTTTATGAAGATTCATTGACCGATCCTGGATTCCGAGATTTTACAATATTTACGTCTTACGGCACTCCACTAGTGAGCGAGATAGACTATACGATATGTCCGATTCGGTTTCGATACGATTGTTTGTGAATAGCTATGCAGTACCCTAGCAACTGCAGACAAAACTGTTATTTACATAATATTTTTCATAAGCAAACGCAAAAACAAGTGAACAAACATTTGTGATTTCGCTATTGTTCTATGAAGTTCAATGTATTGCTATCAAAAACCAGCATACAATTTATGTCAAGAAATGCGTTACGTATTACGTACCTTCTAATCAATCCATATTTCTTGACCAGTCTTGGGTCACACCTTGGTAGGGTGCAGACCAATGCCTGCAAGCCTACCTTACGGATCTCAGAAAAGAGAGAAGCCGACCAGGGTGACCTTAGGGTGCTGAGTCCTGGGTCCAAAAGGTACGTGATGCCCATAAGCCAATACCGTGACTCAATCATCTAAAAAACATTGTAAATTAGGGGAAGGTTTTATGAATTTCGAATCCACTTTATTTAAAAAATAAAACATTGAGAGAAACTCCTAGGCTGCTAGGACTTGAAATATAGATATTGTCTGAAAATTTCGAACATATCGTTTATCAAATTATTTGAGCCATTTTGTTCTCTTCGTGTATTTCATCCCGTTTTCGTTGTCATCTCAACAAAAGGGAATAAAGAAGGTCCTGTTAAAATATTGGTAAGATATGATAAGTTTATACATATCTTTTTTGGACTGATTTCCAAAATTACATAAAATTAATAAAATAAAATAAATTTCCAATCTGAAACGGTGACGGAATACGTCGTCGTGAGGAAATCATCTGTCATCTGCATCTCCTAGAACCTATAAATCAGCGTTGTGTCGGATAGAAGTGGTCACTAACGCCTATCATGACAGATTTCACATGTCTATAGAAACCTGGCTCTAACAGCGAGTAGGTACTTGTAGTCCACAAGTGGGAACATGAAGGTATGTCAATTATCTATTAAATGCTATTAATAAAGTAACTTACGAATTTATTATAAGGGAACACTTTGAGCAGATCAACAACGAAATAAATCAATGTTTTCTTGAATTGGACATCCTGCTGGGAAGTATTAAAGTTCACAGTCGCAAGCCAGTCGTTCCTCGGAGGCAGTTCAGTCAGGACTGACAGGGACATAATGTCTGAAAACAAAAATAAATCATACATTATCATTTCTGGACCACCAGCTGCAGCCGTCTCATCTGTGTGAGGGACCGGGCCGAAGTTCCCATGCCCATTGCGGGAATTAGAATTAGGTATTAGTTCTAGGATATGCTGGTTTCTCCACGATGCTTTCCGTCACCGTTTTGAGGAAATTAATGTTGAATAATTATTCATATTATACAAATTATAGCGCCTTTCTAGTTTTGAACGGAACCCACGACGTCATAACTTCGTAAGTCTGGAACACCACGCGCGGGGTCACCATCACTCAGCTGATATTAATTTGGCGTGTCCCAATTCTGGATGAACCAGATTCCTCAGTTTCGAGGGGACACGGTTGGACAACGGCGTCCATTCTTCAAGCAACACAATTATATCGAGCGGAAGTGAAAGTGCTCAAATTATGGTCAGGTACTGGAACCTACTAATGGAATTGTTTCTGTATTCGTTATCCTTGTAGCGATGCGTTGTTTTATTATATTTGGGGTCAATCTATTTAGATGGCCAGATAAGGTCAAGCAGTCTGTATGACTCGATGTATGAACGTGGACTAAGCAAAAGGATTATGTAAGGATCGCAGGTTATGGCGAAAGGCGAAACCTATTGTAGCTTCTGTTTACGTTCAAAGACCTCCATGGGGAATAGGCATGAACATACAAGTCTTTCGCAGATCTGGAGCTGTTGGTTAGCCAGATGTCTACTGTACCCTGTAGTTACATCTATGTCTCCTAGATACCTAACGTGGATCTGTGGCCAACTAGTCACAAGGATTTCTCACTTTTCTTTTTTTCTAAGAATTAAAAAAACACTGGTGTGCAAACAATGCCAACATCATTTCAACTAAACCAACCTACAACTCCGTTTAATTCTTCATTGTTTAACGAGATAGGTCTGATTGCGATACCTGGCATCAATATAGAAGAGAAGAGAATCAGTCTGTCCCCGAAGCACTTGTTCATCATGGCTGCTATCACGGTGAGGGTGACCCTTTGGTGACGATGCTCACGAGCCCTACACTCGTACCGGTATGCCCAGATGAAGCATCTGCAAGTATGAAAGAGAGATGATAAAGAGATGGGTATCATTTGCCTTGCATTTTCCTAACTTTGTTGAGGTCAGCGTCCAGTCTTACCGAATGCGGTTGCATACCAGTTTTTTAGATGGAGCGACTGCCTATCTAACCTCCACAACCATGTACTGGGCAATACTATACCCTTCGGCAAGACTGGTTGACTTGGTAGACTTTCAGGCCTCTACACAAACCACACACTATAGGTTATGAATATCTGTAATACTCAAAATGCTCACACCTTTGTGCATAGCAGTCCGGTGAGGGAAGTAGTGTTCTAAATCCAGGATGTTCGTCCAAGTATTTGTTAGTAGTCTTCAAAAGAACCAGTAGCAGTGATAAGGTCGTGGCCATGTTCTTACTGCTGTCTCCTGCGATCACGTAATATTACAGTCTTACAGCTGTTAACGCCTGAACTTTAATTAGATAATTACTTTCAATGCTATACGGATATTAACTCTATGGTCCAAAACTGGTTTTCACAACCGTCACTATATTTGTTGAAATAATATTATATTATAATAAAATTAAATAATAGCCACAAAACATGATTTATCTCGACTTTATATTAGCGACACCAGTTCGGGTACGCATGGGATCTTCTTTATTTTTAAAAGAAAAATTTTAAAATAAAAGCGTTCGTTTTATCATTTTAATTATTTTCAACCAACTTAATAAAAGGAGGAGGTTTTCGATTCGGTTTTGACGACAGGAAAATATTCCTTGCCGCGTCGTCCCTGGCAAGCGCGGGCCTTAATAATTAAGGTTGCACAAGCCAGTCATTCTTCCATACAAACGTAGTATGGTGATTACTCCTCTGGTTGACGGTGTAGGTTAAAAATTAAAAATTGTATCAACTGGTCTTGTCATTATCTAGGTCTCTATGGAAGCAGAATTGGAAAAGAAAAATTGGTTTGGAAGAAATGAGCGTCGAAACTTTCATATTTTAGCACTAATTTTAACCATCTTTGGGTGTAAATAAGTTACGTATAGAGTACGAAAATGAAAAAAAGTGAAACCATACAGACATAGATTAGTTATTAAAGAATTCAAATAATTTTATTTTGAACAGATACATTCAGACGATTCAATGATCTAGAAATGACAGCCCAAACCAACAGCTGAACGTGCGCACCGAGACACGGAGGAAACTTGATTACTACTGAAAGACAATCACCATTATATTCTTACCTAGTCTAACGTTCATGGATTGACAATCCTGAGGGTTAATATCGTAATGCGGCAGATCCTTTTGAGGAAAGTAAGGGTTAAACCTGTAGCAGACGATCTCTATTATGTTTTCTTTCATCATTTCTATACCTGTAAAGCCAAAAGAAATCAAACATGAAGAAATCAAGTTTGAACATTTTGGTGGCATTATCATTATCACGTTAATATTTAGTTGAAAACTTCAGTCATGTCTGCGCAAAATATATCTGGTACTTATATAAGAAAAAACAGTCACTTTTCAACCCACATAACCAAAGAATGCGGCGATAAATGGTATCATACGGTTTACTTATGTGGGAAAGACACCACCGTGCACCGTTGGCCTGCTATTGCCTTGGAAGTTGGAAGATGGGCCACGAGAAGTGCTACGCATGACGATCGCGACCCATTCACGAATGAATGTGCCTAACCATTTTTTCTGGTGGGTGGAAAATCATCAAACAACCCCTCCCGCTCTTGGGCAGAGCGAAAGGGAGTGTCAAACTTGTACTGAATAAAAACCACCCGTGTTCCTTCTTAGCCCTAAAAGTCAAGGCCGTGGTAACTTATGAAAAATCCGCAGCCCCGACGGGCGTTGGCCCTTTCGGGCTCCTCCCATGTTGCTGACATATCTTTGAGGTGCGCGTAGAACACCAACGCGCCGTCGACACGGCCTGTCGTCGTCATAATACGGACGGACGGCGAGCTAGCCCATCACTCACCGTCCACAGGCTCGCGTCTACGGTGGCCGGAAGCCATCACGTGGCCCCCGACGACGCCCGGAGCGTCTCCCGCGGCGGCTAGGACGAGAGGTTCTCTCCCTCTCACGTTCTGCCACCTCCTTCGCTAACACCACTGCTTCGCAGGAGGAGGCGACGTCCCATTCCTCCTCGCTCCGGACCATGGCATGCACCAAGGCCGGACTAAACCAGTCCTTACGCGTGATTTGGTTAAGTAATAAACAAACACTTTAACTTTGCACTGCACTTATTTGGTTTTCTGGATCAAACACACAATAGCTAACCAGTTTCTAAGTTCAGCCCAGATAACTCGTCAATATTAAATAGAAAGTTAACAATAAGGAGGCGATCTAAACAGGACGGCTCGAAATTTATCATCGTCTGAGCGGCTTTTGTCAGCAATGAACCGGCAAACGACAATAGACAATAATTACCTGTAATATATTTTCTAGTGCCAGAAGAAAATGGCACAGTTTATGACATTGAGTCTGAGATGACAATAATGCAAGAAGTCGACTCTTTTAAGTTTATGTTTTTTTCTTGGCCTATGTTGTCCCACTGCTGGGTAAAAGCCTCCCCATAGCCTTCCACTCTTCCCTTTGTGCGGTTTTCTCCGTATTTTTTTTTACATAAGTAATTATTATGCTTCTAAGTCAAGTAGGTAATGTAAATTTTTAAGTTATGCTTATGACCTTATTATTTTTAAAACCTGCATCTGAAATTTGGCAAGGACAATGTTGTTTGAACGAACCTCAGAACGAACATTTAATGGCTTTTAGTAGATCTAGCTCTGATCCTGGCTGACTGACAGTTGACACTGGTGACAAGTAAAAGACTATTGACTCAGTTTGGTGGTCACACTGGTCACGAGGCAACTGTTCAAAAAGTACTAGTCATATGGCAAAACTTCAAAAACATTCAGTCATCTGCCTACTCGTGCAGTCTCAATATCACCAAACCACTGCTGACATGGTTCACTCAGCAGTCTCACTCCTGCAATCTACTCATCATCAATATAAATAAAAAGAGAAGTCCTGACTGACTGACTGACTGACTCATCAACGCTCAGCCCAAACCCTTAGACCCAGAAAGCTGAAATTTTGCACAGAGGTTCCCTTTATAATGTAGACAAGGAATAAGGAAGGATTTTTTGAAATTCAACCCCTAAGGGAGTTAAATAGGGGATGAAAGTTTGTATGGAAAATCGTCATTTTCACGCGGGCGAAGCCGCTGGCAAAAGCTAGTTAAGTAATAGGTAAACCAAAAATGCAGTCGCCAGAACTAAAAGCTACCCGAAACCCGAAACGATCAAAAATTCTCATTCAACCTTGAACCGAATACCGATAAAGATGAAAATCTTTTAACGAAATTTGACAGATTTAATAGCTTGATGTGCTAGCACTTGTACAGTCGAACAAGCTAATAACTACACAGGAGATCTTTATAATTCTTTATCACTGAAAATTTTGATTGTAATTTTATTACGCTGTATCGTTTTACGTAAATCTCTAAATGTATCTGTATAATCTTAAAAGTATATTTTACAGTCAAAACTCTTAATCGGTCAAAACTACTTTTGACTGGCTTCATTCAAAACCTTTTTAGCGTTTAAACGCGTTTATTCTAATGAAATAAATGTTAGCTATCATACAAGGTTATCCAAAGGGTCAAAAAACAAACCTAACAACCTAATAAGTTTCCTAACGACCTTTTGGTTATTAAAATTTTATCTATACTTCTATACTAATATTATAAAGAGGTAAAGTTTGTGTATTTGTTAAATTGTAAGGGGTAATCTCGGGATCTACTGAACCGATTTTAAAAATTCTTTCACCAATAGAAAGCCACATTATTGCTGAGTGTCATAGGCTATCTGTCAGATAGCTTTTTATCCCTGTATTCCCACGGGAACGGGATCTACGCGGGTGAAACCGCGGGACGTCCGCTAGTAGAAGAATAAAACAGAAACCACCTAATAATTTGTTGTAATAGTTTTGACCGGTCAAAAGTAGTTTTGACTGATTAACAGTTTTGACTGTGACATATACAAGTTAGCTGGCTGTATTATATACTTATTAGCTTGTTTAACTGTATCAGCTTCTTAGAACAGCAAAAAACTTACAATTATCCACCGTATGGCATGACAGAAGAAGCACTATTTCCAAGAATATCTTGAAATTATGACTATTGGCCGTGGCACACATCTTGGTGATGGTTTGTGTGAGGGCAGGAGACGCCGCGGAGAGCGTGTGCTGCTGACGTACTGTCCCAGGACCTCGCTGGTTATCGGGAGCGGACAGGTGGAAGATTATAGCTTCAGATACTACGTCGAACCGCGCTTCATCGTCCAGGCTTATCAGGAGGTAAGCTGCAACAAAGACTAGGGTACATTCACTGAAGTAGAAATGGCAGTTATTGAAACAGAACTAGTCAGTAATCTGAACAGATTGTGTCGTGTTATAAACAAAATTGAGTTTGAATTATGCTAAACGAGACTGTGATTCCGATCCTACATGACAATATGAAAGTTCAAAATGTTTTTAAAAAATAAATACAGTTTATCTAAAAAAATATAAATATATTATGTGGTAGCTTTTAAGTTCTTGCTTTTGTACATTACGCTACCCGAATACCCGAAACTGTGAAATTCTAAAGCGATAAAGTTGAAAATGTATTAAAGAAATTAGCCAGATTGTTTATTAGCTTGAACTAGGCTGATATGCTGCCGTCTGAACGGTCTACTAGACCTTCCTGGCTGCGGTGTCGCGTTAAGGTTTAGCAGGGAGTCTTATCCACTGTTACTAAATAATAACAAAAAAAATAACATGATTTGCATTAAAATTCGTAAAATGGTCACAAACGTAATTAATATTATGAAAGGTTCATATTACGCAGTTCATATTATGACCTGCTAAAGTGGTCATTTTAGACCTACATTTGCGGTAAACTCACTTCGGTTGTAATCACCTCTATAGCCAAGAGAAAGGGGGCATAACACCATGAAATTGTTTATGGTTTTGTATTACGAACGTACCTACTGCGTGATGGGATACGTGTTGTTGGCTTTTCCCGTCTGGAATTTATCGGTAACAGCTGCGGAATCTGGATCTGTGCCTGGTTGATGCCAATAGGCTCGCCCCGTTTTACATGGGACTTAAACATATCTGTACTATTTGATATACCTCTGCGTAACCCTTTGGGGAGGCGTGATGTTATGTTATTACGAACGTATTAATTACTAGCTTTTGCCAGCGGCCGCGTGAAAATGACGATTTTCCATACAAACTTTCATCCCCTATTTAAATCCCTTATGGGTTGAATTTCGAAAAATCCTTCCTTATTCCTTGTCTACACTATAAAGGGATCCTCTGTGCAAAATTTCAGCTTTCTAGGTCCAAGAGTTTGGGCTGGGCGTTGATGAGTCAGTCAGTCAGTCAGGACTTCTCTTTTCTATATAAATATAAAAGAAAGTCGTGTTAGTTACACCATTTATAACTCAAGAACGGCTGGACGGATTTAGATGAAAATTGGTAGGGAGGTAGCTAAGAACCAGGAGAAGGACATAGGATACTTAAAAAAAAAAAAAAAAAAAAAAAAAAGGCAATAGGTAGTAGGGTAGGTAGGGTAGGTAGGGTAGGTAGGGTAGGTAGGGTAGGTAGGGTAGGTAGGGTAGGTAGGGTAGGTAGGGTAGGTAGGGTAGGTAGGGTAGGTAGGGTAGGTAGGGTAGGTAGGGTAGGTAGGGTAGGTAGGGTAGGTAGGGTAGGTAGGGTAGGTAGGGTAGGTAGGGTAGGTAGGGTAGGTAGGGTAGGTAGGGTAGGTAGGGTAGGTAGGGTAGGTAGGGTAGGTAGGGTAGGTAGGGTAGGTAGGGTAGGTAGGGTAGGTAGGGTAGGTAGGGTAGGTAGGGTAGGTAGGGTAGGTAGGGTAGGTAGGGTAGGTAGGGTAGGTAGGGTAGGTAGGGTAGGTAGGGTAGGTAGGGTAGGTAGGGTAGGTAGGGTAGGTAGGGTAGGTAGGGTAGGTAGGGTAGGTAGGGTAGGTAGGGTAGGTAGGGTAGGTAGGGTAGGTAGGGTAGGTAGGGTAGGTAGGGTAGGTAGGGTAGGTAGGGTAGGTAGGGTAGGTAGGGTAGGTAGGGTAGGTAGGGTAGGTAGGGTAGGTAGGGTAGGTAGGGTAGGTAGGGTAGGTAGGGTAGGTAGGGTAGGTAGGGTAGGTAGGGTAGGTAGGGTAGGTAGGGTAGGTAGGGTAGGTAGGGTAGGTAGGGTAGGTAGGGTAGGTAGGGTAGGTAGGGTAGGTAGGGTAGGTAGGGTAGGTAGGGTAGGTAGGGTAGGTAGGGTAGGTAGGGTAGGTAGGGTAGGTAGGGTAGGTAGGGTAGGTAGGGTAGGTAGGGTAGGTAGGGTAGGTAGGGTAGGTAGGGTAGGTAGGGTAGGTAGGGTAGGTAGGGTAGGTAGGGTAGGTAGGGTAGGTAGGGTAGGTAGGGTAGGTAGGGTAGGTAGGGTAGGTAGGGTAGGTAGGGTAGGTAGGGTAGGTAGGGTAGGTAGGGTAGGTAGGGTAGGTAGGGTAGGTAGGGTAGGTAGGGTAGGTAGGGTAGGTAGGGTAGGTAGGGTAGGTAGGGTAGGTAGGGTAGGTAGGGTAGGTAGGGTAGGTAGGGTAGGTAGGGTAGGTAGGGTAGGTAGGGTAGGTAGGGTAGGTAGGGTAGGTAGGGTAGGTAGGGTAGGTAGGGTAGGTAGGGTAGGTAGGGTAGTAGGTAGGAATAATCTATATTATGTGACGCAGACGAAGTTGCGCGGGTCAGCTAGTTATTTATATAGATTAAAGGACATAAGATTTTTAGAACGAGAAATATTTCAAAGTCAAAGTCAAAAAATCACAAAAAATACTGATGTGACTCTAAAAATAATTCGCAAAGGTATAATGAACTAAAATAACATCACGCCTGTAATCTTCGAAAGGATTAGGCAGACCGCAGAGGTTTCCTCATTAGTACACCCATATTTCGGTAGGGTAGAAAGAAGAAGCATGCAGGGCACAGCTAGTTATTATATAATTGTCGCAGTATATATAGATAAAGCCGTAATATGGTTATATCCCTAGGGATATAATTATATACCGTAACATAGAGTAATACGTAAGCGATTCATTACTATTTTACGGTCGCAATCTAGTAATATGTTTAACTGACTAAACTTATACTCGTATATATATTACGGTTTTATCTATTGTACTGCGACATAAACATATTATTATGTACCTACGCATAATGTTTACCTAATTACCTTGCGTTATAATTTTAAAAGTGTTTTCAAATTAATGTTTGAAAACACTTTTAAAATTATAACGCAAATTCATTAAAAACGTTGGCTGTCATCGTTTTCTTATTAAAGTTCAATGAATCAGTCAATGAAATCTCATCCATTCATTCATCTATTATTGAATCTGTTTCACTTGCAGATAAATAATTATACAAGTTTTTATTATGCTTTCGACTTGGCTATGTTTATTGTCATTCCAAGGGAACACTGTATTGCAACAGTCATTTATATACTTAGGTGGGTATTGTAGTAAACTAGTTTGTTTTGTCATTCAAGTTAATATTTGTAGTAAACAACAATGATGGTGCTGAAACATGGACGCTTACACAGGAGGTTGTGTACAGACTCAGAGAGCCATGGAGCCTTCCATGCTCGGCATTAAATTACTAGTCCAAGTTCCTGACGTCGAAATTGGAAGGAATTCAAATGGAGGTGGGCAGGACACCCAGCAGGCGCAATAGCAGGTGGTGTCTGTGGCCGAGTGGCTATTGACTGGCAAGAGAAGTGTTGGTCGTTCGGCGGCGAGACGGGCAGACAACATTGTTGCCATTGAGGGAATATCCTGGAAAAGGCTGGCGCAAGAACGTGGACCTTAATACAAAGAAGCTGTCTTAAACACAGAGAGAGATAAAACAAAGAGATTTAAGATGTTTTAGTGGAGTCAGTAGAATGACAATTTCTAAAAATATTTTTGTGAAGTTGGACCATTTATCGCGACGGAAAGTAACTTTTGGAAGTCGCGTGGCAAAAAAAGTAAATGAAACAAAAATGACCGCTTTACAGTGTTTATTGGAAGTCGCCAGTTTTTATGCAAATAAGTTTTCAAGCTATTCAAGTCAAATATCTAATACTATCATCAACCGAATCGTTGTTTGACCTACTACTGACCATTTTAGATGTCAGTCTAAAAAATTGATATGTGTAGCACGCGCATGCGCCATAAATCATATCACCTCACAAGGAGTAAAATCCCCTCGAGTGACAACGACATTGTCCTCTTTAAGAGTTAGGTACCACAAAATGGCGTGGCGATATTGACTTGGCCTCAATAAAACTAATATTATGATCACGAAAGCCTACGTAATAGTTAAATACCAGTTCGGTTTCTATCAATTATCAAGAAATTGCGTTTCATTCATTCGGAAAAAGTGTTTTTTTTTTGTCTTAGTGTAAAACAGTTATACGCCAGAACGGTTTACTCATACATACATTAACATCACACCTGCAATCCGCGAAGTTTTAGGCAGAGGTGTATTTAATAGTACACCCACATTACTCCAGTTATGTTGTTCGTTCAATGTGAGCAAGCCAAGCGAGCCTACCTATTGCTAACAACCGCGCTCAAATCTGTTGCTACTGAGAAATTCAATACACTCTAAACGGAAGCAGCTGAATAATAAAGTTTATAATAGAGTTTGTAATAATGAAGATTATTGATGGATGAAAAAATAGCAATACTTATTTTAAATGCAGCGTCTGCTTATCTGACCGCCTCAACCCAAAGTATGGGGTAATACGATACCCCGTTGGTATGACCGGTTGTTTGATTTTGGGGCCACTAACTGTAACGACTGTCAAAGATCTTTATATGACTCCCGGGACCAACGGCATAACGTGCGTATGTAATGGGTGGTGGTCTTGACTCCTGGTCCCCCTGGGGCGAACCTAGGCAAGTGGGGCACGGGCAGTAGAGGAAGATCCCAGGGCCGCCAGACGTCACGTATTTTCTGACGAAGGAAATGTGGGCGATTGAGTAGTGTTAGTATGAACTAAGAACACACTACTACCCTAGCTTGCTTGGACGGCCAATTTTCAGGTATCAGGTCATAAAGGTACACAAAAAAATTACTTACTTCACGTATTTTCTACTACATAGTTTATTTTTACGTATATTGTAGGCAATATCCTTAAAAATAAGTTGCTAATACTCGCAGACACTTCCTAGCGGCCGTTTTGCCTAACAGACGCTTTAAAGTTCCCAAAAAGTTTAGACTTAAACGTATTGTGGCTGTTTACCTGAGATCGCATGGCATCGCTCGTGTGGCTGACATACAGATCTCCACTGGACTCATTCGGTGGGCACTCAACAGGATCTGTCCATTGCCTGTGTCTTCAGAATTTTGTTGAAAACGTTGCTTTCAACGCTCGGATGCATTTTGGAGCGCCTGCCCAAAATAGCATGGCAATATCCCGATCAATTAGCTTTAAGTATTAAATAATAAGGCGTTCAGTATTCTTTATAGCGTCTGTTAAGCAATACGGCCGACGGAAAGTGTCTGGGAGTATTTGCGACTTATTTTTAAGGATATTGCCTAAAATATACGTAAAAATCAGCTTGTAGAAAATACGTGAAGTAAGTAATTTTTTTGGTACCTTGATGACCTGATACATGAAAATTGATATTATTAGCTGGTAGTAGTGTGTTCTTAGTTCATACTAACACTACTCAATCGCCCACATTTCCTTCGTCAGAAAATACGTGACGTCTGGCGGCCCTGGGATCTTGGACTACAGGGGCGAACCTAGGCAAGTGGGTCACGGGCAGCTGGTATTATTTAGCCACGAGTTCCTCCGTTTTTGTTATCACACTTCACACTAATTTATAAAGGCGAAGATTTGTGAATGTGTATATTTGTTACTTCTTCACGCAAAAACTACAGAACGGATTTGGATATTTGGTACACAGGTAGTTTAACCTGGATTAAAACAGGATAGTTTTAATCCCGATTTTATTTTCCCGTGGGATAATTTTCGAGTTGTAGCGGGTGAAGCCGCTGGCAACAGCTAGTAACATAATATTATGTGGTATTTTATAACGCGCTTGGGCTTGTGTCTGTTGCGCTATTGTAAAACACAAAAAAGTGAAAAATAAAAATCAGCTTCTGAAGTCGGTGACTTTTGTTTGTTTTATTTCATGTTTTTGCCACCGACTTCAGAAGCTGATTTTAATTTTTAACTTTTTTGTGTTTTATTTTTGTCGAAGTCGGTTTTATTTTTTGTAAAAAAGTTTTTATTTTTCACTTTTTAGTGGTTCACATGTGCTTACCCCTTCACACCGTACCGGCGTGATGTTATGTTATGAACTGGTGTAAACAATATACAGACAATATGAGATTTCAGCAATCCCAGTCCATTTGCTATCATTTATTGAGGAGTTCCGTTGCCTATCTCCGAAGCTCTTCATCAGATCTTCACAAAATAGTTTTTATAACCTTTGTAGTGAGTACAGGCGTGATATTATGTTGTGTGATGGCGTAAACAATGCTTAGATATATGCTATAGCAACAATCGCGGTTAATCTGCTGTTATTTATTGAAGAGTTCCCCCGATTTCTACAAGATCCCATCATCAGATATTGAAATGGTGACAATGGGACCACACGGGAAGCACCAGCTTTCAAATGAAAAAAGAATCATTAAAATCAGTTCACCCAGTCGCAAGTTATGATAGCTCATAACTTACAAACATAAAAAAAAAGAAAAATACAGTCGTATTGATAACCTCCTCCTTTTTTTGAAGTCGGTTAACAAACAGGTAAGAAGTCAAATCGAGTCAGGCTTTATTTAACTTCAAAAAACCAAACTTACAAATAAATATTAATTTGAGATGACTGCAGACGTACGATGTTCTGAAACTGGGATTTTTCGACCATACTTAATCATATTGCATTAAATGTAACGTGTATTTTTAACCGACTTCTAAACAAAGAAGGAGGTTCTCAATTCGGATGTTTATATAAAAAAAAAAAAAAAAAAATGTTTGTTCGGGCATAACTCCGTCACTTGCTAACCGATTTGATAAATTCTTTCTTTGTTGGAAAGGGTCCTTCCGAAATGGTCCCATATTTTTTTTTTTCGAAATCGGAAAAGCGGTTTTTGAAAAATCAACAAAACTAAAAAAAAAACTACATTGTCCACATTGACCCATGAACATGTGAATTGATGTGAACCACTAAAAAGTGAAAAATAAAAATATAAGTCGGTTTTATTTTTTGTTAAAAAGTTTTTATAGAATACATCTAAGCATGTTACTTGGGGTCAGCGCTACACGTTTTTAACTTTCATTCTAGGGAAGAAAAAAAATATATAAAAGAATACTACTATAAGCAGGCTCTTGCTGGTCTAGTGAACTCTAGTGGTACCGCGACTGCTGGGCAGGGTTCCAGGATTAGATGCCCGGGTGGGGCAAGTGTAATTGGGTTTTACCAGCAGGACTTTCATGTAGCAACAAAAGAGTCTGGATGCCCGGTTGATGGCAATAAGGTCACTTTTACACTACATGCGGCCATAACTGGCGAAATAATAATAATAATAATATTCCACAACTATCACACAACGCCATCTAGTCCCAAGCTAAGCAGAGCTTGTGTTATGGGTACTAGACAACTGATAAACATACTTATATATTTCTAAATACATACATATTATAGATAAATTACACCCAGACACAGAACAAATGATCGTGCTCATCACACAAACATTTGTCCTGGGTGGGAATCGAACCCACGACCTCCGGCATAGCAGTTAGGGTCACTAACCACTAGACCAACAGGCCAGTCAACTGTGAAATGTGGGTGTCCTTAATGGACCTCTGCTATAACCCCTCGGGGGTTATAGGCGTGATGGTATCTTATAAGAAGGCATAGTAACTTACCCATAAACCCCATAAAATTCATGATTGCATCAAAGTATGTAAAGACGTCAGAAGTTTTCATTAGTCGGAGCGGTTTCTTTAGATTTTTCAGCAGCATCGAGATTTCCTCACTCAGTTCAGGAAAGCGATGATCTGATATCAGCAAAAAGTTCATTATTACGCAGTAACTGTCCAAGGTGTCAACTCGCTGATGTTTATTTTAAGGAAACTATAATAGTAGTACCTAAAGGAGAATGGGCAAAATGGTCTATGAGCGGCCAACAACGAAATTGGTATTAAATGAAAGTACTATTACTAAGGACTAACTTTTACTATGAACGTAACATTGTAGCTCATTTAGAAAAAAAGATACATGTAGGTGAAATACTTAGATAATAAGTGCAAGAAAATGTGCATACCCATTTATGAAAGACTTAATATGTTATCTTAAACTTAGTTTATGTATTCAAAAGTATTTCAAAACGTTGTCAACATACCGTTCACAAGACTCAACCCAAAAACGGGTTTATTACATTGACCACCTGAGTCCAACGGACCAATGAGCTTTGAGTGTAAAAAAAAAGAGCCGGCGCGAGGAGCTCGCCGCTTAATAAGAACTGCCACTCAGGTCGATCTTTAGGTAAAGCTGTGCTTGCCTAGGTCGGTCGGTGGATGGGTGACCGCCCGACATACCGAGTTTCCTCCGTGCCTCGGAAAGCACGTTTAGCTGTTGGTCCCGGCTGCCATATATATAGATCTTTGGCAGTCGTTACAGGTAGTCAGTAACCTGAAATTCTGACATCCAGTCTCACCAAAGGGTATTGTATTACCTAGTATTAACTGGGTTGTGGAGGTCAGACAGGCAGTCGCTTCATGTAAAATACTAGTATTCAGCTGCATCCGGTTAGACTGAAAGCCGACCCCAATATAGTTGGGAAAAGGCTAGGCAGATAAAAAGAGCCGGTGCGTGCGCGTCACTCGGTGCAGTCCTTCGCTTACCCTTGAGACGTTGTGTACTGTGCGATCATCTACGGATTCTTTTTGAAACATTTTGACCCTGGCTACCCTCTGGACTGTGTTTCTTCCTAACCTGATAACCTGGCTATTAACTCGGAACTTCTGTACGTTTGTGCTTGTGTACTTGGACTCTGGACTTGTGTACGCCAACGGAACATTGATTGAAAAATGGCAGAAAATCGACCTATATGTGTTTTGTGCAATCGATCAGTGGTTACAGAGAGACAGAGGGCATCATTTGAAAGACTCCGCAGCGATGTACCTATTTTTGAAGACTTGCCGGTTTTTTCTGAAGAAGACCTAATTCTGTTTGCACTTGGCACATACCAAATCAAGTTGGCTCGCAGCTACTACGCTGAACACTTAATTGAAGGCTTGTATAATATTGAAGTATACCGGGAGCGACAAATAAGTCAGCTCAGAGATTTTATTGAAGAAGAATTTGGTTACATTTGGTTATTACGTGTGCGAATACAATCTAGACATGTAAGGTCTAGAATATATTATTCTTATATTGTTATTAACCGACAAAGACAAAATAGAGAAGCAATAGCTCATTATTATGCAGTTGTTTGAGTGGAAGGCGCACAATCGGTTGCACACACATTACGTGTGCGCAACACGTAATGTGTATAGTGTGGTATCTGGCATGGGCTAGACATCAAGACGAGGATATTTTATTACCGGCATCAGAACTCAGTGCTATTATTGTACATTAAATGTATGAATGCACAATGATGTACAGTGTATCCTGATGACGGCAATAAAACATCCTCGTCTTGATGTTTAGCCTATGTACATTAACTGTATTAATGTATAATAATGTACAGTGTGTCCTGATGACGGCAATAAAATATCCTCGTTTTGATGTTTAGCCTATGTACTATGTAAAAGACACATGCGACCTCTATGGCTTTCTAGTCGATCGTTTTTTGTTTATCATTATTATTATTTTTGGCGAGTTTTGTCAGTGTTGAAAATAAATGTATAAATGTATTGAAGTCAACAAGTCATTTTATTTCCTTATTTAAGACTAAATCTTAGTTATAATACGCTAAATCACAGGCCGACATATATCTAAAATAAAAATGTATTTAATTCCATTAATAATTACACCACAGATATAAAACTTCTTGAGGGTGATTGTAGGGTGATAGTAAACCAAAAAAAACAAAAATTGTTCCTGGCCGCTGATAGACCAAGCGCCATACGATTTTGCCCATTCTCCTTTGTTATTGAAAAGCAAGCAGGTGACTATGGCAGCCTCCTTGGTCGAGTCACAAAAATGCTGGTACTGAGCACGAGCTCCTGTGATTCCCATCTTAAATGGCGTGACAACTACCCGATCTTGTCAATGTTGTCTCACCATGCATTTTTAAGTAACAGGTCGAAGGGTAGATTCTCTGAATATAAGCTATTAAATGACTGGACAGTGATCGTAGTATAGGAATACCTCTACCTGTACTTAACCTTTCCTATTGGGACCGAAACTATCAAATATTTCAAGCTGGAATCAATCGTTCCCTAATTACTTACTTCCTGCCCTTATCCCATGTCATTTGGGGTCGGCGCAACACGTTTTTCCTTCCATTCTGCCCTGTTAGTCGTCACGTTATCATTTATTCCTTTTTCCTTTAAATCACTCCTCTCACACTCCATCCATCTTTTCTTTGGTCTTCCTCTCCCTCTCCATCCATCCACATTTATATTCATAACTTTTTTAGTCACATGCGATTCATCCCTCCTTGCCCATACCACGACAGTCGATTCCCTTTTAACTTTTCTGTAATTGGCGCAACTTTTAAACTTCCTCTGATATACTCGTTCCTTACTTTATCCATTCTGGTCACACCACACATCCACCTCAACATTCTCATCTCCGCAACATGCAACCTTTTTTCATCCATCTTCTTCACAGTCCAACATTCCGATTCATACAGTACGACAGGCCTAATCACGGACTTGTATATTTTCCCCTTTAACTTGAGGGGCATCCGCGGGTCGCAAGTTGTTCCAGTGACTTGTCGCCATTTCATCCATCCTGAATTGATCCGGTGCGTTACGTCCCGGTCTACATCGCCATCTCCCTGGACAAGCGACCCGAGGTACCGAAAATCGGAGCAGATCGGTATGGGCGTTCCGGCAAGGGTTATAGACCCAGGACTGGAGAGACCGCCGAAATAACAAAAAGAACAAAAACATTGAAATAGGTTAATTGGTTTCGGAGATTAGCATAGGCGTTACAACTTACAAGTTGACAACATAGTAACATGTGATTTTTAAAAATCATGGTAAACTAGACTTTTAAAACTACGTGGCTTCTCAAAGGATACGTATCCATTGGAGGCAGTCTTAGCGAAGTCCCGCAGATGTAATTGTAAGCGATCTATCTGATGTTCCACCGTAGGACATCTGACCATCATCTCGATCATCTTAGCGATGTCCCAGCCCCACGCCGGAGTGCACTCCTCGGTCCATTTGCGGTCTGCAAGAAGAAAGTGACAAAATAACTATGAATGTCTAGGTCGCAAGCGAGACAGTCGAGTTTGTGGTCCTGGGTTCAATTTCCATGTCAAGTCTTATTTCTCATCATGGATTTCTTAGTAGCAGCCACGAAATCTGGATTTGTGCTCGGTTGTTGACAATAGGGTCGCCCCCTATTACATGAGACTAAAATATAACCGGTGAAATGTGGGCTAACTAGTATACCTACCTCCGCCAAACCCTTCGGGGATTTCAGGCGCGACGTTGTGTATGATACGATTATACAACGTTTGTATAACAGAAGCCAAGAACGATGAAAGGATAAAGAAAGGTGACAATGATGAGAATGTCAAAGTTTTAAATAAGGTCAATACTGAAAATCATGAGAGAGAAGACGTACAACTTCCATTACATATTCATTAATTTCGGACTGTTAATGGTGAAGTATAATAGCACCCTACTCACCATCCTGAGTCCACTTTGAAGAACAGTCAGAAGTTCAGAACAGACCCAGAACATAGTTCCAATTGATGATGTTTTTGTTTTGTTTATTCTTCCTATTACAAGTTGACCGTTAACTATTTTTTTGTTATACATAGTTACTCGAGTGTTTTATTTTAAAGCGCGTTTTCACTGTGTTAATAGTGAATACATTAGTAAAAACGCTCTTAAAAAAAGATTAACTTAGAAGGGTAAGAATGGTCTCTCGAAGAAGATAATTATTTTATTACTTGACTAATAGCAACATGGCGCACTGGTAACTACTGGTAAGCATCAATTGACTAGACAGATCTTTCAGAAATTGTCAAATCGTAAAAAATGTTCACAAACAACATGCAAAATACTTTGACGCTTTCTTGAAAATTAAACGGTAATTCAGCATTCAATTAATCAAAAGGAAATCTAAAGATGAACCACAAGAGTTATTAAGTCAGTCACGATTTTATAGACAATAAACATGCAACAATTATTCCGATTACTTTTAACTACCGATTTAATCGTCGTGTCCTCAACTCGAGTAGAAATCATGAATAATTACTCAGCCTGGACTCGATACGAATAGATATATCGTTGGCAGTTACTATAAATAAATGTCAAAGAGACTAACATTTCCTTGGACCTATCTGGAGTTATATTTAGAAGGTTATGGTGGTATCCGGACATGTTTAGTGATACAAAAAGAAAGTTAAAAATATATTATTAATGTAAGTAGATCTTGCTTTATCTTCAAAAGAACTAGCAACTAATAATTAACATTTAAAGAACGATAAATAGTGCAGTTTATAAGTTTACTTTAGATGAATGGTGCAGTGCAGACCACAATAAATGCCAGTTGAATATGCTCGCGATTAGTCGTGATGCATACTTTATTGCATTGAAAAGACTGACGTTTCAAAGTAAATTAGTATTGCCTTGTAGCAATACTGATGCACATTTTCATTTGGTATACTTAGTGCAGTATGTTTCTTTTGGCCTATGAACTGCTTTGTCATGAGGGCTGTTGGTAAACATTTGTGAAATTGACCGTGGAGTTGGACATTTTGTTGAAAATCTCCCACCTGCATGCATGACTGCATGACTTGCCATGCTCGACCAGCAAGTCTTTAAAAAGAATCCGGACCCAGGTTCATCGCAGCTAGGAAAACCTGCTGTAGTGGAGATTCATAAATAACTTTCCCCTGGAATGTAGATGTGGTACTTACTGTTCCACAAACAAGGGGGCACTTAACATCGTGTCCTGCGTGTCCAATTGTTTTTTCACTACAGGAACTGATGGACGCTAGCGAAAGCGCCAAACTGGCGTCAGTTCTGGGCTAAGACAATTTAGATTGCCATAGACATGCTGCTAAGAAGAAGATTGTGTTGAAAAAAATAAATGGCGGTCTTAGTACCGAAAATAGCCTTACGAACCTTAACGAGCCTTAAGAACCAAGCTGCAAATTAAACTAAACAATCATTGGCAAAGCTGTGTTCGATAGTAATAATAAAACAGTGTTATCAGCTAGTAAATGAAATTAAAAATAGTGAAACAATAGATTCGCGCGTTTTCAGGTCAGGTCAGTGTCGTTGCACGAGAAATTATTATGATAGATGATAGCTGATTAAAAGGGTAAGTGGGTGAGGGAAAGCGCACCTTAATATAATAAAAGGACAATCGTCCTATTTGTTTACGTGCACTTTCATAAATACTGCGTCGTTTGCTATTTTAGGCATCGCGACTAATTGAGTGATTATGATGCGGGCTCAATGTACAAGCCTGGTAGAAACTCACTATACAAACGATTGTAGGTGAAGATGGATGCTGATAATTAAAACGTAATTTTCGAAGGGTTGGGCAAAGATATAAATAATGGGACACCCACATTTAGAGAGCGAACATTTTGATATTGCGGGGTTGTTGTTATCTACCGGACATAAATCCATTCTTCGTGATTGCTATTCGGACGTTTGTCCGACATAGGAATCGAACCCAGGACTTAGTTCAGTAGTCGCGCTTGTATATTATTTAAGTAAGAATAATATACCTATACGTGACTCAATCTTTAGGCCGATGTGACAATATTTGTGTGTGTCCTCTAAACTTAGTACAAACTCACCAAACGGCACGGGATCTATTTTTTTCTTGAAATTCCTCTTGATTAAACCCTGGTTTGTATATTGCTTGCCTTCGGGTCCATGAATACAGTTAAAAGTATCCGCCGAGCCAGACATAGACTCCGATATGCTGAGATATTCATCTCTAGTAACATGTTTAAACTTAGCTAGACGATTGGGCTTTTTATAGAACTTGGTGTGAGAAGTCTCTTCAGACACATCTTTCCAAATCTTCTTAGATCTATTCTTCTTCTCTGTTTCTAGTGTTGATTGCTCTGACTCTACTTTGTCTTCATATTTTATGTTTGTCAAAACCTCCGCTTCAGCTTTGGACACTTCTGCACTGCTTTTTGGAGAATTCAAAGTACTTGCTGATTTTTGTTCGGCATTTTTCTTCGAACTCATGTTTATATTTCATCAATCAGAAATATCGTTGAAATTCAAAATTCTCGTCACACTTTCACACAGAGTGACAGAACTTGGACATTTTATTTTTATCAACTGTCATGTTTTGTAGTTTTTTTTTTTCATGAACTACAAAAAGGTTAAAGGTAGTTAATAAGATTTTAGTCTCGTACCTAAATTGTCACGATCAATATTGGAATTGGGTAAAATGTTAAGTGATGCAATGGATTTCAAAGTATTAGTGACATCTCGTTGTTTGAGCGGCCAGCAGCGGGCGAGGCAAAACGGTCTGGGCGTCTTAAAATGGCCACTTCAGCAGATCATAATATGAATTGTGTTAAAAAGCGTCTGTGACCTTTTTACAAATTTTAACGCAATTCATATTAATTTCCCAATAATTATGATCGATTTACCCAAATGGACGCAGTTAATTCATAATATGATCTGCTGAAGTGGCCATTTTAGACCCCCAGGGGCCCCAGGTCGCAGCGCCGGCTCAGCTACGCGGCGCTGACTGGGACCAACTGGTGGGACCGCGCCGGACAGGGGGGCACAGCCGGAGTGCACTGCACGCTCACTGGCTCCGTCAGTCGCACCTCCACGCCGGCGGGTAACGGTCGCGCGCTTACACATACCGCGTTACTACTAGTCCGTACTCTCCGATACTTCATTAGTTTTCCCCTCGAGAAAACCAAGTGAAATAAAACAATTTAACCGCGTCAGTGGACGAGTAGTGAGTGGATTTGTCGCCAGTGTTTGTTCACAGGCAGTATCTACACACGGTAAGTGTTGCCTGTTTTAAGATATTCCTCAAATCGCGGCCAAACGTTTGTTTTGTTGACATTGTTGTTACGTATACGTATGATAATGGAAATTCTGCGAGCGGCAAATGACGAAGCCTGCTTTATTATTAAGTTATAAGTTAATTATGTTAGATACATAATGGTAATGCAATGCAAAACAGAAGTCATGGGTAAACAGCTCAGGATAAGAAAACAATTTTAGAATGTATCTAATGATTGTTTGCTTTTCACTTTTGATTAGATTCCAAACAAAAACTTAGAAAACGCAAAAGAGACAAGGTACACAAGTCGAGAGTTTACTAGGTAGTTGTTAAAAGACAAATAAATAATGAAGTCTAGTAGCCACATTACAGCAAAGCAATTGCTGCTTGAATGTCAGGTGTATGAATAGGGGGACTGTGACGCAAGTGGGTACTAATACCTACTCATTTCATATTACCAAATGAACGAGACTCATTTTAACTGTCATTTCCTTAATTTGTCATTAAAGCTACTGACGCTGAAACAACTAACTACATAGCTACCTAGTTTGCACCCAACATATTATTATTAAACAGCTGTAATGTGTCATCCAATTACTTATGTACATTTTGTAGTTACATTCATTCTAACACAGTTTGTTAGATGGAAAACGATCACTCGCAGATACTGTGCTCGCAGTGTCTACACGCAGTAGGTACCTAGGTACCTACCTACACACCGCACCGCACATGTGCTGGTCAATTCGTAGTAAACATCATAGGTGCGTTACGTAAAACTCAAGGTGCCTACAACCTACCTATTTTTATCAGTTTACTAACAAACAAACTGACAGCTACACCAGCTGACTTACTCGACTTTTTGCGTGAATTTACAAAAGTAAGATTCCACATTGGTTTTATCGAGGTTAGGCATTCGAATTACTTACTAATTAATTAAAAAGTTATGTAAATTATCTTTTTTAAGGCCAGACTAGAGCACTCTTATTACTATTTCAATAGGTACCTATTAAAAACATGGTTTTAATGTTTTATGTAAGTAAGTACCTATCTAACAGTTCCACACTAGCCTATTAAAATAATCCTTCATTTATTTTAATAACGTTTAGTAAACCAATTAAGTACCTACCTAGATACATAATATAATCTCGTATACCTACCTAGGTAGTAAAACTTCGGTATTCGTATTACAGTACCTATCTAGGTAGGTACCTACCTATGTAAGTAGGAATCTAATCAAAAGAACCAATAATTGCTTAATATTTATGTTGATACAACCAGAACTAAGAAACAAGAGCTTTGATCAGAATAATCAGGACAAGACATTACCTAAGTTTTGCTAAACTTTCTCGTTTTTATTACTCAATGATACGACGCGTTATTAAAAAAAAATAGACAAGATTGAAAAAGATATGATAGGTACATAATAAACTAATAAAAGATCCATTTATTGGAAGGTGAAATGTTTCTCCCAAACTTCTTCACTAAGTAGTAGGCAAATGATTTAAGTAGGGGATCGGACTGAGTCAAAAAAATATGATTCTGTTTAGTCCGTCAGTTAGATTATCGAAAAATATTGGATACGTGTTTTTTGTTTTAACGAATTAATGAAAATTGACGAAGATAAAAAGCGTCGTGACGTCACTTGTGGGTTAAAAATGTACTAACATGGAACGTTTTCGAGGAGTTCACGAGTTTTCGAAGCATTGTATCGTCTTCATTTTTTGTTAATGTGAAAAAAGAAAAAATAGGTGTTCAATATTTTTTGGAAATCTATCTGACGGACTAATTAGTTTTTTTTTGTCCGATCCCCTAACCTGGGTAACTTGAAACTTGCATCCTCAGCATAACTATACTGTGTATTTTCATAATCTATGACTCTGATACTCCTTAGCTCAGTAGTCAGTACTAGGAATATTGAGCAAATGAGAAGCTAAGAGATCCCTATGTTTGGAAGTGGGCAGAATAAACTGTGGATTGATTTATTGACAATACGGTATAACAGAAACTGCCATGACAATAGAATCGAACGCAAATTTGCTTGAAATTGAATAGTTTGAACCACTATGACGTCAAGAATTTCAAGAGAAAGAGATTAGCCTGAGAGATTAGCCTTATTATTTGAGTCTGTTGAACTAACAAATAACCGTAGTTCAAAGCCAAAGGTCTTACGAAGCGTCAATAGGGATGTTGATTGGAGGCTAATTGGTGACGATAAGCTGGTTATCAAGCTACATAGCCTGGCCCACCGTCGCAAAGTCGCATGTCTGTCGGTCTTCTACAGACTGTACTTCGGAGAGTGTGCGCAAGAGCTCCACGAGCTGATCCCACCATCTCCCTTCTTCCATCGGGAGACTAGACGTACTGCAGGGTACCACCGATACCAAGTCGACATTCCACACATTCGAACAAAGCGCTTTGCTGGGTCCTTTATTATGCGCACAGCCAAGGAGTGGAATTCCCTGCCTGCGTCGGTTTTTCCGAGTTCATATAACCCTAATCTGTTTAAGTCGCGAGTAAACAGGCTTCTACTGGGTAAGCTCGTTCCATCGTCGACATCATCTATGCCCTTAGGGCAAGATTGAAGTCAAGAGCAAGCCCATTTATAATAAATAAAAAATGTTAACAAAAAAAATCTAATTAGTCCGTCAGATCTATAGATTTTCAAAAAATATTGGACACATATTTTTTCTTTTTCTCGTAAACAAACAATGAAGACGATACAGTGCTTTGAAAACTCGTGTGACGTCATATTCTAAGACATTAGTATGACATTTCTTAGCGAGCAGTGACGTCACCAACTCACCACCTCCCACTCAAATCTTTGACGCGTTTTATCTTCGTCAATTTTTATTGATTTGATAAAACAAAAAATACGTAAGTATCCAATATTTTTCGATAATCTAACAGACGGACTAATTAGAATCATATTTTTTTTAGTTAGTAAACATCATATCCCCTGCATATCCCTATTAAAATCTGCGACTCGTAGAGGTAGCGCGTGACATTAATGTCAGGCAGAACTGTACCAACGCTAGATAATACTTATTATCTCATTTAATGTAGGACTCCAAGCGGTGCGTTACATATCTTGAATATATGTATATGAATATGAACTCGTATCCCTAATGAGATGGCATACTCCTAATGACCCTGGTTTAATAGCTTCTATGTTATATGATGACTCATCATGACTTCAGCACTGGTGACCGAGTTCTTATGATCTACTGTTGTCATTAGAAGACTTATGGGCCTACTACACGCACGCACTTCCCTTCAGTCCGGGCCTGCGCGCTTACCTCACGAAAAAACTGAACGCTCCCGGGCGCTACCACACGCTCATGCGCCTACCACACGCTCACACTTCCCCATGGGCTGTGAAGTACGCGCAGGCCTCATTCCTGTTGAAATCGTCGACGATAGTCGACGTGTAAACAATGTTTCCCAGTGAAGAACTATTTCTTATGCTAATATTTTTTAGGTGTTTGCTAGTGAAAAAAATGACAATGCAACAGTCAAAAAGTAAAAGATCAGTTCTTACTTCTTTCATCTTATTTATTAGTTTTGCGTAGGCATAGCTCTTTTTATTACGGTCGGAATAATCTTTCGATTTGATTTTCCATATAGCAGGCATAGATTTATACATAGTTAAAAACTCAGTCAAAAATTCGCGGTCATACATTCTCAAGGTTGACATTTTTTAACGAAGGACGACTACGTACGACCAACGACTAGCCTCGATTTGCCTCGACTGCGGTGTGAGCACTGAACGCCCAACCACACGCACAGAAAAGCGCGCAGGCCGGGCTCGCGGGTAAAATTTCTAGCAAGTCGTTCAAGCCGCGCTCAGGCCGCGCCGTGGGGTTTGCGCGGGGCTTGCGCGGGGCTTGCGCGGGGCTTGTTTTCCCAACCACACGCACAGTGCTCCGCGTTCAAGCCAGTTTGCGCAAGTAAACCCATGGGGAAGTGCGTGCGTGTAGTAGGCCCATTAGATGGGGAAAACAATACTGCATCTGCGACCATTGAAAAAAGATCATAATTGGAGGCGCAGTTACTATTACTAAAGGTCCATTTTACGCTTTTTAACGCAATTCATATTATGATCTGCTAAATTAAGACTCCCTGTCCTCGTATTCAGAAACGTTTTGGTTCCGTTTTCGATTCGAGAAGTCATACTTCTATCTTTTATTGCCATTACGGGAGGGAGATAGCCATACGATTACCCGAATTGAAATCGAACCGTTGTGTCTGCGAATACGGTGGCTGGTTGTTCGAGTCGTGGTGAAGGAAGATCATTATTATGCGTAGTGGTGGCTTCAGAGGTAATAATCCCGATGTGTCGAAGGCTGTGGTCAACTGCAACGGTTGTGGATCACACTATTCACAGTCGATTTCATTGTTTCCATCCGACTTGACTAACAATATCAGTATTGGACTCCAGTTCAAACTGATACTGTTAATTATGTCATAGCCTCGCGTTATCCTACTGCCTTGCAAATACCTCTCCCTAATTCCCTATGAATTTTTCGAACCAGTGCTTTATTAATAATTACTGTGAATCAGTAGTCGTTGGTTTTGTCAAGCTTGTTTCACTATCTTCTACGAGGCCTGTCGCAAACACCATAAAACACCAAATTTTCTGTTGAAATATTTTTTTATATAAGTAAGTAGTGACAATTTATAGAAGTCAAACTAATACGTCCACAACAACAAATGACCTTCGCAGCAGACATCGATACATCTCTCAAGTATTAATTTATGAGATAGAATGAGTGGTTGCGGTAAAACATGCAATGTCGTAGATCAGATGGTTTTTGTCTGTATTTGATTGCGCCGATTGCGCGTAAGTAAGTACGCAAAGTGTTCGATCTAAATTGAAGCGCCAATCATTGATTGTGCGATCTCTTGTCTGATTGGTAGATGTGTGGCATGTCAATAAGGGGTCAACTCCGACTGCTATAAGAAGCAGAAATCGATGAATAGTCTTTAGTGGTGGGAAACCTACCAGCCGGAACACACGGGGCTGGAGGTCTACCCACCTATTAAGACTTATAGACTCAAAGCTTGGCTTTGTAGTTTCATTTTAACAGACTATGAAGGCATATTATAATAACATTATTTCTATGTACTTACCTATTTCATTTTAAAAATGTACAATTAAAAATTCCAGTGTCATCTAGCTAGACGTTACCCAACTATATTGGGGTTGGCTTCCAGTCTAACCGGATGAAGCTGAATGTGAATACACGTATATTAAATGTAGCGACTGCCTCTTTGACCTCCACAACCCAATTAGCATTGGGTAATATGAATCCCCTCGGTAAGACTGGTTGCCAGTCTTTCGGTCCACTGACTACCTGTAACGACCGTCAATGACAGCCTCAGCCGGGACCAACGGCTTTTTGAGGCACGCGGAGGGAACTCGGTATGTAATCGTGTTCTCTCATCCTCGGACCAACTTAGTGCATGTCTACGTACAGGCGGTGCGTCGCGCGGCGCGTGCTGCGTTTTTAATTCAAACACATGGCGTTTTATGAAAAAGTTAACGATTTCAATCTTCGATTTTACGAGAAGCTATTTTCGCACGTTACTTTAAAATGCAGCGTTTGTTGCGGTGGGCCCGGCTGCGAATTTACAAAACCTATACTATTTGAGTCATGAGCCAGACTCTAATAGATGAGCTTTTGTTTATGCATATTACTCAACAAAACCTAATCTAACTCAGTAAAATAAGTGACTCAAATGGATTAGCTTTTTGCCTTGATATTTTCAAAGAAAATGCACGGACAAAACCTAGTACTGTATGATACATATTTACTGAAATAGATGAGCTTTTGTTGAGATATTTTCAAACATTACGTACGAACAAAACCTAGTCGAGTAGAGTCTCACCGACATATTTGTTTATCGCGAACGCGATTGGTCAGCGGCGGCGTCGACTTGTTCATGATCATAATATTTAGTTGCCGCTGTTACATTGTTTTGAGGTTATGTACAGTGCAATTATAGTACGAAAACCATGATAAAAGCCGTTTTAAGTGATATCATGGGCGATAATATCTGCTATTTAAAGTTGGAGGAGAAGAGTCACGATAATGTTCAGGCACAAGTTCAGTGTAAACTTACAAAATGGTGACACTTGCACCGAAAAAAGTGACAACTTTATCACAGCTTTTTCTCGTAGTAGGTACAAATACTAATTGGATTGTTAATAACACTTTTCCAAACTGTTCTCATTATGTCAACTATCGAAGAAAAATAAAAAGAATGATAAAAAAAATGGATGCAATAGAAACTTTAATTGTTCGGCGAGTATAAATATAAAGTTTCTAAAAGTTACGCCAGTAACTCAAAAATGATCGACTTTATTAAGAGAAGGAAAAAGCGTGGTGATCACCATTAACTATGATCATTCTCATCGAATAAAAGTTGCTCAAGCGTTTAATCTATCAATTTAGGTGTAGTGTGGACTGTGGAAGCAAAAGAGTCATTTTATAGATATTTTGACTCTGTATGTGCCATACTTACAAGTTTAAATTGTAAAAATGCTAAGCAAATCATGTTTATAAAACTAATTATCTGCGTTTTGTATTTTATTTACTTACATAAATAAAAAACTTTAGGTATTATTTGTACTCGCAATGTCACACAAAAGTTAAGCCAGTTCAATTTCCACTTTCACTCTAATGGTATAGCATTTGTTAGAACGAATTTATCTATCAAAGTCTAGTCGATTTCGGTCAATTTCTGTACTAGAATAGATTAGGGTTTGTTCAAGTTTTTGTCACACAAAAGCTAAGCCAGTTCAGTTCGCAGTTTGACTCTAATGGTATAGGTTTTGTAAATTCGCGGCCCGGCTCTCAGTAAATTAATAAAAAAAGCACGAGACGAGCCTTCTGCGTCGGCGACGCCCCGCGTCTCCGTAAAGATCGACCCGACCGGTATTATTTTACCACAAGCTCCTTTAAAAATCCAAACCTATAGGTAGGTATTATAAATTTTCGTCATGATCATCATCTTCACTTGAGGTCGGCGCAACACGTCTTTTTCTTTCATCATCATCTGATGAGTATTTTCCCAGCTTTGTTGTGGTCGGCTACCAGTCCAACCGGATTCAGCAGAATACCAGAATTTTACAAGGAGTGACTGCCTATCTGACCTCCACAGGATAATACGATACTCTTTGGTAAGACTGGTTCTTCCATATTCGTCTGTCGACCGTCACGTTATCATTACTCACTTTTCTTTTTATCAGTGACGTGAGAATTATGATCATGATCATGAGTGATCAAATCAATGATCATCATCATGACTGCAAACACGGTAAGTAAATTGTTTTATAAACATTGATTTGTACGAATCATGCACTGGCCTGGGATACATGGAAACTATTTATTTCCTGGTAAGTAGGTAACTGTAATGTAGTGCTAACTTTAAATTGATTAAGGAAATAATTTACCATTTTCAAATGTCCTTTTATTATTACCGATTATTTAAATGGCCTCGTTGGTCGCAAGCGACTCCTGTGTATTATTAGGTCATGGGGCCCTACTATGACGTCTTAAAACAGTCCTAACGTGAAAACGTGACAGAACTATATAGGGTGTCTAGCGCCATCTATTTTCCATACCGGATTAATAATAATACCGTATTATAAATTTAAACCGGAAGTAACATTAGAAAATAACGATACAAAAATCTATTGGGACCGAACTATAATAACTGATAAAACCATTCATTACAATAGACCCGACATTACCATCCACGACAAAACCAATAAAACAGCTTATCTGATAGACATAGCAATACCTAACTCACATAATATTATCCAAGCCACAATTTCCGAAAAACTCGGTAAGTACCAAGATCTTGCCATTGTAATTAAAACCCAATGGAATGTACAAACTGTTCATATAGTCCCCATTGTTCTCTCATCTACTGGTATTATACCGAAATCTCTCACACAAAGCCTCAACACTCTACAAATGCCTACTCACACACTCTACATGCTACAAAAAGCCACCATTCTCAACACCTGTTGAATCACCCGAAAGTTTCTGACTTCTTCTACATTATCATCCACTTTCTCTATCTAAATTACACCTTACATCCTTGGTTCCGACCCGCGTGTAAGGTTTCTTATGCTCTCTTAAATGAGAAGAAACAAAAAGAACCAAAAATAATAATAATAATCATTTTATTGCAGGCTACAATGGCCCATAGATATTATGTACCTTATAAACTAACACATATAAATTAAATACAAAAACTCTTGTTAATAAATAAGACCTAAGACTATGTTAGTAGCACTTCACTTGTAACCACATCACTTGTGCAGGCTGTCCAGTGGAATTTGTCCGCGGAAGCGACGGAACACCACGTCCTGAGGCCAAAAGTCTTCCTTCATCACCTGGGGCAGATAACAATTCGGTACTCGCACCACGAACGCCTTGAAGTTAACATTACGGCGCGACTCCAGTAAATGCACCCTCGGTGTGTACCTACCTTATCTTTTGGCGCACGTACTCCACGATGTTTTCCGCTTCAGTGGTGTAATGCAAGCGGGAAATGTACACCGGTGTATTCGGTTTGGCGGCACGCAGGCTCACTTCAGGGCTCGCAGGAGCCTTGCCGCAGAGGTTCTTGGATATTCGCGAACGGGCGGCGCTTCCTTCGCTGTACCGTCACGAATCCTCCATCATTATCAGTCTTAGACGGTGCCTTTTCAGGCACAGGCTTTTTACTGGAAGCGTCACTAAGGCTAGCGGTGACGCTGGCGTAATCCTTTCGTTGGGTTCGGACCGCGCAGGGCCGAATTAAGAATTAAGGATTAAGAATTAGTTAGGACTGTTGACGTCATAGTAGGGCACCAGGTTTCGATTCCCAGGTCGTGCAGTGTTATTGGGTCTTTCCATCAAGAATTTCTCCGTAGCAGCCACGGAGTTCAGATTCGTGCCCGGTCGATGGCAATAGGCTCGCCCGCCTGTACTGTAACATGGGGCTTACACATAATTGGCCAAATGTGGGTACATACTACTACATACCTACATACTATACACCTCTGCTTTGAATATATGTCACAGGCAAAACTCCTAATCAGCCAAAACTAGTGTTGGCCAAAATCGGTCTTGGTCTTGCAGTCTTGGTCTTGTTCTTGCATTTTCGCAAGACCAAGACCGACTTATTGTAGCAAGACCAAACCAAGACTGAACCCTGCAAGATTTGAGCAAGAACAAGACTTAGCCTGCAAGACTCTTGCGTCTCGCAGTTTAGTCAAACTGAGATCGGGGCGTTATTATTTTTCTATATTTTCTATGTTTTGACTTTCTATGTTTTGGCGAATTTGTGTACTACTGTCAAAAGTAGTTTTGACTGATTAAGAGTTTTGCCTGCAACATATATAATGATTAAAATAAGAAATCCTGTTATTCCATAATTAACAGCTTATTGATAAATGCTTCCCTGCAAATCAGGAATTTACTCAAATAATTCCAGTGATCCACTTTAGAAATGGTTTTCTATAGTAGAACGCTAAAACTATTGGAATCGCGCCAATACTATTGTTTTGTTACGTAAAAGTAGATATTATCTAACTACTAAGCAAATCAAATACACGTTTATTCTCGGTGTAAACTGTAAACTAACAAGGTGTACGTGCAGTTTCTCGTTGTCATTGTTTTTAAACGATTCTTATCTTTTTCTGTTTCCATTTCATTTTCATTGGCTTGAATAAAATAATATGGTGTTCACAAGAAACACTAGTAAGGGTTTAGAATAAACCACTAACTTATCAGAATAACATTTCATGGGATAAATGAGGACTGGTCGTCACGGAACCGCTGGCCTAGGTTGGTCAAAAAAATGAAATCAGGGATTTGGAAAAATCCCTGTTTTTATCATATCCCTGCGACATATAGATCTATGGCAGTCCTAACAGGTAGTCAGTGACATGAAAGTCTGCTGACAACCAGTCTTACCCAGTGTTAACTAGGTTGTAGAGGTCAGATAGTAATATATAGATAGAGGTAGTGGTAGTCGCTCCATGTAAACTACTGGTATTCAGCTACATTCACTTATACTGAAAGCCGACCCCAACATAGTTGGGAAAAGGCTAGGCTGATGATGATCTTTATATTCAGTGTAGAATTTGATTTCGTAACTTAAGTGTATATAAACTAAAAGAGTTTGTTTGTTTTCAGTCGCATTCCCCATTAAATAAACAAGGAATTTAAATATTGATTGTTTTGACTTTGTCATGTTATGCTACAAACACTGTATCTAATCAGCACATCTCAAGCTACTACAGTGAAATTTGGTTAACTGGGACCTGGATAAGTGGGGATGGGACCCCAGTATGAGTTCCAGTTTCTCGGATAAGTGAGAAACTGGAACTCATACTGGGGTCCCATGACACAGATTTGGTTATCTGAGACACTGGGTAAGTGGAATACCTCTATAAGTGAGACAAATTTTCAGGTCTCTTGAGGTCTCACTTTAACCAGGTTTCACTGTACTACATATCTGTAAAAATATTTAACAGATTTTCAACTTTATGGCATTCGCCTTAAAGCATATTGCATTTCATCTTGTGGTGTTTTTTCATAACCCTGCCCTTGTTCCATATAACTTGGTAGAGTGTTTCTTCCTGTCTCGCCTGTCAAACTCCATGGCCCGCCTTGTTTATCACACAATCTCATGATGGTGATGAATGATAATGGTGGTGATAAATAGTAATGAACTAATGATGGTGATTATGGTGATAAATGATAATGATGGTGATGGATGTAGAGGTCTCCCTCGCATTCTCATTTCAGTCACATGAGGTCTTATGGGGTACGTATATAATTTATCTATTACACACCTACTTACATTATATTGTACATTACCTACTTACATTCCACCTTCACTAATTGACAGCACAAGTCATTGCCCGCTGATCTGTTTGCCTTCAAACTCTTGGCGCCAATCTCCCAAGAATTTATAGAACGCTGACGTTTTATAGAAGCAGTCAGTTCACAGCTCACCTAATTCTAACGGAGTGTTTCGATATTTAGAGCACAATACGTACCTACCTATATTTAGAAAACTATCCCGTTGAACTCCTGGATTCCATACAGTTCATGAGGTCAGTTGTTAAAGTGAATTTGTAAATACAGTAGAATCCCTATTATCCAAACCTAGATTACCCGGATATCCGATTATCCGGATTCTTTGTTTACAGCTCTAATTACCATATTTTATATCCTACTAGCTGGCCCGCGGTTTCGCCACCACTCTATCCAGTTATCCACTGGTGAAAACAGCATGCAAATCAGATCGCGAACAGACAGACGCGGCGGAGGATTTTGTTTTATAAAATCGAAATCGATTACCCGGATTTTTCGATTATACGGAATACCCCTGGTTTTAATTGATGCGGATAATCGGGATTCTTCTACTGTATGACGTATTCATTTTTGTAACACTGAGCACAGAGTACAGAGAGAATCACTACTTAATATAAAACAAAGTCGCTTTCTCTGTCCCTATGTCCCTTTGTATGCTTAAATCTTTAAAACGACGCAACGGATTTTGATGCGGGTTTTTTTAATATATAGAGTGATTCAAGAGGAAGGTTTAAATACCTTTTTTGCACCCGTGAGAAGCCGGGGCGGGTCACTAGTGTAATAGATATTTTATATCAGTAACCCTATGGGTGGTGCAGAGACTAACAGAGGTACGAGCCAAGGGGGTGGGGGATGGGGTGGTCAATGGTCATAGATTTTACAAGATGCTGATATTGAAGACTGGTAATGACTCCTCAATTTACGGATTCATAATGATGAATCTGTAAATTGAGGAGGATTTGTGATAAGGGCGCCTTCAAATATGCCGCGCGGTGGCAGCGTGGCTGCAGCGCTGCAGCCGCGCTGTTTTGTTAATCCATATAAATAAAGCACGCGCGACTGCAGCGCTACATCCGCGCTGCGGGTGTGCAGTTTTAAATCCGCGATTTTTATATGGATTAACAAAGCAGCGCGGCGGCAGCGCTGCAGCCGCGCGGATGAGCCGCGGTGATGGCCGGATATTTCAATGTTGAGTTCTTCAAGGGAAAAAAATAAAGTATCTACTGGTCTAAGTAGGTCCAATCAAATTACGTTAATAATCTTCAAAACTGGAGGTAAATAGTGGCAGCATTGCATAGTATATTACACATTAACATTGCACTGACCTTACTACGTTTCCGTCAGGGCCAGTCGAAGGTACATACGGGCAAAAATGTCTTAGTTATTAACTAGCTATTCAAAATATTAGGAAAATAAAATTAAATACACTAATTATTACCTACTAAATAGTTGAAATACTATCCTTTCGGTTGATCCGCATTAAATTACTGACCTATTTTCCTTATAACCTTACAAAAACATTGAAATAACTTAATTTGGTGTTCGATTTCAGTTTTAAATTATTTCATGACTAATGATGACATTGAAAGTCCTGAAAATTATAAAACAAGGCTTTACAGTCTACAATCATAAAGTCCAAAATTGTACTGAAGCCACCGAAGCATTAATTAGGTACTTGCAAATTAATAATTTATTGGCCCATGTTTTTCGCAGCGATACACTACGTCATGGCATGCGCGTCAGCGACTGACCACAGAGTCATATAGGTTAGTAACCTCTGTTACTAACCTAATTTCTAATAGTACAGGTCACCAGCGATATCCACTCTTTGCAAGCAGCTGTCAAAGGGTGACTATAGCCAAGCCAGTTATTGCCCCAAGTAATCCTGAGCCAGTTATTCCACTGTGGGGAAATCGTAGACTATCAGACAATCAGGTCAGGCTATTATGTGCAATGTATTGCATTTTTATTTTTCTGCCACTCCATTCAGCAGTAGGAAGACAATAAGACACAATGGATAGGTTTATTCCACAATTCGAGGGACAATCACGACAACACACAGGAAAATACAAAAGGACTGTTTCACACAACTCACAAGACTTTTATAATAAACAGGACTTTGAAAGGATAACATCCTTTCTTGCTCTCGCGATGTCAATTCGACTCTTGTCTGTAAATGGCTTACACAATTCAATGGTAGAAGCTTTTGTCACATTATTCTTCAATTATTTTTCATTTCTTTCTTCCTTATCGTCACGCCAAAACGTTTGCTAAAGTCTAAAAGTGGCGAAAACATTTATAACATTATATCAACCAAAAACTCGGCCATAAGACGACCAAAAGTCTAGACTATAGTTAGAGTCGTCATCATTCTTTCCATGAATGAAGAAAATGACAGTCATCGTCATCAGCTGTTCCCACTGCATTGACTCAGGTTTCCTCTCTAGGAGAGGGATGGCCTATAATCCACCATGCGGGCCCAGTGCTAGTTGGTAGATGTCACATGTCTTCGAATTGTTTGGTTCTAAGACAAATTGTTCGTAAATCCGGGCCGCTTCCACTGGGCTACCGCTGCATCTCTGGCCCACCGCTGCTTCTTAGAAAATAACAGTGGTGTGACAAAATTGTGTCAGAAAACGCATGTTCACGAGTCCTAACCTTCTGTGTCCACCTTTGTTGTATCGGAGGAGTCACTAGCACGAGATAAGTGGCTCGACTGCATGATTGACATGTTGTTCCAAGATTATAGAGCTGATAAACGTTGAGAATACCTCGATCTGTCAAGATAACACCTTCTCTCGTAGATTGTGTGCCGAAGCAATGGACTGAGGACGACTTGTGTGTGCTTACTTAGTGCTAATTTTCAACAAATATTTGATGTTTGGAGTTTTTAAAAGGAATAGCCATGGCGAGCTACTTGAAAAGGTAACGTTCATTTATTTTTGGCTCTTTTTGAAGACGTTTGTTTATTTGTGTCTGTTTTTTTTGGTAGGTGTATATCTTTAAAAGCAATAAATGTTATAAATTATGTAGGTATCAATAAAATATAGGTTGGTAATATCTTAATACTAACCTATGCTTAGACTATAAATATTTAATATTAAGTAAGTGTGACCAAATGAGGTCAAAATGTGCTCTGTTCTTTATACCAAATGTCTTTATTTACATTTAAAGATATTTTAATATCTCCATATTCTATTCATTAAGGCGAGGTTGCACTACTTTGTTTTTATGTACGCACGACCTCGCCCCCCGCCCTGCCGCGCGAGCGATGTATTGCCTAAATTTTGACTGTTTTTTCTCTCTTGGAGAAAAATGATAAAGAAATTATACATTATGTGACCCGAGTTAATACACATTTTTTACGACCTTTATTATGATATAAGTTTCATTTTTCAAAGCCTAATATAACTGAAGTAAAACGATTATTTAGCCATCATTTGGACATGTCTTTGCCATTTAATTGGATGCAGTGAAGTGTAAGTAATCGTGTATCGCATGCCCGACATATCATTATCGAAGAGTCAACTATGTAATACATTTTTTTCAAAATTTAAATCCGTTCCATGTACGAGTAAAACGCTATTGTTGATGACGTTTATCGGACTAACCCCGCCTTAATTGATCCTAAAACAGGTTCGATATGTTGCATAAGAAATTAGCATTGCATGCTCTTTAAGATAAAACTAAATTAAAACAACTCGTTGAATATTATCAGGTCGTTTTAAACATGGCTTGCCTGGTATGTCCGTGTCGCCTAACATTACTCATACTAATGTATATGACCAACATAACAGTTCGGTATGGAAATTCTGTATGTGCATGGTTAGGGAAAACTAGAAAAGCAACAATGTAGGTAAGTTACGCACCAAGACCAATCAAACTAGAGATAACCAAATAAAGCTAATCTCTCATTCTACGAGAAACTTATACAAAGCGAGGTCTGGTTATACTGGATATTATAGCCTGATGTATGTACGGGCCGGGCCGTGTGTAGGTCTATAGGTACACACGGCTACACATCAAGCTATACAAAACCAGTATAATCTGATGGTTCATTGTGCGAAAAGATCTAGTAAAGTGAGGCCAAGATTAACTGGTTTTGTATAGCTTGATGTGTAGCCGTGTGTACCTTATTTTAAATTATTTTTTTATAATTGTGTATGATGACTAAACAATATGAATAACACATAGCCTACAATGACTAAGTAAGTAGCAAGCCATCTACGTTTACGCAATTTTACAATATAAAGTAAGTAACAGATGTTCTCAACTGAAAAAAAAACACAATCTAAAATAAAACAGAGAATAACAAATCTTGATAATAACCTGACATTAATCGGCATTGGTGTCCACACGTTGTCTACGGCGATGTTATTTTAAATCGTCAGACACCCGCGGCCGCCATGCGCCACGCGTGGGCAACTGGGTATAAATATCTTGCCAAACATATAACACGCATTAATCAATTACGAAACAACCGACTTACCTTCCCAGAGGTCGCTAATAAGTAGGCAGACATTATAATGAGGGTTGCCAGATCAATAAAATTGAATATAGGTAGGTAATCGAAAACAGAGCAGTGGTGACCCAGCGGTGGCGGCCCCGACTTACGTACGGTGAGTCGTGGGTTCGATCCCCGTCAGGCAATTTTTCTACTTGTGTAATTTATTTCATCACCACTGGTCTCAAAACGATGAAGGAAAACATCGTGAGGAAACCGGCATGTCTTAGAACCAAAAAATTCGAAGATAATATGTGACATCTACCAATCCGCACTGAGCCCGCGTGGTAGATTATAGTAGCCCATATCCCATCCCTCTCCTAGAGCGGAGGCCTGAGTCCCTGCAGTGGGAACATTAAGGCTGATGATGATGATGATGAATCGAAAACACTCATTCGTTGGTCTAGCTAGAGGTAGCAAACGCGACTACTACGCGAGCTTGAAATACTGCTGGGTGTTTTAAGTATACTACCTCTGACTATTCCTTCGTGATTACAGGCCCTGATGTTATATTAATTTGATTATTTTGTAATTTGACAAGAGAATAAACAGTAGTGGCGTAAGAACTTGCAAAGGCAGTCGGTTTTATAACAATGACGCTTGAAACTTTCAGTCAAGTCATCTTTTTGCCTTTATCCCAATTTATTTGGGGTCGGCACCGCATGTCTTCTTATCCATAACTCGTCATCTCATAAGATAACTCCTTTCTTACCATCTCATCATCTTTTAAGTAGTACACACGGCTACACATCAAGCTATACAAAACCAGTTAATCTTGGCCTCACAATGAGATACTAGATCTTTTCGCACAATGAACGATCAGATTATACTGGTTTTGTATAGCTTGATGTGTAGCCGTGTGTACATCCATCGTTGTCGTAAATAATGAACCTTCTATATGTGTCAGTTTTTCTTTTCCTACTCCTCCATTTTCCTACTCCTCCGCTATTCTTTTCTGATTAATTTCGTTGCGGGATCCAAGACAGTTAAAAACGTGTTTTGTCATATTTTGGACTTCGCTTTTTTTTTGCCTAATTGGTATTCTAATGCAATTTTAATAATATAGAAATGAAATACATGCATGGTTTTCCAAGATTTTCCACTAATTTTCACGTGTGCCTAAAAGATACACGTGGCCCCTGAAAAAGTTTTAGAAAATATCTCTATGCCATAATAAATATTATCTTTTCAGGGGCCGCGTGTATCTTTTTGGAAACACATCTTTTTTTTTATTTCTGTAATCTCCTTCCATATTTTCCTTTGTATTTTTTTTTCCAGACCAAATTTGTTATTTTTATTGTTGATTTAGCATGCGTAGAAGACGATTTATACAAAAACCAAATAGAGGTCATAGAAAAAAAAATGGTGTTTTATTTTTAGCCATAACTTTTGTTCAAAACGTCATACAAAAAACCCACTCGGACCGAAACAACCGTGGAGGCCAGAGGTATTAGAATTCATAGTAAAATGTATTGAAATATGTTTCCTGGCGGACACACTGGCCTACGAATAAAGCACTGCTCGTGTTTCCAAAAAGAAACACGTGGCCTCTGAAGGTGATGCTTTGTGTTTCCAGAAAGATACACATGGCGCTCAAATCGCTTCTCTGGGACTTCGTCGAGCTTCATTGTCTCGGCGCTTTTCTTGTGGTCGCCACTGTTGATTCTGGCTAACAGGAGTTACTTACAGTGGTTTGGGAATAGCGTGACTGGCTTGTCCCAAAAAAAAAAATGTGACAGTTTTCTATGTAAACTTTAGGTTTGCACAATTGACAACCCTGCCCCGGTAAGCTTCATTCATATCGTAGACTTACTAATTAACTTTTTAATGCGGTATGTAATAATTTTATTTGATAAGTTTCTCCGAAGTGAAACTTGAAAGTAAGCGTTAAGGTTCAAGTTACGCAATTGTTAATAAATCGTCTAAATTAAATTAAATTAAAATTATGCACAAAACATGTTAAACACTTTCAGTGTTAGGGCTCAGACGTCGGTATATAACTTTTACTATGTACTTAAGTTAATATAATGCGACTCCTTAAATATTAAATCTTGGCGACATGTAAAACTATGGTAAGTACAGGACGCGTCCACATTAAACTACAACTATCTGTAATAGATTTTGAACTTTATCGCGAAAGGGTTAGGTACACACGGCTACACATCAAGCTATACAAAACCAGTTAATCTTGGCCTCACTTTACTAGATCTTTTCGCACAATGAACGATCAGATTAAACTGGTTTTGTATAGCTTGATGTGTAGCCGTGTGTACAAGGCTGATTGACAATTGAAAATTTGACAGTTTCGTGTAGCTTGCTGTGTTTTTTTTTATAGTGGCGTCAGAACAATGTAAAATTCTTTCACAGTTATGAATTATGATGCTGTATGGCTGGGAATTTTTGTTTAAATATTTTCAAAAGAATATTTGGTGCGTGGCCAAATTCAGAACTAAAGCCGCCATCTTATTTCTGTAAACGTCATTCAAGTGTCAGAGCATCCTTCTATCACGGTACAACCTACTTACATTAGGTATCAGTATCAATGTCGGTTCTTTATTCGGGTTTTCTCTATTTTATCTTTCGTTGATGTACCTTTTGAATTAATCCACAATAAAGCCAGCATTTCAAACATAATTATGCAGACTCATGTGGATGAGGCATATTTTTATCGTCATCAATCGTCAAACAGTATCATATTATCTCTTGTATATCGCAACTGCTAAATCGTCACAACTTCACAAGCAATTCAAGATGAATGATACTCAGGAATGATATTAGAAATCACAAATCTTATTCTGTATCTCGTAAACCAATTTGTACTAAAATGCCTTTTAAACGTCTTGCAATTATTTCAATGATTACAAAATATACGGACGGCATAGAAGGCTAGTGTCGCGTTTCGTTCGTAATAATAATATCAAGTTGCTATCCAAGTATAGAGCGACCAGTGTTGCTTGGTACTTGCTCTAAAGCCACTTACCACCAATACGTAAGACTGTACATTTTAATGTACAGTGGAGCGTCTATTATATCTCTGGCGAGTCATCAAAGACATTTGTGATTTTCCTAAAAAAAATCACGACAATCGACATCTCCTAAAACTTGAAGAAAATAATAGTTCTGCAGCCATAAACTACTGCAACACCCATTTTGCCTCAGTAGGTAAGCGCTTGGCACTTAACATTTTAAGAAAACTCCAGACTACAGAGAGCGAGCTTTGCAAAGACGCCAATCTCATAAACCGATCCAAAGACTCTCTGTTCTTTCGGCCAACAGATAATTGTGAAATCGACAATCTTTTAGCTAATATGAAAGACGACAGTGCACCTGGTTCTGACGGGATTCGCCCTCTCCTTCTCAAGAACATTAAACCGTTCATACTCATCCCTCTAACGCACATCTGTAACCTGAGCATGTCATCGGGTACATTTCCTAGCTGCTGGAAGGTGGCAGCCGTAACGCCAATTCACAAGAAGGGCGAAAAAGACTGTCCTGATAACTACAGGCCTATCTCTCTGCTGTGTGTTCTCTCAAAAATTTTGGAAAAGCTCGTTAACGGCCGTCTTATCAGCTTTCTTGAAAAACACTGTCTATTGTCTGGACGCCAGTACGGATTTAGACGCGGAAAGTCCACTGAGCAAGCCGTAGGGCTTTTAACTGACATCGTGTCTTCAAAAGTTGATGGGGGAAAACGCTCGATTGGTGTTTTTCTTGACCTAGCCAGGGCATTTGACACTGTTTCAATTCAAATGCTCTTAAAAAAGATAGACTGCCTTGGCGTGAGAGGCATAGCTCGGGACTGGTTTAGGAGTTACTTGATGGACAGACAGCAGTATGTTGTGATTGGAGATACTGTCAGCGAACACCTTCCAGTCACCTTTGGGGTGCCACAGGGCAGTGTTCTGGGGCCGACATTATTCACCATGTACATGGATGACATATTGAGGTTAGTCATCCCAAGGTCAGAGATGATCTGTTACGCAGATGACACGGCTATCATATTTCACGGTGACACATGGGCGGATGCCGTAGACGCTGCAGAAAATGGCATGCGTACTATTTCTCACTGGCTTGACACAAACCTTCTAACCCTGAATGTCGAAAAAACTAATTTTATAACATTTCACATCAATCGTACCTGCTGTCCAGACATTGCACACTTAAAAGTTCACAGCATCAACTGCCATGACACAAATTGCTCTTGCAATCATATAATTAGAGTTAAACTGACCAAATACTTAGGTGTCACAATTGACCAGAATTTGTCCTTCAAGGAACATATCTCGACACTCTCCAAAAAAGTCCGTAAGTTTATTTATATATTTAAATCCCTACGAGCCAGTGCCCCGAAAGACTTGTGTATAAAAGTGTACATATCTCTTTGTCAATCGCTGCTACAGTACTGTGTAAGCGTCTGGGGTAGCGCGGCCAAGTCTTTCTTCCTCGAACTCGAACGTGCCCAACGGGCTGTTCTTAAAGTCTTGCTTGGGAAACCGCGGCGTTACCCAACAGACGCACTATATAAAGAAGCAGGCGTCTTGCGTGTCCGACAACTGTACATCCTTAAGTCTCTTCTTAATCTCGTTGCTGCATCAGGGGGACAATTTACATACACACAAAGAGGTAGGATAGGTGCCGATAGACTACCAATCCCAAGAGTTAGAACGGTTTTTGCCTCACGGTTCTCGCTCTTTCTCCCTACACGAGTCTTTAATACAGTCAATAAATCATCACTAAAGATCCCTGGAAACACTCGTGAAGCCAAGACTGTGATAAGGACCTGGCTGCGGGACCTGACATATGAGGACACAGAAAAACTCTTATGCCCATTAAAGTAACTAGCACTCGAACGAGCCAAGACGACACTAATGTTTAGGTACAGGAATTTACCTACCCTACCCCCCTACCCTATACTGTCTTACACGTTCACGAACGCACACACCCACTACAGCACTCTAGCACTCTTCCTCTTGATTTGTTGTGTTTGTGATACAAATTTATTGAGTATTATTTTTGATTTACTGTCACCTTAAATAGTGTGTAAGTTACAATTATTAATTTAATAATTAATTGAATTGATTTTATTATGACTCTTATTATTCATTTATTTCTGATAATTTTTATTCACTTAATTGATTATTTATTTCTTTACGAGTATTCAATAATTAATTGATTTTATCACTTTATTGATTATTCCTTAATTTAGCTTTTATATCCGTTGTATTTATAGTCACTACTCTCATACCTAATTGTTTACTGCATGTCTTGCCGTGCTGTGTCACGCTGATCAGTCATCAACTCAATCTGCCTTTACTCGCTATAATGGGTCACCAAGATACAGGCTGTGCCTAGTTTGGGGCCCACGGCTACTTCTACTCATGTACTGTTTGTTCTCTATGCTCTTTGTAATTGTCTTCTTCTATGTATGTTCTCTAACTTGTGTGTGTCAATAAAATGATTTATTATTTATTATTATTATTATTATCCGTACGCGTCGTATCAAGATTGTTTGGTCGCGCTGTAAACGAAGCTGCAAGGTGGTTGAGTGATATTTGGGACGGACAACAAACAGAATACGCATGTAATGTATATCGATACCATTTACAAATAATTTCCGATACTTAATCCTGGCGTGATTGAGACTCAACCTTGGTTGCGATTTACAAGGAAATTGCTTCACTTGTTTATTACTCAACTTAAATAACGACTTGTCCGAAGATTATTTAAATTACAACTACAACTGCTGGCCAGTTATAAAACCTGCCTAACTTACATAAAATACTCATAAATAATAATTAACCATCTAAATTGTAATTACTTAATAATTGTTCTCTTCTCCTAACCTTAATGCCGTGGATCCATGTAACAAGATAGAACATTACTTTCAAATAGAACATAAAACTTGTCATCAAAGTCGAAATAATTAACAATTTCAAAATACCTCCTCGTTAGCCGCACGAGCTCTGTGAGAGGATGGCCATTGCACAAAACTTACCCAATTACTCTGAATACTCTGAAATAGTTCACATAAAACGGAATGCTTGCATACAAATGGTGAATATTCCGATGAAAACTGACGAATCTTATGCAATTACACACGGTTAGACGTATTGCTTTCACCAACAAAGTTTTTTGTTACAAAAGATTGCGTTTAAACGTTGTTTATTACTACTACTACCGTTAACTTTACTCATTTCTTAAACACCGGTTTGAAAGATGTAAGTGTAATGCTTTTTTCTGTTTTATAACTGTTTTTGTTGGCTATTTCATAACAGTTCAACAGAGTCTAATATTCATTGTATCAACGACGGTCTTACGATAAACGACAATTTACTACCTTATAGTAATAGTCGTGTAATAATAGGTAATATTTATAATTATGTTTTGTAAACATCTTTGTTCAATTTATTACCTACACTAAACCAAATAAAACAATTTTCAATCATTCATGCATGATAGTACCTACAACAAAAACTCATTTGAAGAATAAAACAAGACTTAATAGTTACCTAATAGAATATACAAATAAGCCAAAGAATTCCTTTAGCAAACATTACGTAAAACGGTGCCGGTAGTAGTAAGACAAAGGTATTATTTGAAAAGGGCACTTGTGTAAATTTCGTTGACCCGATAGCACGGACTACAGCCTAGAGTAATGAAGTACCTACTAAAATATCAGCTGTGCACACCGGTCTTGAGAACTACACTGCTCTCTAAAAGAATACTGTTTGCTTCTTGAAGTTTTATTTTGAGAAATCTGTGAATTTTGAAGACAGTCAATTCAAATTCAAAGTACGGGCACATCTACACTCTTTCAATTTTTTAAATTAAATTTTCAATTTTATCGCTTCGCTAGAGCATTTGGTTCAAAATTTACGGAGAAAGATTTACAGTTTCGGGTATCTTGAATTCTTGATGGAGCCTTTAATTTAGAGTTAAATTCTAATCGACTTACCGTGCTTATAACGTCAAGCAAAGTACATTCCATAAAAATCATTTCTAGCGTGACACCATAAATGGCTTTACTAGAATAAGAAGATTCTACCACAAAAACCAACTAAATTAAACTAAAAGCCGATCCAGAACGCGACCACAAACCGAAACTTTACTATCAAATGGTATTAACGAATATTAAACCAACAATCTTCCATCTCAATAAGTTATCTCGGCTTGCTTAGAAATTACAATGCAATTTAAATAGAAATCGAGCGGATCTATTGCGCCAGTTATTGGTGCAGTGGGCCATGATAGAGCAGTGGTCCATGCTGGCACATACTCGAGGGGTGGTAGACCATGGAGGGCACGCGTAGCATGGCGATTCTATATCTCAATATCTAAAATAGACACAGCTCTTTCTATACAAATCGACATGAAATATAACAACAATCTGTCGTTTTGTCGATTCTTCCGTTGACAAAACTCTTTTCTATGGGGTTCATGCTTTGCGAGCTGGCAGTAGAGAATTCACCTCTTTAACAAACGGTGTGGAAACCTCGTGCGTGACATAAACTTTTACCATGTGTACCTACATGATTGTGGGCGTAAAGCTGGTATGCATTGAAATTTTTTGCCGGTATGTTCTTCTCAATTGTACTGCGTTTTCGGAAATTATGAAGGTTACATGATACAAGTTAGTGTCTGTGTAAAAGCACTGCCAGAAACTAGGTGGCTGGCTATTTTATAAAAAATAGGGAACAAAATCGCCTTTCTGAACCACTTTTTATCAGTGTTATTTTCCGGAAGCCTGGACTTCCGGAAAGACTTTTCTTGCCACCGCACCGTTAGCAGAACAATCACAACGAGAGGTGACGTCTATTAAGTGCGTTTCCGGAAGTTGTATTTCTGAAAAACCAGTTTCATTATGTCCCGGAAGTTGTCTGGAACTCCTTCAAATCCGCATGACTGTCAGCAGGATTGGAACATAATTTTTTCATGAACTTGTGGTGTAAATTCAATTGCTCAACTTCTTTTGCAAATACACAGCCATATCTGTAAACTACATCTAGTCTGATAATATTCTTCTTCTTTCGTATCATATAACTTCAATAATTGATCATCTCAGCCGATTAGAGTCAACTGCTGGACATAGGCATCTCCCAAACTATGCCACAACACACTGTCACAGTCTTCCTCAGCCTGAATGACTAAAATGTATGCAGTTACTGACTGCCCTGATGATCCAGTACTTGCGGTTATCACACGAATGGCACCGCTCGTTCGAGGCGCGCGTTACAAGCGGAGCTCACGTCATTGCCTTGTCCTGTCTGTCCTGTTGCTTGCACATCACAGGAGACGTTGGACGCTACCGAAAGTCTCAAACTTGTCAACAAAAACTATGTGCTGATTCAATATAAATTGTCATCGACACGCTAAGAAGAAGAATTGCCTTGTAAGAAATCTATGTCGCTTTCCGCGCGGTGCACCGTTCTTCGCCGTGTCCGACCAATAACCGCGCCGTCGAACTTCATGTGAAGATCGCCTTATATTTCATGGAGGCTATTTTCATGCATCATGATGATAATGTTTAATGCACAACATAACAGACAGTTATTTCTAACTGACTAAAGCAGGGGCAATGGACATTATCCAACGGCGCTTTATGCACTATTCAAATGTTTCTATGAAATGTTATTGTTGTGTGCTTCAAGTTGCGCATAGCTGAATAGCTTACCACCTATGTTGGTATTGGTATACTGTAGGCCGTTCTCACGCTAAGCAGCGCCTAAGTGAATGCCCAAATATTATCACACTCTTTGAGGTCAGGACTACTCAGGACCTTACCATAAGATAATCAACATGTTTATGAGTTCATTAAATAATAATATATGACCATTTACGGTAGTAGATACTTTCAAGTTCATGATGATCTATATCTCCAGGTATCCATATCGTTTCTTATCCGTTCTTCTCAAATATGAATCGGCAGCTACAGTAATTCACAGTGCATACAGGCGAACCGAATATTACATTAAATTATAATGTTTGTTTTTGATTAGTTACCTTAGCTGTAGTAATTAATAATTATGCCTTGTGGCTGACTGTAACTTCACCTTTTTTGTCTCTGATTATGTTATTCAAAAGTACCTGCTATTAGTCGTATTGAAATAAATACTTCGAGTTTGAGAATGCATTTGACGTTGTCATCCATCAAACATGGAAGATTTCTTTGAAGAATATAACAGTGTTAGTGAGTTCGCTTGGCAGAGCCCGGCCCTTAGTCCAATTAGTTCCAAAGTAGTTGAAGAAGTCAGCAATAACGTGAACAACCTATAATCCATCCATAGAAAGGGTGACAATCAATTCGTGAACCGTTGGCCTGTCCTACTGGCCTCGAGTTACGTAAATTATGTAACGTCCGAATATTATCTGCTCTCACAAACCGCTAGATTAGTGAACATTAATGCAAAACGTAAATTTATCGTCTGTGATCGATGTTGTATAATAAATTCAAATTTAGTGTTAAATCAAACATAACATAGCAGCGAAATAAATAATTATTGGTGTTATTAGCAAAGATTTGTGAGCTTCCTCCATGTTTATTTGATTTGAATTAATTATTTGTGTCAGTTATGAGTTATTTTGACTGCATATGTGATTGGTTTCCGAAAGAATTTACCATATTGGCCAGTTTTCTGAGTAGGAAGAAGAATTAAGATAGTATGTTTGTAAGCGGTTTTACGCCGCGAGGTTTTTTACGTCTCGTATCACGTATGAGTAAGTAAGTATACATGGTAATGAATTTCACGCAGTATCGTATCTTTCGCTGACAATGTTTTTGCTGAGTAAAGATATGAGTGCATTATGGCCGCGACTGAGCCGTCATGTGGTTACCGCCGCGCTAATTGTTTGCCAGTTATAAAGATACACAGAGTATGTCATGACGTGACTTTTAAATAACAAAATAAATACATACCTAGTAGAACATGTGTATTTAGAGATACATGTTGTGTTATATAATATTATACTATTTCTTTCTTTCTTTTTTTCTTGCTATGTTTATGCTGTTTTGGTTGTTTTACGTTACGTGATTATTGGCCGTTTTGGGAGAATTATAAGTAAATAGCACTTACAGATTGAAGGCTGAAAACAACGGCTGCGGGTTGTTCGAAAGAGATACCTCGGCCTCGACACAAAGGGCTAAGAAGGAACATAGGTGGTTTTTAGTCAGTAGAAGTGTGACACTCCCTTTCGCTCAGCCCAGAGCGGGTTATTAGATGGTTTCTTAGTTTCCCACCTGCCAAAAAAAAAGGCTGCAAATAACGGATAATGCCCGGATACGGAGCCATGGTTTGAAAAGATCCGCTCTTCATAAAAACCTGCTACATTTAACGCTATGTAAACTTGCAATGTACGCGAATGCGTCATGTTTAAATATCCGAAAATATTTTTGGCCAGACGGTACATAAAAGTTCTATAAATATTCCTAGTGCTTCGGGATAGTTCATTCGTCTGGCCTAGACTAGGTAGGTACTTGTTAGTTTTCTGGATAATCACAATAATCCAATTTACTAACCGCTGAACATAACACGTACATTTATTATGTAATCCACACGCAACGTTTATAATATTATCTGGTCGTTATTTATTTATTTAGTACTTGGAAGACTTACAGCTAATAAAAACAAACAAATGGAAGAAACCATAGTCACCAGAAAGCCAATTACAAGTCCAGCAGCGCAGCAGCGTAGCAGCTGCGTTAGTGCAGCTTTAGCTCCAGAATCACTAATACGATATTGATAAAGTTAAATATTGGTTTAATTCAAAGATATAGCCTGATATATCAGTAACAGCCACATTGTCTGGTTTTGTGGCCGGTCGACTACAATAGGCTTATTACTCTCTTTAAACATAGGCAACAAGTACTTATAGCTTTTTTAGCGATGAATGCCCAAGAGATCCATAAGATCTTGTTTCCCGTAGTGATCGCAATTCATTAGCAAAGAAAACTTTAATGACGAACATAAAATTTCCGTCGGAAATTACTATCTCAGATGCAACAAAGATTTTCCGTGAGGAGATAATAACGTCGCAACGTCACGTCGCGCGTCGTCGCGGTCGGACTAATATAATATTAGTATTACTAGCTGATGCCCGCGGCTTCGCCAGGCCCAGCAATGTATACAAAAACTTGACAAATTGTATACTTAAACTTTCCTCGAGAAACCATTACCATTATCCATTGGTGAAAACAGCATGAAAATCGGCGCAGTCGTTTTTGAGTTTATCGAGAACAGACAGACAGACACGGCGGAGGACTTTGTTTTGTAATATTTTGTGATATAATATACTTATAACGTACAGGTGTTCTGTATAAGTCAATCTCTAAGCTAAGCAAAGACGCGTGGCGCCCACAAATTAAGCTACCCGAAACTGTAAAATATTCACAAGATCATCAGTTGATTGTGAACATTTTACAGTTTCGTACACCTTCTGCTTCAAAAGTAAAGTTAACAATCTATTAAAAGAATTTGACAGATTGTAGTTACTCGATGTTCTTGTACTGTATACCTGCAAAAATGCATAGACAATTCAGACAAACTAGTGACTGCAGTAGTGGCTCAGTGGTAGCGGCCCCGACTTACGAACTGTGAGTCGTGGGTTCGAACCCAGTCAGGCGTATTACTTTGTGTAATTTATTTCATCACCACTGCTCTCAAAACGGCGAAGGAAAACATCGTGATGAAACCGGCGGCATGTCTTAGAACCATCTTAGAACCACAAAATTCGAAGACATGTGACATCTACCAATCCGCACTGGGCCCGCGTGGTATATAAATATGTAGATATATCTACCACGATAGCCCATCCTTCTCCTAGAGAGGAGGCTTGAGTCCCTGCAGTGGGAACATTATAGGCTAATGGATGATGATGATGAGTGACTATAAACGCTCCCGTGAGATAATTGCCGTCGACACGGGCAATGCCGCGGGCCAGTATTATAGACATAATCTGTCTCGGCACGTCAGACTTGGTAGTGACTATCTATACATATAATAAAAAACGTTTTTTACAAAAAATAAAACCGACTTCGACAAAAATAAAACACAAAAAAGTGAAAAATAAAAAATCAGCTTCAGAAGTCGGTGACTTTTGTTTGTTTGATTTCATGTTTTTGCCACCGACTTCTGAAGCTGATTTTTTATTTTTCACTTTTTTGTGTTTTATTTTTGTCGAAGTCGGTTTTATTTTTTGTAAAAAACGTTTTTATTTTTCACTTTTTAGTGGTTCACATGTGCTTACCCCTTCACAACGTACCGGCGTGATGTTATGTTATGAACTGGTGTAAACAATAGACAGTCATGAGATTTCAGCAATCCCAGTCCATTTACTATCATTAATTGAGGAGTTCCGTTGCCTATCTCCGAAGTTCTTCATCACCTTTGTAGTGAGTACAGGCGTGATATTATGTTGTGTGATGGCGTAAACAATGCTTAGATATGCTATAGCAACAATCGCGGTTAATCTGCTGTTATTTATTGAAGAGTTCCCCCGATTTCTACAAGATCCCATCATCAGATATTGAAATGGTGAAAATGGGACCACACGGGAAGCACCAGCTTTCAAATGAAAAAAGAATCATGAAAATCAGTTCACCCAGTCGCAAGTTATGAGCGAACAAACATAAAAAAAAAAAAAAAAAAAAAAAAAAAAAAATACAGTCGAATTGATAACCTCCTCCTTTTTTTGAAGTCGGTTAAAAATCGTAGGAAAGTCAAAACTGTACATTGAATATTTTTTTAAAAGAATACTTGGGGTGTGATCTACAATCGATACCGAAGCCAAAAATATAGTTTTTAGAATTTTTGTCTGTTTGTCTGTATGTTTAGTTTAGTTTGTCTGTATGTATGTCCGGGATAAACTCAAAAAGTACTGAATGGACTTACTTCATATTTGGCACGAATATTACTTAGAAGTCGGGTCTACATATAGGCTACATATTATCACGCTATCACCTACGGGGAACGAGCAGTGAACCTTTATTTCTTCAACGCATTCTGTAACAACGTGTAATCTAACGACGCATATTTGAATGTTGTTATTATGTTAACCATGCTATAAGCTAGCTTCACACTATAAAAAACACGCAATAAAAGTAACTTAGGCCGATAAACATAATTAAATAATTTAAGTAGTATCAAGGAAATTTTAAAGCAGCGCCATCTATGAGATTTCAAAAACATCAAGTCGAATTAAATGTGTAAGTCCTTTTTGGAAATAAATAATTTTTTGATCATGCTGGCGAGGTTAATAGTTGTTAATAAAAGTCATAGATGGAGTTGTGCATTTTCTTAGACGTCCACCTAGAAAACGGACAGGGCATATATTTAGTTAGATCCCGACAACGTTGCTGAGCGCTTTGAAATCTGCGCCAAACCACTCTTTTGGCATTTTTCAGGCTCTATGAAGTCGACCAGTTTGCGAGGTCCCTTACGTATGACGAGGTCACGTCAAGCAAAAGGGTGTATTTAACCGACGTCGACGAGGAGGTGCTGTGGAAGGTTTTCCGGGAATTTTCAAGGACACTGACACTGCATTGTGTAGAGTTTATAACGTGCTTCCTAACAATGGCGTATGCTATTTTCTGCGGTCGTTACTTCACACGGTCTGAGGCCCAACGTCTTTCGCCTTTCTGAGGACATTTGATGCCGTGGCATATCCCACTTAACGAGCAACCTGCGTAACACGTCCGCTTCTCGACGGTGACCAAAACTGGGATGACACCCTCGCGGAGGCGAGCGTCAGTGACAGTCCCAGCCGCATGCGTCATCTGTTTGTGGGAGAAGTATCGCCATCATCTGTCTGAAGATTTTCTACGAGCTTTGAGGCGTGCTACTGGAGACGAAGTCGAAGTAACTGATGAACGCGTGCTGAACACCTGTCTCAGTTCACTTCAAGACGTGGTCATTTCTATCGGCGGCAATCACTGGTCGAATATGGGTTACCAGCTCCCCAATCATCACCGCATCAAGACCGTGAAAATCGGGAGTATAAGGCTGAGACAATTTATGATCCGGGTGAAATGACCACCATACAAAATGGCCATGTCGCTTTGTTCTCTTCAGAAATTTATGACACCGTCCTTGAAAGCGTTGGGCAAAACCAGAGTAAAATGTTTTTCTTCGATGCTCCTGGTGGAACAGGAAAAACATTTGTTACCACTGGCATACTTGCAGAGGTCAGGAGGCAAGGCAAAATTGCCATTGCTATAGCGTCGTCGGGATTCACTGCCTCACTACTTCCGGGTGGCAAAACATCACATGCCATGTTCAAAATTCCCATCGATTTAGAGAGCGCCGAAACGCCTGTTTGTGGTGTGTCACGTAACAGTGATAAGGGACACGTGCTCAAGGATTGCTCTCTGATCGTATGGGATGAGTGTACGATGGCCAATAGGAAGGCAGTTGAGGCCGTGTACAGAACCCTGCAGGACATCCGCAGAAACAAACATTTGATGGGTGGTGTCACAGTTCTGCGATTTCCGACAAACGCTTCCCGTGGTGACGCGGGCATCGAGGGCTGACGAGGTGAATGCTTTGTTGGAATGATCTTCGTTGTGGTCACGAGTTCGTACGCTGCTATTGACCATTAATATGAGAGCTCGGCTCGGCGGCAATGCACGTGCTCAAGAATTCTCCGACGTCCTTCTAAGTCTTGGCGAAGGCACTCTACCAGAGGAGAGAGGTGGACAGGTGGTGCTTCCAGAGTCTCTCGGTAGAGTTGTATCCAGCTTAGAAGAACTCATTCGCTGTGTGTAAGGGGGCATCAGTCGTATCACGCCCGTATTCGCACTAGCAGAATTCTCGGGTGTGTGAGCGGGCCATTTTGACGCCCAAAAATGATCAGGCTGCAGCAATAAACGAACGCATTCTCTCGGAAATTGAGAGGAATGAAGTGGTCTACACCTTTAGGTATTAACACTGTCGTCGAGCAAGATGACGCCACACATTACCCGTGGAATTTCTGAACTCCCTGTCAGCAAGCGGACTTCCAGCGCATACCATCAAGCTGAAGGTCGGTGTCCCGATTATACTTCTTCGGAACCTATCTCCTCGAAGTTGTGTAACGGGACCCGCCTTAAATTCATCTCGCTCCAAAGCCAAACCACTAATGTTGTTTATCGAGAAGTCCTATAAGTATGTATTTTTACCCTATTCTGTATTCCTTATTCATTATTTTCTTCATCTGCTTCAGTCACAATTTATGACTTAATTCAGTAGAATCACCATTAAGTCAATTATTAAAAGCAGGCTGAAATTTAGCACTTTTTGAAGGTCAGTTTTACAAAAGACAGTCTCCCTCTGTTACTGCACTTTCCCTAGATATGAAATGTAAAGAAGAAAGGGGTAAATGAATGTTATTTTTTAAAAGGTATTTAATAATCGTAGGTATTTTTGGTGATGTATATCGTTCACGCAGACGAAGTCGCGGGCAGCAGCTAGTAGTGATATAAGGATGTGTTCATATAATTAGTTTCCGCTGCGTAAAGCCGGTGGCTGGTGGTAATACTGGTAGTGGTAATGATGGCGGATGTCGCAGCAATCGCAGCTTCCCTGTACGACACGCAGTTCTAGCTCTGAGCGAGTTTTTACGCTGAAATCAGAATTAGTTCTGTTTTGTCCGCGAGTTCGTCCACATATAGGACTATAGGACATATTATTATTGGATATCCGTATGGCCAACGAATTAAATCCTTATTACTGTCCGGGCTAATTTCTCGAATGTTTATCACAAATCACAAATATATTGCTCTCGACACTCGAGTCGGTTTCACTTTACTTTCCATTCAATCGTATTGTGGGAGTGTCGTTTGAATTATCTCACTTATCTGTATTAAGATTCATTTATCAGATCAGAACTAACAAGCCTAACCTGTTTATTTTTCAAAAGTGTACAAGGGACTAAAGCCCATAAATACAGCGGCGCCGGACACAAAGGGCTAAAAAGGAACATGGGTGGTTCTTAGTCAGTAGAAGTCTGACACTCCCTTCTGCTCCACCCAGAGCTGGAGGAGTCTATTGACGATTTCCCACACCAATAAAAAGGGACTAAAGCCGAAGTCGCTTAGGCCTTCATCGCTAAGTTATTGTCTCATTGCCTCTGCTGCCTTCTATTGTTTGTGAATCTCAATGTTTTTTGTATGCATTAATTCACACGAATACCTACTTACTTATTTACTTAACATCACGCCTTTAATACCCGAAGGGTTAGCAGAAGTGTACCTGATAGTACATCCACATTTCGGCAGTTATGTTTAAGGCCAGGTAATAGGGGTCAGCCTATTGCCATCAACCGGACACAAATCCAGAGTCCAGAGCTGCTACTGAGAAATTACAGATTCGCGCTTGCGACCAGTACCTAGAGCTAGACGAACGAAGCAATTTAACTTGTAAAATATTTTAAAAATAAAACTTTGTTGTACCTACCACTTGTACCTATCTATGAAGGAAGAGCAGAGTCTATAGAATGTTTCTTAATTTGTACTTAAATGACCGTTACAACTTAAGAAACGGTTCAAGCAACCATTGACCGGACGCCATATTAAGATTCGGTGCCTGACCTTGACATTCTACACGTAAGTACCACGAGTACCTACCTTCCTACTTACGACATCATGTGACGTAACGGTCAAGTGATCGACCACAATACTGATCCCCTTACTTACTGCATGTGTCAACCTAGATCATTTATTTCTGTTATTTACTATATTATAGTTAGGTGAAAACTTCAGGGTAGCCCATGGGGTGCGAATCATATTTTAATCAACATAAAACCTGACACTGACCTGTAAATTGCAAAAGACGTGAGAAAATTTCAATTTCGCGGACTACCTTAGTACATCCACTCACCCACACACCAATTCCTCCTTTTAAACCTCTTCTGGTCCTGTATTTAAATCAGAAATAACCTGAACTTATAAGTAAGCTAAATTATAGTATAAAACGACGAACAAACTTTAAAGAAGTTCGTTCGTCGTTTCATACTATAATTTCTCATCTCCTTAACGCTGTCAACCGCCAAAGTGCCAAACGCGTGGGCCGTGGCAATGTCTATCTGAAGACTTCAGACTTTGACACACATGTTCCCAAGTCTAGACCGTTCACCTCGTGCCTTCCAACTAAATTAACAATACGGCCTGCTTCCCAGGAGATGATAACTGTACAACATGTCATAAAAACTGCAAAAAATATCCGTAATACGAGCTAATTTAGAAATAATGGAAGTATGTACATACTTATTTTTAGTTTGATTAGCTTCCTCCCAATTTTGCGAATTTATTTTCTAAGTCTTGGCAAGTCTTCAAAAAAGAATTTGCCAACATGGTAAACAGCCTTCAAAATGTCTGCGAATAGCTTGCATGTTTTATTTAGCTCAGTATGTTAGGTACGCTGTAAACCATCCATCACCGTCGAAATAATCATAAAAACAAATGTCCGTTTTAGCAAACAATAAAGATAAGTTATCAGCCGTCAACCATGCAGCAAGGTTGTTGCGTCTGTTTTGTAAACACGATCTCTCACAGACCCCTCATTGTCTAACATTTTCATTGTGCTGCGTACGCGCAGGAAACGTGTGTCCAATGGGCGCCAGTCGCACGCCTCATGCCTCGCGCCTCGAACCGAGCAAAAAACGTACGCAAGTACCTACTAGCAACAATATCAATAAGCACCTTTCTAAATTGCGGCCAACATCTTAACACCTCATCTGAGCAAACAATTGAGAAATTCAATTGAAACAATACCATTATATTAGGACACACATTGCGTTTATTGACCAATTTCAATAGCGAGTATCGGCGTCGTGCCCTAATACTGCTAATACCGAGCACATGTGTTTGCCCAAGTACCGAGTGCTAGTTGTAGACGCACGCCGCAGGTTCCACTGACACAGTTCATGGCATTAGCGTCTCCACGACGTCAGCCATCAGTCAACCGGCTGTACAGTTACGTTGTAACCACGGAGGGATCGAAACTTGATGTACCTAGACCAGCTCCGACACAATGATACCAACAGCTACGCCCTCGCAACTTTCCACTGACGAAATTGGTACTATTTTCTCCGCTGCGCACTCTATTTTTGTGTCCCCTGCTCGATAAACGCTTAAAATCGCTATAATCTACGAAGTGACTGTTCTATTTCGATTTGCTTAGAGTATCGTAAATCGCCTTTCTCCGTCTGTGGCGTGGTCGGTCGGTAGTTGGGTACCGCGGCGGGGGTCACTGTTACACATTAGGAGAGCGCCGCTAATGTAATTAACGCGACCTTTCTATTAACGTCAATTGATCACAATGTGGCGCATTAAGCAGATCTAGTGCTGTTTTAGCATCCTATGTTATTGTGAAACGAGCAGACCGTTAGCACTCGTGACGATGTCGTCAGCGCTCATTACTCCAATTTGCGGGTGATTAGCGACACAAAGGCAGCTGAGCCATCGATTGTTCGACATGTGATCATCTCAAAAGCCGGTATTAATCTCAAACGTTACATAAAGACACTTGAATAATTCAATTTAACGTGGGCACTTGTATTAGCATAAACCGGGCCGTGTGCACCGTGTGCAGACTGTGCAGTAGTCGACTGTAATAGCCTCAGAATACAGAAAGAACCAGAAGCCGCGTTCTACTGTCATTGCAAGGCGCACGCTGAATCCAATACAAAACAAGCGTCCCCCGCCCGCCTCACTTCCCACCCGCGTAATGTGGCAAGCTCAGACATTATTTGCCCGTTTTTGGGGTAACCGTTGAGTGTATTGGAGATATGATATTATTAAATCAAAATTGTCCTTTTCTAAGTAATAATATGTACTTGAAAATCTTAAGAAATAGAGAAGATCTTTAAATAAAAAACGGTTTAGATAATTTAATTTTAACATACATGTGTGTGAGACAGGAAGGGGGGGGGGGCGCTTCCTCTCTCACACACACCACAAATAACAATACCGTTTAATTCTAACAATACCATATACATACATAGATACGGGCAATAACCTTTCTTTTGTAAAGTCGGTTAAAATACTTTTTTAAAGAAGGTATTATTATACTACACCAAATAAAAGCCCTCAGTAGGTATAATAATAAAAAGAAGGGAAAATCAAAACTAGTATATTGGCAACACTAACAAAATGGATGCATTATTATCTATGACAATAACAAACTGAACAATTTATTCAATATTAAAATAAGGTGATTAGTGAATGCGTTACTTAAATGTGATCCCATCCTGTTTATTTTTTAGCCCCGCTGCATTTTTACAGGTGGGAACGACACAAAACGGCATAATTTAATTTAATTGGAGACCGGTAAAACACATTACGCGCTACGACGTTCGAAGAGCAACTGAGCGGCTGCGTGTCAAACTACTCTGTTTAGGAGTAGTTTTTGTCGCTTCAGTAATAGGCGCGCTTACGGCTTCTGGTTCTTTCTGTATTCTGAGGTAATAGCATATACTTGGAGAGCGTCTGCCGGAGTGGCGGACTGGCGGCACCCAATTAACTCGACATTAATACTTTCCCCTAACGCAGGTATTATTCGAGGTTTCATAATGAGACAGAGATCATGTGCGCGGTATACCTATGGCCGCATGGCGCGTACGCGGGAGGGGGTAAGAATAGTGAAAGCATATTTGGTTTATTGCCCTCACGAAAATAGAGATTTTATTATTTTCACTGTTGATTGTTTTTGTTACTTTAATCTTCAAAATGGGCCCATTGTTGAGCGGCTACCATGCGGCTACCGACCTAAAGCGTGTTTAACGTAAGAACTTAATAGGGAAGCCGCACTAATCACGAGAAATCTAATCTAATCGCAATTACGTGTAATATGAACCAAACAACTTTTAATAACATGCAAAATGCTGCTGAAATTACATATAGGTAGAGTTAAAATGTGCGTTATATAAGAGCGGAAGTGAGCCAGCTGTGGTAGCTGGAGCTTATCATCAAGTCTACGGTTTGTGTGTTAACCGCAGACAACTAGGAAACCGCGAAAACGAAATCGTGATATTCTCCTCAAAGATACTGATTTAGAGACCACAATTGTCTAATTACAAATTGTCGGAACACTCTCATATGCTTCTAGATAGACAGAATTACTTTCGATGAAAATAGATGACATTATTTTGAGCGATAACCACGTGTTTAAATGAACCGTTGTTTCTTCTCTGTTGCATTGCACATTACATTCACAATCCAAGCCCACATTTAAGAGTCCATCAAAGAACCTAAAAACACAGTAACACATGTATAAAACCGTAAACAATAATAAAACACAAAAAAGAACATGGCGTCGTAGAATTAAATCATAGCTGAGCTCAATCAAGTGACTTTCGGTTTCATCTCCCTACTCCGATAAAACATCTGTCTTGAGATGAATCACAGAAACGCTTCGTTAGTAAAATCGTCGTTCGTTAACTTGATGAAACTTGATTGGAACACTTGTGAAGATCACCACTTAATAACTTAATAAAGAAGGGTGGGTCAACTTGCAGCTTGTCTTGTAAATTATGGTAGGTAAGTGGAACGAGTTTAGTGAGCAAGTGACTATCAAAATCAGTATAAAGCAACGGCTGGACCATTGCTCTCAGAATACTAAAGAGAATCATCGTGAGGAAACCGGCATGACTTGTAAACATACCTAAAATAAAAATAAAAAACATACCTACCACCTGTCAATTACATTGTGATCTGTGTGACTGTGTCCCATTAGTTATGAATCTTTGTAAATAACTTACGCTTTGCTGCCGCAGTTACCATAGTTCATAAGAATGCGGGTAACGGGTAAGACTCACGCATACCAAGGAAGCATGATAGCATATAAAAAGCGACGTTTAGACTCAGTAGTAACTAGTATAAGTATTATAACACTGCCAATTACGATTTCGATACTCCTGCTGATAAGTCTTCCTAAAATTTGCTTCACATAACACGGTTCTCCTCAGCATTCCAGCATTTATCACTGCGACTTCGAAGGACTTCATGTTAGAGATCATTTGAAGTCGGTAACTCACGCTAATCGTGCATGAGTCATTCCATTGCCTTATTTAAAGCAAAGTTAGAAGCTACAATATGTCTGTAGATCAATTACAGCTATTGGTTTCTTATTATTTTCCTGTGGTTTCTACGTGTATTGTTTACATTGGATTTTGGATTTATCATGTAACTGCCTGTGAGTGTGTGCACCGTTTGAGACATTCTGTTGTCTACTGTTGTCTGGTCATCGTCATCTGTTGTTTCGGAGTTTATGTATTAAGGGCTTAAATATAAAAAAAATAAACCTCCCGCTCTGGGCAGAGCGGTAGTAGTAGGAGAGCCCTAGAAGGGATTTCGGGATTTACTAAAGCGCGGCAGATTAATATACAGGGGGATACCTTGTTCCCGGTTAAGTACCTACACCAAATATGAGCCCCATATTCGGACGCCCGTCAAGGATAAAAGATCAGATTAGTAAAAAAAAATTGATCATCAGACATTCTCGAGCGCGTCAGATTAAGGTAGGGCGAGTTAATTACATGCTAAAAAGTGTATATTCCACTAATCTGACAATTTGAGAGTGACGTAAAGAAATGGGAGGGCTACAAAGATGTAAAAAAAATGTCATCTCGACATTCTCGAGCTTGGCTAAATTTTTTTTTGTTTAAATGAAATAATTCAAGGATAACGAAAAATCTGACGATTTCCACAAGCCGAAGTTAAAAAATTCGTTGATAAAGTTGTAGTCCACTTAACAAAGCAGGTGTAGAGTGCATGAAATGGCCATGAATGCACCTAAGCAATTTCTTCAGAAATGTGTTCAGTATATACACCCACAGGGTAAACATACTAAAAGTCCCCACCACTAGGGGGGGGGGGGCGCCGGGGTGGGGGGAGGGGGTTAAAGTTCCTACTTTTGAGTTTTTTGATATTGATGCTATCAATATCTGCCGCGCTCGAGTATGTTCATGCAACATTATTTTTTTATATATTTGAAAATCTACAGCAGCTCACCCCACCGATGAAAAGGTATAATTATATAACATTTTTTTCTTCTCACCATCTAAGCTTTGCAACCCAATAGGTCTCTATAGCGCTCGAGTAAATCCCCATTTAGCATCGTGGTCTCCCCTACTATAGGGAGTGCCAGACTTCTACTTACTAAAAACCGCCATGTTCCTTCTTAGCCCTTTGTGTCGAGGCAGAGGTATCTCTTTCGAACAACCCGCAGACGGGGGAGATTTCTTCCTAAACTCTTATTCGATAAACTCCATGTCGCAAATACCAATCCCACACAAGGAAAAACTAACAAACCAGAATAATTAGTAATCAGTGGAACACCACATAAATGCTTACAACATAATAAATTACGTGATCATTCGTGTTTGTTGGCGTAACTTCTGAAGGCGCTAACAGCACCGAAACTATCGCCACACACATTTATTTCTTCCTCTCATCTGTCCAAATGCAAAGTGACATAACAAAAAAACATCGTTGAACTGTCCGTGGCCCGGTGCGGGTCACTTTTTCCTTCCGTGACATATGGAGATATCGTCGTTTTAAGGACGCATTCCCGATTGATAAGTCAAATCATTACTTTTTTAAACAAAAGTAATGATTTGACTTATCAATCGGGAATGAGGCGCGCCGTTTTTTTGTTAAAACGGGAATTCAGTTTGACAGAAGCGGCCATATTGGAAAAGTGACCCGGTGCGGGTCGTGGACAGATGAGGGGGCTCTAAAATCACATCAAATTATTGTCATGATTCTAGACATTCTAGACTATTACTGTTCTAAGATAAAAGTGGTAATTCTCTTAATTTATCAAGTCTAGAATCATGAAAAAATATTTTAAATATAAGTAGGTACCTACTACAGGTTATTTACTAGCATGACAGTGTTTTGGATTTTTCAATTTTTATGTGATTTTAGAGTAAAATAAATAAGATGTGGGTGGCGCTAGTTTCCGTGCTGTTAGCGCCTTAAATGCAACGTGGTTTTTAGCTAGCACTTGTATTTTCATTATCGTAGTTATCGAATTCATTACGATAAAGATTATTAGTAGATTGTGTCCTGTCCTGCAGATCTTGAATGAGGGTCGCTATGTATGTACAGTGTCATAACAATGTTAAAAAAGTAATTTAAAGTTAGGTGCCTGAATATTTATCTGTTTTGTTGACTCTACACTGTACAAGAACAATTCTAACTCGAGAAAAAGAAGGTTTATAGATAGAACTGACAAGGTATATCTACATTTTCAGTAGAAAGATGTCCTCTACAGGCTTTTGCGAATAACGCCGCATGGACCATCCATCAACGTTATTACTGTTGATGGATGTAGATTTATCACTCTCTTATGTCACATGCGATTCGTCCTTCCTCATCCTATCTTCAATAAATCTCACTAAAAACTCAATCGTCAGTACCTACACTTACTTAATTTTTGCCTGCTCCCAGTAGGTGGTCACGCTAATTGTGCTGGGCACCCCATATGCTCGCTGGTATCGGTATTATCACACGGATACCGGTACCGGTACCAGTAAGTTTTTCTCGCAACTGTCAAGGTCACCGTGCTCACGTAGGTAGCGGTCTTACCTTACGGAGCCGCTGCCAAAAACGTCTTGCTCTTTGATTTTTCTGTAGAAACCAGATTTCTGTTAAAGGTCAACTTGATACGTTTAAGTGCAAAAGTAATAAAACACACCAAAGTAAATTGAAGCACGTTTCGATCGAACATGTTTACTTATCGTTACCTATTTATAAATTAAACGGTCTTTATCACACCGTTTGAAGAAAAACTTTTTATTATTTTCTAAAATAATAACATCACCCCTGTAATCACGAAAGGTTACGCAGAGGTGTAGGTACCTCATAGAACACCCACAATTCACCAGTTATGTTTTGATCCCGTGTACCATCAACCGGGCACAAATCCAGACTCCGTGGTTGCTACTGACAAATTCCTAATGGAAAAATCCAACAACACTTTGTCCGACTCGGCAATCAAACCCAGGACCTCATGCTTAGCAGCCGTGCGCGCGACCAACGAGTTATGGAGGAAAATATATATAAACATCCGAATTGAGAACCTCCTTCTTTTTTTAGAAGTCGGTTAAAAATGAAAAGTACTGGGCCAAACCATGCTAAATTTTATGGGACCAAATGGCAACTATTCCGCATCAAACAAAAAAAGAATCACGTAAATCGGATCATTAATCTCGGCGTAATCGGTGTAAGTACTTACTTAATATAGAAGATAAAAAAAATAGAAAAAAAAAACATACGGTCAATCGAATTGAGAACCTCCTCCTTTTAGGAAGTCGGTTAAAAAGCAGGAAATTCAACAAACTACTTACATTAAAAATGGCCGACAAGCATGAAACCTTATTACGAAAGTGTCAACCACCTCGGTAACAAGGTTAGAAGTTTATTGTGTCCATATTAAATAAAATCGAACAGTCCTCCGTCCCTGAGCGCATTACAACAATAGCCAACAGTACCAGCGGAGCAGCGGTAACAGACCCGACATCACAATTAACGGAAAGGAAAAACCTAGTTGTTCCACATTAAAAACCGGTACCAATGCATATATTGTTCAGCCCGAAGGTTCATTATATCGAGAGCGGCGACTGGCCGTGTGACAGTGCCCTTAATTCGAGGATAGATTACCAGTGTAGATTTCAATGACGGCCGTTGATCTAAATTTTGTGATAGAAATAAAACTTAGTAAGAAAAGGCAAGCAACGGAAGGGGTTTTAACGAGACTTGTTTTGATAGTTTCGTTTTTCTTTTATACTCTTTTCTTTTAACTTTTACATGGCAAGAAAGGAGGTTTCTGATGAGATGACGAGAAATGCAGAAGTATGGAAGAAAAAGGGATGCTGCGCCTACACCAAATGAATTGGGATATAGGCAAGAGAATGGTGACTTTCTTTCAACTTGTCGAAGAACTGGTGGCTTACCATGACGCCTTAAGAGGAAACGCGAGTGGTCTTTTCTCCATACAAACGCTCTCGCCTGTTTTCTTTTTGGTTAATGATCCTAGAGCAATGGTTTTTTACAGAATAATAAATATTAACTATTTCTATGCCCCTATGTTTTCCCTTTTGGTGATAAATTATTTATAAGTACTAGAACCCTCAAAAAATGCTCAAAATTGCTTGTTTAGTTCGCTGTTAACAGAGTCCTAGTGTACAAATTTGACAACTATTAACGAAAAAAGAAAAACATAGCGGCGTAGTATATAACCTCCTTATTCATTGTCTAAAATATCTTTTAAATTGGTTCAATATTGGAGGAGGAAATAGGCGAGAGCCAAACCTCGAATTCTAACTTTTTTCTACAGTTGTCCTTATCGCACGAATTTGAGGGCAGGAGGACGGAGAGAGACAGCGATAGTAGAAAGAGACAGCACTCGCATTTCCTCTTAAGGCGCAGTTAACGGGGGAACCGTAAAAACGACCTGTTTTTCGTCGCAGAGTTAGCCGTATTGCTACTTATTACAATTCCAAAAAAAATACAGTGTATAGTCAAATGTATAGGTAAAAGACTTAGGTATGCAAAAATATTTTCTAAAAGTAATCAAGAACCTCGAAAAAAAAAATCACAAAATCACAAAAAAATCACACGAAAAAACTTTTTCGTCTCGAAATGCTCAATATTTTGAGTGACAACTGTTATTTATTTTTTTACTATCAGAAAGGAAATTTAACCAACTAAAGACATATATAAAAATATTTTAACATTACAGCGTATTTTTTTTTTAAATAAATTAAATCTGCGAACTATCGTTCATTTTGGCAGTCACGAGCATCAAACGCATCGCCATTTTCAACCTTATTTGTTTAGGCGATGAGTTAAACGCGCGCTCAAGGTCGCGGGCAGCTAATGTCGCCTTAAAGCTGGATTGTCTTAATCTAGTTCCAGTGTGCAGTGTTATAAAGAAATGGTGCTAGACCCAAACCAAAGGTTTATTTGTTAAACTAATATGCCCCACGTCTTATTGTTTTGTGTTTGTGTTATTGTTGGTCAAAAACACGATTCACAAACACAGGGACTAAGGACAGCCCTTCCGTTTTGTTCTTACTTTAAGAGCCGAACTTTCTTTTTTTATCATTAGTTGATTCCCTAGGGATACCGGATACTTTGCGGCGAGCCACGAGGGAACCAGATGTTGAGTTGTTCAACAAGTTTTTTTTATTATCCTGGGTATTGTACTGCCTGCAACGCGTAGACCGATTAAAGATGATCTATTTGTACTTAGGTTGGATTTCATAAATAAAACTAAACCGATCAATTTGATTTGTGAAATTCGATCATTTACACTGATCATTTCCAGAAGCTGTCAGTGTGTCCAATCTTGAACCAGAACATAGTTAAATGTGGCTTTCAAATGATAGCCAGGACCTGATCGTAGGGGCTTAAACATTTTAGCAGGCGCAAATTTTGCCACGTTTTTTGCAGTTTGCCGGTCAGCATCAGGTTGTAGAACTATAAATCATCAAGTCACATCCTAATGCGCTTTGGTGTATGCGACTACACCAAAGAAACAGCCAACTTACGACATAAAATAAAAGATGCATATTAAAATAAGGCCTCAAGTTAATCAAAGTTTCCCCAATAAGTTTTATCTCTCAATTAATAAATGTCTTTGCTATTAGCAGTGACCAGGAAGCCGCAAACAATCGTATAATATAATCGAAATTTTCTATTATCTAATAGTTAGAGGTCAGTTTCATAAACTGATTTCACGGCAACGGTTAACGTCGTATTAACCGACTTCCTATTGGACAGATAGTTAACAAAGTGTCATTGGCTGCTGACCGAGTTGAAATACAAAGATCGGAATAGATATGGGTTATTTGTTTAAAAATGTCGTGAGGAATGTTTTGAATATGAATGTGGATGGCATAAGCGTATAGGAATACCTACCAAAGAAACGATGGATGGACTGTGCTAAGAATGATATGGTAAGAAAGAAGTTGTCTAATGAAATAACGAGTAAGTAATAGAGATAGCAGTATGGAAGACGACACGCGGCGCCGACCCCAAATGAATTGGGATAAGGGCTGCACTAAAATGATTGAATGTCTCAACTTTAATGAGGTCAGTAACTCAGTAAGTAACTAAGTTCCAACCTATTCTCAAATGGAACAGAACTACAGACTACATCGCACATATAATATAACTATCAAGCTAAATGTAAAATATTTCCAATCAACCTTGAAGATAAAGCTTAAGAGGAAACGCGAGTGGTATTTCTCCATACAAACGCTCTCGCCTGTTTTCTTTTTGGTTAATGACCCTAGAGCAATGGTTTTTTACAGAATAATAAATATTAACTATTTCTATGCCCCTATGTTTTCCTTTTTGGTGATAAATTATTTTTATAAGCACTAGAACCCTCAAAAAATGCTCAAAATTGCTTGTTTAGATCGCTGTTAACAGAGTTCTAGTGTACAAATTTGACAACTATTAACGAAAAAAGAAAAAAATAGCGGCGTAGTATATAACCTCCTTATTCATTGTCTAAAATATCTTTTAAATTGGTTCAATATTGGAGGAGGAAATAGGCGAGAGCCAAACCTCGAATTCTAACTTTTTTCTATAGTTGTCCTTATCGCACGAATTTGAGGGCAGGAGGACGGAGAGAGACAGCGATAGTAGAAAGAGACAGCACTCGCATTTCCTCTTAAGCAATAAAGTTCAAAATCTATTTTAAAGAAATTTGACAGATTTATAGTAGCTTGTTGTGCTGGCGTCTGTACCGAGTGCTGAAGCTAAATTAAAAAAAATAAACTAGCGACCTTTCACAATTAGAATTATATCAATAACTGAGTTCACCTTACATATTTTTTATCGATATTGGTCCGTGCCTATTGTGTATTGTGTGACTATATAATTGGCATCATTAACTTGTCCTGTTTTTCAATCAAAAGGAATAACAGACGTCGTAAGTTTTTTGTGTCGCAACTCAAAATACGTATTAAAGATTATTTAAAAAATAATAGGTAATTCGCGTTTCTAGAAAAAGGAAATCATTCATTGTTGTGCTATTTTATTTAATATTGTGCTAAGAATGTCTATGTCAACAAGCACTCATGATCTACCTCACCTTAGTCCAACTACGTTGGGGCGGCTTCCAGTCTAAACTGACTGACTGTCAAAGATCTCGTATGACAGCCGGTTCCTAAAGCTTAACGTAGTCTCCGGGACACGGGGAGCGTGAAGTCTGAGTCAATAAGCCGAAAAATTGTAGGTACCTATATGGAACAAAACAACCCACAACCCGGTAATACCCACTATCCCCCACTTAAGAGCTTTCAATCTATAAGGGGAAGCCTTTATATGCTCCAACGTTTTATATTTCCGTCTCGTGTTTCCCAAATATCTTCGAGAATGATTTAGAGAATCAGGTCAGTATGTAACATTTCTCGCGTTGGTACCAGAGTCCCACATAGGTACTTACTGGTAGCAACTTTGTTAGACATATCTGCATCACCGATCTTTTGATAAGATAGGTAGAGGTGATATAGTTTATAATATTATTATGTTCAAATAAGTAGTGAATTGTAGTTATATTCCATTCCATTGCAGTCGTTTTACACGTGCAGCCTGTGGACTAAGTATACCCAGCGGGCATACAGCGACCTGCGCGTACAGTACAATAACGCATTCAGGGTGCTTTTGGGGCTGCCATGGCGATGTAGCGCGTCAGGGATGTTCGTGGATGCATGCGTCGACGGGTTCGCCGCGATCATGCGGAAGCGATGCGCTTCCATGATGGCGCGCTTGCGCTCCTCCTCCAATGGCATCCTGAATGTGTTTTCAGACCGATGGGACTCGCCCCTTATAAGTAAGTGGATAAGTGTTCAGATACACTTATCCAAATAATGATGCAGTGTTGTTCATTATTGTATATTTAATTTAATACTAACATTAGGCTAAGTTATTTTATAATTACTAACAAAATATGGAATTTATTCTGAAATAAAATATTTGAATTTGAATTTGAATTGCAGTCTACATCTTTGCGGTCTTAAATTAGGATTAGGTCTATAAACTGAACCGATCACAGTCAACCACTATTCCAACTTGCACAGTGTCCTCGCGAAAATGTCGTAACTCGTAACAATACATTTATTTTAACAATTTTCTAACAACGCACTCGACACGTTTGCCCAGAAAACAGCAGTGACCTTATGTCCAAAAAAATTGTAAAACAAAATTTTAATTTTACTTCGACAAGGCTGTTTTTTGCCCTCTAGACTAAGTTCCCTCTATAAACGAAACGGTCGTGTTCTTTACCTAAACTTTACGCCTGTTATCAAGAAGGGTTAGGCAGACGTGTACACAATTATAGTAAACCCACATTTCGCCAGTTTAGTAAATTTTCCTCACGTTATATTGAAGAAGTAGCTAAACCTTTAACCTAGCAAACATCACTTATACGAATGAGAATGTTTCTGAGATGAAATTAGCATAGAGACAAGTGCTGCGCACGCGTCGCTCTTGTTGAGAACATGGCGTCATATGACGTCACGATAAAGTACACAATGTGCTATTGAAAATAATTGTATGAACGATGAGACAAGCTCACTCACTTGACGTGTTTATGTTATCTGTACCTCTCTGTCTATGGTTATCTTAACTGTGAAATAGAGGAAAGTTTCCCACATCTTCAGAGATTAAGAATGTGTAAGTTGAGTTGTGTAAGATGAGTTAGGAGTGACAATTAAATGTATATACTTTTTTACTTAAAATGTAACTTATTTGTTTCAGGTAAGTACCTACAAGAAATCTTCGAAATAATTTAACTCTTCCCGAAAATCTGACTCAGGTGATGTAAGTTACACAAGAAATCTTCGAGAACGTTTAGGTAAGTCATTATGGAAGTTGTCTACATTTGCTTACTGATGAAAAGCTATGAACTCTATTGAATTTTGTCATTATTTTCATTAAAGATTAATGGAATAGCTAGGTAACTCTATAAACCAAGAACGCCACAGGAAGTTCTCTAATACAGCTAAGACCACGGTTTCCTTTGCTAGAGAAGATTTCCAAATAACACGCGTGGGTAATACTAATTATAATTTTAAATTATACTCATTAATTCATCAATATTACACGCATATCCGTAGTCCTAAACTAGTCAGGAAGCTCGTGTGTCATATTATGAAATATTAATTGAATTTAAATGAGCAGGAGCCTACCGACAGTACCGACGTCTTCTACAACAGTATTAAGTATTTTAATAAAGTACAGTCAGTAGTGAGAGCAGTAGCGGCCCAGTGTCGGCGGCCCCGACTTACGAACTGTAAGTCGTGGGTTCGAACAGAACCCAGGCAGGTGCATTACTTTGTGTAATTTATTTCATCACCGCTGCTCTCAAAACGGTAAAGGAAAACATCGCGTGGAAACGGGCATGTCTAAGGCCCAGATTCAGAGACCACACTTTGACTTTACTTTGATGGAAAGATCTACTTCAAGCTGTTCTTTACTTAGTAAAGGCGAAGTACTCCATAATCATGACTTTGGCCTCAAAGTAAACTTTGCATTAGTAGGTATGCGTTTAAATAATGTACCTAGTCCTTCGTGTTAAACTAATTTCCTACAAAAGAAAAGTGTAGTAAAGTCAAAGTGTGGTCTCTGAATCTGGGCCTTAGAACCAAAAAAATTGTGACATCTGCCAACCCGCACTGAGCCCGCGTGGTGGGTTTTAAATAGCCCATCCCTCTCCTAGAGAAGAGGCCTGAGTTTCTGCAGTGGGAACATTACAGGCTGATGATAACATATTTTAAACCACAGATGACAGAAACAACAGGAGATATGCCCTTTAGCCGAAAATGTATGGGGACCTGTGTCGTCAGTTCACACACGCAGAGCAGTAAAAACAATAGATATACGCATTCGCAAACACATCCGCATTTCTTAAAACATTACGTACTACACAATCAATTATAAACCTTATCCCTTCAGTCACAGCGTGTATTTACCATGCACCGTACAATTCACATAGTACATTTTGTTTTACGTAGGCACTAGTGATTGACTAAATCAAAAAGTTATCGATTCTTCTATTTATTCTTTTACTAAAGCTATAATGGGGTAGGTACTGAAAATAAAATAAATAAAAAACGATAAAATACACTTAAATTTTTCATACAATACTTTTTTTACATTTTATCGGTTATTTAATGCCCGAATGCTGAAGTTCCTAGTTACCTATATTCCCATTAGCTACTGATTTAATAAAAGATAACTCGAGTAATCAATGAATATAACCTATTTATTCAGTCAATAGTAAGCAATAAAAAGTACCTACATTCTATTTTCAGTATTGTTTACAATAATAAGAAAGCGTAATAATACAAGCGTTGTTATTTGTATCTAAATTAACTTTTGTTTTTTGTAAATTTATATTTTACTAGCTGATACCCGCAGTTTTTTCCGCGTGGATGTCGATTATCGCGACTAAAAGTAATCTTATAATCTCCCACTTTCAAGACTTTTTCTATTTTGGAGGTTGGGAAATCATCAAATGACTCCTCCCGCTCTGGGCAGAACGTTAGGGAGTGTAAGACTTCTACTGACTAAAAACCACCCATGTTCCTTGTTAGCCCTTTGTGCTGAGGCCGCGGTATTTCTTTCAACCCCTTACAACCTTTTTTAGCACTAAAAAGTAGGCTATATCCATTTTCAGGCTATAATTATTATATGTGTACCAAATTTCATTTAAATCGGTTCAGTAGTTTTGGCGTGAAAGCTCGACAGACAGACAGACTTTCGCATAATATCTAATATTAGTAAGGATAATAGAAAGGATTAGTCAATACATAATTATTTTAAGTAGTAGTAAAGAATATTAAGTCAATACATAATTATTTTAAGTAGTAGTAAAGAATATTGGTTTTTCTTATCTACATTTACGACAACTCTCAGTAATGCCATAAAATACGCAGTTCCTTACACTATAGTAACAAATTGTGTCTACAATAATTAATTGTATCATGCATAGTCGTACTAAGCAGGATCATCGTATAAAATATCGACAACCACAAACATCACATCTCTAGCTCTCAAAAACTGACAGCTGCCGCTTTTCGAAAATATGGTGTGAGTGAGAGCATCAGTAAAACACCTATCCATTGCGCTATTAGATCAGCCGATTCACTGGTCGATTTGTACTAAGCAAGCAATGGTTTTTGTTCCTATTGAAAACAATTGATTTGGTTTTTCATCATGTTTCTCGTACCACGAAGTAATGTTTTAATGAATTTAATATGAAATACATTGTTTTTGTAGTACTTACGTGTGAAATGAGATACCATCTTTCGTGTAATTCACAATACAGCTATTATTTTTACAAACATTCACTGAATAACGCGGCATTTTGTAAAAAATCACGAGCAGTGAAGACGTCGCAAGTTGACATTCGACTTATTATTGAAAGTGGCATAAGGCCCCGTCGTGGCCACATGAGTTCGCATGTACCACGCCTCCTTGGCATATCTCCTGTTGTTTCTGTCATCTGTGTTTTAAACCAACATATTTTCCCAATCAACCTTTAACCTAATGATTTAGCGATAAAGTTGAAAATCTATTAAAGAAACTTGACAGGTAGTAGTAGGTAAAAATAAAAATAAAATAAAATAGCCTTTATTGCTGTTATCTTACTTACAATATTAATACATAGATGCTTATTTTCTAAAACTAAATTGATTTAATCCTAATTCTAACTTGTACTTGAAGCATCGGCAACTGGATGTTTGAATGGAACAGCTTGTCTGCCGACAAAGGCCTCCTCTAAAGATTTCCACGCATGTCTGTCTCTTGCTAAACGGGTCCACACAGGACCTGCTATAGTAGTAGGACTTCGTATTAAATAGTAGTGTGAGAAAGAGAAGGACCCTATTAAAATACTGATTGCTATAACAGTTGATTTTAGACCCCCACTCCCCCAGTTCTGTATCAAGTAGGTACGCATGTAAGAGCTTCATTTTGTAACATAGGTAATGGCCAAAAATCAGACCACCTTATTTCGTTATTTCAGAAAGTAAAGCAATATTTATGAATGTATCCCTTCACGGAGCGTCGAGTGGCGAAACGAATACTCGCCGCCCTTGAGTCGGGGATAAAAATAAAATAAGTAAACTGAACAATTTGGACTTTCACGTTGCATTTATTTTATTAAATGCATCTCAGTTCCTTGGTCGCGTTGCCACCTTTTGAAACAAAGTCGAGTCCATTTGTAATACATTGTATGTAACGTTATGTTAATTAATAATGAGATATAATTAAACGAGCCACAGTTTTTTTAAGTGGCCACAGGATCAAACTTCTAATTTCATAACTAAGCCACGGGAAAATTATATAGCCTCTAATATACTAATTCGTCTTCTTTACAACGCCCACTAAATAAACTATAGAAAGCATCAAGTGACGATCAACATTTATATTAACTTGTCCTTGTTATTTATAAATAGGCACCTAATTTACTAACTCAGCCACGGAATTTATATCTCACCACCATTTTACATTTTACAGCTTCAACACAAGGCCCTCAAAAAAATATAAATGAAGCGACCGTAGTCAACATCATTTATTATAACTTCGCATGTAAAATAATACATCACATTCTTTTATCGTGAAAATAGCAACAGAAAGATTTGGCGCGAGCGCGCGAGACGACAGCGACCGGCCATTTGCACCAATCAGAGAGCGCCATGAAATGACAACTTTTGATACACTTTAGATTATTATATTTACGTTAAAAATACCTATTAGTTACAGAAATGTTTTTACCATTGTCTACAGTCTAATTGACTAGTCACAGGCAGATTGTATGATTCGTTATTGTAAACTTAGGGAAATAGGTTAGGTTAGGTTAAAACTGTGACCAAACGCGCGCGAGCCGAGCGAGCGAAGCGAGCGGTGCCGCGGCAGCGGCCGGCGAGCGCTACTTCCGAGTTGCTTGCAGAAATGTTTTCACAATTTATTGTCTAGTTTTTCGATAAAAATGAAGTTCTGAAGCGATTCTGTCGATGACTTTTGTAGCACAACATGTAAATAAAATCGATCTTTAGGACATTCGATACTCTGAACTTCAATATTTAGGTCATTAAGTACTCTGAACTTCTATATTTAAGCCTATTCGATGACACGACAGGAGTTTATACATACTATTAGTGGCTATAATATAATATTTGATGACAATTTTAATTAAATTTTGATGCTCAGTTAATGTGGCATGAGTTATAATTTAAACGTACTGAGTTAATAAATTAGAAGCTAATTGAATATTTTTTTGATGCCATATATTAATATTTTAGAAGTTTACTGTTTGAATCCATGTTACAAATTTAGATGCTAAAAAATAATCACGATGCTGAGTTGTATTTAGAGTGGCTTTAAAAAAGATAACTTGTGGCTAAGATAGTATTATTTAGATGCTCGTTAATTGTGGCTGACTTAGTAATTTAGAAGGCAAGTCAGATTTTTAGATGCAAATATTGCTATTAAAAAGAAGCCGGTTTAATTAGCACCCATTAATAATTATGGTTTCCGACAAAATAATAATTATTACGTTCGCACTTAATTTGTTATGATTGAAACAAGGCCTTGATTACGCAGTCAATTTTTAAATTAATTCCCTCGGTATAAATCGAATTCAATCAATATCTCAAAGATTATCGAACCATTTTTGGATAGGTAGGTAGGTAGGTACTTACGCACTACAACGAACTGTGGGTCGTGCTCGTGGAGCTTTCGGGACAAGGACCGCGTGATTGAATGTATAAAAAACTTTTTTGCAAAAAGAACAACCGACTTCAAAAACACCATTTGTTTTGTGTTTGTTTTGTTGCAAACGACATTTGTTTGTTTGATTTGGTTTTTTTGCCACCGACTTCAGAAGCTGATTTTTCTTCTGAAGTTTATTTTTTACTTTTTACTTTTCATTTTTAGTTGAAATAAGCATCAGATTATGCACGAAACACGTAATAAGTGCCTATGAAATTTCTGGGATTCCATCACCAGGTCCTGGTTTCCATATCATGGCACCACTCTTGAAATATCTCCGTTCCAATAAAAAAAAGAATCATCTAAATTGGTTCATAAACGAAGAAGTTATTCGCGAACACACAAACGAAAAATTTTCATAAAAAAAAATGTTCATAAAATGCAAAGTACTGGTCCAAACCCTGCTAAATTTTTATGGGACCAAATAGCAACTATTCCGCATCAAACTAAAAAGAATCACGTAAATCGGATCATAAATCGCAGCGTAATCGGTGTAGATACATAGAAAAAAAAAACGTACCAATCGAATTGAGAACCTCCCTTTTTGGGAAGTCGGTTAGACGCAGTTAACGGGGGAACCGTAAAAACGACCTGTTTTTCGTCGCAGAGTTAGCCGTATTGCTACTTATTACAATTCCAAAAAAAAATACAGTGTATAGTCAAATGTATAGGTAAAAGACTTATGCAAAAATATTTTCTAAAAGTAATCAAGAACCTCGAAAAAAAAAATCACAAAATCACAAAAAAATCACACGAAAAAGCTTTTTCGCCTCGAAATGCTCAATATTTTGAGTGACAACTGTTATTTATTTTTTTACTATCAGAAAGGAAATTTAACCAACTAAAGACATATGTAAAAATATTTTAACATTACAGCGTATTTTTTTTTTAATAAATTAAATCTGCGAACTATCGTTCATTTTGGCAGTCACGAGCATCAAACGCATCGCCATTTTCAACCTTATTTGTTTAGGCGATGAGTTAAACGCGCGCTCAAGGTCCCGAACGAAAGCCTCACTGGGGTTACCATAACGTCGTAAAGCAGGATTGAATTAATCTCATTCCGGGAAAGCAACCGAGCTATACTGGGTGAGGAGCACCATCTCTTTTCTACACTGGAATAAGATTCAAGCAATCCTACTTTAAAGCGTCAAGGTAAGCCACCAGATCCATCATTGTACGGAAAGCTCAATCAAAACGAGCTCAGCATAGCAGCAGCAAAAGCATAGCTTGATGTGTCGTGGTATACAAAAAATTTAGTTCAAAAATCTAAAACCCGACTACTAACAAAATCGCGGTCTTAAAAGTAGAAAACAAGAAAATCATTATTGGCTGATATTCTTCGTAGTCGTATGCCACTGATACCTGATGCTCCTTCATGGCGTTCTTATTGATACAGAAGTAAGCAAGGTGGCATGCGACTACGAAGAATATCAGGCGTTTGTAGGCCATTCCTTTTAGAAAGAGTCCAAGCTCATAGTTGTCTTAATTCTTATAAAATCATTAATTACACATAAGTTACTCAAGTTCATCCATGTCCAAAGTAAGTTATCAGACATGTTCATCGTGAGAATCATATGAACTTATCTGTTCTCTAATAATAATAAAGATACACTAATAAAGTATTGGTAAATCGACACATCAATGCAGCTGTTGATCGATTCTTTCGGACTGATACCGATATCAAAACCGCAACATGGTAGATACTTGTGTAACTTTAAATGTGTTCGCTATTAATTTTCGCGAATTCTGGTTTTGGTGAAGTATAGACATACCTACTCTAGATGCTCTGTGGGGTCACCATGAGGTCTTAAAGCTGGTTGGTTTTAATGTCATTTCTTTGTCCTTTGTGCTTTGAGCTAAGCATGGTGTCTAGCGTGATCTATTTTCTACACAGATTAATGTTAAAACAACCTGGTCATAAGCTACAACAACCGAGTTTTACATCAGTTTTCGAAGAACCTTAACCCAAAAAATAAAAACGTCGCTCTCAATATCAAATAGGTACCATTTTATTTTAGTTTCAAAACGGACTCACAAATAAAATTAAATAGATAGCATCTCCTCACTAATTGCGCGCCTTTCAATGCATTTTATTTTGTATGTATTAGCCAATGTAGTGCCGTTATCACTAAGATACCTGTCAATTATATTTAATCCAGAAATTCGTACCGAGAATTTTCATGATCATATCGTTGTATCGATTTCAAATCGACCTTCGATTCGATCGAATTTTCGAGTTGTGAAACCGTATATGGAAGGTTGCTCGACACTGTGACCACAGTTTTCGATGAATGGAGAAATAACATTACATTTGCCGGCCACGATAATTACTACTAAAGAAACACGTGAGTTGTGAAAGAAACGGTGACGTGTAATTGCGGGCATTGAATCATAAAACTGAGTTTTAAATGTAAGAAAATAGTGGAGATGACGTGGCCGTATCTTAATGGGATACTTTGACTTGGAACGTTGCCGCTAATCGGCCTCTGTCAGCCCAGTTTGCAGAATTCTTTGGGCTTCATTGACTCGGCACTTTTCTGGTGGTTGCCACTGTTGATTCTGGTTTTCAGGCAGGAGCTATAGTGGTTTAGAAATAGTGTAACGGGCTTGACCCAAAATAAACACTCCAAAGAAGATTGGCACAGAACAGACTCATATAGGATGACAACTGACTGCCGCGGCGTTGTCTGCGCAATCCATCTCTTATCGTCCTAAAACGAGCGTATCAACTAGTGACCTATTTCTCTATGATAATATTTTTCTACTACCTACGTACAAGCTTATCTTTATTTCATTTCATGATTTACAATGATTTTTGAAATATTGATGAGCAACGATGTGGAATAGTAAACGGATACTATTAGAGAATCTTATTTATGCGATAGAGATTACAAGAAAAGAGATAGCGTTAGACACGTTGTATAGCTCTGTCACTTTCCCCCATTATTAAAGACAAGACTGCTTTAAGATGTCATGGTAACCCCCCACTAGTCATTGAAACAAATAATATTCGTATTTTGATCTAGCTAGTTTCAATTTTCGGACAAATAGACTCATATAACTTGAAGGTTCCGGTTTCTCTAAATTGCAGGAGAATTATTTAAACTAACAAAAATGGCCGAGCAGTTTAGGCGTAAAACAGGGACAACAAGACAAAACAATGGCGATTATTTTGAATGGTTGACTTATTAATTATCTATAATACATATTATTATGTAAACAAGCTTATTCTTGGCGCGCGCCTGTCTTATGTAAATAAACAGTTTAATATAACAATTGTTCGCTGAACTAACAATATTTGTAATTATCGACAAAATATTATTGGATGTGTGGGAGCAGTTCAATTAGTAATTGTCATCCACCACCTTATACATAATAATATATTAGATGGACAGCCCGTTAGCGTTAATTAGCGTTCAGTACGTCGAACCAAAGATATCACAGCAAAAAAAAAAGTGAATAAAGTGATTTTATTTTGACCTCATGATGAGTAACCAAAATTTTTATAGTATCTAACTAATGCGTTTTACTTTGTCCTTATTAAATAGACTGAATGATTTCAAAAAGTTTGTCCATCTATTTTAATAGGACCTTATATTTTAGCAGTACTTTAGTGTTATTTCTGAGTAGTAAAGAGATGAATCTATATCGGACCTCTAGCTCTGTCTACCTCTCCCCATAACCCACCTCTGTTCGCGATAAAAACAGCAATTATTTTCTGTCGTACAATTTATATTACCGTATTTACTTTATATTATTTGACTTACATGTTTGTATAAAAGTAATAAATGTTAAGTATATGAACATTTTAGCAGTTTACAAATAGTTAAAATTCATTTAATAATAACTGTATCATCATCATCATCTCATACTTCGTCGTCGGGGTGTTTCGAGGTCGGAGCGTAGACCTGTATAACCTTCAGCGGATATCTTGACGATATTCTGAGTATAAGGTACGCCACCCTGGTCGACACACTCTCGATTTTCACGACGTTGTTCACAAGGGACTTGTGGACGATAAACCCAACACCACCCTGGGACTGCCGGTCCCCCTCTCGGAAATAGAGCAAGTTGCCGGATTTCAGGATTATCTGACAATACTCCATCGCAACCTGCTCAATAGGGGATCGGACTGGGTCAAAATTTTCGAAAAATATTGAATACGTGTTTTTTGTAAATGACGAAGATAAAACGCGTCAAAGATCTTGGAGGCTTGTTTGGGGCTTGAAACGTCACTTGTGTCGTCAAAATGTACTATCATATGACGTCACACGAGTTTTCGAAGCACTGTATCGTCTTCATTTTAAGTTTACGTGAAAAAATAAATACGTGTCCAATATTTTTTGGAAATCTATCTGACGGACTAATTAGTTTTTTTTTGTCCGATCCCCTATTCCTCTTCGAGCTCCGTTATTTTCTCGTCAGTCCGGAGTGTGCGCGTGTTATAGGTTGCCAGGTCAAGTCGTCGTTTGGGGTAGCCGGATCTCATTCGCATGGCAGGCGGGTTGGCGATCGCAGTACGGTCGATGTAAAAAGCACAGAGAACGCTGCTGCCCATTCTCTGGTAAGTCCCTTAGTCGCCTCTTACGACACCCACGGGAAGATATGAGATGGTGCTATTCTTATATAGCGTCCGACACCATACGGAACCCCGGAATAACTGTATAAATTAAAATACTAATAAATCTATAAGATCGTTTCGAAATTCTCCGCATAGGTATTATTCAATCATAGCGTGTGGGAAAATGGGCTAGTTGGCGATATTTATGTAAAGTCTTATTAACTAGCATTTAGTAGCAATGAACATTCTGTTATAGTAACGTTTGTTCTCATTCATGACTAAGACAGGGCTGCTTGCTATAGAAAAATGCACACTATTTGTCAAAAAGATATACTTAGGTAGTGCAGCTTGGGTCTCAAGACTGGGGGTAATTCTCAGAACTAAACTCGCCATCTTGTTATTTAATGCATTTCCACAAAAAAAATAACAGCTGATACCACTAACAACGCCAATTTGACAAACTTTATCATACGACATAAAATCTATGCTATGCTACACTATTAAGTAGTTCTATTTGCTGCTGTTAAAACGATTCGCTGGCTTCTGGTAGATAAGACAAGACCATGAGTTCTATGACGTCTTTCCTGCAGCTCTTGTGCAGGACATGACGTCATCACCCACGCTGTGACATTGACCCACACTCGGCTACACATGTGGCCCCACTTTTTTCTGACAGCGCATCCGGACCAAGTGTTGAGTCTGAATATGATTTGAATTTATTAATTACAACTGGGTGTAGAAATGCATTGTAGTTTAATTTATAAAGAGTAACGGGACTTTGGTATTTAATTATTCTATTTAGATAATTAAGTAAACAGTCTTACAATATTCTCTTGTAAGAATCATTTAGTAAGCGCAATCAGTATAGTTCTTTTTATCATTTGTCTGTAGTCAAACTTTCTATACACAAACAAAATACATGAAAACTTCCACAAACTACAAATTAAGTAACGTTTCCTCCTCTACAAATTGCTACTTTTAAACCTAACAACAATTTGATGGGCTATACACCAACATAGCATTATTGCAGATACATAGCATCATATCGCGAAAACCATAGGTTCCTTGCATCACACAGCATGACAATGTGTTACATAATTAACGTCACAGTCTATGTGCTTCCAGTGGGACATTACAAAACTGCATGTTGGCTGTATGATATCACAAATAAACGATATAGTGACAGACTGGATGTACTGGATGGCTGATTCCGGTAGCGGTCTGTTCCACTCCGATGCTCCGGCAGCTCATGAAGCTAAAAGCAAAGAGTAGATAACTCAGTGGAATGCTAAGGCAAGAGGCAGTGAATAGTGAAACTAATTTTGGGATTGTGTAAACACAATCCTTCCATCACTCAATCATCCGATAAGTTGTAGCTGTTTCATGCCTGCTGATGAACAGCATCAATATTTCAAATATTTGCATGCCAAAATGGTAGATTGTACAAGGATTCTGTAAATACCTAAATTCTTAGCAAATAAACGAGTATTCTGTTCTATTCTAAAACGTTTATCGTCAGATTCTACTGTTGAACCTTACAAGAGCAGTTAAAACCACAAGTCTCATGTCTTTATCACTTCAGTGGTTCGTTTATTAATCACTTATAGTGAACACTCCATGTTTAGTTTTTATCAATTCGTGTAACAAAACTGTAAGGTGTGCAGTAAGCGCTTGACGTTCCTCTAATGATTTGCGGTTGCAAACGTTTAATCGAATCAATCAATTAAATAGATAGCAATGTAACGTGCCACACTAAATGCCACACTAATCGAATTAACGATTTTGTTCAAGATTTATTTATTTTGTTTTTAATTTGCGCAATCGAGTCTCGTGAGCAAGACCTGGCGTGAGTTGATTGATCTTATAAAAATATGTCCGTTTACTTATGCACCGTACTGCTTAAAGGTGAATAAATAACTAGTATTATACTACTTTATTAATTTACTTACCAGAGTTGTCACACGACTCAAACATACATTCATATCAACATAGAAGTAGGTGTAATATCAGGTACGCCTCTGCCTTACCCTTCGCGGAATACAAGCATGATGTTATGCTATGCTATACTCGATGTTTCATCGTTTCCAGTTCCAGTCCGCAATCCCAGTGGGTCCGTCCGTCCGTCTGTTCGTCCCCTTCACACGGCCCACGGCAGCGGCCGTGACCACCACGGGCCCACAGAGTGCCAGTGTTGCCACACCTAATGAGTCTTGCGCCACTTTACTTCATAATATACGCACCAATCGATTCGTTCGACATCACACTCTTTCAAGTTTCCAAATTAATAAACTATGGCTGTCCTTTGTAATTTACAAATTAAAACACTATAAACTCGGGTCCGAGATTGGTCACATTTATTGTAGATCCATAGAGACAGTGAGCATACTCACAGTCGGCGGCGGACAATACGTTTGGTACTGATTGTATTAGTACTGATAATGATTTTATTTCATGTTATTTTTATTATATATCCTACTTCTGATCATGCCTGGGGTTGATTCGGATTACTATAGTATTATCTAGTTTTGTGTTCCTATCTTCATAGATCGTTAAGTCTGTGTGCTGTTTGGCAGTCACAAAACCTCCACCTATAAAATGTTTCAATTATTTTTCCCAATATTTTAACGTATCACAAGCAGTCGTATCTATATAATTTCGGTCGTGAAAAGTGTTCAAACATTTCTAGGTATCATTAAGTTATTGTTGTAACCAATTTGAAGTATTGACGTCGCGTCAGCTCAGCTTAAGTGCTAATCAATCGGGCAGGTTCAGCAAACTAGCAAACTACACGTCGAGACGAGAGTGAAGTGGCTGAACTCGGCTCTGAATGGGTGTATCTAGCTCTCCAAAGACTTAAGCGCAACAATTCTCCTGCCCTAATCCCAATATCATCATAAATTACCAATTAAAATATCATCATCATCTGCCTAGCCTTTTTCCAACTATATTGGGGTCGGCTTCCAGTCTAACCGGATGCAGCTGGATACCAGTATTTTACATGGAGCGACTGCTTATCTGACCTCCACAACCCAGTTAATTATAGGTAATACAATACCCTTTGGTAAGACTGGATGTCAGAATTTCAGGCCACTGACTAGGTAGAGGTACCTGTAACGACTGCCAAAGATCTATATATATGGCAGCCGGGACCAACAGCTTAAAGTGCTTTCCGAGGAACGGAGGAAACTCGGTATGTCGGGCGGTCACCCATCCACAGACCGACCTTGGCAAGCACAGCTTTACCTAAAGTTCGACCTGAGTGGCAGTTCTTATTAAGCCACGAGCTCCCCCTAATCCCAATACATACTCGTCATCTCAGCAGTCATTTCCTTTCTCGCCATATTATATTATTAACCGTCACTTCATTTCTAGTCATATCACACAGACCATTCATTGTTTCTTTGGTCGCCCTCTACTCTTAGAGCCATCATTCATTCATACTCAACATTTTCCTCATTCCGCAACACAATCATGTTAACATTAATGAATACCAGCAGCGGCCTGTCAACGTCGTTCCAGCGCCAAAAGATTTTTCTAGTACAATAGATACAGTACTTCAATGTTCGCAGCTTCAAGATTGTCGTTCTGATAAACCAAGAAGGAGCGAATAGGAGATCGAATCGCGATCGTCTTAATGTTGTATTGTTCCGACGATCGGTGTCGCGGTGTCGCGCGACTGACCTATCACCGTCACGCGACTTCGCAGAATACATCTGTGATCTGACAGTTGCTTTGTAGGTCGATATTTGCAACGAGATTAATTTAATAAAGATTGTAGCAGTTTAATGAGGCTTTCGGCGAACAATACTGGACGACTTATGTTTCTTAGAATGTTTTAAAGGTGACAGTGTCCCAGGGAATTTTTGCTCTAACGTAGTTGTGAAAAGGTTAGGCCAATGATGAATAATGAGGAGTCCCATGCATGACAATGAAACACATTTTATTGCTCCGTAAGTCCGTGTTGATGACTGATTTATTTTGAGCATTGCCAATTAATGGTTTTGGTATATAGTACAGGCAAAGAGGTAGCCCAACGAAACGATGGATGAACTGTGTGAAGGATCGTGTGGGTAGAGAGGATGAATTGTTGAGTTGACGAGTATTATAGAAGTTAGTAGACGTCATGCTGCTTAAATTGGAATAAGGGCAGGAGAATGGTGTTGATGATTATATGAAGTGTTCCAAAATCAAAAGTATTTTTTTCTAATCAGGCTGGTAATCACCTCTTTTTGAACGTCAGAGTTTACAAGAGATAGTCCCTCAAAACACCCGCTCTTAGCTCCCATACATACTTCTCTATTACCTACTTTTCGTCTCAGCAGTCACCTTCGTTTTAGCCATATCATTCGATTCGACACACATCCATCGTTTCTTTGGTCTCTCTTTACTCTTATAGCAATCGATAAAATTAATAATATTTATTTATCTAAGCCACGAGACAGTCTGTCACGACTTTTCGCGTCTGCATTTGGTCGTTAGCACCTGTATTTACATTAATATTCCTACCGATATTATTACTTTAACACTTTAAATATTCAAAGGTCGAAAGCAGTTAATCTATTTATTTGATAGTTCAGTTCATGAAATAATATCAATAAAATCGCAGATATGACTTTCAATTCGGAATTAATTAATTCAAAGGTCTCTATGTTGTCAAAGTGACAATATGTCATTGAGTTTGACAATCTCGTATTGGTTTGCTGTTTATTCTCACGTTATGTTCAAAACATAAAAACATTGCGTGAATATATCGAGGTTACCAGTTTTCGCTTTAATTTAATTGATGGTTTAGTTTCGAGTGCAATTATGGTAAGTAATTTTCAACAATAATTTGATTTGCCTAAGACATGTTATCCTGCATAAAATAAGTTAGACCGGATAATAACTCAATCAATTTCCAGTACCTACTCATCTACCTCGAATTAACTTTGTATTTACTAACAAATATCTACTTCAACACACTTCATTTTTGCTTTAGTGTGACTGAACTGGTGATTCCAGTGTGGGAAAATGACAGAGCTATACATGGTGTCTAGCGCCATCTCTTTTCCTCATTGGAATAAAACAATACTGGTAAGACGTCCAGCCGGCTTAGCATGACCACCGAAGAAACGGGTTTTGTCGACGGAAGAATCGACAAAATGACAGATTGTAGCAAGGTTTCATGTCAAATTGTATGGAAAAATCTTTGTCTATTCTTGGTAGAATAGAGATAGAATCGCCATGCTACGGGGGCTGGTAAGGCAGATCCGGAAGAGAAAAGAAAGAGACGGAACAAAATTATACCAGTTTCGTTTTTTCGATTTGGTTACAGAACATTCTGTTTTTCCATATTCTACCTTTCATACGAAAACTTTCGTTGTCAAAATATTGATATTCAAACATTGATCATCCATCATCAGCTTCCTGCCCTTATCCTATTATATTTGGGGTTCGCGCAACACGTTTTCTTCTTAAGGTTGAACAAGCCAGTCATTCTTCCATACAAACTTACGAAGGTGATTACTCCTCTGTTTGACGGTGTAGGTTCAAAATTAAAAATTGTATCAACTGGTCTTATTATTATCTAGGTCTGTATGTAAGCAGAATTGGAAAAAAAATATTGATTTGGAAGTTATGAACGTCAAAACTTTCATATTTTAGCACTAATTTTAACTCATCTTTGGGCGTAAATAAGTAACGTATATAGTATGAAAAAGAAAAAAACGAAACCATACGGACATAGATTAGTTATTAAAAAATTTAAATAATTTGATTTTGAACAGATACATTCAATAGATATTTCATGAAACCAAATATACCAAAGGTCTGCATAGAAGCAATCGCGCGCCCGTTTTAGTTGTGTCTCTTTCGCTCTATGCATTTCGCTCGTGATGTCGGGTGAAATAGCATGCATTTTAGCCCCGCCCACCAACTAGTTCGTGCCGTTGGCTTTGTTTACCCGTATGGTGTTTTATCATAATAATATCTTGTATCTATAACGATCTCTAAAACGAAACCTATATTTAAACATAGTACTGATTATGATTAACATAGTACTGGTCATTGAGGCGATTACTATCTATCAACTTTAGGATCGGACTTCAAGATCGCTATAATCCTTTGAGCGTTTGTAACACACGTCAATATCAATGTAGATTTATTGGAAACTAGCTGAGCCCCGCGGCCTTCGTCCGCCTCAAAGTAATATAAAAATACCTACTACAATAGTTTCTCTATAATATAATTCGATAGGGCCTTTCCAATTATTGATTAGAAAGATACGCGGCGCCAATTTTATTGTCTTATGAACTTTATTTTTGTTTTCCTCGGAAACAGTAGTTTTATTAAATGTAAGGTAAGTCCTATGTCCGTTACTCCGTTTCAATACATCTGACAACGTTATACACAAAAATTTCGAATCGGTTCAGTGGTTTAGACGTGAAAAGGTAACAAATAAATAAAGTTACTTTCGCATTTAAAATATTACTTAAGATAGTTATAACTATGTAAAATAAAATCTAATAATTCAAGACTTTAAGTTTAATTTGACTCACAACGTGACCATCAATCGATTTTCAAATCGATTTGGTAACGATTACTAACGATACACGATGTATCGATTGCGTGCTCATCGATAAACTAAAGAAAGTGAACTCACTAAGCGATGACAAAATGTCCATAAAGTTTTTATTGCCGCCGCGCTTGTTGACAAATTACGTGAATAATTATAATGAATGATTACCGAATAAAGAATGCCTACGTTGTGGCGGTTTCTTGATTCGATTGTCAAATACCGTGTACCCAAAGCTGTCAGATTTTTCCAATCAACCTTGAACCTAAAGCTTCAGCGATAAACTTGAAAATCTGTTAAATTTTGATAGATTGTAGTATCTTGATGAGCTGGCTATACATGCGCCTGAGACGATGCGAATGCGATCCGTCAGCGTGATCCGCGTCTGTCGTGTGACGTCGAGTGACGTCACTGCGGTCACTGGCACTTAGTGAAAGTCTCCAAATCGCTGCTATAGAGCCATCAATCTGCAACACTTTCGTCGCAGTAAATCGATTGTCATTCGGAGCCCGATCCTGAGACCGATTTCCCTCAGCTAGATCGAACCAGGTTAATTGGACCTATATGCAGTATTATCCTCTTTTACACTGGGTGTCTTTTTATGAATGGCGCATCTTTAGACACATGTTACGTGCCATAGGCAGAAAACAAAGAGGTTTTAGCTTTTCTACTAAGTACGCATATCTACATAGCCAGATACCTATCACACAAAATAGAGGTGTTTAGAAGGAGAAAGGAGAGGCCTTTGCCCAGCAGTGGGACAAACATGCTAAGAATAGAACTATGGTTAAATTGTTTTGACACAATATTGTGTATAAAGTTGAGTGTTTGCAACAAAGTTATTTGTATGCATGTCATTAAGACTGCCGCTCCACGTTGCGTAAATTCGTACGTCTCACATTTCTATGCACGCTGTCTGTTAAGAAATTAATATATTCTGGTGTTAGTTACGTTGCTAAGTGACACAAGGCTCGACAGCTCGATAGTTAACCTGCTTTGTCCCTTGACTTGCGGTTTCGACCCAGGGTTTATGTGGAACCCTGGTAACCTGGTTGGTTTGTTTGCTCGTCCCGCGACGCCTTCTGACAGTGTCAGAGGGTCTACTCTCTAAGTTCGTCAATGATAATACGGGTCTTTCCGAAAGTAAGTCGTAACTTCGAAGTGAACCCTACTCCCGATTATATTTAGATTAATGAGTTTTGAACTTTTAAAAGCCATCAGGAGAAGAGACAACAGCTGTCCAATCATGTGGTCATTCATTTTTAGTTCGGGCCCCTAACTAATCTATGTCCGTTAGTGAGACATATTAGGAAACGCCCGTATCTTCGGCCGAAACTCAGGTTTCGTCCTTAGAGAGCAAGTAGACCCCCAGGGCTCCACTCTACGTGTTATAATGACCATCATTCGAGTATATAACTATTTTTAAATGCACCGATGTTCAATATCAACATACGATATTTTAATTTTATCATTGTGTGTGAGCAAGCTAAATAATAAACGTGGTCACTATTTCAGTTGCGTCAGTGTGTAATAAGCATTGTCTATGTGATGTAACGCAAATTATTGAGTGGAGTGATTTTCAATATAAAACAAAGATTACTGAACCTTTGGCTGGCAGCCAGGAGATCAACACTCCAGCCGCTACTGCTCTGGAATGTTAAATTTAAATATCACGGAATTTACATGCCACTGAATTTATAATAACACTAGTGTTTCCAGTAATTCTCGTACTACCGGGATAAAAATTATCCCAGCTATTATCTGTTTGCCAAATTTAATTGGTGGTTTGCGTGAAAGAGTAACAAACGTCCTACGTCATCCATCACACTCATCACAAACTTGCCGATTTATAATATTAGTAGAATTTGATGAAGTAGGTAACTGCCCAATATCTTAACAATACTTCAAACTAAGCAAATGATTACGTTAAAGATTGAAACAGTCATCTTGACTGTACTCAAATAAACCCATTACTCTTTTTGTTAACTTGTAACACAATAATTACTATCGCTGTATCAAGATTGGCAATCTTTGCTTTGCAAAATCGAAAAAAGTCGATAATGCCATGCCTCGGCTTACGAAACTATCATAACAAGTTTGTGTGCACCTCCAACTTACAATGATACGACTTTGGTCTTTATGTGTTGTTCTTTAGAGATGGCTTTTGTGTAAATCAAGAGTGTGTAATAAAAAAAAAACAAAGTGTCTGTTTATTCGTAGCAGCTTCTTATTGCGCGTTATTTTCTTACATTTTCCCATTTCTCGTGAACCTACCAATAGTAGCTAATGTACTAACATTTACACAGATGTGTACTTTCTGCGTCTTGTTTCGATCAACGTATGATTCATTTGTTTGCGATGACGATCTTGTTTATTAATTTGTTTTTATCTGGCAGTCTTATGTATCCGATCACAACCGACCCTAATGTAGCTGGGAAAGGATGGGTAGGTGATGATCTCATTAAAAACCTTGAGTATGGAAGCTGAGCAGACACAAAATGCAATCTAGGACCCGGCCGTAAAGAAAGTTTGCAATACGATAATAAAAATCGGTTTAGTATGGCCTATATTCATGAAATCTAGATCAGTCATACAATAAGTTCATGGCATTGTTAATTTATTTTTCTTATAGTACATTTTGCACTTTGTGTTAGGATGGGGTAAAATAAAGTTTTGGGGCATTTAATAGTACATTATGGTATAAGTGTGTAACGTTGGTGATTACCGCCGAGGCGGCATTGAGACCCGAGCCGTCAGGTGAGGGTCTTAAGAAAGCCGAGGACGGTAATCATCAATACACACGTGTATCATACGACGTTTTTCAATACACTTGCGAATAAAAAAAAACGTGTGGCACTCGGAAACTGCCGCGGTAAAGCTATTGCATAGCATTTTTTATCAATTATTTAATTTGACAACCTCAGTTGACAACCTTGTTATTTTCCGTAACCATAGCAACCTGGTTGAAATATTTTCGTTTCGGAATTTCTGGATTCGCTCTCCACGCTCAAGGCCCGCGATAGAAGCTATGCAATAGCTTATTCATAAAAGAAAAAACATTTTATTTAAGTAGTAGATAAAAAGTTTATTTATAGAAATAATTAGTAAGTAAATGTGCAGTTAGTAAAATTATAATTAGATGGCATAGCGGTCTCTTCAGATAGATTACTGGCCATGGTTCTGTATGTCTTTTACAGTTATATTTGCTAATTCTTGTATTCTACAGTTACACCAAATATTAAAGCAACCTGAAAAAAAGAAAAAAATAATTATTAAGTATAACACATAACACGCTGAAGCTGAAGTCACGTAGTCACGTAGTCACGTATATTTAAAATTAGTTTAACTAACCTTAGTAACCAGATATTGGTTATTTGAAGCATCTTTTATAAATTTTTCCAACATCGTTAGACGATAAAACCTTTGATTTCTTGCTTCTAAATCCATCTGACAGTCTTTTTAGATAAGCTGACAAATTATAGTACCTATGTTTTTAAGTCCACTCCATTCTTCGTTCGGACTGTACTTTTTAACATTGAGTATATACACCACAAAGAGCTAGGTTTGTACTTAGAAGATAATTCTTTAAAGTGCGCCAAGAACACATTTTCAGAAAATAACTGCGATTTCTTGGTGTTTTGCCACTGCTTGAAATTTTGGTACGATATTAGATATTTCTCCTTGGAGTTTTCGGGTAGCAAATTTTCCATAACGCTATAAGGGCTTCAAATCTTACATCGGGCGGTGTACAACATGAATCATTTTCTTCAAAACTAGACAATTTAACTAATAAAATAACTATAATAACAGTGAAAACGAGTTGTGTATTTTTTTCGCAGTAGCGGGAAAGTATTATGTTTTTTTTATAAGCGATCAGCCATAGACTAAAAGAGGTTTATTTTTTTTTGCTTGTCGTGGATAGTGTTTGGAGCCACGTACAAAATGGGGAATTCAGATTTTTATTTATCACAGAGAAAATAAAAATTATATTTAAGTGAAAGTTTTATTTATTAAAAACGTACTAAGTTAAAATTATCTATTTAAATACAAAGTTTCATGAAATGAGCAAGCACTAGGTACATTAATTAATTTTTACTATTGTACACGATCTTTTTTGTATCGCAACTTTTTTAAGAACATAGCAATACAACCAATTAAATTTAAAAAAAAAACCTATAACTCACTAGTGAATAATAGTAATGAAAAATTCACAGTTTGATTATAGGTGTCATTATGTGCCTAATTGCGGTGAAATTTTAGCCACTTTATGAGCAAGTGTGTTGAAAAAAACATTAAATCACACAAAAAGTGAATATAGCTCGACTCCGTCTTAATTTTTCTTTCTCTTACGGCCTTATTAATAAAAAAAAGTTAAGCCTGCTTAAACTTACGCTTGGTTTATCTCGCATGCCGTCTCACTTCAAAAATATTCAAATGAAAGGGACGGCATGCGAGATAAACCAAGCTTAAGTTTAAGCAGGCTTAACTTTTTTTTATTAATAAGGGGGTTAAGTTTTAGATAAGTAGTAAGTACTAACTTCATAATGAGAAGAGAGATTCTTCATAATCAGAATGTCAACTGGAACCCGACCCCAAAATACATAGTTGGAAAAAGGCTAATTAGCTGATAGTGATGATTATCGAATTAGACTGCATTTATTTTCTATCTTCAAATGAGACAACATAAATATAATAATAATAAAAAGAAGAAAGGAGAAAATAATAATTAATAAATTATAAAAAAAAAAATAAGTAGGTATATAAATATAATATACTTATAATTATATATATATATATATTATAATTTATAAAGGAGGTGTCTCATTAGATGACTAGAGACAGAGAAGTAGGGAAGAAGAAGACATGCTGCGGTGACTTCAAATGAATTGGGATAAGGTCAAGAGAATGATGAGGCTATAGTGACAATAGGCGTAACAACATAATCAGGGCCCGTAAGTAATGTTGCAACAAAAGTGCGTAACAAAGCAGTTGCAATACAACACCTCAGAGACTTGTCTACCTAGATATTCACCTACGAAGTCTAGTCCTTACTTAGGACCTAAGTTATCCATTTTGCCAAAGGATTGCGGGGGTGGGTAGACGTTAAGCTGGTTTTGCACCTAATACAATAAAGTTCGTTTTTAAGCCATTAGAATGTATAATTATGGCCCTTATTTATTTAAAGTATATGCACAAGTAAAAACTGTACATAGGAGGTCTTAATACCTTTGACACGTTCTACCAGTCTACCTTAGGGTGAGGCCTAATTATATTTTGAATAAAACAATTTCATGGAAGTTGGAAAAATTGTGTTGTTTAACGAAAGTATTTTCTTTTTTTCCTCCAAAAAATACTGCATATGTAACGAATACTTCCGTTTATTAATGTTCTCGTAACATCTTGTAATACTTAAGCATATTTTCATATACCACACAGTCACGTATACAGTCAATTAGATACCCATCTATACAAATACTTGAATAGAAATATCGATGTCATTTGTGATTTTTTTCTTCATTTACAATCATAGTCATCAATCATATTAACATAAAGCAGTAACTAATGATAACTTTGACACATACTTACATGGAGATTGTTGCCTTATAATCGTAGGTGTATGGGAAAAGTTAACGATATTATTTATATTACTACGTAGCTGCCCCGTTGGTCTAGTGAGCATGTTCCGGCCGCGGATTTTTGTACTAGATAACGTGGCAAAGAAGGAACATGGGTTCGGTTTTTAGTCAGTAGAAGTCCACTCCGACACTCCACTTCGCTCTGCCCAAGAGCGTGGGGGGTCATTTGATGATTTTCCACCCACCAAAAAAAAAAAAAAAAAGGGCTCTATTCCTGAGTCGGGCAAAATATTATTAGGTTCTTCCATAAGGAATTTTTCGTAAGCAACCAAAGAGTCTGGATTTGTGCCCGGTTGATGGCAATGGGACTTAAAATATACTGGCAAAATGTATAGTAGGGGATCGGACTGGGTCAAAATAATATGATTCTGTTTAGTCCGTAAATTAGATTATCGAAAAATATTGAATACGTGTTTTTTGTTTTATCAAATCAATAAAAAATGACGAAGATAAAACGCGTCAAAGATCTTGGAGTGGGGCTTGAAACGTCACTTGTGTCGTTAAAATGTACTATCATATGACGTCACACGAGTTTTCGAAGCACTGTATCGTCTTCATTTTAAGTTTACGTGAAAAAATAAAAAATACGTGTCCAATAATTTTTGGAAATCTATCCGACGGACTAATTAGTTTTTTTTGTCCGATCCCCTATTATTAGGAACACCTCTGCCTATTAACCGTTCGGGATTACAGGCGTTATTTTAGGTTGTGTGCTATGAAGCTCTATGGGAAAAGTTAACGGTATTTTTATTACATACATTAGACATCAGACCTTTCGGCTTCATTAATTATTATATGAGTTTAGTCTTTATTACTATTAACATCCATTTTATGTCTTAAAACAAAAGTCGAGTCAAAGTTACAACATAGCCACATCCTTAAATGCATCGAATTAATACAAAAGCAGGTGTCAAAGTCATCTGCCTTCTACTAATAGCTGCTTTTATGTGTGATTATATTATTTCAGGGTTTTGTTACTTTTTTAAATAAGTACAAGTTTTAAATACCACAAAACAGTGATGAAAGTCAAATTCAATGATTGGAGGATAGGTGCCTAGTAGGGCTGTCGCTACATTAGTTTCATTCAATAAAAGAAAAAACGCTAAGTCGTGTGTTGTGCATGTACGTACAAAAAGGCTATTATGTTTTCACGTAAGACGAGCGAGGATGCGTACCACGGGATATGTGTGATACCACGGCCTCGGATACAAAAGGCTAAGAAGGAACATGGGTGGTTTTTAGTCAGTAGAAGTCTGACACTCCCTACCGCTCCGCCCAGAGGGAGAGGAGTCATTTGATGATTACTCACCCTCTAAAAAATAAAGGGATGTGTTTGAAACTCATCATCATCATCAGCCTATAATGTTCCCACTGCAGGCCTCCTCTCTAGCAGAGGGATGGGCTATAATCCAAAACGCAGGTCCAGCAGGGCTATTGCGTATCTTTTAATGTCAGTGGCTATCATAATTATACTTGTCCATCAAATAACTGTCAAATAGTTTAAAAAAAATGTACCAAACCATAACCAATTGACAGTTAATTTATAGACACTATATGATAGCCACTGACACTGAAAGATACGCAATAGCCATAGAGGTCGGGTTGGTAGATGTCACATGTCTTCGATTTTTTTCTTTCCAAACGATGCTTTCTTCCACCGTTCTAAGAGCTACTTAAAATAAATGCTGTGAGCTTGATAAAAAAAACGGCACAAAAACAGTTGAGTTAGATTTATTACCTTTGCTATTTTTATTACGGGCAACCCTAAATTCAAGTGGTAAATAGTGGGCAGTGATGTAGTGTTGCCAACGGTCGAAGCGTTTACATTATGTAACGGACGGCGGCGCTGCGAAATACATGAGCAATATCACCTCGCTCCGGGCTACGTGTGGTAAGCAGATCTGTGAATAGGAGGTAGGTAATGTAACGTCTGGAGACGTGTGACATTTACTTATAGTTTCCTGAAAAGTGACCGCGGATAGGCTTTATTCGTCAGTACTACAATTCAGAAGGGAGGAAAAGAAAATAACTACAGATAGTTATACCTTACACTAAGTTCAAATCGATTAAAACAGCAAAATAAATCGCTGTATTTTTTTTATTTCGTCATTTTGATTTGCTTCTTTACAGCTATAATTTTTAAATATTCAATTTTGAACAATTATTTACTTACTTTTAGGAACAAGTAAACATTTATTTGTGTGTTCTTAATTTAAAAATATTTGAATTCATATTTTTTCTGTGAGACTGTTTAGCGGCTTCATACCTTTGCTTCTTCTTCAACCTGGCAAAATCAAACCGCGGAAAAAAATCAAATTAAATTGTAGTCTCCTAAAAATGCATGACAAAAATACTTATTTTTTTAATATTTAATTACTTCGAAAGTGTATTGATAAACTTCGTTTGATACACGTGGGCATTTGTTATTGCATTTCTCGACCCCTTGAATCCTCGCCATACGGCTCAGGCACAGATGACAGGTCATCTGTGGGCTCAGGATTCTGTGGCTCAGGTGTTCAATCCGCGTCGAATGCAATAACAAACTCTCCGCACTTGTATCAAAATGTACTATCATGTTATTTTGTTTTGTTCTGTACGTATTAATCACGTAATAGGTACTGTTTCTCTCTTTCTGTCTGTTGACACAAACCTGTTTCATAAACATTTTCAATGTTTGTTGTTTTCAACGCAACACTTAGTTTTTTACCAATTTGTTGTGCTAAAAGAGCAGATTTAGCCAATATGTAATAAAAAAATCTAATTAATGTCTTAAAAACATTAAATTAAATGTCAAGTGAGCTGTAATTTATAAAAGTAGATTCTACCAAATAGATCAAGTCACAATTTAGCTTCCAGCAAAAAATACACTTAATTTACTCTGATAGTTCCTGAAAGTATTTTCAAATAAGGAATGTACAACGATAATCGTTCTAGACACCTCCCGCCTCCGTCAGAGTTGATTTGATACCAAATAACACTTGATCTACAATCGTCCAGAATCGTCCACTTCTTCTTTCTCTTCTTGAGTTTGGCACCTTTCGTCCTTCCTTCACATTCTGGATCATAGAACAGGCAGAACACGATAATAAGAGTCGTAACATTTGTGAAACAATACCACATATACCTCTAGGGCAGACGTCTCTAAACAGTCATCATCATCATCATGCCAGTGCCATTTTTTAACCGACTTCTAAAAAAAGAAGGAGGTTCTCAATTCGGATGTTTTGTTTTTTTTTTTTATAATGTTTTTTCGGGCATAACTCCGTCACTTGCTAACCGATTTGAAAAATTCTTTTATTGTTGGAAAGGGTATACCTCCCAAATGGTCCCATACTTTTTTTATCGAAATCGGACAAGCGGTTTTTGAAAAATCAACAAAACTAAAAAAAAAACTACATTGTCCACATTATGACCCACGAACATGTGAACCACTAAAAAGTGAAAAATAAAAACTTTTTAACAAAAAATAAAACTGACTTAAAAAAAAACACAAAATGTCAAAAATAAATCAGTTTCTGAAGTCGGTGGCAAAAAAATGTAATCAAACAAACAAAAGGCACCGACTTCAGAAACTGATCTAATTTTGACATTTTTGTGTTTTTTTTGAAGTCGGTTTTATTTTTTCTAAAAAGTTTTTTATTTTAACATGGGAAGTTATCAAATGACTCCTCCCGCTTTAGGCGGAGTGGAAGGGAGTGTCAGAATTCTACTGACTAAAACCACCCATGTTCCTTCTTACCCCTTTGTGTCCGGGGTCGCGATATCTCTTTCAAACAACCCGCAGCCCCGACAGGACCCGCAGCCCCGACAGAACCCGCAGCCCCGACAGGACCCGCAGCCCCGAAAGGAATTGTTCCTACTGGGTCCCATGTTACTTGGGGTCAGCGCAACAGTTTTTTTCTTCCATCGTTCTCTATGAACCGTTCTTTCTCGAGTATAATTCCTCACACAATCTACCCATCGTTTCCTAGGCTTTCCTCTCCGTCCTATCAACATTTATTTTAATCACTCTTTTAGTGACATGCGATCCAGCAACGTCCTCCACAGCCTCTCATACTAAGACTATTAGTTCAAACAGAGTCGGGCTAAATAACACAAGCGGCCGTTTCAACTGGACTGGCTTAACCACCTTCAGAGTATAATAGCCATTTCCGTATACCTAGATATAATGAATAGGCAGGACACAAAGTGCTCATTCAGTGGAAAGAACTGCATTATCAAAACGTTATTGTTTCCAAACCGGAATGCTCCACCATTCGTTTAAAACTGTGGAAATTACTTGTCGGCGCACATTAAGATGCCAATGTCAAGAGTGACAGCTTGTCACTGTCACTCTAGCGGAGCGTCGAGTCGATGGTAGCGGGGCGGCCATCTTGGTACGGCAGATCGTACAGAGCGGTCGCAAGCGCACCACGTTTTCGACGAATCGCTATCCATCCTCTTATTCAAAGTTCTTTTTTTGAAGTGATTGAGTGTTAATTATAGCCTAAGTGATTATTGTTACGTAATTTAATTATTATTTCAAGTAAAATCGTTTAAGTTATCAAGAGAACGGTTTTAATTCAAATGACCCTACTTGGACTACCCACATACCCACGCTGCAAGTTGAATAATTCTGATGAAGGCCGTCCTGAGCTTACATCAGAAGTGGGCTCTGAATCTCACTGCGCACAATGTTCGAGATCCAGCAGCGGAATATAATGCAGTTGATCGAGGCTATCAGAACACCAGACTCATCATCTATGATCGCTTTGCCAGAAGTCAACCCAGAGCAGTCAGATTCTGATCCACGTGCAAGTGCAAGTGCAGGTGCAGGTGCAAGTGCAAGTACAAGTGATAGTGCAAGTTTGAAGTGAAAGTTGATTGAAACAACAAATCTACCAAACTTTGACTTGATTTGAATCGTTTCAAACCACGGAATGTGTGGCTGTGTGTGTGTGTGTGTGTGGTGGCTGCAGCAGGTCGGCTGCGACGCGGTATGGCGTTACCGTACAGGGGTAAGTTGTTGCAGGACAGAGGTGAGTTTTTAAACTTTATTTGCGATTCTGGTGCTGAATACTCGTTGGTGAGGGAAGGTTCTGCATTGGAGTTTAATAGTGTACATGTAAGTGATGTTCTTGCCATGACTGGTATGGATCAAATCCACCCCTGGAACGACTCACTGACCAACGCGAGTATTAGTACCGAACAGATTTTATGTTGTCTCGAAATTTGCTTGATAAATGATAATTACTTGCAAAGTGACGTCAATATATTGTTACGGCGCGAGATTTTAAATTGGGATTTTGCTATAAAAATGACAGCTGACTGTCGTTAACAAAAGTCCTTTGTGTAAAATCAGTGAGGCATAATAGTGATTTTAATTGGATTTTATTGTAATCGCGACGGATGTATTTACGAAGACGACGCATAATAATTAGTTTTCTAATTTTATTATTACCGGTTTGCCAACGCGGTGTAATAGCAAGCTACCTACATAGTGTTACGATAATTCGATTACAACAAAACCGAGTCCATTGCGTAATTACGGTTTTCTGTTACGTGTTGAGAGTGCAGTGTGTGGGGTCGTCGGACCTTGCTGCCCGCACGATAAGAGGAAAAGTTTATTTTAACATTAAACAAGGCGTCGAAGGGCCATACCCAGTGGGGTTGGTTGACAGGATGCATTCGTCCGATCTAGAAGTGTTGTCCTTAGTCTATCCTGGTCGGAGAGTGTCGTCCGGGCCATACCCAGTGGGGTTGGTTGAAGGGATGCACTCGTCCGATCCAGAAGTGTTGTCCTTAGTCTATCCTGGTCGGAGAGTGTCGTCCGGGCCATACCCAGTGGGGTTGGTTGAAGGGATGCACTCGTCCGATCCAGAAGTGTTGTCCTTAGTCTATCCTGGTCGGAGAGTGTCGTCCGGGCCATACCCAGTGGGGTTGGTTGAAGGGATGCACTCGTCCGATCCAGAAGTGAGTCTATCCTGGTCGGAGAGTGTCGTCCGGGCCATACCCAGTGGGGTTGGTTGAAGGGATGCACTCGTCCGATCCAGAAGTGAGTCTATCCTGGTCGGAGAGTGTCGTCCGGGCCATACCCAGTGGGGTTGGTTGAAGGGATGCACTCGTCCGATCCAGAAGTGATGTCCTTAGTCTATCCTGGTTGAAGGGACAGTGTCGTCCGGGCCACACCCAATAGAGGGTTGGTTGAAGGGATGCGCTCGTCCGGTCCAGATGTGTTGCTGTTGGTTGGCAAGTCGATGGGGACAGTGTCGTCCGGGCCAGATCCATTACGGGCTGGTTGAAGGGATGCACTTGTTCATTTCAATGTCTATAGTTGTGATTGACTCTGTGTTTGATGGTACAATCGAAAACCCATGTGAAGTCCTGCAGCAGGATGGACGAGCGGACGTTTTGGTGATTAAGCAAGGAATACAATAACGCCCGAGGACGGTCGTATGTCAGTCTGGCCGTGTCGGCGCACATTAAGATGCCAATGTCAAGAGTGACAGCTTGTCACTGTCACTCTAGCGGAGCGTCGAGTCGATGGTAGCGGGGCGGCCATCTTGGTACGGCAGATCGTACAGAGCGGTCGCAAGCGCACCACGTTTTCGACGAATCGCTATCCATCCTCTTATTCAAAGTTCTTTTTTTGAAGTGATTGAGTGTTAATTATAGCCTAAGTGATTATTGTTACGTAATTTAATTATTATTTCAAGTAAAATCGTTTAAGTTATCAAGAGAACGGTTTTAATTCAAATGACCCTACTTGGACTACCCACATACCCACGCTGCAAGTTGAATAATTCTGATGAAGGCCGTCCTGAGCTTACATACTTTTAAAAATATGTATTGCTATTATTTAATACAGCCAGTGGTGGCGGAAGTTGAAAATATAATAATATCGATAAAAAATGTCAGAGGTTCATTAAGTTACTTGTTCTCCCTGAGAGCTAAGATTACTGTTTATTACGTTCAAAAAACGTTTTACACGTTTTGTAGATGGTTTTGGTAATATTTTACGTACCCGTAACGTAACATTACGCCTTTGATCTCGGAAGGTTAAGTAGAGTGTACAGACTAATAGTAGACGTACATTTCGCTAAAGTTATGTTAAAGTCCTATATAATAGGGGACGAGCCTATTGGCATCAACCGGGCATCAAACCCAGAGTCCGTGACTGCAACTGATGATTTCCTGATAGAAAAGCCTCTTTTCGCGACCCGTGGCGCCAACTATTGATTGCTTTTTGTACGTTACAGTCAGCTCCCAGAGTTACAGGGAAAATATCTCAATATTCATTGACGTACTTAATTAGTTTCTAGAAACAAATCATTGGTAGTTGATGTTTAATTCATGATATTTTTGCTACCTAAATAGATTTATGCTGCTATAAACAGATATAGATTCGACTATAGTTGATTTAAATATACTAAAATTTAGACTTCAGTAATACATTTACATGACATATAAATGCCACAAACGGTGTGCGGTAAACTAGAATCGACGTTCATAAATTAATACAGAGAGCACTGTCAGATGAATTACTTTCGAACATAAAATCATTAACAGAAACATGGGCCAGCTCCTGACTCCTCGTCTTAATTTATGTTTCCAATCCTTGAAAGATCCATCCATAACGATAAAAGCGTTGTACCCTACTACCCGGTTTACATTATTCCAGATGGAATGACACTGGAGTTATGTGGACTCTACCCATTCCAGTCCCAATCCGAACCAGTGACAGTCTTCTTTTCCATTCTGAATAGTGTAAACTGCCAATCCAGTGCTGGCATTGTTGTTTTTGTGAATACGTTTTGGAATGCTGTAGGCGATAGGGGATATTTATTGGGTTGGAATAACTAGTTAGATTACTGGACTTGAATAAAATAAACCACATTATTTGAACTATCGACAGTGTCCCAGCCCTACACTTTTAAACGTTTTACTTGAAGTCATAACATTTTTCAATGAGTGCGCGTTTCGCTGCTATAATTAGGGTCAGGGCTACTTTCATACTTAAATTAAATAGTCTTGACGTAACTATGTTGTTTTCTTTCACTCGGCCATCTAACGAGGAAACGAACCACTAACAACCGGTCAAGCGGGTATTTTTTAGGTAGCCTGTCCAACAGCTGGGCAAAGGCCTCCCTCAAATCGTTCCAAGAGCTCTTTTTCTGTGCCGCCTCAAACAAGCCCTCGTGGTACGCATCCAGGTCGTCACGCCACCTCTATCTGGGCCGGCTTTGGCAGCGCGCACCGTCCGTCTTCCGGCAACCATCGTGTGGAGGATTTTGCCCAGCGGCCATCGTGCAAGTGCATACTGCTGACGTGACCCCGCCCAATCCCATTTCAGCCTAGCAGCCTTCTTGCCTACGTCCACTATGCCCGTTTTGGAGCGCAGCGGGTGTTTCTAATCCTGTCTTGTCTTTTGACGCCCAAAATGCTGCGTTCCCATTGCCCTTTGCATACTCCATGGCGGAACTTCTGTGTCATCATAATGCTCATATTATTTGAAAAAAAAATATTTTTGTTGTAATTGAGAGTTTTCAAAGAAACTGTAAAAAACCAAAATATCCTCTAGAGGCTGTAACTGACCGCTTGGTAACCAAGGCTGGGCCTAAGAAACCAGGGCCGTCCAAAAGCGCGTTGGGTTGACGATATCATCAGAAGCGCGTGGAACAGATTAACGAGGGAATAGAACAGAGAACAGTGGCATAAGAAAGAGGAGGCCTATACTCAACAATGAGTGATGCCTATACTCAACAATGAGTGATGGAATCAAATGAAATGATGACGATAATATTCTTTTTAAAATAAGCACAATCAAAAAGATTCCATTCTTATTTGACTACAGAACCCTCAAAAAAGGGATATCAAACATCCAATTCGAACTAGTTTTTGTTGCACTTAAAGTTTTTGCCAGCTAAAATCTATGATTGGTTTTTTTAATGCATGGTATTAAAATATTTAAATCCATTGTCAGTATCGACAGCACTTCGAGATTTATTTCCGGGCTGCGATACACTTAACTCAAATAAATTGATCTTACGAGCAGACATTCGATATTGGTGTCAAGCTCAAATAAGTACCTATAAATAGAAACTAGTACACAGAAAATTGAAGAGCTCCAAGCTAAATAATAACAACCACTCAGATCAATCCGGTTAAGCTGCGCTTGTATAGGTTACTTTGTCGATGGGTGACCAACCATTACAGTTGCAGGAACCCGTAAGTCCGACAACCAGGGTATCGTACCTTTAACCAGTACTAGCTGGGTTGTGAAAGTCAGAGAAGCAGTCGATCCATGTAAAATACTGGTCCGCAGCATCCGGTTAGACTGGAAGCCGACCCCAACGTAATAAAATAGAGAAAAAGCTAGGCAGGCAGATGATGATGATAGTCACACACGAACAGACAGACGGACAAGAGAGTGATCTTAGAAGGGTTCCTTTGTACCCTTTGAGGTACGGAACCCTAAGTGCATGTTTACGTACAGGCGCGGGCGGGGCGTGCTGCGTTTTTAATTCAAACACATGGCGATGTATGAAAAAGTTAACGATTTCAATCGTCGATTTTACGAGAAGCTATATTCGCACGTTAGTTTAAAATGCAGCGTTTGTTGCGGTGGACCCGTCTCTCAGTAAATTCGAGCGTCCTGACGAGCCTTCTGCACGCGCCGCGCGAAGCCCTGCGTCTCCGTAAACGAGCCCTAATAATGAAGCCCATCACGTGAAGGTCAACGTCACTAGAGTTACTCTACAATTAAAATAAGCGGTTGTTTAGTTTGGGTACCATTCTCTCTGATAAATGAAGGTTCCTACAGTTACAGTATAAACTGTGCTACAGTCAATCAAAATCTAAATATTGTATTTCACAAAGGCTACATGTGTACCCGGGTTGGTATTTTCTTATGGAGAAGAACCGGCACTCCGGTTATTCTTTTAAAATGATTTGTTTGAATAATAATTAGGTACATATTTTCATAAAATGGTAGCTGACCTTCGCAGCATCTTGTAAATGGCAGTGTGGTCTAAAACAGCTGATCGTCAGAGGCATCAGGCAAGTGCTATTATTAATATTAGGTCGTGTGAGTCTGCTCGATCGTTGCGAAATGGAGTTTAGAACCTGTTTTCTATTGCGTAGGGCTGTGATTCGAGTACGTCCAGTGTCGAGAGCGGTTTTTCTAAGTAATCGAGTACGGGAGTTTACTATACAACGTTTTTATAGCGATGCTTTTTACTAACTTGATTGTGTTGTGTTTTTACAGTCTTATTTGTAAATAATGTAGCACGTAGTTTTGAACCGAAAATAAACAGACGCGAAAAGGTAGCTAGTGCACCTAACGGCCATAACATCACGCCTGGAATCCGAAGGGTTAGGCAAAGGTGTGCCTACAGACTACAGTCCTTCAGCCACATTTTGCCAGTTATGTCCCATGTAAAATGGATCGTGCGTATGTCATCATCAACCAGGAACAAATCCAGACTCCGTGGCAGTTACTGAGAAATTCCTGAAGAGAAAAAAATGGTCATAAAATGAAAAGTACTGGGCCAAACCATGCTAAATTTTTATGGGACCAAATGGCAAGTATTCCGCATCAAACTAAAAAAGAATCACGTAAATCGGATCATAAATCGCAGCGTAATCGGTGTACATGACATAAAAAACATACCGATCGAATTGAGAACCTCCTCCTTTTTGGGAAGTCGGTTAAAAACTCAATATTACTTTGCCCCATTCAAGAATCAAACCACGGATCTCATGCTTAGCAGATACGAGTACAGCATCGAACCTAAGTATTTATAAGTATGGACATAGACCATCACTAAAAATTTGCTTCGTAATTTAGGTAGGTTTCTTAATGATGATGAATCGTCCTCCTCAAAGATTTGCTAACACAATGTAACTAATTATGCCAGTATATGATCACACGTGTAGTCCGGCCTGGAACGAATGTTATTTTTACGCTTTTTTATTTTTTGCGCAATTTTAACCTTTACGTTTAATTAGTTAATGATTATTTTGGCATATAACGAGAAGACCATCAAGTTTTCTTGAGTCATCATGCGTGTCATGGATTCTCATAATATTTGAGCGAAAGTGTATAAAATTCTTGAGAATGAGCAAGTAAGTGATACCACCACGTTCATTAATAACGCACGACTTCATTGTATAAACATACTAAGTAATTATTGTCATTCGTCAATTAATTATGGACATGCTAAGCTAACACGGTAACTTAGCTGGCAACCTAAGTGAATAGTCGTAAAACTTACAGCAACGTAGGAGTTGTTAAAGTGACTGCATAAGAGAACTTTGTTTATCTAGAACAAGCTGCATTATGTTTCATCATTACACATAGTAGATATCTAGCAAACGAATATAAACACAACATGTTCATGGTCAAGCACATTTTAGCACATACGCTGGTGAAACTCCGGACGAAAGCCCGCACCATTTAAAATAATATAAGCCTTGCCAGGCAAATATAGTGCAATAACTAAATTCTTGTGTTCAAAGGGGATAGAACCGATGTGGCATATCAACCTGTCCGCCATTTTGTTTTTTTATTTCGAAATCGTGGCCCACAATAAAAGTGGTATATTAACTATGTATGGATAGAGGACATTTAGACGAACAAAAAATGACCAGTAACATGGTACCCAAAGTGTCACGATACCGAGATATTTGAAGGTAAAGATCGACAAATGAGTACAACAACAATCATTAAATATTAAAAAAATAGCCTTATTACGTGTATAGGCGTTAAATTGTATCCAAATAATAGTTCCCAGGTTGATTATTATTATACGCACGAGAAAATCGCTTCGCATCGCAATGAAACGCTATTTTAATTATGTCAAAAAATAGTTTTCTCGTGCTCCTAGTAGTATGTAATGTGTGTACTCTCTTTCAATAACCAGTAATAAATAATAATCAACGCCTAAAGACACGTAAAAAGTTTATTTTTATGTGGTTATTGTACTCATATGTCAATCTTTACCTTCAAATATCTCGGTAACGTGACACTTTGGGTACCGTGTTACGGGACATTTTTTGTTCGCCTGTATGTCCTCTATCCATACATACCACTTGGGCCGCGATTTCGAAAAAAAATCAAAATGGCGGTGGGTCGATATGCCAGCTCCCATACAAAAAAGTTCAAACCCCTTTTCATCATAATCTCTTACGAACTATGTAAAATCATACCTGTAATTCCCGAAAATTATGATAAAGGTGTTTCTAATAGTTCAACACCCACATACCTACGAACTTCCTTTCCGAATTTCAACGGGACAACGGGAGCAAAAAACAGTGATAGTGTAGTGATGTGACCAGTCATACATAAGTACTTATTCAGTTTAAACCAAAGACTATTTGTACTCTATGGTTTTAACCCAAGACACACACCTCTTATTTACCGGTTTATGTGCGTCAGTGGCGGCCCAGTGGTTGCGGCCCCGACTTACGACCAGTACTTGTCGTGGGTTCGAATTCGAACCCAGGCAGGCGCATTACTTCGTGAAATTTATTTCATCACCACTGCTTTTAAAACGGCGAAGGATAGTGAGGAAACGGGCATGGCTTAAAACCAAAAAATGATGATTATGATAATTTAATTATCACTTAGCTCCCAAACTAGGTTTTCACCTGTGACTTGGATGGGAGAAACTATTTCAAAATTAATCTAACACGTGGCTAGACTTGGATCTAGGAGCTGTTGTGTTGATTGCATTTAAACGCATCGGTTTTATTGCGGTAATCACTTAGAAAACCTGTATTTTATCTAATTTGACTCACTATCAGGTGTGTGTAACGTAGTCGTTACGTCACATCACTATTACGAAAAGTTATTTACTAATGTTATTTGTACATTACCGTTTCGGATGCGTTCTAGATCTGGCCTCAACTACTGCGAAATAAGTTTAGAATGTGTTTTTTATTTATTTATAACGTTTGTTGATTGTCTTGAGTCATCGACATTAAAGTAAAAACAGACTATCATCATCATATGGCTTGCCTTGTCTCTATGGTGGGGTGGGCTTCCATTCTAACCGGATTTTACCGGATGCAGCTGAATACCAGTATTAGAAATAGAGCGACTGCCTATCTGAACTCATCTGAAATCCAGTAAGTACTGGGTAACGAATACCCCTTGGTACGACTGGTTGTCAGACTTTCATGCCACTGACTACCGGTTACGACAATATTGATTTATTTATTTATAAGTCGAATAAACATATGATTTTATCATCGTTATAGGGTTTTAATGATCTTTAGATATAAGCCAAACGCAGAGAATATTATTTGAACAATTTTTTCTTACAAAAGTAATGGCACATTGAGGACTGACACCATAGGCTTGCATCTAATCTACCAATTCATAGACTAAACTCAGTGAAATCCAATGCGACGTTTCTCAATATAGCTCAAATAAATGCTCATAATTATAGGAAATGGTGAGTAAGAAATATGTTACGCATCCACAATAGGAAGTATGATTCACATCTCTTCTGCTTGCCTGTCAGCGGACGCGTTGTGTTTTCTTACTAACATTTTGATAGACACTTTAAACCGTTCCGTTATTGAATAATAATACGTCATTTAAGTGACAATATTAATTAAAGCCTTCAAACTGACCCCGACGCGACGTAATTCTAAAAGTAATTTCCGATATAAGTTTTAATCATAAGATCAATTAAACAAACATCTTAATTTAAATGTAGGTTTTAATTTACTTGATATAAAAACATCAGTAACGAGGTTCTTAATTACCAAGTGAAGATACAGAGACCCGTTATAATTAATTATTGGTGTAAATTTGGTACTCCTCTCTGTCTTACCCTTTAAGATTTCAGGCGACATACTATAATGATATTGACACATTCTAATGTTCCACCTTTTGTTGTTTGCAGGACGTTCAGTGCCACTAGGCGCGAGGGTCGGGAGCCAGTCCCTACAGCAGCAGCTTCAAGCAGTCAGGCAAGCAACGAGGTGAGCAGCAGTGATGCTGCGCCCCAGGACGAGGACGCTGAGGGTACCATGAACCGGGAGAACGTTTCCAACAAGATTGCCGCCGGAATGGACCGGTGGCAGAACACCCTGGAAGATATGATCAACCTCAGGTCTTCGAACAACACCGTGTTCAAGGATTATTATTGGGTGAGTAATACTACTTAGTTGCTGTTTACTCCTCTGTGTCTTTGCGAACATGTTTAGCCGTTGGACCTACGCCTGATTTGTCCCCTGTCGTGTCGAGTTGCCCCATCGGGCTATGGGGGTAAAGGAACAGAGAGTGCACTTTTGCTTATGTACACACTTGTGAACTATATTATCTACCTCACCAATGGCTAATCTCCGCTGAAATCGAACTAGGATGTATATTTTATTGTAGTGAGTACCAACCGTATACTTACTGTCTTCGCGTACGTATTTAGGTACTTCTACTTACGTACCATACGAATGTCCTAAGAACTAGCGAACAATGCAACTTGCATGTAACGGACAAGGCGAATCGAGTGGTTTAACACGAAATATGCTTGTTTTTAACAATTTGGTTGGCCAATCAGTGCCGCTGCCGCCGCGACAATATTCATTCACATTTGGTCAGACTATAAGTAGGAAACCATTTCAAAAGTCCAGACAAAAAGCTGTACTTTGCACCAAACTCCGGACAGATTCTTAATCGCCACTAGAAAACTTATCAATTCTGAGTGCATACTTGCATTTCCATAGTGTATATATTCAGATCTTTGGGGTCATCGATCCATTATGTCAGTGTGATGCCGGGAGGTAGGTTAACTATCTGGAGCATGGGAACATTGGGTGAAAGAGAAAGCGAATGCTCTCGTGCAGCTCCATATTCTGTAAGCTGTAGTGGTTCGTCATTCGTATCATCGGTACTGTGAAACAAGTTACACATTACAAAACTCAGACCAATAAAAAAAGGAAGACACGAACTTCAAAAGTGAAGCCAACTGTTTATCTGTGTGTCGTATTTGTACAATGTTATCTAGACGATGTCTCGTGACGTAGGTACCTACTAGGCGAAATGCGCTTGGTTGTAGTATAGCTGTGTGCGTGAGCGTGTATGTTTAATTGTAAGGCGCTTGGTTGTGTGGCTTCACTTTTGGTGTTCGCGGCGCGCCGTAGTCCTTTTTTTCTTGGTCTGAGACTGAAAAATGCTTGCTGGTAATCGGAGAAAATTACTACTACCTTACGTTGGGTACTTGGGTCGAGGGCTCTGTGGTCTTGGTTTAGGTTCCCGGATTGGGCAAATCGGTATTGGGTTTTCCCATCAAGAATTTCACAGTAGCAGCCACGGCGTCTGGATTTGTGCTTCGACCTTCAATGTCAATTAGTCTCTGTTCATGTATCTACTTTGTTAAATAAATTACCTCACTCTCACTAGGGAAAAGTAACCAATACATACACAACCTACAATAGGTGTGAGTTAGGTAAATGTGCGCACTGTGCAAACATCTACAAGTCCATATGATGACGACTGCTTTCCGATGTTATCATCAACTTGTGAGTGTATATTATTTATACAGATAGGTATTACATTATGACTAAATATAGCATTTAAATAACAAGCTGTAAGAAACAACTCCCGGGTGAATTCAGCTCCTTTTGAATCATATTCCACAAGAAATTTTCTTCGGAAATAAATAATAGACAATTTTTTTTTTCTGACTGAATGACGCGTTTGTATTACACAAAACGTGTAAATCACCAATAACCACCATTGTATGATTAGTATGATTACTCATTGCAAGAGTCGTAAGCGAAACGCAATATTTTTTGTTGCACTTGCTTGCGCGAATCCAAAGTTAATGTAAGTATGTGTACATTATCATTACGTGATAGTAAATACCAGTAAAAAGGTAAACACTTTAAGAAGACCACATATGATGTATTAACCAGAAGTATTACATGATGTGTGACAATCTTCTACTTCAAAAGACAGCAGGTGGTCGTAAGCACCCTTTAACCAGTCTGAATTATCCTCAAATCATCTGCTCGAAAGTAGAAAAGAAAAAGAGGGGAAAAAAACGTTAGGAGTCAAGAAAGGAGATGACATTTTCTTTCTTATGTTGCATTGATACGGTGTAAGTATCTTGAAGCTAAACAACACAGAGACACTGATAATTGTAGGTTCTTTTGGAAGAAGGTTTTTCTTTAAATAAACCCTATTTCTGATTATAGTTAAGAAAAATGCCTCTGCAAAGCCAAATTACGTTAAATACGACAAAGTAATCCAACGTTATCAATTTGGAACGAGTAGGTATACTACCTGCTTTTACAATTAGTTAACGTGAGCAATCATTAGAAATACTTCTGAAAATGTATTTTTTGGGTTGTGCAGTTACATTCTGATTTTCTGACCGAACTGCACTTTATTTGAGACAAAATTTCTGAAAGAAGATTCCTAAAAGCTAGACAATCGTCGGTACAAGTCAATGGCAGTTTGCACAAACGATTGAAGCAATCCCGACGAGCATGCAGTTACGTGGAGCCCCCGCGAAACAATGATTGCACGGTGTTATGAGCACACTGTTACAATAATTACATAGCACATTCATTTTGACATGTCCGACATTTGGACTGGCCTGTTGACTGATTCTTTGCTTTAACGGCCGCTAATGCAGCGGCTGAGTTAGCGTTTGTTGATTTGATTTTTCTATTGCGAAATTGAAACTTTTTCAAAGAGGATTTTATTTGGTTTCGCTATAGATTTCATCCATTTCATCTAGATTTTGCCCATGAATTCAGGTAAAAAGATGTTATTTTTACAATTTATTACATGGAACATAATAACTGGGTGCTCATGTAAACATTGTGTTAGGTAGTATGTTCATTGTATTGGTACTCTTGTAGAATTACTCGTAAAGAACAGAGAAGAGCAATGAAAAGCCTTTGTGAATATATATTTATATTTTTGTTATCGTACTTGCAAAACTTATCATGGAAATCCAATTTTGATTTGCTGTACCTATTTCCTATAAATGAATACTTATTGATTTTATGATAAACCTATTATAATTAAACGGTTTTATTTAGCTCACCCAGTTTGTTTTATTATTTATTCTTGGATCAAATTTAGTAATTTAAATTTCACCCACTTCCAGTCAACCGATTAATCTGAAATTTTGTATACACATTGGATTTTGGTGACAATACAATTATGTTTATTCATTATCATTATAAATTCAAGATGGCCGCCGCTACAAAATGGCGGATAATTTATGTTTTATTAATCCCATCAATATGGGTATCAAATGAAAGGGCTCAACAAGTAGAATACAATATACTATAAAAAATTGAAATCCAAGATGGCGGCCGCTACAAAATGGCGGATAATTTATTTATGTTTTATTAATCCCATCAATATGGGTATCAAATGAAAGGGCTCAACAAGCAGAATACAATATACTATAAAAAATTGAAATCCAAGATGGCGGCCGCTACAAAATGGCGGATAACGTAGGTTTTATCAATCCCATCAATATGGGTATCAAATGAAAGGGCTCAACAAGCAGAATACAATATACTATAAAAAATTTAAATACAAGATGGCGGCCGCTACAAAATGGCGGATAACGTAGGTTTTATCGATCCCATCAATATGGGTATCAAATGAAAGTGCTCAACCAGTATAATACAATATACTATATAAAATTAAAATCCAAGATGGCGGCCCCTTTAAACAGAATGCGAAATAAAAACTAAAAACTAGAAAATAAAAAATAGGTAAAAAAACTTTTTAAGTTAAACGGTTTTATGTTAAACATACATTGCAATGTTTAAGATAAATGTACTAAAAACCAAAAAATAATAAAATAGAAAACCGTGGGGCACGTCAATTGTCTACAATCGTTGATTAAAATCATAATAATAATAATTAAGTCGATAATTTGTAGACAATTGACGTGCCCCACGGTTTTCTATTTTATTATTTTTTGGTTTTTAGTACATTTATCTTAAACATTGCAATGTATGTTTAACATAAAACCGTTTAACTTAAAAAGTTTTTTTACCTATTTTTTAGGTATTATTTTTATTTTTCCCAGTATACAGGAAATCGCACTGTGCCATTTTCCTATACTCGCAAAATCACTGTTAGGTTCTATCAATAAAATTATTATTATCGAAAAGACTTGGTCACTTTTAATCCTAAAACCTAAATGTAAACAAAAACTAACACACAACAGTAACAACAGTAACAGTAACAGTGTAACAGTATTAACTGGGTTGTGGAGGTCAGATAGGCAGTCGCTCCATGTAAAGACTGGGAGCCGATCAGCCGACCCAACAACATTTGGGAAAAGGCTAGGAAAAAGAAAGGGCTAGGAAAAAGAAAAGGCTAGGAAAAAGAAAAGGCTAGGAAAAAGAAAAGGATAGGAAAAAGAAAAGGCTAGGAAAAAGAAAAGGCTAGGAAAAAGAAAAGGCTAGGAAAAAGAAAAGGATAGGAAAAAGAAAAGGATAGGAAAAAGAAAAGGCTAGGAAAAAGAAAAGGCTAGGAAAAAGAAAAGGCTAGGAAAAAGAAAAGGCTAGGAAAAAGAAAAGGCTAGGAAAAAGAAAAGACTAGGAAAAAGAAAAGGCATTATGAAAACTGACTGCCTTGTTGGTCTAGTGAACGCAAGTGCGTCTGCTGCTCATGAGGGGCGATACCCAGGTCGGGCAAAGTGTTATTGGGTAGGTATTTCAATCAGGGATCTCTCAGTAGCAGCCACGGAGTCTGGATTTGAATCCCGTTGATGGCAATACGGTCACCCCCTATTGCACCTTTGATTAACCATTACAGTACATTACATTTACAGGCGTGCTGTTATGTTATATAATGTAATGAAAACAAAGGTACAAAGTATTAACAACTGGTCATTTTCCTGCTTCACCAGATATTAATATTATAAAAAAAGAATTAAAACTGACTGTCATTACAGCTGCGTATCTTCGAGCACAATTCGATTGTTAGCCAAGTGAAAGTGAAATCACTGGGTAATTGGGCCGGCGATGGAAAAAGAGAAGTTTTTACTTGATTATCCGAAAAACTATTGAGTGAAAGTTATTATTACCACCATGGATGGCACAATAGTCTGTAGGATTACGCAAATTATGGAATGGACATGTTATGAGGAGGAGGAGGGACAACTCGCATGTGACTAAAAGGTTGGTGGATGGAGAGGGAGAGGAAGACCAAGGAAACAGTGGATGGATTGTGTGAAGAATGATATGAAAGAAAACGGAGAAAATGATAGCGTGATAGTGGACAGAGAGAATGGAAAAAAACTTGTTGCGTTGATGATAATTTAATGGATACCTACCTTATTTTCCGGGAGATACGAGGAAAAGAGCCTATTGTTCTACTGATATGCTATGGTTGGTACCAATCCTCTAAGAGATCATCTGACTGGTCAATAAAGCTAGTATCAGCCACGTAATGGGGATCGATGGCAATAGGCTCGCCCCCTATTACATGAGAATTGAACGAAACCAGCGAAACGTGGGAGTAAAATAATCAGAAAACCTACATAGACTCGAGATTCTATACGATGGACCATGCCATGGCTGGCCTGGAAGTCTTTGGATAGACTCCGGACACAGGTTGGCGAAGCAAAGAAAACACTGTTCAGGCTTAATTCAAAGAGGACTCTGGCCCTAAAGTGTGAAAATGGTGTTGCCCCCGTCGATGGTACACTTGATATCGTGTCCTGCATGTCCTGTTGCTAACACACCACAGGAGCTGATGTACGCTGCTGAAAGTGCAAAATTCGTCGTCAAATTTTGTGCTGACTCAATATAATAATAATAATAATCAATTTATTTTCAGGCATCTATGGCCCATAGATAAATACCTTACAGACTAACATAAATATAATAAAATACAATTTGTGTTAGTTAATAGAGCCTTAAAACTAAAAAAAAAAAAAAAAAAAGAATACCTCTGGCTAACACTTCGCTGATTATAGTCGTGTTGTTATGTTTATTCCACCCACACATATCCATGGTCGTTTTTATCCTGCTATAAACCATTATTTAGACCGTAATTCACCTAATTCGGGTTCGGTCCGTTTCCATTTCATAATGCGCGCACTTCCCGGGGCGGGCGGAAGCGCGTGCGCTCTTCGACATTCAAATCATGCGCACCAACCCTAATGAAATCTAAGCTGCGGCATTGGCATATCAAGCGCCAAACTGAACTTTAGTGCGTTTAAATTAGGGGTTATATTTGTGTGTAGTGAAAGCCGCCTTGTAAAGAAAGTTATTGTGTGTTTTGTAATGTATGGGTAGGTATAATTTAATTCATTGATGTACACCAGTGCACAGTGGTGCGCGTGACTTGTTCATAAATAACTATTTGTTTGTGAACGCTGCGTACGGTAATCGTGGTGTAGAGACAACTTTTCATAACGATAGCTGATAGAAAATGCTGGTAAGTTTGTACGCAACGCTAACTGGCGGATGGATAAATAAATAAGCATATTTTTTTCACTTATGGGCGCCCTGAGTGTTAAATAAGCACAAAGTAACAGTAACGAAGTTCCCATTAGTTCTATCGTAGAACTGTGCAGTAGAACTAGTGGGAATGATCCAACGAGGAAGGCAGAACAAACATTTATTTATAAAACACCTTCTTTTTTACTGTTCTTTTGGAAATGCGGCTCGATAAGTCTTTCCGAGGTACGGAGGAAACTCGATATTATTATGTTTAATAGATAGTCACCCATCCACGTGGCTACCTTGGCAAACGCTGCTTAACCTTGAAGATCAACCCGTGCTGGTGTCATTATTTAGCCACGCCACGCGGTCGATGTAAAAACCAAATAAACACAAATCTAATGTTTGTTATTCCGTTTTACAAAACATCGAATACTACGGAAAACGGAACACGACGAACGGCAATACATCACCTTATCATTCCGCGAAAGTCGGGTAATCGGATTTAATTGAGGGAAATACACGTCGCCGATGTGTTTGTTCATTTATAATTATTTCCACACTGTTGTAGGAATCTAAATCTATTCGTTAACTGCATAGTTTCATAAAATTACTTATCGAAAAAAAAAAAACATAAAAAATAGTTGCTACTATAGATCAATTGCTATTAAAGATAAATTCAATCTATGTTTTTTTTCTAAGTGGATGGTCCAGTTGTCTTGTAAGGTTCTTATGGTTTACCAGGTGTAAACGGACCTTTTACGAAACCACCAACCAAGCGATCTGTAGCTGTACATCAAACTAAGTACCACTGGGTCACTGGTTTCCAAGCCCAGTTGAAAACTGGACCTAATTGGTTGGAGCTGGGCCTCTTTAGCTTTTTGTTTAGACTAGTGTGGTCCCGATAAGCAGTAGCCGCTTGTAAAATACTGTATACAAAATATAAAATGCTATTTATTGCATCTGGTTCGGACTTCTGATGATGATGATGTGGCCAGTTATAGCAAGTGCTAAATAAAAATGTTTACAAAAACAATGCTTCACTCCAGACTCCACTTGAGAAGTTCAGAGCTATTTTTATTTCGCATGTGGAGGTGATCCAACTAAAAATAAAAGTGAATAAATACTCTTAAAAGTTGAGACGGACCATATAGCGATAGCGCTTAAAAATGATATGAGTAATACATTTATATTTTACTAGCGGACGTCCCGCGGTTTCACCGGGAATACAGGGATAAAAAGTAGCCTATGACACTCGGCAATAATGTGGCTTTCTATTGGTGAAAGAATTTTTAAAATCGGTTCAGTAGATCCCGAGATTACCCCTTACAATTTAACAAACACACAAACTTTACTTCTTCTTATTATTAGTATAGACGAAACATTAAAAATGTGGACGGGTAGATCATAGAGGTAGATGGATTGAGACTTTAAGTAATCGATAAAATTAGCTTTGCTTTATTTTATGGTCTGATAAAGATGTGTGGAAGAAAAACTGGGTAAGTGCAAGTCGGACTTGCACATAAAGGGTTCCTTACCATTGTAGTAGATATTGAGAGATTTTCCATGTTATTTTAGCACCTTAGACTTTTTATAGGTTTTCCGGTTTTCCTGTAAATAATTAATTTCGGTATTTTTTCAAAATTTTAGGCTCTGCAGTTTCGTAGATAACGGGGGTGAATGGTCGGACAGACAGACAGACAAACGAGTGATCCTATATGGGATCCGTTTTTTTTTCTTTTGAGGTACGGCACCCTAAAAACTTGCTGCGTTGAATCCAAATAATGAGGGATTCGTGTGAGGGACAAGTTATTGATACTGTAATTCAGAAAGGTCAAAATATGTGTGGTATTCGCCAGCGGCATACGTCTATAAACGTACCCAATGTAAATGGAGTATATATATATAAAGGGTGCTTTTCCACCACAGATGTGCTATGCTATGTTGCTATGGATGCGTTTGTTATCCACCAACCATATTCATTGGTGCACATAGCTTAGCACTGGTGTAAACGGCCTCAGCTAAGCTATGTTTTATATGGAAAGATGCGTGCTATGGATGCGTGCTATAGATGCGTGCTGTGTTGCTATGCTATCTTCCCTACAATTGAAACAAAGCATAGCATCAGTGAAAACGGTCACATAGTTTTACAGCTATTACATCTTCGCAGCATAGCTGCATAGCACATCTCTGGTGGAAAAGCACCCTAAGGATGGTAACAGGAGGTTTACTTTAAATCCTGCCTTACCCCCACAGAGGTGTGAGTATGTACGTAGGAAACGACATTGACGAATTCAATGGCCTCTTGGCCTGGCCTAGACAATGAAAACTGAAGTTCATATTAATTAACGTACACGTTATAGGATCTTAATTGTTGAAAACATTCCGATTGAACCGATCAAACGCTGATTGTTCTAATTGAAAGGAACTTCCTTCCTTGTAATCTGAAAATGTTATGTAGTGTACTGAGTAAATGTATGTTTATCACACATTCACACGTAAACTTGTATTTCGTCGGTTATATCAGAATTCGTAAGTTCAAGAGCAACAAAAAATGATTTTCTAACAATTTTCAAAAGGTTTTTAAAATGTCGTTCTATATTTTTAAGTTTAGAATAGGTATAGATTGATTTATTTATTTATTTGGGGAAAACAAACAATAAATTTTACAATATTATGTTACAGTAAATAATGAAATGTAATAATGGGGACTAAGTATATTATTTCTTGTCACCAAAAAATTATATTTGTCACCAAGTTGTCGTATTATATAGATCTATCACCACGAAATACTTTCGTTCTCAGATACTTAAACAAAAAGTGTTCCCAGATATGAATTATCAAATTTATGTGTAAAAAAGAAACAAAAAGTTATGAATATAAATGTGGATGGATGGAGAGGGAGAGGAAGACCAAAGAAAAGATGGATGGAGTGTGTGAGGAGTGATATGAAGGAAAAAGGAATAAATGATAACGTGACGACTGACAGGGCAGAATGGAAGGAAAAAATGGCGTAAAAGCAGATGGCGCAGAAAAATGGCGTTTTTGGAGACACGAATTCTGATAAAATTAGTTTCACTTATCTTCACCTGTAACTAACTATTTATATTTCCGTAAAGTCATTTTTTTGGTTTCTCGGGAAGGCTTCGGTGAAAACCTGGTTTTCATGGACGGAGGGTGTATTAGCTGAGGTAACACGTTTCATATATACCTGGAAGGTTTAAATTGTCCTGAATCTGCTAACACACAGAAACACTCTTTTATTATGGATCGTGATTAGTCGTAAACCTATAATGTTATACAAATGAGTACCCGTCGGGTTTTTTTACATAGGTACGTAGGTACGCGAAATTACATCGGTTTTTTTAATTTCCCCTCGACTGCCTCTATGGTCGAGTGCTCGCTATTGGCAGAAATGGGTCGGAAAATTGAAGTATGTGTCCTGGACTCCTGGCCCAATAAAAACAATAATTTGGAAGCTGACGATGGTAAAAAGACTCGACTGTACAAACCTAATTATTATACGAATTAATTTAAATACACTTAGTAATGACAGCTAGCTGTCATTATCACCTGTGTTCACGACATCTGTTTACCAATCCATTACAATATCAGCCTTATTACTAGCCGACCTTAAGATCCATAGTCAGTCCGCACTTTACAAACAGGTGGAAGTGACAAAAAGTGAGCTATTAGGTACTGTCATGGCAAACACAATATTATAATAATATAGGTTGTGTTGTATATTACTGTTTACTTGGCTAGCTAACCGAACATCTCGGCCTGAATGTTGTATCGTCATCATAATTCATCATTTCCACCTATCGTGTTTATGATCTGACTTTCATTATCGTCACGTGAGATTGCGAGCTGGTCGTTGTCACCATTACTTGGTATTTCTAATGTTCTGCTGAACTGAAAATAACGATATCCGATTCATGCATTGGCACGATCTTAGTGCTTGGCCAGACTGCAAACGCGGGCGCGGGGCGGGCGCGGCGCGACAAACTTAAACGTATGGAACTTCATTTGAGTGTCCATAGTGGGCACGCGGGCGCGGGAAGCGGCGCGGGCTACTTTCCGCGGGGAGCGCGCGGGCAACTCGTGCCATAGCTCGTTCATACAAGTGGCCGCAGTGAGTGCGCGGGGCGGCAAGCGATAAACCGCGCGGGAGCGGCGTATCTCAAACTTTAGTCTGCGCCAGATAACCAGATAAATTGGATTTATTTATTTAGCTTTAACTTTTATAAGTTAAAGCTTAAGAAATTAATCCAATTATTTATTATTTATAGAAGTATCCAATTAATTAAAATAACCGATTTTTAAAATTCTTAGCAAAAAATTTTTTGCTTTTTTTTTGCTTCGGCGAAAGTTGTTTTTTTTTTTATAATATAATTTTATATTTTGTACTTAATATGTAGTCAAACGTATCTATTGATATTCTTGTATATTCAAAAAACTTTTGAGGTTGCTCTCGCAATCTTTCATACAGTGTGTAAAATTCTCCTTCATTTTCTCTGGTTAAATTAATTTTATTAACTCCATTTTTCACTTTTAGCATTTGCCATTTACATAAAGTAAGAATTTTCCAATAAAAACAAGTCTTCGTCATACATATTATATTTTGACAAACACTGGACGAACAGTTGAACGCGACAACGCTCGGAACGAAATCGCGGTCCACTGCGGACAGGCAAATCGCGCGCGTTCCCACACCCGCGCCGCTCCCCGCACCGCGCTGCCAGTCTGGCCAAGCACTTAGACTTATCTCAGTATTCGAAGTCGCGTTCGCAAATTAACCTTATTTAGATAAAACTTAATATTCTTTTCTTACTTATAGTATTGATCACTGAACGGAATGTGCACATCATCATCACTATAATGTTCCCACTGCAGGGACGCAGACCCACTCCACTCTCTAGGATCATGGGCTATAATCCACCACGCGGGCCAAGTTGATAGGTGTCACATGGCTTCGAACCTTGTTTTTTTTTTCTACGACGTGCCGGTTTCCTTACGATAATCCTTTCAAAAATAAGGAACGTTTTCGGATGACGCCTGACTGATAAGTACTACTAAGTATTAACTGGTACATTACTTAAATAACATAACAAGTAACAAGTTAACAACATGCCTGTAAACCCCGAAGGGTTATGCTGAGGTATACTGACCGAGTAGTACCCCCTTTATTTCGCCAGTTACTTGTAAGCCCCACGTTATAGGGAGCAAGCTTTGCCATTAACCGGGCACTATTCCAGACTCCGTGCTACCTAGTGAGAAATACCAGATGAAAAGACTATAATGTGCCCGACCTGAGAACCAAAGTCCTCTTCAACAAGAGTGTGCTTACTCTCGAATATAATTCCGATAGATCGACATTGGAATTGTCAGTCAAACGTCAGGCATTGGCTGGACTCACTCCGCCTTATTACAAAACGTAGTTAAACCTGGTTTAACTTAGACTTGGTTTATCTTGCATGCCGTCACTTTCTTTTGAATAATATTGAAGTGAGACGTCATACGAGAAAAACCAAGTCTACGTTAAACCAGGTTTAACTACTTTTTGTAATAAGGCGGTTTGAGTCTAGCCAATCCCTGACGTTTAACTCAACCAACTGACGTTTGACCAATGTCGATCTATCGGAATTATATTCCAGAGTAAGCACCCTGTACCTATAAGGAACTTCGCTGTACTTATCTTATTGTGAGAGAACAGTAAGACAGTACAAACAAACACTTTCCATAGTTTCCATGCGCGGCACAGTTGCACATCATTTACTCCGAACACTATACATAATATCTTATACTACATCGCTATAATGATGGGAAAAACACGACTATATAAAAGAACATTGTTGTGTCGTAGCCGCAATAAAAAATACAAGTTATCTTCGAGGAAAACAGCACCTTGGTGTGATTAAATGATTATTTCTCTTTGACATCATAATAAAGGATAATTTGAGGCGAGACGTAACACGGGTAGTCGCCGTAACATGTTACGATTTGTGGCTTTTAGGCGTCAAACAGGCGAGCAGCACGTTGCAAAGCAACAGCTGCTGTATTCGACACGCGGTTTGATGGCCACCATGTCGACAGCACTGTTAGATGTAGCGCGCCAGCCGCCAGGAACGGTGTTATAGTCTAATCTAAGGAGTGAAACAGACGAGCAGCAGGTTGTTTAGGCAACTGCAACGCCGACCAAGTTGACTCTGTCGGCAGCTGAAGTTGACTCAAGCAAAGTGTAGGTACTCTTGTAGGCCTTAGTATTCAAGAGAACTGCAGGTATTAGACATAAGTACTGAAAAGAAGAGCTTATTTCTTGTCTCGTATAGAATTGAAAGTGTGTTATAAGGAGGGATGTTTGGAATCATGTAAGTACTGATAACGTGGTAACCGACCTACACGCTAGACCTCAATTCCCATAGGTACGATTAGACTGTTACCTGGTCTAGGACCTAGCCTTTATCCCGATAAGAGACAGATAAGGAACATTACACTATTTTATGTCATCGTTACTGCTCTCAGAGAGTAAAGGATAACAACGTGAAGAAACTAGCGTATACTCAGGCGGGTACAACGAAGGTTGACCTTGGCTGAAAATGCCGTTTAAAAATAAACTTTATGTCAAACAAATAGAGTTTGTATTACTATAATTTCCCTACGATTTTTCAAAGGGGGAGCAAAACTTAAGAGCGAGACAAAATTCAAGGATTTGTCTGTCCTTGTCTTGCAATTGCCAGTGAAAAAAAACAGAAATATGTATAGTAATCGAAAATCACTTATTTAACTAAACTAGCCCATAAAATTTAACGGTATTAATTTAATATTCAAATACTTAATTTTCAATAATAAATACTTGCGAATTAAAATTTATTAGAGCCAAAATTCATAAAAACTGTATAGCCATATAAAAAAAAACGTAAAAAATATGGCGGAAATATTTTCGTGTTGAAATAATAATTTTCCTTTTTCAAGTGTTTCTAATTGTATAAGTGAAATATTTGTCTTCAAATATGGTGAAATGGTGTTGTGTGAAGGGTTGTAAAAGTGAGGGGTATCCAGGATGTGGGATTTCATTTTTCAGGCAAGTTTTTTTAACTTTGTTTACAAATAACGACTAGGGTGACTATGTTCAAGATCTATAAACGGGAATCATGAAATTTTTGTATATAATACCCCTTTCCTATAATCAATATCGGTATTTAAAATCTCATATCTCATCTTATTATAATCTCAAACATAACCAAAACAAACATTTGAATTCTTTCTTTACTTTTTTTAAACTTTTCCATTTTGGTCTTAAATCAAATCCAACTTATCCAAAACTAAAAAAACATAGTCATTCTTATTAATATTTTGAAATCATATTCTCAACATCACACCTGTAATTCCCGAAGGGTTAGACAGAGGTATACATAATACAGTCACATTTCACCACCGATATAAATCATATTTTAACCGACTTCAAAGAAGGAGAAGGTTTCTCAATCCGACAGTATGGTTATAATTATTTTTATGTGTGTTCGCGGATAACTTCGTCGTTTATGAACCAATTTTAATGATTACTTCTTTTCTTGGAAAGGAATTAACCCAAGGATGGTACAATGGTAAGGAAACTAGGATATAATGATGGGAATCGGATCCCAGAGAAATCGAGGGTAACCCTTAAATTACGTTATTTTTTAGCGCATTCGGAAATCTACCTTCACCAATGCTCAAATTAATAATGTAGATGGGACTACAGATTTCACATGCAACAGACTTAACATTTTTTGTACTTAAATACCATCGTATCACGGCTTTAAAAAATACAAACACTGTAGGTGTTTGTATTTTTTAAAGCCGTGATATTTTTTAATAAATCCTAAGCTAGACTTGGGGCCATGAACATTGAGTCTGTTTAAATGTTTAGTGACTGAGATTCCCGAGTCAGTCATAGATTTATTTTTATCTATATTATAATTTTGGGTCAGATACAGTTTCATTATTATATCGAATTTTGACAATAGTGTTTTTTGGTATGTTTAGTTTTGTTTGGTTGATTATTTTGTCTTAAATTTATTATTTGACCTTTTAATTTTATGTATATTTTGTGCGCGTTGAGTTAATTATTTTTGTCAGCAATTTTGAATAACTCTTATTTTTATTTATTTCGATAGGTTTTTGTTTGTATAGTCATAATAATTATGTTACTAGATATACTTTTTATGTTTTTATTAAGTTTAAGGGAAAAATGACGTGTTTTTTGTTATAGTAAAGAGTTATCAGTGTTATAAAGATATTATAGAGTTTATAAATAGGTATTTGTTATGTTTTTATTGTTTTGTTTTATTAGAATTAGTAAGTTTCCTTAGAGTACCTATATTTAAGTTAGGTTAGGTTAAGTTAGGTGTGTGTATATTCGTATGCCACCATTTTTTTGGAACATCTTTTTGCCATTAAGAATAAATATCTTTCTTTGTCAGATTTTTTAATTATTACAAATGCCAAGCCACATAATTATATCTGTCCCAAATGTAAATACAAAATGTTTGGTCACCCTATTAGAAAGAGATGACATTCTCTTTCGAGGTAATCTCGCTCGGAACGCTTTTGAGTGGCATGTACACAGTCCAGATAGTATATAACGTCCTTGCGTATACTACAGCCAAAAACTTGAAGACATGTCGTACTAGATCCGCATCACAGCCCACTCCCTCTCTGGGACCATCATAATAACCATGATGGAGCTAAAACGTTCCCATGTGACAATTTACGAACTCCACGCAACAGGGCCAAGAGCTAGTGTCAATAATATCATGATTAACAAAGTGTGTCCGTCTTTTCAGGCCCAAAATGGTTTCGATGAGCTCCGCCGGTACGTGAAACAGGGAAGCGACTTCAGTAAAGAACTATCATCTATATTACAAGAGAGGTAAAATACATTTTCTAATAAGTATTATAGATTAATTAATAATTGCATCGGCCAAGACATAATTTCAAAATTACTTAGTATTTACAGATGTTCGTCTTTGGTTTATATAACTCAATCATCGATTTAGTAACATTAATTGATTTCGGAGTTAAAAAATTGCCTCTTAAACGTTTCTCTTAAATAGTTTTGCTAATAATTGTGACAATGCAAGGTAGTAATATGTATGTTAGAATAAGAATAAGAATTAGCGACCTTCAATCACAAAATAAACAACTAGTTAACCGTGCAGATAACAACGCATTGTAATATGTGCATTACAATGTTCATAATAACGGTACTATCGCTTTTTCTAATAACTGTTGAAATAGTTCCGCATCATTCGGCCGGCCGCGGTGCGCTTAGGCTATTACGCTCAGCGCAAGTCGTGCACGCACCAGATTATCTTATCAACCTTTCTTCGTAGCGTTTACTTTCCAGACATTACTATAAAACAATACCTTATTGTTTACGAGCCAATCGCTCCAGCGATCCTGGGTTCCGCGAACGTTCCGAGACAACAGTCTACGAGCGCAGGGACAATACGAAAGTTCTCGTCATGCTGTATAATTGATATTATATTGTTCACACGCACGCTTATAGCTTTCCCCGCGATTTACAGATATCGAGCACGTCGTAAAATAATGTTGCATACAAAAGTAAGGGCACGGCAATGGCCACAAAATCAAAAATAGCTCGTCGCGAGGTTCCGCCAAGTGGGCCACACGAGTCACGCCGCGAGACGCAAATAACGTGCGCTCTAAAAATTGTAATCCTCCCATTGGCCGAGAATGCATTATCACTGCTTTTACACAACCACAAAGACGAGCAGACGTAAAAACAAATCATTACGCCACTGCGATTATTTCCTACCGACGTTCGCTTCCGTCACAGATTGTGAAACCCCGCAGATACCTACTACTAGTAGACGCTCATGTACTATATCGATTCTTTGTAGAATTGAAGCGGAGATATACTACTCAAAATGCTTAGCAAAGCTTGGGACGAAGTTGACGAAAGCGTGCAAGGAGAGCGTGGGCTCGTGCGCCGAGGCATGGAAACATGTCGCGATGGAGATGGAGAAGCGATCGGAAATCCACAGGTAATTGACAAACATGCACAATCTCTTAACAATCAGATATTTCAAAGAGATTTTGAACATTCATTATGACGGAATTGCTCTATTTCAGGAATTACTCAAGTGCTTTATCCGACGAGCTAGTGAAACCAATGAAACATGTAATCGACAATCAGTTGAAACTTAGGAAGAAGGTGAGTTACTCAAGACAATCGAGATGGCAACCGTTAAAAACGGGCAACTTAGTATAAAGAAATCTATTGTAAATCTGATTATGATTGCAGATCGAAGGTAACGTTGACAAGACTACGCGATCTCTCGCAGAGTGGAGAACAGCGGAGGCAAAGTCGAAGAAACATTCTCACACGGCGGCGCGGGACAACGAGAAGTTACAGGATGCCACGCTGGACATTAGGTCTGCCACACATTACACACTTGACGATGCTAATGTCCTGTTTTATGTTTTTAAGCACCTAGTCTATCGGGACATTACTTCGGCGAGTTATTACAGAAGGATCCTTCGTATTTTGCGGATGCGACCGGCCTTGCGATTGTTTGACTTGCGAATCTTGCTAAACGCTCTTTGCGTTTAGAATAAGTCACGAGCTCCCTATGTTTGTTTTCAGCCGTCTATCGCGTAGTTCAAGCGTGGGACACATACCGCACGCGCACAGCATCCTGAGTGCTGCGCGCGCTGAGCGGCTACCTAACGCGACGAGTGAGAAGGACGCAGCTAAGCTTCAGGTCAAGAAGAGGAAGACAGAAGATGCTGTGAAGAAAACTGAAGTAGAATATTATAATGTGTGCGTGCACGCGGAACGATCCAGGTAAATATAACACTTAGAACAAATTTTATAAGTGCTGCAACGATGAAAATAGTTCTAGACCCTCGGACTGTTTCTATTTTAAGGTTATAAGTCGGTTTGTTCTACTTTTAGATGATGCTCCATCCTCAAATGCTGCATTTAATGATTACTTTTGGCTTTTCAAGTGACCCACTTAATACTTCCAGGTTGGAATGGGAGACAAGCGTGGTGAAAGGCGCTGGTATGCTGGAGTCTCTGGAGGAGGAGAGATTGGACCAGCTCAAAACGGCAGCCGACTGCTATCTCAGGCTAACTTCTGCCGTGCCCGCGCAATTAGCAGAGGTGACTAACAACTTCTTGTACTCATGATCTAATCATTGCTCAATAAGTAAACAACGTTTTTAGGTTGTTTATGAGTGTCCTTTTGCAATACTCTGAGGTAAACGTGTATTTTGCTTATGTTATTAATGATAGCGTACTCACGTGTCGAAGACCCGAGATTAAGTTACCAGTACTTACCAGATACTTTGCGTGTTAGAACTATAACTTATTTTCATTTAATAAAACTACATGTATAGGTAAATGTCTTATGCATTTTCTACCAGTATACCTTAGGGTGACGTAAAGACAATACACATTACACAGCAATACAATGCAAGTAGTGCAATATCGTAGAAGAGAAACAGTTGAAGAATTAGAGTTACATCTGTCTTTTTTTACACCTGTGAAAAAACGTTTGCACAAACTTATAGACGGGAGTAGTTTCTCTAACTGGCTAAACGCTAATACTTACATAGCACCTCGATAACTGAACTGTGTTCAAGAGCTGAACGCATAGCATCTTGAATCCGTCTAAAAGTAGGTACTGATTGCGCTCAGTTCTGTCTATCTCAGTCTATCAAAGATTCAATATTACCTAGCCCGTCTTTGGTTAGCTTATCCATACGACACGGCGATGCTTACAGTATTTTATTTTGTTATCAGGCCACGAATGTGTTAGTGAATCCGATAAAGAATGCCAACGCGAACACCGACATGAGGGTAGTCCGCGGCGTGAGGTCCGCGCAGACGGGCGCCAGCGAGCAGCTGCTGCCTGACTTCTACTGCGAACACACCACGCTGGCCATGAACAAGGAACGACGCAAACAGGTGGGTTTTGCTGGAACAAGAAACAGTATTTATTGTACTTCTTCTTCTTCTTATTTTCGTTTCGATTTTAAACTTCCATGTTATACGGTTTGGGCCCAGTAGGTAGCCACGTTTATTCCAGCGGCAGAGGCGCTGTTCAGGTCGCCAAGGGTGCATGTATACGGACATCTGGGACACTCCGGCAGATGAGGCATTGTTTGGTCCGGAGCGCCGCACTCGCACTCGGTGTTGGAGGAACCAATGATGCCCCACTTTGCCAGATTATGTTTGCAGCGGCCCACCATTTATTGTACTTTTTAGCTTTAATGGATTTCATGTCCGGTCGAGGTGTCTATGAAATTTTAAAACTCAAAAATAAAAACGGGCTCTTGTCAGCCAGACAAATAAGCATTATTCTCGTCTCCCAATTCATTTGGGGTCGGCACAGCTAGGTCATCTTCTTCCATACTTCTCTACAACTCATCATACCATCAGACACAGGAGGTGTCTGATGGTTGGATTGTTGGATTTTTATAATGGTAGAAACCCGCCACACTATTCCCAAACCACTGTAACTCCTGTTAGCCAGAATCAACAGTGGCGACCACAAAAAAAGCGCCGAGACAATGAAGCTCGACGAAGTCCCAGAGAAATGAGTTATCTGTCTTGGATCCCGCAACGAAATTAATCAGAAAAGTATAGCGGAGGTGTAGGAAAAAACATAATTAAATCACCGGCGCCGCATAAACTGAGCGTTTATAAGCAAATATTGAATCTCCCTATCAACTATCTCGATCCAAGTATGCTTTATCATCATCTATAGGATATATATGTCTATCCTACATAGGATACCAGCTGATGCCCGCGGCTTCGCCCGCGTGGATACTGTAAAAACAATCCTTGATGCGGATTATATAATTATCATTCTACAGCTCGATCGGTGCAGAACTTTTTGAGTTTTTGAAGCGTACACAAACCAACATAACATTTTTATATATAGATATAGATATAAGATAGATGTTACTTGCTGTCGGCGCAATACGTTTTTTATCTATTATCTATATCCATCAGTCAATCTAAAGATTATCTTTTTTCATTCACAACATACGTCGCAAAGTCCATCCTCCATAAATCTTTTATTTTTAGCAATGTTAAACATAACGTGCCTCGTTATAACCTAGACAATGCTGAAAAAACCAGCCAGAAAGTTGAAAAACTATAGCTCTAAACACAATTTACACACTCATTATATTTGTCTTCATGTGTTTCAGGCGCTGCTTAAGATACTACAGCTAGTAAAACAGGACATTGACAGAGAACGGAAATCCAAGCAGGGACTTGAGAAGCTGTCGATGGCTATTAAGCAGACCCCTACCTTCGGCAACGACGACTCACAGCAGAATGTGGCCGATAAATTGTACCATGTGAGTATGACGAGTTTTCGTTACGTTACGTTTCGTTTACGTTACGTTTCGTTTACGTTACGTTTACGTTATGCAGTACCTCTTCATCATCTTCCTAGCCTTTCCACGACTACATCGAGTATTGCTAACATCCAACCGGATGCAGCTGAATACTAGTATTTTACATGTTGCGACTGCCTATTTATTCTGACCTTCACAATTCATTTACTGGGTAATAACCCTTAGGACTTGTTGTCAGCCGACTTCCCGTAATAGCTGTCAAGCAAGTGACGTAAGTCCTTGACGCAAGTCTTAGCACCCGAGGTCGTGAAACGCCTTTAAATGAATACTTATATATTTGAACTCCTAATTAAAAAGTAAAAAGGCATAGTGATAGGATTTAAAGTCCGGTAAATGAAATGAATGGCTGGAGCACGGCACGCCAATGGCTGCGAATTCAATTACATTGTTTTACATTTCTGAGGCACTACAGAAGCGTGGCAGTCGCAACAATATCCTGAACAACGCAATTTTATTTTACCATGTCTGACCAATCTACCACTCAAACTAAATTCGGGCCGATTTCCTCGTTGCAGATGAGAAGTATGCTGACATACTTGGAAGCCGTGAGATACAAGATCACCGCGAGTCTGAACGATCTAGACAGCAGGCCACCCGTGCAACATCCTCTCGCAGCACACATACAGATCATTAGGGATAAGCAGGGACTGCAACAGAGTATTTTAAAAGTAAGTATTTTTGTTTGGTCTAGTGAGGGCGACTGCTGAGCGATAGATTTTTATTTGTCGATTGGGAATTCATCTTATGACCCCTCCCGCTGTGGGCGAAGCAGAAGGGAGTGGTACTGACTAAACACCACCCATGTTCCCTCATACCTAGTGCTCAAGGGCCGACTCTTTCGAACAGTGAGAATGATTTTGTGCCCGGTGGATGTTATTAGGCTCGTCCCCTATTACATGGGACTTCAATATAACTGGTGAAATGTGGGTGTGCCTAACCCTTTGGGGATAACGGTTTTTGTTTGATGGCAACTTTTCACGGAAGAGGAGAGTGAAAACGTGCGGGTACTTTATTGCGTTATTGTTTTATGTATACTTTTGTACTACTTTTTCTTAAATAAATTATTCTATTCTATTTATCCGCTTAAGTCAGGGGCAGGCTAGCTCAAAGCGATTTTCATAAGGTACACGTTAAAATTTTATTCACCTTTATCCATTCTTTACTTCCAGGTACCACCATGGCTTCAAGCTGACTACCAAAGCGAGGTAAACAAGAACCTCACTCCAAACTACACGGCTTTAACGAAGAGCGTGAACGGCGGCGAGGAGAGAGAACGGAGAGACTCCATCATGAGCCGAGCGTCTTCCAAGTTAAGGATAGAGCATCTCTCGTTCAGGAGAAACGCTGAGCACAAGAGCGCGCCGCCCACGCCAACGCCTGTGGTGGACCTTCCTCCGCCGCCCTTGCCGCAGACGGAGGCACCTCATCCACCGGAGAGTCCCCTGGACTGGAGCGAGCGTGGAGCAGGGGATGGACTGTCTAATCAACAAGATAGTGATTTTGGTAAGATATTTTTTATTTGATAATCATTTTTACGTCACTATATCAAAGGTCGATGGAACGTAGCGTATTGGGTATTAAGCTCAGCGACAAAATTTGCTCATAAACTGGAATCGCTGATGTGGGCAACAAGACTACGATGGAGTGGGAGTGGGATTGGGCGGTCCATGTCTGTAGAATGCACCAATACTGTTGGGCCAGAGTCGTCACGCAATGGGTGACAGAAGACAGGCCTACAAAACGCTGACGTGACGACTTAAAGAATTTGTGCGACATTAGGCAGAGAAAACCGCACGGAGGGAAGAGTGGAAGGCCTTTGCCCAGCAGAGGGACAATATAGGCTAAATTTTGCTCATGTAATTATTACTATTATACTAGGAAATGTAACTTGAAGAACTAATCAAACATAGTTGACTTCCTTTAATAGAGTAGATAGAATAGGCAATTTGAAAATAACAAAAAAATCACAACCGGTATTAGCTCTGAACTTCGCAATAACCGCCAAAATGTGCCATCATTTTTTTTTAAACTTTGCCCCGCGCTAGGAATTTCTCCTGTATCGTGGGTGCGTTTACAAACATTGAAACTCACATACACAAACACGCCCAGACCCGAAACAACTATCTGTAGGCCATACAAATACTTGTTCCGTGCGGGGATCGAACCCGCGACACGTAGCGCAGCAGTAAAATCGCTTAGCCACTGCGCCAACCGTGTCGTCGAATATCCTATCCTTTTTTCATGTTATGTGGGGTAAGCGCATCACACTCATCTATTTCTGCCAAACTCATCATGATCTCATGATAAATGTCTCTCTCTCATGATCAATTGGAATGATGGACTCATGTCCATCATATAATTATATCACTAGCTTTTGCCCGCGACTTCGTTCGCGTGGAATAGTGACTTCCGGCAGATTTTTGGTTATCTCGCGAAACAAAAAAACTATCCTATGTCCTTTCTCAAGTTCCAAACTATGTCTGTACCAAATTTCACACAAATCGGTTCAGTAGTTTAGGCGTGAAGCAAAGACAGACAGACAGAGTTACTTTCGCATTTATAATATTAGTTAGGATTATAGATATATAGTAAATATCTATAAAATTAAATTCCGAAGAGGCCATCCATGAAAAAGAATGATATGGCAAGGGGGAACGTGGCATGTACGAACGACCGGTCAAAAACCCTTGAGCAGTGGTGTAGAACAAAATATTGATGTAATTCGGCACCATGCCTATGCTGTACACTGTGTGTTACATCCTCCAACATCACGTTTATCCTTTTGTTAAATTATTTGAAAGAACTAAAGCAATCTTTGGTCACGGAAAAGAGAATAAAAAACACCATTTATCATCACTTCGTTTTGTACCATTTTCAGATGAATTTTCGTCGCAAAGTGATAGTTCGACGGATTTGACTGATATTATAAAGAATGAGACCGGCGACGTGGTTCCACCGACGCCTTCGTTAGGAAAATGCCGAGCCTTGTACACCTACGAAGCTAGACTGAACGATGAACTTAATTTGTCACCAGGTAACTAGACAACTCCTACATATTATTATCTACTGTTAATCAAAGTTACCGACTTCCGAAAAAAAAGTTACATTAGACTATTTTGAGGAATGAGGAAGGACAGCGCCGTCGAGGTCGACCGCGGCGAAGGTGGCGTGACGACCAGGGGGTCTAAAACGGCCACTTTGGCAGATTATAATATGAATTGCGTTAAAAAGCGTAAAATGGACCCTTCATTATAATAACTGCGTCTGTAACAATTTAGTAAAATACATCATAATAGGAAAATAATATGAATTGCGTTAACATTCGTAAAATAGTCACAGACGCAGTTTTTATTATGAAAGGTCCATTTTACGCTTTTAAACGCAATTCACATTATGATCTGCGAAAGTGGCCATTTTAGACCCCCTGATCATGTTTGCGGGGCTAACATGGCCAGAGATCGCCCATGATAAGCGACATATGGAAAGAGAAAGGGGAGGCCTTTGCTCAGCAGTGGGACACAAAGTAGGCTAATAAAAAAATAAAAAAAAGACTAAGTATTTTAGTGTTTTTTTGGAAGTTGGTTCTTTTTTTTGCAAAAAGTTTTTTTAGAGAGATAACACAATATCAACTTGCCACTTCTTATCCTTAAAAATAAATGCCGTTTGAACTTTGAACCCAATGTCCAACATTATAAGGCTAAAATCGTGCAGTTCGACTCCGTGTGAACATAGGTTATGCACGCTTTTATGTCTTTGCAGTGAGGTTAGTCTACTGTGTGTGTACCTACTTTACTTTAATTGATAATAATAACCTTGGCAGTCAACCTTAGAATTTAAATATGATTGTCAGTCTATAAAATCTTGAAGAGTCGAAGTAACTCACATGGATGATCAGACTCAATGTTAAGGTTGACCTTGCCGCGTAAAAACATGTTTTGGCACGATCAGAATCCCATGTTCTGTTTTAAAGTATCAAAGTAATGTTTGAATGGCTTGTACTTAACCTTTTGAGCGCCACAGTCACGTATAGACGACAAGCCGAACAAGCAAAAAAGTACCTTAAGTCTGTCGAGTTAAGGTACTTTTTGGCTTGTCGTCTGTGACGGTCAAAAGGTACCTTTAAAATATGTAGGTATTTCTTTTAGTACAGCGTTTAGTTAACGTTTTTAAAAGTATGTGTACCTATGGTTTGTGAAACATTTCATTGTTAGTAGACTATCTCTTTTGTTGTATTATATGTTTTCTCACATTGTTTATTTTCGTATGTTGCCGGGTGGTCTGGTCTATTCACTTGTTATTGTTACCCCCTTATTTTCTTGTATCAAGTTTTTGTGAATAATGTATTTTATCTACCCAAATATCATAAACCCTCTATTATGCGTTCAAAAACCATAGGCAATGACCAGCATTACCAACCAGCAGAAATTAACAGAACTGTAATGAGCTCATAGCCTACTGAAAACAGTAGGTTATGAGTTTAAATTTGGAACAGGTGTCAAATTCAAGTGAGTGTGCTATTCTAGTATCTACATTAAAACAGATACCTATCGATACGAAACCCCAATTCAGTATGATTTTAATTATAAATCGCACGACATTTTGATCTCGAGTGACACAAGAATAGTGACTTTGTTCGTTTCATTGTATCCGTATAGTTCTACTGTTCAGTTCAACTAGTAGGACTAAACGGAGAAAAAAATCCATTTAGTTCTACTATCTGCTGTATGAATTTTAATTGAACTAAACGGACAAAAAAGTTCTTTTAGTACTACTAATTTCCGGAATTATGTCCAACTGGTTGGACCACGGGGATAGGATGATCGTGTAAAACAAACATACATGCAACGCATGTTGTACTCCATGACGCGCGCTCGCTTCGCTCGCATATTACATAACACTATTGTCTTCTGTCCCCGAAGTGCCGGGCCTCCGCCGGCCTCCTTCGTCGGCCTACGGCCCGGTGCCCATGCCGCCCATAAAGGATACTGTCGCGAGACGGTCGTATTATAATTTTGGTTAAAAGAGGAGGTAGTAATTGCATTGCACTTCAGCATTAATAGGGTAAATTTACTTCTCCGTAGTACAACCCATTGTATCCGTATAGTTCTAATACAATGGAAATTAGTAGTACTAAAAGAACTTTTTTGTCCGTTTAGTTCAATTAAAATTCATACAGCAGATAGTAGAACTAAATGGATTTTTTTCTCCGTTTAGTCCTACTAGTTGAACTGAACAGTAGAACTATACGGATACAAGTGTTCGTTTGCCTATGATTTAAAAAAAATGACAGATATCCGAAACGCCGCCATTTCGAGCTGTCATTTGTTCGTTAGCTTTTTATTCCCTTTCATTGAGCAGACAAATTTTCTGATAAGTTCTTTATTTCTGTCGAAAATGAGTGATAGTGACTCAGAAAATAACATGAACACTCCGCCAGATATCGTAAATGCAGCGACGAATGCAACTAATAACCTGTTTATTTTTTATTGCATTACACTGGTAACAATGCTGGTCATTTCCCTATGGTTCCTGAGCCCATCATAGAGCCCTTATGATTTTTCGGGTAGATAAATTAGTGTATGCAACTATACATAATTAGGCATTACAACACTCGTGTGATGCTATTAAGAAACTCGCCTTCGGCTCGTTTCTTAAACTCACACTTGTGTTGTAATGCCCTTCATTATGCACAGTCGCATAAACTACTATTGTTTTGTGCTTCGCGATTTTTTGTACATGTGTAAAAAACAGCATCCACTTATTAAAGCGCTGAAGTGTGCAGTATCCAAAAAAGACGTATAACGACGGTTTGACCTGGCTATACCACACCAGAGTGATGGTGAAAACGGAAATATAATTGACACCACCAATCAATGGGGAAGGCAGGTCTATGGGCATAGCTTAGTCCCAATCTGACCAATGAGAACATTGACTATGCTTGGTTCATGCTATGCCAAACAAACTGTCAAGACGCGGTTCGACTATACCTACACAATAATTGGTTTCAAAGCAACTACAAATCTAATTTTACATTTAATTGAAATTAAATCTGGTTCTCAAAGTCTATTTTATTATTGACGTGATAACGTCTTATAATTCGATGGCCGGCTGCACGAACGAAAAAAGATGACGTCATGAGTCGTTACCTCGCTCTGAGGCGTTCCATAGCAACGGCGTGTTAATTGTTTGTTTATAGCAATGTAAGTGCTGTATTTTCTTATGACGTTGTCACGTTCAAGTATCGCCAGTAAACCGACTTTACAGACAATCGATTTTTTTAGAGGAATTATTGGTTTAGGGAGAGCGGGGCTGAAAGTGCCGATTTTGACAAATCCTTATATGATTCGGATAAAACAAGTACTATGTCTGAAAGTAGTGGTTCATCCTAAGCCAAATTTAGTCTATAATACGAATTTACCTACAGATTTTGCACATTTTTAATAGTTTTTAAGAAGAAGTGTTTTTTTTACACAGCGGCGGCAAGGCACTACCAACCCCACTTTGGGGCAAGTTGTGCCGTAGCTGGGGTCGGTTGTGCCGTTGATAATGCTAGGTGTTTTACTTAAATCAAAATTAATTTAGAATTTAAAAGACATCAATTTTATAATAATATATTTATTTGTTATAATTTTTACTATAAATCAACAGTTTCTTAGTATTATAAATTAAAAAAACCAATTACCCTTACTTATGTAATTATTTCAAACTTAAAAACATATTTTAAACCAAAGTTTGTACTTATTTTTATGCGAATGCGATCAATTGTTAAAAATGTGAATGAGATCAATAAAATTATTAAAAATATCAGTATCTAAGGACTATATTACAAAATATCATATAGATTTGACAACCAAACCCTAAGTCGGGGTTGGTTGTGCCGCGGCACAAGCAGCCCCACATGAACGGCACATTTTACCCCGCGTGCGAGAGTTTGAAATTTTGTCTCGTATATAAAAATCACTCTGCTCAAAGCAATAAAATTACACTGCATAGCAAACTAGGATAAATAACAAACATTTTACTAAAACTCTCATTTAAAAAGCACGAAAAAAGCTAGCTTGCGACCAAAAAGTATCGAAACGAAAATATTTACTGACGTGGCGCTGGACGACCCTCACATGCACTGCCAGCCGGTCCTCGTCGCAGACGCAACTAAAATGGCAGCCGCGCGTGCCCGCCTGTTAGGCATTACGCGACACAATACGATCGTATATCTATCTCTTTCTGTTTTCGAGATATTCGCGTCGGCACAATTTACCCCCGGCACTTTCAGCCCCGCTCTCCCCTACTTATATGGTATCAACTATCCAATTTATTAACTAGTAGGTTTAGTCAACCTGTATATTCTACTAAAACGACGAAAAACAACACCTCGCTTACTTTTAGGGTTCCGTACCTCAAAAGGAAAAAACGGAACCCTTTTAGGATCACTCGTGTGTCTGTCCGACTATTCCTCCCTCATTATCTCCGAAACTGCTGAGCCTAAAATTTTGAAAAAAAAACAGTAATTAGTTCAACACTTATAGACTACTGGAAAACCTATAAGAAATCTATGGTTCTAAAACAATGGTACGGAACCTACATGCGATGTGCAAGACCAACTTGTATTTAGCCAGTTTTTTATTGTGAATCAATTGACCCAGACACCAGCTCTGGGCGAAGGGGAAGCGAGTTTTGGAGTTGTACTGACTAGAACTCACCCATGTTCCTTCATAGCCCCTTGTGTTCCGGGGCCGCGGTGTCTCAAACTGAATAAGATCTACCTACTTTTGATACCATGCTTACCTCAAGCTGAATCTATGATATTTTCAGGCGACGTCATAAACATACACGACAAACAGGACGACGGGTGGTGGAGCGGCGATCTGAACGGCATCTACGGCATCTTCCCTTCATCATACGTCGAAGAGATCACCACCTGCATATAGCATCACAAAAGAAAAGAAAACAAGAAAAGTTTTGAACTTGTAACGCAAAAGAAATAAAAAAACAAGACAACCATATAATTTACCTAAGTATACGACTTTAGTTTCAGTTTATCCTAAACGTGGCCATTACTTATTCATATAACAAAAAACAGCTGTTTTCTATCGACGATGTATGTTGTAACAAAAGCATGGGGTAGCTGACTTCATTTTCTCGCTGTAAGGGTTGTTCCCATAGTATTTTTTTTATGATGAGCATAGTAATCTATTAAAAGTTTAAGGGTGAACTGAACCTAGCTGCTGTAGATATTACAACTCAATAACGCGCGTCAATCATTTTAATATACAGTTATTTCTAACTTAAATAGTCAAATGACGCGCGCTGATGATTTGCAAGCTCTACGTAATTGTATGGTCGTAAAAATGAATGCAATCTATAAGTAAACGTTCTCTCTTCACTGGTGAAGAATGATGCAACGTTGTAGGCAAAGGCTCTTTAGAAAAACTGCTTCAGTAACATTGTAAATAAGACTATCAAAGTTTTAGTTAAATGTCCTAGAAACTTTACAATTAACAAATCGCGCAAAGCAATTATTATAATGTCTGAAAATTAAATATTCTATAAAACTAATTCTTTGCTTCAGACAGTATGAGTATCTAATTAGCGTTAAAATTCAATATTTCAGAGTAAGGCCAAAAGAAAATTATATTAAGTACAGATCTTTCGGTGGTCGCAAGCGCTGCTGCTAAGCGGGACCTAGGGTTTGATTCTCTGGTCGGGCAAATTGTTGTTGGGTTTATTTATTAAGAGCGTATGGTACCTCAAACGCGAGATTTATAATGCGTAAAAGTATATGATTCACTGCAGTAATCAACATCAGAAAAATATATGATATTCTTCAGGATATATGCTAGTGCCATAGTGTTGTGAAAACATAATACAACTAACTTTGCTCAATAGAAAAAAATCGCGAAGATACCTCTAAAAATTTCTTTTAACGAGTAAAAACCATACTAAAATACATGTCATCGTTCTGATTTTTTTGGCAAATAATTCTACAAGCAACAAACTAAAGTCATAGTGTTTTACTTTTTTAGTCCAATCTATAGTTTTTTGTAAATCGCAAAATACCACTAATTTCGCACTATTCGGCCGCAGTGAAAGACGTAACAACCGCTTTGTAGTGCAAGCTGATTAGAACTTTATTCTAACAGTATTTCAAGCGAAGTTTGAACCACCACAAATAGGGTTGCTAATCTGAGGTAGCATATACGCTCTTAAGAATTTCACAGTAGCCGCCACTGAGTCTGGATTTGTGCCCGGTTGGCAATAGGCTCGCTTCCTATTACAACACGGGGCTTAAACATAACCGGCGAAATGAGGGTGTTAAGTACACCTCTGCCTTACCCTTTGGAAATTACAGGCGGTATGTTATGTTATGTTATAAAAAGGCAACCGCATTATACCTTCTGAAATGATTCATAATACCTAAATGTATAGCGAGCACTGCATATTTAATTTATGAAGTTTACACTGAATATATTGGAATAAGTGATAATTTATCTATTCACAAAACAATATCTAGGCTCACAAGTATTATAAATGTCAAGTGTTGGAGTATATAAAATGTATAGGTAATAAGAAAATGTCATGTATAAGTGAATATAACTTATACGCTGAAAATGTATATAAAATGATATATAAAATTAAACCAAAGTGTTGTTATATAAATAAATTGTTTAAGAATATTAATTATGTGCGTTATTTATTGACTTATTGCTTATGGAGGAAACTTCATTGCAATAAAACCCATTTTATGTGAGATCTTTGTGACTAAATCTTAAATATTTTAGCTAGCTTAAACTGAAGTCGGTTAATAAAATGGCATGCATCATATTCAGAATGCTAGCAAGAGCAGAGATACAGACTTTACCATGTCGTGATCGGCTTCCAGTCTCACCAGATGCAGCTGAAGTGTCACTCTCTCTGGCAGGGCCACCAACAGGGATTTAATTAATTAATTTTGATAACCCACAAAATTTTTGTCGTTTGTCCCCAAATAACAGAGTTTGTCGTTCATTGGTTCAAAAGATATAAGGGTTTATAGGTGGCCCTGGGCTGCTGAAGAGTCTTCCCAGCAGAGCCAAATATAAATCTCAAAAACTAGGGCACCTAGCAAAGATCTGTTTTCTCCAACACTCGATGCAACTGGTGCAGTTAGGGCAGCGGCTTTAGCTGACACTGGGTACAGCCAACGTTGCATCGATCGTACACTCGGTGAACCTCAAACCACGGTACTGGATGCCATCACACGATTTCCGGAGACAGGCTCACACACCCTCAGACCAGGTCAAGGCCGACATCGATGCACTTCAGCTCAAAGACGACTACTTCGTTGTCAGCAACGTGTTGAGAAATCGCTTTTGCACCGCTACTGAAGCTCGTATGCGTCTTTTTGAGGTGAGAAATGTCAGTGTGAGTGAACGTACCATTAGAATAAGACTGGCAGAAAGGAATCTGAGGACTTTTCGTCCAGTTCGCGGTTGCGGGGCGCACAACACGGTAGAGCTAGACTTGCTTTTGTGCGAGAATATGCTGACTAGACTGTGTATTGTTCTCAGATGAGAGCAGAATAGGCTTAAAAGGTCTAGGTGGACGTCAGCACGTTTACAGGTGCGAAAGTGAAAGGTTTGCTCCATGCGCTATAACCAATTAAAAATTTAGATTAATGCATGACAATGCACGTTATCATACCGCATAATCCGTCAATGAGTACCGTAATGAGGTCGGATTTCAAATTTTACTATGCATAGCCCGCAGTCCCGATTTTAACCCAATCGAGCACATATGGGACGACCTCAAAAGCAGGGACTGAATTACCCAAAAATTACGGTACCTTTAAATTTCGGTATGACGTCATACCGTTAAATAAGGGTTACCGAAATATTTCGATACCGTTATTTTTTCCGGTAGTGGAATTTTGACGCTGGAAATACATACCGGTATATTTCGGTAGAAGTACCATACATAACCGTTATAAATGTATCGGTAGCGGTACCTAAACCTTAATAAATAGGGGTTTGCTTTGACGCACCGCCTCGCCAATCTGTCTGTCGTTCACTTGCCGATTGTTGCACATTATTATATTATAAACTACATACGCAAGTTCTAACGTCTTCCACCGCACACACGCGCGCCGCGGCATGCATTTCGGTACTGAAATCATATAAGGGTTAAATAACGGTATAGCTCAACCTTTATTTTAAACCGGTACCGGTATATTTTTGAGGTATCTTAACATTTAACCGTAACCGCTTTCAGTCCCTGCTCAAAAGGCATGTTTGAGCAAGAATACCAGCCCCTACAACCCTAGGAAGAGCTCAAGACGGTGGTGGTAGAGGTGTGGCACAAAATCTCCAAACCAAGATATCATGGAAGGGTTGCCAAACCGGCTCTATGAAGTCATTAGAACTCAAGGTGGCAATACCCATTATTAATTTTTATTTGATTACTTTTAAGAAATTCAAAATTGTTAATAAATATTTATAAATCTCGGATTTTCACAAAATCGATTTTTGGTACGCATCCTTTAATTAACGGATGTCTTTTCAAGATTTTTGTTTTTTTTACCTTAATATATGTAGGTAGCTTTCAATGTACCTACCAATCAGAAAATATGCAGAAAATGTACCTACCTAGTATAGATTTGATTATTTCTCCAAATTGAAAGAAATACAGGGTGGGCGGTTAATTGTGAGTGTATATTGTAGTGCAGTGTCGTCAAACCGTGCATGTATACAAATAAATAACATTACAGTGTGTTTGTTACATCAAAATGGTGGTACCTATGGTCTTGTTATAAAAAAAACAGCCAGGTTCAGTGATCATTATTTTATTTTTTAAATCTAATTTAATATTTACACGTCTTCCATATAGTAAAACATACTTTTCCATAGAATAATCGAAACAGTAAACAGTTATTTTTAAAAGATAACACAACATCAGTACGGTACATACCTACACTTATTGCTTCAGTTATCACCCTACAAGAGATGCTAGGCAAAGGCCGTATGGGACAAATATATTAGGCGGCCTGCACTCCCCGGTCGAGCGGTCCAACTAGTAGGTAGCTTTCACGAAATAAAGACTCATTTAGATGAGTATTTTAATTCTCTTTTGCACAACCGGAAACTATTAGCTCATTTTTGTGTGCAAAAAACACACATCGGCTCAAATCATTAAAGTATTATTAATTTTATTTCATCTCAATCAGTTTTAGTACGAAAAGTAAAGTTCGAATGTTACAAAAATTACATGATGAAATAATAACCGATTCAATACCTTTTTGGAAGGACAAGCTACTTTCATCGGCTGCGTGCTCTGCTATTAAAGCGTACTGGCCGCCTTACTTAATAAATAAAGTTATGTTTATTACATACAGCCAAGTTTGAGGTATCTCTGCGAGGGTTAAAGACGACACAAACACGCTCCACTGTGAGCTCGCACAAGTACACATAATTATTCATTTAACAACGTTAATGACCTTAGAAATTTTAACACTAATGAATTTAATTCAGTTCCGAAGTGTCAACTTATGAAGAGTAGAAGACAAGGTGTTTTTAATAAACTAGTAACGATTCTAAAACAAATCATTTTATTAACATTCATTGCTTCCACGTCACATGGACCTAAATAAGCGGGTTCCCTGTGGTGCCCCGGGGTTCGCCATGTACAGGGGGCTGGCGAAAGGATCCGTTCTAGTCACAACTTTCCTCTAAAAGTTTTTAAGGCGCTTTGCTTTTGTCTTTGACTTGCCTTAGGAACAATCGAGGAAAAAAAACTTCAATTAGGTTCAGCATTTCCTCTCACAGGTAGTCAGATAGGAAATGCAGATTTGATTATAAAATAAAACTAACGTGTCATTCAAGTACGTATGGGAAAATATTCAAGAACAAAGACTGGTCTCTTAGAGACAGGTATTAGTTCAGTTAACCGATAAATATCGAACTAGCCATTTCAAAGTTAAGGGTACTTATGGGTGATGACGGTCCACGCGAATGCCCCCTTTGTACTTTAAATATTTGTTTACACGAAGCGTTTAAAACAAGACTCTTCTGGGAGCTTGAATACAGTTGGCAATGACAAACTATTCTTTTGTTAAAATGAAGGTTTTCCATAATCCACTACATACAGAGAGGAAGGGACACCGGCAAACCAACGGCTAACACGTATTCACTACACAACAATCTGAATTGCAAAGAAATTTTATAACATTATTAACATTAAAAACTGATTTTTCCTATTAAAGTACATTTTTACAGTCAACATTTGTATAAAACTGCAGTTTTTTTTTGTTCTGTATATCTATATATATAAAAAAGTTATGTTGGTTTGAAGTTCTGCACCGATCGAGCTGAAATTTTAGAATGATATATAATCCGCATAAAGGATTGTTTTTACAGTATCCACGCGGGCGAAGCCGCGGGCATCAGCTAGTTTATTAAGGTTATGATTCTATTTTTGATTGTTGTAGTCGATTAGTCGTTGAGAATAAGGCCTTAAATAGCTGAACGATTTGATTATAATTAATAATGTGTAATACTCAGATCCACTCAGTTATCGGCATTTATGAGAAAGTTGATTTGATTATTAATTTTATTACACTAGTCAACAAAAAAATACTTTTTTTTCCCGAATTCATTTCACGTGATTCGGGTTCTATGTGTTGTAAATAACGTTGAATGTACAATAAAACTTTCCTATCACGTCACAATTTTATGATATATCAATATTTCTGTTTACATATTTTTCAAGGAAAAAAAAGTTAATTTCAGCGGATTTCTTTTTTTTTTTGCTGGTCGATACTTTCTTTTAGTTGGGATTTCCCTAATTAACATCCAGCAGTGGTCTACCAGCATCGCAGGGTTCCATTTTCCATGATATTGTTTTACAATTCTCCAGATTTTAAACTTGAGTTACAAGAGTCAACAAAGAATCGCTAATCATTTGATATAATTATGCTCATATTGCTCATGAGCCATCTGAACCATCACCCCGTCGACATCAGACCAAGTCTCCATCCCTCCATCCATAAATAAAATTCTATGAAGGGAGTATGACGCTTGCTGTAAGCAGTTACATTAACGTCCGACTGAAGGAGATTCTATTGCTTCAATCTTGAAGTTAATAGTTCAGATTTATCTTTAGGTAAATCTACATCTCTGATTAGATCGTTGAGCTCTGATTGACTGATCAAACGTGACAGTTTTGAGGTACTCCGAACTGTAAATTCCTCCTCTTTATCTTCCTCTTGACAGTTTTTTTCAAAGCCATTTCAAATCGGTTCAGTATAAGGTGGCTTAGGTATTGGAAGATCATCTCAATGTAGCAATGGATATTTTATTTCATTCTATTTTCATGGTAATTTTATAAAAGGAGGATAAAAGTAGCAATCACTGATATGGTCCTTAGGTTCGCGCTATGTTGCAAGTTGACTAAAAGGCATTTCTTTAGATATTCCTCAAATCCAAAACGTCAGTTATGCATGTCAGGTAAAACAACAGATATGTGGCACCCAGTATTTATCTTGATGACGAACATCCGAGATGAAATCTGCACAATAGCACTACTTAATCAATGGAGGAGATGCATTTTTTGTCTGTTTGGTGTGTTTAAACCACAAATATAGCAAAACTGTCAGGAAAATTTGTACAAACGCGATACCTGGTGCTAGATGTATGATCAACTAATTTTGTAACACTATTAGTGCAAGAATAAATGCTGAAAATTTACATCTACCCGCAAATTTAATTCAAAAATATGCTTTTTTTAATATTATGGCAGTTTTAGACGTGATACAACAAAATTAATATTTTTCCGGTAATGAGAGTGGGTATACCTACGATATGTACTGCATCACTTTTGCGGGATTTTTTTAGTGTTGACTAGTGTTATACACCAATTAGTGCTATTTACAAATATTAAGACACTACAAATATGTAAAATCTGAACACATTTAAAATCTGCATGCAAATAAAAGACTACCACACTAATATAAATTGGCGGAAATGCACATGACGGACAACTGACTTTCCATCTACCACTTATCATACAGTACCTATGAATATTGAAACAACATTATATCACAGGTACAACAAAATTGCAATTATTAACATTACTAAACAACTGGTTCAAATTGAGATAATACATCATTGACACACAAACATATTTAAAAGCTTACAATAGGGGATCGGACAAAAAAAAAACTATTAGTCCGTCAGATAGATTTCCAAAAAATATTGACCACATATTTTTTCTTTTATCACGTAAACAAAAAATGAAAACGATACAGTGCTTCGAAAACTCGTGTGATGTCATATGCTAGTACATTTTGTACCTTCAAGTGACGTTTCAAGCCCCACTCCATGATCTTTGACACTTTTTATCTTCGTCAATCTTTGTTGATTTGATAAAACAAAAAACACGTATCCAATATTTTTCGATAATCTAACCGACGGACTAAACAGAATCATATATTTTTGAGTCAGTCCGATCCCCTATTCAATTAATTGATGAAATATTTTACTACTAATCTTACAAGGGTACTATTGAGATGGGTCTAAGGGCGGAAACCGAAGCGGTTCGGTTTGTGTCCGTGCCTTAGCGAGCCAGGTGTTATTTCGAAAAGCTAAACGAGCAATTTCAGTTTTCTCTATAAACGGAGCACTGAGTGATTCGTTTGTCTTTACGAAAGCTCAAAGTTCTCAAATACATACTGATTTTGAGAAACGCATTCGTATAATAAGTGTTACTATATCGGCAATGGTTAAGCTAAACAACTGGCAATAATAAAGGGTGTAAAATTACCCGTAACGCAAACGAAGGGCACTTGATCTCCCCACCACTGCGATAATTTTTTTTTGTTTTGACTATACCTGGGAACCCCCTAGTTACGGAGACCGGGTCAAAGTTACAAATTATTCACAGCTTTTTTCGTAAATACTAGTTTTTCAGGTTATAACTTTACTTAAATTACCTCCATGACCCGTTTACTATTCAAAGCATCAACTAGCACAATGTTTTAAGAGTGCTACATTGAGTTTTACCGTAAAATGTGATTTAGACCCCAAAAAAAAAGTAGTTTCCCAGCAAAATTTTTTACGTAGTGGTACTTAGTTTGATGTACAGAATGCTTGGTTGACGGGTGTGTGATGGGTTACTTTACACCCTGTATAAACCGAAAACAGGCCCCATCAAAACATCATCTGTTTACGGTCTGAATATTTATTGATCAATTATTTCATCATGCACAACACAGTCAATGCTACAATTATGCCTAACTATTTAAAAACACGTCGTCATCATACTCCAATATACCGGGCCACACGCGTGCTGCCATGTTACACACATACGACGCGGGAATGGCATTTTATTGAAAAGACAGAGCGTCTTACAGTCCATCAGAACTTGGTAATATCGCAAGTTTAAATAGAAAATCAAACAAAATTCCGCGAGCTCATACATCGACTACAAAATATGCTCGTTAGCAAAGTAAAATATACAAAACGACGAAATAATATTTTAAAATGTTCTATATACATAAAATACTAGTAAAATCCTTATGATGTAGTTCGAACATTAAACTAAATTAAAAAAACAATCGGACATAAACAATTTCTGTCAAACTATAGACAAATTAGACGTTATGAAGTAGGCATAATAATATATTAGGTGCGAAGCTTTACACATTATACTACACCAGTAGGTGTATACACCTATGTCGTCTTATGTACGGTATAATGTAAGAAAACGCCAATACACAAAAAAAAATTATAAGACAAATAACCTCCGACGAGTTTCTATTTCTATTTTCCAAAATGCGTTATCCCCCTAGGGAATACAATTAAGTAAAATTGAAGCTGTTGATATAGCTTCACAGTTTCTGAATGTCATGAGCACAGGTTCTGCGGGCTAGTAGGACTATTCAGCACGACAACCTTTAATAAACAGTAAGATCAAGGTCTGCGGTCAAAAGTAAAAAACGGGAATCTTAAAGGTTGACAGTAATATAAATTGTTTGTACTTCCATCATTGAGTCAGTGCAACAACGAGACCCAATGAAAACGAAAGCTTGCAAGCATGCGATAGTTTATCAGGGCTGACTGATCAATCAAATGATCGAGACGATCGCTTACCTACGAGACACCCGCAACAGTGAAGTAGAATTCTAATATCGAAGTGAGGTGTACCTCGTCGAAGGTTTACAAGATAAAATATGACTAGTACTTGGCGATAATTTCTGAAATAAACTCGACATCAAAAACCGGTATAAAGTTTAAATTTTGTAAACAAATATTAAGCTAAAATTACAAATACCTCGATATAGTTGGACACACAAATATTTTAGTTTGTGCTAGCTTGCCTCGAACAATGAAATAGAGAGATATAATCGTTTTCAAGTTTTGTCTTAATTCAAAGCATAAAATTTTGAAATAATTATATCATCATGAATTTCATGTGAAGGCAAACAGACACAAAGTAATATACAGGGTAATCGCTAGAGACAGAGTCTAGTTCTCTCTATTACATTTATCATTAGTAAGAACCAGTTGTAGTTGCTCTAACGGTTAGCAAAGATGCAAAGATACAATAAAATATAACTGTAAACAGTATTTTTAAGACAAAGATACAAAATTATTTATATTGAAATTGAAAGAAGACGTTCATACTGTTTAAAAACGTTAAAACGCAATGTCCACACACAAAAATGCATAGCATTCAAGATGTGTGTGTACAATGTATTATTAATATGAGCAAAATAAAATAACCCTCATGCTTAGGCTTAGGATTTAGATAATATAAACAGTTGTGATTAACAATTGCACGCATTTGATTTTAAATATTGCAGTTATTATTTTTAATATTCATCACAATATTTTAGTTGTTATGAATTTCCAACATTATAATTATTATTGTATAAATTGACTAGAAAACTGCAGGGACAGTCCTCAAAGGAAGCCGTGAGTCGCTAATCTCTGTCCGGAGAACATAAACTTATTGTGTTAATAATTTACAAAGACCTATAATAAAAATTAAAAAAAAGTCTAGCCTTTTCTAAGGATCAATGACGTAATTCAAATTCAACAATAAATAAATTAGATAATTATGCGAAAATGCGAGTCAATTCAGTAAAACTAAATACATCATAGTAAAAATATTAGGACAGAGAATAGTCGTTGATTTGTTAGACTCAACTTGTATGAATGAACGCACACTTTGTAGTCACAACTGACCAAAAACTTTTTGTCTCAGCTAACACAAATTCGTGTTAAACGATGGCATGCAATATTAAATATACAAAATGAATGCTTTGAAGCAGACACTCCTCCACTAATTCAACGGGCAGAACACACTGAAGGCACGAGATTGCGGTGGTTTATTATGCACTAGTTTTGTGCCGAGTCGGCCATGCTGACCATGCCCAACCAAGCTGGAGCAACCGGTTTCTCTGGCAAATACACTTTACAACTATTATTAAAATATTTCGGTAACATTGTTCAGATTAATACACAGCATAGAAAAGTATTGAAAATGAAATTGACAGCCAGTAGTGACCCTCGTATCAATATTACGTACAATTTTATTATGAACTATTTTAGTGTAAGGTGCAGCGGGGCAATCTCGACAGCGGGAAATTTCAACTAATCTTAATAACTTCTACATTTTACTTTGAAAGTTGACATTTCCCGCTGTCGAGATTGCCCCGCTGCACCATAGTAGTAAGCGAGTGGCCCTGACGATACGATTTAACAATGTAGAACGTTTTCTACGACCATAGTAAGTAAATCAGTCACCTTCCCATTTACAATTCAAGTGGTTTTTTTAAGTCCTTAACAATTTGATTAACAGATCTCATCATCCCGGTAAAGTGTTGGAAAATAGTACTTTAGCGGGTTGATGAAATCTGTAGATAATTGCAGACGACTAAACGTGGATACATTCAAAATTCATGTCCCATTAGCAAATATATTTAAAAGAGAATACCGATTTTGGGTGCTTGTAGTAAAATAAGATACTTAAAACTAAAATATACTAAAATTAACACACATTTAATTACAACCTAAGACATAATAAAAATGGTAAAAGCAATGCAGAATTAATACATAAATAAAATATTAAATTATTATTTTACAATGAAATAGGTAATGATTGTATTACAATTTCCTTTATTAATTTCTTTACAAAATGTCTAAAATTTGTAAAGAAATGAATAAAGGAAATTGAAATACAATTCTATTACATTTTATTATTATAGTATTATCGATATACTCATTGATACGAATAAATTTAAAATACAGATAAAACAAATAAATTATGATGTTAAAAGACAAAAATAAATAATAAGGTTAAAACTAGGATTAAAACTGTACGGTCGTAGAACGGATCAAGCAATAAGTGGTACTAACTTATTCTGGACAGTATCGTCAACTGCACGTCATAACATATTGATTAAAGTAATGATTGCTTTAGACAGTAAGTATTATTGATTCGAGGATGAGGATTAACTGTGCGATGGGGTGACGAAGCCCCGCGAGCGGGCCCGATGGATACCACCGAGCGGCGCCCCGGCCGGTCACCCTGAGGCATCGAACATCGCAGTAAGAGTAGTGTCGACACAAGTGTTTATAATTATCTCCGATTGGTTATCACAAGGCGAGTTAGAGTGAACACGAGACGGGCGCCGACAACTCACACGGTGTCGATATCACCCACGTTGATGCGGTCTTCGGATGCGGTCACTGAGAATCCCAGGATACGCACATCGACCTTTAGCATCTTATTCTTCTTGGTTTTCTTTCCCTTTCCTTTGACCTCCTGGTAGTCAGACCCGGAGACGGTGCGCGGGTTCACGGCGATGGCGGGCGAGCACAGGTCGTCAGACGGCGTCACCATACCGACGCGCAGGAGTTTAGACCTGCACAAATGATATCCAATAGGGTAGTTGACAAAAAAAAAACTAATTAGTCCGTCAGATAGATTTCCAAAAAATATTGAACACGTATATTTTCTTTTTTCACGTAAACAAAAAATGAAGACGATACAGTGCTTCGAAAAGTCGTGAAACGTCACAGATGGTCCATTTTTACCAGACTATGACGTCAAAAGCCCCCTCTCCATGGTCTTTGACAAGCTTTATTTTCGTCAATGTTTATTAATTTGATAAAACCAAAAAACACGTATCCAATATTTTTCGATAATCTAACTGACGGACTAAACAGAATCATATATTTTTTAGTCAGTCAACTACCCTATTAGTACGATGCATCTTCTTCTTAGTGTTTCTTTTTCTTCTTAGCGTGTTGTTGGCAATCTAATGTGTCATCCCAAAACTGACCTAAGTTTGGCGCTTTCCGAAGCGTCCATCAGTTCCTGTAGTGAACAAACAACAGGACACAAAAATAAGTGCCCCATTGTTTTTGGAACGGCACCACATTTACACTCCAGGTTAGAGTCATTTATGAATTTCCAGCAGGTTTTCCTTGCTGCGGCCAACCTAAAGCCGGAGCATATTTGAAGATTTCCAGGTCGACCATGGCAACGCATGCCTAATGGGGGTAGGCAGAAACCACAGAACGCCATCTGCTACGATCCTTAGGGACTGACTCCACGAGCGATAGAATCGCGGCTATAATTTGCTAAGTAGACTTCCTGCTCATTAGACATTTTGCGCTGTTGGACATTTTGCTACTTAGACCTTCTGATCATGATGCATATCGTCGTGCTACGTATTTCTACATACACTCTCTAAGGGGATGTCTCCACGAGCGAGAGAATCGCGGTGAGCCAGAATGTATAGAAATACGTGCTATGACGATAATATCGCCACGATTTTACCGCTCGTGGAGTCAGCCCCTTAAAAATACTCCTTTTTCCTCGTCCACATTCATACATCTGGTCAAACACGCACGTCGGTTTTGTCATAATATAAATATCCATGAGATTGGGTACCTTCTCTCCAAGAAGTTGCGCGCGAAGTCACTAGTTTCCTTCGACTCGCCCAAGTAGCATTTGACGTAGTCTTTGACTTCGTACGGTGACTCAATGTCCTTCAGGAAACCAATGAAAGTCGGCACTGAAATGAGTTAAACACAATATTTTATCTATGCTAATATTATAAGTTTTGCTTCCGAAGCAAATCAACTAGAACAAATGCTCCAAGACCTGAGCACTGCAAGCCTTGAGGTTGGACTGACGATGAATTGGTCGAAGACTAAAGTCATGAGCAATGCCGCTAAATATAGGGTCGAGGTTGATGGGCAGGAAATACACTATGTCGACGAATATATCTACCTGGGCCAGCTAGTTTCCTTCAATAACCGACAGGACAAAGAAATCGACCGTCGAGTTGAAAATGCCTGGAGGAGCTACTGGTCCATGAAGGCATTTATGAAGGGCGACCTTCCTATTTCACTGAAGCGCAAGCTGGTCGACATGTGTATCCTGCCTATCCTAACCTATGGCGCTCAGACTTGGTCTTTGACTAAAGCTCAGAAGTCCAAACTCAACGTTTGCCAAAGAGCGATGGAACGTAGCATTCTTAAGATTAGACTCTCCGATCGAATGCGCAACACCTTAATACGGTCTAAGACAGGCATCGCCGATGTTGGCCTTAAATCTGCCATGTTAAAATGGGACTGGGCGGGTCACGTTTCAAGGATGAAGGACAGATGGGCGAAGATAGTAACACAGTGGGTGCCTGAAGACGGCCGACGTAACCGAGGCAGGCCCAAAAAACGCTGGCGTGAGGATCTGGACTCATTCTCAACGGATTGAACGGAGAAGGCAAATTGTAAAAAAAAACTTGGAAAGCCATGGGGGAGGCCTTTGCCCAGCAGTGGGACAGTGTAGGCTAAGTAAAAAAAAAATATATATATAAGAGGTAAATTCAACATAGAACTCGTACATTTTACCAGTAAAAAACAAACATACCGAAATAAAACGGTTACAAATAGAAAATAATATGTGTAAAAGCACCAATCAATATTTTTTGATTTTATAAGCATTTAGAGCACCAGGATTGTGTTTAGAGGAAAACTTACCGTCAATCTTGGAGCTCCAAGAAGAAAGCACACCAGCGCACCAAGACTCAAACTCGATGGCCGGCGAGGTGTCCTTCTTCGATGGTATGACCAAGGTCGGCTTCTTCTTAGTCTTGACCTGCTCAGTTGACTTCAGCGAGTCGCTTTGCTTCTCACCCTTCGATGAGTTCCCCCCTGATTGAGTGTCCCAAAATCCTCCTGCTAAAATACTCAAAGGTATGAGACAAGCGTGGTAAGACGTGAAGACTTGTAATTGGCTGTCTGATTGTCGTACTGTTCACCATTGTATCTAGCTGTAAGTCTTCCAAAGTATATAAATAAATAAAAAAAGATTTTTAGATCACTATTTAAGTCACGAATTGTATTAAGTTCAACTGATCGTGGTTGCAGCATCAGCTAGATCATTAAGATTAAATAAACGTGTTATTGGCCTTTATAAATATGTACTACTAGCTGACCCACTTGAAATACCTTTTCCAGTTCTTGTAACATTTTTCATTTATGCTCCGCTCCTATTAGCCGTAGCGTGATGTTATATAGCCTTAAGCCTTCCTCGATAAATGGACAATCCAACACAAAAATAATTTTTCAATTCCAACCAGTAGTTCCTGAGTTTACCGCGTTCAAACAAACAAAGAAACTCTTCAGCTTTATAATACGTTTTTGGGGGACTGTCTTATAAAAATGTAAATACAGTGAAACCTGGTTAAATGTGTCTCAGATATCCAAATCTGTCTCATGGGACTGGGGGTATGAGTTCCAGTTATAGAGGTTTCTCACTTATCCAAGTCCCTGCTGGCTGATTATCAGCCTAGTTTGAATAAATGAATTTTGACTTTTGACTTTGACAAAATATTAGTATAGATAATAATATCCCTACCTCCGTTGTGGGTGGGGTTGGCCGCCCAGGGGGCGTGGTTGCTCTGCGGCGGAGGGACGACCTCGTCCTCCATACCTTTACTTAGGTTCATCAGTTGCACCGCCACCTGCTGCCTGCGAGTTTCAGCCTGCACGTACAAAGTTTTAATTATTATATATCCCGTGGGAATACATGGATAAAATGTAGCATATGTCACCAGGGGATAGTGTTACTTTTTTTTTATTTTTTATTATTATTGATAGGTTCGCGTTTGACCACTATCTCACCTGATGGAAAGTGATGATGCGGTCGACGATCTACTTTCAAACAGTGAAAGATTTTTTCAAATCAGTCCAGTAGTTTTTACGTTTTCGTTACATACAAAAAAACAAATCTTTTCTCTTTATAATATTAGTACAGATTGTAACTCCTATCGGCAATAATATAGAGTTTAAAACGAACCTGAATCTCAGTCATAGTCTTTTCATTAGGATTTGCTTTCTTCTTGGCCCACCCCAAACCAGCTTGCATTTCCTAACGAAAAAAGACCAAAAATATGTTAGACAAAAACAAAAAAATATATTTTTAATACAGTTGCTCAAAAAGTGGCGTATTGCAGGGACGTATAGCGTTCGGGATGTGGGCTATTACGTACTCGTGCTTTTTCTTTACCTTTCCCGAACTCGTGCGTTCTCTTTCCCAACTGTCAAAATAATGTCCATTAAAAAAAAACCAACCACGAAGTTTTTACTAAAAAAAAATCATTGATTTTTTTATGATTCATGCAAATATTCCAAAAGAAGCTACTAATTTGTTTCAATATCAGATTTAATTATTTGATTCAATAAGTTTGGTTAGGTTTCATTTCATTTCATCTCATTAAAATTTGGTTTCATTCCATTTCATCTCATTAAATTTCATTTTCATTTCATATCAATAAAAAAAATCTACTGAAGGCTTGGCTGTATGGGCATAGTTCCCTTTGCCTACCCAGAATGGGTGAAGAAAACAAAAGAAAAAAAAAATTGCTTAAATTCTTTTACGGTTAGCGACATTTTCCAAAAATGTTCTTAATTAAATTCCTTCATTTTTTCGCAACTGTATTAAAAATAGTTGTTCAGTACACGTGCGGTGCGGAACCGTCATTGCAACTTGTTCCGACTGTCAACAGACATTTGTCGGAACTCTTTGCAATGACAGGCTTTCCGCACTAATAATGAAATATACTATTCTTGCACTAGGTTGAATCAAGTTGAATAGTGACCTGTTCCCGAGCAAGAGCGGCGGCTTGTTGCTGAGCAATGATTTGCATCATTTGCTGCTGTTCCTTCATCTGTTCAAGTTTCTTCTCACGTTCGAGACGCTGTATCTCAGCGAGCGTCAAGCCGTCCTTGCTGGTCGCCTGCATGTTCTGGTTCGCGACTGAGGACCACGGCGCCTTCTTCACCACTGAGTCAGCCAGGCGTAAATGCAGAACTGCGTCCTGTAAAATACACGCCATTGACAAACTGAAAAACAGAGTAATAAACAAATGGAGTGATAGCCTTATAGCCGAGCCGTGTACTCAAGCCAGTCCATCATCACTCCATTCGTTATCACTCCGTGAGACATTGTTTGATATGAGTATGAGATGTCAAAAAGATGACGAGTATATGAAGTTGACGTGGCATGATGAGTGGAGGTGCAACTATAATATTATTTTTCAACACACTTGCTCATAAAGTGGCTATAATTTCACCGCAATTAGGCACGTAATGACACCTATAATCAAACTGTGACTTTTTCATTGCTATTATTCACTAGTGAGTTATAGGTTTTTTTTTAATTTTATTGGTTGAGTTGCTATGTTTTTAAAAAAGTTTCGATACAAAAAAGATCGTGTTCAATAGTAAAAATAAATTAATGTACCTGTGCTTCCCCATTTCATGCAACTTTGAATTTAAATAGATAATTTCAACTTATACGTTTTTAATAAACGAATCTTTCCCTCAAATAATATAACTTTTGTTTTCTCTTTATTAAAGAAAAAAAATACCCATTTTGTCCGTGGCTAAAACTCTATTAACCGCGAAAAGTCAAAAATAGTGAAACCACATTCTTTTAGTCTATGGCCGATCGTCATTGTTACAGTAGTGGCGCCACTGGTCAAGAAAAAATGCATCGCTACGTCAAACTTAGTACATTTATTTTAGTTCCGTGTTTTCCCGCCTGCATAGATAACTTGGTAGAACTGTAGTATGCGCGCGCATTAATTTTTCCCGCTATTGTGAAAAAAAAAAACAGAACTTGTTTTAACTGTTGAAGTTGGTAGAACTGTAGATGCGCGCGTATTAATTTTTCCCGCTATTGTGGAAAAAAAACAGAACTTGTTTCAACTGTTGAAGATGACTTTTTAGTATTATTTTCTTCACAAGTGTGTTGAAAAACGTCGTATGATACACGTGTATATTGATGATTACCGTCCTCGGCTTTCTTAAGACCCTCACCTGACGGCTCGGGTCTCAATGGCGCCTCTGCGGTAATCACCAACGTTATACACTTGTACCATAATGTACTATTGTTAAAATTTAACTAAAAAACAAAAAATATCGTCTCACACGTTTTTTTGGTTTGTTACTTATTGTTTTTTTTCTTGACAGAATTAATTTGTTTTCATTGTATTTAGAAATTATAAAGAGTTCAATGAATTGGTTATAATTGTCCAAAATTACCGACATGGAATGATTGATTCGGGTGTCACACAAGACAGGCATAAATTAATGAATACACTGTACACACTTGCTGCGCTTTCTTCGCCGTCTCTGCTTGCTTTTTCTTCGCTTGCTTCTCCTCTTCAATTGCTAATTTATCTTCCTCCTTCCTGTTAATATAATCACTTCCATCAAATGTAATATAAAATACTCATTATCTAAAGTTTTAGTAACACACATATTGACATAAAATAAACGACTTCAATTATAAAAGGTTGTCTAATATACAGGATGGAATATTTAAAACCTCACATGAATAAAAAGCACTCTAAATATATTTTAATAATATTTCGTTTTATTTTTTTAAACAAATCTGCAAAGATTTCCTAAAATTCGCTTGCTACACTCTGGAATCGAACCGGCTAAACAATTAAAATGACGGAACTATTTGGACATGAAGATTGCAATTCACACGTGTGAGGTTGAGCAATTCCACCTGTATAGAAGTTGAAAAACGTATAGTCCAAGATCCCAGGGCCGCCAGACGTCACGTATTTTCTGACGAAGGAAATGTGGGCGATTGAGTAGTGTTAGTATGAACTAAGAACACACTACTACCAGCTAGCTTGCTTGGACGGCCAATTTTCAGGTATCAGGTCATCAAGGTACACAAAAAAATTACTTACTTCACGTATTTTCTACGAGCTGATTTTTAAGTATATTTTAGGCAATATCCTTAAAAATAAGTCGCAAATACTCCCAGACACTTTCCGTCGGCCGTATTGCTTAACAGACGCTTTAAAGAATACTGAATTGATCGGGATATTGCCATGCTATATTGGGCAGGCGCTCCAAAATGCATCCGAGCGTTGAAAGCAAACAAAATTCTGAAGACACAGGCAATGGACACTTGGACAGATCCTGTTGAATGCCCACCGAATGAGTCCAGTGGAGGTCTGTATGTCAGCCACACGAGCGATTCCATGCGATCTCAGGTAAACAGCCACAATACGTTTAAGTCTAAACTTTTTGGGAACTTTAAAGCGTCTGTTAAGCAAAACGGCCGCTAGGAAGTGTCTGCGAATATTGGCAACTTATTTTTAAGGATATTGCCTACAATATACGTAAAAATCAGCTACTAGAAAATACGTGAAGTAAGTAATTTTTTTTGTGTACCTTGATGACCTGATACCTGAAAATTGGCCGTCCAAGCAAGTTCTTAGTTCATACTAACACTACTCAAACGCCCACATTTCCTTCGTCAGAAAATACGTGACGTCTGGCGGCCCTGGGATTTTGGACTAGTATCGTATAGCAGTCAATATATTAAAATTCTTGACTTCACACACACACACACAAAAAGAGTTCCTGACGTTGGGATTACCATGACGGGCTTGCACAAAAAGTGATGTAGGTACTAAAAAGTTTTCATGGACAAGCGTGGTTCTCCGTTCACAGTGTGTTGCGCGCTACTGATAACTCGTGAGCACTGAAGCTCAGGTGGCCCATGCGGCATGATACTGCGGTACTAGAATTAATGTTATATGACTCGTAGGGGTCCAGGAGGTATCCTAGTCAACATTCCGGACTGAGATCAAGTAAGTCTGCCTCTGACCTCTTACGCTCGGCTTCGTCGGCGACACGTGCTTCCTCCGCCTTCTTCTTATTATCCTTGCTCGTACTCTTTTCGGGACCCTTCACGAGTGTGAAGCCTTCCTTGATCCACTCCTACACATACCACATTAAATTAAACATAAAATACGAAACACACATTTAACCCATTGACCACCACGGTCAAGTAAGACGACAAGCCAAAAAGTACCTTAAGTCGACAGACTTAGGGCACTTTTTGCTTGTTCGGCTTGTCGTCTATACGTGACTGTGGCGCTAAAAAGGTTAACTCTCAATTGGATCTGTTTCATAAAAATACCTTGAGATCTATATTTCATTTATAAACAAATGCGAAGCGACTGTCGGGTAAAAAAAAAACTAACTAACTACCACTACAAAATAGCTGTATTAAAAAAATAATAATGTAATTTGTGCTTTAAAAACATAAAAGTAGCTCATCATCATCCGATCATGTTCCCACTTTTTTGGTTCTTAGGCATGCCGGTTTCCTCACGATGTTTTCCTTCACCGTTTAGAGAGCAGTGGTGATGAAATAAATGATGGTTCGAACCCACAAATTACTGTTCGTAATCCAGGGCCGGAACCACTGGGGCACCACTGCTCTATCAAAGTTAGCTCATTTCACACTAATGAGGGCTAACGCGTGTGAATTCGCCGCTAGAGGCGCTAGTGTAGCGTGAGGTCCAAAATGTCACTTGTCACTGGGTGGGCTGCGCGGTTTTATTTATATCGTTTAAGTATAATTTTGAGGTATTACAATTATGACAAATACGAGTTACGGGTCAATGAATGTCAGTGCTTTAAAAGTGGCACTAAGAAAAAGAGGTGCAAAGATAAGCGGACTGAAAGAACAGCTAATTCAAAGGTTTGTTTTGGTTTGTTTGTTTACTGTTTACAAACAAAATATTTTGTCGAAATTAAGCTTCTTTACCGAGTTTACAGCTATGTTTTTCTTTTTTTACAGACTTCAAGACTATGATAGAAATAATAACTTTAATGGAAACATAGAATATGAAATACTACATACCGATTTGTTGTATACTGTCGAGTTGCCTGCAGACAGTTTGTACAACAGTGTAACGGCAAAAAGTGTATCACCTGACTTGGATATAGTGAATATTACCGCGCAACACTGCGGCATACTCGTTAAATTATTTTAAATTGTAAGAAAACTTTGTTTTGACGCCAAAACAACTTATTACTATCTATCCAACTTTGACAGTTCTTTAGATCGGGACCTCACGCGCCAGTGGCGCCAACTGGTGAGCACAAAAACGGTAGCCCTCATTAGGTGACAGTTGCGGAGAGATTCTTGCAAATTAAAATAATATTTATTGTGAAAAATATAACGTTTGCAATGCTTTCGCCATAGAAACCATCCGCCTTTCCTCTCAATCTGCGGTTGGACCCATTTGGACGGGACGGGTTACTGGCAGATAGCTCATGATAAAATAGTAACTTAAGGCTACTTTTATTTTAGAACAGGAATTAATAAATAACTAATACTAATTTGGCGCGAACAAACTTCGTGAGCAACAGCTAGTGTCTAGTAAGAAATCATTTACCTTTTTCTCTTTTTCACTGTCTTTCTTGTTCAATTTATCTTCTTTCTTGTTCTTCGAGGGGGACGATTCTTGTGATCTTTTCTGTTAAAATATTGTGTGTGTGTAATTTGAGGTGTGTGATTTATTTGTAAGCCATTAGGCTTATAAATAAATCATGGCGGTGTGAGCCATAATTAATTTTCTTGTTACAGCTGGTGTAGCCACGTAGTGACAAACTCGATGAGACACCACTATCGTTCAGTCGCTATTAGAAATATATCAACAAGCGAGACTTACAGAGAAGCTTGTCGTCGCAATAAAAATACAATGAATTTCAATCTCGTACAATTTACAAACTACAATTAAGAGATCTGTTAAAACCGTTCCTTAATATTAACAAGACGTCCTTTACTTGATCGATTCACTTGTAGACTAAATTGGCTGTATTTATTGCAAGCCTATATGCCTCTGATCGTTTCCTGACCCCGAATGGAGTTCAATTTGTTTGACTGATCGCGAGCCAGCCTTGCAAATAAATCAACGTAGCACCCATCATAAATTACACGATGTTATTTTCAGTGGCAGATAAACATGAGAAAACGTTGTTTATGATATCAACAAAAGTAGTATTGATAAAATCGATGTGATACGTTTTCTAACTTGAAAGTAATAGGGGATCGGACAAAAAAAAACTAATTAGTCCGTCAGATAGATTTCCAAAAATTATTGGACACGTATTTTTTCTTTTTTCACGTAAACTTAAAATGAAGACGATACAGTGCTTCGAAAACTCGTGTGACGTCATATGATAGTACATTTTGACGACACAAGTGACGTTTCAAGCCCCACTCCAAGATCTTTGACGCGTTTTATCTTCGTCATTTTTTATTGATTTGATAAAACAAAAAACACGTATTCAATATTTTTCGATAATCTAACTTACGGACTAAACAGAATCATATTATTTTGACCCAGTCCGATCCCCTATTGTCTTACAAACCGTGAATCAATCAGACAAAAGATAAGTAGTGAAATATCTCGATTATGTTGCGACACACACACATGTATGTGTTTTTTAAATGTGTTGTGTTGCCCAAGTTACTTGTGTTTAAGTGTACAACACCAACATGTATAATGAATATATTTTCGACGTTCAACATTTATACATTTTGGGCGTATCCCTTTAGGAAACCATGTTTTTATGTAAAGGAAACTTTCTCAATAATAGTCCATCTACATTTAGCAATGTCTCTGTTATACTAAGCAGTACAGATACATTGCTCAAATAGTAAGACTTACCTCGGGCTTAACTTCTTCTTCCTTGGCCTTGATCTCGGCGACTTCTTCCTTTTTGTCCTCCTTAGACTTCTTGGTCTTACTCTTGGTGGTGCTGTTCTCCTTGTTCTTGGTCGACTTGTCGGCGTCCTTGGCTGGCTTCAGTGCCTTCGGCTCTGCTGCGGTCTTGCTCTGAGATGACGACTTCGATACGCTCGACTCGCTTGAGCTCTGCTCAAGTTTCGCAGGCTGCGGTGGCTCTGACTGAAAACATTTAATAAGTTTTAGTAATCTAAATAGAAAAGTATGGAAGAAGAAGAAGAAAAGCTGCGCCGACCCCAAATTAATTAGAAAATAAGGCCAATAGAATGATGATATTAATCACAGTAGCTCTAACAACTTGATAATTGTTAATTTAGTTAGTTTGTTAATATGTACACTGTACAGGCAAAGAGCAAAGCTTTTTTATCTACCCAAATATCATAAACCCTCTCTAATGCGTTCAAAAACCATAGGCAATGACCAGCATTACCAACCAGCAGAAATTAACAGAACTGTAATGAGCTCATAACCTACTGAAAACAGTAGGTTATGAGTTTTAAATTTGGAACAGGTGTCAAATTCAAGTGAGTGTGCTATTCTATAGTGCGCGCGGAACTAGTTGGCCGCGCCTTAGGTGGCGACAGGGGTGAGAGGGCGGGTTGCCTACAGCTCGCAATGCACAGGAGACTTTAGACAGTGATGACCAATCTCGAGATATCGTGAACAATAATTTGTTCAATTTATTGAAAAGAATACAAATAAAAAACAAAAACATGCCTAAGGCGCGGCCAACTACATAGTTCCGCGCGCACGTATCTACATTAAAACAGATACCTATCGATACGAAACCCCAATTCAGTATGATTTTAATTATAAATCGCACGACATTTTGATCTCGAGTGACACAAGAATAGTGACTTTGTTCGTTTGCCTATGATTTAAAAAAAATGACAGATATCCGAAACGCCGCCATTTCGAGCTGTCATTTGTTCGTTAGCTTTTTATTTCCAGTTACGAGTAGACAAATTTTCTGATAAGTTCTTTATTTCTGCCGAAAATGAGTGATAGTGACTCGGAAATTAACATGAACACTCCGCCAGATATCGTAAATGCAGCGACGAATGCAAATAATAACCTGTTTATTTTTTATTGCATTACACTGGTAACAATGCTGGTCATTTCCCTATGGTTCCTGAACCCATCATAGAGCCCTTATGATATTCGGGTAGATAAATTAGTGTATGCAACTATACATAATTAGGCATTACAACACTCGTGTGATGCTATTAAGAAACTCGCCTTCGGCTCGTTTCTTAAACCCACACTTGTGTTGTAATGCCCTTCATTATGCACAGTCGCATAAACTACTATTATGTTATGCAACTATGATTCAACAGGTGCAAGCAGAAATTAACCATAAGGTGCTTAAGGTTGTAATTCCTTGAAAGTAGTTTGTTTACAAATATATATGAAACGGTCATGAACCTACCGGCAGGGAGTCGAAATCAATCAGTGGGGGCTCAGCGACCTTGGTGACGGGCATGACGCCTTGACCGGTTAGCATCTCCGTCTGAATAAGTTTTTGCAGTTCCTCCATGGAATGTGGAGTAGCGTTGACATTGGCCGCGTAGCAGTCATCGGGCTTGGCAGGGGCTGCGGGCGGACTTTGCAGGTTCGACATGAACTGCTGCGATGGTAGCCCAATGTTCTGAGTAGCACGCAGCTGCGCCAGAATCTGATCTTCTGTCTTCATCTCCTTAATTTCTTCCGGTAGGAGAGAATTTGAATTCATGGCAGAAGGCTGAAATTGATTCGCAATCCTCATAAATGATTGAAAGTGAGAGACGAGTTTAGCCTCTACTATGGTGACCACACAGTAAGCTTTTTCATTATTCACGCGACCAGTAAGCCTTCAATGGTGATATTAAAGCTAAAATGAAGAAATCGTTATCCTAAAAGACTATGATATTCTATTTTATAAATAATTGTATAGCTTTTAAATATACCTAATAGTTAAAAGCTAGTATAGCGTACCAACATCACCCCTTTTCGTATACTAGTTAGTCGAGACCACAGAGTAGTAATGAACGAGTGCCAATATATTTATTATTTTTAAGGAAATACGTTGAACGTGTGACTGTCAAGGGCGCGACGCACCGTCTGACGGTGCACAGTGCAGGGCGCTACATGGGACCCAACAGCTGCACTAAATTATGTACGTCGCCGCCACAATTGACGTCGGCGACCCCGATCGATACAAATAAACACTTGATTTTATACTACTTTGCAGCCCGTTATGTACCATCACCAATGTTGTTAATATATCGAGTTCAAAACCATCAAAGTTGTTAGCGAAGATTCTACATGTCCTGCCCGTTTTATTGGCCGATACTTCCTATGGGTTTTGATGCAAGCGTGTACCAGGAAAGCATGAATCATGTGGAACTATAGGCCGACAATTGGAGGTACCATGTGTAGTTGTTAGAACTTCTATGAGCCCAATGCTGTTACGTACGTCACGTAAGTGTTAATAGTATGTGTTTAGGAATATTTACTCACAGCATTACATTGGTCAGCGCTCGTACTGTTAAAACCAAACTTATTAAAAGTTTGAGGTGGAATTATTCAGTCATTTCATGCGGAATCTGATATCGTTTCGTGTAATTGAACAAAGCATTAATAACCAACTTACTAACGCGTATCGGCTGGAGCCAGTCAAGTTTCCCCTATTTATTGCATAGGTACAGTTCGGCACACCGAAACGAGGCAAATAACGTTTTCTTTGCTTTTATTGCAAAGACACAAAAGTTGACCAGCTCAAGCCGATTCTGCGTCGACAACGTGGCCTTACTTTTCATAATGAATTCCGAATATTAGATAGATACACCAACTCAGAACTTTTTAAAAAACTATTCACAACTGCGTACCGATGTCAGTAATAGCATAGCCACATTAGCCACAAGCACTAATAAGTAAAAACTTAGCAAGGTTACTTTTATTTAATCCTGCCGTATTGATTGCATTCAAATTTTGTTACTAACATGGTATTTTTAAACTGTACTTTTTTAAATGTTTATATTAAACTTAAAATCGTTTCTACGCGAGAAAATCGCTTATTTTGCTAAGTGTAAAAGTAGTAGTAGTAAGTGTAGTACTTTTTAGGGTTCCGTAGTCAACTAGGAACCCTTATAGTTTCGCCATGTCTGTCTGTCCGTCCGTCCGTCCGTCCGTCCGTCCGTCCGTCATCGCTTAATCTCTGTGACCGTTAGCACTAGAAAGCTGAAATTTGGTACCAATATGTGTATCAATCACGCCGACAAAGTGGTAAAATAAAAATTGGAAAAAAATGTTTTATTAGGGTAGCCCCCTTAAATGTAAAGTGGGAAGTGATTTTTTTTTTAATTTCAACCCTAACGTGTGATATATTGTTGGAAAGGTAATCAAAAATGAATAGGGGTTTACTAAAATCATTTTTTGATAATGTCAATAATTTCGGAAATAATCGCTCCAAAAGTAAAAAACAATGCGTCCCCCCCCTCTAACTTTTGAACCATAAGTTTAGAAAATATGAAAAATAAATCTGAAGAGTAGAACTTTATAAGGACTTTCTAGGAAAATTATTTTGAACTTGGATGGAAACAGCAGTTAACCAATATAATTTGGTCCCTGAATCGTATGAGCGCCTATACAATCCAGAGGTCAAGTTTCATTGGCCCGTAGAAGAAATTGTACAAATTATAGCATACCGTTTTGGTACGGAACCCTTCATGTGCGAGTCCGACTTGCACTTGGCCAGTTTTTTTGATTATTTCAAATACTGTGCCAATTTTATGTTTACAAATCGTCTGCTTACTACGAAAAGACGATAATAGTACATTGTAATACTAGGGCCTAAAATGACCCATTATATACGAGGTAGTTTTACTACCGAGCTTTAGCGAGGTAGTAAATAGGAACCGAGTTATAATGGGATTTTAGCGCCGTGTGTTACACTGTACTTTTCACTACGATTGCGAGAAAATAAAATAACCATATTCAATATGAGTTTATTTTATTAAAAATTCAATTCAATTTAATAATACAATTCCAAAAATTTTGCGCCAATGCCTTTTTTTTTCTTCTGTAGCTGCAATGCAACGCACACATTCTACAAAAGAGTTCGGCATTCAGCGCGTTTAGTTCCATTTTTAAAAATAAAAAAATTTTTTTACTTGACACTAAATCACGCACCAGCTGGCTGAACAAGTTGTCGTCCGAGATTTACTTTTAGCCCTAGGGCAATATATGCAATTTTAGGCCCGCTCTGGTATGCTATTATGACGTTCTTTTTGAGCAAGAGGAGTGAAAAAGCAGTTTTTAACTATATCGAATAAAAAACAGTTAATTGTATATTTCTCCATTTCACTTGTTAAATACTTCTACACGGTTTGCTAAATGTCTCTTCAGAAAAAACGATATAAATGTCTATATTATATAATAAATGTTTATATTTTACCAGTAAGAAAGAGTGATCGATCGCAGTTATCACATTGCGTACGCGCTTGCTCCTCGTATTTCGCGAAATAAATAGGTCAATTATTTAGCAAGAAGCTGTGTTTTGCGTTAACTATTGCACCATGGTTGGTACTCTTCTTTACAAAAAGCAAACATTGAAGTAGATCGTCAACCTGAACTTTCAGAAATGTCATCGGAAGATTAAGATACTTAATTTAATGAAAAGTTGTTTACCCAATATTTTTTGTTTGTAATTATCGATAGTGAGTTTGATAGCCATAACTATGATTGTGATATGTAATAAATTTATTTTTTATTAAAAAACCGTTTCATAGATAAACTGTGTTTTTTTTTAAATCTGTTTATGTAATGATCACTATGTGAAGCTGTCTGGCATAATAAGTGACATACTTACTCTACAGGTAAAACCGCTTAAATGTATAAAAAAGAAAGCCTTTCTAATCAAGTAATTGGTGTGAAGTGCAGTAAGCCATTATACAAAACTGAAATGAGCGACTGAAATCGATGAATTCAGAATATATAACATATTTGTTATGTTCAAGTAAAACATGATAAATGCAACATCCTTTCGATACGAATTTAATTTAAATAAACAAAATTCTATATAGGTATGTATCTAGCGAGGTCTCGATATCATTGAAAAAAAAAAATATTGACACCATGTGACCAAGATTTTTAAAATTTTCAATAAAAAAATTGTTCCTATACTGAATTTCTATCACACCATAAAACATTTAGCATAAAAATCAAATCCAGAGATATTGTGTTTCTATGGTTTTTTTTTTTTGGTTTAATCAATTTCTCTTCAACTATAGTAGCTAGAGTCGGTGGAGTTTTAATAAGAGTTTTATTTGATTGTTAGCTTTCGCAAAAATACATAAAACGAGCATGTCCACAACTAAGGTCAAATTACACACTGTGCTATGGCGGCTGGAATTGCAACCTGCCAAAAAACCCTACAGAAGCAGATCAACCTTCACAATCTGGGAAGCGAATCTGGGAGCGTCTCAGGACATCCGCAAGGGAAAGTGAGTTTCGCATGCTGTGCCCAGCAGCAGAAGGCGCTTAGTCAGCTTCGTATCCAGGGATGGTATAGCCTCCTTGAATTGCCTACACCCTGCATGGTGGCGAGGTTCACTACTTTTCAGCTTCTTTAAGTGTAAATAGTTTAACCAGCTCCTTAGCTGATTGAATAGAATGGGCCTGAAGGATTCCGGTCCCGCGGGTCCGTCGGGGTGCGGGTTGTTCGAAAGAGATACCGCAGCCTCGACACAAAGGGCTAAAAGGAACCTGGGTGGTATTTATTCAGTAGAAGTCTGACACTCCCACTATAAAAAAAAGGGTTCGGTTCGAAGGCTTTCAGAAGGCTTTGGTGTTGGAAACACGGTCTTCATTGTAGTGTCACCGGGTGGCGGTTTAGTAAGTAACGCGTTTTAGGGCTTATGGCATTCTAGTATTAGTCTTGACGTGATCTGATTTATCTTTAGGCATTGAACACAGTCAGAAGGCGTAACGGTAGACCACGTAGAAGATGGCGAGATGATCTGGACAAGACTAGCGACCAGTTGTCCACATTGGCCTTAGATCGAAATAACTGGTAGCCTTTGCCCTGCAATGGGATGATACAGGCTAACAGTATCAGTCTTGAAGGGCTAAGGCGCTATCGGAGAGCATAAGAATCAAAAGATCCTTAGCTTTTTAGGACCTGAGTAGTACAACCTCCGCAGTGAGTTCTATGTTGTAGTGTTTTTAGAAGCAGTGTGTTTTATGGGTTCTATCGCTGGGTGATGCCATAATGGGCTGTTGTTTGATTGCATCCTCGTCTGTGCGTGTGTCTAAGATAATTCGGTAGCCGTTGTAATACGATACAATAGGCACAAAATGTGTACATTTGATTGTAAATAATAATTAGAAAAAGACGTGATATTTTTATTAAACTGTAGATAGCAGGTATATTTTATTATGCTTCGCAAGGCCAATTATTTATATCCTAGATGCGCACAAGTGGATAACAGTGGCATCCTGTAAATATTGTGCACTACTAACGTAGACTGACGTACAGCATTATTCAATCAGCTGCTCTGATTGAGAGAACATCGTGAAGAGTTGCAGGCGAGCTAGATAGCTACTCATCATCTGCCTAGCCTTTTCCCAACTATATTGGGGTCGGCTTCCAGTCTAACCGGATGCAGCTGAATACCAGTATTTTACATGGAGCGACTGCCTATCTGACCCCCACAACCCAGTTAATATTAGGTAATACGATACCCTTTGGTAAGACTGGATGTCAGAATTTCAGGTCACGACTACCTGTAACGACTGCCAAAGATCTATATATGGCAGCCGGGGACCAACAGCTTAACGTGCTTTCCGAGGTACGGAGGAAACTCGGTATGTCGGGCGGTCACCCATCCACAGACCGACCTAGGCAAGCACAGCTTTACCCAGAGATCGACCCGAGTGGCAGTTCTTATTAAGCCACGAGCTCCTCCACGAGCTAGATAGCTACTATTATTCTATTAAAAGTTTGGACCCTCCTTGCAGGTAATTACTAGTTTATATATGAGTCTACGTATGTCTTCATTTAACAGTGCCAGGTGATATAAAGGCTTTTATATCAGTCATGAGTTTGGCATGCCGCATGAATTATTATAATTGCTCAATCTTTCAAAATAAGTTTTAAGTAAGTACCTTCTTTGTATTAATAAAAGGAAATCTTTGTATTAATAAATTGACCGAACTAATAGTATAAAACAAAGTCGCTTTCCGCTGTCTGTCCCTATGTATGCTTAGATCTTTAAAACTACGCAACGGATTTTGATGCGGGTTTTTTTTAAAGGATAAATGATTCAAGAGGAAGGTTTATATGTAGCACATTCCACCCGTGCGAAGCGGGGACCGGTCGCTAGTTAATAGATATAAAAATATGGTAAATTATTCGAACATTATAAAATCGTAAATGAGATGCCATACTAAGACGAAGAAACAGGCTATTGTCCGTAAAAAAGAAGAACCTATATTTCAAATAGCGAATATTATATAAAAACTAGTATTTGCGTGGCTGCGCGAGCTGCACGCAGCTCGCGGGTCGTGAAGAGGGAGAGAGGGGGAGCTTTGAAAAATACCTACACCTACCTACCTACCTACCTACACCTACCTACTTACACCTACCTACTTACACCTACCTACCTACACCTACCTACTACCTACCAATAATTTATTACCATTTCTTTTCACCCGTCTGTAGTGAAGGTTTTTACAACATGTTTTAATTCTCCTATTAACTGCATGTAGTTAAAGACATAGTATAATTTCCATTGTATCCGTATAGTTCTACTGTTCAGTTCAACTACTAGGACTAAACGGAGAAAAAAATCCATTTAGTTCTACTATCTGCTGTATGAATTTTAATTGAACTAAACGGACAAAAAAGTTCTTTTAGTACTACTAATTTCCGGAATTATGTCCAACTAGTTGGACCACGGGGATAGGATGATCGTGTAAAACAAACATACATGCAACGCATGTTGTACTCCATGACGCGCGCTCGCTTCGCTCGCATATTACATAACACTATTGTCTTCTGTCCCCGAAGTGCCGGGCCTCCTTCGTCGGCCTACGGCCCGGTGCCCATGCCGCCCATAAAGGATACTGTCGCGAGACGGTCGTATTATAATTTTGGTTAAAAGAGGAGGTAGTAATTGCATTGCACTTCAGCATTAATAGATAACCTTTTCCTGTTTATTACCAGTAGTTGTTCCATAGATCATACATTCAATTCCCAGAAGTACAACTAGTTGGACCAAGGAAAGAACAACTCACTGTAATTGAACCATTGGTAAAGATATTTCCCCATAGAACAACCAGTTGAACCCAGTTGAACCATGGGTAAATTTACTTCTCCGTAGTACAACCCATTGTATCCGTATAGTTCTAATACAATGGAAATTAGTAGTACTAAAAGAACTTTTTTGTCCGTTTAGTTCAATTAAAATTCATACAGCAGATAGTAGAACTAAATGGATTTTTTTCTCCGTTTAGTCCTACTAGTTGAACTGAACAGTAGAACTATACGGATACAAGTATAATTTCGCGGGTAACCTTGGAGGTTCCACCTTAAGGGTTACATATTTTCCCGTCGGGGCTGCGGATTTTTGTACTAGATGACGTGGCCTCGGCGCAAGGGCAAAGAAGGAACATGGGTTCGGTTTTTAGTCAGTAGAAGTCTGACACCCCCCTTCGCTCTGCCCAAGAGCGGGGGGCGGGGTCATTTGATGATTTTCCAGCCACCAAAAAAAAAGTTACATATTTTTATATTTTAGTGTTATAGTTTTCATATACAGGCTGTCGTTTTGCATTCTCGTCAAATTCAAGGATGTAACTTTACTAATAATTCTCGACTTGAGTCAATAATAAAATGGGTAGGTCATATTGTTTGCTTAGAAACGGAATTCGGTAAAAGTGAACCCCTTGTTAAAACGCGGCCAGATCCACGCACTATAACCGCGCCTTCAAATCAACAAACAAACGCTAACTTTTATTCAATCATTTCTTATTCCCTAAACCACGGCTCGGGGTTTATTCTGAAATACTGTTTTAGGAACAACTACAAAACAAGTTTTTTTAACCAGGTACCGTAATTTAAATTTATTTACGTCTTTCATAATCTTCTCCTGAATTTTGTCAAGGATGTAAATCTATACCTTGTATGATTTCAAGTCTATCCTACGATTTATATTTTGCGACATACCAGTGTGGTCCCTGCGATATGTTAGTAGGCCGCATGTAGTCATAAATAATTTATGTGAATTTGATATTATTTGAATTTGTTCTTACTATTGTCAGTAAAATATGTTACGATCGATACTCTGTCGGTTTCGGCCTAATGGCATACAATAATAAAGCTTGATTGCTCTCTTTCACAATTATTAAAAAACAATAAAATCATAAAGGGGAAAATACATTACGGAAAATGTGTGTATAAAATAAATTTACTAATGCTCATTAGCACTATCGAGTTTATCTCTACATTAGCATCATTTGCACTTTAAAAACAACACACTTTTTCTGTAATAATACCAACCAACAGCTCTTATAAATGCAAAAGCGTTCCAAGTGATAGTTTTTAATGAATCATAATAAAAACATAGCCCTTCTTAGTCGAATAACAATATTTTTAATGAATTAACATAAAGTGCGAATAGCTACAATGAAACATTTTACAAGTCCATAGTGCATTATTCGCACTGAGAAAAAATAGAATAAACTTAACTAAAAACTTAATAAACAGTTATTTGGTAACTAGGGTATCCCTAAAAGGAATATTAAATTAGTCATAAACATTGCTGCTCTCACCCATTATCTTTAACACTCGCCATATCTTAACATTTCTTAAATCACTTATCAGTCTTTCTAGTAAACAGCCAGTGTAGATAAATTCGTACACAAACTTAACTATAGATGTAAAGTTATATCTAAATTGTATACTTGTGCCCCCGTACAAATATCAATTTTGTGGCCCAAATAAAAATACATCGGAGGACATAAAGTACATTAATGTTACAAATTATTACCGAAAAACGTTTTTACAATAATACCTAACCTCAAAATAATTCCATACACAATGTACGTATTTAATTTTGAATATTTCAATCGTTTAATTTTGTATAATCCAATCTTTTCAATTTAGAAAAACCCAAATAATTTCATTCAGAATGTTAACTAGAGTTTAAGATATACACTGTATAGGGGGTAACGCCCGAACTGTCTATTATATTAATGCAATTTAAAGAAGGAATTATAATCTGTACTGTATACGATATGTTAAAAAAACACTGTCCGATCCGAAACGGGCGTATGGGTATACCAATCAAATAAACCAATTAAAATAAAAAAAACATTAAAATATCCGTCTAAGGAAACATAATTATTAATGAATTTTAAAATATAAGAGTTTTGTTCTCAAATTACCGTCAGTGCCCAAATTTTTTTTTTAATCAAGCTTAAGTATTTATTTTTAATCGAATCTAATACATTCACGGATCGGACTTGTTTTTTAACAGTAATAATGTACAAATACTCGATAAAAATAGTCAATTACTCTATGCACCTTCTCCTCGCCAACTACTCATCAATGATTTAATATAAACCATTTATATATGAAGTTAAATAAATACAGGGTTATTTTTAAGTTAAAATGTAAAAACCCTTTTTTATGAAAAATAAAGCAAAGCGTTCAAAAGAGTCATGGGTTGATTTGGGGCGAAACCATTTTCACTCGACTGCAATTTAAAGAAGTGTTATGTCGTATAATTATCTTTGTATGTTTTTATGTGCGTAAGATTCTTAATAATACAGTTGCTCAAAAAGTGGCGTATTGCAGGGACGTATAGCGTTCGGGATGTGGGCTATTACATACTCGTGCTTTTTCATTACCATTTCCGAACTCGTGCGTTCTCTTTCCCAACTGTCAAAATAATGTCCATTAAAAAAAACCAACAACGAAGTATTTACAGAAAAAAAATCATAGAAGTTTTTATGATTCATGCAAATATTTCTATTGTTTCAATATCAGATTTAATTATTTGATTCAATGAGTTTGTTTAGGTTTCATTCCATTTCATCTGATTAAAATTTATTTTCATTTCAAATCAATAAAAAAAAATCTACTGAAGACTTGGCTGTATGGGCATAGTTCCCTTTGCCTACCCAGAGAGGGTGAAGAAAACAAAAGAAAAAAAATATATCTGCTTAAATTCTTTTACGGTTAGCGCCATTTTCCAAAAACGTTCTTAATTAAATTCCTTAATTTTTTCGCAACTGTATTAAAAATAGTTGTTCAGTACACGTGCGGAACCGTCATTGCAATTTGTTCCGACTGTCAACCCTCACCTTCGGCTGCGCCTCGGCTCGGGTAGACCTTTGTCGGATCTCTTTGCAATGACAGGCTTTCCGCACTAATAATGAAATATACTGTTATTTCATCGTATCATCCAAACGGTTGGATATAATTTAATGATTGACAAGTCATTAGATTGTCGTAACCGACAATGTGACACAAAACAGTAGCAAGGTTCAAAAAATCAATACAGTGAATAATAATTATGTCGGCCGGCTGTTTTACATACCATTTAGTGGCAGCGATATTTTTTTAACCGTCAGATATAATTAATATCAAAAAATAGATTTAAACATTATAATTTAGCTTCAAAATCTTGCCCGTGACTCTTTTTATCACTTTTTTCTTATATGGTTAGCAGATTGAAGTTTCAACTTAAAAATAACCCCGTATATTTCGAAATGTTTATATTTTGACAAATATATAAAAAGAAAACGTTGTATTATGCAGGATTAAATGAATGTCATACTAGTTTTACGTATACGCCCATATTATCTGACCTGTAAGCATCATAGTATAGCTTAGATTATACCAGCCAATGATGATTTTATTGCCAAATTTTACAGCTAAAACCACTGTACAGAATATTAATTTTGGATCAAATGGCAATTTCATTTTTATAACGCTAAGCCAATAAAGCGTGGATCAACAAAAATGTGTACTTTATTTTTTCTCTAAGGCCATACAATTATTGCCTCGTCGTATACACATTCTACACATAATTGAGATTTTAAACAAATATCCTTAATATGTAACTAATCAATGACATTCATATCATAGTCAGTACTTTGTTACTACCCTGCCTTGAAATTCAACCGCATATCATAGATAAAGCTCGTTCCTCAACCTAAATCTACAAAAAATATCAAACATATCTACAAAAACATATCAAACCTATATGATCTACATAAAAATAATCAGAGTCCTAAATCACCTAATCCCTAATTGCCGTGTCTTTCACAGGCAACGACAACATTTAGCTTACTGATTAAGTAAACATAATATGTTGAATCCGTGTCTTTGAAATGACAAGACAGGCAAGGACAACATTTAGCTACTGATAAAATAAACATAATATGTTGAATCCGTGTCTTTAAAATGACCCGACAGGCAACGACAACATTTAGCTACTGAAAAAGTAGACATAATATGTTGAATCCGTGTCTTTGAAATGACCCGACAGAAAACGACCACATTTAGCTACTGATAAAGTAAATATAATATTATGTTGAATTCGTGTCTTTAAAATAACCCGACAGACAACGACAACATTTAGCTACTGATAAAGTAAACATAATATGTTGAATCCGTGTCTTTAAAATGACCCGACAGGCAACGACAACATTTAGCTACTGAAAAAGTAGACATAATATGTTGAATCCGTGTCTTTGAAATGACCCGACAGACAACGACAACATTTAGCTACTGATAAAGTAAACATAATATGTTGAATCCGTGTCTTTAAAATAACCCGACAGACAACGACAACATTTAGCTACTGATAAAGTAAACATAATATTATGTTGAATCCGTGTCTTTGAAATGACCTAACAGGCAACTACAACATTTAGCTACAAATAAAGTAAACATAACTGTTGGATTACATCTAAGTGAGTATAATTATTAGAACTAGACTTAATCAGATCTCTAAATTGAAATTGAAAATAATTGTTAGTTAACATTAAAATTTGATAATGTCATGGCATCCAACTTTAAATGCAAAATACATACTGTTAATCAAATATTATAAATAAAGAAGATAATGGGCAGGTCCGTCCTAAAGCTTTGTATCAATTCCAATTTTTGTAAGTCAAGAATAACATCTATTTACGACTTAATTTGTATGAAACTCAAATTAAATACAACCAAAAACAATGTCTTACACATTTATGAGCAAATTTAATATTGAAATAAACTGTTTCTTTTCTCCAATAAATATAAATACTAAGTCCCAGTGACATTGACAAAATTTGGAAACGTGAACTAGTTCAAATATAATTAAAATATTTTTCTCTATGTATATAGTTCATAAAAAAGACAAGTTCAAGTAGAGGCCCAGCCATCAAACACCGTTATTTTTAATATTTTAGGTCACTTGACTTTTAAATGATGTATAAATCCAGATTTGCAAAACAAGAACTTTCCAGGGTGTAAAAATTAATTACATAGCAGTCAACTCAGAATTTTGTTGTTTATAAAACAATAGGTTCAAGTCTATTTTGATACAATACTTCTGAAGGAGTCAATACACAAAAAAGCCCAATGTCCTTTATTTTAACAACTTTTTTTTGTATTTTTTAGTTTTGCTTTTCTTACATTTATAAGTAGTATTATGAAATAATAAATGTTTAGACAAATAACAATGTTTCCATTAATTCATACAGACATAATATACAGGAGAGGAAACAGCTACACTAAACAACTATTTGCTATCCAATAATAATATTTTAAGTAGGTGATTAAACTTCACAAACCCGTCAAAAACAAAGTTTATTCTCCCAATTTTATAATGTTTTTGGTTTGTTTTTTCTTTTAATTTATTAATGTTTGGCACGACCTTAACGATTTACAAACCAATTATTTAATTAAAGTATTGGCAAAGGTATCCAACGAAAATGATGTTGTCTCCCTCTAGTACTAGGTTTTCGTTATGATTACATTTCCACGAGGTTTGTGAAGTTTCACATTCTATTCAATATTGTTCTTATCATACGTCCGTAACGTAATACGAAGTCGAAAAAACAAGTAAGTGTCTATACTATATGAATGATTATGAAACTACATTGATATCGATACAACATTTAGGTATAACATAAATAATTAACACTTGAATAACATTTTACATTGAGTAATCTAAAATTATGCACTTTACCTTCGCACGTTGCCTTTTTGAATAAATATTTACTTTTACTGAACCTCTCAATACGTACTCAGTCATTCTTCATTGTCTTCTTTAATCATCAATTAATTTTAATAAGTATTCCTCGTTGAATAGTGTCTGAAACCACAGCGCTCACTTAACGAGTTACTTATTTTACAACAAAAAAAAAACAAGCGGAATCATGAACAACCATTTTTTTTAAATACATTTTGCAACAAAAATGAACGTATTACGAATTATTACTTTTTTGGCCTAAGATGCTTCACCTTTGAACGTTCTTACATAATATTATTAATTTGTTGTAAGACGTTTATAAATCATTACAATTTTACGTATTAGTGCATGTTTACGTACGCGCGGCGCGGCGCGCGGCGCGGCCGGCGACGCGATCCGCACTAAATTCAAACGTATGGCGGTGTATGAGTGCGTTCACGGAGAAGCGAATTTATACGCGATTGCTTGAATTTGAGGCGGCGAACGCGGCGGCGGCCGCGGCGACGGACGCGGCGATGCACGCGGCGGTTTATTCTCGATGAAGCGATGCCCGCGACGGAACTTGGCCTTGAAAATTCGCGGCGGCCGCCGCCGCGGCCGCCGCGCCGCGTCTCTATGTACACCGTCGTACATTGCCATACGTTTGTGTTTGCGCGAACGATGATATCTGCCGCTGCACGCATCGCCTGTCCGTGAACACAAAATTCGCTCGACGCGTCGCTCGACGCGTCGCCGGCCGCGCCGCACGCCGCGCCGCGCGTACGTAAACATGCACTTAGTCAAAATTACCTTAATTAAGGTGCAGTTAAACTGAACAGAGTGGATTTCGGACCGAACTGCAGACACCGGACTCGCTCCGCTTCAGTGGACAGGCAGCCTAAAGTCCGGTGTCCGCAGCCAGTCCCAGTCCACTGCGTTCAGTCTGACCGCACCTTAAATTAACTCGCAATTTGAATAAATAACAATCAAGAGTCGATCGCGCCGTAGTAATGATTGTATCCCAGGATTCTGCCTAGTTCACGGAAATTTTCACGTTTCCCTAATGGAACACTTTTGGTTTATGCAGTCGCCTCCGAGATACCTCGGTTACCAAAACTTTAATATCTACGTTTCACCATAATGTTATGACATCAAGAATGGAATGAGCCTGGTTTTCTAGGAGGCTCTATGTATGTGCAATTCTTAACTGTATTTCTCAAATAACTTCCCCTCTATTTTCCACACTTCAAATTTCTAATTATGTTTTACAATGAAGCTGAAATGATTATATTTTTGATGCTTTTTAAAACTAGGTGCATTTCTTAAAATTTTAGTATTTATTCTGTATTTTTATGTATATCTTTGGCATTTTACCACTTAATAAAATATTTTACGCCTCTAAAAATAATAAATTATGTGGTGCATTAAGTAAACTAAAGTGGTAAATCTTAATCAGCGTAAAATTCTTGCACAAATTGATGAAAGCCTGTCGGTGTAGGCGCCATTTACATCTGGGCGTTAAACTGTTGGCAAAAATAAGCATAATTTGATCGTCTGTCTTTCAACCCTATGATTTTTCTATTGGTGAATGATTTACCGAGGTATGGAATGAAATCTTCTTATTTAATTACAATTTACAGGACGTATTTACAACTCAAATTAAATTGAGTTACGTCTAAATCCAGATTTTAATCATACTAAAAAGTTAATAGATAGCCTACTAAACCCCGAGAGACAACATACTTAGGCCAATTAAAGATTCTTGTATGGGTCATGCAGGCAAACGAGTTTGCATCGTCAATAATTTGTCTTTTTAATGCTGACTGACTTGACCCGAATACCATATTGTTCAATTTATTACTAGGATTGCGTTCAAAATACATCCTGTATATTTAGTCAGTGGCGCATAATCATAAAAAGTTAACCGAAACCGACACAATGTGTTGTGCTACGTCCATATTTATCTCTCATGATACTACTAGTAATGGATGTCAATTGGTACATCAGTAAAGCGCAGCCGTCTTATGAATTCGTATTGAAAATTTCCAGGCATCATGTGGATTTTTCTACTGATTGTGATTCTATTATTTATGCAACCTTTTTTTTTTAGTCCACCAGCCTAATTAGACCCTAAAAATAAAAAATAAGTGAAGGAAAAAATGTTGAAGAAAGACGAACGAGTTCAGAAAATGAACACTTAGAGTGTAGATAGCCAGAACAAAAAAAAACCACGACAAATGGGCTAACCCCAAATTATCTGATTGCGAACAATGCACAAATATTTTGAAAGGGGAGAAAAGCAGAGCATAAAAAATATTCTTAAAACGAGCACTCAAATAATAACCAGGGCTCGAAGTGATTATTATATTTTGAATTTATCAAAAATAATTATCAATATCACTTCACATGTATCCGAACGAAATTTGCTGCGTTAGCGCGTATCCAAACGCTTAAAATGTAAACTTTAAAAAATCCATGGCTTACATTTGTGTTTAGGAAAAATAAAGTCCAACACACTCGGCGTTGAAACCAAACAAGCGGTTTGAGAAAAAAACTAAGAGATCAAATTTTGATATGAATGGATAAATAATCATCTGATCATTATCATAGAAAATAATTATTATTATCTTAATAGTTTCCAACTCTAATAATAACGCTCACAGACCACACACATTTTAAGACTCGTTTACTTTCAAATTGAGCCAATAATCGCAAAAAATAGACAGATTACAAAAGATATTGACTTGACATGCGCCACTTTGATGTTAAAAAATACTTAATTAGTCCATATCGATTCAATACTTTCGACGTTACAAATGTATGGACACTATTTTATTGTGACACAAATTAACTACGGTAAACATAACGACTGTGGTATATCTACGAACGTGCTACTTATGATGATGTGAACAATATACGACAATGCTAAAATGATATCCTCTTAAACAAAAAGACTACGGGCATTAATGTTCGGTGTTCCAAGTTCAGAATTGACAACACTCTTTTGAACTTCAAAATATAGCAACAATAATGGTGTTTGCTAATAGTCCAGTCAAATTAGGATTTCACCTCGGAATTTGAGATACCCAGCTACAAACTAGTATAAAGTTGTATTTTGACAATGAGGGAATTTAATTCTCTACAATATTAATTATACATGCAAATAGCGAGAAACCCATAGATGAGATATTTGTAAAACATCGATTTTTGTGACCTTTGACCTTACATTTTTAATAGACGCGGTCACCCTACCTTAAGTGAATTTTGAGACAACTTTTAGGATGTCAAAATACAAGTTTATAAGTACGAGTTTGTAGCTGGGTATCTCAAATTCCGAGATTCGTACCTAATTTTGGCTAATTTGACTGGACTATAAGTAAGTGCCAGGGTAATGAAAACAGACAGTACATTTAATTTATCTACTTCGTACGCAGACCGGTGAAAACGTAAGTACTTTTTTAAAATAAAAACATGTTTATGTCAGAAAGGGTTTTTTTTATTGCGTTCTATTCCTGCTCTTTTACTTAATAATCAATTTCCAAGTGTTAACTAATTACAATAATCAACTTCCAACTAGGTTCGAGTGGTTTCAGTGCAAACCGAGTGCGGAGCTGAAAACGTGCTATGTGAGTAAGTTTTAGAAACTTGATATATTTACAATAAATAAATATTATGACAATTTAAATGGTTACGGTGTACGCTCACTAACAGAATCATAAAAACAATATAGAGATATCTAATGAATGTTAAATTGAATTTAATGAATAAACAATCTCATCAATTACAGATCTAGAACAGTATGTTGGTTGAAAAAAGCTATGTCCGTTAATTCTTCTTAAACGGCACTTTTCGATGTCCATTTCAATTCGTCCAATTGGGCAGCTGGGGCAGCAAGTACTTAAAAAAAATACCTTCCTGAAGGGCATGCTGGTTACGGCTGGATATTACAATTTTATCATTTCAATCTAACTGAAATCAAAACTTTTTCGAAACAGTTCATCCTATTTTTTTAACACACTCGCAAGAGCTTTAATTTTCACAGTTCATCAATCATTAAAAAATTGCGTTATATTTGATTTTTATTTAATAACAAAATGACCGTGTCTGGTAACAGATACATAAGATTTAACTATGTCTGTCAAAATCAAAGCATTTGCGATGCTCTGAGAATAGAAAAACATTTTCCAAAATTAAATCCAGAGCCTGCCAACATTGGTATGTATGGGCAAATTCAGCAATACTTTAAGCCCTTTGAGGAAAGAGTACAAGAAGAAATATATTTAATTAAGAGCAATTCAAAATGCTTCATTATTGCACGCTTATTTTGACAGATGGAGCTTTTATTTTTACTGCAATAAATGTGTGTCAAAGTTTGTGTTTAAACTACATACGGTCAAAAAACAAAAATAAATACATCCCTAAAGTATTTAGGAAAACGCTATTTACCCGTTCATACCTACACCTGAATTCGCTGATCCCCAAAATGGTTAACCCTAAATCGCGACGTCAATTTATACGAATGCTTTCCACCTCGAGTGCACATCATATCTATACTAATATTATAAAGCTGAAGAGTTTGTTTGTTTGAACGCGATAAACTCAGGAACTACTGATTGGAATTGAAAAATTCTTTTTGTGTTGGTAGATAGTCCATTTATCGAGGAAGGCTTTAGGCTATATAACATCACGCTACGGAGTGGAGCATAAATAAAAAATGTTACAAGAACGGGAAAAGGTTTTTCCTTTTTGAGAGCTTCCGCTGCGTGCGCTGCGAAAACGGTTTAAGTTACGCAAATATGTATGAAAGAATTTTTCCTCTTTAAAAGTTCTAAAAAAAAGTCCGGAACAGCATATGTCTATCTTTTAAGATTGACTCACTGTAACCCTTTTTTACTATTACAATGTTAGGTTAAAAGTTTTATTTTTTGCGAAGCTTATTTAACCCATATGGTATTAATCTATATCTAAATAAATGTGTTTGTTAGAACGGAAATTTAATATAGAATATGTATGCCCTTTACTCTATACAGTTTAAACAAATATCATAGAAGATATCGCAAAGTAAAAATATCCGCGCGGCAAAATAATTCGCGCGTCGCAATGTAGGTACGGGGGATTCTGGCTGGCCTCCGGGAAATTCAAATTCAAAATATTTACTGCATCATAATGTTTACAAGTACAGGGTGTTATTGTATATTTACCTAAGAGTAAGAGATATATAGTAATTCTCACTTTAAGATAATCTAAGCTAATCTAAACCATGTAAGCTAATATTATAAAGAGGAAAGATAAATAAAATGTAAATGTCGCAAATACTGTAACCTCATTGGTAATTATAGTTTTGAGCCGTTTGGGGTCGAGACGCTCGGGCCATGGGGACGAGTGCACGTGTCCTTTTCAAGGAAATCTCGCGCCGTCTAGTCGACACTTCGCGCGCCCAGAGAGCTGGCTCATTCTTAGGTCAAAGGATTAGCATTGCCATTCAACGTGGCAATGCTGCCAGTCTTCTGGGCACGTTCCCAGTTGTCGGCGATGCGGAGGAGTACTAGGACGCCTAAGGCACGAATACTCGAACGTCACTCAATTATAAGTAGCCCTCAAAACTCGTGCTATCTCTGTCACTCTGCGTTAAAGTAACAAAGACAGCACGAGATTTAAGTGCAACTTAAAATTGAGTGACGTTCGAGTATTCGGGCGTAAGTGTCTTATTTGGTCTTTGTATATAATTATGTAAGTATTAAGTTTTATAAAATTAATGGAAAGATAAGATTTTTTGTTAGTTACGATTTAGCTTAATTTATGTTGGATAGTCGATTTATCGAGAAAGGTTATAGGTAAGCTATTTTTATTTGACGCAGACGAAGTTGCGTGGGTCAGCTAGTTTAAAATAAAATAAGTTTTTCCTATGTGCCACGTTCATACAATGTGATCTCGATCAAAGAGTAATAGAAACTGATTGCCCACTAGCATGTTACGTACCTGTTATGTGGCTGGAAACTCAAAACGCGCGCGATGATAATAGCTTATAAAACAACGTTTATAAGTGTGGTGTGGCGTAAAACCCTGTTGTTCATAATTTGTGCGTAGATATTTCTCAAATGTAAATGAGAACTGAAACTACCCTATCTCCTAGCTAATCAATCAACAGTAACTTGATAAACATTAAGATTATTAACACAAAGTGGTCAATATCTAAACGGGAAAATATTTTAAGCACAAGTAATAAGTTTATTTTTCTGGGTCATTCTCATTATAAAGTGTTGTGGCCATATTAGTTAACTGAAACCTTATATTTAACTACTAATTATTATCATAATTTTGTTAAATTTAGTCTAAATGAGCTCTGAATCATTCAACCAACTGCCGAAGAAAATAAGTTACCCTGTGCAGACTCCCACGATGCGAGCAAGACAAGAAAACCACTGTAATTCTTCTTGACAATATAAGAAGTAAAACAAACCTAATAACTTAATTAGGTTTGTTACCAAAACAATTGACAAAAAAAATTGAGCAATGACTTTACCCGTCAAGACATTAATATTAAAAAAAATGCTTGCATCTATGGGAAACACTAAATTTAGACCCATAAATTCGAAATCAATCTACATGAACTTTAATAAACATTAAAATGCACTTTTCACGAGAATGACCTAAAATATTATCACACAAAAAAGTAATGGCCTATTTATAATAATTACCAAAAACTTACAAAAGCAAAATTAATATTGATTACTAACAAGTTAATTAATTACTTTATATTTAAGAGTAAGCAATGACATTTTTGCAAACATGATGATATTTCAGTACTAATGTTAAGGTTTACCAAGATCATTGCAAAGAAGATAAATGTTTCATAACGTCACTGCTATTTCTTAAACTGCGGTAACAAACCACTTTGTGTTAATGTTTTTAATGACTTTTGTGATTTTATCTACATACAATGCAAGTATTATAATTATTATAAAAGCGTTTAAGCATTTTAAGGAATCATGAAAGTGATATCTTCTATGCTTTAAAACCTTAAAACTGGAGTACTTACTTTACAATATAAAATGTAGGAAGGGCCAATGATGATTAAATTACGGTTTCACTATAACTACATCAACTCCTGAATCGATGCCTTATGTGGAGTGTGCCTGTGTGTCAGACACACAGCTAAGCGATTTTTTACAAGAAATTGATACTATGTGTCAGTTCAATTAGGTTGTAAGAAAAACAAATTGAAATTGTTTATGTCGCAAGGTAGGCTAAGACATTGTGGCTATTCACCCTGATCATGTGGATATTCTTATTAATATTAAAGACATGCCTGACTTAAATTGAACATGTGGACGGATAAAAGCGGACCGGTTAATAGATAATTGGTACTAGTAAAAGGTACTGGCTGGGATAACACCAGAAATAACTTAAATAATGAGCTATATTGGTTGTATAATCCCATAAGAAACTTGATTTATTTTGAACGTAGCTTAAAATTAGGAGACATTTCTTCAAACAATAAATGATTTAAGTGACTGAAATGATTTACTTTAAGCAATGTTTACAATAAAGCCATAAAGGGCTTGGACGACTATTAATTTATATGTATGCGAGATAAAATAGACATAATCTGGTAAATTACTACGGCGGATATTGCGTTATTATATTATTTTGTAAATAAATTTCAAAGGTTTGTATTTAACCATGGGTTGTAAAAATGATATCGGTATTATTTTGGGAAGTAATGCTTTGATAATTTTGCAATATTGAAAGTCATTCATGATTCCTTTACTTGCTGGATGCAAATTGTGTGAACTAAATAGAAACACGACTTATTACGATGAAATAAATTCAAGTAATTGTAGGTTTTTTTAAAGATAATATGAAAGTATTGATCTGCTAACATAACTGATTGTTCGTAATAGAATATCGTATTTCTATTCAAAGTTCCTCAGCTACACAGTAAAAGTAAGATAAAGCCGAAGAAATATACATGAAAAAAAAGAAGAAAGGAAGTGCTTAATTCTAGTGAAAACTTTTAAATGCTATGACAAATAAGGCAGATCATGTTGGAACACGAACCCTAGTCTAAAAAGGTATAATATTGTATTCGAGCAATAGCCGGTAAGTATAATTATTATTAATATTACAATAAAAAACTAACGGCTGTAAGTAAATGCTTTAGGTTCACAATATTTACCTTTCCAAAACTGGTAAAATAATCAAACAAAAAGAAACAAGCTAACTGGGGACTGTTTCGCGTTAATCGATGATAATGGTAATTAAATATCACCATTTAGTATTGTGCAGTTAGTAGATTTAGATACCATCCACATAGTGCCAAAATAATGAATTATACTTAGGTCGGTTTGCGCAATGTAACACAACGATAGCTATGACTTTAGAACTTTCAAATTCCTTCACATAAGAAGACCCACTTCTTAAGGCGTAACTAAAAGTTTGCGACCATATTTACTGGAGACATCATTAAATAAAATAGTATGAGAGAAAAATAAAAATGTACCACTACGAAGTGTTGAATCACTACTAAGGACTAGCTAATTAATGTAAAAAAATGTGTAAGTACTATTGGTACTACTTTTTAAATATAGTCACAAAATTGAGAAACGCTTAAAATAATTAGGCAGATGAATGTGGACGCACCTGATCCCAGAAGTATATTGGCAAGTTATTGACGCGTGCCTCAGCGCGGCTGCGTGATTGCTGCATCCACATCAGGTTTGCCGCCGAAGCTGAAGGTCCCTGGCTCCACGGAGAATCCACCTGCAATAATACAATTTTGTAGCTATAATACCCAACCCTGGTCGAAATATCAAAAACTGTTTCATTTGAGAATTGGGTACTTGACAATTTTTTTAATAGTGGTCTGGAAACAGTAAATAAAAATATAGGCAAAAGTAAAAAAACTACCTACGAGATGGAAAAAGAGAGGATAATTCCATTCTTGGACGTAAAAGTAGGGGTTCGTACTGACAGTGATCTAAGCCACTCAGTCTACAGGAAATCGACTCACACGGATAGATATCTACACGCTGATTCTCATCACCATCCCAGGCAGCTGAACTCTGTAGTGACTTCACTCATCAACCGGGCATATGATCTATGCGACGAGGAACATTTACGTGTTGAGTTAACACATGTGCAGGAGGTCCTACGGAGGAATGGATATACAGGGAAGTTCGCACAATCTAAACGGAAAACTTATCATAAGCACCGGAAGTGCGAGGTTGAGAGGCAGCCAGCATTTTTGCCATCTGTGAGGGGAGTGACAGATAAGGTTGCAAATATTCTTCGGAAATACGCCGTAAAAACCATCTTCACTCCTTTCAGGAAAGTGTCCCAGATGCTGCGTTCGCCGAAGGACCACTTTCCGCCGGAAAAACCCGGTGTTTATAAAGTAGACTGTAGTTGCGGAAAGTCGTACATCGGTCAGACAAAACGTACGGTGGCTTGTCGTATATCCGAGCATATTAGGGCGGTGAAGAATAATGACACTCAAAAATCGGTCATAGCCGAGCATCTTCTGGAATCGGGATCGAACCACTGGATTGAGTTGCATAACCCTCAGGTCATCTCGACAGAACGCCACTATATACCTCGTCTGGTTAGAGAGGCCATTAAAATCGCCAAATACAAAAACTTTAACCGGGAGGACGGGTTTCAACTGTCGAGAGCCTGGAATCCAGTGGTTCAACTGTGCAAAAACCGAAAAAGTGTCGAAAAAAGTTCGCGAGTGGACACAGTGAGTTTTGTGTGTCGGGAACAGAATCGTGTAGTGAGTGACAATGGTAGTGGTGCCGAACGCAAAAAACGAACTAGAAAGAGGGTAGACCGATTTGTCTGCTCATAAACATCCACCCGCAATGACTTCAGTTAAATATCGGGAACTCGAAACAGTAATCAAACATGGTAAATATCCCGTTTATGATATTAATACTAGTGTAATATCTAAAAAAAATGGCTTAATTTTAACCGATTTATAAGAACTTGCTAGACAAAGACAGCGCTATGGAGATGTGACCACAGTTACGTAGTACAAATGGCCGTTTTGCGCGACAACGATAGAAAGTGCCCCCCAAAAAATTCTAAAGCGTATAGCTATTCCATTTTTTGATCGATTTTATTACTTTTTTTTCGTATAATGTTATCGTATTATTTATGTTACTTCTTTGAAATAACATAACATTTTCGTGAATGTTTAACAGTAGTCAAGTACCCAATTATTGTATAAATCAATTTATAAATTACAGAAAAAAAATTAAATAAAAAAACAAGTAGCAGGTCAACTGAAATAAAAATCAGACGAAATAAAAAGTAGATTGGTGCTCTTCTATGTCACTGTCATTTTAAGTGTTTAGTTTTAGCAGTGGTGTAAAACCTTCTGAAAATTTTATCGAAATTCAAAATGAAGCAAGAAGAAATAATCAGTTTCTACTGTCTTTCGTGTATTACTTAACTATTTACAATAATTTAACTTAGTTGGTTTTATTAGTGCTGGTGATAAAAAATCACAATGATTCCCAAAGATAATATTTTTTGTGGGAAATATGTGGAACACCCCAATTAAAAAAAAAACAGAACAAAAACCCCGCATTCTCAAAGCCAATTAAAACCATGTCTATATAAAATACAATTAACAACTATCCCAAATAAAATAAATTGAGGACATTTTATGTAAAACCGCACCGCAACTGTTTGTAGATTTCATAATGTAAGAAATCATAAAACAAACAAACAAAGGTATTCATATCGTAGAAACTTAATGTATTACCATTTGTGGCGGTGGGGCATAATTTTGACTTGCCATAATTCCCACAGATCCGAACTGTAAATCCAAAGGTGCATTATCGGGCATATTTATAGGACCCATATTCATAACCTAGAAATCAAGAAACCTTATTATTACAAGGCATTCAGTATTCTATTTATTGCTAACTACCGGTTAACATGGTTCTGTCTCTAGCTCTACATTATAATGCATGAACAAAGTGAAACCAGTTCTCTACTTACATCTAAGGCCAATGATGAAGCTTGAGCAGCAGAATTCAACAAATCTTCGTGTGTCCCTTGGGAACGGTCGAATCCAGTAGACATCGGGTACATCATCGTATCCTGTGACAGACAACAATTTATTTAATTTAGATAACATTATCCATAATTTTGTTAGTAGATATACTTCAAAATAATGAAAGGAATTAACTATGTTGCAATGATTTAATTAAAATTAAAAAATGTAGTAATAGTATGAAGAGGTAAAGTTTGTATGTAGGGGGTAAAATTATGCTGGTGGATGTAGTACAGGAGTCATGGAAGACATCCCATCATATAATATTATTATATTCTTATGCATCATAAACCTGTCCAAAACTATTTTTTTTAGTTAGCTATATTGTCCCACTCCTGGGCAAAGGCTTTCCCTCATTCTTTCTACTTCCCACGATGGTGTGCGTCTTCGCGCCAATTGGTTCCGGAGCCATCCAAGATGTCTCGCCATCTTCTCCTCGTTTAACACGACCCCGTCGAGCTGTCTTATTTTTTTACTGTGGTCATGATGTGTCACACTGCAGGCAAAATGTCCGAGGCATTTTTCGCTGTTTTAAGAGGAAACGCGAGTGGTCTTTTCTCCATACAAACGCTCTCGCCTGTTTTCTTTTTGGTTAATGACCCTAGAGCAATGGTTTTTTACAGAATAATAAATATTAACTATTTCTATGCCCCTATGTTTTCCTTTTTGGTGATAAATTATTTTTATAAGCACTAGAACCCTCAAAAAATGCTCAAAATTGCTTGTTTAGATCGCTGTTCCTAGTGTACAAATTTGACAACTATTAACGAAAAAAGAAAAAAATAGCGGCGTAGTATATAACCTCCTTATTCATTGTCTAAAATATCTTTTAAATTGGTTCAATATTGGAGGAGGAAATAGGCGAGAGCCAAACCTCGAATTCTAACTTTTTTCTATAGTTGTCCTTATCGCACGAATTTGAGGGCAGGAGGACGGAGAGAGACAGCGATAGTAGAAAGAGACAGCACTTGCATTTCCTCTTACATGCGAATGTAACTCTAGTCTGTCTGTCTCGCTTTCACGTCAAAACTACTGAATCGATTTAAATGAAATTTGGTACACAGATAGTCTAGAAAAAACAAAAAAGTCAAAAAAAAAAAAGCCTGAGAAAGGACATGGCTACTTTTTAATGCGAAAAAAAGGTTGTACGAGGTTGAAAGGGAGGGATGAAAAGAATACTTTTGGTCGCGATAACCGACATCCACGCGGGCGAAGCCGCGGGCATCAGCTAGTTAATTAAATATAACTTCACAAAATAAAATTGCATAATTATATAAAGTTCTGCGATCCATTTGATTTTGATACCTTGTCGATAATTAGGCAATCTACTAACTTACCATTTGTGCAAATGGTACCACCGACCCATAAGTACCCAGGGGTCTCATAATAGATTCGCAAGCTCGGCGCACCATCAAGCTTGGGCTGAAGAAGCCCGCTCTGTACCAGTTGTACATTTCTTTGGAGCTAAAGGGACCTTGGATGTTCCTCTGTAAAATATTAACATATTAAAACTCTTCAATATTGTTGATTAGTGAGAAACTTACAAAGGCTACCATACACAGAGAGATTAATCTGAACAGACAAACCTGCCCCATATCTCTCTGCACAGACATGAAACAAGATAAATAATGTTATACAGTTGCTTCAAGTTGTCGCAGCGGTCGTAGTATGAGATGGTTCAGCTACACACGGTACGGAATTGGTCAGATTACACTGATCCGAAAAAACTGACCATGTATGGTAGCCTTTGAAGAGTTTGTATAGTATGATTGTTTTATAGTTTTTGTCTTTCATTTGTTCATAGGCTGTCAGCCATCATCCATGACGTATGAGTTCATTTGCAGATTAGGAGGCGTTCGGGTTAAGGCGAACGCCACAGAGTAACCGGCGATAATCAAAATTTCTCAAGTTATTTACAGGTCAGTATTACTCAGTATCAGGTTACGATGCTCAATGTAGAATCTGCGCTTGTAGCAAATATAGCTTGACAGAGTTATAATATGTAATCATTAAAATCATTAAATCATCAATACAATTTTTTTTTTTTGGTGGTTGGAAAACAACGACCATACAGCCACTAGACGCCTAATAACAGGCGACAAATGTCTGTCAACACATTAGGGCTTTAAATCTTATAGCCGTCGTCAGTCACAAAGTTCGCATTAGTTTCGACCACACCTGTGAGCCGTAAACACTTCCGCACTACACCTTTGAAAATTCGAGAAAATTAACATAATATGGCCCCGTGTACAGTACCAGTGGCGTGCGCTCTATTAAGGCTCTTAGGCTTAGCCTACCTTACCAACTGAGCATTTCTTATAACTAATTAACCATGTAATAAAATAACACCATGTACAAAATAATAATAAAAAAGTTCAAACTTCTGTTAAAATACTTAGAGCAATTTTTCGCGTACGAATCTTTTAGTTACAGGCTTGCTTAGGCTAGCATTCGACTAGCCTAAAACCCATTCATAATTTTACGCACACAGCGTCACATCGGAGAATGATCGGTGCATATTTTCGTGTATATGAACCGCACACATGCATGCCAGCTCCTGCGAGTGGAGGCGGCCTGTGATTGGCTGCAACAACACAAGGCTACGATTGGATGCGTCATGCGGCCATCTTTAGCCCGCGAACTCTGGCGCGAAGTTCAAATTTGTTTTTTTTTTTTACGTTTTTTGCAATTTGCAGGCCAGTGCTAGCTTGAATACTGACTACATACGTCTTACAGCCGCGAATCATATTTTAATAATCAACATACAACCTAGCACGGGCCTGCAAATTGCAAAAATGTAAGGAAATTAAGAAATTTGAATTTCGCGCTTAGCGGTCTTCGCTCTTCCGTCCACAGATAGAGTGCAGCACTGCCAACACATTTCATTGATCGTTTTCGTATAATCCTGCAAAATTTTGTTGACCGCTGTTGTGAACAAACTCGATATGAAAATTATGCAATTTTATTTGGTAGTATTTTTCTATCGGCAAATTAGAAATTATATTTTACGCGAGGAAGCCATTATTATTTATTGTTTCATTGTTGTTTTATAGCGCGATTTGTTTTGAAACCGAAAACGTACAGATATTGTCAGTATTAGATAACATTATTAACAGTAGTGTAGGTAAATATTAGCTTTGTTGTGTATTATTTGTTTATTCCCACAAATAATAACAAAGTGAAGTTTGTGCTGTTAATGTGTGTTTGCTAGATGATAAAGGTAATAAGTTTTCTCAATTATGATATTATCGTATAAGTAATGTAATGATAAGGTGCAAATTGTATCTAAAGGTAGATGTGTGAAAGCCACTTCGGATATTATCTTGCAAGTGACGTGTTTTGTACTTTTGTAACTACCTATCACCCACTCACTTGGATGAGATATTTAAGGTGGCCGAATCTTTCTTCTGTTTGCATCGTTAGAAAATCATGAGTTGCACCCTTGAATAATGTGGTGAGTTTTTGAATTGTATTTAGGTACCTATAACTTTTACAGGCTTATTTATTTTTATAAATGTGACAATTTTTTTTTGCTGTCAATATTTCGTGGCCTACCCACCGTGGGAGACCACTGCACGCCACTGTACAGTACGTTGGTGTGATAAAGAAAGCCGGACTTCAAGTTTCCTGAAAGACGGTATCACATTTCATCGGTAAGTTAATGGTTCCTTAATCTAAATAAAATTAATTTTCTGACATTATTTTTCGGAGTTCATCTTAATATACTGGTCATACTTGTATGCAGTGCACATTCTTGGAGCGCGCGTTGATGTCTTTTATGATTGCATCTCTTTCTTTTGAGAGTATTTTTTTTGCCATCTCTTTTCCTCGATTTTAAGTAAAAATAATTAGTGATGCTCCAAATCGCATGACCACCCCTGTTATCGATAAAGCAAAAAAACCTAACTATTTAAGTAAAAAATATATTGTTAGTAATTAATAATTACATCAGGATACAGCTAACAAATTGTGAAACTTTAACGATTAATTTTAGATACCCACACGATCCATATTTAAAAAAAAAATGGGCAATTGCAACCAAGCGATTTTTGAATGTTCTTACATGATTCAATCATATTCAGAATAAAGAAGGTACTTAAATGCAAGTTATTTATGTAAAATGTAAATACATATTTTATTAAATACAATTAAAAAATATCGATACGTTCTTGTTTGATTTAAACCTGTCTCATCCCTATGAAATGCAATGACCTTGAAAGGGCCAATCAGAATGCAGTACCCCGTTCCCCCGCACCTCAGCGAGTTGACAGAATTTGTTTCGTGCGTTAGATCAAGTATTAGGCGTCTAGTGGCTGTATGGTCGTTGGTGGAAAATCATCAAATGACCCCCCCCCCCCCCCCCGCTCTTGACAGAGCGAAGGGGAGTGTCAGACTTCTACTGACTAAAACCGAACCCATGTTTCTTCTTTGCCCTTGTGCCGAGGCCACGTCATCTACTACTAAAATCCGCAGCTCCGACGGGCGTCGACCCTTGCAGGCCCCTCATCAATACAACCCTCCAAGTTCATTAATTTCATCATCATCAGCCTATTAATGTTCCCACTGCTGGGACACAGACCTCCTCTTTGAGAGGGTACGGGCTATAATCTACCACGCGGGCCTAGTGCGTATTGGTAATGTCACTAGTCTTCGAATTTTTGGTTCTAGGACCTGCCGATTTCCTCACGATGTTGTCCTTCACCGTTTTTGAGAGCAGTGGTGATGACATAAATTGACTTACTGATCGTAAGTCGGGGCCGCTACCACACTGGGCCACCACTGCAAGTTCATTAAACCCCATTAAATTACTTTTTCATGATATAGTAATTGAAAGGGAATTAAATGAACTATTAGGGTTGTATTGATGATTTTAATAAATATAATTCTGTCCTCGTGTTACCGTTGCGAATCATATTTAACAATAACGTGAGTTAAATAGATTTCCGCGGGCTTCCCTGGCGCTTTCTCCTTAAAGTCTGTTGACTGTTTATTGTTTTCAAATTGCCTCAGTAAAGTACGCGTAAGATGTATTTACGATGATAGTGGCTAGACGTATAGATGATGATGGTGACAAGATTTAAATAATTCTAATACGACGCATACCTCAGGGTCCTCATAAAACCATTGCTCAAGTAGGGCGTTTGGCATGGGATTTGGCATGGCATTGTTTCCGTACATTGAATTTCCAAAAGCTCCTTGTGATCCTTGCATCGCTTGTAGTTGAATCATCAAATTATTTTGCCCTGAAGACATTGGCATCTCACTAGCTGATGACATCTGTTAAAAAAATGGCAACAATCATTAATACAGTCACAGTTTTAGTAGTCCTTATAAAATCAGGGTTCTGAACTAACTCAGCTAGGTTTTTGTAGAGTGAATTCTTTTTACATTTATATATAACTGAAGAAAATTCATGCACTCTTGTTTATAATAATTTCGTATGTTGTCTATTAAAGGTAAAAAAATAAACAGCAATAACTTACTGAGGGATTGTTAGAATTTTGTTGTCCCATGAATAAGGATGCATTTCCCACATTATTAGGCATGCCTGGCATGGCATTGCTTGATTGGTAATTGGGCATATTTCCAGAGCCCTGCATATTTGACGAGCCCATACCACTCATACCAGATGAACTCAGAGGTGAATTATTTGGCATGCCCTGTTGTGGCATGACTTGCTGTTGTGGTATGCCCTGGTATGATTGACCCATGTTAGGGCCAATGGGTAGGCCTAATGATGCATTCAATGCAGAATTGGTGATACCCACATTTTGCAGAACTGGTTGCATTCCTGGGGTTTGTACTCTTGGAGCCTGCATCCCAGGCATGTTTTGCATGGCTCCTGAGGGCATTCCCGGCATATTTTGCATACCACCCGATGGCATCCCAGGTATGTTCTGCATTGGAGGGTACCCCCCACTGTTTTGCATTCCAGGTTGCATTGTGACAGGCATGCCAGCCATATGCAGGCCAGCTTGCATACCTGATGGCATTCCTTGTTGCATTCCACCTGCATTTATTACAACCGGCTGCATTCCAGGAGAATGATGGACTGGTTGTACTACAGCTGTTGGGATGTTTGGATTGTTCAAATGCATGTCCATATTCATGCCGTGATTGGATAAGCCAGAACTTGACATGTGTAGGTTTTGCGGCATTTCACTTGCTGCTGAAGCTAACACAGACGACATGGAATTGGAAAATGAGTTAGAAGAAGGTGTTGAGTGCATGTCTTTATCATCAAGGGACATGCTGAATATGTTGTCCACCAGATATTCATCTGGTAATTTGTGTGTCATGTGATCCCTAGAACAGAAAAATAAACAGTCAGGGTAGTGTACAATAAAGGTGCATGTAAAAATTAATAACTTTTAAAATAAGTAGCTACGTACATGTCTAATTGATTATTTTTCATTGATCCTTTCATATTATGCAATGATTTTCCCGAAGCCTCTTTCATTGCTGGGACAAGATGCTGATGTTTCTGCCGCAGACTGTTGTTTGAATTTATGATGACCGATTGGAAGTTGCCCCTTTCGTCATCCCTGGCCTCCTCTAAATCAATATCAGACCGCATGAGTGCATCAAAAGTTTTGCTCTCTGTAAACTTATTAGATTTGTAAGAACTTTGTTTTCCAAATTTGTGTTCACCTCGGCTTGCCGCGCTAGCCTCTGGGGTTTCCGAACGTTCAGCAGCCTCGTCTACTTCTTCTTCCACCTTGTCTGCTTTATTTTGTTTGTCTTCTTCATTGTTTGGCTTCGACTTATTGTTTGTACTTGAGGTTGACGATTCTGCTATACCAATACCAGGCTGCTGCAAAAAGATCTTATGTCAGAAAACACTCTTTTACCAAACAAAAATCTAAACAAGACAGTTATTTTATACCTTTTTAAATTTAAGATCACTGGCATCGAAACGTTTTGGTGAGAGTTTCTTAGCTTTTTCCGACGCCCACCACTCGTCAGAGCCTTCTTCAACCACCTTAGGGCGTGGAAAACTGCCGTGCGTGTGGGACCGCGTAAGAGCTGCAATAAATTTTCGATTATCTTCTACAACTTGATAATAAGTCAAACAGTTATATTGTACAGTCAACCCCGCTTATCTTTCCATCCCGCCTATTAGGCCTAAAATAACAATATGAAAGCATCACTTACAATATCCAGGCTCTTGGTGTTTCTGCATCGGCAGACTGCTGTCATCGTTACTGTATCCATGGAAAGCCCCCGAAGAGTCAAATGTGCCTCCACATTCAGCGTTTTCAACAGCCCTAATAAGCAACACAATGGGTAAAAGCTCTACACAAAAAAAAATCAAGAATAATAAGGATACATTGTAATAGGGTTTAATTTTACCATTCTGGCAAATTTTCCTCATTGTTCTGATCCCCACCCCAATTACGCCTATTGTTCCAGGATTGAGGTTTGTCTCCACTGGGTCTGTCACCCCAGTCGCGGTCTAAGAAATGAGTTGAAAATCATTGATTAATTCATGTCAGTTTTTTTTAGCCATAGCCGTTATGTTTCAAATTAGATTTTACCCCATTTCTCGAGTTGACGGGGTCTAGCCGGTTCTGACGAGCGCCACTCTTCACCGTCATCCCGTGTTTGTGGTGATCGCCAGTTAGTATTATTGCCCTGGCGTTTGCTGAAAATCCACAGTTGGTTATATTACTTCTAAAATAATTAACTCATTTCAATTTTTTCAGGTAATAAATATGGCTAATACTTACTTCCTGTACATTTTAGTAGTCCAGTCTGTCTGATCGCCACTATTCCTGTTGGGATTATTAACGTTGGTACTAGTCCAGGGACGACTGGAGGCCCCAGTCTCGTCATCCTGCCCTCCACTGTAAACAGGCATTCTCGGTCCCCCGGCATGCCAAATAGCGCCCCTAAAACAAAGTAAATTCATTACAATTTAACGCATAATAAGTCTTTTTTTAATGATTGTCGTTGTACTCATTTGTCGATCTTTATCTTCAAATATCGCGGTAACGTGACACTTTGGGCTACCGTGTTACTGAACATTTTTTGCTCGTCTATATGTCCTCTATCCATAATTATACCACTTTCATTGTGTGCCGCGATTTAAAAAAAAAAAATGGTGTACAGCTTGATATGCCACATCTATACCCTTTCAAATATGTACTTTTTCTCAAACATGCTTGGAAATGTGAGCATTATTTTGACAACCTTCTTCGAGATAAATCGAAATTGCTGTACTGGCCAGATACATGCGACCAGCGGCCGGCAAAAGTTGTATGAAAATCCATATCTGTCGTGTTTAGCGGCCAAATAAATTACATACTAAACTCATATCTGTCGTGTTATTTAAAAATGGAACGATCTCTTACTCTGAACCATAGCAACCAAGGAGGTGACTTATTAAAGGTTTTAGTTTCGAATTGGCTGAACTCTTCAACGCGTGAAAAATTATTGTTGTATGTGATTTTGAAAAGTAAATTGTATTTAATTTCCTCGCATTATTTGAGAAAAGTACTATACAAGCCTTGGCCACAACTAGGCATTGATGGACTTACGTATGTGTGCCTCGGCTTCGCCTCGGCCCACATTTACACGTTCGTCCATCAATGCCTCTGTTGCTGGCCGCTGCAGTAATGTACTAATTTATTTCGTCTCAAGCAATTTCAGGTCCAGTTTAATCTTAACTTTTATCATTGAGTCATCGGCTCATGTGACTATTATGAATGACCTACATTACAAGGTACATGTTACAATTTGTTTAACTAAATTTTGTCTTTCATTTATAGTGGGGTGCATTAATAGGCAGCAAATAACAGGGTTTTGTAGCGCTGCTGCGAGTATAAAAATATCCAGGGGCACCCCCTGGATATTTTAGAAAAACTGACCTATATTAAGTTGTCCTTGAAAGTGATACAGAAATGTTTTCCGTCTTTCCCAACATTCGGTATAGTATATCGGTTCACGCGTGCAAAGCGATGGTGTATTCTGTTACAACTTACCTTCCCAAATTCGGCGTTCGTATGTAAGACCCGCGGGGCCTGCCGCGTCCATCATTGCTGGCGCCCCGGCCTGCTCCACGTCCAAGAATAAATCTGTCTCCAGAACTCATTCCTCCTATAGGTGGAGCGCTCCGCAAGTTATCCCTCTGTAACGAAAAACACGGATTAAGTATTTATTTGAAACATTGCTTTCTAGAAACTATTTTATCCTAATATAAGTTAAGTTTGTCTCGTCGTAAAAGCTGATTGAATTTGGATGTAATACGCGACGCGTGCGAAGTCGCGGGTAACAGCTAGTGGTCAATAAAATTTAAAAAAAAATGATTTTTTTTCAACATTTCTAGTTTCTGGCTTATCTGGGTTAATAGACATTGATGAAACAAATAATATTGTGGTCAACTTACCACATCATCTTCAAATGTGTTGTTTAATGCAATGGGTTGCTTTCCACGTGGCTGATACAAGGTATCAATAACTTTTAGTTCTGGTGGTGCCTCTGCATTTCTATCATATAAGGCTAACATCTCTTCTCTGCCGTACCTGTAAAAAAAAATATTATTGTCATAATAATATTTAATAGACAATTAGTATAATTCTGAGGGCTCCAAATTATATATTAAAACAAATTTTTCTAATCACCATACGTAAAAAATTTCGAAAAACATGAGCATTATTTTAGACATTAAAGATCATCCTTCATATCACCGTTGCAAGACTATGAGTAGATAACTGCTCATAGTCTAGCAACTGATAGCTGCATAATAAAAATTATGGTATAACTAATACTTATAACATAATAAGAAATACTTTAATACCTTTGTTTAGCTAAAACAACTACTGGTTGACCATTGTTTGAATTATTTCCCGATGTAGAAGCTGATGCAGAGTTGGATGCTGTACCTCCTCCGGACAAGCCCCCTGATGCTGAAGTGCCTTGGCCAGAGTTAGCATTCTGACTGTTGGACCTTGCTGCGCTACGTCTCTCAGACATGTTGCGCAACCACTCAGGACCAAACTTGATGGGATTGTTACGGTCTCCCATTGTACTTTACGTTGACAAAGTTAATATTGTGGACGAGTTTAAGAAGCCTGCCGGCAGCAACCACTGAAACAAATATCTGATTTAAGTATAAAGACTACAACTGCCTCGTTGGTTTAGTAGTCACAAGGGCGACCGCAGTGGATGATGTCCTGGGTCCCAATCCCAGGTCAGGGCACTTGTTAAATTTTTTTTAGCTCATCACCTTTTGAATACACAGCTTCAAAGATATGAGATATAATGTGGGTGAACTAATGTGTACATCTATTCTTTCGGAGATTATAGGAGTGATAATGTTAGTATTCAACAAAAGAGGGTGAGGTTAACAGTAATAACAGAAGACCCAACAAGTTAGATAAAAATGATAATGTACAAGTGGTACACTTATACTATAGGAATAAGATCCATTGTAAGTTATAAAGACCACAACGAAATTCAAAATATCTGTCATCATTAGAAATGGCATTGACAGCCTAATGCCTACTGTTGAAGGAAACTCACACAATGGGATATCTCGCAACTGCACATAAAGAAGTTTAATCACCTTTCTTTTAAAGATACATATTATTATATTAGATTTCTCTGTAACCTACACTAAAATTATAAGCTATACCTAAAACTTCATAAGAACGTCACAATCCACCCATTGTCGCTAAATGTGCATGATTGCCATCCTGAATCAGGAACCACTCAATCCAGAAAATAACAAAGGGTATAAATTCAACTGTAATGCCTGGGCATATGGTCCAAAACAGAAAAATTCATGCCTAAGTCACATAACTATGGTGTATATATGCTACAGAAGGGTGACTGTATTTTCTCATTTGGTTTTTTTTTCTCCTTGAATTATCTACTTAGGTAATGTTATGATGGCAGTTCTTATAGTAGAATTTTGTTTTGATATAACTTTTTGAAAGTACAAAACACTAACTTGGAATACTCATAACTTTACTACTGTACTCCTGAAGAGTTCTAACTTTCCGAGTCTTGACTGACTGGCAACGCACAGGCACAGCATAATAAAGATAAAACTCAACTAACTTGAGAGCACTGGTGGCCCAGTGGTGGCGCCCCGACTTACGAACTGTGAGTCGTGGGTTCGAACCCAGTCAGGCGTATTACTTTGTGTAATCTGCTCTCAAAACGGTGAAGGAAAACATCGTGAGGAAACCGGCATGTCTTAGAACGAACAAATTCGAAGACCATGTGACATCTACCCACCCGCACTAGGCGCATGTGGTGGATTATAGCCCTCTCTCACCTAGAGAGGAGGCCTGAGTCCAAATCAAATGCAGTAGGAACACTATAGGCTGATGATGAACTTGGAATTATCTCTTCAAGGAGTAAGACTTTTTAAGCCTAGTGTAAACTAGTTAAGTAGGAGTAGACTAATGAAATCGCAAGCATATATTATAAATTCCATAACATAACATCACATCTGTAATTCCTGGAGGGTTAGGCAAATGTGTACTTAATAGTATACTCTTGTAATAGGGGGCGAGCCTGTGGCATCAACTGGGCACAAACCCAGACTCCACGGCTGCTCCAGATGGAAAAACCCCAATAACAGATAACCAGAAAGTCAGTTTCAATTTGAAACTTGTATAATTATTGCACTTGCATTGAGCTCAACACACAGAAGAAGTCGCAATTGTCCTCAATGAGGAGCAATGGAAAAATTGTAGATCCAAGAGACAAGTATGCCAGGCCACAAAAACATTTGTTTTTATTAGTTATTTTTGTTAGTAAAAAAAGAAGAAGACTATGTTGTTAGTAGATAACTAAAATTCTAACCACTGACCCATTTAATTTGTTTATAAGTACTTTATGTTTTATTATTAATATTGTACCAGTCTTACTTCATTAGCGAAATAAAAACTAATACCAGTGAGTTAATATGAATAGTAAACAAATCTCACTGGTATCTTAAGGAGCACACTGCATGAACACAATATAGGTCTCTCCACCAATTTATTACAAAGCATTTGGAAAGATGTTGTTTCATAATGATGGTAATTTTCAACCAAATTCAGTTAATCAAGTTGTCAGTGTGTCACCAACTAGTTTCTTATTATAATGATAATATTATTATGAGAAAATCTCACCAATTAGAGAAAACTATATGCAGTTTGGTACAGTCTTATTATTTAAAATGAAATCCTGTTTGCAACACAATGTTATTCCCCGTAGAGGGTTGTTGGTTCCAGAAGGAACTGTTCAACAAATTGTAGTTTTGTGTTTTGTGCTGATTAGCCTCTAGACTGTCACAATTTAGCCGACAGAGGTTTTTTTAGACCTTGATTACAAATAAATAATACAAAAGTTTAATCCAATGTGACACACAATGCACTACCAAAACTATAAAATGATTTAAATATATCAACATATTTACCAGGAAACAAACACCAAGTGATTTTAAAAGTTTTACCAACATGTATTAATTGAACTTAGTTTAATGTAGTCAACCTAAAAGTTTCTTTTGAACACACCAACAAAACCAAATTTCAGAGAAATAACCATTGATTGACTAATAGACAACAAGAACCCATCGAAATTACAAAAACTTACGTATTTCTGTCAAGTAAATAACAGTGCACCAACTTTGGTGTACCTTATAACTATCACTTCAACATACCCCCCAAATATCAACAAAATATCATCATTATTTGAATTATTTATCATCAAAAATAACCAATAACTGCTTAATTTATAACAAGACTCCATCGAAAACAGAAAACTCCAATATTTTTATACTTTTGTTAAATAAATAACAGTGGATTAAGTTTACTTTAGCATTCAAAAACTAACATACCCCCATCAATATAACAATCAAACAGTTTAATCATATAACATCAAAAGTAACCGTTAATTGCGACAGCAACAATTCATCGAAAACACAAAACTCCAATACTTCTATGAACTAAATAACAGTGCAATAAGAATTAAATTGGTTTTGCACAGGTAGTTGGGTACGTACGTTGATTAGCACAGCACCGATTGATATAAAATAACAATAGAAACAAAGTGTTGCAGCGACTCCGTCCACATCACAATACTTTAAGAAGAATATTTTATTACGAAAACACACTGAGAAACCTTAGGCACCTCGCGTATGAAGCTCAAACGGATTGAAACGAAACACAGAATCCAAGAGTCAAGGTGGCAGTAGGTAGGAACAGAATTAACATACGTTTTCAATAAAAAGGAATGATCTCGGGATTTATACGTAGTTTAATTTCAATAGAAGTATCGGATCATATCAAAATTGCAATAAGTACGGAATTAGATTATATTTACCAAAGTGCTTGAATGTTATATGAAACGCACGCACGGTGCTCGCAATATGGCGGCGGAGATAATGTGAATCAAAGACTAATGTGAATTGTGGAGTGAAGTTATTTTCTTGTTAGATGCTCTGTGGTTATTTTTTTTTTTAATATTTTGTGGCTATGCCACTGGCTTGGTTAGAAGACCTTTAAGCCAATTATTTTTTTTATATCTATCCCAGTGTTGCCATTTTACTAAAAGTTCTACATGAGACCACGGTCGAGTGGTCTTGCTTGCATGGTTTATGATGCATTTTGAAAATATTAACAATTTTTACCAAAGTTCATTTGCATAATTGGACCATTCATCGTTTGGATTAAATAGGACAACTTATTATTAAGATAGGGTTAAAAATAATATATCAAAATAACTTCTTGCTAACTTCACATAATTACACAAAAATTAAAACAAATATTAAAAAGAACAATAATAATCGTACTCAGAGATATTTAATGATCACTTAGTAAAGATTTGACATACAGTAGGTACAACTCACAGACTACATATAAAGTAGTACCTAAGTCAGTAGTCTAGTACAAAGTACAAACCTACATGCAAACAGATAACAATCAAACCAACAAGAATCTTCTAGCGAACGACATTGACAGGTTTAAAAATGACTTTTTACAAGGTCAAAGCCATTCCGGAACCTTTATGAGCTCGGAGGGTTGTATTAATGATTTTGATGATTATAATTCTGTAACTACATACGTCTTACAGCCGCGTTTCAAATGTTCATCAACATACAACCTATCACTGGCCTGCAAATTGCAAAAAACTTAAGAAAATTTGAATTTCGCGGGCTACCCTGGAACATCAACCTTAAGGTGAATCCTTCAACCAGCCCGCGAAATTCAAATTTTCTTAAGTTTTTTGCAATTTGCAGGCCAGTGATGGGTTGTATGTTGGTGAAAATATGATTCGCGGGTGTGAGACATAAGCAGTTACAGAATTATAATCATCAAATTCATCATTGCAACCCTCCAAGTTCATGTAACTCCCAAGAATGATTATTTCATCAAAAGGTCATTCTTGAGAGTTACATGAACTTGGAGGGTTGTAATGATGATTTTAATGATTATAATTCTGTAACTGCTTGTGTCTTGCACCCGCGAATCATATTTTCACTAACATACAACCTAGCACTGGCCTGCAAATCGATAAAAACGTAAGAAAATTTGAATTTTCGCGCCCTACCGTGAACATCAACCTTAAGGGGTGGTGTCATTGGTGACTAAAAAAAGTTGGGCAATGAAATGAATCATGAATGAATAGTGACCATCACAGTGAGGCAACACTATGCAATAACGGTGCGGTGCGGCGCAAAGTACTATGCCATGCACCATGTGGCCTCACTTTGATGAAATTGTTTTGGTAGGTAACAGAATAGAAAAAAAAATGTTTTGATAAAAGATCTAAATCACAGATCTAAATGCAACTCTTTGGGAGCGTGGTAAGTCTTGTTATGCCAACTCTAGAGTTTAATCGTCTATTATCGAAAAGGTAGCGCGCGAAATTCGAGTTTTCTTACGTTTTAAATTCATATTGTATACGTATAAATTGTAGGGAATAACTCAACAGAACCAAGTAAAATATCTAATGAATTCTTTTCTATACAAAATTTCAAACCTACACTATTTCTTTTCCACTGTAGCACAAAACCCTAAGGTGCGGGCTTGAAAAAAAATAGTGACATAAAATATTTTACATCTCTCATATTCGGTAAGTAGGTCCTTAATACCCCTTTAGGCGCCAGCTTGCGCCGTTTAGTTCAAAGCGTTTTAACGTTGCCTATAGATATACAGTCAGTTAATGTTAGATATATTTTTCAATTTGACAACCACAATGGTTCCGCTGGTCTGTGTCACAGACTTTAAAGAGAACAGGTTCAGCTAGCCTTCACTTGTCTTAACATAAAGTACAAAAGAAAAGAGTATTTACAACTATAGCAACTCATTGAATGCGGTAGTGGGAATCAGGAATTTATGATTCGCCACACCACCCCCCCCCCCCCGGAGAAAACAAAGGTGTCACGCAAAATAAAATATAAAACTTGTAACTTAACAAAACAACTTAAAATAATAGGTCTTTACCATGTCTTTACCTATGAAATTGACGTTTTGTTTGAAAAAATTTAAACGAATTTTTTTCATGTATTTTTTATTTGTATTTATCGAAGTAATCACCCATGCAATCAATGCATCTTTGCCAAAGCAGTGGCACTTTATTGATGCCCTTCTTAAAGAAATCAGCTGGTCGGGAGGCAACAAATTCTTCAAAGGCATTTTGTACTGCCTCTCGGGTATTGAATTTTTTTCCCGCCAAGAAGTTATCCAAATTCTGGAAAAAGTAGTAGTCTGTAGGCGCAAGGTCTGGTGAGTAGGGCGGATGACGGAGAGCTTCCAACCCCAGTTCTTGCAACTTGGAGACCGTCTGCTGTGCAGTATGAGGTCGCGCGTTGTCGTGCAGGAGCAGCGGAGACGAGCGATTGACCAATGCTGGTTGGAGATATGCCAGCTTCTCCATCATTGTGTTCAGTTCTTCACAGTACACATCTGCAGTAATACTCACCCCGTTTGGTAAGAAGCTGTGATGAATCACACCGGCGCTAGACCACCAAACAGTGACCATCACTTTTCTAGGGGTAAGTTTTCGTTTAGGGCATTGTTTAGGTGCTGAACCAGGATTCAACCAACTTGCTGAGCGCTTACGGTTATCGTACAGGATCCATTTTTCATCGCAGGTAGGTAACAATGCGGTTCAAAATTCCTTCATTTGTGTGTCTGTTGAGCAGTGCAAGGCACGTCTCGACGCGTACTTCGCGCTGGCGATCATTGAGTTCGTGGGGCACCCATTTGTCAATACCTTGCCAATTTGACGCAAATGGACCAATATTGTTTTGACGCTAACGTCGAAAGCTGCTGCTAATTCAGCCGTAGATTGTGTATCATCAGCTTCTTTAACAAAAATTATTTTGATTTGAAATGGCCAGTACTGCAGAACGGCAATTTCATAGGTAAAGACCTAATATTAAACAATTAATAAACTATAAGTCTATTATATCCCTAAACTTGACCCGTCTGCCAGTTCTGGTGGTGACAGCAGTTGGAATGGGAGGTGGAGGATTAGTTGGATTAGGAGTAATTGGCTGCAAAGAAGATTGCGGAGCAGGTGTCAGTGTGGAAGGAGAAACAGGAACTGTAAGTGATTCTGAATCCAGATATTATGCTGGCTTAACACTGCTGACCGTTGCCTCTCTTCCATGAATATCCAAGGTAAGGGTTTTGTCCCTTCTCCTCAGGATGCGGTATGGACCAGTGTAAGGAGGTTGCAAAGGCCGTCGAACGGTGTCGTCATGGAGCAGGGCATGAGTCGATGTCGCCAACTCTTTGAATACAAAGGTTGACGGTCGAGCGTGTCGTGACGCTGGTATGGGACGTAAAACTTCCATACGGCTTCTTAGCTCCGTGACGAAATTCGCGATATCGTGTGAACTCCTGGGTTCTACCGCTGGCATGATTAGTTCTCCAGAAAGACGGAGAGGTTCTCCATAGACCAGCTCAGCGGACGAAGAGTTTAAGTCCTCTTTGAGCGCAGTCCTCATGCCAAGGAGTACTAATGGAAGTGCTTTATAGGATATTAGGTCCCTTGATATTAGGTCCCTTTCTCTTTTTAGTCTATATTAATGATCTACCCCATTTATTTGAAAACCAACCTGAAATGGTATTGTTTGCCGACGATACTTCTTTAATATTTAAGGTAAACAGACGTGCCACGAATCTTGATGACGTAAATAACGCCTTACTGCAGGTTCATAATTGGTTCACCGTTAATAATTTAGTATTAAATGGGAAAAAAACGAAGTGCATAAGGTTTGCTCTACCAAATGTCAAAAGTACTGATTGTGAAATAGTATTGAATCAAGAGAAACTAGAATTTGTCAATGAAACTGTTTTCTTGGGGATAACGATTGACTCAAGGCTGCAGTGGGGTCCGCATTTAACATCTCTTGCAGGACGGCTGAGTTCAGCAGCATATGCTGTTAGGAAAATCCGTCAATTTACTGACGTAGATACCGCGAGACTAGTCTATTTTAGCTATTTTCATAGTGTTATGTCATACGGTATTTTACTATGGGGACGGGCTGCAGACATCGAGTCTATATTTATTCTGCAGAAAAGAGCCATTAGAGCCATATATGGTCTACGAAGGCGCGATTCTCTGAGAGAGCTGTTTAAGGAAATTAACATCATGACAGTACCTTGTCAATACATCTATGAAAACATCATGTACGTCAGGAAAAATCTGCATTTATTTAGCAAAAGAGGTGATAGACACCACTATAATACGAGAAATAGGGACCAACTAGTTCAGCCAGGTTTCAGGCTAGCTAAAGTAGACTCATCTTTCATGGGGTACTGTTTAAAATGTTACAATAAAATACCCCCTCACATTCTTCAACTAAATGAGACAAAATTTAAATCTTGTATTAAACGCACACTATGTAGGCAAGCTTACTATAAGTTGGGGGATTACATTGATGATAAAAATGCTTGGCTCCATGCTGGTCCTGCTCCACAACCATAGGGGCAATTAAATCGATTATCATGTGAAGTTATTGTAGAGGCTGCAGAAGATTGTAAAAATATCTTTGCATTGTATAGATTCAATGTCTTAATATTGTATAATTGCATGGCACATGTGTGAGTACTATGTACTATAAAGCCCCTTTTTACATTTAGTTATATTTTAGTGACGTTGCCCTGGTGGCTGAGAGAATGTCATGCTCACTCAAATGTCTCGCTGATGGTGGCGGGTGTGTCGGATCATTTAGTTCCCTTCAAAATGGTTGAGTTAGATGGTGCTGATCCATGCGTCATGTTCGTGAACGGGCGCTGTCAGTGGAGACTGGTCATTCCTTAGTTGCCATGGTGTAAATATATTTTTCTTTTTGATTTGTTTATTATATCTTTTTACTCTGGACGCTCTTAACTTGCACGTCTTGCTACATAGTTCTCACATAATATACCATCTCAACATGAATGATAAAATGTACCAAGATTTTGTAACAAATTCTAATTTAAAAGAGTGTCCATGGAGTTTCTTGCCCGTTCTTCTTCATGAGATCTACGTTAGGGAACTGGCAACTACAGTACTTTCACAAGTTATTATGCCTTGTGATTGTGACTGTAGGAGTGCAATGCGTCGTTTCGGGAGTTGCTGCGTCGGGCTGCGCGGCGCCGGATGTTACCGGCGGCGAGTGGTGTGGGAGCGGGGGCGCGCGGTGGCGTGGGCCGTGGCGGCGGGTGTGCGGGGCTCCGGGTCGCGGGGCGGCGGTTGCACGTTGCGGCGTGCATTCGTTGTTCCGTGATTCGGGGTCTCGAGCATTCGTTGTTGCGGTTTGCGTCGCTGCGTGCTTTCGTGCTCGCAGTGTTCGCTGTTGCGGGCATTCGGTGGCGTGTGGTTCGGCGTGGTGGCTTTCGGAATGACGTATTGCACTCATAGTTTCGTTTTTTTTTGTGAAATGTTCTTCTGACATTCAAAAGTGCCTGTAATGGCTTAATTGAAATAAAGAATTTGAGTTTGAGTTTGAGTGCCTTACTCCACGTTTGGGGGTGGCACATTAATGAAGCTTTTAGCTGGCGGTGCATACGTTCTACCATTCCGTTTGCGCATGGGTGGTAGCTAGTTGTGCGAATCCGCTTTGTCGCGCACATGTTCATGAGGCGCCGAAACAAATCAGATTCAAACTGACGACCCTAGTCACGGTACTTGGTACCCCAAAACGGGATATCCACCCAGTCACCAGCGTAATATCTGCTACTTCCTCTGCCGTAATAGATGTCATAGGCCATGCTTCGGGCCAACGCGTGAATCTGTCGACCGCGGTCAGGCAATATTTGAAATTGCATGAGGGCGGTAGCGGTCCTATGATATCAATGTGGATATGACAGAATCGATTTGATGCAATTGGGAAAGACATAAGCGGTGATGATGTGTGTCTAGTTACCTTACTGCGCTGACACTGTAAGCATAACTTCGCCCATTTCCGACAGTCGGTGTTGATATTCCTCCAAACGTAAACTCAGCCACCAAACGTAAACTTGCTTTCACGCCAGGGTGACTAAGATTATGCAGTCGATCGAAAGCTGCTCGACGGAATGGTAAGGTTAGATAAGGGCGAGGTCTACCTGTCGACATGTCACAAAGAACAGAAGATGGTTTATTCATAGATGTAGAAGAAATTACTTCTTTGAGTTCATCGTCTCCCTCTTGAGACTTGGCAAGAGCTTGATAGTCCTCCTCTAATGATATGGCTTCCACCCGTGACATGGCGTCTGCGACCAAATTGTCAGTTCCTTACGTATTGAATGTTAGTGGTGAATTGACTGATATAAATGATAACTGATTGATTTGTGTTGGTGGAAGCTTGTCACGGCGCTGTAGAAAGGCGTACACTAGAGGCTTGTGATCGGTAAAAATAGTTGCATTTTGCACTTCTAGTATGTGCCGAAAGTGTTGAACGCTCTCGTACACAGCTAGAAGTTCCCTATAGTAGGCTGGCCACTGATACTGTTTCTCAGTTAACTTTTTGCTAAAATACGCAAGAGGTTGCCAGTTACCATCAACCTTCTGTTGTAAACATGCGCCTATGTGCATGCTGGATGCGTCAGTAAAAAGACCTAAAGGAGCCTCACAGCCTGGATGCGAAAGAGTGGTAACATTGACAAGACTTTCCTTGCAGTTATTAAAACATTGCTCGAGTATGGGTGTCCATGGAAATGGTTTAGCACCCTTACTGTTGGTAGCAGCAACTGCATCTATTATAGGAGCCTGATACTTCGCGGCGTGTGGCAAAAATCTGCGGTAGTAATTAATCATGCCTAAAAATCTGCGAACACCCTGTACGGTCTTAGGGAGAGGAAAATCTACTAAAGCACGAATACGGTCTTCGGGAGGATGTGTGCCTGCAGCATTAATGCGGTAACCCAAGAAAGTCACCTCGACTGCTCCAAATACACACTTCGCCGGGTTGAGAACTACGCCATATTGATGTAGTCGTTGAAACAAAAGTCTCAGGTGTTCAGCGTGTTGCTGAGGGTCTCTCGAGTAGATGAGGATATCGTCCACGTAAGCAAAACAGAAATTAAATCCCCGCACAACCTCGTCAATAAATCTTTGAAACTGCCCGGCATTTCGCAAACCAAAGGTCATAATAAGGGAATTCAAAAAGCCCAAAAGGTGTGATAATGGCTGTCTTACAAATATCATTAGGTTAACTGAAAGGCATTATGGTATTGGAATTTGACTTAAAATATAAATTGTTTCGAAAATAGACAACATAAATGTTATTGTAAGCTTTTCGGAATCTGGCTTGTTCGTGAGGCTGGAAATCGTCAAACCTGCGTGCGAGACGATTCGTAATGACTCTTGAAAACAACTTATAGACATGGCTTAGAAGTGAGATGGGCCTACAGTTCTTCAACCGGGCATTGTCACCCTTTTTGAAGAAGAGCACCACCACCACACCCGCAGGCTTGGTGCAGACCAAGCCTGCGTTTTCCTCCGAGTATGACGGAATTAAACAACTTCTGAAGGGCCATAAGGACCGGTTTGCCCCTTAAGAAGGTCGGCCGTAATTCCATCATAACCCGGTGCCTTGTTGTTTTTAAGCTGTTTCAGACGGCGGATAGGATTCTGCCATCGTCGGTCTTCTTCAGTTTCGTGAGCTAGCTCTGCCCAATAGCCAGATCTCTTGCAAATACCTTGGAGCCTTCGTTCCGTTCAATTGCGTCTTTAATACGCTCTGTATTAAAGTGGCGGAGGTCGCTCTTCAAGGATTTGGAGATCTGTCTGTTGAGCTGCCGGTATTTCCACGCCTCGTCTGGAGAATGCAGGATCATCTCACGCCGCTCCTTCATGAGCTTGAGAGTGTGATCTGAGATTTGACTCAGTCATATGGACAGTTTCCACAAACCCGTCGTTGTATAATCGTCCACTGAGCTCCCTAGGCATTCGAAGTGATTCTGGAGTTCAAGCTGAAAGCTGTCGGGGTTTATTTGGGTCTGTACTGGACGAAGCGTTGACTTCACCAGTCGTGACCTTTCAAGCTTGATGTTGATGTTGAACATTTGCTTGTTGGTAGACATGAAGAAGTCAATCTCATTTTTAGTCGCACCATTGGAGCTATGAATTGTAGACCTGTATGACCTTCAGTAAATATCTTGCAGATATTCTGTCTGAGTATAAGGTACGCCACCCTTTTCGACACATTCTCGGTCTCCACCACGTTATTCACAAGGGACTTGTGGACGATAAACCCAACACTACCCTGTGACTGCCGATCGCCCTCTCGGAAGTATAGCAGGTCTTCAATCCGACCAGTGCCGATTTATTCAGAAATTTGACGACCGCGTTTTAGATGCCGCGTTCGTAATCAACAAAACAAGTTTAAAAATCTAAAACCCGACTACGAATAAAATATTGGTTTTTGCTCTCCAAGACCTTTCATTTGATACCAAACATGTTATGATTATCTCAATTTAATATTTTTGAGGTAAGTTTTTGACATTTCAATTCTGTCATAAAAAGAATTTATAATATTTATATAGCCTATATCACCCGGGCTATTCTTACGAATCTATTGACACCTCATTTATTAAAATCCGTTCAGTATTTTAGTCGCTACGTTAGTCTAGGCAACAAGTACCTTTTTGATCAACTTTTTTCAGCAGTCTCCGAAAATTATGATTGAGGTGTCATTCGATTCGGAATGGCATCCAGATGATTTTTGAAAAAAAATGAAGTTCCGCTTGCAAAAATTGCAAAAGTTATTAACAATTAACTAAAAAATTAAAAATGGGTTTAGTGTTTTGCAAATATCTCAAAACCTAATTAAAATATTTCAAATTCGACAAAAAGATTCAAAAAGAGGAGGAAATTTCCTTAAGAATGTTCTAACTTTCGGAATTGTAGGACCAATATTAATAACTTTTCCATCGGGTTGAAAATACGCCCGAAAACTGGTACTCCGTCTTGCGCGAGCTACGCTCCATTCGGACCTTTCATGAATAAATATAATTTAAACTTATTAAATATGAAAATTAAAAGTTGAAAAAATTCAGGCGCCTGCAGAATGAATCAATAAACAATAATCCGTGGTTCAAAAGTTTTTATCGCGAATTTTCAATAAGTTATCCATTAGTTAATTAACAGTTTTTTATAGCACGAACATTGACATAGCAAGTACGATAATTATTATTTTTTTCCTTTCGTGGAGCTATTTCTCAAAGGTCTCAAAATAGACTCGTCGGAAAAATTAAAAAAATGTTATTTTTCGTTTTTTTATTAACAATTTACCGAGATGAAAAATTTCAAAGCTTCTTTAGACATTCAAAAAATCTTTTTTTTGTTTATATTATTATTGAACCGTTTTTGTATGATCAGAAGCTACTTAAAAATGATTTTTAATATTTTTTATCTTTTATTGTTTAAACAATTTTTATAAACAAATGCGTTGTTTATGAGATAATTTAATTATTTATTTCATAACATAATCTTTGATGATAACTATGATTCTTTTTAAAAAAAATCGTTGCTTAAAAAAATAAATTTATTGCCTAAAAACGCATTTGTTGATTAACAATTATTTTCTCCCACTTCTAATTAATATTAGGCAACCATTTTTTTAAAATCACCTTTATTTGTTTTTTTCTTTTCGATACATATATATAAAAAAAATGTTTTATTAAATTTTTCATTGTTTATATAGTAAACAATTTGTTGAAAACAAATAAATTTTTACTTTATATTTTTTTTCATATTTTACTTATTGTCACAAAAACAGATATGATTTTATTTTTTTCAAATTTAAAAAAAAGTGGTAAAAAAAATAAATGAAAAAAAAAAGAATCATGTCTGTTTTTGTGACAATAAGTAAAATAAGAAAAAAAAAATAAAGTAAAAATTTATTTGTTTTTAACAAATTGTGTATTATATAAACAGGGTTGGAAAAAAAACAGTTTTTTTTACATTTTATAAAACAAACAGTTAAAAATGTTTTAAACAGTTGTTTTTATTGTTTTTTTTCCTAAGTTAGTTATCATCCATTTTTAATTGATTAAGCCTGATATAATTCACTTTTATACTATTTTAAAAACTGCATGACCAAAATTGATCTTAATTCAATACATACGGTATGTTTCGACGTTCATTTTTAGTAGGGAAATCACCTAAACTTCGCTTAAAATAAGGGGAATACCCAAATCATTTATTGAATATAATCACATTCACGAATTACGGAAGTTCTGGGAATTCCCCAGGGGACTTTACCGAATGGAGTGTATAAATAGAGCGGACTTTCTTTTCGATTTTTCATTTCACATTAACACAAAAACATTTGGATTTATTCATTTCGATACGAAACAAACTTGGTAACGAGAAAGCTGCCAAACTTGTCACAGTTTTTAGATACCTTAGGTGTTTGCAGGGTTGGAAAAAAAACAGTTTTTTTTACATTTTATAAAACAAACAGTTAAAAATGTTTTAAACAGGTGTTTTTTTTGTTTTTTTCCTAAGTTAGTTATCATCCATTTTGAATTGATTAAGCCTGATATAATTCACTTTTATACTATTTTAAAAACTGCATGACAAAAATTGATCTTAATTTATACATTCTGTATGTTCCAACGTTTATTTTTAGTAGGGAAATCACCTAAACTTCTCTTAAAATAAGGGGAATACCCAAAACATTATTAAATACACGAATTACGGAAGTTCTGGGAATTCCCCGGGGGACTTTACTGATGGAGTGTATAAATAGAGCGGACTTTCTTCCTGATTTTTAATGGTGGTTGTCATTAAAAACCCCAATTTAGCCAAACTGTAGGCTTAGTGACACAGCTTCATACTGCAGTTGCTTTAAGTGAAAGGCTGTTTTCAAAATTAGAACAAACATGTTTTGAACAATGTTTTCAAACACCTAATAAAAAACGATGTTTTATTTTAAACTGTTTTAAACACTGTTTAAAACACATGTTTTAAACAACTTGTTTTAAACATGCCAACCCTGTATATAAACAATGAAAAATTTAATAAAACATTTTTTTAATATATGTATCGAAAAGAAAAAACAATTAAAGGTGATTTTAAAAAAATGGTTCCCTAATATTAATTAGAAGTGGGAGAAAATAATTGTTAATCAACATTTGTTTTTTTTCAATAAATTTATTTTTTTAAGCAACGATTTTTCTAAAAAGAATCATCGTTATCATCAAAGATTATGTTATGAAAGAAATAATTAAATTATCTCATAAACAACGCATTTGTTTATAAAAATTGTTTAAACAATAAAAGATAAAAAATATTAAAAATCATTTTTAAGTAGCTTCTGATCATACAAAAACGGTTCAATAATAATATAAACAAAAAAAAGATTTTTTGAATGTCTAATGAAGCTTTGAAATTTTTCATCTCGGTAAATTGTTAATAAAAAAACGAAAATTAATATTTTTTTAATTTTTCCAACGAGAGCCTATTTTAAGACCTTTGAGAAATAGCTCCACGAAAGGAAAAAAATCTCAAACTGTTAATTCACTAATGGATAACTTATTGAAAATTTGCGATAAATACTTTTGAACCACGGATTATTGTTTATTGATTCATTCTGCAGGCGCTTGAATTTTTTCAACTTTTAAATTTCATATTTAATAAGTTTAAATTATATTTATTCATGAAAGGTCCGAATGGAGCGTAGCTCGCGCAAGACGGAGTACCAGTTTTCGGGCGTATTTTCATCCCGATGGAAAAGTTATTAATATTGGTCCTACAATTCCGAAAGTTAGAACATTCTTAAGGAAATTTCCTCCTCTTTTTGAATCTTTTTTTCGAATTTGAAATATTTTAATTAGGTTTTGAGATATTTGCAAAACACTAAACCCATTTTAATTTTTTTTGTTAATTGTTAATAACTTTTGCAATTTTTGCAAGCGGAACTTAATTTTTTTCAAAAATCATCTGGATGCCATTCCGAATCGAATGACACCTCAATCATAATTTTCGGAGACTGCTGAAAAAAGTTGATCAAAAAAGCACTTGTTGACTAGACTAACGGTGGAACATACATACATACATAGACTGCCAAAATCATTACCCTTCCTTTTGGCTTCGCCGTAGTCGGATAATAATGTTGTAACCTTAATTGCTGTGGTAATAATCGAATGTTCGAATATTTTTTATTTTACTATTCGAATATGAATTTCAAATGTATATTCGAATACTTCGAATATTCGAATATAATTCAAAGTTACACGATCGTAAAAAAAATATATAATATTGAATATTAATTAGTTAAATTATGAAAAAAAAACTGGTTAAGTGCGAGTCGGACTCGCACATGAAGGTTTCCGTAGGTATATCTAGCATCGTAGTAGGGAAGCCCCCTTTTATTTGAATTATTTGTTGTTATAGCGGCAACAGAAAGACACATTTTGTGATAAGTTTATATGAAAGACTAAGTTATAAATGTAGTTTTTTTTTTTTTTTTAAACGTTGCCCCACACTAGGAATTTCTCCTGTATCATGGGCATTCGTGGGTGTGTTCACAGACATTTAAACTCACATACACAAATACCCAGACCCGAAACAACTATCTGTAGGCCATACAAATATTTGTTCCGTGCGGGGATCGAACCCGCGACACTGAGTGCAGCAGTCAACTGCTTGAGCCACTGCGCCAACCGTGCCGTCAAAAGTTCTTGTAGACTAACAATGTTGATTTAAAAAGTGTTTGACGACTGATGTCAATCTATCTGTGTCGTAACGTACTTCGTATCTGTGTAATCTTAAAAGTAAATGCAAGTTCGCTGGCTGTATATTTAATATCTTGCTCGGCCGTACGGTAATGAGCTTCTTAGAACCGAGAATACAAAAGTTCCATCGTGATTTTCCATCGATACTAATGAATCCAGTCTGGGCCGCTGCCTAGACCGGATTATTTCCCGGAGGCTACAAAAATGTGCTGTAGGTACTTTTGATCCCTTGTTTTTACCCGACTTCGGCGAAGCCCAAAAGGAGGGTTAAGTGCTCAAAGAGGACAATGTCTCTGTGCCCTAAGTCATCACTGGCAACCTGTGCTGGCAACACACACTGGTAATACACTGCGGAATTTTGGACAAAAAGATGTCGCGTAGTTTCTCGAACGCTGCCCATCCGAGTCGGATTCGTTGGGCGACCTCTTTGTCGAAGCTAGACCAGTTTATCCGTTTGGTTAAACAAAACTTGGAAACAGGCGGGGTTCATTAAGTTCATTTGTTTGAATATTAAATTATGAAATGGAAATAATAGGTCTTTACCTATGAAATTGCCGTTTTGTTTGAAAAAATTTAAACGAATTTTTTTCATGTTAAATTTTATTTGTATTAATCGAAGTAATCACCCATGCAATCAATGCATCTTTGCCAACGCAGTGGCAGTTTATTGATGCCCTTCTTAAAGAAATCAGCTGGTCGGGAGGCAACAAATTCTTCAAAGGCATTTTGTACTGCCATGCCTCTCGGGTATTGATTTTTTTTTCCCTCCAAGAAGTTATCCAAATTCTGGAAAAAGTAGTAGTCTATAGGCGCAAGGTCCGGTGAGTAGGGCGGATGACGGAGAGCTTCCAACCCCAGTTCTTGCAACTTGGAGACCGTCTGCTGTGCAGTATGAGGTCGCGCGTTGTCGTGCAGGAGCAGCGGAGACGAGCGATTGACCAATGCTGGTTGGAGATGTGCCAGCTTCTCCATCATTGTGTTCAGTTCTTCACAGTACACATCTGCAGTAATGCTCACCCCGTTTGGTAAGAAGCTGTGATGAATCACACCGGCGCTAGACCACCAAACAGTGACCATCACTTTTCTAGGGGTAAGTTTTCGTTTAGGGCATTGTTTAGGTGCTGAACCAGGATCCAACCAACTTTGCTGAGCGCTTACGGTTATCGTACAGGATCCATTTTTCATCGCAGGTAACAATGCGGTTCAAAATTCCTTCATTTATGTGTCTGTTGAGCAGTGCAAGGCACGTCTCGACGCGTACTTCGCGCTGGCGATCATTGAGTTCGTGGGGCACCCATTTGTCAAGCTTTTTTACCTTGCCAATTTGACGCAAATGGACCAATATTGTTTTGACGCTAACGTCGAAAGCTGCTGCTAATTCAGCCGTAGATTGTGTATCATCAGCTTCTTTAACAAAAATTATTTTGATTTGAAATGGCCAGTACTGCAGAACGGCAATTTCATAGGTAAAGACCTAATATTATAGAATGAACCCCGCCTGCTTCCAAGTTTTGTTTAATTTAAAATGTGCTTGTTTTAATTTACTTTTCAGTTTTTTTTGATTTTTAACTACTTTTTTTTTGCCATTATGAAAGTGAGCGAGATAAACATACGATATGTTCGATTCGATTGTTTGTGAATAGCCATGCAGGGAGCATCTTCCTGAATGTCCAACGTAAGTGGGTCCATTATCACCGGGAAGAGGTAAGGGCTTAGAGCCGACCCTTGGTGCAAGCCAACTGCCACATTGAAGCTTTCGCTAACCCGCCGTAGACCGAACTGGGGGTTCTACATCGACTGTACATCCTTCGAATCAACTGCACATACACTTCCCAGGAACCCATCACAAAACGTCACAATGAAAACTATGTGCAAGTTTTTTACGCACCTCTGTATTCTCGCACAGCTAGCGAGATAGCAAAAATGGCATTCATCGTTCTCTGAGCAGGCATCAAACCCGAACATAAAATTAGTTCCGTGAGATCTCATTCTCTTCTCTCAGTCGCCTGTCAATAACTTTCTCCCTTAAATTGCTTTCATAGTAGGTGTGTGAAGTTAGCTTAATTCTCCTATAATTATTGTACTCCAGCACATCACTTGTTTTTGACCATGAGCACCAGCGAATTGTTGAACTATTCGTCCGGTATTGGTATGGCCTTTTCTAGCAACAACTTATTGAGAATAAAGCTAACCACGTCCATTCATCCGATAGTGTTTTTAAGGATGCCAAAATAAAACACACTTATTCCTTAATCTTATTTATTTTAATACTGTAACAAAACAACCGCTTCTAAGTATCTAAAATAGGTAGGCTGGTTCTATACACCAAATATGTAGGAATGATATCCCATGATTATTTAATTTTATATAACCGTTTAGCGAATAATTTTGGGTACTATTAAAATTTCACATAAAAATATATGCAGTTACAAAATATGTTTAAGACACAGAATTGACATTAATTACTGTTTGTTTAATTACATATTATTATCTTTCTAAAAGCGACAATATTTCATTTAGTGAACCGATTGACAGAGTTATTAGAAGTCAAATTGATTTATCTTAATTTACAATTATTACTATTTAAACCCCACAATACTGTGACTATGAACTTGTGTTGCATTAAAAATGAAGATAAGATGTTAGTTTAACACTGCTTCGAAGTAGCTACACACACTATAAGAACAGAGTCGAACAGCTGCAACGGGGTGGATATACGTCACTAAGAAAACAATGATCATTAATTTAAAAGTCAGGGAAAACAACCCAACTTTATAAGTCAAACACTTAATATCTATCAACTAATACAGAATGACTATCACACGATCATTTATAATAGTTTCTTTATCTTAATTTTAGTCATTCGTATATTTCATACAAACATTCACTCGGTTAGTATCTAAATAAATATTCAGAATCAAACTTGTACGAGGAACAATAGGGTCGCTACAACTTATCTGTTTATCACGTATGTAAGATTTCGATATTTACGTAATTATTATTCATTCAGATGAGTAACCCTTTTTTCTTATTTGCTAGATGTGTCAACTTCAATTTTGAGACAACGAAGGACGATAGAAAATAATATTTTTGTGACGTAAAAATATAATATATAAACAGTCTTTAGGTACATATTATGTATCTATTGAGATTTACCAACTTTGTCGCCTGAGTTTGTGTTTTTCTCTAACATTAACGATCTCGACGAAGATCTTTATATTTGTACCTATAGGTACTTATAGATAAATGCCTCAGTTCATAATTTTTTCAAAAAAGCTCGATATGAATATTTATACTACATAAGCAGTTATATACTTACCTACATGTATTTTTTTTTGGTAATGGAAATGCCATAATTATTATCACGAACAATGTTTTTACTATTAGACCCCAAAATTGTAACCCAGTTTTAGGACAACTTGGCAAGCAATCAGGTTCCAAATTTTGCTTACAATAACATTTATGTTGTCTATTTTCGAAACAATTTATATTTTTAGTCAAATTCCAATACCTTAATGCCTTTTAGTTAACCTAAAGTTGTATCACATTTCGATAATGCACTAGACAAATTCTCACACATTTATAAAAGTAGATTTATCTACACTTCGCTTAAAACTAAAATGGCTACAGAGTTTCGGGGCTAAATAAATGTAAGTAATAGGAATACACAACCTGCTTCGCATCAACTAATTTTCAATTCGAATTGTAAATTAGATAGAAAACGCTAATCTCACATAATACAAATTGAGCATCAAATACAATACCTCAATTTTATTAAGAGAAGAATACAACTTTGTATACAAAATTAAAGTGCGATAACCACAAATAGTATAGAAATTCTAAAAGCGAATTTATGTAAATTCGCTTTTAAACAATAATTCTTAGGTCAACGATTTCATTAAAAAAACTTGAAATGAGTTCTTTGTGCTGATTTACGTTCAGATAAAAATATGGTGTCAATCACAAATGTAAAACAAAATCGTTATTTAAAAAAGTTTTAATTAAAATGGAAGCCATAGTCAATCAAATTAACCCATCGAAGCCATAATACTTATAAAAATCGGCCTTAGCCTATAAATCATATCTATTGAGCCTTATTCTATGAAATGGTCATGCGCGTCTGTTCTTATTCCTCACCTTGTATTATATCCAAAATGCTGACATAAGCTCCCGTTAAGAAACCAAGAATACCGAAAGAAACTAAGAACATGTTCTTCCAGAGAACCCAGTTGTAACGGCCCAGGCCATTGGGCCTGTCCCAGTAAGTGACGGTTTCAATAACGGCAGGGAAAATCAGGCCGAGGAAAGAGAGACAGACAGCGCCGACCAGTGAGATGAACGGTCCAAGATTGGGGATAGCGATAGCCAGTCCCAATGTTAATAGGATGGTTCCAATTCGAATGCTGTACTCGGCGATGTTTTTCTTTGCTCCAAACCAGTGGCGGACGTTTTTCCAAATGATTTCCATCGGCACGTAGAATTGAAGACTGTACGTGAAGAATATGGCGACAGCTATCATCAGTTTAACGCATTGACCCAATCTGGAAACATCATTAAAAAATATTAGAATTTTTGTTAACATTTTGCATTTCTGTGAGGTGGTACAATCAAGTATCAGTATCTCTTCTTAAATTTTAATTTACGTGTAGGGGAAGTTGACGGATTGTTTGGAAGATTAACACACTACGTCAATTTGCCTTGGAATTATTTACGTCTGACAAAGAATTATAATTGTGATTAACAGACCGATGAACTTTTAGATATTCACGAAGGACTGCATTATGACACGAATCTAAATCGACTCTAAAATACGGGTCTGAGTTCATAGATAATACGGCAGAGTAGAATACTTACACTTCGTCTTGCGGGAGATTCAGAGTAATACTGCTCTTGGTTCCGTCACCATATTTCAAATAGCCGAAGAATCCAGTGAACGCGTACAGTGAAACTACGAAGAACATTCCGGTGTTAAGCACGCCAGGGCAACCGATAAAGTGGGTGGGGGTCTTCATGTTGTTTTCCAGGGGCATGACGACGCCAATACCTTCCAGAGCAAAGATAGCTGTTCCGAAGAAGGTTGGTAAGCGAGCAATACCAGTGAAAGACTCGCGTTCGCTCAAACTAGGAATATCTTGGAACAGATAGTAGTAAGTAATTCCCATTCCAGTTCCGACCAGTAAGTTAGCAATCATCGAGAATGGCGCCAAATACTTCAGGTTCCTTATCAGATTCATGAGGATGAGCAGCGGGAGAAGTACGACCATGTAGTAGCGAACATTCATGTCGTAATAAGGAGTATCCTTGGCGTAGAAGTTTACCACTTGCTGTACGTTTTTGGCAACAAACACGATGTAGACACAGCAGCAGCCCAGCAAGTCGATGACAAGGAACCAGTTGATCATAGCTCTGAAACGATAAAAAAAGTCATTGTTTAAACGTTGCATTATGGTTATTTAACTTAGTTTACGCAGTAAATCAGAAAGTTATTTTATTTATTTATTACATTTAGTACAGCAAAAGCCATTAACACTAAATTAACTAATCCTTTTATTCTAGAGTAAGATCCCAGAGCAATCAGACATAACTTATTTTCACACGGATGAAACCTGAAGTTTTCAGTAGCGTCTCGTGTGCCTTGAATACCTACGCGCTTTGTGGAACTTGCCGAGTGACACCTGGGCAGGTACCAGGTGAGAAAGGTGACTAAAAATAAGAACTATTTAACTTAAATTCACATGGCTGATTTTTATATATGTCATGTAGAATATTATTTTAAAGTAATATCATATAGTGTCAGACACTTTTGATGGACCAGAGTTTTTGTCAGACGCTTTTAAACTTGGATTTTGAAGCGCCTGACCGATATAGCATGGCAATATCCCGATCAATTAGCTTTAAGTATTAAATCATATGGAGTAAAGCGTCTGTAAAGCAATACGGCCGACGGAAAGTGTCTGGGAGTAGAAAATATACGTAAAAAAATACAGCTTGGAGAAAATACGTGAAGTATTTTCTCCAAGCTGTTTTTTACGTATATTTTAGGAATTATCCTTAAAAATAAGTCGCAAATACTCCCAGACACTTTCCGTCGGCCGTATTGCTTAACAGACGCTTTAAATAATACTAAACTCCTAATGATTTAATACTTAAAGCTAATTGATCGGGATATTGCCATGCTATATCGGTCAGGCGCTTCAAAAACCAAGCTTAAAAGCGTCTGACTAAAACTCTGGTCCATCAAAAGTGTCTGACACTATATGATATTACTTTAAAATAATATTCTACATGACATATATAAAAATCAGCCATGTGAATTTAAGTTAAATAGTTCTTATTTTTAGTCACCTTTCTCACCTGGTACCTGCCCAGGTGTCACTCGGCAAGTTCCACAAAGCGCGTAGGTATTCAAGGCACACGAGACGCTACTGAAAACTTCATGTTTCATCCGTGTGAAAATAAGTTATGTCTGATTGCTCTTGGATCTTGGACTATTCGGTCTTCTCGCAAAACCACAAGCATTCTAACATTATCGTCTTCCATTCATCAGCAAACAAATCCAATTCAGGGTTGGTCTCCACGAGCGTGTTGAACATCGTTAGCATACGCGGTATAGGGGAGGTGGACCGAGCTACAGTGCGACAAAAAGGGACATTAAATAATTTGTGCTTTCTAGAGCGATTATAATTATTTGGAACAAATAATTGACACAGCTCCGCATGTAAGTCTGAGGCGTCGGTGTGACCATGTATGATTTTATACGCTGTTGTAACAGGTAGGTCAACAGCCCGCCTAACTTGAAGGGAATTAAAATTTAATCATCCTAAAAGGAATTTAGTAGGATACATATAGGGAATAGGGATAGTATCCAAACACTCGTTTGTAGAGGTACCTGAGAAAAGCTTTTTGCACCTTTTCCAGCATGAGCATATAGGTAACCTCGTGAGGATTCCACACACAAGCGCTAGTTTCAAGCTTGCACGGAACTAATGCGTTGAACAAAAGCTTAATAACTGGCTGGTTATTAAAACCTTGACAGTTACGTAAAACAAAACCTAAGCGTCGGAAAGATTCCTTAGCCAAACCTATAATGTGTGTATGGAACGTCAGATTGCTATCAAACGTTACACCGAGGTCTTTGGCTGAGGATACTCTGGCTATAGACTCATTGTTCACTCCGTAGTCGTACTGTATAGGACTCCGCATGCGGCCAAAGCTCATAATTTGACATTTGGATGTGTTAAATTCCATTTTGTTGGCGGCAGCCCATTCACTCAAGGCATCGATATCACGCTGGAGAGCCACACAGTCAGACACGGAGCCAACAGTTGCATATATTTTCAGATCGTCGTAGGCATTTTGCATGTTTTATCATTTGTGGCAGATCGTTCACCATAATTAAGAGGAGCAAGGGCCCTAAAATGGAACCCTGACTCACGCCTGATCGTGTATGATACGCACGTGAGTTGTATGAGCCAAGGCGAACAAATTGCTGACGGTCACGGAGATAGTCAGAAATCAGAAGAAGAGTGTAAATCCTATGGCACTTAACTTACGTAACAAAATGTCATTATTAATTCTATCAAAGGCCTTACGGAAATCGAAGTACAGCACATCAACTTGCTGTCCGCGGTCCATATTGAGAAGAAATAAAATCAACTAATGTCAGCAAATTCGTGTTATCTGACTTTTTGTTATGTTTACTTTTTGTTATAAGCACGGTTTATTGTTTAATAGAACTTACTTTGCCAGTCGAGAGAATTTATGCACGGCGGGTGGTCCAGACAAGAAAGCGGCTTCAGCAGTCTCAGCGAACCCTAGCGAGGGTTTCTGTAACCGCCTGCAGAGCTCGTGGGCTGTTCTCACCAGTACATGCACGCAGTACGTGCAGATACCTCCGATGGCAAACGTCGCTATCAGGCCGAAGAACAGGCCCGCGTTGTGGAACGCCATAGGCATAGCCAATATCCCACTGCCGAGGGATCCCTTCAGCAAGTGAATTAGGGTATCCATATCCCTGGAAAGAAAAGTATCCGATTAATATTGTTAATGAAGTACTGCATTATTCTTGATGTGTCATTAACGAGCGTGATTCCGCTTCCATAGTTAACTTGGTACACTTACGATGTGGGATGCGCCAGTTTCCTATGCTCGAAAGGATTATAGTCCTCATCAGCCTCAATATCCCTGCCCGGGATCTCCATGAGGGGCAGGGTGGAGCCTGCCTGTTGTTCCACTGGGATCTCATTTGGGTCAACTTTGTACCTGTAAAACATTCCCCAAGTACTGTTATAACAGGTGTTTCGGCTAACATTACATTACAGGCTAAGTAAAGTGGTGTTGATAGGTTAGAAGTGAGGTGGGTAACAAAGTGTAGTCTCTAATCAATTGAATTTAAAGCTGATCTATGTAATGGTAGCGAGAACATATAAAGCGCCACATTTCAAGCTATAATGTGAAACGAACGAGGTGTGGATGTCGCGGCCGCGGTTCCATTAGGTTAGGTATATGATACTACTCGAGTTCGCGACGCAATATGTCTACTGATTCTGTGGCTATGAACTGTTCGCGAATGATCAAGATTATTAACTGATTGTTAGCTGCATTACTCTGTGTGTGTTGTGGTGTGAAGTGTGATACATTCATTATGGTCTCCAAAATAAAGAATAATATATTTTGTTTGTGTGCGCTTCACTCTGTTAAGACTTGGCATTTACAAAAAGGTGGCTCAACCGTTAAATTCAATACAGCTTTACGTTATTATCAAAAATGTGAAGTCTATAAACTTAACGGACAAAGATGGCAATTGGACAATGGACTTACAGAATTGATTGGATTGTTTACTAGTAAACATTTTGATAAAATAATAATTGTATTTCTAGGATTACAGAATTGAGTAAGAAATAAGATAGAGACATGGAGAGAACATAAAGCTAAATCAAATTTGTACAAATCGCCAGTTTGCGAGCCAATCCCGAGCCTGAACAGAGATGGCGCACTCGTGGCCGCCGCACACAGCAGACGCGCGCGCCTGCGCAGTGGCAGCGGACTTGGGCACCATTCGTACGCAAGTATCTCCAAATTTTTACCATTACCAAACAAAACAAATTAAATAAACAAAATTGAAACCATAAAATGGAATGATGTACCGGTGTATGAGTCCATTGCAAGATGATCAAGGTCGACGAACGACATTTATCTCGTGGAAGCAGCACTCGTCTTCCCGGATCGTCTCCGTACAGCTTCGAGCATTTTAGCTCATTTTAAGGAGCGAGTACTTAACAGTCAACATACAATATAAAATACCACGACAAAACATAAATTTGTCAAAAAACAATGAGATTCGACCAAGGCGCGACACATGCGATTGATGCGACAGAGCACACAGCACAGAGCTGGTCGGGCACTCTGGCGCACTCGGTGCCGGGTCTAATTGCTACCGATTTACGATATTTAACCATGCTCATAAAATCTAATAGGTATACATTTTCTTTTCAATGTCCTGTAGAAATAAAAACGTCAAAAATTATTAGGTTTAAGACAAGTTTGACAAGATATTCCACAATTAAAATATCAATTGCTGAACAGAAACAAAAATGAGGTAAGCTGTGAAGCATGCTTTAATGTTTTATTATAATTTCTAATTAATTATTAAGCAGTACAACATAATTCATTGATCGGATGTGGCTCCAGATCAAACTGAAATTAATTATTGACAACACAAAATGGGCAATCAAAGCTGATTCAGTGATTGTCGCGCTAATTGCGTCCTTGTCGCTGAGAGTATGGAACATAGTCACTTACTTGACCATAACGATATCTGATAAGTCATTTTTGACTCCTTTTTTCTTGGGGTCATATTCAGCTATCATCGGCCGCATTTGAGGTTTCTGAAAAAAAGGGAAAAATGGTCTTAGTAAAGTAAACTATAGCATAAAGAGGCAAAGAGCTAATGAGGATACTGTTCCGAGGATAAATGATGTTTAAATTCGCTTTTAGTTGGGTTTGTTGGTAACGCTCCAGAATCAGGAATGTACACAAGTTTCATTGAATATGACGCAGTGGTGACGTCGGCGGTGTTCGCTACAGGGGCTCGGCAGCGCGGTCGGTAGCCATGTGACCACGCCGCGCCGGCGCTATTTCGGGAAGACATAAATAGTCATCGCGGCCGCGTAGTACGAAACGCAGATCTCCCACAGGATTACTAACGTTAGATGAATTTTTAGAAACTTGTTGCTTGAACTCTGACCGCGATCCGCGCTTGCTTCCATAGCTAAGACTAGGCTTCAGACCATTCAGGTCTCTGGGCGTTTTTGGATTCAAGAGCAGCCTATAGATGTATTTAGTAATGTTGTTGTACTTTCACCCAATAAAATTCGTTAATTTTGGCTAACATTCTCCTTATGGGTTGGTAAACGCATTTAGGTACACAATAACCGAGTAAATTTATCACTAAATAGCATCTAGCGTTTAAATAAAGGGCTACCTTGTCGTCTACCACAAAATGATTCATAAAAGTATTGAATGCTTTACATTCATGCGATTCAGTTCCCCTAATTTTATTCAGACAGCCCAAGTTCGTAGCGTTTTTCATTCTAAACTTTGTTGCTTTGTTTTAAGTGCTTATTTTGAAGATCATTTGATGTATAGTCTCATACATGTATATGTATGTGTGGTCTCTGTTTGCCGACAAGACAGATTGCGCCTGATACTGGATTGAACTGGTTTAAAAAAAATTGGAACGAACCGGTGTCTTGGATTGCAAAAAAGCGTCTTATTCAATGATTTGCACGAGTTTCATACATAGAAAAAGTTTTCAGTGGCTTTATTTATGGTACCTTATGATTTAATAACGCACAATTTAGGTGATAATAACCCTCCTTTTGGGCTTCGCCGCAGTCGGGTAAAAACCGTCCTATTGTGAAATCATTGCCCTAAAATAGTTTTATTAAGAATCTCTACCACCTACAGCTAGAATAAATCAAATGTTCGATCTGAACACGTGATTTGATTTTATATTAATTTTCCGTCGTCGATCGACTGATCCTTCAATAGACCGAAGAGTTTTTATATTCGCATTGCGTAACCCCAACACATCACATTGTCTTATTATTTATGGCGTTCGCATGCTTTTCTTTACGTACGTAGCAGAAACAATGTAGGTATTGTTTTATAACTTTACGAATTTATTTCTGCACGTCGCGGTCGTCGGATTCTTGACCTTATAGGTACAATGTGCACTCGGGGAAATAGTTAGACACTATTTTAGGACAATTAATTCATGTAATATTCCATATTCATATCGTTTCGAAAAGCAGACAATCTCCTTTGATTTGCCTTCAAATAAACCTAATTAAGTAAATAAAATTGTTATTGAAAACTCTTATAGGATAACTTAAATTTCGCATTTATATACTCGATTAAACAAAAAGTATTTCATTCAATAAATCATAATTATTTAAATCGGCGAAATTATCAAAATTTCGTGCCGTCTTAGTTGCGACTTAATTTACTGTACAACGATTAGTCCTTGACTGCACTGTTAATGCTACAGGGAGTAAAGCATGGCAACGGATCTGTAGCCAGCACACATGTTCGCTTCAATATTGAGTGTAAAGATTTCCTTCTTCTAAAAATAAATACTGCTAATATGTATAAAGTCAGAATTGGTCGTACACGACACTTGGAATAAACAATAATACACTACTGAATGCGACTACATAGGTACATCGGGATATCTACGAGGTTTTGTAAGAATGATTTACAGTATCTAAACTATCCAATAAACCAGTTTATTACTATCAATAGGTACTAGCTGTTGTTCGCGGATTCATCTGTATTCTGTTAAAACTACTTACTTAGGTACTAACTGTCAGGAGTTTTTCTTTTTTTTTCAGTGACTCAAAGACATGTCTTGTGACATCTGCCCCCGCACTTGGCCCTCGTAGGGATTAATCCCAACGATGGGAACGTAATAGCGTGATAGTTCCACCTTACTCCTAATATCAAAGCTTATAATTCTTACAAATTAAGTATACAGCGTTTAGTTACATAGTAGGTACATAATGTTTAGATTTAGACATCCGCTTCTCAGGTGGCATTAGTTGTCACTAATAACATGAGCCAAGTGATGATAACTTGCGGTGTAATCAATGCAGGTTATGCAGGTGTATCTATAAGTAGTGGTGTGAGAGACAACGTACAGCCTGCACTCGGTCTAGAACTGTTCTATTGGATCATTCCCACTAGTTCTACTGCACAGTTCTACGATAGAACTAGTGGGAACTTTTTTAAATATTTTTCCCACTAGACGTTCTACGATTCAAGGTGGTAGGTACGAAATCGAAGAACTAATGGGAACGAAAATTCAATTAATTTTTTCGTTCCCACTAGTTCTACGCTGTAAGGGTGTTACAATATCGTAAAACCAGCGCAGCGGGACTCAAGTTTCTCATTCGTTCTATCACACAGTTTAGGGTACAACTACGGTCCAAACTACCAGGAGTATAGAAGTAGGAAGGAGGTATTGGAATCTTTTAATCAAATCTAAATTCTAAAACACTATCGAAGCGGGTCTTATCGCGATATTCTTTTTAACGAGGTAAACAGGTACCTACTTGTTTCCCGACGTTTCGACCGCCTTGCAGCGATCGTGGTCACGGGAGGACTGATGACAGCTCAGCGACGTCTTCGTAAAGTGCGGGTCTGTGCATCTACCCTCACTTGGTCTTCACAATTTTTATAAATGTCACTGTCACTTCACTGTCACTTTACGAAGACGTCGCTGAGCTGTCATCAGTCCTCCCGTGACCACGATCGCTGCAAGGCGGTCGAAACGTCGGGAAACAAGTAGGTACCTGTTTACCTCGTTAAAAAGAATATCGCGATAAGACCCGCTTCGATAGTGTTTTAGAATGTGTACAAATCGCGAAAGTTTAAAAAAAATCTAAATTATTCCTTATTATAATATTATTTGTTTTAAGTAATAGTTTTTTAAAATAAAGAAAAAAAAAGAAGAAAAAAAGATTCAATACCTCCTTCCTACTTACAGAACAGAAGTTCTCCTGCCCCCGTAGCATGGCGATTCTATCTCTATTCTACCAAGAATAGACAAAGATTTTTCCATACAATTTGACATAAAACCTTGCTACAATCTGTCATTTTGTCGATTCTTCCGTCGACAAAACCCGTTTCTTCGGTGGTCATGCTAAGCCGGCTGGTAGTTTGTGGGACTTTACTACCTCCATCTTTTTTTTGCATTTTCAAAAAAAATGTTTTCAAGACCTTCTGCCTACTTCTATTCTCCTGGTAGTTTGTGCCGTAGTTGTATCTTAAACTGTGTGATAGAAGGAATGAGAAACTTGAGTCCCGCTGGTTTTACGATTTTGTAACATCCTATATCGTAGAACTAGTGGGAACGAAAAAATCCATTGACTTTTCGTTCCCATTAGTTCTACGATTTCGTACCACCTTGAATCGTAGAACTAGTGGGAAAAATATTTAAAAAAAGTTCCCACTAGTTCTATCGTAGAACTGTGCAGTAGAATTAGTGGGAATGATCCGTTCTTTTATGAAAGCATGAAATTCTGCACAATAAAATCTGATGCATTTCTAACTGAAGCGACTGCAAGTAAGGATACCTATATAAAAGCCAATTTCCTAAACTAGGTACCATACTTGTTGTTAATTTCCTTAGGGATAACAACAGGGTATTTAAGTACGTATGTAACTCCGTTTTTTCTGCCGATAGTGAAAAAATAAATGAAGTAGATACATCTTGAGATATTGTTTTATAACTAAACATAACGCTCGCATACTAAATCATAGATAGTCGTCGAATATCGTACACAGTTTGTGTGACGGCTTTGTTTGGTCATCGGTTTGTGGGAAAAAACACTATCAACTGAAAAACTGTGTAATCCTGTGTAAAAATCTGAATTCTGAAAACTGGATAGGTTAACACCACTCCGGTTGTCAGTTTTATTCCACATAATTATACTTATGAGGTATTTTTTCACTCGAAAAATGAAATGCATATTGGGTTTATTCTGATATCGAATAGCACGAAAAGAGAGATACGAGACAGATTTTACCTTATAAGAATGAGATAACAGATTTATAGGTTTGTCAGGTATAATTTAATCACAATATTTTTTTTTTAAATCATACTTACTTAATTTTGAATATTAGCCTTAGGTGACTCGATTCACAATTCTAGCGAATTCACAAAGTTGTTAAAAGATTTTTATGGCATGTGGCACATCATGAGCAAGAGGATAGACTAAAGAATTAATAAGGGAGTTTTAAGATCCCGGTCCCTTTTGTTTTTTTTTTGTAGCCATATAAACAGCTGTAACATGTACAGCTCTAATTTAAGTTTTACCTTTGCGAGTGTATTAAAAAAAAACTAGGTGATTATTGTCTTGTATTTAAAATAAAACTACTCTTAAACAATACACATCGAAATAAAATTAAAATTCAGAGTCTACGCCTTAATTAATTTTGTTTATTAAATTTGCATTTGAATGTAAAAATTGGGTCTTTTTTAGTAAAACAATAAAAAGTCGATAAAAAAAAACCACAGGGCATGAGGGGTGTTAAGGGGTCTGAAAGGCTAGCAGATGACCCCTTCAGTCGTCCATTTCAATTTAGCACACGATGTACCAAACACCCTGTATAGTTAAATAAAGTCCTATTCTGAAAACATCACCCTCGTCTCGTGAGACGATACAGCGCAAACAATTAACATGGAATACAGTTCAATCCGTGATGTTCATTGTTGTAGTCATGTGACGGTGACAATATTTGTGACAAATATAGCCAATGTCAATAGCGCGGCACGACGCCCATTGTGACCGGACTTGCCCCCATAATAGCAACTTGTGGCTATGGTCACGATGGTGGTCTAATAGTTAGAGCACTTAGATGACGTCACATGCTCATTGTTGCAGATTGTGCGCATTTTCACCTTAATCACGCGACAACGATGCATGACAGATTTGATCAAGAAGAGACACGCCTCCCGTCGTGACGTATAACACGCTAAATGTAATCTGTCACGATCGTCAAATATTTGTGACAAACTTTCTTATTTGCAACTTTGAACGATAGGTGTGACTATTTAGTGAATATAATTAGTGATTTAATTTTATCTTGTTACCAGACTTACTGCTAACATTTAATTGAATAATTTGGAAAAATCTACGTTTGAGTTTTCATTGCTGAAGATTATACGAACTGAAAGTCTGTAGAAATTGCATCCGTAAAAATTAAGACATTTCAAGACTTCTTATGGAGAAGTAAGCATGAATTAAAAAAATTAATTAAAAACCAAAAACTATTTGTAAAGCGATAATCAGTGCAAAACTTATTAAGAATAAAAAAAAAACGTTGCTTTCTAGGAATAAATCAATAAAGAGACCATTAGAAAACCAAACAAACCATCATAAGAAAACATAGCTCACTATATTATGAAAGATAGGTAGTATGTTCACACGTAGAGTTTTGGCAAACACCCAAATTAAGACGACGGTGTTTTCAAAATGTACTATTTTTACATCCTAAACAATAAACGCTGGTTTCTGCGTCTCTCATTAATCAATATTAGTTAAACGAATTCAACGGCTTCCTTTTGAGACACCTTAAAAGTTGAAAGACACGTAATATTCAATTAGAAACAATAATACCTCAGCCTCAGATGAAAATATTGTGAATACCGGGAGAATAAAGATCAAATTCGAGCGCTTGAAAAGTCTGAAAACGATTTACCTCCTCGCGGACTTTGCGCTCCTAGTACTTTGGGAATACTTTCAGATTTAATAAAGGTTCATAAATAAAATTTGTATTATGTTCAGTGGTATTCATAAAAGCGTTATCTTTTAAGATCCTGGTCAATATTCATTTTTTTAGTTTACATCTCTCATATTCGGTAAGTAGGTCCTTATTACCCCCAAATGGGGCTTGTAGGTGACCAATTAGCGCTCTAGGGTATTAATGTAGCAAGAAAAGCCCTAGGGCGGTAAGTAATTAAAAAAACACTTCACTCCTTCAAAAAGTTCACGTACATCTAACCATCATACTGGCAATAGACATCATGCATTCAGCCCAATGACAAAAGAGGTCGCTTCTCTATTCAGCCTTGTCTTCGTATGAGTATAACGCCTGTGTGGGGGAGGCTTAATAGTCATCAATGTTAAATATCGAACGGCGAAGCTCAATTTCGTTCTTGAAAAAAAATTTTAAAAAATGAAAAAGGTGGTAATAGAAAACTTTTGCTTTAAATATTGTTTGTTTTTGGGATTTTTTATAATTATGTGCTAATTAGGAAAAAAACATGAGTTCTGCAAGTGATGAAGATATAAGCTGCACTCCCGATTCAATGAAAATGGAAGCTGAAGCAGCAATTCACAATATTTTGCCTGAAAGTTCTAAAGAGAGATATTTGAAAACTTTATTCTTGTAATGCCGGTTTTTTCTTCTTACCTCATAATCGAGATGTAAAGCAGAGTAGTTAGCTCGGGTGTAAGCATCAATTGCACCCTCGAACTATTGGCGCCCTCGCTGCGCTCGTGCGCCTAAATATCTCGGGCTGCAATTGATGTCTTACAGCCCTTGGCTACTAATCTACTATTATAAGCACAAAATTACATTTCTCATTGATTATAGTTTTTTAGAACGTGACCAACCTTTGAATTGTTGAATTTAAATTCTAAGTAAAGATTGATGTTAGTAGGAATAGTTTTGGAGGAAATCTTGAAATGCAATAAGTACGTATTAAGCTAACATTTATATTTGCAGATTTTTACAATTGAAACAATATCTGATAAGATTTTGTTTAATTTTTTTTGTTATAGTAGGTACTTTGTAAGTACCTAAGTCATGAGGTACTAAGTAGGTTATAACACGTAATCCTCCCTTTTTCATGATCTTTGATCTGGTTTATGTTTCTGAAGTCTATTGATACAATACGCAGAACATTATAAGTGTCACACACGGCTGAAATGAAAACGGTTCGTCCGGCGGCCTTATTTGCACATAATGCCCCGTCCCGTACCACAATTGAATTGAATCGCAAAATTGATTGGACTTGTGCTAAGCCGGATCTGAACGATTTAGCACTTGAAATGGTCTGTGAACTGAATGGGGAGAGGTGTGATCGTAAAAAGTTGAGAGGAATCCTTGAGAACGCAGCCAAGCGAGACCTAGTTCCCAAGCCGCTAGATTGGCCACGCTGTAGGCTGTAAGTACCCAAACATTGTCCACGTCGGACAGGTAAACACTCAGAATAAGTGTGCGTAGTTCAGCTTAATTTCGCGAATTGTAACCACTTTCTAGGTTGTCCAAATTGAATGACATTCCCGGACCGCGACGATGTGCAGTTACTTCACAAATTAAGGTAATGTTGCAGTGCGCGATGTGTTTTCAACCAATTATATAGTTCATGCTCGCTCAGAATTTCAATCGTGCTGTCTGGATCTATGGAGCAAAGTTAACAGCCGCTTTAATTTATGGATATTGATAATGCTAAGATCGCAGGTTACTTAGAAGATAATTTATTAATAGAGATATTTTTTATCAGCGTCGTAATTTCAGGTGGTTATCTAAAGATCATTGAAACGTAAACAAGCCACTAAAGAATTAATGAAGAGAAGATTTGAGCATGGATTAGATGACAAATAGTACAAATAAACAAACATTTGCATAATGAAGCAGTTGCCTTGTTTACTTTTCAGGAAGTCATGCTATTATATGGGTATCTACTCGTAATAAGCGTCTCTCGCCGAGACGATGCATGGAACGTTAAGATCGCTGAACAGTTTGTTAGTGGTACCTGTAAACCGATCTGTTTTGTAATGTGTACATACATCACTATACTCCAAGATGAACTAGTCGTAGTTTCTTTTATGATATAAAAGTGGAATACGCTGGGTGGTGGTATGTCATATGCACCTGCTCATCTTGATAAAATCTTTTGCCCCACACAGTGTGGTGTGGAGTGGTTTTCCGTCTTCCACGGGCAAGTGCCTCATGAAAACACAGTAGCTTAGGTCCATATCTACTTGAGCCTTTACTAACATAGTTTAAAGGGTATGTTTAATAACACTAATAGGTAATTGTATTTTATCATATTTATCTTAGTCTGTGAGATATACAGGGTGGGCCAAAAATTTTTGCAAATAGAAACACTAGATTTTTTGGGAAACGTTCGAGGGAGGGGCGCGCAGGTGGCGGGAAACTGTGCACCACTTCATGCAATTTTAGTTACGATGGAGCGCTTCACGGGACAACAGCGTGCTTTTTGTGTAAAACAAATTTACAAAAACAATGATTCCTACGTTACTGTACGACTCCTGTTTAGAATTGAATACGGATTATGCCGTGTAAGTGAGTGTCAAAGTGTTAATTTGATCCAAGCTTGAGTCGAGAAGTTCGAGCAAACGGGATCGAAAATGAATATTAAACAAACAGGGCGGCCACGATAAAACGACAGCATGGGGTGCCATATCATCAAAGGGCATTGGTCCGTATTTCTTTGAAAATAATCAAGGAAATAATGTAATGGTGAATTCAGCGGAATACGTCAAGATGTTGCAAGACTTTTTGACGCCGTAGTTGCATGAATTTCAAGGGTACAACAGCAGGACCGGGATGCAACAAGATGGAGCAACATGCCAAACGTCAAATGTGAGTTTACCGGTAGTCAAAGAAATGTTTCTGAACAAATGGATTTCTCGCAGGGGTGATATCCCATGGCCTCCGAGAAGCCCGGACCTTAAACCATGCGATTTTTTCTTGTGGGGATACCTGAAAACTCGAGTGTACCTTATTAAACCGACGACAATATCCCAATTAAAACAAAAAATCCACGAGGAAATAACCGCGATCCCCCGCAGCATGTGTCAGCGAGTTTTCCAAAGTTTGCGTAGTCGATTGCAGGAGTGTTAACAACGAGGCAGCGCACATTTGGACGATGTTATTTTTAAATAATAAATTTCATTAAATGGTTATTACGTTAAATAAATTATCAACAAAATAACATTTGTAGTTTTATTTCTATTCATGTTTCAAAAGTGCAAAAATTTTTGGCCCACCCTGTATTATATATCTATAGGCCAAAGTTACCTGAAAATATATGAATGTAATTTTTACATAAGTAAAAAAATATGTTTAATTTTAGTGTGATCTTTTAGTCCAGAATATTTTATTGTTAAGCTCAGAAAGGTGTTCAGTTCTGTGTCATAGAGGCTTATCCACTATCACTACTCACTGCATGGTATAAAACAAAGTCACTTCCCGCTGTCTGTCCCTATGTATGCTTAAATCTTTAAAACTACGCAACGGATTTTGATGCGGGTTTTTTTTTATAGATGGAGTGATTCAAGAGGAAGGTTTTAATACCTTTTTGGCACCCGTGCGAAGCCGGGCGGGTCACTACTTTATAATCAAAAATACTGTAAGGTTTTTTTTTGTCATTTTCAGGAGGGCTCTCGTATTGAAAGAACAAAAGGGGGGTGGTTAATGGCTATAAAATATTCATTTATCCATGAATATGTTGTGAAATGAAACACTTATTAATTATTCTCCAGTAGATACCTACCAGTGACTTTCCTGAAGATTGAAACGTAACACAATTGCAACATGGAATCTTATAAAAACGAGGCGTCTCTTTCATACACAAATGTCTTATTGCTACACAGAGGCATCCTATTCACCGGTCGACTGAACCCGAGTTGACTTCTTGTTCGTCGCTTGAGGTTTAAGGTCGCACTCAAGTGCAGGGGGTGCATGAGAGGGGGGAGGGGGGGGAGGGGGCTTGGACAGGAGTCAAGATTCCATGTAATGTCTATTTACGAAGATATACAGTGTTGGTTATTGGCTCCGTTCTTGCGGGGCGTGTAGCACATTGAGTGATAACTCGAGAGGTGCCAAGTACACGTGCGCCTGCACCTCTGACTCGACGTTGGAGCGCAGTGAGTTCACGTGCAGTTTTAGCAAAACATTCGATGGTAAACATTGACTATCGGGGATTTAAGTAGATAAAACATTGTAATGTTAAAGTGATCCTAGCAGTGAGTCAGCGACTCGTTTAAATATTGTTCACCTGAAGAACGGATGAGATGACATTTCAGAGTCAGAGGCCCCCGAATTTTTAAGTCATACGTTAGTTTTTACATTGTTAACTTTACGTACTTAACTATACCTACGTATACACGTAACATACGGATTATGTCATATAGGTACTAACATTGTTAACAGCATGAATAAGTTTCAGTGATGAAGTCAGCATCCTAATAATACTATTAAATCTGAGAAATTAAAGCAAATGCCAAAACGCACAGCACGGAAAACAGTAGCTTAAAATTATAAAAAAAAACCCACTAGTTTAGATTGACGGTTATCACTTTGGGATTGAAAAGTGGTAGACTGCAAACATTGGCGTCGTACTGTATGTAGCCCACACGTCGGTGGTAACTGGTAACTTTAACCTTGAGCTGGCCTAACATAGTACAACATCTCAATAGAATACAAGACCAGCTCATACTGGTTTTGCTACGCCTCACGTGCGAATTCGTATTTTCTACTCATATAGATACACTTGAATACTGATAGGTATTAAATAGGGGGGCGATGAGTGGGTCGTGTCGTTTATCATTTATGAAATAGCGCAAGCCGGGCCCTCGAGAAACAATAGGTAGTGTCACTCAGTTGAATAAACCGACCTTGCCTCACTCCGCCGGAAGATTACACTTACGGACGAGACAGATTTTTTTTACAAATTAATTCCTGTGACCAGTGAACTTGAGACCAGTTGAAATAGATCCGCTGGATAGTGCACGAATTTATAAACGCCTTCCTGTTTGTCTCCTTTTGTATACTACTTATATTTAGAACAGGGCCTTGAATGACTTTAGTAGACTAACTACTGAGGATGCGAAACATGTAAGAAGGCAGATTATGTTCCTCAGACATTGGTAAAAATATAAATGAACACGAAGGATTCATTCAATGGAAGGCTTCTTTCAAAGTAATCCGAGGATTTTTAAGGATTGTAGAATTTGTAGATCAAGAACTGGATCCTGCATAGAAAGTTAGAAACTATACGGAATATAGCAATACATGAATTTGTTATTGTTGATGTAGATATTGCAATAAGTAATAGTCCAAGATCCCAGGGTCGCCAGACGTCACGTATTTTCTGACGAAGGAAATGTGGATCATTCCCACTAGTTCTACTGCACAGTTCTACGATAGAAGTAGTGGGAATTTTTTTAAATATTTCTCCCACTAGTTCTACGATTCAAGGTGGTACGAAATCGTAGAACTAATAGAAAAGTCAATGATTTTTTTCGTTCCCACTAGTTCTACGCTATAAGGGTGTTACACAATCGTAAAATCAGCGAGACTCAAGTTTCTCATTCGTTATATCACACAGTTTAGGGTACAACTACGGCACAAACTACCAGGAGAATAGAAGTAGGCAGAAAAAGGTCTTGAAAACATTTTTTTTTGGAGATGCAAAAAAAAAGATGGAGGTAGTAAAGTCTCACAAACTACCAGGAGAACAGAAGTAGGAAGGAGGTATTGGAATCTTTAAATCAAATCTAAATTATTCCGTAATATAATATTTGCTTTAATCGTTTTTTCCTTTTTTTATTTCCAAAAAAAAATGTTTTCAATACCTCCAGCCTACTTCTATTCTCCTGGTAGTTTGTGCTGTAGTTATTCCCTTATCTGTGTGATAGAACGAATGAGAAACTTGAGTCCCGCTGCGCTGGTTTTACGATATTGTAACACCCTTACAGCGTAGAACTAGTGGGAACGAAAAAATCCATTGACTTTTCGTTCCCAATAGTTCTACGATTTCGTACCACATTGAATCGTAGAACTTGTGGGAAAAAAAAAAAGTTCCCACTAGTTCTATCGTAGGACTGTAAAGTAGAACTAGTGGGAATGATCCGGAAATGTGGATAATTTTTGAAGACACAGGCAATGGACAGATCCTGTTGAATGCCCACCGAATGAGTCCAGTGGAGGTCTGTATTTCAGTCACACGAGGGATGCCATGCAATCACGGGTAAACAGCCACAACACGTTAAGTCTAAACTTTTTGGGAACTTTAAGCAAAACGGCCGCCAGGAAGTGTCTGGGAGTATTGACAACTTATTTTTAAGGATATTGTCTACAATATACGTAAAAATCAGCTTGGAGAAAATACGTGAAGTAAGTAATTTTTTTTTGTGTACCTTGATGACCTGATACCTGAAAATTGGCCGTCCAAGCAAGCTATAGCTGGTAGTAGTGTGTTCTTAGTTCATACTAACACTACTCAATCGTCCACATTTCCTTCGTCAGAAAATACGTGACGTCTGGCGGCCCTGGGATCTTAGTGATCTTACTCTTCTGTTTACCGTGCACGTGTGAAAAACAACTGATGGATGAGGCAAAAATATTACGTTTTTTCCTAAAAAATATTCTACCTAGCTAGGTATAGATTCTTTCTTGGTCATTATAAAAATAAACTTATTATTATGAAGTTCTACGTCATTACGGAAACTAAATGCGTGGGTGACACGACCAAGATTAATTATGTGACGCATAGCCACTAAATTGACAAAGATGATAATATTTACTAGCTACCACCTAGCTAAGATTTTATTCCGAATATTTCTAAGGTAACTTTGTGACTGAAACATGCCTCCAAGCATGCATAATGTTCGAATAAAACATGAGTTTTGAAATACGAATCGAAAGAATGCGTTCAAAAAATACAAGCAGCCATTTTGAAACTGCATATAAATGGCGCTGTTTTTGATAACTGTTAATACAGGGTGTCCGGTGCATCATGTGCCAAATAGGGATGTTTACTAAAAAAATATGATTCTAATTAGCCCGTCTGTTAAATTATCGAAAAATATTGGATACATTTTTTGTTTTATCAAATCAATAAAAATTTACGAATGTAAAAGGATAGCAGATGACCCTTCCAGTCGGCCATTTCAATTTAGCAGACGATGTACCAAACACCGTGTAATTTAAACTCTATGCTCTTAGCATCTAGTGTTGTAAGCTATCTAGATGATTGATGGGGCAGGTGTAAACTTTATGTTTGCACAAACTTCGCTGGTGTCATGAAAGTAAACGTTCCTATTTAGAATCTGCTTCTATACACCCATCAGTTACCTACGTTACGTGAAATAACCATCTCGTGATCTCAATTTTTGCAAAAGTGACAATGACATGTAGAATATGGAAGGTCAAGCGACGGAAAGACAGCTTCACATTTTGGCACGCTGTGTTATAATTTTTTGCGGATGTATTCTTGACAAAAACGAAAACATCTTTTTCTCCTCATACAAACATAATAATATCTGCTTACGTTATTGCGCCGGCGTTTGTCAATCAACGATGAGAGAATAAAAAGAGATGCGAAGAAAATGTTCTTGCAGTTGTACCTTTAATTTTTTACTGGCTTATTTTAACGTATGTACAAGTATAAAATTGTATAATAATAATATGCATACCTGTCACACTTTTTTGGCTACGCCGCGCTGAAATCGCAGTGTTTTAGTTAATTTATGAGATTGTTTATAATTTCATACTTACGTACTTTGTGTGGATGTTTACATATAAGTACTTCACAAGTATATTAAAAGTCAACATACTATTTTCATCATCACCTTTTAATATTGCGTAATACCTTCTAACGTACCCTACTTAAGTACGTATTTCTTTACTGAAATCAACTGAATAAAACCACTTGCCAAAATGTGATTGAGATGATATCTAAACAGCCTTGAGGACGCCACAAATTAATCAATAGACGTAGTTTTTTATAGGCTATCATTGAGGCTGATTGATGTGGTGACCATAGTGTAGGTAGCCTATTGTTGGTGCTTCCTTGCGACACCACAAGGCCGTTCTAATCATTGCACTCCATGACTCCACAGAGTGACACTAAGCGAGATGTGTCATGATGAGATGATTGCGGCCGCGCAACTCATGAGGAAGGGAATTACTATGACATATGGAGGTAGTAGGCTGTGGATTGTTGACTATAATAAACTATCAAGTTTTTTGTAGTGAGGAAGATGGTCATTTATTTTATTTGTGATTGTTTGGGACTTCCTTAGAGTGCTTCATTAATGAGATCACTTTAGTACCTACCTACCTATCCATTTCGGAACTTGTCAATTTGTAAAGCACATAGGTAGGTAATACTCGTCGTAGGTCTAAGCTGCAGTTAATTCACATATCTATGGTCCTAAGTACAGAACTATTTTTTAAGAGGTTTAAGTAAGTACCTATAATTATGGCTGTGCGGCAGCTTTTGAGTTGGGAGTTGAGAGAGTTTTGGAGTGTGGGATAGCATCAAAATATGACTCCTCCCGCTCTACTGACTAAAAACCACCCATGTTCCTTCTTAGCCCTTTGTGTCGAGGCCGCAGTATCTCTTTCAAACAACCCGCAGACAAACCGACGTGCGTACGTTTGTCTTTGGGTTTGGTTACAGGAAAAACTTTTTTATTTAAGTCTTAAATATTTATGAAGTTTTAATTTAACTTGGGTTTGACTGTTCCTAAATTAATAAACCTAACAATTTTTTTTAGTAACCCAAAAGAACATGTTTTTTATAATTAGATCAACAACATTTATTGATTTATATAATTGAGCAAACTATCGTAAACAAGACAGAACAAAATGTGCCTACTCAAGTGTACATTCCTACATTTTATAGAGCACAATTTCTCAGAACTCCGATGATTGATTGCCAAGCAATTTTTCAATGACAATATTGATTATTTAGGTACCTAAGCCACATCATTTATTGTATGTTCAGCAATCAGCCACGAGATAGAAACGTGATGTTCTGATTATCATAGGTAGGTAGTTGTTGGTCGTCAACAAGTTTCCATGTTATTCCATAATTATTGACATAATCCTTGTCATGCGATGTTTTACATAGAACACATATAAACACTGAAGTTCCTAGGTAAATATAATAATAATAGTACCATAATAATATAGTAATAGTAAGTAAATTTAATAAGAATAGTCACGAGCTCCAATATGTAACGGAGCAACAGTAATTTTCTCTTATACTGTTTTAATTAACGGTTTACGTTTTTAAGAACTTAGCATTTTGGAAGCCATACATTTACGAAATATGTAGGTATTTTCTGAAAGTAAAAACCGTTGTGTGGTTTTTACTTTACCCAAGAAAAAAGCTTTTGTAGTTTGGTAACTGTATGCATATTTTTGCTAGTCTAGGATTTTAATAATTATGACAATGACATTGTACAGTCGAACAAGCTAATAAGTAGGTATACAGGGTAGAGATCTTCATAATTCTATAACATTGAAAATATTGATTCTAATTTTGTTTTAGTAGGATGTCAAACGCTGTATCGTTTGACATCAGTCTTTAGATGTATCTGTATAATCTTAAAAGTAAATACCTACAAGTTAGCTGGCTGTATACTTATTAGCTTGTTCGACTGTACCTATAACAACATAATATCACGCCTAAATCCTGATAGTTCACACGTGTACGTATAATTTATCGTCAGTTACTTGTTATGTTTAGGTTCCGTATAATAGAAAGAAAGCCCTTTGCCATCTGTAGGTACTACGAGCTCAAGACATAAATGCAACTGAAAACTAACCATAGAGCTTCTAAGAAAAAAGGCTCCGGAAACAAAAGAATTAATTTTAAAGAGCTGTCATGTCATGCATTCCGTATGCAATTCAATAAGTACCAGAATCTAGGGGCCACAAAAACCTAGATCAAAGCGACCACCTGCGGTATTTGTGTAGCCCACTGTTTGTGTTCATAACTAGACTATTCATACGACATTACAAGTTCTTACTAAGGCACTCACACACCCTATTCATGAACAAGTTCCTTGTAAATGAACCCAATACAATGCTTCCCAAACAATGCGTCGGTAGTGTTACGAGCGGAGCGGCTGTACTGTATGCGGCTGAATAGAACCACACCATTGGCCTTTAATGTTCCCACAGCTGGGACCCAGGCCTCCTCTCTATGAGGGGTAGTGGGCTGTGACCCAATCATCATCTGTCTAGCCTTTTCCTAACTATATGTCGCATCCAGGTACATAGGACGCTAGTCAGGAAGTACTAAATGACATACATAGTGTCAGTCAAACAGTTGTGGGCACAGAAAGGGATACGGGTAAATGAGAGAAATAGCTCCTTTAACTTGTACACAGCTTATTGTACAGTCAATTACTAACACTAATGTACTAACTAATACTCTGAACTTAAAAGGAAACACCGAGCAGTTCCTAGATAGTATGTGTCGCGACCATGCCCGAACGATCACTGGGAAGTGGCGATCCATGGGATGATGGGACTGAGGTCTGTATCCGACACCTACCTCCAGATTTTAAGTGCATACTCATCAAGATCCGACATGTATGTTGGATTCGGCTTCCAGTCTAACCGGAGTTGAATACTATCAGTATTTTACATGAAGGGACCAATGCGGGTTGATAAAAATCACATGCTTTCGAACCTTTGATTTTAGGAGTTATGGTTTCCTTGCAAAGTGTTCCTTCATCGTTTTGCGGGCAGAATCAATACTCGTAATAGGATATGTATGAATAACGTTAAAATTCTAAAAATGTTACAGATGCAGATTTATTATAATTAATTTAAATAATTTAATTATGATTATGTTAAAGTAGCCATTTATGGCTGGCTCCCCGCAATAATGAAATAAATTACTCCAAGTGAAGTAATGCACCTGTCTCCAGGTTCCAAACTTCCAACCCACGACTTACAGGTCACAAGTCGTGGTTCCACTGAGCCCCTACATCTCATAAAGAAGTATCATTGGTACAGTTCCAAGTCTCATAACTCAATAGAAATCGGACATGTACGAGTGGAAAGTTTAGGCCTATCCGTAGCAAGTTAGAAACGAATCATTGAGTTTAATTGTACCCAATAAACGTATCGTAAATTCGTAATAATAAACTTGATGTCATTTTAATTGCTGACCATCTAAGCGCCCTTTAATTTCATGACTGTTTATTAAAATTTGTTTTGTCAAAGTAACAATACTTACTTAATAGAATGGCGATTTACTTTTGCAAAATGCATGTTTCTTAATCATCATCATCAGCTTATTTAATAATAATAATAATTCTTTATTCAAAAACACAGAAGGTAAATACAATAAAAATCTAATCAAAAATCTAATCTAATCTATTCAATCTATTTAATTTACAAGTGACAAAATTGGTCAATTTCTTGCCGATCGTGTTTGCAAGATTTGTGAACGCAACACACTTCTCTTTAATGAGATCGTTTTCCCCTAGTTCCATTGACTAATGTATACTTTGCCTGACCTGGTGTTCGAACTCAAAACCTCATCCTCCCAGTAAAAGTTCTCCAGTGTTCATCGATTATGTAAATCAGTTTTCCTGCTGCAGTGACGAAAATAGAACAACTTTTGAAACACTAGTGCTACAAAGTAGGTAGGTACTTCGGCAGAATGCGATCAAGAACTCACCCTTGTTGATACTTAATGATTGTTTGCTGTAACGTTGAGAATGATGACAACGTACGTAAAGAACAATGGGGATGTGACATCGGATTACAATTCACCTCTTAATTTATTAAGGCACTCGTATAACCGACGACGAGTTACTTACAAGACTTGATGGACAAGAATCGTTGCGTTTATTTATGAGTGAGACCATGTTTGATAACATCACTCCTAAAATCACGGAAGGTTTTAAGCAGAGGTGTACCTAATTAGTTCACCCATATTTCTCCAGATATATGCATAAGTCCCAAGTAATAGGGGGTGATTTGATTCTATTGTAAAAACCGGGCATAAATCCAGACTCCATGGTCCATGGGATGTTACTGAGAAATTTTTGATGGAAAAACTCAATAACACATTATCATCATCATCATCATCAGCCTATATTGTTCCCACTGCAGGGACTCAGGCCTCCTCTATAAGAGAATGATGGGCTATAATCCACCACGCGGGCCCAGTGCGGATTGGTAGATGTCGCATATCTTCGAATTTTTGGTTCTAAGATACTTAAGCCGGTTTCCTCACGATGTTTTCCTTCACCGTTTTGAGAGAGAGAGTTGAGAGAGAGCACACACACACACTAACACTTTATATCTAGTTATAAATCCATTGGACAATCCAAGCTTCAAAATAGTTATCTTCGGTGAGTGTCCACGGGACATTCTAAGAGTGAAATTAAATGAAAATCTGCCATAATTTGTATAGGTACTTTGTCATATTTTACTCAGTCTTGAGTCGCGATTTTAGTAGGTTATAGGTATTTACTGAAAACAAATAAGCACCATTAGAAAAACGACTGTATAAGAATTACTTAAAAATAACATGGCCAAGGACCCTTGTATTAAGAGGCGAGGCATTATCATTATACAATTATTGTGTTCTAAAAAAAATCTCTTAGTAACGTCTTACATTGCCCTTGCCCAAAACTCACAATAAAAGAAAATTAATATAACGAGCAATTTGCAAACATTCAAATAACGTACAATTTTGTGTGACATGTGAAAGTCATGCTCGCATTATAGTCAAGTGTCATTATGCGCCCTTAGTCCAGGAGCTCACAATGACAAATTACATTCTTTGAAAAACATTAACAATTTTTTTTTAAAACCTTTTTATCTTTGTATTTGGTCAAAACAGTCCATTTGATTGTAACATTAACCTACGCCAAATTCAATGAGCATTCTATGAAATCCTTCAAAGTATTTATAATTCGATACGACCTTGTAATCGACCTTGTAAGTTGCGTTTGAAAGGATAGTTGATGTTTATTTTCCTTCAGTGGCGGGCTTTTGGTCTAGTACACAGGGGAAAGCATGTTTTTCTCGTGACGCAACTGTCTGGACGCCTCCCCTCTCTGGCGCCAGAGCTTGGCATTCGAAAGACCTCCCCCCTCCCTCCAGCTCTACATTACGTGACGATAGCTGAATTGAATAACGCTCATCACAAAAACGATTATTGACTCATTTTCAGTAATATATTAGGTACTTAAACAATTACGTGCAACTAAGCTGACCGTGGCGCATACATCAGGAATGTTATGTTAAGTTATGTTTATCTGTTACCGTCGCTATATTGTATTTATTGTTTTCTTTGTCGCTGGAACATTCTGAACATTGTTTGTCTTCACGGATTTGAATTAGATAAACAAGAAATATAAATTCTTAGATTTGATCGATGCAGTACGCTGAGAGATATTTGTAGAAAGTGCACAGTGCGACCTTGCTGAACAAGTGCTATAAAAACATGACATGTATACTTAAAAGCAGTACTCAAACTGAATCATAATTTAGATCGTAAATAAGTTAGCACAAATAAAACAGCTTTAATTGATTACTAAAAATTCCTCTGCAATACGACAATCTGAAGTTTATGGCTGACTATCACTATTTTACAAGGAGCTACTGCCTATCTGACCCCCACAACCCAGCCCCTCGGTAAGACTGGTTGCTAGACTTGCGGGCCACCTGACTGGGTGCCTCTAATGACTGTCAAGATCTTCAAATGACTGTCTTTGACTGACCTCAATCGCTTCTTAATATTTGTTTGGAATACTTTCAGTCTCTTCGCACAAACGTTCCGTTTTACAAGCGAAAGGCTAATTCAAGAGTTTCTTCGGCATGGCATCCTTGACCTCGTAATGGCGTTGTGTGTGCGTACAATGAATTACTTTGCAATGATAATGTTTTGTTTCAGTAGACAATAAAGCAATGTCTATACTGCAAACGAATTGTTTTTAGGCGAATTGTTTTATTCCTACCATGTTTTATACTGCTTGGTTACTGATTGCAAGTGCGGCTGCTGAGCATGAGGCCCTGGGTTTGATTTCCGGGCCAGGAAAGCGTTATTACGTTTTTCCATCATAGAGTAAGATGAGATAAGAGAAAGCTAGCCGCTATAAAGTGTCTGCGAGTATTGGCAACTTATTTTTAAGGATATTGCTTAAAATATACGTAAAAATCAGCTTGGAGAAAATACGTGAAGTAAGTAATTTTTTGTGTACCTCTACCTTGATGACCTGATACCTGAAAATTGGCCGTCCAAGCAAGCTAGCTGGTAGTAGTGTGTTCTTAGTTCATACTAACACTACGCAATCGTCCACATTTCCTTCGTCAGAAAATACGTGACGTCTGGCGGCCCTGGGATCTTGGACTATCAGGACTATCTCAGTAGCAACCTCGGAGTATTGTGCCCGATTGATGGCTATTTCAGTCCACATTTTCTTTGTCAGAAAATACGTGACGTCTGGCGGCTCTGGGATCTTGGACTATTAGGACTATCTCAGTAGCAACCTCGGAGTTTTGTGCCCGATTGATGGCTATTTCAGTCGACATTTCCTTCGTCAGAAAATACGTGACGTCTGGCGGCCCTGGGATCTTGGACTATCAGGACTATCTCAGTAGCAACCTCGGAGTTTTGTGCCCGATTGATGGCTATTTCAGTCCACATTTTCTTTGTCAGAAAATACGTGACGTCTGGCGGCCCTGGGATCTTGGACTATCAGGACTATCTCAGTAGCAACCTCGGAGTATTGTGCCCGATTGATGGCTATTTCAGTCCACATTTTCTTTGTCAGAAAATACGTGACGTCTGGCGGCCCTGGGATCTTGGACTATCAGGACTATCTCAGTAGCAACCTCGGAGTTTTGTGCCCGATTGATGACTATTTCATGGGACAATCAAAACTGGCGAAATGTGGGTGTACTATTAGGTACACCTCCACCTAACTCTTCGGGAATTAATTATTGTGTGATGGTGGTGATGTTATGTTATGTTATGTTATGTTGTATTCCACTTTAGCGATTTGGCTAATTAATGTTCGACCTATGGACGTTTGTGTTACTGTTAGTATATTATATGGTTTGTTATACCTAGGTCAACAGGAGATGCATAAAGGGTGTAACAGGACCCTTAACGCAAACGAAGGGCACTTGTTCTCCCCACCACTGCGATATTTTTTTTGTTCTAGACCTGGGAAACCCCTAGTTACGGAGATATTGGGGGTCAAAGTTTCAAATTTTTCACAGCTGTTTTTGTAAATACTAGTTTTTCAGGTTATAACTTTACTTAAATTACCTCCATGACCCGTTCACTATTCAAAACATCCACTAGCACAATGTTTTAAGAGTGCTACATTGGGACTTTTACCGTAAAATGTGATTTTGGACCCCAAAAAACAATTCGTTTCCCAGCAAAAATTTTTGCTGTACAGAATGCTTGGTTGACGGTTGTGTGATGGGTAACTTTACCTCCTGTATATAATTATTATTTTCTAGTAGTAATTATTGATGACACTTAGCTTAAGCTTGGTGGCGTGTAATTAACGCTGAATCAATGATCAAGCATTCCGTTAGGTACACAAGGCAATGTGCATAGATAATTATAAATTTCACACCTACTGCTTCGATAACATCACTTAACTATCCTGTATTAACCGACATTCCTTAACTGAACCTGTAAATCTTAACAGAGTTTGTTTAGCAAATAACTAGGTAAACAACAGGTAGAATAACATTATTATGACTATCTAAATTATGTTCTTATATATCTTTTAACAACTGAAGACTATTTTGATTATTTAAATTAAAAACAATTATATAGAAAACTGGATTACTCTTATTTATACTGTTGGCGTTCAATTTTCATGGTTATAAGGCCTACGGCCACAAAAGAAATAAAATATAACGAAAATCGAATACTGTAAATGCTTCATTATAACAACTCCGTTGCGTTCTGGAAAACCGAATTTTGTAAAAAAAATATTGTACCTAATCCTACTAACATTATAAATGCGAAAGTTTGTGAGTGTGTGACAAACATACACACTCACACATTGTTACTTCTTCACGCAAAAACTACTGAACGGATTTGGATAAAATTTGGTACACAGATAGTTTAAATAACCTGGATTAACACATAGGATAGTTTTTATCCCGATTTTATCTTCCCGTGGGATAATTTTCGAGTTGTAGCGGGTGAAGCCGCTGGCAACAGCTAGTTATATTATAAATTCAATTGTTTTCCAATATACTTCGGAGGCGGTCTAACGTCAGACCGCTACATTTCTGATATTTTGCTGGAACATGTCGTTCCTTAAGCGGGATAATATCCGCGATGACTTCCTACATAGGCACGATAATGCTCGTTGTCACACTTCCCGTGCCACAACTGAATACTTCGAAGAAGTCGGTATCGCCCCATTGAACTGGCTAGCGCTCAGCCCGGACTTGAATCCCATTGAGCACGTGTGGGATAAACTGAAGAGGAGGATTCGTTTCAGAAATTCTGCTCCTTCAAGTGGGAATGAGCTGAAATCGGCTTTAATAGAGGAGTGAGAAGGTATCCCGCAAGAATCATTTCTGAAGCTGATTAGGTCAATGGAAACCGTCTTTGTTATTAGGGCGAGGGGAGGGTACACAAAATATTGAAACTTAATTTTAAGGCCAAATAAAAATTTTGTTCATGAAGTTTAGTTGTTATCTTCATTTATTATTTTTCCTTAGTCCTTATGTTTTCCTAACTTCTTCACTCAATCCAGGATAGCTCCTTATATACTGGTGTGATTTAGATGAATTTGGTATCAATTTAAAGTTAACAGTTTGTGCTTTAATATGATATCATTTTTATTACCTATACTTTACTAGTTATTAAGTACTCAAGATCGCACGGAATCAATTCGAAGTAAGTGATTCCATACTTTTGCTCGTGAGTGTAGTTCTTAACGACATTGCTGTTGGAGAAATATAATTATCATTCACATTCCGAGAGTCGATCGTGTAATAAAAATTAATATCTAGTAGCTAAGAAAATTCTAGTCCACGGAAGTGACAGACAGAAGTTAATCGTTTACTGTGGTTATTCTTAATACCTAGTTCTGCTATAAGATTATGAAATAATTGCTCGAGTCAACTGCACGAAAACACGTGATGTTGACAGTTTCCTTGTTGAAAAATAATACATCATCATCATCATATATTTTAATGATGACATACCGTGAATGAAGGTAGAGCTCTTGTACTAGGAAATCGTAAGTTCCTTTAAATCTGTAGTGTAGAACTTGGCAGAAAAAAATATATTGCTGAAAATATATCAATTTTTCCACACCAATGCGTTTTATTTTCCATTCTATGGCGGCATGAAGGTTGTGCAATAAAACTGAACTGTATTTAAATCAATGTTTTATGTAACTATAAATAAATAAGATTCGTCATATCCGTTGGATTAGATTACAGATTATTTGGATTAACTTTGTAATTAACTCCGGATTGTGTATCTAGGTAATTATGTACCTAGTAGTTAATATGTGAACACATACGTGGACATTTTTTTTCTATAACTTCATATCCGCATATTATTCTTGGATCATACATAAGTTTAAACAGTTATCCGAACGAAAGTTACTAAAAATAATGACTTATTAAACGGGACTTTAAAATCCATACTGTATTTAGAAAGAAAGAAATAAGCTGTATCAAAATGGTAAATTATTTGAAAGGTACTGCTGAGATGACGAGCAACCGAGGAGTATGGAAGAAGAAGATATGCTGCGCCGACCCCCAAATGAATTGGGATAATGATGGTGATATAGGTACGGTTAGCTTCACTAAGTATAAATTAGGTAATTATATAATTAAGTACTTACAAAATCTTTTATACGCAACATCCTTTTTATAATTTAAAGAATGTTCAGGAAGCATTAATCAACAGATTTAATCTATAAAAAACTTTCAGATTGTTCGACTAGTAGATATATATATACAATATATATTATATAAATATATATATATTATATCATATTATATAAGGTCCCATTAAAATAGGTGGACAAATTTTAACACAGCGATCAGTAGGTCTAACCAAACATATCTAAACAAAAAAAAAACATTGAATATACAGTTTTTTTTTTACTTAAACTAATAAATTGCCGGCACTCTAGAACAAACTCATCCTCTATGAGTAGGTACTTAAATGCGTTTTTCTTATATATTTTTTTACCATAGTTCTTATTTTGGTGGTCTGAATGATTTCTGAAATTTTGTCCACCTATTTTAATGGGACCTTATATATATATTATATATATATTACTAATAAGGACATCATAAATTGCAAAATAAAACGTCAAATGCATTGCAAGCATTATACGTACTGATAACTGAATGGTTCTATTCGTAAAATAAAGTCTTATCACTTACTGGAATTTTAGTTCCATCGATAAAACTAGCTATTTACTAGTCGATGCAGTAACCATGTAATTTGAATTACGTTGGTAAATATTGACTAAGGCCAAGTAAGAATTTTTCATAAATATCTGATATACAAGTAGGTACAGTGAGAAGGTTAGTAGTTAATTATAAAAGATATAAAAAAAAAAATGCGAGAACTATAATAAATGTTGATTTTCCTTCATTTTTTGGTTTTTCAGAAGCCACGGACCATAATATCGTTAAAGATTAACTCTCAGAAACATTTAAGTAGGCTCACTATTAACATTACTTTAATTGCCTCCTTCTTAGTAACTTATTAAATGCGCACCTAAGTAGATTTCACTGCACATAGAAACCCCAGAGAAACGAGATGACCTCAATTTTCATCATTTTATACTGTAGGAGGCTGCGAAATACCGTGGCGTCATAATAATTGCAAGTTGAAAAAATCGCGTAGCCCATGAATAAGATGAAAGATTTAAAATAAACTTATTTCTATTTATAAATAAACAGGTCGCAGACACGTGTCAATGTGTATTTTTCGTTGTGTGCAATTTTACATAGCGGCGGCGCCGTCGTTGTCGCTCGCGGCGCAAACGCCCGTTGAGTGAGAATGACCAAGAAGTGTGTGTGCGTTGGATTGCGTGTGTGTGTGTGATACCGATACGTGTGCATACATTGCATACGTTTCTGTTCATTGCCTCGAATATTACGAAATGGACGTACTGCATTCTTAGTTTCACGTATTTTGAGAATATTTGAGTTTAAAAAAAGGAAAAAATACAGTACAGTACACTAAAGAGTCGTTCCAAACAAAGCTAAATTGATTAAAGTCCTGTAAACCTAAGTAACAGTAATGTGGTTCTATCAGGATAAATTGGTAATAGATGGTCGATGGTTTGTTGGTAAACTGGGCAGCCCACACAGACGGTTTGAGAGCAATCGGTCGGAAATTGTTCCGGCGTTGGAGCACGCGGTCGCCACGTGGGTCGGCGCGGGCGCAGTCGTACGGTCACGAGCAATAGTAGTAAGCAAACTTTAACCGAGGCAGAATTCACACCCGAGTCACAAATGAGGGCATTATGGGGCCGTAAACTGCTGTAACGTTTTGCAATAGACTTAGACGGACTAATTAGATTTTTTTTGTTAACAGATAGATTTCCAACAAATATAGGACACGTATTTTTTCTTTTTTCACGTAAACAAACAATGAAGACGATACAGTGCTTTGAAAACTCGTATGACGTCATATTCTAAGACATGTATGATGTTTTTTTAGCGATCAGTGACGTCACAAAGTTACAACCCCCCACTCAAATCTTCGACACGTTTTATGTTCGTCAATTTTTATTGATTTGATAAAACAAAAAATACGTAGGTACTTCTTATCCAATATTTTTCGATAATATAACAGACGGATTAATAAGAATCATATTTTTTTAGTAAACATCCCTATACTCTCACAAAGTAATATACCTTAATTGATAGAATTTATCATTTTTATTTTGATGTATGAACTAATAAAAATTACCACGAGTATGAAATACCGCATTGTGAACCTTAAAGGATTAGAGTTCGGTAGAAGTTCGGTTACATCATGAAAAAATTACTTTTAGATAATGATATCACTAATTGTTTAGGTATTTATGCTCGTGAGTATACTCGAGTCAGGGTTGCCTACCTTTTTTTCGCCGGAATCAACATGACAAGCAACTTTATCTGCTCATCTGAATGTAGACCGTTTCTTATTGCCCATTTTAAATTAATGATCGTTTTTTTTTTGTGACTGGAGCGGAATATTTCCATAATAATTATAGCTCTACCTACAATTATTTATAAGGTTTGAGTTAACTTAAGAGCGTATGCTACCTCAGATTAGCAACCCTATTTGTGGTGGTTCAAACTTCGCTTGTAATACTGTTAGAATAAAGTTCTAATCAGCTTGCACTACAAAGCGGTTGTTACGTCTTTCGCTGCGGCCAAATAGTGCGAAATTCGTGGTATTTTGCGATTTACAAAAAAACTATTGATTGGACTAAAAAAGTAAAACACTATGACTTTAGTTTGTTGCTTGTAGAATTATTTGGCAAAAAAATCAGAACGATGACATGTATTTTAGTAAGGTTTTTACTCGTTAAAAGAAATTTTTAGAGGTATCTTCGCGATTTTTTTCTATCGAGCAAAGTTAGTTGTATTATGTTTTCACAACACTATGGCACTAGCATTTATATCCTGAAGAATATCATATATTTTTCTGATGTTGATTACTGCAGTGAATCATAATATACTTTTACGCATTATAAAACTCGCGTTTGAGGTACCATACGCTCTTAATAAACTCATCCGTATAGTATACTTTGAATTTGCTGAACTTTTTAAATGATATTATTACGAGGGCACTGTTAGTTAGCATTTTGTAAATTAAATTCTTGTGGGTGTAAGTGTAACAGTACATCCACTGATACACGCTAGTCACAGTCATAGCCTGATAGAGGACGAGCCTATTGCCATTAATTAATACAAGTATGTATACCTATACTTTTATTTTATTAAAGTTGATATTGTTTTTTTGTACCTACCACAATGTTGTCTTGTTTGACCCTAAGGTTGACTGGTAGAGTATGCCTTTTGGCATTAAGTCCGCCTATGTATATCACTATTGTGCATAAAGTTTAAATACTTAAATTAATTAATTCAGCACAAATCTGCGGAAATTGATGGCACCGTATCATTGCCAACTATGGACACTCGCCATAGTTCTGAACTTATTACTCATCAGCATCGTCCTGCCCGTCCCATGTTACTCGGGGTCGGCTTTACACGTTTTTTTCTTCCATTCTCTTCTGTCAAACGTCACGGTATCATTTACCCCATTTTCTTTCATATCATCCATGATCCATCCCTTGTTTCCTTGGTCTCCCCTCGATCCATTCATCCATCCATCACCTTGCATCGCTCAAGTTTGTCCCGCGTAGCAACCCTAGGCCACAAACGCCTCAACGGATACCCGTTTGCATTTTAATCGTTATTTTACTTGTTTTCCAAAGAAGCTATAATTGTAACATTTTGAGTTACGTAATGTCTATAAATACGTGACAATGTTGGTTAACGCTGATTATATTTTAATAAATTTTCCGTAACTCATTATCGAAACAGTATTACGCATACATACCTACCGTCCTACCCATGTTTTAAAGGGAATATGTCCGTACTAAATATGTTTAGTTTTACTGTGTAAGTAGACGATGATATTAATTGAATCGTTATCCTCATAGATCTAAAGACACGTGTGCACCTTATCATTCACGTGCGGACACGGTTAATACAGGCTGTTTTATTTTTAAACTTGTAAAAACTTCGATATGCCCACAATATCGATAAAGTGATACACATACAAAAGGTTTTCTATCCAACGATACCAAAATAACAGTATTTAGCTAACAACTTACGCACATAAATGAATTTTGATGGATTTTGCCGTAATTATGACGTGTTTCAGAAAGTATTTTTCCCGGAAAATTCATGTTTTTACCGCTAACAAAGCCACAGATGACATAAAGTAAATATCGTAAAGTTTGTCCTTTATAAAGTGCGAATACTTGAATTGAATGGTATGCATTGTAACAACAATTCCTTTTAATTGTAACATAGACGTAGGCACAGCTGTAATAGGATTTCCCTATTTACAACAGTAAATAATGTTTCCATTCTGTGACAAGTCACGGCAATGCGTAGTACCTACGAGAAACTACCAATGACTCTTACATTGATCAATAACATAACTTCGTAGGAAAAGGTACTCCTCGAGAAAACTATCTAACATTCTTAGAACCAACCATCATAATTTGTCGAAGGATTTGTGAAATTTCTAAGATTCTCGCTGTTCAGAACGGTTTGTCTCATTCATCATAATGAATGATGATGATGAACCGTATCCCAATTTATCGAATCGGCGCAGTCCGTTTCTTCCGTACTTACTATTATATTTTTTTAATTGCTTATTAATATTATATTGACTAATCTAGGACTGAAATCATGACACTTCTAATCTGTTTGGTCAGAATATGGCACTGATTGCCGAAGATAACGCATCCGTCAGTGCATAATTTTAATATAATAAGGCTATCAGCGATCACAATAATTAACCTACGATAAACCGGCTTAGAGCCTGAAACTTAGGTCGACTAATATCTAGCCGGACCTAAACGGTATTGGAATCTGGAGCTGTTTGCACACATCGCGGGAAGCCTGTAAAGGGCTATTGACACTCGCTTGCGGCACTTTCAAGTGATTAAGGAAAATGCAGAGCTGTATGTATTGGTTGGGTTATACAGGGTGTTGGGTTAAACGAGGGACATAATTATTGAAGGAGGGTTCAGTATTGGATTCTCGTCCTAAATATGTAAAAAAACCGGCCAAGTGCGAGTCGGACTCGCGCACCGAGGGTTCCGTAAAAAAAATATATTTTGTGATGTAACTAAAAATTTATGGTTTTCGTAATTTTTCCTTTATCTATGCTATAAGACGTTGCTTCGTACCAAATTTCAAGATTCTGAGTTCACGGGAAGCACCCTGTAGGTTTTGATTCCCTTGCAAGTGTCGAAAATTTGCGGCTGTATCTTTTGATTGCGTTGGCTTAGAAGTTTGATTTTTTCACAGCTTCAAGGGACAGTAGACCTGAGTAATTGATATAAATTTCAGCTTCATACCTCCACGCGTTCCTGAGAAAAAGGGTCTTGACAGACGGACGGACGGACGGACAGACGGACAACAAAGTGATCCTATAAGGGTTCCGTTTTTTCCTTTTGAGGTACGGAACCCTAAAAACTATAACCTTCCCTATTCCAAACTAACATACTGTATTATCATTCTAATGGCACCGTACCCGGTTTTGAATAGCACCTAGAAGACTTCAGGATTTAAATTTTTATAGACATGTTGCACCGACACAAAATGTTAAAGGAGATTATCGAATGATTTGGCCTATTTGTGTCGTTTTTACTCGGCTAAAATCTACACGATGACAAATCCCCCTTTTTTTTTTGGTGGGTGGAAAATCATCAAATGATGACAAATCCCCCCATGTACATTTTCAAGTTCCAATTCCAATACTTTGTTGAAAATGAAAATTAATTGGCACACTCTAAAAGGCGTCGCAAGCAAATATCCTTGGTACTTATAAAATAGCATATCTTAACACCTATTGGTTATATTTGTTTAATGTATTAGACAAACACTTTAGGCGAACAGGGAAAACGTGACCAGTCATCTATGTGGTTTACCCGCGTGTTTGACACGCCTAGATTACAACGTTGAACGTAGGCACTATGTGCAAGCTCCCGCAGATGTTATCAGGCTGATAAGCTTGCACCCTCCAGTAAAAAACGACTAACTGAACTTATCGTTATCGTACTAAGTCACGTGTACCTACTTGGTTCGCGGTAAGTAGTAGTATTTTCTTTAGCATGACGCATTATATTGACCACTCGTTCTGAGTGCATTATTACGTGGAAAGTGGTAATAGCCTTCTTTATATTTTTCTACATTTTCTGCGCTAGTTAGAGAAAATATTGCATAGGTACATCGGAAACTTGAGTCTCGTCATCGTTTTGTTTACATAAATAGTAGGTTACCTACTTCTGAAATATTATAAGAGTAGTTCTAATGAATCCGTTAATTAATTAGGTTTTACAAACACTTTTACACACCATAATTTACGTTACGATTCGAAGAATCACTAAGTACATAAATCTGTACTCATATAGGTAATGCTCTAGTTAAAGAGTAAACAGATTTTAGACTTAGGTAAGATAATAGCCGGCTACGGGCTAACTAACAGTTTTAAAACCATTTTCTCAGCAAAAAGATTAGCAAGCATCTTAAACAGCAAACAATCGCGAGAACAAGCGACTACCGAACCACCAAACCATTCTTAGAATTAAAACTATTTGTTCTTCTCTCCAAGCTATTCACTACTCCAATCTCAAAAGGTAAGTTTTCTTAGTAAAATATAAGTCCATTGAGTGCAGTAATTTCTGAACAATACAATGCCTGAATACGTGATTTTAATGGGCAGTGTTTCTCACAATATGGACGGTATTTATAAACCATGCTCGAGGAGTGCAAGACACACGCAGTATAACTGGCTGTAACCGGTTCACGGTGATATCACATTATTATGTGATTCACGTTGACCACGGTATCCTTTGAATTTTGACATGATCTTAGGGTTACCTAGAGGTTAGGTTACTTAAAAGTACAGACAAAAAGAAAATTACATTAGCAAAAAATGGGCAAAGGTCGTATACTTTCGTTAAAAAAATTGCAGAAGAATGAATTGACTGACTGAAAAAACGTCCCTTTATTTCAAAAAGTATGTAGTAACTGGTTGGTAAAAATCTCGTATCGGTACGGCAAGATAAATCCAGTTGATTAATTCAAATGAGCTGAATGAGGCTTCAAATGAAAACTGAATACCTAGGTACTTACTTAGTACTTTGTGCTATTAAAGTGTCATTGTGAAATACATAATTTGAGTTAATTCAGTTTTGTTTGTAAAATAATATTTGAGTTCTTTTCATGAATGTAGGTTTATACACAGTAGGTATTTACTTTTTAGGTATGTGTCAAATATTTTATTTCATTATCCGTCAGTCCGTCACCTTTTATCAGAAATACATCAACTTCAACAATCGATTCAGATCAGATATTTCAGTCTAATCTCAATTCCTAAAAATTACTTTCCTCATCTTTCGGAATTTTTAGAAACGCTATCCTTTCATCGATCAAAATAATGATTCAACAAAGTCTCCAAAACCAGTTTTAGTAAGTATCCGTTATCGCAATATCCAAAACAATCTTGAAAGTGATTTCCGCGGTACATCACTATCTTATCGATAGTATTTCACGCATCTAAAGATAAGTATCGATATCAAAGAATATTATCTGTACAGTCGTGGTACAGTCTATACGAAGATGCGTCACTATGTTAATTTATTGGTGACGTATAATAAACAACAATAAACCTTTACACTGATAGTAATATTTAACGGACACGATATCATAATCAGATAAAGTGTACATTTAAATATGGCTAAATGTATGATATAGAATAACATGATATAATAAACGAAGTCATCTATTATTACAGGATTAACCCTATCCACGCGTTTGTATATGATCATCATCATCACGCATGATTATCTATGACTCATGCGTGATGAACTGATGATCATGGACATCCAACTATGTAGGTATGTCTTCAGTTTCAGCTCTTGATGAATAATGACCATTGCGCAAATGTCGCAATCCATGACGTCAAAAATAAACTCTGTGTCAAGTTGACAGATGTCAAATTATGATGCTAGAGCAGGAACTTGGATTTATATAGATATCGATAAATATGACTAGGGTCAAAATAGTTCAAAAATAGGGAAGGTACGTGTCCAAAATATTTGAAACCATAAGCTAATACTGTTATTAGCTTATATAGCTAGTAATACCAGTGAAGTCTTGTTGAAAAGAAAATTGTCGGGGAAAACCTTGCTTAGGTTATCATACAGACCTACACAACTACGTACTGGTCGGACAAAAATTTGAGTCATCGATTCGATAAGAAGAAGAAGAAGATTAGGTAAGAGTACATCTCATGGTAATTGCTCTTAATAAATTATATTAGCTCTCTATTATAATTTATTAAGAGCAACACGTGGAACAGTTAAATATTAATTGGGCGTTACTAAGATAGAAATAAGGCGACATTAGCTGCCCGCGACCTTGAGCGCGCGTTTAACTCATCGCCTAAACAAATAAGGTTGAAAATGGCGATGCGTTTGATGCTCGTGACTGCCAAAATGAACGATAGTTCGCAGATTTAATTTATTAAAAAAAAAAATACGCTGTAATGTCAAAATATTTTTACATATGTCTTTAGTTGGTTAAATTTCCTTTCTGATAGTAAAAAAAAAAATAACAGTTGTCACTCAAAATATTGAGCATTTCGAGACGAAAAAGTTTTTTCGTGTGATTTTTTTGTGATTTTGTGATTTTTTTTTTTCGAGGTTCTTGATTACTTTTAGAAAATATTTTTGCATAAGTCTTTAACCTATACATTTGACTATACACTGTATTTTTTTTGGAATTGTAATAAGTAGCAATACGGCTAACTCTGCGACGAAAAACAGGTCTTTAAAATATACTTTAATACTTTGTCCTCTGCCAGTCACTCATAAGTACTCATAACATACTGTATATTATATATCTAGCTGTGTGGGAAGGTGCAACGACGACGCTCAAATCTATTGAGGTTGCCCATCGTACAATAAAGTTTTATTTAGGAGTACATAATATTCAAAGGACTTGTCAAATGCAAGCATACTATACATACAAGAATCATATAGTATATTGTTATGTTACTCGAGGGGATTGGCTGGCGCTGTAAGCCGAAATACAGGTTCTTCTTAGGTCGGTTACAGATGCTAAAACTTTTGTGTACAACTACAGATGTTCTGAGCATTTGATTTGTATTTTATTTATGTACTTTTGTAAAAGAAATAAAAATATTATTAAAAACTAACTGGAGGCAGAAATCCAGAGGGCACGCCACGATAGTGGCGGTAAGTCCCCTCTTTGAGGAGTGGCTAGAGAGGAGCCACGGCGCCCTCACCTTCCGTCTGACGCAGGTCCTCACCGGACACGGATGTTTCGGGAGGTACCTGCACCGAATCAGGCGGGAGGAAACGCCCGGATGCTTCCACTGCGAGGATCGACCGGAGGACACGGTGGAGCACACTGTGGAGGTGTGCCCTGCTTGGGCGGAGCCCCGCCGTGTTCTCGTAGCGGCGATCGGCGGCGGTGACCTCTCGCGTCCGGCCCTGGTGCAAGCCATGGTCCGGGGCGAGGAGGAATGGGACGCCGTCGCCTCCTTCTGCGAAGCAGTGATGCTAGCGAAGGAGGTGGCGGAACGAGAGAGGGAGCGATCCTCTCAACGTCCCAGCCGCCGCGGAAGGCGCGGAAGGCGCTCCGGGCGTCGGGGGCCACGTGATGGCTTCCGGCCACCGTAGACGCGGGCCTGTGGACGGTGAGTAATGGGCTAGCTCGCCGTCCGGCCGTCGTCATGACGGCAACAGACCGTGTCGGCGGCGCGTTCGTGTTCCACGCGCGCCTCAAAGAGGTGTCAGCAAGGAGGGGCCCGCAAGGGCCGACGCCCGTCGGGGCCGCGGTATTATGTACTAGATTACGTGGCCTCGGCGCAAGGGCAAAGAAGGAACATGGGTTCGGTTTTTAGTCAGTAGAAGTCTGACACTCCCCTTCGCTCTGCCCAAGAGCGGGGGGGGTCATTCGATGATTTTCCACCCACCAAAAAAAAAAAAAAAAAAAAAAAAAAAGGCAGAAATCCAGGCGCTAAGAGGTAATCAATGGTATTCAGCTGCGTTGGTAGACTGTAGGTTTAAACATAATTAAGATGACCTACGACTTACATTAAGTATAAGTATAGAAAGCCACAAAATGTGATTTCGCGAATTTCATGATAAACCGCCATTCGTCTGTAATGCCAATAAAGCGTGGTTTACCGCACCCACTGACACACGATATGTAGGAGTGCCCTTATTTACTTTGCTATCGAAATAATTAATAAAGCCGTGGAAAATGCCTATCTAATAATAAGAGGATCGAACTAGGACAATATTATGTTTATTATTTTCAGAAACGGTGGTCAATAACGTAAGTATGATAACTTGATTGGTGTATTATATTGTACCTATTAGGTACAAAGTAAGGAGGAAAGGGGTACCTACACCTCTGCATAACCCTTCTGGGATTACAGGCTTCATGTTATGTTATGTGTTTTACAAAGGCACGTGATATAATTATGTACACATGGCTACACATCAAGCTATACAAAACCAGTATAATCTGATCGTTCATTGTGTGAAAAGATGTAGTAAAGTGAGGCCAAGATTAACTGGTTTTGTATAGCTTGATGTGTAGCCGTGTGTACTTAAGCAAAACCACACAAAACCATCGTAATTTCATAATTTCAAGAATTCAAACTGTGCCAAAAAACCTACATAAAAGCTATTTATTTTTGTCAAATCTAAAAAACTACAAGTGCAATGAACTCTGATTAAATCAAGGAATAGGCAAAGCTGCGGCCGATATTATGGCTAACTCATTTGATCACAAAATCTAGATTCGTTTCCTGCTAAAATGGATTTTAGCAGGTGGCATTCTGTGGTTTCTGCCTAACCCCATGGGACAAAGGCGGTGAGCTTATACTGTATGCAGTCTGAGAGCAGATGTTCACCATCATGCTGTCTGAGTAAATTTAAAAACAAACAAGTTATACCTAAATTCAAGCCTTTTTCCCCTGGGGGTAGGTAGGTAGAAATCACAAAACGTCACCTGCTACGATCCTTACATTCTACTTTACCTCCTCCACGTTTTTCTTTGGCCTTCCTCTCCCTCTCCAAATTTTCCATCCATCAATATTTTATGAGTAGGTAATACTTTAATTTTATTTATATCCATTAACAAATTAATTTTAATGATTTATAAATCATTAAAGTTAATTTTTGGTATTGAACCACAGTCTCAAAACTCAAAAATGTAACAAATTACCTCTGATAATACATCAATAATGAGGGGATCGGACAAAAAAAAACTAATTAGTTCGTCAGATAGATTTTCAAAAATTATTGGACACGTATTTTTTCTTTTTTCACGTAAACTTAAAATGAAGACGATACAGTGCTTCGAAAACTCGTGTGACGTCATATGATAATACATTTTGACGACACAAGTGACGTTTCAAGCCCCACTCTAAGATCTTTGACGTGTTTTATCTTCGTAATTTTTTATTGATTTGATAAAACAAAAAACACGTATTCAATATTTTTCGATAATCTAACTTACGGACTAAACAGAATCATATTATTTTGACCCAGTCCGATCCCCTATTGTATTACTTAGGTAACGCATTACGCAGGACCATTTTTGTTTTTTTAACGCAGATCATTTGATGGCATTAAAGCCAATAAACAGAATCATATTATTTTGACCCAGTCCGATCCCCTATTGTATTACTTAGGTAACGCATTACGCAGGACCATTTTTGTTTTTTTAACGCAGATCATTTGATGGCATTAAAGCCAATTCAGAGGCCCAAGGCGCCGTAAAAATCTCTCCGTAATCTGTTTAAGTCGCGAGTATAACAGGCTTCTACTGGGTAAGCTCGTTCCATCGTCGACATCATCTCTGCCCTTAGGGCAAGATTGAAGTCAAGAGCTAGCCCATTTATAATAATAAAAAAAAAAGTCTGACCCCAGGTTAGGTAGTGTACTATTACAGTAGGTACTACGCACACGATTAAGAAGAAGCGGACCTAAATGTACATTTAGTGGTCCAGCCAAGTTCATGACGTTTATTAATCAAACTGTTTTTTTTTAAACTTTGCCCGACACTAGGAATTTCTCCTGTGTCGTGGGTGCGTTCACAAACACTTAAACTCACATACACAAATACCCAGACCCGAAACAACTATCTATATGCCATACAAATAATTTTTCCGTGCGGGGATCGAACCCGCACGCAGTCCGACCGCTCAGCCAATGCACCAACCGTGCCGTCCAACGTCCGTGTTTGGACCTAACCGCATTTTTCTTTTGAAACAAAGGGGGGAATGCAAGCGTTAGTAGCAAGCCGTGGTGCCAAGGACGGCCTTATCTTATCGGAGCATGGTGAGTGCTCATGAGCTCATGGTAATCGATGGCGTCGTAAACGCTCCGATTTTTATACGAATTACAACATTTACAACTATGTGGTAGGAATTAACCGTATTTAACAGTTTTGGAAACAACTCTATAATATTTACTGACAAAAAAAATATATTACAAAAACAAAAAACCCGATTGCTTAAAAACAAAACTCAAAAGAATAAAATAAGCCTCAGAATTTAAAAGCAGAATAGAAGGATCAACAGTCGGGACCCATTCATTTTTGTGACTTATCAAGGAGCTCCCCGTAAAATTTAAATGGGTCCCGACTGTTGATCCTTCTATTCTGCTTTTAAATTCTGAGGCTTATTTTATTCTTTTTTTTTTTTTCATTTTGACAATATGGCGACTAGTTGTTACTATATTGAGTATTGTTTACTGTAATGTTTTTAGTGACACTCGCGAGGTCAAGACGAATCGATTGACGTACGGATCATCAAAATCGGTCAAGGCGTTTGGCCTCTACAGTGCCACATAGGAACATACATACATACATAGACTGATAAACACATAACCCTTCTTTGCTTTGCGCAGTCGGGTAAAAAGAGTACAATTTGTTGGTATAAAAGACTATTCGAAATCAAATACCCTTTCACAGGTAGTATCAACTGTAACTAAATATTATAGCTATTTGTTTATTTAAAGTACATAGTTACTTTAAAAACTAGCGTAAGATGTAGCGGAGAAAAACGATGTAATAATACGGGTTTTAAAACATCGTTTTTCTCCGTTTATTACGAAGTAATTAATGTTTGAAACCACCAAGCATGAATGTTCACAATTCTAGAATACTTCAAAGTAACTTTGAATGTTTGAAACATTATTCAAGTTTTATAAATTAGCAAAGCAAAAGGTTTTCTCATTTTAATTAATATTGCAATATTAAAAGTTGCAGGTTATTTTATGCATGTTATGTTTATAGGCTCAGCATGACTTAGGAAAATTTGTAAATTAATAAACTTTAATATAAAAGTACAAACGTGTGTAAGGATGTACACACGGCTACACATCAAGCTATACATTTCCAGTTTACGCTGATCTCGCACTGTACGGAAATCCTATACAATGCGAGACCAGTTTATACTGGAAATGTATAGCTTGATGTGTAGCCGTGTGTACTATTAAGTAAGGTCATCTCTGCTGCCCCTTCAGGGATTACAAGCTTTTTGTTATTTATAAATGGACATAAATAAGCACTTAAACGATTGAAAACCATTAAAACGGGCGTGGTTAAACTATAGAAATAGGATTCTAGGTAGGTACATGTGAGTTTTATCCTCATTCGTTTACTATTTACGTAAAGGAGTAACTATAACTGTGACTATTTATTTATAGATTATAACTATTATAAATGGGAAAGTCTGTGAGTATGTAATTATATGTTTTTTAGCACGCAACAACTACTGAACGAATTTTAATGAAATTCTCCAGGTGTTCCTATTTTCCTAACACATAAAATACTTTTGTCCGGTATTATGATCTGGCGTGACGATTTAGACGGATGACTTGACGGATTGATCGGAGAAGGCAAATTGTAAAGATAAAATTTGAAAGCCTGGCTGACATAACAAAACTAAGTTAAACTTAGTTTCTGCCGGACCATTAACAAACAAGAGAGTGAGAGTTACCTACAGATGTGACTCTCGTATGGTTCGAGCGGGACAATATCCACGCTCTGCCATCATGTCACTGTCAGAATCGCCTTCCTATAAGATTCGAAGATTCGTCCTTGCTGTAAGATTACTGCTGAGTTACAGATTTTAGATGTAATAACTGCAAATGGACGGACAGACGACAAACTGACCCGTTGGTGTAGTGGTCGCAAGCGCGATTGCTGTGCGTGAGGGCCTGGGTTCAATTCGTAATTGGGTTTTTTCATCACGAAGTTTTCAGCAGCCAACGGAGTCTGGATTTGTGCTCAGTTGATTGCAATAGGCTCGCCCCCTATTACAAGTGACTAGAACAGAAATCGGGGTGCACTAATGGGTGGCTCTGCCTAACCCTTCAGGGATTGCAGGTATGATGTTATGTAATAAATCAAAGGCCACACAAACAAGGCATTGCGTGGTCTAGGATGAATCTACATATTTCTCTATAACATATTTCGCAAAGTGGGGTATTATTGGTTCCTCCAACACAGAGTGCGAGTGCGGCGCTCCGGACCAAACAATGCCCCACCTGCTGGAGTGTCCTAAATATCCTCATACATGCACCCTTGACGACCTGAAAAGATGTCGCTGCAATAAGCATGGCTACCTACTGGGCCCAAACCAACGTATAAAGTAGAATCGATACGAAAAGAAGAAGAACATAATATTTCGTAATACTGGTCCTTCAATCTAAATAGGGCAATGGAATCGAACCAACATAATATTATTATAATGTATCACTAACAATAGTCTGCCACATAGCCATTAACTTTATAGGTCAAGGAAAACTACTGGGATTGGCAAATGAATACATGTAGATGTAATTCCCTCAATTTTGTTGGAATTACCAGGTCCACTAGTTCAGTGGTCCAGTGCCAATTGCCTTTGACATACTGACGCCCGAATACTCAAACGTCACTCAATTTTAAGTTGCACTTAAATCTCGTGCTGTCTTTGTTACTTTAACGCAGAGTGACAGAGATAGCACGAGTTTTGAGGGCTACTTATAATTGAGTGACGTTCGAGTATTCGGGCGTGAGCCTTTAAAGTTCGAAACCCAGTAGGTCATTTATCTACTTTTACATTTAATAAGCAGCGGTGGCCCAGTGGTGTCGGCCCCGACTTACGAACAGTAGGTCGTGGGTTCGAACCCAGGCAAGCGCATTACTTTGTGTAATTTATTTCATCACCGCTGCTCTCAAAACGGTGAAGGAAAACATCGTGAGGAAACCGGCATGTCTTAGAAACAAAAAATTCGAAGACATGTGACATCTGCCAATCCGCACTGGGCCCGCGTGATGGATTACAGCATTTACAGCCCATCCCTCTCCTAGAGAGGAGGCCTGAGTCCCTGCAGTGGGAACATTATAGGCTGATGATGATGATGATGACATTTAATCACCACTGCCTATAAAGCTCTGTGTGCACACTGTGCACATTTCGCCAGTTATGTATGAGTTCTATGTAATAGGGGCGAGCCTATTGCCACCAACCGCGCACAAATCTAGAATCCGTGGCTGCTACTGAGAAACTCGCGATGGAGTAACCCAACAACAATTTGCTCGGCCAGTCGCAATGGCGACCACTAACCAATCAGACAATCAGCTGTTTTAGTTTCCTAATTAGGGAATGCTATCTCGAGATTAGTCTGCTGGGATCTTTATTGATCATTCAAGATCTCGCAAGAATTTCGAGATCTTGCAAGATTTCGAGATCTCGCAAGATATCGAGATCTCGCAAGAATTTCGATATCTCGCAAGATTTCGAGATCTCGCAAGAATTTCGAGATCTCGCAAGAATTTCGAGATCTTGCAAGATTTCGAGATCTCGCAAGATGTCGAAATTTCAGGAATCTGCGAGAGACATTGGATTTCCGATTCACAATTCTGAGTCCTAGCCGTCGGAAAACAGGTTAATTAAACAAACAGTAGGCTTGAATAAATGGCAGTTTTTCCTTTTCATTGTGCAATCCTTAATTACCGTTGACTCGTTATGTAACGAGAGTATACAGCCAGCTGCGATACAAGTTCTCGGCACTTACGAGTTACGACTAGTTCTCGGAGAGAGGAAATGGATGACGCTGCCGAAAAATTGTCCATAAAATTTAAAAATGTTTGTGTTTGATGTTGTTGTTCTTGATGTACTTAATTCAATAGTAAGACGCATCACGCAGTCCTTTTATCTTCAAAAATAAAATTATGTTTTCGTTTAATGTTTGTAACTTTGTATTATTGTAATTTTATACGTTTTATATAATGTAGATAGAACTTTACTCTATTTTTCCTAAGTTATTAATTTTATTAATTTTTCTATTTAATTTTTGTTGGTTTATTTATCAATTTTAAACGATTTTGATTATTTCTATTTTGTTATTATTATACAATTTCTAATTTTTGGGTTATTTTGTTTCAATAATGCCAAATAAACCAATATATTTTTTATTTCTTCAGTTAAGATGAAAATATTAATCTATTCCTATTTTTAGATTGCTAATAGGAAATACATAGCTCTTATCAACCAATGTTTTAACGACAAACGTGGGTATTTGTAATTAAAGTAGGTAATTGTTTCTGTTAATAAAATGCATTATGATTAACGGGTAGTAAACCTCCGTGATTAAAATGCTAACGTCCTCCATAACATACATTATGAACTTTAGTTGTAGTTACTTTTCAAAAATTAAATTTTTGAAAAAAAAATCAGGAAATACTACGAATTTAAAAAAATCGTAGAATTTCCTGATTTTTTTCTTAATCACCAGGATTAAAAAAAAAAACAAGCTACTAGCTAGACCCAGTGGTTTAGGCTTCACAATGCTATACTTACTTGCATTGAATTGAACTATGTGATCGGCATAAAGTCCCACTAGTTGTAGCTAGTGCACTGTATGAATCGAATTGCTAGTTAGTAAGTTGTACCCGTAATACCTACATAACTATTATCAATGCGTTGAATATGTGTTTATCAAAGTCTGCAGACGGTCTGATCCTCCGACCGCGTGCCCTCCAGCCAGCCTGCTCTAACTCGACTCGCGATTGCACCCGCGCCCGTCGCGTGGCCCACAATCCGGTTATACTCTTCACTTTTTTGCTGTTTAGAAAAAAAAACGTAACTTCTGCTTTTATCTTATGTTGTTTGGCATTTATAGGCCTATACAAGTTAAGACAAAGTAGGCAAAAAAATTCAGAAAAAAGGTTCAGATTTGAACAAGTTCTGGACGAAACGACAATTTTGATTATATATACAATTTTTATCAATTATTGCATTTTATTTCCATGTGTCATATTCATATAGAATTGCTAACCTCGTAACCTCGACTGTTAGCATCCAACAAGCGACCTCATTAGAATTTTAAGTGCAGTTAAAACAATGGTATGTGAAAGTCGTTCAGGTAATCCGCAACTACACAGCCAGCCACCCACATACACAGACCCACGTCTAGAATTTATGATGTGCAACTTTAAATCATTTGTTTGGCACTTTAACAACACTCTAGAGACTTCGATAACGGTATTGCAAATGTGTCCAACACTTGAAGCACGTCTTTCGTCATGTGTTTATGGCTAAACATTCTTCTAGCTGCAGCGTTAAGTTGTCAGCAGAGCATGATGCCAGATAATTTAAATTGTTATAACTCTAATAAAAATGTTAAATGTTTTATTTTAGTTCTAGCACACAGACCTACAAAACGACAAGTTATTAAAACGAATATTTTTTTATATTTTTAGTAAAAATGGTGGACACAAAAAGTTTTGTTTGAAGATAAATCTCGCAGTTTTTTTTCAGACAATAAGGTCACTGCAACTTGAGATCGCAACGCAACCCACTGTGCGCGCAGACATACATAACAACGGAGAAACAACAAGACACACAGTAACTAGGTACACCAAAATGTAAACCTGAATTGACCTTTGGACCGTAACGCGAATCTACACCGTACCTCTTTCATGCAGAGTTCTGTTTTGCCTGTGCAGCAATGTCTAAGGCATTGAGAATTATCTCTCTCGGGATCAACCTTTGCAGTTTCGCTTTGAAGAGTCTTTATTTTGTGCAACTCAAAATTATTTGCTGATGCTTTTTTAACAACTGAGATTGTGTAATTTTCTTCTTTATTTGTTTTGTTGGACCAAACAATGGGTGAAAACAATCGATCGAATCGATGAAATCTCGACTTACTAGAAATAATGTAGAGACAATCAACGTGACTAATACAAAGTGATGACACAAACCCTGATCTGATCGTCGAAGATAATTTATCGAAGTGTAACAGTAAGTTAGAGCTACCTCAAAGTAACACAAAAGCACCGGATTGCTTGGTTGAGCGAGCGTTTTTACCGCAGTGCAAAACGCGGGCTGAGGCGCGTAACGTTATCGAATGCCACGCTTCCATCTTTCTGTTAGTAGACGTCGCTCCTTGCTTACAAATGACCTTGATTTATGCTCTAAGATTTCTTTTATTTTACTATAATTCACTCTTCAGTAGTTTTCCCAAAACCATTCACAATTTTATAACAGCATGCTCACAAAAAATAAACAGGTTTCCAACAATTTATCAATGATCCTTTATGTCGATTTGAATGGCGCGGACAACAAGCTGGAGCGGTTTGTTGTATGGAAATATAAAATCTTTTGATTCCATCGAAGGGGAGAGCGCCTCGAGAACGGTATTTGGGTACTTGCGTTGCGAGCGAGCCGTGCGGGGTGGGGCAGGTGTCGGCGACGGCGGGGCGAGGAGACGACGAATACGGTTCTAGAAATTTCCATTGCCTTGCCCAAGCGCCGCTGTTACAGCGTGCACGCATACCTACACATTAAACGAAGCGAAAAGGCTAGAGAGAGACGCATGATCACCGCCTCTCTTCGCGAACTACACGCGTTTAATTTCAAGATAATCGAAACTGACTTATGGTTTTCTCTGACTGCGTTCACGATAAAGTTTTATGAGGCTAACTCGTGAAATTATTGCCGTTTTATTTAGCATGATAAACAGAATTTAAAGGTGACCTGAGGACGCGGTGTACAAAAACAATGTTTTAAAATTGATCGCGAGTTCCTCACTCATGCTCATAATATGGGTATTGAATATAAACGATTCTGTATCGTTGTCAAGTGAATTAAATAGCGAGGCGCAGCAGTCCGCGGTCGCGACCGCCTCCTCTACACTCATGGCACCAATTTGGAGGCCGCAACGCGCCGCAGTGTAGGCGCTAGGCGCACGGCCGCACGCGCAACTTTCGGCTCCACGCTTCAGTAATACAGAGGCCAGCCTTGCCGGGGTTATTCGCTATAGACTTAGGGTATGCGTACCGTCTGAAACTAAATTGAACTCTAACAGAAAGCGCTAGGTTTGGTTTCACTTTGAACCGTCTAAGAACGTCTACAAACTTGACTATATCCATCCTTGTCTAAAGGCATCCCGTTTTTGGTTATTTTCCATTGGACGGAAATGGAGATGGGCACCGCGAGCGTTTCTATTTCTAGATTAATCTTTACGTGTTAGCGGTTATTGATGGCAAAAAATATTTGGATGTATTTCTAACGTAAGCATTTTGTAAAACAATAAAGTACCATAAATATGGCTAGGAATGTGTTGCATGAAAATGAGTTCTAATATTTTAACACTTCCACAGTGAACAAGGAAATCTATTGTTAAGGGAAAATGGGTTATTCGAAGCAAAAAATGTGTCAGTTATTCATGCTACATGTAATACAGGTTTTCCTATAACGCATTGTCGTGCGAGGATCGCGCCGGACAAGCGCTTGCACAAATCGGTTAGTGTCTGCTTGCAACCGATTGAGTAGACAATACCCAATGAACACCTGATACTGTTGACGAATGAAGACATGAGAATTGTTATAACATTTATATCAAGTGGTAACTATATTATGCGATTGGAACCCAACGCAAATAAAACAGTCATTGCCAAACAAATTCCCGTTAGGAACCTCAGCCATCTAAACCGTCCAATTAAGTCGTTAAATAAGAACATTATATTTTATTAACAAGTTCAGAAAACAATGCAAAATATTGATTGCTGGTACTTTAGACGCGGGTAGAAAAACGGCAATGACATTTTTAACGAAGAGAATAGAAACTAAAAGCGCTTTGTTTTCATAACAAAGAACCACTTACAACATTTTTTGCTACAACATAGAGCCAAAGTGTAAAAGAAATTGTAAACCTATTTAATAAAAAGTTAAGTGAGAAGGAGACCAATTAAATAACACGGTGTTATGTAGTAATCTAAGGAGCGGATAGCATTACAGACTAAACGGATTCAATAACTCAACGGAAGAGGGATGAGGTAACGTTCCAAGTGCACTAATCTAATAATGTCTGCTAGGCACAATATACTAACTGACAGTGCAGTCTGCCAAGTCAAGTTTTCAGTACAACTTGACTAAAACCCCATTTGAAAAATAAAACTAATACCTACCAGACAGAGAGAGAGAACATTCCGCATTTCAAGATATCCCCAACCAATAAGAAATACCGACTGAAATCTAAATGTGAATATTTACTTCAAACACACGATTACGGCCCCAAGACGATACAGCTACTGGCCATTATGAAGCTGGATTTTAAAAACCGTCGCCAGGTTTTTGGGCTGTAGTTGTTAAAGAATGATTATTATCAACACGTGAACTAGTAGGTACCAAATTTAGAAGATGATCAATCAACGCTCTTTACATAAATAGACTGGGTTTTCAACACAAGATTTTCCACCTTTACTTAACAAATGATTAGTCATCCCTGGCTGTATAAAAGCCCCCAGTTTTTATTATTTAGTGTTTACTCCTTGGGTTGATAGACAGACCCTAATGCAACAAACAGCCCCTTCGCAAATAATTTATGCATAGGCATATAATTTGAACTGTCCCCTTTTAAACTAGGGGTACTGTCTGTTACTAACTTAGTAACTCTTTTAACGTAAATAAAATATGGTTTTTTTATTACCTTTTATAAGCCTAAAGCGATTTTATTTGTATTACTCATATTGCGCAGTTAATGGGTTAATTATTTTCAGCACCAGGAAAATTATGGTATTTTTGGCTTCGTTCGGTGTCGCGTTATAATATGAAGCAGTTAATATAATTGAGTAAGCCGGTAGTTAATACTCATCTTGCAAATATGCCATCCATCATCCCAGAAACAACGCATCATGACCGTGACAAACTGCAAATGAGTATGTTTAATGTTCATATTGCCACGAAATTGAAATATTCCTATCAACTTATATTCGCAAGCTATTTGTCCGTGGTAAAGCTAAAACTCTCTTCAAATATTAACAGTGGTGGTCATGATTTCAGGAAAATTAATTAAACCGTAGCCCGCTCATCTGCATCAAATCTGCTTTTATTCCTGTCCATAATAATATTTGTTTACTGGAAAACGGAATTATTTAGCTATTGGAATGGAACATACGGATGTTAAAACCGAGCATGATGAAGCTCGTATTTGTGTAACGAATGATGACAGAACCAACTGGGGTCAACCATAATGCGCAGGTAAAAACGCCTTGCAAGAGATAATAAATGGCGCAAATGAATTCAGTCTACAGCGACAAACTGTTCAGTAATGTATTCTTCTATTTTGCATACAAAAAATTAACGCTGACAAGATGTCGTCATGAGCCGTGACGTACGATTTAGTTGAAGTGGCTCTATTAAACGTGCCTTATGAATATTTTTAATTGAATGCAACTCTGCAATTTTCTACCATCGTCATTTGCTTAACTAGCTGTATATTGATATGTGCCTATTCGTCAACTGTACTAGTTATTTCTGCTTTCCCAAGTTCCACTACTAGATCATTTTCTGCCTTTTCAAGCAAAAGTTTCGATTCAATAATCACGTTCTTGTAATCACGTGTTCTGTGTGTATGTGAGTGTAATGTCGATGTAAAGTTAGGTGCCATATCACGATTTTACAAATGAAGCGTGTAGCGTGTAGTACGGAATTAGACATTTTGATATGTTAATTTTTGGTCAATAGTCGAAGTAGCTATATCATCTGTCTTGCCTTTTCAACAACGTTGTGGTCAGCTTCCATAACAGTTGCCCGAATACCAGTATTTTAGATTATGCGATAGTGACCGCCTATTTGACTTTTGCAAACGACTTTTCCTGGGTAACATTGATTGTCAGACTTTCTGTCCGTTGACCAAAATATCTATTCATGACAGCTGGCCAATGGCTTAACGTGCTGTGAGATACACCAACAGCCATTCATCCAGGATTGACTGCGAGGGCGACAGCGTTTAAGATATATGGTTAAAAATATAATTCATTTCGACTGTAAACTTTGGAGTTTTCAAACTAGCTTAATATAGTACATATATTTTGTATTTATCATCCTATTTCTGACTCTCGTTTTAGTAAGTTATTACTTCAGATTCAAAAGATGTTCATAATTTCTTATCATCTTTAGAAACCTTGTACGTTGGTTGCTGTACAAGTCTGTTTACTCTGTGTGGTTAATGTATTTTAGGCAAACCTACGTCTATTTTTGTGAAAGTTTTGATATAAAAACAAATCAGGGCCTCAGGCGCAGTTTTTACCACCGAAGCGTTTTTTGGCTCCTTCGTGTTTTTATTTACCTACTTTCACATCATATAAATCATACTTTGTACACACGGCTCAGTGTTGCCAACTGCACCGTAATTACGGTAATTACACGGTAACCAGCATAGATCTACCACCTACCGTAGGATTTTAAATACGGTAGCAAAATACACCGTAATACTCAATGAAGATCGTATACTTTTTATCTTGCAGTTTTAGGTGATTATCTATTAACTAAAATAGTTTTAGCGAGTTTGAATGTTTATTTTCGTTACGTTAGGGTATTTTCCTTTTATTCTACCGACAACACTGTTTTATGCGTCGGGAAATCCCCCAATAGTGCGGTACCAGCTTGGAGATATTACGCGACGAATTCGGTGGTGTTGTATGTATTTGAATTTCGATGAATAAGTACTTGGAACTTTTTAATTTGCGTAGTATATTTGTATCTTGATCGACTGACATTTGATTCTTACTAACATTACGTATGAGTTTCTTGTGTTGTGTTGAGTGTGATCTGAGTTCAAAAAAAATGGAGAGTGATAGCGACAGCGCCACTGATCGAGAAGATAGCCTAACACGAGTACCGGCTAAGAGAAAGCGATACATATATACCTATTACAACCACAGACTTACTCTTTATAAGTTTATATGTCTGTGATTACAACATAATTTCGGAAAATCTACCGTATTTTTAGAAGAAATCTACCATCCGCTAGATTTCAGACTTGCAACGTAATTTCGGAAAATCTACCGTAATTTTAGAAGAAATCTACCATCCGCTAGATTTCAGACTTGGCAACACTGACACGGCTACACATCAAGCTATACAAAACCAGTTAATCTTGGCCTCACTTTACTAGATCTTTTCGCACAATGAACGATCAGATTATACTGGTTTTGTATAGCTTGATGTGTAGCCGTGTGTACGTATGAACAAAATGAGTCCTTCATTTTACTTTAATAAAAGTAATGACGATAGATATTGAATGCATAGAAAATATATACTAACTATTTCTACTAAAATAACAATCATTAAAGCTTAGCCACTAAAATAATTGCTTGCTCTCATGTTTCAAGTTTCAATAACCTAAAAGAAACTGATATTTCACAAACCACGTGAAGTAGCTTCGTAACGAGGTACCTAACAACGTGAGCAAAAAATATTTAAAGTTACGTCAGACGTTAGGACCGTGAACCACAGAGGATCGTAGTAGTACCTAAGAAATATTAGCCGCATGTTACGGCCGAAGGTTAAGCTACGCTGGTCGCGGTCAGTAGGTGGATGGGTGACCATGAATTACATACCGCCACATCCCCGTGTCGCATTTAAAGCATATTTAACCGTTGATTCAGACTATATTAAGTGCACTTTTATGGCGGGTAGATAGATATGTACCCATGTCCTGTAAGTCTGACCATCAGTGTTACTGGCAGGTAAGACTTTACTAAGGGTGTCTAAGACAAGCATAATTAGGTAAGACAAATATATTCAGCTGCAGATTAGACTGGAACCCAACTTAAACATAACTACTACGTTGAACCAGTCAAAATCATAACCCTCCTTTGGCTTTGCCGTAGTCGGGTAAAAAAAGGCAAAGCAGATTAAGATAATGCTAAAACCGCGAACTGAAGTGAACGTAGAATGAATGAATGAAGAATGAATTATGATAATGGTTATTGTATTCGTATTTAAAATAACTGCAAAACTACCAAGTTTCCAGAATAGTTCTCCATTTGAAACTTTAGGACATTCATTTATGTTTTTTAATTCCGTTTTTTTATAGGTGTTTCTTATAAAATGGTGAATGTAACAATTTTTTTTTATTACTTAAGTATACTTATAAAGTAGGTACCTACTGAATTCCGATGGCAATTTCATTAAAAATGTGATTTTTTCAAGGATTTATTTTCAATTTCATTAGGTAAATATGATCGTTTTAAAATCAACACATAGATTTTACAATCACTAAAAGTTAGTTGTAATATTGAAAAAGTGATCAATAACTTAGCTATAGCAGTGTACGTGTTAATTCAGTACTGTAAAGATAAATATCGCACAGCTTCCTAACGCATTTCTTGAGATCAGAGTGTTATATGAGTCGGTCCGAATTACTGAAACAATTATTCCGCTGCATTCCGCCGTTTCACAACGACTATGAAATTCTGCGTTACTTCAAAAAGCGACGAAACCGCTCGTTCAGAAATACATGTCAATTAAAAATGTTTTATTTATTTATTGATTTATGTGCTCGTTTTATCGGTTTTACGCCAACTCAGTTTACGAGCCTGCTACTCGTAGTTAGACACCGATTTTCTCGAAACGTTTCTAAACAAGCCCAATTATGATTAATCAATCCAAACAAGTTGACGATTCAAGTACCTATGGTCGCAAAGCAATTTAGAGAAAGTAAAAAATAAAACATCGGAACAGTATCCAAGGAACAAAAAATTCGCGTTCATTATAAATCAAAATATGTTCAAAAAAATGACTTACCTTAAACACCGCCGGAGCTAACGGTATAGCCGCTTGGTTGTGAAGATGTTTTTTCGACATTTTCGGTTTTTTTTCCTTCCACGCTTTTATTAATCGGTATCCTCACAAATATTGAATAAACTATACTTGTTACTTTTAAAAACAATTGTAAAGATATCGTATACTGAAAACGAGTTGCGTTCTAGTCGCCGATGACTAAAATCGTGATATAAGTTTTCGCCGAGCGAAAACTTCTTTGGATCGCCGTATTTGGTAAAAATCGATGTTTATTTTCTAAAAGATATTTTTGATGTGTACACTATTTGGACACTTGCTAAATCGTGCCAAAAAAGTTAACTTATATTTGAGTGAGACGCGTCGGTAATAGTGTACCATACGTCGTGCCACGGTTGCGGTCAAGTCGGCAATGAACGGGTGAGACGCGAGTGAACGCGCCAAAAGGAGTGAGCGCTGAGCGGAGTGCCGCCGAGCCACCGAGCCGCCTCGCCTGGCGGGTACCGGAGCAGAGGCGCCGCGTGACGTAAGCGTGTCTCGCACAATACACTGTCCGCGGAGGGTCGGCTCTGAATCTAGTCCCGTCATAGTTTTTCAGTGTTGCGTCAAACAAATCACTCTTGACGGTGTAGCACGCCCCTAGCCGGGTCGCCTGAGAACCGCCAATAAAACACGGTACAACCTAGCCTTCAAAACACGTGACACTATAACGCGAGCTATTCAATGCCAGGGCCGGCAGTCTCTACAGAGATAACGACAAAATCGCTAACTTTCAATCCTTAATTACTAACGAATAAATTCGGTTGCAATAATGATGCTTGCAAGTAAAGCATAAGTCTCTACATCCAAGATGCGTTTCTCGCAAGCATCATTATTGCAACCGAATACTGCCGAGACTGCCGGCCCGGCCTGCAGTCTCTACAGAGATAACGACAAAATCGCTAACTTTCGATTGCTAATTACCAACGAATAAATTCGGTTGCAATAATGATGCTTGCGAGAAACGCATCTTGGATGTAGAGACTTGCTTTACTTGCAAGCATCATTATTGCAGTCTCTACAGAGGTAGAGACTGCCGGCCCAGGAGAAAAAAGCACTTACTTGATTGAACTAGAATCCTGGAGCGTTCCATCGCTGATGGTGAACACAGCCGGCTTCGGTTTCCCACCCATCACAAAATCAAAGATAGATCCTTTTGAACAGAAGCCCAGTAGTAGACTAGTAATAAATAGTCCGGTGGCACTGATCACTATTGCACTGATTACTGCCTCAAGTACTGTACTGATTGCAGCTTCAAGAGTTTTATAAATCTTATAATCCTTTTCCTCTTGTTTACTATATATATCTTATACATATTTATAGTAAAATACTAGATAATTACGTGCGACGCAATGCATAGGACTTTCCGGAGTGTAATACTAAAACGGAAAAACTAGGAAAACATTGGCGAAAATAATTGTTTGTACAGATGAACCTATTACGTTTTTAATATTATGTCAGGATATTTTAAGGATTTTTATTTGTTTTTTATCATTTGAGAAAACTGTGAAAGTTCTTATTTCACTGCATCAGCTCATCGCGTATGTAGCACTAGTTTGTAATCTTACACTGAACTAATTCCGTATGAAAGTCTGCCTCAAGTGGGTACTCGCAGTAAGGTCAGGTATTAACATTTTGTTGATAATCGCAAGTAACTCAAATATAACAATAAGGAAAGTACTCGTAAGGCAGTAGTATTTGCTTTTCAGATTATCCTTATAGTAGAATCTGACCCCAACTGCTGATCCGATGCGTATCTGCATAATTCTCTAATTGAAATGCCAATACTGAATCTTGAAAATAGCAGCGAAATCAAGTGTTCGTCAATAATCGATATAGAATAGTGTATTTCTCCATATTTTACTTCTGAGTGAATCACAACATTATTATCCAAGACGTCAGCTCTCTTTTCAATCTTTTCGATGACTGTCACTATACCATGTTCCAGCTGCACAGTGGAAAACCTTTCTGAAGCCACGGCAAACGCTGTTGATGTAGTAGTTCTGGTTGGAGCTCAATAACTTTATAAGACTCATCTTCACGACGAGGAACCCATCAAGTTTCGTTCACAATTGCTGTCAATGTCAGCGCAATTCTGCAATGACAGTGGCATTTGGGCAGACTTTTTTTTCCAAATAATGAGGAAGGTACTTTGTTATTGGCCTATACGAGACATTTAAGACTGCACAAATTGAAAACACGGGTTTGTAAGATAAACATTCACAATTCAATACACACACAAGTTCTTCAGACGGATATCAAAATATCACTATCCAACTAAAATAAAACATAATTGTTCGTAAAGATGATGAAACAAACAAGAATACAAGATCCATTCAAATGATATATGATTGTGATGTAGTGTTTATATGAAGTATTATATTATGTCAAAACAATACAATAAACAATTAAACTTTCGTTTACGTAAAGGCTCTTACTTTGTTGAGGGTATTAACCACAGTGACAATCAATTAGCGATAATAATGCAGAAAAAGTCAATAATGTATGCGACTGATAAAAACTACTGAAAACGAAGTCGTTGTATTAGACGAAACATATAAATAAAATAAATAAAAATACTTTATTTCAGACCTTGATCCATATGATGTTAGTAATACACACTACTTATAAACTATGTTAGTAACAATTATATATATGCTCACAGTTTTAATGCCACCCACGGGCCGCCGACTTGGCTTTACATCATTTTCATTTCAGCCCGGAATCACTCACTGTTGGGTGAGCGTTGGGTGTATAGTCCATCAGCTCCTGTGATGTGCAAACCACAGGTCAGGCAGGACACCATATCAAGAGTCGCATCGTTGGAGCAGCTCCACATTTACAAAATATTGCAAGATTTCTCCCACGTGATGTTGACTGCACTCACGGATCACCAAGTAATTTGGACTCCTTGCAGGAACCAGTTGCTCCCTGTCTTGGAAACAGGCTTGTGGTTTTTGTAAAACAGGTGTTAAATATTATTGCTCTGAAATTAAAACAGAAATGGAATTCAATCATATCAAGTATAAGGGTAAGTAAGGGTATCTAAGTTTTAGGGTACGAATTTGGAAGAGTAGGGGAAAACTAATGAAATTGATGGACTGGTCTGGTCTGTAGGCTACGTGGCTCGATAGCTTGTGGACATTGAGATGACGGAAGAAGGGATATGCAACGCAGACCTCAAATACATCATCAGCATCTGCCTATCCTTTTTCCTTTATCATGTATGTTGGGGTCGGCTTCCAGTCTAACCGGATGCAGCTGAATACCAGTATTTTACATGGAATATGCCTATCTGATTTCCACAACCCAGTTATACTACTGGGTAACACGATACCCTTTGGCCACTCTGGTTGTCAGACTTATATGTCATTGGCACCTGTAACGAATGCTAAAGATCTATATTATGGTAGCGGGGACTAACACCTTAACGTGCTTTTTGAGGCACGGAGGAAGGAGGAGGGGGCTAGCTGCCTCCGCGGTCGAGTGGATTAGGCGTTTGCCTTGTGACCCGGTGGTCGTGGGTTCGATTCCCATGGGAAGCATACTTTGTAAAGTTGTTTCCAGTTTGGTTAGGACATTGCAGGCTTGAATCACCTGATTGTCTGATAAAAAAAAGATGATTCCGTGCTTCGGAAGGCACGTATAAGCCAGTGGTCCCGGCCGCAAATGGCGGTCGTCAAACCATGTCAAAGGCCCTTGAGGCGGTTTAGAAACTCTGACACTAGGGTGTGTGGGGTCGTTAGACCTAACTGCCTACACGATAACTGAAGGCACGGAGGAAACTCGGTATGTAACTGATGGTGATCCATCCACAGACCAACCTAGACAAGTGTTACCCGCGTGGTAGTTATTATTAAGCCACGAGCTCCTCCATCGTATCTCTACACATTAACCTAATGATCGAAGTCGGTTTTCTGTTGTGTGACAGCTTAGGTAAATCTCCCAAACTTCGCATTGCATTTTGAAGTAGTTTTCATCGCCATCTTGACTGACTTATGATTTTCGATAGCCTTTGCCAATCCAACACATTCTTGACTCCTCGAGTCTGGAATATTCACAGAATATTTCTGGGTCTCAGGGAGCTCTATCTATTACACGAGAGAACTCAAAAAAAAAAAAAAACAAAAAAAAAAAGGTTCTAGAGAGATTTTGTTGCCGTTACAACAGAGCATTGTATTATTTATCTGAATTTCAATGGCTATATTATAATCCATTCCCAGAACAGGTAAAAACTTGAACAAGTTACTGCCTGCCCCAATAAAGTGACCGCTATAGTTACACGAAATTACACAAAGAAGCGAATAAACCGGCAACAAAATAGTCACAAGGAAAATTAAAACAAACGCAGTGCAGGTGATCTAATCGTTGAAATGGCTGAATATCAAAATGTACAGACATGCTAGGAGATTCTGTGGTCGTAAATAATAGTCAATAAAATCCTGAACATTCGGACTTTAATGGTGTTGAGGATGGGCGATAACATCGTAGTGTAACCACATGCATAACGACCAGTCCTATTACGATTTACGATGACCATACATTAGAATAAAAAAAGTTGTAGGTACTTAAAGCTATGGAAAATCCCCACCGACGGGCGCCACGGAATCCTTCCAAGCAAGCGAGTGTAATGTCAATAAAAGTGTATTGTCGAAACGCGACACTTAATTAAGCCGTCGTTAATCATAACATTCATAACTTAATGAGTAGGTAGCTGCATGAATGGTTCGCTGGAAAAGGAACGAATTGTAACAGCAATTAATTCAGATGCGATAACTTTGAAGTTTCTGTACTTTATTAATTATTTTTAGTTTTAAAAATAATATATATCTGGACTTTAAAATACACTATGGCCACTGAGTTTAGGTTAGGATATTTCTCAACAAATGTATATTTTTATGAACGGAGCAACACTGTCTCAAAGAATGCAAATCAATCACTCCGTGTCGTGTCGATAGTAATAACGCTGGTGCAATAATAGTCTCATTTAAGTTTTTATTGAAATAATCGTTCTTTCAATTGCTTCTTCACAATATTCTTCACTACGCAATAGAATCAAGATGATTCTAGTTTCGTTAATGAGTTGAGATCAATCGCTGTACTGAAAAATAAACTTGCGAATTGATACGTCATACAATTTATAAGCAGAATCGTGTGAAACAAGAAGAAGGAGATCGTTTAACACTTCTGTTGGTGTTAATGAATCAGTCAATTTCATGCTTTAAAGACAGACAACGTACCTTATTCTAGTGATTACCAACTAGATGACGATACAATCCATCACCTGTATGGATGACAGCAGTTCATTTTGAATTCATACGTTAACATCTTGTTGTGCGTACTAAAATAACTTTTATGGCTATGTGTAAACGATGATAAGGCTTGATAAAAAAGTTTATGTGCTCTCTACAAGGTTAGCGACTTCTTATTAAAAGATCCTTTGATTGAACTTCAGGGCAAATAATGAATTAAGGCGATGACAATAGCTATTGACTTCTGATGTTTCAGTATTTTTGGTCACGCCCACAATTTTTCCGATACCCTAGCGCCATACTACCAAGTAAGAAACAAATAGTCCAGGATCCGCGGTCCATTTTTGCACTTGATTACTATCAAGCTAATTTTGATGAGACGGCGAGACGCCTAAGAATTTCCTGCACGAAAACTCTCGAATTCTCGATTGTGGTAAGTAATAGGGGTAGCAGGGATAAAATATGTTGCTTTGATGATTCTCAAAACTGTTAGTACAAACACTTTTGAGAATCATCAGCGGGGTTTTTTTTTGATAAATCTGATGACAATTATCTAAATTATTTGAAAAAATATTTGTCCTACAAAATGTAGGTATGGTTTGATCAAAGAGTCCCCTTCCTTCCTTCCAATATGTATCGATAACGATAATTAAAAATGATTACTAACTGGGTTTTGGGGATTGGATAATTTCTATTAAACCCACTCTTTACAAGTTACCTACAAAATTCCTAAAATTATAATAAGTGTTTGGCACTTACTCCACGCACCATCAATACTCCTGTACATCATAAACAACAGGCATAATACACTTTCTGGAGCCACAAATTCCAGAAGAGCAAGCAGGTTTTGTTAAAGGCAAAGGCACGCGGGAACAAATCCTGAACGTTCGCCAAATTATAGAGAAAAGCCGGGAATTTAACAGCCCTGTATTGATATGTTTCATACATTATACCAAAGCATTTGATTGCGTGGAGTGGGGCAAGCTGTGGGGGGTTCTTAAAGGCAATGGGAACGCCTCAACATCTTATTGACCTAGTCCGATGCCTCTACATCAACAACCGCTCTTTCGTCAAAATCGACACCGACTACTCAAATGCGTTAGGCAGGGATGCATCCTCTCACCTCTGCTCTTCAATGTGTATGAAGAGTAATATCATTCAAGACTCTTGAGGGCTGGGACAAGGGGTTTACTGTTGGTGGAAAGTAGATTTCCAATCTGAGGTACACTGACGACACCGTTCTCCTTGCTACAACTTTTAGCAACATGAAAGAAAGAAAGAAAGAAAGAAAGAAAACATATTTATTTAGCACAATATGCCACAAGTGCACACAACAAAAAATAAAAATAAACAGAAAATGAACAAAAGAAAGAGTGTGTGCATCTCACGGACACACACAGACTACACACAGACAGCACAGATTGGAAGTAGAAAGTGGCAAAGTAAGGTTTGCAATAAATAGGCAGAAAACCAAGCTTATGGTGGTAGATCGTGCGGGAAAGCTATCGGGCGCCTATAACATCTAAGGCATCTATACTGTGGACAGCTTCGATTAACTGGGCTCCAATATAAGTAATGAAGGTAGCTGCGTCCCAGAAATAAAACGGCGGATAGCTATGGCTAAAGATGCTATATTACGCCCCCAGAACATCTGGGAAAAACGTGGTGTAAGTTTTAAAACGAAGGCCCGTTTGGTCAGACCACTAGTTTTCCTGATTTTCCTCACAACACTCTCACAACAATCCAAACAAGAGTAAGACAGAGGATAGATGCATTCGAAATGTGGTGTTTTAGGCGGATTCTCCGAATTCCATGGACGGCCAAACGCAGAAATGTGTCTATCCTTTACCAACTCGATATCAAGACTCGATTGTCAACAGTTTGCCTACAGCGTATTTTGTCTTATTTCGGCCACATAATGCAAAGAGGAGATAGCAGCCTTGAAAATCTGGTCATTGTTGGCAATACCGAAGGCAAGCGACCGCGAGGCCGGTCGCCATTTTACCAATTTTGAAGTGTGTCTTTCAAACGATTGGCTTTGAGAAAAAATTGTTTGTGGAACCTCAATGTCATTTTTAAAGACCTGTCTATGTCTATAGACACCCCACGCGTAGGTATAGGTTTGTTGAAAAAAAAAATAGTTTCAGTTCCATTTATGACCCCATAAATCCTTTTTTTTATTTTTGTATAAAAATCGTAAAGCAGTTCACAGAATACATCTACCTACCGAGTTTCAACAGTGTAGTCTCAATAGTTTCCGAATGAAGTGGCTGTGACATACGGGTGGACAGACGGACAAACAGACATGACGAATCTATAAGGGTTCCGTTTTTTGCCAGTCGGCTACGGACCCCTAAAAAACAGCTGGTTTGTAATAATTTTTGATGAGCTCGTTATCAATACATGTTGGATTTAGATTTAGATAATGATCATCAGATTTAACAAAAAAAAAAAATTGTTAGTAATAGATTTTTGAAAATCATCAAATAAATATATTTATAATCAATATATATTTATATTCAATATATATTTTATCCCTGCTGCCCCTATTACCTACCACAATCGAGAGTTTTCGTATAGGGTAATGTTGGCGTCTCATCAAAATGCAGCTGCTCACGGAAAATTAGCTTGATAGTAATCAAGTGAAAAAATGTACCGTGGATCCTGGACTAACATTGTGACGCGGTCAATAATAATTTATAGATGAACGGATAGCTGTCAGTGGGGCGCAAAGTGACATACGTCCGTCTAGCACCGCGCCTAAGCGCTCACTGTCGGATTGCATACGTAAGAAAGAGAGCGCGATGACGCAACGCTCGAACTTCTTATAAACCTTAAAATGATTAATTACTTATAAATAATTTATTACATAATCAAAAATTAAAAACAACGAAATTTTGTATTTAAATATGATACGTTATTGTTATAAATTTTACCAACGTACGTTGATCAATAATACAGATATTTTTGTTGGAAGATCATTATAAGAGGTTAGTTTACCATTTTTTTGTATCGAGAAAACTTTAAAAAAACGCGTTTTGAAAACAACGAAATTATCAGAAATATGTTCAAGATTAACATATATTTTTTCCGCCGTGTCAAACTGTATAGATTTGGCTAAAAAATTGTTCAATACAAGCCTATTTGGCTCTTGTCAGCGCCTCGTTGTAAAAGATTGTTCTATTGATTTTGCCTGTCTTTGGTTTGGACCCTGTTCTCTTCGGAGAATCATCAGGTTTTTGTCACCAGTACCGGTGTTTTTTTTCCTTAGGTGGTTACTGTAAGTATTTGCTCAGATATAATTCAAGTGGTTTCAATTTAAACCTTCAACAACTAAATTTTCACTAAGTTATACTATTTCCATTTGCTTTAGGATTTGTGTAAGCCCTAGGAAAATAGCAGAACAAATTTCAGCGAGTTCTCATCTAAAATGAAAAGCAAACAGTGGGAGCATTGTATCTAACGTTACAAAGGGGCCTCTTGCTATGCCTTATTGAATCGCGTCTTCATAATACTGAAGCGTTTTCTACACCTGGCTTCAAAACCATCATCATTAGCGCTTCTGTGTTTTTCCTTTACAAGTACGCTTACTATCATTATTTCAATAGATGTTATTGCGTCACTTCGCGGAACGGCTTGTTTCAACCACATGCTGACTCACATCAGATAAACTGATAGTCCACTCGAACACTCATTAAGATTTCGTTGCACAGCCAACAATTCCACAGTGAGTAGCGGTGGTAGCGGCGCCATAACATAATAATTATCATTGCGATGAAAATGGACAATCGCGGAGATGAAGTCATTCGGAAGAAACCCGAATGTTACGGTCATCTTTATTAGTTAGAGTTAATTAAGTACTGAACAGTTAATGCTTTATATAGGTCCGGTTATTTGCTTGTTTACAGGATTTGGTGGAAGCGACTAAAAGCGGCGATCTCGTAGCTAAAGCACAGATTACGCTAAAGGCTCAGCGCCAACTCGATTTAGATTGTCAATACACTAAAAAGAAGTAAACTCAGTAGATATATATCTGAAAAATCCAAAGAATAAATGCCCATTGTTTCTCATAGAGCCATATTCTCATAACCATAAGTGTTACTGTGGCCTTGCGTTAGCTGGGCAAACAGTCAAAGGCCTTGCCACGTAAAAGGCGGCGGTAACGGACCACTGGTTTTTTTTTTTTTTTTTTATTCAGCTCGCCCCCTTACCTTCTGCAGGTGGGGGAGGGACACGAACATCACAATAATGCGGTTGCAACAGTAAAACAGTACCTACTTTATGAGCGCATTTAAGTATTGTTTGGGATTTGAATTGAACACGAGAAAATAATAAACATCCCCAAAGGTTAAGGCAGAGGTTTACCTTTAAGTATTCTTACATTTCACTCTGATTTCACCATTTATATGCTAAGCCTCATGCAATAGGGGCCGAGTATATAGCTATACCTAAACCGGGCACAAATATAGACTCTGGCTGCTACTGAGACATACCTGATTGAAAACCCAATACCATTTTGCCCGAGCCGGGAATCCAACCCAAGACTTCACTTCTACTTCTTATCTTTGGCCCCCCTCTCCCTCTCTATCCATCAACATTAATATCCATCACTTTTCTAGTTTCATTAAAACAAAAAAAAAACGACTTCCTTTAATTTTTTCTGTAACGAGCTCCAATGTCAAACTTAGGGAAGTTAAAGGAAGTATGAATACAAGATTAGGTAAACGAAATAAACTAGCATATCTCCAGGGGATCTAAAATGACCACATTAGCAGATCATAATATGAATTGCGTTATTATTCGTAAATGTTCATCCTTTCAGAATAGTTACTGCGTCTGTGAGCATTTAGGAAGAATGTCCGTCGGGGGCTGCGGCTGCCATTAAATGAACAAGTTTTGCAATGTTCAGCTCCCGACGGACATACTTGGGTTTTTTTTTAAGGAGGGTGTTTTATGTTATTTTATCTCTTCTTTTTCTGGTGAGTTGTCACCGTAACACCTATCTAAGAACATGCACCAATCAAACCCGAACCCTTATCTGAAAACTGCATCAAAATCGGACTAGTAGTTTTGGAGAAAAATGGCAACATGTATTTCCACAAACAAACACGCGTACACGCGTTATCGCGCGTATACGCGTTTGGGATGAGAATCCCAAACGCGTATAGTGTCTCCGTTCCGTCGTGGGTAAAAATAGATCTTACCAGGAAAATAATTTGAATTGCGTTAAAATTAGTAAAATGGTCACAGACGCAGTAATTACTATTACGAATAGTCCATTTTACGAATTTTAACGCAATTCATAATTTATAGACCCCCAGGATCAGCAATTCTCCCTCCTTATTTTTTCTTCCTCGTCGTGGTGTTTATACGTCGACATTATATTTCTCTAACTAATTTAAATTAATCTCGTGTATGTCACGGACCCCGAGGTTAAGGTTAAGAGGGCCCGCTTCTCACAAACAGTGGATACTTATTAGAAAACTGGTGGCTATTTACCAGCGCAAGAGTGGATTTTTAATATTTAATGTACTTCTAAAATACCTGTGCTTTCTGGAAAATATTGAGATAAGCACAAACATCACGCCTGTAACCCCCGAAGGGTGATGCAGAGGTGTATCGAATAGTGGTACCACACCGCTACCGGCACTACCTCTACCATAATAAATTAAGATAACTGTTTTAATTCCCATGTTGAGGATGCATTCATTGCCATTAACCGGGCACAAATCCAAGCTTCGGTTCACTTCTGGAGATATTTCTAAGAGAAGAACACTTGTACGACCTGTGAATGGAACCCACGACCACAATCATGAGCAGCAGCAGCGCTAGGCAGTGAGAGGAACTTATGTATGAAGAAGTTTAAACAAACGCGGGTTTCCTTCTTTGTATAATTAAGAAGAGGTATTGTAAGTGCAATGAGAATAAAAACGTGCTAACATTACACAAGGTTATTATTTTTTAATAAATGATATTGTCTATGGTCGCTTGAGTTATATTTTTGAGGACCTAGTGTTGAAGCTATAATAGTAGATTGTACACCAAGTAAAATTGGTTTTATGGACGAGTTTTACACTCTACTTTTCACTTCGATTGCGAGGAAATGCAACAGCAACTTGTAAATATTGAAAAAATAATTATGGTTCCCGCTAATTAGGTAACTTTTTGTTTTTTTCAGTCGGAAACTTGACATAACACCTGACTTATATCGTTACTGCTCAGTTTTAAAAACATTTTGAGCAAGCCTGTTGCCATCAACCAATGTAATTAGGAGCAAGCCTATTGCCATCAACCAATGTAATTAGGAGCAAGCCTATTGCCATCAACTGATGTAATTGGGACCAAGCCTATTGCTATCAACCAATGTAATTAGGAGCAAGCCTATTGCCATCAACTGACGTAATTAGGGACAAGCCTATTGCCATCAACCGATGTAATTAGGAGCAAGCCTATTGCCATCAACTGATGTAATTGGGACCAAGCCTATTGCTATCAACCAATGTAATTAGGAGCAAGCCTATTGCCATCAACTGACGTAATTAGGGACAAGCCTATTGCCATCAACCGATGTAATTAGGAAAAGCCTATTGCCATCAACTGACGTAATTAGGGACAAGCCTATTGCCATCAACCGATGTAATTAGGAAAAGCCTATTGCCTAGGGAAGCCTATTTCCATCAACTTTCCTTGTATTCGTAATGAAAAGCAGTAATCCCTTGTTCTTAGAATACTAGCGAAACGAATTAAATTATAGAGGTTATTCTATGAAGTTGAAGTTGTTCCTGTGGCTGTTGGGCCGATTACCTGTGCCGATTACCTTGGTCTTCGACGAAGATTTTACTTTATGCTCTAGCTAGAGCATAAAATGCGACTTTATGTCGCCTACGCACGACTTAGAGACGAATTTTAGAGCGAGAGAAGTGAAAAAACTTATAATGGTGAAGACTATATAAATTCCGTGGCTGAGTTTAGTAAATTAGGTGGCTATGTATAAACTAGCGACCCGCCCCGGCTTCGCACGGGTGCAATGCTGATTTATATTATACATATAGACCTTCCTCTTGAATCACTCTAGGTATTAAAAAAAACCGCATCAAAATCCGTTGCGTAGTTTTAAAGATTTAAGCATACAAAGGGACGTATGGACAGAGAAAGCGACTTTGTTTAATACTAGGTATGTAGTGATGATAAGAAGGACAAGTTAAGATAATTTTTGTTCTTTACTTGACGCTTTCGGTAGGATATTTATTAGACTATCTTATTTTTCCGTGGCTTAGTTATAAAATGAGAAGTTTGATCACGTGGCCAATAAAAAAATCTGTGGCTTGACTTAATATTTCCCTTATTTTATTAGGTACCAGGGGGTCTGACATGACCACTTTAGCAGATCATAATATGAATTCCGTTAAAATTCGCAAAATGATCACAGACGCACTAACGGGTTGGTATCAGAATGACTGGATCGCAAATTCGCAAATAGACCACGTCGTTCATAGTCCAAATCTCAAAATGTCAAAATACCTAAGTCGCAAAATGACTACACGCTTTTAGTCCACATCTCGTAACGTCTAAATCTCAAAATACCTAAGTCGCAAAGTGATGAAAGATCCATTTTACAGAATTCGTATAAGTGGCCATTTTATACGCCCAGAGTTAAAATTTACTTAAAAGTCTACTACATACTCGTAGATATTCCTGGCAATTGTGAGCCTACCAAGAATCCGTCCATCACACTAATGACTGTGTTCGATTGTATGATTACAAACTAAAGTAAGAATATATTAACTCGTAGTCGTGGTCTTCCTACTCCTCAGGGGTCCTGGGATCAATTCTCCGTCGGGCAAAGTGTTATTTGGTGGATCTTTCAGGAAATTTACAGTAGCAGCCACGAACTCTGGATTTGTGCCCAGTTTATGGCAATAAACTCGCCTTAGTACAGTCGAACAAGCTAATAAGTATACAGCCAGCTAACTTGTATTTACTTTTAAGATTAAACAGATACACTTATAGCGGTTTAGTATACAGCGTTTGACATCAGTCGCTTAAGACGCAGTCAACGGGGGAACCGTAAAAACGACCTGTTTTTCGTCGCAGAGTTAGCCGTATTGCTACTTATTACAATTCCAAAAAAAATACAGTGTATAGTCAAATGTATAGGTAAAAGACTTATGCAATAATATTTTCTAAAAGTAATCAAGAACCTCGAAAAAAAAAATCACAAAATCACAAAAAAATCACACGAAAAAACTTTTTCGTCTCGAAATGCTCAATATTTTGAGTGACAACTGTTATTTATTTTTTTACTATCAGAAAGGAAAGAACAGTGGCTATATTATAGCTGATGGAATTAATAAGCGTCTACTTAAGTCACCGTGATAGATACCGACGAAATAATTTACTTAGTTTTATCAAATCAAGCTTAAGGCCTATCAATCGCTGGAAAAAAAAATCATCATAATTATGAGCTCAATTGACTAGATTACAGGTGATAATAAATAATTATAGCATAATTTATTTTTTCTATCTGACTTGACTTTACAACTTTTGACTTAGCTATGCTTTTAATATTGGCATGTAATAAACCTTTGTAAGATAAAAGACATTTCAATTGTCAACTGTACTGAACTGACAGCTTGTCATAGTCTGCACGAGCATCTCATTATATTATTTTCCATCGATTCTCCGTGATTTTCTAATTCATCGACTAGTTCTGCTTATGAACTCTGATATTTACTGTTCCCTGTGTGACTTGCCTAAGGATGACTCTGGATTCCGATTCTGCCTCTTTACTTTGGACTTTATTGTGTGTACATCGAATTGAATATCACGATGGGTAGCCGTGTAGGCCTACAAGCATTATACAACGTGTTTGCCATGCGTGTTGGTTACGCACAAGAAGAGAAGTCCTACGTATGAATAGTCAAGATGAAAGTAGTCCTCAGCTAGACACAACTGGCGATGTGCAACCACAAGAAAATGTAATCCAGCCTGATGCTGATGCATCAACCCAACCTGAGCCAACACAAGTTGTGGAGTTAGCCAATTAGAGACGAATAGCAAAGATGTTTAGTTTTCTATTACCTACACATTTTATTTCTATAACTTTACGATGATATAGCTTTATTGTATTTAGGAGAGTTATGCAATTGATACCTTAACATCCCTAGCCTGGATATTGTCATGAATGATTGTGAAATGTACATACTGTTGGTGTACCTATTCTAAATAAATAAATAGTGTTAAACGTGTTTTTCTGTATCTACTAAAATGGTAAGGGTAGGTAAACCTTTTTTTTTGGGGTGGTTGGGAAATCAACAAATAACCCCTCCCGCTCTTGGACAGGAGGACGAAAACGAGTGTCAGACTTCTACTGACTAAAAACAACCCATGTTCCTTCTTAGCCCTTTATGTCGAGGCCGCGGTATCTTGCATCGGTTGGACTTAGTATTCTGAATACGGTAGTCCGTAGTTTATAATGTGTAAATGCATTTCTATCTATATATAAAGGGTAAGTAGGGTGATTAGTCCGTTGTTTGTACGACATAAACTCTAAAACTTTAAACAGGAATATCTTTAATTCTGGCGTAGCAGAGCAAGCTCATTTTTACTCGTTTCCGCTCGACTCTTTGTTGGTGTTTCGTTGGTGTTTGTGGAAACACACACGTAAGCAGTTTTCTATTGCGAGTTAGGTAAAAGAAGTCATTAATGGGTCCGCTCAGCTTGCGACCGACACCGGGCTTTAACATTCTGAAAACGTCCGTAGTTTATTTTGTATTTCTATAGTTCTTTTTCGATTAGTCCATTGTTAATACAACATAACCTCTAAAACTTTAAACAGGAATATCTTTAATTCTGGCGTACCTATAAAAATATAACTAAAGACAAAACTGTTCAGGAATTCAAACTCTATACAAATATATTTTTTCCATAGGCTGACGCAAAAAAAAAATGTCAACAAAAATTTGTTCGAGCGTTTGCCACTATTCTTTAACCAATTAAAGACATATGTAAAAATATTTTAACATTACAGCGTATTTTTTTTTAAATAAAATAAATCTGCGAACTATCGTTCATTTTGGCAGTCACGAGCATCAAACGCGTCGCCATTTTCAACCTTATTTGTTTAGGCGATGAGTTAAACGCGCGCTCAAGGTCGCGGGCAGCTAATGTCGCCTTAATGCGAAACACTTGATAAAACAAAATTACAATCAATATTTTCAGTGTTACAGAATTACAAAGATCTCTACCCTGTATACTTATTAGCTTGTTCGACTGTACAAGGGACTCCGCCTTATCTGCTGAAATATGGGTGTAGGTACTTACTTCTTCTTCTTTTTCATTCGACTACTCAATGTTCGACCTGGACAGCTCTTTCGTTTGCCTCGTTTACCTACTATTCGATATACTTCTGCCTTACTTTTCGGAGATTACAGGCGTGATGTTATGTTATTGTAGTCTATCTAATTATTACCGCAATAGTACGCCTTCGGTGGCAGCCAATGGATTCAGCATAATTACAAATACAAATAAAACAGACACAGCAGACGAACATGTCCTCTCTCTCATCTGAATGAGAGAACACGAACTTTGATATGTAATACAAAGTACCTACGCGAAATGATTAGGTACTCGTACTTATGGTAGAGAAAACATTGACAATAACCTTATTGACGCACACATAATGGAGTAATCAGTCAATAAAATAGTTTGATCACAAGCTGATGAAGAGCGGTTAAATTATCTGAACTCTGATTATTGATAAAAGGATCTCTTTGCAAGGTCTTCATTGGAGCACACAACTTTGTGTTCATTCCATTTTGTTATTCGTTTGTGATACATGAAACTAGTTAAATATTCATTGCTCGTGGTATTGTGGGTCTTACCAAAATTATGTATGCTCAACCAATGATGTTAAAGGGGCGTTTAAAAATATCATCGCCTCGTTGGTCTAGTGCGCTTAGCATGAAGTGTTGTTTTGATTCCGGGGGTAGGGAACGTGTTTTTCCGGGAGTAGGATTTTTTTCAGTAGCAGTCAGGCAGTCTAGATATGTGCCCGCTGCCCGGTTGATGGCAACATCCCACGGATAAGCCTTCTATTCGTAGGACTAAATCATATTGTGGGTGTACTATTCGTTACACCTCTGCCTTACCCTTTGGGGATTATGAGGATTACAGGTGTGATGGGTAATGTTACAAATGATGCGGCTGGTAAATTATCCATCTCTATAAATAAAAAGAGAAGTCCTGACTGACTGACTAACTCATCAACGCCCAGCCCAAACGCTTGGACCTAGAAAGCTGAAATTTTGCACAGAGGTTCCCTTTATAATGTAGACAAGGAATAAGGAAGGATTTCTTGAAATTCAACCCCTAAGGTAGTTAAATAGGGGATGAAAGTTTGTATGGAAAATCGACATTTTCTCGCGGGCGAAGCCGCTGGCAAAAGCTAGTGTATGTATAAAAAGAAAACGTCACACAAAAGGCGGCAAATGTTTCCATTTAGGAAAGCGTTTTCACAAAAAGTGGTTGCTGCGGTCTTCAGCTATTTGGCGCTTTGCCGCTGCGATATGCAGTTACGATGACGTACATAATTATTACTTACCTATGTATACTGATGAGAGTGCCTAACTAAAGGGTAATCTGAATCGTGTTTAGGACGCGCGACTTACGAACAGTAAGTCGTGGGTTCGAAGTTTCGAACCCAGTAAAGCTCATTATTATTTTTTGTAACGACAGTGGTAAAAAAATAAACAGGAACTGACTTATAACTTTATTCGGACCGAGCTTCCCCTTACAACTATTACAATCGAGTGCGACAAGACCGCGAAAATGAGCTTGTAGGGCAATATAAAGCTTCCCCACCGGAGGCGTCCGGTAGTTATGGCGGTGGCTTGGCTCGGCTGTCATTGGCTTGGCTATGGTGGCTTGGCTATGGTGGCTTGGCTATGGTGGCTTGGCTGGCTAGTGTGGCGTGCTGTCAGTGGGCTGTTGTAACATTCGGCCGTCCTGAAACAATTGCTCCCGCAATGGGAACCACAAAACAACGATTACAAAAAACCAAGTTAAAATGGGGCAATAAACTTTGATCTCTCAAGAAGATTTATGAAATCTTCGGTGTTCATTTGTTCGTCCGCACTACTGGTGCTAGCAGACATAGAAGCGCCGCTAAGATATGGTGGTAAGGAATCAACGGACACTAAGCCTGTAAACCCGTTGTATCATATATTATGACCTTTTGTACTTCTTAGTTTATGTCAATCATTACCTACTCGTAACTCCTCAATATTACTTATTGTGGGCCAGAATATAAATCCTCTAACATACAACAACACCATATCATCGGCTGAGCAACACCATATCGTCTGCATAACTAATACTGTTGATACAGTGACAATCAATTGAGCATCCTACTTCGGTGTCCCTCAACCCAAGAATAAGCCCGTTCACGTACAAGTTGAAGAGTGAAGGGGATGTTAACCCCCCCTGCCTACTCCACACTCCAACCTGTACTCGTCAGAAAGCTCGCCTAGCCATTTGACCTGGTTAGTTTGGTTGCCATACCAATATTTAAAAATATTAATTGTTTCACCCGTCACACCAGTATCCGTCAATTTACGCCAGAGAATATCATACCTAACTAGGTCAAAAGCCTTGGAGAGATCAAGGAAGGCAGCGTACACGGGCGTGATCCTATCTGTATAATACCTTACAGTCTGCTTGAGAGACATTACCTAAAGCCGAACTGTGCGTCGTTTAAATTTAGGTGGTCTTAAAGCTGTCTCTCAAGTAGGCCATCAAGCACCTTAGCTGTGGTCGTAGCCAATGATATCGGGCGGTAGTTGCACTTGTCGGAGGTATCTCCGGTCTTGTTTTTAATTATGGGCACTACCACCGTCTTCATCAGCTCACTTGGCAGGTACGAATGCCTAATACAGAGCGTAAATAATAGACCTAGTAGTCTCGAGAGGTGTGGCCCCGGATTCTGAAAATGTTCAATGCTGAGGCCGTCGTGTCCGGGCGACTTCCCTCGAGTCATGCCCTGTATTATTAGAGCAACTTGTTTTGCTGTAACACGCTAATGCACCTCTGACACGACGACCGACGAGAGCAGTGATGCGGGCATCACCGCTGCATTAAGCGGAGACTCCTGCACTTGAAAGTGACATCTAAATACAATCGCAATGTCTTTTGGTTCGCTGATGTCGTTGATACTCACAGGGACGCTGGGTTTTGGGTTTAACTTTTTTGTTTGTTGCCAAAATCCTTTAAAATCTTTATTTTTTTGATGTTATGGCGATGGCGGTGGCTTGGCTCGACTGTCGTTGGTTTGGCTGTCATTGGCTTGGCTATGGTGGCTTGGCTATGGTGACCTGGCTATGGTGGCTTGGCTGGCTAGTGTGGCGTGCTGTCAGTGGGCTGTTGTAACATTTAATTTATTATTATAAGCCTATACGGTCCTACTGCAAGGCAAAGGCCTCCCTTCCCTCCTTCCAGTTTTCGCGATCTAGTGCGATAGTAGGCCAAACTTTAGAGAAAGAGTCTAGCTCACTCCCATATGGGCCTGCCGCGTTGTCGTTTCCTGCTCTGTGGTAATTTTTGCCCATTGCTCTTCTGACATGCGGCAGATATGCCCAGCCCAGTTCCATTTTAACATTAACAACTCCTTCCCAAAAATGAACGACACAAATAAGGCGCATCCTTTGTGTCATTTATATTTCATCACCGCTGCTCTCAAAACGGTGAAAGAAAACATCGTGAGGAAGCCGATAGACACTTAGATAGGTTTCGAACTTGCAAATTGGGACCTACGTGCCATTCGAATTCAATTTCAGCGAGCTCGAGTGCATCGCGTTCCACGTAATTGACTTAGCCTACCTCAACATACAGGTAATAGCTTTGTGTCTGTCTATCTAACAAACAACCTTCACTTTGATTTACCCGATTGTGTGCATCATTATAAACCACTTTTACATGTAGCATGTACATGACATGTAGGTAACTTTTAAAATTATATTATTATACTAGCTTTTGCACACGGCTTCACCAGCGTAGGGGAGACTGGGTACACTTGATACCTCTGGGACACATGGTACATATTTATTTTATAAACCAACCACGCTTGCTAGACTATTCAAAACTAGCAACCCTGTTTGTCTATGGTACGGTATCACAAGTCATACCAGATATTATTTTGCAAGCGTGGTTGGTTTATAAAATAAATGTACCATGTGTCCCAGAGGTATAAAGTGTACCCAGTCTCCCCTAATAGATATCGAAAAATATCCCAACAAACTTTCATCCCCTATTTAATAATTTAGCAAACTATATATTCTTAAACCTTCCTCGAGAATCACTCTATCCATTGGTTAAATCAACATGAAAATCGGTGCAGAAGTTTTTAGTTTATCGGGAACAGACAGACGCGGTGGAGGACTTTGTTTTAAATTCTAGTGAAATGATGTAGTCTGTAAGAGTGTAATAGGTAATCTATGTGCCAAACTTGCTTGAAAATAAATATAAGATCCCATTAAAATAGGTGGACAAAATTTTAGAAAGCATTCAGACCACCAGAATAAGGACAATGGTAAAAAAAAAAATAAGAAAAACTCATTACATGCTTACAAAAAATAAAACAGCTAGCGAAAATACACTAACAGTGTTAGTTACCCAACATTTTATGTCAAAAAAAGCCACTTTAATCAGTGTTTTTTTTACTTGGATATATTGTTTGGTTAGACGTACTGAACCCTGTGTTAAAATTTGTCCACCTGTTTTAATGGAACCTTATATTAGTTATGCTATGTTTGCTGTTGGACATTGGGGCTGAAAGTTGACCTGATCATGTTCGTGGCAGTAAGTGTCGCCAGAAATTTAACAAAACTAAGAGTTTTGGATGAAGAAAAGGAAGGCCTTTGCCCATCAGTGGGACGGGACACAAATACGCTGTGAAATAAAAACTCGAAATTGCGAAACAAATGGCTGTTCCCTATAAAACGGCGATTAGTTACCTATGTGACAGGAGAGCCGTTTTGTTTACCGATTCTTAAATTTCGTTTGTTTCATGGTAAAAGTTGTTTATAATTTAATATTATAATTTACGGTCTGACGACGATTAAAACTGAAAAAGATATTCACTGATAGGTACCTATGTGCGGAGGCTGCGGATGTTGCGGTGGCTGCGGCGTTGGATGCTGCCTTTTTCATCAAATTACCCATCCCGCTCTTGGGCAGAGCGAAAGGGAGTGTCAGACTTCTACTGACTGAAAACCACCCGTGTTCCTTCTTAGCCCTTTATGTCGAGGCCGCGGTATCTTTGTGACCAACCCGCAGGCCCAACGGACACTATTTAGCCTCTGGCCAAGGTAAAAGCCAGCCCTTGTGTCACGAGAAGCGTCAACTAAAAATTTTGAGTTTTCCTTAAACAGAATATGAGCACTCGGACCTACGGGCCCAGTTTCAACCCCAATTGACTAATAAAAATATAGCTTTCACATAGATTACTATATTTAGGATCTCCTATTGATCCGGAAATCTTTGTGACCAACCCGCATCACGATCGATGCCTGCTGTACGAAGATTTGCTAGAAGCAGAGTAGCGCTGTTTGACGCAGACAAGCACCTCTGCCTTACTCTTGGGGGATTACAGGCGTGATGTTATGTTGCGTGAAATCTATTTCAGAACGCGACTTTTGATGCATTAGCTGTACTAGGAAGCACAAATGTGATAATGGTTTCGCCACACCAACAAAAAGGTTGATGCGAAAAGGTAGCAAGTGAAATTAGAATTTTCTTACGTTTTTTGCAATTTCCCGGTCGGTTTTAAGTCGTTTTTAAATAAAATAGGATTCGTGGCAGTAACAATAGTCTATTTACTGAGTAATAATGATTAAGATCATCAATACAACCTTGATTACATCAATGAATATATACGACCGTCTCAGTTCATAAAGGTCTCAAGAATGCCGTTTTCATCACATACTCGTAGGACACTCTTTTCTCAATTCGAATTTCGCGGACTGCCTCGTCGCCTTCACCTTAAGGTAGAATCTCCAGGGGGGTAACCCTGCATTTGATTTTCTTTACGTTTTTTGCAATTTGCCGGTCAGTGTCAACTGTCAGGTTGTATCACTATCACTACATATATTACAAAACAAAGTCCTCTGCCGCGTCTGTCTGTCGGTCCGTTCGCGATAAACTCAAAAACGACTGCACCGATTTTCATGCTGTTTTCACCAATGGATAGAGAGTGGTTCTCGAGGAAGGTTTAGATTATAATTTGACCGACATCGACATCCACGCGGGCGAATACACGGGCATCAGCTTGTTAAATAAAATAGGATTAGCGACCTTAACAAATGTGACATTAATAATAATAATAATATTAATTTATTTTCAGGCTACTTTGGCCCATAGATAAATACCTTACAGACTAACATACATACGATATAATTATACAGCTCGTGTTAGTAAATAAAACCTTAAAACTATATTATATTAGTATCTTTACGGAGCAAAAATGATTTAAATCACCAATACATTCCTCTCAGTTCATTTAACTTCCTTGAATGCCTTTTTAATCAAATAGTCACCAATGGAATTAAATTGACTCAAGAAGATAGTATTCATGATTTTAAGGATTATTATATCTCCATATATACGTACGCATTCGCTTGCAAATCATTTAATCAACACAAAATCTGACACTGACCAGCAAATTGGAAAAACGTAAGAAAATTGAATTTCACGGGCTACGTTAGCGATTCCACCTTAAGTATAACATGTAGGCACATCACGAGTAATTGTAGGAAACATTGCATTATTCGTAATTCTACGATTAGGTACGTAATTTTTTTACTGTCCATTGTGTTAGGTCATTAAATCATTATGTCCGCCTTTGTAGCATACACTAATGATAACCAAGCAAACGTGTTATTAGCCTCTAAGCAAACTCGACTCGAATTAATATATTCATCATCATCATCATCAGCCTATAATGTTCCTACTGCAGGGACTCAGACCTCCTCTCTAGGAGAGGGATGTTCTTTCCACCACGCTGGCCCAGTGCGGATTTTCGAGGAATACAGGGTACGGTTTCATGTTAGGTTATTTTATATACATACATAGTACATATACATACATAACATCACGCCTCTAATCCCCGAAGGTTTAGGCAGAGCTGTACTTGTTACTAGTACACCCACATTTTGCCAGTTATCATCATCATCATTTCAGCCAAAAGACGTCCACTGCTGGACATAGGCCACTCCCCCAGGCGTCGCCACATTGACCGGTCCCGTGCGTCTCTCATCCAGCGGGTTCCTGCAACCTTGACCAGGTCATCGGTCCACCTAGTGGGAGGCCTTCCAACGCAACGTCTTCCGGTTCGCGGTCGCCATTCCAGAACTTTTCGGCCCCATCGGCCATCCGTTCTGCGAGCAATGTGCCCTGCCCATTGCCACTTAAGTCTGGCGATTCTTCGGGCTACGTCGGTAACCTTGGTTCTCATGCGGATGTCCTCATTTCTGATTCGATCACGCAAGGATTTGCCAGTTATATATTTTTTATATTATTTTGTAGGTAGGTAAATGAACGCGTAGATACAAACATAAAATAGCAACCAGTGGATACGAGTACGTGACCAAATGACCCACAGAACAGAAAGACCTGTTTTTTTCTGTTCTGTGAAGTGACCAGACTGCAGCTTCGGTAGTGTTACACGGATCAACGGATGCACATTGATCTGTCATTTGATACCAGCTGAAAACAATTGAATCAATCGAATGGGTGACCACTAAGTGCATTCCGTCGCGTCGCTTGCGTCAAAAAAATTGGTACTTTGACCCCCTATATGTCCGTAACTAAGGGTTCGCAGGTAAAAGAATAATACAAATAAAATTAAAGGGAGCTTCCCTACTACGATGGTACGGAACCCTTTTTTTTTAGTGGTGGGTGAAAATTCATCAAATAATCCTTCCCGCTCATGGGCAGAGTGAAAGGGAGGGTCAGACTTCTACTGACTAAAAACCACCCATGTTCCTTATTAGCCCTTTATGTCGACGCCGCGGTATCTTTGTGACCAACCCGCAGTCCCGACAGGCATGATACGGGTCAAAATCAACAAAGTGCATTTTTTTTCAATTTTGGTGGCGACATTTTTTCTACAGTTTTCGTGAAAAATAAGGACCTGGTATAAGAATAGAGAGTCCAAGCTAGAAGGATCTTCAAGAGGTCTAAGAATATCTCAATAACTTTTTGAGATATTTTAGATCAAAGTTTAGTGTGGCCACCAAAATTGAAAATCGCCCACCAAAATCGAAAGTGGCCACCAAAATTGAAAATCAGTGGCACCAAAATTGAATTTTTCTTTCACAAACCTAGATCTTACTAATAAAGCTCAATATAACTAATCTCACAAATTAGACTGGAATTATCAATATTTTTCATCAGTTAATAAAACTCTCTATTGTTAAAAAATATTTATTATTATTTATCTGATAAACTCATAATGATAATTATGAGTTTATGACACAAGTACACAACAACACGAAAACAAAAAACATTAATCTTTTTTATTGTAAACAAAATTAAAAGTTTCCCAAACAAAACTAAGAAATAAAACATAATTAACAAAAAACATGATAAAAAAAATAATAATTACAAAATACAATATTAAATCCAAGGTGGAGACAGTGAAATAGCAAACATATCATGACCATTTCACCAGCGCTCTAGTTACAGATTTCAGTTGGTAATTCAAACTTGGTAATTTTTATGCCACCTTTATAATAATAGGTCTTACTTACTGCCGAGTACATAAAGTACATACATAATATTTGTTTGCTAATCAAACTGTTTTGCATTGCAAGGTAAAAACTGGCTTTATATGTAGGTACAAACAATACATAAGTACATAATTAAAACTTGGTGGCTCGTTTTCAATTTTGGTGGCGTGAAAACGCCACCAAAACCACCAAAATTGAGCCACCAAAATTGAAACCAGGCATAAAAAAAAACATTAAAAATAGGGGTTTTAAGTTACAATTAAATTAATAGCACTGATTTATTCATAACCCAAATCACTACCTATAATGTGTAGCTTATTATTAAAACACTTTAAAATTAACAGCAAATCGATCCACCAAAAATTGAACAATTCTTGTCCCCCGTGCCACCCAAGACGATACTTACGTTTTTGGCGGGAAATCACAGCACTAATCACACACCTGTTACGCGCAAGTGCCGGCGCACGACTGAGAGATGTGAAATAATAAAACGCGATTGATCGCACACGCACGAAGCTTCATTTTATAGTATGTTGAATAAGTGCCACCAAAATTTTGATTTTTGCTTGGACAAACTTTGATTAAGTATCCTGTGCTTTTAAATTAGATTTTCTAATATGGTTTAATTGTTTTTAGAGAATGTGTCTTATGCATATACTAACGAAATTGTTTATTTTTTATTGTACATTAAATTGTTACTTTGGTGAATGCAATTATATCAAAAAATGGAGCTGGGACAAGCCACCTAACTTGAATTTTAAGGCGTTTTTTTTTTTCTCTAATTATTTATAAACACTTATATAAAAAAAAAATGTGGCCCTAATTGAACCAAGTTACGTAGTTCACTATAAAAAAAAATAAGAAACATCCTATCATTTAACACCTCGATTCTCAACGTGGACACGCAAAATTTGCTGCGGGGATATTCACCCATACGGAACCCATGTGCAAGTCCGACCTGCACTTGACAAGTTTAAGCGAGTCCCAGGAATAAAAGGTTAAATTTTCATCCATTATAATGACTGTACTGTAATAAAAGGTTTACGGAAACTGCAGGAACCTAGATAGTTACCATGGCAACTATAAAACAAACAAGTGTAAGTGTATGCAAATACTAGGATTATTTTTGCGTAAAAATCAATACCTACTTAGGTGACTTTAGTACGTAAACATGTGTAATTATAAACTTTTAATTAGCTGTTACTTGTAACTTATATTTAAGATAGGAACTTCTTTTAAGAAAAATAATTCATTTTGTGTCGGGGCAAAAACTTTCTAAGAAAAACGATACAGTGCGAAAACCGAAAGAAAGCTGCGTAAAAATTGATTTAAGTAAAGAATAATTATAATATCATTGTTATAGGGTGCACTTTCGACCAAAATATTAATTTTGCGGCAAGAATAAAATTATCATTATATAATAATAAATAAATAATTTTTCTGCACAAGGGAAACTATCGATTCCGAGGTAGACGGAGTTAGGCGCAGGACACACATAAATGGCGTCGGGCGCGGACATGGCGCGGTTCGCATCCTATAATCCTATGCCATTCTATACTTACCAAGTGCATAGAAATAGTATTTTTTTCAAAAAACCATTTTAGACACTAATCTGCATGGTCCTCACATAACTTGACCAATGTCTGAACTTAAAAAGTTACGGTAACCTCTGAGTTTGTTTCAGTTGTTTCTTCTTAGAGTGAACAGGAACAGAACTCCGCCCCTATCTCGTGTTAAGTAGAAATGTTATGTAAAACCTTAACCTACAAAGTGCTGCTTAGCAACTTACAATTATTTTGATATCATCGAAACTCTATTAAATAAATCTATAATATATCTATATATTAGGTCTTTACCTATGAAATTGCCGTTTTGCAGTACTGGCCATTTCAAATCAAAATAATTTTTGTTAAAGAAGCTGATGATACACAATCTACGGCTGAATTAGCAGCAGCTTTCGACGTTAGCGTCAAAACAATATTGGTCCATTTGCGTCAAATTGGCAAGGTAAAAAAGCTTGACAAATGGGTGCCCCACGAACTCTATGATCGCCAGCGCGAAGTACGCGTCGAGACGTGCCTTGCACTGCTCAAGAGACACACAAATGAAGGAATTTTGAACCGCATTGTTACCTGCGATGAAAAATGGATCCTGTACGATAACCGTAAGCGCTCAGCAAGTTGGTTGGATCCTGGTTCAGCACCTAAACAATGCCCTAAACGAAAACTTACCCCTAGAAAAGTGATGGTCACTGTTTGGTGGTCTAGCGCCGGTGTGATTCATCACAGCTTCTTACCAAACGGGGTGAGCATTACTGCAGATGTGTACTGTGAAGAACTGAACACAATGATGGAGAAGCTGGCACATCTCCAACCAGCATTGGTCAATCGCTCGTCTCCGCTGCTCCTGCACGACAACGCGCGACCTCATACTGCACAGCAGACGGTCTCCAAGTTGCAAGAACTGGGGTTGGAAGCTCTCCGTCATCCGCCCTACTCACCAGACCTTGCGCCTACAGACTACTACTTTTTCCAGAATTTGGATAACTTCTTGGCGGGAAAAAAATTCAATACCCGAGAGGCAGTACAAAATGCCTTTGAAGAATTTGTTGCCTCCCGATCAGCTGATTTCTTTAAGAAATGGTGGGGTAGTAGATAGGTAGGTAGGAAAAACGCATTGCAACGCATGCGCGGGTTCAGCTAGTACAGTATATTTACAAACTTGTAACCCGAGTGCTTACAGCTTGGGTGGATTTTACGAATATGCAAGATTCTCTAACACCTACTTCTAACACAAATGAGGTTCTGTATTTGAAACCACAAGACTATTCTCCTTCCATACTTGTCTATAATTCGTCATCTCAAATTAAAGTACGGCAAAGACTATGAAAACAGCAACAAATGTCTAAAAGTAAAAATGCATCACAATTCACAAAACAATATGCAATCAATCAATGAACAATGCAAGTTCTAAAAGTACATGTTTCTATTTTTCCAAACCGTAGTTGAGAATAGCAAAGACCAGTGTAATTTAATCAAAGATTATTCTTTCTCTTTCTTTTGTTTTTCAATAAAAAGTCGATACGCACAGTGAATGAAAGCAACTCGCCACGCAATCTGTAAACCACAGTAAGAGCTCGCTTTCGTCCTTAATTGTCAAAAGATAGATTTTGGCCAAATTATGAAAATTATAACAATAATATTCGATTGGGTTAGAATCTAAACATCATTTTTACCGACGCGGTAAAAACAAAACTAACAGTCTAACACCCTTATCTTAATTTTTTCAAAACATTAGGTAGGTACCTATGATACAAATTAATTAATTGATGTTTACCAACAGCGCTTGAATTTCAATAGAGCCCCAAAAGATCATTAAAGCACTGTTCAATAGATGTCTAAAATATTACATATTCAAATATTATTAAGTGTAACATACTCAGGTGATGTTCCCTATGCAGATGTGCCGTAAACCTATACGTATAATGTCATTCAAAAATCATCATCATCCCCCTTACTTGACGTCGCGCAACACGTATTTTTCACCCTTGTCCTACGTCAACCCTACACTAAAGCCTTGTTTCTTTTATATAATTACTTTTTCTATTTATGTAAATGTTTTCTTTTGAGTAAAATTTCGATCTCCACAGTATTTAGAGTTCTTTCCGTCTAGTGATACCTATTGAACAATTATAATGTAGAATGATAAAAAAAAAACTGTACAGACTATCTAGCCTACTTGAATTACTGAAAATTGCTGTTTTATGAAAGTAGGCTACTTTCATAAAACAGCAATTTTCACGAAATCAGTACGTCCTACATACCGGTTCATTCATTCTTCGAGTCCTCGTAGAAAGGTCAGTACGGTGACGGGAGCAGTATGGGGTGCATGGGGGAGGCAGGGCGTCATCTCGCCTGGCACCCCGCCGCTGGCATTGAATGAGCTGAGCAATCGATGGTGCTGGCGCCGCCATGTCTGTCTCCATCCTTGACGTCATAGAGAAAGTACTTGGATGAGAACGGGCTTTCAGCTTTTACGTAATTCGTGTAGTTTTACAAACGCTACTGTGTTATGGACACAAAGGAGTCATATTTAAAGTTTTATTTTAATAATCTATCATCATCTTCTGTTTAATCCTCTCCCAAGTATGTTGGGATCGGATTCCAGTATAACGGGATGCAGCAGCTATCTGACCACTACCACCCAGTAAGTATACTAGGTAGCACAATTGTCAGACTCTTTGGGCAACTGAATACCTTCCACGACTGACAAACATTTACAAATGACCAGCCGGGACCAACGGCTTGACGTGCTTTCCGAAGGAAGGAGGATAACAGCTCAACTTAGGACCCAGTATAATTAATGACAATAATATCCGTGGTGCTAGGCAACTGGGCTTATCTCAGTTGTATACGTCCCTGTGTGCCTATTGGCCTTGTTCTGTTCTGTCTCCTGCTGATATGGAGGGAAGTGGAAATTATGTTTTTTCCTACTCCTCCGCTATTATTTTATGATTAATTTCGTTGCGGGATCCAAGACAGTTAAATCATTTCTCTGTGACTTCGTCGAGCTTCATTGTCTCGGCGCTTTTCTTGTGGTCGCCACTGTTGATTCTGGCTAACAGGAGTTACAGTGGTTTGGGAATAGTGTGACGGGCTTGTCCTTGCCTTTGTGTGGTTACTTTGTGCCATAGCTCCTCTGGCATGAGACAGATTTAGCCAGCCCCAGTTGACCTAGATCAATTAATTTGAGTCTTTGAACAGTATCGAGTTTTTATACGATCTGTTGGTTTTACTCCATGGTCCATGGATACTGCGCTATTATTTTAAAATGATGACGACCGTGTTAAATTAATTCAGATTTCTCTATTCTATTAACAAAATTTTTGTAAAGTTTAATAAGGCTACAATTACAAATTCCAGCTAAACACTAGGAAGTGTCGATGCGTGGGCGTTTTGGGAGGCTGTCTTATAAAAATGTAGATAGTAAAGTAAATTTTGACCTTCGAAAAGTGCTGATTATCAGCCTAGTTTGAATAAATGAGTTTTGATTTGTTTGAAAAAGTACATAATGTTCAATGGTATTGACGGCACGGTTGGCGCAGTGGCTCAAGCAAGACTGCTGCGCTGCGTGTCGCGGGTTCGATCCCCGCACGGAGCAAATATTTGTATGACCTACAGATATTTGTTCCGGGCCTGGGTATTTGTGTATGTGATTTTAAATGTTTGTGAATGCACCCACGATACAGGAGAAATTGGTTCGTTGTCACTAGTACCATTTTCCTAGTGTGGGGCAATGTTTAAAAAAATAATAGGCATTATGCAACTCAAGAAACCTAATATTATGTAAACGTAAACCCCTTAGGGTTGACGCTTGCCCGTCAGGGTTGTGGGTTGTTCGAAAGAGATACCGCGGCCTCGACACAAAGGGCTAAGAAGGAACATGTCGGTGGTTTTTAGTTAGTAGAAGTCTGACTGCCTCGTAGGTCTGGTGGTCGCAAGCGCGACTGCTGAGCGTGAGGTCCTGGGTTCGATTCCCGGGTCGGACAAAAAGTGCTATTGGGTTTTTCATTAGAAATTTCCCAATAGTAGGCCGGTGTTTGGAAGTTGGTGGTACCTATAATACCCCCGTGCCTCGGAAAGCACGTTAAGCCGTTGGTCCTGCGCCTGATCTCTCTCCGGTCGTGTCGGATTGCCGTCCCATCGGACTATGAGAGAAAGGGAACAGAGAGTGCACCTGTGCCTGCCCACACACTTGTGCACTATAATATCTCCCGCGCAGATGGCTAATCTCCGCTGAGATTGGCTGCCGTGGCCGAAAAACGGTCAGGAGGACTATTATATTACTTATTAGAAGTCTGACACTCGCTACCGCTCTACCCAGGGCGGGAGGAGTCATGGAGTCATTTGATATTTATTTATTTATTTATGCACACACAAAATACAAAAAAAGGATAAAACCATAACAAATAGAAGAGCACAAAGGTACTAATTCCACGTCATCAAAAAAAAACTGGGCAAGTGCGAGTCGGACTCGCACATGAAGGGTTCCGTACCAAAACGGTATGCTATAATTTATACATTTCTTCTACGGCCAATGAAACTTGACCTCTGGATTGTATAGGCGCTCATACGATTCAGGGACCAAATTATATTGGTTAACTGCTGTTTCCATCTGTTGTTTCCATTCAAGTTCAAAATGATTTTCCTAGAAAGTCCTTATAAAGTTCTACTTTTCAGATTTCTTTCATATTTTCTAAACTTATGGTTCAAAAGTTAGAGGGGGGGGGACACATTGTTTTTTACTTTTGGAGCGATTATTTCCGAAATTATTGACATTATCAAAAAATGATTTTAGTAAACCCCTATTCATTTTTAAATACCTTTCCAACAATATATCACACGTTAGGGTTGAAATTAAAAAAAAAATCACTTCCCACCATACATATGGGGGGGGGCTACCTTAATAAAACATTTTTTTCCAATTTTTATTTTACCACTTTGTCGGCGTGATTGATACACATATTGGTATCAAATTTCAGCTTTCTAGTGCTAACGGTCACAGAGATTAAGCGAGGACGGACAGACGGACAGACGGACAGACGGCCAGACGGACAGACAGACATGGCGAAACTATAAGGGTTCCTAGTTGACTACGGAACCCTAAAAAGGTGGTTGACGCTGTATATAAGCCGAAATACTGTTTTTTTATAGTTCGGCTCCAGATGCTAAAACGTTTATGTACAAATACTGTTCAAGTGTTCACATTTTTTTTAGTTTACTTTTTTGAATAAAATAAATAATATCATCAATGTTTTGAACGTGATTCTAAATACTCACAAGTATCTTAAATGTTTGGCCAAACGTATAGCTTCCTGTTATTAATGTATTGGGTATTTTACCTGCTAATTATGTAACTCGGAACCAAATAACAAATATCCTCTTATTATTGTGAAGCGATCACAATAACAAAAACAAATGTTCCTATCTAGTTAGCCAATTATTCCTATCACCCAAGTAAAAGTGAGTTGTTGTAGGTACTAGATGTGGCAATACATGGCACCATACTAATTAATAATGTGTCTTTTTTAATGCAATATCCATGAACTTTGATAATTGAAAAGTCAATCAAACACTACAATTGATGGAAGCATCGTAAGTATATTAACAAAGCTTCATGGACCAGAATTCTACCAGTATCGTAGAACTAGTGGGAATGAAAAGTTCCATTGACTTTTCGTTCCACTAGTTCTACGATTTCGTACCACCTTGAATCGTAGAACTACCTAGTGGGAAAAAATCCCACTACCTACTTAGTTCTATCGTAGATCACACATAGATCGTAAACTGAACTGGAGACAACATATCAAATGTAAAAAGCAGGAGCTACAACTCAAGTACAACAGCCTATACTGGATGCTAGGTAGGAACTCGAGACTCTCTTTGGACAAATGGACAAAATGCTCATATACAAAGTCATCCTAAAGCCCATTTGGACATACGGGCTGTAACTGTGGAGCAGTGCAAGCGATTCGAACATATAAACTCAAGCGCGGATTCAGGGGGGGGGTCAGGGGGTCATGACCCCCCCCCCCCTGGGCTGAGTCCGGTACCTGGTGGACCACTAATTGAAATTGTTTAATATTATGTTTTAATTATATGTTTTAACACAACTACCCAAAAAGAGTGTTCTAAGGTTCATGTATGCATGTTAGTTTATTTGTGAGTTTCTTTATTCCACAATAACTTCTAAACGCCTGAACCGAGTTTGATACTATCGTTATATTCTTTGCGATATCCCAGTATTCCCAGTGTTTTAGGCTAGTGAAAATTCCACGCTAAAAGATCCACGTACGTTATCCCAACTATGTTGTAGTTGGCTTCCAGTCTATCTGGATGCAGCTACAAAAACCGGATTTTTACATGGAACTATTGCTTTTTTGATCTGCACACTGCATAACCCAGTTAAGGCGCTGACAAGAGCCAAATAGGCTTGTATTGAACAATTTTTTAGCCAAATCTAATACAGTTTGACACAGCGGAAAAAATATATGTTAATCTTGAACATATTTCTGATAATTTCGTTGTATTCAAAACGCGTTTTTGAAAAGTTTTCTCGATACAAAAAAATCGTAAACTAACCTCTTATAATGATCTTCCAACAAAAATATCTGTATTATTGATCAACGTACGTTGGTAAAATTTATAACAATAACGTATCATATTTAAATACAAAATTTCGTTGTTTTTAATTTTTGATTATGTAATAAATTATTTATAAGTAATTAATAATTATATGGTTTATAAGAAGTTCGAGCGTTGCGTCATCGCGCTCTCTTTCTTACGTATGCAATCCGACAGTGAGCGCTTAGGCGCGGTGCTAGACGGACGTATGTCACTTTGCGCCCCACTGACAGCTATCCGTTCATCTATAAATTATTATTGACCGCGTCACAATGTTAGTCCAGGATCCACGGTACATTTTTTCACTTGATTACTATCAAGCTAATTTTCCGTGAGCAGCTGCATTTTGATGAGACGCCAACATTACCCTATACGAAAACTCTCGATTGTGGTAGGTAATAGGGGCAGCAGGGATAAAATATATCTTGATTATAAATATATATTGATTATAAATATATTTATTTGATGATTTTCAAAAATCTATTACTAAAAATTTTTTTTTTGTTAAATCTGATGATCATTATCTAAATCTAAATCCAACATGTATTGATAACGAGCTCATCAAAAATTATTACAAACCAGCTGTTTTTTAGGGGTCCGTAGCCGAATGGCAAAAAACGGAACCCTTATAGATTCGTCATGTCTGTTTGTCCGTCTGTCCACCCGTATGTCACAGCCACTTCATTCGGAAACTATTGAGACTACACAGTTGAAACTCGGTAGGTAGATGTATTCTGTGAACTGCTTTACGATTTTTATACAAAAATAAAAAAAAGGATTTATGGGGTCATAAATGGAACTGAAACTATATTTTTTTTTCAACAAACCTGTACCTACGCGTGGGGTGTCTATAGACATAGACAGGTCTTTAAAAATGACATTGAGGTTCCACAAACAATTTTTTCTCAAAGCCAATCGTTTGAAAGACAGACACTTCAAAATTGGTAAAATGGCGACCGGCCTCGCGGTCGCTTGCCTTCGGTATTGCCAACAATGACCAGCTTTTCAAGGCTGCTATCTCCTCTTTGCATTAGGTGGCCGAAATAAGACAAAATACGCTGTAGGCAAACTGTTGACAATCGAGTCTTGATATCGAGTTGGTAAAGGATAGACACATTTCTGCGTTTGGCCGTCCATGGAATTCGGAGAATCCGCCTAAAACACCACATTTCGAATGCATCTATCCTCTGTCTTACTCTTGTTTGGATTGTTGTGAGAGTGTTGTGAGGAAAATCAGGAAAACTAGTGGTCTGACCAAACGGGCCTTCGTTTTAAAACTTACACCACGTTTTTCCCAGATGTTCTGGGGGCGTAATATAGCATCTTTAGCCATAGCTATCCGCCGTTTTATTTCTGGGACGCAGCTACCTTCATTACTTATATTGGAGCCCAGTTAATCGAAGCTGTCCACAGTATAGATGCCTTAGATGTTATAGGCGCCCGATAGCTTTCCCGCACGATCTACCACCATAAGCTTGGTTTTCTGCCTATTTATTGCAAACCTTACTTAATTGCCACTTTCTACTTCCAATCTGTGCAGTATCTCTTTCATGTTGCTAAAAGTTGTAGCAAGGAGAACGGTGTCGTCAGTGTACCTCAGATTGGAAATCCACTTTCCACCAACAGTAAACCCCTTGTCCCAGCCCTCAAGAGTCTTGAATGATATTACTCTTCATACACATTGAAGAGCAGAGGTGAGAGGATGCATCCCTGCCTAACGCATTTGAGCAGTCGGTGTCGATTTTGACGAAAGAGCGGTTGTTGATGTCTACATCAACAACCGCTCTACAACAACATCTTATTGACAACACCAACATCGCGCAACATCTTATTGACCTAGTCCGATGCCTCTAGGCATCGGACTAGGTCAATAAGATGTTGAGGCGTTCCCATTGCCTTTAAGAACACCCCACAGCTTGCCCCACTCCACGCAATCAAATGCTTTGGTATAATGTATAAAACATATCAATACAGGGCTGTTAATAAATTCCCGGCTTTTCTCTATAATTTGGCGAACGTTCAGGATTTGTTCCCGCGTGCCTTTGCCTTTAACAAAACCTGCTTGCTCTTCTGGAATTTGTGGCTCCAGAAAGTGTATTAGCCTGTTGTTTATGATGTACAGGAGTATTGATGGTGCGTGGAGTAAGTGCCAAACACTTATTATAATTTTAGGAATTTTGTAGGTAACTTGTAAAGAGTGGGTTTAATAGAAAATATCCAATCCCCAAAACCCAGTTAGTAATCATTTTTAATGACTTCGTTATCGATACATATTGGAAGGAAGGAAGGGGACTCTTTGATCAAACCATACCTACATTTTGTAGGACAAATATTTTTTCAAATAATTTAGATAATTATCATCAGATTTATCAAAAAAAAACCCAGCTGATGATTCTCAAAAGTGTTTGTACTAACACTTTTGAGAATCATCAAACCAACATATTTTATCCCTGCTACCCCTATTACTTACCACAATCGAGAATTCGAGAGTTTTCGTGCAGGAAATTCTTAGGCGTCTCGCCGTCTCATCAAAATTAGCTTGATAGTAATCAAGTGCAAAAATGGACCGCGGATCCTGGACTATTTGTTTCTTACTTGGTAGTATGGCGCTAGGGTATCGGAAAAATTGTGGGCGTGACCAAAAATACTGAAACATCAGAAGTCAATAGCTATTGTCATCGTCTTAATACCGGGTACGATGAGATATCCCTTAGTAAAACTGGTTGTCAGACTTTCGGGCAACTGACTACGTGTGACGACTCAACGACTGTCAAAGATGTACAAATCACAGCCGCTCTGCTCTGGCTGTGATGTGAAGGCAATGAAAAACTCAGTAGCCGACATAATCAAAGGACACGTTCAAGTTCCTCCCAATGACATTATCTTTGCCACCCCCCAAAATCTATCAAATAATACATCAAATTTCGCGCTCGCTTCGCTCGCGCCTTCCTCTTGTGTTTCCTCCATTCGTCTCGCTTGAGGCGCTCCACTTCATATCTCATTTCTATTTCTAAATTGTCCATCCAGGGAAAATTATTTATTTATTTAAACTTCTCGCACACAAAAAAAAGGTACAAAGGCGGACTTAATGCCTTAGGCATTCTCTACCAGTCAACCAAGGGTGGTGTAGAGATTAGATGGCAGGTGCTCTTAAATGGCAAATATTCAACGCTATATCTCCCTGGATAAGGCTCAGCAATTCGAAAAATCGTGGCGAAGAGCTTCTTTGTTAGTTACGATTTACCTTAATTTATGTTGGATAGTCGATTTATCGAGAAATGTTATAAGTATTTATGTGACGCAGACGAAGTTGCGTGGGTCAGCTAGTGGTATATAACCAACAATGAAGTTCACGAGCACCTTGAAATGAAGACAACCAAAGAGGATATTCGGAGTTTGGCAGCTAAATACATGGAGCGGTTAATCCATCATCCTAACGAACTTGCTCGCCAACTCACCATGGACCACTATGTGAGACGACTGAAACGTCATCACATACTAGAGCTAGAAGACCGGCAGTAGCTCTGCGAAACAGATGAGTTGATGCTTCCAAAGGGAAGCCACTCCGCATGACAGTATCACAAAACAGATTTGCTCATAGTCTTAGGGCTGATTGCAAATTAACATAGAAGAAAAAAAAAAGATTCTATCGTAGGACTGTGCAGTAGAACTAGTGGGAATGATCCGACAATTGACTATTTGTGACTACTGTTAAAAATTCAAGAAAAGGTGTGAAAAAAGTAATAAAATCCTTCAAAAAATGGCCTAGTGACGTGCTTGACAAAGACAGCGCCACAGAAATGTGACGTCACATTTCATACCGCCGTGGATTGAAAGTGCCCCCTCCCACCAAAGACTTCTAAAGCATGTAGCTACTCCATTGTTTTTTTTTATCTATACGTACTTTTGTACGTGTAATTTTGAAAGGGCGAGCACCAGTAGGAAGAAAAAGGATAACTACCAGCAGGGCTATTGCGTATCTTTTAATGACAGTGGATAACTTCTAATGTCTATCAAATAACTGCACAACCCAGTTAATACCGGGTACGATGAGATATCCCTTAGTAAAACTGGTTGTCAGACTTTCGGGCAACTGACTTGCCCGAAAGTCTGACAACCAGTTTTACTAAGGGATATCTCATCGTACCCGGTATTAACTGGGTTGTGCAGTGTGCAGATCAAAAAAGCAATAGTTCCATGTAAAAATCCGGTTTTTGTAGCTGCATCCAGTTAGACTGGATGCCAACTACAACATAGTTGGGATAACGTACGTGGATCTTTTAGCGTGGAATTTTCACTAGCCTAAAACACTGGGATAATGCAATAAGGAACAAACTGTTGTTTTAAAGTCTTCTTTCTTTGTATGTGATGTACACACGGCTACACATCAAGCTATACAAAACCAGTTAATCTTGGCCCCACTTTACTAGATCTTTTCGCACCATGAACGATCAGAATAAACTGGTTTTGTATAGCTTGATGTGTAGCCGTGTGTACACTGTGTACCAATCATTATTTTTCAACGACAATACTGATATTTTTTTTTCCAAAATTTGGTGTTTTTTATTAACTGATAAAATCTACAACATACATAAATTCATGCTGATAACTACATATTATTTAATAAAGAGTAATTGTAGTTTTTCGTACTGACCCTTTCTCTTTGTCCGCGAGTGTAATACAACCGGACATAGGAAAAACATCAGGTAATCGAAGCCAGGCGAGCTAATTAGCGTGAACAAAGAAATATCAAGACAGTATCACATCAAATAAATCTTATATTTTCTTATTATGACCTTTTGAACTTTCCTTAAGGTGGAAGCTCCAGGGTAGCCAACGATTTGATTTTTCTTACGTATTTTTGGCATTTACCGGTGAGTGTTAGGTTGAATGTTAAATAACATAGGATTTGCGACCGTAACATTATTGTGACTGAACTGGCTAATAATGATTAAAATCAGCAATACAACCCTCTCAGTTCATATACGAGTAATTTCCTTGAATGCCTTTTTCATCGTAATAAGTAGGTAATGACTACCTTAGCGCATCCACCTTTAGTTACACGTGTGATATGACAAGTTCCCCATTCAAAATAGTTCTCCCGTAAATGCGTTAACAAGGGTTCCGTACCTCAAAAGGAAAAACGGAACCCTTATAGGATCACTCGTGTGTCTGTCTGTCCGACCATTCCCCCTCCCCCCATATCTCCGAAACTACAGAGCCTTTTTTTTTGGTGGGTGGAAAATCATCGAATGACCCCCCCCCCCCCCCCCCCCCCGCTCTTGGGCAGAGCGAAGGGGAGTGTCAGGCTTCTACTGACTAAAAACCGAGCCCATATTCCTTCTTTGCCCTTGCGCCGAAACCACAATTTAAAAAAATACAGAAATTAGTTTAACACATAAAGATTACAGGAAAACCTTTCTTTAATTCTTTAATCTTTATGTGTTAAACTAATTTCTGTATTTTTTTAAATTTTTTCCACCCACCAAAAAAAAAGGCTCTGTAGTTTCGGAGATATGGGGGGAGGGGGAATGGTCGGACAGACAGACACACGAGTGATCCTATAAGGGTTCCGTTTTTCCTTTTGAGGTACGGAACCCTTGTTAACGCATTTACGGGAGAACTATTTTGAATGGGGAACTTGTCATATCACACGTGTAACTAAAGGTGGATGCGCTAAGGTAGTCATTACCTACTTATTACGATGAAAAAGGCATTCAAGGAAATTACTCGTATATGAACTGAGAGGGTTGTATTGCTGATTTTAATCATTATTAGCCAGTTCAGTCACAATAATGTTACGGTCGCAAATCCTATGTTATTTAACATTCAACCTAACACTCACCGGTAAATGCCAAAAATACGTAAGAAAAATTATAATCGAAGATAATTCATTAGTTCTAAAGATATAAAAATGTTCTGTAACAGAAAGTTAGTTTAATTGCATGTAGGTACCATTATGAATTTGCAAACTACAGTGATTTTCATGATCGCCCCTTTTATTTGGCCGCTATGCCAGACATATGATATTGTGATCATACAAGCAGAAGTCCCTTTTATGGATTTATCAACAGGTAAAATAATTAGTTATGGGATCACTCGAAGAAAAAGGGTACCTTTTCCCTGTGACAGAGAGCTCTATTTTCACTGTTTATCCCTTGGTTGACAAAAGTTTGTTTATCTATTTTTCTTCGTTCAATAAATTATTCATTACCTACTTTTTCAGTTGCTTTCAGACATCTGCACCTTGCTGATGTGTTTGATAACTCATAATCAGTGTCTTTATAAATAAGCTGTCTTTATCTTAGTTTTTGATTGATAATCATAGGGGTAGCTAACTACCCCTAAATTGACAAGTCACAAAAACAATAAGTTAATAAGCTTATTAACTTATTGTTTTTGTGACTTGTCAATTTCTTGCTGGTAAATTCCATCTAATATAGTTAGTGCGGTGTTGAGACCTGATCACCTGACCACTGGTGAAGTTCTTCGGAAAGGTAAGGCGTGTGTAGAGTGCATGTATCTTTTTAACCGACGGCAAGGAAAGGCTTATGTTATGCGCCTACTACTACTTTGTTTGTAATATTCTTTCTTCCGTCATATCATCCAAACCAATCAATGAACTTTTTTAACTAAGGTATCGTTAGATTCGTATAGGTTCTTAGATAGGAGACATAAAAAAATATAGGGTCTGCTAGATTTTATTGTTTTTTTTTTTCTTCTTTTACCATCGAGTAAGGGGTATCATATGAAAAAAAAGCAAATGGGTTTGAAAAGGAGATTATTAAAATATATGCAAATTATTATGTTTATAAGAAATTCGAAGTGACAAATCGTATAAAAAAATTAAATCAAAACCGACTGAAAAAATTGAAAAGCACAATTTAATGTAAAATGTGCTTGTTTTAAAAACCTTTTTATTTTTTTAACCGACTTCCCAAAAAGGACCTCCTCCTTTTTGGGAAGTCGGGAACTCAATTCAATTGGTATGTTTTTTTATGTATGTACACCGATTACGCTGCGATTTACGTGATTCTTTTTTAGTTTGATGCGGAATAGTTGCCATTTGGTGCCATAAAAATGTTTGATGTTTGGCCCAGTAGAAGGTACTTTTCATTTTATGAACATTTTTTTAAAATTTATTAACATTTTTCGTTTATGTTTGTTCGAGAAAAACTTCGTCGTTTATTAATATTGGTACGGGGACATCCTGGTTTCCATATCAAGGGTGGTACCATGACATGGAAACCAGGACCTGGTGATGGAATCCCAGAGAAATCGAGGGTAACCCTCAAAATTCCCTCAAAATTCATACGTATTACGTAGTATTACGTGTTTCGTGCTTTGTCTGACGCTATACAAGTATTCGCATCTAGCAGTCATCACTTCATGTTGATGACCTTATGATGGAAGGTACTACTCCAATGGTTAGGAGTTGAAAGCAATAATAAGGGAATCTTCAAATCTTGAGGGTTAGGTTTCATGGGCACGCCACGATAGTGGCGGTAAGTCCCCTCTTTGAGGAGTGGCTAGAGAGGAGCCACGGCGCCCTCACCTTCCGTCTGACGCAGGTCCTCACCGGAGTCACCGGACACGGATGTATCGCGAGGTACCTGCACCGAATCAGGCGGGAGGAAACGCCCGGATGCTTCCACTGCGAGGATCGACCGGAGGACACGGTGGAGGACACTGTGGAGGTGTGCCCTGCTTGGGCGGAGCCCCGCCGTGTTCTCGTAGCGGCGATCGGCGGTGGCGACCTCTCGCGTCCGGCCCTGGTGCAAGCCATGGTCCGGGGCGAGGAGGAATGGGACGCCGTCGCCTCCTGCTGCGAAGCAGTGATGCTAGCGAAGGAGGTGGCGGAACGAGAGAGGGAGCGAACCTTTCAACGTCCCGGCCGCCGCGGAAGGCGCGGAAGGCGCTCCGGGCGTCGGGGGCCACGTGATGGCTTCCGGCCACCGAAGACGCGGGCCTGTGGGCGGTGAGTAGTGGGCTAGCTCGCCGTCCGGCCGTCGGCATGACGGCAACAGACCGTGTCGGCGGCGCGGTCGTGTTCCACGCGGGCCTCAAAGAGATGTCAGCAAGGAGGGGCCCGCAAGGGCCGACGCCCGTCGGGGCTGCGGATTTTAGTACTAGATGACGTGGCCTCGGCACAAGGGCAAAGAAGGAACATGGGTTCGGTTTTTAGTCAGTAGAAGTCTGACACTCCCCTTCGCTCTGCCCAAGAGCAGGGGGGGGGGTCATTTGATGATTTTCCACCCACCAAAAAAAAAAACGAATTTTTGATCCGTGCGGGGATCGAACCCGCGACACCCACCGAAGCTGTACCTGTTTTACCTATAATAAGACAGAAGCCTAAGTAGAACACAAATGTGATGATATGCCTTCAGTACCTACTAAAGGACCTTGGTAACCCTCAGCTATGAGGGTTACCTAGGTCCTTTTCATTACTGGAGCTGAACTTTCAATATTTTTCTTCGACTAGAATCATTAAACTGTCTGTCGAATTGAGGTCTGCGTACCTAGTTTAGGAGCCCGGAATAATGACCTTATTCTTAAACTTGGTAGTACAACCCACTGTTTCAACGTTCTATGTACTTTGCTGTTGTTTTTTATGTAGGTACTAATAAACTATTATTATTATTGAGAACCTCCTCCTTTTTGGGAAGTCGGTTAAAATGTACGCAAGTAAAGTGTCTGTAAAGAGTATACCAGATCGTTCATGAAAAGAATATCAAATCATAAGCCTCCAAAATTATGTTTCCCCAAAAGAACAATGGCAGCCGTTCATACATTAAAATAGTTGAGAAGAAATGGTAGTGTCTACATGTCAAAAATATCTTAAAATGTTAAGCTTCAGCCCCTGAGTAACTTTGTTCAAGAATTATGTCCTGGTAGGGCTCCAAAAAAAATATATTTAGGTTTGAACTTTTTTAGTAAGTTATACTCGTATTATAAGTAAGTAAGTAATACATATATGTGATTAATTCTATTGAAGCCAATTTAAAAATGTTTAACAGCGTTTTACATTTTAGTTAGTTTATCATACATAGTTGACGCCGCAGCAGACCTTTGTTAATAATTTAATTAAAAGTTCAAAAATATTTAAAACTTTGGCAAAGAAAAATTGAGTAAAAATAAATAAATTGTAAAATCAAATTGTTGCATAGAAACTAAGTAACAAAATGTTCCCCCGGCGTCCTGCAAGGAATATCGAGTTACCAGTAACCCTGAATAATCATTAATATTATTATCTGTGTGGTTCACTAGAAACAATAGAATAGAATTCAAAATAACAGCATCAATTTATTAGGTTTAAATAACTATTTACAGATGACATCCGGTTGCAATTCGAGATATTTTAGGACAGACGGCAACGATAACCTGTCGGTTTATTAATATACAGGGAGTAATAAGTAACCCATCACACAGCCGTCAACCAAGCATTTTGTACTATAATACTATTTGTATATACTATTATGTACCCCTACGCAAAAATTTTTGCTGGGAATTGTTTTTTTTTTTGGGGGTCAAAAATCACGGTAAAACTCAATGTAGCACTCAAGAACTAAAACATTGTGCTAGTGGATGCTTTGAATAGTAAATGGGTCATGGTCATGGAGGTAATTTAAGAAAAGTTATAACCTAAAAAACTAGTGTTTACAAAAACAGCTGTTAATTTGGAACTTTGACATCCAATATCTCCGAAACTAGGGGGTTCCCAGAAGTCTTATAGAACAAAAAAGTGATCGCAGTGGTGGGGAGAACCAGTTCCCTTCGTTTGCGTTAAGGGTACTTTTAGAAAGAAGGAAAGAAAAAATGTTTATTTGACGTCAGTACATCAAGCACGCACACAATAATAAAAAAATTACATTAATGGAAATACATAGACATTACACACCCTTACACCCTTTATATCATAGTCTATGAGTCTATGAGGATTTGAGGAGCTCCTGGCTAGATAATATGGTTGATATTCTTACATTCTGATCAATATTCACGTTAAGCTGCGCTTGCGGTTGGTCTGTGGATTGCATATCGAGTTTCCTCCAGTACATTATACCTCAATGTTTCCTCCCTGCCTCGGAAAGCACGTTACAGATCCCGGCTGTCATTTGTAAATCTTTGACAGTCGAGACAGGTAAGTAGTCAGCGGCTGGAAAGCCTGACAACCAGTCTTACCAAGGGTTTTCATATTACCCAGCACGAACTGGGTTGTGGAGGTCAGGTAGGCAGTCGCTGCATGTAAAAAACTGGTAATCATCTGCATCCAAAAAGTGAATTTTAACAGAATTCCGTAATGAGAAAAAAGGAAATATTTTTTTAACCATATTTCTTTCTTAGGCCCCTAGCACACGGCGTATTTTCTACGGCGCCGACGACGCGCTGATGACGCGAATTTGATTTCTACAAAACTTAACCTTGCAATCTCTATAATCCCAAAAAAACAAAGGACACTAAAGGCGCGGCCCCACCGCTGTGCACGGAGAGGCTACGCACGTGTAGTAAGCTTCGCTTTGTAAGAAAATGTATGTGGTTGTGTCCGACTACGTACCCGTTGGACCTCCAAGTTAGGACCTCACTGACTAATATGACCGTTTGGACCTCCTTGTGCCGTTTCGACCTTAAAACTTGGGTTTTGCCTATACTTTAATGCCTATTGGACCCCCTATGAAACAACGTGTTCTGTTAGACCCATTTTTTTACATCTTCGTATGAAAAGCTAAAGTACAATCGTGCACAAAAGTGAGACACTTTATCAAAAATAAAACACGATGGAATAAATAAATCAATATGTTTTATTCAAAGATTTATAAGCAACAACGTTTTAATGTCAATGTAAGGTCAATGTAATGTGTTATGAAGTACTAGGGTATCATAAGTTAGTAGGAGATTAATCATTTCTTTAGGTCTGTCACCAAATATAGGAGTTAACAGGAGTAATGAAATGTGTTATGAAGTACTAGGGAATAGGGCAAAGCCGAACACTCCGGTGTACATCTCCCGTCTACACTACACCACTACGGCGGGGGACATCGTGGAGTACGTGCGCCAGAAGACGAAGTACATGGCGAGAGTGCAGTTGCTTGAGTCGCGCCGCAACGTTAACTTTAAGGCCTTCGTGGTGCGAATACCAACTTGTTTTCTGCATCTCGTCTTGGTAGAGGACTTTTGGCCGCAGGGAGTGGTGTTCCGTCGCTTCCGCGGGCAAGTGCCACAAGAACGCGCAGTGACCTAGTGCGCTAGTGAAGTGCTACTAACATAGTTTTAAGGCTCTATTAACTAACACAAATTGTATTTTATTATATTTATGTTAGTCTATAAGGTATTTATCTATGGGCCATAGATGCCTGAAAATAAATTGATTATTATTATTATTATTATTAATAATAATATAGGAGTTAACAGGAGTAATGAAATGTGTTATGAAGTACTAGGGTATCATAAGTTAGTAGGAGATTAATCATTTCTTTAAGTCTGTCACCAAATATAGGAGTTAACAGGAGTAATGAAATGTGTTATGAAGTACTAGGGAATAATAATAATAGTAATACCGTGTATTTGCTTAGGTACCTATTTTGTCAAATTTTTAGATTTCCGTTTAACAATTTTCTACATAACTGTACCCCTTTCCCAACTAAATAACATTGAACGAACAACAAATGAACACATATTTTTTTAAGGTCCAAAGGGTACTAAAAAAGAGGTCCAACGTTTACATTTTTACTGGTTTTAATTTTGAAGGTTCAACGGGTACTACAAATGAGGTCCAATGGGCACATTGATTATTATATTTTGAAGAGGGTCCAAAGGGACCTAAAAATTAGGTCTAACGGGTAAATTTGTAATAGGGTCTAATCTTGGAGGTCCAACGGGTACGTAGTCTTGTGTCCACTGCAACCCACGGAGAGGCTACGCATGAATTGACGTCATTGATACATGCGTGGCTTGCTCGAATAGGCGGTTACATAGCTCAACACGGTCAACGTGGGTCTACGTTTCCACTGAAGTACACGAATATGACCCACGACTATGTACAGTTCGCTTATCGGTGTACAATCGCTTATTGTGTTATATCGTAGCCTCTCCGTGCGCTGTGCCACGCTAGTCATAGTCGTGGGTCATATTCGTCTACTCCAGTGGAAACGTAGACCCACGTGGCCAAACAAATTAATACACGCAGCTAAAATGCGCCGCGTGCCCGTGCACAGCATGCGCCGCGGTGGGACCGCGCCTTTAATACAACGCAGATGCCCCTTAAAAATTTCTGGTATCCTGCATCGACTGTCAAAGATGTCATGTACTAATGACAGCCCGACAGCCGGTACCAAAGTCTTACGTGCCCTCCGAGGCACGGAAGAAACTCTGTATAGGTGGTCAGAAATCCACGGAACAACTTAGTCAATCGCGGCCAGAGTTATTATTAAGCCACGTATACTAAAAAGGAAAAGTTTTCTTGAATAGGAAAGCCTTAAAAAAACGCAAAGCAAAAAAAGAAATAAGCTTTGCTTATTTTGGTGATGAGGAAATAAAATGGTATAATTACTTACTTAAGACTACCTCGTTGGTAGTGGCAAGCACGACTACTGAGCAGGTCGTGGGTTCCTTTTCCAGGTCGGGCAAAGTGTTATTGGGTTTTTCCAGCAGAAATTTCTTAGTGGAGTGCAGCCTTTTTTTTTTTTTTTTGGTGGGTGGAAAATCATCAAATGACCCCCCCCCGCTCTTGGGCAGAGCGAAGGGGAGTGTCAGACTTCTACTGACTAAAAACCGAACCCATGTTCCTTCTTTGCCCTTGCGCCGTGGCCACGTCATCTAGTACAAAAATCCGCGGCCCCGACGGGCAGTGGAGTGCAGCCTTGGAGTCTGCTGAATTTAAAGGTACCCGGGCTAAAGGCTCTCCCTCCATTATAAACATGACTGGCGAAATGTGGGTGTACGCCCAACCCTCATGAGATTACAAGCGTGATTGTTAATTAATTCGGTATGTAAAGTATTTTTCAGGTATTTTTTTTATTATTTTTATTTCGTAAAACATTTAATTTTAAGCCACTAATTTTAAGCATTTTGTTTTCCCAGTAACAGTTTTTTTTTAAATTATTTTTTAAAGTACTATTCGTGACGACGTCATTGCCTGAATAGCTTTAGGAGTCTTTGCCACGTTTTCAGTACATATCTACAAAAAACACGTAGATAACTTCAAACTTGACATTGCCAACAGCTGTTGACACTTGACAGATACGATTTTTTAATTTGTTGATAAATGTGAATGCTGTGATCGTGGCTGTGAAGTCCCACGTGTTTATCAAATTTATTTTCCATCCATTATCCATGCTGCGTATCCGTGGAATGAATGGTGAAATTATGACTGTGCGCGATCCGTCCTTAACTCTAGAAAGCTAACGTTCGTCAAAATGACGAGCATCAAATACATTTCATTCTCTCCCTTTCTAATGGTTTTATCAACACACTCACGGTTTCGCATCAACTTCTTGACCGCTAGACTGCATCGCGCAGTGGTCGCGTTTAGCCGGTAAGTACTTTAGTTTTTGAGACATCTACTGCATACACGTCATTTTGACGAATGGTTAGCTTATGTGTAACTTTTTAACCCATACTTAGTGCTGATTTTTCTTGTTTTTTATTTGTATCGTTGATAGTGACGAAGCCTTTTCCCAATAATGTTGGGGTCGGCTTTCAGGCTAACCTAAATACCAGTACTTGACTTTTTTTTTTGTGTAGTCTGCAACTTGGCAATCTGTCTAAGAGACAATAAGCCATACAACAGTCCGATTTCCATCTGATTTGTGATGTTTATGTAGTAAGCCTCTCTGAGATGAAGTATTCCATCAGAGGTTACTCTTGCCCGTCGGGGCCGCGGATTTTTGTACTAGATGACGTGGCCCAGGCGCAAGGGCAAAAAAGGAACATGGGTTCGAGGTTACTCTTCAATGTGAGGAAAATCTGGTATTCAGTGTCGTTATGTCGTTTCTTTTAAGTCTCACATGGTGAAGGCTACCCTCCTTGTTTCAGACACGAGCAAGCTCGTTAGTATGGTGTGTAAGCTTGCTCTGGTATATCACACTGTGATGGATTATTTCTTTTTTGATGATATTTATGTTAATACTTATCCAGGTAAATATATTTGTTGCTGATACACCGTGGTATGCTGTTCTTAGTGCCTTGGTCTGAAATCTTTCGAGTATTTCGATGTTGCTCACACTGGCTGTACCCCATAGTTGGATCCCGTATGACCAGATTGGCTTTAGGATTGCTTTGTATATGGTCATTTTACTTTTGTTTTTAGCTGTGAGTGTCGTCCTATTAGCCAGTGCACAGTTTTGCTTCGAGTTGCTTTCGCTTTGTCCAGATGTGCTTCTGCCAATTAAGTCGTCTATCGAGATGCATGCCGAGATACTTAACATGTTCTTCTTGGGGTATTTCTTCACCATTGAGCTTGACAGGGGGGCAAGTCTCTATCCTAAGGGTAAAAGTGACATGTGTAGACTTAGTCTGATTGGCACGAATTCTGTACTGTTTAGTATTTGACATGGAACAAATACTTATCTGACCTCCACAACCCAATTAGTATTAGGTAAAATGATATCCTTTGGTAAGATGGGTTTTCAGACTTTCGGGCCTGAAATGTCTCTCAAAGATGGACCAAAGGCTTAACTTACGTTTCCTCCGTGCTTCTAAAAGCACGGAGGAAACGTAAACTCGGTAAGTAGTGGATGGTCACCCATCCACGGACCAACCTGAGCATAGGCTGCTTAACCTGAAGATCGACCCAAATGGCTGTTATTATTTAGCCACAAGCTAATTGTTTTATTTTATGACTGATAAAATATAAGCCGACCCCAACACAGTCAGTAATAGGCTAAGCGGATGATGATGACTGATGAGATATGTGAAGAAATTTTACAGAGGACTAATGTTGAAATGTTGAAGTTCAGTCATTCTCAGCAATCTGGTTCAAGAAGTTCTTTGAGATCAGAAAATGCCTCAACAAGGAAAAGAAAAAGGTGCAATCTCGATTTTCCTACAAGAATTAATAGCGCATGACAAAGAATCACTTCAATAGTAGCCGAGTTCCAATTTGTGACGAACATACAGTTGACTATTGCCCAACTTGTACCGAAAAAAACCAATGTTTTTTGATGCCTTTAGTTAATTTCAAGCTTTTTATACCAAATTTTATTTTTTTTATAAAAAAATTGAGTTTCTAAACAACTGTTCCTAAATTAGTCATTTTAAGATTTGGTGCTTTATTGATCTCAAGAAACATATTGTGCCGTTTTAGATTTGTAATTTAGTACCTAAAACTTAAATAAATATTAGTTTTCGTAATTATTATCTTTAATTTATATCCCATATTTCCAATAAATATAATAAACCTGATTGAAATAATATTTTTTTTAAAACACATTTAAAAAATGTTCGTCAAAAAGTCGAATGTTTAGTTAGCTTATTTAAGAAGTTTAGGAACGTTAGCAATCTAGTGTTAACTAGCATTGACACTGACACTGACGGTATGACAGACTAACAACAGTTTTTCTTTTAATTTATCTTGAAAAGCACGAAGGAAGTAGTCCTTTCAGGGAACCATAAGACGTCATTTAGAGGTCAAATGAAAGTCAAATGGTTACAAGTATTATTATGAAAATAAACACAATCTTGTGATACAGAGAGCTAAAAATAGAAAAATAAGACTTAACACCCTAAAATCTCCAAATGGTTTTGGAATCAGCGTAGGTTAATTTTTACTTTACATAGGTACACACGGCTACACATCAAGCTATACAAAACCAGTATAATCTGATCGTACATTGTGCGAAAAGATCTAGTAAAGTGAGGCCAAGATTAACTGGTTTTGTATAGCTTGATGTGTAGCCGTGTGTACCTACCGAATTGCTTTACAATCAAACAAAAACGTGACTGCGTCACAGCATTGTGTGAAGGAATACTGTGTCGTCGTTGTTAAAAATTGATATGGCTTCTTCAAAATGCTTAGAAAACTGAAACACATGAAGTGGGAAAAGGGATAGAGAGGGTAATTTGTAAATTGTTTGCAGTTGATTGTTTCTATTGTGCGTGATAGCCCGCGAAAGTAAAATATTTCGTGATTACCACCTCAGTGTCAGGCTGTAGAGCATCATCATTCTCTTGACCTTATCCCAATTAATTTGGTGTAGGCGCAGCCTGTCTTCTTCGAGAAGAGAAGAGAAGAGAAGTCCTGACTGACTGACTCATCAACGCCCAGCCCAAACCCTTGGACCTAGAAAGCTGAAATTTTGCACAGAGGTTCCCTTTATAATGTAGACAAGGAATAAGGATGGATTTTTCGAAATTCAACCCCTAAGGGAGTTAAATAGGGGATGAAAGTTTGTATGGAAAATCAACATTTTCACGCGGGCGAAGCCGCTGGCAAAAGCTAGTACCTACATGATATTATTATTTGCATAACTCTTAAACCATTTTCGCAGCGCACGCAACGGAAGCTCTCAAAAAGAAAAGCTATAAGAAATTAATGCTGGCAAAAGCTATAGTCTTCCATACTTCTCTATTTCTCGTCATTTCATCGACACCTCCTTTTTTACATCATCCTTTAAACAGTATAAGCAAATTCCTTTGGTCTTCTTTTACTCTTATAACTCTCCACTTTCCTCTCAAAATTTTCCTCTTTCCTCCGCATCACATGCTCATACCACTACAACCTATTAACCACAAACCTTTTCAGTGGCCGGCACTACTTTTAGACTTCCTCTTAAGAACTCATTTCTATTTTTATCCATTCGCATAACACCACACATTCCCGTTCTCATCTTAGCCACATGCAAATGTCTTGCTGTAGGTACCTATATATGGAACAAAATATGAAAAGGAGTTCACAGCAGTAAATGCCTATTTACTGAGTAATAATGATTGGAATCACCAATAGACCAGGGTCGAAGGCTTCAAAAACGGTACAAAGTAAAAGAAAATTATAAGTAGTAGGATGAAACCCAATGGAAAAGCAAGAGAATAATCTATGAGAATAATAATATAACAAAAATTAAAGGAGTAGGTAACACCTTTAATTTTTGTTGGGGGTTTTATGGGGGAAAACGTTTTATCTCGTTTTCCGGCACAACTACAAGTCCTATGGAAAAAAGTGAAATGGCAAAGTTGTATATTTAGGTAATATAAGTCTCAAGAATGCTTTTATCATCAAATAGTCACTCAAGGAACCTTTATGAACTGAGAGGGTTCGACCGCGAATCCTATTTTATTTAACATCCAACCTGACACTGGCCGGTAAAAATTCGAATTTCGCGGGCTACCTTGTCGTATTTCAGTTTAACCTGAAGTCCTGCAAAGAAAACATCGAGTTCAGCCCCGATTACAGATAAAAAAGGAGCTTTGATCTCATCATGCCAATAATTATAATAAGTAGAAACCCACACTGTCTGGCGATTTTCCATGATTTATAAAGTTCAAGGAATTCATTAACGATAAAGAAAAGAAGACCCCTAAGGCACTCACCACGCTTTTGTAAAGATACTTTTCTAGAAAAATCAATTTGCAGAGCTACCTTCGTCTATCTATACAAATACACCACCAACAATCCAACATTTATAATTTATTATCCCGCATTGCAGAGCTCATATTAATGGAGAGGTAATCATTAACTATGTGACAATAATTCTGAATTCAACTAGAGTATGCATACCTTACATGCACTATATTGATTACATGAATAAAGACATTATTATCTCTATTAAATTGTTAATTTCAGTTTTCACTGAAATTCTGGAGATCATCTGGCCTATCATAAGTGTCCTGGATAATCTTGTAGACGGCTCCACTACAGTCAAATTCAGGTGACTACAAAACAAATTCACCTCAGGTAAAGTTGGTTTTCGTACCACTTGCTCAAAAAAGTGACATTCTATGCCACAAAAAGCGAACAGTATAACAATAGTTATTTTTAATCTGTTAAAAACGGAAAGAAAATTGTACTGAATTTCATTATAATCTAGGGGGAGAATGTGATTTCTATCAATAATTGGACCAATGTTTCGAATGTTAACTTTTACTTTTAATTGTCATTATTTTTAATAAATGCTTATCTCATATTATTATTGTGTTATTTTTTTCGCAAATGGTACGAAAAGTAGAGTATTTCGGTGATAAAGCTGTTTAGTCTTGGGTGAACTTAAATCCTTCGCTACACTCAGGACTCGTCTTTAAATCCCTCGCTTCGCTCGTTATTTAAGTTTTTAACACCCTCGCTACGCTCGGGAGTAAACCTCGAGTCCTTCGGTACGCTCGCGATTTAAATCGTCACCCGCGACAGTAGACATAGACACTGCTTTATCCCCCCTTGTTTAATAATCTACTATTTCACGGTCGCGGTTTTTTAAGCATGTAAACCATGGTTATTGGCCACTCCCTATTTCTTCTTAACTCTGTGGCGGAGGCTGAGAGAATCTACCCACCTTGTAAATGCGAGAAAGTATTAAAGCATGGGGTTTGTCAGTTGTTGCTCATTTCTCGTGTAACAGTCAACAGGATCTGTTCTTTCGGTTCTAGTTTCTTTGACTTGTAACATCTGATTTCTTTTGGGAATGTCCACCTAAAAAAAACTAAATAAAGATACTTTTATTGCATAAACAAGTAAAGACAGTGTTGTGGCAAAAACCAATATAAATTTTGTGTAATCAGTTCATCATTCATCATCGACAGATGTGTGATCTTCTGCGGGAATAGTGGTGAGTACCCCTCCTTGTTTATATCTACCTCTAAACTAGCTTTTCCCGTTAGTACCTAAAAATCCTTTTACTAACGGGAAAATCTAGTTTTAACCAGTGGTAGGTACCGCAAATTACCACATTCAAACTTTCTTATAATAGACTTATCATCAAATTAAAACGAAATGGTACTGCAAGTCCCATTGGATAAAAAGAGGAAGACTGAAATAAAAAAAAATAGTTTACAGCTGTTTAGTCTAGGTATATAAATTTTGAATTCAAATTTTCGAATTTTCTTATTGTTTTTATGTGTATTCCGTCGGAATTCGAGCATTTAATCACAATTGTGATTTTTAACTATAAGCTCTTTGATGAAAGAGATTTACTCCTTATTTGTACGGATACCTCGCCGACGTAAACCGCCCAAGTCGCGGCGTTGTTGCATTGACGGCATAGTAGCCACCGTGTTGTGGCTGCAATATTACATCTTAGCCTCTCTGTTGTCAAAAGACTGTATCAGCGTCATCGGGAGACTGGTATTTTACTCTCTGTACAGGATCTGGTCGATATCGAGTCACGTCTGAGCAAGATGACCTGAATATCGAATCAGTTTCTCAAAAAAATGGTCACTTTAATTCTATTCAACTGCAGCAGCTATTCCATGAGGTTCGAGGATTGACTGTGAGCGATTCTAAAATTAGAAGAAGATTCGGTCAGTAGGTGTCTTACAATTTCAGGGAGGCAATGTAAAGTCTGTAAAAGAAGTCGGTAGATAATTAGCGGGAGATTTTATTCAACTGTAGTACTTGTACAGTCAAACAAGCTTGCATTATAGTCTAGTCCACAAGTGCTTTTTTATTCAACTTTTTTCAGCAGTCTCCGAAAATTATAATTGAAGTGGCTTTCGATTCAGAATGGCATCTAGATCATTTGTGAAAAAATTGAAGTTCCGCTTGCTAAAATTGCAAAAGTTGTTAAAAATTAACTAAACAAAAAACTGGCCAATTGCGAGTCGGACTCGCACATGAAGGGTTCCGTACCAAAACAGTATGCTATAATTTATAAAATTTCTTCTACGGGCTAATGAAACTTGACCTCTGGATTGTATAGGCGCTCATACGATTCACGGACCAAATTACATTGGTTAACTGCTGTTTCCATCTGTTGTTTCCATCCAAGTTCAAAATGATTTTCCTAGAAAGTCCTTATAAAGTTCTACTTTTCAGATTTTTTTCATATTTTCTAAACTTATGGTTCAAAAGTTAGAGGGGGGGGAAACATTGTTTTTTACTTTTGGAGCGATTATTTCCGAAATTATTGACATTATGAAAAAATAATTTTAGTAAACCCCTACTCATTTTTAAATACCTTTCCAACAATATATCACACGCTAGGGTAGAAATTAGACTGGAAATTAATAGATCATTCTCACTAGGAACAGGCGCTAGTGTGTTCCAGACAGAAATACATGCCATAATTGAAATCATGTACCAGAATAATTGGAAACGCCCTTACAGGTGATCTTTCCAAAATAGTTATATAGTGATAGTCAAGCAGCACTCAAAGCACTGAACAAAGTGGAAGTCACATCTGCACTGGTTAAAGAGTGTAAGGAAGCACTCAACCAACTAGCGGAAAAAGCAGAAGTAACAGTTGCATGGGTCCCTGGTCATCAAGGACACGAAGGGAATGAGATAGCAGATGAATTAGCCAGAAAAGGAGCAGATGAAACCTTTGTGGGACCAGAGCCCAGGTTACCGATCCCACATAATATAACAAAAGGAATCATCCATAGAATAACTACCAAAGAGTCAAATAAAAGATGGAATGCAACAGAAGGTTGTCGACAATCGAAAATCTTCTTAAAGTCATATGATGAAAAGAAATCCCACAAGCTACTCAAAATGAGCAGGGGAAACATAAGACTAGTAGTAGGGATCGCAACAGGACACTGTGTACTCAATAGACACCTGACGATTATGAAAGTAAAGGAAGATCCCATATGCCCAGCATGTGGAGAAGCAGAAGAAACAAGTTTCCACCACAACAGATGAGATTAATGAAGAGAAGCTCGCAGAAATCTCTACCGAACAACTGGTGAGCTTCTGCAAGGCAACAGGAAGATTCGCGATGCCGACCACCAGTAACCCATGAAGGGGATCCACCAAAATGGGGAACTGGGCGAAATAATCCACAACGAAAGGACTGATCGCCCGTCTGGTGTCTGCCGGCGTCCCCGAAGATAAATAGAAAATAGGGTAGAAATTAAAAAAAAAACACTTCCCACTTTGCATATAGGGGGGCTACCCTAATAAAACATTTTTATCCAATTTTTATTTTACCACTTTGTCGGCGTGATTGATACACATATTGGTACCAAATTTCAGCTTTCTAGTGCTAACGGTCACACGGACGGACGGACGGACAGACAGACATGGCGAAACTATAAGGGTTCCTAGTTGTCTACGTAACGGAACCCTAAAAAATGGGTTTAGTTTTTTGCAAATATCACAAAAACTAATGATATTTTTTCAAATTTGAAAAACGATTCAAAAAGAGGAGGAAATTTCCTAAAAAAAATTGTAACTCCCGGAATTGTGGAACCAATATTAATAACTTTCCCATCGGGTTGAAAATACGCCCGAAAACGGGTACTCCGGCTTGCGCAAGCTACGCCCCATTCGGACCTTTAATTAATTAATATTATTTAAACTTATTAAATATAAAAATTTAAAGTTGAAAAATTTCAGGCGCCTGCAGGATAGATCAACAATAATCCATGACCGACCCATAGTCACACTAAACTACCACACTTTTAATTTACTTTTTCATATTTCCTTCGTGCTTCCCCTTTATGGAAGCATACATCTTTTGGACAAAATGAACCAAATCATCAGACATACTTTGTCATCCATTTTAAATGTGGCTTTGGACGACCGAGCTTGGGAACAAGCAACTCTTCCCATTCGTATGGGAGGACTCGGCGTCCGCAAAATTTCTAGTATTAGTTCACCAGCATTTAAATCCTCGGTTCACGGCACGGAGAAATTAATCAGGAATATCCTGGCTTCCACACTGGTTGGTTTTGATGTGCCGTGTTTCTCCGAGGCTATATAAGTCGCTTGGAAAATCGCTTGCCCGAATACAGAAGAACCCGACCATCCATTTTCCCAGAGACGGTGGGACGAGCCGCTCTGCAGGGTAGTTCAGAATAATCTCCTGAATACATCTGCTACTACTGCTGAGCGTGCGCGCCTGCTGGCTGTGGGTGAGTGGGAGTCGGGTCTTTGGCTTCACGCACTGCCGTCGTAAAGCATTGGCACGTTATTTGACGACACAACTTTTGGCCTCGCTGCTGCTTTACGTCTTGGTGCCGTATGCGGCTCTCCTCATCGCTGTCAATATGGTGAAGCTGTCAACAGCCTCGGCTCGGTGACACCACGGCCTGTCCTGCAGTCGAAGTGCGGGCCGTTTTGCGCGATACGCGAATACGGATATTTTTTTATTATGAAATTGTTATTTACTGATTTAAACTAGCGCCATTTGATGCACCTGCATAAGGCTTTTTTTTACTATGGTGACATTCTTGAAATATGTGGGGTTTAAAAAAAAACATGTATTCATGCTAAATGAAATGAAATGAAATTGTTTATTTCAGACACAAGATACAGGTCCATATTATGTTAGTAGGTACTTATAGCTATGTTAGTTATTATACATTTTAAACAGACAGTTATTATTTTACATGACATACCTACATATTATGTTAGTAAGTACTTATAGCTATGTTAGTAAAATTTAAAATAGTCATTACATAAGACATGAGTGTGTGACCAATGCCTCAAAATTTCTCTGTCCACTCTGGCTGATACCACGCTCAGAAGCGTGTTGGTACTACCTCTGACCCGAGACCACAGGGAGGCCGTTCTTTTACGAAGCACTGCCTGAAAGCCGTCCGTGCTATGGTCTGCGAACATGCCGGAAGCACTGCACCGCCATGGGAGCCCCAACAATCCCCTGAACGCGTTGTTATATTGGACGCGCAGAGCATTGCAGGCTTTCTTAGTGTAATTGCTCCACAGGTTGCACGTGTAGGTATAAAATTTGGCAATAACTTTTAAATAGTGTGATTTTTACGTCACGTGAGCCTCGTGCAAACCTGCGAGAAAGCATATTACCCCTTACCGACAATGCCCTGCGCTCCCTATCCATGTCCTCATCATCATTTAGACTGTCATTGACCCAGTGACCCAGGTACTTAAATTTAGTCACTTGCTGCAGGATAAGTAGTTCCATTTAATGCGATCGGAGGCACAGGATAGGTTTTAGAACCAGCTCGCTCTTCTGAACAGCTAAGCATGCGCTTCACATAAACCACCCCTGACCTCCCCACAGTGACATAATCCTCATTCATGGAAGTGAATTTTAAACCCAACCCCGTCCTCGTAACAACCTAACCTACAGGTATCCGAACCTAACCTAACCTAACTATAGCTATTGTTTGCTATAAAAAAAACCCATCGATTTGGAATTGAGAAAGATAATAACTCTTTCCCTGGATTTTTTAGAGCACATTGATATTATCTTGTGACTGTTGGAGGTTGGGGACGCAGTTCATACAAAATCCCCCATGAACCTTTCCTCCACTTTTTGTACCCACTTATATTTTATCAAATTTGAAATTTTTTGTAAATTTTTAAGATATTTGCAAAATTTTAATTTTAATTTTTTAGTTATCTGTTAAGAGGAAATGCGAGTGCTGTCTCTTTCTACTATCGCTGTCTCTCTCCGTCCTCCTGCCCTCAAATACGTGCGATAAGGACAACTATAGAAAAAAGTTAGAATTCGAGGTTTGGCTCTCGCCTATTTCCTCCTCCAATATTGAACCAATTTAAAAGATATTTTAGACAATGAATAAGGAGGTTATATACTACGCCGCTATGTTTTTCTTTTTTCGTTAATAGTTGTCAAATTTGTACACTAGGACTCTGTTAACAGCGATCTAAACAAGCAATTTTGAGCATTTTTTGAGGGTTCTAGTGCTTATAAAAATAATTTATCACCAAAAAGGAAAACATAGGGGCATAGAAATAGTTAATATTTATTATTCTGTAAAAAACCATTGCTCTAGGGTCATTAACCAAAAAGAAAACAGGCGAGAGCGTTTGTATGGAGAAAAGACCACTCGCGTTTCCTCTTAATAACTTTTACAATTTTTGCAAGCCAAACTTAATTTTTTTTTCAAATACACCTATAGGTATGCTATTCGAAATCGAATGACACCTTGACAATCATACTTTTCGGAGACTGCTGAAAAAACTTAACCAGAAAACCACTTGTTGACTAGACTATTAACTTGCATTTACTTTGAAGATTTTACAGAAACATTTAGAGACTGGTGTAAAACGATACAGTTGAACTCGGTCGCATAATGCGAAACGCTTTATAAAACAAAAATGCAATCAATATTTTCACTGTGTACTAGAATTATAAAGATTTCTGCCTGTATACTTATTAGCTTGTTCGACTGTACTTTTATTTCAGTGGTGTTCTGTCATATCCGCTTTGTGCTCTTAATTTTCGGCCAAAGTTGGTTATGCGAGCTACTTGAAAGCACATCACAAAGAGCAGCACACCGAAGCTCTTGGCAGACATCCTAGAAAGCCATCGAATGCACTCGCTGTGGCCGAAAACGCCAAAATGTCATCATAATCATCCCTATTATGTATTCTGTGACTATAGCGCATACACCATGGACCGACCACCGCCCAGGCGTAACTCCAGGAAGAAAAGAGCCCCCCAGAGGTACCCTGCAGTTAGTACAGAATACGCTCCAGGTGATCTCGAAATAACAGTAAGTGACACATTGATATGTTTTTATATATCAATGAAGTAACAGTTATAATACCTTTGCCCTATTTCCCTACACTACACTACTACTTACTGCCTTTAGACACTGATCGGAGTATTAGGAAGAGCTATTTTGTGTCAAAATGGACTCTCCCGGAATCCTAGAATCTACGTATTGACTTAACCTTCGATTTAATCGTGCGGCTAAGGTCTAGCTTCTCGTTTTACCTGTGTTAAAAAGCAGCCATATTGTTCTGCTTACCTCCTTCCTGCAGGACCCAGGCCCGGACTGGCCAAAGCCTGATGGGCCGGTGTGGCAGATTGGCAGGCGACTTTCTATTGCTAATTAAAACAAAAAGCAACGCAGTACATCGGTTAAAATTAGTTAGTAAGTGCGTAACAAATTGTAGCGGAGGTTGTACAGTAGAATCACTCCACTCATAAACCCCAGAACAACTCAACTCGCTCGTCGGCTGGTTACGACGTGCACCGATAAAGTAACTAATCACATGATACCAAATATTCTTAACAAGTTACTTACCGTACTAATTTTAAAACCCTTTCTATGTGCTCCTCATCATCCTCTCCCCGTATGATGTGCTCCTGTTTATGGTATTTATTATTTACTAGCTGACCCACGCAACTTTGTCTGCATCACACAAGTATAGCTTAAACGAGTAACCTTTCTCGATATATCGACTATTCAACATAAATAATAGGTCTTTACCTCTTTACCTATGTACAATTTTTTTTTGTAATTGGAGATTCTATAACCGGCATTTTCAGATTTAATTATCTGTGGATTGACGCGTAATTCGAAATTCAAACTGTTTTTATTCGAAAGACGTGTTAATTTAATTTTAAATTCAGTCATTTGTTTTTTGATAGTTTTTTGTTTTTGTGACATTGTGGTAGTTTTTGGCGCCATGGCTAAACTGCAAATTCGTAAAATTTTTGAATATGAGTTCATACGTGGAAATACCGCTGCGCAAACAACACGAAACATTTAACGACGTGTACCGGCTTAACACTGCTTGCATAAACACGGTCCATTCTGGTTCAATCGTTTTCAATCTGGAAAGAGTCGAAGAACAAGCCTCGCGGTTGGCCGGTAAACATTGTCGACAACGACGAATTGAAGGCGATAGTGGAAGCGGATCCAACACAATCTAAGGCTGAGCTTACTGCAGGCCTTGGAGTTAGTGTCAAAACAAGTACAACATTGAGGCACTTGCGTCAAATTGGAAAGATAAAAAAGCTAGATAAGTGCGTGCCACGCGAACTTAGCGACCAACAGCGAGATTTACGCGTCGAAGCATGGATGATCGGCATAGAAACGATGAAATTCTTAATCAAATTGTTACCTGCGATGAAAAGTGGATCCTGTACGACAACCGTAAGCGTTCGTCTCAGTGGGTGGACCCGGGTACATCACCTAATCAGTGCGCTACAAAAAAGATTAAGTAGGTACTCATAGGAAGATGATGGTGACTGTCTGGTGGACTTGTACACCACAGCTTCTTACCGAATGGCACAACAGTGACGGCAGATGTCTATTGCAAAGAATTGCAAACAATGATGGAGAAGCTCGCAATTCAACAACCAAGACTAGTCAATCGTTCTCCCCCATTGCTTCTTCACGACAACGCGCGAGTTCACAGAAAGACCATCGCAAAGCTACAAGAGTTACAGCTGGAAGCTCTCCGTCACCCACCGTACTCACCTGGTACTCACCGGACCTTGCCCCAACAGATTTCTACTTTTTTCAAAAATTCGACACCCGAGAGGCAGTAGGAACGCTTTCGCTGACTTCATCGTTTCCCGTCCGGCTGACTTCTACAGTAAAGGGATAAACAAACTGCCATAAAAATGGCAAAATTATTTAGATAATTTGGGCCAGTACTTTGATTAGCAGAAAAAAAAAAAAAAAAATCTCATACAAATCTCCAATTTCATAGGTAAAAACCTTTATTATTTTTAATTGGCAAATTATTATTATAGTGAGAATTTATGTATCTCTTACTGTTAAATATACGATTATACCCTGTACTTGTAAACATTATGGTGCAGTAAATTATTTTGAATTTGAATTTTTAATACAGTTGCTCAAAAAGTGGCGAATTGCGGGGACGTATAGCGTTCGGGATGTGGGCTATTACGTACTCGTGCTTTTTCTTTACCATTTCCGAACTCGTGCGTTCTCTTTCGCAACTGTCAAAATCTTCTTCTTAGCGTGTCGATGACAATTTAAATTGAGTCGGCCCAAAATTTGGCGACGAGTTCGGCACTTTCAGTAGCCTCCATCAACTCCTGCGATGTGCAAGTAGCAGGACAGGCTGGACACGATATCAAGTGCTCCATAGTCTGTGGGGCAAGACCACATTTACACTCCAGGGCAGAGTCGTCTATGAATCTCCACCTGAACAGGTTTTCCTTGCTTCGGCCTACCTGTGTCCGGAGTCTGTTTAGAGACTTCCAGGTTAACCATGGCAACTCGTGTCCAGGTGGAAGATTTTCGGCAAGTGGCACAAATGGGTTGGGTAAGGCAACACTATCTCGCCACAACGTAAGTCTTTCCTTAGGGCGTTCGCCAGTGAGCGGGGGTACACACTTCATGAAGCTGTTGCGGCTTTTCAGCCTTTGCGGAACTATGATGTTACTGTGCAGAGGGTGTCTAGCGTCGGAGACCATTTTGGTTCTTTCACTAGAGCTCGCCACCGCTCTGCGAACTACTGGTGGCGCTATGCCTGCCAATGGATACAGCATCTGTACCGGGGTCGGCTTGAGGCAGCCAGTGATTATCCGGCACGTTTCATTCAGTGCTGTATCCACTAACTTTGCATGGGCTGATCGACTCCACACGGGGCATGCAAATTCACCCGCAGAGAAGGATAGCGCCAGTCCAGTAGTCCGCACAACAAATAATGTCCATTAAAAAAAAAACAACCACGAAGTTTTTACAAAAAAAAATCTTAGAATTTTTTATGATTCATGCAAATATTTCTAAAGAAGCTACTAATTTGTTTCAATATCAGATTTAATTATTTGATTCAATGAGTTAAAGGTTTCATTCCATTTCATTTTCATTTCAAATCAATAAAAAAAATCTACTGAAGACTTGGCTGGGCATAGTTCCCTTTGCCTACCCAGAATAGGTGAAGGAAATTTGACATTTCCATGTGTCAATTTACTCTCTCAAATTAAAAACCACACTATGGACGCATTCCCGATTGATAAGTCAAATCATTACTTTTTTAAACAAAAGTATGTTTATTAAATTCAATGCTTTGTACAGGCGGGTACAACGAAGGTTGACCTTGGCTGAAAATGCCGTTTAAAAATAAACTTTATGTCAAACAAATAGAGTTTGTATTACTATAATTTCCCTACGATTTTTCAAAGGGGGAGCAAAACTTAAGAGCGAGACAAAATTCAAGGATTTGTCTGTCCTTGTCTTGCAATTGCCAGTGAAAAAAAAACAGAAATATGTATAGTAATCGAAAATCACTTATATAGCTAAACTAGCCCATAAAATTTAACGGTATTAATTTAATATTCAAATACTTAATTTTCAATAATAAATACTTGCGAATTAAAATTTATTAGAGCCAAAATTCATAAAAACTGTATAGCCATATAAAAAAAAACGTAAAAAATATGGCGGAAATATTTTCGTGTTGAAATAATAATTTTCCTTTTTCAAGTGTTTCTAATTGTATAAGCGAAATATTTGTCTTCAAATATGGTGAAATGGTGTTGTGTGAAGGGTTGTAAAAGTGAGGGGTATCCAGGATGTGGGATTTCATTTTTCAGGCAAGTTTTTTTAACTTTGTTTACAAATAACGACTAGGGTGACTATGTTCAAGATCTATAAACGGGAATCATAAAATTTTTGTATATAATACCCCTTTCCTATAATCAATATCGGTATTTAAAATCTCATATCTCATCTTATTATAATCTCAAACATAACCAAAACAAACATTTGAATTCTTTCTTTACTTTTTTTAAACTTTTCCATTTTGGTCTTAAATCAAATCCAACGTATCCAAAACTAAAAAAACATAGTCATTCTTATTAATATTTTGAAATCATATTCTCAACATCACACCTGTAATTCCCGAAGGGTTAGACAGAGGTATACATAATACAGTCACATTTCACCACCGATATAAATCATATTTTAACCGACTTCAAAGAAGGAGAAGGTTTCTCAATCCGACAGTATGGTTATAATTATTTTTATGTGTGTTCGCGGATAACTTCGTCGTTTATGAACCGATTTTAATGATTACTTCTTTTCTTGGAAAGGAATTAACCCAAGGATGGTACAATGGTAAGGAAACTAGGATATAATGATGGGAATCGGATCCCAGAGAAATCGAGGGTAACCCTTAAATTTAAAGGCATGTATTACGTTTATTACGTTATTTTTTAGCGCATTTGGAAATCTACCTTCACCAATGCTCAAATTAATAATGTAGATGGGACTACAGATTTCACATGCAACAGACTTAACATTTTTTGTACTTAAATACCATCGTATCCTACAGTGTTTGTATTTTTTAAAGCCGTGATATTTTTTAATAAATCCTAAGCTAGACTTGGGGCCATGAACATTGAGTCTGTTTAAATGTTTAGTGACTGAGATTCCCGAGTCAGTCATAGATTTATTTTTATCTATATAATAATTTTGGGTCAGATACAGTTTCATTATTATATCGAATTTTGACAATAGTGTTTTTTGGTATGTTTAGTTTTGTTTGGTTGATTATTTTGTCTTAAATTTATTATTTGAACTTTTAATTTTATGTATATTTTGTGCGCGTTGAGTTAATTATTTTTGTCAGCAATTTTGAATAACTCTTATTTTTATTTATTTCGATAGGTTTTTGTTTGTATAGTCATAATAATTATGTTACTAGATATACTTTTTATGTTTTTATTAAGTTTAAGGGAAAAATGTCGTGTTTTTTGTTATAGTAAAGAGTTATCAGTGTTATAAAGATATTATAGAGTTTATAAATAGGTATTTGTTATGTTTTTATTGTTTTGTTTTATTAGAATTAGTAAGTTTCCTTAGAGTACCTATATTTAAGTTAGGTTAGGTTAAGTTAGGTGTGTGTATATTCGTATGCCACCATTTTTTTGGAACATCTTTTTGCCATTAAGAATAAATTGTCAGATTTTTTAATTATTACAAATGCCAAGCCACATAATTATATCTGTCCCAAATGTAAATACAAAATGTTTGGTCACCCTATTAGAAAGAGATGACATTCTCTTTCGAGGTAATCTCGCTCGGAACGCTTTTGAGTGGCATGTACACAGTCCAGATAGTATATAACGTCCTTGGCTTTGTATTTTTAAAATAAATGTACCGAAGTTTCACTTCGGTACATTTATTGAGAAACTGGACATATCTAAAATTATATTTATAGTTCAGAATTGTACCTTGCACATCTATCTACAATAAGCAGCAAAAACATTTTAAAAATACAAAGCATTGTATTTAATAAACATACTTTTGTTTAAAAAAGTAATGATTTGACTTATCAATCGGGAATGCGTCCTTAAACTTTTATAAATTCCTCTTTTTCTATCTTTTTTGAAATACACACTTGCCGTTCCAATTCACTTTTGACATTGACAGAATGGTCGACATCGGCCTGTAACTTGACATCGGCTTTGCTTGCCATCAACGAAAAATAGAATAGATTATTAAACTTATTCTCTTGTTTGACAATGGACATAATTTTCTACATTCTTTACTACGTTTAGTTTACGTCTACGTTTTACTTTACAGGATTTGACTCAAGACACCTTTTGTAAAATTGTCAAAATAAACACGTGACCGTTTCAATCTTATCTTTTATTCTTCAGACAATAATTAATTCCTAGAAAACTATGTCACGTTTTATGATTATTTTTATAATTATTTTATATCGTAAGTTAGTTTTAAACCTAGCTATCGCATTAGGTGAAGTACCTGTAATGATAGTTTTATGGGATTTTTAATAAATAAATAAATAAAATAAATAAATGATTGTATGATTCAAGATTTGGTTAGAAACGTGATGGAATGTAATTATGTAGGTATCTATTAGGTGCTACCTCTACCTACATTGTCAGAGCGAGCTATGTCATCTCTTATGTAGGTCACAAGGCATATTCTAGGAAGTATGAATGCTCCAGTGCCCTAGCGTGGCCCTAGCGGCCGAGGCACGGGCTGGACTTGGCTGGAAATCAATCATGCCAAAACGCGCTTGCGCGCGCAAGCGACGCGATTTTTGTTTTCTTTTTTCAACGGTCCAAGGGTACCAACACTGCAAACCTAACTAGATTAATAGCACGTTCCAGAACTCAAGAGTAGAAAGTTGAGACAGTTACTGGTCTCTGTTGCACTTTTGATCAGAGTATGCTACTATCTTTTTCTAACGATCTAGTGCTAAAGATTTTAAAAATCTTCCCTGAAATGGACTCCTAACAAAATTCAACATGGCTTTTGCTTGTACCTGATGGCACTGAGCGAGCGAGTTTATATTCACCGATTTTATGGCATCAAAAAAGTAACTTAAATCCGGGTTTCATGCAGTTGTAAATTCAGTTAAAAACAAAGTGCTAAATACGTTTTGACTAGTTCTACTTAAAATCTCTCAACGAGTTTTGATTCTGTGATTAAGTCTTCATTTTATCGTTCTTGCTAGGCGCAGGTGAGGTGCTAAAAGATATTGTAAATTAAAGATGAATTAAAGAATTGTTGCCCGGGAATTCTTCATCAATGAACGGATAATTTTACTTTTGGTAAATATAACTAGATGGAAGCTGTAAGTTATTCATTGTCATTTAAAATTCACAGCATTATCCATCGGGACCATCGGTGTTACAGTTCAAATTGTATTAGCTCTTGCTTTGAATTATTATTCATTGCTTTTTATGTCCTACGTTACATTAGCAACTTCGTTGACATCACCTGCACAGAGAAACCTACAATGGGAATATTCTTTTTCATTATCTTTTGAAGAATAATCTATATTTTTGTTTTACAATTTGGTAATTTATGATACTATCGCATTTTAGAAGCTTTATGACATTACAAAACAGACCTTACAACTACATCTTCATTTAACATTGCCGTAAATCAATAAAAATACTTACTTAGATTCTAATCAACCAAAAAAACCTCTAAAGTCAAGTTGATATTGAAGTAAGTATGCACTCATAAATTCATGATAAGTCTCATGAAGAGGGTATAAAATCGATTTACATTGAGTATTGAATGCTGCCTAAAATGTACTGTCAATCAATGTAATGTGCTTGTATCACTCAGACCATGGATTTAACCAAAGACATATTAAAATCAACTGATTACAGAGAAGCACAGTACATATCACCAATTTAATTGATATTAAGTTGTGTTCTTGGTTAATAAGAACTCATATTACATAAAACTACCTAACTACCTATCTCCTTATCAACATGTGATATTACACATTTAAACAAAAAATCATATCTGTAGTGTTTAAGTATTCTGTATTGATTATAATACTAGCTGTATTCCAAAATTTTTACTGCTGTTACATCAAGTTATTGGGCAACTGTAAACTGCAGTGGCTATCCTGCCCTATTGCTATGATAGATCACAACTATCACACACAAAGCACTTTTATCAGAGCCAAAGGGGCTGTAAGAATCAAGTTTTAGAATCACTTGTATGACATCCTACAAAAACATTCCTTTGTCCACCCTGTATTGGACATAATTAGAATGTTTTGAAGCAATTATGGAAAGCTTTTTCTTGTAAATATTTATAACAAAGGTCAAGACCAAGGTTTGAAAGGGCAAGGTTTTGAAAAGAAAGTTCGCAACATTGTTTGTGTTCAACTTTGCCCTTTTAAAAGTTTCAACTGGATAGAGGATTAGAAATAAAAGGTCTCCAGTAAAAAAAAAAAGAAAGCTTGCTATAATAAACAAACATTGCTGCAGTTTTGGTGGTTTGTAAGCTGACCTGACCTAGTTTATGTAAGAAAGAAAGGGAAGCCACTAAAAAGAATAAACAACCAGGAAACTTCTGAAGTTGAAAAATAGAAGCAATTCAGGTCAAGATTATTGTTTGTTTGCTATATTAACCCAGATAGACCTGATACTTTTTTTTCCTTAAAAAGTTATGATTTTTATATTTTAGTCATAATAAAGGCCCAGCAATTTAGGAAAATAAAAAAAAATCTCTTCAACTTCCGGAAAAGCTGGAAAATCGTGTCCCATATATTATGGGTCGGTCGGTACAACCTTGCCTTTTCACTAATATGGTTTTAATAATAAATAAAACCATATTTTTTTATTTTTTTTATTAGCCTACTTTGTGTCCCACTGCTGAGCAAAGGCCTCCCCTTTCTCTTTCCATATGTCTCTATCATGGGCGATCTCTGGCCATGTTAGCCAAATAAAACCATATATAAAACAATTTTCATGGAAACTCATTTGGTATGTGTCTATTCCTCCAATATATTATGTTGCATTTTGCACAGACGTAGGGCAAATTACAGTGTCTTCCAGTACGGCCAAGGTATATGGTCCTGGTTGTTGTATTAGCTGTCCAGTGTGAGATCTCTTCCGTAAATTAGCAAAAGGAGTAGTGTCTTCACTATCTGAGTCAGAACTCCCAAGTGCTGTAATAATCCTGTGCAGGACCACGTAAGAGAAAACGCGGAAAATACTGTATGGTAATATTATCTTCTCCAGAATCTTTGTCTGTAACAACAACATTTGGATTTCTGGTGGTTCAAATGTGATGCATTCTGGAACCGGATCATGACCATTCCCTAATTTATTCAACATAATATTATGTTTCGAAAATGGTTTTACACTGAAATAAAAAAAATATATTGTTTTGCAGAAATTCTAGAAACTATTGGTTGTTCCGACTAAGTATTTATATTTATAGATAGATAACAGTAAATATAATACAATCCTACCTTTTTGAGAACATGTCTTACAATTTCAATACACATGTTTTCACTAGCAAAAAACAACTAGAAATTATATTTACTACATATCTGGTCAGTACAGTTAATAGTCAACATCTGACAATTCTAAAAATATATGTCAAAATGGTTTTAGTAAAATCATATAATGAGGGTAGAATTTTTTATTTCTCGAAACCCATTTATGGGTCGGTCGGTCTGAGTTATGTCATGGTTGTTGGAAGAAAACATAAAATACACTGTACACTGTGGAATTTGAAGACTAATGTAGAGTAGAGAGTGAGTGTATGAAAAACAATTTTTGCAACATTTTTAGTTCAAAGTCAAAGTCAAAATATTTTATTTCACATAGGCCTAGGTACATCCCGTCGGGGCCGCGGTATTTAGTCCCGTCGGGGCCGCGGTATTTAGTACTAGATTACGTGGCCTCGGCGCAAGGGCAAAGAAGGAACATGGGTTCGGTTTTTAGTCAGTAGAAGTCTGACACTCCCCTTCGCTCTGCCCAAGAGCGGGGGGGGTCATTCGATGATTTTCCACCAACCAAAAAAAAAAAAAAAAAAAAAGGCCTAGGTACATGTGCACTTGTAAAACGTCAAAAAAAAAGGGGGGCACGGTTTGGTGCATTGGTCGATTCCTAAGGAGAAGAACTGGCAAGAAACTCCAAAGGTTTAACAATACGTTTATACACACATGAAAACTATGCAGATTAGTGTCTGAGATGGTCTTTTGAAGAAAGCACCACACAGCTTTGAGTGGACCCGTCCAGTCAGTGCTAGCATTTGTCAGTTATCATGGAGCTCAACTTATAACGCAAGGTCAACGTCACGACGAACAGTACCAAAGAAAGGACATTTGGGTGGGTCACTTATAGTACTCAAACTGCCAGACAATAGTTAAAATTAAAGAAAGACCCACATGATCCTCACATTCACAATATAAAATATGCCAAAAATACACAAAACTAAATAAAAAACAAAATAAAAATATTTAATAAGGTAAATTATATTAGTTGCTCCCATACAGTTACTTGATTTGAGAACTGTACCTGCCCTGATAAATCTCTAAATTCCACCCATAATTTTTAGGTAAAGTGGACATGCATTAATAATTCATCGGTTGTATGTCTGCCCCTTTGTCTGATTAAAATTATAAATATAGGTAGTTTGTGTTCTATGGGAATTATTAAAAATTACAATATTGCTTCCTGGTAAAGATAAAATCCATCAAATAGTTCAATTTCATCAACATTAAAAAAATGTGTGTGTGTGTAACATATTTATTATTTTAAAGTAAGAGCTCAATTCAATATGAAGTGATAGAGACATTCATATATGCGCTGCATTTCTTAAATTGTTTGTAACATACAAAATCATTGTGTTGTCATCTATCCATCTTAAGCTTCCATAAGGTCAAATTACCTGGTGATGTATTTTCGTTTTAAGCATTTATGAATTAATAAATTGCTATTTTCATGACTTTGTCACTGAATTTGAATTCTTATTTAGTGGTATTTACTCCGGTTCATAAGTGAGAGGTTTTGTAGGTTTTAAGTCTATAATGAGGAGTACACAATGAAGGAGATGGTAGGAGGCTGCTGTGTGTGCTCTGACGAGCGCGGTTGGCCCGACAACCCGCTAGTCTACTGTGACGGAGCTGGCTGCACTGTTGCTGTCCATCAAGGTATTACTAGAGTGTTTGCAACTGCTGATGCCTGTGATAGCCTACTTGAGGCTTCAGCATCTTAACACTCTAGAATCTTATCTATGTAAATTTAATGATGAAATGAAATATGTTAAATAAATGTTAAATGTTTGCTTGGGTTATTACTCAATTGTTACTTTTACTGAGAAACCCAATATATTTTCAGCATGCTATGGAATAGTGACAGTACCAACAGGACCATGGTATTGTCGAAAATGCGAATGTCCGGATATTAAAAACAAGGTTTGTAAGTACAGTGGTTCATGCACAATACAGGGAGCTGATTTTTTCTGGATCCATACTCCTCATGTTCTATGAGGCATTGGGTTAGGGGCTTTGTATGTCCAGTAAATTTAATATTTTATTAGATCCAACAGCACCCTGTATTATCCAGCACCCTCACCAACCACTTCTTTTTACCAATTCGCCAATATCCTACCATCTATTACTTCTGCAACGCGTTTGTTTCTTTCATTCTCCTCTGTCAAAATGAAAGAAAAAAAAAACGTGTTGCGCCAACCCCAAAATAACATGGGACAAGGAAGACGATGATGGTGATAATGATGATTTTTGCTTTTGAATTTTTTATAAAGGATCAATACCTAGAGTTTCTTATTGTGTAATCAAAACGAAACGGTTTGCACAGTATTTTGTTTTGTTGTGGTGTTCTAATATGAAGTATGTAATGTTTCAGCGCTGTGAGCTATGCCCGTCCAAGTCGGGTGCTCTCAAGCGGTCGGACACCGGGGGATGGGCCCATGTGGTCTGCGCCCTTTACATACCAGAGGTCCGGTTCGGCAATGTGACATCAATGGAGCCGATCGTGTTGCGTCTCATACCACCAGAGAGATACAACAAGGTGAGAACTATTTAATAATACATGCTTGCTTAATTATTTTCTTTCAATAAATTTTATTATGAACTAATATGAAAAAGGTGGGAGTTCATTATGGGATGATGGTTGACACAGAATGGCAAAAGACTATGTGTTATAACTTGTGACAAGAACAAGAAGATGTTGAAGGTATTACTATAATTATTAAGATACATTTAATTAAAATGTATCTTAATTTTTCAGACCTGCTACATCTGCCAAGATCTGGGCAAGACCCACCGAGCCAATGCTGGGGCATGCATGCAGTGCAACAAATCTGGTGAGTTTTGATTTTTCTTCTTTTATTCTATTACCAGAATAAGATCCGTGATAGGCACTACAAATAACCTACCTACAGCCCACCTACAGGGACAATAACTTTGTTTGAATGGACTGCTGTTGCTCATTTCAGAGTGTAGATCTCATGGCGAATAACGGGCAAGGAACTGCAGGGGTACAATATTGTTGCTTCTAAATATGAGCGCAATGTTGAACAAAAAAAACTATTCAAAGGTTCAATGAGATTAGGATAAGCCCTACAAAATTCTCTATTCGACTTTCCAGCACTAACTATGAAGAGTCTTCTTGTGCAAGTTAGTCCAGCCTACCAATAGATCTTCTATCTTAGCAAGAGGCCAGCCATTTGGGGTCACATGTTAAAGATCTTACGTATGAATGAAACATGGTCCAATGAAGGGGATTTTTAAGAATGCAGCCTGGCTGGAGTTTCACGTAGATGTGGGAAAAAGAGCTTGTAATTTTTCATGAGAGTTTTAATAACAAAAGTGGGCACTAACGAGTTTAGTAGAATTAAATAGGGGATGAAAGTTCTAAGTTATTGAGCTTACGTCTTGTTTCAAATAATACATTGAATTTTCTTTCACCTTTTTCTTTCACAAGCCCTGTAAAATGTAATTATCAAATTATAAACTACAGGATGACATGTCGCTTTATCCGGGTTGTTTGTCACAAGGTTGCAAGCAACAGTTTCACGTGACTTGTGCGCAAGGCCTAGGCCTGCTCTGCGAGGAAGCTGGCAACTATCTGGACAACGTTAAATACTGCGGCTACTGTCAACACCATTACAGTAAACTGGTTAGTTCGCAATGTCTTTCTATATCTGTTTGTTTTCAATACAAAGATTCTCTTGATTATCTAATAAAACAATGAACAAAACTTCATTTTACATCACTTTATTAAAAGAGTAAAGAAGTGATTATGGAATAATTGTCACATTTGAAGTACAGGGTGATCCCGATGAAGGAATTATGCAAAATACTTGTTCTGTGCTCTTTTTAAATGTGGTATGGTGCTAATATTATATCCAAAATATTATAATGTGTATGTATGTTTGTTGTGATGTGGGCTTTACGCCAGCTTCGACCACAAATCACTGAATCACTTAATTTCAAACATATCTCAAACATTACAAGCTGAAATTAAAATGATCACATTATTGTTTTTTGCTTAAATGCCAAGAAGTGACCCTAAACTTCTTACAGTACCTACCATTGTATGTTAATTGCACAATCAAGATCATTTTTATTAGAACTGTTGCTGTTCACTTCTTTGAGGTCATTATCGGTGTTCACATTTACTGCCATTCAGATTTATGTTCACACTGTGACAGTCTTCCGAGTCTAAAGACTGGCGCCTATTACAAGTAGAACATTGCTTTACACTGAAACAGAACATGCATAATTAAGATATTGTTTTTTAATTAAAAGAACTTAAATACCTAAATCGATTGTTTATGGTGAGATGTGTAATACGCGCCAGCATTTAGACCAGTTCGTTCGGTCATAAGAGCTGATTATTGTGTTGAGTACGCGATATATAGTGTTTAACATTTTCACTTTGTCATTTTGTTATCATGTCGGAAACTGCACCTAATTATTGCGTTACGTCGCCACTAATTTGTGCATGAAAAATTGATTTATTCATTCATTATCATTTTTTTAGTTCACCAATCATGACGTCACCATCATCGCCAAGGTACTAAAACCATTTTCATTATATAAACATAATAATTGGAAGTCATTTCTATAAAGTAGAGTAGAGTAGTGTACATGTCTAACTGACCATAACTAAAGGTTTATCAATTATTGAATAAAAATATCCTGTTTCGTAGTGGTTTAGCACGAACTCGTTATAATTTGACACCGCATTATTGGCGGTGTTAATGAGCGGTGTGTGATACGGTGACGAACGTTGACTGTGCAGAAAAAGGGCGGTAACGTAAAGACCATCCCGCCGTACAAGCCGGTGTCGCACGACAGTCACTCGAGCGACTCGAGCTGCGAGAAGGAGGGCGAAGCCTCGGGCTCGCCCAAGGCTAGCGGCTCCGGCGGTGCGACGCCGACGCATGCCGGCAAGTCCAAAGGGGTACGTACGTCTCATGCCTGTAGCACAGCCGACCATGTATGTATTAGTATATATAGCTCCCTACCATCTTCCATTCAACCCATTATTATAATAGTTTATGGTTTTATGCTTGTGCTTCTTAGAATCACCGTTCTAGTCCTAGTTTACAATACTAGCCCAAAACTGCTTTACCTTTGTTCCTCGAAAATGAAAAATGAATGAAATGAAATGACTAAGTGAATGAAAAAATCCATGACAAATATTGGAACAGACTTAATATGTGTTCGTATTCTAATCAACCCAATTTGAAGACCGTTAATAACAGGGTATATTTTATTGAATTAAATAATAATTATATAATTTTCCGTTTATGGTATGGCATACTAGTAACAAGTTAGTATCGCAATAACTTATAGTGGTTATTAAAATGTGCAAATAATTATTTATGTAACGTAACACAATATTATGGGTATTTTAAGTTAAGTTGGTAATGTGGCTAAATAGCTGTTTGAATGAGTGTTTTCATCCGTAGCCGGGGCGCAAGTCATCTGCGCACGCGACCAGCACAGTTGTGTCAGGATCAGGGAAGAGTACACCCAGCACTTCGAAGGCTCCAACTCCTAGTCAGCCCATGGGTGAGTACATTACTTGCTTACTTTACACGTGCCTCCAATCTAACACAGGAACATACCTACCGATCCTTTTGTTATTTAAACATATCTTAAACGATGATATTAGGTCTTTACCTATGAAATTGGAGATTTGTAGGACAATTTTAAAATAAAAAAAATTTGGTAATTTTTTTATTTCAACTAATCAAAGTACTGGCCCGAATGATCTATACAATTTTGCCATTTTGATGGCAGTTTTTTATCCCTTTACTGTAGAAGTCTGCCGGACGGGAGGCGATGAAGTCAGCGGAAGCGTTTTGTACTGCCTCTCGGGTGTTGATATTTTTGCCACTTAAAAAATTGTCTAAATTTTGAAAAAAGTAGAAATCTGTTGGGGCAAGGTCCGGTGAGTACGGTGGGTGACGGAAAGCTTCCAGTTGTAACATATCGCGCGTTGTCGTGTAGAAGCAATGGGGAAGAGCGATTGACTAGTCTTGGTTGTTGAATTACGAGCTTCTCCATCATTGTTTGCAATTCTTGGCAATAGACGTCTGCCGTCACTGTTGTGCCATTCGGTAAGAAGCTATGATGTACAAGTCCGGCACTGGTCCACCAGACAGTCACCTACATCTTCCTATGAGTAATCTTTACGGTTATCGTATAGGATCCACTTTTCATCGCAAGTAACAATTCGATTAAGAATTCCCTTGTTTCTATGCCGATTCAGTAGTGCTATGCATGCTTCGACGCGTAAATCTCCCTGTTGGTCGCTTAGTTCGTGTGGCACCCACTTATCTTATCTTTCCGATTTGACGCAAGTGCTTCAATGTTGTTTTGACACTAACTCCAAAGTCCGCAGCAAGTTCAGCCGTAGATTGAGTTGGATCCGCTTCCACTATCGCCTTCAATTCGTCGTTGTCGACAATGGTTACCGGCCGACCGCGAGGCTCGTTCTTCAACTCAAAATTTCCAGATTTAAAACGATTTAACCAATAATGGACCGTGTTTATGCAAGCAGTGTTAGGCCCGTACACGTCGTTAATGTTTCGTGTTGTTTGCGCAGTGGTATTTCCACGTAGGAACTCATATTCGAAAATTGTACGAATTTTCAGTTTATCCATGGCGCCAAAAACTACCACAATGTCACAAAAACAAAAAACTATCTAAAAACAAATGACTGAATTTGAAATTAAAATAACACGTCTTTCGAATAACATTTATTTGAATTTAGAATTACGCGCCAATCCACAGATAATTAAATCTGAAAATGCTGGTTATAGAATCTCCAATTACATAGGTAAAGACCTATTATTATATTATGTGAACGACATACTTCAGACATCGTATTTCGCAAGGTTTTTTTGCAGAGTTAACTAATAATTGTAATACGTACGTTTCGTTCTTCAGATAAATAACATATTATTATGTAGTAGTTACTTTCATTGTACTGGCAACTTCGCAATACTAGGGTAGATTGAAAATTGTACTTCCCTTACTTTCTTAATCAATATGTGTAAGCGTAGCGTAAACAAAAACGATGGCGTGTGATATATTCATCTTCGTCAGATTAAGAGAATAATATTGGTTAGTTATGATGTGTTTTTTATTTATTATTTCGTGTACAATAATTCTTCTTCTTATCGTGTGGGCAGTAAGGTCTAACGAACCCAAACACCCTACTATCAGAGTTTCTAAACCACCATAAGGGCCTCTGTGGTTTGACGACCGCTATTTGGCGGCCGGGACTACCGAATCATCCTTTTGTCAGACAAAGTATGCTTCCCGTGGGAATCGAACAGGGTCACAAAGCAAACGCTTAAACTACTCGACCACGGAGGCAGTACAATACTGGTTAAACGTAACATACATTTTATACACTCCTAATTTGGTTTGGTTTGGTGTGTAGGGTCGTTAGACCTTACTACCCACACGATAAGAAGAAGATTTGCTTCAAAATAAATAAATTAGCATCTCTAAGCGGAGGATATCACTGTGAGGTAGGTATAGCATGAGTATGGAGGTTGACTCCAGAATTCCGGATAAACACCAGAGTTCCAAAAACGTACATTTTATACCCTTTTGATCACAGCATTTTCCCAACTGACAACCGACTGCGACTACCGCGAGTTTTGACAGATTATACTTAGGCAACCTAGATAGAACTTCACTTAGGTACAGCTAAATTCGTTTAATTAACATCAATAATAAACAACGAGATTTTACTTGATTTTTTAGTGTTGTTTATCACTAAAAAATCAAGTAAACGCAGTTACCGAGTATAACATCCAAAGCACTGAACATAAATTAAAACTTTTTTTTTTTTTAATTTAAACGAATACTTTCATATTTTTATACACAAACCCGTTTTTCCCGGTATGTGCTTGTTTTTATCTAACGCGACCTCTTAATTAACTAGGTTAAATAGTTAACAAAGAGTTGATATTTTAGCATTGTTTTAGAAAAATATTTTATTATTAAATAGCGGTTATTTAAAATTAATCTTCTTTAGCACGTAAGGGACCGTATCAATTTTACAGAAATTTTGCCGGACTTTTGTAAACGAACATGTTAGTACGGGAGCCCAAGACCAAAATGTTTTCCTCATCGTTTTACAACCAGAACCGTATACAATCGACAGATTTGGTTATTCTGATGTTACGAAAAATACTAGAAATTTTATTACATGGACAAAACTGCCGTCATAACGAAAAGTGCAATAACTAGGTTAAACATGATTTCGAGAAAAACGCGGTTAAAGATTTTTTTTTTGTTTTGTCTGTATCTCCATCACTATACATAATATCGACTTGAATCTTTCACTATATGATAGATAACAATGTAGAGAATATTACGTGATACCTCAATGTTTGTTCCCGCATTTATTTCCATTATTAAAAACAATAAATGCTATAATGTTAAGTATTTTTACTATTTAGAAATAATGTTTACTAGTCATAACCGCAATAAGTAACCTATTTATTGCACTAATGGTTAGGAAACCAACATGATGCATTTTTAAGTAGCAATGAATATATTTTTTAAGAACTGTTTCCTAACCAAAGATGCATTAATTTTCTTATTTATTGCGGTTTTCATTAGTAAGAGACCAGTTTAATTCGAAGAAGTTGTAATTTGTTACCTACCTACTATTAGAAAAACAGGTGTTACATTTTATGTCAAATCTGAATGAATAGAAGCTTGCAAAACTTTACTTTTCTTCCTCTCACCGATCTACTATGAAACTGTGTTCGGTAAAGCCAAATCTACTCATTATAGCTATGTTCAGATGTGTTTAAAAAATCAGGAGGGTTTACCACTCAAAATAACTTTGCTAGGGCAGTTTTAGCTGATTAAACTGCTCTAAGTTATTATAATACAAGTATATTTATTAATACTAATATTTCGTTAAAATGTTTTCAATGATCTTTAATATGTTAGGGTGTATGTCATCACCATAGTCCTTTTGAGTGCCAATCACCTCACCTAAAGCAGAAACAATGTCGCTGGATAGCTCCATATCCTCTATATCATCAGTATCAGCAACTGGAACAACTTCTGGCTCCTCGGCATAAACTTGAGCTCTCACTTCCAACTGTTTGATGAGGGAATCAGTCTCAGTATGAATTTCTCAACGAGAAGTAGGTAAAATGTAACACATAGTACCATAATTTACTTTATTAGTATATTTTTTCGGTGAAAAATGCTTACGATCAAGCTCCGCCATTTTGGCTTTATATAACTCCTCGTACCCCCAGATTAATACAGCAGCTGCCGTCTTCTGGTGCTCTTTGACGCGATTTTTTATATCTTAGATGACAAATAAAAGCGGCACCTGGCAACACTGCTGTTACTTGTCATTCAGTTTAGAGCAGTGGTACAAGGTTACCCACCTACGAGAAGAATTAATCAACGGTTAATATCTCGGACTAATTTCTTCATATAATAAGGATAGAACTTCACTGGGTAAGTTCGTATAATCCATTTATTATATTTGAAATTAGTCCGAGGTATATATTATTATAATACCTGCTATATAATATATACTAGCAGATGTTTAGAGAACATGAACTAATAAACTTTGATGTTCAAACAAGTTGTTTATTTATTTAATCATACTTAGGTCTCAATCATTGCTGATCTTATACAATAAAATCTGAATATTTTAAACTTAAAATATAATATTTAAGAATAAACATATGGAGTCACCTCCATTCATTATGAACTAGCTTTTGCCAGCGGCATCGCCCGCGTGAAAATGTCGATTTTCGATACAAACTTTCATCCCCTATTTAACTCCTTTAGGGGTTGAATTTCGAAAAATCCTTCCTTATTCCTTGTGTACACTATAAAAGGAACCTCTGTGCAAAATTTCAGCTTTCTAGGTCCAAGAGTTTGGGCGGGGCGTTGATGAGTCAGTCAGTCAGTCAGGACTTCTCTTTTTATGTAAATAGATAGATGTATACAAAACACTTATCATTTTTCTTAATTAGAGACTATCAAAGTCAGTCATATATAATCACAGCATTTATAATTACTATATCAATACGAGCATAGAAATCGTAGTATTAATTATATACTTGTATTATAACTTAGAGCAGTTCAATCAGCTAAAACTGTCCTAGCAAAGTTATTTTGAGTCTCTGTAAATCCCGTACCCCCTCAGCCCCTGGTGCTAGTTATAAACGCAATAAATGGTGAATTTATTGCAGTTTATTTCGCGTAGGTATACTGTATTCGTTTAATCTTCCTACAAATAAATGCAATAAATCTACTTACTACATAAATTTTAGTATTCTTCGCATAATATTCCTTAACATAACTGCAATAATTCAAGCTTATTGTACTTTTAACTTGTAAATGAGAATCACAGTAACGAAATATAATAATTATAAATGCAATAACTCTACATATTGCAGAAATACTTAGTACATTATTTAATAGCGCAAATAAGGTTCCGTATCATATCTGCAATAACTCAAACTTATTGCAGATATAGTTAGTAAAACTACTTAATACCTTAAGTAAGTTATTCCTATCTATAGTTATTTCGGTCTTGATATGTAAATCATAAAGCACCGACCTAGATATTTCAGTTATGCTTATATAGTATTAAAACCGGCTACGTCATAAATACGTAAAAAGCGTCTTAAAAAAATATGTAGATCACGTTCTGCAGATTCCGAATATGTACTGAACTCAATTTGGGGCAAAACTCGAGTTATTGCACTTTTCGTTAGGACGGCAGAAAAATGGCGAATAAGTGTATGTGCTCAGGTAGCCTAAGTATAAACGGGCAATACTCACGGTTGTCGCAATAGATAGTCTTGATGTAACTTTATGTCAGACTACAAAATTATGTGCTTGTTAAAAATATTTCTCATTCGGTAAACGGATGAGTGAAGGTTCTCCTACGCCACTCCACCGCTTGTTGGTGTACGTGCCCAAAATGTTCGCAGTTATGCTCAAACATTGCTTTTGTTTTGTGCTGCACATATCCCCGTATCGGTGGAATCGACGTGCCTTTAGATTTTGTTTTGTGCTGCACATATCCCCGTATCGGTGGAATCGACGTGCCTTTAGAGTAAAAAGAAACTATGGTGCACTTGTGCACTTGATATTTTAGGCTAAAATAATACTTCTAAACAACATTTTGACTTCGATCGCTCCACCCACGGGAATATCAATAATTTTAATAATTAGCAATGTGTAGGTGCACACCCACACTTATTGGTTACCTCTTTCAAAGGTATTGTGACATATTTCATTCATAATTTTATTTATACTAAAATTACGCACAAATACGGAAGGTGTATTAATTTTATAGTGTGAAAGGTAATTTTTTTTAATGGTAATAAACTAATTGGAATCGTTTTTTTTCGTTTGCTTTCACCAGATATGTCACAAGATAGCACAGATTCGGTCAGTTCGGGTCCGGTCACACGAAAACACAAGGCGTCTGAGAAAAGTTTGTCTCGTATGTCATCATAATCCTTTTCGTATACATCGTATAATTAATATTTACTGGTAATAAAACTAATTGGATTCGTATTTTTTTCGTTGGCTGCCAGCAGATATGTCTCAAGACAGCACAGATTCTGTCAGTTCGGGCCCTGTCACACGAAAACACAAGGCGTCCGAGAAAAGTTTGTTTCGTATGTCGTGTAATTTGTCGCATGTTAGCTCGTGTTTCGATGTGGCTTAGACTGTTTTTGGGACAACATTTTATAAAGAATAGCTACTTGCTTCATTGTGTAGGTGCAGTAAAATCATGTGACTCCAAAAGTGGCTCGCAATCAAAACCGGGGGAACTACTGAATAATCTTAATGTTTTGTGCGTTAATATTACCTTAATAAGTACATTATTAAAATTGTAATGAAAAACCGACTTTTATAATTCTTTTCACAACTTTACTTTGTTTTTCGTATACACTGCAAGGCACCTGGCCTTCAGGCCGGATCGATTGCACCAGTAAGCTACTGAATAAAGCAATAGAAATGGATGGTATTTCCGTCACCATTTCGATTAATTATTTCGTGTTCGATTGCAGGCAAGCAGCTACTCTTTCTAAATATATAAGCCTTTGACATGCAAGCTCTCAGTACTAGGAAATAATGTTAGCGCTCTTTTAGCGTTCTTGTAGTAGCAATACGATTAAGTTGTTGCTTTCGGTTATTCGGTAATTTGATTTCGATGTTTAGTTTCAAAATAGATAAGTGATGGTATGCAGAAAGCCAAAGATTTGAAGCATTAGTTTTGCCCTCGCCGTAGTTTGCTTGAAAAAGCGTTCGCACTGAGAAGAATGAACTTGCTTTTGCTAAAATGTACAATAGATAAAGTTGTTAGTAAGCGAGACAATACTATAAAATGTCATTTATTGCTCACGAAACACAAAATGCATTCATATTTAGATGCGGCAGGGCGAATCTAGCAAATTAAATCTTTGCAGAAGCCTACTTAAACTTCTAATCAGTTAGCTAGCCGACCAATCTTATGTTAACTGCTGTGATTGGTTGCCTAAAATGGCAGCAACCAATCAAATCGCTTTAGAAAAGCCAATCAGATTGAGTGGGCTTTCAGAATACTTGGGAAGAGCGGAGTGTGATAGCTTGTTTTTTTTTAAATATTTAATGTAATGTTTTCATCGTTTTCGTTCTGCATGTTTTTGTCTACATAAACGTATAGTTAGATGTCGTTTAGAGTAAAGGTTTGGGGTTTAGAGACTGATTCTATCATTTTTTTTAAATAAGATAGTTTTAGCGTAAAGGAGTTTTTAAATTCAATGTTGTTGTGGTATTCAATGTTTTTAACCCTTTATATTAAAGCTTTGGTCATATCAGTACGAATAAACGGCACAGTGGACACCGGCCACCGGACTATAATGTTAATGACGAATCTGTCAGAGTCACCGGACTGGCAGATTCATCATTTACATAAACGACAGATTTCAATAATACAAACAGAAATCTGTCCGTTTGACCAAAGCTTAAGGACGCATTTACGATTGATAAGTCAAATCATTACTTTTTTAAACAAAAGTATGTTTATTAAATACAATGCTTTGTATTTTTAAAATGTTTTTGCTACTTATTGTAGGTAGATGTGCAAGGTACAATTCTTAACTATAAATATAATTTTAGATATGTCCAGTTTCTCAATAAATGTACCGAAGTAAAAAGAGGTTCTCTATTTGTGTGTGTGTATTTCCAAAATAATAATCATTATCAAAATCATCATTACAACCCTCCAAGTTCATGTAACTGTCAAGAATGAGTATTTCATCAAAAGGTCATTCTTGTATTAAATAAACATACTTTTGTTTAAAAAAGTAATGATTTGACTTATCAATCGTAAATGCGTCCTTAAGTTCTCCTATGTTGTTGTTGATGTCTTTGTAACGTGTTAGACTAACTTCCAAACCTCCTTTATACTTCACACCGTTCTATACGCATGCCCATATTTATAAGATCTCGTAGTCACAGTATACCAACATGATACTTAGGTGGCAAATTACACCATTCGTCAGACAAGAAAAAACCGTCGCCGTCACGTCGGGGCTCGTCGGCCGGAGACGGCGGCTCGGGCAGCAAGAGCAGCACCCCGGCGCCTTCGCCACAGCATAGCATGGAAGCATCTTCTACACAGAACACTAAAGGTATCTTATGCTGATGATTCAACACTGCTTCCTGTATAAGTTTACCATTTGTGTATCTGATAGTGGACGAAGTTGTAATATTGAAAACAAGGTCTATTTTATTCGATTCTACTAAAGTGGCCATAGTTACACATATAATTAGAAATTATCGAGTTTAGTGTACAATATAGTATATTTTATCAAGAGTGGTCTGTTGATCTTATTTATTTGAGTGCAGTCCACAGACCATGCGTACCTTATTAAGTAATGCACACTCACATTAAAAAGAACAATATTGTTACTGTGACGAAAAGTTACAAATAAAACTGTGGCTAAAGAGAAGATTTAATTCATTTATTTGTTGAAAGATTTCATATTTTTTTTTATTTCTTCGTTTGTTGACCGTTCCAAAGTATCAGTTTCCATTTTTTCTTAAATACCTTCCCAAACCTTACCTCTTCCTATTTGTTTCAGCATCAGGCAGCTCAACTCCAGTAGCCGGTCCATCGAGGGTGTCACCTCCAGTGGCTTCGCCCAGCACGAGCAAGCAGCCACCAGTGGAACCAGTAGGAGTCATCAGCTCGGTGGCACAAGCAGTGGCCTCCGCCGCGTCTACTATCACTACCAACCCCACTAGGTGAAGAACGCTCTTTACTTTACTCCATAGCATAACCAGGTTTTAGTGTTCCCACATTGGCCTGTCTCTATGAGAGGATGTGGGCGATGTGGCCCACACAGGCTCGTCACACGGGCCCAGGGGCCCAAGGCGCGGGTTGCAGTTTTGTGTACTTGTTTTGAATATAATAATACGTTGGTAAAAAGGTGAGAAAATTTATTTGTTAAAATCCGCAGCCACGATCTAAAATCTAGTATTCCAATTGCTTACAAAGCATGATTGGAAGGTAGTGATACTAGCTGACAGGGGCATGAGACTGACATGACTTGCATTAGGCAATGACCAAATAATACGATCACTAACTATAATTATTTTCCATAATAATTGGTAATTATCTTCTAAAAGAATCAGTAACATGCTAATGCCAAACTTCTAAATTTTACGTTTTTATAATATAAGTATAAAAAATACTTGAACAGTTGAATATAACCTGAACCCTGCCCATACTCCTATACGAGTGTGTTAGGAAGGAACTTATCGTTATTTAATGAATAGTCCATTTGTTGTACCCAGCGCTCCCGTACCCGCTTCAGTGGTGCAGGTCCCAGCTGCCAAACCGACTTACCAAGAGTCGGTGATCACCAACACTGATCAGGTGGAGACCAAGCAGACTAAGAAGAGGAAGGCTATCGCTGCAGCAGCTAACAATATGAACGGGCCAGTCGACTACACTTCGCCTACGCCTCCTCCTAATGTTGCGGTAAGATGACCTGATATTACTGTTTTTTAAACTTACTTCAAAACGGATGAGGTTCTCAATTCGTCGGAAATCTTTTTATGTAATAAGGTGATTTTTTGGGACAAAACTATTACCAAACGACTGCAAGTCCTCAACTATAATAAGGGCAGTGAAATCACAGGATAGAATGGCAAAGGAATATATGAAAAAAATACTTCAGAACTGCGAATAATAGTGAGTAGTTTTCAAAGTCCTGACCGTTTTTGGGGATTGTAGCCAGTGATGTGGAGACTATTCATTGATGCAGAATATATTGTGAAATATTATTATTGTAAAATGCGGGCCCAGGCACAGGTGCAAGTAACAATATCAAACGTATCTAACCTTTGTTGTTACTTCTTAAAGTTCTTCTTAAAATTTTAATTACAAAACCAATCATATAGGCTTGCCTGCAAAAATAGCTAAAAAAATTAAATAAAATGGTTATGAGCACTTTTTGATAGGCAAGTTATCATAGGCATTATTTGTTTATAAATTATATTTGATAAGAAATCGGCGGTGAAGGTCGATCTTCACTGGCTCTTAGACCAACATAAGTCAACGGCTTTTACAAAAGTTTTATTTTGTATAATTGACTATTTTTCTTTGAAGCAAAATCAAAATTCATTTATTCAAACTAGGCTGATAATCAGCACTTTTCGAAGGTCAAAATTTACTTTACTACAGTGAAACTTGGTTAACTGGGACCTGGATAAGTGAGAAACCTCTATAACTGGAACTCATACTGGGGTCCCATGAGACAGATTTGGATATCTGAGACACTGGGTAAGCAGAATACCTCTCTAAGTGAGACAAATTTTCAGGTCCCTTGAGGTCTCACTTAACCAGGTTTCACTGTATTTACATTTTTATAAGACAGTCACCCAAAAACGCCCACCCATCGACACTTCCTAGTGTTTAGGTGGAAAGAAGAAGTGGCGGAACAAACTTCCCAGCACACATCTGTCTGTTAGGATGGTTAGAAGAACCAGACTCGATACAATAGCAAGGTGTCAGTTAAATTTAAGATTTACTACAGACACAATCAGTAATAAACAAAAGTATATAACAATAAACAATGTAAAAATAAAATAATAAATACATAACAGTAAACTAATTTTGGAGAAAGAACACAAATAACAAACATTGTCTTGTGTTCAACTCAGCGACCAACTATTCTTATCATCTAAGTAGTCGTTAATAGAATCACAGAACAGAAAAAACAGGATAGAATAGTAAGCTTTTAAACAAAGATTAGATTTAACTTTGGCTTTAAACTCATTAAATGGCAAGTCTAGAAAAGAAGATGGCAGTTTATTATAAAATGTAATCCCGAGCCCTACGAATGAATTGTGAACTTTGTGAAGCCGGTGAAAAGGAGCACGTAGTTTATGCTTATTTCTAGTGTTAAAGTTGTGGATATCACTGTTTTTAGTGTACAGGTGGATATTTTGTCTAATATATAAAATGTTGGCAAAGATGTACTGAGAAGCAACCGTGAGAATACCAATCTCCTTAAAAAAATCTCTAAGGGAAACTCGGGCACCCAGCTGATAAATTGCACGAACCGCTCGCTTCTGCAGAACAAATATATTTTGAATATCGGCAGCTTTGCCCCACAGTAGAATACCGTAGGACATAACGCTGTGAAAATAACTAAAGTAGACTAACCGTGCTGTATCAACGTCAGTGAATTGTCTTACTTTTCTGACGGCGTATGCGGCTGAACTTAGCCTTCCCGCTAGGCTTGATATGTGTAAAAAAAAGCAAGGCTAGGTTAAAGTAAACATAGCAATAAACAAAAGTAACAGTTTTCAATGTAAATCATTTAGGCGGGAGAAGGCTCTTCCCAAGGGAGTGGCGTGTGGGAAGCCTCGCACGTAGCTGAAGGTCAGCTGGAAATCGTTGACAAAATTATTAAAAAGGTATCTTCATTGTTGTGCTAACTTATCACCTTCATTGCTTAACACTTTCGGTGCCAAGCTCAGCATATGGGTCGAACCATAATTCGTTTGTATGCCCACAACTCGCCTCCGAGTCGTCGCCATACGTAGCTATAGATGACTTGTGTGTTTTGGGTATACAAATGAAAATGGATAATTTAAACTTGGCAGAGAAAGTGTAACTCCTAGAGTGTCATAGTAACCTGGTAGTGTTTAGTGTATCGTTCGTAATGGTTGTATTTCATTAGATATTCATAATTAGTTCAAACATAATATGTCATTTCGTTTTAAAACCTTTAAGTTTTCACAAAAGTGGCTTTAGTATATCTTGGTAAATTCCGATTATAAGATTGTGAACATTAGCCGTGGGATTTTTCTCATTTGCAGAGTGATGGAGACGTCCGATACTCACACAATATACATGGGGATGGTTTGGATGCCTCGAAATAAAATGCATCTAAATTGTATGTTTACATGTGACTTCTCTGACTATCCTGTTCAATAGATAATGGACTCGAATCTCTTATTATTCTTCCCTTTAATTTTCCAAAACGCAAACATTCAAATTCATTGTAACATATTTTTTAAGTTTTCTTTAATTGTCCATGTGCCATTTACCAACAAACTAAGATATACTAAGGCCCACTTGCATCACAAATCACGCCATAATATTAAAACTTTAAAACATATTTTGTCTCTGTCAATTTCAAACGATTGATAAAAATAAAACAATGTTTTAAATATATTTAAGCGGCAAACACTTGGACATGAGTGATTTCATAACAATACCAAGTTTATATAATAGGGGATCGGACAAAAAAAACTAATTAGTCCGTCAGATAGATTTCCAAAAATGATTGGACACGTATTTTTTCTTTTTTCACGTAAACCTAAAATGAAGACGATACAGTGCTTCGAAAACTCGTGTGACGTCATATGATAGTACATTTTGACGACACAAGTGACGTTTCAAGCCCCACTCCATGATCTTTGACGCGTTTTATCTTCGTAATTTTTTATTGATTTGATAAAACAAAAAACACGTATTCAATATTTTTCGATAATCTAACTTACGGACTAAACAGAATCATATTATTTTGACCCTGTCCGATCCCCTATTAAGTTTTGTTCATTATTTTTGAGTTATTTGTGGTGCAATATTCTAGATTTTACTTTCATCGTTCTAACTTTAATCTTGGTTGTTTTACACACAGGCTAAGACAGATGGGTCGGCTCTAGATGCGATCCCGGTGCCTACGTCACACTTCTCGAGCGTTAGCCCAGCGCCCCCGCCGCCGCCACCGCCTCCGGCTCACAGCCCGGCTTCTAACCCAAGCCCTAGGTATGCGTTAGTACCTTTTATATCTAACACGGGTTTATAAGATGAAGATCTAGACGAAATTGCATTCTATCATCAATAATGATGATGCAAATGTGAAAAATTTAACTTGTTTCAATCATATTCTTCTTTTCGAAATTTTTACCAATTAAGAATCTCAATTATATTGAGTCTTTGTAATAGACAACGCTTTCAAAGCCTATGCGTAAATCAGGGGGGTCTGACTTAAAAGCTTACTGACTTAAAAGCTTACTGACTTAAAAGCGTACTGGCCACTTCAGAAATGGTCACATACACAGTTACTATTGTGAATAATCCATTTTACGAATTGTAACATTATGATCCTTTTATGATCTACTAACTTTTTGAGCGCCACAGTCACGTATAGACAACAAGCCGAACAAGCAAAAAAGTGCCTTAATTCTGTGGACTTAAGGTACTTTTTAGGGTTCCGTACCTCAAAAGGAAAAAACGGAACCCTTATAGGATCACTTTGTTGTCCGTCTGTCCGTCCGTCCGTCCGTCTGTCAAGACCCTTTTTCTCAGGAACGCGTGGAGGTATGAAGCTGAAATTTATATCAATTACTCAGGTCTACTGTCCCTTGAAGCTGTGAAAAAATCAAACTTCTAAGCCAACGCAATCAAAAGATACAGCCGTTTATGCCGCAAATTTTCGACACTTGCAAGGGAATCAAAACCTACAGGGTGCTTCCCGTGAACTCAGAATCTTGAAATTTGGTACGAAGCAACGTCTTATAGCATAGATAAAGGAAAAATTACGAAAACCATAAATTTTTAGTTACATCACAAAATATATTTTTTTTACGGAACCCTCGGTGCGCGAGTCCGACTCGCACTTGGCCGGTTTTGGCTTGTCGTCTTACTTGACTGTGGCGGTCAAAAGGCTAAAGTGGTCATTTCACACTAGAGATGATCTACTAAAATTGCCATTTTAGACACCCTGGACTTGCCTGCGGAATTAGAGTGACTAACTTAAAGAGATAAATGGCTGCCATTTTCGTTCATCATCGTTCAAGAAAAACAACACAAAAAAAAAACTTGGCGCAACCGTTTTACAGCAAATGTACCAGAAGACTTTGGTGCAGGATGGTAACGCGGTAACGCGTTCTCCGCACTTATGAAGTCACACGAAAATGTTTTAATAAGTTGCCTCACTTTTCCTATGCAGCTAATGCTTTATTAAAAAGTAACAACACTGTTTTTCACATTTGTCTGTCAATATTATTGTTTTTTTTTTAAATTATTCTTTCTATAGTAAAATATACTGACTCCATGTATGTATATCTCATGGTTTACCCCTTGTCCAGACCCTCATGTCATCATCATCTGCCTAGCCTTTTTCCAACTATATTGGGGTCGGCTTCCAGTCTAACCGGATGCAGCTGAATACCAGTATTTTACATGGAGCGACTGCATGTCTGACCGGCACAACCCAGTTAATACTAGGTAATACGATACCCTTTGGTAAGACTGGATGTCAGAATTTCAGGTCACTGACTACCTGTAACGAGACCCTCATGTCATTGGTTAAAAAAAACTAGCATCGCTTTGATAGTCAAGCAATAAAAGAAATGTAAAAAGTGTTTCTTTCATGAAAGATCCGACCATTAATATGAACACTGTGAACAGCCTAACTTACATTATATTTTGTTTCACTTGTTCTAATCCTTATTCCAAAACGTTTAAAAACACTTTTATAATCATCGTTTATGTATTGAAAGATAAAGCAATGTTTCGTTTCCCACAGGCATCAGATGCCCAGCCCAATGCCGGGCCCCAGCGGAATGAGCCAGGTGTCCAACATACGTTCTCCATCCAACCCGCAGGTTAGTTACAAACACATTTACAGCAGTTTTTAATACAATACATAATATATAATAATAATATGCACCATGTCAACATCATACAATAGCGTCGTGCCTGAACTCCTAAAACGTATAGGCAGAGGGAATAGTACACCCATATTTCGCCATGTAATAAGGGAGTGAGAAAACATACCATTTTCTCATCAAACATTGTGGTACTTATAAAATCATGAATTGAATAAATGCATTCAGTGACATAACATAACAGGACGCCTGTAATCCCCGCTGGGTTAGGCAGAGGTGTACCCATTATAGTATACCCACATTTTGCCCGTTATGTGCCACATATTCCTGTAATTCGCCATCAAGTAACAAAACAAGCTTTGCTTTTTGACGAATGCCTTTGTGTGCTTCAATTATGCTTTACCTTACTGTATTTTTTATTGAAAAAATCGTTTTTTTACATATCACTGCGACAATGAAAGAAATCGTCGCCAAAAAAGACTGATACATGCATAAACTTCACTTTTTCCATAAGAATACAAACAAATGCTTATTATACCTATGCATGAGTCAAAAAATACTGAAAGACGAATGCCACAATGCTTAAACCAGTCAGCCTGTATGAAACTATTATGCAAAAAATAATTATACAACAAACACTAAACAATTGGTTCTTCGATGCATATCGCATGCAGCCACGGAGTATTGAACAAATGGAAGTGCTGATAATTTGAATGCTGAACAAACGCCCGAATTCTCGACCGCAGGTCGTATTAGGTAGTGGAAAGTATCATATTGTCCTTTGTACTTTACTTACGGTGAATCGAAAACAGAAGATTCTTGACGAAACCTGGGGCATCTTATGTATAGTGAGAACTAGCTGAACAGCTGAACTTGTTCACTTGCGTGCATGTATACGATAGTTTTTCCTTTAAGGACGCGTTTACGGATTCTCGCGGTAATTTTTCTTTTTTTTAGTTTTGCTACTACAAATAGAGCGTAGAGCTGTTTTTCAACACGAGATCCAGCTAAAAAACTACACAGGGTCCATCCACAACGGCGGCAGAGCGCAGATTAAGTTTTACATTTCAAATTTTTGCGTTATTTATCATGACAGTGACCGCTAAAATGAACCTTAAGTCAAGCGCTTAAATTTCACGCAATAACGATAACTTTGGCGACAAATTTGCTTTTATTGTTATTTTTTTTTTGGCTCTGCTTGTAATATTTTGATACCATTTATAGAAATTATTGGAGTTGAACATGTCTATTTCCATAAAATATTTTTAAATAAATAAATTTATGTCATAAAAGTGTTTAATTTTGTGCGGAGAGGCACAGAAAATATGTTTTTACAATATTATTAACCAACATTTTCGAATAAATAAAAAGAAGTAATTATTGAAGATGAAGGATTGGTTTCATTTGGTTTAGTTTCATTTGTCCACATAAAGCACCGAAAAACTGCTTATTTTCTTCAGATTTGTAAACACGTCCTTAAAGCCACAATCTGTGACCGCACCGAAAAAGAGTAACTCGGGAACGCTCCTCACACTTAAAAAAATATGCACTATTTATTGCATACAAACAAAAATGGTAGGTAGATCACTTTTTATTTGGTATGTATTTTAAAGTAAAAATGTCAAATTCAGGGTCGATCTAATCAGATTTGACTTTAGGCAGAACTTACCTCATAAATCGCATAACGGATCGAATTAAAAAATGCGAAAAATGGGTTGCTCTTACTACATACATAACGTGCGTTTGAGAGTTTGGTATCCAGCATTGCCCTTACGCTTTGGCCACTCCATTTATAAGTACTCCGTGGTACAGTAGGCGTCCCTCAGCGTACTAATGCGTGGGTTGTGTAGGGCGGCAGGGGCGACCGCGAGGGGACTGCGTCGCTTCTCGTGTCGGTGCCACTGCCCTCCACCAGCCACGGACTCAACCTCACCGCGCACTCACAGGTTCATGACTAACGGATGGACGCATAACTGTCGCTGCCTAACTACTAAACTCTGTTCACCACAACAACGGTTCCACGACATGTGGCTTGGAAATATTGCACGATAAAAACCGTAAAAAAACATAACAACCTACATTTTGAACACTCCATGCAAAGCCTACCACGTGTCGTGTAACACGACCATATGTCAGTAGAATGTTACTTCAAACATATTTTTTTCAATAAAGAGTAGAACGATGTAGTTTCATTTCTTAGATTAATACGATAATAGTCCAGCGGTGGGAGTTGTAACTCTCCGTTGTGTTATTATAGTGAACCTATTCCGGCAGGCCCAACTGTACACTTCCTTGCTGTGTAAACGTGTTATTTCCATTAGTCGTTCACGTCTCTGTCCGAACCGAAGCGGTTTGACCACGGCTCGGACGTGTACGGTCAGTTAATCCTAGCTCTCATTTAACCCTAGTGAGCGACTAGGGCTACTTGTAATTCCCAACCCAGATAATCCTAGTAATCTATTCATTCCATTGTTCTTTTTTTTTGTTATTTCCGTACCCAAATCCCATCACGAGGGAGTATATTTGGTATCATGAGTGATAGTGATTTGAGGTGAGTATACATAATCATCGAACCGAACTCCACAAACATGGTATAGTACTTCTTTCTCATATTTTGGTGTTAAACGTATAAGTGCAACAAGGAATCGTAAGTACTGAGCATGTAGGTAGGTATATCGATGTTAGAACGTTAAGATAGGGGACGAAAATTACGATGAAATCATTAATTTGATGACAGTTGTGTGTTCACTGAGACATGCTTTGTACAAGTACCTACTAACAATTACCGCTTGCCGTGTGCGTCGTACCATCTAATTGGAGAATGCATGATGTCCCTACGGCGCGACGCAACGAAAGCTTAGCTTTTGCTGACTTTGAATCTGGTAACATCCTTCATTTAACGCTCCCTTGAGCTTTAATTTCAAGTATGTTTTGATGTAAAAGGTGATGTATTGGTGTCGGTGTTTGTGAAATATATGCAAGCGCAGTATAATTAATATGTTTTTTCTCTGCCAGGTTCCAAGTGATATGCAGAGTCCATCGCCGCACATTTTTCACCAGCCGCCACCAGTAAAACCAGTAAGTTCTATTTTCCTGTATTTATTGTTTATTTACTTAAATAACATAAACTTCATGTACAAGAGTGGTACATACATACATACATAAACTCACGCCCTTTTCCCATGGGGGTAGGCAGAAACCACAGAACGTCACCTGCTACGATTCTTACATACCCCTTTTGCCTCGTCCACATTCAACATTTGTATTCTCTACCACCATCATCTGCCTAGCCCTTTCCCAACCATGTTGTGGTCAGCTTGCAGTTGTCGGATGCACCTGCTTACCATTATTTTACGTGGAGCGACTGCCTGTCTGACCTCCACAACCCAATTAGTATTGGGAAATATGACACCTCGTGGTAAGACTGGCTAGACAAGCTATACATGGCAACATTAATAAAGACTATATCTCGTAGCTTTCTAAGTAAGTTTTATCTCACCTTAACTAGGGATCAGGTTAAATTATCCGTAGTCATACCAGTGTGACTACGGATCAGCCGTAGTCACACCAGTGTGACTAGGGATCAGGTTAAATTATCCGTAGGCATACCAGTGTGACTACGGATCAGCCGTAGTCACACCAGTGTGACTAGGGATCAGGTTAAATTATCCGTAGGCATACCAGTGTGACTACGGATCAGCCGTTGTCACACCAGTGTGACTAGGGATCAGGTTAAATTATCCGTAGTCACACCAGTGTGACTACGGATAAATAGAATTAACCATAGTCACACTGGTGTGGTAGTTTAGTGTGACTATGGGTCGGTCATGAAATTATCGTGTTATTCGTGAAAGTAAGGCGGAGTTAACCTAAATTAATGTCTAGATTGTCATCCTAGAGAATCGACATCGTTGTTTATTATTTGACAAAGATAGTCATTATAAAAACACAAAAACCACTGGCACAAACTTATGGAAAACAATAAACAATGATCAACTAAAGATTTTGTCGACATTTAAATGTGAAAGTGCTCATAATATTATGGTAATAATTGTCCCTCAGTTTTGTTAACGAATGTTAGTGAAGGGCTATAGTTACATAAAGTATAACGTAACCGATCACCGGAAGTGTGTATTACCAACACATTATACACTGATCAACTGGAGTGGTACACCACTTGTCTGTGGTGACACTTGTCAAAACAACAATCCGAGAAGCGACTGCAATTTATTTTACAAATAACTGTTTGCCGCGACTTTCGTACGCGCGAAATTGTTATGGAATTAGTAATTCCCTATTTGAATTTGGGGTTTTTAAAGCATTAGTTACTCCTTATTTTAAATTCAAATTCAAATCGTTTATTGTTTATTTAGAGGAAGGTTTTAGTAAATAATTTGACCGACAACCACGCGGGCGAAGCAGGGGGCATCAGCTAGTAGAATATATAATATGAATGCTTTTACTATAATTTTTCATAGTTTAATCGGTTATACCAATCAAATGGTATTTAAACTGTAAGGAACATCCAGTACACTAATACTCTTAAATAATATCATTCGTTCGATAATGTGCGTGAAAATACAAGTGCGTTGAGTACCTGCTACCTGGACTCGCATTATGGCTTCAATGACACCACCAATTACCGTAATGACATGTTATGCAATTTTGCTTTGTGTAAAACAGCAGTGTGACATGATGATGATGATGACTCAATGAAAGTATTATGATGGAGACAGCTGGTATAGGTAATGGCCGCCAAATAACACACAATATGGTAGGATTCGCGTGTAATGATGCCTTAGGTTTCGTGCTAACTATAATGGATGTAAATAAAGTACCCTTAAGGCGGGGTTGCAGTACTTTTTAAGATTTTTGAACCTATAAAAAACGAACTAAATACGAGTTTTTTAATAAATAAAAATCATTACATAAAAATTTAACATACTCTCTAGTAAATCGTAAAGATAGAAACTTTTTTTTATCAAACATGACTCTAAATCACAATTTCAAACGTGTACTGCTAAGACATTTCATCATGAATTTATATAAAAATTATATCAATAGATAAAACTTTTTATTTTGAAGTAAATGTTGAAAACATATTGTATAATTTCTTTATAGTTTTTCTCCAAGAAGCAAAAAACAGTCAAAATTTAGGCATTATATCGCTCGCGCGGCAGGGCGGGGGGCGAGGTCGTGCATACATAAAAACAAAGTACTGCAACCTCGCCTTAACAAAGCCCTCATTACTAATTACCCACTTAACTGAATCAACACAATGTTTTGGATGCGTAACATTGAGTGTCACCGTAAAATGTGATTTTTCACCCCAAAAAACAAAGTCCTTTCCCAGTAATATTTTTTGCGTCGATTTATACAGGGCGTCCCACGGCTATGCCACATGGAGGGAAAGTAATATTGTAGATAGAAAATTTTACTGAAAGAAGGCATTATTTTAATTTCAAAAACAATTTAAACTGCGTTCACAGATTTTTAAATAATTACATGGTTGAATGTTAAAATTCAAGGTCTTCCTTTTATTTCTGACACTATAATATGTTATTTATTGATGAAGCCTTTCGATCGGTATGATAAAACTACAGGGTATTTTTTTTTCTCGTATATCGGGTTCGATTCCCGGTTCTAGTTCTCGAAGCTAGTTTCAACTGTTCAAGGCTTTGAACTACAAGATTGTGGTAGACAAGTTCAAATACCGTTTGAATCTACCAACCGAAGTTGACTTTCTCAAATGACAGGGGTGTTAATAAAAAATGTGAAGAACCCACACACAATGAGCTTGCCCTTACAATGTACACAACTGGCACAAACATGGTGTAACTAGTAGGGCTGTAGCGCACACAAAAGAGCCCCTAGACATCGCTACAAAGTAATAATACTCATTGAATAACGGACGATACGGATTTTTTGGTTGTCTGTTAATGATTCGTAGATTGCATTACGTTTCTATTATAATTGGTCGTCGTTTAGCAAAAAGTATACAATCCACAAAAGTCTATAATTTCATAAATTAAACCCAAATAAGTTATATACTTTACATAACTATAGATTCAGAGCGTCTATATGAAAGGTCATCTCATTTCAAAATATCACACGTTTTGGGTAATTTCTTCGAGAAAAAAAAAACGTTATTCTTAGAAAGGTTTCGTGCGTGCGGCCCTAGCGGCCCTAGCAAAGATAAATATTGCGATTTTGTACCTGCTCGCTAGTCGCTAGTCGCAATCCCCTGCCTACCTGCTCCCTACGATAGTCCAAAACTGTGATGTTTGTGAGCACATGGACGCCATGCCATTCATCCAGTGTGTAACCGACGCTTGGTAACGACACACGTCAATCCGTACGGCGTACGGAAATGATACACACGATAAACAATAAGCAATTCTAATGAGAGCGAGTAAAAAATAAATTACAAGTAACGCTTAGTTTACACGCGTTTGTGTCAGTGCGAATGTGTATCATTTGTTTAGCACGTGTTCATCTCCCGCGGTTTTGAACATACACTGGGAGTTTGTGAAGTAGTTTTGTTGGCAGTTTTACCGAAATTACAATAAACTACACACTGGAACTGTTTTGAATAGACCGGCGAGAATAATATGCTGAATCGGTTTCCGTGTTAGATTCTGTTATAACGAAGATAATGGAGTTCTGTGAGTTTTATTTTACTGTCACTGCATACTAAAGTTTTGATAATTCTACAATTTGTTGTCCTACGCATATTTAATATTAGGAATAATATCGATATTCAGAAACAAAATTATTATATTGATAAAAAGTGCTTCAATTTAGGAGACTTGTAGGAACAACGACTACCTACACTTGTTCAACTTTTAGCAAAAGCAGAAAATACTAATGTACACTAACCATTTACTATAGTGCAGTCTTTATGAATAAACCCCTATTTAGAATTAATTTTAAACCGATATAAGCGCAAAAGTTTCTGAGGATAACTATTTGTTACTCTCGCGTAAAAACTACTAAACGTATAAAATCTATACGGGCATGAAGCCGTGAGCGGAAGCTACTGATAATATTCAAATTTAGTATAATATCACAGAAATGTCGATGTTTTGACATGCCGCTAGAAAGAACGATTCTTAATATAAATGACACCAACAAACTTTGAAGGACTTGAAACCCGACGCAGGCAGAACGAAATTATATTGAAATATCATTCGCTTCATTTAGTCTCGTTTGTAACGAATGTCAAATAAAGCATAATTCGTTGTAATGCGACGCTACAGCCCACATTGATGTGACCTATTTCATAACGTTCGCAAATGAAGCTGGAAACGATTTGTTTTTAGCAACGACATGCCAGTTATGAACACATGTTTCGAGACGCGAAGCTGTTTAATAATATTGTAATTCTACCACACGAGTAGACTTTTTTTTAGTTTGTACATGTAACAAATAATTCAGCACGCAGTCAATATGAATAGTTTAACTTACCTATATTCGAACATGAACTCACATCTACATGCCAAAACAACGGAACATCACGTACTAACCTTACACGAGTATGTTAGCTTACGTATATTAGCTTACGTATACTACTAGCTATGTTAGCTTACGTATACTACTAGCTGTAGCCCGCGGCTTGGCTCGCGGTAATTTAAAATTGGAAAAGTTTCTAAAATAATATAGTCCATGATTCGAAAGTCACGTGGGCGCTCTATTATGACTTGCAAGTTATATGTTGTAGTTTTCCACGGGAACAGTACTTATTTTCGGGCCGAAAGGTACCCTATGTCCGTTTCTGTACACTTTCAATATATAGGTATGCAAAATTTCAAGATGATCGGTTCAGAGTTTAGGCTTTAAGCGTGAATAGGTAACAAACAAACACGCAAACTTTCGCATTTGACTGTCTGTTTGTTGATGCAAGTATAACATGGGTCCCATTTATCCTATGTATAGTCGACCAAGAAATTGGTTTACCACTTTTGATGACATCTCCCAGTAACATAATTATTCGCTAAGGATGACAGATTGACAGATTCTGACGTGAAAATAGCACTTGATGTTTTGTACGTGCAAATGATATTCAACCTTAGAGTGGTAAACCAATTTCTTGGTCGACTATACATGGTACATAGTACATACCTACCATGTACATAGGATGAATGGTTCTCAGGTTTAATTCTTTGAAATCTCGTCGGGTTTATTTTTGAGATATAACGAGGCGCTGTTATATGCAAAATCAAAACAGAAAATTTACTATAACACTGTATCATTAAATTACTTTATTTACAAAATACAAAGGTCATTCCTTTTTAGGGTTCCGTAGTCAACTAGGAACCCTTATAGTTTCGCCATGTCTGTCTGTCTGTCTGTCTGTCCGTCTGTCCGTCCTCGCTTAATCTCTGTGACCGTTAGCACTAGAAAGCTGAAATTTGGTACCAATATGTGTATCAATCACGCCGACAAAGTGCTAAAATAAAAATTGGAAAAAAATGTTTTATTAGGGTAGCCCCCCTATATGTAAAGTGGGAAGTGATTTTTTTTTTAATTTTAACCCTAATGTGTGATATATTGTTAGAAAGGTATTTAAAAATGAATAGGGGTTTACTACAATCATTTTTTGATAATGTCAATAATTTCGGAAATAATCGCTCCAAAAGTAAAAAACAAAGCGTCCCCCCCCCTCTAACTTTTGAACCATAAGTTTAGAAAATACGAAAAAAATCTGAAAAGTAGAACTTTATAAGGACTTTCTAGGAAAATTATTTTGAACTTGGATGGAAACAACAGATGGAAACTGCAGTTAACCAATATAATTTGGTCCCTGAATCGTATGAGCGCCTATACAATCCAGAGGTCAAGTTTCATTGGCCCGTATTTCAATCAAAAAAAGAATTATTACTACGGAACCCTACACTGAGCGTGGCCCGACACGCTCTTGGCCGGTTTTTTAGACTCGGTATACTATACACAATCTCTAAACTACAGTACATTTTCTTACATCCTTTAAACCCTTTTTTTTTGGTGGCGTTGGTAAATCATGAAATGACCCCTTCCGCTTTTGGGCAGAGTGGAAGGGAGTGTCAGACTTCTACAGACTAAAAACCACCCATGTTCCTTCTTCGCCCTTGTGCCGAGGCCGCGATATCTCTTTCGATAATTTGCAGCCCCGACGGGACAAACTTTAAACCTAAGGTTGAATATAAATGAAATAGTGTTAATATTATATTTATTTCCTTGCAGCCTACTCCTATGCAGATAGACAATGGGATGACAGGGCATTCGCCACACGCTCACCCTGGCCGCTCCTGGGGAGGTCTTAACGTAGCCTACGAGATGCAACAAGACCCCAACAAGCCTGGGTAAGTGCCTATAAGGACATGTCAAGGGGACCCGATTGATAAGTAAATTATGTCTAAACTTAAATTGTCAGTATAACTGATCACTGCAAATTGAAGCAGTGCCACATTTGCTCATCAATCGAGTTCCCTGTCTGTTACTTTAACATGTCTCATTTGGTAAACTGACTGAAAATTAAGAAGCGTTCGTAGTGAGTTCACACTTTTGTGGACTATTTGTTTTTAACTGTAAGGGCTCGTACACATAGCGATCCGTTTTACAGGTCCGTTATTTGATGGCGTATGGAGTTGCATGAGCGAGTTCACACACAAAACAGTATTCCGGATTCAGTAATCATGTCGCTCCGGTCCAATTCTGATCCGTTAAAACGGATCCAGTAAAAACGGACCTATATGTGTACGCGCCCTAACACTCATGTCATTCAAATGTTTTGAATGTTATTAACACAGGCCTGCTCGCTCGCAAAGCTGCTTAGAACTAAAACTAAACTAACGACTAAAGCTTTATATTAATGTATAACAAACACCTTAATGTGTTATTATAAAACGGTTGGCAGAAACAGAAGGAAGTTATGAATTGTTTTAGCGCTTAGCGGTTCAGTGATTTGTAATGTAAGCGGGCCCGCGGCACTTTCGTATTTATTTGACAGATAACTTTACCTTTTGAGCGCCACAGTCACGTATAGACGACAAGCCGAACAAACAAAAAAGTGCCTTAAGTCTGTCGACTTAAGGTTAAGTCTGTCGACTTAAGGTTAAGTCTGTCGACTTAAGGTACTTTTTGGCTTGTCGTCTTACTTGACTGTGGCGGTCAAAAGCTTAAATTAAAATACTGGGTAACTAGGAAATAGTACGACATAATGAAGGGAGTGATAGCTTGTGTCCAATACCCACCTAATAGCACAATCTTGATTTTGATAGAAAATAAGACATATCAATATGTAGAGTAAACTACATATTTACAAATAATTTTGGATGTAAATAAACACGAGAAAAGGATTCAATTTCGATATTTTGGAAATTGGACAGTAACTGCAAATCCGTCACATTACGACGATATTGTCGATATTGTGTTCTAGGTAGGCAAGCTGCACTATGTCGTACTATTTACTAGACACTTCGTACACCTACTTATTTTAAGAATTACTTTCACATAAATCGACTGATTGCCTTGTTGGTGTAGTGGTCGCTAGCGTGACTGCTGTGCGTGACGCCTGGGTTCGACTCCCTGGTCGCCTAAAGTGTTAATGGGTCTTTCCATTGGAATTTCTCAGTAGCAGCCATGGAGTCTGGATTTGTGCCTATGATGGAAATGGGCTTGCCCCCTATTACATGGGACTAAAACATAATTAGCGATATGTGGGAGTACTATAATGGTCTGCTTAAACCTTTCGGAATTACAGGCGTGTTGTTATGCACAAAAATCTTGCTCAGCGAATAATGCATCTGCAAATAATCCATTTAACTATATATACCTGAATTAACACAAATTTAATCTATATTATATAAATAAAGAGAGAAGTCCTGACTGACTGACTGACTGATTGACTGACTGACTCATAAACGCCCAGCCCAAACCCTTGGACCTAGAAAGCTGAAATTTTGCACAGAGGTTCCCTTTATAATGTAGACAAGGAATAAGGAAGGAGAAATTCAACCCCTAAGGGAGTTAAATAGGGGATGAAAGTTTGTTTGGAAAATCGTCATTTTCACGCGGGCGAAGCCGCTGGCAAAAGCTAGTTCAATATAACAATGTTCACAATGTTTGAATAGACAAAATTAAACTTCAAAACAAATCAAGAACATTATCTTATCATACAAAAAGTAACTAAATCATTGTTCAAAAGAATAACTACCATCTAGTTTTGTGTAACATAGTAGGAATAATTTCATTGTTTTTTTAGGTTCCATGTTAATAGCTTGACTTAGGTTTATTTGTAAGTTTCCATTGTTGCATTCGCGATATTTCATATAACTAACTATGTAACACCGAAGGCTTGGGGCACCTGTCCGCAGTGCATATACTGTTAGCAGGTGGCTCCAGGAGGTGGCGGGAAACTTAGGTTGTTTTAGTCTATTAGGTATACTAACATAGTTTATAGAATACTAACAAACTTATGGTTTATGTACCTGAAATAAAAATAACTAATTAAATAAAATGAATTAATCAAATCAGCGACTTATTTGACGATTATTTGCGACGTTCTTTTAAAAATTCACTCTCTTTTTGAATGAAAGGCCTCACATACTTATGTTTTTTTTTTTGGTGGGTGGAAAATCAGACTTCTACGGACTAAAAACCAAACCCATGTTCCTTCTTCGCCCTTGTGTCGGAGCCGCGTTAACCTTTCGACAAACCACAGCCCCGACGGGACATACCTAAGTCTCAGGCCATAATCCCCGAAGGGTTTGGTAGAGGTATATTTTAGTTATAATAGTACACCTACATTTCGCTAATTATGTTTAAATCTCACGTTATATCTGTGCCTTTACTGAAAAAGGGTATAAGTACGAAATCTCAAGTCTTAGTTTTTTTTTAGACATAAGTTAAATCTGTTTTCACAAGTTATACCCATTTTCTCTAGAGGCACGGATATAGGGTTGCGCTTAGCAGCAACGGAACTGTTGGAATGAATCCCTTGCTGCTAATGAAAAAATCTTTATTTAAAAACGCAATAAATTCCCTGTTATGGGAATTATATCCAGTTCTCATGCTCAGCTGTAGCCACCAGATCAATGGGCGTTCTAACACCCGTTTCTATAAACAAGTCAAAGTTAGTATGTTGAGTAGTTATTTATTTCTGCTCTTACTCAAATTAGTAAACTATTACCCGAATACTCGAACGTCACTCAATTTTAAGTAGCCCTCAAAACTCGTGCTATCTCTGTCACTCTGCGTTAAAGTAACAAAGACAGCACGAGATTTAAGTGCAACTTAAAATTGAGTGACGTTCGAGTATTCGGGCGTTAGAGATACGATATTTATCCTGCAGCTTAGTTCTTGCTTGAAGTTACATACATACATAAATAAAAATGAAACTAGTACATCAAATAAAATCAATTACAATCTCTATTGCCATCGATACTCTTCGTATCCTGTAAATTGGAACAAGGATGTTTTATCAAACGCGTATATAAGGTCCCATTAAAATAGGTGGACAAATTTTCAGAAATCATTCAGTCCACCAAAATAAGGACAATGGTAAAAAAAAAAAAATAAGAAAAACGCATTTAAATACTTACTCATAAAGGATGAGTTTGTTCTAGAGTGCCGGCAATTTATTATTTTAAGTAAAAAAAAAAACAGTTTATTTAATGTTTTTTTTTGTTTAGATATATTTGGTTAGACCTACTAAACGCTGTGTTAAAATTTGTCCACCTATTTTAATGGGACCTTAAATATAAATATATACATAAATCCATCGGAATACGTACATTTCAAATATTTAAATCGCGACTTACTTGCATACGTTCGACTGCGTTGTTTGCGCACAGCGAATACAAAATATACTATGACAGAAAATCATCTTTTAGAAGTAAAAAATTAAAATATTAATAAAAAAAAATGTAAATTTAAAATATTTATTATATAATAATGAAATAACTGCCTCGTTCGAATCAAATAGTTTACAGGATTAATTATATCGATATAAACTGTAGCAGGAAACCGTAATGACACTCACTATCTGGAAGGAAAATCATCGACACGTCCAATCAAACCTGGAGTCATGTCCCATTGGCTGTTGATTAACCAATCATAGCAGTATACACACGGCTCACAACTTTGGTGGTGATTTTAAGTCATTAGTTTAATTAAGTATCCGCTGTGCAACGTAATAAAAACGCAAAAACAAAAACATGTAATCTATCAATTTTTATGCTGTATAGTTTAGCACAGCAAGTTATAGTTTATAATAAAATTATTTTAAAACAAATAACATTTATTTATTGTCAGGCAACTCTTGCCTATATAATTCGGAATATTGCCTACGCAACTTACTCGATATAAAAAGATGGTTTCTGTTTGTTGTACAGTATGAGCAGCATGCCTGGCCCGAGTAAGCAGCCAGACATGCCAGTAAACATGGTACCAATGCCGCCAACTACAGTGAGGACAAAGAAACGAGCTGCCATGGCCACGTCCGTCGTTGCTATGGCTAACACCGCATCAGCTATACGTAAGTACTGCTTATACTATTCTTTACGAAGTATGCGTGGTGTCACTTTGAATGGTACAATGTAACTGGTTAAAAGAGAATGCAGGCGTAAGAGAATTTAGCTCATCGTCCGTCCGTCTCAAAGAGATGTCAGCCCGCAAGAGCCGACGCCCGTTGAGGCTGCGGGCTGTTCGAAAGGGATACTACGACCTCGACACAAAGGGCTAAAAAGGAACATGGTTGGTTTTTAATCAATAGAAGTCTGACACTCTCTACCACTCTGCCCAGAGCGGGAGGAGTCATTAACCTTTTTAGCGCCACAGTCACGTATAGACGACAATCCGAACAAGCAAAAAAGTGCCCTAAGTCTGTCGACTTAAGGTACTTTTTGGCTTGTCTTCTTATTTGACCGTGGCGGTCAATGGGTTAATTGATGATTTCCCACAGTCCTAAAAAAAAAGTAAGAAAACGCATAAGAGCAAGCAAAAGAAAAGTATTAAAAGTTAGCTGAAAGGCGATTAACAAAGGCAGATGTGCGTGGAAAAGCCGGTAGTGAACATCCTATAGCAAGACATGATACACTGGCCTTATGTGTACTGTATGAACTTGTCTAACTATGTTCATACCATGTTAATTGACGGAAAATGATTATTTATTTCAGTATCCTGTTACGTCAAAGTTAATTAAAGTATAGGTAGGTAGGTAAAGGGATAAGGAAGTCTGTGACGTCTGTTGGTTACAATAAAATAAGTAACATGTATGATGATCACTAGAGTTTAGTAAATGTTTTCCTTAAAAATATAGCATCTAACGACAATTAAGTACTGAAACATTTATTGAGACGTATTTAGTTGTGACAAAGATGTCAATACTTTTTTTTTTTGGAGGGTATGGGGCATGTCAAGTAGAAGCAATTACAGATCATTAGTTCTTAACAGTCAACAACAACTATAATAATAATAATATTTTTTTATTCAAAAATTTAAATGAGTAAAATACATTAAGGGGCCTTGTACAGACAAGACTTGCGGAACTTTAGGCAATTTCGGTGCGATGCTATGTTTGTGTGCAGCGATAACACCGACGAACGCACACACGGGCATTTCGAGCGTTGAACTACGGTTGAAAAATTTGATCATTTAGACGATTATTATTTTAAGTGACATAATTTTATAGTAAGTAAGTACACTTTGAAAAATAGTCTGGAATGTGTGTTGTGTATAGGTACAGTATATCAATCAACATAAAAATGGTTCAATTTGGTGTTAGATGAAATAATATTCATTTAATAAATCAAAAATTATGATATCTATTTTAATCACAGATTTAAATTTTGTTGTAAATTGATTGCAAAAGCACTACAACACGTCAAAAATAAAAAAGGAAGTAGGTTCTCTATTCGTATGTTTTTTTTATGTGGTCCGCGCATATCTCCGACAATTGTGGACCGATTTTCAAAATTATTTTTTTGTTTGAAAAGGTATACTCCCAAGGTGGTCCCATTGTCACCAAGTCAGTTACTGATGATGGGAACTCTGAGAAATTGAGGGCAACCCTCGAATAACATAGGTGCACATAACGTTTTCCATACATTTTCAGAAGCTGTTCAAGTATTTGCGTCTGATAATCATAATTTCATGTGGCGGCGCTGCGCTGATGACGGAAGGTGCAACTCCTCAACGGTCAGGACTTGAAAGAAAATTCCTTCAAAATTATACGTACTTATGGATCGATAGTTGTATTCTTTCAGGCTATTAGGTTGAACTGATGAAAGACGGTAAATCTCATTAACCGACTTAATAAAAAGGAGGTTCTCAATTCGTCGGCTAGGAAAATTTTAGGTTTTTCCGTCATGGGTGTCGTTTTCATGGTTTTTGGGGTCGCTGATTACGAAAATGAAGTCAAAATGAAAATCAAGATGGCGCCAACGAAAATTTTTGGGTTTTCCGTCATGGGTGTCGTTTTCATGGCTATAGGGGTCGCTGATTACGAAAATGAGGTCAAAATGAAAATCCAAGGTGGCGGTCAGAAAATTTTTAGGTTTTTCCGTCATGGGTGTCGTTTTCATGGTTTTTGGGGTCGCTGATTACGAAAATGAGGTCAAAATGAAAATCCAAGATGGCAGCCTGGATTTTTTTTGGTTTTTCCGTCATGGGTGTCGTTTTGATGGTTTTTGGGGTCGCTGATTACGAATATGAGGTCAAAATGAAAATCAAGATGGCGCCAACGAAAATTTTTGGTTTTTCCGTCATGGGTGTCGTTTTCATGGTTTTTATGGTCGCTGATTACGAAAATGAGACCAAAATTAAAATCCAAGATGGCGGCTAGCAAAATTTTAGGTTTTTCCGTCATGGGTGTCGTTTTCATGGTTTTCGGGGGTCAAAATTTAGAAATACATAAAATGGGTTTGTTAAACATGAAATCGAAATAAATATTAATAAGTTATACTAGACAAAATGTAAAATAACATGAACAGGAAAAAAATGGAATTATAGGCATTGTCATTCAAATAGTCCGTTAGCCGTTATCACGTTTCCAACGGGCACCACGTGGAGGTGGACCGACACCTAGCGTTTTTTTTTTGGTTGTTTATTTTCATTGATTTTATACACAATGTTCAAATCAGATTTGAAGTATTATACGTGATGAAGGAAAAAAAAAACATTTGATTTTTTGTTAGGTTTTCTGCTTTCGAGGTCAAGAATGTCGATAACGCCTGAAGGAATGCTGGCTTATTTTGTAAAAAAAAAGGTCATTGGCCGTATGCAGTATGTAGACTTTGACCCTAGATAGATATAATTATTTACTTTAAATTTGTATGCTTTTTAGGTTTAATCATTTTGTGTTTCGTTTTTTTTTATGTATTTTTTTAATCATATTTGTTGAAATTCAAAATTATGAGCATTGGCCCGTAAGTTATCTGGGAGTGGTCTCTCCCCAAATGATTCAACTAAATCTTTCAATCTTGCCGATGTTTGCCTATATCTTGGCCGACTAGTTGTGTGTGATCCACGAGACAAAATTTGCTCCAGTTTCAGTTCTGTCAGGCTTTGCTGCCGACGAAGTTCATCCAAAAACTTCCATATAGATGGGTGATGAGATGAGCCGATAGAAGTGACTAGAATCCCCTGTGAAAGCCTTCAACGGAGTTGTTCGTTCGGGGAATATCCTGAAGAACTGCATCAAAAGTATTCCACAGATCAATAGGAAATCTAGGAGCTCGCCTGCCCCGTCTTTCCAACCTTCCGATCCAGTTATCTTCAAAATAATCAATGCCTTGTCGGAGGAGGCCAGAATGCACAATATAAAACAGATTCGAGCAGTTCGTCAAAAGCGTTGATAACTGATTCTGATGGAACATACGCTAAAGCACATAATTAATTTATTTATTAATAACCAACTTATATTTACAGTGACACCACACATACAAGTTATAGGTTGAACAAAAAACAAAAAACTTAGAAATAAAAAATAATAATAACAAAACTAAGAAAAAAAAACATTAGTACAATAAAAATTAACAAAACATTCTAGTGGCAAAAGTTGAAATCAAATAAAAATTACCAAAAAAAATGTTAAACCCGAGGAGATAGTACTGGGAGTGGCAATGGACTCCAGGTATCGAGAAGCAGTGTTAAGGAGACTTAGTTCCGTACTTGCAAAAATATCTAATGACTCGTCATACATTAAAATGTTTATGTGGGTAAGGGCTAGAAATAGTGGGCTAGTCTTAAGAGTTACGGTGCTTGTTTGAGGAATCGAAAAAAGAGGACGTTGGCGTGGGCGAAGAGAGTGCCGGATAGGTAGTGGGATGTTAAAAGAGATGTACTGTAACAGCAGGGAATTAAAATGGGAACCACGAACTAAGCAGATAACATATTTAACTAGAGCAAGATTTCTCCTGACTTCTAAGCTCTGGTATGTCACCATACCTAGCACGAATGGCGTAGGGTAAATTATATGGGTAAAAGCCAAATAATTTGAGTTAGAGGTAGCGAATAAAAGACTTCTGGACCTTTTCAATGACTAGTTTATAGATTTTTTCATGAGGGTTCCAGATTACACTATTGGTTTCGAGTAAACTGCGTACGAAGGAGTTGTAGATGAGGTTTATGGCTGGTCAATTATTAAAAAAAAAAAACTAAATGTGGCACTCGGAGACTGCCGCGGTAAAGCTATTGCATGGCATATTTTTTTACAACAGCAAATAATTAATTATTTAATTTGACAACCTCAGTTGACAACCTTGTTTTTTTCCGTAACCATATCAACCTGGTTGAATACTGAATCTTGAATATTTTCGTTAGGGAATTTCTGAATTCGCTCTCCACGCTCAATGCCCGCGATAGAAGCTATGCAATAGCTTAAAAATTAACTTGTCGTAAAACAAAACCTAAGTTTTTGCGGGACTTGTTGCATATTTGTATTATATTACTATGTTGGTTAAATGTGAGGTGTGGGTCAAAATTAGTACCAATATCGCGTACGGCATTAACTCGTTTCAGGGGCTCATTGTTTAATGTGTAAATATTGAGGATAGGTTGTGTGACTTTAGAAAAGGTCATGATCGCACATTTGCTAATATTCAAGTTGAGGTTGTTTATAGTGCTCCAATGGTGGATGCTGTCTATGTCTTGTTGAAGTGTGACTGTATCGCTAAGATTAGATATGGGAAGCGCAACTTTGACATCATCGGCATACATTAAAACTGTGGAGTGCTTTACATACTTGGGCAGGTCATTTACAACAAAAAGAAAATACAGGGGACTTAGGTTAGTACCTTGGCCTACGCCAGAAGTGACAGAATAGCATTCTGAATTGGCATTTTCAAAAATAACATATTGTTTGCGATTGTATAGGTAATTTGCGAAGAATTTAAGTGTTGCCGCAGAGAAACCAGCCAAAGCCAATTTACTCAAAAGTATATCATTGTCAACCCGGTCAAAAGCCTTCTGAAAATCAAAATAAGTGACATCCACCTGCTTTCTGTCGTCAATATTTTTGGCTAAGAATGTCGTAACGTTGAGTAAATTAGACGTGGTTGAACGATTTGGAAGAAATCCGTGCTGTTCCTCCGCAAACTACCGTTGCAGTTTGGAAAATACTTTTTTTAAAAGTACCGCTTGAAACACTTTTCCAAATATGGATAAAACAGCTATGGGTCTGTAATTTTTTATATCACTTTTTGGGCCACTCTTATGAACCGGGATAACTTTAGATGTTTTCCATTCTGTTGGGAATGTATTTGACTCAACTGATAATTCAATTCAATTTATTCACAAACAATTCACATTGTATTTGAAATCATAAAAATAATAATAAAACACATTCATAAGTCATAATTAAAAATTAACAACAAAAATTACAATACCTACACATAAAATACAAATTTAAATCATAATTGAAACAAAAAATAATCAAAAATACAATTAAATTATTAGATTGTTGTAAAATTCATGTCAGCTTTATACAAATAGTCATTTTAAAATTAAAAACTGACAAACACAAAGGACAAATTATATCAGTTGGCGCATTATCATAATTGTATTATATACCTTAATATTACATATCGTCAACGGAGTAGAGACATTTATCCAGTAGGAATGCTTGAAGCTTTGATTTAAATGAAGACGTATAGATTAAGCTTTTTAATTCTAATGGTACCCTATTGAATAATTGCACTGCTTGATATTGTGAACTATGTTTCACAATGTTAAAATGAGGACTTATCTTATTTTTCAAATCTTTCCTACGTGTACTCTCCCTGACTAGTCTTTCCTCATGCGTCTCATATTCATGTATGTACTTTTTTAAATTAATCAGAAGTACAAGAATGTAGAGACTGGGAACTGTAAGAATTTTTAAGTCTAAGAAATGCGGACGACAACTCTCTCTTTGTGAGATACGGACAATGGTACGTATAGCTCTTTTCTGAAGGACAAAAGCTCGTTTACAGTTATAATTATAGCTGTTTCCCCAGAATTGTATACTGTATCTTAATTTGGATTCAATTAGTGCGTGGTTTACGATTTTTAAGTGTTCAATGTCAATTTCGTCTCTATATAAGGGTTCTTAAAGCATAACATGTGGATGATATAGATATGCATCAATGGCGGCTAATTATTTTTCCAGTTTAATGGGTTATCTATGTGTACTCCCAGGAATTTAGTTTCTTTCACGAGTTCAATATTACCATCATTTAGTAGTATTGTCATAGTGTCATTATTTCGGGCAGTTGTTTTAAATAAAATTACCTTAGTCTTTGCACTTTGCAATTGGCGAATATGCAATGCGAAATCAGGGGTGTAGTGTGTACTCAGTTTACCCAAAAACCATGAAAACGACACCCATGACGGACGAACCTAAAATTTTCCTAGCCACCACCTTGGATTTTAATTTTGGTCTCATTTTCGTAATCAGCGACCCCAAAAACCATGAAAACGACACCCATGACGGAAAAACCAAAAATTTTCATCGGCGCCATCTTGGATTTTCATATTGGTCTCATTTTCGTTATCAGCGACCCCAAAAACCATGAAAACGACACCCATGACGGCAAACCCAAAAATTTTCCTGGCCGCCATCTTGGATTTTCCTTTTGGCTTCATTTTCGTAATCAGCGACCCCGAAAACCATGAAAACGACACCCATGACGGAATAACCAAAATTTTCGTCGGCGCCATCTTGATTTTCATTTTGACCTCATTTTCGTAATCAGCGACACCAAAAACCATGAAAACGACACCCATGACGGCAAAACCAAAAATTTTCCTGGCCGCCATCTTGGATTTTCCTTTTGGCTTCATTTTCGTAATCAGCGACACCAAAAACCATGAAAACGACACCCATGACGGAAAAACCAAAAATTTTCCTGGCCGCCATCTTGGATTTTCATTTTGGCTTCATTTTCGTAATCAGCGACCCCGAAAACCATGAAAACGACACCCATGACGGAAAAACTAAAAATTTTCCTGGCCGCCATCTTGAATTTTCATTTTGACCTCATTTTCGTAATCAGCGACCCCAAAAACCATCAAAACGACACCCATGACGGAAAACCAAAAAAATGTCCCGGCTGCCATCTTGGATTTTCATTTTGAACTCATTTTCGTAATCAGCGACCCCAAAAACCATGAAAACGACACCCATGACGGAAGAACCAAAAATTTTCCTGGCCGCCATCTTGAATTTTCATTTTGAACTCATTTTCGTAATCAGCGACCCCAAAAACCATGAAAACGACATCCATGACGGAAAAACCAAAAAAATCCTGGCCGCCATCTTGAATTTTCATTTTGAACTCATTTTCGTAATCAGCGACCCCAATAACCATGAAAACGACACCCATGACGGAAAAACCAAAAAAAATCCTGACCGCCATCTTGGATTTTCATTTTGACCTCATTTTCGTAATCAGCGACCCCAATAACCATGAAAACGACACCCATGACGGAAGAAATAAAAATTTTCTAGCAGAGAACCTCCTTTTTTTAATTTAAGTCGGTTAATGAGATTTACCGTCTATCATCAGTTCAACCTAATAGCCTGAAAGAATACAACTATCAATCCATAAGTACGTATAATTTTGAAGGAATTTTCTTTCAAGTCCTGACCGTTGAGGAGTTGCACCTTCCGTCATCAGCGCAGCGCCGCCACATGAAATTATGATTATCAGACGCAAATACTTGAACAGCTTCTGAAAATGTATGGAAAACGTTATGTGCGCCTATGATATTCGAGGGTTGCCCTCAATTTCTCAGAGTTCCCATCATCAGAAACTGACTTGGTGCAATGGGACCGCCTCGGTAGTATACCCTTTCCAAGACAAAAAGAATTTTGAAAATCAGTCCACAATTGACGGAGATATTCGCGGACATACAAACACGAATAGAGAACCTCCTCTTTTTTGGAGGTCGGTTAAAAATATATATCGAAGTACAATCGACAACAACAAACGATCGTGAAATTCGACTTCGATCTGAAGATGAAAAAAATTTTAGCAATCTTTACAAACTAGCAAAATAAACATGTTTGATCAAAATTAATAAGTGTATCAAATTGTGGTAATCGGTGTACAATCTCGAAAATATATGCACGAAAAACACGGGAGCGTTTGTGACACAAAGCGATACGTCCGTCCTCTGGCAGTGGCCGATTCGTACTGGCGAGATATAGTTTGCGCGGTCGATAATATAGTTAACTTTAGATTCAATTTACGAAATGAAATTATAGTTTATTGATAAAATAAAAATACGATTCTATTAGAAGGTTACCTTAAAATTAATACGTAGTTTTTAAATTTTCTTTAACGTGATTCTAAGGTATAGAAAAAAAATCTTATTTGTCGAGACATTTTGTAAAAATTGCGATGTTTTAACATTTTTTTTCTGCTATATTTTGTATTGAAGTCGAAAATGTGGCAAACTGGTCCCCTAGTAGACCATACGGTGATGTTATTTATATTTTTTTAAATGTTTAAAATCGTTTGTAGTGTTATGTTCGGCTAAGCCAAACGTAACTCGATCGGTATTTGTGCGGAAAAGGGCTTTTGAATACGGGTGATTGTCATTAATATAAACATTATTTTGAAAATTCTTCAAACCCATCCTCCTGAAAAAGAACTCGTCTCTTATAATAGCCAAAATGAAGCTTCAAATTCTTCATAGGTTTCCCACACCAAGCGATCAAAATTGATCAAAATGAGATGATTTTGTGGAAGGAGCCTTAAAGTCTTAGAAATAATATAGGTACAACAAAGTTCTGTGCCTGTACTAGGGTAAACCTGTATCACAGGCGATATGGCTTCTAATACTGTAACTATTAGAACAGTACATTTCTAAACAATATTTAATATTTTTATACTAAAACAATTTGTTAATTTACATTCACGCCTAATTTACTTGTACTCTATTATTTATTAAATTACAATAAAAAGAAAGAATGTCTTACGCTATAAAATTAGTATCAGCAGTTTTTTTAAGTCAGTCAAGTATTAATTGCAATATCATTGTCATGGCATTATTGTAGCGGTCCGGAATTTGCTTAGATAGACAAAAGGTTGGCAAGAAGCGCCGCTCGGTAGTCTCGCACAGGTATCGTTTATTCAGCAAAAAGATAATTATGAAAGTCTGGTCTTGAATGACTAGGCGCCCTCATAATCTATGGAGTTGACGTTTCTATGCTCTGCTATTTTCCTAGCTGGACATTCAGCGTCTCCGGTTTTATGGCCACTGGGTTTTTTGAAGCGAGAACAATTTGCGCATTTTGGAGTCTCGGTTTTCTTCGCGCATTCGGACATCATATTATGACCTACTTCACCACAATGACCACACGTAGGATTGATCTCTCTGCAAAGTATAAATTAAATATTGCAAATGAGCACGTCTGTACACGCGGCTTCACATCAAGCTATACAAAACCAGTATAATCTGATCGTTCATTGTGCGAAAAGATCTAGTAAAGTGAGGCCAAGATTAACTGGTTTTGTATAGCTTGATGTGTAGCCGTGTGTACCCTGCGAGTGCACGAATGTGCACCAATGCACTATGATCTTATGAGCAACAAAAAATATCATTTTCATAAGAATAATTTATTTGTCAATAATGCGTTTACATAAACTGATTATTCAGACATGTAAGGTTGAATAAATAGATCTTGTGAGCGTCCATTTTTTGCCAATAACGTGGTACAAATTTTGTAAGTATAAAACTTACACTTAATTGCATTTTACATAATAGTCATTCTTTTCATTTAAGAAATACAAAACAAATAAAATAATAATTGATGTCAAGATATTATAGTACATAAGTATATTATCACTACTTAGTATAAAACAAAGTCGCTTTTTCTGTCCCTATGTCCGTTTGTATGCTTAAATCTTTCAAAACTACGCAGCGGATTTTGATGCGGTTTTTTTTAATAGATAGAGTGATTCAAGAGGAAGGTTTTCATATATTTTTGCCACCCGTGCGATGCCGGGGCGGGTCACTAGTAGGCAAATATAAGTTAAATAATGTCCAGAATATTCTTCGATCAAGAGAATATTCATTATTATGCAGTCAAGCAGAATCATTAAATAGTTAATTATTTAAAAAAAATCTTAACTATGTAGGTAGGTACTACTATTAATATCATAAACGGGATATTTACCATGTTTGATTATTGTATTTAAATTTTTTATATTTAAATTTAAAGTAAAAAAACTTTTTAAAAACAAGCTTTTATTTAAATGGCCTAAAATGAATAAAATAAACTTTTCATTTAAAACTTTAACTATCAACTATAACGTTATCACACAATTTATATGACATAAAAGCTTGTCGCGAGACATTTACCTGTGTATATAAACAAGTGAATGTAAAAACTGCTTGTCAGATTGATTTTAATTTGTATACTCTTCATTCTAAGTAATACACGTACTTATATATCTCGCTCACCATAATATTGCATTGTCTCGTGATATCTATATGTTTGCAAAATTTGAGCTCAATCGGTTGAAGATATCTGCTTCAAAATTGAGGTGCAAGATTTGGGCCGAACATACAAACATACATTGCAAGTTAAATAAAAGCTTTTAAAATAGGGCCTATTCGACCTATTCTCAGACCTACCAAATATCTGCAAAAATCCGTCAAGCTGTTTCGAAGGAGTTCGATAACAAATCCGTCACTGTGACACGAGATTTTTACATATTATCTGTAATTTAAAACTGGGCCACCACTCTATTATTGTATTGCCATGTTTTATTTTTAAATGTTATTTTTTTTAATGTAAGTAAGGTTTTAATTTTAATTTCCTAATATTTAAATGTAACATAGTTTCTAAGTCGCTGCTAACGAATATTATGGACCAAAATAAATGAAATAAAAAGATTTTATTTATTTATCTTATTTCTTAACACGATGGATGGATTGTGTGAGGAATGATATGAAAAAAAAAGAGTAAATGATAGCGTGATAGTGGGCATAGGAGAATGGAAGAATGGAGAATGACAAGGGCAGAAAAAGGAAGAAGTAGATATATATTTATTTTTTCTTCAAAATCCTTCAGAACGCGATAGAAAAATGTTTGAATTTTTGTGAATATTTCAGAGAGCATGTCCGCGCAGACTCAGACTCTTGCCAGCGTGCGTCGTCAGCCGCAGCCGACCCCGCCGCCGATCTACTCGGAGACCATCAAAGACTCTCCGCCCAGCTCTCCTAGTAAGTCTACGCCATAATATAATACTCTGACGCCCGAATACTCGAACGTCACTCAATTATAAGTAGCCCTCAAAACTCGTGCTATCTCTGTCACTCTGCGTTAAAGTAACAAAGACAGCACGAGATTTAAGTGCAACTTAAAATTGAGTGACGTTCGAATATTCGGGCGTGAGTGCGGCAATAAGCCTCCTTTATCGTGACTCATATAGTTATTAGCAATATTGTTACTTACATGGCAATAGACTCGCCCCTATTACATAGGACTTAAACTAAATGCGGGTGTTGGGTATTTCCACCAAAGGGAGAATGGTCACTTGGTGGTTACGTAGTGTTTTACTAGGGAGGTACAGAAAAACGTTACGGCGCGTTACATATGGAAGAGGGGACCAACGAAGTAGCCTTCAATCAATTCAATAAAAAGATATATACTGTCTATTCAATATTGTTTTGATAGTCATGTAGCAGCCCACTTTAAAACAAAGGTCATACCATTTGTTTTATTCATTGAATATTGTAATTTACACGGATGTTTTATTACACAGGCTCTGAGAGACCATTGAAGCCCAAGATGGAGACCAAGTAAGTACACTCTTTAGTAATCATTCTAAATAATCAGTACATCCTAACTAATATTATAAATGCGAAAGTAACTCTGTCTGTCTGTCTTTGCTTCACGCCTTAACTACTGAACCGATTTGTGTGAAATTTGGTACAGACATAGTTTGGAACTTGAGAAAGGACACAGGACAGTTTTTTTTTTTCGCTAGTTAGGGAACTATGTGGGTAAAACCAAAAATCTGCCGGAAGTCACTATTCCACGCGATCGAAGTCGCGGGCAAAAGCTACAAAACAAAGTCCTCCGCCGCGTCTGGCTGTCTGTCTGTTCATAATAATCCCAAAAACGACTGCACCGATTTTCATGTTGTTTTCACCAATGGATAGAGTGGTTCTCGAGGAAGGTGTTTGTGTATAATTAACAAAAACCGACATCCACGTGGGCGAAGCCGCGGGTATCAGCTAGCACAAAACAAGCACATTTTAAATTAAACAAAACTTGGAAGCAGGCGGGGTCCATTCTATTTTCATATCATTTCATAATTTAATATTCAAATGAACCCTGCCTGCTTCTAAGTTCTGCCTTTTGTTTGTGTTAAGGGTACTTTAACATCCTTTAGTTAGATAGTAGCTGATTTCAAACAACTTTCCGACCCATCGACTGACTTATGATGTCGAGGCTATTGTCCTATCCATCACACCTTAGAGAATCTTGTCTAAATTGAACTTATACGTTCACCAACACCACCACCAACCAATCTCATCATCACAATAAAACCTTGTCAAACGAGGTTTTATTCACAAGCTGATGATAATCTGAGGATATTCAATATACTGTGACTGACCCTCAGAACCTTCATGTATCCCAGGATCGCGTCGTGCACTGCTCCTCACATGCTAGGCAATGAGCTGAACCCGGAGAGTGGCGCGGCGGCTTGCCTGCAAGAACAGTTGACTGCAGAACTGGCTGCTCATGCGGCTGGCAGCGTCGGCGGAGACACGCTCATCCCGCCGCCTCTCATCAACAAAGCTGCTGTAAGTTGTTCTTTTTTGCTATATCTTTTAATGTTATTTATTTCATCACCACTGCACTTACAGTGCTGAAGGTAAACGCCTCGAGGAAATTAAACGCCGCCCGGCTGCACTGGTCTGCGTGGTGATGAACCACTTCATAACAGAGAGAGATGACCTATGGTGCCAGGAGTGGGAGTACTGCATGGCCCCACATATTTCTATCATCTTGATATATTTTCACTCCTCGTTACCGTTTCGTAGTTCGACGATTAAAGCAAAAGAAGTTATGTAATTAAAAAGTCAGTTAGCAACACAGATAGTTTAAAACAAAACAAACTGCAATTCTAGGGCGGCAGTATCAGCTCTGGACGTTCATCCAGCGCTCAAAGCCTGGACCAGCTGCTCGAACGCCAGTGGGAGCAGGGCTCGCAGTTCCTCATGGAGCAAGCCCAACACTTTGACAGTAAGTACACATTCCTATACAACCTACTTCAGTACCTAGAGTAGTTAAGCATTATCTCAATCTGTGACGTATTTCATGTTCCAAGCACTTTTAAGATCAGTCAAACCGCTACAGTCAAATTACGGACACGCTGCAGACACCGGACACTGGCCGTATAGTAACTGTCAGAGTCCGCTGCACAGAACCGCGTCCGCAATTTATCCGTACCAGTATGACCGGACCTTTAATGGAGACGGCATGTGGGGTATTCGCCCTCGTCAAAAAATTGACCACATGGCATGAAATAATCTATGTGTGCGTAATTTTGCGCATGTACCTACTTAATTCTTTATCCTTCGTAGTTATGTTATGTCAATTATCACAGTAATTTTTAATTTCATAAATGTGTATGGTTATCTGTTTTTATTTTCTCCCCTTTGTATCCCCCTAATTATTGTTAGAAACAGTACTTTGCAATTATTATGAAACGTTAAGCACAAGAAGGGACAGTTGGTAAAAGAGAGCCAGTGATGTATTACTCCGTGGATAACAAACATCCATTTTAACCTTTGCTTTTATAACAGTAGTGGATTAGTGCCGTAACATCCCTGAACTTGCAATACCACTGTGCGTTTTATCCCCGGTCTCCTCCAAACGAGAATGAAAGGCAATTTTTTTGTTAGCTGGTAAGTAACTGGTTTTAGTTAAACCTTTTATTGTATACAAGATGCAGTTTTGCATCCTCGTCAAAATATTAAAATACGTGCCGTTTATAGTATTTCAGAATAACCCCGCGCCGTGGTAATGGGAATAAGAAATTTTCGAACAAACGTTTGCTTTTGTTTGTGTGTATTTGAAAGCGTGGTTATATATAGGTCGAGACACAGACGGGTTTTAACAATAGTCCAGTGAAATTAGAGTTTCACCTCGGAATTTGAGATACCCAGCTACAAACTTGTATATAGTTGTATTTTGACATCCTAAACGTTGCCTCAAAATTTACATATGGTAGGATGTCCGCATCTATTAAAAATCTAAGGTCAAAGGTCACAAAAATCGTTTTTTTGCAATTATCTCGTTTTCTAAGGGCTTTTCGCTATTTGTGTTTATGATCAATATGGTAGAGAATTAAATTCCCTACTATTTGTGATTCAATCTCACCCAGCTAGGTATCTCAAATTCCGAGATTCCTACCTAATTTTGGCTAATTTGACTGGACTACAAGGGTGGTTCATTAATACCAATTTCCGTTTACAAGAAAATAAATACCTGCTCCTTTTAATTATATCATTATTATATGAATATCAATGATAAGTATAGCTACGTTGAATTTGACGAGGATGCAAAACGACAGCCTGTATAAAGCCAGCCTGCTTCATTTGATTTCTGGCTAATTTTATTTGAGGCTGCTTTCAATTTAACACTTTCGGTGCCAAGCACCCAGCATATGGGTCGAACAATAATTAATTTGTGTGCCGACAACCCGCCATCAAGTCGTCGCTATACGTAGCTATATAAGACTTGCTAATTTCAAGCATACAAAGATAATATATTAACTTGGCAGGGAAAGTGTTAACTGGTATTTAGTTGCGCGTCCTTTAGAATTATATGTTTAGAAATTTAAACTGCGCTTGCAACGCGTAATCTTTGAAAAACTTAGCCAAACGAGACCTGGTCAGTTGATACAAAAGAGAAAAATTATTTCTTAGTTTTATGAATCTGATAGCATTTATTTTATAGTCACAGTATACTGCAATCTGCGTACAAAATATCAAAGATCGAATCTCATAGCCTACACATTTTAATATGTATTTATAAATTGTGCTGGTAACAATCGAAAACGACATAATATAAACGATGCATGTACCACACGATTTGGAATAGTAATTAACATTTTTTTTTTGGCAAAACCTTGCAACATGGCATCGCCCTTTTTCTGCTAGTTTTTTATTTGCAGCTAAATGTGATATAATTTTTCTGTCCTTATTTTGATATCTGAATATTATAATATTGTTGTAGAATTGTAACGACAGCTTCTCAAATAACTATAAGTCCTTAAGTAAGTAAATACGGACAGCTTTCGTGCTTTCAAGCGTCACTGTGTCTTAAAGTGACGCCTCTAGCATTCTGCGGTGAGAACACGAAGGAGTTATCCAAAACTTTCAATTTACCTGCGTGCAATACTGGCTGTAAGGGATACCCCTCCGTACACTGTGCTTAATTCAGTATATCATAATATGAATCCCGGTATATAAGACTAATAGGGTCGTGGAGATCAGACGCAGGAAGCGAACAACTGATTTCACATAGGCAGTAAAATGCAGGTATTCAGATGCATCCGGTTAGACTGGAAGCCGACCCTAAAATAGTTGGGATAAGACTAAGCAGCACTCCCTTTAAGTAAGATGATGATTTACATAAAGGGAGTGCTGCGAACAGTACTTTGAAATAAAGGAATAGTAAACTAACTGATAAAGCAATAAAAAATAAAGCTTTTTTTAACTTACTAAATTAACTAATATTTGTACACCAGATAACATAGTAGAATTTAAGAAACCTTTAAACGAATCTAACCTTATACAATGTACAACTAAGTTTTTAAAAATAAATCAATTCTGATTCCGGAGATTTTTCTCCGGTCCGGTCGAATATGATTCAAAATAAGGAGCTGAATAGACTCTGTCAGTTTGCGAAGGGCGGTCTGTTACACGCTGTATATCGCAAACATATTAAAATGATATCCCTTTGGTACAGAAATGAGTATGTTCTTAATCCATAAATATACACAGATTTTCTTTTATTCTGTAATGATACCAGTTCGTTTTACTGTTATCAGTGTGGTACTAATCAACTACTTTTTCAAACGATTGATGATGTTTGTCAAAATTTTCTCTGTAGACATCGACTAAAGTCATGACTTGATTATTAATGCGTTAGATGAATTAAATTATTTGGTAGAGACAGCGCCAGCAGTTGGTTTTTATCTAGTAAGACCTCGTTAACCCACCTTATAGGAGAGCATACAATATAACTTAAATTAATTGAGCAAAATAACAGACGATTGAAGTGCACTTAGCTGTTACTATAATAAAAAAAAAAACAAAAAGAAATCAATCATGATTATTTGATTAACACTGAATAAAAAAGTCAATAAACTTATGAACAAATTACTCAATGATGTGATAGGAGAAATACAAACTCCATAGAAACGTGGGCCTGGCGTTACAGGGCTGGAATTTGATTATAAATTATAGAATCTAGAAAGGTTTCACGAAACCAATTTTCACGTCTCCCAGCAATGGCCAAATTTATAAAATCAGGCTGACCGTTTGAGGACGTCGCTACCCGTTCCTGTACAATTATTATTGAAAGAATCATTTCATCTTCCAATCGTCGCCTTGCTATTGTATTGCAGCCGTCCGTTGCTACTCCGCAATTAATTCACAGGCTCATGATGTTATTAAAGTCGTCAAAAGAGCAAAATAATAATAAAATCTCGTGAGATACGGAAACACACATTCACTTGCGCAAAAACGAATGACAATAATGACATGACAATTAATAATAATAATAATAATATTCCACAACTATCACACAACGCCATCTAGTCCCAAGCTAAGCAGAGCTTGTGTTATGGGTACTAGACAACTGATAAACATACTTATATATTTCTAAATACATACATATTATAGATAAATTACACCCAGACACAGAACAAATGATCGTGCTCATCACACAAACATTTGTCCTGGGTGGGAATCGAACCCACGACCTCCGGCATAGCAGTTAGGGTCACTAACCACTAGACCAACAGGCCAGTCTAAAAATTATTAATTGACAGGCTCTGTCATTGACATTTGCGTTTACTAGTGCATTCCGTGGTGCAGCCGATTTTATCGATTATTAATTTGTTTTAATGATTTTTTAATGGTGGTTACGTTAAAAATAAATTAGATTCCAGATTCTGATTTAACATCTATTTTAATAACCTAAAAAGTAATCATACTAATACAATGGAGTATTATTTAATTATTTGTAACTGTATCGATTTTCACTAAATCGATCATATTCTTAGGGTACGCTCTATTGTTTATTGACATTGAGAGTCATTCATTAATCATGATTGACGTATTCAATCGTTAGTCGTTCGTCACAAGACAACTAAATGCTTGACACTGGCTATTTTAAACCAAGCAAATACTTGCTCTTTGATTCTTATCAACCTAATACTATCTAATATTTCTTCCATCAATTCAAAAGCATGAATAATGTGCAATGAATTATTCAACATTTCACCTACATAACAGTTTGCATTATGGAAACATCGAGAATAACGAATTGCGCAGCTAGCGTTTGAGGTGACAAAGGTGTATGTATGAGGTATTATCAATAGTATTTTGTATGCAGGTGCGACGCGTCACTTCCACCCATATATGAGCCGCGAAACCTCGCTTACGGAGGAGGCCGGTGAGTAAAAACAGGCCCTCAGACACAGAACCGGCACCCCTCTGTCCCTATCAAAAGCGCGTTTGTTCACAATACCTGTAAAGTACTGTATCAGTGTAAGGACAGGCTCTGCCGTCTCTAGTCCCTGCTCTATGTTTAGAAGAGAGGTTTATTTTAATTACGTATGTACCGCTAACACAAGATACGTGTGCACAGTCGCTTCGCTGTTATCATGCCTACACCAACTGCGCACAGAAAACGTTCGACTGGAAGAACACGTAGGAAGCCTGCTCCAGCGACGCGACCATCTACTAGCCGTTAACGCTCGCCTAGCTATACCGCTAACTACTGGTACGTGTACCGGGTCAAGCTCCGGAAAATCTTAACAACTTTTTCATAAAATCACTCTTTAACTGACTTAGTAAGTGGTACAAATTGTTATTTAAGAAATAACATTTCAGAAATAGCAATTTGAACGAATTTTGATTTTAACAACAAAGGAGGACAAAGATTTGTTGAAAACTTGTTACGTTTTTGAAATATTTGCCCTTGGATAGCTCCTGATTGACTGTTGAATGTTAGTAACAAGTTTATTTTGTACTTCTTGATGTTTAGTAACCCTGCATGCTATATGTGGTGGTTGAGATCCCCTAGTTTGACATAATCATACCTTTGGCAGTTCGGTTACAGGATTTTGGAATTGTTTGCTTGGAGGAAAAAACATCAAAGTAGTTGATAAGTAAACTTCAATGTGGTTCAAGACGACGATTACCTCGAGAGGCCTATACCCAGCAGTGATGACCCCAGATGAACCTTTTTGAGTTAAAAATGTCCTTTAATTTAATTCGCATATCGTCCCCGTAGAGGGAAAACTAAATAACTCTGATTTTGTAGTTTTGAGATAAACGCGATTTAGTGTTTTTTTTTCAGTTAATGTACATTTGTTAAAAAATGTGAGACAATTTTACTGTGGGTAATTTTATATTTGGTGGACCTGATTACCTTTTATATTATGCTTTAACGAAGTGAACTCTGTCTTTAACTATAATTTAATAAAAAATAAAAAATCAAGTTGTTTAATTTTCCCACAACTGTTATTTATAACGTAACTACAGTTAGCTACTTATTTCGGCTATTTATTTAGTTTTCCTACAAGCTAAATATATTGGTAGAGTAAAATTTGGAGAAATAAATGCAGTTATTGAATTTATCAAACTCGAAATATTTTACAATGTAAAATTTTGTGGCTTTGTACGTTATTATTACTTTGATATTTTTTTAACTATTATTGGTCTCATATAAAATAAAAGCTGTATTATGATATTAATAAAGTTATTTTAGGGAAGAAATAGAAAAGTAGAATAAAATTAAGCAAAAGTGTATTGTAATCAGATACTTATCTCACCACAAACTTAAAAAAATAAACAAAATTACACCAATTATAACAAGTGGAAACAAATTAACTTAAAGTATTCTTTCAAAATCAAAACAGAAAATAATTTGAACCCAAATAATAACATTAAAGCTCTAAAATCAGAGACCTAATTACGTAAGGCATACTTAAGTAGTAAGTGAAACTATGAAAAACTTAAAATAGGTATCAAATAGAACTAAAAAATATAAGTTTGAATCTAATCAAAACATAATTAAAACAGTACTATAATCCTATTCTGTGTTAAAACTCAAAAAATTAAGATTGTTTGCACCTAAGCCATAGGTCAGTACTCAACTAAAAAATGAACAGCAAAACAAAGGTACAACAATCATTAGGTATAAAACTTTAAAACGACTCAATTCAACTACCTACTTAAAAATATTTCGTAATAAGGTAAGTAAAATACAATTTAAATAAAACTCAAAAAAGAATCCTGCCAACAAGCAAACAGGCTAAGGAAAATACTAGCACAGCAGAACTTTGCTGGACCTGCAGTCCTCCGAAAACCTGTTACCACTACTCCAGAAGAGGCGATGCGCGTCCTTATTGATACTCACTTCCCAGGTTGCGTTTTCACACCCACAATTGACTGGACTGAGGTAAACCAAACTTCAACAGGAAACGACTGGAATTATGCTCACCATGATGATCACGCTGGAGGAATTCCAGTGGGCGATCGGGTGCTTCCATCCTTTCAAGGCGTCCAGTCCGGACGGGATGTTCCCTGCATTACTGCAATGGGGTGTGCTCTCCGTTGCTGAAAGACTGGTGCCCATATTGTGGGCGTGCCTGGCCTTTCGGCACATCCCGAAAGGATGGAGACAAGTGAAAGTCATATTCATCCCTAAGCCAGATCGGTTATTCCCGTTCGCCACCGCCAGTATTGCCCCCTCCGGTGGCGACTGGGAATTATTCTCCTCCTTTCTCCTGAGAGCCATGGAGAAGATAAATGCGAGAGAGAGCTGAGGGATGGCGTTTTAAAAGCAATACCTTTTCACGCAAATCAACACGCATACAGCGCGTGTAAATCCACTGAATCCGCTCTTCATGTAGTGGTTGGCCGGATAGAAAAAGCGATACATCAGAAGGGCACCTGCCTGGGTACTTTCATAGATATCGAAGGAGCCTTCGGCAAAACAAACTTCCCCAGCATCAGCGCTGCTCTCTCCCGACACGGGGTGGAACAGGTACTGATAGACTAGATTACCAATATGCTTAGCAAACGAGTCGTCCGCCTTGGTGCAAAGCAGCAGTCAGCAGTGATAGCCAGGGGCTTTCTCCAAGGAGGAGTGCTGTCGCCCCTTCTCTGGAATCTGGTGATTAATGACCTAATCGCGAAGCTCAATGCTAACCACTTTTACACTATTGGGTACGCAAACGATCTCGCCATCCTCATCTCGGAAAAAGTGACAGGGAGAATCTGCAACCACTTAGCAGGCGCTACGCATAGTTGAGCGATGGTGTGCTAAGTTCGACCTCTCAGCGAACTCCACAACAACTGACCTTGTCATGTTTGATAAAAAGCCAAAGCCAAGCCATCACCTTTTGGCAGTGCAGGAGGATGATTGGTAAGAAGTGTGGCCTATCTCCTAAAATTATACTTTGGCTTTACTGCGTGTTAATTCGACCCATGATCATGATCGGGGCAGTGGTCTGGTGGTCCCGCACCAACTTAATAACAGCCATAAGCAAGCTGCAACGTATGCAAAGGCTCGCCTGCATGGCGTTCACACGTTGCATGAGTATTACTCCGACCGCAGCCCTCGAAGCCATCCTGGGGCTTCCGCCGCTCCACCTGTTCATTTTGCTGGAAGCAACGATGACTGCGGTGCGCCTCAATACGCTAAGACTCTGGGGTAAAAAGTACACGCAGCATACTGTGGCACTAGAAGGAATCCAAAGTGAGCTCCCCCTGGTGAAAGCTGTTAACGATCGAGTACCCAAACAGTACGTATTCGATAAGAAATACAACTCCATGAGGACCACCGCGGCGAGGGACTTAACCCTGCAGAATTGAAAATTACACTATTACTACAGAAAATTATTCGCTAATTGATTTTAGCGTACCATAAGTGGTTTCACTATTAAAAAAATGTTTGACGAAAATACCTAACAAAAAACAATTTGTGTGACAAGCTAAAAGTAACCTTAATACTTCAACGTAAGAGTCAAAATTCAAATGAAAGCAGAAGAGTTATCAACTTTTATCAGGTGCATTTTGTGTTATGGTAATTATAAACAACTTAATTTAATTAATTTTATTTGCCTAGCATCTTATAATTAATCATTATCTAGTAGTAGAAGAAATAGATAACATCAAGTATTTATAAATTGGTACGTTATATCAGAATTCTGAATAGCAGAATTAAATAAGTAGAGTTATTTAGTTTTCCTAGAACTTAGTTAGCTTTGTGAAAGAATTTTTAAGTTGAGAAAAAATTCAACAACTCATGTTATTTAATTTATTTGACATTAAAATTATCACTGACCACAGTTATTGATTTATTTACTGAGTTATTTATTTTTCCTTTAAAAAAATAGTGTTTGTCTGAAGATATTTATTATTCCATCTTTCCGACAAAAATGACTATATTTTTGGAACGGAATAAGATACGAAAATGCCTGTAAGGCTAAAATATGCGGCATGTTTTAGGTGTTTTGAAAATAGGAAAAAGTCAATATCGCCAAAATCGGAGTTATTTAATTTTCCCTCTACGGGGACGATATAGTTTTTTTTTTTTTGTGAATGTTAGTCAGTTCTTAATAGATCTTTGGCAGTCGTTACAGGTAGTCAGTGACCTGAAAGTCTGACAACCAGCCTGACCAAAGGGTATCGTATTACCCAGTATTAACTGGGTTGTGGAGGTCAGATAGGCAGATCGCTCCATGTAAAATACAGGTATTCAGCCGACCTAAAGTTGGGAAAAGGCTAGGCAGAAGATGTTACTCAGTTAAACTTAATATTATTTGCATGACACATCCATACAAAGCATCTGACTTGAAACAGTTCTGAAGTGAACATTTCTCATGTGAAAAGGGAGCTACTTTCTCCTCTTTTATTTGGGATGTTAGAAGTGTTGTGAATGTTTGTTTAGAGGTAGCAGATAGTTTATTTAAAGTTAAAAAACCAAATTATTAAATATTTAGTATACTTTAAAAAGATCAACGTGTAGCCTGCTCTTTTCCAAGAAAGTAACAACATGGGTATTTGTTTCACTCAGGACCACTATCATTTGTAGCCCCCTCCGGATACATGATATCACCCGTCCTCATCAACCTGTAACCTTGAAGCTTTTTATTTTTAAGTTGTTTTATTGTGTATGTGAATAATAAAAATGGAAATTAACATGTTTTTTTTGCTGAAACTGTCACAGAAATGCTCCTAGGCGAGAGATGTTACAATTCAAGTGATGTACAATTGCGCAGTGACCACTGGCCCGCCCGAGCCGAGTCGTTGCACGCGCGAGAATGGACCGCAGATGATGCAGCGGCCGCCGCCGCCGCCGCCAGTGGTGCGCGCCGCCGAGACCGTCACCTCGGAGCGCCCCCATCAGGTATACACCGAAACTGATAGCCTAGGGACGCACTGAGGGTCTAAAATGGCCACTTTAGCAGATCAGAATATGAATTGACCTTTCAAAATAATAACTGCGTGTGTGACCATTTTACGAATTTAACGCAATTCATATTGTTTTCCTATTATTACTTACCTATGATCTATTTTCCTTATTGGTCCCAGACGCTGTTACTATTATGAAAGGTCATTTACGCTTTTTGACGCAATTCCTATTATGATCTGCTAAAGTTGCCATTTTAGACCCCCTGATACGATAATATATAAGGTCCCATTAAAATAGGTGGACATATTTTTACACAGCGTTCAGTAAGCCTAAACGCAAAAAAAACACTAAATAAAGTGATTTTATATTGACTTAAAATAATAAATTGCCGACTCTCTAGAACAAACTCGTCCTTATTGACTAGGTACTTAAATGCATTTTTCTTATTTTTTTTTACCATTGTCCTTATTTTGGTGGTCTGAATGAATACTAAAATTTTGTCCACCTATTTTAATGAGACCTTATATAGATTAGAGTGAACTTTTGACGAGAACATCCCAAAGTTTTCCCCTGTTTTGGAATGCGAAATATTATGTGTCAAATTAAATCACCATAAATTAAACCTTCAACTGACTTAACATAATTATTAGTAAATTCAAAACTTAAACGCATGTAAGTCAACCAATCATAGCAGTCCACGAACGCTTGACGATTTGGTAAAATAAAATGTGTTCATTTGATTTCCAGAAACCGGGCTTTCATAATTTACACACTTGAAACTATTTTTCTTAAAAATTTAGTTACGGAAAATGAGCAAATATAGCCCCACAAAATGTTCAAGTTTTTATGACAGAAATAAAAGGTGTAAATAGCATAAAAATGCTAAGCAACAGTTTATATTCAAAATCTGACGCACGGTAGTTATTTTAGAGTATTCCCTCATTGACAATATTAATAATTCAATATTTTTATTATTTATTATTGTCATCTTTTCATGAAATAGTCATATTTTGGAATTCGCGGGCTATCTTATCCCATAGCCTTTTGTTAAATAGAAAATGTTCAAAAATTCACTTTTAGAGAAAGCCATTGATGCATTGTGTGCATCTCTGGTTTTAGTAAATTACCAAACTTCCCTCGAGGCTTCTTTGTATACCCCGACAACAAAGGAGCTTGCCAGAAAATGTTGGTCTCACTCGATGACCAAAGCAATTGAAATAACGATGTTTTGTCAATAAAATAACATCTAAAAATCAAACCGCATTTTTAACGGCCCGAGGGAATTTTTGTATTATAATTACCTTACTTCGAATGTTAGTTGTAGTGATCAAATAATGTTTATTTAAACCCATTTATTGCCATAGTACCGTTGACTTGGTACTTTTATTATAATCAACCCTTGCTTCATTAGATTTTTAAATTACCTATTAAGGACGCATTTACGATGGATAGTCAAATCATTACTTTTTTAAACAAAAGTATGTTTATTAAATGCTTTGTATTTTTAAAATGTTTTTCTCAATAAATGTACCGAAGTAAAAATTTTCACTTCGGTACATTTATTGAGAAACTGGACATATCTAAAATTATATTTATAGTTAAGAATTGTACCTTGCACATCTACCTACAATTCTTGGCAAAAACATTTTAAAAATACAAAGCATTGTATTTAATAAACATACTTTTGTTTAAAAAAAATAATAAAAATTAAAAAAAAAAACTAAAGAAAAGAAAAATAATACTTATAATATTATATCTGAAAAAGGGCTATAAAAAAAAAAAAAACTTTTGTTTAAAAAAGTAATGATTTGACTATCCATCGTAAATGCGTCCTTAACCCTAGCCGTTTGTAAAATAATTTCTTAAAAAAATAACTAGTACTTTTTTCTCTATTTAGTATTGTAATTAGTGCTATTAATGTTGTGACAGTAATTTCTGTGATTCTTCTGTGGTTAATTAATTTCATAATTTTCTTTCGAACTACAGGATTTTCGCAATCTCTGTAGTGCCCCATCATATACCTAACGCGATAGATTTCAATATTTTGTAAATCATCGACTGCATCACATTTATGACTTATGTTCAGTTCGTGCAGTTTACATTTCTCTGTATCTATGGCCTGGCTACTTAGCGCCTGGTGCCGATTTAGACAACATTTCAAATGCACCGTGATTTTAGCGCAATCGCTAGTCGCGTAGCTTATAGCTTACACATCAAATACATCATACCTAGATAGCCGGGCCCAGGCGCTAAGCAGGCCACCTAGCAGTGCTGCCTAAGGCTCATTTTATTTACCAGTAAAAGGACAGAAATAAGTCATTTTTATGGACCTTTACAGGTCTATCAACGTCGACGAGCGTCCGTGGTAACAAATCATAACATCTTGAATATAAGTTTACCCGGGTTCCAAGTAATAATTATCATCTTATTTCATAAGAAAATTATCTTGATATTTTAGAACCCTCATTTTAACGTCGGATGTCTTATACCTTTTTCGGACAGTTATAACGTTATGCTAATCTTGCATAATTATTTTTTGGCCCCCATTAAAAAGTTAAATTAGCCAATAACACCCCCCACGTACTCATACATTACCATGATGCAACGCTTAAAACGCCGCCACACATGATGATGAACACGGTATTACTTTAATTTTTTATCAACATACTGATATTTTTATTTTGTTAGTAAAGCATCCGCTTTGCGTTCATGGAACATATTCATGCTTTACATTAATTATTTTCCACAAATTAGAAACCTTTATAATTTTATTATGGTTTTTATTGCTTTAGTGATCAGCAATTAGTTTTTTTACATTGATAATTTTTATTTTGTTTATAATTTTGAGTATTTTGTTGAAATTAATACGGTAGACGCTCAGAGATCGTTAGGAATAAAGTCTAGATTAAAGCTGGTAATATACACAGCAAGAAACGTGGACTGCTACACTCTTGTGATATCACTACATGATAATGAAAGAGCTGCACTGTTTCACGTATATTCGTTTCAGGATCCCATAGTTACGTAAGAAATCTTATATCTATCAAAATTTAGGGTACACTTAAGTTTTTTCAGAAGTTTATTGTATGTATCTATTTATTTATTTATACAAGGGTGAACGGACCCTTCAGAAAGCTGTCAACTAAGTATTCTGTTCAAACTAAATAAATACACAAGAATGATTGCTAGTTTTTTTTTAGAGAAAATTAACGGTTTACTGTAGTGGTATTACTTGTGTTACATGGAGTAACACAATTAAAACATTGTGCTGATAGATTATGATGACCATGGAAGTATTTCAAGTAAAGTTGTAACAGTAAAACCTTGTTTTGAAAAAAATATACATGAGATAAATATTGAAACTTTGATTTCCAATATCCAAACACTTTAATAACTGCTTATGTTGTAGCATCTTTTTTTTACTAGCTGCCCGCAACCTTTGGTCCGCGTGTAATGATTATAATAATATTACTTACATTTGAATTGAATTTTGTTTGCTATGTATTTTTATAAAGGTATTTTTTTTAACGAAACCCTTATCCTTTTTCTAAAATAATATATCATCAGGTCTCTGCCAGTCAACTCATTAAAACCGGTCTAGTCGTGTCGGTACAAATGTAACAAAATGAATGAAAAAATAAATGTTATTTATACCGTACATAAACTTTATTATCATACAAGAAACTATTATTTTCGAATTACAAATGGACTCCTATTTATCTGTGTAGATGAAATATATGGTAATTATTTATGAACTGTAGTTGTTACGCCCCAATTTTAATTATGTGCTGCGCGTTCGTTCGCTATTTATTTTGCTGTATTACTATTATTTGTCAGCGCCTTTTAATGGGCTGGCAGTGTAGTAAAGGCACCCTGAAACGAATATCATTAAAGACGAGCTCTTAGTGTCAATGAATATCGTATTATGTACCTGCGGAACAACGGAACACAAATATACAGTGCAATTAAATTGTTTTAGCTTATAATGCGTGATGTGCAGCAAAAGCCCAGCTGAAAGCAAGCGGGTGGCGGCGATGGCGGTGGCGATGCTGCCGTCCCGGGCCCGTCGTCGGCCAACCCGGCAGCGCTGCGCACCGTCCAGACCTTCATCATGCTCGAGCAACAGCAGCAGCAACAGCAGCAGCAGCAGCGGCAGGAACGACGCCTGGTCGACTTCTCCATCGACTCCATACTTAAACTCAAAAACTAAATCAAACACTTGCCGCCATACATTCGTTTGGGAAGCCACATTGAATGTCACATTGTTCTAAAATATGTTCGCCCACAATTTGACTTCTCAAAATTGGCAAAGTGTCTGAATTGAGGACACATTAAGTATCTGCGTTGTTTAGCTCGTGAAGGAGCCAGTTGTTGCGCGCTCCAATTCGTTGCCACCACCCAAATAGGACTCAAACCGACTCGTCGGCTTACGAACGATCTTGTGTTTCAGCTCTATGCAGAGCTCGCACTATTGTAGTATAAGTTCTTAATGTTATACTAGAATAACGCACAGGTGTGTGTTATATTTTTGGGCGGTTTCAGCGTTTTTAGTCGTGTCGAGGTGAATATCTTGAATGCTGCAGGTCTACTACAGAAGTACGAAACCGATGCTTCGTGTATAGTTATTTCGCTGATAATATGTAGCGCGGTGTATTATAATTTATTTCGTGCTTATTGAACTGTTTCACGAGTTGCCAACTTCTATGCCTGATAAAAAGGCGTCCCCTTCGGACCAAAGTTGGTAACATTATTAATTGATGTACTATGATAATTATATATTGTGTCGTTTGTCAAATAGTGACATTGTGTAACGACTTCGAAGCTCCGGTTGGTACTTTGGTAAAGGCCTCAGGTCACGGCACCACTGACTGAGTAGATTACGCGAAGTGCGGTTTATCCTGTAAGTGTTATATTAATATTCGACTGGATCAACATCTTGTCTATTTGGACTGTCAGTTCTTTTGACACAGCCGATTAAGGGCCCCAATTAGAGACCGTCACTCAATACTACAAGCGTTATTACTTAACAACGACTACGCATCGTCACTTTAATCTAGATTCTAGCCATTTGATTGGTAGAAACTAGTTTTAAGTAACGTTTGAGTCTTGAGTGACAAATCTGTAATATTATGGGAGTTAGTGTGTAATTTAGTATTAAAGATTTTAAATGTAATAGGATTATGATAATGATAACACTGGCCTACAACCATTTTGGTGCCGGGGATTTTAGACCTGATTTTAAGTATGTCTTACATGGTGATATCAAAAATGTTATCCGTTTTTTTTCAGTCAGCTCTAGTTCCTAGGATAAATGACAATACACTTTTCAGAAAAAAAACTATACTTTTGAAAATAAATTTTGTGCTACTGCTACAAAGGATTTCCACGCGAGCCTTTCCACATCAATCATAGAAGCCTCAAAATTAGTGGTGTCTTTCATTAATTGCCGTATCTGAGGTGCATCAAAGTTACCCGCATTTAGTTTTTCAATACTTAGACCAGGAAATTCCTGTGAAATAAACTGAAAACATGGACCATTTCTTCATAAGCCTTAAGGTTGATGTTCCAGGGTAGCCCGCGAAGAAAGGTGTAAAAATGACTTTTTACAAGGTCAAAGTCATTCCGGAACCTATAAGAGCTCGGAGGGTTGTATTAATGATTTTGATGATTATAATTCTGTAACTACATATGTCTTACAGCCGCGAATCAAATGTTCATCAACATACAACCTATCACTGGCCAAGAAAATTTGAATTTCGTTGGCTGGTTGGAAGATTCACCTTAATTTTATAAGGTTTTAATTTGAATGTAACAATGACAGTCTACAAAAATCTTAATGAAGGTAACTAGTGCTGATGAATTAGAATGACATATATATATATATCAATATATTGTATGTATTATCTATTTTATCGACCCCAGACAGAAACAGAGCTGCACCAAATATATATTTTTTGTAGGCCTGTGTACTCGTAATGTGAAAAATGATGACGTAGAAAGTAAACTTTCTACTCTTGTCATTAAAATAAAATATTGTTCCGATTGCAAGAAATTATTCCTTTGCTAAAGCCGGATACTGGACATTTTGTTAATGATAATGATTAAAATTATAGATTTTATGTAGCTCGGGATTGCGAAATGATTGAATGATTATATTGGAGACTTTGGCCTGGAATCAAGTTGGAAGTAAATACGAACTCGTACCGATTGATGATTACTTATCGATACATGATTTAATTCTTTATTCTTAAAATAGTTAAATTGTGTGTTAGTTGTTAATTGTAAAGTTAATAATTGTGATTAATATTTGCAGTATTTCAATTGATGATACAGCTTGGTAATAAATGGATTCTTTATGATGCTATTGATAATGTACCGTGTCTTGAAAGGGTCGCGTCTGCACAGCGGTACTCGTTAAACCGTTGTTGCCCAAGTATATATCCGAAGTTTATAGTCATAAGATTGTTGCACCCATATAAGTAATTCTAGAAGTAATACTCAAGTTTGATGTTCATGAATATACCGTATATCTATGTGTTAGAAGAATATAACAATAGTGTTATAATTGTACTCAGCGCGAGACGCATATTCTATGTCTTGTTATCTATGTGCGCAGCACGAATCTATTTGAAAGAGAGGACGCGGCCCCAGCGCAGAATCAGTATTATATTATATATCCACGATGTGATAGCGTACGTTCCTTTAAGATTGTGTATAGGTGTTTGCATCAGATTTATGTGTTGTTGATGAGTACTACGTGCTGCGAGGAGGAGTGTGGCGCTTCTCTCGGGTTCGGATGAAGATGATCGAGTGAGTCGTTGTGTGGAATGATGACCCTCGGTATACTGTGACGCATGGAACTTTCTCCTCGTCAGCCACGTAAGGCCTTACCCTTTTTACAACGAGCCGTAGTACAAGCCATCATTAATTATTATCGGTGTAGCCCAACGTTACGTAAACAGTGAATGTATCGATATTATTGTCATGTTAAATTAAATTCAATGTTGTTGATCGATGTACATCTAAATATCGGTGTTGAATGTTAAAAATCCTTAAATTTATTTCGTTAATCAGTAGTAAATGTTTGATCAATAAGTACTCCACCAGGCCAGTCACTCGCTTTGGTCTTTGGGACCGTCTTTTAGCCTGACTTCCGCTAAAATGCGGTGCTTTCTGTGTTGTCTAGCCATTTTAACGCAGGTTAATAATTATTAGATGTAAACAATATAAAGTATATTTGTTGTTGATAGTCAAATGTTGGGAGCTCGCGCAAACAGATAGCGGTCTTACGTTCTGTGCTTACAGCACGGGCTTGGAATGGAGCGGTTAATATGAACGCTTGCTATTCTAATAAACTTACAAACATCTCGTGCGTTTGACGTACATGCCAACACAGAGCAGGGACCGATGTGTGCTCCTATAGATAAATGTCAGTTTTAAGATGTTCAATCGCCGTTGTATCTCTTCTTTGGGTCCTAGATGATCCACCGCACCCTTAAAGACGGTCCTTCTTTTAATGTCACAATAGATCAGTATCAAAGTTATTCTCGTTTCTTCAAGTAGCTCAACTCTGAGATATCTCTCCGTACACTGTGAAAAATAAAACAAAAAAATGAGTTAATCAAAATTTAACAGCTACATAGTTCTAAATCAATCAGTGAAACACAAACTTTTACTGCAAAAATTTAAATTAAATAATTAATATAAATGCAGCTCCATTTTATGTTTTAAATATCCATTATTTTAATATTGAATAGAATCCTTTTAAATTGTTCTTGCATGACTAGATAATGAATTTTTGAAAACTACTTTCTGTTATGACGTTACGTCAACTTATTAGAAATTGTGTGTGTTTTGGTATAAATGTTGTTATAATCATTTTAATTGAGATAAAAATAATTGTGAAAAATCGTATGTATGTTATACTTTGAGACTTCTGTCCTTCAAAATATTTGATTAGGTGAATAGGCGTGACCATGTCTATTGAACAGCTCTTTTAGCATTATTTTATTTGTTTTTATTAAAAACATTGTTTAAACATAAAGTGTGCAATAAAGTGAGGATAGACCGGAAAGTGGGACATAATACCACAATAATATCTAATATTATTAAAATTATGTCTAGATATTTATCAGATATGTTGCTGGATACTAAAAACAACAAAATACAGGTTCTGCAATGAAATTGAATCACTTACAATAATTATTTTGTCACTATCTCATAATTGTCTAACAGCAACAGCGGTAGAGTGCTTCCCAACGAATGAAAATGTTTAAACAAAGTTTATTGTTTGAAGCGACTGTGTGTGAATGTGTGTTACGCTTAATTTCCAAACAAACATGCTAAGTTTTAAGCTATTTCTTTAAGTTAATTTAAGTATCAATTATTAGACCGATTCAGGAATAATCACGTTTTTAAATGTGAATGGAACAGTTTTAGTTTCGTTCAGAATTGTTAATTAGAAGTCTAGATCCTCTTATGCCCAGGATACACGTGGCCAGTTTTTCAAGCTAGGACCGTATGCTAGTTCTCTACTAAACTGCCCTGTCTTACTACGCTGGCTTGGAACATGCTAGTAATGAAGCTAGTTTTGTCTACACGAAGTCAGAAGTACTAGCTTACTGAAACTGACTTGCTACCCTGGCTTGAATAGCTGGCCTCGTGTATCCCGGACATCAGTGCTCACCACTAGCTCTAAGATTTGCGTACTTCTACTGCCTCAATTTCTGAACGATACTGAATCTATGTTATGGGGAATTGGTAAAATAGCTGTTAGCATAGTGTGCTTAGACCATTGTAAACTTCATACGAAGTGATCTCAGTCGATAGTACTGATATTTCACGAGTTTATATTTTTATTGTATGTAGTTTGTTTCGAAAAACGTAATTTAAAACGATTACTTCAAATGACGTGCTAATAAAAATCATTGCATGTTGTTTTAAGTGATATAATAATTATAAAATTAAATCAAATGGATGTGTTAAAATGTTCAATAAACGCAATGTTAAAATCAAATTATTTTATTGTAAATTCCACAGTACAATAAAAATGTGATCTCGTATTAGAGGGAATCGTAACAAAATGATGACTGATTGTTTGTAATTAGTTTTAATAATCAATTTATTTGGTTACGCGGGAAATTTAGTTTTAACGATTTTAATTTGAATGATGTCATGCTCTTGGTGATAACAAAACCTTACTGCATTTATTGGATCTTTCGATTTCAGTCAATTACCAAATGTTATAATAGAACTACCTTCAATAAACTAAATCACTCAAAAATGTGCTTTTATTGTGTTTGCCTTACACCTGTTCCCCAATAATGACGACCCTACACCATCACTACACACAATAAACTTCTTTTGATAACTCCCTAAAAAGAAAAAATACGTGTCCAATATACACACATCAACACGGTCTAGGGATATTTCATACTCAATTAAATAACTCGAAAAGTACTGGCCGCATTGGAATCTTTAATACACCGATTTGTTTGTAATTTATCTCAGACTAATTCCAAATTCAAATTTTTGAAAATTCTTTTGTTTCGGTGGCATAAAAATGTCTTGATGTATAGGAGAGGGAATTTTCATTTGTGCGAAATTTCAAAAACAATACAATTACGTTTAGTTAGTTTTTTTTTTCATTTTTAAACGAAAGATAAAGTTAAAATTGAGGTATTGTAGCCATGCAACGCCGACATTTGACGAGGGCGGAGATGTTACGAGCTGTGGGAATGCTGGAAGCTGGATCTGTTCAGCGTAATGTTGCTGAGGCCATAGGGACCCATCAAAATGTAATTTCAAGATTGTGGACACGCTATCGTGCCACAGGTGAAGTATCGGAGAGGCACCGGGGGACAAGTCGCATCACTACCCCCAGAAAAGACCGATTTTTGCAAATTACTGCGCGAGTTCAACCAAATGCAACGGCGACTCAATTGGTCCAAAGGCTGCGAGTGGAACACCAAGTGCTTGTGAGTGACCAAACTGTAAGAAGGCGACTGCATGAAAGCAATCTACGCTCTCGTAGAACACTCCGGGTCCCACCTTTACGGAGAGGCAATCGTGGACGACGATTAGAATGGGTTCGGAACATTGAGGTACTACGTACTAGAGAAGCTATTTCAAACAAAGAATGTGCGCGCACTTGATGACAGCGGGGCAGGCGGGGGGTGTCATGTTCTCATAGATTACTATCAATACGTGCAGACGCGAAATAATGTTATTATTCTGCCTACTTGATATTGTACGTATGTACTTAGAAAATAAATAAAAATTTACTTAAACTGGAACAACAATTTTTATTTTATCTGTGATTGAATGTTGATGGCTGATTCAGTGAATGTTGATTCAAATTTGCAAATACTTCTTTCTTAATTAAATGCTTTACGGTGTTTACGGACATTTAACTAAAATCACATTTCAGGGCAAGACCACTTTGCCGTATTAAATTACGTAGGTACCTATGATAGTGTGAAGTGGAAGTTTATAGTATAGTCAAACTATCAATGCAATCTTCACATTTTAACTTTTTTATTAATTGTCTTGATACAAGCAAATATTATACAACCTACTATCAATTTTGACTCGCATGTAGAGGATTCGTGGCCAAGCATTGAATACGTCGATAGTGTCTGGTCTGAGCATTTTATTCTTTGACATTCACGTAAAAATGGCCGCCGCGATGACATATTGCAATGGAAAAAATATAATTAAATTATGTGTGTTTTAAAGATAATAGTTATATTTACTGGTGAAAAGTCACTCCTTGACTATATAGACTATATTTATTGAATTATTTCTACAGTATTTAAATGCACACGAAGGCATAATTTAGACAAGAAAACTTCACTCAAATGTGTCACGTCGCGTCGCAGCAACCGCTCGGCATAGACTAAATGAGGTTCAGTGCACGCACCGAAACGTGTGTTACAAAAGATCGAGTTGAGGTGTCTCCTCTAGTGCGTAGTACATTATACCTCAATGGTTCGGAACCACGTGGACTGGGGCCGTGAGCAATGGTCCAATGTGCTGTTCACGGATGAATCCAGGTTCGGCTTCCATCCAGATTCACGAAGGACGCGTGTTTGGCGAGTTCCTGGACGATGGAGCCGTCTCCAGAACCCTCAGGAAGTTCACCCATACCAAGGAGGAACAATTATGGTTTGGGCAGGAATTCGTCTTGGAGGACGGACGGATCTCGTTTGGGTGCGGGGCAATATGACGGCAGAACGATACGTCCAACAGGTGCTGGGGCCCGTAATCTTGCCCCACAGAACACAAATGGGGCAAGATTTCCTGCTCATGCATGACAATGCCCGGGCACACACGGCGAGAACGGTAGCAGCTTGGTTACATACACATAATGTTAGGGCCTTAGACTGGCATGCTCAATCGCCAGATCTAAGTCCCATTGAGCATGCGTGGGATATGCTGCAAAGAAGAGCTCTGAAGGAAGTTCCTGAAAATTTGGCTACAGAAGATCAACTTTTTGCGCACCTCAGAAGGACATAATTATATGGGACAATATTCCGCAGCAGCAATTGACAACCTTGTTCTGAGCATGCCGAATCGTTGCCGATGTGTTATGAACATCATGGGCGCTTTCTCAGACTACTAACTTCAAGTTTATAAACACAAATTAAAAGACTTTCTATTTTTTTCAGTTTTTACTCACAAATTAAAAGTTAATTCATATACGGTTTCCGTCTTATATACTTAATTTTTTTTTTTCATAAAATCTTGAAATTTTAATCAGTACCATAACCATTATTAAAAAATGATAGAATACTAAATAACGTATATTTTAAATATGAGGATGGGGATGAGCTGGATTCCTTCTCAAAGGATTGGCCACTCATCGCACTAGATCGCGAAAAGTGGAAGGAGGGAAGGGAGGCCTTTGCCCTGCAGTGGGACAGTACAGGCTAATAATAATAATAATAATATTTTAAATATATACATGTCATATAAATAATTAACACATTGATAGTAATTTTTAAAAATATCCCTAGACCGTGTTGATGTGTGTATTATGGAAATCTAACGCCCGAATACTCGAACGTCACTCAATTATAAGTAGCCCTCAAAACTCGTGCTATCTCTGTCACTCTACTTTAAAGTAGGTAACAAAGACAGCACGAGATTTAAGTGCAACTTAAAATTGAGTGACGTTCGAGTATTCGGGCGTAACTGACGGAAAAATTCGATTTTTTTTTGTCAACTACCCTATTAGGGAGAGCAGCTTGTGACTAAATAATTATAACAGCTACTCGGGTCGATCCTTAGATTAAGCCGCCCTTGACTAGGTGGTTTACGTGGATGGGTGACTCGGAAAACACGTTTCAAGCCTTTGGTTCCGGCTTTAAATCGTAGATCTTCGATAACAGGTAGTCAGCAGCATGATTTAAACTATGATTGATTTAAAATGTTAACCTTTTTTATTGAAGCGTAGGTATCGTATAACCCAGTCTACTAACTGGTGGAGGTCAGCAGGGCTATTGTCTATCTTTTCAAAAGTCAGTGGATAACAAGCACCAGTTGTCCACAGAACTTTGGTGTTAACTGCTAATGTCATAAAATTGGTAGTGCGTATCTCATTGTGTGGGTATCACGTGACAGTGATTATAGGGTGACTAACATCCCAGCAATTGACACCACTATTTTTTATCGACTATTATACGGCCAAGTTAAGAGGAAATGCGAGTGCTGTCTCTTTCTACTATCGCTGTCTCTCTCCGTCCTCCTGCCCTCAAATTCGTGCGATAAGGACAACTATAGAAAAAAGTTAGAATTCGAGGTTTGGCTCTCGCCTATTTCCTCCTCCAATATTGAACCAATTTAAAAGATATTTTAGACAATGAATAAGGAGGTTATATACTACGCCGCTATGTTTTTCTTTTTTCGTTAATAGTTGTCAAATTTGTACACTAGGACTCTGTTAACAGCGATCTAAACAAGCAATTTTGAGCATTTTTTGAGGGTTCTAGTGCTTATAAAAATAATTTATCACCAAAAAGGAAAACATAGGGGCATAGAAATAGTTAATATTTATTATTCTGTAAAAAACCATTGCTCTAGGGTCATTAACCAAAAAGAAAACAGGCGAGAGCGTTTGTATGGAGAAAAGACCACTCGCGTTTCCTCTTAAGCAGGTACTGCTTGAACGTTACAATACTTGATTGAGGATATATTTTAGATTTAGCCGCTTTATGGCACCTGACATGTCAAATGGTTATTGTCAAAGAGATTTAAAAGTAATATTTGAATGGCATTTTTGTTGTCAGCCAGTAAGAAATTGCTGTTGTACGTAGTACTAATTACTTTCATGTTTTGCATGGAAGAAGTAAAGACAAAAGGAAAATAAAATAAAATATTTTGCTCGAGATTACTAATTAAGTTTTAAAAATTAATGTCTATTGCTTATGTAAGACGATTTTGATGAAATAAACCCTAATTATTACTCAGAACATTGCAGGGCACGACACAAAAGGCCACAATGTTCACATATTCACAAAACAATACGTGAAATTAATCTATACAAAGGTAGGAAAATATTATATTCCCCGAAGGGTTAGACAGAGGTGTACCCATTATTACACTTCACCAACTACCTAAAGAATATTACAGATTGTCTCAAAAAACTGCTTGAACGTTAAGCAGTACCTGCTTAACTTGGCCGTATAATAGTCGATAAAAAATAGAGGTGTCAATTGCTGGGATGTTAGTCACCCTATAATCACTGTCACGTGATACCCACACAATGAGATACGCAATACCAATTTTATGACATTAGCAGTTAACACCAAAGTTCTGTGGACAACTGGTGCTTGTTATTCACTGACTTTTGAAAAGATAGACAATAGCCCTGCAGCAGGGCTATTGCGTATCTTCTAATGACAGTGGCTAACCTAAAGTGTCCATAGATTAACTGTAAATTGGTTATGGTTTGGTACATTTTTTTCTTAAAAACTCACCATTTGACAGTTACAAAAAAATGTACCAAACCATAACCAATTTACAGTTAGTCTATGGACACTTATGATAGCCACTGTCATTAAAAAGATACGCAATAGCCCTACTGATCATCATCAGCCTATAATGTTCCCACTACAGGGACTCAGGCCTCCGCTCTAGGAGAGGGATGGGCTATAATACACCACACGGGCCCAGTGCGGGCAGACAATTGTCACTGTTTTGGAATAAAGATTTTTTAATGTAAGTAGTGTGTCAAGTGGTGTAAATAATACAGTACCTAACCCTCTAGGGAAAACCATATGTTCGAGCTGATTGGGGTTGAAAATCCGGTTTTCGGTTCGAGTGCTCATAGCCTGTTTAAGGAAATTTCTTAACGCCTGGTTGACGCTTCCCGTGACCCAAGCTGACTTTAAACTTGGCCAGAGGCAAATCGTGCCAACCAACGTAGGAATGCCGCCAGTCCCCTATGGATATTACCTGTTGAAAGCATTGAGGTGTGAATTTTGATTATTAATTAACTTATTTAATCATCATCATCAGCCTATAATGTTCCCACTGCAGGGACTCAGGCCTCCTCTCTAGGAGAGGGATGGGCTATAAATCCACCACGCGGGCCCAGTGCGGATTGGCAGATGTCACATATATGTCTTCGAATGTTTTGGTTCTAAGAAATGCCGGTTTCCTCACGATGTTTTCCTTCACCGTTTTAAGAGCAGCGGTGATGAAATAAATTAAGTACACAAAGTAATGCGCCTGCCTGGGTTCGAACCCACGACCTACTGTTCCTACTGTTCGTAAGTCGGGGCCGACACCACTGGGCCACCGTTGCTCTCTGCTTATTTAACAGTTTTTAAATATTCATGTCTATAGTTAGTTTAGTCTACTTTTAAAAAGAAAGTCCAGTTTTCAGTTTAGAATATTTAGACACAATTTTAACACCTCCATTTCATGAAAAGTACCGGCGCGAGCTATTTTCGTTCGACATCCCGCTGGTTCGCTTTGGCAAGTGCATTACTTGTAAGCTCATCTGACATCCCACGGGCTCCCAGTTCATTTTATTGACAGGCTTCAGGGCTACCGACAGACTGTTACCATCTCACCAATTTCCGCCGTCAGAGTAGGAAATAATATTCAATGTTTTACCATCAGGTGATACTTAACTTATTTTTTTTGACTTTTTAACTTTGCCCCACAATAGGAATATCTCCTGTTTCGTTGGTGCGTTCACAAACATAATATGTACTATGGCGGTCTTATGCGCCTGATCACCACTTAAGCTCATTTTTGCTTGCACTCAAGAAATAGAATCGCTCGCTAGCCCGTGGCAGCGCCTCGGCACGATTTAGGCGATTTTTTTTTAAATGATCAGGCGGAACTGTCTTCGATCGTACCTACACAAATACCCAGACCCAGAATAACTATCTGTAGGTCTTACAAATATTTGTTCCGTGCGGGGATCGAACCCGCGACACGCCGCGCAGCAGTTAATTGCTCAGCCACTGCGCTAACCGTGCCATTGTAAAAATATAGGTTTATAATAATAATAATACAATTGCACTAGCAGTGATATAGTATAGTGGTGTGGTGTGTCCGTCGGACTGCCGAGTCATAGTTTCAAGTTCAAGCCCAAGGCCCAAGACACGCACCTATGCTTTTTTTTTGTATAACAAGTATTATTTCATTTCAAATTAGTCTATAAACATTGATTTGTAAACAAAATAAACCCTGTTGTTGATGTTAAAAACATGTAATCAGCAACTTTAATATCTGATATTTCGTATATTTTAGGCAAATAAATAATTCTTATCCTTCTTCCTACACGGATTAATGTGGATATTGTATAATATTATCACTTGCTTCGGTGAAAGAAAACATCGAGGAGTTAAGGATTAAGGTGAGAATTTTACATTTTTCAAATAAGATAAAAATGAAATAGTTGTATTTTTTTAAATTCATTGTCTGGGATTTGAAGCGGATCTCGTGTGAATTTTACATTTTTCAATTATGATAAAAATGAATTAGTTGTATTTTTTTAAATTCATTGTCTGGATTTGAAGCGGATCTCGTCGTGGATGCTGGTTGTTCGAAAGTGATATCGCGGCCTCGGCACAAAGGGCTAAGAAGGAGCATGGGTGGTTTTTAGTCAGTATAATAGCCGCCTTATCAATAAAAAGTTAAACCATGGCAGGTTTAACTATCTTTATTAATAAGGCGGTAGAAGTTTGACACTCTCTACCGCTCTGCCCAGAGCGGGATTCCCCACATTCCAAAAAAAATCCAGCATGCATGCATAATAGTTATTTCTTGACGGCATGTCAGAGGCCCTTGGGTGTAATAAAACCTCTGACAAAAGGTTAGACACTAACAACACGATATACAAAGAAAGACTAAAGCAGGACGAATGTGAGTAGCGGCCATCGCACCTTTATCTACCCTTGACTATCTAGACTAATCTAGAGTATCTAGGCCAACAAAATTCTTACACCAGATTAACAGCTACATATCTAAAAACTAGCCAGTATCTCTTATCAGTGTTTACCTACGTCCATTACACCACTATCATAGTGATTATAGATAATGTTAATTATTAAATAAACACTAATCTTATGATGAACTCTTCATGGAACATGAAGATCTATAAAAACAATAATAACACCAGTAATTTTAAAATTAAAAATCTTTTACTGACAAATATCAGTGTAGGCCTTGCTTTAGTACTAAGGGTAATCCCCAAAGAACATGTAGAAGGTTTAAGTAGATTTCGCCACAGGGAGCGAACCTAAATATTACTACCATCGTAATTAGTGCAATTGCATTTTGCAATTCAGGCAATTTCTTACTTAACCTTACTAATATAATAGGTATGTAAGTTACGTTCACCATGCGTTCACCCCTAAGGGTCTTATCATACTAGCGGATTGCGAACGTCCTCAAAGCGGAGCGGGCGCGCAACGAATTCGTTAAGGACGCATTTACGATTGATAAGTTATCGTAAATGCGTCCTGGTTAATGTTCCAGGGTAGCCCGCGAAATTCAAATTCAATAACTGTCAAGAATGAGTATTTCATCAAAAGGTCATTCTTGACAGTTACATGAACTTGGTGGGTTGTGTAACAATACAACCCACCAAGTTCATGTAACTGCATACGTCTTACAGCTGCGAATCATATTTTCACTAAGATACAACCTAGCACTGGCCTGCAAATCGCTAAAAACGTAAGATAATTTGAATTTCGCGGGTTACCCTGGAACATCCACCTTAAGGACACACAACGAACACGCTGCGCAGCGAATTTGTTGCGGACGCACAACGGATAATGGATCTTCCCAAATTCGTCGATGCTTTCGTTTTCGTCTCCGGCGTCTTCGAAGTAATAAAGCAAACAGGAGTGTTTCCTCGTCGGAATCTATTTTGTTACTGAGTGTATTGTACGGCGATAATTTGCTACGCGTCCGCGGCGTCCTCGCTGCGCAGCCGCGGCGTGTTAGCGACAAATTCGCTGCGCGTTCGCGCCGCCCCGCAACCGCTCCCAAACCGCTAGTGTGATAAGGCCCTAAGCTAACAGTATACTAAAATTCGTAAATGGTGTTATTAATATTATGTCTCACTATGTGCTGCCTTGCAAGGTGTATACACACAATAATATTTTTCATTACTCATACTCTGAAAGTAGGTCACAACATGCCTGCGGAGCGGGTTGAAAGTACTACTTTTCAGCCCTAGGGAGAATCGCTTTCTACTGACAGCTGTCAAATTATTTGATGTAATTGGGAGCAAGCCTATTGCCACCAACTGATGTGATTAGGTGCAAGCCTATTGCCATCAACAAATGTCATTAGGAGCAAGCCCATTGCCATCAACTGATGTAATTAGGAGCAAGCCTATTGCCACCAACTGATGTGATTAGGTGCAAGCCTATTGATATCAACAAATGTGGAGCAAGCCTATTGGCATCAACCAATCTAATTAGGAGCAAGCTTATTGCCGTTCACCGATTTAGGTAGGTAATTGGGAGCAAGCCTATTGCCATCAACCAATATTATTAGGAGCAAGCCTATTGCCATACACTGATGTAGTTGGGGGTAAGCCTATTGCCGTCAACCAATGTAATTAGGAGCAAGCCTATTGCCATCGACTGATGTAATTAGGAGCAAGCCTATTGCCATTCACCGATTTAGGTAGGTAATTGGGAGCAAGCCTATTGCCATCAACCAATTTAATTAGGAGCAAGCCTATTACCATCAACTGATGTAATTAGGAGCAAGCCTATTGGCATCAACCAATCTAATTAAGAGCAAGCCTATTGGCATCAACCAATCTAATTAGGAGAAAGCCTATTGCCATTCACCAATTTAGGTAGGCAATTGTGAGCAAGCCTATTGCCATCAACCAATTTAATTAGGAGCAACCCTATTGCCATCAACTGATGTTATTAGGAGCAAGCCTATTGGCATCAACCAATCTAATTAGGAGCAAGCCTATTGGCATCAGCCAATCTAATTAGGAGCAAGCCTATTGCCATTCACCGATTTAGGTAGGTAATTGGTAGCAAGCCTATTGCCATCAACCAATGTAGTTAGCAGCAAGCCTAGCCATCAACTGATGTAATTGGGAGCAATCCTATTGCCATCAACCGATGTAATTAGGAGCAAGCCTATTGCCATCCACCGATTAGATTTAATCGATTTTAAGTGTTTCTCTTACGTTTCTTACTTTTTCTTTCTTTCGATTTAGGTAATTGGGCGCAAGCCTATTCCCATCAACTTTCCTTGTATTCGTAATGAAAAGCACAGTGTTTACCTCGGGTTAAAGACCATGACCGACCCATAGTCACACTAAACTACCACACCAGTGTGACTATGGTTAATTCTATTTATCCGTAGTCACACTGGTGTGACTACGGATAATTTAACCTGATCCCTAGTCACACTGGTGTGACAACGGCTGGTCCGTAGTCACACTGGTATGACTACGGATAATTTAACCTGATCCCTAGTCACACTGGTGTGACTACGGCTGATCCGTAGTCACACTGGTATGACTACGGACAATTTAACCTGATCCGAAGTCACACCATCACACCATTGACCCAATTAGTGTCTTTATTTGGGTTTCTAGTCACACTGGTGTGGTAGTTTAGTGTGACTATGGGTCGGTCACGGCTTTTTTTGTCCCAACCGATCCTAGTCACACCAAATTGCGACACCAGCGTGACTATGGTTCATTTTATTTATCAGTCAGGCCCCGTTCTCACTGTGTCGTGACGATTAATTTATCGTCGGAAGACTATTTTCTCTAGCTGTTCCCAATAGGACGACTGTTTGTCGTCAACATTTTTTATCGTTAAACGATTATCGTACTAGCTGTTCCCATAAGATCGCAACGACATTTCACGGCAGTCGCTTTGTCGTTTGCACATCAGCAAGCTACAACTATTTTCATGATAATTCAATTTTTTTGTTTATGTTATGATATTGTCTAGTTTGTTAACTTAATTATTTGAATTTTTCTATTTCCTTTATAATTAGTTCAGTTAAAGCTAATATGCTACCCTTACTTGGGAAGAGACTGGACCCCATGACACACGACACAGGGTATCCTAGTGTGGAGTCCAGGGAATTTGTAAAAATCTAGCGCTTAAGGATCATTGTCTTTTGTTACTAGCTTTTTAATATTGCACCTTGATATGCGAACTGATATTATTTTTTATTATTAAATTCGCATCACCCCGAAAAGTTCTGGAGTGGCGACCGCGAACCGGAAGACGTTGCGTTGGAAGACCTCCCACTAGGTGAACCGATGACCTGGTGAAGGTTGCGGGAATCCGCTGGATGCGAGTCGCACGGGACCGGTCAATGTGGCGACACTTGGGGGAGGCCTATGTCCAGGACGTCTTTCGGCTGAAATGATGATGATCATGATGACCTTTTGAGAAGGTCATTCTGCGAAAGCGACATTATAAGAAAGATACATTTTACTACCAGTAGACATTTTGCGAAAGCGACGTTTTGCGCCTGAGCCATCATTTCACGTCCACCTTGCGCAAGAGTTGTTCTGACACGCACAAAGCGAGCCGAGTATAGGCGTGGATGGCACGGGGGTGCGAGTGGGAAAGACAGTCGTGGTCACGACACTATAAAAATCAAAATTGTATTTAATTTAAAAAAATATATTTTAATATTAAATATTGGCATTCTTCTAAATTTACAAACAACAAACAAGGGACAACCTTTGTTTTTCCTGTGTTTGCCTTTGCAAAGACAAAGGAATAACAGTATTATATACACTTACAAATTAAAATAACATGAAGTAACTAACTTAAAAATAAACTTTTCGTTTCGTTTTTCAATACAATTTTGAAGAAATAAAATAAAAGAACGCAAAATATTTTTGTCATGAATTATTAGGAAACTCATCATCATCTGCCTGACCTTTTCCCAACTATGTTGGGTTCGGCTTCCAGTCTTACAAGGTGCAGCTTGTTACCAGTATTTTACATGGAGCGACTGCCTATCAGACCTCCACAACCCAGTTAGTACCGGGTAATTAATACGATATCTATTGGTAAGACTGGTTGTCAGACTTTTTGGGAGAAAGACGGAGACGACAGACGCTTTTAAAGTTCTCAATACGTCACGCCGTGGGTTTGAGTGCGTTCTGACGTCACGAGCCCCCACTTCCGAGTTTTGATGCATTTTATATTGACAACTGACGGACTAAATAGATTTGCAATTTATTGATGGTGGAAACTAGCCTATTGTCCGTAGTCACACCAGTGTGACTACGGATCAGCCGTTGTCACACCAGTGTGACTAAGGATCAGGTTAAATTATCCGTAGTCATACCAGTGTGACTACGGTTCAGCCGTAGTCACACCAGTGTGACTACGGATCAGGTAAAATTATCCATAGTCACACTAGTGTGACTACGGATCAGCCGTAGTCACACCAGTGTGACTACGGATAAATAAAATTAACCATAGTCACACTGGTGTGGTAGTTTAGTGTGACTATGGGTCGGTCACGTTAAAGTCGGTTAAAGACTTATTTAGTCCCTCGAACTATTAGCGCCCTCGCTGCGCTCTGGCGCCAAACCCCGTCTCGGGGACTAAATAAGTTACTTTCACCCATAATGTAACAATGTACTATTCATTACTCATACTCTGAAAGTAGGTCATAACATGCCTGCGGAGCGGGTTGAAAGTACTACTTTTCAGCCCTAGGGAGAATCGCTTTCTACTGACAGCTGTCAAATTATTTGATGTAATTGGGAGCAAGCCTATTGCCATGAACCAATGTAATTAGGAGCAAGCCTATTGCCACCAACTGATGTGATTAGGTGCAAGCCTATTGCCACCAACAAATATAATTAGGAGCAAGCCTATTGCCACCAACTGATGTGATTAGGAGCAAGCCTATTACCATCAACTGATGTAATTGGGGGCAAGCCTATTACCATCAACCGATGTAATTGAGGCAAGCCTATTGCCATCTACCGATTTGAGTAATTGGGAGCAAGCCTATTGCCATCAACCAATGTATTTAGGAGCAAGCCTATTGCCATCAACTGATGTAATTGGAGGCAAGCCTATTGCCCCCAACCGATGTAATTAGGACCAAGACTATTGCCATCAACCGTTGTAATTAGGAGCAACCTATTGCCATCTACCGATTTGAGTAATTGGGAGCAAGCCTATTGCCATCAACCAATGTATTTAGGAGCAAGCCTATTGCCATCAACTGATGTAATTGGAGGCAAGCCTATTGCCCCCAACCGATGTAATTAGGACCAAGACTATTGCCATCAACCAATCTAATTAGGAGCAATCTTATTGCCATCAACCGATGTAATTAGGAGCAAGCCTATTGTCATCCACCGATTAGATTTAACCGATTTTAAGTGTTTCTCTTGTTTACTTTTTTAATTTGTGAAACTAATAAATACTTTTTCTTTCTTCATTCTTTCGATGTAGGTAATTGGGCGCAAGGCTATTCCTATCAACTTTCCTTGTATTCGTAATTACTTATTACTTATTTAGTCCCTCGAACTATTAGCGCCCTCGCTGCGCTCAGGCGCCAAACCCCGTCTCTCAGGGACTAAATAAGTTCCTTTCACCCCTAAGGTAACAATGTACTATTATACATTTAAAAGTAAATTGATTAAAGTGTTGGAAATAGCTGCATTTAATTGATTTGATACCACGCGTTTCTAAGATAGTTTTCTCAAAGCCACACGTCCTGGAATTGCACAGCCTTGTGTACGTCAAGCATTTATCATGTTACTTTATCCGTACGCGTATATCTCCCATCTTCTTGAAATGTATTAAAAGAACGCGGCGCTACAGTGACCAGTATGTTACAGCGAAGATACTATGTCATTCTAGAAACACATAGGTGCAACCTTTAATAAAAGACACGTGTAAGCCCACTCTAAGAACTGGGATCAATCTAAAATCCGCCACACCCCAAAAATAAAAGGTGTGATTACCAATTTAGATCAGAGTACTGAACAACCACTGAGTGTTACTTTGACCTTCCATCGTGTGCGACCAACATGACAATGAAGAACACCCGCCTCCGCCGGCGTATCATCACATCAGCCTGGAATCACCTACTGCTTGATATAGGAAATCTCTTTTTTCCACCACAGGTCCTGTGCATCTCTTATATCTAGGTGTTATCAACTGGGCATATCTCCATACACCGCTGCTGCTACTAAAAAAATATTCATAGAATAACCCAATAATGCTCAACTCGGAATTGGAATCTAGGACCACATGGTTAGTAGTGGCACGACCACTCAATCAACGAGGCAATCTCACACACACACATTACCACTTGAACGAAGTCGCAGATAACAGTTAGGATTAAATAAAATTATAAATAAAAATCAACCATTTCAAAAATGTAGATAAGGTTTATAAATAAGGTAGTGACTCTCGTTGATGTCTTTTCTTTTCATTCTAAATTATACGATATATACTGTAATAATTTGGCTCAATATTTTCGATGCAAAATTACCTTTTATTATTATTTTTCCCAGAAAGGCATCTGTGCTCATGTGGAATCCAAATTTAGTGAGGGTGATATAAGGGGGGGGGGGGGCAGCCAGAATTCTTTTCAGCAGTGATGTGGTGGCGCCTTACTCTCCAGAGACTCTTTCAGCCAGCTTTAAAAAAAAGGTACAGACGATTAAAAACATAAAAAATAGTAAAACCAAAGAGAAACAAAAACGACGTTTTATGCCTTGATAACGCACCGTGTGCTAGTTAACACGAAAAAAAGTAAAGAACTAAAACCCAACTGCGACAAAAAATAAGGACGCTGAAAAAGTATGAAACAAGATTTTCAGGATAGAACATAAAAAAGCCGTAGTCACACGGTATTAAAGTGTTTAGGTTGGTATACCTATAACGTGTGACTACAGCTTTTCTTGTTGTTCTATCCTGAAAATCTTGTTTCATACTTTTTCAGCGTCGTTATTTTTTGTCGTAGTAGGGTTCTTTTTCTTTACTTATTTTTATTTATAAAATGTCGGTGTACATTTTTTTTAACACGTGACTTTTTGTCCTCTAGAGGGCGTCACTTTAAATTTGAGCAATACATTTGAAATGTACAAGTGCCACCCTTTCAAATGATTTCAAACACGGAATATTTATCTCCATTTTTATTTTTAACACATTACTTTTTGTCAGCTAGAGGGCGCCATATCGTGTTTTGTAACACGTCACGTAGCCTATGTTCAGCGGACAATTAAGACGGTTCTAACGATACCTCAATATTATCTCCCTTACCTATATGAATTAGATGAAACATGACGTAAGTCAGTGAAAACTACTGGCAACACTGCGTAAATCACGAAATTAATTCAATGGAAAAGATTATTGCAGTTTTCACGGGTTCAAATCACAGAGTCAGATCACAGAGTTCATTTGTATTCATAATTAAACACAATAAGACCTTAAGTGTAAGTTACATTCATATCATACAGTTTTTCCACTCTCCTGTAAAGTAGCCATTTTTGACTTACGTACTGTTAGAACTTCACCGACGATATGTCGAGTTCCGATAAATAGATTAGGAGCTATGAGGGAACAGATGAAGATACTCACATACATACAAACATATACATAGTCAGTCAAAATCATAACCCTCCTTTGGCTTTGCCGATGACCTTTAAGCTCCTATAACTTTTTTTTGACGTGGATTTCAGCATCACCGTCATAGAATAAATTAATTGTCTTAATTATACCTTTCTAATGATATATTACTCAAAGTGCTGCACTTAGGCAAGTCAGCCCATTCTCCTTTGCGAATCGGATGACAGATTTCATTCCCAAATTAATTGTGATAATGGGGCAAGACAATGACGATGATTTCAGTGATCCGCGCAACGCGTTCCTATTGCTAAATCTGGCTAACTCGAAAACTAGCACTATTTAGTCATCATCATACGGAATTTAGAAGAGATTATTTGTATTTCAATTCTTAATACATACGAGAAATATGGCTTGATAACGATCAATACCAAAATATACATACCTACACATACATGTACATAACATTACGCCTGTGAGCCCCAAAGGGTCGGCGGTTAGCAGAGGTATACCTTGTGGTTTACCTCAGTTCGCCAGTCAATACGTAATATCCGTATTGCCGTAGGGGGCAATAGGCTTGCCCCCTTTTGTTATAACCGGATCCAAATCCAGCCAACACTAAGCAGCTAGGTACTGAGAAAAGCCTGATCGAAAAACCCTACAACAATTTGCGGAACCGGGAATCGAACCCAGGACCCAGCAGTCGCGCATGCAACCATTAGACAGCAAAGAATAAGTATGTATTTAGACTGATAAAAACTTTACCCTCCCTAGTCGGGCAAGCCGCCGAACCGCACCTCTGACGAACTCCACCTTCACACAGGTTAGTAGTAAGTAGGCTTTAAAAAAATCTAAATTGCCGAACACGGATTTGCATATTTTGTCAAAAAAATTGTTACCGTTGTTTTTGCTAGGTGGGCCGTAGCGACGTATATCGATACGCAGCTTGGCTTTATAGGTAGATAATTGACTCGTGTGGGAGACACCCACGCCTTTACCTACCCCCAGTATCAGTGCTGTCCGGCGCGTTGACTGGACGCGAACGCGAGCTAGGCTCGCACGTGACGTTGTACTACCCCGTGACTTCAGATCTGGCATCACAGTAACGGTAGGGTTGCCTCAAGTGGTCTAAAATAATCACTTTAGCAGATCATAATATGAATTGCATTAAAATTCGTAAAATAGTCACAGTTAAGATATGCTAAAGTAAGACAACCTGACAAAAAACTTTTACTCATTTTCGGATATTTGAGAAAGATTCTCGACTTTTCTTTGCTTTAATTTGTGCTGTTTTATTATTTAAACAACTGCATTTTTGCATCTTAATCTATTAACATAATAATCAATTTAAATTACGGTAACCGGTCAATAATTGAAATAATAAGCTGCTTTTTTAGTTAACATTTTAACAGGATTTCCCGCACGGTGGTTTACGACATAAGAAATTTTAAAATAACGGTTTGCGTTCTGTTTGCGTCAGATGGATCGCGCATTATAAACTGATTTTCGAAGGACTTTCTTTCAAAACGAGGCTTGTGCAAAACTAAAAAAATAATAAGGCCGCGTGTACGATCTCATCAACCGTACATTTAGTTTGCAAACGCAGCAACTTACTTGGATGTCGTGCGTCACAAATATTACGCTATAATTATAACTTTTCACGCTAGGCAGAGCGAGTCAGACAACAACTGTGGAACTATAAACCACTTGTCAAGAGAAAGAATCGCTACCACTCTAACTTGTTATTTTCAACTTTAATATAACTTTAAAACTCTACTTGTGGTTCTTTCTGTGTACTCCGCAACCAAACCAACATCAACAAAAGTGATAGTGTGCGGTGCCTGCAACCATTAGTCTTTTTTTTTTGTGGGTGGAAAGTCATCAAATATCCCCCCCCCCCCCGCTCTTGGGCAGAGCGGAAGGGAGTGTCAGACTTCTACTGACTAAAAACCAACTCATGTTCCTTCTTCGCCCTTGTGCCGAGGCCGCGTTATGCCATTTCGATAATCCGCAGCCCCGACAGGCGCCGCAGCCCCGACGGATGGAAACCATTAGCCCTTTTTTTTTTTTTTTTTTTTTGGTGGGTGGAAAATCATCGAATAACCCCCCCCCGCTCTTGGGCAGAGCGAAGGGGAGTGTCAGACTTCTACTGACTAAAAACCAACCCATGTTCCTTCTTCCTCGCCCTTGTGTCGGAGTCGCGGTAACTTTTCGATATCCGCAGCCCCGACGGGCGTCGGCCCTTGCGGGCCCCTCCTTGCTGACATCTCTTTGAGGCGCGCGTGGAACACGTACGCGCCGCCGACACGGTCTGTTGCCGTCATGACGACGGCCGGACGGCGAGCTAGCCCGTTACTCACCGTCCACAGGCCCGCGTCTACGGTGGCCGGAGGTCATCGCGTGACCCCCGACGCCCGGAGCGCCTTCCGCGGCGGCTGGGACGTTGAGAGGTTCTCTCCCTCTCTCGTTCCGCCACCTCCTTCGCTAGCATCACTGCTTCGCAGAAGGAGGCGACGGCGTCCCATTCCTCCTCGCTCCGGACCATGGCTTGCACCAGGGCCGGACGCGAGAGGTCACCGCCGCCGATCGCCGCTACGAGAACACGGCGGGGCTCCGCCCAAGCAGGGCACACCTCCACAGTGTGCTCCACCGTGTCCTCCGGTCGATCCTCGCAGTGGAAGCATCCGGGCGTTTCCTCCCGCCTGATTCGGTGCAGGTACCTCCCGAAACACCCGTGTCCGGTGAGGACCTGCGTCAGACGGTAGGTGAGGGCGCCGTGGCGCCTCTCCAGCCACTCCTCAAAGAGGGGACTTACCGCCAAAGAGGGGACTTACCGAAACCATTAGCCCTTACACCGCGATTACATTTTGTCGATATTATTATCTTTGATCTTAAAACAAGTGATCATTAATTTGTTATTACTGAAATTTCAAACATTTTTAGAAATAAGGAGTTGTTTTCTTTTTAAAGTTGTCCCACACTAGGAATTTGTATTGTATTGTGGGTGCGTTCACAAACATTTAAACTCACTTATATAATACAAATACCCAGACCCGGAACTACTATCTGTAGGTGATACAAATATTTGTTCCGTGCGGGGATCAACCCGCGACACGCAACGCATCAGTCAATTGCTTGAGCCACTACGCCAACCGTGCCATCAAACCGTGCCTTTTGTAAGGTCTTTTACTTTTGTGACTAAGACTATGATGTTTGTCACACCGTACCCTACGAGCATGTACCCTACGAGCACGTCACCACCATATTACCACAGAAACCGACACAGTTAATTGTCATGTTGCAGACAATCTATATAAATAAAAAGAGAAGTCCTGACTGACTGACTGACTCATCCCCACCCCACCCCCCTCACCCTTCACCCTTGGACCTAGAAAGCAGAAATTTTGCACAGAGGTTCCCTTTATAATGTAGACAAGGAATAAGGAAAGATTTTTCTAAATTCAACCCCTAAGGGATTTAAATAGGGGATGAAAGTTTGTATAGAAAATCGTCATTTTCAAGCGGGCGAAGCCGCTGGCAAAAGCTAGTACTGAAATAAATGCATGTATACACCTTACTCGGCTGGCTGGTTTGCTGTACGCTCAATTAATATCACTCAAACAATTACTCTGAAAAGTTCAGTTATTTAACAGACGCAATAACCCGGAAATGGAGACTAATTGGCAAAATGTGTAAAATATTTTTGTAGTCAATTTTACGCTTAACAATTTTGCGCCGAGTTTTTTTTGCGATTTTCACCTACGACCTTAAATTTTTTCAGCAAACACGGTATTGGTGGTGACTTTTGACATTTTATGTAAAATGATTTTCCACCAAATTTTTGCTCTGTACGAATTATTGTTACCTGGTTATACCAAATGCCTATGTCATTTTGACTGGACTATATTTTTATAGTTTTAAGACGTTGTTCCACCACGACACAACCAAACCACTTAACTATCAAGTTTTCGCAATGAATTTTCCGGCGATATGTGTGTGCGTGTTGTTTGATCATATGTACACATTCACAAACAATCAAAAGCAAATACTTACCTAATTAGAAAAAATCAAAAGTACTTTTCTCGTGACATTTTTACTTTGAGATCAACACATAATTAGCAATAAATGGCTTTCAAAATGAAAACGTTAATCTACATAATACAGTAGTAGAAAATTGAATTTTCTTTTTAGTGACATACACGTCTGCATATCCCTTTAGTTAAAGATAGCAACAAACAGTTTCAATAATAATTGATACTTTCATACTAATCGCCCAAGATATCACTACCCAGTGGCAAGATAAGATTACTGGGATTATATTAATAATGAATGATATTATGAAATTCATTACTTTTATGCAAATAAGTCGTTTTTAGAATGGTAAATTGTAAATGATAAATCGTCGTTGATAGTCCAAATCCGCGTAACTAACATTGTCAAATATCGCGTATGTACAGTCTGTGCCCAGTATAACCTGGCCTATCTTCGCACACCACTTCTCCTCTTATCTATACTAATATTATAAAGCTGAAGAGTTTGTTTGTTTGTTTGTTTGTTTGAACGCGATAAACTCTGGAACTACTAATTGGATTTGAAAAATTCTTTTTGTGTTGGATAGTTCATTTATTGAGGAAGGTTATAGGCTATATAACATCACGCTACTACCAATAGGAGCGGAGCATAAATGAGAAATGTTGCAAAAACGGGAAAAGAAAATTCCTTTCTGAGAGCTTCCGTTGCGTGCGCTGCGAAAACGGTTTAAGTTACGAGAATATCATGTATGAAGTAATTATTCGTCTTTAAAAGTTCTAAAAAAAAGTCCGCGACAGCATCTGTCTATCTTTTAAGATTGACTCACTGTAACCATTTTTTATTATTAAAATGTTAGGTTAAAAAGAATTATTTTTTGCGAAGCTTATTTAACCCATATGGTATTAATCTATATCTAAATAAGTGTGTTCGTTAGAACGGAAATTTAATATAGAATATTTGTGCTCTTTACTCTATACAGTTTAAACAAATATCTTAGAAGATATCGCAATGTAAAAATACCCGCGCGGAAAAATAATTACGCGGGTTGCGTCGCAATGTAGGTACGGGGGATTCTGGCTGGCTTCCGGGAAATTCAAATTCAAAATATTTACTGCATCATAATGTTTACAAGTACAGAGTGTTATAGTATATTTAACAGTAAGAGATAGATTTTATAGTAATTCACACTTTAATATAATCTAAGCTAATCTAAACCATCTAAACTATTGTAATAAAGAGGAAAGATAAGATTTTTTGTTTCTTACGATTTAGCTTAATTAATGTCGGATAGTCGATATATCGAGAAAGGTTATAGCTATATTTATGTGACGCAGACGAAGTTGCGCGGGTCAGCTAGTTCTTTATATTAGGGGTCAGGTAATACTTGGCTTCAACTCCGCGTAACTGACATTGTCGAATACCGCGAATTCAGTCTGTGCCCAGTATTATTCGACCTCTGTTCTCACACCACTTTCCCTCTTATTCTTTATATTAGGGGTCAGGTTATACTGGGCACGACTGTACATACGCGGTATTTAACAATGTTAGTTAGGTACGCGGATTTGGACTACCAACGACGAAATGATGTTTATTTTACAAATAGGTTTTTACAAACACTTTTACAAGTCACTCTTTTAAAACTAGATGGAGCCGGTGCTTCGTACCTGACCACTCTGAGAAGAAACATCCGAAACAAACTCATAGGTCATAGTCTCTTTTTTAAGGTTCAGACATAATCTTGATATACTCACATGAAGACTATGCAGATTAGTGTCTGAGATATATAAGTCTTTTGAAGAAAGTACCACACACAGATTTGAGTGGATCCGTCAAGTCAGTGTAAGCATTTGTCAGTTATCGTGGAGCTCGCCTTGTAACCCAAGAAGCTTAACGTCCCCGTCGGAGCTATTGACACACATATTGGTACCAAATTTCGGCTTTCTAGTGCTAACGGTCACAGAGATTAAGCGAGGACGGACGGACAGACAGACATGGCGAAACTATAAGGGTTCCTAGTTGACTACGGAACCCTAAAAAGGGATAAATCTATTTTTACATGCTACCCCCAAGCAGTGCATGTTACATGCTGGGAGGACCAATATACCCGATATTTATATCTCGAATCTCGATGGCATATATTAAGTGAAGTTAGAGGCACATTGGGCGGCATGACAACTCTGCAGCTCTGACATCAGGTAGGCACACGTTAAAATAAAGAATAATAAAAGTGCAACCATCAAAGAATATTTTATTGTCATTTTAAAAGATTGTCATAATCCAAATGGGTTCGGGTTGTAATATATAGTCCTCCTGACCGTTTTTCGGCCACGGCGGCCAATCTCAGCGGAGATTAGCCATCTGCGCGGGAGATAATATTATAGTGCACAGGTGTGTGCGCAGGCACAGGTGCACTCTCTGTTCCCTTTTCTCTCATAGCCCGATGGGACGGCAATCTGACACGACCGGAGAGAGATCAGGCGCAGGACCAACGGCTTAACGTGCTTTCCAAGGCACGGGGGTACTATATTTTTTGACTGGCCTGTTGGTCTAGTGGTTAGTGACCCTAACTGCTATGCCGGAGGTCGTGGGTTCGATTCCCACCCAGGACAAATGTTTGTGTGATGAGCACGATCATTTGTTCTGTGTCTGGGTGTAATTTATCTATAATATGTATGTATTTAGAAATATATAAGTATGTTTATCAGTTGTCTAGTACCCATAACACAAGCTCTGCTTAGCTTGGGACTAGATGGCGTTGTGTGATAGTTGTGGAATATTATTATTATTACTATACCGCCAACTTCCAAACTCCGGGCTACTACTGGGAAATTTCTAATGAAAAACCCAATAGCACTTTTTGTCCGACCCGGGAATCGAACCCAGGACCTCACGCTCAGCAGTCGCGCTTGCGACCACTAGAGAAACGAGGCAGTTAAAGTGCCTGGTTGTAATAAGAAGTAGCAGTACTCGTAAGTCAGCACTAGACTTCCATTTAATTTTCCAATGAAAACATAAATAAAGAGATGAACTTTTGCACTTTAATCACAGTTCCGCATTGTGCGCCGTTATTGAACTAAGAATGACCACAATAGGAAATAAAATATTTTCTAATCGGATTTCTTCTACCTGATTGAATTTTATAAAATGCCAAAGCCATTTATAAAATTGCTGGTGCTTTAGACCAGTTAAGATGATTAAATGGTAAAGCTTTCATTGAGGTGGATAGTTATTAGATAATTAATACTGGGAACTCACAATGCGGTCTCGTTTCAGTATTGCAAAGCTGCCTTTATTTATTTTATTCTTATATTTTATAGGAAGCTTTTACGTCTTTATTAGTTGCAAACCATCATAATACTATCATATCTACTATTGGGTATTTGTGTATGTAAGTTTATATGTTTGAGAACGCACCCACGATACAGGAGAAATTCCTAGTGTGGGGCAACGTTTTAAAAAAAGAAAGAAAAGAAAGAAAGATATCAGATTTAAAAAAGTTGTATAGGTATTCAATGGGAATACATAATTTAACGCTTGTAATCCCTGAAAGGTTAGGTAGGCGTGTAATTAATAGCACACCCACATTGCACATGACGCTTTAGTCCCATGGCAAGACTAATGACCGGACTCCGTGACTATAGTGTCTACTACTGAGAAATTGCTTGTGAAAAAACCTTTTTTTAAAACGTTGCCCCACATATACAAATACCCGGAACAACTATCTGTAGGTCTTACAAATATTTGTTCCGTGCGGGGATCGAACCCGCGACACGCAGCGCGGCAGTCCATTGCTTGAGCAACTGCGCTAACTGTGTCGTCAAAAACGTCCGTGTCGTCGTGTAATTTGTAATGATTTTTTTTCAAGAATGCTGTCTTTTTTGACCCAAAGGACGACTAGTAGGACCACTTTTTTAATAAACTAGCTTTTGCCAGCGGCTTCGCCCGCGTGAAAATGTCGATTTTCTATACAAACTTTCATCCCCTATTTAACTCCCTTAGGGGTTGAATTTCAAAAAATCCTTCCTTATTCCTTGTCTAAATTATAAAGGGAACCTCTGTGCAAAATTTCAGCTTTCTAGGTCCAAGGGTTTGGGCTGGGCGTTGATGAGTCAGTCAATCAGTCAGTCAGTCAGTCAGTCAGGACTTCTCTCTTTATTTATTAGAAGAAGAAGAAGAAGATATAGATAAATAATTTACACAAAGTGCCAAAATGTTACCACTGATCTCAGTGGCGTGCAGTGGTCCGCCACGGTGGGTAGGCCACGAAATATTGACAGCAAAAAAAAAAATTGTCACATTTATAACATTTGAAAATAAGCCTGTAAAAGTTATACCTAAATACAATTCAAAAACTCACCACATTATTCAAGGTTCAACTCATGATTTTTTATCGATGCAACCAGAAGAAAGATTCGGCCACCTTATAAAACTCATCCAAGTCGTGAGTGGGTTATAGTTACAAAAGTACAAAACACGTCACTTGCAAGATAATATCCGAAGCGGCCTTCACACATCTACCTCTAAATACAACTTGCACCTTATCATTGTCATACGATAATTGAGAAAACTTATTACCTTTAACATCTAGCAAACACATTATCAACACAAACTTCACAAGTAAATAGGTACCTACCATTGTTATTATTTGTTAGGGGAATAAACAAATAATACACAACAAAGCTAATATTTACACTACTGTTAATAATGGTATCTAATAACTGACATTATCTGTACGTTTTCGGTTTCAAAACAAATCGCGCTATAAATTGCTTGTCACAACAATGAAACAATAATGGCTGACCGATAGAAAAATACTACCAAATAAAATTACATCATTTTCATATCGAGTTTGTTCACAACAGCGGTCAACAAAATTTTGCAGGATTATAGGTACGAAATCAATCAATGAAATGTGTTGTCAGTGCTGCACTCTATCTGTGGACGGAAGAGCGAAGACCGCAAACGCGCGAAATTCAAATTTCTTAATTTCCTTACATTTTTGCAATTTGCAGGCCAGTGCTAGGTTGTATGTTGATTAATAAAATATGATTCGCGGCTGTAAGACGTATGTAGTCAGTATTCAAGCTAGCACTGGCCTGCAAATTGCAAAAAACGTTAAAAAAAAAAACAAATTTGAACTTCGCGCCGGAGTTCGCGGGCTGAAGATGGCACGCATGACGCATCCAATCGTAGCCTTGTGTTGTTGCAGCCAATCACAGGCCAGCTACACTCGCAGGAGCTGACATGCATGTGTGCGGTTCATATACACGAAAATATGCACCGATCATTCTCCGATGTGACGCTGTGTGCGTAAAATTATGAATGGGTTTTAGGCCACTCGAATGCTAGCCTAAGCAAGCCTGTAAATATAAGATTCGTACGCGAAAAATTGCTCTAAGTATTTTAACAGGAGTTTGAACTTTTTTATTATTATTTTGTACATGGTGTTATTTTATTACATGGTTAATTAGTTATAAGAAATGCTCAGTTGGTAAGGTAGGCTAAGCCTAAGAGCCTTAATAGAGCGCACGCCACTGACTGATCTCTTTGTGGTTATTTACCTACTGAAAAACACAAAAAAGTAGGGCGTTAATTCGCGCCCATTCGTTCCCGTGTTGATATTCCTCAACGTAGGACTGTGGGCAACAGGTTGATTAGAAACTGACATTCATTAACGAAGGTTTGTTCTCTGCTTGCAAGGCTGATTCCTGAACAACAGCCATACGTGATACGTGGCTGAATAACATTCTGAGCCATACGTGATACGTGGCTGAATAACATTCTGAGCCATACGTGATACGTGGCTGAATAACATTCTGAGCCATACGTGATACGTGGCTGAATAACATTCTGAGCCATACGTGATACGTGACTGAATAACATTCTGGCAAAGATCAGTCTTCGTGATAAAGGGCTGTTGTTTCAGAATCTAGGTATATATTAATCCTTACCAGCTTTCCTACTTCAATAAATTCTTAAAATAAAATAACAACTCTGAGAAGAAAGTAGCGAGCAACGAGACTGAAATATACTTTCGCAGAAACCTTAGAACAAACGTTTATAACAGGATAGTTCAAAAAATAATACTTCGTTAAGTAAAGAAAGATTTTCAGTATAAAACTATAATAAAATAACAAAATATCTGTAATCTGCGAAAAGTTAAGTTTAGGTAAATTTTAAAGCAGGTTCACCAAAACTTGCCAGGTATTATAACTTTGCCCGAACAGGTAATCGAACCAAGACGTTAATAATTTGACTCTTGAAGAAATCAATCGGTTTTCAGTTTTCTGATTGCCCTAAATCGACTGGTTTTAATGTAATCGTCGACGCTGCACTGTTTTCAACCAACTGAAATAAAGTAACTGGGTGACTGTAATAAAACAAATTATATAACCGACTTTCAAAAGTAATCTTTTGAGGGTTATTTGGAAGTCGATCAATGTCGGTTTTGAGAATGAAAGGAAGAGTCTCGTAATACTCTATCTTTTTCTGTACCATTCCTACACAATCTATGTATCGTATGATTACAGAAATCTTCATTAGTTTTCAGTAATCTGATATTGCAAACATTCTATTTTCAGTCCAAGGATACATTTCTTAGTATCCTGCGACATACACCCACACTTGTTTTCCTGCAAACGATCAATGCCGTATTTAAGAGCGTAAATAAGTCATTATGAAATGTTCGACGCACGGCATTCTATCGCGGATCTAGGAACTAATAAGTTCTTAGAAAAATATTAGACCCCGTCACTGATATTTTCTTCATTAACCTAGTGAGTTTTCTCTTAGTTTTTTTAGTTTTAAATAACACGTTTAGAACTAATTAACGTTCTTTTAAAATCAAACTAGTGTGCGTTCATGAAAATTCGGGAATCTTTCTCAGCCTTTCAAAATTCAAACCATTTTTTTTATTTTAATCAATAAATCTATCTCAATATAAAAGTGCTTGTGCGTAAATCTACGTACACGTACTTTTATTGATAACAAGTATACTATTATTATCAAGCACCTTAATTAAATAAATCTTGGATATCGTTATCAGAGAAAAAATGTGGTGCACAATGTCAACACTAATCGCAATCAATCGCGCGTAGTATTACAGTAGGGACAGTTATTATCAACTGTTTATAATAAAATAAACGGTGTCTAATTAATTTAGGGAGTGCGACAATGTGCGGGATCATTGGGAGCTCGGTCGTGGTGGCCATCGGCGCTGTGCTGCTGGTCGGCAGCTCTCTGATTGGCTACTTGTGGGTCCCCGAGATCGTCAAGAATACCATCGTTGGTGTAAGTATTGCCTAAACTTTTGTCCTATGAAACCGCCGAGTAAATGTGTGTGTAAAATAGAAAAAAATCCACGCTGAAATAGAAAAAAATCTATTTTTCTATATAGAAGTAAATTACGCAGATTTTTTTATTCTGTTCGCCACTGTTGACACAATTTTTCGTCATGTTTATTAGTCGCTTTATTTTATATCCCATCGCTAACCATAATTATCCTACGTTGCGTGACTTTGCTTGATTTTTCTTTCAATTTAATTTAATTTGTAGTTCAAAATCTATTTAATTTACAACAGTTATTATATTACAAATTCCACAATTTACTACTATTTGGGGTGTTTTGGGGTGCAGCTAAAGTATTCAGTGATTTGATTTTAAAACGCGGTAACGTTCAAGAGTGTAATGGAAAGGTTTCATCTAATGTTACTCGCACCACGCTACTGCGAAAACAATGTTCCACGGGTTTTAGTCTAGTGGGTTTTTCTATCAGAAATTTCTCAGTAACAGCCACGGAGTCTGAATATGTGCCCGGTTGATGGCAATAGACGCGTCCCCTTATACATGGAAATTAAACGTAACTTACGATATGTAGGTTTATTAACAGATGCACCTCTGCCTAACGCTTCGGGAATTACAGGCGTGATGATATGTTTGTACAATCTATCTATTTAGATAAAGAAGAGAGAAGTCCTGACTGACTGACTCATCAACGCCCAGCCCAAACCCTTGGACCTAGAAAGCTGAAATTTTGCACAGAGGTTCCCTTTATAATGTAGACAAGGAATAAGGAAGGATTTTTCGAAATTCAACCCCTAAGGGATTTAAATATAGGATGAAAGTTTGTATGGAAAATCGTCATTTTCACGCGGGCGAAGCCGCTGGCAAAAGCTAGTAATTTATAATTTAAAAATATTTCGATTAGAATATCTAACGTCGAGTCGATTGATAGTGATCAAATTTCCCCAAAAGGCTTGTGTTTATACAAACTAATAATAACGTGATACTTGATACCAAAAATAATTTTCGCGTAGGGCTACACAGTTTGATGTACGGAATGGTTATTGGTTGGCGGCTTCGTGATTAGGCTAACTTAGCACAATTAGGAAGATTAGCCCGAAGCAATGTGGCCGGTACCTACATCATGCCATACTGATTTTGAATACTCGCATCTGATGATCAAAAGCATTTAGGTCGTCGTAGGCATTACTAATGGACGAATGATTCTATTGATTGCTTTACGCATCGGTCTTCAGACTTGCATTAATGAGATGTAATATGTACCTACCTACATCATCATTATACTGATGGTGAATTGGCGCATTTGATGATCAATAGCATATAAGTAATTCTAATGGATTGCTGTTCTCTATTCAGGGGTTCGACTGTCTTCAATAAACAGAGCAGTGTGTAAACCATGTCTATACAGGGTGGTGCCGACAATACGACAATAGCAGTATTTCGATGCCTTTTTATAGTTTATTGTTAGTTTAGTTTATTAAATAGTTTTTAATTAATGTATTCAATAGATAATAAATATTCCCCAAGCACTGGTAGTTCTAGTTCATAGGAACATTTTTAAACTATCAGATAAATCCTAACACCGAAATCGTTGTCGTACCGTCAGCACCAACAATTCAGGGAAGTGAATTTAAAAACCAACTCCTGTATTTATTTCGGGTTAACCCAAAGTGTTGGGCTGCAATTCCACTGACGTGGAGTGGAGCGGTGCGGAGCGGGGCTGAGCTGGGAAAAGAGGTAGGTGTTTTGTGTGTTGTAGGATTTCAAGCCATGTGATTGGTGAATCGCGGCACAGATCGTCTCAGCTCCGCAACCTTACTAGTGCTCGTAGGCTTAATGTGTTGTGTGTAGTTTATTTAAGCTGGGTTCCGTTTTTTTTTTTTTTTTTTTTTAATCATTTATTTAAAGATAATGTAGTACAGAGGTGGAACTTAACTTAATTTTAAACTCGCCAAACTATTACGTTTGATGGCGAGAGGCGCTCATTTTCGAAAACAATAAACCATCTTACTCACTATAATAACTACTAACAACTATTTAATTAACTAACTACAACATACTATTCTAGAATGTTAGTAACAATTTAACTTATAAACTATGTTAGTTCTAAATATTAACAGGTAATAGGTACTTAATTATAGTCACATGTATGTATATACCATAGTAACCAGCGCGAGTGTATGACCAGATGTATGAATGTGGACGAGTCAAAAGGAGTAGGTAGGTATGTAAGGATTGTAGCAGTTGGCGATAAGTGGTTTCTGTCTACCCCCCATGGGAAAAGGGCTTGAGTTTATGTTATATACAGTTTTATAGGTATAGGTTTAATCTTGTACAATTTAGTTCTGTATGCTATCTAGTATAAAGTTTTTTAATTTCGTCTTAAGTGACCCTTTACTAACTTTTACTTTATCTCTTAATAAATCTATTTTGTTAAACACTTTTGTTCTCTTACCATAATAGTTTGTTATCTGCGGCTGAATCAGTCTGTTTTAGACGTTCATCTGGATTTCCAGGAAACCTTGTGAGGTACAGTCTATGCCTAATATAACCTGACCCCTAGTATCAAGATGAAAAGGGCAAGTGGTGTGAAAATAGGGGTCAGGTTACGCTGGGTACAAAATAGACAAGGTATTGTGGAAATTCACATTGGAAGCATTGCAACTGAATACTTTAATAATAGTAGTGCAGCTGCTCTGCTCTCAAACAATAATATACGAATGGTTTCCATGAAATAACTCCTCTCTGGGAAATTGTAATCCTCCCCTTTGTTGTCCTTTATTATGATTTATATTATATCGAAATAGAATGTAGTTTATTTTAGTAGAATAATATAACATGGGAGTGGGCAGGCCACGTAGCACGGATGCACCCGGAGAGATGGGCAAAGATCGTCACTCACTGGACGCCTGAGGAAGGACAGCGCCGTCGAGGTCGACCGCGGCGAAGGTGGCGTGACGATCTGATCATGTTTGCGGGGCTAACATGGCCAGAGATCGCCCATGATAGAGACATGTGGAAAGAGAAAGGGGAGGCCTTTGCTCAGCAGTGGGACACAAAGTAGGCTAATAAAAAAAAAATAACATAACATCACGCCTGGTATCCCTAAAGGGTAACGGAGGCATACCTATTAGTAGAGCCATATTTCTCCAGAATGTTTAAGTCTCATGTAATAGAGGAATAGCTTATTGCCATCAACCGGGAACAAATTCCGTTTCCGTGGCTGCTACTGGGAAACTTCTTATGGAAAAACCCAATAACACTTTACTCGACCCGGGAATCGGACCCAGGACCTCTTGCTCAGCAGTCGCCCTTGTGACCTCTGATCTAGTGGCGTTAAACGAGGCAGCTAAACGGGTTTTAGTAGAATAGAACAATAATTATTTTAAAACTATAATAGCAATAAGTATTTAGTCGTCGCGGTGCTGTTATTATAGGCAAGCTGCTGTGAAATGCCATTCGGAATATTAATCAATAAAGGTCACCCGTCTTCCATACATTTGTTCATGTTCATCAGTTTTCGGACCAGCCAATAAAAATATGTAATAAGCCATGGTCTAGGGTAAGAGGGAATGGGGCGTTATCGCCTCTTTCTGCGAAGTAGTGTTGCTAGCGGCGAAGGAGATGGCGGAACGTGGGAGGGAGAGAACATCTCGCCCCAGCCACCGCGGGTGACGCTCTAGGCGTCGGGGGCCACGTGATGGCTTCCGGCCACCGTAGGCGCGAGCCTGTGGACAGTGAGTAATGGGTTAGCTCACCATCTGTCCGTCTTATGACGAAGGCAGGCGGGGCGTTCGTATTCCACGCGTGCCTCAAAGAGATGTCTGCAACATTGCAGGGGCCCGCAAAGGCCGACGCCTGTCGAGGCTGCTGCATGGTTGTTCGAAAGAGATACCGCGGCCTCGGAGACAAAGGGCTAAGAAGGAACATCGGTGGTTTTTATTCAGTAGAAGTCTGACTAAAAACCGTCCGAAAAAAAGGGTCTATCGTGACTAATATAATGATCTCCCCAATAAATATTATGGCACGCATACAAGATTTCAAAATAAATACAGTATCTATAAAATGAAATTTTCTCTCAGTGAAACAATCTACAGGTAATTTTCTCCACCCATGCAGGCACTGCCGGGGGTGGTGGGTGGTACGCCTCTCGCCTTGTAATACTCATATGGGCGAATGAAGTTTCTGCGAAGTAGATTATTGGAACCTCTCGCTACTTCGAGTATAATTTCCGTAGGACTTTGATTTCCTGAATTTCTACGAAATGAACGTGTCATAAACCTGGCGTGTGTGTGTTTGAAAACACAGTTCATAAGTACAGCTTAAATTGTATGACACCTGATTTTGAATTTCCCGGAGGTCAGAATCCCCACGTACGTACCTACTACCTACATTGGGACCGCGACGGCACAATTGGAAAGGCATGCAGGACGACGGCGACGTCTGCCAGGACCGCTAGTCTTTATAAATATAATTCTACTACACGTGTAGTACGGGTCTAGCCGTTTAGGAGGAATTCAGTTACAAACGTAACTGAACTCCTCCTAAACGGCTAGACCGATTTTGATGAAATTTTGTGTGTGTGTTCAGAAGTACCTATTCGAGAATGGTTTAGATTTACAATTGGACCTGGTAGGTGGCGCTGCTGTCCTGGCAGGACGACGTCTGCCAGGTCCGCTAGTTTTATATATTAGGTATAAATATTACGACACGAAAGAATAAAAGGTTATATAAAAATGATGGAGGATGATGATTATGATGATGATGGAACTCAATATGATATTGTTTTGTTGCAGGAGGTGGCATTGATAGACGATACCATACAAATGGATCGTTTCGAGGTCGTACCCTTTGCCATGAATTTCACCGTGAGGATCTTCAACATCACAAATCCTGACGCAGTACTGGCTGGTGGTGTGCCAGTTGTGAACGAAGCGGGGCCTTATATATATAAGTGAGTACATACATTCATATTTTTAAAGATAAACTAGCGGACGTCCCGCGGTTTCACCCGCGTAGTTCCCGTTCCCGTGGGAATACAGGGATTAAAAGTTTTGAAATCGGCGCAGTAGTTTTTGAGTTTATTTATTGCAAGCATACACACACACACGCACACAAAAATACAAATCTTTCCTCTTTATAATATTAGTGTAGATGTAGATAAGCCTCGCCACGGCACCGGTCTATGTGGTGGCACTTAGGGGAGGCCTATGTCTAGTAGTGGACATCTTTTTGCTGCCATGATGATGAGCAACCAAACCTTAGAGATTTTCAGATCTTGAGTCGAATTGTCTGCTAAGGAAAATAGTGTTATATAATATTTATTAAAAAAGGAAAGAAAGGTGTGTTCTTTAACTTTATTATGTTTTCAAAGGCTGCTGTGGCATTGTTTAAAGTCTCCAAAGAATATTGCGACCTTTGAAGTGTTTTGATGCAAAACGTTTTTGTCAGGTAACAAAGAAATTTGTCTTTCACTAAGGAGCTTTAAATATTTTATTTCATTTCATTAAAATGTATGAGGAATACGACCTGGTCACAGACGCAGTTACTATAATGAAAAGTCCATTTTACGTTTTTTAACGCAATTCATATTATGATCAGCTAAAGTGGCCATTTTAGATGACCTCAACCATATTTCTAAAGAAACTCGGAATAAGCTCCTTAAATACCTTCATAGTTGCTGAAAACAGTTTCAGGAAAACGATTGTGTGAAAACAATGAACTTACCTTGCAGGTCTGCATTGTGAAAGAAACAATTAATTAAGAAAAGGTATTTATTTATTAGTCTCACACAGAACTACATACGACATACTAGCTTGTGCCAGCGGCTTCGCACGGTACAATTCGAAAATTATCCCACGGGACGATAAAAACGGTATAAAAAATATCCTATGTGTTAATCCAGGTTATAAGCTATCTGATTACCAAATTTTATTCAAATCCGCACAGTAGTTTTTTGCGTGATAGAGTAACAAACATCCATACATACTTAATTACAAACTTTCGCCTTTATAATATTAGTGTGATAGCAGGATAGTAGGATTAAACTAAAATTGGTCCTGAACGAGTTCAAAAGGCCCGTATCTCAAAATGCAGCATCCATTTGTGCATTGTAACATTTAAGCCAAACCAGAGCGCTGGTATTCACTACTAAATTCGAGGGCTAAACAGGATCGAGAATTTAGGTTATTTCTTCTTGATTTTGTTTAATTTTCTCGTGGATTAATATTTTGCGTTTGTACAGTAAGTGTAACGATACATTACGTATGAGGAAAAAAACAAACTAAACGAGTAAATAGGCTTCTTCTGGGTAAGCTCGTTCCATCGTCGACATCATCTCTGCCCTTAGGGCAAGATTGAGGTCAAGAGCAAGCCCATATTAAATAAAAAAAAAAACTTGAATTCTCCAATGTCCCTTTTTTTTTAAATCATCAAATAACCCCTCGCGCTCTAGGCAAAGCGAAAGGGAGTGTCATACTTCTACTGACTAAAAACCAACCATGTTCCTTCTTGGCCCTTTATGTCGAGGCCTCGTTATCTTTTGAGCAACCCGCAGCCCCGACGGGCTCCCAATGTCCTTTTGTATGATATACTAAATTCATTCAATCGGTCTACGGAGAACTGTCACTTACACCCTGTACAGAAGTTCATGTCTGGATTAAATTCCACCAACGTTATCGTCACAAATAGAGGATCGGACTGGGTCAAAATAATATGATTCTGTTTAGTCCGTAAGTTAGATTATCGAAAAATATTGAATACGTGTTTTTTGTTTTATCAAATCAATAAAAAATGACGAAGATAAAACGCGTCAAAGATCTTGGAGTGGGGCTTGAAACGTCACTTGTGTCGTCAAAATGTACTATCATATGACGTCACACGAGTTTTCGAAGCACTGTATCGTCTTCATTTTAAGTTTACGTGAAAAAAGAAAAAATACGTGTCCAATAATTTTTGGAAATCTCGCTGACGGACTTATTAAATTAGTTTTTATTTGTCCGATCCCCTATTGCTGCATCTTAAAACACAAAATATATCACTATAGAAACCTTGTTCCATGTGTATATCGAAGGTTACAACTACTGGAAGGTTAGGTACTGAGAATTCACTTCTAAAAGATTTTAAAAGACGATCAAGTCTTGAAGGTTTCTATAGAAGTACGTCTGGTAAACAGCTTATATTATTTCAAAGGAAAATGCACCCTGATGGAAAGTGGAAAGGGTGCGGGTGCTGCTGAGTATTCATAAAGCAATTTTAATATTAGCAGAGGTTGTTTCTCAGAAAAACCTCGTTCGCAGAAAGTCACACTCGGGAGTTTAACAACACAAAGTTTATGCAAACCCCCTAAAAGTTTCGGAGAACTCTTTTAATTGGTAACATGCCTCTCCCGTATTCCTAGTACGAAACTACTGGAGTAAAAGGAACGAAAACAGAAAATACCTACTCATTTTGAACTAATGGAGTAACTCGCATATTTCTCGATTCAAAAATCATGTTTACGTGACAAGCTCAAGTAGGGGCTCGATCGTATCGGGCTGACATCTCATTGCTAGCCTCCATTGAATTTGGTTTGTCTTCATTTATACTACGTGTAAAAAAAATGTTTCCAATATTATTGGAAATCTATCTGCATGACGGACTGTTACTGTTAGCCTGTATCATACCACTGCTGGGTGGCCTCCCCATGACTTTCAAATGCCAATGTAGACTACTGTTCGTTGGTTCTGTCCAGCTCAGCCATCTCCTAAGAGGTCTACCGAATCGCTTTCTGGCTGTGTCAGAGATCCACGACGTGGTTATTTTGGCCTAAAGCTCGTTAGGCATACATACGGTATTGAGTAACGTCAGTGATTTGTGTTTTGGAGCGCAGTGTGGTGTTGCGTATACGGTCCATTAGTTTAACGCCTAGAATACTACGCTCCATTGCACACATTGGCAAACCTTGAGCTTGAACTTTTGAATGTTTGAATCTGACGGACTAATTCGTTTTTTTTGTCAAGAAAAAAGCAGACAGCGCAAAATCGGTTATAACATATTTAGTACACTCACTAGCAATAGTATGTATACTCTTGGCAAGTTCAAACACGAATTTCTGGTGAAATAACGATGAAAACTTCGGGATATGACCTACTTTATGATAGGATTGGTTCCAACATTATTATATTAGTTTCGCTATGTTAAAATCAATAAAGGAGGCGAAAATTACTTCTAGAACTAAACGTTGGAAAGTGTATACATATTGGTAGACTCCTAGGCAAATAACTTGAAACAAAATGGCGTCGTTCTGCGCAGGTTCCGTGCTTGATTTGTATGGGACGTCTAAAAAACGACTACTGCGCATGTTCAACTCATATGCCGCGTGGTATACCTACTCATCATTTTGACAGCCCAACTTCAACTTTATTGCGATGTTAATAAAGATGAGATCTTGACAGGCATAATCACAAGTGCGTCCGTACTTTTCTCACAGACACAGCCTTAGTTTAGTTTAACTGGGCTTTTATCCGCACTTAGCCTCTTGATTGGGCCATTGTGCGTGATCTTTATGGAATACCTACTCCAACCAACATACGTCGTCCCAGAATTGTAGCAGCCTTCCCAGACTACTGCAGGCTCCCGGGAGAGTTAATGGGGATCATTGAGTTTGTACAGACACAGCCTTATATCATTGTTTGTTTACAGGCTCTTTCAATCCCGCGAAGTTCTGGAAACGAATGGTGACCTCATCAAGTACAGGCGTCATGAACTGTTCTTGTTCGATCGCGAGAGCTCTTACCCGAACACCGAAGAAGATTTGGTGACAATCATCAACGTTCCGTACCACGTAAGTTTTTTGATTTTTATTACTACATTTTTCAACAATTTGCAGCTTATTTTTTTCATGCTTTGTATCCATTGTACACATTGTCAGAATATCAGGAGACCTGCAGGAGACAGATATTGGTATATATGTTGCAGGCAAAACTCTTAATCTGTCAAAATTACTTTTGACTGGTTTCAGTCAAAACCCTTATTGCGTTAAAACGCGTTTATTCTAATGAAATAAATGTTAGCTATCGTACAAGATTATCCAAAGGGTCAAAAAAAAACATATTAAACCTAATAAGTTTCCTAACGACATTTAGGTTATTTAGTTTAGTAGAGAAATAAAACAGAAACCACCTAATAATAGTTTTGACCGGTTAAAAGTAGTTTTGACTAGTCAAAAGTAGTTTTAACTGATTATGAGTTTTGCCAGCAACATAATTATAATAAATACCAAAACATCGCCTGTAGTCCCGGAATGGTAAGAGGTAACACTTGCCCGACCAGGGATTCAAAACAAATATATTTTGTGAAATTGGGTAGTTAATATCATCTTACCATTTACCAATAAGTAATTATTTCTTCTTTCACCTGTGGGAAACCAATAAATCATTTTTCTTTCTTCTTTCTTTCTTTCTTTCAACTTATCTAAAATAAATCTCTAAGAATAAAATTCAAAATAATTTTAGATTTTCAATCCAACTCGGCGACTAAGTAAAACGAATTTGGGTTTAAAAAAATATTCGACTGGGTATCATTTTTATCAATGGGTTGGCAGCTAATAAGTAAAAGTTAGCATACGAATAAAACAGTTATTGGTTCCGTCTTAATTTAAACTGGCATCAAGCTTTTCTTTTGGCTACTAAGTATGTCTCTAAGCAGAAACTTGATGATTATATAAATCTTATGACACTGTGTTTGTGGTCGTTCTGCTCCGAAGCCGCTTCACCGATGTTTTGTATATATTTGGTAGGTATACATCGTACTAAAGGATTGTTTTTTAGGCAGTTTGTAAGACAGTGTAAATTGGGATAAATTGTAACGCATTAGGGTACAGGTGAATTATAAAACTTGATTTTTAGTTGCTGTAAAATCAATTAATATTTCTCACAGATTGCTATTACCCTCATTTTTGATTGGCGATCGCTGTACGGTCGATACAAAAAGCATAGAGAACGCAAGACGAAAGTCTATGACCAGTGTGTGTTGCCAGTGATTACATACGGGACCGAAACGTGGTAGCTCAAAATGGGCCTCATCAGAAGGCTTAAAGACACCCAAAGAGCAATGCAGAGGGCTATGCTCGGAGTTTCCTTGCGTGATCGAATCAGAAATGAGGACATCCGCATGAGAACCAAGTTTACCGACATAGCCCGAAGAATTGCCAAACTTAAGTGGCAGTGGGCAGGGCACATTGCTCGCACGGATGGCCGATGGGGCCGGAAAGTTATGGAGTGACGAACGCGAACGCGAAGACGTTGCGTGGGAAGGCCTCCCACTAGGTGGACTGATGACCTGGTGAAGGTTGTGGGGAGCCGCTGGATGCGAGACGCACGGGACCGGTCAATGTCGACACTTAGGGGAGGCCTATGTCCAGCAGTGGACGTCTTTCGGCTGAAATGATGATGATGATGCTATTGCCCTACAAAGTCTATGGGTTAGTCGCGTTTTGACAGTTCATAAAAAATACATAATAATATATATTAATCGATTAGCGGTGTCAACCACTACCCTCGTCCGTTTGGGCCAAATAAATTTAAAGAAAAATTTGCCATCGGCCCGCTCAGAAGAATTCGGAATTTTGTCTGTAGGAAAGTGGAAATTGAATTGAAATATCAAGATGGAGCCCTTCCGACTAAAACTACTCACGAGTCTATGTGACGCCGATTCTTATTTCCTTTCTGTGATGCATTTTTTGGAGTAGGCAAAATGTGTTTAGGTAACGTATTTTCTTTTCTGCAGAAGGCTTACAAATATTTACAAACGCAGTCAAAGTAAAAATCTCGTTTATTTTCTGCAAAACGATATTTTTAAAAGTTTAAGTTTAATTTCTATTGTTATTGGTATTTTTTATGTTCAACTTATGGCATCTAATTCTCTTATTACAAATCATGGTTTGCATAATGAGACCTTTTCCTTGCCGTGTTGGGTCGGCTTTCAGTCTTGACGGATGCAGCTGAATTGCATTGTGCAGTTGCTCAATGTAAAATACTGGTATTCAGATGCATCCGCCTATCTGGCATCCGCAACCCAGTTAGTACTGTGCAATACAGTACCTATTAAAAGGAATACCTACTCGTATTAATAGGTGACGACACGGTTGGCGCAGTGGCTAAGCGATTAGACTGCTGCGCTACGTGTCGCGGGTTCGATCCCCGCACGGAACAAGTATTTGTATGGCCTACAGATAGTTGTTTCAGGTCTGGACGTGTTTGTGTATGTGAGTTTTAATGTTTGTAAACGCACCCACGATACAGGAGAAATTCTTAGTGTGGGGCTAAGTTTAAAAAAAAATACACTGGCAGAATAGACGATATCGGGTTTAATAGCCATTAAACAATTTTTTTTAATTTTTGATTTTTGGCTCTTGACTTCAATCTTGCCCTAAGGGCAGAGATGAGGTCAACGATGGAACGAGTTATGTGTTACGAGTCGAGTATGGAAATATTGCGAAATTCTGTGAATGTGCTTTAAGCCGTTTATTTTGGAGTTCACAACTCCAAAATAAACGGCATAAAGCAGAAAAAACCTTTCAAAACTATTTGTACTCGCTGAAGCCAAACAAGCAATCTCTTATTTAGCGAAAAAACGTAAACGGTAAATGTCACTTAGACTATCTAACTGGTTTATAATTTATATGGCGCAGCGGAGCAATCTCGAGTTCTCGACAGCGGGAAATTTCAACTTTCAAAGTAAAATGTAGAAGTTATTATGATTAGTTGAAATTTCCCGCTGTCGAGATTGCCCCGCTGCACCTTAATAAAACTTTATTTAATAAAAACCACCCCGTTGGGGCTGCGGGTTGTTTGAAAGAGACACTACGGCCTCGGCACAAAGGCTTAGAAGGAACTTGGGTGGTTTTTAGTCAGTAGAAGTCTGATACTCCAGGAGTCATTTGATGATTTCCCACCCAACAAAAAATAAAAAGAGACAAAAACCAAGATTGAGAAATTCTTGAAAAAAATATCGATTTTTCAATTCTTATTCAAAACTACACATTTAAAGAAACACTTTTAAAAGGTTTTAATCAACTAATGAATCGAAAACGTTTTAAGAAAATTAAATTAAATATCAATAAAAGTACAATATGAAAGAAGAGAATTCCTATAGAGTGACACTACTAGTGGCTAAATAGTTATTCAATACGAATTCAGTGAAACATTGGATTTAACAGGCTTTAGGCATACTTTGATGCAGAAGAAACACTGCAATTGGCAATTAGTACGTCCACCTTAAATGTCAGCTAATTTTTTTGTGAACGTCCTTTATTTTTGTCCGACTGCGGCGAAGCCCAAAAGGAGAGTTATTATGCTAGCAATAAACCTTGAAGCTGCGAATGCCAATTAAATATTAAATAGACACCGGGTGCAAGCACATTACTCTTACTTTTAATTCACACCCATGTGAGCGTTTTGGTGTTGAGTTGTTTAGTTCCTGTAATGAGCAAAACTGGTTATGTGCGGATATAGAGAGACTCGGACTGAATTCTGATACTTATACATATGTTAGTGACGCTCATGATAATTGTCGTAGATGGCTTGACCACTGTGTGGTCACCAAGGCAGCTTGTCAAACTATTGTAGATGTTAAGATTGTGTATGATGTTTTCTGGTCAGACCACTTACCCGTACAGATGACCTGCAATTTGAAAGTATTGCAGCCTAAAATTGTAAGTACTAATGTCTTGTGTAACAGGGTTAAGTGGGGGTTTAGAGAAGCCAATCAGGTAAAAATGTACCACGATTTGTGTCATAATAAGATGAGAGAAGTTGACTTTCCTGTTGTATTTCATGAATGCTGTGATAATATGTGCTACAACCAGGAGCATAGGCTGCATATAGATAGCTTGTATAACACTGTTATTAAGATTTTAAGCGAGTCAGCAGCAGTGACTTGTTTGCGAGGTAAATTGAAGCGGAGGTACGTCACGGGTTGGAACAAGCATGTGAAAGAGGCTCATGCGGAGGCTCGACTTAGGTTTGAGTTATGGATGCAATATGGCAAACCAGGTGTGGGACCCATTTATAGTCAGATGCGTGACTCGCGAAAGGCTTTTAAAGCTAAGCTGAAGTGGTGTCAGAATAACCAACATCAAATTAAAATGGATATTATTGCTTCTCACCACTCGGTGAGAAACTTTGGAAGTTTTTGGCGAGAATCGAAAAAGTTAAATCCTGAGTCGAGTCTCCCCTCGAGTGTTGAAGGCATAAGTGAGCCAGTTGATATAGCGAACTTGTTTCGGCAGCGTTTTAGGATTGATTCCCCTCTAGGACCAGCCGACCAAACACCGAATGTAAGCTGTGATGGTCTAAGTGTGCGTTTCACTGCCCGTGACGTGTCTTCCGTCATCAAAACCATGTCTAGGGGTAAGTCGCCTGGTCACGATAGCTTAAGTATAGAGCATTTCCAGAACGCAGGTGTTCACCTCCCAAGGGTCCTTGCCTTACTGTTCAACTTATGTGTAAGTCATTCTTATTTGCCGGCTGATCTAGTGAACACTGTTGTAGTGCCCGTTCCTAAGAATAAGACTGGTGATTTGTCGGATATAAGTAACTACAGGCCGATTTCCTTAGCAACAGTTACGGCAAAAATTTTGGATAGTTTACTGGGCCGTTATTTAGGTAAACAATTAAAAATTAATGACAGACAGTTTGGTTTTAGGAATGGTTTATCAACCGAAACTGCGATTATGACCCTAAAGAGTACAGTGCAATATTACACTGAGAGGAGGACACCTGTGTATGCATGCTTCCTGGATTTATCCAGTGCTTTCGACCTTGTCTCTTATGACATCCTATGGAAGAAGTTGTCGAGTGAAGCTAACCTGCCGCCTGAAATAATTAATATGTTTAAATTCTGGTACGGTAATCAACATAACACCGTGAGGTGGGCAGGCGCATACTCAGATGTGTACAGGTTGGAGTGCGGGGTGAGGCAGGGGGGGCTAACATCGCCCAAGTTATTTAATCTTTATGTAAATAAGTTGATCGAGGAACTCAGCAGCACTGGCATCGGATGTTCGATTGATGGTGTGTCTTTTAATAATATCAGCTATGCGGACGATATGGTGCTGCTGAGTCCTTCGATTAGTGCTCTCAGGAAGTTGCTAAAGATATGTGAGTGCTATACTGGGGCCCAAGGACTAAGGTACAATGCCAAGAAAAGCGAACTGTTAGTTTTCATGGCACAGAACAAGACGTATGAAGTGGTACCTCCAGTCTCGCTAGGTGGTGTCACGCTAAACAGAGTCAAGCAGTTTAAGTACCTTAGTCATTGGGTCACTGAGGATGGCACAGATAACTGTGATATGGAGAGGGAGCGCAGGGCATTGGCTGTACGATGCAACATGCTGGCCCGCAGATTTGCAAAGTGTGACAGTAATGTCAAGTTGACCTTGTTTAGGGCATATTGCCAGGCTTTTTATACCTGCAGTCTGTGGACCAGATACACGCAGAAAGCGTTTAATGCCTTGCGTGTCCAGTACAACAATGCTTTTAGGATATTGCTTTCGCTGCCTCGTTTCTGTAGTGCTTCTGGGATGTTCGCGGCAGCGCGCACGGATGACTTCTTTGCGATCATTCGTAAAAGATCCGCGTCGCTGCTGCGTCGGATGCGGGGTAGCGACAGCAGTCTTCTGGGCATTGTTGTCAGTAAGACTGAAGGCCAACTGATGGCGCACCTGTCCGCAGTGCATGTACTGTCGCCAGGTATCGCCAGTAGGTGGCGGAATTAAGTGTTATATGTTTGTCGTTGTTATTTATTGTGCTTTCGTGAATTTTACTAACATAGGTTAAGGAATACCCGTAGTACGTACTAGTACGTGCCCGTTTTGTACCTTTGATTGGTGGCTTGCAAGAGCCCCATGAATTCGTAAAAAATCATCGTCATGTAACGTGTGTTACTTTTCATTGGATACAATTAAATCAATTAATTAATTACTTGAAGACTCAGGCTGGCGCATTATTCGCCAATTAAGCGCTCTGCGAATTGCAATTACCATCTACCTATTATGTTCATTTGGTTCCTGATGCGTGGAATACCAGCAGAATTACAGGGTATATGTACGGCATGAATCCCACATTAATTAAATGCCGAAACGGTTAATTATTATCAATCGCAACCCTGAACATGTCTTGTTTATTATTATGAATGCCTTTCTGACAAATGTTGTACAGTCTGCACAGCTAATAAGTATACATCACGCACACTAGCTAATGAGTTTACACTTTACATGTGTGAAATAGTTATGCCACACAAACACTGAGTAAAGCAAGCGAGCTCTGTCTTTATTAGTGTGCGTGCAGCACATCAACAATACCATATACCAATATATAGTAATCATTCATTTGTCACTGAATCAGATATAATATTTCGCTAATGCAACTACTAGCAATCTTGGCACAATAGTTAACACCTTTGGTTAACGAACGAGGAGTCGTAAGATCAAACCACGGGTGCTGCTTTTCTTTTTGTAAATCATTATTTTGTTAAAACATTATTTAAAGTAGAATCTTTAACGATTCAATCCCGTTCATGGATGAGTTATGAAGTTTGCAACGTTTGAGAACTACGACACTCAGTCCATTTTATTTCGGCTGCTTATAAACTAACTACCGACAATTTAAAAATAAAATTGTTTTCAAACACCTTCATTTATAAAAAGTTGCAGTCTTAGTGGTCAATCTACGATTATTTGCATTACTTAGTTTATTGATAACACAGAATTACTCTAAATATATTCGTTTGTAATTTATTTCTGTGAATCCAAACATGCATCATTAAACAACGTTAAAAAGGCAGAAATCGTTCTTTTGCATGAGCAAACCTTATTTATTAGTGAAATTGCAAGGCGCTTAATGATATCGGTAAGTAACAGATACTATAACTTTTATGTTTACGTAGGAATTAATAAAATTAACGTAACTTTAGTGCATTAACATTGTTATAATAGCCCATTTTTGTTTGCTAATGTATATTTAAACCATATCTAAAAGTATTTTAACTTGTAGTGTATCTATGCATATGATTATTGAAAATAAATAATATTAATTTGGTGTATATAGAAGTGTGTATGTATTATAGTTTATATATGGTATATATAGTTACATATAAACCAAATTAATATTATTTCATCATTTAATAGATAGGTATACATTAAGTTAACTAAAGTGCATTAGCCATTGTTATAATAGCCCATTTTGTTTGCTAATAGAGGTATAATATATAGTATAAGGTATATAATAGGTATAAATTTAAAAGTATTTTATATAATTATTGTATATAAATAACATTAATTATATATACCTATATGAAAGCATAATTTTATTTTTAAGTATACATAAATATTACTATTTACTATAAAATAACTATTATCACAAGTATTTTAGTAGAAGTAGGTATTTTAAATACCGTTTTGTTTTATATTCACAGAGATGAACCGAGCAATTATGGGTCCACCGATATGCGGATTCTGGAGACGTGGAAAATCTTCGACGTGGGCCAAAATCAAAAACGAATTCATCAGCTCGACACCATGACATCGTGGCAAAGCACAAAGCTAGTTCATTCAGATTGCCAACACGCGTCACAGCTACAGCACACAATGTGTGCTTACAAACGGTGAGAAATCACCTGCGTTCTGCTGGTTTACGCTGCAGCAAGCCAGCGCGAAAGATTTTACTGTCCACTGCGCATCGACGACGCCGACTACAGTTCGCTAGGTCATAATTATTTTAATTTTGATTGGAAGAACAATGTGGTGATTTGTGGCGACGAAAAAACTTTTATATTGAATAAGGATGGGCGTGAAATATTATGGAGAAAAGGTGGTGAAAGATAATTGTAATGAATGTATTAACTAAATTAGTAGAATTTATTTTAAATATTAAACGATGGTGAACCTTATCGTTATATACATAATGTTCATGTTTGTGTGAACAAATGTAAAACTTAGCATTATTTTTATTTGTTATATTATTATAAACAACTTGCTGTATTCCTCTGTTTTAAACAACAATTCGTATTGTTAAAAGTCTGGTGAAGTGATGCTATTGTTATGCAGATAGAAGTTGCCATAATTTCTTACTATCTAACATGTTGATTCACTTCCCAGCTAATTTTACTTTCGATTCAATTTAGATACCACCCTACTTCAAAAATTATTTACATCCATCCATACGCAACAAATGAATTGTCTAACTAATAAATAAAAATAAAACAAATTATTTTATTGTTTTTATTTAATTACCTTTCTACTTCTTGTTTAAGTGATTTTATTGGTCACAAACTTAATTTTATAAAAAAAAAAGTAAAAAAAGGTAAAAAACAGTAAAACTGAATTCCTCGGTGGGGATCGAACTCACGACACCGAGCGTAGACTAATAACTATGTCAAGCGCTTACACCACTCTGCCACGGAAGTTCTACTAGACTTATCTAAAATATTGGGTCATATTCCTTCACTGTGAGCCCGTTTCTTGATTTTTTACCCGTGTATGTTTAATACGTATACCCACACAATATTAATAAAAGTTACCGATGAGTGCGTGATGTAAAGTCGGCCTGCGGTAGGCCAGTTTTGACTTATACGCACATAACGCACACTATTAGAAACATAGTTCACTCGTTTTACTTAGTGTGTGTGCGTATACCTATGACTTCACTCACACATTGCAAAATGTATACTTATTAACTGGTTCAACTGTACATGTTTTGATCACAACGGCTAGTCTATACAAATTAATAATGTTCGACAAACAATTATTTACTTTTTGTTTTTTTTTTTTTTGTGTTGTCCACACGGACAACACAAAAAAAAAAACAATAAGTAAATAATTGTTGGTGAAGATGTGCGTTTACACAAACGCAAACATCTTGATGGAAACTCATCCGGTTTCATCGTTTTCATCTTCAGTTTTCATCATCATCCACAGGCTGAATTTACCCTTTGCTGGGTATATACCTCTCTTTTCTTGTGCCTATGTGAATCTCTACGGTCCCGATGGCCACTAGGTCATCTGCCCATCTCACCACCGGCTGACCCACATTTTTTTGCCAGGTGTTGAACGCCATTTGGTGACAGTCTTAGTCTACCTGTCATCACTGCAACTTGCTAGGTGTCCTGCCCAACTCCATTCGAGTTCCATAAAACGATTTCCAATACCTTTGTTCGTCTTCGAATTTCAACATTCCTTTGGAACTAGATCTATCAATTTTATTTTATGCCGAGCATGAAACGCTCCATGGCTCTCTGTGCAACTCTCAGTCTGTACATAGCCTCCTGAATGAGCGTCCATGGTTCAGCGCCATAAGTCATTGTGGGTAGAACACACTGTTTATTATAGAGGCGGGATTTTAGACATATAGCTTCATTTAAAGTACTCGTAATTTGTTAACACCAATTTCATTGTGATGAGTAAGTAATTCGATCACCACCATAAGGTCTAACGACCAAGCCTAATTGTTCCATATGGTTATGGGTTGCTCCATACGGTATGCACAGAAAGAGCGCTTTTTGAGATAAGTCAAGCATAAAAGCGTCAACTTTCATCTGTTATCAAGGTATAGCTAAGCGAGCTCGCGGCTTAATATCGACAACACGATATTTGCGATTTTGCGGACAATCTTATTTTATATTTATTTTGTATCTGTTACTGTTTTTTGTTTTGTTTTTTTTTAGAAGAGAAATTACCATCTTTTGAGATATTTCCCGAACCAATGAACGACTAAATACGAAACACAAGCCTGCATTTTTTGTATTTCCTAACCAAATAATATGTCATTACCATGTGCGTTGCAGTTCAGATATACTTAGAAATATTGTTTGGGTTTGAGGCGGTATTGATCCGGTAGCGAGTAGTGCAACTAAGGTTTCTAGTTCCTATAGTTTTTAAGGTATTGGCCAAAAATTTGGAAATCAATAAGTACTACAACGCAACTAAATATTACAACACACAAGGATGATGGCTCCTCGAATTACTTACGAACATACTCAAAAACTCACGAACACCACTGACTTCTATTGGATCCATTTCGATCACAAGGTTTTTGTTTAAAAAAAATATTTTAGAAACTTCATATACAGCAGCACAAAGCTTCATAAGTCTCGTTTGTCAAAAACAAACAATGGGCCCGATCCGTGTAAAGTCAGCGGATGGCCAAGTCAAACGTCAGACGTCATTGTTGATCAGAGCGTTTGAGGCGTCACCGAGCAGTGTGTGTAGTGCACACATTGTATGGATTGTATGCAGAGTGTGCAGAGGCGTAACTACTACTAACTACTACTACGTGTCACCGGGATTCAGAGGCCACTGGGCTCCAGGGGCCACCGGACTCCAGGGGCCCACGGGCTCCTGGGGCCCCCGCGCTCTGGGGCCCCCGTGCTCCAGGGGCTCCGAACGTGTGTTAGGATAAATTCATAAAATGTTATACACATTCTCACTTAAACTCTTAGGCTGCATTTCCCAAATAAAAAATGTGCCCAACGTGCCTAAAGAAGTTTCACTTCAAAATTACGAAAGTCAAGAATGGAAAAATCTTGACCCTTCATTTGGGCCCCCCAACAAATTTTGATACTGGGCCCGTCTAAGGCACGCTGCGCCACTGAGTGTGTGCAATGTGTGCAATGTACGCCACGTCCCCGTTTGATCATTTAATCAAGACTATGGTTTAACAAAGCGGGTAGGTAAGATGATCTGATAATCTGGATATCTGCAACAATGCACACTTTGATGGTGAAACGTAATTATACTACGCTTCTACTGCATACACTTCTGTTGTTGTTCTAGGTGTGATAATAAAAGGTGTAAACGGACCTTTCACGAGACCTTCATCAAACTATGTTTCAGCTCTACGCAGAAATTATTGCTGGGAACCATTTTTTTCTTGGAGTGAAAAATCGCGTTTTTCGGTAGGACTTAATGTAACGCACTCAACACACATTGTGCTAATGGATGCATTGAAGGTGTTTAAAGTACAGTTTTAACATTAAAAACTTGTTTTTTTTTTAAATTGTAACGAGGCAATGCCGCCAGTCTTTTGGGCACATTACCGGCTGACAGCGTTGAGGAGCAGTATTTCGATGCCTTTTTAACCGACTTCAAAAAAGGAGGTTACTATGTTCGTGTGTATGTATTTTTTTTTTTTTTTTATGTATGTTACCTGATTTCTCCTCCATTTGTGGACCGATCACCAAAATTCTTTTTTTATTTGAAAGAGTATACTCCTGAGGTGGTCCCATTTTTGGTGAAGATCTGGTGCTGATCTTCGGAGATATACAATGGAACTCTTCAAAAATAGACGGCAAATCTGTCGTAATTGCTGGAATCGCTTGGATGTTTATTGAATATACATTATCATGACGTAACATCACGCCTGTATGCTCTGAGGGGGTATGCAGATGTGTACAATACACATTTTTTTTGTTGTTTTATGAATTTTCGTGCTTTTTCTGGCGCTATTCAAGTATTCGCATCTAGCAGTCATCACTTGTATTCATGTTGATGAGCTGATAATGGAAGGTATACTACTCCTCAACGGTTAAGAGTTGAAAGTAAAAATAGGGAAATCTTGAAGGTTAAGGGTTAGGTTTCTTGGTTGAATGTTAAATGCATAGTAAATATTTGTATAGGATATAATATAGGTACTTATTACAACTAAAAATGAAAAAATAAAAAAAACTTTTTTGCAAAAAAAACAACCGACTTCAAAAACACCAAAAAGAGAAAAATAAACTTCAGAAGAAAAATCAGCTTCTGAAGTCGGTGGCAAAAAAATAAAATCAAACAAACAAATGTCACCGACTTCAGAAGCAGATTTTTCTTCTGAAGTTTATTTTTCTCTTTTTGGTGTTTTTTTATAGTTTATTGTTAGTTTAGTTTATTTTATAGTTTTTAATTAATTTAATATGTATTCCAATAAAACGATTATATCCTCTATTTTCTTTTGCACAAAATACAATTAAGTCCGTACCGATTATTGTAACTTCGACCATAAAAACCTTCGTAACCAGAAGGTACCAAGGTATAATCTAGAACAAAAAAAATGCAAATTAAATGTGCATGAATATCGTTGAAGGGAAGAACAAGTACCTTTCGGGTTCGTGAAGGGTACTTTAACACCCTTTATAAGTTAATTTATTCGGTCATCATTTTAAAGTAAAGGGATTGGACACAAAGCGACAGTTTGTCAGCAAAACCATGGACTTTTAAGCTATTGCATAGCTTCTATCGCGGGACTTTAGCGTGGAGAGCGAATCCAGAAACTCCGTAACGAAAATTTTCAAGTTTCAGGTTTCAGGTTACGGTTACGGAAAATAACAAGGTTGTCAACTGAGGTTGTCAAATTAAATAATTAATTATTTGCTGTTGATAAAAAATTTACCGATTAAAGCTTTACCGCGGCAGTCTCCGAGTGCCACATTTAGTTTTTTTTTTTTGGGACAAGCCCGCCACATTATTCCCAAACCACAGTAAGCTGCGTAGCTGCGTAGGCGCGCCGTAGCCGCAGCCGTGTAGCAGCATCGTTCTCGTAGCCACGTAGCAGCGTCGTAGCCGCAGCCGTGTAGCAGCGTCGTTCTCGTAGCCACGTAGTAGCGTCGTAGCCGCAACCGTGTAGCAGCGTCGTTCTCGTAGCCACGTTGCAGCGTCGTAGCCGCAGCCGTGTAGCAGCGTCGTTCTCGTAGCCACGTAGCAGCGTCGTAGCCGCAGCCGTGTAGCAGCGTCGTTCTCGTAGCCACGTAGTAGCGTCGTAGCCGCAACCGTGTAGCAGCGTCGTTCTCGTAGCCACGTAGCAGATCGTAGCCGCAGCCGTGTAGCAGCGTCGTTCTCGTAGCCACGTAGCAGCGTCGTAGTCGCAGTATTAATAACCAATACAAACCTCTCAGTTCATATTACTTCCTTGAATGCCTTTTTCATCATTTATTGATTTCGGTGCGTGCCCACCCTCGCTGCTGTTTTGTTGTTGTTATGATTGTATAATCTGTTTGAATTATGTCGTCGTTGATTTTGGTGCACGTTTAATCTCGAATGAGTTTATGTTTGCACCAACTTTATCATATAAATGTAATTGTAAAACTATTGAATAAATAAATAAATAAAGACATCAATTAATAATAACTAAATAAAATAATAAAAAAAACATCAAATAATAACTAAATTATAGTGCAAAAAACGTAAAAAAACGAATTTCGAAAGCTACCTCGAAAGATTCACCTTAATGAGCAGTGTCTAGCTATATTGTATGCATATACAGGTTCTCGAATTCGGTATGTAAAGTATTTTTTAGGTATTTTTTTTTTATTTTTATTTCGTAAAACAGTTAATTTTAAGCAACTAATTTTAAGCATTTTGTTTTCCCATTAACAGTTATTTTTTTATGATTTTTTAAAGTAATATTCGTGATGACGTCATTTCGTATCCTGAATAGCTTTATGTCTTTGCCACGTTTTCAGACATACAAAAAACACTTAGAACTTCAAACTTGACATTGCCAAGCCAACAGTTAACACTTGACAGATACCTTACCTACGATTTTTTATTTTGTTGTGAAATGTTAATGCTGTGATCGTGGCTGTGATTTCCTACGATTTTTAGCTTTAATTTCCAATAATTAGCCGTGCTGCGTATCCGTGCAATGAATCGGTCATCGATAACTACTGCTAAACGCTTCGTACCATCATGTAGAAACACTACAACAAATAGCCGACACAAATTGTTTGTAAATGTGAAAGAAACGCTAAAAAAGAAGTGGTGCGAGGAGGTAAATATGGAATACAAGCCTGGGCGTCGTCTTTTTTGTTGCGAAGATCATTTGAACGTAAATATTACAAAAAAAAGTACCTATGTAAAAACGAAGGCGAAAAGTAGGTAATAGAATCCTACCAAAAAATTCAGAGAACCATGTCGGGTGGTTAGGGCTCTCGAAATGAAAATTAAATCTCGTGAACTACTTTTGTAATAGAACAATTTCAGCTTTCAATTTACTTCAAGCCATGTTTAACATTCAATCTTTTTGCAGTTGGAAGAAGATCTAGAAAACTACCAATAATACAAATTAATGAAAGGAAGACCTGTACCTACTCATTCAGTAGTCAGCCACAAACATGTTGGATACCTAGATGCTGTAGTGTTAATTGCATGTGGTTTAATAATTTACAAAGTGAAATAATAAAGACTGATTAAATAACATTATCGTTTTATTTGTAATAAGCACTAAACAGTAAGTGCTTGGCCAGACTGGCAGCGCGGTGCGGGGAGCGGCGCGGGTGCGGGAACGCGCGCGATTTGCCTGTCCGCAGTGGACCGTTTGAAGTTTGCAGTCTGGCCAAGCACTAAATACTGTTGAATTTACAAGAAACGAGCAGTTAATAGACCTGTACAAATTACAATACCTTATTTTACACCTTATAATATATTCTCTTTATTTGTTTCACTTACATATTAGATTACATTTTTTAACATTTCTTTTCTCATTGGCCGTTACGACTATCGGCACAAAGCTAGCCGAGTTCACATACCACATATCGACAACCTCGTGTGCTAAGTCCAGACATTTTATTTGCTTCTCCTTCTCAGCTCTCACGAGGTTCTCGTTCTGTCATGAATAATAGTCCTGTCAGTCATGATAGACTGATCCCAGTACAACGTTACATGGTCTTTTTAGTACAAGTTAGTACAAGTTTTATGTCTTGGCAGTAATAATAATCTTTTTGTATATAAACATTTTCCAAAATATCAACGCTTTATCAATCAGGTCCCTATTGTATTGATGATGGTTCACTGCTCCTTTTTTCCAACCAAAATAAAAACACCAGTGTATGTTTGCATCCACCGGCAGAAGCAGCACAGCCATCACAAGTTGCTTGCAATATGACTTCATCCTTTTCGTTGAGAGTTACAGTTACCATGTACTGCTTATTTGACACTCGGTGTTCTGGAACTACTTTGGCCCTCACGATGCACTTGACTTGGTCTCTTTTGACTTCAACATAGCCAACAGCAGAGTCCACATAGGAAGCGCGAGACGACCTGGATTACCAAAAATATATTAGTTAAGCAGTAAAATTACTAATGTAAATGGGTGCAAGGTATTTATAAATATAGGTAGGTACAGCAGTAGTTACATTGTTACTTACATTAGAGCTTTAGTTCCTCGGATTTCAGCGATGTTATATTTATTATCATTTTTCATGAACTCCAGGATCATAACATTATCCAATTTGGGCAAGTTACTGGAGTCGCTGCGTACAAATTGATCCATATTTAACTAATCCAAACAATAGGCAGGCAGTTCCGTAAAGCGTGCAATGGTCGATCAATGGTGCAGTAAGTATCAAAGTCCAACGGGAAAGCAAGGTCTGTCGTGTACAAAGAATAAACGTAGAGAAAGAGAAATTAAGGCAGCGCGCGATCCGTCCATATCTAGCATCTAGTATTGACACTGACAATGACGGACTGACAACAACAGTTTTTTTTAATTTTTTCTTGAAAAGCACAGGAAGTAGTCTATTCAGGAAACTTTATGACGTCATTTAGAGGTCAAATGAAAGTCAAATCGTTACAAGTATTATTGTGAAAATAAACACAATATTGTGATATAGAGAGCTAAAAGTAGAAAAATAAGACATAAGAACTCAAAATCTCCAAATGGTTTTGGAATCAGCGTAGGTTAATTTTTACTTTACATACCGAATTGCCTTTTCATCAAAATAAAAGAGGTAACTATTCTAATTAAGATTAATCCTGCCCATACCCACCATTTGTGGCTAAAACATTTTGGCACATCATTTGTGGTTATAAGTTTTTTAGACATTATGTAAAATAAAAATAAAATAAATTTACTTATTTACCCATTTGCCATTTTATTATTGAAAAACGGGTAGGTTATTTTTTCAAAGGTAAATGGGTAAGTGTCAACCACCAGCCTGTCTCATTCCCACCCTATAACTGTGATTGCACAAACTCACGCAAACATTTATTATTTTGATTATTGCCGGCGCTGGGGTTATTCTGAAATGAAATACTGTTAAAAAATTAACAATTAATAAACTGCGATTTTAATTTATTGACTAGACACCGTAATTTAAAGTGATTATTTATGTGTCTTTTATGAAAATCTCCTGAATTTTAACAAGCACTTTTAACTGCATCTCATATAGTTATACAGCCTGAATTTTTATTCACCGTCCAAATTCTGACGAAAATCATTGAATAGTGTTTTTTCTTTTAGTATCACTCAATCCAAAAATATTGAGATATCACATCACAAAGTTTTCTATAAAAAGTTTAACAGCTGTAGTAACAGCGCGGCCCGGCCCGCACACCGCCGACATTCATTGATAACACAATAACAAAGTTGCAAATTTTCCCTACATACTTTCACGGGCTTAGGACCGTCAATTATCAAAAGGTTTGTGTTATGTTCACTATTATTAGAATGTAATTCTTAATTAATCAATAAACTAGATAAATAAGAACCAACTTTAGACCTCACTAAAACCGTGCCAGAACTTTTTGATATTAGGTGTATTTAAAAAAATTGAATCAACTTATGTACACATAATTAAAAATCTAATCAAAATCAACTAAGAACAACCACATTAACAGTACTTTTTGATATTAGGTGTATTTAAAAAAATTGAATCAACTTATGTACACATAATTAAAAATCTAATCAAAATCAACTAAGAACAACCACATTAACAGTACTTTAATAAATGTTCAAAATGCATACCGTTTCTCTCTAAACATAGTCTTGCACGTTTTTGCACATTATTTTTAATTTTGTTGAGCACTACAGTGTCACTTTTCACTTGGTCGAATGCACGTTTAATTTGCTCTTTTAATTGAGCTAGGCTTTGGGCTTCCTCCACAATCTCCACATACACTCTACTGCGAGTGCCTGCCACGTCCTTGTGTGTGTGTAGGAGCTATAAATTGGCCATGGTCTAATAGCCTCTGAGTAGCGGCTAAAATCGTTTGGCGATTAGGTATTGAAGGATTGATTATCTCTTGATTGCGAAGGCGAGGAATACCTACTGCTTCGTACAGTCTCTGGGCACCGTTCAAGCTTTCACCACTTAGTATTACGATCGCACCATTCATAATACTCGCGGTTGGAATACATTGTAATCACGATAGCGCGGGGCGCCGGCGCCGCCAGGCCGCCACCTGCGGGATGCGGGGAATACGGAAGTAAGCGCTTGCGTCCAGGGGCGTATTTACCCTAGGGCCATCCGGGCCATGGCCCGGGGCGCCAGAACGCCAGGGGCGGCGTAGCCGCCCAGCCACCTCTGGGTGATTGCATTTTCTTTTGGTTTTGACGCCATTCATTCCACTTTTACATCTCACCTTTTATAAATTTTCATAACAATCTCAATTCAAGTTAACAGAACAAAACCAGGTGGCAACGTCAGGTTGTGGTTATCAGATCAAATAATTACTATTGTCATCTGGACTATGTTGTAAAAATAAAGACAACCACACAAAGGCGTATTTTTCTCGCCGCCGCCCTGATGTGGTTTTTCGAACTAGCCTTACGTATATTCTAGACTAGTCTGCCGTATGCCGCCCCAAAAATCTAATGAACAAGCATCAAATGTCCTTCTAATCTGCCGCCCACCGCTTGCTATTCTCGGTTAAAAAAATTGAACCTATCTGGTATGCAAAAATTTTCTAGCTCGTTGCGCTCGCTCTTACCGCCGAGTTTTCTTCATTGTCCAATCCTTCAATGCATTAGTAGTAAAAGTCAGTCAAATATAATTTTTTGATGATAAAAAGAATAGAATTACTTTTCGAGGCAAAAATTTTCGAGCTCGCTCCGCTCGCTCCTACATAATTATAAAGAACATTGTCTATCTGTATGAGTTGTTCAAACAAAATGTAATTTAACCGATCTGTCAAATTGTTTGAGCTTGGAACGGCAACTACGGCACTATTAGCTACCTAGATCAGAAATCAAAAGCAAAAAAAAAAAACAGTTTTTTTTTATCGTTTGTTTCTTGAGTTCTAGGGCGGCGAAAGTTATTGGCCCAGGGCGCTAAATTTCAAAATACGCCCCTGCTTGCGTCGCGAAAGGGTGCGCGGGGCCGACATGGATAGATGTGTCGCGCGCGCAGGTGTAGCGGGGCGGAGGAAAGCGGGGTGCGCGCTACCCTTCATTGAATGTTTGCGCGGTAAGCGTAGTATTCTTAGTGACCACGGAGAGCGAATATTTTTTTCGGGAAAATGAAAATTTTACGTATCGATTCTTTTTCAAAAATGGTGTAAGTGAATGAATGAATGATACCTAATGCCTAGAAAAAATTTGGACGGTGACTAAAAATTCAGGCTGTATATTGGGGCAGACTTACGACAGCGGCGGCCCAGTGGTGACGGCCCCGACATACGAACAGTAAGTCGTGGGTTTGAACCCATGTAGGTACATTACTTTGTGTAATTTATTTCATCACCGCTGCGCAGCTCTCAAAACAGTGAAGGAAAACATCGTGAGGAAATCGGCATGTCTTAAGGTACAAGTTGGTAGCCGACTGCACGCAGCAGCAGCAGACGACATGTCGTCGTTTTATGTCGTCACGACACGTCGTTGTGTCATGTCGATAATCTAACAGATGGACTAATTAGATTTTTTCGGTGAAATATACCCTATTGTGTGGGTGCATTTTTGATTTTGTGGTTAACTTTCACAATGAGAGAGTGTGTTAAGTGTAATAAAATTGATAGGTAAGTCGAAGTGTTAGATACACGTGAGTGTGTTGCAGAGCGGGGTGGTGGGGGTGTTCGGTGGTGTTCGGGGTGTTTTGTGTTTGTGTGTGAGTGAACTGAATGAAGTGAGTGTGTGTTTGTTTGTGTTATGGATGTGGTGTGGGAGTGTGCGTAAAGTAGGTGAATGAAACAGACACAAGAGTAGATGTTTATTTGGTTAAGTTTAACGTGATTCCGGTTTATGACAGTCTTATTTTAGTACGTATTAAGTTAATGTACGTTTTCGGTTTAAACCTAGGGAGACCGAGAATCCTTAATTTTCTTATGAACTTTATAATAAATAGTTAGTTAAACTAAGTTTTCAAAGCACCAATTTTAAGTCATAAGTATAGTTGGTGTCTTAAAAACTTAGTTTTAAGTAGAATGCTGGTAGTAATGCTTACGATTTTAGGGATAGAAAGGACCCACACTGCGATGTGTATAAGAATTAACTACATAAGGCCACATCTAGAGGCTGCAACTAAGAAACTCCTAAAAACAAGAACATGTTGCCCGACCTGGGTATTGTACCTAAGACCCTCAGCAGTTACGCTTGCAGCCACTAGACCAACAAGGCAGACCACAACGAAATAAACTTTATTTATTTAATATCTCTACATGTTTTAGAAACGCTTTGAAACTTACCTTTCCTGCTAATCTATATCTATAAAAGCAAAAGGTCACTCACTCACTCATCACGAAATCTCAAAAACCGCTGGACGTATAAAGATGATTTTTGGCATAGAGGTAGTTTATAGTTAGTAGACCTAGACGTCCACTAAGAACGGATTTTGCGACAGGGCCGGATTAGGGTGGTCTAAGTGCCCTCGCAAGTTTGTATGAAAGTCCTTAATTTTTTGTGCTACAATCTTGTTTTTGGGCAGAGACGTAGATTATAGTATGAATTAATTTTGCAACAGAGTTGGATTAGGGTGATCTAAGAGCCCTCGCAAGTTTGTATGAAAGTCCTTCATTTTTTGTGCTACAATCTTGTTTTTGGGCAGAGACGTAGATTATAGTATGAATTAATTTTGCAACAGAGTTGGATTAGGGTGATCTAAGAGCCCTCGCAAGTTTGTATGAAAGTCCTTCATTTTTTGTGCTACAAACTTGATTTTAGACAGAGACGTAGTTTATTTATAGTCAGTAGACGTTTGCTATGAATTAATTTTGCGACAGGGCCGGATTAGGCTGGTCTATGAGCCCTCGCAAGTTTGTATGAAAGTCCTTCATTTTTTGTGCTACCATTTAGATTTTTGTCGGGGACGTAGTTTATGGTGAGTGGAAGTTTGCTAAGAACAGATTTTGCGCCAGGATCGGATTAGAGAGGTCTAAACCCAACAAGCAAATTAGTCATATAAGGTTGAGTTTATTCAGCTATTCGGTGTTATAAAAGTCGAGTAAGTGTGAATTATTCAGCACGTGTCGTATAAAAGCATCATATGTAGCATTTTAGTTATTCAGCATTTTGGTCATATAATGATGCTGAGTAAACGTTTACTCAGCATCCTTATATGACTAAAGTGTCATACAAGATTTTGCTGAATAAGTCGCTAGTATACGACGCTTATGTCGAGTAAAAGCATAATATATAGCTTTCTTGTGACAAGTCGAGTAAAAGCAACGTCGTTGCTTTTATACTGCTATTATGTTGTATAAGTTGTACATTTATACGACTATTACAAGCCTAAAATGTCGTATAATTTATTAAGAAGGTCTAAGGAACCCTAATATATAATAAGCGTGGTATCATGGCGGTTATACTGCTAATTTTCTGTATAAGAAGCTATTATACCGCATGTTAGCAGTAAAAATGGTGTACAAATGAATATTGATATAAAAATATTTGTTATATTATATTCATATTACTAAGAATTAAAGGGGGGCGTTAAATATTTATGATATAACCTAGTATATTTCATCAGAAAACTTACCTTCGCAATACTTAGCAAACCTATGCGTGAGTTTACGAACCTACATTTGGTGCAACCTACAAATTAACATGTCTGCTAAATAAATTGTACTTACCGATGTATTATAATTTTTTATAATTTTTAAAACACAACACGACGACGCACTTGATTAAATAAACATGACATATTAAAGTCATATAAGTTACAGTTATAGCGCAACTTAAGCTTGTAACAGTCACTCCGGCGACAATTACGTGACGATTTAGCTGAATAAGTTGCTTTTATACGATGTCTATGTGACTGAATTGCTGAATATAATGGGCCCAAATCGCGTTGTATAAACGTTTTCATTACGTTTATACGACTTCTATTAGGAGCCAAAATGCTGAATAATTTGCGTTGCCGCGACTACTACACGACATATTTTTGCTAGTTGGGAAGGCTCTCACAAGTTTGTCTGAAAGTCCTTTATGTTTTGTGCAATAATCTTGAATTTTGGAGGGGACGTAGTTTATGGTGAGTAGAAGTTTGCTAAGAACAGATTTTGCGACAGGGTCGGATTAGGGAGGTCTAAAGACTCTAGCGAGTTTGTATGTAAGTTTGATTTTTGTACTACCAGCCTGAAATTTAGCAAGTCTAGAGTTCATGAGTAGGAGATTTTAGCTAACAACATTAGCAGGGCTCCTGCAAGTATAACATGAAATCCTTGGCTTTTTGGAGCCAAAAATTGGTTGAGAGATAGAATATAGTTATATATAAGACATAATAAGTATGTGTGGGAACAAATTTTACGACAGGGCCACTTTAAGGGAATTAAATTGCTTCCATTGACATTTGGCATTCGATTTGGCATAGTACATCCAGAGGCAGTCCCACACATAGGTACATTACATACACGTCAAAATTTCCACGCGAGCGAAGTTGCGGGCAACAGCTAGTTCTATTGAATGAAGCATTGCGATATTTGTTTTGGTATATTGTGCGACTGAAATATTAATCGCAAATGTGTAATGGCTACATGGAAGCTCATTGAGTCAGATGTTCTCTGTTCAACAACTTCGCAGTATTTGCCGTCTACTCGTAATGTCTGTCAATTGTGCATTACTAAACTGCTTATTCCAGTAAACAATTGCGGTGTTTCACTTGATTGCAGCCACGGGAGTGTCTGTACAGTTACTAGGAATCGTATAATAATACGAGTATATTCAATTGACAAAGTTAAAACGTGCACTTCTCGTGCAATGACGACAAGGTTGGCGCAGTGGCTTCGATCCCCGCACGGAACAAATACATATTTGTATGATCTACAGATAGTTGTTTCGGGTCTGGGTATTTGTGTATGTGAGTTTAAATGTTTGTGAACGCACCCACGATACAGGAGAAATTCCTAGTGTGGGGCAACGTTTAAAAAAAAAATGATGATATGACCTACTTTATGCTAATATGGGTTGCAAAATATTAGTTAAATTACGTAACATGGAAATGAAATCAATATCTAATAGGAGACTACTACACGTTGATAAGTGAATACATTCATTAAAAAAAAAAATCGAGATTAGAGTTTAAGCAACTGCTAAAATGTATTCGTGCTATCGCGATATCGACTTAAATAAACAGTTTTGTAAATAAAATATGCAATCGATAAATAGTTTGTATTAATGTAAATACGCTAGGATTAAAAGACGTGTTAATTACACCGATGCCCTAGGCATACCTAATCGGATATAATAGATAACGGTGTCCTGTTTATAATATGAATGTTTAATTAGCGTGATATGTGGTTGAGTGTGAGGCACTGCAATGATAAGGGGATTATCGTAAAGACACTGTTGATTAGCTGTCTGATATCAGTGACGCTTGTTGATGAAGAAAGCTGTGACGTTTTTTTCGATTAATTTATTTAAATCGGACAACGATGCATAATTTTGTTCTTGGCTACGCTTTAAATATTGATGTAGAAACAAAAAATTAAATAGGTTTAATTAAATATTATTTATCAGTGTAATTTATATAATATTATAATTATTGATCTATACATTTTTTTTTAAATTTCAAAAAGTTTTTCTTAATTTTACTAATAAACTATAAAAGGGCACCAAAAAACTGCACCTCAACGCTGTCAGCTGGTAATGGGCCCAAGCGTCAAGCGGCATTACCACGTTATATGGCAACACTTGGCCAGAGGCAAAAATTTTCGGAATGTGTATCGCACACACAGTCCAAAGAAAGCGCTTAGTAATTAATCGGAGGATTATTTATTTATCAATCTAATGAATTATACCAAAACCACGCACGTGGCACTTATCATAATAAAGATTGTAGCGCTACCATAATTAAGAAAAAACATCTCGATTCCTATTTCAAGACTGAAACATCTAACTTCTTCTTCTTAACTGAGTTACTATGTAGTTTAACGCGTTAGGTAGCGTCTATCAGTTCCATGTCACATCTTTTTTTTTGTTTTTTGGTGTGTTTGAAATCATCAAATGACCCCTCCCGCTCTTGGGCAGAGCGAAAGGAAGTGTCAGACTTCTACTAACTAAAAACCACCCTGGTTCTTTCTTAGCCCTTCATGTCGAGGCCGTAGTATCTTTGTGACCAACCTGCTGCCCTCCATGTCACATCTCAAATATCGCACTACTGCCGGTCACATCTCAAATATCGCACTACTGCCGTTACTACTCGTATTCGCACAAATTAAAACATGTACCCATCCTCTTCACCATGTTGGGGTCAGTTTTTAGTCTAACCATGCAGAGTCTTCTAAACATCCGTATTTTATATAGAACGACTGCCTATATGACCACCACAACGTAGTAACTGGTAAGACCGGTTGTCAGACTTTCACAGAGTCTCTGTAATTACTGTAAAATATTTACAAATTAATGACAACCGGGGTCAACTTCTTGAAATGGTTTACGAGGCACGGCGGGGTCTCGATATGTAATGAGTGTGCAGTAATCCACGGACCCACCTCGCCAGGCGTAACCTAACAGACGCAAACCGACAGCGGGTTGGTCGTTTTATGCTATACTAGCTTTTGCCAGCGGCTTCGCCCGCGTGAAAATGTCGATTTTCCATACAAACTTTCATCCCCTATTTAAATCCCTTAGGGGTTGAATTTCGTAAAATCCTTTTATTCCTTGTCTACATTATAAAGGGAATCTCTGTGCAAAATTTCAACTTTCTAGGTCTAAGGGTTTGGTCTGGGCGTTGATGAGTCAGTCAGTCAATCAGTCAGTCAGGACTTCTCTTTTTATTTATATAGATAACACCCCTTGGTAAGACTGTTTGCCAGACCTTCAGGCCACTGATTGCCTGTTAAGATTGTCATAAATTTACAAATGACAGCCGGGAGCAACGGCTTAGCGTGCTATTTGATTTAAAGATTCCAATACCTCCTTCCTACTTCTGTTCTCCTGGTAGTTTGTGGGATGATCGTACGATTGTAAGTTACCGAAATAAAAAAAATATTATTTTTTCATTAACAACTGTTTTTCGATTGACTGTACTTGTACCCATTAAAAAAAGAAAGGGGATCAGAACGAAATGATAAATTACAGGGGATCAGAAAGGAATAAACAAAAGAAAAATATTGGCAGTGGATCGGTTTGGGGATCAGAACGGTTTTCGGGGCACGGTAGAAACTAGGTTTGTAACTTGTAACAGTCACTCATCCATAGACCAAAACAAAATACGAGTATAGTCACGAGCTCCTTGAATTTGCAACAACACACAGCGGTTGGCGTAGCGGCTCAAGCAATAGACTGCTGCGCTACGTGTCGCGGGTTCGATCCCCGCACTGAACAAAAATATTTGTATGGCCTACAGATGTAGTTCCGGGTCTGGGTATTTGTGTATGTGAGTTTAAATGTTCGTGAACGCACCCACAATACAGGAGAAATTCCTAGTGTGGGGGACCGTTATTAAAAAAAGAAGAAGAATAATAAAACTAATGGATATCAATTGACTAAAAATGGATGAAAAAACAAAGCGGGTAGCCGACTAATGGATCAACCATCCGTTCTATCTGCAAATAGTCTGTTACAGCTACAGATACCCGCGGGCTTATTTGCTCGAAATTTACACTCTAACAGAGATGTGCTAGTGCCTGAACTCACATGTACACTCAGTGGTGCATACGCGAAAGCAAATATAACCACTTTCATCCTGCTCGTGTATCCGGGTACCCGGCCACTCAATCATAGCGGGTTGTGTAATGGCTTTTATTTGAATCAATGCGAAAACACGCCACACTAATGGTATTTAATCCTCTTTAGGTGATGTCTAGTTATGAGGTTTTCCATGTGCTGGTATTCTGATAGGGCCCAATGGTTACGCCACGCTTACAGAAAAAAAAACAAAAAAGTTTACTAAATTTAAAGTAAAATATTTTTTTTAATCTCCTTTTCTTCCTGCAATCTGTCTTGTCGACATTAAACTGGATTTTATGTGTGTACAAACATGGCGTGCATGGTACAGTATCCAATGATATGTCCATCTAGTATGACTTTATATTTGTGTTAGAGAAGATCTTGAGGGGCACGTCTCTTTCTTTAGCCTTTTAAATGTGCGATTCGGTTGTTGTTCCATTAAACTTCTTGCCAATTGGTTTGGATGGTTTACAATTCTCTCGCAGTAGGGTATAGTGAAGAGTCCTTTATTTCATTTTTGACCGTCTTGACTTTTAGATCTCGGTGTAGGTGATTATTTGTAACATACCATGGTGCTCCAGTTATCATACGTATGGTTTTTGACTGGAAGCGTTGTAAAATCTCTATGTTTGATTCGGATGCAGTGCCCCATAGCTGCAAAGCATAAGTCCAGACAGGTTTGAGAATACACTTGTATAGAAGGAATTTATTTTCCAATGTAACTAGGGATTTTCTAGTCATGAGCCAATACAGCTTTCTTAGTTGTACGTCGAGCGCCTTTCTAAAAAAAAATAAATAAAAAATATATTGCTAGTTAAATTGCTAGGATTGTATTTGTATTCAATTAGGCGTTTCAACGAACATCGTTATTTGGTTTTGGATTTTGCTTAGTTAGACATCAGTCCGTTTACAAACTTTTGATAATGTTTTTGTTAAGCATGACATTAATAACATACCTAATTACATAGTTTCAACAATGTAATCTTAAGATAGAAAGAAAGAAAAAATTGTTTATTTGTCGCAGAAACATAACGAGCATACAAAGATTACAAAGAGACCTACGGAAAAAAAACAATATCATTATCTAACAACAACAATATATCACGCACAATGGTCCACTTTAAGGATTAAGTGCGGAAACCTAAAACCCATAAAGAAGAAGAAGAAGATCTAACGTCAACTAGCTACGCTGTGGGTGTCAGATAGGTACAACCTTTTTTTTTTGGTGGGTGGAAAATCATCAAATGACCCCCCCCGCTCTTGGGCAGAGCGAAGGGGAGTGTCAGACCTTCTTTGCCCTTGTGCCGAGGCCACGTCATCTCGTTCTATAATCCGCGGCCCCGGCGGGAGATAGGTACTACCTAACATAGTATTCAGATGTATTCGGTAAAATTCGGTGAAATCGACCCCAGTATAGTTCAGGAAAGGTTAAGTACAGTAACAGACTGTCTTCCAAAAATAGTAAAATTTGGGAAAACAGTTTGTGGATTTTTATTATTATCGAAGTAAATGCTGGATGATACTAATATAACCAATAACATAACATTTATTTATTTTCTGGCAACTTCGGCTCATATACAGTGCCTTACAGACTAACTTACTTATGATATAATAGAATTTGTTTTAGTAAATAGAACGTTAGACAATTTTTTGTTGCCTTTGTGCACTATGCCACTGTTGCACTTGTCCTTAGAAGCGACGGAACACCACTCCGTGCGGAAAAAAGTCCTCTTCCAAGACGAGGTAAGATAACACGTTGGTATTTGCACCACAAACGCCTCTAAGTGGCCGTTGCGGGCACGCAAGTGCACTCTCGCCACGTATTTGGTATAAATAACGCGTTAAATGTATCACAAACCGTCCTAAAAGCGTTTATCCGTGAAACGTGATCAACGTTACAAAAACTTGAAGCTGTTAGAACCACACTCCGGATTGTGGTTTGAACAGCTACAAGTCTTGGTTGGAAATTCATAAGACCTACAATGCAACGTGTGTCAATTGTTAACAGGTTGTTAGAACTTATTGTTTAAAACTTGCTGCATCTGAAGTACAAACTTGATAATATGATCTAAGTTCTAAACAATGTTGCCGTAACTATCTCTCAAATAAAACCAAATAGTTAGGGATGTGCGTGAAACCTGCTCATTACAATAAGCTTCAAGTTAGAATTAAATTACTTATTAGTCTATATACAAGGCTAATAGATTGCAATAAGATTAGGGTCCATAATTTTGATGAACACTCTATGACAAGGGGAAAAAATAACAATAAGCGAAGTTTAAACTGTGAACAACATCCCTCACTAGCCATTCTCGCATATCGCTGCATCACAAAATCACAACCTTAAGGTGAGTAGTTCATATTACTTCCTTGAGTGACTATAATTTGATGAAAAAGGCATTCATGGAAGTTATATAAACTGAGAGGGTTGTATTGGTGATTTTAATCATTATTATACAGTAAAGCCACACTTGTTATGGTCGCGAATACTGTTTTATTTGACATACAACCTGACACTGACCAGCAAATTGCTAAAAACGTAAGAAAATTCGAATGTCGCGGGCTGAGGTCGCGGGCTACCCTGGAGCATCATCCTTAATCGTATAAAGTTAAGTTCGAGGCTATGACCACGAAGTTCGTCGCGGTTTCACGATTCGACATTTGAACTTCTGTTATAGACTAAGTTTGAATTTTACCAAAAATAATGAACGCAATCAGCATAATCTTTAAAGCCGCGTTTTTATTATTATTATTATTATTCCATTGCATTGATGACTTTGACCGGCCTGTAATGCATTTTCTTTAATGATAGCGTAGGTAGTTAGTCAAATACTTAAATAACCACACATAGACTTAACTAAGAAAGCCGTGATTTACGCAATCAGTACATAGTAAATTTTTGACGGCACGGTTGGCGCAGTGGCTAAGCGATTGGACTGCTGCGCTGCGTGTCGCGGGTTCGATCCCCGCACGGAACAAATATTTGTATGGCCTGCAGATAGTTGTTTCGGGTCTGGGTATTTGTGTATGAGATTTATATGTTTGCGAGCGCACCCGCGATACAGGAGAAATTCCTAGTGTGAGGCAATTAAAAAAAATGGTAAAAAATGGAAGTTATTTTATTTTTTTATTTTCATTTCAAGGAGATTCAACACGAGTATGTGTAATTTGAATCAAACTTGAACAAACACTACCTTTGCCCGTGTTATGATACTAGAATAGCTGGTAGTTTGTTCCCGACTTCACTATCCTTTTTTCTCATCTCCTACTTGTCCTTGCCGATACCGTTTGAAAATGTAACCATAAGGGGGAAAAGTGGAATAATTCAAAATGATAAGGGGGATTTTCGGAATGATTTTACATTCGAGTTCAGTTTTCCACCCCGAGGTATTCTCTCAGGGGGGAAAAATGGAATAACTCAAAATGCCAAGGGGACTTTCTGGACATGTTTTACATCTGAGTCCTATTTTCCCCCCTGAGGGGGATTTTCTCAGGAGGGATTTGTGAAATAAGCCGAAAAAATGCATCGCTACGTCAAACTTAGCACATTTATTTTAGTTCCGTGTTTTCCCGCATGCACAAATAAGTTGGTCGAACTGTAGATGCGCGCGCATAGGAAAACCGATTAATTTTTCCTATTGTGAAAAAAAAACAGAACTCGTTTTAACTGTTGAAGATGACTTTTTAGTATTATTTTCTTCACAAGTGTGTTGAAAAACGTCGTATGATACACGTGTGTATTGATGATTACCGTCCTCGGCTTTCTTAAGACCCTCACCTGACGGCTCGGGTCTCAATGGCGCCTCAGCGGTAGCCACCAACGTTACACACTTGTACCATAATGTACTATTATCCCTTTACTTCGTACGATCGAACACCACGCGGGCATAAGCTAGTAGTTTACTCAAGTGTAAATAAAGTCTCCAGGCAAATAGGACATGCAGCTTACACGTGCCGCTTACACGTGCCTTAGTTATTCAGAATAGGGTTATACATAAGTAATAGCATTAACTTGAAATCACAAATGTTAAGAGGAAACGCGAGTGGTCTTTTCTCCATACAAACGCTCTCGCCTGTTTTCTTTTTGGTTAATGACCCTAGAGCAATGGTTTTTTACAGAATAATAAATATTAACTATTTCTATGCCCATATGTTTTCCTTTTTGGTGATAAATTATTTTTATAAGCACTAGAACCTTTAAAAAAATGCTCAAAATTGCTTGTTTAGATCGCTGTTAACAGAGTCCTAGTGTACAAATTTGACAACTATTAACGAAAAAAGAAAAACATAGCGGCGTAGTATATAACCTCCTTATTCATTGTCTAAAATATCTTTTAAATTGGTTCAATATTGGAGGAGGAAATAGGCGAGAGCCAAACCTCGAATTCTAACTTTTTTCTATAGTTGTCCTTATCGCACGTATTTGAGGGCAGGAGGACGGAGAGAGACAGCGATAGTAGAAAGAGACAGCACTCGCATTTCCTCTTAAAGTAGATCGTGCAAACCTAAGAGCCAGCATATTACATCCGATCGAAAACGCTTTCCGCTCCCTTTCTAATACTATGTCACTGTCATCATCCAAGTCCACATTTACTATGTGGCCGAGTTACCTGAAATGCGACACTCTATTTACACCTTATAGAATTACCGGAGGAACTGGTACCTACCCTAAACACCACTATCTCACTCTTCCATACATTTTACAATACTCGTAAATGTATCTCTCAAGTATATCAAACATCTGTGTGAGCCCATCAACCGACGGACTGAGCATGACCAAATTGTCTGTATAACTTATACTATTAATAATCTTACCGTCAATAGAGCATTCGAGTATCCAAGGAGGTGTTACGCTGCTGAGCTGCTCAAACAAATTATTGATGTATAGACTGAAGAACGCCGGGGAGATGAAACTTCCCTGTCTCACCCCACTCTCCAACCCATACGCCCCTGACAAAGCTGCAATAACAAATGCAAACGTGTATCAAACGATTTTCAATACACTTTCATCAGCATTGATCATCTTCCAAGCCTTCTGCCAGCTATGTCGGGGTTGGCTTCCATTTCAAGCGGATGCATCTGTATTAAACATGAAACAACACTGTAGGGTGCTTCCCTAACATAAGTAATGTCAATGCAGATGTAAAATGTCAGATTTGAACTTAAATGCAGAAAATGTCAGTGAATGCTCAACGGGATGAATCTAAATAAAAATGCAAGTAGTCCGACTCAAACCACGTCTAATTGAACACTAAAAATGTAATATACATAAAATGCATAGATTATTGCAATATGTCAGTGTCAGTGCACTGCCAAATGTATGTCCAGTCCAAAGTGCAAATACGCGAGCCTACTGGCTAACTTATTGTTACAAATATATTTTAAAACCCATGTACGTACACCGTACAAACACAAAATTATTATTATTTTATTTCTTCGTAAGTGTATTGAAAAACGTCGTTTGATTGTTGTTGGCTTTTGTCAAAGCAGTTCTCGGCTACATAACAGCTACGCCCATGGCTCGGGTGTGAAATCTGCCACGGCTGCAGTTTTTCCACTTGCATCAATCAATATGTACCTATAATAAAGTGAGCACTAAGATTTAAATGACCCTTTCGTTGTTTCAGGCTATCATACAAGTAGCAGAGCGCTTGTACCCGAACCTGATGTTTTTATTGAACATTGCTATGGGAGACGTGTTCGGCCAGTACAACAAGCCCATCGTAACAATCAGCGTGAAGGAGCTGCTGTTCAGAGGGACTACGCTGTGCAACCCTGGACCCAGCGTCATTGCCAACATTGCCTGCGACATCATACGCGGCATCGCGACCAACGCACGGAACATTGATATCAATGACGACGGCTCAATGGTTTTTTCCATCCTGAATTATGTAAGTATTTTTGAATTTTCCTATAGGTATTTATTTATACTGTATCTGTGAGTTGATTCCCTGTAGTGGGAACATTGTAGGGTGATGATGATGTTGATCTGAGGTCGTCGTAGTCGCAAGAGTTTTTGAGGAGTTTTAAACAAAAGATTTTTTGATTATATTTACCTACAAAAGAATCGGTTATGCTATCAAATAAATAGTTATGACAAGAATGTCAGATGGCAAGAACCTATAACAACAACAATGTATAATTTTCAGGCAAATTTTGCTCTTAAAATTACCTTACAAATTAATAGACACTTTCAACTATGTTAGTTCTAGTAACACTTAACTCACTACGCCATAATGGTGTTTTTTTTTTAAACCGAGAGCTTTTAATTCATAATGGAAGTGTGGCACGTTCATTTCACCCCAATTGAAATAAATGTCTGAACACAGAATCGCTTAAAACTGTGGCATTCACTTTTCATTTCATCTTTCAATCATCCGGATCGTGAGTAGTAAAAGATGCCGCATACGCATACTGAAATTTAAAATCGTTGAATTGGTTCACTAATGAATTCTTTTCAAACTTTTTTTTATTTTTGTTCAAACAGTTCGCATTTTTGAGTGATAAGAAATCAAAGGCTTTAAACTTTAAAAATAAATGAAGCTTTTATTAAATGAAAAGAAGAAAATAATTTTCATTATTGTTGGATGGAAATATGGTACTCACGGTTTTAGGGTAAGGGAAAAGCGTAATGTCTTCGCTAGCACAGCTTTCTGGAGCACGTTGATTCAGCGAAAAACCACCAAGTGTCACAAGATGATATGAGGAGGATCACACACACATTTCTATACACAGTTTCTAGCTTGAATTTTGAGTCTTTTTAATGGCGGTCGCGGAAGCGCGGGCGCAGGGCAATTTCACGTGCGCTTGTTATTGACGCTGAGGTAGGACTGGTGGATGAAGGAAGATGAGAGCGGGCGGAAGGGATTTGAATGAACGTCTGATCCTTCATTTTGACCAATGAGAGAAGAGTATAGCGTGTATAGTGTTGCAAGTATGCGTTTTGTGATTTCCAAATTAGATAAATAGATATTAATAAAAATGCGGATAAATAATGTGAATGGCGCAGACAACTCCCCCGGACTAGAGGTTTTCCTCTATTAGAAAATTTATGAGAAAAAAAACTTAACTGAAACATATGAATTTAAACTTAAATAGAGTTAAAGGGAATTTATACTATTTTATTGCGTAGGTAGGGGACAGAGCCGCACTACTGGGCGTATATAAGTACCGGAAGCAGTTCTAACCTTCACAGTTCTAATTATATTGTCCTTGCCAGGATAAGTCGCATCTATGACACCTAAAGGCCAACAAAGCGGATGAGCGTTGTTGTCTTTGATAACAACGATCGTACCTACTTCAACAGGCTTTGACGGTGTGTTCCACTTCTCCCGCTGTTGCAAGGAAGTGAGGTACTCCTGACTCCAACGGTGCCAGAAGGAATGAGTTATCTTATTAAGAAGCTGATAGCGCGATAAGCGATTGTCTGAAATGTCTGTGACATCTTCAGCAGGTAGAAATTTAAGCGGTGTTACGTTGAGAAAATGATTAGGCGTTAAAGCACTAATATCAGACGGGTCTGAGCTTAAAATACTTAGAGGTCGATTATTTAAAAGACATTCAATTTGAACGAGTACGGTACTAAACTCCTCGTATGTTAATATTTGAGAGCCAATTACTTTAAAAAGATGAGTTTTGACACAACGAACATTAACTTCGCTGAGTCCATTAAAATGCGGACCGTAAGGCGGACTATGTTTAAATTGTACACGATGTTCTGATAACTGTTCACCTATGTAGTTTATATGAGATTTTGATTGAATTAATTCGTAAATTTCGTTCAATTTGCGCTTTGCGCCAATAAAGTTTGTGCCTCCATCACTATAAATCATAGCAACGGGACCTCTCCGAGAAATAAACCGTTTGAAAGCGGCGAGAAATAAATCTGAACTTAGGTCAGAGACTAACTCTAAGTGTACTGCCTTAGTTGTTAGACAGACAAACACACAAACGTAAGCTTTGTGGCTCTTAATTCCGCGTTTTCGGATATGCGTAACGTAGAACGGACCACAGTAGTCTACAGCGGTATTTACGAACGCTTTCACTTGTGACACACGGAAATCAGGTAAATCGCCCATAGGAGGGTAAGTATTTCGAGGTTTAATTTTAAAGCATTGATTACAACTATGTACGCGTTGTCTTATAATGTTACGAGCAGCTAAAATCCAGAATTTTTGTCTAATTATAGCTAATAAAAGAGCGGGACCCGTATGCAAATTACTTACATGATAAAAGTCAATTAAGAGTTGAGTAAAGCGTGATTTAGTTGGAATTAAAATGGGATGTTTTTGACCATAATCCAGTTTAGAATGAGTTAACCTTCCACCTACTTTGAGAATATTATTTGAATCCAGAAATGGGTTGAGTTTAGCGAGACTTTTATTTTTAAAACGTTTATTAGATTTTAACGCGCTAATTTCTTCAGAGAAATATCTACCTTGTACGTAACGTATAAGGTGTATTTCCGCAGCATCCAAATCCGAAACGGTGATACAACCACGCGAATTGATTAACTTGCAGAAACGTAATATTAAAACTACGCTACGAAGTAAAATAGAATATTTAGAAATGCGATCAATTAAAGATTGAATAGGTTGTGAACCTTCTTGCGTTATTTTAACAGAGAGAACGATATTTTTAGTTTCCATTATTTCTGAATTGTTATTATTTAAATTGATTTTAAATGGTTTGATTGGCCACTGAGATAAGGGGAATGAAAACCAATGCGGAGCGTTAAACCAGAGCGTTAAATCCAATAATTGTTTAGGCGTTATAGGACGAGAAACTACGTCAGCGGGATTTTCAGTTCCATCTATGTGAAACCAATGTTTTGCGGGTAAATTTGAATTAATTTCAACAATGCGATTTGCGACAAAAGTTTGAAATTTGTGCGAGGGCGAGTGGATCCAGGTGAGCGTGACTGTTGAATCAGAAAAAGCAAAGATTTTATTAATTTTACAGCGTTTACTTAAAACTTCTACAACTGAATTGATCAAGTTTGCTAAGAGGAGAGCCGCACATAGCTCGAGGCGAGCTAAGGGCGTATTTTTAAGCGGAGCGACGCGAGATTTAGAAGTTAATAAGAGGACTGATCCGCTATCTTCATCGTTAGAACTAACCCTTATGTAAACAGCGGCACCATAACAGCGCTCACTGGCGTCTGCGAACCCGAGGAGAGTGACATGAGAACCAGAGGTGATACCTACATGTCGCGGGAACTTTATTTTTTCGAGATAGGGAAGTTCTTTGTGAAACCGACTAAATTTATTTTCAATGTGAGCGGGTACAGGATCATCCCAATTAAGATCAAGTTTCCAGCATTCCTGAACTAACGTTTTCATGAATGCAGTAACTGGACCTATAAGACCTAAGGGGTCAAACAGCCGTGCGGTTGCTGATAAGACGGTACGTTTCGTACATTTAAGAGAATTACCATTTATTTTAAATTGAAAAAAGTCTTCTACTGGATTCCACTGCATACCTATAATTTTAGTATTATTATCCGCGTCAGCGTCAAACTCAATATTTTGCGGATTTAAATGAGTTGAAGGAATTTTATCTAACAGTTCGGAACTATTCGAGATCCATTTTACAAGGTGGAAACCGCCTGACCTGAACATGGTGACCATTTCTTGGTATGTCCGCTCAGCTATTTCAACGCCATCTAGCGAACATACGTAGTCATCCATATACATATGGTTTTCAGCCTCGTAAGCTGCGAGTGGGTATTTTTCCCGACTGTCAGATGCGAGTTGGCGAACTACTCGCATAGCTAAGTATGGTGAGCTTGAGACGCCGAAAGAAACGCGGTTAAATTCAAAAGTTGAAATTTCAGAATCTTTATTGAATCTGTATAAAATGCGTTGAAATGCGTGATGATCAGCGGAAAGATTAAGTTGAAAATACATTTTTTCGATATCTGCAACTACAGCAACGGAAAACATGCGAAGATTAATTAATAAATCGAAAATGTTACTTTGTAGATTCGGACCTACATAAAGGAGATCATTTAGTGATTTACCTGAGCTAGTTTTACAGCTAGCATCAAGCACGATGCGAGTTTCACTAGACTGTTTATCCGGGCGGTAAACTGCACGGTGAGGAATATAGAAATGCGGGATAGTTAAAGAGGGGTCGTTGACCTTGGTTAAATAACCTTTGTCAAGATAATCTTGAAGCGTAGCGTTGTAATTAGTTCTGATCTCGGGATCAGAATCTAACTTTTTCTCCAAATTAAGGAGACGGCGCGTCGCCGTTGAGTGTGAATTTCCTAAGTCTATACACGGAGCCTTAAATGGTAGCTGCACTGTGTATCTACCTGTTTCATCGCGAGAATAAGTTGATTTAAATATTTGTTCACACGCCTGATCGTCAGGACTCATGTGAACCTTACTAGGGACGCTTTCGAGTTCCCAAAAGCGTTGCGTGAGCGTATTTAAGCGAAGCGTGCTAGCAGCACACAGAAAAGTTTGCTCGCTTTTATTGTTATTTATTTGAGCGGGGCGAGCGCGCGGAGTTACACTAGGTTGACAATCAGCCCGACCCATGGCTATGTAGCCAAGGGTGGTTTCTACGGCGACGACCGAGGAGCCAGGTAAAGTTACCTTTCCACTGCCCAACAAAAGCGGGAAAAGTTCATTGCCAAGGAGGCAATCTATCTCACCGGGAACGTGGAATGCGTCATCAGCCATAGGTAGATTGCGTAATGAAGCGAGATTTGAGATATCTATAGATATGTTGGGCAAGTCGTCTGTAATACGATCTAAAACCCGAGCGTGAATTTTATAATAGCAGCGGTGATCAAAGCGGGAAAATATTTTAAAAGTAGCAGTTCCAAACGAGGGTATTTTAGCGTGACCGATCCCAAAAATGGAAGATTTGTCAGGAGTAATTTCTAAGTTTAAACGTTTACAGCAAGCCTTTGTAATAAAATGACTCATTGAGCCGGTATCAAGGAAAACGCGGAGAGTATGAGGTTTATTATTATTATAAGCGTATACGGAAGCGGTGGGCAACAAAACAGTTGTATTATTTTCAACGCTCGAGGTAGCCGAAGTCATTGACAAATGCGAAGCGCCTGAATGTACGCGCTCCGCGTGCGGCGTCGTCGAGCCCACAGTGCTCACAGTCGCGGCAGCCAGCGAGGGCGCGGCTACCAGCGGGGGCGAGGCGGAGGGCGCGCGGGGCGCGGTTACATGCGGCGGCGAGTTGCCGGTTCCCCGATAGTTGTCCAAATGTATTAGCGAATGATGTTTACGCTGGCAAACCGAACAAGTATTTGTTGACTTGCACATTTTAATATCATGAAATCCTAAACAGTTACGACAAAACTTATGTTTGTTTACTAGATCTAATCTTTCTTTTGCGTTTTGATTCATGAAACGAGAACATCTGTAAAGTGGGTGTGAATCAGGTGACGAACACACCTTGCAGGCACGCACGGATGCGTCCTGGGTAGTGATCGCGAATGTTTGGCTATTTTTATATTTATTAGAAGTGGATTTATTATTTTCACTATTATAATTACGGACTTTAGAGGGGTTAGATTGATTACGAAGTGTTATTATTTTACTTTGTTCTTTTAAGAATTGCGAAAGATGATCGAAAGTAGGTATTTCAATATGATTATGTGATCGTTCGAAAAGGTTAACGACCTCTTTATCAAGCTTGCTGAGTGCAATATCCGTTATTATAAAATCTGACAAATCCTTTATGTTTAAGCGCCGTAGGGCGGCTTGCGATGCATGGAACTGCTCAATAAATGTGTCTATAGATTGATAAGGCTTAAACTGAATCATTTGATGTAAGTACATGGAAGCTTGTACGCGGGTATCTTGGTATTTTTCTATTAAAGCATTCCAAATGAGTAGGTAATTATTAGCGGTAGGCGCGACGCCCGAACAAACAGTTAATGCCTTATCAGAGAGACACCCTATTAAGTATTGTACTTTCTCGGCGTCAGTTAGATGCGAATTATCATGAATAAGACTTTTAAAGTTTTCATGAAAAATTGTCCATTTGCTGGGCGTGCCGTCAAATGAAGCAAGTTTTAAAGGTGGCAATTTACGATTTAAAAACTCGAATTTACTACTGCTGTTTTCGTTATTTTGAGACTTGAGAAGGTTAGCTTCGATTGCTTTTATTTCACAATAGATTTCATCAAATGCTGACAACGGCTGGTAATTAATAGCTGATCCAGCTTCCAAGAGTGCTAAATTGTAAGCATCAAGCGTTTCAATAAAATTCGTCCTAATTTGATCAAGGGAATTAATCCTAGCTAGAAATTGAGATTTTAATGAACTATTTACTGAAACTTGTCGACCGAGGTCATAAATTGATTGCAGCATTTTGAATAAAATTTCCTTCTTAGATTCAAACAGAAGCACTTTTGAATTTTCTTCTGCGGAGCCATAAGATTCCTTATCGGACTCCTTGGATTTACCATGCTTTGAAGCCATTTTTATGCGTTGGGATAATGCCTATTCGAGTTAATAATCGTTACTAATAATACTTAAATGAGTGAATGTATGCGAAATATCGAGAATAAATTGGACTTGCCCGTGTGCGTTATGTGTTGAGAAAACCTGTGAAATATGTGTGCGATGACTAAAATATATTTATAATATTTTAGCAATAGAGTGTTTAGCGTGAAATAAGATGCGTATTTGAATAAATAACTTAGCGTTGATGAGATGTTAGCGGGAAATGCCTCGTGAGCGAGTCACGTAGGTTAGTGTAATGGCGGATGCGTGATTTGAGCGTATTTTTATGCGAATAAATTGCTAAATGCGGTAAATATGATGCGTTTTTAAAGAAATAACTTAGCGTTGATGAGATGTTAGCGGAATGTGCCCTCGTGGGCTTGTCACATAGACGAGAGTAATAGCGGATGCGTATTTGAGCGTTTTTATGCGATTAAATAGATAAATGCGATAAATATGTTGTGATTGATGAGTGTAGTGTATATGCGAAGTAATTTTTTGTTTTTTATTTGGATAGAAGGACCAGAACACTTGGATGGAAATATGGTACTCACGGTTTTAGGGTAAGGGAAAAGCGTAATGTCTTCGCTAGCACAGCTTTCTGGAGCACGTTGATTCAGCGAAAAACCACCAAGTGTCACAAGATGATATGAGGAGGATCACACACACATTTCTATACACAGTTTCTAGCTTGAATTTTGAGTCTTTTTAATGGCGGTCGCGGAAGCGCGGGCGCAGGGCAATTTCACGTGCGCTTGTTATTGACGCTGAGGTAGGACTGGTGGATGAAGGAAGATGAGAGCGGGCGGAAGGGATTTGAATGAACGTCTGATCCTTCATTTTGACCAATGAGAGAAGAGTATAGCGTGTATAGTGTTGCAAGTATGCGTTTTGTGATTTCCAAATTAGATAAATAGATATTAATAAAAATGCGGATAAATAATGTGAATGGCGCAGACAATTGTAATTATTTCCCTACCAACTGGTAGGAAATAATTACATCTGTCACAATTAAGGACCCTGTTGGGAAAAGCATTGGTCAAGTAGATTCGTTTAGTTAACGTTTTTTTTTACCGTGTCCGAACAAATGTAATGCATGTTGTGTAAAAAGCGCTTGAAGGAAAACAATTAATCGAATCACAGACCCGTGCATATGCAGCCAGCCTTAATTGTTGCGGCCGGGCGCTCGCCACCCTGCCACCCCATCCACCGCACCCCCACCATCCATGCAGATTTACTTCTCTCGAAATAGACCGAGTGATTACTAGCATCGAAACAAGATGAACAAACCCGCAGGAACATAGAGCGGGATTTAGCTGACCTAGTTGCACTAATCATTACATCGGTCTACAAACTAACTGGGTCGTCCTTTCAGCCTCAGATAATATAAGCATAATACTATCAGGGGCCCAATTCGGTAACTTAGAGTTAAGCAACACGCCATTGACACTCTATCGACACACTACAGACATTATTTTGCAATTTAGGGAAAAGAGGTGTCGTTGTTCGATGGCTTCTCAATGGCAGTTCGATAGCCAAACACGATAGACACAACTGTCAGATTTCACTTAAAATATATTTACAGACTACCGTAACTTTGGCCATCTACCGTAACTTTGGCCATCATGATGCCATTGACACATCAAAATGAACCAGACTACCATTTTTAGGGTTCCGTAGTCAACTAGGAACCCTTATAGTTTCGCCATGTCTGTCTGTCTGTCTGTCCGTCTGTCCGTCCTCGCTTAATCTCTGTGACCGTTAGCACTAGAAAGCTGAAATTTGGTACCAATATGTGTATCAATCACGCCGACAAAGTGCTAAAATAAAAATTGGAAAAAAATGTTTTATTAGGGTAGCCCCCCTATATGTAAAGTGGGAAGTGATTTTTTTTTTAATTTTAACCCTATCGTGTGATATATTGTTGGAAAGGTATTTAAAAATGAATAGGGGTTTACTAAAATAATTTTTTGATAATGTCAATAATTTCGGAAATAATCGCTCCAAAAGTAAAAAACAAAGCGTCCCCCCCCCTCTAACTTTTGAACCATAAGTTTAGAAAATACGAAAAAAATCTGAAAAGTAGAACTTTATAAGGACTTTCTAGGAAAATTATTTTGAACTTGGATGGAAACAACAGATGGAAACTGCAAGTAACCAATATAATTTGGTCCCTGAATCGTATGAGCGCCTATACAATCCAGAGGTCAAGTTTCATTGGCCCGTATTTCAAACAAAAAAAGAATTATTACTACGGAACCCTACACTGAGCGTGGCCCGACACGCTCTTGGCCGGTTTTTTTACAATAGTCCTACTATGGCGTTTCAATGTCACTACAGTGGCAATAAATAATTTGTAGAATACCAAAATGTCAATGACTATTCTATTGAGACACTACTTACACACTATTCATAAATTGTGTTCAAGCTTCAACGATCTTACGTTTATTTTATTTTCTCGAAACTAAATTTTGTGCAGTTAGTTAGGTTTTGAAGTAAGGGCACGATATATTACCGTGACGTTGTTCCGGACTCAAAGATAACGCCCCCCATCCCATTCAGCGGGTGTCGTGAAAACACATGAATGTAATATTCTGCATTACGTACTCGTACAATAATAAACATAAATAACATAAAGCATTCTCAAAGAGATGCCAGACAGGCCGCCAAACGAAAAAAACTGGCCAAGTGCAAGTCGGACTCGCACATGAAGGGTTCCGTACCAAAACGGTATGCTATAATTTATACAATATTTTCTTCTACGGCCAATGAAACTTGACCTCTGGATTGTATAGGCGCTCATACGATTCAGGTACCAAATTATATTGGTTAACTGCTGTTTCCATCTGTTGTTTCCATTCAAGTTCAAAATGATTTTCCTAGAAAGTCCTTATAAAGTTCTACTTTTCAGATTTTTTTCATATTTTCTAAACTTATGGTTCAAAAGTTAGAGGGGGGGGGGACACATTGTTTTTTACTTTTGGAGCGATTATTTCCGAAATTATTGACATTATCAAAAAATGATTTTAGTAAACCCCTATTCATTTTTTAATACCTTTCCAACAATATATCACACGTTAGGGTTGAAATTAAAAAAAAAATCACTTCCCACTTTACATATAGGGGGGCTACCCTAATAAAACATTTTTTTCAAATTTTTATTTTACCACTTTGTCGGCGTGATTGATACACATATTGGTACCAAATTTCAGCTTTCTAGTGCTAACGGTCACAGAGATTAAGCTAGGACGGACAGACGGACAGACGGACAGACAGACATGGCGAAACTATAAGGGTTCCTAGTTGACTACGGAACCCTAAAAAGATCAAAAGAGAGATCGAAGGAATAATTAAAAAAAAATAGTGAATGAAGATAATTAATAAACAGCGACTGCGTCTGGCTGAGATAGGAATGCTAAAGGGGTTCTGTGGTGGACTGCGAAACGATATTCCTCTTTCATATTTTCTTATTTTTTTAAGAAAATATAAAAGAGGAAAGTACCAATAGTGCAGGTTATTGGAAAGTTGTTTGCTACTCGGCTAATATCATTGTAATGTAATGCATGGAAATGGAAAAAAAAAACTAAAAAAAAAGAGAGAAAATAGTTTTAAATACAAATTAATGTGAGAAAGACCAAAGTAACGATGAATGTAGTGTGTGAATAATGATTTATGGCTAGAACTATGACTGTCGAGATGACGAAAATAGAGAAATAGAAATACACTGGGTCAAGGGCAGGGGAATGAAATATTTTTTTTAGAAATATCGATGTCATTACTTTTCTTTTCATTCATTACTTTACTTGCTGTTCTACCGAGCGTTTTGGGGTCCTGCCATAATTGGATTTAAAATCAGATCGATGGGATGATTGGCACGGCCTGGAGCGGCTCGTGTCACCGTGTCACCATAACGAGATTAGGACACCCCGACCGAATTGGTAGGGACGGTTACGTGCTAGTGCATCGACACCATATCCGCAGACTATTTTAGCGATAGATAAACTCACGCACTATTCCTATGGGGGTAGGCAGAAACCATAGAACTCCCTGCTCGATCCTTACATACCTACTACTTTTGCTTGTGCACATTCATCTGGTCGTACACGCACGCCTTTGCTACGCATTAAATCATATTTATAATTAACTTTTAACAACTGACAATAGTAAAGAACCTCACCTGTAAAGGGCATCCCCTCCCGGGTTTGCTCACATCTGCCTTGTGAATACCTTTAGTTTGTTGATTTTTACTCATGCTACCTACATGATCAAACCATCTTAGCATACTCTAGCATAATATAACGGTTAATGATAAAAAATACGTGTGTCTTAAATTAATAGAAACCGAATCTCAAGTCACAAGTGACGAGAGACAGCGACAGTCACTTTGGTTTCTAAACTAAACTATTGGCAAGAGCGGTCGCCAAGCCGTTTCAGTAAACCCCCACGCGAGACGATTGGTGAAAAAAGATAAATAACGGATGGTGAATAAAATAAATAATAATATAAAGAATGGTGAATTTTATTTAACCTTCCACGGCGAAATCGTAGCAATGCTGCCTTTGTCAACATGCTTTGGTGTTCGAGCAGTCAACGTCGAATAAAGCGTTGCTTTTAGGAGGTGGAACCGAAGCGTTGCGTAAAGCATTTATAAATTGACTAGCTTTTGCCAGCGGCTTCGCCCACGTGAAAATGACGATTTTCCATACAAACTTTCATCACCTATTTAACTCCCTTAGGGGTTGAATTTCGAAAAATCCTTTCTTATTCCTTGTCTACATTTTAAAGGGAACCTCTGTGCAAAGTTTCAGCTTTCTAGATCCAAGGGTTTGGGTTGGGCGTTGATGAGTCAGTCAGTCAGTCAGGACTTCTCTTTTTATTTATACAGATATTTGGTATAAGATCAGCTTCTTACACACAATGCCATCATCATCATCATCTTCCTGCCCTTATCCCATTCTATTTGGGGTCGGCGCAACACGTTTCCTTTAAACCACCTCTCGTAGGTCCACCCTACACGTGACTCCCGGGTGGTGCTATTGAACAACAACGCCGAGACATAGGCGGCGGTTAAGTAACCTATATTAGGTCACCATGAGCCTATAGGAGTTAAATGCCCTCAAAAAGTATGGCGACGATGGCACCTTGGAAAAGTGCTATATGTATCTTCCAACCCCAACTAAAATGAAAATGTCGTATAATAATGAGAGAGATTTGTCATGCGCTCCGGCTAACCCCCGGCGCTCGTGGGTACCCGGGCCTGCGAGTGTGAAATCAGTCACCGAAGACTCCACAGGGGTAGGCGACCAGGCCTCTGTGTCAGTAAATGCTTCTTTTATGACTCTTTCAACAAGTCCTGCAGTCGAGCTTGTTTAAACCAAGACCTAGATCTTCGTTAGTAAGAAATATTCCTGTACTTCGGTAGGTGTCTACCTACCGAAAAGGAATCTGAAAAAACAGAAATCCACCAGTCTAGCCATACTGAACTTTACTCTAAGAAGAGGCACTTGTCCACCCGTCAAACTCGAACGAACATCCTGGCCAATGTCTTGATGGAAGATATCACTACAATTCGCAGACTGAAACGGAAGATGCCCCAAGACACACTTAAATCGCAACAGTGAAGTAAAGTAGGATGCGACACAGGTCGCATACCGAGCACGCCAATAATAAACCCAACCAACCCACTGATAAATGTCCCTGTGGCGACAGATCGCAGTGTAATGAAGGACAAAAAAAATACGATATTTGCCTGTACTTCAATATCGCAACAAGGTATTTGTTTCGGAATCTTCTTCTTCTTCTTCTTCTTCTAATAAATAAAGAGAGAAGTCCTGACTGACTGACTGACTGACTGACTGACTGACTCATCAACGCCCAGCCCAAACCCTTGGACCTAGAAAGCTGAAATTTTGCACAGAGGTTCCCTTTATAATGTAGACAAGGAATAAGGAAGGATTTTTCGAAATTCAACCCCTAAGGGAGTTAAATAGGGGATGAAAGTTTGTATGGAAAATCGTCATTTTCACGCGGGCGAAGCCGCTGGCAAAAGCTAGTTTATAATACAAAAATTGAAAGAAACTGTATTGAAAAAAACCAATTGGACACGTTTTAAAGGACAGTCTATCAGGGATATGCAAAACTTTCAAAGAGAAAAAGTTTTATTGGCGCTGATCATTCCGAACGTCCCATCCCATCCGTTCTCACAAACTTTCGCATTTATAATTAAATAGGATGAGTTCCAGTATTTCATGACGAAGTATCATGTTGTATTTTATTACAGAGTTGGAACTTCGATATCCCGGTAGACCAGCTTAAAGTGTTAAAAATGGGATATTACACATTGCTACTGATTGACATATCTACATTTTGGGACAACCTAGAACACTTTGTTCGATCTAGGCATCAAAACTAGAACCGACCAAAATAAAAAAAATATGTTTATTTTGCACAAGCCACACGTGTACACTTCATATAAAACTTGCAACCACTGGTTGACTAGATCAATCAATTAAAGCGTTCTAGTCTTTTATTTAAATTCTTGTATTGTTACAGAAACAACAGTTACCCAGTGAGGACTATGAGGTGTTGAGGGGAACGGAGGACCCCGCTGACTTGGGTCGTATCCTGAGGTAGGCTTTAATTTAGCTACATTTATTATATTATGTGGTTATTGATTAGGATGGCCCTGACACAGCTTGAAAACAACAACGCACCGGGTGATAATAAAATTACGGTTGCTGCCGCTGGATGAAAGATGCACGGGACCGGTCAATGTGGCGACACCTGGGGTTTCCCTAATATCCTGTATACATTATGTTACGCAATAAAGAATTGAGAATTGAATTGAATTGAGGCCTATGTCCAGCAGTGGATGTTTTATGGCTGAAATGATGATGATTATCATAATAATATAATTCGAGTTCCATGCAACAATGGCGACCGTACCGAGTGTCAACACCGTACCAACATCAAGCGTAGTTTTTCACGTAAATAAAAATATGGTTGCAAAAGGCTTCAGCGGCACTTGACATGGCTTGTGACGCTCTTTGACTTGAAATTATACATTTAAAATATTGACATCACTTCAATAACCGTTAAAATCAAATACAGTATCGGTCTATGGGAAAAAACGTGTAGTACAGTCGAACAAGTATACAGCTAGCAAGTATACAGCTATAGCTAACTTGCATTTACTTTTAAGGTTATACAGATACATTTAGAGACTGATGTGAAATGATACAGCGTTTGAAATCAGTGGCTTAATGCGAAACACTTTTTAAAACATAATTGCAATCAATATTTTCAGCGTACTAGAACTATAAAGATCTACCTGTATACCTACTTATATTACGTGTAAGACCCCATATGCCCAGCATGTGGAGAAGCAGAAGAAACAAGTTTCCACCTTGTGGCTGAATGCACAATGTATGAGGAAATCCTAGGAACAGATGAGATTAATGAAGAGAAGCTTGCAGAAATCTCTACCGAACAACTGGTGAGCTTCTGCAAGGCGAAGAAGATTCGCGACGCCGACCACCAGTAACCCATGAAGGGGATCCACCAAAATGGGGAACGGCGAAATGTCTGCCGGCGTCCACGAAGATAAATAGGATAGAATACTTATTAGCTTGTTCGACTGTACAATGCCAGGTAGTTTTACAGTGATTCAGAATAACATCACCATCATAGATATCATCATTTGCAGCATGTTTTCTTCTCTCATACTTCTTTATTAGGTACTTGTCACCTCACCCGTGAATTAACAATCAAAATATTTTATTTCGCACAAGAAATTTAAAAATGGTGCACGGTTGGGGTTAGTCGTTTTTATATAGAGAAGAACTGGCAAGAAACTACAATATCTTTATGTTACAGCAGTAGTTCTTAGTTGTTCTAAATACCAATGTACAGAAATAAGAATTAGTGTAATTTATGTAAAGGTATGCTGAGTCCCGCTACTTCCCCCAGTGGACCAATCCGCCTGAAGGTGGCATGAGCGTGTGCAACCAGATCAATGGAACTGACGCTGGTATCTTCGCTCCCTTCGTGGACACCAGCAAGAGTCTCTATGCTATTAATACCGATATCTGCCGGTAAGTTTTTTTTTACAATATATTCATGTTACAGCTATCTTACTTCGGTATTGGGGGACAACGTAGGCCCGACATCAGGCCCGTAGGGTACTACACGAAAAACGTAAAAAAAGATAAAAAATAAACAAGCATCTAGGAATCTACAAGGCATACAATAAAAGAGAAAGAAGAAGAATCGAGAACTTTGTAGAAGTAGAAGCGCCAAAGATTCTCCATACCCCCGTAGACTTAGCTCACCTACTGACACAGTGTTCCATTTAGACAATGGGGAAGGTCGACCGGCATAGATAGCTCCCTCGGTATACCGAGTGCAACACGTTTATATCTGGTTCAGTCGCGTTTCGTGAAACTCCGACGGAAACGAAACAATCGAAAATCCGAACGCACGTCCTTTTTCATTCTGGCCTACAGAATGAAAAAGGACGTGCGTTCGGCTACCTAAATAGAAATATTAATTGAAACTGTACCACTACAAACAAGCCAAACCATCAAAAGTTTTTGTCATGTTCCTAACTACAAAGTTTATTTTAAAAAAAACTGAAACCAAGTGTTAATTGGAAAGCAAATAATTCGTTTATTTGCTTTCCAATTCGTTTGCTTACAATGGCATTCTGCATTTCACTTGAATCGCGTTTGCGTCATCGGATCTGTCCCTGTGTGCAACTCGGAGGCAGGAGGCATGGGGTGGGGCGTGGCCAGACACACACAGCCATGAAATTCGCATTCAGGAGCCTGTGTGTGTGTGCTGAATTTCCGAAGCTTTACGTTGAAAGCATAAAGTGCAATATACGAGTAATTGTATCTCTATCGCTCTCCCGTAACGTTACGGTTACGTAAACAGTAAAGTGTATTAGTAACGTGCTGACGTTGATATAATATGTCCTTCCCTCTTTCTCACGATAAGTTTGTCTCGCTTGTGACTTCAATTTATATTTGTTATAATTTTCTGTGTGCTTACATAAATGGGTTAGAAAGTTTCCAATAGCAATATTAACTTCATTATTATAACCATAAAGTATTCAAGATTTAATTTGGGTATAACTTTTATCGAGGGGATTCGATAATCTTGAATAACGTCCAAAAGATGTCCGAAAACTATCAATAGCTTCGATGCAACGTAAAAATCTTAATATGTTATATTAGTTCAATTCTCAAAATGGAAGGTAGGTATACAATAATTTCAAAGTCAAGGTTTTGTCAAACAGATTCTGGGTAGATATTAACATAGGTAACATAACTTCACACCTGTAATCCCCCGAAGGGTTATGTTTATTATGTTATGTTATTTATAATAAGGTGTGAGCGGGTCCCCTATGTTGTTTCGAACGCCGCTGTTGCGACGCACGCTGTTGCGAATATTTTTTCCACTGCCTCACGGGTTCGAAAGCTCATGGACTCGAATGAAGTAGTCGCGAAAGACGCTGTTTCGAAAAACATTTTCACTGCCTCATACGCTCGAATGCTTGTGATTTCGATATCAGAAAGGGGTGAAAGGCAAAGTATAGATTTGATTTAAAAAAATATTCTAATACCTCCTGCCTACTTCTGATCTCCTGGTAATTTGTGGGACTTAACTAAATAAGTGATTTAAAAAAAAACATGCTTGTGATTTCGATTTATTTAGTCATAAAGTTTACAGAAAAATATTTAAGCAGTAATTAAATCATTTAATATTATTGTTAACAAAGTAACAAAAAATATTAGTAAGTAGGTACTTAACACAAAATCTGTCTGATCTTTATAAAAATTGTCTAGGTACGACATAAGTGGTATAGGTAGTAAAGTCCCACAAACTACCAGGAGAACAGAAATAGGAAGGAGGTATTGAAAACTGGAATGTTTTTTTTAAATAACTTATTTAGTTAAGTCCCACAAATTACCACTACCAGGAGATCAGAAGTAGGCGCAGGAGGTATTAGAATATTTAAATCAAATCTATACTATGCCTTTCACCCCTTTCTGATATCGAAATCACAAGCATTCGAGCGTATGAGGCAGTGAAAATGTTTTTCGAAACAGCGTCTTTCGCGACTACTTCCTTCGAGTCCATGAGCTTTCGAACCTGTGAGACAGTGGAAAAAATATTCGCAACAGCGTGCGTCGCAACAGCGGCGTTCGAAACAACATAGGGGACCCGGTGTGAGCCTATTGTGCCATCAACCGGGCACAAATCTGTTACTGAGAAATTCCTAACGAATGAACACTTTGCCCATGTCGGGAATCGAACACTACATCAACGATGCAATCCACAAACAGAACAGATATTAAAAATTAGGCAATTAAGTAATGATACAGTATAGTTAGACAAGAATAATACTTAAACAAATACATTGTCAGTCAGAGGTCGGGGTCAAAAAGCGCGGAGCTGACCATATATATACGGTCGCGGTCGCGGAGCTGACCATTGACGGCACGGTTGGCGCAGTGGCTGAGGGATTAGTCTGCTGCGCTGCGTGTCGCGGGTTCGTTCCCCGCACGGAACATATATTAGTATGACCTACAGATAGTTAAACAAAAAAAACGTGTGGCACTCGGAGACTGCCGCGGTAAAGCTATTGCATACATTGATTTGATTGCATAGCATTTTTTTATCAATTATTTAATTTGGCAACCTCAGTTGACAACCTTGTTATTTTCCGTAACCATAGCAACCTGGTTGATCACAATATTTTTGTTACGGAATTTCTGGATTCGCTCTCCACGCTCAAGGCCCGCGATAGAAGCTATGCAATAGCTTAACAAAATATATATAACAAAATTCAGCCACTAATTTGCTGAAATTTATATGGCAGCCTTTCCGCTTGACCTTGTAGTCGTGCAGCCTGACTTGGCTAATTACGAGTGCCAGCCGTTGCAAGTCAAATAAACTACCCATAGTTAGCTCTGCTATCCAACCTGAATTACTGAATACATCCGTCCGCGTCCTCGCAATGTAGTCCGTTCATTTCTATTCAAACTAACAGCTCTTCTCTTTGAATTATAAATTAAGGAAGTTTATAAAATATCTAGCAAAAAGCAGTCGGGTAATAAATAGCTGTAAGCATAAAATGAAAAATTAATATTATTTGTGTATTGCACTCGAAACTTTTTTGACAGAACGACATATTTTATTTTGTCTTTTCATCAAAGTTCGCTATTTAAATAGCTTTTGTTTTCTAAGTTAAAGGATTAGGGTATAAATATTTAAAAAAAAAATTTTTGCATAATAAATACTTACTTCCTAAACAAAACACTAGGTACAGTCGAACAAGCTAATAAGTACACTGGGTAGAGATCTTTATAATTCTATAACACTGAAAATATTGATTGTAATTTTGTTTTATCAAGCTGTATCCTAAACCGCTGTATGCTAAATGTATCTGTATAATCTAAAAAGTAAATACAAGTTAACTGGCTGTATACTTATTATCTTGTTCGACTGTAGGTACTACACCATAAAATAACTTTAAACCTAACAAAAATCCAAAATCAAACCAAAACTCTAAAAAGTTGAAAATAAATATTTGACTAATTCATCAATGAGAGCGCTGTTTCCTTATTTCACATCAGTCTGACATTTACGGAATTGCCGACAACCGCACAAACACTTTGAATAAAAATTGAGTGAACAGTTCCACACCGAGACTTTATTGAATTTTGAAACCAAAGCAATCTCGACAAAAGTCATAAGTCTCACAAGCGATGTGTTGTGCTCAATATAACATGGATTTAGTTATTTTTCATATCCAGTGCAACAATGCGATACAATCGGCCAATTGAATATACACTCAACTTCGCATTCACAAATACTTAAGCAAATTGGTTTATATAACGAAATCAATGCACATACCTACTTAAAATACAAAACTTGATAATATGTCTTTGAAACCATCAAACAGATCGGTTTCATCAAAGGCAGACGCACAGATGGTTTTAGATCACTAGACTAGAACAATGCATTAGGCACTTTCGGTCCATTCATGAAGTGGATTTTCGGCTTTCTCCGTACAAAACTGTATTACGTTTTTTAGCGTGGTAGCAGAGGCCGGGTAATCTATCTACTAGAACAAAATAAAAAGGCTGCCTCATTACTCTCGCTAAAAGTACTGCAACTGCATAACATGAGGTACCGAATTGGAAAAGTGTTAGGGAGTTTTTCCTTTTCTCAATAGCCACGGAGTCTGTATTGACGCCCGGTTGATAGTAAGTAATAGCCTCGCTTCTTATTATACACTAGCGACCCGCCCCGGCTTCGCACGGGTGCAAAAATGATACTAAAACCTTCCTCTTGAATCACTCTATCTATTAAAAAAAACCGCATCAAAATCCGTTGCGTAGTTTTAAAGATTTAAGCATACAGACAAACAAACAAATAAACAAACAGACACGACTTTGTTTTATACTATGTAAGGATACGGGACTCAAACATACCTAGTTATATGTGGGTGTACACTATTAATACACCTCTGATAAACGCGTGGGTATTTCAGGCGTAATTTTATGTTAATTAATGAAGTTATGTTGCTTTCATATGCAACACATTTTGGTGGGCGAACGCAAATTGTATGACGTTTTGGGCAGAGTATAGCGCTGTATGATTTTCCTTTGTGTTGTTCAATCACGGCGCGGCTGTCATATTGAAGTGGGACGCACATAGTTGATTCACGTTGTTATTGATTGAGGTCCCGATACCGCACTTTATATGCCAGTGTATCAATGTTAGCGTCCTCAACGACGCAGGTATGATGATGCTGATGATCAAGGTGCCTGGTAAAAGGAACGTCGCATACATCGCAATCTATCAGTGGGTTCCTATAATTATGATGATTTCCCAAACGTAGCATGCGCAATAAAACTATAACAAACAGAAAAAAAACTTAATTAGTAGTGCTAGATTTCCTCAACTACAAATTGTAATTTTAGTAACTATGTATGTCAACAAAGAATCTACTACCGCCGTCTACTGTGCTCAAATTTGGGTTACCCACTTCCCTAATTGTTGCCTAGTTTCACCCTTTCATGAGAGGACGTCAACCTTCCTCTTGTCTGTGTTCTACTTATTTACCGATTTCAGCAATTCATGAGTAAAAGTAAACTGGAAATCTCATACAACTGGAGTTCTGTAATGAGGCTGATTAGTATAAAAGTGCATGATACCTCACTTTTCTGTAGTTTTCGCGTACCCTCACGCCAGGAAGGTAACCACAATTTTATAGCTTTTTGTATTATTAACTAACGATCTAACAAAATTTCAGTTTTAACTTTAAAAATCCATACAATAAATGTATAAAATCAAACTTTTTCCATTGCACAAACTACAGAATGAAAAACTTGTTTCACTTAGTTTGTTTTGGTATGAAAGTAAGTTTTTTAGAGGCTTCGCACTGAAAGTGAAACCACTGAAGTCTGCGATTAATTTTATTGCTAGACAAACTTGACAGTAGGTAGAGTTGTGCAATTGAGCTTCGCTGTTCAAACTTTACGACAATTATCTTTATTTACATACTATGTATGTATACGTACACGATTCAAATGTGTGTCTTACATACCGATTGCCGGCTGTTTGTCCGACGAATAGGATTATCCCTCTCTGTTAGGTAGGATTGTCTGTCTAGCGGCCCGGCGGGCTGTGAAAGAAATGCAACCCTCAATCACCCCTCACCCTCACTCCGTGCGTTCTTTCATGTTAGGCCGCAAATTCGGAGAAGCGTTTCTTGTAAAGCGTGCAGCAGGGCGTTGGTACTGAGCTACTGACTAACTTGGCTTCACAACTCCAACCTACCGGGAACATATTTGAATCGAACTTTGCAGCAAGCATCCCTTTTGATGTTTGATGTAAAGTTCTACGCACAGTTCCGAACTGAAAAGACTTAAGGCCCGCTTTTTCGAATACTTTAATAGACAGTATACTACATATTATAAGCTACAATACTAAGTATTACACACACAAATGAATACTTTGACTTATGATTTTCAAAGTATTGAATACTTTCACAAAGTCATAAGGCAAAGTATTAATTTATTTGTGTGTGTTTTTAGGTGAAACAGTATAATTCTTATAGCTAGTTTTTGGTAAGTAGGTAGCTCAAAAAATTTTCGTTAGTGCCTTGTGACTGTAGTTTCGTTTTGTTTGTTTTTCTGTCATTCAGAAAAGTATGTAATGATCTAATTGAAATAAATGCTTTGAGTTTGACATTTAAATAAATACTGGATCGAGCAGAATGGAGAATTTCGCTCTTTTAATGCCTTGAAGGAAATGTGATTTCAGTATAGCTTTATTAATTAATCGGTCAATTACTGAAGCTAAGTGAATTAAATTATCATATCCTCAAAATTTTCTACAGGATAAGCATTTTTATGTGAAAACTCACTTCTGTAGAACTCACTTCTGTCGATATCGTTTTCTACAGAAGTCGTGTATGCTTATTAGATGTGATCTTTTATAAGAAATATACATTGGCAAAATAACCTTACAAAATTAAAATGCTGTTTTCTTTGTTGTTTGATAATTTCATGCACTGTGTCGCTATTTGATGGTCTTATCGACAGAAGTGACAGGTTTTTCTACAAAAGTGATGGCATTGCTAATATTGCTATATCAATTTTTGTTTATATAGTGGCGGGTAAAAAGTGGCCCGTGAAAGAAAAAAAAGAACGATTAAGGGAGCAAAAGAGGACATGGATATGAAAGAAGAAGGAAAAAATGATTATTTGACTATTAAAGTTTATTAGTTTTATGAAAGATTCTCTCACTTATGTTGAAATAATTAGAACCACTCCTGTCGAAGTGATAACACTAAAATTTGCAATATTTCTCAAAATGTTAATGATTGCTCCCTGATTGTATTTTTCAGGAGTTAATTACATGATAACTCTTTATAATAACACAATAAAAAGCTGATTTAGTGGAATTTAAAAAGTATTTCGATTTTTTATCACTCGGTAGTATGACCCATTTATATAATAACTCACTGAAGTTGAGACTCCTATATCTAGTACAATGTACGTCTTGGTAACCCGATATCAACGCAGTTTCGCGGAATATTGTGTTTGGCAGGTAACACAAGGATATTGAATCGCTTGGCTGACCGGAAACTGTGAACAGTATCCGATGCCTTATTGTTTAGAACTACAGTGAGCTACATATAACATAATAATTATGTATGTGCATATGTACCTACGTATGTACAGATGAGTTTATGTATGTACATAAACTGAAGCTTATTTCCCAGAAACCACAGAACGCCACCTCCTTACGATCCTCACAATATAATCCTTTTCTCTCAACCACAACTTTATACGGATGATAGGGGATCGGACAAAAAATCGAATTAGTCCGAACATTTTTCATTTATGTTTCGCTCCTATTGGTTGTAGCGTGATGTTATAATAATATAGCCTTCCTCGATAAATGGACTATCCAACACAAAAATAGTTATTCAATTTCAACCATTAGTTCCTGATATATCTCTCCTCCAAGCGGCCGTAACGCTTTTTCGTGACTCGCCCGTTAATTATTGATATGTGGGAACATTAATTCGCTGTAAATAAGATCATTAAAAAAGTGTGATAAGTAATTGACATCTTACTTATTCTGAATGCCTGTTTAATGCCTTTTAATTTTCAGATCCGTGGAACTGCGTTACGAATTCGACACGGAATACATGGGCATCCCGAGCAAACGGTTCGCTGCGAACGAGTGGCTTCTGGATAACAACGAGGGTTGTTTCTGCCTCAACTACACGACCGGATTGAATCGAGAGGACGGATGTCTGCTGGAAGGAGCTATGGAGTTGTACACCTGCGTCGGTAAGTACTTTTGTGTTGGAGTATTTTTCTTGCTTTACTCCTTTATTTTTATTAGGAATACATGATAACGTGACGACTGACAGGGCAGAATGGAAGAAAAAACTTGTTACGTCGACCCTAAATGACATACCTTTAAGGGATAAGGGCAGGAAGATGATGACTTCTTTCTTTTTATTTTGTTTTTAGGGTTCCGTACCTCAAAAGGAAAAAACGGAACCCTTATAGGATCACTTTGTTGTCCGTCTGTCTGTCTGTCAAGACCTTTTTTCTCAGGAACGCGTGGAGGTATCAAGCTGAAATTCATATCAAATACTCAAGTCTATGGTCTCTTGGAGCTGTGAAAAAATCAAACTTCTAAGTCAACGCGATCAAAAGATACTCCCGTTTATGCCGCAAATTTTCGACACTCGCAAGGGAATCAAAACCTACAGGGTACTTCCCGTGAACTCAGAATCTTGAAATTTGGTACGAAGCAACGTCTTATAGCATAGATAAAGGAATAATTACGAAAACCATAAATTTTTAGTTACATCAAGATACTCCCGTTTATGCCGCAAATTTTCGACACTCGCAAGGGAATCAAAACCTACAGGGTACTTCCCGTGAACTCAGAATCTTGAAATTTGGTACGAAGCAACGTCTTATAGCATAGATAAAGGAATAATTACGAAAACCATAAATTTTTAGTTACATCACATAATATATTTTTTTTACGGAACCCTCGGTGCGCGAGTCCGACTCGCACTTGGCCGGTTTTTTTTTTTTAATACAGCGGCCTCGTTCTCTCTCATTCTTCTTTTGTGCGTTTCGATTTTAATTTCGTATTACCTACGAAGTTTGGACCAAGTAGATGGCTACGTTTATTGCAGCGGCAGAGGATCGTCAAGAATGCAGGTAAACAGATACCAGTAGTCTGTATTAATTGATAGATGGTACAAACTAATATTGCAAGAGATAAAATCTATTACAGTGGCACTTTTCTGAGATATAAATAAACTATTGAACTTACTTTCCATTTATGAGTGGCCGTTATTTTCTAAGTAAAGGAGCTTTTTTTTGTCTGAGAATATTACCGCAATATAATTTTAGCGGTGAGTAATGAAAATTATATTGGTTTCTTCCTTAACATTTCTAGATTGCATTGGTAATATTAGCCAAGCGTTGTCTAAAGGAAGAAATAATGAAAATCTAACGTGACGTAAAAGAAAAATCGAAATAAACAGAAAGAATGTCAAATGCAGTTGACTAGCTGTCAACCACCAAAAAAGCGGATTTAAACGTTAAGTGTCACGATGATGTTTTAAACCATTTACTCGTTTTTCTTATGTGTTGGTTAAATCTTACAACAGAATTTCACGCCATTTCCCCCAACTTTTCTGCAATTTGCACACACCTTTGATTATGGTGAGTATATAAGTTTAAACGTATATTTTCATGACAGACACGTCATGATAAATAGCCAAAATCATCTTTGAGGAGATGATTTTGGCTGTTTATAGAAATTAAAATTCTTAAATTATATTTTTTTCTTGTTGCTCTTTACGCTTTTAATTAAAAGACAAGCTTTTCAATAAATAAAATTGTTTTATCTATCAACTATTCATGACAGACACGTCATGATAAACAGCCAAACTCCTCAAGAGAGAAATTAAAATTCTTAAATTATATTTTTATCTTGTTGCTCTTTACGCTATCTAATTAAAAGACAAGCTTTTCAATAAATAAAATTGTTTTATCTATCAACGTCAAACGTGCTATTAGCCGCTGAGGGTTAGGTTCGTTACAAAAAGCACTTACGTTAAGCTGGAGTAGGTCGCTTGTTGATTGCACAAGATGTCCACTGAATACAACGACAAAGTGCAGTGGGTGATAGCTTCGGTTAATATTCTAGTCAACAAATGCTTTTTCAATATTTTTTCTCCGCCACCGAAAAATATGAACAAGGTGTCATTCGATTTGGAATAGCGTGTAATACGTATATTTTGTAAAAATCAAGAGCCCCTTGTAATAAATGCAAAAGTTATAAACAGTTAACTGAAACAAATAAAATGTTTTTTTGAAAGTATATCTGAAAACAAAACGCATTTTTCAAATTTGAAAAAAGATTCAAAAAGAGGAAGATAAAAAGGACCCTGTACTCGGAAGCGGAACCCTAGCTAGCACCAATATTTATAACGATCCCAGAGGGTTGAAAGTACGACCAAAAAGGGGCTTAGTCTGGCTTGTGTAAGTTTCGGTCACTCTCGATCTTGCATGAATTAATACTATGGATAGATGAATGAACCATAATCCGCAGTCAAACAATTTTTATAGCGATTCTTCAATCAATTATTTATTAGTTAATTATCAATCTTTTACTACTTGAACATGATCAGATGCATGCTACAAGCTGCAAGCATGCATGCTGCAAGTGCGATAATTGCTAAATAACACATCTTAGATTTTATTCCTTTTTAGGGGCTTTTTCTTTAATGTCTAAGGCCTCAACCTCGAATTTTGCGGGCAGCGGGGCGGCGGCGGCGGCGGCGCGGGAGGATCTTAAGCGTACAATTGTGCCCGGTTGATGGCAATAAATAGGCTCACCCCTATTACATGGGTCTTCAATATAACTGGCGAAACGTGGGTGTACTAATACGTACACATTTAATACGTCTAATCATTTGGGTATTACAGCCGGCTTAGCATGACCACCGAAGAAATGGGTTTTGTCGACGGAAGAATCGACAAAATGACAGATTGTAGCAGGTTTCATGTCAAATTGTATGGAATAATCTTTGTCTATTCTTGGTAGAATAGAGATAGAATCGTCAGGCTACGGGAGCTGGAGTGCTGTCATGTTATCTTCTTCTAATTTCAATGATCATGAGAGAAAGAGATAAGAGTGAATCAAATGAATGTCACAAAACACTTTTCCTGATACCTGAGTTATTGCCATTATCACCTTGCTTGGTTCGTCATCAAATTTGTCGTAAGCAAATATTGCGCAGGACGCAGAAACTGCCTCATTTGGTTAATAATTCTTTGTTCATTTATGCTCAGTCTAAAAAAATAAATCAAAGAAAGTACAGTTAAAAAAGTGAGTAGGTTTGTTAAGTTTATATTCATTGAACAAGATATATTTATGTTATTTTTTCTCAAACATGCTTGGAAATTTGAGCATTATTTTGACAACCTTCTTCGAGATAAATCGAAATTGCTGTACTGGCCAGATACATGCGACCAGCGGCCGGCAAAAGTTGTATGAAAATCCATATCTGTCGCGTTTAGCGGCCAAATAAATTACATACTAAACTCATATCTGTCGTGTTATTTAAAAATGGAACGATCTTTTACTCTGAACCATAGCAACCAAGGAGGTGACTTATTAAAGGTTTTATTTAAATTTCGAATTGGCTGAACTCTTCAACGCGTGAAAAATTATTGTTGTTTATGTGATTTTGAAAATAGTGGAGTGCCGTAAGACTTATACCTCGGAATCCAGGACCGGTCAATGAATTTTCATAAAATTTTGTTACTAACCATTATGGATCATTGTTTTCTGACAAATAAATAAATAATAATAAATAATAAAAACTTTTGGAATGCATTGCTAAAAGCCCAAATAGTAAAGTTAAAAAAAAAATTGGCGCGCTCGTCATTTTTTTTTTTTTAATTCCCACAATGTACTGAAAAACCTAGCTTGTGCCAGCGGCTTAACCCGCTACAACTCGAAAATTATCCCACGAGAAGATAAAATCGGAATAAAAACTATCCTTTGTGTTAATCCAGCTTATAAACTATCTGTATACCAAATTTTATCCAAATCCGTTCAGTAGTTTTTGTGTGAAACAGTAACAAACATACACCCTCACAAACTTAAGTACTGTATAGTATTAGTGTGAAGTGTGATGTGATCAGGGCACGCCATGACAGTGGCGGTAAATCCCCTCTTTGAGGAGTGGCTGGAAAGGCGCCGCGGTGCCCTCACCATCCGTCTAACGCAGGTCCTCACCGGACACGTTACTTCGGGAGGTACATGCACCGAATCAGGCGGGAGGAGACGACCGGATGTCGCCATTGTGAGGATCGGCCGGAGGCCACGGCACACTGTGGAGGTCTGCCCCGCTTGGGCGGAGCCCCGCCGTGTTCTCGTAGCGGCGATCGGCGACCTCTCGCGTCCGGCCCTGGTGCAAGCCATGGTCCGAGGCGAGGAGAAATGGGACGCCGTCGCCTCCTTCTGCGAAGCAGTGATGCTAGCGAAGGAGGTGGCGGCAGTGTGAGGGAGAGAACCTTTCGACCTAGCCGTCGCGGGAGACGCTCCGGGCTTCGGGGGCCACGTGATGGTCCGGCCACCGTAGACGCGGGCCTGTGGACGGTGAGTAGCTCGCCGTCTGTCGACGATAGGCCGTGTCGACGGCGCGTTCGTGTTCCACGCGCGCCTCGAAGAGATGTCAGCAACATGGAAGGGGCCCGCCAGGGCTGCAAATTGGACACAAAGATACCGCGGCCTCTACATAAAAGGCTAAGAAGGAATATGGGTGGTTTTTTGTCAGTAGAAGTCTGACACTCCCTTTCGCTCTGCCCAAGAGCTGGAGGGGTTATTTGATGACTTTCGAAGTTTCGAACTACCCAAAAAAAAAAATTGTGTGATGTGATGAGAGGGACAAGAGAAAAAAAATTTTAAAGCTAATAAATAAAATATTTGCATAGTAACTTTAATGTTAATTTATTAATATTTCGCAAAAAACAACGAGTTATAACCAAAAAAAAATGTGTAAAAAATGCAAAAGTTTGTGAGTGTGTATACATGTTTGTTACTTCTTCACGTCTGAACGGCGTGTTCAGTACATTGTGGGAATTAAAAAAAAAATATGACGAGCGCGTAATTTTTTTTTTAACTTTTTTATTTGGGCTTTTAACAATGCAGTCCAAAAGTTTTTATGAAGATTCATTGACCGGTCCTGGATTCCGAGATTTTACAAAATTTACGTCTTACGGCACTCCACTAAAAGTAAATTGTATTTAATTTCCTCGCATTATTTGAGAAAAGTACTATACAAGCCTTGGCCACAACTAGGCATTGATGGACTTGTTGCTGGCCGCTACAGTAATGTACTATTAAACAATTGAAACTCAAAGCATTTATTTATATTAGACCATTAGAGCAGCGGTAACCCAGTGATGGTGGCCCCGACTTAAGGAACAGTAAGTCGTGGGTGCGAACCCAGGCAGGCGCATTTCTTTGTGTAATTTATTTCATCACCGTTGCTCTTAAAACGGTGAACGGAACGGAAAACATCGTGAGAAAACCGGCATTTCAAAGAACCGATCACAATTTATTAAAATCAAAGTCATAGTCAAAATTATTTATATCCGCTATAGGTTATACAAAACTTTACACAATTTGTGTTTCACCGATAGTATGAAAAATATCAAACGACTGCAAATGCAATTTTTATGATTGAAAAATCTCGTTCTTTCTCTAAAACAATTGCTAGGAAAGTAATCCTATGATCACGGGAAATTGACTTACGGTAATAAGTCCTCTTGTCGTTACGTTCAACGGAAATAATATTGCTTTTAACCCACTTTGGTTCTTTTCCATTTCAATCGCACTATTTTATTTCTCGCATACATGTGTTAGCCGTTAGCCCTACACATCGTTGTACAGGGATCCTTCGAAGAATTCCAATTGAACCGGGCGCCAAGTTTCGTTTCCTGTAAAATGGATGACACAACTGTAGTTTAATTATAAAAAAAAGTTTATTTTATTTTTTATTCTACATGGGCTTGCTCTTGACTTCTTCATCTTGCCCATCTTGCCCTAAGGGCAGAGATGATGTCGACGATGGAACGAGCTTACCCAGAAGGAGCCTGTTTACTCGTGACTTAAATAGATTAGGGTTATATAAATTCGGAAAAACCGACGCAGGCAGGGAATATGTTAAGAAGATACATAAGGCGTGTTTAACTACCCCTTTTGTTTTTTTTTTGGGTAGTAGTAAATCATCCAATCTTCAATCTTCCGCTCTTGGGCAGAGCGAAAGGGACTTCTTAGCCCTTGTGCCGAGGCCGCGGTATACTACCCGCAGCCCCAGTTAGGAGAGAGGAATCTCTCCTAACTCACTTATTTTGCTATCCATGTGATCTAATTATAAGTTTACCACCTAAGTTTACATGTGGAATGCGATAAAGTATTGAGTATTGAGAGCAAATTCTTTGTGAGAGACGGACGACTAGAAACGATTAATGAAGGTCATGATTTGTAGCCTTTCCCAAATATGATGGGATCTGGCGGCCGGCTTCACAACCCAGTTAATGCATCATCATAGACCATGCCTTTTCCCGACTACGTTGGTGTCGGCTTCCAGTTCAACCGGATGCAGCTGAACACCAGTATTTTACACTAGCTTTGGCCAGCGGCTTCGCCCGCGTGAAAATGACGATTTTCCATACAAACTTTCATCCCCTATTTAACTCCCTTAGGGGTTGAATTTCGAAAAACCCTTCCTTATTCCTTGTCTACATTATAAAGGGAACCTCTGTGCAAAATTTCAGCTTTCTAGGTCCAAGGGTTTGGGCTGGGCGTTGATGAGTCAGTCAGTCAGGACTTCTCTTTTTTTATTTTATATACATGGAGCGACTGCGAACCTGACCTCTACTCCACAACCCAGTTGGTACTGGCTCATTTATGCCTTGATCTATTTTTCATGATGGTACCTAGGTGAGTGATGCTTAATCTGAAGATTGGTCCAAGCGTCTGTTATCATCAAGCCGCGAGCTCCTCTTGACCCAGATAATGGATGACGCAAACGATAACTGCCTGTGCTTTGCGAATGCTTGCGAAGTCTCAATTACTTGTAAGAGCGTCATCTCCCACTTTACGAATGATCAGGATTGACAGCAGGGGTCCGGAGTGCCGGACGCGGCCAATCGGACGTGCGCAGATGTTGCAGCATTCAATGAGCCTGCAATCCTGCATCACATGCACGAGGGACGTGTGAATGTTTGATAATAGAGAGCCATGTGACTATCACTTTTAAACCTTGTTATTTCTACTACGATTTTAATTAGGCACACAGTTCATCAGCACGTACAAGGAACTTCATCATATTGTATATTACCTGAAATTCCTTTCCTCTTTCAATCTGATTTGAACATCCTAAAAATAAATTTCAAGCATATCACATAATATGACTTAACTGCTATTTAAAATCATAGTGACCTTTAAAAAATAACATGTGATGAGAAAATACTACCTACTGCTTTTTATATACCTAATACAGTTTTTCGCATATTGTGTGATAAGTACTTTTTTTATGGATTAAATCAAACAGTAGTTATTATCAATATCGTTAACTAATAGTTCTTTGACTTGATTGATAGTCACGATTATTCATATGTAGATGCGAAGCGTCACGCCTCAGAAATATACGATTATCTTTAAGTTCAAACTTATTATTAGGCAACAGAGGCCAGCGGCTCACCTCTTGACCCGACTCGGAAATCAGCCGAATGTTTACATACAAGCGCGATCATATGCACGCGCTCGACCTTGTGCACGTCTGTGTGTCTGGCCATAACCGCCATCACCGGTAACACCATACTCACCAATCCTTACGACACACCGATGACAGGAAAATATTAGGCAAGCTAGAGATCACAATATTAGGTACTAATAATACGCTCTTTCCAATTCCAGGAACAGGTTGACCGTTTTAATAATTGACCTTTAAACTATCGCGACCTGTAATAATAATTTATTTTTAAACCGGTCACACCTCGTTCTTCTCACGGTAGGTATAAATAGTATGTATTTGATTTGAAACAACAATGGGTAAATGTTGCATTTTACACACGTATTTAGTCAATGCAGAAAGTGCGTGCACAGAATAATATGTATTCTATTAGTATTATTATGCGTAGTGGCGTAAGTTCAAAGTTGTAGAGACGACATTTGGTGCGATGGTTACGCGTTCCTTCAATTACTATTGGCCTCGATAATGTTCACTAGGTCGAAGGTCTGTTATAATCGATATTATAGATCCCACATCTATAACCTGGAAATAATGACCAGGATTCGTGCACTAAAATGCATGGCAGCTCAACTTGTAGCAATTACGATTGATACGAAAATACGGGCGCGACACACTTGGGCTGCGGGGCGCGGCGGGGGTCGCCGGCTTACGTAAATAACAGTGCGCGAGCGCAGGACCAAACGCATGCTGCGATGTATCGCGTTACGTGGTTGACGTGTGCGCTGCTGACGGTGGTGGCGCGCGCGCGCGTGCTCGACCGCTGCGAGCTGGCGCAAGAGCTGAGCGAGCTCGGCGTGCGCCCCGACCACATCTCCACGTGGGTGTGCATCGCCTACCACGAGTCACGCTTCGACACCACAGCCAACAACCCCTACAGCGGTGACCATGGCATCTTCCAAATCAGCGAGTTGTACTGGTGCGGGCCAGGCAAAGCGTGCGGCCTGCCCTGCTCGGCGCTGCGGGACGACGACATCTCCGACGACCTAGACTGTGCGCTCATCGTGCACGAAGAGCATACTCGACTCCAGGGGAACGGCTTCCTCGCCTGGGTAGTGTATCCGCAGCATTGCAAACATAACACCAAAAAGTATCTCATCAACTGTGACTTAAACTTGAAAAATTCAGTGCCGTTACCAAGATCCCGTGGGTATAATCCATATGTGAGTGACGAGTACGAGCAGCCAAACATCACGACGGAGAGACAGAATATAGAACGTTTGTTGCCTTCATACCTGTCCGTTGGAAATATCGTCCGAGAGAATTACGGTAAAGTACTTGAACAAAACATGGATAGATTTGATTGGTATAATTATAAGTTTGACAAAATTGACGAACTCCAGCTGCCTGTGTATAACCAACCCTCTCAGCATATAAACTTCCAACCGCCTCAGTATACAAACTTGCCGACGTATGCTCCACCACCACGTACGGTACGTCCCACCACCACAACGCCTGCACCGCGTCGTACCACAACCGCCACCACGGCGTACGTACCACGGATAAAGGTGTGGAGGGTGATTGAAACAAACCAGTTCAGAAAGAAACAAAAATTCAGTGATACGACTAAACAAACGACGACTACAGAAACATATACACAGGGCACGAAAGCAAGCACACCCATACAAGTGCCTAGTACCACAACTCGTGCTCCAACTGTTGCATGGATCACATCATCACCAAGACTATCCACTACATCACTGTGGCGGACGACGCAGACGCCAGTTACTACACCCACTTCTACTTGGTTGGTGTGGGCGCCCCCTTCGGCGCCAACCAACAGGCCTCCTACTGCCGTAACAACAACTACATACAAACCCTTTGCCTGGTCAATAACGAACAAGCCCTTTGCCTCGTCATCGACGGGCAAACCAATTACTTCAACTACTACATACAAGCCGCCAACATTAACAACTACATATAAACCTTTTGCTTGGTCGACATTCAAGCCTTTTTCCACATCCTTAACAACGAGGCAATGGTACAGCACAACCACACAAAAACCAAGCACAACCACAGTGGTCCCGAAAACCTACAGTCCGGTAACAACAACCACACTTGAACCAAGTACCACAACTACTACAAGAAAACCAACATCTGCTTGGACGTGGAAACCATGGAGTTCAACGACCCCGAAGCCACTTAGTAGCACAAGCAGAGCAGTCACAACAAAACCTCCTTGGTACACTTTCACGTCACGAACAGCGACATCTCCGGGGACAACAAAACAGTACTTTAGCCAAGCTAAGACGACTAAGCCGTTTGTATTTACGAAGAAAGCACAAAATGATACACTGGAAAAAACTACTCAAGCGGTGACATACTCGACGACTACGCAGAAGCCGAGAACGACACAGTCTATATTCGATCTCTACTTGAATCCGACGAAAGCACCTCAGTTACCGAGCTACAAGTTCAGCTGGGGTCAATCCAAGCTGAGTATATTCGCTGGCGGAACTACCACTCCTGCTACTCCTACGACGAAGGAGAGAGAATGGATGGAATAATAATGGCGTCGATAATAATTTAACTAAGAGACACGTATAATGTGCATCTTTTTTGTAGGTTATTAATCTGTGTGATCTCCGTAAACCTCAGTTTGTTTGCCGCAAAGATGCCTTTCATTACAAAATCTGCGCAGTAAATCTAACTATTAAATAGCCACACTATTATTAAATAAATAAAATAATTTATTTATTAGTTATTAGACATACTATTTAATAGTCAGTTGCGCAAACGCACGCTGTTGCGAGCTTGCGACTCGCACACATCCGACGGAGGTTGCTATTACTATTTAAATATAAGATGCGAATTAAGCGAATTATTTTATAGTTTATATTAAAACCATACCAAAAAGCATTATTGACTATTACATTCATAATTGTATATATTCTTGTTTTAATTGCGAAATCCTAGTCCATTAATATTTTCATCGCATCTGCTGCGTGTATTTCTGGGTTCAGTTCCCAAAGTCGGGAAATAGTTTTATCCATTAGGGGTTTTCTCAGACGGAACCTTATAGTCTGAACTTGTTCTCGTTTCATGGTATTATAGGCCCTATTACATCATGACTTTAAAAAAGACAGCGTAATGTATTGTACTATTAGGTACAGATCTGCTTAACACTCCGGGGATCCAAACCGTGATGTAGCTTTATAAAAATAAAGGTAAATACAGTTTTTCTTAAATCTATGTTTAGTTCACCCATGATGTGTGGTAGGACTAGGTGATCCGGGTGGTTCAGGCGATTGGAGGTAATATTAATTAATGAAATAATCACATGTCAAATATTAATCTCATGTAAACAGGTGTATAATATTATAGTATTACTTACCTATCCATATAAACAAAAAATAATAATACGAACAATATTTACTTAACCACAAAAGGCGTTATGTTAAATATATATTAATAAACTCTAAAAATAATGCATAACATCATCAGAGGCTTGTTATTTTTGTAATTAACATTTAAAAGAACAAGTTCTAATGCGGAAATATACGGAAGGTGCGAATGTACCGAAGGACAATAATCTATGAACAAGCATCTGTACGTTTGTAGTTTACATAGTAAATAGAAATATAACAACTACATACTTATCTCTATCGCGGCCTATAGGAGGCCTATGTCCAGCAGTGGACGTCTTTTGGCTGAAATGATGAGTTATCTCTATCTATCCATAATTTACCCAATAATGGGTAATTTTATTTATAATATATGCGAATTGGTAACTGTGTGAAGGATGATATGTCTAGAAAGGAGGTGACTGCTGAGATGACGAGAAATAGGGAAGTATGGATGAAGAAGACATGTTGCGCCGACCACAAATGAATTGGGATAAGGGCAGGAGAATGATGATATGCGAATTGGTAATACATACTTTAAGTACCTGGCGATTGATTATTCATTTAAGAAATTAAGCCGTTTGGTCCCAGCTGTCATTGGTAGATCTCTAACAGTCGCTACAGACAGTGACTAATCTGACAACCAGTCTAACTGAGGGGTATCGTATTACCCAGTAATAAGACTGGAAGACGATACCAAAATAGTTGGGATCATGATGATTAATATGAGCAATAGGGGATCGGACTAAGTCAAAAAAATATGATTCTGTTTAGTCCGTCAGTTAGATTATCGGAAAATATTGGATACGTGTTTTTTGTTTTAACGAAATGAAAATTGACGAAGATAAAAAGCGTCGTGACGTCACTTGTGGGTTAAAAATGTACTGACATGTAACGTTTTCGAGGAGTTCACGAGTTTTCGAAGCACTGTATCGTCTTCATTTTTTGTTAATGTGAAAAAAGAAAAAATAGGTGTTCAATATTTTTTGGAAATCTATCTGACGGACTAGTTAGTTTTTTTTTTGTCCGATCCCCTATTAAGTTTTTTTTACCTATGTCTAACCTCGTTTTAAACAATATAATGCCTGTAATCCTGGTCTAAGAGGTCTCCCACATTTCGCCAGTTATGTTTAAGTCCCTGCATGTTTGTTTATAGAGACGACCATATTGCCATCAATCGGGACTAATCCAAACTTTTTATAATGTGTTAGAAGAAATCAAATATTTTAGAATAACAACAATAAAATCAAACTTATTTAACTGCCTCATTGATCCATAGGTCGGTGGCAAGCGTCACCGTTGAACATGTGGTTTAGGGTTCGATTCTCTGGTCAGCCAAAGTACTTGTGTGCTTTCTCGTGAAAAAGTTTCATATTTCACATAACTCTCGCTGCTTCTCAAGAAGATTACTTAGTTAGCAGCTTTTATCTAGTTTATAACATAAAATAAAAATGAATATTATATACTTTCAAAGTATTTAAATTCATATGCCTACGGTCATTTATAAAACTTCGAGAAAAGGTGAACCGCTTGGGTCACTTTTCGAATGAATAAGAACGGACTAGAAATTCCATAGGTAATTTTTATTATTATTAAATTCGCCTTCAACCATCCTGTGGCAATAGGAATATTGCCGGAATAATGCCTTGTGGCATTAAGTTCACCTATGTACCACTATTGTGCATGAAGTTTAAATAAATAAATAAATAAATAAATATTAACTATTTCGTAAGAGGTAATACAAATCTGCAACTTAAAATAGGTAAAAGTATTATGCTTATTTAAATACAAAAGACATTTAATAATAACACGTTGAATTAATTTGCTGATGTCTCTATTAGATTAATATAGTTAGTCTTACCTATATAAAAATCTCAATAGAACCTGTAAGTCTGACAAGCAGTCTTACCAAAGTATATCGTGTTACCCATAGCGACAGCACCCGATGTAGCCTTACTTGTACGTATTCGGCTGCATCCGGTTAGGCTGGAAGCCTACCCTAACATAGTTGGGAAAAGGCTAGGCAGATATTTGTTACCCGTGGTTTGTTGAATCGCGTGGAAAGTTTGATTTGTATGTGTTAGATTTTTTTTTTTTAATGTTAAATGGGCTTACTCTTGACCTCAATCTTGCTCTAAGAGAAGAGCGAACGAAGAGAGAACAAGCTTACCCAGAAAAAAAAATGAAATGTAAAAAGGAGAATATTATGTGCTGTTCCAGATTACAATCTATCTCTGTGCCAATTTCACGTAGATCCGATCAACCGTTCTGGTTTTTTCGTATTTGATTTTTCGTAACGTGTGTATAGCAGCCATTAGGTACCTACACGTTTACCATGCGGGCATTATAGGCGTGATGTATGAATTAATTAACTGATCAGTGTATTAATATTCATAGGTACTTAGTGTGACATCCATGAAAAGTAAATTGATCAACGAGGCGGTACCTACACTCCGTTGTCCGGTCCAGCCGGTTCCTATAACTGCCACAAACAACATTATTCAAATTGATTTATTATCATAATGCCAGTATCACTTTCAAAGTTCAGAGGATGATACAATCAATAAATAAAAGAATAATTTGTTAATAAATAATTATTATTTACGGTTTATAAATAATGATGTATCAACGAAAGCACTCGTATTAATATGTGTTTTTAGTTATATTGATCACCCAGTCGATCTTCAGCCCGGCTTGCCTAGGTTGACCAGCGTGACCACTAATTACATTACAGAGTTTCCTCCGTGTCTCCGAAAGCACATTTATTTATAGATCTTTGGCAGTCGTAACAGTGCCTCGAAATTCTGATAACCAGACTTACCAAGGGATATCGTATTACCGGTTTTACATACACTTTTACAAGTCACTCATACCGACTACTCTGAGAAAAAACAGCTGAATCAACTCAGAAGGTCCAGGACATAATATTGGTATACATACAAAGGGACTTTGCAGATTAGTGTCTGAGACGGTCTTTTTCGGATTCAGTCAGCGCAAGCATTTGTCAGTTATCGTGTAGCTTGACTTATAACTCAAGGAGCTCAACGTACTTTGGAATTGACTTAATTTTAATTCAAACATTCCAACGCTTTCACCTTACTTATTGTTGGCAATAGGACGAGAGTTCCGGTATATAAGATCCTATAATATTTAAAAATGCAGCAATAAATTGCAATTATAAAAGTTAATATAACTTTGCACGGGTGCAATGTTAAAGGTATATTTAAAAAACTTCTAAACAGATGTTTATTGCTCCATTTAACTTAAAATCGATATAGATTTTAAGTTTAATTCACAGTTCTCCCAAACTAATTTAATTATTGTAAACGCAACATCACGCCCGTAAACCCTTATGGGCTAGACAGAGTTGTATGTACAAAATCAACCTTAAATCAACTCAATAGAGCAGGTATATGATATACAAAAATATAGTGTTTTGAATAATATGATTTCAATGAAGATGATTAGGTAGATTAACTATACGGACAGATATTGCAGTGAAACAAACTCCAAATTTCGTCACTCTGTACTCAGTACTACATAACATAACATCACACCTGAAATCCCTAAAGAGATAAAACAAAGTGTACATAATAGTACACCCACATTTCACCGCTTATGTTTAAGCCCCATGTAATAGTGGGCAAGCCTATTGCCGTCACCCGTGCACAAATCATGATGCTACTGAGAAATTCTTGAAAGAAAAATTCAATAACACTTTGCCTAGCCCGGGACAACACTTGACAGTTAAAAATAAAACAGGAGATTATAAGTCAGAAATGATACGAAAAGTTTCAAGCATAGAGGCTTTCATGCAGAGGAACACTGCAATTATTAGTCGACCACAACAGCAGCCCGCTAATTAGCTAATTAGTAACCCTTTGTTGTTTCCACGTATGTCCTCCTGTTTGAGGATAGCTAGCATACGGATATTTTGGTACGTAGGCGGACTGAAACACAATATTACAATCAGTATTCATCAAACTACGATTGTGATTGAAATAGGCGTGAACTTTGTTATGTGTGTGTGCAGAGCAGACACGCTCATCGCTTTTCAGATATTTCTGCATATTTGCAACGTCCGTTGAAATTGCCGACAATATGACAGTAAATTAAACTGTGTACTCATGGTCAGGTGGACAATAAACTTGTGTGACATTTTGATAATATTGTGCACTGTTGGCGTCAATTCATTTGTTAAACACGGCAGAAAACAAGGGACAAAAGGAACAACAAATAAATTAGTTCATCTACACGTCTGAAATGTCAATGCATAGAGGGATCATGCACACGGAGTTTTACCTTCGACACCAAAGGCCAAAGCTGGACAATGCCTATAGGCATTGCCCAGCTTTAGCATTTATCCGGAAAAAAACAAAAATACATGAGAACAAAAAAAAAGTAAAATATATAAACTTTTCTGCCTATGGGCTATTCGTCAGAGCTTTCAGCAGCACTAACTGTGTTACCATCACAGACCAACGGAGAATTTAATAAACGTATCACGTGTCAATTTAATAAACGTATCACTTGTCAATTTCAGTTGAAAGCGTAAAGTCTGTTCGTCCCGCCCCTGTCCAATCGTGCATATCGAGGCACTACGGTGGAAATGAAATAAAAAAACATAGTTTAATTGATGGATAGGGCGTAGCTCGCGTATGCACTTTTGCAGTGGCGCCGGCGGCATCGGCGTCGCGACGGGAAACTCCGAAAAACTAAATATAAAATTGTTTAGCGACACCCGTTTGTAATCTCTTTTCAGTGTTACCGTACGCTACGGTATATGAAATATATAGATAATTCTTATTCACAACATTGATAAATACAAAATAATATAAATAATGTTTTCTTTAGTATCCCCAAATATAGTTTTTGAAGCTTTTTAAAAAAACCGTTTTTCAACTTGTCACCTTCAGTCCAGTCGACACGACGCAGTTCGCTGTCAACTCGTATATTGCACACAGCAGTCCGGCAATACACACAGTCACAATATAGGTACCTCTACCTAGACATACAATATACACGGTCACCATTTCGTTTGTTCTTCGCTGCGATGCGGAAACAATCTCTTTTAATGAACTTTTCAATAATGTTTCACGATTGTTTTACACCTAGTAGGGGCCACCCACATTTTAACAGTTATGTTTAAACCATTTAGAGGGCTGGCCTATTGCCATCAACCGGACACATATCCGGACTCCGTGGCTGCTACTGAAAATTCTAAATAGAAAAACCTAATAACACTAATACCGAGCTGGAGTCGAACCCGGACCTCATGCCCAGCAGGCGCGGTTCAGCAACCGCTATGCCAACGAGGCAGAAATGTGGTTAAATAATAATAATTAATTAATTATAATTAGGTTGAAATACTGAAAAAAATACATAGATTAAAACGTTAATTTAGCTCATTTAGTTTTCCGATCATTCGGAGTGCGACTGAAAGACGTATCGTATCGGTTTACTAATTATTTAATTACGCACTTTTGGTACATTTTCCTTTCTCTTCAAGTGAAAGACAAAGATGCGACAACGACTGACCAGCAGGGCTATTGCGTATCTTTTAATGACAGTGGATAACCTACAGTGTCTATCAAATAACTGTCAAATGGTGAGTTTTTAAGAAAAAAAAGTAGGTACCAAACCATAACCAATTTACATGCAGTTAATCTATGGACACTTATGATAGCCACTGACATTAAAAAGATACGCAATAGCCCTACTGGTAAGCTTCCTACTTTTATGTTCGAAGTAGCGGACGTCACGCAGTTTCACCCGCGTACTTCCCGTTCCCGTGGCAATACAGGGATAAAAGGTAGCTTATTTCACCCAGGCATAGTTGCCAACGGTGAAAGAATTTTCCAAATCATCAATCAATCAAGTTTTAAGTTTATTCGTTAACTAAAATACAAATTGTCCCTCTTTATTATATTACATATTTATTTATTTATTTAGGATCTCCAACAAAGAATGTACACAGATCATGTTAAATACATAGTGGACGACAAAAGTATCAAGTTAGTGTACTCCTTCACTTACAGGAGACCACAGAAGGCACAATAAAATTTAAATTTAAGCTAACAGAAAATATAGAGATTATTAAATGTAGAGAAGGATATGAATCATTAATTTGCTTTATGCAAAATAATGTTCCCGCATGCAAAATGTACCTACGTAAGTTGAACATGCAGTTGCGGACAGCCCGTTACAATACAATACGAATGCACAAAAGTGTGTTACCAGATATAAAAGTTAGTGATGTGTACATAAACCATGGTTCGTTTATTTAGGGTATGCTTGTTTATTTAATAAAAACACTATTATCAAGATAATGCCTATTTACTTCGTTTACAAATCAAAGTTTATAAGTACTTTACATTTAGGTACTTTAGGTATTTACGTCTTTAACATTGTTTTTCATATTAAAAAAAAATATCTGATGCTTACATTCTGTAGAAGTGTAGAGAGTAAAAACAATCGGAAAAAAAATCGGAAACGGCTTATGGAACAACGGGGCACAGATAGGTTTTAACTTAAAACCTAGCCTACACCTACCTACCTAGCTTAAAACCTTTTTTTTACACTGTAGCGTGGCACGCGCGCGATAAAATTGTTATTTGTGTAGTGTAGTAATGCGGTAGGACAAGCTGGACAAGCGCTGAAAGCGTAATAAAAGTAAAAAAAATATTATTGTTGACGACTATTTTTTTTTTGTTTGCGCATACAATTATTTATCGTAAGTAACAAGTATATAAAACTGTGCAATGGCGTTAAGTTCAATCAATGAAATATCCAAAAATTCAGCGCTCGACAGGCGCCCCCGGGTGCTTCGCACCCCTTGCACCACCTGGTAAAGAGACGGCCCTGACTCTACGTGCACAAAGTATTAAAATAATGATTATTGAAAAAAAACACATACTTAAACAGTTGGATCTTTGGATGTACATCAGTCAACTATACGTCTGTGGTAACACATTGACCGGACGGGTCCACTCAAATCTGTGTGGTGCTTTTTTCAAATACAATCTCAGACACTAATCTGCATAGTCTTCATAGTCTTGACTTTAAACTTATTGTTATAGTTACCCACAACTTTTTAGAAGATTAAATGAGTAACCTTTGGTGTTTCTTCATTTCTTGTCGCTTCTTCTCCTTAGTAATTAACCAATGCACCGACAATTATCGACATTTTATAAGTGCCCATGTAGGCCTATCACTACATATTATAAAACAAAGTCGCTTCCCGCTGTCTGTTCCTATGTATGCTTAGATCTTTGAAACTACGCAACGGATTTTGATGCGGGTTTTTTTAATAGATAGAGTGATTTAGGAAGAAGGTTTATATGTAGCATATTCCACCTGTGCGAAGCGGGGGCGGGTCGCTAGTGTGAAATAAAATATTTTTACTTTTGACCTATTGTTGACGCAACTTGATGAGAAGTGTTCCTCAATCACTGACAGAATAGTTCAACCCGTCGCTGTGTCTCCTGATTCACCCTCCGTTCTCAGTCTCAAGCTCTTTTGTTCTTGTTCTTTATCGTGTCATTACCTAGCCTGCAGGGCTATTGCGTATCTTTTAATGACAGTTATTTGATAGACACTTTAAGTTATCCATAACTTACAGTGTCTATCAAATAACTGTCAAATGGTGAGTTGTTAAAAAAAATGTACCAAACCATAACCATCTGACATTAAAAAGATTCGCAATAGCCATGCTGGTGTCAGAGTGTTCATGCCATCTGCCTCTGACTTGGCTTTCGAGAAATATCTCCCAGACATGCTGGATTACTCAGGATTTTTGACTTTACCAAAGCAAGTGATAAATATAATACACACATGAATCAGAAAAATTAGAAGTAAGTGTCATCGGTTCGAACTTGAGGCCTATGACTATCCCGTCGAGGCTGTGGATTATCGAAAGGATTACGCGGCTCCGACACAAGGGCGAAGAAGGAACATGGGTTTGGTTTTTAGTCAGTAGAAGTCTGACACTCCCCTTCGCTCTAACCAAGAGCGGGGGTGGGGTTATTCGATGATGTTCCACCCACCAAAAAAAGAAAAAAAAAGAAAAAGGCCTATGACTAATAAATTCTCCTTATATGCACACTACATCTTTGAATTTCTAAAAGTGACTACTTATGTCCGCTGGGTCGATGGTAATGTAAAAAAACTGTATGCTTTTACCATCATAGTATGTTGCTACCCATGCTGTTATGAGAACGTTCCAATCGTTACTCCACGAGTTAGGTTAAATGTCTACATTTTACTGCTCGAGACTGTATGTACAAACGGCAACCAATCAAGCTTTACAAAACAAGTTAATGCGGATCTCTCACTGTACTGGAAATCTATGCAAAGCGAGCAACCATGTTATACTGAATTGTATAGTTTGATGTGTGACCGTGATGTTTTTTACCTTGTAAAGAGGTAAAAATGAATAAGTGAAATATGTTCAAGGTCTCTTGTTATTTATAAAGTGTCGAACCGATGAGTATGTTACCGCAAACATTTGAATCTAAAGTTCTTGGAAAAATGTCTCACCATAACCTGTCTAATTTAAATGCGGAAACTTGACAAACAGATCATAAATAAAGTTTTTTTTTTCGACTTTAAAGTATATTCGTTCACGTTCGGATCGAACCACATCAGTTAATGAGGAAATTACCTTAGTTTAATATCATTCAAGATTTATGTACAATAGATGCTAGAAATTTAAATTAAAAGTTAATACTTACATAATTATATACAAATACCAAATAAGACACTTAGGCGTCCCAGTACTCCTCCGCACCGCCGACAACCGGGAACGTGCCCAGAAGACTGGCAGCATTGCCACGTTGAATGGCAATGCTAATCCTTTGACCTAAGAATGAGCCAGCCCTCTGGTCGCGCGAAGTGTCGACTAGACGGCGCGAGATTAAAAAAAGTAAATAAATTAAATTACCTTAATTAATTTTTAAATCAAGATGTTGTATCAATTCGTTCCATGTATTGATAAAAATAGGCCAGTTTTGTAGACCTGACCGGCTGCCACATATTATACAACGGCGTTAACCTAACATATATGTAATAATATGTAAATGATTACACACACTTAATAACCATACCTACCTATATCGCCCGCCACCTGCACTCCAAAAATATCTACAAAATATATTTCTAAGAAAACAGAAAGGAAATATCAGATGACCACAAAATAAAGCGGAATACCTATTCTTTATTTACTTATTGAAATACTGACACAGGTGTAACTTCATTCTAAACTCGCCAAATTTTGATGTTTTACATATCTCTAATATATAAAATTCTCGTGTCACAGTTTTCGTTGCCATACTCCTCCGAAACGGCTTGACCGATTTTGATGAAATTTTTTGTGCTTATCCGGTATCTATGAGAATCGGCCAACATCTATTTTTCATCCCCATATATTTTTTTTTTTTGCAAAACAACGTTTGCCGGGTCAGCTAGTCTAATATATAAAATTCTCGTGTCACAGTTTTCGTTGCCATACTCCTCCGAAACGGCTTGACCGATTTTGATGTTTTTTTTTGTGCTTAACCGGTATCTATGAGAATCGGCCAACATCCATTTTTCAAAAAAAAAAAATATATATATATATATATGGCAAAACAACGTTTGCCGGGTCAGCTAGTACTTACTAAAATAAATAATGTGGGTGGCGCTAGTTTCGGTGTTGTCAGCGACCCAATTGAAGCGAAAAAGAATTCAAGTGGTGAAATGATAAGTACCTACACGGTGGCACAAACTAGACACTTAACAATTAATTTAGAACTTACGAACAGTAAGTCGTGGTCGAACCCCAAACATTACTTTGTGTAATTTATTTCATCACCACTGCTCTCAAAAACGGTGAAGGAAAACATTGTGAGGAAACCGGCATGTCCTAGAATTCCCAAAAAATCGAAGAATTGTGACATCTACCTATTCGCACTGGGCCCGTGGTCGATCATAGCACATTCCCTCTCGAAGAGAAGAGGCCCGTGTCCCAGCAGTTGTAACATTAATAGGCTGATGATCATCAACAGCCTATAATGCTCCCACTGCAGGGAATCAGGCCTCCTCTCTAGGAGAGGGATGGGCTATAATCTACCATGCACGCGGGCCCAGTGCGGATTGGTAGATGTCACATGTCTTCGAATTTTTGGTTCTAAGACATGCCGGTTTCCTCACGATGTTTTCCTTCACCGTTTTGGGAGCGGAGGTGATGAAATAAATTACACAAAGTAATGCGCCTGACGGGGTTCGAACCCACGACTCACTGTTCGTAAGTCGGGGCCACCACCACTGGGCCACCACTGCTCACCAATGGGCCACCACTGCTGATGATGATGACTACTTAATTTAATCATAATGTACCTATATAGTTTTGTTTGCTATCGTGTATAATGTTTTTTTCATTTTGCAGAAGGTTTTTTTTAATTATGGCATCGTTATTTTGGCATTTGACCATAACAGGAAGTAAAACCATAAATCTACACTAAAGAAGCGCGAAGCGCGCGTAGATTGTTTCCACACCATTATGCGCGCTAGAAGCCCGTCGCCGCGAAGCTGGCCGCGCTCGCGGGTAGGCTTGATTACGCTATCACCTCCCACTGTTGTAGGCGACATGTGGCAGGTTGATGCGGCTGACAGACCTTTATTATTATTATTATGTGAATTGTGTGTGGATTTGTGTTTTATGTGACTGACTTGTACACTATAGTCAGATATGACACGAAATACCTGCGAATATATGTGTAGAAGTGAACACTTCTTCAATGAGAGCGCTGCAAGTGTTTTAACCTAAATATGTATAAGTTAGTAACCTACAACACTAGAAAAAAGAAATTAAGAGGGGGTAGTTCACTACATCGATGGTCGCTGTATCGACAACGGTCCATCGACGGGTTAAAGAATCGACAGTACCCCAAATCGATGGTACGCTACATCGACAGTACACCAAATCGACGGTGCGCTATATCGACAATACAGTACATCGATGGTACGCTACATCGACGGTACTCCAAATCGATGGTACGGTCAGCATCAGAAGTAAGTATATTAACATTACTCAAAGTTTCGAAGCTGTTTTTTTAATAAAAACTTGTTAGATATTACTCGTAACTACATGTTATTGGAGTGTAAGGACTTTTTTAACGAATAATCTTCTGAAACATTGAAAATAATAGCTAGTCTTGTATATAAAAGAATTAAAATTCCGAAATGTTCAGCTTTTTAACACCCAATAACTCACTTTTGCGTCAGCGCTCAAGAATCGTGCCGACGATTGTTTTTGTAATTACTTTTGTTTTTTGTAACATATTCAGATACAATGTAAATTGTTATTGAATAAATGAAATGAAATGAATCACTTAAGTAATAACTCTCCTTTTGAGCTTCGCCGCAGTCGGGTAAAAAGTATGTTAGTCGCCACTGTTACTACTTCCACACAGTATGAACACAAGCCCCGTTTTAAGTTAACAAGTACACTGCTATCAGTAGGTACAGTTTTTTTTCCTACTCCTCCGCTATTCTTTAATTTGTGGACCGATTCTCAAAATTCTTTTTTTATTTGGAAGAGTATACTCCTGAGGTGGTCCCATTTTAATTTGGTGGAGATCTGGTGCTGATCTTCGGAGATATACAATGGAACTCTTCAAAAATAGACGGCAAATCTGTCGTAATTGCTGGAATCGCTTGGATGTTTATTGAATATACATTTTCATGACGTAACATCACGCCTGTATGCTCTGAGGGGGTATGCAGATGTGTACAATATACATTTTTTTAGTTGCTAAATATGAATTTCATAGACACGTATTACGTGTTTCGTGCTTTTTCTGACGCTGTTCAAGTATTCGCATCTAGCAGTCATCACTTGTCTTCATGCTCTTAAGCTTAACCGATAAGGAGTAGTACCACTCCTCAACGGTTAAGAGTTGAAAGCAAAAATAGTTGAATCTTGAAGGTTAAGGGTTGGGTTTCTTGGTTGAATGTAAATATTTGTATAGGATATATATATATATATATATATATATATATATAGGTACTTATTATTATTACAACTAAAAATAAAAAAACTTTTTTGCAAAAAAAAACAACCGACTTCAAAAACACCAAAAAGAGAAAAATAAACTAAGAAGAAAAATCTACTTCTGAAGCAGATTTTTCTTCTTAGTTTATTTTTCTCTTTTTGGTGTTTTTGAAGTCGGTTGTTTTTTTTGCAAAAAAGTTTTTTTTTCTGATTAATTTCGTAGCGGGATCCAAGACAGTTAAATCATTTCTCTGGGACTTCGTCGAGCTTCATTGTCTCGGAGCTCTTCTTGTGGTCGCCACTTTTGATTCTGGCTCAGGAGTTACAGTGGTTTGGGAATAGTGTGGCGGGCTTGTCCCATTTAAAAAAAAAGTATGTACAGTCGGACAAGCTTAAAAGTATGCAGACAGAAATCTTTATAATTCTAGAACACTGAAAATGTTTTATGTTAGTTGCTATTTTCTATACTAATCTATACTTCTATACTAATATTATAAAGAAGTAAAGTTTGTGTGTTTGTATATTTGTTAAATTGTAAGGGGTAATCTCGGGATCTACTGAACCGATTTTAAAAATTCTTTCACCAATAGAAAGCGGGGGGCGATGTTGTTCGCGTCCGTAGGATTTACCACCTCTCCCAGGTCCACCCTACACGTGCCTCCCGGGTGGTGCTAAAGAACAACAACGCCGAGACATAGGCGGCGGTTAAGTAACCTATATTAGGCTACCATGAGCCTAGAGGAGTTAAATGCCCTCAAAAAGTATGGCGATGGCACCTTGGAAAAGTGCTATATGTATCTTCCAACCCCAACTAATATGAAAATGTCGTATAATAATGAGAGAGATTTGTCATGCGCTCCGGCTAACCCCCGGCGCTCGTGGGTACCCGGGCCTGCGAGTGTGAAATCAGTCACCGAAGACTCCACAGGGGTAGGCGACCAGGCCTCTGTGTCAGTAAATGCTTCTGGCAGCACCAACAAAAAACTTATTCAACAAGTCCTCCAGTCGAGCTTGTTTAAACCAAGACCTAGATCTTCGTCAGTAGGAAATATTCCTGTACAGACGCCTACCGAAAAGGAATCTGAAAAAACAGAAATCCACCAGTCTAGCCACACTGAACAGACTAAATGGCAGGAAGTAAACCATCGCAAAAGAGTGAGAAGTAGCCCCGAAAATACAAGCAGAAATCAGAAGACCAAGCTTAATAATTATTGGCTAGCAACTCCAATATCTACTTTTAATAGCTTCTCTGAACTCGAGAATACAGACCAATCGAGACTACCAGAATCGGAAACCGTAACGATATCCAAACCTCCTCCATTCTTCATTGATAAAGTTAGTAACATTCAGCCCCTCACAGAAATGTTAGAGAAAGTGGCACATGAGAACTATGAGATAAAAATCCTTCAAAACGAGCGAGTAAAAATACAAGCTAAGGCCCACGAAGCATACTCTGCTATATACAAGGAATTAAAATGCAGAGATACTGAATTTTTTACCTACAAAACAAAGCAGGAGAGGAGCTTTAGAGTGGTATTAAAACGCATCCACCCCTCAACTGACACTAACTCGCTGAAGGAAGCACTAGAAAACCTAGGACACATACCTACCAATATCTGGAATATTAAAAATAATAAAACCAAACTGCCATTACCAATGTTTTTTATAGACCTACAGCCTAACCATAATAATAAGGACATCTACAACATAAAAACACTACTCAATTGTCGTATAGAAATAGAACCACCAAGACCCAAACGCACTATCCCACAGTGTTCTAACTGTCAACAGTACGGACATACACAGAACTTTTGTCACAGACAGTCCAATTGTGTTAAATGCGCAGGATCTCACCATACTTCAAAATGTCCCAGAAAGGAGCGTTCTGACAAAGTGAAATGCATACTCTGTGAAGGAAATCATCCAGCCAATTACAAGGGCTGTATTGTGTATAAAGAGTTACAAAAAATAAAGTTTCCAACTCCTCGCCCTAAAGGACAGCATTCGACCAAACATGAATTCCGACAACGGAAAACCACACACGAAAGTGTCAAAGAATCGAAATATGATAGAGATCCAGAAAAATCCTATGCAGCAGCAACAAAAAAATCTGAACCGAAACCACAATTTTACAATGATAATCCTACAACTAATGAACACAATATATCTGAAGCTCTTCAAACTTTTAACGCAACAATGCAGACACTCATGAACCAAATGCTAAAGATGACCCAAATCTTAGTAGACCTCATGTCAAGAATGCCAATAAATTCGCTGCCCTAAAGCTATGCGTATGGAATGCTAATGGGCTAACCAAACACTCGAACGAGTTAAAAACTTTTCTTAAAATAAATAAAATTGACATAATGCTAATATCGGAAACTCATTTTACATCTAAGAGCTATTTCAAAATTCCCGAGTATAACTTATACCATACCACGCATCCTGATGGAAAAGCATATGGAGGGTCAGCTGTCCTTATAAAAGCTAATATCAAACACCACCAATGTCAGTCATATTGTAAGGACTACATCCAAGCAACCAACGTAGTAGTGTATGATTGGAATAGCAACATCACAGTGTCAGCTCTGTACTGCCCACCAAGACATACCATTAAAGAAAATCAGTTTTGCGACTACTTCAATACTCTAGGCCATCGCTTTATAGCCGCAGGCGACTACAACGCCAAACACACTTTTTGGGGGTCTAGGCTTATCGTGCCTAGGGGTCGGGAGCTTTTAAAATGTGTTCAAACAAATAGTATGGATGTTGTCTCTACAGGACAGCCAACATACTGGCCCTCAGACAGAAATAAAATACCAGATCTCATTGATTTCTGTGTTAGCAAAGGAATTACGAAAAATAAAATATCGTGCAATAGCTGCTGGGATTTATCGTCAGATCACTCACCCATTATTATAAATATCGAACATAAGGTAAAGCTGACTCTAAAAAAATGTACATTACACAATAAGAAAACTGACTGGATTCTTTTTCGATACTTCATAGACGAAGCATTTAAAGTACCTCCTCCACTCAAAACAGAAGATGACATTACAAATGCTGTTGAATTCTTTAATACAAACGTGCAAAACGCCGCATGGAACTCGACACCATTAGATCAATACAAGTCTGATGCCCAATCTGTCGCCCCAAACATATTGGAATTAATTAAGGAAAAAAGAGAGACCAGAAAATTGTGGCAACAAAATAGATGTCCTGATACGAAAAAAGTATTCAACCGCAAAGTAAGAGAGCTAAAACAAATTCTGGAACAAGATAGGAACGCTTCCTTCCAGGCATGCCTAGAGGGCCTTGATGCAACAGCAGCTACAGACTACTCTCTTTGGAAAGCCACTAAAAAAATTAAAAGACCCATAGTAACTAGTTCACCACTTAGAAAACCAGATCTCAGTTGGGCACGTAGCGACCAAGAAAAAGCAGCTACAGGTTAAAAGTCCCATTACGTGCCGTCGATTTCAAGGGGGGCGGGGGTGGGGGGGGGAGGGGGGGGAGGGGGGCTACCCCCCAGTACAACTCCCATGTCTCGGAGCCCCATGGTTTCCGAGATATCCATGGTCAAAGTTTTGAGGTTAGAATAGCGCTAAAACGCGAAACGGGTACAAATTTTGTGTCGTTTGACAGGGGAAGGGTGAGGGGGTGGTGCCCACTGTGCCCTGGCACCACTCCCATGTAAAGGCGACGCACCATTCTTGAGAAAAAAACATTTTTTTGGAACCTAACCCCTTAAAGCCCAGTCGACGGAGCCCCGCTTCGCGGGGCTCCTACTTCTGGGTGGTTTTAAAAAAAAATAACCACGAAGGGGATGGCGGGGTCTATTCGCTCGCTTCGCTCGCTCAATCGACCCCGCCATCCCCTTCTAACCTAACCTGTCCGTGTCGGGGTGCCCCAAGTCCCGAGCTCGCTTCGCTCGCTCTTGCATCCAAGTCACTCATAGTACATCCGAAAATATTTAAATATTTAAAAATAAATTATATTTTATTCAAAAACACGACAAAAAAGTTACTAAAATTCACTTTTACCAATAACGAAACGTGAAATGTCAACTTTGACGTCTAACATGTCAATTTATCCAACCTCAAAATATACAAATGGCGTGTTATTGACCAATTTTAATGGAACTTTAAACAATTATATCTCGTAAACCGTGAATATCTGGAGCTGGGCAATTTGCAAAAAGCCCTCTATTAGTGAGTACTATCTACAAAAAAAAAATGACATTCCTAATCAGCGGCACGTAATGGGACTTCTATCCCAGCTACATTTGCGGAGCATCTGGAAAAGGTTTTCCAACCCCACCCATATGAGGGTTCCCCCGAACACGAAAGAGAGGTTACTGAATTTATTGATATCCCCCACCAGGATGATATCGAACCAGACTACTTTACTAAAAGAGAAGTAGAAAACATTATTAAAAAAGCTAACTCCAAGAAGGCCCCTGGTTATGACCTAATTACCAACAAAGTCCTACAGGAACTACCAGACTCTGGGATAACACTACTCACAGCGATCTATAACGCCATCACGAAACAAAATTTCATACCGCCGCAATGGAAAGTCGCACAGATAATTATGCTATTGAAACCAAATAAGCAACCGGAGGATCCGAAGTCTTACAGACCGATTAGCTTGTTACCCATACCCTCGAAAATTTACGAATCGCTCCTATCGTGCCGCCTGATACCACTGATCGAACAGCGCAAATTGATTCCCAAACATCAATTTGGATTTCGTCGAAGGCACGCCACCATCGAACAGGTACACAGACTAATAAGCGAAATTGACAGTGCATTTGAGAATAAAAAGTACTGTGCAAGTGCTTTTTTGGACATATCACAAGCATTTGATAGGGTATGGCATGAGGGCCTGTTATTTAAAATAAAATCTTTACTCCCTACCTACATGTACAACATCCTAAAATCTTTTTTGGAAAACAGGCACTTCCTAGTCCAAAGCGGTGAAGCGCTCTCAAGTCTCTGCCCTATTAAAGCAGGAGTTCCACAGGGTAACGTGCTGGGCCCGACGTTGTACCTTATCTACACATCTGACCTACCAACTTCAGAGAGTATCACAACCGGTACTTTTGCTGACGACACCGCGATCTTGGCAGTCCACTCAGACCCAGTTGAGGCGGCGGAACTCTTACAGTGTGGGCTTAATGACATTTCCATCTGGTTAAAAAAATGGCGAATCAAGGCTAACGAAACAAAGTCTGTAAATGTTACATTTACTCTAAGAAGAGGCACTTGTCCACCCGTCAAACTCAATAACTCAGAAGTTCCACAATCGGACCATGTCAGGTATTTAGGATTACACCTTGATAAGCGACTCACCTGGCAAAAACATATCTTCACAAAAAGAAAACAGTTAGGCTTACAATTACGTAAGCTGTATTGGTTAATGGGTCGTCAGTCACGTCTGTCGCTAAGTAACAAGCTGCTACTCTACAAAACGATCCTTAAGCCGATATGGACTTATGGAATACAGCTCTGGGGGACAGCCTCCCATTCCAACATTGAAATCTTGCAAAGATTCCAAAACAAAATCTTGAGGACAATAACCGGAGCCCCCTGGTTCGTCACAAATGAACAACTTCATAACGACCTGCACATGACCACAGTCAAACAGGAAATACTATCCCATACAAACAAGTACAAGAAAAGAATTAAAGACCACCCGAACATCTTGGCCAATGTCTTGATGGAAGATACCACTACAATCCGCAGACTGAAACGGAAGATGCCCCAAGACACACTTAAATCGCAACAGTGAAGACTAAGTAAAGTAGGATGCGACACAGGTCGCATACCGAGCATGCCAATAATAAACCCAACCAACCCACTGATAAATGTCCCTGTGGCGACAGATCGCAGTGTAATGAGAGACAAAAAAAAAAAAAAAAAAAAAAAAAAATTAAAAAAAAAACCAATAGAAAGCCACATTATTGCTGAGTGTCATAGGCTACTTTTCATCCCTGAGAACGCGGGTGAAACCGCGGGACGTCCGCTAGTGTTTTATAAAGAGTTTCGCATTAAACGACTGATGTCAAACGAAACGATACAGCATTTGACATCAGTCGTTTCGGTTCGTTTTAATATATAAATGTTTAATCTTAAAAGTAACAACAAATTAGCTGGCTGTATACGTATTAGCTTGTTCAACTGTACACAGGCTAACTACATAAATACCTACATGTAGATATCAAAGTTCACACATACGTTAAACAAAAATTTAATGTAATGAGCATTACATTTTTTAGTTTATTTTTTGAACGACCCACTGCTCCTGGCAACATTTTCCGACGCAGACACTTGTAATTAATTTTGCTGGGCTCCGCTGGCACTACCCTCATTCCAGCGCCTTTGAATCAACGTCAATCTAAAGAAGTGTGTCACACGGGTCACTGGTTGGAGAGAATCATGGAAACTTGCTGGATTCGCACTAGGTTTAGGTACATTTTGGCTGAGAGTGGGTTTTGAATCGAAGATTGCACTGCTGAGTATACGTCTCTCTCGTGTCATGCTGAGTCTCAACTTTACAAGTTATTGTTGAAATTTCATGAATATATAATAATTTATAATTATTTAATAACGACGAATGGTATCATTGTTGACAAACTATACTTACTAATGTTATTAACAAGGCACGGAGGAAACTCGGTATACGCCACCCATTCACGGACTAACCTAGGCGAGCACGGCTTCACCTTAAGATTGATCCGAGCGGCTGTTACTATCTAGTCATGAACTCCTTTTATTTCAGACATAATATGAAAAACAAGAGTTTTTTCAATTTCAAGTGATATAATTATGATATTGAATTTAATTCACATAAGTACGAGATCAAAGCTACGCAGTGCAGCGATGCAGAAAACAATCTATAACATTGATTGCAATACTGCTCCAAACTACAATACGCAATTAAATCTGTTGACAGTTCATAAATGGAAATGTCAGATTCAGGGCCGCTACCACCACCTTCAACAAAACAATCCTATTGCAGGAACGTTTTGATTCAGGCTTAAAACAATAACACTTTGTTTGGTACCATGACCTCTACAAAACAATACTGTTTTACTCTTGCTTAGTGCGGGGAAAGAACGAACGATCTGTAAGATTTGTCTATTCCCTGCTTTAACATGAAAGAAGCAACTAGCAATATGTAAACTTTATAGCGCTGTCTCTTTCTCAAAAATCCGGTCCGAATCGTATTCCGAAATAATAGTCATGAAACAAAATATAACTTTAATGAAAATTGAAATATTATTTACCATACAATTTTTCATTTTATAGGTAGTTTTAAGAAAATACATAATTAAAATCGTAACATTTATAAAATCTTTGAGGATTTTCCTTGACAAAGTAAGAAAATGTTTCGAAGGAGGTTAAGCCCTTCATTGTAACATAATAAGATTCGGACCAGAGTTTTTTTATAACTGGCTGGTACCATTATCGTTTTATATTAAAGTGGTATCCATGTCAATGCATTACGTCATTATACTTGTCAGTGAGTCGTTGTCAACAAAATTCAATAAAATTACATCAAAATGTTTATATAATAATTCTAAATTAAATTATGGTATTTAGGTACTTTTCTTGTGTACTGTGATTGTGAATATGAACCGTTTTCGATATTCATAAAATATATTTATGATGGACTTATGAAATATGTACCAAAATGTTGGTTCTTAAAAGGATGCGATAGGTACCTACTCATCTTATCCTTATTTTGAAGCTGGCTTGAAATAAAAACCTTAACGTGAACGTGGACATGCCAATGTTTATTTTCCCTTGAGAGATGAAGAGCAACCAATGGATAGACCAAACAAAACGTCGCAGTATGAAGGCTTCGGTGAATAGTGTTCGGAGAAACAATTTTCGAAGAATAGTGTTTCGAAGAAACGTAGGGGACCCATGGAAAGAATATCATTAAAACTGCATCCATGCATCTTAAAAACCACTACCTATCACTATGGACCATGGAGCTGGTTAAAATAATTCCAGGAAATTCGAATATGGACTGATCTACGAGTTGTTAATCGATATTTTAAACTGTATAATAAAGAATTCTGACTATAAACCATTATAAACTTTGATCGTTTTATTTATGTAGGTACCCAAGTACTTTAGGTCTGCTAAACTGCGTGTAAGAAGTTGTGGATGATTTCAGGGTGACTATGTTCAAACGATGTAAGAGCGTTCGGTTAAACACGCTTGTGCGTTCCCGCGAGTTTGTAAAACTAGATTGATTTTCAGTAGCAATGTTTGGAAGGCACTCTATGCTTCGGAAGGCACGTATAAGGCTGCTTTTCATCAAGCACACATCCATAGTACGCATCCTTCCATATAGAAAACATCTAAATTGAATCCGCTTCCACCAGTGCTAAGCTATGTGCAATTGTGCACCAATGAATATGATTGGCGGATATATAACGCATTCATAGCAACGTAGCATAGCGCATCTCTGGTGGAAAAGCACCCTAAGCCGGTGGTCCCTGTCACCAAATTGCTGTCGTCAAACCATGTTTAGAAACTCTGACACTAGGGTGTGTGGGGTCGTTAGACCTTAAGACCGTCATTTTCAAGCATACAAACAATAACACAGTTATTATAATGGTAGTTTATTGATTCTCCAGCAATACAAGTTATAGGTAGGTAATCTATAGCAACAGTACATTTTGCAAATCGATGTTTATGATGTAAATACAAACGACAACAACATCCACTTTTTCTCAGGCATCTTTGGCAGCCTTACATACCTTAGTATGTCATGTAAAGCTGACTAACATAAATATGACAAAATACAATTTGTTTTAGTAAAGAGAGCCTTAAAACTATGTTTGTAACACTTCAGTTATGCACTAAGTCTTTGTGCTGCACGTAGGTACCTACATATGGCACTTGCCTATGAAAACGACGGAACACCACTCCCTGCGGCCTAATGTCCTCTTCCAACACGATTATGCAGATCCATAACATGTTGGTACTTACACCACGAACGCCCCAAAGTTGACGTAGCTGCGCGACTCTAGCAACTCCACACTCTCGCCACGTACTTGGTCTTCTGGCGCACGTACTCCACGATGTCCTCCGCCGTACTGGTGTAGTGTAGGCGGGAAATGTACACCGGAGTGTTTGGGTTCGCGGCACGAATATGCACGTTGGGCTCCGATGGAGTCATGTCACAGTGGTTCTTGTTGGTACATTGACGGTGCTTCCTCCTAACACTGTCACAAAATCATCATCAGCCTAGTCATAGTCTCTCTAGCTCTTCCTCCTTTTCGGAATGCGAGAAATACAAGATCGGTCGATGTGGCGATGGTTGGAAGATGCCTACGTCCTGTAGCAGACAATTTCTTGTTGAAAATGATAAAGATGATGCACTGAAAACATAGTCCAATCGAATACTTTACGACACCATAACATTATGCCTGTAACATCCGAAGGATTGGGCAAAGGTGTTTAATACACCCCTTGCACGTATATAAATGTGTTTTTATTACCAAGTCTATCACGGCAGTACATTTCTTTTGTATAATTTATAAAACAATGATATATTCGTCGCCCCAGATCAACTTATTTAGAATGTCAAACATTCCTGCTATTTGACATAAAAACAATCCTGCTGGCTGTCAAAAGGCACGTCGTGGTACCAATTGAATGAACTATTTGAGGTGACGTCATCAAAACGATATCAAAACTGATATTTTTAGCAGTCCTGCATTAAGATTGTTTTAAGGACGTGATGGTACGAAAATGCAAAGTAAGACTTAAACAGGACTGTTTTAAGACATTGTAGTAGCGCCCCAGATTGTTTCATAGTTACAAAGAGGAGTTACATTGTTACATTTTCATATAACTAGCTGATGCCCGCGGCTTCGCCCGCGTGGATACTGTAAAAACAATCCTTGATGCGGATTATATATCATTCTAAATATTCAGCTCGATCGGTGCAGAACTTTTTGAGTTTTTGAAGCGTACACAAACCAACAACATTTTTCTAAATACCTATAGATGTATAAAAGGTGTAACAGGACCCTTAACGCAAACGAAAGGCACTTCAAATTCTGAAAACTACTAAAAATTCTGCGTAGTGGTACTTAGTTTGATGTACAGAATGCTTGGTTGACGGGTGTGTGATGGGTTACTTTACACCCTGTATAGGAAAAACATAGACCGCCTTATTACAAAACGTAGTTAAACCTGGTTTAACTTAGACCTGGTTTATCTCGCATGCTGTCACTTTCTTTTGAATATTATTGAAATGAGACGTCATGCGAGATAAACCAAGTCTAAGTTAAACCAGGTTTAACTACATTTTGTAATAAGGCGGTATGTGTTTTTCCATTTGGCGTACGAATATGGACATTTATTTTACATTTAATTATTAATTATCTACGTGCACGTGCAACAAATATTATTATTAATTAAAATTATAAAAAACAAGAAGTAAGCGACCATAAATATTTTCAAATTGGTGACAGTAAAATTTAAGACTTAACAAAAATAATGGAAAACTTTGGATAATAATGTCTATCATAAAATTTAAAACGAATACAGAAATCTTATAGCAATTACTAAATTAATAAACTATTTCTACAATGGCAACAATAAAATCTAAGGTAGTACATAAATGTTAAATGTCAATAGAAGTATTTAAATAATGTCAACGTATTGCAATGTCGATTAGTTAAAATAAATACAATAATATCAAAATATAGATGACCTTACTAATTATCTATAGGAGGGACTCAGATCAAAAGGAGGGATTATAGAACTGTCATCCAAATAGTCCTTTAGAGAGTAGTAACATTTATCGATTAATATTTTCATAAGAACTACTTTGGATTTGTCCAGATTTAACGACTTTAATGTCTCAGGCAGCTTGTTAAATATTTTGGTGGCCAAAATAGAATCGTGTTTAGCTTCAAATTACGGATCTTTATTAAAGTGAATATAAAGCCTCGGGTATGTTTAATTATGAAATTTACTGTCTAGCATTTTACTGTCGATTTCATGCAACCAACTTTAATGTAGCGCTCGCAGGACCGCTCTTTACGCCCGCTCGGGTCACGCGGTTTTGTCACAGTTGTAACCTAACCTAACCCATGTGATTGGTGTATCTCAGCAATAAAAAATAAAACCGACTTCAACAAAAAATCAAACACAAAAAAGTGAAAAATAAACTTAAGAAGAAAAATCTGCTTCTGAAGTCGGTAACTTTTGTTTATTTGACTTCTTGTTTTTACTACCGACTTCAGAAGCTGATTTTTCTTCTTATGTTTGTCGCAGATTCAACACCGAGGCACAATATTTAGAGTTGACAATTTAGAATAACGCCATCTATCATCGTTTTTCGGATCTATCATCGTTAAAGTCGGAAACGTCAAGCAGTGAGCTTGGGTGAGGTCGATACAGAGCATGGCAGGTCTGGGGTGCGTTTAAGATGGCCGGCGAAATTTTCGCCGGATAAAAATTAAACTAGCGAGGGTTCGCTGAACGGAGTCATAGGTTTATGTCAATTTTATCTGTCAAATTCAATTGACAGCTCATTTTGTCAAACAAGTAGTAAACAATATAGATTGTAATCTCGATTTTGCTTGTGATCTCGAAATTATTAGTCAGTAAAAATGGACCGGAACATGAGGAATCAATTTGCCGATCTAATATTTGTACCTATAGTATTTTATAATATTATATTTCTACAACAATTTGTATTATTACTTCATCCATGATAATCCACAAATAAAATTGACGGAGAGTCGGAGACGTTTAATACTCGTTTCAGAAATATTCGTAATTATGGCGTGATTCTAGCAAATTAAACAACAAACAGCTCAATGACAAAGTCAATCTGACAGCGGGATAAAATTTAGCGAGCTAAAAAGGTCGCTAAAAATTACCCTAGTTAGGCGAAAACTTATACCGGAAGACGGCCGTGAACGGGGCAGATTAAATTTTAGTCAGGTTAATTTTTCGCCTCGCGGTGTGCTTGAACGGGGTGTTTAACGTTTAGTCAGGTTAAATTTTAGCCTGGATAAGCATCTTAAACGCACCCCTGGTTTGTCAGTTTTCGGTTGACAGATGACAGCTGTCAGTTGTCATATGTCAAATGTCAGTTGTGAGTGGTCGGTTGACGTTGACGTTAGACGCATTTGACTTGAGGGACGTTACTTTTTGGTGAGACACGAGTGCGAACGGTTGTGCAGCCCACCTGTATCGAACTGACCGCGTTTCCGTACTTTAATCCATTTCCATCAGCTTGATCGTTTGAGATTTTGTTATCGGAAGTAAATAAATAGGCGGTTGTAATCAGTGTCGAGACTATTATTTCGTACCTCCGCCATGCTGAACTTGGACCCTGACAACGATGTACCCGAAATAGTTGACCTACCGTCGTCATGTTTATTTTTCACTTTTTTGTGTTTTATTTTTTGTTGAAGTCGGTTTTATTTTTTGTAAAAATGTTTTTATTTTTCACTTTTTAGTGGTTCACATGTGCTTACCCCTTCACAGCGTACGGGCCGGCGTGATGATATGTTATGAACTGGTGTAAACAATCTAGACAGATATGGGATTTTAGCAATCCCAGTGTGTCACTGACTCTGGCAGAGCCACCATCAGGGATTTTCATTTTGAAAACACAAAAAAATTGTCGCTAATTAGTCGAAATTTGTCGCCAAATATCAGAATTTGTCGGTCACTGGTTCAAAAGATATAAGGGTTTATAGGTGGCCGATCTGGAGAGAGTCTCCCCAGCAGGGCCACATTTATATCTCAAAAACTAGGGCACCTAGCAAATATCTCTTTTCTCCCATAATTTGTCGCCAATTAGTCGGAATCAGTCGCCAAATATCAGAGTTTGTCGGTCACTGGTTCAAAAGATACAAGGGTTTATAGGTGGCCGATCTGGAGAGAGTCTCCCCAGCAGGGCCACATTTATATCTCAAAAACTAGGACACCTAGCGAAGATGTGTTTTCTCCCATATTTTGTCGCCAATTAGTCGCAATTTGTCGCCAAGTCACAGATTTAATCGGATCTTAGTTTAGGAGATATAATGAGTTCAATTAGTAAGGTATAGTCCAAGAGCTAGGTCGAAGAGTTCACGAAAAATACCAAGAAAAAAATATTTCTATTAATATGTGTAATATACTTCTAGTTTTATCGGTCTAAAGTCTTTAGAAATGTCCGAGAGAGATAAATTCTCAATTTAATTCATGTTTTTATGTTTTAAATTACTAGGTTAGAGTGGCTTAAACTTCTTTGAAAACATTAAACCTTGCTCTTGGTCTATTTGGTGAAAGATGTACAGTCGCATGCAACTGTTTTACCACTTTACAATGTTAAGCTCTAATTAACTTTAGAATAATAAATAAATGTCGTACCTTTAGTAAAATGTTTAAAATACTTAAACGTTGAAAAAGTATTGTCAATTGTAATCAAATTTTATTATATAAAAATGAATTTCCATAAAGTTCGTTTGATGTGTGTTGTGTTGGTGTGTATTTTGAGGTGATTGCGAGTGTTGTGTTGTGGGTATGGACGGGTTGAGTTTTTATTTTATCTTAATTGAGGTTAGAATAATAAAACTTCTGTTGTCGAAATATAAAATAAAAAACTACATAAAGTATTTTGTACTCGCTTGTACCACTGTATGGGGAAATTGAATTCTTTAATATCTTTTTAATTACACACCGACTAAATCTGTAACTTTGCGACAAATTGCGACTAATTGGCGACAAAATATGGGAGAAAACACATCTTCGCTAGGTGTCCTAGTTTTTGAGATATAAATGTGGCCCTGCTGGGGAGACTCTCTCCAGATCGGCCACCTATAAACTCTTGTATCTTTTGAACCAGTGACCGACAAACTCTGATATTTGGCGACTGATTCCGACTAATTGGCGACAAATTATGGGAGAAAAGAGATATTTGCTAGGTGCCCTAGTTTTTGAGATATAAATGTGGCCCTGCTGGGGAGACTCTCTCCAGATCGGCCACCTATAAACCCTTATATCTTTTGAACCAGTGACCGACAAATTCTGATATTTGGCGACAAATTTCGACTAATTAGCGACAATTTTTTTGTGTTTTCAAAATGAAAATCCCTGATGGTGGCTCTGCCAGAGTCAGTGACACAATCCCAGTCCATTTGCTATCATTTATTGAGGAGTTCCGTTGCCTATCTCCGAAGATCTTCATCAGATCTTCACCCCCTCAGAGCATACAGGCGTGATGTTACGTCATGATAAATTCAATAAACATTCAAGCGATTCCAGCAATTACGACAGATTTGCCGTCTATTTTTGAAGAGTTCCATTGTATATCTCCGAATATCAGCACCAGATCTTCACCAAATTATAATGGGACCACCTCAGGAGTATACTCTTTCAAATTAAAAAAAAATGAGAATCGGTCCACAAATGGGGGTGAAATCAGGTAACATACATAAAAAAGAAAAAAAAACATACAAATCGAATTGAGAACCTCCTCCTTTTGGGAGGTTGGTTAAAAAGGATAGGTACACCCTGTTGTTTCTGTTATCTATGGGTACACCTAAATTTATCCAACTACTACTGGCCACACCGGGTTTCGAGTCACATGATTACTTTTCGCATTTTATGCCACAAACTAGGATCATGTTAAGTTAACTCAGGTAAACTGAAATTTAATTCTTTTTCTGGTATTAACCGTATAACATACGTAAAATGCCTACCTGACCTGACAGATGCCATTGTCGTTGAGACCTTAAGAATACCTGTGTTTTCGGCGTCCTTACATTTGGTGACCCACTGAATGAGCACTTGGTGACGATCAAAGATACAAGCTTAGAAAGAAAGAAAGAAAACATTCATTTTTAGCTTAGCCAATTGCTAAACCTAGAAGTCTATAGACAAAGCTTCCTCTGATTCCCCATTGTACGATAACCAACCATTGTTATGTGAAAGCTATCGCATGGATTTCGTGTACAAACAAATGTACACCGTCAATTGATATTGAAATGCACACACCGGTGATCACTGTTTGAGTGAAGCCTGCCATGTACATAACAAATACGAGGCCGAATCAAAAGAGTTATTGTTATTTCAGTTTTGAATGTTAACATTCACAGAATTGATGAGTATTGAATCCCCGCACGGAACAAATATAACTGTATGGCCTACAGATAGTTTTTCCGGGTCTGGGTATGCCACACGGGGTGTGTATGTGAGTTTAAATATTTGTAAACGCACCCACGATACAGAAGAAATTCCAGTTAGTGGGGGGCAACGTTTGTTTATATATTTTGAAACAAACGTTGCCCACGTTTGTTTCAAAAAATATATATATATATATATATATATATATTACAAAAGAGTTACTGAACATGTTTTAAATGTTCAAACAGATATTTCAATTCGCAGAATTGATGATTATCATATTCATGTGACGATTTATTATCTCTCATAATTCTTTTGTATTAAACAGTTTTGAACTCGTATAGTATTCGTATTTAACCACCTAAATGATGGTATTTTTATGCTGATAAATAAAACAATTCGTGCGAAATTATTCCCTAATCATTCCAAAATATTCAAAAATTCACAAAGTTAATGTTCAGAAAGTTTTTACTAGCCGGCACTCCCGGAGTGCAGCCCGAGTGCAGCCCGTTGTTTTTTTTTATACACAGCGTGTGGTTTAAGGTATAAGAGGAGATGGAAAATAGTGATATAGTGGGTGTGTTCTACAGATCATCAAACTTTCCTTTCATTTGAACAACTTCGTAATCCCGAAAATATTATTTTAAGCGAAAAGTAAGTACTGAAGTTTTGTATGCAAGTGGGGTAGTTGAATATTTTGCGTTACGCCACAAACGATGCGTCTTCCGTCAGATGTGTACCACATAGCGATGAAGAGATTCAACTTACCGATCTAATCAAACGTGAGGCAACTGTCCGCAAACGTAACAAGGATATTAATTACATGATACATCATTATCGCTCCAATGAATTTCAATATAGATCCGGGAGGTAGTGCGAGACAAGCCTGCATGTAACCAACTTCACACGTAAAGGGAGGTAAATGTAGTCGCCGGCATTTTTCATTTCTGAACTGTGTCATTGATCACACGTACAAAAGTCCACTTTTTCTCATCCGTCAGTCATCGAATTTCAACCTATAATATCCTGTTTTTTTTTTAAATTTTGAATTTCATTATTAAATTAATTTAAAAGTCGCGCCGAAGGTGGTGACGACGATGTGATCTCATGTTTGCGTTGCACGTTTGACGTTCGAAAAGTGCTGAATTATCAGCCTAGTTTGAATAAATGAGTTTTGATTTTGATTTTGCATTATATTGCACAGGATAAGGCTATCAAAAAAATATGTCGTACAAACTTGTCGACAGAAATTGAGCTGAGCAAATATAATGAATAATAAAGTAAAAAAAACATCTTGAACAGGTTCAGAGGTAATAAAGTCGCGGATAACTTTAATGGCACGATTCAGAATTTTTCGCCCTTAAACGAGGTTTGTGAGACACAGGCCCTTAGCGAGCAGTCACTGGCCCTTACATTCAAGACATTCATAGGATTTGTCCGGCTAAGCAGAAACCAGCTTTCTAGGTAAAAGTGCCAGATGCCATGCTGAAAAAAAATGATGTTAGTTCTATATGTGGGTCACAGATGGCGCTGTAGTACTTTTTGAAAGCATGTTCTTGCCATCCTAGGTCGAAAAATTCAGCCGCGAAGAAGATTTGATAGAATCAGTCTTAACACTTAGACAATTAATTCGATAACTTACAAGTTTCAATGCGTTAGCACGAAGAAGCCTCTACAGAAACAAGTTGAAAAACTAACGATTCTGATTCAACTGGGATTATATTTGTAAGGCCAACAGGTTTACAGGTAGTTGTTTCGGCCCCGGCTCTTTGTATATGCGAGTTTAAATGTTTGTAAATGCACGCACGGTACCGCAGAAATTTCTATTGTAAGGCAACGATTTTTAAAAAGAACATTGAAAATACTGTGCATAAAGTGGAAAATCGTTCAACATTTTTCGTCTATCATTGTGTAATCTTCAATCAAACCATTTTAACCAGGGACTGAAAGCGGTTACGGTTAAAGGTTAAGATACCTCAAAAATATACCGGTACCGGTTTAAAATAAAGGTTGAGCTATACCGGTACCTTTATAAATAAAGGTTGGGCTAAACCGTTATTTAACCCTTATACGATTTCGGTACCGAAATGCATGCTGCGGCGCGCGTGTGTGCGGTGGAAGACGTTAGAACTTGCGTATGTAGTTTATAATATAATAATGTGCAACAATCGGCAAGTGAACGACAGACAGATCGGCGAGGCGGTGCGTCAAAGCAAACCCCTATTTATTAAGGTTTAGGTACCGCTACCGATATATGTAAAACGGTTATGGTACTTCTACCGAAATATACCGGTATGCATTTCCAGCGTCAAAATTCCGCTACCGGAAAAAATAACGGTACCGAAATATTTCGGTAACCCTTATTTAACGGTATGACGTCATACCGAAATTTAAAGGTACCGTAATTTTTGGGTAATTCAGTCCCTGATTTTAACCGCCAAAATCACGGTGCTTTAATAATACAAGACCCGACTTCTAATAATACAAGGTAAAGCAGATAATTGAAGAGAACTTGTAAAGTAACAAGAAATAAATCTTTTAAAAACGAAATGTGGGCCAAGTTTTCCTGAGCTTATTAAAAATTCCGGAGCATGGAGCATTTCATACTCTAACGGCCTTATTAATAAAAAAAAGTTAAGCCTGCTTAAACTTACGCTTGGTTTATCTCGCATGCCGTCTCACTTCAAAAATATTCAAATGAAAGGGACGGCATGCGAGATAAACCAAGCGTAAGTTTAAGCAGGCTTAACTTTTTTTTATTAATAAGGGGGTAAAGGTCACGAATTCACGATATATATTTCTCACGATAAAGTCTTCACTATTTTTCATTGCTATTTCTAATACTTTTAAGTACACCCCATTTAATCGTACGGAATAGAATCGTCACAATCATTTTTATTGATATACTAGCTGATGCCTGCGGCTTCACCCGGGTGGATGTCGTTCAAATTATATACTAAAACCTTCCTCTTGAATCACTCTATCTATTAAAAAAAACCGCATCAAAATCCGTTGCGTAGTTTTAAAGATTTAAGCATACAAACAAACAAACAAACAGACAAAAAAGCGACTTTGTTTTATACTATGTAAGGATGACAAGGGCGCTACCTATCGGTCTATCCTATCGTTTAAGCAGGAACCAGCCTTACCTATACGTTCAATATGTTCGCTAATAGCTGTTTTTCCTATGCTACGCACAAGTGGCCATGTTTGAAGTAAGGCCGGGTCACTGGTACATCATGAAAGATATGTTTCATAACTAATAACCATCACGCCTGTAATCCCCGAAATCATAGGCAGAGGTAAACTTAATCATACACCCACATTTCGCCAGTTATATTAACCCCCCACCCCACCCCCCATGTGATAGGCGGCGAGCCTAATGCCATCAAATCAACCGGGCACAAATCCTAACACCGTAATGAATACTGAGAAATTCAACTCACTTGAGCAGGTGTACTATAATAGTACATTATGGTACAAGTGTGTAACGTTGGTGATTACCGCTGAGGCGCCATTGAGGCCCGAGCCGTCAGGTGAGGGTCTTAAGAAAGCCGAGGACGGTAATCATCAATACACACGTAAAGAAAATAATACTAAAAAGTCATCTTCAACAGTTAAAACGAGTTCTGATTTTTTTTCACAATAGCGGTAAAATTCATCGGTTTTCGGTGCATGCGGGAAAACACGGAACTAAAATAAATCTACTAAGTTTGACGTAGCGATGCATTTTTTCTTGACCAGTGGCGCCACCGTGAAATTCACACTTAAAATGGTCATACTGTAACAATGGCGATCGACCATAGACTAAATGAATGAGCGCGATAGAGTTTTAGCCACGTATAAAATGAGGAAAAAGTTTTCTTTATAACAGAAAAAAATAAAAGTTATATTATTTGAGTGAAAGTTTCATTTAATAAAAACGTACAAGTTGAAATTATCTATTAAAATTCAAATTTGCATGAAATGAGCAAGCACTAAGTACATTAATTTATTTTTACTATTGAACACGATCTTTTTGTATCGAAACTTTTTATGAACGTAGCAACTCAACCAATAAACAATTTTTAGAGTATCTTCGTGATTTTTTTCTATCAAGCAAAGTTAGTTGTATTAATTATGTTTTCGCAACACTATGTCACTAGCATAAATATCCTGAAGAATATCATATATTTTTCTGATATTGTTTACTGCAGTGAATCATAAGGTACTTTTACGCATTATAAAACTTGCGTTTTACGTCTGTTAGCCGTATAATTGAATAGATTTGGTTGAAAGCGATAAAAGTTGAATTGCACATGCAACAACTGTAGCTGTAAGCCAATTTTCTATTTTATAAATATTGGGATTGTCATGTGTATTTAGCTTTCAATCATTACATGAAAATAGAGAGTCCATTTTCAATATTTGGTTCTCCTTGTGGATTGCAGTACTGACCTTTGTAGTTGGAGGCAAAGTAATCATGTTTGTGAAGCCTCCCTTCCACCCTCCCACCGTCCAACCCCCTCGCCATTCGACGTCAGTGGAAAATCAAATATTGCCTGTTTGTCGGTTCACGAAGTGGTAGGTACATTTACTTGTTGCGGTTCAGAATTGAATTGCGTGCTTTAAAATTCGTATTCCTCTTATGACGTAGTTCACTAAGGAAGGATTTTTTTTTAATACAATCCCCTAAAAGGTGAAATAGGGAATGAAAGTTTATATAGAAAATCGTCATTATTGATATTACCGACATCCACGCAGGCGAAGCAAAAGCAAGTTAATATAGGCGGACACGAAGAGTACAGTTTATAAGTAAACGATAAAAACCGAACAATGCGTTTATCATTTTGAGACATGGCATTCATATGGTTACCAAAACACTATGTTTGAGAAAATGGAAAACGTTGAAAAGAAGAAAATCCCTTGAGCCGTTTAAAAATAGACATAAGAATATACCTTCATAATAAACCTTTTACCGGGTAAGCGGGCACTCTGTACGTACTTGAAAATGTGAGGTAGAAAATGTATTGCAAAATCACGACAACAGTTTCTAGAATTTCTGCTCTGCATCCGTTGAAGCTCTTAGTACTCACATAGTTCTTGATCGGATTGGAAATTCAAAGAACTACTCCGAACTACGGGTACCTCGCAGTTTATAGAATAATAATCTCTAGCACGTGCACAGTGAACGATTTTGCAGACGGTATATAGGTGCATGTAGATTACAGTTTTAAACATGACGTGAAAAACCGAGTTCCATTTAAGGGACATACGTTGTTTAAAGCCTGTCGCTAGGTCATATTATATGCAAGAAGGTTATATGTTTAATGTTGTATGTTTTACCATGAATGTACAACTTTACTCTGTTTATTAATAGTAAAACAACGAAATTGTCGTGATATGTTACAAAAAATAGTAAACAACAGAACCGTGCATGCGACCTTTTTCTTGAGAGGTAATCTCCTTATGTAAACCCTGCGTCTGGGCCAAGGTTATGTCGGACTCGACTCAAAACCCACCGTTCCTATTCTTACCAGTCGGGGGCCCGAGGGATACAAATATATTCGCGCACCCCCGACTATGTGCAAGCGACCTACAATACACGCTCGGTTATGACTACGCAATTGTAACAGGCGCCACGGGCGGCGCGCTTCTTAAACCTAGCGAAAAGATATCAATTCCGTGGTTTCTCGGTTGGTTGTACACTTGTGTACAAACCAGGGCCCTGTTTAATAAACATTACAAGTCTACAATTTTGTAGATAACTTATATATTTGTAAAAATTTCTTACAAGTGCTTTTTAATAAACCTTAATTTACCTTAATTCTTGAAAATAGGCCAAAAATACACTTTCTGAAAATTTCTTCGCTATTTTTCTATTTTTTCGAAACGTAATTAGCACACTTTCGACTAATTAGGCCCAACGAAGTGGGCACGGGTCAGCTAGTTGATTATATTAATAGATTTGGTTGAAAGCGATAAAAGTTGAAGTGCACATGCAACAACTGTAGCTGTCAGCCAATTTTCTATTTTATAAATATTGGGATTGTATGTATATTTAGCTTTCAATCATTACATGAAAATGGTCTCACCATTTTCATGAACTCATTTTTTTGCCCAAAATACAATAAAGTCCGTAGATTATAATAACTAAGAACAGGGAAGTAAATCGCGCGCTTTTGTATTTTTTTAATTACTGCGCCTTCCCGCACCGTACAGCCAACACTTACAGCCAGTAAAATACAATTTGCGTTTGATTTCAATGAACGATTCATGTTCTAAATTCAAATCTCATTACTGCCCGCTAAAAAGTCTAATGGAGAAAAGAGCTACTTTGCTCGCACTTAAAGAGGAACAAAACGACACTTTTCGAATTGAAGGGATGAAATAGTAGATTTTACAACAAGTGCACAAAACGAACCATTTTTATCCGAGACTTTTAGCAGCCCGCAGCCGAAGGCGAGGGCTGATAATAATTTCGAGGATAAAAATGGTTTTGTGAACGAGTTATAAACTCTGCTTTTCACTTCGAATACGAGGAAATAAAACAGTAGTATAACATATTTCTTTAATTAAATTCAAAGTAAAATTTGTACAGTTTAGAATACTGAAGGAAATTGCTTTTTTTTGCTTGCAGACCTATACAGCCTACTATTAAATTAATTTTGTAACAATAATTTTCATTAATTAATTAAATAACTTACCGTACTTGAATTTAAATTTTAATATCTAGGCAAACAAATAAATTAATGCCCTTGTGCACAAAATTCGATTTTGTGCAGCCTATATCCTGCACAAATAAGCACTTTCAGAGCATGAGAAGTGAAAAATAGTTTTTCTCGCTTCTCTCAATGTATGCGTTTAATCCATTTAACTCAACTAACTGAGCGATACTGAATCCGCCAGGGAGCGGTACTCTGGTATTGAGTTTGTTTTATAAAAGGTGTACAAAAACTCTTAAGTTGTATGGTGCTTGTTCATCATATTATTGCGATTTTTTTCCTTACCGTACCTGACAAACTTCTAGTTACGAAGATATTTATTTAATGTTATATCTTTTTTATAATGTTTTTTTTTCAAATACTACTTATAAGAGTTTTTATTTTACTTTAAAACCCCCATAACCGTAAAACTATTCAATGCATCAGGTGCATAGCTGCCGTATCTATTATACGGGGCCCCAGGGCCACTGGAGCCCTCGACGTGCGTAAGTATGAATCAACAATAAAAACTTAAAAAGAAAAATATTTCTGAAATGACAAAAGTCAATAATAGCAATTTATTTTTTTCCCGCGGTTAGCGTGCGTTCTAAAGTCATCATCAGGGCCGCTACTACCACCTCTAACAAAACAATCCTATTGCAGGAACGTTTTGATTCAGGCTTAAAACAATAACACTTTGTTTGGTACCATGACCTCTACAAAACAATACTGTTTTACTCTTGCTTAGTGCGGGGAAAGAACGAACGATCTGTAAGATTTGTCTATTCCCTGCTTTAACATGAAAGAAGCAACTAGCAATACGTAAACTGTATAGCACTGTCTCTTTCTCAAAAATCCGGTCCGAATCGTATTCCGAAATAATAGTCATGAAACAAAATATAACTTTAATGAAAATAGAAATATTATTTACCGTACAATTTTTCATTTTTATAGGTAGTTTTAAGAAAATACATAATTAAAATCGTAACATTTATAAAATCTTTGAGGATTTTCCTTGACAAAGTAAGAAAATGTTTCGAAGGAGGTTAAGCCCTTCATTGTAACATAATAAGATTCGGACCAGTGGTTTTTTATAACTGGCTGGTATCATTATCGTTTTAAATTAAAAGTGGCATCCATGTCAATGCATTACGTCATTATACTTGTCAGTGAGTGGTTGTCAACAAAATTCAATAAAATTACATCATAGGTTTATATAATAATTCTAAATTAAATTATGGTATTTACTTTTCTTGTGTGCTGTGATTGTGAATATGAACCGTTTTCGATATTCATATATTTATGATGGACTTATGAAATATGCTGTTATTTGATCTGAGTGAAATATGTACCAAAATGATGGTTCATAATATTTTGAAGCTGGGTTGTTGATCTGAGCTGGCTTGAAATAAAATCCTTAACGTGAACGTGGACATGCCAATGTTTATTTTCCCTTGAGAGATGAAGAGCAACCAATGGAAAGAATATCATTAAAACTGCATCAATGCATCTTAAAAACCACTACCTATCACTATGGACCATGGAGCTGGTTAAAATAATTCCAGGAAATTCGAATATGGACTGATCTACGAGTTGTTAATCGATATTTTAAACTGTATAATAAAGAATTCTGACTATAAACCATTATTAACTTTGATCGTTTTATTTAAGTAGGTACCCAAGTACTTTTTAGGTCTGCTAAACTGCGTGTAAGAAGTTGTGGATGATTTCAGGGTGACTATGTTCAAACGATGTAAGAGCGTTCGGTTAAACACGCTTGTGCGTTCCCGTTTGTAAAACTAGATTGATTCTCAGTAGCAATGTTTGGAAGGCACTCTATGCTTCGGAAGGTACGTATAAGGCTGCTTTTCATCAAGCACACATCCGTAGTACGGATCCTTCCATATAGAAAACATCTTAGTTGAATCCGTTTCCACCAGTGCTAAGCTATGTGCACCAATGAATATGATTGGCGGATATATAACGAATCCAAGCAACGTAGCATAGCGCATCTCTGGTGGAAAAGCACCCTAAGCCGGTGGTCCCTGTCGCCAAATTGCTGTCGTCAAACCATGTTTAGAAACTCTGACACTAGGGTGTGTGGGGGTCGTTAGACCTTAAGACCGTCATTTTCAAGCATACAAACAATAACACAGTTATTATAATGGTAGTTTATTGATTCTCCAGCAATACAAGTTATAGGTATGATCTATAGCAACAGTACATTTTACAAATCGATGTTTATGATGTAAATACGAACGACAACAACATCCACTTTTTCTCAGGCAGCCTTACATACCTTAGTATGTCATGTAAAGCTGACTAACATAAATATGACAAAATACAATTTGTATTAGTAAAGAGAGCCTTAAAACTATGTTTGTAACACTTCAGTTAAGCACTAAGTCTTTGTGCTGCACGTAGGTACATATGGCACTTGCCCATGAAAACGACGGAACACCACTCCCTGCGGCCTAACCCTAGTAGCATTTTTTGTTGGCATTTAGTTGGGCCACATACAGAGGTATGTGGCCCAACTAAATGCCAACAAAAATGTATGTGGCCCAACTAAATGCCAACAAATGCCAACAAAAATGCTACTAGGGAATGTCCTCTCCCAACACGATTATGCAGATCCATAACATGTTGGTACTTTCACCACGAACGCCCCAAAGTTGACGTAGCTGCGCGACTCCAGCAGCTCCACACTCTCGCCACGTACTTGGTCTTCTGGCGCACGTACTCCACGATGTCCTCCGCCGTACTGATGTAGTGTAGGCGGGAAATGAACTCCGGAGTGTTTGGGTTCGCGGCACGAATATGCACGTTGGGCTCCGATGGAGTCATGTCACAGTGGTTCTTGTTGGTACACCGTCACAAAATCATCATCAGCCTAGTCATAGTCTCTCTAGCTCTTCCTCCTTTTCGGAATGCAAGAAATACAAGATCGGTCGATGTGGCGATGCTTGGAAGATGCCTACGTCCTGCAGCAGACAAAATTTCTTGTTGAAAATGATAAAGATGATGCACTGAAACCACTGAAAACATAGTCCAATCGAATACTTTACGACACCATAACATTATGCCTGTAACATCCGAAGGATTGGGCAGAGGTGCTTAATACACCCCTTGCACATATATAAATGTGTTTTTATTACCAATTACATCACGGCAGTACATTTCTTTTGTATAATTTATAAAACAATAATATATTCGTCGCCCCAGATCAACTTATTTAGAATGTCAAACATTCCTGCTATTTGACATAAAAACAATCCTGCTCGCTGTCAAAAGGCACGTCGTGGTACCAATTGAATGAACTATTTGAGGTGACGTCATCAAAACGATATCAAAACTGATATTTTTAGCAGTCCTGCATTAAGATTGTTTTAAGGACGTGATGGTACGAAAATGCAAAGTAAGACTTAAACAGGACTGTTTTAAGACGTTGTAGTAGCGCCCCAGTAATTCTGTTGTATAAATCAGTTTGCCAAAAAAGGCAAAGAGAGTGTATATTTAATAAAATTGTTTGTAAATTTTTTGGAAAAAGTGACAGACAGGTAGATAGATGAATAAATATTTATTTTAATTTACGCAAACAGTTTTTTTTCTTTTGTGAAAAATGTTAACCCTTCATAAGGGCCCCCAAATATATTTTTTTATACGGGGCCCTGCCAAGGCACGCTACGCCACTGCAATGCATCCATTAGCACAATGTTTTGAGTGCTTTGTTAGTGATACGTAGGTACAGAATGTTTGGTTGAAAGCTTCGTGGAAGGGATGAGCCCATTTGCCTGTGGTTGATGCGGGTTGTTCGAAACCGATGGTCACACCACTAAAATCTCACTGCTATTGATTATACCTACGTGGACATCACTACATATTAAACAAAGTCCTCCGCCGCATCTGTCTGTCTGTCTGTTCGCGATTAACTCAAAAACTACTTCACCGATTTTCATGTTGTTTTCACCAATGGATAGAGGGGTTCTCGAGGCAGGTTTTACTTTATAATATGATGCGGGCGAAGCCGCGGGCATTAGCTAGTTAATTCTATGAGCACCAGGATCCAAGCAACTGGGCTCAAGAAAATAAGATATCTTGTATACTTATGTATGTTTGTGCTATTTGGCATATTCTGTCATCTGCTTTTTTATATAAAGGCAAATGGAAGTTATGTCTTTCGTTGTCTTTTCTAATTGATTTCGTTTAGGCCAGTCGATTTTTTTTTTCAATACTGCTCGAGCTCCATTCTCGCGACGCTTTTCTATGAGTCGCTTATATAGCAAATGCATATATACATATTATTATTATTCGTTGTGATATGATTATGTTTGAAAAAAAATCATGAGTACCTACCAGTGTAGACTATATCTCTCCTTTTAGAGCTACGAATTACCGACATAGCACGCTTAACAAAAATGTGTGTAATAAACTAGCGAACTTTGAATATTTGCGCAGCGCACAGCGGGGGAAATATAATGTTATGATGAGAATTCAGAATTCACAGTACATAAAATAAGCTTTTTCGTATTAATTCTGATGCATGCAACCGGAATGTAGAACCTTCAAGCGTTGATTTCAAAGGGAGAATTCCTGTAAACTCAAAATGAGTTCGCTCTCCTGTTTGCTTATGTTACGGCTACAAAATTCCTCGAATACTTAATGAGCTATTAGTGTTTCTACTTTCTAGGAAGGTAGGTAGTTAAGTATGTCATGTGCATCTCATTTATACGTAGTGCATGCAGTAATTTAAACTGTACTGTTACCTTGGGTATAATGTTCTTTACAGAGCATTTCATAATATTTCTGTATCACTAATAGGAGTTCGTGAATAGCGGCAAACACGACTCTGAGCTGGAGTGATTACCGGTGAATTCTGTTATTTATTTATTTATTTCTTAAGAAAAAACAAACAGTAACATATTACAGGTTAATGACAAGGCTTATGTACTAAAATATGATATTATATGCTACCCACTACGTTTTCCACAGATTACTTTAAAAATTTTATAGCTAGAGAGACATTTATTCTTGTGTATACTGTTTTAGAAAAATAGAGAAACCGCATTTCTTGCTCCTTTTACTTCTGTTCTAAATAAATGAATATAATTGGAAGACAAAGCCACTTTTATGAATACTGCATCTAACAAAAATGTAGTTGACGATTTTTTGTAATAAATATTAATTATGCACAAAACACACGCACACACTGGCCCCCAAAGTAAAGGCCTAGGCCGAGTTTGCAAGTTAGTTATATGTTTTGGTAATACATAATTATGTTATGGAAGAACATTGTAAAATTATATAACTAGAAATAAATATAATAATATCGCGTTTATACAAGTTATCCGAAATGTAGGTAAAAAGGAAAAAAATAATAAAAACAAGATAACGGATCTGCCGTCATTCTTATTTTAAACAAACACTTCTCTATTTTGATCAGTGCAACCTTTACTCGCATGAGTTCTCTACGAGTAAACACATCGGTGGCAACATTACCATACGAATAAAATTAATAATAACTTCGTATGATTAACACATGATTTGTGTTAATGTCTGCATACTGGTCAGGTAGGAAGCGGTCGTGTCAGGCGGGGTCAATTGACTCATAAAGGACTATCTTTGCTTTAGTACTCAGTAGTTAGCCTTGCCTTTCTTTATAGGCGATTCTCCCACAACTTAGGTCATTCACTTCGTGAGGTTAAGGTTTGTATGAAAGCCGTTGACGCCTTTTTCTTGTTGAAAGGGATATCATCAAATTACCCCTCACGCTCTGAGCGGAGTAGAAAGGAGTGTCAGATTTGTACTGATAAAAATCCACCCATGGCCATGCCGGCCGAAAAGACCCTTTCAACTTCTACACTTCTCAGTTGGAAGTGGATCTCACGTCGCATTGGTGTTTATGAAATTCGGTGATGCGTGGGCACCTCGCGACCGCGCACCACTTCGCCACAAATTCAGCTTCGCTATCTCTGAGTAGAAAGCATCAAGCAGCCGCGCGCCGCCGACCGCTAGTAACTTGTCGCGCCCGCTTTTTGTTTCATTTGGGCTGCCCGTCCATGTCCAGTTAATTAAAAAATCGGTCACCGATTATCGTACGTGGGCGGGCAGCCTCAAGCTGAGTGTAGCTGAGAACTATGGATTTTTTTTTATCCCGGACGGGCCAACATATGTTACTTCTGGGTTACATTTTTAGAGACAAAATGGCTATGACGATTACCTTGAATAAACAATATTACCTAAAAACTAAACAAAACAAGATTAAGACTATAATTAAGTACATTCGGGTGGGCTTAGTAGGGTGAAAAGTACTGCACGCAGCACGACCTATTCTCATACGTACTGAATATACAAAGAAAATTTCATTAAAATCATCATTCCGTTTTCGAGGAGTATGGCAACTAACACTGTGTCACGAGAATTTTATATGTATTTAGAGATTTGACTTCACACAGGCTTACCACGTAGAATTTCTACGTAAAACAAGTTAAGTTTTTTTTGTTGCCCTATAACTATTCGTATTGATACTCTGTAGTTAATATAATTGTTTGTTTGTCTCAGGTGCTTTCCTCGTGATGTCGTACCCACACTTCCTGTACGCCGACATCCTGTACCGCGACGGCGTCATTGGGATGACACCTAATGAGGAAAATCATAAGATCTTCATTGACATAGAACCGGTACGTAAACATATACTGTTATTTCTTATACTAGCATGTGAATCTTTTTAGGGCTCCGTTTCCAAAAACCAAAAAATGGAACCCTTATAGATTCGTCCCGTCCGTCTGTCAGGAAAATTAAATAAATCATCACAACCAATTTAGTAGTTAATACGATACCCATTGATAAGACTTTTAGGATACTAACTGTATAGACTAACAAAAATCTATATAATATAGTCTTAGAAATGTAATAAATCATTAAAATTAAATCAAGGAAAATATCCACAACGCAGGGAAGGAAATTAAAAAACAAACTTAGTATGATCGCGCCTTGTTCCCTAAGAGACAAACCACAATCTTTAAATACTTCTTTCATCCCATCCATACATCTGCTTACAAATATAAAAAAATATATTTCACCTCGCAAAATGATACACGATTCGTTATGGAGAAAAACCAGAAATAACTCCATTTTTGCTCATAAATTCATTTCTTATTTTATTTATTTATACTAACAGTAAGTAACACCACACATAATTATAAGTTATAGGTTCAACAATTTTTTTTATTTTTATTACTCGGAATACAATATTATTTGTTTAACCCTAAGAGATAGTACTGGGAGTGGCAATGGATTCCAGGTATCGGGAAGCAGTGATATGGAGACTCAGATCCGTATTTGCGAATTGATATGGTTTTATTTAAACAATATTATTTTAATTGTCGTACTTACAACATTAGTACTTAATATTGGAACGACAGCGCAGGCCCGAGAAAAAACTGTTTATTACTACAGGAAAAACGTAAAACAAGATAAAAAAAGTTAACAAGCATCAATAATAATTGCAAAATAATAAATGTTTAAATAAATATCTCTGAATATTTATCAGAACTGGACGGGTTCGAGAAAAATGGAAGAAGTGGGAAAGAGAAGGCTAGAAAAAAAAAAATTACGCCGTAGCCGCGTCATATACATAATAATTATGGAAGCACTGTCGTAGCGAAATCGTAGCACACCCGTAGCACCCCCGTAGCGGCCTCGTAGCGAAGTCATAGCACACCCGTAGCACCCCCGTAGCGGCCTCGTAGCGAAGTCGTAGCACACCCGTAGCACCCCCGTAGCGGCCTCGTAGCGAAGTCGTAGCACACCCGTAGCACCCCCGTAGCGGCCTCGTAGCGGCGTTGTAGCAGAGTCGTAGGTCTATCGTCACTTAGGTGAATAATAAAATATCAATATTCTGAGTCCTCAACTAATCATACTTATAAAAAGGCTAATTTAATATAATAATAATAATAATATTCCACAACTATCACACAACGCCATCTAGTCCCAAGCTAAGCAGAGCTTGTGTTATGGGTACTAGACAACTGATAAACATACTTATATATTTCTAAATACATACATATTATAGATAAATTACACCCAGACACAGAACAAATGATCGTGCTCATCACACAAACATTTGTCCTGGGTGGGAATCGAACCCACGACCTCCGGCATAGCAGTTAGGGTCACTAACCACTAGACCAACAGGCCAGTCAACATTTAAAAATATAGTTTGTATCATCACTGTTTCTTCAGGGTAAGCAGCCTATTTCATAGCCTAGCAAGGAGAATAGCACGTCACCCATTTGATTGATAGAGATTTAATATTAATGAAATTTGTCACATGTAGGTACTACAATTTTGTGTTGATTCAAAATAAAACAAAGATTAAATTATGTAACATTTAATTTTTAAAATAGCACAATAATACTGACATTCGTTATTGCTGAAAGTACCCGCTCATGACACTATGTGCACTACAACTAAAGCCTAAAATAAACGATATGACCTTGAAACAGCGACTAGATTATGTATTTAAGTAAAAACAAACGGAGGCATGACCTTGGCAGTGAAAATGTAAGGAAAAGGGGCTCGTACGTGGGGAAGTTGGCAGACGCGCGCCGTGCGATGGGGGTTGGCGGGGTGTACGTCTCACCCCTAATCCGTTGCTTATAACCCCCCCAAAATGAGCGAAACCTTGACCTATATACCATACATTAGCAATTTTGATCGGTTTAAAGTATGACGACACGGTTGGCGCAGTGGCTCAAGCAATGGACTGCCGGGCTGCGTGTCGCGGGTTCGATCCCCGCACGGAACAAATATTTGTAAGACCTACAGATAGTTGTTCCGGGTCTGGGTATTTGTGTATGTGAGTTTAAATGTTTGTGAACGCACCCACGATATAGGAGAAATTCCTAGTGTAAGGGCAACGTTTTTTTTTAAAAAAAAAAAAGTTCTCAGTATCATGCTGTTAAGTATTTGTCGTTGTAGTTAGATTACTGAAGATAAGAAGGAGGCGTGAAATATTCACTCAGTGGTACCCAAACAACGGTCAAAGAAATAAGAGTAGATCGCAAAGAGACTTCGGTCTGGTCCCTTAGACATGTTCTTCCTTGTTTTTATAGTATGTTGCCCCAACTAGCAATTTCTCCTGTATCGTGAGTGCGTTAACAAACATTTAAACCCACAAACACCCAGACCCGGAACAACTATCTGTAGGCCATACAAATAGTTCTTACGTGCGGGGTTCGAAGCCGCGACACGCAGCGCGGCAGTTTAATCGCTTATCTACTGCGCCAACCGTGCTGTCAAACATCAAGATTGTAATCCTAGTTATCAACATTTTAAAGAGATCTTTATTATAAATACTGCGAAACAGAAATGATTTCAGGCACTAGTCAGCCCAATAATGTGAAAACAGGGCAGCGGCCGGTTTGATCGAGTACGTAGAACTTAAACCATATTACAATGACGCTTCACCGAATCTCTGCTCAATAATATTAATGTAACTACTTGGTGTGGTTTAAGAACTTTATTATTCCTCATCAAAAATTAACAATAATTCACTTACTGAGAAACTAAATTTAAATAATATGTTTGAGCGTACAGAGATCTACGTTCACATTAAAATAAACAAATTTGAGGGTAAGCGATCACAATAACAAAACAAGTAAGCCGCACCAACCAAGCAAACACGGAAACAAACTAAAAGTGCTAGATGTGGCAACTGGCAATACATGGCTTCGTAGAATTGAAGTAATTAATAATGTGTCTTTTTTATTATTATTTGCTCATTACGTATGACTTGGTGCGTGATGATTTCCTGGAAAAATTATTTTCTACTGAACTTTAAGTATATACAATAAGGTAACATGTACAATTGTACCTACATTATGTATTCGAATAATATAGGTAGATAGATGGTACATAAACATAATATAACAAATACACTACAATAAACATAACAAATACACCGACATTAACTCCGCCTACAATGTTTACTTTTGCATATAATAAGTATGAAACAAAATGGGTACATATAGGTAGACAGATAGGTACATATAGGTAGACATATAGGGTATATATACTCCTTTATATTTTATACTACAAACTCACAAAACTAGCTACTTATTACTGCACTCTTATTATTGCACTAAAAACGGGACTTCATTCAGTACCTACTTTGATATTAGAATTGTTCTAAATATAGCTAGGTCGATGACCGCGACCGCGTGTTATTTCACAGGCTTTCAGTAAATACCCGATGTGAGAGAGGTGAGAGGTGCTTTGGTGCTGTTTTACTGGAAACATGAATTACTCCAAAAATTATTTCAATTTCCGAATTCAAATTCGAATTCGAGTTATGTTAAAAACTAGGATTTGAAGTTACCAGAAATGTTACAATCATTTTACTAAAATATTCTGTTGAATTTCACCCGACACTGTGTAATCGGCTTACCTACTTAATTTTTGATGCAAAACACAACATTTACGAGCACTATTATTAAACACTGCGCCAACCTAAGCAACCTAATGCAACTTAAGATAAAATCTACTTGGTAATATTTTAGCAACTGTTTATCTGTCTCGTGTCTCAATTTCATTACAACAGCTGTAAAAAACAACAAACCACACAAAAACACAATTTCATCATAACTCAGACCTCTTAATATACAAATTACGACAACCAAAAACTAACATTCCTTACAGATTAGTAAACATTTTGGTTTACATAACAAAAGTACTCTAGAAATAATATTTAACCTTGTGATCAATTTATTGGCACTAATTATTCAAACTTTAATTATTAAAACGACCCAAAAATTACGTGTACACAGCAAATAAATACCGAACTAGATAACTACAGAGTGTCCAACTCCCTAACGTGTGAAACAAGCAACGCCGCTCGATGTATAAATAAATCAGATAAAAACTTAACTATGATCTTCATGTTTTGTTTATTCTTATAGAAATCTGTAGTAATTTATTTGGTACTTTCAGAACACCGGCACACCGATCCGTGGCGCCAAGCGAGCCCAATTCAACATCTTCTCAAGGAACGTTCGCAGCATACCGACCACACAGAACCTACGCACAGCCCTTGTACCTATCCTTTGGGTCGATGAAGTAAGTATAGGGTAACTGACAAAAAAATCTAATTAGTCCGTCAAATAGATTTTGAAATAAAATATTGGGCACATATTTTTTCAAGTACTTTTTACCACGTAGTGACGTCACAAGCCCCCACTTCTTTGTGTTTTTTGTTTTATCAAATTAATAAAAATTGACGCGTTTTGTCTTCGTCAATTTTTATTAATTTGATAAAACAAAAAACACGTATCCAAAATTTTTGTATAATCTAAATGACGGACTAAATCGAATCATATTTTTATAGTCAGGAAATATCCCCTTTTCATTCATAAACACACAATTTGGAAGAGCTTTCCCCTTGCTTTAGGCATATACACTCAAAGCACGTCTGCTTAAAAATACGACGACCTACTTGGTTGGCTTACGAGATTCCATTCAAAAAAAAAATCTTATAAATAATCTAAGTACGTCAAAACACCAGTTAATCAAACTTCTACAGGACAGTAGCTAACCGAGGAATGGATTTATGCCCGGTTGATGGCAATAGGTTCGCTCCCCATTAACATGGGACTTAAACTATTGAAAGTAAGTATCAGAAAATGTTTCACAAGTGGGAACTTCGATCAATAATAGTACTAGATTAAGCATCAGGAACAAAACTAAGTCGCTCAAGTGGCCACGTTTGCACACACGTAAACATCTACATAGCATCTTAGAAAAAAGTTCAATATTATTAACAACTTCAGATGATTATAAACCTTAACACTTAAACATAACGTTTAATTATCATTGTAAAGTATATTTATTTAAGCCCTTTCATCGGAGAAAGATTAGAAGCCAAACATTTTAAACGTCGCTCCAAAGTAAAAAGTCATCAGTACAAAAATATTCATTCTAAAATGAAACTTATACTCTAAGCAATACGGTTAAAAGCATTTTGTGTACAATGTCGTGCTTATTCTATTGCGGAACTAGCATTCCCTGTTCAAGAACATGATACAATAGTTGGTGCGTAGTAGCAAACATTGGCCAAACAATTATAATATTCGCTGATTTAATTGTATTTACAGTTTAATTATGTTTAAATATTATGAAAAAGCACATAATGATATTAAATTACCGAAAAAAAGATATTCCTTCCAAAATCTTGGTGTTACGGTGGTTATTTACGCAGTTTTTCAACGCATACTGCGGTATTTTGACGTCTTAATGTTGGCTATGATTGGACCATACTGATTTGAAATAAGACCACAAATACGTTTGTGGTCTTATATTTCGGGCCGTTTTTGAAGCGCTTATCGGGAATCTAGTACATTATTGATCGAAGAGTGGGAAGCTACTTTTTTTTTTTCTCCGATTGTCATATTCGATAAGGTATGAGACAAGATAAGTGGCAAAATGTGGGTGTACTAAATCGGCACATCTGTTTAACCCTTCGGGGATTACAGGCGTGATGTTATGTTAAACATAACTCGCTTTTTTTTCTTGCTCCAAAATACAAATTTATACAAAACAAGCTCCTATTAACCCTTAATAGGGCAGAACGATCTGGCAATCTGAAAATAAGGGCAAATTGGCATAGGTATAATTGGTAGAAAATAAGTTTTAAGTTTTTTTACTTTTTTTTTGTTTTTAAATATTTAATGAGTGATTGATATGTCTTTAAATAAGCTCTGTACAATCACAGAATACCTAACAGGAACAAATTATTTAATTTTTGAGGTGAAAAACATGGTGGGAAATATATTCCCTTTGCCTTATTAAGGGCACCTACACAGATATGAAAGTATTCTTGTCATGGAGAGTCTACAGTCTACAGGCCACGAGGCAGCGCGCAGCGACTTGTTGCTCCTCTAGAATAAATTATTTGAAGGCTCACACAGTGAATAAACTTTCATTCAATAGAGCGAATGAATGAACGTATAGTCTGGCAGTGAAGTTCGATAGCTGGCTGAATTGAATCCAGTTCGTTTGGATGTTTCTTATAATATTAAACTTTCAAAACGACAAATAGAGCAAAAGCAAAAGCTTTATTTCTTTTCTACAATTCGTGCGCCTAGTAAATAAAGCATAGCAATCTGCAGCGATGTAAAACAATGCAGCTGCCGGGTACTTTGCTCTGCGGTCATAATTTTTAATATTTAAAACTAACTTAACATTGCACCTATTATCTCCGAAGCATTAGGTAGAGATGTTCCATAGCACACCCATATTTTGTCAGTCATGTTTATATTCCACTAGCTTTTGCCAGCGGCTGCGCCCGCGTGAAAATGACGATTATCCATACAAACTTTCATCCCCTATTTAATTCCCTTAGTGGTTGAATTTCGAAAAATCCTGCCTTATTCCTTGTCTAGATTAAAAAGGGAACCTCTGTGCAAAATTTCAGCTTTCTAGGTCCAAGGGTTTGGGCTGGGCGTTGATGAGTCAGTCAATCAGTCAGTCAGGACTTCTCTTTTTATTTATATAGATAATGAGGTGCGAGCCTATTGCCATGAACCGGCCGCCAGTCTAGACCCTGTGGCTGCTACTAAGAAGGTCCAAATTGAATAGCACTTCACCCAACCTGCAATGAGAATCGAATCCAGGACCTCATGCTCAATAGTCGAGCCTGCGACCACTACGCCAACGAGAATGATATAACATTATAAAAAGCACATCGTTACATAGTTTTACATTAGAATAGTACACGCACTACCTGGGGTCTATATTGGCCTTTTTAGTGGATCATAATAAAATAGGATCAAAATATGAATTGCGTCAAAATTCGTAAAACGGACATACTTTGGTAAGTGCGTCTGTGACCATTTTATAAATTTCAACGCAATTGATATAATGATCTGCTACAGTAGCCATTACAGAACCCCTGCCCTAACAAAACCAGTACTTATACTTGCGTTTTTGCGTTTAATGCGTTACACCAAACGTTTCCGCGCTGTGGGATAGCTTAGATATAGGTACGTGCCAATTGTAGTCGCGATTCTTCGCAGCGAGGGAACGACTAAGAGGCAGAAAGTTTTATAGGTCAACACACACGTACAGTCAAAGTCCCAGTTTTACCTGACCCATGAGGTCCTGTGTTCCACTCCCGGGTCGGTCAGTGTTATTGAATTGTTATGTATCAGTAGCAGACACGGAGTTTGGATTTGTGTACGGTTTGGCAATATGCTGGATCTAAAAACCTAACTGGCGCAATAGGGGTGTATTAGGTACACCTCTGCCTTAACTTCGGGTGCACCCAAGCCACTGAGCGCGCAGCCTCGCGAGGCAATTCATGTAGTCAGGACGTGCCTCGCCCGAGGTAAACAATGAAAATGATCGTGTCGCGCGGCATACTCCCGAGGCTGCCTCGGGAGGCTGCGCGCTCTGTCAGTACGCGTCTATTACATACTTTAGGTAACTACCTCTGTAACCATTAATTTACTGTTTTCTTTGTCCAGGCGATTAACCTACCGGAAGAATTCGTCGATGAGCTGTCAAGCCGGCTACTGAACAGCCTCCGATTGGTTGACATCTTTGTTCCCGTGATTATAGCCTTCTTCGGTATTATATTACTGTTGGGTATTGCTCTCGTTATCAAAGCTAAATATTTCAAAGCAGATACAGCACCTGTAGCGGTCTAGATGATTACACAGATAATTTTAAATAAATTGATTCATAATAATTATAATCGATAGTAATAAGATATTAGATTCTTCATGGCCTATCCCTTCGGGTATTACTGCAGGCGTGATGTTCAGTAAATAAGTATGTATGACAATATAGTCAACCTTTTACGATGATATTATTTAAAAATATGTATATATAGGTACTTCTTAGTATTGAAAATTTCAGTAATTATATAATCACTAGTACTTAATTAAATAATGTTAGGAACATCACAGCCTAACCCTTCGGGTTTTACAGGCGTGATGTAGAGATGTTGAGAAAATAATATTATATTTATGACGAAATACATAGTCAACATTATGATGATATTATTTAAAAAAAAAACACATCTCAGTACGTAGTAGGTATTGATGATTATAAATTATTTATTTAATTAAGACATAATTATCTATAATTACCACTAATTAAATTACATTCTGACAATGTATTTTAGTTTGAGACTAAATAAATATATTCCAAACCTTCCTTGCCTTGTACTTTTTTCTTTAGTATAATATACTAGCTGCTGCCCGCGACGTCGTCTGCGTGAACGCTATACAGTACCAAAAATACCTACGATTATACCTTTTTTAATAACATTCATTTACCCGTTTCTTCTTTACATTTCATATCTACAGAAAGTGCAGTAACAGAGGGAGACTGTCTCTTATAAAATTGTCCATCTAAAAGGGCTGATTTGCAGCCTGCTTTGAATAAATGACTTTATGGTGATTCTGCTGAATTAAGTCATCTCGAGCATTCGTTGTTGCGGTTTGCGTCGCTGCGTGCTTTCGTGCTCGCAGTGTTCGTTGTTGCGGGCATTCGGTGGCGTGTGGTTCGGCGTGGTGGCTTTCGGAATGACGCATTGCACTCGTAGTTTCGTTCTTCTTCCGTCCTTCTGACATTCAAAAGTGCCTGTAATGGCTTAATTGAAATAAACGATTTGAGTTTTTTTTTTTTTTTTTGAGTTGTGATTGAAGCAGATGGAGAAAATAATGAATAAGGAATACAGAATAGGGTAAAAAAAAAAACATACTTATAGGACTTCTCGATAAACAACATTAGTGGTTTGGCTCTCCGCATCCAAAATGTAAAGAGAGTCACTACGTACAGCTGCCCGTGTGAGAAGCAGCACGTCCTCTCGTCGACACCCGCTGCCTTCAATGTCTGCCCCTGCGACTTAATGATGGTCATCGCGAAGCAAACACTCATGAGGAACTGTACACGCTTGAACTGGAACGGGAAGTTATGAGGTATGAGGAGAATGCGTGGTATAAATACTGCATTGCCACAACCCGTAAGAATTTCCGCCTCAATGGTGTGTCTGTGTAGCGAGATGAGTTCAAGGCGGGTCCCGTTACACAACTTCGGAGAAGATAGGTTCCGAAGAAGCATAATCGGGACACCGTCCTTCACCTTGATGGTATGCGCAGAAATTCCACGGGATAATGTGTGGCGTTATCTTGCTCGACGACAGTGTTTATAGAGATGTAGACCATTTCATTCACCTAAATTTCCGAGAGAATGCATTCGTTAATTGCTGCAGCCTGATAATTTTTGGGCGTCAAAATGGCCCGCTCACACACCCCTGAATTCTGTTGGTGCGGTATACGACTGATGTCCCCGTACACACAGCGAATGAGTTCTTCTAAGCTGGATACAAATCTACCGAGAAACTCTGGAAGGACCACCTGTCCAACCCTCTCCTCTGGTAGAGCGCCTTCGCCAAGACTTAGAATGACGTTGGAGAATTCTTGAGCACGTGCATTGCCGCCGAGCTGAGCTCTCATCTAAATGGTCAAACGTAGCGTACGAATTTGTGACCGCAACGAAGATCGTTTCAACGAAGCATTCATCTCGTTAGCTCTCGATCCCCGCGTCACCACGGGAAGTGTTTGTCGGAAATCACCACTGAACAGAACTGTGACACCACAAATCAAATGTTCGTTCCTGCGGATGTCCTGCAGGGTTCTGTCCACGGCCTCAACTGCCTTCCTATTGGCCATCGTACACTCATCTCATATGATCAAAGAGCAATCCTTGAGCACGTGTCCCTTATCACTGTTACGTGACATACCACAAACATGCGTTTCGGCTCTCTTTAAATCGATGGGAGTTTCAAACATGGCATGTGCTGTCTTGCCACCCGGAAGCAGTGTGGCAGCGACGACGCTACAGCAATGGCAATTTTGCCTTGCCTCCTGACCTCTGCAATTAGGCCAGTTTTAACTAATGTTTTCCTGTTCCACCAGGATCATCCAAGAAAAACATTTTACAAAGGTGTCATAAATTAGTTTTTGCTCTGAAGAGAACAAAGCGACATGGTAATTTAGTTTGGTAGTCATTTCGCCCGGATCGTAAATTGTCTCAGCTTTATAGGTACTCCCGATTTCCACGGTCTTGATGCGGTGATGATTGGGGAGTTGGTAACGCAATTCGACCAGTGGATTGCCGCCGATAGCAATGACCACGTCTTGAAGTGAACTGTGAGACAGGTGTTCAGCACGCGTTCATCAGTTACTTCAACTTCGTCTCCAGTAGCACGCCCCAAAACTCGAAAAAAAAACTTCAGACAGATGATGGCGATACTTATCCCACAAAGCTACCGGGTTTGCAGTTCTTTTTGAGTTCTGTTTGTTATTATTACATAAAGACAAACTCTATGAATTTCATAAGACATAGATGAAGCAGCTTAAAACTTATATAAACACATTTTTTTAAATTTTATTGCTCATCTCTGAAACGAATTAACGATACAATTTTTAAGAAGAAAATGCACAACTCCATCTATGACTTTTAGAAGCAACTATTAACCTCGCTAACAGTGTCAAATTTAAATTATTTGTATCCAAAAAGGGTTAACACATGTAATTCGACTTGATGTTTTTGAAATCTCATAGATGGCGCTGCTTTAAATATATTAATTTAATTTTAATTATGTTTATTGGCCTAAGTTACTTATTTTACGTGATTTTTATATTGTGAAGCTAGCTAATAGCATGGTTAACATAATCACAACATTCAAATATGCGTCGATAGATTACACGTTGTTACAGAATGCGTTGAAGAAATAAAGCTTCACTGCTCGTTCCCCGTAGGTGATAGCGTGATAATATGTAGCCTATGTGTTGACCCGACTTCTTAATAACATTCGTGCCAAATTTGAAGTAAATCCATGCAGTACTTTTTGAGTTTATCCCGGACAGACAAACAGACAAACAGACAAAAATTCTAAAAACTATATTTTTGACTTCGGTATCGATTATAGATCACACCCCAAGTATTCTTTTAAAAAAATATTCAATGTACAGTTTTGACTTTCCTACCATTTTATTATATGTATAGATTATTTATCCTTTACACCCTACAGACTAGAAATACAAGATGTAAACGGACTCCACACGAAACCGTCAACCAAGCATTTTGGTCATCAAACTAAGACACATTTTTTTTTTGGTGCTTGAAATCCTCCAATCCTCCCGCTCTGGGCGGAGCAGTAGGGAGTTTCAGACACCACCACCACTGATTAAACACCACCCATGTGCCTTCTTAGCCCTTTGTGTCGAGGTCGCGGTATCTTTTGAAAAACCCGCAGCCCCGACGACGGGACCCACAGCCCCGACGGGACCAGCAGCCCCAACGAGAAACCTTACGAAATTTTATTGCTCGTAAACGACTTATTATGGGGTGATAAAATCACGTTTTACTTGAAAAGCAATGTAACGCTCTCAACACATTGTGCTGATTAATGCTAATCAGATAATTAAATCTCAAAAAAAACTTGTGAAAATGTTGAAACTCGGACCTCCAATGTCTCCGTAACTAGAATATTTCCAGGTGAGCCAGAACAAGACAAATATCGGAATGACGGGAAAACAAGTCCATTTCGAAGTCGTTAAGAGTCTATTTTTGCACCCTTCGTTCGACATCGTTTACGTGGAAATTTAAAGTAAAGTGAGTAAGAAAACTTTGGTAAATGTGCTATTCTAGGCTATAATCTCTCTGCGTGCCAAATTTCAGCCAGATCCGTTCAGCCGTTCTAGCATGATTGAGTAACAAACATCCCTTTAATCATATAGTTGTGAGAAAGTTTGGATTAATAAATTGGCTCTGTTATACCTAATTATGTCAACTTTAGGCGCTGACTCGATAGGTGAACTTATGTATTTTTAAGTTATTTCAGTTATTTGAAGTCTTAGGTATTTTTCGAACAGATACAACTCTGTAGGTATGTAGGTACCTACGAGGTACCTACACGGCAACCGAATTATGGCTGGAACTCGTCAAATCTCCTAGCTTAGTGTTTCGTGACGACCCTCGGGAACAAGTCGTACCTAAGTATAGTCACGAGTCCAATATGGATACACTCAGCAACGTCCAATAACGATTTACTAATGAGAATCAGTGGTGGCGGCCCCCACTTCTGAACAGTTAGTCGTGGGTTCGAACGCAGGCAGGCACATTACTTTGTGTTATTTATTTCATCACTACTGCTCTCAAATCGGTGAAGGAAAACATCGTGAGGAAACAATATCTTGGCATTTATCATCATGCATTTATTTATCTTTTATCTTTAACTAAAAATTGGAAGATATGTGACATCTATCAATCCGCACTGGGCCCGCGTGGTAGATTATAGCCCATTTCTCTCCTAGAGAGGAGGCCTGAGTCTCTGCAGTGGGAACAATAGAGGTTGATCACGGAACAGAAAGAACAGGTTGATGATGATGAATGGAATACTATCAATTGAACGCAAAAAGGAAAAGGATTTAATCCAAAATAAGGTCAAACCTGCCTTTTTTTTAATGGGACACACTATTTCCAAACCACTGTAACTCCGGTAGGTAAGCCAGAATCAACAGTGACGACCACAAGAAAAGCGTCAAGACAATAAAGCCCGACGGGTCGTGTGGCTTTCGAGACTGTGACCAAGATTCCACCTATCAAAACAATAATTATGTTTCAGTTACTTAATAGGTTCTGGACTGCGGTCCTGGTCCCACCCCACGACCCGCCCGACGAAGTCCCAGAGAAACGGTTTAGGTAACGGTCTTGAATCCCGCAACGAAATTAAGTGGACGGTGAACGAACATTTCTCCATACAAACGTAATACCAAAATCATTCGCGATACGAACATATTACCAACTTAAAATTATGTTATTCGGATACAGACGATATTTATCTAGGTTCCTATTAAAGTTTTTTTTTTTTAAATTTACTATTTACGAAATGCAAGCGAATTGCATTTCGTCAATAGTAAATAGCAATTCGCTTGCATTTCGTAAATAGTAAATGTTTTAAAAAAAAAGTTTAATAGGAACCAACAATTTAACAGCTGAGTATGAAGGACGAAGGCGAGTCTTCGGCGCCATAACCGAATTACCTGGCAAAGAAAAGGGAAGACAACCCAAAAGGGAAAAATTACACTTAAAATGGAAAAAGCAAGACTTCAAGATAATCTACCCCAGGAGGGTACCGGCGCTGCCGGAGAATCCCTCCCTGAGCATAGCTCGGGCTGCCCCACGTATTCTGGGGGGGGCAAAGGATTGCTACCCAGTGAAACTTTACCGGAAAAACCAAAGAAAACATTGACTCAACAATTATTCCATCCAGGCCTATTTCATCGCCAACGATCAGCATCACTTAGCGAAATGACTCAGAAAAAACATATTGACAACCCACAATTAAAAGAAGACGAACGAAGTAAATTGTACAACCATAACGCCCCATGGCAACGAGTGCCAAATCAAAAAAGAAACCGCTCTCCTGATGAAAAAGATGCAAGAGCGAATCAAGCTAAAAGAACACAGAGACGTGAGACAATTATAAACGAACACAGGGGAATAAATAATCCTGAACAGGTTATTTCCCCAGCAGTAGGAACAAGTAACAGCTTTGCATTGTTAGATGTGGAAGTAGGAGATGCTCCAGCCAAAAGAACACCAAAACCACCACCGATAATACTGTATGGCGTTGACGACCTTGCGAAACTCACCCAACTCATCGAAGAAGTCGTGGAAAAGGATGACTACTCTTACAAAATAGTATCCAAAAACCAACTCATCATCTCTTCCAATACGGTCGACAAATATAAAACCCTCATAGAGCATATAAGAAGCAAAGGACTTATAGGTCACACTTTTACACGCAAGGATCAAAAATGCACAAGGATTGTTATTAAACACCTTCACTTCAGTACACCAAAAGATGCTATTAAAGAAGCTATAGAAAAAACTGGTAATACGGTACAAGGGGAAATAGTCACTGCTCGGAAACAAGGAACCAAAGAACCCCTAAATACATTCTTTGTCAATATAGCCCCGCATGATAACAACAAACTTGTCAAGGAAATAAAGTTTATATACAACCAGAAAGTCACCATAGAAGACCCAATAAGGAAAACAACTGTAGTACAATGTCAAAGGTGCCAGCAATATGGACACAGCAAAAATAACTGCATGAGGCCGTACAGATGCGTGAAATGTGCCGGGGCACACAAAACCACCATGTGCCCAATTGATGAAAACACCCCAGCCGTATGTGCGCTGTGCTCAGGAAGTCATCCTGCTAGCTACAAAGGATGTCAGGTCTATAAGGAAATTGTAGCAAGGAAGCATACTGGAAACGAACGTCAGCCACATCCGAAAACAAGACCCACTCAGAAAGTACTGAAAAGACACACAACTGATGAGAGTCAAACTGTCATAAACACGAAAACAGTCGAGCCTGTATGTAGCCTCAGGATTACCCAGCCAAAAACTAGGCAGTCAAGCATAATGGAAAGTATGGAACTCTACAGTGAAGTTGTCAAAGGATCTAATATAGCTGTAGTAGACCTTACAGAGACACAGAAACCATACCCGAGAAATAGCACTGACCACACGAAACCACAGAGAACACAGAAAGACAAAGTTTACCATACAGAGGCACAGAGAATAAATATAAAAAACCACGTTGACCTAGAGTCACAGAGAACACATTTGACAAAAATAGAACCAGAACAGGAAAATAAATATAGCTTAGAAGCACTTTTACGAAGACAGACCGAAAGGATCGACCAACTCATATCACAGTTTGGCACAATGATGAACCTCATCATGACACTCATCAGTAGGCTTCCGCAATGATGTCGTTACGTATTGCTACCTGGAATATTAATGGCCTAACGCCAAATAAACAAGAACTAGAAATACTGCTTAAAGATAACAAAATCGATATTGCTCTGATAGCAGAGACCCATCTTAACGATCGTAAGAGTTTCAAAATGGACAACTACTGCGTATATTGTACCAACCATCCTGATACCACATCACACGGAGGGTCTGCAGTTATCGTAAAAAGTAACATCAAACACCACCTCCACAGCCAGTTCCAAGAGGACTGGATGCAGGCTACTACCATCACTATAAACGAATGTATGGGCCCCATTAATGTAAGCGCTATCTACTGCCCACCAAAACATAATCCGAAACAACAAATGTTTGACTGCTACTTCCAGAGCTTGGGAAACAGGTTCATAAGTGGTGGAGACTGGAACTGTAAACACACCCACTGGGGATCAAGATTGACCACTACCAAAGGACGAGAATTGAAAAAATGTATTGACAAACACAAACTTATGACATTATCATCAGGGGAACCAACTTACTGGCCAAGTGATGTCAATAAGATACCCGATCTAGTAGATTTCTTCGTTGTAAAAGGACTGTCGGATATATACTTTGATGTGGAATCATCGCTTGATAGCGTTTCTGACCACACCCCTATTATAGCAACATTCAGCCTGTCTGCAATACACCGATCACAGAGGCCAGCATTGTATAATCACAAAACCGACTGGGATGCATTCACTGAATATCTGAAAGATGAAGTCAACTTAAACGTCAAACTTAAGACTGAAGAAGATATAGATGAAGCAACGTTTTATATCACAAACCTCATACAAGTTGCTGCGTGGCGTGCTACCCCGACACTAAGGTCCTCCACCCATAAAAACAATATAATACCGCTGGAAATACGCAACAAACTGACAGAAAAACGGAGACAAAGAAGGCAATTACACATGACAAGGTCCGATTTAGACAGGACAGAATACAATAGAATCTCTAGAGAACTAAAAGAGCTAATCAAAGAAAATCAGAATACATCATTTCAAGATAAGCTTTCTACGCTCTCGGCTCATAAGAAGGATAACTACTCATTGTGGAAAATAACTAAGAACTTTAAAAGACCATTTAGCCATGTTCCACCTCTAAGGATCTCTTCTGGTGATCCGTGGGCTAGAAGTGGGAGCGAAAAAGCTGAGCTCTTCGCTAAACACTTAAGCAAGGTTTTCACTCCAAATCAGTCATCTATGACAGAATTTGAGGAGGAAGTTGATCGAATGATCAATAGTGATCAGCAGTTGTCACCACCGCTGAAACTTGTTACTCCAAAGGAACTAGCACGCATAATTCGTTACTTGGAAAACAAAAAAGCTCCTGGCTTCGACCTAATAACGGGTGAAGTCCTTAAGAGACTGCCTAGAAAAGCAATCGTTTTTTTTGACAGTGCTCTTTAATGCCATTTTTAGAATTCAGTACTATCCAAAGCTGTGGAAAATATCCCAAATCTGTATGATTGCAAAACCAGGGAAACCACCTACAGAACCTAGCTCATACAGGCCCATAAGTCTTCTCCCTATTCTATCGAAGGTATTTGAGAAGATTCTATTGACAAGACTAAAACCAATCCTGGATGAAAACAAGATTATACCGGATCACCAGTTTGGATTCCGGGAAAAACACTCTACTGTAGAGCAAGTACATCGTGTGGTTCACAAAATCAGACAGTCGCTAGAGAAAAAGGAGTATTGTTCTGCAGTATTCATCGACATCCAACAAGCATTCGATAGAGTCTGGCATAAAGGACTGCTGTACAAGCTAAAAACTCTCCTACCAAACTCGTTCTACATGATCTTGAAATCTTACTTGGATCAAAGAAGATTCCAAGTAAAATTCGAAGATGAGCTATCACAGCTGTACTACATCACCGCCTCGGTTCCACAAGGATCGGTGCTTGGCCCGGTCCTTTACTCAATATATACGGCAGACTTGCCTGAGACAGAAAACGTGGTAACAGCAACTTACGCAGATGACACCGCATGCCTTGCAAGTGATACAAATCCGAACAACGCATCGCTGATACTACAGGAACAGCTCAATAAAGTTGACTTATGGCTTAAGAAGTGGAGAATAAAACCTAGTGTAACTAAATCGACACAAATAACGTTCACACTCCGGAAAGGCGACTGTCCACCTGTGCTTATGGAAAACAAACCGTTACCAAGCAATAATAGCGTGAAATATCTCGGTCTACACCTGGATAGAAGACTTACCTGGGCTAATCACATAAAAGCCAAGAAAACAGAAGCCACCATACAATTCAGAGGTCTATCTTGGTTACTAGGGCGTCACTCCCGGCTGTCCCTCGGTAACAAACTACTCGTATACAAGGCTATCATAAAGCCAATCTGGACCTACGGGATAGAACTCTGGGGCTGTGCTAGCAACTCCAATATCGAAATTCTCCAAAGATTCCAAAACATTGCTTTAAGAACAATCTCAAGTGCACACTGGTTCGTGAAAAACACTGAAATACACGATTTTTTGGAGATGCCGACCATAAAGGAAGAGGCTTGTCACATAAGCAAGAGATACAAGGAGAGGCTCAACACGCACACGAATGAACTGGCCAAGAACCTGTTAACCCGACATGGAGATGTAACTCGCCTAAAAAGATGGCAAATACTAGACATAGACCAGAGAAACTAACTTAGTATCTAGCAACTCTTACGGTGCTGTTTAATGGAATAGCACCAAATCCAAAATGAATCCCAGAGAAAATCTGATTATGGCTTAAAGCCGATTGCAGATAAGACAGAGGAAAAAAAAAAAAAAAAAAAAAAAAAAAAATCAAAACTGACTTGAGTGCAACAAACCAATAACACTAAATGTGTAGCTTGGTTCTAAATAAAAATGATTACCTACCATTTGGTTTTAGCTTGTATAATTTTCACAGGCAGAATCGATTTTTAGCATTTTTGGCCATATTGTGGATTGGACCCTACAGGGGTTTTAACTTTTTTATGGAAGCTGTCATATCGACCCACCGCCATTTTGTTTTTTTTCGAAATTGCGGCCCACGATGAAAGTCCTATGCATGAATAGAGGACATAATTATACTTAGACGAACAAAAAACGTCAAGGAACCAAAAAGTGTCACGTTATCGAGATATTTGAAGGTAAAGATCGACATAATAATATGAGTACAATGACCACATAAAAAAAATTACCTTTTATGTGTCTATAGGCGTTGATTATTATCTATACATATAATAAAATGGTAGGAAAGTCAAAACTGTACATTGAATATTTTTTAAAAAGAATACTTGGGATGTGATCTACAATCGATACCGAAGCCAAAAATATAGTTTTTAGAATTTTTGTCTGTTTGTCTGTATGTCTGTTTGTCTGTCCGGGATAAACTCAAAATGTACTGCATGGATTTACTTCAAATTTGGCACGAATATTATTAAGAAGTCGGGTCAACACATAGGCTACATATTATCACGCTATCACCTACGGGGAACGAGCAGTGAACCTTTATTTCTTCAACGCATTCTGTAAGAACGTGTAATCTAACGACGCATATTTAAATGTTGTTATTATGATAACCATGCTATAAGCTAGCTTCACACTATAAAAAATACGCAATAAAAGTAACTTAGGCCGATAAACATAATTAAATGAATATAAGTAGTACCAAGAAATTTTTTAAAGCAGCGCCATCTATGAGATTTCAAAAACATCAAGTCGAATTACATGTGTAAGCCTTTTTGGGTATAAATAATTTAAATTTGATCATGTTGGTGAGCTTAATAGTTGTTATTAAAAGTCATAGATGGAGTTGTGCATGTTCTTAGACGTCCACCTGGAGAACAGCCAGCGCATATATTTTGATCCCGACGACGTTGCTGAGGGCTTGGAAAATCCGCGCCAAATTGTCTTGGCATTTTTCAGGCTCTGTGAAATCGACCAGTTTGCGAGGTTCCTTACGTATGACGAAGTGCCTTCATATTACACATACGACAAGCAAAGGGGTGTAATAGTAATAGTCCTCCTGACCGTTTTTGGCCACGGCGGCCAATCTTAGCAGAGATTAACCAACTGCGCGGGAGATATTATAGTGCACAAGTGTGTGCGCAGGCACAGGTGCACTCTCTGTTCCTTTCCTCTCATAGTCCGATGGGACGGCAATCCGACACGACCGGAGAGAGATCAGGCGCAGGACCAACGGCTTTCCGAGGCACGGGGGTACTATACCGGCAACTTCCAAACACCGGCCTACTATTGGGAAATTTCTAATGAAAAACCCAATAGCACTTTTTGTCCGACCCGGGAATCGAACCCAGGACCTCATACACAGCAATCGCGCTTACGACCACTAGACCAACGAGGCAGTTCAAAAAAAAGAAAAAAGGGGTGTATTTAACCGACATCGACGAGGACGTGCTGTGGAAGGTTTTACGGGAATTTTCAAGGATACCGCATTGGGTAGAGTTTATACCGTGCACCTGAATAATGGTGAATGCTATTTTCTGCGGTTGTTACTTCACACGGTCCGAGGCCCAACGTCTTTCGCCTTTCTGAGGACATTTGATGGCGTGGAGTATCCCACTAACCGCGCAGCCTCGAAGTCACCTTCTCGACGGTGACCAAAACTGGAATGACACCTTCGCGGAGGCGAGCGTCAGTAGGTAACAGTCCCAGCCGCATGCGTCATCTGTTTGCCGTCATCTTGGTGTTTTGTGGAGTCGCAAACCCGGTAGCATTGTGGGAGAAGTATCGCCATCATCTGTCTGAAGATATTCTCCGAGCTTTTAAGGCGTGCTACTAGAGACGAAGTCGAAGTAACTGATGAACGCGTGCTGAACACCTGTCGCAGTTCACTTCAACACGTGGTCTTTCTATCGGCGGCAATCCACTGGTCGAATATGGGTTACCAGCTCCCTAATCATCACCGCATCAAGACCGCGGAAATCAGGAGTAAAACGCTGAGGCATTTTACGATCCGGGTGTAATGACTACCATACGAAATGACCATGTCGCTTTGTTCTCTTCAGAGCGAAAACAAATTTGACACCGTCCTTGAAAGCGTTGGGCAAAACCAGGGTAAAATGTTTTTCTTGGATGCTCCTGGTGGAACAGAAAAAAACATTTGTTACAACTGGCATACTTGCAGAGGTCAGGAGGCATGGCAAAATTGCCATTGCTGTAGTGTCGTCGGGAATCGCTGCCACACTGCTTCCGGGTGGCAAGACAGCACATGCCATGTTTAAAATTCCTATCGATTTAGAGAGTGCCGAAACGCCTGTTTGTGGTGCGTCACGTAACAGTGATAAGGCACCCGTGCTCAAGGATTGCTCACTGATCGTATGGGATGAGTGTACGATGGCCAATAGGAAGGCAGTTGAGGCCGTGAACAGAACCCTGCAGGACATCCGCAGGAACGAACATTTGATGGGTGGTGTCACAGTTCTGTTCAGTGGCGATTTCCGACAAACGCTTCCCGTGGTGACGCGGGGATTGAGGGCTGACGAGGTGAATGCTTCATTGAAACGATCTTCGTTGTGATCACGAGATCGCACTCTGCGCTTGACCATTAATATGAGAGCTCGGCTCGGCGGCAATGCACGTGCTCAAGAATTCTTCGATGTCTTTCTAAGTCTTGGCGAAGGCACTCTACCAGAGGAGAGAGGTGGACAGGTGGTGCTACCAGAATCTCTCATTGTAGTTGTATCCATCTAAGAAGAACCCATTCGCTGTGTGTACGGGGACATCAGTCGTATACCGCACCAACAGAATTGTTGGGTGTGTGAGCGGGCTATTTTAACGCCCAAAAATTATCAGGCTGCAGCAATTAACGAATGCATTCTCTCGGAAATTGAACGGAATGAAGTGGTCTACACCACTATAGACATTGTGGTCGAGCAAGATGACGCCACACATTATCCCGTGGAATTTCTGAGCTCCTTGTCAGCAAGTGGACCTCCAGCGCATACCGTCAAGCTGAAGGTCGGTGTCCCGATTATGCTTCTTCGGAACCTATCTGCGAACCGACCTCTAGATGAACTGCTTCTCACACGGGCAATAAATTGTACTTCGCTTGCTCCCGCGTCACCAGTCCTGACTCTCTATACATTTTGACTGCGGAGAGCCAAACCACTACTATGGTTTATCGAGAAGTCCTATAAGTATGTATTTTTACCCCATTCTGTCTTCCTAATTCATTTTTTTCTCCATCTGCTTCAGTCACAACATAAGACTAAAGCAGGCTGAAAATCAGCACTTTTTGAAGGTCAATTTTACAAAAGACAGTCTCCCTCTGTTACTGCACTTTCTGTAGATATAAAATGTAAAGAAGAAACGGGTAAATGGAAAGGTATTTTTGGTGCTGTATAGCGTTCACGCAGACGACGTCGCGGGCAGCAGCTAGTTATTACTATTTTTGCAATAGAGTAGGTACATTACACACTACAAGGAGCACGAGAAAACTATTCATTGACAAAACATAGCGTTTCATTGCGATTTTCTCGTGCGCATAATAATAATCAACCTGGGAACTAATATTTGGATACAATTTAACGCCTATACCTTTACTCGTTATAAGTATATTTTGTCGTTGTACTCATTTGTCGATCTTTACCTTCAAATATCTCGGTAACGTGACACTTTGGGGTACCGTCGTGTTACTGAACATTTTTTGTTCATCTATAATTATGTCCTCTATCCATACATACCACTTTCATCGTGGGCCACGATTTCGAAAAAAATCAAAATGGCAGACAGGTTGATATGCCACATCGGTTCTACCCCCATTTTCTTAACTACGTCCAATTGTTTAACTCAGAATCTCTCTCGAACTCTACACAGAATGCCAGTAGTGAGGTTTGAACTCACAACTGCTAGGTAAGCTAGGTTACCATCTGAGATGCGCTTATAGGAGCAATGGTCTTGCGAGGAATCTAGGCAAAAAGCTTTCTACCTGTCTGTAATCCCAATAGGTAAGTAATAATACAGTAGGTACCCTATAATTCCAATTCGATGTCCCTATTTTAGTATAATACTTATTCAGACGTGGTGTGTTGGTACTCGGTGCAGGGTCTTCCAGCGACCGCGTCAACTGCCTCTGAAGCCGCTCCGTCCACCATGATGCTCCTTCCAGCTTTCAGACGATAATTTATTTGCTACCTAAGTATGTATTTCAGTGGTGTTGCGTGTGTTGTCCCTCAGGAATTATTTTTACCAGATCTTTGACAAAATTAATGTTCTGACACCAGCACTACATACTAGTACAATCTGTCAAATTTCTTTAGTAGATTTTTAACTTTACGCCATTTAGGGTTTAAGCCTCAAGGTCAATTAAGAAAATTTTACAGTTTCCGGTAACTTGATGTGCTTGTCTGTACGTGATTGCTACGTGTTGCTACTACTCGTAGGTATCCAATAATTTTAAATCTGTTCAGTAAATCGTTATAATCGTAGAACATGGCAGTCACGGATTTGACACGAAATACAGTGCGATTAAATTATCTTGGCAGGTCTGAACATAGGCTCTGCGAACTTTTACGCATGTAAACTTGTTGAAGAAAACTGTTATTGCCAGATAAACCAATACTTAAACGATCAGAAAAAATCTAATTTAAACAGTGAGAAATACAAATAAAATAAATATCATAACACTTTTAAATACATTAGTTGTAACAAAATGACCTGCACGAAGTTCGGACCTGCCAAGATAATTTGATCGCATTGTACAATGTACCTACATGTTTTTTCTAGAAGCCGTTTATTTATTAGTTACTATTCAATTTTGAAACAAAAACCCTTTTAATAATTTTCAACATTTATAAAAGATTTTATTTCAAAATGTTTGAAATGGCTGCCTTGTAAAGTTTAACATCCGTCACTGTTCTACGACCATGTCGAAATATTTGTAAGTATAGTCGACCAAGAAATTGGTTTACCACTCTAAGGTTGAATATCATTTGCACGTACAAAACATCAAGTGCTATTTTCGCGAATCTGTCATTCCTGTTTATTTAAACTCAGAACTGATGGCTTGCAATTTATCCTGCTTAGCGAATAATTATGTTACTGGGAGATGTCATCAAAAGTGGTAAGCCAATTTCTTGGTCGACTATACTTAGGTGCGTTCGTAAAATACTGGCTCTTGTGATACAGGAACTCTTAGTACGAGACCAAAAGCTACACTGATGTTTGTGAATATTCACTTGTCAATACATATTTTATTTTTAAGGGAGTTTTTGAGTAAGGGAGGCAGTTTGAAGAAATTGATGGAATTTGTAATAGGTACTGGCGCAGATATTTTATGGTCTAACAAGTTATAAGTGGGTATTTATTACTCATGGATATTGTATAGAAGCTAAGGTGACGAAATAATAGATTTTGAGTCCTGTGATACATTTATTCGTTAAAATATACGACAACACATAGTATGTAGCTCATTTTTTTTTAAATATTGAGATAAATCCGTAACGTGAATGGGGACCCTTGACTATTGGTACAGTTCAGGGGCCGCCCGACACGCTGACTAGTACTTATTGGATCATTTATTTAAAACGAAGTTCAAATAAGATTATATAATATGTTTTTCTTCTCACTACACTCTATACCTAATATTTTGAGTCTAATATTCCAATTTTCATCATGAGTAGATGTTTGTTGGCCTTATCAAATAGGTATAGCTCTCCCTTCTCAAACTTGAGTACTAATTAGAAATTAAATAAATACATTTTTAACATTGAGCTTTATTTATAAAAGAAACCTGATTCACAGACACGAATTACATACAAATCGATTTTAAACTTATTTCTTGTGGATATTATTATATGAAAAATGTTAAGCCATCTCTAAAACATTGATTTTCTCTAATACATTGAAAAATAAGATAACATAGTTGTTTTTGTTGTTGGGCTGACAATGCGGTTATTAGTCTTTCCTTATTGGACTAGATAAAACAATGCTGAGATTTCAATTTATAATATGTACTTAACACATTGGACTACTCAAAAACTATCTAACATAAGTATAAAAATAGTTAACAAATTAATTTACTCAAGTCGATACACAAATAACTCAGACCGCGTTGCCAGCCCCGTAAGGACATAACTTTTGACATAGGTAACAGAAAATCAGTCAATAATATAAATTCATAACTAGACTGAACCAACCCACAACTTAACAAAGCAGTAAACAAGGTAAAAGTGAAATATCTTTTAAAAACATTGTTGCACTGACCAGCAATGCACAGGTTCAACTGTCGCGGCTTGAATATTATATTTTCACAAAGTTTTCCTAACACTGTATTTAAAGTAAGGAAGTTTTTTGAAAACACAGTTTTATAAGGAATTTCGTATTATAATTCGATAAGATTAATAAACTGAAGATTTTACTTCAAATCAAATCCGTTTATTTGCCAGAATTGAATTATTGATTAATAATTTCTGATGTTTAGAATACAGCAAAAAGCTTGAGTTAACAATCCTACATAATGATCTTAATTTTATCATTTTTATTAACTCAATTTTTAATATATATTATGAACATGAGGAAAAATTTACGTGTGGGTTGGTACAAGTTGGCATGCCTGGGTACCACTTTACAATAATTCGGAAAATAAAATAAATCCATAAACATATAATTCAATAAGGAACATTTAACAATTTTATTATGCTTTGAAATTTCTACATAAATTTATATTCGCTGACTAAAATCATTAATATTTAAAAATTACAGTTTAAAAACGAGGCATTTTTAGTTAATACACTTTTATGAATCTTTTTTTTTTAATATTCATTAATGTACGATAATTTAAAACACATTTATTTTAACATACATTATACTATATTATATATAACTATGTACGAAACAGATGATATTATAACGATAAGTGAATACGTGCTCGTCGTTTTCTCGGCGCGAGAAACATTACATTATGTTGACGAACGTAATTAACTTTTTATTAAGTAGATACAGACATTTAATAAAATTCTAAACCTTATCCTCTACTTTTTATATCCCAGAGACTTAATAAACATCTACGGTGTACCAGTTCTTGTGCATTTTTATATTACTTATGTGCAACAGTTGGTAATTATTTAGAGCAGAAATAGTGGTTTCCAATATTAATGTTTTAGTGAAAACAGTGGCTTCTACACATCTACGGGGTTGCTAGAATTTGTGCCATTTCAAACGAATTTTGTGCCACAGTTCGTAATGATAGGAGAAAGGGAAACAGATTTACAATATGATTGTTATTAACAGGTAAAGTATCGGTGTGATTAGTTTCTCCAATAGTCTCCGAGATTATTAAACAGACATAATGAGTGTACAAAAGGATTTATTAATTCAAAATAAACTACAACAGGCGACGCGTATAAACTAAAAATGCCCACGTCGTTGACGTATGTAGCAATCCATCGAATTTAAATAAATGTTCCAAAAAATTTACTAATTCAGGAGTTGACAGGACATTGGCTCATTCAATTAACTAATGTTTTAAAACTATTTATTTATTACAATATTTACAACAATGAAAGAAATAAAATGAAGCTTGTATGTCTGATCAACTAACGTTTTAAGACATTTAACAAAGAACTAGAATATTATGTACAATATATTTACAAGATTAATATAATCTAATAAACTAAACTTATTCGACGTAATGACGTTTATCATCAGTTTTCCCTTTCCTACCTTTCGCATGCGCTAGCATCGTGACTAACTTTTTGTGGCTGTCGCCCACGATCCAGCCGTGCTGCTGCACATGCTCTGGCTCGTCGTCCCCGTCCGACGACCAGTTGTAGTAGGCCGTGGGGCGCGCGCGTGGCCGCGGCCCGGGCGGCGGCCCCAAGTGCGCCGTCGACGTGGACGGTATCGGCATGTCGTACGGGTTCACGCTGACGACCTCGTCGCTGTCCCGACCTGCTCGGCTCGTCGACGCTTCGCCGCCCCTAGCTGTGGCACGACTACAATTAGATAGCCTGCTTTCGACGTCTTGCTTTTTGAATGAAATATGACGATTGTTCGCACGTCTTGCACCGCCGTGGTGGCTGTCCCGTTTCTTTCCTTTCTTTCTGCGAGCGGAGGTGAGAACAACTGACTCCGCGCTGTTGGGCCGCGGCGGAAAGCCGTCTGGCTCTGATTCTGAACTCCAAGTTTCGGCTAACACGTTTTGTTTCCCTACGGTACATTTACGCCGCGCCCTTTGTCTAGCTACTCCTGTATCGTCGTATTGGTCAAATACATCAGCGGTGTAATCATAACTAATGCTGATGCCCTCATCTAATTTGCTCGAGGGTGATTTCTCTTTCTTTGAATCGCGTTTCTTAATGGCGTTACCGTTACTCTTTGAATGTGCAGGTTCACTTTGTTTAATTGTTGTATATTTTAGTGGCTCATCATCTAAGGGAGTGTCATATTTATTCGGTGATTGTGTTTTGAAGTCTTTTGGTGAAATTGAATCACGTTTTTTAGATGTGCTGGGGCCAAAATCGATTGCTGCTGCTGCTTTAGATGTTGAAGGTCCGTAGTCTATAAGAGATGATCTATCATATTCTCTAGGTGAACTCATATGCCGCTTAGGCGATGGGCTTCTTGACTTCGTTGCAGAACAGTCATCTTTACTTGAAAACGTGCGGTTGTATTTCTCATATTTGGAAGAGTGTTCGTGTTTTTTTGGTGTCACGAAAATGTCATTCTCGGGTGATAATAATGCGTCATCATTCAACACCGATTTGTTTGGCTCATCTTCTAGTAAGCTGTCAAATAATTGATCTAAATTAGCTTTAGGCTTCTCGGTTTCTTTTACCTTTGTGCTCTTTTTATCACTACGCACTGCATTAAATTTAAATATTTTTCCCATGACCGCGTTCTTTTCAAACGTATCTTTTCTTTTCAAAGGTGATGTGTTTTTCTTCAGGTCACAGCCAACCTTAACGTTGCTCAATTCACAGGACAACAGGCTGTTTTCAGTTTCATTATCACTGCAAATGTAGTCGTCAGACATGTATACGAAGTCATCCCCGTCAGAAACGCTATCTCTAGAATTGTCCGCATCGTCAACGCCTGGATTCTGTTTGGATGTACCAGGCGTGTCCTTATAACTGACGCTTTTAAATCTTTCCATAAGGGTAGAAGGTCTGAACTCAAAAACTGCATCTTCATTGTCCAGAAACTCATAAACGTCTACTTCCTTCTTCGAAGTCATACCGTCTCCGGCATGCCGCTGACTATCGTGCTTGTTGCTTGACTCAGCAACTCTTTCTTTATTCCTTGTATTTAGTTTCTTTTTCTTCTTCGGAGAAGTTATCGGTACAATTGCGGACATGTTAATATCAGATGTAGGAATAGATACTTTGATTCCATCGAATCCTTTCAAGGCGCCTTTTGTAAGCACCTGAGGACTTTGATGAGTTTTTTTAGAATTCCTTCTCACCTTTTTCTTTTCAGCTTTCTTTCGGCATTTGAACCTAAACAATAAGTACGCGTAAGAAAAACATACAAGCTAATACTATTAAAAGAAAACTGGGCAAGTTGTTTTCAAAGTGACTGAGTGGTATGTGACGAGACTCTACTACAGACAGAATATGTTTTTGGTTATATTTTTATAACTATCCTAATTTGTCAGTTGTCTTGTCCGAGCATAATGCAAACAAAGTCGCGGGCAAAATCTAGTCATGAATAAGTGTACTCTCGTAAACTTTATTACAGAACATATTGCATATTCCATACTACTGTTTTTATTACAATCGAATATCCATTTTCTGCCGTTGTAACTCAAAACATGGTCAAAGAAACAACTTGAGTGTAAGTTATTAATGTACTAATGGAACCATTATTATGCAATAAAACAGAAATTGAACGAAATCGATCAAAGTTTTGAGAGTTCTAATATAGACTACAGAATAAAAATCTTAATAACTACGTTCACTCAAGTAATCACTCTACGCCTTATAGGCACCGAAAGAGTGAAGAATCGCAAAACTTAATGTTGAACCATATAGTCATCTTCAAGACTTGTTTAAAGATGCGGTTGTTTAACTGCTGTTATGAATTTTGTCACATATTTCAATGCCAAAGATAGATTTCGATGGAAAAAAAAGATGTCAGTTATTTGATGTATTCTATGAATTCAGTATTTGTCTGCAATTATCGGTATTATTGGTGAATACAGTTTGTTGTTGAAGAATACATCTTTTGTCTTGTATTGCTTTTTGTCCCTAAGTAAAACCTCATCTATAAGTTAACTGAAGTTAGTAGTCAGACTACCGCACTCAGAGAGCTTTAATGATTACATAGGCCATCACTTAGTAAAGGTTTTGACAGTTTTGTCATACAAAAGTATGTCAAATCTTTACTAAGTGACGGGTTAAGTAATCATTAAATATCTATGAGTACCGCAGTTGGAAGTCCAAGTAAAACCGGTAAATTGATAGATAGATAGATAGAAGATAGAATACTCTTTATTACGTACACCAAACCAATTGATTCGTATTTTAGATGTAAGTATTAGATGTATAGAAAGATTGGGAATGAATTAGGGAAAACATTTATGATTATGGTGATAAAAACCAATATGCCAACAAATATATATAAAATTTTGGATGTTTTTAAAATAATTAGATGATCAGATGTTTTGTGAAACAAACATATCTAAAATAAAGACTTTCCTAATAACTGTGCCCAGTAACATTATTTAAAGATTTAGACTTACCTAGCGCTGGGTTCAATAACAGCTTGCGTTTGTTTTGCAGCCGCGGCCGCTGCTTGAGACCTACACTTCCTCTTGATTTTATCGAACTTGTCTTCAAACATATCTATGTTTTCGATTATATCAGGATACATTTTCTCCTTAACTTCCGGTTGCTTCTTTGTTTTACTAGGGCTGTTACATACGGGGTATGGTTCTACGTTCTCATATTTAGTTTCATGTACTTTTGAACTAGAGTAATCTAATTGTTCATCATCTATCTGATTTAGTCCTACATCACTAACACTTCGTTGGTACATGATTTTTGTCTTTAAAGCTCCCTCATTTGCAGCTTCTTTAAGGCCTGAGATTAAATCATTCTCCAAATTTTTCACTTCATCGCTTTCTAAAATATTTTTTGCTGTAAGGGAGTCCACATCACCGTCGCCTTTGATGGGTTTTTCTAGTAAATCAAACGTTTTGACTGTTGACTCAGATAAATGATTAGGTACTGTATTAAAAATTATCGGATCCGGGGGTTTTAGCTCGCTTTTATTGGACTTCAGCAATTGACAACAATCTATGAACAGCGCTTCATCTCGACTAAGTCCCCTTTGAGCAAGTTTTTGCTGCCTTACTTTCCTGTTCACTTTCGCTAATATTTTATCTAACGACGGCAGTTTTATTTTTGCATATTTTGGATGTTTTTTATTGGCATATTTTTTTGTGAGTAGTTTCAACCGGTCTAGTTGCCGTTTATATGCAATAAGGTAGTTGGGTTTTTCAATGATGGGTATTGTCCTCAATTTTAATTCTATTTCACATAATTTTGATGCATGTAGTACAGTCATTTGATGGCGTAAAAAGTTATCTGGCCGCCGAAATTCTTTCTTGCACAGGCGGCAAAAGCATGGCACTGGTTGAACAAATACTTTCTTTTTAATTTTAGGGATTCGTTTAATTACTTTCTTGGCAGCGATACGTCGTCTTGGCCGCGTCGATGTATCGCCACCTCCGATGGATTTCTTATTTTCGTTTTGATTAGATCGCTTTTGGGTTCGTTTCTTAGAACCGAAATATGCGTCATCACTTTCATTTGCTATGATATGGAATGTCTCAGATATTTTTTTCGAAGCTAATAAATTAGATTTCCGAGGCTTCCTCTGTGAAAAGAAACCAAAGCTTTCCATAAATTTTTCTGATCGTAGTTCTTCAGCATCATTTGGAGTACTAGATTTATCAATATCATTAAAGGTACTCAGAGTACGTCTGTTCTTTTTAATATCTTTATTGTTTCGTTTGCTTTTTACATTTTGCTTTCCATTTCTTCCTAAATTGGTATCTTTGATACTTCGTTTATTGGACACAGATTTACCAGACTTCTTTTCTTTATCTTCTATATACTTCGTTAATGGAACATCACTTTTTGTAGAGTCGTCAGAATCAGTCACGATGTTTTTAGAGCGAGCTGGTATTTTATTTCTACTATAATTAACAAGATAATCTGAAGGTTTCGAAGACTTTTTGACGTGACTGTGGGTTTTACTAGAAGTTTGGATGCTACTTTTAGATTTGTTATGGTTATGGATTTTCTGATTTTGGGTGTTCTTATTTAATACGTTTATTTTACGTCTAAATGAATCGGGTTTTTCAATCATATCATCCAAGTCGATATCGTAAGGGTCATAAAAGTCAGCTGTTGAGGACTTTACAATAACAGATTTCGAACGTGTTCTTCGTGCTGCCACCGGCATGTAACAAGCTGTACGTTTTTCCAAAGATGAGGGAACTTTCTCCTTAAGAATGTGCGTATCATGTTTTACTTCCATTTCTTCTTCGCTCTTGTCAAAAATTTTTACTTTCTTTGTTTTTATGATTTCACTACAACCCTCAGTGGTCGTATCGTCAACTTTTCTTTTATCTCGTGAAGTATTTAACTTTTCGTTTATCGCAGTGGGACCAGACTGTGAGGTAAGTTTGTTAGTAGTAGACTTTTCAAGATCTTGCAAACAAAGATCTTTCTTCTCTTCTTCTCTTTGACTGCAATGGCTTTTATTATCAGTTTCGGAAAAGTGTTCATCATTAATTTCTGTATGCGAGTTTTGTCGTATCTGATCAGAAGTAATGGAACTTTCAGAAAGTAATCTAATTTTTGACTTCTTTTTAACCCTCTGGGAATACCTTGCTTCAGATTTGTCACTGACTTCATAGGATTTCTTTTTTTTATATAAACGTCTTAATTGTACAGTTTTCTTTCGTTTTGTTCGATTACGTTTTCCCTGGTCGTGTTTTTGTTGAATTTGTTCTGCGTCAATATCAACTATCGGCGAAGCAGGGCTAGACTTAAAAATTGTATGGTGAGTCAGAATGCTGTCCTCAACAGGACTTAAATCTTTTTCAGGCGTTGAATGAGCTTGTGGCTCCGCGTTTATTTCGTCATCCAACAGCAACTTCGAGAAAATTAATTGCTTTTTAGTAAGAGGAATTTTTTGTTCTGACGTACCAAGCTCATCGATCATGTCATCTTCACCTAACGCAGATTTCCTACGTCTGCTGCGGCGTAATGGCGTTACATTGTTTTCATCTTTTTCAAAATCATTACCATGGTTAATCTCAAGCGATTTTTTGTTATTTTCAATGACAACTCTATTCACACTTTTATCTGCAACTTCTTTTGAATTATCTGTATCATCTGTGGCGCCGATTACTTTAGTAATAATATTTGTGTTTTGAGATGGATGTGATTCTGTAATACTTGTTTCAGCATGGATTTCTTTAGATTTCTGATAATCAGTTTTCAAGGGAATGCTTTTTATTTCAATTTCAGATTTAGTCAGGGTCGTCAGATCAACATCATTTAAAGAAGTAGTCGATAAGTTAGATGAAGAGTTATTTTTCTGCTTATCTTTGTGGTCTTCTAGCGTGTCTTTAACATTTGGTTTTAGCGAAGCTGGAGATTGTTTTATTTCACCTTCTACAACTTTTTTCAATGACCTAGTTTGCTGATCTCGTTTTTCATAAACAACGCAAGGTTTATTAATTACCTGTTCAGCACTGTTAGAAGTTTCTTTATCAATTATGCTGTCTGCAATTATGATATTTTTTGCATACGTACCACCTTGGTTATCTTTAAGTTTTTGAACATTCTTATCGCCATTCGATTTTTTTCTGTTAATAGTTTTAGTTACTTGGTTCTCCCCGGTCTCCTTGGTCTCTTTTATCGAGTTGTTGGTTTGTAATGCTTCCTTTGCTATATCACCAGCAAGTGAGTTTGACATTATTTGCTGTTGGTGCACTTGCTGTTTTGTGTCAATTTTATCATTAATATAAGAATATGGCTCAACTGTTCTATCTTTGTTAAGGTTATTAGTAGTTTCCTTTAGTACTATGTCTTCTTTTATATTGTCGTCAAGGGTTTTATTATTAGCAGATTTATTCTCAGATTTTTTTTGTAGATTGTTTTTCAGTTGATCACGATTTTTCACTATTATCGCTAGTGACACGTCATCTTCAGAATCATCCTCTTCGAGGTTATTGTCTTCTTTAACAGTTAATGTATCTTGAACGTCGGTGACAGTCATTTGTACCGAAGTTAATCTTTCTACAGCACTACGTGAAGAACTTTTGTCATAGTTTTTGGGTTCAATACTATCTTTTGATGGTAGCTGAACTCCCTCTATCAATTCATAGGTTTGTAATGCTGCAGAATTCTGTGATCGATTAGGAACTTGACAGTTTTGTTGCGGGTCACATGCAGTAACTGTTCTTGAGTCAAGTATCGAATTATCAATCAAGTCTTTATCGTTTATATTTGAACTGTCTTTTGTTGGTGCGATTGGGTTCAGTAAATCATTATTTGTGAGATTTTCTGGGCTTAGTATAGATCCGGGCGAAACAGTGGCGGTTGGCTTGGAAAAGATTGCTTTGTTTTTGTTGTTTTGTTGAGTACTAGTAATCTCAGCTTGTTGAATAGCTAACGATATTTTCCATTGTAATAATCTGTTATCTTCTTCTTCAGAGTCTTGAAATTGATCGACAATAGGTCTTTTTTCCACAGCGGTGTTCGCTACAAGTTGTTTTTTGTCCGTTGTTGTTTGTTCAGACAAATCTCTGACATTTTTAATTTCATCCTCATTTAGAGATTTTATGCACTGTTGAATTTCTTTATCTAGTACTGGTCTAGCAGAAACTGCAGACATTTCTGGTTCATTGTTTGACTTGGTGTGACTTACGTTTACTGTTGAAGATTTGTTGCGCTCGGATGCTGTTTTAATACGTACAGCTCTTAAACTTGATGTCTTGTCACTTACAGTTTTTAGATTTGGTGTAGTCACTAAAGTGACATGGTAGTTGGTTAATTGTTGTGGTGGAATTACTGTCGTCTGGGTATAGTCATCGGGAGATTCACCAAAATCAGTGCTGTTGGGTGGGCTATCTTCAGTCAGATCTATTACTGTGTTTTCTTTATTACTATTTCTATTTTCTGGTGCAGTAGATGAACCAGGTTCAAATTTGTCAACGCTAAGACCTTCGTTTTCTAAGTCTTTTTCTTCTTTCATTTTTATAGCCATGATAGGAGGTTTTACATCTTCGTCTTCTGTTTCATCAGTTTTTATAGCTGCTGGGAGGGGGGGAAACAACGGTGGAGGTGAATTAGGAGGTAGGGGTGGAATAAAAGGAGATTGTGTTTGTAGCGTCGGGATATTTTGGGATGTTTCTTCTTTTACTGGTGGAGGTGGAGGTGGAGGTAGAATCGGAGGCGGCGGCGGGGGCGGAGGAGGCAACATAGTATACTGTGGTGGGGGTGGTGGTGGCGGTGCTTGATACGCCACAGGTAGATATGACATGGGATGACTTGTGTCCATGCTAAACGATCCCATAAACTGGGGTGGACAATGTTGCATATTTGTAGTTAAATGGTAGTTTGGAATGAAACCATGCATATTAGTCATATTTTGATTTTCATGGAGTAACATATGCTCAGATGTTGATGCTTGGCTAGTATTACTGTCGTAATGTTTCCTGGTTGCCGACTTTGAAGTTGAAACATATTGAGGTAATACATTTAGTAACATATTTCGTTTTTCGGTAGGCAATCCTCCCAAAACATCTGCTAATTCTGGTGGCAGCATAGCGATTTTTCTAGCAGTTTCGGCATCTGGTGGTTCATCTATTGCAGTACCAGTACCAACTTCATTGGAGGGTATTGTATGTTCAGAAGCAGACGTTTGCACTTGGCTGTTTCGCATGGTTGGGCCCATTTGCAAATCATTATCCTGTACACGTCTATAATTGAATGGTGCTCTAGTATCTGTTGAAGTATACACTGACGTGGTATTATCTGTACCAGCTATACTGTGAGGAGAATTAGTCCAATTTGCTGAATTTGGTGATTCTATTTCTTTGACTGATGTACATGCGTTAACTCGGTCTGCATGAGTTGGTAAGGATCTAATTACATCGCTTTCAGAATTTAAGGAGGACGTAGCAAAAGCTGATTGCTTTGCTGTAGCACATATATCTGAGTTTGTTGAGACAGCTGCTTTGGTTTTATTTAAAACTGTATCAGCTTCCAGAGTTGGATTTCTTGCAGTCATAATATTTGATGATAAAACATTTGAGTTCAACTGCTGTATATCTTCAGAATTGTCAATAAGTCTTGATGTACTAGTTGATAATTCAGTTTTAATGTTAATCGAATCACCACATTCCGGTTTGCTATCCTCTGTGCTCATAATATCAAGAATACTTTCATCATCTACAGGTAAATCAGCAGTATTGTTATCACTTATATTTTTATCGACAAAATCAGTTGTTAAAGTGCCTTTGCCCGAAAAGTCGCGAATTAAGTGTGAGGTATTTGGATAAAAACATGATTCTCTTTCGGCAAGGATCCTATTTGGATCATTCTTGGTGTTCGAATATTCTTGTGGTAGTGTTTCAGCAGGGATTCTGTTTGCATCGTTGACTATGTACGAAATCTCTTGGAAATGTCGACGGTTTCTGTTTGTATCATTAATTATGTGCGAATATTTTTGAGGTACGTGTTCAGCAAGGTCTTCGCTTGGTATGACCCGTACGCCATAAGTCTTATTTTCCGCATTATTTTCTGATGATGGATTCCACGCAACACCTCTACTAAATAAGGATTCTGTTCCTAAGTTTCTTTCAACGGTCGTGTCAGTAGGGTGTTGCCAAGAGGTCCTCGCAGTAGGTGAAGGAGCATCTGTAGACCTTTGGGATGATAAATCTAGTGGAACTGGTATAGAGTCCTCTTTATATTCTTGATCTTGTGCACTGTGAGATACACGATGATGATGATACACGTTGGTCATAGGGTTTTGAATGTATGCCGCCGGTATGTGAGGATTAAATCCACTATATGTTGGCTGCCCCAATGTGTCTTCTTCACTTTCAGTGTTATTTTGATTCATCAGCTCCTGTTCAATTAAAGGCTTTTGTTCCGTAGATGATCTATGTCCAGATTGTCTCCTTTCAATTAAGGACATTTGGTCATTTAGTAATCTTTGATCGCCCTCCAATCGGGCATATCCTGCTTGTAGTCTTTGATCAAGTAATAATTGTTCGCAGATTGGCGGCCACTGTTTATTCAAAATACCCTGTTCTTTAGATGGTGTCTTTTCTTCACAAAGCGTTTCGTTACCGATCACTACATGCTCATTTAAACAAGATAGTTCTTTGGAAAGTCTACGTTCACATAATGGATCTCGTTCAAATGAAGGCCTTCGATCAGAAGATATACGGCTGTCTCCAGAGGGTGCCCGTTCCATAGAGTGCCGGCTGTCGGCAGAGTGTGCCCGTTCGATAGAGTGTCGGCTTTCGACAGAAGGCGCCCGTGACACAGAGAGTCGGCTATCGATAGAGTGCCGGCTTTCAACAGAGGGCCGGCTATCGATATATGGCCGGGCGTCGACGGAGGGTGCCCTCACGACGGTGGGCCGGTTATCGACCGATGTCCGGCGTTCAACAACGGGCTTTTCGTCGGTAGAGTGTTGGAGTTCTAAGGTGGGCCGTCGTTCGATAGTAGGATTTTGTTCACTAGATACCCTGTGATCTATAGAGGTCCCGCTTTCGACGGCGGGCGCCCGTACGACAGAGGGCCGGCTGCGGGTCGAGGGCGAGCTGCGGGTCGAGGGCGGGCTGCCAGCAGATCGCAGGCTGCCGGACGAGGGCCGGCGTTCAACAGTGGACTTTTGCGCGGCCGTTTTGCGGTGTTCGACTGATGTCTGTCTTTCCACAGAGGGTGCTTTTACGACAATAGGCCTACTTTCGATCGGAGGCACATCACAGGGTTCTCGTTCCATAGAGGTCACCTGTTCGCCGGATGTTTGGCAGTCAACGGAGCGGCGGTGCTCGATGGAGGGGCGGTGCTCGACAGAAGATTTTGGCTCGGCAGATAATCGATGTTCATCTAAAAGTTTGCGCTCATTGGAAAGCCGGCGTTCTTCAGACAGTTTTCGTTCATTGGAGAGCCAGCGTTCATCAGAGCGTCGCCGTTCTGCAGAGAGCCGTAGTTTGGCGGGAAGCCTAGGTTCAATGGGTGTTTGTTCTACAGATAAACTCATATCATTTGTCATATTCTTTGCTTTGACTATGTTTTGCTCCTGTATTGATAAAATATCATTTGATGATCTCCGTTCTTTTGATGCCCTTCGGTCTGTGAATGGGTTGCGTTCTGAGACAGATTTAACTTCCTTCGATAATCTACGTTTAGCTAATGGCCTGTGCTCCGGTGGTAACATTAGTTCATTATGTATCTTCGGATCTAGAACCTTTTCAGGGATAGTTCTGTTGTCAGGATACAATACTTGATTTGTATATGACGTTTGTTGTGAATTCTGCCTCTGTTCTGCATATTTTTCAAGGTCCTGGCGCATTGTTATACTTGGGCATAGGGGATGATCCGGGAATAGTCTTTGATTCAAAAATCTATCTTCTATTGCCATCTGTTCCAAAGACCTGGGTACTGGTCTCAAGTCGGGAAACGGCATTTGGTTCTGGAATGTCATCTGCTCGGAGTACGTCCTCGAGTCAGAGTGTAATCGTGATTCCTGTTGCATATTTTTGTCAACATGAGACTTTATTCCTGGGTGCTGGCTCTTTTCGTGAAGTGTCCGATCCTCTAGCAATGGTCTGTGTTCTGTATACGTTATGGGGTCTGAGAATGTTGGATATGGGTACGAAGGAACTCGGAACTGGTGATCTCCTTGTATCAATGCATCTGGTATAACGTGTTTTGAATATGGTCTATATTCTATTGGTGGTGACTGTTCGGAATTTGATCTTATTTCTGATAAGCGTTCTGCGATTTTTCGCTGATCCTCAAGTATTCTGGACTCAACAGTTGATTTTGCACTCGGCTCAGTATCTACAGGTTGTTGATAAGATTTGTTTTCAATAAGTTGACCACCTGACATGTTAACTGTAGGATGATAATCAGCTGATTTAGGTGATATGGCAAAATCAGGTTTACTAATTAGTGTATCAGTTGCAATGTCATTTTGTTTTCTTTTTTTAGTGTGGTCGCTGTCGGGACTTATCATCATACTGGAATACGGTCCAGGAAAGTGTTGGGGCGGGATCATATCAAGTGGAGTTAATCCAAATACAGTCTGCTGCAAGTCAGGTGGAATATTAGACCTAGACGTGAGACGTGTTGATTTTCGTCTCACTGGAGTTTTCTTGGGTGGAGTCGAGGATTTTGTTTGATACGCTGAATCTCTTTGAAGCGGTGAAGGGTCAAATGGTCGAAAGAAACGAGAATCCATAGCATTTACACCTCCATACTGAGCTGCTAGCTGTGCTTGATAATTGGCATAATAGGCTAATTCAGTTTCTGAACGAATTGCTGAAAACATAGCTGGGTGCATGGGGTGTCTTAATGTATGTAATTGATGTGCAGCTAAATGAGGCAGCGATTGTAGACTAAGTTGTTCAGCTGCATGTAGGGCTAAAGCGCGTGCATCTGGCCTTGCAAGTGGATGTTCAACTGAATGTTGAGCTGGATTGGCAGCTAGATTTGCAATATTATGCGCCAATTGAGCTTCTGATGGAAGTGTCGGATGAGGAGCCGTTGAAACATCTTGCTGAACAGCTTGTCGCATTTCTGGCTGAAAACTTCTAGTCTTCGGCTTGGGAGTTGTTGTTGTAGCTAGACGGTCATCTGTGGTTACACCTCGTCGATTATCTGCATGGACATCTAATAGATCATCCTTTTGAACATATGGACGATCACCTCTGTGAATAGTTAGATGATCTTCTGTGGGAAAAACTTGACGTTTACCAGCCTCGACAACTGGAAGAGCCTTGGTCTTCACAGCTACACAAACTTCGCCTTCGACAACTACAGTAGCTTCAATCTTGCCAGTAGGTTGAATATCTGTACGAGTATGACTTGTTTGAATAGTTGACCCAATAACTGGCCGAGCCAAATGTTTCTCATCTGTCTGGACACCAGTCTGGGGAACATGTCGAGTGTATTGCTGCATGGATTCAAGAGCTTTGAGATCAGAGAGACCGGAAGCCTCGTCATCATATACGGCTGGATGAGAGTCCAAGTCTGCATCAGAAGCTGCTCTTCCGTGTGCAGACAAGTCGATGGGAGTGTCATCCCGAGTGTCAACTTTCTTTTTTAACATCGCTATGCAATAGTTTAGCCCTTTCCCTTTTCTCGATTTGGTTGGAGTAACTTTTTGAGGGTCTATAGCAACCTTTTGATTACAGGGTAAAGGTGGTTTATCTAATCTTGAATCCGCAGCTTCATTTTCAAACTGGGCCTGTCGTGTAGGTAAGTGCTGTGGGAAGTTATTACGCTCTTGTTGATCTTTAGACTTCACTTCAGCTTGGACGTCCGCCGCCAAAGTCTTCGAATCTTCAAGTGGGTCGTTCTCGGTTGGGGGATCATTTTCTATTTTGTCTTTATCAGCTTCGTCGTTTTTATTCCCTCTCGCCCCTTGGCCCCTGTTATTGTCCCCATTGTTTCTATTTTCTTGATTAGAATTGTCACTATTGTTATTACCACGATCGTGGCTTCCCCGATTATTACTACCTCGATCATAGTTGCCACGATCGCGATTGCCATCCTGGTTTCTACCGCGATTGCCGCTTGATCGGTTGTAATTCCCACGACCAGAATGTTGCCTAGAACTATACTGGCTATTATTAACATCAATTTTTTTAGGAGCAGTTGTTTTCTGTAATTCTTTATCAGGTAATTTTGATGTAGTATTTGTGTCTACAGTTTCAAGATCAGGAAGCTTGACAATGTTAAGATTTTTCATCTGAATTTTTCTTTTGCCTCGATTAAGCACAGTTTTTCTCTTGATAGAATCAGAATGACGAGTATTTTTACCGTCATTTGGTCTTCTTGTAGGCTTAAGAGGTTTGTTGTCTTCATCATCTTGATTTGGTGTAATTTTATTTTCTTCCTCTTTACGTGGAGGAATGTTTATAGAATTCACAGAATTGGTAAGATCTTTTATAGACCGCAGCTTTCGACTTTTGGAATCATCTGTTGAGCGGTGTTTTATTAAAAGCGTACTTCTTTGTTTATCAAGTTTCCTACGTGGCCGTAACGTGGGATTCATGGTATTCAATACAACACGATGTCGTTTTGCAGGCAAGTCGGCAATCATTTTTCGGATCGTCTCAGCTAAAAGAATACAACATAATATTATTATCATTAAAAAAAACAAGGAGCATAATATTAATATAACAATAAACGTATGGGAAAACACTATACAATAACTTACCATCTCCAACTTCGCTTCTTATTTTTTGTCTTGATCGTAAATGGTTCTTTTGTTTGTGTCTATTCCTTAAATCTTTACGAATTTTTCGTCTCAATACATTGTCGGGTAGGCGAGGACGTCTCCTGCGCACTCCGAATGGTCGATATCGGCACTTCCTGCGTACCGCTGGTGTGTCACCTGCGCAATCTAACATGTGTTGATGCAATTCTTCTAACGTAACAGATTTCTGACACTTGGTGCAGTCTCTTATTCCACGGAGAGGTCTTGTCCTATTGAACACCTGACTCGGTGGTACGTATAAATGCTTCAAAATGTCAGCATTCAATAGTGGTTCTCCAACTATTTCATAATGCTGTACTTGTGCATTGGGATGTTGAATCGAAATATGAGATGAGAGCGCTCTCGAGTCGCGAGTTTGAGCGCCGCACGCGCAACAAACGTAGCACCTGGGTCTTACCCACTCTCCGCTAAGAACAGCAGGTTGTAGATCATATGATGGCGCTGACGGCGCTAGCCCCAGGTAACTTGGGAAGTCTAGTCCATCTCTAACTGGAGGAGGAGTGTTTGAATATTTAAGTATCTGCGTCGAAGAAGTAGTTGGTATTTCTCGACTCTCGAGAATCTCTTTCAATTCTTTTTCAATTATACTCTGTTTTTCAGTCTTCTTAACTGCATTAGAAATGTTATACTTATTTTCATATTTCTTTCGCATACTCAGCTGTGTCCATATGTCCAAACTTGAAACTAACGTTATAATGCAGTTGTTGGTATGAGAGTCCCGCTTGACTTGATCAGCATTAATAACGCTTTTATCGCTTTCTGGACTATCCCATTTCCATTTATGTTTTGGTGCAATGCTTCTTGGCATATAGCTGTCAAATAAGTTGCGTGAAAACTGTTCGCGAGCCAAGAGTATTGGGAAACCTTCTGCTGTATTGATAACAACACTATTTTTGGCTCGTCTTGTTTTTATAGTGTTTTCCAAGTCTGGGTTGAAGTTAAAGGAGCCATCAAGACATTTAGCTAGATTTTCAGCAACATTACTTGCCACTTTGGAGTAAAAGCTAGTCTCAAAACACTTTTCAAATTTTTGTGTTGAGTCATCGATGGTTTTGAGCCAATCTCGTCGAGTGGTTTCACCTGTCCGTGGCGATCTGTGAACAACACCCAATCTTGAGAGAATCTGATCTGCATCGGTGTTGTGAAATGAAAAGTTTGAAGGTATTCGTTTATTCCATTGTATATCGTCTAAAACGATAACGGCATTCTTTTCTATTACTGAACTGTTAGCTAAGGACTTGCTGGGCGGCAGAATTAAATTCGTTGTTATGTTATCTTCAATATCAGCATCATCGTGTATCTGCGACGGCTTGAGTTCACATGATATAACAATACCATTAAAGCCACGGTTTTCAATATATTCTTTGTCGTTTAGAGAATCGTCTCTTCCATCGATGTTAAGATTCTTTTGAGTATGCTTTGATACGGATGTATTTTTCTGGCGCAACTTGCTGCGGTAAGGTTTTTGCTTTTCGCAAACGTTCAGCTTGTGTTCACCAAGTTCGGAAGTTGAGGAAAATCGAGTTTCACAGTCAAGGCATGCGAAGTATTGGTTGGGATGGTTATCGACCATATGACGAATAATTTCACTAGCTTCAGCTTCAGTGTGATTACAAAAGAGACAAGCACTGAAAAAATCTTGTTTAGAATCCGACAAATGAATGCGCCGTGCATGTTTAGACACTGTCTGCTTAGAAGAAAACTTTCTGTCGCAGTGTGGGCACAGATGTTGCGGCCCACGAAGAGAATCGGTATTGTAAGTGAGATCTTCTAGTTTATTTGGCGACGCCTTGGACGGGGTCCGAGTTCTTTTGGGTTTGTCCTGAGTAGTTCTACCGTCACATTTCTTTGAATTTTTCGATTGGAGACTGGTAGTCCTCCTCCTGGGTCTCAGCCTTGCATTTAAACCTGACAACGGTTCATCTTCGCTGGAATTCATGATGTCGCGGAGATCGCTAAAAAAACATTTACATAAATAATAACAATTTATTTTCAAAACTTGCTAATACAGGTGAACACAGACGAGCCGCATATGACTTTTAATTGCAAGCGAATTGATATTATTAACAAAAAATTATACAACTTTTTGATTTTAGCTGATGACGTGAATCATTCATCAGTCAGACCATTATTGTGACGATAGCTATTTGTGTTCACCTTAAGACATATGTTGCATGTATAGGGTGATTGGATCTTCGACTTTATCCTAGGATAGGATTACATTTTTTTTATATGCAAATACTAAATTCGCTCAATTTGTTTCGTTGATACATTGAACGGGTTCGCGGATGGTCATGATCTTGTTGATCGTTAATTTTTCTACGGATCGATTGGCATCATAAAATTAAACAAACGAATCGACGACGTTTGTACGATTCTGTACTCAAGTCGAATTTCCAATCATTTTGTATGTATGTGTCTCAGTATATAATGACAAAAATAGAAACCTAATTAAGGACAAAAATTACGAGCAATGAAAACGACTTAATTAAATAAATACACCCAGTCTTTGCCGCTATAAATCATACATGAAATAGGTTAGACATTTATGTATTGCATAATGGTATTGCATGTTCATCTTAGGTTCGATTTCGAGCTCAACGTCATAAATTCAAAATGGACTTTAGTTTTCGTGGGCAGCGGTGCTACTGTAACGTTTGTTGCAGTCACCAGGCTAATCCCGAACCAGTGGAACTACACTACTGGAAAAAATTAAGGGATCATAAAAGAATTCCAAATTTTTGAGTAATTTTCAACAGGCCGTAACTTCGAGGTCGTAAAAGAAATTAAAAAAAAGGAAATTCTAGCTCCAAGTGTTAGTATAGTTTTTGGATTCGAACTTTAAAATTTTGTAGCGTCAGCGGTTTTTCGACAATCTTAGAAAAACAACTAAAGATCTTATACGTTCATTTCTCGCCAAGATATCGGTCTTCAAATGGAAAAGGATCTTATTGTCTTTGATATCGATGTCTCAGCAATCACAGCAAGTCTATTAAGAAAAGAAATTAAAGCCAAATGAACAAAAAATCTGATCCTTACAGTGGTTAAGCAAAAAAAAAAAAAACACGACCGTAGACAAGTTTTTTATTTTTTTTGTTATTGATTTTTCTTAGTTCTCAAAAACCGCTGAGGCGCTGACGCTAAAAAAAAAGTTCCGCTCCAAAAACTATACACTTGGAGCTACGATTTTCTTATTTTTACGAAAAATTTGGATTTTTTTTGATCCCTTAATATTTTCCAGTAGTTTAGGTAAAAATTGAAACAACGCGCGAGGCGAGAGAGAGAAAGGAGTGGTGCCCTAGCAGCGGCTAGCGAGCGCAACATATAAATTGTCCGTTCAGTTACATTGCATTGTGCAAAATATATAACCTTAAGAGACATATTTGAATATTTATTGAATTCAATGGCTTTTTAAATTTATTGTAAACGAGCCGTTGCCCGCGACTTCGTTCGCGAGGAAATTTTGACGTGTATGTATGTGTGGGACTGCCTCTGGATGTACTATGCCAAAGCGAATGACAAATGCCAATCGAAGTGATTACATTCCCTTAAACTGGCCCTGTCATAAAATCTGGTCCCACACATACAAATACATTTTTCTTAACTATATTCTCTCTACCAATTTTCGGCTCCAAAACGCCAAGGATTTCATTTATATACTTGCGGGAGCCCTTAGTCCAGCTCGTCACAAAAAAAAATGTGAGATAATACACTTGCTAAATTTCAGGCCGGTAGTACAAAAATCAAACTCACATACAAACTCGCGAGAGCCTTTAGAGCTCCCTAATCCGACCCTAATGCAAAATCTGTTCTAAGCAAACCTCTACTCACCATAAACTCCGTCCCTGAAAAACATCAAGATTGTTGCACAAAAAATGAAAGACATTCAGACAAACTTGTGATATCCTTTAGACGTCCCTTATCCGACCCTGTCACAAAATCCGTTCATAGCAGACGTCTACTAACTCATCCCTGCCAAAAAACAAGATTGTAGCACAAAAAATGAAGGACTTTCATACAAACTTGCGAGGGCTCATAAACCACCCTAATCAGGCCCTGTCGCAAAACTAATTCATAGAAGATGTCTACTGACTATAAACTACGTCTCTGCCAAAAATCAAGATTGCAGCACAAAAATTAAGCACTTTCATACAAACTTGCGAGGGCTCATAGACCACCCCAATCCGGCCCTGTCGCAAAATTAATTCATAAAAGACGTTTACTGACAATAAACTACGTCTCTGCCAAAAATCAAGATTGTAGCACGAAAAATGAAGGACTTTCATACAAACTTGTGAGGGCACTTAGACCCCCCTAATCCGGCCCTGTCGCAAAATTATTTCATAGCAGACGTCGACTGACTATAAACTACGTCTCTGCCAAAAATCTAGATTGTAGCACAAAAAATGAAGAACTTTCATAAAAACTTGTGTGGGCCCTTAGACCATCCTAATCCGGCCCTGTCGCAAAATTAATTCATAGCAAACGTCGACTGACTATAAACTACGTCTCTGCCAAAAATCAAGATTGTAGGACGAAAAATGAAGGACTTTCATACAAACTTGCGAGGGCCCTTATACCACCCTAATCCGGCCCTGTCGCAAAATCCGTTCTTAGCGAACGTCTACTAACCATAAACTACCTTCCTGCCAAAAATCATCTTTGTATGTCCAGCGGTTTTTGAGATTTCGTGATGAGTGAGTGAGTGACCTTTCGCTTTTATACACCGGTGAAATAAACCGAGCCACCCGCTACCTAGGAACTCTGATTCGATTTTCTCAAAGTATAAACTGGCCTGTTGGTCTAGTGGTTAGTGACCCTAACTGCTATGCCGGAGGTCGTGGGTTCGATTCCCACCCAGGACAAATGTTTGTGTGATGAGCACGATCATTTGTTCTGTGTCTGGGTGTAATTTATCTATAATATGTATGTATTTAGAAATATATAAGTATGTTTATCAGTTGTCTAGTACCCATAACACAAGCTCTGCTTAGCTTGGGTCTAGATGGTGTTGTGTGATAGTTGTGGAATATTATATTATATTATTATTATTATATAAAACTTACAACTATCAAAGTTATACCTACAAAAAGTGCGTTTCATGGTGATTAAAATGACTAAGAATTAATTCGAAAGTACCGTCAACTCACATTGTAATCAAGCAACAAACACAATGCTAACGATTTGCCCTGTTTCCACCAGAGTTTGAAATTAGCGTTCTTTTTAACCGACTTCAAAAAAAGGAGGAGGTTATCAATTCGACTGTATTTTTTTTTTTTTTTTTTATGTTTGTTCGCTCATAACTTGCGACTGGGTGAACTGATTTCCTTGATTCTTTTTTCATTTGAAAGCTGGTGCTTCCCGTGTGGTCCCATTGTCACCATTTCAATATCTGATGATGGGATCTTGTAGAAATCGGGGGAACTCTTCAATAAATAACAGCAGATTAACCGCGATTGTTGCTATAGCATATCTAAGCATTGTTTACGCCATCACACAACATAATATCACGCCTGTACTCACTACAAAGGTGATGAAGAACTTCGGAGATAGGCAACGGAACTCCTCAATTAATGATAGCAAATGGACTGGGATTGCTGAAATCTCATGACTGTCTATTGACCAGTTCATAACATAACATCACGCCGGTACGTTGTGAAGGGGTAAGCACATGTGAACCACTAAAAAGTGAAAAATAAAAACTTTTTTACAAAAAATACTACCCTCATTGTAGAGAAAAAATAAAACCGACTTCGACAAAAATAAAACACAAAAAAGTGAAAAATAAAAAATCAGCATCTGAAGTCGGTGACTTTTGTTTGTTTGATTTCATCTTTTTGCCACCGACTTCTGAAGCTGATTTTTTATTTTTCACTTTTTTGTGTTTTATTTTTTTCGAAGTCGGTTTTATTTTTTCTCTACAATGAGGGTAGTCGGATATTTCTTATCATTTCTTTAGTTTTTGTCCATCGTTTGCTCAGACGCGTGTGTTTTTGCTACTTTTTTTGATTAATAATGGATACAACACCTCAGGAAGCAGCTCAAGCTGTAGCATTACTTCAAGCAGGCATTGCGCAACGTGAAGTCGCTCGATGGCTTCGAATCAGCAGATCTTCGGTGCAACGAGTTTACAGACGATACCTAGAGACTGGAGCATTCGATCGCCGTCCAGGTACGGGCAGACCTAGGGCTACATCAGCAGCAGATGATCGTTATATCCACCTTACTGTTCTGCTAAATCGCCACCTCAACGCAGTTCAAGTCCAACAAAGTCTGCGTGACGAACGCCAAGTGGTCATAAGTTCAGATACCGTCAGAAGGAGACTTGCTGAACGGAACCTGACCCCAAAAAGAGCTGCAACAGGCCCAGCATTAACGGTAGCACACCGTCGAGCACGACTTGAATTTGCTCGAGAGCATAGGGATTGGACATTAGAGCAGTGGAGTAATGTACTCTCCACTGATGAGACCAGGGTGAGTCTACATGGAAGTGATCGACGTCAGAGAGTATATCGTCGCCCTGGAGAACGTTATTCTCAGTGTTGCATCGAGGAAACTTGCTTATGGAGGAGGATCTGTAACGGTCTGGGGCGGCATCTCGTTAACAGCACATACAGCGTTAGTTTTCATCGAACCGACGGGCCGTACACGTGGACTGACTTCTCATCGCTACATTACTGAAATCCTCGCAGACCATGTGGTACCTTACGCAGGATATATCGGACAGGATATGCAATTGATGCATGATAATGCACGGCCTCATGTTGCTCATGTGGTGACCCAGTATCTACGCGACGTCAGCATTCGTACGATGGACTGGCCAGCTCGAAGCCCGGACTTGAATCCGATAGAACACTTATGGGATGAGCTGAAACGTCGGGGTCGAGCCCGGGTACCTGCTCCAACAAGGCTTCCAGAGCTGCGAATCCCAATTGAAGAGGAGTGGAATACAATTCCTTAAGATTTTATCGTCAGGCTCGTAAGGTCGATGAATACAAGGATGCTGTCCGTTATCCGAGCAAGGGGAGGGAATACGGAATATTGATCAAAAACTTTTTTTGATTTTATCTTTGTTTTTGGATTTAATTTTTTTTTTACTTTATCATTACTAACGATTGTCACGACTGGAAAACGACTCTTCTTTGTAAAATCCTTAATAAACACTGAAATATTGATTAAACCCAATGAGTTTCCTTTCATTTTAATCACCATGAAACGCACTTTCTCTAGGTACAACTTTGATAATTGTAGGTTTTTTAGTTTTTGAGAAAATCGAATTAGAGTGCCTAGGTAGCGGGTGGCTCGGTTTATTGGCTGTCCAGTGTAGATATAGACTAGTATTTGCGTGGCTGCGCGAGCTGCGCGCAACTCGCGGGGCGTGAAGGGGGGAGAGGGGGAGCTTTGAAAAATTATTTCGACTAACGCATTGCTCCTTTCAATGAGTCTGAAAAAAAAATGTTCCAAGTCTCTTAACTTCCGAGATCCACCTAAAGGGGGGAGAAAGCAAGCAAATGGGGCAACTTTGAAAAAGGTAGGAGGGGAAAATGGGGCAAAAAGGAGAGGTTTTGCACTTTTTAGCTACTCATCAGAGTTACTTATACGCTTCACCCACTCAACCTTCGTTACGCTACGGAGGTCGCCGGCTCGCTTTGCTCGCCACCTCCCCTATGTTGCCAGCTAGTCAAAGTATTCATTCTAAAAGTCTTTACTTCTGTTTTCATGTTTTTGGGCAAAATCTGGGAAAATTTCCTAAAAATGGGGATTTTTTTTGCAACAGGCAACATTACTTAACAACACAATCCGGTCAGAAGGTGCCGGCTGTCCCATTTATCGTGTCGAAAATTGGGATTTTTCATCATTTTTCCAAGATGGCCACCACACTGTCCGCCATCTTGTTTTTTCTTAAATATCGAGGATACAAGCTACCGACTGGTGTACTTGGTGTTGCCAAGTTTTAAGTTAGTGAATTCGCCAAAGTCGGTTGAAATGAAAATGGTCAAGTGTCATTTGAGGCACCCCAAATTTCCATTCAAAATATCGTTATTTCCACTATCGATGTTTTTGGAAAAAATATGGGAAAATACCCTAAAAATGGGGATTTTTTTTGCGTAAGGTAACACTCGACAACAAAGTACACAATCGCTTCATACAACACAATCCGGTCGGGGGATGCCGGCTGTCCCATTTATCGTGTCGAAAATTAGGATTTTTTATCATTCTTACAAGATGGCCGCCACTGTCTTTTTTTTTTTTTTTTTGGTGGGTGGAAAATCATCGAATGACCCCCCCCCCCCGCTCTTGGGCAGAGAGAAGGGGAGTGTCAGACTTCTACTGACTAAAAACCGAACCCATGTTCCTTCTTTGCCCTTGCGCCGAGGCCACGTAATCTAGTACAAAATACCGCGGCCCCGACGGGCCGCCACACTGTCTGCCATCTCTTTTTTCTTAAAAGTCATAATTTTCCTGAAATCTCAGGGATATAGGCCACCAACTGGTGTACTTGGTGTTGCCAACTTTTGAGTTTAGTAAAACAAACTAATTCGCCAAAGTCGGGTCTGACCCAAAAATTCAAGCGCCATAATGGCTCTCGGGGTTGCCTGCTGAAAGTGATGAAAATGGACCATTTTCATCACCCATTCTTGGTGTTTATGTAAAATTTCCATTCAAAATGTCGTTATTTCTACTTTTCATGTTTTCGGGGAAAATCTGGGAAATTTCCTTAAACTGGGGAAAAAATTTAAACCAGGCCATACTCCTTGACGAATCACATAACCGGTCCATACAACACAATCCGGTCGGGGGATGCCAGCTGTCCCAATTATCGTGTCGAAAATTGGAATTTTTCGGCATTTTTACAAGATGGCCACCATAGCATACGCCACCGACCGGTGTACTTGGTGTTGCCAACTTTTGAGTTTGGTAGAACAAACTAATTCGCCAAAGTCAAAAAGTCCCAAAAATGAAAAAATGACAATATTTTTTGGGGTGGCCAATTAAAACGAACCAAAATGGTCAAATGTCATTTGGGGGACCCCAATGTTGCCGGCTAGTCAAAGTCTCTATTTAAAATGTCATTATTTCTACTTTTCATGTTTTCGGGAAAAATCTGGGAAAATACCCTAAAAATGCAATTTTTTTGCACCAGGCAACACTCGTCAACAAAACACACAACCGCTCGGTACAACTCGAACCCGTCTGATGTTGCCAACTACCCGAAAAATGGGTTTGAAAAAAAAACGAAATATCCAACTTTTTTACAAAATGGCCGCCGCAGCGTCCTCCATCTTGGATTTTCACAATGTCATAATTTTTCCTAATTGCCATTGAAATTACCAACAAATTGGCAAACTCTTTGTTGGCGGTTCTAGTATTTGGTAGAAGAAAACAATTCATCAAAGTAGAGTGAAAAAAGTCGACAATTTCAAAACGTCCTGGCGCGGCCGCCATCTTGTTTTTTTTTTTTTACTTTTTTGTAAATGCTTCTAGATTTCGTATAGGACCTCTGAGTCGAAATCCATCCAAGTCTTTCCCCCACCGAAACCGGAAATGGACTCGCCCACCATCTTGGATTTGAATCTTCCCTATAATTTTCCTCAACTCGATTGGTCAGATTACACATTTTTGCAAAACACCCACCCCTAACCCATCTCTCACACATTCCGAGAAACGACATGTCAATCAGTCTTTGTAGTTTTATTTAGCTATAATTTTATTAATTTTCTTTCAGGGCTGATGTCATCATCATTAGAATATATTCGTTTGTTCATCCAACGCTTTACTAAGAGAAATGCATCATATTTGACACATTGATGTATTTTTAAGTGACAAGCAGCGCCAACTTGATTTGCAAACTTAAACGGATACGGGAACGGGTACTGTAACACGTGACTGAGAACAAACTGTTATTAGATCATAACAGTTTATTTTTTAACGGCTAAGGTAAACTAAGGGCTAGTAATCACACGCGAAAATGTGTTAAGTTTTCTGACAGCGGCGATTAGTAAGCGATTGGCGTGTCATGTTGGAAATGTAAAGTCGACAATAAAAACACTTTTAACTGTGGTAAGCTCATAAAAATAAAAGTAAATAAAAGACAGTATTATTATTATTATTAAAACTTTATGCACAAGTAATAAAACCGTACAAAGACGGACTTAATGCCTTGGGCATTTTCTACCAGTCTACCTTAGGGTGATGCAGAGACTGATTGATTTTTGAGAGCTTCCGCTGCGTGCGCTGCGAAAACGGTTAAAGTTACGTAAATATCATGTATGAAGGAATTGTTTCTCCTTAAAAGTTCTAAAAAAAAGTCCGCGACAGCATATGTCTATCTTTTAAGATTGTCTCACTGTAACCCTTTTTTACTATTAAAATGTTAGGTTAAAATGAATTATTTTTTGCGAAGCTTATTTAACCCATATGGTATTAATCTATATCTAATTATATGTGTTTGTTAGAACGGAAATTTAATATAGAATATTTGTGCCCTTTACTCTATACAGTTTAAATAAATATCTTAGAAGATATCGCAATGTAAAAATATCCGCGCGGCAAAATAATTCGCGCGTCGCAATGTAGGTACGGGGGATCTGGCTGGCCTACGGGAAATTCAAATTCAAAATATTTACTGCATCATAATGTTTACAAGTACAGGGTGTTATCGTCTATTTAACAGTAAGAGATACCTATTAGTAATTCTCACTTTTATATAATCTAAGCTAATCTAAACCATCTTTTAACTAATATTATAAAGAGGAAAGATAAGATTTTTGGTTGTTATGATTTAGCTTAATTTCTGTTGGATAGTCGATTTATCGAGAAAGGTTATAAGCTATATTTAAGTGACGCAGACGAAGTTGCGTGGGTCAGCTAGTACATATATATATACATAAAATAAATAAACTTTGAAAGCTACACAAGAACTATAACAACTTAGTTCTGAGACGGAGCTGCCAACTTCTTGCGTATGTGCTCGCGAGCTTTCATTTTGAATGTGAACCGACTGTTTACTGTCCTGATATCCTGAGGGAGTTCATTCCAGAGGAAGACCGCCTGGACAAAGAAAGAAGATTTTATAAAACCAGAGCGATGATAAGGACAACGTAGAAGACGATTATTAGCGGAGCGAAGAGTCTTGCTGTGAGCAGTGCACAAATATTGACAAAGGGAAGTCAGGTAAGAAGGGGAAGTGGGCTTGTGAAGAAGGGAAAACAAGGTTGTCAAAGCCCTCAACGCTCTGCACTCTCGGATAGGTAACCACTTTAGTATCGATCGCTGTACAGACACATAATCGTACTTGCGAAGATTGAAGACGAATCGAATGCAGTTATTTAGAAGTCGGTCAAGTTTGTTGAGGAGATCTGCATTCAGGTCATAGTAGCACACATCACCATAGTCAATAATGGGGAAGATTAGGGACTGTACAAGCATTGCCTTGATGTGAGCTGGGAGTACATTTTTAACCGATAGAGAGACCGCAACGTTCCGGTGACTTTCTTGCTCACAATCGCGACCTGCTTACGCCAGTCAAGACAGGTGTCAACATGCAAACCCAGATCCTTGACATCAGCGCTAAACGGGATCACCGTACCGGCAAAAGTAACCGGAGGCACCGTTAAGCCATTCAGCCTCCTCAAGCTATGGGGGCTCCCCACAATGATGTCCTGACATTTGGCAGGGTTAACCGCCACTCCGAAACGATCAGACCAGCCCTTGACGGCACGCAAATCCCGGTTCAGCTCCTCAATGGCACCAGATATGCCGTCAACACCCGCCCGACAATAAAGCTGTAAGTCGTCAGCGTAGAGATGATACGCACACTGAAACTCGGCAGTTATAAGATCTATAAAGATAGAAAACAAAAGAACATCGTGACTGACGGTATTAAAAGCATTAGAGAAATCTATCAACACCAAAACCGAAACTTTGGTGTCTTCCATTCCCCGCCTTATATCGTCAGTCATTTTAAGGAGAGCGGAAACGGTACTGTGCCCTGGCCTGAACCCGGATTGAAATGGACTGATGAGGGAGTTTTTGTTAGAGAAGAGTGGGATTGGAAACTTTAGGTAGTGGTCGACCATGGGCTTTCCGCCAGACGGAAGGGAAAACACCTGAGCCTAATAGTTAACAACATGGGAAATAGCAGGAAGGAGCTGATCGACCGCAGTCACAATCATGTGTCGACCGACTGATGTTATCACAACCAACAGCTTTGAATTTAATGGAAAAGATAATTATTCTTTCGGTTGATTACCGGTTTTCTTACTCCGTGGTTTTCAAGCATTTAAATTAAAAATATCATTGGTATAAAATGTGGTAGAAAATGGGTGCATTTGCACAAAATACTTATTTATTATCATGTCTTTTTAGATAGAATTTAAATATTTTTGTCCGGGTTTTGGCTGTATTAATACCTTTACCTTATTTGTATTTGATTGAAGGATATATATTGGTATACGGGATCAAAACGTAGTCTCTTACAATGAGACTCATCAAAAAGCTCAAAGCCACCCAAAGGGCAATGGAGAGGACTATGCTCGGAGGTTCCTTGCAGGATTGCATCCGAAATGAAGACATTCGCGTAGTCCGAAGAATTGCCAAACTTAAGTGGCAGTGGGCAGGGCACAATGCTTGCAGCACGAATGGCCGATGGGGCCTAAAAGTTCTGGAGTGGTGACCACGAACCGGAAGACGTTGCGTTGGAAGGCCTCCCAGTAGGTGGACCGATGACCTGGAGAAGGTTGCGGGTACCCGCTGGATTCGAGACGCACGGGTCCGGCCAATGTGGTGACACCTGGGGAGGCCTTTATCCAGCAGTGGACGGCTTTTGGTTGAAATCATGATGGTTTCTATTGTATATGGTAAAAAAGTAAGTCTTAATCTTATACTTAGTAGTTTTTGCTAATACGAGTATATTGTTATTTGTCCCCTTTTGAACTTCACTTACGTTACAACTTTAAAAAAAAAAATAACAGGCAGCAGTAGGCTCCATACTTAGTATATAATAATAATAAAATAATAATAATAATATTCCACAACTATCACACAACGCCATCTAGTCCCAAGCTAAGCAGAGCTTGTGTTATGGGTACTAGACAACTGATAAACATACTTATATATTTCTAAATACATACATATTATAGATAAATTACACCCAGACACAGAACAAATGATCATGCTCATCACACAAACATTTGTCCTGGGTGGGAATCGAACCCACGACCTCCGGCATAGCAGTTAGGGTCACTAACCACTAGACCAACAGACCAGTCCAATATAATATTAAGATAATAAAAATAAACGAGACAAAAAGAGTACGTACGGATTGTAGCAGGTGGCGTTCTGTTATACTGCCTACCCCCATGGGAAAAGGGCGTGATTTAATGTATGTATGTAGTCGTAAAAATTAGTAGGTATCCGTATATCAGACAATAACCGTATAAAGAAAGTTAATTATTTGCCAAAGATGCACTTTTTACTATTTAATTTTTAATACACACATCAACACGGTCTAGGGATATTTCATACTCAATTAAATAACTCGAAAAGTACTGGCCGCATTGGAATCTTTAATACACCGATTTGTTTGTAATTTATCTCAGACTAATTCCAAATTCAAATTTTTGAAAATTCTTTTGTTTCGGTGGCATAAAAATGTCTTGATGTATAGGAGAGGGAATTTTCATTTGTGCGAAATTTAAAAAACAATACGAATTACGTTTAGTTACAGTTTTTTTTCATTTTTAAACGTAAGATAAAGTTAAAATTGAGGTATTGTAGCCCATGCAACGCCGACATTTGACGAGGGCGGAGATGTTACGAGCTGTGGGAATGCTGGAAGCTGGATCTGTTCAGCGTAATGTTGCTGAGGCCATAGGGACCCATCAAAATGTAATTTCAAGATTGGTGTGGACACGCTATCGTGCCACAGGTGAAGTAGCGGAGAGGCACCAGGGGCCAAGTCGCATCACTACCCCCAGACAAGACCGATTTTTGCAAATTTCTGCGCGAGCTCAACCAAATGCAACGGCGACTCAATTGGTCCAAAGGCTGCGAGTGGAACACCAAGTGCTTGTGAGTGACCAAACTGTAAGAAGGCGACTGCATGAAAGCAATCTACGCTCTCGTAGACCACTCCGGGTCCCACCTTTACGGAGAGGCAATCGTGGACGACGATTAGAATGGGTTCGGAACCACGTGGACTAGGGCCGTGAGCAATGGTCCAATGTGCTGTTCACGGATGAATCCAGGTTCGGCTTCCATCCAGATTCACGAAGGACGCGTGTTTGGCGAGTTACTGGACGATGGAGCCGTCTCCAGAACCCTCAGGAAGTTCACCCATACCAAGGAGGAACAATTATGGTTTGGGCAGGAATTCGTCTTGGAGGACGGACGGATCACGTTTGGGTGCGGGGCAATATGACGGAAGAACGATACGTCCAACAGGTGCTGGGGCCCGTAATCTTGCCTCACAGAACACAAATGGGGCAAGATTTCCTGCTCATGCACGACAATGCCCGGGCACAAACGGCGAGAACGGTAGCAGCTTGGTTACATACACATAATGTTAGGGCCTTAGACTGGCCTGCTCAATCGCCAGATCTAAATCCCATTGAGCATGCGTGGGATATGCTGCAAAGAAGAGCTCTGAAGGAAGTTCCCGAAAATTTGGCTACAGAAGATCAACTTTTTGCGCACCTCAGAAGGACATGGGACAATATTCCGCAGCAAGACATTGACAACCTTGTTCTGAGCATGCCGAATCGTTGCCAATGTGTTATGAACATCATGGGCGCTTTCTCAGACTACTAACTTCAAGTTTATAAACACAAATTAAATGATTTTTCTATTTTTTTCAGTTTTTACTCACAAATTAAAAGTTAATTCATATACGGTTTCCGTCTATGCTTCATTTTTTTCCCATAAAATCCTGAAATTTTAATCAGTACCTTAACCATTATTAAGAAATGGTAGAATATTAAATAACGTATATTTTAAATATATACATGTCATATAAATAATTAACACATTGATAGTAATTCGCTTTTTTAAAAATATCCCTAGACCGTGTTGATGTGTATACTTTGACGTCCCTGAGAGAAAAAGAGGTACATTTATGTGATGAGGGCAACTAGTACAACATATAACCATATATCCTATATTGCTACAAGGGTTGGGCAAACCATCATATAAGTCGCTTCGTCTTCAAGGACCCACCAAGCAGACCCACCGGTGGGTCTCCGAATACTGATGTGTCTCCCAAGACCTACTAGTGGGTCCTCTGAGATTTTATTGTCTTTGAAGACCCACTGTACGCCAAATGGCAAAACATAGAGCGCATATGAAAATGTAACGCCTGTTTAACCACCAGGAGTATAGAAGTAGGCAGGAGGTATTGAAAATATTTATTTCTCAAACATGCTTGGAAATTTGAGCATTATTTTGACAACCTTCTTCGAGATAAATCGAAATTGCTGTACTGGCCAGATACATGCGACCAGCGGCCGGCAAAAGTTGTATGAAAATCCATATCTGTCGTGTTTAGCGGCCAAATAAATTACATACTAAACTCATATCTGTCGTGTTATTTAAAAATGGAACGATCTTTTACGCTGAACCATAGCAACCAAGGAGGTGACTTATTAAAGGTTTTATTTAAATTTCGAATTGGCTGAACTCTTCAACGCGTGAAAAATTATTGTTGTTTATGTGATTTTGAAAAGTAAATTGTATTTAATTTCCTCGCTGTTGAGGACAGCGCCATCCCTGCACAACTACGAGACACTACGAGAGCATCGAGTCATGACATCGATCACACAACCCAAGCTGCAAGCTACGTAGTTCCTGCTTCAACACCAGAGGGCGCAAAACCACATCTATATAAGCTGAAACCCACGTCTCACCTTTTGAGGACTGTAAAAAAAGTGGTCGGCCAAATCCTGCGTTGGCAGGTTCTTGTGTCCGACCGAATTTGTGGTACCACGTGACAGCTACATTTTACCTCATGGAAAAATTGAATGAAAAAAACGGATTATAATAGCTAAATTAAACCTGTTGACGTATGCCTTGGTCGGCCTCACCTTAGTCTGGCAGTTTTAGCAGTCCGACCACATTTATAAAAAAAAAACCAAGGTCCTAAATAAATAAGTGCGTGGAGGGCTTAGAGGGCTTTACAAAAACAAAACATTGAGTTCAAATTTTTATTCGTAAATCAAAATTATACAACAACGTTTTTAATTTGTTATTATTTATATTAATAATCACAACCACGCAAAATAGGCGCAAATAGAGTAGTCGAGTTGCGGAAAATAGCCTGTGTTACCATTTTTAATAATCATATTTAATCATCTTCGGAGTCGAAGTCTGACGAACTATCCCCAGATTCCGACTTATCAATGGTTATGTCTTCGACTCGCAAAGGAGTCATGTGTCCTTCGAACCATTTGATTTTATACATTTCATCTGCTAATGTCCAGCCACAATGTGTTGCATCAAATTTGATGCAACTGGATTCTGCGGCACACTGCCACATTGAATTTACGAACGCCGTACGTAATTTTTTTTGTTTTAAGGTGCTCCAACATGGGGGTATATTGCCGGAATCAAAATTTTGTATTTTTTTCAAAAATTTTGCACGTTGTGTGACACTGTTGAATACTTTTTTTTGAACAACTGTACTCTCGCTTCAAAAATCGAAACTTGCCATAAAACTAAAAACAATGATTAACGTTGACGACAATCAGATTAACGAAGATATTTATTTAGTAGACGGATTGAGGTAAAATGTAGCTGTCACACAAATTCGGTCGGACACAAGAACCTGCCAACGCAGGATTTGGCCGACCACTTTTTTTACAGTCCTCAAAAGGTCTCTATCCTATCAATACAAGTTTCATTCTATTTTTCGATGAGGTTTTTTTTGATGAATTTTTGCACCACTTTTTTTTCATTTGCTCAAAATTTGCCAAGTTAAGCCGCGGCCGACCAAGAGCAGTTGAAGCTACTAATAGTCAGCTACCTCTACAGAGTAGGTATTTTCTATTTTTTTATGAGGTAGGGTTTCTTGCAGTCGGCTCCCGGACTATATCGTTTCAAAAACCTTGCTAAAAACTGGTAACACGGATAAAGGTATATAATTATTAGTATCTTTGTTGTCCCCGGATTTAAAAAGAGGTATGACTTTACTATATTTAATTAAATCAGGGAAAACTCCTTGTTCAATTAAAGCAAATTAAATATGGTGCTATAGTGTCAACTATGGATATACAAACTTTGATAGACATTCCCCATAGATCTTCGGTCGGTTTGATTTTATTTGCCGGCAAGCTTTAATAACTGTTGAGCTGAGCAGCCAGACACGTTTGCCTTTAAGCCCTTCGGGGATTAAAGGCGTGATGTTATGTTACGTGAGTTCAGGCTACTGAATACCAGGTTGTCATAAATAAGAACGAGCTAATCTCACATATTCTGCCAGCTATTATTACTAACCAAGGCTAAGAAGTAACAGGCTGTCATTTGTATGTCCAATTAAATCAAAAAAGGCCGTAATTTAAACCAATCAAAATATCCCTCCTGATCAGAAGGTTTAAGTAGCTAATAATGTCCAACAACGCGAAACGTGTAATGAGCAGTAAGTCTACTTAGCAAAATGTCCATGTAGCAAAACGTATAACTATCAGATGGTCTGTATAGCGGAACATCTATTTAGCAAATCGTCCGATTCTCAAAATGTCTGGATACTCAGGCACAAAATTCAACATACAAATTTCATCGGGAGGGAAATGGACACGGCAAGCTGTTTGTTGTTATTTGTTTATGTATGTGCTGCTCTTTTGTGTTGCTGCTGTCCATTAGCGAATAAATACATATTCTATATTCTATTCTATTATAATATTATGTACATACAGACTATTTGGTCAATGTATTCGTGTCTATTTCATAATTATCTTTATCTACCCAAATATCATAAAACCTCTATAATGCGTTCAAAAACCATAGGCAATGACCAGCATTACCAACCAGCAGAAATTAACAGAACTGTAATGAGCTCATAACCTACTGAAAACAGTAGGTTATGAGTTTTAAATTTGGAACAGGTGTCAAATTCAAGTGAGTGTGCTATTCTAGTATCTACATTAAAACAGATACCTATCGATACGAAACCCCAATTCAGTATGATTTTAATTATAAATCGCACGACATTTTGATCTCGAGTGACACAAGAATAGTGACTTTGTTCGTTTGCCTATGATTAAAAAAAAATGACAGATATCCGAAACGCCGCCATTTCGAGCTGTCATTTGTTCGTTAGCTTTTTATTCCCTTTCATTGAGTAGACAAATTTTCTGATAAGTTCTTTATTTCTGTCGAAAATGAGTGATAGTGACTCAGAAATTAACATGAACACTCCGCCAGATATCGTAAATGCAGCGACGAATGCAACTAATAACCTGTGTATTGTTTATTGCATTACACTTTTAACAATGCTGGTCATTTCCCTATGGTTCCTGAACCCATCATAGAGCCCTTATTAGGGCATGAATATCGGAATCTCGGAATCTCGTAATATCGGAATCTCGGAGCGAAAGTTCCGATATTACAATTCCGATATTGGATCACTCAATATCGGAATTGCAATATCGGAAATATTTTTCTATATTTTGAGTTTTAAACTGAACCTGTATTTTAGATCCATGTGTAGCGCCCAGCGCGACAGCGCGCTACCATATCCCTGTTGCCAGTTCACTAATGATGCGATAGAAGAGCAATATAAGTCACGAGTGACATTTAAATATAAAAAAAAAAAACAATTTAATCACTAGAGTCAAGGGTGTAAATGCCACAATTTTCATCAAAACATCTAAGTAAAAGGTACGAAATTATAATAGTCATAGAATCTCGTTGTTTCTAAATGATTTTGTCATGAATTTGGTGATTCTTCACTAATCAATATAGGGAGAGAACTTGTTATATAAATTAAAGAATAACACTGCATTTAGAGGTACAGTAGGTTCTTACTACGATCTACAATTATGTGTTTGAAGAATCATGAAAGTTTGTTTAAGCAGTTTGGACAGAGAATAATATAAATACATAAAACACTATTACAGTCGGCAAAAATGTAGCTTACCTCTGTCATGAGTTGGTGACAGACGATGGCTTTCTAATAATCTGATAAGGCTGATGATGATCAGCCTATAATGTTCCCACTGCAGGGACTCAAGCCTCCTGTTTAGGAGAGGGATAGACTATAATCCACCGCACGTGGGCCTAGTGGGGGTTGGCAGATGTCACATGTCTTCGAATTTTTTGGTTCTAAGACATGCCGGTTTCCTTACGTTGTTTTCCATAACCGTTTTGAGAGCAGCAGTGATTAAATAAATTACACAAAGTAATGCGCCTGCCTGGGATCAAACCCACGACTTACTGTTCGTAAGTCGGGGCTGCCCCACCACCGGGCCATCATTTCAGCCAACTGGGCCATCGCTGCTTTAATGATATTCCTTCTTTTTATCAAAGACTCGCAAGTTTTTTGTTTCGTATTATTCATTTTCAAATCTAAACTTAAATAAATTATTGCTAATACACATTATTATGAAGATACTTGGGTGGTTTTTATGTTAATTAGATTCAAGGCAAATCTCATTGAAACTTTTCAATAACACTATGGTGATACGGTAATCTTTAAATTCTGTGTGACACGGTATACAGATTTGTATGTAGAATGACGTTGCGGTACCGCTCCGGCGCCGTACCGCACCGTTAACGCATTGAGTGCCTCACTGTTGTCCTATAAGTCATTATTTTTTACAAGAAATCGTTTATAAAAAAATATATAGAAATTGAAATAGTATTATAAAAGTTTAACATTAAAAATAAAGTAATTATATTGTTTTCTTTCTTTCTTAATTTCAGTCTAAAAATGGCATTTACGACCTTTCTACGCCGAAGTAACGCTATTTGATTTAATAAGTAAATAAATACTTTAAATTTAAAACAACCAAAGTTTGAACCAAATGATATAATATTATTCAAAAAAGTTTTTTATTGCATTCAATCCAACCTCATACCGAATTTGGGCAATTTATAAATAAAATGTGCAATTTCAAATCAAATAACGTAATTCCGATATTAATATCGGAATTCCGATATTGAGATCTAATATCGAAACTCAGTATCGGAATTGAAAATCTTCCGATATTACATGCCCTAGCCCTTATGATATTCGGGTAGATAAATTAGTGTATGCAACTATACATAATTAGGCATTACAACACTCGTGTGATGCTATTAAGAAACTCGCCTTCGGCTCGTTTCTTAAACCCACACTTGTGTTGTAATGCCCTTCATTATGCACAGTCGCATAAACTACTATTATCTACCCAAATATCATAAACCCTCTCTAATGCGTTCAAAAACCATAGGCAAGGACCAGCATTACCAACCAGCAGAAATTAACAGAACTGTAATGAACTCATAACCTACTGAAAACAGTAGGTGATGAGTTTTTTGGAACAGGTGTCAAATTCAAGTGAGTGTGCTATTCTAGATACCTATCGATACGAAACCCCAATTCAGTATGATTTTAATTATAAATCGCACGACATTTTGATCTCGAGTGACACAAGAATAGTGACTTTGTTCGTTTGCCTATGATTTCAAAAAAATGACAGATATCCGAAACGCCGCCATTTCGAGCTGTCATTTCTTCGGTATTTTTTATTGCATTACACTGGTAACAATGCTGGTCATTTCCCTATGGTTCCTGAACCCATCATAGAGCCCTTATGATATTTGGGTAGATAAAGTAGTGTATGCAACTATACATAATTAGGTATTACAACACTCGTGTGATGCTATTAAGAAACTCGCCTTCGGCTCGTTTCTTAAACCCACACTTGTGTTGTATGCCCTTCATTATGCACAGTCGCATAAACTACTATTTTAATTGTGAATGACACATTACTCATTGTTATTTCCTGTACTATTCATTTCAGATACAATATATCTGGCTACTAAATTCTAAAAATGGATGAAGAGCAAACATTTATTTTCATCGAAAGTCAAAAGAAGAAGCGAGTGCTGCTGCTGAATGGTCACAACCACAATTTAGATATTACAAATAAGGGAGGGTCAACTCTATGAAGATGAATAAAGACGATTACGATCAATAAAGACGAAAACAAGATAATACGTCAGTTAAATGCTCACTTACCTGTGAAGCTAAAGTATAAATTTTCATTACCCCTTATAATTATTGTCAACAGGAATTGTATGGACTTTCCTTTTGACTGTAGTACCGATGACGAATCGGAACTGTGAAAATTATCTAACTGAACTATGAAACAGTTCCGAATTGTGATCCTAACGAGTAGGCACAGTGACGAGTCGCCCACAGCGCCTAACAACTTCTAAATTCTGTCTCCGTGAAATGTTATTTACAAACCACATTCACTACAGAAAAAACTTATGTGGCTTTCACTTTTTACAAATGATTTACATATTATGAAAATAATCTAAAAGAACCAGTACAAATATGTTGGTGCTGACTGTTCTAAAAATGTGTCAGGGTATCCGATCAGATTATAATCTTTTACGGGGGATCGAACCGGAATAGAAAATAATCTATATAAATAAAAATAGAAGTCCTGACTGACTGATTCATCAACGCCCAGTCCAAACCCTTAGACCTAGAAAGCTGAAATTTTGTACAGAGGTTCCCTTTATAATGTAGACAAGGAATAAGGATTTTTCGAATTTCAACCCCTAAGGGAGTTAAATAGGGGATGGAAGTTTGTATGGAAAATCGTCATATTCACGCGGGCGAAGCCGCTGGCAAAAGCTAGTTTATAATAAAACTGATCCCCTAGGGTATCGACGTGATGTGTCTGCATACTCTCGCCCTCGCCCTGCATGGAAGTGCTTTGGTGAGCCACACACAACACAACCACCACATATTAACCACAAGTCGCATGTTGTTACTAGCCTACTGGCGACATTTTTGAGCCCTAACGGTCGAAGCAATGCATTTTGGTAACGAAGTTAACACTTTCGGTGAAAAGCACCCAGCACATGGGTCGAACAATAATTCTTTTGTGTGCCCACAACCCGCCTCCGAGTTGTCGCTATACGTAGTTATAGGTGACTTGGTGACTGACTCTGGCATACGAAGAAAATAAAATATTTTGAACTTGGCAGGGAAAATGTTAAGTTTCAAGTTTCAGAAGTAAGTAGAAGAACGTTTCAGATAACGAAGAAATCGTCAAATAAAATTTTCATCACAAGTAATCACAACACGACATGATTAAAAAGTTAATTTCGAATAAGTCTATTGAGCTGGGTTTTTAGAACAGTTGATATTTTAGCTTTCAAACATGCTTTCATGATGATTAATCGATCAAAGAGTTTCGAGTACCTAGTATAAGCGACTAGTGTACAATAAATTATACTGAGACACGTACATTATTCAAAATAGGTTTCAGAACCAAGGGCCGCCATTATTTTCATTTAAGGAAAAAAGAAAGGTTACTGTTTATTATTTATTTTATTTTTAAATTCGACCGCCTATTGATATACACAGATAGCACATTGCACATGTTATGCAAATAAATATGAATATAGTAAAACACGTGCGTGATCTTTGTTGTATCTATTGTAATACAAAGTATCGTATTGTTGAGAAAATTACGTAAATAGCGGCCCTAGGTCTAAAATAAACCTATTATGTGTGATGTTGAGAGGTTCTCTACTAGATAAGGTTTAGCAAGAAGTGAGTACTCTATTCACGAAGGCAATTTCGTAAAAAATAAAGAATTTAATAAAATCATAAAATGTATAGTCTAATAGCTACGGGTGTGTTGTGACAGATTTGATTTTAATTTAATTAAATACACGAAATACACGAAAAAATAGAGCTTATAACTTATGCTAGTTTCTTACGTTAGGGTTCTCTTTTCTAATTTTTCTGTATATTTGGCTTTCGTTCTAATGTGGTAGACATCCCACGATTTCTTGTTTAGAAGTTTAGGCTTCGCCGTTTGTTTAATGTGACCGCGCTTCTTTTTTCAATAATAAACAATAGTGAGTACAAACTATTTTTGTGTTTTACAGGTATTCCGTTGGATCAGGCTTTTTCAAGTGCGGCTTGGATTTCGCATTTCTTCATTTGTGTCGCCAGGCTACATTTATCATCTAAGGTTTTTTTCCCTAAGGCTAAAAAAGGCAAGTATTTTTACCCGACTGCGGCGAAGCTCAAAAGGAGGGTTATTTCAATTATATTGGAGTCGACTTTCTGTATAACTGACTAGCGGACGTCCCGCGGTTTCACTCGCGGAAATCCCGTTCCCGTGGGAATACAGGGATAAAAAGTAGCCTATGACACTCGGCAATAATGAGGCTTTCTATTGGTGAAAGAATTTTTAAAATCGGTTTAGTAGATTCCGAGATTACCCCTTACAATTTAACAAATATACAAACACACAAACTTTACTTCTTTATAATGTTAGTATAGATAGATTGGAACTGGGTACCAGTATTTAACACGGAGTTTACTACCGATCTAACCTCCACTACCCCGTTACTAAGTATCACGATACCCCTTTGTAAGACGGGTTGTAAAGTCGTAAGTGAATATTGTCACTTGCTTGCCAAAGATTAGCCATCGGCACAGAATACATAATAGTACTACGTACAGAAGGGACGCTCCCTTCCCCGCGCTCATATTAAATACCGCACCTCACCCCGCACTTCGAGGTAGTCGTCGCCGACTCTTGAGTAATGGCTCGCGCTCGTATTAGTCGTCGTTCGGTTTTCGCGACGCAGACCGTTGCACTTTCCGCGCCATTTTTTAGGCTACGACAACCCTACTAGAGTTTACGCTCACATTTGCACGTGCACGTCGTGCACAAACGTTATTTGTTTATGTAGTAGTAATAGGTAATTATTTTGCGGGCGTTCTAAGGAGTGTCCGAGGTGTGCCATCGGCGCGGGAGATAGTATAGTGCACAAGTCTGAGCGCGGACATAGGTACACTCTGTTCCTTTACTCACATAGTCCGATGGGACGGTAATACGACACGACCGGAGAAAGAGTAAGCGCAGGTCCAACAGCTTAACATGCTTTCCGAGGCACAGGAGTATCATACCGCCAACTTCCGAACTCCAGGCTACTACTGAGTTTATAATGGTAAAACCTTATAGTACTTTAAAAGCGACCACGAAACTAACGGCGCAGTCAATTGTACAGAAGCCTTCATGATAACCTTATATCCGTAAAGTCCAGTCATCTTAGTCGATATTTGGTTAGAATTTCGGAATTTTAAATACCCAGTTATAAAAACATATAAACTTTTTTTGACACCCTAAAAGTCGTCCTAAAACCTACTTATGGTAAGGTATCCGCGTCTTTTAAAATCTAAGGTTACAAAAATCGATTTTTGTGACCTTTGACTTTGAAAAATAAGTTGTAGGGAATTTAATCATCTACAATATTGATCAAATAGTGAGAAACCCATAGCAAACGAGATATTTGCAAAAAAAAACGTATGTGGTGACCTTTGACCTTAAATTTTAATAGACGCGGACACCCTACCATAAGTAGGTTTCGAAGCAACTTTTAGGATGTCAAAACACAAGTTTATACGTGTTTATATCTGGGTATCTCAAATTGTGAGGTGAACTTGCTAATTTGACGAGACTTTGGCCTGAATATAGAATATACGTGTCGCTTCACATGTGGCCTTCCAGCTGACGTCGACTTTATCGTGAATATTTCAGGTGCATTGATCGGTACCGTAATCATGCATGTGTAACAGTGCCCAAGGTTCTAAGTTGTTTCTATACTCTTTCGAAGTTGACTACAAATATTAATGCGCTTCTACAATTCTATTGCGATGGACAATTTTGAATGACTCATCATCATCATCATCAGCCTATATTGTTCCCACTGCAGGGACTCAGGCCTCCTCTCTAGGAGAGGGATGGGCCACCACGCGGGCCCAGTGCGGATTGGTAGATGTCGAATTTTTGGTTCTAAGACATGCCGGTTTCCTCACGATGTTTTTCTTCACCGTTTTGAGAGCAGTGGTGATGAAATAAATTACACAAAGTAATGCGCCTGCCTGGGTTCGAACCCACGACCAATTGTTCGTAAGTCGGGGCCGCCACCACTGGGCCACCACTGCTCTTTGAATGACTATTCAATTTATATTCCATACATCGGAAAGCATTTTAAACCATTAAACCATTAAACCAAAATAGCAGGAAACTGGTGCCCTGAGACAGTGAGACGGGGTCGCGGCAGGCCACGAAGGAGATGGCGGGATGAGCTAGATCGGTTCCGTCAAAATTGGAAAGAGGACGCGCGGGTTCGCGAGAAGTGGAAGGAGTGGAGGGAGGCCTTTGCCCTGGAGTGGGACAGAGCAGGCTAGAAAAAAAAAAAAAAAAAAAAAAACACAGTTTCCTTATATAGATCTTTGGAAGTCGTTTCTGGTCACTGACTGAAGTCTGACAACCAGTCTTACTAAAGTAGTATTATCCAGTACGTATTGGGTTGTGGAAGACAGATAGGCAGTCGCTTCGTGTAAAATACTGGTATTCAGCTGCATCCAGTTAGACTGAAAGTCGACCCCAGCATATCAGACCGGAATAGAAAATAATCTATACTAATCTATACTAATATTATAAAGAGGTAAAGTTTGTGTGTATATTTGTTAAATTGTAAGGGGTAATCTCGGGATCTACTGAACCGATTTTAAAAATTCTTTCACCAATAGAAAGCCACATTATTGCTGAGTGTCATAGGCTATATAAAAAACCGAAAAATAAAAAGGCTTTTACGTGGTAGTCCGTTTTGCAAAGTGAATCGGAGAAAAATGCAAAGCAGCGGCGGGCGCGGAATGGTTTCGGGTTTAATTCGGTTCGCGTTCGTGCCCGCTTCGGGAGAAAGGGGCGTGGCCTTTTACATCTGATCTGAGAGGTAGGTACCCCCGCGCGGCACAGTTGCGTGGTCGGCTCCTTACGCAGCGGACGTCCCCGAAATTGAATTTTTCGAAACGTAATTAGCTTACTTTCGACTAATTATGCCCAACGAAGTGGGCACGGGTCAGCTAGTTTATAATAAAACTGGTCCCCAAGGGTATCAGTTTTTGGGAATCCGAACGGAATAGCTCGTTGGAAACAAGGCTAGGCAGATAGTGACGTAACGATAACATGAGTATTTATTTGATGTTTTTCTTCTAAGTATACGCTTCTTTGACTCAAGTTGTGTTTTCCTAAACTCTTAGCAGTTGTTTTTCGAACAAAAATAAGGATTTTGTTATTGGTTTTGATTAAACCCACTTGGAATTATCTAAACCCACGTAATGATATAATTATAGATGTAACTGCTACCAATTTCACGCTTTTGTTCTCCGAGTTGCGCGCACTGCTACGGCGTAGCACGTAGCGAGTGCTACGAAAGCGTAGCCGCCTCAACATATCGGCAACATTTCAGATTTTAGAAAATATGTGAAATATAATGATATTAATTTTATATTTTCACTGTGGAGTTTTAGAAACTTATTTAGGTTCCATTTGCTTCGATTTTTGATATTTAAAATGTTACTTGAACTGTTACGCTTTTTAATTTTATATTTATGTACAAACCTGGTTTTGTCTGCCGAAATGAACATTAATATTATTTGGTTTCTTTCATGATCCTGGATTAAGATAAGTACTAATATGATTGCGTGACGGCTAAACGAATCGCATACAGTCCGAAAGAAAGAAATTCCAAAAAGAGTTTTGTTATGACTGCATTGATTAACTTTACTTTTTCACCCAACATAAAATAGTTTTCAATTTGTTAAGTTTTGTATCCCATACTATTACTAAATAGTTCTTATTTTAAAGTAGAAATCGTTATTTTATTTTATAAGTGTAAGCATTTCATTGCTCCAGACTTTTTATTTTATGTCCTTAATATCCAGTTTTTACTTTTATAGCTATCATTGATTTCTTTGTAATTATGCCACCTGTCAATGTTCCAAATATTTTTCTTTATTTTTTACTAAATAAAATCCATCACAATCCTAGATGTAAAATAGAAATATGTAGGTATGGATATTTTACTTCCAGTACCTGACATTTCAATAAGATATTCGCCTAACACTGTTCAATTGCATGGCCGTCGTAGATGAGAAGTTCGCGCTTTTTCGATACTTTACTACTAATTGACTTTTGTATGTTTCATTTCGTTCTTTTTACCACCGAGTTACGAAGCTAATTTCTCTTCTGAAGTTTATTTTTTCACTTTTTTGTGTTATTGAAGTCGGTTGTATTTTTTGTACAAAAAGTTTCTTTATTTTTCCAGTTTTAGTTGTAATATTCTATACAAAAATTTGTTTTGAATTTATTTTACATTCATATCAATACATGTGGTTTTTGCCAATTTTTAAGCTATTGCATAGCTTCTATCGCGGGCCTTGAGCGTGGAGAGCGAATCCAGAAATTCCGTAACGAAAATATTTTCAACCAGGATGCTATGGTTCCGGAAAATAACAAGGTTGTCAACTGAGGTTGACAAATTAAATAATTAATTATTTGCATTATGTTGATAAAAAATGCTATGCCATAGCTTTACCGCGGCAGTCTCCGAGTGCCACATTTAGTTTTTTTTATGTAACCCAGGGCTCTTATTCATAACCATGCGGCTTAATAATGTGTTAGCAACCGTTGTGTCTTAGAACCAAGAATTCGAAGATAGTGACATTTTACCCCCGCGTGGTAGGTTTACAGCCCACTCTCTTCCACAAAGAAAGAGCTGTGGCTCAGCAGTGTGTACAAAAATACAAATCAAAGTATTCGCGTTGCCTTTGGAGAAGAACTGGCACGAAGCTCCATGGTAACTGAAAGTCACAGACTGAGTGGTTTACGTGCGATTTATTCTCGTGATGTAACCACGTAATTGGAGTTCTTCGACTCATGTGCACCGCGCTGCATTCATGACCAATTGAAGAGTGATGAGCAGCGGATGTGTGTAGTACTAGCTATTATTGCCTGGCACGCGAACACGATTTCCACATGTGACATTGTTAGCCATTAGATTTAAGAGGGGGGGGAGAAGCAACGTGACTTAACGTGATGTTTTCATATAAAATGTTGAAGTAGACGCACTGATTCCACATTTTTGATGTTAATAGTTCGGTTGAACCGGTACGGAACAATAGGGGATCGGACAAAAAAAAACTAATTAGTTCGTCAGATAGATTTCCAAAAAATATTAACCACGTATTTTTTCTTTTTTCACGTAAACAAAAAATGAAGACGATACAGTGCTTCGAAAACTCGTGTGACGTCATATGATAGTACATTTTGTACCTTCAATTGACGTTTCAAGCCCCACTCCATGATCTTTGACGCGCTTTATCTTCGTCAATTTTTATTGTTTTGATAAAACAAAAAACACGTATCCAATATTTTTCGATAATCTGACGGACTAAACAGAATCATATTTTTTTGTGTCAGTCCGATCCCCTATAATTACGAACGCGGCTCCGGATACGAGTCTTTTACTTAGGTATGGTATGGATCGCAAAATGTTATTGTTATTGATTTGCCGAGAGCCAAATACAGAAAAGAAATAGAGAAGAAAAAAAAGAGTTTCAGTTGTCAAGTCATAAGCTCAATATGGAATATACAGAATCTATATTCACGCTGTTGTTTTCAACTTTATTATTTATGCCGAGAGCGTTTGCCTTTCGTGAGTTTTGAACCACTATCTTGCTAATTCACGTACAATTCACCTCTGTTAGTATGTTAAAAAAACAATAAAAAAACCACCGTTTTATCTTAATGTTATGATTATGACAAGCAGTATGAATGTTAGTAATGTTTAGCAGACTTTACTGGTCCAATATTAACCAAAAAATCAGTAAAATTCACTAAACAAATGATATGACCCTCAAAAGAGTTAATTCCTAAAAAGTACACTACCAGTTTTGGTAGTCACTCAATATTGTTAGTATATCATCGTAGGTTATTCGTAAAATTACTTTGCATATAAAGTGATTGAGAAAAACGTACTTTACACTGTTATGCGAATTTCAACTCTAACACAACTCCAAAGAGAATAAATCCTTTCGTCGCCGGCTGACTGGCGGGCCACCTGTAGCTTAAGTAAATGTCCGTAATGTCCCGTTGTGTGGCGAACAAGGACAATATTCTCTGCTGTGCTGTAATGTATGAATGATGGACGAACGATTGTTTTAGATTAAAATGGTAAACAAAATCTTTCAAATGAAAAAAAGTGTGAATGACATGAATCCGCTAGACAGATGCTAGGAAACGGTCCGTTTATTAAACAACGAAAGAGATAGTTACAGTATTTTTCACGTAGGGCAAGTGAGGAGAAATATTGTGAAGATTTAACTTTAAAGCAGCTCCAGGACCCGACCAACGTGAAAAATAGCTAGAAATAAGGTCCAACCAAATAGTGAACAATATTTTACGGGATATTAAAACGTTACGTTAACTTTTTAAAAATCTTTAACCCTTATTTTTTCGTATATAAAATATCAGAATCAACTGTGACAAAAAAGAAATTATACATTAATCTTAGAAATTCAATCCACCACGCATTTATTTGCTAGCACCATTTAAATTAAGTCAAATATTTTTTTTTAAATTAAATATTGTGACTTTAAAAAAAAATGAGATTGATGATTCTTTTCGCGAAAAGTATCTTGCTAATCTGACCCTGCCGAAGCAACACTGCAAATAGTCCCCACTATTCCAGTTAGACCTTAAACAGTGTAAGCCTGTAAGGGCACTTACCTCAGAGGATATCGAGTCTTCCAACTAGAATCATCCGAGTCGTATAGCTCCTCCGGATCCGGCGCGAGAACGTCAGGATTCAAGGAGTTTTCTACATCATGTTTAGATGTACCGCGAGGCCAGAAAACTTTTGATGAGTATCTAAACAAAATTACAGAGTAAGAAAAAGTGTCACATGAAAAACAATTAGGAAAAGGGCCGAATGTGACACGCAGTAACGTTTCAGAATTAGAGGCGCGACCTATCGACTCTAAAACTCAAAATTAATTAAAGTATTATGTAGTTCCTATAATACGTATGTAGAAATGAAAAAGAGAGAATCTACGAGCCAGAAAATAGAATGCTTTAGTAAGTAGCCATTTGTTTTAGAACTAATCGGAAAATGTTTCGTTTAACTAAAAGACGTTAGTTACGAAACAAAATATTTTTGGGAAATTGTTTTTTGTAACAAAAAAATTTGGGTGTATGAACTTTGGAAGTAGGGCTGCGGACCCTTTACAATACAATAGTGGCACATTCGTGAAGCGAATTTCCGCATTTCCGCTATTTTAATCATCTTTACTAACAGAACAGAACCTGTTCTTTCTGTTCTGTGTCTTTACTAAACTCAAGTTAAATTTTCGTTTTGTAAACAGTGATTGAAACTAACTGGATGCGAGAAGCGCCTTATCAGACGTAGTCTCGATGCTTGGGAGAGCCAGCTAGCATCGATCATGTTCGGTTGAATCATGATGATGAAAGCTTTAAAGCCACAGTGTGATATTTTTCTTTCACTATACCTATTGGGTCCAAACTACAGAACCCGGGAACGTGGTAGGCCTAGAAGAGGCTGGCGTGACGAGTTGGAGATTTACTCAAAGGATTGGGCCCACTAAACAAAAAACAAATATATCGTCGAAATGAATGTACGCGCATAACCTCCCTGTACGACTGCACCAAATTGTTTTTTTTTTGTGTTCATAATTATCAGGTTCTTATGAAAGAAAACATGAAGAAAGTCGAAAGGTAGGTAGGTGGTAGGTAGGTGGTTGGTAGGTGGTAGGTAGGTGGTAGGTAGGTGGTAGGTAGGTGGTGGGTAGGAGGTAGGTAGGTGGTAGGTAGGTGGTAGGGAGATAGTAGTGGGTAGGAAGTAGGTAGGATGTGCTTTGCAACGCATGCTACAGATAGTAAATAATAAAATAATTATAGACGATGAAATCAAGTTTTCAAAGTGATAATAAGTCGTGTCACTATCATACAAGAGGGCTCGGGGAGTGAAAGGCCTTTTTTTCAAAAATCGAATAGGCCGAACGATCTTGACAAGATTAGCGACCAGTGGTCCACGTCGGTGTTGTATCGAAACAACTGGAAGTCATGGGGAGAACTCGTTGTCCAGTAGTGGGACGATACAAGCTAACAATATCAGTAAGAAGGGTGACGAACTAAGTACGTATGTATACAGTTCGTACAGACTTAATGGGTTTGTGACATAAAATGAGAATTAGGATGTTAACCGCCCAGAGGGCTCGTCGCTAATCCTTCATATTGTATAAACTAAAATACTTTTCCAGTCTGATCATCGAACCCAGGACCAATATGGCTCCAACATACTCGTTCAAAAAAACTCAAACACAGACGGCCTGAGAATCGAACCCAAGACGTTTGGTTTGGCGAGCTAGCGACTACTTACACCAATGCGGAAATAAAAATAAGCAAGCAAACAAAAGCAAATGGGATAATAGCAAAAAAAAGAACATAGTATGGTATATTTTAAACAAAAAATAACTAACATAATTTCAAAAAATATTATAATGGGTGTAAACGTACCCTTTACGTAGCCGAAACGCACTTGTTCATCAAGTTCAGTCATAGCGATAATTTGTTTTGTTTAACGCCTATAGACGACAAGCCGAACAAGCAAAAAAGTGCCTTAGGTCTCACGACTTAAGGTACTTTTTGGCTTGTCGTCTTATTTGACTGTGGCGGTCAAAAGGTTAAGACCGTACCTGGGAAGCTTATAGTTACGGAGATATTGGGGGTCGCAATACCAAATTTATCATAAGTTTTTTTTTAATAAATGTATTTTAATGTTATTTCTTTATTTTATTTACGTCCATGACCCCTTACTATTCAATGTATTCGATCGCACAATGTTTTGAATGAGTTTTCCTGTATAACGTGATTTTCAACCCAAAAAAGGGGTCGATTTCCAGCTATAATTGTTGCGGAAAAATTACTTAGATTGATGTACAAACTGCTTGGTTGACGGCTTCGTAAAGGGTGTATTTTCACCTTGTATGTATAGACGGGAAGTAACCCTAAATTCTATACTTTTACAAATAACTTTTCTAGGTATAATTATTATGATATGTTTAAATAACAATCATAGCGGAAGTTACAACTGTGAGTATCTTCGTTGCCCTTTTTTAATGTTGTAAAAAGGTATCTAGCAATATGTCAATTACTTATTTAATCCATATTTCCTACAAAGAACCCAAAACAAAAAAAACAAACAACTAATAAAAAAAAACAACAATAAACAAAAAATAAACAACTAATGAATTTCATAACATGTTGTAACGATTCGCAGTGCTTGTGCTTGCTGTATTCTGCCCTAATTGCGCACAAATCGTCAAGATTTGAGTGACAGTGAAATGTAATTGAAAATTCGAAATACTGAAAAGGTATGGAGAAAGTCCGTCTAGAATGAAACTACACCGCGGGGGTGAGGTCTACCCACAGCCTCCTCCTAGCCCCGACGCTGCCGGCTTGACCTATTTCACCGCTATCAAGACACACTAATTGACGTCACATAAAATTTCTTTGCAACTATTTCATTACCTTAAATTCAATTTAAGTAATAATTGCTGGTAATAAGAACCCTAGCTACCTAAATTTTCTAGTTTAAACTCTACTACACCGATTATAGAATAGTGCAAAATAGGAAATGGCAAAATCGCGTAGCGAAATCGAATTAAAAAAACATCATTATAATCTTCTTCCTGTCCTATTCTACTTGAGGTCGGTGCAACACGTTTACTTCTTCCATAATCCCCTGTCAGACGTCACCGCATAATTTACTCCTTTATTAGCCTATATTGTCCCACTGCTGGGCAGACTAGAGCCTAGTCTGCCCAGCCCAGTCTTTCTCTTTTAAAAAATAATAAAACATAAATTACTAAAAACACATCTAAAAATAACTCAAAACAAAATAAAAGAATGCAAACTCGCAACAGGCAGGATCGCCGTGCGATGTTAATACTAACCTGTGCAGGTGCACGTCAAATATTCGGTTGGGGAACTGTTGGATGCACATTTTGAAAGTTTTTTAAATGCACTTCCACACACGAAAAAGAACACAAATAAGTAAATAATAAAAAAATAAAAAATAAACTAAAAGTAAATTACTCCAGAGCAGCTAAATTATATCTTCCCGATTTAAGTTCTTTCAAGTCCGTAACCAAGAAAAAATACAATAAGAGTCGAAACACACTAAGCATCACAACGAAATAAGCAACAACACGCGGTTTCATAGTGGCGAACTCAACACGAGCGGTGTCGAGCTCTGCCGACGAATGAATAATGGCTCGCGCAATTCGCAAGCAAGGTAAGGGTTGGTGGGGGTACATGGTCATGGAGATAGGAAATGCGCGTGTGTGCGAGCGATGGACAAGCAATACACTTACATATACAGTAGTGGGGCGGCGCAAAGCGCCTGCCCCCGGGTGTACGCAGGCCCACACGTGGCGTCTTCTCCCCGCTTTGGCCAATACGCGAACAACGAGTAAGAATAATTTTACAGCGTGCACGTGAAGATGCAGCCAGCTTGTCCCAGCGCTGGGCCCATGGCGGTTAATTTTACCTGAAACAATAGACGGTATGATTAATTATCGTCAGTAACACACAACTAGGTCGAAGTTTGCAATGGGTGAGTTCAACTCCTAGAAGCTATAAGTCTTCATAGAATCTGCGGCCTGGTAGAATTATTTTAGAGAACACCTGGTCTTAGCAACATTATATCCTCCACTTCCGCTAACTGTTCAATCTTGCTAAATCTTTGTATAGGACAGTATTTAATAGAATATTTCTGTTGCATATTACACTACTAGCTGACCCACGCAACTTCGTCTGCGTCATAATATATAGCTTATAATATAACCTTCCTTGATAAATCGACTATCTAACATAGAAATATTTTTCAATTCGCGCGTTCAACCAAACAAACAAACAAACTTTTCAGCATTAAAATTTTATTCGCCCGCGTGTATTTGCAAAATATAATATAGCCTATGTTACTCGGTAGAGGTTGTAGCTTTCTAATGTTGAAAGAATTTTCAAAGTCGGCAGAGTAATTTTTAAGTTAAATCATAACAAACAAAAATTCTAATCTCTCCTCTCTATAATATTAGTTTAGATTACCTTTGATTATATTATTAAAGTGAGAATTACTATAGGTATCTCTTACTGTTAAATATAAATAACACCTTGTAACATTATGGTGCAATAAATATTTTGTATTTGAATTTCCCGGAGGCCAGAATCTCCACGTTGTACATTGGAACGCGAGGGCCGGACCGCGTAATTATTTTGTCGCGCGGATATATTTATATTGCGATATCTTCTAAGATATTTGTTTAAACTATATAAATTAAAGAGCACAAATTAATATTCAGTATTAAAGGGTATAGAACTGATGTGGCATATCAACCTGCCCGCCATTTTAGCGCGGAGTTTGAGTTGCATCTGTTATTATATTAAATACAGTGCGGTTTTTAGTTATACAGGGTGGGCCAAAATTTTTTGCAAATAGCAACACTAGATTTTTTTGGAAAACGTTCGAGGGAGGGGCGCGCAGGTGGCGGGTAACTGTGCGCCACTTCATGCAATTTTAGTTACGATGGAGCGCTTCACGGGACATCAGTGTGCTTTTTGTGTAAAAGAAATTTACAAAAACAATTATTCCTTCGTTACTGTACGACGCCTGTTTAGAATTGAATACGGATCACGCCGTGTTAGTGAGTGTCAAAGTGTTAATTTGATCCAAGCTTGGGTCGAGAAGTTCGAGCAAACGGGATCGAAAATGAATATTAATCAAACAGGGCGGCCACGATAAAACGACAGTATGGGCTGCCATATCAGCAAAGGGCATAATTGGTCCGTATTTCTTTGAAAATAATCAAGGAAATAATGTAACTGAATTCAACGGAATACGTCAAGATGTTGCAAGACTTTTTGACGTCGCCGTTGCATGAATTTTAAGGGTACAACAGCAGGACCTGGATGCAACAAGATAGGCAACATGCCATAAGTCAAATGTGAGTTTACCGGTAATCAAAGAAATGTTTCCGTACAAATTGATTTCTCGCAGAGGTGATATCCCATGGCCTCTGAGAAGCCCGGACCTTACACCATGCGATGTTTTCTTGTGGGGATACCTGAAAAGTCGAGTGTACCTTAAGGCGACATTAGCTGCCCGCGACCTTGAGCGCGCGTTTAACTCATCGCCTAAACAAATAAGGTTGAAAATGGCGATGCGTTTGATGCTCGTGACTGCCAAAAGAACGATAGTTCGCAGATTTAATTTATTAAAAAAAAAAATACGCTGTAATGTTAAAATATTTTTACATATGTCTTTAGTTGGTTAAAGGAGATGGCTAAATGACTGCCTCCAGCATCTATAGGAATTCCACACTGACTCGTAGTATTTAAACAATCAAACATTAATTATTTAGAGTTAAATAATTTCATAGAAGTTGCGTGAACTTAAGAAAAAGCAAAAATTAAATCTCAAAATCTCTCTCTCTACATTGACATAAAATCAATGATATTATAAAGAAAGATACGCCATGTTCATACTGAATGCAGATATCGTTGCGTTCTACGACAGCGATAGATAATACGGAACATATAAGATAGAAAGAGATAGCTAGTTGCTAAACTGCAACAATTGCCTTAGTTTGTCCTCAACAATTTGTGCGTACTAATGCGATATCTACCTCTTTTTATTTATAATATCATTGCATAAAATGGTGAAATACTTGTAATACAGCTGTTAGTTGCTATAGCAACTGCAAGCTAAGGATGGACCTTAACGATTTTCAGAATGTCAAATCGAAGCAGTAATTATATCGATTTTTGATAACAGTTATCAAAACGATTTATTTTCTGAAACTAAGAAGTGGTAATCAGAGTTCTTGGTGGGAATCTATGGCGTGCAATTCAGTGTCTTATTTAGTTCCTTGTTATTGTGTTTTGAAAATGGGGTTGTGTTAAAGTGACAGTCGATTCTTCCCAATTACACTTAATTAAATCAAAATAAAATAAAATAAGGGACAGCTTCGAAGTATGGTTATTCGTTTAATCGTGCTACATATTTTGCGTCGAAAAATATGAACTGATGAATAGTGATCGGCAAAAAGTAGTTCTATTTGTTTCTTTTAATCACTTTGATTATTTTATTGATTCTGTTACACTTGTATCTTCTCATCTCTAAAAATAAGGATTTGGATTTTTTTATTGTTGATGGCATTAGGACCATATCAGGTTAAACAAGCTCGGTTATACTACGGAGAGCATATTAGAGCAAATGGTACTTATGATATCGAAGTGTGCCCGGATCTTGAAAGATTAATACATTTAGGGGGATCAAGACCTCAACTTTTAAGAGGCCGAATAAGATCAAGGCATATTAGACAAAAAATATACTACGTGTATATTTTATATGAAAGCCAAACTACAATTAATAATCCTCTGGATGACATACTGTCATATTACTGCAGCTGTATTGTGGGGAACAGAACTCTGGGCTGTTGCTGTCATGTAATGACAGTGATCTGGTATCTGGGATGGGCTAGACATCAGAACACGCTATCCGCTCCGGCTTCATTTTTAGATAATGTTCTTTTAAGAATAACAGAATAGAATAAAATAATTCACATTTTTGTTGTTTTATTTTCAATATTTTTTATGTTCAGCCCATTATTATTGTATCGATTTTGCTACACTTGAATTTCAATCCCATCACTAAAAAAATCAAACGTCATATGTCAGATGTCGTTTGAATGCTTTGCCGTTTGCATGTTCGTTGTGCATATTTATTTTGGATTTTCAATGACCCTCGCTCGCCTACATAAGGACCTCTCGCTACTCGACACAGACAGAACACCACCATAGGAACATTGTCTGCGAAAACCGTCTTTATTTTACTCATTTGGATGAGTCCGTTAGGTTTTACAAGAGTAAACACGCGGGTGGGAGTAATTTTTGCGCGGATTGCAGAAAGGCCGTTGTATTACATTTTTAGGTGCAATTACCCCTTTGTGTATATTTACTAAAGTACCACGACGTGAAACCGGGGTGGCTCGTTTAGTCTATAATACAATTATATCAATTTCAATGCAGATACATCCAAATGCCTAAGTAAAAGTTCATAGCAATGACATATGTTTGCAGTTTTATACGTATTGACGTAGGAGCTAAACGATTTTATTTTCACTATTTTCAACATATGATCAACTTCCGAAAGTGTTTTTTATATGAAATACTAATATTCAGCTATTCAGCGTTGCATTTTGCTAAGTGTCATGTTTATAGATGCTTGCTTCACTCGTCCTAACTGAATTTAGCCATCTCCTTTCCTTTCTGATAGTAAAAAAATAAATAACAGTTGTCACTCAAAATATTGGGCATTTCGAGACGAAAAAGTTTTTTCGTGTGATTTTTTTGTGCATTTGTAATTTTTTTTTTCGAGGTTCTTGATTACTTTTAGAAAATATTTTTGCATAAGTCTTTTACCTATACATTTGACTATACACTGTATTTTTTTTGGAATTGTAATAAGTAGCAATACGGCTAACTCTGCGACGAAAAACAGGTCGTTTTTACGGTTCCCCCGTTAACTGCGTCTTAATAAACCGACGACAATATCCCAATTCAAACAAAAAATCCACGAGGAAATTACCGCGATCCCCCGCGTCATGTGTCAGCGAGTTTTCCAAAGTTTGCGTAGTCGAATGCAGGAGTGCCAACAACGAGACGGCGGCGCACATTTGGACGATTTCATTTTTAAATAATAAATTTCATTAAGACGCTGTCAACACCAAATGGCCTTGAGGATTTGTCACTGTCACACACACTGTCTATTTGTATCGGAGTAAACGAGAGCGCACTATCACTGTTACTGGGCCGGCCAGATTTTAGAAGAAAATAATGAATAAATATTGATTAAAAAAAAAAAATGGATTATTTGTGAAATATGACTCGTCAGCGGTTTAGGTATGAATATGTTGACTTCATGTTTTTAATTGCAGACCCATACGAAAAAAAAAATAAAGACAGAACCGCTTAACGATGATTTTAAGACCAATCTTTGCAATTATTTTCTATCGAACCGATTTCGTCCAATTTAGGCTGCCTGTCCACTGAAGCGGAGCGAGGCTGCGGAGCGGAGAAACGCACAAATATTAACCAATAGCACTGCATAAAATCTTCGGTCCGGTCCCAGTATGCAATCTTATTGGTTAATATTTGTGCGTTTCTCCGCTCCGCAGCCTCACTCCGCTTCAGTGGACAGGCAGCCGTATCGAGTCCATCCACGGTCTTTGAAATATGATGAATAATAACATATATTTTTTTTAATGTGCTAGAACAAACAGTTTTTCTTAAAAAACCGGCCAAGTGCGAGTCGGACTCGCGCACCGAGGGTTCCGTAAAAAAAATATATTATGTGATGTAACTAAAAATTTATGGTTTTCGTAATTATTCCTTTATCTATGCTATAAGACGTTGCTTCGTACCAAATTTCAAGATTCTGAGTTCACGGGAAGTACCCTGTAGGTTTTGATTCCCTTGCGAGTGTCGAAAATTTGCGGCATAAACGGGAGTATCTTGATGTAACTAAAAATTTATGGTTTTCGTAATTATTCCTTTATCTATGCTATAAGACGTTGCTTCGTACCAAATTTCAAGATTCTGAGTTCACGGGAAGTACCCTGTAGGTTTTGATTCCCTTGCGAGTGTCGAAAATTTGCGGCATAAACGGGAGTATCTTTTGATCGCGTTGACTTAGAAGTTTGATTTTTTCACAGCTCCAAGAGACCATAGACTTGAGTATTTGATATGAATTTCAGCTTGATACCTCCACGCGTTCCTGAGAAAAAAGGTCTTGACAGACAGACAGACAGACGGACAACAAAGTGATCCTATAAGGGTTCCGTTTTTTCCTTTTGAGGTACGGAACCCTAAAAACTGCTTAAATAACATCAGTTTGGTGTTGTCAGCCCCTTAAATGATTATTACGTTAAATAAATTATCAACAAAATAACATTTGTAGTTTTATTTCTATTCATGTTTCAAAAGTGCAAAAACTTTTGGCCCACTCTGCTAGTGTGCATAGCGAAATTCATTATGGACAAAAACATCGAACAAAGAGTTTGTCTTGGTCTTATATTTAGAATCACCAATGGAATTTCGTGTTCAGAGTCAATGAAAATGTTACAGAAGGCTTATCGTTTTATCAAAAACACGTGCTTATGAGTGGAACAAAGCGTTCAAAAGTGGTCGAGATGTGATGGAAGATTTGCCTCGCTCTGGTAGGCCATCAACGTATGCAACTGAGTTTAACATCGCAAAAGTGAAGGAAATAGTGACTGAAAATCCTCATTCAACTTTGAGAGAGATAGCCGCCGAACTTTCTGTATCTCACGAGTCGATCCGTACCATTTTAACTAATCATTTGGGTATGAAAATGTTACTGCTCGGCTAGTCTCAAGAGACCAAAATTTTCTCCAAAAACTCAATCGCATGAGAGTCGCCGAGGACCCAACATTCATGAAACGCATTGTTACTGGTGAGTTGGTGACGAGACGTAGGTTTACGAGTTTGAAATGCAAACTATTCAACAAAATTCGGAGTGGTGCCTTTTTTTTTTTTGGTGGGTGGAAAATCATCAAATGACCAAGAGGCAGAGCGAAGGGGAGTGTCAGACTTCTACTGACTAAAAACCGAACCCTTGTTCCTTCTTTGCCCTTGCGCCGAGGCCACGTTATCTAGTGCCTTCCAACTGAACCGAAACCGAAAAAAACACGCCAATGAAGAATTCGCGGCGAGAACTGAACTCATTTCCGTGAGTTCTAGACCTGATAGATGGCGCTGTGTAAATTAGGGGTGGATTGCTAGTAGTAATATAGATGTTATTTCTTTTCAAATGGCAGATTTGGTTTTGAATGCCGGAATGAATGCGCATAAGTAGTTTTGATACAGATTTTTTTGCCTTGCTACGCCAAACGACGTCGCGCGCCGCAGCTGGTGCTACGGCGTAGCATGGTCATGTACACGTAGGCTTGCTTGATTATTTTCTCAAATACCTTGATGCATTTTCATGAACCATTCTATAACAACTAAGTTGTGTACTTGTGTGTATACTAATTTTCCAATCGCGAACGTCGGCCGCATCAAAGAAATGACGCGGGCGAGCAGCTCGGGAGCGCAACATGGCATCCAATATGGCGATTGCTGAGTTAGGCAACAAGTCCATCGATATACAAGTTGAAGAGCGTTGGTGAGTTCAATCCTCCCTGGCTCACCACGCACTCCTACCTGTACGAATTCGAGAGAGCTCTTCTATGCAGAGACAATGATCAAGCCATCGCCTAGCCCGGTATAGTCAGTGACATACGAGTATGACTGTGTTCGACGTCAATTCTAGCCTATCTATATCAACGCATGGGAAGTTGTTATCACTACAGCAGTTCAACAACTACGTAAGAATAATCCTTGATGTGTGTAACGTGTCTGTGTCTGGATGTGTGTAAGTCACCAAGACAATTATACACCGCCTCCACATCACTACTGTCCACAATCGCACTTAGCAGTCCGAAACAATGTCAGAATTATTTTTTATTTCGAATTATGGCAGCCGGGACTAAAAGCTTAACGTGCTTTCCGAGACACGGAGGAAACTCGGTATGAAATGGGCGGTCACCCATCCACAGACCAATTTAGGCAAGCGCGGCTTAACCTAAAGATCGACCCGAGTGGCAGTTGTTATTAAATTAAATTAAATTAAATTAAATAATCTTTTATTTCAGACCAAGTTTGTCCATAACCGCCGCGAGCTCTTGATTGTGCAGATTGTGCTGATGGCATTTTGGTAGCAATAGCACAGAGGTCATTGAGGTAGGTAATTGAAAGTAAAGTCATAACACTATCATAAACACTGAAAACGATATTTACCATGTTTTCGTTATGTCTCCCGATATTTCAGCACTGTTACAAGCACCCTGTTGTTATAGCGGGTGGATGTTTATGAGCAGACAAATCGATCTTTCTTGTCTTCGTTTTCAATGTTTATATGATGATAGTTTTATATATATATTTTATATCTATACTAATATTATAAAGAGGTAAAGTTTGTGTGTTTGTATATTTGTTAAATTGTAAGGGGTAATCTCGGGATCTACTGAACCGATTTTAAAAATTCTTTCACCAATAGAAAGCCACATTATTGCTGAGTGTCATAGGCTACTTTTTATCTCTGTATTCCCACGGGAACGGGATCTACGCGGGTGAAACCGCGGGACGTGAGCTAGTAACATTATAATATGAGAACACTAAATAGTGTGTCTCGGCATTTGGACATATTTACTTGTTCTTTAGCGGAATTCCAGAGGGCGACACTAAGTGTGTTGTCCACTGTGTAACTTGTACTTCTAACCCAGACCCGTTACTAGGGACTGAACTATTAACAATGTATGACTACTGTTACGACGGTCATCTAGAATCTTCGAGAAACCGCGCTAATAACTGTGTAGTACCTAGAAAATACGAGTTCATTCTTTTAGGTACCTATTTCCGTAGTAGGTATAGAACTTACATTGTATTCAAGGTCAGGCGCCGGGAGTCGCCGGCAGTTGTCATTGTAATTTCGACCGTATGCCGACGACGTTAAGTAACTTCTTCCTTGTCGGTTCTTTTATCTTTAAGTTTATTTTTTGTTAATGTTTTTTTTGTGTGGATGCTTTCTTGAATAATAGCGAATTATCTCGAATGTCTTTTGTTTGCTCGGGTATAAAAGGACCGATTGAGGACGAAGTTGGCCAGTTCACTTTTAAGCGAGACAACGAAAGGTTCGAAGAGTTAGGGTCGTTTCGCCGGTTTCGCGACCACCTTCAGTAGGCGACCACTTGACGTACTAAGTTTCTTTAAAACAAGATAATAGTATTTGTAGAGGTAACACAAAGAAATAAAAAACCTAACGTGCTTTATAAATAATTATGAAATAAGAATTTACACAGTTTGAAACAAATGGGCTAACCCAGAACCGAAAAAATATTGATAAAGGCGCGTTTTGATTCAGTGGTGAGAAAACGTACCGCAAGTTAGAAAAAAAATAGCACGGCGCGCGGCGCTCAAAGGTAATTTTCATTACTTATTTCATGTTTTACACACAAGTTAGATGTTAAATTGAACAACCGATAAGTTTTCGTTATTATTTAGTTGTATTTTGCTATTTTTTAAGTTATTATTAAGATAAAATCAAGTGGTCGGTAACCGAAATGCTTATTTATCAAGAACGTTAAATAGCGACCATGTGGTCGCAAACCGACGAGAAACGCATTATTTATTTTCTATCATTATGACCCTATTGCTTTGTACAGGACTGTTACAATTTTGAATGTAACATTTTAGAAGCTTTTCTTTGTAGTTATTTAGTAAGCGACCACCACTTTCTTTGAAATTACTATAAAAACGGGATGCTAAACAGGTGGTCGTAAACCAAAATAATCGAAATAAAGACGTTGGTTTCCGACCACCATAATTTAGTATGAGAGAAATAACGTCGGAATATTTTTTTTTTTAATTTTTGATAAAAACAAAATTAAATTATTTTATATTACTTTTTTTAGATGGAGTTCCCATATAATTCAGAGTCAAAGAAAAAAAAAGAAAAATACAGTCCGGTACACTGAAGAAGCCCTGAAAAAAGCTTTTGATGATATCCGAAAAGAAGGGAAGGGACCGTAAAAATGAATAATATAATAATTAATACATTTTTAAAGCGATTATAAATTTGTTTTAATGGCATTTTTTCATATTAAAATAGTGGTCGCAAACCAACTCACTGGTGGTCGCTAACTGATTAAAGTGGTCGGTAACCGACGTTTTCGCTATATTTTCACTTTTTCAGCATTTTATAAATATTTTTGTATGAATGTACTTTATTTTATGTTTTTGTATCCAAACTAGACTATATTTGGGACAAATTCACATTAACATAAACTATTTTGCGTGTAGACAACATTTTTTTTTCTTCATCATAAGTGGGCAACTCAGCTAACTGGTCGCTAACCGGCGAAACGACCCTATCTAGTGCGACAAAGTGTTCAGTACTGTTGAAGTGATTGTGAATACGTGTTTTGCGATTAATAAAGTTAATTCGTGTGTTTAATTGGTAGTGATTTTATTTATCCCATACCCAGCTCGTAACACTACTTTTGTTAGCTTGGGTCTTACCTGTTACAACAAATGTATAGTGCTAATCAATGAATAAATAAAATAATAAATAAATATAAACTTATATTTCAAAAAAATACTGGTGTTAAAGTAAAAGTACAACGCCTTTTTCTATATTTTTTCATCGCGTCGGTAGTCATAGTGACCGCCTCCTATCATAAATAGAATGTTGCTTTGTCTAGGATCTCCATTAGCAGCTTACGTGTTTTAAACAATACCTAACAATGTAAGGTTCAGTAGCGATGAAAAGAAAATCTTAATGTATGTTGCTAATAGAAACGGGGTGTCAATACTGCCTGTGTCGCAGGCTCTAAAAATAACTGTTTTCTTTAACTTAGTATCGATCAGTATTAACTAGAACGCGACATACTGTTCCGTCCGCGGAAGTTTCTTTATCATTCTAACTTTGTATTTTTTTAATAGTAATGATTTTTTATTGAAATAATTATAAGCAGGGACCGAAAACCTTTATAAATTACGGTACAGGTATTGAAGAATTTAGGTTATTTTTATGATTTAGGTTACCGCTATCTGGGTAACCAGACCGAACAAAAAAATGTAACCTCTATTCAGGTTACCGTTTTAATACCGGTTACCTAAAAATGACCTTGATTACGAGAAAAAAGTTCGCGTTCGCCTAAGTTTGTGTGTCTGCCCGACTCTCTGTCACACACACAGGCGCTGCGCGCCTTTTGAATATTGCCGACGGCACGTGTAAGATAGGGGTAATTTTTATTTCGGTAACTGGTATTAATATTGGTTAAGTATTCAATTTAATAATAAAGGTAACCTTTAAAATTACCTGTAAAAGAAAAAAGGTTGTTACCGAAAAAATACCCGTATTGATCATACCGGTTTCGGTCCCTGATTATAAGTATTGATTTAACTTTTACGCTTCAATACAAGACAATGTAACACCCCTGTAGGTATAACCTATTAACAAATAAAAAAATAATTTTCTGGAAGCAAAGTGTTATTGGGTTTTCCCATCACGATTTTTTTTTTAAATCGCAGCGTAATCGGTGTACATACATAGAAAAAACAAAAAGAGAATGTGGCACTCGGAGACTGCCGCGGTAAAGCTATTGCATAGCATTTTTTATCAATTATTTAATTTGACAACCTCAGTTGACAACCTTGTTATTTTCCGTAACCATAGCAACCTGGTTGAAAATTTTCGTTACGAAATTTCTGGATTCGCTCTCCACGCTCAAGGCCCGCGATAGAAGCTATGCAATAGCTTAAAAACATACCAATCGAATTGAGAACCTCCTCCTTTTTGGGAAGTCGTTTAAAAATACTAACTTTCACTCTAAATCGATCAGGTTAGGTTAGATTATGTAACGTTCTTTTTTTTTACTTATCGTGAGTACCTCAGACATGTAAGTCCCTAATTCCTATTTTTTTGGTTAGGTTATGTTAGGTTGTTATCAGTTCAGTAAAACAGTTCTGCAAATACCTTTAAACAGTTTATTGAATTTGATTGATTTAGTGTGCATAATTTGTATGCAAATCAGTATTTTTGGTTTAACTTTGAAACGGGTAAAAGGGAATATTCAGATATTGATTTAAATACATGTCCGCATATCATGCCCGTCTAAATTACTAACCGCCTTATTCATAAAAATAGTTAAGAGTTGTTTAACTTAAGCTTGGTTTATCTCGCATGCCGTCTCACTTCAATAATATTCAAATGAAAGTGACGGCATGCGAGATAAACCAAGCTTAAGTTAAACAACTCTTAACTATTTTTATGAATAAGGCGGTAAGTCTTTAGGTAGCCACAATTAACGAGCGTCTGAATGATAACTAGTCTTTTAAGTAAGCCACTCTAAATACCACTCAGCATTTTTTAGCGTCTTTTGTAACATGCATCCAAGCAGTAAAGTAAACATTAATATTTGGCATCAAAAATATATAGGTAATAATAGCTTCTAATTGTTTAACTCAGTATGTTTAGAATGTAACTCATCCCATGTTAATTGATCGTCAACATTTTGCTAACATTGTTGCACACGTCACGTCACGTTTGCATTGCTGAGGCACAGACCTCTTCCCTATGGAAAGGAGTGGGCCGTGATTCACTCCGAATCTAGTTCATGCCTGCGTGTGACGTTCGGTATCTTGAATGTAATCCTCGACGGTTCGTAGAAGCAATTTAGCAATATAACAGATTCAATTTGTACCTCTACATCGGTGCATATTAATAGGTTGCAATAGTCCGCATCCTGGGATCCTAGATATTATATTCACAGTGAAATTCTAGCTAGCCCTAGAGGAGAAATACCTACTCTAAATATTGTTGCGACTTAGTTAATATTTCAGAAAATCGAGATAATATTTCTGATCGCAGATTATTGTTCATTCATCTCTCTAGTAGATGCCTGAATTTTACAATAATCAACAACATCACTAAATAATAATCCGAGTATATAAACTTTCATATTTGAAAGTTTTAAAGTATACTCATAGTCTCATATGTTAATGAAGTCGGAAACCGACGAAGCTTACGCAAACCTGAGTCCACGATTTCGGACGTTCTTTCAACCCTCTAGGTGGGAAAGTTATAAATATTGGTACTACATTTCCGGAAGTCAGACCTTTTTATGACGAAATTTCCTCTTATTTTTGAATATTTTTCAAATTTTAAACTGTTTCAGAGATTTTTCAAAAAAACAAACCCCATGTTTTGTTTCAGTTAACTGTTTTGTTTGCTCTTGATTTTTTTCAAAAAATACAAGCTACTGCGAATCGAACGACACCTTCGTTCATATTTTTCGGAGGCGGAGATAAAATAGGTTGGCGTTGATTTGACAAATTGGTCGCATTGCTCGCGTCTCTGCTGCATATCAGCAATGTGCAATGTATGTTTGTACAGATAACTCTGGTAAGTTCCATTAACGAAGCACACATTTTCATTCTCCTTTTGCGACATTAAACTGACCAAAAATACTGAAACGTCAGAGCTCAATAGCGGTTGTCATCATCTTAATCCAGGTTATAAACTATCTGTGTTATACAAATCCGTTTAGTATAGTTTTTGCGTGAAGAAGTAACAAACATACACAGTCACACACAAACTTTCGCCTTTATAATATTGTAGTGTAGTGTGATTGTAGTAGCGCACCGGTATCGGGAACAGGGTCCAAAGTTCCAAACTACTGGCGGTCAGCGCTTCAGCGATTGGAACCTACAGTACCGCTTTCTGTATCAAACAGTACTGTATTGTTATTATCATCATCATCAGCCTATAATGTTCCCACTGCAGGGACTCAGGCCTCCTCTCTAGGAGAGGAATGGGCTATAATCCACCACGCGGGCCCAGTGCGGATTGGCAGATGTCAAATGTCTTCGAATTTAAGACATGCCGGTTTCCTCACGATGTTTTCCTTCACCGTTTTGAGAGCATTGTTATTATGATTAACTTTATTTGTACTAAGAATATATGAAAATATTTACAACTGCTTTTTCATAAGACACTATCAACATGCTTCCTTCAGAAGTTACTATCGAAAGTGCGACTTAGTATAACAGGCTGTGTAAAAAAGAACTCAAGGTTCAAATCTAAGCCATATGCACTGCGCTCGCCGTACACTAACTGCCAACCGGGGCGGATTTACGTCCTGACGGCCGCTGTCCCCGCATTTTAAATCTCTGATATATATACCTTTTAAAATATTATTTTTACTGATTTGAAGTTACGAGCAATTTAGATTCACATTTAATACACAATGTAGATGTAAGGAATATAATAAGGGATCGGACTAAAAAAATCAATTAGTCCGTCAGATAGATATCCAATAAAAAATATTGAACACATATTTTTTCTTTTTCACGTAAACAAAAAATTAAGACGATACAGTGCTTCGAAAACTCGTGTGACGTCACATGTTAGTACATTTTTTACAAATGAGTTCAATTTGGCTAAAAAGATATCAATATCAGTTATGTAATTTTGATCAAAAACGGACTTGAAAACCTCTTTAAGGCGCAGTTAACGGGGGAACCGTAAAAACGACCTGTTTTTCGTCGCAGAGTTAGCCGTATTGCTACTTATTACAATTCCAAAAAAAATACAGTGTATAGTCTTTACTATATTTACAGTATAGGTAAAAGACTTTTGCAAAAATATTTTCTAAAAGTAATCAAGAACCTCGAAAAAAAAAATCACAAAATCACAAAAAAATCACACGAAAAAACTTTTTCGTCTCGAAATGCTCAATATTTTGAGTGACAACTGTTATTTATTTTTTTACTATCAGAAAGGAAATTTAACCAACTAAAGACATATGTAAAAATATTTTAACATTACAGCGTATTTTTTTTTTTAATAAATTAAATCTGCGAACTATCGTTCATTTTGGCAGTCACGAGCATCAAACGCATCGCCATTTTCAACCTTATTTGTTTAGGCGACGAGTTAAACGCGCGCTCAAGGTCGCGGGCAGCTAATGTCGCCTTAAGTGAGACACACTTACACATTATACGAGACACATTTTTGTTCCGAAGTGATTCCATCCAAGGGAGGGTTCCCTTATAATTGAGCTTCGAAATGACACATTACGTTTTTGGCAAACAGGTGAAACAGCACGTGCGCAATATTTACTAGAACGTATCATATTTGAATGCAATAGTTTTAGGTGTTAGATAGTGCATACAAGTTACAAAACTGATAGTAAATACCTACTTGGTTTGGCGCAGTTATTAGTTTCGATGGCAAATCAACAAAATGTTCAAAGAGAACCCAGAAGAACCTACATTCCAAATGAGTCTTATCATAATTTCAGACGTTAAAGACTCTAAATCTCTTGGCGAATTGAACTATGTAAAGCCGATACTGACTAATTTAGATCAGTCCCAAAACCAAGAAGTTTCTAACTTTGAAATACTAAGTACCATTATTTCGAATTTCAATATTATTGACCTGTACAAGAAGTCGTATCGATGGCTAATAACTAAATTTCAGAAATCGATTCAACATCAGCTAAATAAATTAACTAGCTATTAATTTATGCTTTATAAATTGTTCTGAAGATCAGAATATTATGCCAGTCTATTCGCTTCCAAGTACACCACCTTTACTTTCATTTTCTAACGACCGATCCCTGAAAGTTGAAGAAATACAAGACATGGTACTTCAAGCTTCTGTTGTTTATTGCGATACCGTGAGACAGGACTGTTAGAAGAAGACTTGTCAGGTAGAAGAATCTTAACGACAATGAGAGTAATGTATTATGAACAAGAGAAAGAACAATCAGGTTCTTCGATTACATGGCAAAGAAAACAATGGTTTTCCAAAAGCAGGTGGAACTGTGACCGAGACGGAGAAGTCTAAAAGACAACTAAAGCCTGTACCTTGTAATCATGGTACTGAAGGCATTTCCGGCTTCCTGTCGGAGACTCTTATACGCAGGGATCGTGCCGTCCATGGTCCATCCAAGGGGCCCCGGTGTGGGCGCGTAGGTTCGTTAGGTGAACACGTTGAGGTGGAAGCGCCAAAAAAGCCCACATATTTTCTTACTTTTTGCAACTAGCCTTGCACGACACGGACCGCTGTGCTAGGCTCTTTGTTGAGCCTCAAAGACATGTCAGCAACATTGCAGGGGCCGCAAGACACGACGCCTGCTGGGGTTGCGGGTTGTTCGAAAGAGACACCGCGGCCTCGGACACAAAGGGCTAAGAAGAAACATGTCGGTGGTTTTAGTCAGTAAAAGTCTGACACTCCCTTCCGATCCGCCCAGAGCAGGAGGAGTCATTTGATGATTTCCCACCCTACAAAATAAAAACTCTTGTCCTGTTGAACAGAATATGATTGTAACACGTAGTATGTACGAACACTATCCTACGATCGATAGCCGCTCAGGCAGACATCCCGTTAGCGTGGGCGGTAACTTCGCACCTGATCTATTCTATTTATTAAAAGCCTTAGTTATATTGTTACTAACTGACCTCTCTGTAGTCAGACAAAGAAATCAATCCATATAATATTTACAGAATTATAATCGTCAACGCTACACGCGCCACGATTAATCGTGGCATCTTTAGTGACTTATTTAAGTTAATTAGGTTAAGTGACCTAATTAACCTACCACAAAGGTACCATAAAGCTTAAGACTAGAATTCTAAACAACGTTGATAATAATAAAGTGGTACCTCATTCAAACATTACAGGAATATAAACATAGCAAGTTTTGTTCATGCACATTTCGAAGTCGAAATTCCCCTAAAAATATTGTCGGCTGCGTCATTTTTATTTTGACGGCTTGAGTGTCTTGATTAATTTCGGATGATGTCCCTTGTTTGGTCGGAAACCATCACATGACAATAATTAAGGTTCTTTTCAGCGCACATTTCGTATTCCACCACGGAGATATGTTCATAGTTGTGCATACTAAATGTACTGAAAGTGAAAAATAAAAACCTTTCTTATTTGGTATGGCGAAGGGCTCGGGCTGCAGTGTTTACGTGAACTCTGTAGTTAGGAATGAATTAATGTTCGACAATTATTTTCTTTAATAATAATTTAATCGATAAAGAAGTGGCGAGACGATTTGGACGCGCACCACGAGGGCCGGTTCGAGGTGGCTCAAGAAAAGAGCACTTGGAAGGAATTGGGGGAGGCCTTTGCCCTGCAGTGGGACAGTACAGGATATTAACAAAAAACAAACGATTACAGAAAAGAGAGCATTAATTACTCCTGTAAGAACAGGGAAGAATGGAAGTATAAAACGTGTTGCACCAATCCCGGGATAAAGGCAGGAAGACGATGATAATGAATCGATCGTTGATTAATTAAACACGAGCTGCCTTATTAATAAAATAGTTAAACCTGGTTTAACTTACGCTTGGTTTATCTCGCATGCCGTCTCACTTCAATAATATTCAAAAGAAAGTGATTATTAAGGCGGAATATGTATATGTGACCGTATTTTTGTTCCCGTTCTGATACGCGTGAAGTGTCAGTCATTATCAAAACAATTACCAATCATATTTATTACAAACCCTGGTTTTAAGTAACCCTATCACTTCGCGTTTGAGATATAAGCTCAGTAGGGAATATAAGTAAATATAAATAAAATACTATACTCTTAGATATGGAAAAAGTTAGCCAATTATGTTTTCCGTTTGAAAAAGAAGCCTGACAATCCTTCTGTTATAGTAGATCTATAGGAATAGAAGTCCCCGTATTGGTATATGACGTCAAATTCAAATATTCTGAATGGCTCTTTCCGCCAGTCGCGTATTGTTTTACCAAAACAAGCAATAGTTTCGTGAAGCTCGGACACTCCACATTTCAATACCTAGTAACTAACAAGCTAACTTCAGCTGTTCCGCCACGCCACCACTACGCAGCCGTGAGATGCACTCTTTTTTTTTTTTTTTTTGTTCATTTTATTTTTTATTATTTGTTGTGTGCACTTGTGGCATATTGTGCTAAATAAATATGTTTTCTTTCTTTCTTTCTTTCACTATTTTTGTAAAGCAAACAAATAACTGGCAGGTATAGGCTATGCTATACTATCATAGGTTATGGATTAACTTTTTCGTACAGTCTGCAAAATGTTAGACAGCTATAAAAAGATGTGGTTAAGTACAGCAATTTTATACAACTGCCAAATAGTCAAATCAAAACATTTGCCGAAAAGTGACAGTTGTGATTTGTACAGACGCACTATTTCGGAACCCGACTGCCATGGAAGGGCTGTTTTTCGCGCCTTGTTCGTTTGTAAATTCATTTATTACCTATAGTATCATCCAAACGGCAGGATGGATTTCGACAGTTAAAGTATCATTATATTCATCTCGTTTTTAAAAAAATGATGTTTTTGAGAAATTGTAATACCTACGTTACGATAATCGAGCAGGGTATAAAAATAAAATAGATGCAACTAGTGTTGACTTTTTCCTTATTAATACTAAAGTTAAATTTCATGCTAAACATGGGTACTGAGCAGTGGTGGCCCAGTGGTGGCGGCCCCGACTTACGAACAGTTGGTCGTGGGTTCGAACCAGGGTTGGAAAAAAAACAGTTTTTTTTACATTTTATAAAACAAACAGTTCAAAATGTTTTAAACAGTTGTTTTTTTTGTTTTTTTTTCCTAAGTTAGTTATCATCCATCTTTAATTGATTAAGCCGATAATTCACTTTTATACTATTTTAAAAACTGCATGACCAAAATTAATCTTAATTCAATACATGCGGTATGTTTCGACGTTCAATTTTAGTAGGGAAATCACCTAAACTTCTCTTAAAATAAGGGGAATACCCAAATCATATATTAAATATAATCACATTCACGAATTACGGAAGTTCTGGGAATTCCCCGGGGACTTTACCGATGGAGTGTATAAATAGAGCGGACTTTCTTTCTGATTTTTCATTTCACAATAACACAAAAACATTTGGATTTATTCATTCCGATGTACCTACGAAACAAACTTGGTAACGAGAAAACTGCAAAACTTGTCACAGTTTTTAAATACCTTAGGTGTTTGACACATAATAAAAAACGATGTTTTATTTGAAACTGTTTTAAACACTGTTTAAAACACATGTTTTAAACAACTTGTTTTAAACATGCCAACCCTGGTTCGAACCCAGGCAGGCGCATTACTTTGTGTAATTTATTTCATCACCACTGCTCTCAAAACGGTGAAGGAAAACATCGTGACTTCGTGAGGAAACCGGCATGTCTTAGAACCAAAAATTCGAAGATATGCGACATCTACCAATCCGCACTGGGCCCGCGTGGTGGATTATAGCCATTTTGCTCCATGATTATAGCCCATCACTCTCCTAGAGAGGAGGCCTGAGTCCCTGCAGTGGGAACAATAGGCTGATGATGATAGGTACTTTAGTTTAGCAACTGATACAAAAAAGGTATGTAGGTACTGTCTGCAAGTTAAACTAAAGCGGGCAAAGGGACAGACCAGGGTAAAGACTTTGTTAAGTTTTAGCTTCGAATTTTATTATATATTTTTTTTATTTAATTTTCCTGTCTCCAACTAACAGATCAATAAAATGTAGAAAACATATTATGTCCGTCTAAAACAGTGAAATGAACCTATAAGCAGCGAGAGCGTTGAGACCAAGATTTGATCTGCCGAAAGGAATATGAAACAGTCTAGTAAAGGGATATCTGTGAAGTTTTAAAGGAACAGAATGCGGTATACGCTCAACTAAATTGCTGCATGTTACACTTCAGTTAACAATTTTGTACAGAAAAATAAGATCGCGCGAACGGCGACGGTCTCGCAGCGTCGTTTTTTCTTTCTGCTACTAGATCGTTGAACATTCCAAGTAATACGATTCTAAGTCCTTTAAAGTAAAATCAACAATAGATCGTCAATAATCTATGCATTGTAGGTTAACATGGTTACGTTCTCATGAAGCGGTGTCATGATTCAAATTGTCAATCGATGCGATTCTACACGCATTGGCATTGCGATTAGTGCTATCAGTAAAGTACCTAAGTTATAGTTCTGTGTGTTGTGGTTACGGGCGGCGGATCGTCTTAGACATTCCTATATTCAGAATTCCCTATATACCCGCTTTTACAAACTCTGCGGCACCTCACAGTACACCGTGATGAAAAGTCTTTAGATAAAAAGTGTGTCAGAAGACGCACATCAAAGGGTTCCGAAGTCACGTTACCTACGTCACGTTACGTAAGAACTACCTAACTTCCATTGCAATTGAAAAACATTTTCTCCGATACACTACGTATGTGTGGGCAAACATGTTATTTAAGGGGACAACAGGAGCTAAACGCGAGTTTAATAATGCGTTAAAGTATATGATTCACTGCAGTAAGCACTCTAACACTCTGCTGCGGGTTGTTCGAAAGAGATACCGCAGCCACGACACAAAGGGCTAAAAAGGAACATGGGTGGTTTTTAGTCAGTAGAAGTCTTTCACTCCCCCGTCCGCTCTGCCTAGAGCGGGAGGGGTCATTTGATGATTTACCACCCCCAAAAAAAAAAGGTATTTAAACACTCAGTTTCGAATTGAAAATGAAAAATATTCTCCCACAACTTACATTATAGATCTAGGTATAACAATATTTCGTGTTATTCATTACACAACAAATTAACATTTTTTTTAACCTATACTTCCTTTTTAACCGACTTCCCAAAAAGGAGGAGGTTCTCAATTCGATCGGTATGTTTTTTTTTGTCTAATAGGCCATTTGTTTGTTTGTTGTTGTAAAGCCTATGGAAATATTTACTATACATACACACACTACACATTCGACTAAGAAACCCTTCTAGATTCTCTTATTATTACTTTCAATTCCTAACCTTTGAGGAGTAGTACCTTTCATCATCAGCTCATCAACATGAAGTGATGACTGCTAGATGCGAATACTTGTATAGCGTCAGAAAAACACGAAACACGTAATACGTGCCTATTAAATTTGAGGGTTACCCTCGATTTCTCTGGGATTCCATCACCAGGTCCTGGTTTCCACATCAAGGTACCACCCTTGAAATATTTCCTTCACAATAAAAAAGAAACATCAAAATTGGTTCATAAACGACGAAGTTATTCGCGAACACACATAAACGAAAAATGTTCATAAATGTAGAAAAATCTTCATAAAATGAAAAGTACTGGGCCAAACTATACTAAATTTTTATGGGACCAAATGACAACTATTCCGCATCAAACTAAAAAATAATCACGTAAATCGGATCATAAATCGCAGCGTAATCGGTGTACATACATAGAAAAAAAAAAGAATTGAGAACCTCCTCCTTTTTGGGAAGTCGGTTAAAAACGTGACCTTATAAGGGTTCCTTTTTACCTTTTGAGGTACTGAACCCTAAAAAGTTAAGAATGCGAAATGGCGAAATGTGGGTGCACTAATGGATGCACTTCTGCCTAACCCTTCGGGGTTTTTAGAAAATTATTAACATAATATAGCTATAGTAGACGTTAAAAAATCACATAATATAAAGAAGTTTTCTTTCTGATTTCACTAGAAAAGTCGACTTTTCAAATGATCCAAATCTATAGTTTACTACTTACATAGTCAACACGATACTTCCTGCAAAGACAGGCCAAGACTGCTTGTGTTTTCCTTACATCCTTAATTCCTTACATAGTATAGAACAAAGTCGCTATTTTTGTCTGTTTGTATTTTTGTATGTATGCTTAAATCTTTAAAACTACGCAACGGATTTTGATGCGGTTTTTTTTAATAGATAGAGTGATTCAAGAGGAAGGTTTTAGTATATAATTTGAACGACATCCACGCGGGTGAAGCCGCGGGCATCAGCTAGTTTTATATAAAATCAAAAGGATCCTATCATAATAATATATCCTAAAAGGTATAGTATAGATTTGTATTATGCTGGTAACCTTAGTTAATAGTCAATGTCAATTTGATGGACATCATTATATTATGTTGGATTTATATAAATGTTGTTATGATTTTAATGTGTTTTATTTTGTGCCAGACATTTCAACACTCACATCTCTGTGTGTAAAGCCATGAGATTATTATTTGGGTATTAAGAGTGCTTCTAGGTGAGGTTGAAACATTTCACCTTGTATATTATTGTAACAATAAACTTTACAGGCTAAAAAAGGTATCGTAAATAACCCATGTGACAAATATTATTAACAATATTATTAAGAATTATTAACATGGTGAAGGTCTATTGCAAGTTTTAAACTACATAAGTACGTACATTTCAATTGTTCGATTATATTCGTACAATTCAGACTTCGATTTGTATTGAAAACGAGCTAACAAACTGACTGAGGTTACAAAAATGGGAAACACAATCTACATATAAGTTTTTAAACTGACATGGTCACTAACATTGTTATTAATATTGAAAACGGGATATTTACAATCTACATAATATGTACATACATATTATTTCTTATTTATTCTATCTTCTATTATATAAAAATTAATCCCTGTTGCCCTTGGTAACGGAATCACGCGTGAACGGTTGGATTGATCTGGACTGTTTTCGCTAATTCCTTTGTGTTGTCAGAAGAATGTTTTATGAAAAAATAATGAGAAAGTTGCGTAGTTGAAAACATAACGACCTCGTAGGTAGTAAAAAAATGGATTGCAAGGCAACGTATGTTAGTTCCAGTTAGTTTAATAAAAGTTTAAGTTTAACACGATAGAGTAGGTTTTGTCGTGGTAAAGTTTTATTTTAAGTGGTAGAGTTTTTTTTAAATTTAATATTTTGATAAAGCAAAAAACACGTAACTATCCAATATTTGTCGATAATCTAACAGACGGACTATTTAGATTTTTTTGGTGAAGAAATACCCTTAACATCCCATTTTTTGTGACAGCTACATAATAATAGGTATACCTACCTAATATATTCATTTCTGATCTTATATGATATTTATGTTTCTTTGTTTGAATAACTTTATTTAGGCGACTGTATAACTATGGCATTACACTAACTTACGTGTTATTTACGTTAGTTACCTACATCGAAAATTTATAAACCACGAAAGTGTTCTAACAACCCCGACAGTTTTTGTTATGTTTATGGAGAATAAACTTTTACAGCTGAGCGTTGTAATTTCACATCATTAATTGAACAGTGCTTATTGGATTTCCTGTGAGGTATCATGATAAATCTTAGGTTCCCCTGTATGTGAGAGTCCTAATAGGTCTTTACCTATGAAATTGCCGTTTTGTTTGAAAAAATTTAAACGAATTTTTTTCATGTATTTTTTATTTGTATTAATCGAAGTAATCACCCATGCAATCAATGCATCTTTGCCAACGCAGTGGCAGTTTATTGATGCCCTTCTTAAAGAAATCAGCTGGTCGGGAGGCAACAAATTCTTCAAAGGCATTTTGTACTGCCTCTCGGGTATTGAATTTTTTTCCCGCCAAGAAGTTATCCAAATTCTGGAAAAAGTAGTAGTCTGTAGGCGCAAGGTCTGGTGAGTAGGGCGGATGACGGAGAGCTTCCAACCCCAGTTCTTGCAACTTGGAGACCGTCTGCTGTGCAGTATGAGGTCGCGCGTTGTCCTGCAGGAGCAGCGGAGACGAGCGATTGACCAATGCTGGTTGGAGATGTGCCAGCTTCTCCATCATTGTGTTCAGTTCTTCACAGTACACATCTGCAGTAATGCTCACCCCGTTTGGTAAGAAGCTGTGATGAATCACACCGGCGCTAGACCACCAAACAGTGACCATCACTTTTCTAGGGGTAAGTTTTCGTTTAGGGCATTGTTTAGGTGCTGAACCAGGATCCAACCAACTTGCTGAGCGCTTACGGTTATCGTACAGGATCCATTTTTCATCGCAGGTAACAATGCGGTTCAAAATTCCTTCATTTGTGTGTCTACGCGTACTTCGCGCTGGCGATCATTGAGTTCGTGGGGCACCCATTTGTCAAGCTTTTTTACCTTGCCAATTTGACGCAAATGGACCAATATTGTTTTGACGCTAACGTCGAAAGCTGCTGCTAATTCAGCCGTAGATTGTGTATCATCAGCTTCCACAATCGTTATTTTGATTTGAAATGGCCAGTACTGCAGAACGGCAATTTCATAGGTAAAGACCTAATATTAGGTTGGACTTAACAAGAAACTAGACAATTGCAATATGCTACACCAATGATTTGGACGGAAACAAACGATCATGGAAGTGATTGTTATATTTATTTGACTCAAAAAAAAGGTAATACAACCAAGTTCAAACTTCATTATTCAGTATCCAAACTTGTCTACTATTAATATCTTAAACGGGATATTTACCAAGGTTTTTTTTTTTTTTGTTTGATGATATTAATAGTGTCAGTGACCATGTCAGTTTAAAAACTTATATTGTCTACTATTACTACGAGTAACTTGAAGGGAAACCGAATGATCACGAAAAACTCGCCTGGCAATGTTTTGTAAATAGTGTCGAAAATTTTCTTGGAAACCATAAAGCGGAAAAATACAAAGACTTTATAAACTTTTAATGTCATATAGCATTCGGGTGTAATAAGTCCATAAAAATACATAATTATGCTGGACCCTCATTTGGATTTCTTTCTGGCAAAGAGGTTCCATCAGGACATTTCCTATAAGGAGAAGCGCTATCAAGGGAAATGGAGCCCAAGAATGCAAGCAGATTATTGTTGGGGACTCAGAAGCGACCTACCAAAAGGCAAATATTCACGAAAATTATAAGTATTTATTGTACATTTAAGCAATTAAATCTCAAAGTGTATATAGCTGATTTTTGTAATTTTTACGAAAATATTGTTAAAATGTAAATGGCACACGAAAATCTGACAATTTTTTTGTTTTCATTGATGCTTTATGGTTTCGTGGTCGTAGTACCTACCTACATGCATTCAAAATTTGATATAAGTTTTCATGTTAAAAAAAAAATTACCATTAATTTTATTTACCAGTGTTATCGACCCTGCAGTGCAAGTACGTAGCACTCGATTCGCTTCGATTCGATAAATCTGACAGTTATTCTCGATAAAATGAGCTTTTATCGAATCGAATCGATGTCGCAAGTACGTAAATAATATTTTGACGATCGGTAGATAACTCTAAAATTTAAACGATTTTATCGAAAATGCAAGTACGAAACGACATTTTGACAGTTTGACATTCCGCCCACGATAAATCTTGTCGACGCGTGTTACGTACTTCCAAATTCGATAACAAGCTCGATAAAACTGACAACGATAACGATCTCGATGTCTTATCGATGCAAAGTTCGTACTTGCACTGCAGGTCTATTATTAAAAATAATAGGTCAAAAGTGAAAATTAGTTATATCTATCAAAACGCGCGTTCACAAACGCACGCAGCACCTCTCTCTACCAACCCGAACTGGGCCCGCGTGGTGGATTATAGCCCATCCCTCCCCAAGAGAGGAGATCTGAGTCCCTGCACTGGGAACATTATAGGCTGATGATGATGATGACTTTGAATGCCACCATAAAAAAACTTTGTGACCAATCAGAGACCAGTATTTTTCCTTAAAACATATTGGCTCTTCGCAACTGACACATGCAGTTACATAAGCTAACAACCCATCCACGTTTCTCGCCTTGATGAGTGCCGTGATTGATCTAACTGGCTATCAAGGCTTGTGACCCAACGCACGGGGGCAGTGCATGTCACAAGAATAAAATGATACTGCACTTCACTAAGTGTGACGGTCAACTCGCAATGATTACCACTGATATGTTCAATAAGTATATAAAAAACTGATCTTCAACACTTTTATTGGCAACTGTGCTGTCAATTACTGTTAATCAATAAGAATAACTTTAATTCATATTGCTGTATTGTACTTATAAGAAAATGTTGTGTACCTGTCAACGGTACCTAAATAGGAGCCCTAACCTGTATACTTTTAATGGTGATTGTATATACAGTACTATTGACATACTCACATACCTATTTTAATTTATTTATATGTACCGATTGGAATGAAATTGTCTTCCTCTGCCTGTAACATGTTTTAAAAATATAAATATGAGAATGTTTATTTTTACCCAAAAAAACATATTAGGTTGGGGAAAAAGTCTTTTCGCATTATAGTATGTATGAACTTGTAATAAAATCTCTTTGACTATACTATTTGTATCTGGCTGGTTTTGGTATCATTAACCGCCTTATTCATAAAAATAGTTAAGAGTTGTTTAACTTAAGCTTGGTTTATCTCGCATGCCGTCACTTTCATTTGAATACGAGGGTGGGTCAATAAGTCCGTGACTTTTTGAATGAAACACAGGTTTTCGGATACTTTCTATTTTTATTTTTCAACGTACTCTCCTTTGAGCTCTATACACTTTGTCCAACGTTTCTCTAATTTTTTTATCCCTTCCAAAAAATAAGATTTGTCGAAGTCATCAAAGTGGGTATTTGTTTGTGAGATGATTTCATCATTGGAGTCAAATCTCATTCCACCAAGCCATTTCTTCAAGTTTGGGAACAGGAAATAGTCAGTCGGGGTTAAATCCGGAGAATAGGGCGGATGAGGGAGCAATTCGTAGCCTAATTCATGATTTTTTGAAATGGAAACTGCACATGTGTGCACCCTTGCATTGTCCTGGTGGAAAAGAACCGCGGCACCCATCTTGCGGAAAGCTTTTTCATACCCAAGTGATCATTTAAAATTGTAACCACTGAGCCATGTGAGATGCTTATGGCTTCCACAATCTCTCTCACTTTCAATCTCCGATCGGCCAACACCAAATCGTGATTTGGTGTTGGCCGATCGGCATGCGAGATAAACCAAGCTTAAGTTAAACAACTCTTAACTATTTTTATGAATAAGGCGGTAAATGTTTAAATTTTAATGAACATAATTCCAAATTCAAATTAGGAAAATGTGTGATTTTCATTTGTTTTTCGTACCGTCAAGATGAGTGAATCTAACGAAGAAATTAGATAGGTCTACATTTTAAAATTTTACTACAAAAAAGGTAAAAATGCAACGCAAGCCGCGTTAATAATTTGCGATGTTTATGGACCTAGTGCAGTGTCTGTGAGAGTAGCACAGGTTTAAGCGTTTCCAATCCGGAAATTTTGATGTCAAAGATGCACGTCGCTCTGGTCGCCCTATTACGGATAAAATGGAAGCTATTTTTGAAAAAGTGGAGCAAGATCGGTATATCAGTAGTTACAACTTAGCTGAAGAACTGGGAATTGACTACATAACAGTTTTGGCGCATTTGAAAAAAAATTGGGTACACAAAAAAGCTCGATATTTGGGTACCCCACGACCTCACTGAAAGAAACCTAATGAACCGTGTACTCATTTGTGATTCTTTATTACGACGTAATGAAACCGATCCATTTTTGAAGAAGCTGATAACTGCCCCCGTAGCATGGCGATTCTATCTCTATTCTACCAAGAATAGACAAAGATTTTTCCATACAATTTGACATGAAACCTTGCTACATTCTGTCATTTTGTCGATTCTTCCGTCGACAAAACCTGTTTCTTCGGTGGTCATGCTAAGCCGGCTGGTGATGAAAAGTGGATCACGTACGACAAGAACGTGCGAAAAATGTCGTGGTCAAAGGCCGGTCAGGCTTCACAGACTGTGGCGAAACACGGGTTAACTCGCAAGAAGGTGATGCTGTGTGTGTGGTGGGATTGAAGGGCATTATTCAATATTCATTATGAGCTGTTACCACCAGGCAGGACCATCAATTCTGAACTCTACTGCGGACAACTGATGAGATTAAAGCAAGAAGTTGAGAGAAAGCGGTCGGAATTAATCAACAGAAGGGGTGTGGTTTTTCATCATGATAACGCTAGACCTCACACATCTTTAGCCACTCATCAAAAATTAAGTAGTTTGGCTGGGAGGTGTTATTGCATCCGCCGTATAGTCCTGACCTTGCACCTTCAGATTTCCACCTGTTTCCGTCTCTTCAGAATTCTTTAGGCAATGTCAGGTTAACATCACGAAAGGACTGCCAAAACCACTTGTCGCGGTATTTTGATCAGAAGTCCCAAAATTTCTTAGCAATGGGATCATGTCCCTACCTACAAGATGGCAAGAAGTTATCGAACAAAATGGTACCTAGGTAGGTAGGTACACTTTAGTCAAATGTAAATAAACGATATTAAAAAATGTTTTGAATTTTCTTATTAATGCGAAGAAACGTTTTCCCCAACCTATTATATAATATTTCACAACTCTTTTAGTAAGTTTTGAAAAGTTACAACAACCCCCGTGTAGGCAACCATATAAATGCAGTTATGAGTTTCAAAACAAAAAGAAAGAGAATCCTTAAAAATCTTGCTGAATTCTATGAAAAATAAATTGTTAGCGGGTCCCCTACGTTTCTTCGAAACACTATTCTTAGCATGTATACGTACTGTTATGCTTATGTATAATTTATTATGTTAAATACTTCTAGCACAGAAAAACTCGATGTCTTTCAGTGCTAGTGTAATAGGGAGTATCATTTATTGCAAACAAAATGCTTCTTCATTGTCTTTATATGATATTGAATTATGTAAAAATGATGGTATGCTTGTATCGCGGTCTAAGTTTTCACTTTTACTTACTGTTTGTATTGTATGGGTATATAAGTGTTTACTTATATTGGTACAATACTACTGTCAAACTTCATTTCTTTAAATGTAAAGTATTCAATCTTACATGATTTTTTCATTGATTAATTTTACAAATTGTTAAAATTGATTTAGATTTTCATTCACACGTTGATGACATGATGATGTACGTATCTGTCATAATAAGATGATAGAAACTTGATTGTGTTCTACTTTGGTTACTGCTAAAGTCATTCAGTGAACTGATTAGTGTTGAAAGTGGCTGAAGACTAAACAACAAACTAAAGCATTAACAAGGAAACAACAGTAAACTCATTTTTTATTTCAGGGAATTAAAAGGAATTCTGCAGTATAAGCGAAAATGAGAGCAAAACAACAAGCTCAGTACCTAGTGGGAAATCACTGTTTTTGTTGACCTGTCCAGACTATGTCCAGAATTTAAAAAAGGATGTGCTTGTTCTTTGTTCCTACAGATATTAAGACTATGTAGGTCATATATTTGGCCAACCATTGCTGTGCATTTATACTAAGATTGATTCTTTTGTCAGACTCACAAAGAAATCATGTTAATCATAGCTGGAATATTCCCTGTGTTGGCTCACCAGCGCCATCTAGTGACCATAACCTGAATCAATTCTAAGTGTACACTGGAACTGTGTCATTTGTCAGATTTCGTATTATCTGGAGATTTGGCAGTGTTTAGCAAAATATTATTCCACCTCCTCAGAGGAAATACTCCTCAATACATGAGGAGAATGTATTACATGTATGATTGCATGAAATGAATCCAAGTCAATTAATTTATATTATGTGTCTTGGTATTGATTATCTCAATTAGATTCAAGGTATTTTCTAAGAGTCATTTTATTTTTGTTAATTTTAATGTGTAAAAATCAATAAGTATGTAATTCAGTTTCACATACTCTGAAGATCCCAATGTGGTCCCAAGGATTTTTACACAAAACTATGTCCTACTGGCCTTGTTAAACGAAAACACAAATTCTTTTTCAGTTTAGCCCCAAATCGATAAGACGTGTTTCGCAGATACATAATAATTTTATCGATTAAAAAAATCTAAAATATGTAGAGCCCAACTGCAGACGAGTCTTATTCAATCCAATTCATGTTTATTTCCTAACCGATGCAAGAGAAAATGTACTAAATATTGGGCACACAAGCAAAAAAAGCCTCTATAGCTACTAACATTATGTAGTTGGTACCATGCACGTAGCAGTAAAATATGGAGGATGCATATTCGATACCGTCGAAAATCACGTCCAAAACGAAATGAGTCGCTGTGATAAAGAAGGAATAGTTTTATTATGCTGTTTACCAACGAATCACGATGATTTTTATTGATAAAAAATGCTTTAGGACAAGAAATGCTGTCAATTGCCACACGATAGTACCGCCCTATCCAGTGATGTTGATGTAGCATAATTTGGACTTACCTCGCCCGAAAATAGCATGTTCCACGAAGAAAATTATAAAAGATGAAGAGAGATAAAAACTAAACCGAAATTTTTCACTGATTGTGTAGGATTTAGTTAAGTTTCACAATTTTTTCCACAAAACAATAACACTACGTGCAATCACTATCGAACCACCACACTGAAGTTGTTGACTTCGTATCAAAATAGCCAACCTAAGAGACAAAATTAATCAATTTTTTTGGGCAAACTTCGTACTTGTGCTAAGCCAAATCTCTAAAACCAACCACAGCATTGCTAGAAAAAAAAGTAAAAAAAGCCTTTTTTAGCAGAATTTTTTATACCTGAATTTTGTTATGCATAACAGTGGATGGCAGAAACTTCATTTCGCAGAAAATCATTTGGCATACACTCATTTACCATAAATTCAAAACGCATAATTTTGTAAGCCAGAATCATCTTTGAGCACAAACTTCATTTCCAGAACCATCATTTCTCCGAAAATTCATAATCAGAATCGTCTTTTGGCACGCATTTCATTTCATATTTAATAAACGTGTAACATGCAATAATAATTATTATTATTAATTATTATTAACAGCTCACCCCGGCAAAAATTTCTAGCTGAGAACAATTAATGTTGGTATGTACATACGTCAAAAAAAAAAAAAAATATATATATTATTAATAATAATAATGACGTCACTCATACATGCAACGCATGTACTCCATGACGCGCGCTCGCTTCGCTCGCATATTAAATAACACTAATATCTTCTGTCCCCGAAGTGCCGGGCCTCCGCCGGCCTCCTTCGTCGGCCTACGGCCCGGTGCCCATGCCGCCCATATAGGATACTTTCGCGAGACGGTCGTTAAACCTTACAAAAATCTACCAAATAAAATTCTGCCATCTTAGAAGTATGCCATTGAAAATTCGGCTTTAGAAACATTCTGCGAAATGAGTATTCTATTAAATAATTGTTCTGCCCTGTATTCATTCGTTCAAAGAAGAATATATGCCAAGTGTGGTATGCCAAATAAATTTCGGAGCATTAAGTTTCTGCCAGATATAATATGGTACCCATGTCTTATTGTATTTTTTTTTAAATTGACTAATCCTTAATTAATCCTTCCGAGAAATTGAGACAACCTACACAAACATTACTAAATCAATACCGTTTGTTATAATTTTTTCTTAGTAGTTTAAGTTAGACCGATTCTTTCTGACAGCATAAAATCGAATTGACCGGCTTGAAAACATTCACCATGGAAATATTAATTACTAGAACGGATGAACTGTCAAATCATCATTGACAATTGTTATGTCATTTCGTTCGCTATCGTGAAAACTGTAGATTCAGATGTTCTGCTAGAAAGACCATCAAAAAATATTCAATAATAATTTTATTGTATTGAAACTGCGATTGAGACTAAATGTATTGTGTAAAATAAATATAATAGATATAGAACAGTGGGACTGTTTCATCTATAATAATGAATTCAATAAATGTGTTTAAAAAATCATTTTTGATGGCTCTCATTTTAAGTGCTATGGTTTTTGTTTTCTTCTGGGCGAACTTGGGAATTGTAAGGTAATGTATTGTTTTAATATTTGAAGAAAATTACACCAACCACACTATACACAACAAAATAAATTAATTATAACAAACTTGCGGTTCCTTTTTCTTTTTAAAATGATTAAATAAATTAATTTAACGAACTTGCGGTTCCTTTTTACAATACCCCATGGCTAAATGAATCAAAAGGGACTTATCATCATTTTCATACTAAGACAACATTATTTTTTTGTAGCTATCTAAGCATGTTGTCTAATAGGCATAATAACAATGTTATTTATCGATAAAAAATATTATGTTCGCAACTATAATATTATCATTGAAATAAAAAAAAAAATAATAACCTCGTGAGAGCGGAGAATGATAAGCAATTCAAGTATCTAGATCTGGCTCGCGAGGTTGTCGACATGTGGCACGTGAATACAGCAGTCATTGTCATTCAATGGGTTAATAGCCAAGAGCCTCGACGAACATCTAAGGAGGCTCTCGCTTGGTAGCTGGATCAAGGGCTTGATTCAGAAGGCAGTACTTCTAGACACGGCGCGCATTGTCAGGAGGTTCCTCTCTCAAGAGCCCTGACCACCGGTAGCTCAGACCCTGTTCCTAATGCCGGTGGGCTACTATTTTTTATATTTTTAAATATTTTTTTATATTATGCTTTTTTGTAATAAATATTTAAAAATGTATTTAATATGTTAAATAATGAATAAAGGAAATAATAATAATATTCCACAACTATCACACAATGCCATCTAGTCCCAAGCTAAGCAGAGCTTGTGTTATGGGTACTAGACAACTGATAAACATACTTATATATTAAATAACATTTCACTTGACTTGGTATCTGCAACATTCTGAAATAAATCAAGTCCATACATGTTTAATAATCGCAATGAGCAGACATTGTCACAAGTGTCCTAAACTATAAATCAGACTATATCACTCAAGACATTGTATACCATGGCATAGTTTCATGTGAGGCTGCCAGTTTCACATATCTCTATGTATGTCAATGATGCACATTCTGTCTGACCAGTATGATGCTCACTAGACTTTTGACTCCACATTTGTGTTCCACACATACCTCAAAGAGATGTCAGCAACATGGAAGGGGTCTGCAAGGGCAGGGCAACGCCTGTCAGGGCTATGAGACTGTTTGAAAGAGATACTGCGTCCCCGGAACACAAAGGGCTAAGAATTAACATGAACGGGTTTTAGTCAGTAGAAGTACAAAACTCTCTTCCACTCTGCTCAGAGAGGGAAGGGTTATTTGATGATTTCCTGTCCTAAAAAAGAACTGTCCCAAACAATAAATCAGAATATACCACTCATAACATATGGCTAAATGAATCAAAAGGGACTTATCATCATTTTCATACTAAGACAACATTATTTTTTTGTAGCTATCTAAGCATGTATGTTTAATAGGCATAATAACAATGTTAATTATCGATAAAAAATATTATGTTCGCAACTATAATATTAACATTGAAATAACATTTCACTTGACTTGGTATCTGCAACATTCTGAAATAAATCAAGTCCATACATGTTTAATAATCGCAATGAGCAGACATTGTCACAAGTGTCCTAAACTATAAATCAGACTATATCACTCAAGACATTGTATACCATGGCATAGTCCTATTTATTGTGAGGTTGACAGATTCTTTTTCCTCTTGGGTCTATAATGACAAACTCCTGAGTTCACTGACAGTCAACCATTTTTCACCTTTCTGTCTGTGATCTTCGGGTCAGTGTTTAGGTTAAGCCTTGGTTGCCTAGGTTGGACTCTGAATAGGTGACCACCCATGACATACCGAGTTTCCTCAACTGGTGTGTCTTGAAAACCATATTAAGTTAAAAGATGTCTTACAACAATTAAACATACTTTAGTAATTTAATCAGTATCAGTTGGCATTCTGTAGTTTCACCTATCCATATAGGCAAATGGTGTGAGTTTATGTATGTCCATGTGTGAGCCGAGAATCCTTCTTGATCTTTCATAAATTACTTGACATAGTACAAGATTGCAGTGTGTTACTGTGCAGCTGAGTTGATAATTCATCTGATTTATCAGTGATAAATTGAGATAAATACTGGAATTTTTTTGTGAGATTACTGTTACTCTTGATAAGCACTTTATTTTTGATACAATTGAGCTTATGTAATACTGAGCCAAGTCATATTACTATACATTATTTAGGATAAATGAGTTATAGAGATGTGAGCATAGTGGACGGGGCCCGTTATGCGCAGTGCCTGCCAGTTGCGAAAGAGGCAGTAAGAGTCTGACGCCAATCTTCTTCGCCCAAAGTGGGAGGAGTCATTTGATGATTATCAATCCTTTAAAAAAGGGAGTTAAAGTGAGAACTCTACTTTTATCACACATTACAATTTACATGCAATTAACAGATTAAACTATCACCGCAGGTACAATAATGATAAATAAATAAATTATTAATTACCACAAAGGTTAAGTACATTACACTGTATACAGATTAAAGTTCTTTGTTCAGCATTGACTAAATAAATAAGCACTTATAGTTAGTTATAGTTATAGTCTACATAGTTTCCCTGTCCCCTTAACTATGGCAAATGTTCCAGTGAGTGTGTCAAGTGAATGAATTTTCTATCCGGTGGTACTTTCACAATGTGAGAGTGAAAAAATGAAGATTGAATGATGAAAGTCCAAGTACCTATTTATTGAGTGAAGGAAGTGTTAGGGGTGTTTGCTTGTTGTGAGTGGAGTGAATGAAGTGAGTGTATGTCATGTCTGTTGTGATTGTGGAATCGCCTCTATCCCCAGGGGGTCGGTACAACAACCCAAAACGTTTTGAGTACTTATAATGCAAACTGTAGTCTAATACTTTGATATTCAACAGATATATTTTGAAGCACAGCCCACTTATTTTTATTCTAAGCGTGTCGATGACAATCCTAATTGAGTCTGCCGAAAATAGATAGATAGATAGAATACTCTTTATTATGTACACCAAATTACAAAAAAAAAAAAACAATAGTAAAACATTTTACAAGGGGTGACACAATGGGCGGTCTTATCGCTTAAAGCGATCTTTTAAAGACAACCTGAAAATATGGCGACGAGTTTGGCACTAAAAGTTGTTAGAATTGTGATGGTGCGACTTTCAATCTTATGACAAAGCCTTATGGCAGAAACTTTCCATCGAGCCTACTAAAATTTCTACTCTAGAATCCAAATTTGTTGTGAGCATTTTTGCAAATGTGTCGCAAAATATTCTACTCGCGCGATTCCTGGTCTATTAAAATTATTCTGACATCCAAATGTTACTGTGATGTGCTTCAAAATAGATCTTTGACTAGCAGAATATTATACTATATTAATAATTGATTTATCAATTAGTAGTTAGTGTGCATTACAATTATTATTATGCAAGTAGTTTTAGGTGGTTACCAAATATGGGTTACCTCAAACTAGATGAATTACATAATATTACAAAAATAAAGCCATTACTAAACATTGATTAGTACAACCATTATTTAGCTTTGCAAACCTTTTAAATAATTTTATGAAAACTCTTCAATTAAAGTTTTCAGTATTGGAACTTGGTTTCTATCAGGTATTTTTTTAATGTACCTATATAGGATGTATTAATTCCTTTAATACTAATAATAATTATATTTGCATCAGGAACAGGGACCTAACTTTTTTCCTATAGGAATAAAACTGCCTTGTGTGATGTGTTAAACAATTTGTTACAATAGGACCATTAAAAACCACTTTGGAACGTAATTTTTACAACTTACAGGAATTCAAAGGATAGGAATTCTAATTATTTCTGTATTATGTGTCTGTCCTAAACTAAGGTTTAATTTTGCATTTGATTTTGACATCTTTTATTTTTATTTTTCATGTTCTTTGGTTAAAAGATTCAATCCTGCGGTAGCAGCGGAACCTGAAAAGATAAGGTAAAAGAAAATAAATTATACTTAACGGTTGTTTGAATCATATTAAAATCACGTTTACCTTCGATTAGCGTAGTACATTCCGCGGCACGTAACTAGAACCTGCGCAGTTATTGAATTTTAAGCCTGATTTGAATTAAAGAAAACTCAATATTAAAAAAAAGCACCCAAATCGTTTCACTCGTTTAGGAGCTACGGTGCTATAGACAGCCGCACACACATAACGGTTAAACTTAACACCCCTCTTTTGGCGTCTGGTGTACTAAATGCTCAGTAAAAAAGCGTATATTTACAAAAACAATACGTAGGTTATTATTTATTAAATTTTACAATAAGTATAATAATTATTATATGTCGATATTATATTGTACGAATATATCACATCATTGTATTGTTGTTGGGTCTGGTTACGTGGCGTGCAATTAATAATACCTGAATGTACGTCATTTAGTTCAAAGTAATTACTCTGTAAAGTGATTTGCTCAGAAACCACGTAATATCATCGAAGCGCTGTTGAAGCGCTGCTGAAGCGCTGGATTATGTGATTAATGAACTTTTAATCGAATTGAGCCCCATGCACTAACACCCATCTCATCAGCAAATAGGTATTAACACCCTGTTCGAACATAGTCATCTTTATGAAGTATACAGTGTGTAAATTAACCCTTCACACAGCCATCAAGCGAGCATTCTGCATATCAAACTAAGTACCCGCACGCAAAATTTTTTTTTTTGAGTGCATGACACACTCAATCTGCAGGGCACATCCAAGTCAAGAATAGACGTAGTTTTCCAGTAAATGATGGCTTTCCAGTACATAGCACTCACACAATATGGGCTATGCGACTGTATAATACTAAAGAGATTGAATTTGTACAATGCAAAGATAGTTCAAGTACAATCTTCAGCAGCTCCAATTAACAATACTATTTAGTGCTACCAATTTTCATTAAATTTAGTATGCAGGGGTCTGGTTTCGGGGGCGATTAATCGGATCATTCCCACTAGTTCTACTGCACAGTCCTACGATAGAACTTGTGGGATTTTTTTCCCCCTCTAGTTCTACGATACAAGGTGGTACGAAATCGTAGAATTAATGGGTACGAAAAATCAATGAATTTTTTCGTTCCCACTAGTTCTACCATAAAGGGTGTTGCAAAATCGTAAAACCATCGGGACTCAAGTTTCTCATTCGTTCTATAACACAGTTTAGGGTATAACTACGGCACAAACTACCAGGGCCCCGAGTCTGCTATTCAATAGTACCTTATGCCTGTCGACATAAGGTACTTTTTGGCTTGTCGTAAATCAACCATTATGAGATCAATGATCGACCATTCTGACACTATTGAATAGCAGACTTGGGGCCCAGGAGAATAGACGTAGGCAGGAGGCTTTTTGTGTTTCCCGTTGCTGGGCAAAAGTTCAACTTTAACTAAATTTAAAATGTGTTGGGTCGCCTTTTTCCTTTCCGCTGTCGAGTCTGGAATTGTGGGTCGGTAGGTCGACACAGTTCCAAGTTTAGTATAACCTGCCGGCTGCCGCGTACTGTATGTCCGTACCACTGTGCACTGTTATGTAGGTATGCCTTCAACAGGTAGCACAGAGTCTTCATCGATTAGATATGCAGAAGGTCGCGTTCGACGCGTTGCGCTGTTATGCATCATATTATGTTGTCTGTGATATTAATAAAAATTCTGTGAAGTTTCCTCGAAATTGAATAGTGAATTTACGTCTAAATTAAATGCTTATGATGACTTAGTTAACGTTTTTGTTTATATAGGAATTAATACTATGTCAGTAAAAGCTGCTAAGATAGGCGTATGCTGTCGCGGACTTACCATGAGAAAAGTTAAAACACATTATTTCTTGTGTAGTGTAGGCCGCAGCAGCTCTTAAAATGCGACTTTTTCCGACTTGGATAACAATTATCATCGACTCGACCTAAATCATTAACATTTGACAAAAATTAAAAAAAAGCCCGGTCCGATCCGTGAGGTAAGCATCGAGATTAGATTCTAATAATAGGATCCTTTTTGGATAACAACAGACGATCCGGTACCTTTCAAATGGTGTTTTTTTTTGGTTTGGTTTTATTATTTATTTTCAAATATGTAGGGGAGTGCGAAGATTACTTTCCTCATACATACTCCCACAATTAGCACCGACTCTTCATTTAAAATTAAGAGGTAAATCTCAGACATGTGGCTATTCTTGAAATGGTCCAGAGATCTGATAAGCAACCTGGTTCATTGGCTTGCACTTCGATCGAACGCTTTTACACGAACCCTAAAAACACTACATATGAGTTTGAGCTCGTGGCCAGTCGTAGCTGGATAATAACAACCGGTCATTGGAAACACTACATATGAGTTTGAGCTCGTGGCCAGTCGTAGCTAGATAATAACAACCGGTCATTGGAAACACTACATATGAGTTTGAGCTCGTGGCCAGTCGTAGCTAGATAATAACAACCGGTCATTGGAAACACTACATATGAGTTTGAGCTCGTGGCCAGTCGTAGACTCGTAGCTGGATAAAAACTAAATGTGGCACTCGGAGACTGCCGCGGTAAAGCTATTGCATAGCATTTTTTATCAACTTATGCAAATAATTAATTATTTAATTTTACAACCTCAGTTGACAACCTTGTTATTTTTATTCAACGTGGTTGAAAATTTTCGTTACGGAATTTCTGGATTCGCTCTCCACGCTCAAGGCCCGCGATAGAAGCTATGCAATAGCTTAATAACAACCGGTCATATATTGGAAACACTACATATGAGTTTGAGCTCGTGGCCAGTCGTGGCTGGATAATAACAACCGGTGTAGATGGGTGACCAACTAACCACCCATTACCAACATACCGAGTTTCCTCCCTACCTCGGAAAGCACGTTAGGCCATTGGTGCCAGCTGTCATTTGATCTTTGACAGTCGTTATATGTAGTGGCCCGAAAGTTGACAACCAGTCTTACCAAGGAGTTCCATATTATCCAGTACCAACTGAGTTATGGAGGTCAGATAGGCAGCAACTCCACGAAAAATACTGGTACTCTGCATCCGGTTAGACTGAAAACCGACCTCAGCGTAGTTGTGATTAAGCTCCAATTTCCCATTGATATTTTTTATTCTTTTTACCCGACTACGGCGAAGCCAAAAGGAAGGGTAATGATTTTGGCAGTCTATGTATGTATGTATGTATGTAGGTATGTATGTATGTATGTATGTTCCACCGTAGCGCCTAAAATACTGAACGGATTTTAATAAATGAGGTGTCAATAGATTCGTAAGAATAGCCCGGGTGACATAGGCTATATACATTTTATAAATTCTTTTTATGACGGAATTTAAATGTCAAAAACTTACCTCAAAAATATTAAATTGAGATAATCGTATCATGTTTATTCGTAGTCGGGTTTTAGATTTTTAAACTTGTTCATGATCTGTGAGTTGATGTCTCAGGGTTGATTAGTTCAATAGTGACACATTAACTGACTTTCTTTTTTATCTGGTTTAAAAGATCCAGTGTTGTGGCAATTACATCTGGAAATCTATCAGAAGAAAACCTTCGGGAAGAGAATCCTCTTTCGGTACTGTATGTATCGCCTGAATGTATACGTATTTAACTTTTAGTATAGGTATTAAAATAGGTATCATCGTAATAATAGTAGAAAGACATATACTTATCTCCGGTGCTTATAGCATCGAAGAGCTTCGAATATTTGACTAATTCGATTGTTGAATGTAGTTCCTTACCTTAATTAATTATATATTTTATGTAATTTTTAGACAATTTAGTTGAACACGTTAAACTAATCTAACAAGTAAATTATAGTATACTTACTATTATAATTGTGTAGTAGTAGGTACTTGAGTACCTTAAAATCAGTATCGTAATAAAAACGTGAGCTCAGAGCAGATGTAAATTAATCAGCATTTACTATGCAAAGTTAAAAATCGAATTACATCAAAAAATTAAAGATGTGAGTTGGTAATTTAAGCACGTGTACTATTGTGTTTCTATTTAATTGGTAGAGATATATCATCTAGGCACAAAATACTTTCTCAAGTCTTTGGGAAAAGCTAATTTAATGCATATTTAAATGGTAGAGCGGTAAAAGTAGGTTTGAATCATTTTATTATTGTGTAGCTTTTAAGTTTTAACCAAATGCAACTTTGTTGAACTATTCAGTTAAGAAACTTCTTTCGTCTAGATTCTAGAACTAGAATAGATATAGATGGTTGTCATGTTTTCATAGATAATGAAAACATGACAACCATCGCGTGCATTGGCACACGAAGGTTTGAATGCGACAAAATAGGATTCGATAATAATTTAAAAAGAAACAACCAAACTATCACTATCATCACTACATAACACTATCACGACATAGTATAGAACAAAGTTGCTTCCCTCTGTCTGTCCCTATGTATGCTTAGATCTTGATCAATGACATCTATACTTTTTATTTACCTATGTACTACAAATAAAAATATTTGAATTTGAATCTTTATAACTTCGCAACGGATTTTGATGCGGGTTTTTTTAATAGATAGAAAGATTCTAGAGGGAGGTTTTAATATCGCTTTTCCACCCGTGCGAAGCCGGGAAGGGTCACTAGTATTTAATAAAACCACATCATTGCATAAAAGGAAGTACTCGACATACATAAAACACGTGTTCTGTCAAAATCAAAGAATGAGATGATAATAATCAAATGTTTTTGCTTGATTTGATTGCAAATTTTTAGCACACGTGCTACCGAACTTTTGGAAGGTAGTGTATGAGTTCGACACCCGCACAAGGATTATATTTCCATTAGTTTTTTAACTTTTATAATTTTTTTATTTTTCATGTTCTGTGAAAATATCCATGGGCTATATTTATGGTTAAAACCATGCAGTCCTGTGACAGTAAGTGAACACACTGAAGAAACAAGGTAAAAATAAACTGGATACAGTTTATTTGATTCATATTAAATTCACCAATAGATTGAGTCAGAATTTACTTTATTTAGTAAAAAGTAAATTATTATATTATAAATTATAGGTTAGTAACAATACTACATCACTCAAGTCATTAATAGTGATATTATTTGTAGATGCATCTTTATTTATCTTGAACCTTTAGCATAGTCTTTAGTCGAGGTTACCCATATTCTTATTTAGATTTCTTGGTAAGTCAGTGTTTCATATCATTATTTTGTATAACCCTTTGGAATTTTCGATATGTAATGCAATGTACTTGTGAATGAAGGTAGTAGTAGTCAGTATCCCGAAAGTCTGACAACCAGTCTTACCAAGGGCTATCATATTACCCAACTCTAACTGGGCTGCGGAGGTCCAGTTGCATTCGGTTAGACTGGAAACCGACCCAATTTAAACCTAGTTTTTTTTTTTTAATAAGTAATAATAATTGTTTATTGATCAAGAAGGTACAGATACAGATGGTACGAAAAAGAACTTAAACTAGTAACAGCAAGATAGTTTTACAAGTTTATGAACTATATTACTTATATGATAGAACAAATTTATGAAGTACTTACATGTAGTGTGTGTAGTTGGAAAAAGACTAGGCAGTTAATGAAGTACTTGTGAATAAATAAAGTACCAGCCTAGATAAATAAAATTGTCTCCTAAGGTAGTCCTTAGGTACTGACTGGTAGAGTATGCCTAAGGTATTATGTCTGCCTTTGTACACACGCTGACACATCATTTTTGTTCTGTGCAAATAGTTTTAAATAATTAAATATTTTCTTACTAACAAAATTAAATAATATCACTGTTCTATATCAGTATTTAGCTGTATTGTAATGCTAAGCGGTGTGATAAATATTGTGAGATTTTTTCTCACTGTTTTCGGTTCCGTACGAATATGGTAATACTGGTGCAACATCGTTGATCCGCTCATTTGGAAATAAGCGACTTTAACAGATATGTCAGAGCTGCTTACTTCAGGAATTTCACTCTTGACGCATTATTATTATCTACATAAACTCCAAGGCGGAACTTTTGATTCTCGGTGACAGACCACGTCAGAGTCTGAGCACCGTAGGTTAGGACGGGCAGAATGCACATGTCGATGAGTTTGCGCTTCAGGGAAACCGGAAGATCTCCCTACATTAGCGTCTTCATGGACCAGTAGCTTTTCCAGACGTTTTTGACTCTGCGATCGATTTCTCTTTCTTGCCTGTTTTCGAAAGATACTAACTGTCCCAAGTAGATATACTCATCGACATAATGTATTTCCTGCCCATCTACCTCTACCCTGCGCTTAGTGCTGTTGGTCATCACCTTGGTTTTTGACCGATTCATAGTTAGTCCCACCCTAGAGCCGTAGAGTATGCCAAAGGGCAATGGAACGTAGCATTTTGGGTGTCAAAAGACAAGACCGAATTCGAAACACCACGCTGCGTTGCAAAACGGGCATAGAGGAGTTTCTCAATAGCAGCCACGGAATCTGGATTTATGGCCGGATGATGGCAATAGACTCGCCCCCTATTACATGGGACTTCTGGCGAAATGTGTTTGTACTATTAGGTACAGACAGGTACACCTCTGCCTATCCCATCAGAGATTACAGGCGTGATGTTATGTAACCAATAGCACTAGTCCACTGACCTACGTAGGTACATATCAAAATGGGTCACGTAATCATTTTTTTTTTCTTTATTTAAAGGGCTTTATCGCTGAGCGATAATGTCACCCTGTAAAATTAACAATAACACTATAACTAACAAAAATTATTTCAAAACAAAAGCTGCTAACTTATATAAAATCCGAGCTTGTTCCGATAAAGGACAAGCCAGGATTGCGTTACATACTCCCACATCATATAATTTGGTAATTCCAAGTAAACTATATCTCATAGCCTCATTCCGTACACACTCCATCAAAACATGTTGCACATCTTGTACTATTCCACAATCTTCACAGTAGGGAGAAGTAACCTTTTTCATAAGAAAGCCAAACTTATTCGATGGAATATGACCGGAACGAAGTCTATAACACTCCTACTAGACAAATGATCAATCCAACTATTCACTGAAAGTTGCGGCTGGATGGTTTTGTACCATATTCCCTTTTCAGTCGATCTCTGGTCAAAGTGTTCACTCCACACATCTATACCTTGCTGCTTAATAAATGTGATGTAATCTGTGAACAGGGGTGAGACATTTATTGGAATTCCGTCTGTCACGGCTTGGTTCGCCAAAATATCTGCTCTTTCATTATCCTCAATCAGTATGTGAGACGGAATCCACTGTAAAATCACATCAATTGACTTACAGGCCAACTTATGTATAGACTCCAGTATCGTGTAGGCTATCGGTACTCCTCGCACGGGCGAGGTGCACCGAGTCAAATGTTGCAAAGCACTCTTAGAGTCTGTTAGAATGACAAATGATAGTGGGCAAAAATGTATGGGAGTTGGTCCAAGCGTCACCAAGGATGAATCATAATTATACCAAATGGAAGGGCACAACGTACTGTTCAAACACGCAGAGGGGCATTAAAATCGGTGCCGGAGGAGAGGAGATATTTCGAGAAATGATTAGTTTATTTTCGCCTTAGAAGTTATTATAGTGTTAGAAACTACTTCTTTCAACCTCCTTGGTCCGAGTGGAAGATAAGAAAACTACGCAAAACGCATTACGACAGTTGAATGTGTCACTTGTCAGTGAACGCGCGCTCGGGTTATTTTGACTTTTGGCGGCAACGGATGTATTTAGCCTTCTTTATTAATTAGATTAATTATTTTTATTTAGTGACATTGTCGGATAGGTATCAGAACATATTATCATCATTACCATTATAGAATAAAAGAAAACAAGAAATGGTTTTTAAGTGTTTTAAAAATAACTAAACGTCAATAATTACTGAATTTAAAAACTCTGCTGGTCTATGTATGGATGGATATCTTGGTGACGAGCAAAACACAAGAACCACACTATAACCATAATATGGGCGTAGCAACCTAACGTGCGCCGGCTCCTCGCCTTGCCGCCGCACGTCCCCACGATCCGCTGCCTGTTTCTGCAGCGTCTGCAAAACCTATAGATTTTGCTACCGTAAGGTTTTATTTACTAACACAAGCTGTATAATTATATCGTATGTATGTTAGTCTGTAAGGTATTTATCTATGGGCCAAAGTAGCCTGAAAATAAATAAATATTATATTATTATTTGTAACACATAGGTACACATAGGCACCCCCTGTGAGGTACGAGCCTCGGCTTAGGGTTTCACGGGTCCCCTCTTTGAGGAGTGGCTTGAGAGGCGCCACGGTGCCCTCACCTTCCGTCTGACGCAGGTCCTCACCGGACACGGTTGCTTCGGGAGGTACCTGCACCGAATCAGGCGAGAGGAAACGCCCGGATGTCACCATTGTGAGGATCGGCCGGAGCATAACGTGGAGGTCTGCCTTGCTTACCCCGCTGTGTTCTCGTAGTGGCGATCGGCGGCGGCGACCTCTCGCGTCTGGCCCTAGTGCAAGCCATGGTGCCGGGCGAGAGGGAATGGGACGCCGTCGCCTCCTTCTGCGAAGCAGTGATGCTAGCGAAGGAGGTGGCGGAACGTGAGAGGAGAACGTCTCGTCCCAGTAACCGCGGTCTGACGCTCTGTGCGTCAGGGGGCACGTAACGGCTTCCGGCCACCGTAGGCGCGTGCCTGTGGACGGTGAGTAATGGGCTAGCTCACCGTCCGTCCGTTTGATGACGACGAAAGGCCGTGTCGACGGCGCGTTCGTGTTCCACGAGCGCCACAAAGAGATGTCAGCAACATGGAAGGGGCCCGCAAGGGCCGACGCTCGTCGGGGCTGCGGGTTGTTCGAAAGAGATACCGCGGCCTCGACACAACGGGCTAGGAAGGAACATGGGTGGTTTTTAGTCAGTAGAAGTCTGACACTCCCTACCGCTCTGCTGAGCAGGAGGGGTCTTTTGATGATTTCCCAACCTCCAAAAATCAAGAAAGATTAGGTCAGCAACATGGAAGGGGGCCTTTCATGTTGCTGACATCTCTTTGAGGCGCGTGTGGAACATGAACGCGCCGTCAACACGGCCTTTCGTCGTCATAATACGGACGGACGGCGAGCTAGCCCATTACTCACTGTCCACAGGCCCGCGCCTACGGTGGCCGGAAGCCGTCACGTGGCCCCCGACGCACGGAGCGTCTCCCGCGGTTACTGGGCAGAGACTTTCTCTTCCTCTCACGTTCCGCCACCTCCGCTAGCATCACTGCTTCGCAGAAGGAGGCGACGGCGTCCCATTCCTCCTTGCCCCGAACCATGGCTTGCACCAGGGCTGGACGCAAAAAGTCGCCACCGCCGATCGCCGCTATGAGAACACGGCGGTGCTCCTCCCAAGCAGTGCAGACCTCTCCAGGTCATCCTAGCAGTGGTAGCATCCGGGCGTTTCCTCCTGCCTGATTTGGAGCAGGTACCTTCCGAAACAACCGTGTCCGGCGTCAACTTTTCGGGTGACGTTAGTGGGGACGCGGCTTTACAGTATTTTATTGGATACAGTGACAGAAACCAACAAAAAGATGACAGCACGATAAAAAAAAACATATAAAATATCATAGTAACACCAAAGAGTATAAAAAAAGAGGTTTTCTTGCGTCGTGCTTATAGTTAGCACGAAAAATAGACCGGCTTGCGATTAGGTACAATGCTTATTCACAAGCATGTTCTTTTCATCATACACGTGCTACTTGTATGCTATACTAAGTGACAGCTGCTCATCACTAGAATGCTTTTGTGCTAGTACGTAGCATGTGTATCCAGCCTTAATAAAAATCAGTATAATAACTTCTAAGGCAAAAATAAACAGATCATTTCTCGAAATATCTCCTCTCCTCCGGCACCGATTTTAACGCCCTTTTGCATGTTTGAACAGTACATTGTGCTCTTTCATTTGATATATGATTCATCCTTGGCGACGCTTGGACCACATTTGCCCACTATCTTTTGTCGTGATTAATAGAGTTAATATAAGATAAAGCTTCTGCTATTGCAATTAACTCGATATGCATAATAGAGATATGGGAGTCTATAGCAAGTTTGACATCTGTACTCAATTGTGGATCCCAAACAGCAGCACCACTACCAGCAACAGTCTTAGAGCCATCTGTATAAACCTTATGGTAATCTTCATAATTCTCTGCAATGAAACGAATACACATTTGTCTAATTCTACTGATGTCTAATTCTACTGATGTCTTAATCACGTTTGGGCTTAGGTATAACTGAGATATTATGTTTTATAATTTTACGAACATTTATATTACTGACCCATGTATCCAGCCAGAGAGAACATTTCAACTAACTTAACAGAGTGAACAGCAAAAGATTTAAGCGTGTTGTAAATTGGCAATCAAATAAAACTTTGAGGATTGTTTTTTCGTACCGAAGTACGGAACCCTCGGTGGACGATTTCAACTCGATTTTCACCGATTTTTGTTTGAGCTTTTCCCACAGGTGAGTTGCTCGTATCTACTGATAAGAACTGATAGAAGCCGGCCAAGTATGTAAAAAACCGGATTTTACATAACAAAAAAAAGTCGTTACCTAACAATCATTTATACTCGAAAGTTACTACTGTCTTAATTTAATTTTATTTATTTATTTAATCTTCATGTACAATAGTGGTACATAGGCGGACTTAATTCCACAAGGCATTCTCTACCAGTCAACCTTAGGGTCAAATAAGACAGCACTGTGGTAGAGTCAAAAAAAAAATATGGAGAAAACTATTTTGTTATATAAATTGATATTCATAAATAGATACATACTAATACATTTTATATTTTTATGTACAGCCAGCACATCAAGCTACTACAATCTGTCTGTCCGATCATCATCATCATCATCATCATCAGTCTGTAATGCTTCCACTGCATGGACTCAGGCCTCCTCTCTAGGAGATGGATGGGCTATAATCCACCACGCGGGCCCAGTGCGGGTTGGTAGATGTCACATGTCATCGAATTTTTTGGTTCTAAGACATGCCGGTTTCCTCACGATGTTTTCCTTCACCGTTGTGACATATTGATGTTTCTCTTATAAGTATGATGCCCAATAAAAGTTATAATCTAAAAGCTGAAAAAGCCCGATAGTATTGAGGTTTTTGGAGCACCACGTGTTGGCACATGACATGTATCGAAGCTGCAAACTTAATTTTAAACTAGTAAGTTTAAAATTAAGTATAATTATGTATACTTACTTAGCAATATAAGTTTTTAAACTGACATGGTCACTGACACTACTATTAATATCATAAACGGGATATTTACCATGTGAAATCAAACATGGTAAATATCCCGTTTATGATATTAATAGTAGTACTTACTTAGTAACGCATATATTAAGACGTAATATCGTGCGGAACAAGTTAACAACGTCCCAAAAGGTAGTTTAGTACACACACGGCGACACCACTGATGCCAACTTGGGTTTTTTTGGTTTTCCCTATATTATTAACATTTTTTAGAGGGATTTTCAAGTAATTGTTGTGATTGTAGGGGGTTTTTAACTTAAGATTTAAGGGAAAACATTTTTGAGAGTTGGTAACACTGGGCGACACAAAAACTGAACATTCAATACACAATACCAGTATAAATTTTAGTTTGTACCTAGTAACGCAGTACCTACTCTTATTTCAGGAATACGATATCTCCTATAGACGTATTATAAATATACCGTATTAATGTACCTAAGTATACGAAATACTGTCTAAACATTTTAAAAGATCACGTATAAAGTTTCTTGGCTATTTTTCTCACAACACAAACTAGCTTAAAGAACGGGAAAACTGCTTTTATTAAAACCGCTTGTATTGAAACGAATATTAACGAGCGAAAAGGAAGAGACACTGCTCTTTCTCGGTTAGTAGGGTATCTAAAATAGTGCAAAGTTCAGCGGTAACATCTCAAGTTAGTCTCAAATCCCGATATATGGGTCGCGGTGCCGACAAGACGTTCCCTATACCACATTGATGTATAGTTAGTAGTTACTATGTGGCCTGTGCCTCGGAAGACACGTTAAGCCGTTGATCCCAGCTGTCATTTTTGTAGAACTTGTCGTAACAGGTAGTCAGTGGGCCGAAAGTCTGACAGCCAGTCTTACCAAGGTATTACCCAGTCCTACTAACTCGGAGGAGCTCGTGGCTTAATAAGTACTGCCACTCAGGTCGATCTTTAGGTAGAGCTGTGCTTGCCTAGGTCGGTCTGTGGATGGGTGACCGCCCGACATACCGAGTTTCCTCCGTGCCTCGGAAAGCACGTTAAGCTGTTGGTCCCGGCTGCCATATATGTAGATCTTTGGCAGTCGTTACAGGTAGTCAGTGACCTGAAATTCTGACATCCAGTCTTACCAAAGGGTATGGTATTACCTAGTATTAACTGGGTTGTGGAGGTCAGATAGGCAGTCGCTCCATGTAAAATACTAGTATTCAGCTGCATCCGGTTAGACTGGAAGCCGACCCCAATATGTTGCGAAAAGGCTAGGCAGATGACTACTAACTGGATTGTGCAGTTCAGATAGGGAGTCACTCCATGTTAAATATTGGTATTCAGCTGCATCCGGTTAAACTGGAAGCCGACCCCAACATACTTGGGAAAAGGCTCGGCAGATGATGATCTACTTATTGATCATTTGGTGGTTTTATTCTTATTCCAAAGCCCCGGTCTTTCCCGCCAATATATCCATGCAGTAGATACTTTTTGGTCTTAAAATTATTACATGTATTTTTCTTTTTCAATAGCTCTGTGGAGACGCCAAGCACGCCCCTGAAAGTAAAGAACAAATTGTGCTACATGAACATGAAGGATAGAAGGAGTCATGTGAACAAGACGACTGATTTGAAGATGATATATTTTGTGACGCCCACGTACCCGCGGCCGGAACAAGCGCCGGAGTTAACAAGGTTGGCGCACACGCTGATGCACGTCCCACGGCTACATTGGATCATAGCTGATGATAACCCGGGCTGTACGGATATAGTCTATGACATACTCAGGTAAGGTATTCTCGACGGCATGTTCAGCCAAGTCAGAGGCCTATAGGCGGCAAATAACTCTGACCTAGGTTATATAGGCAGTAACCACATAACAGAGAAGAAGGAAGGTAAGATAGACGGTATACTGTAGTGTGGGTATGCTGAACTTATTGGTGGGTGATGTTATTTAGTAGTGCGTTTATGGCCAGATGGCCCAGATGTATGAACCGAGGCAAAAGTAATGAATGTGTAAGGATCGTGACAGTTGGCGCTTTTCCTTTTTTTCCTGGCCCTACGGGAAAGCGACGTGTGTTTGTGTATTACAGTGTTTCACTGCATGACATCCTGAAAGCTTAAAACTATTGATTTTACGAAAAAAATGGTCAGGACATCATCATTTCAGCCAAAAGACGTCCGCTGCTGGACATAGGCTTCCCCCAGGTGTCGCCACATTGGCCGGTCCCGTGCGTCTCTCATCCAGCGGTTTCCTGCAACCTTGACCAGGTCATCGGTCCACCTAGTGGGAGGCCTTCCAACGCAACGTCTTCCGGTTTGCGGTCGCCATTCCAGAACTTTTCGGCCCCATCGGCCATCCGTTCTGCGAGCAATGTGCCCTGCCCATTGCCACTTAAGTCTGGCGATTCTTCGGGCTACGTCGGTAACCTTGGTTCTCAAGCGTATGTCCTCATTTCTGTTTCGATCACGCAAGGAAACTCCGAGCATAGCCCTCTCCATTGCCCTTTGGGTGACTTTGAGCTTTCTGATGAGGCCCATTGTGAGCGACCACGTTTCGGTCCCGTATGTAATCACTGGCAACACACACTGGTCATAGACTTTCGTCTTGAGACACTGGGATAAGTTGGAAGAGAAGATACCGCGCAACTTCCCGAACGCTGCCCAGCCGAGTCGGATTCGACGATTGGCCTCTTTGTCGAAGTTAGATCTACCCAACTGGACCGTTTGTCCCAGGTAGACATAATCGTCCACAACTTCGAGCGTAGAATCTCCGATCTTGATAGGAGTGGGTGTTAAATGAACATTCAACATAACCTTGGTTTTGTCCATGTTCATTTTAAGACCCACTCTTTCGGAAGCTCTACTGAGGTCATCGAGCATTGTACTGAGGTCTTCTATGGTCTCAGCCATGACCACTGTATCGTCGGCAAGCCGAAGGTGAGTGATGTACTCGCCGTTGACGTTGATGCCAAGTCCTCTCCAATCCAGAACCTTGAAGACATCCTCCAATGCAGTTTCGGAGATATGACGTCTCCCTGTCTCACACCGCGCTGCAGAAGGATAGGTTCCGAGGTCTGGTCCTGAAGTCGAACTGACATGGAGGCGTTTTTGTACAAACACTTCAACACCTCGATGTACCGGTAGTCGATTTGGCACCGTTGGAGAGACTGCAGCACAGCCCAAGTCTCGATCGAATCGAAGGCTTTCTCGTAGTCCACAAACGCTAAACAGAGAGGCAAGTTATACTCTTCGGTCTTCTGTATAACCTGCCGCAGCGTATGTAAGTGGTCTACGGTACTGAAGCCTTTTCGGAATCCGGCTTGTTCGGGAGGCTGGAAAATACTAGACGATAGAAAATAGAAGACGATTCGTGATGACTCTTGAAAACAACTTGTAGACATGGCTTAGAAGTGAGATGGGCCTATAGTTCTTCAACCGGGCATTGTCACCCTTTTTGAAGAAGAGCACCACCACACCCCTGCACCAAGCCTGTGGCGTTTTCCCCTCGAGTATAACGGAATCAAACAGCTTCTGTAGGGCCTTAAGGACCGGTTTGCCACCCGCCTTCAGAAGTTCGGCCGTAAATCCATCATCACCCGGCGCCTTGTTGTTTTAAAGCTGTTTCAGAGCCATCCTAATCTCGTACAGGCTGACTTCCGGGATGTCTTCGGTATAGTGTCGGGTCAATCTAGCTCTGGGGTCTTTCGCTAGATTTTCGAAGGGTTGACTAGTTGACGTGTACAGCTGCCCATAAAAAATCTCATCTCTCTCAGAAGCTCCGGTTTTGCGGACACGATCCTGCCATCGTCGGTCTTCAGTTTCGTGAGCTGGCTCTGCCCAATAGCCAGATCTCTTGCAAATACCTTGGAGCCTTTGTTCCGTTCAATTGCGTCTTTAATACGCTCGGTATTAAAGCGGCGGAGGTCGCTCTTCAAGGATTTGGAGATCCGTCTATTGAGCTGCCGGTATTGCCGAGCTTCGTCTGAAGACTGCTTGATTTATCCATGTGTGCCACATGCCACCACTCTTGTGCATGAAGTTTAAATATTATAAATCTATATAAATAAAAAGAGAAGTCCTGCTGACTGACTGACTGACTCATCAACGCCCCAAACCCTCGGACCTTGAAAGCTGAAATTTTTCACAGAGGTTCCCTTTATAATGTAGACAAGGAATAAGGAAGGATTTTTCGAAATTCAACCCCTAAGGGAGTTAAATAGGGGATGAAAGTTTATATGGAAAATCGTCATTTTCACGCGGGCGAAGCCGCTGGCAAAAGCTAGTAAATAAATAAAAATTCAACCTCTGGGGTTTACTGGACCCCCGGGTAGGGTTTAAGGGTTAACAAAATACTTAACAATTATAGTTTTGGGCGCAAAACAACAAAATAGTTTTTTTTTTCACGACTAGACCTTGTTTCATATCTTTGGTACTTAAAAAAAATAAATTATTATTGTTATATTCGCTACAATATGTACAAATTAAGTGGATTACTTTTGAGTTAGCTGTTTTGCCTGCGTGAAGGTAGGAAGTCCCACTGGAACGTAATACTGGTAAAAGTATTATGTCCTAATCGAGGTCATGTTATTTCCGATGCAAACCTTTGAGCTGTTCAGCCGTAAAAAGGTAACACTTTTGTATTTAAAAACTTTGTACCTACGGAATACTTTCTATTTCTGTTTGAATGACACAATACAGAAAATAATGGAGATTACAAAAATATAATCAGGGGTGGCTAACGGGGTTTCTTTGGAGAACAGTGAACTTTTCAAGTAACTGCAAGGGACACATCGCAACTCGGTTTGAACCGAGATTTGCCCTATAGGCATATTTATTAGTAATGAGAATACCCTATTCTGATTACTAATAAATATGATAGATTTCCAAAAAAATATTGGTCACGTATTTTATTTTCACTTAACTCTTAGTAAACGTCAGCTCACTGTAAGATGGATATTCAGGTTCAGGATATTTCTTCTCTTAAGGCTATCTTTAACGAGTCATAAATGGTGAGCTGTAACAGCATTTGAATTTATCTGATTTTAGGCGCTCGGGTTTACCTTTCACGCACATAGCAAGCCCAAAGCCATACGCTTACAAAGAGAGCAATTTCCCTCGAGGAGTGGCCAACAGGCGAGCCTCGCTCACCTGGCTGAGAGAGAACGTACACGAAGGAGTTTTATACTTCGGCGATGATGACAACACCGTGGATCTTCAACTCTTTGATGAAATAAGGAATACGAAGAAGGTGTCCATGTTTCCAGTTGGCCTCATCGGAAGCTATGGAGTGTCCACACCGATTGTCAAAGATGGAAAGGTATAGACGTTATATATTATTGTGATCTTTGATCTGCGTTTGCGATTTAGTTGCCAAACAAAGCAACAAAGCGATCCTAGATATTTTTTTTTTTATATATTAAATGGGCTTACTCTTGACCTCAATCTTGCCCTAAGGGCAGAGATGAGGTCGACGATGGAACGAGCCTTTTTGGAAAATAATACAGAAATTAGTTCAACACTTATATTTTTACAGAAAAACCTGTAAGTCTATGGTGCTAAAATAACGCAAAATATTGTAATATCTACTACAATAGTACGGAACCCGTCATGTGCCAGTCCGACTCGCTCTTGGCCAGTTTATAGTGTTCTACTTATTCTAATTAACATCACTTATCTCGATGATTCCTTCTAGAAAAAATAACCTTATTTGCCTTACCGAAATTTACTGTTAATATTTCACGATAGTTTCAGTTTTTGAGTATCGTAGTCGAGTAGTTTAGATATAACTAATACATGATTAGATTTTACTGCGATACATAACTTTAGAGGTGCGAGGCCTCTCGACTCAGCCGACGTTGCCCACTCTTTCCGCCTCTTATGTCATTGAATACTATGATATAATTCCTTGTACAAACCTAATGCCCTGCTTATGAAATTCCAGGTGGTGGCCTTCTTCGACTCCTGGCCGGGCTCTCGAACATTCCCAGTAGACATGGCAGGCTTCGCTGTCAACATTGAGTACCTGAAGCCATCCGCCTCCATGCCCTACATCGCCGGACACGAAGAAGACAGGTTCCTAGTCAGCTTAGGATTAAAACTAGACGAGATAGAACCGCTGGCCGACAATTGCTCAAAAGTTCTAGTCTGGCATACGAAAACAGCAAAACATAAGAAGCCATCTCTTAAAATTAATCTAAAGAAATTCGAGAATTTCCCTAAGTATGGTAACTTCGTCAGTTTACTTAAAGAAACTTCTCGATTAGGCATGGCCTATGTGAGCTCACATAATGGAACGAAGACTTATGTAATACGGAACCGGACGCAGTATGAAACCTCAGGAGGGTTACAATAGTAACTCGTCGTGAGGGAAATCCGTTGGCATTACCGTTTAGGCTCGGCGTAGACGAGGGAATTATTGCCACCATTGGGGGCGCACGCACCTCTGACCTGCAAAGTCCCACGTCTACACTGGCCTAAGAACCTACCGTTTAGTACATAACTTTCTGAATAATTTCTCAATGTTATTTTAATATGTTACCGTACCGTAGCAGTTCAGAAAACAAGGAAGTAACAATGTTATCTTAATGTTCAGGATAAACTAAATACTGCAGATATGTTTAGATAAAGATTACCTAGGAAACAAATTAAGAAATGACGTTTGTGCCCGTTTTACTCTTTGACTGGGCAAGTGGGCATCAAGATAACGTGCGACTGACATGCTCAATTTATTGTTAATAGGTATTTGATGTTTTATGGTCGCATATTACTAAACGTGTCAGTAATAATACCGCGCGCACTTTAATGGTCTACGCAGTGGTAATGTGTTCGAAGCAGTCTTATTTTATGTGATATTGGGTTTACCCACAAGGAATTTATGTGCCAGGCAGACTAAATTTGTGCCAGGTTGGCATGGTAGTATGCGAGGTGTAGGTACAACTCTGCCTACCCTTCTGAGATTAAGAGTTGATGTTATTTTATAAGATTCTTGCGCTGTGCGAACTTAATGCTCGAATTAATTTTAAATAGGAAATGTGTTTACGTACTTTAGTTTATTATTAATAATTATCAAAAATTACATGTCGGGTTTTTGTTTTGTTAAATGTTTTTACCTTGAACGGGTAAAATCAATTTTCCATATAATCGATCTTAGACCTTATTGATTAACACTTAGGAACGTTTGACAAGTGCTCGTGTTCACTAGGTTCAAATAAACCTATTAATCTTTGTGGCACTTGAACAAACATTGACTTTGTGATCGATGTATGGTGCACCGGAACTTAGCGCTAAGCTAGGTTGTTTTCGTGACCTAGTTCTTGCCTTAACCTAGGCATTAGTGTCAGTCATTTATATAGTGTTTGTTCAGCGGTAACCGATACTTTCAGGGCTATATAATATATTCATTTTTTACCCTATGATGACATCATTTGCACGTGCCTTTGTAGTTTATGATTAAAAGATTTTAGCATTTCATCGAACATACCCCAGACTAGATAAACCGATTAAAAAAGCAAGATGGCTGTCACTCGCGGAGTGTGAGGTTAGGATTATTTGCCGCCATTATGTATTTTACTGTTTTTTAAATAATATCCATTCAAAGTAGGTATCGGTAACTTTAAACTAAACTCAGGATAAGTATGTATATTTATATACAAGGGAACTTTCCAATTCTCGTGTTTCTTACTGCAGTTGTTTCGGATAGCTGTTACAGTGGAAATTATTATCTGTAGATTACTAAAAAGAAACTGTGATGTTTCATAAACAAGGACAAAATATCGAACTGTAAAGAATCAAACTAAGTCTACATATTTTTCTTCTTGATATTTTTGAATTAAGGCAAGAATTGACTGAAGGGTATACAAGACTGCTCTCAATTTAGCATCATTCCCAAAATGTAAACAACGGCTGTTGCCAAAAGGAAAGTGATACTTAGCACACATTCCAGGCCAGGTTGATGTCAATCAAATTGTATACCAAAACTAAAACCAAATATTATTATTAATTTATAGAAAAGTAGACTGTTAATTTAAAAAAAACGTACAAGTGATATACATATTAGGCAATAACTTATAATTATTAGTTTATTTATCACTAGCGGACGTCCCGCGGTTTCACCCGCGTAGATCCCGTTCCCGTGGGAATACAGGGATAAAAAGTAGCCTATGACACTCAGCAATAATGTGGCTTTCTATTGGTGAAAGAATTTTTAAAATCGGTTCAGTAGATCCCGAGATAGATAGATAGATACTTTATTATAATATTAGTATATACCTTAATATTAGTATATACTTCTTTATAATATTAGTATATATAACGATCATAATTATTTTATTTTATTTTTTTATTTTATTCGACTGCTACGTTAGTGTAGTAGTCGCAAGTGCGACTGCTATGCATCAGATTCTAGGTTCGATTCCTGGGTCGGGTGTTATTGTGTTTTTCCATCTGGAATTTCACAGTAGCAGCCACGGAGTCTGGATATGTGCCCGGTTGATGGCAATAGGATCGTCCCCTATTACATGGGACTTAAACATTTCGAAATGTTGTGTTCGGTGTGGGTTTGGTGTTAGGTACACCTCTGCCTAACCCTCCGGGGCTTACAAGCGTGATGTTATGTCTATGTTATGAAATCAATAAATAATTTCATGAGAAAATAATAATGAGCATGTTTAAACAGGTCTATATTGTAAAGAGTAAAGTGGACTCAATTAAATATTTCAATATGTATCTGCTCTTTTATTTGCTTAATATGTTTTGTAGTCCATCCTGATATGTAGGCAACATAATTACATAGTATCTTAGTATTCTAAACTGCTACGGTTTCTGAATTACGATAAATACCTTTAAATTTCTTAGTTGAAATTATGGTTGTGTTGTCAAAATTATAGTCAGTGATCTCGTGAAAATAGTTGAGTACAAATTGATATTTATAGATTTATTTTTCAGTACAAGTTTAACTGAAACTGTGTGTATATGTAGTCAAACATAAATAGTAAAAATTGGCCTAGATCTGAATTTTGTAACGAAGAGATGCTCTTATCTCATGAATCTCTTCTAAGTTAAGTACAAGTCTCGAATGCCTATCTCGATAGATAGCGTATCTCGTGATAGATTTATGTTAAAATTCTGTTATTTGACCAATAGCCAGCAGCTATTTCCCATTGACATATTATCTCACTCCCGACAAATAGCGATTACACCTAGCAACAGCGAATGATAAATAATTTAACAATTTTTTTTTTTGAAAAAATATGAAAGGGACTTAGGTGATTCGCATCTGGAAATAAAATTTAAAGAATTTGACAAAGATTTTTGGGTGTTTTGTGTTTATACCGATGCGGATGTCGTTAAATAATGCCCTGTAAAGTGTGACCAAACCGCTGGATATATTCATAAATTAAATATTTCAATGCAGACTGTGAACGTCTTGAGGTATACGCAGTTCAATTTATTATCGTATTATCGTCGCCACCATGTTTATCATATTTGTTACAAACACAGGAACTACAGTCTTTTGTACATTTCTCTGGCGAGGAAATAAAACTATACGTATAGGTATAGTCGACCAAGAAATTGGTTTACCACTTTATGGTTGAATATCATTTGCACGTACAAAACATCAAGTGCTATTTTCACGTCAGAATCTGTCAATCTGTCATCCTTAGCGAATAATTATGTTACTGGGAGATGTCATCAAAAGTGGTAAACCAATTTCTTGGTCGACTATACACTGTTTAATAATTCGGTCGATTTCAACTTAATAAATTGAGGAAATTAATGACCGTTAGTTATTGTTTTTCTTATATGTAATTTAGTTTAGGATTAAAATCCAGTGATGTTAGATAGAAATTTAATAAATTATTCATAATTAGGACAAGCGAAAGATTTTCACGAGGCTATGGATTTTAGTCCAGTTTTTGGGACTACGGTGTTTTTCGGAGATTCTTAATTTTATTTTAATAAGGATTGGTTCTTTAACTATTAGCATTTTTTTCTTGGATGTGCAATATTTTAAGGAGTTAAAATTATATATTATGTAAATATTCAATGGGTGTCAAAAATATTTGTTATCCTGTCAATGTTTTAGCACGGCGTGCTATTTGGTTATTTTCGTCACAAATACTTAATTTCTTTACTTTTAGAAAGGTATTCAAAAGTCAGAATATATAATTATTTCGTCTATTAAGGTAAACTTAATTATATAATTGTAATTCTATTAATAATAATTATACATTTGTATAATTTATATATTTTAAAGAAATAAAGCAATATTGCGTGTTGTATTTAGTCAATTTTATTAGGTGGTAGTGTTTTTTTGTGTAAGGAAAATAATGCTGCTTAACTGTTTGAACAAATTATTTTACAAAACTGAAACCAAAAGGCAAGCTATACATTTAAGGTTCTATAAACTCGATTATATTGTCATTTCGTCGATAATTTGTGACATAAAATTTTATGTAACATGTAAGCTGTTGTTCCCGGCTGCCATGATAGATCTTTGGCAGCCGTTACAGGTAGTCAACGACCTGATAATCCGACAACCAGCCTTACCAAAGGGTATCGTATTACCCAGTATTATTTGGGTTGTGGAGGTCCGAGAGGCAGTCGCTCCATGTAAAATACTGGTATTCAGCTGCATTCGGTTAGACTGAAAGCCGACCCCAACATAGTTGGGAAAAGGTTAGGCAGATGATGATAAATATGCTAGTTCGATACTCTTTTTCATAATTAGTGATGATTATATATATATATCAATATTTTATTATACACTACCTCATCCACTGTACAAAAAAAATATATTTTATTATGCAATTACCTTATCAAACTTTTAAGTGGTTTTCTCAAGTAGCATAGTTAATAGCCGAAAATATCATCAAATAGTTAAGTATTTCAAGCATAATATTTCCGTGTAAACACTAATTGTTGTCAGTAAAGATATACTAATTAAAATTTAAAGAATACGTTGTAATATAGGCCTATATTGATTAATTATTTTAGGGTTCATAATTGGGTACTTTCCTGACTAAAAAAAATATGTGTCTGTTTAATCCGTCAGTTAGATTGTCGAAAAATATTGGATACCTACGTGTTTTTTATTATCAAATTGTAAAAATTTATAAAACGCGTCAAAGATCATGAGTGGAGGCTTGTAACGTAACTTTTCAATAAATATCTGATAAAATGTGACGTCACACGAGTTTTCGAAGCACTGTATCATCTTTATTTTTTGTTTACGTAAAAAAGAAAAAAATATGTGTCCAATATTTTTTGGAAATCTATCTGACGGACCAATTAGATTATTTTTGGCTAGTACCCAATTGTATTGCAGCACAGTGTACTATTTGGTTAAGCTGTTTTAAGTAATAATTACTTATAGGTATTATTTTAACACCCAACTTGTAACCAAAATGTGTAACACTTTTAGTTTTAATTCGTCAATGTGATTTTTTTATTGTTTTAACTCGCTCCATCATCATGTCAGCTGAGCCTGGTTATTTTATATCACACTTATTCCACTCCCTGTAATAAAAACCTTATTGTAAACCCATACCGCCTTATTACAAAAGGTAGATAAACCTGGTTTTACTTAGACTTGGTTTATCTCGCATGCTGTCACTTTCTTTTGAATACTATTGAAGTGAGACGTCATGCGAGATAAACCAAGTCTAAGTTAAACCAGGTTTATCTACCTTTTGTAATAAGGCGGATAAGGTTTATTTTAAAGGGCTTATCGGGCTAGTGAGTATAACTGTATTAATACAAATGCTGAAACGGGTTAAAACACTTACAAATATTACATAAATATATTTAGTTAAGAACATATTATTTAAACCTTTCCCGCTTATTATACCAAAAAAGTAGACTAGTTTTATTTTAATTTTAGTTATAAGCACTTCAAAATTCCATTAACAGGACTGTGAATTAAAAATTAAGTTAAGTTTAAGATAAATATACTTAAGCAAATTTTCGGACTATGATATTATTTTTAGAGTTGTTTTCTACTAAATTAATGTAGCTTTTTTGTTGTTGTTCATTCAATGTTTATTTATACTAATAATAACTAGCATTATATCAGTAATTCACTACTACTAACGCTGTCTCTCACCAAGCAACGTGTATTATGACATTTCATTTGATTTGCTTTCATACTATCCGTATTGACGCTATAATAATCTGAAACTACAAAAAATAAAAGAACTATAACTTAAGATTACTTTATATTTTGCAGCTGGGCTGTGCCGAACAGGGGTAAAACAACCCTATAAATGTAAAGTTGGTGAGAGTCAACCCTTTATATGTGAAATATACTTCTTCTGGATGCGCTTTTTCCATCATAGAGCTCACCGCTTTCCAACAGGCGTGACCAAGGTCAAGAGCAGGCCTATTTTGTGAAATAAACACTGTAAACGGGATATTTACCATGCTTTGCTATTAGCTTAGCTGTGTTCCCGATATCTGGTGCTGTTGCAAGCACCATCATAATGGATAAGCTGAAGTTATTGCGGTTGTAAATATACCGTTCTGTGTTAAAAACTAATATTGATTTTGTAATAAACTCATAAATATATACAATATATCAATACTATAGTAATAATTGATGTTTTAATAAGCAATAATACATAACACTAAAAAATTAAACTTCAGATTAATTAGTAAATCACTGTTTGCTCAATTTTTAAAATAAAATATAAATATTATTGAATGTGTAACCAACAGATATACATCATATTTTCTTAAATTAGGCAGTACATATCTCTTTGACCGCGAAAACATGGCATATTATTATATAAATGAAGGAAGTCTGTGTACACTTTAAATAGCTTATTTTATGTTACCTACTAACTGGAGATTATTTCATAGAATTGCATTTGATAATTATCTTAATATATTATCTTGCGCAATATTCAATGTCTATGTTATCCTATCGTGTTAACTAAATATACTTAGGTGTTCACTTTCCGTTCACATGAGATAGATGCCTTTGATCCTGAAATTAAGGGTAAACAAGCCAACGGCACGAACTAGTTGGTGGGCGGGGCTAAAATGCATGCTATTTCACCCGACATCACGAGCGAAATGCATAGAGCGAAAGAGACACAACTAAAACGGGCGCGCGATTGTTTCTATGCAGACCTTTGGTATATTTGGTTTCATGAAAAATCTATTGAATGTATCTGTTCAAAATCAAATTATTTAAATTTTTTAATAACTAATCTATGTCCGTATGGTTTCACTTTTTTCTTTTTCATACTATATGCGTTACTTATTTACGCCCAAAGATGAGTTAAATTAGTGCTAAAATATGAAAGTTTTGACGTTCTTATCTTCCAAATCAATTTTTTTTTTCCAATTCTGCTTCCATACAGACCTAGATAATGATAAGACCAGTTGATACAATTTTTAATTTTGAACCTACACCGTCAAACAGAGGAGTAATCACTTTCGTAAGTTTGTATGGAAGAATGACTGGCTTGTTCAACCTTAAAATAACATTTGACGGTTTTTTTTTTCAATAGCTTTAGAATACTAAGACTCGACCTGGAATAGCTATACGTGAATTTGCCGTATATAAGCTAACCACTCTGGCTGGCCTAACTCTTCGGGAATTACAGGCGTGATGTTCCTGGAATATGGTATAGGAAAAATCATTCTTTTAGATCATATTTTCATAAATTATTATCAGCAAAATAATTTTGATTGGTCTGCCCATACTAGGTGTGTACTATGTCTAAACTAAAACTATATCGATATCGTCAATCTTGTAGGTAACAACATTTTTGGGTTTGGATGACATCGTGTTTGTGATATTGTAATTACTTTAGGTAGGTACGTACGTAGTTCGGTTCAATAAAATTAAAAAAAAATTGTATTAAAAATAATTAATTATTTGGCATGATGTTAATTTTATTGGTTAAAAAATGAACATAATAAAAAAAAACAAATTCAATAATAATTGGCAATGGAGGTGGTATACTGTAGAATAGGATTTAATGAAAAAACTCGGAATTCGAGAATCTTTATGGCTGGTTGTGGTATGATGATATTATGTATTAGTTTGTATTATGCTCAAAATGTGATTAAAATTGTATTAGACTTTATAATTCACGTTCCAAACATGTTTTTCTGTTGTTCCACATGTTAACTAGTCGATGTAAATAGTGCAGAATTGTTCTTTTGGAGCTTTCGTGTCATTTCAGAAGGTGCCAGTTGTAAACATTTATTTAGTTTTCTGTGAAAATTGTAACGTATGGAAAATGTTATAAAAACCACGCGCCAAGGGAACCATGCCGCACTAAAATAATATTGTGTGATCTTGTTGTAGGTAGGTACCGTACGACGAATCATTATTGGTACATTCCAGTTTGAACATCTTAAAAGAAATAAAAACATCATTATATGTATAAAGTTCTTTTATTTATTTCATTAAATATGTAGATACAGATTTGTGCGATAGATAGTACATGCATTTTGTATTAGACACTATGGATCTTTAGGCGCCAAAATAAAGTTTACAAAAGTTCCGTGTAGACTCACTCTCGTAAAATAAAGGTAATAAAAAAAAAGAATTTTCTTAAAGATCCTTGTTCACCTATTTATTCCTTCTGGCTCACTTGCCTTGAATTGCAGTTAACTTTGCTTTATACGCCGGCAACTCGACGTTGTCCCAATGGAGTTCGACGTTGTCGAAGAATCTAGAAACAAAAATAATTTAAGAGACTGGCTACTACCAGAAAAGACTGCAACTGTCTAAATAACTTGTATCAAATATTTCATAATCCTAAACTAAAGTTTTTAAGGGGGCAGTAGACACTGGCCGAAATTCCAAACAACACAAGAAATACTGAATTTCGCGCTCTTTCTTTTCATACACGCTGATTTATGACACATGGCGCCATCTGTGACATGAAGTATGAACTAAAATAAAGCCTAGTGCACTTCGTAGCGTTTCTTCAGTGCTCTATCCTAGATGTCCCGTGGTTTCCAACATAGTTGATTCTTCCTCCTGCGAGTACCTAGATAGCGCTACTGGCTACGAATTGCCCATTGCACTATATTGAAAGAAAGAAAAAATATTTATTTTCGCAGAAATAAAAAAAAACAGGTAATGGTAACAGGTATTGCTAGACTTATCCAAAAGTTAAACTAACTCTCTGGGCCTATCACAAAATTGTCGCGTTGTACTGCGGTACCTACTGAGTTCACGCATCTGTCGCATCACATAATTTTTTGTTGACAATCAATAATAATTTTATATTTCTTATTAACTAAATGTTATTCTGGATTTTACGTAATGATCGAGATGTTATTTTTTTTCTTGTCCTTGTCTTGCTATTTTAACTATTTTATTTCATATTCTTTTAAATCTGAAAACCAGTCTTAGGTACCAAGGATTATCGTACCCAGTGCCGTGCCAGTGCCTACCAGTATTGGTATTGTGGAGGACAACTTCTACAAATGACAGCCGCGACCAACTAGGTACTTACCGTGCTTTACGAGGCACGGGAACTAAATGTAATTTTTTTATTTTTTTTATTTAGCCTAATCTTTCCCACTCCTGAGCAAAGGCCTCCCCCCATTCCTTCCACTTTCCTCGTTGTTGCGCCTCTTCCCGCCAGTTAACGAGAAAGCCATCCAAGGCGTCCCGCCATCTCCTCCTCGGTCTGCCGCGCCGCCGTCTAGCTGTCTCCGGACTCCAGTTCTAAGATATGCTGGCCCACAGCTTTACCGGCATCCGGCAGACATGGCCTGCCCAGTCCCATTTTAGTTTGGCAGCTTTATGAGCTACGTCAGCAATTTGAGTTCTGGAGCGCAGTGTGGTATTCCGTATACGATCGGTAAGTTTAACGTTGAGTATGCTGCGCTCCATTGCCCGTTGGCCAACCTTGAGTTTGGACCTCTGGATGTTAGTCAAAGACCAAGCCTGTGCACCATATGTCAGTATGGGGAGAATACACATGTCCATTAGCTTACGTTTTAAGGGGATGGGTAAAAAATGTTATTACCAATTTCAAATAAATGTTTGGTACATCATCATCGATCACTAAATACGTTTTTGTCAGTGATCGATGTACATCATACAGCAACTACTTTTAGTGTGAGGCCAGACTGCAAACGAGGCCGCGGGGCGGGCGCGGCGCGACAAACTCAAACGTATGGAACTTCATTTGAGTGTCCATAGTGGGCACACGCGGGCGCGGGAAGCGGCGCGGGCTACTTTCCGCGGAGAGCGCGCGGGCAACTCGTGCCATAGCTCGTTCATACAAGTGGCCGCAGTGAGTGCGCGGGCGGCAAGCGATAAACCGCGCGGGAGCGGGTATCTCAAACTATTTTTTTTTATTTTTATTATGGGCTTGCTCTTGACCTCAATCTTGCCGACGCTTGCTTGTCGACGATGGAACGAGCTTACCCAGAAGAAGCCTATTTACTCGCGACTTAAATAGATTGGGGTTATATGAACTCGGGAAAACCGACGCAGGCAGGGTGTTCCACTCCTTGGCTGTACGAATAATGAAAGTCTTAGCAAAACGCTTCGTACGAATGTGTGGAACATCGACAAGGTATGGGTGATAACCTGCAGTACGCCTAGTCTCTCGATGGAAGAAGGGAGATGGTGGAATAAGCTCGTGGAGCTCTTGCGCACACTCTCCGAAGTACAGTCTGTAGAAGACCGACAGACATGCAACTTTGCGACGGTGGGCCAGGCTATGTAGCTTGGCAACCAGCTTGGCGTCACCAATCAGCCTCCTGGCTCTGCGTTCTACTGAGTCGAGTGTGGCAAGTTGGTATTTGGCTGAGCCATCCCAAAGGTGACAGCAGTACTCCATGCCGGACCGGACTTGAGCTTTATACAATATTGAAAGCTGTCCAGGCTTGAAGTACCGCTTGACCCTGTTTAGGATACCCAGCTTTTTTGCCGCAGTTTGAGCTTTCGACTCGATGTAGGCGCCGAAGTTCAGATTTGCACTCAACTTCGTGCCAAGAAGCTCGAGACTGTCACTAACTTGTACAGACGCACTCCGAAAAGTGGAGGCCAGATTGAATGGACTCTTTTTAGCAGTGAACAGACACACTTGCGTTTTGGTGGCGTTGAAATCAACCAGATTGTCGTCACCCCACTTGGAGACAAGACTTAAGGCTGAATTCGTTCGCTCTACCATGGCCTCTCTCAATGAACGTATTTCATCACCACCGGCTTTTGCGCTGGATGTGTAACTCTCCATGACAGTGTTGTCATCTGACAGGGCTGGGCAGTATTTGAATTAATAATAATAATAGCCTTTATTTAACAATCTTATAAAACACGTTGTTCTTATATACTAAAGTAAAATATTTAACCTAGACACTGGTTTCACAAAGACTGTCTTGCTAACTCAGCATAGGCCTCCCCTAAAGCCTGCCATAAAATGCGGTCATGTGTCTTCCTTCTCCATGTGAGACCTGCTATTCGTTTTATATCGTCTTCCCATCTCCGACGCTGTCTTCCTCTCCTTCGTCTGTGTTCTCTTGGACACCATTCGGTCACCTCCTTAGCCCACTTGTCTTTCACGCTCCTCATCATATGGCCTGCCCACCTCCACTTTAGTTTCTTGACACAATACGTCACATCAGTAACCCTAGTTTGCTTCCGGATGGCTACAAGATTTATTTTATTGCTTAGCTTAATATTGAGCATACTTCTTTCCATCCCATGTTGGCAGGTCTCTAATGTGCGCATATCGTGTTGTGTTAGACTCCATGTTTGACAACCATAAGTCATAACGGGTAGAATACATGAATCGAATACTTTTTTCTTATATTTTAGTGGTATCTCTGGGTTTTTGAAGATTTCTTTCAAAGACCAGTATCTTTTCCAGGATAGATTAATTCTGTTGTTTATTTCTTTCTTTGTCAGGTCTTTTGGAGATATTATTTGTCCAAGATATGTGTATTCATTCACATATTCCATCTGCGTACTATCGATTCTAATGACAGACCAACATTTCTACTTTCGGATGTAAGTTGTTCGAGCATTTCATGTAGGCTTCTCGCGTCACCTGTAATAAGTATCAGATCGTCTGCGAATCTTAGGTGGTTCAGTTTAATTCCGTTAATAGTTAGTCCATAGCTGTCCCATTTGAGGCGTCTAAATACAAATTCCAAAACTGCAGAGAAAAGTTTAGGTGACAGCGGGTCGCCTTGTCTAACTCCTCTTTGTATAGGAAAAGCTTCCCCTATTCTTTCTGTTTTTACTTTTGCTGTCATATTCTGGTAGATATTGCTAATAAGCCGTATATATATTTTCCACTCTATTTGAATTACTTGTAATTAAAATACGTAATTGAAATACAAATACGTATTTTGTATTTGTATTTCAATTACTTCCTTAAAATGTAATTTGTAATTCGTATTTCAAATACCTGACGACGAAGTATTTTGTAATTAGTATTTCAAATACTTGAGGCTTCAAAATACATTTTAACAAAAATACATTTATTTTTTTTTTAAATGAAGGTATAAATGTATTTTTGTTAAAATGTATTTTGAAGCCTCAAGTTTAATTACTCACACTCACGATCGCTAGTGTGAGTGCGAGGCGAGAGTGCAATGATGGTAAAGCAGTTATTAGAGCTAGCAAAACTGCACCTGTTTTATACTGAACGATATGACTGTAGGTAGGTCAAAATTGGCCAACGAAACGCAAAAAAAATGTACGTTGATTGTCAATGTCATGTCAAGCTAAGATGGCAAGTCATAACGGTTTAGTTTTGCACGTGTAAAAAAATTTGGTTGTTGACAAGATTTTGGGTTAAATTTTTTAACAAAAAAGGTTAAAAAAAAAAAAGTTTAAAATAAAAAGCAAAATTAAAAATTTTGAAAAAACCCACTACTGTTAAAAATTAATTGAAAAAAAGGATAAAATAACATAAAACACCCACCTTAAAAAAACCCAAGAATGTCCGTCGGGGGCTGCCATTAAAATGAACTAGTTTTGCAATGTTCAGAACATTTTTTTTTTTTAAGTATTTGTAATTTGTATTTTGTATTTCAATTAAAAATTGCTAAAATACTGTATTTTGTATTTTATATTTTAAATACCTTACTTAAATGTAATTTGTATTTTGTAATTTAATTACTTGCGATACTGTATTTTGTAATTTGTATTTCAATTAAAGCAGAGCATGTATTTTGCCCAGCCCTGGATGACCGTACCCAACAACTATTCGAGCTATCGCGCGCGTTGTTGTGATGGCGTCTTCACAATTAAATGCTGAAGAATTATTACGTGCTATTCAAGCACGACCTGCACTGTCACATGTCTACATCGTCAATACAAAAAAAAAAAAAAAAATTGCTCTCGCAATCTTTCTTAAAGTGTGTAAAATTCTCCTTCATTTTCTCTGGTTAAACTAATTTTATTTTTTCACTTTTATCATTTGCCATTTAAAGTAAGAATTTTCCAGTAAAAACAAGTCTTATTCATCCATGTTATAGTTTGACAAACACTGGACAATACTACATTCGGATTTTCGGAACGAAGCCGCAGTCGACTGCAGACATCAAAAACGCGCGCGTTGCCGCACCCGCGCCGCTCCCCGCACCGCGCTGCCAGTGTGGCCCAGCACATAGCTATAATTAAGTAAAATTCTCATCACCGGCCTAGCCTTTTCCCAACTATATTGGGGTCGGCTTCCAGTCTAACCGGATGCAGCTGAATACCAGTATTTTACAATGGAGCGACTGCCTATCTGACCTCCACAAACCAGTTACCTACTCAGTAATATAATATTATGTTATGATACCCTTTGGTAAGGACTAGTTGTCAAACTTTTTTGACCCGAGCGGTACTTACATAATAATGCAGAAACAGATGTGTTTTTTTTTACAGATGTCCTCCATTTGTGCCTTCATAATGTTGCCAGTTCATAATTCCTATGGATAGTATGGAGATACTAGGTAGATGTTGTTACGAGTATCAATGTGTCTCGCACTCACCTTAATTGGATGTCACGTAGGACTTGTTGTTCGTGTTCAGTCAACCCGTTATCCAGCACGTTGACCGAGTCCCTAAGCTGCTCGACGTTGTAGAAACCGCATATGTTTGTGTCAATACCCGGTTGATTTAGCGTGAACCAAGTCGCTAAGCGAGCTAACTCGACGTTTTGTTCCTAGAATGAGATCAAAGGTACGTAAGAATCTTACTCTGAATGCATTTTTGAACGTCGACTAAAGATTCAAGTCGGTTTAACTCCATTTCACTATGAATTTAGATTTGTAAGTAGATTTCTAGCTTACGAGGTTTTGCTCCGAGGACTAATACCTATGTACTCAACAGATTTGTAAAGCGATTTCGTAATACCTACCTAGAATGACTTCTAAAATACGATGTTCGTGATAACGTAAAACTTTAATAAATACAGTAAGTAATAAAAGGTCACTGTTAAAACTTGCTGCATGTATGCACATTAGTGCTCGTGATAGGACACTCAAATTAATTTCATCCTTTATTATCAAATAATAATGAGGTATATTTAAATCGTATAGGTAATGATCACAACCCTACAAGCACCATCGGACAGCAGTGGCTGAACAAACTGTCGCTTATCGGTGACAGATAGCGACATTTCCTACAATTTCCCGCGCTCTCTTACCGGGCCAAGCATCGTGCATCGGTGCAATTTATACTATTCGACTTTAAAAAAAAAACACCTTCCTTCAACCGTGCAAACCCGACTGTACTATTTCTACTACTTTTTACAAGGGATTCTGTGTTCCACAACTCCTTAGTTCCTTAGTCGTTGCTTTTTTACCTTGCAGTAATCCGAAGCTCTCTTGCAAATGGCTTTGATGTCATCGCTAGCGGGGTGCCACGGCTGGGGACCGTGGTTGGAGAGGAGCCCCATCCCGGTGGCGGCCGCGTTAATCACACCCACTCCTTTACTCTGGAATTACGATAAAAGGCAAGGCATAGGTACAGCAATCCCATCGGGGCTACGGATTATCGAAAGGGATGACGTGGCCTCGGCACAAGGGCAAAGAAGGAACATGGGTTCGGTTTTTAGTCAGTAGAAGTCTGACACTCCCCTTCGCTCTGCCCAAGAGCGGGGGGGGGGGGGTCATTTGATGATTTTCCACCCATCAAAAAAAAAAGGCATACTTACAGCAATAACTGCTACAAAGATAAAGTCTTAGATTTTACTTTATCTTTGTAGTGGTTTAGGGTAGTCGACAAAAAAAAACTAATTAGTCCGTCAGATAGATTTCCAAAAAATATTGAACACGTATTTTTTCTTTTTTCACGTAAACAAAAAATGAAGACGATACAGTGCTTCGAAAAGTCGTGAAACGTCACAGCTTGGTCCAATTTTACCTAACTATGACGTCAAACGCCCCCTCTCCATGGTCTTTGACAAGCTTTATTTTCGTCAATTTTTATTAATTTGATAAAAGAAAAAACACGTATCCAATATTTTTCAATAATCTGACTGACGGACTAAACAGAATCATATTTTTTTTAGTCGGTCGACTACCCTATTGTCACAAATATAGATAATGAGCGCACGCCTGTAGCTAGATACGAGATACGAGTACTGTCGCTGCAAATAAATGTTTTAATCTTTTAATTGCTAAGTTGTGGTATTGCTTGTTTGTGTGTACTTAACAAAAACCAAAACGTAGTCTATTTTATATAGTACATAGATTGTTGTTTGTAGTAGAATGCCTTGTAGTAGATAGTCACTCAGGCAGAAAAAGGAGGAAACGTTGCTCAAAGTGTACTTTTTAGTAGTTCGATAAGTAAAACCTCAATTGGAAAAATCGTCTCTATTTTAATACCTATTTAAGTTACCCTTTGTGTATTTCTAGTCTAGTATTTCTAGTTTTCATTTACAAATGTTATCAAAATAAAAAACACAGGAACTCAAATAGAATATCAGTAACCAATAATCCTCTAACTAATAATATAAATGCGAAAGTAACTCTGTCTGTCTTTCTGTCTGTCTGTCGGTCTGTCTGTCTTTGCTTCACGCCTAAACTACTGAACCGATTTGTGTGAAATTTGGTGTTCGGTGTTTTCACCGAACACCTTAGCTTGCACTCTCGGCGTGACGCGTTCACCTAATTTCATTACTTAGTATTTTAATATGTATAGATATTTCAGTGCACTTTTGTCTACCGCGTTAGCCGGGTGTATTCAACAACATTTAATTAGCAGTTTAAGAACATTTTAGTAACATTATCATCTCATCTAACATTTTAACATTAAGAACAGTTTGAGTGTGAGACGCGAATAAATAGTGTTCAACATAAACATTCGTTTCTACTCAACAAACACCCGACAACTCGCTACGTACCCCGACATATTTTTGGTCCTTCGAGCCGGATCACGCGTCGCGTAATTTCGGTAAATCGGAATTCTGGTGTGCGAGGTCTGAACTATCGTAACAGTGTGTGTACGTCGTGGAGTTGTCGGAGCGAACATTGGAGCAGAACAGTGAAGTAGCAGCAGACGCTGAGTACATCAACAGCGGGAATACAAGTAATAAATTTCCTTTATTTTTAGTCAGTAGCATCCTACTACAACCCTACAACAATGGCGGAACTCATTGAAACGCAATCAATGATCTATGATAGCATCATTAAACTTGCTATCAACTTGAAGAAGGATAGTGCTGATAGGAAAACAGTAGATTACTTCAAGCGGAGGCTTACAACTTTGGAGGATTATTGGAAGGATTACCAGGTTAATCATGAGCGAATTGAGGCGGAGGTAAGTAAAACTGATGCTTACTTTACCAACCGCGAGTATGAGAAAACAAGTACGGTGTATGAGTCAACCAAGGCGTTGATCAACCAGCAGTATCAGCTGCGGTTCGTGCAAACAGGAAGTCTGTCAACAGGTGAGCAAAAAACAGCTCGAGACATATCACCCTCTGCAACGAGTTCGCGTGCAGAATGTAGAACAGGTGAGGAGGCGGGACCGAGTTTCCCTAGGCAGCTGAGCGACCGAACAGCTCAGAAGCCTAACATGGAGCCAAACAGTAAGGTAGATGAGTTATTGAAAAAACAGTATGCTAATTTTAAAGCATTTGTGCGTACAACCGTAAACATAGATGTGGACTCTATCTCCGATAAGTGGGAATTTGAGGATGTATTGAGGTCACTACAGGCTAGATGGTCAGCTATCGACAAACTACATTGGGACATCGAGATCGAAATGGAGGGAGAAAACGAACAATACAACAACATGTACGATAAGTATGAAACCAAATTTAACAACCTGAAAAGAGCTATTAACACAAAAATGTGGTCGGTAGCACACAGGGAGAAATCGACACCGCAACTGGAGATACCGAACTTCAACGGGAACTACAACCAATGGGTGTCGTTCAGAGACCTGTTCACAGAAGTCATTCACAACAACCCCTCGTTGTCAAACGGTCAAAAGATGCAGTATTTAAAGGGTAAGGTTCGTGGAGAAGCTGAAAAGCTAATTCAACATCTGTCGATAAGTACCGATAACTATTTGGTGTGCTGGAATATTCTCACCCATCGGTATGACAACAAAAAACTTATATTCTCGTCCCATATGAACATTTTGCTAGGCCTGCCGAACATACAACAGCAATCTTTACAACAGATCAAGCGAATGCATGACACCACACTAGAATGCCTTAATGCCATCAAAAACTTAGGAGTCGACACAACATCGTGGGACCCTATGATTGTACACGTTCTGGGTCAAAAGCTCGACACAGAAACGTACACGGACTACATAGAGTCCCTGAAGAATTCAAAAGAACTGCCGGTTCTGGCAGAGTTCTTAGAATTTCTAGAAACAAAATTTACATCTCTGGAAACAGTTCGTCGTAAAGATAGTGTGCCTACGAAGTCTTCTCATCAAAACAATTATTCTAATCAAACATCGAACAATAAGAAAAATAATTACAGCAATGCAAACAATCAAGCAAAAAACAACGAAAGCAACGGAAATAGAACAGTTGCGAAATCGATGCACGTTTCAAACAAAAAATGTCCTCTTTGCAATAACCAACACGGCATTTATAATTGCAAAACATATTTAAAAATGAGTGACGAGCAAAGGCTAAAAACAGCAAACAAATTGGAACTATGCACAAATTGTTTATTTAGCCATTTCGGAAATCAATGCACCTCCAACTTAACATGTCGAAAATGCAAAAATCAACATAACACCATTTTACATGACGCATTTGCAAAATTAGCGAACGCATCAACTCCGTCGTCAAGCGGCAACAGCGGTGCGAAACAAAACACAAAAGTCAATGAACCCGTGTCGGGCACCGTCAATGCTTCCCAAAATGAAAAGGGAGAGATATTGCTAGCGACGGCCCTGGTGAAGGTCAAAGGTGTGGATGGAACTTACCAAACCTTGCGCGCCTTGATCGACCAAGGGTCCCAGATATCCTTAATAACTGAGCAAGCGGCTCAGATGTTAGGTATCCAGAGACGAAGGTGTAAGGGAGTCATCTTCGGAGTGGGACAAAAGGAAAACAGCTGTAAGGGGATGATAAACATAAACTGTTCTTCGACATACAACAATTTTGAATTCGAATCTGAGGTTCTCATCATGAACGAACTTATTAAGAGTCTACCAAACCAAACATTCGAGAAGCCAAATTGGTCATACATCGAAAACATTAATTTAGCTGACCCGGAATTCTACAAAAGTCGACCAGTTGACTTGCTTTTCGGGGCAGATATTTATGCAAACATTATGCTAGGCGGAATCATAAAAGGTGAAGAAGCCCAACAGCCGATGGCTCAGCAAACACAGCTGGGTTGGTTACTATGTGGTAACGTTAAAACATACCACTGTAATGTGGTATTAAACAACGTAGATGAGATTCAAAAATTTTGGGAAGTAGAAAAGATTACAGAACCTTCAAACCTATCGGTAGAAGATCAGGAATGTATGGACTTCTACACAAAAACAACAAGAACAAACCGCGAAGGTCGGTATGAAGTTAGAATACCCCTGAAAGAAGATTTAAAACAGCAGTTAGGTGCTTCCAAACCTGTGGCTATTGCCCAGCTAAAAAATTTGGAACGTCGCCTAGAAAAACAACCAACATTGGCCGAAAAATACAAGGATTTCATGAAGGAATACATTGTGTTGAACCACATGAAACTGGAACAGAAAAACAATGACGTAACACTCGAATGCTTCCTGCCTCACCACGGCGTGCAGCGAGAAGAATCTTCAACAACTAAGCTGCGTGTGGTATTTAACGCATCCGCCAAAACATCCACAAAATACAGCTTAAATGACGTCATGCAGAAAGGGCCTAATCTACGAAAGGATCTGTTACACGGATGCTACAACATTGAACAGGGTAAACAATCAATACATGATTTAATTCAGCTATTGAAATCAGGCGGCTTCAATCTTCGAAAGTGGTCGTCAAACAGTCAGGAATTATTGCAGAACATATCAACAAGTCAAGAAGACTTTGGTTACAGCTTCAAAAATGACGACATGTTGAAAACCTTAGGGTTGTGCTGGAATCCAAAAGGGGATGAATTTACATTCCGTTGCAACTTTTCCCAAACAACATCAAAACCAACTAAAACGAGCTTACTATCAGAAATATCGAAGTTATATGACGCTCTTGGTTGGCTGACACCCCTATCCACGAAACTAAAATTATTATTTCAAAAGTTATGGAAACAGGACCTACAGTGGGATGATAAGGTGTCAGATGACATACATAAGGAATGGGTCAAGGTGATGATGGAGATTGAACACATCAAACAGTGTAAGATTCCGCGATGGATACAGTGCAACGAGAATGATGTCATCGAGCTGCATGGCTACTGCGACGCGTCCGTCGAAGCCTATGCCTGCGTAGTATACGCACGAACTAAGAAACAACAACAAACAGTAATCGTCGCAGCAAAGTCGAAACTTGTACCAAGTAAAAAGACTGTAACATTGCCACGAATGGAGCTTTGTGGTGCTCATCTGCTATCTAAGCTCATCAACAAAATCAAACAGAGTCTGAGGTGCCAGGTAGAAAGCTATGGATGGTGTGATTCAATGGCAGTTATAGGCTGGCTACAGGGCGATTCAGCGCGTTGGAAACCTTTCGTTTCTAATAGAGTTAACGCTATAAAACAGATAATGCCGGCAAACTGCTGGCGATATGTGAAATCGGGTGACAACCCGGCCGATTGTGCTAGCCGAGGTTTAACAGCTCCCCAACTACTGCAACATCCGTTATGGTGGAAGGGACCAGCATGGCTAGTGTCATACGACGTGGAAAAGGAAGAAAAACAGCCTATATACCAAACAGAGGAAGAGATGAAACAGATGAAACAAGTTAACATTGTGCAAGACATAGACAGTAACAGCATAATAGATAATCTATTATTCCAACATAATTCGTTTATAAAAATAACACATGTCTTAGCATGGGTACTGAGGGCATTGACGCCAAAGTCGCAACGTAAACATTTACCGAAGTACCTAACATTAATAGAATTGCGAAAAGCTAAATCAGCTATTATAAAACGAGTGCAAAGTACAGAATTTCCGTCAGACATTGAAATGCTAAATAAAAATGGAAATGTCGCAACAAACAGCAAATTGTTGAATTTAAAACCTTACATAGATGAGGAGGGATATCTCCGAGTGGGAGGACGTTTAAGAAACGCGAATATAAGCGACGAAATGAAACATCCTAAAATAATCCCAAACAAGAGCCGATTGGCGGAGTTACTCATAGAAGAGGCTCATCAATTAACATTTCATGGGGGTCCTCGACTTACCTTGGCTACTCTCAGACAACAATACTGGATAACAAGCGGGTACAGTGCGACGAAAAAACAGTTAAGAAATTGTGTAACTTGCCGGAAGTATGAAGCAAAGAAACAAGTTCAATTGATGGGTGACCTTCCCGCAGCTAGAACCAACCCTGCTCCTCCATTTTACCATACGGGAGTGGACTACACCGGTTTTGTAAACATAAAGGCAAACAAGGGGAGAGGGATTAAAACACTGAAAGGCTACGTGGCTGTATTCATATGCATGGTCACGAAAGCAGTTCATTTGGAATTGGTGTCTGACCTTACCAGTTCAGCATTTTTAGCTGCACTCAAGAGAATGGCGGCCCGGAGAGGAACACCACATAACATGTATAGTGACCAAGGAACCAATTTTATCGGGGCTAATAGGTTGCTGCAAGAGGAGTACAATACAATACAACAAGTTTTCGGGGATAGTTGCCAGGCAGAAATAGCCGAAATGAACATACAATGGCATTTCAATGCTCCATCTTGGCCGAGCTCGGGTGGGCTGTGGGAGAGAGCCGTCCGCAGTCTGAAGTTCCACCTGAAAAGAGTGATTGGCGAACAAAGACTAACGTTCGAAGAGTTCACCACAATACTATCACAGCTGGAAGCGTGCTTGAACTCGAGACCGTTATGTTCACTAACAGAAAACATTGAGGATCTGGATTATTTATCACCAGCCCATTTTTTAACAGGACGATGCGACTTAACAGTCATTGAGACGAAGGAGGATGCAAGAACAAGATGGCATTTAACAACAAACATATTTAAACAGATTTGGCAAAAATGGAAGAATGAATATTTAAGCCAATTAACAGCAAGAGAAAAGTGGTGTAAACCACAAGAAAACTTAAAAATAGGCAACATGGTGGTAGTGCATGAGGATAACATTCCAGCTGGACGGTGGATTATGGGACGCGTGGTAGACCTGCATCCCGGTAATGATGGTTATGTCAGGGTGGTGTCATTGAAGACGAAAAATGGCATCATAAAGAGACCAGTAGTAAAACTCTCCTTATTACCAGTAGAAACGGAAACCAATAACAATCAAAACAGTTTAACAGAAACAGACAAGTCAGCTGGACAGGGTGTTGACACCCGGAATAACATTAAGCGAAAAAGAAAAACGACACCGTCAGGCACGTTAGCATATGTCGCCATGGCGTTAACCTTCTTTATGTCACTCTGCAGCGTTGCAAATTGCAGTTATAACATAAGTTCGCTAAACAACAACCAATCGTTCTACTTTGACCCAATAGCAAAAATCAATCTTGTAAAAGATAGCTGGGTACTAGTAGTTTACTATAACATGTCTCCGTATTGGGACGGGATACAGGCGTTTGAAAAAGTTACGACATATCTCGATAAAACATGCAAAACAACAGGCAGAGAACAGTGTAACATGATAGTCGCTCAGCTGATTCACGAGTGTCGTGAACTCAAATACTATAATGAACTGCTGATGACGCAACACGTAAATGGACACTCCAGACGGCGGCGGGGACTTATCAATGCAGTTGGAAACATTGCGAATTCCCTATTCGGCGTATTAGACCAACAATTCGCGGAAAAGTACAGCCGAGATATCAACCTGATTCAACAAAACGAAAAACATATAGCCGGCTTATGGAAGAATCAGACGTCGATTGTCGAATCAGAATACAATTTGTTAAAAAGAACAGAAGAAATCATGGGTAAACAACACAAAATTATTAACAAACATTTAAATACGTTGGACAATATCTCAAACAACTTACAACGTGAGATAAACAACATATCCCTACTTCAAGAGTTTACCATGACAGCTCTAACAGCTAGTAATTTACTGCAGAACTTAAAAGGAACTCAGGATATTTTACTAGACATCCTAACCAATGTCCACCATGGACAGTTTAACATTCACCTGCTTACCCCTGAACAACTCCAAAAGGAACTCAACATTATCTCTGGGCATTTATCTGAAGATCTAACATTGCCTGTTGAACCGCACGATATTCGCAAGCTTTACTCTATGATAGGCATTAAAGCTCGAATAACAGAAGAATACTTCCTCTTTCAAATAACATTTCCGCTTATCAGTAGAGACCGATATAAGTTGTACAAGATACATCCCATACCGCACCAGACGAACAACAATATGGTAGAATTCATCCCGTCGTCAGAATACGTCGCTACGGACCTCAAAAGAGATTCGTACCTAACAATTACGTCAGATGAACGATCATTGTGCCAACAAGAAGATGATACGTTTATGTGCCATTGGAAAAAGCCAGTATACCATCTCAACAGTGAGCACAACTTCTGTGATCTTGACAAGGACACAGATAAGTGCAAGGTCAGAAGAACCAGATGTGCAAACCAATGGACACCACTAAAAAACCCGTCATTATTCTTGTACCATTGCTGCAACATTTATGACGTGAAAATCATCTGCGGGGAACAGATCAACAAAGCTCAATTGAGCCAAGCTGGTGTCATCTACTTAGCTCCAGGTTGCCTGCTGAAAGGGAAGGACTTTACTCTTAACATTCAGAGTCAAAACCAGAACAGTTTGGATATGAGCACGAGGATTTTGATACCAGAGATGGATCAACTAAATTTCCTAATTAACAGCACTATGCCTTCTAAAGACTTAGAAGAAATAGCAGACTCAGGCGAAATGAAAAACGCCTTACTAAGCCTACATAAACGCATTGACGACATGAAGAACAGTCAAGTGGAAGTAGGGGAAACACTATCCACTCACGACATCCATCAGTATGCAGTAAGCTACATCCTGGCCGCCGCGGTAACGCTGGCGGCGGGAGCGCTGCTGTACAGGTGGTTGCGCAGGCGTGCGCGCCGCGCCCACATCACGTCTGACATGGAGCTTCAGCCAACCAGAAGTGTTAGTGATGTGAATGTCAATAGTGTTAGTGTCAGTGCGCGGCAAAACATTAGTGAACGTGAACCTAGTGCGTCACATACTTATAGTGAAATAAACAAAACAATGGTGAATAGGGCGTGTCCTCGCGTGCCTAGAATAGAAACAATTAGCTCTTAAGTTAATTCAAAATCAATTGTACTCTTGTTTACTAACATTTTAGTCTTAAGTTGAATTGTTTTTCACCTTGTAAACATTTCCATCATGTTCATTAGTTTTCTAACTTAACATTGTTTCCTCACAGCATCTCCTGCCTTTCGTGGCCCGGAATATGTTCGGTGTTTTCACCGAACACCTTAGCTTGCACTCTCGGCGTGACGCGTTCACCTAATTTCATTACTTAGTATTTTAATATGTATAGATATTTCAGTGCACCTTTGTCTACCGCGTTAGCCGGGTGTATTCAACAACATTTAATTAGCAGTTTAAGAACATTTTAGTAACATTATCATCTCATCTAACATTTTAACATTAAGAACAGTTTGAGTGTGAGACGCGAATAAATAGTGTTCAACATAAACATTCGTTTCTACTCAACAAACACCCGACAACTCGCTACGTACCCCGACATTTGGTAAGTACAGACATAGTTTGGAACTTGAGAAAGGACATAGGGAAGTTTTTTTTTTTTTTCGCGAGATAGGGATCTATGTGGGTAAAACCAAAAATCTGCCGGAAGTCACTATTCCACGCAAACGAAGTCGCGGGCAAAAGCTAGTAATTAATAAAGCAGCTTACAAAACGTTGCTCACATAACGCAACAAATCAGCACACAAGGGCCCGACAGTCTCCCGCGATCCCGTCCTGTCAAGCTTTTAGACGTATTTATGCAGTACGCGGAGCACGGTATACCTACCAAGTGCGTGGTCGGCGCGTGGCATGCATCGTTGACTGGAATGCGAGATAAATAAAAATATCTCCTATCATGACGTTGTTTTGCTCGCTTTTCTTATGCAGGACATACCGGGTGCGATCTTAATAAAAATACCTTGCGGACTTGAAGCCCTTGCGGGTGTAATGTTTTCCGAGCAGTGTTTGTGTAGGTAGGTACCTACTTGTGATGGTAAGCGTAAAATGAAATATTTGCCTAAGTTTCATAAGTTAGTGTTGATTGCAGTGTGGGTGATGCTATCTAGCCGATTTCGGCCACAGCGACTGCATTCGCTGACTTTCCAAAGATTGTCAAGAGCTTTGTTCTGCTGCTCTCTCGTGCTAGCATATCCAACTTTGGCCGAACAGGTACGAGCACAAAGCGGACATGTCAGAACACCATTGATGATATTATAGGGTATAGCTTTAGGTTGCCTAGCTTTAAGGTCATCGCGCTTTTGATCCAATTGTAAATGTTGAAACATTTATGGTGATTGGGTCGGTCTAAACAAAATGTAACATGCATAAAGCATGCGTCTGCATGCTAAGCACGATAATAATTTTATTGTTTTCAGGACCTTCGAAAGATGCATAAAATCGTTGATTTGAAAGTTCCATTTACAAAAGGGTATTAATCTGTATTTTGGTCACACCTAGCTTCATACAATTTTTTTGTGCGGGGTTGGCTTGGTCACGGTAATCTTGGTCTTGCGGACGATTCAACCTAGAAGATGCCAGTTACCGCCTTTGCCAGTGGTAGAGAAAACAGGCTTATTAGGTACCAAGGTTGGCCCATATTGCTGGAGCATGGGACACAGGCCTCGGCTGAGCCGCGGGCCCGTAGCGTGTTAGTGTGGCTCCACACACGTCTTCGTAATTTTTCCTTCACTTACATTATTTAGTTTCACAGTTTTGAGAGTAGTAAAGTACTTAAGTAAGGAGCTGTGCGTGCGTAGCGTTGCCAGGCGTCCTGCTTTAGCCGGACATAGTCAGGCTTTTTGATTGCCTGTCCGGCCAAAATAAGCGTCGTCCGGCCTGTCCGGCTTTTGTTAGGCTTTTTTTAATTTAGACTGATGTTGCATTTAATTTGAATTAAGGAAAGAATTATTGAGACTGATTAATAATAAAGTACTTTTAGACTAATTTGGCATTAGTTTTATTGTAAATTATCAAAAAAGCTTGGTTTTCATTAATTTTCTACATTAATACCAAAAAATCCCCTAAAATGCAAAGTGTCCGGCTTTTTTACCAAAATGTTAGGCCAAAAAAAAAATTATTTTTTACACGAATATTTAAAATTGTTGAAAATGCAGGATGTCCGGCTTTTTGACCCAAATGTTAGGCCAAACTCACAGCTCTGTCCGGCTTTTCGGTATGAGGACCTGGCAACGCTATGCGTGCGTATGCAAATGCATATTTACCAACTTGATTATGTTATATTAGAGTCAAAGTCATTGATGTATTATAACCTAGAGTAGACGTAATTTAAAAGGGTACCTATGCTTAGATGGTTTAGTAATGTGGACAGGATGAGTGATATACGGTCCTATAATAGAAAGACATGCACTGTCCTTATTGGGGAGGTTTTTCAGAAAGGTAGTAGTACACACCTGTGTGTACTGTGTAGTACTGGCAGCCGGCCGGGGGTGTGTCTGTATGACCCATAGAGTATTGTATGACCCGATGTATGAACGTGGACTAGGCAAATGGAGTAATTATGTAAGGAACGGCGCAGGCGTTCTGTGGTTTATGTCTGCCCCCTAGTAAAAAACCCGTGAGGTTATTTATGTACACGTAATGGTGGTATCATTACCTTGAAATAACTGGTGTAATTCTGCAGCCTATTGTCACACAACGTAGATTTCGCGTAAGACAATATGGAAGAGATTTTCACATCCGACTCTTCAATAACTTCTTTCATGAGACCAATGTCGTAATCTGCGAGGCCTATGTATCGGGCTTTACCGTCTTTTACTGCCCTTTCCAAAGCGGGTAAGGTCTCTTTGAGGACGATCGAAATGTCTGGCGCGAAGGTGCTGTCATGGATCTGTAGAAAAAGAAAAAGAAGAAATAAGTAAAATTTTAATTGGACCGGAAGCTAGAAAAAGATTAAAACAAAGTGTACTTCAATATTATCTATACATATAATAAAATGGTAGGAAAGTCAAAACTGTACATTGAATATTTTTTAAAAAGAATACTTGGGATGTGATCTACAATCTATATAAACATATAATAAAATGGTAGGAAAGTCAAAACTGTACATTGAATATTTTTTTAAAAGAATACTTGGGATGTGATCTACAATCGATACCGAAGCCAAAAATATAGTTTTTAGATTTTTTGTCTGTTTGTCTGTCCGGGATAAACTCAAAAAGTACTGCATGGATTTACTTCAAATTTGGCACGAATATTATTAAGAAGTCGGGTCAACACATAGGCTACATATTATCACGCTATCACCTACGGGGAACGAGCAGTGAACCTTTATTTCTTCAACGCATTCTGTAAGAACGTGTAATCTAACGACGCATATTTAAATGTTGTTATTATGTTAACCATGCTATAAGCTAGCTTCACACTATAAAAAACACGCAATAAAAGTAACTTAGGCCGATAAACATAATTAAATGAATTTAGGTAGTACCAAGAATTTTTTTAAAGCAGCGCCATCTATGAGATTTCAAAAACATCAAGTCGAATTACATGTGTAAGCCTTTTTGGGTATAAATAATTTAAATTTGATCATGTTGGTGAGCTTAATAGTTGTTATTAAAAGTCATAGATGGAGTTGTGCATGTTCTTAGACGCCCACCTGGAGAACAGCCAGCGCATATATTTTGATCCCGACGACGTTGCTGAGCGCTTGGAAAATCCGCGCCAAACTGTCTTGGCATTTTTCAGGCTCTGTGAAATCGACCAGTTTGCGAGGTTCCTTACGTATGACGAAGTGCCTTCATAAATACACATACGACAAGCAAAGGCGTGTAATAGTAATAGTCCTCCTGACCGTTTTCGGCCACGGCGGCCAATCTTAGCAGAGATTAGCCAACTGCGCGGGAGATATTATAGTGCACAAGTGTGTGCGCAGGCACAGGTGCACTCTCTGTTCCTTTCCTCTTATAGTCCGATGGGACGGCAATCCGACACGACCGGAGAGAGATCAGGCGCAGGACCAACGGCTTAACGTGCTTTCCGAGGCACGGGGGTACTATATCGCCAACTTCCAATCTCCGGCCTACTATTGGGTTTCTAATAAAAACCCAATAGTACTTTTTGTCCGACCCGGGAATCGAACCCAGGACCTCATACACAGCAGTCGCGCTTACGACCACTAGACCAACGAGGCAGTTCAAAAAAAAGAAAAAAGGGATGTATTTAACCGACATCGACGAGGACGTGCTGTGGAAGGTTTTCCGGGAATTTTCAAGGATACCGCATTGGGTAGAGTTTATACCGTGCACCTGAATAATGGTGAATGCTATTTTCTGCGGTTGTTACTTCACACGGTCCGAGGCCCAACGTCTTTCGCCTTTCTGAGGACATTTGATGGCGTGGAGTATCCCACTAACCGCGCAGCCTCGAAGTCACCTTCTCGACGGTGACCAAAACTGGGATGACACCTTCGCGGAGGCGAGCGTCAGTAACAGTCCCAGCCGCATGCGTCATCTGTTTGCCGTCATCTTGGTGTTTTGTGGAGTCGCAAACCCGGTAGCATTGTGGGAGAAGTATCGCCATCATCTGTCTGAAGATATTCTCCGAGCTTTTAAGGCGTGCTACTAGAGACGAACTCGAAGTAACTGATGAACGCGTGCTAAACACCTGTCGCAGTTCACTTCAACACGTGGTCATTTCTTACTATCGGCGGCAATCCACTGGTCGAATATGGGTTACCAGCTCCCCAATCATCACCGCATCAAGACCGCGGAAATCAGGAGTAAAACGCTGACGCATTTTACGATCCGGGTGTAATGACTACCATACGAAATGACCATGTCGCTTTGTTCTCTTCAGAGCGAAAACAAATTTATGACACCGTCCTTGAAAGCGTTGGGCAAAACCAGGGCAAAATGTTTTTCTTGGATGCTCCTGGTGGAACAGAAAAAAACATTTGTTACAACTGGCATACTTGCAGAGGTCAGGAAGCAAGGCAAAATTGCCATTGCTGTAGTCGTCGGGAATCGCTGCCACACTGCTTCCGGGTGGCAAGACAGCACATGCCATGTTTAAAATTCCTATCGATTTAGAGAGTGCCGAAACGCCTGTTTGTGGTGCGTCACGTAACAGTGATAAGGCACCCGTGCTCAAGGATTGCTCACTGATCGTGTGTGATGAGTGTACGATGGCCAATAGAAAGGCAGTTGAGGCCGTGGACAGAACCCTGCAGGACATCCGCAGGAACGAACATTTGATGGTTGGTGTCACAGTTCTGTTCAGTGGCGATTTCCGACAAACGCTTCCCGTGGTGACGCGGGGATTGAGGGCTGACGAGGTGAATGCTTCATTGAAACGATCTTCGTTGTGATCACGAGATCGCACTCTGCGCTTGACCATTAATATGAGAGCTCGGCTCGGCGGCAATGCACGTGCTCAAGAATTCTTCGATGTCTTTCTAAGTCTTGGCGAAGGCACTCTACCAGAGGAGAGAGGTGGACCGGTGGTGCTTCCAGAATCTCTCATTATAGTTGTATCCATCTAAGAAGAACCCATTCGCTGTGTGTACGGGGACATCAGTCGTTACCGCACCAACAGAATTGTTGGGTGTGTGAGCGGGCTATTTTGACGCCCAAAAATGATCAGGCTGCAGCAATTAACGAATGCATTCTCTCGGAAATTGAACGGAATGAAGTGGTCTATAACACCACTATAGACATTGTGTGTGGTCGAGCAAGATGACGCCACACATTATCCCGTGGAATTTCTGAACTCCCTGTCAGCAAGTGGACCTCCAGCGCATACCATCAAGCTGAAGGTCGGTGTCCCGATTATGCTTCTTCGGAACCTATCTGCGAACCGACCTCTAGATGAACTGCTTCTCACACGGGCAATAAATTGTACTTCGCTTGCTCCCGCGTCGCCAGTCCTGACTCTCTATACATTTTGACTGCGGAGAGCCAAACCACTACTATGGTTTATCGAGAAGTCCTATAAGTATGTATTTTAAAATATGAATCATAGCAAGGCATATTTTGTAGACTGAAGCACTTATGGGAAAGATGCAGATCAGTCCCCATGTTAGTAAGCAGGGACTGAAAGCGGTTACGGTTAAAGGTTAAGATACCTCAAAAATATACCGGTACCGGTTTAAAATAAAGGTTGAGCTATACCGGTACCTTTATAAATAAAGGTTGGTCTAAACCGTTATTTAACCCTTACACGATTTCGGTACCGAAATGCATGCCGCGGCGCGCGTGTGTGCGGTGGAAGACGTTAGAACTTGCGTATGTAGTTTATAATCTAATAATGTGCAACAATCGGCAAGTGAACGACAGACAGAGTGGCGAGGCGGTGCGTCAAAGCAAACCCCTATTTATTAAGGTTTAGGTACCGCTACCGATATATTTATAACGGTTACGGTACTTCTACCGAAATATACCGGTATGCATTTCCATACTCAGAATTTCACTACCGGAAAAAATAACGGTATCGCAATATTTCGGTACCTAACCCTTATTTAATGGTATGACGTCATACCGAAATTTAAAGGTACCGTAATTTTTGGGTAATTCAGTCCCTGATTCATGTTAATATATATTATAGCTACGTCTGTGACGGCCTTAAATGATACCCATTTTATATGTTAACTAGCTGCTGCCCGCGACGTCGTCTGCGTGAACGCTATACAGCACCAAAAATACCTTTCCATTTACCCGTTTCTTCTTTACATTTTATATCTACAGAAAGTGCAGTAACAGAGGGAGACTGTCTTTTGTAAAATTGACCTTCAAAAAGTCATAAGTTGTGACTGAAGCAGATGGAGAAAAAAATGAATTAGGAAGACAGAATGGGGTAAAAATACATACTTATAGGACTTCTCGATAAACCATAGTAGTGGTTTGGCTCTCCGCAGTCAAAATGTATAGAGAGTCAGGACTGGTGACGCGGGAGCAAGCGAAGTACAATTTATTGCCCGTGTGAGAAGCAGTTCATCTAGAGGTCGGTTCGCAGATAGGTTCCGAAGAAGCATAATCGGGACACCGACCTTCAGCTTGACGGTATGCGTTGGAGGTCCACTTGCTGACAGGGAGCTCAGAAATTCCACGGGATAATGTGTGGCGTCATCTTGCTCGACCACAATGTCTATAGTGGTGTAGACCGCTTCATTCCGTTCAATTTCCGAGAGAATGCATTCGTTAATTGCTGCAGCCTGATCATTTTTGGGCGTTAAAATAGCCCGCTCACACACCCAACAATTCTGTTGGTGCGGTATACGACTGATGTCCCCGTTCACACAGCGAATGGGTTCTTCTTAGATGGATACAACTACAATGAGAGATTCTGGAAGCACCACCTGTCCACCTCTCTCCTCTGGTAGAGTGCCTTCGCCAAGACTTAGAAAGACATCGAAGAATTCTTGAGCACGTGCATTGCCGCCGAGCCGAGCTCTCATATTAATGGTCAAGCGCAGAGCGCGATCTCGTGATCACAACGAAGATCGTTTCAATGAAGCATTCACCTCGTCAGCCCTCAATCCCCGCGTCACCACGGGAAGCGTTTGTCGGAAATCGCCACTGAACAGAACTGTGACACCACCCATCAAATGTTCGTTCCTGCGGATGTCCTGCAGGGTTCTGTTCACGGCCTCAACTGCCTTCCTATTGGCCATCGTACACTCATCCCATACGATCAGTGAGCAATCCTTGAGCACGGGTGCCTTATCACTGTTACGTGACGCACCACAAACTGGCGTTTCGGCACTCTCTAAATCGATAGGAATTTTAAACATGGCATGTGCTGTCTTGCCACCCGGAAGCAGTGTGGCAGCGATTCCCGACGACACTACAGCAATGGCAATTTTGCCATGCCTCCTGACCTCTGCAAGTATGCCAGTTGTAACAAATGTTTTTTTCTGTTCCACCAGGAGCATCCAAGAAAAACATTTTACCCTGGTTTTGCCCAACGCTTTCAAGGACGGTGTCATAAATTTGTTTTCGCTCTGAAGAGAACAAAGCGACATGGTCCTTTCGTATGGTAGTCATTACACCCGGATCGTAAAATGCCTCAGCGTTTTACTCCTGATTTCCGCGGTCTTGATGCGGTGATGATTAGGGAGCTGGTAACCCATATTCGACCAGTGGATTGCCGCCGATAGAAATGACCACGTGTTGAAGTGAACTGCGACAGGTGTTCAGCGCGCGTTCATCAGTTACTTTGACTTCGTCTCTAGTAGCACGCCTTAAAAGCTCGGAGAATATCTTCAGACAGATGATGGCGATACTTCTCCCACAATGCTACCGGGTTTGCGACTCCACAAAACACCAAGATGACGGCAAACAGATGACGCATGCGGCTGGGACTGTTACCTACTGACGCTCGCCTCCGCGAAGGTGTCATCCCAGTTTTGGTCACCGTCGAGAAGGTGACTTCGAGGCTGCGCGGTTAGTGGGATACTCCACGCCATCAAATGTCCTCAGAAAGGCGAAAGACGTTGGGCCTCGGACCGTGTGAAGTAACAACCGCAGAAAATAGCATTCACCATTATTCAGGTGCACGGTATAAACTCTACCCAATGCGGTATCCTTGAAAATTCCCGTAAAACCTTCCACAGCACGTCCTCGTCGATGTCGGTTAAATACACCCCTTTTTTATTTTTTTTGAACTGCCTCGTTGGTCTAGTGGTCGTAAGCGCGATTGCTGTGTATGAGGTGCTGGGTTCGATTCCCGGGTCGGACAAAAAGTGCTATTGGGTTTTTCATTAGAAATTTCCCAATAGTAGGCCGGTGTTTGGAAGTTGCCGGTATAGTACCCCCGTGCCTCGGAAAGCACGCCTGCGCCTGATCTCTCTCCGGTCGTGTCGGATTGCCGTCCCATCGGACTATGAGAGGAAAGGAACAGAGAGTGCACCTGTGCCTGCGCACACACTTGTGCACTATAATATCTCCCGCGCAGTTGGCTAATCTCTGCTAAGATGGGCCGCCGTGGCCAAAAACGGTCAGGAGGACTATTACTATTGCACCCCTTTGCTTGTCGTATGTGTAATATGAAGGCACTTCGTCATACGTAAGGAACCTCGCAAACTGGTCGATTTCACAGAGCCTGAAAAATGCCAAGACAATTTGGCGCGGATTTTCCAAGCCCTCAGCAACGTCGTCGGGATCAAAATATATGCGCTGGCTGTTCTCCAGGTGGACGTCTAAGAACATGCACAACTCCATCTATGACTTTTAATAACAACTATTAAGCTCACCAACATGATCAAATTTAAATTATTTATACCCAAAAAGGCTTACACATGTAATTCGACTTGATGTTTTTGAAATCTCATAGATGGCGCTGCTTTAAAAAATTTCTTGGTACTACTTATATTCATTTAATTATGTTTATCGGCCTAAGTTACTTTTATTGCGTATTTTTTATAGTGTGAAGCTAGCTTATAATAGCATGGTTAACATAATAACACCATTTAAATATGCGTCGTTAGATTACACGTTCTTACAGAATGCGTTGAAGAAATAAAGGTTCACTGCTCGTTCCCCGTAGGTGATAGCGTGATAATATGTAGCCTATGTGTTGACCCGACTTCTTAATAATATTCGTGCCAAATTTGAAGTAAATCCATGCAGTACTTTTTGAGTTTATCCCGGACAGACAAACAGACAAACAGACAAACAGACAAAAATTCTAAAAACTATATTTTTGGCTTCGGTATCGATTGTAGATCACATCCCAAGTATTCTTTTTTAAAAATATTCAATGTACAGTTTTGACTTTCCTACCATTTTATTATATGTATAGATTTAACCACAGATTTATCTAATCTTCTTTTGAATGATTAAAAATAAAAAGCATAAGTAGTATATTTTTTAATGATTTGAAAATTGAAAAGCATTAGACCAGAGACAACTTGGCATACTTCCTTTACCTTTAGAGGTACAAAATGTCTTGTTTAGAGTAAACAGTACATAATGCAGTACAAACAGTATCTTGACGCTCACCTGTATAAACTTTCATGTGCATTCAGTAAAAAGGCTGTTATCAGACATTAAAATTGTATGTATATGTATAGATTACATATTATCTAGTTATGTATAGATTTATACACACAAAGAAACGTTGGTAATTTCACGCCAATCGGCAGTTGGTATGGGCAGTTAAGTCAGTTAAGTCGCCGACACCCCCAAAGCTAATATTATAGCTTGTGAGTCTTGCATGTATAGTGCTGTTGCAGGAGCGTTTTTAGTTGTTAAGAAGTAAAATAGATTTTACGGGGTTTGTGAATAATGCCTGGAAAGTGGTTAGCATCGATGGTAGCCCGGTCATCCCAGAAGATGATGAGATGGTCTTCTTCAGGTAGGTACAGCTACCTATCATTTTATTTCAACTAAACACACACTGTTTGATGTCTAACAAAAAATATAAACTACATTTTGATTTTCCGAACGAAGTCCCATATCTTCCTACTCAAGTTTCCACTTACGATTCTTAACGGGAAACCGCACAATAAAATCTAAAAATACAGCTACATTACCTAAACGAAGATGTAACAAACGCAATCTAAAATGTGCATCTGGGATTCTAGCCGCCGTTTTTTTCTAATCACAGCGTACTTACTTCTACCGTGGCCCACCCACGTGGAAATTCATTGGAAATGTAATCTGAAATTCTCGTACCGCGGGTTAGACAGAATAGACTACAGGCCGCTAGTAGCTATTGAAAGCCATTGGTCATGAGAAAGAGCGTTGCGACGTATGTTACGTTGTGGTTAAAAGATATAAAATCACGAAATTGGTTGAAATTTATATTTATCTACACTAAACAGGGTGTAAATGAACCCTTCACAAACCCGTCAACCAAGCATTATGTACATCAAACTAAGTACCTGCCCCTACGCAAAAAAATATTGCTCGAAACGGTCTTATTTTTGGGGGTGAAAAATCACATTTGAGGGCACATTCACAATCACATCTTACTCAATGTAGCATTTTTAAAATATTGTCCCAGTGGATGCTTTGAATAGTAAACGGGTCATGGAGGTAATTTAAGTAAAGTTAAAACCTGAAAAAGTAGTATTAAAAAAACTGCTGTGAAAAATTTGGAATTTCGATCCCCAATACCTCCGTAAATACGGAGTTACGGAGAGTTTACGGAGATACTAAACAAAAAAAAAATATCACCGCGGGGGGAGAACTTACCTACACCCTTTATTATAAAGGAGTAAGGTTTTTAATTTTAAACGTATTTTTTTTTTATTATTATTTTAATTAACGTAATTTAATATAAGGTGGGGTGGTAGCCATTGAACCACCAAAAGTTTGAAAGCTCTAGCGCGGTCGTTATTAGAGTTTAAGAAAATATTTTTATTTCAGGAGGTAGTCGTGGAACGTTAACGAAGCAACATCTTGTTTGTTTACTCCGGAATCATTTCGCGATAAAAGTGGTTAAAAGTTGCGATAACTTAGTGAAACTTGTTTAATCTTGTGACCGAAAACAAGGAGTGTACAGTGACGCTTGGTTCATTAAAATCGATGGATTATTACCAAAGTTATAAGTGAAAAACATTCAAAACATTTCTAATAATATCCAACCACCCGCTTGCAACAAAAATATCAGCAGCAATTTATTGAAGAAAGGTATCACAGCAAAGTAAGCAAACTAAACGAAAGATAAGTTGTTAAGTAATGGATTCTTCTAACAAAAACATCACGCTGAGGCGTAAACAACCTAAAGGTGTAAGCAGCCATAGCAGTTATGTTGATAATTCCATAAGCACGTCATCTAGCATATACCTTTCGGATACTGCACGTAGTTTGCCAGATCTATCGAAAGTATTGCTTAACCATGAAGTAGAAGAGTTGAGAAGTGAAATAATGAAACTTAGGATGGATTTAGAAAGGACTCAGAACGAGGTAGATAATTTAAACTCGGAAAACTTTTCACTACAACAAGTAATTACTAGTCAACAAAACAAAATAGATAAGTATAAATTGCTTTGTACGGACTCATGCAGGATAATTAATAACAGCACAGTATCCTCAAGAAAACATAAATGTACGAAGGCGAAGCGTTACTCAAATCTGAATGAAAGTTATAGCGAACTACAAGTTAACCTTGTGAACACCATCGAAACTCCGATTAGTCGCTCCGTGCAACAGAATGAGAGGACTTCTGCTACAAACAAGAAGCTAAATGACATAATTATCTCAAATAATACTCCTTCAGTTAATATGTATCAGGGTGTAAATGAATTAAATAGTACCCCCCTGGCAGAAACAAGCTCAGAGATAATTGTAAACAAACCCGACAGCTTCAGAAACAGGGTTCTAATATTCTCTGACGAACGTACACCTATGAGATATACACTACAAAATCTTATCGGATCAAGCTTCATCGTGTCATCCTTCAGCAAACCTGGTGCAACTACGGATAAACTACTTGAATCGTCACTAGAACTGTGCAAAGACTTTAATAAGTTTGATTATATCGTAATTATGTGTGGTAATAATGATAGGGACCCATTAAGATTACAATCAATTCTATATTTTTACTTGGATAAACTTGCTTATACGAATGTGTTACTTTGTAATCCAAAAAGGGGAAAGTTCTTAAGTGAACTTAAACTATGTAAAACCTTTCATCACATCTGTTCCCAGTTTGACCACACTGTATTTGTTAACATTGACTATAAAGTTCCTTATGCCTCATTCTTTTTAATATTATGCAGGTTTGTGTTAAGAGACATACTGCATCTAAACTATAAATATAATTATAAGCAGTACAGTGAGTCAGTGTGTAAAAATATTATACAAAAAAATGCAGTCTCGATGTCAACACAAACAGAAGTGTTTTTACAAACAGAGCTAAGATCAGTGGAAACTCAAACGGAAAATGATTTATTTCGCGAATGAATTTAATTTTACTATTTTACACAGCAATATACAAGGTATAAGGTCAAAAATAAATGATTTGGAATTGCTAGTTGAGTCAAAAGATATCGACGTTCTTTGTCTGAGTGAAACTTTTTTCCGTGACCAGAGGGCAGAAACACTACAGTTGCCAAATTATAAAATGGGTTCATATTTTTCCCGTCAAAATAAATCTAGAGGTGGTGTGTGTATCTATGTAAAAAATTCAATTAACTACAAAAAAATTGAATGGTTATCTGAACTATCACTTGAAATTCATTTTGAATGCTGTGGTATAATAATTCCAGAGACTAATTGGTATATATTGTGTATGTATAGAACACCTAACAGCAACTTTAATCTGTTTATTGAAAAACTTGAGTTATTGTTGTTCAAACTAACCATTAGATCGAGATCGATAAACAAAAAAATATTTATCCTAGGTGACTTTAATATAAACACACTTGAGTGCACCACGAAAAGTACTTTATTCAAAAATACTTTGAAAAAATTCAATTTGAGCTTGACCTTAAACCAACCAACCCGATTAACATCACATTCTGCAACGTGCATAGACAACATAATCACAAATCATAAAAAATCCAAAACAGAAATATGGGATCTGGGAATATCCGACCATACATGTCAAGTAATAAAGATACCGACTAATTTAAGTTTCAGAGAAAAATACTGGTTCAAAATGCGACGTAATATAAATTATTACATCGACATATTTTTAAGATACATTTCTAAAATAAAATTTCAAGAAGTGTATCATCATTCGGATGCAAACACAGCTTACGAAGAATTTATTAACTTATTTAAATTAATATTCGATATCTGTATACCAGTTGAGAGAGTTAAAATGCATTCTAAAAAAGATGCAACATGGAAAACTAAAGGCATCATAATCTCTAGTAAAAATAAAAGAAAAATGTACCTACAAACAAAAAGCAGTACGTCTCAAGAACATAAAATAAAATATGTTCGCTGTTGTAAAATTTTAAAGCGTGTAATTAAACAATCAAGAAAGAATTCTAATGCGAAATTCATCTCATGCAGTACCAATAAAGCAAAGGCCACATGGGCATTAATAAAACGACAAACCCAAACTGCAAATGTTCTTAAACCCACAATAGACTACATCCTACACAATGACAAAGTAATAAAATCTCCTGTAAAATTAGCTAGTATTCTTAACAATTTCTACATTAACCAAAATCTCAACACTACGACAGCGGACAATAACAATCACAATTCACAATCAATTTCTAACTCAAGCAGCATTTTCTTCTACCCAACAGACAGAAGCGAAATAATAAATATAGTTCTAAAATTAAAAAATAAAACTAGTTACGGACACGATAATATACCCATTCGAGTTATCAAGGAAAGCATCCAATTTATTGTTGATCCGCTGGTGCACATTGTGAATCTTATGTTGGAAACGGGTAATTTTCCCGATACCCTAAAGATAGCTCTCATAAAGCCGTTGTACAAGAAAGGATCACGGCACGACATAAACAACTACAGACCAATTGCACTGTTGCCCAATTTCTCGAAGATATTTGAAAAGATTATCTATGCTAGAATCACAAAGTTTTTGAATTTAAATAATATTTTAAATGATAACCAATTCGGATTCCAAAAAAATAAAACTACATCATTGGCCATATACAAATTATTCAACTCCATTTGGGATAAAATAAATGATAAAAAGCAATGTGCTGCTCTTTTCATTGATATGTCGAAAGCATTTGATTGTGTAAAGTATGACATTTTGCTCGACAAATTAGAATGTATAGGAATAAGAGGAATAGCACTTAAATTGATTGAGAATTATTTAAATAATAGAATGCAAGGCACTGTTATTGAGGTATATAATGAGCGTACAAAAATGGTGGAGGTAGTGACATCCAAATTAGAATCTGTAATACTAGGTGTACCGCAAGGCAGTATATTGGGACCCCCTTTTTTCTTATTGTATGTCAACGAGCTTCCAAATATAATAGACCATCTTTGCGTAATGTATGCTGACGATGCAACAATATTTATTTCAAATGAATATTCCAATAGCCTCATTTACGAAACTGAAATAAATAAAACATTGGTAACTGTAACTGATTGGTTGCAGTCAATAAACTTAAAAGTAAATGTCTCAAAAACCAAATTGATTCAATTTAGAAATTATAAAAGTAAACCTATTGAATTGAATGTAACCATGTCTGATACAGCAGTTGAAGAAGTAAAAGACACAAATTTCTTAGGAGTTACAATAGATCAACATTTAAACTGGAAGGCACATATTGATAAAATTAATAAAAGAATATCCAGTGCTTGCTACGCATTGTCAGTTCTGGCAGAAACTACAAATCCAAGTGTTACGAGAAATGCTTATTTTGGAAATGTGTACCCACTACTAACTTATGGTGTCATATACTGGGGGAACTCGACAAATGTACAATCCACATTCATTCTCCAAAAGAAATGTCTTAGAACAATATATAACATGCATAGTACCGAATCATTGAGAGATGTCTTCAAAACGGAGGGTTTTCTGACACTGACTGCTATTTACATACTCGAATTATGTCTATTTGTTAAAAACAATATGCAATATTTTAATTTAAAATCAAATTCTAAAAGAATCATTCGAAATCAATATAAGTATGACATTAATTTACCTGTTATCAACAATATGATGTATTATAAAAGTACCTATGTTACGGCTATTCGTGTGTATAATCATTTACCGCCGGCAATTAAGCAATTAAATGGAACAATGTTTAAAAATAAATTGAAGAAAATGTTAATTAATAATGTATTTTATAATCTGCACGAGTTTTTTGATAAAAAAAATTATTTGTGAGAACCTAACTTTTAAAATCACTATTGCATATCCGACTTGGGTAGACTGTTGAAACCAAAAATGTAATGTTTACTAATAAGAACTTAATGTACACAGTTACGCAATAAATATATCTTTATCTTTATCTTTATCTTTATCTTTATCTTCAAAACATAGGTTTTGTAGTTTATTAAATAAATAAACTACAAAACTGCGATACGGAAATAATTGGCTATTGCTTTAATACACGTTTTTCTAAAGCAAGTCAAATGGTTCATAGTGTACACCTAGGGGTACACGATGAACCCCCCGGGTGGTACTGAATGATCCCGGTGGTACACAATGAATCACAGTAATAGAAAACCCAATAAACGTTTATTTTAAGTTGAAAACAAATATAACAGTAATAAGTTTAAATATGTATTAGGTTTCGGGTTAAATAAAAACCACATAATCAGTCTTGGAACTTAATTATTACAGTCATTATAAACTTTTTATTTTGGCCAATTCAGAAATGCCTTGGCCTAAACCCCCCGCAACCAATCTTGGCTTGCCATTTCATGGACTTTTTACGATTTCACTTTCCAATTTTGTATTGCCACAATTCAATGAATATTCCTGGTTCATTGCTTACCCAGGAAAAATGCAGCACGCAGTGAACGCGTGCTCTTTACGAAATATTTGGGTATGTTTTACATTATAACCATGGAGAAAAAGAAATAAAAAGTAGTTTTAAATAAGCGCAAGGACCTACATTACACATACAATTCACTCAATGTTTAGTAAGAGTTAGATAATAATTAAAGTAATAAAAAAAACTCATTTTTTTTTCGTTTTTTTTTTTATGTATTATACAAAGATGCGGCGCACGCGTTCGTTTGTGGCGACATGCGGCCGGCGCCTAGACCAAACTGCATGATGTGACAAGCGAGTCGTGACATGTTTTTTTGTGCAAGTTTGCCAGACTACGTACCCGTTGGACCTCCAAGTTAGGACCTCACTGACTAATATGACCGTTTGGACCTCCTTGTGCCGTTTCGACCTTAAAACTTGGGTTTTGCCTATACTTTAATGCCTATTGGACCCCCTATGAAACAACGTGTTCTGTTAGACCCATTTTTTTACATCTTCGTATGAAAAGCTAAAGTACAATCGTGCACAAAAGTGAGACACTTTATCAAAAATAAAACACGATGGAATAAATAAATCAATATGTTTTATTCAAAGATTTATAAGCAACAACGTTTTAATGTCAATGTAAGGTCAATGTAATGTGTTATGAAGTACTAGGGTATCATAAGTTAGTAGGAGATTAATCATTTCTTTAGGGCTGTCACCAAATATAGGAGTTAACAGGAGTAATGAAATGTGTTATGAAGTACTAGGGTATCATAAGTTAGTAGGAGATTAATCATTTCTTTAGGTCTGTCACCAAATATAGGAGTTAACAGGAGTAATGAAATGTGTTATGAAGTACTAGGGAATAATAATATAGGAGTTAACAGGAGTAATGAAATGTGTTATGAAGTACTAGGGTATCATAAGTTAGTAGGAGATTAATCATTTCTTTAGGTCTGTCACCAAATATAGGAGTTAACAGGAGTAATGAAATGTGTTATGAAGTACTAGGGAATAATAATATAGGAGTTAACAGGAGTAATGAAATGTGTTATGAAGTACTAGGGTATCATAAGTTAGTAGGAGATTAATCATTTCTTTAAGTCTGTCACCAAATATAGGAGTTAACAGGAGTAATGAAATGTGTTATGAAGTACTAGGGAATAATAATAATAGTAATACCGTGTATTTGCTTAGGTACCTATTTTGTCAAATTTTTAGATTTCCGTTTAACAATTTTCTACATAACTGTACCCCTTTCCCAACTGGGTCATTTCACGCAGGCACAATTTTTTGCTAATTTCGGTGGTATTTTTTATTTGTAGGTTTTCGGATAAAAAAATTAACTTGTTTTATTCTAGAACACATTAGTATTCTAGTTATTTTTGTAGGAAATAAATAACCGTAGTTGTTTTGAAAATATGACGGCCACCGAAATTACCAACCCACCGAAATTGAAAATTTTACACCGAAATTGCAAATCTTACACCGAAATTGCAAATCTTACACCGAAATTGCAACATCATATCAAAATAGATGTTTTTTATTGCACCATGACAGTTATTAAACAAATGGTGCTGATTTGGTGTAAAATACGTTTATTTGTCTTTAATCGATACTGTCTTTTGACATGGATCATGACCACATTTAGCAGATTAACTAAATTAACGTTAGTTCTGCTAAATGTGATCCATGCTGAGGGTAATACTAAATAAAATGAAGTTATAATGAGATCTTCGTTTAATTAACACTTCAGCAACTAATTAGGGTTTTTTATAAAAAATCTTCAACTCGTAAACAAACATAAAATAGTAATCTTTTAAATAATTAAAATCAAAAAACAATAATCAAAAAATATTCAAATCACTGTCTGAGTCATTTTCAATAATGGTTTTAATTTGTGCTGTAGAAGATTCAGCTAATCTTGTATCGGTTTTCTTTTCAGTTTTGTCATCTTTCTTCCAATTAGTTTCAGGTATTGAATTTTCAAATTCCAAACACATTGCGCTGTCAACGTTTTCAAAAAACGACGTGGAGGGGATGATATCCAAATCAACATTTTCAATACTCAGTGAGTCATCTAATATCGCCAATGATTTTGATGGAATGGTTGCTCTAGAAAGTTTCTTGTCGAATGAATTTCTGGAGTGTTGGGTTTTGATTGATGGCTTGACTAAGTCAAATCTCTCAGAAGCTTTAAATCGTTGCACGCTTAAAATCTGAACTTTAGACTCAGTGCTTCTTGTGGAATATCGTTGAAGGTCAAGATGTGTCATAAAACGATCTTTTTGGTCTCGTGAATGCGAGTTATCATGGCACACAAGATCTTTTTGGTCTCGTGATTGCGAGTTATCATTGCCGGCAAGATTATAGAAGCCTAAATGTTTTCCATGAGGACAAATAGTTGCTTTAATCAAACAGTCAGGATGTGTACATGACAATGATCGCAAAGTTAATCGTCGTGGCTCTTCTTTCATCCAAACTATCTGGTGAACCTTCAAAGTACCTGGAAACGTTTTTAATTGGTCAGGAAGAAGCCAGTCTTTTTCGGTTATTTTGTAATCTTCTACTACTTCTATTTTCACACCTTTAACTGAAGTTTTGAGGTTCTGAACTAAAGTGTCGAGATCGGCGATGTCTCTTCCATACGCAACCAGCTGGTCAGCAGTTCTTTTTAACACTCCACCGACACCGTCCGGAGCTCCTTTACCATGTCCGCATTCAGTGTAATGCCATATAATTTCGTTTAATTGCGGACAGTATGAACTCAACTGAGAAATAATGTACAATATTTTCTTGTTCCGATATTGTGCGGAAGGTGAGTCTGACACTATGTGAAGTGTGCGTACCATAGGAGCTTTTATTTCTATTTCTCTTAATATTGGGACTAAATGAGCCCATACTGCAGCAGCGTCGTGGCGTAAAGAAGCGCTGATTGTGCAAAAAGCTTGTGTTTTATAAGTTTGACTGCCATGATAATAAATCACGAGTGTGATCTGGTTCTTACTCCAATGTGCAGACTGTACCTCTTCATTATATTTCGTCCCATAATTTTCGCTGAAATCTATATGTATTAAACACTGACTTTCAGTTATATTGTCCTTAATTTCTTTGACAGCCTGATATTGATTTTTTACGTTAGCACAGTGTTTCAGAAACGACTTTAGGGTATTTTCAAATATTTTTATCACTGTCAGTGGCTTATCTGAATGACTAATCTTTGTGACGGTTTTAGTAGTTTTTTCCACATTATTTTTAGTATACACACTAGCTTGTTGTTGCCATGCCCAGTAAGTTATATTAGTCTGATTACTAAATTCCTGGTAGTTTACAACTTTGTCTCTGCATGATAGACATTTTCTTTCGAGGCACTTTACATTGTCCTTATCACAACACATATTTTTCAGAAGATCGGTGGTAGTAGTCTCTTTTATTATTTTATTTCTTTTAAGGGATGTAATTAATAGTTCCATGTTGGCGTGTTTTTGACAAAGACATGTATTGCGGCTATTTATGTTTGGCTTCAAAATCCAGAATGGTCTCAATTTGGAAAAAGTTGTATAGCCTATTGGTGGATAGCCTAATTTTAAATATTTTTGATGTAAATTTTTTATCGAGTCTGTTAAATATCGCTTTTGCTTTTTTACTTGATTTTTAGTTATGCAATCTTTTTTTCCGGGGCACATACGTGAATTCTCATCTTCTTGATAAAACTTTTGTATAGTGTTTCGTAATTGGGCATTTATTTTATCTTTATTCTTTGGTTCATCTGACTTTCTTTTCTTTTTAACTATCTTGTTTTCTAAACGTGGACTTATGAGAATCTTATTCAGTCTTTCCGCTCTTTTTCTATATAAGTCTTTTTCTCTCTTTAGTTGTATTACTTTTTTTCTAAGTGACATTATCTCTTTTGCTTTTATCCTTTGGTATTTTCTGAATCTGGTATCCAAATCCTTTAAAGAGGAAGACACATCAGATAAAGAAGGTACAGGGCTACTTGGACATAAGGTAGATACAGGGCTGCTTGGACATAAGGTAGATACAGGGCTACTTGGACGCAAAGTAGATACAGGGCTACTTGGACAAAAAGTAGATTCAGGGGTTTGAATTCTGCTGACAGCTGCGGTTATTCGTCCAGAAGGCAAATAAGAATGAACGGGACTACTAGTGAATATTTTGTTTTTAGAACGTAGACAACGAGAAATGCTTGAATGAGGACTAATGCTGCGAGAACGTTGAAAGTTGGCATTGAAGTTTCCATCATGAGAAGGTCCTGGTTGTGGACTAAGCGAGCGAGAACGATTTAGAATGGAAGGACTTGTGGGAGATAACGCACCTGTCATATCGTCACCCTGTGTTTCAGAAGGATCATTGGTTCTTTTAGGTGCAGGAACATTTTTGGATGGTGAATTTTCATCACGTGATAATTTTGTGATTCTTTTTCGTCTTTCATAAAATGCTTTAAAGTTAGCTCTGTTTATTTTTTGCTTCAATCTTCGGGCACGTGGAGTCATTTCAGCCATCGATAAAATTTTTCCTTCCGCTTTTTTCTTTTTATATCGTTCTCTATCTTTTCTTCTTAGTTCTTCACCTAGTACTGGATCATCTTTTATTCTTTTCTTTCTTACTCTTTCAGCCTGTTTTTTTTTTTCTAAAGTCTCTTCTCTTGATTGTTTTTCCTTTCGCCTTCCCATCCTAAAATAAGACAAAATTGAGCAGGTATAGTATAAAGAATTTATACTTTATTGCACAGCTCTAATGCAGGCCCGGTTAACAAAAAAAAATATTTTACATGACCCTTAACACGGATAACTTTACCGACAGAGTGGAGTGAAGTGAAGATTGGATTATGACTCGAGAAAAAAGGAATACACTTATGTTTGGCACATTCGTTAGGAAGCCTACATTGACCTACAATATACAAGAATATTAATTTATCAACAATATTACATTCATAGGGACGAATTAATTACTTCCTTTTTTTGAAGCCGGTTAAAAACGTTTTTGTAAAATATGTACTATACCGGTACCTACTTATAATACTACCCTCCAAAGTTTGTGAGATTCATTTTGTTAACCCTCAGAATAAATATCTTACCAAAGTCACATGAACCCACAGCCACTTTAGTATTAATGCAATATCGGTGGTAATAAACTTACCACCGAAACCACCGATATTGCACCACCGAAATTAGAAACATGAACAAAAAATTAAATATAAACAAAACTATTTATACTTTCGACACTTAAAATTTATGATTGCTAAGGGTACCTAATAACATGTAACATACTCGCCAAACGTAACTTAAAAAAACTACATTCATTCGTACAGTAACCCACCGAGATTGCATAATTTCGTATTCCCTCTTAAATTCAAAAAGTACTTACGTATTGGCGCGAAAACTCAGCAGGATCGGACACGTCACTACTGCGAGAACGCAAGAACACTACTGAGCCTCCGTGTGCGTAAGGAGGTTGATCGCGCCAGGACTCAGCCGAACCTTATCTCGGGCCCATGGGAGACAGGTCTCAGAACAGCTGCCGTCCTAACGGGATCAAATAGACGCGATACGCGCCTCCGAACAATATTACAATTTCTGAACTTAAAGCTACCCTTACCTCATTTCTTCGAGCCGGTCTCACTTCCTTGACCCCTCGCAAGTTGTGTAACTGTGTATGTGTATAATGAGTGTATATGACCTTGCGATGGTTTGCTGGTAGTTCCGGACGATTCTTCCACGTCGCTGCAAGCCACGCCGTTAACGCAAGCCACCACACTCACTCCGTATTAGTCTAACCACAAAAGCCTCGGTGCTTTCCCAATAGCACTCCCGTGACAAGGCAAACCAATGATATTATCAATAACCCGTTCGACATTCACAGCGTCGCTAACCGTACTGCTTAACTAGTATAATTGGGTGCCGCGAAATGACTCCACAAGTCGATTTAATCAATGCGCGTGCGCTTTCACCCGTTCTATGGCTACTATAATATTCGTTCGACGCCCAGCGCGACTCAATACGAACTACTATTCACGCCGAGCCCAGCGCTCGACCTCTACCTCCGCCCCTTCGCCTCTGTCGCACCGAGGCGGAGAAAATCAAAAATCTGAAGGTAGATTATAAACAATCACCCCCCCCGGACCGACCCGTTGTCGGTCCGCTCAAACTCCCGGGAGTCGAGATAAAGTTGAAACTGCCCGTCTAAGGATCGAGTCCCTCACCTGGACGTCTGCGATCCTTGGAAACCCATCCTTGCCCGTAATCAGGTTAACAATGCGCCCCCGTCGCCAACACAACGGTGATAGGTTAGCATCCTTAACCAGAACGAGGTCTCCAACGCAGGGTGGGGTCGTCCTGTCCGTCCACTTAACGCGTTGCTGTAGAATATGCAAATACTCCAGCGACCATCGCTTCCAAAAATTTTGGCTCATTTGCCGTAACATCTGATACCGCGACAACCGGTACAACTTGACATCAGCATATGGATATTCCGGCAAGGCGCTAAGTGGTTGGCCAATCAAAAAATGACCTGGGGTAATGGCCTCAAGGTCATTCGGGTCAGCGCTCAACGGGCACAAAGGTCGCGAGTTTAAGACCGCCTCAATTCTGCAAAACACCGTTGACAACTCCTCAAAGGTGAGAATCGTTGAGCCGATGACCCGATACAAGTGAGTCTTAGAAGACTTAACTACTGCCTCGAAAATTCCACCCCAGTGGGGGCATCCAGGTGGACTAAAATACCACGAAATGCCCCGACTGGCGAGGCCCGTGCCAATCTCTCGCTCATTCTGACTTAAAAACAATACAATTTCCTTTAAGCACCGGTCGGCGCCCTTGAAGTTGGTACCACAGTCCGACCGAATCAGTGACGGTACTCCCCGTCTAGAAACAAATCGATCTAACGCCGCCAGAAAGGCCTCCGTAGAGAGATCGGCCACCAATTCCAAATGAACGGCCTTGGTCGCCAGACACACGAAGACACACAGATATGCCTTAACCGACTTCGCGTTGCGAAGGTGCGATGTCTTGACCATGAAAGGCCCCGCGAAATCTGTCCCTACGCCAGCAAATGGCCGAGCCTCCGTGACTCGATCGGCCGGGAGATCTCCCATTTGTGGCTGCATTGTGGCTGCCTTGAGTCGGTAACAAGGCAAGCAACGAAACACAACGCTCCGTATGATTCTGCGGGCCGATAAAATCCAAAATTCACGCTGCAAAATGCCCAGAAGGGTGTTACAGCCTGCGTGTGAATTCTTGGTGTGACGGTCCCTAACCAACAACTCCACCAAAGCTCCTGAATGAAGCACTTTCCCATGAACGTGACCGGCGCGATCCAACCGGTTGGATCGAACGTTCGTGCGATAGTCGAAAGGACCGATCGCGTGGTCCAGGTCTTCGACAGCAACTCGGCCTCACAACTGTATGTGAAGGCATCCTGACTCGGTCGATACTGGACCCCTAAAATGGCCAACGCATGAAGATTCTCCGAATCCTCAAACAAATGCGGGTCTTGTTGATACTCAGTTGGCAGTCCTGCCAGTACCTCTGGGCAGTTCGACAGCCATTTCCTGAGTTCATAGCCACCGGAGGCCATGAGCGCCACCAATTCATCCCTTAAGATGAGCGCCTGCTCAATACTGTCTGAGCCCGTACAAATGTCGTCTACATAGACGTCCCTATCAATGACAGCAGCCGCGCGGGGAAAGCGGAGCCGTTCTTGATCAGCCAGTTCTCGTAGCGTACGCATGGCTACATATGGGCTGGGCTTTAATCCGTACGTGTTTGTGTTGAGCTCGTACGTGACCATCGGTTCCTCTGGGCTCTCTCGCCACAATATCAGCTGGAACCGACGGTCGTCTGGATGAATCTCAGTTTGACGAAACATCATCCGTACGTCCGTAACGAAGACAACCTGGTGTCTCCTGAAGTCCGTGAGAATGTCTGCAATGTCTCTGGTCAGCTTAGGACCAGCATGGAGACATTGATTCAGGGACACCCCGCTAGACGTCTCCGCGCTCCCGTCGAACACGACCCTAATCTTTGAGTCAGGTGTCTTCAAAACAGCATGATGAGGCAACACATAATGCTCCTCATGACGATAGTCAACCCTGGACACCGACATGTGACCCAACGTCAGGTATTCGCGCATGAACTCCACATACTTCTGTCGGAAGTTGGAGTCCCGCTTCATGCGCCTTTCCATTGCCACTAACCGCTTTTCTGCCAGACTCCATGAGCTCCCCAGCGGAGGTCGAGTTGACAGAAATGGCAACCTTGTCATAAATCTACCCGATGGGAGGCGCACCGTGTTACATCGATAGAATGTTTCGCACTCCTCATCACGTGGGTTATTTCTAAGAGCGGTGGGTGGCTCTTCCGTTGCCCAGAACCGTTGCAGGACGTCGGATAACACGCTGCCATAATATATGGAGCTATAATCCGTTGAGTGCTGTGGTTCCCGTACTGGGCCCAATAACGCGTAACCACCTGCGGTACGCATGGCCACAACCCCGTTTGGTTGCAGCTCCCGTTTGCCGCTTCGGAGCAGCTTCCCGAGGACGTCAGACCCAAGCAAGACGTCCACCCGTCCGGGGATCGCGAAGTGGGGATCGGCTAACTCCAATCCATTGGTCAACCCTTTTACCGCAGACGGTAACCGAGTCTGAGGGAGGACCCCAACCACTTCGTCCAAAACGATCGCCGTGGCATTCACCCGCGTGACCGATGCCGTGTCACCCATCTCGAACAGGAATGTCGTCTGACCCCTGAGGTGAGGCACCCGATTGCCACCTATACCTACGGCGCCATCCCGTGATGGCTCTAATGTAAGGCCCAGCTTTTTCACTAAACAGCTGGACACAATACAACCTTGTGCCCCTGAATCTAACAGTGCTCGCACGTGCACCGGCTGTCCGTCAGTACCCCTGACAGTAATCCTAGCCGTCGGTAATAATACCGTTACTGTCGGGGTGGGCACCACTGACGAACAGGCTGCTAGTTGCTAATAGGAGGCACCTCCCTCCTCCCCTGCCGGAGGGGGAGTAAATACTGTCCCAGTATACGGGTCCCAACCCGGGTAGTAACCCTCCCGACCCATCGGTGACATCCGTGCCGGTCGGAAGTAGCCTACTGGCATCCTTCCGAACGGTGGCGGGCGCGCCGTCAGCCGAGGGCGTTCTGCGAGAGGCGGGGAGAAGCGACTACTCGGGGGTGGCAACATGCCCCCCAACGCATTCGAGTACGCCGCGTAACCCGTCTGTACTACCTCCGGGCCCCTGCCCGAGTCTCGGTGCCTATCCCCCCCCCGCGGGGAAGACGACGGTATCGGGTTGTGCTCTGGATCAGCCCTTGGCCCACCCCCCCGAGGGGGCGGCGACCGCTGATTCCTGGCCGACCCACCCCCCCTAGGGGGGGGTGACCGACCACCCGAATCTGGCTTAGGAGAGGGGGGGTGACCTCCCGGCGAGGCTCCGTGCACCTCCCTACTCTCCGCCAGGCATAGCAACTCGTGATGGGCTCCTCCGCAGGTTCCACAGTTAGTGGTCCTGTGGCACTCACGTACAAAGTGAGTCCCCAAGCAGCGGAAGCACAAATAGCGCTGCTTGACCACCCCTCTTCGTCTATGCACCCGCTGCGCCTTAAAGTCCGCGCATGCGGCGAGACCGTGCCCTTCCTTCCGACAGAAGGCGCACACTTCCGATTGGAGGGCGTGGTATTTCTTCCCCCCCCGACGGGGCTCAACCGGCTTGGGCCCGCTCGTACGTCGGGTTGACGGAGGAGGGTGCGACGTGGATGCCCCTTGGCAATCCGCCCGCCGGCACTCGCCTTCTAAAAACACCCTCAAGTCATCGTAACTTGGGAGGTGGTCCGTCGATTCGCCACCATGTGACTGCTCAAAGCGCGCCACCACGTCGATCGGCAACTTCCGTAAAACCCTATTGACGATGATATATTTATTGTCCCCTAACGACAACTTAAGTCGATCTAACGTGTTCACCGCAACCGTGACCGGATTAAGGATTTTCGCCCTTATTTCGTACACGTTAGACACCTTCGGGATTTCAAAAATCTTATCGATGAGGCCATCAACTATTAATCGCCGATTATCATATCGGTCGATTAATAGGCCCCATGCCGTCTCATAACTGGCGTCCGTAATCTCCAGGTGGGTCAAGATGTCGTGCGGCTCACCGTTAAGCCTACCCATTAATTGAGCCATCTTGTAGGCGGGCGAGAGATCCGTACGCGAATGCACGACACTATTAAAAATATCGCGGAATCGCGGCCAATCGGCATACTCGCCGCTAAACTCGGGTACATGTACTGGTGGCAACGGCGCCTGAATTCCTACGCCTGCTGGCCGACATGATTCCCTGACGTCACCCATGCGCGATCGCTCAATGTCGGCCGCCGCCTGGATTATGCTCATGGACATTTCCCCACACTGGTCCACATTGCCCCGTACCACCTGAGCATCCTTGTCCACCGACGACAGATCCGTCGATTCGAGACATGCTAAATACTCAGCGTGACACTTTAACACGGCGTCATATCGTTCGTCAACTTGCCGAGCGCGTGACAATAACGCATCTTCACGATCGGTGCGACCTACCAACGTAACAACCGATGAAAACCATCTCAATTCAGCTTCGATTCTGGCTGCGATAGTTTTCGTTACTGACGGAGCCATAGTACCAACTTCAATACGCGATTATGCAATAATAAATAACAATAACCAAAAAAAATAACAATTATTGTATCCGGAATTAACAATAATAATATATTCGTTGAGTGAATAAATCTACGACGCTATGCCAACTCTTGAACTTATTCCTCTACGTGCTCTAGAGGTTATTCCTCTATGTCTCAAATGTTGACAATCATAACACGATTTGTGATGAGGTTATATTTGTGCGTAACCGAACGTAAATAACAAATTATTTTATCAACGAATATTCACATTCCATTTATGTACTTATTATTAATAATTCCAAACTCAACTTGAGGTGTACACTGGTATGTAGGTCAATGTACTACTACCTACAAGTTGAATTTGTACATGAACACAATTTTTACAAAGTAAATTGGTACCAAGTACCTACTAATTTTTACAAAGTGGGTTTAAATAAACCACGCTCTGCTACCAGATTTTGATCGCGCCAGGACTCAGCCGAACCTTATCTCGGGCCCATGGGAGACAGGTCTCAGAACAGCTGCCGTCCTAACGGGATCAAATAGACGCGATACGCGCCTCCGAACAATATTACAATTTCTGAACTTAAAGCTACCCTTACCTCATTTCTTCGAGCCGGTCTCACTTCCTTGACCCCTCGCAAGTTGTGTAACTGTGTATGTGTATAATGAGTGTATATGACCTTGCGATGGTTTGCTGGTAGTTCCGGACGATTCTTCCACGTCGCTGCAAGCCACGCCGTTAACGCAAGCCACCACACTCACTCCGTATTAGTCTAACCACAAAAGCCTCGGTGCTTTCCCAATAGCACTCCCGTGACAAGGCAAACCAATGATATTATCAATAACCCGTTCGACATTCACAGCGTCGCTAACCGTACTGCTTAACTAGTATAATTGGGTGCCGCGAAATGACTCCACAAGTCGATTTAATCAATGCGCGTGCGCTTTCACCCGTTCTATGGCTACTATAATATTCGTTCGACGCCCAGCGCGACTCAATACGAACTACTATTCACGCCGAGCCCAGCGCTCGACCTCTACCTCCGCCCCTTCGCCTCTGTCGCACCGAGGCGGAGAAAATCAAAAATCTGAAGGTAGATTATAAACAGAGGTAGTTCGTTAAAATAGACTTGTTTACGTTATAGATCGATTTTAATAAAACGCACCGATATTGCACTTTTGGCGCGGACGTTCCTTATCACAATGGTCCTGATGTCTGCATGATTACAGAAGTAACGGAAGTATTAAATATGGTTGCTTTATGTATTGACCAACATAATAATGTTTAATTTAAGTACTAAATTTGCCATCGCGACGTATTTAAAGAGGTAAATGCGCTTAAAAGTTAATCACGGACATACCACCGTTATTGAGAAACAGACATATTTCTTTTTTTTTTTATTTATATTTAAGAGAAATATATTAATATCCTAGTGCCTTCATATGAGCTAGTTTTCTTGTTACACGAAAAAATATAGAATGGTCATAGATAAACATGTTACATAGTGATTTCACGCGAAGAACCTCTAAAAACGCTGTCGGTGAAACCACCCAACTAAATAACATTGAACGAACAACAAATGAACACATATTTTTTTAAGGTCCAAAGGGTACTAAAAAAGAGGTCCAACGTTTACATTTTTACTGGTTTTAATTTTGAAGGTCCAACGGGTACTACAAATGAGGTCCAATGGGCACATTAATTATTATATTTTGAAGAGGGTCCAAAGGGACCTAAAAATTAGGTCTAACGGGTAAATTTGTAATAGGGTCTAATCTTGGAGGTCCAACGGGTACGTAGTCGTTTGCCACGTCCCGTATGGACGGTAGGAACTATGGTTCATACGGTACACGCGGTTCATTGGCTACCCTACCTACTGATATTATATAAAGTTTTAAAAATTTTCCTGTAGTTAAGTAATGTGTATAATACGTTATACGTAGGTATACGTTACTAAAGCTTAATAGGCAGGTACCACCAAATTCAGCGTGTAAACGACAGCCAGACAAAACTTTGACGAAAATAAATTCAACCCGTACTAAAGTACTTTGTAAAGTACATTAGGTACCTACATCTGCCTCATTTCGTTAATCGAACTCAACATTCCGTATTTATCGGCGATTATTTATAACAAAATAACTTTGTTGTAAATTAAAGGTTTAATAAAGCAGCACAGTTGCTAGTTTGCTATAGAATAGGTACTGTTGTTCTCGAAACAATAACAGATCAATTTGGAATTTCCCGTGTGAATTTGTTATTGGTTGCGTCCTTGCGTAACACGAGCTGTCAGTTTCAATTGGCATTGGGTATAGGTATTATGCACCTAAGGCAAACAAGTGGCCGTGATTTAGAGCTATCAAAAGGAAGGTCAAGTTCGCGCGTGCATGCACGGGCCGATTACATGACAGATGGTTACGTCACCCCCTCCGAGGTGACAATGATAGCCGGAAGAGTATTTAGTGTGAATGGGCAGTGCCCGCGTGGCCCTGACCTGTATCAAGTCCACGTAGTCCAGACCGAGGAGTTCCAGCGTTCTGTCCACACCAGCTTCCGTCTTCTCGGCTGAGAAATCGAACATCTTCTCCGGGGCCTGCTCATATCTTCCAACTTTGCTTGCGATGTAATACGATGATCTTGGAATTCCAACTAGAGCCTGTTAACAGATAAAGTTTTGTCATCATGCATGTAGGGGTACTATTTTTCATTTGACATTTTAAAGTAAACTAGGTACTGTATTAGCCGACTAGCGAGGTTGCACACACAAATACAATGCCACTGAAGCCACTGCGTTGATACTACTATTAATATCATAAACGGGATATTTATACCATGTTTGATTATTGTTTCGAGTTCCCGATATTTCGGCGCTGTTACAAGCACCATGATCACGGATAAACAAATAGTAATAGTAAACAGTAATCGTAGTAGTAATAGTAATCTGAATAGTAGTGTCAGTGACCATGTCAGTTTAAAAACTTACACTGCGTTGATGTTTTTAGGCGCATAAGTAGGTAATTAGGTATCATTTTGGTTTGTGAGCGCGATCGCTACCTACAGTTCGTAGTTTACATTATTTAGAATATCAAAGAATATGTAGAGCCATATCTGATAGAGTCGTAGTGAACAAAATCAAATGCTTTTCATTGGTTTTATTAAGTACATAATATTCCTTCAAGTGCATAGCCCTTTACAGAATCTGGACCCGCATATGCTTTGGACAATCGTTCTTGATAAGAATAAAGTAGCTATTGGAGTAGGAGGAAGAATGTCTCTTCGATATTTTATTTTATTGTCTTTGCGTGACTTATTATAAGTTATAGCTAATCAATACAAAAATCTATAGTATGGCAATTAACGATAATTAACGTCTGTTGGCAGTAAACTATTGTTGAAAAAACTAATAACTAACCATAATACATATCAATAAATAAATATAATATAATTTACAAAGAATAGAAAATTATGTAAGAGTGTATTGTTGATTACTAACTTTATTTACTAATGCAAAGAAATAAAAAGAAAAAAGCATCAAATTAACATAAAAATCTTTTCTTGCTTACGCAAGAAAATAAAACCAACCTGAAAAATACTTCAGAAGTCGGTAACTTTTGTTTGTTTGATTCAGTTTTTTTGCCACTGACTTCCCCTGTAAACCTCTCGTTTTCACATTTCTGCTACAGACTCTACCGTCAAACTTTCTAATAAACACTGCTTTCTTTCTATAACCACTCTCGTCATTCCATACGTCGATCTCAATATTCTCAAATCAAAATACCATTAGTCTATCTATCTATATATATAAAAAAAAACTTTTTTGCAAAAAAAAACAACCGAAGCTGATTTTTCTTCTGAAGTTTATTTTTCTCTTTTTGGTGTTTTTGAAGTCGGTTGTTTTTTTTTGCAAAAAAGTTTTTTTTATTTTTTCATTTTTAGTTGTATTAAGTACCTAAGTATATTATATCCTATACAAATATTTATTATGCATTTAACATTCAACCAAGAAACCTAATCAACATGAATACAAGTGATGACTGCTAGATGCGAATACTTGAATAGCGCCAGCAAAAGCACGAAAATTCATAAAACAACAAAAAAAATGTGTATTGTACACATCTGCATACCCCCTCAGAGCATACAGGCGTGATGTTACGTCATGATAATGTATATTCAATAAACATCCAAGCGATTCCAGCAATTACGACAGATTTGCCGTCTATTTTTGAAGAGTTCCATTGTATATCTCCGAAGATCAGCACCAGATCTTCACCAAAAAAAAATGGGACCACCTCAGGAGTATACTCTTTCAAATAAAAAAAGAATTTTGATAATCGGTCCGCAAATGGGGGAGAAATCAGGTAACATACATAAAAAAAAAAAAAAAAAAAAAATACATACACACGAACATAGTAACCTCCTTTTTTGAAGTCGGTTAAAAAGGAGAACTGACTGGGTGACATATCAACGTACAGCCGAAACTACTGGGGCTAAGAATGTGAAATTTTGCACACGGCTTCCTATTATAATGTAGGGGAGCACTAAGAAGGGGTTTTTGGAAAGGGGTTTGGCTAACTTTGTATGGGCTAGTGGCGTCATTTTTTTTTTTAGCGGGCACTTTTAATTTTCATGTTATTTTGTTGTGCTGTGTCAAATACACATACATGTTAAATTATTTTTGTCCTAAGTCATTTCTAAACTGAGATATTTGAGTTTGAATATTATAAAAATGTCTTCTTCAATTACTGTTCTGCGTAAAGAAATCTTAGTTATGTGTTTAGAAGGTTGATATTAGAGCTGGCTTAATAATAACTGCTACTTGGGTCGATCTTTAGGTTAGGCCACGCTTGCCTAGGTGGGTCTGTGGATGGGTGGGTGTGGATTATATACCGAGTTTCCTCCGTGCCTTGGAAAGCACGTTAAGCTGTTGGTCCCGGCTGCCATATATAGATCTTTTGCAGTCGTTACTGGTTGTCAGTGACCTGACTCTGTCTGACAACCAGTCTTACCAAAGGGTATCGTATTACCCAGTATTAACTGGGACGTGGAGGTCAGATAGGCAGTCGCTCCATGTAAAATACTGATATTCAGCTGCCTCCGGTTAGACTGGAAGCCGACCCCAACATAGTTGGGAAAAGGAATAAATAATACAAGAGCAATATTGCATCCAGCCCTTGTGTAGCAGTTTCTGCGAGAATGTACACGTAAATGTCCGTCTAGATGAATGTGTAATACGAGTCCCGCCGACACGATTCAGACTTCGCTGGCTACAAATGCAAAATGCACTGTTAATTACATCCATGGTGTTATACATCCAAATCTTAAACATTTAGGAGTCTAAAGAGGTATGCTGGGTCTGTCACAATACACAAACGATCACAATGCCAAGTCTTTATAATGCATCAGCCCATAGATAACAGACATCGAGCCATGCAATCTACGTACGTATTTAATTTATTTTTTCATCGTTGGCCAGCACTAGGAACTTCAGTCTGCTGTATCGTGGGTGCATTCACAAACAACTATCTGCAAGTCATACAAATATTTGCCCTGTGTGGGAATCGAACCCGCGACACGTAGCGCAGCAGTCAACTGCTTGAGCCACTGCGCCTACCGTGTGGTCTGAATTCTGAAAAAAATACGACTGGAACCTTAAACAGTGCAATAGACTGTAATAACTTCTTCGATTTTAATGAGCAATTCAAAACCAAATATCTCCGTTCCGATTAGATTTAGAGAAATGCATCCATAATATTTTTGGATCGCTTTAATCTGTTCTTTCAAAATATCCAAGTTTCATTACTGGCCGCGCAACTTCAAAACGACGCCAACTTTAGCCAAACCCCTTTAACCTTTAAGGGGGTGAAAAGGGGGATGAAAAATTGTATGGAAAATTTTATTACTTGGGTTTAGGAATGTGAAATTTTGCACACAGCTTCCTATTATAATGTAGGGGAGCACTAAGAAGGGGTTTTTGGAAATTTAACCTTTATGGGGGTGAAAAGGGGGGTGAAAGTTTGTATGGAAAATCGTCACTTTTGTAGTTGAACCGACATCCACGCGGGCGAAGCCGTGGGCAAAGTGCTAGTCTAGTATAAATTACCAAAATACCAACCTTTCCGAAAGTTCGCTCGGACGTACCCGCGCCATACCAGGGTCCAGTTTCGACGTAATTAACGCCGCATTTGAGAGTCTCTCTTATTAACTCCACACCTTTTTCTTCGTCAAATGATCTAGAACAAATTTTAAATAAGCATTTAATTTACTTTTTACAATTAAGCACCTAGCAAAAATGAAAAGGAAAAAAGCCTAAAGCAAGGGGAGGAAATAGCTAATTTCCTTATACATACATTAACAAATTAATTCTCGATTACAAGTTTACAACCAAAATTTCAAAAATTACAACTCACAAATTACACAAGTTTTTACATTTTGCTTGACAACCTTTGTACTCGTCATTCTTGTCAAGCCAAAAAACCAAGCCAATCTCTTCAAACGCAGCGTTGTCGAAGTGACGGGTCTCGTGTAAATTAGATTTACCGTAGAGAAATAACGTAAGGTTATTATTTTCACCTGCTCGTTGCAGGGTGCAGTGCAGCCGTCAAAAAGGGAAGCGTGTTAATGTACCTAGTACCTACTGCTGCCACTGACGCTGGAAAAACAAAGATGGGTCTTGGAAAGCAACAGAGAGCTGACAAGTCATTAATATTTTCATCGAAAAACATGACACACCTGCTTTTTACCGATGAAATTTCAATATACCTAATTCGTATACGCACTCAAACAGCGGTGCACACTCAGAGAGCAGTGGTGGCCCAGTGACCAGTGGTGGCGGCCCCGACTTACGAACATAGTAAGTCCTGGGTTCGAACCCAGGCAGGTGCATTACTTTGTGTTATTTGTTTCATCACCGCTGCTCTCAAAACGGTGAAACATCGTGAGAAAAGCGACATGTCTTAGAAGTAGAACCAAAAAAATTCGAAGACATGTGACATCTACCAACCCGTACTTTATACCTAGCCCATCCCTCTCCTAGAGAGGAGGCCTGAGTCCCTGCAGTGGGAACATTATAGGCTGATGATGATGATGATGATGATGACACGCACTCAAATGTATCTACTGTGAGTATGGAGTTGCAGACACCAGTCCGAATCCCGATACCTATAGGCTATATAGGCACCTACCTATGTCACCTTCCTGCCCTTGTCGCATGTTATTTTGTGTCGGCTTTTTTCTTCCATTCTCCCCTGTCAATTGTCACGCTATGATTCACTCCATTTTCCTTCATAACATTCCTCACACAATCCATTCTTTTCTTTGGTCTTCCTCTCCCTCTCCATCCATCAATATTTATACCTATTCATCACTCTTTTAGTCTCTTCTCATCACTTTATCTTGTATGGATAAAGTGATGGTAAGTCACACCATACATTTACTTCAACAGTCTCATCTCCACGACATGCTCTCTTTTTTCATCCGTCTTCTTCACAGCCCACCATTTCGATGCATACAGTACACGACAGACCTAATCACGGATTTAAATTTGTATTTTCCCCTTTAAACTTACCTATGTGTTAAATATGTGATACGCATTTGATTTAGCTATCAGACTCAATAAAACGGACGTATGTATCTCTCGATCTATTTCCAGTTTTATGCAAATTGTAATTAAAGGCCTTCAATTAGGATCATTTATGTGCCACTGACAGTGGACCATCACTCTTATGCACCGAGAAATTAAGGTTAAAATTGGTCGAGTTTCAGTGAACGCGGTAGTACCTAGGCACTGGTAGGTACATTTAGTTGGTTATGGAAATATAAATTGTCTAGGAGCTAGACAACTAGGCAGTTTGTTAGTTAACTACATAGCCTATTATCTGTTTTTACCTATCTATAACATCATTCGCAATAATTGCAATAAAATGATCACGATTAAATATATTGACACCACGCCTTTAAACCCAGAAGGATTAGTCACAGGTGTACCTAATAGTACACCGATCTTCCGCCAGTTACCTATGTTTAAGTCCCTTGTAATAGGGGGCGAGCCTATTGCCAACCGTGCAACCCCACGTTCATCAGTCCCGCTTGCGGCCAACATAAGCACATTCAATACCGCCTGTAGAGTATCATCATCATTATTGTCATCAAATATTATATGTATGTTCACTCTCTTAGTTAAAAAGTTAGAGGGGGGGTGGGCACATTTTAACACTTTGGAGTGTCTATCTGTCAAACGATTGACTTGGAGAAAAAATGGTTTTTGGGAACTTCAATATCATTTTTAAAGACCTATCTATAGACATCCCACACGAATAGGTTTGATGGAACAAGTTTTTTTTGTTTCAGTTCCATGTATGAGACACCCCTTATTCGTTAAATTTTGTATAAAAATCCTAAAGCGGTTCACAGAATAGGGTAGGGTCATAGAGTGCTAGGTGCTAGCCAGTGAACCGCGTGTACCGTATTAACCATAGTACATACCTACCGTCCATACGGTAGGTACGTGGCAAACTTGCACAAAAAACATGTCACGACTCGCTTGTCTTGTCACATCATGCAGTTTGGTCTAGACCGGTCTAGTCGCCGGCCGCTTGTCGCCACAAACGAACGCGTGCACCGCATCTTTGTGTTTACTAAACTAAAAGGTTAAATAAAATGAGTTTCTTTTTTTTATTACTTTAATTATCTAACTCTTAAACTTTGAGTGAGTTGTATGTGTAATGTAGGTCCTTGGGCTTATTTTAAACTACTTCTTATTTTTTTTTCTTCATGGTTATTGTATAATTGTATGAACTAACAATAGTTTTAAGTTTTTGTATACTAACCTATGGATTTCAGTTGTCCTAAAATAAATAAATTTGAATTTGTTATTATGTAAAACATACGGTCCAAGTATTTCCTAAAGGGGGATGTGCACGCAGTGAGCTGTGAGACATTTTTGTTGGGTAAACAATGAGCCAGGAATATTTGCCAAAAAATTCTAAGACAAATAAAATTGGAAAGTGAAATCGTAAAAAGTCCATGAAATGGCAGGCCAAGATTGGTTGAGGGGGTTTAGGCCAAGGCAAGGTGAAAATCCCGAAAATAACGTCGGAATACCATATTTGAGTGCTATGACTCCTGAAAGTTAAGACACCAAAATAAAAAGTTTATAATGACTGTAATAATTAAGTTCCAAGACTGATTCTGTATTTTTTAAATAACCAGAAACCTAATGAATATTATTTTAAACTTATTACTGTTATATTTATTTACAACTTAAAACAAATGTTTGTTGTTTTTATTAATTTATTTACTATACTGTCTCTTAAGTTCTTTTTTTTTTGTAATTCCTTTTGTTTTTTGTTACAAATTCAGATACAATGTAAATAATTATTGAATAAATGAAATGAAATGTTTATTTATTGGACTTTCTATTAGGTACCGTGATTCATTGTGTACGACCTGGATCATTCATCATTACTACCCCCCGGTTCATCGTGTACCCATAGGTGTACACTATGAACCATTTGACTTGCTTTAGAAAAACGTGGATTAATTAGGCGATAGTAAATATTGTACAGTTTGGTAATTTGTTAAATAACCTATGTTTTGAGATAATAATACATTATGGTACTAGTGTGTAACGTTGGTGATTACCGCTGAGGCTCCATTGAGACCCGAGCCGTCGGGTGAGGGTCTTAAGAAAGCCGAGGACGGTAATCATCAATACACACGTGTATCATACGACGTTTTTCAACACTCTTGTGAAGAAAATAATACTAAAAAGTCATCTTCAAGTCGAGTTCTGATTTTTTTTTTCACAAAAGCTAGAAAAAATAATCGGTTTTCCTATGCGCGCGCATCTACAGTTCTACCAACTTATCTGTGCATGCGGAAAAACACGGAACTAAAATAAATTTACAAAGTTTGACGTAGCGATACATTTTTTCTTGACCAGTGGCACCACCATGAAATTCACACTTAAAATGGTCATACTGTAACAAACGCGATTATTAGCGATCGACCATAGACTAAACGAATGAGCGCGATAGAGTTTTAGCCACGTTATAAAATGAGGAAAAAGTTTTCTATTACTTACAGAAAAAATAAAAGTTATATTATTTGAGTGAAAGTTTCATCTATACTTATTATTACTTATATACTTAATATACTTACATAATCTTCTATACTAATATTATAAAGAGGTAAAGTTTGTGTGTTTGTATATTTGTTAAATTGTAAGGGGTAATCTCGGGATCTACTGAACCGATTTTAAAAATTCTTTCACCAATGGAAAGCCACATTATTGCTGAGTGTCATAGGTTATATAAAAAACCGAAAAATAAAAAGGCTTTTACGTGGTAGTCCGTTTTGCAAAGTGAATCGGAGAAAAAAGCAAAGCAGCGGCGGGCGCGGCATGGTTTCGGGTTTAATTCGGTTCGCGTTCGTGCCCGCTTCAGGAGAAAGGGGCGTGGCCTTTTACATCTGATCTGAGAGGTAGGTACCCACTACCCGCGCGGCTCAGTCGCGTGGTCGGCTCCTTACGCAGCGGACGTCCCCGAAATTGAATTTTTCGAAACGTAATTAGCACACTTTCGACTAATTATGCCCAACGAAGTGGACACGGGTCAGCTAGTTTTTTTTTTATTATAAAGAGGTAAAGTTTGTGTGTTTGTATATTTGTTAAATTGTAAGGGGTAATCTCGGGATCTACTGAACCGATTTTAAAAATTCTTTCACCAATAGAAAGCCACATTATTGCTGAGTGTCATAGGCATACTTTTTATCCCTGTATTCCCACGGGAACGGGATTTACGCGGGTGAAACCGCGGGACGTCCGCTAGTCTATATATATAAAAATGAAACCCGTTTTCCGTTGTCACGACACAGCATGAAAACGGCTGGACGGATTTAGCTGAAAATTGGTAGGGAGGTAGCTAAGAACCAGGAGAAGGTTCTTTGATACTTTTTTTTATGTAGGGTAGTAGGTAGGGTAGTAGGTAGGGTACCCAGGTAGGGTAGTAGGTAGGGTAGTGGGTAGGGTAGTAGGTAGGGTAGTACGTAGGGTAGTAGGTAGGGTAGTAGGTAGGGCAGTACGTAGGGTAGTAGGTAGGGTAGTAGATAGGTAGGTAGGAAAAACGCATTGCAACGCATGCGCGGCAACTAGGTGTCGGCAAACCGACGACGCCCCGCGAAGTTTAATATAAACGTACCTACAAGTTGAAATTATCTATTTAACTTCAAATTTGCATGAAATGAATGAGCAAGCACTAAGTACCTACATTAATTTATTTTTACTATTGAACACGATCTTTTTTGTATCGAAACTTTTTTATGAACGTAGCAACTCAACCAAAAAAATTTTTAAAAAAACCTTATAACTCACTAGTGAATAATAGCAATGAAAAAGTCACAGTTTGATTATTGGTGTCATTATGTGCCTAATTGTGGTGAAATTATAGCCACTTTATGAGCAAGTGTGTTGAAAAAATTAATATGCGTGAGTGGGTGCACCTATTACCTACCAATGTTCAACTGTATAGTGTTAATAGTTTCCGAATAAAGTGCCTGTGACAAACCTACCTACGTACGGACAGACGGACCGACAGACACGACAAATCTATAAGATATAGATATAGGTACCTATATACGATATATATCTAGATATGAAATAAGTAGGTAAGGGGGACTATTATTTTGTTTTTATTAGGTACTAGCTGATGCCCGCGACTTCGTTCACGTGGAAATTTTGATGAGTGACTGTCTCGTTGATTGAGTGACAGTAAAATTAGTGATAGTTTTGATTTCCACATCAGCTGTTCCAGATCTTCAAATTTTATACGACAACAGAGAGTGCTCATCAGGCTGAACAATTCTTGTTAAGACGTCATTCCTATATATGTTATAGTGTAGCTGGGCTCTTGGAGTTCCACATCAGGTGTTCCAGATCTTCGAATTTATTCTCTTTGCAGAAAATGCTCATCACGTGGAACAATTTTTGCAATGGTACCATTTTTGTATCTCTTATAGTTAAGCTGGTCTGTTGCGGTTCTGCATCAGGTATTCAAGTTTCCAAGATAAATTATAGCCTATATGTTGGCCAGACTTAATATCTCTAAAACAAAAAAAAAACATTCAAATCCGTCGAGTAGTTCCGAAGATTAGCGTGTACAAACAAACAGACAAACATACACACAGACAAACAGACAGACTTTTTTTTTCGAATCGTACTCTATTACTGTTTCTAAACCCCCCTCAATTTTTTTTTTTAATATATTCAATGTACAGACACGGTTTTTTTACTGTTTTATTATATGTAAGTAATAATTATTATATGTAATAATAATAATATTATTATATAGAATCTATTTGTTGTTAGAGCGGCAACCGAAATACATAATTTGTGACGATTTCAACTGTCTAGCTATCGCGGTTCTTGAGATACAGCCTGGTGACAGACAGACGAGACGGACGGACAGACCAGACGGACGGACAGCGAAGTCTTAGTAAACTTAATAAACGGTTAAAATAGGTACGTAATTATGTCGTAATAATATTGTTTACGTAAACATACGCGGGGTACTAAAACGCGGTGTTATCACGATTAATTTATTGCAAACATAAATAGGTACCTAATACCGTTTTTATTAACTCTTTTTTCGAAGATAACAATAATTATGTTATGCAATTTTATCATAGGTCAAAAAATTATAACCGCTCCTTGGATTAACAGACAAAAAACAGTCGTTACGTGAATGCATACAAAAAAATATTTATCAAACAAAGTTCCACTTTTTAGGGTTCCGTAGTCAACTAGGAGTAGGAACCCTTATAGTTTCGCCATGTCTGTCTGTCCGTCCGTCCGTCCGTCGGTCCGTCCTCGCTTAATCTCTGTGACCGTTAGCACTAGAAAGCTGAAATTTGGTACAAATATGTGTATCAATCACGCCGACAAAGTGGTAAAATAAAAATTGGTAAAAAATGTTTTATTAGGGTAGCCCCCCTACATGTAAAGTGGGAAGTGATTTTTTTTTTTTCAAACCTAACGTGTGATATATTGTTGGAAAGGTATTTAAAAATGAATAGGGGTTTACTAAAATATTTTTTTGATAATGTCAATAATTTCGGAAATAATCACTCCAAAAGTAAAAAACAATGTGTCCCCCCCCCCCCTCTAACTTTTGAACCATAAGTTTAGAAAATATAAAAAAAAAACTGAAAAGTAGAACTTTATAAGTACCTACTTTCTAGGAAAATCATTTTGAACTTGGATGGAAACAGCTTTTGTACAAAAAAGACAAAAAGTTGTACAAAATAATTTCTGGACTAAGTTTGAAAAAGAATGCTTGCTTATACAATCGTATAAGCAAGCATTTTTTTTAACTTCGTTTACATATTTTATTAGGTAGGGTAAATACGCTAAACGTCGGCCCCCTTACGGATTTTATAACTTTGGATCACTCTGGCTCTGCAAGGAAAGGATAGCTATAATGCGGTTTTAGACAGGTTGATGAATCTATTTTATGTTTATAGGCATAATGTTGCCTTTTCTACTAAAAGAAAAAAGTACTAAGGTTTAAATGCGTGGAGAAAGAAAAAACCCTAAAGCCGGCCGCTCACGGCCCAATGGTCGGTCGCGATTTTCCCAAATGTCGGCCAGGTATAGGGTGTTTTGAATTAAAACAAATAAAAATATTAATAATAATAATATGATTTATTTTGGCAGGAGTAAATATCACACTAAGTATAGGTACATTATTTGTTTCATTGTAATTTTTTTTTTATTGAGGATTGTGTTGTGGATATGACTCGCCATACCGCCACCCGCGCCATGTCCGCGCCCGACGCTATTTATGTTGAGCGCAGGCCATACATCCAAACTTAACCTCTTATAATTAATTAATATAATAATTTAATATGTATTATTATTACTATAATAATACCTACATATATTCAATATGTATTATTACTATAATAATACATATTCAATTTTGAGAAAATAAGTTTAATAAATAAATTAAAAATTACTGTCCAGTACCGACACCATAATTAAATAACCCTCTTTTTGGGCTTCGCCGCAGTCGGATAAAAATACAAAAGTTATCAGCCTGTATAGTAGCGCTCAATTTTGAGGCTGGCCGACATTACGATCTTTAATATTTCTAAAGTCGGCCCCTGTTTCGTGTACCTTATTTCTCGAGATTCAACTATTATCACCCCGGCCGGTATTTGGCGATTAAACGTAAAATAGATTTATTAACCTATACCTAAGCTTTGGAAATTTTACTATTAAACCAATGGAATTGGTAGTATTGGAATTCATAAAACAGACTGCATTTTACTTTATGTCGGCCCCGGCCGAGATTCCGATTTTAAGTCGAAATTGGTATTCTAATGGCGGCCCCCTATTTCTCCATTAAAACAATACGCAAAACGTTGAAAAAACTTTATCAAAACATAGTAAAAATACCTTTTCAGTAATAACAAAGCTTAAAACCCAAAACAAAAACGTCTTACCGTTGTAATATCAATCCCCGAAGCGTAAGTATTCACAGCAAGTAAGCTACTTTAACTACGAATTTGACGATTCGACGGCCCGATCGCTTCTGACGCTCGGTGTGCGGAGAGTAAGTGACGTAATCGAATAGTAACGGTTTGTACTTATAGAGTATGAATTAAGGATGCAATTGGAATGGCAAAATTGCTACTTAATTACCTTTTGAATGAACGCAACCTGAAAATGTGCAGACGGCCGAAGATTGGAGGGGGGCCGGTGTTTAGGGAAGACTCGTTGGATCAGAAGGTTAGAAGAATACTCTCGTTGATTGTAGAAATGAATAATTTATTTGCTAAAAGGTGCGTCTTATATACAATTCCAAAACTTACAAGCTAAATTATAACTACCAATAAAAAACTGTACATTATAAAAAATCACGAAATACAAAATAATAAAACCAATAATATTAGCAGATTATCCACCAATCACATCACAGCACAGTGTTGTCGTAGTAATTCCGTCAGGGGGCGCCTCGGTGTTTCGCGCCGTTTTGCGCGGGCTAGCTCACGTTATGCGCAAACATATAAATAGTGGTGGCGGTTCCCGCGCGCGCGCAGTGTCGGGCTGGCCATCGTCGAGAGAAGACGTCGTGAAAAGTGAACACTGAAGACACGTGCACGAAGACTGAAGTGTGGCCTCGAAGCTCCCGACACTCATTTCTTAATCGGAATATCGTCAAACGTAAAAACGGTTCTTGTCAGAACCATTCTTATTCAGATATTGTCCAAAACTCCAAACGTCCTTGTCAGGGCGACTTGCTTCTGTATTTCTTTACCGGGCGTCAAAACGTGGTAAAGTGCTGTGATCGGCGGTGGCTACAGTACTCCCCCTCAAGCGAAGCGTACCGGCAGCTTGACGACACGGCCGGAGCGCGTTGACTTGTTGATGGCGGGCTGTGACGTCACGTTGGCCGTAGGTACTTTTGCTTGTTGCTTGGTTAAGGTTTTCTTGGTACTGGTACTGGTTTCGTTATTGGTAATGGTTGATGTGGTAACAGCTTGGTTTTGATTGGTAATGGTAATCTTGGTTGGAGGTAAGGTACTGGTATGCTCTGAGATGACATATGCAGGCTTGAGTCGATCGATTGAGATGTTGGCTTGCCGATTCGGTAACTGTATTGCGTACACTTTGTCTGTACGGCTTATGACTCGATACGGGCCTTCATAATATGGAGCTTGGAGTGGTTTCTTGACTGCATCGGTTCTAACAAACACGTGACTGCACTTGAGTAAATCTTGATGCACGAATACGCGTCTGTTGTTGCTGTGATGCTCGGTGACGAGTTGAGGTTTGTTTACTTGAATGACGTCACGCAGTTTGTCGACGTAGGTATAATCCATTGTAGGTGTGTGCGTATTTGATGTGAAGAAATCGCCAGGTAGTCGTAAGTTGTAGCCATAGGTAAGTTCGGCTGCGCTCACGCCGGTGTCGGTACGTAGTGCGGCTCGTAATCCGAGTAACACGGTAGGTAATTCTTCGATCCACGAACTCGTGTCGGATAGTTTGGCGCGTAATGCTGTTTTGAGCGAGCGGTGCCATCGTTCGACCATTCCGTTGCTTTGTGGATGATACGGTGTTGTGCGATTTTTCTTGATACCCATTTGTTTCATTAGGTTTTGAAACAGCTGACTCTCGAACTGGCGACCTTGGTCGCTTGTAAGGGTGGCCGGGCATCCAAATCTTGAAATCCAATGTTGATAAACGATATCGGCGATTCGATCAGCTGATATTTCGTCGGTTGGTATTGCTTCAGGCCATTTCGTGAGTCTGTCGATCATTGTAACTAAGTAACGATGACCTTTAGTTGTTGTAGGTAGTGGTCCCACGATGTCGACGTGTAGGTGTTGAAATCGGTCACTTGGCGGGAACGATGAGATGTTTGAGAAAGTGTGACGTTGTATCTTGCTCTTCTGACAATGTAAACAGGTTCGAGTCCAGCGGCTGATGTCTGCGTTCATTGATGACCAGAAGTATTTTTGAGTGATGAGTTTGCGAGTCGTTCGCGTACCAGGATGACTGATGTTGTGCACGCTGTTGAAAACTTCTTGTCTATGTACTTCTGGTATATACGGGCGTATATAAGGAGTTGATGTTTCGCAGTATAACTCGACGTCAGTGTTGGGTATTGTTATTTTCTTGAGCGTGATGTTTGTTTCTTGTATTAATTGTGCAATAGTGTTGTCCTTTTCTTGCGCGCTGGCTATTTCCTCGAAGTTTATAGTGGATGGGCATGAAATGGTTTCGATGCGGCTGAGTGTGTCGGCGACTATGTTTTGTTTACCGCTCACGTGACGTATGTCGGTGGTAAATTCGCTGATAAACAGAAGTTGTCTCGTTCGTCTCGGCGTTTCAGTACTTGATTGCGTTTTACTCATTACATATGTTAGCGGCTTGTGGTCGGTGAATACGATAAGATGACGTCCTTCAAATGTCTTGCGGAAATGCTTGACTGCCATGTATATTGCGAGTAGCTCTCGGTCGTAGGTAGAATACTTCTTCTGTGCGTCGTTGAATTTCTTGGAAAAGTATCCGAGCGGTTGCCATGTTTCGTCTATGTATTGTTGTAGGACGGCGCCAGCTGAGTTATCGGATGCGTCGCAGAATAAGGCGAGTGCGGCGTGATGCGATGGGTGAGCGAGTAAAGTTGCGTTTATGATGCTAGCTTTACATTGCTCGAACGCTTGCGTTGCTTCGTCGGACCACGTTATCGGTGTTTTATCTCGCTTCTTGACATTATGTAGGTGTGAATTGAGTGGGGCTTGTAGGGCTGCGGCGTTAGGTATGTGATCGCGATAAAAGTTGATCATACCGAGAAATCTTCGTAATTCTTCTATTGTGGTTGGTTGTGGGAAATCGGTGATGGCTTGAATTTTATATTGCGGTGGTTTGATGCCTTCTTTTGATACGGTGTAGCCTAAGAACTGGGCTTCCGACTTGCCGAGGTTACATTTAGCGGGGTTGATGGTGATGCCATTGTCTTCCAATCTCTTGAGCACGATTTGGAGGTGTTCTCTGTGTTGTTCTTCGTTATCAGATGCCAATAACAAATCGTCTATGAATGGGAAGACGAAATCCAATCCGCGTAGAACTTCGTGAATATACCGTTGAAACGTTTGTCCCGCGTTCTTCAAACCGGGGCACATACGTGGAAACTCAAACAATCCCATTGGAGTGATGATTGCTGTTTTCTCAATATCTTCGTCTCTTACGCTCAGCTGTTGATAGGCGCGGTTGAGATCAATTGTTGAGAAGACAGTTTTTCCGGATAAGTGATGTGTGAAGTCTTTGATGCGTGGCACGGGGTATCGATCGGGTATTGTGATCGAGTTGAGTCGGCGATAGTCACCACAAACTCTAATATCGCCATTTTTCTTGGGCACGATGTGTAGAGGTGATGACCATGGACTTTTACTAGGTCGGCAGAGTCCTTGTTCGATCATGTTTTCAAATTCTTTCTTCACTGTTTCGAAGCGATGTGGTGGAATCGGTCGAGCTCGGCTGTGTATCGGTGGTCCTTTTGTTTCGATGAAATGTTGCACGTGGATATCGGAGTTTAATTTCATCGATGTTAATCTCGTTATGCCGGGATACTGGGCCAAAATGTCGTGGTATGATTGCGACATGTCGATGCTGCGTACTGTAGGCACGTTCGATACTCGTACCGGGGCATTGACTTCTAAGCTTGTGACACCGTCGATTAATCTTCTGTTTTTCAAGTCGACGATGAGTTGATGATGTTGAAGGAAGTCGGCTCCGAGTATAGGTTTTGATACGTCAGCTACGATGAATTTCCAGGAGTAGGCGCGTCGAAGATTGAGATCGAGAGTTAAAGTTTTCTCGCCATACGTAGCTATTGTAGTGTTGTTCGCTGCGTAGAGCTTGAATGGTAGCGGCGTTGGTACTTGTCCCTTACTTCTTGGTAGCACGGATATGTTGGCTCCGGTGTCGACTAAGAAGGATAATTTGGAGTTTCTGTCGGTGATGTACAGGCGGTGGGATTTTTCTTGAACGCCGGTGTCCGCCGTTGCCAACGTTCTGTCTAGTTTTCCGGTTTTTCTTTCTTGAATGAGCAAGGTGATGTACAGCGTCTAGCTTGCTCTTTGAAACGGCGGTGATAATAACAATGTGGAGATGGTGATGCATCGTGACTTCGGTTTCGTGATGAGCTGCGGTGACGAGACGAATGACGGCTGCGACGATAGTTGTTGTTGTTGTTGTAGTGACGGCTTGATTTTAATTCCGCTATTTCTAACGATAGTTTTCTTATCTCAGCGATTAGGTACGTTGTATCGGCTTGTGGCGCAGGCAGTGTAGGTGGTGCTGCTGCGGGTGCGGTCACGGCTGCGACTTCTGGTGCGGCTGTTTGCTCCATAATCTTGTCGGCGAGTAGAGCGAGTTCGTCGAGTGCCGTCTTCGTGCTGAATGTTTCGCTGACTGCGAGGACTGAGCGAACGTTTAGTGGAAGGTGGTTCGTCCACATAAGTCGCAAGGTGGAGTCAGGAACCTTGTCTCTGGCGAGGTTTCGCATGCGGCGGAGTAGCTGCGTCGGCTTTTGGTCGCCGAGTTCCATGTCGGACAGTAGCTTTTGAAACTGGCGGCTGTCGGATTCTTCGTAGGCAGATATAAGCCTTTCCTTGATGCGGTTGTACTGTTCCGTCTCTGGTGGGTTGTACAGCAGGTCCATGATCTGCTCGATGTCTTGGCGCTCGAGCTGTGCGATAACCATCTGGGCGAGCTGCGCTTGGCCCTTCTTGAGATCATTAGTTGCTGCTTCGAAGCTGATGAACCAGAGCCGTGGTCGGTCGCGCCAGAATGGTGGAATGCGCATGGTGAGCGATATTCCAGCTGCTTCTGCTTTCGGGGCTGGATGTGACGCTGCGCTTGAGTTATCTTCAGCTTGGCAGGGATTCGACATGGTGACGAACTGGAGAGTGCTTCAGACGGGCAGAGATTTGGCGATACTGAGAGAGCTTCGACGATACTGGTAGCTTCAGACGTGCAGAGGTTCGGCAGTACTGGCAGGCAGAGCTTCGTCGTTCTTGATATTTCTTCAGTATGTTCAGGCAGGGTCACCACTTTAGGGAAGACTCGTTGGATCAGAAGGTTAGAAGAATACTCTCGTTGATTGTAGAAATGAATAATTTATTTGCTAAAAGGTGCGTCTTATATACAATTCCAAAACTTACAAGCTAAATTATAACTACCAATAAAAAACTGTACATTATAAAAAATCACGAAATACAAAATAATAAAACCAATAATATTAGCAGATTATCCACCAATCACATCACAGCACAGTGTTGTCGTAGTAATTCCGTCAGGGGGCGCCTCGGTGTTTCGCGCCGTTTTGCGCGGGCTAGCTCACGTTATGCGCAAACATATAAATAGTGGTGGCGGTTCCCGCGCGCGCGCAGTGTCGGGCTGGCCATCGTCGAGAGAAGACGTCGTGAAAAGTGAACACTGAAGACACGTGCACGAAGACTGAAGTGTGGCCTCGAAGCTCCCGACACTCATTTCTTAATCGGAATATCGTCAAACGTAAAAACGGTTCTTGTCAGAACCATTCTTATTCAGATATTGTCCAAAACTCCAAACGTCCTTGTCAGGGCGACTTGCTTCTGTATTTCTTTACCGGGCGTCAAAACGTGGTAAAGTGCTGTGATCGGCGGTGGCTACAGGTGTTTGGCGTATTTACCCTACATATATTGCTCTAAGTCTGAGGCTACATTAGGCCGCGACGCGACGCAAGTAAATAAATGCTCACGTAGGTAGTTAGATGGCTACACCGTACATCGCTCTTTTTTCTCTATTTTCTCTTCGCTCTTCCAGTCGCATCGCAAATCGCTGCCTACTGTAGCCTCAGCTTAGGCTGAGGCTACAGTAGGCAACGATTAATAAAAAAAAAAAGAATAATGTGCGTTAAAGAATGATGTGTCGAAATTCTTCTAGTTGGTTCGTGACGCGACAAATGTAATCAATGTCAACGATCTATATAAACGGCCTTGACCCCAACCGAGCTTGAGCTGTTTGAGAAAATCGAAAACAAAGACACAAAATCCGATCTCTATAAAAAAAAAAACAAAGATATCCGTACGAGTTGCCACATCGCTCGGTCGAGTTAAAAATAAACGCGATTAGGGAACAAAACAAACAATAACCGAGTTACAATTTACAACAGCCGGTCGTATAGATAATTCGTCACTGCCGCCTAAAAACTAAACGTATCAAACTTTTAAAATAAACTCGAGCAGCATAATTATGCTTCTCCAGTTATAATAACATTACAAGATTCCAGACAAAATGGTAATGGACCTAATAAAGCAATAATACACACCGCAAGCAAAGAAAACATGGTCTGTTATTTACATTATTAAATGAAGTGTAGTTACCCGTAGAAGTTACTGAAGGACGCGCCTCCCAAGCTGATATGAGAGACTTTGATTCCGGTATTGCCGAGCTCGTTAAATCGCATGTTTAATTGTTGAAATAAAGTAAGAATAATGACACGGTAGGCCGCCTCCCTTGCCTGCGACACTTAACACATTGAGTATTTGATTGCATTACCACTACACTGATAAGCTACTATGTATAGATATAGCTACGGTGGACAATTTACCACTAATCATTATTATTGTTCTGTTTGCTTCCACGTATCTCGCAAATTTATTTTATGTTTACCTTTTTTAACATTTCCAGCATTATTATCATTGTGTTTAACTTGGTCCAGTCCAGTGTCGTAGGTACCTACCATAAAAAGATACGTATTTGTTTTGCCTGAGACTTAAAAAACGTAACTCTATGTGCCGACCACATAAGTTCAATTTTTCGGACTGCAAAGCCTAGCTAGGCACTGTGAAATAAAAGAAACATCAGAATCCACAATAACTTTTATTTATTAGCGTCGGTAATCTTTATTAATTAAAAACTCCATAACACATCATCACCCAAAAGTGATGGCTGATCATTAACAATAACATACTAGGTAGGTAGGTACAGTATAATTATTATCTTTGTAGCTGTTGATGTAATAAACCTATTTTATATCCTTCATAACTTTCAAACTTTGACGCCACTTTTTCCTACTAACAAATTAATATTTTTTTCGGCTGGTATCCGCTCAAACTGTAGAAAGCGTAGACAGAGAATGGGAAGGAGTAACAACTCTGTGAAGTAAAATTTACATGTATGGAAAGTGCTGCCACCTTGAGTTTGGTGGGTGAAATAAGGCTTTGTAATAATATTAGGGGCTACCCTGGCGCTTCCACCTTTATATATAATCCTATTAGATGAATGACATTGTAATTTAAAAAAAATACGTGTGAAATCTTATATTTGGGCTTGTTTATCTTACCAAACTGAAGATGTCGCTACTTTCTATGGAATTGTTGACAGTTTTATGGTGTAAAACCAACCTTCTAGTTATGTTCTGTGCTTCGCATTCGGGGCGTCACTATTATGAACGACTACTGTGAATCTAATAAGAAAAAAGCTATGAGAATAAAAATAATTACAATAAACTCCCAATTTTTAAATAAAAATCTAGCTTGGTAGCTCTGTCGAGTAAGGCTGGCAACTCTGAGGCGAGCAGGTTGCCGTTGCCAATCGGTACTGTAGCCGTATCACGGAGGGTTGGTAGCACGCTTTTGCGTTCAGCTGCCGCATAAAAGCGTGATTCGATAACTTATTTATTACAGCTAAATAAATATTCGATTTTATTTGGCGAAAAATAAAATGTGGGCACTGTTTCCTTGAAAAGTGGTGACTTAAAAAATGTGAGTTAAATTAATTGAAATAGTTTAAAGTGTTTGCCGCATTTCTGCTGTTTACCTACAGTTCGTCCTGAGCCGATCTAAGACGAAGCAATATTATTTTTTAGCTGTCACTTTTTTTGTGTTAAACTTTTGGTTGTTCTTGTAGTTTTATAAAGTTCTACCTAGTTGGATTGTTTTGATGCTGTTAAAGAGTGATTTAGTGCTTGGATTGGTTTTGTTGACTGTTTAACGTAGTTAAATTATCTTTTCTTCGATCTTGAAGCCTGCTGGTTAGGATTCAATTGTTGGTAAATATTCTAGATTTATTATTTTATTTATGGGCAGACTTAACTGTCGTTATTTGGTAATTTTCTATCGAAATAGGCTTCGTAGCGTAAGTATTTAAACCTATAAGACGTACCTATAAACTGTTGTAGTTTCTCTACCTACACAAATATTTTAAGGTAATGCAGGAAATTTATCTAAATTTACACCTACACGATAGACGTGTTTGTAGATCTAGAAATAAAGTTGTAAAAACTAAATTAATGTAATGAAAACTTACTTACTATTTTCTCAATCTTACCATAATTATAATTAGTACAAAGCAACCTATTTATTAGTCATTTTAAAAATTAAGCTTACATTATCATTTATCACTTACGAGAGAGTTAAAAAGTTGGCTCAACTCTTGCCAAACTTTTTTTGGGAGAAAAATAAATTGTTTAAAATTGTATTACCTATGTTGTCATAGACTTCATAGAGTTAATTTGCAGTAGATTTTTGTTTGCTTTAGTGAATTCAATTAGTTTTATAATAATTTTGGTAAATTTTTATAGTACCTAATGGTTTTTTTTAGTTTCCACGATGAGGACCCGGGTGCTGCGTTGCCGGCCCTTCTCCACCCGTATCCTGCTTCTCTTGCTGATAGTTCTCGCCTTTGGTATCTACTGCTACTTCTATAATGCGTCTGCATCTCACTACAACAAACCAAGTAAGTGCCCTTATTATAGAATCTGCATAATATTGTTTTAAAGTTATTTTGACTTATTTTTATTCCGTTCTGAGAATTGATTTTATGTCCAGGTTTTGTTCAACATTTCTTTTTCTAAGCTCTAGTTATTCATTAATTTGTTTTCTTATTATTTAAATTGCATTTATTTGTATTTAAAAAGTTAATATTTCATTATTTTGTATGATTTGCAAATTTTCAGCATTTTTTATTACAGTCAACCATAGAGGACCTTATCAATTTTACTTTAATATCAATTCAATCTGACACATTTACTGAGCTATCAATGTATTATAATAAAATGGAAGTTTTGGTGACCCATCTTCCAAGTAGGTACCTACCTACTAACTTCAAAATGGTAACTTACCTACCTATAATTATCATCAGTATCATTACACAATGACACATGTCATCACAATTTCATTTCATCTTTGAGGAGCCATGTTTGGACTTATTTACCCAAGTACCTAGGTAGGTATTTGCTAAAAGCACTTAGACAAAAATTATGGACATAATTAAACATATTCAACAAAAAACATGAAAACATCAGACTCCCGCGGCCTTGACCATTCTAGTTGAATTTTAGAAATAATATCTTTTGGTTTACGTAATAACCTTGAAGAACTCGTTTAAAGATATTGTTTGATTATTTACCATACATTAAAACGCAATTACGATGTCTGGACATCGCGTTATGGTGGATAATATCCACCAATTGACCATTCAGTACGTAAACACACCTCAGCGCAACTTACCTACCTACTTGTAGCCCGATGAGTCAGTTCTTAATTAGGCAGAATACGGTTTATAGGCCACAGTTCAGCGGAAGGCCGCACGTTCGCAATAAACAGCTGCTATGTCTCACTACGGCTTTACGCGAGTTTCATCAATTCTTCTATTTACGAGCCCACCAGGATTCTTGGCCGTTCTCCAGTAAAAGATCCATTTAAATCGGCTGCCCGTCGACTGTTGGATATTCGATTCAGCCATTTTCATTTCAATCATAGGCACAAAAAATTTTGCTACGATAAAAGTTCGTAGGTAGTTTACTTACCTGTGTCCTTCGAATTTTAAAACCCTGCCAAAACTGCAAACGGGGAAAAGGCAAATAAAAGTAACACGTTATAAATCCGTGAACTACAATTTCCCAGTTTAAAAACGCGCTTTCGAGGGGTGTAAACTGTAATTGTATCCGAAAAAAAAACTCCCTTCCCTATCGTCATCTCGTTGTTGCCGGTGAGCAACGATTTCAATTTTTGAATTCTATCGAAATATTCGCAATCGCAATGCTTCACCTACGGTGCGAAGCACATTTCAAAATAAAACATCGATGGTCGGGTTTCGCCTGTTAGGTATTCATTGGTGTTACATTAATTGGCGTAGGTAAGAGGGTGGTTGACTGACTAAGAAAAATACGATTCTGTTTAGTCCGTCTGTTAGATTATCGAAAAATATTGGATACGTGTTTTTTTACCCGACTGCGCAAAGCAAAGAAGGGTTATGTGTTTATCAGTCTATGTATGTATGTATGTATGTTTGTTCCTATGTGGCATTGTAGAGGCCAAACGCCTTGGCCGATTTTGATGATCCGTACGTCAATCGATTCGTCTTGACCTCGCGAGTGTCACTAAAAACATTACAGTAAACAATACTCACTATAGTAACAACTAGCCGCCATATTGTCAAAATGAAAAAAAAAAAAATAGACGCACCACGTCAAGTGGGATATCGTTGAATAGGCATTTGAAAATGAATATTAGGTTTCCTTTATCATTTTTCATTTTATAAAACCGTTTAGGATATATAACGGTTTAAAGTTATTAGAACAAACAATATCGCATTTCTGACTTATAACCGGATTTTTTTACGTGTACGGAATGAATATAAAATCGAATCGAAATCTACCGTCTTATAATAGTAATAACGAAGTTAATGAAAACTGACTAAAAAGTGTTAAATAAAAAAATGTAGTTAAAAAACTAAAAAACCCGACTGAAAAAACGGAAAAGATAAAAACAAGCACATTTTAAATTAAACAAAACTTGGAAGCAGGCGGGGTTCATTTGAATATTAAATTATGAAATGAAAATAGAATGGACCCCGCCTGCTTACAAGTTTTGTTTAATTTAAAATGTGCTTGTTTTTATCTTTTCCGTTTTTTCAGTCGGGTTTTTTAGTTTTTTAACTACATTTTTTGTTTTATCAAATTAATAAAATTTACGAAAATAAAGCTTGTCAAAGACCATGGAGAGGGGGCTTTTGACGTCATAGTCTGGTAAAAATGGACCAACCTGTGACGTTTCACGACTTTTCGAAGCACTGTATCGTCTTCATTTTTTGTTTACGTGAAAAAAGAAAAAATACGTGTTCAATATTTTTTGAAAAACTATCTGACGGACTAATTAGTTTTTTTTTTGTCAACTACCCTATTATGTTCGGAGCCAAACTACGAGTAGGTAAAAGGTACCTGCCTACCTAAAGTGCGGTAAGCGCTAATCTAGCTAGGTGAATATGACGAAATTAATTGGCTGCACTGTCTCTGGGCACCATAAGCACTCGCTTATTCAATTAACTTTCGGGATGCGGAATACCTGAAGTTGGCTCTCCATTGTATTCAGTCCTCGCGTGGCTTTGACTTCTAATGTGTACAAAATGTACTTATCTTAGAAAAGTTCATAAGACAAGTGTAATTGAAACTGATTAAAAGCAGTACGCAAATTTTTTATCGCATTTGTTTTTTCACGTGATTGCGAATTCAATTTCAGTGACATGTGTTTTTTAACCGACTTCCCAAAAAGCAAGAGGTTTCTCAATTCGACCGTATATAATATTATAAATATTTTTTTTTTTAAGTTTGTTCACGGATAACTTCTTCGTTTATGAACCGACTTTGACGATCCTTATTTTGTTGGAAAGTAGATGTCCCAAGGGTTGTACCATGATAAGAAAACCGGATCTGATGATGGCATCCCAGAGAAATCGAGGGTAACCCTCCAATTTAATACCATCAGCTATAACGGTAATTGAAAAGTTAACAATGTATAAGACTGTCCTCCTCTCCTATCATCCTTTTCAATCCGTTTGAAAAGCGTTGCAGAAATATGTGTATGTATGTGTATGGAAATGAAAAATTCTTCCATTCACGTACGTGCATTCCCCTAACAGTGAAATCAAATAGAGCACGAAACCAAATAAAAAAAGAACCATTTCAACACTTTCACTAAAACCACAGCCGAATTATATCGGAGCAAATAAAACTGCCCAAAACACATATCACTTTGTAAACACTCGGGATGGATGCGCTTCAAAATACTGGACGAAATAAATTTCCTTGCTTTATACGGGGATTTTTTTTTTTTTGATCCGGTAAAACGCATTCCATATACCTATCGTGAATTAAAGGAAATGCTACCGCTCGTTCGAAAGCTTGATACGTTAATTGCTTGTTCAGCAGCTCGTATTTTTTTTACCGTATTCTACGATTACCAGTTACACGGTGCAGCCTTGGCGAATTTCACATTATCGCGACAAATTTCACTTATAGTGGAACCAATGAAGTCAATAACTGTGACACGAACATCCATTTATACTTTATCAAACAACTGCTTAAAAAGAACAGGAAACTTCTATTACTTTATGAGGTTTTGTTATCTAACCCCTTGATAAGTTCAATTTAATACGGATTCATTGAAAGTCAATCTTCGTCAATAAAGGCAATTAAGGTCACACCGAGCAACAAAAAAACCATAACAAGTTCAGGGTTGTATAGGCGAAGGGTCAGACACAGATGTACCTAATAATAGAACACCCACCCTCGTTTCACCCTCGTATTAGGGCAAAGTGAGTCTGGTGCAGCCATGATCTGGGTACTGACGCTAGCACATCAATCTACTCAAATTCTCCCAGTAAACCTTGCATCTAATGCTTTAGAGATAAAAGTGAACTCAGATCTGAACCGTTCAGGTAGTTCAGATCTGAGTTCACTTGTGAATATTTTGTTCTAGCTTTTCAAAATCAGCGACCAGTAAAAGGAATTATTAATAAACACGAGTTACTCACTGTCTTAATCCGACCATCAAATTTATTGTTACATACCTATAATCTGCATTGTGTTCCGGAATGCTTTTAACAGCACTCACGGATTTATAACGTACACTATTGCTTGGTAGTTGGTACCATTCAAATAAGAGTTTAACTATTTTTGTTTCGAAAAACACACAGACTGGTGTAATAAAGTATTAAACAAGCTTTCAACAGAATTAACTACTTATGCTTTATTGTAGCAAATGTCAGATCAATACATTTTAGGCTTTTCCAGCATATTAGTTAATAGTTAGTCGTTGCTGATAGAATATCACATTTTCTAGACCTGGAATGTTTTATAAAAGTAGAACTTTTGAAGAAGCATAGCTACGTGTTATATTCTCACATCATACATAATGTTAGTATGGTTCGGATATGAATAATTAAAGAACAACGGCAACTCACTTGCAATTTCATTATTTAAATGGTGCTGTACGCCGGCAGTCCGAGTCCCGAAACTCGATTAATTTGAATTAAACGGAAATATTTAAATCATAAAATTTACCTGTTTACATAACTTAACTTCGCGGGCATCCAATTTAATTGTTAACGTGAAACAGGGAATGAAAATGTTGCTGACTACCCGATATTTTGTAACGACTTTTTCCAGCTGTTATTGAACTGATCCTGATTGGGTCTACCTTTTTTGAATGCAGAATTTTTTATACCCGAATTTTGTTTTGCATAACAGTGGATGGCAGAAACTTCATTTCGCAGAAAAATCATTTGGCATACACTCATTTACCATACATTCAAAACGCATAATTGTGTAAGTCAGAATCATCTTTGAGCTTAAACTTCATTTCCAGAACCATCATTTCGCCGAAAATTCATAATCAGAATCGTCTTTTGGCACGCATTTCATTTCATACATACGTGTAACATGCAATAATAATAATAATTATTATTAATCATTATTATCAGCTCACCCCGGCTAAAATTTCTAGCTGAGAACATTAAATGTTGGTATGTCAAAAATAATAATAATAATTATTACTTATTATTAATAATAATAATAATGACGTCACTCATACATGCAACGCATGTACCTACTCCATGACGCGCGCTCGCTTCGCTCGCATATTACATAACACTAATATCTTCTGTCCCCGAAGTGCCGGGCCTCCGCCGGCCTCCTTCGTCGGCCTACGGCCCGGTGCCCATGCCGCCCATAAAGGATACTTTCGCAAGACGGTCGTTATACCTTATAAAAATCTACCAAATAAAATTCTGCCATCTTAAAAGTATGCCATTGAAAATTCAGCTATTTAAACATTCTGCGAAATGAGTATTCTATTAAATAATTGTTCTGCCATAAACACATTCGTTCAAAGAAGAATATGCCAAGTGTGGTATGCCAAATAAATTTCGGAGCATCAAGTTTCTGCCAGATAGATGGTACCCATCCTGATTCATGGGGGTGTATAAAAATATCTTGATGACAAAGAGCATCGGGCTAGCCTATTGATGTCTCTATAATTATCGTGTAGAATTACTTAATGCACATGTAGCCCGGCCCTCTCTTAGAAACGAGGTCTGAGTCCCTGCAGTGGGAACATTATAGGCTGATGATGAGTTGATGACGATGAATTACATTATTATTATGTTATTAGAAGTGAACACTATTCGTTAGAAGCTGTTACAGTGCTCGAAGTTAGAATTCAATCCCATTAACAGTGATATTACGACTATTTACGACTCATATATCATTATTTACACTGTTTATGTGCTCCAGTGCGTGTACATCCGCATACCTGTATTCATATTTAATTTTATTCAGACTACACGAAGAAAATCCTCTTAAGACCTTATCGTAGGTTTAAAACCCTCTATATACTGTGTATAACCAGCCTTTTGCAGAAAATATGTCGTGGAAATGTCCGTATGACCTACAGACCGGCCCTCTCCGGTTAAACGGCTGGATTTGCGCGTCCATTTGTCCGTCACCGTCAGTCACTGTGACGTCCAAACTCGTTTGACAACTTTGAGACCGATAAATAAATCCAAATTGGAGTTTGGACAGGAGTTGCCGTCCATCGATTGACCAATCAATACTTTTGTGATCGTCTGTTATCATGATGTATGCTTTACTTACTAAAGACACAAAGCAATTAGTCTCTGTGGTTTCCTCTTTGTTGAATTCCAATGTGAATACTGATAGATCACATAGATCTTTGAATCTACGTTGTTTACTATTGAAGTGTTCGCCTCTTGTACTGGCGAATCGACCTTGGCTGGCCGTGACATTCAGCTTCATTCAATTTCCTAAGACTACGGCGTGTAGACGGCTCTCAGTCACACCCAGCCATTCGTCACCCAAGGGCAGGTGACCGCTGCGCGCTGTGAGTGAACTACGAATAGTTAGTTAGTACCTACATCGATCCATGTGCACGGTAGTAATACGATTAGCACGCTGTGTGTAAACATGACCTACTCTTGTTTACCGCACCTTCATCTTTATTCTTGTTTGTTCATCTCTGCTTCTGACGTGAATATCCCACATAACTTGGCAAAGCTAAAAGTTTTGCATGAAAATAAGCGGGCTGACAAATAAGAGGTTCACATTACCTAAGCGGCCTTCCTTTGCCTTGTTCATATTAGGTAACTTGATGTAGTTAACAGATAATTAATACTTTCAAAGAACCTACAAAATTTCAAATGTGCTTTCAAAATACGTGAAAGTTTTTTTTTGTTGTTTAGTGTTTTGAGCTCCAAAAAAGGAGAAAATGACTGTACTTTTGTGTGGGCGCCGATATAACGTTAGTAATTTGTGTTTGGTGTGTGTAACGTTAGTAATTTGTATCGTTAGTAAAACGATACAAATTTCTGTAACGTTAGTAATTTGTATCGCTCGCGGAAAATCGTTTGTACCAGCTTTTTTGGTTGGAGAGCTAAGGCACAGGCTAAGGGGCCTCACACTCTCATTCAAGCTATACTTACTTACTAGAAAATACGCCACGTAAACGTTTTTACCAACCTAAAAGATTCTGAAGCTTCTAACGCTACAAAAATCGAGGCTCATTATCATTTACGTTTACAAAGTTAAAAACAACAAAAATATGCAGTATTATAAATGAAAACTTTAAGTTTTCAGTAAGTTGCTTAAAGTCAAGACTATTTGATTTTCTATTTAAAGTGATTCATATTTTGTATGAATCACTTTAAATTATTATGCAGAAATATTAATAAAAAATTAAATTAAATCACTGATAGGAGGACTATTGTAGCCAATTAGCGTGATAAAATGTAGGATTAATGATTGCTGTCATAATGATTCAGCATGAGCATGACGAGAACCTCGTGAAAGCCTGTTCGGCTATAGAGCTATAGATAAGCAAATCAAGTACCTTGACTCAACTTGCGAGGTTGTCGACATGTGTGATGTAGACTTAGCTATTATTGTGCCGGTAGTCGCATCAACCAATGGCTTAATTGCCAACAGTGTTGGGCGTAGTTAACTACAATTTTGTAATCTGGTTACTAACTACGATTAAAAGTAGCTAACTACATGTAGTTAACTACTTTTAATCAAACTACATTAAGTAGTTGTTAGTTTGATTGCTGCAATCGAGTAGTTATAACTACTGATTATTTAAGTTTTACGAATTTATATTTTGCAATGAAATTAACTTGTAATGAGTAGTAGGTAATTTAAATATGTTTTAGAATAAGGCTGCATAAAAAAAAACAGTTTATTGCACATACCTGGTCTATGTTTATTTTTATGAATAATCAAATGCAAGGATTAAGTCGTAGATATTATGTGAATTTTTCACTGCAACACTCGAAAAATACTGAAAAAAACAAATTGAAACTTTCGGCATTTTCAACGCTACATCATTATAAATGTAGTTATAAAAAGTAATCAAGTAATCGTGATTGCAACTACAATTTGTAGTTAGTAGTTAAAATTTCTAACTACATTTTTCGATTACTTTATGTAGTTAGTAGTTATGATTGCTAACTACTTTTTGTAGTCGTAGTTAGTAATCAGTAGTTAGATTACATTTTGCCCAACACTGATTGCCAAGAGCCTCGATCGATTCCTCAAGAGGCTCACGGTAGGCAGCTGGATCAAGGGCTTGATTCCGAAAGCATTAGGCCCGTAATCCACCAAAGCGGAGAGGAGAGGAGACGAGAGGAGATGTGCCGCGAAGCTGGCAGGTTATTTCCACCAAAGCGGAGAAGAGATGCGTTGCGGAGAGGAGATGTGAGCTGTGTGTAGCAGAGATGTGAGCTGTGAGAGATCGAAAACAAAACAAAACGTGCGAGGCGCGCGGAGAAGGCAGCGGGGTGAAGCCCGGCCGCCCGACTAGACACTTCTCCGCTCTGCCGCGCCGCTTGCTCGCTCGCTGCACAAAATTCTATAGAAAAATGAGACATCTCCTCTCCTCTCCGCTTGACCCATTTCCACCAAAGCTAAGCGGAGAAGAGATGTGGAAATAACGAAATCGGATTGGTTTATTCAAACACATCTCCTCTCGTCTCCTCTCCTCTCCGCTTTGGTGGATTACGGGCCTTACTCCTGGACACGGCTCTTAAGGTTAGGATATGTTCTTACTTCTTATCTCTGGAGCCCTGACCGCGTCGGGTAACTTTAACCTTTGTGTAGATACTGGTGGGATATTAATAATAAATGTTTTTAAAAAGTATTGTGCAGAATAATATAATGATAAAAAATATATTTATCTGCAGTGTATTTGAAAACACGAGAGTGGGCGGTAATATTGACGGCTAGTGAAAATAATAGGCCTTCATGGGCACTTGTAATAAGTACGTCAACAAAAAGGTGCACGGTTCGATGCATTAGTCGATTCCTATGGAGAAGAACCGGCAAGAAACTCCAAAGGTTACTCTTTTAAAACGGTTTGGTTTAACAATATTTTCATTTTACAGTATTATTAGTATTTCGATATGGGGGAACAACGTAGGCCTGACAGTAAGGGCGCCTTCAAATAAGGGCGTTAGCAGCGCGGCAGTCGCGCGGCTGCAGCACATTCCTTTAATTTTTATAAGAACAGCCGTAACAACCCGTTGATAATTGTTTATAGTCGCGCGACTACCGCGCTGCTAACGCCCTAATTTGAAGGCGCCCTTAGTCGTAGGATACTACACAAAGAGAAAAAAATAAAACAAAAGTAGCTCTAAAGGGTGTAAAAGTACAGGGCACGCCACGATAGTGGCAGTAAGTCCCCTCTTTGAGGAGTGGCTAGAGAGGAGCCACGGCGCCCTCACCTTCCGTCTGACGCAGGTCCTCACCGGACACGGATGTTTCGGGAGGTACCTGCACCGAATCAGGCGGGAGGAAACGCCCGGATGCTTCCACTGCGAGGATCGACCGGAGGACACGGTGGAGCACACTGTGGAGGTGTGCCCTGCTTGGGCGGAGCCCCGCCGTGTTCTCGTAGCGGCGATCGGCGGCGGTGACCTCTCGCGTCCGGCCCTGGTGCAAGCCATGGTCCGGGGCGAGGAGGAATGGGACGCCGTCGCCTCCTTCTGCGAAGCAGTGATGCTAGCGAAGGAGGTGGCGGAACGAGAGAGGGAGCGATCCTCTCAACGTCCCAGCCGCCGCGGAAGGCGCTCCGGGCGTCGGGGGCCACGTGATGGCTTCCGGCCACCGTAGACGCGGGCCTGTGGACGGTGAGTAATGGGCTAGCTCGCCGTCCGGCCGTCGTCATGACGGCAACAGACCGTGTCGGCGGCGCGTTCGTGTTCCACGCGCGCCTCAAAGAGATGTCAGCAAGGAGGGGCCCGCAAGGGCCGACGCCCGTCGGGGCCGCGGTATTTGGTACTAGATTACGTGGCCTCGGCGCAAGGGCAAAGAAGGAACATGGGTTCGGTTTTAGTCAGTAGAAGTCTGACACTCCCCTTCGCTCTGCCCAAGAGCGGGGGGGGTCATTCGATGATTTTCCACCCACCAAAAAAAAAAAAAAAAAAAAGGGTGTAAAAGTACGCAAACGAAGGGCACTTGTTCTCCCCACCACTGCGATATTTTTTTGTTCTAGACCATACCTGGGAACCCATACCATACCTAGTTACCGAGATATTGGGGGTCAAAGTTCCAAATTTTACACAGCTGTTTTTGTAAATTCTACTTTTTCAGGTTATAACCATACTTAATTTACCTCCAGGACCCGTTTATTATTCAAAGCATCAACTAGCACAATGTTTTAAGAGCGCTACTTTGAGTTTTAACGTAAAATGTGATATTGACCCCAAAAAAAAAAGTCGTTTCCCAGCAATAATTTTTACGGGGGGTACTTAGTTTGATTGTACAGAATGCTTGGTTGACGGGTGTGTGATGGGTTGAAGAAAAAAAAAACACAATAAAAAGTTCACACATTCAAAAACCAATCAGTAAAAATAATATAATATACAAAGGTAAGAGAATTATTATAAAAAATCTAATTTTAACATAAGGCACAAATGTTTTTTTCAGTGCTGTAACTATTCTTATTAAAGGGCGTATGGATGATTAAAAATCCCTATAAAAGAGCGTTAAGAAAGAGAAAAAAAAGTGTAGCTACTATCAGAGATAAAAAACCTTTTGCAACCCGCTCGGAAAATTGCATGAAAGTAACTTGATCAAACTGGCGCCCGCGAGTTATTTATTTAGGTACATCTAAGTAGCTTTTCGTGTCTGCGATCGCTTAGATCTTCGTTCAATTGTGGTTTTCACCTCCGTTTAAGTGCACGACTGCTGAGAGATGTGTATGGATAATAAATAGCATACATAGCAAGCACCCGTGCAAAGGTGGAGCTGTAGCAACCCGGTCGTAAGGCGTTACGTACTTAATGCAAGAGATAATTGCCTGCACTCAGAACTAAATACGTAATCGAACTCATCAATTCATCATACATCATACCTACTACTCATTTATAAATTGACACATGAAAAGATCCATTCTATACCCATACTTTTAAGGAGAACTTCCTGTAGAAGATTTTACTCAAGAAATTGCTATTCAGTCCTCTTTCACGACTTTCTTAATGAGTAGCGTAAGAAGCTTAAACTAAAGCTTCTTACGCTACTCATTAAGTTGCTATAAAGCTTCTTACGCTACTCATTAAGTTGCTATGACTACATATTATTATTATACTTGAATGTAGGTAGATTACTGATTTACAATGAATATAAGTTAGCGAACAAAATAAATAGCGTCTGTAGTTCTGTACTGAGTTGTCCAAATAACGCCGTGTAATCATTATTTTATTTTCTGTACGTTGATTGAGTATTTGAGGTAGAGCTCTTACTGTATTTAATGCCAACGAAACATAAAAATGTAAACGATTGTTCCTTTTGTTTTAGCCTTTTTGTAGCTTAATTATCTTGATTTGATAACTCATAATCGTGTTGTTACACCTCACCTTGTGTCTGCGTTTGTATGCCGCTCATGTGCGTCTAACTTGATATGTTGCTTTCCCCACTATTATTATTCTTAATTTTATGAGAAAAATGTATTTTTTCGGCATTAAAGTTATGGAAGAATGAGATGGTTGAGCCTGACTTGTGAAAGATAGTCAAACATACTTCATTATCTAATCGTATTCAGCAGGGATCTACTAATGTTAGTCATATCTAACTGCCCCACAGAGATGTTTAATGATTACTTTAACCGTCACTTAGTAAAGATTTGACATACTAAACCTTTACTAAGTGACGGCTTAAGAACGTCTCTGAGTATGGCAGAAAGTAGTCGTTGTTTAACTAGTCATTAGTGAAGGTATAAGATGTCTAATATAACTAGCTAGCGTACTACTCAAAACCACTGATTAGTTCTAAAAATAAGTAGAATCCTCAATAAACACGATGAGAATTCTATTGAAAAAATCAAAGGGAGTGCTGGTCTTCTGAATAGAACTCGGTTGGATTGCTTAAAGTGCACCTGGATTGGAACTATTGTGAGCTGCCGATGGTTTATAGATAGCCGAGCTTGAATTTCATGAGGTTTTTCAAAAACCAATAAAACGTTCTGGTTTTTAACAAATTAACTTACATTTGAAAAAGTGATAAAAATGGGGTTAAAGATATAATAACAGTCTCGTTTTCATATAATTAATTACAGATCTTGGCAAGAAGTTACTTATGGATACTTGACCACTATGTTTAAAATATGTATCTTGGTCCTGTTTGAACATCGTGTTTGTAAAAAAGAACCTCTATAATCTGGTAGCTTTCATCTTTGACAATATTGCGAGGTAAAAAGTAAAACGATATAAAACTGGTTAGAAAATGGCAGAAAACACTAGAAGAAAAAACATATACATACTGCTTTGGTAGAATGGTGTATCGCTTACGCGATATCATCTATTGAGTACTTAACCGTCAGAGCATACAGTTATCGTCATTACCTATTCTGCTTAATTACTATCTGAACGTTATCATTGTCTAATTATTATTTTTTCCATGATGTTATAATTTTGTATGTGCAGTTATCGTAGTGTTATGTGTACGCAAACAAACTATAACCTACTATACATTTATACAAAAAAATCGTAATTACCCTACATTTCATGAACATTTTCTATGAGGGGTCAGTTTGGGGGCAGCCTTAAAATCATTCGGGTTTCCCACAGGATAGTCCGGTTTAGCAGTACATCAACCTTATAGAGTGGAACTGCCAGTGGCTATTTAAAAAATATTTTTGGTATACTGAACAAGCGGTAACCGTTATGCGTCACTTCCAGTCTGTTTAATTTAATACGTGACCGACCCATAGTCACACTAAACTACCACACCAGTGTGACTATGGTTAATTTTATTTATCCGTAGTCACACTGGTGTGACTACGGCTGATCCGTAGTCACACTAGTGTGACTATGGATAATTTAACCTGATCCGTAGTCACACTGGTGTGACTACGGCTGAACCGTAGTCACACTGGTATGACTACGGATAATTTAACCTGATCCCTAGTCACACTGGTGTGACAACGGCTGATCCGTAGTCACACTGGTGTGACTACGGACAATAGGCTAGTTTCCACCATCAATAAATTGCAAATCTATTTAGTCCGTCAGTTGTCAATATAAAATGCATCAAAACTCGAAAGTGGGGGCTCGTGACGTCAGAACGCACTAAAAACCACGGCGTGACGTATTGAGAACTTTAAAAGCGTCTGTCGTCTCCGTCTTTCTCCCAAAAAGTCTGACAACCAGTCTTACCAATAGATATCGTATTAATTACCCGGTACTAACTGGGTTGTGGAGGTCTGATAGGCAGTCGCTCCATGTAAAATACTGGTAACAAGCTGCACCTTGTAAGACTGGAAGCCGAACCCAACATAGTTGGGAAAAGGCCAGGCAGATGATGATGAGTTTCCTAATAATTCATGACAAAAATATTTTGCGTTCTTTTATTTTATTTCTTCAAAATTGTATTGAAAAACGAAACGAAAAGTTTATTTTTAAGTTAGTTACTTCATGTTATTTTAATTTGTAAGTGTATATAATACTGTTATTCCTTTGTCTTTGCAAAGGCAAACACAGGAAAAACAAGGGTTGTCCCTTGTTTGTTGTTTGTAAATTTAGAAGAATGCCATTATTTAATATTAAAATATTTTTTTTAAAATTAAATACAATTTTAGTGTCGTGACCACGACTGTCTTTCCCACTCGCACCCCCGCGCCATCCACGCCTATACTCGGCTCGCTTTGTGCGTGTCAGAACAACTCTTGCGCAAGGTGGACGTGAAATGATGGCTCAGGCGCAAAACGTCGCTTTCGCAAAATGTCTACTGGTAGTAAAATGTATCTTTCTCTTAATGTCGCTTTCGCAGAATGACCTTCTCAAAAGGTCATCATGATCATCATCATTTCAGCCGAAAGACGTCCTGGACATAGGCCTCCCCCCAAGTGTCGCCACATTGACCGGTCCCGTGTATGGGATCAGGTTCAGAAATAAAAGTAAACTTCGTCTGAGGATGAATATATTCACTTTTCAGTTTAGTGTTACAATATCACTTTAGTATTACAATACTTAAAAGCCGTGTACACTCGTGAACTGCCATGAACAGACTGCCAGGCCGGTCTGTGCCATCCGGAATTCTTACCCCTTCTCTCAAAAAACCAAAGTACTATGCAGTGAATTTAAATACCGTACTCTTGACACTGCGTAAACCGTTAAACGACTGTACTCATAAAATTGAACAACCGTGCTCATGACTAGTAAAATCAGTGACACTAAGTACCGTATTCATGAAATTGCGAAAATCATTTAATTACTGTATTCATAAAATTGAGCAACCGTACTTATAACAACGATACCTAGTAAAATTAAAGTATTTATGAATAAGTCTAACAACTCGGCCATCCTGTTCATAGCGAGTCCCTTCGCGAAATAAATTAATTATAATAATGTAAAGAATACAAAGTTACATAAAATTATTTAACTTATAACAAGTATTTCATTTCTAAAGAATATGATTATGAACTTTACAAATATATTTCAAAGGTACAGAACTACAATTATAAAAAAAATGCAAATATTTAAGAACTACTTACAATTGTTTATGTACTAGTATTAATTTAAACAACAATACATAGGCGACAGAAATTAAATTCTAGATTAAAATAAAATTCATAAAATTAAGTAAACCTAAAAGTAATTCCTTGTTTAAGAATGAATCAACTTCACAAATAGATTTATTTTGTACTTATAGTAGACTCTAAATGGGCAACTATTACACAAAACAAGACAATTAATTTTACAAGCTATCATAAAGGCTTATAATAATAATTATGTTATATTGTTTTCTTATAAATACTATTAAAGTTACAAATAAATCTATTCTATAACGTGCTTAGAACAAACAAGATAATTATACATTTTAATCTTCTACATCGCTATTACTAGATTCGCTTTCACTAGATTCTAGATCCCTATTAAAAATCATCCAGGGCTGTATTTTATCTAGAGCTACAACAGTTTCGTAACGACGACCCTGTTTTCGCGTCAGAGGTGTGTCTTCAATAACATATCGGTCATTTGGGAGCTGCTTTACTATGCGATAAGGTCCTTGATATTTGTTGACTAGTTTTTGTGATTTGCCATCATGCGGTACTTGACGCTCTACACGTACTAGATCACCCTCAACGTAAACTCTACCAGGCTTCCTATTTTTATTGAATCTTTGTGCATCTTTTTCTTGTTGTTCTTTAATCTTTTCGTTTACTTCCTGTCTCATTTCACCTAAGTCTTCAGAACTTACTACGTTTAGTGTTTCGTTAATTACAGTGCTCAATATACCTTGCGACCGACAGGTTATATTAAACCCAAAAAGTAACTCAGACGGACTTTTCTGTGTTGTTTTATGTGTTGTCGTGTTGATACCCATTTGGATATCAATAATGTGTTCATCCCAGTTTTTCTCATCATCGCCATGGGAAGAGGTGGATAAGGCGTTGAGAATAGTCCTATTAAATCTCTCCACCTGGCCATTAGCACGAGGTGTCGCAACTGCATTCTCGATATGCTTAATACCATACGAAGTGACAAATTCTTTGAAGATCTTACTAGTGAAGCTGGTGCCTTTATCAGTAATAAGCCGAGTAGGGACCCCAAAGTAGCTAATGTGATCTTTAAGAACTCTTAATGATGTCACTGACTTTGTGTTTTTAACTGGCTTTATATTAGTGTACTTTGTGAAACCATCAACTATCACTAGCAAATAACAGTTACCCCTTTTACTTTTAATAAAGGGCCCGAGATGATCTGCGTGAATCGTATGGAAGGGGACACTACCCTTTTCGATTGGATGAAGCTCGCCTTCTCTTTTACCACCTGGAGTTTTGTGATGTGCGCACTCTAAGCAAGATGTAACGTACTTTTTAACAAAACGACGCATTTTCGCGAACCAGTAGTGTTGCTGTATTCGCTGTAGGGTTTTTTCAAATCCACAATGACCAACATCATCGTGATTTTTTTGAAGTATCTGCCAACGGACTCCTTTCGGTACTAGCCATTTTAGCTCTTCGCCCACAATGCGATATACTCGTCCACTTTTTAGTTTATAGTTTTTGCAAAAATCAACTATTTGATCAGAATTCGGATCACTGAGAACTTGTTTTATATTCTTTATTTCTTCATCAGCGCTTTGCACGGTAGTTATCCAATCTTGATCAACATTATCTACTACCAGAACATCTAGAACATGAGAAGCGTTTTCGCTTTCCTCAATAGGGTTGCGACTTAACGCATCTACATGTGCCATCCGTGATCCTGGGCGATACTCAATTGAACAATCGTATTCTTGCAGTTGGACCCACCACCGCGCAATGCGTGGAATCACATCGCGTTTGGTCAAAGTAAATCTAAGGGCATTACAATCAGTCAGAATCTTAAAAGGGATTCCAATCAAATATACCCTGAACCGATTCAATGATGCTACAACTGCAAGAGTTTCGAGCTCATAAGAGTGAAACTTACGTTCGTCGGGGGTCGTCTTGCGACTGAAATAAGATACTGGTTGGAAAATTCTATTAGCATTTGCCTGGACAAGAATTCCTGCAACACCATCTTTGCTCGCATCTGTGTGCAATTGTGTTTCAGCTTTGGGATCATATAATGCCAAGAGAGGGCGTTGAGTCAATAAAGTTTTAATCTCCTGAAATGCATGCTGCTGTGCTTCACTCCATGTCCATGTTGCTTCTTTCTTTAAAAGATTTGTCAACGGTACGGTAATGAGGGCATAACCCTTGATGAAACGACGGAAAAATCCTGATAATCCCAAAAACTGCCTTAACTCATGCTGATTACGTGGGTGTGGGAACTTCGATACCGCATCGGTTTTACGCGACCCTGGCCGAATACCCTCAGCGCTCACCTCGAATCCAAGAAAATCAATTTTATTTTGGAAGAAGTTGCATTTACTCAATTTCAGTGTAAGTCCCCCTTTTTTGAGTAGTTGCAATACTTCTTCCAACCTATGCAGTCCCTCATCAATGGTTTTTGCTGGTATTAGAACGTCGTCCATATAAACAATGGCATATTTAATTTTTGCTTCTGACAGAATTTTGTTTATGGTTCTCTGGAAAACCGAAGGAGCATTGACAAGACCAAATGGCATGCGGTTATATTCAAATTGACCATCTGGGGTTACGAAGGCTGTTTTTTCCTTTGAATTTTCAGCAATGGGGATCTGATAATACCCGGAGGCTAAGTCTAAAGATGTAAACAAAGTATTGCCAGAGAGTTGATCAAGTTGATCCTCAACTCGAGGAAGAGGATAGTGGTCTTTTTTCGTCTTCCGATTCAAAGCCCTATAATCGATACAAAGTCGTTTCTCACCCGTCTTTTTTTGTACTAAAACAATGGGGCTTGCATAGGGTGAAGAAGACTCTCTAACTATGCCGTTGTCGAGCATTTCTTGGACCATGTTTCTTACCAGCAACCTTTCTGCATAAGACATACGATAAGGACGGTAGACTACTGGTTGTGAGTCTTCCAGTTCAATGACCATCTCTGTAACATCGGTGTAACCAAGGTCATGAAGTCCTTTAGAAAAACAATCACCATATTTGGATAAAAGTTGTTGAAGTCTGAGACGCTCCTCGTTATCAAGACCTTTACCACAATTGACAGTTACATCGACCTCGGTTTCATTGAATGCTACACTGCAGCAGTTAAGAATCGAACTATGAGCCTGCTTGAAATTAGCGCGTGTTAATAAGAAATCTTGATCAATTATTATAGGATCAGAAGAAACGTTGAATACCAAAAGCGAACTACATCCACGATTGATCTCGTACTGCCCAGAAAGTAGATAGTATTCCTTACCTCCTGGGCCACGTAATGAACCATTGACATGAACAGTACCCGACTCTTGTGATTCTGATATAACTGAAACTGGTGTTAAGGTATTGCAAGGCAAAGTCGTTTGCTTGCTAACCTTCAAGGGAACCTTATCATTTAGTATTCTTTGAAATATCAGCTCTGTTGGGGTCTTTGTAATAACTATATCGGGTTTCTCAGTGAAAGAGTGCCCTAGCAAAATGGGTTGATTTATTACAAAATCTTCAACAGCATATAAACTTATCGTTTCTCTGATTCCCTGAACCTCAACCGCACACGTGACTATACCTAACGGGGTAACTAGATTTGCTCCTATGCCTCTCAGTATTGGAAGATTTTCAGCTTCGATAACATCGAGCTGCAATTCTTTTATTGTACTGACTTTTATCAGGGAGCACTGACTGCCTAAGTCAACATGGCATTTAACAGTCGAATCACTAACCCTAATATCCAAAATATATTTATCATTGGCATTTTTCTCAAAATTTGGATTCGGTTTTTGGTTATTAATACTAAAGTTATGCGGATTATCAATGCTTAGTTTTGCAACCTGCTTTTCATTTTTATCTTTGTCCTGAATTTGATCCTTTCCCTGGCTTTTATTAAATTTGTTTCTGTAGCAGTGTTCTACCAAATGTCCAAGCTTCTCACAGTAAGTACATTTTACTGCAGGCTTGTCACATTTGGTACTACGATGGCCCATTTCATTGCAGTTATAACATTTGACCCCAGTATTAGTAGGATTATTTGAGCTACCTGACCTTGTCGTAAAAGACCTTCTTTCATTGCGGAACCGATTAGATGAGTCATGTGACTCTTTATCTCTAATCTGTCCCACTTTGACAGTTTTAAAATATTTAAGCACTCGTTCAGGCTCAGAAAATTGAGCTGCTTGAGCACCAACTTTTACCGCCCGATCTTCAACTCCATAGAGGATACAGTCTACAGCCTTTTTCCCGTATATTTGGCATCTATTTAATAAATTAACCTTCGCATAGTAATACTGCTCGAGTGATTCACCGTATCGCACTCTTTTAGCTAACATATCTGTTAGAAGCTCAGCATAATCCTCCCGACAGGGGAACGATTCAATCAATTTCTTTTTCCATTCGTTCCAAGTAAACAACACCGACGGCAAACCCTGGTACCAGGTCTTTGCCACTCCCGTTAATTTTGGAAGCGCATAATGAATCGTTTCCCTGTCGTCCCACCCATAAATGGACGCACACTCTTCAACTTTAGTTAACCAAGTTAGTACCGTTTGTTCTTTTGACATAGGATCAAAGTCGGGAATGACGTTAGAGTTGAAAGTGAGTTTGGGTTTATCTGAGCTCCTGACATGGTTTAGAATAGATAAAACCTTGTCTAGAATATTAGTATCAGTATGTGACCCAGACGGTCTCGGGCGTTTCAAAGAGGTATGATATCGCTCACCGGATTCTTCAGATGACGAACTACGATGTCTTCGGCGACTCCTCCGCTGGCCCGAGTTATCTTGATTACGTCGTGAGCACCTCTCGTCACTGCCGATAGGTTCCATCGTCAGATCAGGTGTATCGTGGCTCCGACCCTCCCTGGGTACTCCTGAGCTCCGGGTTAAATCAGGTATATCGTGGCTCCGACCCTCCCTGGGTACTCCTGAGCTCCGAGTAAAATTAGGTATATCGTGGCCCCGACCCTGCCTGGGTACTCCTGGGCTCCTGGTTAGATCAGGTATATCGTTGCCCCGACCCTGCCTGGGTACTCCTGGGCTCCGAGTTAAATCAAGTACATCGTGGCCCTGACCCTGCCTGGGTACTCCTGGGCTATTACGATGGAGATCCCGACCCTCTGACCTGGGTACTCCTGGATCATTAACTGTTTGCATACCCCGACCCTCATATCTGGGTACTCCTGGGTTATAGTCATGAATACCACCACGGCCCTCAGCCCTGGGCTCTCCTTGGTGGATTATTTCATGATGATCATTCATCGTATCTGGAACTTAAATTGTTTAGCTTAGAATGTGACAAAGATAAATAAAGTCACGTATCTGTGAACTTAATACAAATAAAATGAGAATTCATCCCATATAATTAGTTATATGCTGATATCAAGCAGTTTTGGAACAGCAAATAAAGGTAAAATTTTAAAATAAGAAAATAAAATATGCAAAAAGAAAGAAATAAACAAATGTACCTAAATATCATAAATAAGGACATTATACATTTAATTCAATCAGACCATACTAATATCCAGGGAGTACCCTGGCAAGGAAAGTACTATCCGTTAAACCTCATTTACGTCCGAGGAGTAGCCCTGGTAAGGCAAACCATTAAGGTAAATACAGTTGCATAATAAAAAAATAAGCAACAAGTTCAGAAAAATATGAATAGGACTAACACTAATTGTTTAAATAAATATGTTTCTTATCTTATGTTTAATAAGTTGACCAGGCAGTACCGACCTCCAGAGAGTACCCTGGCAAGGTAGGCACCTCCCGATAAACCGCATTTACCTCCGAGGAGTAGCTCCGGTACGGCAAATGCAGTAAGCAATTAAGTTATTCAAATAAATTAATGAGTTATGAGTCAATCCTGATATTGCAAACTTATTAAGTAAAATTATTTACTTCCTGATGTTTAATTTCTTATTTAGGAAAAGAAAAAAAAACAAGAAAATTTAGGTAAATTATCTAAAATAAAATAAAGATTGTAAAAACCAAAACTTACGTTTGCAGGCGTGGAAGAATCGTGAAAATTCTTTTCGATCCCGCTTCTGAACTATGGGATCAGGTTCAGAAATAAAAGTAAACGTCGTCTGAGGATGAATATATTCACTTTTCAGTTTAGTGTTACAATATCACTTTAGTATTACAATACTTAAAAGCCGTGTACACTCGTGAACTGCCATGAACAGACTGCCAGGCCGGTCTGTGCCATCCGGAATTCTTACCCCTTCTCTCAAAAAACCAAAGTACTATGCAGTGAATTTAAATACCGTACTCTTGACACTGCGTAAACCGTTAAACGACTGTACTCATAAAATTGAACAACCGTGCTCATGACTAGTAAAATCAGTGACACTAAGTACCGTATTCATGAAATTGCGAAAATCATTTAATTACTGTATTCATAAAATTGAGCAACCGTACTTATAACAACGATACCTAGTAAAATTAAAGTATTTATGAATAAGTCTAACACGTGCGACTCGCATCCAGCGGATTCCCGCAACCTTCACCAGGTCATCGGTTCACCTAGTGGGAGGTCTTCCAACGCAACGTCTTCCGGTTCGCGGTCGCCACTCCAGAACTTTTCGGGGTGATGCGAATTTAATAATAAAAAAAAATATCAGTTCGCATCAAGGTACAATATTAAAAAGCTAGTAACAAAAGACAATGATCCTTAAGAGGAAACGCGAGTGGTCTTTTCTCCATACAAACGCTCTTGCCTGTTTTTTTTTTGGTTAATGACCCTAGAGCAATGGTTTTTTTACAGAATAATAAATATTAACTATTTCTATGCCCCTATGTTTTCCTTTTTGGTGATAAATTATTTTTATAAGCACTAGAACCCTCAAAAAATGCTCAAAATTGCTTGTTTAGATCGCTGTTAACAGAGTCCTAGTGTACAAATTTGACAACTATTAACGAAAAAAGAAAAAAATAGTGGCGTAGTATATAACCTCCTTATTCATTGTCTAAAATATCTTTTAAATTGGTTCAATATTGGAGGAGGAAATAGGCGAGAGCCAAACCTCGAATTCTAACTTTTTTCTATAGTTGTCCTTATCGCACGAATTTGAGGGCAGGAGGACGGAGAGAGACAGCGATAGTAGAAAGAGACAGCACTCGCATTTCCTCTTAAGCGCTAGATTTTTACAAATTCCCTGAACTCCACACTAGGATACCCTGTGTCGTGTGTCATGGGGTCCAGTCTCTTCAAAAGTAAGGGTAGCATGTTAGCTTTAACTGAACTAATTATAAAGGAAATAGAAAAAAATTGAAAAATTCAAATAATTAAGTTAAAAAACTAGACAATATCATAACATAAACAAAAAAAATTGAATTATCATGAAATTAGTTGTAGCTTGCTGATGTGCAAACGACAAAGCGACTGCCGTGAAATGTCGTCGCGATCTTATGGGAACAGCTAGTACGATAGTCGTTTAACGATAAAAAATGTTGACGACAAACAGTCGTTCTATTGGGAATAGCTAGAGAAAATAGTCTTCCGACGATAAATTAATCGTCACGACACAGTGAGAACGGGGCCTGACTGATAAATAAAATGAACCATAGTCACGCTGGTGTCGCAATTTGGTGTGACTAGGATCGGTTGGGACAAAAAAAGCCGTGACCGACCCATAGTCACACTAAACTACCACACCAGTGTGACTAGAAACCCAAATAAAAGACACTAATTGGGTCAATGGTGTGACTACGGATCAGGTTAAATTGTCCGTAGTCATACCAGTGTGACTACGGATCAGCCGTAGTCACACCAGTGTGACTAGGGATCAGGTTAAATTATCCGTAGTCATACCAGTGTGACTACGGATCAGCCGTTGTCACACCAGTGTGACTAGGGATCAGGTTAAATTATCCGTAGTCACACCAGTGTGACTACGGATAAATAGAATTAACCATAGTCACACTGGTGTGGTAGTTTAGTGTGACTATGGGTCGGTCATGATTTAATATAGGGATTTGCCATAAAAATTATAAACTTCAACTTTCTTGAAACTGTCATGCAAAGGTTACTGTCGGAGTATTCTTATGAATCTATTGTTATGATGCCTTAAGTCATCATTACAATCGAAAAAACACTAATTCATCACAGTTCTTAGTATTAAAGAACAATCCTTTTATTTTAATTCTCCTTTTTTAGATGAGCTTTTATACGTTGTCTGACATGTCAATGGGAATCCGCCGTTCCTTGGTAAACACAAATATAATTAAAACTGGAAGAGTAGACAAAAACAAAGCATTATGTTTCGTGCAAACAAGAACCTCACAATAATAATTGTTATCGCAACGTGGCGGCATTATCCAACTCCGAACAAAGCGCGTTTTATAACTTATTTCTATAATACTGAGACTAAGTTGCATTCGTCTACTTATTTGTTTTTACCTGTGGAAGTTTGTACAGCTCAACAAAAAGTGAACAACGTTGTAGTCTGTATAGGCTGTAAAGTAATATTAGCTTTTGCCACCGGCCGTGTCGAGGTCGGAAATAATCCTCTGTAGATTGAAACTGTAACCCGTTGCCATGGTCAACCTGTGTCCAAATTTCGTTGAACTCTGCTCAGACGAAAACCAGCAGACAGATGTTACTTTCGAATTGATAATATTAAATGCCGCCCATTACCCGGCATTGCTGACAGCGTTGAAGTTGTTGAGGAACAGTTTTTTGATACCCTTTTATTGTTTCATGTTAGTTTAGTTATTATTTTAATTTCACAAACTAGTAATTATTTAATTAATAATAGTTATCACTCACCAAGAAACTTTTCTCTTCCGACTCTTCAGCAGATGATTTGTTAATTTAAGAGCAAACTACCCATTCAGATTTAAGGATCTGGCTTCGATTTTGCGTGTGGAGTGAGGCGCATGGGTTGTAGGTTAACCCGGCAAAGAATCAGCTCTTTATTCCTCTAAAGTCTAAGCAAAAAATAAAAAAGATCTTAGATAGCTAAGCTGCATTTTTTTGCATCTGCTTAGTCCTTGAGACGGTCGCGGAACTTCCTCCCGGCCGCCACGAAAACTGCACTTCCATAATATCTTTTACATTCCCATCCTTGACCACGATATTTTATCTTGATCTCACTGAGGCACTCACAACACAACTACATAGACATAGATAAAGTTCAATTCAAACTTGCATAAGATTTATATTTGGCCTGCGCAAATATGATCATATTTCCGAATTCCGTTTATAGCTTGCGGCTTTACACGAAATCCGGAAATGTAGACACAGTACGCCTTCCTCAAAATTCCCTTTGCTTGTTTCAGCTCCACAGTATTCTGTTGAATCCTAGAACCCCACTTATCTTAAATAACGCTCCAAGTTTCTACATACCACTATCAATAAATATCTGAGAATCTATTCTAAACTAACCGTTTCAGCATTACGATTAATGAATGCCTTGCCCGTGTAAGTTAGGAGCGCTCAATAAAGTCCAATTTTAAAAAATATGATAAAGAAAACCACCGTTTTCACCATTACGGATCACAGGGCATTTTTCTTTGGGTCAAGATCAAGACGCCACACTATTCCCAAACCACTGTAACTCCTGAAAGCGAGAATCAACAGTGGCAAGGGCAACTAACAGAAAAGCGCCGAGTTAATAAAGCTCGACGAAGTCCCAGAAAAACGATTTCACTGACTTGGATCCCGCAACGAAATTAATCAGAAAAAAGCAAACATCACAAATGGTTCTTAACTATTGTTGCATAATGATTTTATATTGATTAGTATATGCTCCCGTGTATGTATATTTTATGTAAATAATACACAAGACTGCCTACAGTATTGTTTTTCCCTCGTCTTCTAATCCATTCAAAGGTCGTCTTGAAAAGATTGCTTTTAGCGATAAGACCGCCCATCGTGTCATGTCACCCTATGTGAAATGTTTTCTTTTATGTCAATTGAAACTGTATGGTGTACATAATAAAGAATAATATATATAAGGTCCCATTAAAATACATTGTATCCGTATAGTTCTACTGTTCAGTTCAACTAGTAGGACTAAACGGAGAAAAAAATCCATTTAGTTCTACTATCTGCTGTATGAATTTTAATTGAACTAAACGGACAAAAAAGTTCTTTTAGTACTACTAGTTTCCGGAATTATGTCCAACTGGTTGGACCACGGGGATAGGATGATCGTGTAAAACAAACATACATGCAACGCATGTTGTACTCCATGACGCGCGCTCGCTTCGCTCGCATATTACATAACACTATTGTCTTCTGTCCCCGAAGTGCCGGGCCTCCGCCGGCCTCCTTCGTCGGCCTACGGCCCGGTGCCCATGCCGCCCATAAAGGATACTGTCGCGAGACGGTCGTATTATAATTTTGGTTAAAAGAGGAGGTAGTAATTGCATTGCACTTCAGCATTAATAGATAACCTTTTCCTGTTTATTACCAGTAGTTGTTCCATAGATCATACATTCAATTCCCAGAAGTACAACTAGTTGGACCAAGGAAAGAACAACTCACTGTAATTGAACCATTGGTAAAGATATTTCCCCATAGAACAACCAGTTGAACCATGGGTAAATTTACTTCTCCGTAGTACAACCCATTGTATCCGTATAGTTCTAATACAATGGAAATTAGTAGTACTAAAAGAACTTTTTTGTCCGTTTAGTTCAATTCAAGAACAAGCAAGAGCAAGCCCATTGATAATAAAAAAAAAAAAAAAAAAATTCATACAGCAGATAGTAGAACTAAATGGATTTTTTTCTCCGTTTAGTCCTACTAGTTGAACTGAACAGTAGAACTATACGGATACAAGTTTAAAATAGGTGGACAAAATTTCAGAAATATTATTAATATCTCTACTGTATTATATATGTGTATGGATTTCAAACAAGCAGAATCTTTAGTAGGTCTATTTCATTTGGAAACATGGCGTCTCCTTTTACGGTGTGCGTTCGTCATAAAACATTTATTGTTACCGTTAAAGCTACGTAGTTACTTACACTGTGGACTGTCTACCCACGTGTCCGGTACGTTTTAAGCTCGCTCTTGTTATTAGATAAATAGAATGCATACTCCCACGATCTCCGTCATTTTCCTCCTTCAAGTACGCTCCTACAAAAAGTAAAAAACGGGATCATTTTATTTTATTTTATTTTATTCTCTTCGGGAAACTTACAGCTAGTTCAAACATTATACTTAAAAACTAGGAATTCGAAGGCCATTTACAAGTTTCCCCAAATAAATACATGGAACAAAAAAGAAAAAAAATCATTCCCACTAGTTCTACTGCACAGTAATTCTACGATAGAACTAGTGGGAACTTTTTTAAATTTTCGCTCGGAAAACTCTTAGCTTATTTTTTCTTTAAGTTTTCAGTTTACCAGATCTGAAAGTTTTATCGCTTATTAGTTACAATTAGGAGTTCGGAATGTTATTCGTGGACGACAGGCGCGTGGAGTCGCGAATACACTTGCGCGGGAAATTATGAGATACTAGCTGATGCCCGCGGCTTCACCCGCGTGGATGTCGTTCAAATTATATACTAAAACCTTCCTCTTGAATCACTCTATCTATTAAAAAAATCGCATCAAAATCCGTTGCGTAGTTTTAAAGATTTAAGCATACAGACAAACAGACAAAAATAGCGACTTTGTTTTATACTATGTAAGGATGCGCACGCGGTACATACAATACAAGTGTTTTGCGCGCAGGGTAGATTGCGGTACGATTCAAGAAATCCTGTAATTGGGTTCGGTTTTCTGGGTATCATTGATTGCTCTTACTACCTGTTTAATATAATTACCTACTTAAAGTTTTGTTCCTAAATGGACTGAGCATTTTAAAAGAAATTTCTAGTTTTCTTCTTAGTATACTTATTTTTACGTGGGATCTATTTAGGTTTAGGTTGATGTTGGATAGCCAAAAAAATTCATGAACGTTATTCTCAAATATAAGAAAATTTTATTGACACAGACATGCCTATGATGGGTGTCGAGTTGTCGACGTACGTAGTGTTACGTCACAAGTATGACAACTGGCGTTTCGTCGCGCTCATCTGGCTTATTGACTTTGCTTTGAAGCTTGTTTGCGGTCTTTTTGACATTCGCAACGCGGCTTTTTTCGTGTGCGTTGTGTATACGGCTATACGCACACCACATGCGCGTTTTAAAAAGCGTACAGTTTGATATATCAACACTCGTCAAATTGGGATATCAGCAGGCGAATTATGATTATGATGATGATCATAATCCCAATTTATTTGTGGTCGGTGCCAGCATGTTTCTTTCCATTTTCACCCAAAAATTCTAATTAGTCCGTCTGTTAGATTATCGAAAAATATGGAATACGTGGTTGTTTTACCAAATTAATAAAAAAATACGAAAATAAAACGTGTCGAAGATAACGAGTGGCGTCTTGTGACGTCACTTTCTGGGTAAAAAGCGTACTAGTCTGTGACGTCACACGACTGGACGCTCAACACTAATAGTTGTAAACCGAGTACTCGTAAAATCACCAGGGCCCCGAGTCTGCTATTCAATAGTGTCAGAATGGTATGGAAAGCCAAAAAGTACCTTAAGTCGACATGCTTAAGGTACTTTTTGGCTTGTCATCAATCAACAATTATGAGATCAATTCATCAATGATAGACCATTCTGACACTATTTAATAGCAGACTCGGGGCCCAGAGCGTATAGTTAAGCTTCGACAAGACTAACTCTCGTTATCTTTCTGTGTTCGTCCTAGTTTATATTTGTTGCTGCGCTGAACCTTCTTCCATACATTTACCTCCTCGAGTTCCTTGCTTCCTTGCAATGTAACCTTTAAAATTTTTGCAAATGGCTGGCTGACTGGGTGCACTCCTTTGTGCAACAAAATGCGTTCAGATGACTGTAAAAGTACTGGAGTCGAATTCGTGTGAATCGGTGGTGTATACCTAATACTCACGGTGTGTATAGGCAAGCATGCTACACGTTAGGAAGGATCATCAAACGCAAGCGTAGTTAGTGTAAGCAGTAAAAGCAACGGAAAATAACCGATTATTAAAATGGACCATTCCATTATTGATCATTATCTGAAAGCGATACGTACCACGAAAAATCGAAATTACGAATGAAACAAATCGGTTCACTCGCAGTCGTAAAACTAATAGGTACAACATTCCTCTGTTTGCGTCAGGGTTTAAAAAATAAAAAAAACAAAGCCTAACTAACTAACTAACAAAGTCAAAAATGTCAGCTGTGTAGTTACGCTTTACAAAAGTATTAATTGGTTCCCTTTGGTCTGTACCGACTACCGCGCAACTCTGTAAATTCAGTTTACCAAAGCTTGTTAAGAGAGGGAACAGGGCGTGCGAGGATAATATTAGAAGATAGAAGCCTGCTGCCATAGAGTAATATAAAAGACAGCTACAGCTCAGAACGATAATATCACTAAAATGACGAAATATCTATAGACATTTTAAGCTATTGCATAATAGCGTGGAGAGCGAATCCAGAAATTGCCTAACGAAAATATTCAAGATTCAGTATTCAACCAGGTTGCTGCTATGGTTACGGAAAATAACAAGGTTGTCAACTGAGGTTGTCAAATTAAATAATTAATTATTTGCTGTTGATAAAAATGCTATGCAATAATAGCTGTACCGCGGCAGTCTCCGAGTGCCACATTTAGTTTTTTATTTATTCTTTTTCCCTTTTTTTATAATATCAATATCTACTGTTAGACAAGACCCTGACATTTTCATTAATTGTAACAAAAATATGACCCTTTAAAATGCTCCATTTTTACGGCCGTGATTATAGGACTATCCGACCAATTTGAAAATTTTTTAGCTTAACAACGTTACCTACACACACTCTTTCTTTTCATTATGTCAAAATAATCGAATCGGCTCAATTTTCATCTAAAATGTTGAGATCGAATCGGTCTGAGTGGCAGCTCCTAGAGCACTCTACGGGGACATGACATGACACAGCACGACGGCATAAAAGACAGCTACAGCTCAGAACGATAATATCACTAAAATGACGAAATATCTATAGACATTTTAAGCTATTGCATAATAGCGTGGAGAGCGAATCCAGAAATTGCCTAACGAAAATATTCAAGATTCAGTATTCAACCAGGTTGCTGCTATGGTTACGGAAAATAACAAGGTTGTCAACTGAGGTTGTCAAATTAAATAATTAATTATTTGCTGTTGATAAAAATGCTATGCAATAATAGCTGTACCGCGGCAGTCTCCGAGTGCCACATTTAGTTTTTTATTTATTCTTTTTCCCTTTTTTTATAATATCAATATCTACTGTTAGACAAGACCCTGACATTTTCATTAATTGTAACAAAAATATGACCCTTTAAAATGCTCCATTTTTACGGCCGTGATTATAGGACTATCCGACCAATTTGAAAAATTTTTAGCTTAACAACGTTACCTACACACACTCTTTCTTTTCATTATGTCAAAATAATCGAATCGGCTCAATTTTCATCTAAAATGTTGAGATCGAATCGGTCTGAGTGGCAGCTCCTAGCGCACTCTACGGGGACATGACATGACACAGCACGACGGCAATAGTTTCAACAAATACTTACTTTTTCAAATTCCTCACAGGCGCTGTTCCCATTTAAAGCTAGAGTCTGAGCGTACGAGCTGTGGTACGAGGGAAACTGCGAACTTTGTTGTGGTAATTTCATTCATTCAAAACTGTGACCACGACTATGACCGCGTGGTATTTGGCAAAAAAGCTTCAATTGGCTTTTGATTCCATGATCACCAAATCGCCAACCACTGTCAATGTGTAAGTTATTCAGTCCGATGAACTGCGCCTTTTGTGAAAATTTTACAATTGCCAGTGAAATTATTGTACCTTTAACAGAAAATTATGTATAAGTGTTTATGCAAAATAAGGTTATGTGTAAAGTTTCAATCGAGTCATTTAGTTACAAACCTCGCAAGTAATTTTTATCGAACCGCTTTTCTTAACGAGAAAGCTAACTGTTGTTTTCAAGTTGGCCATGAAGACTGCCGCTAAGTTCACTTGAAGTAACTTTTGGATGCCCAACGGTTTAAACTCACGATTGTCGTCTATGAGATAAAGTTTCATGTCTCATGACTTCACAACCGTGCGAGTGTACAACCTAGTACAATCATCGGCACGATTCTTGAGCGCTGACGCAAAAGTGAGTTATTGGGTCCCTTTGGTGGTATAAAGTGAGACGCGGGGCGGGGAAAGTGCAGTGATTGGCTCGTAGCGCATCGCGTCATAGCCGTCACTCGGGATTGGTTCTTTACTCCTGCTGCACTTACCTCACGACCAATAAATAATAAACGGGTGTGCATTTTATTTGTCATAAAGTGTACGATGCGCACAGCGATCCCCACTCTTCCGCCGAGCGCTCAAGAACCGTGCCGGTATCTGTATAGTTTAATAGGATATTTTACGCTGTTTGATTTATTTTTGTTTAGTACAAAAATACGAACTGACTTGTTGGTCTAGTAGCCTGGGTATGATTTCCTAGTAGCACTGGAGGTTACTTGTGTGACAATAGGCTCGAAATGTGGGGTGTACCTCTGCCTAATCCTTCGGGGATCAGGTACAAGCGTGCTGTTATGTAACTCTTATGTGTCATCACCATCACCTGTCAGAGATGCAGAGAGGTAGAGTAAGTTCGCCTTAACTTCGAGGAAGTAAGTAACGTATCTATGTAAAATCTTGGAAATTTAAAAGTTCCGCAACGAAACTGGTAAATTCACTAGGGAGGACATGTTACTTGCTCCCGTGCTCACCTTAAATTGTTACTAGCAAGGAAGCTAGTTGCAAGTTGAGGTTCATATTTTCTACTTATTCAGATCTGTGATTATCAGTATAACGTACGTGTTCGCGTTGCTTCGCATTCACGGATGAGCTGCCTGCAATGGTGTTGTATTTTCCATTTAAAACCATTCATCACATCCATCCCTTTGTTGGTAAAAAATGCTTCTACAAAATTCGTTTGACAGGATATAAATATTTTGAGCGAAGAATGCACTTAGGTAAATAAAATGAAAGTTATTTGTTATTCCGTTATCCAGATGTAATACGAATTTGAATGAAATCTTCCTGACCGGTAAGCCTTAAAGCCCTCTGTGAATTTTCTACGTACTTTCTTCAGAGAAATAAGGCTAATCGGCTACTCTCTGTAAACTCTTGCTTAGTCAGGGTTGGTAAAGTTCGAATGTCCGTTGCAATAGCAACCTTACGGACAAAGTATCAACGTCGCATGTGCGCATCACAATCACCGTAACAAAGTGTCCAATCAATTACTGATTGGACACTGACTGGCAGTAACGTAGTTATTATACTGGACGGGAAATTGTCACGCCGCCCATTATCTGTTGTGACATTTTCCATAATATGCTGTCTCGTATACAACATTATTATTGCATCCAACGTTGCATCCTCTAATAGGTTGACAAAAAAAACTAATTATATAGTCCGTCGGATAGATTTCAAAAAACTATTGGGCACTTTTTTTCTTTTTTTCACGTAAACAAAAAATTAAGGCGATACTTACAGTGATTCGAAAAGTCAAGTGACGTCACAGTTTGGCAAATAATAATAATAATATTCCACAACTATCACACAACGCCATCTAGTCCCAAGCTAAGCAGAGCTTGTGTTATGGGTACTAGACAACTGATAAACATACTTACATATTTGTAAATACATACATATTATAGATAAATTACACCCAGACACAGAACAAATGATCGTGCTCATCACACAAACATTTGTCCTGGGTGGGAATCGAACCCACGACCTCCGGCATAGCAGTTAGGGTCACTAACCACTAGACCAACAGGCCAGTCAAAATAACCATACATAAAAAATAATGTCTGTGTTTCATCATCGTCATCCTCCGCAACCCGAATTCACCCACTGCTATATAGCCCTCTCTTTTCTTGTGCCATTCTCTATGTTGTTTGTGGTTAGTTAGATGTAATATGAATCGCCCTTTGCGCAATTTGAAACCGAATTTTACTAATAAAAACAATACTGTGAAGGGTGGGTATCTCCGGATCCACAGCATTTATTGGAACAAATCTGTCATCGTTTGAAAGGCTTTATATTTCGGATGGACATGGCGATTTTTTTAAGGTTCCGTAGCTGAATGGCAAAAAACCCAACCCTTATAGATTCGTCATGGCTGTTAAGGCGCAGTTAAAGGGGCTCCGTAAAAACGACCTGTTTTTCGTCGCAGAGTTAGCCGTATTGCTACTTATTACAATTCCAAAAAAAATACAGTGTATAGTCAAATGTATAGGTAAAAGACTTATGCAAAAATATTTTCTAAAAGTAATCAAAAACCTCGAAAAAAAAAATCACAAAAGCACAAAAAAATCACACGAAAAAACTTTTTCGTCTCGAAATGCTCAATATTTTGAGTGACAACTGTTATATTTTTTTTTACTATCAGAAAGGAAATTTAACCAACTAAAGACATATGTAAAAATATTTTAACATTACAGCGTATTTTTTTTTTTAATAAATAAAATCTGCGAACTATCGTTCATTTTGGCAGTCACGAGAATCAAACGCATCGCCATTTTCAACCTTATTTGTTTAGGCGATGAGTTAAACGCGCGCTCAAGGTCGCGGGCAGGTAATGTCGCCTTAAATAAAAGATTGTGAGACACCTCCCCCCTCCCGTGTGTGCAGGGTGTAAGTGAACCCTTCACAAAGCCGTCAACCAAGCATTCTGTACGACGTACATCAAACTAAGTACTCCTACGCAAAAAATATTGCTGGGAAACGACTTTTTGGTCATGTAGTTATAACCAGAAAAACTAGTAGGTACTTACAAAAACAGCTGTGAAAAATTATAAACTTTGACCCCCAATATCGCAGTGGTGGTGAGAACAAGTGCCCTTCGGATTTGTTAAGGGTACTTTTACATCCATTTTTTAGTTAGATAGATCTTTAAAAAATACATGGATGGTTTCTAAAACCACTTCCAAATTGATAAAATGTGTGTGTGTAACCTCTAACTTTTAAACTTCTTCTTCTTCTTATCGTGTGGGCAGTAAGGTCTAACGACCCCACACACACCCTTATAGTGTCAGAATTCCTAAACCGCCGCAAGGGCCTTTTAAACTAAGAGAGTGAAAAATCTAAAGAAATATATACTTACTGTAGATCGCTTTGTAAACTTTCAACCAAAATTGGTTTGAACGAAATATTGTTAGCAGTTTTTGAAATATATCCCCTAGCATTAAAAAACCGCAAATACAACTTTGTCATTTATAAAAATACAATGAAAAACAAACTTATCACATAATGTGTATTTCTGTTCCCGCTTTAACAACACTTTAGAGACTCTATTTGTGGTGGTTCAAACTTTGTTTGAAATACTGTTAGATCTAATCAGCTTGCACTACAACATTTTGTTTACTGCAGTGAATCATTTACTTTTACGCATTATAAAACTCGCGTTTTACTCCTGTTGGCCTCTTAATACAACTTAAAGGAAGCTTCCCTACTACGATGGAACGGAACCCTTCATGTGCGAGTCCGACTCGTACTTGGCCAGTTTTTTTTTGAAAGTTTTTTTAAGCGGTGAACACTCGGGCGAAATAGCACACAGCTCGTACACAAATAAAACGTTGTTACATTTTCATGACATGTTACAAATTTGCTGGATATTCAATATTTGTCTAAAGTCAGCCTGCGGCACACGAAATTGATTTAACCAATAGTTTACCATGTCATGGCATTGGTTTAAATATCTGCTACCGGCAGTTGATTTCATTTTAATGTGATGAATCCGGAGCAGACATTAAGCTAATACATTTTGCTTATTTTCGCATTGGATTTAATCATTTTGACATGAAAATGGTGTACACAACATTTTCATGTCAAAATGATGAAATCCAATCCATCCATTCAAGGAAATTAAATTAACTGAGAGGATTGTATTAGTGATTTATAATTATTACTCAGTAAAGTCACATCTGTTACGGTCGCGAATCCTATTTTATTTAACAATAACATACAACTTGACGCTGACCGACAAATTGGAGAAAACGCAAGAAAGAATTTCGCGGGCTCCCCTGGAGCTTCCACCTTAATGTTCCTTACTTATAGCGCAACCGTAATAGTACATTATGATATAAGTGCGGTAAGTTGAAAATTACAGCCGAGGCGATATTGCTAGCCCGAGCCGTAGGCAAGGGCTACAAGAGAGCAGAGGCTGTAATTATCAAAGCGCACGTATGTCATACGACGTTTTATAACACATTTGCGAGGAAATAAATAAAACTTGGACTTTCTTAAACGAATAAATCTTTTATTTGTTCACAAATTAGCGATGCGCGGGCATCAGTGCTTTTTTTTTAAGGCAACGGTACAAAAACAGCCAGTATTACTAATAAAGTAAATTAATATTTTTTTGTTTCTGTTACAGATGTAATTTACTGTCAAAATGAATTAAATTAAAGAATTAAATGTTTATTTTTTATATTTTATCTCCCAAAGTTAATTTTATTCATAACTTATTGACCACTTTTCTGACATAAAAACTTTTTGATTTGCTTTCTTTGCTTTTTTTTTCTTAAGATTTAAAAAAGTACCGTTGGTTTTAGACGGAGCATGATAAACCGTACGTGTTACCTTATTAGAAAGAAACGCGTGCGTTTTACTTTACGATTACGCACAAGTACGTAATGACATACATTACGATATTGAAATTGGTGAAATAAGAGGCCCTTTACGAGCAAATGTGTTATAAACTGCGATATTTCAATTCAAAAGAAAGGTATTTGGAACCTGTAATTTTAGCGTAGTACCTATTACTTAGTTTGATGTACAGGTTCCTCGGTTGACAGCTTTGATTGGTCCTTTTACCTGTAGGTATTCCCTGTGTCATGTTCCATACCTATTTCTTCAAAAAAATAAATGAATATAGAGTATTTTTTCAAATCTTAAAGACAAATTATAATTAGATACCCTTTTTTTTCGAAATAATTTAAGTAACAATAAGTATAATTTTTGTAGGAAAACTAGGAATTTCTCCTGTATCGTGGCTGCGTTTACAAACATTTAAACTCAGACGCGGGACAACTATCTGTAGGGCATACAAATATTTGTTCCATGCGGGGATCGAACCCATAACTCGCAGCGCAGCCGTCTAATCGCTTAGCCACTGCACCAACCGTTCCCGTGCATTATTATTAAGGTGGTACCCTGAGCAAATAACCTTGAGCATTTGCTCCCTCTTTGCCGCACCCCACCTCTACAATACTTCGTAAACTATTACTTGCGCCACCTGGCGAACTTCATACGAATACAAGTAAAATTCACAGATCTAAGAAGTAATGGATATGGCATTCAAAGAAATATTTTTTTATGAAATGTTATTATGAATTCAGTTACTATACTCACGTCGATAAATAGGTAGGTACTTTCAACTTTTACAGTGATACAAATATTACGATTACGAAAATGAGCTCAAAATTAAAATCCAAGATGGCGCCGACGAAAATTTTTGGTTTTTTCGTCATGGGTGTCGTTTTCATGGTTTTCGGGGTCGCTGATTACGAAAATGAGGTCAAAATGAAAATCCAAGATGGCGCCGACGAAAAATTTTGGTTTTTCCGTCATGGGTGTCATTTTCATGGTTTTCACGGTCGCTGATTACGAAAATGAGGTCAAAATGAAAATCCAAGATGGCGCCGACGAAGATTTTTGGTTTTTCCGTCATGGGTGTCGTTTTCATGGTTTTTGGGGACGCTGATTACGAAAATGAGGTCAAAATGAAAATCCAAGATGGCGCCGACGAAAATTTTAGGTTTTCCGTCATGGGTGTCGTTTTCATGGTTTTTGGGGTCACTGATTACGAAAATGAGGTCAAAAGGAAAATCCAAGATGGCGCCGACGGTTTTTGGATATTCCGTCATGGGTGTCGTTTTCATGGTTTTTGGGGTCGGTGATTACGAAAATGAGGTCAAAATGAAAATCCAAGATGGCGCCGACAAAAATTTTTGGTTTTTCCGTCATGGGTGTCGTTTCCATGGTTTTTGGGGTCGCTGATTACGAAAATGAGGTCAAAATAAAAATCAAAGAAGGCGCCGACGAAAATTTTTGGTTTTTCCGTCATGGGTGTCGTTTTCATAGTTTTTGGGGTCGCTGATTACGAAAATAAGTTCAAAATCAAAATCCAAGATGGCGCCGACGAAAATTTTGGTTTTTCGACTATATATATATATATATAAAACGACAGCCATAACGGAAAAATCAAAAATTTACCTGGCCGCCATCTTGGATTTTCATTTTGACCTCAAAAACCATGAAAACGACACCCGTGAAAGAAAAACCAAACATTTTCCTGACCGCCACCTAGGGTTTTCATTTTGACCTCTTTTCGTAATCAGCGACCCCAAAAACCATGAAAACGACACCCATGACGGACAATTCAAAAATTTTCGTCGGCGCCATCTTGGATTTTCATTTTGATCTCATTTTCGTAATCAGCGATCCCAAAAACCATGAAAACGACACCCATGACGGAAAAACCTAAAAAATCTTTACCGCCATCTTGGATTTTCATTTTGACTTCATTTTCGTAATCAGCGACCCCAAAAACCATGAAAACGACACCCATGACGGAAAAACCAAAAATCTTCGTCGGCGCCATCTTGGATTTTCATTTTGACCTCATTTTCGTCATCAGCGACCATAAAAACCATGAAAACGACACCCATGACGGAAAAACCAAAAATTTTCGTCGGCGCCATCTTGGATTTTCATTTTGACCTCATTTTCGTAATCAGCGACCCCAAAAACCATGAAAACGACACCCATGACGGAAAAACCTAAAATTTTCCTAGCCGCCATCTTGGATTTTAATTTTGAGCTCATTTTCGTAATCGTGCCAATATTATTTTGTATCACAGTAAAAGTTGAAAGTACCTACCTATTTATCGACGTGAGTATAATAACTGAATTCATAATGACCAAAAGTATTTGGACGCACCAATAAATATTTCATAAAAAAATATTTCATTGAATGCCATATCTATTACTTGAAATTACTTCTTAGATCTGTTGATAATGTGACGTAAGCGAGCGAGCGCATGAGCCGACGCGGCGCGGTGACGAGCGACACGGGTTCCCCCTTCGAGGCCTGGCGGCATACTGAATGTCAATAGATACGGTTGCGAATACGCTCAGAATTTTGCATAAAAATCTTTATAAAATCAAATTTTGGGATTTTGAAAAAAAAATCGTACCATAATGTTCATTATGAAATTGCGTATCCATTAGTGTAAAAACAAAATAAAAACAATTGTTAGTTTTGGAGAAGTAGCATGTTTTCAATAATTATTTCTCATTTCTGTGGTTTCGTTGTGAGGGGATTAATTAAATATTTTACTTAAAAAAGAAAAAAACAAAACGTACCATTTTGAAGGTAAGAGTATGTAGAAATTTAATGTATTTTTTGTTGGTTGATATATCTTTTTTTTTAAGAGTTATAAGCTCCAGAAAACTGCATAAAAAACGGCTAGAGCTACGTTTTGCTGGGGGACGCGCCTTAAATTAATAATTGCATTCTACAAAATTGACAAATATTGTCGAACGAAACGGTGCGTCAATGTAACATTTACAATGCACGCGCCAACGTAGCCGCAAACATTATTTGTTTATCTGCCTCCAGTCCTCCATGTATTGCGTTAAATGTCAACGTTCATAAATACTGGCAATACCGGGGATGAACTAAACGAGGTGCAAAACTTTTATCATGAAACAATAGTTCTGTTTACAATCTCATAGTCAAACAACCCTTATTATTTACACATGCTGACGACTTTACTCGCAGACTTGGAACTTTTAATAAGCGAGTGTACAACTGTACAGGCTTTGTGGAATTAATTAATATCAACACAGCTAATTAAAATTCGCTGTGAATCCAGTGCATTCATTTATTATTATGTTATAAGATCTTATTTTCTGCACTAGGTTTACTATAGCCTCCTCCCCAAAAATCTCTTTGTTTCTCAAAGCATCCTGTCTGAAATTAAATTGCTATTAGCCTTTTCCATATTATTCAGTGTAGACAAATCGAATTCGATTCGCTCGAATTTACAAGAAGGCTTTTATGTCAAAGAATATTTAAAGTGTTGTTGTTTTTTCTCTCAGCTAGCGCTCGTCGCATCTCAACTAAATTCTCACACATAATAATGCAATTTATTACATAAGTGAACTAAACTTGACTTCACAAGAAAGCTTTTTTACAAGGAAGAAAAACTCTTCTCTCAAGGAAGATAATGAAAATTCCATGATATGCTTTTTAATTAAAATCAGTGTTCATTTAAAACAAGGTTTATTTTCCTTTACTACACTCAGGGCTTTGTTATTAATATAACATTATGACAAACAATTAATTATTGTTCGCTTTATGCAATTTGCCTGTGTTTTAATTATGAAAATTCCCTCGGAAAATTACGACATTTTATCAAACAAAGGTAGTTTAAATGAAATACACCACAAAATGTTTTACAGAGAGATTTCAGAACCATCAGGGGTCGAGTAGCTGTGGTTTGTACAAGTTATAGTTTCCTGTACCGTCGCGTTTGATTCATGTTAACATGGTGTTCCACAGCCATAGTATTCCTACTACGGTTTCCAGAGAGTTAATTTAATCTGGTTTCCATGCTCGCTTTCTTCTTCATTTGCTAACGATGCATATGTCGCCGGGGTGGCCAGAGTGGGAAGTGCACTCGCGATAATTCAATAAAAACTTTTTATGGGGACTGTAAGTGGGTTCAGATTAAAACAGTAGCAGTCAGCATTACTCTATGCTTTTATTTAGTCAGGGAAGAGTTCATAAACCCTGCCTTTTGCTAAAAGCATTAATTGTAGGTATTAAGAAGTTTGCACGATGAGTTTGATACGGACTGGCAACCAAGTTTCTATTTATGGAGGCTGTCAATTAGAGTTTTATGAGAAACAAAACGACTGCGAGATAAATGCATTTTACCTGTCTCCATAACTAGACATCCCTGTCATATAGTTTCACTTAACTAATTAAAAGTATAAAGAGCAAACCGCGCATTATTGAAACGGCTACCATTTGTATCGGTGGAGTGGTGGACACTCTTCTTTGTGGTCAGTCACATTAAATCGGAAATTAATCGAACTATAGTTTGGATATTGTTGTTATTGAGTGCAGTTTTAATTAAGTCAATTTCCTGTTACGCTTTTGTAAATGGCTTTATCTGTGATGAGAAGTCAGGAGACACATGATTTGCGTTTGTGATATTCATCATCTGCCTTTTTCCAACTTTAGTGGGGTAGGTTTCCAGTCTTAACGGATGCAGCTGAATACCAGTATTTTACATGGAGCGACTCTCCATGGATCTGACCTCCAAAACCCAGTTAGTACTAGTTAGTACAATAATTAACAAAATTTGGTAAAACAATCGAAATGTCCTACCCCACCCTGGTTATGACATTTCGATTTTTTTACCAAAGAAATAATTATGAAGGTCCGGACATTGCTGCATATAACAGCAAAGGAACATAATTATCCTCTATAGCTTTCAGCGTAATAACATTTCTAACAAGTGGGTTCCTATTGTTACTTAAATTCGTATCGATAACAATATTTATGAACCTCTCGGTTCGTTACTAATCGTTACCCCTGGCCTTGCACAATTATAGTAAGTCTCTCAATTAGCAATTTAAATTTTTATACCAAAATGGTTTTTGGGTAATTAATTTTTCATAAGAACGTACCATGATTCACCGTTTTTTTAACTTTTACTAGGTTCCACCTGCGATTTTTTAGTTCGCGGTTATGGCACTCAGATCATTATCATAATCAACAACAGCCTATTAATGTTCCCACTGCTGGAACACAGGCCTCCTCTCTTTGAGAGGTAATGGGTTACAATCTACCACGCGGGCCCAGTTCGGATTGGTAGATATCACATAATGTCTTCGAATTTTTGACGATGATTCCTCACGATGTTTTCCTTCACTATTTTGAGAGCAGTGATGATGAAATAAATTACACAAAGTAATGTGCCTGCCTGGGCTCGAACCCACGACCTACTTACTGTTCGTAGTCGGGGCTGCCACCACTGGGAACCGCTGCTCGGCACTGGCATTCAGATAATTGAGTATAATACTGACGTATACCTAATACTGTTAGCTATCAGTGAAGAAAATAATTATGAAATCCGCAGTTTATCTCTTACTGAATGATCTCTGAAACTAACATACATAATCGCATTACAGGTATCACTGTCACAAGTTAACGATACTATTCAATCCCTTTAATTAGTAATCCAGCCGCTGCAAGCAGCTCAAACAGAGCCGGACGTGTTACACACACGCTGTGCACTAATAATTAATTAAACTTGCCTAAACCTGTGGGAGCTACACTATTTCAATATAAAGCCGGACAATTCTTGTTGGGGGTTACCTACGTTAGTCGTTAGGCCTTTTCTTTAGCAGTCGAGCAATGCATATGACTTTGTGACTATTTTATCTACAAAGATTGTTTTAAAAACAACTTAAAAATGCTTTTTTAACTTTAAAGAGATATCGTATTAAAAATTACACCAATGCATGTATAAATGACATAGCTTAATGCGTATATCAACGGCTAATTTGTCACGTAAAATAACAATTGGAGCGCCGCGGCCGGTAGTATTTATTATGCAAATATCGGCTACGTACGCGTACACCGTGTATACTGCAATGTTGAACCTATCCTATCATACGGCCCTTTCGAGGGTCGCTCAAAATGCACGTCGATTTTGTAATATCCCCGTAGTCTGTCTTCTATCACGGCGTAGGTGGCGTCTAGTACGGAAAGCGCAATTATTGAGAGCAAAATGTATACAGTCTAGCTAGGGTATATTGCGAACTTTGTCGGTGTCGGCCGAAATGTCACGTATAAGATTTTTCCTTAGCACGCGACTGCAGTTTCAGTAAGGAGTCCTATTATATTTTCGGGAAATGTAACGAAAGTTTATATTTTAACGGTAAAAGCTTGGCCATTTAAAAAGGTAGTGGCTTTAAATAGTGACCTAAACTTTTGGTGCAGCTTTCTGGGCCGTCACAGACGTAGCTATAATATATATTAATATGAATCATAGCAAGGCATATTTTGATATATTTTCTATACAAATATTCGAGTGACCGCACACGCAGCTATAATATATATTTTCAATACACTTCCTCGAAAACTAGCTCTTATTGCACTACGATTAGGTTCGACATGCATCATATTTCGCACGCGTGCGGTAATAATATTACAGCGTGCTGTAATCTTATTACCGCACGCTGTTTTTTTTTAATCTCGTCATTTTGATCTGCGTCTTTACAGCGTAAATATTTTTTGAATATTTAATTTGTGTTTGTAAAAAGAATACTACTAATAAACGTAAATATTTTAAACAATTATTTACTTTTATGAACAAGTAAACATTTTTTTTGTGTTCTTGATTAAAAATATTTGAATTATATATTTTTCCTGTGAGGCTGTTTGGCGGCTTTATACCTTTGCTTCTTTTTCAACCTGGCGAAATCAAACTGCGGAAAAAAAGTAAATTAAATCATAGTCTCATCTTTGTTGACAAAAACACATAACGTTTTTAGTTAATTTCTTTGAAAGTGTATTGAAAAACGTCGTTTGATACACGTGGGAATTTGTTATTGCATTTCTCGACCCCATGGACACCTTCACCATACGGCTCGGGTGTTCAATCTGCCTCGAATGCATTATCAAACTTTCCGCACTTGTATCAAAATGTACTATTCTATGACGTCACCAAGATATGTCGACAGATATATCTCGGTATATTTTATTTTGGCACATTAATATATATTATGGTAAGTATATTAATATATATTTTAGTATAGATAATATACATTTTGAGGATATATTCATTAATATATATTATAGCTACGTCTGTGACGGGCTTTAGGCGCCTTTCACACGACACCGTTCATTGACGTGGTCGGTCGGCGATTGAATGAAGCGGATCACACGTCGCATTGGCTATATAAAATCCTTAGATTCCGCTCGGGTTGAGCAGCGTTCACCGCCTCACCGCGCACTAGACGTCCACAAAATCCGCTTCACCGCTCCGCTTCTTAAGCGGCTTATAACAAGCTACGTTCACTGATCGTCGCCACTGACTCAAGATAAAACAAATAGCACCCTACTATTACCCTATTCATAAATCCAACGAATATCCGAGACACTAAAGCGCAGGAATTAAGAGTAAACTAATTAACCCATGCTTCAATTCCATTATCTTACTAATGAATGATCACAGGTGAATCTAAACGCACATAATTTCGATAATAGTCAATAGCAATCAGAAGGTTACCACTTGACTAAAACCCCATTATCGCTTTACGGCTCCAACCAGCCGTGCAGTGAGGATGCCATGACGGTACGGATGGCTATTCAGCAAACGCCCATTCATGTAGCCACTTTGAAACCAATTGCATTTGTCATGGTGATCGAATCTTAGTGTTCTGAATGCCTCTTCGTTTGTATGTGATTTCCAAAACAAAGCCTCACTTCGCGTTAGTAACAAAGAAAAACAATGAAAAACTCGAAAACTTCTGTTTCGACAATTCACGCAGCAGATCGGGTACGTCCCGATTCGCCAATGAAGGCTTCAAACCACTCGACGAGTATTGTTATAATGGATTCGTTTTAGCTTTTAAGAATTGGATTCTATTTTGTGTGAAACTTTTAGCCTACCTTTAGGTTTTACTTCGTAAAAATAAATCGATATTCGTGGACAACTTGTCAATGGACTTTTACGTTAAACCCGGAAAGTCGGAAATGCGCGTCCCGGATTTTATACGTAATTTGATTTGTTATACAAATCAAATTACGTATACGTTTGATTTGTTATACAAATCAAATTAGAAAGTAGACTCATCTTTCATGGGGTTTGAGTTTGAGATACAATAAGAAACTTCCACAAAGCATTCTTGAACAAAATGAGACGAAATTTAAAACATACGTTAGGCGCACTCTATGCAAGGCAAGGAAGCATAATTATTACAAGTTGGACGATTATATCGCTGATAATAATGCTTGGCTCAATCGCCCCTGTCCTGCTACACAACGACAGGGGCGCTTAAATTGATAGCACTAAATAGGAAGAAGATTGTACAACTATCTTTGAAATGTATAAATTCAACCTCTTTAGAGCCCATATTGCGTGAACTACTCTACTTACTACAGTTTTACGGGCAGATTGTTAATGTACACTTGTCATGCCAATTTTGTCGCGATTCGGTTTTCCACTTGTCGTTTGAAGTTTCACTTCTACACTTCATGTGTCCTAGCACACATTTCGATTTTAATTTGTTTCGACTATTCAAAAGTACGTGCATGGCCACTGGCGCACTTGAAATAATTGCTTTGTTTTTGAAGACTCGGTTTCTTATTTAAAGCTCTGTAGAAATTCGATTATCCTCGGTCGAGTGGAATGGGCTGAGGTTCAAGTCGAGATTGATGCCTTACTTTAGTCTTCAGGATTCCTTAATTCAATTCGTCATTGTACGCACACTACGCACTCATTTGACACTGGCTCCACATTAACGGAGATGAACGTGGTTAATTCAATGATGAACCTATACCCACACGTGCGCTACCTATAACCTATTTAAGTCAATGCATTTTCTCCTCCTTTTTCCGCACACTTTTTCTCGTCTTCAATCTTTTTCATTTCTCCTTTCGCGGGTCTGTTTGGTCATTTTCTACCTCACCTCTCCTCCTCGTCTCCTTTGTACGCAAGCATTGTGTGATTAAAATTGTAAAATAAGTCCACTGATGTGACTTCGATTTTTATTACTAGAAAGGTATGATACTTCACCTGGATAAAGCTATTTGGAAAATATATGCTTGTTCAAATAAATACGCATCACGCAGCTGACGGATATTCCCCTCACTTTCGAGCACCTTCTTTTTTTAAGTTCAAGTGACAAACGTCCTTTATGGCTTGTCTCTAATTGTTTTCTTTACAAGTTCTTTAACATGCTGTTATTTAGTATTCCCCTGTGGGTACGGAGCTGACTTTCATTTGAATGATCAGTGCATATGAAACAACTAGAAATGATTTTCATTCGGTATAAAATTGTTCGCAAAAAATTGCTCGCTTCCTCCCGTCCCGTAATGTATATTCTGATGTATTTAAAATAGTAAAATAAATCCGTTGATTAAACAAGTTCAAATTTCCGTAGCCAGCTAGCCGCAACCTCGTTGGTAATTATTAATTAATATTACAGCCGTGTGTGAACACCGATCACATGTTGATTAAAGTTCCCTCCCTCCCAATATCGCACCGATCTATTAATTAAGATTCGTGTTAAGCATACGCGAGACGGTGTAAACTAATTGCTATTTAGATATTAGTTGTTGCTTAAAATGATAACGATGTTTGGAATTCTAACTGCAACCTATCCATCACAGGGATGTATTAGAAAAATAAACCAGTCAAAAATATTTCCAATGGTATATCAGACGTCGAGTCCGAGCAATAGTACGGTACGTGAAACTCCCCAAAACGGGAACGCAACGTAACAATATTAATCAACGTGTGTGAAGTGCATGCCGTTGTTTTTTTGTTTCGTACACACTAAAAATATCGTTTTTTTTGATGTAAAACGCCACTTCGTTCAGACAACGTTGAAATGGGAAGTGGTTTTAACCACAAACGACGGTGTTTTGTGGGCTTTATCTATATAAGAGCTATGCTATTTATTGGCCAAATGTGTGTTACCAAATATTTTATACCATACTATATTTGATGCAATAAATAAATTGAATTTGAGAGTTTATTATTTACATAAACAGCTACATGGCTTCTGTGGCATGAAATTGTCAATAGTGCTCTTTATGTTGTTATATTTAGTTAAAATCCGATGTAGATGGTAGGGCACACTATACCTTGTGTTACTGTGATGATTGGATTTGAGATTGAGTCATCATGCTAAAATGATTAGTCAGCAAGACTCTGCGTTACCAAGTGCTAGCTGTCCGGTAGTTCGATTAAGATTAACGTCACTTGAGGACGCTTCTCCTCGGAGAGGAGAGCAGATATTTATCACGTTTAAAACAGTTTTTAGTAATTGTAATAAGGTTTATTTTAAAATAGTGACATTTTATTATTGAGAATTCTTGAGAGCAAACCTAACGCGCTTAGTGTGAAATAATAAGAGGAACCGACCGGCTGACTCTGATGACGTACTCTTCCGCGCTCGACCGGCCGATTGAGTCTGTGTGACAAGAAAAGCGCCAGCCGATGCTCTCCGAGCCGGTCGGTGTGAACGGACCTTAACTGAGATGAAACTGCTAACGATATTATAGACCTGATCCCGATTCCTGATGTGAAGTGATTACTACACTAATTGTTAATTCCGATTGCCAATCATGTCAGGTCAAATGAAATTACATAATAAACTAGCTGACTCGGCAAACGTTGTTTTGCCATATATGTATATTTTTTTTTTTGAAAAATAGATGTTGGCCGATTCTCATAGATACCGGATAAGCACAAAAAATTTCATCAAAATCGGTCAAGCCGTTTCGGAGGAGTATGGCAACGAAAACTGTGACACGAGAATTTTATATATTAGATAGTTAAATACATTAGAAATTGAAATGGCCTACTAGTTGAGATTAGACAGGCTTCCAGAATCTAGGTATCAATTTCAGAACTTATTTAAAACATCACAATATTCATTTCTATTGCGACAACAAAAAAAAATTACATAAACAAAGAAATCGTAGTTAGGATTTTTATCGTGTTAACTAATGGTTATAGCCTTTTAACGAGTAACATACTATGTAGTATGTACGTATTATATATACATCATGTATATGGGTAACTTGGCACAATTAGGAATATTAGCCCGAATCATGCGTATTTTTAATGGATTAATGGTTCTATTGTCTTCACACTTGCATTGATTAGAATGATTAGATGCAATGTGACAAGTACATATAATAATATATACTAGTAGTAGGTAGGTACATGTTCTACTGATAGTGAGCCGTCATTAGATGATTGAAATCATTTAGGTAAGTGAATGGATTGCAGTTCTCTATTCAGTGGTTTCGACAATCCTTTGACTAAAGGTTACGGTAGGTTGTTGATAATGCTGTCACCATTCCATAGGATAATGCATCTAAAAGAGAATGACCATTTTTATGGGACTTGGGCTAAATAATATAATCGGTAAAATGTAGGAAATGTAGTCGTCGTTGTGTAAATGAAAAATCATAAATATTCAATGGCAGTTTTGTAAATTGGGCTTTTAGTGTTCCTATTATTGTGATGTTTTGTTAGTACCAACGGATTAACGTGGCATACCTGTACCACGTTACAGACGTAAGGACACTTAAATATGGGTACCTAGGTACGATGTTTTTTTTTTATAAACCGAAGGACACTTAAATATGGATTTAAGTGTCCTTCGGTTTATTAAAAAAAACATGTTTCTATAATTTAAGCAGCACACACAAGATTATGCCTGTTATCCCCGATGGGACAGGCAGAGGTGTATTCGTTAGTACTCCCACCGAGCCAGCAGTGCAAGTACGAACTTTGCATCGATAAGACATCGAGATCGTTATCGTTGTCAGTTTTATCGAGCGAGCTTGTTATCGAATTTGGAAGTACGTAACACGCGTCGACAAGATTTATCGTGGGCGGAATGTCAAACTGTCAAAATGTCATTTCGTACTTGCATTTTCGATAAAATCGTTTAAATTTTAGAGTTATCTACCGATCGTTAAAATATTATTTACGTACTTTCGACATCGATTCGATTCGATAAAAGCTCATTTTATCGAGAATAACTGTCAGATTTATCGAATCGAAGCGAATCGAGTGCTACGTACTTGCACTGCAGGGCCGGCAGTCTCGACAGAGATAACGACAAAATCGCTAACTTTCAATCCTTAATTACTAACGAATAAATTCGGTTGCAATAATGATGCTTGCAAGTAAAGCAACTCTCTACGTCCAAGATGCGTTCTTCCCATATAATAGGGGGCGAGCCTATTGTTATCAATCGTTACTGAGAAATACCTGATGGAAAAACCAGTAACAATGCGCATTCGGATGAACGATAGGCGCATGAAATACGAAGACTACTGAGGTCGAGGTCATGGGTTGGGTTCCCAGGTTAGGCAAGCCCGTCGGGGCCGCGGATTTTTGTACTAGATGACGTGGCCTCGGCGCAAGGGCAAAGAAGGAACATGGGTTCGGTTTTTAGTCAGTAGAAGTCTGACACTCCCCTTCGCTCTGCCCAAGAGCGGGGGGGGGGGGGGTCATTCGATGATTTTCCACCCACCAAAAAAAATAAAAAGGTTAGGCAAACTGTTACTAGATTTTTCCATCAGTACAGTAGTCTGGATTAATGCTCGGTTGATAGGCTTGTCCCGTTTTACATAAAAATTAACCATAACTTGGCGAATTGTGGGTGTGCTACCAGTTACACTTCTACATAATCCTTCAAGGATTATAGGCACGATGATAAATCGATGTAGAATAAAATTGTTGCATCGTATTGTTTGCGTTCTAGAGGCTTATAATACTCGTTGTCGAGCGTCCGTTCATCCGAGCAAGTTTAACCGGCGTTTGAAAGTTTGTTCGCTGTTCGTTCATATTATCTCGTTCTCAGGAAGTGGATGTTTGCCTATACAAGAACTTTTAAAGGAAATCTCTCGCCGACTGGTCTACATTTCTCAGCTGGCACTTTCTTTGGCCAAAGAATTAGCATTGCCATTCAACGTGGCAACACTGCCAGCCTTTTAGACACGTTCCCGAATGACAGCGATGGGGAGGAGTACTTTTGTGCTTTAGTGTCTAGTATCGTCGTTCTATATATATTGGTACTTACTCGTAGTCCTAACATTTTATTCAGGCCATTACACAAAAGCCCTGATTTATTGAATATTTTTTCAAAGAACTCATCTACTGGAGATAAGTTCTTTGAAAAAAATATATATAAACTACACTCGCGAGCAAAAGTATGGAATCACTTACTTGGAATTGATTCTGCGCGATCTTGAGTACTTATTAAACAGTTAAGAATAATAAAAATAGTACCATTTTAAAGCTTATACTGTTAACTTTAAGTTCATACTAAATTCATGTAAATCACACCAGTATTTAATGAGCTATCCCGGATTGAGTGAAGGAGTTAGGAAAACATAACGATAATGGAAAAATAATAAATGAAGAAAACAACAAATATTAATTAAAATCATTTTTATTTGGCCTTAAAATTGAGTTTCAATATTTTGTGTACCCTCCCCTCGCCCTAATAACTTCTCAAAGACGGTTCTCCATTGACCTAATCAGCTTCGGAATCGATTTTTGCAGGACACCTTCTCACTCCTTTATAAAAGCCGATTTCAGCTCATTCACACTTGAAGAAGCAGGATTTCCGGAACGAATCCTCCTCTTCAGTTTATCCCACACGTGCTCAATGGGATTCAAGTCCGAGTTGAGCGCTGGCCAGTTCAATGGGGCGATACCGACTTCTTCGAGGTATTCAGTTTTGGCACGGGAAGTGTGACAACGAGCGCTATCGTCCCTACGGAGGAAGTCATCACCGATATATCCCGCTTAAGGAACGACATGATCCAGCTAAATATCAGAAATGTAGCGGTCTGACGTCAGACGGCCTCCTCTTCCCCCGCCAGGCACGAAAACAATGTCTGTTTTATTGTCAATTTATCCCGGCTCACATCATACGAGAACCACCCCCCATAAGCCACTGTTTCAGCGAAACAGCACTGCGCAAATCGCTCCCCAGGTTACCTGTAGACCCGACCCCTTCGGTCGATGTCGTGAAAACACATTTTGCACTCGTCGGAGACCAGGACTCGCCTCCATTGCTCAACCTCCCAAACAAGATGGTAGCGAGCAAATTGAAGTCGTGCTTGTCGGTGACCTGCCGTCAGATTCGGGCATGTGGCAGGCCTTTTTGGAGTCAAATTAGCTTGCTTAAGTCTTCGACGAACTGTCCACTTGCTGGCACCTACCACACGAACATTTCGGAGCTCCCGTTAGACGTCGACACCAGTCAAATGTCAATTTCGAAGAGAGGTTGACACGATAAAACGGTCATCCCTCTCCAATGTACACCGGCTCCATCCAGATCTTGGTCTCGGGATAAAGCCACCAGTCTCCTGAAAGCGTTGATAAAGTTTTGAAACACAGGACTGGCTTATGTGAAGCTGACGTGCTACAGCCCGCTGGCTGAGCCCTCTCATGCAATAGGGCGACGATTTGTGCTGCTTCTATAGGTGTAGTATCCATTGTCGTCCAAGTTCAAGGGTCAAAAGTAGCGGAGATGCGTACCAGTCAACGTGTGAAAGCCGACTGATAAAGAAAATTCGATAACACATGCTTTTATGGGAAGTCACTAAGCCGCAACGCGCGACGTATCAAACAATTGAAACATATCTTTTTCCTTACTTCTCAACGTAATCCAGGATAGCTTCTTAATTGATGGCGTGATTTGAATGAATTTGGTATCAATTTAAAGGTAACTGTTAAACCTTTAGAATGGTACCATTTTTATTATTCTTAAATAGTTATTAAGTACTCAAGATCGCGCGGAATAAATTCCAAGTAAGTGATTCCAAACTTTTGCTCGCGAGTGTAGCTGATGCCCGCGGCTTCGCCCGCGTGGATACTGTAAAAACAATCCTTGATGCGGATTATATATCATTCTAAAATTTCAGCTCGATCGGTGCAGAGATTTTTGAGTTTTTGAAGCGTATACAAACCAACATAACATTTTTATATATAAAGAAAGAAGATGTTTAATCCAGTTTCCAGGAGCAAGACTTTATTGCAATAAAATACAATAATTACTACTTAATTGCAAGCAGCCTTGCATTAAGATCATGTTATTTTCTCTTCTTTTACCGCGAACACAACTGTTTTGTGAGGGAAAACAATATCATACTTCGAAATCGCCAACAAGAAAGTCGTTTCAACAATAAAATCAAGTCGTTTCTGCAATTTTGCTTGGAAATCAGCACATTTTAACTTTGAAATGACTCAAGACAATCTTCCGAATGATGTGCCACCCATTTTTTTTTCTGTTTTGAAATCATCAAATGACCGCTCCCGCTCTGGGTTAGAGCGGTAGGGAGTGTCACCAACCACCCATGTTCCTTCTTAGCCTTTTGTGTTGAGGCAGCGGTATCTCTTTCAAATAACCCGCAGCCTCGACGGGCGTCGGCCCTTGCGGGCCCTTTGCATGTTGCTGACATCTCTTTGAGGCGCGCGTGGAACACGAACGCGCCGTCGACACGGCCTGTCGTCGTCATAAGACGGACGGACGGCGAGCTAGGAAGTGCCTGCCCTCAAGTGAGCGAGTGTGATGGTCATACACATATATAATATTCTTTATTTTTCAGACAACAATGATCCATAGTGTTAGTAAAACAATAAAATTACTTATTTCTAGTGTTAGTAGCTAATTTAGATATATGGAAGACAGAGTAAATAGTATTGTGAAAAGGACCTCCCCGAACTAATGTTCAGTGATTATCCTTCTCACAAAACTTTTAATTATCGGAGAGTCGAACCTCTCCACAACAGTTTTTAGAATGCTGTTGTCACTCGCCCGCAACCGTGACAGCAGCGACGCGGTTTTCTTCCGAATGACGGCGTGGAATCCGTCAGTTCGGTTTTGCGCAAACAGCAGAAGCGCTGCACCAACGCGGCAGTCCCAACAGCATCCTAAAAATATTATTATATTGTATGCGTAGGTCATCCAGCGTTCTTTTGGTATAGTTGACCCAAAGATTCCCCGTGTAAAAGCACTGGCAATATGCCTTAAACAGTGTTATCTTCACTAAGGTGCTACACCGGGCCCATACCTTTGGGCATAACCCATACCTTTTTTTAAACGAAAAGAACCTATTCATTCAAAAAGTCCTGATGTGAAACAGTAACAAACTGGTATTTTTTTAGTTTCTGACTCCATTAAAAAATAAATCGAAAGTATTCTACAACTGGATTCCTCTGCCGAAGATTAGTGACGGTCCTAGAAATCCAGGTTCGAAGTAATAATAATTATTAAAAAATAAAAATATGTTTTGAAACTCTGCTGGAAACCTTGGATACGGGACCAACAAAACCTGTCCCAGTGGCACGAGGCGATAAAAAAATAAAATGCTAATATATTTCAATATCCACTTTAAAATTTCTAAGAAACTGTGAGATAATGAAGTAGGATAAAAGGAAATTGAAATATGTAAGATGGAAAATTCCTCGAGGTTGAGTGATTGTTTTGTCGTGATCCTAGATCAAACGCAATAACTGACCTACTCGTATACAAAGAGTAATTGAAACCTTGAAAACGGATCAAGATTATGCACAAGTTTTCTTTTGCGAGCGAAAAAAAAACTGCTGATTTCTGCATTTTGTCGAGTTATGCGAACGAACAGCTCGTATTTTACAATGTCAGGATTTATTATAAAGAAAAACATATCCATAATGAATGGGAGCAAAGACCCCTTTTCAAGGTTTGTTATTTTATTTTTAATTATACCTTGTATTGTATTTGTACGTATAGGATATTCTAGTTGACTCCACTTAAGACGCAGTTAACGGGGGAACCGTAAAAACGACCTGTTTTTCGTCGCAGAGTTAGCCGTATTGCTACTTATTACAATTCTAAAAAAAATACAGTGTATAGTCAAATGTATAGGTAAAAGACTTATGCAAAAATATTTTCTAAAAGTAATCAAGAACCTCGAAAAAAAAAATCACAAAAAAATCACACGAAAAAACTTTTTCGTCTCGAAATGCTCAATATTTTGAGTGACAACTGTTATTTATTTTTTTACTATCAGAAAGGAAAGACATATGTAAAAATATTTTAACATTCCAGCGTATTTTTTTTTTTTTATAAATTAAATCTGCGAACTATCGTTCATTTTGGCAGTCACGAGCATCAAACGCATCGCCATTTTCAACCTTATTTGTTTAGGCGATGAGTTAAACGCGCGCTCAAGGTCGCGGGCAGCTAATGTCGCCTTAAAAAATATATTACTATGTTTTCAACAAAAGAAAGTAAAATCAAAACCAGCCAATAATCTAAAATAAGCCGTGTATTGCTCCGAACTGTTGGCGTAGCATTAATACACAGAAGTGAACTTTGTAGTGACTAAAATAGACTTGAAGACTTGCTAATAAAATATGTCAAGTGCAAGGCAAATGCTCTAGGTCAAGTTTACAAGAGTGTTCTTCATCGGGTATCTACGTATTGTGTTGAATATCTTTTAAGGCCGGGTTGCAGTAATTTTAAGATTTTTGAACCTATAAAAATCGAACTAAATACGAGTTTTTTAATAAATAAAAATCATTACATAAAAATTGAACATACTCTCTAGTAAATCGTGAAGATAGAAACGCGATTTAGAATGATCGGCTCGATACTTTTTTTTATCAAACATGACTCTAAATCACAATTTCAAACGTGTACTGCTAAGACATTTCATCATGAATTTAAATGAAAGTTATATCAGTAGATAGAACTTTTTATTCTGAAGTAAATGGTGAAAACAGATTGTATAATTTCGTTATAGTTTTTCTCCAAGAAGCAGAAAACAGTCAAAATTTAGGCATTATATCGCTCGCGCGGCAGGGCGGGGGGCGAGGTCGTGCGTACATAAAAACAAAGTACTGCAACCTGGCCTTAAGAATACGTTTAGGGTTCATCTCAGAGATTTAAAATAGCTCGTAATATTTTAATGTGTATGGTTCATCCACATTATAAGACTTGATGCGTCAATGCGTCATGGAAATGATGCGGTCATTTCTGGATTTACCAAACGATTTATTTTTTTCAACGCCATCTTTCGTTAGCGTACTTCCGTTGTATCATTGGTACTAATCTAATTATGAAGAACTGCTTTGCTAAAGAGGGTATGAGCTTCTTTTCAAAATGTAGAGTGGCTCCTCACTCAAGCCCTGCAATCCATGCAAGGTCCGCACGCCAACTCCATGGCCTAAGCTAAAGTGGTATTCCACCAGCGATAAGTACCATCATCATCATCACCATCAACCTACATTGTTCCCACTGCAGGGACTCAGGCCTCCTCTCTAGGAGAGGGATGTGCTATAATAAATAAATAAAATAAAAATAAAAATATTTTATTATCAGGCATCAAGGCCCATAGGGTGTTAGTATTACATTATTACTTAAAAACTATGTTAGTAACATGCAGGAACATTTAAAAACAAATAGTGAAATACAAACACGGGGAGGTTTAACAAGCTTTGTTGCCAACATGAAGCTTGATAAATCTGCCCATTGTAGGCCCATCCAGCCTATCTGCAAACACCTTCAGAATGCTGTTGCTGCTTCCCCTCACTCGGGCTATTACTGAGGCAACTTTCTTCCGCATTATGGCAAAGTAATCGTCAGTGTGCGCATCAGCGAACATGCCTGACGCACTACAGTAAGGTGGAAGCCGCAACAGCGCCCTGAAGGCATTATTATATTGAATGCGCAGGGCATTATCTGCTTTTAGGGTATGATTATCCCAAAGACTGCTGGTGTAGAATGTTTGGCAGAAGGCCCTAAAAAGAGTTATTTTTACAGGAACTGAACAACCATGGAACCTTCTGCATATCATATTTCCCCTCACAGACAGTGCCCTGCGCTCCCTTTCCATATCCAAATCGTCTTTCAATTCTTCGTTCACAATGTGGCCTAAATATTTAAAGTGGGTAACTCTCTGCAAATGCGAACCATTTAGCTTTACAGGAGGGACAAAAGTTGGATTTTTATTCCTACCCCGAAACACTAACAGCTCACTCTTTGTAGGATTATATTTTAGCCCGTGCTGTTCGGCATATTGTTCACAAATTGAGAGCAACTTTCTAATTCCACTGATAGTCGGGCTCAACAGCACCATGTCGTCTGCATAACTTAAGTTATTTAGACATACTCCATCTATATGGCATCCGACATGAGTGCTGCTGAGCTCAACTAGCAGTTTATTCACATAAATATTAAAAAGCCTTGGGGAGGTTAGCCCGCCCTGCCTAACGCCGCACTCGAGTTTATAGGGGTCAGACAATGCATTAGACCATTTGACGAAGTTCCTCTGCTTGTCATACCAAAAAGATAATATAGATACTAATGCAGTAGGAACGCCCGCCTCCAGAAGCTTCTCCCATAAGACATTATAAGAAACCAGGTCAAAGGCCTTAGAAAGGTCCAGGAAACAAGCATACACAGGTGTTTTCCTGTCAGTATAATATTTCACAGTGTGCTTCAACGCAAGTATAGCACTTTCAGTAGATAACCCTGCACGAAAACCAAACTGAGTGTCGTGTAACTGGGTGTACCCACCGAGGTGCGAGTCAAGCACACTGTCAAATACTTTGGCTATCACAGTTGCCAGTGAAATAGGCCTGTAGTTACCTTTGTCTGCTATGTCTCCTGTCCGATTCTTCACAATAGGTACAACAATTGTATCCAGTAACTCCTGAGGTAAGTAAGAATGTCCCACACATAAATTAAATAACATAGTCAACACTCTCGGCAGATGTTTACCAGCATTCTGAAGGTGCTCGATGCTAAGCCCATCATGACCAGGTGATTTGCCCCTCTTCATGCCTTTAATCACAGATTTTAGTGCTTTACATGAGAACTGAAGAGGTGATCCTGATCTACATGTCTCAGCATCGCGCACCTTCAGCGCAGACTTAAGAGATGAACTCACTTTAAAATGGTCTTTAAAACAATTGGCTATCTCATAGTTATCATTTTTACCATCCACGCTAACTGGTAGGCTTGGAGTATTCTGTAGCCTCTTAGTACCTTTCCAAAATGATGAAAAACGTTTTTCTGAATGGAGTGAAGCCAAAATATCCATTTCAATTCTTTCTTGGTTCTTAATGCACCATTTCAGTTTTGATTTAAAGATTTTACGACTTAATGTCATTTCATCATAAATAGGACCACTACTGGGTTGACCATACGACAGCCATAATTTAAATTTAATTCTAGCCTGTGTGTGAAATTCTTTTACATGTTTGTTCCATCCCTTAATACCCTTTTTTCTTATAATGCCTTTTGGGGTTCTGCTTATACTAGCAGCTTCACTTAATATAGAAACAATATCAGTGTACATTTTATCCAATAAAAGTTTATGGTGGGTATTATCACAAAATTTATCGGCACAGAGTTCAAAGTCTTTTGGAAAATCTAACATTTTTAACTTATCGTTACATAAAGAAGTGTATCGACTGATTTCCTCTGGTTTTCGTTCCCCCCAACACACACCGTTGTACAAAGATTTAATTACATTTGTTTTTACTCTAATAACATTAATATCACACTCTATTTTTAAAGGAAAGTGATCGGACCAGAACGAATCGTAAATAACTTTAATGTTAGCAATGGTTTTTCTTGCCGACTGTGTAACAAGACAGTGGTCAAGCCAACGCTTACACCCGTGTGCGTCACTGATAAAAGTGTAAGTTTGCGATAACATGCTTAGATAATCAATGTCCGCACATAATAATTCTTGCTCAGTACAAAAACTAAGAAGTTCGTTACAAAATGACTCACCCGGGTGCGCGTTGAAATCTCCCAATACAAACACTGATTCAACATTACTATTTTGTATGATAGAATACATTTCACTGAGACATTCTGTAAAATGTGGTAAGTTATCACTGCAATCTGTTGGCATATACATATTTATAACCATAAAACATCGGTTATTTATCACTACATTTATTGCACAAATTCGGTTATTGTCGCACTGCACTAGAGACACGTTATCAACTGCACTTTTTCTCCACAATATGGCAAGACCTCCGTAAGGTCTACCTTTACAAATACCAGCTGAAGTGTCCACTGAAGACTTCGCGGTAAAACTGAAGTCTTGATCTATATTTTCCAGAAAGCATAAATCATGTGGATATAGCCATGTTTCTTGTAACAAAACAATGTCAGCTGTTTTGCATAGTAAACGTACACAGTTAACAGATCTCTTGATATTTTTACAATTGAATGTTATAATATTCAATTTCGATGTACTATCCATTAATTGCTTTATTTATTCCCTCCGTCTCGGAAATAATATTATTTCCGTCTTGTTTTCCACTCTTGAAGTGAATAAAGCGACGAAATGTGACGCCATCTGGCCACATTTGGTCGTCTAAAAAGGTTTCCAGCTTGCTTTTATCTACTAATATTTTAAAAGCATTATACGGCTTTTCTCTCTTCATAGAAATTTTCTCAAGTGAAACAACCTGCTCCGTTTTCTTTTTGATATATTGGCAGATATCTTCCACTGCGGTCTCCTTGTTTACGTTGGAAATAAACAAAGGGACTTTCATTTCGGCGGCTTTAAATTTTTCTGCCAAGTTTGTTGCCGCTTTGCCCGTTTTCCCAGCGAAACGATTTCTTGATCTACGATTTTGGACTGTTATCCATTCGTCAGTTGGTTTCATTTTCGGTCTCCACTCGCCATTTCTCACAACTTCCGCCATAGTGGGTTTCGTTGTTTGTTTCAATTCTGTATGACAAACAGTTGACTCAATCTCAGTACACATTTGACACATTTCGTTTTCCAACACCGTCGAATTAAATGGCGCGTGCGCAATTAGCTTGTCTCCCTCAGTATAAGTGTGAGCGAGAGAGCGATACTTTGGTGAGTCAGCGCGCTCAGAACTCGAACGTTCCGTCATCGCGGTGTTGTCCGGCCGTAATCCAACCGGCCCGCTATCAAGCAAATACCCTCCTCTTTTATTTGTGTTGATGTTGCATGTTACCAATGACGCTGGCAGCCGGCTACATCCTAATTCCTTCTTCAGCTCATCCAGTTGACATACTGTTGCATAATTGCCTTTTATCTCACTAATTTCAGCACGCATAATTAGCAGGTCTTTTAATAATTTGGTGACATCGACGTGGTCAAATGTAACGGGCGGCAACTTTTGCAAGTCACGAGCCACAAATATAGGCATAAGATCCGGTTCGGTCACTTTAAAAACACATATGATATCCTCTAAGTCTCTCTGTGTTTTGCCTTCTTTACGCCTGGATATCTTCTTCTGGTTAGTCTTTAAAGAACTAAACAGCAGCTCCTTAGCACTAACTACATCTTCTTCTCGAAATGCAGATACACAGATCCTTATTAGGCTTTCATTGTCTATCACATCTATCTTGTTCTGGATAAATGATAATAGTTCACATATCACTATGTTACAGTTCACACATTTAAGCGTATTCACAGACATTTTCGCGGAGGTAGGTTGGTAGGATATTCGAACCGTTCGCTACCGAGTTCGCCGACCGACTCGAGTATACTATCCCAAGTAACATTTCATTCGGGCCTAGGTTGTAAAAAATGCCTTTAGGTTTTCTAAGGGTCGTAAAAAGGTTAATGCTTTGCTATCTGGTTACATTAAGTACTTGAGAATGATTATTAGGTCCTAATACTAGTTGTTTTATATTACAACCTTGGAGCCGCTGACAAGAGTTTAAATTAACGTTATTTTGACTTGTGTTTCAAGAGCATACAGTCCTAGGATCTTATAGCTGTCGTAGACTCCTGATTAAGTTCTGAAAAGGCTAGCATTATGCTGAATTGAGATCTAAAGGTTTAAGTTTTAACTTTGATATGACCATAAAGTTATGGAATGTTGTAATTGCTTATAAGTAATTTTTAAAACCTACCTCAAACCTTAAGGTTGTTTTAGAGTGTCTAGGCAAATAAATTAGGACTGCGTGGTGACAACCCAAACCAATAAGCTATTGTTTATGAGCTGAAAGCATGATTAACGTCCTACAAGAATATTTTAAAGCTATAAAGGCATCCTCAAAAAATATCGGTTGTCTCCGCTACTACAAAGCATTACGTTGTCTTGAAGATGAATCAACACAGGGTGATGTCAAAAAAACGGAGTGGAAATTTTAAACGTAAAGTGCGTAAAAATTTCTTACCTTACTTTGGTCTTTAGAACACAAAATTAAACTTTTTTTTTTTTGTTGGGACAAGCCCGCCACACTATTCCCAAACCACTGTAACTCCTGTTAGCCAGAATCAACAGTGGCGACCACAAGAAAAGCGCCGAGACAATGAAGCTCGACGATGTCCCAGAGAAGCGATTTAACTGTCTTGGATCCCGCAACGAAATTAATCAGAAAAGAATAGCGGAGGAGTAGGAAAAAACATAATTTCCACTTCCCTCCATATCAGCAGGAGACAGAACAGAACAAGGCCAATAGGCACACACGGACGTATACAACTGGGATAAGCCCAGTTGCCTAGCACCACGGATATTATTGTCATTAATATTACTGGGTCCTAAGTTGTGAGCTGTTATATTTGATTCCAATAATAGGTATGACAAAAATGCTTGAACGCACGGAAATTTGTTCTAGTTCCTACAAGGTTCGTATAGTAAATAACTCCGGATGTAACCTGTACACTATTTAACATAATATAACGTTCATTCTGCCAAAGACTACACTCCCATAAAATGTGATGTGCAGTTTGTTCAAATTCGCAGTCAGATGTAGAACATTGACAATAAAAAGGCGAGGCAACAAGCTTGAAGGAAAATAATTTACTCTTAAAGTTACCATGACCTAAAACACCCTGTAGCTATTTGTTCAGCACTCTTGTCAAACCGTCGATCGCACGTCCTGTTTCAACCAAAACCTAAAAGCAACTAATTGTGCGCAGGGGTTGTTTTCGCGACTAGCAAGTCTTGAATTACTCCTAGCGATAACCTTAAAGCTGCAAAAACAGCCTATGCGTTTTAAGTAGCTCCGCGAGATTACTTTTAGCTCTTATTTTGGCAAAAATTAAGAGGTTTTAGCTGTAACAGTTCTGAAATTGGTAATTTTAATGCTTTCTAGTAATTTATTAACGCCAGCCATTTTTTTTTACATAAAAAATCAATTTTAAATAAAAAAATCAAAACAAAAGGCAATATTTTAATTCAATAAGGCTAAAATAAGTAACTTGTGCTATAGCATTTAAAATATATGTTTTTAAATGAATAGAACTTTTATTTCTAATGCAACGTACCACCAACCGTGTATATTTATAATTTTTATTTAATTAAAATATCTTCAAAATTATAAACTAACGCAAGGCCCGTCTCGTATTTAGCACTATTATCCCAAAGTTTCACGATGAAGTGCCAGTCGCACAATTTTTGTTTTTCCTGACTTCAGCAAGATACCTACTTATATTTATTTTATAAATACTTACTAAATACTCAGTTAGCCATTTTGAAACTTGGTAAAATGTCAGCGAATGTGGCGCCATTATATTGGTCTTTCTGTGTAAAAAAATCTTACACAGAAACATTTTAAAACCCGAGAGTCCTGGAAAGGTATTTTTTCATATCCATCAAAAAGGTTTTAAGTTGTCATAGGGTTACATACAAGACTAATTTAGAACTTAAAAGCTGCCTTGCAAGGTTATATTCACGTTAAATTAAGGTTGTGAAGGTTATATTTGGGTACTGTGTAAGTAGTTCGAAAGGTTCTGGATTTGAGCTATAGGTTTTGCTATAGCTCTCAGAAATGTTCTAAAACGTGGGCCCTTTTTGCACTCAGGAGGTTAAGGCGACATTACCTGCCCGCGACCTTGAGCGCGCGTTTAACTCATCGCCTAAACAAATAAGGTTGAAAATGGCGATGCGTTTGATTCTCGTGACTGCCAAAATGAACGATAGTTCGCAGATTTAATTTATTAAAAAAAAAATACGCTGTAATGTTAAAATATTTTTACATATGTCTTTAGTTGGTTAAATTTCCTTTCTGATAGTAAAAAAAAATATAACAGTTGTCACTCAAAATATTGAGCATTTCGAGACGAAAAAGTTTTTTCGTGTGATTTTTTTGTGATTTTGTGATTTTTTTTTCGAGGTTCTTGATTACTTTTAGAAAATATTTTTGCATAAGTCTTTTACCTATACATTTGACTATACACTGTATTTTTTTTGGAATTGTAATAAGTAGCAATACGGCTAACTCTGCGACGAAAAACAGGTCGTTTTTACGGTGCCCCTTTGACTGCGCCTTAATATAAGGTTAATATAACGTTATTGAGCCTGTTAAGACTTACGAGCAGATTTCCTTATGAAGGTTCTAGAACCTTTTCAAAACCTTTCTAAAACCAAAAATGTTACTTGGGATATTACCGATTGTCGAAAACTTCCAAATATATGGGCATTGAGATATCACGGTGTCTTTAAACTACACGACATTGATTGACAGTCGTTATCGCTAAAATAAAGTCATTTTGCAAAAAACAACCTGTGTTTCTGAACCGAGTTGGATGTAATTAAATCGTTCTCCGGAATGCATTTATCTTTTTTCTATAAAGTTTCTGCATTTCTTTCATCTACGAATGTATTTTTTTGCAGAAACGAATTTGTATAAAATACTCAAAAGCTTTTATTATATTCACCCACGATAGGAAGAATTGCTTCAACATTTAGTTATTCTTGTGTCCTAATCACAAAGTGTGTACAAGTGTATCCGTAACTACATAATTTCTCATCTCTTCTTCATTGTCGTCGGCACTTTTTTCTAATCATATCACTTATCGACTGGCCATCCATCGATTCTTTTATCATCCCCTTTTCTAACAGCCATTCACATTTATACTCATAAATTACCTCACGGGCTTTTCCCAACCATTTTATGACATATTTTACTAAAATCTTAAACGGACGGCAAAAGTAAAAAGTACAGAAATCAGTAGTAGCACAATTTTATGAAGTCACAAGTTGTGTAACTGTGTCATCTCTCAGTAATAGCAGCACGGTTCAATATATAGAACAGCCGGTTTATAATAAAACGTTACGCTGTTCAAACAGTTAACGTGGTAGCTATAAATTCCGGTGGAGCACTAAATATTCAGTCTTACTCTCTCGACTGATGTATTTTAACCTAAGTAGTTACAGACCCTATTTCTTGTCTTGTGTGCAGCAATTTCTCTCTTTAATTTTTTCTGTCCAATATCATCATTGCCATCTATATTCAACCGAGAATTGACCAAGTTCTTTATTTCTATACAACTCGACATCTCTTCTGTCCGAGCATGGAGTGACCCGTCGACTCGAGTTTTAAGAGAAAGACATAGAAAGTGTTTCCATCGCAACAAAAGATGGAATTCTCCATGTCAATAATCCATTTTTCATTTCAAAGAAAGAAAGATAAAAGGTATTTTCCGAACGTATGAAGCAATGGGCATTTTTATTTATATTTAGCATGCAGAATTTCTATCCAAATTCTTCCTTTTGAGATGGGAAGTGTGATACGTAATTGGGTCGCAGCATTTTTTTATCCTTTTTAAATCACCCGCAGCGCTAATTGTGTTTTAGCACTTAGATGTAATCTCTTTTAGTATTTATTCTATCCGTGCTTTAATTCTTGTTTGCTTTTACTTCTTTGAACTTCGTGAGAACACGAGCTGAGCGTTTTGTTTGCACTTAGATTTTGACTCTTCTAATTATAATTATTAAGAGCTAGAAGCTACGAGCTCGTGCCTAAATAATAACAGCCGGACGGGGTCGATCTTCAGGTTAAGTCGCGCTTACAGTACCCGGCGATAAATATTGCACATCGACCTTTGGAGAAACTATATACAAAATGACTGTTCGAGACATCTCTTTTCCACTGTGCTTATATAACTGCCGCAAGCTAGGTCGGCTCAGAAATGTTTCACGGCAAGCTAAATGACCTGAAAATTTGTCTCACTTATAGAGGTATTCCACTTACCCAGTGTCTCAGATATCCAAGTCTGTCTCATGGGACCTCAGCATGAGTTCCAGCTATGGAGGTTTCTCACTTATCCAGGTGCCACTTAACCAAGTTTCACTGTAGATAGTAATGACCCGAAAATTGGACAACCAGTCTCACCAAATGGTATCGTATTAGCCAGTACTAACTGGTTTGTGGAGGTCAGAGAGGCAGTCTGTCCATGTTAAATGTATCAGCTTCATACGGTTAGACTGGAAGCCCAACGTAGTTGTCAAAAGGCTAGGCTTACTGTGGAAATGTATACGTTATGTAAATTGTAAGTTCATGATTACCTAACAACTGGGTCTCATACTGTCATACGGTATATTGTTCATTGTTTCATTTCTTGTAGATTGTGGCTGCATGCGACTGTTTGCTTGTGCATTGATGGTTTCCCTTTTAAGCAGTAGTCAGCCACTTAGCGATTTATTTTTTGTTGCTAGCTTTGTAATTCCTAGATTAAAGTCTAACGAGGACTAGATAGGAGTCAATTGCTTGTATAACGTTATTAATTCAAGGCTTATATCGATACTCACTCTACACGGACTATTGATGTTAAAACTGTACGTAGAATAAAATAACCAATGCACAACGAATGAAAACATTCGATTTATTTGAGTGCAGTGTGCCTAATCCCCGTAAAGCCGTTAGCATTTGATATGAGTGGTCCTGACTGCTGCATTGTCAGTTGCAAAATAAAAGAGGCACACTCCAACCGAAATGTGAAATAAATCCTTCAGTTTATACAAGCCTTTGATTCCAAACTTTTATTTCTTCGAAGCATGTCTATTTAGACTTTTAGAGCTTTTCATGTTCGCTGGCGAAATCTATCAGCGCGGAAGGGTACAATCCTTAACAGAGTGGAAATGCTACAGCATGCTCTATTTTTCGCTCTCGGAAATTACCGATAGACTTTTTGTAGGACTTTTTATAGGAGAATTAAAAAAATGCCCTTCCGTGCTGATATGTGTCGCAAACCCTCCCTATACGTAACATCTCTTCAGCACCCATTTAGGAAAAAAAGGCGAGATGATGTGTAGGCGAGAGGTGTGACCGCGCATACTTATTAGCGAATGCATGCTGCGAATCGATATTCGTTTTTCGTCATTTTATTTTCTGCCCCCTGAAGTCTATCACGTATCAGTGTAAGCGGCACGATTCCTACCGTGTGCCTATGCATGTATATGTACGCTTTTGTTGTTTAGACTTAATTTTTCAAGATCAAGATCCTAAAACAAATCAGATATAGGAGGCTAATTGGTGACGAAAAGCTGGTTAACAAGCTACATAGCCTGGCCCACCGTCGCAAAGTCGCATGTCTGTCGGTCTTCTACAGGCTGTACTTCGGGGAGTGTGCGCAAGAGCTCCACGAGCTAATCCCACCATCTCCCTTCTTCCATCGGGAGACTAGACGTACTGCAGGGTACCACCGATACCTAGTCGACATTCCACACATTCGAACGAAGCGCTTTGCTGGGTCCTTTATTATGCGCACAGCCAAGGAGTGGAATTCCCTGCCTGCGTCGGTTTTTCCGAGTTCATATAACCCTAATCTGTTTAAGTCGCGAGTAAACAGGCTTCTACTGGGTAAGCTCGTTCCATCGTCGACATCATCTATGCCCTTAGGGCAAGATTGAAGTCAAGAGCAAGCCCATTTATAATAAAAAAAAAAAAAAAAAGATATTAAGATGTAATTTTCACGACATCGTTATGTATGTCTCTGGCTAGTTAGTGTTTCCATTTTTAGATTAAAATCAACGTACATAATTGCAGCTTGAAAGGAAATTACGAAACAATGATGTGCCCGCATTCGTACGAGACAGTACGAGTCATTATAAAATGACAGCAAATTGTTATCAAACTGTATCGTCACTAACCGACCTACTACCTGATTTTGGGAGAACCACAAACAATCATGAAATTCAATCGCATAATTGCGATTAACAATTATTAAATTATATTATTATAAAGTACCAAACTGCGCAGCAATATTTGGTATTGCAATTAAACTCTTCATTTTAACCGCACTCTGCTGTTCTCCAGCGGTAAGCTCCAATTGAGAAGATTTAGAGGAGAATAAATTAGAGGCGCGCTTGCTGTCAATTTCGCACCCGTGAGCCTGATACGTTTCAGACTAAGGTTGGCTTCCAGATAAAGCGTTCTCATGTGCTATCACTCAAATACTCCTCCTCATCTTCTGTTGTGTACCAACACAGCATCCATTAGGTGTCGATTCCGTAGCTAGGCTGAGAAAATAAAACAGTCGTCTCTCACCGAAATGTGAAAAATATGAATTTATTTACAACTAAAAAGCCATTAAACCAACGTAGCAGTCTAAATGTATCAATAAATGTAAATGCATCAGGATTAACTCAAATACTTTTTGCTGAATGAAAATAAAATCCGCCTCTGTAATTCGTCAGTAGGATTGGACGGTAAAATGTGATCATCGACACACCGCGCGGTGTACTTTCAAAATTAATAAAATTTGAAAGAGCACCACAATCACACTGCCAATGTGTGATTGGACTATATACCCAATGAAAAGTGGGACAACGATATATTTTTTCGAGTTTATAGGTTTAGTGAGTTCAATTGACGAGTCAGTTTTACTCCTCATCTTCTGCTTAGCCTTTTCCGTCCGCTTCGCTGGAATTCTTCTTTTAAGTCAACCTTTCAAAAAGTTCTTTGTTATCTTGATTACGTAAAAGTTTCAATAACAATCTAACTAAAAATGTTTGGCTTCGTGGAGCCTTTCTTACACACATACGTAACAAGATCAATGAAGTATAGTTCATCATCAGCCTATAATGTTCCCACTGCAGGGATTCCGGCCGGGAGCAGAGGAGCGGGATGGGCTATAATCCACCAAGCGGGCCCAGTGCGGGTTGGCAGATGTCACATGTCTGCGAATTTTTTGGTTCTAAGACAGCCTGTTTTCCTTCGCCGTTTTGAGAGCAGTCGTGATGAAAATAATTACACAAAGTAATGCGCCTGCCTGGGTTCGTACCCAAGACTTACTGTTCGTAAGTTGGGGCCGCCACCACTGGGCCACCGCTGCTCAACAAGTATAGTTAATTAAAGTTTATTATTTTCTTTATAATAACTTTTTAAAGTTTTTAATTAGCCTGACCCGAATCAATGTATAATCTCATTTCTGAGACTGATCTATCGTTATCCAGCAACGGAAGTTAATTTGCCCCGAGTCTTGAAAATGTGTTTGAATTTTCTCAATTTTACCTATATTCAATAAACAACTTACGAGCGGTAATATGTCTCATCAAACAAATTCAATTAGCGATATTACCAGGATAAATAATACTTTCTCAATGAAATCTTACGCGCAGTCAATGTTGTAAAGAACGTTGGGATGCAGCTTCATTTGAAGTAGAAACTCCTAATTGGAGACTTAATTTTTTTTTTTCATTAACGTTTTTTCTAATAGTCATGTTGATGAGACTGTTGAAGGATAATAATTTCTTTGAGACCGTATTTCATTTCCTACGATGAAATAAATTATATTTCTATATTCCATTGACAGGGTGTCTAAGCTTAGCTCGTTCAATGGACGAAGTTCACAACTTATATACCATTAGGCTTATTAATAGTGAGTAGTTTTAGTGCTTCACACACGAAAATGAACTTTACAATTTCGGTAACTTTGCGTAGTAACTGATACAAAGTGTTGAATAGAGTTGCGAGAGAGTTGAGGTGCTTGTTAATATTGTACAAGCAAATGTGAAATGCGATGCGAGCATCGACCGACTTTGTTAAAGATGCGCCGGTGAATGTAATGACTAATTAGCGGCAACACGTACCATAACGAACTAACTAGTATACAGAGCATAACTGGACAAAGTTCGCTACAAATTGCTCTCGGTTTCACTCTGAGCCTCCTTCACACCTGCAAGCTGAACTTCAACCTCTGATACTATTCTCATGCTGGTTAGAAAGTTCTACAAATATCTTGAACCTTCTTCTGAGCTCAATAGTGGATTATGCTGAAATTTTTAATACTGCTTCTTAGCGGAAAATTATAGACTCCAGAGTAATCTAGAATGTTCTCGTAAAGCAGCTAACGTGATGGTATGAATTCCACCTAACCAGGATTTTGAGCACTAATCCACCTTATACGAATGCTGTTGTCAGATCAATAAGTTTTGTCTTTGCGCCTTAAATGAAGTTGTCCTTTTTAGAAGATTGTACTAGAAATGTCTAGTTGGAATCATCGCTGACAGTAATAAATTAGCGGCGGTCTTCAAGTTCTTATACCACTCTGCAGATCATCTTCCTCGAATCTCTTTACCCAACGACGCACAGTATTTTTTTCTCAAACAAAATTACGCAATCTGTAAGTAGTTGCAAATCTACTGATTTAATTTCAAGTAAATCCTATACCACAACCTAAGTTATTTTTATTTAATTATCAGATGGATAATAGTATCCATCTCATAATTAAATTAAAATAACTTTTACGCATAACACAGTTTCACTAGTCAAGACCATAAAAGCATAAGCTTAAGCATTAAGTCCATTTCGAAAATGTTTCCCCGGCTTCGATAGTTTTAATAAAATAACAGAAACGCTTGTAACTGAGTTCACTGTTCACTAACCAAGAATCAACAGAATGAATCTGATGAATTGGACGCTATTGGTTTAGTCTTTCAAATTCATTTTGTTTCTAATCTCCCTGCACTAGTCAATATTGATGTATTTAGCTATTTATCTTTCCATTTTAAAGTTACCTGCGTAACATTTAACTGCGGTCTGTTTAGATAGCACTGCAGGTCAACAGTGGTTTTGGTACAGCGATGCTGTATTTTTATTGGCTTAGGACCGTATTCTCATAATTACATTCATACCAAAAATTTCGACTTCCTACGTGTAGTTTTCTAGATTTGACTTGTACAGTGAAAACCAAATTTACAAAGAAAAAGAGCCTTGTTTTAATTATCATGTACGTAAAAACTTTATTTTTCGCGACTTTCGTGATAAGACAGTCACGTTGCATACGCCGGCAGTCTATTCAGCCCTCACATGGTCGACCTTGGTACCGCTCCTCGACCATTTTTAGGTCCTGGTGGATCCGCTCCCCTTGTTCTTCGCTATAAGGTTCAAGATTCTCTGGAAATTGATCAAGATGGCTGTGGAGGTATTTGTTTATTTCGAGGATACGGCCTTGCACATCCGAACAAACAATTATATCATTTTCCGAATGAAATAAAAGCAGTAGGTCTGACTCTCGCACTCTTGGTCTTGGTCTCTCTCACTTTAGTACATGTTTCCTACGAGTTTTTTTCTTTTCATCTCGAAGCCATTTCTTCGGCAGTCTCTTCAGGTAGTTCAAGACTCCTCCTAATCAAATCATTCAATTCTTCTTGGATAAAAGGTTTTGGTTCTGTAGATGCTATATCTTCGAAATCACTGTCGCTACTCACTTGATTTAAGATTTCATCAAGTGATGGTTTACAGATCGGATAAATTTTGGAACAGGTACCCACTTCCTCTGAATGTTGCAACGGTCTTCCAGCCGATTTTATGGCTGGATAAATCATTTTTTTAACGTTACCGCCACGCAAATCAACAAAACAAAAACAGTCATCGAAGTAATCTTTTTGTTCCATCCATTACATAGGCACTCCGAATTCCATACGGCTTCTTTGACCACTGACCTATCGTCTCAAGTGTTCACAGCACATTTTACAATCAATTTGAGGTATCCACGGCTTGTATTCATTGACAAATCTTGACTTAATGTAAGAAAACTGTGATCTTTTTGTAAAATCTCCTATTGGTTTTTTATACTTTTTTACTGTGTAAGTATTCACCAGCACCACAAATGTAACAAAACACATTTGGCACATTAAGACAGCTTCCTCGCGATGAAGACATGATATTTAAATTAATTTATACAAAGAAATGTACCGACAAGTCAGGAAACCAAGCGCATGAAAGTACTGATTACAGCCAATATTCAAAACTGAGGGTAAATCGAAAACTACACGTAGGAAAGTAAAATAATAAATAGTTTTAATGTTACTATTGTTACTAATGGCCACATTAGTCTAGGCAACAAGTGCCTTTTTGATGAACTTTTTTCAGCAGTCTCCGAAAATTATGATTGAGGTGTCATTCGATTCGGAATGGCATCCCGATGATTTTTGAAAAAATTGAAGTTCCGCTTGCAAAAATTGCAAAAGTTATTAACAATTAACTAAAGAATTTAAAATGGTTTTAGTTTTTTGCAAATATCTCAAAACCTAATAAAAATTTTTCAAATTTGAAATAAGATTCAAAAAGGGGAGGAAATTTCCTAAAGAATGTTCTAACTTTCGGAATTGTAGGACCAATATTAATAACTTTCCGATCGGGTTGAAAATACGCCCGAAAACTGGTACTCCGTCTTGCGCAAGCTACGCTCCATTCGGACCTTTAATGAATAAATGTTATTTAAACTTATTAAATATGAAAATTAAAAATTGAAAAAATTCAGGCGCCTGCAGGATAGATCAATACACAATAATCTGTGATCTAAAAATTTTTATCGCGAATTTTCAATAAGTTATCCATTAATAATTAACAATTTTTTTGTAGCACGAACACTGACATTGCAAGTGCGATAATTATAACACTATTCATCTGAGATTTTTTTCCTTTCGTGGAGCTATTTTTCAAAGGTCTTAGAATAGGCTCTCGTTGGAAAAATTAAAAAAATGTTAATTTTCGTTTTTTTATTGACAATTTACTGAAATGAAAAATTTCAAACCTTCATTAGACATTAAAAAATTCTTTTTTTTATTATACTATTATTGAACCGTTTTTGTATGATCAGAAGCTACTTAAAAATGATTTTTTATATTTTTTATATCCTGTTTTTTTAAATATTTTTATAAACAAATGCGTTGTTTATGAGTTAATTTAATGTTTTTTTTTAATATCGTAATCTTTGATAATAATCATGTTTTTTTTTTTAAAAACCGTTTCTTAAAAAAAATGTTTTATTGCTTAAAAACGCATTTGTTGATTAACAATTATTTTCTCCCACTTCTAATTAATATTAAGGTATCATTTTTTTTAAATCACCATTATTTGTTTTTTCTTTTCGATATATAAAAAAAAAATATTGTTTTATTAAAACTTTCATTGTTTATGTAATAAACAATTTGTTAAAAACAAATAAATTTTTACTTTATATTTTTTTTCTTGTTTTACTTATTGTCACAAAAACAGAATGATTCTTTTTTTTTCATTTAATTTTTTTTACAGTTTTTTTTTTAATTTGAAAAAAACAAAATCATATCTGTTTTTGTGACAATATTTACTTACTGTCACAAAAACAGATATGATTTTGTTTTTTTTTCATTTAATTTTTTTTTCAACTTTTTTCTTAATTTGAAAAAAAAAATCATATCTGTTTTTGTGACAATAAGTAAAACAAGAAAAAAAATATAAAGTAAAAATTTATTTGTTTTTAACAAATTGTTTATTACATAAACAATGAAAGTTTTACTAAAACAATTTTTTTTTTTTATATAACGAAAAGAAAAAACAAATAATGGTGATTTTAAAAAAATTATACCTTAATATTAATTAGAAGTGGGAGAAAATAATTGTTAATCAACAAATGCGTTTTTAAGCAATAAAACATTTTTTTTAAGAAACGGTTTTTTTTTTAAAAATCATGATTATTATCAAAAATTACGATATTAAAAAAAAACATTAAATTATCTCATAAACAACGCATTTGTTTATAAAAATATTTTAAAAAACAGGATATAAAAAATATAAAAAATCATTTTTAAGTAGCTTCTGATCATACAAAAACGGTTCAATAATAATATAATAAAAAAAAAGATTTTTTTAATGTCTAATGAAGGTTTGAAATTTTTCATTTCAGTAAATTGTTAATAAAAAAACGAAAATTAACATTTTTTTAATTTTTCCAACGAGAGCCTATTCTAAGACCTTTGAAAAATAGCTCCACGAAAGGAAAAAAAATCTCAGATGAATAGTGTTATAATTATCGCACTTGCAATGTCAGTGTTCGTGCTACAAAAAAATTGTTAATTAATTAATGGATAACTTATTGAAAATTCGCGATAAAAATTTTTAGATCACAGATTATTGTGTATTGATCTATCCTGCAGGCGCCTGAATTTTTTAAATTTTTAATTTTCATATTTAATAAGTTTAAATAACATTTATTCATTAAAGGTCCGAATGGAGCGTAGCTTGCGCAAGACGGAGTACCAGTTTTCGGGCGTATTTTCAACCCGATCGGAAAGTTATTAATATTGGTCCTACAATTCCGAAAGTTAGAATATTCTATAAAAAATTTCCTCCCCTTTTTAAATCTTATTTCAAATTTGAAAAATTTTAATTAGGTTTTGAGATATTTGCAAAAAACTAAAACCATTTTAATTTTTTTAGTTAATTGTTAATAACTTTTGCAATTTTTGCAAGCGGAACTTCAATTTTTTCAAAAATCATCGGGATGCCATTCCGAATCGAATGACACCTCAATCATAATTTTCGGAGACTGCTGAAAAAAGTTGATCAAAAAAGCACTTGTTGACTAGACTACATAATCAAAAACCATTAACGGTATCTCTGCACCAAAAAATTTCTTTGATTTTATTGACCAGTGTAGTAGGTGTGTACATTTAGGTACGTAGGTATGCATGGACGTTGGACGTCTGTAAGTAACAACAAAAAGGCAATGTTCAATGATCGGTCGCTAGGTTATCAATTTGAACTTGCTGATAAGACGATCTTGAGTAAATCTACGTGACCCCGTCTGAGACTGACAATGTATACAAACCGCATGCTGCATGCCTTGAAGTTATTGACAGTATCACTTTAGTGCACTGAAGGTTGGAAAAATAAATAGGTAGGTACTTACGTACATATTTGGGTTGATAAGGACTTAAACTCATCTTACTCATATTATAAACTAGTGACCCGCCCCGGCTTCGCACGGGAGGAAAAAAGATATTAAAACCTTCCTCTTGAATCACTCTATCTATTAAAAAAAACTGCATCAAAATTCGTTGCGTAGTTTTAAAGATTTAAGCATACAAAGGGACATAGGGACAGAGAAAGTGACTGTTTTATACTATGTAGTGCCGAAAAGCCAAATGATTTTCGGCGAAATGAAGATTCTGCCATCCACTGCTATGCAAAATAAAATTCGGATATTTTTACTATTGAACACGATCTTTTTTGTATCGAAACTTTTTTAAGAACATAGCAACTCAACCAATAAAAAAAAAGAATCCCTATAACTCACTAGTGAATAATAGCAATACAAAAGTCACAGTTTGATTATAGGTGTCATTATGTGCCTAATTGCGGTGAAATTATAGCCACTTTATGAGCAAGTGTGTTGAAAAATAATTTTTCTTCCAACTATGCTTTAATTTCATCACAATCACACTAAAAACTCAGTACAAAGCGAGTCTTTAATGCTCTAGAGCAATAAAAATGTATGAAATTTCATTATTGCACAGTTTATTTTTTTTAATCGCACCGGTGCCAATCTCAATGGATTAGCTCTATTCAGCCAGCCGATATCAATACTTTTTTTTTTACGTACGTATTATTCGTTTCTATCCTACTACTTGTTCCAAATTTAAAAAAAATGATTGCTGCTAACTACTATAAAATGAAAGAAATTTAAAAAAGTGATTTGGCGGGAACTTTTGGGGAACTTTGTTAATTTTGCTTGACAATATTTTTGGAAACGATAAAGTGTGATACTATCTGATTTTGAGTGCTTCGGCTTCGAATTAAAATGGAATCATTTAGCGACACATTAACTCCGGAAAACATTCTAAATGAAGCCGACAGTGTTATAGAAAATCTTTTAACTGTTTGATACGAGTTTCTTTTATCTACTATTCCTTTATGTAATAGTTGAAAGAATAGTAGTTTATGCTACTGTGCATAATGAAGGGCATTACAACACAAGTGTGGGTTTAAGAAACGAGCCGAAGGCGAGTTTCTTAATAGCATCACACGAGTGTTGTAATGCCTAATTATGTATAGTTGCATACACTAATTTATCTACCCGAATATCATAAGGGCTCTATGATGGGTTCAGGAACCATAGGGAAATGACCAGCATTGTTACCAGTGTAATGCAATAAAAAATAAACAGGTTATTAGTTGCATTCGTCGCTGCATTTACGATATCTGGCGGAGTGTTCATGTTAATTTCTGAGTCACTATCACTCATTTTCGACAGAAATAAACAATTAACAGAAAATTTGTCTACGTAATGAAAGGGAATAAAAAGCTAACGAACAAATGACAGCTCGAAATGGCGGCGTTTCGGATATCTGTATTTTTTTTTAAATCATAGGCAAACGAACAAAGTCACTATTCTTGTGTCACTCGAGATCAAAATGTCGTGCGATTTATAATTAAAATCATACTGAATTGGGGTTTCGTATCTATAGGTGTTTTAATGTACAGATACGTGCGCGCGGAACTAGTTGGCCGCGCCTTAGGCATGTTTTTGTTTTTTATTTGTATTCTTTCAATAAATTTAACAAATTATTGTTCACGATATCTCGAGATTGGTCATCACTGTCTAATTTATTATAGTCTCCTGTGCATTGCGAGCTGTAGGCAACCCGCCCCCTCACCCCTGTCGCCACCTAAGGCGCGGCCAACTAGTTCCGCGCGCACTATAGAATAGCACACTCACTTGAATTTGACACCTGTTCCAAATTTAAAACTCATAACCTACTGTTTTCAGTAGGTTATGAGCTCATTACAGTTCTGTTAATTTCTGCTGGTTGGTAATGCTGGTCATTGCCTATGGTTTTTGAACGCATTAGAGAGGGTTTATGATATTTGGGTAGATAAAAGTAGATTATGCACCTCGCCTTAAGTAATTTATATTGCCCTCGTGCCTGTTAGATTAGAGCCCTCGCTGACGCTCAGGCTCTAAATCAGGCACTCGGTGCAATAATAAATTACTTTGTGCTCGATGCAATAATCTACTATTATACTGATTAAAGTTTTAACTGTGACATCAATAATGTAATCTGATTATAACTTTAAAATTCGGAGAAGCTTTATATGGGTACGTAGGCACGGCACTAATATAGCAATAATCAAAACAGCGACCCCTTACCTACGACAGGTAATGGGGGGTAAGGGGACCCCAATTACCCGTTGTGGCTCGTCCCGGCTCGTGTTCGGGTGCATCAGTATTTATTTATTAAAACTTTATGCACAACAAAACGTACAAGCCGGACTTAATGCCTTGGGCATTTTCTACCAGTCTACCTACACCTACCTACAGTATTCCATTGACGTTGTACTGTATGATAACAGGTTATGATTCTATGCTTTGATTTCTGGTGCGATCAATATTGGACGCTACTAATTTAGTCTTACCTCAGATCATTAATGTAGTTTTTTGAACTTTCCATCGGTCAGTTCTGTAGCTGACGTTGGCAACTTATTATACTGGTTATGAAAAAAAAAAATATTTTAGTAATTTTTGATTTAGTTACTTATCACCAAACTGTAATCTATGTAATTGTGTACTTTGGAGGACCTATAGCAAAACAAACCAGACTTAAAATGGTAACTTAAACGCGAAATAGTAAAAAGAGTAGTCCGGTAGTTGACACATAACAAAATCTACGTCACTTTGGAATGTAATACCGCAATTTCGTGTTTACTGCGTGTATTTATATCACGGAATCACGGAAGTCGCTTCTAATTTTCAGAAGCCCTCTGTTTTTACCCGACTGCGCAAAGCAAAGAAGGGTTATGTGTTTATCAGTCTATGTATGTATGTATGTATGTATGTTTGTTCCTATGTGGCACTGTAGAGGCCAAACGCCTTGGCCGATTTTGATGATCCGTACGTCAATCGATTCGTCTTGACCTCGCGAGTGTCACTAAAAACATTACAATAAACAATACTCACTAAAGTAACAACTAGTCGCCATATTGTCTAAATGAAAAAAAAAAATTTGACGCACCACATCAAGTGGGGTATCGTTGAATAGGTATTTGAAAATGAATATTAGGTTTCCTTTATCATTTTTCATTTTATAAAACCGTTTAGGATATATAACGATTTAAAGTTATTAGAACAAACAATATCGCATTTCTTACTTATAACCGGATTTTTTTACGTGTACGGAATGAATATAAAATCGAATCGAAATCTACCGTCTTATAATAGTAATAACGAAGTTAATGAAAACTGACTAAAAAGTGTTAAATAAAAAAATGTAGTTAAAAAACTAAAAAACCCGACTGAAAAAACGGAAAAGCAAAAAACAAGCACATTTTAAATTAAACAAAACTTGGAAGCAGGCGGGGTTCATTTGAATATTAAATTATGAAATGAAAATAGAATGGACCCCGCCTGCTTACAAGTTTTGTTTAATTTAAAATGTGCTTGTTTTTTGCTTTTCCGTTTTTTCAGTCGGGTTTTTTAGTTTTTTAACTACATTTTTTTTGCGGACATGTAAAATACATTCACAATACAGTGAAGGTAGTTAGATTTTTCTCTGAGGGACTTGTGAGAGCCCATTTTATGGATCGCGTTTTAACTTGTAATATTTGTATGTATTTTCTACTATACAGTAATATGTATGTAGTTATGTACTAATTCCTCTAATGCTACTAACTAGATAATATTCTCGCTCATTTCATATCTTCAATATTACACAATATAATATTATCAAGTGTTTATCTACATATATCTACATAATTTACCTACGTTGCCTGTCAGATACCTAATTGCTACTGACACTTGTGGATGACTACTTCGCACGAAACGATATAGCTAACCTCAAAAATACGGTACAGACCAAAAATGTGGGAATCAGCCCTTTTATTAATATATATTTTTGTATAATATTATGTTGTGTTTATTGTGTACCTTGTTTTTGTTTTTTACTACGATGTAGATTTATGATGATTATTGATGATTGATTTTTGATTTTTTGATGATTTATGATGTGGCATTAAGTACAAACCTCAGTGGTTTAGTAATGCTATTCTGCTAAAACAAATGTTTTTTTTTTTGTAAATGGTAAATAAATGAAAAAAAAAAATATATATTTGTATATTTCTTGCTTGACCGTGGGAGTTTTAAGCCGTGTCACAAGCGTCCAAGACACCTTTTTGAATTTTTATTTTTTATGAAGCAGTTCTTTCATGAGGTAGGGAAAAGGATCTGTCATTAGTGTCATTGCCTTCCAGTCGTTGAAACGCTAGGTTCGTTTTTCCATCGATTGGCACGCCATACAAAATTTAACTTTAATCCCCACCCACTCTTAAACACACTATCACAAAAAAACATCCTTGTGTTCATAGCTTTTCACAACTAATCACTCCTGTATTGTCAATTCCGGCCTGTGCCCGTTAAATTTCTATTACTGGTTAGCGTATGAAATTAATCCATTAAGTTTATAACCGATATTTTTCACTAGTAGATTAACTCTGCGTTTATCCGTGATCATGGGCGCTTGCACCAGCGCCGAAATATTAGGAAATAAGGAACTCAATGTTAACAATGAACGTTGTGTTAATTATTTATTTTATGGACGGATATTAAATTTAAAAAAAAAACTTTTTCTTGTCCTCTAAGTCTATTTTTTTAAAGCTGCGATGCAAGACGAGTAAAAATATTACATTACATTTTTATATTTACTTTGTAGGTTAGCGTACAAGCGATTGAGGAAAACTCGTTAGTAAACCAAGATAAAATAAAATGATCTAAAAACAACAACATGCAGCGAGCAATTATATCGTCGTTGGTTCATTCTTTAGTAGGAATTACGAATAATAACACATGTTACATTTCATTACCACTGTTATAAAGAAATACAGAATTTTACGCTGCCAGCCATATATTTTTTTATTTGTGTTATTGTCTCCTAAGTTGATTCCATACAACCCACAAAGGTTCATTAAACTCATTTTAAAACAAGAACACCTCGTAGGAACATGTCCATCTCGGAATGAAAGTCATCTCCATCTGGAAATATAATGATTTATGTTTTTATTTGAACATTCTTTTTATTCACCATTATATCGAAGTTTTCCTAGAACAAACATTTAAATGTAGTCGAATTGAAAAGTTTCTGCATACTGACAAATTCGTTAAAACATGCAGTACCTACTATGAAAATGAAAAAAAGTATTCGTTTTCGGTGAACTGTCAAAGGCAGAATAAGAATGTTACTGGACGATCCGGATTCTTATTTTATTGCTTCCTTTTTTCAAAGTTCGTGTATCTACACACAAGGCTAGGCTGCGCTCGGCAAACAGTTTTCCGCCTGTAAATTCACATAAATGTTCTGAAGCTAAAATAAACAATTTGATTGGGTGTGGAACTGTGGACTTTGTGAGCTTTCGCTTTACATGCTCTTTACATCGAAATGTTTTTTTTTTTTTTTTACCTTTGTTCAATTCTCAAAATGAATATTCGAAACATGTTGGACATTCTCAATGTTGGCGTTGCAGGCTGCTTTTTTTTTACAAAAGTCTTTGCGATGTGGAACAAACGCTCAGTAGTTTTTGTTGGGGCAAAACTAGTTAGCTGGCAGCGAAAACTATAGAAAATCATTGATGAAAAAATAAGGAAAAGTATAAAAAAGAACTCTTTTGAATAGGAGTATGACTAAACTTATTTCAAAGGCAATCATCGACACCACCAAGAAGATATTTTTTTTTTCAATAAAAAATAAACTCAGAAGCTGGCCGTCAGCTCACCAGCTCGTCGGGCACAGTGTATACACAGCACTGAACACAGTTGGTTTAAAGGTATGTATACACGAGGAGCCTTTGTCCGTAGACGAAAGTTCCCCGAAATATCACTGGCGAAATGTTTGTGCACAGTTAGGAAGCAACTTTTAAATGTGATTTTCTGCTTCTGCGTGGATTTACGTTTTCACAGAACATTTTGAAAGCTATAGTTTTACGAAATCGGTCTTATCTCAAAGTAGGAACCGTTAATTCCGTGAATTGATTTATCGATGATTTTACTTATTAATTATCTTGTAAAATGATCGAAATGTATTCTGTTCCAAGTGTTTTAGGGAGCTATTACATTTGCAGCCCACTTCAGTGTCGCCCTAAGCCGAGGTCCGTAAGTCCGTACCCCACAGGGGGTGCCCTTAGTGCGCTTTCACTTAGTCTTAAAGTTTTTACGCCCAGAAAAATCCAGCCGCATCGGTCGAGACGTCATGCAGACAAAAAACAAAGAGTGTGTGTTTATAACACCATTAAAACATTTTTCTTTTTCTATTAACAGTCCAAAGGATTTTTAAGTAAATTCGAGATACATAGCTAACATATTTGAAAAATTCGTCAGTCAGTTTACGCTCGTGCTAAATAAATAAATAGGATAAAATACTAGAATTGCTTTGGAATTATACGCCGGTCCCACCACTGGATGGTATACTGAGTACCAAGTTTTGTTTACAAAATCAAATATCTTCAAGTTTTATTAACATTCCAAAATGTAAGGGTTAGACACGGGAAGTATAATATTGGATTCAATTCTTCTATTCGCGCATCTTAATTTCCGGCTAAAGCTTTATTAAATAGATTCAGAGGAAATATTCCCATATGCCAGGGGTTATTGTGAGAACTGCCTGCTCTCGATCGAACATGTGAATTATTAATATACCGTACCTAGGAAAGCATTTAAACAATATTCAAACCAATCCATACCGAATGATGGAATTAATTTAATAGTCAATTTTTTTTTATTTGCAGGCCGCTAATTTGTCCCTTTGATGTAAAATATCTGAACCAATTGCCAGTTTTCAATAACACAATTCGATGGCAGAATTAATGCATATTCATTAAATAATAATTGTTCGTAATTGGATCAGCTCGGAACGGAATCATAAAACGGTTGGGCCAAATATGTACAGTAATCATTTATGTGTTATTTAATAGATAAAACACAAACATACTCATATCAGAAAGATTCTTTTTCAAAATCCTATGGAAATTAGGAAGAAAATAAGTTTTTGGGGCACGAGGTTAAGATGCGACAGATGGTAAGAATATAGTAGGTATATAATGCCGAAATGTATTGTAAATACCATAATCAAATAAACACATTGATTTAATTATTATTTGAAAACACATTTGTATGTTACTATTAGAATAATTATTATTATTGCATAGCACTCAGGCATAGCACAAAAAAGGAAAAACGAATGACGGGACTTGACGGGAGTCGGAGAGACGGGACAAACATCGATTTTTTTTCGTTTTGAAACAGTCGCCCGATACACGATTTTGAACGATGTTATTGTTAAATAAATAAATAACTATTACTAAAACAACAATAATTTCATCAAATGTCCTTTTTTCTTTCATGACAAATGCTAAAACAAAATAGATATCGTTTTTTTAATATTTCTTTAGAACTACTAGTTTTAGAAAGAACTTAAAATGACCTGACAGCTTGTTTACGGAGCTAGTTTTAGAACTACATTCTATTAAAAACTATATGTAAAATTATAATTTTTAGCTGATTCCGGCGGTAAGATAATATGATTTTTAATCAGTAAAAAATCTAGTCTTTTTTATAATATACATATCGTTTCTGTACATACTTTAGCCAAAATATTCCGATCTCCTTTCAACATAACACTTTTATTGAAGCTGTCTGACATTTGATGAGTGAAACGATAATATAATATTTATTTTGTAGTACTAAAAGAGAAGATTATATTTAGCCTAGATTTCCTTTTTATTGGTTTGATTTAGTTGAGCTTATGCCAAATTAAAAACTTGTAGTTTAGTGTAGTTGGAATGACAAAAAGACAAGCAAAATTGTTAAGAAATATAATTACAGAAAACAACACCATCTGTCAGTATATGTAGTGGTATATGTAATCTGAAAATCCATCTCAATCACGTACTATTAAAGTAAAACATTTCTAATAAATATAAATGAAACTGAATTTTAAAACCGAAGGTTCAGTTGCCTTTTTTAACCGACTTCAAAAAAGGAGGTTACTATGTTCGTGTGTATGTATTTTTTTTTATGTATGTTACCTGATTTCTCCCCCGAGTGTGGACCGATTCTCAAAATTCTTTTTTTATTTGAAAGAGTATACTCCTGAGGTGGTCCCATTTTTTTTTGGTGAAGATCTGGTGCTGATCTTCGGAGATATACAATGGAACTCTTCAAAAATAGACGGCAAATCTGTCGTAATTGCTGGAATCGCTTGGATGTTTATTGAATATACCATTATCATGACGTAACATCACGCCTGTATGCTCTGAGGGGGTATGCAGATGTGTACAATACACATTTTTTTTGTTGTTATATGAATTTCATAGACACGTATTACATGTTTCGTGCTTTTTCTGGCGCTATTCAAGTATTCGCATCTAGCAGTCATCACTTGTCTTCATGTTGATGAGCTGATAATGGAAGGTATGTACTACTCCTCAACGGTTAAGAGTTGAAAGCAAAAAGCAAAAATAGGGGAATTTTGAAGGTTATGGGTTAGCTTTCTTAGTTGAATGTTAAATGCATAGTAAATATTTGTATAGGATATAATATAGGTACCTATTACAACTAAAAATGAAAAAATAAAAAAAACTTTTTTGCAAAAAAAACAACCGACTTCAAAAACACCAAAAAGAGAAAAATAAACTTCAGAAGAAAAATCAGCTTCTGAAGTCGGTGGCAAAAAAATAAAATCAAACAAACAAATGTCACCGACTTCAGAAGCTGATTTTTCTTCTGAAGTTTATTTTTCTCTTTTTGGTGTTTTTTTATTTATGGTGTTCTTTCTTTGTACTGTCGCATCGTCACTTAAACCGGAAAACGAGAATCGTAAAATTCTGTATGAATTTTTGTCATATTCGTATTTGATTTGCACAGCGAAAAACTCAGTGTATAACGTTATAAAAATATTATGGTGTTTTTTTAATAACGAAACAATTTGCTTTGCAAATAAATGTGTTCATATTCACTTACCTACTCAGAATTATTTATTGAGTTTCTGCCATTTAAAAATATTTTATACCTGTGTGTTATTTTTCTGCGAAATTAATTTTGACCATCCAATACTCTGAACATGCATCATATTAAGCGTTGTTTTTTCCACATTCAAAAATGTTAGTGGTTTCTTGTTTTTAGTTTTTCTTTTTAAAACCCCACGCTAGGAATTTCTTCTGTATCGTGGGTGCGTTCACAGAAAACAGAAACAACTATCTGTAGGCCATACAAAATTAAATATTTGTGCCAGGTGGGGATCAAACCCGCGACAAGTAGCGCAGCAGTCAAACGCCGCTCCAGCCACTGCGCTAACCTGAGTGGTTGCCAAACATCCAAATCCAATGGTGGAAAAACCACGACGCTCTCACTGATATGAAAGCGCTAGTAGGAGTTATTTAAAAAAGACTATTCAAACACGAACGAATTTCTAATATTCGCAAAATCCGACAGTCCGAATTCAAATGAAATGGAGGGTTTATTTGGTTGTAACTCGTCCACCCTGCTCCCTACTCGGCTCTGTTAGTCGGTACTATCCAGCAAGGTTTTGAACATAGAGATTTTTCAATTTTTTTTTATTATAAATGGGCTTGCTCTTGACCTCAATCTTGCCCTAAGGGCAGAGATGATGTCGACGATGGAGCGAACTTACCAAGAAGAAGAATGTTTACTCGCGACTTAAATCGATTACGGTTATACGAGTAAGAACTCGGAAAAACCGACGCAGGCAGGGAATTCCACTCCTTGGCTGTGCGCATAATAAAGGACTTGGCAAAGCGCTTCGTTCGAATGCGTGGAACCTGCAGTACGTCTAGGTCTCCCGATGGAAGAAGGGAGATGGTGGGATCAGCTCGTGGAGCTCCTGCGCACACTCTCCGAAGTACAGTCTGTAGAAGACCGACAGACATGCGACTTTGCGACGGTTGGCCAGGCTATGTAGCTTGACAACCAGCTTATCGTCACCAATTAGCCTATGCAAAGTTTTACGTGCACTTTAGATAAGTGATTATGAACGAATGACGTCTTTTTGTTACTACTCTTTTCCATTCAAAAATGGAAAGGGGATGCACATGATGTGGCGCAAAATGTACAAAAAAGAAATAAAACAAATAATGTACCTATTAATTACAAATAATTATAATTTAAAAAAATATGTTCAGTCACCAGCACTTTACTTTTTCACGAACTAGTGACTGTATTTTAAAAGACTTTGAAAATAAAAAGAAGTTTTGTTTTGGATTTCACTCGAAAAGTCGCCAGTACCCTCAAATTTACGTTTCGTTTAGATAAACAGTATCTTAAATAACAACGATATTTTATAAATCAAAACTATCCCTCTGAGTCGCTGTTGGCGGGTATAGCTATCCAAAATAATGACATTTCTTATTTATAACATCTAATGGACAGAGAAACTAAATACTACTTATATTGGACGTGTCAATCCAGGGTATTGTTCAGATTAATATATGAATGACATTTCCATTATGGCTGGAAAAGTGGACAATAATTCAATACAAAAACGAAAGTGATAAATTGTATTTATTTATTTCCGTCACACAACAATGTTGCTTACACAAAACGTATAGCCAATTCCCTTTAAATATTTTTATAAGCTCACTTATATAAACAATAACAAAGTACTCGTACGTAAGCGGCTTAAGACGGCTTAATTTGCCTATTTAATCAAAAAATAGGGAAAGGAAAATAATATCCCGCACGTGTATGTACAAAAATAAATATACCTAACTATTGCAAATACAAAATAAAATAAAAAGTTAAGTATTTTGGATAAAGATTAATTTTCTATTAGCAGACGTTGAAAAAAGCTCATAACAACAAGATTTCTTCAGTTTTATTTCACACGAAAGCACCCAGCCATTTAATTATAAAAAAGATCAGAACATGGGAAACATCGATTATACTAATACCGCCTGAAAAGTAGAATATTTGAAACTTACTTATCGTGAAAAATATAATACACATTATTGTTTTGTTTTCTTATTCATAAATCGTACTTTTTATTATTAAATTTCAAAGTGCAGTTATATTAGTTAAGATGATTACGAAAAATTTTGTCCTGCTAACTACCCACCTAAACACATTCGTTAAAACTTAAACCCATTCCGTTTGCAAAGGTGCGCGCCGCGCCGGTTCTCGGAATTCATCCGTTTTGTGTTTTAACTTTGACCTCTAACAAGCGCGTGTTAATTGTGGCATCACAATTAGAGAACGTAGGACTAGGTATTAAGCAGCATGTAATATCACCACCATTAACTTCCGATATGACTGTTATTTTATCTTAGTGGTTAACTTTAGTTTCGTTTAGTCTGTTCAACATTTACAGAAAATACAATATTGTCTCGTCGTTCCCCTGAAATAACAGACAGGCAGACAGACTAATATACTATGCATAGTTGCATACTTATTGCCTAGGATAGATTTACATATTATATATTAATCTAATCTACATGAAAAGTGTCCCTTCGTCCAGCATACTCACCATGGAATCCTGATATTTCATGAATGTCAAAAAACTGTTCTGAAATAGTGCTAAATAGTGCCCAAAGGAAAAAAATAGTGCTCTTGTACTTGCGAAGTTATAGCCATAGTTCGATGAGTATGCTGGACGAAGGTTTCGCCCAGCATACTCACCTCCGTCCGGAGAATCTGTATACGCTTCAAACATAATTCATACTTCAAAAAATAGTTCCCAAATAGTGCCAAACGGTGCCCAAAAAGAAAAAACAGTGCTCGAATAACTTCGGAGTTATAGGCTTCGTTCAGTGAGTATGCTGGGCGTAGGTTCTACGCCCAGCATACTTACCTCAGTGCGCGAATATCGAACGAGCTATAGGTACAATTTACGTCTCAAAAAATTGTGCTTGAAATAGTGCCCAATATCAGTCCAATTTTTGCTTGACTTTTGACCTAGAAAACCATTAAATTTGATTGTAAACTTCTACATACATTACATTGAGTACAGTCGAATACAATATTATTAACTTTCTTTCTAACAATTTTTGTCTTGTGTAAATTATTAATTGTCTATGTAAGGGAGTATTTACTTTAGAATCGCAATATTATTAATTACACATTATTTTAATAATACTTTATAATAATATGATTAAGCCTTCGCGCGTCGCATGGGACCCCGGTAGCTAGGAACAATGATTTTATATATTTTGTCTAGATCACGGCGCTTGAAGGATTAAGATATCAAATGAAGTAAATCATGCATGAAAAATAAAGTTGCTGTTATTAATGCTTACATTACAACTGACAAAATTATTCAAAATAATCATTTTCCGGATCAAGGACGGTACCACAACGTTTACGGAATTGACCTGTATTCCTCATGTGATAAAGTTCAATATAGTGTGGCAGTAATGGATGCACGTACGGTCAATAGGTATGGGGCTTACGACGCGCGGCGCCCGCGACGCAAATGAATATGTTTATGTTTAAATACTAGATGGCGCTGCCCTAACATCTTACGATTATTAGACAAGACTGATCTGTATTTTGAAGGTGATAAGGGTCCATTTTGTGTCACAAAGCGACGCGCGGCGCCCGCGACGCAAATGAATATGTTTATGTTTAAATACTAGATGGCGCTGCCCTAACATCTTACGATTATTAGACAAGACTGATCTGTATTTTGAAGGTGATAAGGGTCCATTTTGTGTCACAAAGCAATCGAAACGAACAAGCGCTTCTCAGTTTCTTTGTTTGTTTACTTCGTCGCACATCATTATAATAACGCCGGCTTTTGAGTTTGACTACATAATGGGTTGCAAAACCAAACAATGTGTTGGTGATGTCATTATTTACCTATATAAAATTGTGTATCTAGTACGTAATCAATATAGGAGCTGCACCCAAATCAGTAAGTATATTTCAATTTATAATAGTGGCATTTAACTAAATTGATTTTACACTCATTCATTAATTGCACTGTAAAACTAGGTAGCAAGCGAGTTGTTTTTTACAAAAACACGTTAATTTTTTCGTTGAATATGACACTGTACACTTAAAATTAAGGACATGCTTAAGAAGTTTTAAAAATGGGTACCTACTTAGTTACTTTTTTAAAGGTTTGATGTAGGTACACATAATAACGTAATGTAACTTGTTTGTTTATCTAATTGGATCTCAAATACCTATTTATATACCTACTTCTGCGGAGGCCTGGTTTTATATAATAACTTACAGAAATGTGATTATAAACTGTGATTGTTAATTTGTAATTACTATAGGGTATTTAATATTAATAAAAAAAACGTGATTATAAACTGTGATTGCTCAATTTATACTTATTTGTAAGATAATTTTATTGTGATTAAAACGTTGTAGCAGTAAAACAAAGTACAAGTACCTACGTGTTATATTTTAGAAAGTTTTACCAATATTTGGCTAAACATTTTTTTATATGTATATTATATACAATATTAAAACTACATTTTTTTCTATTTACATTGATTATATTATGAATGTTAACAAAAGCTGTGAACTAGTTAACTAGAATTCTGATTACTTTGGCCCTTTAAATAGTAATAAATAACGTAAGTAATTAAAAATGTTTTTTATTGCTAAACCTTTCATTGATGAAACTATTGGAAAGAGTTTTAAAAATTTGTATAACTATGTCACAGTACTAGTTTTGACTGGTTATATGTTTTGCCTGCAACATATATACAAAAAGAAACTGTATAATTTCCTTTTTACAATTTTTCAAGATATTAATTTTATTGGCTGCAAATGACTGTTTTTATTCAGACAAACACACAATGCAATGAAGTAATAGACTTCATTTACGCTTAAAGTTTCATTCATTTATTATTATTTATAAAATATATAATAATGCATTTAATCGAAAGTTTTTGACATGTGAGAAAATACCATAATTATTTCCAATAACATGAAGTCTACAATTAGAAAGTTTAATATTTTTGTCCAAAAACATGTGTCGACGACTGTACCCCATTTTACGTTAGTATGTAGAAGTTTACATTAAAATTTAATGGTTTTCTAAGTCAAAAGTCAAGCAAAAATTGGACTGATATTGGGCACTATTTCAAGCACAATTTTTTGAGACGTAAATTGTACCTATAGCTCGTTCGATATTCGCGCACTGAGGTGAGTATGCTGGGCGTAGAACCTACGCCCAGCATACTCACTGAACGAAGCCTATAACTCCGAAGTTATTCGAGCACTGTTTTTTCTTTTTGGGCACCGTTTGGCACTATTTGGGAACTATTTTTTGAAGTATGAATTATGTTTGAAGCGTATACAGATTCTCCGGACGGAGGTGAGTATGCTGGGCGAAACCTTCGTCCAGCATACTCATCGAACTATGGCTATAACTTCGCAAGTACAAGAGCACTATTTTTTTCCTTTGGGCACTATTTAGCACTATTTCAGAACAGTTTTTTGACATTCATGAAATATCAGGATTCCATGGTGAGTATGCTGGACGAAGGGACACCATGAAAATACTTTATTCCATAGTGACAAAAACAACTTCTATACACCTTCATAACTGTAGTCTCTTAGCGCTGAGCAATATGCATATTTTATACTTTGTTAATAGATGATCTTTACTAATAATTGACATAATTATATAAATATCTTAAACAGGGTAACTGATTGATAACTCAACGTATTCTTAGTGGGGTTGAAATGCATAAAATTAAGCCACCAAATGGGTAGAGGACGTAGAGGTAACAGGTCTCACACAATTTTTGGTGGTCGCGTTCATGATTGCCAATTTTGCTTTGCTATATATATGTTAGAAAACTAGTAGGCCGCTCTAAATATGAGGCAGACCCTCATATTTGAGAGACCAGAGCGGCCTGGTAGAGACAAATTGCTTTAACGTTTACTTCGTCAAAGCAATTTGCTTAACCTGTTATAGATTGCTGTCGACCGTAACGTACCTAATGCCCGTATGTGACCCTGACGTTCATTACATTTAAGATGACTACGGTGCAATCTATCCTAACTACATGCCAGATATCTGCTAGTGCTGTAGGTGGATAAACTTTAATAATTTGATACCATACCGTACTAAGTCAAATATACTGTATAATTACTGATTATCTCAGTCTAGCCATATCATCTTTCACACAATCTATCTATTGTTTATTTTGGCCTTTCTCGACTCCCGAGATAATTATAATACTAATGTAGCCTAAGTAAATAAAGTTGCTTGTATCTTACAAATATCGCAATCAAAGTAATTCGAAATGACCGAGAATTTCGCGATAGGTACTAAAGAGCAAAGAAGAAAAACTCTTCACTGATGACAAATTCTACACAATAAATGGTCCAGAATAAATAAGACGACTATTTAATTCTCACTCATTTAAAGAGATCTGCCATCTTCAGTGTTTTTCACTATTCCTTTTTCACGTCTGAGAAGCCTTCGTGATCATTAAAACGAACTACAGGTACCTATCGATAAATGGAGAGCTTTTCCTTTCAAGGAAATCGGCAGAAAAATATTTTTCTTTTCAGATAATATGCAATGCTATTCCTTAACGTTTTTATTACAAATGATCATATTGATGTTCAGTTATTTACTCGTCTAACGGAGTGGAATCTATGTATTTTACAGGACCTATAGCAAAACAAAGCAGACGTAATAAGACACCTAAACTAAAAATTAAAATAATAAAAAACAGACGGCATATTTTGATTACATCTTTCGTTTTGTTTGCTGACCGAGTTGTAAGTATCATGGTTAAATAAATATTTTAGATTTAGAATTAGAATTTAGAGTTAGAATCTACGTCTCTTTGGAATGTTATATATACCACAATTTCGTGTTAATTGCGTGTTTTAAATTAGGAGGTAGCTTCTAATTTGGGAAAGCCCTTGACTTTTGCGGACATATAAAGTATATTTAAAATATATAAATATAAAGTATAATTATTTAAGACTTAAATTGGAGGCAGGGTCAGTACATGGATCTCTTTAAATTCTTCTGTAAAGGTCTCGCCAGGACCTATTTTATGAAAGTATTTTTGTAAAAGTAATTTAAATTGAATCAACGTGCTGCTGATCCACAGCACAATGTCGTTAGACATAATATTGTGGAAATAAGTAGAGTACATAGGGCTTCATCTGTGAACTGGTTTATCTTCCTTGCTGCATGCTTTGCACCTGATCGGAACCTACCCGAATGAGTACACATTTTTTTTGCTGTAATTATATCTTTTTTAAATAAAAAAGTTGCCTTGCACTAGGACAACATCAAATTTTTGACGTGATAACGTCTTATAATTCGATGGCCGGCTGCACGCACGAAAAAAGATGACGTCATGCGTCGTTACCTCGCTCTGAGGCGTTCCATAGCAACGGCGTGTTAATTGTTTGTTTATTTATTCCCCGAAATAAATAACACCCTAATTGCATAATCGACTTACGGTTACGCAACTGCGTAGACCATAAACATACGCCAGATCCGAATACAATACTATGAAATATAAAGTCTTAGTACGCGTTCATTCTGCGAGGCAGTTAATAATCTCATAACGTGGCCCCAATACCCTATGTTTAATACAATTATAGACCGCTTCAGAAACGATATACCGTCTCCGTTTAGGGGACGGGCAGACGCCCTATCAAAGGAATGATGACCCGACTGTGTTAACCTCAGCTCGTAATTTTGTTATGCGACCCCTGAACTTTGTGACCTCTAAAGCAACGCTAACGTAAAAAAATAAACAATATTCATTTTTCTATTCATGTAGTTCTTTAGAATCTATAATTCATCATCATTTCAGCCAAATGACGTCCACTGCTGGGCATAGGCCTCCCCCAGGTGTCGCAAGAATATAATTGTTATTGGGTTTTTCCACCGAATATCTCAGTAGCAGCCACGAAGTCTGGAATTGTCCCCGGTAGATGGCAATAGGGTCGCCCGTCGCCCCCAATTACATAGGGCTTCGACATAACTAGCGGAATATACTCTGTACTAATGGGCGCACCTTGGGCAGCTAACATTACAGGCGTGATGGTACTCGTATGTATGTTAATCTGTAATTCTGGATAGTTTGGTGCAAATATCGTAGCTCTGGTACAGTCAGCCACAAAATGATTTAAATAAATACCGAAACGAATTCATTTGATTGTCTACACTACAGTTTGTGTTCCATCATTTTGTAACACATTTTTGACATATTGAAAATAAACAAAACCAAATAAAATGTTGTGTTCGATTTCACTCTTCAAAAACATCACTCGCGAATATGTTTTTCAATTTAGTATAGCCAACTATTGAATCATCCGTCCAGGGCCCCGAGTCTGCTATTCAATAGTGTCAGAATGGTCTATCATTGATGTCATAATTGTTGATTTTGACAAGTAGACGACAAGCCAAAAAGTACCTTAAGTCGACAGACTGAAGGTACTTTTTGGCTTGTCATCAATCAACAATTATGAGATCAATGATAGACCATTAGCAGACTCGGGGCCCTGGGCCAGATGTGACTCGGCAACGGGTGCTCGAGCAAAGCAGAATACATGAACATTTCAGAAGGAAGTAGCAAAACCAGTAAATACTCAAATTACAGGCGTTTCTCTCGATTTGCTTCACTATTCAGTGGTCCGGGACTATCCAGAAGCAACCAATTCTGAACTACAAAAGCTATTCATTTTCCTATCAAATGTTGAACCGATAGCAATTTTTCCTCGAAAATACTTTGAATATCGATAAGGATTCAATGTGTCGTCGGAAACGTAACTGAGTGGCTTATTATTACTGAACTTTAAGGTTTTTAGTTACATTTAATGTAACATTTGTGAAATAAGCTCACTCCGTTTTCCCTTGGGGGTAGACATAAACTTCATATCAGCAAAACGTATTTAAAACTAGTGAACGAATGTGAAGTGAATCTCGTGAACGTGCATGCCAGAAGGACACACTTCCGAGATTGACTTTGAGGGCTGACAGTTCAACCATAAGTTCTCACATGTTATTTGTAAAGCTTCTTTTCCAAAGCAATTTTCCTATATTCATACATGTCATGTATGTTAGCCTATGTAAGTACGATACATATAATAGGAAATGTGCGAGCATAATTGAAATAACATCGTCCGTGTTTTCGAATAAATGGCGAAATATTGAATGTTAAAGACATTGTTCAAATATCTGCTGCACTATCGTGGACCTAACAGCGACAAGAATGCCACGATTGGTGTGACCACGTACCTACCACCTCGTTAAATGTTCAATTGCTACACAAATTCTAGCAACTAACCTGTATTATTTCATTGTAGTTTCAATAATTTCAGCAAATAGTTTCGTCTCTAATCTTGTAATTGCCAATTAATATTTTAACAGTTGGAAATCATTGAGGTGACACAGCTATTCCTATTCTGTGTCCGAATTGATAGTGAGACGTGTTTATTTAGTCTACAGTGAGTTAGGTGTTCGCTATCAAATATTTGTAATTAAAATCTACTTTTACACTAACCGACCTTGTTTCTCCTACTCTTGAGTAGAGTTCACCTTATGACCTCTACTTACTTCTCAACCGAACTAAATTACTTAACTAGAAATAACCCTCCTTTTGGGCTTCGCCGCAGTCGGGTAAAAAACTAAAAGAATGGGTAATTTCAATAGGATCGTAGCAGGGTCGCGTTTCGTGGTTTCTGCCTACCTCCATGAGAATGAGGTTTGAGTTTTTTACCAACTAGAAGAAGAGTACTCACTGATTGAACGAAGTTAGGGATCACCGCCCAGATAATGAGGAATATTTCGAACTTTTAAAAAGAGTTAAAAAAACTTTTTTTTAAACAACTTTATAATTAGCAAACTCTATTCGCATAGAAAGTCTGTGATGCTTCCTCCTTCAATTGTTTTTGATTAATTTAATTGCGACTCAAATCGTTGCGTCACTTCCGTAGCGATACTCGTACCATTCACCGAGCGGTTTTTGATTGGTGACTACTTGAAATAGATTCTTAACTGACAGGAGATGCAATGGAAAAAGTATGGCAAACACACCGCCCCATAAAAAGACATATCAAAGTGACAGAGAGGCAAGAAAATAATAATTCAATTCATTTATTTGAGAAGAATGAAATATCCATAGCTTTGTAAGTAAATAATTAAAACTTATGTTATGTAAGTAAGCAGATTATTCAAAATTCATAAACACAAACAGACAAATACACATTCACAATACTAAATTGAAAAGCTACTTAATACTACAAAGTTGTTTTTTTTTTAATGAGGACGTTATCAGTTTTTTTATCGGAACAGGGTAGTTGACAACATAAAACAACATCAAATACATAGTTCGTCAGATAGATTTCCAAAAAATATTAGACACTTATTTTTTATTTTCCACGTAAACAAAAAAATATGACGATACAGTACAGTGCTTCGAAAAATCGTGTGACGTCACAGTTAGGCACAATTTTTGACTGACGACGTCGCACTTTCTTACATTTTTGACGTCTTATCTTCTTCTTTATGGGGTTTTTGGTTTCCGCACTTAGTCCTTAATGACCATTGTGCGTGAGCCGTGGTGGCCGATTACTCCAACCAGCCCACCTCCCTCCAGAAGCAGATCAGACTTTTTGACGTTTTATTTTCGTGATTTTTTATTAATTTGGTAAAACAAAAAGCACGTATCCAATACTTTTCGATAATCTAACAGATGCAGACGGACTAAACCTTCATATTTTTTTAGTCAGGAAACATCCCTACGGTTTTAAATGTGTTTCCTGTTAACACTGGCCACATTCTGTATTAAATCTCCTAAGTGTCTTGTTATTGTTACAACATGAGTAATAGACTTGCGTTAATTAAAATGGATGCATTAATTAATTATTTGTGAGAACGTGTGCCGGATCTCGACCTAAGTCGTGGCCGGTGCACCGTTGAGCCGCGGTGCAGTGCAATCCCTGCGGACAATCCTTCCTCTCACATATACGGCACAGCTAACAGGACACAGTGCTAAGTTTTACTCAACGCTAGCCGTCCGCCCCGGGCTTGCTCGGGTACAACGTAATTTTGAGGGATTTGCATTCAAAAATACGCTTCCGACATCGCAGTAGTTTTCTCAAAAAAATTACCTTTTCATGACAATTTTATTACGAACACGACAAAAATAGTAATCAACGAATTGGAGCCGTTCTCAAGTAACGTTCTTCTATACAAGCGGCAATAGATTTTTATTTCTTTACATCAATTTTTACATCAAACATAACAGTATTCTTTTCTATTGTGCAAAGTTCTTCACATTTTTGTAAATAGTCTTATGAAAAATTCCCGGCATTTTATCACGGAAAGTTCATGTCGTCGCAGGCACTAAGCTATTCGTTGGTATAAATACCGTTTGAAAAATCAAAGTTCTGAATATTTTCTTGTAGGAGGTTCTACTTTTCTACAAAAGGAATAAAAAACCGACTACCTCAGACGCCATTGTGTTGTGAAGGGAAGTGAGACTATATTATTAATTATGAAATAAGAAATAAAATTCATTGAAGTTCCCTATTGCCGCTTCAATGAACTTTATACTATCGAACCAGTCTTAACACGGTCAAACTTACAGCGAAGTCTGTATAATATATTGAAGGTATAGTTCAAAAGTCGACTTACTCAGGTTAGTTTTTGAATGTTTATGCTACACAGTACATATAGGTAGGTATACAAGTAGATCACACATTGTGAAATAATCCGGATGAATGATCGGAACTCGGACGGAGGTTGATACTTCAATCACTCTCTGAGGAAATCAAAACCACATTCATCCGAGCAAGTTTACAGAAAAGGCAATATATGCAACTAGTGCAGGAACACAGGTGTACGGTAGTAAAACAGGCTACTTGATAAAAAATCGTAATTTGAAGGTTTTTAATTTCACTAAGTACGACTAGGACATCACTAGTTAGGAATACATATTTTTGAAGAGTGATATCGAACACAACCAAATGTTGTGTTCGATATCACTCTTCAAAAACATCACTCGCAAATATGTTTTTCAATTTAGTATAGCCAACTATTGAATCATCCGTCCAGACCAGATGTGACTCGGCAACGGGTGCTCGAGCAAAGCAGAATACATGAACATTTCAGAAGGAAGTAGCAAAACCAGTAAATACTCAAATTACAGGCGTTTCTCTCGATTTGCTTCACTATTCAGTGGTTCGGGACTATCCAGAAGCAACCAATTCTGAACTACAAAAGCTATTCATTTTCCTATCAAATGTGAATTGAAAGGATAGCAATTTTTCCTCGAAAATACTTTGAATACCTATCGATAAGGATTCAATGTGTCGTCGGAAACGTAACTGAGTGGCTCATTATTACTGAACTTTAAGGTTTTCAGTTACATTTAATGTAACATTTGTGAAATTAGCTCACTTCGTTTTCCTTTGGGGGTAGACATAAACTACATATCAGCAAAACGTATTTAAAACTAGTGAACGAATGTGAAGTGTATCTCGTGAACGTGCATGCCAGAAGGACACACTTCCGAGATTGACTTTGAGGGCTGACAGTTCAACCATAAGTTCTCACATGTTATTTGTAAAGCTTATTTTCCAAAGCAATTTTCCTATATTCATACATGTCATGTATGTTAGCCTATGTAAGTACGATACATATAATAGGAAATGTGCGAGCATAATTGAAATAACATCGTCCGTGTTTTCGAATAAATGGCGAAATATTGAATGTTAAAGACATTGTTCAAATATCTGCTGCACTATCGTGGATCTAACAGCGACAAGAATGCCACGATTGGTGTGACCACGTAGGTACCACCTCGTTAAATGTTCAATTGCTACACAAATTCTAGCAACTAACCTGTATTATTTCATTGTAGTTTCAATAATTTCAGCAAATAGTTTCGTCTCTAATCTTGTAATTGCCAATTAATATTTTACCAGTTGGAAAACATTGAGGTGACACAGCTATTCCTATTCTGTGTCCGAATTGATAGTGAGACGTGTTTATTTAGTCTACAGTGAGTTAGGTAACGTTCGCTATCAAATATTTGAAATTAAAATCTACTTTTACACTAACCGACCTTGTTTCTCCTACTCTTGAGTAGAGTTCACCTTATGACCTCTACTTACTTCTCAACCGAACTAAATTACTTAACTAGAAATAACCCTCCTTTTGGGCTTCGCCGCAGTCGGGTAAAAAACTAAAAGAATGGGTAATTTCAATAGGATCGTAGCAGGGTCGCGTTTCGTGGTTTCTGCCTACCTCCATGAGAATGAGGTTTGAGTTTTTTACCAACTAGAAGAAGTAGTCACTGATTGAACGAAGTTAGGGATCACCGCCCAGATAATAAGGAATATTTCGAACTTTTAAAAAGAGTTAAACAAACTTTTTTTAAACAACTTTACTTATACTCTATTCGCATAGAAAGTGTGTGTTGCTTCCTCCTTCAATTGTTTTCTGATTAATTTAATTGCGACTCAAATCGTTGCGTCACTTCCGTAGCGATACCTACTCGTACCATTCACCGAGCGGTTTTTGATTGGTGACTACTTGAAATAGATTCTTACCTGACAGGAGATGCAATGGAAAAAGTATGGCAAACACACCGCCCCATAAAAAGACATATCAAAATACCTACCGTGACAGAGAAGCAAGAAAATAATAATTCAATTCATTTATTTGAGTCAGAATCAAATATCCATAGCTTTGTTAGTAAATAATTAAAACTTATGTAGGTAAGTAAGCAGATTATTCAAAATTCATAAACACAAACAGACAAAATAATACACATTCACAATACTAAATTGAAAAACTACTTATTAATTACTACAAAATTGTTTTTTTTTAATGAGGACGTTATCAGTTTTTTTATCGGATCAGGGTAGTTGACAACAACAACATCAAATACATAGTTCGTCAGATAGATTTCCAAAAAATATTAGACACTTATTTTTTATTTTCCACGTAAACAAAAAAATATGACGATACAGTACAGTGCTTCGAAAAGTCGTGTGACGTCACAGTTAGGCACAATTTTTGACTGACGACGTCACACTTTCTTACATTTTTGACACGTTTTATTTTCGTGATTTTTTATTAATTTGGTAAAACAAAAAGCACGTATCCAATACTTTTCGATAATCTAACAGACGCAGACGGACTAAACCTTCATTTTTTTTTAGTCAGGAAACATCCCTACGGTTTTAAATGTGTTTCCTGTTAACACTGGCCACATTCTGTATTATAATTATTTCATAAGTGTCTTGTTACAACTTGCGTTAATTAAAATGGATGCATTAATTAATTATTTGTGAGAACGTGTGCCGGATCTCGACCGCAGTCGTGGCCGGTGCACCGTTGAGCCGCGGTGCAGTGCAATCCCTGAGGACAATCCTTCCTCTCACATACGGTACAGTACAGCTAACAGGACACAGTGCTAAGTTTTACTCAACGCTAGCCGTCCGCCCCGGGTTTGCTAGGGTACAACGTAATTTTGAGGGATTTGCATTCAAAAATACGCTTCCGACATCGCAGCAGTTTTCTCAAAAAAATTACCTTTTCATGACAATTTTATTACGAACACGACAAAAATAGTAATCAACGAATTGGAGCCGTTCTCAAGTAACGTTCTTCTATACAAGCGGCAATAGATTTTTATTTCTTTACATCAATTTTTACATCAAACATAACAGTATTCTTTTCTATTGTGCAAAGTTCTTCACATTTTTGTAAATAGTCTTATGAAAAATTCCCGGCATTTTATCACGGAAAGTTCATGTCGACGCAGGCACTAAGCTATTCGTTGGTATAAATACCGTTTGAAAAATCAAAGTTCTGAATATTTTCTTGTAGGAGGTTCTACTTTTCTATAAAAGGAATAAAAAACCGACTACCTCAGACGCCATTGTGTTGTGAAGGGAAGTGAGACTATATTATTAATTATGAAATAAGAAATAAAATTCACTGAAGTTCCCTATTGCCGCTTCAATGAACACGATACGATACTATCGAACCAGTCTTAACACGGTCAAACTTACAGCGAACGGGCGCTGTCAGTGGAGACTGGTCATTCCTTAGTTGCCATGGTGTAGATATTTTTTTTTTTTTTTTTTGATTTGTTTATTACATCTTTACTCTGGACGCTCTTAACTTGCACGTCTTGCTACATAGTTCTCACATAATATACCATCTCAACATGAATGATATAATGTACCAAGACTTTGTAACAAATTCTGATTTAAAAGAGTGTCCATGGAGTTTCTTGCCCGTTCTTCTTCATGAGATCTACGTTAGGGAACTGGCAACTGCAGTACTTTCACAAGTTATTATGCCTTGTGATTGTGACTGTAGCGTAGGAGTGCAATGCGTCGTTTCGGGAGTTGCTGCGTCGGGCTGCGCGGCGCCGGATGTTACCGCCGGCGAGTGCTGTGGGTGCGGGGGCGTGCGGCGGCGCGTGCTGTGGCGGCGGGTGCGCGGGGTTCCGGGTCGCGGAGCGGCGGTTGCACGTTGCGGCGTGCATTCGTTGTTCCGTGATTCGGGGTCTCGAGCATTCGTTGTTGCGGTTTGCGTCGCTGCGTGCTTTCGTGCTTGCAGTGTTCGTTGTTGCGGGCATTCGGTGGCGTGTGGTTCGGCGTGGTGGCTTTCGGAATGACGTATTGCACTCGTAGTTTCGTTTTTTTTGTGAAATGTTCTTCTGACATTCAAAAGTGCCTGTAATGGCTTAATTGAAATAAAGAATTTGAGTTTGAGTTTGAGCGAAGTCTGTTAGTTTTTGAATGTTTATGCTACACAGTACATATAGGTATACAAGTAGATCACACATTGTGAAATAATCCGGATGAATGATCGGAACTCGGACGGAGGTTGATACTTCAATCACTCTCTGAGGAAATCAAAACCACATTCATCCGAGCAAGTTTACAGAAAAGGCAATATATGCAACTAGTGCAGGAACACAGGTGTACGGTAGTAAAACAAGCTACTTGATAAAAAATCGTAATTTGAAAGTTTTTAATTTCACTAAGTACGACTAGGAGTACTAGGACATCACTAGTTAGGAATACATGGTGTGGAAAAACTTGTGGTGATAACAAACGAGAATAAAATTCCTGTTTGCCATACTGGTGTGACAATCTGGTGTGACTACGAGTCAGCGATGATAAAATGTCTATGTATTGTGTGTAAATATGAAAAACAAAATAGTAAATGTAAACAGTTTAACAGATTCGTGACGAGTTGAGTGCCAAACTGTTTTTATGCAAAATATTATTTTTTCTATATTATTTTTTACTACTTCAATTGAAATGTCTCTTTGAATTAATATTATATAAATTACACAAATTATTTCAAACTATTGTATGCCTAACATGGTAGAGCAGTGCAACCGCACATAAAAAATAAACACAATAACAACCCTGTAACCACTGTCTCACAATAAAGATCTTTGACTTTAAACAGCGTAACGTCTGGCGCAATTGAATCGGAGACAATAATAAAATAGAGACAATGTAAGCGCAATAATTTCACACGCTCCTTTTCTCTGGTTTTGTTATTTTTACTTTCACTCTCAAGTAAAAGTATATTTCAATGTACCTTCACAAACCACTGAACTACCTATTTAGAAATAGGGTAGTTGACAAAAAATCTAATTAGTCCGTCTGATAGATTTCCAAAAAAATTTTGGTTTTAGTTAGCCTAATCTTTCTAAAAAAAAAAAATTGGATACGTATTTTTTTCTTTTTGCTCGTAAACAAACAATGATTACGATACGGTGCTTTGGAGACATTAGGTACTATTTTCTACCGGCGAGTGACGTCACAAGCCCCCACTCAAAACTTTGAGGCGTTTTATCTTTGTCAATTTTTAATGATTTGATAATACAAAAAAAAAACGTAATCCAATATTTTTCGATAATCTAACAGACGGACTAATTAGAATAATATTTTTTTAGTCAAAAACATCCCTATTGTCTAATCATTTGAGTTTAGTAGACTACGGTTTTGCATAGCGTCAGGGATCATGGTTGTTACTCATGCCTGCACTGGCAACAAATAAAAACCCCCGCGTATCGTATATCGGTAACACGGAATCATTAAAATGTAGGAATAGAAATTTACACCTACGCATAAAACCAAAGCGGATTATTGCTAGCCTCTTCCAAAATATGTTGGGGTTCGACTTTCAGCCTGACCGGATGCAATTTTACAGATACATGAAGCGAAACATCAAATTAGTAATTAGTGATCGAAAATATATAGACTGGAAGGAACACCGACGCTAAAACTGTTAACACGTTTTTAGCACATCATTCTGAACCTGCCCAAATGTTTTTATTGTCGTTTGAAGTAAGTATTTTACCTGATCACGGCATTCTTGAATTTAAAAAGTAAAGTCTATCAGAAGTTGATTAAATAAGTAATATTTAAATTGTGTTTATAAAAATAATAGGTACTATAAATAAACATGATTATTTTAAACAAATAATTACTTTGATGAACAAATTATAATTTATTTGTGTTCTTAAAAAATGCATGAATTTTATAATTTTCTTGTCAGGCTGTTTAGCAACTTCATACCTTTGCTTCTCCTCCAATCTGGCGAAATCAAACCAAAAAAAAAACAAATTAAATCATAGTCTCCTAACAATTGATGACAAACATATTTATCGTTTTTTTTTTTTTATTTTATTACTTCGAAAGTGTATTGAAAAACGTCGTTTGAAACACGTGGGAATTTGTTGTTGCCTTTCTCGACCCCATAACACCCTCGCCATTCGACTCGGGTGTATTATCAAACTTTCCGCACTTGTATCAAAATGTATTATTTATTTATATTTTTTTAATTACCAATAAATTTTAATGGAGTGTTCGTAAGCGTTGGCGTCTCTTCTGTCCTGTATCGTGTAACAATAGCTAATAATAATAATAGCTACAATGTTCGTGATAAACAGTTATATCAACACTTTATGAGAAAACAATATTTAAGTCCCGCAAGTATAATATGGTATTTTTGCTGGTGACCGTACATGACAAACGTACTAGGTTATTACGACTAGGTACTCGTAACACAGTGCGGTTTGCAAACTCAATTTGGCCAGTGAAACTCGGTTGCCACGGCATCGGACTTAAAAGCACCCGCCTGTATTTCTGTACTTATACTATGCACCAATTTACCGTTGAAAAGTTGATTCATTTTTAAATGCTCACATGTGATCGGAATTATTGAACAGCAGGGGAAATAAGTGTTCCCAGATCTCAGACTTGTACCTACATAATTATGCCAATTTATATCTACTGCAGGGGCTGCGGGTTGTTCGAAAGAGATACCGGGGCAACGGACACACACGTGACACGGCTCAGAGGGAGCATGGAAGGTCTTAAGTCAGTAGAAGTCTGACACTCGCTTCCGCTCGGCCCAGAGCGGGAGGAGTCATTTGATGATATGCCAACCTGGGAAAAAAATTAAATGCCAATTTTAGAGCTCTGGTAAAAAAGACTAGTTAATTATCGAATAGTAAACACGCAGGGCGGGCACCGATTTACATATTAGACATATTATCATATCCAGAAGAGCCCTTTGCTTCACGAGCAATATCTAATGCGGCCGCCACACACTCGACGAGTGGCATGGGAAGTAGCGAGGAAAGGAGGCAGAGACATAGTGTGCAACGTTACTCGTCATGCCGCACGTCATGCTCCTCGTCCTGCCCACCGCTCCGCGATGACTGCGCGATGAATAGATGTGATCCAACATCTCCGTTGGCGAGGACGACGACGACGATGTATATTTCTTTTTATGACATTGATATAATTAACTATACTGAAAATGCATAGCGCGCACGCTGCCACAGTTTCATCGTCCACCAAAGGCAAATAACAAGTAAGGAGCGTCGCGATTAATTGCGCGATTATTTGCGCGAGTAGAGCAGTGTGGGCAGAGCGAGCCACATCGCGGCAAATAGCGGCAGCGCGAGGAGCATAGCGATGAGCAGCGCGAGGAGCATAGTGTGGCGGCCGCATAATAAGTTAATTTGCTCGTTTAATAACCTCGTCTCAAAGTCTGCAGCTACCACGGCCGTGTTCTCGACTATTAACATACGAGTAAATAACGAAGACACGCTGTGACTCGAATATTTGGCTTTCAATACATGAAATAAATAAATACAACTCCATATAAACGGAAAATGAATTTTCAGATAATTTTAAAACAGGCATGACTTGTTAATGTTTTCCTTTGAGTGCAACATTGACTTGGGAAAAGGTTAAAACCGTGCATTGAACGTGATGTGGAACTAGAAATATTACCAGCTGGGAGTCACTGTTGTAAAAGACATCTCTGACACTTCTGACAGTCAAAATCGGATTATCAACTAGTCTACCCGATGCAGCTGAATATCCAACAATGCTGTCTAAAATATCTAACATTGGTTTAATAATGCATTACTATAATAGTAAATGTTAGAACCGAACGCAATCAAAAATAGTTCTTATTCTTAGCGTAGATGGCGCAGTTGGCTCTAGCTGTCAATAGCTGAATGTTTGCTGATAACTCCGCTTCCGTTCGAGAATTCAAGTCGTTAAACACTTCATGAATAAGGCTGAACAAAAAGAACTGAAGGATGCACTTTAAAAGGAATGGTGCGATAATTTCAGTGTTTTCTGCCGCTATTGTTCCAGATACTTTATTAATTCAAGTGTTATAACAAAGACGTGGAAGAAAAAACAACTACGCAAACTATTTTATTATTACCATGTCTTATTAAAAGTATTGGTATTTAAGGGACTTTTACCTTCTACTCATATTTTATCTTGAGAACTTTCAATGATTTACATGCTATGGTCTATCGAATTTGAATACGCTTTTACTAAAAGCTAAGCGTGCGTGATTCTGTATCATAAACGCCGTCGCACTGTATCAATTTTACGAATATTTTATAATATTGTAATAGAAAGTACCTACTACCGATGTACACTTGAATGATATTCGCATTTAGATATGAGTGTAGGTATTTACCACTTGTCATAATTATAGGCAGTCTAACTGTACGATACCCGCATGGAATCTAGCTCTCATGGGACACTTAGGTGTCTGGTACTTGCTACCTCGGTGTGAAACGATGTTTACCTTTTTTTTCTCGAGCAACAGTTTGAGTAGTGGGCAGCACTTAGTGCTCCGAGCTGCGTGTGTGTTAAAGCTTTACGGACCTCTGTAAATCCATACCAGGGTTCCTCTTCTTTTTTAACGACTATTGCCTGTCCTTCGTCTTACTATGGCATATCTATTAATAGTATTAATATTATATAATCTTTCACTTACTTTTTTTAATGTTTGTTTTTTGTAGAATGCCGTGACAAAAAGACTACTCTGTCACATTGTTTAAAAAAAAGCTCAATAAAAACAACAGTATTGGCTGTAAAATAAACTTTATTTAGTCATAATAAAAAACAATAGATTTTTTTGAATCGTACTAAAACCACAATGATTGGTAGTTCTAAAACCCAAATAAAAGTAAAAAAAAGAGGTTCATTATAGGTAAAAAAGAAGAACAAACAACAACAGCCAAACGCCTACAGCTTCATCTGAGCCCTTCTCTTTTATCACCACTTTTCAAGTTTACGTTTCCATTTGAAAATAAACGTTACCTACTTACTCGTCTTTACTTTACTAGTTGACCTAGGTGTCGCCAAAATTATTTGGAAACTGAATTCTGCATTCCAGTAGAACCGCAAGCAAGCGCAATTAGCATTTTATGCGGCTTTATTATATCGCGAGTTCAGACACGAAGTTTTCATGCATCTGTATACAAGTTAGTTTAAATGGAAGCAAGTGTAAAGATTGGCACCACAATTCTGAGAGCTGGAATCAATTAATCCTAATAGCAAATACTGTATTCCTTGAATTTCCGTATGTTGAAGCTTAAATATAACATACGTGTCGCATCCAGGTACATAGGACGCTCGTCAGGAAGTACTAAATGACATAGATAGTGTCAAACAGTTGTGGGCACAGAAAGGGATACGGGTAAATGAGAGAAATAACTCCTTTAAATTGTACACAGCTATTGTACAGTCAATTACTAACACTACTGTATACTCTGAACTTAAAAGGAAACACAGTGCAGTTCCTAGATAGTATGTGTCGCGACCATGCCCGAACGATCACTGGCTGGCGATCCATGGGACTGAGGTCCGTATCCGACACCTACATCCAGACTCCGCACAACGCCAAACAAAGGCGCTTGTGTTTAAATTTAAGTGCATACTCATCAAAGATCCGACACGGCCATCCTGCATGACACACGTCCTCGTGTGTAAACCTGCAATACCAGAGATTCCCATCGCAGGACACCGTTCGGTCATTCTGACTTAACCAAGAGGAACTCTCAAACTTCTCTTGTTACAATATTATCACTCTAGCTAGATTATCTCAATAACATGAGACGTCAACCTCAAAGTCACATCATTTGTTTACATAGTCTTTTTCGTTCAAACATTACGACTTAGAAAAGTCAGCCCAACAAAGTGCAAGTACTCTTTAACTAGAACCAATAAATCTCAAAATCTCTCAATTTCTCAAAAATCAGTCTCTAAAATCGAATTCAAGGAATGGTGGTTGCTCTTACAGCCATCTTTGTGGCTTCCGATAGTTATCCCTGTAACCATCACGACCATTGTCATTCGAGTGACCAGGTCCCGTAACCATCCCTGTGGCTACCTCAGTAGTTATCCCCGTGATCTCTACCAACCATAGTCATTATAGTGACCAGGCTACGTAACCATCCTTGCGGGGGCTACGCGGTAAACCTCACAGTGACCACTACCGACCATAGTCATCCCAGTGACCAGGTGCCTTAGCCATCCTTTTTGTGGCTACATCAGTAGTCATCTTAGTGACCACTACCGCCCAAATGCATCTTAGTGACTGGGCCCCGTAATCATCCCAGTGATTACAATCGTATAGTCATCCTTATGACCATACACACTCAGCGACCACACCATTACTAGATTTAATTACAACATCAACACATTTGACTCAGTTTTACGTTAAAGGTACTTGACTTTCCAGCGTTCTCATAACTCTATTCCGAACGCACCAATAAGACGTTTTTCACTGTAGACTTTTTAGCTCATAGCATCACCATTAAATTATTACTCGCTAACATAAAAAGTAACCTTACTTCGGTTTTATTTTAGTACACGTCCCGGTTCTTCTATGCAATTGACCTTGTCCTCACCTCCCAAGCTACAGCTTTAGGTTGAGGAGATTGAGGTTCGATAATGTTCTTAGTGATTATAAATAAGCCACATATTTCATTGCTAATTCACTCTAACCCAGCCATAGCAAACACAATCTTGCATTATTCCCCTTCGAAACAAGAGGCTGGACCCAGACTTAACATTGTCTGGGGTGGAGTGTCTATCCCGCACAGTTACTCTCAAAGTATCTTTAAGTTTCTCTGGACAGATCATTGACTGTCAGTAACTGTAATAATAAAATAGTAAAAACAGTACTGCATAATTAACATCAAGCAGAAGATGCGAACTTGCTTGTCTCTTATGGCGACTATAGTATCTTATGGCGACTATAGTATCTTTCGGCGACTAATCTAAGTGTGTGCTTCGCCGCATGTCTTGTGGACTACTGGTTGCTCTAAACCGGCCTCGGTACAGATGATGTACCCACTGGCAGGAATAACGCCACCAGAAGCTCACAGTACAGTGGCAAGCTTTCGCGAAAGAGCCGAAATGGCTTCAGTCACACGACACCCTTTACACTTAAACACCCTTGTATCGCAAAGGCACAAAACAGTTTTCTGAGGAGTGTCATTCACCCCACTCACTGGTGAATAGTCTAAAGATTAAAGTTGAGGAAAGGTAGCTAACTAGCTCCTTGCCTAACCCATTCGTGTCATCGTCTGCTACTCTCCCACCTGGAAGCCTTTAAATAGACTCCGGCCCCAGGCTGGTCGCAGCAAGGAAAACCTGAATAATTACTCTGCCATGGAGTTTAATTAAGTTGCTGTTCCACAAATGTGGCACTTAATATTGTATCCTGCATGTCCCATTGTTTGTTCACAACAAGAACCAATGCACACTACCTAAAGCGCCAAATTAGTAGCTCAGTTCCAGGCCAACACAATTCAGACCGCCATCGACACGCTAAGAAGAAGATTTCATTTGATTATTGCCTTTCATTATTTATCAAAACAAATTCACCAATTTGAAAACCAACTAAGCCATCTTAGCTGGTAACTTCTAACAATCCTGTTCCTGTTGTTATCATACAGAGCTTATATTGTGCGCTATGTTTTCTATAGTGACTTACAGTTTCTACTTTAGTGTCTACCACACTAATGTCAACAACACAGCCTTGCATTGATGTCACTTGAGTATCATCACTTCATCAATCAAGACATTGTTAGTTCGTTACCGATTCACTAGTGTGAACTAATCCAAGATCATTTTATTTGGTAAACCGAATACATTTCTTTTCGTTTCTTTTTAAGCGTTGCCCCACACTAGGAGTCCCTCCTGTATCGTGGGTGCGTCCACAAATATTCAAACTCAGACACTCAAACACCCAGTTCTAGAACAACCATCTGCAGGCCATACAAATATTGTGGGGATCGAACCCACGACACGCAGCACAGCAGTCAATCGCTCAACCACTGCGCCAACCATGCTATCAGAAATGGATGACTAGTGAGTTTGTCGAGACCAATGTTTAGGTTTCAACTTTGCTCTATCGATGCCGACAGTAACGCGGCGTCTTCGACGTAAACATTGACGAAGTCAAGTGCGATTCAGCATAAAGCACTAACAATGGCTCTCTTATATTCGGTGATCGCGTTACACACACAGTCCCGATTGTTATAATTTGGCACTCATGTTGCTTATCCTGTGTTATAAGGCTAAGAGTAATCGTCAATCGTCTCTACATTACAGACTTTAATGAAACCGCTTCAATAATCAAGCTTTGTAAAGCTTTGTTAAGATTGAGTTACAAGTTCTCAATGGTTCAGCTATTTAGTCTTAAGAAACAATGATGAACATTGGTTGTTTTCATGACCAATCATGATATTGTATCACACTATGACATTAATGACTTTACGTTAGTGATATTATGCGCAGTGCTCACAATTAAATCTGTTCTGTGAATTTTACAAGTCACAATAAGGCTTTCTGCCCAAAGCACTAAACTAAACTATGTTTCATCAGTCAACAAATCACATCTGAGTAGTATTTTAGTTGGATGGATGGATAGGATTTGCCTTGATATAGTATGAAGACTAAATCACAATCTTATTAGAGCGATACACGGTTTGCTCTTCGGAGCTCAACTCGTTACATCCATCCTGTAGGTACACCAGTAGGTACGCCATAATTATTATGCTACTGCTAGTTTCAAGCTCCAAACAGTTGGATACTCGTTGCTCTACTGTAACCGTTGTTAACCTTATCTCATGTTTAGCTTGCATTACGTTGGAATTCATTGAATTTAACCGAGGAGGAGTTCATGGCCAAACAATCACAGCCACACGGGTGGAACCTCAAGGCTATGTTATCCGCCTAGATCGGTCCATAGATGTGCGACCATCCATCACCCAGCAATCCTTCTCCGCGCTAAGAAAAACTCGTCAAGCCGCCAGTCCCGACTGGCTCCAGCAGACCCCCGACAGCCGTCACTGGCAGTCAGTGGCAGTCAGTGACTCGACAGTCTGACAACCCATTCCCCCAAGGGGTACCACATCACCCAGCACCAAGCGGGCTACAGTGGCCAGACAAGCTGCCGCCACAGGCACAACACCGGCTCTCAGCCGCACCGGCCGCACCGACCGGATACCAACCCCACACAGTTGGGAACAGGCTACGCAAATGACGACTTTTAAGTTTATTAGTGTCCTCTAATTTTTTTCATATCCGAAATACTTTAATTTCAATCATTCGGAAAACATCGACACCTCGCACTGACGTCGTATCTCCATTGGTACGTTTTTCGCTTTCATCGGAAAAGCACGTAAAATTAAACTTAACGGTCACAATGCCCAAAGGGGCACACAGAGGTGCTAAGCACACCCATCTTTTACTAAAACCATCAATACAGCGTTCCGCTACCTTAAGAACCTTCGGGATTCTCAATTTCAGTTTAAGTATGTTTCTGTTTACATTTACAACTCGGTAGTCATGGTTAAAATATCTTTCAGTTGGGATACATGAACCAAACATAAACCGTGTAAACACAAACTAATCATTCTAGCACATCAATCACAAATTCGAATTCACATTTCGACTCGGAAATCGATCCCAGAACCCCACACTCCGCAGCCGCCCACTGGTAGATCGCAGTTGCACATAAGTGTCAACATTCGTTGCAGTAAGTTGCATTATTACATCATTTACATCACGCCTGCAACAACAAGGGTCAGGCAGAAATGCACCAAACAGTACACAACGTCCTACCCGGGAATCGATCCCAGGATCGTCCAGCAGCCGCGCTCGCGACCGCGATAACCCAACGGGCTAAATCACAATAAAACATGATCACACAACAACCAAGTGGAGTAGCAAGAGGTCTTTTCAAAACAACTCTCTTCACTCGCTTACAAAATGGTAACTACTCACCGGATATAACACCTTTACTCGTTCTCACTCAAACACTCTGTTTCATGTCGTCTCTGACAGACAGGTATCATGACGGTGGATAGTCACCTCGTGCTATCAAGACCATCATCATCACAGAACTGTGCATCGTGCACATCTGTCTAAGGGAATCGAACCCAATGAATCAAAACAACGGTTCGGCCAGTTGTTTCGTGCGCGAATAGCTATCAAATCAAAGCAACTATGTTGCAGCTCTGTTTATCGAACAGTTTTCACACACACACAGTTTTCACTTTTAGGAGATTTCTCAACCCGCACGTATCCCACTTCTGATGTCGCATCCAGGTACATAGGACGCTCGTCAGGAAGTACTAAATGACATAGATAGTGTCAAACAGTTGTGGGCACAGAAAGGGATACGGGTAAATGAGAGAAATAACTCCTTTAAATTGTACACAGCTATTGTACAGTCAATTACTAACACTACTGTATACTCTGAACTTAAAAGGAAACACAGTGCAGTTCCTAGATAGTATGTGTCGCGACCATGCCCGAACGATCACTGGCTGGCGATCCATGGGACTGAGGTCCGTATCCGACACCTACATCCAGACTCCGCACAACGCCAAACAAAGGCGCTTGTGTTTAAATTTAAGTGCATACTCATCAAAGATCCGACATACGGAATTGCAACCTCTTAGTTAGAAAAAAAAGCAGACACAACATTCGGTGTGGTGCGGCTAAATGATAAGTAGTTATTTGAAAACAGGTGATCTAAGTTAAGATGTAACCAATTGTTTTGATTGATCACCTCAATACGTTATGCGATTAATGCAACGTACCTATATCTCGATATTACGCAGCAGTGAGTGGCTGGCTGGAACATCTCAGCCCCATCAAACAGATTTAATATGACCAACTCGGTTTATGAAAATATGTAGCAGTAACTTGTCTTTTCTATTTAGATTTTATGTCTACTTAATACTGCTAAATAGGAACTCAAAGCCAGATACAAATATTGTTTATGTTGAATGAAAATGTACTTATTTTTTTATAGGATTTATGAATAAAGATTGCACAACCGACAATAGCATTGTCCTGTCATACTCATCATTTAAGTAACTATTTTTGTATGAACCAGACGAACCATCATTTGAACAAAAACTTTATCCGTAAATCGCGTATGTAACTGTCAGTGAAACGTTTTCACGTTATTTCATGACTGAAAAGATTTCTATGTTGTACCTATTCGTGTAGACCAGGATCTGGGTTACGACTTTAATTCATTTTCATCCCGATTGCATATTCTCGTGGATTAACTGCGGAAGATGCCGCGGGCAAAACAAGTTGATTACAAATAAAACGATACGCGTTTCATTGTGAAATCAAAAATTTATTGCGCGAAATTCTTTTTCCGTTCGACGAAAACTGTGCAATATAACATTCCCGTGAATGTAATATAAATTTACTTCAATCTATGATTTTATTGAACATAGTTGAAGGTGCGATATTTGATAGATATTAAATTGCAACATTTCAATTTTTTGCAGTACGTGAGTTGTCCAGGTCAGTTAGGCAGTCGCTTCACGCAATCCGATAAGCATGGAAGCCGACCCCAAAATAGTTAGTTTATAGGCTAGGCAAGTGATGATGATTTTGATAAACATCAGTATATAAGGTCCCATTAAAATAGGTGGACAAAATTTTAGAAATCATTCAGACCACCAAAATAATGACAATGGGAAAAAAAGAAAATAAGAAAAACGCATTAGATAGTACTTACTTACAAGAAAATAAAACAGCTAGCGAAAATACACTAAAAGTGTTAGTTACCCAATATTTTCCGCCTTATTACAAAAGGTAGTTAAACCTGGTTTAACTTAGACCTGGTTTATCTCGCATGCTGTCACTTTCTTTTGAATATTATTGAAGTGAGACGTCATGCGAGATAAACCAAGTCTAAGTTAAACCAGGTTTAACTACGTTATGTAATAAGGTGGTGTATGTCAAAAAAAATCACTTTAATCAGTGTTTTTTTTACTTGGATATCTTTGGTTAGATGTACTGAACGCTGTGTTAAAATTTGTCCACCTATTTTAATGGGACCTTATATATTACCAAAATATTTTATTCCAGTTATCCCAGTGAGGGCACTTGCAACGTCAAGAGGTACAAAAGTCGTTTCCTGAGGCGAAGAAACGATATGGTTACCTTCTTAAAAAAAAAAACAATTTTACAATGGTTGTAAAGTGTTATTATAGTTAAGTAAGAGAAGACAGCAGTAATAAAAAGTGTGTGCTACTCTTGTTTCCACGAACAAACCGATATGTTTGTGTTGTCTATCCAAAGTGCGGACTGTGACTTGTTTGTACAGCTGAATGGGTACGTCGACCCCTGCACACCGCGGACCTAGCGCGACTCTATTAGGGAGCGGAAGATGCCAACTCTGAAGTATCGAGGGTTCATTACAACATGTCACTGAGATATCTTCTAACTAAACAATTGAATCGTTTACTGGTTTTAGTTTCAAGTAACGTTTGTAAAAGTCATGACGAATGCGTGTGTAACTTATGTATTACTAGCTTTTGCCCGCGACTTCGTTCGCGTGGAATAGTGACTTCCGGCAGATTTTTGGTTTATCTCGCGAAAAAAAAAAAAAAAACTATCCTATGTCCTTTCTCAAGTTCCAAACTATGTCTGTACCAAATTTCATCAAAATCCGTTCAGCCGTTTAGGCGTGAAAGAGTAACAGACAGACAGACAGACAGAGTTACTTTCGCATTTAAAATATTATATAGTAATATAGTATGGATGACACCGAACTTCGTATAAGCGATATCATCATATTATTTTTTTTTAAACCCGACCGAAAAGCAAACAACATGTGCTTGACGATTCAAGCTTTCTTATTATACGATTTTTTCATTAAAAAAAACTCACTGACGCGAATACTCAGTGACGATAAGACCTCTGGAAGTTTTAAAGCTTCCTCTATAAAAACGTATCAGTGTAATGAATCTGGCAACCCACACTACCCAAGGTTAGGCATTAATTAAATTTCTTCTTTAACTAACATTTTCTTTTCATATTCAAAAGTATGGTTTCCAATTCCATCTATAGAAACTAGAGAGGGAGACTGAATTAATTAACTGAACTTATGGTTTTCCAAAAACTAATAACTCACTAATTGGTTGTTAGCGAACTTTAGAGCTTGCAGTAATTAAAGTATTTACCAAACCTCAATAGTTAAACAAGGTATTCCGCTTATCAGATGCATCCGATTTGATTGGAAGCAGACTCCAACGAAGTTCCAAACTTTGTTTGAAACTTCTTCAAATCTTAGACGGCGGGTGATAAGTAGTTTCGAAAACTTCACAAATTATGCAGACCATACTAGATTGACAACCGAGAGTATTCATGGAGTGCCAGTGGGAATTTCCGATACTATCATCTAAAATATATATATATATATATATAAACATCCGAATTGAGAACCTCCTTCTTTTTTAGAAGTCGGTTAAAAACAGGTACATGCAACAATTATTTTAAACTAGCTGAACCCGCGCATGCGTTGCAATGCGTTTTTCCTACCTACCTATCTACTACCCTACCTACTACCCTACCTACTACCCTACCTACTACCCTACCTACTACCCTACCTACTACCCTACCTACTACCCTACCTACTACCCTACCTACTACCCTACCTACTACCCTACCTACTACCCTACCTACTACCCTACCTACTACCCTACCTACTACCCTACCTACTACCCTACCTACTACCCTACCTACTACCCTACCTACTACCCTACATACTACCCTACCTACTACACTACCTAAAAAAAAAAAAAAAGTATCCTATGTCCTTCTCCTGGTTCGTAGCTACCTCCCTACCAATTTTCAGCTAAATCCGTCCAGCCGTTCTTGAGTTATAAATGGTGTAACTAACACGACTTTCTTTTATATATATAGATAATGTTCGGCTTGTTTTTAATTATGTTACGCTGGATCATACAGAATTCCACCTTTGATCCAGCAGTTTGAATTGTTACTTAAATCATATTCTGTTTATGTATATTTTTAGGGGCGCCTACGTCTTCATTTACAACGTATTTATTTCGTGTAGGTCCGTTTTCCATCGTAAATTCGCCCATGACTGGGGCCTTCGTGCGCGTCGTACCAGCCGCACCGGATCTAACTCTCCTCCAACGCGTTCTGTTTAGTACTCTTATTGTATTGTCCCGTGTCTGTCTCGCGACACGCTATACTATTGCGAGAGTTATCTTGATACGTAGGGAAGCCACACCAGACAATAGCACGAACGCGCGACGTCAACGTAACGTAATATCGAACTATGTTACAACTTATATCCAGCCACAGCTTTCTTTGTAATTGAAATGCCATAAAAGAAACTGAACAATGGTCTTGTTACAGTATTTTCTATTATAGTGTTCATAGTGCTCTTCACAATAATAAATAGTTATTTGTTGAAGAGAGTCAGAGTACTCTAGGTGCATGTTTACGTACAGGGCGGGGCGTCGCGCGGCGCGCGCTGCGTTTTTATTTCAAACACATGGCGATGTATGAAAAAGTTAAAAATTTGAAACGTAGATTTTTCGAGAAGCGATTTTTCGCTCGTTAGTTTTAAATGCAGCGCATAATGCGGTGGACCCGTCTCTCAGTAAATTAATAAAAAAGCACGAGACGAGCCTTCTGCACGCGCCGCGCGACGCCCCGCGTCTCCGTAAACGAGCCCTAACGGACTTAAAAAAGTGGAGAATGGCGCAACCAAAGAGAAGATTGGATGAACTTTATCATATTATACTTTTTTTATGTGTTGTGTATTGGCCTTCAATTATTATGTTTTTTTTTTTACTAACACTATTCTTTAAGTACCTACTAACAAATTATGGATCATCGTTGTCTATTTTGAATAAATAAATTATTATAAATTATTAAAATTATTTATCATCAGATGATGAAGCATCGCGATAGCAAACAAATTCTTGACAACAAAAAAAGCACGGAATGGGTGTAGTTTATTTGCCTAAACCGCAATGAAAGTAACTCATCATCATCATCTTCCTGCCCTTATCTCATTATATTTGGGGTCGGCGCAACACGTCACGGTGGCATTTCCTCTTTTCTCATTCATATTATTTCTCACGCAAAGTAACATGTGTATACAGTATAATACTTCCCTCTAATGTAACAGCTGCATTATATAATTTACTAGTGACCCGCCCCGGCTTCGCACCGATGCAAAAAAGGTATTAAAACCATCCTCTTGAATCACTCTATCTATTAAAAGCACCCGCATCAAAATGACTGGCCTGTTGGTCTAGTGGTTAGTGACCCTAACTGCTATGCCGGAGGTCGTGGGTTCGATTCCCACCCAGGACAAATGTTTGTGTGATGAGCACGATCATTTGTTCTGTGTCTGGGTGTAATTTATCTATAATATGTATGTATTTAGAAATATATAAGTATGTTTATCAGTTGTCTAGTACCCATAACACAAGCTCTGCTTAGCTTGGGACTAGATGGCGTTGTGTGATAGTTGTGGAATATTATTATTATTATTATTTTATTATTATTAAAATCCATTGCGTAGTTTTAAAGATTTAAGCATACAAAGACAACTAAGTAAGTTGTGGATAAAAGTCGCTTTCTCTGTCCGTCTGAATTTTAGCTAAACAAACTGAACCTATATCCGAAGTCTGCCAATAACAGTAGTTCGTTTGTTGATCATTTGCATTGAGTTGTAAGCAATGTTTGCAGATCTATCCCTTTGTCGGCATGTCGGCGCGAGCACTACAAACTAACTTGAAACCCGTCGCGTAGTAAACTTGTGACGACGACTTATGCTATTCAATTCGCCCTGCATACATAAATCGATTCAAATATTGCGTGTTTCCATGACAGATGCATAAATTATATATTCATAGTTATATTGTATGACAGTTTTGAATTTCATTACTTATATTCTAAACGTATGAAACTCTGACGTGATGTCAGACATCAAAGATATAATTTAGAAGTGCCCAAGTGACGTCATGCACGCATATTGTACACTCGGAAAGCAAGCAGTAACTTGTGTCGGAGAGTTAGTTCAACACTAAGAAGTGTTGAGGGGCGAGCGTGTAAGGGTCCTACCCCACAGTAATTTTGAAGATGAAAATGTTCTGTCTCTCTGCCTAATTTAAATTAGTAGATATTCTTCTGAAGATAATAATCGATAAGTGGTAGTTTTGCATTAATAGATTAACAACTTTGATATTTTTCAGCCGGTAGAACTTATAATATACATAATTTTCTATTAAGAAAATATATATATTATGATGTTGGCTAAAGTATAGGTACTGGCAAGGCAATAATTGCAAGAATAAAATAAATCTATCTTCTACATAAATAAAGAGAGAAGTCCTGACTGACTGACTGACTGACTCATCAACGCCCAGCCCAAACCCTTGGACCTAGAAAGCTGAAATTTTGCACAGAGGTTCCCTGTATAACGTAGACAAGGAATAAGGAAGGATTTTTCTAAATTCAACCCCTAAGGGAGTTAAATAGGGGATGAAAGTTTGTATGGAAAATCGTCATTTTCACGCGGGCGAAGCCGCTGGCAAAAGCTAGTATATAATAAAATAATAATTGCAAGGAAATAGAAAAAACGTACGAGTACTAATCACGATTCCCGCGACTAGAAACGCGCGGAGAAAAAGTTTTAAGGGCCAACAGACGTAAAACGCAAGTTTTATAATGCGGAAAAGTATATGATTCACTGCAGTAAACAAAATCAGAAAAATATATGATATTCTTCAGGATGTATGCTAGTAACATAGTGTTGTGAAAACATAATACAACTAACTTTGCTCGATAGAAAAAAATCACGAAGATACCTCTAAAAATTTCTTTTAACGAGTAAAATCCATACTAAAATACATGTCATCGTTCTGTTATTTTTGCCAAATTATTCTACAAGCAACATACTAAAATCATAGTGTTTTACTTTTTTAGTCCAATCAATAGTTTTTTGTCAATCGCAAAATACCGCTAATTTCGCACTATTCTGCCGCAGCGAAAGACGTAACAACCGCTTTATAGTGCAAGCTGATTAGAACTTTATTCTAACAGTATTTCAAAAGAAGTTTGAACCACCACAAATAGAGTTGCTAATTTGAGGTAGTATAGGCTCTTAAGAAGCCAGCATTTTGTTCCTTTATCCCATCGATATCATTCTCTTCATTTTTATACGAGTGCCCTCTTAAACGTGAAGGACCCTCGATTATGAAGTTAAAGAGAAAAAATTGTTGCAATGCTCGTCAATTTTCTGTGTAATCAAGAGTTTATTCTCTGAAGTACATAAGTACTTGATCGTCAATCCCACTCGAGCGAGCGGGGTCTATGCTCGTGCGATCTGCGTATGATAAAATACCTTTGCCCAGCAGTGGGACAGCAATCGGCTGGTATTCTTTAAGCAAATTGCCTCTGAACATGAACAGTGTTAAAAAGAACATTTCCTCAGAAAACTGTACTTTCCTTCCGGACACAATGTTTTTGTTCTTTAATAATTTACAAATCACACCAACACGAAACTAAACCATGTTATAACAGTAACGTTGTTAGAGCTTACAGGTTCAATATTTAACTAGTGAAAATGTTTTGTGAGGACGGAAAATGTCTACGTCACACGTAGTTTGAGTTTGTCGCGTCCAATACAAAGAGTTGTTTAATATTACCGGGTTGTCGCTTAAATAATATTTCTGTGCTGCCGAAATTCTCTTATGAAACTATTCAAACATTGGTTAACTAAGCTTTTTATTGTTGGAGGTATGGTAAAGTGTGTTTTGGAAAGAAGTGTCAGTGACTTTTACTAACTAAAAACCACTCATGTTCCTTCTTTGCCCTAAGTGTCCGAGGCCGCTGTATCTCTTGCGAACAATCCGCAGCCCCGACAGGCGTCGGCTCTTGCGAGCCCTTGCAATGTTGCTGATATCTTTTTGAGGCGCGCGTGGAACATGAACGCTTGGTTAACTAAGCTCTTGTAATTGTAATGTTTAAAAGTATTTATTTACCATGAATATGTTGGTAATTTTAGTCAAATTAAACAAACCGTGTGCCAAGGATAGCCTTTTTGATATTTACCCGACTATTTGGCAAAGGTTTCAAACAACTTGCCCACTAACTGGTATCTGTAACTGTGGATTTGCAAAACATTTAAGTACTAACATAAAAAAACATGTCAACACAGCATAAGGATTTCAGATAGAATTTCGAGACACAGTTCTTCATGTTATTGTGTGAATAATACGCCATCCGTTGCAAAGACTTGGTAATATAATACAATACTTTAATGTAGATAAAGGTATAGATTTGTACATGTGAGTTCCTTTGTGATAATAGGTTTTATAAATTCTTTGTAACAAGCTCAGTACCACAATTCTTTTGTACTGAAATCGCTTTAATCCTTTATGGGACGCCCTATTTTTTTTATTCGCTTATACGGGATGCCACCTAAAATAATTGACATGCATGGGAAACAACAGGCCGCCAGGGCAACTTGTAATCGAAATATGTAAAGTACCGACAGGAAATTCTTTTTTTTGTTGTTTGAATTATTAGTGTCTGAATAAGTTACCTGTCGAATAACGGTTTCAAATTGGGAGCAATACAGAATATTTTGACGAAATCTAAAAGGAAAGGTGGTAATTAAAAGTATATAGTTGCTACCCATGAAACGACCACCGTGCATGCGTACGTTCGACACCATTTCGACACGCACATAAACACGCACTTGTCAGTATACACAATGATTCTAAACTGAAACAACTTTCCAAAGCATTTTAAGCTATCATTTTCACGTGGCGGATATAGATATTTTTTTACAAATAAGCAAATATTTAGTTGTAACTCCGCAAAAAGATCTAGGCCAAACATGAAAACCTCGTGCATTTGACAAGTTTATCGATTAACTAAGTAATCATAATGTTATTAATAAGTGGAATTGGCTGCTCTCAATTCCCGGCACATCAGTAGTCACAAAAATATATTTTCGGTTAAGAATTCGAAATGGCGAGAAAAACATAACGAAAGTAATTGAAATGAATTAAAAATTTAAAATGTATATTTATTACACTTTTAAGTATTTTATTGGGAACTGCACTGATCCAATTACGGTTGCGTCCGCGACCATACATTATACCAATTGGATAACTGGAGACCCATTTCACAACTGGATGCTATTTCCGACAAAATCTGCATGATCGACTCTGTACCTTGTTAGAAATAATTAGTAGAAGGTAGGTACTCGAATTCGCTGCTGCGGCTACCAAAATAATCATCTAGCGGTTTTACACATAATATGCAATTTTATGATATACCGATCAAGGTTCTGTTAAGTTTAAGAGTCTTTTTTTATTTTTTGGGCTGTGGGAAATCATCAAATGACTCCTACCGCTCTGGGCATAGCGATAGGGAGTGTCAGACTACTACTGACTGAAAACCCCCCATGTTCCTTCTTAGCCCTTTGTGTCGAGGCCGCGGTATCTCTTTCGAACAACCCTTCCTACGTTGTTTCGTACCCTAGTAACAAAATTACTACCTATGTCTTGAATTTGTTGTCATTCGTTTTGGAAGATGAAAAGGGAATGTCGTAATACATATTATTATCAGTAAAGCTAGATTGCGAAAAGCGCTGTTCATGAAACATGAACTGCAAATAACTTACGTCGAATCAACCCTCTAAACGTTTGAACGACCTTTTACCTATTACGAGTCAAAAAGCGTTTATTTGATGTTCGCATTCGCATTCAAATGCAACATAACATTATTAACGTTTTGGAAGTACAAGCGTCTGTTAAACTGCCATGCCATCAAAATGGCAAAATTGTATAGCTATAGATCATTATTTGGGCCAGTACTTTGATTAGCTGAAATAAAAAAATTACCAAAATTTTTATATTTTAAAATTCTCATACAAATCTCCAATTTCATAGGTACCTAATATAAATGTATAAATAAAAGTAATCACATAACGCAAAAACCTTGTGGGAAGATTATTAAAAAAAAATAGTCAGCCGCGTAAATTAATCTTTTTGATGGCACATTAGCCTTGAAACTATAGGTCGAAACGGTCAAAGAAACCGTGCCTTGGCCAACAATCTTTTTAGATCCATGGATCGAACACACTTTTAAACCAAAACATCACCCAGTTTTATTATTATACCAACCGATAGTGTAGCTAAGGTGTAGGTGGTATTTTTCAAATACTGAGATCAAATATTATGTCACATAATTATTAAGTGGGATGACATTTTTCAATGTTCCGTATACCTATACTCGTATACTAAAAAATAAAATTATCGAGACTTTTTTGTACAAACTTTTCCTTTGCAGTATTTATAAATGACGTATCGAGTAATCCACAATTCCACCAATTTGACAGCTGACTATTTTTTTTTGGTTGACGATCCCCAAAATCACCGCCTGGGTTAAAATAACCTTTTTTAGATACAAACGATATTATTTTTAAAAACTTAGTTATACTGTAGCTTGGGCATCTTCCCACTTCTGGAGCAACTGAAGCGTAGGCCCACGCTGTGATATGGTTAAACTATTGTTTAATCGATATGACTTTCAGCTGGTATGTAAAGACTTAGGTCAGATTAACGGTAGTTATCTCCCGTACTAAGAAACTTATAAAAAAAAAATAAGGTACCTACCAGTGCTCATTGAATAAGTAACGACCACAGGTAACGACAGCGATCTAAACGAATTTCGAGTATTCGCGTTAAGAGTTTTCTATCAAGACACGAGACAACAATAACAGACGCACTCATAATACATAGAAGGACAAGGACCCAACACAGGTAGCTACTAGATAGTGCAGCTGCGGAGATACAATCTCTTTGTACTGAAGATGGTCTGTTCACATTTGTATTGCGGTATTGTGTGCGTTGATGGCATAACTCTAGACGCTACTATTCAAACTACACTCGCGAGCAACCAAATCGACTCAAGCCTTGACGGCGCACATATACATTGATTTTCCTAAAACGATAAATGGTAATTATAAAAGTGATATGTCATTCGAAAGCTGAAGAATTATGCTTTCAATTAACATCAATACCTTAAAAATAAACTAAGCGCTGATTTATTGACGCATTTTAATTGGCCGTCAGCGTAAATTACCTCATTAGGAATCCACGACTTGCGCTACCTGCTCCCGCTATAAAACCCCTCCACATCCGGTTTACCTTATCAGTCGCTGGTTACAAGTTGACCGGTACACATCTCCGTAAATTGCATTCCTTGTTTTCGCTAAACCATGGATACCACACCAGAAGAAGCCGCTCAAGTGGTTGCCTTGTTGCAACAAGGGTTAAGTCAGCGAGCAGTCGCTGCCCAGCTCCACTTGAGCCAGTCTTCTGTATCCCGAGTATACAGACGGTTCCAAGAGACTGGTGCCTTCAATCGGAGACCAAGAACGAGCCGCCACCGGTGCACTTCAGAGAGAGACGACCGCTTCATTGTCTCAACCTCTCTGCGCAATCGACACCTTACGGGCGTTGATGTGCAGCAAGAACTGAGACGTGCACGACAAGTATCTGTCAGCGAGTGGACAGTGAGAAGACGCTTGAAGGAAGCCAGCTTGACGCCAAAAAGACCTGCGACGGGCCCTAAATTGACTGCAGGCCACCGACAAGCGCGCCTTCAATTTGCTCGAGAGCATCTCAATTGGAGCGTTGCGCAATGGCGATCGGTCCTGTTTACTGATGAGTGCAGAATGTGTCTACATGGCAGTGACAAGAGAGGCCGAGTCTACAGGCGTCCGGGGGAACGATTTGCCCAATGTTGTTTCGCTGAAACAGTGGCATATGGCGGGGGTTCCTGCATGATGTGGGCTGGTATTTCTTTAGAGGGAAAAACCGAACTTGTTTTCGTGCCTGGGGGCGGCCGAGGAGGCGGGCTAACAGCTGATCGGTACATCACCGACATTCTACTAAATCATGTTGTGCCCTACGCAGGGTTTGTCGGTGCAGACTTCGTGTTAATGCACGACAATGCCCGCTGCCACACGGCACGAGTCACTCGACAGTTTCTGGAAGAGGTCGAATTACGCACGATGGACTGGCCTGCGCTCAGTCCTGACATGAATCCCATCGAGCACTTATGGGACGAGCTTAAAAGAAGAGTTCGGGCCAGGAATCCAGTCCCTTCAACCGTAGACGAGCTAAAGACAGCATTATTAGAGGAGTGGGACGGCATTCCTCAAGAAAATGTCAAAAAATTGATAAGGTCAATGAAAAACAGACTGCAGGCTGTAATTAGGGCAAGAGGGGGCAATACGAAGTATTGATTTAAATTTATTAATTTTATTTTTAACAAATTTGTAAAATACGAGACCCATACCCTTTTCCCTAAATTCCTGTTTTTCCTACTCTTGCGTTCAGACACCATTTATTTAAAAAAAATATGGATGGATTTCAATGATAAAGATATCAAATTAAAGCTGACATCTTAAGCTTTCGAATGACATATCATTTTTATAATTTCCATTCATATTTTTAGTTTTATCAATGTATGTGTGCGCCTACAAGGCTTGAGTCGATTTGCTTGCTCGCGAGTGTATTTGTAACTTCGGGAATGGCTACGAATATTTGATCTGTTATGAAATAATTGAAAATCCATGTATCGGTATAGTTTAGTTTCAAATTCTATGATTACGTAAGCTAATATAGGAGTGATTATATATTATTTTCATGACAATTCAAAACTGTTATTAGACAAAAGTGAACAAAGAGAAGTCATCTTAATATCCCATAATAAGGCACAGAGATAATAATATACTATTTTTTATATGATCGGTGTGGCACATTCAATACTTTTTTTTACCGAGTTTCCGGTATAGTAAGTACGTACGTAGGGCAGAAAGCCTCCCCCGACACACGCACGACACACTACCCTTCCATTTCAACGGAGTATGTCTAATCAAGGAGATCGTATTACGCTATTTGCTGTTGAAGTCAGATAGGCAGTCGCTGCAAGTAATATAGGTACCAGTATTCAGCTGCATCTAATTGGACTGAAACCCGACGCAGGCATAGTTGGACAAAGGCTAGGCTTCCACAGAATAAATTCCGACTTCCACGGTCCACGCGAGCGAGGGCTGGTTTCGTCAACACATAAAAGCTCGTGTCATCTAAATCAAGGAGCAGAATACATCATAATATGGAAGAGGCGACCGTGAATGATGAGGCTCAGTAGGCGACTCGGCCGCTGTAACTCGCCCGATCCAGTCGAGACAGGAATTTCACTATTATTAATATTTTCGAGTGGCGTTTCGGACGAATCCTTTTTTAGAGTCAAAGTACCGTCAGACACATAATACAGATAAGGTTTAGTGTCCTGTGTTCGTCCCATATGTTCGTCCCACAAACTACCAGGAGAATAGAAGTAGGAAGGAGGTATTGTATTATAAAAGAGATACCGCGGTATCTCTCATAATATAGATAAGGTTTAGTGTCCTGTGTTCGTCCCACAAACTACCAGGAGAACAGAAGTAGGAAGGAGGTATTGTATTATAAAAGAGATACCGCGGTATCTCTAGCAACATGGGTGGTTTTTAGTAAGTAGAAGTCTGACACTCCCTACCGCTTTGCCCAGAGCGGGAGGAGTCATTTGATGATTTCCCCACTATATAATTTACCATTCTGGCCTCCTGCTAGTTTGTGGGACTTTACTATCCTGGTTTCTTATCTCTTTATTTTGTTTACTTATGATACCCTAGTACTATTTAACACATTATTACATTAATCCTGTTAACTCCTATATTTGGTGACAGCCCGAAATAAATGATTAATCTCCTACTAACTTATGGTACCCTAGTACTTCATAACACATTACATTGACCGCGGTCCCGGCTGTGGTCCCGGTCCCGAAAGCCCCATGACCCCAACCTAATGTTTTTCATTCTGACTGTACAAAATTTGCTTAAAAAAAAGTATAGTCCGAAACACCACTCAAAAACATGAATAAAAATTAAATTCCTGTCTCGACCGAACCGGGCGAGTTCCAGTGGTCGAGTCGCCTACTAAGCCAATGATGACCGCCGTTGTCTGTATTCCTTTGTTACATGAAAGCTGAACGGCCGGCTCGGTTGTACTTAAGCGATACCAATGGAAATGCATTATGCATCAGAAAATTTATGATGACATTGTCGTTAATAATGCTAACAAGCGCCGCGTTTTAGACACCCGGACTAGATAAATAAAACTTGGATAGGGATTAAAGAAAAACTACCGATATAATAACTACCTATCTACATAGGCGTTTTTTGTTTTGTGCTCTCACTATAAATCATTTTATTATTATGTCTATACGTGAGGACTTGTAATTGGCTTTCTGGTGACTATGGTTTCTTCTTTTTGTATGTTTTTTTTAGCTGTAAGTCTTACATGTACTAAATAAATAAATAATTTCTCAGTGTTTAATTATAATATTACAACATATTCTAAACTTTTTCAACACACCCACAGTTATCATTTAATAAAAAAAAACTAACAAGCTTTATTCAGACCAATTATTTTAGTAAGTACTGCAAATACGAAGCCAAAAACTTTTTTTTTTGTAAAAATACGTATTCTGTTTTCGTTTATTATGAATCCGTTAGCAATTAGTATTTGTGTTACATTTTTACAAGTACATTGGTGATTATGCGGGTTGATGTTACTGCACACTAATTGTATTCTCAAATCTGATTCCACTGGACGTCACCAGTAGTGTGAATGTATGTTACATGCGTGTTTTCACCCTCCAGCCATCGATCATACATAAATTAGCTAAGTAAATGACTACTGCATGATCTGCATAAATTAAAACACTACTAAACCAGGAGAGGGAGCAACGTGCATTAATAGGAAATTATCTATCCAAAAACTGAAAAGCAAAAAACAAGCACATTTTAAATCAAACAAAACTTCATTTCATAATTTAATATTCAAATGAACCCCGCCTGCTTCCAAGTTTTGTTTGATTTAAAATGTGCTTGTTTTTTTTTCAGTTTTTTCAGTCGGGTTTTTTAGTTTTTTAACTATTTTTTTTATTTTCCACTTTTTAGTTCTTTTGTGTTTGTTCTTTCGTTGGTCGCGTAAAATTCTTCGTAGATGATTTAACTTTTGTGCTTGTTTATAGGATTTGTCACTTTGAATTTCTTTTATACAATCAAGTGTAATATATTTTTGTAATCTCCTTTTAAAATCCTTCATTTTGATACCCTCCCTACTCGATGGTATAGGATTTTTTTTTTTGAGCTCGGCGATTTTGCCCCCAAAACCAGCAATTTTTCTTTGTTTTTTTAATATTTGTGTAGCCTATAACACTCGCGCCATCAAGACGAATCTAACGACGTATGCTTCATTTTAATCCCTTTATCCGTTTAGGAGTTATGAGGGAACAAAGAAACAGACATACATACATACATACTTACATACATACATACACGTCAAACACATAACCCTCCATTTGGGCTTCGCCGCAGTCGGGTAAAAAGAGTCTTACTTAAATCTCTTGGTTAAGCCATTTAAGCATTTTAGAGAATGGCATTTCTCGAAAGGGGAAATTGTTGCCTCGATTTGCGAGTATTTGTAGCTATGCACCGCATTAAATATTAAACTTGGAAACCGGCAATTGAATTAACTTACGGCGAAACAAATCATTCGCGCAAATGGCACCTGTCCTACTTCACTGTCCTATGACTAAATGGAATGGAAATATTGTGGTACTAGCTGATGCCCGCGACGTCGTTCACGTGGAAATTTTGATGTGTGACTGTCTCGTTGATCGAGTGACCTCAAGTGCAACTACTGAGGATGAGGTCCGGGGTTTGATTGCAAAGTGTTTTCGTAGTAGAGGCCACGGAGCGTGGTTTTCGTGCCCGGTCGATGGCGATATTATATCTATAGACATCAAACGCCTATATTACTGTATGGCGCTTGAACATGCATTACTGGCGAAATGTGGGTTTACGATTAGGTACCTACACCACTGCCTAACTCTTTCGGGATTAAGGCGTAATGTTATTTTATATGTGAGACCGACTGACGGCTTGATCAAAATGTGATGATGTGAGTAATGATTACAAAAGGCGTCCTTATGGGCGCTGTAATTATGAGCGGCAGCGACTTGAATCAAAATGAAATGGAGTTGAGACGACGATGGCTTAAAAACCGTAACCGTACCTTAACTTATTTCTCAAAATGTACAAACAAATGCCTTGTTCTTTGGTGACGGCCCTCTTACACAACCACACTTAATCATTTATATTAACCTCTCAAATTAGGAAAACCGTGCATGGTAAGTTCATCTTCTGTTGGCACTGGATGGGAAAACTCATCGGAAAGTGGAATTTTCGCATCTACATCTAATTCCAGGCGACTGTCTCCTGTTTAAAGCAGCTTATTTGCAAATACATCTGTTCCATGGCCAGTCGCAGATGTTTGGTGATGTTGCAAGTTGGGGTAAGATTCAGCGGCAATTTGTAAACGGAAAGTGCAATCTGGCCGTTTGTTAAGCAAAGTTGCAGTAATGCCCGAGGAAGCCACAGCTATAAGACGGTACGGTTGGCGTAGTGCCTCGGCGTTTGACTGCGGCGCTGCATGTCCTGTATTCGATTCCCGCACTGAACAAATAGATTTACGTCGTGGGTCTTATCTAACTTTAATTAGGTTTTTATTTTAAAGTTTTTACAGCTGTTTTTCTTACTGTGTACCGGTCAATTTGTATTTGTTGAATGTTCACGACAAATATTAACACCGCAATTCAGAAAATGGTGTCAAATGAACACTGCCATCAGTCGAAGACGAAGTTAAAGTGCCAAAATTTCATGCATGGTAAGCAAACACACTCTACAGGGCTTAGGCTATAATGTAGTTTCCTACATGAATGGCGCGCGGAGTCACTACACTGGGGGGTAATTCCACTGCCGCGGCATATTGCCGCTTGGCGGACAGACCGCCCCGGTGTGATTTCATGGCGACATGGAGAGAGTGACTGTCGCGACCCCGTGCAGGGCACAGTGGTGGTAAGTCCCCTCTTTGAGAACTGGCTTGAGAGGTGCCACGGCGCCCTCACCTTCCATCTGGCGCAGGTCCTCACCGGACACGATTGTTTCGGGAGGTACCTGCACCGAATCAGGCGATAGGAAACGCCCGGATGCTACCATTGCAAGGATCAGCCGGAGGACACGGTGGAGCACACCGCGGAGGCTTGCCCCGCTTAGGTTGAGCCCCGTCGTGTTTTCTTAGCGGCGATCGGCGGCGGCGACCTCTCGCGTCCGGCCCTGGTTCAAGCCATGGTGTGGGGCGAGAGGGAATGGGACGCCGTCGCCTCCTTCTGCGAAGCAGTGATGCTAGCGAAGGAGGTGGTGGAACGTGAGAGGGAGAGAACCTCTCGACCCAGCTGCCGCGGGAGGCGCTCCGGGTGTCGGGGGCCACGTGATGGCTTCCGGGCCTGTGGACGGTGAGTAATGGGCTAGCTCTCCGTCCGTCCGTCTTATGACGATGACAGGCCGTGTCAACGGCGCGTTCGTGTTCCACGCGCGCCTCAAAGAGATGTCAGCAACATGGAAGGGGCCCGCAAGGGCTGCGGGCTGTTCGAAAGAGATATTGCGGTCCCAGCACAAAGGCCATAGAAGGAACATGGGTGGTTTTAGTCAGTAGAAGTCTGACATTCCCTACCGCTTTGCCCAGAGCGGGAGGAGTAATTTGATGATTTCCCACCCTCCAAAAAAAAACCCTATGTAGATTTTCAAAGCAGCGTCATTTAAACAAATCAAGAGTTATTTTTGGTATCGTAACTAAAAAGACGATTTAAAAGTTATCTTGTGAACACATTCATTAATTAGTACCGTTTTGGTGCAATAGATGTCGTTGCATGTATGTTTCTTAACGATGATAAGTTCTTCCACTTTAAATTCGTATATCTTTTGATAGAGAGCACCGATTACAATGAAACAAAAACTAAAACCCTAATCATATTAGTTTTAAAATGTACACGATAATACTATAATAATAAAGTAGGTAATACATCCAAAACACACAGACTACATACGAAAATTCTAAAAACGATTGTAACACAATAAAAGAAAACATAATTTTTTCTAAATAGTATGTTCATTACACAGAAACTCAGTCTACAGATTTATAATATTATATTTAAAATTAATACTATATTAATCTATACTCTGAATTGATTTGAAAACCATATAGCATCAAAATAAAAAAAATACCTGGAACTTACAAAAAGCGAAAACCGACTGGGAAGCGAACTCGCGAACAATGTTTAACATTTTTGAAAATCCTTCAACATTATAAAAAATCACATAGTGGATACTGACTGTGATTTGAACTTGCGTACCTTTATTTACAGGTAGGTCGCCGAACCGTTAGGCTACTTACACCTGTGTCAAATGATTCAAAATAATCGTTCTATTGATTTTAATACTATGACAGATATCGGCTGTCAAACAGTTGAGGAAAATGCACATAATGCAATATTGCTCACCCCCTTAACTTATTATAGCGACATTATATAGCCCATGTGTTATTCCAGACTTTAATCTATCTCTGTGCCAAATTTCATTCAGATCCATTGAGCCGTTCTGGCGTGATAGAGTAACAAACATCCATCCTCACAAACTTTCGCATTTATAATATTAGTAGGATATTTTTTTTAATTGTCTTGCTCATCTCTGAAACGAATTATTAACGATACAATGTTTAAGAAGAAAATGCACAACTCCATCTATGACTTTTATAAACAACTATTAACCTCGCCAACATCAATCAAATTTAAATTATTTAAAACCAAAAAGGACTTACACATGTAAGTCGACTTGATGTTTTTGAAATCCCATAGATGGCGCTGCTTTAAATTGTCTTGATAGTATAATTATAAAAATTATTATGTTTATCGGCCTAAGTTACTTATATTGCGTGATTTTTATAGTATGAAGCTAGCTTACAGCATGGTTGACATAATAACAATATTTAAATATACGTCGTTAGATTACACGTTGTTACAGAATGCGTTGAAGAAATAAAGGTTCACTGCTCGTTCCCCGTAGGTGATAGCGTGATAATATGTAGCCTATAGGTTGACCCGACTTCTTAGTAATATTCGTGCCAAATTTGAAGTAAATCCATGCAGTACTTTTTGAGTTTATCCCGGACATACATACAGACAAACAGACAGAAATTCTAACAACTATATTTTTGGCTTCGGTATCGATTGTAGATCACACCCCAAGTATTCTTTAAAAAAAATATTCAATGTACAGTTTTGACTTTCCTACCATTTTATTATATGTATATGTTATGGACCAAGTGATAAATTGGGCAGTATACATAATGCCCGGTCATTATGAAAAATGCCCAATATGAAAGTGCAATTTGATAATAATTATTCAAATAATCAAATTGACTGGGCATTATACATATTGCCCATCACCTTTTGGGCAGAGTAATACAAACACATTTAATTACTATTTTTTTATTGTTATTGTCATTTAACTTAAAATAAACTAAATATTAAACAACTTAAATAATCGGTTTGTAGGGTACCGAACACGTAACTAGGAAAACTTGGATGCAAGAGCGAGCGAAGCGAGCTCGGGACTTGGGGCACCCCGACACGGACAGGTTAGGTTAGAAGGGGATGGCGGGGTCGATTGAGCGAGCGAAGCGAGCGAATAGACCCCGCCATCCCCTTCGTGGTTATTTTTTTTAAAAACCACAAAAACAATAGCGCTTGAAGTCCGCCGCACGAGCCGCACGCTGAATGGCGGTCTCTGATTGGTCAAAGCGTGTCACGCCACGCGTACTTCCCTCCCCGCCCTCGCACCGCGTCAAATATAGCTTTATTATCAAATTGCCCAATTGTCATGTAGCAATATAATAATGACCGTGCAATGTGATAAATAATGACGTTAAGATAGTAATTAATCACTTAGCCCGATAAAGCTAGACATTATTCATAATGCTCGTGCATTATTAATAATGCCCGCATTAATCACCTGGTCCATAACATATAGATAGCACAAAGGTGACAATCATTGACGTAGCTGTCATCGACGCGGCGCGAACATCGTGTCGGCCAGTCCACCTGCCGCTTTTGTTGATGGTAATGCTCTTTAACTATCGATAGGTATTGTCTGTGATTGAGCCGTCCGGCTGCAACGTTAAAGTTGTGGAACCGTACCGTTGCCGTCACATGTCTGATGTCAGTGACGTGCCAGCTTCCTACTTCGAAATAGATCGAGGACGACATGTGAGATATTATCGCCGTCATTTCTATAATATGCATTTAATAAACTGCAATAACTTTTTATAGGTTTTAAAAGTAACTTATTGTGGCTAGATACAGCCGCTCGGATCAATCTTCAAATTAAGCCACGCTTGTCTAGGTTGATCTGTGAATGGGTGACCAACCATTACAGTCATATCGAGTTACTTCCGTGCCTCGGAAAGCATGGTAAGCCGCTATCATTTCCGTAGCCGAATTGCAAAAAAAAGTTCAATCGTTTGAAAAATAGACGCTTCCAAAGTGGTCCATCAACCAGGTACAAATCCAGGTACTGTGGCTGCTACTCAGAAATGTCTAATAAAAAATCCTAATAATACTTCATCCTCATATTATGTTCAGCAGTAGCACTTGCGACCAGTAAACCAATATCGAGAATTCGAGACAGATGCAATATCTATTTTACCACAAATAAGTTATTTCTGCTTCAGTCGAGTCCATTTCATCTCTGGTGTAAACAGTCGCCGGAACCATACTGATATATCAGCTACCCGTGTATTGTCGAGATAACCGACCGGATGTGTGGCTGCCATTTTCCATTTTAGTTCGTGCAGGAAATCATACAACTACTTACTAGTTGCCCCTTCGTGTTTACCACAATACACATATAAAAATCAGAGCAATTTAATCACTGTGTTTATTATATCTCCCTGCAAACACACATAGTAATTTTGCAACTTTTGCAGGCACTATATATTTTATCTAAAGGCAGTACATAAACAGAAGTATGTTTACATACTCGACCTACTTTTAGAAAAGTTGTGATAATACATTTCCTAATATTGTTTTCTATTTGTTACAGGTATGACCTATGCTTCCGGCGTGGATTATGTCAAATCTCAACAAAATTATAATGGAAGAAGGGAAGAGGCAAGTATTTTATGTAACTTAAAGTAGCTTTAATATCACCACCAAAAACTACCTTTGTGTAATTTTCTTTCCGAGGAAACAAATTAACTTAAATGTTTTGTTGCAATAGGATGTGACGCCGGCTGGATAAATTGAACTTAATTATTTTATTTTTAGAAAATAAGAAGACGAGCATAAATACCAGAATAACTGCAATGAAACATGTCTGTTAAGTTAGGACGATTAGAAACTTGATTTTGATTGGTTATCTGCAAGACAAATTCACAACATCTCTATTCAGATTGGTCAGAGCGAGGCTTGAATGGAGAGGCCAAAGCTACCATTAAGCGCATCTGTCTGTTCATATCGTTCGTTGCGGTAAACAACGATGCTATGAAATCAGCCACCAAGCCTAAGAGATATTTCTGGACTTTCTCTTGAAAACCAAATCAGGAGCCCATGGGTGGCAACCACAGATGACAGAAACAACAGGTGGCAACAAACTCTAACAACTGTTGTTTCTGTCATCTGTGGTGGCAACAAACTCTAACAACTGTTGTTTCTGTCATCTGTGGTGGCAACAAACTCTAACAACTGGTTAGGCACTAATCACTAGTAATCACATGATAAGAAAAAAAGAAAATACGATTGAACCATTTAATGTTCAAACGCATCGTTGTTCGTTACGATTAACTTAAGTTTTTTTTCCAATTTAATTTATTTTTCATTTCAAACATATTATAAAAAACAACAAAACAAACAAACATACATACATATCAAACATACTATATCGTAAAGAAAATCACTAATGAAAATCTTTCTTAGTTTCCAATAATTTGACTCTCTACTTTCGCTTATAGGAAAAAATTAATAACTCCTAAAATATAACAAATTTCTTCTAAGAGAAAATAGCAAGATCTACAGATCTTCCTCCATGAGCAATTTTAGATGAAAAATGACCAATACAATCAATTAATTATAATTACGCGATGAAAATGCTGTAGACTACACTTTATAAAATCATGATACGAACTTATTAATATGACCACAGGCGTTATAACCATTCTGTCGAACCGTTGCGTTGATGACAGATTGCGGACAGGCACTTCGGCGCATTGTCCATCCGGTGTTCCATCCACAGCTGTCAGCAATTTGTCAATTACGTTTCGAATGTTCTTTTAAAGTATTGCCATCCATAATACTGATTGTGTATTCTTTGACAGCCTACTCCGGACCAATGCCCAGTGCTGAAGGAAAGCGTGGCAGACATCGACACCGTCACCATATACCCCACTTTCGAGTTTCAGGTACGTTACTATTAATTTACTTTATTTAGCATTAATTTCAATTTTGAATATTTCAATATTTTGTATTCAAAATTATATAAAAATAGTAGCCCGCCGGTGTCGGAAACAGGGCTCAAGCTGACAGTCAGGGTTCCATAGAGGAACCTCTTAACAATACAAGTCGTGCCCAGAAGTACCGTTTTCTGCATCTAGCCCTTGATCCGGCTGCCCAACGAGAGCCTCCTCAGATATCAGTCGAGGCTCTTTGCAATTGGCGGAATTGATTCATTATTTAAAAAGGCCTTAAAAAAACTTGTGTTCAATATGTTATACAGATTAACTTGTTGAATGTTGAATCGAAAACGTACTTTTATGTAAGTAAGAATATAATAAGCCGCTTATACCCTTTTAAGGGTGGCAAGTGGCATCGCGGGCCCGCAATTTCAATTTGAGGCAAGTAATACTGCTGTCTCTGTTTAGCTCTGTCAGAGCGCGTGTGCCACGGCCCACAGTGCACAGGAGCGTACCGTGTGTAGTATTACTCGTAATAATCAAAACTGTAATTAAGTTCATTCATTGAATTACATTTCTTAACTACTTTAGTGAATCGAAAGTGAATGGAAAGACTAGTAATGCGTTTTTTAGAATTATTTCTACAATACGTAATTATACATCACATGATATTAGGAAATTGTCTTGAAATCTAAAGCTTTTAGAGATCTAGGTCCTCCAGCCATTATCCTTATTTATTTTAGAACGATGACGTTGAACTTTACAAATGCAAAACAAAACTGCATCTATACATATAAAAATGAAATCCGTTTTCCGTTGTCACGACATAGCATGAAAACGGCTGGACGGATTTAGCTGAAAATTTATAGCTAAGAACCAGGAGAAGGTTCTTTGATACTTTTTTTTTAGGTAGGGTAGTAGGTAGGTAGGTAGGTAGGGTAGTAGGCAGGGTAGTAGGTAGGGTAGTACGTAGGGTAGTAGATAGGTAGGTAGGAAAAACGCATTGCAACGCATGCGCGGGTTCAGCTAGTTAACAATATGTATTGTTAACTAGCTGACCAAATTCATCGAGTTGCCTTATTTATATGCACGCCAGTTTTAAATAATGAAATAGTCTGTAACCCGACGTATGTTTTGTTCAAAGAGGTCCTTCATATATATAATTCTAAAACGACTATTTCGTAATCCACTTTAAAACTTTCCGACTGTTGACGAAAAATTACAAAAAGGATAGACTTCTACTGAAACTGAGTGGATTGGATTCAGAAATACATACATACATAGCGTGCTAAAATCATAACACTCCGTAGTCGAGTAAAAAACTCGTCCTTCTTTCCTTATATTTTCCAACGACTTGAAAAAAGAAGGAGGTTGTTCAGCGCTTGTTTTATTTTTATGTCGGTCTTTTGATATTTCCGTTAATTATGGACAGCTCTTTGATAGAAGATTATTTTTTCGTCCCGTAGAAGAAGCCCGCGCTGTGGTTCCATAAAAAAATAACTTTTCACTTCTCATGCTCTGAAAGTGCTTGTTTGTGCAGGATATAGGCTGCACAAAATCGAATTTTGTGCACAAGGGCATTAACGTATCTACTCCTAAATGTATCTTTATTAAGGCAAAGAAAATGAGCCATACAGCCAAACACAATAAGAAGTTCATAGATAGAATTTGTTATTTTGTAATATTTACTTTAATTTATTTGCCTAATGTGTTTTTTAAGACTTAAAAGATATTAAAATTTAAATTCAAGTACGGTAAGTTATTTATTTAATTAATTAATGAAAATTATTGTTAGAAAATTAATTTAATAGTAGGCTGTATAGGTCTGCAAGCCTAGTAACAATTTCGTAAGATTAAAAAAAAACAATTTCTATAAAATCATATTTTTTAATTGTCTTGCTCATATTCTGTGAAACGAATTAACGATACAATTTTTAAGAAGAAAATATACAACTCCATCTATGACTTTTAAAAATAACTATTAACCTCGCCAACATCATCAATTATAAATTATTTATATCCAAAAAGGGCTTACACATGTAATTCGACTTGATGTTTTTGAAATCTCATAGATGGCGCTGCTTTAAATTGTCTTGATACTAAAATTATAATAATTATCATGTTTATCGGCCTAAGTTACATAAATTGCATGATTTTTATAGTGTGAAGCTAGCTTATAGTATGGTCGTTAGATTACACGTTGTTACAGAATGCGTTGAAGAAATAAAGGTTCACTGCTCGTTCCCCGTAGGTGATAGCGTGATTATATGTAGCCTAAGCTAAGCCTAAGTTTCTAAGTAATATTCGTGCCAAATTTGAAGTAAATCCATGTAGTACTTTTTGAGTTTATCCCGGACATACATACAGACAAACAGACAAAAATTATAAAAACTATATTTTTGGCTTCGGTATCGATTGTAGATCACACCCCAAGTATTCTTTTAAAAAATATTCAATGTACAGTTTTGACTTTCCTACCATTTATTATATGTATAGATGTGGCACATCTGCGCACGTTCCCCAAATACGGCCAACACGTTCCCCAAATGGGCCATCCCTCATCAAAGTGCACTTTTCCGAACAACTCTTACTCGAAAGTCGAACTAAAACTTTATTAAGGTTCCTTTCGCCTTTCTGCTTGTTCAGAAAGTTTGATTCCAGACTGGATCAGGACTTCGTTGTCTCTTATTTGTTGTTTGATTGATGTGGACTTCAGCATCAGTCATACTTTCGTTTTCGTTGCTCAAGTATCATTTTCACCTTTGAAGTTTCAGAAGCTCCTAGGTAAAGTTGAAAGCAATCAACTCGTTCATACTCCACCTGGATGTTGGTTTACCTGAACCTTAATTATTGAGACATGCAAGCTTCTGTTATACAAGCTGGTTGCTCTTACGATACTAATCAATGTTGTAAATTTATCACTGAAGCAACTGCTGTGGAAAAAAGTTAGCGAGATATTAATGAAAACTGACGCGGAACGCTTCGCCGTAGATAACGACAAAAGAGCGGTATGCATGCGAGTGCTGCACCACGAGCCCACAGCGCTGAGCACGCAACGTTTACCGCTCACAATGGGGCTTCAACACAACATAATACCAATGAAAAGAATTTGAAAATCATGCAATGGCAGAATCGAACAAAACTGGTTTTTATTAGCCCGCCCAAAGTTTTTCACAAAACGGTCCCATTCAACTCTGAATCCGGACGAGTTATTTGCTGGTAACTTTAGTAATTTGTACGAGATGTATTTACTCAGTCCCATATTCATTTGAGTCACGTGGAGTCGCATGTCCGTGTCCGACGAGCCTCGGCGCCGATAAAAAGTTAGCAGCGCAAACTCGGGGAGCGGTTACAGTTTTTTTACGTTTGCACGTTAGCTCTCGAATAATTATGTGGAACAAAGTATTGGTAACAATTCTGTTGCGAGCGGTATACTCACCTAACTTCGCTGGGTTCCGACTTCCGAGCCGCTTTGCATTTTGGATTAAATAAAATAATAGAAAAACTAAATCGAATGTAAAAGTCATAACAATATCTCTCGAACTATTGAGTCCGGATCATAAGCATCGTTTGTTTTCTCCATCCAGTGAAAATAAAGCTGGAATCAAAACAACTGTCCATTTGTGTTCTAGAGAATTATTTTCTTCGTCGAAACAGTTGGAACAACACGACATAAATACGAGGTTATTGATTTGCGATTTTTAATATACTTACAGGGAGTTACCTACATAATCGCTGTACAGTTCGAAACTAAAGGGTAGTTGGAAAATAGTTAACCAAGCATGTAATCTACTTAATAATAACGCGGCCACGCTGCCCTCTTATTGGGCTTCGGTCATTACTTATGAAAATAACATCTGTATTTGCCGCTGCCCTGTGATCTTTTTGATACATGTACATAATTATTTTAAGTTTTTTTTAGTAGGTTATAGTTCGTTATTTATGTATTGAACTCATTCGAAAATTATTAAAACCCTTCTAAAGTTATCCGTGTCTCAGAATATGGAACCCAGATGCTCAAGCTTTCGTGAGAAATTGGCAGCTTTTCAGAATTTATTAGCGGCTAACAGACGTAAAACGCAAGTTATAGGTTTTACTGTCTCACGCCATGTTCGCTCTAATCACAAGCGCAATAGTCATAATGAGTTAATAAAATGATAGACGACAAATAATGCCACTCACAACTACTGAAATGTGGCTGTACAATTTAATGCACCTCTGCCTAACCGTCCGGGAATTTCAAGCGAGATTAAATGTAATGAACACTGCACTACGGTGAACTACGGTCTAACATAAACTTGAAGTACTGTGTTTATTTGTTTTTTATTTATTTGTACACCAAAACAATACAATTTAGTGACTAGGATCACAGTTTAAGGTGGATGCGCAAAGGAAGTCTGCGAAATTAAAATTTTCTTACGTTTTTTTGCAATTTGCCGGTCAGGTTTTATGTTGATTAAAATATGAATCGCGCACGTATTGCGTACCTATACATTTAAGAGATACAGTTAATTAAAATCATGAATACAATCCTCTTGAGTTGATTTAATTCCATTGAGTGACTATTTGATGAAAATTGGCATTCAAGGAAGTTATATGAACTGAGAGGGTTGTATTGGCAAAAAACGTAAGTAAATTCTAATTTCGCGGGCTACCTTGGAGTTTTCACCTTAAGAATTAACCTTTGACTTCTAAACTAGGCAAGGAGTCTTCTTAGGAACAATTACCTATACAACACACACATACACACATTACACAAGTATTAAAGTTACACGAGCAGTTCTGCACGTGTTTCTGCCAAGTTTAAACTTTTTGCCCTACTGAAACTAAGCAGCGCGACATTACGGGATGATATTTACAGCACTGAAAAGACTTTGCTCTGATAAAATATTGTATCATTTTTATATCCCTATAGTGAATTTATTTATGAGTCGTAAGCCGTGGATTTGCAAAATATAAGACCGGAGCTGTTTGATGCAAATATTTTGTACAATATTAAACGCAAAGAGAATACTTTCCGCGGCTTCTTATAAAGGTCGCGAACGAGTAACAAGAACGAGATTTTAACGCAGATAAGCCTGAAACTATATTTCCTAGAAACGTTGAAAAAACGTTTTTTTTATTTTATTGACCATACCTAGTTAATATAGTTCCTACATATAGGACAGTAGGCTAATCTGAGGTAAGTAAATAAAACTTTAAGTAGAACTCGTGGTGTTTTTGATTCTCTTCAATTCCTCTTACGTTTTATTTGTATTCGTATGTTCTGTGTTAGGAAAATATAGTAACTTCTAAACGCAAATTAATATAATTCACTACTGTTCACTCTTATTTTCATTGGGCGCTTCCTAGATACCTGATAACTTCTGGTCTCTAGTCCCACTTCTCATCACCAGTCAACTTCTGAACGTTGCGATGATACAATTTCCTCGCATGAAACTCCGCCCAAGTTAATCCTTTTGATTTTCTTCCGGAGTCAATCCGTAATAAAAAAACTAAAAGCAGGATAGCTTCATTCCTTCATCGAAGCACCCTTTTCCTTGATTGGTCCTTTGTAATCAATCTAAATGAATTGAAGGGATAAATAAATAATGTAATGTAGCATCAAAGAGACAATTTGATTGGGGTTTTCGAACAGTTTGTTTCGGCGACACGTTGGGTTCTTTTTTTAGTATAAAGGTGAAGGTGCTCTTCAGATTTGACATCACTTTCAATAGTGATCATCATCATCATTCCTCAATATCCTTATTTTCGTGTCAGCTGGCAGTTCCAGGATTATAATACCTATAGTAATCATAGTCAGACATGGTGTAGTCATCACGCACTATAATGCCATTATTGTATAACGAGCTGATGTCCGAAGCGCGTATTTTGCGTCTCCTATTTCAAACCAATTAAAAACCGCATTCAATATAAAACTACGTGTTCATTAAACGTACAATAGTAATAAATTTTCCAACAAATATCGATAAAAAAAAAGAAAAACATGACTAACAATCGGACACGAATATTCAGCAAAAATTAATATTCATATTTGATAACAATAGCCGCAGAATGCAAGTAAAATGAGCATTCCCGATCGCGGTGTTCATGTCGCCCACGCTGTGGGAGTATTGAGGTTCCTCCTGCGCATAGACAGGGCGTCCCGTGAATAAATAATACGACATATATTTTATACATTTTAATGAAATTTTATTAGTAAGTAATGTATTTTGCCAAAATCGCCATTAAACATGGCTATGTTTTAAGGTGGTTGTACTAAACTTCTAGATTTTTTTTCACCACTTGGTAAGAGTCAAGCGATAAGAAAATTGTTCAGTGACAAATATTTATTAACAATGCATTTCTTGGAAAAGGCTGGGCAGGTGACGATTTCATGAACACAGTTAATTTTTGATAGAAGTAAAGACACATCAATGATGTACTCATTGATGCGTATTTACTTCTAAAAAAAAAATAAGTAAGGATTTTTTAATTACGAGATGATTAAAAATCTGAAGGTGGAGATTTTTCTATCCTTCGGAAAATTTAGTACAACTACAAATCCGTAACATTTTGAGGAATATAAATATTGTGTTGTTTTGGAAGCTATCACCCCTGCACTAAGTCGTACTATTTACTGGACACCTTGTATATTGATACGCGTCCATACGGACCGCAGTTTCACGTTCGCTTTCAAATATGTACCAATGAAAGTGAATACTCTGTGCACGTCACGCGTCGCGTCGCCTCCATCTCGCATCAATTGTTTTGTAATGAAGTAATTACTTAGCGCTACGTCAATCGCGTGTGAAATTGTTGGGAAAAATATCACCTTCACTTTTATTAGGTTTTTATAAACTTTATTATTGTATTTAAGGTCTGAAGATCTTTTTGTTACGTAGAAGTAAAGCTGACATAACATAATAATAAGACATTTCTTTTAAATTTTATTTAAAAAAAAACTATGAACAAATAAAGCAATAAAATGTAAAATAACTTATTGTATACCATAATAAGGCTATAACGGGCTCACTGTTAGGATACAGACTTTACAAGGAGTGGGCCACCACGCCACAATCAACAATAATATTACCTGTATTGGGCCCGGCTTGCGGCTTGTGGATGACACATGACTTCCTCTGCCTGCTTCTAGCACATGCTGATGTCCTCATTTCGTCCAACCTTGTTCAAATAAAACTGAAAGGGCCAAATAATTTCATAATGTTTTGTTTCAGCCAAGCTGGTTACGCACAAAGGAGTTCTGGGACAAATCCTTTGAGGATCGCTATGAAAAGATACACAACGATACCACACGGCCCAGGCTGAAGGCAAGTTCGATAACTACATAATATACATAACCAATCTATAAAGTTTCACCGTCCAATACTCAAACGCCTTACTTCTAATAAGTGCGTCTGTCGTGAACTTAAACTGATCGAAACCTTAGACTCAAAGACTTTACAGAAACTTGAAATTGAGTTCTGACTTAGATTAACGTCTACAAGTTTGAAGAAGCCGTATCAACTCACTTGCGATAAAAAAGACCGTCGTATTGCCAAAAGTGTCAATAATAGTAGCCTTGCAATTTCTATAAATGTTGTGAAGTTACTTTATATTTTTCTTCCCGCCGACAGGTAATAGTGGTTCCACATTCCCACAATGACCCGGGATGGCTCAAGACCTTCGAGCAGTACTTCGAATGGAAAACAAAGAACATCATCAACAACATTGTGACCAAACTGAACCAGTACCCGAACATGACCTTCATTTGGACAGAGATCTCGTTTCTGAACGCTTGGTGGGAAAGGTCTCACCCTGTTAAACAAAAGGTACATTGTATTCGTAAATATGACTGAAGTTGTCATTGACAAATCACTAGATTTGTCTGTCTTTGAGTTTCGTTGTTGTCTTTTTGGTATAATACCGAATCTAGTCTTATAAACTTTTTCTTTAGACGTGCAGGTATATTAGTCACTATTAAGCAGATAGTAGTAATATACATAAAGGGTTTTTTTGAAATAATTTCAACCCTAATGTACTTTCTACTTCGCAATTAATAAAATTAAACATCCAATCAGTGACATAGCCACACGTAATTCCCTGAAACACCTGCAATCTATCGAATAGGCTTACGGATATGCAGTCGTCCGTGCGATCATGACTAGACGAGCGTTGTACGCGTGTTTTCACTGCGATCCGCTAACGTTCGAACATTTTATAATAATTACTTAATAATGTGTAGGTTTTTTAAACGTTGTAAAATAATTACTTAAAGAATATGTAATTATTTTAATATTTGCGTGTGTTTCATTTTAAATATAAAGATAAGACCTTTGAGAACCTAGAACGATTATACCGAGCCGAAAATATCGTATGAGGTACTACGGAGTTCAAAGCCGGTCTGCCACTTTTCACACTTTTGTCTGATGTAATAAAGTTGAAAAGTGGTCGACTGTCAGTGAACTCATTAGTACACTAGCTATAATGATTGATCTTTTTACAGTTATTGAAAAAGTTGATCAAAGAAGGTCGGCTCGAGATCACCACGGGCGGCTGGGTGATGCCCGACGAGGCTTGCACGCATATCTATGCGCTAATTGACCAGTTCATTGAAGGTAAAACATACGCACTATTTATTCATATTATGATTGAAAATCCCACGTTACGCGTATTATATTTTGATGTATTGTTTAGGCCATCACTGGGTGAAAACGAACCTCGGCGTCATCCCGAAGACAGGCTGGTCCATCGACCCTTTCGGTCACGGAGCAACTGTACCTTATCTTCTTGATAAAAGCGGTCTTGAAGGAACCATCATACAAAGAATCCATTATGCTTGGAAACAATGGCTAGCCGAGCGACAGATTGAAGAGTTCTACTGGATGGCGGGCTGGGCAACCACCAAACCCTCCATGATTGTCCACAACCAACCTTTCGACATCTACTCGATAAAAAGCACGTGCGGTCCACATCCATCCATTTGTCTAAGCTTTGACTTCCGTAAAATCCCTGGCGAATACTCCGAATATACGGCTAAACATGAAGATATAACTGACCATAACTTGCACAGCAAGGCGAAGACTTTGGTGGAAGAGTATGAACGTATCGGATCCCTTACACCACACAACGTGGTGCTGGTGCCGCTAGGAGATGACTTCAGATACGAGTACAGCGTCGAGTTCGATGCTCAATACGTTAACTACATGAAACTGTTTAACTACATCAATGCGCACAAGGAGATATTCAATGCTGACGTGCAGTTCGGAACTCCAGTTGACTACTTCAACGCCATGAAGGAGAGACATCACACTATACCGACATTAAAAGGCGACTTCTTCGTGTATTCAGACATATTTAGCGAGGGCAAACCGGCTTATTGGTCAGGCTACTACACGACTAGACCTTATTTGAAGATTCTCGCTCGCCAATTTGAACATCAACTCCGAACTGCAGAAATATTATTCACTCTTGTGTCGAACTACATCAACGGCCACCAAGGGTTTGGAGCATCTGAGAAGAAATTAGAAAAATCTTACGAACAGCTCATTTACGCAAGAAGGAACTTGGGTCTATTCCAACATCACGACGCGATCACTGGCACATCCAAATCTAGCGTGATGCAAGATTACGGAACTAAACTGTTCACTAGTTTGTATCACTGCATCCGCCTGCAAGAAGCTGCTCTCACCACTTTAATGATCGCTGATCACTCGCTGCACTCGCAGAGTATACTACAAAGCGAAACGGAATGGGAAACTTACGGCAAACCGGCCAAGAAACTGCAGGTGTCTTTCGTCGACAAAAAGAAAATTGTGCTTTTCAACCCCTTGGCTGAAATCCGTACGGAAGTGATCACTGTAAGGGCGAATACCTCGAACATCCGCGTGTACGACACCCACAAGAGGCAGCACGTCATGTACCAGATCACGCCGAGTATCGACGTGCAGGACAACGGCAAGCGCGTCGTTAGCGACACCAACTTCGACGTCATGTTCGTGGCCACCATCCCGCCACTGACGTCCGTCTCGTACAACCTGCAGGAGCACACCAACACCTCCCACCACTGCGTTATATTCTGCAACAATTGTGAAGACTCACAGAAATCGAACGTATTTTCTATCAAGAAAATGATGCCCGGTGATATACAGTTGGAAAATGCGGTGTTGAAACTTCTTGTAAACAGGAACACGGGATTCTTGCGACAGGTTTATAGGAAAGATATTAGGAAGAGGACGGTTGTTGATGTGCAGTTTGGTGCATACCAGAGTGCACAACGTCATTCAGGAGCTTATCTTTTCATGCCAGATTATGACGCACCCGAAAAAAATGTTCTGCATCCTTACACTAATCCCAATAAAATGCAAGATGATAACATTATCATAGTTTCCGGCCCGATCTCTACTGAAATAACAACCATGTACTTGCCGTTTTTAGTTCACACCGTAAGAATATACAACATCGGAGACCCAGCACTTTCGCGTGCCATTCTCATCGAGAACTTGGTAGATTTCGAAAGTCCTCCCAAAAATAGAGAAACTGAGTTGTTTATGAGAATTCAGACTGATATTCAAAACGGAGACATTCCAGAGTTCTACACCGACCAAAACGGATTCCAGTATCAGAAGAGAGTAAAGGTGAACAAACTAGGCATCGAGGCGAACTATTACCCAATAACGACTATGGCGTGGCTGCAAGACGAGGAGACAAGGCTGACTCTGTTGACTAACCACGCTCAAGGTGCGTCTGCCTATGAACCTGGACGCTTAGAGGTGATGCTTGACCGACGGACACTCTATGATGACTTCAGAGGAATCGGCGAAGGAGTTGTGGATAACAAACCTACTACTTTCCAAAATTGGATTTTGATCGAATCAATGCCAGGTGTCACGCGAACTAAGAGATCTACTAGCGAGCAAGGTTTCAAGTTTGTGAACGAACGTCGTTTCGGACCCGACCAGAAGGCAAGCCCCTACCAGCTGCCGTCGCAAACCGCGGACTATCTGAGCCGAACGTTCAACTACCCCGTCAACGTGTATCTATTGGATACCAGCGAAGTAGGTGACATCGAGGTCAAGGCATCCCAATCGTTCCTGCAAAACTTCCCGGCCGGCATACACTTGATGACTCTACGAACCATTACTGACGATGTACTTGAACTTTTCCCGAGTAACGAAAGCTATATGGTGCTGCATCGACCAGGGTACAGCTGCGCCGTTGGAGACAAACCAATCAGCAAGTCCCCGAAATTTTCGTCCAAAACCAGGTTCAATGGTCTGACCATTCAGAATATAACTGCAGTTAGTCTGACAGGCTTGAAGACGTTCAAGACTCTCAGCGGATTGAGCGATATCCACCTGGATGCCATGGAGGTAAAGACATATAAGATCAGGTTTTAAAGACTGTTAGAGGTAATAGGTGTAAAACATTTGTAATTTTATTATAACTTACAACTTTTTTGCCAGAACACGCTTCGGCAGAGCTTTAGATAATATTTATGAGAAATAAGTAGGAAAATGCAATTTTTAATGGTACTGTTAGCATACTTTTAACTGCAATATATAACTGACCGTGTAATAGCTCGTATTCATAGAATTATTTTCGATTCACGTTATACGCTCTCACTGTCATGGTAGTTTGCCCTGTATCGTTTTGATATTTATTATATAAATCATTTATTGTCGACCGAATGACTGTTTAAGTTCAACGGAATCTGCGACTACTAGATAAATCTACCTCAGGACCAAATGTTATACCTGTTTATCTATTGATTCTATTACAAACGATTTAATTATACTAGTTCAATTAATTATTATAGTCTATAATATTTGAATCTCTTATTATTAATCTTCCTAACTTTTATCATTGACTTTTGTAAAAATGATTTTCTTCTATTTTAATGTATAAGAACACCGTGAACTTTTTGTTATACTTATGACGTTAGCGCTAAGTTTGGAGACAGTAACGTGCTTATTGCATAATAACTTCTTACATTCATAATAGTTTGCTGTGATACTATTCATGAGTTCAGGACATACTACATGTTTATTATTGTTTTAGTTACCGATAGTTAAATAATTATAATTAAATAATTCCAATCTTTTTCTATTGATCTTATGAGATTACTCGTACAATTGAATCCTTCCTTATTTAAATTCTCATTATAAACAATAATACACTTTGTAACAAAGGCTTTTAGGTTGTGTTTCTTATGTTTTGAAATGATTTAAGTATTTTTAAGTTTGAAAGTGATATTTGAGTTACATTTAATATAGTAAGTTATAATTTAATCTATATGCTAGGCATACAATTTATATGAAAGGAAGGGTGGTAATGTCTACTTATAATAAATGAACTTTGACGATTATGTTCACCCTTGCCTTAGTTATTACGCCTTATTAATAAAAATTATGCAGTTCTAAAAGAACAAATAGGTAAAAATAATAAAACTGAAATCTCAATACGTTTATAGATCTGTGTAGGCTTTTTTAATAAGGCTCGTTTCTGATTGCATTTTATGGACCAAACATTTGTTGTCTTTAGTTGTTAATCCGCTTAGCTTGTTCTTGTAACTGTGTTGCAAGATTTCCACTTGTAATTTTTGTGAATATTTTTTGTATATATAATTGTGAAAGTGTATATTTTTAAGATATTATTTTTATATTTTGAGATGGTCACTATTAATTTAGTCTAGTAGGTAGGTACAATTAAATTAACATTTATTTAATTATTTACGTACGCCTCGTTTAACCTTTAAGCTAGTTACGTTTCGGATTCTCATACTACTCACATAACGATTTTAATCATTTGTACATTAAGTACTATTTGTATAAACATCAATTTTATAAAAAAAAAAAAAAGTTGTGATAAGGTTTTACTCGAAATCATTACCATCGATACTATTTAGTCAATGGAAAATAGATCATAGATGGATGTAACCATGATTAATCAATAATAGGAACTAATTAATAACTGACCGTCATCGGTTTATATAATCCGATTCTCAATTAATAGAACTGTAATATTTCGTTGTACAATTTGGTTGTAATTGACGTTGTTTAATCATAAAATATAAACTAGCATCTCAAATAATATGTGTACAATTTCTGTCTGAAAACATGTAGTAGATGAAATAAAATTCAATAAAATATACAAGAACGTGTTTATTTTATAATAATTTATCCCATCCATACAAAACAACGGACGATCCTGATAGGTCTCTCTTTAGAATATATTTATTTAGTAAAGATAATGCAAAACAGTTATTCAGGAATTAGAATTTTATGTAACTTTAACAATAGTATGTACCTATTTATAAAATTACTAGTAAAAAACAGTCGAGTCATTTCTTCTTTATTCTACTCGCAATCCACTCGAGTCCTAAATGTAATCTGTAAAGAGGAAAAAGTAAATTAAATAAACCACAAAAGTATCCAACGAACCTATAGAATCCCAACCAGGGTTGTTGCGAGCATCAGTATCCGCATTGATCGATGCTGATTATTAATGCTGAAGTTCGAGTCGTGACATGACCGTAGGAGGCGGGGCTTATATCACGTAGTTTTTGCTTGCGAGTTTTGACCAATCAAAGGGTCGACCGCGGGGATTGCGATTGCAATCAAACACAAACTTGTCTCATTACGTTATAATTCCTGCTTGCGCGTGCAAGTTTTTGATTTTTTTGTAAACTGTTGAGTTTTTGTGTGAAAATAATTAAAATCAGCATCAGCATCCGCTGATGTCAATGATAAAAGGTCAGCATCAGCATCCGCTGATGTGAAAAAAAATATGCATCAGCAACAACCCTGGTCCCAAACACCTAACACTTTTAATTTCTGTTAGCTAGACGATCCTCGACTCTCTTAATATCGGGTTAAACAGAGAGTGAACAGAGACGCAGGGGTTAATTCAGACAAAAGTTTTAACGGCATTTTAACTATGAATTAAAATTATATAGGTATTACTAATAAGTCCTTTACTTTTTAACCTCCTTTTACGGTAACATATCTAAGTATGTGACTTCGAAAATGCAACAACGCATGGTTGCATTTTTGAATACTTCAAAATGTTTAGTAAAGCGTTACATTAATAAAGTCAATAGTTATGAACATAAAAATTGAAAATCCTAACATATCCAAGTTAGCAGTACATTGAGATACCGCATAGACTTACTAAAACTTGAATTTCTAACAAACCTGTACAATAACGGACATTATCATGTAATTTAAGAATAAAACTCTAAAATACACCATTCGCAACCGAGTAGTATCATCAGAACCCGATAAACATTTCAAATTCAAACTTTTAAGTTAGTTACCTACGTAAAAAGTTAACTCGTCGCAAAACTTTGATTTATGACCCGCAGAAGCACCTAGTGCCATCTAGTGCACCGTGCATCAAACTGTATGACTTTTGCAAAAGAGCGCGAAATGTAGTGAAGCTTGATTAGGTAGTTCCGTCGAGGTGCCTTTCTACCATTTAAACGTCAAAAGATCCTTGGCGCACTTTATTAGATGCGGGTTATTTAAAGTACCTATTGGTATCAATCATACCATACAGATAGGTTTAAAATTAAAATGCATTATTAAACAAGACACTTTATTTTAAATAACAGATACACATTTTTCGTTGTTTCTTCTCTGCTGGTATTTTCCTAATAATTTCTTTTCGACACGTCCGAAAAGCTTAATCTTTGTCAATGATACTACGAGTAGATACAGGCATAATGTATATAGATCGTTACTTGCAACGTGTCACAATAAATTTTCCGTAATTTCGATAAATAAACACTAACACATTTCGATAAATAAAACAATTAACACAGTTTGTATGTTTTCTTCCTACCTTCTTTGGCAAAACACCGTATTGCTAGAAATTGGGTATTAAATAATGATAAACAAAATAACAGAAATTAGGCACTCTATGACAATTAATTTCCAGATAATACGCTCTAGATGTAGAACATTGGTGATCAGGATCACAATGACTTGGAGAATAAGTACCTACCTTTCGGCTTTGTTAATCTTTTGAGCGCCACAGTCACGTATAGACGACAAGCCGAACAAGCAAAAAAGGGCCCTAAGTTCGACTTGAGGTACTTTTTGGCTTGTCGTCTTACTTGACCGTGGCGGTCAATGGGTTAACGTTACTTTTACATCTATTATATTCGAAAGAAAGCTTATTCAATAGGTAAACAGATCCCCTCTCATATAAAAATACTCATCAGATTTTGAATTGAATTCATAACATAACAGTTATGTTTAAGTGTGGCGAGTACTGCCATCAACCGGGAACAAATCCGGACTTCGTGGCTGTTACTGAGCTGATGGAAAAATTAATAACACTTTGCTCGACCTGGGAATTGAACACAGGACCTCATGCACAGCAGTCGCGCTAGTGATTACTAGACCAACGAGACAGCCAGGAATTTGTTCGAGGTATTTTTACCCGACTGCGGCCAAGCCCAAAAGGAGGGTTATTAAATACTAGCACTTTGCCCACGGCTTCGCCCGCGTGGATGTCGGGTCAACTACAAAAGTGACGATTTTCCATACAAACTTTCATTCCCCTTTTCACCCCCTTAAAGGTTAAATTTCCAAAAACCCCTTCTTAGTGCTCCCCTACATTATAATAGGGAGCCGTGTGCAACATTCCTAAACACAAGTAATAAGATTTTCCATACAAACTTTCATCCCCCTTTTCACCCCCTTAAACGTTAAATTTCCAAAAACCCCTTCTTAGTGCTCCCCTACATTATAATAGGAAGCCGTGTGCAAAATTTCACATTCCTAGCCCCAGTAGTTTCGGCTGTACGTTGATATGTCACCCAGTCAGTTCTCCTTTTATATATATAGAAAAGATTGATACTAAGGACAGGTAACAACCAATACAAAAATGTTAGTTGATATCTTAAAATGGTATCATTCTCACCCTGAACTCCTGTGACCTGCGCTAAAGAGATAGTAAATATAAAAAAGTAACTGATTTAATGACCGTGGACATTTTACACAAACAACACTTAATATTATTGTATAAAGTTTTTACACGAGTAAAGTAAAAAAAGTAGTAGTAGGTTAAGGTTGACTGCCTCGGTGGTCTAGAGATACAAGTTGGTAGCCGACTGCACACAGCAGCAGCAGACGACGTGTCGCGGCGACACTACTGATTTCTACGTATTTCTATGAAATTCCCTCCGTAGTTAGCGACATGAAGCTAGCGACGCGTCGTCGAGCGGCAGACGGTAGTGTCGTCCGACCGCAGATCAGTAGTGCTTATAGATAACAGAAACAACAGGAGATATGCCCTTTAGTGAAACGACATGACGCAACGACATGTCGTCTGCTGCTGCTGCGTGCAGTCGGCTACCAACTTGTACCTTAGTGAATAGAATAGAATATGTATTAGTGGTCGTAAGCGCGACAACTAAGCATGATATTTTATTGTATTAATTAAATTATGCGACGTAAAGTGATGGCCTGAAACACAAGTTTAAATAAACCTAGATCGGGCAGGTCGCTATAATAATATAAAGATTTGAGTTTAAAAGACCACTTTTTGTAACTCATAAATAGGTATATTTTAGTTGTAGTTTACTTATAAAAGTACTAATTATAACTTTGTATGTGAAGCAACACTGTGCCTAAATGTACACCTTATTGTATTATCTTTTTTCTTAAATAAATTATTTTTATTCTTATATCCTGGGTTCAATAGGGATGTGTCCTGGGTAAAAAAAATATGAATCCGTTTAGTCCGTCAGTTAGATTATCGAAAAATATTGGATACTTACGTGTTTTTTGTTTTATCAAATTAATAAAATTTTACGAAGATACAACGCGTCAAAGATCAGGAGTGGGGGCTTTTGACGGCAAAAACGTGGTAAAAAATGTAGTGCGATGTGACGTTTGATTGTGATTGTGATTACATACGGGACCGAAACGTGGTCGCTCACAATGGGCCTTATCAGAAAGCTCAGTCACCCAAAGGGCAATGGAGAGGGCTATGCTCGGAGTTTCCTTGCGTGATCGAATCAGAAATGAGGACATCCGCATGAGAACCAAGGTTACCGACGTGGCCCGAAGAATCGCCAGACTTAAGTGGCAATGGGCAGGGCACATTGCTCGCAGAACGGATGGCCGATGGGGCCGAAAAGTTCTCGAATGGCGACCGCGAACCGGAAGACGTTGCGTTGGAAGGCCTCCCACTAGGTGGACCGTGCACCTGGTCAAGGTTGCAGGAACCCGCTGGATGAGAGACGCACGGGACCGCGAGATGTGGCGACGCCTGGGAGAGGCCTATGTCCAGCAGTGGACGTCTTTTGGCTGAAATGATGATGATGATGATGTGACGTTACACGAGTTTTCGAAGCACTGCATCGTCTTCATTTTTGGTTTACGTGCAAAAAGATAAAATACGTGTCCAATATTTTTTGGTAATCTATGTGACGGACTAATTAGATTTTTTTTGTCAACTACCCTATTCCCGGGTCATGGCAAAAAGTTATTAGGTTTTTGCTTATGGAATTTCTCAGTAGCAGCCACGGAGTCTGGATCTGTGCCCAGTTGATGGTAACAGGATCGCCCCTAATCCCTTGTACATGGACCTAAACATAACTGGCGAAATGTGGGTGTACACCTCTGCCTAACCCTTCGGGACTCGCAGGTGTGATGTTATGTTTTACAAAAGTAAATAATTAGAAGATTATAGTCGGAGTGGGTCAGTTCTTGATGTAAAGTCTTTGTTCACGGCTTAAACTTTAATTAAACTCGGGAATATTTTTTTTTTTTTTTTTTTTTTTTATTATAAATGGGCTTGCTCTTGACTTCAATCTTGCCCTAAGGGCATAGATGATGTCGACGATGGAACGAGCTTACCCAGTAGAAGCCTGTTTACTCGCGACTTAAACAGATTAGGGTTATATGAACTCGGAAAAACCGACGCAGGCAGGGAATTCCACTCCTTGGCTGTGCGCATAATAAAGGACCCAGCAAAGCGTTTCGTTCGAATGTGTGGAATGTCGACTAGGTATCGGTGGTACCCTGCAGTACGTCTAGTCTCCCGATGGAAGAAGGGAGATGGTGGGATCAGCTCGTGGAGCTCTTGCGCACACTCCCCGAAGTACAGCCTGTAGAAGACCGACAGACATGCTACCTTGCGACGGTGGGCCAGGCTATGTAGCTTGTTAACCAGCTTTTCGTCACCAATTAGCCTCCTGGCTCTGCGCTCTACAGAGTCAAGTGTGGCAAGCTGGTATTTGGCTGAGCCATCCCAAAGGTGACAGCAATACTCCATGCCAGACCGGACTTGAGCTTTATATAATACTGAAAGCTGTCCAGGCTTGAAGTACCGCTTAACCTTGTTTAGGATGCCCAGCTTTTTCGCCGCAGTTTGAGCTTTCGACTCGATGTAGGCGCCGAAGTTCAGGTTCGCGCTCAACTTCGTGCCAAGAAGCTCGAGACTGTCAGTAACTTGTACAGACGCACTCCGGAAAGTAGGGGCCAGATTAAACGGACTCCTTTTGGCGGTGAACAGACACACTTGCGTTTTGGTGGCGTTGAAATCTACCAGATTCTCGTCACCCCACTCGGAGACAAGTCTTAAGGCTGAATTCGTTCGCTCTACCATGGCCTCTCTTAATGAACGTACTTCATCACCACTGGCTTTTGCGCTGGATGTATAACTCTCCATGACAGTGCTGTCATCTGCGTACCCAACAATACCAGGGACAAGGAGGTCATTGATGTGCAGCAGGAAAAGTGTCGCGGAGAGAACAGACCCCTGAGGAACTCCGGCATCGATAGCCATAAGGTCAGAGGAGCAGCCATCAATGACCACTCGGATCGACCGTTCACTCAGGAAGTCAGAAATCCAGCAGCAAAAGTCAGCGGGAATGCCGTATGCCGGAAGTTTGCTCAACAAACTTGCGTGCCAAACCCTGTCGAAAGCCTTCGAGATGTCCAGCGACACGGCAAGGGCCTCGCCGTGTTTCTCGATGGCCTCGCCCCAGCAGTGCGTAGCTAACACCAGAAGATCCCCAGTTGACCGTCCCCGGCGAAAACCATACTGACGGTCGCTGAGTAGGTCGTTCGCTTCAAGGTGCGCCAGCAGCTTACCGTTGAGTACCCTTTCCATTACTTTACACAGTATGGAGGTGATGGCGATTGGTCGATAATTACAGGGGTCGGCACGACTACCCTTCTTGGGCACTGGTTGTACATTAGCAACCTTCCAGGAGTTCGGCACCGTTCTGGTTTTGAGAGAGAGGCGGTACAAGCGTGTCAACACAGGAGACAACTCAGGCGCACAGTTCTTTAAGACCCTTGCTGGTATACCGTCCGGACCGCTAGCTTTATTCACGTCCAGGCACTGAAGTACTTTACGAACCTCTTTCATGTGTATTGTGATCTCCGGCATCGAAGAATCACAGCGAGGAATCGTTGGTGGCTGTTTAGACCCAGTATCTAGACGCGAACTGCTCGCAAACAGAGATGCAAATAAATTTGCCTTCTCGGTAGCGGAGTGAGCCAGCGACCCATCCGGTTTTTGCAGGGGGGGTAGTGAGGACCGGCAGAAGTTAGATTCGACCGATTTTGATAGGGACCAAAACTGTTTACTGCCAGAAGGGTAGGACGCCAGTTTGGCCCCTATGCGACTGACGTGGTCGAAACGCGCCTTTCGGATCACCCGCTTACAGGACTTTGCGGCAGAATTGAAAGCTCTTTTCTTCGCGCGAACCCGACGCGCTCGAACTTTACGGTCACGAGCTTGCACCCAGGCTTGGTATGCAGACTGTTTTCGGGCCTCAGCCCGAGCACAGTCCGCATTAAACCATGGACGGGCCTTGTGACCGAGCGGTATGTCGGAGAATGGAATATAGTATTCCATTCCCTGCCGTATCACGGCCGCAACCGCCTCAGCTGAGCAAGTGGGGTCGCGCGCAGAAAAGCAAACTGACTGCCAAGGGAAGGACGCAAAGAAGTGCCGCATCTCATCCCAGTCTGCTGACTCGTATCGCCAAACTCGCCGCTCGCCTTTAGGGCTATCATCTGGAGGGGAGCTGACAGATATAGACTTCACCAGACAGTGGTCAGATGTTCCCAGTGGGGCTGATACCGATACTGAGTGCCTGTCCGGGTCAGTAGTCAGCAGCAAGTCTAAGCAATTAGGTGTGTGTCCATCAACATCCGGCACCCGCGTAGCTTCATTCACCAGCTGAGTGAGATCTAGCGACAATGCAAATCTGCGCGCCTCTCTCCCAGCATGGTCAGTTTTCTGGAACGGGAACAACCACTCATCGTGGTGGGCATTAAAGTCCCCCAGAAAAAGAAGCTCCGCTGTTGGGTACCGCTGCTGGGCACAATCCGCCTTTTCCAACAGGTGTTCAAAAAGCCTGGTCGTCTCCTGGTCACCGCTGTGCGACCGGTAGACACCGACGTAGAGAGATTTCTCGACCCCGGTGTCCACCAGTATCCAAATTGTAGAGAACCCTGAATCCTCAAAGCAACGGAGACGCCGACAGCAAACGTTATCGCGGACGTACACACAGACCCCAGCTCGCTTTACGAACCTATGTTCAAGCGAGTAACCTGGGTAGTTGAGGTACGCCACGTCTGACGGAGTCGCTATCTGCGTCTCCGTTAAAAAGAATAGGTGCGGCTTCTCGGTCTCGAGGTGGTGGTGGACCGGATCGAGATTTGAGTGCAACCCCCTGATGTTAGTGAGGTGCACTTTAAGTGGGAGGAAGTGCAGCCGCTTAAAAACCGTTTTCTTTTTGAGCTTCTTCATGTAATTGGAGTATGTTTGTGGGGAAACAGAAGATGATCGAGACACGACTCGGTTACCCAACGGGACTCTTCAGCTCGTCCGAACTGTGGAAGACTCATCTGGAGACTGCGGGGACGCCCGAGCCCCCCCGAAATGGCCACTGGGTCCTCCCGTCCAGTCGCCAACTGGCACAGTGGAGCATTTCGGGATTTTTCGCGAGTTGGCGGGGCAGCCTTTCCCACGTGGCTGGCGCAGTACTTGGGCCCCCTACTAACTGCGGTCGGCCAACGACAGAGACCGTGCCTCGGATCCCGCTACCCTCCAGTATGAGTCATCCGGTTCAGAGTTGCTTAGAACCCTCGACTGGTCCAGAGCTGTGCAACTGATCATTTCCATTCCCCAATGGCACTGGCACTCCCGCACACCGACGGAACACAGACAAGCTGTTTGGCGCCGGACTTCGGCGGGAGGGTGGTCGCGCGCCAGGCGGCCGAAGCCTACCACCGCTAAATATGGATCCTTCAGCCGTCACCACAGCCCGTGAGGACATGTGGTGCCGTTGCCCGGGGTGGACCGCTAGGAGATAGACCCATAACCACCCCATAATGTGTAATATACACATTATTACACATTAACTACACAGGATAAGGTGGATGTTCCAGGGTAGCCCGCGAAATTCAAATTTTCTTACGTTTTTAGCGATTTGCAGGCCAGTGCTAGGTTGTATGTTAGTGAAAATATGATTAGCGGCTGTAAGACGTATGCAGTTACAGAATTATAATCATCAAAATCATCATTACAACCCTCCAAGTTCATGTAACTGTCAAGAATGAGTATTTGATGAAAAGGTCTCTGGAGGAAATCTAAGATTATCGCAATGCACCATGCTGAGTGGTAACCCATTTGTCGCAGTTGTTTTTTATTTTATTTGTTATGTTGTAAACTAAAACTTTTTTTTTTTTTTCTCTTTTTTGTACCAATTTTGTTTTTTAGTTGTAAGTTGTGTTTACTGCTTTTTTATTGTGTGTAATTCTGCGGCAATAAATATTTTTTCTTTCTTTCTTTCTTTCTTTTCAATTCCTAAGCCAGGTAAAGCAGCAGACGATCCTAAAAACTATCGCCCTAACTAACTCTCTACTATGCCACACGTATAAACTCTTTGAGAGACTGCTGCTGAACTATCTTACGGGCGTCATTGATCCGAAATTAATTCCCGAGCTGGTTTCAGACCCATCAAGTCGTGCAGTAACCAAACTCTTAAAGTGGCTCAACACATCGAGGATGGTTCCGAGAGGGGAATGGTCACTGGTGCTGTATTCGTGGACCTATCAGCTGCCTACGATACAGTTAACCTCAGGCGGCTGCTGTGGAAGGTGGAAACCTTGATTAGCGATCACAATTTCATCAGCATTCTCCGAGAACTTCTCCACAACAGCCGATTTCAAGTCCACCTTCTCTCGGAAAAAAGTCGTTGGAGAGCCCAAAAAAAACGGCCTTCCTCAAGGTAGTGTCCTAGCACCGCTCGTTTTCAACATATATACCAACGATCAGCCATCCAGCCCACAGACCTGTGGCTTCCTTTGTGCAGACGACCTTGCCCTTACCTCCCAAGCCACCACCTTTGAAGAGGTTGAGGTGTCCTTGTCAGAAGCTCTTCGTGACTGAACCACGTACTACCACGCTAACTCACTGAAACCTAATCCGAGCAAAACGCAGTCTTGTGTATTCCATCTTCGCAATAGAGGCAAGCCGCAAACTCAACATCGTTTGGGGTGGGGTACCTAACGACAACACACAACAACAACTCCCAGACAACAACAACAACAGCAACTTCCCAAAATATCTCGGTGTTACTCTGGACAGGTCGCTTACATTCGGCAAGAACTGTAACAATATCAAGCAGAAGGTGCACTCCCGCAACAGTCTTTTACAGCGACTAGTTTCGTCAAAGTGGGGTGCTTCGCCAGACGTTATGCGGACTATTGGACTGGCGCTATCCTTCTCTGCGGGTGAATTTGCATGCCCCGTGTGGAGTCGATCAGCCCATGCAAAATCACCCAGCATCAATCATTTGGTTTGCTGCCAAAAAAAAAGATACTCAAGCACCCAGCTGGTCCTGATATCGCCTAAAGTGGCCTAAACGATGTTTAAACAACAGAATACATTGCTGCTTTTACTGTCTATCTAAAAGTGGGTAATGTGGTACGATTTTAAAAAGCTAAGGAAAGAAGAAGCTCGTTCTTGCACAAGTGTTTCACATTTCTTGTCAGAAAATGCCTCAAAATCAAGGGTGGTTTGAAGAAAATAGTTTAGAACATGACTTTTAATTTATACTTTTGGTTAATTCATTTGTATAGGCAGATGTACTAACATAACATACCATGGGATTAGTGGAGGTACCAGGTGGAGATTCTTAGATGACTGTCCTGGAGTGCGAATGTGGTGTTGCCCTACAAACTATGGGTCACTCGGTATCGTGTTCTGTCTGTCTATCACACAACAGGAGCTGTTGGAAGCTACTGAAAGTGCCAATCTCGTCGCCAAATGTTCGGCCGACTCAATTTGAATTGTCATCGACACGCTAAGAAGAAGAAAATAACATAACATCATGTTTGTAATCCCTGAAGGGTTAGGCAGCGGTGTACCAAGTAGTACAACCACACTTCACTTTTTTGAAAAATTCACCCGTTCATGAGCAATCAGAAAAGTATAAGTTCAACACCGAACGGCATAGGTTTCTCATAATCAACAGTTTATTGTGGAGAGGTGCAAAATGCGCAAAAAGTTATCGAGATATAATGATTGCAAATTAGGTCTAGTATCACCTACTTTAAGAAATGCTCCCAATTATAAAAAAGGCAGTATGAGGTACTTATGCTGATTTGTTCAGCCTAGGTCCGTACCCCACAGGGGTGCCCTTGGCGTGTTATTCGGTTAGTGTTAAGCACGTGGCTTAAGGCCACTTAAGTGTCTATGTACTCAAGGTACCCACAGGACAGTCCGGTGAAGCAGACGACCACTTCCGAAGTCAAACAGCGAGTTGCCATTTAAAAAAAAAAGAGGTATTCCACGTCAGCCAGGCGCTTCATCTGTTTGGCAGACACGCATTCGTGCGTAGCTCAGCAGTGTGCTGTCCGACGCTGTGACTTCACACTCTGGATCTTTTCCAACACCTACATTCTTTCTGCTAGAGATCGTCGCAAGTCCGCAACTCTTGCAAAAACTACCTGGAAAAGTAAAAAGAACTTTATTATTACATATTTCTTAACACAATTAAATAAAACAACACTATTTATAAATGGATATAAATAAATAAATATAAATCGTGTATTTATGTGAGAAAACATTTAAGCACTACTTAATATAAAACAAAAAATAAGAAAATATTGTATATCATACTTACATTAGTGCTAAGTGAATGACGTACTTTCACAACACATTGATCTTGATTTAAATTTTGACAATTCACATTTTAAGAGTGCAAAGAGGGTAAAGCGTGTGTCTTTTCTTCAAACAAAATAATATTCCACTAATATCTCTTTCACTGCATACATCATACATATTCATTATAGATTCTCGTTGTATGTGTGTAATGTATTAAAGGATTATGAATATATCTGATAAAATATAAGATACTGATATAAATAATAACTTTTATAAATTGCAGCATGTGATGCAGATGAAAAATAATCTAACAAAGATTATTTTTCAACAATGAGATACTAATTCTATACAATGTATTTATAGCAAAGATAGAAAATATAATGTCCCCGGTGCTGGGATATAGGTTTCCTCTCTGTGAGAGTGTGTAGGCTGTAATACAGATTGTAATTTGATAATTATACAGCAAAATAGTAAATGTCTTTTAATTTGAGATTTCCCAAATATTATTTCACATCAAGACGAGACCAAACGCGTTTCCTAGTCGTAAAAAAGGGTATTTTCACCATAGTTTAATATTTTAGCAACGCCACAGGACTCTAGCAGTTGCAGATGTTGCAAAAATATACTAAAATTAAAAGTACCCTAAATACGAACACTTTTACTTATGCCAATATCAAAGCGTTATCTTGACACCAAAGCCGGCGACGTGTGGACGGCAAGTCAACTAAGGCGCCTTCCTCTAAGGATCAGTGCGTTTTCGTTTCTGTACCGAATCTGTACAGGTTCTTTACCACTCCTTGACTGGCTCGGTTTGCAGTTGCAGTCATTTGTTAGTGCCGTCATAATTATGTCGTCTACCACGGGCTGGGACGGGCGAGTCGAATGGTTCAGTACACGGTAAAGAGACATGTATGTGCTCGGTAAAGATTCTGTGCAGATTGGGTACACAAACGAAATCGTGCCGATCCGGTGAGAAAGGCGCCTAAACGTGTACGAAAATCGTCGCTATTGTCGTTGGCTGTGATGTGAAGACATTAGATATCACAATATCTTCTACTGCAGTCACTACAACAACAAAAAGACAAGGACAAAACACAACGAAATCAAAATATAATATAAAGCACATATCATAAACGTTTTTCTAGATAATGCAAATAATAATTAATACGAGGTTTGCTGTGTATTAAATAAATAAGCTAAGCTCGACCCGGGCGGCAGTTACTGCTACGCCACGAGCTCCTATTCGAATCTGATATATGAAACAATCAGGAAAGCAACGATTTCCTGAAAGAATAAATCTTAAGGAACCAAATAACATAGAAAAAATTAAAAAAATGAAGAGGCCATTAAGTTACCCGATCATAAAAATGAATGTTCTTTTGGGACTACGAACTAGCTTTACTATTCAAAGTTTTCCTACTTAACGTAAAATAACTCGCAGTGACTATTATCATACAACGCACTCACTGAAACCCGATTATAGAAATTCTAAATTCATTTATTAGATAAATATTTAAAATATGAGATGAGACAGAACAATAAATATATAGAACAACTAGCTGACCCACGCAACTTCGTCTGCGTCACATAAATATAGCTAAAACCTTTCTCGATATATCGACTATCCGACATTAATTAAGCTAAATCGTAACAAACAAAAAATCTTATCTTTCCTATTTATTACAATAGTTTAGATGGTTTAGATTAGCTTAGATTATATTAAAGTGTGAATTACTATAAAATCTATCTCTTACTGTTAAATATACTATAACACTCTGTACTTGTAAACATTATGATGCAGTAAATATTTTGAATTTGAATTTCCCGGAGGCCAGCCAGAATCCCCCGTACCTACATTGCGACGCAACCTGCGTAATTATTTTTCCGCGCGGGTATTTTTACATTGCGATATCTTCTAAGATATTTGTTTAAACTGTATAGAGTAAAGAGCACAAATATTCTATATTAAATTTCCGTTCTAACGAACACATTTATTTAGATATAGATTAATACCATATGGGTTAAATAAGCTTCGCAAAAAATAATTATTTTTAACCTAACATTTTAATAGTAAAAAATGGTTACAGTGAGTCAATCTTAAAAGATAGACAGATGCTGTCGCTGACTTTTTTTTAGAACTTTTAAAGACGAATAATTACTTCATACATGATATTCTCGTAACTTAAACCGTTATCGCAGCGCACGCAACGGAAGCTCTCAGAAAGTCTTTTCCCGTTTTTGCAACATTTCTCATTTATGCTCCGCTCCTATTGGTAGTAGCGTGATGTTATATAGCCTATAACCTTCCTCGATAAATGAACTATCCAACACAAAAAGAATTTTTCAAATCCAACCAGTAGTTCCAGAGTTTATCGCGTTCAAACAAACAAACTCTTCAGCTTTATAATATTAGTATAGATAATAAAAATACATGTTTCGCCAGTCCACAGTTACACTACTCGGTTTTAGGAATGGAATCTAAAAGAATTAAGAAGGCACCTTGTCCTAAACTCCTAACTCCTCTGTACGTGGAATTGAACCGTGCTCCCGTACTGCGCCGTATAAAAGTGTGAAAATGTTATAAAGATGATAATAATAAGCTATAAGATAGTGTAAATACAGTTAATATGTTATAGAATGAACCGTACCCTTCGCCGGTTAGCGCACAACACGCCTGTATGTGCCACGGATGCTGCTTTATCGACGTCAGGTCTAATTCCTCGGATATCTCTGCAGCTGACATCGAGCCCTTCACGTCCTGCAAGCAAGGAAACGGACAAGTTTTAATCTATATCTATACTTCTATATATATAAAAAATGTTATGTTGGTCTGTGTTCGCTTCAAAAACTCAAAAAGTTCTGCACCGATCGAGCTGAAATTTTAGAATGATATATAATCCTCCTGTGTGTGTACAACCTCCTGCCCCTTCCCACCGAGAAAATACTTGAAGCCCACCCCAACATAGTTGGGAAAAGGCTGGGCAGATCATGATGAGGATATAGGTATATCTGAACGGTTAGATATCTAAGAATATTTACTGAACCCATTGTATGCGTTATCACGCCTGTAATCCCAGAAAGAGTACCCAGAGGCGTCTTTTTAGTAATCAGTCGCCGTGTTACCATTATTTTGACATAGGTGCGTACAGAAACTCAGGTTTTTCCAATGGGGGGTACACTACAGAATGCTTCACCACACTACTAGATGCGAGCATCATAGGACCTCACTCACATCCAGTAGAGTACCGCGACCTTAACGAGGTTATCGGTCTACCATATAGAAAGGCCACAAAGTCCAACGCCGCAGCATAAGATATCCCAGGTACAAAACTTTGACATTCCTCAAAGCAAGACGACTGTCAAGTGGTGAATTAAAGCAAAAAGAAGGATACTAACGATTAATTTATATTTATTAATTAAGTACTTAGTCATTTGTGGTACGTGTTCCAACCCAACATCTCCAGACCTGTTTGCAGGAAGACTTTTGGCCGAAAGGTGTTGTTTTCCGTCGTTTCCGAGGACGGTTACGCGAAACACGACGCCGACATTACGTGTTTAGTTAAAGTTTTACTTATAGTTTACTGTTTTCTATGTATTAGTTTGTTATTTTTGTTTTATATTATTGTGTGTATTTTATGTATGGGCCTTAGTTGCCTGAAATAAAATGATTATTATTATTATTTATTAAAATCATTCTCGAGAATTGGAAAGATATTCCAGAATCGTGACCGTTGGCAGGATTGGAGGGAGGCATTTCTCCTATTGTGGGACTGTGGGTCCCTACGTAATGTCCATAAAACTATATAATAAACTACCCGCATCAATAAAAAAAGAAGAAAAATTTCACACATTTTTAAAAAACCTTAGACAATTTTTCATAAGTTAAAGTTACTACTCGTTAAACGAATACTTAGGTGATAGACTTATAAAGTCATAACTTAGGTAAGTAGGTACTCGAGACTTAGAATTATTATTTTATTTATTAATGACTACTACTCATCTCTCAATAGATACCTGTTTTATGTATTATATTTTATACTATTAGTTTATCTCAGAAAGTGCCTACCTATATTTTACATATAATCAACAAATGCTTCCTCTCTCCTAACTCACTTGTGTTTGCTGTGCCCGACAGGGTCCATGTGATCTAATTATAATTTTTACCACCTTAAGTTTGCACACGTGAAATGCAATAAAGTATTGAGTATCACCTCACCTGCCTAGCCTTTTCTCAACTATGTTGAGGTCGGCTACTTCCAATCTAACCGGATGCAGCTGAATACCAGAATTTTATATGAACCGATTGCCTTTCAGTCGTCCACAACCCGGATAGTACTTGGTAATACGATACCCCCAGGCAAGACCGGTTGTCAGACTTTCGGTTCACTTATTACTTAACGACTGACAAACATCTACAATTCACAGCCGGGAATAAAGGCTTAACGTGCTTTCCGAGGCACGGAGGAAACTTTGTAAGTGGGTGGGTGGTCACGTGGTCACTGATCCACTGACGAACCTAGGCTTAAGTTGAATATCGACTCAAGCGACTGTTATTATTTAGACAAGAGCTCCTTCTTTAAGACTAGCTAAAAGTAAATCCATATATATAAAAATGAAACCCGTTTTCCGTTGTCACGACATAGCATGAAAACGGCTGGACGGATTTAGCTGAAAATTGGTAGGGAGGTAGCTAAGAACCAGGAGAAGGTTCTTTGATACTTTTTTTTATGTAGGGTGGTAGGTAGGTAGGGTAGTAGATAGGTAGGTATAAAAAAACGCATTGCAACGCATGCGCGGGTTCAGCTAGTAGCTAAATAAAATAGAGTACGTATACTACTTGTTGCTTACACTATCTTATTGTTATTAATTCAACCTAATACCTAAACTAAATTCAACTAAACCTAACAACAAAACTTCAAAGTTTAGCCTCGATTCGTTACTATTCAACGTGTTTTACCCGCTACTCGCATAACTCTATTGACCTAATATGCCATGCATTAAGAGTCCCTGTTTACATCACGTTGCCATTCGCAGGTGCTCACGTGGACACGTGGTGCAAATTGCAAGTGTACCACACTCTATTAGTGATAACAAGCAAATTGGACCCCTATGCAGCCGATCTTCCTGCCAGGACCATTAAATATGACGTGTCACAGCCGGCATCCTTGTCACATAATAGATAAACATCGCGCGCTATGTGGGTTGGCAGATCAATTATATGTAGGTACGTATTATTCATGCCTCTAGGTGGAAATATTCAGCTTCAAATACTACATAACATAATATAGCGCCTGTAATCTGTGAAGGGTCAGGCAGAGGAGTACCAATCAGTACGCTTTCGCCAGTTATGTATAAGTTCCATGTAATAGGGGGCGAGCCTATCAACCGGGAAGAAATCCAAACTCCGTGGCTGCTACTGACAAATTCCTTATGAAAAAACCCACTCACACTTTGCCCGACCCGGGAATCGAAACCAGGATTTTCTTGTATCATTATCATTCGCCTAGTATTTTCCCAACTATGTTGGGGTTGACTTATTTAACAAGATAGAGCTAAATATCAGTATTTAAAATAGAGCAACTGCTTTATTGGCATCTACAACCCAATTAGTATTGTGTAATATGGTACTCCTTTCGTTCTTACCAAAGACCTTCGTCTGGTTGTCAGACTTTCAGGTCTCTCACTACCTGTATGGATTGACAAAGATCTTCTTGTATATCGGAATTAATAAATTAATGTGTAGGTATTTACGTGTCAAAGTATAAGTCTGTAAAGTACGACGAAGGAAAACAGAAATATAACAGTCTTACATTTTATAAGGTGCAATACCTTTGTCGACCCTCATAATGCGCTTATAATAACTCGTGACCCAATGACAGGAGGATTTGGGAGACATGACAATGTTCCATAGGCTAGAGTCTAATAGGTTTTAGTACATACTAGCTGATGCCCGCGGTTTCGGCCGCGTCAAATTATATACTAAAACCTTCCTCGAGAACCTATCCATTGGCGAAAACAGCATGAAGAACGGTTCTGTAATTTTTGAGTTTATCGCGATCAGACATCAGACAGACGCGGCTGAGGACTTTATTTTATAATAATATCTATCATTATTTTATAGCTACATCAAGTATTTCCGAAACTACTAAAACTCCAAAGAATCTAATTTCTCTAAAGATCAGGCAGGATTGTCGACTTTCACTTTCGATCACAAATTCTGTTTACCCAGTAATTTAATTAGCAAGTTTGACGTCTACAGATTATTTTGCATGTACTTTGTATATCTCGGTAAATATATAAGTACTTACTTACATGTTCGCTCAAGGACAGTTTTGTTAACACTGTGTTTCGGATATAATATATCGCTTGTTTGCGACAAGGTTGACATAACTAAAAAATTTTGGTTTTTCGATGTTGTTTGTAGACTGCACTATTATTAATCTAACTTAAAAAAACAGCTGCCATGTATTTCTTATTTTTCCAGTTATGTCATTATAGTCGCACACAAGCTAATTATAATGATGACGCATTATATTGACACAGCTGGCTACGCAGCTCGCAGTCGTAATGATGGCAACTTCATTTTATATCTTGTTATATAAGCCCTGCCTCACATTTTTTGGTTGTAAACATGCATGTGTTTAGCTGTAACATTTTAGGTCGATGTAATATTTGCTCAATAACTTTTAGCAGTGGTTGGTTCAATATCCATGTGCGTTAGACACCAGACAAAAATTAGAAAAAAAAACTATGAAATTAATTAAAAATAGATCCTCTTTTAGCCCTTAGATTGACGTAGTTCTCTATTATATAGGACTGAAACATAACTGGCCAACTGTGGTGGTACTAAAGGGTACACCTATTACCAAATCCTTCGGGAATTACAGGCGTGGTGTTATGTTATTTATTTAGTTTTAAGAATACATTCTAACATACTTGTGCTTATTTAGCTCAAAAACGTTTACCAAAATTACACACGATTCTTGCGTTTTCGATACATAAGTCGGTCGTATAGTCGTATCACGAGACCTATACGGTGGTGGGTAAAACAGGCTTTACTGTAATCTCCTATACCCTTGAGGGGTTGACCTTTGTTTTTGTAACCGAGTAACTTTCGCCTTAAGAAATTATGTAATGGAACACGTACTCAAGTAAATAAGCAAACATCGATATAATTTCAATAATTATGTACCTAGTCTATTTCTATTCTAATTATGTTATTATGAGTTGAAACATTATCTGAGTACTTTTACATTCCATGGACTGATTGGATGTTGTACTAAATAGTTACCGAGACAGCCACTACTTTCGAATACATTGTTTGTTACAAGTAGCAGCGCGAAGTTACTCTCGTGTTGCCTTATATATTTAAACCTAATCAGAGAATGTCAATGATTTAATAGCTAAAACTGTCTATTAGCTTGAATAATTGCGAAAAGCCAGGGGGTTTCTTTTATTTCAGTGTAAAGCAAGGTAGTATCCGTAGAATCGAGTACATCTTCTTACAATCCTAGTCTTATGTTACTTGTGGTCGGAGCAACACATTTTTAACCGACTTCCAAGAAGGAGGAGGTTCTCTATTCGTGTTTTTTTTGTTTTTTCTTTCCCATTCTCCTCTGCCAACTGCCACGCTATCATTTACTCATTTTTCATATCATCCTTCACACGATTCATTCATCACTTACTTGGTCTTCCTCTACCATCGGAGAACAATCCCAGAAAAAGTGATGTCCTTTCTCTTGTGGTCCCAGTAAGTTGCCACACTACTGGACAGTTCTGTTTGTCGCGAGTAAACAGGCTTCTACTGGGTAAGCTCGTTCCATCGTCGACATCATCTCTGCCCTTAGGGCAAGATTGAAGTCAAGAGCAAGCCCATTTATAATAAAAAAAAACAGAGCTAAATTATATAATATAATATAATTTATTTAGACACATTGGATGACACGTTAAGCACAACAATTACAGAATGCAAGATAAAATAAAAAAAGATTACAGTTATGGTGCAATTAAGTAGCGCTAGACCCCACACTAGGATACCCTGTGTCGTGGGATCTAGCATACCTAAATTGGCAATGTTCTCCGAAACCAACGACGCACAACCGCACAACATACATTCAGTATAAGGACTTTTTCACCGCGTTTATAATAGTTGACAAAATAAAACTATTTAGTCCGTCAAATAGATTTCCAAAAAATATTGGACTTGAATTTTTTTCACGAAAACAATTAATGAAGACGTAACAGTGTTTCGAAATGTCGCGTGACGTCATAGTTTGGTACAATTTTTACAGAAAGTGACGTCACCAGCCCCCACTCACGATCTTTGACACGTTCTATTTTCGATATTTTTTATTAATTTGATAAAACAATAATTTTCAATAATCTAACAGACGGACTAAACAGAATCATATTTTTTTAATTAGTCAACTAGGTACCCTATTTTTAAGGAAAGGAGAGATTGTAATCACCTGTTTATTAGCGTACACCAGGAGGCAGGCTCTGGTCAACTCCTCGTGTTTGAGCATCTGATGCAGCTCCTCACGACTGATGCTCAGCCGGTGGCGATCCGTCGAGTCAATTACCATTATCACGAACTGGAAAGACAGAAAATAAACAATGGAATCGTCGCACGAAACAATAGCATAGCAGTAGGTAATTCCACGGGGCATAAATCCCACTAAACAGGGTGGTTTTTTTTTTTGCAGTCTCATCTAGAGGGAAATTACTCTAAATGAAGGAGATAGCTAATTTTACTCAAAGGAAATGTTCGTTTGAGTAAAATTGGCTGTCTTCATTATTTGAAGTTCTTGCCCTCCAGAGGTTGGAAAATTCCACTCTGTGTATTATACGTGCGAAAGTAACTCTGTTTTGTTTGTTTGTTACCTTTTCACGACTAAACGGCTGATCATAACATTGTAAGGAAATTTTGCAAGGAGACAAGATAGATTATATTCTAGGACAGGACTTTCTCACTCACACTTATCCAAAAAAAAAAATTACCTTATATTATGAAAAAATCTTTAAGTATGGATCGGGATAAGGGCAGGGTAATTATTATTATTTTGGCTTTGAACTTTCATTTTGTCTTGTTTATAATACCTACCTGTAATTTAAGTATGCCACGGGTGTGAACCACGGCGATATTCCAGTTATTTGTTTGTGAACGTAAATTATTGCTGCGAAATTATTGTCTAAGTCTAATTGTAAAAAAAAACTAACTTTTTAGACAAGATTCATTTTCCGAACTCGGTCAATTTCCTCTAGTAACTCCTGTAGTCCTGTATAACTTCTGATTTTCTCTATAATTGTTTTTTTTAATGTTAGGGACTGCAATATCAATTATGTGAGTGCGTTATGTGATCTCGAAATATGCTATGTCTAATAACTTAGCGCCGAAAGTTTACAACGAGTTCTGTAAACACGAAAGCACGCAGCTACGCGACTGAAAACCGAAAAACGTCACACCGAACTTTGTGACCCTGAAATAACGTAACAACGACCCTATATTACTTACAGCAAAACAGTTAAAAACAAACATTTTTATTTACCCACTTCTTTTTCACGTTATGTCTATTGAGCCCTTGGTGTAAATCTGTATTTATTATATACCTATTAGCATATGGTTTTAGGTCATTCATGGATAGCGAAAAGGTAATTTGGTGCAATTTTGCCTATGGGGCCGGCTATTGCTTAACCAGACAATCCCGTGGATACCTTGAATGGAAGGCCTCCAGCCAAGTCGTAAACAGTTATAGACTAAGTGACAGCGTGCAGCGCTCTATGGGATACGGACCTCGGCTTAGGGCGTCACTAAGGAGGGCATCAAAGGGACAGGCTGGATCTGAGAGAGATTATTTAGGTTCTGGTTTGAACTTATCGCTCAGCATCGCGGGTTGGCATGAGCAATGTTTACCTACCGTCCTTAATATCAAAACTTAATCTAGATTCAATTAACGCTCGGGATATAGTGGATTCAAATTTTTACAAAACCAAAGAGGGCTTATTGAGTCCCCTTGAAAAATACCTTTACATCTCTCATATTCGGTAAGTAGGTCCTTATTACCCCCAAATGGGGCTTGTAGGTGACCAATTAGCGCTCTAGGGTATTAATGTCGCAAGAAAAGCCCTAGGGCGGTAAGTAATTAAAAAAAAACACTTCACTCTTTCAAAAAGTTCGCGTACATCTAACCATCATACTGGCAATAGACATCATGCATTCAGCCCAATGACAAAAGAGGTCGCTTTTCGCTATTCAGCCTTGTCTTCGTATGAGTATAACGCCTGTGTGGGGGAGGCTTAATAGTCATCATTTTTAAATATCGAACGGCGAAGCTCAATTTCGTTCTTGAAAAAAAAAAATTAAAAAAGAGATGAAAAAGGCGGTAATAGAAAACTTTACTTTCAATATTGTTTGTTTTTGGTTTTTTTTTTATAATTAAGTGCTAATTAGGAAAAAAACATGAGTTCTGCAAGTGATGAAGATATAAGCTGCACTCCCGATTCAATGAAAATGGAAGCTGAAGCAGCAATTAACAATATTTTGCCTGAAAGTTCTAAAGAGAGATATTTCAAAACTTTATTCTTGTAATGCCGGTTTTTTTCTTCTTACCTCATAATCGAGATGTAGAGCAGAGTAGTTAGCTCGGGTGTAAGCATCAATTGCACCCTCGAACTATTGGCGCCCTCGCTGCGCTCGTGCGCCTAAATATCTCGGGCTGCAATTGATGCCTTACAGCCCTTGGCTACTAATCTACTATTTTATATCGCTATTTCTTCTACGGATATTTAGTTTGTTATTTAAGTGTAGTTAATAGTTATCCATGATGTAGTCTATATTTTGTTAGAAAAAACGAATGTTAGATCGGCAACAAAATTTCGACATGATGCCGCACCCACCTTTGCAGCATGGGGCAAACAGCCCAGTATAGTGTTGGTACGAGCACGAATGCGAGCAAGTAAGGGAGCGAGATATCTCCATCTTCCATACTTCTATATACTCGTCATCTCATCAGACACCTTTCTTGCCAAATCGTTTTTTACACAGTCCATCCATCACACATTCGATTCGTACTCATTATATGCACCGGCGTCAGTCGGTCGTAAGTTATCGCAAGCGTTAGTATAAATAAAACATCGCATAGCTAGGGCATAGGCTTTGTGCACAGCGGAGTAATTGCAGCCTGATTAAGCTTACTGCACTTGCAAATGGTGCAACTAAACATATAATCAGCCTGCATTTTTGGGCCTAACCGGAAACCGGTTTTGTGTGAGTATGTTGGTAGTTGTCTTCGATTTGCCTACTACTCATGTACCTAACATTATTGAGCTCTTAGGTTTTGAATTGCATTCGTGATCTGTTCGGACAAGTCTACTCAAATCTGTGTGGTGCTATCCTCAAGATCTCTTGTAATAATCAGATCATTACGACACCACAAGATGAACTTAATAAACACTAACCTAACAACACTGCAGGGTAAAGGCCTACTACGAGACTGCTCAAAAGAGATACCGCAGCCCCGGCCGGAACACAAACCGCCTTATTAATAAAAATAGTTAAACCTGGTTTAACTTACGCTTGGTTTATCTCGCATGCCGTCACTTTCTTATATATATGTTTAAAGTGAGACGGCATGCGAGATAAACCAAGCGTAAGTTAGTTATAAGGCGGAAAGGGTTAAGAAGGAACATGGGTGAGATTTTGTCAGTAGACCTCTGACACTCAAGGCCTGTTGTCATATAATCAGAATAGTATTTGACCAATTTACAAAACAATTTGCGAATCAAATGGCATAGTTAGTTTGTTCGGACTGGGAATCTAAACCCTGGTCGCCACGCGCAATAGCCACGCTTACAGCCACAATGAATACCTAGCCATACTTTTAGTCAAGTTGGTTAGTTTGTTCAATTACTAATCTAACCGTCGCATACTATCGAAGACCAACCATTCGCAGATATTATAGCCTAATACTGCTTAGTTACCAACTATGTAACTGTGGTTTAGCGAATGTAATGTAGTCATTTCGCTTTCAGGCGTCTCATTTTATGAAATTTATTTCGCCAATTGCATTAAAATGTTCTAATTCTTGTCACGTAACCGCCTATGGTTGATCATTGAACTCGAAACCCGCCTATGTTACCACTCCTGTGCATGAAGTAGAAATAAATAAATTAACTTCTCATCATTATTATCATCAGCCTATAATATTCCCACTGAAGGGACTCAGGCCTCCTCTCTTGAAGAAGGATGGGCTATAATCCACCATGCGGGCCCCGTGCGGGTTAGTAGATGATCACATGATTTCGAAATTTTTTGTAAGACATGTTTCCTCACAATGTTTTCCTTCACCGTTTTGAGAGCAGCAATGATGAAATTAACACAAAGTAATGCACCAGTCAGGGTTCGAACCCACGACTTAATGTTCGTAAGTCGGAGCCATTACCACTGGGTCTGCTTATTAGAACAGTTTATATTCAGCCCGTGCTGATACTCGTAGTCACTCGTAGTCCATAATTTGCAAAAATTACCTTTTTTCATTGATCGAGCCCGACCCAAATCGTAAGCTCGTAAGATAATTGAAACACGCACAGGTTCAACCCGGGAATCTAACCCGAGCTGTGATCTTCAGCAATCGCGCCAGCGAGTCTTGGGACCACCGCACACATGATTTATTTACAATGTTATCAGTTAGACTTGTCCTCACAGATTTGACACGATGCATTCAACTTATCATTCGCCATGTAATGTAGCTATTAAAACCGTAGATAAGAAAACACAATATTCATTTAAAACACGTATGAATGTGTTTATAGTACGAAGTAAATATAACTGGTTTTAATATGTCCAGTCAATAAAACTTCATTTATACCTAAGTATGTTTTACTATGATTTATCCTTATCCTGCATGTTCACGCCTAATGAAGACGATCCTGTTTAATTGCTCGTACATAATATCATTGTGTTATAATTATTTATCTGTTGAGGTTTGGAACTAGCCATTTAGTTATCTATTATTGTTATTATATTAATAGCCTGTAAGCTTTCTGAAAATGTAAAAAAAAAATACAATTGGGCTGAAAACAAAGTAACTGTTCCTTATCAGTTATTTGTTATTATATATTGTTGTCATAATATTGAAACTACGAAGGTATTAGATTACGTGTACGTTACTATATACAGTACAGGTACGTTATAATTTAGCAGCTACCTACTTCATTCATTTAAGGAAGGACATTATTATACTGTTGGCTCAAAGTCACGACATCAGCCAGTAACCGTGCGGTTAGCGTCAGGTCGACGTGCGGCAACCGACAGAAGTTCATAAAACGAGGCGAGCGGCGGTGCAACGGTCACTTTTTGCTTGGACGGCGCTCGGAAAGGACTTGCTACCCGACTATTATCGTGTGCTTCGCTAATTTTGGTTTATGTTTTTGATCGTGTACTGATTATTCCATTTGCTAGTGCTATTTCTATTTGATTATTGTTTAAAATGTTTGTCTTGATATTTTTGTAAAAGTGTAATTCAAAAGATATTAAACATTGTTTATTTTGTTCACGTATTTCACTTCTGATTCCTAATATCAGAAGTGGGATAAAGATTCTTTTCGCCCACAAGTTAAAAACTAGTTTTCAGGCTTTTAATTTTAGATAAAAGCGGGTAGTAGTTAGCAATGGATAGATCGAGTTGTTCGCGTTCAAAAACTAGTGCCTTGCGTTCTAAGCGATCTCGTAGCCACCATAAGTGGAGTGGAAGGTCACGTATAGCAAGTTTCGGGATCCGATCGCCGTTCCAAGCGCGAACGAGATCGTCGTAGGAGCCGCGTGAGGACGCGAAGTCCTGTGTAACCGCTCTCGCGGTTGAGGCGACGCTCCGGACAGGATTGGTTTACTTTCGTTCCTGATACAAGTAAGATCGAACCATTTTAATATTTCGTTGGTTTAGTAGTCGTAAGCGCGACTATGAGCATGAAGGTTCTGGGTTCGATTCCCGGGTCGGGCAAAGTGTTATTTTCTGGATTTGTGCCCTGTTGGTGACAATGGGCTCACCCCTATTACATGGTTAAGCTTATGTCTTAACATAACTGGCGAAATGTGGGTATACTGGGTACCTCTGCCTAACCCTTCGGGGATTGCAGGCGTGATGTTATGTGTGTGTTTATAAGGTCACTGGGGTGATTGGCAATGCCTCGGACGCATTGGTGGTTATTTACATGGTGGTGCCAACACGTCGCTTAACGATTGGTTGACCAATAACAGCACGTGGACTCATTTTAAACACGAATTTCGGTCATTGTGTCCGCGTGAAGTCGATATGGTCACTGTGCTATAATGACGTTATGAATACAAGTATCTGTATGACCTACAGATAGTTTTTTTTTAAGTCGGGTACTTGTGTATGTTAGTTTAAATATTTGTGAAGGTACCCACGATACAGGAGAAATTCCTGGTGACGGGCAACGTTGTGATTTGTGATATCTGATGCTCAAATAAAAGCCGCAATTATGAACAAAACAAAATACAGTCAAAAGTCGTTTTCCGTATATTTGAAACCAAAAATTGCAGTTGTTGGCACATCAAACTCGAATAATCATGGTCTGCGTAAATGCAAACCCCTACGCATTATGATCAGTTGACTTGTTTTTCGTGTGAAGACGTAGGTAGGCCGTATACATGTGCACTGTAAAGTCTGATAAGTTTTGCTTTATTAAAGAAGTAAGTTGCCTAATACACATGATAGGCTAAGAATGATGCCAATGAGTTACGTATAGGTAGTTGATGTTTATAAGGATTTTGATGATGTAAAGTTGTGGTTGCAAGCCAAGAGATTCTATCGGCTGTATTGTGTTAGACAGTACCAGTAAATATTGTGTAGTCATAGTCCGATTAAAATTGAAGGTTTTTGAGGAAACTCGAGTAGACAGTGGGTGTGTTTGTTGTATGTTGTGCGTTGTGCGTTTAGCTCTGGTTGAGGTCAGGATCTGGAAAGACCGTAGTGTTAAGTCAAATAGTGATACACACGGGAGATAGACTTGTTTACTAGTCAGTTAGTGATCTGTGGTTTTACTCGATGATTTTTGTGAACCTGGCATTTTTTTGACGCAATAATGTTTTTAAGATCGATTTAAACGACAATGGTAGGTACATGACCCAGGGTGGTTGATTGTTGTATTTTCGATAATTTCCAGTTTAGCCGCGTTTGATTTTATCAACGAGAGTGGGACCTAATGGATGTTTGGTCAGGTTCTGTCGTAGATTTGTCTCTTTGCAGAGTAACCATTACATAAGAACGTGTGGTTTGGTGAAGCGCGCGGCCTCAGCTGCGTGTGTGAAAGTCTGTGTGATACGCTAACAATGTGCCTATGTCAACAGCTACTGAGGGGTATGCAAACTTGGAGCCTATGCCTACAGTGTGTGTGGAAGTCGACATCTGAGGGGTATGCAAACTTGGAGCCTATGCCTACAGTGTGTGTGGAAGTCGACATCTGAGGGGTATGCAAACTTGGAGCCTATGCCTACAGTGTGTGTGGAAGTCGACATCTGAGGGGTATGCAAACTTGGAGCCTATGCCTACAGTGTGTGTGGAAGTCGACATCTGAGGGGTATGCAAACTTGGAGCCTATGCCTACAGTGTGTGTGGAAGTCGACATCTGAGGGGTATGCAAACTTGGAGCCTATGCCTACAGTGTGTGTGGAAGTCGACATCTGAGGGGTATGCAAACTTGGAGCCTATGCCTACAGTGTGTGTGGAAGTCGACATCTGAGGGGTATGCAAACTTGGAGCCTATGCCTACAGTGATGTGGAAGAAGTCTGTGTGATATGCTAACAATGTGCTTATACATCCCTATGTTCCTATTGGTATTCTTGTCTGACAAGTTTTGTTTGGTGAATGTTTCTTTGAATTTGATTCTCGACTTGAATGTTCCTTAATGAATGAGATTACTCTTTTGTTGTACTACTCGGTTAGAGAGCCTTGGTGTTAAAGGTTTTACTCGATGATTTCAGCAGTTTTTGTTGCAATTGAATTTTTAAGGTTGGTGTGAAGCACTATGGTATATGACTCAAGGTAGTTGAGTGTTGTATTTTCGATAATTTCCAGTACATTGATATTAATGAGAGTCGAATTTGGTGCCACCCAATGGAACTAAAGTTTGGTCAGGAGTGATCGAGCGGAACAAAATTCTGTTGTAATTGTAAAGTTTGTTTGCAGAGTACCTAACCATTACACAAGGATGTGTGGCGTGTGTTTGGACGCAACGCAACGCTGCTTGGCCTTAGCAGTGGTTGCCAGGGCTTTGCCACAGTGACGCCGTGAACGTGCACGTCGCTGCAGGGCGACCGCGCGCCCTACTGGCGTTACCGAGCGCGCCTCACCGGCGTTGCTGAGCGCGTCGCTGCAGGGCGACTGCGCGCCCTCTTGGCGTTGCTGAGCGCGTCGCTGCAGGACGACTGCGCGCCCTCTTGGCGTTGCTGAGCGCGTCGCTGCAGGGCGACTGCGCGCCCTCTTGGCGTTGCTGAGCGCGTCGCTGCAGGGCGACTGCGCGCCCTCTTGGCGTTGCCGACAGCGCGGCAGCGTCGCTGCGAGCCGACTGCGCGCCATACCCGCGTTGCCGAGAGCGTCGCTGCGAGCTGACTGCGCACCCTACTGGCGTGTACAGCGCGAGGCTCCGGGCTGCCAGCGCGCTACTGGCGTGTACAGCGCGAGGCTCCGGGCTGCCAGCGCGCTACTGGCGTGTACAGCGAGAGTCTCCGGGCTGCCAGCGCGCCCTTCAGGCGCAGTTGTGCGTGGCACTCCACTGTGCCAGCGCGCCCTTCAGGCGCAGTTGTGTGCGGCACTCCACGGTGCCAGCGCGCCCCACAGGCGCAGTTGTGTGCGGCACTCCACGGTGCCAGCGCGCCCACAGGCGCAGTTGTGTGCGGCACTCCACGGTGCCAGCGCGCCCCACAGGCGCAGTTGTGTGCGGCACTCCACGGTGCCAGCGCGCCCCACAGGCGCAGTTGTGCGTGGCACTCCACGGTGCCAGCACACCCCACTGGCGTTGTGAGACACGCTATCAAGGAGACAGCGAAGACTCAGCCGCCTTGTTGGAAGCTGACGAGGACGTCAGAGCGTCAGGAGAGGCCGTGTTGGCTCAAAGTCACGACATCAGCCAGTAACCGTGCGGTTAGCGTCAGGTCGACGTGCGGCAACCGACAAAAGTTCATAAAACGAGGCGAGCGGCGGTGCAACGGTCACTTTTTGCTTGGACGGCGCTCGGAAAGGACTTGCTACCCGACTATTATCGTGTGCTTCGCTAATTTTGGTTTATGTTTTTGATCGTGTACTGATTATTCCATTTGCTAGTGCTATTTCTATTTGATTATTGTTTAAAATGTTTGTCTTGATATTTTTGTAAAAGTGTAATTCAAAAGATATTAAACATTGTTTATTTTGTTCACGTATTTCACTTCTGATTCCTAATAATACACATATTTAGGTGCATTTGGGAATTTCAGCTCGACTCATATGGGCAGGATTGTTGTTTGAACGAGTTGATGATGGAGGAAAATTATACCGCTGAATGTAATAATTTTTTAATTGAGGTGACTTTATGCACTCCCTCGATCGGCTCGATCTGTCTATCAGGTCATCATTATCTGCCTAACCTTTTTCCAACTCTGTTGCGTTCGGCTTCAAGTCTAAACGGATGCAGCTGAATACCAGTATTTTACATATTTAAAATGTTACTTACGGGAATATCTTCCGTGATTTTTATTTGTTTTGAGTTCCCGATATTTTTAGATATGAACCGTGAAAGCTTAAAACAGTGTTAGTATGAGAGCAAAAGCAAGCCCATTTATAATTAAAAAAAAAAAAAGGTATTTTAAATGGTACAACTGCCTATCTGACTTCCACAGCCCAGTAATGATATCCCTTGGTAAGACTGGATGTCAGACATTGTCCTACCTGTATCGACTGTCGAAGATCTACAAATGACAGCCGGACAGTACGGAGGAAACTCTGTATGTAATGCTAATGGGTGGTCAGTGGTCACCCATCCACAGACAAACTTAGGTATGCGCGGCTTAGCCTGAAGGTTGATCCGAGCTTGTGTTATTATCTAGCAGGAGATTCAGGAATTTTGAACAATATTTTTATACCACAATATTTACAGTGAGATTACTATAAGTTATTTAACTCTATGTTATTTACGGAGACGAGGCGCGATCCGCTTTTAATTTTATCAAACATTAGTATGTCGAATAGGGGATCGGACTGAGTCAAAAAAATATGATTCTGTTTAGTCCGTCAGTTAGATTATCGAAAAATATTGCTTACGTATTTTTTGGTTTAACGAATTAATAAAAATTGACGAAGATAAAAAGCGTCGTGACGTCACTTGTGGGTAAAAAATGTACTGACATGTAACGTTTTCGAGGAGTTCACGAGTTTTCGAAGCACTGTATCGTCTTCATTTTTTGGTAATGTGAAAAAAGAAAAAATAGGTGTTCAATATTTTTTGGAAATCTATCTGACGGACTAATTAGTTTTTTTTTGTCCCATCCCCTATTGGCGATGTATGACCCGTCATGGATTTTGGTAAATTACAATTCCACCAAATTTAATTTAAATACAATCATATTATGTGAAGGCGTACAAGATCGCTAAAAATCGATTACAAGGTCGTTTTGTCGCCGACCTGCTGTAACACCTCACTTATACGCCCAGGGTTATTTAAGGTAAAAATTAAAAACAGGACATATTGTCGTTTAAAGACATAATGATCATAAATAAAAATATATGGATCTTTTTAAATGAATACAAAATCATAACCCTCCTTTGGCTTTGCCGTAGTCGGGTAAAAATGGACTCCTTATACCTATTATCTATCGTTTACGAGTCATCATCTACCTAGCTTTTGCCCAACAAGTTGGGATCGGCTTCCTGTTTGACCGGATGCAGCGGAATACCAGTATTTTAGAGAATAACTGCCGTTATGACATCCACAACCCAGTTAGTACTGGGTAATACAATACCCCTTGGTAAGACTGTTTGTCAGTCTGATAGGCAACTGACAACCGGTAACGACTGTCAAAGATATATAAATGACAGCTGTGACCAATTACATATTTGATCTACTTCCCAAGGTACGGAGGAAACTTGGTATCTAAAAGGTTACCCATCCAAAGACCGACCCGTTATTATTTAGCCACAAAGTCCTCCAGGAGTTATCATATAGTACCTATACTTATTGCTATACAGTACATTCATACATATCATACAAACACATTCTTTTAAACAGCAACAGTCTCAAATAACCTCATTCCTCAATTTATCATTCAGAGTTACACAAGCACCAGGAACATACACTACCTTCAAATTGTTAAAACTGTCAGTTACCTCACTATTAGTGTAGTATGTGTTCCATGCTGATCTTAAGCTCTGCTGGCCGCCCAGGTCCCACATGACAAAGCGCAGGTTCCTCCACACCACCTCCTCAACATTGGAGCCAATAGTGGGCCTGGTGTGGACAGCTTCGCCCAGGAGTAGCTGGTACAGTATTGTGGTCTTGCCGGCATTATCCAGACCAACAAGCACAAGCTTGTGTTCTGTGGATGGGTACAAAGGAAATGATAGTCTCAGTATTCTTCTTTTAGAATCAATGGTAAATTGAATATTTTTATTTGACTATGCCAATGGGTGCTGTATATCAGATCATTCGTATTTTTAAATCTATGAATTGATAAACAGGGTAAAACAAGATTATTTTTCTACATGATAATGTAGAACAATTTTCAATTTAAACACAAAGTTGTGATGACTTTTACAGTAATAAACATTTCTGATACATAAATAATATCTAGTTTAAGAAATTATCTAGAAACATTGCCCCACTGCTGGGCAAAAGCTTCTCCCCATGACTTCCAGGTTTTATATTTAAAAATTCATATTGAATCATTAAATCACTAATCCTAAGTAATTTTTATAAATAAGACTTAAAGCTTAGTTTTGACTTCATGTGAATATTTATGTACTTACATATTTCTAACTTTTTGACTAAGAATAAGATTGTTACAACAATTTCTTAATATTAGTATCAGTGACTAAATTGTTACAATTTAATGATAATATTGCTTCAATATAATGATGAAAGTGTTACCCAAATGTACATAATAGTAGTAGGTACATATTATTACTTAATGAATTGCTTTTCATCACCTTTTTCTTTTGCTTATCTTCAGTGTGTATGTTATGTCATGGTATTGAAACACTACAGGCAGGCTTGACCAGTTTTTGTACTTAGCCAGCTAGATTTAGTTATTCAGGAATTATAATTGTTCACTTAAAACTTTAATAGGACAATGTTGAGTCTACCATTGTATATTGATAAAATTCAGTATAGACTAGATTGATAATTTACAAATGACACATTGTCTTTGTACATCTTGTAAATATTTATTTATTTAAGGTTCCCTAAGGCAACCCACTGACCAGGTTATGTTTACTTTGTTAAATATATGTATTATCTGGGCACATATATAATGTCAGAAGCTACATGCCTTTTACATCCCATACAAAGTTATAATGCAAACAATGCACATAGCACTGTAGAGAACTGGAAAATTCATTAATAACAACGTTGTTTTGATTTAAAACAATACTGATTATGAAGTCAGCTTTTACATTCACAACAGTAAAATTGGTTTTAGAACTCTTATTTTCAAACCTAGACAGTTCAAGAACCAGAATTAGTTTAACTGTAAAACTTTTTACTCAAAAGAATAGAAAACTTATAACTTTATAAATTAACATGTTTAGATTGCTACAATGAACATGTAATAGTAGGTACAAGTTAGGATTGTCAACACAGTTCTGGAACCAAATGTTTGATGACAAACATCTTCGTATTCATTTTCTAGTGAAATTTCTCAATTAATCGAGGTCACGCTACTGGACAAAGGGCCTGTTTTTATCAGTAGGAATTCTTAAACCAAACAAGTAGAGCTTAGTAATACATCTTACGCTATCTCGTCGACAACGTCAAACTATTTGTTATTTAAAAACAGATAAGTTACTTACCCTCATTCCCGAACAAACTCCAGATCTTTGATATAAGTAAACCCATTTTGGCAAACTTTGTGCCAGTTCGCACTAAAAAGATCAAGGAGACAATGACTGTGAGGTAAACTACTTATTTATTCTCATTGTCGACGGCGGTTACACAAGTACGAGCAGTGTTATGACTTAAAATTCCACTGCATACAACTCTTTTCACGCTCTAGTTCACTTTAATATTTCATTAGATCGCATTTTGATTAAAATTTGTACCAAAAATATGTTTGATTCGGGTCTCCGTATTATTAAAGTCGCGACTTTACGCACACTGCTAAGACGGAGATGGAATGACAAGTGGCAACGGTGACAACTGGCAAACTGGCATTTGGCAACCTGGCAAGTGGCAACTGGAACTGACACTAGGGGTCTATTCAAAGAGTATTAAAGAGCCCTCTCTAGGCAATGGGGAAGAAAACTGTCAAATAGTTCCACGTAGAGGGCGCTGTACGTTGGCTACAAACAAACTGTCTAACTCCATAGAAATTGAACAATATCTTAATATTTTGTGACTTTTTTCAATATTATGGGTCGTTGTGTAGCCTTTGGATGCAAAGAAATAGGCGTTGTCAGATTTCCAATTTGCGCATGAAGAGAAAGTGGGAAAAGGCACTGAAACTAAAAAAATCAAAACAAGTAATTTTTCGAGGTTATGTGGGAAACATTTCAACGAAACAAACTACGAGACCACTTCTAAGGCGACAGGTTAGTACGATACCTATTATTAATTCTGACTTTTATTAATAATTTGAATGTGTGGGAGAAACAAGGGTCGAACGTTGACTTGGTTTCTCCCACTTCAAGTCAACGTTCGCTCATGGGGGATTTAAGCCGCACTGATATATGCCAAGTTAACATTACCCAATATTGTTTCAGGCTTTCCACTCCAACGCAAAATTTTGAAGAAATCTGCTGTGCCCTCTATATTTTGTTGGAATGAATCACAGAGTGTCACCTCAGCTCGAACTGAGCGATTGCAACAGAGAAATGCAAGGCGTTGCTTATTAGCAAGCCCTATACTATCAAACGAAACGAACCACTGCCATCTACCAGCTTTGATCTTATTCCAGACATAAGAATTGGTTGGGTGGGGAAATGGGTTCTTTTCAAATAACTATACATTTTGTAACATTTTAACAAATGATGTATTACCTTAGTTTGTTTATTATTAGATCATTAAAAAGCAAAAAGTTAGTGAGTGAAGTTTATTTTACAACTTGTAGAACCTTAGTATTGCCCAGAAAACAGCTAAAAGTCGATAGAATGTTAAATCTATTGTACTTTTCGACAAGCTCCGCTTTCTTTCCTTGTTGCGTTGTTCCTCTTTTTTTTCAATTCGTCCTTCAACTGGGTGATACGCCAGGTAGCATACATTGTGCAGCGACAAATTGAGTTAAAAAACCCGCGCAAATACTTGAAAAATCGTCCACACAATGCAAATGTTTATTTAAAAAAAATTGACATGTGTAGCCAAACACCAGCGCCATCTTGCGGCGAAGTTTCCAGGAAACAACCCCATTTAGAGCCAACCTGTTTGAACGCTAGCGTCATCTGAACATTGGCCCCGGAAATTATTCCTTACGACCCAATTTTGTTTTGTTAGTGTCAAAATCAGTTGGCTAGTTGGTAAACATTGCTTTGGTCAAAAATGTCGCAAAATGCCCGGTTACATCTTGCGTGTGCGCATGATTTTAGTAGTTCTCCGTCTATTTTGTATATTTTTGGTTGTTAAATGTCCAGCACTAGGTCGCGGTATTTTTTTTTTACATACCACACTCGAAGGTATTTATTTCAATTTAGTGATGATTATTTGTCTTTAATATATAATGAAACAAACCAATATAAATTTATTATATTATTGAATATTTTTGTAATTACCACAGAACAGAAAGTAATTACTATCAAAAGACAACGCAGCGACATCTAGAAATGAATTAAGAACTATTGTGGGAATAACTTTGGGGCCAAGCAACAGATGGCACTACCATCTTTGCAAAATGTCACTTCAAGGCATCTGTCCCAGTGTCCCCCCTGGGGCCGTATTTTTGAATCAATAGAATTCCAAATCGTGTACGAAATCGCAGAATTCGTATGCGAATCCGTACGAAATCGCTATTTTTGAATATTCATACCCGTGAATTTTGCAACGAGTGGTCCGACCCACTCGTTTCCGATACTCTACCAGTAGAAATGACGGAAATGACGTGATGAATTCTGCGATTTCGTACACGATTTGGAATTCTATTGATTCAAAAATAAGGCCTGGTAGATTGTTCTGTGATGACGCTTGACTTGACGCATGACGTCTCTGAAATTCAGAATACGTTGCTTGCGTGTCTTGTAGGTAGGAGGTAGGTAGATGTTTTTCTGCGTTCCAAGTAAGTACAGTAAAGCGGGGAAAAGCGAAACGGAGAGATTTTTTTTTTTTAATAAATAAATTTGTTTTATTTTCTCTTCCACAAATAAAATAAAGACAAACAGTACTTATAAACTAACATATTTAAACAGAAAATTTTATTTGTGGGAGACTGGTGCCTAAACTAAGCCGAAGCCTGTATTTCAGGACACCAGGCCCTGCAGTCTCTACACTAATAACAGCGCTACGAATGTGTAGAGACTGCAGGCCCATTTTTTTTTTTTTTTTTTTTTTTTTTTTCGAAATGGCATCTCGCAGTTCAGTCTAGGAGACTGGCTTCTGCTTAACCGGACAATTCCCTGTGGATGCCTTGAGTCTAAGGCCTCCAGCCAGGGGCAAATAACTTATATACTAAGTGACTAATCGCTAAGGGCACCCCCTGTGGGGTACGGACCTCGGCTTAGGACGTCACTGGTAGAGGGCAGCAAGGGGACAGGCTGGATCTGGGTTAAATTAATTAGGGGCTGGTTTAAAACTACTGGCACAGCATCGCGGGCTGGCTCTAGCAAGGGTCGGGGGGACTGCAGGCCCAGGTTCCCACTAAGATATTATTCGAAAATACAACAAGAGTGGTGCCAAAGATTGCAATATTTTATAATATTGATCAGAATTAATAAAACTACACAGAAATTATTTATGGTAAAGTACAAGACTCTAAACAAGTGTGTGATAATGTGACAGTATGTGAGTTGTGTTGTATGAGTGATGTGCAAGATTTGAGTCGAGAACTCGAGACACGCGATGTAGATTTCAAACAAAGTGATCGTTGGTTTAAGGTTGATGTTCCAGGGTAGCCCGCGAAATTCAAATTTTCTTAAGTTTTTTGCAATTTGCAGGCAAGTGATAGGTTGTATGTTGATGAACATTTGATTCGCGGCTGTAGGACAATTGTAGTTACAGAATTATAATCATCAAAATCATTGATACAACCCTCCGAGCTCATAAAGGTGTAAAAATGACTTTTTACAAGGTCAAAGTCATTCCGGAACCTTTATGAACTCGGAGGGTTGTATTAATGATTTTGATGATTATAATTCTGTAACTACATACGTCTTACAGCCGCGAATCAAATGTTCATCAACATACAACCTATCACTTGCCTGCAAATTGCAAAAAACTTTTTCGCGGGCTGGTTGGAGGATTCACCTTAAAGACGCTTCTCCGCTCCGCTCCTCTCGACTTTGGTCATAGACTAACACAAATAATGTGTCTCAAAAGAAAGTTTATTATTAGATAGATTTTAAAAAAAAGCAGTGTATCGAAAAAATGTTTATTTAATTATTAAAGTACACAATTTGGGAATTTATTTCTGTCCAAATGTAGACCCTCGACTCGACCCTCGCGTTCGTGGCACTCATTTAATCGAACAGTAAAATTACCTACCAGTTTCACCTGTGGTCCTAATACCTACTTTCGGAATAAAGCGGCTGTGGGCTGTGATATGCGGACGGGCAGACAGATACTTAGAGAACGGAACCCTTATAGATTCATCATGTCTGACGAATCTTTGCCATTCGGGTACGGAACCCTAAAGAGATTACCTCATTGGATTGTAGTGGTCGCAAGTGCGACTGCTGAGCATGCATGAGGTTCTTAGTTCGATTCCCGTGTTGGGCAAAGTGTTGTTGGGTTTTTGTACTTATTAGGAATTTCTCAGTAGCAGCCAAGGAGCCTGGTTTTGTGCCCAGTTGATGGCAATTGGCTCGCTCCCTATTATATGGGACTTAGACATCACTGGCAGATAACTGTTAACTACACCTCTGCCTTAATCTTAAGGGATAACTAGGTGTGATGTTATGTATGTAATATTGTTGTTAGAGGATCACTGAATCACTGAATATTCTGTCAAATTACGTTTTGGTGATCTATATTTTTGTGGAATTAAGATTGTTGTTGGAATGCAGCTGTGAGACTGTCAGACTTCTACTGACTAAAAACCACCCATGTTCCTTCTCAGCCCTTTATGCCGAGGCCGCGGTATCTTGTGAACAACCCGTAGCCCCGACGGGTAATTATTTCACCTTGAACAAACACTACTAAGAAGATGGCTTTAATTTTCTTAGCACTTTTAGTTAATTGCTAAAAAATCACACCCATATTTTGCCAGTCCTGTTATTCGAGAAATTCTTGAGGGAAGCGCCCAATAACATTTAGCCGGACCTGGGAATATACACACGGCTACACATCAAGCTATACAAAACCAGTATAATCTGATCGTTCATAGTGCGAAAAGATCTAGTAAAGTGAGGCCAACATTAACTGGTTTTGTATAGCTTGATGTGTAGCCGTAAGTACAGCAGTCGCGCTGGCCACCACCAACTCAACGACGCAGTCTACTAACACTGGTTACAACTTACATTAGTATCCTTTTACCCTCAGTTGCCCAGTTGTAGTTGTTATTGCTTACGGGCTAACAAAAACAGCTAGATTGTTTTCCTAAGAAAATGGAAAAAAACAGAAGAGTGACAAACCCAATAACAGTTTGCCCGACCTGGGATTCGAACACAGGACCTCATGCATAGCAGTCCGCTTGCGACCACTACACCAACGAAACAGTGTTTAGTTCTTTTATTTACTACAGTCGTCAATAAATCTATTTATTTATAAAGAGCAGTCCTGACTGACTGACTCATCAACGCCCAGCCCAAACCCTTGGACCTAGAAACCTGAAGGTTTCCTTTATAATATAATGTAGACGAGGAATAAGGAAGGGTTTTTTCGAAATTCAACCCCTAAGGGAAAAATAGGGGATGAAAGTTTGTATGGAAAATCATCAATAGCACGCGGGCGAAGCCGCTGGCAAAAGCTAGTCTTATAAAAAATACTAAAAGGGGGTCGAAGTCACTTTGAACAGTGTTGTCAATGTCAACCTCTTAGGTGCATACTGTATACCATTTCAGGTTCTCAGTCTAAGTCATCACTCCTGCTATGATCAATTATCAAATTCCTGGAAATTTTACCAAATTCCAAGTTTGGTGCCGCTTCCGTTACTATACAGATCATACTGTATAGTACAAATTAGACCAGCTTGACATACTGGTTTGCCTCGAGGCGACGGACCCCGGTGAGCAGATTACGGGTACCAGTATATATGCAAAACTGTGTGAAAACTTTAAAAGCGCGATCTAGGAATCTCTGTACATGTTTAGTTGTGTGGGTGAAGAAGGCAATGTGTATTATAAAGTATATCTGAAATATTTGTTCAATAAACCGTTGAAACTAGAAAATCTGTCTAATATTATACTAATTCTAGTTTTTGACATGTTTTTCTGAAGATAAAATATGCAAAAATAATTGCAGGTTCTGGGATGCGAACTCATGGCAAAATCGTTTTTGTCGGGTTGCCGCGTTGTGATTGCATGGCACTAGGATGTTTCCTGACTAAAAAAAATATGATTCTGTTTAGTCAGTCTGTTACATGATTCTGTTTAGTCCGTCTGTTACATTATCGAAATATACAGTCTCCGTTCCGTCGTGGGTAAAAATATTGGATACCTACCTACGTTTTTTTTTATTTATTTAATAAGAATTAACACTTTTACTTAGATAAGTATCTAAGTAAAAGTGTTAATTCCTTTAATTTCAATTTTAATTTCCTAATTAATTTCAACTGCAAAGCAATTTGACGTGTTTTTTGTTTTGTTAAATTGCCAAAGCTCATGAGTGATGGGCTTTTGACGTCACTTTCTGTTAAAAAAATGTACCAAACTGTGACGTCACAAGACTTTTCGAAGCATTGTATCGTTATCACTTTTTGTTTTATACCTAAGTAGGTACGTGAAAATAGAAAAAAATGTGTCCAATATTTTTTGGAAACCTATCTGACAGACTAATTAGATTTTTTTGTCAACTACCCTATTCGGCTAAAGACTCACATTGTGGCTCATCGATTTTGTACTCAACTGTGTATAGATTGAATATGGTTGATATTGAAAATTTCAGCCACGTTGTATCTTTGAAGTTTAATTTCTTTACGTAATAATAAGCAACAGAGAGCTTCGCTTTTTTATACCTTTTATTATTAGTTGGAACTGGAAGTATTGTGTAAATAATTGTATAATATTAAAAATATCAACTCGCTCATAATTATAAGTGTTTTATTGTACCTACATAATATCAATTGAAAATAAAAATATGCTCAATGTAAAAATAAATAATAAAAAACAGTTCAATCAATGTGTTTACACTTACACGTACTTTGTCTTCTACTTTTCGAGTCGATGAATCTACGTGTCATAAGTAGTTTATCAATGTAGGTATGTACGATGGGCACCTGCATTTAAAAAAGTATCCTCAAGGTCGTCAGCTCCATTGGTGGGAAATTGGCATGATTAAGATACGATGATTGAGTACCTTCGTCGGTACCCGGGAGGTTCGTTTGATACACAGACTTGGCAGTGCGTAGTATCTTTAGTACAGAGAAATTAGGGTCCCCACTACAGTGAAGATTTGAAGGAATTTCAATGTAACAGGTAAAGCTTTGCCGATGCAGTGTCATAAGACCCGCAGTCGGCATCACATTTTGTATCGTAGTTCTGTGTAAAACCGCTCTGTAGTTCACAAGAGCAACGTCACAGGGAAACGAAGTTTTGACTAGTGGTAAGAACGTGAAGTAGCAAAGGTGCGTCTGATTCTTGTTGATAAGAAATATATCTAGGAGGTAGTCCAAAGTGTTAGCGAGGTAAAATGCAGATAAACTAGGTAACTTTACTTCTTTACGCTGATACCAAGTAAGAGTTTTATAACTATCATCAAAATTTTCTAGCAATATGAAATTTCTATGACACGTGTTCCTACTATCAGCCAAACCTTCATGAGTGCCTCGGCCGTCGTTAAATAGCACCCGACGGTCTAGCATCACCAGTAACTGCCCTTCTTGTAGAGCGGTGACACCTTGAGCATGGTCTGTAATTAATGTAAACCGATTTTTGCTATCTTGTATAAAAGCCATACTTGTAATCGGGTACATATTAGATTCAATACGTCTACTAATATTTAAAATTCGTGATGTATATTGAAAACCATTGTTGTCTGTATAGATCTGTGGGGGGTTACCATTTCCTATATCTGTCTGAATGGAAAGAAACAGTTCTAATTCCCTGTTCTTCGGAGATACTCCATAATCAACTGTGCTTTCAATATATATAGCATTTGACAAAGGGCTTCTTAACAGATTGAATATTTTTGTTGTATGTTGTAAGAGGCGACCGTAAATGCAAGTCAACTCTTGCGTCACTAGTCCCGATACTATGAACACTTCTTTCTTCTTGATTCCCAATCTGTATGCCGACAAGACATCTAGCAGAGGCTTGCTCACATTCGTGTTGAATAAAAATATTCCTGAATTAACATCAGAGTCCCTGAATGCGCCATAGTCAACAGAAACGCTTTTCTCAATGTTTGTTTCTTTCTCCACAACGGTTTTCAAAAAGCCGGAATATTCGTCGAACAACAGTCGATGTTTGTAACTTTCAAGTTGTATATCCCCTGTTTGTATTGGATGAATTACAAACGGAAATACTGACCCGTCATTCAACACATCGTCCACATCACATGCTAAACAATATACCGCAGCAACGTTCTGCGAAGCATCATATGTTTCTTTAATTTTAAATAACTCAAGCGCCATTGGAGGTATCATTACTGCAAATACAATTTTGAAGTATCTCCTGGATAACTTGATAATACTGTCAGAATTATATTTCCACACGGGATTTATCTGAACTGTTATTTCTTTTTTTGTATGATCCACTATTCTGATGTTGGGATATTTAGTTATGAGTTCCACTATTTCGGTCCGCTCGTGACTTAGAGAGTTGAAGATATAAACTTGATCCCCTGGAGAAACTGTTCTTAACAGAGTGATGAATTCACCATTCCTGTAGACATACTTTTGCAGGTATGGTACGTGTTGTTCGGGTTTGAGGCTCAAAAAACTTACTGACATTTCTTGTATATACCAGCAGTCTTTGACGGTAGTCAGAATTTCGTTATGAACATATTTCAAGATGTTCGCTGTAACTGTGCCACTTGCAACATGACGATCAGCAAGTCGTGCAACTGTTTCCCTCGCTTTTATTAAGAGTTCAAATATAATAGTCATATTAGTTTTTCTAAAACTGTTGTAATTTAAAGCGAAAGAAAACAATATTTCTGTCGATCGTAGCGTTGATTGCAGACGCCTTAGCAAAATTTTAGTGAAAGGTCTAGATGTATAAAATCCAGTCCAATATGCGGGGCTTCCAGAACTTATATCAGCAAAATTAAGAAAATCTCCTTTTAGACTGCGATAGTTTTTATATTTGTCTTTTATATTATTAAAATAATCTTTTGCTGTTCCAAAGTCTATTGTAGCTTTATAAATATCTTTGTTTGCTGATACAAATTCAATAATTTTCTGATAGTTATTGTACTGAAAATCAAATTCTGATTGTATCTCATAAAAATAAGGACCACCTAGAGGTGCAATTATATTATTGTGTGGGGATATAGTTCCTGTTTTTGAATACTGTTCTAGAAGCTGCTCCGATTTTTCTTTAACATTATAAGCGCTGATATCAAGTTTTCCACGCTGCGTAGCGAAATTATAATCTGCACAACGATGGCTATTCGGACCGCACGCTTTAAATTCAGCAGAATTGAATTGAAGAAAGTGTGTCAAAACTGCGTGTCTTGGATATCGATCTACACCCATTCTGTTCAAAGCTTCATTCAGTTTAGTTGAATATGATTGATTATCATCCCAATTTTGAATCCAAATAAAATCACTATATTGATACTCAGCAAAAAATTGTTCCCAAGCGTAATGAACATGTGTGATAACTAGATCATTTATGTCGCATGCGGAGAGGAGGTACGTCATTGTAGGGCTATGAGTCACGCTACTAGTTAGCCAACCTACGTTTGGTGAATAATTAAGATGTTGTTTTAGCCATTGATGTCCTGAAAATTAAAATTAGATTTGTTTTATAGAATTTTTTAGTCGGACACCTCTAGTATATGATCCCCCCATATAACGACCTTCACCGAGCTGTTTAATGGATGAAAGTTATTTTATATTCTATTAAATATGTCAATAAATATATTGCAAATAGGTTGACTAAAAAATTTCAGTTCAGAATATCATTGGTGAAAGTCGTTCTTAGAGGGATCTTAGGCTACTAGAATGTTCCCAGAAGTGCTCAGACAGAACATACAACTGAACTAATCAATTTACCTTCTATGAGCTGATGGACGAGTCCAAATAAATGTGTGGTCGCTTCGTCCGGTTCAACCCAACCTCCAGTGGTAATTTCAAGTCTACCTGATCTTAATAACTTTCGAAATGCCTAAATCACACAAAATAAAAGAATATACTGAATATTTTCGCCACGTTTTTTAAGTACGTAGTAATTATAAGATTATATATTATATAATCGTTATTTTCTTACCGATCGATTTCTATGTGTAGTTGTTTTCCACCAATAACTCAAATGTGAAACTTCATTCCAACTAAACGTTAATTTAGTATAGAATTGCATTTTCTTCACGATATTCGATAAAATTTTACTAGCGCTGTCTTTTTGATATAGTTCGAATGTCTTTTTCCATATTGTATCTACGTGCGTACGCGGTACTAGTATCACCTGGAAAATATTTTATCAATTTAAGTTTGTATTGTAAATGTTGCATAATAACGAAATAGAAGTGCATTACCTTCAGAGGGGGCCACTTTGGATTCATCATTAAAGATTCGTAACGGCTATCAAAAATATGATTCCAGAAATGCTTCTTACTAATCCAGAAGGGCTGGAAAATTAACAGATGTTAGTTTTATTTTAACGTTTCCCAACTTAATACCAACAGCATAATTATCTAATGATCTTACCTCTATATTGAATTGCGAAAATCTTTCTTGAGCATCGATGTCAGCTTTCGCTGATCGAATCGATGAGCAAGCGAAAGGATCTGAAGTCAGATTATAGCTGAACATTGCACTATTCATGGGCAAACCTTCAATAAGGAAATCCGCCTTTTCATTGTCCGGATCGATGTCTATGATACTCGGCGATCCCTCACTGATAACAACCGGAGCTTCAGTTTGAGTTTTTAATTTAGGTAAAAGAATACTTTTCACATTTAAAGTGTCCTTTTCTTGTGTTTCACGAAAATCAGGAATTACCACAGCATTCTCTTTACTACTCCCTCTTTGTTCAAAGCTTTGAACACTTTGTGAATCCTGTTCTCCTAGAGGTGGGAAAAACCTGGATGGCGTTGGAATTTGATAATAATTTTTGATGGCCAATTTAACGATTTGGTTGCTATTGTTATTTGGTATCTCATTAAATGATTGCAAAGTTCCGAAGTCTTTATCATAGTCTTTCCTCTTATTTTTAATAGTCTTTTGAAATTCTTTTGCAGCCTCTGGTTTTATAATTTTCATATTCCCGTGAATCCCGTGCATTATTTTGCCTTTACTCGTCTGAAGTGCAGCCATTATGCTTGATAGTTTTGTCCTCTGTTGAGTGTGAAAAACAGTCTTTCCTTGAGTGCCTCTTGGGAAATTAAACATTTCATTGTTGTTTAGGGAATGATGATTTGTGATATTTATGTATGTTTGCTGTGGCCCATTCATTTCACTGAATGGTCTTTGTACCATTTTCGATTGGTTACGAACGATTTTGCGCAATGCTGTAAGTTAAAGTTTTGTTAAAACTGTTACTTCAAATACTTATTAAATAAGATTTTTTATGTACTTGGATAGTCATTCAAATCACTTTTAAAAATAATTGTGTTTTCTTACTCTTCTCATAGCACACTGCGGGTGCAGTTAGGCTAAGGATCAGGAGTAGGGTACACAAGAGGCGAAGTGCACTTTCCATCGCCGATTACCGACTAAATGACACATTACGGGTGTTGCTTGTAAAATGATCCCCGATCCATTATGACAATGTTTTCGTACAGAGAAACAGTCAGTAGTGTCAGGTTCTGTTTCGTATGAATTCCTTGTTTGCAAACATTTTTTTCATTGAACATTACATGTTTTGATAGGGTATGTAAGGTTGACTCGATTCTCTGTAGGTTTATGGCAAATGTAGGTACTCGTACTGCTATATTTTCATTTGTTTTTAATTTCACAATGTAATGTTTTAAGTTGACATGACACTAAAGGTGCTTTTCCACCAGAGATGTGCTATGCAGCTGTGCTGCGAAGATGTAATACTTAGCTAAGCTGTGAAACTATGTATGTGACCGTTTCCACTGATGCTAAGCTAGATAGCTGTGCGAGTAAGATGTGCTATGAAGATGCGCAGCTCGAGCTATGCTATGTTTCGATAGTAGGGAAGCGGCGACGTGTCGGCGACCATAGCACGCCTCCATAGCACGCATCCATAGCACGCATCTTTCCATATGAAAAACATAGCTTAGTTGAGTCCGTTTTCACCAGTGCTAAGCTATGTGCACCAATGAATATGATTGGTGGATATCAAACGCATCCATAGCATAGCAAAGAAGTTGCACATCTCTGGTGGAAAAGTACCCTAAGGCGTGTTATGGCGTTTTGTTACACTATAATAATATGTAGGTAAATAGTGCCTTTCAAAATACTCTTCTATAGTACTCTTTGCCCTCTGCAAAGAGTACTATAGAAGAGTAGCTGTAGCTGTAGCTCTTCGGGAAGTAGGTTATAGGTATAATTACGGCTATACTATCTAGCAAGAGTGAAATAAGTAAAGACGAGTATTTTATCAGGTCAAAGTAAGAGAGTCACGCATGAGTCACGTCACGAGCAGGTCACGACAGCCGCATGCACGATGACCCCTGGACAAAAGTCTCCACACCAATGGTTGCCAGAAGACGGACGGGCACCGCCCGAGGCCGGCTCCGAAAGAGGTGGCGAGACGATGGGTTAGGGTTTATTCGGCCCACTATGAAATTGGGACCAGGGACCAGGTGAAAATGTTAACTGGGCTCACATCTGTTTTGACTTCAATAAAAAAAAACCGGCCAAGAGCGTGTCGGGCCACGCTCAGTGTAGGGTTCCGTAGTTTCCCGTCCGTCACAATAAGTGTTCCCACGTAAGAGTTTAAAGGTGGGTATCCATTATACAAAAATACAAATACAATACAAAATAGTTTATTGTGCGAAATAAGTATAACATTACATGATACGTGTTTGGAGCCCCCATTTAGGCAAACAATGCCTGTATTAGAAGGCTCCGCTCTTTCACCATCAGTGTCGTACACGTCTTATACTAACTTGAGGTAGGATGTACTTTGACCTTAAGGGTAAATATGTAATGTAAGTACCTACATACATTTGTTTATATTTAGCTTAAACCTAATCTTAGAAAACAAATATATCGGCAAGTAAAGTTATAGCCTTAAATTATTATCAGTAAAAAAAAAAAAAACTTAACTTATTCCCAGTGAGAGTGATGTACAGTGTGGTGTGGTAAGTAGTACGGTATTTTGTGGGATATGTGGTAAGGTGCGAAGTGTAGTGTGATGTGTGGCGTGGTGTGTGATGTGTGGTATGATTTGTGGTGTGCTGTGTGTGTGAGTGATGTGTGTTGTGAGGTGTGTGGTGAGGTATGATTTGTGTAGTTTTAAGTTATTATATAAATCATGTGGTGTATTTCAGTGTTCCAGGAGTGCCTCAGTTTCCTCAAAGGTAAGTGGTTTGATCCAGTCTATTACACTTTTTTTACAGTCGTGGTAACTTTTATTATATACATAAACGTGTCTGTTAATTTTGTTATATAGCTGAGTAGAGCGTTTATGGAATTGTCTGCATGCAAATCTAGTTTTAGTTTGGGGAACTTGGAGAACTAAATCTTTTCTTCTCTTAGATGTTTCCTTATATGGTAGGGTTTTATGCTTTTTTAGTATGGTTTGGGTTATGTACAGTTTCCTTACAGAGAGTAAATTACTTATTTGATATAAGCTGGTAGTGGAGAATCTTTTATTTTTAAAATACATTAGTTTTATTAATGCACGCTGCGCTCGTTCTATATTTATAAATTTTGTTTTTGCTGCACCGCCCCAAATTGGGATACAATATAATAGTACCGATTGGGCCAGTGCTACATATATTTCATTTAGGAGATTTCTGGGACGGTTTTTACAGGTCTCTATTTTAGTTGGGACAATATGTCTAAGGGTTTTAAAGATCCAACTGAGTTTCCTTATCCTCCCAGAAATCTGCTCAAGTTGAGGGTACCAGGACATTGCTTGATCTACTACAACTCCAAGATATTTAGTGCTAGCCACCCTCTCAATACATGGGCAATTACATATAACATTTGACATGTCTTTACATATGTGTACCTTTAGATCCAACTCTTCAACAGGCTGTGTTCGGTTACTGATACTGAAGCATATGTAGTTTGTTTTTTTAGTATTTAGGGAAAGTAAGTTAACTTTCAGCCATTCAGCCACCCGAGCCATTCCTGCCTCTGCTCTCAGTTTAGTTTCGTGCCAGGATGAACCAGAGAACACAATCGATGTATCATCTGCGTACGAAAATACTTTAGCATTTTCTATTTCCATATTACAGATATCGTTAATGTACAGGAGGAAGAGGGTTGGCCCCAGAACACTACCCTGTGGGACGCCGTATGATACATGTACCTCGTCACTGGAGTACTGTCCTATTTTTACCCTTTGTTTCCTGTTGGACAGGTAGTTTTTAAGTAAACTAAGTGCCTTATCTCTTATTCCGGCTTTTTCCAGCTTGTTCACAAGGATTGGGACAGAGACGGTGTCGAATGCTTTTTTGAGGTCTAAGAAAACTGATAGGCATCTGTTTCCTTTGTCCAGGTGCTCTGCCACAAAAGAGCTTAACGCAGTTACTGCATCTTCAGTACACACACCTTGCCTAAACCCAAACTGTGAGCTAGATAAAATATTAAACTTTTTGAAATAATTAGTCAGTCTAGTATTTATAATTTTTTCAAGCACTTTTGATATCGAAGGTAAAACGGAAATAGGCCTATAGTTGCTAACATCGTCACTGTCCCCACCCTTGTAAACTGGCGTTATAACAGACTGTTTAAGCGGAGCCGGGAAGACACCTGTTTGAAAACAGAGATTAGTAAGGTGAGTTATAATAGGAACAGCAACCTTTCTTATGTATTTTAAGAATTTAGTCGATACATTATCCCAGCCAGGGGCACTGTCAGATTTCAGATTCATCAGAATACCATCTACTTCAGAATCGTCCGTATCTAGTAGTACAAAGGTATTGAGTTGTGATCCTAATGCATTGGTTTGGTTGTTAGGGATATTATTTAATTCAGGATTAACTGTATGGGCAAGTTGTTTTCCAATATTAGCAAAATATGCATTTACATGGTTTATTGATTCTATGGGTGTTGTTTTTATGTTTAATAATTCTACGTTTTGACTTTTTGATCTATTTGAGTATGTGATGGTTTTTATATTTTTCCAAAGTAATTTGTTGTTAGATACTGATTGTGCAAGTAAATTTCTTTCATACTTTCTTTTGATTTTTTTTATTAGGTTATTGCAGTAGTTCCTGTACCTGGTATAAGTTATTTTTAAAATTTCGTTATGAGGGTCATTACGGTTTTGTTTTTGCAATTTGTTTCGGTTTTTGATGCAGCGAAGGATGCCCGAAGTGATCCACGGCTTTATGATACGTTGATTGCTTGGAATATTTTTTATATTAGTATTTTCAGTTATAACGGTTGTTAGTATATTAATAAAATTATTGATTAATAAATCTGGATCATTGCAAAATAATAAGTCTGATAAATTCCCTTCCTGTAAATCTTTTAAAGCTTGTTCTAAATTTAGTGTAGTGGAAGTTCTTTTTACGATTTGAATATTTTTTAACTTTGTTACAGAGATAAATGTTGTATAGTGATCAGTGACCGTAGTGGGCAGGATAGCGATAGATGCCGAGAACTTTTTGTGTATTTTAAGCATGAAATGGTCAAGACAGCTTTGTTCCCTCGTGGGCAAAGTGTGCCCAGGAAGTATACCGAAAGACGATAACGTATTTAGGTAGTTAATTCTACTCCTGTGCTCCTGGGGTGACTCAGTATCTTTATGTTTGAGGTTAATGTTTATGTCACCAGCTATAATAATGTTTTTTTGTGTTGTTAATGTGTTCAACTGTGTGCTGAGGGAGTCAATGAAGCCATCGGTATTGGAGTTAGAGGGAGATCGGTAAACACCATAAACAATATTACCCAGTATGTCTAATCGCAGACAGGATGCTTGAATCAGCTGAATTTCTTCAACTTTAGAGTTTAAAGAGCACTTTACGTAAACAACTACCCCGTCATTCTGGTTCAACTGACGAGTCGTCATATACGAGTTATAGTTGTTCATTTGCGGAATTGCTTTATTAGCATGTAATCTACATTCTGTTAGGATTATAATGTCTGGTTCAAATTTCAGGGTAGATAGAGTGATCAGAAAGTTGTCAAAATTACAGTAAATACTCCGTATGTTTTGAGATATTATGGTGAGGTCGGTTTTATTTACACATATGTGTTTATGGAGTTCTGTTGAGTCGCATTCCACTGTACGGGCAATTTCAATGCTATCTATTTCGGAGACAGTATGCAGTGTATTATCCATTTATAATCAATGTCAATTGAATTACCGTCAAGCTTAGGTAAGTATTTATTTCAAAATGTTTAGACAATATATAACCATGTACTGAGATTTTGGTTTGTGTAGTTTTGGTGGGCTGTTTTTTTATTTTATAGAAGAAGTGTAAAATATGTGTGTGTGTAGGTATAACTGTGTTATGTATTTGTGTGTTTTGTGTGTTGTAGCTTTGAGTAGATACTTCGTATATAAACAGGATAGATAGGTGTAGTATGTGTATATGTATGGTAGTGAAGTTTAGTTTTCTTTTTAAATAGTTTAGCATGATGGCTGGGAAGCCATAATAACTAATCGAGTAAATTTTTAACCAGTATTCGGTGGGAAATAATTTGAAGTGATACAGTAATACAAACATTTTCATTATTAAAATCAGACAATGTATAAGGTTAAGGGAAAATAGTCACTTGTTTAGTAATAGTTTATGTACCTGTTCTTCACTTCTTATAATTATAGTTGGCGAACTCTCATCCTTTTTAATGTAAACCTTGCCGTAGGCAGTCCAGCAAAACTTGTATAATCCAGCTTTATTTAGATCACGCGCCAGGAAGTGTAGGCGGGAGCCTTTAGCTGTTAAATGTTCTGATATGAAGACCGGGGTGTCTTCTTGACTTTTAAAGCCCATATGTTTACAACTTAATTTATTTTGATGTTGTATGTTGAAGGCCTTGGCCATTTTCAAAGTCTCAGTCTTGAGGATTGTTGAGCCTATTTCAACGACAATAGGTGTGTTTTGTTTTTCTGCTGTTTTTCCGCGAATTCGATAAATGTCCTTAATGTCGTATTTTTTTATGCCACAGTGTATGTTTTCAAAAAGGCACAAAGCCATTTCCAAAAGATCTTCTTTGGTCTCCTTACTTTTTCTCGGTACATTTTTAATCATAAGATTACTTTTCCGACTTTCAGTTTGCATGTCCTCAATCTTATTTTCTAAAATGGAGATATATTTCTTGTCTTCTTTAGACTGCATTTCGAGTCGGGTAATCTTCTCTTGAAGGTCCGAGTTTTGCGCTGTCAAGAAGGCAATCGACTTTTCTATGTGTGTGTTTGACTGTTGTATCTCCTGTAGTTTTGTATTTATTTTATGTGTTTCTTTCTCTTGTTTTTCGTTAAAGGATGACAGCATTACTTTCATCTCTTCCTTAAATTCGTTTAATTGTTTAATAAGTGAATCATCCATATCATCTCTGATTCTTTTGACGCGTTGGAACACATAGTTAGGTGATGTTTTATATATTATGTTTTTTAATTTTTTAATATCCTTTAGATAAGTACCTATATACGTTTTTTTTTTTCAATTTCAAAATGATTTTCCTAGAAAGTCCTTATAAAGTTCTACTTTTCAGATTTTTTTCATATTTTCTAAACTTATGGTTCAAAAGTTAGAGGGGGGGGGGGCACATTGTTTTTTACTTTTGGAGCGATTATTTCCGAAATTATTGACATTGTCAAAAAATAATTTTAGTAAACCCCTATTCATTTTTAAATACCTTTCCAACAATATATCACACGTTAGGGTTGAAATTAAAAAAAAAAAACTCTTCTCACTTTACATACAGGGGGGCTACCCTAATAAAACATTTTTTCCAATTTTTATTTTACCACTTTGTCGGCGTGATTGATACACATATTGGTACCAAATTTCAGCTTTCTAGTGCTAACGGTCACAGAGATTAAGCGAGGACGGACAGACGGATGGACAGACAGACATGGCGAAACTATAAGGGTTCCTAGTTGACTACGGAACCCTAATAAAATGGTATAAATAAAAGGTCCCATTAAAATTGATGACAATTTTTTTGAAAACATTCAGACCTCCATATTAAGGATAATGGTATAACAAAATAAGTACCTATGTAGGTGCCCAGTTCATTTTTTTCATAAACTTTTAAGTTTTTGCATACCAGAAATGGTTAATATGAGGATCGTTTTTTTTTTTGTATTATGTAATGCAATATGTACCATCTATTTTACCCATACTATGCAAATAAATTATTTGATTTGATTTGAAAAACGCAATCACACAACGAAAATTCACTAAAAATGTGGGTTAGTCGCCTATGTTCACCTGGGTGATATCACTTATTGAAAATATCTATGAAAATACCTATAGGTACTTATGAAAATTCTAACCCCCTACTAAGTGGGGGGTTCATTTGAATATTAAATTATGAAATGAAAATGAATGGACCTAGCCTGCTTCCAAGTTTTGTTTAATTTAAAATGTGCTTGTTTTTTGCTTTCCAGTCGGGTTTTTTAACTACTTTTTTTACTTCTCAAGTTCAAAAGTAGATATTCAAAACGCATGCGCGACTGTGACACATGAAGTTAGGGACCATTCTACTACCAACCTGCCGGTAAAAAAGGGCGGGTTGTTTCATCGATCGACTCGACCCCCAATTTGGGGTGAGACTGCCGGCTAGCTCTCAACACGAGTTTCGCTTACAGTCAAATATAAATACCGTTCAGTAGTTTTTCTATGAAGTGATCTAAGGAATGGTAAGTGTTACCTATTATATATTACCGTTTTTTGTTTATTTATATGTCATAGTGCAATATTTACACTGATTTTACTGTGTTGTTGACACAAGATTATGGGTATAAGTTGCTTCTTCCTTCCTGCTTACCCAAATAGTTTACAAGTTATGAACGAAGATGTGAACCACTCATTCTGTTTACCTACCTACATCAAACAAAGTAGGTAGGTATGTTAAAATGAAAAGTGGGAAACGACTTTTTTTTTGTAAGTCACGGATTCCGGTGAGACTCAATGTAACGTTGTGCCGATGGATGCGTTGACAGGGGTCAAGTTATAACTTTAAAAAACATAAGTAAAACGAAACGTAGGAAAACTTGTGGAAATCTTTGAACTTAGATGGGTATATAAATAAATGGTCCAGCCTGAACATAAAATGATTGCAATAAATTACGGCGCGGCGACGCACCGGGCTTCCTTATTGTTAAGAGTATTTTGCACCAATTTCTCAGTTTTACTATGAATCCAACATAAACAAACATTGGAGATAAAGTTTTCCTATAATATGCTTTGTTGTCTTCTTTTTCATTCCTGTCGATGGTCCGACTTGTTTTAATTTCTAATATAGGATAGGACCCAGTATTAAAGTCCACCGCATGTGGCTTATTTTAAGTCCTTTTTAGTGCAGGTGTTGTGCCTCTTCGGATAGTCTGATTGGGAGCACCGCATTTACACTGTCGGAAGGACCTTTAGTTCTCCTATTTACCAATGTGTGTTTACCGGTCTATTTGCTCGTATTCCAGGATCCGAATGTTATGACATCATCTGGTCTGCTGGAATGGGAGTTCTCCTTACCATCAGACCAGATCATCTCCCACGGCTGGTATCACGGCGCACTCAGCAGGACAGCGGCCGAGAGCCTGCTCCAACAGGACCGGGAGTTCCTTGTCAGGGACTCTTCATCACAGCCAGATAACTACGTGCTCAGCTGCCGCTCCAATGGGCAACATCTACATTTCGTTATACAACGGGTAAGGAATCACAGCAGCTGCGAAAGTCTTTTCGTTAACTACTAAATTATTATGAATTTAATAATAAATTATTTCAGATAATCGTCCACCCCGAAACGGTGTACGAAAGACACCAATATCAATTCGAAGACGAAGCCTACGACACAGTCGCCGATCTCATCACCTCTTACGTTGGATCTGGTAAACCTATTTCAGCCGCATCTGGAGCCAGAATTCAATACCCAGCCAACCGGGTGACGCCTATTACGAATTATATTCAGAACGATGATATGAATCTCGTCGTCTCACCAGTTGGAGACGGCTCCTACGGAAACCCATACAGTCTATACAGCCATTTTGCAGCAAAGCCTGGAATGCAACTCAGAATACCTTTCAAGAAACAACGATCTCATTCACTGACACCTATCGATATGGGACAACATGTCACTCATGGTAAAAGCGCCAGCGCTGATGGAGTAATTCAGAGTCAACAACACATACATGGTAAAAACTTTTGTAGCGAGCCTAACTCCGGTTCGAGCACCTGGGATGCCAATCTCCCAATGAGTCCCCCAGCCAAGCCAGCCAGATACGATGGACCAAAAGCTGATGAAAGACGATTGGAACTCCAGCGACTCTACCAAGTTTCGGGATCAGATTCAGGCAATGGATCCGGAGATTCTACTCAAAGTTCAGCGAACAGCGATCCAAATAAATCAAGAATGGAATCTGATTACAATCTGGTGACACCAACCATCAAACAACAATTTGATTATGAACTCACTGAAGCAAAACTTTTGCAATCAGAAAATTTAGATTACGTGGTGGATTCAAGAATTAATTTAGAAAACTTTCAATCGCAAATCATACCGACTGGATTATCAAAACCACTTGAATCTGAAACGTTGCACACGATCAAACTGTTACTACGTACGTCGGGGCCAAGGATCTTAGCGAATCACATGACGAAAGTAGATTTGTATTTCTTCTTTGACGATGCTATTCAAATTGAAGGTTTGGAGAAAACTGCATCAGGATTAGAACTATTATTTTTACCTCAAGGTCGACCCTTGCGTTTAGATGTTATAGAAAGGTAGGTAAATACATAGATGAGCATGAGTATAAAATTCATAACTTTAGAGGGAAAAACGCGACTTTAATCTGGTTTTCATTTTCAGGATTGAGACTTTTCGTTTGTTGATAGCGGTGACCATATTGACCTGTCAGACAGATAGGCAGCGAGCTGACACCATCAACGACTGGATTCTGTTAGCAGTTGAAACCAAGACTGCGTTGGGCAATCTGTACGGGTTTTCAGCCATTATGTTTGGGCTGTGTATGCCTCAGGTATTAAAAATGTTAATAATTAGACTATTATACGCCGATTTTCAAGAATATTCCACTGATGGTCAGAGCAGCTGCAGCTTTTGTAGTCGTGCATAAAATCTAAAGCTATCATACTTTCTATGAAAAATAATTAACGTGTTTCTATATTTCAAAGGTGGAGTGCCTGGAGAATGCGTGGAATATTTTGAGAAGGGTTTACACAGACAATGCGTTTATGTTCGAGGCTAAACTGAGGCCTTGCTTTAAAAATATGAACGAAGGCACGAATCCTTTGCCTCCCAACACAACGACGCCCTATATCCTGCCACCAGTACTGTGCTTCCATTTGTTTGGTAAGTGACATCCAAACGTTTTCAACTGACTGGTGAATCCAAGAATAAAATTTATAAATTGAGTATTTTCCTGTTCAGACGGCGAAGGCGGAGGCCTAATACAGCTAGACGAGACGTTCCCTACGGGCCTCATGAACAGCCTGGAGTTTGACTTCAACGCGACTGCAGCACATTTAGACGCCGCCCGACACTTCCCGAACCAAATTGAAATGTTCAAACGAAACGCTAGAACTGTAGTGCAAGAGATGTCTTCATTAGGACCCGTTTTAGACCCCACTCTCCTCGAACTGTTCAGAACAGAGTTCCATATTAACTTCCTTTGGGGAGAAAGAGGTGCCCTAACCACGCCAAATCAAAGATTCGCCCGACTAACAGATATTCTAACGGCAATGGCAAATAAGTTGGCGAGTCAACCGCCTGATTCAGACGATAATGTTTAAGTATATTTTTACAATCTTATTCCATATCACCGAAGTAATAAAAAAACCATTATAAACATATTTTTGATTAACCATAGAGGCCATGATAATTTAATTAGGTAGGTAAGTACCTGTTTGTACGCGCGGGTTATACCGTGGGTTATAATAACTGGATAGTTGCTAATACAACCTACAGTCTACTTTTCACTATTATCTTCCTTAAGTTTGAATGGTACCGGCTTATTTGGGCTGGGTGGGTTTGAATTTATATGGTAAACCAAGAAAGGATTCTGAACCTTTGTGTTTTATTTCCTTAGAGGTATGTATAACGTGTGTGAATTCTAGTCCTAGATGTTACTATGAAGCATTCTATCGATGTAAAATTTAAATATGACCTCAAATTATTTGTAAAAATTACGATATTTGTTATACATTTGTAAAACGTGTGAATATTATACGAATCTAAACCAAACATTGTTTTTCTTTTGTCAAGTATATTGTAACTATATCCGATTGTATACAAATCTATTTAATATTCGACAAGGCATCTTCATTGGTCTAGCTAGTGGTCGGAAGGAAGGTTTCGATTTCCCAGGCGACCAAAGTGATTGGTATTGACTTTTTGGGAATGTGTCAGTGGTAGTCACGGAGTGTGCATCAGAACTGGAGAGGAATACCAAAGAAACGATGCGATGATGGATTGTGTGAGGAATGATATATTATGAGATAAAAAGGAGTAAAATAGGCTGACAATTGATAGGGGAGAATGTAAGAAAAAACCTTAATGCGCCGACCGCAAATAGCATGGGAGGGCAGAAAATTGATGACATGTTGTCTATTACTTTAAATGATTCCATGGCTTGTCTTATCAACCGCTACAACTGTGTTCATTACAAGGGAAATGAGTGAAACAAGTCTTAGATATTGAAAACTACCTTTATTCATGAAAACATACAAAATATCTTACTTAAATAAGGTACAAAATTATTTCATACAACACTGTTTCAAGTTGTATTTCCGATAGAGTATAAATATTCCATATTAACCCATTGGTTACCCAGGTAAGAATGTCAAAGGAAAGCTAAGAAGGAAAAATCAAAATATACAGTACGTCCCAGAATAAAATAGTCTTTACCCCCTACAAATCCCTTTAAAAAGGGACAAAATGCGTAAAATCATCGGAATCTTAACGGGTTACTGTTCCATAAAAAAAAAATCTATTTAACATAGGTGCAACAGATAGCCCACTGTGCAGAGGATGCATGGAGGCGGAAGAAACGCCACGACACGTACTCCTGGAGTGCAGGAGCGTAGCAGATCACCGGGCACAAACTCTACGATCCCCATTATCTCTCCCGGAAGCCTGCAGCAGTCTGGGAAGGCTGCTAAATTCTGGGACGACCTATGTTGGTTGGAGTAGGTAATATTTAGACATCAAGCACAATGGCCAATCAAGAGACTAGGTGCCGTGGAGTGCAGTTGTTAAAAGCCCAGTAAAAACTAAACTAAACCCCCTACAAATACGGATTCTGCTGCTGTAAGTAGAAAGCCGAGTATGCAAAATGTGAGGATTGGAGAAACCATGATGGGTATTCCACTCATTAAATGAACGAATCATTTTATTATAACTAATAATGTTATAGATATAAATAATAGCTGTATCCACGAGCACACTGCCAACAAACTGTCCTGCAGCTAGGCAGAGGATTTGTGTAATAATCTTGTAAACTTTGTTGAAAATGAAAAAAAAAATGGACTAAATTGTTCTGGTTAGATACTAAAGAATATCCACTAATGGTATTCCTCACAAATTGCATTCTCACCTCCCACTGAAGCCTGGTCTTAAACTGGCTTCAACTTTTTTCCGCATTTGCTAAGGGTATGCAGCAATTATTGAAAATATAATACATAAATAGCGAAGGCAGATAGCTGAAGTTTTCTGTAAGACGCTACTGAAGAAGTCAGAACTAAACAAAACTCAAATACACCTATTATATTAGAGCAAGATTGAATATACGGTAAATTACGGTTATACAGTACAAGTACAATAGCATACACTTATTTTTATAAATAAGTTCAGTGATTAAATATAGCTAAGTGAATAGGATTAATGTTACCTAAGTATTCCTAAGTCTGAGATAATCTTAATATTAAACGACATTAAAATAAACATTGTAACTCATACAATCATTTAAACTAACGTTTATCAGGTGTAAGTATCCGACTCCTTAAGTAGGCAACTTGTGCACAATATCCTGCGTAATTTCTTAAGTCTTATAAAACCCCAGCGTAAGCAGTACCTAATGTTTATCATCACTCGTACTCAATACATTAAAACCTGTACAAAATCTGATCTTAAAAGAAAAGCTTTCTATCACCAGTAGGTGTCGACATCGCATTAACGAGCCAATAAAATAATTCATAAATTCCAATAAACAAAATTAAATTTTTGAAACGATCTAAATTAACATTTAAATATAATGGTTATTTTTTTGTTGACTACAGAGGATTATGATTTATATTAATATATGTTTTAATTAAGTTGAAATCGCCAATATGTTAGACAGACTGTGATCCAGCGGGGTCGACAGAATGTGTGGCCTGGTTCTTGCACGTAAGTGTAGTCAGACGGGGCGACTAGAACTTCAGAGACTTTGCGAACAGTGCCACGGTGGCCTGCGTCTTGTCGCCGTTGAAGCGCCGTAGCTCCACGATAGCCTGAAACCAGAACAGCTAAATAAGTACAAAGTCCCACCACTATAAGTCGACTTTGCCGATAGATTGCATTTGCATTTGATTGTTTATATACTTCGAAACAAGCCAGCGCGCAGCGGCTGTGGTTACAATGGAATCAGGGAATTATTTCAAGAACTTGTAATTGCTGAAAATCGGTCCACAATTGACGGAGATATACGCGGATATACAAAAAAGAATGGCCAAGTGCAAGTCGGACTTGCACATTTCGGTTCCGTACCAAGTTTTCCTGTAATCTATACGTGTTGAACTAATTTCTGTATTATTTTCAGAATTTTAGGCTTAGTAGTTTCGGAGATAAGGGGGGGGGGGGGAATAGTCGGACATACAGGCAGACACACGAGTGATCCTATAAGGGTTTCGTTTTTTTCCTTTTGAGGTACGGAACCCTAAAAATACATACACACGAATAGAGAACCCACTCCTTTTTGGAAGTCGGTTAAATAGGGTCTTTCTGTGTGCGTATTACATAAAACTGTTCAGCCGTCTTCAAATACTTCTACAATTATTCAATATAACTAGCTGATAGACTTTATTTTTACATGTCACTTATTTTATTATTGAGAGCAAAACCTAACGCGCTTAATGTGAAAAACACCGGCCGATGCTCTCCGAGACAGTCCGTATGAACGGACCTTTATAGTACCTAACGGGTTCAACTATATCAATGGACCGAACATACAGGCAAAAGCACTATCTATGTATTAGTTACAAAAAAAGTCTCTTCCAGGCCCTGTTGACGGGTGGTTTAAAAAAAATAACCACGAAGGGGATGGCGCGGCCTATTCGCTCGTTTCGCTCGCTCACTCGACCGTCGGGTGCCCCAAGTCCCGAGCTCGCTTCGCTCGCTCTTGCATCCAAGTTTTCCTGGTAGCGGGTTTGTCGGCTCTCAGTACATACTCAGAAAAAGGAGGACTATCCCCGCTATATTTACAAACAGCAAGAATTTTATACATTTCCGATTGCTATTTAAGAAATGTATAGATTTCCCAGGAAAATTGCATATTACAAAATATATCATAGATTTCCTATCTATTTTAGGAATTGTACACATTTCTTCACACACACACATACACTTTTCCGTTAACATATACACTAAGCAAGTCAAAACCGGTTTTCTAGTGAAATAACGGTTTCTTTGAGCAAATACTTATTTCGTAATACAGCTTCCAAAAACCTATATTCGTCAAAACTTTAAGCAATATTTGTACTCGTGATGTTACTCACACCACAATCTTATATATAAAGAAGTAAAGATGGTAAATTATGTAAGCAAATACATACCTGTTCCCTAGTAAATCCAAGGGACATAATTTCCTCTACTTCAGCCTCCCCAAAGTTGTCATTGGGCAAGATCGTCTGGCTAGGATCACTCCGCACTGAAAACATATAAAAAAGAACAAGAAGTTTAATTAAGTTTAATTAAAAAATACGAAGAAAGAATGAAAAAAATATTCATTTATCGCAGATAGGTACATGGCGTGCATACAAAATCACAAAAAAAGATAATAAACATACAACGCATATAATAAATGCACAAGGACAATAAGCTTGTACTAGTACTACTTAAACTTGGTTTTTCGTGGAGAAAGAAATTAGCCCAATTATACCATACTAACACTTGCAGTCAAATAGTACGGGTCGATGACGAAAATCCTGCAATTAAATAATGCTATCTAATGGTTAATGATCTACAACATATAGTTTTCTTCATGCAGCTAGCTCAATTATTTTAGGAGTAAGTTTAGGTATAGTGACCCGTAATCTTTGACCGCGAGTGTATATAATTCTTACCCATTCGGTTGTTACTGGCCGGCGGCGCCTGGTTATTGATTTGCATCGGCTCTGGTGGCGGCAAGCGGCTAGTTGTCGGAATAAATATGTTGCCACCGGACTCTGTACAATGTCATACACGTTACATAATAGTCAGCAAACATCATTGTGTACAAATATACTTGTCATTCTAGTGGAGACGTTTTATATACGCTATACAATACAGGCCCGCCGTACCCGCTCCACTTATTCCAGAATAGACTCAATTTGAAGATGCACATACAATAAATAATTTTGATCTGATCCTCAATATCACTATTGTTGCTTATCAAATTGAACCTCATTTGTTATTTAAAATCTGGTTGTAACTGGCCTCTTGACAGATATTCGGTGAGAAGCGGCACGAATACAGAGGGCCTGTTTTGTAGCTAGGACATAGCTATAAAGTGATGGAGATCAAATCAATGATAACAAGCAGGTCAAATCTAGAGAAAACACTATTTTAGGTTAGTTACCAACACCCTTCTAGTGGAAGCATCCAACTAGCGACCGCAATTTAGTCTGTGAACTATTCCAATGAAAAATAAATGAAATTTTAAAACCCTAAACAGTTGCCTGAAGCATTTGCATTTAGATTAATGACTGATGTACCGATAAGTTTAGTCAGAAGCCAACAATTAAAAGCCAATATGTTAACAATCCATTCTGTCATGATTTCTATACTCTACTTACTCGAAAAAGTACAGTCAATGAAGTCATGACATAGTAAAATAACGAATAACAACCACATACCGGAAATACTTCAAACATCGCAGCAGTTAAACTCTTCTAAAAGGTGAACATTAACGAAATTATTAAAATAGTAAAGAGCCATGCATTGTCGAGTTGAGCCCCATTGTTTTATTAATATCTCAAGTTGGTTTCATGACCGTTTCCATTCACTGACACAACTTTCCCGACAAAAATGCACACGTTACCGACAAGCTGTTAGCTACTCCGCACATGCAATCAACTACACAGAAACAAGGGATTAATTTTACGATTTTTATTATTTTATAATATTACGTTACTATTTTTATTACGGTGCAAGAACGAGTGACATCTCCACAACTTTCCATATTTATCGTAAGTTGTTATTTCTTTTTGGCACGCCCACCTTGTTTTGACTTCTCCAGAGCTTCTTTGACCAGTCGCTCTTCGTGGTCCCTCATAGATTGGTTGACGATTTCGTCTTCGGAGCTTCCGGACAGCCGGGCGCACTCAGGCAGGTCCGACTCGGGCAAGAATAGCGTCTCGGTGCCGGTCGTGCCGATACGAAGAACGTTCCGTTTCAAATCTATGTTGCACTATATAAAAAGTTGTGAATGTTTTAGAGATACTAAGCCCCTACGAGCAAAAATACTACCTAATACGAGGCATTTAAATTATTTTTACCTGATGTCTTTTGAGCATGTCTAAGCCGAGCAGCATGTCCATGGGCTGCTCCTCAAGTACGGAGAAAGAAGTGGTGAGGAAGTCTTTCTCAATTCTCATCTGCACCATGTGGATTCTGCCTATGATTCGCTGCACACCGACACCTTTGGCGATGCCAGCCCATCTACGGAGAAATTAAGGATGTATATATACACTTCTCATCAAAAAAATCGAAACACTTTCGTTTTTATTGTTTTTGTCCTAATTTTTTACAAAAGAGAATTAATTCCATGAAAAAAAAACATTATTGTGTAGCTGGCAGTTTGGTCATTACAGTAAGAAGAAAAAAAACAAAATTCGAAATTAGAATTTCATTTGTTTATCCTAAATGAAATTAATCACTGTTTTGAGACAAATGTGTATTTAGGGTTGGAGTACGTTTCTCGTTTAAAAACTAAAAAAAAAACCGGCCAAGAGCGTGTCGGGCCACGCTCAGTGTAGGGTTCCGTAGTAATAATTCTTTTTTTGTTTGAAATACGGGCCAATGAAGCTTGACCTCTGGATTGTATAGGCGCTCATACGATTCAGGGACCAAATTATATTGGTTAACTGCAGTTTCCATCTGTTGTTTCCATCCAAGTTCAAAATAATTTTCCTAGAAAGTCCTTATAAAGTTCTACTTTTCAGATTTTTTTCGTATTTTCTAAACTTATGGTTCAAAAGTTAGAGGGGGGGGGGGACGCTTTGTTTTTTACTTTTGGAGCGATTATTTCCGAAATTATTGACATTATCAAAAAATGATTTTAGTAAACCCCTATTCATTTTTAAATACCTTTCCAACAATATATCACACGTTAGGGTTAAAATTAAAAAAAAAATCACTTCCCACTTTACATATAGGGGGGCTACCCTAATAAAACATTTTTTTCCAATTTTTATTTTAGCAGTTTGTCGGCGAGATTGATACACATATTGGTACCAAATTTCAGCTTTCTAGTGCTAACGGTCACAGAGATTAAGCGAGGACGGACAGACAGACAGACATGGCAAAACTATAAGGGTTCCTAGTTGACTACGGAACCCTAAAAATTAGCGCTTGTCTTTAAACTTTTTGTTTCTTATTTCATTTACTGTGACTTTGCGACGTCTGAAAAAACTTTTTTTTCTAAAACATATGGATACTTCGCCCGCAGAAGCCGCCCAAGTGGTGGCATTGCTGGATTCTGGACTTAGCGTGTTGTGGCTGCAAGATTGCATCTAAGCTTATCATCTGTTCATAGAGTCTACAAACGCTATCGGGAGACTGGTTCGTTCACGCGCCGTTCAGGATCTGGCAGAAATCGGGTCACTTCTGAGCGAGATGATCGATTTATTGTAACAACTTCTTTACGAAATCGACGCCTTAACGCTTTTCAACTGCAGCAGCAGCTTCGCGTTGTACGAAGAGTAGCTGTAAGTGACTCTACAATAAGAAGAAGGTTGAAGGAACGCGGATTGGCACCGCATAAGCCAGCGAATGGGCCCAAATTAACTGCAGACCATCGAAGAGCGCGCCTTAACTTTGCACGCGAGCACCTAACTTGGTCATACCTTCAGTGGAGCAAAGTAGTGTTTTCTGATGAGTGTAAAATTATGCTGTACTCATACTACTCACTATTAAATGACATTTTACATTTATTCCTAAATATACACATTTTTCTGATAATCCTTATCAAATCATAAACTGCGAGGTGTTTCGATTTTTTTGATGAGAAGTGTATATCACACTGTGTATTAGTCGAATGTAAGATAGCGCACGCACAAAGTGACCTGCGTTTCAATGAGCTATGCTATACATAAGTAAAGATATAAGCTCATCATAATCTACCTATCCTTTTCCTATCTATGTCGGGGTCTGCACCTAATATAAGCAAATACAGCGGAATACCAGTGTATTACTTGCAACCACTGCCTATCTGACCTCCACAACCTAGTCAGTTTGTAGGTACTTGGTAATACGTTAAGTCCTCCCCCTTTGTTACGACTGTTTGTCAGAGATTCGGACCACTGATTACTTGTAACGACTGTCAAAGATAAACAATTGACAGCCGGGCCGGGACCAACGGCTTAACATACTTTCCGAGGCAAGGAGAAAACTCAGTTTGTAAGGGGTGGTCACCGATTCACAGCCCAACCTAGACAAGCGCGGCTTAACCTGAACCTAAAGTGCTTCATCCCCCAGAGAAATTTCACGCCGACGAAGATCGCGGGTAACAGTTAGTAAGTACATAAGATGCCTAGTCGATACTCAGACCAACAAAAAAAGGAAGACGACGCGCCACGAACATCAAAAGTGAAGCCAACTTTTTATCTATGTGTGTAGACAATGTCTCGTGAAGTCGTGACGTTTAGGAGAAATGCGTGTGGTTTTAGTGTAGGTGTGTGCGTGAGCTTGTATGTTTACTTGCTATAGGCGTGTGGTTTTGTGGCTTCACTGTTGGTGTTCGCGGCGCGCCGTCTTTCTTTTTTTCTTGGTCTGAGAGTCGATAAAGGATTGTAATGTTTTACAATAGGACTCAGCAAAAACTCATTATTAGATAATCTAGTGTGATCTATTGTAATTGTAAAATAGTTATAGCCTGCGTCTTCGAGCAGCGTGTTCCTCTGTAAAATGTCCCACCGGAACATACTACCATTTGTCTGCCCATGTCCTAACCTACCTACGTCATAGTCTACCAGTGTCACAAAGGCAAAGGACTTAAACAGGCAGTTATAATACCAGCCCATTACTGTCCCACAGCTGAACATACGCCTCTTCCCACAAAGAGAAGGTACGAGCCGCTTGCTCAAGACGGGTTGGCGATTTCAGACTTACATTAATTGTAATTCTGAGTCGCCAACCAGTGATGTCCAGATTTCAACAAGATTTTTGATGATTGTCCTTTACCGATGTGCCAAGATAAACAGTACATGACATTTATGAATTCCGTAAGTCACATTAGTACTTAAAACCCTGACACTAGGTTATGCACTAGCCACACGATACAGAAGAAACAAGAATATTATTAGTACTTGCCCATATTTGAGCGGACAATCTCGTGATATAATTATATCACGATGGCAAAATTGGGGGATTACACATGATTGTGAAATATGTTTTAAATACTCATTGATATAATAAAACCCTAGATGCACAGTCTCGAACAAAACAAACAGTCGAAGCTGTCGCCAAACACTCACCAATACACGCACTACTACATGTAGTTATCGTCACTATAAACATATTTTTTTCGGCAAATTCAACCTTACGCAGGCATTTGATTGTGTAGATCACGATACCCTTCTATACAAGCTACACGCATACGGTATTCGTGGCAATGTCCTTCATTTAATAAAAACGTACTTAAAAGGTCGCAGACAATGTACGGAGATATCGAGCCTATGTTTGAAATCTAGAAAGGAAATAAAATCTTTATCGTCTTTCAAGGAAATAAAATATGGTGTCCCGCAGGGCAGCGTGCTTGGACCTTTATTATTCTTATTATATATCAATGACCTTCCACGGTATATACTTCATCCAATGGTATTATTTGCAGATGATAGCACAACTATTATTTCACGTATTAATGAAGAATCATATGTAAATGACATAAACAATACAATTAGTAGTTTAGTAAAGTGGCTTGATAATAATAATTTAGTTATTAATCTTCAAAAAACTAAAATTATGAACTTTTACCAACGAATATTTACAGGAGATATGGATATAATCTACAACGGCCAAACTATAGAAAAAGTAAACAGCACAAAATTTTTAGGAATCATAATTGACAGCCAGTTAACTTGGAAGCCGCAGGCAGAAGATATATGTAAACGTTTAAGCACAGCCGCGTTTATGTTGCATAACCTATCGAAAAAAGTAAATTTATCGACAATACTTGTGGCTTACCATGGTCTAGTAATTTCTATCTTAAGATTTGGTATCATATTTTGGGGTCACTGTAGTGATCGAGAAAGCATTTTCAAAGCTCAAAAGCGCTGTCTGAGAGCTATATTTGGACTTAAAGTAACAGACAGCTGCGTACCTATATTTAAGTCTCATAAACTACTAACCTTCCCATGCCTTTATATCCTTGAATTGGCAATATTTGTAATAACAAATCGATGTCTTTTTGCAACTTTAATAGAAACTAGAAAACGAAGTACAGCTATGAGATCTCAATACAAAAATCTACTATGCACGGGCGTATATAAAACTAGTTTATTAAAGAAAAATGTGATTTGTATGGCCCCAGCAATCTTTAATAAAATACCTGACCAAATTAAAAACTTACCGTTGCAAAAATTCAAAAAACGTTTCACAGAATTACTTGTAGACAAATGTTATTACTCTGTGCAGGACTTTTTGAATGATAATTCTTTGTAATATCCTTATAATCCTAGTGTTATGTATTACATTTGCATGCTATATTAAGGCAGAATGTACATGGATTCTATTGTATAATGTCAACAACTTATTTTTATGTACCTACATTCTAAGCAAATAAAGATTCTATTCTATTCTATTCTATTCTATTCTATACGCAGATTCCTTTTACAATGCAGTTATAAAAAGCAATATAAAAAGTATTTTGTACGACCGTGCAGAGACGCGAGCGACGCGAGACTATTTGAAATGAGTTCATTGTGAACTCATTTTAAGCGGACGGTTTTGAGACGCGGAGTGTGTATCTTGGGTTTTATTATATCAATGTAAATACTTAATAATATTTGTATTATTTCGCAAATCTTTGACAATATACGGTTTATGTTGTTGTGGCTCTAATTATATAAAGACGATGAAAAATAATACTCAAGCTAATAACTCCCATAGAAAATTATACAATAGATCGGGAGACGGGTGGGAGGTAGACTATGTTACGGTGAACGCAAGGATCACACTATGAGGTATCACTAATGCGGGTAACAATAACATGTCTACCAGACAAAGGAAGCTGTGGGGTGTTCATGTTTTTAATATAATCTCGGTAAGGTCGAATAGGGCACGTGTACTCGGTAAGGTCAGATAGGGCACGTGTAAGTATATTTAAAAAAATAATTAACCGAAGAAAAAGGCCGAGAAGGTGACGAAACAATGCAATTCTACAAAAGGTTTCGGCAACTTCTCTTAGAAATAAAATTGCGAAACGAGTCGAGAAAGTTTCCAGTTCAAATAATGGGACAATACAATTTCAAAGGGTGGAAAATTTTGTTACGACCAGTTTGTTTTCGTAATTTCTTTATTTTCTATAAAATGTTGTTACTGTTTGTAATATCAATATAACAGCTATAGACTGAATTTTACACGTGGTACGTGGCATGTTATGTACCTACATTTCTATATTTTTGTTTTATTTTCAAAATATTTCGCCGTGGCCAGGGTAAAATTTTCTTGCTAAACGTAAACGTGTTAAATTACATTCCCGTCAATAAATTCAAATATACAAAGATAACGGTAGAATCATACGTTCTGTTCCATCTTCTAGAATTCACAAAAAAATAATTGAATAAAAGATTTAAAATCATTTGAAATTCTAATATCTGAGGATGCTTGCGCTCTTACAGATCGATCGAGACGTTTTTCTCGGACCACCACGGCAAGGAAAGTTCCTCTTTGACTTTTTTAGGTGGTATAGTCTGCGCACATGCTTCATTTATGGCTTTTGTGAGGTTGTCTGTTGCTATTTCAATTTGCTGTGTGTTAATAATTTTGTTTATTTCAGCTGCTGTAAATTTATACTCTACTAGCTGACCCGGCAAACGTTGTTTTGCCATATATATATTTTTTTTTTGAAAAATAGATGTTGGCCGATTCTCGTAGATACCGGTTATGCACAAAAAATTTCATCAAAATCGGTCAAGCCGTTTCGGAGGAGTATGGCAACGAAAACTGTGACACGAGAATTTTATACATTAGATTTTCAACTGGCCAAAGGGGATAGAACCGATGTATGGCATATCAACATTACCGCCTTTTTGTTTTTTTTTCGAAATCTGGCTCTGTCCTTCAGCACCTCCATCTTTTAGCTGTTCTCTGCTAGCAACTTCGAGTGCTCTCGAATTTCTGTTTGAAATGACTAACGTATCTAAAAGTTATGTCTGCCTCGTTATGTCGAGGTAGATACGGAATGCGATATGCGAATCTAAAATTATAAACAATCTCGAGGATAAAAATATCAGACTTAGAATTTTTTCTACAAAATAACAACTTCGACCTAATTTCGGTGACGGCATAGTGGCTCAAGAAACGGACTGCTGCGCTGCGTGTCGCGGGTTCGATCCCCGCACGGAACAAATATTTGTATGACCTATTATTTAATTTAAAATTTTTGTGAACGCACCCACGATACAGGAAAAACAATTCATCAATCTCAACGGGGATCAGAGAAGTTAAGACATATATAAATTATCGTGCATCAATCATGGAACAAAGTATACTAGGGGTCAATATTTGTGACCGTTAAAGGAGTAGGATACTTCGATCAAAGATCAACACGGCAAATAGCAGACGTTTGCAACACAGCCGCCAAATGAAATTGGAAATGGGCAGGCCACATCACATTTAGCACATAATTAGCTCTACATCTAATTAAGTGGTAGTTGTGATGTGGCCTGCCACTATACACTAAAATAAATCAATGCCCAAGTGGCAGTAGTACAGTTTAGCTAAATTGATTCACTCTGATTGACCTCCACCAAAGTGAAGAGTACAATGACAGACATTGAATTATTCATTTTTTTTACGCGATTTTCACCAATGACAATGAGCGTGATGATATATAAACCGCGCCTTAATTGCTATGGAATATTGATACTGACAGCTCCCTAACCCCGTTTAGGCGTGCTGATCGCGATCAGTTTCATTGGTGAAATCTGCTCTTAATTTGGTTGCTTAGATAAAGATTACATACCTTGTGTCTACCAGCCTCATGATGTTGCATCGCTCTGCACATGCTGCTGACATGATTGTTGTCTGAGCACCAGAGTCAATGAAAGCTTTCACCGGAAATCTACAATATCAATGTGCATATTACAATTCACATCATGGCCAACTTACATTAAATAATGATTTGCTTTCAAGTTTAATTTTTAATTTATTTATTCAAAATAGACAACACTGATCCATATTAAGGTCTAAACAATGCTACATCTCTATTAACTTATCAAATATTCACATGACAAATAACATTTGATGTGAATACAACAAGAGAGTGTTCTATTTACTATTTATTTTATAATAGTGAGAATACTTACTCATACCGCTGATCAAAATGAAGCAAAGAAAACTAGTGTATAAATGATAAGCATACCCATTCACATGGCAATTAATGTACAGCATCACCACAGTTCCGAATGTTTCAGGATTGTACTCCATGGCCGCTTCCATGTTGGCTTCTATATTCTTCTGGCGGATCTCCTCGGCTATCATTCTCTGGGCTTCTGTATCAAATGGATCTGAATTCATCATCCTGAAATAAGTCTAGTTTTAAGTCATGTCTCCCTATTTACACCTATCTCACGAAACCGAAATGTAATGATTTTCACCTTATACGCTGTTGCTGACGTTCCGTCCTAGCTAAGATTTGTTCGCGAAGCACAGAAGCAAATGTATCTATGAAACAAGATTTAAATTTTCAGCATTATATATTTGTTACAGTTACTTATTCTCCTTTATTCTTCAACTATACTAAAAAATATCTTTTTAAAAATTTATATACAAAAAAAGCATTTATAAATAATATATAATATAATATTATAGTAGCCCACAGGTTTTGGGGGCAAGGGTCCAAGCTATTGGTAATCCACAAGCTTGAGAGGAATCCCTTGACTATGCGTGTCAAGAAGTACCGCTTTCTGAATCAGTGCCTAATGAGTCTCCTCAGGTGTTTGTTTAGGCTCTTGGCTAGTAAGCCATGGGCAGACACTACCCGCACAATGATTGCTTGAGTCCAATATGGGCTCACTGATCATTGTGCCTCATATTGGTAGCCTCCATAGTCAAGATATTTGATTTTCTTATCTTTCTCAGTCTTTACGAGGTTACAGTTATGCAGGACTGTTATCTAAACAATAATTACATGGCGCTCTGATAGAGCCGCCAACACTATATGACTCTTATTGGCTACAATAGCACTGTCAGTGATGAGGGATTGTTTTTAGTAAATTAGGTAGGGCAAATTTATCTGTAGTATGGTTAGAAATAATTCCTTGTTAGTATTAAGAGAACCACTTTTATCATTAACCTTTTGAACGCCACAGTCACATATAGACGACAAGCCGAACAATAAAAAAAGTGCCTTAAGTACGGCGACTTACTACTAGGTACTTTTTGGCTTGTCGTCTTACTTGACTGTGGCGGTCAACAGGTTAAAGTTGGTTTTCTCAATACTAACTGTTAATGTTATTCCAATCACCGTTATTAATAATGCATGTAACCCCTCGGGAGTTCAATGAATTCGCTGGAAAATTTGTATCTTAGACTCTCTGAGATGCATGACTTGATAAGTGCAAATCATAGTTTTCTGTTTCTGTAACGGCCTCCGTAATCGAGTGGTTTAGGCGTTTGCCTTATGACCCGGTGGTCGTGGGTTCGATTCCCACGGGAAGCATACTTTGTGAAGTTGTTTCCAGTTTGGTTAGGACATTGCAGGCTTGAATCACCTGATTGTCTGATAAAAAGATGGTTCCGTGCTTCGGAAGGCACGTATAAGCCGGTGGTCCCGGCCGCCAAAAGGCGGCCGTCAAACCATGTCAGAGGCCCTTGCGGCGGTTTAGAAACTCTGACACTAGGGTGTGTGGGGTCGTTAGACCTTACTGCCCACACGATAAGAAGAAGATAGTTTTCTGTTAATTTTAGTTTTGGTGCTGTGGTTACCTTGTCTACCTACACATAACTTTGTGCTACTTTTAGAAGATGACTTTAGTATTACAAATAGATTTGTTTACTGTACTAAGTTTTATTAGAGACTTTTAAAAACCTTGTATAGATACTAGACTTATTTCAAAGGTAATCTTTTAGCAGTAACAACAAAAAACAAAGTAATATTAAAAGGAAAGCACTAGATACAGTAATAACTATAAAAACTATAATTTCAACCAAGTAATACTCATTGCAGGGAATATACCACCTTCCCATATGAAGTGAATAACAATAAAAGCTACAATAATATGTTAAAAAGAACCAAATTACTATCCTACTTTTATTTCTATGCACAGGAAATTAACAACATGCACTAACACTTATACTCTTTTTATAAACCATGTACCTAGATGCAAGTTACCTTCTTATTGTATTCCGAGTAATGTAATTATGTGCGTACCTAAGTTTCCACTGAGAAGTGCATCAGCTAATCGGGGGTTGTTTTGCTTCAGGAGAGCAAGTTGATCTGGATTAGCCAAGAACATTTCCCTGATGATGCGTGGATCCTCTTCAACCGGCGGGTTCCTAGCTGCCATTGAAGTGCTTGCACTTGCTGGTGGGACTATGATGCCGCTGAAGTCTAAACTGGCTAAGCCAGTCGGCAAAGCTGCAAGGATGATGAAGTTTTCTTTAATTTATTTATAAAAAAAACTAGCTCAACCTAGGAATATAAAAAAAATATTTATTGACATTAACTGTCATTGTTAAGTTTTTTTTTTGTGAAATTTTTAGCTCTCTTTGTTTGGATCTTGGCTGCCAAATAAAATAGTCGAAAATACAAGATGTCATCATGTCATCAATGACAATAGGCATGACAATGCAATTTTAAAATACACAGTGCTATTAGTAAATTGTGTTCTAAACTTGTACCTTGACTGGAATCCGTTTGGTTGAGGTTTGAGGCTGACTGCATCATATGAAGAAGCACGATGACGTCTCCGTCGCGAACACCGTGCAGTTTTAAGGATTTCTTATCTTCCAACAGCGGTTTTCCATTGCAATTCAGGATGAAGTCTTTCGCAGGAAACCCGGATTCGATTTCACAAAACGCTTTGAAATTTTCCAACTCCAAATCTTCGGATACGTCCAAGACGAAGATTTCATCGTTCAGAGTTGTAATTGTGAGTTTCATTGTGAAATTTTGGTGATGCGGGTACGGCGAATGAACTGTGTTCACTGAGGTAAATACGTGTTGTTTGATTTAAACTCTGGGGATGACTGGCCAAAACATTTTAAATCTTGTATACGCCCCGTGAGTTTTGTGAACACTAACACAAGCACAAATAATACTACTGAAAATGTTCCCTGCGATAAATAAAATTACAGAATCAGTATTCACAAAGGTGGACTCGCTCGGTTGGGGCTAGGGTTGTATTTCGGTGGCTTCTTCTTACTCTACGATTTGCGCTTGGTTATCGGTATTTTTATTAAAACATCCATTCTCGAAAATTAAATATTTTAAAATGTTTAATTTTTTGCGTAGCTTTATTCAATGACGTATAAATTCATTAATAATTTTTAAATAATTGATAAAGTATCGGTTTTCGAGACTCGATTCCAATGTCAAAACATGTCGATTTGCTTTATTACATCTGTGGCACGCAACTGACATCACTTTCCGTGGACAAAATCACAACACTGGGCAGTCGTCGCGGAGAAAACTCGGTGGAAACCAGTGGAGAAACGTCTCCTTTGTTACTTATTTTTTTTTACTTACGTAGACGCGAGTGCGCTGTGTTGGCTTTTGTGGATATTTACTTAAATAAATAGCATGCATTCGGTCTAGAAGCGGGGGTAATTCGTGATCCTGGTTAAGTGTGTGTTCTGGATTTTATTTTACAATGTGAAATCGTGACGACACGACGTAGATTGGTGAGATATTTTTTGTTACTTACATTATTTTTCTTGTAAAAACTTTAACAAAATACTGGTTCTGTTGGATTGCATTCTTTGTACGATATTCATATTTGTCATTGATTTTTTCTATACCTAGTGAAAGCTTGAACGAAACAAGGCACAGCAGCCGATGTCTAAGGCGAATCATGTTTTTGTTATTGACTCATTTTGGGCTTCTTCTGAAGCGAAGATGTTTCATCTGAAGCTATTTACTAATTTGTTTTATGATTATTAGATCATTTATTACTTAATCTTAGTCCAAAGTAGTTTCTATTACTTGTACTACCTACCTACCTGTATATAAAAAAATAATAATCGGTTTATCAGGAAAGGTATCTTGGTAAATGTAAATATTAAAAAAACCTGCGCATATTGTTTGAGGCAATCATAGAAAATTCATGAAAAACAAAATTTACTAGTTTACTTTTTGTAAGTATCCTCCAGAAGTGTTTTTAGGATGTATAATTGATTAATTATTAAATGTGAATATGCTCTATTTTCCATTACACTTATATATCTTCCAATTTCTTAACATTTTCTTAAGCAGTCTCTGTAGTCAATTCCAATAATTGATCTACTACGAATTGGCAGAATTACACATGCAATCACAGTTTGTGTAGAGAAGTTATCTACAAAGTATAAGTACATAGTATTAGAAGCTAGTCCTCAGTCATCTCATATTGGCTGGTCACTCTAACAGACACAGATAATCTTAAAACATTGGCCAGAATGGTTACTTGGAGTCCTCATATACTCTATATATTCACAATGGCTACCACCATCCACCAAATCAACCTGTAATTCTTGGTTCACAGGTCTCTAGTTAGAGGTTGATAAAACATTTTATTTCAAGTAATGTGGGCTCATAACATTGGCAACAAAATTACTTACAAACCAGTGTTAGTATTTTTAAACAACTAAGTTACTACAACCTGTGTAGATGACTTAAACTATTCAAGATAGGACAATCCAGTTTGTTAGCTATTACTCTCAGGAGACTATTGAAACTAACAGGGATGCGGTACACTGGCATCTAATTGCAGAAAAGCCATCAGTATGCACATCCACGAACATATCCGAGGCACTGCAAAAGCATGGCTTGGCTATAATGCGTAAAAGTATATGATTCACTGCAGTAAACAAAAAAAGCAAAATTAAAAATTTTGAAAAAACCCACGACTGTTAAAAATTCATTGAAAAAAGGATAAAATAACATAAAACACCCACCTTAAAAAAACCCAAGAATGTCCGTCGGGGGCTGCCATTAAATGAACTAGTTTTGCAATGTTCAGCACCCGACGGACATTCTTGCGTTTTTTTAAGGTGGGTGTTTTATGTTATTTTATCCTTTTTTCAATGAATTTTTAACAGTCGTGGGTTTTTTCAAAATTTTTAATTTTGCTTTTTTTTTCAAGTTTTTTTAAACTTTTTACTTTAAAAAAAAAAAAAAAAACTAAAAACATGCACCAATCAAACCTAACCCCATAACTGAAAACTGAATCAAAATCGGACTTGTAGTTTTGGAGAAAAATGGCAACTTTGATTTGCACAAAAAATGTTTGCTGCAGCGCCCCCTGGTGGGTTGTCACCGTAACACCTATCTAAGAACATGCACCAATCAAACCTGAACCCATTACTGAAAACTGAATCAAAATCGGACTTGTAGTTTTGGAGAAAAATGGCAACTTTGGTTTGCACAAAAAATGTTTGCTGCAGCGCCCCCTGGTGAGTTGTCACCGTAACACCTATCTAAAAACATGCACCAATCAAACCCGAACCCATAACTGAAAACTGCATCAAAATCGGACTAGTAGTTTTGGAGAAAAATGGCAACATGTGTTTGCACAAACACACAAACAAACAAACAACCTCTCACCCCAAACGCATATACCGTCTCCGTTCCGTCGTGGGTAAAAACAACCGACTTTAAAAACACCAAAAAGTTAAAAATAAACTTCAGAAGAAAAATCAGCTTCTGAAGTCGGTGACATTTTGTTTGTTTCATTTAGTTTTTTTGCCACCGACTTCAGAAGCTGATTTTTCTTCTGAAGTTTATTTTTAACTTTTTGGTGTTTTTGAAGTCGGTTGTTTCTTTTTTGTAAAAAAGTTTTTTTATTTTTTCATTTTTAGTTGTAATATCCTATAGAAATATTTACTAATATAACATTCGACTAAGAAACCTACCCCTAATCCTTCAAGATACCCTTAATTATTGCTTTCAACTCCTAACCTTTGAGGAGTAGTACCTTCCATCATCAGCTCATCAACATGAAGTGATGACTGCTAGATGCGAATACTTGTATAGCGTCAGAAAAACATGAAACACGTAATACGTGCCTATGAAATTTGAGGGTTGCCCTCGATTTCTCTGGGATTTCATCACCAGGTCCTGGTATCATAGTGCCTACTCTCTTTCAATAACCAGAAATAATAATAATCAACACCTATAAACACGTTAAAGGTCTATTTTTTATGTGGTCATTGTACTCATATGTCCATCTTTGCCTTCAAATATCTCGGTAACGTGACACTTTAGGTACCGTGTTACTGAACATTTTTTGTTCGTCTATATGTCCTCTATCCATACATACCACTTACATCGTGGGCCGCGATTTCGAAAAAAAATCAAAATGGCGGTGGGTCGATATGCCAGCTCCCATACAAAAAAGCTCAAACCCCTTTGAGGTAGGCTCTAGGCTCTTAATAAAAATATAATTTTAAATGCACCAGCATATTGTGGGAACCTTCGGATCATTATATTACATTACATCTCACCATTAAAGCTCTTTGATCCCAGTCTATATCTAAATGGTTCTTCATCCTTCCTCAAATACAATATGCCCAAGATAACTGAAGCACACGTTTCAAAACACCACCATTTAAAGTTATAGGCGGGTAGCTCACCGCACTTATGTTGACTGCCTTAAAGAAGTAATGATCCTCCCTGAAACAATCACAACTTGAACATGAATATTGCTATATTCTTAGTCATTACGAATTTTATTGTAGATATTGGTGAACGGGCTCAGTCAGCAGCACCATGTTATCAGCTTAACTAATATTGTTAATAGCTAGCCCATCCAGCCCAGAGGAAACCGGCATGTCTTAGAACCAAGAAATTCGAAGACATGTGACATCTGCCAATCCGCACTGGGCCCGCGTGGTGGATTATAGCCCATCCCTCTCCTAGAGAGGAGGCCTGAGTCCCTGCAGTGGGAACATTATTGGCTGACGATGATGGGCACAAGTCCACACTAGACTGCTACTAATTCTTTATAGAAAAACCCAATAACACTGCCCAACCTGGGAATCAAACTTAGAACTTATTTCAATAAACTATTGAGGCAGTTAACTGTTCACTTTTGAAGAAAAAACTTCAAGATTAATTAAAGTCTTACAGTGATTTGATATAACGATGCTGATAATAAATAATTGGGAACAAAAGCTATCATTTCTAGACCAGTACTTTTAGTACAACTGGCTTCTCAACAGGGCACTAAACATGTTAAATTGTTTGTTCTGATTGATATTTCATAGGTATGACCGTATGATGTCAGCTCTTGATGGTGTCATCCTTGTCTAGACAAACTTTTTTATAATCATTGTTTATTTTGTTTGGTCGTTGACAATTTTTTGTATTAATTTTTGTTTCTGAAGTACTCAAATATTATTCTTTTTACGGTTCCGTACCTCGAAAAGAAAAAACGGAACCCTTATAGGATCACTTGTGTCAACTCGTGTGTCTGTCTGTCCAACCCCCCCCCCCCCCCCTATCTCCGAAACTACTGGGCCTAAAATTCTATAAATTTCAATAAACTTGACCGACTTCTTATTAACTGTATTCGATTCGTTTTCAATCTTCGCAAGTATGATCATGTGTCAGAGCATCGATCGCTACTGAAATGGTTACCTATACGGCAGCGCAGAGTGTTGATAGAGCTTTGACAGACAACCTTTTCTCTTCTTCACAAGCCCACTTCCCCTTCTTACCTGACTTCTCTTTGTCAATATTTATGCGCTGCGCACAGCAAGACTCTTCGTTCCGCCAATAATCGCCTTCTACGTTGTCCTTCTCATCGCTCTGGCTTTATAAAGTCTTCCTTCTTTGTCCAGGCGGTATTCCTTTGGATTGACCTCCCTCGGAATATTAGGACGGTAAACAGTTGGTCAGTGCATTTTCAAAATAAAAGCTCGTGCACACATTCACAATTGCTTATCTTTCAAAACTTTATATATTTTATGTATGTATTTATTCTTATAATTTAGGTAGGTATATATCTTTTCTAATATGTTGTTTTTCTGTTTTGCACCTACTATGTATTGTCTCTGCATCACCCTAAGGTAGACTGGTAGAAAATGCCCTTGGCATTGTACGATTTTGTTGTGCATAAAGTTTTAATAAATAAATAGAATTCTTAAAAAAATACAGAAATTAGTTCAACACTTATAGATTGCAGGAAAACCTTTAAGAAGTCATGGTACGGAACCCTTCATTGTGCAAGTCCAACTTGCACTTGGCTTTTTATTTAGAATTGTATGATGACGCGATCGGATCTAAACATACTAAAGCGCATTTTCTATTCATCAACATTGAAACTGATTCGTAAACAGAACCACAGCCAATATGCAATCTGTTTAGTATCACCTCTATTTTCAATACTATTTACTTCGACACTATGTAAAACAAAGTGTTGTTTCACATTCGGAACTATTTAGTAAAGTACGCTAATGTAATCCATTGATTTAAACCAGTATTCTGAGTACGCTCTGTATTTGTATTTCCTCGTAAACTAGTAACTTCGGAACAACATAAAACTAAGACTCGGTTTCCACCGAAGCTGAGATGAGCGGAGACTCGGAGAGGAGAGTTGTTAGGGTTCCGTACCTCGAAAGGAAAAAACGGAACCCTTATAGGATCACTCGTGTGTCTGTCTGTCTGTCCGACCATACCCCCCCGTCTTATCTCCGAAACTGCTGAGCCTGAGAGAATTTTATTCTGAAAAAAAAAAAAACATAAATTAGTTCAACACTTATAAATTACAGGAAAACCTGTAAGAAGTCTAAGTACGGTAGTTTTTTTTTTTATATAAGTTGATTGGTAATTACAGTGAAACCTGGTTAAGTGAGACCTCAAAGGACCTGAAAATTTGTCTCACTTATAGAGGTATTCCACTTACCCAGTGTCTCAGATAACCAAATCTGTCTCGTGGGACCTCAGCATGAGTTCCAGTTATAGAGGTTTCTCACTTATCCAGGTCCCAGTTAACCAAGTTTCACTGTAATTGGGTACATGAGCATAACACCAGATAGAGACAAATCAGTCAGTCTGACTGACCAGGAACCGGTCAAATAGCGGTAACAACAAAATGTGCATCAACGAAGACGTGCATTCAAAAAGCGTTGAACCAAGTTTAATTAAAATAGGTACCACGTTGTCAGAGACAAGCGCTGATTTCTAGTAGTAGTGTACACTTGTCAAAAGCAGGTACTGTAGTACCGTTTCATACAGCTATGGAGGCAGGGAAGTCTTTCCTGGAATTTCGACGTCAACACTACCTTTGTTGCGAAGTAGATAGTTTTCAAGTTTGACAACTTGATTTTGAGAAAACCACTTCCCTTGTGTTTACAAGGGAAGTCTTGACGTGTTTCAAGAAAATTTCCATCATGAACTTTACGGCGTTTAATTTTCTAACGTTGAGCTAGTTTTTTAATTAATTAGTTTTCAAAGGTTTTGTTAGTTCACTAGTTTTAAAAGTATCGACTGGACGTCCGGAACTGTGTAGATTGACCACAATTTAAATCGGAGAGATGAAAAATATCTAAAAATGGTTCTGATTTTTCGAAAGCAACCCAGTTTGCACTCCATGTACGAGATCGGGGTCTAAATTGCTGTAAATTAACATCCGTATCTATAGTCAAGTTAAAGTAATTACTTGAACTTAAGTTATTACTTATGCATAAATTTGTATGCAATGGACAACAATTTAAGCGAAGTTAGAACCGATATTGAAAGCAAACCTAAAAATTCTAACTTTTGTCAGTTCCAGCTTCAAGGAATTTCTAAACTACAGGGACAAAATCGTATCTTAATAAAAAATGACTTTTAGGGCCGGTTTCACCGGTTACGGATAAAGTGTCAGATAGTTATCTGACAGATAATGCTATCAAAAATTGTAGTTTATCTGGCAGATAAGTTCCTGATAGGCTATCCGGGACTTTATCAGCAAGTGGTGAAACCGGCCCTAACTCAAGTAATCACTATGACTTGTTTATATATACGGAGATAGAGATACCGGTGTTAGTCCTTCACCCATTTAAAAAAATCACCCAATTACCAATAATTCTTTATAATAACTAATCACAATCAGATATCGTGATTTCCAAATGAACTCCGCCATTAAAATTATTCAAATGTTGAGGAGAGGTTATGTGTTATTGTCAAAACGCATGTGCAATGGCTATGGGTATGTGGTGGTGCGCAGGCAGGAGGTGGGTGGCGCGCACAGAAGAGAGGGCGGACGCTAGGAACCGCGGTTGCTCGCTCTGCAAGCCCTCCGTGAGTGTTGAGTGCAACCTCGTCGCACGCACTCACTCCTGTAAGCGCTCCTCCTACTATTATTTTTACGCGAGCGTGCGTGCTCCCGCGCGGAGTTGTAGCGGATATTTGTGTGCCGAGTGCCGACTGTGTGACTGTTATGTTACCTTAACACTCGGAAATAAAACACTGATCCACTGTAGCCACCTCTCAGCATCGGTTTAAACCATTGTTTCCCAACTTATGTTCCGCGCACCACAGGTGATCCGCGAAGAGATGAGATAGAGGCCGCGAAATGTTTATTAATTGAAATTAATTTTTCCTGGTTAAATAATTATTAGTGTTCATAATTTATAGAAATCGGGCCCACTTTGATCGGTTTTAAATTCTTAAACATTTCTTCATAATTTGCCGAAGAATGTAGACATAAGCCTGACTGGCGGTGCCTGTGTGTTTATTATGAATGTAGTCGTCCCTAGTTATTACCAGGTACCACTACATTCATAATAAACACCAACCAAAATGGTCTATGGTCAAAAAACCGAACCGAAAAAGTTGTTTCTTAGCACCAAACAATATAATAACAACATTTTTGACGCTCAACAGTTTCAGAAAATCTGAGACATACGGACGGAAAGATAAGGGTTCCTTTTTATATCCTAAAAAGTTGGAAAACACTGGTTTAAAGACTGCCCGCTACACCGCTCTTGTCAGCACAAATGTCTGGAAGCGACTAGCTATCTACTATTTTCTCGCAAGAGAAACGTACATCATATAAATATGTGGGTTCTGTGTCAGTAAAAGAGATATAATAGTTGACACATTGCAGACGTGAATACGTGAACTGAACCTCCACTAGTTTGTCGCAGCGACAACAGCTATCAAAGAAAAAGCTCAGCGATACTTCCTTGGTAGGCAGAACACTCGGTGAAAGAATAGTTGGCAGCTTAAGGGTGACAAATCAACATCGAGCTATGCTGCGCTGTACTGCGCTGTGCTGTGCTGTGTTTCTTAAGCTACGTTTTTTTAAAAAACTTTTTTACAAAAAATAAAACCGACTTCGACAAAAATAAAACACAAAAAAGTGAAAAATAAAAAATCAGCTTCTGAAGTCGGTGACTTTTGTTTGTTTGATTTCATGTTTTTGCCACCGACTTCTGAAGCTGATTTTTTATTTTTCACTTTTTTGTGTTTTATTTTTGTCGAAGTCGGTTTTATTTTTTGTAAAAAAGTTTTTATTTTTCACTTTTTAGTGGTTCACATGTGCTTACCCCTTCAAAACGTACCGGCGTGATGTTATGTTATGAACTGGTGTAAACAATAGACAGACATGAGATTTCAGCAATCCCAGTCCATTTGCTATCATTTATTGAGGAGTTCCGTAGCCTATCTCCGAAGTTCTTCATCAGATCTTCACGTGGCGTGATATTATGTTGGGTGATGGCGTAAACAATGCTTAGATATGCTATAGCAACAATCACGGTTAATCTGCTGTTATTTATTGAAGAGTTCCCCCGATTTCTACAAGATCCCATCATCAGATATTAAAATGGTGACAATGGGACCACACGGGAAGCACCAGCTTTCAAATAAAAAAAGAATCATGAAAATCGGTTCACCCAGTCGCAAGTTATGCGCGAACAAACATAAAAAAAAAAAAAAAAAAAAAAAAAAAAAAAAATACAGTCGAATTGATAACCTCCTCCTTTTTTTGGAAGTCGGTTAAAAATTAAACGATGCTGCGCTGTACTGCGCTGTGCTGTGCTGTGTTTCTTAAGCTTCGTTTTTTAACAATCTAGCTCAGTATATAAAGTAATCAGCAGCTCGTGTAGTCGTTTATCTCGTCAAATATGACCCTATTTAAAAAAAAAAAAACGTAAACATTACGACATAGTTGAATCCGATGAAGATGAAAGTGAGCAAAGTGCGCAGCGTGCTCCAAACCTAGCATAGCTCGAGTCTCGACACAGCGCAGCATGGCAGAGCTCCATAAAAAACATAGCACAGTTCGGCACAGCGCGGCTCAGCACGGCGGGTAGCGCGCCTCGCTCGAGACTGCTGCGTTTTTAAACAGAGCGTAGCCTCACACAGCGCAGCACAGCATGGTTTGTTTGTATCCTCATTAAAATATTAGACGAGCGAGTTGACCAAACATAGCACAGCGCAGTACAGCGCAGCATAGCTCGATGTTGATTTGTCACCCTAATACTCAGCAAGTGAGGGAGCGAGCAATCGACGGCAAACCTATCTGAACAGACTCTCGCTCGTCGACGGAACCTTAATCATTAAATGAGAATTCGGCCAAGGTACTGATAATACTTTTCTTTGCAGAACTTCATCTCAACCACTCAACAACAATCTTTGGCTACCAGTGAATTAACATGTCATCAGCGGGACAGTTAGTTCCTCAGGTGACGCGCCGCCCCCCCAATATGACGATCAAATTCAACGGGCCCTATGTGGAGGGGTCTTTCTGCACGCAAATCGATTATAACTATGACCCTGTAATAAGCGTACTATGCGCTATGTACATCGCCTTCGGGATAGTTTATACATTGTTCGGTAAGTGATGTAGCCCTAAGTTTAAGCACGGTTTAAGTATGTGTTGTTTCTCTTACGGGGTGAAACGGCGGTAAATGATATAGTTTAGAATGTAGTACGTATTCATTATGTGAAGTTTAGATGGGAACGGTGAACGACAAATGTTATTAACACTGATACTTTTAAACATCTAAATTGATGCTAAATTAATCCATAAATGTTGGCATTCCGGTTTTCATTATATTTTTAGATTTTAACATATTAAACATGATAGCTAATCAAACACATGTATACATAGTAGTCCTATTAAAAATGTCTGTAAGTAACCCAACTTTTTTGCTAACAAACAACTTGTTTGTTATGTTATACTTTTCTATAATAATATTTTAGAATAATAATGCCCTTTTATAGTTTGTTTGTTTTTAGTTTAGTTTATATATTCTATGTAGGTACATACATATAAATCTTTCAATCATTTTAAAACATCTAAATATTTCCATGACATAGGAAACGTAATTACATAATATTTTATTTGAGAACACATACCTACATTAAATTATTACTTTTCAAAGCAGTCCAAGCAGGCTTGTTTCACAAAGTCTAAACAAATACTCGCCACATATGGTACCTACGAAAACTATTGGAATCGTTTGCACAATCATATTATTCTTCTTAATGTTAGCATCTCGATAAATTTTAGAAATTGGCTTAATTATTTATCTGACCGGAATAAAATGCGAACTAAGTAGTGCGAAATAGGGGGGTACCTGTATCTCAAAAACTAGAGCTGCTGTGTGAAAAATAAGTAGATCTGAAATCAGCGACGTCAAATTAGTGAGAAATCGTTCAAAATATCCGGATAAAACAAAAAATAGTTCAATTTTGTTCCCCAGTGTTATAAAACCGACAAAAACAATAGACGCGACCAAACTTGATTTGGTTATATAAGTAGGTTCATAATTATCTAATCCATAATTGATGTGTCAGACATTAATTTATATAATGTACGGTTAAGTACGGTACTCATAATTAGTTAATTACCTAGTTACATAATGAAGTTTTTTATTAATTTGATGTCCTAAATGCTACGATAGGTAGACACCTAAACAATCTCAAAATAACATATGACTGCGTTCGTATAATTAACTGTAAGTATATACGTAAGATGCATAATTATAAAAATACTATGAAGTACCGTTTTTGTGTACACAGTTAAGTATGTTTTGAAATTAAAATCATCGCATCGCAAGTAGGATATGGAATGCGTTCTCCTTCGCGCTATACTTCCAACAGTTATTTATGGGTAGGGATCAATCTGCGGATAGTCTGTGTGTATTCGATATTTTTTTTTCTGATAAAACGTAGCTAAATGCGATAATGATCTGTTGCGATAATGTTCAGAAGAACAATTCACAAAACGAAACTACTAGTGCAATACGTCATTCCGAAAGCCACTACGCCGAACACTGCGAGCACATGATATAGGGTCACTGTGATATGGTTTAGCTCGTCCCATCGTCGAGCTCATCTTTGTCCTTAGGACAGAGCTGGCACATTTAAAAAAATAGTTGATGGAAAAATGAGCAAAGGAATTAAATCAAAATACATTCTCTGTCAGACAACAGTCTACAACGCCGCGCTTAGCCAAACACTATGTTTTGCACTACGCTCTATAGACGGTGCTAAGCCCTAAGGAAAAATAGACTTCTGAAAATTCCTCCCCAAATGGAAAAAATAGAGATGAAAGTTATTAATATTGTCTTTTTGCCAATGGTGAATCTCATCCGGTGCACGACTGATAAAAAGAGAATAAAAAAACGCGGCATCGAGGCTGTGGAAATTTAAAACAGCTTTTCAAATCCTTTTCATCCCGTGAAAGAAAAATACAATTCAAAAATGATTAAAAAAAAGCAAAAAGTATTGTTTTCTGCTGTTTGTTTGTAATTTTGTATATTAACCAGGTCATTTATTGTAGGCTATCGATGCTTCAAAGCCAGCATGTTTCTCACGGGCTTCACCTTCGGATCTGCGATCGTCTATCTAATTTGCCTCCAGGAATACCTGATGCCCCCGTACGGCAACGTCGGTAAGTGAATTCCCTCCTTAATCTAAATAACTTCGGCCACTAACTAAGGTCCACACCTCAGGAGATATCGTTCGCGGCCTATTATACCCGAGTAAAATGTTTTCCAGGATGCGCTAGCCACTACTTAGCCAGTTCCAGTATCTAATAACTTATTAGTAGTTTCGTATCGTAGTAAGCGTGTCTGGCGGTGCATTCACTTCGGCCCGTGTTATACTTATGTCTTTACATAACTACTGTTTAGGTGCATTGCACTAAAGAGGGCTTTCTATTTTTATAAAATCAATACACTTAGCACTTAGCTTAACGAAAAATCTTTTGGTGTTGCTTCTATTCGGCATCTGGTTAATGAAATGGTTGTTTTACTTAGTTTGATTAATTGTAGGTGTGGCTCTGTGTGCCGGGCTTCTGTTCGGCCTCATCACTATGCTGATTCAGTACGTGGGGCTGTTCATGACTGGCTTCCACACCGGTGTGCTACTAGCTATCGCCGGCCTCGCCATCTACGATCATTTCCTGGACTCCCGCCCGACTACAGTAAGTATTTGCATATCCTCACACTTTAATGTCTATTCTACTATACTTTGAGCGTGATCATATCGTGATCATGCCTATGTAGGTCGCAATCGCAGAGAATACCAATTCAACGGACGCACTATATTTCCTTTGACGAATAATATCGTTGTGTCTTACACTGTCGCCAAAATTTGAACAGTTAATAAACACTTTCACTATAGCTAGACTTTTTTAAAATCGATATTATAATTGGGTTCTGGTGAAGAATCCTTATAAGACTTGTTGTGGTAAAATGGAATATTAATATTGTAGTTAATTAAATTTATATTCATAAGTTAATGACGAATGGTGAGGTCGGTGACGAGGAAGGATGTCTTGACTATACTTTGGTAATGTTTGTTATTCGTCGTTCGTACCGCGTCATCGAACTCATCGATTCGGGGTAAATAAAGTGAATCATTGTTATCTCGTGTTAGTATGTTCGGTAAATCGGGCGAAGCTTAGCTTGACACATACTCATGATACCTTCTGATTCAACAAAAATATTGTCACAAAGGAGACTGGCAATGCCAGTCTCCTTTGTGACAATATTTTTGTCCTTTGTGGCAATATTGGTTTTGTATCGTGGTCAGGTTGTGATCTGATCGAGCATTTGTAAAACTCGTTTCCCAATAAATGTAGGACCGGTAATGCAATAGGTATTAAATATTTATTTTCGGTCAAAAAATATTTTATAGAGTTATAAAACTCAATCCCCCAAGAATCCAATAAATAAAGGTAGGAGTTGGAAAATCTACGTAAAATGCACTTTAATAACAGAAAATTGGGCTTATAGATCGGTCATTCTCCGATTTGGTTGTCCCTGCCTAATTACCGTAACCTTTTTATTTTTCACTAAATAAAATATGAAGAACACATTAAAATATGAAGGAATAACTTTCATATTTGAATGTGTCTAAGTCAAATTAGTGAAAAATAAAAAAGGTTACGGTAATTAGGCAATCGGAGAATGGCCGAGTTCTGGTCGGAATAACGGGAATCGCGCCGAATATTGTCATTAAATCCCACGGAACAGAAAGAACAGTGGAAATGCTAAGTAGGCGTAGCACGGCTGTCATATCTTTGCACTGTACTGCAAACTCTCAAATTTTTGACTTAGTCGTGTTTTGACATCGCTTCGAGTCGCTAGTCTCCCGCCTATTTAATTTTTGCATTAATATGCCGTATTGTCACGTATTGTGCAATTTTGGAGCGTAAAAATGACTGTAGAAAAAAAAAACTTAAAAACGGAGGTGTTTCCTATCATCGGTAGATACGATTTTATTTGTTTTCTAATAAAATCGTAGTTAATATCAATTTTCTGAAATTTCCTAAAAATGTGACAATCTGTCACATTATTAGAAAATTATAATCAACCTCTTCCCATTGAAATAAAGTTTATTTTAGATCGAATGTCGATTGTTATATTTTGAACAAGGACCTTTTTTGTTCTCGAAAGTTCCATGCTACTCAATTAGTGATGTGGTTAAGATCGGTTGCAGATTTGATCGATAGATATCGATAAAATAAAACAATGTTGTACTTACTGTTTAACATTTCAATACAAAGATCCTAATTATCACATAAAAATTATTTTGAGAGGTGTACCTGTACAACATTAAAGTTACATGTTTTGTAGCTAATATAGAATCAAACTTTTACAAATTTTAATAATGATTGAGAATTGCATTGACATTTTACGTAAAAACTGACACAATAATATTGCCAAGATATGTTTTTCTTTTGTATGATGGCATCTTTACCACCGAAATATACCTGTTTAAATAAAGTATGAATGTAAGGACCATAGAGACCACCAAACCAAAATAACAAAGTGATTAATATTATAAAGATACTAGCTGATGCCCGCGGCTTCGTCGCGTGAATGTCGGTTACCGCGACCGATGTCGGTTATCGCGACCAAAAGTAATGTATTCATCCCTCCCTTTCAACCCTTTTTTCGCACCAAAGGTGAACGCGCACCTGACCGCGCCGCAATCGCCGCAGTCATCGCATTTTATAAATCTTTATTTATGAAATAGTATATGGCATCACGCACCTATCCGTGCCGAACCATCCGTATTTTCTAAATCCTGTAGGTATACTGATTCCACAACCTTAAAAAGTAGCCTATGTCCTTTTTCAGGCTCTAGACTATCTGTGTACCAAATTTCATTAATCGGTAGTTTTGGCGTGATAGCGCGACAGACATCGAGAAACTTTCGCATTTATAATATTAGTTTAAATGAAATCCAAAATGTTCACTAGTAAATAGTATTATGCTGCAGTGCAATAATTATGATTACAACATTTTTATTGGCTCTAAGTTGGAAGTAGTTTAAATAAAAGTATCTCTAAAGTAAAGCAAAGCAAGCAAGCAAGTAAAGTATATCTATCATTCATTAATCACATGTTTTAGGTTTCCCAAAGACGCATGCATCCGCAGTCGGGTAAAAAGTCAATATAATTTCTCTTTTATGTTAAGTTAGAATTTTCTCATAGAAAAACTCTGTTAGTATTTATTTGTTTGGGTTTGTTGTAAATAGTTTTACAACAAACCCAAACAAGTAAGTAATAAAATATTGTATTTTTTTTTTTGTTTTATTATTTACAATTATTATTATGGACAATTATTTGTTTATAATACCTACAAACTTTTTTTTAAAATAAATTGGTTATCTATCGATATCGATAATATAGATAAAAGCTTAATGTGTCTCTTCCTTGGCCGAGTAGCAAAAAATACAGACCTGTGACGCGATTATAATCCTTATTTCTGCAGTTTTTAAGTGTATTATTGCGTCCATGGGAAATACTGCCATCTATGGACGAGTAGCGGAATTTACTAGGCAATAATTTCTAGTAAGATTGCTGATTACAAAACGTCGTATTTTATTTCTGAGTGAAGCAAAATAAATCCTATCGTATTACCACGAAGGTATATTTTTAAAATGTCGAATCTGTGAGTTACGCTAGTTGTGATTGAAATTGAAACGACCAATCAAACAAATTGTGTAGTTGTAGTGCACTGTATGATTAATGGTTTGATTGTGTTAGTTTGGCGACACTGGTTCCGATACAGATTTCGTCACTTAGCACTTCTAACTGTTCTTTATGTTCTGTGTTAAATCCAATAACACATCCAACAATCAAACAAATCAAATACATATGTATTTGGTTTTCATTTCGTAGTAATAGTCTCGTATAGGTATTCGGTATAACTTGTAAGCTGATTCCTGTATGCACTGCAGAGTAGTACAGAGCAATCGGCAACTAACAATAGTGCTTTGTAACTTTTTACTTTGACGTGTTACACGTTCGAACTCTAACCTGTAGCAATACCAGAACGTCTTATACTTTGAAGATGACACGGTTTAATACTCAAAAGGTCTTAGGAAACTGTTCGCAGCAAGCGATATGTTGCTAGTTGCTATGGATTTATTTGCACACACGTTGATTTTCTGAGACAAATGAAGCATCAAATGGTTTCTAAAGAAAATTCTCGAAGATGAGAATGTTGAGATGGATGTGCGGAGTGACAAGAATTGATAACTTACTTTTACTTTTTACTTTAACTTACTTGTTTGAACATGGCATAACATCACACTTGTAATCCCCGAAGGTTTGGGTAGAGGTGTACCCATTAGTGCACCCACTTTTCACCAGTTATGTTTCAGTTCCAAATAATAATAGTCCTCCTGACTGTTTTTTCGGCCACGGCGGCCAATCCCAGGGGAGATCAGCCATCTGCGCGGGAGATATTATAGTGCAGGCGTGTGTGCGCAGGCACAGGTGCACTCTCTGTTCCCTTTTCTCTCTAGTCCGATGGGACGGCAATCCGACACGACCGGAGAGAGATCAGACGCAGGACCAACGGCTTAACGTGCTTTCCGAGGCACGGGGGTATTATACCACCAACTTCCAAACTCCGGCCTACTACTGGATTTCTAATGAAAAACCCAATAACACTTTTTGTCCGACCCGGGAATCGAACCCAGGACCTCACGCTCTGCAGTCGCGCTTGCGACCACTAGACCAACGATAAGGGCCGTGACTGTTAACACAAATCCGACTCCGTGCACCGTGACTGCTACTGACAAATTCGTTTAGGCAAATATGCCACATACCTAGCTTGGAACTAACTTTGAGTTAGTTCAGTTATTTACCCGTGCAGCTGATGACACATTTAATATTGAGTGACAGGACCGCTTCCCGGTGAATGTAGCGGCCATTAAATCAATAGGATGCGAAACTGTAGCAGTAGTTGCATCTAACGATATAATGTGTGTACGCGACCTCAATTGCATGCTCCGATGTGTTTTACTCTCAGACGCACAACGCACACCGCTATCTATGCAATCTCCATCTAGCTAGGGTTACCAGAACAATCAAACTTGATTTCTACTAAAAAGTCTTGAAAGGCTAAGAGTTAGCAACTTAGCACTTAGTAAATTGTTCAAGTTCCATCGTTTTCGACGAAAATCAGTGAATTTTAAAACAAACCTCTGTTTCAAATCTCATCTGTATATTCATGCCAAATTACAGCTTTTTAGTACATCTTTGAGCTATAGTGCGGACAGACAGACGGACATGGCGAAACTATAAGGGTTCCTTGTTGACTATACGGAACCCTAAAAATACATTTTATTTTCATAATATCTAGACTTTGAATAGAATAATCTACGGGTACACACGGCTACACATCAAGCTATACAAAACCAGTATAATCTGATCGTTCATTGTGCGAATAGGTCTAGTAAAGTGAGGCCAAGATTAACTGGTTTTGTATAGCTTGATGTGTAGCCGTGTGTACATGACACAAGAGCTGACTAAAGCATTACGGCATCATTAAGTATAATAAGTAAGTGATCATATCGCAGTGCATCCTCTAATTTATTGACTCACGATCATGTGAAGGCATGAAAATTTGCAGGGTTTTTTTTGGAAATGAATCCCCGAGGGAGGGGTCAAATAGACAAGGAAAGTTCGAATGAAAATTCATAATAGGGGATCGGACTGGGTCAAAATAATATGATTCTGTTTAGTCCGTAAGTTAGATTATCGAAAAATATTGAATACGTGTTTTTTGTTTTATCAAATCAATAAAAAATGACGAAGATAAAACGCGTCAAAGATCTTGGAGTGGGGTTTGAAACGTCACTTGTGTCGTCAAAATGTACTATCATATGACGTCACACGAGTTTTCGAAGCACTGTATCGTCTTCATTTTAAGTTTATGTGAAAAAAGAAAAAATACGTGTCCAATAATTTTTGGAAATCTATCTGACGGACTAATTAGTTTTTTTTTGTCCGATCCCCTATTGTTGCTGATGGGAAATGTCGAGGTATGGACCGATATCAGATATGGGATACCAAAATAACGAAATATTTACGATAGCCAATTAAGAGGAAACGCGAGTGGTCTTTTCTCCATACAAACGCTCTCGCCTGTTTTCTTTTTGGTTAATGACCCTAGAGCAATGGTTTTTTACAGAATAATAAATATTAACTATTTCTATGCCCCTATGTTTTCCTTTTTGGTGATAAATTACTTTTATAAGCACTAAAACCCTCAAAAAATGCTCAAAATTGCTTGTTTAGATCGCTGTTAACAGAGTCCTAGTGTACAAATTTGACAACTATTATCGAAAAAAGAAAAACATAGCGGCGTAGTATATAACCTCCTTATTCATTGTCTAAAATATCTTTTAAATTGGTTCAATATTGGAGGAGGAAACAGGCGAGAGCCAAACCTCGAATTCTAACTTTTTTCTACAGTTGTCCTTATCGCACGAATTTGAGGGCAGGAGGACGGAGAGAGACAGCGATAGTAGAAAGAGACAGCACTCGCATTTCCTCTTAACCTGCAGAAAAACATTATTTTCAATACGCGGAAAAGGCTTTTAATCGACAACGCTGCTGGGCTTGGAATTAGGTTAAATCCCGGTCTGCTCTATAAATAGAATAAAATATACAACATTTTGATCCAGCTGTTTCGCTGGAATATCTGAATTACCAGCATCCGTAAATAGTGCAAAAACGAAATATACCTATTATCAGTTAAGTTTACAAACAAGTTCATCCTGTTTTTAATTAAAAAGAGAATTTTTCGTTTAATTAAACCGTTCTCAGTATCACAAAAAATAAACGGACAACTACTGTTAGCAAGGACTTAAGTAATACTGGCACACTCAGATCAAATAACAGGCTGGCACAAAGTAGCGAGAAAATGCATTTGAAACAGTAAAAGGATTTTTACAATTCTTAGTAAAATGGATTAAATGGGCCTGACGTTTCAAACGAATTATAAAACAAGTAAGTAGGTAGTACAACCGACACTAGTTACAAAACCAAGCTAGCCACTCTTCTGAGATAAGAATTTCTGGTAATATTAATCTGGCAAGGATAATAATGATGATGATAAGGGTTCGGATATTCGGATGCATATTTTTCTGGCAAAAAGTTTAAAGAGTGCGGTGAAAATATTGCGAGAATTTCGTAAAAGAATTGGTGTATTAAACTGAGTTTTCTAAGAATTCTTTTCTGTTAAAAACTCGCGGAAACACGTAATAAAAAAATATCAGCTTTAAAATTTTACTGGTAAGTAGGTAACTGAATTCATATTTCGTTGCTGAATTTTTGAATAGAATGAAATAAAAAATATGAATGACAATTTTGATACTCGAACTCGCAATCCTTACTAGTCAACACTCAAAAGGTAAAATGCATTCGAATATCAGGGCGTCTAAAATGGCCACTAGCAGATCATAATATGCGTTAAAAAGCGTAAAATGGACCTTTCCTAATAGTAACTGCGTCTGTGACCACTCTACGAATTTTAACGCAATTCATATTATTTTCCTATTATGATCTATTTTCCTAGTTTTTAGGTACTTTAGTAGATACATAGTCAAAGAAAGGAAGACCTAAGTGTATTTTTCAACTACTTAGGTGGTTTCAAGTGGTCGCTTGTAGGCAATTTAAGTCTATATTATTCACGAGTATGTCTTCGTAAGTGGCTCTTCAGTCGTTCAACTGATCCGATACTGACACATAGCATTTATTTAAACCCTAGAAATAGGAACTCTTAGTTTAACTTGTAATTGAAAACGCGACAAAAATAGTCACAAGAAAAAAGCTCAAAAGCGACACGGAAGGTCGGAAATAGCAACGAGATTTGTCTGTGCACATTTTGTTAGCCCTTTTAATTACCAAGGTACTCTGAATGACTGTAATATCTATTCATTAAACAAGTTTCTTGTTTTTGCAGGGGTACCTATTATTACGTTGCATTTCCTACTCGTACAATGGTGTTTGTGACAATCACGAGCAGCAATATCTGTACACTTTCCTATATTTGAAAGCAGTTTTCGCGAGTAATTACGCTTGTAAGTTGTAACTTGGAGATTGGAATGTTTTCATCAAAATATGAGTACTATTTATTTATATACACACAAAAACATGACAAGACAGAAGAAGAAGAGAGTTGAAAACAGAAGAGGGTTTTTCCAGTAGACCGGGAGAGGGAAGTTGGATTAGAAATGTAGACAAATTGGATAATTAAGAATCTCGTTTGTTAGGCGAAAGTGAATTCTAAAAACGTACTGCGTGAACAGAGTAAGAATATGATTGAGTTTTAGGGAATGAGTAATTAAGATGTCTACTGAGGTAGAATCTACACAGAGAATCAGAGAGACGGAAAAACGATCGCAAAGGTAGCTGGAATATGCACGGTTACAAAGGATGTTGTAGAGGAGGCAATATCCGATTGTTCCTGCGAAGACGAATACGGAGTTCCTTGCGGAAGTGGGACACATGGTCTACTATGTTCGTGACAACATGAAATTATAATCAGAACAGCAAGAGGAAAACAGTTTTAAACGTTGTGAAGTTTCTGAGTATCACGAATTCGATTCAAAGCAAACATAAAACAGTAATATTTTCTACGAATTTTAGCAAATAAAATACACATCAATTGCATCCATACTTTAGATGAATTTCTACCATGCAATACGTTACGCACAAATATAAAACTAGTTATTAAACAAATAAAAACTTAACCGTAGGCCCGATAAAGGTTTACTGATCAAGTTCGGTGAAAGTGAAGCTAGCGATAGTGAAATCTAAATGATGATTAATTAATGAACACGTTTTTGCGTAGCGACTAGCGACTTGTCGGATATACAAATGTACATCAGGCGAAAGGTATTGAATGCTGCTAAGCGACTTCTTTTTTTGGAGTTTGGGAAATCATTGAATGACTCCACCCGCTCTATGCGGAGCGGAAGAGAGTGTCAGACTTCTACTCGACTAAAAACAACCCATGTTCCTTCTTACCCTTCCCTTTGTGTCCGGGACCGCGGTTTTTCTTTCGGACAACCCGCAGCCCCGACAGGTGCTAAGCGACTTTACTTACAAGACTAACAAACCTCAGTACTTATATAATAAAATTGCAAGCAAGTTAATTAGATACAACCAAGTTCATCCTTCGGCTTCGGCTCAAATAAGCCAAAGTTTTGGGTAAGGGCGAAAGTTTGTATTAATCACTTCTAGCCAGTCTTGAATTAAATTTCTTGAATGTCATTCGTGTAGCTAGTGGCTTAAAAATAACTGCCGCCCGGGTCGATCTTTAGGCTAATCTGCACTTGCCTAGGTTGGACCGTAGATGGGCGCTGCGAATCGTTAGTTATGAACTTTTGAGTATTACATCGTGTGCGTGTCATCTTCAAAGCTTAGGACATGCTGGTATTGCTTACAGATAGAGTTCAAACGCGTAGGACGTCAATGTAAAATTGTACTAAGTCCTATTACTAGTTCCCGAATCCACTTACAAGTTATACCAAATATACGAGCCTACGAGTATTACTGCGAAATATTTGATTTTCGTAACGCAGAAATGTGTTATTGGATTTAATTTCAATATTCAGTGCGCTTTCCAGTATCGAATAAAATTCCGCTCCATGTAAAAACCTGGTATTCAGCTGCATCCGTTTAGACTGGAAGTACTTGGTAAAAGGCTAGGCAGATGATGATCCAATTTTTATTCCGAGTTGATCCGAAGATTGGCCAGCTATGAGCTAATCTTTAAATCGAATTGCTCTTTTGTAACAGTGTCATCCTCATCAGGATACCAATCAAATGCAATATTTCAATTCAATGACATGCCCCAGTCAGTGGGCTGTTCATCGCAGACTCGCAGTTAGAAACTAATTCTAAGTGACACGGATCGCTAACTCGCGAGTACTGCAATGGCGACTGCGACCGTGTTGTCCGCAACTTCCACGAAGCTTTGCCGGCTACATGCAAAGGTAAACTTGCATAGGTAATGACTGCGATGATGCCATCTTTATCGATAAAGGAAATGACTCATACCTTATAATCAGGGAAATGTATTTTGATGTACAACGTCATATATGCACAAGTACTTCGATTCAATTGAAATGTTGATACGATGACAATATTTGTTTGCTATAAAACCCCCAACAAAACGAACCTTGGTTTTCTTTATAAAACAGATGCAATAATAAATTCAATTTTACAATCGTATAGCATTTAGTAGTACGTCCCCAATCCCCCATAGACAGCGTCCCACAGTCCACATGTCGTGTAAGACCACTACAACAACATTACGGACCGATTGGTCCATTTGTGTTAGCCACAAAACAAAAGTTGTTAAATGTCATTATAGTTTATTGGTGTGGGCGATAATTGTGGCATGCATTGTACGACTATTGTATATTGTAGTCTCAGAACAATCCATATTGAATGTACACTCACAAACACTAATATGGTACTTATGCGTAACTTTGAGGAGTTTGAGGATTGAGTTTTCTCCTGTATTGATAGCAATTTTATGATTTTACGAACATGGTACTTTGGAACCCATACATTTTATGGTAGGTCTTATTCGAAACGGTTACCAAGAAACGTGTGTAAACCAATTCATTCAAAATATTTATATGATTGCTTTTTCGGATTATAAATGATAATCGAAAAATATTTGGACGAATATATTTCGAATATTTTTTATGTTCCACGGAATTGAGTTGGTTAACAGGAAAATTATTTTAGTGATTTGCGGACAATGAAAATTGTAATTAAATTGAGTGCGATGCATCTCTGAGTTTTAATAATAATTTATTTCGGAAAGGATTCTAATATTTATAATTGAATGGCTTCAATTACTATTGAACCCATTCAATTATAAATATTATAATCCTTTTTTTAAATAAATGATTTATATCATCGAGAGATAATGTTAAAGAGACTAAATGAATATGTTGACAAATATAATTTACTAAAGCAAGAACAATTTGGGTTCCGGAAAAATAGCACCACTTCATTGGCATGTTTCAATCTAATAAAGATAGTAACTCAGGCTATAAATGACAACATATCAGTCGTAGCCACTTTCCTTGACATGAGTAAAGCCTTTGACTTTGTCGATCATAAACTATTGCTTAGTAAACTGGAAAAATATGGCATAAGGGGCCAATCTAATTATTGGGTAAAATCGTATCTGAGTGACCGACATCAATGTGTCCAGATATCAAAGTTATTGACGGAAACAAAATAGATTTTAAATCGAAATACAAAATGAACGCAGTAGGAGTCCCTCCAGGCAGCGTGATGGGATCGTTTCTATTTCTGCTTTACATAAATGACCTTCCTAACGCGACACACCATGAGACAATCCTATTCGGTGACGATACGACACTAAAAAGTAATTAAATTTAAAATTAAAAAAAAACCCCGACTCAATAAAGATTAAACATTGCTTCGCCACTTTTACTCCCTTTAAATCAAACTATAACCAAGCTTGATATAAAGGGAGTAAGTCAAAAAAACAATTCTCAAGCTTTTTTGTTTTAATCTCATCATCATCATCTTCCTGCCCTTATCCCATGTCATTTGGTGTCAGCGCAACACGTTATTTTCTTCCATTCTGCCCTGTCAGTCGTCACGTTATCATTTATTCCTTTTTCCTTCATATCACTCCTACTTAATCTCGTTAGTTTATATTCCTTATTCCCCTTCAGTATAGTGTACATTATTCTACAAGTTCCTTTAATTTTTTGGCTACCCATATTGAGGGAGTTCTAAAAGCAAACATATTTCGTCATTTTGTGGTGGCGGCCATCTTGGATTTGAAATTTGTTAAAGCATAAAGACTATAGTATTCTACTAATCAAGCCCTTTCATTTGATCAATACCCATATTGATGGAGTTGTGAAAAAACATGTAATCCGCCATTTTGTGGGAGCGGCCATCTTGGATTTAAAATTTGTCATAGTGTATAATGGTGCCGATTCTCTTGTACACCGAACTAACCTAAACTAAAACTAAAATTTCTTATTTTTAGTTAGTTGGTTTTGGTAAGTTATTCTGAAAACAAGATTCTCTAAATTTAAATATAGTTTTGACACACCTAAAATCGAGTTTGACATTCGTTAAGTTGAGTAGAGCATAGACCAAGATTGCAGTAGACCATAGACAAAAGCTGAATGAAAGTGAACGAAATGATCTGAATTGCAAAAAAAAACCTGAGGTAAATCAAATATTTATTTAAAATTGTATACCAGTAATCATTAATGAAGTACAGTCTGTCTGTATAGTCAAGAAATTAATGTTTGAGGAACTAAGATTATTTATATTATTATACCATGGATTATTCAAAAGTAGGGTAACACTAAATCATAGTACAGACGCCAGCATGTCAAGCTACCCGAAACTGTCAAATTTTCCCAACGAACCTTGAACCTAATGCCCTAGAAATAAAGTCGAAAATCTATCAAAGAAATCTGACAGATTGTAGTAGCTTGATGTGCTGGCGTCTGTACATCAAATGTCATCGGCTGTCTGTCATCAACTTGTTAGTATTCTATCTTGTTATCTTTTGCATTTTTAAATGTTTTTCAAATCTACGTCGACAAAACTTCGAAGAAACGTGTTAAATATGAGGAAAACAAATAGGAGTGGAGCTCGGGAAATTATTTCAAAGTATATCAGCGATGTTTGTTAGAACACCAAGCTGGACAAATTTTATCAAATTTGGATATTTATACTCGAACAGCAGCTATGACAGGTATGTAATCGTGTTATTGTTTGTTTTTTATCTACCAGAAGTCACAAATTTACTAAAATACGATTTTATGACTAAAATAAGCATTGTTTACATTGCGCATTTATAGGTTAGATTGCAAATGTAATTAGCTAACTTTTGATACTTTTGGGTAATCAAATTTACCGGTGATTTTAAATATGAATAAGTTTTAACATGTTTGAAATAAAAATAGTGCTATCTATTTTCCATTTGTTATTACATCTTTTTTTTAATCTTTCTTTCAGGAAAATCTGAGAGTACAGTGAGGCGTATTGTAGATGAAGGCAAACACAGATCAGGCCGTCCTAAGAAAGAAATGGATGACTTCAACATAAATAAGTGCAATTCGACAAAAAATTCAATTCTTTTACTCGGTACCACACTAAAACATCTGGATTTTAAATGTAGCCTAGAAGTCCTGCGTAAAATTTTGAAATCGATTGGATTTTCTTATAAGAAGTGTCAAAATAACAGAAAGGCTGTATCGAACAACATATTGCAGCAAAACGGGCAAGAGAAAATGGGCATACAGTGGTACAAAAGTTAAAACATAACATTAATAAAAAATATGTACGAACATTTTTCTTTTATTTACTCATTTTTATTTCAATGAAGGTCGGAAGGAAAACATCGTGAGGAAATCTGGACTATAATTATTATAATATACCTACCTAATAAGTCTGAAATCGCCAACCCGTCTTGAGCATGCGTGGTGATCAGTGCTCGTGCCTTCTCTGTAGAGAAGAGGCAAATATTTGGCATATTTTGTTGATTATTGTATTTTGTTAATTATTTTTTTATACAAAACATGAACTGAATATGCGGTTTCAATTTGTGATAGAAACCTAATCACCACTCTTATTTGTTTAGGTTAAGGATAGGTTAATTAATAAATAAGGTGATAAGAAAATTAAAATTTTAATAATAAAGAAATAAAATGTTTAATTTAATCAAAATTATTGACAAGTAATTGCCGAATTTCCCTTGCTTCAGCAAGGAAGTCTGCGCCAGGATCCTCTACAATAGCATCCTGCTCCTCCACAATAGCATTCTGCTTGTTATCCTCGTTGCCATCGATATCTTCTTCGTCTGCAAAGATACACTTATTTAGATTTCAGAAGAATTAAGTTGTCTTGTAAGTTGTTGTCAAGTAAGTTGTCTTGCCCAACAGCTGTTTGATAACTGCCTTGAGCAAACAGATTTAGTGCAGCTAGAATCTGCAAATGAGTTCTATTATCATACAGGTAGGTAGGTAGAAATTTTTCATTCTAAAAATGCATGTTGCGCCACTGCTTGTTGCATACACTTTTCGGTCAGTGGGTCGTTCAAATGTTTGTAAAGAAATTTTAGTGGAGGGGCGTGCGGTTTTTGACTGAAAGATCTCAATTATGTAATGACTAGGTTTAGATCACCCATAAATATAATAAAAGTGAGATACCACTCTACTCACTCACTAAACTATAAATTCTTAAAAACTTGTTTATGCAAGTGAATTACTGCACAAAACTGTTCTAACCTTTCGGTGTTTGGGGATAAATCCTTCATCTAACCGAGGATTCCTTAGCATATCCACCAAATAAAGTGCTTCCGCTCTAGGGAGTCTAAAGAGTTTTTTAAATTTCTCCTCTGCCATTTGGAATGGGTTGGATTGGTCTCGCAATCTTTCCAAATGAATTCTTTCTTGAAAGTGTCTATTAGATAATACTCAGAGCCTGGAAGTGGCTATGATTATGAGAAGTGCATTTATCCACTTCTTTTCCAACTAATAATGTAGCAAGTACATTAGATGTTCAGTACAAATCCTTTGTAAGTTTTCACGAATGCATTTTGTATTGTATCTTAATAAAATAACACTAAACTTACCTTTCTGCCGCATCGCCAACAGCTGCAATCACCTAAGCTTCCATAATTAACTCAAAGTCATCCAAACTTTCGAAAAATAATAGAGAAATATGCTTTGTAAATTTTAGTTTATGTCAACTAATTTTATTCCACACCTTTTTATTCGCGATTAAAAATGGTCTGATTTAGTTTGACAATCATAATTTTAGGTGAAAAACGTCAATTTCAGAATAGCAAAATTGGCATTTTCACTAAATTGAATAACTTAGTGCTGTCAGACTATAATCTATTTAAGTTATGTCACTTTAGTCAATTTCAGAATGGAAAACTTCGTTTGACAGGATTAAACTAAATTTTAATGATTTTTAGTCTAGTTTAGAGAAATTTGTGACAAGAGAATCGGCACCATTATTCTACTAATCAAGCCCTTTCATTTGATACCCATATTGATAGGAGTTGTGAACAAATATGTCATCCACTATTTAGTGGCGGCGGCCATCTTGGACCGACCGATCACGCCTGTACTCACTACAAAGGTTATAAAAACTATTTGGTGAAGATCTGATGAAGAACTCCGGAGATAGGCAACGGGACTCCTCAATAAATGATAGCAAACGGACTGGGATTGCTGAAATCTCATGTCTGTCTATTGTTTACACCAGTTCATAACATAACATCACGCCGGTACGTTATGAAGGGGTAAGCACATGTGAACTACTAAAAAGTGAAAAATAAAAACTTTTTTATCAAAAATAAAATTCCGACTTCGACAAAAATAAAACACAAAAAAGTGAAAAATAAACTTAAGAAGAAAAATCAGCTTCTGAAGTCGGTGGCAAAAACATGAAATCAAACAAACAAAAGTCTCCGACTTCAGAAGCTGATTTTTCTTCTTAAGTTTATTTTTCACTTTTTTGTGTTTTATTTTTGTCGTAGTCGGTTTTATTTTTTGTAAAAAAGTTTTTTAGCCACAGGTTGTGGCGTACGGTTTCACTCATACACAGCACAGCCTCGCGAATAAAAATTAAACTTTTTACAATTGTTTTTCCGGCTTCTCTGTTCACAGAGTTTCTTGCTTGAAACATTTACTTAAACTTTTGAGCGCCACAGTCACGTATAGACGACAAGCCGAACAAGCAAAAAAGTATATACCTACCTTAAGTATGTCGAAGGTACTTTTTGGCTTGTCGTCTGTGGCGGTCAAAAGGTTAATGGCGTTGGATTTTAATGACGTAACGTCAATGTTTCTATGCAACACTGGTAAATTTAACAACTTGTTGTACCTACCGTACACGTAATGCGTAATATGCAACTTGTATGCAATGCGCATTGTTCATTTGACACTTGAAAGAAGGTCTGTAAAATATGAGACGTTGAAACGTTGAAAAGATATAGTATAGCGTGATGAATAATGTCTAACATGAGAGTGGCAACGCTTCCGACCTAGGGGACCTAGTAAGACACTGACCTCATTGGTGATGTTCTGTTGTATGAATCTGGACGAGGCAAAAAGAGGGTGTAAAGATCGTAGCAGGTGGTGTTCTGTGGTGTCTACCTACCCCCATGGGAAAAGACGTGACTTTATGAATGTAATGTCTAATAATGAATCTCATCTGAACCGTGACTGATGGGACTGACATTAAAATGGCATGTGTAATGCCGTCGCTTGCCATTACCAGTTCTAAAAATGTCTGTGTATGGACGTGTATGACGCCGGACATACGCCATTTATATAACATAACATCACGCCTGTAATCTCTGAAGGAGTAACAGTACACACACATTTCCCCTGTTATATAATACTAGCGGACGTCCCGCGGTTTCACCCGCGTAGTACCCGTTCCCGTGGAAATACAGGGATAAAAAGTAGCCTATGACACTCAGCAATAACGTGGCTTTCTATTGGTGAAAGAATTTTTATAATCGGTTCAGTAGATCCCGAGATTACCCCTTACAATTTAACAAATATACAAACACAAACTTTACCTCTTTATAATATTATATAGAATATAGATATAGAAGTATAGATTTATGTCCCATGTATTATGGGGAGAGCCTATTATATAGCCATACTCAGACTCACAAATCCAGACTCCGTAACTGCTACTGAATAAATCCTAAGGCCGCGCTCAGTTTGGACGCGTTTTCGTACGAATTTTACTCGTGCGTACACGTACGAACGATCCTAACTTTCCAAGTACTATGGGAGCGCACATACTGGATGTCCAAAGTGAGCGCGGCCTTATGGAAAATGCCAAAAACACGTTGCACGACCCAGGTATCGAACGCTGGACCTCATGTTCAGCAGTCGTGCTTCGGATAGTGTGCGCAGGAGCTCCACGAGCTGATTCCACCATCTCCCTTCTTACATCGGGAGACTAGACGTACTGCAGGTTATCACCGATACCTAGTCGACGTTCCACATCCACACATTCGAACGAAGCGCTTTGCCAAGTCCTTTATTATGCGCACAGCCAAGGAGTGGAATTCCCTGCCTGCGTCGGTTTTTCCGAGTTCTTATAACCCTAATCTATTTAAGTCGCGAGTAAACAGGCTTCTTCTGGGTAAGCTCGTTCCATCGTCGACATCATCTCTGCCCTTAGGGCCAGATTGAGGTCAAGAGCAAACCCATTTATAATAAAAAAAAAACTTATAATAGCACGTATTTAGCCCACATGATCAGTATGGGTGAATTTATATGATGCTAAATTACAGCAATGGGTAAACAATGGGCAAACTAAATAATGCTAATATATTGCAATCGGTTACAGTTATTCAGCTAACAGCTGTTTAATTTGTGCCCAAATCAGAGTTATATCAGCTGGGACAGCGCCTCTAAAGTTTTTTTTTCAGCAGGCTTGTACAGCTTAGGAATCTAATGTGGACAGTGATATAGCTATTATACAGCATTTTTGTGTTACTTGGGCCCGACACGCAGCGCAGCAGTCCAATCGCTCAGCCACTGCAGCAACCGTGCCGTCGAAATGATTAGATGAAATAGAAATTATAACAAAAGCTGGCTTGGTATTATGAAGTGAGCTGAACTGTGTACACACGGCTACACATCAAGCTATACATTTCCAGTATAAGCTGGTCCCGCATTGTATAGGATTTCCGTACAGTGCGAGATCAGCGTAAACTGGAAATGTATAGCTTGATGTGTAGCCGTGTGTACCCTGCTTTCAACAAATGCATAATTAGGTCAAATGAAGATTTGTGTTATAGATTCTCACTAATGGATTTATATCTCATATCTCGATACCACTGCAGTCGCAGCGAATAATATGTACAATGGTACAATGAGTTAATAGTCATTTCCATTGCTACAGAAATCCCTGAAGGGGCTGGCACTATTAGGCACTATTGCCCAGTTATGTTTTAGTCCCAAAATTATAATAGTGGTTGAGCCTATATTGCTATCACGTGCACAAATCCGGACTCCGTGGCTGCTACTGAGATATCTCTAAAGCATTTAAGTTTGCCGGTAATCAAACCCAGGACGTCAGGTTCAGCAGTCTCGTTTGGTACGAGGCTAACGTGAGAGTCAAAATGGCGGGTGTACCATAGCGATTCAATTTTACTACTTACCATAAAAATCTACCTAAAATGTACTATTCTGTACCTAGCTCTGAAAAATCTGTACCTGTAAAATTAAGATACACCCGCCATATTGACGGCGGGTGTTCTGTAATATTTTATTTTTTAGTTTTTTTTTCAGTGTTATTATATGTATTTTATGAGTAATTGTGTAAGTGGTTAAGTCCCACTGCAGGGCAAAGGCGTCCCTACCCTCTAAGCCTTTGCCCTGCAGTGGGACTGTGGGACACAAATGGCCAACAATAATGAAATGATAATTAATTTTGTTGCAGTACTGGCTCTGCGTGGTAGTTCTGCTGTGCTCAGGAATATTCTTCGCCGTGATCAACCTGTATTGGAAGAAAGGTAAGGCCGCTATCTTATCTCGACAGATAACATTGTGATAGTACTGACACTATTTATTATACTGCATGTTACTTGTGTAAGGAGGAAATACTTGTAATTTGCTGGTCATACAGTTATCGTTCGTGACGTAGAATATGATTAGTGGTCGTTGGAGAGTTTATTTGTACAGAGGTTCTGTTTGGGTGGTTTTTCCAATTGACCTCTATAATGATTTAATGAGTCACTGGATTACTGTGTTACGATATGCACAAATTCCTATTTAGAAAGGAAATATAGTCAGGCTTTGTTAGGGCCCGTCGATTTATAATACAAGTTGCAGTTTATAATCTTCGTCGAAGCTCGAGAGATTGTCATAAAATACATGAATAATTATAATCAATTATTGCAATACTAAGGTAATGGTATCATCATATCAGCCCGGAATCACCCACTGCTGAGTATAGGCCTCCCCTTTTTTCTGCCACACTTCCCGGTTCTGTGCGTACCTCATCCACGTGTTTCCGGCGACTTTGACGATATCGTCAACCCAACGAGCTTTAGGACGACCCTGGTTTCTTTGGCCTATCCTTGGCCACCACTCGGTCAAAGCCTTGCTCCATCGGCCGTCTCCTCGTCTAGCAAGATGCCCTGCCCACGTCCACTTGAGGCGCACCGCACGGTCCCCGACATCGTAGACTTTTGTCCGATGGCGGATTTCGGTGTTACGCACTCGATCTAAGAGGGTTATGCCGAGCATGGCTCGCTCCATGGCCCTTTGTGCCACTCGTACTCGATGGACAGTCTCCTTTGTGAGAGTCCATGTCTCGGCACCGTAGGTCATTGTTGGCAGGACACACTGGTTGAACAGGCGGGTTTTAAGGCACTGAGGGATCTTTTTGGACCGAAAAACATATTCCAACTTGCCAAATGCCGCCCATCCGAGTTGTACTCTCCTAGAGATCTCTTTGCTGGAATGCTCCTTGGCGAAAGACAGAACATGGTAATAGACGCAGTTTTTATTTGTTGTTATGGTATAGACGTATAGACGCAGTTTTTATTTGTTGTTAGGTTTCAGAATATCGAAGAAATTATCGAGTATACGTTTTTGTTTGACTGGGTGTGTTTATCGGTTATAGCATGAGAAACAGACAGGACAAGTTTTAACACGAGTCGTTCACACTTGACGATTTCCATTTATAGAAGAAAAAAACTTATCCGTTTTATTATTGATTCCTATATTATAGGTACCTTCTTGAATTTGACGAGAATGCATTAACGAGAATCAATTATTACTAGCTGACCTAGACAGACGTCGTCCTGCCCGGACAGCAGCGCCACCTATACCGGGTCCAATTGTTAATCTAAACCATACTCGAATTAACTGGAACACAAAAAAAAATCATCCAAATCGGTCCAGCCGTTTAGGAGGAGTTCAGTGACAAACACACGTACAGAAGAATTAGATATTAAATATATAAATTATAATGGATTATGGATGTTAATATCAAATACAAATACTTAGTTGCTCTTATTATAGCTTCGAACACGACGATCCTTTGCAGTTTCTAGTGTACAGACGGCTACACATCAAGCTATACATTTCCAGTTTACGCTGATCTCGCATTGTACGGAAATCCTATACAATGCGAGACCAGCTTATACTGGAAATGTATAGCTTGATGTGTAGCCGTCTGTACCTACCTACATAGTTTTGATCAGACCGCAACTCAGTTTGTGCAAGTTGGAAACTTTAGAATTTAAACTAATATAATTACTGGAGTGACCATCCCCATCCAAGTATCTTAGGATTCAGTCAATATTGAAATTAATTAATGTTTCAAACAAATTATTTTCAACTTTTCGGTACCTAGTTTGAAAGTAAACAAATGTTTTTCATAGTGTTAATCTTTCGTCAAGAACGACTGTAGAATCAGAGATGGTAACATTTTGAATTTTTTACAGTAGGTAATTGATAGGCAGACAATGCTATGCCTAACCCATTTGTTTGTTTTACATAAAAAGGAAGAGAAAACAAAGCAGGTACTTATTGTTTTTTTTTTAATTTTTGAATCATTGGCGTTTTTTTTAAGTATATTTTTTGACTTCATTTTGGGACACCTCATTTTTATTAGTTCATTGTATGAAGAAACATGTTACAAAAGCTAGACAAAAACTCCTACCAGGTTATAGTGCGGAGACATTTTGTAGTGCGGGAAGGAGTCCACCCTCGTCCAGCATGATGCTAAAACCCCGCATTAATACATGAGCATGAGGGTTGGCGCCCTCATACCCCCCTTGCACTAAGTCTTCCGATCGGGGTTCGGAGAGACATCCCCTAGCAGGATAGGTCAACCCCTGCTGAGGCCTGGACGAAAATATCTTTCACTGGAAGAAATAGAAGCTTGTAATTACAATCTTAGTATTACAAATGTCAGTCAAATCCCGGAATGTCCGGGATTATATTTCTCCGAAAGTCCGCCAGATTTTCAGTTGTTTTTTTTGCGTTTGTAGTCTATATATGTGGCTACAGTTTGAGATCAAAAAAACTTGCAAACATTTAATACATAAGTCAGAAAAAAAAAAGATTTTGATATATTCGCCATTATCTTAAAATTTTAAAGCCCTAGCCTACTCCTGATTGGTTCATAATCTAGTCTTAGGGTGAAGCTTTCAGGCTGCAAAGGAACGTAAAGCATTATATGCGTAGTTTATAAGAAAAAATATGAAATCGCTAAACTTGACATTCCGGGATTCCGGAATAAAATTGCATTTTTGCAAAAACTTTAATAGCTAGGGTGGTAGGAGTTTTTGTCTAGCATTTGTAACATGTTTCTTCATACAATAAGCTAATAAAAATGAGGTGGCCCAAAATGAGATAAAAAAATACACTGTGCGGCCCAGCAAGCGGTGATCGCTTCAGAAGCTTAGAAGAATTCAGAAGTTTGGTTTAGAAACCTAATTTTGCCAAACTCGATCATTATCCGAGTCTCTTGACGGCACGGTTGTCGCAGTGGCTGAGCGATTGGACTGCTGCGCTGCATGTCGCGGGTTTGATCCCCGCACGTAACAAATATTTGTATGACCTAGGTACAGATAATTGTTTCTGGTCTGCGGGTTGGTTGTGTATGTGAGTTTAAATGTTTGTGAACGCACCGACGATACATGAGAAATTCCTAATGTGGCGAAACAAAAAAAAAATGTGGTGTTTTTACCCTTGCAAAAAGTGCTCGTCCTGAAACCACATCGGTAGATTGACTACAATATTTGCTTGCAACTGTCCGTTAGGGCCACGACTTATTGATCGACGGTTTTTCCAAAATGAGCAAAAAGTATGGTAGCGCGTTCGCTGATGCGAAAGGATGAGTATGGGGGCGTCCAATACTTAATGCTCGCATTACCCGTCTGGAGGTGGGTAATGTGTTCATCGTCTGCAGGTGGGTAATGTGTTCATCAGCCTGTATGGGGTGGAAGGGACGCCGAAGCTAAAACGGTTTCCATGTATTCTGTTCAACATTCAAAACCCTAAACATTTTCGTCGGTTATTGGAAAAACAACAGCTGTTTTTACAAAACTGCATTAAGTGGTATATGTATTGAAGTTTTGTGGCAAACAGCATATTTTTGGCATTCAAAAGTTATGGAACTGCTGATTATTTTTGCTACTATTTATAGGCCATTCCCTCTCATAGATCCGCCTGTGTCCCAGCAGTGAGAACATTTATAGGCTGATGATTATGATGAAAAATTAAGAAAAATATCGATGTAGGTACTTAGACTAAATAGGTGGTAACCGTTTTAGAGTCGGTGTTCCTTACACCTTGTACTATGTATGTTTGTTCCTCTTTAGATTCCAAACGCTTGTGCCGATTTTAATTATTTTTATCTTGTGAGGGTCTCTAAAGACGTGACAGTTTACAAAATTTAAAAAGGCGACAAGGAGATGCCAAGTTGTAAAAATAAAGGCAACGAGCTATGTTAAGTGGGGTACCATTGAATAGGTATTTGAAAATCATATTTAAGTTTCGCATATTATCATTTTTTATACTGAATGCCGATGCTGAATTATGGAGTACCTCTCCATAATTACCGATTGCAATAATTACAAACAGCGTGGACTACGTGCCATAATGTGCAATATTTAACAACATCTATCGTCGTTGATTGAAAAGAGAGCTAATGAAAACGGCGACTAGTCAAACGGCGACGAGCTAAAATTAAAAGCTATAACCATGAGTTAAGGGCTATTTCGTAATAGTATGACTCTAAAATGCTATGTCCGAAAAAAAAAACATAAGACATTATTCAACACAATGGAAGAAAATCATTTTCAAAAGTTCCTTCGTGTATACATATTGGCGCGTGACGTTACATACTACGAGTAGCTGTCCAGTGTCCACTGTCAAGGGACTGTCTCGAACTGTATATTATATACCAATCATTACGACTGACCGGGAACACAAGTGACGCGTATTGAGGCAAGTCGCACTCGCATCGCTCGAGTCGACCCGGCCTCCAGCGATGCATTTGTGATTATGTATGATTAGCTCTAATTGCAGCTCTTACGCCCGAATACTCGAACGTCACTCAATTTTAAGTTGCACTTAAATCTCGTGCTGTCTTTGTTACTTTAACGCAGAGTGACAGAGATAGCACGAGTTTTGAGGGCTACTTATAATTGAGTGACGTTCGAGTATTCGGGCGTTAGTTACCTATATTATTTACTATGGCTATTTGACTACTGTTAAAAATTCACGAAAATGTTATGCTATTTCAAAGAACCAATAGAAATAACACGAAGTAAAAGTAATAAAATCGATCAAAAAATTGCTTGGTTTTAACTGATTTTAAATTACGTGTTAGACAAAGACAGCGCTACAGAAACGTGACGTCATATTTCATAAACTCCACCAAAAACTTCTAAAGCATGTAGCTACTCCAATTTTTGATCGATTTTATAACTTTTTTCACACATCGTGTTATTTTTGTTAGTTCTTTGGAATAACATAACATTTTCGTGAATTTTTAACAGTAGTCAAATAGCCAATAAATTACTTATAACTCATGGTTTCAGTACTGACTATCTTCGGCACGAGCGTGTACGGGGGCGCTGTGATCGCGACGTCTCTCGACTACTTCTTCGAGCGAATGATGATGCTTAAATGGGTCAGTAACATTTTATTTTATTTGTTTTCATGTTATGGTTTCATTCTAGGGAACGTCCTTCAAGACGCCAATAAATAATCTATCTGTCAAACGTCATTATCGTTATACAAATCAAAGTGTTTTATTTCTCATAGGCCTACTTACATTGATCGAGGAAAGGTGGTTTGGTCGTTTTCTATGGAGTAAAACCGGCAAGAAACTCCATATTACTCTTTTATTATAATAAACATTTCAACAAAACGACGTGCACTTCATAAGATAGACCATCCCCATGCGTCGCCACATTAACAGATCTTGCACATTTCTGCTTAGATCTCGCAGGAAAATTCCGAGCACACTCCATTGAGTTTATACTTCGTTCGCAAAAATAATGATAGTGCAGCTAATAATGCATGATATAATAGTAGTTTATAGCATCCACGGACAAAGCAACGTAGTAAGTTGACAGTGAAACATTATTTTTATTCGTTCGGAGATTACGCTCAAACAACAAAAAACAAACGTTTACCACTTTATAATATTAGTACATATAGATTAATTTTTCAGGTTTACAACCATTGCTATTTAACACAATAAAATGAAATACAATACGAATACAATTGACTCGGAATACAGTGAAACACAATATAATATATGTTTAGTTGAAAGGTATGTCAGGCAAAGCAGTAATTTCAACAAGCTATCGCCGCTTCAGGCTTCTGTTAATTCTGTGCTTGATCGCTCTATTTCCCGTCACTTCGCATTTGGGTCAGGTCAGCACTGTTTATAATGACCGTAGTGAGATCAAAACAAAATAGCTCGATAGATTTTTATGTACCCACAACCTATTTTTCTACAAGCTGCATATTCTTTTATAGCCGAAATTATTATATTCCATGTTACGTTTAGGTCATCGCGTTGAAAGAACGACTTTCCTGTCTAAAACCAAACTATTAAGCTTTGAATATCGCAGCAAAATTGCCAGCCTATCGTATTATTTAACGGCTCTATTTCGGAGACTACTGCGGATGGAAACCGCGTTCATCGGTAAGTGTAAGGCGGGAGGCCCTCAAGCTTGGTGAAATGACGATCTTCTCGGGGTAGCTAAATGGTAACAACGGAATGGCAGTTGCCGAGAATCGAGTTAAGTGAACTGTAGTAGGCTGATGAATCGAATACCCCATTCACATTCTATCATCGGTCGAGCCCTTCTGAAATCAGTTGGGCTATAGAGCATAAATTAAAGATGAAATAGTGTGTAAGGAAGGACATAACTGGGGTTACGGGTTGTTCACACGAGATACCGCGGCCTCGACATAAATGGCAAAGAAGGAACATGAGTTTTCGACTAAGTAAGGATTCCGAGGTTCTGCATGTAACAGTAAATGACGGAGCTATATAACAATGTTGTAGCTGTGGGAGCGCGCGAAACTGGAGCCGGCCGTGGCCCCGCCTTGCCGTCTGTCGTGGCTGACGCTGGCTGCCTGGCCCGCCGCCGCCATCGTGGGCCTCACCGCGCAGTGCGCTCTCACCGCCACCGGCATCTACCACGAGCAGAGTGAGTAACACCCTGATATTTCCAACACAAACTACTAACACTATGATACTTAGTACAATTTTTTTTTAAAGTTTAGCTATAAAAAACTTTTTTGCTAAAAAACCGACTTCACAACACAAAAAAAAAACAAAAAATAGAAGCAGAAACTTCAGAACAAAATTAAGCTGCTGAAGTCGTTTGATTTCGTTTTTTTTTGCCGTCGACTTCAGAAGCTGATTTTTCTTCTTGGCCAGACTGGCAGCGCGAAGCTTATTTCTCACTTTTTTGTGTTGTTGGAGTGGATTTGACGGAGATATCGGTGAACGAAAAATACATACATACAGAACGCCCTCCTTTTTGGAAGTCGGTTAAAATAGATAACATCGTTGGTGTAGTGGTCGCAAGCACGACTGCTGAGATGAGGTCTTGGGTCCGATACACGAGGCGACAAAGTGATAGTGGGTTTATCCATCAGGCACATCTCAGAAGCAGCCACGGAGTCTGGATTTGTGTCCGGTTGATGGCAGTAGTTGTTTCCAGTATGGCTAGGACATTGCAGGCTTGAATCACCTGATTGTCTGATAAAACTAAATGTGGCACTCGGAGACTGCCGCGGTAAAGCTATTACATAGCATTTTTATCAATAGCAAATAATTAATTATTTAATTTGACAACCTCGGTTGACAACCTTGTTATTTTCCGTAACCATAGCAACCTGGTTGAATACTGAATCTTGAATATTTTCGTTAGGGAATTTCTGGATTCGCTCTCCACGCTCAAGGCCCGCGATAGAACCTATGCAATAGCTTAAAAAGATGGTTCCGTGCTTCGGAAGGCACGTATAAGCCGGTGGTCCCGGCCGCCAAATGGCGGTCGTCAAACCATGTCAGAGGCCCTTGCGGCGGTTTAGAAACTCTGACACTAGGGTGTGTGGGGTCGTTAGACCTTATACTGCCCACACGATAAGAAGAAGAAGAAGACCGTTCATCCATCGTTTATTATTTCACAATCTTGTCATAGTTCTGACTGGACACTTTTGTTACAGGTATAAGCGCGCAGAAACGTCACATGAAAGCCCAGCAGACTCGTCCGATCACCCGCGAGCAACGCACGGAGATGAGGCAGCGCAAATACCGATACCTCTATCAAGTACGCACCGCTCATGGTGATGTGATCTCGCAGGTATGTTCGCGCGTATGGAACACACACAACACACATTTGACATCATCATCTGCCTAGTCTTTTCCCAAGTAGGTATATTGGGGTCGGCTTCCAGTCTAACCGGATGCAGCTGAATACCAGTATTTTACATGAAGCGACTGCCTATCTGACCCCCACAACCCAGTTAATACTAGGTAATACGATACCCTTTGGTAAGACTGGGTGTCAGAATTTCAGGTCACTGACTATCTGTAACGACTACCAAAGATCTATATATGGCAGCCGGGACCAACAGCTTAACGTGCTTTCCGTGGCACGGAGGAAAGCCGGTATGTCCGGCGGTCACCCATCCACAGACCGACCTAGGCAAGGACAGCTTTACCTAAAGATCGACCCGAGTGGCAGTTCTTATTAAACCACGAGCTCCTCCACACACACATTTGACATCAAGACAATTGCAATACCTCTTAATTAGTTCAGACCATTAAACTGGACAACGTTTCTTAAATAACAGGAAAAAAACTGAAAACAAACTAGCATATGAAGGGTGGGGAAGCCCTCTTCAATTTGTATTATTGGTTATAGCGGCAACAGAAATACACATATTGTGATAAGTTTGTTTTTCATAGTGTTTGTATGAATGACAAAATTATATTTTCGGTTTTTAATCTCCCATGTCTCAAAAACTACTAACTATATCTCGTTCAAACCAATTGAAATTGAAAGTTTTCATTGCGATCTACAGCATATATTTTCTTCAGATTTAAGTATAACTCTGTTAGTTTAAAAAAAAAGAGGACACACATTTTACCACTTTTTAAGTGTCTATCTTTCAAACGATTGACTTTGAGAAAATATGGTTTTAGAAACCTGAATGTCATTTTTAAAGACCTATCTATAGATACCCCATACTTATAGGTTTACAGAATGCATTTACCTACCAAGTTTCAACTATGTAGTCTTACTAGTTTCCGAATAAAGTGGTTGTGACATACGGACAGACAGACAGACAACCAGACAGACAGACATGACGATTTTAAAAGGGTGCCGTTTTTTGCCATTCGGCTACAGAACCCTAAAAAGTCATTTATGTTCTTCGCAAAAAAAAAATACCTATCGCAACATCGGCCTATTAAGACGATGACAATAGCTATTGACTTCTGGTGTTTCAGTATTTTTGGACACGCCCACAATTTTTCCGATACCCTAGCGCCATACTACCAAGTAAGAAACAAATAGTCCAGGATCCGCGGTCCATTTTTGCACTTGATTACTATCAAGCTAATTTTGATGAGACGGCGAGACGCCCAACAATTTCCTGCACGAAACTCTCGAATTCTCGATTGTGGTAAGTAATAGGGGTAGCAGGGATAAAATATGTTGGTTTGATGATTCTCAAAAGTGTTAAGTACAAACACTTTTGAGAATCATCAGCTGGGTTTTTTTTGTTAAATCTGATGATAATTATCTAAATTATTTGAAAAAATATTTGTCCTACAAAATGTATGGTTTGACCAAAGAGTCCCCTTCCTTCCTTCCAATATGTATCGATAACGAAGTCATTAAAAATGATTACTTACTAACTGGGTTTTGAGGATTGAATATTTTCTATTAAACCCACTCTTTACAAGTTGCCTACAAGATTCTAAAAATTATATTAAGTGTTTGGCACTTACTCCACGCACCATCAATACTCCTGTACATCATAAACAACAGGCTAATACACTTTCTGGAGCCACAAATTCCAGAAGAGCAAGCAGGTTTTGTTAAAGGCAAAGACACGCGGGAACAAATCCTGAACGTTCGCCAAATTATAGAGAAAAGTCGGGAATTTAACAGCCCTGTATTGATATGTTTCATAGATTATACCAAAGCATTTGATTGCGTGGAGTAGGGCAAGCTGTGGGGGGTTCTTAAAGACATGGGAACGCCTCAACATCTTATTGACATAGTCCGATGCCTCTACCTACACATCAACAACCGCTCTTTCTTCAAAATAGACACCGACTGTTCAAATGCGTTAGGCAGGGATGCATCCTCTCACCTCTGCTCTTCAATATGTACGAAGAGTAATATCATTCAAGACTCTTTAGGGCTGGGACAAGGGGTTTACTGTTGGTGGAAAGTGGATTTCCAATCTGAGGTACACTGATGACACCGTTCTCCTTGCTACAACATTTGGCAACATGAAAGAGATACGGCACAGATTGGAAGTGGAAAGTGGCAAAGTAGGGTTTGCAATAAATAGGCAGAAAACCAAGCTTATGGTGGTAGATCGTGCGGGAAACCTATCGGGCGCCTATAACATCTAAGGCATCTATACTGTGGACAGCTTCGATTAACTGGGCTCCAATATAAGTAATGAAGGTAGCTGCGTCACAGAAATAAAACGGCGGATAGCCATGGCTAAAGATGCTATATTACGCCCCCGGAACATCTGGGAAAAACGTGGTATAAGTTTTAAAACGAAGGCCCGTTTGGTCAGAGCACTAGTTTTCCTGATTTTCCTCCATAGAGTTAATAATAATAATAATAATATTTATTTATTTTCAGGCTACTTTGGCCCATAGATAAATACCTTACAGACTAACATACATACGATATAATTGACAGCTTGTGTTAGTAAACAAAACCTTAAAACTATATTAGTATCACTACAGTTGCACTACGTCACTGTGCGATCATGTGGCACTTGCCCGCGGAAGCGTCGAAACACCACCCCCTGCGGCCAAAAGTCCTCTTCCAAGACGAGGTGCAGGTAGCATGTCGGTACTCGCACCACAAACGCCTTAAAGTTGACGTTGCGGCGCGACTCGAGCAGCTGCACTCTCGCCACGTACTTGATCTTCTGGCGCACGTACTCCACGATGTCCTCCGTCGTAGTGGTGTAATGTAGACGGGAGAGGTACAAAGGAGTGTTCGGCTTTGCGGCACGAATATGCACATTGGGCTCCGATGGAGCCGTGCCGCAGCGGTTCTTGATGGTTCGCTGACGGCGCTTCCTCCTCAACACCGTCACGAAACCATCATCAGCCTGGATCGGTTCCTTTTCAGGCACAGGCTTCTCGGAAGGAGCATTTTTCCCCACAAGTTAAGACATGGACATTCCAAACAAGAGTAAGACAGAGGATAGACGCATTCGAAATGTGGTGTTTTAGGCGGATTCTCCGAATTCCATGGACGGCCAAACGCACAAATGTGTCTATCCTTTACCAACTCGATATCAAGACTCGATGGTCAACAGTTTGCCTACAGCGTATTTTGTCTTATTTCGCCCACATAATGCAAAGAGGAGATAGCAGCCTTGAAAAGCTGGTCATTGTTGGCAATACCGAAGGCAAGCGACCGCGAGGCCGGTCGCCATTTTACAAATTTGGAAGTGTCTGTCTTCCAAACGATTGGCTTTGAGAAAAAATTGTTTGTGGAACCTCAATGTCATTTTTAAAGACCTGTCTAATGTCTATAGACACCCCACACGTAGGTATAGGTTTGATGAAAAAAAAAAAAAATAGTTTCAGTTCCATGTATGGGGCGACCCCCTAAATCCTTTTTTTTATTTTTGTATAAAAATCGTAAAGCGGTTCACAGAATACTTGTAGAGTTTCAACTGTGTAGTCTCAATAGTTTCCGAATGAAGTGGCTGTGACATACGGGTGGACAGACGGACAAACAGACATGACGAATATATAAGGGTTCCGTTTTTTGCCATTCGACTACGGACCCCTAAAAAACAGCTGGTTTGTAGTAATTTTTGATGAGCTCGTTATCAATACATGTTGGATTTAGATAATGATCATCAGATAAAAATAAAATAGTTTGTAATAGATTTTTGAAAATCCTCAAATAAATAATTATAATAATATATAATCAATATATATTTTATCCCTGCTGCCCCTATTACCTACCACAATCGAGAGTTTTCGTATATAGGGTAATGTTGGCTCACGGAAAATTAGCTTGATAGTAATCAAGTGAAAAAATGTACCGTGGATCCTGGACTAACATTGTGACGCGGTCAATAATAATTTATAGATGAACGGATAGCTGTCAGTGGGGCGCAAAGTGACATACGTCCGTCTAGCACCGCGCCTAAGCGCTCACTGTCGGATTGCATACGTAAGAAAGAGAGCGCGATGACGCAACGCTCGAACTTCTTACAAACCATAAAATACAAAGCATTGTATTTAATAAACATACTTTTGTTTAAAAAAGTAATGATTTGACTTATCAATCGTAAATGCGTCCTTAAGGAGTCACGGCTGATGTAATGAGTATGAAGAATCCCGACTTATTTTCTGACTCATCTTCCTTAGAAGCGGAAATTATTATTTTTACCTACTCCTCTGCTATTCTCATCTTATTAAATCGTTGCGTGGTCCAAGACAGTAGGTAAAATTGATTCTTTGGGACTTTGTCTATCTTCATTGTCTCGGCGCTTTTCCGGTAGTCACCCCTGTTGATTCTAGCTTCTAGGAGTTGCAGTGGTTTGGGAATAGTGTGGCGGTCTTGTCCTAAATCGGTGACGTATCACCCATATTTTTATGTTAAGTTCTCTACTAGTTCAACCCCCAACTTTCTCTGCCTTATTACAAAACGTAATTAAACCTAGTTTAACTTAGACTTGGTTTATCTCGCATGCCGTCACTTTCTTTTGAATATTTTGAAGTGAGACGTCATGCGAGATAAACCAAGTCGAAGAGAACCAGGTTTAACTACTTTTTGTAATAAGGCCGTTTTAGTCTAGATTATTCAACCGTGTTACTTTGTTTATTATCACCTTTTTTTGTTGTTTTTTCTTTGTTTTCGTGTGTTAACAGTGGAAACCTGTAATTGGCCTTCAAATGTCTTTTGTTTAAGTCTGTATTAGCTGTAAATTTCTCAAATAGAATAAAATTAAATAATTTTTTGTGCAGTCCTACGTCCAAGCCCTGCAGAAGAAAGCCCAGTGCGGCAACTGGAGCGGCAGCGGCGGCGGCGAGTGCAGCACCCTACAGAGCGACTCGACCCACCTCACCGTGCTGGCCGGCTCCGAGGCCGCCCCGCCCACCGACAGCGATGACGACCTCAACCAGATCAGGGCTGCTCATTAAACTCGGTACTTTTTCATTCATTATTTTTTAATCCTAGCTGACCACCAAAACACAAATCACTACTGTCGCTCAAAAAGCCGCTAAGCTGAAGTGGGACTGGGCTGGCCATGTCTGCCGTATGCCCAACGAGCTGTGGGCCAAAACAACCACGTTGTGGAACCCTGACACAGTCAGAAGGCGATGTGGTAGGCCTCGTAGTAGATGGCGGGACGAGCTGAGCAGAACGAACGACCAGTCGTCCACATAGGACCTAGATCGCAAAATTTGAAAGTCATGGGGGTAGGCCTTTGCCCAACAAAAAAAAAAAAAAAAACAAATCAATAAATGAAATGAAATGAATGAATGAAACAGTGGGATGGCACAGGCTAACAGTAACAGCCGACGTTCACGTAACGTAAAGTCGTGCTGTTTTTTCTGGATATCGACTACAGTGCCACCCATAGCTAAAATCAAAATATTTTATTTCACATTGGTCTACATGGGACTAATAAAACGTCGTGAAAAGGTACACAGTTCGAGTTGGTCGTTTCGTATGGAGATGAACCTGCAAGAAACTCCGTGGTTACTCTTTTAAAATCATGTTTTTATGCAACCATTTAGGTTACTCCATAATAGGTACAGTAGTCTTATACCCATTTCACATTCTTATTCAAAACCTTCCTCACGAAATTTTCCTTATTCCTTCGCATCACATGCCCAAAATTACAAATAAATCATTACAATAAAAAAGCAAAAATATCTTAGCACAATAATAAATTATACACACAGTAATAGTTTTTTTTTGTTTTGTGCTTTCATGTTACTTAAGTTGTGTGAATTTGTAGTATGTGCTAAATAAACGTCCTTTCTTGATTTGTAAGTCAGACCCCAGAATGAAGGTTGATCAGACTGTACTGTAGTGTAACACTTTGTAAAGCCTTCGCCTAGGCTTACTCTTGCCACCAGTCATTTACATTTTCTTAAAGTTTATCGAGACTTTTCAATAAATAGTCGATGAAAACTTAAATAGCCCAATTTAGATTTTTTAGGTCTGTTTTTGTGCCATACATGGGGCTGTAGTTCTTTTTGTACCATGTTCTTGTACTACTTTCTGTACTATCATGGTGCTGTAGTATTTTTGTACTATGTTGCTGTAGTACTTTTGTACTTTGTTGCGTTTTAAGTGCCGTTACAATACTACATATTTCATAGTGTGGCAAAAGTCATCGTTTTTGACTTTTTATTTTTCTTTTTCAGACTGTACGACTTATGTTCAAGATGACAACATACACAAGGCAGGGAAACCAGATCACTGTATTATTTAATCCCCTTTTATCTGATACTATGGAACGTTAGATTATTTCTGCGAAAAAATTCTGGGTTATCAACGAAATTATGTTTATTTAAGCTGATGAGTTAATGGGCTAGGTCTATGATACCAACATATTCCTACTCGTGTCCCTGTTATTTGGGGTTCGGTCGGCGCAACACGCTTTGTTTTTCCATTCCGGTCACACAATCCATTTTTTTTTTGTGTCATTGATAATAAACAAAGAAGAATGCGCCTTGTACTTTATTATTTTAAATTTATTGGACATCATAACCAGTATTAATAATACTTGAATGAAGATAATTCCGATGATAAATAATCAACAGAATTTTGTTTGCAGATTTGACTTTAAATTAACTAAGTATTTATTTTACTATTGTAAGAGGAATCCACTCATATAATTAATGAATAATTATTATTGTAACGCATAATTATTACAAGTAGTGTTAATCATTACTAGTAATCGTATATTAATAATTGTATTTAATGTGAATTTATTGTTGTATTATGATTATAATTGAATGAGTCTGTGACGGAGTTCAAGGCCTACTTTAATTATTTATTGCCAAATATAAGTTAGTTTTAAGTAGACTTTTACGTCGATTTTTGGCTGAATTTTTGATGAATTTTTTATAGTAAAACAAACCGTCTGTTTCTATCAGATTTTATACAAATGATTACTGAACATTCCAAAGTTAGCTGATTACATAAGTTAGTAGTAAGCTATGATGATACGTTGTTTGGTCGCACAATACATAATCACTGCCATCGGTACAACTAATTCTGTCCTAAATAAAATATTGATGGTCTTGGACTCCTTGCGATATGATTGACATTTGTTTATTTATACATTTCTAAATCAAGTACTGATAACGACGGCTTCGTATGTACCAATATTGGCCTTAATGACCAACATAGTTGGCGCACAAATGCTGGCACAATGATTGGTGGGAAGCCTCTAAGATAAGGTAGAAATTCCAATGAACTATCTATAGGTCAGTTGTGGCAATTTAAATACGATATAGATGTTGAGGTGAAGGAGTTTGGCAGAAATAGGTAGGTTATTGGCATGATATCTGTAATACTTCAAAACGCCTCATTGACAATGGTGAATGAAACTTGCAATATATTCGCCATCGGGTTTATTCATCCCTGCAAAAACGAAATGAATCATTTGCCAGGCAGCTTAGACCAAAAACGAATAGACATCACAACATACCAGTAGAACATCACAAATCGTAACATTGCTTGGGGCGGAGTCGTCAGCAGTTCGGCACATTCTGTGATAACCAGTCACATGTTATACAGTTTCTTGCCAACATGTCATCCGCGAGAATATAAAATTGAACTGTCCAATTCATAAAGACGTATTTATATGCATTTCTACGTGATTACTGTTCGTGAGCACGACGCGATTTGGATTGGATGAACGGGTAAACTCTTGTGAAGAGTCTAGTATTAAGATAGATTACTGATTATTACTAAAAGTGTATAAGTAGAGATCGAATTTCTTATAAAATATCTTGTACTGTTTAGTTTTTTTCTCATTTGTTGAACGGCTATCGACGCCAATGCAAAGCATACATTTTTGTAACGTAACGCTAAACATTATTTTTTATTTAGACCTATATACTTGACCGTTTGAGCGTTAAAACCAAATGCTGGAGAAAGGTGATCAGTAATGACACGTGATGTTTTGTTCCGCTCAATATGTTTACGGGAACACCAGTTTGCGCAAAGCAAAAGCGCAAATATAAGCTCAGCTCAGACGGTCTGTAATATCGTACATTCTGTGCACAGTGTGATAATTTAATATTTTGGCCAAAGTTTATTTTAGTTGTTACATGGCTTAAAGCGTAAGTTTATTTTTTATCTTGATGTTATTTTGTTGTCATTATATGCGCATTATTATTGTTAAACCGGTTTTTAACATATTGATTCTCAAGATTTAAACTTTAAAATATGTAATCGTCATTGTACTAATGGGAATGTGAATGTGATCAGGTATAATTGCTTGAAGTGTACATTTTTGTGCATACCCTTGAGGTTGGGCAATTTTGAGAATAATATTATGTTTTGAACATAATTGTATTGGCTTTAGCAGGGGAAGAATCTGAAGGGATAAAGTTTAAATGGGTTTATAAGACGATCAATATAAGGTAGCTAAGATAAAGTTGAAAGTCAGCATCATCACAAAATATTATAACCTGAGATCACATCAGGCAGCGAACGAAATATAAAAATGAGCCACTCAATCAGCTATTAAATAATAAATAATCATATAAATATCTTGCATGCAGCTTTTATAACATGTTTAGGTACATTGTGACCAACAACTTTGGTCTCCCGCCTCAAGGTTATAACAAAACGGTTTGAATTTGAAAAAGATAAATCTGTATATATTGTATTGTAGGCATAAAGTAGGATTTATATTACTAGCTTAGGACATGTGGCGCGTTTCAAAGATGACTATATTCTTTGTCCCTTTCTGTCTTTAAACATAGTCTATTTCAACGCTCAATTTCTAGTCTATTGAATTCCAAAATACGTTACGACATAGTTAAAAGATTCATATACGTATATATTTTGTTCGTTTAGTTGCTAGGTATAATATTTGCATAATTTAATCGGTTATTTAGGTTTAATATCTAAAGACTTCTAATTTATTCCACTTTATATTGATACAATTTGTTTTATTTCTGTTATGTTTTTTAATATAATTTTGTGATCGATATTCTATCCTTGATTTGTTTTGTTTTATTTTGTTCCCGCAATGTACATCACTTTATATATTTTGAGTTATTACCTACTTATAATATTGTCTATATCCCTATCCCTCAACACACTATAGAGACCCTTCACTCAGTTTTAATCTTTTGACCAGCACAGTCATCCAATGATGATCTAGATCTAAATGCCAGTCATCATACGGTGACAAATATATTCCATTACACATGAAATACACAATATAAGTCGACAGTAAATGTTTTAGTAGATGTTTGAATTTTGAAAGTAATGAAACATTCGCTTTTGTGCAGTAGTATTAGTAAGCCGCTGTTGTTTCTCAGTGTTTCATTGTTGTAGCGGTCAAAAGGTTAAATATAATATTAATTTGTTAGACACAGTTTGAAATAGTAACGTACATACATAAGATTAAACAATAAGGACTACCTTCTTGCCTTCTGTGTATGCCCGCACTCTGCGGCCCTCGCTGTACTTGTAGTAAACTGTCATTGTGGAAGTAATGTCACTAGTTGATTCAAACTCATGACCCGAGGCCTCTCAACTTGTCATCTCATCAATAATTATAAGAAACCGTGACAAACGAACACTGCCGAATATTAACTGAACTATAAGTAGTAACGAGGCTCGATCTAGACTGAGTTAGCATGCACATAGTTGTATATGACACAGTTTTATTAATTTATAGTTATAACTAGCTGACCCGGCAAACGTTGTTTTGCCATATACAATTTTTTTTTTTTTGAAAAATAGATGTTGGCCGATTCTCATAGATACCGGATAAGCACAAAAAATTTCATCAAAATCGGTCGAGCCGTTTCGGAGGAGTATGGCAACGAAAACTGTGACACGAGAATTTTATATATTAGATTATTCAGGAATCGTTAAGTCTATCACTTATGATATACATATTACGTGCCTAGCCTTAACAAACAGCCTGAGACATCCGTTTTTTCGATATACGCCCGTTATAAAAATTAGCACTATTTTGTTTTAATTTAAATCAGCTAGCTAGGACGCTAGGTTAGATTATGTAGGTAAGGTATCTCATACGTGAGTTTGGTGTCCTTATTTTCAAGTAAGTAGAATATCTCACCATAAAGTAGTATATATTAGTATAGAACGGTTGGTTCAGTACGATAGGGTCCATACACGGCGTAGCTACACTGGGCACCAAACTCCTAAGAGATAGGGTCGGTGGTATCTCGGACGTCTCCATACATGTTTCGCCCTTTACAATCAGATTTAACATTTTGTTGAGAACTTTTTGAACGAATCGGCCTGGTGTAGTATTTATATGTAACTTTGATAATATTCTTAAAATGTAATCCTATATTTGTAATCTTCACTTAGATATTTTGAGTAAGTATTAAGATGTAATATTTTGCATCTAATCTAAAACGCTATTATACCTTGATGGGGTATTCACCTGTAATGCAACAATGTAACACAGTGTATGCTGTAACGATACAATTTGTAACGTCGATTTGTCGTGACAGGCGAATGGTCCCGGTGATTGCGCCTGTACCTACCTATATTTACAGGCGAATCGTCCCGGTGATTGCGCCTGTACCTATATTTACAGGCGAATGGTCCCGGTGATTGCGCCTGTACCTATATTTACAGGCGAATGGTCCCGGTGATTGCGCCTGTACCTATATTTACAGGCGAATGGTCCCGGTGATTGCGCCTGTACCTATATTTACAGGCGAATGGTCCCGGTGATTGCGCCTGTACCTATATTTACAAGCGAATGGTCCCGGTGATTGCGCTTGTACCTATATTTACGTTTGCTCTTTGAGGTGTCCGAGAGGGCCTATCGCTCGCACTGAGCTCACCGCATGACTTAATGATAGAATTTAACACGTAATGCTATTTTTGTACATAGGGAAGATAACGAACCAAAAAATAAATATTTTCGAAAAAATTCGGGCATAAATGCGAATTTCGGTCCAGACAAATTAAATTATGAATTTCGCTGAATTAATGGCGTATCGTATTTATCACGAATATTTAGTTCTGATGACTTAGTTATCGGAGATATTTGAGAAAAGTTAAGGAGGTATTCGGTATATTAAGGTTGAGGTATACTGGTCGGTAATGATTCGCACCAATATCAATAAAAAGGTGTTTTTTTAGAAAAAAAGCAAGTATCGCGGGAATCCGTGGTTTGGCATCCGTATAAACTTAAGTGACAATGACTAGTATACCTCAACTCGTAGGTAGATGCCAGTGTCATTGATGGAGAGACCCTGTGCCGGTCACTAAAACAAATCTTGGTTGTTTTCTTGTTTAAAAAACTCTTCGCTCAAGTGTAATTCTAAAGATTTTCTACACATTTTTGCAAAATATAAATATAGTGTAAAATTGGTCACTTTATTGTTGTGTAGCTTGAACAAGCCAGTCCGGTCCAAAACACCTCTGGATTCATTTCTTATTGATGTTTAAGTAGTACCTACTATACATATATAGGTGTCGTAGTATTCAAATGTTTATATAAAAATACGGTATTCGGCTCAAGCCGCTCTAATGATAAGCTGATAAATGTAGTTATTAACAGAATTGTCGTTTACGGAATTGTTGTTGTCTTTTTGGTTTGACTTCTAGTCTATTAGTACCTACAAGATTTTCCTGCATGCCCACATTTTACGAAAGAGTTTTTGTTGAGACACGTAAGGTATGTAAAAAGAGCGATATTTGCCGGATGAGAGAAGACAATATGTTAAAGGTATATAGAATACTAAGTCCAATTAATGAGTTTCAACACTTCTCTCGTTCAAATAACACGAAGATGGGGGGTCAATGTAAGGCCTGCTCTTAGTCTATACCTACCTACCTGTGCAGTATTCGATTGATATAAATAGAAAAGAAATAGTTATTAATTATCTAATATCCTTACTAGGTAGTTTTGTTTTGTCTAGTTGAGCACAAAGGGCAATACAGGGGATCGTGCAGCCACCATTCGAAAATGTATATTTTCATGTTTGTATCTATCGAATCCGCATTGCATGGACCCTTACTTCTAATTTCAAGGCAAGTATGTCTCGTGGAGCAAAGTATTCGGAACAAAATAAGGAATGTAAATTGTGTCGATGCGCATTTACGAGTAGTAAGGTAGGTTAAAGAATTTGTGGTGCATTTATTAACAGAATAACTTAACGAGTCTTTATGAAAATTTTATGGGTTTGTGATGGTGAGATTTAAATTATGGATTATCAATAGAATATAAGCCATTTTCATATCAAAATCATTTCTGAAGTTTTCAAATTGCGTCCCTTAGATCCTGGTAGGTGGTAGGTATTCGAAAATAAACGTTAAATCTCGGGTAAAAGGTATGTTTTTCAAGACTCGATCAAGTTATTCTGTTAACTAGATTATGAATGAAAGTGTGGTCTATTAATTGGTCTCTTAGAAAATGTCAGAAGATGAAAATAAAGGTAGGGATTACGTGAATGATGTAAGTAATTGATATTTTTGGACTAACGTCCCATCTTGCCAAAACTGTTATGTAAGATCTTTATTTTGAATAAATAATTTGTTGTCATCTCACACAAAAACGGTTTTATTTCATAAATGTTTCCTTGTTTTGTGTTCCAAAAAATAATAAGTACCTACACATAATTCATATTCTAAGCCAATTTATTAATAAAATTCATAGTTCACTTATTTTCAGGTAACAAAGACCTAATTAAACTGTATACTAATAACATTTGTGTTAGTCATCAACAGCATATTAATGTTCCCAATGCTGGGACACAGGGCCTCCTCTCTTTGAGAGGGATGGGCTATCCTATAATAATCTACCACGCGGGCCCAGTGCGGATTGGTAGATGTCACATGTCTTCGATTTTTTTGGTTCTAAGACATACCGGTTTCCTAACGATGTTATAAATATTTTTTCCTTCGCCGTTTTGAGAGCAGCGGTGATGAAATAAATTACACAAAGTAATGTGCCTGCCTGGGTTCGAACCCACGATCTGGGGCAGCCACCACTGGGCCACCGCTGCTTTGCTTTGTGTTAGTACCTACCTTATGTAACTTAAATAAAACTATGTAAGCACTTTACTTTGGGTGATCTTGTAAAATTTGTGCGCGGAAGCGACAGAACACCACACAGAACAGATAAAATCTGTTCTGTGGAACACCACATCCTTCGTCCAAAAACTTTCTTCCTCCACCGATTTGAGATAGCACGTAGGTATGCGCACCACAAACGCTTTGAAATTCACGCTGCAGCGCGAATCCAGCAGCTGCACTCTTGGCGTGTACGTCTCGGGCGCACGTACTCCTCGATGACCTCTTCCTCAGTGGTGTAATGCAGGCGAGAGATGTACACCGGGGTGTTCGGCTTCGCGGCGCGCAGTTGCACGTTAGGTTCCACAGGAGCCTTGCCGCGGCGGTTCTTACAGCTTCGCCGACGGCGCTTCGTCCTCTATACCGTCACGAAACCGTCATCATCGGTCCTATCGTCTTGGTCCGTTGCCTTTGCTGGCACGGGCTTCGCAGGGAGAGCAGCAGGGGTACTCGAAATGACCACTGGCCCAGGTGTTCGCGGCCGGGCAGTTTGGGGACGGGAGCGGGGCTTGCGAGGCGCAACGCAGACTCTCGCAACGAAAAACTCGTAGCCGATAAAAAAAAAAAAGCTGACCCACGCAACTTCGTCTGCGTCACATAAATATAGCTTAAAACCTTCCTCGATAAATCGACTATCCAACATAAATTAAGCTAAATTGTAACAAACAAAAAAAATATCTTTCCTCTTTATAATATTACTAGCTGATGCCCGCGGCTTCACCCGCGTGGATGTCGTTCAAATTATATACTAAAACCGTCCTCTTGAATCACTCTATCTATTAAAAAAAACCGCATCAAAATCCGTTGCGCAGTTTTAAAGATTTAAGCATACAGACAAACAGAATAAAATAGAGACTTTGTTTTATACATTGTAAGGATAGTTTAGATTAGCAATTAGATTATAAGTATATTAAAGTGAGAATTACTATATGTATCTCTTACTGTTAAATATACGATACCACCCTGTACCACAGATTACAGATACCAAAGAGTATGTACAGATACTACACTCCATGTACTTACGCGCGCTAACTACCTACCGGACGCCGGTCTACAGTAACTGTAGCCCAGCAGGGTTACGTTAAGTACGCGCCGTGCGGCTGTTGAACAGCCGCACGGCGCGTACTTACGCATAGTATGTATAATAGGTCTATACCTATGAAATTGCCGTTTTGTTTGAAAAAATTTAAACGAATTTTTTTCATGTATTTTTTATTTGTATTAATCGAAGTAATCACCCATGCAATCAATGCATCTTTGCCAACGCAGTGGCAGTTTATTGATGCCCTTCTTAAAGAAATCAGCTGGTCGGGAGGCAACAAATTCTTCAAAGGCATTTTGTACTGCCTCTCGGGTATTGAATTTTTTTCCCGCCAAGAAGTTATCCAAATTCTGGAAAAAGTACCTAGTAGTCTGTAGGCGCAAGGTCTGGTGAGTAGGGCGGATGACGGAGAGCTTCCAACCCCAGTTCTTGCAACTTGGAGACCGTCTGCTGTGCAGTATGAGGTCGCGCGTTGTCCTGCAGGAGCAGCGGAGACGAGCGATTGACCAATGCTGGTTGGAGATGTGCCAGCTTCTCCATCATTGTGTTCAGTTCTTCACAGTACACATCTGCAGTAATGCTCACCCCGTTTGGTAAGAAGCTGTGATGAATCACACCGGCGCTAGACCACCAAACAGTGACCATCACTTTTCTAGGGGCTGAACCAGGATCCAACCAACTTGCTGAGCGCTTACGGTTATCGTACAGGATCCATTTTTCATCGCAGGTAACAATGCGGTTCAAAATTCCTTCATATGTGTGTCTGTTGAGCAGTGCAAGGCACGTCTCGACGCGTAGTACTTCGCGCTGGCGATCATTGAGTTCGTGGGGCACCCATTTGTCAAGCTTTTTTACCTTGCCAATTTGACGCAAATGGACCAATATTGTTTTGACGCTAACGTCGAAAGCTGCTGCTAATTCAGCCGTAGATTGTGTAGGTATCATCAGCTTCCACAATCGCCTTTAATTGATTTGAAATGGCCAGTACTGGCAGAACGGCAATTTCATAGTTAAAGACCTATCCTAATATTTCGAAATCCTAAGAAATGGCTAAACTGGCAGGTGTATGTGCAGTGGATGTATTATAATATATATCCGGATATCTAATATAAATGTAGTAAGAAGCATACCTGTCCCGAATTCATTTCTGAATTAAATCATATTCCCGGTTTCAATGAATCGAGAATATTTAATCATTTTAAAACTTTGAACCGTCGTCGTTCCACGAACAGTTGAAAGTACCCTCAGATTATTTTTTGTCCCCCCCTCTAACTTTTGAAAAATCAGATTTTTTTCATATTTTCAGATTTTTTTTTATGAAAAAAATCTGAAAGTAGAACTTTATAAGAACTTTCTAGGAAAATCATTTTGAACTTGGATGGAAACAGTTTTTGTACAAAAAGACAAAAAGTTTACAAAATAATTTCTGGACTAAGTTTGTAGTATAATCGTCTAGGCAAGCAGTTTTTTTAACTTCGTTTACATATTTTATTATCCTGAAACGTATCTTTTTTCAAACAAAAAATAGTACATTTTGATACAAGTGCGGAAAGTTTGTTATTGCATTCGAGGCAGATTGAACACCCGAGCCGTATGGCGAGGGTGTTCATGGGGTCGAGAAATGCAATAACAAATTCCCACGTGTATCAAACGACGTTTTTCAATACACTTTCGAAGAAATTAACTAAAAACGTTATGTGTTTTTGTCAACAAATTTGATGAGACTATGATTTAATTTACTTTTTTTCCGCGGTTTGATTTCGCCAGGTTGAAAAAGAAGCAAAGGTATAAAGCCGCCAAACAGCCTCACAGGAAAAATATAAAATTTAAATATTTTTTAATTAAGAACACAAAAAAATGCTTACTTGTTCATAAAAGTAAATAATTGTTTAAAATATTTACGTTTATTAGTAGTATTCTTTTTACAAACACAATTTAAATATTCAAAAAATATTTACGCTGTAAAGACGCAGATCAAAATGGCGAGATTAAAAAAAAAACACGCCTGCTCTATAATAGTCAGTGGTGTTTTTTTTTAATTTCATAAGTTTTAATCGAATTATCGCTGCTCTATGATTACAGCGTGCGGTAATAATATTACAGCACGCTGTATTCTTATTACCGCACGCGTGCGAAATATGATGCATGTCGAACCTAATCGTAGTGCAATAAGAGCTAGTTTTCGAGGAAGTGTATTGAAAAGAATATTATCACTACGGAACCCTACACTGAGCGTGGCCCGACACGCTCTTGGCCGGTTTTTTCGTCTCCAATAAAAAAAACTGTTTACAAAAAAACATTTTGTAGCTGGAAAGGGCTGTCCAAAGAGTAGACCGTAAGTATGTAATTCTAGGGCTATCGTCGAAAGTGACGCATATGAAAGGATCTGTTGGTGAAATGTCCGCAGATGAAAGACTCTGCTGGGGAAACGGAAATAAATGAATCGAACGAACGAACAGTCCAATGGCGAATCGGTCTTACTTAGGAGAACGGTTGCGGATTCATGGATGTTTGTTACTCTTTCACGCCAAAATGGCTAAAAGAGAAAAATGCTAAATGGCACAGAGATACATTATAGTCTGGAATAACACATGGGCACATAATTATAATATAATATAATATGGTCATGAGCTGAGTTGGCCGCAGTTTGGTCCGTGGATCGGTAATCACCGACTTCCCAAAAAGGAGGAGGTTCTCGATTCGATTGTTTTTTTTTTTCTTTGTATGTACCTACACCGATTATGTCTAGCTTGTGTTCTACTGGTAGGTAACTTTTTTATTTTTTTATTAAACATGAGTCGTTAGTTACCTTTTTTCTTTATTTTTACCTGACAAAATTTACATTAACTGTTTTCTGTTTTGCTGTACTAAACGAAAGTGTATCTTACAGGAACTGAAGCGAGTTTTTTTCAAAAGTGTATCTACGAGGAAAGTGTATCTACGAGGAATAATTCGCAGTGGCATGCGACTACGAAGAATATCAGACAAGAATTATTTTCTTGTTTTCTACTAGAAACTGATTTATTTTTGACTTTTTTTCGTTTTTCTTTGAAGTCGGTTTATTTTTTTGTTAAAAAGATTTTTTTACAGTCGAGTGGTTTCCGGATATGTGAAAAATTTCACGGCAGTGAAAGCCCTACCTAGCCTATGTATCTTAAATCGTTGTGCTCTTGCTTGGTTCAATAATATTGTCATACAGGTATATAATAATATACCACAAGCCATACACCATATGTCCACATTGGCCCTGGATCGCAAAATTTGGAAATCATGGGGGGAGGCCTTTGCCCTGCAGTGGGATGACACAGGCTAACAGTAACAGTAACCACAAGTCATACATAATTTGACAAAAACTTTAACTTTAACGACTTTTTTGGTGCAACTCAGCCGTTAAAGTTAAAGTTTGTGTCAAATGGCACGTCAAACAAACATCAAAACTTCAGTTTTGTATCGGTTATGCCAACAATGAGTTGCGCCATTTGACAAATAGTTAAATTAAATGACGTCATAACTTTAACGGTAACTGCAACCGCTCATTTTCCGCTGGTTAGTGTTATAGTTTGTGTTAAATTGTCTGTCAATTTTATTGTCAAACGCGTTGAATATAACCTTTAGGCATCATGTCCCTGCTCCAAGAAATACTCGCAGAAACCAGTTCTGATGACGAAAGCGATGAAAAGAAAAGTGTGATTACCTAGAGCCGATCGTTTTTCCACATGGAACGACGAATGTTTCTTGCCAAGTTTTCGAGTCTCTAAAAACGTAGCTTGGTGGCTGACTATACGATTGCATTGCTTAAGGCGTAACAAGGATATTCATCGTAGGTAATTGTTCAACCAAAAAATAATACGTGCTATAGACAAAGCAATAAATATAATAGGTACTTACTTATACCCCATATAGTACTGTCAAATTTGACAAAAACTTTAACTTTAACGACTTTTTTGGTGCAACTCTTAGGCTGAGTTGCACCAAAAAAGTCGTTAAAGTTAAAGTTTTTGTCAAATTTGACAGTACTATATGGGGTATCTAATAGAAAAATTATTACAAATTTTTTTTTGCAAACATTCAAACAAAGTAAGTACCTATTATATGTATTGCTTTGTCTACCTATAGCACGTACACACGGCTACACATCAAGCTATACAAAACCAGTTAATCTTGGCCTCACTTTACTAGATCTTTTCGCACAATGAACGATCAGATTATACTGGTTTTGTATAGCTTGATGTGTAGCCGTGTGTACCTATTATTTTTTGGTTGAACAATTACATAAGATGAATATCCTTGCAATGCAATCGTATAGTCAGCCACCAAGCTACGTTTTTAGAGACTCGAAATCTTGGCAAGAAACATTCGTCGTTCCATGTGGAAAAACGATCGGCTCTAGGTAATCACACTTTTCTTTTCATCGCTTTCGTCATCAGAACTGGTTTCTGCGAGTATTTCTTGGAGCAGGGACATGATGTCTAAAGGTTATATTCAACGCGTTTGACAATAAAATTGACAGACAATTTAACATAAACTATAACACTAACCAGCGGAAAGTGAGTGGTTGCAGTTACCGTTAAAGTTATGACGTCATTTAACTATTTGTCAAATCGCGCAACTCATTGTTGGCATAACCGATACAAAACTGAAGTTTTGATGTTTGTTTGACGTGCCATTTGACACAAACTTTAACTTTAACTACTTTTTTGATGCAACTCAGCCTTATATTATTGACGAAGATAGAAGACTGAAAATAGGTATAACCCGGTTCATTAAAGAAAGGAATCTAAAATGGCGGTTTTTATCATGTCCTCACGCTCGCACACTATAGTGAGCGAGCGAGAGGACATGCCATGTGTTGCCATTTTAGATTCCTTTCTTTAATGAACCGAGTTATACGTCATATATGAACGCCGCGCCCGCCGTTGTGAATCGCAGCAGGAAACATGTAACGGGGTATTACGAGCACCAAGGAAGACTTTCATAAACAATCTATCATTTTGTATTGTCTGTTCTCTGGTCCCTGATCATAGGGCTTTCAATGGCAGTAGGTTACTACCTACTACTTCAATGGTAATATTAATGCTGTCTACGATATCCATTAAAAAATGCAAAAGGAGATTGCCCGCGGACAGTACTCTTGATAAATGACTTGTGTCTCAAAACCTAGACCGGCATAAAATATCTAAAATAAGAATACATTTTTTAAATAAGTTTTAACGATTATTTACAATGGGATAGTTTTTCGAACAATAAATAAGTACTTTTATATTTCCGACGTCATAGTACGCCATTTTTTTGCTGTCACTTGCCATTATTAGGGATTATAATCGTAGTGTGGGTACATTGACATTTATTGTGCGTTTGTCACATTTTTACAATACAGTCATTATGACGGTATGTTATTTTTGCTGGTTTTGTTACATTGTGCATCGAGTCCGAACCTTTTAGTTTTTTCGTTACTGCTGCCAACCCATTGACAATAAACATACTTCTAACGCCGCTGCACCGTGTGTGTTGATTATAGCTAAATACAGGACTTTTTGTGTTGTGATCATGGCGAACGCAACTTATGCACAGACGTTGGTTGTCGGAGATTCCGCATAACGTCATGAACATTTCGACGTAAACAAACAAGTCTGGATCTCACCAACACCGGTAAGAATAAACATTGTCTTTTAACGTAGAATGGTGTTTTTATTTAGGAACTGTACTTTTATGTTAATGTACCAAATAAAAAATCTTAGAGGCATACGTACAATCCATGTGTGTGTGTTAGTTCCTCACCTTACCAGTTGATTTACCGGATTTTAATATAACTTACGAGTAGGTATATAGATAGGAACCTCACACTGATGTGTTGTTAATAACCAACCTATTAACTAAGATGGTTTATTTCAATCAGTGTATTCGAGGATATTAATTGTTTGTAGTACTTATCATCATTTAAGATTAGAGATGCACAGAAATATAATTATTGTAGCACTACCTTTTTAATTATTTTTGTGAGCTGGCAACACCGCCCACGGCTCCTGGCAACCCAGCCCGCGACGCGCGAAACCAAAGACAGTGGAGTTCGGTTCGCGCGCGCTTTCAACAGATCCGCGAAACGCTCGTTTTAATAATAACAAGTTTACTGTTTAACTCCTGTTTGTTCTTTTAGTTATACCTATAGTTCTGTGTTTTTACCGTTTTACAATATACTTTTACCATTTAACGTAGTGACTCATTGAAATAGCCCAATATTACAACCCCTGAGAAAACACTCTCCTTACATTATTTAAATATGTTTTTTTTCAGCTGTCAACCGAAGGCACATTGTGTCGGGAATGTTTTACACTGTTGCAAAATGCACTCACATCCCAGGGACAGTTGACACCTGTAGTAGGACAAACGGCCGTCTGCTACGGCTGTGGGGTTTCCGTATACTGCGATCAAGAACTCATCGAGTGCCATTAGACTGCCCACAAAGAATCATATTACTGCGAGGGGCTATCTCATCAGGTAATATATAATTATTTTGTATACACATACGACAGAGAACGTTAGCTTGTTTTTCTAGCCTATCAGCTACGAATTCCCTAAGGTGCTAAACTAGTCCACACTGTTTACTGTTATCTTATTAGTGATTGTACATGTTTAGGCTGGTCAAATTATAAACAAGTCATTGTATTGATCTACAGGTGTCACGTCTGGAAAGAGTTTGCCGAACATGCTGGATAACTGCAACCAGACAAACTCACGATGCTGACTGAGTGGAAGATTCTGCTACCTAAAACCGATCTCAGAAACATATTGAACAAGATTTTAACATTCCCATGGGTGGCATTGGAATGTGCTGCCCTTGCTAGAACAGAATGTTAACCCTGGTCGTGGATTGTTAATAAGGTTAATTCAGGAACATATTAACGTGTTGCTGCCACACCAAACCATTACTAATGAGCGTCTTTTGGTATCATCAATAGTGAAAGGATTACTGATACAGCGCGGCGCCACAAAATATAATTATGTTCCTTAGAGTTCCCGAATCTGCAATTTCCATTTGAATAAAAACTTGTGGGACGAAGAAGAACTGAAGGTTGCTGTGTGCATAAATGTGCATAGTATGGTACCTATTTGAGCTGGTGATGTTATAACAATATTAATGTTCCAGCTCCATTATTTTTAGAAGAATAAAATATAAGTCCAGAAATAATCATTCCTTCATTTATTGTATTTAGTATTGTGTGTGTTCCCTTCCTACCCTACTTACAAAGACAATTTCATGATTTCCACTACCTTAACATTTGAATAGAATCTAGATCCGAAATAACACTGAGCGATTGATTATCTTAGTAATGATTTCTTAGAGAGAAATCATTGTAATATTCTCGCATTTCAGGGCAATGAAACGCGAGAATATGATTTTAAAATGCTCAAAATCTAAATCAGTAAGACTTGGTGAAGTCGTCACAGGTGGTCACCAGGAACGGGCCACCTGAAACATCTAAATCGTTACAGATTTTACAAAAATATGCTTTAAATATACAAATCTCACTATATAAACTCATTCAGACCCTTTTAAATAGCTTTTTTCAACTTATTTTTGGTTGAGCATAACCTAAAAATAATCCTTTCTTTTTTGTAAATATCTCTAAAATGCCATTGTCGATTGTGTTCAATCTTTTGAGGTAGTATTTAGACATGCCATCGAGTATTTTAAAGATGATTTGATGAAGACACAACAATGTTGAATTGAGTACATTTGCCCATAGTGCCGCTGGCATTCTCCTTTATTTGTTTGAATCAGCAGATGTTTCAGATGTTGTGAAAGTGTGAAAGTGTGGTAAATTTAAAAAAAATACGTAAGAAAATTCGAATTTCGCGGGCTACCTTGTCGTATTACTTTAGGCGCAGGCAGGTATCCTAAATTGCGCTTTATTTCTATGCACTTGGGCCACTTGGTATGTTTGAATGGAATATGAAGCCACCCGCGCCATGTCCGAGCCCGACACCATTTACTTATGTGTGGCCAGCAAAGAGTATGTAATTTTCGTGCATGAAGGTATAGATCAGATACCTTGGGCACGCCACGATAGTGGCAGTAAGTCCCCTCTTTGAGGAGTGGCTGGAGAGGTTCCACGATTTTCCACGTATTTGACAGCAGCTTTTAGTAGGTAGGTATATTTTTTGAACTGGCAAATTGTGATTGAATCAGCAATTTAAAGATTGCAAAAATATTAGTAATATATTTAATAAAATATTAGTATTTTAAACTATTTAAATTTTACAATTATATTTCTGTTGTAAACAATTTATTTCAACTTGCTCACTTATCTTATCTGTGGTGTACAATTCTGCTTGAAACGGAACCAATATTTTGTTTGAGAAAATTGAGTACAATGAGCTGTCATTCGTGGTTTATTTTCGTCATTTGTGAAGTGTATTAATTTCTATAGATTGCTTGTGACTTACAAAATTCTTTGTATCCTTAAACCTACTGTATTAATTTTTATTAAAACAAACTATTAAAAATAAAATTCAACTGTCAGTAAATTGAAATAAATAAGTACTAAAATTCATTTGCATGAATTTCAAAGTTGATTGTGTTGTGAAGTTATTTTTCATTTTTCTGGGACAAAGTCAAGAATGTCTAGCTAGTAAATATCCTCTGCGTTTTATACCTATGCGTAGAAACGCGCAGTCTTCTTGATATTGTAGAATAAAACATGGCACATTTTGGAAAACGCGATATTACCTACAGCGCACTTGATAACGAATTAACTCCGCCACTGGCGTCGCTGGCAGAGACCACGAATGCAGCTCCAACTTTTATTACCCTGGACCATGAACACGAGGATGCCAACAATGTAATCATCCACAAAGTGCCCAAAAATAAAGGTAAGGAATCTAAAGGCATGGTGTTTTCTTTATGTCTATGTTCATTGTCTCACAATCACTGTTATGATACAGTCTTAAGAAGGCGTGTTGTTTGTGTATACAAGGCCATATAAAATATTGCTGTATCATCAACAATCCTTAGTAAATTATGTTCCAAATGAAAATGCTTGCATACAAAAATATGATATTTTTTTGTTGCAGGAGGATGGACTCATATAGAGGATCTGGACTCATTTTTTACAAGAATGTATAGATACTATGTTCGTGGTGGATTTTACCCAATGATAATATCTGACTTATTTTATTTGTTGCAATTTATTTTCATAGTGTGGTTTTCCACATTTTTGGTGTATTGTGTAGATTATCAGAAGTTATTTAGGAATGACCCACATGCCAATAGAAGTGCAAAACTTAGTTTGAATGAGGTCATATCTTCTCCTTCAGTGTGTGTGAAGAGTGTGGCTTGGAAATGGTGAGTAGTATCATATATTATATTATTATGCATTTGATATGATGAAATCAATTATGTTGCATTTACTACAGACCACCGTTATTCAAAAGTCACCACAATCTCTTTATTTTTTAAATGAATAGCAATAGCATTAGGCATTTAAAATAACCTGAAGATTTTGTATATTATTCAATAAAATACTTTTACTTACGTATTATGTTGCTTAACCTTTAACTGGTGACAAGCGGTCTCACAGGCCGAGCGGCCTTGGGGAACCATCATTTCACCCCCTTCCCCGCACTTCCTATGTTTTAGCACCTGAGTTTTTTTTTTCTTTATTTAAAGGGCTTTATCGCTGAGCGATAACCTCACCCTGTAAAATGAACAATAACACTATAACTAACAAAAATTATTTCAAAACAAAAGCTGCTAACTTATATAAAATCCAAGCTTGTTCCGATAAAGGACAAGCCAGGGTTGCGTTACATACTCCCACATCATATAATTTGGTAATTCCAAGTAAACTATATCTCATAGCCTCATTCCGTACACACTCCATCAAAACATGATGCACATCTTGGACTATTCCACAATCTTCACAGTTGGGAGAAGTAACCTTTTTCATAAGAAAGCCAAACTTATGCGATGGAATATGACCGGAACGAAGTCTTAAGTCTATCTTACCACCTGAGTAGCTTCGCTTTTAGTTGCATCCACGCAGTAGAGAAGGAAAATTGCGTTGTATAGTTCAAAATCGGTATGCTATATCGATGTGAAGTTCGGCAGCGGTCTCTCAGACCCTATGTCACGTCACCACTTACGTTAAACGTAACTTTTAAACATAATTTTTTTTTTTTTTTTTAATCTCCTTTTCTTCCTGCAATCTGTCTTGTCGACATTAAGCTGGATTTTATGTGTGTACAAACATGGCGTGCATGGTACAGTATCCAATGATATGTCCATCTAGTATGACTTCTTTAAATTTGTGTTATAGAAGATCTTGAGGGCACGTCTCTTTAGCCTTATGAATGTGCGATTCGGTTGCTGTTCCATTAAACTTCTTTCCAATTGGTTTGGATGGTTTACAATTCTCTTGCAGTAGGGTATTAAAGAGTCCTTTATTTCATTTTTGACCGTCTTGACTTTTAGATCTCGATGTAGGTGATTATTTGTAACATACCATGGTGCTCCAGTTATCATACGTATGGTTTTTGACTGGAAGCGTTGTAAAATCTCTATGTTTGATTTGGATGCAGTGCCCCATAGCTGCAAAGCATAAGTCCAGACAGGTTTGAGAATACACTTGTATAGAAGGAGTTTATTTTCCAGTGTAACTTGGGATTTTCTACTCATGAGCCAATACAGCTTTCTTAGTTGTAAGTCGAGCGCCTTTCTTTTAGTTGTTATATGTTTTTTCCATGTCAGTCGTCTGTCTAAATAGACTCCTAAGTATCGAACCTCATCGGCCTGGGGTATCTTTATATGGTTAAGTTCGACTTCTGGACACGTTTCACGTCTTAAAGAGAAGGTTATTTGGACTGATTTAGCTTCATTTGCCTTTATACGCCAGTCTTTCAGCCAGTTCGAGATATCATTGAGGTTTCGTTGTAACTTCGCCGACGCTCCAGCTGCGGTTTCATCAATGGCAAGAACCGCTGTATCGTCAGCAAATGTTCCTGTCACTGTTTCTTGTCTGTTCGGTAAGTCTGACGTATATATAAGATAGAGCATTGGGCCCATTACACTGCCCTGCGGGACCCCTGCTTTTATTTCGTGTAACTTTGTGGTAATGTCGCCGTATTTAACATAAAAGTGTCTGTCACTGAGATATGACTTGATGAGAAGGTAGAAATTTATGGATAAGCCTTTGCGGATTTTGTACAAAAGTCCATCATGCCAAACACGGTCGAACGCTTGCGAAATGTCCAGGAAGGCGGCAGAGCAGAGTTGTTTGCTTTCAAATGTGTAATTGATCTTTTCCACTAGCCTATGTACTTGCTCTATTGTACCATGGATGGGATTGTCTGAAGCCGAACTGATGGTCGGGGATAAGCTTGTTGGCTGTAATTTCCGGCGTAAGGCGTTTCAGTATCAGTATTTCCATGACTTTAGATGGAACTGGAAGGAGACTGATCGGGCGGTAAGATTTGACATCAGTAGGGTCTTTGCCAGGTTTAGGAATAATGATAATTTCTGCAACCTTCCATTGTGGTGGAACAAAGTTTTTCCAGAGACATGCGTTGTATAGATAGGTAAGGAATGTAATGCCGACGTCAGGTAGCTCTCGCAAGATCTTGGCCGTAATAAGATCGTACCCCGGTGCCTTGTGGGTGTTGATTTTTTGGATTGCTGTTAGTACTTCCTGCTTAGTGAACTTTTTTATGGGTTTATCCAGTTGATGTGGTTTATCTAGTTCAGATTTGATTAAACTGGTTTTGCTAGATCCATGGTCAGTGTTTGGGGTAAAAACTTCAGAAAGGTGTTGTGCGAATACATTCGCCTTATCTTTGTCGCTTTTCGCCCATGTACCATCTGGCTTCATAACAGGAGATCGATGTATTATTGGTTGTTTAAATTTTGCCGTAGCTTTCCAAAGAGAGTAATCGGTAGCTTTGGTCGCATCAAGACTTCTGAGGTAGTTTTCCATTTCTTTGTTTGTGGTTGTTTTTAGGGCTCTTATCAGTTTGCTTGTAATATTATTAAATGCGGTTTTATGTGCCGGATATTTTGTTTCATGCTATAGTTTCCTGGCCTTGCGCTTCGAATTTACTAGTTCCAAGATATATTTGGAATACGAACTGTTGGGTTTGTCGTTTCCAAGTTGATGCGGAGTTGCGGCCCATGCGGCTTCCTGTGTATATTCTTATTAAAATACTCGACTGCTTTAATAATATCCTCATCCGTTTTAAGAGGTATCTGGCAGTCAAGGGATTGCTCGATAAGGTCGCGGAATAGTGACCAGTTTGTCTTTTTAGTGTGAAGCTTACATGTTTTGGTGACATTTGTGGCGTTACAGTGGACTAGCGCAATTACTGGTGAGTGATCTGACGACATTTCAAAACAAGAACAACACTTTATTGATGACTGAGGTAGTCCTTTGCAGATGAAAAAGTCGATGAGGTCAGGTTTTTTACTAACATCGGCGGGCCAGTATGTTGGTTCCCCCGTTGACGTGACAGTCAGTTGTAAAGCCCTTATAGCTTCCATAAGTTGGCGTCCTTTAGGTGTAGTTAGTCGTGAACCCCATTCAGTATGCTTCGCGTTGTAATCACCGCCAGCTATAAACCGATGCCCTAGTGTTTTGAAAAAGGCAATTTGGCTGCACATTTTTTTGTATTTTTTAGTTATTACTCGCAATTAATCATTCTGAACCTCCAAATAGGACGCATAGGGAGTCGGAAGTCAGGAATTTAGTGCCAACACGCTGCATTCCTGGTCTGCTTACAAATGTGCGAAATAATTATGCCCTGACTTCTAAAAAAAATAAGTCAAGTTGAACCATTGCCAGTTTTGTAAAATGATTTGTGTGATTAAAGCATTTTATTTTATTTTTATTGTATCATATCTTAAATTAATGGAAATATAGTTTTTTTGTTATAATATTATATTGATTTAATAGTTTTTGTTAGTAATGGTTGATCTCATGTCTAAATTTTTTAAATGAGACTACATACCTTGTAATAGCCAGTTCTTAATTAAAAATATATTTAGAGTTTATTGGTTAGATTCTCTGATTTTATTCTCTCATATGTTATTAAACTATTTTTAAAGACTGCAGTAAGCTACCCTACCTAAATTCTGTGCTATAGACCAGATACGGCAGCGGTCTCTCAGGCCGCTCGTCACCAGTTATGTTACACAAAAACCATGTCACCAGTCAAAGGTTAAGCAAATAATGTCTAATAGTCCATTGAAATGTTACATTTAGCATGCATTTGTTAGAGGACCCAATCTTTTTGTTTAGATATCAAGGGTGGTCAGTTTAAAGTTAAATCCAAGTTTGTGGGGTGGAAACACTTGCAACCCCGGTCCCACGGCCGCCATCTTGGAAAAAGGGGTGGTTCAAATGGTTTTCTGGTTTATCTGACGCACTATGGGTCTCAAAAAAAAAATTGTTAACTTGTTTTGTTGTAAATAAGATTATCTACAACTTTTGTAAAGTAACTTTTAGTGGAAGAACCAAAAATAAAAAAGTTATAAGTACGCGAAAAATAGTATTCGTTTCGCAGCCCTGTAAAACCTTAGCTAATGAATGTAATTTAAAAAGTTGATACTGAAAATTATACATCAAAACACCATCTATAAAAATAGTCACACTAATTTTTCTGTTAAAAGTTAGAAAAAACATTATATCAACCTATAGATTTTTTTATCTCAAAATTTTCATAGATATTCGCTCATTACTTTTTTATTTTTGGTTCTATGGCTAAAAGTTTTGCATCAAAAAATGTTAACAAATTTTTGTTGTGAGACATTTAGTTCGTTAGATCAAAACTGTTTTTTCCAAGATGGCGGCCGTGGGACAAGCGGTGCAACCCCACAAACTTGTATTTAACTTTAAACTGACCCCCGCTTGTTAGCTAAAAAAATAAAACTGCATCCTCTAACAAATGCATGCTAAATGCAACATTTCGATGGACTAATATTTTTAACCCATTGTTTTCAAATGAGTTATTATTATACTACAGCTACAATATTAATAAACTATTGAAAATTTTAGGTGGTGCCTCATAACATTGTGTGCAGTCATTTGGTTGATGAGGCTTGTGATATCAATATACCATTTATACTATGCTTATGACACAAAATTGTTTTACAATAATGCATTAAAAATCAAAGAGGTGAGTAAATAACTCATTTGCCTTTAGTTTTATATTTTATTAATAAGATCTTTTTATTTAATTGGCTTCTTCTTTCCTTCGTTTATTGTATGATTATGTGTTCCAGAGTGATTTAGTTTGGATTAACTGGTCAACGATACAGGATAGAGTGCGGGAAGCTCAGCCAGAACACCACATGTGTGTCCATAAGCAAGAGATCAATGAATTAGACATATACCACAGAATACTCAGGTATTTCATAAAACTCCCATTTTGTTTACTATTCATAAAGTTTAATGGAATACTAGATTAATCTTGTATAAAACAACCTATACATGGATAGTTGTCTGACAGATTTGAAAAAAAGTGAGTGTGAATTGAGGATGAATTAGTGTTGCCCAAATGCAAGACCAAGACGAGACTTAGCCAGTCTTGGTCTTGGTCTTGCGTCAATACACCTGGTCTTGGTCTCGGTATTGCGCTCTCAAGTCTTGGTCTTGGTCTTGCAGCAAGAGTCTCGCAAGTCTTGCAAATACCTATTAGCCTATTGCTATTTACTAAACACGTTAGTTTAGATCTAAGAACAACGTAACAGAGTTTTGGTCTTGGTCTTGCGAAAATGCAAGAACAAGACCAAGACTGCAAGACCAAGACCGATTTTGGGCAACACTAGGATGAATGAGTTGCCTGTCATATATGCCTTCTGTACGCAAATGATCACGCTCTTCTTGCATCGTCATCGGAACAGTTGCAAGATGTGGTAATTGTAATGAATGAAGCATTTAAGAGTAAAGGGATGAACGTAAATGTAAACAAGACGAATGTTATATGGTATGGAAAGAGAAGAGGATGTATTGGTGTGTATGATAAGATTGTGGAACAAGTTAATGAGTTTGTATATTTGGGCAGTATCCTTACAAGGTATGGAAAGATTGATGCTGATGAGGAAAGGAGAGGAAATGTGTGAAATAAAGTGAGTGGTGCTAAACAGGGACTGAAAGCGGTTACGGTTAAAGGTTAAGATACCTCAAAAATATACCGGTACCGGTTTAAAATAAAGGTTGGGCTAAACCGTTATTTAACCCTTAAACGATTTCGGTACCGAAATGCATGCGCGGCGCGCGTGTGTGCGGTGGAAGACGTTAGAACTTGCGTATGTAGTTTATAATATAATAATGTGCAACAATCGGCAAGTGAACGACAGACAGAGTGGCGAGGCGGTGCGTCAAAGCAAACCCCTATTTATTAAGGTTTAGGTACCGCTACCGATACATTTATAACGGTTACGGTACTTCTACCGAAATATACCGGTATGCATTTCCAGACTCAGAATTTAACTACCGGAAAAAATAACGGTATCGCAATATTTCGGTAACCCTTATTTAACGGTATGACGTCATACCGAAATTTAAAGGTACCGTAATTTTTGGGTAATTCAGTCCCTGGTGCTAAACATGAGTTTGTGACCAACCAGTTGATGTCGAGAAAGCATCGGGTGGCTGTTCACAATGGTATGCTGGTGCTTATGGATTAAAAGTCGAATGAGGTAAAAGAGGCATGAAAATAAGATGAATGGGGTGGAAATGCGTTCCTTGCGAAGCATGTGTGGGTAAGTGATAAACTGAGGAATGAGGCTATACGAGAGAGTTGTGTATACTTATATGTAGTGACAAAAATTTATAAGGGATGCTTAGGTGGGTCATGTGGAGAGGATGCGTGAAAGGCGACTAACAAAAGGTATTAACAAGGCAGATGTGTGGTAATGCGGAAAGGGGGGACGCCCTCGGAAGACATACACGTACCTAATTAGTGAGGTTCTTCAGAAAGGACGTGCGTAGTACTCGCAACGGCTAGAATGTGGACGAGGCAAAAGGAGCATGCATGGATCGTAGCAGGTGGCGTTCTATGGTTTCTGCCAAAGGGCGTAAGTTTATGACCTACTAATATTGTTAACGCGAAAGTTTGTAAGTATGGATGGATATTTGTTACTCTTTCACGCAAAAACTGCTGAACGGATTTGGATAAAATTTGGTACACAGATAGTTTATAACCTGGATTAACACATAGGATAGTTTTTCTCCCGATTTTATCTGCCCATGAGATATTTTCGAGTTGTAGCGGGCGAAGCCGCTGGCAACACGTAGATATACCTATATAAAATATAAATGATATTCGTTCAAGTGTTTGAAGTGACATCAATATATTTATGACCTTAGATTACAAACTCATTATTTAACTTGTGTCCCAGATTGTGGTCACTGTTTTGTTTTAGATCAATACTACATTTAATGCACATAATACATTATAGTTATTGATGCATCGGGTGCAATATCCAACCAACTTGAGTTCCGTCTTTATCTCGGTTTATCATTTCAAGAGTTTATTTACTTTATTCTATTCTATTCTATTGATGACGTGAAATATGCTAACATTTATCAATCCTTTACTTACGCTCGTATTCACTCTAATGCCCGTATCTATACTCAAGTTAAAGTAATTACTTGGACATAAGTAATTACTTATGCAAACATTTTTATGCAATGGGCAAGAATTTAAACGAAGTTGGAACCGTCAATGAAATCAAACCTTAGAATTCTAACCTTTGATAGTTCTAACATCAAGGAATTACTAAACAACCTACAGAGAAAAAATCGTATCTTAAATAATTCATTACATTTACTCAAGTAATCACTATGACTTGTTTATAGATACGGGTGTGTGAATGAATGAAAAAGTATATTTCTTATTCTTTTTCCATTTTCAATAAAAAAAATATTCTATGTAGTTTTTTTTAAATTTAATACTTTTAATCCAAATAGTTCTTATTACAAAGTGGAACTTTTTCCATGAGAAAAAGGCTTTTGTATTTTGCTAAGATTAAAAAAATACAAAAGCAAGCCAAAATGAGTCAACAGTTAAAAGTCATGGACACAAACATGTCTATACTTATCTGTTCTTGTAAATCTATTAATCTACACAAGGATTGTTGAAGTTAGGAGGAAAATGTTCCACTTTTATCTCTTAATTGTCACACACAAATAAATAAAATTGCTTTTTACTGAATGCTGTATACAATACTTAAAAAAAAAGCATTTATTTTTGCATTTTTTGGCTTTTGCTGGAAGATGACTGATATTGTAAGGACATATAGCTAATAAGGATATGTAGCCATGAAATTGTTAACAGAATCCGATTCAAATAGGTAGCAAGTTTTATAATAACATCACGCTAATAAAGGTCCCGGGCACCAACTATATGTAAATGAGAATGGAGTGTACTCTAGCCTCGAGGTACCAATAGGGGATCGGACAAAAAAAAACTAATTAGTCCGTCAGATAGATTTCCAAAAAATATTGAACAACTATTTTTTCTTTTTTCACATTAACAAAAAATGAAGACGATACAGTGCTTCGAAAACTCGTGAACTCCTCGAAATCGTTACATGTCAGTACATTTTTAACCCACAAGTGACGTCACGACGCTTTTTATCTTCGTCAATTTTCATTAATTCGTTAAAACAAAAAACACGTATCCAATATTTTTCGATAATCTAACTGACGGACTAAACAAAATCATATTTTTTTGACTCAGTCCGATCCCCTATTATGTGTGAAGTAACAGTTAACAAATATTAATATTTTCTTTTACCTTACAGATTTACAAATTATATGGTGGCAATGGTCAATAAAAACTTACTTCCTCTGCAAGTACACGTTCCTGGTATTGGTGAATTTCACTATCTATCCCGGGGTTTGAAGTGGAACTTGGAATTTCTGTTATTTTGTAAGTTTTAATCACAATTTCATAAAATGTCTCGCCAAAAATGCGGACAGATTCCTTTAAATAATTATAGAATTTAATTGTGAATACTATGTATAACATCACATAAGATAACATCATACCTGTAATCGCCAAAGTGGTAGATAGAGGTGTACCCATTAATTCCATCTTATACATACAATCTATTATTAAAGCAATGGACAAGAAAAGAGAGGCCTTTTTACCCTTTTTGGGGGATTTCAGGCTGTGGATTATGATGATGACGAAAGCAAAGTTCTCCATGTGTATTTAGTACAAAATGTCCTTGTTCGATCAACAGACAGCCCGTGGAGTCCCTGGGAGAACTGCTGGCAGCTTCGTCCGTGTTACAAGGATCACTCAAAGCGAATGTTGCTCGCTCGTCAGCTCGAGAGACAAATACTATGGTTGGCCGTTGTCAACTTACTGCTATCGCCACTTATACAGGCGTGGCAGATACTTTATTTCTTCTTCAATTATGCTGAGGTAGGTTTCATTACGATTTCCTATTTTTTTGTTTATTTATTACTAGTGACCCGCCCCGGCTTCGCACGGGTGCAAAAAAGGTATTAAAACCTTCCTCTTGAATCACTCTATCTATTTAAAAAAACCGCATCAAAATCCGTTGCGTAGTTTTAAAGATTTAAGCATACAAAGGGACAAAGGGACAGAGAAAGCGACTTTGGTTTATACTATGTAGTGAAGTCAACCTGGCATTAAAGAAATGCGTGCCTACTGGAAATTTCCTGTCCAAAAACCCTCCCTGTTATTTTTAAAATAAAATGAATGTACAACCAGTATAAAGATCTTTTTAACTATGCATTTTTAAGGTAAACTTAAGATAATTATATTATGCGTTTATTAATATGGGGGCTACAGCTTCCGCAATAAATTTCCAATGATTATTTCAAAGATGTATTTCTGAGTGATTCAATAGGAAGGTACATCTACATTGTACCTGTGCGAAGCCGTGGTCCGTCGCTAGTGTATACATAAATGAGCGCTGTAATCCTAATTCGTTTTTATCCTACTTTTATGTTTCATTCCAGTTAATAAAACGTTCGCCCGCGTCGCTTGGTCTTCGAACATGGTCGCTGTACGCCCGCATCACTCTGCGGCATTTCAACGAGTTGGAACATGAGCTCCGAGACAGACTGAACCGAGCTCACAAACCCGCCACTAAGTACCTAGGAAGCTTCTCATCACCTATCACCACTGTGATTGCAAGGTAAGATATTCTCTCATATAAAAAAACAGCAAATTTTAAAGGAAACCCCAACAGGCCCTTAAATTAAGCTAAGTAACACATGAGTTAACATTTTCTGTGAATTCTGACTCTCTTTCTCTCAAAAATACGAGGGCCCATCCCCACCAATGGGAACAGTTTAGGCTGAATGTATGGTCAAAAAACTGCTAAATATTCAGGACTGCTTGGCTGTCCGTTTTGCCACCAAATGTGTGTTTATTTATTTCGCAACAAACAAAACAAAGAAATCAATACGTTTTGAAAGATAGCTAACTAGACTGTTTATCAAAATGCGTAGTTTGTGTGATTCATACTTCATTGAGTCACAAAAATGTCTTCCAGCGTCATTGAGGCTAAGACGTCTTAAGAACTGTTATCTTAAAATAACGTAAATATCGTAAAATAGCAAATTTGTAGTATATTTAGATTTAGTTGATTGCCGTGTGGAAATAGAAATTGGAATAGCGCTAAGGTGGCTCGGAGGGCATTTATGTCTAATTTTCTTCGTCTTTTAGGTCTTATAACTGACCGAAAGAATGAGATGTTAATTTATAGCATACTAGTGACCCGCCCCAGCTTCGCACGGGTGCAAAAAAGGTATTAAAACCTTCCTCTTGAATCACTCTATTAAAAAAAACCGCATAAAAATCCGTTGCGTAGTTTTAAAGATTTAAGCATACAAAGGGACGTAGGGACAGAGAAAGCGACTTTGTTTTATACTATGTAGTAAAGTGATTCTAACTACGCATACAGTTACTTAACAACATTATTTTATTCTAATCGCGACATTACAATAATCGTAACTACGCCAAATTTACTTTTATCTAGCGAAACCGTACTATTTATATTCTGCAATGTTTACTTTTGACAAAAATAACACTCGTTCGATTTGGCACTTACTCTGTTACTGATTTATGACAATGACGAGGAACTTTTGTTTCGTCTATTGCGCATCAAGATGTGTTTCTACAGATCGATACATTACAATGTGGCGTGTACATTGATTTATCTTATGTGCACTGTGCAGCCGCATATTTTTATTGTTTATATCCTCTGTTGCACCTTATAAATCTAATCAACAATCTATTATTGTCATATAAATCCGGAAAATAATAGTCTACTAGATTGTAAATATTTTATTTAGTAAAGATATACACAAATTTCCAAAACGTGGTGAAAAGCTATTGTTGCAAGGAGAACATACTGAGTGGTGGCACCCCGAGTCTGTTGTTAGGCAACATTTAACCCTGCAGATGGAAATAGTGTGACACTTATATTATTTAAAGTGAAAAAATATTTATTTGGTAAAACATGACATCATTGGATAGGGATAAGTGGAAAGAGGGAAGGGAGGCCTTTGCCCTGCAGTGGGACACAAATGGCTAATAAATAAAATAAAACATGTCTACGTGTACAGGTCTTTTAAATAAATGAAAGGAGCTAGGTATATGTTTTGCCATCTAAGCATAGATAAAATAGGTGTTTCGATATTTCTTGATGATACAATTTTTAAGTGACAGATGTACTACCTTAGGAACAATTAAAATTTTTAATAAATTCTTGAAAACGTAATTAATATATAAAGTAATGGTATTATGAATGTATCATAACATAATACAATCAATTACTAATAGTAAAGGTGAGTATTTGATTAAATAATACCCGTTGGTGAGGTATTTTGACTGCTTGTGGATGGGCTACCTTAGAGCAGTCGATTTAAATAGTATTTTAACCATTATGTGTGTGAAAATAAGGTGTAATGTTCCAGGAACGTGGTGTTTCTATCGGCGAGTGTCCTGGGCGTGCTGGTCGTGCTGTCGGTGTACGACGAGGACGTGCTCACGGTGGAACACGTGCTCAGTATCATCACCATACTCGGCTGTATTCTAGCTGGGGCCAGGTTCGTACTATGAATCATCATCATCATCATCTGTCTTTCTTTTTCCATTCTTCCCGGTTAGACGTCAAGGTGGCTCCTTTCTCATTCATAGCATTCCTCACGCTATGCATGTTAGATTTTATTCAAACTTGTAAAAGCTCATATCCACCACAAAGCCTTTACTTCTTTGATTTATTATACTGTCTTGTGTTTGAATGGGTCTTTGTAAGTCAGAGCCACCTAGGTCTGTGTCTCCTTGCTCTGATGAGCGGCTATGTGTTTTTTTGTTAGCAATGGATTATATTCCGTTCTAGTTTAGCCCATTGATCCGTTGATATAAACAAGGCATATTAGGAGACTAATACATGCTACCAAAAGCCCCTAAATTCTTGGTTCTTACATTATTCCCAGTTTTGACGGAGCTACGTTTTATGGTGGTATGTATAGAGTCATTTATTTGTATTTTGTGGTCGTAGATTAGTTCTTATAGTAGTGAGTACTTTACGTCGCGTTTTAGCTGCAAAACTTGGTTTGTTTTTGCATAATGAGGTCGATTTAGTTATCTTACCTTTAGCCAATCTACGATAATATTATGAAGAGGTAGACCTTGTAGTTTGGATATCAAAGTATTTGTATGAATTAGGTCATTGTTGTCATTGGTTTGACGAAAATTTTGTTTTCAGTTTCACTTCCATGTATGGGGATATTTTTGTATAAAAATCGTAAAGCGGTTCACAGAATACACCTAGCTACTAAGTTTCAACTGTGTAGCCTTAATAGTGTCCGAATGAAGTGGCTGTGACATACGGACGGACAGGCAGACATGATGAATCTATAAGGGTTCCGTTTTTTGCCATTCGGCTACGTAACCCTAAAAAACAATTGATTCTCATTCGCTTTAAAAAACCTACCACCAACATTTAGAATGAATCTTATGCGGATGGACATAGGCGGTATTTATCTAAACTTTTATTTATACTTGTGCAGCCATCATTATAATTCTCCTTAATTTCTCCCAATTTATTTGTGGTCGAAGCAGCATGTCTTTTTCTTTCTTTCTTTTCTATAACTCGTTATCTCAGCACCTTTTTTTATCCGTATCATTCTTCATACAGTCCATCCACCGTTTCTTTCGTTTTCCTCTACTGTTATAGCCATCTACATTCATACTCAATTACTTGTAAAATCTATATATATAAAAATGTTAAGTTGGTTTGTGTACGCTTCAAAAACTCAAAAACTACTTCACCAATTTTCATGCTGTTTTCACCAATGGATAAAGTAGTTCTCGAGGAAGGTCTTTAGTATATAATTTAACCGACTTCCACGCGGGCGAAGCCGCGGGCATCAGCTAGTATATAATAATCTATGTTATACCATTAAACGAGCAATTCTTGTATATATTGTTACGTTCGTATGACGTTCAGATGAGGACAAATCCTCACTCGCGCGTCCGATAGTAGACGCATCTTCTGCATTCAGTAAGAAAAGACTTGCAGTAATGCACGTCTCTCTATACTTGCAGTCTGGGTTCATATACTCAACAATCATACAGCACCCTTCGCGTCCAATACAATAACTGATTCAGGTCGCTGCACGTAAGGCAAAACGATCGATTTACGACGACAAAAGTATTTATTACGAAAGTTTGTTACATTTAATTATTTAAACATATTTTTGAGTGGCTATTACCTATCCTAAGCAGTTTGACGTTTTCTAACTCAACCTACGGACCTATAAGTACTGATTTTTTAATATATTGAAATTATATTTCGATATATTAAATAAAGTTTATAGGTACATTGAAATAAAACAACTCAAAATCAATTGTAAACTATGTTTTATTAAAAAAAAAAACATTATAAATCATCTTCTCCGTCATCGTCTGATTGTTACCTAAAATCAAAAAATCAAAATCATCAAAATCAATATATTTAATTTGTCCAATATATACTTATGTAATCGTTCAATACATTTACAAAAAGAAAATTTGAAAAAACTGTCACTTTTTAACACAAAATATAGTTCAAGTCTTTTAATTGTTCGCATTTCCCCGTTATCATTTCGACTACCTGAAACAAAAACAACAAATACTCAGAGATGTGCATATACGTGCAGCTAAAACTAGTTTCCTCGTAATAACAACAATCAGAGTTATTGATAACAAACAAATTTAAACTGGTACTCGTTGGAACTTTTTAGAAAAGCTCTCACGAATTATTTTTCTATAGCAAAACAAGATTATTTTAAGTCTATCGATATATTTAGATTATTCTCATCTTTAAAGTGTTGAAAGAACTCAATAATAGGTTTAAAATTAAGTACTTACTACATGGTAATGCATCCATATTATAAAACAAGATTTCACTTTAAAACAACTGCACATCAACACAACGTATTCGCACCAAGTTTAGTAGAATACTGGCTGCACGCCCAACAATAAGCGAAGAGTCGAACAAAAGTGGATTTTGTAAAGAACTTTCGCTCGCAAAAAAAAAAACTTTTGTTGATTTTTGACCATTGAAGGGTAGAGAACACCTAACATATGTAATTAGCGTATATTTCAATGATTTTGTTTTAAATACTTTTGTCGTCGTAAATCGATTGTTTTGCCTTACGTGCGCTGATGGGGTTGCCCCGATACTGCAGCGCATCAGCGATGTTTGCTGAAATTCACACGGTGTAATGTACACGGTGATGCGGAAAAGGTGCAACTCCTTGAGCAGCGCTTACAGCATCCTGTGCGTACTGTACCCCGCGCCGCGTTACTGCCGCATGTGTCGTCTACCTTCCAAAGCGATCCATACAAACAGCGGATTGTAGGCATCTGTCTCTGACGAAGAACGACCACCCATCCGCTATTATCTCGCTCATGAAACTTAGGAAAGGTTGTAGGTGGCGTGTCAGTAAACGAAATCATATTACTGTTTGCAGCGCCTACAAGAACCCTGTCAAACAACCAACTTGGTTATGATTCTGCTCTACTCTCTTACGCTCACCTCGTTTATCACATCCAGCCAACAATTTCGAGACAATTTGCCCTGCGATAAGCGATTTACAATATAATTGTTTGTTCCAATCCCTTACCTAAATTATCCACTCAAACAATAGTAGATTAGTAGCCAAGGGCTGTAAGGCATCAATGGCAGCCCGAGATATTTAGGCGCACGAGCGCAGCGAGGGCGCCAATAGTTCGAGGGTGCAATTGATGCTTACACCCGATGAGCTAACTACTCTGCTTTACATCTCGATTATGAGGTAAGAAGAAAAAAACCGGCATTACAAGAATAAAGTTTTCAAATATCTCTCTTTAGAACTTTCAGGCAAAATATTGTTAATTGCTGCTTCAGCTTCCATTTTAATTGAATCGGGAGTGCAGCTTATATCTTCATCACTTGCAGAACTCATGTTTTTTTTCCTAATTAGCACGTAATTATAAAAAAAACCCAAAAACAAACAATATTTAAAGTAAAAGTTTTCTATTGCAGCCTTTTTTCATCTCTTTTTTTTTTTTTTTTTTTCAAGAACGAAATTGAGCTTCGCCGTTCGATATTTAAAATTGATGACTATTAAGCCTCCCCCACACAGGCGCGTTTTCGCGTTTCTGCGTCCCAATACCAAATGTTCTAAGAACTCATATCAACAGATATGAGTTAGGAGTGTAGAAGTCTGACACTCCCCGTCGCTCTGCCCAAGAGGGGGGGGGGGGGGGGGTTATTCGATGATTTTCCATCCACCAAAAAAAAGGGCTCCAGAAAGTGGCTATTTTGGCCCACAGCTCATTGGGCATGCGGCAGACTTGCCCAGTCCAGTCCCACTTAAGCTTAGCCGCTTTGTGAGCAACGTCAGTAATTTGTGTTTTGGAGCGCAGTGTCGTGTTGCGTACACGGTCGGTCTGTTTGACGTGTAGTTAAAAAGGAAATGAAATGGGAATAGGAACATGTCTTGCTGAGCTATTTCACATTGACACATTGCCGATGATTAATTTATTTGTTTTCAGGGCTCTCATAGGTGAGGAAGAGCGTCTGGGCGGGGGTTGTACGGGCCCCGCGCGCGGCGAGGAGCTGTTCGTGCAAGTGCTGGGCCACGTGCACTACCTGCCCGCCGCGTGGAGAGGCCGCGCGCACACCAAGGACGTGGCCGCGCACTTCCAACAACTCTTCCAGTTTAGAGCTGTACGTATTTATCCTATTATTGAATACGGCTGGTCATCCTTACTGATGACTGCTTCTTGCTGATGTAATGTTGTGATTTGATAAGTCTCTGACTAGGTCTGGACGGGGAGCGCTGCCCAGAGTTGGTTAGTGTGATCTTTCCAGTTTTATTTCTATTTTCTAACTGTTCCTTTCTGTATACGTCCGTTTCCTTATTTCTTTAAAACCATATTATAATTCCGTTGACAATAGTGTGGGTTATGCTTTTGTTTACTAATAAATCTATAATCTATATAAATAAAAAGAGAAGTCCTGACTGACTGACTCATCAAGGCCCAGCCCAAACCCTTGAAGGATGTAGACAAGGAATAAGGAAGGATTTTTTCAAAATTCAACCCCTAAGTGATTTAAATAGGGGATGAAAGTTTGTATGGAAAATTATATAGATCGTCATTTTCACGCGGGCGAAGCCGCTGGCAAAAGCTAGTGAATATTAATACTGTAACGTATAACTGTTCTTTGTTCCAAATAAATAAAATAACATAAAAATCCAGTACATACTTTAATGTGCGATTTGTTCTGTTAGGCTCGTACATCGTACGTATAGGCAGAAGTTGGGTTTAAAGAAAAAAAGGTTAAACGCACAATTTAACACAATAACACGGGGCACAACGAATCGGCACTGTTCCTGGATTCTAACTCCGCTACGCCAAACACTGAATGTTGTCATCGCTTAGAACTCAAAACATCACTCAGTCTGTAGAAGCACACTGTAGTGTAATTTTTTGTATCCTTTGTTGACACATGCGTGACACTTAATAGGCGGTCGCAATGAAAACTTCTGACACATCTCTTGTCCGGCGTCACTGCGAATATCTGTAAGGATTCTCCTCTGGTCTCACGTCTTACCTGCATAGATTGCAGCCACGTAGATGCGGATCCCTTCAACCCAAGTATCAAAATAAGCTGGATTACTTCCAGTGTAGGCACACCAAGGAATAAGTGAACAATGACGGCGAGCGCGCATCGGACTCGCTTTCATGGGATCGTATTCCAGCATCACTAGCTTGTTAATGCTCTTATAAATGTTTCGAGTTCGACGTGAAGAGGTAATGACTAAAAACGTCTAATATATATGTGTAAACGTGATCAATGTTCTCCAGGTGTACATAATCTTTGAGCTGCTCAGTCCGCTGCTGTGTCCGTTGATCCTGTTTTCACTGCGGTCGCGAGCGCTCGACATTGTAGACTTCTATCGCAACTTCACCGTCAGCGTGCTGGGCATTGGAGACGTGTGCTCCTTCGCACAGGTATGTCACACCTCAAACAGTACTATACATAGTAAAGCCCTACTACCATCTCTTTTATCAGTATTACTTTAATCTTGAGAAAGAGAAGTCTTGTAGAGCTCCTCTTTGAAACAAGATTAAAGTAGTACTTTTAAGAGAGTTGGGACAGCCCCGGGTCGGCCCTATTTCCGGCACAGGTCGGATAATATTCGGATGTATATTTCGCCGCCTGGTCTGTGCTGAATCAGGCCGATCTGAATATGTGTGCTTTCCTTACAATGGTCGGCCTCTGAAGTGCGAAAAAGCACAGTTATTCTATTATACTTGTGTAGATTTTTATATTATCTCTTTCAGTCACGAGCATTGAAATAAAAACTAAGCAGAATTCATAAGCGATTTTCTCCTAATGTATTGATTAAAGTTTTACGTTTTCATGAACGTAGTATTTTGGAAGACAAACTTTTACGAAATAGGTTTTATCTCAAAGAAGAAATCGTTATTTCACGAGAAAATTGCTTTTGAATTTTGTTAAGTGTATACATTTTATTGGTCTGTGACAGTACAGACGCCACATCAAAGTTACCCGATACTGTCCAATCAACCTTGAACCTAACGCTTTAACGATACAACTGAGAATCTATTATAGAACTAGACAGATTGTAGTTTGATGTGCAGTCGTCAGTACCTAAATGTGGAACATGCATGTAGTTCATACAAGAGGAGAGGAGACCTTTTGAGTTGCGAAACCCTGGTGTAAGCATTGTCACCCTATGAAGTTCCGACTGCTGTGGCCCATCATAACGCAACCCCGTGCGGGCTCATGAATGTAAATTATTTATTTTTAATTTATTTTTGGACATGCTACACGATGTTTTCTTTCTCCGGATCCGTTGCGGCCGTAACCACAGATGCTATTATACCACAAATAGGGTATTTCATCAATTAGTCCGTCAGATAAATTTCCAAAAAATAATGGACACATTTTTTTTCTTTTTTCACGTAAACAAAAGATGAATACAGTTCTTCGAAAAGTCTTGTCAAGTCGTGTGACGTCACAGATTAGTACGTTTTTTTACCCAGAAAGTGACGTCACAAGCCCTCACTCATGATCTTTAGCACGTTTTATTTTCGTATTTTTTTATTAATTTGATAAAACAAAAAAAACACGTATCCAATATTTTTCGATAATCTCACAGACGGACTAATTAGATTGTTTTGGTGAAATACCATAATGAGCATTGATTTTTCTGTAATGCCGGAGTCAGCACTGCAGAGCCGGGTTGACCTAGTTGTAACGACCGCGATGGGTTACATACCTACATGAGCAGAACTTATTGTAACCCGTCTTGGGTTACCATAACGTTGTAAAGCAACTATAATGTACAATTAGTAACAATTAACAGCTGCAACCGGTGGTGCAGTTGGTTTAGTGATGATCACCGATGGACTCCGAAACTTCAATCGGTCTCTGATTCTCTATTTAACTACGTAAATTAAACCTAGATAAAATCCGACGATTTCAGCTGGATATCCGTCGACATGGCCATCCTGATTGGCATACACCCGGCAAATTGAAAGGTATGTGCTGTTGTTAGTTTTAACTTTTATTACAAGTAGTAGATTTGGAGCCAAGTAAGTAAACGTATCTTAGCATAGTCCTTTCGCTGTAGGATGGTGCAGGTCACATTAGATGAACCGTTCCTTTCAATCTTGAACTTTATCCTGATTTAAAATCGTAAGTGTATATTTTAGCTGCACTCTATACCACAGTCGTAAAATATGGTATTAATAATAACTGTAACGAATTAATTTCCCAGAAAAAATGAAGGAAAGTGTAATGCGTGTAACATGACGCCATAGCCATGTTTAGTGTTGATATGTATTGCTATAAAAATATCGACATACCATCCACTATTTACATCCCACCACTAAACATGTTTTATCGTCCAATGTCACCTGTACCTTCCTACATCGAAAGGACAATACTTTCGCGATTATTCGCTACGGAACCATCTATCTACAGGACCACACCAGGCTTCGTGGATGCAGTCTTGGGTTCGATCCCCAAGTCGGGCAAAGTGTTATTCAATTTCTTCATTAGTATTACTCAACTCAGAGTTTGAAAGCTGTTGGTCCCACTCCGGAAGGTTTTCGATTGCCATCCCATCGGACTTTAGAGTGGGAATGAAATAATTCATCTGTGTTTACACACATTCTTATGCACTAAGTATAATATTTTTTATATATATCCATTGCTACTGTCCGCCGAGATCGGACAATCTTTAAGCCATGACCGGATTACGAGGACAATGGGGTTGGCAAGTGAAAGCTGATTGTAGATGGCGTGTCCATAGCTTGTCCCAATCCGACCAATGAGGTCAAGCTATTTTGAAATATAAAATGACATTGACAGATATTCAACCAATGAAGAGCATAGGTTCATGCGGTGCTAGCGCCATTAGTTCCACCAGTTGCCCGTCCCATTGACAGAAGGTCGCAGTAATTGGGTACTTGACAAAAAAATCTATGTACCTCCGTCAGATAGATTTCCAAAAAATATTGGTCACATAATTTTTCTTTATTCACGTAAACAAAAAATATTGACGATACAGTGCTTTGAAAACTCGTGTGACGTCATATTTCAGTACATTTTTTATTGACAAGTGACGACCCAAGCTTTCATGGTCTATGACGCGTTGTATCTTCGTCGATTTTTATCAATTTGATAAAACAAAAAATATGTTTTCATTATTTTTCGATAATCTAACTCATTGACTAAACACAATCTTATTTTTTAGTCAGGAAAGTACCCAATTCCCATAACCAGCTTACACAACAATCTATATAAATAAAAAGAGAAGTCCTGACTGACTGACTGACTCATCAACGCCCAGCCCAAACCCTTGGACCTAGAAAGCTATAATTTTGCACAGAGGTTCCCTTTATAATGTAGACAAGGAATAAGGAAAGATTTTTCGAAATTCAACCCCTAAGGGAGTTAAATAGGGGATGAAAGTTTGTATGGAAAATCGACATTTTCACGCGGGCGAAGCCGCTGTCAAAAGCTAGTATTAAATAATAACTGATTGCAGGTGGGAATGGCAACACCCAATACGACCAGGGCGAGGGTGGTAAGACGGAGCTGTCGCTGGTGGCATTCTCGTGCCGCCACCCAGGCTGGCAGCCCACTGAGCCTTCTCAGCGACAGTTCCTGCGATCTCTACGACAGAGCATGTACCACGCGGTTCCTGCTAACAACCACCTGGTAAGTACTTCTTATGATATCGCACGATATTAAGATGAAGAAATAGTATATCGCACAATAAATGGCGAACAGCCCCAATAACTATGTACACTGATTGGCTGTTATGAACGTCATAATAGCAATTAACTCAATTGCTACTCGTAGTAGCAATTAATTCACATGTCACATTTGTAGTAAACAACTTATCGAATAAGTGTCTAGTAGAATACGTGGTGGAAGGGACTACTCATTCAGTACTACAATGTTGTATAGTATTAGGACGTTCACTATTCGTGATTGCTGCAAAGTAACTGCGGCAGATCGTATTGGACGCAAATAAAATCGTGTTTTGTGAACTTCTTTCGGTTTCTATATTTGCTTTCGAATATTTTGTAATACCTACTCAAAATAATAGTTCACAATCCAAGACGCGATTTCGTTCAGATATAAGTCACCGACTTCAGAAACTGATTTTTCTTCTAAAGTTTATTTTTCACTTTTTTGTGTTTTTTTTTTGAAGTCTGTTTTATTTTTTGTTAATTTTTTTTTTATAAAACATTGCCACAAATCGTCTGTCATAAATTGTATAATAACAGGTGGCGTACTGTAATACTCGGTTTTTTTCACTCACTGATTTATTGCTTTTTTTTTTAATATAATAATAATAATAATAATATTCCACAACTATCACACAACGCCATCTAGTCCCAAGCTAAGCAGAGCTTGTGTTATGGGTACTAGACAACTGATAAACATACTTATATATTTCTAAATACATACATATTATAGATAAATTACACCCAGACACAGAACAAATGATCGTGCTCATCACACAAATATTTGTCCTGGGTGGGAATCGAACCCACGACCTCCGGCATAGCAGTTAGGGTCACTAACCACTAGACCAACAGGTCAGTCATATACTTACTAAACATAACAACGAAATTGAAATTAGCTTTATTGCTTGAATCTAAACTTGAGAGAAGGAGATTAATAAAATAATGTAAGACAAAAATCGTCAGCTCCTATAACAAATGACATGTAAAGAAATCCTCACGCTATAGCAATAACTTGCTTTTTAATATCAAATTTCAGAACAAAACGATGTTAGGCTCGTACATTCAACAGAGTTTGTTCGGGGCCATCACACCTCTTCCAGCAGTTCTGTCTTACTATCCTCAGCAAAAGCAGCAGCAGTATAGATTACCAGTAAGTATCTTTGGTTAAATTCACCTTAAAACTAACTTAGATAAGTAATGATAACCTTCAGTTGGAACATAACATAACATCACATATGTTTAGATTCTAATATCACCTGAAAAATCAGTATCTATAAAATAGATACTGATTTATTACAAGGCAGATGTGAGTGGCAACGCCGAGAGGGGACGCCCTAGAAAGACATACACTGACCTTATTGGTGATGTTCATCAGAAAGGACCGGCGTGCGTGTGTGACCAGATGTATGAATGTGGACGAGGCAAAAGGGGTATGTAAGAATCGTAGCAGGTGGCGTTCTGTGGTTTCTGCCTACCCCCATGGGAAAAGGGTGTGAGTTTATGTATGTATAAAATAGAAGATAGTAATAATAGTACTGGCCTGTCAAAATACACTTTCTTCTCTCACAGAGAAAGCATGACATTTGGGGTCACCAGTTCACCACACTCGTTCAAAACAGTCAATGTTTTCTTGCACCACCAGAGATGTTTTAGATAAATAATAATAATAATAATGTTTGTGAACGCACTCACGATACAGGAGAAATTTCTAGTTGCAACGTTTAAAAAAAAATAAAGAAAAGAAATATTTTTTATTTTTTAACCGACTTCCAAACTGAAGGTTCTCTATCTTTGTGTATGTATTTTTTTCCAAGTAATAAACCCGCATTGTTTCCTGTTTTTCAAAGGACATGGACGAAACAAGCGACGAGGACGAAGCCCCGCCGGCCGGGCCGACGAACTCGACGGAGGCAGCTAGCGCGCCCATGGGGCTGGCTGGTGTTAGCTCCGTGTTGGGGGCTAGTGCCATGAGCGGGGAGGCGCCGCGGCAGCCCGGCGACGACAACCAGGACATGTCTGTTAGCACGCTGCATCTCTATGACCTGCATCTGACACAGGTACTCATGTTAGCATAATAATAGGGGATCGGACTGACTCAAAAAAATATGATTCTGTTTAGACATCGTCCAAGTGTAACGTGCGAATTATCGTAATAAACTATTACCGATTTGCTCTAAGAGATGAGCCAGCGAATTCCAGAATAGACCAGGCCGAATAATAGGGATGATCTTGACAAAAAAAAATAATAAATAATAATAATATTTTTGTTGTGTGTTTCTTCTTTCAGGCGGGTCAGAACTTATCATGCTGTACGAATAAATGCAGCGAGAGGCAACGCGGCGGACGCTGGGGCAGCACTGAGGGCGAGGACACTCCTCTCCTTCACCGGCCATAACACTGGTGGCTCCTGTCCCCGCGCGGCGACAAGTACCCCGTCTGGGTATAGCACGCGCTTAGACAGTGGCGTAACAAACACTTTGTGTATACCAGTGTGTGGTCTCTAAGTTCCTTGTATATATCACCGGCTAAAATTTGTTTTTTTGTGACTTTTTTCCAGGTGTGTATCGGTTTTTTTCATTTTTAAATCTGTCACGAAGTCCATTGATAGTGTCAATTTTTTGTTTGTAACGACTTATTTCACTAACCGCGTGTCATACTCAGACTTAAATTAATTTAACAGACAATTATCTTAATTTTAAGTAAAGTGGTTTTCAACGAAACGTAAACTAAACCACGTTGAAATTGAAACCATTTATGGTTGACCACTTAACTCAAAATTAGGTATCTGAGAACAAAATTGCCGGCAAGCCAACTTGAGCATAATTGTTATACAACGTTTTTTTTTTTTAATATGAGAACACACTAACGCACATTATTTTGTTTTTACGTATTTTTATGAGTCTTTGAATATAGATATAATATGTACAGTCATTATTGTACAGAAGGATAGGATCGACCTTGCTAAACTAATTATTACGACGTGACGTGAATAACCAGTTATATTGACCGCGAAACGGAATATATATGGGTCAGTGGTGATTTAAATTGTTGTACTATCTGCGTTTACATATTGAAGAAGTCAAATGTTGTTAATAATTTAATAGTTATTTTAGACTGGGGGAATCAAGTTGTTATCAGAATTCGTATCTCCAAAAACACCATTATTGTGCGCCATCTGTTTTAACGCCATTTTTTATTCCCTAGCCATAAAAGTTTCAAAAATTATTAGTAAAATCTCAATCTACACCCATTCTAAATTTAAATACTATATAGTACGCCATGTTAGAAACCTTAATATTGCTCCTGTAAAATTTGCTCAAATGGACTTACGAATTCTGATAATTAGACCGACAATATAATGCTACTGAATTCTTGAGTAGTGGAAACTTGATGCAGTATACAGAAACTGATTAACCAGCATAAAAGAACGTTCATAATTACTAAAGGCGCGAACACTACGCGTGCTTAAAACACTACGCTTTAAATGAGTGAATCATAATTAAGTAAGATCATTGTGCGATATAACTGCGATCATTAACTTAAGCAATATAGTTATAGTTACATAATTACAAAAAAGAAAAATATTTTTAGTACACATATAAAGACAAAAATACAAAAAAAGCCTTAAACTTAATAAATTATTTTTTTATACAATGCGTATGTATGTAGTACCAATGTCTATACAATCGTATTTCCAGTAATCGTAATAAGAGGTAAATGTTTTAGGGAATTGTCTTGCACTTCATTTGGCAGGAGCTAAGACAGCTGATACTTTAGAATTTTATTCAGATTTCCCATAAATATAGATTAGAAGTTAACAATGTTCAACAATAAGGAATAATAAAAAGGCAACATCCAACCAGTCATTTTGTGCTTAAAGATTAAATCGTTAGATTCTGTCACAGGCTCTTATCAGAGCAACAACGAATGAGGGCACATCTACTGATTTAAATCTTTGCTTATAATACAAATGTTTCAGGGTTTGATGTCCAAATGATTTCGATTGTAACATAATAACAGTGCAACGAAGGTAATTTCTCATTTTTGTTAACTGAACCCGTTTGTCCTCATCCTCGAAATATAATAAATGTGTCTAAAATGTGTCTGCCGCCATAAAAATCGGAACACTGCCTTAATATACTACAAAAAACCAGCTACTTCGGATAAATTGCACCATATATATACATAATGAAACATATACGTATACATTATAAAACATATATACGTAACAAAATATATTTTTGTACATAAATATATTTATGAATAATGTTATAAAATATAATTATCTAGTTTTTAACTATAAGTATGGACAATTACCCCGTTACAGACAGTCATGTGTTCCGAATCGCAACAATCTGGTAAAATGATATTAGCTAGCGATACTCGAAAGACCTGATAGTTTAATATCGATATTATATCTAAATATAATGTAAATTCATCGTCATCATTTCAGCCGAAAGACGTCCACTGCTGGACATAGGCCTCCCCCAGGTGTCGCCACATAGACAGGTCCCGTGCGTCTCGCATCTAGTGGATTCCCTCCACCAGGTGCACGGTCCAACTAGTGGGAGGCCGCGCAACGCAACGTCTTCCGGTTCGCGGTCTTCATCATCACGCAAGGAAACTCCTAGCATAGCCCTCTCCATGGCCTTTTGGGTGACTGAGCTGTCTAATTAGACCCTTTGTGAGCAACCACGTTTCGGTCCCAAAACAATATTTCAACATGTTCAAATAATCTCAATACCCTTCACTTCATCCTTCGAGTCTAGCTAACTAATTAATTTTTGCCTGTATAGTGAATTCATCAAAGCAGAATGCAATAGTTAGAGACAGTGGTAAATAACGTACCAGTGAGATTGTTCCTTCCATGTGCAAAATGTGTGAGAGATTTCTATGGTGATGGTCAAAATGATGCCTCCCTACCCTCTACACGACTACGACGTTACCGATTAAGTAACGTCATGTAGTACTTGTTGTAAAAGTGTGTTTACACGGGCAGCGATGCACGAGTACTGTTACACGAAGCAATTCTGTGATGCAAACATGTACACATTATTACTAAAAATATTGCCTCCCCATATGTATTGTTATTGCGCTGATTAATATTTTAGACATTCTATTAATAGCCAACATTGAGGATTACCGCCGCAAGAATTCAGACAAATTTAATTATTTGAGTAAAATCGGCTGTTATACTTACGTTCTAAGACTTTTCTCTGTTCTTCGTTGATGTGGTTTCATCCTCCACATGACAAGAATTAAACGGTTGTTAGAAATATAATCGCGGTTACATTGTTATTAGAGCCCTATGTATTTGTTGTTTAAATATATATTAGTATACACCTGCGTGCGCTCGGTAATGTTTTAGAATTATCTATCATCTTGGCTCCTGCTCTATTTTTGAAATAAGGGCAAGAGACTTATCTTCTATATTTCTATACAATAAGATAGTCAAAGTGATTTAATATCGTCAGCATTTTGAGTCCAAGAGCATAATTAAACAGGCTTTGTCAGCTGTTTAAAAAAAAAAAAATTAAAACTTTTTATTTCCAAGAACAGTTCATAAATTTTGAAATAAACACACATCGCTTAATCTTAAATCTGAAAGATTATGTGCGAGTGAGGCGTCTCGCTTGTTTACATTAAAATATATTTTTACATAACATTAGGTACATTATTTATTTATTTGGGAAAGATCTGGAGATCTGTTTGAATATGCTACTCCAATCTTGGACTTGGAATAGCCTTGAGCAGTTCATGTACGGCCACATTAATCGCATTTAATCTGATGCGACTTTCCACAAAGCGACAAATCGCACGTCACTGTTGATGAAAGTGCGCGACGTTTAAAACTCAGTGCATCAATCTTCCGAAATCCAAATGTGATAAAAACGCGCGCCTACTGTGACCCTAACATGTAGTTCTATCGAAACTAGAAATACGATTGTATGGACAAACAACGTGCTTAATACTCACTCAGATCGAGTGAGTCACTTAACTTTCTATACCTTAAATATTTTGATTAAAATAGCATGTAATTAACAATATTTACAAGAATATAGTGTCATTAAATTTAGAGTTATATACAATTTAAATACATTTTTCTTACATCATATTGTCATGATTATATTACATTTTATATAATGTTCGTTAAGCTGTGATGTAGGGGCCCCAGAAATAATGTCTCATCCGCTGTAGACACCAATGTTCCACTGAAATTATGTAACAGTACGCTTACTTCTTTATTAAATATGTTAATTATTTGTAGTATCGGCTAACGAGAGGCCGGTTTATATTTCAGTGGAGTAAGTCGAAAGAAAAACGGTTCTCGAATGACAAAGAGTCACACTACTCGTGTAGTTGACAATTCTATTGATTTGACACCATATTTACGTTAAATATCATAAACAACAGGGTACATTTGTCTATGTGACAGTTTAACCAGGAACAGGTTAGCCTTACTGATTTCAAAATGACCGGGATTGGATAAGAAAAGTGAATCGAAATGTCGACAATACATCCATTGGACCTCCCTACGGAATTAACAATATTTTTGCAACTTTGATGAGATAATTTTATGACGACGATAAACAACAATAAACCTTGCCAACATAATCATAAGTGCATACGTTTCAACGAAAAAAATTAAACCTCGTATTTTATGTAAAAAAATGTGTGGTTTACCTTTATGAATAACGAAGATGTGCAATATATTAAACAAACCCTGTCCAATGCGTTAGGGATGTAACCCTATTTAAATGACAAGTCTTAAAGAGTACCCTGATTTAAAAAAATATAATTAAAAAAAAATGCAACACGTGGGTGCGGTCGGTGACACTCTTGGTTCGCTTCTCGGGGTCGATTGACGATCAAACATACTAATGCTGACGATAGTGTTGTAACGTATTAAACGTTTGCTAGACTGTGGGGAAATAGTGGCAATTTGAGTACAAAATTTAACGCATTTTAACGTTCATAAATATATTTACTTTAAACTCAGTAAATAAGAAATTTTAAATAATCACTTTTATAAGTTTCTTATTTTATTTGTAAATGTGCAGTGTGTTTCGGATCAAACTGAGTTTTTTTTAAATATTGTACTGTCATAAATTTTAAAAAGTAAAATCGGTTGTTATCTAAAAGCAATGATTAACGTTCTTCCGTAATGTAGAAGCTTTTCAGCGGCGCAAAACTTTTCCAAATGCCACATACTTTTGTAAACATTTTAACGCTTAGCGTTTAAAAGTTCCACACAATATGAATAACCCGTTCGTTCACATTTGATCTAAATAGGGTAAGTCACAGCCTTAACACTTTCGGTGCCAAGGACCCAGCATATGGGTCGAAAAATAATTCGTTAGCGTGTCCACAACCCGACTCCGAGTCGTCGCTATACGTAGCTATAGATGACTTGCGCTCACGCGGCCGCGGGATACAAATCAAAATAGATAATTTGAACTTGGCAGCGAAAGTGATATTAACAATATTATCTTTTGACATTGAATTTGAAATACTTACAATCTAGTCTACTGTAATCTATCAAAGCTTATAAAAATATTTACTGTATGTTTTTCCGTATTTAAGGAATAGTACTTGGATGACCGAGCTTCGCTCGGTTTTATATATTATGTGAAACCTAGCTAGATCAATTTATCGTCCCCAAAACGCCCTACATACAAAATTTTATGAATATCGCCGTTTCCGAGATTCTGATTATAGATATATAAAAGAATTGCTCGTTTAAAGGTATTAGATAGATTGACTACATCTCGACTTTCTTCTCTTATAATGAGCCCACACTTATTATCTGATTTAGGGTCCGTTCACATAGACCGGCTCGGAGAGGAGAGCAGATTTTTTATCACGTTTAAAACTGAGTTTTTATTCATTGTAATAAGATTTATTTTTATATTTCACCATGCGTTAGGTTTGCTCTCAAGAATTCTCAATAAGAAAAGAAGTGAAAGTAAACCAACAATCGAAGTGTGGTATTCGTATAATTATATTAATATTTAAAATCATTACGATTACTTCGAATATTGGGAAAACATCGTAAAGTTTGGTACATTTTTAGCAAATCCACGCTTTTGATAAAATATTTGGTTTTAGATGCCCGTAAAAAGCCCTTAAAAATCGTTAAATTAACGTAAGCTGATATTATGTCTAGTCCAAAATATGTCAACTGTTTGATGAAAGCGCCAACTAAATTTAAGATCTGATACAACGATTATTATACTCGTATACGCACGCATGTCCGGTTATTCTCGTATACATACACGTGGCATACGTCGTTAAAGCTTCGAATGTTCAAAAACATCCAGAAATTACCACAAAGAAATATATAAATAAATAAAAAATACAGCTATATTGATATTTTGCTACTCATCATCATCATATAATAGAATGTAATATTTTTATAAATAATCAATATTTCAATTTATATAGTGTAACATTATTATGTATACATACATGTAGGATAATCATTTATGGCAATTAAATGCCTCGCCGAACTTTGTATCTGTTGTAGATATCGCCTTGATTAAATAGTACAATCTATCTATACTTATAATAAATCTGTAGAGAGGTCAATTCTGTACATGATATATATTTTCAAAATAACTATCAGGGGGTAATTAGTGATCGATACCGATGCCAAAAATGCAATTAGTAAAATTTTTGTCTGTCTGTCTGTCTGTCTTTCTGTCTGTCTGTCTGTCTGTCTGTCTTCCTGTCTGTATGTTCTTTATAGAAACAAAAACTACTTGACGGATTTTAACGAAACTTGGTACAATTATTCTTCATACTCCTGGGGAGGTTATAGTATACTTTTCATCACGCTACAATCAATAGGAGCAGAGCAGTAAAGGGAAATGTTGGGAAAACGGGAGAAGTTGCTCCATTTTTTAATGGTTAAAGCTACATAGAAATCATTTAAGACGGAAATATTCTACATAAAATTATCTTAAAAAATATCCCACAACAGCATATGTCTATCTTTTATGGTTGACTCACAATAACACGTGTAACTCCCGATAGCTTAGCAGTTCGGAGCTTTCTGATTATACAGGGTGGAACTTTGTAATGCCACCTGGAGGGAAAGTACTCTTAATACTGCAGATAGAAAATTTTACTCAAAGGAAACATTCCTTTATTTTTGAATAGAAAGCAAACTGCATTCAAAGATTTTCGAAAATTCTCTTCTCCCACACCCGGGAATCGAACCGGCTAAAATCTGAAAAAATTATACCCTGTACTTTTATTGCATCAATCGTTAGGGTCAATTATAAGGATAAAATCTCTCTAACAAACCACACCCGGGAATCGAACCAGCTAAAATCTGAAAAAATTATACCCTGTACTTTTATTGCATCGATCGATAGGGTCAATTATAAGGATGAAATCTCTCTAACAAACATGATAAATTAAATGAAAGGAAAACCTGCCGCGCCCCTTAGATTTTTTTTTGTGGGGATATGTAACAAATCAAACTTACATGAAATCATATGCGAATGACAACGAGTTGGGAGTTGAAGTTCAGAATACGATTTATAATATTCACCACAACACTTTATTAAAGGTTACCTACTAGAAATGAATTCGTTAAAAGAATGTTGTGTATCCAAGAGAATGGAGCCCATTTCGACCATTTTTTGTAAATAATTAAATTAATTTAAGATTTCCTGGTTTTCTTTTCATTTAATTTATCATGTTTCTTAAAGAGATTTCATCCTTATAATTGACCCTAACGATCGATGCAATAAAAGTACAGGGTATATTTTTTCAGATTTTAGCCGGTTCGATTCTCGGGTGTGGGAGAAGAGAATTTTCGAAAATTTTTGAATGCAGTTTGCTTTCTATTCAAAAATAAAAGAATTACGTACCCAAGACGCTTTTTGTTACGTAAGAAAATATGGACGTCCCGACTTATTTATTACTGTAACTACCAAGCCCAAGTGGGATGAAATCACTCGGGAGCTTCTTGAGGGTCAAGTACCGCATGACCGCCATGATATTATCGCAAGAGTTTTTCATTTAAAATTAAAATCAATGATAGATCTACTTACCAAAGATAACATTTTTAGTATTAAACGCGGACGAAGTCGCGGGCAAAAGCTAGTTATACATATATGTATTAATAAGAATGGAATTGCCAATTTCTCTCAAGAGGCGTACAGTTTGGCCATACCGCGTTCCTGTCTGTTCTGAAAATAATTACTTTAATAAATCTTATGGTGAAGGTTCCTGTGATTAAAATATAACGTTACTAAGGGAGACTACCATAATAATATTAAACAGTTCTCGGAAATTGTGGTCTATTCACATAAACATTGGTCAGTCAGGATGATTCACCAAAAGAATTCATCATCAGAGTTCTCGTTAGGTCGGTACAGTCAGCCTAAAAAGTATTTAAACAACGACAAGAAACCATTTATTTGTCTACAACGATTTTTCTAATATTGTGAATACATTGCAAAGCTACAGAACTAAGAAAATAATACGTGTCACCAAAACACAGGCTGGAATGAGCCGGATATATTATATAATATATAATAAAAACATTCTATGTATAATTAATTGTTTCCTATATTTTATAGTTTTACATCTTACACACATTTAAGGAATAATGGTTGTCAACAACATAATGGTTCCTTGTCCGTGTTTACATCTTTCCGTGGCTGACTGTACGTCATAAATAACGAATACCGGTACGCGTCAGAAAACTGGCTTTTCATATAGCGTTCGTCTTGATGATTTGACTTATTGCGTAGTCATTATCTTTAGAATTCGTCCATTTTTAAATATGCTTTGCAGTCGTGGGATCTGTTTGTCTGCTAATAGAATACAACCCCACTGCGGCAGTCAGTCAATTGACTGTGACATCTTGTGTGAAAACATTAATTTAAAGAACTAATTGAAAAACACCACTTCATGCCTTATAAAAATATATAATACTAATTGAAAGTAGCCAGATCATGCCTTAAAAAAACCTATAGTCGTAAAATAATGTTTACGAACTGCCTATTCAACGAATAGTGAATGCGTGAGTGACTGTAATGTATCTAGGTACAGCCAGTGGCAAAGAAAACATAACCCTTCCTTGGCACTCCGATAAAAATAAAGTCAAAGGGGCCAGATAATGCTTGCCACTGACTGCTAGAAACATTACCCCAGCTTACAATATTGTGAATACTCGGCGGCTGTAAAGCCATAGTCAGCCATTTTGAGGTCTTTTTGCGTATATTTGAACAATCAGATTTAAACTTTATGGTCTATATTAATGCAATATCAAAACAATTATACATAATAAAAAAATATTATATATTTACATTAATAAAGCATTCATAAATAATATGTAGATTTTTAATAGTTGTAAACACGCCTCGGACCAGGCTAGACAAAGCTTCCAAAGTATTATGGACTCCAATAGGAGTACTATATTGATGTACTAACTAGATCGATCTCGTTGATTCAAACTCTAGGCAGTCTGGAATAAATTAGTTGCCTTCCTTAATCTCTGGGCGCGGTGTTCTACAAATGTTTTCCATTAGTATAGATATGCATTTTGCATAAGATATGTATATAAATACAATATTGTTTACGTTTCTTATTCTGTTAAATATTGTGTATTTAGTAACATGTAACCTTGTATTATGTACCCTTCCATTTTAGTCCTCTGTATTTAAATATGTTTGTGATATGTAAACGTTGTGTTAGGTACTTACATTTAGGTATAGTGAAAATAGTCTGTCTTAATATTATAGCGGGTTTTTCAAGTTGCTTAAGTAAATATTCGATCTCCAAAGCCATTTCGCTATTACGGCATATATTTAAAAAAAACCACAGATTGAAATCTTCCATTTAAAAGAAAATTTGTACGCATAATAACTACTAATACTTCTATCTCATTTAGACGTAGTTTTATAAACCCATAGCGATTCAAGCTATTCTCAAGAAAGTGTTACCTATAAAGTAAGAATCTTAAAATTTATAAGTGTTCAGCTTGTAGTCGGTCGTGAGTATATAAATGATATAAATTCTTCTTTTCAAGTGTATGTGTGTTAAACACTGTTTTAAGCTTTCACGGTTCATAACTATATTTAAAATGTCACTTACGGGATATCTTCCGTGATTATTATTGGTATTGGTATGTGTGTTGTGCTGTAGGTCGCTGTAGGCGCAGTACCACATCTGATTCTTACAAAGAATATGGTTTTAAGTTTAAAATGTAGTGTTTTAAACTATCACTGTAACTTGTGAAGGTTGACATTTGAAGGTTCAGATGTGATACTGTTTTGTGTGGTTTAAGTAGGTTTGTCATGTGATTAGGCGGTAAATGCACTCTATGGTTATCGGTAATAATTGGTTTCACTAAATGGCGGAACAAAAAAGGCCAAGGTTCCAACCAAAATTATATCGATTTCAACAGGGCAATCGTTATTAATCCAAAATAAAGTACCCAATCTTAATCAAAGGTGAGGATTTATAGTAAATTAGCTTTAGTGATTTATTGAAATCAATATCGCATAAATGGTGTGATCAGTAAGAATATGTGCTCCAAAAGAACTTCTTGATTGAAACCAAATTATTTTCCAATGAAAGATGACATTTGTTCTACATTTCGAGACCTTGTTCTACATTTTTTTAATTGGATTCGTTTTTTATAAGAATCTTAGTTTATTACTTGATGTTGTTCACAGAAAAATATCGTAGAAAATAGTATTGATTCTGTATAAGAAAAAAAGCCTTTTTCTAAAAGCAATTATTAGTATTCTAGACATTAAACTTTACGAAAACCCCATGAAAGTCGTGCATCAGTGAGATAAAAGTAAATATTATGTAGTTCTAAATTATATTCGTTCGAAAATACAAGGCGCAGAAGATTAGCGCGCAAACGGGAAAGTTGAGATAATTATTTATAAAATTTCGATTTTTTCCAATTATTAAGTAGTTTTGATAAGTTACGCGCTCTTTAAAAATAACAGTGTCAGTGGCAAAGATGTGTGAAGTGAGGGGCAGCTTGGACTGGTATACGTCAGCAGAAATGTATTGTAGGAGCTGATTACAAGGAATACTAGCTGTGTGCGGGCATGGGTGCGCCGGGTGTAGTCCGCGGGTACGGCTAGCACATCAGTTGGTCAGCGCATACTGTGATACAGCTTTATAACTTTACTTGAAGTTATTGTACCAAATAGTAACGGTCTGTTCACACAAACATCCCTCGCGATCTACCTTTTGTTAAAGGTTCGTCAAACCGGTATGGACAAATCGCAAACAGATAATGCACGGGATATTATGTTACTGTGAAGTGACGGTGCCGTAGTCAAACTGCAATGTGTGGATACGGGTTTAATAGAATCTTCGTTGATTCTAATTTATCATTCTTATTTGTTTGGCATTCAATACAGTCATCTAAAACAGTTGTTATTAAACCTCGAGCCATGTGTGTGAACAGGCTGTTAGTGCACGTTTGAACTAACACTAAGCCAGAACTAGAAATGAATGCCTCAATCAAAGAGCTCTATTTACTTGATTACTTCGGGGCAGCGCCGATAGTTCATTTTCCAATAGTGCAATAACGTCTTAGTATTAGTGTGTTGATGTTTAGTGTTAGTGAAAACGCAACAAAATTATAGAAATGTAAGTCGAACACAAAATACTCAGACACTCAATGTACATAAGGTTTATTCTTGTTTATTTTCACAGCGTGATTGTTTTAAGACAATAAATGGTTTATGAAATTAATGAAACAATAAAATTACAGTTAATAATTTAACTGTACGTTGTAACAGAATACAACTAATGAATACACGTAAAATTTTTGTAATTACGTGTACTCTGCTTGAGATCTTGGAAGCCACTTTTAAAAGCTGTCAAATGAAAACTCAGTGTAATTTTTCGAGTGTGGCTTTTTAGATCTCGACAGCTGTTGAGGCTGGCCAAATAATTCGAAGCCCTTTTTAAATTATGATATATCAACACTTCATTGTAACTTAAAAAGGGCTTCGAATTATTTGACCAGCCTAACTTAATTATTTCATTCTTTTTCATTTATTTTAAAAATAGCGGACACGTATTATACTTCTAGTAATCAATAATTATATAGTATCAATACAAAGAAGTTTTGTTTGTATTAAAGTTGCACTGATTGATGAATAGTTTCTAACTTTAGTAGCTTATCGGATTTTGTCTTATATTGAACGTGTTTGTGTTGATACCAGCTATTGATTAATACAGTTTTCGTGTGTGGCCGCTATTTAGAAACTAAAATAACTTGGTCTTCCTCACTTGGAAGGCCATTCTTCCTACAGAAATCTTCCAACCCCTATGTAGACCATTGTACGAGTAGTAGCTTGATGCGCGGGTCTGCATCAAACTTTACATACCGAGTTCAATCAATCACTTGGTCCATAAAACTACTGTTGTGATGTATACCTTTATGTAGCTAATTCCTTTTTAACCCCCGACACATAAACGACCGGGTGTTATAAGTTTGTTAAACTAGAATTTGTTGGTTCTAGAGAACAAATTGGACAGTAAATACGACTAAGTTTTAGTTTTTACCTTTTGCCTCTTACCTACGAACCATGGTAAGGACCTACTTACTGTTATCATTAACATTGAAAACGGGATTACCATATTTACTTATAGTTTATCCGTGTTCATGCTTGAAAAACGCCGAAACAAACAGTTAACATGGTAACTATCCCGTTTTCAATATTAGTGACCATGTCAATTTAAAACTGTTTCTCTTAATAACTATTAATACATGTTTAAGTCGTTACTATTGATGTGTTCAATGTAGTCTCGTGCCATGATCTCAGTGGCGGTTCCTTGGGGAAGATGGAAAGGAAGTCTGGTAACCTATGACGGAAACAGTCACTTTTGGGTGTTTGCGTCTGTGTCTCCTGAGGGGTCCGACCTAAACGATGCAGGCACACATAAGTACGTAGAACCTATAACTGTTCAATGTTAGTCGGCTCTGCCTCATTATTGTTCAAAGTGTACGGATCTTATAAAGTTTTTTTTTATATTTCTACGCGTTTTGTCATGGTGAATCGTAAGCCGCGAATAGAACACGGCTTTATTAACCAAATTTGTAAATATTTAGTTCAATTTATTAACATAAGAATATTGTGATAAATAATTATATATTTTTGTCAACTTGTCTCGTGATTAGATAGTTATTTAAATATACTCTACGTTAATAATTAATCATTATTTGTAACATGAATGATTGATAAAGCATGAATATTTCAGTACCAATGTTCGCTATTTTCATTATGCGCATTGTAAATAAAGATTTAAAAAATATTTTGGCGTTATTATTTTTCTGCCTTATTTAACTCATTATTTTCTTCGTAGTCTTTTCCTAACTAAGCTGGGGTCGGTTTCCTGTCGCTCTGGATGTAGCTGAATACTAGTATTTTACATGGAGCGATTACCTGTAACCAAAAAATTCGAAGACATGTGACATCTGCCAATCCGCACTGGGCCCGCGTGGTGGATTATAGATAGCCCATCCCTCTCCTAGAGAGGAGGCCTGAGTCCCTGCAGTGGGAACATTATAGGCTGATGATGATGATGATGATTACCTGTCTGACCTCCACAACCCTCTAAGTATTGATGGGTAACTAATTACCCCTTGGTTAGACTAGTTGTCAGACTTTCGGGCCATTGGCTACCTGTACCTAACGGCTGTCGAAGAACTACAAATGTCAACTGAGACCAACGCTTAACTTTGTGCGTTCCAAGGCACGGAGGGAACTCTGTTTGTAATGTGTAAAATAAAATGTATCTCACGGACCAAACCGTCCGTAAATATGACTACACCATTGATATATTAAAAGGAGGAAGATACGGTACGCGCTAACATCGCAATCAGAAAAACATGCACCAAAACTCACACATGATAAACAAGGACAGACATAAGAGCCGACGCTGTTGTGCGAGCGAAATCGCGTTAGCTGCGACTGCGTGCCACCTACAGGCAATCCCTTAGTTTAGTAGGACCATGTGCTGTGACTTAGTACCGTATCTACCTCACATTGATTACATCAATGGACTACACCCTTTTCTGTTACCCACTGTATATAGATAGGTATAGTCGACCAAGAAATTGGTTTACCACTTTTGATGACATCTCCCAGTAACATAATTATTCGCTAAGGATGACAGATTGACAGATTCTGACGTGAAAATAGCACTTGATGTTTTGTACGTGCAAATGATATTCAACCTTAGAGTGGTAAACCAATTTCTTGGTCGACTATACACAACTGTCAGATACTTATACCTTAATTATCTAACAACGAATTCGAAATTACAATACCTGCGTTTGTCAAATCGAAATAATCTAAATGAATTCTTCACTTATGTTGTAATAAGCTAATTTAGAAATCATTTCAAGAGAATTGTAAATAGAATCCTTGCTAAGTCGTAATTGCGATAATGAATATTAATAATGCAGACATGACCATAACTGTATTTATCAGCTATGAAATTTTACCTGATGACGCGGTGGAGGCTAAGTTTAGACTCTACTAAAGTAAGTAGTAGTAAAGAAGTAATGCGAACAAGATGAGCATTTAAAAACAAAATTAAGTAAAAAATTTCCAAAACTCCCTATCGTTCAAGTATTTTGGGGGAGAGGGGTACCTATTTTGTAAAACGTTACTAACGTATTTCTGACTGAAACATCATCATCATCATCAGCCAATAATGTTCCCACTGCAGGGACTCAGGCCTACCTACTCAGGGCTACCTATATTCCACCACGCGGGTTGGTAGGTAGATGTCAATGTCTTCGAATTTTTTGGTTCTAAGACATGCCAGTTTCCTCACGATGTTTTCCTTCACCGTTTTGAGAGCAGCGGTGAAGAAATAAATAACACAAAGTAATGCGCCTGAGATAAAAAATGGCAAAGATAAAAAAAATGCCCAGAGATCGCACATGATAGAGAGGTGCGGAAAGAGAAAGGGGGGGCCTTTGTTCAGCAGTGGGACACAACGTAGGCTATAAAAAAAAAAAATGCGCCTGCCTGGGTTCGAACCCACGACCTACTGTTCGTAAGTCGGGGTTAAAACCACTGGGCCACCGCTGCTTTTTACTAAAACAGGTTGTTTCTATTCGTACAACCTGTTCCACCCTGTCATCATCTGCTTAGCCTTGTCCAACTATGTTGGGGTCGTCTTCCAGTCTAACCGGATGCAGCTGATGCCCTACCAGTATCATACATAGAGCGACGGCCTACCTGACCTCCACAGCCCAGTTAATACTGGGTAATACGATACCTACACTTTTTTAGGGTTCCGTACCTCAAAAGGAAAAAACGGAACCCTTATAGGATCAATCGTGTGTCTGTCTGCCTGTCCGACCATTCCCCAAAAAATACAGAAATTAGTTCAACACGTATAGATTACAGGAAAACCTATAAGAAGTCATGGCCTTTCATGTTCGACGACACGGTTGGCGCAGTGGCTAAGCGATTGGACTGCTGCGCTACGTGTCGCAGGTTCGATCCCCGCACGGAACAAGTATTTGTATGGCCTACAGATACCTAGTTGTTTCGGGTCTGGGCGTGTATGTGTATGTGAGTTTCAATGTTTGTAAACGCACCCACGATACAGGAGAAATTCCTAGTGTGGGGCAACGTTAAAAAAAAAAAAAAAATGTGCAAGTCCGACTTGCACTTGGCCAGTTTTTTTTTGTTTGGGGGTGAGCCGTGAGGAATCATCGAATGGCTCCTTCCGCTCTGCCCAGAGCGGAAGGGGTTTTCAGCCTTCTACTGGCTAATAAAAACTACCCATCTTCCCTCTTAGCCCTTTGTGTCGAGGCTGCGGTATCTCTTTCGAACAACCCGCCACTGGACGGGACCCACAGCCCCGACGGGTACCTAATACGATACCCTTTGGTACTGGTTGTCAGAGTTTTAGGTCACTGACTACCTGTAACGACTACCAAATTTTTTTATAATAAGTAATAATATATTATGGCAGTCGGGACCAACAGCTTAACGTGCTTTCCGAGGCACGGAAGAAACTCGGTATGTAATGGGCGGTCACCCATCCACAGACCAACCTATACAATCGCGACTTAACCTAAAGATCGACCCGAGTGGCAGTTATTATTTTATAATTCCAATGAACGAGCTTTCCTTTCCACCCTGTGTAGGTACCTAATTATAATGTTCCTGTGTTCCTATACCTACTTGTACACTATATGGTACAAGTTGATACAACATTGCTATCCAACGCAGTTTTTCAAGAATAGGTAGGTACATAGAGATTATATTTTTAAAAGCAAAATTTTATATTTCTCGAATTTTCACAGAATCCATATCGTGCAACATTTAATCTATAGGTAGAAGAATGCTAGCTATAATTATCTGAAATACTCAAGATATTACTAAACTATATGGTCAAATGAATGCATTATTTTGAAATGTGAATATAAAACAGTGCAAGTTTTGAAGGCTATTCATATATCACACACCTGTGACAAACACTAAAATAGAAAAGTTGGCGAAATGCCGCAGCAAGGCAATGTTCTTTAGAGGTCGAATCATGTATCAGCTAGCTATAGTAGGTATGTGCACATAATTGTTTCAAACTCAACAGCTAAATAATTACTTGGGATCAGAAAAAAATTGAATTTACTTTAAATGTATTTTCTACAATATTATCACATAGACCAAACATTTAGAAAAAAAAATATTGGGTCGAGGTACCTTTGGAACGATTCTGATTGCGAAAATATTCTTTTCTTTTTAAATTATTTTCATGAAAAATATGCTTTGTATTTTTGTGTTCGGGGTTGGCGGTATTTTTAAAATCTCTATTAGTCCTATTTTTTTCTATTTAGTTAGGTACTTACTTATAATGTTTCAGCATTTCTCCAGAATGAAGTGAACACTGGACAGACACAAGTCCTAATGACTTTGCAATGCTAGAGGTATTTTTCTTACATGTTGGCGTGGATAACAAAATCAGTAAATACACACACAGCTTGAAAAGTAAGCCCTCAATAGTGGGTTTAACCTTACCTACTGAGCCTGCTGAAAGAACGGTGGCAAATACGTCAGCGCTCATACGCGTATACGTAGTGTATGAATAAATAATAATAATAATTATAATAAATATGTAGCGTGAAAACCTCAAAGAAACACTTTTCCGCTATATAAAATGTATAATTAGGTAACATGAATACAAAAAATACAAAATTTTGAAAATACACAATTTATAGGTATATACCAAGTGCAAAAGTTACGTAAAACATAAGCTACGAGACTCACGTTTTTAAAAGTTTGTGTGTAAAAAAGTAGTTAAAAAACTAAGAAACCCGTCGAAGTTTTGTTTAATTTAAAATGTACCTAGGTAGGTACTTGTTTTTGCTTTTCAGTTCTTTTCGTTATTTTTTTTCCTCTTTGGTCTAATGGTTGCAATCGCGACTGCTGAGCATGAGGTCCTGGGTTCGATTCCCGGGTCGGACAAAGTGTTACTGGGTTCCATCAAGAATTTATCAGTAACAGCCACGGAGTCTGAATTTGTGCCTAAAGACTGACAGTAATTTGGGATCATTCCTACTAGTTCTACTGCACAGTCCTGCGATAGAACTAGTGGGACTTTTTTTTTTTCCCACTAGTTCTACGATTCAAGGTGGTACCAAATCGTAGAACTAATGGGAACGAAAAGTCACTAGATTTTTTCGTTCCCACTATTTCTACAATAAGAGGGTGTTACAAAATCATAAAACCAGCGAGACTCAAGTTCCTCATTCGTTCTATCACACAGTTTAGGGTACAATACAACTACGGCACAAACTACCAGGAGAATAGAAGTAGGTAGGAGGTATTGAAAACATTTTTTTTTTGGAGAAGAAAAAAAAAAAGGATAGGTAGTAAAGTCCCACAAACTACCAGGAGAACAGAAGTAGAAAGGAGGTATTGGAATCTTTAAATCAAATCTAAATTATTCCTTCAAAGCAAATCTAATAAATAAAGAGAGAAGTCCTGACTGACTGACTGACTCATCAACGCCCAGCCCAAACCCTTGGACTTAGAAAGCTGAAATTTTGCACACAGGTTCCCTTTATAATGTAGACAAGGAATAAGGAAGGATTTCTCGAAATTCAACCCCTAAGGTAGTTAAATAGGGGATGAAAGTTTCTATGAAAAATCGTCAATTTCACGCGGGCGAAGCCGCTGGCAAAAGCTAGTAATATTATATAAACAGAACTACGCGGCAGGGCGGTTATTAAGGGGGATTTATTTTTCATTATTTTAGCGATAGGAAGCACCGTTTTCGAGATATTCTATAAATCGATTAGACGGTCGACAAATTAATGATTATTCAAGTTAATGAGCCTTCGCGCCGCCGATGATTCGAGCTTTAGTTATTCGAGATTTTGATGCATCGAGGGAGTGAACTGTCGAGCTCATAATTTATCGATTTCAAGTATTTTTCGATCTCGTGTTATTCGATTTCAAGTAGGGGGAACCCGTATGTAGGTACCTATGTGTATATTTTTTTAGTGGATATTGACAGCTTACCTGAAATTATGTTTATCTACCCAAATATCATAAACCCTCTCTAATGCGTTCAAAAACCATAGGCAATGACCAGCATTACCAACCAGCAGAAATTAACAGAACTGTAATGAGCTCATAACCTACTGAAAACAGTAGGTTATGAGTTTTAAATTTGGAACAGGTGTCAAATTCAAGTGAGTGTGCTATTCTATAGTGCGCGCGGAACTAGTTGGCCACGCCTTAGGTGGCGACAGGGGTGAGGGGGCGGGTTGCCTACAGCTCGCAATGCACCAAAGAGTATGTAACTTTACAATGCACAGGAGACTATAATTAGACAGTGATGACCAATCTCGAGATATCGTGAACAATAATTTGTTCAATTTATTGAAAAGAATACAAATAAAAACAAAAACATGCCTAAGGCGCGGCCAACTATGTAGTTCCGCGCGCACGTATCTACATTAAAACAGATACCTATTCGATACGAAACCCCAATTCAGTATGATTTTAATTATAAATCGCACGACATTTTGATCTCAAGTGACACAAGAATAGTGACTTTGTTCGATTGCCTATGATTTAAAAAAAATGACAGATATCCGAAACGCCGCCATTTCGAGCTGTCATTTGTTCGTTAGCTTTTTATTCCCTTTCATTGAGTAGACAAATTTTCTGTTAATTCTTTATTTCTGTCGAAAATGAGTGAAAGTGACTCAGAAATTAACATGAACACTCCGCCAGATATCGTAAATGCAGCGACGAATGCAACTAATAACCTGTTTATTTTTACACTGGTAACAATGCTGGTCATTTCCCTATGGTTCCTGAACCCATCATAGAGCCCTTATGATATTCGGGTAGATAAATTAGTGTATGCAACTATACATAATTAGGCATTACAACACTCGTGTGATGCTATTAAGAAACTCGCCTTCGGCTCGTTTCTTAAACCCACACTTGTGTTGTAATGCCCTTCATTATGCACAGTCGCATAAACTACTATTATACCACACCTACTCTAAAAAGCTTATTTTATTCTCGCAAAACAGTGAATAAAAAGGCCTTTTATCTACCCAAATATCATAAACCCTGTCTAATGCGTTCAAAAACCATAGGCAATGACCAGCATTACCAACCAGCAGAAATTAACAGAACTGTAATGAGCTCATAACCTACTGAAAACAGTAGGTTATGAGTTTTAAATTTGGAACAGGTGTCAAATTCAAGTGAGTGTGCTATTCTATAGTGCGCGCGGAACTAGTTGGCCGCGCCTTAGGTGGCGACAGGGGTGAGGGGGCGGGTTGCCTACAGCTCTCAATGCACAGGAGACTATAATTAGACAGTGATGGCAATCTCGAGATATCGTGAACAATAATTTGTTCAATTTATTGAAAAGAATACAAATAAAAAACAAAAACATGCCTAAGGCGCGGCCAACTAGTTTCGCGCGCACGTATCTACATTAAAACAGATACCTATCGATACGAAACCCCAATTCAGTATGATTTTAACTATAAATCGCACGACATTTTGATCTCGAGTGACACAAGTATAGTGACTTTGTTCGTTTGCCTATGATTTAAAAAAAATACAGATATCCGAAACGCAGCCATTTCGAGCTGTCATTTGTTCGTTAGCTTTTTTTTATTTCCAGTTACGAGTAGACAAATTTTCTGATAAGTTCTTTATTTCTGTCGAAAATGAGTGATAGTGACTCGGAAATTAACATGAACACTCCGCCAGATATCGTAAATGCAGCGACGAATACAAAAATAACCTGTTTATTTTTTATTGCATACACCGGTAACAATGCTGGTCATTTCCCTATGGTTCCTGGAACCCATCATAGAGCCCTTATGATATTCGGGTAGATAAATTAGTGTATGCAACTATACATAATTAGGCATTACAACACTCGTGTGATGCTATTAAGAAACTCGCCTTCGGCTCGTTTCTTAAACCCACACTCCTTCATTATGCACAGTCGCATAAACTACTATTAATCACTGTTTTGTTTTTATTCACTGTTTTGGTGTTTGAATTTGGAACACAAAAATATATCCGGTCTCTATTTCAATGCTTACACAAACTCCTTGCGCTAAGATTTGAAATTCAAAACTCTTTGGTGCAAATAAATTCTCGAGATTTGATTGGTCGGTATTTGCGACAAGGAGTTTGACATTAGATTAAAAACTGTTTTGTGTTCTTTGCTGCCTTTATAAAAAAAAATATATTGAATTGGCGCCATCTTACCTACTGTGAATTGTACGGACACAAAGTTTATAGTGCGCGCGGAACTAGTTGGCCGCGCCTTATGTTTTTGTTTTTTATTTAAGTATTCTTTTCAATAAATTGAACAATTATTGTTCACGATATCTCGAGATTGGTCATCACTGTCTAATTATTAGGTATTATAGTCTCCTGTGCATTGCGAGCTGTAGGCAACCCGCCCCCTCACCCCTGTCGCCACCTAAGGCGCGGCCAACTAGTTCTGCGCACACTATAGTGAATTATGTCTTTTCTCGTTATAGTCATGATATAAAGTATAGTATGCAACTCTTGAATAAAGTACGAATTTATATCGAGGGCCATGAACCACTCGCGTCGTTCAGGATTCTAACAGGTGAATCACTCGCTGCGTTCGTGATTCAATCATTAGAATCCTTCACTTGCTCGTGACTCATCTACGGCCCTCGCTTTAAATCCGTCCTTTATTCATTAGTTGCATAATATACTATTTTCCCACTCCTCCGTTATTATTTTCTGATTACTTTCATTGTGGGATCCAAGATAGTTAAATTGCTTCATTGTCTCGGCGCTTTTCTGTATGTCGCCGTTGTTGTGGCTTTCCAGGAGTTGCAGTGGTTTGGGAATAGTGTGACGGGATGATCCCCAAAACAGGTTATCTAAACCGTTCCACAATAGGTGAAGGCCCTGCCTTAGGTAATAGTATTTTTGTCACATCGTTTTGCGGCTCTTTGTTTGCCTATATTTATGCTCGTAAATACTTAAAATGGTAATCAATAGGTAGGGTTAAGGAAAATCACCTATAGGTACACCTATACATTTAAATGTTGCATTGAGTAGGCATTGCTAACTTCTTACCTAATATTGTCGTCTAGGAGTGGTCATGCCTAAATATCATAAAACAACGATTTTACGTCTTTATGCAAATTAAAAAGGACCAAAAACTAGTTCGGAAAGCTAAATCACCCATCCTTGACTTTTGATGCATTCACGGATCGACAGTGGACGATCAAATATCAATTCTATCGGTAAATATATTTCGGACACATTTATGGTAGGTTTCATCGCGGCTTTAATTTTGATACTATAATGGCCTTGTATCTCCGAAAAAGATCTGATCACTTCGTATCTAAGGTCACTACCATAATGTAGCTACCTAAATACTAAAGTACCTACTGATCTAGTTGTATCTGTAGATTATCGAAAACACTGTCTAAACATAATGTAACATAGATAACTCGAAATGTACTCGTATATATTTCAGTAAACCAGTCATATCTTAGGATTTAAATGGTGTGAGACACCATATTAATCATTTAGGTTGGTCCGTAGATGAGTTACCTACAGAGTTTCCTCCATGCCTCGGGAAGCACGTCTTTTGTAGAACTTTGGCAGTCGTTACAGGTAGGTAGTGCCCCGAAAGTCTGAACCAGTCTTACCAAGGGGCACCTTATTACCCAGTAGGTATTAACTGGGTTGTGGAGGGCAGAGATAAGCAGTCGCTCAATGAAAAATTGTACCTGTATTTTACATGGAGTGATTGCCTAGGTGAGCTACTGCTTCAGCAGCTTCAGGTGAGACTGGAAGCTGACCCCAACATAGTTGGGTAAAAAGCTAGGCAGATGATAATTATTCGTCCTAACCATTTAAGAATAAGAATAATTTATTTAATAAAAGTTTATTACTATTTGACACACATCTGAGAAAACCAGTTGTGGGATGACTACCTATTTTAATAAAAGTGGCTCTATAAATAAATATTGATCATGATCAGAGATCAACAGGTCAGACAGATTTTTATTATGTAGAAACTTGTCTTTCATTAAATTTTAATACTTCTGCTTGCTTCACGGAAATAGTCACTAATGAACTAAATTTCAGGTCATCCGGTGTCGAACCTTCATCGGTATCCGTTCAGCCGTTATTGCGTTTTCACCGAAAGCATCCTCCCTTACGGATGCTAGGTATAGCAAGAAAGCTAGGTGTCTGATGATATGACGGGTAGTAGGGCGGCATTGAACAAGACCTGCTGCTGGGGTCGGCCCAAATAAATATGAAAAAGGGCAGGAAATTAATGATGATGTGAGTTAGCCTACCTATGACAGTTTTGTATGCTCATCAAAGTGTGTAATAATAATATTATGATACCCCTTGACAAGTTGTCACATTTCTGGGACATGAGATTACAAGTAATTAAGTACAATCAAAGGTCTACATAGGTACAAATAATCACAGCCGGGACCAACGGCGTAACAAATAGTTTTATCTTTTTATTTATTGTATAATAAAATTGAATTGTAGGTAAATGAAATGATTGTTTTAGATTATTATTATTTTTTAACTGTTAATTTAATTTGATTTGTAAATAAATTTATTTTTTATTTTATCTGGTTTGATTTTGTAGCTATAGCTTTATAATAGCTTTAAAGTAACTTGTCATTTATTTATTTTTTGCTCATTTTTAATTGTGGTAATGTCGTCTAGTGGCTAGCACTGATCTTTAAACATGTATATCTGCGGATAATGCTGTTGACTGCAACATTATTACTCAAAACATTGTTAACCTTGTGAATTATATATAATGTTGTAGTTGTTTATTATCTCTTAATAAATTAAATTAAGCTCTGATGGGCTAAAGTCATCATGCAGTGGGTGCCAGAAGACGGGCGTCGTCGCCGAGGGAGGCCTAGAAAACGCTGGCGTGACGACTTAGAGGCTTTTGCGCGAGATTGGCCGGAGAAAACCGCACAGAGAGAAGAGTGGAAGACTATGGGGGAGGCCTTTGCTCAGCAGTGGGACAATATGGGCTAATAAAAAAAAAAAAAATTAAATAACGTGCTTCCGAGGCACCGAGGAAACTCGCTATGTGATGAGTGGTCAACCCACTCATGGACCAAGTTAGGTAAACGCGACCCCCAAGTGTCTGTTAATATTTAGCTACGAGTTCCCCCGTACGAAGGTATATACCGTATATAATACCCACCTAAATAAAATAAAACTACAAATAAAATAATTTTGGAAGTAGGCTCATCATGTAAACTACCGGTTTAACCGCCTGTACGTTTTAACCACAAAGTTTCCAGCGAAAACAAAGTGACATCATCTTTGTGTCGCACAGCAATTTACAACCAAACTGTGTACCTATAGTTGAAGTATTTCTGGCATCAGTATTGGCTCTGGTTGTTATTTCCAAATGCTAATAACTAATACAGATATGTTCAAAAGCTGTAAAGCTTAGCCATACTTATGTACTTTCTTTTTCGTAACGTTAGCTCAGCATAATTTTGACTGTAATTTCTTTTAAGTTGTAAATTTTTAAATATAACACTTTAAAAAACGTTTAAAAATCTTTTAAAACTAGTGGTCCTCCGGTGTCCGGAGCAGGGTCTAAGGGCAGGGTCAGCAGGGTCTGCAGGGTTATTTTACAAGTCGCTCTTGTAAAATAACCCAGTGAGGTTATTTATGTGAGGTATTGAGTGCAGTACACAACAGATACTGATTTCGATTAATTAATGAGATGATCTCATTACATCAAATCAAAAATTTAATAAGTTATAAATAATGGCAATACCTCTTTACTTCTCTTTGGGGCTTATCAGCACATCACATTGTTAATAGAATAATTAAAATTTATCGTCCAAACTCCTAACAAATGTTCTTGGCTTCTTTATTTTTAACTTTGGGGCGATTACATTGGGGTTTCGTCTAGCACTTTAAAGCAGACTTGCACCAACACCAGAGTCAGAAATAATCAAAACTCAATTGTGTTTTTTGATCAATTAACGCGAAACTTTATTCAATAAGCAGGTGTAAATTCTTTTAAGACACTAACTGTTCCGTAATAAAAACTTTTTAACAAAAAATAAAACCGACTTAAAAAAAAAAACACAAAAAAGTGAAAAATAAACTTTAGAAGAAAAACCAGTCTCTGAAGTCGGTGACTTTTGTTTGTTTGATTTCATTTTTTTGCCACCGACTTCAGAGACTGTTTTTTCTTCTAAAGTTTATTTTTCACTTTTTTGTGTTTTTTTTTTGAAGTCGGTTTTATTTTTTGTTAAAAAGTTTTTATTTTTCACTTTTTAGTGGTTCACATGTTCATGGGTCAATGTGGACAATGTAGTTTTTTTTTGAGTTTTGTTGATTTTTCAAAAACCGCTTGTCCGATTTCGAAAAAAAATTATGGGACCATTTTGGAAGTATACCCTTTCCAACAAAGAAAGAATTTTTCAAATCGGTTAGCAAGTGACGGAGTTATGCCCGAACAAACATAAAAAAAAAAAAAATACAAACATCCGAATTGAGAACCTCCTTCTTTTTTAGAAGTCGGTTAAAAAGAAAACAGTAGCGAAATTTGCGGCACAAAACAATTGATTCGATTGTCTGCTTCTTTTGTGGCGCCAACTAAGGAATGTCCGTAAGCCTCATAAGGGAAAACATGCGTGAAGATTATAAGTACAAATAAAATAAAAAGTTAACGCATACCTCACATATACCTAGCGTAAATGTATTATGCGAAGTCCTTGTTGCCAAACCACTTGTATTTTGATGACATTGAGGATGTTACGTATTCGAATCGGCAATAATTCTGGAGAACCATAGTGGTAAAGGAAAAATATCTGCAATTTGAAGCTGAGCTGGTCAAAAGTTGTTGGGTTGAAGCAGCCAATGATGTAGGTACTTACAAGACTGGTCCGCATCATGAAAAAAAACTTCATGATATGGACAGGGAAGAATCCATATGAGTCGGCACAGCCAACATGGTAACTTCTGGACTGTCGTGTTAGTCTCGTGACTCCTGAACGTGAGGTCCTTGTGGGATTACTAAGCTGAGTAAAGTGGTATTGGGTTTTTCTTCCAGGACTTTCTCAATAACAACCGTGGAGTTTGGTTTTGTGCGCGGTTGATGGCAACATTTCCTACTAGCGGACGTCCCGCGGTTTCACCCGCGTAGATCCCGTTCCCGTGGGAATACAGGGATATAAAGTAGCCTATGACACTCAGCAATAATGTGGCTTTCTATTGGTGAAAGAATTTTTAAAATCGGTTCAGTAGATCCCGAGATTACCCCTTACAATTTAACAAATATACAAACACACAAACTTTACCTCTTTATAATATTATTAAGTATATTAAGTATAGATAGGTATATTTGACTTAACATTACTGGCAGAATGTGGCATACATTATGATGTATGACTCTTCTTAACCTTTCGGGAATCACAAACCTGATGTTATGTTATTTTAATAGGTAGTTTTTTTTTTTTTAAAGTTTGGGAATAAGCGGTAGGTCATCATCATCACTATAATAATATCTGCATGAGCCGAATGAGAACCAAATATGTATAAATATTATAAAGTGTCTGATATGTCGACTTTGGTGAAACGAGTGTGTGGCGCCCTTTTAGTTCACAAGGTGAATCTTCTCGGTCCATACGATTTCGTTTACAAGAAATATCTGAAATTGTTTTGTTATTCCAACCATGTATTGTTATACTAGCTTCGAAAACAACTTTTAAATTGCATTCTTGTTGTTCATGTACTATGTTAAGTATGCAATGTTGATTTATCAGAGAAAATATCTTGATATTTTTAAGGAACACTTTTGATGTTGATTGACGTCAAAATTCTTCATTATCAGTCTTGATTGTACGATAGCTTTCTGAATTGTACTTTGTAGTGTGCGACACCATCTTGGGATTCTTTTTTTAGTGATTATGTCGTCATTACCATCGGTCCAGCCTTTCCCCAAAAATGCTAGGGTTGGTTTCCAGTCTAACTGGGTGCAGCTGAATACCAGTATTTTCCACAGAGTGACCGCGTATCTGTCCTCCACAACCTAGCTACTGGATAATATTAAACTCCCTTCGGTAGGATTAGTTGTCAGACTATTGTTAATCTATTTCTATGTATTACAAAGCTTCAAGAGCTCAAGTCATACCTCAAAAGAAATAGAATGAGAAGGCTGAATGTGTAAGTAGATAGAACCTTGTAGTGTACCTAAATTGAATCATCTGTGTTAGAACAGGTAAATAAATGCATGTTTCTTTTCTAGTTAAGGAAAAGTGGTTGCCTTGTTTGCAGTGGGGCACCTATATAGTGTGCTTAAAATTATTATTGTCGACTATAACAGCACGATTTCAGTCCCTTTGGAGACTTCTCACAGATACAGATAGTAAGTTCGAACCTCATAAGAACCAACTGAGACCTTTTCAATTTCATTAGTACTTCCTTTATTAATGAATCCAAGAAAAGCAATTAAATCTTATCAAAGCTTAGATATTATGTTCATTAGTTTATTTTTCCGGGTAAAACTATTAGGGATATAATTATCGTTTAATGCAGACCTCGTATAATAATGGCTTTACAGGTGAATTATTAGAAATATTAAGAATTTACGCTTGGCCTAACACGCGAGAATTTTGCAGTGAATAGATTTGTAACTGATAATTTAAACCGTTATTACTTATTATGATTAATTAGCACTCACGGAGTGCTAAAAACCATTAGGCATTTCATTCTAAAGGTGTTAGGTCATTGCTATGTACTCGTACCTATCCCAAATATATTATTATGTAAGGAGTCAAGGATTTTATAAAGCTGTATGCTATTTACAAGGAAAACTGCGAATACAGTATATTACGTACAGAATACACAATCAACCTATTGCGTTTCTTTATAGGCCTATTATTTCTTGTATATTATATTTTGATCTTTGTGTTTGTCGTATTTCCGGGACATTGCATAATAAACAATGACATCTTTTTTAAATTGACGTTTAAGGTTAAGGTGGGTTATCTAACCAAGAGTGTAAAACAATAAATTCCCAATGTACAATACTAACATCTACGATTGATGGTTTTTCACTAAAAGAACCTCTCTTAGTGAAAAACCATCACAGAAAAACCTAGCGGACAATTTCCACAGTTGAATAAAGCACTTATAATGATAACATTCCAGAAATGAGTTGCACGCGTTGATGTCTTTCGTAGCACTTCGTAGCGAGAGGCTACACGAATTATTTTGTTCATTGAAAATTTTAGGTTACAAGCATGTACGTGTGACTTGTGTTATACAACTATTGTTCATCAAATGTCAAAGTACCCATACTTCTAGTCAGGCAGGGCTCCTACAGCCAACACGTGAAGGCTGTATCCTGAATGCTGATGCAGCTGTTGTTGGGTGGTTGCACGTGGACGAGTTTGAGTGGAGGGTTGTGAGGCCGCCAGGGTTACAGGAGAGGTGTCGAGGGTGAGCCGCGCGTGGCGGCTGGTGGGCGCGCGGCTATAAGTAAGAGGTGCGCGCGCGCCGGCGAAGTTAGTCGCCGAACGGCAGCGCGTCGCCAGCGGTGTTACCCGCTCCCCCCCTCCGGTGCGTTCCACCCCTACCTCCTCCCCCACACGCACTCGCCTTTCTCACACGATCACCGGCGATTCTCACTTGCGCAACACGAGTCGAAACCGAAAGGTCGCCGCTATTGGCATTTAAGCGCTCTCTGACATTAGCGTTGCATTTAAATGTGCGATGCAGCTTCCTCGTTGAGCTTCACTGTCGCAACTTGTGTCGCTTGGGAAAGGCGCGTGTGTTGACGTGACGTCTCTGTTGCAGCAGCAGCCCGAGCAGCCGGGCAGGCAGTCAGTGTGCGCCCGCACCACACCACATCACCATGATCGCCAGGATAGCGCTGTAAGTACCGCACACTATCTACCACGAGTACCACGTACTGCTGACTCCAACTGTTCAATGGTTGTTATTGTTAATGCGATAAGTACTGTTGCATATTACACATCTGTTTCCACTCGGCCACTTTCTAACATTAAAGCTGATAATTGTTGTTAGAGACGTGTTTATAAATCTATAAATGGACGCCGCCGGATCGTCTCCGTCTGCAGCTGGTCACTTTCATCTTGTGTTTGCCTGCTAGGATGACTTTCAATTATCACTATGTTTGATATGTTGATATCGCTAACTCATTGATCGATATGACAAAAATTTGATCTGATTTCTCGTGTAGAAATCAGGTTTTCATTTCTCAACAGCAGCCAACTGACATCACGAATGAGGGCGCGTATTTCTCAATGAAGGCTGCGAAACATTGCTTTTAAACTATGCACGACTTTGTGCGCATATTGTCTCCCTGACAGCACCCGCGCGCACCCGCTCTACGCTAGCGGTCGGACGTCGTTTTTGTAGTCTTATTTGCATATCGGCGTATTTCGTTTCATAATCTATAAATAACTTCATGAACCAACAATTTCACGTCCTGATACAAGGCGTGTTGCAAATAAACCACAAATGCTAAACGTCTATTGTGTTTTGTCGTTTTTGCTGCAAAAACAATGCAACCGGTACTTGCGGCTGCCACTTTATGTTAGAGCGGAGCGCCTCACTGCGAGGAGCTTTGCTACGCATCGTTTTCACCGTTTCATGGTTTTCTCCAACCATATAAACTTAGTTACATACGCACGAAGCGTACCCATAAACCATTTCAGAAGGCTGCGCAGGAGAGATTAATTACAGAAATGACTATTAGGTATCTGCGATAGACTTGAGTTTAGAAATTAGCAAGTCTGTATCGGTGAGAAAATTTCGCAACGAGCCTTATTAGCTTATTACATTCACTCTTCACACGGCCGGCGTCATTACAGGAAACACTGTAGGAAAGGTTTTAATAGAAGTGATGTAAACATCGATAAGTGACGATAAAAGTTCTGTAATACTTTTAGATAAGTAGCGTGACGTGCGATAAGTGTGATCTAACGCGAACCATTGTCAAAGCTCTCTCTAGTTGCAACACGATGTTAAATGTCGTCGCGGATGCGGTATTTACACGTTAGACGTCCTGCCCACGCTGGCCACCTGTCTCCGTCACCACCGTCATTGTACGGTACATACACACAAGTGCGTGTGATATATGAAAGCGTTACTAACTTCCCATGATCTTTCGTGTCGTGGTCAAACTTTGAATCGCGTGAAGTTTTCTTGGCTGTAACAAGCTATTCCTTTTAATCGGTTTGAACTTGGATCAGATACGTTTTATTGGCGAAATAAAATACAAAAGTTTAATAAACGTTTTGAAAAGGTTTCATATAAAGCTGCATTCCAAGAAAAGTGCACAAAACCTGCTGAAGTAGCAATCGTAGATGTCTTGAATGAGTACATGTCTCATTAAGCATATGGCTCATTGCGGCTTTTTTACTGATTTAAAATTTCAAGAATTTTATCAAGGGTTAATTGCAAAGATATCGACGAATTTAGTCTGCGGTTCGATGTGACCTTAGTTTTGAATACATTTTGAATCAACGTTCGTTTTTATTTGTATCCTCAAACACTTGGATTCTAAGAATAGGTTTTAGTTATTTACTCAAGCACAGTTCGTTGCCTTAATGTGTAATAAATATTGTGCAAAATACTCGAATAGAATTTGGTTTCCTTTGTTTAGTTTGAGGTTTTAACCGACTCGACTTCGGCCAATGTTGCATCGATTTAAATTTGAATAAGTACCCATATTTAAAACTAAATACTCCAAAGAAGGATTTTTAAATTTTCCTTTTATTTAAAAAATAAACAAAGAAATGGTTTATTGAGTAAATAAGAATCGTTAAAAATAAACAATTTAGGATGACCAAAAAACGAAATCAAAACATAATCTGAATCCTTGTCAGTGACTTTCAGAGACATGTGTCAAAAAAGAGATTGAGAGCTTCCAAAGATCCCATGTTTGTCCGCGAAGGGTCGAACATTGACCCTTTTTCCGTGCATTTCATTGGTACCTGCTCATAAAGCAATATCATTTAAAATAAATTCTCCACGAACACTTTCAAGTTCTAATTATAGCTTCTTTGACTTATTTTATTTTACTTGCGTGAAGCAATAAATCAATATTTTCACCATAAATGGAGTTATTGAAAAACACTTTTAACATAATTTCTCCAACTAAAAGCAAGGTCACGCAAGTCGTAAAGTTCTTGCATTGCGTTGTAAGTGATCACGAAATACTTTTAAAGCGTAGATATAATCGAAAGTGAAACAAAAATGAAATGGTTATGAACGATTTAAAATATTATTTATGAACTCAAAATGAATAAATTCACAGGTGGGCGAGATGCGATACATTAACAGACTTTACTATGCGGATGCGGAAAATAACAAAACATACAAGAGTAAAAGACCGCATTCATTAAGAAACATCATTCAGTATATTTAAACATTTAAATAGTGTTCCACAAAAGTTCTCACACATTTGCCAACGAAAACATTCCCAGTTACGTTTTACGAAATTAAAAAGTGTAAGTAAACAACAATCGTCATTAGATTTTACGCAACAACAAATGATACCTAACGTGCATTTAATGATTTATGTAATAGTTTACATTTAATTGTACAGCAGATAATAGTCATTGTTTAAAGGAAAGCCAGAGACATCCAAATCTATCTGCGTGTCCCATGTAACGTGTGTTGTGAAGCAATCGCTTTATTATATGCCACAACTTCCTAATTAGGTAATATAAAACATTCCTAGATTGCTTTCTCTATTAAAAAACTAACGTAACATATCGTATCTAATGCAAAATTCGTTTAGGCGTTTTCTTGCTGAATACAAATTAGAATGGGAATTTCTCCTTACTATGAGATTTTCGATACGTCGACGATGTGTTAAAAGAAAGTCCATAAAACGTGACGATCGCTGTTTACGTCGCGTTCAGAGTTATGTCTGCTACATTTCAATAGGTAATCATTGGTTCCGTGGTCCGACTGCGAGCGGCGCGGGCGCGGTGTGGCTCGTTAATAAGCAGTTTGTACGCACGCTTCCTCCTTACAGTGCGTACTTGATAGCCTTTACGAAGCATATATTACAGATAACTTTTATTTATTTTAATATTGAAATGACATTTTCGTCATAATTTTATTCAATAAAGCTAAATTCTCCAACAAAGTTCAGTGTTGTGAGAGTAAACACAGATTGCGTGATAGCTCATTAATTATGTATTTTGTTGGCCTTCACATTAGTATGGATTTAGTGAAGATAGCTCGAAGAAGCTTTTGTCTCGATTGACTCATCGACACCCAGCCCATGCCCACGGACAACCTAGACCTAATTACTAATTAGTTATTGTTGTTATAATTAGATACATATTGTAAGATCACAACCTATCGAAATCAAATCTGATTTCGATAGGTTGTGAGCATTCAAGGACGTGAACTCCCAATTCAACATTTGAATAGTTCATGGTCGTAAAAGTAGCTTAACTATTTTAAATTCAAGCGAAATAGTATAAAACAAAAATAATACGTTACTTTATTATAAACTGTGAATGAGATAAAAAGGTTTTCAGGTTTGCCCCTTGAAGTCATGTTTGGTAAAATAATAGAGTGACTTGCAAACAAAAGAGTAACAGTAAAGTTTCCATGTGACCGAACATACGTAGATTTTCCAATATCACTTCATAGAACCTATTGTCATGCAATCACTCATGATCTTCCTGCACTTGTCCGTGGTTTTTTTCCATACTCTCCTGTCAATCGTCACGCTATCATTTACTTATTTTTCCTTCATTTCCTTCCTCACATATTCCATCAATCTGTTCTTTGGTCTTCTTCTCCCTCTCCATGCATTAACATTTATGTTCATCACTGTCACATGCGATTCAATGATAATTATGCAATCAATGTCATGCAATCACTGTAATCTCTTATAAAAGCACTTACAATGCGGTCAAACATAATTACTCAGTCAACTAACATATATTTTATATGTATAGTAAATACTGATTACCCATAGACACGCAAGTAACCCTTTCATCATACTGTACTGTCAAAATGTAGTTCATAAGGCAACATTGTTCAGTTCAAGTGGTTCTATTGTCTCTGGGCGCGCTCTCATTGTCCGGTGCGTTGCTCAACTCGTAATTTGTCTGTGATTCTGTGAGCTAGGAGCTATATTGCCTCCGTTGAAGTTGTTGCTACAACTCCACAATTGTGTAGATTTCGTTACGGGAATCAGCTGAACACGTGTTTGTGTATTAGAAATAACGCTTTGATGATTGAGCAAACTTTTGCTTTTGTTGAATTTATAGCTCTTCTGAAGTTTTGACTAGGTACCTAGTTAGTCTAACGTTGATCGGAAACCAGACAGGTTCAATTTTGAATTGCAGATCATTTCGGTATATTGTCACACCACGCAAAGGTCTTTGTCTCGATTCATACAATACTGTACCTTAACTGAGTAAACCATGGGTTATTACTACTTGGGAATCTCGCAATTGCCTAAAATAACTGTTCCTAAAATGGGCATACAGTTAGAATATAAAAGTAAAGATTAAAAAATAATGTAATAACGATTTCCTTATGAAAGTAGAACCACTTTATTATGCTAATGAATATATACTTTTGAATTGTCACGTATGGACAACCAAACATTAAATTGCGGTTTGTTTACTTCCACGTTTCACAAAATGCACGCCAGTGAAATAAATGTGGCTGTTGGTATGAAACCTGGTTAAGTGAGACCTCAAGGGACCTGAAAATTTCGCTCACTTATAGAGGTATTCCACTTACCCAGTGTCTCAGATATCCAAGTATAAATAAATATCTGTCTCATGGGGACCTCAGCATGAGTTCCAGTTATGGAGGTTTCTTACTTATCCAGGTCCCACTTAACCAAGTTTCACTGTATTTCGATACTAGGTATATATTTCTAACTGATGTATGCGCTTAGCATTAACATGTTATAAACACTTTCAGTTCAGGAACTCATTTACTTAAACTAGGACATATTACTTTCAGTTATGTACGAAGAGTAAGAAATCAATTTATTACGTTAGTATTAGTACCCCAACCGGTTCTTCTAGCACTTGATAGGTAGATGCAGGTTCATTAATATATAGCTAGTTTATTTTATGATATTTATGATAGAGCTAGTTTATTTTATGATATTTATTGAAGAATAGTAAAAAGCTAAATTGAGCCGAATAAGAGTCATACGTCGGACGGAGTACGGACGAAGTGTAGACTTGAAGCGAATTCACCTACAAGCACCCATTCCCTGGCAGTTTTGCCTTCTGACTGACCCATCTAAACAACCTTCTGACTGATCCATCTAAACAACCTTCTGACTGACCCATCTAAACAACCTTACTGCGTGTAACTGTCTGTTCATTGAGATGAATATCGTTTACGCCGACCATGCGGAACTATAACTTTTTGAAAATAGTTTTCTGTACGTGCACGCATACAGGAAATAGGCCAGGCAGATAGATTCATCTTCAGCATAGATTTGACTGTTGAATATTTTCTTTCCAAAGTAGGTACTTGTTTGGTAGGTCCCCTTGTAGCAGCGTCCCGTTTGATGCGCAAGCACACGCTGGCCGGACCCGGCTCGGCTTAGCATAATTCATCATTCATTGAACGGGCTCCCCTATTTCACCACATTCGCTCTATATGCACATACATATGCGATTATAGTGAGGTGTCTGTTTATGCGCGCGGACGTCCGGGCACGGGGCGGCCGTCTGGGCAAGTTTCCCCGGACGAGGCCAAACGTAACATCCGCCAGACACTTGTCGTACGACAAAAAATGACCGCCTAAACTATTTGAATCACGATTATTGTGGAACTTGGAATGTCGGGTAACGGGTTCGAAAATAGTCTCGTAATACTTTTATTCCAAATGAATGCTAACTTCAACGAGCCGCAGATTCAGATGACAACGCATCGAAAATCCATTGGTTGCGTTTATGTCATAATTTTCGTTGATAGAGTCATTATAATTCATTGTAATTATTTGACAGTTTGTTATTGATTAAGATGGTATTTGTGAAGGAAAAATTGGGCAAACTCTGTTAAATATTAATGTAGTTGTTTCAAAATGTTGGTGACACGCTGGTGGCAGCTGGCAGGCAGCGCGGGCGCTGAGCGCGGCGTCTCGTCGCCCGACCTTCACTTTCGCTTTTTATGTGTGAATCTCGCTAAAGCCCAACGCACACCTCGCTTACGTAACTAGCGACAATCGCGATTGTTTCACACAACGTCCTTTTGTAGAGTCAGGATAAAAATTTATTGTTACCTAACTAGACAAAATCTAAATAATAACTAAAGATTGCCAAGTAATATTTGGTTTTGGAGTTATAAAATAATCGAGCAACGCTACGATTAATTGCCGCAAGCTGTACCGTTGAGAACCGGTTAGAAATTAGCAAATTAAATTAGTCGGCTACAACTTTTATCGATTAGGCTGGTTGCGCACGTGTTAGGTATGATTATTACTAGTAAAAAATATAAAATAAAATAACATTTGAATTGCAAATCAACTGGCTTCATTTATGTATAATAGGGAATATTCATGTTTTTCTTTTTTGTCTTAAATTAATAGTTTACTATTTTATAACGTAGAAAAAAATATTAATGGGCTTCAAAATACTCTAGATATTTTTAAAAATGAAATATAAAACTTTTAAAAAATGTAAGCAGTTCAAACGCCGCCATTTTGCGCGCGCTTTGCGTGACGTCACATGACACGTCCAGTGGGTGTTTCACAGAACATAATATACCCTAACGGGATACAATGTCGTGTCAGATGACGTCACATTTCGTTCGACCGCTGGTGGCGCGTTTTGGAAGTTTGAATTTCGCTCTCTTATTTTGCACTTTTTGAATATTATTTTAGGGGTTTAAATAATAAGTAAATAAAAAAAAATCCTTTTCATTATAATATTACGATAATAAGTATTCGAGAAAAAAATATTTTAGGCCATTTCAAATTTTATGCATAATCCCTATTGAAATGGTCTATCTGTAAGTATATAATTTGTAGAAAATTCGGAAAAAATATGGCAGTAAATTGTTCATAAATATGAGCCCAATGGTCCGTAGAGACATCTTGTCACTTGTGTAGGTGTGACGCCGTTGCACCGAGCTGCACCTCACTCACATCCGACAACTTTCGCCCGCGTCCAAATGAAAACAACATCTTCGTTCGTTCACATGCTCACTAGATCAGAGTTTCAGTCAACGCTCAATAGAGCTTAACTAACAAGATTAAAAAAATAAAAGTAATATAACATGCATCGAGCAGGAAGACGCTGCACGCTGGTACATTCTTTAAAAGTCAAATAATAATTATTATATATTAATAGCTGACTTCTTCTATGACAAAACAAAGAGTTTCGTTACATAATAGGCCAAATACGTTACATGAAATGAGATGCGACGGCGATGTATGTACACATTGCAATTTAATTAATAACGGTGAAGTCACAATGTATTACTGAGGGAGAACAGACCCGATATAACTTCAGTTTGAATATTCCAAATGCCTTCCGGACTTCTCAACTTCAGCCGCGATTTTTATAACCAAGAGAGAAGAGAATATTAATAGGCATTTCCCCCACATTGTAAACTGCAATACTTGGGACACATGTGTAATAGACAAGGATTTTCATACATTTGAGTCTAGTTCGATCTTAATGCGGTCACGTCTTGTGAGTTTGAAGTGAACTTTACAGAATATCTAAACAGTTCTGAAGGCTAAGCTCAGTCCAGTCTAACTGTTATATGTAAAGCTAATGCTCCCTCTTTGGCGGTCATTACGAGATAAAGCAGCTCTAATGAATACCACATAACGACGTAAATGGTGGCCGCCTTCGCGTGGGACGTGACATTGACTAACGTAATATGTATTTTCTTGTTGGTACGGTATTACAGTACCTACCCGGGCGTTAATAGTGCAGACAGTGTTGTTTAGAATAAATTCGACATTTAAGAGTAATATTTATCACTCACTCGTCATAACTCGCGACCGTTCTATAGTAAGGGCTTATTCCACTTTCCCCTCATCCCGGGATCCGTGGAGACAAATCGCCGGGATCCGTGTTACATCAAATCGGATCCCGGGATCGGTGGAGACAGACCCTAAGAAAATCGTGTCATTTAACATTTTAACTAAACTGTCCTAAAATCTGTTTTCATTGCAATGATCATCGACCCTTTATGGTTCTACAAAAGACCCAACTTCTGGTAGAGTTTCGACGACACCAATTTTGTAAAAAAAAACAATTCTAAATTGTTAATTGTAATCTGGCACTAGCTCTGGTATTATATGATTTACCTGAATTTTTTTTTACCTCATTAAAACATCGTTGTACGCAGGACCAACAACCAGTATTAGTTTTTATAAAAGTTTACTGATGTAGAAATTATCCTTATCCCGGTACAATCAGATACTCTCAACTTGACCCCATACTGTGAGTGTTTGCCAACATTCCTGTCATTACGTTCAACATATCAACCAGTTTGCAAACAATATCTTAAGTCCGAGTAGTCGTGGTTGATGCCTATACTTTCTATGAGTCGATATGTCAAGGGCGGCTGGTTTGCGGATCTGGTCACGACCTAGCAACCGTGCTGATCCGCTCAAAAGGACGCTAAGGATTCACACTCGCTTGGAATCCGCTGACAGTCTGTATAATACATTGTCAGGAGCTGCATTGCTACCAATATTTGGCACCGTTTTCATTGCGTTTAAAGATTTGCTTTTTACAGTCTATCATGAACTTCAGTATTTCATAGCGATGACTACATATGCAGAAATGCGGATCATGTCGCAACAAATACCTCTTTCTTTCGGTGTCTAATTCATTAGTTACGGCTAGAGATTGATTTCAATCGGAATGTGTATAAACTTGGCAATGTATGTGGTAATGCAGTTGGCAATAACTTGCCTGCAGACGTAGTGAGTTATGTCTGATTGCCGTGTGCATCGAAGTACTTTGCAAATTTGGTATTAGCTGCTTGATAAGTAAAAAAAAATTAAAAGGGCTTTTTTGCGTGTCGAAGACCTTTTGGGAAATTGTAACTCACACAGATCGAATATTCTGCAAAACAAGCTATAGGAAAAACCACAATTATTATATTGTTCGATCATTATGTACATAAAGCACAAGTTGAACACGTGCTTTAAACACAAGACCCTTGCACTAACCTACTGTTGGCGCGAGAACCGGCTCGGCAACAACATTAGTTCGCGAGTCCATTTGACGCAACGCTTAATTTTAATAGTTTCAACGCGGTGAAGCTTGTAGCGATAAATTGCAGTAGCATTTTTCTCGGCACGTGCACCTTCCAAACAATAGTTGCGGCTCTAAACCGATAGAATCAATGGTGTGTGGTAACACTGGTAACTGCACGCGGGACTGATGCGCCAACAATGCGGTCAAGTCGATGTCGTGGCGAAAATAATAAACTAGCTTCACCTCAAGCGATATTCGCGTCGAGCTTTGGCGTTACATAAAAGCATACTTTACGCCTCAGGATATTTGACTGTTCAGTTCAGCACAACTGGTTTCATATTTCGTTTTGAAATGTTATTGACAGCACATCGTAGATGTTTAAATTGTCTTGATTTTCACTACATCATCAGCAATGCATACCTTTATTTGTTCTTCGTGACTCGCAACTATTAGAAAACGAATGTTATTAATAGTATCGACAGCACATTGGGCTTTTGCGCCGGATACAGCGAAAGGGAAGTGGTTAATTGGTGAGGAAAATAATACTTAATTGTCTGTTCGTGTTTCATAATGGTTTTAGGGACTGATCGCATCAAGTTTTGAGTCATGAAGTTACCATTTAACTGTAACTAGACACTCGCTTCCGCTAAACCACAGTCACGACGCGGTTTTTCCTAAAAAGAAACTATTGCCAAGCGTGATGCTGCGCCAGTCCCCTTGACACAACGAAATAATAAAATACTAATGTCATTCATTTTGTGACATTTTGATACTTAATGAGTTGGCTGGTTTTACGAGTTACTTAATATTTTATTAACTCTTTTCATGCGACAAACATGTAAATAACTGTGTGATATTTCGTCGTAATAAAATACATTATGCATACTACTGCCGCGGCCGGTTAGCTGGGATGTGTCTGACTCAATATTCTGCATAGGCAGGTAACTATTTATACGGGGTGTAAGTTCAGGTATGCTAGCTAATAATATTTGAGCAAATACATCTTATATTATATCACTGGTTTCGTCAGATCGGTTTGCGCATCGTGCGCGGAGAAAACGCTAAAAGCATGTCATAATAATGTGACATTGGATTAACATGATTGCATCAGTGACATTAAGTGCGGGGTCCGGGCTTGAGTCCGCGCCCGCGCCCGACAACGCGTCGGCCGCACATAAACGGATATTTATGTGCGTCTTCGAATTTTGTAAGCATCACTTTTGGCTTCAACCAGTTTCACTTTCCTGCCGATGACCTATCGACGAATGCGAAGTGAGATAACGGATGAATAAACATAACATCGATTAGTTGTAACTAGTTATCAGCATCCCGTAATATCGGCAGTCAGCACCACTCTGTATACGAGCGGCATGTGCGCATGCAGCTGTTGTTGCCCGAGGCGATATGTGTGCACGCACTGTTGTTGCCGGAGACGGATGCAACATCTACACTTTCTAAGCAAATCGCTGTAGCAACTCGCGGGATTTAACCTTTATCTATTGCTTAGCATTGTTTCGCAAGTTGTTTTAAAGTCGGCGGGAGATTCCCAATAATGAGAGGGCATGTGGTCGCTGTGGCCGGCGACGTGGTGGCGGTTCTCCTGCACGATTGGAACGCATTTTTGACCTTGGCTCTTTCTATGCCCATGATCTGCGGTGGTGTTACGAAACATGAACACGAGCGGCGCAGCATAGAATGGCCACTGTACCGCCACGTATGAGTATGAGTTAAGAGCGCCAGACATGAACGTAGCCTTTGTAGCTGACCAGTATACGTTATTCTAAACACGTTCGAGACAAAGCTATCATTGCAGTCAGCTAATGACCCGCCGACGAGCGCTTACATTAATTATCCATCCACGGCGTTTGTTAGCGTTCTGATTGACAGCTACTCTAAGTACTCGTCGAAAGTAATCAGTACTAGGAAGCGAAATGAACCGTGAAGTTGTTGTTCTATTTGAAGATGATTTACAATTAAAATGTTCGATACTTCTTGTCAGGTTTTTAAAAGGGTGCGCCGTCAGTCACGGTACCTACGCATGAGCGGTTCCTGTTTACGAAACGTGTTTTATGTGCCCGGCATTGTGGTAAAAGTTGATTTTCTGCTTGGGAAGCGTAGGTATTTAGCAAGAAATACTTGGACCTTAATATGCGGTTTTGAGCCCCCAATGACGGCGGGATAGTCATCGACCTCATAATGGGTTTCTGCGTCGAGGTTGTCTGTTTTATGTTCGATGGATTCCGAGAGAGTGTTGTGTGAATCAGAGGCGCGAGGATTACATATTCTCGTGCAGTGTGGCGGCAATATTTCGGTGTCAGCGCGGACAGGCGCGGTGCGTGCCTCTCATACCGCACTTGCTGATTCCGGGCATGCGGCTGCGTGATACTGGTACCCAATTGCTCGCCGCTCACTCGAACACTCAAGCTTTATTTATAAATCTCTAGGCATACTTCATTTTTATGCAAAATTCCACTTCGTAATTTACATTGTTGACTATGCGCTCCGACTCGTTTTCATACAGGCGCGTTTGTGAATTAATTAGTTGATCGTCTAAAAACAGAAATTCTATAAAATTGTAGTCTTCGCTTGTTGGTTGCCTTGAAAGTCGTGTCGACTCTTGTAGGTATAGGTATAACTGGGGGTTCGAGTCTTCATCCTAATGACCCACTAACATTTCTATTTCCAAAAGTCTTCCAGTGACATTTATGTATGACATAGGTACCTATAATTATATGACTAGACACATTAAATCGTTAGAATTTCACAAACGGTATATTTTTGCTTGTTGCAACGATAGCTGCAACGCTACGATTTATGAGTCGAAACAAAAACGCTCTTCAACATAAATTAACACTGACTTATGGCTCATCAGATTATGAATTACCTACATTTTGGATAGTGTGCTGTAATGTTAGATAATAGCTTTAATTATATCTTCTACTTGAATATAAGTAGTACAATGTCTGACAGTAAACTATGAAACACTTGGAAGTATCAAAGCCGTAATAAATACCGTCTAGTTACAAATTATGATAATAAATGGAACTGTTACGGGTCATAATATGGCTACTTGATCTTATATAAACATTTATCTTTACTAGCCTTTTCTATCCCTCTCCTGGGTAAAGGGCAAACTCCGAGCGTCCTCCTTCCAGTTTTGACGGAACCGATCTAGTTGTTATAAAGATAAACATTGTTTTTAAACGGTTTTATTTAGCTCACCCCGTTTGTTTTATTCTTGGGTCAAATTTAGTAATTCAAATTTCACCCTCTTCCTGTCAACCGATTAATCTGAAATTTTGTATACACTTTGGATTTTGGTGACAATACAATTATGTTTATTCATTATCATTATAAATTCAAGATGGCCGCCGCTACAAAATGGCGGATAATTTATGTTTTATTAATCCCATCAATATGGGTATCAAATGAAAGGGCTCAACAAGCAGAATACAATATACTATATAAAATTAAAATCCAAGATGGCGGCTAAAAACTAGAAAATAAAAATAGGTAAAAAAACTTTTTAAGTTAAACGGTTTTATGTTAAACATACATTGCAATGTTTAAGATAAATGTACTAAAAACCAAAAAATAATAAAATAGATACAGTCGTGGGAAAAAACCGTGGGGCACGTCAATTCGGAACTGTCGTGCTGCGGAAATTACAATTGACGTGCCCCACGGTTTTTTCCCACGACTGTATCTATTTTATTATTTTTTGGTTTTTAGTACATTTATCTTAAACATTGCAATGTATGTTTAACATAAAACCGTTTAACTTAAAAAGTTTTTTTTACCTATTTTTATTTATTATTTATTCATTACACCATTGTCGTGCCATTATCGTCGATCTACATCGAGATTCGCACTTCCCTTCTGATTAGGCTATCAGTTAGAAATTACGTTAAAATTGCCTATTGTTGGTTCCATTGTCTATAACAATCGTAGTCACGTATCTGCGTTCATTGTCTCGATCGATTGTTTGCTTCGTGGATAATCTGCGGAGACGCCGCGGCGGCGCGCCACGTCGTTGCCACGCCACCTCCACGCCTTGCTCACGTTTCCATTGGTTTAGCGTTCTGTGCACGGGCGACGTGTTAATTTCTACGTGATCACAATCCGATCTTACCTAGGGTTGACGAACCACAGTCCACAGTACCGTTGAGTACAAGAGCTACGTGCCGCTTAATTGTCATTATACTCGCATCAATCCGTGACAGCGATGGAATATTACTATTATAGCCGTCTCGCATCGGCCGTCATACCTACTGAACATCAATTTTATTGGTGAAATAAAGTTTCCAAAAAGACGATATTACTCATATCCAGTTAACCTTTGCATGCTATATTCGATGAATCCGTAATTCCGTATAGTTTCCTGTTATATCTTGGATCAACGAAGGCAGCAGAGATATTTCGTGACAAAAAAAAACTGTTTAGTCCGTCAGTTAGATTATGGAAAAATATTGGACACAAATTTTTCTTTTTTCACGTAAACCAAAAATGAAGACGATGCAATGACATATAGTGCTCCGAAATCTCGTGTGACATCACATTTCAGTACATTTTTACCGGCGAGTGACGTCACAAGCCCTCACTAAGGATGTTTGAAGCGTTTTTTCTTCGTAATTTTTTATTTATTTGATAAACCAACAAAACACGTATCCAATATGTTTCGATAATCTAACTGACGGGCCGAACAATTTTTTTTTTGTCAGGAAACATCCCTATTATTCGGCCTGGTCTATTCTGGAATTCGCTGGCTCATTTCTTAGAGCAAATCGGTAATAGTCTATTACGATAATTCGCACGTTACACTTGGACGATGTCTGTTATTTTCTCTTCTCGATGTTTATCATTATTACGTTGTCAACGCGAGGCTTATTCATTGGCTTCGCATATAAACACTAGTGTTGTTTCGTGATTGACCGATTTGAAAGTATGCTGAGCAAAGTTGTGTTACCCTTTCGATTTCGTTTTACATTCACGTATGATCGGTCACGTCACGTCCGTCAGCGATGTGCTGCACACGTTTATCTAATGATAATGCTTTTAATTTTGTTGTAGTAAATGTCGAAGACAGACCATAAGTCGTGATTCATCCAACATTGTATAAGCTCCGTGTTGAATTAGTTTTCTTGCTGAAATGTTTTACGTCTCTATCGGTGAGGCTGGGAGTGAGGGAGTGAGCATGAGTAATAAATAGGCAATTGATTACGCGCACATATTTGCCCCTGTGGCTACGTTCACCGGTGACCTCGAGGTGCTCGAGCGGAGACCAGACCTTGTGCCAGGACGCGGGTGCTCCGCCAGTGTCGCGCCGTTGTCGCCGGCGCGCCTTCACGCGCCTCTTTTAGGAAGTTCAGAATGCTCTTGAAATATGAATGCAGTCAGTGATTCAGTTCACTCCATCCAACTTTCTGTTTGGAAGGTTCGCTTTCCGTGTGCCAATAATAATAATCATAAGTAATTGTTTGTTCCCTTTCCTTGAAACTCCGAATCAACTTTTTCATTGGTTTGAATGACTGGTCGTTAATATTTAACCATATGGATATAGACAATGGCACACAGCTTCAATTCAGACGGCTCCAAAAGATAATTAGTTTACAAGTATTCTTCATGAAATATTAATAAGTAAACTATGACGGTAACAGTAACTTCAAATAACTAATGAGATTCTATTTAACTCCCGGAAACAACAATGATGAAATTGCAACAATTACCCGAAATTTGAGTTGCATTATGGAACAACGCACAATGCGTAACCAACTAGCCAGGCAATAGTAAGTGTCGAACGGTAAGGACTTGCGAAATCTACTAAATGTTTTGGACAAGGCTTTCTCAATAAAATTTGCGTTTTTTGTAACCCTGAGCCCGCGATCGGCCGATATTAACGGCTAACTGTTCATACAATACTTTCTAATAAATGTTACAGAAATTATTTGCTTCTGAAACTAAACGCATGCTAGCGACACTTATTAATACGTAGGACGAAGCTATAACTGCTAAGTAGACTAGATATTTACACATTACGTTACTCCTAGAAATACACTATTAATTTGTTTGAGTAGGTAGTAGGTACAATAGGAATGTATTGCGTGTTAAATGACAAATATTACTTAACTGATATCTAACAAGAACCTGTTCATTACATCAACTTGGTGTCCGGATCGTGAAAATATTACTATTCAGATCCGGGTTTCTCTGACTCACTCAACATTTTATAGTTTTCGTATAAACATGACATTCGACAAATATTGTTTAGGGCAAATATATGCGACATTTTGGTTATTTAATCGTGCGCGTAGCGCACCATGTGGCTATTCAGATATAAATATCAAAACGAGTTTTAAATGATTAGCATTATTATAAACGCACAAATAATTATAGTATTACAACATACTTAAACAACGAACAACTATGTAAAATATGCACGTTCCAAATATTTCATAGTATACATATTAATTGCTTATTTAAAAGTGTTAATTTTAGTAGAATAGTATGCTCACCAGCCCGTGGATTAAGATGAAAAGAAATTGTGCTATGGAATCAAAACCAGGTGAATTATAAAATACATTACAGGAATTCATTTTAACCATTCAGAAATATTTTAGATATTTTCTCAAAAAAGGAGTGCTACGAGAAGTGCTACGAGATCTCGTAGCACAATGCGTAGCTGACGCGTAGAGGTGCCTTTCCTAAATTGGTTAATACATATTGGTGTCAAATTCTGATGGGACCACACATCCTGGCTTGTTGACCAAAGTCCCGAGTACCTTTGTGTTTCGTTGACACGGTTGTATGGAATGTTCGAATTGATTCCAGCAGCACAATATTGTTCATATCCGTTTGCACAAGGTATCGCTTTCATCGTTCGGTGTTTATTACTCTGGCATAGCGCACTGTTGAAATTAATTAATTAATTTTATTAGTAGGCTGGCTCAATATAACATTTGTGAAAAGATAAAAAACTATGTGAGCTATTTCTTCCAAAAATTTTTTAGCGATTGATAAAGATTTTCGCTTTCTGTTATCTATTACTGGTCCCCAGTATAAATCACTACTGGTTTAGAAGTAATTCATGAGAAGAATATTTTATTAAAATATAAACAATTTATTTACGATCGCGAGTTTAGAAGTTTGTCGTAAAAGTCATAGGAATGTGTGGTGAAATCTCTAGAAATAATCATCAGGTGACATATGACACTTATTACGTAGCTTTTATTCGAATGTTTAACCTATCGGCTGCCTATACCTAATGCCATCGGGTAGGTTATATAACTCCACTATGTGGTAACGTCATCACTACACTAAAGTAAATAGTATTTGTGGTAATCTAGCGAGTCTTCAAATTGTGAAAAAAACTGAAAATGTCGTAACTTAGTTTTCTTTGTTTTCTTCGTATAAGGTCAAATTCAAAATTAAGTCGGTTGAAACTCAAACATTTATTTACAGGCACTTCAATTGATCTATTAGTCTGGAAATTGAATTTATATCGCTTTTTAAAGTTTTTTTTTTTACAAAATGTGTTCACTATTGGAAACAAGCTAGTTATACAATGCTTTCATCATACTTATCATCACCCTCAAAATGATTGCTATATCTATGCGTGTCCTTCACATAATGTCAGCGATGGTGAGTTGGTGACCGCTTGGTATGCGATGTAGCCACGTACCCTGCGCCTGCGCCGATACTCAACCCAACGTGACGCCGCTATACTTGTCAACGTTCTCAGGAACGAGCACGTGCTTCAAATTAAACATTCGAATACTGTATGTATTGTATGAATCATTAAATATCACTCACTATTGAGAAGTGAGCTTTTAATGTCTATTTTATACAGCTGTAAGCAAAGAATTAGCTTCTATTAGACCAGTATGTAAATAATAATATGTGACCATCAAGAATTTGAATAAAAAACAACAAATAGCTAGGTTACTTGATAATCTTTTCAAACAAAATCGTAAATGTTTCAAGTTCCTCTAAAAATGCAAAGTTATTTCTTTAAATATGTAGAACAACTTTTGTAAATTCAAGGTGAGCCGAGACTCCGAGAGACTTACAACTTATGTAGACACGATAAATAATGATTCGGGTAAAGAGCGATTATAATACAATTTGGCCCGACCTACCGCGTGACGTTACAAATGCTCTTACCTAACTGGTTGCAATCGAAATTGCAGTGAGGAGATGTTCCACTTGCGCACCTATGCAAACATCTCGTAATATGTGACTTGTGAGCTAACTGCACACGCTAATGTCAAAGTGACGGATTTTATAACATTCAACTTGCTAGGATATCTGTTATGTAAATCAAATTGTACGAATCATCTTCGAACAATTGAACAAAACACCCTTCAAAGTTTGGGTGCAATGAAAAAACATTGTCAAATCGACCGACCTATGGACCAACATGTGTTAAAAAAGAGCTTAATTAGTTAGAACAAAACTCGTCTTGAACTGTTTAATTTGTATCCGCAAAGTTAGATCCAGCACCGAAATAGAAACTGAACTTTAAAACAGTCTGGCGCAGCACTACCATTACAGTTACAGATTTAGCCGACAGGTTATTATAGGTTTAAGTTTTTACCCGACTACGGCGAAGCCAAAAGGAAGGGTAATGATTTTGGCAGTCTATGTATGTATGTAGGTATGTATGTATGTATGTAAGTATGTTCCACCGTAGCGCCTAAAATACTGAACGGATTTTAATAAATGAGGTGTCAATAGATTCGTAAGAATAGCCCGGGTGACATAGGCTATATAAATTTTATAAATTCTTTTTATGACGGAATTTAAATGTCAAAAACTTACCTCAAAAATATTAAATTGAGATAATCATAGCATGTTTGGTATCAAATGAAAGGTCTTGGAGAGCAAAAACCAATATTTTATTCGTAGTCGGGTTTTAGATTTTTAAACTTGTTGTCACAACGACTCGATAATTGAAAGATCTTCATTTTAAGTAGGTAGGAAACAAGTACTTGCAGTGATGACCCCTTTAGAAATTGTTTATATATGTTAAACAAGTTGCAAAAGCTGGTTTCGAAACAGACATTCCTTTAATGAGTGACCTATAGAAATATTCTACCTTTAAACTTTATGATTTCATGACACAACTGTAAAATTATTTTATTAGAAAACTTGACACGTATCATAACATCACGCGTGTAATTCCCGAAGGGTTAGGCAGAAGTGTACCTAACAGTACTCCCACATTTCGCCAGTTATGTTTAAGCCCAATGTAATTGGGGCGAGCCTATTGTCATCAGCCGGTCACAGATCCAGACTGCGTGATTGCTATACTGAGAAATTCCTGATGGGAAAATCCAAAAACACTTGGGCCCGAACTGGGAATCGAGCCCAGAACCTCTTGTTCAGCAGTGGCACTTGCGGCCACTATACAAACGAGGTAGTATATTTACTCGTACTGCTTACTATAAACTTTATTTTTTTTAAATAATGTTTTCGTATGATTTTCCTTTTTTTTGGGGGATGGGAAGTCATTAAATGTCTCCTCCCGCTCTGAGCAGAGCGGTAGAGAGTGCCAGACTCCAACTGATTAATACCACCCATTTTCCTTATTATCCCTTTGAGTCGAGGCCGCGGTATCTGTTTCGAAAAACCTGGAGACCCGACGGGTCGTATAATTTTCTTAGCGTGGCGTTTTGTGTGGCCAACGTTAGTAAATATTATGAATGTGTGGGAAATATAGTCCATCCTTGACCCCCTCCGCGCAGGTGCAGCTCCCACGTATAACAATACTTCTGTCCAAATGTACCTAAGTACTTACTGCTTAGCTACATGTGACTCCTCGTAAGTTTTTCTAGAACCAGTTTTCCGCCGGTTTTCTGTCACCTCATCCATACTTCCATACTATATACTTATACTATATATACTATATATACTATATATATATAATATTATAAATGCGAAAGTAACTCTGTCTGTCTGTCTGTCTGTCTGTCTGTCTGTTACTCTTTCACGCCTAAACGGCTGAACGGATTTTGATGAAATTTGGTATGGTGATGTATGATAACCTAGAAATGGACATAGGCTATAAATAATCACGCCATCGTTCTTAGGGGGTAGGCAGTAGGCAGTTAACTAAATTGAGTTAGTGATTTTTAGTCGTTTTTGTTGGGACTTTTGCTCTTTCAAGTCTAAACGGCTGTACGGATTTTGATGAAATTTGGTATGGTGATAGATGATAACCTAGAAATGGTCATAGGCTATAAATAATCACGCCATCGTTCTTAGGGGTAGGCAGTAGGCAGATAACTAAATTGAGTTAGTGATTTTTAGTCGTTTTTGTTGGGACTTTTGCTCTTTCACGTCTAAACGGCTAAACAGATTTTGATGAAATTTAGTACTATAATATTATAAATGCGAAAGTAACTCTGTCTGTCTGTCTGTCTGTCTGTCTGTTACTCTTTCACGCCTAAACGGCTGAACGGATTTTGATGAAATTTGGTATGGTGATGGATGATAACCTAGAAATGGACATAGGCTATAAATAATCACGCCATCGTTCTTAGGGGGTAGGCAGTAGGCAGTTAACTAAATTGAGTTAGTGATTTTTAGTCGTTTTTGTTGGGACTTTTGCTCTTTCAAGTCTAAACGGCTGTACGGATTTTGATGAAATTTGGTATGGTGATAGATGATAACCTAGAAATGGTCATAGGCTATAAATAATCACGCCATCGTTCTTAGGGGTAGGCAGTAGGCAGATAACTAAATTGAGTTAGTGATTTTTAGTCGTTTTTGTTGGGACTTTTGCTCTTTCACGTCTAAACGGCTAAACAGATTTTGATGAAATTTAGTAAGATAATAGATGGTTACCTAAAAACGGATATAAGATCAAAATGATCACGTCATCGTACTTAGGGGGTAGGAAGTAGGCAGAAAACTGAATTGAGTTAGTGATTTTTTTATGGTTTTTGCTGGGAGTTTTGCTCTATCATGCCTAAACGGCTAAACGGATTTTGATGAAATTTAGTTAAGTGATAGATAGTGGTGGGTAGTGGTTTCTACCTAGAAAAGGATATGGGCTATTAATATTCATGCTATCTTACTTAAGGCGTAGGCAGTAGGCAGAAAACTAATTAAGTTAGTGATTTTTAATCGTTTGTTTTAAAAGTTTACCTCATTCACGCCTTAACGTCTGAACGGATTTTTATAAGACTTGGTTAATATAAAGATAGGATCCTAGGCACGGACACAGGCTACTTTTTACGGCGGGAAAATACCTCATTCCCGCGGAAATCTAGCGTGATCGTGTCAAGAAGCGCATGACGCCATAGCTACTGAAATGATTTTGATGTTTTTTTTTTTTACTGAGTGATCAAATACTAACTTGAAGTCTTAGTAGACTTCAAGTTAGTAGTAGTAGTAGTTTTCTAACTTAGAGGGTCGGTAGGCGCCATAATTTAGGGAATTTATGATAAGATTTTGATGCAACTGTCTGTATTTAACAGTTTTACTTGGATTGAAACCACACACACCATCACACTACTTACTTAACTTATAGGGTAGGAAGGTACCAAAATTCAGACTACTTTTTACTTCGGGAAAATATCTCATTCCCACAGGAACCTATACACAGCTTCCTATCTATAACATTAAAATTCTGTCTAGAATCACATTACGCCAAAACTATTGATCTGATTTGTATACGATTTTTTATTCAACTGACTGTTACATTACATACAGATAAAATCTAATTACCTACACCACATTAATATAGTACTACATAACTAGCTACGCTTTAAACTTGAGGAGGTAATTAGATAGACATTTATACGAACTTTAAGCTCAGTAATCAATCATAGTGATAAGTTAATACTCATTTTAGACAAAGAAACGGATAGGTAATCAGTTCATCACCGAAATTATAACACCTACACTTAGTTTGTTTACTATTCAACGAGGGAAAATCCTGGATTATAAATGCGAAAGTAACTCTGTCTGTCTGTCTTTGCTTCACGCCTAAACTACTGAACCGATTTGTGTGAAATTTGGTACAGACATAGTTTGGAACTTGAGAAAGGACATAGGATAGTTTTTCGCGAGATGAACCAAAAATCTGCCGGAAGTCACTATTCCACGCGAACGAAGTCGCGGGCAAAAGCTAGTTGAATAATATAAACTGCCTCACCACTTTTATTTCAGAAATGTGAAACGATTGCTCGTTTATATTATGATGTTGTTACGTAACGCCACATATTTGCCGCAGCATGTATGTTTAACTCCGGATGTACTCAACATTGTAAATCTTACCGTAAAAAGCTTTTGTTCGGAATTTCTTGTTTTGAAAGTGCCACATAACTACATGTACAAGTGAAACTATTGCATAGCAATGAATAACATTCATGCAACTGCAATATAAGTATTAGTTGTTTCAATGTTGTTCAAACTAATAGGTGTAAACAAGCGTTTGGCGTGTTTTACAATGTGCATGATATAGCCATGATAACAATACAATAAAAAATATATTCAATTTTGTTTGTATAAACGATTTTTGACGGTTCCATGGCCAATGCAACAATGGGCAAGTAGCCATTCGGAGGCACTTTACTGTATACTTAACTATACATATTACGACAAACATAATTAAAATATACGAGCTTAACCTTGCATCTACCATCCATCGCGGTTGGCCAATGTCTATGTGGTGTAAGTTTATATACAATAACGTGAGTTATGTTAGATATTTGTTATCTTAATGATAAAGTTCACACGATCATTAAAAACCTCCTGGTATGTATGTTTGTAATTATAAAGTGACATTGCATATACGATTTGTTAGTTATTGCGTAACTATGACCAAGATTTGTATTAGGCGTCAGTTTGTTCCAGTGAACTTGAGATTCTTGAGATATTATGAACATTTGAAACATTTGAAGTACACTCTATTTAATTCTATGACTAAAAATTTCATGGAGCATGTATAATGCATCCTTATCAAGGACATTATCTACAATCCTGCGTGGAAAGCGAAACAATGTAGACGAACAAGTTACAAACAAGCATTCATGAGGAGCTTAGACACGAAACTCGTTTTTACCACAGAGAGAGTTTAACCTTTACCACGACGCGGGCGGTGCTATTTAATCAAAACATGGTAATATTGCGCATGCGATGAGTAGTGAAAGAGTTAGCTGGCAATACTTTCTTGTCACGTTTGTATATCTCAATTTCCCGGGAGATAGCGCCGCTTCCTCCGCGCTGGGCGATGCACCACTCGCCTGGGAGGAAGCGCGGGGTTGCCGAACCCAGATGTAATCGAGTCACGAGCACTCACTGTGTACAATTGTACATCCACACAAATGATAAATGCACTCACAGCGACGCAGGCGCTCTCGCTGACAAACATTTTTAATTGCGGCGCTTTGTCTTATAATATCTTGCCCACGCGCATACTTGATCATCGCACAATTAAAATTCTTCGGAACTGGACAGGGGTATGCTTGTTTGACATGTAGTCACTTATAGTCAGTCGTTGTTACGAAAGAGTATTTTCTATCTCGTAAAACACAAACTACTAAAGGCGCACGCGACAAAAAGAAATATTGTGTAAAGTTTTTAGGTAGATCGCGATTTGTCACGCCAATTAGCGAAAGGCCGATTGATCTATTTTTAAAATAGACCTTGTGATCTGTTTTACGGATAAGCTTATAATTAGAACTTGTTTGTTTATCGGGATAATCTAATATGAACTTTATTTTAATGAAAAAGATAATTTATTACATATTTCTATGAAGTAGTTTGAGCAGCGGTGGCCCAGTGTGTCGGCCCCGACTTACGAACAGTAGGTCGTGGGTTCGAACCCAGGCAGACGCATTACTTTGTGTAATTTATTTCATCACCGCTGCTCTCAAAACGGTGAAGGAAAACATCGTGAGGAAACCGGCATGTCTTAGAACCAAAAAATTCGAAGACATGTGACATCTTCCAATCCGTACTGGGCCCGCGTGGTGGATCATAGCCCATCCCTGTCCTAGATAGGAGGCCTGAGTCCCTGAAGTGGGAACATTATAGGCTGATGATGATGATGAGTTTTAGCTTCCATAGAAGTTAGTGTGTGTAAAAAAGTAGGTACTTACGTACGTTTTAGGACTAGGTACCGAAAAGCAACCTAAAAATATTTAAATCCTATGTAGTTCGAGAACATTCTAAAATAACTTGATTCACGTGTCTCAAATCCAAATGGTACAAATAAACGGTACCCTGATACGCCTTGAACTGTCTGAACCCTCTGTATGTTGCGATGCCATGTAAAGTTTAAAGAGCATGACTACCTACGTTATTTGTGGGGATCATTTATAACGTTTTCACCTAGAACTATAAAGTTTACGAATGTTGAAAACTAAACGTTTCATCGAGTATTAGAATAACTAAGTATAATGAGCTACGTTTTCTTGTATCCGCAATTCCGCATACAATCAATAACTTTATTTTTCCAAATACCCAAAGTGGAACACAACGGCTCGCAGCTCAGCCAGTAGTAGGGACTACTTAGTATCTGTAGGTATCACGTCTTTGTGTATCGGTCCTGCCTGCCCCGCTCACCTAGCCTTGCGACGGCGACCTTACATCTAGTGAAATTGAACCGGTACAAACGTAGGCACTGGTCTCGTTCCACTCCAGTGCGGAATTGAGGCTGCATTCATTACCTCAATGATTTTCCATAATATTTATGTAAGATTAATTTAGCCCAACGATGTTGTGTGAAGTCAAATGGAGATACAGGAAATTACGTATTGTTATTATGGAAAGCAGATATTCAAGTACAAGTTTTGCTGGAAGCTGCTACACCTCTTTTACCTTTTTATCGCTCAGTTTAACTATGCTTTACAATCGGCTATATCCTGTTATGCTCGACAGCAATAGTAAATGTAGTACCTACTAAATGATTTGGAATGTTCACAATTTGTAAAGTCCTTTTTAGTTTTGCATCAACCTTTATAAGGTTAGCAAAAGATCGGTTATTGAAGAACAATACATATCGTTAACCCGGGCTTTATTGTCCAGTCAGAATTGTCGGTAACCTTCACAAGTAAAGTGGCGACTGCATCGGAACCAGTCACGGTCGGCGTGGCGCATTCACTGGCACGCGTTGTCACACACTTCCTCACACGCAGTGAAATGAAGGTGGCCTAATGCGATCGGATGGACTTAATACCAGTGTAGCGCCATTCGCTTGTTATCCCTCAATCACCTTCCGTATACCGTCGAGGCTCACAAGAAATTGTACGGAAGCTCAAACACTTCCGACACCGATAATTGAATTCGCGACGCGATTAAGTAGCCGGGACATGATTCATTGCTCTTTTTTTTTACCAACTGCTCCAGCAGCAGGGTTCCGAAAGACTAATGTACATGTCACTATTATTAATGCACAATGTTTACTCCGAGTCTGATCATAACAGCCCGGTTTATTAATGTATGTAATCAGACGGTTGGGCAACTGCAAAATCATCTTCGATCGTGAAAGGTTGCAAAATTGTTGCCTCGTCAAACTAGCATCAAACAATCGGTAGGACGCGGGACGGTGCAACACTCGATCGTAACAGCTCTTACGTACTGATAATAGTGATAATTTTAATGACAGGCTGATTAATTATAAATTGCCATAAATACTGTAATGTATTGTAGTGGAGTTGGACGAGCTCGCGGCTCGTGTGAGAGTCAGTCCAGAGGCGAAAGTGATGTCGACGTCATGCAGAGTTGCCTCATCGATCGGCTTGCACTTGCGCCGGATCGAAATGCGTAATACACCCACGTTCTGATTTTCGCCGTCATTTCTCACGACCACATCACTCTTGCAACATTGCAATGTTCGACAATGCTTGTTTTGTAGTCATCTAGATGAATTCTCACACAACTTCTTTGCCCCCCATCGTGAAACTGTGCCAGAAATATCAATGGCTATGCAAATCGATAGCTGTTATGAAACCAATCAATGTACAAAAAGTGTGCTAATATTACCCGTACATAAGCATGATTATACGTCACTTTAAACATACACATTAGAAATGCTCATGTAACCGCGAAGTTGTGTTGGTAGACAAACAATACCCAGCTCGAGAATGCGGTGATGAAATGAATTGGTGACTCAGAGTGCCTTGTGCAGGGTCGCAAGCTTTTGACTCGTAGGCGCAGCTGCCAGATGTCATCTTGCTGAGTCACGGAGCACTGACTCCTATTCCGTAATGTAACGAACTTTCGTAACTTACCATGTTGATGGAGATCTTACAAATTCCATTTCTTTGTTACAGATGCTTGTTAGTGTGCACGTTCTACTCGGTGCACGCCGAAGTAGATATCATCACGGAGCCTCGGCCCGGTGAAGAGTACGTGCTGGTCAGTTCAGGCCAACAAACCCCTTTAAGAAACTTCGAGACCTCGCACAAAATTCCTGATAAACACCCGCATCACAGAAACTTTAAACAAGATGACAGTGAAAAGATTGTTAAGAAACTATACAGCGGTAAGGTCAAACATGCCGCCACCGAGGGTATCGTTGCCATCGAAGAGGACAAAAAAGCTTTGTTCAAAAAGGGATCGAAATCCAAAGGTTCCGAATCAATTGAAGTCGATATTCCCGTATCAAAATTAGAGGACATTAAAATAAGGGAGAATTTAAAAGATGTTGAGACCAATCCTAGAATGGCCGTCGCTTTGGAAGCGATGTCAGAATCTGGAAAGCTAAGTAAAACTGAAGGCACAACTACTCAGAGGCCTGTCCTCACTACTGCCCCACCAGCAGCTAATAACCAGCAATTCGACTACATCCCTATTAACTTTGATACAATCGACGACATCAACACCGGGCTGTTATCGTCTAATATTAATTTAGAAACAGCCGGCTCGGAGCAGAAGCCCCAATCAAGGATCCAAATTAAGAAAGGTCCCAATGGACAGGACTACGAGTATGAGTACATCTATTATTACTATGATGAGGATGAAGAAGGTAACAAAAAGGACGGAAAAGGAAAAGACAAAGCTTCATCTACGACCGCTGCCCCAGTTCACAACTCTCACGATGGTCCGGAGAAAATTGAAAGTGAGAACCACATCGCTAACGAAAGTAAAACCAAGAACAAGTACAGTTCTATTGACAGAACCACAACTACTGTGCCTACCCCAGAAATACAAAACGAAGTTGTTCCAGCCACGACCAGAGGCCGCGGACGCAGCCGCACCGTCGCGCCTGCACCCGTCTCCGAAGAAGAGGAGGAGGATATCAGGTATTTCATGTTTTATTTTATATCTAAACATTTAGGGTACTTACACTAAATTATAGGATACACTTTATACTTCTAATATTTATTCATATTAATAACACTTCCTAATATTCAAAGCGTCAGGTTGCCATCAAGCACACGGTTCCCGCCTCGAGGTCGTAACTTAGCATCAGCTACTTCCACAACTTACGTACCCGAAGTATCTTCTGAAACAATAAAACAACGCGGACGGTCACAAAGCGACAATGTAGCCGATGAGTCAATCGGTCAGACCAGAAGCAGGACCCGTGCGCACATCAGGTAACGTACACACAGCCATTCACTTTGCATGCACAACACTCCTGAAAATTGATTTACCAATGATTGATTATACTTACAGACGCCCAAGCTCGGAACTAGTGGACCTGGACAGCTTCAAAACTCACTCTGGCGACATTCCTTCCCCGTCCCAATACAAAGAGCCACCAAGCAGGTATTCCTCAGAAAGCCGAACTACTACAGAAGTAGTGCCCGAAACAACACAGATTGCCAAAGAACCTACTTATGCCAAAGAGTCATCCAGGGAGGGTCACAGTTTACCAGCGGGGATCAGGTTCCAGGAGATCTTAGATGACTCGAAGCTGCCCGCCGACTACAAGCTGACTACTCCTTACGACCAAGAGACCACTGAGTACACCACCATGACTGCCATGGAGAAGGTGGCTCTGGACCTGTACGCGTACTTAGCGGGAGAGAACTTGAACAATGACATCAACCCGACGGAGGAGATCAACTTTGATGGTACGACAACGGTCTCGGACGACATTTGGTCAACGACGGAGTTCTTGAGTACCACGGAGGAGGTGACGACACCGCCTACCACGACCACAACTACGACCACCACGACGACGACCACCACACCTGCACCGACGACCACGACAGCAGCACCCACTCGACCGTCCAGGTTCAAGGGCCGCGCCGGAGCCCGCACGCGCCCGGCCGCCGTCAGCGCCGCCACCGAAGCGCCCCAGGAGACGTCCACCAGAGTGCGAGGTAAATACATTGCACTCGACCACTTGTGTAATAACACTAACTGCTTCACCATGAACTACTTTAATAAATCCAGTTCGAGATTCTCGGCGCAATTGGCGAAAGTCCACTACGTGATTTAATTGATACTAATTATTGATTCTATTAGACGCGTGTGTTCTACACACTATTATTTTCATTGGAATTTGTATGTGCGGTTATAATATGTTATCACTTTTTAAATTAGGGTTACCCTAATATACCCTTGTACATGATACTGAATAATAAAAAGTTATGTACGACCAAAATCTTCTATACCCGAGGCTTAATCTTCAACTATTTATTAATTTATTTTCTGTTACTCGACTGTGACTTTCAAAGTTTAATCAGGCGCAAGCGTCACAAAAAAATGTTAGAAACTTTTTGCTTTATTTTTTTCTGTGATCTCGAACGCTGTAAACAGTGCATAAAGTAAAATACCTAACAGTACATACAAATTCCAAAGAAATATTGGCAAAATTAAGCCATAGTGGACTGGGTATCACCGGCTTAAAGCCGTCGCCATATTCCTAGCTGCTTACACCCCTAGTTATTTATGCAGTAGCCGATATACCTGCGAAAGTGTTGTTTTCATTATTCATATGTTGCTCTGCGATTGTTTTTGTTGCGAATATGCATTTAAAGCGAATGACACGCTATGGAGAAGTTCCATAAGACGTTAAACACATTATCGTGCGTCGTGGTTCTTCGCCGCTTGGGTGATATCCAGGAGAGGTTGCTAAACATTTGTAAAAATGTCTGTAGAATTTTGAAAAAACAAGCTGGCGGTATGTCATACATAACATAAGAACCACGACGAACTGTATGTGAATAGTTGTGAGTTTTTCTCACGAATGTTTGGCGCGTGGTCGCTGGGAGATGTTAAATTTTGTTTTGTGCTTGATGAATGTTTTCATACATCTGCTAACAATGGAGTGGAAAAGGCGGGTTCGAGGAAGATCGCGTGTTTCAGTGTAGTTGACACAGTAGTTACATCACAGACATAGTTCAGAGCGGTGCTGTTGGTCGGCCGATATCTGATAAGCTGGTGTTGTTGCCATGATAAAGAAAGATAATGTTTTATAGTTACCTACTTATAGCTTTAAAAAAAATATAATTTTTTGTTTTAGTAAATTAGTTACAAGTAAGATATTTTTATTGATCAGGGATGAAAAATATATGATATACGACAGTATTTTGCGTTGAAGTGAATATGCGTTTTAAATGGGAATACCGGGTGACCATAATATGGTACCTACACTACCTACTTATCGATTCATTAATTAGTAAGTACAAACTTAGGTAGGAACTAAACGATCTTGAAATCCTAAGAACATTTAAAATTAGTTGCCAACAAGTCTTTGGCCAGAAATGTATTAAAACCTTATCGCAGTCAAAGGTACCTTGAACTTCACGGTGAGGATCTTGTTATCATATCAGCTGGTCTGATAAGAGCCGAGTCTTTATCCATTAATTATCAAATACAATGTTATTTTTCCTCAGCCTGCCATGTTACTACGGAACAATACAGGCACGTACATATTGGTCACAGTTCAGTACCCCACATTCAGTTATCCTAATGATTTCAAAAGATATTTCCCGATATTTTCCTACACTGACAGCCTCGGTAGTATCGGTAACTACTCATATAAAAATGTAGCGTTTATCCAACTTATTTTTACTTGAAATGTAGATATCAGACATGAACTCATCACCACCCGGCTAGGACGAGACTAGAATTTTGATGTGAAAAATCTATATTATGCGCGCCTAGGCAATAAAACCAACTCGTATGAAGATGGCATAAAATCATCTTTTTCCCGTATGAATACAATCTGTTTTGATACGATTGACATACCCATTTTCGAAAGTTCCACAGTACTCAATTAGTGATATTCAGATTTATCATCATCATCATTTCAGCCAAAAGACGTCCACTGCTGGACATAGGCCTCCAGATATTCAGATTAGTTATTCAGATTTGAAAAGAAAATCCTTTGATGTTATGTTTATTCTTTATTTTACTCTATATTTCGTTAGTTATTGTGCTATATACGCACGTTTATGGAAAATCTATACAAAGCGCGGCCATGCTGTACTGGAAATGTATATAACTTGATGTGACACCGTGATACAAACATATACAATGTTCATCACCCAATTAGGTGTAACTATCTACTGTTATCTTTAGATAGGTAATACATACATAGGTGGATAGTTAAGGTACAACAATATTTGGCATCGTCGCTATCAGTGATCAAAGGACAAACAAAGGTTACTTAGAAAAGGTAGGTAGCAATTAAAATTCAAGAGAATTTTTTGTTGCTCTTAAACAATCACTAAGTATCACATTACTCAATCAATTACAATGATGACATGATTGTTATTGAGCAAATCACTATCTCACGTATTGTCTGCTTACGACTTTTTTATGAAAATCGATGAACACGTAACTAAATAGGCCATTAGGTACAATATTATACAATAAGCATCTTGAACTCTTTCAGGCTAACGTTCGTTTCTTATAATTCCTTTTTCATTATGCAAATGGAGGCCTTTGGCCAGCAGTGGGACAGTATAGCCAAAGTTATGTTCGAGTCCCAAATCATGACAACGTTTATAGCGTAGATATTTTTTTAGATAATTAATTCACTTTGTGCATGTAGGTACCACGTACACGTAATCTGAAATTTAATGACGGATACATATCACGGCACGTATATACGTAGGTATCTATATTGACAACCAGTAAACTAAGTTGACCGACATTATAATATCATAGCAACTAGATATAGATACTTTAGACATGTGTACGAACTTTTTAAATGTTACTTATGCAAATCGTATTAAACCAGGGACATTATACACGTGATCGACCGACCACTTCCGCTAAACATTACCTCTTACATCTCGCCTTTTCCACTCAATAATTGTTGAAGCATAAACATAGCCCGCTCTTGTTGTAGATATGAATTCAATGTGCGTTTGTTCACCAGGTCGCTTTGGAAAGCCGAGTATAGGAGGTCGCAAGACCACCGCCGCCAGCGGAGCCAGCTCCACAGCCGCCGACGCCACGACCGCAGCCCCAGCAGAGAAGCCAGTCTCCCAACCCAAGGTCTGCATCCATATTCATTGACCCCTTACTGCGTACACTTTAATAGCTTAGTTCCAAGTGCGACTGTACTGTTTTGCATTGCGAATTTTGTGCCAGCTAAATACAGTGATTAAGTTCGTGTTATGAAACATTTAAATGTTTTGATAAGATGTAAATGTTAATTACTAGTTAGGAGTGGATTTATGAAGTAATGGTTTAAACCTACTCTCAAACTATGAACATGTTCGTAAAGCAAAATCACCCTTTAAGTAATGGGTATGTACGGAGTACGGGACCACTTGCTATGAGAATGTACAAAAAAAAGTTACGATTTCCTGAAAGACTTACTAGGCAAATTATTTTGACTACAAATAGTAGTGTACCTACCTACTTACTAATTCTAAATATCACTTACAAAATAATGAACATTTGATATCATTATAACGAAAATCATAACTTTTAAATGAAAACCACGACATCGTGAGTTAAACGACCTATCAACCTATGATATCCACTAAGCCTTACGGGGTTGGCGCGGTTACCTACTCTGTGAGAGGTCACGGAGAGCTTGTGTCCCACCCGTGGGAACGTGACAGGCCTAATATGCTACAGCGCTGTAAGTATGAATAAAACACCACATATTTGACGAAGGTGTTCCTTGTTGCAGGCGTTCGGTCGTCGGGGCCTGTTCGCGGGTCGTACCAGACCAGTCTCCACCACGCATGCCCCCGTGTCGGACGATGCCGGCGACGCAGCAGCGTCCAGTGAAGCCCCAGCTGCACCAGCACCAGCACCACCAGCACCACCAGCACCCAGGTAATATGAATATTTTCAAACGCTTTGTATGAAACAACATTTTTGCCGTCGAGCGGTTAGCTTCAGAAATGGAAGTAGACCTTAATCACCAGTTATCATAATAAGAAAAGAAAACATGGCGGGAACAGCGACTCGGGTCTCGCATCTTTTCGTAAAGAAGTGTAAAGTTCTCACTCAGCAGTGAGAATTTACAGAATTCTCTTCTGTTTGTCACCGTGTCGGGTCATCAGATCTACATCGTACTCCAGACATTCTGACCAAGATCCATGAATTCTTCCAGACCTAGGCTTCGTCCAGGCCTGAGGAGAGGTCCATCGAGCACCAGCACGACTGCTGCAGCCGCCAGCTCAGCCGGTGAAGACAGCACGTCCCCCAGCGCAGGATCCGGAGAAGTCGCTGATACTACACCCACTCCTTCCAGGAGTCTTGGGTTAGTAGGATCATCTCTAAACTTCTTTTTTTTAGTATCACTACTGTTTCAATCTGTTTTTTATATTTCTACGAGTTCTAAGATTATACCGAATGGCATCGGCAGGCAGTTTCTATATATTAAGAATGAATAATTTTAAGAAATCAAAAAATAATTGCTCAGCCCAAATGGACAATGTCAATAAATATAGGTACCTAAGTGAGCCAGATACCGAATTTGTTGATTACCTGTATGTACCTATATAATGCTCTATGAATGATACCATGAGAGTAGCTAAAATGTTAATTCACTATGTGACATCAGTTTCATTACTTTAATTAATAGCAGTATTGTTACAACAACAGTAGCATAGCAGTGTTGTGTTGTGTGTTTGTTATATCATAATCAACTCTTTTCGGAAAATTAACTCAGTGGTATGTAGATCAGGCTGGTCCGGACATCGACATATACTTTTCTCCAGCGTTAAATAAATCTAACATGTACCATTGTCGCACAGCCGTGGCAGACCCGGCCTCCGGCCAGCGTCCCTCCGCCCTGGACCCAGGCTGAACCTGCGTCCCAACCCACGCCTGAGAGGCGTCAGCACAGCCCCTGAGGCTGCCTCGGAAGCCCCCGCCGAGACCTCGGCCCCTGAATCCCCTGCTACCGATGCTGATGCAGAGGTAAGGATAGAAACACTGATATTTAATACAAAATAGCTCACTGGAAATACAAGTATAGCCACCCTATAAGATATGCGGTGAACGTTAGTATTTTTTTTACTGGTTGATTGCTTTTGTAATTCAATATCAATCTTTCGTTTTCAAGGTATTGTTTTCAATATCGAAAACAATAGGTATCTTGAAAACGAAAGACTGAGAAAAAAATGTACTTGGAAAATGGAAGAACAAAACTACCCTGACCACCTATCCCCAAATAACATGAAATAATAATAACATTATTCTTATGTCAAGCTTGCCATGTCATATGAATACTCTTTACTTGACACAACCAGCCTGACATGTGTTACTTCCTTTCAAACAGGCTTCATCACCCACTCCCGCTCCAGAGGCGCCTCGCAGCGGCCTGAGAGTTCGCTCCAGGCTGAACCTCTCCCCCTCCCCTAAGCCACGAACTGCTGCCACCCCCCCTGCTCGCCGTGTCAACCCTCTCCTGAAGAGGAAGCTGGCAGCTTCTACAGAGGTAATTTTGAATGAATCATTGCCTGTAAAGATAAAATTACCTTTAGACTTCGACTATTAACCTTGTAACATGGTAATATTGTTAAAACTAATTTTTCCAGAAGTAGGTAATCAAAGAGTTATTTGTCATGGGAAACGAAACGACCAATAGGCACAGTGAACTACTTTTTTGACGATTAATAAGTGCCCATGTAGTATTATATGACGCAAAATAAGATTGATATTGAATTTGAGTGAATTTTCATACTTTTGTTGATTTACATTTTTATTTATAACCAGGCAACCACAGAAGCCCCTAAGAAGTCAACAGAGGTGACAGAAGAGAGCACCAGTGCAGAGCAGAAGGATGAAACGGAGACAGAGCCCACGTTAGCCGAGACCACCCCCGCGCCCCTCCGCGGACTGGACGCGCTCATCGCCAAGAGACGCGCGGCCGGCGGCATCGGCGGCAGGCCCGCCAGGCCCGCCAGAGGCATCTACCATCCCAAATAACCACCACAAACATCCTAAATAACTCTGGTTACATACACAATGACATAATGCTGAAACTTAAGCCTGCTCCTACGTATACCATCCTAGTATCGCTCTAGATCCAGTGACTCCGTCGCGCCTCTAAATTCATTTTACACTTTAATTAAAAGTACATTAATTTTAAGGTTAATAAGAAATTCTCAGCTAAGTTCAGCATTTATGATATGTCATTAATCTTAGTCAATTCACTCCAGAAACTACTTAGGTGTTAGTGTCTTTCGTCTGCGTACTACCTGCCTAATATCAATGTTTTTCTACGTAGTTTTAATGTGTCTATAACTAGATTAAGTTTCTAATATTTTTTCATGCCTAGAAACGTGCCTTTGGGTACTCTCTACTTAGTACTATTCTTTTATATTTTACAAGTGTTATGTACATATTAGTAGTAGATATTGTTACGAGTAAGTCCGGGATTCCATGTATAAGGAAATCGCCCGAAAAATTCATTATAAACCAAATCAATATCACTTTACCATCTATAAAAATAGTGTTTTCTGAAATCAAAAGTCTTACTTTCTTAGACGTTTTACCGTTTCTCCCGATTGGAAATTATTTCTTCACGAGATGTGTAGCGTAGATTATAAAATAGTTAAATACGTATTATGTAAAACGGTTATTATGTACGTAAAGAACCGCAACAAGATTACCGTCACGCCTTAGTTGAACACGGCACTAAAATGTGCTCGTTATCTCCAAACAACTTTAGATATAACTATTCATATTTTGTCTAAATATTGTATTAATTATATCATATTTTTGTCTTTATTCCAACACAAAATTTGTAGATATTGAAACTGAAAATGTTCGTTGAGCATACTAATTTTCGTGTGTATTTATTATTGATTGCTACTTGTGTACGAGGTGACGTCGGCGTCGCAATCAACTCGACATTACTACACGGCTAGCGGCTACTCCGTACACGCCTGCTGAAGCACTGACTGCTAGTGCCATCGTGATATGTTTTTGTATCTTTCGTAAGTGTGATAATAAAATTAATAATTAAGAATATAACGTTTGGATTTTATTTGTTTTATTTTTCTCCTAAAATTTAATGTAGGTTCATTTTTCACGCCTGTAGACAGCTCGAGGTGTACCTAAGAGTTCACCCACGTTTCGCCAGTTTTGTAATAGGGGTGAGACTATTGCCATCAATCGGGCACGAATTCAGACACCGTGGTTGCTACTGATAAATTCCTGACGGAAAACCGAATAACACTTGGTCCAACCCGGGAATCGTTCATGTTTTATTTCATTTTTTTTTTTTTAAAGAAATGTTAAAAATATTTGTTCTTGACACAGCTCAAGCCAAATTGGCGTACGAACACATTCATTTTTAGGGTTCCGTAGTCAATATGGAACCCTTATAGTTTCGCCATGTACGTCTGTCTGTCTGTCCGTCCGCACTATTTCTCAAAGACTATTAGTACTAGAAACCTATAATTTGGCATGAATACACAAAATATGAGATACGCCAACAAAGTGCTAAAGTAAAATATTGTTTTTTTTTTTAGTATTGTATCTCCACTCTCCAGTACACACGGCTACACATCAAGCTATACAAAACCAGTATAATCTGATCGTTCATTGTGCGAAAAGATCTAGTAAAGTGAGGCCAAGATTAACTGGTTTTGTATAGCTTGATGTGTAGCCGTGTGTACACATTAAAGTGGGGATGAAACAGCCTTCTTGCCAACGTCCACTATGCCCGTTTTGGAGCGCAGCGCGGTTCAAATTCTATCTTGTCTTTGGCACACTAAATGCTGCTTTCCATTGCTCTTTGGCATACTCCAAGGCGGAACTTCTGAGTCACGGTGAGAGACCATGTCTGAGCATCGTAGGTTAGAACGGGCTGCATGCACATGTCGATGAGTTTGCGCTTCAGGGAGACCGGAAGATCGCCCTTCATTAGCGTCTTCATGGACCAGTAGCTTTTCCAGGGGTTTTCGACTGTGATCGATTTCTCTTTCTTGCCTGTTTTCGAAAGATACTAGTGGCCCAAGGAGTATATAATAATATCTAACCCATTGACATAATATATTTCCTGCCCATCTACCTCGACCCTACGCTTAGTGCTGTTGGTCATGAGCTGGGTTTTAGACCGATCCATAGTTAGTCCCACCCAAGAGCTGGCCGTAATTACTTCTTGGAGCATAGTCTGTAGTTCCAGGGCTGTGGGGGCAAAAAGGACCATGTCGTCGGCAAATCGGAGGTTCGTCAATCTCTTACTGCCGACTTCAATGCCTTTGGTTGTCCATGAGGCTGCTAGCATTCTAAGTATCTCCTCAAGAGTTCTGGTGAATTACTTTGGAGAGAGCGGGTCACCCTGTTTAACACCCTTCTGAATGCTGAACGAAGGTCCAGCAGTATTCAATTTGATGTCTGCTGTGCTGTTATGGTAGATGTTTTTTAAAAGGATTTGAATATTTCGGAGTGCTTTAAGCTATCGAAGGCCTTCGCGGGGTTTAGTTACAGTTATACATAAATGATAAACATAGTAGTGAAATCAAACCTAACGATAGCCAAAGCAAGGCAGCCAAGTTTTGTGATATGAATATTGTTGCAGTTTCTAATAGGTACTTGACCTACTTATCCCATTTTTATTTTCCTTCTAAGGTATGAGCAATAGATGTCACACAATGTTTAACAACGTCAGCTTGATCAATACCAGTATTTTACATGGAGCGACTGCCAGGGTGCTTACTCTGGAATATAATTCCAATAGATCGACATTGGTCAAACGTCAGTTGGTTGAGTTAAGGTGGTACCCTGAGCAAATAACCTTGAGCATTTGCTCCCTCTTTGCCGCACCCCACCTCTACAATACTTCGTAAACTATTACTTGCGCCACCTGGCGAACTTCTTACGAATACAAGTAAAATTCACAGATCTAAGAAGTAATAGAATGGCATTCAAAGAAATATTTTTTTATGAAATGTTATTATGAATTCAGTTACTATACTCACGTCGATAAATAGGTAGGTAATTTCAACTTTTACAGTGATACAAATATTACGATTACGAAAATGAGCTCAAAATTAAAATTCAAGATGGCGCCGACGAAAATTTTTGGTTTTTTCGTCATGGGTGTCGTTTTCATGGTTTTCGGGGTCGCTGATTACGAAAATGAGGTCAAAATGAAAATCCAAGATGGTGGCCAGGAATTTTTTTGGTTTTTCCGTCATGGGTGTCGTTTTCATGGTTTTTGGGGTCGCTGATTACGAAAATGAGATCAAAATGAAAATCCAAGATGGCGCCGACGAAAATTTGTGATTTTTCCGTCATGGGTGTCGTTTTCATGGTTTTTGGGGTCGCTGATTATGAAAATGAGGTCAAAATGAAAATCCAAGATGGCGCCGATGTAAATTTTTGGTTTTTCCGTCATGGGTGTAGTTTTCATGGTTTTTGGGGTCGCTGATTACGAAAATAAGCTCAATAGCAAAATCCAAGATGGCGCCGACGAAAATTTTGGTTTTTCGACTATATATATATATATATATATATAAAACGACAGCCATAACGGAAAAATCAAAAATTTACCTGGCCGCCATCTTGGATTTTCATTTTGACCTCAAAAACCATGAAAACGACACCCGTGAAAGAAAAACCAAACATTTTCCTAGCCGCCATCTTGGATTTTCATTTTGACCTCATTTTCGTAATCAGCGTCCCCAAAAACCATGAAAACGACACCCATGACGGAAAAACCAAAAATCTTCGTCGGCACCATCTTGGATTTTCATTTTGACCTCATTTTCGTAATCAGCGACCATAAAAACCATGAAAACGACACCCATGACGGAAAAACCAAAATTTTTCGTCGGCGCCATCTTGGATTTTCATTTTCGTAATCAGCGACCCCAAAAACCATGAAAACGACACCCATGACGGAAAAATCAAAAATTTTCGTCGGCGCCATCTTGGATTTTCATTTTGACCTCATTTTCGTAATCAGCGACCCCAAAAACCATGAAAACGACACCCATGACGGAAAATCCAAAAATTTTCGTCGGCGCCATCTTGGATTTTCATTTTGACCTCATTTTCGTAATCAGCGACCCCAAAAACCATGAAAACGACACCCATAACGGACAATCCAAAAATTTTCGTCGGCGCCATCTTGGATTTTCATTTTGATCTCATTTTCGTAATCAGCGTCCCCAAAAACCATGAAAACGACACCCATGACGGAAAAACCAAAAATCTTCGTCGGCACCATCTTGGATTTTCATTTCGACGTCATTTTCGTAATCAGTGACCATAAAAACCATGAAAACGACACCCATGACGGAAAAACCAAAATTTTTCGTCGGCGCCATCTTGGATTTTCATTTTGACCTCATTTTCGTAATCAGCGACCCCAAAAACCATGAAAACGACACCCATGACGGAAAAACCTAAAATTTTCCTAGCCGCCATCTTGGATTTTAATTTTGAGCTCATTTTCGTAATCGTGCCAATATTATTTTGTATCACAGTAAAAGTTGAAAGTACCTACCTATTTATCGACGTGAGTATAATAACTGAATTCATAATGACCAAAAGTATTTGGACGCACCAATAAATATTTCATAAAAAAATATTTCATTGAATGCCATATCTATTACTTGAAATTACTTCTTAGATCTGTTGATAATGTGACGTAAGCGAGCGAGCGCATGAGCCTACGCGGCGCGGTGACGAGCGACACGGGTTCCCCCTTCGAGGCCTGGCGGCATACTGAATGTCAATAGATACAGTTGCGAATACGCTCAGCCCCCCTATTGTGTATCTTTTTAACGTCAGTGGCTATCAGAAATGTCCATAGATTAACTGTAAATTGGTTATGGTTTGGTACATTTTTTTCCTAAAAACCCACCATTTGACAGTTATTTGATAGACATTTTAAGTTATCCACTGTCATTAAAAGATACACAATAGCCCTGCTGAATTTTGCATAAAAATCTTTATAAAATCAAATTTTGGGTTTTTGAAAAAAAAAATCGTACCATAATGTTCATTATGAAATTGCTTATCCATTAGTGTAAAAACAAAATAAAAACAATTGTTAGTTTTGGAGAAGTAGCATGTTTTCAATAATTATTTCTCATTTCTGTGGTTTCGTTGTGAGGGGATTAATTAAATATTTTACTTAAAAAAGAAAAAAACAAAACGTACCATTTTGAAGGTAAGAGTATGTAGAAATTTAATGTATTTTTTGTTGGTTGATATATCTTTTTTTTAAAGAGTTATAAGCTCCAGAAAACTGCACAAAAAACGGCTAGAGCTACGTTTTGCTGGGGGACGCGCCCTTAACGTCAGGGATTGGCTAGACTCAGTGAGTCCAGCCAATGCCTGACGTTTGACTGACGATTCCAATGTCGATCTATCGGAATTATATTCGAGAGTAAGCACACTGATCTGACTTTCAGGTCACTGACTACTTGTAATGACTGCCAAAGATCTTTATATGCCAACCGGGACCAACGTGCTACGTGCTACGTTTTTCATTCGTACGAAGCGTTTTGCTAAGTCTTTCATTATTCGTACAGCCAAGGAGTGGAACACCCTGCCTGCGTCGGTTTTCCCGAGTTCATATAACCCCAATCTATTTAAGTCGCGAGTAAATAGGCTTCTTCTGGGTAAGCTCGTTCCATCGTCGACCTCATCTCTGCCCTTAGGGCAAGATTGAGGTCAAGAGTAAGCCCATTTTGAATAAAATAAAAAAAAAAACGTGCTGAAACTCGGTATGTACTGGATGGTCACCCATCCACAGACCAACTCAGGCAAGCGCGTCCTATCCTGATGATCAACTTTTTTTTTTTTTTTTTTTTTTTGGTGGGTGGAAAATCATCGAATAACCCCCCCCGCAGAGCGACGAGTGGCAGTTTTTATTAAGCCACGAGTTATAATACACCCACATTAGTATTTATTACAAGAAAATACGGTATTATCACACATAACTTCGAGAAGGCACAAACAGACAAAAAAATAAGTTTAATCCAATCACAGTGGCTGGTTGACCAAGGTCGTTAGTAATGAATTAGTAGTAATGCTATAGTGTCCTCTACCTACCGTAACACGCGACCGCTTGGCGATTATTTTTAGAATTAGTGCTAAATGAGCGAGCAAATACAAATACTGGAGAACTACGGCATCCTTACTCCTACTACTAGAGTCGTGAAAGTGAATTTGTATGTTTGTCAGACCATCATTCAAGTACCCATAGGGGTTATTTCTGAATTCCACGCTGGCAAATTCAGCAGCAAAACTTAGTAAAAGATAACTTTCATTACGCAAGACATAGAACATTATTTCATACAACTTCCTTTATTATGATAGTCCTACTAATTGGGCCTCGTCACCTCGTGTTTCTAACTTTAGTTGTCTTCAATTTATTTATTCAGGGTTATTTTACTATTTGTTTTGAGCTCCGATATTTTTAACCGACTTCTAAAAAAAGAAGGAGATTCTCAATTCGGATGTTTGCTTTTTTTTATGTTTGTTCGAGCATAACTCCGTCACTTGCTAACCGATTTGAAAAATTCTTTTTTTGTTGGAAAGGGTATAGGTACTTCCCAAATGGTCCCATATTTTTTTTACCCGACTGCGGCGAAGCCCAAAAGGAGGGTTATGTGTTTGACGTGTATGTATGTATGTATGTCCGTTTCTTTGTTCCCTCATAACTCATAAACGGAAGAACCGATTTGAATGAAATATACGTCATTAGATTCGTCTCGATGGCGCGAGTGTTATAGGCTACATTAAAATTTAAAAACAAAGAAAAATTGCGGATTTTGGGAGCCAAACCGCGGAGATCAAAAAAAATTTTTTTTCTAATACCATCGAGTAGGCTTTCAAAATAAAGGGTTTTAAAAGGAGATTACAAAAATATATAACACTTATATGTTTAAAAGAAATTTAAAGTGGAAAATCCTATAAACAAGCACAAAAGTTAAACCATCTGCGAAGAATTTTACGCGACCAACGAAAGAACAAACAAAAAAGAACTAAAAAGCTGGAAATAAAAAAAGTAGTTAAAAAACTAAAAAACCCGACTGAAAAAACTGAAAAGCAAAAAACAAGCACATTTAAATTAAACAAAACTTGGAAGCAGGCGGGGTTCATTTGAATATTAAATTATGAAAAGAAAAAATGAAAATAGAATGGACCCCGTCTGCTTCCAAGTTTTGTTTAATTTAAATGTGCTTGTTTTTTGCTTTTCAGTTTTTTCAGTCGGGTTTTTTTTATAAAGGTACCTCCTAGTACTATAAGAGACTTCACTGTCCTAACTCTTAACTATAAATGACTGATTTGATGTTTTTTTTTTTTACCATTAAAACAACCAGTCTGAAATTATTTGGTGGGACCAAGAGGACTAAAAAATAATTAATAAGTATATTATTCCCGTTCGTCCCATCAACAAAATTAGTGGGACGATCGGGAACAAATTTAATATTATTTTTAAAATTCCCGTTCGTCCCACTATGGGGACGAAGTCAGTGGGACGAACGGGAATACTCCTAATAAACATGGTAAAATAATCTTAGTAACCATAAAGTTAAACACTTCTTTAACTACTCCTATCTCAGTTTAGGTAAGTTGCCGGGGACAACATCTCAGTCAGAAGTGTAGGTAACACTTTAGGGAAATAACATCCGTCTCAATCACTATCTCTCCTGTTCTTAACATCATAATAATTAATTTAGAGGGGGCAAGGTGTATCTTTTTACCCGACTGCGGCGAAGCCCAAAAGGAGGGTTATGTGTTTGACGTGTATGTATGTATGTAAGTATGTATGTATGTCTGTTTCTTTGTTCCCTCATAACTCCTAAACGGAAGAAGGGATTTGAATGAAACATACGTAGTTAGATTCGTCTTGATATCCGAAAACTTGCGGATTTTGGGGGCAAAATCGCGGAGTTCAAAATTTTTTTTTTTACTATACCATCGAGTAGGGTATCAAAATAAAGGGTTTTAAAAGGAGATTACAAAAATATAAAACACTATAAATTCAAAGTGACAAATCCTATAAACAAGCACAAAAAAAAGTTCAATCATCAAAATCAAACAAAACTTGAAAGCAGGCGGGGTTCATTTGAATATTAAAGTATGAAATGAAAATAGAATGGACCCCGCCTGCTTCCAAGTTTTGTTTGATTTAAAATGTGCTTGTTTTTTGCTTTTCAGTTTTTTCAGTCGGGTTTTTTAGTTTTTTATTCTTGGTTCCATATTTCTTTATTATCTTTGAGTGCACGTATTTTCTAGCTATAGGTTATCCTACATTTTATCCTTTGAACAACCATTGCCTCTTTTCGATAAGTGATGTGTCTGTTTTATTTGGTTGTAGTTTATCTTCTTTTATTTTAAGTTCTGTTGTCCTATCTTCAGCTTTTTTGTTTGTTGGAGGGAAAATTAACAAAAAAATATTAGACTCATACTTATAATGCGTCTGCCAAAACAGATGACTTGTTATCTCTGTCATTGCGATATGTTTTTGGTCTAGAATCTAAATCATACCTGAGAACGTTCTAGTTACGGAGATATTGAAGGTCAAAGTTTCAACTTTTTCACAAGTATTTTTATAAACAGTATTTTAATGTTATAATTTTACTTTAAATAGCTCCAAGACTCGCGTATTATTCAATGCATGCACCAACACAATGGTTGAGTGCAATACATTCATTCAGAAATATTGTTTTAGAGTCGAGATACTGAGTTTGATGCACAGAATGCTTGGTTTACGCTTGGTGAAGGGTTCGTTTACACTCTGATGATTCCCTCGAAATTTCGATTTGATCGAGTCAACTAAGTTGGTGACTAAAAACATGTAAATTCTCAAAACTCTCTAGCGGTTTGGGAACTCGCTTCAAATAGAATAAAAGAAGTAGAATCTATAAAATTTTGATTGAATGAAAATGGCGTAAGTTCACATACAATTAAACATAAGTAGGTAAGTCAAAACGGTGAAGAAAAACATCACGAGGAAACCTGCATATTGTCTTAGAACCAAAAAATTCGAAGACATGTCTCTACCAATCGGCACTGGGCCCACGTGGTGGTTTATAGCCCATCCCATCCTCTTTAAGAGGAGGCCTGAGTCTCTGCAGTGGGAAAATTATAGGCTGATGATGATGAGGTAGGTAACACGTAAAGTTTTTTTTTTTTTTCGTGCTCCGCTGTTGGGCTATACTGGGTGTGGGCGTACAGGGTATATATGGTCCCATTAAAATAGGTGGACAAAATTTTAGTAAGTATACATTCAGACCACCAAAATAAGGACATATTGTAAAAAAAATAACAAGAAAAACACATTTAAGTAGGTAGGTACATAATCATTAAGTACGAGTTTGTTCTAGAGTACCGGCAATTTATTATTTTAAGTCAATATAAAATCACTTTATTTTGTGTTTTTTTTTTGTTTAGATATCTTTGTTTAGGCGTACTGAACGCTGTGTAAAAAATTGTCCACCTATTTTAATGGGATCTTATATTATTATATGTGGTTACAACTCTGACTTCGGAGATTACTTTGACATTAGACGTGATGTTATGTGTATATGTCAGGGTTCCATGCGAAATTTAATCACAAATTAAAACCCATGAAATTGTGAACAAAAATATGTGATAAGTGAAATATTTTAATATTTTGTCGGCAGTACTACATCCCTACTCGGATCATCATCTAGCCCATAGGTAGTATTAAAAAATCACGCTTTATAGTATGCAGACGTAAGTTAGCAGCTATTCAGCACAACGTTATTACTAACGTGATATATCTGCCAAACCTACCACGGCCTATCTTCATAATATCCAATGGTTCTATCTGGTATCCAGAGAAACAAATTCCGCTTATATCAAAATGAAGTAGGTCTGACGTTCACGGTATCTTGGTTCGCTTTCGTTTTCTGATAAATTATCTTATTATGAAATGCTGAATGAGTAAATCAAAAGCGAGTTCGAATGCGAATAAACATGTTTACGCAAACAAAAAAGATCGACTCGCAATACTATCCTCCTTTGACATCACTAATAAGAACAATATTGTTTTGTTGTAGACAAACAACAAATGAACAACCTTTATGACTATTGTTTAATTAATCACGACATTGAAATATAGCAGAAGTGCAGACACAATAGAGTCTAGTCATGCAGCTGGCAAAACAGATTGAAGAACTGACTAATTTTACTATAAGTCAGAATATTCTATCCCTATCTCGGAATTAGTTACGGATACACAAACTAGCAGTAGAGATAAGTATTTTGTTAATTTATTTATTTATTTAGCACTAGTTATAGCAACATCACAGACAATACATCCAATACGATGCTATTTAAGACAAAATACAAAATAAAAATGTAAAATTAAATTAAACTATAGCCAAATCCGTAAAACATGACAAAGTTTATAGTTGCACCCCATTTTCAATAACTATTTGTGCTCTTTGAATAAATTTCGGCAGGTTTTGCCCAAATAAATCTTCCGATAACATGATAATATTAAATACTCGTTAATCAAATTTTATCTGGCTGCTCACACGGCCCAAAAAGTAACTGTGTTATGATCTGAACAATGCACACGGAGTCTGCGGCCGGTCGCGAGGTGTGCTAAATTGCGCGTGTGGCACCGCGACTGAGTGCAAACTCAGCCGTACATAATGGCAGAGCAGACGGCGATTGTGACGTTCGCTCATTGGCCGCTAACGCAGATAAGTGACGACCGCGCGCCACACCGCCGCTGATCGGAATCGTATCGCGCTCCTCGCTGTCCCGTACTCCTCAGTTGTTGTCCAGCCGTTCAGCTACACATACAGGACCGCAAATAACTTAAACTAAACGTGAGTATCATTTTGTACTTTTATCTATTTATAAGTTACCATAACCGTCTTAAAATACTTTTTTATCGAACTGCTGGGTACCATGAATGTATGTTTCCAACGCCCCGAGTTTAAACTGGGCCAACACTGACTTTATTACTTTGATAAAAATTATTCACCTCTCCGCAAATTTCGCACTGCGATAAAACATTACCCACACGTATCATGCGGTTAATTTGTACCTTTTAACATCATATTAATGATATCAAATGTAAATTCTACTACTTACCTAATTAGTATATTGTGTGTAGTAACTTTTAGGAAACAGTCAAACCGGTTTTGTTCCCCTTTTTATACATACGGTCTTCTTGAAATAATTATGCGTGTACCGTGCGTTGAGTTGCAGAAAATGTTGACAAAAACTTTCGAATCAGTATTTATTTATGTAAGGACTTACAGGCGTGGAGGTGTGATTAGAGTTTCTACATTTCATTTTGTTTTCTTCAGGTTAAATATGGTTTTGGAAATCAAATCAGTTCTAGTAGTGGATGGTGTTGGTGCTAACTGCACGGAGATACTCAATTCGCATGGAATCAGTGTTATCAACCAAGCAAAGATCACAAAAGAAGAACTCCTAAAAGAAATACCGGTAAGTGCTCTTCAAGTCTTCACTAAGGTCGACTCAATCCTTATCTTAGTTCTAATATCACGAGGTTGTTGCACTTTGCTGCGATGAGGGCATTATGTTCAATATCATTAAAGTTTTTATTGTCGATACTGCTTATCTTTAGGTTCGAATCATTCAATATTCAATAGATAGAATATATTCCTGCTACTTTCAAGTTCAATGTTATTACTTTGATTAAAAAAGAACCATAATACTATTCTCATACTTGCAGTTTTTCTTTTATCTAACTTTTCCGTCTCAGTTGTTTGCTTCAAATAATAAACAAACATAACGTATGATTTCCTCAACAATTAAGGCTCAGTAGCAATAATTAGTTTTAAAGTCCAAAGGTTAAGTGATCTTTTCATTATTTCCATAATTTTCACTTTCTGTCTAGTATTATTTTCTTAACATTCGAATGATAATATAGGTGAATCCTTATAAAGCACAGTTCTAAAATAGAAAAGTGAACTAGTAGGACTGGCGAAAGTACTTCTCTTGGGAATTTACAAAGATAATTTACTTCTGAGAATGATGCTAGTAAAATTTTGCGTTTTGAACAGAAATACGACGCTCTGGTTGTAAGATCAGCATCACAAGTCACCAAGGAGGTTCTGGAAGCCGGTAGAAACTTGAAGGTTGTTGGTCGTGCCGGTGCTGGAGTAGACAATATCGACGTCAAGACTGCCGGCGAGCGAGGAGTTGGAGTCATCAAGTAAGTCACTGTGCAACGTACTAAGACAAAATAAAACACGTTAATAAATTAATTCACAACACGATGTTTGGCTCGTTTAAATTTTTGATTGATTGGATTTTCAGGCGCTACATGAGCTCAACTGACTCAATTGACAAACTTAATTGTTAGCCAATGTCAATGATTTTGATCATCTCTTTCTTGTTTTGTTGTTTTACATTGAACCATTCTACTTTTAAGTATTTTTGGCTCTTATCTGACGTCTTTTGTTTTATTTTTTTGTTACAGTGCCCCAGGAGCTAACGCCTTAAGTGCGTGCGAGCTCACTTGCAGTCTGATCCTGAATCTCTCAAGGCATGTGGTCCCTGCTGCCTCAGCCCTACGCGCTGGTCGCTGGGACCGCGCCCTCTACACCGGCACGGAACTGAACGGCAAGACCCTCGCCATCCTCGGCCTCGGCAGGGTCGGCAGGGAGGTCGCCGTGCGCATGCACGCCTTTGGAATGAAGGTATATACATATCTTCCTCCTATTCTAGGTCTGAGCGAATAAGATCTACCTTCAAGCAAGTTTCTATGGCGTGTTTAGCCGTCAAAATGACATTTTTACTGTAAATAATGTCACTTTGACAGCAAACCACAACATTGGAAAGAATCATCATTTTGATATCGTTTATTGCTGCAGAAGAAAGTAACAATTTAAACAATGTTGTAATTTCAAATACTGTGTTGGATATAAATGCATAAGGTAACATTGATGTCAGATAAAATGTACAACTGTTTGTATTGATGATGACTTTGACTATGTTGACTCGTTACTAACGAGACCTGACGAAACAAATGACGGTTACTAAAATTCCACTGACACTAAGAACTCGTGAGTTAATGACCGATAAGATAAGGAACCAATAGTAATGGAATTGCTGGGATTTTTCTGATGAAATAATGTCTGATGCAAATTTTAGCTTTTAACCTACTGATAACATGTCTATTCCCGTTTATGTTGTTGTTTTTACATTTCAACTGTGTAAGCAATATGCTTTAATTTTATCGTAATGCGCTTGCTTGCTAGCGAAATATTATCGTCGAATATTTCTTCTGAATTTACTGCGACTGTATCTGCCTTGTCTTCTATCTTACGAACTGCCTACCTGCACAGATTATCGGCTACGACCCGTTCGTCACAGCGGAGGACTGTGAGTCATTCCACGCCACCAAGTTGGAGCTGGAGCAAATTTGGCCCCTTGCTGATTACATCACTCTGCACACGCCTCTCATTGAATCTACTAAGAGTAAGTACCTACGCATATACTGAATACTTTACTTTTTGATCATCATTATCATATCTCGTGACTAAATAGTAACAGGCGCATGGCTTGATCTTCAATGTTAATCAACGTGCGCAGTCGGCCCCTGAAGGGGTTACCCTCCATAACATACAAGAGTCCTCGGAAAGCAAATTCGCATTTGGTCTCGACTGCCATTTGTACGGCAAAAAGCATCGTGTTACCTAATCAGAAAACAGACTGTGGAAGGTCAGATTGGCTGGCGCTCCATGTAAAATACTGGTATATAACAACATCTGTTTGGCTGGATTCCACCCTAAATAAATTTGAGGACAGAGGATGATGTTTATTTGACTGGTTTATGTTCGCTGAAGTGATCAAAATGTACTAAAGACTGATTTTTTTCCACCACTCTGGTTTGGTCCCATACCTAGTAAAAGTTGTTTGTTATCACAAGTACAATTAGTGACCGATACTTAAGTATCGGTCATTAATTAGGTAGGTTCCAGTCCCCCTTTATAGTAGGTAATCGTTAAGTAATCGCAGAGTTAGGTTAGGATAGAAGAATGTACAAATGTAGGTCTGTAGCTGTAGGTGTAGCTATTACTGAATCCTTGTAGGAGGTAGTCTTTTATTGCAACTAGGTACAAAATATTAATATTTGCGGGGAAACATTGGGTGATGCTATTCTTGACACCCGGCACCACACCGACAAAAACATTATTTTTATCGTAGGACAACTATGTGATAATTCTTATCAGACATTAAACTGATTCTTAGATATTATATTTTAGGACGTTTTGAGTAGTAACACATTATAGGTTTGGTCATGATATAATATTGTGTCACTAACACCGTTCGTTGTCTACATTAAGCATAATACTTAGTCCTCAAAATCTAAATGCATCCATAGGTATATTAATATATTATTACTAGCTGATGCCCGCGCCTTCGCCCGCTTGGATACTGTAAAAACAATCCTTGATGCGGATTATATATCATTCTAAAATTTCAGTTCGATCGGTGCAGAACTTTTTGAGTTTTTGAAGCGTACACAAACCAACATAACATTTTTATATTTATATAGATATCGATATGAATACGAAAGTAACTCAGTTGGTCTGTAAGTACCTACCTATATAATAATATTTTGCCTTGACCCGTATCTATGAGTATGGGATCCATCCGTCCATATTATTACTCCATCGACAATTCTAGTGAGAATGAGAGTGGCAGTGCTATCGCACTCAGCAGCAACCCACCCAACCCGCACACAGCTAACTATGACCTAGGTTAGGTTATTTTTATTCCCGGTAATACATTCATCATCATCTGCCTAACCTGTTTCCAACTTTTTTTTTTTGGGTTTCCATCCAATCTAAACGGATGCAGAATTGCAGATCTATGGTCACAATATATTATATGGTTGTATTCGCGAGATATATTTTTCGACTATGACCGCGGGCAGATACTTGATACGAATAATGCTCTATATTAGGTTAATTGTTCGAAAACAATTGGCTTCACATGTATACGTTTACGCATTCGGTTGAATATTTATAAGATTTTCTGATTCATTTAGGTAAGTGTCATATGAAGACATTAGACAGGTCAATCGGTAACCCACATGTTCGAATTGTTCAATAATTACCTATTTTTTTTTGGGTGTAACAAAATAATTAATTTAAAATTAATAAATATTGGCGTAGTTGACTTTGAGCTGTAGCCGAGGGGTAAGGTATCGTACAACCCAGATTTCGCCAGTTAGGACCTTCTGGTCAGCAGTCGTGAAAACAACAGTTACACACAATCAAAAACATTAATAAATTAAAGTATATTGTGAATAATAGTTATTTATTTATGATAAACTATCTGTTGTGTGTACTTTCGTGTTTGTTCGATCCAGTTTGTCTTATTCGTTTCATCCATATGAAACGAATAAAAGTAATAAGTAGGTTATTTAGTTATTATTATTTAATTATTATTATTTAGTTATTTATAATTTTATTTAATAACATACTCTGGATTTGTGCCCGACTGATGGCCATTGGATCGCCTACATTACATGGGTCTTAAAATTACTTGGCAAAATGTGGTTCTGCCTTCAAGGCCCTTCACGAATTACAGGAATGATGTTATATTAATGATATTCATTATTTACAGACTTCATAAACGCGAATGTGCTGGGTCAGTGCAAGAAAGGAATCAAGATCGTGAATGTGGGACGAGGAGGTCTCATCCAGGAACGTGACCTGCTCGATGGCCTTAACTCTGGACAGGTAATATTCATCTTCATATTCCTTCATTCAGATTGCCTTTGAAGGTGTTACGGCTCGGTCCACGGCCACGAAATAGAACTGGTCCCAATATGCTTCCCTGAGGAATCGTTATAATTATGTGCCCTAAGCAGTGATAGCCTGGTGGTGAGACTGTCGGACTGCCCAGTCATAGATCGCAAGTTCGAAGCCAAGGCACGCACCTCTGATTTCTCTGATCATGCTGTTAGTGTGAAACTGTCACTAGGTTCGGTGAAGGAAAACATCGTGAGGAACCAAACATGCCTGAGAAGTATGAGGTCTGACACTCCCCTTCGCTCTGCCCAAGAGCGGGGGGGGGGGTCATTTGAGGATTTTCCACCCACCAAAAAAAAAAAAAAGGCTCCAACCAATGATGAAGAAGAAATTGTAGATTTACCCTTCCCGCATTTCATTCGTGCGAAATATTGTTGTAATGTTTTAGTCAATTATCCAATTAACATATATTTTTTTTAAGTAATAATTTATACAATTTTGACATTTTTCGAACCATTTCTCGAGAATATAACTCTAAAATGAAATTATTTCTAAGTCTCTGTTATTTTCCAGGTTGGAGGAGCAGCTCTTGATGTGTTCGAGCAGGAACCACCTACGGATCCCCTGACCCTAGAGATCATTCAGCACAAAGCCGTCATTGCCACTCCGCATTTAGGTATGAACATCTAGAACTTTCGTTGCATCTTGTTTTTGATTCTGGTCAAGTATTTCCACGCTTAAGAGGAAACAGGGGCTGCGATTCTCCATACAAATGAATTCCCTTTTTTTACTAGCTTAATAATGCTTAAAGAGCCATCTCTTTTTTTTTAAATGGTCTTCTGTAAGATACGTTCCCGACATTTCGTTTTTTTTTCAGAAACTATAAGAAAAGAGAACAACTTATTTTTTTACGGTCGTGATTAGAGGCTTACCAGAAAAATTTGAAAAGTTTTTAAAGAAACATAAAAGAAATTGATAGGAGCCTAAAAATACTCTTTCTTTTTGGATGGTAAAAATAATTGACTATCTCAGTTTTCGAGGGAAAAAAAAGGAAATTACGAAACATTGCCATTGTCGATTGGTACCTACATATATAGGTAGGTTATCAGTCTGAGGCACAGTAAGTTGTCTCTCTCTATCGCATTCGGAGGATACGGCGAATACCGGGGAAGGCTTGATGCAACACAACAAAAATAATCGGATTGTTAACTAAGTATTATGTTGTGCACTTTGTGCCATGTGTTGAAAATTCTTTATTCATCAAACAAAGAACACAATAGGTATACCTACAGAAAATATAAACATCACAATTCTAGATTCTAGATCATACAAAACAACTAGTAGTTACTGAAGCTAGGTATAATTTCAAACAGAAATTACTTATAATTACCATACTCTGTGAATAATTCTCTGCGGTTGCAATGAAAAATGGGTTAGTTTGATATCAAGTATATAATTCTTGTATATAACTCTAAAAGTTATTAGGTACAATATTATTATAGTATAAAGTAAGTAAGTAAGTGTAGTAGTGTATAGTTATAGTTGTGGTAGTGTGTGTATTATTATTGTAGTAGTTATTGTTATTATTATAGTTGTACTATTAGGTACACCTCTGGCTTACCCTTTGGGTATTACAGGCGTGATGTTGTATTTAATTTCTGTCCGAATGGCAATCCAATTACCGGTTATAGTTTACCTCTGACCTACATCTATATAAATAAAAACAGAAGTCCTGACTGACTGACTCATCAACGCCCAGCTCAAACCCTTGAACCTAGAAAGCTGAAATTTTGCACAGAGGTTCCTTTTATAATGTAGACAAGGAATAAGAAGGATTTTTCGAAATGGAAACCCTAAGGGAGTTAAATAGGGGATGAAATTTTGTATGGAAAACCGTCATTTTCACGCGGGTGAAGCCGCTGGCAAAAGCTAGTAATTATATATTTTAATTCCTGTGAAAATTTGGATGTAGTTAGATGTACTTATGTTTGTTTCAATAGGTAACCTTGTCACAATTTATTGAATGTAAACCTGATTCATCTGTTCTGCTCAGGTGCGTCCACAAAGGAGGCTCAAGTCCGCGTGGGGCAGGAGATCGCCGAGCAGCTGGTCAACCTCGTGAAGCCAGGCACTTACAAGACTCCCCTCGCTGAGGTCACACGCGTCCTCAGAAAGTAGACAGGCAGCAGACGAAACATTCCTATGCTAACTCATCAGTTACTTCATTTTATTTTTAATTTATTTTTAACTATCATTATTAAATCTACTTCACATTCTCATTCCAGTGTAAAATGTTACATTTTATTACAAAAAAACATTGAAATAAGGGCTCGGCTCAATGAGTATTAAACGACTATCTAGTGCCATATTTTTTGAGAAGCTAGAGCCATAATATGAGCATATTTTTGTGGAGCTATTGGCCAGTATTCAGTCTATTGGCGCCATATTTCTAAATTGTTAATTCCTATAACTCTAAGTATATGTTATTATTTTTATACAAAAATAAGTATTTGAAGATTAACAGCATCTCCTGAATCGGGAAGTACCTATCGTTGAAATATCGATATGTAACAAAATAAAACACTTTAAAAATAAATTTAAAATTATTTTATTTAAAAATTACTTACACTTATAATTTACACAAGTATAAAAAATGTATTCTAATCCATCTAATGTGATGAATATGGAATTTAAAAAGGGTTCTCTGTAGCATAGATCCGCTGTCGAGTTAGAACCTAGACAATATTACGTAACAATCGATGAATTGGCAGGGCAATTTTATCATAATATTGAAGTCATTGCATCTAAATTACATAATTGGTCCAAATAATTTCACAATATCACAGGGTGAGTTGCCGCACCGTGTTACGGATATGGTCTAGGTTATAGCCTGCGCGGCTCGGACTGAGTTCAACTTGTTCCCAGATAATGTTTTTGATAGGAAGGGATAGTGGGAGCGGGATGGTGGGTGTGGGAGTATTGTGTTGTGGGAGTTAGTGGCCACCTCGCCTGAGCTGGGACCTGCCGGACCTCGCGGGGGCAGCCGCGACCTCGCTCTGAGGTTCCTCCTCTGTTTCATGGACTGACCTTGTGGCTGCTGAGAGAACAAACCAAAAATAAACATTAATTTAGTCGCTTGTTAAGTTGACAAACACCCATTTGGTTTCAGAAATTTCAATACAAAAGTGAAATGTGTTAAAATGTGTTATTTTAACACATTTTTTAATCACAATATACGTTCGAGTCTGATCTTCTTTTTTGTCTGTATTTATTGAATGCTCAGGAAATATAATATAATATCAGAATCAGTATTTATTTACGTAAACATATAACGTTCTCCACATCGCGGACGAAGGGCAAGCAAGCGCGACAAGGCCAAGCAGTCACCTCAAATAGTTCAGGTAAAAGTACTTCAACAATTATTTCCCTAAGTGCGTAAACGATAGCTGTTTTTTGGGGTTTCGTCGTCAATGTCGTTGAAATACCACAAAAAGTTAAACCACAAAACGTGTGCTCTCCGGTAACCTCCAGGTTTTCAAATTAGGACGAACGTTATACACCGCGGACGAACTAATCAAGTTTTAACTTTTTGTTAACTTAGAATATGCGTAACTTAAAAGTACGTTAGGGATCAACTTACGTCTGCCAAATCGGCTTCTGCTTGGTTTACTCGCTGCAGGTGGAGCATCGTCATTAGCGACCTCCCTGGTCACCGGAGCGCTGTTGAAACGCTTTTTGCTCGATTTATCTGTAGGAGAAACATCATCTTTATTTTATACTCTTGCTTTTAACATAACTGATGAAAAAAATATTTCATAATGATAAACCTTACACCCATATGGTAGTGCCAATGATAAAAACGTGCATCATGAAATGTTTCGATCGATGAGTACTAAGTAAAACTACTAACTGTAGGAAATTTTGGTGGGGTCAAGAGAGTCCTGTGCCGACGGGGCGGTAGTCGATGGAGCGTTCAATTTGGCTGTAAATACAAAGTTTTATTAGTTTTGAACCAATATTTCTTAACATATCCCTTAGCAGTGCCTTGTCCCCTGAATGGTCTACAATCTTCATACCAAAGAAGAAAGCTTTCAAGAACGGCGTATTTTTTCTAAAAATTAAAACCCAGATTTCCTAAAATTACCTTCAGCAGCCTGAGCCCTCTTTCTCTTCAGAAGCTCGAGCAGTTCCGTGTTACTCCTGAAGGGCCTGACGCCACTTCCGACCAGTTTCTTGCCTTCAGTCGTGGATGAGGGGGCCTCGGTCGAAGCCTCCTGCTGCTCGCCATCAGCTGGGTAATCACCATCGTCTTCGTATTCTACTTCATCCTGGAAAGTAGAGAATTCATACTTTAGTCGCAGTATAGTAGCACTAACTAACTTATGAAATGTGGGTGTACTAGATTTAAGCCACTACCTAACCCTTTCGGAAATACAGCTGTGTGTGTCATATCTCTAGTACCATCTATTGTATATTTATGCTATAGATATAACTTAAAACAGCACTTTGGTCTTTAATCGAGAACAATAAATGATAATGATGAACCATTAAAAAAATGTTCACAGGCTGAATGTAGCACGTAATGTGATGATTTTGTAGTGACGATTAACGGCCTACAAAACACAGTAGCTTATTTGCCAATCGAATAGCCCGCCATTGACCCAACAGAACCGGTCCAATAAACGTCTGCCGCAGGGCGTGATATAAAGGTTGAAACATTATTGTGTATTATTGGGGCAGAAACACCGTAAAGGGTCGTTACAGCTAGAATCTTGAGTATCCATTCCATCCAATCTGGTTCATACCAAATTCCTTAATTTACTGCTGCCTTATCAATAAACTTGGATCAAATAGTACCTAAGGTGAAGTTATTCTCTAAACTTGACAACTGCCCTCTCAACTGCTCTCGGCATAATAACTTAAATGACAACTAAGGGATTTCTATTGTTCGAGACCATTGCGATACAGTCGCAGGTTATCAAACATGTTCAACTTTGAACTGATACAAAACTGTACTTGTCAGAAGCATCAAGAGCCTTTGTGGTGAATAATTCAGCTAGATCACGCGCACCTATCCTTGACATTTGAATCACTAGTACTGTTACAAAGTAGCTGTACATAATATTCACAATTAGACTACTACAAACCGGACTGAATAAAGCATTCATGTTTAAAAAAATGATTAATTAATTAATGCATTTTCCGCATGCGAGCAAAGATCGCATTTTGCACTGGACGTCATAAATTTCCTTGGGAAACCAGTTCGGTTTGACGACGGGTGGTGGCCGAAACTTGCAGGTAGAAATTCCTCAAAGGAAAGGGAGGTCTCGCAAAGGTCACGCGCGAAGGTGACCCGATCATCGGACGCTCGTCCCACTCGCCTTGAACTAGATGGACCTGCCACGACATCCTTTGCGAAACGCTGGTGCATCGTATGACGTCACACCCCAACTTTATGTATTTTTAGATATTAACGCCTCCGCTATAGGTACGTGGAATTGTGGATCGTTATAAGAATAGGGGACGACTAAAGAAACTATGAGGGACACTGTAAAGGATGGTGTGGCAAGAAAGTACAGTACCCGGCGATAAATATTGCACATTGACCCTTGGAAAAATCAATGCAATTTTATTCGTTAATTAAGTTCTTATTTTGTATTTAGCTTGCCGTGAAACATTTTCGAACCGACCTCGCTTGCGGCAGTTATGTACAAAAGCACCAAGGAAAAGAGATGTCTCGAACACTCATTTCGTATATAGTTTCTCCAAAGGTCGATGTGCAATATTTACCGCCGGGTACCGTAGATAACTGATAAGATGACGATTAGGTAATAGAGAAGTTTGGAAGAAGCCTTGCAACGCCGACCCTATACTAATTGAATAATGGCAAGAGAATGTAATAATAAAATTGAATTCGTTATTGTACACATCTTCACAATCTATTAGTGCAGCAGAAATTATAAAAAAATAGATACTTAAACACTGACAAGTCAATCAAGATTTGCGCATTGTATATTCTAGACAAATCTTAAAATTCATAATCTCAGACCAACAAAAAAAGGAAGACGACGCGCCACGAACATCAAAAGTGAAGCCAACTTTTTATCTATGTGTGTAGACAATGTCTCGTGAAGTCGTGACGTTCTAGGAGAAATGCGTGTGGTTTTAGTGTAGGTGTGTGCGTGAGCTTGTATGTTTACTTGCTATAGGCGTGTGGTTTTGTGGCTTCACTGTTGGTGTTCGCGGCGCGCCGTCTTTCTTTTTTTCTTGGTCTGAGTTCATAATAGACTGATTTACTCGAAATGATTCGAGCTAATAAATCTATTTTGACAGTAACTATTATGTGTAGGTATGATGCAGTATTTTTTTATTTGTGCACAAAAATAAATATAGAAACTGTTTTCCTCCTTTTTGATGACTCAAAGACAGGTCAAGGCAATCGTGTAAAACAGGATTTGGAGGGCAACAAATGTCAGTTTGTACCACACTCATATCCACAGTCATATCCTATACAAACATGGAGCAAAATAACCAGTTATTGTGCTCCATGTATACAAAATATATAAAATTGAACTTTCTGTATGTAATGACATAAATAGTCTTTACTGAATGCGTAAGAAAGAATAAACGGTACTTAGGTACTTATAACACAACATACAGGTATGTACCTACATATATTTTTTTAAACTTTCGTCTGTCTGTTTCCGAAATGGTGGCACCGATTTTGACGAGACTTATTCTGGCAGATAGTAGGTAAATGTTCTAAAGCGTAATCTTAGGCGATTACCTACTTTAATTTAGAAAAATAATAAGGGTGGTTTAGGTTAAAGTTCCAAAAAATTAAAGTCTTAAAATTATTAAAAAAAATAGATATTCGGTGCTAGAGCAACCAGACAGTCTTTCAACCGACGTATATTACGTTTGTACTATTATCAGCAACACTTCCTCTCATGTCTCGAGTTCTCGACATTACAAAAAAGAAACGCTTTCCAATACATAATTTGGTATTGTTAGATTTAATTGAGCGTGAAATCGCATGAACTTCCACCTTTAGACGACGAGCGAGAGGCTGCGCGCGCATCTCGTGTCGAATCGTGACACCACACAACATGACATGTAATAGGTACTGGCAACACATTTACACAATTAACGCTCACTCTTGGCCAAACAATCTGCATTGACTGAGATTCGTTGTGAAACGACACTAAGTGGACTTTCTAAGCTTCAATCGTCGCAGAATAATATAACAATTTCTTTCAATAGACTCTGAGATGTGTGCAATATTGTCGTTTTACATGTTTATTTGTAGGCGTGCGTGCTGCGTGCTATGCGAGCCGTCTCTTGGGTAACCGCGGCCGCGCTTAACCGCCGCCGCGCCGCCGGGTAATCAAATACCTAACATTTTACCCAAAATGAACAATCTAGTGTTTTCTGAACACTAGATCTAGCATTTGTTTTGGCTTGCGTACGTTATGTAGAATTCATATTTTTATTTCTTGCTAGTCTAGAAAGATAGTGCTTCCGTCATTACTAGGTCATAGACACTAGCTATATGTAACTAGAATATCAAGTTTAACAAGTTTACAAAGAATATTGACCAAGTAGGAAAACAAAACAGCTACCTACCTACCTAACTACAAAAATAGTTTTCGATAGAGATTGTTAAAATCCGAGCGATCTAAGCACAGGGTGTTGATATTTTAGCTATCAGCATTGATAAAGAGTTTACTAAATAGCTAACCATACCATGAAGGTCATATCTGATTCATGAAGAGAAGTTGTTCATACATTATGCGTCAGGGTCTACCTAGAGCTGCATGGTGTGATATGGCTTCATATAAAAAGATTTTCAGTAAGATTACTGGGTACCCCTTGACCATTTGTGTGAGTTGCCATCCCGTTTAATATTGTAAGGGTAGTAGGTATACCTGCGGTGCAGGAGTGGTGGTGGTAGTGGAGGGCTTCCCCTTGACCAGGCCGCCGCGCTTGAGCAGGCCCCGAGCGGGCGCCGGCCTCTCTTCATCCTGCGCCCTCGCACACACGACGCACGCCACCATTATAAACCTGAAACCAAAAACAACTCAATTGAAATACTGTACATACAATAACTAAATATCCATCGGCTTTCCGCTAAGATGTAGGTTAAACTAACCATTATTGACTGATAGAGGGCGAGGCCAAAGTGCTCTCACCGATGTGGACTATTCCAAATGCACAAGATAAGAATTTATATTCCACAATAACTTGATCATACTGACCGTCGAATAAAACCCAGTTATTGGTGCTAGACGCGTTAACGACCAACAAGGCGGTATGAATTCTATGTCAGTGCATATCTAATGCTGACCACCCAAACATTTAATACTTATTCATATTTCAACATTCATGTTGATAGACCACATTTTTTCAACAAGGGGGTGTTATGGTAACACTAAATCAGGACCGTAACAGCTACACATTTGTGTAACAAACCTGTTTGTTACATATATTAGTAGTTACTACATTATTTTTCACCTGACATCGTGTATGCTGTAGGCAAATTGGCAGCAATATCAATCAACCGCATTTCGTGGTAGGTAATAAAGTCATTCAAATTATTTATAATGTTATCGGTCTCTAGCTTTACAAATAAACTTATCAAAACATACTGTAGTCTGATAATTGTTTTATTTCTACAGTAATTATAGTAACCGGGCCACCAACCGTGTTGCATCCAGTTATGCACAGCAAAAAATGTAGTTATGACGATGCTTGCTAATGAAAATCAATATTACTCTTGAGTATCATTTCGTGTTGAAATCACCGAGACTTTATGCACCGAAGCGTCTGCGAGTGCAATCGTATCGACACAACAATATCGGGACGTTTGATGACTGCCCGACTGCGGCCATACATTAATGTGGATAATGTTGTAATCACATTCACATCAGGAAGACTAGCTTGTTTTACCTAGCACGACCTACTAAGGAAAAGTATTAGAAAACCTACCTTGATTAAGATTTTTACTCATTTATTTACCTACTGCACCCATTCTATTCTTTTACATAAAAGTAGTGCAGGTACTTTATCATATTTTATTCTTCCAACGCAACTCGTATCCCTTCCAAGTTACAGCCTTGTCGGGCTAAATTAATACAACCCTGACTTTGTTGTTATCTAGTTCGCAAAGTGATCATTTACTAAAATTCAAACCAGACCTATCGCTTCAAGTTGCGTACCACAACGACTAGGTCTGTAATGACAAATATTTAAAAGACTGATCCATATTCCGTCAGATATTTACGATACAATCACTAACTAAATAAAATATAACTGAGAAACAACTAACCGGTTTTGACTGTGTTCCAATTTGGACCATCGGGTTTTTGCAATTCATCTGTTTTTATATGCTTGCATATCCTATATTTTAATCAGTATCAAATTTTGCCTACTTATTTATAAAATTCTATTGCATAATCGATTGTGAATTATAAAGCCGTTATAACGTCAGTATCGCGACTTTTCTGCCACAAGTTATTTAGCTGTAAAATGTCAGGGATATCTATCTATTAAAGACGCTTGCATACCTGCCAACCTGCCAACATGTACTTGTTTGTTATGCGCAACTAATAATACCTGCTAATTTATTATTACTACTTAATAAGAAAGACGAATCCTAGAATTTATAATGTCATATGTCAACACTATCATGCACTAGGAATTCTGTATTGCCCTTGTGCAATCAATTAAGAACACGACGTTCGACGTTCATGAGACGTACTTACAACATTATATAAATATTTGTCTTTAGGTATATTAGAAAATAAACTCGGACGATGTAACTAATTGCTGTTATAATTGTCGCAAACATATTTTTTACATAACCTCTATCAGAATATAACTGTCTAATACAAAGTTACGTATTTACGAATCACGTAATAGAAAATAACATTTCAACACGTTCGAAGTGGTCATACAAAAAGGTCAGTTCATTTTAAGTTCAAGGGGCAACTGTTGATTCGATAATTCAATTGTTAGGTATAAAATTATTAGTTCATAAACTTATAAGTTTCACACGTTACCACTTCTTGGGGACAACATTTTGTGTTTATCAACACCAAGCTGGTAACGTCAAGCTAGATGAACAGGTTGAAGAATAAGTTTTGTTAGTAGCTTAGCTAACGTGTTCTGAGTACCTACACACATAGTTCAAGGCGTTAAATGTCGAAGTATGGCATGCCGAGCCGAGGCTGGGTGAATGTCGTGTTACGCGGTGCAACTCGGCACCACCTCCGGGTCGGCTATCAGCGCCGGAGTCTCGGAGACTCCCCATGCGCGTACGCCGCGCCGCACCGCCACAAAGGTCACACCTCGCTCTACAACATAGATTGTTGTATAACGGGTCCTAGCACAGGGTCAACTCAGGTGGACCACTCTTCAATTCCGTATCCGCTTCCGACAACAGCTTCCCCATGCTTTCTCTGTTTTATGTAATTCTCGATCGGACAGCGCCACCCGCACGCATTGTCCGACTAATATAATGCGCCATCACGAGTGCCAGAAACATGATGCGATCATCACAACTGATATTTTACAAATATTTTATCACGCCTCAGTAACCGTGCCGCAACATTTGGTCAAAGGACGTCCGCACATTTTATTTGTTATTTGTCTTGAGTAGTAGAAATCATGTACCTAATTGCAGTTCAAGTCACGAAGAAAAAGTTCAGCTTTCTATACAAGGCAATGTAATGTAGAGTCGCACGTGTGTCAAGTGTGTGGCCGCACTGAATGTGTAAATTTAACCTCAAATCACGTCAAGGTCAGTCGGCCAGAAACCAGAAGTGGTAAAAAGTAGGCTGACCTCGCAGTGCAATGCGGCAGGCGCAGTGCTCTGCCTCCGGGCGCGCAGCGCTCTGCCCGGTACCTAACTATGATGGAGTTACGTACTTTTGGCCAGGAATTCCATTTGCTATCTATGGTAACCTTGTTTTGTGACCCAAAAATCTATTTGCAACACTGTTCCCACGAATTTCGACAGCCAAAATAAAAATAACACTCAAAAATAGTACGTAATTGGATTAATTAATTTTAATCCGTATTACACTTTGATGCAGATCAAACCCGAGTCCAATAAATTGAGAAACAATGAGAGCTTCAGCACACAAATCTTCTCACAGTTTAATGTAGCTTCATAACTGTTGAGCAATGTGCTCGACTGCTCGACTCATGCGTATCACTGTGAAAGCTTTCTGTATGACTACTATGAGTGAGAACTGAATTTGGTAACTCCACGATTTTTAATTATGTATGCAAGGATAGATGCGGGCGGGAAACATACTATGAAACACTGAATGCTCACGAGTTCCTCGATTTAATAGGCAAATGTCAATCGTCTGGTTGGGCAACTTTGTTTTATTACCAAATGTCTTATGTGCGCAGTAGGTAATGTCGGCGTTGAGTAAGTCCTAGCTGTTCTTGAGCGCATCTACTAGTCACGCCTTTGTTCTACAGATGCTACGAGCATGCTTAGGTCTATCTAAACTTCTAGCTCAAAATGTGAATCTAGCGTATGTGGCTATGTGGGATGCGTAATGAAGCTTACAATGAACGTTCCGTATCATCCACCCACGTCCCACAAATTACACTCTCAGCGAACAGCGATTGCTAAATACGGTGACACTCAAAAATTGATCAATAGGGTAGAAATCTACAGTAAACTGATGCAGAATTTTAATACATTATAATCTATATTAATTGAGGCCAGCAAGTGGAAGTGGTTGCATTAATTATCAATAGTTACCTACCGACATTGCAAAATGTAGAAACACCAATTCTTAAACCTCGTTTCAATTATCCAGGCATATTATTTTGTGTTTTGGAGGCTTTTTTTAATACCTACTAGCTTCATGTTGCCAAATGTTAATTTCAAATGCAGACATGTGAAAGTTTGTGATACAATGAATTCTAAAAAGTAAGGCACTTGTTGCAATTCGTAATCGAGATTTTCGAAATATTATTCTGCTGTTACGACAGCGTATGTAAATCTTCATGTTAATTAAAACTCACTGTTGTAAAAAAGGATCCGTGAACGCAGTAAAACTTTTGAATTTGTTCGTAGAATATACGGAATATGTAAACTAAGATCAATATATTCTAAGTTGAGTAAGTGTTGCTGAACGTTTCGATTAAAAGAAACATCACACGTGCAGACAGGCTGATTTGTAAACATTTTTACGACAATTTAATGCAGAACGATATATTTTCTGAACAAGATATGTGATATGTATTTTGAACTCTAAACATTCCAAAGGCCGACAAAACACGATCAAGGACTTCTACATGCATACTATGCGTTCGTGGTTTACTGTGAATCTTAATTCAGAGTTGGACGAAATTAAATTATGGCAGATTTCTTTAAATCGTATGGGTAAGGTTTGAAAGATACCTCGTAAAAAAATATATACTTACTTCTTTTTGGAGTAGTATATTTTGGCTTTCTGAAATTATGTTCCTGAAGAACCATTGGTAGAAGTATCAATCAATGAAGAAACATGATTAACCACAAAGGCAGAAGTGTCAAATAGGAAGATTAATACTAAACCAACTCCAACTAAACGGTTATTCAAAAACGGAAAATTATGAATTTTTCTTTAGAATTAGTTACTTATAGCTGAATTTAATGGATGGATCATACAGGTCCAAAGCAAAAACATCTAAAGAAAAAACATTAATGTATATATTCGTGACGACACGGGCTATACGCGAATTTGGATAGTATTGTGACATGAAATAAAATGCACATGCGTTCAGTCAGAAGTGTCAGAACACATATGTATCTAGGTTTACCAAGTTACGTACATACAGCATGTTACGTTAAATGAGGGACTTATTGAGGGAAGGTATTCAGTATTCGATTCGCATCCCAAATAATATATGTAAAAAAAATATAACCGTAATTTGTGACGTATTGTACCATGGGCCCTGCTCGCTCTCCATATCTCACTTTATTAGAGGTTTCTTTTTCGCCATTGTCCTACACCATTTTTAAAATATGTAGGGAAAATGGATTATACCTAAGTCATTGACCCGTGCTATATATTATATTATATTTATATTATATTATTAAGTATATATTTTCTGAGATAAGGTTAAGGGTTCCGAGACATTTCCGAAATATCTGGTATAGTTCTGCATGTCTGTTATTTATGTGTTTTTGGTTATATTTGTATTAGTATCATGAAAACATGTCCTATTGCAGGTTTCAATATAATGTCCCTCGTTTAAACTAACATAGGTACTGTATAAGAAGATGCGGATACGATTTACATAACAATGTTAGCCGTCGTCGAGCTGTAAGTGCTGCGGCTGCGTTGCTCCGGGAGTCTAGGCTCGGCCGCGTCTGCCGCATCATACATAACGTTACATTGCCTAATCGTAGGTCGCGGGACCAACTTTCAACATGGGACCGACTCATTCATACAACCGGTTCTTGGTTTCGCTCAATTAATTTGAAAATTAATTACTTTGTTACACCCGGTCAGTCCGCGGTCTCTATAACGAGGTTTATAAGTCAACAAATTATGAAATATCAGTTACGGATTGTCTATTCTTATTTGCAGATAGGACCCTGATAGTAAGCGTTATTGAAGTATTGTAGTAACGCGGTACAACGAGTGACTGACTCGTAGGCGGCATTCATTATAATGTCCGCAAGCTGTCAGTTGCAGTAAGTACAAGGGTGCGTTGCTATTACGTTTGACCATTGAGAATGATATTAGAAAGGCAACACACGCCGTAAACATTCCTAAGCTTATATTGTATTTATGATTACGTTTTTATGTTTCGTCATAGGTTATACAGCAATACTCGACACTTGGTTAATAACTGTATATCAATAGATGGGTAACGAACACAATCGTTCACTTGGCCTACCTTTCAAATTATACCTATCGCCGTGCGAAATCCCCAACAAATGTTAATGTAGGAGAAGTGCTTCTAAGAAACTTTACCCTACAAATCACTCAAGAACGGCATTAAGTTAGTTAAGTACTAAGTGTTATGGGGTACAGATAAAGAGACATCGCAAAAGCAATCGCACAGCTGCATCCGGAGCTTAATAATAATGGTTAAACGCTCCTTAACAAAAAAGTAAGGTGAAACTATAGAAACTTTAAAGAGGCAGAACTACAATAATTTAAATATAATATTTAAGGTTACTCACAGGGGTAGAATCTTCATGTTTGTGTGGTGCAGCTGATGATGTCGCAAGAAGCACTAGAGTCGGTCCTTTCTCCGCGGCACGGCTTTGTGCAGGTCTACTATCGACGGGGGCCACGCTTGATCTGCCGTTCAAAGTCGAACACCTCCGGTACACTCCAAGTGGCAGTCGCTGCAGCGCCCGCCCGCGCCGCGCCGCGCCGCCGCCGCCACCGCTGCGCCCCGCCAGCACCCGCCAGGCATGCGGCACCACTAGCCTGATTTATATTCGTGAGGCGCGCGCGCAACCACATGCCGAACATTGTCTAAATAGCAACTTTAACTCAATTGTTGGCTCTTAAACGAAGTAAATCCTGTTGTGACGTCGCCGCGACGCTGCACCATATCGTGACATGCTTACCAACTATATTTTTGGAAACTATTCTAACGGTGCTTCAGAACAGAGCTATATCATATGAATAACAAACTGTCGCTATTGACCTTTTTACTGCGCTTCCTGCTGAATGCTTCGTGAACTTTTACATTTTAGATAGGTCACCTGCATTTCAATAACAAATAGTAAATTGATGCTTTTGGGAAAGTTGAAGGATGTTAAAATTATCGTCGATTGCGTAAGTTCGATAATAGCTAGACTTACTCGTATTGGAATTCATGCGTCAGTTGTGAGGACTGATGGGTCTGCGGCTGATAAGCAATAAATAAATGCCAGCGTCACTACGCACAGTACGCACTACGCAGGCTACTTTCATTGAGGTCATAGGTGAGATGATTCTCAGGAATTTTATTAGTAACAGAAAGACGAGATCTGATTGGATGATGATGAGGAACTAAAATTATCTATAAGTATCTAGTTTTTATTTTATTTTTCGGTTTTTTGCAATTTCTCTCGTTCATATTATTATATGGAAACGGTTCTTAGGGATTTTAAGCTCATTGCCAAAGAGAGATTTTTTATTTGATTTGAGTTGACTCAATTTGAATTGTTAACGACGCGCTAAAAATAGAAGGAAGGATTTATAAAGAATATAGATAGGTAGTATAACTTGGTACCTAACATCCGTATCTATAGTTAAGTTAAAGTAGGTAATTACTTGATCTTAAGTAATTACTTAGGCAAACATTTTTATGTAATGGACAAGAATTTAAACGAAGTTAGAATCGTCAATGAAAGCAAACCTAAGAATTCTAACCTTTGATAGTTCTAATATCAAGGAATTACTAAACTACTGAGAAAAAATCGTATCTTAAACAAGGACTTGTTTTTTTGTTTTTTACCAATAAATAGCGCACATAATCTTGACAAAGATTGAGCGTTATTGTTGCTGTATTATTTTAACCTGTGAATGCATGCTATAATAAATAGTTTCAATTATTTTTATTTTTTTTAGATACGGGTGTAACAGTAGTAGTATAGTGTCTTTCATGAGTGGTTATCAGAACCGAGGAGCGAGCCTTAGTTATTATTAAGCCACGAGCTCGTTGGTTAATAATAACTGAGGTTTGGGGTCGATCTTTAGGTTAAGCAGTGCTCTCCTAGGTTGGTCCGTGGATGGGTGACCACCCATTGGCTACTGGGTTTCTTCCATAATATTATGTACATCGGAAAGCATGTATTGTTAAGACGTTGGTTCCGCCTACCATGTATAGATCATTGGCAGCCTTTACAGGTAGTCAGTGGCCTGAAAGTCTGACAACCAGTCTTATAAAAGAGTGCAGGTATTGCCCGGTAGTTACTGTGTTGGGTCAGATAGGTAGTCCCCCCATGTAAAATACTGGTATGTACTTATTTAGCTGACCTGGTTAGACTGAAAGACGACCCCAACATACAAGCTAAAAGGCGAGGAAGGTGATGATTTTATAATAATTATCCATTTGATCGCTAAATTCATAAAGTATTTTTTTTAAGGTTTTCTATACTTTTCCAATAATAAGTTGGTAACCTATTTTAATATAAGGTCCCATTAAAATAGGTGCACAACCACAGAAGAGATAAAAGAGGTTAGAAAGGAAATAGTTCCTGATTTGTATTAGAACGCGTGTCGCCGCTTGTCTCCCACTCTCTATACCCACTACATGCAAGACGCTAATAAGTACGCGAATTACGCGCACAAATAAACCGCACTCACTTAGATCGCGAACTTGCTACTGGTTGTCACACTAGCGCAAACATTGCGTTTGACGTACACTCACACTTGCGTATATTTCTCATACATGTTACGGTGACCAAAAGGTCGATAATGTATATCGATAAAATTACTTGAGTTTTGTTACTTTAAGTTTTGCAGTTTTTGTTTTAATTTCGGGACGGGACAGAAAGAAAGAAAATAAGAAAGCAAAAATATTTATTGGTCTCTCACACATAAAAAATTAAAGATAAAAAGTAAACATAAAAGATTTTTTTCAAATATTGAACATTAAGTACTTGAAATTCAATTTCAATTCAGATTTTATTATTGTCTTGAAATAAAACGTATTTATTAAGTAGCAATAGCATGCGCTTGCTATCTTTCAAATTCGATTTTTTTAGAATAAAATGCAATCTCACACTAATATTTTTCTATAATAGCTTTAGTCAGGTCTGTAACATATATCTGGATCTGTTGGAAACCTAAAAATAAAATTTAAAATGTATGTTTCGATTTATAAATGGCTAACCTCAAAACAAATTTTAGAGGAAAAACAATCAATAAACAATAATAAGGTATTGATAGTATGGGATAAACAAAAGTTATTTTAATCATAACATAATAATCATTAGAATGCATTCACACATACTAAATATCGACATTATTTACAACTTGGTACAACACTATCGAAACGCAAAGAGTAGGCAGAATTTAAGCTTTGGCTCGTCGCACGCGACGTTCGCAGTGAACGAAATGCATTGCGCAATCGCCCACGTAGTACAGGATGGTACCCACGTATTGCAAGCAATGTACATAATTTCGTTTCTGCTTGCGATTGTATCATTTTTGTCTGCGAACTACATAATACTATTGTAATAATTATAAATATCACTTGTATTATAAGGTTTTTAGACTTACCGATGAAGAGAAATCCCTTCTCGAGCCACACTGCACACCTGGCTTCTTTTCCGACACGTAATAATCGCGCAACACGGCATAATTCTTTTTTTTTCGCGGAGCTCCGTTCGCTGTCACAATATGAGCGCGATTGTTGGTCAGTAAATCAAATTTTGTCGACATATGATCGTCTGATCATATAGGCGGCGCGCGTGCCCCGCCCACATGGCCTTTCTAACCTCTTTTATCTCTTCTGTGTGCACAACAGACCAAAAAAAAAAAGGACGATGGTAAAAAAAACAATAAGAAAATCGCATTTAAGTACCTACCTACCTACTCAGGATGAGTTTGTTCTAGAGTGCCGACAATTTATAATTTTAGTAAAAAAAAAACATTTTATTTAATGTTTTTTTTGTTTAGGTAGATATGTTTTATTAGACCTACTGAACGCTGTGTTAAAATTTGTCCACCTATTTTAATGGAACCTTATAATTATATCAGTTGCCCTTCATCACTTGTCGTTGTTTTGCCGGAAAATATCACGCGCAGTGGCCGCGGGCACGGGCAGCGACCCTGCCTCCGATATTAAAGACCGTACTCGATATAGTCACCCGTCATGACCACCAAATTACCTACTTTTAATTATATAGTACATTCAAAAGGATTGATCGAACACTTATTTTGGTAAAGACACTTCCGTGTTTCGTATTGGCCGAATAGCAATATGGTGCTGCCCTTGTGTAGGTATACCGTAGACTACTTGTTTTTTAACGAACTACAGTCTAGACTTTGTCCATTTGTATTACAAACACAGGTATTACAAGGCCACTGCCGCCATAAAAACTATATTCCAAGTTTTTTTGGTAAATATGCATACCTATCATGTAGGTAGGTACACCTACCTTTATGTCAAGTACCGTTGTTGCATCTCTGCTCAATTATAATATCAATGTAATAAGCATAGGAGCATAGGTAAGATGATAGGGTGCGTGCAAGATTTATCACCGAACTGTTAGCCAAGAAGCTTATTTACACACATTTAAAATACCGACAATCAATTGCAACTATTGACAATAAAAAATATCCTTGAAAAATATATACATATACCTACAGCAAGATTACAATTTTATAGCAAATCTAAAGCTTTTTTTAATGTGTTCTAAAAATTGCAACATTATGTATTTAGCATAGTATTGAATAGTAATGAGCTAAATCGTTAATTTTACATAATATAATATACTATGCATTTGTTGGTTTTAAATGTGAGACGATTTGACCTTTCACATTTAGTGGTTGCATTAACCTGTCTACTGAGTGTGCCGGCGCAGGCGCAGGCGCGTCGGTAACCTCTGCCTGCGAAACTTAGGTTCACGTTATTAACCAGCAACGTAAGAATAAAAGTTTAATCCCACCATGCATGATCCATCTTTCGTAAAAATGTATCTTGAAAAATGAGTTAAAAAGATGTATCTAATAAAGCCTCATTTTCCCCCAACTCTTTCATGACTTTTGCCACATGACAACACATAACGTCACGCCAATAATACCCGATGGTTTAGGCAGAAGTGTTATAAACCCACATTTTGCCAGTTATGTTAAACAGTCCCATGTAAGAGAGGGCGAGCCTAATCCCATCATCGGGTACATATAAAACAGGACTCCGTAACTGCTACTAGTGAAATTCCTGATGAAAAGCCCCATAGAACTTGACCTGACCTAGAAATCGAAACAGGAGATCATGCACAGCCGGACCCAGGACCTCAACCACTATAGTCCAATGAGGCCACTCATAGCATTATATAAAATTTCGTTATAGTAAATTTTATTGCTTGTAACTGCACATACTAGAAACAAGCCAATACCTCTTCGTCGTTTTTGCTTCATATACCTACTTATTAGTATAATTTATATTATGATTTCGTCAACTTGAAATAACAATATGGATATTGCAAATCTGAAGAATTTGCATCAATTAAAACATTTTAATTGCACAATCAACGTAACCTTATATTTTTCCACTATCTTTGCATATTTATAGACTAGACCATGACTGATTTTTTTTGGACCCTGTCCTCACTCTTCATAGGATAGGATGTATCCTATCCTATCCTATGACTGTGAGATTCTTTGGAGTAAAGGATATATACATCCTATCCATACCCATCAATATGCTCCAAAGAATCTAGAGAAAGAGTTATTACTTATCTTTCTCAATTGCAAAACCGATGAGCTTATTATAGGTTAGTGGCTCTGCTAGCATCAGTCTGCCACGCCGCTAGTAGAAGATTACTGGCTACGAAATGCGCGAAGGTGGAGTTGGGCGCAGGGACATCGCGTGCGGCGTTCCACAGGGGTCGGTTTTAGGTTCACTGTTGTGGAACATAGGCTACGACTGAGCCTTGTATAGTATGCTCTTGCCTCTTCCCCGGGCACGGCGTCATTTGCTATGCTGACGACACCCTCGTCAGAGCCCGGGGAGGGAACTATGGGGAAGCGGCACGCTCTACCATCGATGCCGCGTCCCTCGTCTTGAAACGAATCGAGGCACTGGGCCTCTAAGATGTTTAGTTGCACTTGCTAAGCAAATGACGTACACTACCATCCAAAAGTTTAGAGGCACGCATTTTTTTGGACAAATGAAATATTGCTGTCAATGAGTGGTACAAATCCTACTAATATTATAAATGCGAAAGTTTGTGAGTGTGTATGTTTGTTACTTCTTCACGCAAAAACTACTGAACGGATTTGGATAACATTTTGGTACACAGATAGTTTATAACCTGGAGTAACACATAGGATAGTTTTTATCCCGATTTTATCTTCCCGTGGGATAATTTTCGAGTTGTAGCGGGTGAAATCGCTGGCAACAGCTAGTTAGTAATAAAATTAAGATTTACGACCTTGACCTTTTATTTTACTGTTTACACAAAACTAATTATCATCCCAGACTCATCTTGACGAATCACGTGTTTTATGACTTAATCCATCAAGTGCTCACTTTTATGCAATGATAAGTTTTTACTAAAAATATTTCATCATCATCAGCCTATAATGTTCCCACTGCAGGGACTCAGGCCTCCTCTCTAGGAGAGAGATGCACTATACCTAATCCCCCACGAGGGCTCAGTGCGGATTGGCAGATGACACGTCTTCGAATTTTTTGGTTCTAAGACATGCCGGTTTCGCCTGCCAGGGTTCGAACCCACGACCTACTGTTCGTAAGTCGGGGCCGACACCACTGGGCCACCGCTGCTAAAAATATTTGGTGGTTTTAAATGTTTTAGTTAGACGGTTAGACCCTATTTAGTCGCACATGAGCATTGGTGACACGCGAAGATTGTGATATTAACATTATGTCGCGCGGCGTGCTGGTGACAATAAAAGAGTATCAAAATTATAACCACTCATATGCTGCTTATAATAAATCTTATTAGATGAGATAATTAAATGTGTGTGAAAGTTGAAATAACAGCTAGACCTAATCAGTGTAAATATGCTACCTGATGCGCATTAGGGTATTTAATCAGATGGGGGTGACACCATCGCTTCAGTCTGCGCCACACTGATCTGTGGTATTGATTAGTGGTGTTTTGGACATCCAAATCCGTATCCGCGGATATCCATATCCGAGGATATCCGTATCCGTATCTGCTGCTATCCGCGGGAGAAGGAACGTGTCCGTTTACGTTACATTTCTCGCGGACCTTTTACGGATCTTTTATTTATTTTCTAATTCAATTGACAGGATAAAATGCTCCCTAATAACTTAGAATATGTGATTAAGTAGTATAATTAAACGACTCAAGCAATGGGCTGCCGCGCTGTGTGTCGCGGGTTCGATCCCCGCACGGAACAAATATTTGTAAGACCTACAGATAGTTGTTCCGGGTCTGGGTATTTGTGTATGTGAGTTTAAATGTTTGTGAACGCACCCACGATACAGGAGAAATTCCTAGTGTGGGGCAACGTTTAAAAAAAAAAAACCATTCAGAGTATTTTTTATTTCTTAAAATCAAATATTTGACACCTTTAATTGCAAATATAAATATTCTAGTAAGTTACCATACCAACAGTAAGTATTTAACTCAAAGATACTACTTAAATCAACTATCTTATGAGATCATTATTACACAAAGAAAGTTATGACATTACCTTCTTTTTTTTTAAATATACCTAATTGAGATTGAGTGAGAAATTAAAGATCCGTATCCGTGTCCGTATCCGCGGATCTTGTCCCTAAATATCCGTATCCGGATCCGTGTCCGCTGTCCGCGGATATACATTTTTGACGATCCGGCACTTCACTATCACGAATACATGTAAAAACATTACAAATATTACCATGTAAAATGCTGTCTAATACACATGATTAATTGTAATAATAATTGTAGTTGACTAGTTGACATTTCTACAAGCTTCTCTCTAATAAATAATAAAAATAATAAAGCATTTTCTTCCATCTAGCACGAAACTCGCTTTGGTTCAGTCCCTTGTGCTTCCCATTATTGACTATGCTGATGTTTGTTATTCTGATTTATCCCAAGAACTTCTAAATAAATTGGATCGACTTCTCAATAATTGTATTCGTTTTATTTTTGGCCTTCGTAAATACGATCATATTTCTTCCTTCCGTTCTCAGCTTAAATGGCTGCCTATCCGACTCAGGAGGTCCCTCAGATCTCTCTGCATGCTCTTCTCAATTATGAACGATCCACGTGCTCCCGATTATTTAAAAACTTATTTCAAAGTGTTGGGCAGTTGTCATAGTCGTAGCCTTCGAGCTTCAAAATCTCATTCTCCAAATTCCTTCACATCGCACCTGTTTTTTGTCAAACTCTTACGCTGTGTCATCTATTAAACTCTGGAATGCGCTACCCCTTGGCATTAAAAAAGCTGAAAGCAAATTTACTTTTAAGAGGAAAGTACGTAGCCACTATCTAAGTCAGACCAAATAGATCTCAATTAATATAAGTCGAGTCATGTTATTGCCTATTGTTAAGATTTTCGTTTTTTATTTTGGTATTTGTAAAATATTTATTAGTTTATTCTATTTTTTTTTTTTATATTTATGTATTAGTATAATTATTTATGTATATAGTTTAGTTTTTAGAGTTGATGTTGTTTTTTAGATATTTTGTACCCTACCACAATGTTGTCTTATTTAACCCTAAGGTTGACTGGTAGAGAATGCCTTGTGGCATTAAGTCCGCCTATGTACCACTATTGTGCATGAAGTTTAAATAAATAAATAAATAAATAAAAATTACGACTAGTACATAACAGACAACCTAACTTACCTACCAATTTTATCTACTGATGATAAACTAATACACAGCAACTACGGAACCCTACATAGTGCGTGGTTCGACACGCACTTCGCCGTTGCTTTTAAAACATTATTAAATACCGGTTTCCATATTGTACTTAAGGGGCCGGTGAACGAACATTTCTCCATACAAACGTAAAGCCGCCTTTTCACTACGGGATGTAATATTCCTTCAAATGACCTCTAAATATCGCTCGCATACATTTTGTAGTTTGGGATGTAATATACATTATAGCACAGTGTGAACGGTCACGTACAAAATGTAGGCGAGCGATATTTAGAGGTCATTTGAAGGAATATTACATCCCATAGTGAAAAGACGGCTTTATACCAAAATCATTCGCGATACGAACATAATATCACCAACTTAAAATTATGTTATTCGGATACAGACGATATTTATCAAGGTTCCTATTAAACTTTTTTTGCAAGCGAATTGCTATTTTATTTGCTAGTAAACGTTTAAAAAAAAAGTTTAATAGGAACCTAGATAAATATCGTCTGTATCCGAATAACATAATTTTAAGTTGGTAATAAAATAATATGTTCGTATCGCGAATGATTTTGGTATTACGTTTGTATTGAGAAATGTTCGTTCACCGTCCCCTTAAGCTATCAGCGTATACATTAATCTCCTGATGGAAAAACACACATTTTTCATGTGAAAACTGTAACCTGTGGCACTTTTGAGATACAGATGTGACTGCATTCAAACAAAGTATCAAATGCGTGATTTCCATTTTGAAGACTTCTATCGATGCGAAAAACAACGCGCAAAAATAAAAAACAAATTAGAATTTAAATAGAAGTCATTACATTGCCAGTCCACCAGAAAACTAATCTATTTTCAGAATATTTCGTAGCATTAGTTGCACCATTCGAACGAAGCGCTTTGCTGGGTCCTTTATTATGCGCACAGCCAAGGAGTGGAATTCCCTGCCTGCGTCGGTTTTTCCGAGTTCATATCATATAACCCTAATCTGTTTAAGTCGCGAGTAAACAGGCTTCTACTGGGTAAGCTCGTTCCATCGTCGGCATCATCTCTGCCCTTAGGGCAAGATTGAAGTCAAGAGCAAGCCCATTTTTAATAAAAAAAAAAACCTTCACCCGTCTTATATCCTTTGTTAGAGTTGTTTAAGAGGAGAGGGTCTATTACGTGGAATTGTCCCGAACCCGTTGCTAAAATAGGACGTAATGGATGTATTGAGACGCCGTTGCAACAATCGCTGTGGACTGGGAACTGTGGAAGGAAAACATAAAAGTTATTCTTCAAACATTTTAACTTTTGAACAGCACTCATGACAATATCAAACTGAAAAACACAAACCCTATAAGTAGGCATATCTTCTTGATCGTTGTCGTCCATATAGGTTCTCCAAGGTTTTTCCCATACTCTAAGCACTCCGTCCGTACCACCAGTCACCAAATACTCCCCACTTGGCGAGATATCGAAGTAAACTCTTTGGTTAGTGTCCACTACTCGGGATAGTATATTGGTTGGTCTTCGGAAGTTTCTTATGTCCCATATTAGTAGTTTGTTGTCTTTGCGTGCACCCGATACAAAATGCATCCCGTCTGGCGTGAATTTTATGTGTGTGACTCCACCTGAAAATGAATAAAGTGAAAACTTTTAAGCTATGGTGTAAAAAGATGTGAATAACAATTTATATATTTGTAAAAATGTAATTAGTTGTACATTTTATGGTAAAAGGTTTTTATTTATTTATGATCTCCAACAAAGAATGTAAATCAAACAGATCATGCGAAATAAATAGTGGACGACTAAAGTATTAGTAGGTAAGTGTACTCTTTCACTTTTTCACAGCAGACGCTGTGGTCTTCTGTGAGTGCACATTACCAACTAAATAAATTAAAACCAAAATCAAGAATTAAAATAAAAACACTGCACATCCTGCAAGTGGAGTTCATCAGATGCACAGAAGCGATACACATGCTAAGAAGAAGCTTATTAAATCTGGACCATACCAAATATGTACAATGGCCAGGCCATTACTGCAATATTGCATAGTATGGCTGGTATTGATGTCGGCCATTGTATTGCAGCCACATACTGCAGTCAAATATTGCCCGTTTAGAAACACTTTTATCCAATAAATTTTGGATTTTATATTACAGCGAATTAAGTTATGGATTTTTTAATCACCTTTCCACATCAAACTTTCTAATGCACGTCTTATATCCACCTATAATCTTGGCGGCATCGTGAGTGAAGGTCAGAGAGATCCATATGATCAGTTTGATTGTATCCTCGGTAGGTACACTGCAGTGAGCCATTATATGCATCCCACATCTGTATTGGTGCATTGTGTGGTTGTCAGCCACCTAAAATTAGCAAGAAAACACTTATTAGAATTGCTTTTTTTAATGATTTGTTTCTTAAACCATCGCATGTCGTGTTTATAGACACAATTATTAAGCCATTGTTTCATGTACATACTAGTATGCTGTACTTTTGACACACGAGAGGTTATTAAAGACATAGACATCTCATCTGCCTAGCCTTTTCCCAACTATGTTGGGGTCAGCTTCCAGTCTAACCGGATGCAGCTGAATACCAGTATTTTACATGGAGCGACTGCCTATCTGACCTCCACAACCCAGTTCATACTGGGTAATACGATACCCTTTGGTAAGACTGGTTGTCAGAATTCCAGGTCACTGACTACCTTTAACGACTGCCAAAGATCTATTTATGACAGCCGGGACCAACAGCTTAACGTGCTTTCCGAGGCACGGAGAAAACTCGGTATGAAATGGGCGGTCACCCATCCACAGACCAACCTAGGCAAGCGCCGCTTAACCTAAAGATTGACCCGAGTGGCAGTTATTATTACGCCACGAGCTCCTCTAATGTCTATTAAAGACATAGACATTACATATTATTTATTTTTTTGCCTGATCTTTCCCACTACAAAGGCCTCCCTCCATTCTTCCCCATTTTCCGTTGTTGAGCTTGTCCTTGGCAGTTAACGAGAAAGCCATCCAAGAAATCCCGCCATCTTCTTCTCTGGTCTCCATTTTTGAGAAATGCCAGCCAACAGCTGTACCCGTCATCCGGCAGACATGGCCTCCCCAACTCCTATTTTAGTTTGGCAGCTTGAGAGCTATGTCAGCAATTTGAACTCTGGAGGGCAGTGTGGTGATCCTAATTCTATTGGTAATTTTCACCGATTTTACAGTCCGTTCAGCCGATTTTGACTTCTACATAATTATATACTCATGTAGCCATAAGGATGGCATTAAAAGCAAAAATAATGTTACAATACCGACTGTTTACTGCGGCTGCATTTTTTCTTGCTCTCAAAGTAATAGAGTGCGCAATTGGTTGAACGGACTGTAAAAACGGTTAACTTAAATTTCTAATCTTATAGCAAATGGAGTGTCCAGTGGTGGACATTTGGAAGTTTACAATTAAAACCTCAGTTTCTTCACAAAACAACTTTATCTTGAATATTTTAAATGATTACAATGATAATTGCAGTTTATAAAAAGAAATGAAATTGCAGTTTATAATAAGAAAATGGTATTGTTGGGTACGCAGATGACAGCACTGTCATGGAGAGTTACACATCCAGCGCAAAAGCCGGTGGTGATGAAATACGTTCATTGAGAGAGGCCATGGTAGAGCGAACGAATTCAGCCTTAAGTCTTGTCTCCAAGTGGGGTGACGACAATCTGGTTGATTTCAACGCCACCAAAACGCAAGTGTGTCTGTTCACTGCTAAAAAGAGTCCGTTCAATCTGGCCCCCACTTTCCGGAGTGCGTCTGTACAAGTTACTGACAGTCTCGAGCTTCTTGGCACGAAGTTGAATGCAAATCTGAACTTCGGCGCCTACATCGAGTCAAAAGCTCAAACTGCGGCAAAAAAGCTGGGTATCCTAAACAGGGTCAAGCGGTACTTCAAGCCTGGACAGCTTTCAATATTGTATAAAGCTCAAGTCCGGTCCGGCATGGAGTACTGCTGTCACCTTTGGGATGGCTCAGCCAAATACCAACTTGCCACACTCGACTCAGTAGAACGCAGAGCCAGGAGGCTGATTGGTGACGCCAAGCTGGTTGCCAAGCTTCATAGCCTGGCCCACCGCCGCAAAGTTGCATGTCTGTCGGTCTTCTACAGACTGTACTTCGGAGAGTGTGCGCAAGAGCTCCACGAGCTTATTCCACCATCTCCCTTCTTCCATCGAGAGACTAGGCGTACTGCAGGTTATCACCCATATCTTGTCGATGTTCCACATATTCGTACGAAGCGTTTTGCTAAGTCTTTCATTATTCGTACAGCCAAGGAGTGGAACACCCTGCCTGCGTCGGTTTTCCCGAGTTCATATAACCCCAATCTATTTAAGTCGCGAGTAAATAGGCTTCTTCTGGGTAAGCTCGTTCCATCGTCGACCTCATCTCTGCCCTTAGGGCAAGATTGAGGTCAAGAGTAAGCCCATATTAAATAAAAAAAAAAAAAAAAAAAATCGTCGCAGCTGTGTACTCCACGTAAAAAGTTGGCAAAAAAAGTATAATATCAAAAATGTGCGGGTGTGAGTAAAATCACGAACAATCTGAAGAAAAAGTTATGGCACCACTTGCTTGTGCAACTTGATGCTATTAAAAAAGCGTCAGGCGTAGATACGGCGCAGACATGGAGTTTATGTATGCTGCGGCACATTACCCAATGGTAAACCTTGATTATACTTAAAAACTAGGAATTCGAAGGCCATTTACAAGTTTCCACAAATAAATACATGAAACAAAAAAGAAAAAAAAAGACAACAAAAAGAAGAAGAAAGAAGGAAGTAATTACTAAATATAGCTTAGCTAGCTAGCTTTATAAATTAGGCAACCCAGTAGGATTGATAAAATCAAAAAAACAAAAAAGAAATAAAAACCATACAGATACAAAACACGGATACAGATACCTACCTACTACTACTTTTTGTTTAGTACTTACTATGAAAATAATAAAGAAGTAGTAAGAACATAAAAGCCATACTAACCAACAAGTTTCAGGGTTCATGCTTGTTATACCAGGAAACCAGCAGAAGTCATAAGTAAACCCAGCTTTTTTTATATGGATTACAGAGTCCATAGCATCTATAATCCAGTCCTCAGTAACATCACCCACGTAGAGTTGCTTTGATAGTTCAGTCACATGTACGGATGTACACACGGCTACACATCAAGCTATACAAAACCAGTATAATCTGATCGTTCATTGTGCGAAAAGATCTAGTAAAGTGAGGCCAAGATTAACTGGTTTTGTATAGCTTGATGTGTAGCCGTGTGTACCACGTCGTCGTCGTTTACTACACTGAGGCAACAAGTACCGTCTGGCGACCATTTACAACCACGGTAGTATGGCTGCAGTTTCGTTAGCCCGTTCATGACTCGACCAAGAAGCAGTAGACAGTTCTCATCATCATCATCATTCATCATTTCAGCCAAAAGACGTCCACTGCTGGACATAGGCCTCCCCCAGGCATTTTTGGGGGGGTTTGCCATAATCGCCACGCTTGGCAGGCGGGTTGGCGATCGCAGTATGGTTGTTACAAAGGCACAGAGAACGCTGCTGCCCATTCTCTGGTAAGTCCCTTAGTCGCCTCTTACGACACCCACGGGAAGATATGGGATGGTGCTACTCTTTACGTCCGACACCATACGGAGCCGTTCTATCAGACAGTTCTATCAGAGTTTTATTGGTATATAAACTTGGATATTCGAATTTGTACAACTTTTCTGGAACTCCTGTAACTGGAACTTCTTGAACTAAGTTATCAACTTCTACATCTTCGGAACGTAGGTATGTTAATAACTTTATCTGGTTCTGGAAGCCGTATGTCATTAGTTGATTCTATTTCCGTCGATATTTCCCCCATTATAATAGATTACTGAAACATATTATTTATTTGTTGACAACGAGAATTTACGAGAACGACTTCGATTTATTTATTTTCCCGTAAAGGCGTAAACAGTCAATGAGCATAGATGAGTCAATCAAGTCACAAACGTCAAATTATTGCCAAATACAATATAACATTTATTATTCTGTCCGGTAATTCTTCTCGTTTACATATTTTATTATAACTATAGACTTAACAATAATTTTTCTAAATACACATAAAATTTTCTAATTACATTACATTTATTGCTAAATCGAACTGTAAATAGTATATTATGCAACTAATGAATAAAGGACGGATTTAAGGTGAGGGCCGTAGATGAGTCCCGAGCAAGTGAAGGATTCTAATGATTGAATCACGAACGCAGCGAGTGATTCAACTGTTAGAATCCTGAACGACGCGAGTGATTCATGGCCCTCGATATAAATTCGTACTTTATTCAAGAGTTGCATACTATACTTTATACCATGACTACGAGAAAAGACATAATTCACTAAACTTTGTGTCCGGGAAGGGATCGGACTGGGTCAAAATAATATGATTCTGTTTAGTCCGTAAGTTAGATTATCGAAAAATATTGAATACTTACGTGTTTTTTGTTTTATCAAATCAATAAAAAAATACGAAGTTATAACGCGTCAAAGATCTTGGAGTGGGGCTTGAAACGTCACTTGTGTCGTCAAAATGTACTATCATATTATGACGTCACACGAGTTTTCGAAGCACTGTATCGTCTTCATTATTTTTAAGTTTACGTGAAAAAATAAAAAATACGTGTCCATTAATTTTTGGAAATCTATCTGACGGACTAACGGACTAATTAGTTTTTTTTTGTCCGATCCCCTAATGGCGCCAATTCACTATTTTTTTTTTCTATAAAGGCAGCAAAGAACACAAATCAGTTTTTAATCTAATGCCAAACTCCTTGTCGCAAATATCGACCAATCAAATCTCGAGAATGTATTTGCACCAAAGAGTTTTGAATGTCGAATCTTAGCGCAAGGAGTTTGGTAAGCATTGAAATAGAGACCGCATTATTTTTGTGTTCCAAATTCAAACACCAAAATAGTGAATAAAAACAAAACAGTGATTAAAAGGCCTTTTTAACCGACTTCGAAAAAGGAGGAGGTTATATGTTCGTGTGTATGTATTTTTTTTTTTTTTTTTTTTATGTATGTTACCTGATTTCTCCCCCATTTGTGGACCGATTCTCAAAAAAAAATCTATTTGAAAGAGTATACTCCTGAGGTGGTCCCATTTTAATTTGGTGAAGATCTGGTGCTGATCTTCGGAGATATACAATGGAACTCTTCAAAAATGGACGGCAAATCTGTCGTAATTGCTGGAATTGCTTGGATGTTTATTGAATATACGTTATCATGACGTAACATCACGCCTGTATGCTCTGAGGGGGTATGCAGATGTGTACAATACACATTTTTTTAGTTGTTAAATATGAATTTCTTAGACACGTATTAAGTACGTGTTTCGTGCTTTTTGTGACGCTATTCAAGTATTCGCATCTAGCAGTCATCACTTGTCTTCATGCTCTTAACCGTTGAGGAGTAGTACCACTCCGAGTTGAAAGCAAAAATAGTTGAATCTTGAAGGTTAAGGGTTAGGTTTCTTTGTTGAATGTTAAATGCATAGTAAATATTTGTATAGGATATATATATAGGTACTTATTACAACTAAAAATGAAAAAATAAAAAAAAAAAATTGCAAAAAAAACAACCGACTTCAAAAACACCAAAAAGAGAAAAATAAACTTAAGAAGAAAAATCTGCTTCTGAAGTCGGTGGCAAAAACATGAAGTCAAACAAACAAAAGTCACCGACTTCAGAAGCAGATTTTTCTTCTTAAGTTTATTTTTCTCTTTTTGGTGTTTTTGAAGTCGGTTGTTTTTTATGCAAAAAAAAATTTTTTATTCACTGTTTTGCGAGAATAAAATAAGCTTTTTAAAGTAGGTATGGTATAATAGTACATTTTGATACAAGTGCGGAAAGTTTGTTATTGCATTCGAGGCAGATTGAACACCCGAGCCGTATGGCGAGGGTGTTCATGGGGTCGAGAAATGCAATAACAAATTCCCACGTGTATCAAACGACGTTTTTCAATACACTTTCGAAGAAATTAACTAAAAACGTTATGTGTTTTTGTCAACAAATTTGATGAGACTATGATTTAATTTACTTTTTTTCCGCGGTTTGATTTCGCCAGGTTGAAAAAGAAGCAAAGGTATAAAGCCGCCAAACAGCCTCACAGGAAAAATATAAAATTTAAATATTTTTTAATTAAGAACACAAAAAAATGCTTACTTGTTCATAAAAGTAAATAATTGTTTAAAATATTTACGTTTATTAGTAGTATTCTTTTTACAAACACAATTTAAATATTCAAAAAATATTTACGCTGTAAAGACGCAGATCAAAATGGCGAGATTAAAAAAAAACACGCCTGCTCTATAATAGTCAGTGGTGTTTTTTTTTTAATTTCATAAGTTTTAATCGAATTACCGCTGCTCTATGATTACAGCGTGCGGTAATAATATTACAGCACGCTGTATTCTTATTACCGCACGCGTGCGAAATATGATGCATGTCGAACCTAATCGTAGTGCAATAAGAGCTAGTTTTCGAGGAAGTGTATTGAAAAATATATTCCTGAACGAAAAAACAGTCATCGACACCTGACGATTAGCCCGTGGCGTACTACCAATATATACTTTACTCTTTGGCGTACCCCATGAAAAACATCACTGCCGTACCGTGGACGACAGTTCGAATCTCATATCTTGAGAAGTGGCTTCCATGGTTCCATGGTTGTTGCACTTGCACGACACTTGTGAAAAATCGAAACACTTCCGTTTTTATGGTTCCTGTCCTAATTTAACACAAAGAAGTTTTCATTCCATGAAAAAAGTCACGTGATTGTATAGTTAGCTGGCAGTTTGGCCATTAATAAGCGAAAATTCAAAATTCAATCAATTCGTTTGTATTTTTTATTAAATGAAAAGATTCAGTGTTTTGTGACAAATGCAATGATGTGTGTTTTAGTTAGTTTTAGTTGGAGTACATTTCACCTTTGAGAACAAAAAATTAGCGCTTATCTTAAAACTCTTTGTCTTTATTTGTTAAATACTTCACCTGCAGAAGCCGCCCAAGTGGTGGCACTGCTGGATTCTGGACTTAGTCAGCGTGTTGTGGCTGAAAGATTGCATCTAAGCCTGTCGTCTGTTCATAGAGTCTGCAAACGCGGGAGACTAGTTTGTTCACGCGCCGTTCAGGATCTGGCAGGAATCGGGTCACTTCTGAGCGAGATGATCGATTTATTGTCACAACTTCTTTACGAAATCGACGCCTTATTGCTTTTCAACAGCAGCAGCTTCATGTTGTACGTAGGGTGGCTGTAGGTAAGTTACTCTACAATTAGAAGAAGGTTGAAAGAACGTGGACTGGTACCGCAAAGTAACTGCAAACTTTGCACGTGAGCATGACCTAAATCGGTCATACCTCCAGTGTAACAAAGTCCTCTTATCTGATGAGTGTAAAATTATGCTGTATTGTAACGACGGAACAATGTTGCAGAGAATACAGCAATGCACCAAGTCCGTCCTTCTTCGGATGGAGTGTGGGAAATCAACAAACGCCCAGAGCGGGAGGGGTCTCCCGCTCTGGGCAGAGCGGTAGGGAGTGTCAGACTTCTACTGATTAAAAAACACCCATGTTCCTTCTTAGCTCTTTTTCCAAGGCCGCGGTATCTCTTTCGAACAACCCGCAGTAATGTGACTAGTCTCGTGCCTCTCCCGTGTCCTTCCAAACTAAGTATAGCAAAACAAATTAGGATCTAACTTGTTTAGACTTTAGATATACACATAAATTGGAATAGTTCTCATTACCCCGTGGCTCCGATTCCCCCGTGATCCCCTACATAATAAAAGAAAGCAATAGTACCTACCGAAGATGTATCGAAAATACAATTAATTTACCGACAAATATTTTGGCATTATAGGCCTTTCCTTGCTTAACAAATATTGACTTGACTACGCACGCTATGAAACCTTTTGTTTATTTACAAGAAATCGATTGTTAGCGAACGACAATTTTGTTTGGAGCCATGTATTTCCTTCACTTTCCTGTTTGTAAGTATAAACTATAGAGGTCAGTTAACACAGGTTAACATACTAGCGGCTTCATCAGAAAAACCACTTTAAAAAGATCTCAATTCTCGAATAAGAAGTTGGGAAATGAAGGTGCAAGTAAACTGGTCGTCGGTGTTTGGCCACACCTAACCCTAAATAGGCCAGGTGTCGTGTGTTCCAAAATCAATGTGTTGATGTATTAGACGTCAATCAATTACTTAAAAACAGTCTATACCTACAGTCATCGGTCTTGTTATTTTTGTTTCCAGCAACGGCAACAGGGGGAGCGAAAAGGGGTCTTTTGTTTCTTCAAAAAATTGCTATGGTTTTTTCGAGCCAATGTCTTTAATTATAGATGTATAAATAAATAAATAACAGTAGTAGACATTCTCTTATTGGAATGACTCAAATGAGAACAAACACTAATCATGTCTAGTCATTACGTAATAGTACATTGTTACCTACCTTAGGGGTGAAAGTAACTTATTTAGTCCCCGAGACGGGGTTTGGCGCCTGAGCGCAGCGAGGGCGCTAATAGTTCGAGGGACTAAATAAGTCTTTAACCCGAGGTAAACACTGTGCTTTTCATTACGAAAACAAGGAAAGTTGATGGGAATAGGCTTGCGCCCAATAACCTAAATCGAAAGAAAGAAAAAACAAATTGACAAAAAATATAAAAAGTAAACATAAGAATCGATTAAATCTAATCGGTGGATGGCAATAGGCTTGCTCCTAATTACATCGGTTGATGGCAATAGGATTGCTTCTAATTAGATTGGTTGATGGCAATAGTCTTGCTACTAATTACATCGGTTGGGGACAATAGGCTTGCCCCCAATTACATCAATTGATGGTAATAGGCTTGCTCCTAATTACCTAATTACATTGGTTGATGGCAATTGGCTTGCTCCCAATAACCCAAATCGGTGGATGGCAATAGGCTTGCTCCTAATTAAATCGGTTGATGGCAATAGGCTTGCTCCTAATTAGATTGGTTGATGGCAATAGGCTTGCCCCAATTACTTCGGTTGATGGCAATAGGCTTGCTCCTAATTACATTGGTTGATGGCAATAGGCTTGCTCCCAATAACCCAAATCGGTGGATGGCAATAGGATTGCTCCTAATTAAATTGGTTGATGCCAATAGGCTTGCTCCCAATTACATCAAATAATTTGACAGTAGAAAGCGATTCTCCCTAGGGCTGAAAAGTAGTACTTTCAACCCGCTCCGCAGGCATGTCATGACCTACTTTCAGAGTATGAGTAATGAAAAATAATTTTACAAAACATAACATCACGATTGTAACCCCCGAAGGGTTAGGCAGAGGTGCACCTAATAGTACACCCAGATTTCGCCAATTAAGTACGTTTAAGTTCCATGTAATACCAAGCCAACCTATTGCCATCAACGGGATCGGATACCAATCCAGACTTCTTGGCTGCTGCGGACAAATTCTTAATGGAAAACCTGCCCTGCCCGGTAATCGAACCCAGAACTTCGGGCTCGGCAGTCGCTATTTGCAGCAACTCGACCAAGGAGGCTGACATCCGGGATGTCTTCGGTATAGTGTCGGGTCAGTCTAGCTCTGGGGTCTTTCGCTAGATTTTCGACGGGTTGACTAGTTGACGTGTACGTTCGTTCGAAGGACTTTCTATGCTTGTGTGAATGTATATTATACTTTTAAAATGCTCATTGAACGGAAAAATCGATCACAATGCGTTCTGGGAAACAGAACACGTCGTTTCGTAGCTTGTGGCTGTATTTATTTTCGAAGGTTTCAGAAATTCAGTAGGTAAAGTTCAGAGTCGCTTTCGATCGCTGATGACAATGCTATCGAAATGAAAATCTTAGATGGGGGATGTGAAAAGTTTATGAAATTCCTTCAGTTCTTCATGTTTCTGGCCTCCTAGTATGGTGTATGTGAGACTTTACTAGATTTTTTTTCATCTCCTATATACTCTTGTCCATGCAGAGGAGCTTCGTGGCTTATAAATAAGTACCACTCGGGTCGATCTTTAGGTTATGCCGCGCTTGCCTAGGTTGGTCTGTGGATGGGTGACCGCCCATTACATACCGAGTTTTCTCCGTGCCTCGGAAAGCACGTTAAGCTGTTGGTCCCGGCTGCCATATATAGATCTTTGGCAGTCGTTACAGGTAGTCAGAGGCCTGAAAATCTGACAACCAGTCTTACCCAAAGGGTATCGCATTACCCAGTATGAACTGTGTTTGTGGAGGTCTGATAGGCAGTCGCTCCATGTAAAATACTGGTATTCAGCTGCATCCGGTTAGACTGGAAGCCGACCCCAACATAGTTGGGAAAAGGCAACATATAGTTGATGACCCTTGTCCATGCCCATTTCCTATGGGGTAACCTTCGAGTGGAAGCTCGCACAGTAACCTGAGGCTATTCGTGCCAATATATATATACTACTAGTAGTAAATCCAAATCAAGCGTGCGAGTTTTGCATGTACCTACAGTCGAACAAGCTAATAAGTTATTAGCTTGTTCGACTGTACGACCTACGCCAAGACATAGTTCTGTGAAGAATTTTGTAATAGTACAGGTAAAAAAGTACCAGTAGCTCACTGGTACTTTTTGTTCCACTAGTTCTACGATTTTAATCGTAGGACTGCACAGCATGCACACTTAGTAGCTGAGTAGGTATGTAGGGCGTGATGAGACAACGCAAAAAATATCTTAGAAAAGTTTAAGACAGGAGCTCTTCGGGCATGCCACTTACCACTATACCTTCCAAAGTTCCAACGGAATATTCAGCTAAGTTGTAACTACCTATATAAAAAGGATTTAATTTTATAAGTTTGAGTTATAAGATATTGGTAGAGGTACAGTCAAACGAGCTAATAAGTATACAGCCAGTTAACTTGCATTTATTTTTTAGATTATACAGAACATACATTAATTAGAGACTGATCAAAGTGAAATGATACAGTGTTTGACATGTATCATTTCACTTTGATGCTGGAGCTGTAGAAGTACAGATCAGTTAATGATGTAATTCTCTTTTAAATTTTAATACAATCTGGGTAGCTCAATTATGTGTGCATCTGGGCGCGGCGTACGTCTGTGTGAGAGAAAGTACAGTCACGAGCAGTAATATGTGAGCACTTTTCAGAGTATAAACGCGAATTTCTCGAAAAACAATAACAATTGCAAGTTTGAGATATGACCTAATTTATGTAATTAGGGTTTCAAAAGCTTATTTTCTTTACGTGACATTTAAATGAAATCAATACAGTAGGCGAAAATGACTTTGAACGTTTCTAAGTGTGTGCATGCTGGTGCTGGTGATTGTACACAAAAAATACAAAGCGATGTACGCCCTTGGATATTATAACAAAACTGTGTGATCCTTTATTTAGCTTTATGATGGGATATTCAATGTTTATTTGATGTTTTTTTGATTTAAGAGCTGTATTCACGAGAACACTGCCATCACTAAACTAATGTAACTTTTGATGAAAATAAATTTAAAAAAAAAACATCAGTCGCTTAATGCGAAACGCTTTATTAAACAAAATTGCTATCAATATTTTCAGTGTATTAAAATTATAAAGATGTCTACCTGTATAGGTACTTATTAGCTTGTTCAACTGTACTATTTCAATTATAGCTATCATACCTAAACATCATAAAGATTGCAAGAGAAGCCTACGGTACCTACCTGTAATGTTCAAGCCACTCAAGCCCCGTACAAAACATCACTGCTTACATTATAAGCATTTAAAAAGCTAAGCATTAGTTTGTTATCGTGCAGCTAGAGGCGTTAAGGAGGGTGACCCACAGCGACCCGCCCCGGGCCTACCGGGCCACCCCCGCGATTACCGGCCGCTCATTGAGCAATCATAATTACCTACGAATGGTGGATTTTTACTGCGGTGGTGGCTCAGTGGTAACATCCCCGACTTAGTTATGATATGTCATGCGTTCGAAACCGGGCGGGCGTGTTATTTTTTGGCATTTATTTCATCACCATAATGCTCTCAAAACGGTGAAGGAGAGTAAAACATCGTGAGGAAACCGATTAAATATGTCCTAGAACGAAAGAGACTGAAAACGAATCAAATACAGTCATTAAAAATTCAGTCAAGTTTATTGAGGAGATCTTATTAGCACACCATCACCCAAGTCAATTATGGGGAAGATTACAAACTGTACAAGCATTGCATGCCCTTTTTTCCGGAGGGTGGGAAATCATCAAATGACTCCTCCCGCTCTGGGCAAAGCAGGAGTGTCAGACTTCTACTGACTAAAAACCACCCACCCAAGTAAAGTAGAGTAAAGTAAATTTTTGACGTTCGAAAACTGCTGATTATAGTCTTTATGATCATGCTGACTAGAAATCAAAACGTCTACGCCAAGTATTGCTTAAACCTTATAGTGACTAGGAAGCACAATGCCTACCTTGCAATATGTCTATTAGTGTTATTTAATATGCAAGCGAAGCGAGCGCGCCTCATGGAGTACATGCGTTGTGTATGAGTGACGATTTATTTATTATTATTTATTAATTCTTAGAAATTATTACATTTTAGGCATTTTGCTTGTTAAACATTTCGATCTCTAGGCGATTTACAGCTTAGGCAATTTGCTGTGTAGACATTAATTTTAGGCATTTTGCTTCGTAGACGAATTGAAAGTTAGACACTCTGATCATGAACTCTGATTATAAGCCTAGTTTGAATAAATGTTTTTTTTTTTACATGTTCCTTGTAAGCCCTTTGTACTGCCGAGGCCGCGGTATCTCTATCGAACAACCCGCAGCCCCGACAGGATAATGATAGCCTGACCCTTGGTTGGGTTATACGCCATCCCAAAACGATCAGACCAGTTTCTGACAACTCGTAAATCCCGATTTTGCTCCTCAACCGCACGGGATAAGCTGTCAACTACTGCCTAAGGCGCGAGCCACACACAAATGGCGTCGGGCGCGGACATGGCACGAGCACTTTGTCGGCACACAGAATGACGTGTTTCGGGCGTGTATATGACGCGCCGTCCGTTACATTTGAATGGAATAAGGCCGCCCGCGCCCAACGCCATGTCCGCGCCCGACGACATTTGTGTGTGGCCCGCGCCTAACAGTAGAGCTGAAAGTCGTGAGTGTAACGCTGGTAAGCACATTCATACTTGGTAGTTACTGTTATGAGATCAACATCTATATAAATAAGGTAAATAAATAATTATACAAACTCGTAGAGAACAAAAGTGGAGATAAAATTTAGCCTAATAATCAAGCTTCCGTCAGTTTACACTACACAATATTACTTATTAATTTGATGCCTTTTCTATTTCTTTGAACCTTGTGTTTTTTCAGGTCACGCGCGTTATACATCGTTTGAAGAACTACAGTTTATTTACTTAAACAAAAAAACCTTAATACTTAAATCTGTTTTTTTTTTCTCACACGCCTACCTCTAACTCACAAGCTGGCGACACCCTTACGTAGGTGATCAACGTCGTTGATATTATATAAATTGTCAAGTAGTCGCGTCGTACCTGCTAGGCTCTACAAGGCGGAGTTTCACTTATTCAAAACGTTTCATGTTTTCAAACCGAAGCATTGAGCGAGACTTTCACGAAGATTTGAACGCAAGGCGAATGGAGAAAGTGATCCCAGCTAGAGCGAGCAGTGTGATTTACACTGATTTTCCCGTGGAACAGACGACGACCAGTAAAACCAGTATATATATGAGCTCATACGACTTATTATAGACACAATTAAAAAGCCATTGTTATAAATCTCCTGGAGATTTTTAGCGGACGGGAGGGTATGGGAACTCCACTCATAAACAGCGCGGTCAGTTTATACTGGATGTGTGTCGCCGTGTGTTCCCCTTCACATGGCGATGTTACTTTCGATCGACTCAACGTGTTACATGTGGGCGAGAGTAATAACAGTAATCGACGACTTTTTATTAAGTCTCTGAAATTCATACAAAATATACTAAAATACGATAAATATTAAGATAGTAGTGTAAAGAACATTATTGAATCACATTTATAATTATATGGCACATGGTTACTTTAAATTCATCAAAAAACTAACATATAATCAGAATTTAAGGACAATATGTTTTTATCCGGTCTAGCGTTGAAAAAGTCGGAAAGATACCCGTTTCTTTCGTATTTTTCTGTTTAATAATACAATCCTTTTTTTTTGGAAAAATACGTGAAAGGAGAAGTTGCAGCTTCCAAAATAATTAAAATAAATTACCCGACGTGCGACAGCTGACAAAAATATGTAAAAAAAAATTATTAAAATGAGTATTGATAAATGGCATACCTACTTCTTCCACATAGAACACACAAAAATACAAAAGAGATAACAAAATAAATAAACTTAAACTTCAAAAATAAGACATAACTAACAAAACAAGAAAATAATGAAACTAATAATTAGGTACTGAAAGTCCTGTACGTAATGCTTCTGGACCCTTAATATCCTCACAATATCACGGTAACATAACATTAGATTGCTAATAAAGCACGATGCCTTGTGATCATGGCTTGTGATAGATCGCGGGCCTCTGGCGACCAGTCTGAGCAATTGGTATGGCGTTGGGTGTTACCGAATAGCTATGATGTGAATGTGAGGTAGTCCTAACTTGTACCTACTAAGGATAATGAATGCCTCACGTTTAAAAAAAAGAATATAAAAGTGATTTATATCTACAGCCAGCTACAAAGCTCAAAGATAAATATATAGTTTAACTTTCAAGTGTGTTCGTTTCACCTTCAAAAGCCAAAGCGCACAATGTCTATGTAAGAGTACAAAGAATCCAAAAAGTTGGTACTTGGTACCAGTTGGTAAGCGAGGAGCATCTCTCCTGAACTATCATTGAGCCGGCCTGGGATAACCCGCGCAGGCGAGCCCAAGCCCCGCCCGTGGGCGTGGCCACGGCTTCCGGCTGCCACCCCCGCAACCTTCCCTCCGTCTCCGACGACCGGACGAGGCACCTCGCTTTTATCCCGGTTTCCTGTCCGTGGACGCTCGCTTTGCTCCGGTCTATCGATTTGTTTATTTTTTTAACAAGACAAATAGGTCAGACGCGTCCCTTCCGAGTGCCGTGTCGTGTCCGCGTCGCGTCCGGCCCGTCGCCGGTACCGTCGCGCGTCCGTTAGCGATGGACTGTGTCCGGTGTAGGTGCGGCAGCGTCTGCTGGCTGTCTGCGACGGAGATGGAGGCAGTTCAATAAAGGTGAGTGGACCAATGTCTCCGAGGGATGCCAATACATCTTGCTAGTCTAAATGATTCGTCCTGCGAAGCCTGAGCATGTTGGGGTGTAACTTTATGAGAGCAGGATAAATTTTCTGTAAAAAAAGGTTACTGATGAAACCATCTTAATTTATGACATATAGATAGTAATTAACATTTTCGAAGTGAAATATTTATTTCCTAAGTATTCGCTTCTCATGGGGAAAATAAAAGTTCCTTTAATGAGTTACTTAATAAAATTATTAAACCCATCTAGTATTATTAAATTATTGCAGTAGATAATGACTAGTACGATGCAATTAGTAAGTAAGTACGTAAAATATAAAATCATTTAACAAGGAACATCCAAATTTTAACAGCGAAGAAAAACATACCCCTGTCAGAAGATGAATCACAGTTTTGTTATCAGTACCTCTACCTATCTATAAGATTCTGAACATCTGGGTGTTTCCCAGACTTTCCTTGAGAAAATATTCCCAGACGCGGAAAGTTTACAAACTGAACAAAAATATTTGGCAAATGCAGAAAGTGTGTAACACCTACTCATCTTAGATGTAGGAAAAACATAACATGCTGTGATGATTTATTACTATCTAATCTGGTCTATCTGGTCTGGGAAATAATCTAATTTACTCGTCCCGCTCTGGGCAGAGCGGTAGGCAGTGTGACTAAAAACCACCCATGAACCTTCTTAGGCCTTTGTGCCGAGGCCGATTCAGAAACACCATAAAGAACGTACGTCTCAGTACACTTACTTGTTTGAACGTCTCAGTACGCTTACTTGCGTGTACGTCTCAGTACACTTACTTGCGTGTACGTCTCAGTACGCTTACTTGCGTGTACGACTCAGTACACTTACTTGCGTGTACGTCTCAGTACGCTTACTAGCGTTTAGGTTTTAAAATTTCCCACTAGGTAAAGTACCAGGTATACGGACAAAAACACTTAAACAATTGGGACCGGCGTGAACTACCTATAATGTTCCCACTGCTGGGATACAGGCATATTTTCCTTGAGAGGAATAGAGTAGAGGAGCATGTCTTCGATATTTTAGTTTATTCCTAACATTTTCTTTCATCGTTTTGAGCGCCACGGAAATAAAAAATAACAAAGCTCTACGATGGACTGCTCTCAATATCCCTTTGTTGTTTGTTGGGCACAAATCTAGATTCCAGACCTGAGAATTTTCTTAAAATTGAAAGATTTACTTTCATCGTCATCTATCTTATATATTATATATAAATAAAAAGAGAAGTCCTGACTGACTGACTGACTGACTCATCAACGCCCAGCCCAAACTCTTGGACCTAGAAAGCTGAAATTTTGCACCGAGGTTCCCTTTATAGTGTAGACAAGGAATAAGGAAGGATTTTGCGAAATTCAACCCCTAAGGGATTTAAATAGGGGATGAAAGTTTGTATGGAAAATCATCATTTTCACGCGGGCGAAGCCGCTGGCAAAAGCTCTACACTAAGCTCTACTCTATAGACGGGAAAAACGTCAGTAGTAATTTTCACGACCAAATTACGGCTTCTTTTGTCTCCAGTTGCGATATGGGTATATTAAAACATACCATATTAGTACCCTGGTAGGTACCCTTAATCATAATAAACACAGTTACTTTATAAGTAACATTATCCACACTTGGGGATAGCACACAAGTCGTGACTTAGACAGTAACGGCTCGATCGATTCTATAACTTACACCTTTCTCAGAAACTTTCAGTTTTGTTTTTCATAAGAGCCTTATTTTCTTGAGAAGTGAAATATTAAAAAATCGGGATAAACTGTAATGAATAATTATGTGTAATTCTGGAAATTGTTTTTTGAAGTGAAAACTTCTTTAGCGGCGTTGAGCACTTTGGGAAATTGTTCTGTGATGGGTATAAAATCTTAAACTCGCGTCAGGACACGTGACCACGTGACCCTGATCGAAAAAGCGTAAGACGGATGGAGAGTAGACAGCTATCCCCTCTCTACGGCGCGGCGAAAATGTATGCCTGGGCCTACTGTTTCGTTTAGGCAGCGCAGGGCGCTTAATAATAATAATAATTATTATTAATAATAATTATTATTAATAATAATATAATTAATAATAATAATAATAAAATTATTTTTAATAATAATATAATTAATAATAATGATAATAAAATTATTTTTAATAATAATATAATTAATAATAATAATAATTAATAATAATAATAATTAATAATAATAATAATTAATAATAATAATAATAATTATGACAGCTGTCAAAATTGAAACAGCTATATCTCGGAAACTATCGACCTTAGACTAGTTGTGTGTAGGGACAATTGATAGGTCTCAATGAGATCTACATTTCGGATGACAGCTGTCAAAATTGAAACGGCTATATCTCGGAAACTATCGACCTTAGACTAGTTGTGTGTAGGGACAAGTGATAGGTCTCAATGAGATCTACATTTCAGATGACAGCTGTCAAAATTGAAACGGCTATATCTCGGAAACTATCGACCTTAGACTAGTTGTGTGTAGGGACAAGTGATAGGTCTCAATGAGATCTACATTTCGGATGACAGCTGTCAAAATTGAAACAGCTATATCTCGGAAACTATCGACCTTAGACTAGTTGTGTGTAGGGACAAGTGATAGATCTCAATGAGATCTACATTTCGGATGACAGCTGTCAAAATTGAAACGGCTATATCTCGGAAACTATCGATCTTAGACTAGTCGTGTGGGAGTTGGACAATTTGACCCTGAACGTTAACGATGTCGACTGTACAGTCAATAAAATACAAAAATAATTTATTTTGAACTAGACTGTACAATGTTTTTATGATGCTTAATCGGAGGCATGGGAAAAAATATTCCCGCTCCTCCTACCAATCGGAGTTCCGATCGGAGGACAGGGAAAGACAAAATAAATGGGTTAGCATAGTTATGGCGGAATAATTGAATTTTTAAATAATGAATTTGGTTTAACTATGTCGAATGATCGCAATCTTAGCACAACGAAATACAAAACTACTATTGATGCGGTCTTTATTAGACATTTAAATAGGTTCGAATCAAAACTGTTCGTTTCTTACTTCAGCTACCATAAACCTATCGTATCAGTTTTAGAGATTGGCGATGATAGTTCTGGTAATGATGATGGTGAAAAAGTCGTTGAAATTATGGATGAAAGTTGATTTTTCGGAGAGATAAACTTTTTAATGTAAAATAATTGTAATAGTTTTAAAGTGTTAAATTTTTAATGTAATATAAATTGTCATGTTTGTGTACGATAGCGCAATAAATCAATATTGTATTCTACCACATAAATGATAGTACTTTTATACTGTTAAAGCAATTGGTGCAAAATTATTCCCTAACCATTCCAAAATATCAAACATGCTCAACGTTAATAATCAAGTTTTCACTTCTGCCGGCACTCCCGGAGTGCAACCCGTCTTTTTTTAGGTTAGCGATGGCCTCTCTAACCACTTAGAAAACATTCGTACTGTGAACATGTTGCAAATTATATTGGTTCTATTGGCCACTACGTTATGGTCCTTCAAGACGTTTGAAGACCCATTACAATAAATTGTGACCTAAATCCAGGGGCCTTATTTTTGAATCAATAGAATTCCAAATCGTGTACGAAATCGCAGAATTCATCACATCATTTCCGTCATTTCTACTGGTAGAATATCGGAAACGAGTGGGTCGAACCACTCGTTGCAAAATGCACGGGTATGAATATTCAAAAATAGCGATTTCGTACGGATTCGCATACGAATTCTGCGATTTCGTACACGATTTGGATTCTATTGATTCAAAAATACGGCCCCAGGTCCTGCACTCGAGTTGATGGACGCATTGTGCGTAGCATGCATCTGTGGTCGTTATCCAACCCTATTGTGCCACATTGAGGCCCAATTATCCTGTATCTCGGTGGCAATTTTATTGTTACCAACTTCAGCCTCGTCTTAGCGGTCATTGGAGTCAAAGTCTTTATTACAAGACACGGAGTGGAGCTATATGGGCTTGTTGTTCTGTTGCAAGGGTATTATTTCTGCTCCCTAAAAAAATGAGATTTAACTATGACTAAGTACCGAAATGTGGGTGTATTATAATTATTAAGTAACCCTTCAGGTATGATAGGCGTGATGTTATTTATTATAAATTATTATTATAGTTATTACATTATTTATCTAAACGTCTCACGTCAAATATTGAATTTAGGATTAACAGCCATACTGAAAATGATGAACTAACTGCTGATTCAGTCTGAACTGCCTAAAACCACCACACCACCACAGATATTATAATACTTCGATTAAACACACATTTCGGGTAGTATTTTTTTGACCACAAACAAGATACAGTCTCTATGGGTTGAAATCATTTTTTTCGTTGAAGATGACCTTTGTTTGGGTTTTGAAAAGTGAAGAAGGTATATACGGTGTCTCACGCACACACGTTGGGTTTGGTTCTGGAACCAAACCCAATTTGAAGGGGCTGGAACCCGTCGGGGCTGCGGATTATCGAAAGGCATAACGCGGCCTCGGCATAAGGGCGAAGAAGGAACATGGGTTGGTTTACAGTCAGTACAAGTCTGACACTCCCTTCCGCTCTGCCCAAGAGCGGGGGGGGGGGGGGGGGGTTATTTGATGATTTTCTACCCACCAAAAAAGGTGAAAAGGTGATGGAACTTAGTTGCAAGCGAATCGCCGTACCTACAGCTTGCAACATAATTATTTTGACTACCACACGCTTGTAGGTGCAACCGACAGCAATGTGACGAAAGCCACCGTCCTTCTACGACGGCATTCACACCGCCGGAGATCATTATACGTTGGTCAAAACCACGAGCTAATTCAAGAGCAACTCAACAGTTTCACCGGCGCGGGCGGCGGCGTCTGACTGAACTCAAAAAATCTTTCAAATGCTGTAGAAGCCAGCCATCGAAGCCACCGGAACCACTCCGGAAAGAGCTCGAGGCTGCCATCAACTACGGAGCTGTAATTTGGCAAAATAATCCTGAAGGAAGCGTCGGAGTAGACGGGCTGGTCGGGGAAGGTGAGACCATCCGCATGCAATGGCTGTTATTGTTTAAGGCTCAAAGAGTCTCTTGAGAATAGAGAAAAGGCGCCACCAAATGACTCATCCACACATGACAGATCAGTGTTCTGGCCGCCCATCTAGCTCAGTTAACTTGGATTCCACAATTTCCACATGAGCACAATAAAAATATGTATATTAAAAGCTGCCTGAACTGTAACAGACTTCATTAATTTATTTTGTTAAAGAATTTTGAGTTATCAATTTTTTTTTGGAAATGCAGAATCTTATAAACGAAGGTAACCGGGTAACCGCTCCCAGCCACGTTGTCAGTTCTGCTCTCACGAGACGGACATCTAACGCTAAACTCAGTGCAACAGAGATTCTCGCGCCCCGGGAAACTATTTTCAGGACCTAGTTGATATTTTTTACGAGTAACTAAAAAAGGAAGAAATAATATAAAAATGACATAAAAGCTTATTGCAAAAAAACACTGACTTAAAAAATCGGAACAAATACGAGACACTGATACCCACTCGTCGAATTTCTAAGAAAATTGCACAGAAAAACAAAAATGTGATTAGTTAACAAAACATGCACTTGGTGTGTGCAACAAATAAGTTAAACATGTTATTAGCACGCCAGTAACTGTGTTGCTGCCATTAATAGGGCCGGTTTGGCACACTCCCTGGAAACAGAAGGAATGGCAAATGAATGGCACGCGAGCCGCCGCAACAGTCGCAACTTGCAACATAACTAGCAACAAGAATGTTGAAAAAAATGAGTACTGAAGTACTTTATCATTTTTAAATTGACTCATGTAAAACAGCTTGTTTTGAGTCGGATTCATAACAGCAAGTTGGGAATTTTAAATTAGCTTTCATGTCAGGTGGCGATTGAAAAGAGAGTGCTCGAAATAATGTTACAGATGCCTCTATTGATTCGATGTATTCATACAAATGATCGACAAAATCAATTATCGACTTATCTGACAATTTGGTTTAACCGTAGTTTTTGCATGACGTGTTCTTATACCTTTCTGGGTTAACGTTTCAATAATTTCAATAAAACACTTGTGGCCAAAAACTATCTTCCAACACCAAGTGGAGAAGCGACGGCATGCGCACCACAAACGCTTTGAAATTGACTTTGCGGCATGACTCCAGCAGCTATACTTTTAGCGTGTTCTTACATTTTTGACGAACGTACTTTCTCGATGTCCTCTACCTCAGTGGTGTAATGTAGGCGAGAGGTGTACACCGGGGTGTTCAGCTTCACGGCACTCAGATTAACGCTGAGCTCCACGGGAGCCTTGCTAAAGCGGTTCCGCCTTTACACCCGTCACGATGTGACAGAAAGGGTTTACGTGGCGCAGGTTACATAATGAAACCTTACGTGGTTTTTGTCAACATCCTTACATAGTATAAAACAAAGTCGCGTCTGTTTGTTTGTTTGTTTGTCTGTATGCTTAAATCTTTAAAACTACGCAACGGATTTTGATGCGGTTTTTTTTAATAGATAGAGTGATTCAAGAGGAAGGTTTTAGTATATAATTTGACGCGGGTGAAGCCGCGGGCATAAAATATATATTAAAAAACCCGTTATCATCAGCCCGTAGAAAAAGAAGAATAAGTGGAAGAAGAGGGCGTTGCTTTCACACAGCAATGGCAACCATTACAGAAATGGGCAAAAAGCCTATATATTACTTTTTTCTTTTTTAGTGAGTACAGTCAGTAAAGACGACACTTAAGTACTACATTAATTGACACTCGTTACAGGTAGTCAATGGCCCAAAAGTTTAACAACCAGTCTAACCTATGGGTATCGTATTACCCAGAGCTAACTGGGTTATAAAGGTCAGACAGGCAGTCGCTCCATTTAAGATATTGGTATTCAGCTGCAACCGGAAGACGTTGCGTTGGAAGGCCTCCCACTAGGTGGACCAATGACCTGGTCAAGGTTGCAGGAACCCGCTGGATGAGAGACGCACGGGACTGGTCAATGTGGCGACACCTGGGGGAGGCCTATGTCCAGCAGTGGACGTCTTTTGGCTGAAATGTTTCAGCTGCAACCGGTTAGACTGGAAACCAATCCCTTTAAATGTACTTACTAACCTTGGAAAAATGCTAGACAGATGGTGAAGTGGCTACATTACGATAACTAAAATCCGAGGTCTTGAACACAAAGTTACAGTTAAAAAAATAAATTACCTTTTATTTAGCAGTGTCTTTCCACACCCCTAACAATTAAAACATTTTATCTAGACGGTGCCATAAAACAAGGAACTAACAAACAACAACACATATAAGCAACTACGTAAATAAATCATTAAAATGCACCAGAAAACGAAGAAAACTTTAAAAATCCTTTGCAAAGATAACGTTGTACAGTTTTTTACTTATAAACGCAAATGTATTCCTTGTAACATCAACATGTATTAGCATAGATGCATAAATCTAGTCGCGCCAGACACTTGGAGTTGGGGCCGACTGTACATATATATGCTCGCATAATATTCGCGTAAATCAAATCGGAATTAATTATTGCTTCTGACTATTATGTGGGGGGTGAGGAAGATTAAGCTTGTTTATGATGTTAACTTCATCTCTTTTCAAGCGTGTCTAACTGAGCAAAATCATTGGGCATCGACTGTAAAGCTTCGTATGGACATACATGTAGTAGGTATAAAGGGGTAAAATATTAAAAGCAGGACCTTTCATATAGTGTAACTTTTGTCCCATGAATTTTGGAAATTCATAACTTTTTCTTTAGTTCTACCATACTTGTTGATCTGCTGGTATGACTGGTTATAAGACTTTCGGGTAATAACTGACTACTTGTAACTACTGTCAAAGATACAAATGACAGCCGGAAATTCCAAGGCACCGAGGAAACTAGGTACCTATGTAAAGGGCGTCATTCACGGCCCAACCTGTGCAAGCATTGCTTAGCCTGAAGATCGACCCGGACACTTTCATGGTCCGAGAGACCATGCCGAAGGTCTTGCGTTTCCCATGTGGGTAAGCAAATACTACGCAACACCAATGCTACGACACTTACCCTTTGTATGTAGACTTCGTTCTAATTGTAACATACATACCTAATATTTATATACCAGTGCCATAAGGCATCAACGAAGAGTCTTTTTTTTTTCTTTAGATCACTGGGACGCCAAAACAAGTGTGTAGAACTGTAGATGGTCGGTGAGGAAATACGAAACAGCTCAGCTCACCATCTGTCTGCCTAGCTATTTCCAAAATAGGACGTCGGAGACGACTTCTAGTGGACCCGGATGCATCTCAATACCTGTGTGCGTTTACACGAAACGACTGGATATGTGACGAACCTGAAACCAAATAATGATAAGACTAGCTGTTGTCAGAATGTACCTATACCACTGACTAGCCAACTATTTTACGATTTAAAAACTTAAAAAAAAAAAACAACCGACTTCAAAAACACCAAAAAGTGAAAAATAAATTTCAGAAAGAAAATCAGCTTCTGAAGTCGGTGACATTTGTTTGTTCGATTTGGTTTTTTTGCCACCGACTTCAGAAGCTGATATTTTTTCTGAAATTTATTTTTCACTTTTTGGTGTTTTTGAAGTCGGTTTTTTTTTTTGAAAAAAGTTTTTCTTTTTCACTTTTAGTTGTAATTTTTTATAGAAATATTTACTATGAAAGCGAACCCTTAACTTTCAAGATTCCCTTATTATTGCAAATGGGGGAGAAATCGGTGAACATACATAAAAAAAATGTGTATTGTACACATCTGCATACCCCCTCAGAGCATACAGGCGTGATGTTACGCATGATAATGTATATTCAATAAACATCCAAGCGATTCCAGCAATTACGACAGATTTGCCGTCTATTTTTGAAGAGTTCCATTGTATATCTCACACAAAAATATACATACACACGAACATAGAACCTCCTCCTTTTTTGAAGTCGGTTAAAAAACGCGGGCCTCTAAAGCGTGTGATGATTAAAGATGTTTATTTTGCAAATAGGTTTTTACAAACACTTTTACATGTCTCTGAGTGATGAGTAGTTAACAGTGAACGTCTTTTTTGGTTATTAGTGAAAATCCAACATTGTAAGAGGTGTGTGTTGGCTGGCAGTGATAGCTTTTAAATGCGGTTTAGATGTATTGAACGCGTTTAGTTATCTATACAAATAAAAAGAGAAGTCCTGACTGACTGACTGACTGACTGACTGACTGACTCATCAACGCCCAGCCCAAACGCTTGGACCTAGAAAGCTGAAATTTTGCACAGAGGTTCCCTTTATAATGTAGACAAGGAATAAGGAAGGATTTTTCGAAATTCAACCCCTAAGGGAGTTAAATAGGGGATGAAAGTTTGTATGGAAAGTCGTTTTTTTTTCACGCGGGCGAAGCCGCTGGCAAAAGCTAGTAAAAACATAAAACGTTACGTAATCCCTTAAAGCTTAGGGTCGGTGTACCCAATAGACGGCAATAGATAGACCATCCACATTTCTACAGTTATGTTGATGTCCGTTTAGTTTTAACGAGAAATTTGCCTTCGAAACCTACATACAAAAGATAAAATGTAGCTATAGGTAGACCATGCTATTCAGCAGCGGCCCAGCCCTTTCAAAATCAATACTCCACTTGTTTTCCATTTCCAGTACAAACACATTCAGGCGGGATGACGTGTTTTAGTTCGCATGCCTACAAAAATAGATGAGGCTCTATGTGCGGGGGTCAATGCGATGTTTGGGCCGATTTCTCGCTCGATTAGGTCTGTGATAAGTAGCCATTGGTCCTGTTGGATGAGGGGGAAGATATCTCGATGTGTGCTATTTTAGTAACTTATGCCGAAAACAGTCGTGGCATATTTAAAGTTCATTTATTTTTATTACAAATTGGGTTTACGGGTATTTAAGTATTTTAATAGTGTAATAACTACTAGACGAGTTCGTGACCTAAAACACCCACACAGTTGGATCTTTAAGGTGAAGCAGCGCTTAATAAGGTTTGTTCCTGAATATTTACCATACCATCTATTACATATACCGAGTTTCCTCCGTGCCTCGAATAGGACGCTAAACCGTTTGTCCTGCTGGCTACAGTTTGTTGGATCTTTGTCACTATTTCAAGCTTTCATGGTTTACAACTCAACTTACACTCTCACTTGCAGGAGCAAATACAAAGCGGAGTAAATTCGCATTTGTGCTTGTATTTCGTGTGATAAAAAGTCCTTGTTATGTATTAGTGATCGATGTTATTAACCCTTGGTTTGCCGGAACGTAGATCCACGCGAGACATAATGGCTTTTTAATAGTGTCTAAATAGGTACTCAACATACAAGGAGTTAATAGTCCTAAGAGCTCATTTAAAATTTACCAGATGCGTTGTACGGTGAGAAGTTTGTAGATCTATGGCAGATTTCGCGCGCCTAACCCATTATTGCAATTGCTTGAGGCTTGCTGACGATAACTGACACAAGCGTGTCAGTTATCCAAGACGTATTCTCCAAGGTTGTTTTCTAATCACGAGACTATAGAGCTTGCCCTATTAGAGTATTATGGATATTTCATATTGGAGAAAATACGTGAAGTAAGTAATTTTTTATGTACCTTGAGTACCTGATACCTGAAAATTGGCCGTCTTAGCAAGCTAGCTGGTATTCGTGCGTTCTTAGTACATACTTACTAACGCTACCCAATCGTCCACATTTCCTTCGTCAGAAAATACGTGACGTCTGGCGGCCCTGGGATCTTAGACAATATAGTGCTGTATCAGTGCTCGTTTAAGGCGAGTTGTAGTACTTTGTTTTTATGTACGCACGACCTCGCCCCCCGCCCTGCCGCGCGAGCATGGAGCAAAATAATATAATGCCTAAATTTTGACTGTTTTTTGCTTCTTGGAGAAAAACTATAAAGAAATTACCTATACAATATGTTTTCAACATTAACTTCAAAATAAAAAGTTCTATCTATTGATATAACTTTTATATAAGTTCATGATGAAATGTCTTAGCAGTGCACGTTTGAAATTGTGATTTAGAGTCATGTTTGATAAAAAAAAGTATCGAGCCGATCATTCTAAATCGCGTTTCTATCTTTACGATTTATTAGAGAGTATGTTCAATTTTTATGTAATGATTTTTATTTATTAAAAAACTCGTATTTAGTTCGATTTTTATAGGTTCAAAAAATCTTAAAATTACTGCAACCCCGCCTTAAATCAAGGTAAAAATATCTGTGCGATGGGCGGCGTTTTGGGTGTTTTGCGTTTTTGGTGTCCATAATCCATAGAATGCTATGATGGCTCTAACAGCTCTTGGACGCAGTTTAAGGCCCGGCACTGAGAGCTGAAAGGAGACGTGAGGAAACCGAGCAGATAACATCATCTGCTTAGCCTTTTCCTACTATGTTGGGATCAGCTTCCATTTTAACCAGATGCAGCTGAATACTAGCATTTTTCATCTCGAGGCTGCCTCTCTGACCTCTACAACTCAGTTAGTACTGGGAAATAATATAATACCCCTTTTTTTTTTTTTGGTGGGTGGAAAATCATCGAATGATAGTCCGGTCAATTTAGACATTCGAAGTTACATAAAGTCCCAACAAGCTGAATTTCTGTGAAATTGTTCAAAACCTAATTATAAACAATGTCTAGAAGTTCCCCATCATTCCCGTTTAAGGAAAAAAAAATATTCGGGGTCAAAGGTCAAAATTTGAGATTTTTTGATTTTTTCTCGACAACGGTAAGTTTTATCAAAAAAAACCTCAACCCAAAGTTGTAGATCTTAAAATTCTCTACAAAAATGCCTTTCATTATTATTTTCTAAGAGTTACCATTCCTGAGATATCGCGATTCTAAGAGCCTTTATATAAAACCAAAAGGTAACTCACTCCTTACGAAATCTCGAAAACCGCTGGAAGTATAAATATGATTTTTGGCAAGGAGGTAGTTTATAGTTAGTAGACGTCCGCTAAGAACGGATTTTGCGATAGGGCCGGATTAGAATGGTCTAAGGGCCCACGCAAGTTTGTATGAATCAGAACTTGCAAAAACTCATAGACCACCCTAATCCAGCCCTGTCAAAAAATTAATGCATAGCAGACGTTTACTGACTATAAACCACGTCTCTGCCAAAAATCAAGATTGTTGCACAAAAAATGAAGGACTTTCATACAAACTTGCGAGGGCCCTAAGATCACCCTAATACGGCCATGTCGCAAAATCCATTCTTAGCGGACGTTTACTAACTATAAACTACCTCCTGTCCAAAAATCATCTTTACGCGTCCAGCGGTTTTCGAGATCTCGTGAGGAGCGAGTTACCTTTCGCTTTTATACATAACTAGCGACCCGCCCCGGCTTCGCATGGGTGCAAATGGATGTTATTATACATATAAACCTTCCTCTTGAATCACTCTATCTATTTAAAAAAACCGCATCAAAATCCGTTGCGTAGTTTTAAAGATTTAAGCATACAAAGGGACATAGGGACCGAGAAAGCGACTTTATTTTATACTATGTAGTGAAGAATAATGTGACTGTTAGAATCGCGATATCTCAGGAATGGTAACTCTTAGAAAATAAAAATTTAGAACATTTTTGTAGAGAATTTTATGATCTACAATTTTTGTCTGAGGTACTTTTATGATAAAACTTACCGTTTTGCTGAAAATCGCGAAAATCTCATTTTTGTTACCTTTGACCTTGAATATTTTTTTTTCCTTAAACGGGAATGATGGGGAACTTCTAGACATTGTTTTTAATTATGTTTTGAACAATTTCACAGAAATTCAGCTTGTTGGGACTTTATGTAACTTCACTCTCATTTTTTGGTCTAAATTGACCGGACTATGACCCCCCCGCTCTTCGGCAGAGCGAAGGGGAGTGTCTTCTACTGACTAAAAACCGAACCCATGTTCCTTCTTTGCCCTTGCGCCGAGGCCACGTCATCTAGTACAAAAATCCGCGGCCCCGACGGGCAATATAATACTCCTTGGTGAAACTTTCAGGCCACTGACTACCTGTAACGACTGTCAAAGATCTACAACTGACGTACAATAACGTGTTTTCCGAGGCACGGAGGAAACTGGCTGGTAATGGGCAGTCACCCATCCATACCGACCTGTTATTATCTAGCCAAGCTTCGACACCAACCAATAGGTTTACCCTTGTTTGGTATACAACGTTTCGTCGAAAATCACTTCGACTAATTTTAGTTACAATAAAGCCATTTCGTATAATTATTCATTTGACCGAATCTCGTGTATCCTTTGACTATCGATTCTTGCCGCTCTCTCGTCTCTGATTCGCTGGAGTCCGGCCTTAAATAATGTTTTATTGATAAATTTATAACTAACTTAAAGTCATTAGATACTTTCTAGATTAAAATCATTTTACTGAAAAACAGGCACATAATATTTTATATAGATCAATTGTCTCTTATGAAGGCCGCCACCTGTTTGGCCGACAAGCGGATGACACTTTTACGGGATATAATAAGGTAATGTATAGACTTCCTGCAGCTAAGTGGCGCGCGCGCCGGTCTTCGCGCCCACATGCGCGTGACAATTTTATATGTTCATTTGACTGCTGGCAGAGGGGGCAGACTATTAAAGGAGACCATTTTTTTGTTCAGAGAATAGTCCCACCACATAATTTTAGCGACGAGTATCGAAACGTATATTGATTTCTTCCATAAAAAGCCAGCGAAGCGAAACCATGTTATTACTGAAAAAGTATACCTTGATATGTCGCCGTGTGTACACACGGCTCAAGCTATACATTTCCAGTTTACGCTGATCTCGCACTGTACGGAAATCCTTTACAATGCGGGACCAGCTTATACTGGAAATGTATAGCTTGATGTGTAGCTGTGTGTACCTGGTTACAGAGATATTGATACCGATATTATTGGACGGGTTTGTGATGAGTCCTTTTACACGTAGTATTTGTTGATTTTCAAGTACCTACCTTTGTAAAATTATATGAATCCTACTCGTAGGTACATAAGCAGGCAAATATTTTTTTTGTAATTTTTTTTTGCAAAAAAATAATTTGTTTGGTCTGTACCATACCCGAAGCAAAGCGTTTCATAACGTCTACGTTCAATTCTCTGTCATTCGCCATATTTATGGCCACACGAAAATTACTAAAAAAACAACAATTAATAGAGAACAAGTAACTAAAACGCGTCTACAGTATAATTTCACGACCGTGGTCAAATCGAGTGGTACATTTAAATTGATTGTAGGACATATTTCCTTGAAGCCGGATGCATTCAATTGGCAACAGCGTAGTGCGCAAGCGACGAACAGTTCGTGATCGACCGTCCTGTCACTATCACCGTGCTATCGATAAATCGGAATCGGAGCATCGATGTGTTCAAATAAAATCGATAAGCGTGAATCTACGGAGCGATTACATCACTAATTTATTAAAAAAAAAATGAAGAATATTTGAAATAATTATTTTTAATTTTGTGAACTAACGTTTGGTGGACAGCTGTAATTCAATCTATTTGTCTAAAATGTATCTGTATGAGAACATTAATTATGTGAAGGTTGTGTGGCAGTGAAGGACAATATTCTAATCAGTTTGTAAAATAAGTGCCAGTCTGAGGACTCAGTTTGTTAGACACGAGTGGTATCACTGACATGTGATACCACAAGACAGCTACCACGACGGAAAAGGACGGGAAAGACAAAAAGCGAGTCAAAAGGAAACGAATATCCGACATGAGGTGAGAGAGAGGAGGGATAAACAATAAACGAACTGAATTAGAATAGTAAAATACTTTTGGCAACCCTTTTTATTAAATCATTGCCGATATTGTAAAATATGAAAAAAATATTTTGTCTGTCTCTGTGCCTGTTATTAGGACAACCGATTTAACTGGTAGTGCTTTCCCGTGGTGCAATATCCGATAGCCGCGCTGGCAAAGCCGCGGGGAAAAACAAGTGCAATGTACTTTCATCAACAAAATATCGATGCCATCCTTTTCTTTTGCCGTGTCGATGATTTTGTTTTCCTTTTAGAATCGGTCGTACTTTTAGACTGGTTTGCTAAAACTAAAAAAAACTAAACTGAACTTTTTTTTGTCCCTAGTTTGTGGCCACGTATTACATTAAACTATCAGTACTGTTCATATTCGAAACATAGGCACCGTACTCAAATTGAGTACTGGACAGGGGCTGAAATGAAAATGGCAACTTTAGCAGATATTATGGTAAAGTGGCCGTTTTAGAGCCCCTGGTTTACCGGGATCCAACAATTTCGACCAGATTGATAGTGGCTTTTGATAGGTGATTATTTGCACAAAGATTGATTCCTAATTCTCAATAGCACACAAATTCAGATTCCAAGAATTTGTGCTCGAATAACCTAGAGAAATTGGATACACTTTGCCTTACTAATCGGGGACGTGTAGATATATTATAAGTAATGCACAACGAGCAGGCTGTTTATTATGACCAGTTTAGGTATGTCTAGGTAGCATTTAAAGTCTTACTGGAAGCCCAGTAACACTATACCTGAGCTAGGAAGTGAACCCAACACCTCATACTAAGCAGTAACGCTTTGGACCACTAGATCAACGAAACACACCCACACTAGGAATTTCTCCTTTATAGTGGGTGCGTTTACAAACATTTAAACTTACACTCAAACACCCATAGCAGAAACAACTATCTGGGAGGTCATACAAATATTTGTTCCGTGCGGGGATCGAACCCGCGACAAGCAGCGCAGCAGTCAATCATGGTGAAATCATTACATGAACAATACTCGTATGAAAACTAGCCTTGCACTTGGACCCCTGTTTTTTTTTTTTTTTGGTGGGTGGAAAATCATCGAATAACCCCCCCACGCTCTTGGGCAGAGCGAAGGGGAGTGTCAGACTTCTACAGACTAAAACCAAACCCATGTTCCTTCTTCGCCATTGTGTCGGAGCCGCGTTAACCTTTCGACAAACCACAGCCCCGACGGGTGCACTTGGACCCCTCATGTGCTAGGTCCCTTAGTTGCATGCTACTCTATCAATCATGAAGTCATTATTTAATCAGACTGTATAAATAGATGCACAGATTAACTAATCACTACATTGCTTGAGCTTCCTTTGTGACCATAACAAGTCACTTCTGGTTGTTTATTGTCCGTAATTCATTTTATCTAGTGGACGTTTATGTGCTGAACTTCTGTTAAAATGTGTAGGGAAATAACTTGTGTACGTAGGTCACGTAATACGTAGGTCTGTTCAAGACTTCATACCAGGTTTCACTAAGAGACGTTACCCCTGCCTGGAACCGTGATGACAAAGCTGACCACCAAGAAGGTGCGTCAGACGCAATCAAAAATACTGTTAGGGATAGCCTGTACAAATGGGCTACAATGCAGGGAATCGTATGACTAAGAAATCTTTTCATATGTGGTTGTAATCATATGCATTGAGGGAACGACGAAGAATAATAAATAGACACATAATATTTAAATAAAAGCGGTCCTGTTAGATTTTCACTGTAATTAAATGAATTACCTAGTGATTTAACCGACTCAGCGCCGAGGATTGAAATTTCAATATGGTGTTTAAACAAGGCACCATCTTTAGTAATTCGGTGTCAATTATTTTCTTCGAACTAACGAAATCAATAACTTCTTGCTTAAAACTGTTTCACACATAATATTATCTAAGTAGGTAGTCGGTTTTTATTAGTGCAAGTACACGGCTAATCAGTTTTTGTTAAAAGCAAATATGTCGGCTTTAACTTATTCATGAAGTGTCCCGTGTTCAATATATTACTCTAAACCTTATCGAAATTTCTTTGTCCTCAGGGTTGATATTCGCAGTATAAAGTGTGCATCTGCACTCCGCGCTGGCCTCAAAGCTGCGATGTACGAAAGCAGCTGCTCCTACGCAGGAGCCCTAGAGTTAAAGAGAAGCGCATTAAAGGAAGAGCCATGGCCGGCCGCAGAATGGCCTCCCTACCGACTCCACCAGTCCACTTTCGAGCAATTGAAGCAGAGTGTCGAAAAGGCCAAAGCGGCCTTACAAGACAGGTCAGGCCTGCTTGGTTCGGCGACGGCTTTCGGTGATTTCTATGGAGGCCAGCTGGGGCAAGATGCCTCCAGCTCAACTCTCGGATTTGGACGAACGGCGAGGACTGATGACTCAATGCTCGGGGCTATGGATAAAAGTAAAACTATTGGTAAGTTGTTTCTTTTTTATTTAAAAGCGTAATGACACCATAATATTTCAACGCCAATTTAATAGTTTCAGAGCTATTTATTTTAATATTTTTGGTATTCTGCTACATCCGATGAGACTGTTCGTGATTCGCCCTTCGTTCTGCCACAATCGGCTAAAGTCACGATCGTTATGTCCATAATAAACTGCACTACGTCAAGATGATAAAATTCACGTAAACTTTTACACCAACCATTTTACATTCAAATCAGAATTTAAGGTCTATTGTCACATGCCTTAACCTCGCGACGATAACGCGACGGCAGACACGGCTGTATATCGATTGGTGACGGCGACAGGGTAAACTCACCCTTAAGATAACAATACACGATCACATTTCGCGTGTAAACTAAACCCTTTCAGATTACTTTGATGTAGGTAGAAGAGGCTGGTGGGGAGGCATCTTCAGATAACAATCAAGGGAGAGGGGCGTACGGGATTTCATCCCCATGGTTGCTATAGAGACGCGCCCGCCCCTTAAACGCCCCGCGATGATCGCGCTCGGGTAAATAGTGGCGAAAATAAATTTTTGTTATCCTACCGTTCATTATTGTGGATGTTATCCGACGCTTTTTTTAGCTTAACGAGGGTAGGATAATAATTCTGTTGCATTTTTCGTGCATTGTCGTTTGCTGGCTTTTTTCACTGGCGTGATCGAATACGCTGGGAAAAAAAACATTCAAGTTTTTTAATGATCTAAGTTTTCATTTTTATTTTATTTTTAATGGCAAAAGCCCCCCATATCCGTCCAGATACTATATTCCTGTATCTCGAATCACACTTGTGATGCGCATCCGGATCATCTCGCCAGTACTCGCCACCTCTGTGTGGCTGGCCTCGGCGGCGTCTACCATCTTCAGGCACCCCAGGCGAGCCTGGCAGCCTTTTTGCCTACTTCTGATATGTCTGGTTTTGAGCGCAGTGTACCCACTATTTCGTATTTTGTTTGTCAGCTCTCTTTACACACTGAATGCTACGCTCCATTGCTTCATGGACCAGTAGCTTTAGCAGGCGTCTTCGATTCGGCGATTGATTTGCTGCCTGATTTGGAAATAAACTAACTGGCCTGTAGATGTACTCATCGTTTTAGTGTTTTCATATTTCCAAAGTATGTACCTAATTACCGATTTACTATTCACTTACCAAATTCTAGTAAATCCAGTCTCTTGTTTACGATCTACCTATGATTAGAAAACCAGTGACCATTAAGCAAACCTTTGTTAATCGTATAAATATGCGTTTTGTTAAAAAGTTGGTTATCGCTGCAGGACACTCAAAAGCGAAAATCCCACTATTATAGAAACATTTCTAGATCCAAAGGACAAGCATATTCCAATTGTTATAAAAATGCTTTGTCCTCCAGAGGTCGCCCTGTCGCCACAAAAGCGCAGTGACAAAAGAGGTTCTCTCGAAAAAGACAATAAAGTTCTTGCCATTAAAAAAAAGTAGCGCAATTCATAAAAAAATGTAAATTCGAAGCGAGCGTCCATTGTACTGGCTCCGTGGCAGTCAGGAGATCGGGCCTTTCCGCTTTCGTGAACTAGGTGGAAACTCTTGCATTTCACGAGATGATTTTTTCTTTTTTTAGGAAGTTTTAAACTTTGATTAGTGTTCACTGTTATTTGTGCTTCTGGTTGCTTGACCGAAGTTGTAGACCATGTGTGGTAGACAGCTTTGATTATTTTAGAACTGGAATTGAGTGGTAATCTCAAACAAGTTATAATATTCTCAAGTTTATGGTTCTCTCAGATTATTTAGCGTGTTGTTTAAAAAATAACAATATACAGATATAAATATGGTTAATATAAGTTTATAATGCGTTCCCATTGAGGGACCACGTTGAATGCGTCACTCGTTTGAAAAAGTTCTCAAACAATTGTAAATTCAGCTTCCAGTTTGTAATAGTATCTAATAGTCACTCAAAAGTTACAATCGCTTAAAAGCTGGTTCCTCAGTCGTGACTGACAGGCATCCATATTTCAATACCAAGTTATTTACAAAGTTACTTTTGGTCGAAGATTTGTAAAACTAATTTATCGAATATCAACCTTCACATTCAAAACAAAGTTGCTTGCAACAACATCCATTATAAACTCACGAGGCGAGCCAAAAATACTAAGCAATTGTCGAATATTTACATAATATTCAAATAAGTGCAAAAATCCACGCGCCACCGTCGCTTAATCTAAGTCATTAGGAGAAATGTATTAAAGTAACCCCCCAAACGATCACGTAAAGAGTTGTTAACACAGAAATGATTGCAGTACGCCTCGAATACCAGTTGCTAGTATTTTACATGGCTATCGGACCCCGGGATCAGTTCGGTACAAATGTCATCAATTATGAGGCCACACTTTGGATCGTATCGCGATAAAATATATATCAATAAATCATGCTCCAACTGGTGTGATACGAGGTTATTGATTTTTTAAATGTAAATTGCCAAAGGGCTAGGGTTGTTGTTACTCGATTTATATTCATTACGGACGGGGTAGAGAACGTAGATTATGAACGCAGTATAGGTTCTATCATAACAGTTAGGAACTTCATTGTTCCGTAGGAAAGGTGCGCTTTTGGTTTTATTATATAAGTAATGCAAGATATTATTCACAATTCTAGCAGCGCTTTTCCCCACTAAGAATTACTTCTAGTTATATCGAGGGTGTATTATTGGTAAACACTGTACCTACTCACATACAACATAACTACCTTTAGGTCATACTAATATTTAATTTTGTTCCTTGCGAGATAACGACAACACGCCAGAGTTGCAGCCAATCGCTTTACAACTACGCCAACTGTGTCGTCGTCTTTGACACCTTGTTATCTAGATTTCATTTGTTTTTAAAGATCTCTAGTAAAGAACCTCTTTCAAGGAATAGGTCGAGTTTCCCTCACCGTATATCAACAACAACTTCTGAGTTCAACAGCTTACGATAGGGAGAAGTTTTCGATAATCTATATATATAAAAGGAGAACTGACTGACTGACATATCAACGTACAGCCGAAACTACTGGGGCTAGGAATGTGAAATTTTGCACACGGCTTCCTATTATAATGTAGGGGAGCACTAAGAAGGGGTTTTTGGAAATTTAACCTTTAAGGGGGTGAAAAGGGGGATGAAAGTTTGTATGGAAAATCGTCACTTTTGTAGTTGAACCGACATCCACGCGGGTGAAGCCGTGGGCAAAAGCTAGTTTTATGTAAATCTTAAACTTTCCATCATTATTATCGTAGATTGAAACTTTATCACTAAACTCTAATCAAAGCAACATAGAAAAATATTGACTAAGTATCGGTATTTTAGCAAGACCAGGACTACCATGTAACATGTCTAGCGTCTAATCCTAATGTCACCCGCACTTTGCTACAGCGAAAATACTGCATACAAAGTTAGTATTATCATGCCTTTTTTTTTGTTGGTGGGTGGAAAATCATCGAATGACCCCCCTCGCTCTTGGGCAGAGCGAAGGGGAGTGTCAGACTTCTACTGACTAAAAACCGAACCCATGTTCCTTCTTAGCCCTTGCGCCGAGACCACGTAATCTAAGTAGTACAAAAATCCGCGGCCCCGACGGGCAGTATTATCATGCCTTCTATTAAATTGTGATACTACGTCACTTGAATTATTCAACTAAAGTAGCTGCTCAACAATTACCAAAAAAAATAAAAAAAAATATTCCCGTACAGCACTTAAATAATATCGGTACAGATAATCTACAAAGTAAAGTATCGTAAAACGTTGTACGCGAGTGTGAGAAGTGACTCATCATGGAGCGCCCTGCTGTCTGCACCAGCTTTATTATGTTTAATAGTCCCTCGGCCCCAAACGGTTTGCCTTTTAATTAGTAGACCTTAATGTATTATTATAATCTGACTCATGTTTGTTGTAACGATACTGGGGGTTTAAAGGGTTTCTGATTTTATTGTGCGATCGTTTTAGGTGCAATCATATTTTCCTAAATCTCATCTAGTTTTTTTTTTTTTTCAAAATGTTACTACTGTACTGTTTACTTCGTTTACTTAAAATCCTGCTTATATACCTAGGTACCTGCTACTTAAACACAGTTTTGTATAGATAAGATTTTGTATGACACTCTCAATTTTATTGTTATTTAATTCTCGTTAGCACAAGCAGCTATCAAAAATCTGAAAGGTCAAATAACTTGGAACCCACACTGCGTAACTACCATAGCGAAAAACCTACCCGTAATCTATCCATCGTCGACCATCGTCTCACTTCGTCTTAAGTCATGAATGAATATCTAAAATTATGATATTTGTTTCTATTAAGTACCTACTTAAATTGTTTAGTTTACTTATTATTAAATAACACTAACAAATAAACACATAAAAATTCCAATTCACTGTTTCAAATTGGATAATCACTCTGTAAAGCCACTAACCCTCTCGAGCGGCCCAAACACTTCACATTAAGCCAATAAGCCATATTCCCACTCCCATGGGGTGTTCCCAAGTAGTAGCAAACAAACAATTATTGCACAATCAATGGCCATTCGCGCGAGAATATTATAAATCAGCGATAATGGCTGACGTTACGCAGAGTGACATCGCTTTTAGTTCGCCGCTCCTGACAATAGATGGCGCACGGCCGCCGCGCCCGCGCATCCCGTAAACACGTTAGGGGCTCTAAACCAGCGGGGGGCTTCGCGGAGCGGGTACTTTATAGTGCTATGTCCATTTTGTTTATTTGAATAATTATTATTTAATGGCGAAAATAAATGTAAAACACTGTTTATAAGTAGGGTTTTTCTTGAAATTACAGATCGGTCCCAATACCTCAAAAAGAACTCGATTAAACCATCTGAGTTAGGTTAAGTATATAGTAGGTTCCTTACTTAATTGTACCTACACGGGAATTTATTTTTTGGGCTGTCTGATAATCTTTGTTCTGTCAGCTACTTACTGATCTGCCACTGATTACCTACAACTCATTCAAAGAAGAAACCGCTATTATAAATCTCAGTAATCATCGCTTGTACCCATTCCCCCGCTGTTTCCCTAGCCCCGTCAATGTTGCTCACCATTTCATGGGAACCATGGCGGAGACAATGCGAGTTAATTGTGCGACAGATACCAGTAATGATGATACCACCCCATTTTTTTTTTTCATTTTATGGATATGCCGTGACCACGCGACCTCACCCTAGCTATATTTTCTACAAATAAATTGTTAAAAACATATTGTGTTCGGCAATTTGATACGTTTGACTTTTAGCGTGGGATAGCAGAGATTTTTTTTCTATTTGATATGTTTATTGGGTGCGAACTTGTATGTGTTTTTTTTTGTAATGATTTGCAAAAATTTTACCAATAAGACGGCATGCTTTTGTTGTCACTTTCATTTTGTATTTTAGCTGATTGGTTGTAGACAGTTCCTATGATTTTATTAAGCCCTAAAAACTTAGCAGTCCTTAATTATCATGAATACTAGATTTCGTGCAACCACTAATTAGCAAACACAGTATACTCCTGAAATATGTAACTCTGTTATTATTGTTATAGTTACCCCTTTAACCCTTTTGAATGAGTAACCTAAATGATAGTGATCCGGGTCTGCATCACCTCATCTTTACTATCTGAACTAGTACTGAGGTCCTACGCCAAACCATTACGGTACTTATTAACGTGTCTTACAGTATGGAGTTTTACAGAAATAATTCCAAATGGCTTGAGGAGATGCTGATTCCATACAGAGCAAACAACGGTGTTAAATTTAGAGATTTTCCTTCTCTGCTACTTGTAGCAACGCTTCGTGTACTTTTCAGTATTTAGTAGGAACCCTTTTATTGTAATTAGTATTTTTCCCTTATTGTTTGGTAATTGTTATGTAATTTTGGACGCGACAGGTTCAGACAAGCTGTCTGGAGGGATCGCTAAAGGCTACTCCACACCAACCCTGTCAGACTCACTACGGGCAACCAAATGTTCAGGTATGTTCCTTTCAAACGCTTTGCGGTAACTTATGGTGGTCAATGTCGTCACGACATGAGTGTGCTGATGGCCTTTTATCTTTCAGCACTTAGCCAAAAGTTACAAATCCATTGTCGCTTACATTTCCACCATTGGTCGCTGTATTCGCTTCACTGCTAGCACAACAGATTTAAGCTTAGCCGCGAAGTAATAGATGATTATGATACTAACCAATATAATTACTTATGTTTTTTAGGCGTAGCTTGGCATTGCTCTTGTGGATTTTTTTATTTCTATTTCACTTAATGCTTCAACCAAACGTCCTAGGTGGAAAAGAAACCTAACTTACCGGTTTTCTTTGTTTTTGATACACCTCTGCTGGAGAAGATTATTATTTGAAAGGACATATCTACTATTTAACTACTGTCTGCATAATGTTGATGTTTTAGAATAATATACAACACTCAACCACAAGTCTGAAAAAAAATATTTTTCGAAATTTCGAGACATTGCAGTATTGACCAAAAATAATTAAGTGACCCTAACTCTTAGGAATTGATCACAGTGCGTCGGTCTGTCGGTCACCAATGGATAGATTGGTTATCGAGTATGAATACTTCGCGATAGCCGACATCCACGCGGGCGAAGCCGCGGGCGAAGTGCTAGTGATACAATAAAAATGGCTTGTCTGGCTTCGTCAGACTAGGTATAGCAAATTTTAATACACAATATCTTGTACAATAAGCACTTCAACAAACCCTTCAGAAATTCTGTACAATTTAACTCATGACAGTAGCGATATCAAACGAGCCGTAAGTTCAAAGGATCGCCACAGAGGGCGCTGGAGAGCTGCAATTAAAAGTTACCGCTTTGCCATCAAAGCAGCTCTCATTATGCTCGGTAAAGCGGTAAAATGATTGTGGTGGGGCGATAGCTTTATCTGCATCGTTAATGAGCGAAGAGAACTGCTCTACTGCTGTAAATGATCTGTGGATTGAGTGAAACTGCCAGAAAAGTTCTGAGAGAGCTTACGAGTACATTCGGAAAACCATCTAACTTTCGTGCAATTACTTTGGATTAATTGAGTTAACAACTACCATTTATCAGCATAGGTACTAGTTCTTAAACGACGATTTATTTTAAAAACATGCCGTGCTCAATGTGTATTTCTATATAGGGAGCTGTATAGTTCTTATGTCCGTAGTAGCCATAGACAAGACTAACATCGCCTGACACACTAATTCAAGTGCCATAAGACCTAAACTGCTATAAAACTTTAACTTTCAACATACCGTTTTTTCAAAAGAGCTAAAAAGCTACATGATTTGCAAAAGTAAAGCTCACATTGACATCCCCATTTGTTACTAAACTCATTTATACAACAATACGCAGTCTGAATCACGGAACGCTCGCACTCACATGTAGTCAGCTCGAAACGGCTTAAATGAGCAACATTATAACTCCCGAGTACCCTAAATACAATGCGTACTAGTGCCGTAACGAAACCCGCCACGCGCCGGTACATGTAACGCTCTTAATTAAGAGCTCTCGCGGTCCTTTTCGACCGCTTTGTATGCCGATTCGATACCGTTTCGGATTTATCCGAGCATTTCCATTCACTGATACTCGCTCGATTACAATCGATACGGTCTGTGTTCATTTTCTGTTATTGTTTTATGCGAAGTCTGGACGTTTGCAATGACAGCCTGCCTGACTAAATAGATCGCTGGTTACGTAGATGTTGTTTGTTTCTATTTTATGTAGTTACTGCTATGATGGCTTTTTTCAAACTCTTTTTCTATAACTTCTACTATTGAAACACTCGGCTTGTTATTTTTATTACCTACTGTTCCTTTTTATTGTAGTTTCGTTTGATTTTCCCACTACCTACAGTATTCATTGTTATTACAATGGAACAAAATAATTCATTTAGAGAAAATTACCACGATTCATTTAGGTTGTCTTGTCTGTACCTTTGGAGTATCTAAATTGAGGGGTCTGGCAGACCCCACTTAGCATGTCGAATAGAAACGCGTGTCTCTAACCCTGCTAATGTCGGATCGTAGATTAGAAATCTGCGGTGACAACCGTGCATTACATATTTTTTCTCAAACGGCGCAATAGACCGCGGGGCGATATCATAGGGTTGAGTTGATACAGTAATTGTGATATTCATTACTTGAATGCATGATAATATTAATTAAAAACTATAAAATAAACTAAACTAACAATAAACTATAAAAAGGCATCGAAATACTGCTCCTCAACGCTGTCAGCCGGTAATGTGCCCAAAAGACTGGCGGCATTGCCTCGTTGTATGGCAACACTTAGCCTCTGGCCAAGATAAAAGCCAGCCCTTGGGTCACGAGAAGCGTCAACTAAGCGTTTCGAGATTTCCTTAAACAGGCTATGAGCACTCGGACCCCACGGCCCCAGAGTTTCAACCCCAAACGGCTCGAAAATATAGTTTCCGCAAAAGTTACTATATTTACGCCGCTTGAGGTTTTCTGCAGCCGCAGCGGCTCCACCTGCGCAGCACGATGAACTTGGAAGATGTGATGGTGCAAGAGTATCGACACATGTTGCGTCCCACACTAAAGGCCTACCCATCTTCCAAGGAAACAAAGACATGCCGTCCGGTCTCTTGCCATCGTCGCGTGCCAAGCCATGGGGTTCTAAAACAGCTGGTACGCCGACGGCGACAAGAGCACGTCGTATGATGTCGTTTAAATTCGCGTGCCGCGCGAAACGGCCAGCACTACGGCTGCATGACAGGCCGTGGTGACCGAGGCTGTTGACAGCTTCACCACAATGACAGCGATGAGGAGAACAGCAGGCGACACCAAGGCGTAAAGAAGCAGCGAGGCGGAAGGTCGTGTCGTCGAACAAAGTGCCTATGCTCGACGACGGCAGTGTGTGAAGCCAAAGACCCGATTCCCATTCACCCACAGCCAGCAGGCGCGCACGCTCAGCAGTAGTAGCAGACGTGTTCACTAAATTGTTCTGAACTACTCTGCAAAGCGGCTCATCCCACCGTCTCTGGGAAAATGGATGGTCGGGTGTTTCAGTGTTTGGGCAAGCGAGTTTCCAAGCCTCGATAGCCTCAGAGAAGCACGGCACATCAAAATTAATCAGTGTGGAAGCCAGGATATTCCTGATTAACTTCTCAGTGCCGTGGACCGAGGATATGAAAGCCGGTAAACTTAAACTGGAAATTTTGCGGACGCCGAGTCCTCCCATGCGTATGGGAAGAGTAGCTTGTGCCCAAGCTCGGTCATCCAATGCCACATTTAAAATTGATGATAAGGTATGTTTGATAATTTGGTCCATTCTGTCCAAAAGGTGAGTGTGACTCCATAAAGGGGAAGCACGAAGGAAATATGTTAATTTAGGCCCGAAACAACAGTATCGAATTATGGTGATGGCCGAATGCATATTAATTTGGAGTAGTCTTTCCGAAACATCATTGAAATTTTGAATTTTTTCCTCGATAAAATCGGGAAAAGAATTTTCAAAGATTGGAGACCCAAGGAGACGAAGGGAGTTTTTTTCTATGAATTTGATGCCAGGAGCTGTTGCGTTAAATTTTGAGTAAGTATTTTGTCTGTGGGTACTGTCCGTTACAAAAATTTCGCATTTAGAAATATTAAGGTCGAGGCCAATGTTATGTAGTTCATTTTTTAAGAAATTTAAGTCTTGTAAAACAGAATCTACATCGCCCCCCAGGGTTCCGTCATCAAGATACCAAACGTTAAATTTTGAATTTAGCTGTCGAATAATTGGGTGTATAGCTAAACTAAAAATCACTGGCCCAAGGGGGTCACCTTGTTGACAGCCAACAGCAGATTCTAAAAGTTTGTCCCGATATAGCAATTTAGATGGGTGTCTGTAACATTGCCAAAGAAAACTATAAATTTGAGGTAATTCTTTTCTAGCTTCTGTCAACAGGGTGTCCCTGTTCACTGAATTGAAGGCGTTTTTTATATCAACCTTCAGGATGACCTCACCTTTACCAGAATTTAGGTAGGTCGACAAAGCGTGTACGGCAGCCTCGCAGCCCCCCTTAGAGCCATAACCTAGCTGCAGGGGCTGGAATTTTTTCGAAACAGCCTCACCATAAAATTTACAGCAAATCTTGGCTGCCATACGACGGTAGGTGGTTCCCACGGCAATGGGACGAATGCCGCCATCCCTTTTGCGTAAGGCACATAAATTGGCCCCGTACAAAATGTCGATGACGGACTCGTTCACTTTGCCGGAGAGCATGAGATTAATCAGAGCCGTAAGCTCCTTCAAAAGCAACTCACCAGCTTCCCCGGCGCCAGAACAAATGAGGTCTTTTAGATGTTGAGGACTTAGGCCGTCGAGGCCGCCAGCGGAGCCACTTCGGAAGGAGCAAACGGCTGTGACCACCTCTCGACCTGTAATGGTGAGGGAATGAAAGTCCGAATCAGGTGGGTCGGGAAAGGAAAGGCCATCAGCTGGGGCAGGGTGCTTGGTCTCCAGAGCCGCAAGTGTTTCTGGAGAACACGGTGCCACCACATCGCTGCTGAAGAGAATCCTGGCTGCTCCGCTAATGTCACCTTCCCCTAACTTCGTTTCCACTAGGTGAGAAATACCTCTTAAGGGTGTAATTCTCTGTGACGGAAATTTTGGATCTAAATCTTGAGCCGAAACGTTACAATTTTCTTTAATTTGTGCTGTTAAAGTTTTTTTGGTAGCCAAATTCTTTTGTACATGAAGTATTCGATAAGGAAAGGTGAGCAGTTGTTCCCAAGCACTTAGTGAGTTCTCCAAGACGGCATGGCGCACGCAACTTGCTAAATTTTGGGCTACGAGCGGTCTTGCGCCTCGGGGAACTCGTTTTAGAACTGGTACGGAATTTTTGAAATTTGAGAGGGTTTTCCAAAATGGGTCGAAACAGGATGTTGTCGGAGTTGTAGGTGTTGGTATTGTGACAGGGTCTGAGGTGGAAGCATTTTGGGGTTTGTGTACTTTCCCAATATGCACACTCAGACCCCGCTTACCTTTAAAAAACCGTGCCTGGGTACATTGCGGGCATCTCTCCAGGGAGTTCAGCGATACTGAAGGCTGACTAGTACTATTCCCCACCACATCGCTGCTGCTTATACTCATAAAATATTACTTATAAAATAAACTTATCTTTAAAATTAACTAAATTAAACTAAAATAATATCTAATAAAAAACACGTAAAAGTCTAAACGGCACTGGTAGATTGTTGAAGACAGCACGCGGCGCAGTTGCGCTAAGAGCCTCGGGTGCCCGCGCCGCCGATGAATAAAATCACGAAGTCCCGGCGACCGCTGTCATGAGATTTTTTCACAAATATTTACGCACAGAACAGGTTTCTTCAAAAGCACCCACTGGTTTGGCACCGAGACGTGGACGTACTACTCGGCGTTACAAATTATTATTATTTTATTAAATTTATTAAATTATTACAATTATCATCTATTAGGATGTTTATTTTAGAACTAGTTTTATTTTTATTAATTATGTTAAGTGTAATGGTAGTGGGGCTTATTTTTTTTTCATTGAAAATGATCTTTTATGACACTATGGCTATACTTTTTTTTCAATAATAGTCTTACTTAAGCTTGTAGTACTTACTTACACCTATTTTCACGAACATTTAGCGACATACAATTCTTTATTTTCACGGTCCATGGCTAAAACTGTAATGAAACGTTTATAATGGACCATCATTAAAAACATACTATAGTTTTACTGAAAACGGGCTTAACACTCTTTTACAGTAAATCTATAATCGCGAGCGATCAAATTGACTCAAGTTATTAGCGCGCATTCTTAAGTGTATTAAAGAAAAAACAGTATGTAGGTACCTACTTATTTATAAAATTTAATTTAATTATATCTCATACAGAAAACGGGACTTTAGCAAAATAATTCATGTATTGTTTCGGTTAAGATTTTTTAATGAAACAAAAACTGTTATTTATTTTATTTATTTATTTATTTATTTATTGGCCTATCTACAATTGTTACACTGTTTGTTCACATAATACAACAAAAAGATACATGCATAGTGTACAATATGGTATAATAAACCAATTGATTATACATATTATGTCAACTATAGGCGAATACGAATAAGTAAATATTCCATTCCAAGCCCGTTCCTGGCCTTTTTGGAGTAAGATGGTTTGCCTCAAACATCTTCTTACTGTCCACTCGATAGACAGCCACACTTCGATTTTAAGACTATAACGGTCATCTCTCTCTGAAGAGCAACGTCGTCGGCGGCTGGCCTTTTGTTCCCGTTTAGAGATGCTATCCGCCAGTCTCTCAATACCTTCTGTATACCTTTGAGACGGCGGACTGGCATTGACGTCGGGCAGCGTTGGGTCGCCGACTGAGTACTTGTTGCAACTTGAGAAACTTGCCTTTCATAGTTTAGTCCAAACAATTAATGCAATTTCTGAAGATGTGTACACGCGTAGAGGTCAACTTTTCAGAAGCCATTATTAAGCCCATTTTGATAATAATAAAAAAAAAGCCACTGATATATAGACCGGTGTTGTTGTTATAGGGGTGATACGTAAGGAAAGGTGCGGGTATCACAGTGACTCAATTCACTAGTATTTTCTCCTATCAGTTTATTTTTAATTGATTATATGAAACAGTTGTTACTAAATGTTCTGTGTGTGTTTCTTGGTACCTATGGTGTCAACTTTATTATTATTTATCGAGCTGTTAATGATCATATGAGCAATATAAAAAAAAACATGAAAAATTACGTTTTGACGCAGTTTTAACTTGAGGCGATTTGTGTTGTAACATTCCCTTGTAAGTTTGTAGGTACGGATTCGATTTCGCAAATTCTGTCACTAACGGAAAGTTACATTACCCCCGATTATCATATTACGCTACCTTAAAAACGTCAGGAGCAAAGTCGAATATGCTTTAAACTTATATGTTATTCTGTCATATTGCCAGTTCCATCATGACAGTTAATTGAAAACTTCAGTACTTTCTATTTCCAAATAAGTAAACAATATCGATCAACAATTAATAACACCACAAAATAAATAAACACTTTGGCATCCAATATTTACTAACATCGCAGTGATAAATAAATAAATCGGGCCGGAGTCACCCTAGCTCAGTGAGCGCCAGTCTATTTCCCAGTCAATCATTGTGCCGTTCGGTTCCGGTGTTGGGTGGTAAATGGGTGGGTGGAGCGATGCCCTGGCGTCACTAATTTCTGGATTATCCTTACTTCATAATAAGGTTGTAACCCCGTGAGAAACTAAATGGGGCTCAAAGTAATTAAGCTACATAAAAAAGGAAAGGTTGAAATTTGAATATTCTATTATTTGGGTACCTATGATGGATGTTTAGGATAGTATAAGAGCTAGAAAAGGTTTATTGATTAAGTGCAATGCAGTAATTTTGTGACTCCATAGACCGTTTCACAGACCAAGCTGGACTCGCTCTTGCGGTTTACTAAAACTGTGGTACAAGTATAATGTATTCATGTACTCACAAGTTCCAGAATGTTGTTTAAAATAAAATATAAACAGAAGTAGCGAATAGAAACAGTTAAACACTCAGAAACATTTTAAATATTCAAACAATATCAAATAGAAACATTAAGATTACAAACTACGTTTACATTGATCCCCTGGATTCGCTCCCTCTGACTACTTTATTGCCCGGGACAGAGTTAACAAAATAAATGGCTTAAATTTCTACACCAGTAATGAATACAGTGAGGGTTGCAGAATAAATCATTGTTACGTTGCATTTTGGAGATGCTTGGGGTCCAAGATAAGGGAAGTAGCGGGCCGTGTGTGTTGGGGCAGAGTACAGGAGATAGTGGAATGGGTCTCCATTCATCTGTCTCCGCAGTGTCTGTATTATAGGATGTTTTATGAACATAACTTTACATAATACGTGTTATTAATGTCTCGTCTTTCTGTCTAACCGTTAAATCTATTACAAATCTATATCATATATCAATCAATAAGCTTTGGCCTGTTACTACTGGCCTACTGGACTACTCTGGCAGGAACGTGAATGAGTGTACCTAAAAATCGTGGGAAAGTTCATTAAATTAAAAAAATTGTTACATTTTTTTAACTTGTTATTCAATTGCAGTCACGTATCAAGCTATTGGTTACCACACTGAAATATTAAAATAAAATTTAACTTATGTACAATAAATTATTTTTCATGAAGTTATGGCCACTTATGGCTCGTGGCCGCTTATCTCTCAGGCCACCCCGTAGGCACGCGACACGCACCGGACGTAACTGACGAGCGAGAGCGCGTGCGCGCACCATTCAAATGTTCAATGGAACGTACGGAGGCACACTTAAAACATTTTTACTGTTACAGTCCATTGTTAACAAACCCTTACAACTTCGTAGATACACGCCGTCACAGTTCTCATACTGGTGATAAGTGATAAGTGTACAACACTTCAATATTATATTTCAACAAAACCCAGATAGATAGTAACGTAATGAAGAGCTTAACTCACGTGACAAACATTATTTTTATTTATTGATTTAGTAATAATCATCATTCCCTTAGCCCATTTCATTTCTTCACGACATTTTCCTCATTACTCCGTAACAGAGACCCATAGCACCACAACCGATTACCACATTACTGTTCAGTCATCGGCGTGTCTTTCAGACTAAGTTGCAGTATGTATTATATTATTGATTAAGTATTTAATAGATTATTAAATTATTGATAACCCTATCGTTTACCCTCTCGAGCATTCGTTGTTGCGGTTTGCGTCGCTGCGTGCTTTCGTGCTCGCAGTGTTCGTTGTTGCGGGCATTCGGTGGCGTGTGGTTCGGCGTGGTGGCTTTCGGAATGACGCATTGCACTCGTAGTTTCGTTCTTCTTCCGTCCTTCTGACATTCAAAAGTGCCTGTAATGGCTTAATTGAAATAAACGATTTGAGTTTGAGTTACCCAGTATCGTCAGTATTTGACCAAATCGCATGCACCCGATATAATTTTAGATTCGGCAAAACAGGTAAACCTAGTGTGAAAGTGTCAAAAACGAACAACTGTAGCCTTTTATACTCTTTACTCGAATACTTGTCTACAATATAAAAATATATTGTAGACAAGTAAATATATTCTAGCTGACCCGGCAGACTATAAAAATGAATCGCAAAATGTGTTGGTAAGCGCATAACTCAACAACGCCTGGACCAATTTGGCCAATTCTTTTTTTTAAATCTTCGTTGAAGTTCAAAGATGGTTTTTACGGCGAGAAAAAATCGAATAATTGACGGAAAAACCCTAAAAACAGCCCTTTTCTTTTTCCCATACAAACGTTTTCTAAATAAAACGTAGAGTCAATTTGAGCTTTATTGCTTTTGTTTATAGTTCATATTAAATTACAAGCATTCACTGTTGTTTAAACAATGTAGGTATGTTCCTAACGTCATAGAGTCAATTTGCACTTTATTACAGCTGTACAAAGTTCAAATTCCATCATATCTATCAAAACAGTGTGCGTTGAAGCACAGAATACATCGTTGGAGGATTTAATGTTTTGACTCCAAGTCATATCAAATTAAAAAATAAAAATAAAAAAAACAACAAATTGTCAATGTCAGTGTTGTATTTGTTGGATTTTCGGTACATATTATTGTTGTTTATTATTTTTTACTATTTTTGTTCCATATTCACCCATTTTATCAAACACCTTCAAAGCACGAAAATGAAAAAAAAAAAAAAAATTCTTCCCCTTGACACCCTTCTGTTGTTCACTTAGCTGTGCATTTAGAAAATGGACAAAGAGTCATGTTCCAGGATACCCAGATGTTTATTCCACCGATGCCATTGGTCGAATTTATTCAGTACATCCAAGCAATGATGAATGCTTTTATTTACGACTGCTATTAGTCAATGTACGTGGCCCAACATCATTCCAACATTTACGAACTGTTGATGGTGAATTGTGTGGATCTTACAGATAAGGCTGTAAACGTTTGCAATTACTAGAAAATGACGCTCATTGGGATCAAACTCTCAATGATGCTGTAATATCCCTAGTAGCATTTTTTGTTGGCATTTAGTTGGGCCACATACAGAGGTATGTGGCCCAACTAAATGCCAACAAATGCCAACAAAAATGCTACTAGGGATCATCACACGCTAATCAAATACAAACATTGTTTTCTATAATCATATCTACATGCTTCCCATCAAAGCCAATTGATTTGTGGATCAAGTACAAAGATTATTGTGTGATGATATTTTGTATCAAATGCGAAATAGAATGGGAAATCAAAATATACAAATCAGTGAAGAAATTTACAACGAAGCATTGATTTCAATTGAGGACATGTGCTTGATGATGTCAAACAAACTATTAATTCAATTAGGCCTGGCAGCGCCCAATCGTCTAATGCATGATGCTTTTAACAAAGAGTTGAATCGAGAAAAACTGTATGATATCAACACTTTGAAAGAATTAATTCAAACAAATCTTCCAATGTTGAATGAAGAACAGAAGTATGTATTTGATACACTTATGAAAGTAACAAATGATGAAACTGGAGGGATTTACTTCTTAGATGCACCTGGTGGTACAGGAAAAACTTTTTTGATTTCATTAATATTAGCACCGATTCGCTCACAAAATAAAATTGCACTTGCACTCGCTTCGTCGGGAATCGCAGCAACTTTGCTTGAAGGTGGTCGAACAGCCCATTCAGCATTAAAATTGCCATTAAAGATGCAAAGCAATGAAACTACGACATGCAACATTTCGAAGAACTCTGCAATGGCAAAGGTCTTGCAGCAATGAAAATTAATTATTTGGGATGAATGCACGATGGCAGATAAAAAATCATTGGAGGCTTTAGACAGAACCTTAAAAGATCTACGGAGCAATCATAACCAATTTGGTGGTGCAATGATTTTATTAGCAGGAGATTTTCGACAAACATTGCCAGTGATCAACGCCAGCTGATGAACTCAATGCATGTCTAAAGTCCTCCAATTTGTGGAAACATGTCAAAGTACTACTTCATTTAAGCAAGAATATGCGTGTCGAGTTGCAAAATGACCAATCTGGAAACATATTCTCTAAACAACTCATTGACATTGGTAATGGCAAATTTCCTATAGACATGTTGACTGGCTGCATTAACTTTCCTCAAAGTTTTTGTCAGTTAACTCGATCAAAAGATGAACTTATTTCGAAGGTGTTTCCAGATGTTTCTCAAAATTACAGAAAACAAGATTGGTTGAGCGAAAGAGCTATATTGGCTGCAAAAAACAAAGATGTAAATGAATTAAATTATAAAATTCAAGAAAAAATTACAGGCGAATCGAGGATATATAAATCAGTTGATTCGGCTACTAACCAAGATGATGTAGTGAACTATCCACCAGAATTTTTAAACTCGCTGGATTTGCCAGGATTGCCACCTCACAATCTTCAATGAAAGGTGGGATTGGTAGTTATTATGTTGCGAAATATCAACCAACCGCGTCTTTGCAACGTAACACGGTTAGCGATAAAAACATTACTAAACAATGTGATAGAAGCAACTATACTGAAAGGAAAGTAGGAGAAGACGTTTTTTTAACGGGGAACCTAATGATTCCGACTGATGTGCCGTTTGACTTTAAACGACTAAAGTTTCCAGTTCGGCTTGATTTTGCTGTGACCATATACAAGTCCCAGGGGCAATCATTAAGTGTTTGTGGTATTAATCTGGAAAACCCATGTTTCTCACATGGTCAATTGTATGTTGCCTGTTCCCGTGTTGGAAAACCATCAGATTTGTTTGTCTATGCGCCAGGAAATCAAACAAAAAACATCGTATATCACAAAGCACTACAATGAAAAAAAAATGATTTTTGCTAATAATTATGATTCACATGATTAACAATAAAGCGATTACTTATTTTTAAATGATAATGTTATGTTATGTTATGTTTTATTTATTTATATTTCTTATTCACAACGCCATATCACCAGGGTGGCGGTTCTGTTCAGTTTTTTTTTGATCGACTAAAAATATGTAGGAACAAAAAAATGTCTCATTACAAATATTTTTGACAGGACTTTATTGCTATTTAATTAGGCAGTACGAAGTCTGCCGGGTCAGCTAGTCTACAATATAAAAATATATTTTTAATTTATGTACTACTCTTTGGTATGATTTGGTATTTTTGAGACTTGTCAAATTTTACATGACATGTGTAAAAGGTGTGAACTAATTTTATTAAATTATATTATACGTAACTAAATAAGCACAAATGCACCGAAAATTATTAAGTATTCAAAATGTCTAATATAGACTACTATAAACGATGGCTCGAACTAAAAGAAGAGTTCAAACTTGCACTAGCAGAGGATGTACGCTTACAAGAGTTAGCAATAGGCACCATTGGTATCAAGCCTCAGGGGACCGCCGTTGAGGTAGTCGGTAGAGTTTACAGTAAGTATTGTGAAATGTATAACAAATTATGTGATTGCTACGATCAAATGGGGCAGGCACAAAGAAGACCATGTATAAAGAAAATTATTGATAGTATCACATGTCGAATTATTGAACTAAAACAAACATTAGAAGAAGTAGAAGTCTTTGAATTCACTTATCCTGATAACGCGTTACAACAATTACTAATACAACCACAAGATATTGAAATACTTTGTCCGTTCTTCTACCCGTTCGAAATACGTAACGCTGAAATGCAATACATTATGGACCAAATATTTGCCGGCAATCGAATAGGAGACCCACCTCTTACAGAGGAACAATTAGCAGAAATAGAAGCAGCAAGGCTGGAAGAAGAAGAAAGATTGGAGAGAGAGAAAGAAGCAAACCCAGAAATCAAAACTGTGTATACCGAGACTGAAAAGGTTGTATTTTTAACTCCAGAAGAGGCTCAAGCACAAAGACTCTTGGAAATACTCACTAGTCATGCGTTGACTATTCAAAGAATGGAAAGATCACGAGTTGTAACACTAGAATTATCAGTAAAGGCTATGAAAGATGAAAATTTGTACTTAGAATTAGCAGGAACAAAAAAACCAAACCGGCCTGAAAAAATCAGGCATTCAGCTGCCTCACTCATACAAAAAATTTATAGACGATTTATGGCGATAAAACGCATAAATTCCCGAGAGAATAAACTGAAAGAAAAACTTGGTATGGTTATTTCTTCTTATCGACCGCCATCAGCAAAAGTTCAGCTTGAGAAAGTAAAAGAAGTCAGACGGAAATTTAGACGTGCTTATTATGAGGAATTTTTAAAACAGAACTTAAAAGAAAAGTCACGTGTACTAAAATTAAGGGAAGGAGATATAATGGACGATATAACGGATGAAATTAGGCAGTGGTTTGCAGAATGGTTTGATCAAGTTCGTGTGTTTGATGAATTTCCTTGGGCTGACGAAGGTGGATCCATTTTGATCGTAAATGGTGAAACATTTACAATCGAAGAATATATTGATTGGCGCCAAGTTGAAGAAAAGAGGTTGAAAGCTGAAAGCACCAATCCAAAAAGTTCTGATCAGATAAAACAAGAAAAGCAAGCAGCACGTGAAGAAAAGAAAAGGTGGATTGCTGCGAATAAAATGAGAGAAAAGAAACAGCTAGAGGAATACAGAAAGTCACGAATGAATCCCGACAGTGACCCCGGTATTTATATCTTAATTGGCAAACACCATGATGACTTAAAATTTAATTGGCTCGATTATGAAATTCGATGGGCAGGCTTAGATACACATGATGCGGGTCTGGATGTAATAAAAGGTCATCTCATGCAGCTTATTACAGAAGACGCATATAAAGACATACAACTAGACCTACGCCCAATTGCAGATGAAATGATGAAAATCGAACTAGCTCTCTTAAAAAACGCTCTAAGGAATGACTATACCACCTATAACTTGCCAATACCAATAACCAAAAAGAGAAAAAGGCCTAAAAAGGTAAAGGCTCCGAAACCTGACAAAGTAACACCGGAAGCTATGTTCCAACAGTTAGCTGATAACGGTATTGTAAGAAAATATCCTAAAGTGTCACTCGATGACTACTTAGGAGACAGGAACTATGCTGCTGCTGACTGTAGAGCTGTTCCTTGGACGCCGATGTTTCCACAAGCTTGCTTAGGCGATTTAAAAGAGCAGGTGAGGATTCGATGTATTTTGGCTCTCGGATCTAAGTGTGATGGAGCGCAAAGATCGCAATTATTTGTTGGTCCTAAAGGCACCGGTAAGAAGACTTTAGCGTATTGCGTGGCTACTGAAACTAACGCCCTTCTGATTGATCTCTCACCATTTAACGTTTACAATAAATTTCCCGGTGCAAAAAATCAAAAAACAATGTTTACATTTATAAACAAGATTAGTCGATTAATGCAACCGACTGTTATACTTGTAGAGAATGCAGATAAACTATTTTACAAGAAAGTACCTAAGGAAGAGAAGATGTTTGATCCAACGCGACTTTCAAAAGAGTTCTTCAAAGGAATAGTTAAACCACTAGGAAAAGAGGATAGAATTATGATTCTTGGAACAGCGACCGAACCGTGGCTGTCGAGAAGTTCTCAAATGTCTAAAGTGTTTCCGTCGACTATTATGATTCCTAGTTCTGATTATGGCAGCATTTCTTATTGCCTCACACACATGCTTATGAAATTGCACGGAATCAATCGAGATTTTGATGTCAACTCCACAGCGCAAACATTGAAAGGTTATAGTATGAGCACAATTATAAATGCTGTTAATAAGTTAATGACTGGTAAACGGATGGCTGAACTTTATCACAAGCCTCTTCACCCTTATGAAATATTGTGCCGCGTAGTAGAAACTGAAAATGTCATGTACATGGGTGAAACTGAAAACGAGATGTATAGATCGTGGTATTTGTCTTACACGCCTTGGGGAGAAAAACTCATGAATTATTTGCTGATGTTGGAGACCCAGTTTATTCTCAAACAGAAAGCGGACAAGAAAAAGAAAAAACGATAGATTTGTCGGAAGTTTTTTTTTTTTTTTTAATTTAAATATATTTTGCTCGCCATTTGTTTATACTGTTTTGAAAATTAAAGTTTTATAGAATAACTTGTACACATTATTTCATGTTACTTGTTCACATGCTCTTCTATCTAGGTTCCCTACGTTTCTTCGAAACACTATTCTTCGAAAATTGTTTCACCGAAAACTATACACCGAAGCCTTCATACTGCGACAAAAATTCTCGTGTCACACTCACAGTGTTACTTGCCATACTCTTCGGAAACGGCTTTTAAGGCCATGTGTTCCCGGTTTTGCCTGTTTTAGAATTCACTTTTGGTAGGCAAATTATAACATTTTGAATCTGAAATAAATATATATTTAGGATACATTCTTTCTCTTTACCATGTACCCGTTCAAAACACGATGCAATACAATTTTCTCGATAGAAAAAAATACTGAAGTAACTTCGATTTGCAGTTTTTTTTACAAGTAAATTACATTTTAAACGAGTTCTATAAACCACCATATTTTACAAAAAATATCAATTTATAGGTAATTCATTTTAGAATCGATTCTACCTGATCGTTTTTTCATTGAATTTATATATTTTTTTTAACGTTTATTTCAAGTAAATTTCGATCCACGCGTCGCTTCTCACTCTTCTCAGTGTCCCGCGGGACGTTACCGAGCCTATTTCGCTTGGTCTACCCGCCCTTAACCGGTTCTATAGTCCAAGATCCCAGGGCCGCCAGACGTCACGTATTTTCTGACGAAGGAAATGTGGGCGATTGAGTAGTGTTAGTATGAACTAAGAACACACTACTACCAGCTAGCTTGCTTGGACGGCCAATTTTCAGGTATCAGGTCATCAAGGTACATACAAAAATTACTTACTTCACGTATTTTCTCCAAGCTGATTTTTACGTATATTTTAGGCAATATCCTTAAAAATAAATCGCAAATACTCCCAGACACTTTCCGTCGGCCGTATTGCTTAAAAAATACATAAACTCCTAATGTTTTAATACTTAAAGCTAATTGATCGGGTTATTGCCATGCTATATTGGACAGGCGCTCCAACAAACAAAATTCTGAAGACACAGGCAATGGACCGATCCTGTTGAATGCCCACCGAATGAGTCCAGTGGAGGTCTGTATGTCAGCCACACGAGCGATGCCATGCGTTCTCGGGTAAACAGTCACAATACGTTTAAGTCTAAACTTTTTAGGAACTTTAAAGCGTCCGATAGGCAAAACGGCCGCTAGGAAGTGTCTGGAAGTGTTGGCAACTTATTTTTAAGGATATTGCCTACAATATACGTAAGAATCAGCTGTCAGAAAATACGTGAAGTTAGTAATGTTTTTATGTACCTTGATAGCCTGATACCTGAAAATTGGCCGTCTTATAAGCAAGCTAGCTGGTAGTCGTGCGTTCTTAGTTCATACTAACACTACTCAATCGTCCACATTTCCTTCGTCAGAAAATACGTGACGTCTGGCGGCCCTGGGATCTTACTCTATTAGGTATAAGAATAGGTGGTAAAGTACTTTTCATCCTGCTAACCCCACCCGAGGGAAGGGTAGGGAGAGAAAAAGGTGCAATGCACGGCACAGCAAGTAACAATATAAAATAATTCAAACTATTTCGTTGTTTCGTTAAATAAATGTACAAGCTTGTACGTCTATACTAAAATTGGGACGGGCTTTTAAAACAAAACAGCCACTTTGCCTGATCAGGTTAAGCAATCCTTGCCGAGGTCGGTCTGTAGATGGGTGATCAGCATTACATACCGAGTTCCGTCCGTACCTCAGAAAGCACATTAAGCTGGTGGTCCAGGCTGTCATTTGTAAATCTTTAATCCGAACGTCCTGATGTACCAGGAACAAAAATTTAGTTTACTTTTAACCGGTGGAATTACGAGTAAAAGTAAAGCGGTGGTTGTTTGTCAGTGTCACCAATCTTTACTATATCTTTATGCAGTAGGTCCTCAGTTATACAGATTCAGGTTGGCCGAACATTCTGATATACTTGATAACACCGTTACGCGGTAAGGTAAGTCAGAACATAGTTCAAGTAAAATATTGGCACCTATTCAGCTGGATCCGGTCAGACTGGAAGCTTAGGATAAGACTAGGCAGATGACGTCTTTAATAAATTCCCGAATATTTTTATTAAATTCATAAAGCACAGGACCTCTATTTTCTCACCTCGGCATCAAATGTGAATCTGTGATAATTTAACATATCGTCGCGCTGTAAATAATTTTTAAGTTGAGTCAAACTGGCATTTCTCTTTAAAAACATCTAAATAAATCTTCGGAGGCGATAGATTAATCTAGCGAGATTTCACTATAAATAACCAACCAAAGCTAGATCATTCAGGTACTGTATAAATAAAAGAAAAGTTCTGACTGACTAACTCATGAACGCCTGCCCATGCAAGCCCTTGGGCCTCGAAAGCTGAAATTTTGCACAGAGGTTCCCTTTGTAATGTAGACAAGGAAAATTGAAGGATTGTTCGCAATTCAACCTCTAAGCGAGTTGAATAGGGAAATAAAAAGAGCTAGTAATGAATTTAGGTAAGTTTGAAATCGTGAACCCACTTTGAGAAAGCGTGGTGATCGACTGGCGTGGCTCGACTGCTCGTATCTTCCCTGTATGAGAAAAGACCTTTGCCTTTATTCAAAGTTTTATTTCCAAAAAGTTATTTAATGCCACCCCATCTACCCTAAAAATGTTAGACAGAAGTACGAATGACTTATGGCGCAAGGGTGTGCTTTGTTACCCCTCTGTGGCGTTAGTTCGTTATCGTCAACGTAGAGGGCGCTTCACCCCTGTAAGAAGCAACTACCGTTGTTAGTAATGTGCATTTCCCGACAGATGTCGTTGCTCGAAGATGCTCGCGTATTATTTGCAACGAAATTTAAATACGTACAAAAAGCACTTTGTAACTTTGAAAGCTTGTGATTGTTTATCGTTACTGCAAACACACACGGTTTCTAAGGATCTCCAGAAATGTACCTTTCTTACATTTAGGTAGCTAGATTCCTACATTTTTATTAAGTGCTTAGAATTGAGTGTTTAGTAAATTAATTTCATATTGTGAGAGAACAGAATAACCGTTAAGAGAGTTGTTATTAAATCAGTTGATTGCAGCTACAAAATTGACACACGGATGATTCGGTGTACTGGGTGCTAGTGAATTCAGCTATCCCAAAAATTAAGCTTCGACTAAACTTTACACTACACTTTATGAGGACTCGATAGCGTTTCGAAGTTTTTTTTTATTATAGATACTAACTTACATTCCTATTCGAGACAATAGGTACATCTGTACAAGTTGCCGTTCGTGGCCATCTTCAGCTTAAGCAGCGATTACCTAGGTTGGTCTCGTGGTCCACTCCGTGCCTCGGAAAGTATGATAAACGATTGTTCCTGGTTTTCATTTGAAGATGGCCAGGCAGTCTTACCAAGGGGTATCAAATTATCCAATACTAATTGTATTGTGGAGATCAGATAGGCAGTCGCTCCGTGTAAAATAATGGGTATTTAGTTGCACCTGGTAGTTTCTACTACCGATCCGAACATAGTTGCAAAAAGGATAGACAGATGATGACACGTAAGTTGACACAATAAACATAAGTTGTGTCCCGCATCCCGGGCGTGATTGTTTTGTTTGACCACATCTTTATCATAGTTCAACCCTCGTTCAACCGATCACGATGTACCAACTTTATGTTCTAAGCTTGTGAGAACCAATAAGAGAGCACTAGGACTTAAAGGAAAGTAAAACAAACAACAACAAGTACAGTCACGACCACACGCATATGTCGGAACTCCTATTGTATAATTATTGAAATCTTATGTCGTTATAGGCAGCATTTTCGAATTCATACTTTTACGAATTATGTATGTTTTTTAAATAAACCAAAATCTGGACCTCAAAGTCAGGTATCTATCATTAAAATGAAGCTGCAAAAATAATATAAATTAGGCGTCAATGGACTCCAAAAAGACATCGTAATTCTTCAGAGTGGCGGATAATAACGGGTATTGCCAAAAGTGGGTCGTAGGTGGGTGTTCGTCCGATAATACCCGGGCTTACACTGAACCGGGCACCGCTGGCTTCACCTTCCCGGATGTCGCTGTCTCCGTTCTCCGCCGCCATTTCCGCGGAGAGGGGCGCGGGGTAGGAGGGACCGGGGAGGAGGTTCCGACTGTGCCGCACTACAATGGACCCTTTATATCTTCCTACCGCTAATCTAGGAGCTGATAATATGATTAGGTTCTTTGTACTCCCTTCATATGTTAATCGTTTGGGTGTTTGAGCATCCGTGGCTCGTTTGTAAGGGACTCTGAATTCATGTTGGTTTTTTAACAGTTTTTATTCTTACTTTGTATTTTTTCTTCCGTCTCCATGTTTTTTTTGGAATTGTCATCTTTAAAATAGGATATTACTACAACCTTCTAAAAAATAAGTAATTTTGATGCGACGGAAATAACGTATTCGAAAGGGCAAAATGAAAATATAATATAACGTCAAATTCTATCTGCGTAAGTATTTTGTACCGGTATTCATACATCGTTTTATAAAAAAAAAACATATTTTTTGTTATCTGCCGGTATTATATGCAGGTATTATAAGTATTATCTTGATCTAAATTTAGTTTTCTTATTCTACAAAATGTGTAGTACGGTTCGGTTATTGTGTTACGTTAGGACAAATACGCAGTAGGAACTGATTATTTTGCTTAACTTATTCTGTCCCACTGCTGGTCAAAAGCCTCCCCCATTGCCTTTCCAACTCTCTGTCTGTTTTCTTCTTCGACCAATAGCTTTAATCGTCAATCCGCACTTTATTTTTGTTTGTTCTATGTAACGTTTCTTCGAAAATATTTAGCCAACACAACAATTCCTTTTTTTGGTTTTGAGGACGTTCATAAATTCACATCATGACTTTTATTTAAAAAGCTATTAATACTGTTATTAATAAAGTATTATCTGTTAGGAATATTTAATTACATCTTTGATGTACCGTTATCTCAAAGAAAAATGTTTTCGAGAGTTTTCATTATGGAATCATCTGTCAACTTCGAAGAACCGACATTTGAACTTTAGCTGTGGACTGTGGTCTTGACGGCAGAGTTAATAGCCATTAATTAGGCGCATATTATTATATGATTTCTAATTCATAAAATGTATGCCCAACTAAATACAATTTTGGGGCTCGATCTGAAACGCTTTGATTAAAACTTATCGCCCTGCAGCGTGATGTTCAGACCAAGTTAGGTAACTTGAGCTTACTGAAGGCGCCTCGACGTCGACGCTGAGTAAACTAATTTAAGTTTTCGTAACTTTTTCAGCGGAGCCTTTGTCTGCAAGCCAGACGGATCTCCTCTTTTTACACCCCCGAGGCTTATTCTCTTTATGTATGTATATTTGCACCTGAAAGATTTTTTGTTAATTGGAAAACGTGTGCAGCAGCTGTGGGTGTCGCCAAGGGGAGCAGGCGTACTCCCAACCTACCTAGAGGTTTAGATTTTCTTTTAAGTAGTACCTTTTCATCCCGATTGCCACAGAATTAGATGTGGTTTGATTGCGATTTTTTATCTATTTTATTTTGTACAAAACACAATGAAGTGTTCATTGAACCATTTTGTTTCCATTTCCATGTTGTTTCTGCCTCTGGATTGATTCTCCTATTAAAATAAGTTTTTACATGATTGACTGACACTGAAAGAGGCTGAAATAATGTACTGTGCCCCTTGCCCCTTATGCAAGTTTGTCAAATACTGCCAGGAGTTCAAATTCGTTGATTTTGAATTCAATACCTACCGTATTAAAACACCATTCGATAGCGTCGCTATTAAGGGTCCAATTCTGCTATGATCGGTTGATTCCCGGTCCGGTGAACCGTCATTCTCTGAAATTTTTCAACCTGGAATATGAATTTCTGACTGATGCATCGTAAAACGCTCGTAACCTATTACATGGTACTCAAACTTATACTCGCGTTATGCCCGTGCAAATATTTACAACGCAATAAGGACTATCTTTTTACCGGAAGATATTTGGAGCAAACCTCTGCTTTACACCTTGGCAAAACAGGCATGATGTGACCATATGTTACGTGAGGATCGCCAGGTAGGTACACTTATGGAAACGACTATGCATGTGTCTCGGATACAATTGCTAATAGGGATGTCCGCTCAAGAATCAAACAACTAGTTACGTACCCGGACGTTGATGAAGTGGTGCAATCAGGATTTAAGACAGCAGCTCTTAAATTAGAAGCCTTGGCGATAATGCAGTAATTGGAAATGGTGGCGATGTCGTGTGGAAAGTCACGTTCGTATCATACGTCATTTGCACTATTTAAAAACTGACTATAGACTTTCTGTCAGCTATAACGTTGATGAGACAGTTAAAATGTATTGACTTGTTTTAACATAAGATAAAATCACGCCTGTTAACCCCGAAGGGTTAGGCAGAGATGAACCGGGCACAGGAAGTTGAACCCCGGACCGCACGTACAGCAGTGTCGCTTGCTACTACAAGACCAATGAGGTAGAATGGCTTGTTTTATGCTATTGCTAACAAAACGCGTGTGTCGATTATTATGATAGACGTTTTAATATTTGGTTGGACAGTACGTTAGACGAATTTATATATTCATCACAAAAATGGAACGAAGTTTAATATCTCTGAGGGACCACAGATACGTATATTTATTTTACTAGCCATATTTTTACGATGCAACACGTATTGGCAAGACAACGGTCTATTTACCCCCATATACCCATAGATTGGCACATAGCACCTAAACCAACAAAAGCACGGCCAGCTACTCTCAGAACCATACATTCCAAGCAAACCTCTTATACATATTATGTGCAGCCGCAATATCGATCAAGTACGTCTGACTGAATGAACGCTAACCGTCTATGCTCAAGATACAGCTAGATACTAGTGAATGTCCACCGTGCCTAGCCAGGCATGGCGGCCGGGAGCTAAGACTTCGCTCGGGAAATTATATTTGTTGATCTTGATTGAATATGGACATGTGCTAGATGGATGATGCACGATAACGGTGAAAGGAAAATGAGAATTCGTAATTGAAGTGGGCGAAAATGTTTGGAGGCAAGCGGCAGTTTGCCGTTCGTTGTGGAGTTAAATTGGGATGTTGGGTTCCTTTGTTCAACAATAAATGTCTTCTGGCTGATGATGAAATGTTTTGTTAATCTTGTTGAGAGACGTCTAGTTGTAATCTTGGCCCACTTGATGTGAGTGTATGCCATGTTCAGTAGGTCAAATGTGAGACTATACCAACCTATGCCGAAAATATGAAAAGAAACTTATTGTGCCTTTAAAAATTGTGCAACGTAATTTCGGGTCTAGTGGTCATTAGCGCGGCTATTCAGCATGAGGTCGTGGGTTTGACTACCAGGTCGGGCAAAGAGTTATTGGGTTTTTCATCAGAATTTTTCATAAGTAGTCACGGAGTCTGGTCGTGCACGGTTAATGGCAATAGGTTCACCTGCTCTTACATAACTTACGAAGTGTGGGTAAACTATTAGGTACACATCTGCATACCTTCGGAAATTACAGGCGTGATGAACTGTTGAAAGAAAGACCCCAGGGACTCCAGGGTCTCAGAAAGTGCCTACCTATATTTTACATAATTATAATCAACAAATGCTTCCTCTCTCCTAACACACTTGTGTTTGCTGTGCCCGACAGGGTCCATGTGATCTAATTTTAATTTTTACTACCTAAGTTTTTACATGTGGAATGCAATAAAGTATTGAGTATTGTATTGAGTGATGTTATTAAGTAAAACAAAATCTCTCACTTAAGTCGTTCATTGATTCATAATGTCCGTTGAGCTTTACTATCAGGTAACAACATCGTTCATTGTCCGCACTGACATTATACAGGAGAACGCTTGCTTTGTTCAGCATGCTCCATATTATCACGGCGAACTAGAATGGTGAGTTGTTCTTCAGAATGTACATAGACATTCAGAATCAGCACTGCATTCAACGTGGCTATTATACCAGGTCAGTGTTCTGGGAATGTTCACTGATGACAGCGATGATGCTGAATAGGATTGAGCGGCATAGCAAACACTACGACTGCAACATGGCATACAAATTACGACAGTGTCATATGATCATCATTCTCCTGTCCTTATCCCAATCCAATATGACTGTTAAATTATATAAACACAAACAAAGTAATAAAAAAAAAATCAGCTGGTTAGTAATCATTTTTGATGACCTCGTTATCGATACATGTTGGAAGTGGAGGAGGGCATCAAAAATGATTACTAACCAGCTGATTTTTTTTTTATTACTTTGTTTGTGTTTATATAATTTAACAATCATATTGTTCTACAAATTGTGTGGTACGTTATCCCGGTCCTACGCTCAGAAATATATTTTTATCCTTGCTACCTCTGCTAGCTCGAGAGTTTTTGTTGAAGAAATGTTGGTCGTCTCATCAAAATGAAGCTACTCACGAAAACCTAGCTTGATAGTAATCAAATAAAAATTTGTACCGTGGCACCCGGACTATTATGACCATAAAGAAAAACCTGAACCTGAAATACTAACGCGTTCAAAATGTCGGTAAGCAACGCCTTCCCAAGTTTTTGAAAATGATTAAAAAATAATGGAGTTTTCGAGATTCATGTATTGTACCTATTCATGAGTGTTTTATTTTATAAGTAGACTTTTGAACGAAAACCTAATTCCGACTGTACCTATAGTGTACCTATATCTGTATTTTATTAACTGAGAGCACTGAATTCTGAAATATAATCAACGTGGGTTGCTGTACTTTAAAAACTCACTCGTGAACTCACTTCAAAAAGTCAAAAACTCAATTAGACCTTTTAATAATTACGGGATAGTTGCGAACTGAGAGTAGCGGTGGCCCAGTGGTGGCGGCCCAGTGGTGGCGGCCCAGACTTACGAACAGTAGATCGTGGGTTCGAACCCAGGCAGGCACATTACTTTGTGTAATTTATTTCATCACCGCTGCTCTCAAAACGGTGAAGGAAAACATCGTGAGGAAACCGGCATGTCTTAGAACCAAATAATTCGAAGACATGTGACATCTACCAATCCACTCATTCCCTCTCAAAGAGAGGAGGCCTGTGTCCACTGCTGGGAAGCAGTGGGAACATTTAATAGGCTGTTGATGATGATGAGTTGCGAACTAAGATAAGAATGTGTTATGAATTGATTGGTAAAACAAATAAAGTACCTAGTTATTTTTTTTAAACTGTACGACTTGCGCCCTGGGTTCGATATTTGAGGTTTTACCAGAATAATCCGGCAATCGGTTGATGAACTAGCAGGCCAGGAGTTTTACCATACAACTCATTAAATATACCTAGTCAGTTTATGACCACGATAAACAGATCTTTGATCGAAGCGGACTTACAGATAGAAGTCGTTTACTCACGCTGGCTCAAAAGTCAGCATGCAAAGTAGCATGGTGTCCATAGCTACATATAACATAAGAGCCACATGTCATCTCTACATGTCATCCACGAAGAGTTAGGGAGTTGTTTACAGTACACCCACCCACATGTCACCAGTTATGTGTAAGTCTCATTATCGAGCCATGTCATCATCATCATCATCGGCCTAGCCTTTTCCTAACTCAGTTGGGGTTGGTTTTCAGATTAACCGTATGCAGCAGCTGAGTTCTACCTGATAGTTTTGGGTTATCATTCCATGTATTAACACACTAATATGTAAATGTTTCCAGTATTAAAAACCAAACCCTATCCAATTATTTAAATCTCTCTCTTTGTAGTCGCGTTCTTCATTACTGAAGGTCGTGTCCCTGATGAAAGTCCTTCATAGTTCGTACAATATGTCTCCATTTCTCTCTATTTAAATCTACAAATATCCAATAATAACTACAATAATAATCTAATAAAATAAGATATTCTGAAAAAAAAAGCAAAAAACAACACGACGTGAGTATTTTGTGTGATACATGCAATGGTTATCAAATTATACCGTCGGCTCCATCTAATTCAGAGAGTTCGGGCTACACCCCCCTCGCTTCGCCCCCTACACCCCGTACACCCCCCTTCAGCTCTAAGCTCATTTCCTGTGTGCCAGCTGGTTGTATTAATTTTAAATTAAGTACAGATAGAGCCGGTCGTCGTGTCGATCCAGTGATGTAAACAAAAATCTATGTACGTGTACCTACTCACATAGATACCTACCTTCATAACAGGTGTGAGTGCGGGAGTCACGGGTACCTACTGCGTAACGAATGGAAAGTGGGGTTTTTCAATATGTTTTTCAACAAATGATTGTTTACAGAAAATATTGTTACAAAAATTATGTAGGTACAAATTTTCAACTTTATCGCGAGTTTATTGAAAAAATATGACAGTTCCGGGTAGCTGAATGTGCTGGCGTCTGTACTGGCTTGTATGTCATTCGGGAACTAACCCCGGAATCGTACTGAAGAGCTAAACGTATCCTGTGTGTCAATCCAGGTTATAAACTATCAGCCTTCAATAGTTTAGTGCGTGAAAAAGTAACAAACATTTATCCATCCTCATAAACTTTTGCAATAGTAATATTTACGTAATACAGTCTGAAAAAATAATATGATCAAACTATCACACTAAGTCAAGTGCTTACCTACTTTATAATTTTATTAGAATACTACTGTAAAAAGACGATAGCTATCATTAAAATTAAAACCTATAATAATTTGTAAATAACATGTCATATCCAACCTGAAGACCCAGGTGTTCTGTAGTTCAGGACCCTCCTTCCGCAGACATCGTTCTCCACTCAAGATTGCTCTTTTATTAATAGTCGTGTATGTCTGATTGTTCTGTCACACAACAAGCAATCTCCAGACAGATACCAACTCGAGATGAAAAGTAAATTGTCAACTACCAGACTGTGAACACGAAATCCCACAAAATTCAATTTTATTCGACGTTTCGTTTACCTCTCTGATATATTATTTGTGTCTCGTGACTATTGTATCTATCAAACAATGAATTGCAATAACAGAGAGGGCTTAGATTTAACTTTGCCGATCTGCGGTTGTCGATTGTCTTTTAGTACAGCCAGCATTTTAGGTTAAAATAAATATTTCGTTACGCGACGCGACTAGAGGCGATCGAGTGAGATTAACAGGAGAAACCCACATGGAGAGAAGAGTGGAATGCCATGGAGAAAGCTTTGTCCAGCAGTGGGACAATATAGGATAAGGAAAATTTAAATCTTATGTCAGTAAATAGTGACAGGCAAAGTGCAGATATGCATCAAAGCTGAAATATTTTTAATCGAAATAATCAATGTTTTGCGTTGCATAGGTACTAATACGTACGATACAGACTCTTAGCACATTTCAATCAATTAGTGTCGATCCCAAGTCGATCCAATCCAATTCGTATCAAACCAGGATGCAATTCATTAGCAATAACTCATGATCGTAAGTACTTCATACAAATTCATACACATTCTATCGATTTGAGTATAGATTTAGATTATTAATTTGACAGATATATTTCGTAGTCAGAGTTGGTTAACATTGTGGGCTAGGAATCTAGTTCGACCTTACAAATGGATTAGGAACCTTGCTACCTTACAATATGAAACACAACAAAGGCAGGCCGCGGGCACAATTATCAAAAAACATGTAGGTTCCTATTTTCAAAAAATAGAAAAACGAGATTTTCGTGAAATTAGTATTGCACCTTTGAGATATAAAGGCCTGTCTCTTTATTATGATTGTGATAATTTTTCTTTTTCCATTATTGTAAATATTCCAAATGACATGTTTGTAGCAGCACAAACTAAATAAAATTAATACAGTAATTTAATATCACTTTTAAAAGTTGCTACGAGTAAATAAACAAACAAACAAAACAAAAAACAAACAAATCAAAAACAAACAAATGGACAACAAACAAACAAACAAACTCAACAAACAAACAAATAACAAATTGGATTGTATGATCTGTTTAATAAATGATTATTATTATTTAAATATTCCAGACTGTGCCACCTCGTAGACTATTTACCGATTTCTGCTCTCTTTTTACCGGATCTAGTTTTACGTTTAAATCAGCCAACCATCTTCCCTGGGCAACGCAAATCTAGAGCAAACCTTGATTTGCACTCTATAACTAGTTGCCGGCCAGAGCCCGCTCCTGAGTTCCGTCACAACAATCCGTTTTCCTTTTGACATACTTCTTGGTAACTCTATTACGCCATGGCAATCGACCTGATTTCCTTTTCTCGAGGTTGTCGGTGGAAAATTATAGGTACAGTTTTTTGTTTTCCCATCGGACGACTGGACAATTTGTAGAAACAAAATAATTTTGTAATATTGATTTAAAGACGAAATACACGATGCACAAAATTGAAAATGATTCTAAGGTTATAAAGGGCTCTTACTGAAATAAAACTGCTACTATGTTATGTTCGTATAGAAATTTTACTTTTCTTTGAAATTGTTGTTGTTTTCTTTTTATAACTGAAGATATTTTTTCTGACTTTCTCTTAAGGATAATGGACGACGACAATGACGACGTATCATTTTCTTTTAGACTAAAATTAAAACTGTTGGTATCAACCCTACTAAATAACGTTTTGATTTAATTGTTGCAAGCATGAGAATTCTGACGATTCCATTCGCAGGCCGCCAATGTATCCGCTGCGTTTCATTTCCGGTCATTGCATCGCTTTTATTTGGATGCGTGAACAAGCAAATTAAAAAAGGTAATTTAACATTTGTTTTTCAACAAAAAAAAATAATGTTAAGTTTACGTCGGAACTGTGTGAAATCTAGTTAGATTACATTACAATAGAGGGAAAACACAATATACCTCATAGTTACTTTGTATTTTTTAAACACATGTGATTTTATCGTAGCGGAGTATTTATTTACTACAAACTATACTGCGTATTGTATGCTTCTATACATAGTGTTTGTAATTTTTAGAATCATCGCCATAATTATCTAACAAGGTTTTGTTTTCAATCTAAACTCTTTTTTGGTAAATCATTTTGGTCTTCGACTTCTCGAATCGATGGTTTACAGATTCGTGTAGTGACTTGGATGGTAGCTATCCACTGCTCTGTCACTTGGATGGTAGCTATCCACTGCTCTGTCACTTACTTCATTCGAGTCTTGTAGCATGTAATTAGCTGTACACTTCGAGCAAAAGAGAAACCTTTATTCATAAACACAACATAACATTATACAGACGTGTTACAATTAAATACAATATAGGGAGTCCGCTATGTCTTGCGTCGAAGAGCATAAATTAAATCGATGCTTATATCTTAGAAGTGTGGCAAATCGTTTGAGTTATGTTACGTGTATGTTTGTTGGTTTCTCAATATTATCTATGTAAAGGTAAACTCTATTCCTACACGTGTGTCAATTTCCCGCGACCTACTGAAAACATCGTCCCAAAATAGACCCCAAAAACCTGCATTCCAATAACAAAAATCATAAAAATAAAAGTAGTTAATCCACAATTTCAGTTTTACGCAGCCTAGCGAGGGCTGGCGGCGTCGCAACCGGAAGTGCGCGGAGCGGCAACGCCGCACCGGCATCGATCATGGCTGTTCACACACACAGGCTCACTGACACACACACAGGCTCACTGACACAGACACCGGACACACACACATAACTCGCGTTCTCTCAGAGCCTTGAGGTGTTTGCTCGTTGTTTAAATTATTATTTTTTACCCTCCTTTGATATATGGGGTGAAACAGATACGCGATAAGATTTGAGCAAATATTAAGATGTATGTGATTCATGTATATGTTTAGTTAATGATGTCGAGTTTTTGAATGAAGTTGTTTTAAAGATTTGTTTGGAAAGACTTCATTATATAAGCTGAAAGTAAGACCTCGACAAGTTTTGCTTTTTCGATGGTGCCTGAATAAAGTATAGTTTTCTTAAAGTCCGATGAAACATATTTGTCCCATGAAAATATCCGATTGCTTTTACGTATACCGTCAGCTTGATATAAATTTAATTTTGGTTTCAATTGGTTCAGCAAAGATTTATTAAATGCGCTACATGATCAAACGCAAAAGTCATTTATTCAAATTAGGCTGATAATTAGCACCTTTTCAAAGTCAAAGTTTACAAACGACAGTCCCCTACCTACAACGCCCGCCTTTCAATACTTCCTGTTGTCTTAGTTGGGCAGAAAAAGTGGCGGAACTAACTCCCCAGCAACACATCGGTCTGATAGGTAAGACCAGATTTAATACATTTGTGTCAGATAACATAAAAAGAATCTAAGTATTACATTAAGTCGTCGTGACATGTCAAGCAATTTACTAATTATTTTACCGATTTTACTTTTAAGTGATGTTTTACATAATAGCAGCAACTTGAAGTCACAAATGATGATCGAGAGAAATCTAACAAAAAAAAAACCTTATTACTTACCAGTAACAAAAACAAAACCTGGTCAACAAGACGCCCATTCACCACAAGCAGCACCCGTTTATAAGCACAACGCGAACATCAGCTATTGCCCGAGTATTTGCCGGCAGCAAATACTCGGGCAATGGCTGATGTTCGCGTTGCCGTTGCTAGTTAATCACATATTGAAATACCACTCATAACTCATGTCTTCTTCTATCCTACTCCATTACTCGTCATCAGCAGTCTCCTTTCGTGCCATATCATCCTTCATCACACGGTCTGTTCATCAACTCTTTGGTTTTCCTCTACTCTTAACTTTCACACACACACAAAATCAAAATCAAAATCAAAATTCATTTATTCAAACTAGGCTGATAATCAGCACTTATCGAAGGTCAAAATTTACCCCTGCTTGCCCTTGTGTCGGAGCCGCGTTATCCTTTCGACAAGCCACAGCCCCGACGGGAGTGAATTCCGCCTCAACTGCAATCTCAATTTTATTCCACTTTTATAAATATGTACTACAATTCTATTATTTTATTAGTGTAAAAACTTAATGATGTCTATAGTGCGATAGTCGTGAAATATCACACTATCGTTTTTTTTTTTTTTTTTTGAACATAAAACTTAAAACTTATGACGACATGGTAGGCGTAGTGGCTCAATTAATGGACTGCCGAGTTTCGTGTCGTGGGTTCGATCCCCGCACGGAACAAATATTTGTAAGACCTATAGATAGTTGTTTCGGGTCTGGGTATTTGTGTATGTGAGTTTAAATGTTTGTGAACGCACCCACGATACAGGAGAAATTCCTAGTGTGGGACAACGTTTTAAAAAAAAAAAGCTATGTTAGTAACACATGTAGGTTTGACAGAGAATTTATAATCGGACAATCAAATTTCAATAATTATGCATTCATTATTATTTGACTGCCTCGTAAGTCTAGTGCTGAACACGAAGCCAAAGGTTTCGATTTCTGGCTATTACTGATCCACGGGCCGACTTTGACAATAACACTGACCATAAGCTTTAAAGTCAAATCATTAATATCAACTAGCGACCCGCCCCGGCTTCGCACGGGTGCAAATGGCTGTTATTATACATATAAACCTTCCTCTTGAATCACTCTATCTATTTAAAAAAATCCGCATCAAAATCCGTTGCGTAGTTTTAAAGATTTAAGCATACAAAGGGACATAGGGACAGAGAAAGTGACTTTATTTTATACTATGTAGTGAAGTGTATACCATTCTGATTGTACGAGTAGACCGACAAAATGCACACGTCACCACACCCATAGTTTCAAATTACCCCACTCGGGTTCACTTTCTTTCTTCCCGCGTTAAGTTATGAAGCGAATTGAGTGGGGTTCCGTATTCAAGTGGCATTAATGGATGTTGCTATATACGGAACACCATTATCTTCGCTATAGATCACCCTTTGTCCCCCTACCGCGATACTGACGCTACTTATTGACGCCTTGTACTGAGCCTCCTTTGTGTTGGTAGTAAGTTACACTACGTTGTGATTTAAATACTTGGTGGAAATAATCTAATAAATAAAGAGAGAAGTCCTGACTGACTGACTGACTCATCAACGCCCAGCCCAAACCCTTGGACCTAGAAAGCTGAAATTTGGCACAGAGGTTCCCTTTATAATGTAGAATATATAAAGAGAGAAGTCCTGACTGACTGACTGACTCATCAACGCCCAGCCCAAACCCTTGGACCTAGAAAGCTGAAATTTGGCACAGAGGTTCCCTTTATAATGTAGACAAGGAATAAGGAAGGATTTTTCGAAATTCAACCCCTAAGGGATTTAAATAGGGGATGAAAGTATGTATGGAAAATCGACATTTTCACGCGGGCGAAGCCGCTGGCAAAAGCTAGTTGATAATAATGCTTGTTTTTGTCATTTTGAAAGGACGAGTGAAAGAAAACCAACAACATGTTTTTTTAAAAGGCAGTCATCACATCAGTGTGTAAATGGGCCATCTTAATTTTTTTTTAAACGTTGCCCCACACTAGGATTTTCTCCTGTATCGTGGGTGCGTTCACAAACATATAAACTCACATACACAAATACCTAAACCCGAAACAACTATCTGCAGGCCATACAAATATTCGAACCTAGACATTATCGAACCCGCGACACGCAGCGCAGCAGTCCAATCGCTTAGCCACTGCACCAACCGTGTCGGCAATCTTTGAAGAGCATATATTATACTGATTTAACGGTAATATTCAGGTGCGTAGAGCTCGAAACCGGTGATTGTTGCAATGGCCCACGGATGGTCACCCATCCATGGGCCGAGCTAGGGAAGTGCGGAATAACTTGGTAGATTTAACCGTGGGCTGCTAATATTTGGCCACGAGACTCAAAAAGAATTTGAAACAGAATTAAATGAGCTTTTAATTTTATTGAAATATATTCATTTGGGGTCCCAGTAGCATGGCTTCTTCATTCATACTTCTATGTTACTAGTCATCGCATGAGATACCTCCTTTCTTGTCAAATCATCCTTTACAAATAATACTACATACTAAAAATAAAAATAAAGTCCAACCAATGTGCTACGGCGTAGCACTGCACCCTTTATTCTCGTAGCAATCTTGCTACGCCTCGTAGCGCATACGTAGCAAGCCTACGACACTGTTCAAGTGTTCATGTCACACATAAAGGAATATTTTGCAGTGTCTTTTCGCTTCAGTGATTTCGGAATAGGAGCTTGATTTTTCTTGGTTCTTGAGTAAGGATGCCTGTGCCCAGGAGTAGGACAGGCTAACACAAAAAAATATATAAAGAGAGACTTTCGTCATTGACCCTTTTCGGGAATATCAATCGAACACATTTTGGTATTTCCGTCATTATTTTCACAGACTGTCCTTGTAAATTTGTAGAAACGCATTCTCTCATGAATAAATGGATTAAAACAAAGATTTTATTTTATCATTTACAAATAATTTAATTTTTGCTAAACAAAAAAAAATGACAATAAACCTTCGTTTTTAAAAAAAAATCGCTTTCCTCTTTAATCTTTTAAAAATAATAAGTTGTGTACCCGAAACTCTAAGAACACCTTATAATAAAGGTAATTCATTGTAATTGTGCCCTGTTGAGTGGCTGGCAACCACGGGTGGCGGGTGGTAACCCGGCGGCGTAAATTATAACAGACCGACCACTTGGGCCTGACTGTGTTGTTTTACGGTGAACCTAACCTTATCATCGCTGCTGGATAGTGTCAGTGATGACGTGACGTACTGAAGATTATTTTTGGATGTTCTGGTAGTATTTAAAAGGCTTCTAAAAAGTGTTATAAGAGTAGAAATGTACATGTTTGAAGTATTATTGAACAAAAATCCCGATTTTTATTTGTTTTTTTCCCTAGCCTGCATTGTTCCACTCCTGGGCAAAGGCCTCCTTCCTGCACTCCTTCCAAACGCTGCGTCATCTTCCCAGCTCCAGTGGATCTTTCTGTTTGGATATTATTTTTTTTGTTTCCCATGTTTGCTGTACCAATGTTATTTTTAATCATAAATAAAGATTAACAAGAGAACATCGCCCCGTTCAAAGGATCATCCATGATTTAGAGTATTTACACCCGAAGGAACATCAATAAATTATTTTTATATGACTACCTTTGTTAAAAATGAAGTATTCGACATTCCGACAACAATGCTGTAAATAATGTTTATACGCAACAACACCTGAAAGCATTGTGGCAACATTCAAAACAACAATATGCCTAAACCCAGCCAATTATATGGACAATTATCGAGATAGGAAAAGGCAGGCAATTTATAAAAAAAATACAAAAGCGGGACAAAGGCAGCCATTGTTCGGGGCCGAAATTCGAGCTCGCGAATTAATAAAAAAAATACAATATGCGAGTGACAAACAAGCCGAAGCGACTGCCAACTTCGATAGGCAATGGGCTTTTAATAAAAACGTTTCATGCTCTTTGTGGAAAAGGATCGAATGGTTCAATTTTCTCCAAACTGTCGGCGCGGGGCGTCGGGGCCACAAAGCCTGATTATCGCCGCTCTGCGCGTCATTATCTACCGCCCACCGTGTTTATTTTTGTCAGATAAAGATTAGCCGGAGTGTTTCGCTATTGGCGGGGTGGTGTGTTGAGGTGAGAGGGGGCGTGTGTGGGCGTGGCCGGGCCCGGAGCCGCCCCCGCCGGCCCGGGAGTCCCAGAGTGAGTCGCCAGCCGGGTCGTACGCACCGTCATGTGCAGCGCGTGAATCATGCTCGATATCAAAAGCTCCGCCGACTATCTCAGTCGGTCGGGCACTTTCACCAACTTCTCTATGTTATTTGCGGGTGAATATTATCTTTTATTTATTATTTGTGTGTTGTGCAGTGACACGTGAAGTGTTGTGTGATTTGTCACGGTTTGGTCTGAAGGTCGTAAGTAACTGCACCGGAACTGGGAATGGAATATCTGGAGCTCGTCACAATATTTTACTTTCGATGTCGATCGTAAAGCTTTTGTTAATTGGTTTTCAAAACAATTAGAATTGAGTTTCCACTTTGATTTCTTCATAAAGTAATTTATTTTTGATTTTAGATCTAATTGCTATAAAATTTAATAAACACAAACTTATTCAATTTTCATCCTAAAATCTAAAACTAATGAACTACGGTCCGTTTGGGGCTGAAACACAAATAAAGATTCTTAGTGATCCAAAGTTGTTCATGCCTTAATTAGTAGATATTTCATATTAGAATTGTTAACCGTTAGGTTTGAACCAGTTTAGACCTCTATTCATAGTTATGTAGGGAAATGCAATATTGTATTAGCGCTTAAAATTAAATCAGCCTTCCACGTAAACAATCAAATAAGCAATAACACGTTTATGAAACGAATCTCACCCAGGTGTGTAGTACTTGCAACCAGCGTGCGTGTATGACCAGATGTATGGACGTGGACAAGGTAATACGAGTATGTAAGGTTTGTAGCACGCCGTGGTATTCTGTTTCTGCCTACCCGCATGGGCAAAAGGCATGAGTTTATGTATATCAACAACAGAATATCAGTAATGTTAAAGCGGAGTTTAAAGTTCTTAACTTCAAAATCTCTCTCTCAAAATATCGTTGTGTTGTACAACCATATTATTTTCATTATGTAGCTGTCTTTTCCTTCTAAATGGCACTAGCTTATAAAGTGACTCTTCTTTCTAATTCAACGTGCAACAGGATTGAAACAGCCTTTCATTGACTTCAATCAAACCAAAGCATTATAAACTTGTCTTTTATCTATAATAATATTATAAAGAGGTGAAGTTTGTGTGTTTGAATATTTGTTAAATTGTAAGGGGTAATCTCGGGATCTACTGAACCGATTTTAAAAATTCTTTCACCAATCTTCTTTTTATCCCTGTATTACCACGGGAACGGGATCTACGCGGGTGAAACCGCGGGACGTCTGCTAGTCCTGATATAATGTGACACTGTTTGGTTGTAGATCGTTCTTGTCTGCTTGCTCCCTTATATGGCCCACCTAGGTCTTACCACAGAATCCTTATTTACAAAAACATTTAAATAATTCCTTTTAGAACTTGAAAGTGTGAAGGCGGAGGATGACGTCGACTACCACGTGATTTGGTCAGCTAAAAAAGCGGCATTGGCTACATTTGGTGGCTCAATTTATTTATTTATTCATTAACACGCTAATAGTCCAGTCCCAAGTAATGGGTGTGGGTAGAAACACAAGTTATACAGTGGACAACACAGCCTTCTTATTTGGAAGATCTACCAAATTCCTTTTTCGAGAATTAAGATTTTTGCTCCGCTACTACGAAAGAACGAAGAAATAATAATAATAATAATAATATTCCACAACTATCACACAACGCCATCTAGTCCCAAGCTAAGCAGAGCTTGTGTTTTGGGTACTAGACAACTGATAAACATACTTATATATTTCTAAATACATACATATTATAGATAAATTACACCCAGACACAGAACAAATGATCGTGCTCATCACACAAACATTTGTCCTGGGTGGGAATCGAACCCACGACCTCCGGCATAGCAGTTAGGGTCACTAACCACTAGACCAACAGGCCAGTCGAAAAAATGATAGCGTGATGCTTGACAGTGGTGAATAGAAGAAAATACGTGTTGCGCCGACCCCAAGCAACGTAGGATAAGGGTAGGAGGGTGATGATGATCAGTACGCATATTTTTTTTTGTTTTTATTGGCATCGTGGCTGTGCCAACAGTGGTCACTATTTTAAGAAACAGAGCTCTTCTCTGGTCGTAGTTATGAGAGTATGTGTCCTTTAAAGCCTATCAACTAAGTTCAGCAAACATTTGACGTCAAGAGACCAACCTGCACTGAAAACTCATGATTATACGCCGGATACGGTGTTATTTACAATGTTGAGTAGAATAGTTTTCAAATTTTAAATGTAGGAAGCAATGTAGAAGCAAGCAAGCAGAAGGAAATTGCAAAATTTCCATCTAATTCCTTCTCTCATTCTCATTCTGCTTCTTTCATTTCGAAGGTACTTTGTTTCGTATACTTGAGTTTGTTTGTTTCCTGTACTTGACCACGGTGATTGTGACATCAGTGATTTACTTTAGGTTATATAATGGACGTTCTAGGGTCGGCTTTTTGGGATTTTCCACCAGGATTTTTTCATAAGCAGCCTGGGATTTGGAATTATGTCGACTGATGGCAATAAGTTAAGCCTTTCTTAAGTTGTTCCACATATTATGTATGTTAGCCTTGCAACATATCTTTTAAGCTCAAAAAATCGTGATGGCTTTATCTACTTTTACAAACACACAGTATCGAACCTTAAATACATCGAAAAAACTATGATCTACGATAAAATCCCACGTTTACTCAGATTTTGAAATAACTAGCGTTACATAGACCGTCAAAATCTGTGACCGTACGGAAATGTGATTTTATAGTAGCCAGCGAGCCCCCGGCGACATGTCGCTGCGTAGATACCTGGCAGACGCAGCGACTAAAACACTGTCACAAAAACAAAAACAACCTGTCAAATAGGCGACACTGTTGACACAATGGTTTAGCAGTTGATTGCTTCGCTGTTTGTACGGAACACATATTTGCATGGCCTTCGGACAATTGTTTCTTGTCTGGGTGCTTGTGTACTGAGTTTAAATGTTTGTAAACGTACCCACGGCACAGTAGAAATTCACAGAGCGCGGCAACGTGAAAAAAAATAGCGTCTCGTCCTTTTACGTTCACGTCATATTCATTTTACATTTCAAAATTCAATTCAAACTCTAGCTCTTTAGTTCATTCTGGAGAAAATAGGAATTTGAAGAGAAAATGTTCGTTGCTGAAAACGGAAATAGAGCCTCCCGCGGTGACAGCTGTCATTGGCCGACAAAGCATGTTTTGTAAAAGATCTAGCATTCTAGATACTCGGAGTCTACTCGCAAATATGACTAGTAGGTGAGTCTAGCTTCTAAATGTATAACGAATATACAAGTGCAGGTGAAGTTTTCTATCTGCGTCAAAATTCAAGAGATTTTCATAAATGACATAAACAATCAATTTATGTTACAGTACCTAAATACCCGGCCACTAATTAAATTATTAAAATACGCTGCTTTTTTAGCTGTTACAATATTTTAACATGTTGTAAAGGGAATAAGAAATTATCAAATAATGGTTTGGGTTTGTTTATGGTAGCGTGGATATAGAGTGAGAATCAAACGGGCCGCGAACTTAACACGGGTGGTTCACATTTAATTTTACCGATTACCTATTCGTTTTATTATTGACTAGCGGACGTCCCGCGGTTTCACCCGCGTAGATCTCGTTCCCGTGGGAATACAGGGGGTAGCCTATGACACTCAGCAATAATGTGGCTTTCTATTGGTGAAAGAATTTTTAAAATCGGTTCAGTAGATCCCGAGAAACTCTTACAATTTAACAAATACACAAACTTTACCTCTTTGTATTATTAGTATAGATATAGATTCGGGTCGAGAATCATTTGTATAGTTACTTCCTAGAATTTGACGAGGATGCAAAACAAGGTTAGGTCTAAAAAAAGATTAAACGGATCGCGAAACCAGTGAAAGATATTTTATTTAGGTTTAGGTGGTCAATCGACTGTGAGCAACTTTAAATTGTGAAGACGGCGCCGCCGCTTGATATGCGCATCCAACTCGGAAGTAGCACCCGCCGCCGGGCGCTGCCGCGGCACTGCTTGCTACGCTCGCTCGGCTTGCCTAACCTAACCCAAGAGGTCGCGGTGCCTCTGCTTAGTTACTACAAGAATTTCGATTCAAACATGATTAGTCGTAGTTCTAACCTATCATAGTTGAGTATTTCATTTTTTTTAGTCTTCTCTGTCCCACTCCTAGGCAATGGCCTCTATTATTATTATTATTAACCATTTATTTCGGACAGAATCCATATAAGTGTTAGTAACAATTTTCTTAAGATCTATGTTAGTAGGTACATAATATAAGTGTTAGTAACAATTTTCTTACGATCTATGTTAGTAGTTAAACAAGTTCATTACAACTTTCCCGTGACTATTCCCACCCAGTGAGCCTGTATGGGACAGTCGTAGCGGGATGCAACCATTTGCAAAATGCTGTTGGTGCTGCCGCGCAGTCTTTGCAATAACGACGCCGCTTTCTTACGCATTATAGCGTGGAAACCGTCAACGCGCGCGTCTGCGAACATTTGCGATGCAATACAGTAGCGCGGCAACCCCAACAGCATTCTGAAAGCATTATTATACTGAACGCGTAGGACGTTGTAGGCTCGTTGCGTATACCGAACCCACAGGCTGCTCGAGTAAAAGGATTGGCAATATGCCCTAAGTGTTATTTTCACTTCCCTTGTACATCGAGCGAACCTGCGGGCCACCATATTGCTCCTTACCGCCAACTCCCTACGCTCTCTTTCAATATCCGGGTCATCCTTTAAGTCCTCCGTGACAAGATGACCGAGATATTTAAAACTATTAAAAAAATTTAAGGCCGTTCCACCGACCATGATCGGAGGCACAGTACTAGGTCTCTGTTTGCCGGCTCTGAATATCAAGACCTCACTTTTATTAACTTCTTCCATTTCTCGCAAGGCCGCACGTCCTCCTTCCAGTGCTGACGCCTGTCTAGTTCGTCTCGCCATCTCCTCCGTGGCATACCGCGACCCCGCCTTAGAGTGTCAGAGCACCAGATTAGAGACGTACAGTAGGACGAGGAGTTTCTACAGTAACATTATTAGATTGTACATTTTCAAGGAGGTAAACAAAATATTTCTTTTACTTTATGTCTATATTTTTATCGCTCAGATTGTCAGAAATGCGAAAAATCGCAAATGCCCATAACATTGATAAGTACAGGCAAGACACGTCACTGCGTTTTTTCAAAGCCCATCTCTACGTGCATGTGTATAATCGTACTTTCACCCCTTCACCGTTTTACTATAAGTGGCTTATTTTTTCCCGTTTTCTCGAATAAATAGTCTCTTCAGCCTTTCATCACCTGGGTACTTAATGTCTACTTAGGGGTATTTTGGCACCTTATAAGGACCAAAAGCCCTTATGGGTAGTTTCCCCGGTTTGAAGGGGTTGAAAGCTTTCCACTGAAGTAGGGGATGAGCCGTGCTATCTGCTTTGAATCTTTGCAGTGGTGTTGAAAGAGGCTGATCATTATTTCTGGAAATATTAAGTCTGTTTTCCAGGTATTTTATATTGAGCAATAATTTACATAAATGAAATTAGAAGTAGACATTACATGAGTAGTTTAGATATTTAAATATTACCTACAACAACTAGACCAATGTATCAATTAATTTTTTTGTAAAGAAGGATGGCGACATCGGACCCACATTATTTATAAATTAACTAAGTGTCATTCACTTGCAAGTTTATATTTACTATAATTAAGAGTTTGTAAGAGAATCATATAAAAAATATTTAATCACTAGGTCCTGGGAATTAAAAGTTAGAAAAGATTTTTATTTACATAAAAATAAGTCATCATGCAGATACTAAACGCACCGTGCTTCATTTTATTACATTCCAAACTACTCTTTCATTACCTACATGATTTACGTTCTTACGTCTTGTTTACGCTTGTTTTTTTTTTTAAACAAATCTTGTAAAATATGAGAAGAACATACAAACGTTAATATTAAAAATGCATTTACATTTTTTAAACAAAAATGTATAATGAAAAACGTCACCGGAGGGACCGGGACGTTCGATTATTGGTGATAACGTAGAATGGAACGTTATGCTGTCAATTGGAGTTGGTTGGCTGTCAAAACATTAAGTGTCATTCCATTGTTTGTTTTCAACGGCTAACGTGGGATATCCATTATTTTCTATGCGATTTTGTGGTTTCTTGACGACTTGGCTTTACCTTTGGACTGACTATTCTACATACCGACGACAAATGCGTTGTGTGAATTGTCAATTGCGCATTGCCCGATTACGGAGACATCGTTTGTCCGACGAAAGTGCTGAGGTAGTCGCGAGAGTTCAGAGATGGGTTTATCCGCGTGATGTAAGTATTGTCATACCTATAAATGAATTGGTTCTTGAGCTCATTTCAACCACTGACATGATTATAACATTAACTTTATGTATTTGATAATTCTAAAACCATGGTCATAATTATTTTTAGATAACTGGAGACGCATTTATTTGTCCATTCCTGTTGGGAGTTGATAAATCATAACTCAAATGAAGATCCTGAACACAACACCCGACAGCAACTTGGCCATCGCAATGTGTGTGCTGGGTGTGGAAGATCTATTTTGAGAATCAGGAGCAGATTGGTCCTCAGGCCAGAGATGTCTGAAAGAGAAGTCCAAATAGGAAATGTTGTGTCTGAATGGATAAGACCCCGCCAGGTTTGTAATAATAAAAAACTATGACTAAGTAATAATGACATGCATACTCAATAGATATGTATTTTAATTATTTTTGTGATTGTTTTTTAAAACGTTTCACTTTCATTGTTTCAGTTAACCAACACTAATAGATGACCTAGAACTAATCGCTCTGGGTACATACCAAATAAAGCAAGCAAAATCATATGTCGGGGAGCACCTTAGAGCCCACGTATTGTATGCTTTAGAAGTTGGCCGAGACAACATACCTCTAGAAGGGATATTTAATAACAGCCAACCAATTATTATACGTCATGGAGTACATGCGTTGCATGTATGAGTGACGTGACCAAAAGCTTTGTTATGGCATGTGATATTATGTGATATTTAGTTCGGGTAAGTTATCATTCGGACAAATGATGATTAGAACAAAAAAAGTTATGGCATTTTAAATTATGGATAAAAAAGTTAGGTGACACAATAGAGAACCCTTCATTTGATTTAAGTAAATACATATTGCTTTATTTTTTCGGAATACATGCAACCTACCCGTAAATAATTAAATTTCTTAGCTAAAAGTGTTTCTTCAAATAGTTATTTCATACGAACATTTAAAAAAAAAAAAGTGTGGTCATTACTTTACTCATTATAGTAATTTTCAAAGTGATTTTTCTAATCGAAACACTTCATTTAAGATAAAATGCCGTTCAGTATAAATAAATCATTTGCCAAATATTGAAAAAAATGCAGGACGTAACGTTGTCACTCATACAGATATTGGGTCGCTCAAAAATTATGAAGCTACTCATTTTGTATTTTAAGTAGCTCAAATTAATGTTTGTAAATTGCCGTTCTGTTGATTTCTTGTCGCTCACAGTCAGTCGCTCACTTAGTAATTCTGTGACCTAAATTAATTATTTTTGTACGCACGGCTACACATCAAGCTATACAAAACCAGTTAATCTTGGCCTCACTTTACTAGATCTTTTCGAACAATGAACGATCAGATTATACTGGTTTTGTATAGCTTGATGTGTAGCCGTGTGTAACTTAAAATTTTCATTTACAGTCACTCGTTTAAATACTACCCATTTTTTTTAAATGTTTTATATAATGGGGGGGGGGGGGGGTGAAACCTAGCCTGATATTATTCCTTGCATTACAAAGATTATATTATATTTGTTATGTACAGTCGCCCACATAAGTGCATGGATACCTTAAGGCCTATTTTTCTGTGAAGGTAGAAATCAAATTTTCGAAAATAATTAACAGATGGCGTTTGGTTTCTGCACAACTGTGACATTAAACTCTTCAATCCCCAGTGTCAGTTGTAGGTGGCATAAGTTTTATTTCTGTTTCTACCTGACAGCAATTTAATTTGAGGTCGTGGGTTCGATTCCCACCCAGGACAAATGTACCTCTAGAAGGGATATTTAATAACAGCCAACCAATTATTATACGTGGTAGAATTAAATCTAGGCATATAGCAAGTAAGTCCTATTTTACATACATTGCAGTTGATAGAAGGCTGGAGGGGCGAAGTGCCATATTAGGATATTATTGCCACTGCCCCGTAGGGACACGGACAGTAGGCTGTTGCTCTCATATAATGAGCATATTGTGGTACATGTGTTATGACAGACACCAAAGCTATGTTGCTGCACCAGCTTCGTTCTTAGATAATCTTTTAATTAGATAAAAATAATGCAGTAAAGGTTATCTAGGCAGGAACAGTTACAAGATAGACCGAATGTACAATTACTATATCAGTCTTTATTAAAATCATCATCGTCCTGCCCTTATCCTGTTTTATCACAACCTGTATTTTATAATTACAAACGAAATAAAAGATTTTCTAAATAAATGTATTGTTTTATTTAACAAACCTACTGTTTAAAAATCCAAGTTCCTAATAGTCTATAAAATCGCATCTTTGCTTTTGTATTTGCTTTTCATGAAGGGAGTTGAAGGAGATCTATGTTAGTGATTTATGTAGGATGGCTAGATATTTATTCTTATAGTACCTACATTTCGTTTTCGACTGCTTCGTTGGTCTAGTGATCGTAAGCACGACTGCCGAACGTGGGGTCCTGGGTTCGATTGCCAAGACAGGCAAAGTGAAATTCTCAGTACCTATCATCCCGAAGTCTGAATCGGTTAGTGACTGTTGGCTCACCCCCCTTTTATCAATCAATCATTTAACTGGCAAAATGTGCGACCCGACTTTAGAACAACTAGACCTACTACACGTCCGCCAATGGGAGCCTTAAAACTACATGACCTGCTAGGCAGATATTTGCGCTTCATTCAGCTTAGTTTTTTGCCAATAATGATTATAGTTTCATCCTAATATCAGTCTAGTCTATGCTTACAGTATTCATTTAAGTACCTACCTAGGTATATTTGGCATGAGAGATGCAGAAACACGATGGTAGTTAGGTTAGGTTAGGTACCTACTGTTGGTAAATATTTCTATTCTGTTTGATCATCTTTTTACCCGACTACGGCGAAGCCCAAAAGGAGGGTTATTGAAACTACATAATAGGTACCTACCTAAGTACATAAAAAAGATATTGTATTATTAAAAATAAGGACTATTACATTCGTTATAGGTTATAATCTTTTCCTTAACATATCTTTTTTCTCCCAGCCGCTAAGACTTACTGCCCATTTGCTTTTTTGCTAGTTTTTAATAGTTCTACAACTAGTTATATGTTTCCATACTGTACGATACTCCTAACAGTGGGTCCCATTGTACATGCAATGTCGCCATCCTCCTTTTCCTTGATTTATATCAGAAACTAGCTGTGCCCCGCAAATGATTATAATTATTTTGTTAACATTTTCAAGGGTTTTTTCTTATAACATCAATTTTCTCCCAATATGTCCCGTTAAAATCGGTACAGCCGTTTCGGAGATTAGCTGTAACAAATAGACAGACAATTTTTTTACGTGTGTAGCACTACCTTTTTAAATATTTTTGTGAGCTGGCAACACCGTCCACGGCTCCTGGCAACCCAGCCCGCGACGCGCGAAACCAAAGACAGTGGAGTTCGATTTCGCGCGCGCTTTCAACGGATACGCGAAACGCTCGTTTTAATATTACCAAGTTTACTGTTTAACTCCTGTTTGTTCGTTTAGTTTTACCTTTAATTCTGTGTTTTTACCGTTTTACAATATACTTTTACCATATAACGTAGTGACTCATTGAAATAGCCCAAATATTCCTACCCCTGAGAAAACTCTCCTTACACGTGTTTATTTTTGGTCTTGAGTACCGTACTTACTTATATGCATTCTGTAAGAAGCTGTAATTTTGATATTGCAAACAGACACTTACATTTTTTTTTTTTTTGTGTAGAAGATTCTGATAGAATACATAGACAGATAGATATGGTGGTGAAGTTGCATAGTTGACACTTTAAATGATTACTTTTGAAGTGTGCTAAGATTTAAATATAGTTAGACGCATTCCAAAATAACTTAAATGATTTACTGACTAATTGCGAGTCTATACATTACTTTAGGTTGAAAGTCTCGATAGTTTTGCCCTTAAACCGTACAGAAGTCAATGACCTAACGCTAATGTAGTCAATGAGTTAACGCTGCACAATTTGAGTGCTGAAAGATGTCTACACCTCTATCGTGTGTGTGTAACGTGTCTACTTAAAGTCTAAGACCGTTTTTAGGGGCTATAAACAAAATTAATAAACATTCGGTAAGCTTAAGAAATCAAATCTAGAAAAGATAGAAAACTCAACGGCCAACTGCTTCGTGGATGGAAGCAGTTGACTTGTCTTGATTGTTCAAAATTATCCGTTATAATACTCCCATGGATTATCACATTGTTTATTACAAAATATTGTACAAATTCTCAAAGCATCTTAATAACTTCGACATGCGTCGATGATTTACGAGAAGGTTGCTTAAACGGCTATTGCGACAATCCGATACAAACTACGTAACCCTGACGGATTAGTCAAAGTGATACCGATCATGGAAAAATTGTAGATCGACAGCGGACCAGACTGGCAGATACTTCAGTATCTACAATACATACGCCTGAGTCCGATGTTAACGAGCGCGTTCACCTGAACGAACCTCTACCCAGGCTCTGTAATTAATTCAGGTTTAACCAGCCGATGCCTCCAGTGCACGTCACCTAACGTTCGGCGATCGCTTTCACAAGATATTTAGGGAACCTAAAATGTGTTATGTTTTAAATTTGGTTTGAACTTTCTATCTCGCGGCCAATATTGTGTGTTTTCCAAATTGTACGATTCTAAAAGTAAACAAATTGGACCCGTTAATCATACGTATATATCAGGTGTCAAAAATGTTTTACCACTGTAACTTTAATTAACGTGTAGGTACATTTTACATAATTCCTTACTAAAATTAAATGTATTGTTTTCAGATGCCTCCTACAAAAGTACTTGGTCTACGCACGCCACGTCACAGGGTTCACAAGGTAATACTTTTCAACTTACCTACTTATTTAAAAATAGTTTCAAATCGCCCCTCCACAATCCAGTTAGTACTAGCAAATACAGTACCCCTTTGTTAAAACTGGTATGTCAGACTTGACTGGAAGATTATTGACAGTCGTTACTGATGGTAGTCCCGTAATGACTAGTGACTGTCAAAGGTCTACAAATAACAGCCGCGATCAACCGCTTATGGGTGCTTTTCCACCAGAGATGTACTGCATGCAGCTATGCTGCGAAGATGTAATAGCTAAGCTGTGAAACTATGTTATGCTATGTTTTGATAGAGGGAAGATAGCATAGCAACACATAGTACGCATCCATAGCACGCACCCATGGCACGCATCTTTCCATATAAAAAAACATATCTTAGCTGAGTCCGTTTCCACCAGTGCTAAGCTATGTGCACCAATGAATATGATTGGTGGATAACAAACGAATCCATAGCAACGTAGCATAGTACATCTCTGGTGGAAAAGCACCCTTACTCTCTTTCCGAGGTACGGAAAAAACTCTGTATGTAATGCAAGGTCAAACGCCCACAGACTGACCATTTCAAATATGTGAGAATAATAGTAAATATGTCTTTCCTGTACTTAAAATATGTTGACATTTAAAATTGACTCTAAGAACAACTTCATTTGGACCTGCTGCCGGCGGCATGCAACACAAATCTATTAAAATTACTTTTGAAGCATGTTACTTGTAATGCTTTGCAAAATTGCTATGTTAAGTTGGCAAGAACATTTCAATTGTGAAATAAGGATTAACAGTCCGAGTGTTTCACCTCATAAATATAAATACTTTTGGAATTTAAATTTTAAAGTTTTAGTGTAATTTTGTTTTGTTGTTAAACTCTTCATACAGTTGTAAATATTTATATTAAGTCGTTCATTCGGTTTATTAGATGACCTGCCTAATTTCCAAAAAAAATTGTTTAAATTCGCAATTTATTGTCCGTCAAACCTATACCTATCAGTCAATGGGCTTTAGCTTTGATTGTTTATATCTCGGGGCACTTTAAAACATTTATTCTCACACAAAAAGTGTTTATTTTGATGCGAGCCATCGATTAATGTGCGTTTTATGAGTCCCCTATTTATTCAATATAATGAAATGTTAACGTTTAGCCGACCTGGCTGCATACAAAAATCTTCCAGCCTCTTTATTAATTAAACCTAGGTGTTTATTGAAACTATTTTACTTTTTTTATTCAATCGATGATTCTTATAATCTACACATTGAAGTAAGTATATTCTCAAAGTAGATTCGACGCCATTTTTTGACCAACTGTTTTATTTTTGGCCATCATGGTCGAAGTTCCTGGTTATTGTTCAAGACATTAACCACTATCGGAATACTTTCTTTCACATAACTTAAAGCACTCGTTAAGAAAATTCATCAAGTGGCCTATGTTAAAGTAGTGAGTGACTGTTTACTCGTGACGTATTCTTACTTCATGTGTAGAGATAGAGCGCGACCTGTATAACTCCAGCTCTCTCCCACGACCATCACCACCGCTGCCCGCACCGCACTGCACAAGATTAATTAGTAATTAATATTACTATCAGAGACGACAACTTGATCCCAGAACAATGGTAGGTTCGTGGCTACCAGACCGGCAATACGGATATCACATGCCGGAGGGCTTCCGTATTACGATGACTTGCCGGCAGATGTCATTTGCACCTTCCTGATTAGTATAGCAGTAATCATTGAATAACACGAAGTTGATTCAGTTTATCGGAATTGAAATCATCACCTCTGTCGGTAGGATCAAACCACAGGGCTATTGACAACTCATCTCCGTTAGTAATCGGATGTTAAATGACGCAGTATGACATGTCATCATCAGGTGTCAATAAATAAGGACATGTAATTGGATTTGTGTGACGACACAATACGTCCTGATGTGTATGGTGCACTTCGACTGTGTGGGACTAATTAATTGAAAATATTGGTACTGTTGGAAAGTTTGTCGTCATTATTGTGGGATATGGTCAGGTAGATCATAATGCCTTCGGCTTCGAGCACCTGGATGTCGGATATTATTGCAGAAATGACGCTAACGTTAACTAAAGTATCCTCTTAACCCAGACGGATCATCACATTTTGCTTTTTCTTTATTTATTCAGGGACATTTAGTTTGGATTTTTGATCTTCTTAGCATATCCATGACAATTTTAGGGGTTGTGTTAAGAGTTTGGCGCCATCACTGGCATCCATCAATATTGTACTTAGTGTGCAGGGATCAGGGTAAACGGGAGACAATAACATGTATCCCATTGTTAGTGGAATATAAATAGGATAGAATCATCAATAAATCTCCAGCGGTGAAGTTTTTCTTGCATCGGCCACCTTCTGTCCGGAGTCGGTTCAGAGACTTCCAAGTTAGCTTGGGTTAGTTGTGTGTTTATTCAGAACAGCACAAGGTTTGACTTTGTTACGAACCAAATAGGTGCTCATGTTTGAGACACATCCCCACAGTGTCACATTTTAACTAATAACCTGTTGGCCACAAAACGTACATACGCTTCGCGTGTACGTATCCCCGGAACCAACGAATCTAGCCAATATGACGTATCCGTGTCATTTCACGCGCAAAAATCAAAACAATGGGCCCCTAAAATGTTGCATGCGAGCGCTCAGCGGAGCGAAGCGAGCGCGTGGCGGCCGCGTGGCGCAACAATACAAACTTAATTCTTTGATTGACATTTACAATATTTCGATAACTGATGCAATATTTTGATGATTATCATTTCAGCGCTCCCGACGTATTATCGCCTGCACGGTTCGGTACGTTCATGTTGATTGACTTTTGAATGCAAAAGAAGATTGGCGAAACGGAACACTTTTAATTTCATAAGCGACATCAATGAAAGTACATTATATCCATGAAGTTTCTTGCTCATTTTTTCCATAGAGATCTAAGCTTTGGAATGGGCTTCTACGGTACTTGTCCAAGTTATTGTGCTTTGTGACTGTGACTGTAGCTTTTCTTTCTTTTTCTGACCTTCAAATGTGCCTGTATAGGTACTTCTTTATTGAAATAAACTATTTGAGTTTGAAGCAATTATGGGGACTTCCATTTATTATATTTTTAAGTAGACGGCAAAAAGTGAAAAAATTAGAATCAAATATTTTTTTTTTTTTTTTTTTTTTATTATTGATAGGTTCGCGTTTGACCACTATCTCACCTGATGGAAAGTGATGATGCGGTCGACGATGGAGCACGCTTACCTAGAAGTAACCTATTCACTCTTGACTTAAAGACCCCTAGGTTATAGCTATCCGGAAATACAGACTCTGGCAGGGAATATTTGACTAAACCTGAAAATAAAAAACACAGTTTGCAATGTTCAAACGTAGAAGTTGTGGCGGCAGCAAAGAAGTTACCAGCAGTTAGTGACTGACTAGCAGGATTTTGGTGGCATTAAATAGTAACTATTTTGAGACGTTTTCCACCAAGTACTTATTACAAGACAATAGGTGTAAGTGATAAACAATCAGTAAACAGTTTTAGTGTTAATCAGTGATTGAAAACAATCAAATCCATGTGTGAACATTGAGTAGAACATTAAGTACTTAACTGATATTAAATCTGGAGACGGCGCGCGCCGTGGTGCAGTCTAGGGTAGTTTTATTATGTTGCTGCAGCCTCTGAGTTACCACGAGAATCATTGTTTGGCGAACATCATCATACATACGCATAAAATCTTGACCATTTGCAATTGGTGTGGTTGTAATCAGGGGCGTATTTTGAAATTTGGCGCCCCGGGCCAATAAGTTTTGCCGCCCCAGACAAAGAAATTTTTTCTAAAGCATTATCTATTATCTACTACAAACGAGACCAATGAATGTAGAGCTTGGAAACGACCTGAACGTCTGAGTCGACCCCAGTGTCGTGGCGAGCGTTTTTGTCGCCGAGGGCCAACCCACCCTTATCTGGCCGCCCCTTTAATACGCCTATTTTCATCATTAGCCAAGAAAGCTAGCTAAAATTCTAAATACAATTTCTTACATATTTGGAAATGTTAAACTAAAAATGTTTAAAATTGAAATAGATTTGACTTTCAAAAATAAACCCAAATTTTTGGAAGTCAAATCTATTTCACTTTTAAACATTTTTTTTTGCCTTTGTTCACCAATATAGCGAATAGTGTCTTAGGGTTTGTCGTTCTAAAAATTAACAAAAACAACGAACGAGCTCAACATTTTTGACACATCGGATAAATTACATTTTGTTTCAACAATTCCTAAATAAAATATTTTTTAAGAACTTATGTATGATTCAGAGTCGCAGGCAAATGCAAGAGCGAGCGGAGCGAGCTCAAAAATTTTAGCCCCCTGACTCAGGAAAGTTAATGATTCTGTTTTTATTTTTTATTAGAAAATTTTATGACTCCAGATAGGTTAGATTTTTATAAGCGGTGGGCGGCAGATTAGAAGGATATAGTGCTTGTTTATTGATTTTTGGGGCGGCATGCGGAACACCAGAGTATACGTAAGGCTAGTTCGAAAAACCGCCCCAGGGCGGCGGCGAGAAAAGTACACCTCTACTTGGTTGTCCTTATTTTTACAACGTAGTCCCGGTGCCAATAGTAATTGTCAGATCTGATAACCATGACCTGACGTTGCCGCCTGGTTTTTAAAAGATATAAAATAGGTGAGAAGTAAAAGTGGAAATCGGCAGGGGCGGCCGGGCGGCTACGCCGCCCCTGGTGTTCTGGCGCATTTTTAAGAAAATATAAAAAGGTGAGAAGTAAAAGTGTAATGAATGGCGCCAAAACCAAAACAAAATGCAATCGGCAGGGGCGGCCGGGCGGCTACGCCGCCCCTGGTGTTCTGGCGCACTCTTAAGAAAATATAAAAAAGGTGAGAAGTAAAAGTGGAATGAATGGCGCCAAAACCAAAACAAAATGCAATCGGCAGGGGCTGCCGGGCGGCTACGCCGCCCCTGGTGTTCTGGCGCATTCTTAAGAAAATATAAAAAGGTGAGAAGTAAAAGTGGAATTAATGGCGCCAAAACCAAAACAAAATGCAATCGGCAGGGGCGGCCGGGCGGCTACGCCGCCCCTTCTGTTCTGGCGCCCCGGGCCATGGCCCGGATGGCCCTAGGGTAAATACGCCCCTGGTTGTAATATAAGTGCCAGCTCCTCATCACGGTCTTTTGCAGCCGTTAAATTACATTTTATCTAAACGCGATCAGTTCCCCGCATAAACGTAGTTCCGCCCATACCATGATTGTTGCACCTTGATGGTTTGATTTCGCAAGCGGGTCTCAAGTCAACCCATGTCCAGGTGTTCGCCAAACATGTATTCGTTTCTCGGGATTTATCTGAGAGTAGCATCTTTACCAGGCATTCTAAACCAAATGGTTGTTTGCTTATGTAAAGATATATTATGTTGTATGTCCTAAATATAATATTATGTCGGACGGAAGGAATTCTTCTTGCTTTCTTTATCGTGTGACATTAAACACACGATATAAAAAGATAGAAGACCCTGAACGTGGTGTCAGTTTGTTATGGCACCCAATGGGCTTCTGACTTGACTTTACATACCGTCGATAAATATCTCTGTGGCATGATGGTTTCCTTACAATGTTTTACATCACCGCAGCAAGTGGTACACATCTATACAATACTCACATAACTCCGAAATATCAGAGAAATCAGAGATGATAGGAATTAATTAAATAAGTAGTATCAGTCTGTATTAGTATTGATTCTTGCTGAATACACACCGCCACACGCGACTGTAACACCACTTACATTGCGGTTAAACTATTTGGTCACACCCTATGGAATACTTTTATGTCGCAGGTATTTTATTGATAACTTTTTGAGTAGCGTTAACTTAAGTTAATCGTTTGAGTTAAGTACTGATTCCTAGGTATTTGATTTTTTGCTTCCAACTTTTTTTTCATTGAAACTTATGTCATACCCACGTTTTCGTTTGCGTAGATTTTTGTTATTTAAATGTGAGAGAGATAAAGTGCCAGGTATGTGCTACTCCAGACGATAACCTATATCTGTGCCAAATTTCATACAGATTCGTTCGGTCGTATTGACATAGTTCGATGTTTCAATTACAATTTTTGGGTGAGGACATGAGGATCACTCCTCATGACCTCACCCAAAAATTGTAATTGCAACTCGAAATTTAAAAAAAAAACCCGTGTTTTTAGGTAGGTCAGGCACGCTTCTGGCGAAGTAAACCGTACTAAACGTATACAACATGTTTTGTTTATACGAGTATCCATAAGTTCTCTTGGGTTAAATTCTAGTGAAAATAATACAAAAAAAAATATATTATGTCATTTGTGGTTCAAAAATGCATTGATTCGAAGATTATATATCGAGATTATTAGTTGATTCTTTGATATGCTCTTACTCATACCCTAAAGTTATTGGATGTAAAAAAACTCAATCAGCCTCTTACGGTCATCTACTGATCAATAGCTAAAATCTGTTAAGGTTTTCTAACAACGCAACGTTGGGGTCAGCTCAAACTGGATGAAGCCAAATGACAGAAAACTTGACATGGCGCGACTTTCGCCAAGAAATGAGAGTCTAGTATAGTGTGGCCGTCAGACTACCAAATAATAGATCTCGTGTTCGAACCCAAGACGCCCACCTCTGATAATAATGATTCATGAGCGTGTTTATAATTGTTACTAGCTCGATTGAAGGAAAATATCGTGAGGAGACCAGTATGCCTGAGAGGTATTTCTCGACGGTAAAGTCAGAGGCCCACGGCCGGCAATGGCCGGCATAAAAATTCAGACACCAAGCTATACACCAACCACACGATAACGAGTAACATGGCGAGACTGCATCATGCGTGGTGAAACATGGCGAGACTGCATCATGCGTGGTGAAACATGGCGAGACTGCATCATGCGTGGTGAAACATGGCGAGACTGCATCATGCGTGGTGAAACATGGCGATACTGCATCATGCGTGGTGAAACATGGCGAGACTGCGTCATACGTGGTGAGAGATCAGAATATTTAATCAACTTTAAACAATTTTTATAAAATAATTAAAGTGGCATTTTAACTTGACATTTTAAACATGAACAGTTTTTAGTATTTAAAATCCTTAATCAAGCAATGGTTAACAATTTTTATTATAAAACGACCACGTACAATCATATTTGTTCGTTAATAAGCAGATTAGACAACATTTATTATTTTTTATTTAGGTATTTATAATATGATCTCTACACCTATTTACTGGGTGCTACGATACCCCTTAGCAAGACTGCTAGTCAAACACACGTTTCGGTAGTGTTAAGTTATTATTATCAATATCGATTAGTTGGAGGCGTCGGGTGTTGTCGGTTCGCGTCGGGTCGCGGTCGTGTCGGGCGTCGCGGCGTCGATTTCAATGGCCACAAACGATTTAGCCGCACCCAAGGGCCCGATTACGTTTACCTACTCGACACCGTGGAGGGGGCGATTTTATTACAATTTACTTTTTTTATTTTAATCAGTTTTCTTTTGTTTTGTCAGATTTGAAAAATGATAGAATCATGGTTCTTATTTTAAAGAAAATATCTGATGAAAAAGTCTGGTATTCATCATATCAAAGATCCGTTTTGAGGTAAACAGTGTTGTCAGTTTGCAAACATTGACGTCTCATCATTTTAATTCGTATCTGACCGTGGAATCTGTTTGGCCCCTATCAGAATACCAGCGCTGTGACAATTTTTTTCATTGTTACAGGACCATGTCGAGATATAGGCACCTTTTGGCCTCGTACAGGATATTTATTTTTAATATATGTTTTATTTTTATGCTTACCGTATGTTTAGGTACTTTTAATATTTTTTGGTTTATTGTTATTTTTACCATTTAATAATTATTGTCCTTTGTTTATGAATTACTACCTACTTATTCTCATCTTTTTATTTTCTCTCTTCGAAATAATCCATGGAATACAAATGACAATTCAAACGCCTTTTACAAATTTGACTTTTAATAGCAAATTGATATTTCGTAGATAGGGTTTGAAGGTTACTTTTTAAAACAATGACATAATATTAACACTCATAAGTAACTGTTTTTCAGTAGCTCAGTGTGCTGTGCTTGTGAGAACCTCAAGCGGCGTTAATACAATAGGTAACCTTTTACTTTACCTAGGTTAATATATTTTCGAGCTGTTTGGTGTTGTAACACTTATACCACGGAACCCGAATGCTTATTGTCTGACACTTCCCGTGACCAACAGCACCTAGACTTGATTGAGCACATTATCAGTTATCAGCGATAATGCCGTTGTTTATTTCTTTGTTAGATTAGAATTATACAGGGTGATCGGATAAATGTGGGGATTAAGTACTCATTAAAGTGAGCAACGTTTTCTATGGGAAACTTGATATGATTACAAGACTTACTACTTTACATTGATTACTTTTTATATGATTTAAATATGAGCTGTTGCTTGTGTGAATCAAGCTCAAACAACCGCATAATGAACACAGGTATTTATAACTACATAATTATTAAGGACCGACCGAAGGTTCGGTTTCGGTTTCGGTTTCGGCTAGGTTCGGCCAAAAAATCTGGTTTCGGCCATAGTTTCGGTTTCGGCCAATAATTGGCCGAACCTTTCGGCCCCGCCGAAACAAGATATACGTGAATTGTCGCGCATCATTCAGCTAACTTCGAGTGCCAGTTGAGTTCGCTAGCCGGCGCGAACGTGATGATTTAAGGTGTGATTTTTCTCGCGCAAAAATTGGGTATTTGTTTTTACTTATAATTAATGATGATGTATTTTTATGGCATTCATTAGGGTCTTGTGCTACAGTGTAAAATAAATAGGTTGTAAGTAGGTGTGTATCGAAAAGAATTCAATACATAATTATTTTACTTGGTTCTGTTGAGTTATTCCCTAGAACTTATAAAATATGAATTTATGTAGAAATTAATTTAACACTTAAAAGATGTGTGAAGATACCTGTGATGTTTGATTCAAACATTACTATATTTGTTTGTAATTGTTGATGGATTAAATTTTGTACTTACCCGTATCGAACCGCCCCGTAGTTCCGATACACAACTATCTCCGGCGATTTAGGCACTTTGCACATGGAGCAACTTAAGTTGAGGCAACTTAAGCAACTTTAAAAGTTTCCTGTAACTAGTTGATAGTTGCTACAACGTTTACGGTTGCAGCAATTTTATGGCAATCTGTGAGCAACTTTCATAACCGAGTTGCTCAATCTACGCAGCGAACAGCGTTCAGTGCGACGATGAATATCGAAGAAGCAGCAATTGCTATAATTTTATTACATCGTCGCCGTCTACGTTAACTTTAAAAATCGGTATAATATTTAACAGTTGCTAGTTGCGGCAATTAGCAACTAACTCAGTAATCGATTGCAGCAACTGAAAACTGCTGACGATTGGCGGAACTCGAAACACGAGTTGCTATGTGTGCGCAATCCAATTAAATTATAATAATTATGTAAACAGCTAGTTGCCAGTTGCAGTTGCTGCAATAGTTGCTCCATGTGCAAAGCGCCTAAAACCTTAACTAATTAATATAATTTAAAAAGTTCGTAATGAAAATTATTTCTTAAAATACCATCTTTGAAAATAATATGATGTACTTTTTTTGGTAAATAATTAGAAAAAAAGTTATATCGACCAATAAGATTTTTTTTACTGTAAAGTTTCATATATTTTCTATTAGCGTGAATGGCCTTCAGTACTATTAGTCATGTCACGTTTTTCCCTTTAGTATGCGAGGATCTTAGATTTGTTTTTTTTTTAAATTACTAACAAATATAGTAATGTTAAAAATGTAGTGCTTATTTTTTTTAAAGTTTGACAAATATGTAGATAGCATTTTTTTTTAAATTCACATTATTAATTTTACAAATAAAGAGCTATTTTTGTTACCTACTTTAATTGTTGCATTTTTTTCCACGTGTTAACTGTGTATATATGCGTAAAAATACAATAGATTTTACATTCCATAAATATTTATTAAGTTTCGGTTTCGGTTTCGGTTTCGGCCGAAACTGGGACCAAGGCCGAAGGTTCGGTTACGGTTTCGGTTTCGGCTGAAAATCGTGTTTCGGTCGGACACTAATAATTATGTGATAATATTTGTAACTAGTAGACGTAGATCACAAGATTGTTGGAATTTGTGCATATAAGGTTGTTCTTTTATGATGTCAATAAACTTTATTACTTACTTACATTTTACGAGTTATGTTATCCAAATATTTGGCAGCTGATGTTTTTTTCGAGTTTATTTGGTTGGTGTAATAATAAAAGTAGTTAATTTTCAAAAGTAGCCCACGTTAACAAATGACTAAGGTCCGTATTACAGAACGAAACTCAAGCACTGATCTCTGTCTAAAACTAGTTTTATGTCGAGTTTTGATTTTAGAACGTTCCTCAAGCATAGATTCATTGATTGTAGTTCAGCCGAGTATAGCTTTATTCTAGATCATTACTCAGTTGTAGATTATGGTTTAAGTAGAGATTGATCTATGTTCACGCAAGTGTGGTCGACACCCCGCTTGAGCAGAGATTTCCTTGTCAGTGTCAAATTGTCGAATTGAAGTTTATATTTTAATTATATTTTAAGCTGAATGTAGTTTGATTGCTGTTCTGGAATAAGACTGATCCTCAAGTACAGATTCTATGTTTAAACTATGATTGGGCGATTTAAGATCAAACTGGACTTGAGTTTCGTTCTGTAATACGGACCTAAGTATATAACTGTTCTCATTTATAAACATAACATAAAATAGCGCCTGTGATTCCTGAAATCAAAACTGTAAACGGGGATGAGCCCAGTTCCATCAACCGGGCATAAATTCGTTCGCTGCTACTGAAAAATTATTGATGGGAAAATACTACAACTCTTTGTCCGACCCGGGAATCGAACCTAGAAACTCGTGCTCAGCAGTCACGCTTGTGCCTACTCCACTATCGTTTATTTTTATTTAATGTAGCAACAATGCTTATCATAACTCCGAGTCTAGCTCTACAGCCATTAGGGCTGACAAATTGTTGATTATATTTCAATCTTGATATTTTTTTAAAATATAACTCAAATTGCCAAATTTTTCTCATGCCATGGTGATCTAAATATTATAACAAAAAAACATTTTTTTAGCTTTGTTATTCATATCAAACATATTATAACAAAGTTGGCAAATATTTTACAACATTAAGCTGCGTAGTCGCAGTGCCCTAACAGCTTTAAGTTATTAACACATTGGCGATTATTTAACAATTAGCGTCCCCTCTGCGCTCGCCCCTAAAACTAAACTTTAACCTACCGGTAACTAAATGTTAACTATTAACGCCCCGGACTTAATCACTAACGCTTTCGATTTGTTTCGCTTACTACATTCAACTTTCATCAGGGATTTAGTTATGCACCTACTAATTTTGTTGTACTTACACCGATTTCATTAATGTATTTGCATTAAAAAAACATTAACTGTGCAACGAATCCATTTTAATCATCTTTGTGCATGATTCCAAGTCTTTGTCTATATCACTACTAACTACCTGTTAAGAATGTTAGGCGTTAAGTAACTCTTTAAAGGTCAGAAGTGGAAAGGTCAAAACTCCACAGCTTTTTCTATCGGTTATTTGTGCCCAACAAATATATCGGAAACCTTCCGTGCCACCTTCCGTACAATCTGTTTGATCCATCGTCATTCAAAACCATCACCGGAGCTGAATCTTCGGTGTGTCGTGCGCTTAAGGTTGATGCGACAAGGTAGCCCGCGAAATTCAAATTTTCTTACCTCCAAGTTCATGTAACTATCAAGAATGACCTAATTACTCATTCTTGACAGTTACATGAACTTGGAGGGCTGTAATGATGATTTTGATGATTATAATTCTGTAACTGCATACGTCTTACAGCCGCGAATCATATTTTCACTAACATACAACCTAACACTGGCCTGCAAATCGCTAAAAACGTAAGAAAATTTGAATTTCGCGGGCTACCCTGGAACATCAACCTTAAGGTTGATGCGACAAGGTAGCCCGCGAAATTCGAATTATCTTCTTTTTGCAATTTGCCGGTCAATGTCAAGTCCTATGTTAAATAAAACAGGATTCGCGGTAGTAACAAATGTCTATTTACCGAGTCATAATGATTACAATCACCAATACAGCCGTCTCAGTTCATATAATGCTCAAGAATGCCTTTTTCCTCAAATAGTCAGTCAAGAGATTTTTATATGAATTTCGCGGGCTACCTAGTCGCATTCACCTTAAGACGCTGAAACGCTGCTGACTGCTTACCCAGGTATTACGTATAATGAAGTTTGTCTGGTGTTCTGTGAGAAAAAGTATAGCGTCATAGAGATATATTGTTGTCAGCTGGATAATATTTTAATTTGGTTAAATTCTGTTATCATATGTCATACATCTGCAACTTGTTCAACTCAATTTTACAAACAGGTGTTTTCCCAAGTGATTTTTGCCACTCGAATGTTATTCTCCTCCATAAAAAAGGTGACAAGACTGACATCGGTAATTACCGCCCCATCAGCCTCATCTCTCACATTTACAAAATATTTATAAAGATAATTGAGAATCGCATTTCTGGTCAACTAGATCAGCATCAACCTCCCGAACAAGCCGGATTCCGCCGTGGCCTCTCCACTACCGACCATCTACAGTCACTTAACCAAGTTATCGAAAAACATCTCGAATTCAACCTACCCTTATACCTCGCATTTGTCGATTATTCTAAAGCATTTGACAGTTTATCGCACAACGCCATATTTGAATCACTTAAAAACCAGAACATTGAACCCCTATATATTAAATTATTGCAAAAAATTTATGAAAGTAGCACAGCAGCCATAAAAATAAACACTACAGGACCATCATTCCCTATCCAAAAAGGGGTTAAGCAGGGCGACCCTCTTTCTCCAAAACTCTTCACAGCCACGCTTGAAGAAGTCTTTAGAAAACTAAATAGCAAGTGGAGCGACAAGGGCATCAGCGTGGGTGATAGAAGATTAACCAATCTCCGCTTCGCCGACGATATTGTCCTTTTCGCCTCCACGGCAGCCGAGTTAAGCCTAATGCTCGAACAACTGAGCAGTGCCAGCCTCGAGGTCGGACTCGCGATGAATATGGCAAAAACCAAGGTGATGACCAACAGCACCAAGCGCAATATAGGAATCGGGGGTACGAGGATTGAGTATGTCCATGAGTACATTTACCTCGGCCAAATAGTCTCCTTCCAGGCAAGACAAGAGAAAGAAGTTGCCCGACGCATCGAGAACGCCTGGAAGAGCTATTGGTCGATGAAGCAAATAATGAAAGGAGCTCTCCCTCTGTCCCTTAAGAGGAAACTCATGGACATGTGCATTCTTCCTACCCTCACCTATGGAGCGCAGACATGGTCATTAACAAAGCGTCAAAAGTCCGCACTCGGGGTCTGTCAGCGAGCAATGGAGCGTAGTATCCTCGGAGTCAAGCTTACAGACCAAATAAGGAACTCGATACTGCGTTCCAAAACTCAAATTGCCGACGTAGGCCACACGGCTGCCAAGCTTAAATGGAACTGGGCTGGCCACATCTGCCGCATGCCGGAGGAGCTGTGGGCTAAGCTAACCACACAATGGGTCCCAAACAGCAGCAAACGACAACGCGGCAGGCCCAGAAGAAGATGGCGGGACGAACTCGACTCTTTTCGCAGGGATTGGCAAATAACATCATTGGATAGGGATAAGTGGAAAGAGGGAAGGGAGGCCTTTGCCCTGCAGTGGGACACGGATGGCTAGTAATAATAAATAATAAATTCTGTTTCTATGTGAGTTATTGTAATTGGTGTGCATGCCATTTTCATTTCCATAAATAAATAAATGTCTAAGACGTCAAAACGTTGACGGATAACTGTAGGTACACCAACAAGCAGCAATGAGAATAGTGGGTTTTTGGTGTGGTAGATAAAACTTACTCCCTCAAGAGAACGAACATCATCATTCCATTATATTTGTTAGGTGTGGAAGATGTCAGAATCAGAACCAACCTGCCTGACACAGCAACTGCTGCTTATCCCACACGGACCATTCGTTTTCTTTCATCATAATAAACAGCTGTTTTGGACCCACTGCTGGGCATACGAAACGCCCTAGTATATAACAAGTCACTATGCTCTATGCGTCGTGCTGGTTCTACCTAATATAATAATAACCTAATGTCGTTTGCCCATCTGGCTCAATTTAAGTCTCTCTAGTAAGTTGTAGTGCAGACTTACAACTAACTATAATCACTAACACTATCCATCTGACCTATGATTGGTTGACTAAATATTACCCAAGCACCATACAGCCGTATTTATAGTCAAGTCAAAGTAATTACTTGGACTTAAGTAATTATCGTATGCAAATATTTTTATGCAATGGGCAAGAATTTAAACGACGTTAGAACCTTCAATGAAAGCAAACCCAAGATTTCTAACCTTTGATAGTTCTAACATCAAGGAATTACTAAACTACACAGAAAAAATCGTATCTTATATAATGACATTATATTCAAGTAATCACTATGACTTGTTTATAAATACGGGTGTTAGAAACATTATACTGAATTCTAAAAAGTCAAGAAAAGCAGTTTACTTACTAAATCTTTCTTTTGTTTACAAATAATAAAATAAGTTCGCAATTTTTTTCTTCTGAAGATTTTAGGGATGAATATCGATTCGAGCTAGTTTTCTCTGTCAATGGTATCAACGATTCGTGATGAAAACTATTATTGGCTTTTCCCATCAGGAATTTTTCAGCGCGGTTGTTGGCAATAGGCTCGCCTCCTATTACATGGGACTAAAACATAACTAGCAAAATGTGGGTGTTCTAATGTGTACACCTCTACATAAACCACCGGGGATTACTGTGTTATGTAACTCATCATGACCGTTTCGTTGGCATATTTGAAATGAATGCAATCTCTTTTATGATTTTAGCTTTAAGTGAACAACTTATTTCTATGGAATTGCATGTAAAAAATCAACTTCTATATTGCAACGACCCCAGAGTGACAGAAATAAAATGTTCAGTAGCCAAATCGCTAATTAAGCATTCCAAGACCAGAATAAGAATAAAAAAAATCAGAAATGATCCCGTCCTAAACACAGAAGTCAGTTTAAAACTGAACCAATATTTTAAGTCTGGAGTTTGCTCGTCAACGAAAACCGGCGAGCGCCGGCGAAAATTAGCTAAAAGTGGCTTTCGTCACCGTCATCCATACTCCTCGCTCTTACTAAGTGAACAATAGGTAAGAGCGGGACGGAGAATGCAGGAAAAACCGCTTCAGGCATCAGGAGGGAAGCGGTAAGCACCCTATTGTTTTGCACTCCCTGAAGCGCGAATCGTTTGTAGTTATACGGGTGTATATGAATTGTAATTTAGAACGAAAATTTTGCGCTTATGTATTGGGGTACGTGACTATATAGATATATTATGTAGTTAAGATTACGGTTGGTAAGCTTAAGAGAGATTATCCTCATCAGGATCTAAGTTTCAAAAATATGTTACTGAATAAAGAGTTGGTACTACTTTTCCGTCACTGGATTTGTGCTACTTATTTTTATGCACTACACACCGATTACCACACTTAAGCGCGACAGTTTCAGGCCTTTTTGGTGGGTGGAAAATCATCGAATAACCCCCCCCCCCCCTCGCTCTTGGGCAGAGCGAAGGGGAGTGCCAGACTTCTACTGACTAAAAACCAAACCCATTTTCCTTCTTCGCCCTTGTGTCGGGGTCGCGTTATCCTTTCGATAAACCACAGCCCCGACGGGTCAGTTTCAGGCCTTGACAAGTAACAATTGCTTTTGAATCATTTCGTATTTCTACAACGACAGGTTATTTTTTAGCTAATGTCAGCAAAAAATTCAATAAGTACATCTTGGACTATCATAGTTTTTCTCAAAGAGTATCAATTTGCATATAGGCTTACATAGGCAGTGGCTCCATACAAAATACTGTCATTTAGCTGTGTCTAATTAGAGCTGACCCCAACATTGTTGACAAAAGCTTAGTAGATGGTGACTATTTAATTGTACTGTACATAGTTGATGGCCGTTAGACGCAGATTTAGTTTTAGACAACTGAATACTGATAGAGAGTTTTAGTGATCAGATTATACTAAAAAAACCGGTCAAGTGCGTGTCGGACCACGTACGGGTATTTCACAAACAAATGCCTTAATCGAAAAAGTATTCTAAAAATCTTTGATTTTGCTTATGAAGATATATTTTTTAGAGACCTATTCAACGTTATCCCAAACAAAGGGCTTCGTGAGAAAAAAAAAAAAACATCCCCATTTTTAAGGGTAAGTACTGGAGATACCCTAAACAACAATTTCGAGATTTAATTTTAGCACTTTGTCGACGAAACTCATCTGTATATTCATGCGAAATTACAGCTTTCTAGTATTATGCGTCTTTGAGCTATGGTGCGGAGAGACAGTCAGACGGTCAGACAGACAGAAGGACTTGGCGAAACTATAAGGGTTCCTTGTTGACAACGGAACCCTAAAAACGAGTATACATGGTATTTTTTATATCCCATAATTCTGTTATGAATGAGACCATATCAAAGAAGATGGCATACAAATTATTTTTCAATAATATGTATTTTTTGGTATGACAGAACGATACTTCATTATGTAGGTGGAAAGCTATTTTGATGAATTCATTAACATTTGCCAGTTTGGCGAATGCACAACCTTAATTAACGAAAAAACCTATATATTATACAACCCGCTATCCCATTCACTTTCAAAATTGAAATCCACACTGTCTGACATCTGAATTTCATGTGTTTTGTATTTCATCAGTTGCGTTTCTGATAGAAAGGCCAAAAATAGAGGCATGCATTAATGAACTCCTCAAATTAATTAATTGAATTGTGCATGTCCATTGTACCGTATCGTGAATGTGTTTGGAGTTGTGATGAGGAGTTTGAAATAAATTCTATGAAACTGATTCAACCGAATTAATGAGTGTTAGTTTAAACTTGACGCTAAGTATTGCTTTTTATAACCCGACAGTGACGGAAACAAGAAAAAAGCGTTTTAGAGTGCCATAATATGGAGTTCAGATTCCTTTTTTCTACAAACCCTTGAAACCATTAAAATATCAGTGTTTTGTAATCAGATGAGTATTAAGGTGTTCTAGTTTAATTAAACCGTAGTGATCTTGTAGCTCATTTTGAGATGAAAGACTATATATGTAACTACCTAGCGTCTAGTCTAGATTAAACGCAAGTCTAGAAATCCGATAGAGGTCTTCTTTCAGTCAACATGACAGACAAAGTGAGATCGCTCTGTCTTTTGAGCAGAAAATGCAGCGTTCACAGAATTTCATTACGAGGGCGTACTCGTCCAAATAACAAGTTGTGACGCGGCTCTCGGTCCTTTGATGTGGTGTAATGAGATATCTAATCTGTGGTCGGATGGTCCCAGCGTCCCAGCGTCCCAGCGGTCTTATTTAAATTGTTTTTAGTGTAAGTTTTGACAATGGGGCGTTTGGTGTTTGTTAATCCGATGGTGCGAGATTTTGGGGGAGCCAAGTGTCTGATTTTGATGTTATTGCTTTGCTGTATTTGTTCATCTTTGTTCCAAAAGGGTGTTGATAGTGAACTGGTTCTTTAGTGCTCATTGTGTTTTAACTTTACGCTAAGCTACAGATACTGATTAATACTGATGAATGAAAGATATAAGAGTAAATGATAGCGTGACAGTAGACAGACCCCAAGTTAGACAATGGTTGTTTACCAAGTGTCAGAATACGTAAAAAAAAAACATTTTTTTTTATTAAAAACTTTGCCCCACTCTAGGTATTTCTCCTGTATCGTGGGTGCATTTACAAACATTTAAACTCACATACCCAGACCCGGAACAACTACTTGTAGGCCATACAAATACTTATTCGATCGAACCCGCGACACTCAGCGCAGCAGTCCAATCGCTCAACTTCTGCGTCAACCGTGCCGCCAATTATGTATTTTAAATAGCTTCGATCGGAAATGTGTCCCGAGAATACTCGTAATACCATCTTTTACAAAACAAAAGCTAATTTTAATTTCATACATTAGGTAACAATAGTTACTCCCTGCAAAATTGTTTTTTTTTAATAGGTTGCTATTTCAGAAAAAACAATCTACTTGATTGTGAACAAATAAAACGATTGATGATGATTTTTAACATTTCACGAATTCTTATATTATTAAACAAATCTTCAATCACTGAAACAATCGCCAATCAATACAAAAGAAATGACAAAAAAAACGACAAATTACCGTTTTCTTTTCAATCATCGTACCCAGTCGGAGCCATAACGATATTATTGTGGAGCAAAACAATGAATCGGTAGCTCAAGGGATTTTAAACTCTATTGTTGTAGAGATTATGAACAAATTGTTTTTTGTACTAGATCTTGGGGCCCGTTTTGTCAATCGATTAATAGTAAAGCCAATTATTGGGTTAGTCTGTATAACAACAATCGATTTAGTATAAGAATATTATTATATTTTTTAACACACAATTTGGTACTAAATTAGAAACAAAATGTGTTTTGTTGCACGTTGGTCTGGTGGACGCAAGCGCGATTGCTGAAGAGGTTCTGGGTTCGATTCCTCGGGTCGGACAAAGTGTTATTGGGTTTTTTCCATCATTAGCAGCCAGGGATTTGAAGGACGACTCGCCCTTATCACATGGGTACCTATGTTATGTATGTTTTTGGAATTTTTATGTCAGTCAGAAGCCCCTAATGGCGACAAGTCTCACCCAAGGGTACCCAATAACTTAAACGGGCTGTGAAAACAGTCAGTCAGCAGTCGCTCTTAGCAAAATACTGGTATTCAGCTGCGTCTTCCGTGTTCAACCACCTTCCTACATTCTCGAGTTCCGGTTACAGTGAAAGTCAATTAAATACTTAAATGCCAATTTATTACTTTTCCAATTGATCAAATTGCTGGTGTTTACCACGTTTGACTTCCACGAAAAATAAAACTGTGCAACATCAGCCAATGATGGGTTCACGTCACCCGAGATACAAATATCGATATTTTATTCATATATTTTTTCGTAAATCGGTTCGTAATTAACCCGACTGTCATCGCACAAAGCGGCAGAAATTTCGTCGACAATGTTAGCCATTTGTTTCTTGGGGGCGAAAAAGACCCCAGTCGTTTTGTGTTTGTGCTTTTCCACTTTCGACTTTGCGTGCCAAAGATAGAGATTGTTTTTATGTCACGATAAATTCGAAGGATTAGGTTCTCTTTGATGCTCCCAATAATAGGATTTCACGCATAGTTAGTGTTAGAGCTGTATTGTGAAAAGTTCTTTGATTCTGGGTATATTTTTGATTCCATATGTCACGCTGTTTTGAACCAGTTTGGGGGAACAAAAACGGGAGACGCAGATATTGTTTTTAAATAAGTTTTTATTTTGTTGTCTTTTTCGTTCTTTGTGACTTTGAATTGACAACTATTACGAGAAGGAATCGGAAACATACTTACAAATAAAATATTGATATACTTACCTTCTTTGTTTTCAGTGCAGGTACCTGTAGTTTTAGTCCTTATCCTCATTAAACCTAAATGTTAATAGCAGGGTCGGCCAGTATATTGAAGACTTTAAAAATAATGTGTTTAAGCCATATTTCGCTATTCCTCATAGTCTGGGATGTAGCCATTCACACCCAATTGAAAAATTCACGCTGTATATTGTATTGTCTCTTCCTTTACTGCACTCTTGAGACCAAATGCGAGGGCTGATGTTGATGATTATTACATCAATCGTTATTCTTAATCTTGTAAGTGTCACGCAAGACATGACAACACAAAAAGTAATTTAAAAAAAAAAAACTTTAAAAACCAACTGATACGCGAAACACACATTTCAATGGGTTCTGCCTGCTTCACCAAAAATATCTCGTAAAGATGTTTTTAAGCATCGATCGCTATAATAATATGTAAGTGAAGAACATTCATAGCCCATCTCCACAGTCTTCTAGTCCCGATATTGTTACTCAGTGAAGCGTCCACCAGACTCCGGTCATATTCGCGAACATCGATCATTCGTACGTATAACGTAACGCGATCCTTGTCGACTCGTGTAAAAGCACTATCTTTGGGGGATCATCTTTTAGTTAGATAGTGGAGGTAGTCATCTATATCTATTTATATAAAAGGAGAACTGACTGACTGACATATCAACGTACAGCCGAAACTACTGGGGCTAGGAATGTGAAATTTTGCACACGGCTTCCTATTATGTAGGGAAGCACTAAGAAGGGGTTTTTTAGAAATTTAACCTTTAAGGGGGTGAAAAGGGAGATGAAAGTTTGTATGGAAAATCGTCACTTTTGTAGTTGAACCGACATCCACGCGGGCGAAGCCGTGGGCAAAGTGCTAGTAAATGTATAAAATACTTCTAGTTTACGTGCATTTTGTGCACTGCTAAGAATGTTTCTTGTCTTCAAATCCTGAATAGCTTACTTCTATCATATGACCTCCACAACCCAGTTAGTGCTGGGTAATATGATACCCCTTGGTAAGACTTGTGGTCAGACTTCCGGGCCACTGACTACCTGTTACTGTCAATAATCTACGAGTGATAGCCAGGGCCAACAGCTTATCGTGCATCATCAGCATTATTCTAACCTTCAGAAGGGATATTGAAACCTAAAGAAATGAACTGCTTGGAGGCTCCGCAAACTTGTGACATGGAGAACAAGTGACGAGACGAGAGTTTCCTATGTATATATATCTACTTAGTACTCACACTACGGCCTCATCTATCTATCTATATAAATAAAAAGAGAAGTCCACTGACTGACTGACTCATCAACGCCCAGCCCAGACCCTTGAACCTAGAAAGCTGAAATTTTGCACAGAGGTTTCCTTTATAATGTAGACAAGGAATAAGGAAGGATTTTTCGAAATTAAAATAGGGGATGAAAGTTTGTATGGAAAATCATCATATTCGCGCGGGCGAAGCCGCTGGCTAAAAGCTAGTAATAAATATTTACGAGAACTAATGACTTTGTTTTGTTTCAGGATATGGCACCAATTCGTTATCGGCCATGTCGAAGTCGACGCTCGATGCGCACACGCACCTACGGCAACCAGGTCAGTGAATGTCGGAGAAAATATACCTTCACAATTCCATAAATCATTTCAGTTTAGAATCACTGTTAGGTATTGTAGGTACCTCTTCCGAGTGCTGCCAGTAACTTTGGCGATATAATAACCCAACGCGGTTTTTGACATTCCGTTACAATTGTTGGTATAAATCAGAACTGTAAATTCTCTTCACAAATAATATTTTTATCCAATTTTACAACCCTATAAATGATGTAAACTTACAGTACTGATCTATATTATGTTGTTGTAAATAATTAGGCTATAGCTTTCACTAATACCTATTTCTGACAAAACCACAGAGATTTTAAGGTATTTTAGATGCAAGGAGCTGGTGGTATTCTGTTGTCATGAAATAACTGTGTGAGGATTGTTTACCTTCCCTTCAAATAAATATCTTCTTCTATGCCGATTGGTTAAAAAAATTAGTAAGTGGAAATGAAAGTAATACTGCCTTCAGTAAGCTAAATCAATTTCGTGTAGGCACTAGGTTTTTTCTTGTGCAAAATGAGTTTTGTCTAAAAAAACGTCTTTAAAATCACAAAGCCTATATCTAAAACTCGAATGGAGAGAGCGTAATGAACTATACCATCCGATGGACCGAACCTGAACACTCTGTCAATGTTTGTTGACTACGGTCAGTTACCCAGGGAAACAGTCAGTCAGACCTTTATTTGGGGACCGTACGTTACGTGTCGCCCAGCACTATTCGAACATTTCCATTGAATTGGACATCGGATGGAGACACGCAAATTCTCACTGTTCTATGTAACATTTGTACCTATGCATGTTTTGTCTACCTACTTAAAATAATTATCTTTCAAATAGATATATATTTAAGTACCTACTTAGCAAAAATATAAAGTTATCAATTATTCTGCCAACTACACTTTTAAGAGTTTGAGTTTAGTGAATTTGTGAATAGTCGTTTAATAATCACATGTATCAAAATTTTTACAAATACACAAATGCATGCAATGCATGCATACGGAGGATGAAATATCTCAAATTGAAGAAAACTCATGAAATCTAAACAAATATCACAAAAAACACCAACCTTCCGCGGCTTAACTTAATCCACGAAGTTGCTAACAAAGAAATCATAATAATATGAGTATGGACCGACTTCAAATTACTTATATCATAAACAAACAATGTGTAAATTGACAGAAATGAGCAACAAGAAGTGATTGCTAATTTCTGACCATTTACACTAATGAAGATCGTTACTGAAGTGGCTGCAGATTATATGGACCCTTCACACGTGACCCTTTTACCGATTAGTAGAATAATAATAACTAATCGGGAATCATTTTGGTTGAATACAAGTAAAATTGAAGAAATCTGCAAGTTTGAAAATGTGTAGGACGAATTATTGGACATTTTAAACTTCGACAAAGTGACAGTCTATAAGTCAGTGAAGTTTGAGTCTCATTGTAAATTCTTATAAAAGTAGAGGAATGGTCGTCCTCTACCTTAAACAGAGACGCATGCACTGTGTGACGGACGATATGGGAAGATTGGGGATGACTGCTGCAAATGATAAGTATGTATGGAAGAAAATAACGCAGCACCGACCCAAAAATTATTGGGAAAATTGATAATTATTGTCTGGAGAATGATGATGATCAACTGTAACGAAACTGGAAAAGTAAAAAATTAACAAAGCAAGCTTTTGCAAGTCGCTACTTTATGCAATAACTCCCCGATACAAAAAAAAAACAAAAGAAGCGTAAAGCGATAACCTCACAGTGTTAGAGATCAAAGTTTATACAAACCACAATATCGCTGAACCAAGTGAGCATAGTAACTCGACCCTAGGCTGTCGCCAGACACGCGGCGACGGCAAACAACGGAGCCAATGTTTTCTAATGAAATCGAGAAGTGACACGCCTCCGTGCTGTCACTCATTTTGGTACTAAGGGAACTTGGACAGAGCTGGCTGATGTTTTCAAAATTGTTTGCTGAAATGGACATTTTTGTCTTGTAAGTTTTCGGTAGCGTAAGCTCTTAGCCAGCTGATTTTGAAGATCTCTAAATTGGGTGTATCTAATAACACTTATAGAAGCTGAGAGGTTTTCTCGGCTCTTCTTCCTCTCTTGATATTGATTGAATGTCAAAGTTCCAATATTATACAAAAAATACCAGTTTTTAATGTAATAACTTTACATCAAGTACTTCCATAATGGATGCATCCATTAGCGAGATTAGTACCAGAGAGTGCTTTGTGTGCGTTACATTCAGCGCTAACTACGCTATGTGATAGGTCCTTTTATACCCTGTGGGCTGTGGAATTTCCCTTAGAATCATGAGTATGAAAAATAAATCTATTTTCTCCGAACCTTGCTTATTACACAACTATCGCTATCGCTCTTATTCAACATATTTGAATTTATCATTTGCTCGAAGAACAATTTGAAAGAATAAAATTACCAAAGAAGAATATTTTGATAAACAAAATATCACAGTTCCAAATTCTGGCTCAATCAAATAACGCGGCACATATTCAAAATATTTGTGAGGTGTACTGTATTGCACTTAGGGGGTCACAAATTCCGTGTTCAACCACCTTCCTACATTCTCGGGTTCTAAACAACTGTACCAACGGCTTATAAACATGCGATTCCTTATCGGCGTCGTATTTTTCTTCGATCGATGTTAGGGTGTGTGAAGGAATTGTTTTGGCTTTAGTAAGTGTGAGTGCTACGGATTAGGGTAGTTTTGATTGAGGTCTTTTTTTGGGTTGGTAGTCTAGAAGCTTGATAGTGTTGTCTCCCTCGCTTTGCTCGAGAGTTAACTCTAAACTCCTTCGCTCAGACAATGTCGCTTGTTAATTTTTGCATTTTGTCGATATATTATTTCCTAGATAGAAAACAGGTAGATGTTAATTCGGAAACAAGAGTTTCTCCGACTCCGCACATAATACTTGATATAAGGAGTACAGATAGCTTTCCGCCACACTCACCAGCTCTCACGATAAAATTGCGACAACTCTGCCCTACTACGACACAGATTTATTTGCAAAACTGTCTTGGTTTGGTAAGCTACACTCAAACTCTGTATTTGGCTGATTTAGGTCAAGATCAAAGCGTTACTACAGGCATTTGGTTATAAGAACCGTCAAACTGTTCGTTTCGTTCAGCAACCCAAAAATGATTGCTCCAAGTATTATTTCACAAAAAAGTCACTTGCCCTGGGCTAGCAAAACATGTTTGGGCAACGTTTGATCGGTCGCACCCATCTTCACAAACAAGGGTTAGTGAAATACGAAAGAAATCAAAACGTTGTTTTCGCAGGCGTGCGTGCGGTGTCGACCGACATTGTCTTTTTGTGTGCCGGAGTTAGGGTTACCATATTAAACGTCCTGATATAAAGTCTGTTATTCGTAAAGAAATTTCAATTCTCTTTTAGTTCATTTTGCTAAATTTTTCTGTGTTCTTTAAAACAACCATCAAATTGTAAAGCACAGAGAAATGTTTAGGCGGGACACGTATCTGAAGGGAAGGTAAGACCAGGACTTGTCCGAACATATGCGGACGGATGATTACCCTAGTCGTAGCTATGTTGAAGGGGCCCACGTCATGCGGAACTTATCACCTTTGACGTTACTCATCCGAATTTGGAAGTATGTATGAATTTACTGGGAACTGTTATAGAGATGGGGGATTCTAAGGTGTTGTTTAAGAGATTTTCCCTCTGAACTTCGTTTCTTTGGTTAAAACGTTAAGAATCAAAAATTAATAAAAAACCTTTTTGAAAATAAGCTTTTATAAAAATGCATCAATTCTATAAACAACTTATTTTGTATTTATCAGTGTTATTGACTGGTGAGGTTACTGACATGACGAATCTCTAAGGCCCTAAGGGTTCCGGTTTTTGCCATTCGTCTACGGATAGAAGTCAAAATGCCATGAGTCTCAAAGTCAGTATAATATGTAATTTATAAGGACAGTGAAAATTGAAACATGAAAGACGGATCTACGTAAGCAACGTAGCTACGTTGTAATTAAACCTAATAAAAACTTGGTCAAATACTGGTTCCTGCAATGAAAGTTTAGAGAAACAAAAGGTGTTAACATTAAAATACTCAACCGCACAATGACTCAACTCAAAGCACATGTCTACTACATTCACTGTAATATGAAAACCTTAATAATAATAATTCTCCTGTTCTTATCCCAGGACAGTTTTCTGTGTCTGTCCTTATTTGGGGTCCGTACAGGATGTTTTCTTCATCGATATTTCTCGAATAATCGTTATCTCAGATGTCATTCTAAATATGTTAAAGGTCAAATTAAACAAATATAATGACAGTTCAATTGCATGCACTTGTCATGAGTGCAGTAACTCGGTCTGAATTGATGCATTGTGTGAATCCAGGTCAGACTGAATTGGATAATTTTTTCCTACCAGTGTCAGTGCAGGACCTGCCACTCACACTCATTGATTTGATAGTCCTGACGACAATTTAGCTAATAATTTCGTTACAGTTTCTAGTTAGGTACCTAGTTGCCTACTAACAATATGTCAAGGGGCTTGAATTAAATAAAGACTGATAGAATGACTGACAGTGGAAAGTGCAACAGAAAAGCATTCAAAGAGAAGAAAGCGAAGCAAAAGAAATTGACACAGGTCTGGCGTTCAGGGGATCTTGGTCTATCAAATTCTATTGATGTCATCCGTCGCGGACGTCAGGCTTTGAACCTCATAATCATCATTACAGCCTTGAGACGCCCACTGCTGGACATAGGCTATATGTCACCACATTAGCCGGTCCCGGTACGTCTCGCATTTAGCGGATCCCCGCAACCATCAGCAGGTTTTAAACCTAATCTTACCTAAATGTGAATAAATAAATTGCTCCGTATTCCAGTTACTTCTTAAAATTTATATGAAGGTTTGATCTCCACAGTACCAATTGATCGATGAGAAAGTAAAAGAATCTTCTCAAACACAATTTCCCGATTGATCCCACAAAACAATTACTAACCAATAATCATACGTCTTAACAAATAGAAATGTCAAAATAAATCTGGCGGGGTGAACATTATTGAATCCGGGAGTGGGGCCCCGGATTGCAATCAAACGGCTAATGCTACAGGGGCACAGGGGCTCGGAATTGCACTAACGACTCACTGGGGGACTGGTAATGCACTGGAATCGATTAATTATCCTTTTATTATTAAGTATTTTATGGGCCTTTTGCTACTTTTCGACTTGGTATCTCTGAACGTTTGGGTTGTTTTTGTGGACATATGTGTGTAAAGGATGTTTAAACATAAACTTCCAAAAAAAGAATTATAAGAAAGTATTTTCTAAATGGTCAAGATACATATTTTTTCTTTTAGAATAAGTATTAAAAAGCTATGAGGTACGAACTAATTTCGTATTACTGAAAGCAGTAACTACAAACTGAAAAAACACTGCCTGATTGAGGACTCATAACGACAGTAAACAAGCCCACTAAAACGCCAGACATAATAAAATATGAAACACGCAGAAACTGCCTTAAAATGACCACCTTTTATTGATCCACGGATGTCTATGTTGGCGTCATAATTGGAATACAAATTCGCTCTTTGACGCCGTGGCCGCACGTCGGCCCAGTGATTTGGCCCTTTGTGCCGCACGCATTAACTCCTTCAGGCCTCCAGCACCACCCCACACTTTAGCACACCCTAAGCCAATCACAACTTTAACTTAAAGCACTAAGGCACAAAATACCGCATCAACTTCCACCGCCACCGATTTTCGATTTTCAGCTAACGCAGTAAGAACTATTTCTCTTTTGTCGTATGACGCACGTCATTGGCTCTCAAAGTTCCCCGTCGGAAGATAATGCGTCTTATTACGTTTGAGAAAGAGTCTGATTTAGCTTTTGCACGTATTTGTACTGCGAAAGATTAGTGGTAATGGCGCGTAATTACAGCAGAAAAGACTAACACCGTAAGGTTCATTTGGCGAGCACCAATCAGTTGTAATGTGAAGGGGTTTCGCTTTGAGTACCGCTCTGGGCACCAACTGATTCACTTAACGGCAAACACTTTGGGCCACTTGTTCTGGCGGTTCAGGACTTTCTTTAACCAGAGCATTTATTTTGGCAAATGAGTTCAACAAATAGAATCGAAAGTCGATGATTATAAGAGGTTCGGAATTAACCTTACCGTATGTCGTCAGATTATTTTAATGATAGAGTAATGATCAGCTGTCTTTCAGTGCTAGTAGATTATTGTCTGTAGTTCCATGAAGTTTATTCATTAGATTTATGATTAATGCCATACCAACTTGACATATTATCATTTTGAAACTCCGGGCATTTTAAAAGCTTTTGCAAAGCCAAGAACTTTCAAAAAACCGAGATTGGCACCGACTCACCGACTAGAAGCCTCAACAAATATAATTCTACATCTCTGTCAAGAATTTTCTCGACATTGGCACAATAAATTTTATATGGAGTTCAGTATGTTTGCTGTAAGAATGTATTGTTGACAGAGCGTCGAGGGGAAGCGACAGACCGTCCCGGCAAACAGCGGGGGACATATTGTCCACTGGCGAAAATAAAAACGAGAAATATGTTCTTACTTTATGGCGTCTTAGTTTATCATTTAGAAGATAATCAAGATGGAGTAAACATCTTCATCTTAATCAGAGCTACGAATTAAAATAAAACCTGGAGTAGATGAAACGATTATGATTTTTCTTTGCTGGGGTGGTGGCGTCTTCCAGGCTAACCGGATGCAGCTAAATAATTGTATTTTACATGGAGCGTCTGCCTTCCTGACCTCCATAAGTTCCATAACCCAGTAGATAGACTTAACCTGAAGATCGGCCTGAGCAGTTGTTATTATTTAGCCACAAGCTCTCTTCTTCATTTTGATCGATGGATTTTTTTAATTAGGTTTGCCGAGAAAGTGGCCTAGGCAATGGATACGTCGTAGCGTGTATGAAGTGGTCAGAAGAGCAAGAATAAGATAGTTTCAAAATGAAATAGTTCGTTTGTTTTTATATAGATTCGGGCAGAAACATTAAAGTCAGTTGTAGTGAATGACTTCACGTCTCTAATCCATGAAGGGATAGGCAGAGCTGGCCAAATAAATCATACATTTTGTGGAGAGACAGATTTAACAATTAAAGTAAGTTATGTTTAAGTATTTTTTTCTGAGCGTCCAGAAACGACAGTAATTCTTAATTAAATTCTCAAAATCTAAATCAGATTCCAAGATTCTTTTATAAATCAGAAATCAATAATTGGAACAAACAAAACCAATCAGAGAAGCAATAAGTGGCGACAGTAGCCTCCACGGGGTGCTCCTCCCACCAATTTTGTTTCCAAATGGAAACCGTTATCGGTTTTCGACAATTCTATTTGGGATGTCCCAGTATATAACTTCGTTTCAGGTGCTTCCAGCTTTTGATGATTTACTTGATGAGTTTTATACCTATTACAAATCAAATGTTTTTGGATTTCTGTCTTCCTTTCGATTTCTTTTTGTTGTTTTGGAATGTATACTATGTGTGTTGAGTTACTTGGTTATTTTCACGAATATACCGAGTATTCTTAAATTCTATTCATTCATAAACCAGCGTCGGGCAATATTATCTGTTTGATTCTGTCATCACCATTCTCATAGATTTAATATTGTTTATCTTTTTTTTTGTGTGTGCTTTTGTTTATATTTATTCATGAGTTTGGATTTGCTTTGCTTTGTATCGAGATTTCCTTTGGTACAATTGCGTGTATTTAAGTTTTTCTTGCCTTATAATTTAAAAAGTAAACAAAATGCTATTCATTTTTATAAAATTCCTATAGTTTCCTCATCGGTTTATTCACAGGGTATAACATTTATCGTAAAGTAATAGGTACCTACATCTAAATGAACAAAAATAAATTATTATTAAAGACACTTTTTTATATTTCTATAAATATAATTATTTCATTCGTCCATCCAAAAGCAAATCAAAACGGGTGTTACGCCAAACGAATGGAAATTGGTCACCGTTGCGAAGGGGTGGCGATTAGAGCAGATTATTAACTTGTGTCGAGATATAAATTATGATTCAGAAATAATGGGGCGTTTTAGAGTTCATAATAAAATGATTTAAGTAATAGAAGGTTGATTTGATTTTCATGATGATTCGTTTAATAATAAAATTAGATAAAAAATAAATTTAAGCGAAATATTTGAATGAAAGATATTTACTTATACGGGTTTTAGAATTTACACTAGAAGCAATTCTAGGAGTTTTGAAATATTAATTCGGTATACGCTACGAAAACGAAACGTAGACCACATTTCGTTTACACTACGACCTTGAATTGAGAAAATTAGCCGCTTCCCAATTTAATTGTTCTTAGATTTTGGTATGAATACAGTGCATAGTTTGAGAGCAATTCAATTTCATTCTACTATGTCCACTGTTGTCACATATGTTGTGATGTTACTATGTTTGTTGATGTACTATGCTCATTTCAACGCCTACCTCATCACTGTCTCAAGACAATTGAGGTCAAGAATAAGACTAAACAAATGAAAATGTTAAACCTCCAGACGGCTTTCAATATAATATGCAATTTCGAACAAAGTAATGCACAGAAGTATCAAAATGGTCCCTGCCATTGTATCCGAAATCAAAGTCCTACAAATTGCTTCAAACAGTCACCGCTCGTGCTAATCCATCCGCATCGGTTAGCGCTCGCTCCGCTCCACTCCGTAACGCTCAAAAACGTTCGCCGATCATTTATCATAATCATCTCGATTGCGCCGCGCCCTTCGAACGGCTATTTACTCACCCTCGATTTAACTATTATTGTGAACATTTTTTTATGCTCAACTTGCCTTTCGACGGTAACAGTGAGTTGCGTTATTCCAAGTCTTTCATCTTCGTTAATAGTGCTCTTCTGACAGACTTTAATAGGCTCTTCTTCCGGTGCATTCTTGTTGCAAATCACCTTGTATTTAGCTTTATGCTAACTTACATGAATAATTTTATGAGTGCACGCATTTATTTACGCTCTTGTGACTAGTGACATTCTTTCTTTCTTCTTTATTGTGTGGCCATTGCCTAAATTAGTGTCAGTGTTTTAAACCCACCCCCGGGCCTCTGACTTGGCTTTACATGTCGCCGAGAAATATCTCTTAAGCATGCTGGTTTCTCTACGATGTTTGCCTTCACCGAAGCATTCATAGTGACATTGAAAACCACCATGCTTACTAAAGAAAAAAACGGCAAAGTTATTGCATACTTTACAACACGTCATACTCGAAAAGCTTCAACGCCAACAATAACTGCTCAGCTGCACAAAATTAAATGACGTGAACTGTTGTAGCATTATTATGTTATAACGATTAGTAAATAATTATATAATTGCAGTATTCGACCCGCCACGCTTGCATGTTCTGTAAAATAACTTCATACGGTACCATTATAAATAAAAATATTAAATACGCACATAAAAAAAATCAAACATTTAAAGCCGTGACCGTGAACCCATTGCGGCAAAATCTCTGTTATAAATATATTTTAAATAGTTGGAGTAAGGGTGTCGATTCGTCACATAGAACTTGCTTTATAGTCCGTCCGGCTGAGTGTCATTACCATCGCCACTTCATTATGTCATTAACAATAGGCGAGAACTGTCGTTAGGGGGCGCTTTTGTTTCAATTTCAATGTGCCATTGGAATTATTACTATAATTTGCATAGCTGACGCTTGTACGAGTACGTACGGAATTATGAGGGCGAGTTTTTTTATGGTCGATTCTAAAAGGGAGAAAGTGTGGCGGTTACTTGATTCAGTATTTTGTCTTGGAGTTTTAGCGTTGTTTCAAACGAATATTATATGGATTTAGTACAGATTTCATTATCACTTCGAAGTTTCGAACCCTAATTTAGTAGCTTACGAAAGTACCGACCGGAAGAAAATCGATAAGACAGAAGTCGCGGTAATAGAGACTTACCTATATCTTCTTCCTCCGAGCATTCTTCAGAAACTTAGAAACAAATGAGACCAGTACCAATTAGCGGCTAAATTTTATGCGTTAAATTGTTTGTTTACAGTTGTGAGCTTTTCTCCATGAAATCAGTGTAAAAAAAATGTAAATTAATTTTTTTTGTGCTTCCACTTCGTCTCTGGAATCATCTTCAGCCTTTATTGCTACCACTGCAGGACTCAGGCCTCCACTCTAGGAGAGGTAGCCGCGGACATGCGTGCCCCAGTGCGGGTTGGTAGATGACACATGTCTTCAAAATATTGGTTCTAAGACATGCCGGTTTCCTCACGATGTTTTCCTTCATCGTTTTGAGAGCAGTAGTCATGAAATAAATTAGACAAAAGTAATGACTGGGTTTGAACCCACGACTCACGTTCGTAAGTCGGGGCCGCCACCACTGGGCCACCACTGCTCTGGGATCGAGTCACTTTTATTACATGTTTAGAATTTCTAATTCATTTGATAACTATGCACTGCCTCGTTGATCTAGAGGTTGCAAATGCGGCTGCTGTGTTCGTGGTGCTGGGTTATATCGCCAGATCGGGCAGTATTATTGGGTTATTATTTTCATCAGGAATTGTCTGGAATTGTACCCGGTTGATGGCTAAGACTCGCCCCATATTTTTTTTTTTTTTTTACATGGGACTTCAACATAACTGATGAAATGTGGGTGTAGGTACTATTAGGTACACCTCTGCCTAACCCTACGGGGATTATAGGCGTGATGTTAAGTGTTATCACTACATAGTATAAAACAAAGTCGCTTTTTCTGTCCCTATCTACTTATGTCTAAATCTTTAAAACTACGCAACGGATTTTGATGCGGTTTTTTTTAATAGATAGAGTGATTCAAGAGGAAGGTTTTAATACCTTTTTTGCACCCGTGCGAAGCCGGGACGGGTCACTAGTTTTTAATAAGACATTCATTGAGCATTAGCAAAGGGTGTCAACAAACGCTACTAACAACACGAAACTATTTAAGAAAGACTTGTCACCCTTAATCCTCTTGCTGTCAAGACTAAAACTACAAAAAAAAAACCTGATATATACGAAAAACTTAACAATCCACGAATAATTCAAAGCGTGTAAGGCCGCCGACACACTGTCGACGACTAGCCGACGGCCGACTATCTATGCAAATTAAGATAGTTGCACACCGTCTCATTATGCCTATTTGTAATGCAATCTATGCAATGTATCTGGGTTTTTTCGGTCGGTATTGTTGGCGGCTCAGTTGTCATGGCAACCGGTTATCTTTTACGATGCTAGTGATCTACAGCGGAGCGCGATTGCGACAATCGCTGTCGTGATTTGCTGCGTTAAGATTGTTGTCGCAAGTCTGACGTCCGATTGTAGATAAGCTTCGGATTTGGTGTTGAAATTCTTCGGTTACTTATGTGTTTATAAGCGGCTAACAGACGTCAAACGCAAGTTTTATAATGCGTAAAAGTATATGATTCACTGCAGTAAACAAAATCAGAAAAATATATGATATTCTTCAGGATAATGCTAGGTATAACCCGGTTCATTAAAGAAAGGAATCTAAAATGGCGGTTTTTATCATGTCCTCACGCTCGCACACTATAGTGAGCGAGCGAGAGGACATGCCATGTGTTGCCATTTTAGATTCCTTTCTTTAATGAACCGGGTTATAGTAACATAGTGTTGTGAAAACATAATACTTACAACTAACTTTGCTCGATAGAAAAAAATCACGAAGATACCTCTAAAAAATTATTTTAACGAGTAAAAACCATACCTACTAAAATACATGTCACACCTTTCTGATATTTTTGCCAAATCATTCTAAAAGCAACATACTAAAATCATAGCGTTTTACTTTTTTAGTCCAATCAATAGTTTTTTTTGTAAATCGCAAGATACCTACCACTAATTTCGCACTATTCGGCTGCAGCAAAAGACGTAACAACCGCTTTGTAGTGCAAGCTGATTAGAACTTTATTCTAACAGTATTTCAAACGAAGTTTGAACCACCATAAATAGAGTAATTTGAGGTAGCATATTAGGCTCTTAATGTTGGGTAGGTACATAAAAATCAATATTCAAAAAACATGAAACACGGTGTTGTTATTATCATGTAGTATTGTCTGATCTCTACTACCCATTTACTGGGTGATACAATACCTCTTGGTAAACCGGCGGTGGTCAGATATTCGGCATTCTGACTACTACTCGTAACTAGCTACGACTGGACAAAATTGACATTATAGGTATTCTTTGTTGTAATTCAGAAACAACTGACCAACGGAAAAAAGTGAAACACCTGGATTCTGATTAATGCATACAATTCGTCTCAAAATTAAATTAAAATTGATTTGTAGGTACAAAACCTTTACAAATGAATAGTTTTCACATACAAAATCAACAAGACGGATCAGTGTTTCGTACCTGACTAGTCTGAGACAAACAAACAGCCAAAGCAAAGTCAAAGGTCATCGTCTCAATTATTCAAAGTCCAGACATAATCTTGGTCAAGTCACCTGAACAGTGTGGTGTCTTTTACAAAAATAACCACACAAATAATAATAGACCCTTAAAATCAGTGGCAAAAGTTAAAGTCAAATAAAAATTATCTCATTCACACACACACTTGTAATCCTCACTTAGTTCAATGCATTTTAAACATAATAGAAACTGTGTAACCACTAAAGCCAACCGGTTTTTATAACCCAACTAGCTTTTGCCAGCGGCTTCGCCCGCGTGAAAATGACGATTTTCTATACAAACTTTCATCCCCTATTTAACTCCCTTAGGGGTTGAATTTCGAAAAATCCTTCCTTATTCCTTGTCTACATTATAAAGGGAACCTCTGTGCAAAATTTCAGCTTTCTAGGTTCAAGGGTTTGGCCTGGGCGTTGATGAGTCAGTCAGTCAATCAGTCAGTCAGTCAGGACTTCTCTTTTTATTTATATATATAGATAGATACCTGGATCGTGGGGGTAGGAGCCTGCCTCTCCTACCCCCACGACCCTGGTGTTGGCTGCATCCGGTTAGAGCGCTAGCCGACCGCAACATAGTTGAGAAAAGGCTGAAAATGATGATGACAGTCAGCACTAGTCAGCAGCACCAATAATACACTTAGCAACGTTTAAAAGCCATTTTCTACTGTATTGATTTCAATTTCATGTAACGTTACAAAACTAATATTGTTGTAAAGTGGGTCATCATACCTCAAAGTTGCAGTCGTTATTTCACGACAAACTCACGTTTGAACTTTGCCAAGCGTATAGTTAAAACTTCTCGTGACTGTCCCGACACTTACCGCCTTATTACAAAACGTAGTTAAACCTGGTTTAACTTAGACTTGGTTTATCTCGCATGACGTGTCACTTCAATAATATTCAAAAGAAAGTGACAGCATGCGAGATAAACCAAGTCTAAGTTAAACCTGGTTTAACTACCTTTTGTAATGAGGCGGTATTAGTTTGATACTACTTTACCGAATATACATCCACATCAGTGGACGACCACGAGATGGATAGTTCGTAAATCCCCCATTAAATTATGCCTTTGGTTAAATTACGTCTATAAACATTTAACTCGTTACTAATTAGATTTATCGTTTTCCCCAAAAAAGGAGAGCAGATACCCTGGCAACATTGTAAGACATTATTTTGATTAATATTAAATTTGTTATTAATGATTAGGTAATATCACAAATTGATTCGTTTAATTATTGTTTCAGATCCATATCAAATGTTTGGACCAACGAGCAGTCGGCTGGCAAACTCAGGTTCGTAAAATATTAAATAACACTACACATTAGTTACTTAACTTATTAGATAAGGTAATCATAAAAAGTACCTTAAGCTATTCATATAATATTATGAGTATTAAAATACTCATTTTATTGATACCTGAAAAAAATAAACACAAAAGTTAATTAATTGCAGTTTTTGTTTCTTTGTACTAGTTCAAGGCGACACCATCCACTAGACTAGACTTATGCTGTCAATCAAATACCAAAATGTAGGGTTGTCTGACTAATAAGTTATTATTAATGTTATTATGTTGTTACTAAGTACCGAATTAACATTAACTCGCAGAGGCAAAAGGGTCAGGTGACCTGAGAAAATGGGGTGACCAGCTCTCGCAAGGAAATCACGCGAGATCTCGATAACGTTCCCCAATACGTTGGGGGCTCGGGTTGGGGTCAAACATGCATTAATCGTTACTTATCACTGCGATTTAGGGTTACGTGGTGTGCAGGTACCGTGAAGTACCTAATCGTGTACCGTGTGAATGTGGGGTACCTACTTGAGATTCTATTTAAGTCTGTCAACTTAATTTCTAGTGGAGCTTTAGGAGTCGAAGTTTCTAATACCGTTTTCGATCCGTGTAATAGCAACGGGCACCAGCACAAGTTACGCGGAACTGTCAAATTTTCCCTATGAACCTTGACCCTAAAGCTTAACCAATAAAGTTGGGAATCTAATTACGTTAGATTTTAGTACCTTGATATTATTATGCTAATACGAGGCGATAGATCACATCACATTTGGAAACCTTTTAAGTTAGATGTCTAAACCGCAGGCCCCATTCCTCTATGGAGTATTACAGCCGCTTAAGGGATGGCTCTACTAAATAGAACACTTCAGTCGTTGCAACTTGAAATATAGAGCTAAAAGGGTTATAGGTGTCGAGAAGTTAGTAGATACGCGTCACAGCCTAACTCATGAAACGACGCAATTGCCTGCCTCTCGGTCTTCTACAGACTGTTCTTCGGAGAGTCTGCGCAGGTGTTCCACTACCTACACCTACCCTGTATCTCTCACTGTTTGTATACAAGTAGTCTCTACTATAATTTACATTTTATACAATAAACGACAATAGTATACACATGGTGCGAGTGATAGAATGAGGCAGAGTATAATGGCGGGTGATCTACACCAGCAAGCTGGACCACTTTTATTAAAAAAACGATGGTTCTAGTTCTTCTCTAGATAAATCTAAAACCACGAACTTTTGACGATTCATAAGTGCACATGTAGGCTTATGTCAACCAAGCTATAGTTTACGGCTTCACTCTTCTTAGGTGTGAATATAATAATATATTCATACCTAAGAAGAGCGAAGCCACAAACTAATATAGCCGACATGTACGTATATAGTTTACACAGAAACCGCTCAATTTTTAAGTTAATTCCCTATATCCATCCATTTCCATTACCTCTTTCGTCATCTGCCTAGTCTTTTCCCAACTATGTTGAGGTCGGCTTTCAGTCTAACCGGATGCAGCTGAATACCACTATTTTACATGGAGCGACTGCCTATCTGACCTCCACAACCCAATGAGTTATGGGTAATAGTATCATCTAGGTATATTTAATTTTATTATGTATTTTTTTTAACTGGTTTATAAATCTCACCGCCAACTAGCTTAGCACGAAACTAGAGTGTGCGTTCTGTACTCATTCTCAATATGCTTCTTACGACCGTAAACGTAACACGCTAAAGTATGTCATGGTACTACGACTACGAGTATGATAGCACGAGTAAAGAATCAAAATCGTGGCAGAGCCAAATACGGTTTTTTTATCTTTCCATGTTGTGACTGCCGTTGTCAAGTCCCAGGCGCTGCTGCTGGGCATGGGGTCCTGGGTTTGTCTGTCTTCTTCTTAGCGTGTCGATGGCAATATAAATTGCGAGACAATTTCAGCCCAGAATTGGGCTACTAGTTTGGCACTTTCGGTAGCGTCCATCAGTTCCTGCAGTGAACAGTCAGCAGAACACGCAGGGCACGATATTAAATACCCCATTGTTTGAGGAACAGCACCACATTTACACTCCAGTGCAGAGTTATCTATGTATCTCCACCTCAGCAGGTTTTCTTTGATGCGACCAACCTGGGTCCGGAGTCTGTTTAAAGACTTCCAGGTCAGCCACGGCAACTCTTGTCCAGGTGGGAGGTGTTCAGCAGGTGGGACAAATGGGTAAGGTAAGGATGCACTACCTTGCCACAGCTTTAATCTTTCCGTAGACATTTCGCCAGTGAGTGGGGTGACACACTTCAGAAAGCTGTTTCGTCTTTTCAGCCTTTGCGAAACAAGGCTGTTTAGGTGTACCTAATGGGTGTCGTGTGTCTGAAGCCATTTTGGCTCTTTCTCTAGAGCTTGCCACTGTTCTGCGAACTTCAGGCGGCGCTATCCCTGCCAGTGAGAACAGCATCTGTACTGGGGTCGGTTTAAGGCAACCAACCAACCACTCTCACGTTTCGTTGAGAGCTGTATCCACTGACTTTGCATGGGCTGAGCGGCACAACCCGGGCGGCACAGCGCAGTAGTCCGCAAAACATAAGGCGTAGCACCCCACTTTGAAGAAATTAGTCGCCGTAAAAGACTGTTGCGGGTGTGCACCTTCTGCTTGATGTTACTGCAGTTTTTGCTGAAGGTCAATGATCTGTCCAGAGAAACCCCAAGATACTTTGGAAAGTCACTGAGCTCGATAGGCACTCCATCTCAATCAATCTGCGCCCAGCTTCTCTGTTTCGAAGGTGAAAAATGCAAGACAGAGTTTTGCTCGGATTCGGTTTGAGTGAATTAGCGAGGTAGTATGCACCTAATTCATCAAGAGCACCAGATAGGTGGACCTCTAACTGCTCAAAGGTGGTGGCTTGGGATTTCAGGGCACGGTCGTCTGCATAGAGGAAGCGGGACGTGTTCGGGCTTGATGGTTGGTCGTTGGTGTATATATTAAATAGAAGCGGTGACAAGACACTACCTTGAGGCAGGCCGTTCTTATGTGCCCTCCAGCGACTCTTATCTGAAAGAAGGTTTGTCTGTTATCATCATTTTGTTAATCGGGCATGTTGCTATGAAGCCTGTATTTATATCTGGTTGATGGCTTTAGGCTCGCCACCAATTTCGTCACAGACGAAACGTGGGTGTGCTATCAGGTACAGCTGTACCTTCGAGGGTTACAAGGCGTGATGTTGTCGATAAAAATCGTAGAATTGTGCATATACAATTTCTTATTTGTTCTATATGTTCTATCACACAATTCTACCTACTTTAAAATTAATGGGACTTTTGGGGCTCCACCACGTGGGCCCAGTACGTATTGCTGTCGTCTTCGATTTTTTGCAATCTTCTCGAACTTTTCCTTCACTGTACTAAGATGTAAGTACTTCAGAGTATCAAATTGGTTGAAAAGAACATCGCAACCACGCACTATCTCCCGATCGACCCTCCCTAGTCAAAATGTTAACTGTCTAACTGCCACAGGGGCCACTACTGGCAACACTTAGATTTATGTAAATCGCACGTTATTATGGCAACATCGAAGGGAAATTATTTATGTAGGGTAACTTTATACGGTTAGCTATCAAAGTTAAGTCGAATTAAATTGTTGGGGGTAAGGGTGAAATTTTCTCATGGCTTTTTGATGTTGAGGTAATTTTGTTCACATAGAATAACACAGGAATTTAATTTGTTATTAAGTATAATGTGTTTTATTAAACATATTACTTTAACTAATGACAGGACTACGTCGTCGGTCTAGTGGTCGCATAAAGTTCTGGGTTATATTCCCAGATAGGGCTAAGTTATTCTGTGTTTTTCTATCTGGAGTTTTTAGGAAGGAGCAAAGCAACCACGGAGTCTCAATTGAAGACCTGTTGGGTGAAATATTTAAACTTTGCGCTAAGAGTCATTAATAAGGCCTCAACGCCCACAGGGTGAGAACACACTAATAACCTGGATCAGCATGATCTCTCCCAGGTTATAGAGTACCTGTGTGTTGGCAGTATTCCCGGGCAAATTCCTATACGGACTACATTTTAAACTGACAATCTATTGTTAATTAGGCTTCCCTCAATTTAAGTGCGTACAGGGCAATGAAAACACGTTCACATTAGATCAGGGAAGCGATTACATACGTTCATGGGTGGGTGCACCTTTAAATGAAACCGTGTAATTTTCCGACAGTAAATCTTAGTGCAGCGCACGCGCCGTCGAATGAAAAACAATTAGAGCCACGTGTCGGCCCTGACTCGTAATTATTGCCACACCTTACCTGGGCACGCGATTGTGGCAACACTGGCTACCCTAGTCCGCCTTGCATTGTGTATCGTTTGTGATAGACCTCAGAGTTTTCAGTGACATCTAACCAGCAAAAATAAGAAGTGCGACCTGAACCCCTACTTTACTGCATTTTGAAAAGATTTTCCCTTAGTTGACGCTTCCCATGACCCAAGGGCTGGCTTTTAACTTGGTCAGAGGTTAAGTGCTGCCATAATGACGTCGCCGCCAGTTTCTTGAGAACGTTCAATAGTTTTTAATTAATAATGTATATTAGTTCTACTGTACAAAATAAATAATACTACTTGTTCAAAGCAGGTACTTTAAAAACTTAACGGTAAAAATAATAGAAAAAAGGTCCAATAAAAAAACCATTACAGCTTTCCACACAATTACATTTGCACCATGACTATAAATTCATAGCAGCTTATGTTACCAAACATGGGACTACTTCCCACATCCATTCTAAGGCAGGGGGTACAATATTTTGCCGATCGACACATTAATTGCGAGTCATAAAATCGATCAGCCATATACCCAACAATGGATGTAGCGATGCGAGATCCGATGCTACCAAAACGTTGTGACGTAAGACTCGATCCGCGAATAAATCACGCAGAGGCTCGCTCGTGTGTACCGCCCTTAGTGTACGGTCCGGAGAACAAATGGGCGTTAGGGAAGGAGAAGTATGTATCTTCATGTTAAATAATATTAGTTCGTTATGTGATTAAAATTTGCTTATTTAGGTAGTATTTAATCAAAACCCTTATTCAATATCGCCAAAATAAAAATGTTCATAATAACAGACAATAAGATTTTTTTATTAATTCGGCCTTTAAATATTACGGTGTTGGGTAGGTTCTACAATTGGTTATTAAAAAATAAATGGGTCTTAAAGTTGAATTAACAAAGTAACTTATAGGCATCGATTGAGGCCCGCGTCTCCCCTAAATCGCGTTACAAAAATAACCGTATCTAAATGATTGCGCTTGTGCTGCCCTTACAAGGCCAGTTCCACACGAGTGCACTCATAGTCGGTCGTGCGCGGATGTAACACACCACCCAATATCGTCGGCCCGACCCTGCCCATTAGCCCCAACTATCCGCCAGTGTGGGATGTGGCGATTTTTATATTGTGCTGCTCTTTTTGTTATTTCAATGAGCTCAGACGTGTGACGCTTTCAAAGAAAACTGCGTGGTCTTATGATTATGAGAGTTATATCGCCGATGTCAGCTACCTTACGGTACGGGAATCTCATCGATGATTACTGAAGCCCCAACACTGACAAATGTGTAGATACCTCACTTCGTTTGCCTGTCAAACACAATTAACCAACCTCTCCTCTCCAGGCTCAGGGCAGATACAGCTGTGGCAGTTCCTGCTAGAGCTGCTGAGTGACTCGACCAACGCCGGCTGCATCACCTGGGAGGGGACCAACGGGGAGTTCAAGCTGACGGACCCCGACGAGGTCGCGCGTCGGTGGGGCGAGCGGAAGTCCAAGCCCAACATGAACTATGACAAGCTCAGCCGTGCCCTGAGGTAACCACCCCGAACCTCGCGAGCCAAGCGAACGCACGGGTACCCTTTCTCTCTCATGCGACTTACTTACGCAAAGCGATGTTTTTGTATGTTAACTAAAGCGACCGTAAAAGAGGTTGGAATATTTTATACGAACCCTGGCTGACCTCACTTTCGCCATTTTATTTAAAAAATTGTGGCCACTCATAAAACCTAAATATTCTAAAGTGTCATGTCATGTTTCCAAAATATCAGTTAGAAGAGAAACATTGAAGATGCCAATCTTCAATGTTTCTCTTGATGCCAGCTATTAAAAAAATAATGGATACTTACAGGTATAATGCGTGGCTCATCAAATAAAAGTGTTATTGAAAATGCCATCAGTCAATGGACTTTAACTTTGATAGCTCATAATCTTGAAAACGTGACACTTCTTTGTACGTGAAACTTGATTGTATTGATACCAACTGTCCATTAATATAGGTTATATGCGTGGCCGCAACTTAATAACAACATGGTGGAAGTTAGACAAGCAATTTAATTGAAACTCCTCTAACATTCCATTTGACACCTATTTGATAATAATTTTTCAATTACGCAGATATTACTACGACAAAAACATAATGACAAAGGTTCATGGCAAGAGGTACGCCTACAAATTCGATTTCCAAGGCTTGGCTGCGGCCACGCAACCGGCGGCGAGTGATCCGGCGTATAAGTACCAGAGCGATCTGTTCATGAGCTCGTACCACCACTCGGCTAAGCTCTCGTCTTTCATGGCCCCACACGCTGCGATGCCGACATCTACAGGTAATATATATTTACACGCGCTGAGCTCTAGCGATTCTTTTTTAAATTATTTACCATGACTACAATTGAAGTGTGAAGTTTTTCTTTAGTTCAGCCCAAAAGATTTTCAACCTAACTTTTCATGATGGATCATGTCTTTTGCCATCATGAAAAATAGGTACAACAGTGGTCATATTATGCGGCCCGTTTTGTTTTATGAAACCCAAATTAGGTTAAAAATATCTTGAGCTAAAATAAAAACAAATTTCACATTATAAAACATCAATGTTTTGGCATGATTGGGGTGTGTGTGAAAATGCAATAGCGCTTTCTTAGGAAACCAAAGTTTATGATTAATTGAATACTTAGGCAGGTACTCAAATTAATGACTCCACCCATAAATTAATTACGTACTTATAAAAAATCAAACAATTATAAAAATTAAAATTTACCCTAAACTCTCGAGAGTTTAATAACATTTATGTACATTCCCAGCGTGCGGGTGACAACGTAGATACACTGTTGCGCTGGTAGTTCGCATTTCTAAGCTAATGCTTCGGTACACTTGCATGCACAAATATTTGCACGCCGCTCGAAAGGGGTTGTCATTGGCACGGACTGAGCACACTTGACTTAATGGAACATACTATTTAAACTCGACAGTATACCGTACTGTAACGTATTGGATTTTTAAAGGAGAATATTAGAATATAACTAGTATAAAGGAAATTGACATGTTTTGGACCAAATGTTGCCCAGGCATGGGAGTACTTTATTTATTTCCTTAGATTAAGAGACGTTAAATAAAAAAAATAAAACATCCACGAGTTTATTAGTTAAAGTACCTACCTGAAAACTTCACTTCGTCACAGCCGTTTTATTCGGAAACTACTTATTAAGACTATTCAGTTGCAACTCACAACTCACAGGAGTTGATGGAGGCTACTGAAAGTGCCGAACTCGTCGCCAAATTTTGGGCCGACTCAATTTGAATTGTCATCGACACGCTAAGAAGAAGAAGAAGTTGCAACTTGGAGGCCTATGTCCAGCAGTGGACGTCTTTTGGCTGAAATGATGAGTTGCAACTTGGTAGGTAGATGTAGGTATTCTATAAACCGCTTTACGACGTTCATACAAAAAAAAAGATTAACCCATACATGAAACTGAAACTAAAAAAAACTTTTTTCATCAAACCTTTTCATAGATAGGTATAAATGACATCGAGGTTCCAAAAACTATTTTTTCTCAAACTCAATCGTTTGATAGATAGACACTTCCAAAGTGGTCAAATGTGTGGGGGGGGGGGCCTTTAACTTAAACATAAAGAGCAGACATACATCATCAAAAGTGTATCATAGTTATATTTTAATATGCGATGAGCTCTGAGCTCGTCTGACACAGGTCCAGGTGACACAGTTGTTTTGGGAGATATCTGCATCGAATCAGGCGGGAGGAAACGCCCAGATGCTACCATTGTGAGGGTCGGCTAGAGGACACGGTGGAGCACACCGTGGAGTGCCCTGGTGCAAGCCATGGTCCGGGGCGAGGAGGAATGGGATGCCGTGCCGTCACCTCCTTCTGCGAAACAGTGATGCTATAGCAAAGGAGGTGGCAAACGTGAAAGGGAGAGAACCTCTCGTCCCAGCCACCGCGGCGGAAGCTCCGGGCGTCGGGGGCCATGCAATGATGGCTTCCGGCCACCGTAGGCGCGGGCCTGTGGACGGTGAAACTTAAAATACATTGTATATCGTCTTTTATTTTACAAATATGCTAATGTTTCGGCAATGTAAAACCTATACTATAGGTATTTTTTTCTCAATACTCCTCGGATAGATTCTAACGCGCTTTGGGTTACAGACAGTATTAGTCCAAGGAACATTATGCACTATGATTCAAAGCTGGGCAGTACTTGGTCCGTCGTCCATACAAAACCGGTCAATCTCCTTTATTTGTAAAAGAACTGTTTTGTTTTATAGACTCAGATTTTAAACAACGCTGGACCTGAGACAAGACGTGGTATCCGAGGTTGTTAACCAATATTAATTTATTTTATCCTACTTTTTCAGTAAACGTGTTTAATTGTGCAGACCCATGTACAGGGGGTTTCATAAAAACCGGAGTCGGTACGGACAAGGTCCGGGGTAATCCAAAATAAATGTATTTTTTTAGAAACTTAGTACGTACCTATACGCTTAAAACTTAGGTCTCCTGACTAATTTGATTACAATGACTATTTTCATATCATATTAATGCACTCACTGCAAAATTGTGTTATTTCATTCTATATTTTTTATATGTAAACTGCATAACGGATTAATATGTACTTACTTTATATTTTTATTCTCTTGCGGAGACGAGGGATTGTTACTGGTGTGTGCTGATTTGTGGCGCTATGTAAACTTATGCGGTTTGCAGATGATTATTAAATTATATTATTACTACAATAATTAAATGAACCCTCTGGTTACTCCTTCGGAGACTAACATAATATAATTAAAATACAGTCCCCGAAGGAATAACCAGAGAGGTTACAAACAGCACACTTACGTACGGCTAGTTATATTTCGAAATTGTTTTTGCTCCATGAACTGAAGTCCCTTGTCTACCCAGACCTTAAAACAATATCATTGAGACGTAATAATATTTTGTCTTCCCAAGTTTTTCGACAACTCTCCCGTACAATTCTTAGTTCGGTAAAAAAGTCCGCTACGCTATTAATGTCACCATCAGCACTTAATATCTGAGATGAGAAATCTTTGGTTTCAGCGTCGATATTCCCGTCAGCGTCATGGGGCAACTGGGGCGGCGGCGGGAGCAACCTGTACTCGCCGCACTCGATGGCCCCGCCGCACGTGACGTCACATCTCGGCTCCTACCCGCACTACGCATGACCATCATACATGCCAATTGATTAATCTTCATATTTTATTTGCTGTTACCTTTTTTTGGTCAATCTCGTTATTGCACTTTATATTTTAATTTGTGTTTAAAAAGATACTCAATTTAAATCTACTGTGACGTTTTAACTACAACTTTGTGAGCTTTTTTCCGATTGTGAAGATTGAAAGACCCATCTCGCTTACTAACATTTCTTAAGAAACAATGTTTCATAAATATATTTTTATTGTTATCATTTAGGGTACCTCAGATGAATGTAATATTTTTTGTCATGACACGAGTCAGGTGGACCGCAACCCTAGTCTTTTATCAAAGAATGATGTAAATAATAGATACTCATTAAAATTAAGTAGAATTATTAAATTAGGATAACAAAATAATGAAAAATTTTATTGGTCGTATGAAAATTATTGTGAAAATAACGAATACTTCTCGCTTGTCTGTTACGACCAGTGTTTTGCAATAACATTCAATTATTGAGTTGAAACTCAACCGCAGGTACTAAATTATATGAACTCCTCAGCTCGAACACTTTTAAATACCTTACAAGTCTAACTTTCTTTATAATAATAGGTATGTAGGTACTCAAATAACCAATAAAGAAACGTATTTTTGAATTCATAATTCCTGCTCTCTCTAAGGATATTTTTTTACAAAGTTATTGCAAAATTAGCTTAGAAAAGTATTCGCTACTCAAAAAAAATGTAGCACCTTCGCCACGTATAGTTAACGATTGGTGATATAATACTCAGTATTAAATAAACATGTAAAATATTTTTTACTTTTAAGCAATGTATTTAAATGAGTCCGTAATTGTGTTTATCAAGAAAATTGAACAAAGCTCGTTTTGAAATAATAAAACTAAGCTCAAAAATGTTGTGCCATTTTTAAATATGCATTACTTACAATCGGCCGATTTGATTTAAGGCAGATTATAATGATTGAATAAGTACAGTGAATAATCTCTTTTGTACATAAACTTTTATCATCAGTATTATAAAGAAGCAATATTTAATAATATAATATAATTTATGCTGATTTATTCATCTAAGTCATTAAAAAGACAACTATAGTTTAAGTTGGTATTCCACTTGTTATTAATATTATACCTAAAATAATATTTATTTTTTACATTACGGTTAACGGGAACAATTGAACTGTGGCCACCGTTCAATTTTTACCGTTGTTGGGAGCACAAATTAATACATTTTGTGCTTAGTTTCCTATGACTTCAATGTGTAAGTTTACAACCCAAGCAACCCTGATCTTAGTATTTGAATACTAAAACAGTATTAAAAGTAAATATATTGAATTGATCAATTCAATATTTTTATTCCAGTTTTCAGGATAATCCTGATTATATAGATATTGTATTTATTACCAGTGTTACCCCCTATCGTACCTAATAATTCCAACTTTAAAGTATTATTAGGAATCGGATATTTCGATGCATATTTACCTAAAGTTTAGGTGTTGACCGTGAAGTGCGCCAACAGTAGGAATAGTAAAATTTTTAGTTTTAAATACATTATAAATGTCGTATTTACCATTGTATTTTATTTTAGTATTTAGCAGCTAATTACCAAAGAGTTTTCACTTCAAAGGTTTTAGTTGCCGTAGTAGGAGTTAACTGAGACCCTCGCATCACTGTTCTCAGGAGCCCTAGAATCCCTAGTCACGTTCGGGATTCAAAATATCTCCAGTAACTTATACTTATGACTATGACCCACCCTCCGTGCATATTATTATATTAACTAAAGTTGCTTTCATGGTTGTTTACATGTGTACCCTTTGCCGAAACAAAACGTAACTACTTTAGCAACCTGATATCCGATCCCTAAAAATAATAAATGTGTATATAACTCTAATATTAGATTATTTTAAAAAGTGCAATAGTAATAGGTCTAGTTTAAATTTAAAATATTCATGTAATTTATTGTTTACCTAAAAGTATTACCATTTATTTTATGTGTATAGTTAGTCACTTGATTGAAATGTTTAGATTTGGTCTGTTTGCGGTTTGAACTGATTTGATATTGGGTATCGTCATGCTAGTTTTTTTTTAAACAGTATTAATGAAGCTAAGACTTTGTTTGCGTTCTGTTTTTTCAAACGTTTGTCTGATACACGTCTTCAAGACTGGTCATTTATAAAACTAAGCTCAAGCTCAATTTAAATGTAGTAGGGCTTAGTTTTATAAAGTATGCTTACTAGCATGAGATGCCCTATTGAGTGAGAAAATAAATAAGTATTGCATATAATTCGTCTATTTAAATATGTCAGCTAAATATTAGTGTTGTAATTTTATTTTTATTAAAATATTATTCTAGAATAATAATTTCAGTTATTCTAAGATTTACCTACTTAGGTATAGTGATTTGCAAAGAGATTCCAGTCAATAGATTATTTATTTTATTTATTTATATTGTAGAATTCTTTATTCAGTGTTTTTATTTAATATATTTTTATTTTAATGCATGTGTCAATAATAATGAAAACATTTAGTCGTAGTATACCATTGTATAGATGTTATTGTATTTGAAAATAAATAAAACAAATGAAATGTCTTTTTGTTAGTTTTTTCACTTATTTCAGCTTGATTAAAAACATGGAAGCAGAATCAGAAGCTACGGTCAGCAAGACAGCAACTGTAAACAGCTAACTCTAAATTAACGCAAAAATGGAAGGCTGCGTTTAAAAAGCCCAAACAAGCACTAAATATGAATATTAAAATGCGACATAACATCGCTTTCTACTTTAATTTCGCGTTGCCCTAAAATAAACTTCCTACGCGCCTTAGGTATGCGTCGTCAGTTCGTCACGTACCTATAGTTTCATATAAAATGAAAAACAAAACTACGTTTAAATGACCTAAAACATCATTTGCGCTTGATTTCGACTTACTCGCGTAGCAAGAACTGAATAAGCTAAGCTTCTATTTGAAATAGCTCATTGCTGGAACATTCGGGTCACCTACGTTTCTTCGAAACACTATTCTTCGAAAATTGTTTCACCGAACACTATTCACCTAAGCCTTCATACTGCGACGTTTTGTTTGGTCTACGCCTTTTTTGTTCGATGTTACTACTTTACACCGACCACCTTACATCAACTTTTGTTTCACCAACGTTTGTTTGTTCTATGTAACGTTACTTCGAAAATATTTAACCGACACAATTATACCTTCTTTTTGGTTATTATCGATCGTTATCGTTATCTATCGATCTATGACAGCCGGGACCAACAGCAGCGTGCTTTCCGAGGCACGGAGGAAACTCGGTATGTGGTGTTCACCCATTCACAGACCAACCTAGGCAAGCGCGGCTTATCCTAAAGATCGACCCGAGTGGCAGTTATTATTACCAATGCTTCAAAAAAAAACGCTGAGCCGAAAGGAAGGTATTCTTTCTTCTTCTTTATGGGGTTTCAGGTTTCCGCACTTAGTCCTTAAGGTGGACCATTGTGCGTGAGCCGTGGTAGCCGCTTACTCCAGCCAGCCCACCTCCCTCCACCAGAAGCATATCAGACTTCCCGGTCTCCTCAGGGCATCCGCAAGGGATCGTGGTGTTCCCAGGATCTCCTCACGAATCTTGGTAACGCCTGTGCACTCAAGGAGCACATGCACCACAGTTTCCTCCGCCTCCATGCATGCCCTGCACAGGGGACTGTCAGTGATTCCTAGGGTGTGGAAGTGTTTATTCAGTGAACAATGTCCGATGATGGTCCCCGCCACCAGGCGCAGGCTATCTCTGTCCAGGCGCAGAAGGTGCCTGGTCAGCTTTATATCCAGGGATGGCATAGCTTCCTTGGATTGCCTACGTCCTGGTGTCGAGCTCCACCATTTCTCCGCTTGTATTCGAGTTTGATCTTTTAGCCAGCTTCTTAGCTGCTTGAAAGGGATGGGCACAATGGGTTCGGGTCCGTAAGGTTTTGTGCTGGATCCTCTTCTGGCAAGTTCGTCGGCCGCATCGTTTCGAAGTGATCCGCTAATCCATGTAGCGTTACCGTGTTATGATTTATTACCGTGATTCGTTCCAGGGTTTTGTGGCATTCTAGTATCAGTCTCGACGTGATCTGATTACTCTTCAGGGATTGAAGAACTGAGGCACCTACACACTCTGCTTGGTAAACAGAGTTAAGCATTCCAAGTGGTTTGGATATCTTAATGTTTAGGTCGTCGGAGAACACCCCGACGCCTGTCCCATAGTCGGTTTTTGATCCATCGGTGTAGATCCTTAGCTCTCTTGTACCTGAGTAGTCACACCACTCCTCTATGAGCTCTATGTTGTAATGATTTTGGAAGCAATGGGTCTTCAGGGTTCTGTCGATGGGTGATGTCATCATTGGCTGTTCTTTGATTGCATCTTCTCTGATGCGTGTGTGTTTGATTCTCGAATCGTTTCTTAGGGTACCCGATACTTCGAGTCTGAAAGTCGCTAAGGCCGCCTCCTCTCTTATGACGAGGTGCAGGGGAGGTAGCCCCAGCATCACCTGTAAGGCAGCAGTGGGGGAAGTTCTCATGCTGCCGGTGAATGCTACGCAGGCCAATCTTTGTAGTTTCTCGAGATCCTTTTGGGTTGTACTTAGGTTGGTCCTAGGCCACCAAACTAAAGAGCCGTATGTGATGATTGGTCGGATAACTGTGGTGTATAGCCCAGTAGGTGATTTTGGGGCTTATGCCCCAATTCCTCCCCAGAAGTCTCTTAAGGAAGGTATTATTGTGTTGGCTAAATATTTTCGAAGTAACGTTACATAGAACAAACAAACGTTGGTGAAACAAAAGTTGATGTAAGGTGGTCGGTGTAAAGTATAACATCGAACAAAAAAGGCGTAGACCAAACCAAACGTCGCAGTATGAAGGCTTAGGTGAATAGTGTTCGGTGAAACAATTTTCGAAGAATAGTGTTTCGAAGAAACGTCCCCTACGTTTCTTCGAAATACTATTTGCTATTGCGTCTACTCGACCTCGTTGGTCGAGTAGACGCAAACACGTCTGCTGAGCATGAAATCTAGTTCTAGGATTCAATTCCCGGGTAGGGTAGTTTTAATTCGTTTTTCCAACAGGGATTTCTCAGTAGCGGTCACAGAGTCTGGATTTGAGCCTGGTTGATGGCAACAGGCTCGCCCCCTTTTACATATTACACACCCACATTTCACCTCTCACTGCTGGGGCTCCAGTATCCCGCTGAAATTATAAAGGGTTAATGCCCAAGGTTTTCTAAAAATCATCATGATCATGCATCTGTAATGACTTGTTTTCTGTCGTGTGGGTGAAATGTGGGTGTGATGTTTCAGATTCATAGTTACACTGATCACCGCTCTACGGCATGTTTCAGATCCATAGTTACACTGATCACCGCTCTAAGAGACGTTTTTTATGTGCCCTTGTGTAAAGCCAATGTGAAATAAAATATTTCACTTTGACTTTGACATCCACATCCGTTCAGTAGTTTATGCTTGAAAGAGTAACAAACATCCATCCATACATACATTCATAGTCATACACACAAACTTACGCATTTATGATATTAGTCCGATTAGTAGGATGAAAAGCCGAAACAGCTTTCTGTGTGTCACCCCACTCACTGGCGAGATGGCTACGGAAAGATTAAAGCTGTGGCAAGGTATTGCATTCTTACCTTACCCATTTGTTCCACCTGCTGAACACCTCCCTCCTGGACAAGAGTTGCCGTGGCTGACCTGGATGGAAGTCTTTAAACAGCAACTTTTAATTCTGGGCCGACACAATTTAGATTGCCATCGACACGCTAAGAAGAAGAAGTAGGATACCTATTTGGTAAAAACGAGACAAGTGTACCTATCGGTAATAAAAAATTATCCCTCTGAACTGCGTTTACTTTTATTTCTAATGTTTCAATAACATATTTTATACCAAAGCGACGCCATTATTAGAATTTAATAAGATAGGTTAAGTTTGTAGGACTGCCACAATCCAACAGCAATTTGACAGAACGACGTCCGTCGGATCAGCTACTTTATTTTAAACAATCTGGTCACCCTATAATAAAGAGATGAACAGCTTCGATTACACATAATATATCCTTCGTTACGTTTTTCTGGAATGAGAGCGTAAACACACATCTCCTCCCACACCAAGCCAATAATTCAGCTCAAGTAGGTACCTACAAAGTATTATTCCAACATCTTATTGATAACCAATTAAGTAGGTACCTAGGTAGGTACACACGGCTACACATCAAGCTATACAAAACCAGTTAATCTTGGCCTCACTTTACTAGATCTTTTCGCACAATGAACGATCAGAAAATATGGCACTCAAAAGGTGAACAGTTCTTGTAGTTAGACCGTAGCTGAACAGCGCCACGTAGCGTTCTATCCATGACGTGAAGTAGCGCGAAGTACCTAGTGGAGGTCTGTATACGAGAAGGGGCGTTTCTGCTCGGTGAGATGAGCAGTCGGGTGATCTCCGTCGAGAACAGCTGGACTCTTTTGATGACCTGAAATGTACGAGAATTATGTACGTTAACTTTTGTTGTCGGAATCTATGTAACTCACTAAGTTACGCACTTTGAATAACTTTATTTAAAGCAGTTCGGCTCTAAACAAGTGATGTTCGGCCGTGATTTGTTTATGGTTATCATCACAATGTTACTCATCATCATCATCATTTCTGACGAAAGATGTCCACTGCTGGGCACAGGTCTCCCCAGGGTGTCACCACATTGACCGGTCGGCCATCCGTTCTGCGAGCAATGTGCCCTGCCCTCTACCACATAAATTTGGCAATTCTTCGGGCTATGTCGGTAACCTTGGTTCTCATGCAGATGTCCTCATTTCTTATTCGATCACGCAAGGAAACTCCGAGCATAGCCCTCTCCATTGCTCTTTGAGTGACTTTGAGCTTTCTGATGAGGCTCATTGTGAGCGACCACGTTTCGGTCCCGGTAAAACACGCTGGTCATAGACTTTCGTCTTGTGATACTGTGGTAAGTTAGACGAGAAGATACCGCGCAACATCCCGAACGCTGCCCAGCCGAGTCAGATTCGACGCATGACCTTTTTCTCGAAGTTAGACCTACCCAACTGGACCAACGTCGCAGGTAGACATAATCGTCCACAACTTCGAGTGTAGAGCCTCGGATCTTGATAGGACTGGGTGCTACATGAATATTCAACATTACCTTTTATTTTGTCCATGTTCATTTTAAGACCCACTCTTTCGGAAGCTCCACTGAGGTCATCGAGCATTGTACTGAGGTCCTCCATGATCTCAACCATGACCATTGTATCGTCGGCAAACCAAAGGTGAGTGATGTACTCGCCATTGACGTTGATGCCAAGTCCTCTCCAATCCAGAACCTTGGAGACATCCTCCACTGCAGCGGTGAACAGTTTCGGAGATATGACGTCTCCCTGTCTCACACCGCGCTGCAGAAGGATAGGTTCCGAGGTTTGGTTGTGAAGTCGGACTCACATGGTGGTATTTTTGTCCGTTGGAGAGCCTGCAGTACAGCCCAAGTCTCGATCGAATCGAAGGCTTTCTCGTAGTCCACACGACGGTCAACAGAGAGGCAGGTTAATACACTTTGGTCTTCTGTATAACCTGCCACAACGTATGTATGTGGTCTACGGTAATAAAGCCTTTTCGGAATCCGGCTTGTTCGGAGGCTGGAAATCGTCAAACTTGCGTGCGAGACCATTCATGATGAGTCTCGAAAACAACTTGTAGACATGGCTTAGAAGTGAGATGAGCCTATAGTTCTTCAGCCGGGCATGTCACTATGTTACTATTAGTCCATTAATAGCCAGTTAGAATAGTAGTATGAATTATGAAAAAGAGTACCTGTGTACGAACGGTTGAATGAAGTAGGCGTTCCGACCAGGTGAAGCGTGTGTGAATGGGCACCGCGCCCGACTCGGTGATGTGTTGCACACGCTTCCCACAGGTGAGCTCGTGGGCTGCCGGCTGGCCATATCTAGGGTGGCCCCGCAGTGAGTCAGGGCCCAGAACCAGCGATGCTCGGAGATCAGCTCGCGCAGTAAGTCGCGCGTCGCGTCGTCGCTGACGTTGTGTGATGGGATGGTATGCTGCGTGTAGGTACTCGGCCACGGTCGTTGCGTGATCATGTTCAAATAGGAAAATAATAAAAACGAGTTAAAAAAATTATCTGCGGATTATTGTTCATTCATCTCTCCAGTAGATGCCTAATTTTTTTTCAATTCTTAATTTTCGTAATGTATCAAAGATACCTACAAAGTGGACAAAGCTTACGCCCGTCAGAGTCCCGTTTTTAATGAGCAATTTTTTCAACTTTCTGGGAAACTCATTTATTTATAACCGTTCTCAGTTCCGTGAGGTAGAACTGTTTTTTGGGTAATTTCCACCTCTTTTTAAATCATTTTCTTTTTTTAAATATACCTACTTATGCAGAAAACCAAACCGTATCGTATTACCCAGTAACAACAGGTCAGATAGGCAGTTGTTCCATGTAAACTGTTACTAGTATTCAGCTGCACCCGGTTAGACTGTAACCCGTCCCAACATACAGATGCTAACAGCTTGGCAGTCAGATGTTAGTATAGGTGCGGTTCACACCCGCATCATTGATGGCGCTTGCAGCGGCACTGGACGGTGCTGGTAGACAGCCAGCTGATGCAGTGGTAACTAAAAAAATGTATGTAAAGATGAGGAACACAGTGCAGGAGCGGAAGAGTGAATACTTATCACCACCAGCTCACACCTCGCAGCGGAATAAATAAAGACATAAACTAAAAACCAAATCATTTTTATAAACAAATAATTGATTTTGATAATAATTATTTTTATAAAAATGATTTAATTTTGATAGTAGAATGGAACCTTCGCATTACCTACAGTTCCTTTTTTCCGCCGTTTGTTGCGGTAAATTAAAAAATCGTATACTAGTTTTTTCAGTCATCTCATTCTCTTATCCATATCCCAATTCATTTGGAATCGGTGCAGCATGTCTAAGGCTGCTTTTCCATCAGAGATGTGCTATACAGCTATGCAGCGAGGATGTAATAACTAAGCTGTTTCCACTGATAGCTACCTATGTAGCGGTGCGAGTAAGGCCCAGATTCAGAGACCACACTTTGACTTTACTACAACTTTACTACACTTTTCTTTTGTAGGAAATTAGTTTAACACGAAGGACTACATTATTTAAACGCATAATAATGCAAAGTTTACTTTGAGGCCAAAGTCATGATTATCGACTACTTCGCCTTTACTAACTAAAGAACAGCTTGAAGTAGATCTTTCCATCAAAGTAAAGTCAAAGTGTGGTCTCTGAATCTGGGCCTAAGATGTGCTATATAAAGATGCGCTGCCGCAAGTAGCGCAGCTAGCGCTACTTTCAGCGACAAACGCGGGTCTACTGTAGGTACTCTGGTCTGCACATAGCTACACCCCTCGCGACCATCCATAGCACGCATCATACCATGTAAAAAAAAAACATAAGTATCTTAGTTGAATCCATAACCACCAGTGCTAAGCTATTATGCTACACTGAATACGATTGGTGGATATCAAACGCATCTATAGCTACGTAGCATAGCACTTCTGTGGTGAAAAGGCACCCATAAAAAACTTGGAATACTAACGCCCGAATACTCGAACGTCACTCAAAATTTTAAGGTGCACTTAAATCTCGTGCTGTCTTCGCAGAGTGACAGAGATAGCACGAGTTTTGAGGGCTACTTATAATTGAGTGATGAGTGACGTTCGAGTATTCGGGCGTTAATCCGTTAGATTCGTTATCGTTTGCACTTTATAGTTCTGTATTTAGTAAAAATGCTATAATGGGTGACTGGTAATTAGTGAGAAAACCGCTGTTCAGTACATTTTGACCAGCTAGACGAACATAAATCGGTCACTGGTCACTAGTCACCCTATATACCTACCTATAATTTATGCCCTCAGCTCAGACCAACAAAAACAGGAAGACGACGCGCCACGAACATCAAAAGTGAAGCCAACTTTTTATCTATGTGTGTAGACAATGTCTCGTGAAGTCGTGACGTAGGTACTAAGAGAAATGCGTGTGGTTTTAGTGTAGGTGTGTGCGTGAGCTTGTATGTTTACTTGCTATAGGTGTGTGGTTTTGTGGCTTCACTGTTGGTGTTCGCGGCGCGCCGTCTTTCTTTTTTTCTTGGTCTGAGGCCCTCAGTCACTCAACCGCGTAATTCAAATTTTCTTAAGTTTTTTGCAATTCGCCGGTGTCAAGTCGTATGTTAAACACAACAGGATTCGCAGCAGTACCTAACAAATGTTTATTTTCTGTAATAATGATTATAATCACCAATACAACCGTCTCAGTTCATCTAAGTCTCAAGAATGCCTTTACCTACATCCAATAGTCACTCAAGAGATAAGTCTCTTGAGTGACTATTTAATGAAAAAGGCATTCTTGTCATATAAGTATGAACAGCGTAAGAAAAATCGAATTTCGCGGGCTACCTTGTCGCATTCACCTTGTACCTACAGCGCACTAGATGTGGAAACGCGCAAAGCTCGCAAGATGGACAACAAGCAAGATTTGTTGCTGTCATAACTCATACATACCTTCTTTAACCACCTCGCATCGCCGCCATTCTTCGTGAATTCCGACTAATATGCCAAGTGCAGTCCCGTGCAGGTAGGTATATGCTGTTAGGAGACAACACACTAGTGTAGTCTGAAGCTCGACTGGAGACTCGGAAAAGGCCATGTGAACAATATTAGATACAAAACTCTCTCATGCCCGGTTTCTGAGGCACTTTATCTGTGGTTTATCTATTCATATGCGTACATTTGAATAGATAAACCACAGATAAACCACAGATAAAGTGCCTCAGAAACCGGGCATTAGTCATTTACAATTTTGCATCCAGTGGCTAGTTGACTTCCAAGTACCTACACCTACAACAAACTCTATCTTATATTACTTTAGCAAACTGGCCATCAATTGCAGTGTTCCGTAGCTACCATTCTCTGATAATTATAATTGTCTTCTCCCTGCCCTTGTCCCATTCTACCTGGGGTCGGCGCAACACGCTTTGTTTTTCTATTCTGGCCCGTCAGACGTCACGGCATTATGTAATCCTTTCTTTTTCATATCACTCCTCACACACAAGCCATTCATCTTTTCTTTGGCCTTCCTCTCCCTTCCCATCGATCATCATAACTTTTTAGTAACATGCGTTTCAGCCTTCCTTAGTACATAACTGCTTCCGTGGTCGAGTTGTTAAGGGTGACCCGGTGGCCGTGGGTTCGATTTGGGAATCGAACCCACGGCCACCGGGTCACCCGGGAAGCATACTTTGTAAAGTTGTTTCCAGTTTGGTTAGGACATTGCAGGTGAATCACCTGATTGTCTGATAAAAAGATGATTCCGTGCTTCGGAAGGCACGTAGGTATAAGCCGGTGGCCCGGCCGTCAAATGGCGGTCGTCAAACCATGTTAGAGGCCCTTGCGGCGGTTTAGAAACTCTGACACTAGGGTGTGGTAGGGTCGTCAGACCTTACAGCCCACACGATAAGAAGAAGAAGAATACATAATTTCCACACCAAGTTGACTTCCTATAAGCTTGTATTTCCAGATCGCTTCACAACTGGAGGGGTGGGTATAACCCGGTTCATTAAAGAAAGGAATCTAAAATGGCAACACATAGCATGTCCTCTCGCTCGCTCACTATAGTGTGCGAGCGTGAGGACATGATAAAAACCGCCATTTTAGATTCCTTTCTTTAATGAACCGGGTTATACTTCAACGAAGCTGATTTATAGAATAGGTACCTTAACTATGTTTATATTAGCGGAGATAGTAGGTACTAAGATATAGGTACAGAAATAATTAATAATACTACTAAGTACTTACTTACGTTACTTTTTATTTATTAAATACTTAGGTACACGTAGGTACTTGGTATACTACACATAAAATTGATACAAGACATACAAAAATATACGTAAAACATTAAGTTACATTAAAGGGGATAGAACTGATGTGGCATATCAACTTGCCCGCCATTGTTTTTTTTTCGAAATCGCGGCCCACGATGAAAGTAATACTAACTCGGTAACATTAAATTGACGCTTGAGACCAATTACACGCCAAATGTCCGCAGAGCAAAATGTCCTCGTTGATAAAACGACCGTAACGTAGTAAGTCATGGGAGCAAAACGTCCGCTATTTATTCTTCGTGTTCCTATAATACGACCGTCTCGCGACAGTATCCTTTATGGGCGGCATGGGCACCGGACCGTAGGCCGACGAAGGAGGCCGGCGGAGGCCCGGCACTTCGGGGACAGAAGATATTAGTGTTATTTAATATGCGAGCGCAGCGAGCGCGCGTCAAGGAGTACATGACACCTTTTGTTCCTAACCTCCTCAGATGAACAAAAATGTCCAGTAACACGGTACCCCAAAAGTGTCACGTTACCGATATTTTTTTTTTTATTTTTTTTTTTACACAACGCCATCTAGTCCCAAGCTAAGCAGAGCTTGTGTTATGGGTACTAGACAACTGATAAACATACTTATATATTTCTAAATACATACATATTATAGATAAATTACACCCAGACACAGAACAAATGATCGTGCTCATCACACAAACATTTGTCCTGGGTGGGAATCGAACCCACGACCTCCGGCATAGCAGTTAGGGTCACTAACCACTAGACCAACAGGCCAGTCAAAGGCAGGTAATAGGTTTGAAGGTTAAGATCGACAAATGTGTACAACGACATTAAAAATGGACTTATTACGTGTAGTGATAAATTGGGCCCATTCCCATTAGTTCGATTCATTAGTTCGATCGTCGAACTAGTGAGATTTTTTTTTCTCATCTGTTCGACCGTCGAACTAGTGAGAACTTTTTTCTCATTTGTTCGACCGTCGAATTAATTAGATTTAAAAATAGTTCTACTACATTTAAATGTTTTACTAATTTCGTAATAAAATAAAAAACGCAAAATTATAGGCTGTTGCTAGTCGTCCGCTAAGTGGATGAATCACCGTTTCGCGACAGTATCCTTTATGGGCGGCATGGGCACCGGGCCGTAGGCCGACGAAGGAGGCCGGCGGAGGCCCGGCACTTCGGGGACAGAAGATATTAGTGTTATTTAATTTAATTTAATGTGCGTTGCATGTATGAGTGACGTGACCAAAAGCTTTGTTATACTTTGTTCTAATTTTTAAATCGAATTAATTCGACGGTCGAACAAATGAGAAAAAAAGTTCTCACTAGTTCGACGGTCGAACAGATGAGAAAAAATTCTCACTAGTTCGACGATCGAACTAATGGGAATGAACGATAAATTGTATCCAAAAAATCGCTCCCAAGTTGATAATTATTATGCGCACGAGAAAATCGCTTCAATTCGCAATGAAACGCTATGTTATGGCTAAGAATAGTTTTCTCGTGCTCTTAGTAGTATTTAATGTACCTATTCTCTTTCAACAAACAGGAAAAATAATAATCAACGCAAAAGACACGTAAAAGGTCTATTTTTTATGTGGTAATTGTACTCGTATGTCGGTCGATCTTTACCTTTAAATATCTCGGTAACGTGACACTTTGGGGTACCGTGTTACGGGACATTTTTTGTTCGTCTATATGTCCTCTATCCATTCATAGGTACCACTTTCATCGTGGGCCGCGATTTCGAAAAAAAATCAAAATGGCGGTGGGTCGATATGCCAGAATCCATACAAAAAAGTTCAAACCCCTTTGAATTTATTTTTAACTGCCAATGCAAGTATAATATTTTTTTTAGGAATTATAATTGTTAGCCAAGTACATGGAAACTACAAGCTGAAGCTATTTGCAAAAACCGGCCAAGTGTGTGTCGTTCTACGCACAATTTACAATATGTACAAGGCCGTCTTTAACCAGTTGGGGGTCCTGGGCACTTGAAAATAATGGCGCCCTTGTAGGACGCAAGAGTAGCGAGTTTGACTTTTTTGCATTGCGCTCCTGATAGGTTACGTTTTCTTGTGACATCCTCGAAGGATGAGACAGAAGTGTACCTCAACCGAGCTCACAACCAGACTACGTGGCGTTCAAATACAACCAATTTAAGACAACTTTCATCATCAGCCATAAGACGTCCCCTGCTGGACAAAGGCCTCCCCCATAGAACGCTATAACGAACGGTTGCCCGCGACTCTCACAATGTCGTCGGTCCACCTGGTGGGAGGCCTGCCAACGCCGCATCTTCTGGTTCGTGGTCGCCACTCGAGAACATTTCTTTCCCATCGGTTGTCGGTTCTTCGAGCTATGTGGCCTGCCCATTGCCACTTCAACTTGCATATTCTGAGACCTATGTCGGTGACCCGGTTCTTCGGCGAATTTCCACATTTCGGATTTTGTCGCACAAAGAAACTCCGGCAATAATGCGTTTTGGCTGTCTTTCGGCAATAATGCGTTGAATGTTGGCAAGTACTCAATTGTTTCCAATTTCGTTTCGTTTAAAAAAATAATTATTGTCATAACGTTATAGTCAAGACAGTAAATAGTAACTTTTCGTGTCTCATTTGCAAGGCATTAATGTTGCGGACATAAGACTTGCAAAGGACTTAGGTAGGTACTATATTATGAATCAAACTATTGACTTATGCTGAAAAGATGTAAAAGCGAGCAGAGTGAGCTCGAAAATTTTATTATCCTGCGGTCCTGCCTGGGAAAAGTTAAAAGTATTTTTGACTGCCTGTAGCTTGGACAATTACAGTAACTTGCCCACGATCCAGAGGGCCCCCCTCTCCCCGTAGGCAAGTGCCTAGAGTGCCTAGCGGAAAAGATGGCCCTGACAATGCGGGGTTCCGTAGTAGCCCATAAAAATATGCGTATTTGCCTTCCGAACGATGATTTCTATTATATAATAATAAAAACAAACTTACATTTGCAGTTAAAAAAAACCTGAGCATTGTGCTCAGGAAAAAATGTTATCCAAGTACATTGTATAAATTGGTCGACTATTACTCATAAACTTATAAAGTCTACTGAGCGATAGTTTTCCATGAAACTTCGTATAAATACTACCGTGAATTATTTCACACACACGTATAAGTAGCTGGTAGTCGTGTGCTCAAGTGACACTTGAGACTTACAAAAATAAGCACTTTAAAGCTTAATATTTCACGAAGTAATAATTATATCCCTTAATTAAACTAAAAAAACTAACTCGCAATATTTTTTAAAAAACTATGCGAGAGGAATACTGTTGGTATGAGCCGAGCTAGGTTCGCTGTATGTAGTTTCCATGAAACTAATGAAAAACGAAAATGCCTCTTCACGTGAGTGAATGTATCCCCATGAAAGTGACAATGACTATATCTTAATTAAATGTCCATGGTTTCTTCTAGAATTAAAATTCGGGTTATATTTTAGCGAACGTCGTGTAATGTTTTGCGGTACTGGAACGTCTGGAACGTGTCTGACTCTTGGAACGTAAACATTTGGCCGCGATTTAGAAATAAGTTCGCGCTGACGACGCTGTCAACTATCATGGCTATTTCTCTTTAATTAACGACAACCAACAAAGCATACCTACACCACAAAAACATAACGTATCTAATCTACTCACATTTTATTTTTACATTTGTTAATATGCATTAAACATAGGCAAATGATTAGGAAGTGCAGTTACAGATACTTAGATTGGTATATAAATACAGGTGATTAATTAATTTAAACATACGAAAACCTCGTAGGTTGAACTGCGAGATGCCATTCTCAAAAAAAAACTTTTTGGGTAAAAATTGAGTTTATTATGCGTCCCAGTTTGTTTGTTTAGTTTTCACGAATGCCTCCTGATCAGAAGGTCTAAGTAGCAAAATGTCCAACAGCGCAAAATGTAGCAGTAAGTCTACTTAGCAAAATGTCCATGTAGCAAAACGTCCAACTATCAGATGGTCTGTATAGCAGAATATCTATTTCGCAAAACGTCATTTTTAAAATGTGTACACTCATTATAGAAACTACAAGTCATTTTTAAATTACATAAATTTATTTGATAAAAAAGTCAGGGTTAAAATAACTCTTCAATAGCCTCTTCAATGTTATTAGGAAATTAGGCGCACAAACTCCCCTGTATTTATTCACCTAATATCCTTTTACCAAGGTTTACCAAAAATTCAAAGGGACTAACTTTTTGACCTTCAAGCTTTTGCAGCTCTCTTTTGTATTTGGTATAAAACATTAGTCTGTATGTACATAATATTGAAATGCCGTGTCCATTTCCCTCCCGATGAAATGTGTGTGTTGAATTTTGTGCCTGAGTATCCAGACATTTTGACAATCTGACGATTTGCTAAATAGACGTTCTGGTATACAGACCATCTGATAGTTGGACGTTTTTCTACATGGACATTTTGCTAAGTAGACTTACTGCTCATTAGACATTTTGCGCTTTTGGATATTTTGCTAGTTAGACCTTCTGATCAGGAGGCATTGATATTTTGACTACGTAATATGGATCCAGGCAAACGTACGTCCATGAAAATTAGTGCAACACAAAAAAAGCGACCAAAGGTATGATGCATATATTTGACTGATTGCGTCAAACGGAGAGTAATGGTTTTTCGCGAATATAAATTAAGTGTTTTTATTTGTTTTATATTTTTTAACAGGTAACGAGCTTCACGAGTAATGAAAAAATCATGGTCATTAACGTATTTAAGAGAAAGAAACTTAGTCGTCTGATCAATATGCATACAAAAAGGCAAAATTTATGAAAGGGTAACGACGGCAGACTGACTTGTTATCCATGTATCTGATTCTGAAACAGAATGTTTTGTTTATCCAAAGGTTGCGAACTCCTAAACGTGTATTTCAAAAATTTCTACCTTGTCGTGGCGCGGAGTACGATTTGACAGTTAGGAAAAAAAAATATGGAACACGGTCTATTAACTCCTATCCTTTTTAAAGCGCGTTGTAATTGAATAAATATTTGTTAATATTGTCACTTTCATGGATGTGTTACCATCCGAACCCGATTTCAGGTCAAATTAGATGTCCTAGGTCAAACAAGGACTCATCACAAAGTAACGATTTTATAGAACCGGGAACTGTGACCACGCGTGAGTCGGTGCCGTGGTAGCGGCTGGCGAGCGGTGCCGTGGTAGCGGCTGGCGAGCGGTGCCGTGGTAGCGGCTGGCGAGCGGTGCCGTGGTAGCGGCTGGCGAGCGCTACATTCGGGTTGGGTGTAGTGTAATTGTTTTGTTTTCGTGTTTTCTGATAAGATAAAACGATCTAAAATCATTTTGATGGTAACAGATACATCTCACTTCCATCGAAAAGTGAAAACCACGGAAATGACCTCTTTAGAGGTGACATTTTAGACATAATATATTTTGATAAGGAAACCACAAAATTGACCGAGTTAGCGTTCTAATTTCAAGAAAATCCCACCTTTTAGGCCAGTGCTCCAACATGGTCCGAGACACAGCAAACCATCTAAAATTTACAAGATTGCAAGAAAGGGGATAGAACCGATCCTCCCCGCCATTTTGGATTTTTTTTTTCGAAATCGCGGCCCACTATGAAAGTGGTAAGAATGTATGGACAGAGGACCTATAGACGAACAAAAAATGTCATGAAATATGGTACCATCCATCGTGGGCCGTGATTTCGAAAAAAAAAAAAAAAAAGGCGGTGGGCCGATATATGCCAGCTTCCAAACAAAAAAGTTCAAACCCCTTTCTTTACTAATTATAAAAATGGCAGCCTTCCAAAATAAATGTTTGTCAATGGAGGTGCCACTTTAACGATGCACAATTTTTATGACATCTATATAAGGTCCCATTAAAATAGGTGGCCAATTTTCAGAAATCATTCAGACCACCAAAATAAGGACGATGGTAAAAATAATAATAAGAAAAACGCATTTAAGTACCTACTCTAGGATGAGTTTGTTCTAGAGTGCCGGCAATTTATTATATATTAAGCCAAAAAAAATCACTTTATTTAATGTTTTTTTTTTGTTTAGATATCTTTAGTTAGACCTACTGAACGCTCTGTTAAAATTTGTCCACCTATTTTAATGGGACCTTATATATACTAATTTACTTATCTTACAGTTATTTTATGTTCTACAGATAGGTACTTGATATTATGTGAAATATTATAGGAAAATGATAAGTTTATTTTAATTTAACTTCTATTAAACCCCACAGAACAGGAAGAACAGGGTGCTTACTCTCGAATATAATTCAGATAGATCTATATTGAAATTGTCAGTCAAACGTCAGGAATTGGCTGGACTCACTCCGCCTTATTACAAAAAGGAGTTAAACCTAGTTTAACTTAGACTTGGTTTATCTCGCATGATATCTCACTTCAAAAATATTTAAAAGAAAGTGATGGCATGCCAGATAAATGTTTGTGAACGCACCCACGATACAGGAGAAATTCCTATTGTGGGGCAACGTTTTTTTTATAAAATAAAATAAATAAATAAACCAAGTCTAAGTTAAACCAGGTTTAACTACCTTTTGTAATAAGGCGGACTGAGTCTAGCCAATCCCTGACGTTTAACTCAACCAACTGACGTTTGACCAATGTCAAACTATCGGAATTATATTCCAGAGTAAGGGTGCTTTTCCACCAGATATGTGTTATACAGCTATGCTGCGAAGATGTAATTCGAAGATGTAGTCGAATCAAAATTAACTTTATTTCAATGGCTGTCACATTTTTAGTAAATTGATATTAAATACGTTTTTATTAGAAACAAATAAAATTGTATGTACCGAAGATACGAAACCCCTCCATTTTTTTAAGATTGTTTTTTCTAGTATCATTTTAGCACTCCAAAATAGAACAAAACGGCATTGTAATAGAAAAATTAAATTGACGGGAGACTAGCGACTCGAAGCAATGTCAAAACACGACTGGGATCGAAAATCTGAGAATAGGCGGAACTACGCGCAGTTATGACAGGCGTGCCACGCCTACTTTGCACTTCTACCTGTTCTTCCTGTTCTGTGGTAAAACCCATTTATAAAATGGGGCCGGAGTTTCCTACGTGACTACTCTGAGAAGAAACCCGAAACAAACTCAGCGGTCATAGTCTGAAAAGAACATTATTACGACATCGATTTGATATAATGACATCATTTTAACTTACGATTAAAGCCCGTCACAGACGTAGCTATAATATATATTAATATATCGAGATATAAATTACAGTATAGCAAGCTTACCATACACGAGAACTATACTATATTTTATATTTTGCCCTCACTCGGTCTGCAGTCGTCCTTGCAAGTGCACGGTTTTAAAGCTTATTTTCTGTAGAGGATGTTCAAATGTTGAAATAATACTATCAATCTAGGTAGGTACCTAAATTAATTCGTTGAGAGCACTTCTTTTATATCTAATTAATTAAGTTCCTAAGAGGATGATTCCGATGCTGAATTTGTCAGGAACGAAAAATAGAACCATAATATGAGTAGAGTCGCGTAGAAAACAAAAGAGAACTCGTGACGAATTTAATTTATATCATGATTTATCATTGACGAAGTATTTCAGAAGTTCTAGATTTACATTTATCGAGCTCCGTGAACTGACAAAAATGATTTAATAAAACGCGATACGGTTATGCACATAAGCAATAGTTCAGCAGGCGTTCGGTGAACAAATGGAACAGCCCGTATCCTCAAAATATACCATAATATATATTAATATGCCAAAATATACCGAGATATATTTGTCGACATATTTTGGTGACGTCATAGAAATATATATTACAGCTGCGTGTGCGGTCACTCGAAAATTTGTATAGAAAATATGTCAAAATATGCGTTGCTATGATTCATCATCATCATCATCAGCCTATAATGTTCCCACTGCAGGGACTCAGGCCTCCTCTCTAGGAGAGGGATGGGCTATAATCCACCACGCATGTCCCACGAATCATAGGACGCGTGTCCTATGATTCATATTAATATATAATAAAGCTACGTCTGTGATGGCCTATAAAAGCATGAATTTGTGTAATGAATACAACTCATGTATGTGACTGACTACAATGCTAACAAACTATTCTCATAACACGTATTATTTCCAGATTGATTCTCAACTGGACGCGAAGGTGCTTCGACGAAGCTGCTTAATATAATACCTTAAGATTAAACAATAATTATGAGTTAAATAAATATTTTTCCATGTCGTAGTGAATCGGCAGGTTGACTAGATGATGTGTTAGATATGCTAATTATTCTTCCTTCATGCGCTTTTCCTCGGGACACTGAAACAAAAACAAATACGTAACATTCGCATTAAGTCACAAAAGCAAAGATAAACTCTGACTTGCATACTCTATAAACAACGCAGATTTTAAGCTATTGCATAGCTTTTATCCCTAACGAAAAATATTCAAGATTCAGTATTTAACCAGGTTGCTATGGTTACGGAAAATAACAAGGTTAAGGTTGTCAACTGAGGTTGTCAAATTAAATAATTAATTATTTGCTGTTGATAAAAAATGCTATGCAATAGCTTTACCGCGGCAGTCTTCGAGTGCCATATTTAGTTTTTTTTTATTTCCTTACTTATGGAGTACAGATGTTACAGCCAAAATATTGAAATTATACATACACCATTACATTTATACATTACAGTATCTTGCCCTAATATATCACATTAATATTCTTTTGTAACATAAATATTAGCCTTAATGGTTAAATTAATATTTAAACAACAACACGAACAAGTCAAAGTTTAAACTTTTAATTATGACTAAAATTGTTTATAGCGCGGGCAACAACATTTTAGTCTAAATGTTTTTAAATAGAAGACGTAGGGATATGCACCTCGTTGAACAATTAAGGGGGGAAATAATTACAGTGCGCGGATTTGTATAGTGGGTTATACGAGAAAATGGTAGTTGCCGGTTATCTAGAGTTATAGATCCTGACCCTGACTGATCCTGACTAGACCTGATATATGGAAAAAGCCTCGTGGCCTATTTGGAATTTCACTGTCAACGAAGCAGCAAAACGCAACTTGGCAATAGTTGCTACAGGACAGATGTGAGGATTATGTAACCCTAGCTGATGTCCCAAATATTGAGCATGGGCCTTAAGGATCGTTCAGTATGATTTTGGTCTCGGTATCCTCAAGGCGTCTCACATGTTCAGTTCTTAAAAATCAAGCTTACCATGTTTGGCGAACTTTCTTTTTACCAAGTTAAAAACTTCATGATATGAGGAAAAAGCCGTATAACATTGTCTTCTCTAGGCTATCTATGTGACCCAGGCTTGTGCCTTTACAGTCTATCATTTGATAAGCCACCGGATAACCCCCACTTCCGAATTTCTCAAACGATGTGAAGACGTTTTACTTTTTAACTGCCAAGACTTTCTCAGAGATCTTTATTATAATTTTACAATTAATCGTACAGAAATACTTATTTAATTGTAAAAATATTCACTTGCGCTACTCAAAGTAGCGAAGTCAAAAATACCGATTCAAATTTTATTAATCGAAGAAAGTTCCTCGTTGCTTCTACAACAAACTATCACTTCCAGTACACTCCGTCTGATCTTTAAGAGTTGTTTAGAATTATATTGTGCGTTGATTGTTCTTATAACTCGTGTTTCGTCTTATCAAATTAAATAACCCATCCAACTTTATATATCCAGAGATTAGTTCGACAGTTCTACTCGGGAAAAATGAAAGGCATTCTGATAAACATAAAGTATAATTCCAAGCATGCTGCGATTTCAGAAAAGTTTCATGCAAAACAGTCTGACAAAATAAAAACATTAAAAATATAACAACCAAATGATATGCGCAAATCAAATTAAAAACAAAAACTGCTTAAACATAAGATAATGCGAGAAGACATTTGTTTACACAAACATACCGTATAAAAGCGTTTAAAAAGAAACATAAGAATTGACTACACTTAAAACTAAAGATAATAGGCACAGCACCCAGTAGAAGTACCCACTAATCTCTGCAAGGCATCAAGTTACATATTTCAATACTTTACGGCGGGGGGCCATATTGTTTAATTCGGTGGATACCTTGTCATGAGCCTCGTCATCGGCCTGCTCCGCTTGCGGCTAAACAAATACATTTCCACATTTGAAACAAACAAACATCCAAGTATCACTTAGGTCTGTTTGTGATCAGGTCTACCATGATTTTATTATTTTAATTAGTTTAATGTCTATTGTTAAAATGTTAGAATATCAGAGTTGGCTGTATGCCGAGTGTGTTGTGCCTAGCTGTCAAAAATGATTAAAAAGTAGTAATAAAAAAGATGTCAATCCAGTGAATTGGTGTTTTGCATATATTTCCACATTTCATTAGAACAATAGGTGTAGTTGCCTTTTGAACTTATCAAAATAGTGGCGACCGAGTGACAAAAATGTCCGAACTTGAAAACAAGCGCAAGGAGCGCACGGTAATTAGACGGCTCTTCACTAAATCCGCCAACGAATTGGAACCGGTTGTCACCTGCAAAGACGCACGCCTAAATCTTGAATTAAATGTTCTGTATCAAAAGGTACGCGAGTTATACGAAAATCTTAGGCAGTTAGACAAGACAATAAAGGATTCGTTGCTTGAAAACATAAATGAGGAAGAGCTTCAAAAAGAGTTTGAAATTCAGCTCGATTATAAAACAAAATGGCTGCGAATAGACGCCATGTACCTACAACCAAATAAAAACTGAAACTAAAAATCCAACTACACCTGTATGTAATCTCAAATTACCAAAGTTAAGTCTACAAACATTCGACGGGGACTTGAGAAATTGGCTGCCCTTTTTCAGTCAATTCGAGAAAATTGATCGCGACACATCTTTAGACAAAATTGATAAATATCAATATTTGCTTCAGTCAATGAAGGATAACACGGAAGTGAAAAATTTGGTAGAAAGTTTCCCGGCTACAGCCTACGAAAATTGTATGAAAGAATTGAAACAGAGGTATGCCCGAGAGGATTTACTCATACAAATTTACATCCGTGAAATACTGGCCTTAGTCTTGTCAGAACAAAAGGATAGCGCCACCCAACTTTACGACAAGTTAAATGCACAGTTGCGAGCCCTGGAGACCCTCAATGTGACTACAGAAAAATATGCTGCCTTTTTATTGCCCATGGTCGAATCGGCACTGCCGCGTGAACTGTTAAGAGTGTGGGAAAGACAAAAACAACCTACTAAAGATGTTGCTGAAGAGTTGACAAACGTGTTGGACTTTCTCAGAAGAGAAGTTGAAGGTGAACAGCGGATTGAGATGACTAGAAAAACATTTAAGAAGACTGATATCAGCGGTCACACGGAAAAGGAAGAAAGTCAACCGTTTACAGCTGAGTGCCTTTTGACTAACGTGAAAGAGAAGAAACCATCATGCATTTGGTGCGACAAAGATTCACATGCTAGCATAGAATGCTACAAGCTTCCAAACATGTCACAAGACCAAAGGAAAACACATCTAAAAAATAAGAAAGCTTGTATGATCTGTTTACGACCAGGTCACCACGCTAAAGTGTGCAAGACACATATAAAATGCCTGATGTGTAATCGCCGCCACAATGTGGTCTTCTGCAACAGCAACTCCAAGCCTGAAGATAATCCAAATGGCGCATCAATCAACGTAGATCAAGCTAACAGTATTCCAGACGCTTCTCCAGCTTTGAGTGATCAGATGATTTCTACACCATCTCCAGAGCCATCCAGGCCAACTGCTTTGTCATCAGCCCAGCCACCTACGGGAGGAAGTGGGAATACTCTGCTTCAAACAGCGGTGGTCAATATCCGTCATGGTAACAATATAATGAAGGTACGTGCACTGTTTGACAATGGAGCACAACGGTCATATATCCGTGAAGATGTTGCCCTCAAAATGGATATTCTAGAAGTGGGTAGGGAAACATTAGCTCATAGCTTATTTGGGGGTGTTGAAATTAGTTCTAAAGAGCACAAAATTTATAAAATTCAAGTTGAAAGCTTAGATAGTTCCTTTCACTTTGAAATCACAGTTTTGGGCCAGCCATGTATTTGTAAAAATATTCCCCGCTATACTGATTGTAATAAGAACCTCACAGACAAATTGAGAAAGCATAATATAATTTTGCAAGACACCAATGATAATTTAAAAGACACCAACATAGGTATTTTAATAGGGGCTGACTTTTTAGGACTGTTGATGACAGGTATAGTTATAAAAATAGAAGACAGTCTTGTGGCCATAAAAACCAAGGTAGGGTGGACACTGCAAGGTAAATTTAATAAATCCATTCCTACACCACAAAATTTTAATCTTTTTTGTGCTTCGGAGTCTATAACAAATTTCTGGTCCCTAGACACTTTGGGGATTAGAGATCCAGCAGAGACCGAGGCAGGCGTGCAGACAGAAGAAGATATGATGAGCTGGTACCAAGAAAACACTAAGGTAAACAAAGAAGGACGTTATGAGGTGTGCCTTCCATATAAGGTAGGTCATGATGATTTATTGAGTAATAAAGATCTTGCCACTAGGCGACTGGAGTCTGTGACTAAAAGGCTGATTTCTACCAGCGCCTATGATGATTATGATAAAGTTTTTAGAGAATGGCAAGATCTAAAAGTCATTGAACCTGTGCCTGACTCCGAGGAAGCTCACCGGCCTGCACACTACCTACCACATAGGCCAGTCATCAAAGAGTCTAGTCTTACCACCCGAATAAGACCAGTATTCGACGCGTCCGCCAAGGATAAACAAGGTAAATCATTAAACGCGTCATTAGAGAAAGGTGTTAATTTTCTAGACAAGATACCAAAACTTTTAACAGGATTTCGCAAGGGACAGATAGGTGTGACTGCAGACATTGCAAAAGCCTTTTTGCAGATTTCAGTAGCACCCCAAGAAAGAGACATGTTGCGATTTCTCTGGTGGGAAAATGGCGAACTCAAATCTTTCAGACACTGCAGGTTAGTGTTCGGCTTAACATCAAGCCCATTCTTACTCTCAGCCACCATAATGAGTCATCTAAAGAACGTGACGGGAGATATGGAAGGTACGGCGCAGTTACTATCTCAATCATTCTACGTGGACAACTGCATCACGAGCCTGAACACAGAAAAGGCAGTACACAAATTTGAGGAAGAAGCCAAGGTAATTATGAGCCAAGCTAAATTTGATCTGAGACAGTGGGTAGTAGCACCTATTCAGGAGAAAAAACAAGAAGGAGTGATTCCTGTACTAGGTCTAGAATGGCACTTAGAAAATGATCAGATGGCATGTAACCTAAACTCTATCCCGCTACAATGTGAGCTGGGCAAGGTAACAAAAAGAATTTTATTATCTTTAACACAAAAACTTTTTGACCCCATTGGTTTCACTTGCCCAGTTACATTAGTTCCGAAGTTAATCTTACAAGAAGCCTGGCAACGCAAATTGACGTGGGATGAGGAGTTACCAGCAGACCTCATGGACAAGTTTCTAAACTGGTATGATTCAATATTCTGTTTAAGAGACTGTAAGGTACCTCGACGCTTGTCAGATTTTAATATAAATGAGTGCACACTGCAATTGCACATGCTGTGCGATGCAAGCAAGGACGGCTACGCTGCCTGTGTATTCCTGAGGGCTGAGAGAGACGGTGAGGTTACAGTGAGGCTAATATTAGCTAAATCTAGAGTAGTACCACCCTCAAAAATTAGCATTCCACGTCTTGAGCTGCTGGCCGCCTTAATTGGGACTAGATTATTAGTTGAAGCCCGTAAAGACCTGTCTCTTTCTTGCCAAGAATACTGTTGGACAGACTCATCTGTCACTTTATGTTGGATAAAGAGAGAATTACTGTGGAACACATTTGTAGGCAACCGTGTGCGAGAAATTCGTGAAAAAACTAATGTCAACGATTGGTATCATATTCCAGGCATTTTGAATTGGGCTGATGTCGCTTCGAGAGGCTGTAATGCAGGACAACTGCTGAAATCACGCTGGTGGGAAGGTCCATCCTGGCTACTGCTTCCTGCCGGAGAGTGGCCTCAATCACAGCTGATCGAGGATGAGACAGAAGTCGTACGTGAGCTTAAGAAGACTGCCTGTATAAATGTGTGTCACACAGAAGGTATGACAGATAAACTACTTTACTTTTCGCGATATTCCAAGATCATTCGCACAGTCGCTTGGATACTACGGTTTATAAAAAACTGTAAAAAGGAAACAGGAAAAACGACAGGAGAATTGAGCTGTGAAGAATGCGACAAGGCCGAAAAGTCAATAATATATCTTATACAAAGAGAAACAAATATAGATATAGAGAAGAGAATCGGTAATCTAACACATTTTTACGACAAACAGTCTATCTTAAGAGTGAAAACAAGGTTGATACTTGCAGACGTTCCTGAGAGCACGAGATGTCCAGCTGTAATACCTGGAGCGAGCCCCATCGTGCGCAGAATGGTGGAGCAACGCCACGTGCAGTTGCAGCATGCTGGCACCAACATACTCATAGCTGACATACGCTGCAAGTTCTGGATCATCGGACTAAGACACCTAGTAAAGTCTGTAATCTCCAATTGTACTATTTGTAAGCGCTATAAAGCCAAACCTGTACAAGCTCCGACGGCACCACTACCAGTAGCTCGCACGTTTTGCTCGGCACCTTTTGAGACTACGGGCGTTGACCTAGCCGGCCCACTGTTGTTGAAAACAGGAGAAAAGTGCTGGGTAGTACTTTTTACATGTGCGGTATACCGCGCCGTCCACCTAGAGCTGACAAATTCTTTATCAACAGAGGCCTTTTTGATGACTCTACGTCGCTTTATTGCTCGTCGAGGCCGCGTAACCCTGATGATCAGCGACAATGGTACAAATTTTACTGGAGCTTGCAATTTACTCTCCACTATTGACTGGAACAGAGTAATCGCCCAGTCTAACATTAACCGCATAAAATGGAGATTTAACGCTCCTACTGCCGCCTGGTGGGGAGGATTTTGGGAAAGATTAATAAGAATTCTCAAAGACCTATTAAAGAGAGTGTTAGGTAAATCTTCTGTGGAGTATGAAGAGATGGTCACTCTACTCTGTGACTGTGAGGCAACCATGAACGCGAGACCACTCACGTACATCGAAGATGCCAGAACCAGCTGCCTAGAACCACTAATGCCTTCTCATTTTTTACAGCCATTAGTGCAATCAGAGGTCACAGATCTAGATGAAATAGATGCTACGAGCTTAAACAAAAGGTTTAGATATTTGCAAAAATTAAGAGAAGATTTCAGACAGAGGTTTAAATCAGAATATTTGACCGCATTAGTGCAGAGAGGAAAAGAGAAGGAAGACCCCCAGTTAAAAGTAGGAGACATAGTTTTAATTGAAACTGTGGAAAAACGTGTGAAATGGCCCTTAGGCATGATTACAGAATTATTTGCAGGTCCAGATGCAGTTGCGAGGACAGCAAAGGTGAAAACTTCTTTTGGATTTAAGGTACGTCCGGTCCAACGTTTATATCGTCTAGAAATAGCTAAGTCAGATGCTGAAGACCTGCCCCAACCTACCCATAGTAAAGCTGAAGCAGAGGTCTTGCGACAGTCTAATACAAAGATGAAAGCTGTAATCATTCAGCAGCCACCAGTAAGTCCAAAAACCACTACACGAGGCCGTTTAATAAGATTGCCCAGTAGGTATGTGTTGTAGGCGAGTGCAGGTGTAGGTGTGTGTGTTTGGTGACTTTCAGCCTGATTTATTCTCTCATTTTTCAAAGCAGTATAGGGTTATAGATACATTGCTTTCCCAATCAATTTTATAAATAGAGAGGTATTTACTAACAGGATAGGAAATAATAACACATTGAATGGTTTTTCATTAACTATATAAATCAGTTCAGTTCTGTGTCATGATAAAATTTGATTATTCTATTATATAAAGCTTAAATACCACTGACTCACTGACTGACTCACTGACATAATTGTTCTCCCAGATGTTGGATGGGGAGGTTGGTATATTTTGACAGATTCGTAAACAAGTAACTCTGGTGAGTATGGGAAAAGTCCGAAACCCCCCCCTTTCCCCCCCTCCCTATCGTATCTCGGAAACTAAAAGACCCGTTTTTTTTTTTTTTACGGATTCGCATAGAGGAGGCTCGGTAAAGTAAAAATCATTTTTCAAAGTGGCCCCCCTTTTCCCCCTTCTCCCCCCCTTTAGGCGGATCTCGGAAATAAAGAGAATTTACGTGTTTTTTTTTAGGGATTCGTATAGAGGAGGCTCGGGGAAGTAAAAACCATTTTGAAAATTTGACCCCCTTGCCCCCCTCCACCCCCCCCTTTCGGATCTCGGAAGTTAAGAGACTTGGAACATTTTTTTTTTCATATTCATTGAAAGGGGCATAGAGTTAGTCGAAATCATTTTTCAAAGCTCCCCTTCCCCCCCCCCCCCCCCTTCCCCCCTTAATTTGCAGTTTTGTTTACAGATTCGTATAGAGGAGGCTCGGGGGAGTAAAATGGTGCTACCGGTAAAGCGAAGGGGGGAGCGGGCGAGCGAAGCGAGCCGGCGACCCCCGTAGCGTAGGGATAATGTCATGATAGCTTTCCGGTGGTAGGTAGGTCCTGAGTGAAGCGAACCTGCGAGACCGAGTGGAGCGAAGGGGGGAGGTGGCGAGCGAAGCGAGCCGGCGACCTCCTTAGCGTAACGAAGGTTGAGTGGGTGAAGCGTAACTCGGGGCGACGACAAGCAAACTTTAGGGTAATGTTTTTTTAGTGGTAGTAGGAGGTAGTAGGTAGGTGGGTGGTAGGTAGGTGATAGGTAGGTAGTAGGTAGATGTAGGTAGGTAGGTAGTAGGTAGGTGTAGGTAGGTGTAGGTCGGTGTAGGTAGGTGTAGGTAGGTTTAGGTAGGTGTAGGTATATTTCAAAGCTCCCCCTCTCCCCCTCTTCACGACCCGCGAGCTGCGCGCAGCGAGCGCAGCCACGCAAATACTAGTTAGTCAGTATAAAATTAAATATAAGATATAAGTACAAATTTTGCTATAGTTTTAAGTCAAAAAAATGTAATATTGTTTGACATAAATTCAGAATATAATATTGTTATAAATGACTTGATTGGTTTAACATGTTTTAGATGTGTTTACATTCAATTTTTCATAGGCACATTGTTCTATTTTATTCCACTCTGATAAAAATAAAAATGTTTTTTGTTAAAGTAACTTCATAAAAATTTTACTGTTTGTTAAAATTGTCATACAGTTTTCTTTTTGATTTGCGGTTTTGAGGATGTTAAAATGTTAGAATATCAGAGTTGGCTGTATGCCGAGTGTGTTGTGCCTAGCTGTCAAAAATGATTAAAAAGTAGTAATAAAAAAGATGTCAATCCAGTGAATTGGTGTTTTGCATATATTTCCACATTTCATTAGAACAATAGGTGTAGTTGCCTTTTGAACTTATCAAAATCTATGCTCTATATCTCAAATTCCGAGATTCTTACCCAATTTTGGCTAATTTGACTGGACTAAAAGTACTTAGTGAGCAGTAACTTTTTATACATTTTTTGCCTCCACTTTTGAATGATATGAGAATAGCAACTTTTTTACTCAATAAATTTATTAAGATTAGTAAATAAAAGGTGGCCATTCAGTATTTTCGAAAAATAATATCCCTGTAATAATCCTAAGTTTCTTTCTGTAGGTCACACAAATAAACATAGTATTTATAATGATTCATTCTCGTAAAGTACTTGTCGCGTACATACAAGTACCTTTTTTACCCATGTTATGTTACTACGTACAGTCACGGACTATAAATGATGAGCCATTTGCCACCATTCGTATTTTAGCCGTGTAATGCAAATCGGGTTTAATCGGTTATACGATTAAACCCGTGACTGTACATGTACACCAAGAAATATTTCAGTTTTTATGTGTGGTGAATACTTGATAGAAGGATTTGAGCTTTTATTTTAAGCGCACAGGCACAGCATTGTGAAACTTCCAATGTAACACAACCCTTTCTAAATATTTATATCGCAGAGCGCTTAGGCAGTGGCAGTGTATGCCAAATCAAATAATTAAACAGTATAGGTGCACATGAAGCCTGCCCGCTATGTGCTATGAGCCAGATAGACATAAAAAGTGTCTAGGGATCAAGTACATTTATTTAAGGACGCATTTACGATTGATAAGTCAAATCTAAAATTATATTTATAGTTAAGAATTGTACCTTGCACATCTACCTACAATTCGTAGCAAAAACATTTTTAAAAAAAATACAAAGCATTGTATTTAATAAACATACTTTTGTTTAAAAAAGTAATGATTTGACTTATCAATCGTAAATGCGTCCTTAAATAAATATTTAGATAATTTTACTAATAAAACTAGTATTACATACTGGTTTCTTACTTTTATTTGTATGCCTAACTTTATCCCCTATTTTTTTCAAATAAAATAAGATAAAATGCAATTTTTGGGAAATTACTTAACGATATCAATTAAATGGCAAAAAGGGAAAAAATTAAGATTTTTCCTTCCAATTTCTGCGTTCACGAGCTCATTGTAAACGGGACCTTTGATTGCGGGGTGCTATAGGTGGAACTCTCAGCAGCCTTTGGGAACACAGGCCTACTTAACGCATGCGATTTTGGGCGGTTTGGTTTGGTCACTTATCCGCAGCCTGAAGAGCTGTAGAACCTTGTAGCCAACATCATGGCAGTCTTGGGCCGATTTTGTCAAACAGTATTTTAGATAATTATACCGATTCTGTTTGTGAGTGGTGATGCGAGATCATCCTCCATTTCGCTCGACCACGCTGCCCATTATGTGAAAGCGTATCCAGAGGCGGCTTATGACGAAGTAAAAGAACTGTTTACGACACGTAAGCCAAGAACCTGCGCCATTGAAGATGGAGTTGGTCGGCCCTGTAGGTGGAAAGAGACTATCCAATCTCCGGTATGCCCACAACACCATTCTTCTGGCAACATATATTGAAATATGGGTGATTTGTTGCAAAGCCTCGAATCAAAAAGAGCCAACATCGGTGTCACAGTGAACAGAGCAAAAACCTAAATAATGATAATAATTGTTAGCCGGAAAGCTAACAATTAATGACAAGTGCAACATTCCTGCCATTAATAACTTCGACCACTACATAAAATTGGGCTCTGAAATCAACAATGATGGTAGTTGTGACCCCGAGATAAAGAGGAGGATCGGTATGGCTAAAAATGCGATGTCTCGACTAAATAACATTGGGAAGAAAAGAGGAATTGGTATCAAAACCAAGATCAGACTGATACGAGCCTTGGTATACCCTATCTTCCTATATGTAGTAGTAACATGGACAATTTGAGCCCGAGAAAGGCAAAGGACTGATGCATTCGAAAAATGGTGCTGGAGCCTGGAGGGAATACTGTGAATATCTTGGCCTGCGAAACGCACCAATCAATGTACCGATCCTGAGCCAGTTCCACATAAAAATTCGCTTGTCCACCATAATTATGTAGACAACGAATCTTGTCATACTTTGGCCACACCATTGAGGTATAATGTAGTATAATATTATATCTGAATAGGAATAGATTATAGTTAGGAACGCCGAAGGTAAAAAATCGCGCGGTCGTTTACCAACAACAGATGGGCCGATCAATTAAAAGAAACGTTGCCGTCCAAATTCCATGCGCTGGATAGAAACCGGTGGAGGCAGAGCATCCGCTCCAGATGCAAAACCTACATACTGACCACGATCCTCAGACATGAGGGACCCACCAGCAAGGCTATTGCGTATCTTTTTATGACAGTGGATAACTTAGAATGTCTATCAAATAACTGTCAAATGGTGAGTTTTTAAGAAAAAAATGTACCAAACCATAACCAATTTACAGTTAATCTATGGACATTTCTGATAGCCACTGACGTTAAAAAGATACGCAATAGCCCAGCAGAGTATGTTGTTTGGATCCAGCTTGCAACATTCCAAGGGCTCCATTCATCACAATCTCTTCAAATGATGTCGTCGCTCCATATCAATGCAATTTTTTCCATTTTGATGCAGAAATTTTGATGGATTTGTAAAAACGCTATTACACACTTATATAGGTATCCTGATGTACAGATAATTTTCTATTTTTAATTTTCTTTATCCGAATAGAGAATTTCAATGAAAATAATCAATAACAATACAAGAATAGTTAAAATAATGATCTTCAACTACCGCGATACTCTAACGTACTTGATCCCTAGACACTTTTGATGTGTGTACTTTAACCGAAGTTTATCCGAGTAAAATCAAACAGATCATTAGAATCTGAAATTCATTCACCACACAGTAAAAACTATTTTTTTTTCTAATTCTAACGATTAATGCATTATTTCCGAGTATCTGTTTATTTGCTTACCTCGTCGGCTTGAGGTGGCTCTTCCTCCTTGGACGCCGACTCAGCCGTGGCCGAAGAGGCTGTCCTCTTGACTCCTTTGGGGGCAACCATGTCCTCAAACGGAGTGAAGGCGCATGGCAGCATTTGGCGTAGTCTATGAGGGAAATCATAAAGTGTTAAGCATGTTTATAATATGGTAAAGCCGATTTCACCATTGGACGTCATGTACACATCTAAACATTGTTCGAGAGCTGTCATTGACAAGATTCCGTAACAACGGTGACAACGACACTGAATGCCTTGCCTTGTGGCCGTGGGTTCGATTCCCACGGGAAGTATACTTCGTAAAGTTATTTTTCACTTCCCCCCATATCAGAAAGAGATAGAACAGAACAAGGCCCATTGGCACACAGGGACGTAAACAATTGGGATAAGCCCAGTTGCCTAGCACCACGGATTGTTTCCATTATGGCTAGGACATTGCAGGCTAGAATCACCTGATTGTCTGATAAAAATTCAAATTCAAATCGTTTATTGCAATCCATAATGTACATTTTTACAGGTGGTATAAAATAATTTCAGACTCAATTATGGACCCTGTCGGGCACAGCAATTTTCTATATAAAATAATTAGAGAAAAGATGATTCCGTGCTTCGGAAGGCCCTTGAAGTGTGCGTTGGAGAGCGGATTTATAAAGAAAACCCTAAACTTACGATATCCAAAACAATCCAGTATAGACCCCAAGTAATCAGGGTCAAAAATGTTGCAATCATGTAGCACCCATTTCAAGGAATGCACCCAATTTCCCAGTATAAACTTACCATAGATAGTGTACCCTCACTTCGTCAGTATGTTGTAGTCCCATTTAATAGGGGGCGAGCCTTTTGCCATCAACCGGGCATCAATTCAAATTGCCCACCGAGATATTCCTGGTAGAAAATCCCAATTTCACTTTGCCCGACCCGTGAATGAGACCAACGAAGCGGTTTGCAACTGTGGGTGTCTTATTTTTACCCGACTATGGCAAAGCCAAAGGAGGGTTATGATTTTGACTGGCTATGTATGCATGTATGTTTGTATGTATGTGTGTATCTTCATCTGTTCCCTCATAGCTTCTAATCTATTTATCGGAACTCAACACATGAGATATCGTTAGAACCGTCTTAATTTTCCGCTGAACATAGGCTACGTGACGTGTCACAAAAAGCGATTTGGCGCCCTCTAGCGGACAAAAAGTAAGGCTTAAAAAATAAAAATGGAGATAAATACGCCGTGTTTGGTATCATTTGAAAGGGCCTTACTTGTACATTTCCAAAATATTGCTCGAATTTAAAACCACGCCCTCTAGCGGCCAAAAAGTCAAGAGTAAAAAAAAATATTTAACACCAAAATGTTTAAATCAAAAACGTAACAAACTAAAACCAGACTACGACAAAAAAAACGACGCTGAAAAAGGATGAAACAAGATTTTCAGGATAGAACAAAATTTTTTGTCGTAGTCGGGTTTTAGTTTTTTTTTTGCCTAACTGTTCTGGGAAACAGGCGTGATATTCATCATCATCATCATCAGCCATAGGACGTCCACTGCCACACTGACAAAGGCCTCCCCCATAGAACGCTATAACGAACGGTTGCCCGCGACTCTTACGATATCGTCGGTCCACCTGGTGGGAGGCCTACCAACGCTGCGTCTTCCGGTTCGTGGTCGCCACTCGAGAACCTTCCTTTCCCATCGGTTGTCGGTTCTTCGAACGATGTAGCCTGCCCATTGCCACTTCAACTGGCATATTCTGAGAGTTATATCGTAGGCGTGATATTAGTAGTCTATACTAATAATCATAAAGAAGTAAAGTTTGTGTGTTTGTTAAATTGGGGTAATCTCGGGATCTACTGAACCGATTTTAAAAATTCTTTCACCAATAGAAAGCCACGTGATTGCTGAGTATCATAGGCTACTTTTTATCCCTGTATTCCCACGGGAACGTGATCTACGCGGGTGAAACCGCGGGACGTCCGCTAGTGTTATATAACTTACTTCAGATGTGGCAGCAGAGCAGTCGAGATGGTGGGCGGGAACTTGGTCAACAGCGCCTCATTCTCCGGTGGGTTCACGTCAGGGAAGTTCAGGATCAGCTCGTTTTCATCGCTTGGTATGGCGGTACGCAGCAGCATGACGTTGGGACCGTGACTGATCTGAGGGGAGGACGTAAACATTAACCTTCTGACCACCACATACGTGATATATTCGTCTGTTGTTCTAATGTCTGTTATTACGTTGTATAAAACTTTATAACTGCTGTTGAATGATAGAATAATACGAAACAGAGTTTAATTAAAGAAATTAATGATGTTACGAGTAATATTTTTTATTTTAAACATGGGATGATAAGTATTAACTAATTAGTTCTCGATAAGTTTGCATTTGCGTTGACTTTGCGTGGGATGAGACACCAATTCGTTTTCGCGTGGCGTTTAAACGATTAAAACCACTCCAAGTTTGGTTAATCCTACCTAACCCGTTATTCTAGTCCAGTCATTTTAGGTTTTATCTGCGGAATAATTCCTAGTGGACTGAATTTTTGTATATACCTTTATTACGGCATTGTAATGAAGATGTGAAAATTCGAAATTGATATCGTGTCGGCTAAAGAAGTTATCAAGGTCAAAAGTTCACGAAAAACAGTTTTTCGCAAATATCTCGCGACCTATTGTTCGGAGGTCAATAGCGGTCATTATAATATTGTTTCTAGTAAACTTATCTACAAAAAATGTATCTGGCATTATTCTGTAAAATCAACGGTTTTTGAGCAGTGGTGGGCCAGTGGTGGCGGCCCCGACTTACGAACAGTGAGTCGTGGGTTCGAACCCCGTCAGGCGCATTACTTTGTGTAATTCATTTCATCACCACTGCTCTCAAAACGGTGAAGGAAAACATCGTGAGGAAACCGGCATGTCTTAGAACCAAAATATTCTACCAATCCGCACTGGGCCCGCGTGGTAGATTATAGCCCATCCTTCTCTTAGAGAGGAGGCCTGAGTCCCTGCAGTGGGAACATTATAGGCTGATGATGATGATGATGAACGGTTTTTGGTGTAGAGCGGTGATAAAGCGACTATCTCTTTCGAGGCGGTATCTCTTTCGAACAACCCGCAGCCCCAGCAACTCGCAGCCCCAACAACCCGCAGCCCCAGCAACCCGCAGCCCCTTTCTTACTTACCTCATGCTTCAGTACGTAGTGACCTGGTCTGAGGTCTTGCAGCTGGCTCAGAAGTGTGTGTATTGTGCTGAACACCTCCTGCTTCACCTTGGGGTGCTTTTCATCGAACTCTTCCTTGGTTAGCTTCTCGATGGTTACCACCTCGCCCGTAGGACCATCTATCCGAACTGTGGAAGACCAAGTAGGTACCCATTATTTTAGTATGCTTAAGTTAAATCGTCCAAAGACGGTTTCGGGTCAAATACTCACTCCGCGGCACGGAATCATGGCGTTTAGCTCGCGATAACAAAAGCTTTAATTGTTTCTGATGAATGTTTAGTACTTACATATCCCTGTCTTTAGTATACAGTGCATAATATCGAGCCCTTTCAGGAAGAAGATCGTAACCGCCATTTTGCATAACTTAACAGGAGAACGTTTTTTTTAATATTTCCCAAAATATTTACAGCATCAATTTGAAATGTGGTGTTATATGAGCACTTCCCTATTAATTCAACCTATGAACCGGTTTTTGGGAATTTTATGTAGGTATTCTAGTCTACATATTGCGTCAAGACGAAAGAGCGCAACTTTTAATTTTAAAAATAATGTCGAAGTTATTGTAGTTTTATTTTATTATATTTCGTAGCATCGTTTGATACTCGTTGTTATTTTGTATGGCACTTCTCAGCCCCGTAACATCCTCGCTCTGCGGCTCGGGTGTTAATTTCGCGTCGAATGCACTAACAAAGTTCCCTAACTTATATAAAAATGTACTAGTTGTAATGAAAAATGTGATTTTAAAAACTGTTTTGTTGGTGTAGTAAGTAATCGTTTAAGTTCTAAAAGCATAAGAGACACTTATTGAATTCACCTTCTGTAAATTTATTGTCAAAAAAGCAAATGTTTGAATAAAAATTATAATTCACGAGTAGGCAAGTTTCTGTGTCGGTGAGTTGCGTATAGTGAGTGCCGTGACTGTATGTCTGTGTGCACCTTTACATGGATTGATGGATCACAGGACGCCTAGAACCGTACTCATGTTGGTTCTCCAGTCTACAGCTACGTAACCAGTTTACTTACGTACTCCAGAAAAAATAAACACATGAGTAAAATTGTGAGGAGCACCGTATACTGGTGAACCATTTTTATTGTTATTTAAATATTAATAGCTGGATGATCGGTTTTTTATTTGGTAATGAAACCTAGCCAGATCGATTTATCACCCCTGCATTCATGAAAATCGTTAGAGTTTCCGAGATTCAGATTATATCTACACTCTTAAACAAGAATTGCTTGTTTAAAGGTAATTATATTGTATTCATGTGTTGATGTTACAATAAGTAATTTCTAAATACACATACCGTTTAGTACGGAAGCCTTGTCCCGCAGCGCGAGTGCGAGTGCCACACCGCGCACAGCGTCAGGAGTCTGTTTGCTGGCTCCTATCTCGAGCTGGTACTCTGGTATCGGCTCCATTAGCAGTTCGCCTGTCTCATACTTTACCTATTACACAAAAATGGACAGATATTAAATAGATAGATGACATTATTATCATCATCATCATTTCAGCCGCTAGACGTCCACTGCTGGACATAGGCCTCCCCCAGGCGTCGCCACATTGACCGGTCCCGTGCGTCTCTCATCCAGCGGGTTCCTGCAACCTTGACCAGGTCATCGGTCCACCTAGTGGGAGGCCGCACAACGTAACGTCTTCCGGTTCGCGGTCGCCATTCCAGAACTTTTCGGCCCCATCCGCCATCCGTTCTGCGAGCAATGTGCTCTGCCCACTGCCACTTAAGTCTGGCGATTCTTCGGGCTACGTCGTTAACCATGGTTCTCAAGCGGATGTCCTCATTTCTGATTCGATCACGCAAGGAAACTCCGAGCATAGCCCTCTCCATTGCCCTTTGGGTGACTTTGAGCTTTCTGATGAGGCCCATTGTGAGCGACCACGTTTCGGTCCCGTATGTAATCACTGGCAACACACACTGGACTTCGACTTTTTTACTCTATGATATTATTATACTTTTCTTTAATTTTAAAGGGTAACAATATTTCTTTATTATTATGATATTTAGATAGTTATATTCGTATTGTAATAATAAAAATCTTTGTTTACAGAGCAACATTTTATCATTTCTTCATGATTAATCACATATTATAGTCTTATAAAACGACATTTTAAGTTTATAATTCCCTACTACTATTCTTTAAATTTTCGTTAAATTATTGAACAACATAAAATATATGTTCTAAAACAACATCAATATCTCCATTGTAACCATAGGCAATACATGGAGGTTTTACATATAAATAAAACAAAGAGTGAATAACAGATAACTGACTATTTCTAATATAATTATGTACTACTAGTAAACTATCCTATGTGTTAATCCAGGTTATAAACTATCTGTGTACCAAATTTTATCCAAATCCGTTCAGTAGTTTTGGCGTGAAAGAGTAACAAACATACCCACTCACACACAAACTTAATCTGATCCTGGAGATTTAGCACCATTTATGTTTACCCCAAAAGATTCTCTGACGCATGTCTTTCAAGACTGTCAGTGGTCTTACCTCTATCGGTTTTGGCTCTGTTGTGGACCAGCCGCTTGTGGCAGGCCCGGCCAGCTGTTCCTGTAGTTGCTCTACCTGGCCCTCTCCAGGTGTTGAAAGCATCTATTTAGACAACACTATCATTAACACTGCAAACGGGATATTTACCATGTTTCGAGTTTAAAAACTTAGTACCTGGATGACCTTGAGCACCATGATCACGGATAAACTAAGTTTTTGTGGGTGAACACAGTGAATTTCGTATGTTGAGAACAAAATGGAGTTATGAGTGACAGTGGTAGGGGTACCGAGCGCAAAAAGAGGGTAGACCGATTTGTCTGCTCATAAACATGCACCCGCACGAACTTCAGTTTATCCGTGATGCCTGCCCCTAGAACGGCCTCCCCATTAGCTCTCCAAACGTGTTAGTTCCAGACTGCCAGTTGTCTTACCTCCATCGGTTGCGGCTCTGCTGTGGGCCAGCAGGTGCTTGTGGAAGTCCCGGCCTGCTGTTCCTGTGACTCATCGCCAAGTGTTGACTGGAACAATTTACAGAACAGGTTATTCATTTTAACAAATCCATTGAAGTTCGTACACGAGTCACATCGCCGGGACGAATGAAAAATTGACGAAGTGAAATATTATGCTTTAAAGTGTAAGTTTTTGTTAATTTGACTCAAGTGTGCCAACCTATTTGTGTGAAAAAAAAATCATGGTAGTAGCATCATCATCAACAGCCTATTAATGTTCCCACTGCTGGGACACAGGTCTCCTCTCTTTGAGAGGGAATGGGCTATAATCTACCACGCGGGCCCAGTGCGGATTGGTAGATGTCACATGTCTTCGAATTTTTGGTTCTAAGACATGCCGGTTTCCTCACGATGTTTTCCCTCACCATTTTGAGAGCAGCGGTGATTAAATAAATTACACAAAGTAATGTGTCTGCCTGGGATTGAACCCACGACCTACTGTTCGTAAGTCGGGGCCACCACCACTGGGCCACCGCTGCTAGTAGCATATATAACGAAAATAGAAGGAAAACTATTCCAGCTGAGTAAGCTTTACAAGTTTACGAGTAATAGTCGACCAACTTATAAAACGTACTTGTATGAAATATTTTCCTATCTTCTATATAAATAAAGAGAGAAGTCCTGACTGACTGACTGACTCATCAACGCCCAGCCCAAACACTTGGACCTAGAAAGCTGAAATTTTGCACAGAGGTTCCCTTTATAATGTAGACAAGGAATAAGGAAGGATTTTTCGAAATTCAACCCCTAAGGGAGTTAAATAGGGGATGAAAATTTAGCAATTTTAGAATTTTTCGCGGGTGAAGCCGCTGGCAAAAGCTAGTACATAATATATGGGAGCGCAGGTCTCAAAACTTAGGAAATGTTTGTTTTATTTTTACAATAAAAATCATCGTTCGGACGCAGGCAGGCACTCAGGCAGGGTGGTTCACATAAATTTTAATGGGGAATTTGGCGAATACAACGAAGCTAACCGAACTGGACTATAACCGCCTTATTCATAAAAATAGTTAAGAGTTGTTTAACTTAAGCTTGGTTTATCTCGCATGCCGTCTCACTTCAATAATATTCAAATGAAAGTGACGGCATGCGAGATAAACCAAGCTTAAGTTAAACAACTCTTAACTATTTTTATGAATAAGGCGGTAAGTGCGTAATCTGAGTGAATAGCTCGTCACAGTAATAATATAATGTGATTATTATCACTATCGCTGACAACGGGATGTTTACCATGTTTACTTTGTTAATAATTAGTTGTAAGTTGTGTGTTTACCTGTTTTATATTTTATTTCTGCGAAAATAAATATTTTTTCTTTCTTTCTTCTTTCTTTCTTTACTGTTTGTTACGCGTTCCTAATATTTCGGCGCTGTTACAAGCACCATGATCACGAATATACTGTATTTCGCAAGTGGACACTGTGAGTTCCGTGTGTCGGTAACAGAAACGAGCTGTGACAATGGTAACAGTACCGAACGCAAAAAACGAACAAGAAACAGGATAGACCAATTTGTCTTCCCAAATTCTACCACATACTGAGGACCGGCCTCCCCAAAAGTTCTCCAAACGTGTTAGTTCCCGACTGCCAGTTGTCTTACCTCTATTGGTTGTGGCTCTGTTGTGAGCCAGGCGCTTGTGGACGGCCCGGCCTGCTGCTCGTGTCCCGGACCGACTCCAGGTGTTGACTGAAACTGTTTAGAGAACATGTTACTGATTTTTCTCCATATATGTCATATTGGGATACTTTAACTTTTAGGGTTTTTTGTGAAAGAGAGCAATCTTTAGGACATTATTACCCCATAAACGGTTTTGGACAAAAAAATATTGGACATTTCACATGACCAGAGGGCTGGCTTCCTTAGGTCAAAGAAATAGCATTGCCATTTAGCGTGGTAATGCTGCCAGTATTCTGGCCACGGTTTTAGACAAAAAAAAATATTGGACATTTCACGTGACCAGGGGGTCTAAAATGGCCACTTTAGCAGATCAGAATATGAATTGACCTTTCAAAATAATAACTGCGTCTGTGACCATTTTACGAATTTAACGCAATTCATATTGTTTTCCTATTATTACTTACCTATGATCTATTTTCCTTAAGACGATGACAATAGCTATTGACTTCTGATGTTTCAGTATTTTTGGTCACGCCCACAATTTTTCCGATACCCTAGCGCCATACTACCAAGTAAGAAACAAATAGTCCAGGATCCGCGGTCCATTTTTGCACTTGATTACTATCAAGCTAATTTTGATGAGACGGCGAGACGCCCAACAATTTCCTGCACGAAACTCTCGAATTCTCGATTGTGGTAAGTAATAGGGGTAGCAGGGATAAAATATGTTGGTTTGATGATTCTCAAAAGTGTTTAGTACAAACACTTTTGAGAATCATCAGCTGGGTTTTTTTTGTTAAATCTGATGATAATTATCTAAATTATTTGAAAAAATATTTGTCCTACAAAATGTATGGTTTGATCAAAGAGTCCCCTTCCTTCCTTCCAATATGTATCGATAACGAAGTCATTAAAAATGATTACTTACTAACTGGGTTTTGGGGATTGGATATTTTCTATTAAACCCACTCTTTACAAGTTGCCTACAAGATTCTAAAAATTATATTAAGTGTTTGGCACTTACTCCACTCTCCATCAATACTCTTGTACATCATAAACAACAGGCTAATACACTTTCTGGAGCCACAAATTCCAGAAGAGCAAGCAGGTTTTGTTAAAGGCAAAGACACGCGGGAACAAATCCTGAACGTTCGCCAAATTATAGAGAAAAGCCGGGAATTTAACAGCCCTGTATTGATATGTTTCCTAGATTATACCAAAGCATTTGATTGCGTGGAGTGGGGCAAGCTGTGGGGGGTTCTTAAAGACATGGGAACGCCTCAACATCTTATTGACATAGTCCGATGCCTCTACCTACACATCAACAACCGCTCTTTCGTCAAAATAGACACCGACTGTTCAAATGCGTTAGGCAGGGATGCATCCTCTCACCTCTGCTCTTCAATATGTATGAAGAGTAATATCATTCAAGACTCTTGAGGGCTGGGACAAGGGGTTTACTGTTGGTGGAAAGTGGATTTCCAATCTGAGGTACACTGATGACATCGTTCTCCTTGCTACAACATTTGGCAACATGAAAGAGATACGGCACAGATTGGAAGTGGAAAGTGGCAAAGTAGGGTTTGCAATAAATAGGCAGAAAACCAAGCTTATGGTGGTAGATCGTGCGGGAAAGCTATCGGGCGCCTATAACATCTAAGGCATCTATACTGTGGACAGCTTCGATTAACTGGGCTCCAATATAAGTAATGAAGGTAACTGCGTCACAGAAATAAAACGGCGGATAGCCATGGCTAAAGATGCTATATTACGCCCCCGGAACATCTGGGAAAAACGTGGTATAAGTTTTAAAACGAAGGCCCGTTTGGTCAGAGCACTAGTTTTCCTGATTTTCCTCCATAGAGTTAATAATAATAATAATAATATTTATTTATTTTCAGGCTACTTTGGCCCATAGATAAATACCTTACAGACTAACATACATACGATATATTGACAGCTTGTGTTAGTAAATAAAACCTTAAAACTATATTAGTATCACTACACTTGCACTGACGTCACTGTGCGATCATGTGGCACTTGCCCGCGGAAGCGTCGAAACACCACCCCCTGCGGCCAAAAGTCCTCTTCCAAGACGAGGTGCAGGTAGCATGTCGGTACTCGCACCACAAACGCCTTAAAGTTGACGTTGCGGCGCGACTCGAGCAGCTGCACTCTCGCCACGTACTTGATCTTCTGGCGCACGTACTCCACGATGTCCTCCGTCGTAGTGGTGTAATGTAGACGGGAGAGGTACACCGGAGTGTTCGGCTTTGCGGCACGAATATGCACATTGGGCTCCGATGGAGCCGTGCCGCAGCGGTTCTTGATGGTTCGCTGACGCTTCCTCCTCAACACCGTCACGAAACCATCATCAGCCTGGATCGGTTCCTTTTCAGGCACAGGCTTCTCGGAAGGAGCATTTTTCTCCACAAGTTATGATATGGACAATCCAAACAAGAGTAAGACAGAGGATAGACGCATTCGAAATGTGGTGTTTTAGGCGGATTCTCCGAATTCCATGGACGGCCAAACGCACAAATGTGTCTATCCTTTACCAACTCGATATCAAGACTCGATTGTCAACAGTTTACAGCGTATTTTGTCTTATTTCGGCCACATGATGCAAAGAGGAGTCATTGTTGGCAATACCGAAGGCAAGTGACCGCGAGGCCGGTCGCCATTTTACAAATTTGGAAGTGTCTGTCTTCCAAACGATTGGCTTTGAGAAAAATTTTTTTGTGGAACCTCAATGTCATTTTTAAAGACCTGTCTAATGTCTATAGACACACACCCCACACGTAGGTATAGGTTTGATGAAAAAAAAAATAGTTTCAGTTCCATATATGGGGCGACCCCCTAAATCCTTTTTTTTATTTTTGTATAATAATCGTAAAGCGGTTCACAGTAATACATCTACCTACCGAGTTTCAACTGTGTAGTCTCAATAGTTTCCGAATGAAGTGGCTGTGACATACGGGTGGACAGACGGACAAACAGACATGACGAATCTATAAGGGTTCCGTTTTTTGCCATTCGGCTACGGACCCCTAAAAAACAGCTGGTTTGTAGTAATTTTTGATGAGCTCGTTATCAATACATGTTGGATTAAGATTTAGATAATGATCATCAACTAAAAATAAAATAGTTAGTAATAGATTTTTGAAAATCATCAAATAAATAATTATAATAATATATAATCAATATATATTTTATCCCTGCTGCCCCTATTACCTACCACAATCGAGAGTTTTCGTATAGGGTAATGTTGGTGTCTCATCAAAATGCAGCTGCTCACGGAAAATTAGCTTGATAGTAATCAAGTGAAAAAATGTACCGTGGATCCTGGACTAACATTGTGACGCGGTCAATAATAATTTATAGACGAACGGATAGCTGTCAGTGGGGCGCAAAGTGACATACGTCCGTCTAGCACCGCGCCTAAGCGCTCACTGTCGGATTGCATACGTAAGAAAGAGAGCGCGATGACGCAACGCTCGAACTTCTTACAAACCATTATAATGATTAATTACATAAAAATAATTTATTAAATAATCAAAAATTAAAAACAACCAAATTTTGTATTTAAATATGATACGTTATTGTTATAAATTTTATCTACCCAAATATCATAAACCCTCTCTAATGCGTTCAAAAACCATAGGCAATGACCAGCATTACCAACCAGCAGAAATTAACAGAACTGTAATGAGCTCATAACCTACTGAAAACAGTAGGTTATGAGTTTTAAATTTGGAACAGGTGTCAAATTCAAGTGAGTGTGCTATTCTATAGTGCGCGCGGAACTAGTTGGCCACGCCTTAGGTGGCGACAGGGGTGAGGAGGTGGGTTGCCTACAGCTCGCAATGCACCAAAGAGTATGTAACTTTACAATGCACAGGAGACTATAATTAGACAGTGATGACCAATCTCGAGATATCGTGAACAATAATTTGTTCAATTTATTGAAAAGAATACAAATAAAAACAAAAACATGCCTAAGGCGCGGCCAACTAGTTCCGCGCGCACGTATCTACATTAAAACAGATACCTATTCTATACGAAACCCCAATTCAGTATGATTTTAATTACTTATAAATCGCACGACATTTTGATCTCGAGTGACACAAGAATAGTGACTTTGTTCGTTTGCCTATGATTTAAAAAAAATTACAGATATCCGAAACGCCGCCATTTCGAGCTGTCATTAATTTGTTCGTTAGCTTTTTATTCCCTTTCATTGAGTAGACAAATTTTCTGTTAATTCTTTATTTCTGTCGAAAATGAGTGAAAGTGACTCAGAAATTAACATGAACACTCCGCCAGATATCGTAAATGCAGCGACGAATGCAACTAATAACCTGTTTATTTTTTATTGCATTACACTGGTAACAATGCTGGTCATTTCCCTATGGTTCCTGAACCCATCATAGAGCCCTTATGATATTCGGGTAGATAAATTAGTGTATGCAACTATACATAATTAGGCATTACAACACTCGTGTGATGCTATTAAGAAACTCGCCTTCGGCTCGTTTCTTAAACCCACACTTGTGTTGTAATGCCCTTCATTATGCACAGTCGCATAAACTACTATTACCAACGTACGTTGATCAGTAATACAGATATTTTTGTTGGAAGATCATTTTAAGAGGTTAGTTTACCATTTTTTTGTATCAAGAAAACTTTTCAAAAACGTGTTTTGAATACAACGACATTATCAGAAATATGTTCAAGATTAACATATATTTTTTCCGCCGTGTCAAACTGTATAGATTTGGCTAAAAAATTGTTCAATACAAGCCTATTTGGCTCTTGTCAGCGCCTTAATGGTCCCAGACGCTGTTACTATTATGAAAGGTCATTTACGCTTTTTGACGCAATTCCTATTATGATCTGCTAAAGTGGCCGTTTTAGACCCCAGAGGGCTGGTTTTCTTAGGTCAAAGAAATAGCATTGCCATTTAGCGTGGTCAGCTGCCAGTATTCTGGGCACGTTCCCAGATGACAGCGATGCGGAGGAGTACTTTGACGTCTTATTGTCGTCGTTGTATATGTCACAGTCAAAACTGTTAATCAGTTAAAACTACTTTTGACCGGTCAAAACTATTAAACATTTACTTAGATCCTTATTAGAAGGTTTCTGTTATTACATCGATAAATTGAAATAACCTAAAGGTCATTAGGAGACTTATGGAAGTTTTGTTAGGTTTTTTTTTTGTGACCCTTTGATAACCTCATGCTAGAGCGAAAATTTATTTTAATGTAGAAAATCCGTTTTAACTTATTAAGGGTTTTAAATGGCACCAGTCAAAAGTATTTTTGACTAATTAACAGTTTTGACTGTAACATAATTATATTATTATATGCAGGTATTAACTCTTAAGTTTTAATCACTATTTGTATTTTGTATTCTATTCGTGTTTTTCTTTGTCCCTTCGAGTTTTATTAGCAAACGAGAACATTGTCTGTGACAATTATTTTAAGCGTATCAAACCTATATTTTGGAAGGACGTAGTAATATTATTTTACAAATATTCGGCAACAGACTGACGCCGTTATAACGACCTCCAGGCGTAACGTTAGGTATATAATCTAGGCGAACTTGTGCTGTAACACGTATTATGTTCACTCACCTTGGCCTTGTGCGCGCAATGTACTATTATGTCAAGTTTCTCATTGCCACTCTCCTTCGCGATCGACCACCTCCTGTACGAGCGCGGTGTAGGCTTCTCGAACATCGTGCCTGTTGACAAATTATGAAAAGAACTTTTAAAACTGGAAACTTACTTTGTAAAAGTATTCTCAAATTCGAATTGTTTTGAGGACCGCAGTGTTTAAAAGAATCCTCCATAATAATGAATGACTAGTTGAAACACGGTATCTTAATTTAGCTGATTAGGTTACAGAAATTTATGCTGTCTATACAGTCTTATATCCAGTGATCGGAATAGGTAGAGCTATTTAGGTTCATTGATCGCAAACAATGATGTTTTTATGGATATTCCACGGGATTCCGACTACGGGATTTTATTGAATATACTACAATGGGATTTTATTTTATTTCATTATTTTTTTTTGAATATGTAGGTATAAAAATGGTTTATTTTTTTATGATTTTACTACCTACTTAAAAACCAAATCCCGGGAATCGGGGAATATCCATATTATTATAACCTATGGCAAGTACATAAAACAGCTACACCAATAGGGGATCGGACAAACAAAACTAATTAGTCCGTCAGATAGATTTCCAAAAATTATTGGACACGTATTTTTTCTTTTTTCTCGTAAACTTAAAATGAAGACGATACAGTGCTTCAAAAACTCGTGTGACGTCATATGATAGTACATTTTGACGACACAAGTGACGTTTCAAGTCCCACTCCAAGATCTTTGACGCGTTTTATCTTCGTCATTTTTTATTGATTTGATAAAACAAAAAACACGTATTCAATATTTTTTGATAATCTAACTTACGGACTAAACAGAATCATATTATTTTGACCCTGTCCGATCCCCTATTCCGATCTATGCTTATAACAGTTTGGGTAATAGTTACTGCATTACCCAGACACACACAAGAATTCTTTTATTTAGCATAACCTTCGTAATTACGTAAAATTCTTGAGCAAAATTGCATGTTTCTATTCCCAGCGTTAGGTCTTATTCTATAAAGATTTTCATTAAGCAGATAAAAAATTTTTTCAAGACATGGACACGTATCACAATCACGTACCGTAGGTACGTCGAGTCTACGTACCTTCACATTTACATGCGTTTGATGCAACATCTGGCGGGACCTGCTCGGTGCTGCTGCAGCTTGGCTCCGGTGAATCAAATTCTTCTATGTATGAACTTAAATTTATAGGTTGGGGCATGGGATTCAAGTTAAGTTCTGGCATAGGCATATCCTCTCCTAGAATAGGTAAAGTTAGTAAGCAGCCGTATGATTAAAAGCAAAATATATAAATAAAAAGCCTTATACTTGTTGCAATTTTACACTTTTTATTGGTGAAAAATATAATAACCACCAAAAATAACTCTGACCAATAACATCTGTTACCTTAAATACACTCATGGACTTATTTAGACGAACGCTTCATCAATCAAAGAAAAAAACTAAAATAATATGTACAAAAAGTTTTTAATACAAACTGGCCACATTACCACATAATAATACACATTAATATTTAGGTTGAAAATAGTACATTTTGATACAAGTGCGGAAAGTTTGTTATTGCATTCGAGGCAGATTGAACACCCGAGCCGTATGGCGAGGGTGTTCATGGGGTCGAGAAATGCAATAACAAATTCCCACGTGTATCAAACGACGTTTTTCAATACACTTTCGAAGAAATTAACTAAAAACGTTATGTGTTTTTGTCAACAAATTTGATGAGACTATGATTTAATTTACTTTTTTTCCGCGGTTTGATTTCGCCAGGTTGAAAAAGAAGCAAAGGTATAAAGCCGCCAAACAGCCTCACAGGAAAAATATAAAATTTAAATATTTTTTAATTAAGAACACAAAAAAATGCTTACTTGTTCATAAAAGTAAATAATTGTTTAAAATATTTACGTTTATTAGTAGTATTCTTTTTACAAACACAATTTAAATATTCAAAAAATATTTACGCTGTAAAGACGCAGATCAAAATGGCGAGATTAAAAAAAAACACGCCTGCTCTATAATAGTCAGTGGTGTTTTTTTTTTTAATTTCATAAGTTTTAATCGAATTACCGCTGCTCTATGATTACAGCGTGCGGTAATAATATTACAGCACGCTGTATTCTTATTACCGCACGCGTGCGAAATATGATGCATGTCGAACCTAATCGTAGTGCAATAAGAGCTAGTTTTCGAGGAAGTGTATTGAAAAAGAATTACTTCAATAGTATTTTGTTTCTGGCTTTCATTTGTTTTTTTTTTCGTTTATTTGTTATTTTCACTAGCCATTGGAATAATTTTACTGACGCAGGCGTATTAACTTCATAAAATCTGCCTGTTTTCAAGTTCTTTTTTTTTCCAAAAACGTATCGCAATGGTGGTCCTTACACATCAATGAATACCTAAAGGCACAATGCTGGATCTAAGCGTAGCTCAGGTTTCCAAAGATCTTACTTTAATTGAAAATGGTCGCAGTTATAAAGAAGTGGCTCAAACATTGCGATTTTCCAAATCCGTCATCTTTCGATTTGTTAAACATTACCGGCAGACTAGAGAATACACGAGACATGCAGGGTAAGGTCGCAAGAGAGTCACATCAGCGGGAGACGATCGATTTATGGCGAGCACTGTTCTGAGAAATCGCACTTTGACTTCTTCTGAAGTGAGATCTAAGCTCCAGGACGTTCGACAGGTGACAGTTAGCACTAAAACCGTAAGAAGAAGACTTAATGAAGCTGGAATAAAGCCGTACTTGCCAGCTAGAGGACCCTTACTTACTACAGATCTTCGAGTAGCTCGGGCTAACTTTGCTCGCTCATACCAAAATTGGAATGATGATGACTGGGGAAAAATATTGTTCACTGACGAGTCTAGGTTTTGTCATAAGCCAGATGATAGAAGGGTCAAAGTCTGGAGACGTCCAGAAAGATACGCTCAGTGTAACATTCTCGGAAGAGAGTCATATGGTGGAGGGTCAGTGATGGTATGGGGCGGCATTTGCATAGGGCCACGAACGGAGTTACACAGTTTGTATTAAGAACTTTTTGTACATATATTAGTATTTTTCTTTGATTGTTGAAGCGTTCCTCTAAATAAGTCCATGAATGTATGAACCCAAATGTAGTAAACTGATCACCAAATTTAGAAAATTGATCACCAATGTTTAATGAGTAATTATGATTACTTACTACCAAATATGGTACATTAGTGGATTCGCGCCGGATCCCCTTTATTGTTGGTGAATCATTTGGTTTAGATGTTAGATTAGGTCAAGTTGAAATATTGAAAACTAAAAAGATTTTAGAGAAGCTTAGCTTAGATTAGAACAGTGTCCACTAACGCGCGAAGTTGAACGAGCGCAGCGAGCGCGCCGCGACAGCGGTCGCCGAGCGCCAGATGTCCCCTAGGGTGAGAAATTGTCTAACTGGAAACAATATACGTTTATAGGATAAAAAGATGTTACATATTTAAATATTGAAACTAGCTGTTACCCGCGACTTCGTTGGCGTAGCTGAATATGGATGTACTATCTCGAATTTAATGCCAATTGAAGCGATTATATTCCTTTAAACCGGCCATGTCATAAAATCTGTTCCTACCTGACATGTCTTAACTATATTCTATCATCTACCAAATTTCAGGTTCAAAAAGCCAAGAATAAGTAAAACCTGAACTAAAGGCTCCAGCAAGTTTATATGAATATAACTTGTCATAAAAAAATTTGTTAGCTCATAATGTCTCCTACTCATAAACTGGTAGACTTGCTAGATTTCAAGTCGTTAGTGACAAAAAAAAATGAGAACTTTCATATCAACATGTGAGAGCCCTCAGACCTCTAGCCCCTCAGACTTCTACTAACCATAAAGTACGTTTCTGCCAAATTAAAAATTGAAGAAGTCATACAAAGTCGTTAGAGCCCTAAGACCTCCCTCATCCGGCCCTGTTGCAAAATCCGCTCTTAGCGGACGTCTACTTCCTATAAACTAACTCCGTGCCAAAAATCATTTTTATAAGTCCAGCGGTTTTCGAGATTTCCTGATGAGTGAGTGAGTAAGTCAGTGACCTTTCGCTTTTATTTATAAGGTTCCATTAAAATAGATGGACAAATTTTAACACAGCATTCACTACGACTAACGGAAAATAAATCGAAGCAAAAAAGACTGATTAAAGTGATTTTATTTTGGCCTTATATATTATAATAAATTGTCATCATTCTTAGTGTATTTTCGTTAACTGATTTTTTTTCTTTATGTATCTAATGCGTTATTCGTATATTTTTTTACATTATTATTATTTTAGTGGGCCGAATGATTTCTAAAAGTTCGCCCATCTGTTTTAAGAGCGTATGCTACCTCAGATTAGCAACCCTATTTGTGGTGGTTCAAACTTCGCTTAAAATGCTGTTAGAATAAAGTTCTAATCAGCTTGCACTACAAAGCGGTTGTTACGTCTTTCGCTGCGGCCGAATAGTGCGAAATTAGTGGTATTTTGCGATTTATAAAAAAACTATTGATTGGACTAAAAAAGTAAAACACTATGACTTTAGTATGTTGCTTGTAGAGTTATTTGGCAAAAAAATCAGAACGATGCCATGTATTTTAGTATGGTTTTTACTCGTTAAAAGAAATTTTTAGAGGTATCTTCGCGATTTTTTTCTATCGAGCAAAGTTAGTTGTATTATGTTTTCACAACACTATGGCACTAGCATATATCCTGAAGAATCTATATATATAAAAGAAAGTCGTGTTAGTTACACCATTTATAACTCAAGAACGGCTGGCAGGATTTAGATGAAAATTGGTAGGGAGGTAGCTAAGAACCAGGAGAAGGACATAGGATACTTTTTTTTTTTTTTTAGGTAGGGTAGTAGGTAGGTAGGGTAGTAGGTAGGTAGGGTAGTAGGTAGGTAGGGTAGTAGGTAGGTAGGGTAGTAGGTAGGTAGGGTAGTAGGTAGGTAGGGTAGTAGGTAGGTAGGCAAGTTTAATTTGCTAAGGCGGGAGCAATTTGGATTCAGAAAAAATAGCACCACGTCTTTAGCTTGTTTTAATTTAATAAAAATAATAACGGAGGCAATGAATGACAACATACCTGTAGTAGCAATTTTTCTAGACATGAGTAAAGCCTTTGACTTTGTTGATCATAAGCTGTTACTGAGCAAATTGGATAAATATGGCATACGGGGACAAGCAAATGAATGGATTAAATCGTACTTAATTAATAGGCGTCAATGTGTGCAAATTTCAAAAGTAATTGATGGAAACAAACTAGAATATGAATCTAGCTATAGAACCAACGCAGTTGGAGTGCCCCAAGGCGGCGTGATGGGATCGTTTTTATTTCTGATGTATATTAATGACATTCCCAACGCAACACGACACGAAACCATATTATTTGCTGACGATACGACAATAATAATAAAATGTAAGGACACAATTAAATTGGAACAGGAAATTAATGAAGCAATCAAAGACATAATAAATTGGCTTAATAACAACAATTTAAAAATCAATTTAAATAAAACAAAACTAATTCAATTCCAAACTTACAAAGCAAACTTTCAGGATCTTAGTATAAAATATGAGGACAGTATCCTAGAACAAGTAGTAAACACAAAATTCTTGGGTATAATAGTGGATCAAAACTGCAATTGGAAATCACACATCAATTACGTGTGTGATAAGTTAGACAAATTCGTATACGCAATAAAACGGCTTCGATCAACAGTGTCCGTAGCCGCGGCCGTAACTGCATATCACGGATATGTATCGTCTGTGTTGTCATATGGTCTAATACTATGGGGCAACTCAGTTGAAGTTTTGATGGCATTTCGAGTACAAAAAAAGTGTGTTAGGGCAATATCTGGTGTCTGGTTTTTGGACAGCTGTAAACCCTTATTTAAAAAGCTTCGCATTTTGCCTTTACCCTGCATGTACATCAAGGAACTATGTATGCTAGTAAAGCAAAACCCGCATTATTTTCGCATGCAATCAGAAGTTAGTCACAAAAAGGCTTCTGCTAGAAATAAGTACAAACATGAACTAAATGTACCTCAATGTAGATTGCAAATTTTTAGGAGAAATGTATATGTACATGCCATTCAGGTGTATAACAAGTTACCCAACTCATTTAAGGAACTTCCTGTCCCCATGTTCAAGAAAAAGCTAGGGTAGTAGGTAGGGTAGTAGGTAGGGTAGTAGGTAGGGTAGTAGGTTGGGTAGTAGGTAGGAATAATCTATATTATGTGACGCAGACGAAGTTGCGCGGGTCAGCTAGTATCATATATTTTTCTGATGTTGATTACTGCAGTGAATCTTATACTTTTACGCATTATAAAACTCGCGTTTGAGGTACCATACGCTCTTAATGAGACCTTATTATACAAGATTTTGTTCCATTTTTGGTGTTCACTAATTTTTTTTTGGATTAACCAATCATAATTTGGAGTAGGCTGCTTTAAGTAGCATCACGCGTTGTAAATAAATAAAATACTTTATTTCAGACCTTGATCCATATGATGTTAGTAATACACACTACTTATAAACTATGTTAAGTAAAAGGGTTAAATTTTGGTGATCATTTACTGTTTCTGGTAATTCAATATGATTTTTTGCCGATACATTTACTAGATCCGCTGGTTAGTTAAACAAAAGCCGTTTCTTTTTCACAACCGTTTATCAAATTTTATTCTCACTCTGAACAAGTACAACTCGACAAAGAAAAGGGTAACAACCCTTTTCTATCTCGAGTTGTACTTGTTCTTGCAACTCACATCGTTTTTTCTAAAATTTGTATAGGGTACGAATGGGAAACATTTTTAAAATCCATCGCCACACACACGAGAATTTAAGATTTTCACTAAGCAGTTTAAGAATACTTTCAAGACTTGGACAGGCATCATAACCATGTGACTACTGCTTACTTACCGTCATAATTGTGCAGGTGAGGTTCTGGCGAATCATGGAATACATTGATGGGTTTTGGCATCTCAATATCTGCAAGTAAAGAAATTCTAATAAAATAATATTATGTGTACATATTGTAAAGGAATGGTAGTCCTGTGCGAAAATATCAGTTAGTAGTAGTTAAGTCTTTTATTTTATTTATTTAGTAGAGTCTGTATAATTATCGGCACGATTCTTGAGCGCTGACGCAAAAGTGAGTTATTGGATCCCTTTGGTGGTATGAAGTGAGACGGGGGCGGGGAAAGTGCAGTGATTGGCACGTAGCGCATCGCGTCATAGCCGTCACTCGGGATTTGTTCTTTACTCCTGCTGCACTTACCTCACGACCAATAAATAATAAACGGGTGTGCGTTTTATTTGTCATAAAGTATCCCCACTCTTCCGCCGAGCGCTCAAGAACCGTGCCGGTAATTATACCCAGCATTACCTGTCCTCTTCTCACACCACTTGCCCTCTTTTTTTATACGAAAGGTCAGATAATGCTGGCTACTGACTAGCTGTACCCCGCGAACTTCGTTCGCATGAAATCATTATAAAAAGGTATCTCCCTATTAGAATCGGATTTTGTAAACAAAATCAAGGGATTTAATTTTTTTGCACCGATCCCTTTACCGTTACTACTTATAACATCAGCTATTAGCCAGTAAAATCTCTTGTCAAAATCAGTCCAGCCGTTTAGATTAGCCGGAACAAACAGAAAGACAAAAAAATATGTTTTGTTATAAGTACCTACTGGACTTAGTTTTTATTTATTCGTAGACTTGATAAAGTCAAGCAATAATCACCGCGTCTTTAATAGCAAAACGAGACAACACTATAAAGCAGATTAAGTCATAAATAAAAGAGATCGAACATACCATTTGCTATAACTAAATTATCCTCATCACTGCTGGAATAAACGGAAATAGGTTCGGGCGTTATAGGTCTATTAGTCACTACATTAGCTGCTACAGTGCCATGCGCTTCAATGACAGGCGCTTCTGTGACAGGCGCTTCTGTGACAGGCGCTTCTGTGACAGGCGTTTCTGTAACAGGCGCTTCTTTGTCTGGCGCTTCTGTGACGGGCGATTCTGTGACAGGCGCTTCTGCGACAGGCGTTTCTGTGACCAGTGCTTCTTTATCGGGCGCTTCTGTGACGGGCGCTTCTGTGACAGGCGCTTCTGTGACGGGCGCTTCTGTGACAGGCGCTTCTGTGACGGGCGCTTCTGTGACGTACGCTTCTGTGACAGGCGCTTCTGTGTCGGGCGCTTCTGTGACAGGCGTTTCTGTGACAGGTGTTCCAGTGAAAGGCGTTTCTGTGACAGGTGTTCCAGTGACCGGTACTTCAGTAACAGGATTCTCAGGTGGTCCGTCATAAGAAAGCTCCTCTTCTTCGTTGGTGACCACTCGATTTTTCAGAACCGCCCAAATGTTCACTCGTTCGTGCCACCTGGTAATCATCTTGTATTATTATCTACTGCGTACCTTACTAAGTATCGAATAAAAAGATAATATAATGTAGTATTTGTGTGTGTATAAGTGTGTGTGTGTATAAGTGTGTGTGTGTATAAGTGTGTGTGTATATATATATTATGTGTGTGTGTGTATATGTGTAGTAGTTATAATAATTGAACAATGTATTTAAGACGTTATTGTTGTCAGATGTTCCCGTAGTTTCTTGTCTATTCTTCTCCACAAAGATTTAGGTTAGACATTGGACGTAGCTAAGGCCTCAGCCTCGAATTTTGCGGGCAGCGGGGCGGCGGCGGCGGCGGCGCGACTTGTATGGAGTGCACCGCTCGTTGCCCGCTCCCGCGCCGCTGTATTCCGAAAACCGGTCCATTTGATTGTACGCATAAGAACCTGCCGCGCCCGCCCCGCCGCCGCCGCCGCCCCGCTGCCCGCAAAATTCGAGGCTGAGGCCTTATAGGTACTTAACGTTACCTATTAGTAGTTGACAAGACTAAAGTCTAATTGAAATAAAATGAATAGTCTTGTCTTTTGTGCTTTATCGTCATTATAACCCTGTTCCCTACACAGTTACACACCTGTTTAGAGATACTTTCCGACACAGTAAATAATAACGACCCCTTAAGCACAGTATAAATAAGTACAGTAGTGTGACTCGGCCGTGTCCTTGAAATAAATGCCTACAGCCGCTCGGGACGTAAACATGCGTAAGGGCTGCCCGCCTCCAGTATTTTAATTACATGTGCTTATTTTGTGTTTCCATTTAGTTTTGTGATCGTAAATATACTTTTTAAAACAAATAAAATACTTTGTGAATTGAATAGAAAGTGTTCAATAAACATGCGTGTTGTTTTTTGATTGATAGATTTAATTAAAAAAACATGTTTTTTTTCGGGACATATAAAGAAATACTTATCCATTAAAAATACACACATTATAAACCTACCTACTAGTAAGTGAAATTATTTTATAGTCTTATCTTTCAAAGTTTCCAGGTAATTAAAAAAAGTTATCTCTGGATATGTTATTAACGAATTCATAAAACCAAAAACAACACAAAAAATGTAAATTAAATGTACTTGTCTTATTTTTAGAGAAAACATCGCGCATTTATTGTTAAAAATCAACACACCGTCCGTTCGTCACTGCGGCACAGTCGCGACTGTCTGCATCCCAGGCGCATCCCATAATCGAGGCGCGTAGGTATAGCTCGCGCTTCGTCCGTTTGTATGAAGTCGAACTACTGTTGCAAAATGCACTCGCGGGGAATTATTTGCGCAACTTTGAATTATTTATTTATAACAAAATAATGATATAACATGAAATATTTTTATTGCACATAGATATCCCTAATATAAGTAATAGCTAGTTATTTTTTTTAAGTTCATCTAGGTGGATTATGTTAGGTAAATCAAGTGTTAAATACAGCTCTTCTCGCCCAACATCATTTCGAGTTCTGTTTGTGCGCTTAGTTTATGGCAATGAAGAATTAATTTACAAATCGGTTCAGCGCATAATTAGCGCAACATTCTCGTCTTCAAAATGCGCTGATTAGTTTTTTCTAATTATGTTTCATTTTCTTAATCCAGAGGTCACAATTTCATCAAAATTCTATGTTTTTATCTCTTAATAAACGGTTTGTACCATAATACCTATGCATCGTATGTATGTAATAATTCGATTATTTTGTGGCCAAGAGTTCATTAAGCAAATCCTAAAAAAAAAAACACCTAAATCACATTGTCACTAACAATAACAATAATCTCAAAAGACCTCCTAAAAGAACAAGAATTGAGAGAGAATTCTTGTTTATAAACTCGTTTTTTCGTCGTAGATAAAAACATAGAATTTTGATGAAATTGTGACCTCTGGATTAAGAAAATGAAACATAATTAGAAAAAACTAATAAGCGCATTTTGAAGACGAGAATGTTGCGCTAATTATGCGCTGAACCGATTTGTAAATTAATTCTTCATTGCCATAAACTAAGCGCACAAACAGAACTCGAAATGATGTTGGGCGAGAAGAGCTGTATTTAACACTTGATTTACCTAACATAATCCACCTAGATGAACTTAAAAAAAATAACTAGCTATTACTTATATTAGGGATATCTATGTGCAATAAAAATATTTCATGTTATTTCATTATTTTGTTATAAATAAAAAATTCAAAGTTGCGCAAATAATTCCCCGCGAGTGCATTTTGCAAGACTGCAGCCTTAAGTGATTTTATTTAAGGGTGCGAATAACGACTAATTCAAGGAAAGAGCTAAAGATACATCTAATATATAAAATTCTCGTGTCACAGTTTTCGTTGCCATACTCCTCCGAAACGGCTTGACCGATTTTGATGAATTTTTTTGTGCTTATCCGGTATCTATGAGAATCGGCCAACATCTATTTTTCATCCTTTTTTTTTCTAGGAAATTATTTATATGGCAAAACAACGTTTGCCGGGTCAGCTAGTAAAACATAAGAAGAGGTTTGACATTTAACTTCACTGTTATGGTAAGGTCCTTTCAAGGTTAGTTTATGTGAATACTCACGGTATGAGAGTATTTGCCAACATATGACGGAACGCTTTGTAAGTCCTTGCGCTAATTATGAATTATGCGCTGAACCGATTTGTAAATTAATTCTTCATTGCCATAAACTAAGCGCACAAACAGAACTCGAAATGATGTTGGGCGAGAAGAGCTGTATTTAACACTTGATTTACCTAACATAATCCACCTAGATGAACTTAAAAAAAATAACTAGCTATTACTTATATTAGGGATATCTATGTGTGCAATAAAAATATTATATGTTATTTCATTATTTTGTTATAAATAAAAAATTCAAAGTTGCGCAAATAATTCCCCGCGAGTGCATTTTGCAAGACTGCAGCCTTAAGTGATTTTATTTAAGGGTGCGAATAACGACTAATTCAAGGAAAGAGCTAAAGATACATCTAATATATAAAATTCTCGTGTCACAGTTTTCGTTGCCATACTCCTCCGAAACGGCTTGACCGATTTTGATGAATTTTTTTGTGCTTATCCGGTATCTATGAGAATCGGCCAACATCTATTTTTCATCCTTTTTTTTTTCTAGGAAATTATTTATATGGCAAAACAACGTTTGCCGGGTCAGCTAGTAAAACATAAGAAGAGGTTTGACATTTAACTTCACTGTTATGGTAAGGTCCTTTCAAGGTTAGTTTATGTGAATACTCACGGTATGAGAGTATTTGCCAACATATGACGGAACGCTTTGTAAGTCCTCATCGGAGCGATTTCCTTCTGCACGTGAAATTCGCTGTCCAGCACCGTGACGTTCCGGTCACCATCTGGTGACAAAGCAATGTTGTGTTGTTGAAACAAGAAAGTCTTATCACAGATAAAACAAGTTGTTTGTGCTTTGTGTCTTAGAGAGTAACTCGTGTTTTAATTCCACATAAAGTAATAATTAAGTTTTAGTAATTACTTGTCAAGAATTTAAACGAAAGAATCAGTCTAATTTCAAGCGATTACTGAAATAGAGAAAAGAAATCGTATCTTAAATAACGGCTTTTACTTAAGTAATAACCTTGATTTGTTTATAGATAGGTAAGGGTGTTAGTTACTAAGTTATAAAAGTAAGAAAAACATCAAAGAAAGGTCCAGTACACAAAGATTTTAATCATTAGATCATCTTCCCTAACCATATTTGGTCACGTAATAAAAAAAATTAGTTCCAAAATATAAAACCCGACTACTAACAAAATCGCGGTCTTAAAAGTAGAAAACAAGAAAATAGTTCTTGTCTGATATTCTTCGTAGTCGCATGCCACTCATACCTGATGCTCCTTCATGGCGTTCTCATTGATACAGAAGTCAGCTGCTAATTGCCATTAGCAAGGTGGCATGCGACTACGAAGAATATCAGACAAGAATTATTTTCGTGTTTTCTACTTTTAAGACCGCGATTTTGTTAGTAGTCGGGTTTTATATTTTTGAACTAAATTTTATTTTTGTGTGTACTTAAACTATAATATAATACATATTTGTAATGTGCTCGCCAAGACCTTTCATTTGATACCAAACTTGCTATGATTATCTCGATTTAATATTTTTTGAGGTAAGTGTTTGACATTTAAATTCCGTCATATAAAGAATTTATAAAATTTATATAGCCTATGTCACCCGGGCTATTCTTACGAATCTATTGACACCTAATTTATTAAAATCCGTTCAGTAGTTTAGGCACTACGGTGGAACATACATACATACATACATACATACATAGACTGCCAAAATCATTACCCTTCCTTTTGGCTTCGCCGTAGTCGGGTAAAAAAGTGTTTACACTGAGAAGAGTGAGTTCGGTACATCCCGCATGGAACAACGATTTAAGTAATTCAGTATTATTGGGCACGACCATACAGCTATTAAAATGTGATAATTTTTTCACGCAGAAAGTGAAGTCTAATCATTTCAATCTTTAGGTTTGCTCATAATTGATTATAAAATAATTGTGAGAAGCATTGATCCAGTAGTTAAAACTTACCAGGTCCTTTAGTGTGACACACGGAGACTGGAATCATCCAGGGTCTGTTCCACTGCGTGAGACATTTGAGAGCGTTCTCACTTGCCACGAAATTCGCGTCGTTGTAGATAGCGAATGTGGCTAGTCCACTGTGTATGTCTGTTATTGGTGCTATGGATACTCCCTGTTCGGCTGTTAGCGAAAAATACTAACTTTAGTCAACACCCAAACTTCTTTAAAACTAGATTGTATTTTGAAATTCATTTCCGCGAACAAAGTCGTGGATAAATAATTTATTTAGTTTATTTATAATTAGCTTGTGTTGCCCCAATGCAGGGCAAAGGTCTCTCTTTCCATTGTTAACAGAACTTCGTCCTGAGCCAGAATTTACTAGTTTTGTATAAAGGCGTAAAGTTCCGTCCATCATATAGGTAAACTTGCGTCTTCCGTGATTTTGTGGTAGGGCTCATGCTGTGGTACTTTTGTATTTGTCTTAACCTTTTGACCGCCACAGTCAAGTATAGACGCAAGCCAAAAAGTACCTTAAGACAGACTTAAAGTACTTTTTTTGCTTGTTCGGCTTGTCGTCTATACGTGACTGCAGCGCTCAAAAGGATAATTAAGTTCAAAAATTGTTAATAATAATTATCTTAAACATAATAAAGACGAAGGAACACATGGGCTTAGTATAAACTTACTTGGCAAGGCAAATTGGCAGGGATGCTTATTGCAAGGCTCCGGTACCAAATCAGCTTTCTTAATAGTTAACTCTTGGTAAATCCTTTCAGGAACCACCGCCGTTGGCATCTCTGTTAAGGTGACCTAAAAGTGAAATATCTCGCTACAGTAGTGCTATTTCTTAATCAGAAAGGAGTTTCTGATCTAAACTAAAGGTTTTTTGAGAAAAAATGCTTTTTCAGAGAAAGTGCAAACAGCCACCATAAAACCTTATCACCATCACACCACCACCATCATACCATACCATACACGGTACACCATATATGTTATGACCACCACCAGTTCATACCCACCATAAACAAGACCGCATGACCACCATGGTGGTTGGATGTTGAGTTGCTGGTATGTTATACCATATAATATTTATAATTATTCTGCATCTCGTCTTAGAAGAGGACTTTTGGCCGCAGGGAGCGGTGGTCGCTTCCACGGGCTAGTGCCACATGAACGTACAGTGACTTAGTGCACAAGTGAAGTGTTACTAATATAGTTTTAAGGTTCTATTTACTAACACAAACTAAAGCCAGTAAGGTGTATGTCTGTGGGTCAAAGTTGCCTGAAAATAAATAAATGTTATGTTAAAACATTTGTATGGAGGCAATGTTGGACCAATCAGAATGAAGATGTTATGAACTGACTCTTAGGTTGCGGCCAGATTAATTAACATTTTACAAAAATATCGTTAAGTAGTCGTTTCGCATTCTCGTCAAATTCACGCAAGTTTCTCTACAACTAATGTTTGTCGACCCAAATCAATAATAATTTACATGGACAAGTATTTTTTTTATCTTTGTTAGAAACAGAAATCAGTAAGCGTGAACCGCCGTGTTTAAACGCATCCCCCCTGATTCTCACTCTATTACCGCGGTTTCACACACACACACGAACAAATGCAAACGTTTAATTGGCAATTTTGCCTAAACTACGGTGCGGGGGTTATTTTGACTGTCACTAAAAAAACAGCGTAAATTCATATTTTGTTTTTGTCTTTAATGAAAAACGGCCGGAATTTTGACGATGATGCAAAACTGCAACTTGTTTAATATTGAATCAAATGTTAAATAAATGTATTAGCTTTTTGTAGAGTCAGTGTTAGATAAACCATTCAGAAAACCAGAATAAAAGCCTGATTCAAGGATTATCTTGTGGCATGAGACATTTTATCTCACAGGTGCTTCTAAACGGCAATATTTTACTGCAATATGTTGGTGCAATACAATGGCCGTCAACATTACCAGCCATGCTAAGCAATATTGCAGTAATGGCCCAGCCATATAGCCACACATATATGGTATGGCCAAGCATTATCTTTATCACTTGTAGCCGGCAATATTTTCGAGATGGCCGAGCAATACTTGCTAATACGAGTAGTACAGCCACACATTGCCGGGAAAGTAAAGCCCGTTTAGAAGGATCTTTAGATTAATCATGAAAGCTAAATATTAGTCGCAATATACTTACACTGATCAGCTCCATTTGCATCACAGCGTGACAGTCGTTCAGAACGCTCCTTAAAGTCAAATGGGCAGCTACGCTATAATATTTAGGAAAGCCCGACATACGCTGGGCCTTCATCTTAAATTCAGCCTCGTAAACTCTCTCAGCTGTTGGTAAGGGATGGAGCGCACGGGAGCAATGCTCACGGGTCCACATTGATCGGCCCCACTGTTGAAATTCCTCTTGCTCCTTCCGGTATAATGCCTGTGCCGCCTGGAATTTGTTTTAGAGTAACAACCAAAGATTAGATTGTGTGCAATGCAAACTATTTTGCAACTAAGTGGTTGTTATATCCAAATCAGGTACCTACAGGTCTACCGATTAACTGAGATGGTGCCAGAGGTAGCCACGTAATGCACACTTAGTGACAGAGCATGACCGCTGCTCATATTGGTTGGTTTATTGTATTGGTGGTTATATAATTATGTATATTGATCACTGATCATTCGCTCACCATCAACACCCCTCTGATACTGCACAGCTACCACGTCACCGTTTGATTTTAATAAGTTTTTTTTTTAATTAAGAAGAATAAATCCTTAAATTATGTGGTCTAACTTCTGCCATTTTTTTTTTTAATTACAACCACGCATTGTCTGGAATTAATCAATAGCTGGCATCAATACAAACCACTTTTGTATGAGACCAAATCTTCAAAAACGTCACTTTTCATTTTGTATGAGCCTAGCTGAAGATCCCGTCCCCGAGACGGCTTATTTTTTCCGACACCTCCAAGAAAGATCATTATATTTTACTCAATGTCAAAAACTTGACAAATGATAGAGGGGGGTGTAACAGACTAACAGTACCCTTAACGAAGACGAAAGGCACTTGTTCTCCACGTCATTGTGATTATTTTTTGTTTTAGACCGTACCTGGGAACGACCCCCTTGACGACGAGTTACGGAGGTATTGGGGGCCAAAGTTCCAAATTTTTCACAGCTGTTTTTTTTTAATCAGATATTTCAGATTGTAACTTTAGTTAAATTACCGCCATGTTTACTATATTCATCACTTTTACCGTATTATCTGATTTTTCACCCCAAAAAAAAGTCGTTTCTCAGCAATAATAAATTTTGCGTAAGTATTACTATGTTTGATGTACTTACATAATGCTTGGTTGACGGCTACGTGAAGGATTCCTTTACACCATGTATACTAAAACCATTCTCAAGAACCATTCGATCCATATTGGTGCAAAGAGAATGGGAAGACGAAACATAAGGTGCAGTCGTTTTTAAGTTTATCGCGAACAGACAAATAGACGCGGCGGAGGACTTTATTTTATAATATATTAGATAGTGATATAGAAGAACCAATTAAAGCAGATATTTTGAATATAACAACCACGAAATAAAATTAAACACTTACTCTGAAATCTTCATAGTCCTGGTCGGTGGGTGTGCCAAGATCTAAATCACCCAAAACAAAGGGCTGCTCCTCACTCACAATTTTTATAAACTGGGCATGCTCTTTGGGTGTAAAGCCCGACAGCCTGGGGTAAATAGCCGGGCGTACGGTGCGTAGGCGGCACGGCACATAGAGTTGATGTGTTTGTTCTGGTTCCTGAAGATGATGATATTTATTATTCTCTATTTAATGGTTATGCTCACATATGCACAAGGTCAGACTTTATATCTTGGACATTTTCTTAAAAACCTTTGAGTGAAGCAGAGATAAACTAAATAAATAAACTTGACGGCACGGTTGGCGCAGTGGTTGAGAGATTGGACTGCTGCGCTGGGTGTCGCGGGTTCGATTCCCGCACGGAACTAATATTTGTATGACCTACAGATAGTTGTTTCGGGTCTGGGTGTGTTTGTGTATGTGAGTTTAAATGTTTGTGAACGCACCCACGATACAGGAGAAATTCCTAGTGTGGGGCAAAGTTTAAAAAAAAAAAAACTCTATATGCAATTCGGTAAGTTCATCAGTAACTTAGGAAAGTCATTACGAGTGATACCTACCAAATGATCAGCTCGTAAGGTGCATCATTGGTTTGGAACACATCACATATATCACACATTTCCCATGTCTATTATTACACTATCTATATACAATACCTATAGAATGGAATAGGCCAGAGGTCGCGACACAGGTCCAGTACAGGTTAATGGTCTGGTGGACTTTTGTTAGTTCTATCTCAAAGCATTTATTTCAATTAAACCATTACAGGTACTTTTGAATGTCAGAAAAACAATACATAAAACGAAGATACAGTCACAGTCATAATGCCTTATGACTGTGACTGTAGTTGCCCATTCCCCAGCGTAGATGTCTAAGGAGAAGAACGGGCAAGAAACTCCATGGACACTCAATCAGAATATTGTTACAAAATCTTGGTGCACTACATTATTCATGTTGCGATGGTATATTATGTGAGAACTATGTAGCAAGACGTGCAAGTTACGAGCGTCCGGAGTAAAACGATATAATAAACAAATCAAAAAAATAAACCATGGCTACTATGAGATGACCAGTCTCCACTGACAGAGTGCCTTCACAAACATGACGCATGGATCAGCACAATACAACTCAACCATTTTGACACACGCGACACCATCAGCGAGACATTTGAGTGAGCATGACATTCTCTAAGTCACCAGGGCAAAGTCATTATAAAATATAATTCCCATTACTTTCCTTAGCAGTTTTACGATCCGCTGACCAAATATCTTAAACAGTTCTAACTTAAGAAACTTACCTCAACGTCAGGCTTGGTCTCTTCTTCGAATGTGAACGCAGCCAGGGACCGGACAGAGATCATCGTGACTGAGGACTCTGGACTGATCAAATAAAAATATAAATACACCTTTCAAAAGATTATGCTGTACCTACAGTTTCTTGATCTTTTTGGGCTTCAGGTATGTTTCATAAAATGCTAATCTCAAGCGAGCTAGACATGTAGCAATAATCTTATTGTAAGGGTATAGGTACGCTGAGGCTAACGAATTATTAAATAATAAAAGCAAAAAAAATTGTAATTTTTTTTTAATGAATTTTGTTTTTTAAACAATTATTGTTCTATTTTAATGATTTTTGTTTTTAAAACAATTATTGTTCTATTTTAATGATTTTTGTTTTTAAAACAATTATTGTTCTATTTTAATGATTTTTGTTTTTAAAACAATTATTGTTCTATTGTAATGATTTTTGTTTTTAAAACAATTATTGTTAAAGCAGGACTATTTGAGCCAACTTGCAAAAGGATATCAAAATATTGACTCAACACGAATAAATTTAAGAGTAATTGTCATTTAAATATACCCATGTGTAAACGTGCATTCATCCAATGATGGCCAAAGGTTATTGTGTGCCCTCCAACAATGACTTCCCATCTATTTGTATATTGATTAAGTTACAATGACCTCAAAGGTCTTTTAAATTGCATACGAGTACCAAAGTATGAAAACTTAATAGTCTTACCTTAATATTTACAAAAGTGTTAGTCGTACATACATAATATTATGTACTGTCATTATGTAGGGTTCCGCGGAACCCAGTTTGAGAATCCCTGATTTAGGCAACCCTGGTAACAGCACCGAGTCTCAAGTACCAGATTATGTTTAAGTATCAGCTCTGAAAGTGTGTATAGTATTGACAATAATCACTTCATCCATGAGGTCTGAATTTTTACATATTTTTTTGTATAAATGTGTATAGCTATAAGTTCAACATAATGTAGTCTTATTCATTCCACGAGTGTGATGGTATTTCTAATAAAATGTGGCAATGGCAGCGGACCGGTCGCTGTGGAGGCATACCGTGAGCACTAAGGTGTTTGAGTTTGAAAGGCGACGTAGAGAAGAGCTCGATAAGGCCCGACCACCCGCGGCCATCCAATACAATTACGTCGGAGGGGTGCTGACTTGCAGTGAATGTGAACGCACTTTCACGGCAAAAATTGGCTATGTCAGTCACCAGAGAGCACACCAGCGATGCTCTTAATAGGCAGATCCAAGTCGCTGTGGCCGAAATCGGTCGGGATCATATATATATATATATAATAAAATGTATTTTTATTCAAACACAACTGACACTAAGCACAAACACAACTGGTTACTTAAATATAACACGCAGAATGTGGGTGCACTATTGGGTACGCCTCTGCATAACCGCTCCGGGGATTACAGGTGTGACATTATTTATATAAGATGTTCACTTTAAGATAGGTTAAAAAGCATTAAAACACTGTCCCCAGGGTTCCTGCAAATTTCCTCCTCTTCTTTAGATCTATTAAAACAGAATCAAAATCGGTTCCATTTTCAGTGTACCAACCCATAAATTTGGAATTTAGCTGTTTGAACTACTGGCTGCTGCTCGATGAGGACCCCATCAAGCAGCCCCCATTGCCTACACTCTGGTGTTGAGGTACACCACTTCTGCATTTTGAGAGTGATCACTTCACCAGCTCCTCAGCAGATTGAATAGAATGGGCACAGTGGGACTTGGTTTTTCATGTTGGAACCCCTTCGTGTTCATCTGCTGTATTGTTTTCAAGTGACCCACAGTGTCGTCAATCCATTTTAGTGTCTCCATGTTGCAGTTTAGTTTTGTAACACATTCTAGGGCATGATGGCATTCTAGTATTAGCCTCAATGTTTCTCTTTAACACTTTTGGTGCCAAATTATCCATTTTGAATTGTATGCTGTGCGAGCACAAGTCATCCAAATCTACATATAGCAACAATATAACTCTTAGAGTTGAGGTGCGGGCACACAAATGAATTTTAGTTTAACTCATAATATGTAGGCTGCTTGGCACCGAAATTGCTAAGAACTGAAGCACCCTCTGTGGTGAGATTTTTCAGCAATGCGAAGGTGCAATCCTGATCGGTAGAAATCTGGTACCTGGTGGTGATGCTGGCTGGCCGGTAGTCCTGGCTGGCTACCCAGTCACCCGGTAGTGCTGGCTGGTGGTGATGGCTCACTGGTGGTTGGCTGGTTGGTAGCTGCTGTTGGGTAAGTAAATTGTCTGTGAGGTAGGTACCCATTGTACTTATTATTACATAAAATCACGCCCATTTCTCATGGGCGCAGAAATCATAGAATTCCACCTGAATGATCCTTACATTTTTGGCCTCTTTGTAGTATTAATATCTAAAAAATTGAGGGGATTCTAGACTTAATAAATATGTACTATAAATAATAAATGACTTTACAAAATGGCAGTACTCTACCATTGTTAGATACTATAACAATAGCTCCCTAAATGCTGAACAGGAACACACAACAGTGAAAGTAAAGAAAGATGCTTACCTACCAAACTAAATACACTGAGTTTAAATCTGAATCCCTAACTGCTAATACACACTAATTACTACTTATCAAATACTACTGTTGAACCCTGTTCCGGTATACCGGTGAACCAGGTGGGTCCCAAATCTCCAATTTTGTATACTTAATCTAAATGTCTTTATAAATTATATTTAAAAAAAAAAAAATTTAAAATGTTCGTTTCTAGTTTGTTGGAAACAGAGGACAAAATGCGAATTAAAAGAAGAATATTCCTGTAAATAAATAAAATATCATGAAAATATACTGTCAAAGCAAGGAAACAATCACAATCAATAAATCAACCCACAGACTATAAAACATAGACCAAATAGGGATATTCTCGCCTATCCTATGTTTTGAATTCATCGAATATATTTTGCTGTTTGGTTTGCCATACATATTGTTTGACAAGACTCGATATTTTATAATATTATATCGAATGGATTCGTTAATGTGACAATTATTTATTATATTCCGTACTTCCGTAATTATTTATAAAAAAATGCAGTTTATTTTAAAGACATGGAACCATCGTCATTGGTGCCGATTCTCTTGTCACAAATTTCTCTAAACTAGATTATAAATCATTAAAATTTAGTTTAATCCTGTCAAACGACGATGACAAATGCACAAAAAAAAAACACCTTGGAGAATAGTTTCTGATAACCGCTTACGGTGTTTGGTTGTTTTCCTTTTTTATAAAAACGTTCTAACACAAACCAAACGTTCTATTCACAAAACTATCTATAAGGCTGATGTTCCAGGGTAGCCCGCGAAATTCAAATTTTCTTACGTTTTTGGCAATTTGCAGGCCAGTGCTAGGTTATATGTTAGTGAAAATATGATTCGCAGACGTATGCAGTTATAGAGTTATAATCATCAAAATCATCATTACAACCCTCCAAGTTCATGTAAATTTCAAGAATGAGTATTTCATCAAAAGGTCATAAGTATTTCATCAAGAGGAGCTCGTGGCTTAATAAGAACTGCCACTCAGGTCGATCTTTAAGTAAAGCTGTGCTTGCCTAGGTCGGTCTGTGGATGGGTGACCGCCCGACATACCGAGTTTCCTTCGTGCCTCGGAAAGCACGTTAAGCTGTTAGTCCCGGCTGCCATTTATATAGATCTTTGGCAGTCGTTACAGGTAGTCAGTGACCTGAAATTCTGACATCCAGTCTTACCAAAGGGTATTGTATTACCTAGTATTAACTGGGTTGTGGAGGTCAGATAGGCAGTCGCTCCATGTAAAATACTGGTATTCAGCTGCATCCGGTTAGACTGGCAGCCGACCCCAATATAGTTGGGAAAAGGCTAGGCAGATGATAGCGGGCGAAGCCGCTGGCAAAAGCTAGATTAAAATAAAAAATAGTAGGTACTTAGTTAATAAATAAATCATCAGTTATTGTCAGTACATTCATTTATCAATAAAAACATTCAAATCTTTTAAGATCATTAATAAAAAACAACTACCTAATCAATTCAATAAAACAGGTAGGTACAGTACTCGTACACGAGTAAGTACCGACATGCAATAACAGTAAGTCCGTATTAAAAGTTAATAGGTAGGTAAATCAAATAAAACTTTAACAAATTTTTGATTCCAGGACATTCCCGTTGCCTCGCCATGGTTTTGCAAACACTGTTTTCAGAGCAGTGGTACAGTTATGAAATCAATCACATACTTCCACTGCCATCATTTGTATGTCAACATTATGTCGATTGACTGTCCTGAGTACTATTTTCGTCTTTATTTTCAAATCCTGGCACTGCAGCAGTCAACAAATGGTAAAGATATTGTTCTTGCGTAACTCTCAAATCACGCAGTACCACATCAGTTGGTATCCTATCTACTATAAGGCGTGCTGGCGGAGTCAGGCCGATCGTGGTGAATGCCCTGCGGACTTGTCCAGCGGTCATCCATCCTCGTTCACCTGGATCAAAACTTTTCACAACTGCTTCTAAATGTCTAAGAAACAGATCAAAATATAATGCTATTTAGAAAGTGGTATAATAAAGTTAACCTTAAGGCGCTCCCTCACCGGGAGTATTCGCGTGTAATGTAACGTTACAAAGTCGAGCATTACATCAGTGAGGGAGGAGAACTTAGCATTACAGTGCACAAACTGTAATGATACAAAACGAGTTTACATCAGTGAAAGAGGAGAACCGAGCATTACATACAATGCGCACCTTGGAATGATACAATGTGTAATATTTTGATACAACTTGTAACATCAATGCGCTTTTTTAGCACGCACCAATATTGTTTCTTTGCTTTTCTTTTACGTAAATAACAATGTCGAATTAATATTGCCGCACTCAGCACAATGACCGCTTCGTCTAACATTACGAAAACAACTACCTACTAAAATCAAAATGCTCGCAAATTCAAATCTATACTAAATGTTACATTATACGCGAATGCTCGTCAGTCAGGGAGGTAGTATTGTAATGTAATGCTCAAAGTCGAATCTATAATGTTACATCGCGAACGCTCGTCGGTCAGGGAAGTACCTAGTATTGTTATGTAATGCTCAAAGTCGAGTCTATATGTTCGCGAATAATGCTCCCGATGAGGGAGCGCCTTTACGAACAAAAGCCACTAATTAACTAGCTTTTTAACCAGTTTGCATACATCTGTGGTGGCTTCAATGTTATGAAAAGACATGGTGGTTTCCTCACGATGTTATGCTTTACCGTTTTGAGGGCAGTGGTGATGAAATAAATTACACAAAGTTTTGCGCCACCACCACTGGGTCACCACTGCTCTTTTCACCTGAGAAAACTAAAAACTAACAAATAAATTAAACGTAAAAAAATTCACAAAAGAACACGTTTTTATTAAAATGCCTCAAAAAAAGATAGTCAAGATTGTCCATTAATCATTATCAGCTTCGGAGCTTCCAGTGTAACTAGAAACACTAAAAAAAGATTTAGTGCCAAAATAATTAAGTATGACTGGTGAAATGGGGTGTACCTTCTACTAGGTACACCTCTGCCTAACCCTTCGGGAATTACAGGCGTGATTTTATGTTTGCTTTAAATTAAACCTTGGAGTAGGTATATGAAATCGAAAATAAAAGTTTCCTTAAGGTGGATGTTCCAGGGTAGCCCGCGAAATTCAAATTTTCTTACGTTTTTAGCGATTTGCAGGCCAGTGCTAGGTTGTATGTTAGTGAAAATCTGTGAAAATATGATTCGCGGCTGTAAGACGTATGCAGTTACAGAATTATAATCATCAAAATCATCATTACAACCCTCCAAGTTCATGTAACTGTCAAGAATGAGTATACTCAATTCTTGAAAGTTACATGGCCTGCAAATCGCTAAAAACGTAAGAAAATAATTATGAATTTCGCGGGCTACCCTGGAACATCAACCTTATAGATAGTTTTGTGAATAGAACGTTTGGTTTGTGTTAGAACGTTTTTATAAAAAAGGAAAACAACCAAACACCGTAAGCGGTTATCAGAAACTATTCTCCAAGGTGTTTTTTGTGCATTTTAGTAAAAAATTGTTCGTTTGTTTGGTAGATGGGTATCGTGTTTCACCTTTCTTCGAACAACACCGGGGCTACTCCTAGCCCTGCACGGAACATCATACACTTATCCAAAAGACTCTCTGTAAAATCAACCACATTGGACTTGGGATCTCTTTGCATTATTTTAGTAAGAAGGAATCTGACAAGCTCGGGAATACGACGCTCGCGCAAATACGTCTCCGTACAAGACACTGCTGAGAAAATGTGCTTCTTCCGTTCTGAAACTATTTCTCCTGCTGAGGATTCACCTGATTTAAGACACTTACACACTGGTATGGGTTCAGGTGTAAGCACCGAGGGACACCGAGATAGTGCCTGTGATGGAATCTTCTCATCTTCCAACTCAGATGGTAAGTTAAAGTCAGAGCTGAGAGATTCTTTCTTAGAAGTCATTTTATTTTATGTAAAATCAGTGCATGAAATACGATCAATAAGTTGACAAATGCCAACAAGCTGTGATTTGACACGAATTTTATTTTTAAGCCTTTTTTATTTTTGACATTGTCAGCGAGTGCTATTCGTATAATTATTTAAATGACGAAATTGTCTGTGGAAATTGTACAAAAATAGGTACAAGAAGTCTTTATTAGTATGCCTTGTAATGACAGTGGATAACGTAAAGTGTCTATCAATTATCTGTCAAATGGTGAATTTTTAAGAAAAAATGTACCAAACCATAACCAATTTACAGTTAATCTATTGACACTTATGATAGCCACTGACATTAAAAAGATACGCAATAGCCCTACAGTTAGTATGACCACACTACATGACCAAAGCAGTTAATATGACCACAGCGGTTAATATGACCACAGCGGTTAATTGACCACAGCGGTTAATATGACCACAGCGGTTAATATGACCACAGCGGTTAATATGACCACAGCGGTTAATATGACCATTTTAAGTGTGTAGGTAGTTCAAAGGGTTTGCATGACTTGCATGTCAAACTTGGTACAATTTATTTTAGCCCCACGTGCACAGAATAAGTAGTTGGTTAAACTTTATAGTACCATGCTGCACAAAGACAACATCACTTCTACTACCCGTGTTAAAGACAGAAGAATAACATTTTAATGCCATTGTCGTCAATATTTGCATGATTTTCTTTGGATTTACAAGCGCCAATCTGGTACCTATACTTACCTATATCAGTAAATTGCTGCGCATTAAACTAACAATCAATGACAGCAGACTACTCTTAAAAATATAACTAACACTAACATCGGGAATAGTGCTGAGCTACCGATGACCTCGCACCGCACCGTGTTCAGAAGTACTGATTTCCCATCATTCTCTTCTCTCCTAATCAAGCCCTTGATCCAGCTGCCAATTTAAGAACCTTATCCCATTGCCTCGACCAACACCTGAGTTGGTCGAGGCTATGTGCTAACACGCCATTGGCCTACACATAGAACGGCCTACACGACTATCGAGGTAGTCGACAGGATGACTGGGTTGGAAGCACTAGTGTCAACTTTTTTCAAATAAAACTAGATGTACAAAAAATATAAAATATATTAGAATATGTAATAAAAAAGAAATATTTTAATCAATATACTCTCGGCACAGGCGGGATCCATTTAACTTCGTTATCATCCATGGTGTTATCAATCACTTTCCGGTACGAGATTTTGACCTCACCCGTGCAGACATTTATAGTAGTCATTGAATGTTTTCGCCATTGTTTCTCAAATGGTACCCTTGTCTGAAAGAAAAAACAAAATTGATGTATGACTGCTTCATTGGTCTAGTCATTGCAAGTTTGACTGCAGAGCCCGGGTTCGAATCACAGGTGGGTGTTAATAAAAAGGTTTTTCAACCAGGATTTTTTACCACTGTCACTACTGGATTTTAATTGTAACTGATTAACCGTTAGTTCATAAAAAATACTTAATTAATTACAAATACAAAAAACAGATTATTAAAACTTAATATAATTATGTAATTAGATAGTCCGGTCAAATTAGACCAGAAAATAGGGGTAAGGTTACACTAATCCCACCCGGCTGAAAATTGGTAGGATTGTTCAAAACACCATTATAAATGAAATGTAAAAAATCCACATCGATCCGACACCTGTAAAAAGAACTTATTCGAGGTCAAAGTTCACAAAAACGGGTTTTCTCGCGATTTTCAGCAAAACGGTAAGTTTTATCATAAAATCAGCTAATTATTATTATTATTATTTACTAATTAAATTATGCCGCCCTGGTTGGTTTTAATTTGTAAAACTAACCAGGGCGGCATAATCGCATGTGCGACAAAGCCCTTTTTATTGAAAAAAAAAAAAATAATTAGCTAAGACAAAATTATAGATCAGACAATAATCTATAAAAATGTACCAACACTTTTATTTCTAAAAGTCACCGTTTTTGAGATTATTCATTAAATTGATTAAAAAAGTTGAAAGAGTGGTAATCTGAGCACGTAGTTTATATACGATACGTGGTGTAATTATTCATATTGAGACGATTAAAACTCTTTCAACGTTTTGAATCGATATAATTATTATCTCAAAACTTTAAGGAACGTTCATCCTAAGATAGATCTCTGTATATTTGGTCGACTTGGCAGCCTTCATTAAAAAATCTTCTTCTAAATCGAATTATGGAAGTATATAGTTACCTGACCCTCTGTTGGTTTGCTGTAGTCAAATTCATCAAGTCTGTGAGGGAAATCATCCCTGAAATGTGCGCCCCTGCTCTCTAGCCTGTTGTTAGCACAAGCGACCACCTGGATAGCAGCTTGGAGCATATTCTGCAACTCGAAGGCCTCGATCAGATCTGTGTTCCAATTCATACGTTTGTCCACAACTCGGATGTCCTCGAAAGCTTTGAACCACTTTTGGATTTCAACGTTCGCTGTAAATATAAAAAAAAACATCGTATAATGCTTGTATTGTCCAAAAGATAGACATGTAAAGGGTGTAAAAGTACCCGTAACGAAGCCGAAAGGCACTTGTTCTCTTGGTCATTGCGATATTTTTTGTTCTAGACTATGCGTGGGAACTGGGAACCTTCTAGTTACGGAGATTATTGGGGACTTTTATTACCTCCATGACCCATTTACTATTCGAAGCATCATTCAGTCAGCAAGTATTATAATATCTGTGAGTCAGCACAATGTTTTGAGAGTGCTACTTTGAGTTTTACCATAAAACGTGATTTTCACCCTCAAAAAAAGTTGTTTCCCATCAATATTTTTGTGTATGGTTACTTAGTTGATGTACAGAATGCTTGGTTAACGGCTTCGTGGAGGGTCCGTCTATACCCTGTTTAGAGGCATACTTTCGTACTAATATTGAACTCCTTGATGGAAATCAGTTTTTGAGCATCGTAACTACATGAAGCAACAAGTCGATCGAAAATGTATCAGACCAGTGCTCCGCCTGTTTGTGGCAAATGTGACGATGTGACGTGAAACATGTGACGGGCAAGCAAGCAACCCCGCAAGCGCGGTGCAGTATCCGATTTGCTACTTACACGACCTAACCGATGAGACGAGCCGGTGAGGTGATACCGATCCGGTTTTGGTTTTAGATGTCTGCCAGTATTTCTGTATCCTTTTACTATTTTCATACTTGCACCTACCTTCACCCAACAGCTTGGCGTCTCTGAAGACTCCACATTTGTTCTGCATTGTGTGTCTCATAGCTAGCCTTAGCTCGTGAGGTGCTGCGCAACCATTGGCATTCTTAACCTTGTGATAATTGTCTAGAGATGCATCACATATGTTCTGAAAGAGTGAAATATTGGTTTTTTTTATTGGAGTTTGAGTTATAAAAGTGGAAAAATCAAAAATTTAAAATTACTCACATCGTTTAGTTTCTTATGTTTTTCTCCTGGTTTACTTTTTTTTGCAATGGAAACCGAAACTGATTTTCCAAAGACTACAACGTCTAATATAGAATTAGCTCCAAGCCTGTTCGCTCCGTGAGCGTTACTGACCACCTCACCCGCAGCGTACAAACCAGGAATGGCGGAGTCTTTACCATCCTGATGCATCAGGCACTGTTGAACATAAACATTAATTTAAAGTGCAATAGGTAGACTGGGCTAATTAAATCAGTCAGAAAAACTAGACAGAAGCCTCTCTACGTCGCGCCGGATGTGTAACAAGTCAATTGAGTCACCTTTATTTGGCTTTTCGGTTTTTTAGTTTGAGAGCTGTGGTGGACAAAGAAGGAAGAGGTAGGTACGTATACAGGGAATAAGTCGAAATGGTCTAAAAACAGCATAAGGTTCTAGTGCATTTAAACAGAATCGAGACCGGCTTCATTCTGACTCCAACAAGGCAAAAACTTACAAAATCTGACAACCAGGGTAACCAAGGGGCATTGTATTACCCAGTACTAACTGGGTTGTGGAGGTCAGAAAGGCAGTCACACCATATAAAATACTGGTATTCAGCTGCATCCGTTAAGACTGGAAGCTGGCCTCAATATGTTTGAGAAAAGGCTAGGCAGATGACGATGGTTTGAAAGCAGTGGTGCTGACATACTTTACTCAAAGTATCTACCAGGGTAACTTACAACTCGGTAAGCGACCGTTGCTATTGTGCTAATACTACTCCGCGCACCATCATCATCAGCCTATAGGTAATGTTCCCACTGCAGGGACTCAGGCCTCCTCTCTAGGAGAGGAATGGGCTATAATCTACCACGCTGGCCCAGTGTGGATTGGTAGATATCACCAGGGGCGTATTTTGAAATTTGGCGCCCCGGGCTAATAAGTTTTGCCGCCCCAGACAAAGAAATTTTTTCTAAAGCATTATCTAATAACTACTACAAACGAGACCAATGAATGTAGAGCTTGGAAACGACCTGAACGTCTGAGTCGACCCCAGTGTCGTGGCGAGCGTTTTTGTCGCCGAGGGCCAACCCACCCTTATCTGGCCGCCCCTTAAATACGCCTATTTTCATCATTAGCCAAGAAAGCTAGCTAAAATTCTAAATACAATTTCTTACATATTTGGAAATGTTAAACTAAAAATGTTTAAAAGTGAAATAGATTTGACTTTCAAAAATAAACCCAAATTTTTGGAAGTCAAATCTATTTCACTTTTAAACATTTTTTTTTGCCTTTGTTCACCAATATAGCGAATAGTGTCTTAGGGTTTGTCGTTCTAAAAATTAACAAAAACAACGAACGAGCTCAACATTTTTGACACATCGGATAAATTACATTTTGTTTCAACAATTCCTAAATAAAATATTTTTTAAGAACTTATGTATGATTCAGAGTCGCAGGCAAATGCAAGAGCGAGCGGAGCGAGCTCAAAAATTTTAGCCCCCTGACTCAGGAAAGTTAATGATTTTGTTTTTATTTTTCATTTTTGTTATTAGAAAATTTTATGACTCCAGATAGGTTAGATTTTTATAAGCGGTGGGCGGCAGATTAGAAGGATATAGTGCTTGTTTATTGATTTTCGGGGCGGCATGCGGAACACCAGAATTTACGTAAGGCTAGTTCGAAAAACCGCCCCAGGGCGGCGGCGAGAAAAGTACACCTCTACTTGGTTGTCCTTATTTTTACAACGTAGTCCCGGTGCCAATATAGTAATTGTCAGATCTGATAACCATGACCTGACGTTGCCGCCTGGTTTTTAAAAGATATAAAATAGGTGAGAAGTAAAAGTGGAATGAATGGTGGCAAAACCAAAACAAAATGCAATCGGCAGGGGCGGCCGGGCGGCTACGCCGCCCCTGGTGTTCTGGCGCATTCTTAAGAAAATATAAAAAGGTGAGAAGTAAAAGTGTAATGAATGGCGCCAAAACCAATACAAAATGCAATCAGCAGGGGCGGCCGGGCGGCTACGCCGCCCCTGGTGTTCTGGCGCATTCTTAAGAAAATATAAAAAGGTGAGAAGCAAAAGTGTAATGAATGGCGCCAAAACCAAAACAAAATGCAATCAGCAGGGGCGGCCGGGCGGCTACGCCGCCCCTGGTGTTCTGGCGCATTCTTAAGAAAATATAAAAAGGTGAGAAGTAAAAGTGTAATGAATGGCGCCAAAACCAAAACAAAATGCAATCAGCAGGGGCGGCCGGGCGGCTACGCCGCCCCTGGTGTTCTGGCGCATTCTTAAGAAAATATAAAAAGGTGAGAAGTAAAAGTGGAATTAATGGCGCCAAAACCAAAACAAAATGCAATCGGCAGGGGCGGCCGGGCGGCTACGCCGCCCCTTCTGTTCTGGCGCCCCGGGCCATGGCCCGGATGGCCCTAGGGTAAATACGCCCCTGGATATCACAATGTCTTCAAATTTTTTGGTTAGAAAACCTTTTCTCACGATGTTTTCCTTCACCGTTTTGAGAGCAGTGGTGATGAAATAAATTACACAAAGTAATGCGCCTGACGGGGTTCGAACCCACGACTCACTGTTCGTAAGTCGGGGCCACCACTGCTCACTCCACTGGGCCACCACTGCTCACTGCTCCGCGCACCAACCTTTAGATAATTATGTCTGAATCATCCGGTTGAGAGGTTCTAAGTGTCCAGTAATTTCTAAATTCTATCTAATCCTTTTCCCAGATGCGCAAAGAAACACAGGTGTAGATATTACATAGTCAGTGTCTGAAATATTCAACTTTTACACATTTGTTTAAACCATAATTATGGTCACTCAACCGGTGATGCACCCTTTTTTTTTGGTTGGTGGAAAATCATCAAATAACCCCCTCCGCTCTTGGGCAGAGCGGAAGGGAGTGTCAGACTTCTACTAACTAAAAACCAACCCATGTTCCTTCTGCGCCCTTGTGCCGAGGCCGCGTTATGCTCTTTCGATAATCCGCAGCCCCGACGGGCGATGCTACCCTTTATTTTGTAACGATTCTAGAAAAAAAAAAGCGCTTACCTCTCCCTTCCAGTTAATTGGTATGCCACCCATAGTGTAATGGACGGTGGGTAAGACCGGTACTGGCTGTGTGTAAATATCAGCTCCAGTAAATGTAAAGGCCGTCTCTGAGATCCCTGGCAATCTTTCCTTGATCAGCGCTGCAGGAAGGTGGTGCAGTTGCAGGTATACGTGGTCCTTCCTCGGACCTACGCCGCGACCTAGGAGATAATAATATAAGGTGGAGACATCTATACGACACTGGGAATACTAGTTCATAAAAATGTGGTGTAGAAAAAAAAATAATATATAAGATTCTTAACCGTTATTTTAACCGTTTGTCTTGTTCGAAAGATGCCCCATATCTTTTAGCAACTGGGTACCTAGGAATGCCTAGGATTGCAAATGAGTCAATTCTAAAAATGATATTCAAGTTCATGTAACTTTCAAGAATGAGTATTTCATCAAAAGGTCATTCTTGAAAGTTACATGAACTTGGAGGGTTGTAATGATGATTTTGATGATTATAATTCTGTAACTGCATACGTCTTACACCCGCGAATCATATTTTCACTAACATGCAACCTAGCACTGGCCTGCAAATCGCTAAAAACGTAAATTTGAATTTCGCGGGCTACCCTGGAACATCCACCTTAACTGAGATGGTTGTATTCTGTTATCTATGGTTGCTTTTGTTTTTATTAGGTTCTGATCAGATGGAAAAACTATTTAAATCAGAGTTTATTAAATTATTATTTATGAAACAAAACATGGCGTCACACCCATCGTACAAAGACAGAATAAGCGGAAGGACACGAAAACAGACCATAGTCAATTTTAAACTTTGATTTGTTTTTTTTTTCTCTACCATATGCGTGGTTTACACTCTCGCGCGAGTGACGAGACGAGCCGCGAGGCGAGGCACGAGGCGAGTGTTTGAACGGTGTGAATTGTATGAAACACACCATCCTCCTCGCCTCGCCTCGCGGCTCGTCTCGTCACTCGCGCGAGAGTGTAAGCCCAGCATTAAGATAGAGCAACACATAAAAGAGTGATGTGCCATTGCACCTCCAACAGTATTGGTGATTTTAATCATTAATACTCAGTAAAGTCACATTTGTGACGGTCGCGAATCTTATTTTATTTAACACTAGCGGACGTCCCGCGGTGTCACCCGCGTAGTGCCCGTTCCCGTGTGAATACAGGGATAAAAAGTAGCCTATGTTACTCAAGGTGAATGTAGCTTTTTATGGGTGAAAGATTATTTTAAATCAGCGCAGTAGTTTTTGAGTTTATTCATTACAAACATACACACAAACATTCAAATCTTTCCTCTTTATAATATTAGTGTAGATAAAACCCCATTATACAACCGACACTGACCGACAAATTGCAAAAAAACAAAAAAAAAACGAATTTCGCGGGCTACCTTGTCGCATCAACCTGTTGTATAAATAAAAAAAAAGAATAATATTAAGAACATTACAGTTATTATTTACTAAGATTTACTAATTAATTGTATTAATTTAATTTTCAAGTTATTGTGCTAACAATAACTGGTGCTGGTGCTTGTGATTGTTAAAAAAGTAAAAGAGAGAAGTATTTTTCTATTTTTGAGAGTTGGTAACACTGCCGTGAAGAGCTAATAATTAATCTGTGGTGCGACCCCTGAACTGAAAGTTACCAAATTCACGATAAAAGTATCGGTAAGTAACGATATTTTCATAATGTTAATTTATTAACGTTATCACTGGTATCGGTAATTTGGTATCGGATCAGTTTATTAATGTTCCCTGGTAACGGTAAAAGTATCGATACTTTTACCGTTACAGTCACTTACCTTCCATTTCGGTTAACCCACGTAGGTAATTTTATATACTAAATGAACAGATAAACCGTTTGCGTTCGGTTTTGGGTGGCGACTAAACTCACAGCAAGTGGAAACAGAAAAAAAAGCTATTATGACGACATAAATGCGTCGTAAGAAAGAGATGAAAGAAAAATACCGTTACTTATAGGGTTAATTTGGTATCGGTATCAAGTATCGTTACCTGATAACACTATCATTTAACGGTAAATCATTGATAACGTTAAGTCAAATTACCGGTAAAAGTCCACCCAACTATCGATACCAGACTTAACGTTACCTATGAAATTAACGTTACCTTCGAATGAAGGAGGTAACGATACCTAATTTTTAACGGTATTCAAAGCCCTGACATAAAGTACTGAAACCAAAATATCAAAATACCAAATGTGTTTTGTTTTATCGGAAATATTGAATGAATATCATAAAAAACTTGCACTAAAATAAGTAATTCAGCAAATTCATCAATAAAACCAGTCATGGAACTACAATCATCATCATCATCAACGGCATCATCCGACTCATTACAAAAAAGCCGGCCTGATAACAACGACGATGCAATAAAAAATTGGACGAAAGAAGAAAAACACCATTTATTGCAAGCTCTGAAAAAATATGGTCACAAAGATCTCGAGAAAATACAAGATTATGTTATTACTAAGACCTTAGAAGAAACAAAGGCAGCGGTAGACTATTTTATTGGTTTCGCGCTACAAGATCCTATTTTTAAAGAGATGGAAGACAAAGCGACTGACAAAGGTAAACAAAACGACCCAAAGCCTAAACAAAGCGACCCAAAGCCTAAACAAAGCGACCCAAAGCCTAAACAAAACGACCCAAAGCCTAAACAAAACGACCCAAAGCCGAAACCAAACGAGCCAAAGCCGAAACCTAAGAGCAAACCGGACCCGCCGTTAGCACAATGGGAGAAGTTGTTGAAAGACAACTTCCCGTCTAATGAACTAGCAACTGAAGTTCCTACTGCATTGAGAATGATAGCAGACTTAGAGAAAATCCCGCCACCGGAATTAACAGAAGGTATAGACTTTAGACTGTTCTACCACCAGCTCGCCAATGCTATGGAAGGTAAACCGATGACAGTAGACCCAGGTACATTAGCAGTTCTCCACAAATGTCTCATAGAGACGGATTTGTCTAGCAAAGCGTTTATCAAGACTGCGGCGAAAAGAAATGTACTTAATAATATAGATTTGTCTAAAGAGATGGATATGTGCCCAGAACCAACAGACAATCATGAACTTGCTATTGTGAGGCATTTTGCTTCTCAACGGAGTTACAACCCGTTGAACATTCCCGAAGATCAGTTGAAGCCATCAGCTTCATTTGATGAAGGATCATCAACTACATCTGATGCAGGACCATCAACTTCATCTGATAAACCTTTTCCTTAATTAAAAGGTCAGTAATAATCTTTGTAAGATGCCTATTTTTGCAATATAATTATGAATTATGCCAAGGAAATACATTACTGGCATAAGTATACTTATTGCAAACCCTTAACATACATATAAAATAGGTTTTTACTACATTCATAGACATCTTTTCATAAAATAAATAAGACAATGTATTGAGTCTATTTAATTTATATTGAATTTAGTCATTTTGATACACAGCTAATCTTTATGATAATATTTTAGTTATGTTAGGTATGATGTACTCATAATTTTTTGTAAAAGATAAATGTATACAATCTTAGATCTAAGTCAAATCAGCATTGAAATCTTTGTCAGAAGAAGTTGGGGGGCACCGATATTGTGGGCCAACCAAAATTAATATTTTTTACTATTTTAAAAGTTCCACAGGAGCATTTTTAAGTCCCGCTTTGGGGTACTATCCCTGGAGAAAGTGAAATCCAAGGGAACAAAGTAATAAAGGGGAAGTTAAAGGGCATTTAAAATGAATTTAGTCATTAGATAATAAGGTTTTATAATAGGTATAATCATAATCAGTATTATTTGTGTTAGTTTGATGTAATCAAAATTTTTAAGTATAATTATTATGGAACAGAAATATGATTCTGTATCTGTTAAGGATGATCTGAATACAGTACTTATTTATGCGGTGGTTAAAATGATGGTGTCATAATAATTAGTAATAGTAGTAATTAGTAATACTGAATATCAATACCCCTGGGCTCAAAGGATGTAAAGCACACTTTAGGTATTAGGTACCTAAAGTTGGCTCAATGCAAAGGGTGTAAAGCATACTTCAGGTAAATACCTAGTGTGCTTTACGCATGCCTTTTGAGTCCAGGGGTATCATTATGTGGGAACCGTTTTAGTTTGTGACCTTGTATTATTAAAGTGCATATATATCAATTTTATTAGTATGCATGTTTTAAAGTTATTTAAAGTTAAGGTTTAATTTATTCTGTTTACACACAGGCTACATTTCTTGTCAAGATTTTCAAATGAAATAGCTGGTAACTTTGTGATCTTACTAACTGTATTTTTTATCATTATAATAATACGTATGTGTTTTGTGTGCACTTTCATAAATAAAAATAAGTATACTTTATGACTAGTTTCCTTCTGCATTTAAAATAATAATAATATTCCACAACTATCACACAACGCCATCTAGCCCCAAGCTAAGCAGAGCTTGTGTTATGGGTACTAGACAACTGATAAACATACTTATATATTTCTAAATACATACATATTATAGATAAATTACACCCAGACACAGAACAATTGATCGTGCTCATCACACAAACATTTGTCCTGGGTGGGAATCGAACCCACGACCTCTGGCATAGCAGTTAGGGTCACTAACCACTAGACCAACAGGCCAGTTTCTGCATTTGTTTACCTATATTCTTTTTATTCTAACCCCACGGTACAGGGGTATGTATTTTATTTTATTTCTAAGTAGGTAAACACACAGGAAACTGATATACCTTTTTCGGATCATTCTCATTAGTTCCACCAGCAATTAGTTCCATGGAACTAGTGACTTTTTTTTTCTCAGTAGTTCCATGCACTTTGATAAAGAAACAAAACTTAATCGAACTCACTAGTTCCACCGTAGTTGTCCCATGGAACTAGTGAAACTAAAGTTAATCATTGACAGTAATTTATGATAGAAACCCACAAGTTTGAAGCATTCGGACACCATTTAAGAAAACTTAAATGTGTTTCAATGTTCTCCGCAGAAAATTAACATCTTATAATTTTAATGAAAGCTTGTTTTGTTTGGTAATTTTAGCCGTAGCCGCTGCATACCTACCCTCTCGCTCGTTCTATTCTATTATTCTATTTATCTTCGGGGACGCCGGCAGACACCAGACGGGCGATCAGTCCTTTCGTTGTGGATTATTTCGCCCAGTTCCCCATTTTGGTGGATCCCCTTCATGGGTTACTGGTGGTCGGCATCGCGAATCTTCCTGTTGCCTTGCAGAAGCTCACCAGTTGTTCGGTAGAGATTTCTGCGAGCTTCTCTTCATTAATCTCATCTGTTCCTAGGATTTCCCATCTGAGTGGCCCATACATTGTGCATTCCGCCACAAGGTGGAAACTTGTTTCTTCTGCTTCTCCACATGCTGGGCATATGGGATCTTCCTTTACTTTCATAATCGTCAGGTGTCTATTGAGTCCACAGTGTCCTGTTGCGATCCCTACTACTAGTCTTATGTTTCCCCTGCTCATTTTGAGTAGCTTGTGGGATTTCTTTTCATCATATGACTTTAAGAAGATTTTCGATTGTCGACAACCTTCTGTTGCATTCCATCTTTTATTTGACTCTTTTGTAGTTATTCTATGGATGATTCCTTTTGTTATATTATGTGGGATCGGTAACCTGGGCTCTGGTCCCACAAAGGTTTCATCTGCTCCTTTTCTGGCTAATTCATCTGCTATCTCATTCCCTTCGTGTCCTTGATGACCAGGGACCCATGCAACTGTTACTTCTGCTTTTTCCGCTAGTTGGTTGAGTGCTTCCTTACACTCTTTAACCAGTGCAGATGTGACTTCCACTTTGTTCAGTGCTTTGAGTGCTGCTTGACTATCACTATAATATATAACTATTTTGGAAAGATCACCTGTAAGGGCGTTTCCAATTATTCTGGTACATTCCATGATGGCATGTATTTCTGTCTGGAACACACTAGCGCCTGTTCCTAGTGAGAATGATCTATTAATTTCCAGTCTTGGTATGTGTATCCCAGAGCCGGATAGCTTAGTTGATTCTTTCCTTGATCCATCTGTATAGCAGACCGCCATAGATGGATCACTCTCGATTGTCCATTCTTCTCTTGTGCCTATATGTATTCTATACTTTTTGTCGAAGATCTTCTCTTTTTTGATTAGGTCATTGTTGGCCATAATCATTGATAGATTGTCTTCGTACAGATTTGCTATCTCCGAGTGACCTTTGTCCATAAAATTGCCTTTCCAGAGGTTCAAGCTTTTCAGTTTGAACCACTGCTCCAGGGCTCTTTTCTTGACTTGTAGACTAAGCGGTATCATTCCTAGTATGACATCGAGGGCCGCTGAGGGAGTAGTCCTCATTGCCTCAGAGATCATTAACCCGGCCATTCTTTGAACTTTTGCTAGCTCTGTGCTGTTAGTCTTGATTTGTGTTCTGTGCCACCATACTATTGCTCCGTGTATAACTCTGCTGATGATGGCATTATATATCCAGGCTACTATGGCCGGTTTCATTCCCCAGGTTCTACCTATAGCCCTTCTGCATTGTAGTAATGCAATTTTTGCTTTCTCACATGTTTCTTTTATATGCGTCTTGTATGACATGGTTTTGTCTAAGATCACTCCTAAGTATTTTATTTCCTTAGTTACTTCTATCCGTTCACCGTCTATGTATATTGGTGATAACTCCGTGTATTTCTTTCTTTTTATAAAAACTAAAAAGGACTAGCTTCGTTTTAGTGGGGTTGAGGTTCAGTCCCCTTTCCCTACACCATTCGAGGGTAGCCCTAATTCCTTTCTTCATTACGTCACTCATGGTGCTATGTACTTTTCTTTTTTTTTCCCTCGCTCGTTAGAAACGAGTTCAGCTTGAGGACTGTCGGTAGGTCTAAAACCCGCTGACCGCTCATCGTTGCTGGTGGAACTAGTGGGGGCAGCAGTCCCACCGCCAACTATTGGCAGTGCAAACACATAGTTTAAGCAAATGTAGGTACCTTGTCGTATCTCTGTGGCCATTGATCGGGACACAACGTCACGACTGGCCAAGTCCTTAGCCTTGGGAGCGTACTTCTCCATGAAGCGGACCCCTTCGCTGTTCACCAGGTATCCACCCTCGCCACGGGAACCTTCGGTCATCAAGCAGCCTGAACCGTACATCCCTGGTAGACAAAAAACATTAGGTAATTGGAAGAACCTAACCTAAGTAAAAGTCGAGCAACCACCTGAGGGGTGGTCGGTAGATGCCCGACGTGCAGAACATTCGATTCGGCAGTAAGTATGTAATGTATAGAACAATGAAGTCGACGCAAACAAATCACTTTGTTAGGGTTCCGTACCTCAAATGGAAAAAACGGAACCCTTATAGGATCACTTTGTTGTCCGTCTGTCTGTCTGTCAAGACCTTTTTTCTCAGGAACGCGTGGAGGTATCAAGCTGAAATTCATATCAAATACTCAAGTCTATGGTCTCTTGGAGCTGTGAAAAAATCAAACTTCTAAGTCAACGCGATCAAAAGATACTCCCTGTAGCTGCGCGTTGGCTACTAGGGTGATTGAGGTCGGTGAAATGATGACGACGATTTTGTTGTGCCAATAAACTCAGTATTTATTACATTTAGATAAAAGTTTACAAAAGCATGTGCACTGGATACGGTGGTAAGTTGTCTGTGTCAAGATGGCGGCGCTCGCGCACGGGGTTCTCACGTCGGGCAGCTGTCCTCTGATTGGCTCGCTGGACGCAGTGTCATCGCTAGGTAGCCAATAGCAGCGCTTGTGTAGTGATGGCCGCTTTTAGTATGTTTTATAGTGTTGTGCGGCAACACTCCCGTTTATGCCGCAAATTTTCGACACTCGCAAGGGAATCAAAACCTACAGGGTACTTCCCGTGAACTCAGAATCTTGAAATTTGGTACGAAGCAACGTCTTATAGCATAGATAAAGGAATAATTACGAAAACCATAAATTTTTAGTTACATCAAGATACTCCCGTTTATGCCGCAAATTTTCGACACTCGCAAGGGAATCAAAACCTACAGGGTACTTCCCGTGAACTCAGAATCTTGAAATTTGGTACGAAGCAACGTCTTATAGCATAGATAAAGGAATAATTACGAAAACCATAAATTTTTAGTTACATCACATAATATATTTTTTTTACGGAACCCTCGGTGCGCGAGTCCGACTCGCACTTGGCCGGTTTTTTTTTTTTAAACTTTGTCGATCTATAGGAATTTCTCCTGTACCGTTTGGTGCGTTTACAAACATTTAAACTCACATACTTACACAAATACCCAGACCCGGAACAACTATGTATAAGCCATACAAATATTTGTGCCGTGCAGGGATCGAACCCGCGACATGCAGCACAGCAGTCCATTGTCAGCAACCGTGTCGTCAAAACTTTACATTTTCGTATTCGTTTTGTTTCGATCTTCAAACTCATTTCGGCAACTACGATAGCCTTTTTTTTTGTTGGTTGGAAAATCATCAAACAACCTCCCCCGCTCTTGGGCAGAGCGGAAGGGAGTGGACGACTTCTTCTGACTAAAAACAAACCCATGTTCCTGCTTCGCTCTTGAGCATAACGAACGAGCATTTATACCTGGAGCACGCAAGCAACGACACGCCGAACAAAGCAGGGCCTGCAGTCTCTACACTAATAGCAGCGCTACGAATGTCTCTACGTCGTATCGATGTCAAATTTCTTTAATAGATTTTCAGCTTTATTTCAACAGCATAAGGTTGAAAATCGATTAAAGAAAGTTTTCGATTTTTCGACTTAACGACATTCGTAGCGCTGATATTAGTGTAGAGACTGCAGGCCCAGACCTGACTAGCTTCATACATTTTTGGACCAAAATCCAAAATAGCCGGCCAAAGAAAAGCTATACATTACTATGATAGTACACGACTACCTAAACATCTTTTATTATGACTTCATTTCTCTAGGTCTAAAAGAAATCGATGAGATTTATACACCAAAAATTTCTAGTGTTCATTTCGTTCATTATTTATAAATGAACTTATGTTTGGTTTATGAAACTCATTTTGTGAAAAAATGTGGGTTACGAGTTGTTAACGTATGACCATCGAAATCGTAAATCGGTTCACAGAATACATCACCTTCCAAGTTTCAGTCTTAATAATTTTCGAATAAAGTGGCCGTGACATTTATGAACTCCTTCTAAAGGAGGAAGGTCACCTCTCCAGCCTAGTTAGTACATAGTTATATAGCATTAAATAGCCCACTTAAGTAGGTACTTGTCTGTCTGCACCAACAGCAAAGTTGTTTGTTTACAAAGTTGCCTATAATACAACTTTGTGAACGCAATTATAAGGTGGCTCGATTTTTAGACGACCACTACCAGTGTACAAAATTGTTTTACTAACCAGTTGGATGAAACTGTATGAATTCCATGTCCTGTAGTCCAATACCACACCTTGAGGCCATTGCGCAACCGTCACCGGTACACGTGTGAGCTGCAGTGCAGGAGAAGTACATCCTCGGGTAGCCTCCGGTAGTCACCACCGTATTCTTGGCTTGAAACCTGATTAACACAACCAAGAAGGTTGAGCACGATTGCTGCTGATCCACCAGGGATATTCGTGAAAGGGAGGCATCAGTTGACACTGGATATTCTTCTTATAAGGAAGCAACAAGAATAATGCAAGTCATATTTTGTCAAGTCAAAGATAAAGCTATCGTAAATTCATATTATAGTGATGATATCATCGTATTGTTGAAAACCCCGCCAACTTGCACTGGTGATCTCACAGATTCTATACGACCTGCGTCCCAGCATTTGACGGCACGGTTGGTGCAGTGGCTGATCGATTGGCTGCTGCGCTGCTCGGGGTTCGATTCCCGCACGCAACAAATATTTGAATTACCTAGAAGTACTTGTTCCGGGTCTGACTGTTTGTGAATGTGAGTCGAAAACTTTGTGAGCACATCCACGATACAAGAAAATAGTCTGAAGTAACTTAAAAAAAAAGTCGGAAACGAGAAGTGTTATAGAGTGGTGGTGTGATTTATTCGTTTACATGAACAGTCGGAATTCTCCAATTACCTGTGAAGACTTCCGTCATCCATGTCTATGGCGAGGCAGCCCACCACCTCGTTATCTTGGAGCAGTATATCCAACACATAGAACTCGTTAAAGTACGTGATGTTTTTGAACTTCGTCGAGTATCCGTAAAGAGTGTGGAGCAGGGAATGACCAGTTCTGGAAATATTATAAGGTTCTAAGGTTTTGTATGTCATCATGAAAATATGAAACGTTACCATGACACATGACAATTTGACAAAAAAACCTTATAACTCACTAGTGAATAATAGCAATGAAAAAGTCACAGTTTGATTTAATAGGTGTCATTATGTACCTAATTGCGGTGAAATTATAGCCACTTTATGAGCAAGTGTGTTGAAAAACGTCGTATGATACACGTGTGTATTGATGATTACCGTCCTCGGCTTTCTTAAGACCCTCACCTGACGGCTCGGGTCTCAATGGCGCCTCAGCGGTGATCACCAACGTTACACACTTGTACCATAATGTATAGTCGACCAAGAAATTGGTTTACCACTTTTGATGACATCTCCCAGTAACATAATTATTCGCTAAGGATGACAGATTGACAGATTCTGACGTGAAAATAGCACTTGATGTTTTGTACGTGCAAATGATATTCAACCTTAGAGTGATAAACCAATTTCTTGGTCGACTACTATATCTTGAAACCTACCAACACACACCGACGGGAGGAATAAGAGATGACCGTATCTAATGGCAAAAATCAAATTAAATATAGGAAAACTATCATCATCAGCCTATAATGTTCCCACTGCAGGGACACTATATTTATAATAAATGGGTGTGTTTATAAACGTTGGTAATAATACTTTAAGGGTGTGTGTAGTACATGTGTATTATAATTAATGGTCTATCCCGAAAAAATGTAGGCAGTAAAAACTGATATTTTTATCTTCCTTTATGTCGAGAAGCAAAATGAGCTTGGGAACTTGTGGTACTCTAACATAAACCTATCAATTTAGTGGTACCACTAAATTGATAGGTTTATGTTAGAAGAGGGTGATGATACCTACAGAAACAGAGCAAAGCCCCGTGATCTCATTCATGTTCGGTCCCTTTCAACCCTACAGCCAGATATTCCTATTTCAGTCCAGGTATTTATCCCAATAATTTTAGGTATTCCAAAATCCATTGGAGCGTAGATTCGTTTGCTAGTTCTCTGTGCATAGTCTCTGTAATGGAACCTATCACGAAATGGATTCGTTCACTTTGCTAGTCCACTCTAGCTGCCGTCATATCCTTTGACCCGACGCTTCGCCATTTCATCAACGAGGAAGCGTCAAATTGAACTGAATCAGAGTCACATTAATCCTTGTGTCAAAACGTTCATACATCGCAACTCGTTATAAAACTAGGTCGTGTGAGGCGTCATACACATCTCGGATGAAGAATTAAAAAAAGTCTCTATTTCTTCCCATTATAAGTATATCCGACACTGGTCCTCGTGATAATGAGGATCTTCAAGGTACCAGAGATATCAAAAGTTCATATTTCGCGAAATGATGATGTAGGTCGGTTTCCTATAAATAAAACTCGGCGCGTATGCGGTTGCTGGCTAATGGACGTAGTTTCATAGTAATTTATTATAGAAGGAGATTTAAATTCAATTAGCCTCTACAAGTATTATAATATCTGTGCCTCTACTCAGCAAGCTATGTGGTCGCAAGACTTTAATGATTCAAGTGCAAGCCTTAAGAGCGTATACTACCTCAAATTAGCAACTCTATTTGTGGTGGTTCAAACTTCGTTTGAAAGACTGTTAGAATAAAGTTCTAATCAGCTTGCACTACAAAGCGGTTGTTACGTCTTTCGCTGCGGCCGAATAGTGCGAAATTAGTGGTATTTTGCGATTTACAAAAAACTATTGATTGGTTTAAAAAAGTAAAACACAATGATTTTAGTATGTTGCTTGTAGAATTATTTGGCAAAAAAATCAGAACGATGACATGCATTTTAGTATAGTTTTTACTCGTAAAAAAAATTTTTAGAGGTCTATCTTCGTGATTTTTTCTATCGAGCAAAGTTAGTTGTATTATGTTTTCACAACACATGTTACTAGCATATAATATCCTGAAGAATACCATATATTTTTCTGATTTTGTTTACTGCAGTGAATCATATACTTTTACGCATTATAAAACTTGTTAGCCGCTTAAAGATCAGTGAGTAAAGAAAACTGAGAACTGAAGGTCAAAATTCGTAATGATATTTTGCAACAACGCCCTGTGTCTCCGGTGAGTAAGCGTACCGAAGCATCAACCTACCGGTCGGCAACTGCACATGTCCTCTTGGCTACAGATTTTCCATAGTTGACGGTTCCTCCTCCAAAGGGTCGTTGGTATATTCTTCCTTCCTTTGTCCTTGAAAATGGCATACCCATGTTCTCCAATTCCATCACACACGTCGGAGCTTCTCGAGTCAAGTAGTGTATGGAGTCCTGTAGAAAATCAGAGAAAATCATAAGGTGACGCCAGAGTTTATTTTGGAAATAGACCAGCTATGCAGCTATGCCCAAGTCACCCCGCAAAAGATACGATTCGGGCGATTAGGGGGGACACCAGCCCGATATTAAATAATTAATTTTAAAATAGTGTAATATTATATAGTAGAATAGTTTTTTCAACACACTTGCTCATAAAGTGGCTATAATTTCACCGCAATTAGGCACATAATGACACCTATAATCAAACTGTGACTTTTTCATTGCTATTATTCACTAGTGAGTTATAAGGTTTTTTATAGTACCTACATTATGGTACAAGTGTGGAACGTTGGTGATTACCGCTGAGGCGCAATTGAGACCCGAGCCGAGGACGGTATAGCGTGTATAGTGTTGCAAGTATGCGTTTGTGATTTCCATAAATAATTAGATAAATAGATATCAATAAAAATGCGGATAAATAATGTGAATGGCGCAGACAACTCCCCCGGACTAGAGGTTTTCCTCTATTAGAAACTTTATGAACAACTTAACTTAAACATATGAATGAAATGCCCAGATATTTCACTTGCGTTGATAGGGAGAGTCTCGTGTTGAAAAGCTTTGGTAGTTGTAATAATGGTACTTCCTTTTGTTGGTAAAAAGGATAAGTTCTGTTTTCTTGGGGTTTACTGAAAGTTCGTGTTCTTCACACCAATCCTCTACTATCTGCAGTGCAGAGCGCATCACTTTGCACAGCATATCTTCAGCATTCCCGTTTATCAGTATAGCATGGTCGTCTGCATAACCAATAGATATATATCCTCTCAATGTATATCCTCTGTCATTCAGTTTCTTTATGAGGCTGTCCACTACTATGTTCCAGAGAAGTGGAGATAGAACGCCTCCTTGGGGGCATCTTCTTACTACCTTGGCTCTTGTGGTAGTATTCCCCACTATCTGAACCGCACTTTAGCTAACCAGTTCTGTGATCCAGTTTCTTATTACTGGTTTTACACTAAATTTTTGCAGGGCGTGGTTAATGCTGTTGTGTATGGTTTTATCAAAAGCTCCTTCAATGTCTATGAAGGCAGCAAGTGTTGAGTTTTTATTGGTTATAGCCGTTTCTATTTTGTGCACTACCATGTGTAATGCCGACTCTGTTGATCTGCCTTTCCTGTACGCAAGTTGTTGACGATGCAGTGGTTTGCTTTTTAGAGCTCCATCCCTTAAGTGACGATCTACCAGTCTTTCCAGTGTTTTCAGAAGAAAAGATGTTAGACTGATGGGCCTGAAAGATTTGGCGTGTGTGTAGTCCTCTTTTCCTGGTTTAGGTAGGAAGACTACTTTTGCCTCTCTCCAAAGTGTGGGGATATAGTTGAAAGCTATACAGGCCCGGTAGATTGGTATTAGGTGCTTGGTTACCTGTTTTAGTTGCCATTGTAGTAGAGCCGGGAATATTCCGTCCAGCCCTGCGGATTTGAAAGGCTTGAAGCTCCTTAGAGCCCATTCTATTCATGCATTCATTTCAAGGATGGTATCATGAAATGAAAACCAGGACCTGGTGGTGGGATTCCAGAGAAATCGAGGCCAACCCTCAAATGTCATAGGCACGTATTACGTGTTCCGTGCTTTTTCTGAAGCTATTCAAGGTTTCGCATATAGCAGTCATCACTTCATGTTGGTGAGCTGATGATGGAAGGTATAACTCCTTAACGATTAGGTTAGGTTAGGTTAGTTAGTTAGGTTAGGCATTTGCTACAATACTAACAATAGTACGAGTATATTTAATTTGATGCCAGTACCTGATCGCCAAGCCAATCTGATCCTTTGACAGTGTCATAAAAGTGGTACTTCCAAGTGTCTTCATGCATGCTTCCTGTACACAAAAGACAAAAATGTAACACAAAAGAAACCTATTGCTTAAATTTATTGTCTTTCTGCTCGGCCACCCGAGATAAAATAATTATCTTTGTTTTTGTTATGAAAAACCGTTACATACTAAGACCCACAAAGGGCTAAGAAGGAACATGGGTGGTTTTTAGTCAGTAGAAGTCTGACACTACCTTTCGCTCTGCCCAGAGCGGGAAGAGCCATTTGATGACTTTCCAAACTCCAAAAAATAAATAAAAAAACCACTCATAAGATACGTAGTTGTATACTGACCAAGGGCAGCATTCATGCCACCCTGTGCTGCTGTAGTATGGGAGCGAGTTGGGAACAGTTTCGAAACCAACGCTACTGAGAAATTAGCTTCGGCAAGCCCAATGGAGGCTCGCAATCCCGCGCCCCCGCCGCCGATGACCACACAGTCGTACGTGTGTTGTTGGATAGTGAACGAGTTCTCACGAAAACTAGCTGAAAGCATAAAAATAAGAAACATAGAATACTGCAATTGTCATCATTTCATCATTTTCCTGTCCTTGTCCTATTCTATTTAGGGTCGGCGCAACCCGTTTTCTTTTCCATTCTCCCTTGACCGACATAATCATCATCATCACATTGAAGACTGCATTCGAGCAACAAAATTGCGTTTGTGAAGATATTGCTGCAGAAAGCACGTTAAATAGTTGTCATTCGAAGATATTTGCCAGTCGCTACAATTTTTTTTTTTTTTTTTTTAAGTGTTGCCCCACACTAGGAATTTCTCCTGTATCGTGGGTGCGTTCACAAACATTTAAACTCACATACACAAATACCCAGAACCGGAACAACCGCTACAAATCGCTACAAATTCGGATTCTCAGGCGAACATCTAAAGAGCGGCTTTGTCAACCAAAGCTTAGCGTGTAATATCAAGCTGCGCTCTCAGTCATCATCTTGGGCTCAGGCTTGCCACGGCCCAGGCGCCCAGCCAGAGCCAACGTGTACCTATATAATGTTTGGGTAGTTTATGATTCAGTTGCATCAGGCTAGATTTGCATTTATATGGATTGATAAAGGCTATAATCAGGGGCGTATTTACCCTAGGGCCATCCGGGCCATGGCCCGGGGCGCCAGAACGCCAGGGGCGGCGTAGCCGCCCGGCCGCCCCTGGCCGATTGGATTTTGTTTTGGTGCCATTCATTCTACTTTCACTTCTCACCTTATTTATATTTTTTTAACAATCTCAACATTCAAGTTAACATACAATCTCAACATTCAAGTTAACATAGTAAAACCAGGCGGCAACATCAGGTCATGGTTATCAGATCAGATAATTACTATTAGTATACTAATGGGAAAAATAAGTACAACCAAGCAGAGGCGTAATTTTCTCGCCACCGCGGCCGTCGCCCTGGGGCGGTTTTTCAAACACGCCTTAGGTATATTCCACTTTGCCGTGTGCCGCCCCAAAAATCTAGCGAACAAGCACTATTTCTTTCTGATCTGCCGCCCACAACTCGCTATTCTAGTTAAAAAGAAAATTTAACCTTTCTGAAAAGCAAAAATTTTCTAGCTCGCTACGCTCACTCTTGCCGCCGAGTTTTCTTCATTGTCCAATCCCTCAATGCTAATAGTAGTAATAGTAAGTTAATACCGTATAAATATTTTCCGAGACAGGTGTCAAAAATTTTCGAGCTCGCTTCGCTCGCTCTTACATTTGCCCTCGAGTCTGAATCATCCATAAGTTCTTAAAAAATTATCTTTCTGCATGAATTGTTGAAACAAAATGTAATTTATCCGATGTGTCAAAATTGTTTGAACTCGTTCGCTGTTTTTGTTAATTTTCGGATCGGCAAACACTAACACACTATTAGCTATATTGGCAATCAAAACTATCAAAAGCAAAAGAAATGTTAAAAATAAATGACTTTAAAAATAAACCCAAAGTGTAACATTTTAAATAATATAAAAACAGCATTTTGACTTTTAGCTATTTTTCTTGGCTAATGATGAAAATGGAAGGGGCGGCCAAATTAGGGTGGGTCCCCGGTCGCGAAAACGCACGCCACGACTCTGTGGTCGACACAGACGTTGAGGTCGTTTCCAAACTCATTGATTAACTAAGACTACTTTAGAAAAAAATATCACAAATAAAAGGTTTTTCATGGTTTTTTTCTTGATTTCTGGGGCGGCTAATGTTATTGGCCCGGGGCGCCAAATTTCAAAATACGCCCCTGGCTATAATTATATAATGATGATGTGAGACATAACTCATTCAGAAGTTGGGATTCAATTGATTCTGTGAGGGTCGTACAGTCAGAGGCACTAATAAGTTTATCCTTTTTTTATCCCGGTCTGGGCAGAGCGGTAGGGAGTGTCAGAGTTCTACTGACTAAAAACCACCCATGTTCCTTCTTAGAGTTCCTTCTTTGTGTCGAGGCCGCGGTATCTCTTTCGAACAACCCGCAGCCCCCACGGGAATATGTTTACCTTTAGGAAGATTCGAGTGTGATTTTCTTGCGGAATTACTAACGCAACTTGTATTAAAGATTTTTTTCATAATTGTTTGGACCCCTTTGGATTATACGAGAACGTTGCGGTTTAAAAGAAGATGTAGTGACAAAGATTGAAAAGGGTATGCTTAGATGGTTTGGTCACGTAGAGAGGATGAGTAAAAGTAGATTAACGAAAGGTATTTACAAGGCAGATGTGAGTGGCAACGCCGGGAGGGGATGCCCTAGAAAAACATACTTACACTTACCTTATTGGTGATGTTCTTCAGAAAGAACAGGTGCGTAGTACTCGCAACCGGCGCGCGTGTATGACCAGATGTATTAATGTGGACGAGGCAAAAGGGGTATGTAAGAATCGTAGCAGGTGGCGTTCTGTGGTTTCTGCCACGGTGAGTTTATGTATGTATGTATGGACCCCAAAATAGTATGTTCGTAACTAAATAAAATTATAATCAAGAGTTAACGAGAAAATCGCTTTCAAAAGTCGCTACGTGTACCTATAAATGTTAGTGCTCGTGACTGTGCAAGCCAGCTATCATCTAAAATTATAATTATAATACTTACTTTTTACAGGTAGGCGAGATCGGAGAGCATTAGATAAGCGACCGACTCGCTGAAATGGAAAATATTTTTATATGCAATTGTTTGAAGAGGTACCTACCACTAATATTTGACTCGGTATATCGTATTAAAATGTAAGTAGTTATGTAAAGTATCACAAGATTTGATCTGTTGTCGTGAACTAGCCCATAATACCGCCACCTAGGTGGTATGCTTTAATTCCGATTTTTTGTTTGCCCTGTGCCGTCAAGTTTTACCACGCAGCACGGTGCGTATTGACCGGGGTTGGCCATCAGGCATCCAAGTAGTGTTCGATACGCGCGTATCAAACGCAAGCGCGCAGATTAAGGCTCGATAAAACCGACCGTGAACAAAACCTGTGATTCCTATTACACTCAAACGTTGATTTGGCCCGGTCCGATTAAAAGCCGATCCGTAAACAAAGCAGAGTAAACTTGCCTACTATTCCAGCGCAATTCCGTACTACACTGATCTAGCTCAAGTGTAAATATTGACGAAACGTGGCCGTGTGGCGATTCACTCGTACAAAAGCTTACTAATAATAAGCATAAACCTCATCAACTCTCCATGACAGGAATGGGATATACAGCCCTCAAGCACTACACCTACACGGCCACGACCACTACTTTTTACCAATGCAGGCATGACTATAGAAAGCACTTGGAGGTTGGGCTATTGGCCACAATGGCCAATTGGCCCAGCCCGGACTAGCACGACTGGTCGTTGCTAACCAACTACCGCTGGTCTTGGCAGCATAGTGCGCCAGGTACCTAAACCACCGTAAGTTCAGAGAGGGGTTGAATATTATGAAGAAAATATAGATGCCAAAAATGGTTCCGACTCAAACTGCAAAAAACACCAACCACCTTACCTTTGTAATACGAAACATGATTTAATAAACTAAACTACTTTTATAATATTTCAAAATTATTATTTTGATTTTAAACAATGTCAACTCTGTCAAATCAAAATTATTATGAATGTCAGAAAACGAAATACGTTGTGAAAAAAAGTTAATATGTTTCAATGGTTTCTACTCATGGATAGAAAGGGCGACACTCAGAATAAATTAATTGCTAAATTGAATGGAGGCGACATCTATTATTTTGTACAAACATGATGACTAGGGTCCCTAATCCCTATACTACTACTATACGTATTTGTATTAAATAACACTAGCGTGTTTCACTAACGTTCAGATTTTTTTAGTGGGTTGAAAATCACCAAATGCTCTGGGTGGAGCGGAAAGGAGTGTCAGACTTCTACTGAATAAAAACCAACCATGTTCCTTCTTAGCCTTTTGTATTCCGGGGCCGCGGTATCTCTTTCGAAACAAACCCGCACCTCCGGTAAGCGTCGGCCCTTGCACCCCTACAATGTTGCTGGCATCTCTTTGAGGTGTGTGTCGAAAATTAACGCACTCGTCAACACGGTCAGTCGGTACAAGACGGACGGACGGTGAGTACCGGGCGCAGACGGTCTACTGTGGCCAGAAACCATCTCGTGGCCCCCAACTAGACTCGGATACTTGAGACACTAAAACAATTTTTAAAAAAGAACACTGTCAGATATTATTATATTCTAGTTTGACAGCCTTGTGGACGATTTTATTGAGACCCTGTGGCCCCTGTGGGTAAATTTAATCCTCTTTTGATACTTGTACATTTTTTATTATTGTTATAACATCATGCCTGTAACCCCCAAAGGGTTAGGTAGAGGTGTACTAGACTAGCACACCCATATCTCGCCAGTTATGTTAAAGTCATAATATTCATTATTGTAATTAAAGATCTTTAATGTAAATACTGTTTTTTAAATAAATATTGTAAATTCATTCTCAAATAATGATTTAATTATCATAATGAGATTTGTTAGAAAATTTTAGCTGCATAACTTCTTGGTACATAATTAAAGATGTCGCTACGGTTTCACAATAATGGGGAAGAAAACTGTCAAATAGTTCCACGTAGAGGGCGCTGTGCGTTGGCTACAAACAAACTGTCTAACTCCATAGAAATTGAACAATATCTTAATATTTTGTGACTTTTTTCAATATTATGGGTCGTTGTGTAGCCTTTGGATGCAAAGAAATAGGCGTTGTCAGATTTCCAAGAAATTTGCGCATGAAGAGAAAGTAGGAAAAGGCACTGAAACTAAAAAAAATCAAAACAAGTAATTTTTCGAGGTTATGTGGGAAACATTTCAACGAAACAGACTACGAGAGACCACTCTTCTAAGGCGACAGGTTAGTACAGGTTAGTACTCCTAGAGTATATGTGTCAGGTTAGTACGATACCTATTATTAATTCCGACTTTTATTAATAATTTGAATGTGTGGGAGAAACAAGGGTCGAACGTTGACTCGGTTTCTCCCACTTCAAGTCAACGTTCGCTCATGGGGGATTTAAGCATTTAAGCCGCACTGATATTTGCCAAGTATTAACAGTACCCAATATTGTTTCAGGCTTTCCACCCCAACGCAAAATTTTGAAGAAATCTGCTGTGCCCTCTATAGTTTGTTGGAATGAATCACAGAGTGTCACCTCAGCTCGAACTGAGCGATTGCAACAGAGAAATGCAAGGCGTTGCATAATATCAAGCCCTTTATTATCAAACGAACCACTGCCATCTACCAGCTTTGATCTTAGTCCAGACATGAACATAGAAGAATTATTGGTACTTTTCAAATAACTATACATTTTGTAACATTTTAACAAATGATGTATTACCTTAGTTTGTTTAGTATTAGATCATTAAAAAGCAAAAAGTTAGTGAGTGAAGTTTATTTTACAACTTGTAGAACCATAATATTGCCCAGAAAACAGCTAAAAGTCAATAAAATGTTAAATCTATTGTAGCTTTCGACAAGCTCCGCTTTCTTTCCTTGTTGCGTTGCTCCTCGTTTTTTCAATTCCTCCTTCAACTGGGTGATACGCCAGGTAGCATACATTGTGCAGCGACAAATTGAGTTAAAAAACCCGCGCAAATACTTAAAAAATCGTCCACACATTATAAACGTTTATTTCAAAAAATTTGACATGTGTAGCCAAACACCAGCGCCATCTCGCGGCGAAGTTTCCAGGAAACAACCCCATTGTTTAGTTTTAAGCGTAACCCTGACGTTAAATCACATTTTATTTTCTTTGTTATCTGCCATGAATAACAATAACATAATGAGAAAAAGTTTATATAAGATAAATATAATTTATATCAAAATTCGTAAGTCTTTTCGACTAGAATTTAATTTAAGACTAAAAACCACTCATGTTCCTTCTTAGTCCTTTATGTCGAGGCCGCGGTTTCTCTTGTGAAGAACAACCCGCAGTCTTGATGGGGAAGAACCCGCAGCCCCGACGGGAACGAGAGCCTCCTCAGGTATTGATCGAGGCTCTTGGCAATTAAACCATTCATTTCCGGTTAATACGACTATAGGCACAGTGACTGCTGAGTCCACATCCCAAACATGTCGGCGTGTCAAGTCCAGGTGGAGATTCGAGACCTCTCGTCATGCGGGCCAATTTGTCAACAATCATTGCGCACCGCTCTCATCGATCCACTACCAATAGATAGTCAGTAATGATGGGTTGATGCCAGTACCTACATGTGATTATTGCCATTTTTGAGAACTGGCTCGGGTAAATACCTGTAGTACTTCCGATTGAATGGTGTATTTTAGAGCAATTTGCTAATGGATTATTCTGGATAAGGTTAACCGAGAACTGTTTTTTAGTCGCCGGAAACACGTGGATAAGGTACCTACGCACAGAAGCGGGAAGTGTGGCGGAAAAAAGGTCTATACTCAGCAGTTGGTGATTCCGGGCTGATATGATGATGATCTAGTGAATGTTCACTAAAAGGCCTATAGACACCTAGAGACGAGTGCAAATGATATTATTGAAAGGGTGTCTTTTCTTTTTCGGTTCGGATTGGGCCATACATATCCCCACCCCCTTTAAAAACTCAGAGCTTTTGTATTTGCAAATACAAAAGCTGTGAATTACACCGTAATTGTAATATACGCCGCACATTATATAAGTACCTACTTGATATTTGACATTTAAAGGGATTAAAGAATATATAATGGAAGCCATAAAATGGAAAAAAGTTGCTAACATTCGTTCAAGCAACGTGACCTCAAAGGGCAAGCAACGTGACTGCCAAGTTTCAGTTTATTTCAGAACGTCTGTAAATAATAAAATTTCACTAACAGAAACCTTGTAACTGTGACTGCGAAATATGAAAGGAGTGGCGACCTTTAAGAATTCTGTGACAAACTTCTCTTGAAGCTATGTAATGTTTACAATTAGGGATGTAACGATACATGAATTTGCCGATACCGATACCGATATCGATGGCTTAGTAGTAAATACACCCAGTAAATAAAGAATGATGTACTTTTTATGCATAAAACTTACTTATGTTAAATAGAATAAAATGATAGACACTCCATTCTGTAGTGTGGCAAAAATGGAAATTAAAAATAATGAAAAAAAAGGTAAAATATCATATCAACATTTATTTGGGTAACATTTATCAAGGAAAGTAAATCAATATTAATAATCAAAGTTCACATAGGGAAGATTTTTTTTAAGGAAACAAAGTTTATTCAAATTACTAGCAGATAATCTGTTGCGCAAATCATGTTGTATCCTGCAGTTGAAAAAAGACATTCTGAGGCAACTGAGCTCATTGGGTAAGATAAATATTTTTGTGCATGCATTTTCAATTTTGGGTATTTATCTTCATTGCTCCAATAGTTCTTTGGATCTTGTTTCATTGGAATATTTGAACATCTCGTATAATGTTCCACCTCTTCTTGCTCAGGATGACTAGACATATTTGATAAAGGCTCCTCCTTATCTGCTTCAACGTGACCGCGTGTTATCGGCTGTATTTAAATCGGCGATACCGATATATCGGCCTGCCGATTATATCGGCCGATATATCGGTATCGGTATCGGTATCGTTACATCGCTATTTACAATAAATCATTAGGTACAGTCCTTTCACAACACTGACTTTTTTCTCGTCAAAACACTGGGGTAAACTTAACCTTGATTCTCGTTAAAATGTTGCTGTTAGATGGCTGACTACACTTGTGTGCTGTATTTATTATCTACAACAACACACAACGTAAAGTTTTTGATCCTTGGGCAGAGGTGTATATGTACATCTGTGATGTACACCCACTATTCGTCACTTATGTCGTAGTCTCATGTAATAAACGGGGAATGATCAAAATGGCAATCCTAATAAACTCTAAACAATAGGCAGCCAGGCAACCGAACGCAAGCCAGAGTTGGACTTATCCCCCAGCGCGCACTCTTCGCTTATGGACCATCTTTGGAACCGTATATCATAAAATATTGGACAGTTCAATATATTCGAACATAATTATTTCGGAAAATATTATAATAAATTCACGGCTGCTGATTTCATGGTGTTGCAAGCATATTCTTAGCAAGTAAATCTTGGTATGGCAAATAATATCCGTAGCGGCTATACCTACCTATAATATGTTTATATTATAGTTCGCAAGGATTTGTATTGAATAGGTACACTTTTTGTAGTAAGGACTCTAGACGGATACAGCATACTCCAGTTGAGACCGTACAAGAGACCTACTCAAGCATCTTCTACGTATCTTCTCTAATTATATTAAAGGAGGAAGGAATTAAGTTAAACTGTGAATTTATTTGAATGCAATTTTTTTACGGGTGTCGCTAAAATAGCGTAGGTTTAAAAAGTCATCACTCATCCAGTACGGAGTGTTGTAAATCCGTCTTTTTGGTAGTTGAAAAATATTTCATGAGAGCGGAGCGGCATCTAGAAGTATGGCGTAAACTCCTAAAAGTCGTTGTGTCAATATTGTTCATTATAAGATTCCAAATCCAACGCAATAAAATTACTATATTAGTTTCAAAAAATATTATGCTTAACTTCTTAACTCTGTACGCGGGATCCGTTTCTACATTTTTATTTTTTATTTCTTGTAGCCACGGATCCCGGGATCCGTGGAGACAAAATTTAATTTTTTTTTTTGTAGAAACGGATCCCGGGATCCGTGGAGACAAATCGCCGGGATCCGTGTTACATCAAATCGGATCCCGGGATCGGTGGAGACAGACCCGTGCTACTGACAGACGTGTGCTAACTTGTGCAATAGTGTAGATTTCTCGTGAGGTGAGTAATGATAAAGCTTCTATTTACGACCCATTCCTGTGCTGTAATTAACATGATACCATGACAGCGACAATTAGAATAGTTTAAGTAGGTGGAACGGAACGTCACCGTGCACTAACATCAGTTCTGTTATTAAAATCTTTCTTAAATCAATATCCAATATTTAAGTGATAAAACAAAGTGAATTAGTGAAAAGACACTCAAATACATAAGTGACAATGTTATTAAACAAAACGAACTGCCACAAGTGAAGTTATAACGAATATAAGAAACTGTGAACATTTTCAAAGCCCAGCGAACTTTTAGTGACAATAACAGTGCATCTGTGTAAAAATAAACATTACTTGTTTTAAACTGCATAGTAATTGACATCACTTTCAGCAAAAAACAGTGTTATGAAACACAAAAGTAAGGGAACCATTTAAAACTTAACCGTTCGAAACGTACGTTCCGCAAACAAAGAAGTGGACTTTGGACCTGCCCGACACCTGACCTACTTTATCAGATCAAGAGGTATCCGAACACCTAATTCGCACTCATTTACTATGTTCATATGACTCGTTGGTACAACAGGCGACTGCACACCGTCACTAACCTATTGGTTCGCGAGTTCGAACCCCACAGTTAGCGATTCTTTTTGTGAATGTTGAGTTGATTTATAATTATTTCTTACCCACAAATACAACAACAACTCAAGAACGAAACAAGCAAAATTACCAAAGTAGATCGACTTGACGACTTGATCGACGTACTTAGAGGCCCACTATTATAAACAGAGAGGGCGCCACAATAGCTTCTAAAATGGACACCGACAGCAATAACGTAACATATCGTAAACCCTATAGAACAAGCTCACTAACCGACATAGCTAACATATCAGACAATAATGACAAGATTCTATTCGACACAACAATGATGAGCTTACCAGATAGCTTTAACGACAATAGTGGACTTGTATGTGAACTTACTGAAGAAAATAAAACACTAAAGAATCAATTACTGAGCGCACAACAAGAAATAGAAAATTTGAATAGTGAAAACTTTCGACTTAAATCCGATCTACAAAATATGTTAAAAACTATTAACACATACAAGAAAATATGCTCGACGCCTGAGAAAAAAGGTATGGCACCGACACGCAAATATAATAATAAAACACTGCACCAAGTAAACTCACCAAGTTCCCAAAATCAGGACAGCGAATCACAACGCAAGAAACATAATAAGGAGACTCAAACTGTTAGCATCCAGACGCCAAATAAAAAAGAGGTATCTACGCAGCTCAACAAACATAAAGAGACACAAACCACTGAGAGCCCTACCCAGACGCCAAATAAAGTTATAGAAGTATGTTCTAGTAAGGAGCAGATTTCAATAAAAGTACCGAAGCCGAAACCAAAGAATAAAATGTGTATTCTGAGTTGTAACACATTAAAGGGATCCTCGACAATAATTGATGAAGTGTTTTCCGATTATTTCGACTACTGTCACTACATAATGCCCAACAGCACCACAAAGCGGCTCGTAAGTAGTATCGAACAAAAAATAAAACACTTCACCTTAAATGACTATTGCCTGCTCTTCATTGGACGAAATGATATAAAAGAGGAGAGCAACTATATAAATCTAATAATGATAATAAACGAATCTCTCCGTAAACTCTCCCACACCAACATAGTCATCTGTCTCCCTACATACATAACAGGAGCACCGATATACAACTTCAAAGTTGACATGTTTAATAACCTACTTTACCTAGACGTACAGCATCATGAGTACGCATACATATTCGACAGCAATCTTAACTTATCACATGAGATGTTCTCCTACTCAACAGGAGAAATTAATAAATACGGAATGAGAAATATATGTGACAATATTATGAGTAACATACTAGTCGACTTACATCTATTTGGCCAGAACAACGTACATAATAATAGCAAAATCCAAGACAATTCCTCCAACAGTTACGAGGAAAACGCAAGACTCAAGGAAAATTCAAACTTTTTTCGTCTATAACAACATCTATATCCTACACCAAAATATCGCCGGACTCTTAAATAAAAGTGACATGCTCAGTGTCTGTTTGGAGGAGCTCCAAAATAAGAAAAAAATCTATCGATGTTGTATGTATTACTGAACATTTTATGACGCCTGAGCAGGAAGAATTATTAAATATACCTAACTATAACATAGCTATAAGTTTCTCAAGAGAATGTAAAAGAGGTGGTGCATGCGTGTTAACAAAAATTGGACATCCCTATAAAGTGGTAAATCTAAACAATTACTGTATAAAGAATTTAATTGAATGTTGCGCAATTGAATTGACTGAACATGGTATTATTATTGTGTGTATATATAGGGTCCCAAATTCCGACTTAAATACTTTTTATGACAAATTGGAAAATATTCTCCATCTAGTATGCATTCAACGTAATAAAAAGATTATCGTTTGTGGAGACTTTAACATAAACACGTTAAAGAGAAATAAACAGACGTTAGATTTTGAATATACTCTTTTAAACTATAATTTACAATTGCAATTCTCTCAACCCACTAGATTAAGTAGTGGGACATGTTTGGATAATTTCGCGCACAATGTCAGAGGCTGCAAGGGGGAAATTATTGAATTTGGACTGTCGGACCACACCACACAGGTTCTAAGATGCCCAGTTAAAAAAACATGTGCTATTAAGTCATGGCGTATTAGACGAAGGAACTATTGCCAAGAGAACCTGGATAAATTTAAAAATTGTGTAAAAAATCTCTTAAAACATATTCACGTAGACTCAAAAAAATTATATCCTTGACCCAAAAATCCCAAAATAATTATTTTATCAAAACATCACAAAACAAATCAAAAGCGACATGGATCGTAATTAACAAAAATAAAGCCTACTTCCCAAAAGAACCTATATCAGAAATAAAAACTGACACAAAAATCGTTACGAATCCTACTGACATAGCAAACTCTTTCAACGACTACTTCATAAATCAAGTATCAAATTCAAATCGTAGCATGACACAAGAAATTCCCATTCATACCAACACTTTGAACTCTTTATTTATGGAGCCAACTCTGCCGCATGACATCATTAATCATATTAGGTCTCTTAGAGATACAAACAGTGTAGGTAGTGATGGAATATGCACTAAAGTAATAAAAACAGTCTCGCAATACATAGCCCCACATCTTAGTTAAATAATAAATTTAAGCATTGAGAATGGTATTTTCCCAGAGAATCTCAAAACCTCCATAGTTACCCCACTATATAAAAAGAAAGACAAATGTCTAATGAAAAATTATAGGCCTATTGCTTTGATACCTATATTTGCAAAGGTATTTGAGAGGGTCATATATAAAGCACTTTATAACTACCTAGAGAAAACTAACATTTTACGTGATGAACAGAAGGGATTTCGCAAGAACCGGACAATTAACATGGCTATCCATGATCTGATACGCCCTATCTTATTGAATATGGATAAAAGAAATGCTGTATGTGCTATTTATATGGACCTTACAAAAGCTTTTGACTATGTAGATTATAAAATACTATTAAATAAATTAGAGAAGTATGGTATAAGGGGCAACATTTTGAAACTTATTGAATCTTACTTACATAAAAGAAAACAGATTTTAGAAATAACAAGAATATGCCCACGCACTGGTTACGAAAGAAGATACAGATCTAGTAGCAGAATTATTAAATACGGAGTCCCACAAGGCAGTGTGTTAGGACCTCCATTATTCTTGACTTATATAAATGATCTGCCTAGAGAAATAAAGTATCCGATGGTATTATTTGCTGACGACAGTACGGTAGTAGTAAAATGTGACGATCCTAATACTTACGAAGCAGAGATAAACATGACACTTAATAAAATAATTACTTGGTTGAATAATAATAATCTAGTCATTAATCTAGAAAAGACTAAAATAATGCATTTTTACCAAAAGATTCCTAATATAAACCTTGACATTAACTACTTGGGTACTAAAATAGATTCGGCAACTATGACTAAATTCCTTGGTGTTGTTATAGATAATAACTTGTCATGGAAACCTCAAACGGAGGATATTTGTATGAAAGTCAATAGATTTGCATATGCCTTGTATAAACTGGCTAAAATTGTTAACCTAGAGGCTCTTCTAATGGCTTACCATGGCTATGTTGCTTCCACACTGAGATTTGGCCTAATATATTGGGGAAATTCAGTGGATAAGGAATATGTTTTCAGAGCCCAGAAAAGATGCATCAGAGCGATGTGTGGTTTGCAAAGTACCGACAGCTGTCAACCTCTGTTTAAAAACCTCAACATTCTAACCTTGCCTTCTCTGTATATATACGAGGTAAATATTTTTGTTAAAACAAACATGAACCTATATGAAATAGCTTTCAAAAGTCAGTATAGGAAGCTACGTGATAAAAATAAGTTAGAGCTTAAAGTTCCGTACGCAGGTACGGCTTTAATGAGGAAAAGTTTTTTTTGTATGGCCCAAAGAATATATAATAAGTTACCTTGTTCAATAAAAAATCTAAATTTAGTAAATTTCAAGCGCAAATTATGTACTTTATTAATACAGAAATGTTACTGTTCATGCCAACCGCTGGCGCCACCTATCACCGGCGCGCCGAACTTGGTGATCGCTGAGCATTCACGCTGGCACAGGGGTTCATACATTCATCACCACCACCAGGCGGAGCCAGTGTCGCGCGGATCCCTTCCACGGATTGCAACATCGCTAACTCACCGCAGCTATAAAAACTTTTTGTTTGTATAGAATCAGTCCTTTTTACCTTCTCTCTTCCTTCAAGTCACATCCATCATCCTTTACAGACCCCCGCCATGGCCATGGCGGTCTAATCCATCCACGCAGTCTGTAACTTATGTAATTTCATACATATTTCAAAATATAATTGTGAAACCATCACGCTCGCATTATTTCAACGACGGACAGACCTGATCCCCAACATTTTGGTCCTTCGAGCCGGATCTACAAGAATACCAGCCGGAAGAAGACTCCACATACACGGTGCCGACCACGTTGCCGGCACGTTGCGGACTTTGACTCGGACTGGAGCCGGGCGCTGAAGACAATAGCTGGCTGTGAAGACGATCGACCGGGTGCAGCGATCATCACGATCGACCGAGTGCAGCGATCATCACAGCTGGTCCAGTGACCCAGCAATAACATCAAACCAGAGAAAAAGGCAAAGGCGTAAGATACGTAAACGGTCAGGTCTCTGTTCCGTCCCGTCAATCCCACCCGTCACATCCATTCAGTTAAAGATTTGTGTTAAAGCTGTGTTTCGTTTCAGTTCACGCGAGTGTGGCAGCCACGTGGACCAGGTGATATTTGCATGTGAGTAACCACACCACATCACACCACACCACATAACGCTCATCCATATTCCGTCAGAATGTCGGTCAAGGCAGTGGACGAAGTTCTTTCCGAATTAAAGAAACGTAGGGGTAACATTAAGGGTCGGTTAACCCAGTTTAAAAATTACGTGGAATCGTTCGCGGGAGCTCACTTAACAAGCTTACAAACAGCTGAGTTAACTTTACGTGTTCAAGCCGCGAGTGAATTATACGATAAATTCGACAACGTAGAAAATGAACTCGAACTACTCCTTCCGGAATCCGAAACAAACGCGAATCCACAATACATAGAAGCATTAGAAGATATTTATTTTACGGCAATAGCCAGTGCAAAGTGTTTAATTAAAAACGCGGAAATTACAAGTCGACTTCCAATTGCATCGGAACCACGTGTCAATATTAAATTACCAGACATAAAATTACCTGCCTTCGATGGAGCCTATGATCACTGGCTAGAATTTAAACATTCATACGTAACCATGATTCATAATCGTTCCGATCTAGACGAGATCCAAAAATTCCATTATTTGCGGTCAGCACTTAGTGGAAGCGCGTTACAAGTGATAGCAGCGTTGGAATTTAGCCCAGCCAACTACGTTCACGCATGGGAGTTATTGGAAAGCCGTTATCACAACGAGAGGTTGTTAATTAATAATCACGTAAAAGCGTTGCATAATATTCCATCACTAAAACAAGAATCGCCATCGCAAATAAGGAAATTAATTGATACTATTTTACGTAATCTGCGCGCTTTAAACTCACTAAATGAACCCACAGTTAATTGGGATACATTAATAATTTATTTAGTGGTCAGTAAGCTGGACTCGTCTACAGAACGCGAATGGGAAACCCACATCGGTGCCACGTGTCTAGGTTCACGAGAAAAAATAAAACTTAACGATTTAATAACGTTCCTCCGAGGTCGAGCGGACACGTTGGAAATGATCGGCACTAGCCACATAAAGGAAAAAACACATCATAGCGACTTTAAACACCAAAACGATAAACGAAATTCACAGCGCGTACATAGTTACGCGGCTACTAAGGCGACGCGTTATAGTAATTACCGTGGTGCTACAAATAAACAATGGGATTTACCCAAGTGTGTCCTGTGCAATAGGGAACATTCATTATACTCGTGTACAGCATTCCTTAATATGTCCGTGAGAGACAGAATTAAATTCATTAACGAAAATAAGATGTGTGCAAATTGCTTGAGAAACGGTCACGCGTTAGATCAATGCAAGTTCGGTTCGTGTAAACAGTGTTCAAACAAACATAACAGTTTGCTACACATGGACGAGGCGGGAAACAGCGCTTGTGTGCGTGCGTCGTCGAACGGAGGGAACGTACATCCACAATCACACAGTTTGGCGACATCAACAGTGCATTCACGCGACTCGGCCACTACTGTTGTGTGTGAAGCGAACACTACCGAATTCAAGTTAATAAGTACTGTTTTGCTCTCTACGGCGTTAATTGAAGTAGCTGATAATAATAACGTGTATCATACGGCCCGCGCGCTCTTAGATAACGGAAGCCAAAACTGCTTCATAACTGAGAAATTTGCAAAGAAAATAAATGCAATATATATACAGTCCACTATTCAAATATCGGGTGTGGGACAGTCAGTCTCGCAATCACAGCATTCATGTGACGTCACAATACGTTCAAAATTAAGCGATTTCAATACCAAGCTTCGCTGTTTAATCTTGCCATGCATAACATCCAGTTTGCCTACGATAAACATCGAAGCCGGTAATATATATATACCTGAGTTCTTACAATTAGCAGATCCGACGTTTAACGTAAGTTCAGAAATTGACTTGTTGATCGGCGCGGATAGATTTTGGGATCTTCTAGAAACAGACAAAATACGTCTAGCAAGTGGCCCATTCCTACAAAATTCAAAATTAGGATGGTTATTGTCCGGTCCTGTGCTCGCGAGGAGCCCAAAACCTGCTCACGTTCGTTGCCACTTCAGTCAGGAAATCGATAAACAACTCCGGCTGTTTTGGGAACTCGAAAACATTCCTTCATCATCATGCGCACCCTTAACAGATGATGAACGCACCTGCGAAAACATATTCAATAACACTACAAAACGCGTTGAAAACGGTAGATTTTCGGTTCGTATACCGTTGAAAGAGGCACCAGATGCCCTAGGTGATTCTTACACGTCAGCAACGAAACGATTTTTAACCTTGGAGCGTAAACTCGATCGTTTACCAGAGCTTAAACATTTATATTCTAACTTCATGCGTGAATACAATGATTTAGGTCACATGTCCAAGTTGGAGACTTGTAGTCAACCAAATTATTATCTTCCACATCATGGTGTTGTCAAGGAATCTAGTTCAACAACAAAACTACGCGTTGTATTTGATGCTAGTGCCGTCACTAGCTCGAATAAATCATTAAACGATATTCAGTACCCGGGACCCGCGTTACAAAACGATATTTTCTCGATTTTGTTACGATTTAGACAATATAAATATGTAGCTTGTGCAGACGTGGAGAAAATGTTTCGTCAAGTTCTTCTCCAGCATGACCAAAGGTCACTACAATTAATATTGTGGCGGGATAATCCTTCAGATCCGTTAGATACATATCAACTAAATACAGTCACGTACGGAACTGCGTCAGCACCATATTTAAGTATGCGCTGTATTAGACAGTTAGCATTAGAGTGCGACGATGACGTCATCGCTCGCATCATCACGGAAGACATATTCGTGGACGATCTCATCACCGGTGATGATGATCTAAACAACTTGCTTCAAATATGTCAAAAAACATCAGACGTGCTCCAATCGGGGTGTTTTCCTTTGCGCAAGTGGACCTTTAACTCAGATGCATCTCACAACAAAGCCACAGAACGCTTCATAGGCGAACATGCGCAAACCAAAACACTCGGATTGGGTTGGCATAACACTGGTGACGAGTTACACTTCGTTACAAATATTGAGAACCAAGACAACAATTCACGTTTAACTAAGCGAATAATGTTATCAGTAATATCACAAATATACGACCCATTGGGTCTTCTTTCGCCGGCAGTCATGATTTCAAAAATGATTTTACAAAAATTATGGCTGAGTAAAATTGACTGGGATACTCCGGTCTCTCAGGAAATTGCTAACATTTGGAAACATTTTATTTTTACGTTAAGATTTCTAAACGATATTCGCATCCCTCGCCACGTAATAGGCGATCATAATCAATACACAGAGCTTCATATATTTACCGACGCGTCTCAAGACGCATACGGCGCGTGTACCTATATACGTACATTTAGCAATATCGGTGACGCAACCGTTCGACTATTGTGCGCTAAGGGCAAAGTCGCACCTTTAAAAACAATCAGCATCCCGCGCTTAGAGCTGAGCGCCGCGCTTCTGGGAGCCCAGCTATTTAATAAAATAATTAAATCTCTTAGATTGCAGTTCAGTAAAGTATACTTTTGGACGGATTCCACAATCGTTATGGGTTGGATTAAAATGTCACCACATTTATTGAAAACGTTCGTACAAAACCGAGTAACTGAAATAAATGAACTCACAGGTGACTCAGTGTGGTTACATGTGAGTAGTAAGGACAACCCAGCTGATCTATTGTCTAGAGGTTGCGGCCTAGATTTATTAAAAGATAACGGACTTTGGTGGCACGGTCCATCCTATTTACATAATCGTTCACATGACTTTGAGCAAACTTACCGCGATAATTCGGAAGAATATAACTTACCAGATTTAAAACAAAAACAAACCTGCTTACCCAATATTCAGCACGAAGACATACTTAAATTCGACAAGGACGCGTCATTCACAAAGCTCGTACGAATCGGTAGCTACGTACAAAGATTTATAGCAAACTCAAGAGCTAAGCAAACAGAACGACAAACCGGTTTCTTATCTGTAAACGAGTTGGACGCCGCGCTGAGAATGTTAATTAGGCTCGTTCAAAGGAATTCATTTCCAGATGTTTTGAATAACTTAACAGCTCAAATTCCTATCAAGCAACGTTGTAAACAATATAATCGAATTTCGGGTTTAAATGTTTTTATTGATGAACATAAAATAATTCGGGTTGGCGGTCGAATATGTAATTCATCCGACTTCACCTACGATAAAAAACATCCGATTTTATTATGCAGTAAGCATCCATTCACGATTTGTTTATTTAAGCACGAGCATGCACGATTATTACATGCCGGACCTCAACTTTTATTGGCTACCATGCGTGAATGTTGGTGGCCATTGAACGCTAGAAATCTTGCTAGAAAAATAGTACACGAATGTATAACGTGCACACGTAATCGAGGTAAGACACTAGCGCCCCTCATGGGCAACTTACCCCCCGAACGGTTGGAATCGGGCTACCCGTTTATGCGAACCGGTGTGGACTACGCGGGACCGGTTTTCATATTATCCAGAAAGGGCAGAGGTTCTAGACTAACTAAGGCATACATTTGTCTTTTTATTTGTTTCACGACTAGAGCCATGCATTTGGAACTCGTTACTAGTTTATCTACAAACGACTACATATTAGCACTAAAACGTTTCATTAGCCGGCGAGGTACGCCTCGCACTATCTTCTCCGACAACGGTAGAAACTTTGTGGGCGCGGAAAAGGAGTTTCCTTTATTTCTCCATAAGGAATCGGAGGCCATTATTGATTACGCTTCCACTAATAGCATTGAATTTCGATTTATTCCTCCTTATTCTCCACACTTTGGCGGACTATGGGAGGGCGGGGTGAAGTCATGCAAGTATCACCTGAGACGCATAGTAGGTAACGCGCGACTAACTTACGAGGAATTTTCCACGGCTTTGACACAAATCGAAGCTGTCTTAAATTCCCGTCCAATGTCACCTCTTTCCTCAGACCCTTCTGACCTTTCCCCCCTCACCCCCTCACACTTCCTCATTGGCCGACCGTTAACGTCGCCACCTTCAAGGAATTTTCCAGACCAGCCAACTTCGAGTCTGACACGCTACGAGCGCATCGAGCAACTGCGGCAGCACTTCTGGCGTCGCTGGTCTACAGAATACATCTCTGAGCTGCAACAGCGAACCAAGTGGAAGACCAAGCAGGAGGACATCACCTTGGACAGCCTTGTCCTCATCAAGGACGACCAGTTGCCACCATTGAGGTGGCGGCTCGGTCGCATTCTACGTGTCATTCCAGGCGGAGACGGCATAGCACGAGTGGCTGACATCAGGACAGCTGCTGGCACGATCAGGCGTGCCTTCTCCAAGATCTGCCCGCTGCCTCCACAACCTGTGAGCGGCGACGCCTGACTCCGTGCCGGGAACCATTTTGGAAGCAGCGCTTCCAAGGCCGGGGGCATGTTCATGCCAACCGCTGGCGCCACCTATCACCGGCGCGCCGAACTTGGTGATCGCTGAGCATTCACGCTGGCACAGGGGTTCATACATTCACCACCACCACCAGGCGGAGCCAGTGTCGCGCGGATCCCTTCCACGGATTGCAACATCGCTAACTCACCGCAGCTATAAAAACTTTTTGTTTGTATAGAATCAGTCCTTTTTACCTTCTCTCTTCCTTCAAGTCACATCCATCATCCTTTACAGACCCCCGCCATGGCCATGGCGGTCTAATCCATCCACGCAGTCTGTAACTTATGTAATTTCATACATATTTCAAAATATAATTGTGAAACCATCACGCTCGCATTATTTCAACGACGGACAGACCTGATCCCCAACAGTTACTATTCTCTCAACGACTACTTTGATGACAACACTTTGACATGGTAATATTTGTTCACTCTTGACGTGACTTGTTAATTAAGACTCTCAAACGTTGACTCGCAGGCCGCAGCACAGTTCTGTACAAATATCAATTTTAATAAAAAAAAAAAACTCTTAGCAGTAAGTAACTTTTTGACATTATAACTATTTATTATTGACATTATAAAATTTCATTAAATACTGACATTACTTGACATTACCTAATCCAGTTTATTAAAGTTGATATTGTTATTATTATGTTTTTGACATTATTGATATTGTACATTAATTAATAATTAAATTCTTATCTCTTTGTGTAATAACCCTAACATAAATTCACTTAATCGGCAAATGCCTCCTATAAATGTATATTTGTACGCCAAATGGTAAAACATTGAGAAACTATTTATAAATATTGTAACATCCGGCACATTGCTGTATACCTATGTTTACAAATAAAGAATATTGATTGATTGATTGATTGATTGATTGATTGATAGGTAAAGTGCAAGTTACCCTCCTGTCTCATTATCTACTAGCTGGCTCCCGACGACGCGCGACGCCCGGAGCATCACCCACGGCGGCACAATTAACTGTACCCTGATTAAGTTATCGTATAAACAACAAATAAAAAAGAGATAGGATTTCAAAAATAAATACAGAGATATTAATACGACTCGATAATAATTATTAACTAATAAAACAAAATGGAGTGTCATGTTTCTTGACTTATTATCAATAATTATACCCATTAGATATAGCTTCTGTAAACTTCCTAATGTTATTGAATGGAAGTATTCATACCTGCAGGACCTCTCATTAATAATAATAAATATTGAATTGTAAGAGTCGGATATAGGATTATTTGCATTACATGGGTGTCTTCAATTTTAAAAGCACACCATATTATGCTGTGTTTGTTGACTCTGTGGAAAGGCAAATTATTTTACTTTTTATTTGTTTCTCTCACTAACTTTTGTTACTTAACATAATATAAAATAGTATCGATATTTGGGACTTTCGATACAACATGATACATTTTGCAATATAAGGGTCCACAGCTGTACCTACATCCGGCAGACTTTGCCTGCCCAGTCCCATTTCAGCAATGCAGCTTTATGAACTATTTCGATTTGGGTTCTGTGGCGCAGATAAGTATATCTGTCTGGCGGGGTCGCAGTCGATGAACGGATGGCTTTGTCACAGAATACTTAATAGTACTACGTACAGAAGGGACACTCCCTTCCCCGCGCTCATATTAAATACCGCACCTCACCCCGCACTTCAAGGTAGTCGTCGCCGACTCTTGAGCAATGGCTCGCGCTCGTATTGTATTATTAACCACAGCGCTGCACTGCACTTTCCGCGCCATTTTTTAGGCTACGACAACCCTACTAGAGTTTACGCACACATTTGCACGTGCACGTCGTGCACAATAGTAGATTTTACAACAAGTTCACAAAACGAACCATTTTTATCCGAGACTTTTAGCAGCCCGCAGCCGAAGGCGAGGGCTGATAGTAATGTCGAGGATAAAAATGGTTTTGTGGACGAGTTATAAACTCTGCTTTTCGCTTCGAATGCGAGGAAATAAAACAGTAGTATAACATATTTCTTTAATTAAAATTCAAAGTAAAATTTGTATAGTTTTGAATACTGAAGGAAATTGTTTTTTTTTTTAATCTTACGAAATTTATATTAGGCTTGCAGACCTATACAGCCTACTATTAAATTAATTTTGTAACAATAATTTTTCATTAATTAATTAAATAAATAACGTACCGTACTTGAATTTAAATTTTAATATCTTATACGTCTTAAAAAACACATTAAGGCAAATAAATTAAAGTAAATATTATAAAATAACAAATTCTATCTATGAACTTCATATTGTGTTTGGCTGTATGGCTCATTTTCTTTGCCTTAATAAAGATACATTTAGGAGTAGACAGCCTATATCCTGCACAAATAAGCACTTTCAGAGCATGAGAAGTGAAAACGTTATTTGTTTATGATGTAGTAGTAGGTAATTATTTTGCGGGCGTTGTATGGAGTGTCCGAGGTGTGGCTTTGTTGTGTTTTATGGCGGGTGGAAACCATCAAATGACTCCTCCCGCTCTGGGCTAAGCGGAAGGAAGACTCGAAGTTGACGGCACGGTTGGCGCAGTGGCTAAGCGATTGGACTGCTGCGCTACGTGTCGCGGGTTCGATCCCCGCACGGAACAAATATTTGTATGACCTGCAGATAGTTGTTTCGGGTCTGGGTATTTGTGTATGTGAGTTTATATGTTTGTGAACGCACCCACGATACAGGAGAAATTCCTAGTGTGGGGCAACGTTTTTTTTTTTAAAAAAAAGTGCCGTGCTTCTACTGACCAAAAACCACCCATGTTCCAAGTCAGACCTTTGTGTATCTCTTTCGAACAACCTGCAACCCCGACAGGCGTCGGACCTTGCAATGTTGCTGACCTGACATTCTCTTTGAAGCGAAACGTGAAAAACGAACTATCCGTCGACCTGTCGTCGTTATAAGACGGACGGACCGTGACGGACGGTGACCTAGCCCATTATATGCACCGTCCACAAGCCCGCGCCTACGGTGGCCGGAAGTCATCACGTGGCCGACGACGACGCCCGGAATGAAGGGATGTCTTTGGATGACTTCCTCACGGATTGGCGAAAAGGAGCACAACACTGAGATAAGTGGAAGTAATGGCCGAATGGGGTAGGCTTTTACTGAGGAGTGGGGCGGCAGTACAGCAGACTAATAAAAAAAAGATATATTCGCAATTTAAAATATCTTTTTCAGGTGGGACAAGCCTGTATTTCTTGCTAGCTGAGATCTACCCAGGCTGTGCACAGACGGAGGCAACAACCCACAACCCTCTCTTGAACATGTAATGTCTGTCGTGTGGTTCTTTATTTTGTTGACGTCATTTTTATGTAATGTTATCGCATTACTACAATATAATGATAATCTTTTAAAAGATAGGCACTTCCAAAGTGGTATAAAAATATATGCTGTAGATCCAGTGTAGATCGCAATAAAATCTTTCAACCAAAATGGATTGAACGATTTATTAAAGTAAATAGTTGTTGAGATATAGCACATTTAAAAATCCGCAAATATATCTTCGTCATTCATACAAAGACTATGTAAAACAAACTTATCACAAAATATGTTTTTTTTGTTGCGTTTTAAAAAGAAATAATACAAATTAAATGGGGCGTCCTTACTATGATGGTACGGAATCCTTCATGTGCAAAGTCCGACTTGCACTTGGCCAGTTTTTATATGTAAGTACTTGAACGACATCCACGCGGGTGAAGCCGCGGGCATCACCGCGGCTTCACCCGCGTAGATGTCGTTCAAATTATATACTAAAACCTTCCTCTTGTTGAATCACTCTATCTATTAAAAAAAATCGCATCAAAATCTGTTGCGTAATTTTAAAGATTTAAGCATACAGACAAACAAACAGACAAAAATAGCGACTTTGTTTTATACTATGTAAGGATAGTATTACACTAGTCCCGTGCAATTGAGGCGTGTAACCGAGATACCCCATAGGCCCATACCCACGTCATATTGATGTAAGTATTTAGGAAATCGATTTACACGACTCTCAGAATGATCTGCCACCTGACATTGGCCTAGCACTCAATAGGCTGAGTTTTGGTTGAGTTATTCCGTTCGGATCTGTATTGAGTATTGAAATGAGTTCATTGTGAACTCATTTTAAGCGGACGGTTTTGAGACGCGGAGTGTGTATCTTGGGTTTTATTATATCAATGATATCTATACTAATATTATAAAGAAGGAAAGTTTGTGTGTTTGTATATTTGTTAAATTGTAAGGGGTAATCTCGGGATCTACTGAACCGATTTTAAAAATTCTTTTACCATTAGAAAGCTACATTCATCCCGGGTGACATAGGCTACTTTTTATCTATGTATTCCCACGGGAACGGGAATTACGCGGGTGAAACCGCGTGACGTCCGCTAGTAATATATAAATTAATAATTGTAATAGGAATAGGTTGCGTAGGTAGGTTTCGCGGTTGGACTCTCACATGGAATATTCTGAGTATTTATACAACTGCACATTTGAGGACAGCAATTAGTTGACAAAAATTGATCGTTTTCTCTACTCATTATAATATGTTAAGACTCTAAAGGTACCTACTTTGATAGTTCTTCATGGAAAATTTCAAATGGGCCATCTACCAGAAGGCTATACTGAAACTTAAACGCCAACTGATGTTAAAAATACCATGAAATGGAAAAGAAAAGGCATAAATTCAAAATTATGAATATACAAAGAACGTAATTGAACATAATGGCTCAACTTGTAATATTAGCTGACCGATATTACACGTAAGTGCTCAAATCAGTGGCTCAAATCTACTCAAATGCATGCACTTTGCGAAAAAAGAGCTCGCTTCAAAAGACAAAGGAAATTAGCTACGAGTAAATTATTGACCAATGCATACGGCATGGAGCAATAATTGTCCTCCATGGCATACGGGCACTATCGCCTCAGGCAATAGACAGTAATAGACCTTTAATGTCGGTAGATTAAATAAATTGAGGTATTACAATGCATTTGTGAAAGGGTGAAGAACCTCTGTAAATACAGGGTGTAAATTTATTAACCCTTCACGCAGCCGTCACCAAGCATTCTGTACATTACGCATTTTTTTTTGCTGGGAAACGACTTTTTTTTTGGGGTGTATACATTTGAGCTACTTACAATGGTAAAGATGTAAAGCGATCTCGAGCAGTTCAAGGAATTTGCGATAATCTGATCTCGTCAGGTTGCACTTCTTTGTAATTGCAACAATGGTTTTCAAAATGTGTCGATCAGTACCTTATAATTATAAGGTTCTGTGGGTTGAGAGAAAAGTATGTTTTGTCATGAGATGCGGCGATAGTCATTTCGTGGCTTAATAATAACTGCCGAAAGGGTCGATCTTTGTCTGTCGACAGGTGACCACCTATTACAAACCGAGTTTCCTTCGAGTCTCGGAAAGCACGTTAAACCCTTGGTCCCGCCTATACCATATAAATATCTTTAGCAAGCGTTACTGGTAGGCAGCGGCCTGAAAGTCTGACAACCAATCTTAGCAAAGGGCATCGTATACTTAGTACTAACTGGGCTGTGTAGGTCAATTAGGCAGCCGTTCCACGTAAAATACTGGTATTCAGTCGGACTGGAAGCCGACCCCAACATAGAAGGGACATATTTGATAAGTTTTGTCATGAGCGATCGAAACTTGTGTCCAATCCATTTGCAACTGTTGTGACCATGTCTGTAACACAAGTCACATCGATCAACTTTAAAGACGAGATCATTTGTGTTCAGTAAGACTGCCACGGATAGTATTTGAGTATTAGTTAGTGCATAAACCGAAAACGGTCTTTGTTTTTGAAGCAATACAATCAAGTCGAAATGTTTTAATTTTAAATCTTACTTAAAGTTAAATGGTGTCCAAATGACCGACCAAATAAAAATGGACACTATGGCTTCGCTCCATTCGGAGAATTATTTTCGACAGTTTTGAAAAACCAGACTTAAGTCCTTATTCCCAGTGACTGTTTACGGTATCAACGATCATAGTTGTATACCTAGCGGATAATCACATCAGTGAAAATCTTCTGTAGAATCGTCGTTGGGGCCATCACAGTCAGAGATCGATGTTGACTCGTATTTTCTGGAGCGCAGCTAAGGATGTTATGAAACTAATTAGGTACAGATACATCGCTAGGGAAGTCTCCTACCCATGACGGCTTATGATCGAACATTCACGTTCGTTCACGCTTGTCACCAGAACCTCGCGATGTTTACACATTATTTCATATTTACCTTCTGCACTATTGCAAAATATTTTGGTATCGATTGTGTAAAACGAGACTTGTGATATTTTGTGCTTAATAGTTTGATGAACAGTCAACTGAATAAGTACTTGAACCAGTTGCGTTTCAGGCCGCGAATATCTACCGAGACAACCATCTTGTATGAGAAACAAATTGCCAAACTTACTTACTACACGGAACGGCAAACGTCAATTTATGCTTGTTTTCCCGATCTGTCGAATACGATACAAATCATTTATTTGCACAGGTTCAGAGGATGTCACAATTTCATCAGGTACACTTTAGGTATTATAACCATGCGAGGTGTGCCAATATATTGGGAACGTTATGGCAAAATTATTCATTCAGTAGTGATTAAAAAAACAAGGGCTTATTGATCAGCTTCGTTAATGTTCTTATTATCAGGGCGTTTGGGTAATTATGATAATATTGTGGCGGAAATTTATCGAATATTACTTATCTCGTAAAACGTTGGTCTATCGATATACTTAACTATAATGAGCGATATAATTATAGGTGAATCATTTTATTTAGGGAAGTGAGTAGATGCACTTTTCGTGGAACATGTAACGTAAACATGCACGTTGGTTACGTTAATTTATTATTAATATTGACATTTAAAATTTGATTTATATTTTTTTTTGACATTTTCAATTATTCTGACTGAGATTTGTTATTTAATTTCTTGACATTTGTAATTAAACAACTCCTCCTGACATCACACATTTTTTTGTTATAACTTATTTTCAAATTTTAATTATGCATGATTTTTTAAACAATCTATTGTAATTTCGTAATATTTAATAAATAATAATAATAAATAAATAATAAATAAACATTTATTTCTCTTCCACAAATTTGAGTTTGAGTTAATTTGAGCTAGATGCACACCATATTTGTACGCCTCCTGACATAACATAGCGCTCTGTTCACCAAACTCAAGATCTGTACCTGTGTTAACAAATAAAAATGATTATGATTATGATGCACTCCTAATGTTCTATTAATTAACCAAGGTGCTTAATTAATGTCACCCCAGTAATCCTCGAAGGGTTAAGCAGAGGTGTACCTAATACTTAGTATGTACCTTCGGAAATAATTTTTTTTATTCAGCAATATCCTAAACATGTGGGTGAACGTTAAAGACTCGCGAATACTTCGAAAACCTATCTGTAGGCCACTTGCTCCGAGGGAGGATCGAACCCGTGACACGCAGCGCGGCAGCCTGTTGCTCAGTCACTTTTGTCAACTGTGCCGCCAAAAACTAGTAAGTACTAAACTAAACTGTTACCACCTGGTTACCACTATACAAACTAATAATAATGTTAAAAACTTGTTACGCTAAATAAAGACTGCATCGAACGAAGGTGCCAGCCGTCAAACAAACTTCATGAAATCATGAATAAATTAACATTTACTTGGCCGAGGTATCTGATCTGATTTTGTTCCACGATTCGTTGATTAATACTAGCATATTGTTATGAATTTAAATAAAAAATTAACTCTTCCCTTTAGTTTGTTAGTGGGGCAACGTTTTCTAAATAAGAAAAAAAAACTCTTCACATGACCAGACATCTAAGCATACTCTTACGACGCAGATTTAGTTTTCATCAAAATCCGGATCGAGGGACCTTGGAGTATTTTTCGCTACCCTCACAGTTTCGTCGATGGCCATTCACGCCCACGTCACCCACTTGAAAAATTTCGCCTGTATAGACATTTTTCTAAAGATAAAGATATATTTATTGCGTAACTGTGTACATTAAGTTCTTATTAGTAAACATTACATTTTTGGTTTCAACAGTCTACCCAAGTCGGATATGCAATAGTGATTTTAAAAGTTAGGTTCTATCTAATAATCTAATAAAGAGACTTTGTATGTTTTAAACAAGCCTGGGTTAAATAGTAAATCAAGGTCTTTAGCTCAAATGGCAACATTTTTAATAAATATCTCTATTGGTTGATGCATACTTCAAGGAAAGCTCTACTGTATGGGCTGCGGGTTATTCGAAAGAGATACCGCGGCCTCGACACAAAGGGCTAAGTAGAAACATGGGTGGTTTTTAGTCAGTAGAAGTCTGACACTCCCTACCGATCTGCCAAGAGCAGAAAGAGTCAGTTGACGATTTCCCACAGCCTCCAAAAAAAAGCCACTACTGTATTAAGTATAGAATGATGATAACGTTGTGTGCCCTCTCGCTAAGTTGCGCTAACTAACTAACTTACCATTCAAGCTTATGTAGATACTTAATAAAATGCTTTTAATCCCTATATAATTAAAATTAGGTAGTCAAGCGAATAATATAATAATGTGTGTACGTTGACACACTTCCAAGTTCGAGGCAACAAAACAAATAGTTTACGAGCTTTACTACCTACACAATAATGAAGACGTCACATTGTACGAGTATCGGCATTTCGGTACAATGACCGCTCACGTAATTGGTGTAAAAATACCCGCAACGAAGCCGACTGCTACAGTCAATAGCAATAATAGTTTATGCGACTGTGCATAATGAAGGGCATTACCGAAGGCGAGTTTCTTAATAGCATCACACGAGTGTTGTAATGCTTATTTATGTATTAGTTGCATACACTACTTTATCTACCCAAATATCATAAGGGCTCTACGATGGGTTCAGGAACCATAGGGAAATGACCAGCATTGTTACCAGTGTAATGCAATAAAAAATAAATTGAACACATACAGAAGCAAATTATTTATTATAGTAATGGTAGTTACAATATACGTATATTTACGTATATGTATACGTATGTTGTGTTATTATAGTAGTGGCAGTTGTGCAATGAGATATACTTAACGGTCCTGGTTGAATTGCATTTGAAATGAGGTCTTGTTTGAATCGCCAAATATTCAATTAATATTAATCGAAAATTTGTCTACTCGTAACTGGAAATAAAAAGCTAACGAACAAATGACAGCTCGAAATGGCGGCGTTTCGGATATCTGTCATTTTTTTAAATCATAGGCAAACGAACAAAGTCACTATTCTTGTGTCACTCGAGATCAAAATGTCGTGCGATTTATAATAATTATAAATCGCACGACATTATGATCTCGAGTATGATTTTAATTATTAAAATCATACTGAATTGGGGTTTCGTATCGATATCTGTTTTAATGTAGATACTGAAATATCATACATTTTTATTGCACTAGAGCATTAAAGACTCGCTTTGTACTGAGTTTTTAGTGTGATTGTGATGAAATTAAAGCATAGTTGGAAGAAAAAATAATTATGTAACACTTGGCAAATCACAAACGCGAATTAGTCGCGACATAACGATTACAACTTTGAGTTATCACCTATTTTATGATAAGGTGGGTTCAATAATTTTCGTTTCGTTAGGTAACATGAAAATTAAATCAATACAGTAGGTGATAATAAAAAATCTGAACGTTGACTTATTGGTGCTGCTGACTGTAATTGTTTTTCCCGTAATTGTGTTTATTTTCGTTCAAGCACACACAACACACAGATCTTGGGGGTCATGGTTACGATATTATTATTTAATCGTACTATTTATTTAACAGTACAGTGTGTTCAGTGTGTAATAATGAGTTCTACACTTTCGTGTAGAACTCAATATTACACACTGAACACACGTGATTCTTCACCAAAATCAAAATTTATCATATCAATCATCTTTGCGTAGAGTTACTTAGTTTGATGGTACACATGGCTACACATCACTACAAACAAAATCATTTACCCTATTGATACACTGATCAAGTTAAAATAATTTGTCCATGTAATGTTTTTCTAAACCATGTTCACATGGCGACGTACTATTAACTTAGCCTGTTTAGACTTTGAATATTATAAGTTGAACGCAGCAAATCGTACGAGAGTGTCAGATTTATTTGCTGTTGTTATTTGGTTCTCTCACGTGCGTAGACCGTATGGTATGGAAGCGCCGAATACGATACGAATACGTATCATGGAGATACCCACATCGATGGCGTTAGTTGTGGTACCGGACTAGACCCATAATGTGCAGACTTGTGCAAGGGGCAGATCAGGAGGTGGCCTATGGTTGGCGATTAGGCATGCCTTTTAAGTTTTGTCGTTTGAAGAAAAAAACACAACTAGAACCCTACAGTACTTTTTATTGTTTTTCAAAGTATTCACCACGTAGCTTAATACTATAACATTTATTCCACTCTAAAGTGAGGGTGTTCAAAATGGCTGACTTGAAAGCGTCGACTGCTTCTTCACCGGACTGGAACCTTTGACCACGAAGACTTTTCTTAATTTTAGGAAATGTAATAAAATCGTTAGGGCTTAGGTCAGGACAGTATGGAGGATGGTCAAGAATTTCTACTTTTCCCTGCTTCAAATAGTCAATCGTTTGACGAGCGCTGTGTGAGCTTGCGTTGTCGTGGTGCAGGATGATGCATCGCTTTGAGTTAGATTTTCGAAGTTCGGCGATTACTTGTGGTAATCAAACTGTGGTATACCACTCTGCGTTAACCGTTCTACGATCTTCAAGTGCAATAGTCGCAACATGGCCGGTTTTTCCAACGAACGTGGCCACCATCTTTTTTGAAGTGCTTCGAGAACGAACAACTATAGTCGGCTTTGGCTCGTCTTGAAAGACCCAGATTGTATAGATTGTTGTTTGCTATCAGGATCGTAGGCATAGATCCAGAATTCGTCACCACTGATGATGTCGTAGACGTGATTTGTGACGTGACGTGACTCTCCTCGGTTGAACCTTTGCAGAGTTTTCTTACATCTGACGCGGGCCGCCTTGTGATCGTCGGAAAGCAGATGCAACGACAAACTAGCTTTCTCACACCAAGCGCTTCATGCAAGATCTTCTGAATGGTTGTCCCTGAGATACCTAATAGAGCCTCTATCTCTCGAGATCGTCATGTGATGTTCATGACGATCTTCGAGAATTAGTTGTCTCACAGCAATGATGTTATCTTCAGTGAAGGCGGATTTTGGGCGTCTTTCGCGAGATTTGTCACTAACACTAGTATGCCCACGCTGGAATTCTAAATACCAGCGTTCGACAGTCCGCAGACATGGGGCTTCATCACTGAATACAGATGTTAGCTCTTCAAAACACTGAAGCCATGTCAGGCCTCTTCTAAAGTTGTAGAAAATTATTGCACGAACTTATCCTTAGAAAGATTCATTTTCGTACGTAACCTAACAGTTTCCAATCGACGCTGCCTGTGACTAAACAATAGCATTTATCCTAATACTTTCAACTGTTTTGAGATTCAAAATGTAAATACATTCAAATATATAACAGTTCTAAATTCAAAATTGTCGGGAAATATGGAAACGACAGAACTTAAAAGGCATGCCTAATACTGTTCAATTGAATTACGAGCTTCGGATCAAGTTGGTACAACTTGATCCGAAGCTTGCAGCGGCTCACCTGGCATTGAGTCTGATTAGACATTTCATGAAGGCCATTGCAGTTAATGGGTTATTCGGAGCTTTTCTACAGACTTAACTCAGTAAGCCAGAGGGACATGTCTGAGGAGCTACAATTATTTTCGAGCTTCACCAACCTTATTTATGGTTAACTACGCCCATGGCTAAATGATGAACCAGATCCAAGACTGCTGGAAAAAGTTGCACGCTCTTCCAAGTAATTAGGGAGAGCCCTCGCAGATGACTTGTCTGACGAATCAGGGGTAACTGAAAGCGAAATAGACAGAAACACCATCCATGAAACACATTTGGAGACTCGCAAGTCCGTACCAGATCCAGATGGTATCCCTAGCCACGCTTGGGTCCTGGCTCTGGCCAGTGACGGATTAAGACTACTTGATGCCCTAAGCAATCCACGCCTGTGGGCCCCCCTATCCGTATGTCAACTAGAATTGGTCTTTAAACCGTTACCGCCTAAAAACATCAGTTTTTTTTTTGTAAAATAAAATGATGAAATTGAAATGTAACGTACCTTAGAAGTGGAGTAGGTGCGACAACAATAAAAACCAAAGTATAATTTATTTATTTATTGAAATGCGCCTTGCGGCTTTTCCGGGCATTGAATTCACGCAAGATAGTATTAACGTCTAACGTTTTTAACATACCGGACTCTATCTATAATATCGAGCCTTTCTTGTATCATCTTTGTCCTTTTTTCATTTTTTAATAAATTAATTTTGAAAAAGAACGTTCCGCTGAGCAATCGCAATTCCGGTGGGTGAATTTCAACAAATGCCATTTTTTTTATCATATCGGTGAACTTTTTCATTTATGTTATTTTTTTATATTTTTCAGGTTTTATGTAATCTTTAGGATATCAAATATCCCCAAACTTAATATCATCAACGTAACATTTATGACTAAAGAGAAAATTCAGTTTGAATTCTGGTTTCCACCGATAAGATAAACCGGCACCGATTATTTTTCTGTACACCGATATGATAAGTTTATCCACCGAAATGATGTACATATCCAGCGATATGATAATCTATCCTAATACGAGTTTAAAAAAAAGGTACTTTATTTTTTGATTTTATCGCTACAAATCGATAGTGTTCCATGTACCAGATCGACCAGCCAGGGATTAAAACGACCGAAATTTAACGGTGTATATGTATGTATATAATGTATGTGTTTGGATGTATGTTTGTATGTTCCATTGTTTCTTTGTATACTTAACGAAATGACACGGGATCTACCGATATGATAAAACGACTCACCGAGATGATAAAATATCTACCGATATGATAAAGCAATCCACCGATGTGACAAAACTGTGCGTTGATCATGAATCAAAACACCGATATTAGTTACAAGACACCGATTGATTTTTTCTCATCATTTCGGTGTAAATTATCACATCGGTGGTAATAAAGACCACCGATTACAGCGATATGAGAACAGCGACGTGAGAAATAACACAATTTTTAGAAAATTAGAAAAAATGCATAATATCTAGGATAAATTCAATAACAGTCAATGAAGCTAATTCACTTACTACCTCTGTTAGAACCAAACAACAATAATGAAACTACTCATTACACTAGAAAAATGCAACCACCGATAATATAAAATAATTGTCCGGGAGCAACTGAAATGGCGTACTTACGTTATTGGCGGGAATATGCAGCGATTTGACACACGTCCGTCTTGACTGCGCACTAGCACACACTAACGAGAGAAATAAAATTGGGGTGGGGACGCTGTCGGACTCGTCGATGTAAAGTTAGGTTTAAATTACTTTTGTCCAGCGATATGAGAACATTTCGCAGGACAAGTACGTTTGTGCCTCTCAGTAATAATAATCGTTAATTATGTAATAAAATATGTTATATATTAATAATATAACTAATATTCTATGAAATAGAATAAGTTATATCCTTAACTTACTTATTTTTATTAGTGTATTAAGCTTTTTGTTTGTAAAAAAAGTAGAGGGACAGCACCGATTTGAAAAAAATAGAGGTTTATGTATATATTTCTACCTTTGTAAATAGTCCTAGGTAAATTATATTTTTGCCACAACGCAATAACTATCTATTGAATACAAAAAAAAATAATTCAGAACAATATTCCTTTTTTCAAATACTAATTCACCGAAGACAAAAAAATAAGTCATTTGGGAAATTCACCCCGGTGCATTCGGATTGCCGAATGCGAAATTCGATATTTCTTAAGTTTTTTGCAATTTGCCGATCAAATGTGAAGTCGTTTGTTAAATAACATAGGATTTGCGAAGTCAAATCATTTATTTTAAAAAGTGTCTTAAAAACGCACTTTAGAGTGCCACTTTTTCCCGTTAAATAGTTAGAACCATAGTCGATTGCGTCTCAGGTTGCAAATAAAAGTGCCATCGTCAGTAAGAACTTTTTTTTTTTTTTAAACTTTGCCCCACACTAGGAATTTCTCCTGTATCATGGGTGCGTTCACAAACATTTAAACTCACATACACAAATACCCAGACCTGGAACAACTATCTGTAGGTTACACATATTTGTTCCGTGCGGGGATCGAACCCGCGACACGCAGAGCGGCAGTCCATTGCTTGAGCCACTGCGCTAACCGTGCCGTATTAGTTAAGCTATGAATCGTTTGAACGTTTGTTGACCATATCTTGGTCACTGACAAATTGAAAAGGACTATCAGAGACAAGGATATCCCCCATGTACCTATTGGGTGAGGCGGAGGATTTGTCCGGTACCTACATTCTTTTCCAGGGCGTTAACCAACTTGTTCCAAGATCAGCTCACATTCGATCAGGGGCTGGAGGTGTTTCGAACTAGTCGTACAAAAAGGAGGGAAATTTTCAGTAGAGGGAAATTGGCCGATGTTTTTTTGATTCCACTGGAGACTTTCCTGGTTTGAGGACCGCTATCTTACACATATTATTATAATACTTTAGGTTTTCTCCATGAGACATGAGTAATAAAGGATATGCAACCACGTCACAGCTACAGGCTCCAAGTTTCCCAGCTGGTCCTGGAACTGTTTGTACTCAATAAAGCTGAAATGTCTCTTTGTGTACGAACTAATCTCCTGAATATACCAGTTGTAGTTTAAAAACTAACTAGCATTTAACCTCAGACCAACAAAAAAAGGAAGACGGCGCGCTACGAACATCAAAAGTGAGTCAACTTTTTATCTATGTGTGTAGACAAAGTCTCGTGAAGTCGTGACGTACTAGGAGAAATGCGTGTGGTTTTAGTGTAGGTGTGTGCGTGAGCTTGTTCGTTTGCTTGCTATAGGCGTGTGGTTTTGTGACTTCACTGTTGGTGTTCGCGGCGCGCTGTCTTCCTTTTTTTCTTGGTCTGAGCATTTAACAGATCAATCAATTCTTGAGGAAGTTCAGGCTAGTTAACACCCTGCTATGACTTTAATGGCCCGAGTTACTACAGGTATGATACATATTAATGGAATTTCAATACCTATATACAATTTCAATCAATGAGTAATTTCTTTGGTAATATTATATTATAATCGAAATCGAATTGCGATATACTATGTTGGTTACATTATTTTGAACACGATTCACTTATTTTTGACATATCCTATGGACACCTAAGTACGTAAGTAAGAGCAAGTGTTTGAGGTGTTTACATAATTAAATAGTTGGCAATAATAATTAAGCATGTGGACATATAATTATTATTATAATTTGTATCGAGATTGAACGAAAGGAAAAGTACTTATTGGTCATACACAAGACAAAACAAATTGATACAAAATTAACAATAGCTCAAACAATATAAATAGTAAACACAAGTAGTGTAACCAGCTTGTAATAATATGAATTATTTGACTATATCGTATATTATGTTTATTTACGTATCTACACTGTCCATACTTGCAATGAAAAAAATCTTGTTGAAACGCTGCTCTGACTTCGAACAAAAAAAAAAACAAATAATTTATAGATAATTATCAGTTCCTCAATAAGACACGGAGAAAGTTCAACGCTTCTAAGACGTACCTAACTGACCAAAGTCGGTTCAGGTAATAAGCGTAGCCGACACCCTCCCTCCGTTCCCATGACGACAACCAATCGATATTGCCCAAAGTAACATACCAAAATTATTTCAAGAAAACGAATATATTCTTACTGTTTCACTTCCAATTTGATAAAAGTATCAGTTAAGGTTCAATAATGAAAAAAAAATAAAGTTTCGTTCAAAAACTTGTACAGTAAACATCAATTACAAGTGTACAATTGGAGAGTTACCCTCATAGTAAGATGACGTCACTCATTGAGGGATCAACGCCAGACAGGGCGCGGCGTGGTGCTCACGCCTGCGCACTTCCAACACACAAACTGACGCAACTAAAATGTGCCATTTTATTCTCTGAGGTGAAACATGTGAGTGAAATCCCTTTCGCGAATTATACTACAATTCATTATATAAATTTTGTCGTCTATTAAAAATAATATAAACAGCAAAAAGTGTTAGTAACGTGTCGTATTTAATTTAATTTTGAAGTAGTAAAAGTGTAGCCTGTGGTGTTGTAACGCGGCCGGACCTGCCGATACACTGTGCTACAATCATTGCTTTAGTACTATCACGTCCACGAATCTTGCAACTAGTCTATAATAAACTCAATATAGTTTTAATTTCTGAAACTTCTTTAAAAGTACTCGTACTTTAAAATTTTAAAGAACTTTTCGTAAACTCTTAAACGGTGGTTATGTTTAGTTTAAATAATGTTTGACTGACATTATTCGTTCTTAGAAATGTTTCGGCGTTCGCTAAATCGGCTGTTTTAGTGTAAATAGTGGAAGTGGGTTCTTGTGAATGTGGTGTAAAGCTAGCACAGTGTATTACAAGAAAAGTTGAATCAAATTAAAGTTCAAGCAAAGTTTCATTCAAGATTAATTCGGTGAGTTAAACCACATTGTTATTTGGTGAGTGGCTAGATTTATAAACAATAAATGATGACTTAAGATGACATTATTATAGCGTTCTATTTTCAGTCCATATTTAAAATACGACTAAGTATGTTAGAATTATAGGTACATATGGGGTTGAATCTAGAGGCCGGTCTCTTAAAGTTCTTGCTGTTATTGTTTTAACACGTAAAGAACTTATTTCATTAATAATATATTATTGGAAGTGTTTATATCCTGTTAGAAAAGCCCAGAACCCAAATGGGTACGAAATGGTCGATATTTGTGGCTTATTAAGGATATGTTTTACTAACACAGCGACCGGTTTTGGAGAAAATTACGAATATATGGGGATTATTTATCTAAATGGTAAGTAATCCCATCGCTGCAGACAATTTATCGTGTGTGTTGACTGTACGAGCTATTACGAACGATTGACTCGTCAAACGTTAATATTTGATGAGATCACCGAGCGTTAAGAATGATTCTTTTACTATTTTTGAATACGGTTCAACTACAATTTCAGAGGTTGAATGTATGGACGACGTTTACCTACCTACTGTGAGTATGTTTCAGACCCCAGACTGAATTATTTTGGGACTTCAGACGTGAGAATTATTTTGGTTGATAGCAATCTGTTTCGGTACGTCTGGCTTTAAGTCTGTTTATCTTTTCGTATTTAATATGTAGGGTTATTTTTGAACCAATCATTCATCTTTTTATAAAAAAAATACCTTATCAGAGGTTTTACTGACCAACGCAATAAATACCTTATTGTGCAACGCATTTTAAAAACTAAAAACTCTTAATTGGTCATGTTCATATTTTTGAACTTTGAAATTAAATATAGGCTCATTTTTTTGCACCTTTTGTTCTACAATCCCTTGCTCCAATCTCTAGGCGATAAATATGAGGAACTTTCACATATTTTGGCAACCATATTGGTGAAGATAATTACGTAACTATACTGCGGATATTTTCGCGATAGTCGACTTTGGACGAGCAATGCGGATTGCGGTAAAAACGAACACTTGACCATGTTCGAAAACTGGCAAATATTGAAATGCTATTGTTTCATGCTTTTTGAAGAAATTTGAACACGAAAAGGACAAGAAGACATGAAGTGGTGGACGGTTCCAAGGCGTTTCATATTTCTACGAAGCCTTTCAACAGGATATTCATAAGTTTTGAGTGGTGTCAATCCATATAATTTCTGACTTTTTCGTCGTCGTTATCACTGAATGGATTTAGACCGTTAAGACCGGGGCACATCTACAGGCTCGGTCAAGCCGACAAAAAGAAGAAGAAAAGGCTATCCAGGGAGTTTCTTGCCCATTGTTCTCTATTAGATCTACTCTTCAGAAACTTTACTCCATTTCCAGTATTATGCCTGTGGCTGGACTGTAGCAAGCTAGTAGCATATGTATGATAATGCGTGATACGTGCCCACCACGAGTCTATTAGAAACAAAATGCTCTGAGTTTCAGTTTGACGCTTCGGACAAATTGCAGACCGGACACAGCCAGATATTTCAGCGTATAATTTGTCAGTCCAGCGACCATGTCCGCTTCCTTAATGTGTCTGAAACGGTTTGATCGAACCTTAAACTGTACTTGCCTCTCTACGAGTATCTATGAAGACTACAACTGACTTAATTAACATCATCGTGCTAATCGGGTAACCGATTATTACCGAAATCAGTGCAACAAATGATTTCAATGACACAAATATAATTATGCTTAATTAAACTCATTTAATGACGTCACTCGGTCCAATGAAACTAATTAATTTGATTAGTGTGTAACCGAATCTGATGAAAACCTTGCACAGAGTTTACAGACTAACAGACTAAACATCAGACTAAAATGCGGAAGCTGTGTGCTGATTAGTATCTATATAACACGGTTCAGTTTCAACTTAGGTCCACATCCAGCTACATGCACACCCAATATTCGCGCAGGTTTTCAATGTTTTTTTTTTCTAAGATTATTAATGAACGGATACTGGCGGGAAATTAGTTTCTCTACGTTGAATTGGAATCAAAATCAAAGATGGTGATAACGGAAATTATAGAATGTTTCATTATGGGTGTTGCGTTCATAGTTATTGAGAACGCTCTAAACGAATATGGGGTCAAAAGCAAAATCAAAGATAACAGAAGCGGATATTATCGATATTTTCATCACGGGAGTTAAGGCCATGGGTACTCGAGGGAGCGCTAAACGAATATGGGGTCAAAATAAAAATCAACGATGGTGGAAACGATAATTATTGAATGTTTTATCTTGAGTATCATGACCACGATAATCGACGATGATGGGGTCAAAAGCAAAATTAGAGATAGGTAACTGAAAAGGAAATTATCGATTAAGGCATCATGGGTGTTGCGTACATGGTAATCCAGAACGCTCTAAGTGAATATGGGGTCAAAAGTAAAATCATGTTTAGCGGGAACGAAAAATATCGTTTTTATCATGACGGGTTTTGCGTCCATGGTTATCGAGGACGCTCTAAGCGAATATGGGGTCATAAGCAAAATCAAGGATGTCGGATGGAAAAATTAGTATCGGGTTTTTCATCACGGTCATGATACTTGAGGGTGCGCTAAACAATTGTCAAAGTAAAAATCAACGATGGCGGTACAGCGGACATAATGGACAACATAATGGACATGGAAATTATCGAATTTTTCATCATGAGTGACATGACTATAGTAACCGTGGATGGTCTAAGTCTAAGTAAATATGGGGTAAAAATGAAAGATGGCTATGAAAAGTAGGGATTTACACGTCACGGGTGTCACTTTCAGTTTCATGGGTGCCATCTTGAGTTTTCATCTAAGTTATCACCACTGAAAACGATCAAAATGAAAGAATATTCGGAAATATTCATCATACTTATTGATTTTTCGTTATTGACGACTTAGAAAACATGAGATACCAAAAACTCGATCAGTAAAGAATCTGCGTAGGGGTAAAGATTAGATTAGTCTGCTACTAAGAAATTCCTGATAAAAAATCCAATAAAATTTTGCGCAACTCGGGAATAAAACCCGGGAACTCATACTCACCACCCGACTATCGTACAGTCAGCATCAGAAGTAGCTGAACATTTCGGAATTTTAATTCTTTTATGTACAGGACTCTAGCTACTATTTTTAATGTTTCAGAAGATTATTCGTTAAAATAGTCCTTATAATCCAATAACATTTAGTAACGAGTAATATCTACTTAACAAGTTTTTATTAAATAAACAGCTTCGAAACTTTGAGTAATGTTAATATACTTCTGTTGCTGACTGTACTTCTAACCACTAGACAAAGGCCACTATGCAAAGAAACCAACTATGTTAAAAACTTATAGACGCAGTGTCCTGTGGCCCCGGATACAGAGAAGCTTGCTTTGACCGCAGCAGCCAACATAGGCGGTGCGGGTCTTCCACGAATTTCGGAGCGATGGCCGGCCTCGCACAGAGAGGCTGGGAGGGCATCGCTCCCGATCGATACAGCAGATCAGGGCACAGCATGTTACGTGAAATTTCAATTTAAACTGTCTATTATTGAACGCCAAATTAAAATTAATTTATTTTCTCTTCACAAAATTAAATATAACTTAACTTAAATAATATCGCGCCTGTAATCCCTGAAGGATTAGGCAGGGGCACCTAATGTTACTCCCACATTTCACCAGTAGGAAGAAGAGAAATCGAAAGTAAGCAACTTGAACACCAGTAGAGGTAGTTACGCGATCTGATATCTTCTCAGCGAGGGATTTACCAGTACTAGCGAAAAAGTGCCCAAAGTCCCCAAAAACCGCAATTTTTCTTTTGTTTTTTAAGTACTCGCGCTAGGAATTCGGGAAAGAGTGCTAGTCGCTTTCTCAGCGCTCTACACCGAAAACGGTTGATTTTACAGAAGAATGCCAAATGAATTATTGGTAGATAATTTTACTAGGAACAATATTCTAATGACCGCTATTGACCTCCGAGCAATAGGTCGAAAAACTGATTTTCGTGACCTTTTGACCTTGATAACTTCTTTAACCGACACGATATCAATCATGTCGATTTTTTCACATCTTCATTAAAATGCCGTAATAAATGAATACACAAAAATTCAGGCCACTAGGAATTTTTCCGCAGATTAGGGTTTAAAATGCCTAAAATGACTGGACTATAAGGAGCGCATCTACTTTCAACTTTTAACTCAAGCAGCACGTCACTAACAACACAAAACGAGTTCAAGTTCGCGATAAAAGTCAGCCTTTCACACAATAATAAGTCGACATCGTGCCGCCTACATTACGAAAATAAAACTGTTAACTTCTGCATACCTTACCTTACCTTCTATTTAAGTCGCGGTAAGCTCGTTCCATCGTCGACCTCATCTCTGCCCTTAGGGCAAGATTGAGGTCAAGAGTAAGCCCATATTAAATAAAAAAAAAAAAAAAATACCTACTACATTCATAACTAGGGTAAAGTGTAGTCACTTTACCCTAATTATGAATGCAAGGGCAAAGGACTCCCTTCCCTTTTTCAATTTATGTCTGTCGTGAACATTGAAAGTTATTTTAAGATGAAAAAATAATCTTTAAGCACAAGACGTAAGTACGTCATTTTTCTTAAAAAACCTAATTTTTAACCGCACCAGTCAAAAAATAACTATGAAAAATATCCCGTTTTCAGTGTAGGTATACGAGTACCTATTTCGGACGTTTTCACCATAGAATTCCCCGTGTGAGACAATACTCACAATGCACGAGCAAATTCAATCGAAGCCCCGTAACATGCCAGATGAAGTTATATACAACCATATACGTATCCCATAATTCGAAAACCGACCGCCGATCCGCCATTTTGCATACGAGTATTATCATATAAGGACGCTGAAACACGTTGACTGAAAATCACAACCATGTGGTGGGGGAAAATCTAACATGAAGCATCTGCCATAAAAGGGGATGCCAATTTTCTGTAAACTCTTTGTCCTTGTCCCTCTAGAATGGAGGTAAAAAGATCGACTAACATTGGGAACATCCTGCAGACATACAAACAGTCTACAACGAAGGATCTGTTATGGAAGTGGAGGGCATTTTGAAATTTGCAAAGTACAATTTGCTTCTTTGTCCTGTTACAATACGCGGTATAACACTCGGCTGATAAATCAAAGAAACGGCTTACATACAAAACAATACAGAGTTCTTGCTCTGTCATGGAATAAATTCATTTAATTAGGGGTAGCCGTCGTCAGATATGAATAAGTTTATTAGGCGATTTCTTATTTTCCCGTTTATTACTTATAAAATCAAAAATAGTTATAAATATAGATATAAATCAACCCTCACCGGGTTGATTTATAATTTCCCTTTTACAATTTATAAACAAATCCTATCGGCACCCTCCGCGCCTGGATAAGAAATTAAATGATGCCAATCGGCGCTCGTCGCATTGAAAGCCCTAAGTCGACCTTAAGTCCAAACAAGCAATTTCCCTAAGTTAAGTGTTGGCGCATAAAATATATTATCTGTTTATTGAATTCTGATGTGGCACTCGACGGCTTCAAATGCCAACCTCGCTGGAACACCTCGCCGCGTCGCGACGACCTCTAATTGAATTACAGTTAAGCGTTTGACATCGCACGTCTAAGACGTAAAGCAGTTATAGTACTTTGATCCAACATCGGTTTATTTGCGAACTTTGTTTCCATTCATATTGACTCCATTTATTAGATTGTATTGTTACGATAATCCTCGGACTACCCAAAAAGAGCCCAACTGCTGTTTCAAGAATTTATTTCTCCAAAATAATGCATTGATTTCATAATTTCATATATTATTCTAAGGTTATTCGTAAGAAGGTTCTCGTAAATAAATACCTAAACTAATTTAGAAGTAATTTGTTCTTTGGTATACCTTTACATAATTTAGTTTCTTCAACTTTTCTTATTTCTATGATAGCATTGATGTCAATGATGAAATCTTGCAATAAAAAGAAAATACATGAAACACAGCATGTGGAGCTGAACCTTAAATTATCATACAAGGGTAACAAATGAGTATGCACGGCACTGAGCGAGACACGTCCCTGGCTGTCCCGACCACAAAGGGTTATTCCATGCCCTGATTAGTTCATTCACGTATGTTCCAGTAGTTGCGGGTATGTTGGTAGCTGCTGGCCACCCAACCTCTCGGCCATAAGTTTGACGTTCCAGCGACCATCGTGACGAGCGCGCGAACCAATCAAAACAGGCGCGCGTAGCTTGTCACAAGTTACGTCTTATATCGCTTCATTCGATGGTGTGAACAAAGTGTAACCTATGAAGATAACCACACGATACATAGTCTCTGTCATCATCATCATCAGCCTATAATGTTCCCACTGCAGGGACTCAGGCCTCCTCTCTAGGAGAGGGATGGGCTATAATCCACCACGCGGCCCCAGTGCGGATTGGCAGATGTCACATGTCTTCGAATTTTATGGTTCTAAGACATGCCGGTTTCCTCACGATGTTTTCCTTCACCGTTTTGAGAGCAGCGGTGATGAAATAAATTACACAAAGTAATGCGCCTGCCTGGGTTCGAACCCACGACCTACTGTTCGTAAGTCGGGGCCGACACCACTGGGCCACCGCTGCTCTCCAGTCATAGTCTCTGTACATAGAGTATTTGTGCCATGAACGTATGGGTACTGAATTCAATTCGTCCTTTGAATAGTCGATGATTGTACCAGCCCCCGTAGCATGGCGATTCTATCTCTATTCTACCAAGAATAGACAAAGATTTTTCCATAATATTTGACATGAAACCTTGCTACAATCTGTCATTTTGTCGATTCTTCCGTCGACAAAACCCGTTTCTTCGGAGGTCATGCTAAGCCGGCTGGATAATTCTATGTCATCAGCTGGGTCCACTTGGGAATAATTCCAGCTATTTGTGAAATACTTGTTATTTGAATAGAGAGGAGCTCGTGGCTTAATAAGAAGTGCCACTCGGGTCGATCTTTAGGTAAAGCTGTGCTTGCCTAGGTCGGTCTGTGGATGGGTGACCGCCCGACATACCGAGTTTCCTCCGTGCCTCGGAAAGCACGTTAAGCTGTTGGTCCCGGCTGCCATATATATAGATCTTTGGCAGTCGTTATAGGTAGTCAGTGACCTGAAATTCTGACATCCAGTCTTACCAAAGGGTATCGTATTACCTAGTATTAACTGGGTTGTGGGAGTCGCTCCATGTAAAATACTGGTATTCTAGACTAGACTGGAAGCCGACCCCAATATAGTTGGAAAAAGGCTAGGCAGATGATGACTTGTTATTTGAATAATTGATCAAACAAACCTGTCAAAGTCTTATTAAACTCTAAATATTTAATCCTAAATCAGTGAATATATAAAAAAAATAACAAAAATACACTCATTAAATAACAGCAGCCTACAATGGATTAGTTATTATGGTTCAAGGGGATCCATCAGATATACGTCCACCAGTTAAGATACACGAAGAGTTCACACAACTGAGATAAAAATGAAATACAGTACATACAAAAAAAAATGCAAAATGTTAAAGCACAATTCTATACTCGCTGTATTGCCGCCATGTTTGAAGTCTCTAACTGTACAGGTAGCTAGTAGTTTCAGCCTCATTAGTTTTCCATTCGAGCGGAACGAATAGGCAAGACAATGGCTGTGACGCTTATAACAACAGTGCACACTACTAATATCTTGAATAATATAATATTACACAGCTTGAGACAGAGGCGCACTTGAGACTTGAGGCAGAGGTGTATCATCATTACCGTCCATCAGGCACACTCCGGGGAGCTTCTGAGAAAATTCAAATAGAAAAACTGAAACACCGAAAGCGCCAAACTAAAAGCCCGATTCTGGGCCGACATAATCTAGATTGTCATCGACACGCTAAGAAGACGAATAGAAAAGCTCAGTAAAACTTTGACTTTCCTCTCCCTCTCCACCCATATGCATCACTCTCATAATCACATTGTGTTTCATTTCATCCCTCCTCATTAAAATTATTGTATATTTTTTTTTTATTAAGATCTCGAAAAAAGGGTTTAAAACATAATACAATATAAGTTCCTTTAATCACATGAGGCCATTACAATACGCATAGATAAATTAACGCAGAAATAAAACGGTTGTCAAACCATGTCAGAGGCCCTTGCGGCGGTTTAGAAACTCTGACACTAGGGTGTGTGTGGTCGTTAGACCTTACTGCCCACACGATAAGAAGAAGAAGACCTTTTGGTAATCTACACTAACAATAAAAGAGGAATGATTTGTACATTTGTATCGAATAAACTCAAAAACTTCAGGACCGATTTCAAAATTATTTTCACAATAAAGCCGCCTTTTCACTATGGGATGTAATATTCCTTCAAATGACCTCTAAATATCGCTCGCATACATTTTGTACGTGACCGTTCACACTGTGCTATAATATATATTACATCCCAAACTATAAAATATTTTTTCGACCGACTGAGCTATATTTAGAGGTCATTTGAAGGTGTATATTTTACCTCACGTCCCCGGACAGCGCGCTCCCCCCTGCATCATTCTAAGTTTGAATGGCGATGTTCGAGTGCAAGGGAAAAATCACTACATAGTATAAAACAAAGTCGCTTTCTTTGTCCCTATGTCTCTTTGTATGCTTAAATCTTTAAAACTACGCAACGGATTTTGATGCGTTTTTTTTTAATAGATAGAGTGATTCATGAGGAAGGTTTTAATACCTTTTTTACACCCGTGCGAAGCCGGGGCGGGTCACGAGTAAATAATAAACTGAACACGTGTTTTGAATTTTTGGTTTTATGTTACCGTAGATAAAAGTATTTTACCTTTATTTAAATAAAGTTATTTGAAGTACCTACCTACGAAATCCTTAACCACGGATTAAATAATTGAACATTTTATAGAAAGTGTTCACATAATAAAATTCACATTTGATTTTAATGATACAGGTGAAATTTCTATGGTGGGGCAACGTTTAAAAAAAATCTATATATTTTTTATAAATAAAAAGAGAAGTCCTGACTGACTGACTCATCAACGCCCAGCCCAAACCCTTGGACCTAGAAAGCTGAAATTTTGCACAGAGGTTCCCTTTATAATGTAGACAAGGAATAAGGAAGGATTTTTCGAAATTCAACCCCTAAGGGAGTTAAATAGGAGATGAAAGTTTGTATGGAAAATCGACATTTTCACGCGGGCGAAGCCGCTGGCAAAAGCTAGTGTAAAATAAAATTGTAATCATGAAGTTCGAAAAATTTTGTTTTATTCAAACTGTAGTAATTAAAAAACTTTTCTTCATCGAGTTCATTAAAAAACCGAAACTTCAATCTTCTCTAAGCCTAATATGATTCGGTATCCAGAATCGACGTTTATTATATTTCCTTTTATTATTTCTTAATAATGATACATGTAAATCGAATACAGCATCATCGTCGTCTGAAGAACTATTGTAGGAATCGAGCAAAACAATCTCCATATTGTCCATTTTAAATAAAGAACGTGAATTTTCATTAAAGAACGTGTTGACACAGCGGTGACCAAAGCTGTACTGTTCCAAAATATACATCTTACAGTGTGAACAGCAATCGCGAGATGTAATATATAGCTCGGGATGTAATATATATTACATCCCATAGTCAAAAGGCGGCTTTAGAGTACTACATCATTCCCGAGTAACATTGGCTATATTCATTACAAGTTTAAACAATAAATGTGCACTCGGGTGAAGCCGGGATGGCTGAGCGGCCGCTAAACTTAAGTAATATGGCATGTGGGAGGTGAGCAGGACAGCCTTGATTCAGCCTTGACCAACATTCGAGGAGGCACTTGGCAGCTGAGCAGAAAACTACTTCTGGACACGATGCTTAATGTCAGAAGATTCCTCTCTCAAGAGCCGTGACCACAGGTAGCTCGGGCCCTGTTCCCAATAGGCATTGGGACTATTTTTTATATTATTTTATGCCGAAATATTTAATCCAAACATGTGCACTTAAATGAACAAAGGGTTAAAAAATTCTATTTCCACTAAAACTAAGAAACTAAAACCATAACGAACTACTAACAAAGGAAAACAAAGATATGAATATCACCTCATACCAGTAGCTTTATTAATGAAGACGCCTTCCTATTTGTGTCCAAAAATCATCTATACCATTAACATTCGCGTTTCCCACAAAATATTTATCCGGTAATTTTTACCCGACTGCGGCGAAGCCCAAAACGTGTATGTATGTATGTCCGTTTTACTAGGATAAAAAACTAAAACCAAAAAATGTTTCGATCTTTACTCCCAAATCACTTAATAAATACCAGAGTACCTACTAACTGTAGGCATGCCATTGCCGCCCTTATTGCTTCTAATGAAGCTTTAGCAAATCCCGCAGTAAATGGTTTGACTTTTCTCAAATATTCTGGGATAATCTGGTTCTAATGCAACCCTGATGTTCTCATTACAAGTTCGGCTTCGCGTTTGGGAGGACGTCCCCGCCACCGCTCCGCTCGAGCTGGTTCGGAATATTTGAGTGAGGACCGACTGTGCTGTGAGCAGGGCAGCAGTCCCGTCCCGACACGCGACACGCGGGACGGGACTAATGTAATCAATCCAATACTAAATGTATGTAACCGATAGCTTACCCACGCGTTGCGTCACGCGGCGCGGGCTAAATATAATTGCGGCTTTTGACTAGAAGCGGGTGCAGCTATTGCAGTTTACAACTATTGTAAGTTTATAAGTATTGTCTATTTTTATATAGATTTTTTTTTACAAAAAAATGGATTTTTAATTTTTGGGACTTAGAACGCCGTTCAGGATGTTTAACTAATACTTTTCTGATTGCTCATGAACGAATGAATCCTTCGAATGAATACCTATTGATTTTTTTTTAATCTTTCCTTGCAGGCAGTTTTCTCAAAATATATTTGTCGTGCGCGACAAATAATTTTTTTAGTTATAGGAATATTTCTTAATTATAGGAACGACTCCATTATATTATTTATTTATGAAAAGTAGCTTCCCAGCTTACAGTAAAATAACTTAAGTTATTACAAAACAATACGCCAATTACGAAGTACACAAAAAAAAAACAATAAGATAAGGTAGACGAGAGTGACTCTAAAAAATTGGCCATAAAATGTATTGACTTTCTAAAATAGTACCCAGTTTTAGCAATAAAATTACCAGAATACAACAACCACTCTTCCCTCTGTGTGGTTGTCTCCGTCCAATTCATCACAAACGCTTCTAGGTCGTCAGGCCAGCGTTTTCAAGGCCTCCCTCGGCGACGACGCCCGTCTTCTATGATGATTTTATGATATATTAACATAACATAACATCACGCCTGTAATCCCCGTAGGGTTAGGCAGAGGTGTACCTAATAGTACACCAACATTTTGTGCCAGTTGTGTTTTTAAGTCCCATGTAATAGGGGGCGAGCCTATTGCCATCAACCGGGAACAAATCCAGACTCCGTGGCTGTTACTGATAAATTCCTTATGGAAAAAGCCAATAACACTTTGCCCGACCCGGGAATCGAACCCAGGACCTCATGCTCAGCAGTCGCGCTTGCGACCACTAGACCAACGAGGCAGTATGATATATTATTTATATACATAGGTATAATATTTTTTTTTCTATTTTGTGATCTGTTAAAGAGGTAATTTTAGGTACTTTATCTTATTCAATCAGACTATAAAAAGCAGTCATTAAAAAATCTCGGATTCAAGTTTAGCTAACGATCAATAAGTTTTATGAAAAAAAAACCCACAAAAAAAACCTATCATATCTTTTATTTCAGACTAGAACCAACCATACTAATTGATACAATTTAATGATATTGGTTGGTTTCGAAAACTAACGTGTTTCGAAAACTAACAAAGTGAAGAAAATCCTTCAGCTGACCATAACTTGTGATATATTTGGATAGCTTAATAGAGATACACATTGACACGGACCTGACCACGTCAATACCTTACCCGGCCACATCCTGATTTTGTGCACACTGACCCTTAGCTATGTGCCGTCGCCCTGTTGACCGACCCGGCGAGGTCAACGACCCTCCCCCCTCCTCCCCGCCAGATATACAGCCTCCGTGCAACAGCGCCATCTGGTCTAGTTGAAACTTTCATGGTACAACTAGGAACTACAAGTGGTGTAGTTCTCGCCGCGTCCAACAGGTGGCGCTGTCCGGAGTGCATCGCACACATATTAAGTGGAAGCTTTCATGAAGTTATCGCTGAAAGTGCACAGATGACGTTGTTTACAAGAACGTTGAAGTGCGCATTAACGGCTCATAGATGTCATGGCGTGACTTAACTATAAGTTATTACGTTGTGCGCTCATCCGCTTTACTTTAACACGCGGTCTTCGAACAAGTAGCTTTATATGAATTGTTTTTTATTTCAGCTTTTAGTTTCGTAATTTGAAACATTTTGCGAACGTTTTATTTTTTGTCATTTAACGATTCTTTCACTTTTTATACGATTTGCCGTATCAAGTTTAATATACTTTATAATATAGCAACGAAATCATAGGCGCGCCTCAATTGCTTTTTATAAGCTCACCGTTTTTTTTACCCGACTGTGGCAAAAAGAGGGTTATGTTATTGTAACGTTTGTTTATAAACAATTTTGATTAGGTATACAAGATAGGGACAACAATAGAATTGTGACTTTGTGGCCAAATTAATAACTTAACTGATTATACAGATAGATAAATATTAAATAAAATAAAACTACAAAAGATCCTTGAAACTAATTGAAATTTTGATTAAGTTTAAGAAATACAAATACTTTTAGCTTCACATGATTCTTTCAAATCTTAGGACACAACGCAAAGCAAATTGCGTAGCAGTGTAGCCATTCACGTAGCCCGTCTCGTAGCAGCGTAGCCCGCCTCGTAGCAGCGTAGCCGCGTAGCAGTGTAGACGCGTAGCAGTGTCTGTGGCAGCTTGACAGTGTAGGCATGTAGCTTCGTAGCGAAGCGTATCATAATAAACTATATTTTCCCAATAGTACAGACATTAAGTTAGAAAAGAAGACCTGAAATAACCTAGTTTTCTGGAAGTTTAGGAAACGAGATAATTTTACAGATTTCGCTTCCGAATTACGCTCCGCTTCGTTCCGGTTTTTAGCCCAAAAGTGTTTTGTAATACAGTTTGCGGCATTTATACGACAAAACTATTAATTAATAGAAAATGTAATCTAATTTCATAACATAATATAGCATTACGCCTGTAATTTCCAAAGGGTAAGGCAGAAGTATGCCTAATAGTACACCCACATTCTTAATTCCAGCAAACTTTTCTTTTTCTCATTTTCTTAATTCCTTAAATATTATAAATTATTAACGAAAAACTGAAAGCCATATTTTCTTAATATTAAATACTAGCTTTTGCCAGCGGCTTCGCCCGCGTGAAATTTTCATTCCCTATTTAAATCCCATAAGGGTTGAATTTCGAAAAATCCTTCCTTATTCCTTGTCTACATTATAAAGGGAACCTCTGTGCAAAATTTCAGCTTTCTAGGTCCAAGGGTTAGGGCTGGGCGTTGATGAGTCAGTCAGTCAATCAGTCAGTCAGTCAGTCAGTCAGGACTTCTCTTTTTATTTAAATAGATTATTAAATAGATTATTAACGAAAATCTGGATGCCATATTTTCTTAATATTAAATAGGTATTTGTTAATAAAAATCGCAACTTTTTATGTACTAATATATTCGAGATATAATTTTCTAGACATCTGGATGAGTATAAGAGTAGAGGAAGACTAAAGAAACGATGGATGGACTGTGTGAAGAATGATATGTTATGAAAGCAGGTGTCTCATGAGATGACGAGAAACAGAGAGGTATGGAAGAGAAAGACTTGACTCACCTCAAATAAATTGGGATAGCAAGAGAATGGTGATGACAATATTTTTCTAGACTTTATTCCGAATACTCAATAGTTTATTTGCATTCCACAATGTGCACTTAGGTGGTAAATTAAAAATAATGAGATCATTATGGACGCTGTCGGGCACAGCAAAAAGCAAAGATACAGTAGGAGAGAAGAAGCTTTAAAAATACAAAAAAACTATATCCAAATTAATTCAATAATACCAATAGGAATTCTTTACGTAGCTATAGAATTTTAGCATTATTTATATTTTATCATAATATATTAAAATAGCATTTTTCTGTTAAAAATTGTTTTAGCTTTTTTATAAATATGTTTAATTTTTCTTCTTTTTTTATTATTTCACGTAGTCTGTTATATATTTTTATAGACATTACAATCGAATCAGTTATCGCTCATATTTTTAGGAGCTTTATTATAGGGGAACACGTTTTTGAACTTGTTGACTAGCCTACTTATTTAATCGCCAAATGAGTTGGAAAGACAATATGGTCAAGGAACTGCCTTTTTTTGAGGGGGCGGATAAGAGCGGTAGAGAGTGTCAGACTTCTACTGAGTAAAAACCACCCATGCTCCTTCTTAGTCCTTTGTGTTCGAGGCCGCGGTATCTTTTTCGAAAAACCCGCAGCCTTTCGAACAATTCACAGCCATTCAAACAACCCGCAGCAAGAAACATCCTTCGCGCGTCATTTTTCCAATATGGCGGTGTAAGTGACAAAGGTACGAAAAGGCTAAGCTGAAAATCAAAAGTCACTTCATCATTTTTATTCTATTGCCCTTATCCCAATTCATTTGGGGTCGGGCGACATGACTTCTTCTTCCATACATCTCTGTAACTCGTCAACTCATGAGACACCTCTTTTCTCGCTTCGTCTTCAAGGACCCACCAAGCAGACCCACCGGTGGGTCTCCGAATACTGATGTGTCTCCCAAGACCTACTAGTGGGTCCTCTGAGATTTTATTGTCTTTGAAGACCCACTTTTTCTTGCCATTTCTAATAGTATATATTTACTATTGTTAAAATATGTTTATTAATATCAAAACAATACCTACTAGTTTACCTCATAGTGATTAAAGTGTGTTCTAGGATTATAATGTACCATAGATTCTCTAAGTATGAACAATAAAGATATTGTCTATTCTCAACCAGCAACTCATGCGTTTCATTAGGTTATGGGCCCAGAGCAAATTTTATTAGAATATTTTACAGTAAATTCGTATTGTGTATCAGAAAATAAGTTATAATGTCGTCAGGCGGTTATTTAGTAAATGTGCCGAAGTTAAAGGGACGCGAAAACTATGATGACTGGGCGTTCGCTGCAAGAAATTTTCTCATCTTGGAAGGCGTGGACATCGACGCCATTCCCGCAGATTTGAAAGATTCAGAAGACAGAAAAGCGAAAGCAAAACTCATCATGACGATTGATCCCAAGTTATATGTGCACATCAAAAATGAAATTAAAGTCAAGGATTTGTGGCAGAAACTCCAGAAATTATTTGATGACAGCGGGTTCACAAGAAAAATCAATCTACTTCGAACACTAATATCCATTCGACTTGATAATTGTGAATCCATGACAAGTTATGTTGGTCAGATAGTGGAAACTGCACAAAGATTAAAAGGTACAGGGTTTGAAATAAACGAGGAATGGGTCGGATCATTGCTGTTGGCGGGGCTGCCAGAAAAGTTTGCCCCAATGATTATGGCAATAGAACATTCCGGCATTGCAATAAATTCTGATGTCATAAAAACAAAATTACTTGATATGAGTTCTGAGATCGGTGAACATGACTCGGAAATTGCATTATGGTCGAAGCAAAAAAGCAAGATTGGTCAAAATGTCAATGCAAAAGGCGCGAAACAAACGTCAAATCATACGTCAAATGCAAAAAAGGTTATAAAATGCTATAAGTGCAAGAAAACTGGACACTATAAAAACCAGTGTACCGAAACGAAAGAAAAGCCAGTAAACGCATTTAGTGCTGCATTTTTCAACAGTGAATTTAATAAGGAAGACTGGTATATCGACTCAGGGGCTAGTGCTCATATGACATCAAGTAAAGAAAACTTGTCAGAAGTTAGACAAGTACACAATATGAAGGAAATTATTGTTGCTAATAACATGACTGTGCCAGTTGTTTGTGCCGGAGATTCACAGATAACTACAATTGTGAATAATTCTCAAGTGAACATTCAAGTAAATAACATTTTATACATACCAAATCTAACCACAAACCTATTATCAGTAAGCCAGTTAATAGCAAGAGGAAATAAAGTTACTTTCAAATGTGATGTATGTTATATACATAATCAACAGAATCAGCTTATTGGAATTGCAAACCTACAGAATGGTGTGTATAAGTTAAATATAGTAAAGTCAGAGAAAGTGTTGGCCGCAGCAGTTCAAACTACAGATGCAAAACAGTGGCATAGAAGATTAGGACACATAAATAGCAATGATTTGCAGAAGATGAAAAATGGTGCTGTAGATGGAATATCGTTTGATATGAAAGCTGATATTCAGAAATCCAATTGTCAAATATGTTGTGAAGGGAAACAGAGTCGTTTACCGTTCCAATTACGAAAACATAGAAGTACAGAAGTGCTCTATTTAGTTCACTCAGATCTGTGTGGGCCTATGGAGGTTCGATCGATTGGACAAGCAAGATACTTTCTATTGTTTGTTGATGATGCTAGTAAGATGGCATTTGTATATTTTATAAAGGAGAAGAATCAGACTCTACAGTATTTCAAGGAATTTCAAAGAATGGTTTAAAATCAAAAAGGAACAAAGATGAAAACATTGAGAACTGACAACGGCGGGGAGTTTTGTTCAAATATAATGGAAAATTATCTGAAAGATAGTGGAATTATCCATCAGAAGACGAACCCATACACTCCAGAGCAGAATGGTGTCAGCGAGCGTTTCAACAGAACAATAGTTGAACGTGCAAGGTGTTTGATGTTCGAGGCCAAACTGGATAAAAGTTTTTGGGCAGAAGCAGTCAACACAGCGGTATACTTGAAAAATAGATCGCCAGCTTCAGGTTTGGACCAAAAGACACCGATTGAAGTATGGACAGGCCAAAAGCCTGATCTCAGTCATGTCAGAATATTTGGGAGCCCAGTAATGATGCATGTTCCAAAAAATAAAAGACTGAAATGGGACAAGAAAGCAGTTCAATTTATATTAGTGGGATACCCAGAGAATGTCAAGGGTTACAGATTGTATAACCCAGTCACTAAGAAAATATGTACCAGCAGAGATGTCATTGTAATGGAGCAAGAGACTACTCAGATAGCTATAAATGAAGAACAGACAGAGAAACAGCAAGAGGAAAGTTCTACAGAAGAAAAAGAAATAACATTGACAAATCAGGATGATCCTACTTATGTAAATGAATCAGATAACAGTACAGCTTCAACTTCTTATCAGACATTATCTGAGGAAGATCTGTCTGAAAATGAAGAGCCTCAATTGGTGGAAAAGCGTATCAGGAAACCTCCTGAAAGGTATGGTTTTACTAATCTTTGTGTTTCAGATGAACTAGAGTCTTGGGCTGAAGACATAAGTTATGATGACGCTACCAATGGTCCAGAGAAAGACAAGTGGCTGCAGGCTATGTCCGATGAACTTCAAGCGTTTGAAGACAACCAAGCCTGGGAGATTGTCAGCCAAGAGGAGGCAGACAGAGTAGTACAGAGCAAATGGGTATTCAAGAAGAAGCCAGAAAGCAATAACAGTATCAGGTATAGAGCTAGACTTGTTGCAAAAGGTTACACTCAGCAGCATGGAGTTGATTTCAATGAGACTTACTCGCCAGTTCTCAGGTACTCTACACTTAGACTTTTATTTGCATTAAGTGTAAAATTAAATTTTGAAATCACTCATCTAGATGTTGTTACAGCATTTTTAAATGGTTTTATAACAGAAAATGTGTACATGCAGGCACCTCCTAGTTTGAATTGTCCAAGTAATTGTGTTCTTAAACTTAAAAAGGCAGTTTATGGTTTGAAGCAGTCTGCTAGGGCATGGAATGCCAGAATAAATGATTGTTTGATAGATATGGATTATGTAAAGTCAGTTTCAGAGCCATGTTTGTATAGTAAAAAGTGTAAAAATGAGCAGACTATCATTGCAATATTTGTTGATGATTTTTTCATTTTTTCTAATAGTAAGAGTATGACTAATGATTTGAAGAAAAATCTTATGTCAAAATTTAAAATTAAAGACTTAGGTCAAATAAAAAGGTGTTTAGGCATGCGAGTGAAATATGATAATAATTGTATCTCCATTGATCAGGAACAATTTGTAAAACAAATTCTTAAAAAGTTTAATATGATTGATTGTAAAACTAAAGATACTCCAATGGAATGTAATTTGAAATTAGATAAGGCAGAATGTGTTGACAAACAGTTTCCCTATCAACAGCTTATAGGAAATCTCATGTACTTGTCAGTATTAACACGTCCAGATATATCATATAGTGTAAGCTATCTTAGCCAATTTAATAATTGTTTTAGTTCAGTTCATTGGCATCATGCAAAAAGAATTTTAAAATATTTGCAAAAAACTAAGTCTTATGGTTTGAAGTTTACCAAAGATACTTGTAATCTAGAAGGTTTCGTAGATGCAGATTGGGCTTCAAATACTATTGATAGGAAATCCTACACAGGGTTTTGTTTTAAATTGTCAGGCTGTGTAATATCCTATGAATGCAGGAAGCAACAAACAGTAGCATTATCAAGCACTGAAGCCGAGTACATGGCCATTGCTGAGGCATGTAAAGAGGCAATGTATTTAAAAAGTCTTTTAATTGATATTGTTGATTGTAACTATACTGTATTGATTTACAACGATAACCAGGGAGCTCAGAAGTTGACGGAAAACCCTTTATTTCACAAACGAACTAAGCACATAGATGTGCGCTATCATTTTATACGAGAAGCAGTTTCTAATAAGGTTGTAAAAATTGTTTATCTGTCGACATCTGAGATGCCTGCCGATGTATTAACGAAAAGTCTTAGGCTGAGTTGCACCAAAAAAGTAGTTAAAGTTAAATTTTCTGTCAAATAACACGTCAAACAAACATCGAAACTTCATTTTAGTATCGGTTAGGCCAACAATGACATGCGCCATTTGACAAATAGTTAAATTACGTCATAACTTTAACAGTAACTGCAACCGCTCACTTTCCGCTGGTTAGTGTTATAGTTTGTGTTAAATTGTCTGTCAATTTTATTGTCAAACGCGTTGAATATAACCTTTAGACATCATGTCCCTGCTCCAAGAAATACTCGCAGAAACCAGTTCTGATGACGAAAGCGATGAAAAAAAAGTGTGATTACCTAGAGCCGATCGTTTTTCCACATGGACAACGAATGTTTCTTGCCAAGATTTCGAGTCTCTAAAAACGTAGCATTGCATAAGGCGTAACAAGGATATTCATCGTAGGTAATTGTTCAACCAAAAAATAATACGTGCTATAGGTAGACAAAGCAATAAATATAATAGGTACTTACTTGGTTTGAATGTTTGCAAAAATTTTTTTGTATACCTATATAATTTTTATATTATTACCCCATAAAGTACTGTCAAATTTAACAAAAACTTTAACTTTAACGACTTTTTTGGTGCAACTCAGCCTTAGTGGTGTCAAACATAACTATTTTGTAAAATTATTAGGGGTTCAAAATGTTTAAAAAATGTCAAAGTCAAGTTATTGTTCTTAATTTAGTTATAAATTGATATTGGATTATTTTGATAAGTGGTGCTGTTAAAATATGTTTATTAATATCAAAACAATACCTACTAGTTTACCTCATAGTGATTAAAGTGTGTTCTAGGATTATAATGTACCATAGATTCTCTAAGTATGAACAATAAAGATATTGTCTATTCTCAACCAGCAACTCATGCGTTTCATTAACTATGACATGTACCTATATAATTTGAATCTCGTACTGCCTCGTTGGTCTAGTGGTCGAGCGCGACTGCCGAACCTGAGGTCCTGGGTTCAATTCCCGGGTCGGGCAAAAAGTGCTATTGGGTTTTTCATTAGAAATTTCCCCAGTAGTAGCCCGGAGTTTGGAAGTTGGCGGTAAAAATACCCCCAGCACGTTAAGCCGTTGAGATCAGGCGCAGGACGCGCCTGATCTCTCTCCGGTCGTGTCGGATTGCCGTCCCATCGGACTATGAGAGAAAAAGAACAGAGAGTGCACTTGTGCCTACGCACACACTTGTGCACTATAATATCTCCCGCGCCGATGGCTAATCTCCGCTGAGATTGACGCCGTGACCGAAAAACGATCAGGAGGACTATTTATTATTATTAATTAGAATCTCGGAAATGGCTTCAAGGATTTTTATGAAATTAGGTTGTAGGGGGTTTCAGAGACGATAAATCGATCTAGATAGGTTTTATGACCAAAAAGAAAACCGAGCATCCATCTACTCATTCTTTACACAGTCCATCCATTGTTTCTTTGTCCTTCCTCTACTCTTATAACCATCAAACGTACTGAAAACCTTTCACATGGCATTTTCTTCTTCTGCATCACATGAACGTATCATTTTCTTCTTCTGCATCACATGAACGTATCATAAAGAAAGAGGAAGAAGAAAGAGCATATCCAAGACAAAAAAAAATATATTTTAAAACTCCCGGAAAATTATCCAGTTAAAACTACCAAATTACTGTAGTTCCCGTACTTCATTCTTCTTAGACCAGTGGATTTTAACACCATGGCGGCACATTGTCAATACATCTATGTTAACAGAATGAACGTAACATTTGTATCACAATTATACGAATATTAAGAGTTTTTGTAATACTACTTAGGTAACATTGATTTTTTTGTATTCTTCTCCTTAAAAAAACTTTGCCTTTCACTAAGAATTTCTCTTGTGTTGTAAGTGCGTTTACAAACATTTAAACGCACATAAACAAACACCCGGACCCGGAACAACTATCTGTAGGCCATCAAATATTTACTACGTGGGGGGATCGAACCCGCGACACGCAGCAGCTCAACAGTCAACCGTTCAGCCACTGTGTGCCGGTTTTATTCAGTCAGACTTGAGAATCATCTTTCATAGGCTACTATTTAAACTGCTATACTAAAATTCCTAAAATATTCATGACCAGAGTGATACGAAATTAAAGACAATGCTATTGAAGCATACACAACTTGGGCGGTTACATCGCTGATAACAAATAATTATAATTGATTGATTTGTAAGAATCGAGGTGACCGTCGTATCAACAGAAGAAAACGCATTGTACCGCGGACCGCGAGGATTGGGTGGGTCGCTGTGCGATCAGAAGCATACCCTGGTGTTCTACGCGCGCCTCAATGAGTTGTCAGCATAGTAGACTGGACCCACTAAAGCCATCGCCTGATAGAAATTCCGAACCTGGTACTCAAAGAGTTTTAGAAGGTGGGTGGGTTTTAGTCAGAAAGAGTCTGACACTCCCTTCTGCGCCGCTAAAAGCGGAGTTATTTGATCATCTCCGTCTGTTCAGTCCGATCAGTTGGCTAAATATTTTCGAAGTAACGTTATATAGAACAAACAAACGTCGGAGAAACAAAAGATGATTTGATTTCGCAGAATAGTGTTTGGAAACCACACGTAAGGATCTACAGAGATGCATACATAGCAATTATGTATTATATTATTATTTTAGAAACGTTTGAAGATACTAGTACTCACTACTATGAACTACACAGCTATCATTCATTGGATATGTGGCGTCTATGATTATCTTTGGCCACTCGAGAGTTGGCAACACTTGTCGGCTCTATGGAGAACTGTCACGGACACGGACCGAGCGGTCGCATATTTTCTGTATCCGCAATCTTCACTTTTGTACAATATCTTATTTAGGAGCAATAAATAGTACTTAATCTGAACAGTGAACACGTCTGTTATTTATGTGGACAACTCATCTTCCATAGATACTTACGTCTTTTATTGTCTTGAATGTTCCCTGGTGGGTGGTGGTAAAAGAAAGTCATACTCACTCAAATAACCCACCATAGCAGGAATATCAACAATGTCTTCATTGTTGTGCTGAATGGCATGAGTCATAATCGTGAACAAACACTGTCAATCGGAACTGAATATCTCTTATGTGCTACAGTTTTATTTATATAGATTATCTTTTTGTGACTTTATTATGAACCCTTTAAAGGTAATAGTCAAGGTTTCGTAATAATATTCTCATTTAAAAAGTGGATTCCCAGCGAGTCAGTAAGCTGGGAGAACCAAAACCACGTATAGGTACCACCAACGCTTCGTATGAATTTAATTTTAGATGACTGAACTGAAATTACGAAATTGCAATCTGCAGCAGTGTGACTTTCACAACGAGTAAAGGTTCCTGGAAAAAAAATTGTAACGAGTCTGTCTGTGACCCGTGATTCGATAGGAAAACTAATCTCAACGAGTGTCCCTCACTGGAAACCCATAATTTAAAAACGCCCGTTCTTTTTCATAGATATTTTAAAAATGGACCCACGCACGGTACTTCACTGTTATTATGCCTTGCTACTGGTACTGTAAATTCATGTTTAACTTAGGATTTGACAATTGAAAAGTGCTTGTAATTGGCCTACTCGAAATAAATTCTTTGATTTTAAAGTATGCCTAATTGTGTAGTTTACTGTTGTGTATGTACTTAAAAAACACTACTGTTTGTTTTCCCAAATGAAATAAATCAATAAATAACTACACTAAGACAAAAGTCGAAATTGATGTTTTCACAGCACCTGCTCGAAAATTTCATGCCAACATAAAGTAAAGAAACTTAAAGAAAGTCATTAATGCTCTAGGTTTCAGCCGGGCAGTAATATTGTAACTGATTTTAAGTACAACCCACGTTAACATCATTTAACGTGGGTGGTACCTACTTAAAATCAGTCCGATATAAACCTTTTAAAAATAGCTTGAAAACTGTTTAAATTACCGTCGATGAACAAACTAATGATATTACGCACCATAATGATAATACTCGTATAATGTGAAGTAACAAGAAACAATAGTACAATTAATTAATTTTCAATACACTTCCTCGAAAACTAGCTCTTATTGCACTACGATTAGGTTCGACATGCATCATATTTCGCACGCGTGCGGTAATAAGAATACAGCGTGCTGTAATCTTATTACCGCACGCTGTAATCATATAGCAGCGGTAATTCGATTAAAACATAAGAAAATAAAAAAAAAACACCACTGACTATTATAGGCGTGTTTTTTTTTAATCTCGTCATTTTGATCTGCGTCTTTACAGCGTAAATATTTTTTGAATATTTAAATTGTGTTTTTAAAAAGAATACTACTAATAAACGTAAATATTTTAAACAATTATTTACTTTTATGAACAAGTAAACATTTTTTTGTGTTCTTAATTAAAAAATATTTGAATTTTATATTTTTCGTGTGAGGCTGTTTGGCGGCTTTATACCTTTGCTTGTTTTTCAACCTGGCGAAATCAAACCGCGGAAAAAAAGTAAATTAAATCATAGTCTCATCATTTAAATTTGTTGACAAAAACACATAACGTTTTAAGTTAATTTCTTTGAAAGTGTATTGAAAAACGTCGTTTGATACACGTGGGAATTTGTTATTGCATTTCTCGACCCCATGAACACCCTCGCCATACGGCTCGGGTGTTCAATCTGCCTCGTATGCAATAACAAACTTTCCGCACTTGTATCAAAATGTACTATAAATAAATAATATGAAAATAGTAACAACTGTAAAAACAATTGTTGCACTCGTAGTTTCGTTCTTCTTCCGTCCTTCTGACATTCAAAAGTGCCTGAGGGGATCGGACAAAAAAAAACCAATTAGTCCGTCAGATAGATTTCCAAAAATTATTGGGCACGTATTTTTTCTTTTTTCACGTAAACTTAAAATTAAGACGATACAGTGCTTCGAAAACTCGTGTGACGTCATATGATAGTACATTTTGACGACACAAGTGACGTTTCAAGCCCCACTCCAAGATCTTTGACGCGTTTTATCTTCGTCATTTTTTATTGATTTGTTAAAACAAAAAACACGTATTTAATATTTTTCGATAATCTAACTTACGGACTAAACAGAATCATATTATTTTGACCCAGTCCGATCCCCTATTGAAATAAAATATTTGAGTTTGAGTTATTTGCAAATGGTCAAGTAAACCATGATTAGTAATTGACTCAACCTAAACATTACTTTATCTGAGTGGTAATGGTGGCAAGGCATCGCAATATATTATACTAGCTTTTGCCAGCGGCTTCACCCGCGTGATAATATGACGATTTTCCATACAAACATTCATCCCTTTTTTTTTTTTGGTGGAAAATCATCGAATGACCCCCCCGCTCTTGGGCAGAGCGGAAGGGAGTGTCAGATTTCTACTAACTAAAAACCAACCCATGTTCCTTCTTCGCCCTTGTGCCGAGGCCACGTCATCTCTTTCGATAATCCGCAGCCCCGACGGGATTGTATAACTATCTTAATTTCAAAATAAATTCTAATATTATATTTTCTATATTTTATATAACGCTGTTCATATATGATACTTTTGCTTCTGCTTCAACTTAAGAAAGCAAATTGCGGGAAAAAAAGGAATTATGCAATCATTTATGACAAATATAGTTTTCGTTCTACTATGTTATTTCTTCGTAAGTGTATTGAAAATAGTCGCTTGAAATACGCATACGTGGGCGCGTTTGTTACATGAGACAATAATATGACGTGCTCCATAAAAGGGAATTTTGCTTCGAAGCCAATGACAAAGTTTACCTGAAAACATGCTATTTACGGACGACTTATTGTGCTCAAGAAGTCCATAAATAGCACATTATTGAAAATAGCTCCTTTTTAAATGATTTGAAAAGATAGATCACTGAATCTTCGCCTATTAGTTTTTATGTACTTTCTAGCCTTGGTTATATATCACGTTATCAACATAGTAGAGTAGGTAATACGTAATTAACTCGCCACCTGTTTTATGTGGGAATCGCACAACTTGAATTATCTTTATATTGAATTTGTGTGCAGTAAATTAAATCAGCTTTAATCCATTCACAAAGCATTCTATTAGCTTATGGCGTGGTAGCCTTTTTGCAACTACGTTGAGGTGGCAAATTGATTATAGCACAATGGCGTTACAGGCTATGCCATAATCCTTTTGTTACTCTGTAATCTCTGACTAGCAGCTGAATATTATAAACCAGTATTTAACACGGAGACTGATTGGATTTAGCCAGTATGTGCTTGGTAAAACAGATTGGTTGTCAGAACTAAACGCAACGAATATCAAAGATTTTTAGTAACGAACTCACTATCACTACTAAGGTCGAATGAAATACGCTTTTTAGTATCATATAAATATAGTAAAACAAACATTGAATTAGATCTTAGTACTTCTTATGAATATCATGACTGTAGTTATTGAAGATGTAAGACAATATGGGCCTTATTAATAAAAAAAAGTTAAGCCTGCTTAAACTTACGCTTAGTTTATCTCGCATGCCGTCTCACTTCAAAAATATTCAAAAGAAAGGGACGGCATGCGAGATAAACCAAGCGTAAGTTTAAGCAGGCTTAACTTTTTTTTATTAATAAGGGGGTATAAGTATAATATGACGGTGTTCACAGATTAATTTGTTATTTGGGTGATTATTTGAACATGTGCATATCACGCGGCCCTCCCCAAATAACTACTTAGTTAGGTATAAAGTTGTTTTTTTTAATTTCACGTAAAACATAGTTCGAGCACTATATACAGATGTACATAATATATTCCTATTGTTTTAAACAACTAAGTTATGTTCATAAACGTTTCTCAAATCTCATCACCATTCGTGTCCCAATTTCCAAATGTTAGCAGTTCATGCTCTAAAAGTTATAAAAATACCCTGAAGATCGTATTTTTAAGAAGTAATTTAGATAGTACACAACATGCTTTACTAACTAGCAAAAATATACACATTAAAGAACACTTTTAGGTAATTTGTAACGACTTTGAAAATTGTCCCAACACTTTATACTCACTACCATTTGTTCACACTGTCGCAGGGTTTCTTTTTTCTGCGTAGTGTATTGCTATCTGTAAGAGTAACTCGGCGGTCGCGCTTAGTTCTGCGTCTCGACTCGTGCGGGTCACACGTCAAAAAGTGTTTTGGCGTCAACTCTAGCCTACCTTAATCGCCCAGAAATCGTGTTTGGCAAACAAAAATCTCCTTACCGTTCGAGTTTCCCCTGGCTTGTCTAACATTTTTATTTATCATTTTTATGTATTGTAATAGTCGCCATAGGAGACTCTTTGGTTTGATTATGTTCCCAATTTTTTAAGTTCAACAAAGAACGTATAATGTGAAAAAGTGTACAAATACCTGATTACCATTTATATAATTACCATTTTTCCCGTTCGTATTTTGGCGAACGGTAATGAGCAATTTGAAATGGTAATTAGTACCAGTTTAAGCGGACCTCTTATTATTTTGAAACTCCTTACTCCGCTAGGCCAGCCCAAGATCGAATTGTTACTACCAACGCCTGATCGATTGTTGATCGTTCGGTGTGAACTGGCACTTCCGCAACAAAATAAACCTACATACCTACCTAGAAAAAAAAGAAAAAAAAGTACATAATTATAAAAACAGATAGAAAAAAAATAGAAATTTAAAAAAATATTATTATTTAAAATTTAAATTTTATAAATAAAATATAATTATATTATATAATTTTTTTTGAGTTTATATAAATTTAATTTAATTTATAAAAATAGAAATTTAAAAAAATATTATTTTTTAAATTTTATAAATTTCTTTCATCGAAACAGCAAATCTTTAGTATTTTTCTGTTTATCATTTGCCGATTAATGATTTTGCAGATCTTCTTAAGACCAAATTATTTTATGATTTAGTACAGACGCCAGCACATCGAGCTACCCGAAACTGTCAAATTTTCTCAATCAACTTTGAACCTAATGCTTTAGCGATAAAGTTGAAAATCTATTTTAAATTTGACAGATTGCTGTAGCTTGATGTGCTGGCGTATGTACATGAGCAGTTTCTGGTCATGAAAGTGAGACTTATAAATATTTTTTAAGTTTTTATATAAGATCTCATCGAGTTGAAGAAATATCTTAGATGGAACTTATAAGGTTTAAGCTCTATTTACACTGAGTTTGATTTTATTTGAATTACTAGACAGATAATGTTATTGATTTTTTGGAAAACCGGTTGATTTTTGAGTTATTTTTTTTATTCAATCACTTCGCTAAATAGCTAAGTTTGATGTCATATAATGTCACCTAAATCATTATTAAATATGTGATTGAAGTATATTGTTCATTTTATTTCTAATTACCAATCACGAAGCATAATTACCATTTTTTAAATGCTAATTACCGTACGTTTCATATCTCATCACCGTTCGACGAAAATTTTCAGCTGTAAATTCAGACCTATAGAGCAGTTCAAATACTGTGCGTTTGATTTATTTGGTTAAGCTACACTATAAACTTTAGGTTAAATCCATAAAAGTTCAAATTGGAAGCATTATTTGACGATTTATTTGATTTACGAAGCCTGAATATGCTTATCTTCAAATATTCACCCATTTAAGTGCGCCCAAGAATTTGACCACAGTAAAATAATGTTCAAAATTATAAAATCGTCATAGTTTAAACCTGTCTAAAGAAAACTCCTGTTTTGTAATAAGACTGTGTTTATGAAATTATTAGGGTAATTATTAGATTATTATTAGGGTTTTGTTAAAGCTCAATAAAATTAAAAGCATTAGGAAAAAATAGGTCATTTAATAAAGCTAGTCTGTAAGACTACCAAACATTTCTTAAAAAGCTTTCACACAATAAGCATGCGTGCTTTTTTGTGGTGTCAAAAAATTACGTTTAAATATTTTTGAAAGAAGCTCGTTGCAACAAGTAATATTATTTCTTTCAAGTTGGCTTAGACTAAATGGACTTGGTTTTTATATTTCGATTGAACCAAATAATGAACGTTGAAACTACTAGATCATTCTTTCATCTATACATATAATAAAATGGTAGGAAAGTCAAAACTGTACATTGAATATTTAAAAAAAAGAATACTTGGGATGTGATCTACAATCGATACCGAAGCCAAAAATATAGTTTTTAGAATTTCTGTCTGTTTGTCTGTTTGTCTGTTTGTCTGTTTGTCTGTATGTATGTCCGGGATAAACTCAAAAAGTACTGCATGGATTTACTTCAAATTTGGCACGAATATCACTAAGAAGTCGGGTCAACCTATAGGCTACATATTATCACGCTATCACCTACGGGGAACGAGCAGTGAACCTTTATTTCTTCAACGCATTCTGTAACAACGTGTAATCTAACGACGTATATTTAAATATTGTTATTATGTTAACCATGCTATAAGCTAGCTTCTTAATATAAAAATCACGCAATATAAGTAACTTAGGCCGATAAACACAATAATTTTTATAATTGTAGTATCAAGACAATTTAAAGCAGCACCATCTATGGGATTTCAAAAACATCAAGTCGACTTACATGTGCAAGTCCTTTTTGGTTATAAAAAATTTAAATTTGATTGATGTTGGCGAGATTAATAGTTGTTTATAAAATTCATAGATGGAGTTGTGCATTTTCTTCTTAAACATTGTATCGTTAATTCGTTTCAGAGATGAGCAAGACAATTTAAAAAAATATGTTTATTTAGGTTTTAAGCTGCTCTATCTATGTCTTATAAAAATTCATCGAGATTGTCTGTGATGAACGCGTGCTGAATACCTGTCTCAGTTCACTTCTAGACGTGGTCATTTCTATCGGCGGCAATCCACTGGTCGAATATGGGTTACCAGCTTCCCAATCAGCACCGCATCAAGACCGTGGAAATCGGCAGTATAACCCGGTTCATTAAAGAAAGGAATCTAAAATGGCAACACATGGCATGTCCTCTCGCTCGCTCACTATAGTGTGCGAGCGTGAGGACATGATAAAAACCGCCATTTTAGATTCCTTTCTTTAATGAACCGGGTTATACCTATAACACTGAGACAATTTACGATCCGGGCGAAATGACCACCACACGAAATTACCATGTCGCTTTGTTCTCTTCAGAGCATAATCAAATTTATGACACCGTCCTCGAAAGCGTTGGGCAAAACCAGGGTAAAATGTTTTTCTTGGATGCTCCTGGTGGAACAGGTATAGTACATTGTTCACCGAGAGGAGAAAGTGACCGATTACCGTCGAGGGTGTCATTTAAAGCCCGGAGCCGTAGGCGAGGGCTTTAAAACACCCGAGATCGGGAATCGCACTTTCTCTCCAGTGATACATAGGGCTTTAAGGCGCGGCCCCACCGCGGTGCACGGAGAGGCTACGTACGTGTAGTATGCTTCGCTTTGTAAGAAAATGTATGTGGTTGTGTCCACTGCAACCCACGGAGAGGCTACGCATGAATTGACGTCATTGATACATGCGTGGCTTGCTTGAATAGGTGGTTACATAGCTCAACGCTGTCGACGTGGGTCTACGTTTCCACTGAAGTACACGAATATGACCCACGACTATGCACAGCTCGCTTATCGATGTGCAATCGCTTATTGTGTTATATCGTAGCCTCTCCGTGCGCTGTGCCACGCTATACATAGTCGTTGGTCATATACGTGTATTCCAGTGGAAACGTTGACCCACGTTGCCAAACAAATTAATACACGCAGCTAAAATGCGCCGCGTGCCCGTGCACAGCATGCGCCGCGGTGGGCCCGCGCCTTTATACTACACCTACGAGGAAAATAAAAAACAAAATTTAAAATCTAATTCTAATTGAAAATGGCGCCAATGGCGTCTGCAATTTTCACATGTTCTTTTTTCAAATTGTAATCTGAGCGGGAGAGAAAAGTGTATGAAAATCCATTCTCTCCCGCTCAGATGCGTTTTCTCCCCGCATATTTGTTCGATATGCAATGACGTACTTTCTACCGTAAATTTGATAAAGTATCAAGGTACTTTCCAAGCAGGTGTAGTATAAAAACATTTGTTACCACTGACATACTTGCAGAGGTCAGGAGGCAAGACAAAATTACCATTGCTGTAGCGTCGTCGGGAATCGCTGCCACACTGCTTCCGCGTGGCAAGACAGCACATGCCATGTTTACAATTCCCATCGATTTAGAAAGCGCCGAAACGCCTGTTTGTGGTGTGTCACGTAACAGTGATAAGAGACACGTGCTCAAGGATTGCTCTCTGATCGTATGGGATGAGTGTACGATGGCCAACAGGAAGGCAGTTGAGGCCGAGGACAGAACTTTGCAGGACATCCACAAGAACGAACATTTGATGGGTGGTGTCACAGTTCTGTTCAGTGGCGATTTCCGACACACGCTGCCCGTGGTGACGCGGGGATCGAAGACTGACGAAGTGAATGCTTCGTTGAAATGGTCTTCGTTGTGGTCACGAGTTCGTACACTGCGCTTGACCATTAATATGAGAGCTCAGCACGGCGGCAATGCACGTGCTCAAGAATTCTCCGATGTCCTTCTAAGGCTTCGCGACGGCGAGGAGAGAGGTGGACAGGTGGCGCTTCCAGAGTCTCTCGGTACTTCGGTAGAGTTGTATCCAGCTTAGAGGAACTCATTCGCTGTGTGTACGGGGACATCAGTCGTATACCGCATCAGCAGAATTCTTGGGTGTGCGAGCGGGCCATTTTAACACCCAAAAATGATCAGAATGCGGCAGTTAACGAATTCATTATCTCGGAAATTGAGGGGAATGAAGTGATCTACACCTCTACATATTATTATAAGCACTGTCGTCGAGCAAGACGACGCCACACATTATCCCGTGAAATTTCTGAACTCCCTGTCAGCAAGTAGACTTCCAGCGCTTACCATCAAGCTGAAGGTCGGTGTCCCGATCATGCTTCTTCGGAACCTATCTCCTTCGAAGTTGTGTAACGGGACCCGCCTTAAAGTCATCTCACTCCACAGACACACCATTGAGGTGAAAATTCTCACGGGTTGTGGTGTCGGCGAGGCAGTATTTATACCACGTATTCCACTCATACCTCATAACTTCCCGATGTTTGCTTCGCGATGACCATCAATAAGTCGCAGGGGCAAACACTGAGGGCAGCGGGTGTCGACCTCAGGACGAGCTGCTTCTCACACGGGCAGCTGTACGTCGCTTGCTTCCGCGTCACCAGTCCTGACTCTCTTTACATTTTGGCTGCGGATAGCCAACCCACTATTGTTGTTTATGGAAAATTCCTGTAAGTATGTTATTTTTACCCTATTTTGTATTCCTTATTCATTGTTTTCTCCATCTGCTTCAGTCACAACTTATGACTTAATTCAGGAGAATCACCATAAAGTCATTTATTCAAAGCAGGCTGAAAATCAGCACTTTTTGAAGGTCAATTTTACAAAAAACCTTCTCACTCTGTTACTGCACTTTCTGTAGATATGAAATGTTAAGAAGAAACGGGTAAATGAGTGAACGTGTATTTTTTTTTAAAGTGTAATCGTAGGTATTTTTGGTGCTGTATAGCGTTCACGCAGACGACGTCGCGGGCAGCAGCTAGTTGTCTATAAAGTGTATCAAATATTATGAAAGAAATGTTCTTGTTGATCTTGTTTTGTTTCTATGTCCCTTTGGCCAAAACTAACCTTTCATCATTTCAGCCAAAAGACGTCCACTGCTGAACATAGGCCTCCCCCAGGTGTCGCCACATTGACCGGTCCCATGCGTCTCTCATCCAGGGGGTTCTTCGAATTTTTTGGATCTAAGACATGCCGGTTTCCTCACGATGTTTTCCTTCATCATTTTTGAGAGCAGCGGTGATGAAATAAATTACACAAAGTAATGCGCCTGCCTGGGTTCGTAAGTCGGGGCTGACACCACTGGGCCACCGCTGCTCTCCCTATGAATGTTATTGTACAAATCAAACTCTAGTAGAGTCGATAGCAAAAACGGCGACTGTGTCCTCATTAGGCAAACAGTAAGCGGCAAAGTAAAGCTTATTCACCGAAGCGCTGGCAAACTCAGCAAAGAATACGAGTTGCTGACGGTACTTGGGCAACAATTGGAGCAAAATTCGCGCGTAATTTCGCTGCGATTTGGTCGCTCAATGAATGAGTAGGCAAACTGCGTACAGTACGCTGTCTATGGATACTCCATTTCAGACATAGGGAACTGGAAGCAAACAGCTTTAATCACCTAATTAGGACACATCTCTACTTCTTTCGTTTAAATGACTTAAGGCTAGTTCATGTGTGTAATTTTTTTTAAATCACTTGTAAACATTAAGTATCCATTCAAGGAATTTTAAAGTCATTTCAACATCTAACTATAGTACTTATGAAAGCAAGAAACTTATTTAAACAAATGTGATTATCATGTATCAGTTCAGACCAAAGCACACAATCTTGACATGCAAACGTTATTCTAATAATACTTTTCTACTGATACTGCCAACTTTCCCCTATTATTAGATTCGAATGCGAGGAAGCAGTCACTGCATAGGCTTCCCTAAAATTTCCCTCTCCGGCTAAAAAACCCGGCGAAAATTGTTAAAATGTCGCTAAAACAAAATTTGTCGAAACGCAAATCAAACGATTAAAAAAGCTTTCAAATCTATGTGCGCATTGGACGATAGGTGTCTTAATAATTTAAATGAGGGCAAAAAATGCTGCGGCGACCGCTGCCGCCATCATGGATTTATAGCTTGTGTCATATACACTCTTTATATCCAACATTTTGCCGGCATTCCACGCGACGTACCGCATCGCGTTGAAGTAATGAAAGGCAAATGGTGCTCCGAGCAAAAGTTTAAGGACGAGTATTGTCAGAGTGCCCATGTTGAGGCTTTGTATGACAGACACGTATGTCTCGGCGCCGTTGGGAAGGAACAGCGCGCCCCAGGCCAACAGCAATGCGTACGTAGTTATGATGCCACCTGAAACAGAAAAAAAAAACGGGTCATCTAAATAATATTACCACCTCTTTTATGAGCTGGCTCGCGTTAAGCCTTTAGGTAAAACTTTCATCAATTTCCTTACTCATGTCAAGTACTCATGTCATGGGGAACTTGACATGAGTAAGGAAATTGTCGCACGAGATGGCAAAAAAATGTCGGTTTCAGTTCGAAAGTTGGGGATGCGGGATGTTTGTAAGAGATACCTACAGCGGCCTCGACATAAAGGGCTAGAAGAAAAAGGGGTAGTTTTTAGTCAGTAGAAGTCTGACACTCCCTTTCGCTCTGCCCAAGAGCGGGAGGGGTTATTTTATGATTTGACACCCGCTAAAAAAAAGGGTTACGTTTCTCGCTGTCTGGACTGACTTGGTGCGTACATGTTATGAGGAGGGACGAACCGCATTTGACTAAAACAGTGATGAATATAATTATTAATGCTGATGCTCTCTCTCTCTCTCTTCCCCTTCATCCAGGGGAAGAGAGAGAGAGAGAGAGAGAGAGAGAGGCCAAGGAAACGATGGATGGATAAGGTGAGGGATACGAGAAAAAAGAGTAAATAATAGCGTGATGATTGTCAAAGCAGAATGAAAAAAAACGTATTGCGCCGACCCCAAGTAGCATGGGACAGGGGCAGGTAGATTAACCATACCAAAAGACATAACTACCATAATAAATAGTCTTAAAAACACCAATTTATAGTACAGGCTATGATGATATTAACACCGGTTGGTTAAGATCCAGAATTATCATCGCAATAATCCGTGCCACTAGCATGTGTATTCTCGGCACAAGACACAAATTCAAACCATTAGCCAAGCTATTTGGCTTCGGCGATGGGTCAGCCTTACCCACACACAACTAATGTGAAGAAGACGTCGATTTTAAAGTAATTCGATAAATTTAAATAGTTTTGTGATACAATATTTTGTAAATGTTATTTCTATATTAATAAAGTGTGAATGCTTAACACCGGAGTAGTCAAATCAGTGGCTCCTACTATAGCGCCCATATTAAGTGACGTTATAAATAAAAGTATTCAGAACGGCATTTTTCCCGATAAATTAAAGATTTCAATAATAAAGCCATTACACAAAAAATATGATAAAACAAAAGTTACCAATTATAGGCCAGTTGCACTGATACCAATTTTTTCTAAAATTTTTGAGAAGGTATTATAATTATAACAACATAAACAGTTATTTAGAAAAAAAATTTTTTTTTGCAAGGAACAAATGGGCTTTAGAAAAAATAAAACAATTAATATGGCTATTTATAACTTTATAGAAAAAAATCATCATAACATGGATAACAGAAAACCAGTGATGGCGTTGTTTATGGATATGACCAGGGCATTTGACTACGTAGACCATAAAATGCTATTAAATAAGCTCGAAGCGTATGGACTCTGAGGTAATAACGTGCTTAATTTGATAAAATCTTACTTGCACAACAGATGTCAAATTACACAAATTAATAGGGTGAATATAAAGACTAAAAACTGAGTTGATTTACTCTTCTAGCTCTAGAATATTGACATGTGGTGTGCCGCAAGGTTCTGTGTTGGGGCCATTACTTTTTATATGCTATATTAATGACTTTCCCCAAGTAGTCGAACATCAAATGTCACTATTTGCCGACGACAGCACAGTTATATATAATTCTGGCACTACAAAAGAAATTGAGGAGCATATAAACAATAGCCTAATTCCTATTATAGACTGGTTAAACGCCAATAACCTGAAAATAAATTTAACTGAAACTAAACTAATGAATTTTAAAATTAGGCACAAAGAACAATCACAGCTTCAAATAAACTATAAAGGCAATGAAATACATGAAGCTAGTGTGACAAAATTTCTAGGACTACACATTGATAATGACATGACATGGATTACTCAAATTGAAAGTGTTTGCGGAAAGCTTTATAGTAGATTTGCATTAGCCTTATATATGTTGGGGAAAATTGCGAATAAAGCCGCCCTACTAGCAGCTTATCATGGTTATGTCGCCTCGGCTCTGCGGTATGGAGTCATATTTTGGGGTAATGCCCCTAAGATTCAAGAAGCACTTATTGCACAGAAAAAATGTATACGAGCCATTTGTAAAATTAAACAAGATGAATCATGCAAGCCACATTTTAATAAGCTAAAAATATTAACTTTACCATCACTTTATATTTATGAAGCCTGTATTTTTATAAAACACAACATACATTTATATAATTTTGTAGAAAGTAAACGGCGCTCGAAAAAGTTACAAGTGTTAGCAACCAAAACTAAATTTCAAAGCAAAAGCTTTTATGCAATGGCTCAAAAACTATATAATAAGTTACCAGGACAGGTTATCTCAAGCACAAACATAAACGAATTTAAAAGAAACCTGTTCTATCTGCTAAATAACAAGGTCTATTATTCTGTTGACGAATATTTAAATGACAAATTTTAATTCCTTAATTTTATTTAATCGAATCCTTTTTAAAAGTGTAATAATGCGATAATTGTTTTATGAATTTGTGACTTTATTATTTTTATTTTTATATTTTTTGTGACATTTTATGAATAATTTTATATAATTTTGACATGTTTTATATTATAATTATTGTGATTGTACCTACCTATTTACTTTGATTTTTTATTTATTTATTTTACTATTTATGTATTTTTTCTAATAATGTTTATAAAATCTTTGATATTTTGTATGCCTTTTGGTGGGACACAGCACGTAGTCCGGTCAATATAGACATTTGAAATAACAATAATTCCCACAGAGCCAAATTTTGGTGGCTGGGGGAGCTGGGGTACACCATTACAAACAACTCCTTAAAAATCCCCGTCGATCCTATGTGTGCTTCAAAAGTTATTCGGGGTCAAAGGTCAAAATTTGAGGATTTTTGAATTTTTCTCGAAAACGGTAAGTTTGATCAAAAAAACCCTCAACCCAAAGTTGTAGATCATAAAATTCTCTACAAAAATGTGCTTTATTATTTTTTTCTAAGAGTTACTATTCCTGAGATATCGCGATTCTAAGAGTCACCTTATCCTTTATATTATAAAAGCGAAAGGTAACTCACTACTCACAAAATTTCGAAAACCGCTGGACGTATAAGTATGATTTTTGGCAAGGAGGTAGTTTATAGTTAGTAGACGTCCGCTAAGAACGGATTTTGCGATAGGGCCGGATTAGGGTGGTCTAAGGGCCCACGCAAGTTTGTATGAATCCGAACTTGCAAAAGCTCATAGAACACCCTAATCTGGGCCTGTCAGAAAATTAATTCATAGCAGACGTCTACTGACTATAAACTACGTTTCTGCCAAAAATCAAGATTGTAGCACAAAAAATGAAGGACTTTCATACAAACTTGCGAGGGCCCTAAGATCACCCGAATACGGCCCTGTCGCAAAATCCGTTCTTAGCGGACATTTACTAACTATAAACTACCTCCTTTCCAAAATTCATCTTTATACGTCGAGCGGTTTTCGAGATCTCGTGAGGAGTGTTGCCTTTCGCTTTTATATAAAGAACTAGCGACCCGCCCCGGCTTCGCACGGGTGCAAATGGATGTTATTATACATATAAACCTTCCTCTTGAATCACTGTATCTATTAAAAAAAACCGCATCAAAATTCGTTGCGTAGTTTTAAAGATTTAGGCATACAAAGGGACATGGGGACAGAGAAAGCGACTTTATTTTATACTAGTAGTGATGATGAAGTGCATGATAGTGATAATGTGACTGTTAGAATCGCGATATCTCAGGAATGGTAACTCTTAGAAAAAAATAATGAAGCACATTTTTGTAGAGAACTTTATGATCTACAACTTTGGGTTGTGGGTTTTTTTTATCAAACTTACCGTTTTCGAGAAAAAATCTAAAATCCTCAAATTTTGACCTTTGACCCCGAATAACTTTTGAAGCACACATAGGATCGACGGGGATTTTTAAGGCTTTGTTTGTAATGGTATACCCCAGCTCTCCACCAAAATTTGGCTCTGTGGGAATTATTGTTATTTGACCACTACTTTTATGTCTAAATTGACCGGACTAACGGCTCTAATTTATTGTAACAACTTATGTTTATGTACCCTGTGTTCACGAAATAAATGAATTTGAATTTGATTATGAGTGCAGTCATGTTGACGCTGACAATGAGAAGTAGGCAATAACTGATCGAGAAGCTATTGTCAATCCATGGTATGGTTAGTACTTTCTGATGGAGGTAAAACTATTTTATGGCTTTTAAACGACTTTAATTTTATCGCCCGCGTGAAAATGTCGATTTTCCATACAAACTTTCATCCCCTACTTAACTCCCTTAAGGGTTGAATTTCGAAAAATTCTTCCATTTTCCTTGTCTACATTATAAAGGGAACCTCTGTGCAAAACTTCAGCTTTCTAGGTCCAAGGGTTTGGGCTGGGCGTTGATGAGTCAGTCAGTCAGGACTTCTCTTTTTATTTATATAGATGATATAATATTGTCTGGTCAGCAGGCAGCACAAAGCATCCTATGAAATAAATGTTTTATTAAACTATGTTAGGGACCTAACTAAGGACTGAATTTAAAAGCAGTGGACTGTAATTTGCAATGGTATAATCCAAAACAGGTACAATTATTAAAATGGTTACGTCTAGGAAGATCGGTAGCGAAGTGGGCCGGGGGCCCGCGTCCCGAACGTCGCGCGCCGCACCTTCTTCCGCCACCCGCCGTCGCCCGCCGCCATCCGACAGCAGCCGAAGACCGCCGAGTGGTCGAAGGTGCCCGAACAACTAAGCTTTATTGCCATTGGTAATATTTTTTAAGAAAACATTGAGGAAAGCAGACATTACTTAACAATTTATTCACATTTTCTCTCAAAAGCATTTCGAACCAAGTGTTTTTGTTCACGAATCTTCATGTTTCAACTTATTTTTATTTGACTGTGCACTTATTATACGTTGAGGAAAAGCGCTAAGTACGACTTGTCGCGATATTGACTAAGTGTGGGTGGTACGCCGCAGTAAGTCTGCAAGTCCGGTGGTAAAAGGTTGAAGATGGGAGCAGGTCAGAGCTCCTGCGTGCACTCTCCGAAAAAAGCTTAAAAACTTAACTACTACTTAAGGCGCGTCCCCCAGCAAAACGTAGCTCTAGCCGTTTTTTATGCAGTTTTCTGGAGCTTATAACTCTTAAAAAAAAAGATATATCAACCAACAAAAAATACATTAAATTTCTACATACTCTTACCTTCAAAATGGTACGTTTTGTTTTTTTCTTTTTTAAGTAAAATATTTAATTAATCCCCTCACAACGAAACCACAGAAATGAGAAATAATTATTGAAAACATGCTACTTCTCCAAAACTAACAATTGTTTTTATTTTGTTATTACACTAATGGATAAGCAATTTCATAATGAACATTATGGTACGATTTTTTTTTTCAAAAACCCAAAATTTGATTTTATAAAGATTTTTATGCAAAATTCTGAGCGTATTCGCAACCGTATCTATTGACATTCAGTATGCCGCCGGGCCTCGAAGGGGGAACCCGTGTCGCTCGTCACCGCGCCGCGTCTGCTCATGCGCTCGCTCGCTTACGTCACATTATCAACAGATCTAAGAAGTAATTTCAAGTAATAGATATGGCATTCAATGAAATATTTTTTTATGAAATATTTATTGGTGCGTCCAAATACTTTTGGTCATTATGAATTCAGTTATTATACTCACGTCGATAAATAGGTAGGTACTTTCAACTTTTACTGTGATACAAAATAATATTGGCACGATTACGAAAATGAGCTCAAAATTAAAATCCAAGATGGCGGCTAGGAAAATTTTAGGTTTTTCCGTCATGGGTGTCGTTTTCATGGTTTTTGGGGTCGCTGATTACGAAAATGAGGTCAAAATGAAAATCCAAGATGGCGCCGAGGAAAAATTTTGGTTTTTCCGTCATGGGTGTCGTTTTCATGGTTTTTATGGTCGCTGATTACGAAAATGAGGTCAAAATGAAAATCCAAGATGGCGCCGACGAAGATTTTTGGTTTTTCCGTCATGGGTGTCGTTTTCATGGTTTTTTGGGACGCTGATTACGAAAATGAGGTCAAAATGAAAATCCAAGATGGCGCCGACGAAAATTTTAGGTTTTCCGTCATGGGTGTCGTTTTCATGGTTTTTGGGGTCGCTGATTACGAAAATGAGGTCAAAATGAAAATCCAAGATGGCGCCGACGAAGATTTTTGGTTTTTCCGTCATGGGTGTCGTTTTCATGGTTTTTGGGGACGCTGATTACGAAAATGAGGTCAAAATGAAAATCCAAGATGGCGGCTAGGAAAATTTTAGGTTTTTCCGTCATGGGTGTCGTTTTCATGGTTTTTGGGGTCGCTGATTACGAAAAGAGGTCAAAATGAAAACCCTAGGTGGCGGTCAGGAAAATGTTTGGTTTTTCTTTCACGGGTGTCGTTTTCATGGTTTTTGAGGTCAAAATGAAAATCCAAGATGGCGGCCAGGTAAATTTTTGATTTTTCCGTTATGGCTGTCGTTTTATATATATATATATATATATAGTCGAAAAACCAAAATTTTCGTCGGCGCCATCTTGGATTTTGATTTTGAGCTTATTTTCGTAATCAGCGACCCCAAAAACTATGAAAACGACACGCATGACGGAAAAACCAAAAATTTTCTTCGGCGCCATCTTTGATTTTTATTTTGACCTCATTTTCGTAATCAGCGACCCCAAAAACCATGAAAACGACACCCATGACGGAAAACCTAAAATTTTCGTCGGCGCCATCTTGGATTTTCATTTTGATCTCATTTTCATAATCAGCGACCCCTAAAACCATGAAAACGACACCCATGACGGAAAAACCAAAGATCTTCGTCAGCGCCATATTGGATTTTCATTTTGACCTCATTTTCGTAATCAGCGACCCCGAAAACCATGAAAACGACACCCATGACGAAAAAACCAAAAATTTTCGTCGGCGCCATCTTGGATTTTAATTTTGAGCTCATTTTCGTAATCGTAATATTTGTATCACTGTAAAAGTTGAAAGTACCTACCTATTTAAGTAACTGAATTCATAATAACATTTCATAAAAAAATATTTCTTTGAATGCCATATCTATTACTTCTTAGATCTGTGAATTTTACTTGTATTCGTATGAAGTTCGCCAGGTGGCGCAAGTAATAGTTTACGAAGTATTGTAGAGGTGGGGTGCGGCAAAGAGGGAGCAAATGCTCAAGGTTATTTGCTCAGGGTACCACCTTAACTTAACGAGACTTTATTTTATGCTTGTTCTTTAATTCAGGAAAGTGGTTTTAGTCAGTAGAAGTCTGACACTCCCTAGTCATTTGATGATTTACGAAACCCCAAAAAAAAAAACAAAAAGGAGTAAGTAGTCAGAAGTGTGTGGTAGCAAGTGGCGTTCTGTGGTTTCTACCTACCCCATGGGAAAAGGGTGTAAGTTCATGTATGTATCTAAATTGTTAACGATATCTTCAAACATATTTCGTAGAGGGCCTGACGTGGTAATCGATTCTATACAAAACGGACTTCAAAAAAAAAAACACAAAAAGTGAAAAATAAACTTTAGAAGAAAAATCAGTTTCTGAGGTCAGTGGCAAAAAATGAAATCAAAGAAACAAAAATCACCGACTTCAGAAACTGATTTTTCTTCCAAAGTTTATTTTTCACTTTTTTGTGTTTTTTTTTTAAGTCGGTTTTATTTTTTGGTAAAAAGTTTTTATTTTTCACTTTTTAGTGGTTCACCCCAAGCAACATGCTCACGTGATAAATGACGATAAACTGACGTCATCTTTCAAACAATGACGTCCTTCGTCATATATGACGTAATGAAATGACGTGATTCGTAGCTTTATGTCGTCGTTTGCTTTTTAAGACGTCATCAAGTCACGTGATTTGGAGCTATATGTCGTCGTTTGCTTTTTAAGACGTCATCAAGTAACGTGATTCGGAGCCCACCCACTTGATATCTAGTAGCGCCACTGCTCGATAGATGGCGCTGTACGCTGACGTCACGTTTCTGAATCGCGGTTTTAAGATTCTCCGCGAGCGAATGACTACCCCTGCTTTACTTAGATGTGTTATCGCTTCTCGGCCTTTTGGCTAAGATCAAAGTGTAGTATCTGTTCTTATCAGCTTAATATCTGAAAGTTCCCTCACTGAGGGACCCGTATCATCATTCATCATTATCATCATCATCATCATCATTCTCCTGCCCTTATCCCAATTTATTTGGGGTCGGCGCAACATGTCTTCTTCCATACTTCCCTATTTCTCGGCATCTCATCAGTCACCTCCTTTCTATGGACCAGTATATTAATCTGAATTTTGTAAGCTGACAGCGACATGGTAGACATTATAATTGACGTCGAAATCACGTAAGCTGATCACGTCATTAATGACGCACTAATTTGTGACATCCTCACGTCAAAATTTACGTCTATAATGACGTGATGCGACGTCTTTCGATGCCTTAAAATTCACGTCATTATTCACGTGAGCATGTTGCTTGGGACATGTTCATGGGTCGTAATGTGGAAAATTTAGCTATTTTTTTGAAATTTGTTGATTTTTCAAAAACCGCTTGTCCGATTTCGATAAAAAAATATGGGACCATTTCGGAAGTATACCCTTTCAAACAAAAAAAGAATTTTTCAAATCGGTTAGCAAGCGACGGAGTTATGCCCGAACAAACATAAAAAAAAACAAACATCCGAATTGAGAACCTCCTTCTTTTTTTAGAAGTCGGTTAAAAACTCGGTTGAGTGCTACTAACTTATGCAGAGTATTTTCTTGCTTGTTTGAGAATTAAATTTTCTACTGAAGCGGAAACTACAGGAGAAAATTTAATAGAGCAAGAAAATTAAGCCAAGATGAAAAGCTCCTCTTCAATAAAATAAACAGTATTTGTGTAATATTTCATTGCATAAACAATAAAATACCTAAATAATGTTGAAAGAGGAAATCTGAAGAAGAAATTGAAAAGCTTGTAGTAAGAACTTGCCTTTAGTTCGTTAAACCTAAACACGTTTTCTCAAGAGACACGACCTTCTATAGAGATGCAACGATAAGCTACAAGCAATGAAAAGCTTTCTTTTACTCTTTACTTGAAAAACCTGTCCATAAAACTACTTTGCATATAAAACTTAGTGGAGTTGAGATCAATGTTGCACTGCTAGCTGATTTTAGTTGAATGCTAACTAGCGTTCAATTGCAGTGGCTCTTATGACTGTCTCGGAAAACTTTCCTGTAAATTTAAATCAAAATTTTGTATGAACTTATATTAGTTTTTATTTGTTTTTAATTCCATCATACATCTGGTCAATGTACCACTGGTTGCTGGCCTTGTCCAGATCGTCCCATATCTTCTCAAAATCTTCTACGAAGTAAAAATATAAAAAAAACAACGAAATTTTGAAAATTCTAGTGGACGTCTTTAAAATAACTTGAACATTTCCATTGAAATGAAGTATTGCCGAATGAAAACGATATCAAGCCGCCTCACCTCATACTACTAATTTGGCGGTCCATTTCAACGACTGAATTGTATGGGGAAAGGGTGTTCTCTCCTCCCTCCCTTTTTATTGGCCCTGTTGAACCTCCCCCTTGAAACACGAACTCAGAGTGCAATCCCGAATTAAAGTTATCTCAATTTCATTTGCCATGCACGCGTTTTTATACCCCTCTAAATATAGATTACTTCTAAAATTTAACTCCACCAACGACTACTGATAAACACTCTAAAAAGTATGAAACAAAAACATATTCTCTTATGATTCAATAATCGTTTAAAATAATTGATTTATAGAGAAAATGAGTAAGTGATGGTGTAACGATTGATAGGGAAGAATGGAAGAAGAAAACCGTGTTGCACCGAGCCTAGACAACATGGGTCAAGGGTAGGAAGATGTTGATGATAACTTTGTCTTACCAGTAGCTCTTTGTCTTATCAGTAGCTCTTTGTCTTACCATGCAGTAGCGCTTTGTCTTACCAGTAGCTCTTTGTCTTACCAGTAGCGCTTTGTCTTACCAGTAGCTCTTTGTCTTACCAGTAGCTCTTTGTCTTACCAGTAGCTCTTTGTCTAACCAGTAGCTCTTTGTCTTACCAATAGGTCTTTGTCTTACCAGTAGCTCTTTGTCTTATCAGTAGCTCTTTGTCTTACCATGCAGTAGCGCTTTGTCTTACCAGTAGCTCTTTGTCTTACCAGTAGCGCTTTGTCTTACCAGTAGCTCTTTGTCTTACCAGTAGCTCTTTGTCTTACCAGTAGCTCTTTGTCTAACCAGTAGCTCTTTGTCTTACCAATAGGTCTTTGTCTTACCAGTAGCTCTTTGTCTTACCAGTAGCTCTTTGTCTTACCAGTAGCTCTTTGTCTTACCAGTAGCTCTTTGTCTTACCAGTAGCTCTTTGAGCGATGGAAGTCATGGCGGGGAGAGTGGGCGCATAGTGCGTCACATGGGGAGACATGGGCCGGTTTAGTTTCATATTCTTGTGGTCGTGGTCCGGGTCATGATGGAACACATATGGCACATATTTGACACTGTTCCCTTTGGACCTATTGCACTGAGTGGTTCGCCAGACTGGGGAGACGCGAAGCAGACATCTGAAAAGAAAATCAACGTGGGGTTAACCGGCTACGTCATAACAATCTGTACTACCCATTACTAGGCCGAACAGACAGATACGCTAGTAGCGGTAATGCCTGCCGAGAATGAAGGATTGTTTCGAAAAAGATACCGCGGCGGAACACAAAAGGCTAAGAAGGCACAAGGGTGGGTTTTACTACTGTACAAGTCTGACTCTCCCTTCCGCTTCACCCAGAGTGGGAGGGCAATATAATGATTTCTCAGCAGTTTTTACTATCGACTTACGAGCAGTAAGTCGTGGGTTCGAATCCAGGCAGGCGCATTACTTCGTATTATTTATTCATCACCACTGTTCTCATAACGGTGAAGCATAACATCGTTAAGTAACCGGCATGTGCTAGAACCAACAATAGGGATATTTCCTAACTAAAAAAATATGATTCAGTTTAGTCCGTTTGTTACATTATCGAAAAATATTGGATACGTGTTTTTTGTTTTACCAAATTAGTAAAAATGTACGAAAATAAAACGTGTCAAAGATCATGATCAATCAATCAAAACTCATTTATTCAAACTAGGCTGATAATCAGCACTTTTCGAAGGTCTTTATTTACTTTACTTTACTATTTACATTTTTATAAGACAGTCCCCAAAACGCCCCACCCATCGACACTTGCTAGTGTTTAGCTCGAAAGAAGAAGTGGCGGAATAAACTTCCCAGCACACATCTGTCTGTTAGGTTGGGTAGAAGAACCAGACTCGATACAATAGCAAGGTGTCAGTTAAATTTAAGATTTACTATAGACTCAATCAGTAATAAACAAAAGTATATAACATAATAAAAAACATAACACTCTTTTTTTTGGGGCAGTCGTGTAACAATGTAAAATAAAAACGCATTAAATGGCAAGTCTAGAAAAGAACTGATTGCAGTTTATTATAAAATGTTATCCCGAGCCCTACGAATGAATTATGAACTTTGTGAAGCCGGTGAAAAGGACCGCGTAGTATATGCTTATTTCTAGTGAACTATGTTATGGATATCACTGTTTTTAGTATACAGGTGGATATTTTGTCTAATATATATAGAAAATGTTGGCAAAGATGTACCGAGAAGCAACCGTGAGAATACCAATCTCCTTAAAAAAATCTCTAAGGGAAACTCGGGCACCCAGCTGATAAATTGACGAACCGCTCGCTTCTGCAGAACAAATATATTTTGAATATCAGCAGTTTTGAGCCACAGCAGAATACCGTAGGACATAACGCTGTGAAAATAACTAAAGTAGACTAACCGTGCTGTATCAACGTCAGTGTATTGTCTTATTTTTCTGACCGGCGTATGCGGCCGAACTTAGCCTTCCCGCTAGGCTTGATATGTGTAAACCCCATTGTAATTTTGAATCAACTGTTATGCCCAGAAATACAGCAGAGTCGGTAGTTTCCAGCTCCTGATTGGCGAGGATAATATTGGGACCTAGGTTTCTAACATTGGGTAAAGCGAATTTAATTATTAATTATTATTAATCATGAGTGGGCCCGGCTTTGACGTCAATTTCTAGTAAAATATGTAACAAACTGTGACGTCACATGACTTTAGTAGCACTGTATCGTCTTTTTTTTGTTAATGTGAAACAATTTAAACATTACAGGTGATGATGATGATGAAGTTGTAAAACGTGAGTGTTGTCCAGCATATATATTAACGGGGGGGTGGCGACAGGCCAGCATTTGAACGGTCAAAATGGTCAGAACTAGCAATTAATACCATTAGTCCAGATCTATAAGAGTGATCAAGGAGTTTCTTTCCCGTTCTTCACGTTATTCAATGTCGCAATCTACTCTTTCGAAGTCACGTTTACGACATATTTATTGAGTAACATAAAATTAACAGATTTTTCTCGCCCTCATGCCTCATCGAGATATCATGCAACGAATAACAAACGAACCATAAGCCGAGTGTGACGCCCACACCTAAATAAGTATCTTTATTAATATTTCTATGAATTCAATGATCAAAGTAACTTTTCCACCTACTCCGACAATCAAACAGTTTATATCCCGTTTCACTTCCGTACACGTTCCATAACAGAGCCTGCGCTACATTGCTCTGTATTCGCCGAACATCACCATCACAAACAAAATATTATCACTCAATAAAATTGAAAACTGTCCGTCGAGGAAATGGTTTTATTGTTAATTGCTTGTTCCGTTAAAATTACGCAATGGTCCAGTTCATTGCGTAATTTTTGTTCAAAGAGCAATGTACGCTTTGTGTGACTTTTGATACTACAGTGTTTTAAATTTCATTTAAATGCTTGAGTTATTGTTAATGATGGAGTGAGACTGCAATGAAATGATCTATATACATATAATAAAACAGTAAAAAAACTGTGTCTGTACATTGAATATATTAAAAAAAAAATTGAGGGTGGTTTAGAAACAGTAATAGAGCACGAATCGAAAAAAAAAGTCTGTCTGTGTATCTGTTTGTCTGTTTGTTTGTACACGCTAATCTTCGGAACTACTCGACCGATTTGAATGGTTTTTTTTTTGTAAAGATTTTAAGTCTGGCCAACATATAGGCTATAATTTATCTTGGAAACTTGAATACCTGATGCAGAACTGCAACAGACCAGCTTAACTATAAGAGATACAAAAATGGTACCATAGCAAAAATTGTTCCACGTGATGAGCATTTTCTGCAAAGAGAATAAATTCGAAGATCTGGAACACCTGATGTGGAACTCCAAGAGCCCAGCTACACTATAACATATAGGAATGACGTCTTAGCAAGAGTTGTTCAGTCTGATAAGCACTCTCTGTTGTCTATCTATATAATCTATCTAGCTATAATTTCACTGTCACTCAATCAACGAGACAGTCACTCATCAAAATTTCCACGTGAACGAAGTCGCGGGCATCAGCTAGTATTTAAAATGAAGTGGAATATTTTGAACATTATGAAGCCAGTGAATATATTTCATAACAATAAATAATAAAGGTTCTTGCAAAATAAAAGGCACTGCCAGTTACACCACAGTTATTCTAAACGGTGAAGACCGACACATTCAAAATTTTCTGAAGTTTTACCGCTGTATGTACTTGTTTTTACTTTACTAGGCAAGGTTCTTTAAAAGGCTTCATGTAAAAGAGTTTGCTAGAAAATAAATACAAAAGCTGATTGCTGGTTTGGTTTTTAAGTTTTATTTATATTTCAATGACGTCAACTCAAGATCGTGAAATATGCGTACACTGAAGCAAACTTAATAATTCACGTTAGAATTTTAGGATAATACCCATTGGGCTTTTAAGTTTTTTGTTGCAATCATGGTGAATGTCAACATCAGGCGAAGAGTTACTTAACAAGAGAATAGATTTTTTTCTAATAGAGGAAAATTATATCTCTACAGAGTGTGTAGTTTTGAAAAAAGCCTAAATGTTAGTATCATGACTTGTGAAGTAGAACTAAGTACAGCGACAATCCCGTCGGGGCTGCCATTCCCGTCGGGGCTGCGGTAACCGGTGTGGCTGCAGGTTGTTCGAAAGAGTTACTGCGGCCTCGACACAAAGGGCTAAGAAGGAACATCGGTGGTTTTTAGTCAGTAGAAGTCTGACACTCCCTATCGCTCTGCCCAGAACGGGACGAGTCATATAGCGACATTCCATTTGACGACACGGTTGGCGCTGCGACTTTAGCAGTTGACAGCAGTGCAGCAGCTACGTGTCGTGGGTTCGATCCCCGCACGAAACAAAAATATATGTGTGGCCTACAGGTAGTTGTTTCAGGTCTGGGTATTTGTGTATATGAGTTAAATTCCCAGTGTGGGGAAACGATTTCGATGATTTCCCAACCACCAAAAAAAAAATTACAGCGTAAATGTTTATGACCAATTGAGACCCCGAAATCTCGGAACAACGAATGCACGCCGCAACGTGCAACCGCCGCCCCGCGACCCGGAGCCCCGCACACCCTCCGCCACGGCACGCGTTAATTCTATTGCCCCCATGACAACGGTGAAGTAAGTTCTGAAACCATGCATGGCTTTAGAAATATCCTCATACATGGTTTCTACTTCATCGTCGGGGTATGCCGAGGTCGGGGCGTAGACCTGTATGACCTTCAGCGAATATCTCGCAGATATTCTGAGTATAAGGTACGCCACCCTGTTCGACACACTCTCGATCTTCACCACGTTGTTCACGAGAGACTTGTGGACGATAAACCCAACACCACCCTGTGACTGCCGGTCTCCCTCTCGGAAGTAGAGCAGGTTGCCGTATTTCAGGATTATCGTGTCCTCCCCCTCTTTTCGGACTTCAGATAATCCGACAATACTCCATCGCAGCCTGCTTAATTCTACCTCGAGTTCCGCCAGCTTCTCGTCGGCCCGAAGTGGGCGCGTGTTATATGTTACCAGGTCCAGTCGTCGGTATGTTTGGTAGCCGGATCCCGTCCGGGGATTCTTAGCACCCCTTGCCACGCCGTTGCCTCAACCGCTACCGTAGCCGAGGGTAGACGGGCTGCCGGGTACTAGGGGCCTGTTTTGTTTAACGCTCATCATTTGGGGGGGGGGGGGGGGGGGGGGGGGGGTTTGCCATAATCGCCACGCTTGGCAGGCGGGTTGGCGATCGCAGTATGGTTGTTACAAAGACACAGAGAACGCTGCTGCCCATTCTCTGGTAAGTCCCTTAGTCGCCTCTTACGACACCCACGGGAAGATATGGGATGGTGCTATTCTTTACGTCCGACACCACATGGAATTTTATTTTAATGAGTTTAAGTCAAATTAGTGAAAAATAAAAAAGGTTACGGTAATTAGGCAAATAACGCCAAATTGGAGAATGACCGTTGTATGGTATGGTACTCCTAATAAAACTATTAATTTTCTAGCTAGAAGACTTGTTTACTTAGATACGGAAAATAATCTGAAGAAAAATCAAACGAGCGACACATTCGATAACGAAATGTTTTTAAATTTACTTGAGTGATCAAACCAATCCGACCTGAATCAATTTTCTGCCAGTCCTCAGACGGAAGCTTTCTACTTATAGAAGCGTGGCTTGGCAGAAAACGCGGTGAAAACGGAAAAGAATAATTTATTCCTTGTAAATTTTGTACCTCCATTTTATTGGAAGGATGGGTAATTCACAAAGGACATCAGCACGCGTAGCTTGGCGATTGTATATCTTCCAAGAATCGATAAAGCTGTTTCTATTCGACAAGTCTTCTACACGAGCATGGCGGAACCTATCGGCTCGAATTTCTTCGAAGACAGAATTCTTTCCTTAGCAACGGAGAAGTAGCTAAGTGATGTCGATATTCTATGAATCCTACGATAACAATGCGTTGTTTAGTTTATCAAAAAAAATGTGCTAAATGCACAAGTTTTTAAATCTCCTGTGCTCTATTATTCTGACTGTTTGCTTGTAACGTGTATTTTTCGAATGTACATTTTATCTCCCGGGTCCCAACACATGATATGGTGGGAACAGTGAGATTTCAATCGGTTAGAGTCCCATACCTTACGGCTCGCCTCAGGCGGAGGGTATCCAAGAGGATATTCCGATATAAAATATAAATAGGTAGGTTTGATTACAGATGTTGAAACAATAAGGTACACGTGCCAAGTTTTTGCTTATTGTTTGATGAAATTAATTCAGACGTCTTACTTATTTAGTAAAAAACTGTTTGAGCATGATTTGAGCTGAGCCTACTATAAAGGTTGATTGATCATTGGGTACATTCCATACAATGGGTGATACTAGACCTTATTTGCACCGGTATCTTGGGGTCCAAACTATAACTTGTTATCTTTTGGAGAAATCGAACTTTGTAAGTTTTTTTGGGAAGCGCAAGGCCAGTAGTCATTGTGGCGCCTGACTATTCTCCACACATGAACGTGTCTTAAAGCTAGTACGTAGGGGTATTTTATATCCCAGTAGGCACTAACTGGGTTGTAGAGGTCAGCTGTACCGAGTTAGACGGCATGCCGACCCCATCGTAGTGGTGAACAACCTAGGCAGGTGATGATGATGAGGATGAGTATCATGAGCATGATTTAGATTTCTCACGAACATCTAAAAGTTGCGAACATCTAAAAGGTGCGAGACAGTTTTGCAAGTACATTTAAAAAAATAATATAAAAAGAATTTTACAACACGTGTCTGAAAAAAACACTAGATTTTTAAAACAAATCGCCGCTTCTGCTGACGCCTGACAGGTTCTATTTTGAAATCTAACAAAATTAAAAACTGCATTTCGTGGTATGGTGTTAAAAACAACTTTGTTTCAAACATAACTCCAGATTGGAATTACATGGAAAAAACTTCGTTGATTGCAAAATAAAAATAGTAAAGGTCCTTCGCAATGTCCGGATCGAGTGAACACGAGTCATAAACTATTTAACTAATGGGTGCTAGGTTGTGCCGACTGATTGTTTATTTGACAAAGACACATTAACCCAAGGAGTGACTACACATTGAAATACAAGAAGCACAACACTGCCGTCTTTATCATAATTATGACCGCATTATTTAGTGATAAGACCACCTATTGGGTCAATTTAAAATCTTCACTATTCTAAAACAAATTCGCTCTCGCTGTATGTACGCATAGATCTTTTAAACTACGCAACGGATTTTAATGCTGTAATGGAAATATTCAGCTATGGATAGAGTGATTCAAGAGGAAGGTTTATATGTAGTATACATACATGTACACACATCAACACGGTCTAGGGATATTTTTAAAAAAGCGAATTACAATCAATGTGTTAATTATTTATATGACATGTATATATTTAAAATATGCGTTATTTAATATTCTACCATTTTTTAATAATGGTTAAGGTACTGATTAAAATTTCAGGATTTTATGGAAAAAAAAATGAAGCATAGACGGAAACCGTATATGAATTAACTTTTAATTTGTGAGTAAAAACTGAAAAAAATAGAATAATCATTTAATTTGTGTTTATAAACTTTAAGTTAGTAGTCTGAGAAAGCGCCCATGATGTTCATAACACATCGGCAACGATTCGGCATGCTCAGAACAAGGTTGTCAATGTCTTGCTGCGGAATATTGTCCCATGTCCTTCTGAGGTGCGCAAAAAGTTGATCTTCTGTAGGCAAATTTTCAGGAACTTCCTTCAGAGCTCTTCTTTGCAGCATATCCCACGCATGCTCAATGGGATTTAGATCTGGCGATTGAGCAGGCCAGTCTAAGGCCCTAACATTATGTGTATGTAACCAAGCTGCTACCGTTCTCGCCGTGTGTGCCCGGGCATTGTCGTGCATGAACAGGAAATCTTGCCCCATTTGTGTTCTGTGGGGCAAGATTACGGGCCCCAGCACCTGTTGGACATATCGTTCTGCCGTCATATTGCCCCGCACCCAAACGTGATCCGTCCGTCCTCCAAGACGAATTCCTGCCCAAACCATAATTGTTCCTCCTTGGTATGGGTGAACTTCCTGAGGGTTCTGGAGACGGCTCCATCGTCCAGGAACTCGCCAAACACGCGTCCTTCGTGAATCTGGATGGAAGCCGAACCTGGATTCATCCGTGAACAGCACATTGGACCATTGCTCACGGCCCCAGTCCACGTGGTTCCGAACCCATTCTAATCGTCGTCCACGATTGCCTCTCCGTAAAGGTGGGACCCGGAGTGGTCTACGAGAGCGTAGATTGCTTTCATGCAGTCGCCTTCTTACAGTTTGGTCACTCACAAGCACTTGGTGTTCCACTCGCAGCCTTTGGACCAATTGAGTCGCCGTTGCATTTGGTTGAGCTCGCGCAGTAATTTGCAAAAATCGGTCTTGTCTGGGGGTAATGATGCGACTTGGCCCCCGGTGCCTCTCCGCTACTTCACCTGTGGCACGATAGCGTGTCCACAATCTTGAAATTACATTTTGATGGGTCCCTATGGCCTCAGCAACATTACGCTGAACAGATCCAGCTTCCAGCATTCCCACAGCTCGTAACATCTCCGGCCTCGTCAAATGCCGGCGTTGCATGGCTACAATACCTCAATTTTAACTTTATCTTTCGTTTAAAAATGAAAAAAAACTGTAACTAAACGTAATTCGTATTGTTTTCTAAATTTCGCACAAATGAAAATTCCCTCTCCTATACATCAAGACATTTTTATGCCACCGAAACAAAAGAATTTTCAAAAATTTGAATTTGGAATTAGTCTGAGATAAATTACAAACAAATCGGTGTATTAAAGATTCCAATGCGGCCAGTACTTTTCGAGTTATTTAATTGAGTATGAAATATCCCTAGACCGTGTTGAGGTGTGTACGAAGCCGGGGCGGGGCGCTAGTACATAATAAGTCTGTAACAGCCAAGTTTTGCTACATTCGACTTACCTCCAGCGCCACGCCACTTTAAGTATACATATAAGTTGGAACAGTGTTGGCAACATGTAATATTGATACATACATTATTTATTTATTTATTAACAAAAAATTGAATCCGAAACATATAATTAATCAGTTTTTTATTTACTTATTAATCTTAATTAATATAACGATGTACTCGTACAAATTAAATATTTTAGTATGGTAACAAAGTTTTAGTAAAGTTGATAAAACTGCCAATAGCAGGTACTCAGAGAATATTTCTTAGCGTGAAAAGTCAATTTCCATGATGGGTATGTAAATATATTAAAAACTTCTTGTAAAATTATCAAAATAAACATTGAACCAAATCAACATCACTATCTGTAGAACTGTCGTCACTTTTTAATTCATTATTCGATTGCAATAGTTTATATACTACCTTAGTGGTTAAAGCAACTTATAAAGTCCCGAGACGGGGTTTGGCACCCGAACGTAGTGAAGGCGCTAATAAATAATTCGAGGGACTAAATAAGTCTTTAACTCTAAGTAAACACTGTGCTTTTCATTACGAATACCAAGAAAGTACATATTAAAACACTAATAATTAGCTAAAGAAAATCGGATTGCCGCTTTCTCTCCTATTTTGTATATTTTGTCCCGAAAAACCGTTACTGGCGCCTGGAGGGGGGGGGTAGACCGGTAGACGATGTAGTGAGAGGCGACAGGTTAACGTTCCTTTGTATGTGTACAATTTTAGAGTAGACTGTGAATGTTTTTTTTTGGTTGATGGCAATAGGCTTGCTCCCAATTACTGTTTGAGATGCAATAATAAAATTCCACAAATGATTCTTGAACTGCTCATATTTCCAGCGCGTACCGTTCGAGATAAATAGTACAATATTATATTATTATTTGTGACAATTATTATTTTTAGTCTGCGAGGTGAGCTTTGTATTTATGTGAGTGATTACCAAAAGTAGAGTCAGAATAAAAGCTTTTGAAAATAAAGGCCTGCTGTGATATGTATGGCTGATGAGTATGTATGATCAATATGTAAAATTCAAATATAAAAACCCAAACTACAACAATTCTTCTACACTGAACATTGCATCTTCATCATTTTCAATATCAATCTTATCTGATGTGTCGTTTGTGTTAATAATTAATCAGTTCGTTATATACTACGTCTTCGAGAATGATGTCGTACAGTGATAGTGTAATTTGTTTTTCTGCTAACCTATTGCATCCATATTCATTGACATATTACATTACTCCACGTATCCTTTTATCATTGCCCATTTTGTTCGATCGGGTTGAAATCTGGTAATTAGGGTGGTAAACGCAACACACTGTGACCATGTTCTCTAAGTAAGATGTTTATTTTATATTCAATAAATCTTTATTTGTTTTGCAGTATCAGTTGATATAGTTATGGTTTAAGTATAACTGAGTCAGTCAATCATATCTTTTTTACGACTATTCGAGTTGGGACCGGGATTTTCTAACGATTTGTGGTAAGTTTCATTGTCTAACACCACAACGCTACATGGCTATATTCCAGTCATTTGTTTCTAAAAACGGGGGTTACCTGAAAAGATTTGCCTATTGGAAATTGGTTATTTTCTAGATTTTAATGTGCTCTTTTCCAATTTCAACTTTGCCACCTCGTATCTTTGCCGCTCGCGCTGCCATCTTGGAAAAATGGCGTCTTGTAGCATTTTTTTGATAATATCCCCTTTCCGACTTATTTTACGACAAAAACATGTTATTTAAACCTAAAAAAACCTACAATTTATGTCCTAACTATTTTTTCGTTACCACACCACCTTGTGGTAGAGTAATCGTGGTAGGTACACTATTATTCATCTGCACTAACACAAATATACAATGCGCTCTAGGTATCGATCAACGTTACTAGAATTGTAATCTAGCTGGAATAAGGTAATGAGTCGCCTTTGTCTTGAGCTCTCCTATCTACCTTCTACGAAACGCCGTCATCAGTACACGTGTAACGTGTTTCAGTATTGTTTGCGTTTATAAAGCAACGGCTTCTAATGAAGGAAATTAAACCTATCGGCGCGTGAAATTCAACGGTAACCCCCCATCCGATAAAGAGGAAGAAACGGAGTTTGTTCTCACGATGTATTTGTAACCTATCGAAGATGATACCGAAGTTTCAGTTTGTCCCAACCGCTACTGAAAACAATGAATTGGCAACACTAGACACATCAAGAATATCCAAACGAAGAAGATTGCGCTAAATTTCCGAATTAGGGATTATATCAGGGTCATATTAACTTGACGCATCTCTGCGTGTAGTGTCAAGCGTCTCAAGCGTCAAGTTAATGTGACCGAGTAGTAGGTACATGAGGGTTAGGCTACGTTACGTTAATACGTTAAAAAAATTGCAACGCTTCTTTAATGAGATATTCATAGAAAACACATGTTTCATTATAATTTGCGGCGCTCGTACAGTCGAACAAGCTAATAAGTATACAGCCAGCTAACTTGTATTTACTTTTAAGATTATACAGATACATTTAGAGACTGATATCAAATGATACAGTGTTTGACATCAGTCGCTTAATGCGAAACACTTGATAAAAAAAATTACAACCAATATTTTCAGTGTTATAGAATTAAAAAGATCTCTACCCTGTATACTTAATAGCTTGTTCGACTGTACGATGGATTTTACGAAAAAAAATTTTAGGGCATAAATATTGTAGGAACTTTTCTCTTGCTTCATTTTGTTTAACTTATACGAGTATTACAAGCAAAGATACGAGGTGGCAAAGTTGAAATTCGAAAAGAGCACATCGGCATCTATAAAATAACTTATTTTCAAAAGTCCTGAAAACTTTCCAGGTTTAACTATGTACACATTACACGGTTTAGACCCGGTACGAACAGATTTTTTTTAAATTTTAGTTTGCCTCTCTAACTCGCTACAAGTTTCCCTTGCAACTGCACTGTGTTGACACGTGCCGCCCCGCGCCTCTGCCGCGCCGCACCGTGTGCTCACGCAAACAAATTTCTTTAACGATTGTTCTGACGAGCGATGTTTCAATTAATTTTATACTTTGATGTTGTCCGAAAACCAACTCTTTGTATCGTAAATGAATATTGTCATATTTTTATGCACATTTATTTTACGTTGCGTTACGTTTTTATTAATGGTGGGAATTCATCAAATGACTTCTCCCACTCGGGCGGATCAAAAGGGTGTGTCAGACTCTTACTGGCTAAACGACATCAGTGACCAGTGTTCCTATGGCCTTTGCGTTACAGGGCCGCGGTAACTCTGTCGATTAAATTCTGCAACCCTGGCAGGTGTGTAACTTACACTAGTGATTGACATCCTGGCAGGTGTGTAACTTACACTATATAGTGCTTGACACTAGAAACTGTTCAGCTTTTTCAAGGAATGTTCGTATCGACTATACCATTGAATATGAAGAGTTTTAATGTAATTTTTACACTTTTCTTTTGTGTAAAGTTTTCCAACTGGACAATCCGAATCACCACGTAAGAAGTATTGCGCATAACCTGTCACAGCCTGTATAGTTATCTGTATGTCGAGAGCGGTTGTAGTATCGAAAACGAGCGGCTATTGATTTAAAAACATATGCTTAACAAAATGAGAATAAAAATTTTAAACGACAGAAATATTAATCAGTCTTGTCATTACTTAACGCTAGGAAGTGGAAATGGCGAATCCATAAAAGACTACTGTGTCTACCAGTTGAAATTAATCAGTTTCAATTTTTTTAAATAATTAAATTAGTATGAGTTCATTTAGTGCCTAACCTCGGAATTAGATGACACATCGACGTTTAAATCACTTTTGTAATGATTAGTACTTTTAAAAAGTTATGATAATAAAATAATGTAAAATATATCAAGACAGTGTTGATTTGTGTATTTAAACAAATTATGAATACGTTTAATGAAAAGTGTCAAAAGGGGAAAATCATAGCAGAGCGACAAAAACCTCATGCACGTCGCTGTCAATTTAAAACTTATTTATTTAGTATTTATTGAATTATGAGAAGAATATTTTTAAACCTAAAGAATAAAAGCAGGAGCCACGCAGTCTGGCGACCGCACTTACGGGCTCGAGTACATTCATAATAGACTCTCGAAAGATATAGATAAAGTTAGGATAACAGGTAATCACAGCACTTTTTTAAGGTTTTGGGTTTGGCTAGAATACTAAGATTTAATCCCTTACTTATGCGTGGGCAACCTCAGATCAATTGTTTTTTTAGACGCGTTTCAAAAAGGTGTTGAGTAAAGCGCTCTCTCGCGTTCACTTCTATCTAGAGTCAAAACATGAATAATGCACTGCAGAACAAAGTTTAGGTCAGACGTAATGTCAATAAAAATAATTTGTAAAAATATGTATAATAATAGTAGATTAGTAGCCAAGGGCTGTAAGGCATCAATTGCGCCTATAGTTCGAGGGTGCAATTGATGCACCCGAGCTAACTACTCTGTTTTACATCTCGATTGTGAGGTAAATAGAAAAAATCCGGCATTACAAGAATAAAACATTTTATTAGTTAAAATTTATAGAAGAACGAAATTGAGCTTCGCCGTTCGATATTTAAAATTGATGACTATTAAGCCACCCCCACACAGGCGCGTTTTTGCGTTCCTGCGCTTTCCCGATTCTGCGTTCTCATATTGTTGATATGAGTTCTTAGAACATTTGGTATTGGGACGCAGAGACGCGAAAACGCAGAAACGCAAAAACGCTCCTGTGTGGGGGAGGCGATATACTCATAGGTACGAAGACAAGGCTGAATAGCGAAGCGACCTCTTTTGTCATTGGGCTGAATGCATGATGTCTATTGCCAGTATGATGGTTAGATGTACGCGAACTTTTTGAAAGAGTGAAGTGTTTTTTTTTTTTAATTACTTACCGCCCTAGGGCTTTCCTAGCTACATTATTACCCTAGAGCGCTAATTGGTCACCTACAAGCCCAATTTGGGGGTAATAAGGACCTACTTACCGAATAAGAGAGATGTAAAAAATATTAAGTATTAAGAACGTTTTCACTCCTGTAGATCCCCAAAGGTTAAGCAGAGGTGTACCTAATCGCATGTAAAGACACATTTCGGCGTAAAAGGAGGCGCGTGTTGCGCCAACCGCAAATATAATGGGACAAGGGCAGGGTGATGATGAGTAGGGGGCGAGCCTATTGCCATCAAAGAAAATGATGCCTAAATATTTTCTTGCAATAATAATTTCTCAGATTTAATTTCATAGCAACGATCCAACACATCCAGCACATCGGATCATTTATTGATTGCTTACGAAAGCTCGATGTAACGTCAGTGGCAAATGAACTGGTATCGGATAACGTGTACTTGGGGGGGAAGTAATAACCGCCGGCCGAAGCAGAGTAATTAGAGGTTGTAACTACCTGCAATTATTTCAGTCATGCGGGCGGCATGTTACTGTATCCAAAGTGGCCGCTAATTGAGGTAGTCTAATTATGTGTAAGGTAACCCTAGCAGCCCACAAGATAAATACATTCATAATTTTATGCAATATAAACGGTAAATATATCAATATGGTAAGTTAATACTACTACAAATTGTATACTGAAAAGTAGGAAACACATAATCACATAAATAAGTTTCATCTATAAGTTTTTAAACTGACATGGTCACTAAAACAAGCATCAAACTTTGTAATAGTATCGAAATATCAGAAGCTCGAAGTGAAAAGTAAACATAATGGTAAATATCAGAAGCTCGAAGTGAAAAGTAAATATAATGGTAAATATCAGAAGCTCGAAGCAAAAAGTAAATATAATGGTAAATATCCCGTCTTCAGTGTTAATAATGATAAAGTTTCATCTGTTGATTAAACTTTATCATTAACACTGAACATTTTGTATAAATACTCTAAAGATAAACTCACTTCCTTCTGGAATCAATTATTTTACGACATCACAACTCGTGTAACAAACGCATCATCATCAGCCTATAATGTTCCCACTACAGGGACTCAGGCCACCTCTGGGCCCAGTGCGGGTTGGTAGATGTGATAATATGTCTTTGAACTTTTTGGTTCTAAGACATGCCGGTTTCCTCACGATGTTTTCCTTCACCGTTTTGTTTTAGCAGTGGTGATATAAATTACGAAATAAATTACACAAAGTAATGATCCTGCCTAGGATTGCAAATATCTCGTTTGCTATGGGTTTCCCGCTATTTGAAAATCAAGACTGTTATGTAAGTAAAGTGAGTATTACTTTTACCTGACTTTAGTACTCGTACCTGACAACTGGTCACTCTTGCTAATATAATATGCTACTTGCGTAATATTATGTTGATGTTAATGTAATATGGTTATTGTTTATTTTTTAATTACTATTTTTGTTTTTTTTTTATATTTATTTATTTATTTATTTCTCCATCTTACGACTATCTTTACAGAGTTACCTAATGCGATAGTGTACACAATAACAATATTCATTTAAATTTTATAACTAATTACAGACATAGCATTTTTTGTGAACTCACTCAGAGAACAACCAAATAAATCAATGTCACAAGCTATGAGGTTAAGAGTGCGGAGTGCCCGCGTCAGTGTATATTATAATGTAAGTAGGTACATGATACGAGTAGTTGAAATATAACCATTTTATTCGAATTTGAATAATTGACCAACTTTCCCAAATCAAAGAAAGCTGAACATGTTGTTTCGTTTTTTTAAGGTTAAGAAACCATCAAATGTGTCTTCACTTTCTGGGCGGAGCAGAAGAAAGTGTCAGACTCTGCCTTAAAGCCCATCCGTGTTCCTTCTAACAACACTTGAAAGGGCAAAATACAAATAAATAGGTCCTATGATTTTTCATGATCAAGTTTACATAAAGAATGCAAAAAAAAAACCGCTTGGAAAATAACAATTCCGTGCAATTTTGGTTTTAACAATATGACACCGGGTTGCCCCCTAGCAAAATTAATTAAGGTAGAATAGTCCCCGGTACTCATGCGCTAATTGCTCCTAGACTATAATTATGGTTTCATTCTAATTGAGAGTTATTTAGTTATACTTAAATTGTGGTTGCTTATGTTTCAAATAAAAAATCAAAACGTCTACCCGTAGTGATCGTGATGTTCATAGTAATTTAAAGTCACATTGTACTAATTAATCATTGTGTATACTGTATATAATTCTATGAACATTCGTTTCAGTGCTCATGAGTTTGCCGAGACCTGCCTGGCTCGAGTGTGGCATATCTGAAAGGCATTCGTGTGCGTGGCCAAGCTTTGAAAGCGGTATTGGATAACAGCATGTTAACCCAATCCACACATACAATGGTTTGCATGTCTTGCGGGAATTACAATGTCTAGTCAGGCTCATAGCGGTCTTGCTCTTGTCTCAATATAAATGCCGTCGTCGCACGCACAATGGCCCAATCAAGAGGCTAAGTGCGGATAAAAGCCCCGTTAAACTAACTAATGCCGTCGTCATTTGATTGAGTACAGCCGATACTGATATGTCTCAGTCAGTATATTTTTTAATGCGGGTGTTTCACACAATTTTCCTAATTTTTGTTGTAAATAAAAAGTTATATATAAGTCTGGGAAGTGAACACCTTTCTCTACAAAATTCTTCTTTTTCTTTACGTGTCGATGATCTCATATTGTGTTAGACCAGTATGTAGTCACCTGCACAGCTCGATATTTGAGAGAATTCGGTTCCCTTAGACATGACTAATTACAATCAATTTAAACAAACGACGCGTCTAGGTAATAGTTTTCGTAGCACTAACAATATCTGGTCTTTGTTTTCATCTTTCTCACACTGACTGAGCTCTTATCTTGAACTAGCCCTCGTGGTAGTTCACTTCGAGCTTCCATTTAAAACGTTTTTTTTTTTAGGTGAAAATTCTAATTTTCTTACGTTTTTTTAAATAGACATTAGTTACTGCCGCGAATCCTATTTCACTTAACATACGACTTGACACTGATCGGCAAATTGTAAAAAACGTAAGTAAATTCGAATTTCACCAGCTACCTTGTCGCATCAACCTTAAAATAGTTTTATGTTTTTAGACCAGAAAATGAAAAATAATCCGATTGAATCTTACAATAGACATGACTGAAATAGACTTTTACCAGCATTAACCTTCATTTTTATTAGCTAGAATCTTAGCTTGTGATATTGTGAGATTGTTGTAGATCTTGCTAGCCCAGGAATGTTCCTGGAAACTTCGGTAACCGAAGCACTTTTTTATTAATAACTTTGCTACCTAGAAAGTATTATTATTGACTATTCAACTTAAAGTTACCTTTCTGTGAGATGACATAGTGCCCTTTGGCCGTCATCGAAACTGCCGGTTCGTAACTAGTTGAGGAGGAGGACCAAATGATTTTTGTTCGAAACCAGTTTCGACCAAAGAATTATATTTATTTTTACGAAGCCACGGTTACGTACAATGAAACGTAAAATATATTTATTATGAAAGTGATGTGAACTATTTTAGACTGAGTGGTCTACGTATGTTCTGCTGGTGTATACATTTTTCTAAGAAAAACAATTGTAACATAATAGAGAATACTTTTGCATATATAATAGACTAGCTGATGCCCGCGGCTTCGCCCGCGTGGATACTGTAAAAACAATCCTTGATGCGGATTATATATCATTCTAAAATTTCAGCTCGATCGGTGCAGAACTTTTCGAGTTTTTGAAGCGTACACAAACCAACATAACGTTTTTATATAAATAGATAGATATAGATATATATATATATATGTGTACAACATAACAAAATAGAGACTACGAAAAATTCGGTTACATTTTTCTTAATTAATAAATGCACACACACACAGACACCAGCCAGCACAGATTAAAAAGAAACCATCAGCACAGTCTAAAAAAGTTGACATCACATGGATGGGGAGGATTTAATCCCACAAACAAAATTATCAATACCATACCCTCGGAGTGCAGGTGTGGAGACAGAGGGATTAGGCCCCTCTTCCTCCATATGCCAGGCCAGTTAAACCTCAGCGTTGGTGAAAATAATTATATTGAACACATTTTTAGGGCTCCGTAGACAACATGGAACTCTTATAGTTTCGCCAAGTCCGTCTGTCTCTCTGTCCATCCGTCCGTCTGCACTATTGCTCAAAGAGTATTAGTACTAGAAAGCTGTAATTTGGCATGAATACAGATGTATAATAAAATCTCGAAAATATTTCTCCAGTACACGTAAAAGTGGGGATGATTTTTTTTCTTACAAAGCCCGTAGTTTGGGATGTCGTTGCATAGGGTCTTTGAAAAAGATTGTGAGTTTGCTCAAACACTTTTTCGATCAAGGGATTCGTTTGTGAAATATTAAGCTATACCTACAGTGCAATTTTTTGCTAAACTCAAGTATGACCTATACGGTTTGTGTTTAGGCGTGTGGAAAAAATCATGTTAATAATATATATAACGAAATTAAAAGGAAATCTGTCACAGCCAAGTAGGGTTTACAAAGTTTACGAGTAACAGTCGGCCAACTTATAAATAAAATGTACTTGTATAAAATATTTTATAATCAGTTTGGTATATGCACATGTTAAACTGTTGTTGTCACTTTAAAATCTTATTTTACATTTTATGTAGATGGGCAACTACGGAACCCTACATTGTGCGTGGTCCGACATGCACCGGTTTTTGGTTTCTGCAGAATATTTCCATTCGAGAGGGTCCCATGTCCAGCATAGGTCAAGTCACAGCCTGATTTAATTAACTGATTGAATACCCGCTAGCGTGTTTGTTTCATGTGGAAAATTTCGGGAAAGAGCTACGTGAATATTATTTCACAAAGGGAATTTTCAGTTCGGACGGACGTCCACTGTGACACCTATGTATTGTATGTCTACTTTTTACACTTTTCTTTCCATTTGATTCTGGTTCCTCTGGATCTTGAATATTATTCCTCAAACTAGCTTTCAAATGAAAATCAACAATCACGTGTTAATTAATCATTAAGTAGATTCCCAAATGCTTTTTACTTTTAATTTTGTTTTTTCGTGTGGTAAGCAACGACTTATAATACTATTGTCCTACGGTGTCCTTCCATGCTTAAATAATCAAAAAATAATTAGGATAGAAAACATTAATAATCAAAAATTCATACTAATCATCATCATCATCACCGTCTTCCTGCCCTTGTTCCGTGTAAGGTATTAATTAATAAGGGGTCGGCGCAATAACTTCTATTCTCCTCTGTCAATTGTCACGCAATTTCAGACTTCCTGTTTACTCCTTATACCTTATATATAAATACCTCTCCTTATATTTTACTTGTCCACAGTAACATGTTAATTCCGCGTCATATTATTATGAATGTGACCCGTATTGTTGTCATGGCTCGTTCACACACAGTTGAACAGTTCCCTAGCAACGCGGAAACATGTCGTCAAGGTCGGCCGTCGGTCGGCAAAACCTTGAACCGATGCTGAACTCTCTGAACTCGTAACGAGAGAGCAAAAGGAACACAGCTCCGATTAATATTCAGGCGGGGTGTTCGGAACGGCACAGTCCATTCATGAAGTGATCACTGCTCGAATTTGGCTGATTGATAAACTCAGTTTGGCCAATGATGAGGTCGAGGAACAATGGATGCCACTTTTGCACTCCACCAATTGTACGAGAAGTATAGACGTGCACGCAAGAACTTGCACATGGTGTTCATTGATCTAGAGAAAGCATACGATAATCTCGGGATGTGTTGTGGTGTGTTAGAATTTATATTGTGTGGTTGTGGTAGTAAACGTACTTTATTTCTTAAAATAGTTTATTGGTTAAAGAGAAAAAAACGGTTACAAATTCTAGAGTCAGATTAACAACTAAAACTACATTTGTTTGCGTTCCACAAAGCCAGTCCGTATATACCTAGTAGATTCAAAGTTTAATATTTATTATCATAAAGTATAGCACAGTTGTATATAATATTTCGTAACTTCATCGAAAATCGTTCCGAGAAAAATGGCTACGTCAAATGTTCAAATTGAGAAATTAGCCGGTCGTGAAAATTTTTCGACATGGAAGTTTGCGGTAAAATCTTATCTCGAACATGAAGATTTGTGGGAATGTGTCGATCCGGATCCTGGCACCGAAGTCGACTCCAAGAAAGATGTGAAGGCCAAGTCTAAAATCGTTTTGTTGGTGGAACCACGCTCTGCTACCATGAAGGAATTTATATTGTGTGGCTGTGGTAAATGTTGTTCTCTTTATCCAATAAACTATTTTAATAAATAAATTACGTTTATTTACCACAACCACACAATATAAATTCCTTCATGGTGGAACATTTTTATCTTTTACAAAAAAAAAATAGTTTATTTACTTATAAAGCTTTTTCAAACAATACAGTATTTGTTTTAATCCAATTAAATACGTAAAATACGTTGTGCATTTAATGTAGATCAATATTACACTTGACAGTGTATCAGTAGCAGGGGCGAAAAGTATTGGTGAGCTGACAGAAAAGGTCAATACTACGTTGGCAGCATTTCAGTTTTGGTTCAATACAAATAGATTAATAATAAATATTAAAAAAACGAATGTCATGTTGTTTCGGACCACTGCAGGCAATAAGGATAATATTGATATAACCCTCAACAATGAAAAGATTGAATTAGTGAAAGACGTCAAATTTCTGGGTATCTATTTAGATGATTTGCTGAACTGGAAAAAGGAGTTAGCACACATAGACTCCACTATATCATCTGCGTGTTATGCGTTGAGGAAATTGAGAGACGAAATAAATACGGAACAGTTAAAGATGGTATATTATGCTCTTGTCGAATCCAGACTTCGATATAGTATACAGTTCTGGGGGAAAAGTTACGGTTATAATCCTCAACGAGCGTTCATTCTCCAAAAAAGAGCAATACGTACAATTCTCAGAATTTCACAAAGAGAAAGCTGTCGATCTCATTTTAAGAGTTTAAATATCCTAACATTGCCCAGCTTATACATACTTGTTTTGTTAGTTAATTTTAAAAAATATGTCCATGAATTCGAGTCTGAGGAAGAAAGAACAGCCAGGGAAAACACTCGTAGGAAGGATTTTAAAAATAGAGTTGCACCTAATTTCAATATTGTCAAGCATAGCCCTCATTACCAAGCTGTACAAATATTTAATAGACTGCCAGCGGATTTAAAAATCTTATTTTACACAAGCTCTTTTAAGGCTAAGCTAAAAGCATTTCTGTTGGATAAAAATTTGTACTCAGTAGACGAACTGTAATTCATTATTCTAATTTTCTATTTAAAAAAAAAAGCTGTAAATTGTTAAATTTATTTTTGATAATCGTGTATTTTTTTAATCTTGTATGTTATTGTTTTTAATTGTTGCTGCATGTTTTATATTATTGCATGCTTCTTTAGAATTTATATTATTATTATTTATGATGTACCTATGAATCAACCACAATGTAAATTGTTCCTGATAAATAAATAAAAGTAAAGTGAATACCTATTTTAGAAGATATCAGAGATTTAAAATGCGGGCCAGGGTGACCGTCAGGCCTTCGTCCCGGGTGGGCAGTTAGCGCCGGCGAGCAATTAATCACTCCTCATGAGTCCTCACCACTTAATATGTACATTGCATCCGTGCGACCAGGGGAGGGTTGCTTTTATGTAGTGAGTGAAGGCTCGTAACCAATCTCGTAGCAGTGCTACGCAAGCACCGTTCTGTAGTGGTATTTTCGTAGCACTGCTACAACCGTAGCACTGCTATAACCGTAGCACTGCTACAACCGTAGCACTGCTACAACCGTAGCGACACAATAGGGAATATTCATGTTTTTCTTTTTTGTCTTAAATTAATAGTTTACTATTTTATAACGTAGAAAAAAATATTAATGGGCTTCAAAATACTCTAGATATTTTTAAAAATGAAATTTAAAACTTTGAAAAAATGTAAGCAGTTCTAACGCCGCCATTTTGCGCGCGCTTTGCGTGACGTCACATGACACGTCCAGTGGGTGTTTCACAGAACATTTATATACCCTGACGGGATACAATGTCGTGTCAGATGACGTCACATTTCGTTCGATCAATAGAATAGAATAGAATATTCGTTTATTTGCTTATAATGTAGGTATTTACAATAAGGTGGTTACATCGTTTGGTGGTTTCAATGGTGGCGCGTTTTGGAATTTCGCTCCCTTATTTTGCACTTTTTGATTATTATTTTAGGGGTTTAAATAATAAGTAAATAAAAAAAATCCTTTTCATTATAATATTACGATAATAAGTATTCGAGAAAAAAATATTTTAGCCCATTTCAAATTTTATGCATATTCCCTATTATCGCTACAGGCTGCTAAATAACTACGAATATAACACCACTGTAAAGAGATGTATTCATTGACCCTATTCTCATATCTCGAATTTGTCGGTGTTTTTGTTGTTTGTCTTTGTCTGTCTCAGTCTTTTGAGTTACAGTTAGAAAAATATCACAAATTAATATCCCTGCAATTTACTGAAAATCCAATCACCAAGATAACTGAAATTCGTTCGTGTCGGTAGGTACTAGCATGATAGAAATAAAAAAAAACTAAATGTGGCACTCGGAGACTGCCGCGGTAAAGCTATTGCATAGCATTTTTTATCAACTTATGCAAATAATTAATTATTTAATTTGACAACCTCAGTTGACAACCTTGTTATTTTCCGTAACCATAGCAACCTGGTCAGAATATTTTCGTTACGGAATTTCTAGATTCGCTCTCCACGCTCAAGGCCCGCGATAGAAGCTATGCAATAGCTTAAAAATCGTATGGTCCAAAATAAACTATAATTTATGTGAAACTTCGCTGCTAGTTTGAAAAAATTCTTCGTGTATCACTGCGAGCGCTAAATTCTTTTCAAATGTTGACATTACGAAAGGGTTTATTTACACCACAGAATACTAACACAGAGTATGTGGCACAAAGTGCACTCACCAAATTAACTGTACTAAGTAAAATCGTTTAAGAATACGAATCGAAATAAAACAATAATGAAATCAAAATAATAAAAAATCTAAATACTCAGAATTAAAAAAAACTAATTTTTTCTACTAACTTTATTAAAATTTGGACTCTTCGGGAAACGTCGGGTAGTATTCGAAAGTTACCGAAATATGGGTTTGATCATACAGCAGGAATGTGTAACATTTAAATACAAGCCATATTAAACTACGCAAACAAGATTTCGGTACTTATTCGTAAAGGTTTAAGCCGTTGCCCGAGTAGGTTTGAGCTAAATAGTAACATCTGAAATGAATGCATGAATGAAATGAATTGTATGGTGATGGGAGACCAATCCACACTGCGCCCCCGTATGGCGGATTATATCTTACTAGCGACCCGCCCCGGCTTCGCACGGGTGCAATGCTGATACTAAATACATATAAACCTTCCTCTTGAACCAATCTATCTATTAAAAAAAACCGCATCAAAATCCGTTGCGTAGTTTTAAAGATTTGAGCATACAAAGGGACATAGGGACAGAAAAAAGCGACTTTGTTTTATACTATGTAGTGATGTAGTGATTCTCCCATTTCCCCATAAACTTGTGTCCCAGCTGCTGTGGAAAAATTAAAGGCTTATCTATGAAGACTGTTATGGTTTTGCAGAAATTATTTTTAATTTATTTTTATGCTGTAATTAGTGAAATTAAACATGATTTTCAGAATGAGTCAACGTAACAGAAACGTGAACCTATTTTGACGCGGTATGTTGTCTATCTAATTTTTTTTTCAAACCCGTTTTTATGCGAAGTTTCTAGATAAACTTTGCAATTTTACTGATATTTCAACTTTTTTTAATTTATGAAATCTGCATTACTTTAGAATTACAAGCCCTGCCCACCTATAATGGAAGCCCAATGAAAATATTTAATATATAATTTCTTACTGTCGATCATTTAAGTTTTAACTCAATTAACAAAAATATAGGCCAAGTATCCGGCGGAATCGTTCATAAGGCTGCGGTTCCACTGAGGCGGAGCGGAGCAGAGCGGAGTCGAGCTGTGCCGCGATTCACCAATGGCTTGAAATCCACATCTCTTTAAACATCTAGCCATGTGATTGGTGAATCGCGGCACAGCTCGTCATCGCTATGCTCCGTTCCGCCTCATTGGAACCGCAGCCTTAGAATCCCAACAATTTTCAATAAAATAAAATCGCATGTTATCGGTTCCACGTGTATTTCATCATTTAAAACGTGAAGTTGTTTTCCTTTCAATTATAAAAACATTTAATGCGAAATGGAAACTTAATATGTTGAAAATATTGAAAATATATCTACATTTTTCCTGATTCTCTGAGTGTCCATATATGGACACTCAGAGAATCAGGAAAATTTCATTTAATTAGATCATCTTTTTCAAATCCACACTTCTATACTATACTATATAATAGTTGTGGAATATATATACTTTCTCTGAAGTCCCTGTGAATCCGTTCCATAGTATCCTAGTATGGACGCAAGTTAAGTAACGAACAACGGAACATAATTTATTATGCATTTTGTTAAAATGTTATTCTTATTTATTATAACAATGTGTGAAGAGAGAAAATAAAGATTTTATATCGTAACATGTGGACAATAAGTCCCTCTAATTAAGTAGCCTATGTTTTTAAACTTCAACATTCTTCCCGGACTTTGTAGAGATTTAATCCATGTGTACATTCTTTGAACTTAAACTCGACTTACCCCGATCTAAGATTACAAAAATAAAAAAAGAACAATACCAGTGAATTTAAACGTAGACCTCACGAAAACAAAAGAATTTAAAAGAGTTTTGAAAAAGTAATAAATCCTAGAGAGGGCTTTTCTGTGAGAGTGGGTGGTGACACAACAAAATGGCAAAATGATTTCAAGGTGTATTTTAGACTGCATTCCACTGTGTCTCAAGGGTGTGTGTTGTTCGATGATAAGAAATCTTAACCGGCTTCACCTATCAGCTTCATAGCCAAATATGTTCAAAAATGGTTAAAAGGTTTTCGAGAGGAAGTCCCCGACCACGATGGACTAAGTATCGTGCACCTGTCATATGCAGGACCTCATGTTTGCCGTGTACTTGCGATGTTCTTTATTATGTTTTGCGATCGTCACACCTACTTACCAAAGAAAAATTAAGCGTATAGCACGCTAAATTTTTCTTTTCCATTTCTGCCAAAAAATATTATAGGGCCGAGGATGGCAAAAGTTCTAGACGGTCTCCTTAACCACCACCTCTACCACAGGAGACAACTTTCCTTCTTTTTATAGTATTACGTGGGTAGAAGATACCTGTTTATTTCTCGATCTTTCCAAGGCTTTTGACCTTGCTCATTATGAAACGCTAAGGTCAAACCTAAATAGCCTGAGAGTTTCCGACGAACTGCATGGTTTATATTTGAAGTTTTGGTACGACTCGCCGATTAATTATGTCAAGTGGACTAATACTGACTGTGATACGTATCAAATAGAATGCGGTGTTAGCAAAGGTGTGTGAACCTCACCTGCCTTTTTTAATATAATATTAATCAGTTAGCTGACGGCCTCAGTAAATCTGATTTTGGTTGTTCGATGGATAGTAAAATATTTAATTGCAGTTATACAGACGATAAAGTTTGCTGAACCGCGCGATATAATTAGTGCTTGTTGATTTATGGAAATTTTAATGTCTACGAATTACTGGCAGGTCTATGGTCCTTAAAAAAGATGTTTCTGTTTGTTTTCAAATGATGAAGGCTGAAGTCATTGTAGAAAAGTTTAGGCAGGCATACGTGTTGAAGGTATTGAGGTGGATCGAAGTAAAATGGGGTTTTTGCTAATTCCCGTGATTATGTATCAGTAGGTTTTGATACGAAGATGTTATTTAAATACGTGTAAATAATGTTCTAAGCTTCCCTAGAGCTGGGAGAAAAGGTAATATGAAGAAGCTAAACCCCTTCAAGAGTGCTCTAAGGAAATTAATAGACAAGTCCTTTGCTCCGTCACATGGGCTTGTGTTTAATGTTAAAAAGTGTTTTGTTAACATTTAAATGAAAGGGAACGCTCGGCATCGGCTTCACGTAGTAGAAGTGGGTTTTCACTTTGTGGTAGTAAATGAAAATTACCCTCTTCAATGCATATTCCAAACCTTCTACTCGTGCAACTTGTGGGTGAACTATACGCAAAGTCTGTACAATGTTTTGCGTATACTTATACTACATAAATATATAAATTATTATCAACTTACCGAGCTTGTCTGAGGTCTCCAATACAGTGCGTTAAAGAACTTGCCTGAAGAAAATTAAAAAACATGATCACGAAACTATAAAGTCAACAATTTAAAACAGTAAGATCACAAACAGATTATTTCAAAACATCTGTCGTAATGACATTTGTAGAAACAAAATTGTATCGCGCTTTGTCCAGAAAGTGTAACGAGGTTTTAATAGATTGGGAATATAAAATAAAAAAGGTTATAATATTCTACCATCGAGGGCGCAAATGGGAAAGGCTTTTACGCAATAATTAGTAGTCTCTGCATTCAAAGTTATCGACTACCATTTCGAAACCCATTTTGTAACGTAGGTTACAAATTAATAATATTGTGTTCCAATCGTTATTTCTCTATAAAACCCGCTTTCAAACTCGCCCATTGTCTGCATTATCATTGCTACTCTTGCTAATATAAACGACTTTACAGTTCTACGAAATCAGAGAGAATACCTCCAAGGTCGTCAAGATCTTGTTGCCTCCTCAAATAAGCAGAAATGTTGTTCCCTCTTCAAATTAGCAGAATTCGATAATTATGTAAAGTAAAAAAGCCTTATTATTCTATTTTTAGCTGTCTGTATCACAAGATTGTGTTTATTTTCCACAGTTATTTTCACAATAATACTTGTAACCTCCTTGTAACCATTTGACTTTCATTTGACCTCTAATTGACGTCATAACGTAGCCTGAAAGGACTACAACCTTCGTGCTTTTCAAGATAAGTTGAAAGAAAAACTGTTGTTAGGCTGTCATACCGTCAATGTCAGTGTCAATGCTTAGATGCTAGTTAACCCTAGATAGCTAACGTTCCTAAACTTCTATGATAAGCTAATTATACATTCAATTCAGTTTTCAGTTGCTCGCGCACAGCGATCGCGAACGGTCGTTAACTAGCCTAAATATCGATTACGGTGTACGCGCGCGCGCGCGCACGTAAACATGGTCAAGTGTGCGAAATGTACCAAAGTAGTTACCAAGAAAAACCCGGGAATACAGTGTAGTAAATGTAGCAAATGGCTACATGGTGTTTGCTCATCACTAACCACGGATCAGCTTAGTGCATTGTCGGCGACAGATTCGGTAGATTGGAAATGCCGCAACTGTATTGGTTCCAAACCAAAACGCATTTCGTGCATCCTACCGGATCCCGAAGAAGAAGATTCTGACCTGGAAGGAGGTGGAATATTTGCTGTTCCTGATAAGGATGCTATCCTAGCAATATTTCGACAAGAAACTCGCGAAATCATAAAACAAGAACTGCAAAATACCCTCGATTTTTATTCTCGAAAAATCGATGACTACGAACAGAAAATGAAGGAATATGAAACCCGTGTTAAACTGGTAGAAAACCAGTGCAAGGATCTCCAGAACGTCATAAAAAGCATCAACCTACAAAACGATGTCCTTGAGCAAAAAATAAATAAAGTAGAACAGGCGAATTCCCAAAACAACATTGAGATATGTGGTGTTAATGAAAGAGAGGGTGAAAGCACCATGAATATTGCGTTATCGATTTGCCAAAAACTCAAGCAAAAATCTGAGGACATCATTAAAGTCTACAGGAAGAAAAAGCCAGCCGATCGCTCGACGGGCCAAAGTACAAAGGTCGCCGTTTCGGCCACAGCACCGATCATCGTGTCCCTGCGTGATAACGGCCGTGACTGCTGGCTTGAGTCGGCGAAAACCATGACCCTTACTGCGCGCGACATAGGTGGAGAGAGTGACGAAAAGGTCTATGTACGTGAATCTCTCAGCCCTACAACAGCGTTCCTACTGTGGAAAACCAAATCTCTTCTGAAAGACAAGTGCAAATATGTGTGGTGCAAAAACGGGCTTATTCTTGTACGCAAACAAGAGGGTGATAAAAAAGTTTACACAGTGCGCTCAAACAGTGACATTGCAAGAATTACCAAAGAACTACAAAATAAGTAATAAGTAGGTATACCGGATTTTCATTACAAAAGGAACCTTTGTCACGTCCTGGCAATGTAAGTATGTACTTGCCTGCACTTAATTCGTCAGATTCACCTAATTGAGTACGATTATGATTACTAATCATACAGATTCATTCTCAACGGATAAAGTACATAGTTCTTGGATTGATTTTACCTGCGACATACGGCCACAAAACAATGAATTATTAATATTACATGTCAATATAAGATCATTGACAAAAAATCTCGCGCATTTAGAATATATCATTGCTACCAGCCCTGTGATTGTTCACCTGATTATAATAACGGAAGCTAACATCACAGATACTGTAAAACCATTATTCGAACTACAGGAGTACTCAATGTTTACGGAGTTACGAAGCAATAGAAAAGGAGGCGGCATCATTGTTTACGTGCATAAAAGTATCTCATTCACACGACTACCGGCTAATGTTTTGAACTTTGAGTGTATTATTGGTGAAGTGGAGTCTTTCGACGGCTATAAAACGTTACTTTGCGCCGTATATAGGCCGCCGAGCCTAAACAAGAGTTTGTTTATAAGTGAACTATCGCGACTGTTATCCGGATTTCCTGTAACAAAGAACTGTTTTTTAATTGGTGACATAAACATAAATATAGACAACTCTAACGATTCTATTGTACAACATTATCTTAACTCGTTATATGAACTGGGGCTAGAATGCTGCATTACTCAGTCTACTAGAATAGAGAAAAGTTCAACTGGTATATCTAAATCTTGCATAGATCATATTTTTGCTCGTGACGTCGACGGCGGGCGGCTCGGCAGCCATTCACTGCGATCAGCTGTCGTGCAAAACGCTATAGCTGACCATTTCATAATCGGTCTCGCAGTCACTAGTTCTACACGAAAGTGTCACAACAAAACCATCATTAAAATTAATAACGATAAAGTTAAAGAGGAGCTGAGTTCAGTTGACTGGTCCCCGGTTTATGAATTGAGTAATCCAGATGATATTGAGTGTTATATCAGAGCTAAATTCCAAACAATATATAACAAATGTAAACAGAAAGTAACCATAAGTTTAAATAAACGACATCAATGTAAATGGATAACTGATAAATTAAAATATATGTCAAATAAAAAGAAAGAACTACTAGAAATATGGAAAAGCGATTTAAGCAATAAAAAAAATAGACAGATTTATAATAAATATAGAAATAAAACTAATAGATTATTGTCAAAAGCTAAAAATAAGTATGTAAAAAAGGATATATGTGATAATTTTAATAATCATAAAAAAATGTGGGAGATAATTAACCGACTTACAGGCAGAATTGTTAAGGCTATAGACGACATCATCTTGAGATCTTTTAGATTAAAACCTCAATCAATATCAAATAAGTTTGCTTGTGACTTTGACACAAATGTAAAAAAAGTCTTATCTGTATGTAATCAGCCACTTCTTGACAAAAAGTTGTACACAGAATTCTCTAATGTTTCTATTCGACTAAGCAAGGTAAATGACACACTGATGTACAAAATAATAAGAAATCTAAATGATAAAAAAAGCCCGGGCTTTGATCAGATTAGGGCAAAGGACATCAAACTCATATCTAAAGAAATTACACCTGTTCTAACACACTTAGTTAATAGTTGTATATCAAAGTCTGCTTATCCTAATAACTTAAAAATTGGTATAATTAGACCCATTCACAAAAAGGGTAGTTATATGGATACCAACAACTACAGACCAATAACTATCCTTTCTTGCATAGATAAAATTATTGAAAAATACTTTGGGAACATTGTGAACGACTTTTTGTCAAGCAATGGCATAATTCACGAAAAACAGTTTGGATTTCAAAGAAATAAAAGTACGACACAATTACTATCACAGTTTACAGATGAAATCAACGAGCACCTTAACAATAAAAAACATATAATAACAATTATGATAGATTTTAGCAAAGCTTTTGATACGTTAAATTATGAGGTACTTTACACTAAAATGCAGCAAAATGGTATACGGGGTCCAATGCTGGAGTGGTTCAAAGATTACCACAGGCAGAGGTATAATGTGGTCAGTGTGGCGGGGGCGCTCAGCGACAAAATCCCGACACATCATGGAACGGCCCAAGGTTCGATTCTCGGCCCGACTGAGTACCTTTTATACGTTAACGATATGTGTAACTTATTCCGGCATGCCTCCGTCTACCAATTTGCTGACGATACATGTCTTATCACAGCCCATAGGGATCTAAGTACGGCGGAGAAAATGATGCAAACTGAGTTTGACCTACTATGTAAATGGGCACATGACGTTGGCCTAACGATCAACTTTCAAAAAACGAAACTCATGCACATTCATTCACCGTACTTAAAATCTCAAGGAACACCACGAATCGTGGCTCATGAACACCATTGCATGCACCAGTGCTCGGACGTATGTGACTGTAAGCCGATTGAAAACGTAAAAGAACATGTATATTTAGGTCTTAAGATTGATCATAAATTTAATTGGGGTCCACATGTGGAGTCTGTATGCACTAAGCTGAGAGCCATCATGTCAAAATTATGCATATTGAAACACAAATTACCTTATAAGACATTAAGATTGTTGTATATGGCATTGGCCGACGCTGTTATCAACTATGGCATAACCAGTTATGGAAGAACTTACAAAACTTACCTTCAAAAAATTTATAATTTACAAATACGATTGTTAAAGATAGTGGTACCATATAAAATTAAACTCAAATTTAAACCTGATTATGATAAGCTATTCCAACATTGTAAAGTGATGAATGTATACGATAAAGTTAAATATGCTGTGGCCTCTGATTACTGTGAACGCAACATGAGTAAGTTAAGGAAAATAAGTAGACCTAATTTTGTTCGTAACCTGTCGTACTTGCCTTTGTATAAACTGCCTAAAGTCAACAATGAATACGGGAGGAGGGTTTGGACATATGCTCTTTCAAGCATACTAAACAATTTGCCAAAGGAAACAGCTCAGAAGCTAGAAAACAAAAAGACTCGACAAATAAAAAATATATTAAAATCATACTTCACCGATGGTATCTATATAACAGAGGAAGGGCATATGTGTGGACCCACTTCCTGACAAAAGACTGTTAGCGAGTAACCCATTTAATATTATTTTAATTAATTAATATTATTTAACCAATAGCGCACATAATCTTGTGCCAAAGATTGAGCGTTATTGTTGCTGTATTACATATTTGAATGCTTAATGTAATAAATAGTTTCAAATTTTAAAATTTTTTTTTTTTTTAAATTGTGATATTAGGATTACATGAAGAGAAACTAGGAGTTTTATAATATTAGCTGATATATATTTAGATAGACATTTTATCTTGATACAATAATGAATATAATTGACAGACAGAGCATAGACAGAACAAACTAAAACCTACTTTTATTGACTTTTTAACAACAGCCCCCCTCAATAAAAGTAAGCGTTAAGTACCTACATAAAACAGCATATTAAATAACTTAACAGACAACTACTTAACTTAAATAGTTAGGACAGGCCTTTACAAGGACCCTGATTAGAAAAATATCTATCTATACTCATTCTATACTAGTACTTAACATCCAAACAAAAGATCTCTAGCATTTTTAAATACATAGAGGCTTTGTCAAGATGTCAGCTACTTGTTCTTTTGAACATACATAACAGATTTTAATATGACCACTAGATAGCCTTTCATATATAAAATGGTACTTAATGTCCAAATGTTTCATTATTTTTGGTTGGACAAGAGAATTACAAGACCGAATAGTCGATTGGTTATCTTCAAACATAGTAACAACTAAGGATTCAGAAAAATACATTTCTAAAAGTAAAGATCGAAGCCAGCACGCTTTAGTGGCTTTCACTTAACATAGGACGCGTTTATGACACACCCAAAGATCCTGACTCGCACAACTTTTTTTTTTTTCTTTTTTTTTTTTCTTTTATAATTTTCTTTACGTTTAAGCCTAAATGCCCACTTACTGTCTACAGTCAACACACCATCTTCAGACTTGTCAATAAAAGTCCAAGTCTGATTATCGGACAAAGCCTTCATTTCCATCTTCATGACCTCTTTCAATTTTGAGGCACTTTGGGAAGCCATAGCCTCTTTTAAGGACGTAGGTTCCTCGGAATCTAATAAGGTAAAATATGAAGTGTCATAATCCTGTAAAGCAATAGGTGGTTTTAAATTTACTCTTGGTCGCAATATCATAGTGGCGACACTGTCCACTACACTTGAAGTAGCGCTATCATTAGATGGTTCATTCTGAACCATATTGTCACTTTCACGACACTCCGAGTTATGGTCAGGTACATCCTCGGCATCAATAAAGGAAACAGACGTATCTGAACTTGATGTCGCATTTTCTTCAAGATTGACTGTATCTAAACTTGATAACTCTGTCGACGCAGCAGCACGTAAGTCAGTGACGTCCAGATTCACCGTGGCAACTTGTTCCACTTTTTCTTTAAAATTCATTGGCTCGTGGTGAGGCGATATAATTATTTCTCTCTCCAAAGAGAAAGTTTTACTCTCAGGATAAAATACCTTGTAGCCTTTTGTATTTTCGCCATAGCCAACGAACAAACCTCTTCTACTCTTGCTGTCTAGTTTTCGCCGCCGCTGCTTGGGAATATGAGCCCACACTTCGGAACCAAAAACGCATTTTAAACTAGACATATCGAACTGTTTCTGATAAAAGAGTTCATACGGCGTTTTATTTTCTTGAGAACTTACTCGTCCTGTTCTATTAATAACGTAGACAGCAGTATTTACAGCCTCCGCCCACAAATTGTTTTGGACTTGACTCGCTTTCATTAGTGTACGCGCGGCTTCCATGACTGTACGCATTTCGCGTTCAATTTTTCCGTTTTGGGCAGGAGTGTACGGGACGGACGTCTGATGCTTTATCCCTTTCGACTCTAACAAGCCTTTCAATTCAGCATTGATAAACTCACCCCCATTATCCGTGCGCAATATCTTTACAGGTTTTCCTTCATTTTCGCAAAGAGCGAGATAAATTTTAATTTTTGAAAATACCTGACTTTTCTCTTTCAGGAAGTAAACAGATCGAAAACGTGAGTAGTCGTCCTTAAGCAGCAGAAAATAGCGTGAGCCTCCAATAGATAATTCCTCTAAAGGGCCACAAACATCGGCATGAACTATTTCGCCTCGGCTACTCGTTTTGGAAAGGCTAGAATAAGCCGGCGTCCTGCACTGTTTACCTTCTACGCATGCAGAACAAAAATGCTGTTTCATACAAGAGAACGGCACGTTATTTTTCAGCAATATTTTCTTTATATATGCAAAATTTTGATGAGCAAGTTTCTTATGGAAAAGCATGAATTCGCATTCATTATTATTGCACATATTTGAGGACGTTTGTACGTCAGTTTGACTTGACAACGCTTTAGACGTACTAATATTTTTAAAAAGCATTTTAAATAAACGGCCATCGCGCCTTGCCAGCGCTATAACCTCTTTGTTTTTAATGAACTTACAAATGTTTCGGTCAGATACCATCTGTAGGCCTTTGTCTAGCGTACTCGTTGCAGAGAAAAGATTTACATTCAGATCTGGAACATACAAAACAGATTTTAAATTAACGATCTGCCATTCAGTGCCATTATAAGCCTGTAACCGGACGCTCCCCATGCCGAGGGCTTTTATATTTATTCCATCGCCAAGCTGCACAAAATGTTCATAGTCCAATTCTTTGTATTCTGACATGTCTTCTCTGCTCCTGCACATATGTTGAGTGCAACCGCTATCCATATACCATAAATCATGCGGACTATTACAACCAGAAGCTATTAGAGCTTGTTCATCACCATGGCTCTTCTTCTTTGACTTCTTATTCTTTTTGAAGAAGCAATTTTTAGTCGGATGACCCATCTTTTTACAATAATCGCACTGCTTGGTTTTATAACAATCCCTTTCAGAGTGACCAGATTTTCCGCACACGGTGCATTCAGATTGAGCCCTACTCTCGTTGCCTCTGCGCTGTGCTATAAGTGCAACTGCAACATCGTCTTCAGCCTTAGCTCGTTCTTCTTCTAGCAGCAAACGTGGCACCAGCTCTTTGAGTGATTGTTTTTCAATCGGGGCAGACTCCCATGCTGAGCGAAAATGCTTATATTTTTCTGGTAAAGACATTAATATTTTGGTGATGACCATTTTATCGTCAATAGGATGACCAGCCTGTTTAAGTTTCACACGAATGTCTTCTATATTTGAAATAAATGTGGAGACTGAATCCGACCCAAACTGAATGGTAAAGAATTTCTGTTGGAGTAGGTGGACGCTTACGACAGAATCTTTCTCGTATACTGACTTCAACTTCGTCCACATCTCCTCTGACGTCTCACACGACTGAATGTGTGCGAGCGCCCCATACTGCATCCGCGAGACAATAATTTCTTGGGCTTTGGCATCCAGCGCAACCCACTCTTCACATTCTTTTTCTTTGCCATCATTCGGTTTTATCTTGGTCCCCGACAAAATATTAAACAGCCCTCGACCCTTCAAAATCACTTGAGTTTCAAATTTCCATAACGGCCAATTTTCGCCGTTGAATTTTGAACTGGTCGATAATGAAACCTCCATTTTGTTTTTCCCGTAGCTCAAACCGTTACAATTGAAATATGTACGTTTTATTTTAAAGAACTTACGGTTTTATATTTCTTTGCAGTAATCCAGATTATTACGCTGCACTGGGCCCATAACCAATTGTGATATTAGGATTACATGAAGAGAAACTAGGAGTTTTATAATATTAGCTGATATATATTTAGATAGACATTTTATCTTGATACAATAATGAATATAATTGACAGACAGAGCATAGACAGAACAAACTAAAACCTACTTTTATTGACTTTTTAACAACTTTTTGACTTTTGACGAACATTTTTTTTAATGTGTTTTTAATTTAATAAAATATTATTTCAATTAGGTTTATTATAGGTATTTATTGGAAATATGGGATATAAATTAAAGATAATTTGAGGGTATTTGTGTATGTGAGTTTAAATGTTTGTGAACGCACCCACGATACAGGAGAAATTCCTAGTGTGGGGCAACGTTTTATATAAAATAAAAAAAAATACGAAAACTAATATTTATTAAGTTTTAGGTACTAAGTTACAAATCTCTCAAAGTTTTTTTGAGATCAATAAAGCACCAAATCTTAAAATGACTAGTTTAGGAGCAGTTGTTTAGAAATTCCATTTTTTATATGGCATTAATAATAAAAAAGCTTGAAATTAACTAAAGGCATCAAAAAACATAGGTTTTTTTCGGTACAAGTTGGGCAAAAGTCAACTGTATGTTCGTCACAAATTGGAACTCGGCTACTATTGAAGTGATTCTTTGTCATGCGCCATTAATTCTTGTAAGAAAATCGAGACTGCACCTTTTTCTTTTCCTTGTTAAGGCATTTTCTGATCTCAAAGGACTTCTTGAACCGTATTGCTCAGAAATTTGGCTTTGAACTTCAAGATTTCAACATTAGTCCTCTGTAAAATTTCCTCACATATCTCATCAGTCATCATCATCCGCTTAGCCTATTACTGACTGTGTTGGGATCGGCTTATATTTTATCAGTCATAAAAGAAATAAAATAAAACAAGGAGCTTGTGGCTAAATAATAACAGCCACTCGGGTCGATCTTCAGGTTAAGCAGCGTTTACCCAGGTTGGTCCGTGGATGGGTAACCATCCACTACTTATCGAGTTTCCTCCGTGCTTCTACAAGCACGTTAAGCCTTTGGTCCATCTTTGACAGAAATTTCAGGCACGAAAGTCTGAAAACCCATCTTACCAAAGGGTATCATTTTACCTAATACTAATTGGGTTGTGGAGGGCAGATAATGTCATGATAATGTCTCCATGTTAAATACTGGTATATAGTTGCATGCGGTTAGCCTTAAAGCCGACCCCAACATTATTGGGAAAAGGCTTCGTCACTATCAACGATACAAATAAAAAACAAGAAAAATCAGCACTAAGTACGAGTTCAAAAGTTACACATAAGCTAACCATTCGTCAAAATGACGTGTATGCAGTAGATATCTCAAAAAGTACTTAAAGTACTTACCGGCTAAACGCCACCACTACGCGATGCTGTCTAGCGGTCAAGAAGTTGATGCGAAACCGTGAGTGTGTTGATAAAACCATTAGAAAGGGAGAGGATGAAATGTATTTGATGCTCGTCATTTTGACGAACGTTAGCTTTCTAGGGTTAAGGACGGATCGCGCACTGCCATAGTTTAACCTTAACCATTCATTGCACGGATAATGGGTAGAAATTAAATTTGCTACAAAACGTAGGACATCACAGCCACGATCACAGCATTCACATTTCACAACAAATTAAAAAATCGTATCCTACAATGATCCTACAGCTGTTGGCAATGTCAAGTTATCTACATGTGTTTTTTGTATGTACTGAAAACGTGGCCAAGACTTAAAGCTATTCAGTCCATGAAATGACGTCATCACGAAAAATAATTTAAAAAAAAACTGTTACTGGGAAAACAAAATGCTTAAAATGTATGGCTTAAAATTAAATGTTTTTACGAAATAAAAATATAAACAAATACCTGAAAAATACTTTACATACCGAATTGTATCGTCAACAAGTTGCAATAAGAACAAGCACAGATACAGAGGGGGGAGGGAGGGGGGGGGCTGCATGCACTCAAGCTTAAGAACTAAGTAGATGGACAAGAACTTGTCAGAATTCAAATTAAACGTTCTAGTTGTATACATCAAAATATGTGAACTTACTAAACTATTTTTTTTGAGTGTGGGAAATCATCAAATGACTGGGCGGAGCGGCAGAAAGTGTCAGACTTCTACTGACTAAAGACCACAAATGTTCCTTCTTAGCCCTTTGTGGCGGTATCTCTTTCGAACAACCTGCAGCCCCGTCAGGCGTCGGCCCTTGCGGGCCCCTGCAATGTTGCTGACATCTCATTGAGGCGCGCGTGGAACATCGTCATACAACAGACGGACGGTTAGCTAGAGGTCGCAGCATGAGTTACGATGACATGATTAGAATCGAAACAGAGTTTTTTTATAACTGTCTGCTATCGTTACATTTATCCAATAAAAAAGTGGATCCCTGACAGTGCATTATTTAAAGTTACCATAGTCTATTATGCAATTTATAAACTACACGGTTTAAAAAAAAATCCTTTTTGAAAGAGCGATCGAGCCGCTGTACGCTTTACTGAAACAATGAAACACTGGGCGGGTACTGGTTAACGAGCATTCAAAAGTTTCACGTATCAGTGAACATGTCTACGGTGTTTCTGTTGCCAGCTTTCATTAAACACGTACCTACACTTTTCACCTTGGATTTTGCATCGCTGATAATATGTGATGGCCGACTACTGCCTCTGAAAGTGTAGCAAAATTGCTGTACTTTATTTATTTAGAAGGTTACCAAAGACCTGTTAGTAAAATATCTGTCAATAACAGTTGTCAATAACAAATTATCGTTCTATATACAATAGTATCTACCCGCACTTGAATGATGAGGAGTTACTGATGTATATTTATTAAGTGGCAATAAACTATAAACATGGAATTAACCTTGGTGGAACCTTGTTTTTATAATACAACTAACTGATCCACACCCGGTGATGGACTTTTCGTATGAACTTTCAACCCCAATTTATCCCAGAGATGGTCGCTCTGTCTCCGAATTTTATATCTCTATAACTTAAGAATTTTGTAAATGTAGAACGTATCTAACGTATTTAGTTGGATAAAATACACATTGTGATACAAGAATATTAAGATGAACACTCTTCCTCAAACTAGACTGTGACTGTATCTTGGGAGCCGGAGTTCCGATCAAATTAAAATCAAATTAAATTAAAATATAATTTCAAGACATGTCAAGACACAGCCGGCCCCAACATACCTAGTTGAGATTATGGCTTTGTGATGTGTGAAGTGACTATTTATTATTATGAAAAAATATTATATCTACCTATAGTTGATTCAATTTTGTTGCACAACATTTTGGTAATAGTTAGTGTATTGTGTGAATCCACACTCAGATATAAACTCGTTTTTTTCCTAGCCTGCTGTCTCACTCCTTCGCAAAAAGGCTCACTATTTCCATTGCTCACGAGCCCGTAAATCCTGCATCCTCTCGTCTTTCTAATTACATTTGGATTATTAGAAAAAATATTTATTAAATAGAAAAACTCTTATGAAAATAGTACAATACAATAAATAGCGATAATATTCAACGGATACACGTCCGGTGTACTGAAAACGTTCAATATAATATTACAAGAAACACTTATTTTTTCAAGCGTAAAAATAATTGTAACAGTGATCGTCACCGGTTATTCCGTGATCTATGAATCGCACCTATGAACACACACACACGGACACACCGGACGTTCGTTTGGATGGCTGATGCGATAGGCAAGAATTAAAAGAAAATATTGTTGTATCTGAGATGGAAACATACTATTAATATTCACCGGATAGATACTAGAAAACAGGAAACAGAAAATCTGTTGCAAACCGACATTACGACAAATATAAACATTTCAAATAACTAGATATTACCCTAGCCATTCATGACAAAGACATTATTAATAGTTATCTGATTTTATCTAATTTAAAAACAATGGTAAACCATTGATTTATTATCAGGCATTTTAATTACCAATAAATGGTATTAAAGGCTTGTAAGGAGCTTAGATACTAATAGATTCTTACGGAGAAGGCTCGGCTGCTCAGACTTTATTTGGGATCGCGCAGCATGTGTCCTTACTTCGGTCCTGACTCCTGCACATACTTTCCTGATTTAATATTATAAATTCGAGAAATGACATTAAACATTGATTTATTTCATGTATTAATATCATGTAGGTGTATCATAATCATTATTATATTGTTAACAATAGATTCATGTCATAGCAAATGGCTAATGGTAATGGTAAAGAGGATAATGTGGGTGCAGTACACACATCTGCGTACTCCTTCAGATCAAACAAGCGTTATGTTATGTTATACTATTGTGTAATAAATCATTATCGATTAGTTGTGTATTGAAGAGTCCCATGAACTCGTACGTAGGTACCTACATCTCCGTAGATGAGCATCGGATCTCATCAAAATTTAACCGGATTACCGCGGAACATAATACTCTCATTGGGATGATTCTTTGAATAAAAGAATCATCCAAATCGGATTAGCGAAGATATATGTAGTTAAACAAAAAAATTCAAAACCCATTAAAGTGAATTTTTTTCAATCAATATTTTTAATCAGGGTAATCTTGCAAATTTTTATTTTTATTATTAGAAGACAAAATAAAAAAACAACAATTAAAAAATTACTTCTATTTATTGTAAAAAATTAAAAATACAATTTATTTTTTAAATTATTCAGAATTCGAGTCATCGGGCATAAAACTACGATCTCCAACTTCTGAATCTTCTTTGTCATCACTCTCTGTTTCACTTCTTTCGACATTGTCTTCTATCTTTAAAGGTGTATGATCCCCAATGAATCCTACTGGTTTTAAATATTCATCTAAGAACCAACCGCAGTTCCCAGGCTGAAGTTTCACGCATATTGGATCCGTTGCATTAAGCCACATGGAATTTACGAAAACAGTTCGTAAAATTTTCTGAATTAATGATACCCAGCATGGTGGTATGGAGTTGGAGTCGAAGCCTTTTATTTTTTTTTAAAAGTGCTCGCTGTCTTCTTTTGCCGAGTAATTTTTCATAAAAATGCGATGTCTAGTATCATTCCCACTGGTGCAGTTCCTGATACCGTACATACTAGCCGTAAATTCTTGAACGGTCTTCATTTTTTCATCAATGAAAATATCAGCAGCATCTGTTAATGATGCAAAAACTGTTTGATATTTTTCATTTTTCGAAAATAGCTGAAAAGGTTTTACTTTCCCTTTGTTGTAAAAGGCTGCCGTGTAATCGCAACCTGTAAATTTGGCATAATTTAATTCCCAACTTCAACGCTAAATCGGTGCAATTAATGCAATCAACAGTTTGATTATTAGTCTTTCTGGTTGCTGAACAGGCAAGCCAAATTTCTGATTCGATAAGTTTGTGCATATTTCCTAACAAAATTATCAAAACGTCAGTATCAGACGCTTTAATTAAAATCCTTGAGCCTGGTTCCGGTTTAGAAGCATGAAAAATAATCCTTGTATCTGCCTCTTCGTGATGACATTCATAATTAGTTTCTTCAGTTTTTTTTTACGAAATTTTCCTGAACTTGATAAAAGTGGCAGTGATGGTCGACGATTAAAAAGATATATTTTTTTTGGATTATTGTTACTAAATGGTCATTTTCCCAATAATCTGCCAGAAACAGCACCAGTCACACCACCAAAAAATGTTTTGGTCTAGTTTGTTGAGGTCCCGAAATTTTCATTGTATCCGTATAGTTCTACTGTTCAGTTCAACTAGTAGGACTAAACGGAGAAAAAAATCCATTTAGTTCTACTATCTGCTGTATGAATTTTAATTGAACTAAACGGACAAAAAAGTTCTTTTAGTACTACTAATTTCCGGAATTATGTCCAACTGGTTGGACCACGGGGATAGGATGATCGTGTAAAACAAACATACATGCAACGCATGTTGTATGCGCGCGCTCACAACATGCGACGCGCGCTCGCTTCGCTCGCATATTACATAACACTATTGTCTTCTGTCCCCGAAGTGCCGGGCCTCCGCCGGCCTCCTTCGTCGGCCTACGGCCCGGTGCCCATGCCGCCCATAAAGGATACTGTCGCGAGACGGTCGTATTATAATTTTGGTTAAAAGAGGAGGTAGTAATTGCATTGCACTTCAGCATTAATAGATAACCTTTTCCTGTTTATTACCAGTAGTTGTTCCATAGATCATACATTCAATTCCCAGAAGTACAACTAGTTGGACCAAGGAAAGAACAACTCACTGTAATTGAACCATTGGTAAAGATATTTCCCCATAGAACAACCAGTTGAACCCAGTTGAACCATGGGTAAATTTACTTCTCCGTAGTACAACCCATTGTATCCGTATAGTTCTAATACAATGGAAATTAGTAGTACTAAAAGAACTTTTTTGTCCGTTTAGTTCAATTAAAATTCATACAGCAGATAGTAGAACTAAATGGATTTTTTTCTCCGTTTAGTCCTACTAGTTGAACTGAACAGTAGAACTATACGGATACAAGTGAAATGTTGTACGGAATATCGAATTCTTTTCTGCTTTCACGTTCGCAAACTTTGATTGACGGTGATAAGTAGCGATCAAAAATTAAATGTATTTCTGTTGCGTTTGTTGAACATATTTTTAAACGGTTTTATTTAGCTCACCCCGTTTGTTTTATTTTTATGAGTATTGCCTCGGCAATTTTATCAAAAGTTTGAGCTATAGAAGATCCGATTAGATGCAAGTAATAAAAACCATCTATTATTTCAACATTGATATGTGTTGGCTCAACCATTTCAGTTTTGGATTTCAAAACCTTTGCTAACGTTGATTTTGAAGTTTTTAACATCTCTCCAGTACATGAAAAAGAGCAGGGCACAATGGTGCTAGTGGAAAAGTCAAGCAAAAACCGAGATTATTTTTTTTGTTTAGGTTTATTGCCAAAAGTCGCCCAAATACGTTTCGTTCCATTTTCAATAATAATTTCTTGTTCTTGTCTTTGGTACTCAAGACTTAAGTCACACATTGAGAAGCAAAATTGCAGATTTTGTTTCGTTTTATTGGTTTATCGAATCTTGCAGGAGTTGAAGAGCATTCCGAGATAAAATTTAATTGTTGTTGGTAGCCTGCTGTTTTCACGTTCAGCAGGAAATCAGCAACTTCTTTAGACGCAGCAAAAAAAAACAAAAAAAAAAAAACAACGACAACTCAAATTCGTAACAAAAAGAAATAACAAAAACAACACAACTTTCGTGCTCCGCAAATGTAATCGGGAGCGAACGGAACGTATGCATTTGAATGCACCAATCACACGCGCGGATGACGCTACCTCATACCCCGCGCCCCGCTTGACCGCCAAAGAGACCTAAAAAAATTACTTCTTTGTGTACCTGTTTATACCTGGCAAACCGATAGTTGTGACCGGAAAAGAATAGGCAACCTAACGTTTACAAATTGTATGGGCTTCAAACTTTCGATTGGTATAGAATTTATCTAATAATCATACCGGTGAAATGTTTAAAAAAATATATTTTTTAAATTATTAACTAAACATTCACTGGACTGAAATTTGCTAGGCAACCCATATGCATTATATTTATTGACATGTTAAATTAAATATAAAATACGTTTCATTAAATAAGCATCTCGGTGAAGGTAGTTTTTAACGGGATCTTATACTAATATATAAAGAATTGCAAAAAACTGACAACCCACGTAATGTCATTTTAGTCTCCCGAATTAAAAAACGCACTTTACAAAATGTTGTGACTGACATATACCTATATCAAATAGTTTGGTCATATTGGCTTTGGCTATCTGTTTGTTAGGAATAGTGCATTTTTTACAAACAGAATGCCGAGCTGTTGTGAAGTTCAAAGGTATTTGGAAACCAAAAAACGACCATTCGTTTGATCCCATCACACGTAGGTTTTTTACTTTTGATTAGACGAGCGTTCGGCACGTGAGTTCGCAGTAGTAGCTATCACGGGCGTAGCCAGGTTTTAGAGTCGGGGGTTCAGGAAAATAAAACGACTAAAAGTGCATTCAGTGCCGTATATAGCCTTTTCTGCGCCCTGTTCGAGTTGGTGGACCAATTAGTTATCTAATATATTGGAAGAAAAATAGAACTGATGTGGGCCATACACAGGGGCGGTCCCAGACTACGATTTGAGGGGGGGGGGGGGGGGGGGGGTCACAAAGAGCCGAACTTATGAAAAACAAAAGTTTACTTATGCAAAACGTGCTGCACCGGCAGATTGATCATCTTAAGGTTTTGTATGTCAATTAATGCAAGGAGTACTTTGAAAGAAATAAAATTGCATGAGCGAGCGAAGCGAGCTCGAAAAAGTTGGTCACATATTTTTGACATCCTCGGATAAATTTGATTCTTTTCATTCATTCATACAGGATTGAGAATAGGATGCACTCTGCCATCTTTTGCAGAATAATTGTATAGGATGTAATAGCGAGTGTAGCGAGCGAGAAAATTTTAGCATTCCACCTCGGATACGATGATCGCTTCTATTTCGGAGCGAGGGGGGAGGTTTATCGAGATGAATTAGAATTTCAAGCTCTAAATGAAGATAATGCAATAGCGAGCGAAGTGAGCTGGCCCTCGATTACTTTAGGGCCTTTTGGTGCGTTCATACAGAAACACGATAACACACAGTTTAGTCGTTTGCCATCACGCCATATATTTTTTTTTATCAAAGAGGTCAGAAAAATGATCACAGATAGCCTAGAGCCCTAGACCCAGCCCAGGGTGGGGTGGTCATGACGCCTATGACCCCCCCCCCCTTGGGTTTTGAACCCCACAAACCCTCCCCTGGCTTCGCCCGTGGTAGCTATCTTGTCTGACCTCCACTACCAAGTTAGTACAGGGTAATGTACGATACCCCTAAGACTTAAGTTTTTTTTTTACACTGGCTACCTGTTAAGACTGACAAAGACGTACAAATGACAGCCGGGATCAACGGCTTAACGTGCTTTACGTACTGTATTTGCCTGGGTTGCTCCGTGGATGGGTGACCAACCGCATGGTTGAACCTGAAGATGGACCCCACGTGGCTGTCATTATTTAGCTACAAGTTCTTTCCTCTCAGAGTTGTCAGCTACTAAACACTGAACTATTATTTTCAAATTGCATTTATTAAAACGAGACTGGACCGTCGTCTAATTTTTTAAGGGGACTCTAGGACTCGTACGAATACTTTCCAATAAAAAATTCCAATGGAATTAGGTTACCTTAGGCGATAATATAGTTGAACGTGTAGAGATAACTGGCAAACTGTGGGTGTACTGCACACACTGCGAGCCCGTTCGTCTCTCTACTGCACTCACGCGTCTGGCGTGATGTTATGATATTGTGAAAACAATAAACATCCAAGCTGTTGTAGTATGAAAAAAAATGTGCTGTATATTTATTGAACAATTCTACTGTACCTATATCTCCGAACATCAGCATCAAGTCTTTACCAAATGAAACGATAAATAATAGTTTACCAACGAAAAAAAAGTATTATCGATTAACTTGATGATACTTTTTTTGGGTTGGTGGGCAAACATATCGCTAAACAAACAAACAAAAAAAAAATCTGACGCATTGATAACCTCCTCCTTTTAATTGTCGCTCGGTTAGTAAATAATTAAAGGAATGATAGGAAGAAGAATAATATTATTTGTCGCAGAACCTTGACGTGCATACAAAATGACAATGAAAAGGACAGCAGACATATTAAAGCAAACAAATATTAATAAATAAAAAAAGACGGAACAGAAAAAAGAAGTTAAAGCAAGCAGGCTACCACTCAGCATGATGTCCGATACACAGCTTGCAAGACTGCATATATATTTTAGCAAATAGCCTGATCTCTAATCACAGGAACGGGCTTCACCACCTACGCGGCCTGAATGCGCCTCCGTCCAAAAGCACTGTTATATAATACCCTTGTTGCCTCCAATCTAATAGGTGCTCTGAGCCGACGGCGACGTGTCAAAGCCGAATTATCAATCCCGCTTCCAAAGCAACTTGCTCGGCAGACCATAATGTGTGACAATACTAGCCAGGTATTGTAATAGGTATTGTATCACCCAAGGTTAGTGTGAGAGAGGTTATCAATTACTGGAAGCATTTGAGTTAAAATAATAATATAACATCACGTCTGCGCTACAGTTTATAACTTTTGCAGCTTCCATCGTTTTACTTGTTTTAATAAGTGTCGTGTTACTATTCCTATATAAACTTTTTCACTTCTCTTGCAGGCTATAAGGCTGCACAAAATCGAATTTTGTGCACAAGGGCATTAACGTATCTACTCATAAATGTATCTTTATTAGGGCAAAGAAAATGAGCCATACAGCCAAACACAATAAGAAGTTCATATTATTATATAGAATTTGTTATTTTATAATATTTACTTTAATTTATTTGCCTTATGTGTTTTTTAAGACTTAAAAGATATTAAAATTTAAATTCAAGTACGGTAAGTTATTTAATTAATTAATGAAAATTATTGTTACAAAATTAATTTAATAGTAGGCTGTATAGGTCTGCAAGCCTAATATAAATAAATTATAATAAATTTCCTAAGATTAAAAAAAAAAACAATTTCCTTCAGTATTCAAAACTGTACAAATTTTACTTTGAATTTTAATTAAAGAAATATGTTAACTACTGTTTTATTTCCTCGCATTCGAAGTGAAAAGCAGAGTTTATAACTCGTCCACAAAACCATTTTTATCCTCGACATTACTATCAGCCCTCGCCTTCGGGTCGGGCTGCTAAAAGTCTCGGATAAAAATGGTTCGTTTTGTGCACTTGTTGTAAAATCTACTATTTCTTATTATTATGTCTGTAATACCCGAACAGTTAAAGGCAGAGGTGCCTCTTATCGTATCTACACAAATTTCGTAAGTTATGCGTAAGTTCCATGTAATAGGGGCGACATGGGCACAAAACTAGACTCCGTGGCTGCTTCTGCGAAATACCTGATGGGAAAACCCAATAACACTATGTCCGACCTGAGATTCAGAGGACCTTATGCTTAGTAGCCACGTTCACGGCCACTGGACCAACGAGGTATTGAAACAAGTAAACAAGATTTAATTAGCTTGTAACGAAATTAACAATTTATTTTTCTACAATAAACATCCAAAAAGATTCAAAAGACAACGTGACAGAAACAGCTACTGCAGCACTCAGCAATCAGTACAATAACTACAATGGCTAAATATATAAAAAAACTTTTTTGCAAAAAAAAAAAACAACCGACTTCAAAAACACCAAAAAGTGAAAAATAAACTTCAGAACAAACATCTGCTTCTGAAGTCGGTGGCAAAAAAAATCAAACAAACAAATGTCACCGACTTCAGAAGCAGATGTTTGTTCTGAAGTTTATTTCTTTTTGGTGTTTTTGATGTCGGTTGTTTTTTTTTTTGCAAAAAAGTTTTTTTAAATTTTCATTTTTAGTTGTATAATATATTATAGAAATTTACTATGAAACCTAACCCTTAACCTTCAAGATTCCGTTATTATTGCTTTCCACTCCTAACCATTGAGGAGTAGTACCTTCCATCATAAGCTCATCAACATGAAGTGATGACTACTAGATGCGAATACTTGTATAGCGTCAGAAAAAGCACGAAACACGTAAATACGTGCCTATGAAATTTGAGGGTTGCCCTCGATTTGTCTGGGATTCCATCACCAGGTCCTGGTTTCCATATCATGGTACCACCCTTGAAATATCTCCTTTCCAATAAAAAAAGAACCAGAAAATTGGTTCTTAAACGACGAAGTTATTCGCGAACACACAAACGAAAAATGTTCACAAAAAAAAAAAAAACATAAAGTGAAAAGTACTGACCCTAACCATGCTAAATTTTTATGAGACCAAATGGCAACTATTCCGCATCAAACTAAAAAACAATCACGTAAATCGAATCTTAAATCGCAGCGTAATCGGTATACATACAGTAATAGAAAAAAAAACATATCAATCGAATTGAGAACTTTTTGGTAAGTCCGCTATAAAATTATGTTTCCTGATATATAAGATAGACTCGACTAAATTGAATCAGCAACCCATTCTAGATTGTAACTACTGTATTCAGTTCTTCATGTTCCATGGCGACACAAATGTGACGAACAGCCACTCACTCGTTGCTGAAACTTACTGTTTACTATATTTTAATCATTTTATGCTCTTAGCTGTATGGACAAGAGGAGAATAACTAAAAAGCAAGGGGCACAGAACTTATAACAAACTACCCGCTTGTAGGATAGGGCTTATAGGATATAAATTAATAATATCTTTAAACCAAAAAACACAAACAAAGATTCCTAAGGTTACCGTGTTGCACAGTATTGCTTCGCAAAATTGAGCTGCGGTGTTGTTGCACCTTGAACGCGTTATCTTGAAGGAGGAGTAGCCTTGACCACGAGGTCAGACTCGTTGACACAGTCACGTCGCGACGATGCAATGCCCCCAGCTTGTTGAACTTACTTATGAAGTATTAGTGCAACACTGAAAATTAATGTAAGGCTGAATGGAAAATAATAAAAAAATGGCTTACGACTTATAAATGTTGTTTTGGCGTTTAAAAAATACTTTCTTAACAAATTTTCATAATATTTATTTAAATAATTAAGATTATCATCGTTTTTTAAGTGCAGTTCATAATTAACCTTATTTATTTAAGCAAGGTAGCTTCACAGCAAAACAATACGCAAATTACGAAGTACACAAAAAAAATAACTAAGTTATTTAAGGTAGCCGAGAGTGACTAAAAAATTGGCCTTAAAATGTATTATAAATATTATTATTATTTCGTATAAACACTTTTGTGTCATCATCATCATCTGCCTAGCATTTTCCCATTAAGACCGGATACAGCTGATTACCAGTATAGCGTAGTTGACTAAAAAATCTAATTAGTCCGTCAGATACTTATATCTATAATTCTATAATTCTATAATAATATTATAAAGCTGAAGAGTTTGTTTGTTTGTTTGTTTGATTGTTTGTTTGTTTGTTTGTTTGTTTGAACGCGGTAAACTCAGGAACTTCTGGTTGGATTTGGAAAATTCTTTTTGTGTTGAATAGTCCATTTATCGAGGAAGGCTTTAGGCTATATAACATCACGCTATGGCTAATAGGAGCGGAGCATAAATGAAAAATGTTACAAAAACGGGAAAAGGTATTTCCTTTTTGAGAGCTTCCGCTGCGTGCGCTGCGAAAACGGTTTAAGTTACACAAATATCATGTATGAAGAAATTGTTCCTCTTTAAAAGTTCTAAAAGAAAGTCCGCAGCAGCATATATCTATCTTTTAAGATTGACTCACTGTAACCCTTTTTTACTATTAAACTGTTAGGTTAAAAAGAATTATTTTTTGCATAGCTTCTTTAACCCATATGGTATTAATCTATATCTAAATAAATGTGTTTGTTGGAAGGGAAATTTAATATAGAATATTTGTGCCCTTTACTATAGACAGTTTAAACAAATATCATAAAAGATATCGCAATGTAAAAATATCCGCGCGGCAAAATAATTCACGCGTCGCAATGTAGGGAGTTTCTTTCCGGGAAATTCAAATTCAAAATACATATTTACTGCATCATAATGTTTACAAGTACAGAGTGTTATCGTATATTTAACAGTAAGAGATACCTATAGTAATTCACACTTTAATATAATCTAAGCTAATCTAAACCATCTAAACTATTATAATAAAGAGGAAAGAAAAGATTTTTGGTTTGTTACGATTTAGCTTAATTTATGTCGGATAGTCGATATATCGAGAAAGGTTATAAGCTATATTTATGTGACGCAGACGAAGTTGCGTGGGTCAGCTAGTGTATAAATAATTATGACTTTTTTTATTTTATGTAGTATAATTTGACATGTATAATATTTTTAATGTATAATTTGAATAATTTCGAAATTGACTAATATATAATAACTTTCGATAATGTATAACTTGACTAATTCAAATTAATTTTTTCAGTAATTTATTAAGGTAAAATTTTATATTAATGTAAAGAATGAGTAAATCGAATGTTTGTGTGTTTTTATTAAAGTGAACTATACAACAAAGCTTCATAAATATTGTACACCCTATAGGTATGTTACATTGTTACTAAAAATATAAATATAACATCTCTATCGACATGTAACAAACAATAAATGATTTGAATTTGAATACATTTGGAAAAAATATTGAATACATATTATTAGGAATCAGAAGTGAAATACGTGAACAAAATAAACAATGTTTAATATCTTTTGAATTACACTTTTACAAAAATATCAAGACAAACATTTTAAACAATAATCAAATAGAAATAGCACTAGCAAATGGAATAATCAGTACACGATCAAAAACATAAACCAAAACTAGCGAAGCACACGATAATAGTCGGGTAGCAAGTCCTTTCCGAGCGCCGTCCAAGCAAAAAGTGACCGTTGCACCGCCGCTCGCCTCGTTTTATGAACTTCTGTCGGTTGCCGCACGTCGACCTGACGCTAACCGCACGGTTACTGGCTGATGTCGTGACTTTGAGCCAACACGGCCTCTCCTGACGCTCTGACGTCCTCGTCAGCTTCCAACAAGGCGGCTGAGTCTTCGCTGTCTCCTTGATAGCGTGTCTCACAACGCCAGTGGGGCGTGCTGGCACCGTGGAGTGCCACGCACAACTGCGCCTGTGGGGCGCGCTGGCACCGTGGAGTGCCACGCACAACTGCGCCTGAAGGGCGCGCTGGCAGTCCGGAGACTCTCGCTGTACACGCCAGTAGCGCGCTGGCAGCCCGGAGCCTCGCGCTGTACACGCCAGTAGCGCGCTGGCAGCCCGGAGCCACGCGCTGTACACGCCAGTAGCGCGCTGGCAGCCCGGAGCCACGCGCTGTACACGCCAGTAGCGCGCTGGCAGCCCGGAGCCACGCGCTGTACATGCCAGTAGCGCGCTGGCAGCCCGGAGCCACGCGCTGTACATGCCAGTAGCGCGCTGGCAGCCCGGAGCCACGCGCTGTACACGCCAGTAGCGCGCTGGCAGCCCGGAGCCACGCGCTGTACATGCCAGTAGCGCGCTGGCAGCCCGGAGCCACGCGCTGTACACGCCAGTAGCGCGCTGGCAGCCCGGAGCCACGCGCTGTACATGCCAGTAGCGCGCTGGCAGCCCGGAGCCACGCGCTGTACACGTCAGTAGCGCGCTGGCAGCCCGGAGCCACGCGCTGTACATGCCAGTAGCGCGCTGGCAGCCCGGAGCCACGCGCTGTACATGCCAGTAGCGCGCTGGCAGCCCGGAGCCACGCGCTGTACACGCCAGTAGCGCGCTGGCAGCCCGGAGCCACGCGCTGTACATGCCAGTAGCGCGCTGGCAGCCCGGAGCGACACGCTCGACAACGCCAGTAGGGTGCGCAGTCAGCTCGCAGCGACGCTCTCGGCAACGCGGGTATGGCGCGCAGTCGGCTCGCAGCGACGCTGCCGCGCTGTCGGCAACGCCAAGAGGGCGCGCAGTCGCCCTGCAGCGACGCGCTCAGCAACGCCAAGAGGGCGCGCAGTCGTCCTGCAACGACGCGCTCAGCAACGCCAAGAGGGCGCGCAGTCGCCCTGCAGCGACGCGCTCAGCAACGCCGGTAAGGCGCGCTCGGTAACGCCAGTAGGGCGCGCGGTCGCCCTGCAGCGACGTGCACGTTCACGGCGTCACTGTGGCAAAGCCCTGGCAACCACTGCTAAGGCCAAGCAGCGTTGCGTTGCGTCCAAACACACGCCACACATCCTTGTGTAATGGTTAGGTACTCTGCAAACAAACTTTACAATTACAACAGAATTTTGTTCCGCTCGATCACTCCTGACCAAACTTTAGTTCCATTGGGTGGCACCAAATTCGACTCTCATTAATATCAAATGTACTGGAAATTATCGAAAATACCACACTCAACTACCTTGAGTCATATACCATAGTGCTTCACACCAACCTTAAAAATTCAATTGCAACAAAAACTGCTGAAATCATCGAGTAAAACCTTTAACACCAAGGCTCTATAACCGAGTAGTACAACAAAAGAGTAATCTCATTCATTAAGGAACATTCAAGTCGAGAATCAAATTCAAAGAAACATTCACCAAACAAAACTTGTCAGACAAGAATACCAATAGGAACATAGGGATGTATAAGCACATTGTTAGCATATCACACAGACTTCTTCCACATCACTGTAGGCATAGGCTCCAAGTTTGCATACCCCTCAGATGTCGACTTCCACACACACTGTAGGCATAGGCTCCAAGTTTGCATACCCCTCAGATGTCGACTTCCACACACACTGTAGGCATAGGCTCCAAGTTTGCATACCCCTCAGATGTCGACTTCCACACACACTGTAGGCATAGGCTCCAAGTTTGCATACCCCTCAGTAGCTGTTGACATAGGCACATTGTTAGCGTATCACACAGACTTTCACACACGCAGCTGAGGCCGCGCGCTTCACCAAACCACACGTTCTTTTGTAATGGTTACTCTGCAAAGAGACAAATCTACGACAGAACCTGACCAAACATCCATTAGGTCCCACTCTCGTTGATAAAATCAAACGCGGCTAAACTGGAAATTATCGAAAATACAACAATCAACCACCCTGGGTCATGTACCTACCATTGTCGTTTAAATCGATCTTAAAAACATTATTGCGTCAAAAAAATGCCAGGTTCACAAAAATCATCGAGTAAAACCACAGATCACTAACTGACTAGTAAACAAGTCTATCTCCCGTGTGTATCACTATTTGACTTAACACTACGGTCTTTCCAGATCCTGACCTCAACCAGAGCTAAACGCACAACGCACAACATACAACAAACACACCCACTGTCTACTCGAGTTTCCTCAAAAACCTTCAATTTTAATCGGACTACGACTACACAATAATTACTGGTACTGTCTAACACAATACAGCCGATAGAATCTCTTGGCTTGCAACCACAACTTTACTTCATCAAAATCCTTATAAACATCAACTGAAAACTGATACGTAACTCATTGGCATCTTTCTTAGCCTATCATGTGTAATAAAAAGCAACTTCTATAATAAAGCAAAACTTATCAGACTTTACAGTGCACCTGTATACGGCCTACGTCTTCACACGAAAACAAGTCAACTGATCATATTGCGTAGGGGTTTGCATTTACGCAGACCATGATTATTCGAGTTTGATGTGCCAACAACTGCACTTTTTGGTTTCAAATATACGGAAAACGACTTTTGACTGTATTTTGTTTTGTTCATAATTGCGGCTTTTATTTGAGCATCAGATATCACAAATCACAACGTTGCCCCTCACCAGGAATTTCTCCTGTATCGTGGGTACCTTCACAAATATTTAAACTAACATACACAAGTACCCGACTTAAAAAAAACTATCTGTAGGTCATACAGATACTTGTATTCATAACGTCATTATAGCACAGTGACCATATCGACTTCACGCGGACACAATGACCGAAATTCGTGTTTAAAATGAGTCCACGTGCTGTTATTGGTCAACCAATCGTTAAGCGACGTATTAGCACCACCATGTAAATAACCACCAATGCGTCCGAGGCATTGCCAATCACCCCAGTGACCTTATAAACACACACATAACATCACGCCTGCAATCCCCGAAGGGTTAGGCAGAGGTACCCAGTATACCCACATTTCGCCAGTTATGTTAAGACATAAGCTTAACCATGTAATAGGGGTGAGCCCATTGTCACCAACAGGGCACAAATCCAGAAAATAACACTTTGCCCGACCCGGGAATCGAACCCAGAACCTTCATGCTCATAGTCGCGCTTACGACTACTAAACCAACGAAATATTAAAATGGTTCGATCTTACTTGTATCAGGAACGAAAGTAAACCAATCCTGTCCGGAGCGTCGCCTCAACCGCGAGAGCGGTTACACAGGACTTCGCGTCCTCACGCGGCTCCTACGACGATCTCGTTCGCGCTTGGAACGGCGATCGGATCCCGAAACTTGCTATACGTGACCTTCCACTCCACTTATGGTGGCTACGAGATCGCTTAGAACGCAAGGCACTAGTTTTTGAACGCGAACAACTCGATCTATCCATTGCTAACTACTACCCGCTTTTATCTAAAATTAAAAGCCTGAAAACTAGTTTTTAACTTGTGGGCGAAAAGAATCTTTATCCCACTTCTGATATTAGGAATCAGAAGTGAAATACGTGAACAAAATAAACAATGTTTAATATCTTTTGAATTACACTTTTACAAAAATATCAAGACAAACATTTTAAACAATAATCAAATAGAAATAGCACTAGCAAATGGAATAATCAGTACACGATCAAAAACATAAACCAAAACTAGCGAAGCACACGATAATAGTCGGGTAGCAAGTCCTTTCCGAGCGCCGTCCAAGCAAAAAGTGACCGTTGCACCGCCGCTCGCCTCGTTTTATGAACTTCTGTCGGTTGCCGCACGTCGACCTGACGCTAACCGCACGGTTACTGGCTGATGTCGTGACTTTGAGCCAACAATATATTTTCATTTTTCACGTAAACAAAATATGAAGACGATACAGTGCTTTGAAAAGTCGTGTAACGTCATAGTTTGGTACGTTTTTATCTTTGACACGTTTTATCTTCGTCAATTTTTATTAATTTGATGAAACAATAAACACGTGTCGATAATTTAACTGACGGACTAAACAGAATCTTATTTTGTTTAGTCAGTCAACTACCCTATTTTACATGAAACTACTACATATCTGACCTCCACGATCCAGTGACTACTGGGGAATACGTTACATAGGTGACAATAAGACTAGGTGACAATAACCGGACAGCCGGGACCAATAGTATAACGAGCTGAAAGCATGTTTGACGGCACGGTTAGCGCAGTGGCTGAGCGAATGGACTGCTGCGCTGCGTGTCGCGGGTTCGATCCCCGCACGCCACGGTACAAATATTTGTATGGCCTACAGATAGTTGTTTCGGGTCTGGGTGTGTTTGTGCATATGAGTTTAATGTTTGTGAACGCACCCACGATACAGGAGAAATTCCTAGAGTGGGGCAAAGTTTTTGTAAAAAAAAAAAAAAAAATGTGCAGAAAGCATCCGAGGCACGGAGAATACTCGACACATAATAAGTGTTTACCCATTCACGGACCAACATTCTAGGGCTACTATTTCGTAAATCAAAAATATTATTAATGTTAGTATGGAAATCCTGAAATTGTAGTAAGTCATACTGCAAAAGGCAATATATTATTGTAAATAAACACTAAAAGTAGTAAAAAAAAATATGTACTCCTACAAAAAACGCCAATACGTCTTGAAGTATCAAAATCTTAACGCACAGTACAACGCGGAACGAAAAAAAAAGTAAACAAACATCAAATAATACTATTATCTAGTCATTGCGGCCGGCCGGCACGCGCGCGGCATTTCCTTAAAAGTAGCATTAACAAAAGATTTTTGATTTTCGTAATAGTAGCCCTAATGCAATTAGTATCGTGATTAGTGTCTTGGTTTAGAATAATGCTCATGACTTCAATTGCACCCTGTATAAAAGACTAAAATCTCTTTAATTATGTGGATATTAACTATATTAAGTGTATTTTTTAAATGAAACTAAGTGTTTCACACTTATTTATTTATTTATTTATTTATTTTACAATTTATGTACACACAGTAGACGGCACAGGAAATTAACATTAACATAATACTTGAGTACAAAGGTACCGCTTATTTCTTAAGAAATTTCTGCCAGCAGACCTGCTAAAGGAGAAATGAAGAAGAAATGTAGACAATAGTGTATGAGAATGAGAAAAGGAAAAGAATAATGCATTTATGAGCCTATTAACTAACTTAACCTAAAATAATAAAATACACAAATGAATAAAATATAGATATATACTTAAATAAATACATAATGCTAAGATACATAAACAAATAAAATAAATATGTATATATTGAATCATACTGGAGAGGACAGGTAGTGTTCTTTGACTCTAGTTTTAAATAAAGATATAGTCTTTAAGTCTCGGATGCTAGGCGGAAGTGAGTTCCACAACCTTACAGCATGGACAGAGAAGGAATATGAGTAATAGCTGGATTTATGAGGATGGGATTTAAGTAAGGTTCGAAGGTGCGATCTACATGGTGCGTCAGCAGGACGGGCATAAGAGAAACGCTCACGCAGGTAAGAAGGATAGGACGGGTTGTGTAGAATCTTGAAGAGAAGACATAGGATCCTAGTGTTCCTGCGAAGGCGGATTGGGAGCCACTTGAGTTCTTTGCGAAGGTGAGATACGTGGTCATATTTACGCAGACCAAAAATAAAACGAATACTTAAATTTTGCAAGCGCTCAAGCTTATTTAATAGCTCCTCAGTAGCATCCAGGTAGCAGGCGTCGGCATAATCTATAATCGGCTGAATAAGTGATTGAGTTAAGGCAATTTTAGTTTTCAACGGCAGCAGACTCTGAAGGCATTTCAGCGAATGAAGTGAAAAATGCACTTTACGACTGACCTCGTTGACTTGAGCTCGCCACGACAGATTGGAATCGATGGTTACTCCCAGATCTTTAGCTGTATCTGTGTAGACGATGCGAACACCATCGAGGTACAGAGGTTTCAAGGATGCAACAGCAGCCGCACCACGAACAAATCGGCTGCCTATAACCATGGCCTGAGATTTAGATGGGTTAATTTGCAATCCAAATGACTTAGCCCAGGCGCTGATACAAGCCAGGTCATGGTTCATAGCAGCAATGGCGGAATCCGAATCAGCCACAGCAAAATGCCGGTAGAGCTGCAAGTCATCTGCATACAGATGGAAATAGGAAGAGATTACACTGGTAACCATGTTAATGAAAATAGAAAAGAGAAGAGGAGAGAGAACGCTACCCTGGGGAACACCCTCAGTGAGGCTACACCAATCAGAGAAAGTATCATCAAGGCGAACACACTGAGAGCGTCCCCGAAGATATGAATTGAACCAGGCTAAAGCAGAAGAAGAAAAATTTAAAGATTTGAGGATACCAAGCAGAATGTCGAAATCCACTGAGTTGAAGGCACTGCTGAAGTCAAGCAGTACAAGAACGGTAAGTGACTTACTCTCCATTGCCCAGCGGATATCGTCAGTCACTTTCAAAAGTGCAGTGACGGTACTATGGCCCGAGCGGAAACCAGATTGGAAAGGGGATATTAAAGAGTTCGACGCTAAGAAAAATGTTAATTGTTTGTGAACTAAATGCTCAAAAACTTTGGAAAGAAAAGGGAGAATAGAAATAGGTCTAAAGTGGGATAGCGAGGATGGATTGTTAGTTTTAGGTAAGGGTATAATGTGAGCCTGCTTCCAAACTGAAGGAAAAGAGCAACAGGAAAATGAATGATTAAAGATGTAAGTAAGAACAGGAAGTAAAGAGGGAAGGATAAGAGTAACCATTCTTGAACACAACTTGTCGTTACCGACTGCAGAAGATGTAATCGCAAGTACAGATTTCTTAACGTCATCCTCAGAAACATTGTTCAGGATAAAAGGAGAACATTGTGGCAATGGCAATCTAGAAAGGCTATCCAGGGTCACAGCTTTGACAGACGAATCGAGAGAGAAGGGAAGGAAAGAAAAATGCTTATTGAGGTCGTTGAGGTTCACATCTTTGCACTGATTGGTAGGCGATTTACCTATGCCTACAGACTTGAGGAATTTCCAAACATCTGAAGAACTACGGTTGTTGAGTTGGTCGTGGAAATAGCGTCTCTTAGCATCTTGACACAGACGACTGCAGCGATTGCGTAGCGATTTGTAATACGAAAGATTCAGTTCAGAAGGTCTGCGCTTATATCTACTCTTAGCTTTATCCCTTCGTGCCATATAATCTTTAATTTGTGTGGTAATCCATGGGGCAGGGTTATGCCTCACCTTGACACGACGGATAGGAGCGTGCCGGTCAAACAAGTCGAGGATTTTCGTGTTGAAGTAACTCACCATCTCCTCAATACTCTCAGTCTCGATCAGAGGGGACCAGTCGAGACTGTTGGCATCACACCGCAATGCCTCCAGATCCATGCCGTTGTAGTTCCGAAGATATAAAAACTGGGGCTTACGCTTAGGGACACGGATGCGATACGATAGATAGATGAGATCGTGGTAGGAGAAAGTAGCAGTAAGCTGACCATGAGATTTAACATTATTAGGAGAAGAAACAATCATAAGATCTAGAAAAGAAGGTGAACAATTAGGAAAATAGTGAGTTGCAGAGAGAGGCAAAACTTGGAGATTGAAGGAAGATAAGACGGAGAGAAGTTTGAGAGAGCGAGCGTCGTTTTTAATCAAGCAGGTATTAAAATCACCCATTAAAATAACGTGCTCATATAACGGACAAAGGTTACTAAGAGTGGAATCAAGGGAATCGAAGTAGTCAATATGTAGATTAGGACTATAGAGTACTGCAAGCAGAACTTTAGTATGGTGAAAAGATATTTCTAAAAACAAGTATTCAGCCGATCCAGAATACAATGTAGGAGATGAGCTGACCACCCTGTAGGGTAAATCAGCACGCAAGTATACAGCAACACCTCCTCCCCCCTTGCCTGTTCTATCATTCCGGATCAACACGAAGCCAGGGAGAGAAAATTGAGCAGAAAGGAGGGAAGGCTTCAAAAAAGATTCCGATATCAAAAGGGCGTCCAAGTGAGCACTGCTAAAGGATGCCAGAAGATCGATTGAAATCATAAATCTAGATAGAATATTATTTTAAATGCAGTTCAAATATTGTCAGTTTAGTAAAATGTCTCTTCTTTAATGGGCGGTCCGGTGGGAAGTAACCATTAAAAATAACTTACCAATCAGATCATAGTGTAGAACATACCCACGCAGTCTGCACACACACACATGGGTGCGAGACACCCACACATACAAAAAATATAATTGTAACGATAGTTTTTTTGTTCTAGGGTTGTCAAGTTCACTAATTAAAATTGTAGTTCTTGGTATTTAAGAATATTTCTGTGATAAGCAGCTTTTTTTAGAAACTTACACAAAATATTAAAATTAAGTGTGATTTAATTAAAAAAAAAATCTGTAACTAAATAGGATAATATGCATATAAGTAAAAAAAAAAAACTAACTAACTAAACTAACTAATAAAAATGTTTAAAAAATGTTCAAGTTATTTGTCTAGGAGCTCACAAGATTTATTACAAAATGTTAATGTTAATTCAAAGTTCGCAAAGCATCAAAACCCTAGATGATAGGTGTGTCCTTCATTGCGAAAGGCGTTAACAATCAATATCGTACTTTGCAATAATTATATATGACATTCTGCTGGCTGTAGTCATCCTGGTTACACGTTCAGTCGCGGGCGGGCAGCCCTACGGTAACTTCAACGCTCCTTCGAGCTTAGTGCAACTATAAGCTTCGAGTTCGGCGGACGCATTGCCTCCATTAAAAAACTATTAAAAATAATAAATTCTAAAAATTATTATAACTAAACTGATTAATAAAAACCTTCATAAAAACTTTTTGGAACTGTGAAAAGTAAACTTTTTCAACTTTAAAGTACTTTTTGTGAACTTTATTGAGAACACCATAGACGAAGAAATAAAGAGACTAGTAGACTTTTTAAGTTGAACTTAGCAAAGTTTTAGTGAACTTGAATTAGTTAGTACGTAACTACGTATACTAGACATTTGTGTGTGGTATAAGTGTACGATTTCAAGATGGACCCCAATCCTCCCCCACCCGGCTGCGGCTGGTACACTAAATTGAAATACGAGTGAGTAAATTAACTAAAGAAGATATTTATTAAATTCATCGTAAATTGTTACTACAAATTAATATATTTTCTTCCAGTTGCGTTACAATAATAGATAACATCCGGGCGTACTTCGGCTGCGATAGGAGAGGTAAGTCAAGTATCTTTTTGAAAAAAACATCAGCTTTGATTTATTTTGTTATCTGTTCAGTAAATAAATAATTATAAGCTCAATAGTTAAGCGTGCTCGTAAGACTTGTACACTCACAAGCAACAAGCTTAAACGATTTATTTTTCAAAGTTGTTATACATATTTGTGCACGTGACTTTACTCGCGATTTGTTCTACAACAAACTCGCTAACCATGGTAAAGTTTATAATATCAATGATAAATAAATAGTAATTTATTTTTCAACACACTTGCTCATAAAGTGGCTATAATTTCACCGCAATTAGGCACGTAATGACACCTATAATCAAACTGTGACTTTTTCATTGCTATTATTCACTAGTGAGTTATAGGTTTTTTTTTTAAATTTTATTAGTTGAGTTGCTATGTTCTTAAAAAAGGTTCAATACAAAAAAGATCGTGTTCAATAGTAAAAATAAATTAATGTACCTAGTGCTTCCCCATTTCATGCAACTTTGAATTTAAATAGATAATTTCAACTAATACGTTTTTAATAAATGAATCTTTCACTCAAATAATATAACTTTTGTTTTCTCTGTAATAAAGAATAAAAAAATCCCCATTTTGTCCGTGGCTAAAACTCTATCCGCGAAAAGTCAAAAATAAAGAAACCACATTCTTTTAGTCTATGGCCGATCGTCATTGTTACAGTAGTGGCGCCACTGGTCAAGAAAAAATGCATCGCTACGTCAAACTTAGTACATTTATTTTAGTTCCGTGTTTTCCCGCCTGCATAGATATCTTGGTAGAACTGTAGATGCGCGCGCATTAATTTTTCCCACTATTGTAAAAAAAAAACAGAACTTGTTTTAACTGTTGAAGTTGGTAGAACTGTAGATGCGCGCGCATAAATTTTTCCCGCTATTGTGAAAAAAAAAACAGAACTTGTTTTAACTGTTGAAGATGACTTTTTAGTATTATTTTCTTCACAAGTGTGTTGAAAAACGTCGTATGATACACGTGTGTATTGATGATTACCGTCCTCGGCTTTCTTAAGACCCTCACCTGACGGCTCGGGTCTCAATGGCGCCTCTGCGGTAATCACCAACGTTACACACTTGTACCATAATGTACTATTAGTCACTGGTGGACTTTATTAATTATTTATCATATTCGCCAGTGGTCTTGAAAATACAATGCATAATTATTGTAGCTTACAGAACTTGGAATAACTTGGGTATCACGCGTTTCCTGGTGACCAACACGGGAAATTCTCAAATGCCAATAACTCCTGATATCAAACGCTCAGAGATTAAAAACAACAGAAAAAGAAAATCGTATAACTTAGATTATTTATGTAATAATCTAAAAACTTACTTCCTGCCCTTATCCCATGTCATTTGGGGTCGGCGCAACACATTTTTTCCTTCCATTCTGCCCTGTTAGTCGTCACGTTATCATTTATTCCTTTTTCCTTTTCTTTTTTATTGGGACTCTATTCCCAAACCACTTAAAACATTCGATTATTGTGAATCTGACGCTTATTTTAATACACTTAACGTTAACTTTCGATACAGCAACAAGTTTCGAGTCGATTCAACAGGCGGTAACTACTACTTCGCCTATTATGTGGTAATTTAATATAAGCGTTAACACGTTAACTGCCACGTAGGTCACCGGTGACCGGACCCTGCCCTGTGTTTAGGAGCCACATGGGTCACCGGTGACCTCAAGGCAGACCTGTGTTCAAACCTATTTTGTGAGCCGTAGGACTGTTATTCCGTAGATTTTGTGTATGCATGTGACCGCTGTGGCGCTGTAGAATATGTGCCCACGGTGGTTTTCGTTTACCTTGATATTTGTAAGATTTACATAGAAAAATTTGCATGGATGCGAAGATTTGAGTTTAAGTGTAACATAAATATTCGTTTTAAATTTTTTTACGTAGCATATTATAATACCATTTTTGTAGGCTTTTTAACAGTAAAGTGTTTTTTTAAATGCATAAGTAGTTTCCGAGAAAACTGAAAAAAGCCTCTGCTATTTTACAATATACGGGGTAAGGTAATAAAATTAAATAATAAATACAGTAATTGTGTAAGATAAGAAAATATTTATTAGAAAATGCAAAAACAAACAATAATTAACAAAATGACGTGCATCCCACTTGAATGCAATTATTCGAGTGCGGGGCGGGTGACCGGAGTTGTGACCTATCTGGCGCCAAAATAACGAAAATGCAATTTTCGACATCACAGCGCCACGTAGGGCATCGGTGACCTCATGGGGTTTTTTTGCGATTATTTCATAAACTATACATCCGATCGCAACCTAAACTAGACATAAATCCATATCTCATTAAGCTAAATCCTGGACCACCAAAAAAAAAATATGTAAATTTTGACCGTTCCACTATGGCAGTTAACGTGTTAAGCGAAACAAAATAAGATTGAATTTCCAACGCCAACCTGAATCTTATTTTAGTTTAAATATAAATTTAGCTTAATTATCACGATAGTAGATAATAAATACTTCCAAAGATTGAAACTAACATAATTATCTAAAACAATATTTATCAACTGTATTCCTACTTGGAATGTTATTTTTATTTGTAAATATTACATTTATTCTTAATCTTAGAAACGTCACAATAATTATGTATAAGTGTAGACTGGCTGTCAGACTTTACTGCAATGTGCTTTATTACTTCCTTTATTTATTTTTAAACATCTTTTGTACATATTTCAATATTTCTTACAAAATGCAATAAAAAACATTTAAAAAATATAAAAAATTGTAGCCCACCGGTATCGGGAACAGGGTCCTACTCGTACCTGCGGTCAGGGGGGCAAGGTTTAGAAATCAATTTCCTGTGTGTGTGTGGTAGGAAGGGGGGGGGGGATAAATTGTCGCCCCCCCCCCCACTTCCCCAGAAGGAGGTGCACAGTCTTTATAAATTATTTTATAAAATCTCATTTTGAGGGTATATTTTCGTAATGTTTTTGACGTTATAACCTGATTTATAGGCGGAGTGAGTTTTGGAGAAGAGGCCTCCCCACCCAACTCCACTCATTGTGGTGGACTCGTGGGAAGCCCGGTCAACGGAGCCCCACCTCGCGGGTCTACTATGAATGATTTTAAAAAGAATAACTACCTTATAACCTAACAAGTCCCGAGTTTGCTATGCGCTCGCTCATGCACTCAATAAGACGCTAAAATATTAACTTTTTTAATCTATACTGAGGAGTAGTGAAGTCGTCGAAAATCAAGAGGAAGCGGATTAAAACGTTGGGAGCACATTTACGCAAACTCGGAACCAACAGAATAACTAGAAACATGTAAATTACTGTGCTTTACTAATGATTAAAGGACAGTAATTCACATGTTACTAGGTATCATACTGTCTAGTACTAACTAGGTTGTAGAGGTTAGATAAGCAGCCGCTCTATGTAAAATAAAGGTATTGAACTGCATCCGTTGAGATTGGAAGCCGACATCAACATAGTAAAGTCAAAGTCAAAGTCAAAACATTTATTGCGAACCAAGTGTAACAATGTGGTGTTAGGTATATTTTGGTTAGTACTTATAACTTAGCAGCCTTTTACAAGCATTGCAATCTATTATTCGCCTGTCCTTATCATCTATTTTAGCATGCATTAAATATGACACTGAGTTACCTATTTATTTTATATTATGTAGTACAATTAAATAAAGAAATTATAGATAATATGTCAAAATTAAATGTCAATGATAGTGGATACAATACAATTAGTCAGCAATATTAATAACCTAACACAATTTTTTATTTTATACAGAGTTAAATAGGACAGGGTAAATATTATTGTTTGTATTATAGGTCAGTAGGGAAAAGGTTAGGCGGATGATGATGAATTCACAAGTTTAAAATAAAGAACCTTTTACAAATGCCTAAACGCGTTTAACTCTAAACTTCCATAGAAGCTCAACATGAGCTTTCGCACTAATAAAGTGCCTTGATCTTTTCATGTTAGCTTTCTACAAAATATAAAGCTGCGTCTACGCTAGACGAGCCTTTACGAGCCGAACGCAATTCGTAGTGTTGACTGACTTACAAGCGTCGAACGAGCGCGCTGCGAGCATTTCGTTCGTACTCGACTGTGTTCCGTCAATTGTCGGTTTTTTGGTGAACACAAAGGGATTTTACTACGTTCGAGGACAGTGATCGTTGTAAGTTCGTAAGTAAGTGCTCGGCTCATGCTCGGCTCGCCTAGCGTAGACGCAGCTTAACAAATTGCAATACCAATATGGAAACAGAACGTAATATAACGTTTAGTTTAGTTTAGTCAGGAGGAATATAATCGGTTCCGTCACCATTGTAATAGTTTATTATATATACTATGGGCCTGTTTCAAGCCTGATATTCGTCAAATTGGCAATTCGTAAAATTTGATATTGGTCAAAGTTGTAGTTCATCAAACGTTATTTTTGTATATAAAGTTCCCTAATAGACAAAATTTTCATACGAATTCTTGCATTATTTAATTGATTTGGTAAGTAGTGATATCGTGAATTAAACCCAGTTTTGGTTTAGGCGCAAAATGCCAAATTCTCAGTCGCTCCGTGTCAAATAATAGTATAGAACTATAGAGCTCATCCAGTTATAAACTAAATCTAAGCAAGTTATTATTTGACTATTTTTATTGTACTTAGATAACTTTATAACTACGCAATTCCCGTTTTAATTATGTTAAATGCTCCACTATAATGTAGTAGAATTAGTAGTTAAAACTATATTCCGAGTTTATAAAATGTAATTCCAGTTTCACAACAAGCTGCACAAAAGAGAGAATCATTTAATTTCTAGTTAAAACCAAACTGTGATGGTATTTACTGAGAAACTGTATTTTAAAGCAAAATACAAGTGAAACTCAGTTGTTCTACGAAACACTACGTTACAGAGAATTAGCGCTTTCAGCGGCGCGGCCCGCGTCTGCGTTCACTCAAACACGTACATATTATATGTCAGTAGAGAAGTGGAGTTCGATCTAATATTATCAAAAGTTGTAATAACCAACCGTGTATTTGCATGAAATACGTTATAACCTATTGCTCTAAATGGCCTAGTAAAGTGGTGCATATTTCCCAAACCGTTTTTTTTTTGGTGGGTGTGAAATTGGCATGAGAGCCGGAAGGGCCGCTCTAGGTGGAGCGGAAGGGAGGGTCAGCCTTATACTGGTTAAACCCCAGCCATGTTCCTTGTTAGCCCTTTTACTTCCGGGCCGCGGTATCTCATTCGAACAGTACCGCAGCCCTGGCTGACGTCGGCCCTTGCGACGACCGGAGCGTCTCCCGCATGGACGCTGAATGGAGCCCTACGTTCTGATTTACGAAGACGTGGCGCGTTCGAAAGCTAGTCGCACACGCGAGCGACGCGCGCCTGTGCACGGCCCAGACCGGCACGGCCCAGACCGGCACGGCGCGGCCCGCTTTCAATTCAAAGAGATATTTTAGCCTGATCTTCGACAGGCAACTACGTTTTAGGTACTGATGAAATAATAAACTATTGTCTTTATCTTAACAAATACTGACACACGAATTACGCACGTCATCTTATTTTATTAATTTGGGACAATAAACTGAATGAACTGAATATTTCTTACAAATAGTAATAATAATAAATTCACATGTACCATTAATAATAATAATTTAAAAAGCTTGTGTCTATTGACAGCCGATCGGATGAATCTTCAGGTTCAGTCGCGCTTGTGTGGATTGGTCTGAACTTCTGAAGATGGGTGACCTATTCTATTACATACCAAGTTTCCTCCGTGCCTCGGGAAACACGTTATGTGTAATATATGGCCAGTACTGCATTATTGATGCTCTGTTATATCGGCTGCTGTGACAGATGTGTGACCGTCATGCCTGTCTTCATTAAACCGTGCTACTGGAATAACGTAGTTTTCTTTTGTACATCTCACTTATGCCGTTGTTGGTCCCAGCCGTCATTGAAAGATCTTTTACAGTTGTAACAGGTCGAAAGTCTGACAACCATTCTTACCAGACGTTTTTCATATAACTAAGTAGGTTGTGGAGGTCAGGTAGGGTACTTCATGTAAAAAACCTGGTATTCAGCTGCATCCTGTGAGACTGAATGCCGATCCCAACATAATTGGGCAGAGGTTAGGCAGATCATTTTGGATAATAATGTTCTTTTCAAAGTCTAAGAAATCTTGGCTTGAAACAACATAATCAGAACCGAGTCATCCCATTCGTGCTGAAACTCTGATCACTCAATGAACGACTCTTTTCAGAGCGGGAGTATTATACCAAGATAAATGAAGAGAGCAAAGAGAGGGTAGCTCTAAAACGAATGCAAGCCGCTACTTCTACCGGACAACTAACAACTACAGTCACTCTTACTAGGCAACCAACAACCGCAGTCACTCATTTATAAATATAGATGAGGAAGTTCCGTATTTTTACTAACATTCTCAATTAATTTTGTTAACGTTATTAACTATGAATGTACTTTGGATCTAGTGATCAATAGTACATTTATAAGTAATAAGGTTTATCTAATTTATTAAAAAAATTGTTCTTTCATTTTTATTTCGAACTTACTCAAATATATATATATCAATGGGTTCCTGGATGGATTGAAGAGACAATAATTGGAGCCGGTAGGTTGACCTGCAGTTGGTGAGTCACTGATCTTCTCCTAATCCTAAGGACAATTTTAATGACATAACTTCACGCCAGAAATTTCCAAAGGCTTAAGCAGAGGTGTACCCATTAGTTAACTCACTTTTCACCCATTCACTTTTCTTTTTGCTTTTCACTTTTCTCTTTTTGTCTTTTTAGATAACGGTTACGATTTTAATGGTATTATTAAAAAAGGTATTTTCTTAATAACAGCTGCATTGTCAATCTTGAGGTAAAACCATGTTTTTCTAGGTTGGTCCATGGGTCATGGGACCGACCATTACTTAACGAGTTTTCTCAGTGCCTCGGAAACCATTCATTCCATACTTCTGTTCATCGTAATAAAGTGGTGTGTGACTATTGTTTAATGCAAATTCGCTACCAGACCCCAAACTATAATCAATAGATTAATTGTAATAGGATTTACGATATTAATACCAATTTTACCATCTTTCATTAGCTGCACAGCTAAAGAGTGGAAACTCCCTGCCTGCGTTGGTTTTCCCGAGTTTATATAATTCCAATCTATTTAAGTCGTGATTGAATAGTCTTTTTCTGGGTTATTTTGTTCCATTGTTGACCTCATCTCTGCTCTTAGGGCAAGATGATTCACCAATATTAACGGGGCGACAGCTAAAATTCTAATTATGCCCCCTCTTCCCCAGCCTAGATCGTTATCTCCCGCTCGCACTATCACAAACTTTATTTTATGGTGATCTACACTATTGATGAAACGGTGACAGATATTTAAACTTTTGGAAAAACGTTGCCCCACACTAGGAATTTCTCCTGTACCGTGGGTGCGTTTACAAACATTTAAGCTCACATACACAAATACACCGAGACCCGAAACAATTAAAGAGATTTTATTTTTAAGATAGTTCATTTATCGAGGAAGGTTAAAGGCTATCTAAGCATAAATGAGAAATGTAGCAAAAACGGGAAAAGACAATTCCTTTCTGAGAGCTTGCGTTGCGTACGCTGCGAAAACGGTTTAAGTTACGAGAATATCATGTATGAAGTAATTATTCCTCTTAAAAAGTTCTAAAACAAAGTCCGCGACAACTTATTCTATATTTTAAGATTGACTCACTGTAACCATTTTTTATTATTAAAATGTTAGGTTAAAAAGAAATATTTTATTTTTTATGTATACAGTTTAAACAAATATGCTTGGGACTAGATGGCGTTGTGTGATAGTTGTGGAATATTATTAAAAAAAAAATATCTAAGAAGATATCGCAATGTAAAAATACCCGTACGGAAAAATAATTACGGGGGTTGCGTCGCAATGTAGGTACGGGAGATTCTGGCTGGCCTCCGGGAAATTCAAATTCAAACAAAATATTTACTGCACTATAAATAATGTTTACAAGTACAGGGTGTTATCGACATCGTATATTTAACAGTAAGAGATTCTATAGTAGTTTTAATTTTAGTATAATCAACACTAATATTATAAAGAGGAAAGATAAAATGTTTTGTTTGTTACGATGTAACTTAATAATTTTGGTTGGATAGTTGATTTATCGAGGAAAGTTATATATAGAGACGAAGACAAAGTTGCGTGGGTCAGCTAGTCTAGGTAAATATAGCATGCACGTCATAAGCTATGTAATTTAAGTAGGTAGGTACAGCAACTGAGCCAATTTAGGGGATGAAAAGATTTTATATTACCTATATTTAAGTTAGTTGGGAATAGACTAAAACCGCAATTATATTTAGCCCACGCCGCGTGTCGCAACGCGTGGGTAAGCTATCGGTTACATACATTTAGTATTGGATTGATTACATTAGTCCCGTCCCGCGTGTCACAGAGCCTGCTGATGCCACGCAGACCGAGCGATTTCGATCGGCGTGGGGTCGGTGGTGGGGGTTGTGACGCGTCAGCTCAGCCGGGTCTAGTGTAATAACGCGTGGGCACGCGCAGACAGCCGAGTGGCGACGTAGACCGTGGACACTGACGGTTTTTCGTGAGGACTGAGACGATTTTTCGTGAGGCCGCGTGGCGACACGACACGCAAATGTAATAAACCCGCCGTTGCGTCAGGCAGCGTGGCGACACGCGGCGTGGGCTAAATATAATTGCGGCTTTAGGAAGTTGATGTTTTTGGATAGTAATGCATTTTTCCTAGTAGGTTTAAGAAATATGGCTTAAAACAAGATAATCGGAACTTAGTCATCCCATTCGCGATAAAACTCCCAGAGTGATACCTCAATAGTGTATAACAACTAACAATCACTCAAAAAACCACTTGAATTTTCAGAGCGCGAGCAAATAGAGAGGTTTGTGAAAGCGGGCAGAAAGAAAGCTCGTCAAGGAATCATATGTAGCCAGCCCACGAGCTACGACTCGGGAGAAGACGACATCGACAATTTCTACATAGGAACTGTAGGACATCGTCCATATATATTTCCAAAACAAAATGCAGAAGATGCTGTAACATTTGAGACTCAAGTCCAGATAGAGAAAGTGCCGGCGTCACCCCAACCTGGACCGAGCCGACCAAGAACTGATGCCCATCCAGGGTACCTGGCAACTAACACAATCAAGCCAGCACTCAGTACCTGTGGCCAGTTTTGGCGTGATATTAGCGCAGAGTCATTGGCAGAGCCTCAGGTATATTCACTGCACGAACCAGCCGTATACACCGTACTAGCTAACACGGACTACGGGTGGTCCGGAAAACAAAGTGGCATCGTTTCAGCGGACTATCACTATCAGCATTTTGGTGACCTGAGTGCTAGGAGGACACTCGAAACCCCCTCCTCTACGTCCGTTGATCTTGAACTGATCGAATTCAGACAGGGGTACATCAAACAATTCGAGGAATTTAATTTAACTCCCCCATCACCATTTGAAGATCCAGATTATTTTGACTTCTTATTGGATCAGTGCCAACCTGTCGACGTTAAGACAGAGTACAGTCCGGATGAAGCTATAGAACTATTCTCATTAAGCGAGAGCTCATGCCCGATCAATTTTGGTCGCTACCCCTGCACACCACCAGTATCGGACGAGGATTCTTCTTGTCGCAGTGATCCCATACACGAGGAGGTGGTGAATTACCGACTCCGAACTGTCAGAAGTCATTTAAATCTCTATCTGGAAGGTCCAGATGACCTAAACCAGCGAATGGTAATACAAAACTTTAATAATTTTTATTTTATTAAAAAAATAAGATGTAGTTGTTGCTCGACTGCTGGTATAAGAATGCAAACTCTGTCCAGGTTCGAGTCCCGATTCAGTTGAACTGTTTAGTTAAACACTTTAAACTGAATCTATTTTCTTGATTTTACATTATTCTGAAATATAATAGTCGTTTTTTTCGTCTTAATGAGAACTATTAAAAAATGATTTTGGCAAAGCTTAACAAATAATATCTTAAAAATCTTGTAGCCGACAAATCAAGCAAATCGCCGCTCAGCAAGTAGTTCTGAAATCGTCGAAGACTATTATCAAGTACCCTTGAACCTGCCACTAAATTCAAGCAACAGTCCTCGGTATAGCTCCGAGCAAGTTGCCGCCCGGAAGTACTAAGAGCTCGCGCCGTCACTGCCCCTTGGCGGCGGAAGTGACGGGAAGATGGGACGCATGAACACTCTTGATGATCACGAGCGCAAGATCATTATTGAGTTCTGCCATCTTCTCGAGAAATCTAAACAACTCTTCAATGGATTACGGTAAGTAGAAGACTTTGATTGAACTAGTACAGTCGAACAAGCTAATAAGTAGGTATCCAGATCTTTATAACTCTAGAACACTGAAAATATTGATTGCAATTTTGTTTTATTAAGTTTTTCGCATTAAGCGACTGATGTGAAACGCTGTATCGTTTGACACCAGTCGCTAAATGTATTTGTATAATTTTAAAAGTAAAAACAATTAGCTGGCTGTATACTTATTAGCTTGTTTGACTGTACTATAAGGCGAATACTTAAATAGTTTTGTTTGGTTGCGTATTATGATACCTAAGTTTATTCTAACTATTTTAAAGATAACTTCGGTCAGAAGGCCTACCGTTTAAAATACCTAAAGATCGTTTCACCGATTGTTGTCATATAATGAACGAAATTCATTTAAAAGGGGAATTCATCTACTGTTTATTAAATTACAATTAATTCACCTAAGTTTTATTAAACTAAAGGACGATTCACATACTGTATCTGTAGCTTTGTGTTTTTGTTTTTACTGGTGATTTCGTATATGGGAAAACATTTCTGCGAGCACCTTGAAACTAGAGCGACTAAATAATGTTAGAAACATTTCGGCAGTAAGATTCGTTATTTTAGCTTAAGCTTAGGTTTTAACTGTTGGCACGCGCGCGAGCCGAGCCAGCCAAGCGAGAGTTGCCAAGCAGTGGCCCGCGACCACAACTTCCAAGTTGCTCGCAATAAATGTTTTTACCCGTGTTTAAATATTATACGTTGAAAAACACACAGATCATAAAATCATAGTTTCTGCGCTCAGAATAAACTGTATGCGAGTCGTCCACTAGGTATTTCATACAAAGGTGAAATTTTCAATATCCTAAAAAAACTTGAGATCGAGAATTATCGTGAGGAAACCGGTGTGAATGTCCTAGAAACAAAAATGTGACATCTACCAAAACGCACTGTTAATAGCCCATTTCCTCTTATAGAGAGGATACTTGTGTCCCTGGAGTGAGAAAATTGTAGCCTGATGATGATGATAGAGCATTAAGTACTTTTAGTTTCATCAACATTAAGTAACTTAAACAGTGGTTGAGTCGACCAATATGAGTTATGAATAAAAGTGGAATCAAACGTAGTTATCTGGAAAATACAGAGGTAGTTACAATAAACTTAGGTATTTGTTTATCTGTTTCTGATATTAAAATTATTATTATACCTTTTCTTTAGCGAATATAATTCAATAATACTACAAATTAGAGTAGTTCATTACCATTCTAAAACGTTGCAATCCAATTGTTATAGATTAGTACGTGAAAACCGTGTTACAGTTTATGAAAAGATATATTATATAGAATAAAACGTGTAGTAGGTGGAGCTCGCAATGGGGGCTGCCACTTGTTACGCCTGTGGGTGCCGCGGTGGCAAGTGCCGCCGGCTCCGACTGAGCCGTTTATACGCCACTTTCTATATTTATGAACTACTTTCAACTGGATTCACTTATACTGTTAAACTTTTCAGACTCCTGCTTTTTACTGTTTGAACTCCAATTAACGCATGGCATAGGTTTTACAATATTGGACGACAGCTTGGCGTTGTGGTTGAGCGATTGGACTGCTGCGCTGCGTGTCACGGGTTCGATCCCCGCACGGAACAAATATTTGTTTGGCCTACATTTAGTTATTCCGGGTCTGAGTATTTATTAGTAGTTAAAGTGCCTGTTACTGGCCTACTTGAAATAAATATTTTTGACTTTGACTTTGACTTATGATGTGAGTCTCCTACACAAATTCCCAGCCTCGTTTATTGGGACATGAATGAAACTAATTTTATCTATAAATACTAAAATTATAAAGAGTCATCTGTTTTGACTGATGCTTCATGGTCGTGGTCGCTAGCACGATCGCTAAGTATGATGTTATGGGTTCGATTCCCGGGTTGGGCAAAGTGCTATTGGGTTTTTCCAACAGAAATTTCTCAGTTGTACCCACGGAGTCTTAGGAATTAAATATTTGATTCTGAAAAGTTTTCACTGTTAGGAAGCTATAGGGTTATCGGGGCACCCCCGATAAGCCTTTATTTTGTATAGTCTATAAATGATAATATGTAAAATGATGCATAATAGCCGAGCTACCATAACATAATAGCCGAGCTACCATAACATAATAGCCGAGCTACCATAACATAATAGCCGAGCTACCATAACATAATAGCCGAGCTACCATAACATAATAGCCGAGCTACCATAATATTAATTCGTGTGGTCGTCGGTGAAGTGCCACTTTATATATCATTAAAATATTGTATGAAATGTAACCTTAGATGATCTAAAGTATTTTTTTTTTAAAGCTTTGATCGTCACTGCGCCTGACAAGTTCCACGATTGTGTGATTTTTATAAGGTTGTGGTACAACAACACAAAAACGAGTTATTTCATAGATAAACTGAAACATTGCAAAAATATTAATGTATTATGGAATTAGTTCAACTCGTTTCTAGTTCGAATATTACAACAAAGATTTTACCTTTGTTGAGTGTTTATTTGAGGAATTATAAAAATATAAAATTAAAAATAATAATCAGGCGCAGCGACGATATGCGGAAATAAATTAAATACCTAATAACAGTTGTCGCACAGTCAGTTGTTATTCGGTGATATTTTTTTACACCGAATAAGAACTGCGATTGTTTTAGGAATAAAATGAAGACAAATGCAATGCGACATGTAGTACGTTGTTGGCCAAGTGGAAATGAACAGTAAAATAACAAAGAATGATTTAGTTCTGCATTTTTGATAATGTTGTATAATAATACTAAGGGCGTAGAAGACTGGCTATAGGCGCCGATTGACAGCGCTTATGGGAACCAGTCCACCCAGGTAATCGACGCGGGCAGTCTCTCTCTATAGTTTGTGCCGAACCAGCGCCGAGAGCGCTGAACGTCGCCCACAAGTTCCGACGTGCTGATTAGCGCTGGATCAGTTAGGGTGACGGAAATCCAAATCTGCAACTACAAAAAAATTGTGCAATTAAAAAAAAATAACATTTATTAATTTCTATAAACTTTATTTTTTACCCGACTGCGGCGAACCCCAAAAGGAGGGTTATGTGTTACAAAACTTGAAAGCAGGCGGGGTTCATTTGAATATTAAATTATGAAATGAAAATAGAATGGACCCCGCCTGCTTTAAAGTTTTGTTTAATTTAAAATGTGCTTGTTTTTTGCTGTTCAGTTTTTCAGCCGGGTTTTTTTAAACAGTTTAAGCTCAACCGCAGTTCTATAAACCTTATAGGGTTAACAAACTATGATTCTTCAAAGATGGTCAATTTTGTTATTATTTTCTTGTCTTCACGAAGAGCTTTAATCTTCGGTCGTGCAGTCTGAGTAGCTGGAACACCTCCGTAAAGAACCACCAGACACTTTTCGCCAGCTTCCGCAATACTCTGAGGAACATTGAAGCCAGACCAGCCTCTTCTGAAATTGACCCCACAAAGTTGGTGTCACACCCAATCAAAGCGTAAAGAAACAGTTAGAACCCACTGGGGATTACAATCTCCCCTCGTTTGAACGCACTTGTGGCATACTGAATGCACCCTGCTTCTCCTTACTCATCTATACAACATATCATTAATGCAGAATCACATCATGATTTGTGATTTTAGCTTTTTTTATCGTGGATTTCTATTGGGCTATAACTTCACGTCATGTAATAATACTAAATCAGTATGTAGTGCTTAAAGTTTACAAACATAAAGTACTTATATATAATACCTTCCTCATGAATACCTTCTCTTGCAGTGAGCTCCCTCAGTACGGCCACAAACAGTGGCATGCCTACTTTGGCAAAACCTTCGACGTGTACACTAAGCTGTGGAAGTTCCAACAGCAACACCGTGCCATCCTGGACAGCAAATATGGTTTAAAACGGTGGCAGATAGGTGAAATTGCTTCTAAAATTGGACAACTGTATTATCACTTCTAGTAAGTACAATATAATATACTGCAATAAAGTGGTTTTCCTGTTATTTCTAGGAGTATTTAATCATAATTATCAAACGTTTTACTTTTTAGCTTAAGGACAAGTGATACAGCTTACCTGAATGAAGCATTTTCATTCTACTACGCTATCAGAGGTAGGAGCTACTACACGCAGGCTTGTAAGGAAGACAAGTGTGAGCTCATGGTCAAGAAACTGCGTTATTATGCTAGATTCATAGTGGCAAGCTTACTACTGAAGAAAGTACACCTAGTCAATGAGCTACTTCGAGAACTTGATAAGCAAATTGTCGAATATGGCAATGCTTACGAGCCAGAGGATCAGAATGAATGGCGAATCGTCGCCGATGAAGTAAGAACCTTCATTGAAGTCGAGGCAGTGGTGGATGTCGTCCACCCGAGAGATTACACTTGCTCTTTATCGCATCGGTGAGTGAATGTTCTATTGTCACATGACACAAACGTATCCGTTTCCAATACTAAAATGGCATCACTTTGCAGGTTGAGTGCTCCGTTGGGACCCCCCAACGCATCGGCACTCGATAGGGCATCACCCATGACTCTGACTCTCCGTGAAGCTCTGATCATCGGCAGTAACTCCACTCAGCTGAAGTTCTCGGAGCTGACGATGGACATGTATAGGATAATGCAGACTCTGGAGCGGGAGCCCCATTCTGATGTCAATCATTTGTACGACGAGTCACCTCGGCAACGGAACCCTCCTACCCCCAGCGCGATCAACAACAAAGGTTATTGTCATTTTTATACAATTTTCTTCTAGTTTAATTTCATATTGCGAACTTTTGCTGCACGCGCATTTTATTATATTCGCAGGAAGCGAAGCGTCAAGCTATACAATAATCTATTGGTGCGTGGTAAGCGGATCGGACGCTGTCATTTGTTTCTTCAATACATTTCTCAAAATCAACATATTGTGAGAACACAGTGCACCTCTGCGGAAGTCATCCAAGCGCCAACAGATTCTTGTTATCTGATGATAGTCTTCTGACTATTATTATTATATTTACTTTAAAGTGTTTTTTTTTTTGTTGGATATCTTTTTTAAGACGTACTCTATTGAAAATTGTCCATTTATTTTAATGGAACCATATAATAGTATTCTACATATATACTGCCATGTTAACCTCCTCAGAATCTAAAAACAAAAAAAGATCAGTGAATTGATAACCTCCTCCTTATGAAGTCTGTTAAAAAAACTGGACAACCGCGAGTCAGACTTGCCCACCGAGGGTCCCGTGCGTATGTATATTTTAAATTGTAAATAGTTCAAGAATAGAGTCTCGCAGTTTATTATTTAATTACAAATGTTTTCAGACTTTTTCCTGTATTTACAGTACTTATACAAACAAGTTTCATATTCTAAGTCAACAGAAGTAGCCGATGTTACATTTTGATTCCTCTGAGAGTATCGATATACCTATACGTTATTTCCGACTTTTACTTTTTTACGTTAATCTTTTTTTTTTATTTATGAAAAAAGTGAGTGGTGTCACCGTTGAGATTTTTATAAACGGCCTAAACTTTGTTTTACGTTAGCTTAGAAGTTGATTTTTTCAATGTTTTAAGGGACTGTAAACCTAGTACGAGTATATACTTAGAATTATGGTTTTAATTTCAACTCGATACTTTCACGCGTTCGCGAGATAACGAGTATTTACAGACATACGGACAACAAAGTGATCCTTTACAGGGCTTCATGCTTTCCTTTTGAGATCCGAAACCCAAACAATAAAAATTGATTATAACGGTATCGGACACTTTAAATAAATACGCATCTAATGAAGTAGCAGTATCTATTTTAAAACATAAAAAAACAATCCGTATTAAACTTTAATTAATTACAAATCCCGCTTTTACGTTTATCACGGCTTATAATGGCTTTTTTAGCTTTAAAAAATAGCTTATTAATTATATAATAATTGGAGCTTATTGCTATCTCGAAAACACTTACAATTAGGAACAGTAGCCAACATAAAGAAATTGTTATTTGCACAGACAGCAAAAGTTTCTTACAACATTTAGCTCGATGCGCCTCTGGCCACAGAGGTGTATCAAAAGTAAGTTTTCCAAAAATTATAAAATAAACAGTAATTTTAGTCGAAAATTAGTTGACAGCTCATAGACTCAGATCTGGAAACATTCCATGTAATAAGTTTGCGCACTTGATGAATCAAACGAACTCGCCTAATTGTGTGGAGTGTGGAGTTATTGAAGACTTACACCACTTATTGATGGACTGTGTCCGATATGAGTCTGGGAGAATTGAGCTGTTTAAGGTATTGAGGTTAAATAGACTTGAAGTAGGCACATTCCACAAAATCCTGGCTCAACCAAATGGTGATGATGCGAAGAGTCTGTTTAGGTTCATGGCCCACATATTATTATGATAAATGAATATTTAGGATACGATGGGACTGACATACGCATTGCACGAATATACTGTGGTTAGCTTAAAGATTGTCATAATTTACAAAACAGAGACATACGATCATACAGGTCTGGTGCGTGAGCGGTGTTCGGTGAACGAGCGAAAGTAAAACAAACCAGGAAACAGAATTTTTTGTGTTTTATAATTTTATTTCTAGGATAAGGACAGGGAGATGATGAAGGGGTAAAGTAGCATAAAGGACTCTGCTCACTACACCGTACCATACCATGGCCGTCAACTGGGGGTATCAGGCACGGACACAAACACAACACGAATTACTATGCCTACTATATCGTATACCAACCGTGTATGATACCTGTTTGTAACAGTTTTATTTCATCTTTATTTATTTAGAGGCTTTTACCTTACAAAGGTATGTCAGCCGCATCGTACCCTAACTAATTATTATATATACACAATTAAATTATTGCGTAAACGAGGGAGATTGTGATGCAGCGACCATTACATATATCAGTTTCGCGTCTCCCGAATTTGGTGTAGATAATATTCTAATGAAAGCCCCCATTAAAAAAAAATCTTTATACATTTATGTATATTTATATAGGTCGATCATTGAATCGACTTTATTCATAGCCCAACATTCCGAGGCATACAGTACGAAAGGGTCTAATCACGGACTTGTATATTTTTCCCTATAACTTGAGGGACACAAGTGTAGAATCGTGCGGTGATCAAAAAATCTAAAAAAAATGTCATGCTTTATTGTTCTAGGTTATAACTTAGATGGCACTTTTAACACAGGCGAGGCACCGCACAAGCAGATGCTGTTCAAGCCTTCACCAAATCAAATATTTCTTTACTTATCAAGTGCTGTTGATGACCTGCCTCCCAATGGAGTTATCCTGCTGTACATATCAGCTGAAGGATTGATCGTGCCCAACTCAAAACACCCAGAAGAAGGTTTGTGATTATTTTACTTAAAAAGTGATAATAATAAAAAGCTATACGTAAAATAACTACATCAATAATAATATAATACAGTAAGTTAAGTAAGCATACAATTAACAAAATCAAAACTGTAACCGTTGAATGTTGTCTACAGCTGGAGGGTACGATGTTGGAGGTCTGATCACGACCTCCAAAACGGACGTCCTGCAACGAGAAACATCCACTTCTAAGGAGGGGAAAGGATTAGCTCCAAAACTGAAGGAGGCCCCAGTCCTACATCCAGGGGATCTTTACCCCTTCACTCGACGCCCTCTGTTTATAATCGTCGACTCTGATAATTCGTACATATTTTGCAATATGCCAAGATATTTCGGCCAGCCCATCATCATATTGATGTCTCCGATGGATCTACCAGTGACGTTATATCGTAAGTAGGCTTTGCAGTCGGGTTTTGCAACTGGGTATTTGATTTACAAATCATAATTTTTATTGTACCTACTGAAAAAAAAGACAATCTAAATATTTTGAATTTGTATATTTTTACTAGTTACAAGTATTTTAAGACTACGGGGTGAATAGGAATTTATAGAAAAATGGTTCTCCATTAATTATTACACTTTTTAAAACTTAGGTACTTACTGAATTAAACATTCAACATTCTTCTTTTTGTAATTCATATTATTTTTGGTATATTTATGACTGTAAATAATGAAAGATATTAATGTGTTCACTGGAATTTTCGTTCACCTTCAAAATCCTAAAGGATTAGGCACATATTATCTAAGATGTGTTAAATACATTTAATCTGGGGTAAAAAAGGTGTCTTTTACTAATTTGTCATATACTGGAGAATAGCAGGGGAAAGAAGAATGTTGGGTTTGGACAGTTGTTGCCTCGACTTCTTTGGAGTTGTCTTAAATACCTGCCGGTAGATCAGAACTACAGGGAAGCAGAAAATACTCCTGTTTGAGTAGTAGAAACATCAGTCCTATACCGGCGGAGTGAAAACTCGGAGGTAAGTTAGTTTTTAAATACGGCAAATATATAATAAAAGGAAATAGAATTTGAATGTGGCTCCTCAATTAGTCTGACACGGTAATAATGGGAAAATACTTTTTACACACCCAGATATAAAACTGCACGAAGACACAGTTCTTCAAATCGTTCTTTGCACTCCCTTTTAATTTTATATTCGATCATAGGATACGGCGGCGAATAACTTCGCCTGTGTGAAATTTTATATTTTGAAATAAGTGAGGAAAGTATGTTTGAATGAATTAAACACACGCGTGTGAAATACATTGCAGAGCCAGTATTAGAGGATAGTTCCTCGAAACTGTCTCTTAGGTTTTATCGCACTACGATTAGGTTCAACATGCAATGTATTTCACACATGTGCGTTTTTTACATTCACCGCAATCATAAAAAAAATCATCATCGTCTTCCTGGTTCCCTGGTACCCACTGCTGGGTAAAGGCCTCTCTTTTCCCTCCCTCCCTCTTTTTCCCACTATGGCAACTATATCGTCTGCCCAACTCGCCGCCCAACGACCCACCTTTCTGTACCCCATTCGTGGACGCCATTCGGTGACAGTCTTAGTCCACCTGTCTTCCACCAATTACCATTTATTTGTGTTCTTAAATCAAATATATTTGAATTTTCTATTTAAAGGCTGTTTAACGGCTTTATTAATTTGCTTCTCCTTTAACCTAGCTGGCGAATTCAAAGCGCGAAAAAACAAGGAAATTAAATCCCTGATTTACTATTTGATTTCTTCAAAGTTGTACAGAAAAAACGTCGTTTGATACACGTGGGCATTTTTACAGCAGTTGTCGGCTCCATAACAACATCGCCTGAGGCTCGGTTGTGAATTCCACTTCGACTGAAAAAACAAACTTTCTCCCACTTACATCAAAATGTATTACAAGATTAAATATTTTTTACCTCCATAAATTGTATGAAGAATACCACCACCCCCATGTTCCCTGATGAACATTCAGTAATAAACTGTTATTTTAACATTGCAAAGCCAAACTGATACTTCATTTGCTTTATTTTTACTTATTGTATAGATTACATTTTCGAGAATTACATTGTTTATCCTAGTATTGTTGATGCTCTTTAAGCTTTTACAATCTGGCAAGTACTTATGAGTACGCTAAATGCTTAGAGCATACAAAATTAAGCACACGCCTACCCCTTTCATTATTAAACACTATTTCACTCACTACCCGCTCTCTGATCTCCACTCTAACAATTTGTATTATGTAACAATCATTTAACAAACACCAGTTTTAATTATTAAAATGATTTAATTATTCATTTTTTTGTTATTAAATACTACTTTTACTGCATTTGACCCTCTTAAATATAAAAAAAAAAAAACATTAAATAAAACATATATAAATCAATATCGTTAAATAATGAGATCAAATATGCCCCAGGTCCCAGGTCGTCACACCCAGAGAGTGAGAGTATTAAGAGAGTCCCCTGATTAGTTGTTCGTAATGTGTGTGTTGTACCTGTTGTAGTAGTTGTTTCATAATATTCCCTACTGCAGTAATATCTTCCACATTGAGCTCTGACGGAAGTCATCAAAATTTAGAAGGCTTGAAATGTATATATTCTTTTTTATATCTAGATGTTGTCAACTTAGATTACTTTTACCTAAACCAGACATAGACGCGGTCTGGCTTTTTTTAAACACGTTTTGTTAAAGTTCACTTCTCGTAGAACATACATTCTTGCTAGACTGGCACAACTAGACTATCAAATCAAAACGTTGTAGAAATATTATAATGTCAACTTGTGACATATCACTTACTAGCTGCTGCCCGCGACGTCGTCTGCGTGAACGCTATACAGCACCAAAAATACCTTTCCATTTACCCGTTTCTTCTTTACATTTTATATCTACAGAAAGTGCAGTAACAGAGGGAGACTGTCTTTTGTAAAATTGACCTTCAAAAAGTGCTGATTTTCAGCCTGCTTTAGTCATAAGTTGTGACTGAAGCAGATGGAGAAAAAAATGAAATAGGAATACAGAATGGGGTAAAATACATACTTATAGGACTTCTCGATAAACCATAGTAGTGGTTTGGCTCTCCGCAGTCAAAATGTAAAGAGAGTCAGGACTGGTGACGCGGGAGCAAGCGAAGTACAATTTATTGCCCGTGTGAGAAGCAGTTCATCTAGAGGTCGGTTCGCAGATAGGTTCCGAAGAAGCATAATCGGGACACCGACCTTCAGCTTGATGGTATGCGCTGGAAGTCCATTTGCTGACAGGGAGTTCAGAAATTCCACGGGATAATGTGTGGCGTCATCTTGCTCGACCACAATGTCTATGAAGGTGTAGTCCACTTAATTCCGTTCAATTTCCGAGAGAATGCATTCGTTAATTGCTGCAGCCTGATCATTTTTGGGCGTCAAAATAGCCCGCTCACACACCCAACAATTATGTTGGTGCGGTATACGACTGATGTCCCCGTACACACAGCGAATGGGTTCTTCTTAGATGGATACAACTATAATGAGAGATTCTGGAAGCACCACCTGTCCACCTCTCTCCTCTGGTAGAGTGCCTTCGCCAAGACTTAGAAAGACATCGAAGAATTCTTGAGCACGTGCATTGCCGCCGAGCCGAGCTCTCATATTAATGGTCAAGCGCAGAGTGCGATCTCGTGATCACAACGAAGATCGTTTCAATGAAGCATTCACCTCGTCAGCCCTCAATCCCCGCGTCACCACGGGAAGCGTTTGTCGGAAATCGCCACTGAACAGAACTGTGACACCACCCATCAAATGTTCGTTCCTGCGGATGTCCTGCAGGGTTCTGTCCACGGCCTCAACTGCCTTCCTATTGGCCATCGTACACTCATCCCATACGATCAGTGAGCAATCCTTCAGCACGGGTGCCTTATCACTGTTACGTGACGCACCACAAACAGGCGTTTCGGCACTCTCTAAATCGATAGGAATTTTAAACATGGCATGTGCTGTCTTGCCACCCGGAAGCAGTGTGGCAGCGATTCCCGACGACACTACAGCAATGGCAATTTTGCCTTGCCTCCTGACCTCTGCAAGTATGCCAGTTGTAACAAATGTTTTTTTCTGTTCCACCAGGAGCATCCAAGAAAAACATTTTACCCTGGTTTTGCCCAACGCTTTCAAGGACGGTGTCATAAATTTGTTTTCGCTCTGAAGAGAACAAAGCGACATGGTCATTTCGTATGGTAGTCATTACACCCGGATCGTAAAATGCCTCAGCGTTTTACTCCTGATTTGCGCGGTCTTGATGCGGTGATGTTTTGGGAGCTGGTAACCCATATTCGATCAGTGGATTGCCGCCGATAGAAATGACCACGTGTTGAAGTGAACTGCGACAGGTGTTCAGCACGCGTTCATCAGTTACTTCGACTTCGTCTCTAGTAGCACGCCTTAAAAGCTCGGAGAATATCTTCAGACAGATGATGGCGATACTTCTCCCACAATGCTACCGGGTTTGCGACTCCACAAAACACCAAGATGACGGCAAACAGATGACGCATGCGGCTGGGACTGTTACTGACGCTCGCCTCCGCGAAGGTGTCATCCCAGTTTTGGTCACCGTCGAGAAGGTGACTTCGAGGCTGCGCGGTTAGTGAGATACTCCACGCCATCAAATGTCCTCAGAAAGGCGAAAGACGTTGGGCCTCAGACCGTGTGAAGTAACAACCGCAGAAAATAGCATTCACCATTATTCAGGTGCACGGTATAAACTCTACCCAATGCGGTATCCTTGAAAATTCCCGGAAAACCTTCCACAGCACGTCCTCGTCGATGTCGGTTAAATACACCCCTTTTTTCTTGAACTGCCTCGTTGGTCTAGTGGTCGTAAGCGCGACTGCTGTGTATGAGGTCCTGGGTTCGATTCCCGGGTCGGACAAAAAGTGCTATTGGGTTTTTCATTAGAAATTTCCCAATAGTAGGCCGGAGTTTGGAAGTTGGCGGTATAGTACCCCCGTGCCTCGGAAAGCACGTTAAGCCGTTGGTCCTGCGCCTGATCTCTCTCCGGTCTCGTCGGATTGCCGTCCCATCGGACTATGAGAGGAAAGGAACAGAGAGTGCACCTGTGCCTGCGCACACACTTGTGCACTATAATATCTCCCGCGCAGTTGGCTAATCTCTGCTAAGATTGGCCGCCGTGGCCGAAAACGGTCAGGAGGACTATTACTATTACACCACTTTGCTTGTCGTATGTGTAATATGAAGGAACCGTCATACGTAAGGAACCTCGCAAACTGGTCGATTTCACAGAGCCTGAAAAATGCCAAGACAGTTTGGCGCGGATTTTCCAAGCGCTCAGCAACGTCGTCGGGATCAAAATATATGCGCTGGCTGTTCTCCAGGTGGACGTCTAAGAACATGCACAACTCCATCTATGACTTTTAATAACAACTATTAAGCTCACCAACATGATCAAATTCAAATTATTTATACCCAAAAAGGCTTACACATGTAATTCGACTTGATGTTTTTGAAATCTCATAGATGGCGCTGCTTTAAAAAAATCTTGGTACTACTTATTAATATATTCATTTAATTATGTTTATCGGCCTAAGTTACTTTTATTGCGTGTTTTTTATAGTGTGAAGCTAGCTTATAGCATGGTTAACATAATAACAACATTTAAATATGCGTCGTTAGATTACACGTTGTTACAGAATGCGTTGAAGAAATAAAGGTTCACTGCTCGTTCCCCGTAGGTGATAGCGTGATAATATGTAGCCTATGTGTTGACCCGACTTCTTAATAATATTCGTGCCAAATTTGAAGTAAATCCATGCAGTACTTTTTGAGTTTATCCCGGACAGACAAACAGACAAACAGACAAAAATTCTAAAAACTATATTTTTGGCTTCGGTATCGATTGTAGATCACATCCCAAGTATTCTTTTTAAAAAATATTCAATGTACAGTTTTGACTTTCCTACCATTTTATTATATGTATAGATTAGATGAGCGATCTTCGTCCTTGTGATATTATTATACAATAACCCTTATTTTGGGCTCGCCGCAGTCAGGTAAAATACTACTTCGCAACTTGTTCTCCTCAGTTAAAAAATACAAAGAACTAAGAAGTGACGAAGAGCGAGTATCTTAGGAAAGATAGTCAAAAAAACTACTGATAATCGACCTAATAAAATATGGACTCTCAAAGTTGTAACATTATTGATTGTTTCCGTAACAATAATTCTTTATAATTCACGGGCAACGTTGCCGTAATTATTACAATGCCTCGCGACGCGATGTGCGAAAAGGCGAACGGCGCTGAACAAACAATGAGTTTATACAGCTTCAAAAGACCTGAATTGATATTGCTTTCCAACGCCCTCTATCGTGTTAAATCGCACCTCCCCATACTTTTACTGCACCTATATGAAATCCTGGGTGTTGAACAATTGTTTTTCTATTATGGCTGAGTCAAGAAAAAACTGATGATCATCCACGAGTCGTCATCAGAAATAGTTTAACTTACTTTGATAATTATAAAAATCCCAACGCGATCCTTTCATAATAATATAAGGTTTCGAGTACAACCAGACATGGGATATTTTCTATTGCTTAACTTTTAATAAACTTATGAAGGAGGTCATTTGGCACAATCTGTACCATACGAGCTGCATTCTATACCGACAGTGCCTTAATGTGTGGAATACATACTCGTATTAACTTGTATGTTTTGATGTTTGGGATGAATGTTTTAGGCTGACTGGATTGAGATTCGAAAAAAGAATGTCTGTGTTTTAGACTAAAAAAAAATTATAATCAATATACAATTATTTTTTACTCTTTAGTACAGGATTTTTAATGAAGATTGCGAATTTTCCTTTGTCGAGCCCATTTTTAGGAAAACATCATTAATGCACCATTTAGCCCAAAGAAACGATGGATGGATTGTGTTAAGAATGATATGGCAAGAAAGGAGGTGTCTCGTAAGATGACGAGTTGCAGAAAAGAATGAAGAGGAAGACATTAGAATTGAGATAACAGCAAGAGACTGATGATTTAGTGCGTAGTAGTTATTGTCATCACAAAGTCATAGTATAACATTATATCAATTTGTGATCAAAGAATTGAGAGCAGCCGTCGTGTCGCTCGGCAGTTTGGCACCTGATCGTACGCGACTCATGTATTCGTACCTACTTCTCAATCGACAGGGTAAAAGGTCATTGCCGCTAATTTGATACAAACACCTTTGTATCTTATTTGTAGAGATTTTCCATTTCATTCTATTGTAGACATCTCGAGAGAACTTTACTTTTGTTTGTCCATGAGTTTACTATACCTTTTATAGATATACATTAGGACCAAAGTAAAATTTATTGTTCCCCATATAATGACCACATTTATCACACATACATTTATCACACATACATTTACCACACACACATTTATCACACACACATTTATCACAGACACATTTATCACACATGTATACATTTATCACAAACACATTTATCACACACACATTTATCACACACACATTTATCAGACACACATTTATCACACACATTTGTCACACTAAAGCATATTCACAGGTCGATCATGTTTAATAAAAGGCGTACGAGAGAAAATCGACGTTTCCAAAATTACACTATTCACCCCGTATTAATATCGTAGAAGAAAGTTTAATTTTTAAGATCTTTTTTAGATTAAGCAACCGACTGTACATAGGGTTTAGTTCAGTATGATTCAGGATTCTGTAGAATCTGGCGCTGAGTTTGTTTCGGTGTTTCTTCTCAGAATGCCAGTTAACTAGGAAACACCGACCTCGACATGAGAACAGGGATCGCAGAATAGCTGCATAGTTTTGTGTTTTGGGTTACTGTTTGCATTTGTATCCTACCATTAAATACAATTCGAAAAAGTCTCTTCCCGAAAAAAAAACTACTAAAAGGTTAAAATAAATATAAAGGTCAATTCTATATATACGGGTCAGTTTCTCATAGTAATTTTAAAAAATCAGGGTGCTCTAAGCATATTATAATATAAGTATCTGGATTTACACCAGTAAAACAATTTGTTGATTAGAGCAGTAACATGGTTCATATTTTGTTGTCACTAACGTAATTTGTCAGTTTTCGACAAATTTAATGGTGCAAACTGCGTACCCAACTTAAAGTCGGAGGCGCCCGATACAAACAAATTAAAGTGAATAAGTACCTTGAATAACTGGGAACGACAATATTCAAAAGTACCGACAACATCTAAAAAAAATGCATAAAGAGCTTATAATTGTAATGCCCCAAACCAATAAAAGAGGCAACTAAAAGTACAATTTCCATGAAAGATTACGTTTCAAAAAATATAAATATAAATTCGGGTGAGCTGCATTAAAGCCAAAAAAACAATATCTTTGGCATTCAAAAGTATGAAACCACAATCACGAAAAACCAAAACATGAATAAAACTCATTTGACTATATTATTACGAAAACATAAAAAAGTGGTGCAGCTTGCCCACCGTAGGGCGAGGGGGTAGACTTAAGTTGCTTTTGCAACCTAAGTCTACCCCCCTCTTAAAAACTTACAGCGGGGTCAGATGATCAGCGTCTGGAAGGCAGCCTGTTCACCTTGTTCCTGCACGACCCGCTGTCGGCAGTGTGCCTCTGCTGCGATATCAAGAGGCTGCCACTGGAGGACTGGGAGCGGGCTAGGCATTGCGTCGACTCCTATTTGAAGGAAGCAGCGATACTTCTGTCACGAGTTCGAGGTACGTGGTTTATTTCCTTTAAGTTTGTGTAATAATCGCATTATTGTACTCTAGTTTTTATTAACAAACTAAAATGTGATGTATAATAAAACATTTCTAGCTGTTTTTCAACGAATCAGTTAGATCTCCCAAGGAACTATCTACGGACTGCTTCACCTCGGTTTTATTGATCGAATATGAGGTGAACTATGGAGCACTACTGGAATAATTATCTATATTTTGAAAAAAATGTGTGAAATGTTAAACTGGTGGATTTTAATTAAGGATTACCTGAGCACGTTGTCTTTGGTGTTGCGATGTGTGCAGGCGTTATTTCGCCATTTCACATGTATGTACAAAATATAGCCAAATTGCACTCGACGAGAGATGAGCATTGGTTACCTACCTAATTTTATCGCTCTATTGTTTTGTATTTCAATTGCCTCGCTTCAAATCGAGATTTGTTCTGCCACCCATACAAAATTTAGCTACACCAGTATACGAGGATACGTAAAGAGCTGTTTGAACTCTGATTCATCGTGAGGAGGAGGAGCCTTATTGCCAGTTGGCGAGTTTAAATTTGAAAATGCAGGCCCGCATCTATACAGGTCTCTGGGTAGTGAGCCTGTATCTTTCTTGGTGATGTTTGGTGACATCTTCCATAATCAAGAAATTAAGCTTTATTGCGAGTAAGTTCGCGTCGATGGGACACACCTTACAGAATATATAATCACATCCTTTAACATCTCTCGCCATAATCACTAGAAATATGAGAAATGCGCAATAAAAAAAGGAAACTTACAATGTTTCTCTTCCATTAAAACAATGCCCTACTCTGTGGTGCCCAGTTAAGTTTTCTTTTCACGTTCCATAAATACCTTTCGAGTTTTATTTTATTTATAAACTTCAAACCATTATTTATTACCGCTTCAGCCAACATTACAAAGTTTTATAGGCTATAAAACAAGTTGTTAGCCTTTGGGTCATGTGAATGTCACCTAACAGTTCGAAAGGTGCAAGGTTTTATGAACAAAAAACCATCGAAAGAAATCGCGGTTACTGAAAACAAAGATTCACTCGCCTACTATGTAACAATCAAAGATTCGATTTTGTGCTTAACTGTAACTCTCGGTTCTCCTCGTTCATTGATGTAAAGTTCGAACCTGAACCATAACAGTACAGACGAAAGCTCCCGCTATTACCTCGTTAATAGAACCATGATAGAACCAGTAACTTAAAATTTAATTGCTCAATTTCAGACTGCATATACGTGGCATTCCTGAGCGACGACTTCATGCGGCTCATCATCCTGCGCTTCATCTTCTGCGAGACGATACTGCGCATGCACCGCATGTTCCGCGGCAGAGCGCAGCGCACGCGCTGCTCGCCGTCCATCCCCGACGACCTGTATGAGCACCCGGTTCTCACCCGTATTGTTATGGAGCTAGCGGCCAAATTGCAGGTAATTGAGATTGTCTATCAATGCAAGTAACATTCATCATGATTCAACGCCCTGCAGTGAGAAGCTACATTATGCCTTAATTTTATGGGCTACTAGCTTTTGCCAGCGGCTTCGCCCGCGAAAAATGACGATTTTCCATACAAATTTTCATCCCCTATTTAACTCCCTTAGGGGTTGAATTTCGAAAAATCCTTCCTTATTCCTTGTCTACATTATAAAGGGAACCTCTGTGCAAAATTTCAGCTTTCTAGGTCCAAGGGTTTGGGCTGGGCGTTGATGAGTCAGTCAGTCAATCAGTCAGTCAGCACTTCTCTTTTTATTTATATAGATACATAGCTAGTTGAAACGTTCCCGGAAAGGTCCACATCCAAAAAATATATATATTATCACATTTCTTCAATTCTGCCTACATCGTCTATGCCATGAGGGAGTGGCAAAGTTACTGACGTCAATCTGGAGCAAAAACCTAAAACTCTGAGACGTTTCTGAGAAATTGCCAGGGAACTTAGACTCCTTTACTTAATAATTACGCTTGATTATTATATTGCCAGTAGCTAAATAATTTTGTTACTTTAAATATTAATATTGTTGCTGTAATTTTCAGGTCCGTGGACATTTTCACGACCCCGGAGCGGCTCAGCGGGAATGATACACCAGACCCTCAACTGTGTCGTTCGCTGAACCATAATGCAAGACAAGACTGTTAACGAGACAATTACAAAACGTTACAGTTTAAATGCGGCAAGTTACAGATACAGTGACGATTTATATCTAGTGAGTGTAAGTGACACTCGGCGAGCTTTGTCTCGATTATTTATTTTATAAACTAAATTAAAAAAAAAAATGTGGACTGTCAAAATTATAGATTTTAATTAAAATAACATTATATAATCTTTGTAATCAGTAATTTAAAATATATTCTTGTCTACTCTGACTTTTAAGATTGTAAGTCTTTTCGGATGACTAGATTTTAAACGAATATTGAAAAAAAAACGTAAAGCGCTTGGAAAATGAACAAAAATATTATTTAAAAAGATGATTTTTTTAAAAAAGATTTGATTGTTTATAAACTGTACATCAATTTAAATTGATGATGGCGCGGACTCCACCAAAGTGCGGATGTGCGAAGCGGAGAGTAGTGGAGACGCGTTAGAGCTAGGGTGTATTCACCGAAAATGTCGGAGAGGAGAGGCTACTTGCAGCGCACACTGCAGGCCGCTCACAACACACCGCCCACGAGTGCGGACGCTGGCCTATACAATCAGGAGCCATGTCCACTCCTCTCTGCCCTACCGTTTCGACTACAACCAAGCGGAAACGAGAAGAGTAAACTACAAAATTCTATTGGTAGCTCACAACACACCTTTCGTCTCGTCTCGTGGAGACCAACACATATTAATTAAAAAAGAAACTGTGTAATAGTCCGTAACTTTACTAATAATTAAACTAGTAGTACTTATATTTCAAATATGAGCATTCATATTATACAACAATCAAATATTTGATTTAAAACGGCCATCAACTACTCACGTGCTCAGCTGCTGAGACTCCAAGTAGATGCAGCAAAAGTGATTGACAAGAAAAAATCATATTAAAAAATACTTATTATATAAAACATATATATTTACATAAAGAAAATAAGTATACTTATGGTATTCAGCTGCATCCGGTTAGACTCCGGACTCCAACATATTATTGGAAAACGGCTAAGCAGATGCAGCCAATGCTGATAGTTATAAAATAAATATATAATATTAATTTTCTCAAGAAAATTAATATTCAGATGAGTAACGACAAAATTAATGTTTAAAAAAGTTTAAATAGACTTATTTATAAATGTTATTTATTATTACTACTTATTGCTTTACCTTGACTTAATATTAAGTAATTGAAGTAACTTCAATTAAGTCTTCTATAAAACTTGATTATAAGAATATTGTCTAGCTTATAATTTAATTGTTTAACTTAATTGACACAATTTTGGAATAGATCATTTCATACAGCTGTCAAAAACGTGACAGTTGTGATTTGAATGTACGAACATTGTAAGTTAGTTTGCTAAACAATTATAAATTATTTAAATGTCTTAGATAGGATATGTACCTATTGTCTCTCTACACATACCATTGAAATGCACTATTACGGCAATGAATGTGCTTCCGCCAATATTATTCGAACGAAGAGCTTGGATTAAGATATTCGACTTTGGAAGTACCTACCTACAAGAAAAATGTTCAAGTAGGTGCTTCTGAGTGGATAATGTATAATCTCCCAACATAGCACAGATACTGAGTCACCTGTCATAGTTAGAGAATAAGGCTAAAAATATATTCACGATGTCGATAGCGTGCGTTTACGTTGATTAAATATAAGTATATATATTTTCAGTCCTTTGTTCATTGAATTGAAGGTAGAGAACTTATGATTGAAAATACTGCATGCTGACAATTTAGTAGATACTTGAACACTAGTTCAAATGACAAAACACTTGACATGTACAAGTGTGCACATGACAAAGTGATGTTTCGATATGTCTACTTAGCTACTCAACTCATACAGATAATTTTGAGATGGCCTGCATGTAACATCATCATACGTAGGTATACTCATTGGGTAGGCATTTTCCTTGTGTAGACAAGGCATATGCCTCAATGAGTACCTACTAGACCTGTAATATTTAAATATTTAGATTTTAATGAATTATTAGATAATCATGGTCACGCTTAACGTAGAAAATGTTCAGTAGGCAGGTTAACAATAGACGTACAATTTTAAATTTATGTTAACTAACATTACAGATATACTTTATACGGTCCGAGTGTCAGCTTTTCATTATCTAACTAACCATGATGCTTAACAGTCACCGGTCACGAGAACTAAGATTGAGGGCGCAGCCGCTGGAATGATTAACATTCAGCTTTTCACCACCGTAGACGCGGGCCTGTGGACGGTGAGTAATGGGCTAGCTCGCCGTCCGGCCGTCGTCATGACGGCAACAGACCGTGTCGGCGGCGCGTTCGTGTTCCACGCGCGCCTCAAAGAGATGTCAGCAAGGAGGGGCCCGCAAGGGCCGACGCCCGTCGGGGCCGCGGTATTTTGTACTAGATTACGTGGCCTCGGCGCAAGGGCAAAGAAGGAACATGGGTTCGGTTTTTAGTCAGTAGAAGTCTGACACTCCCCTTCGCTCTGCCCAAGAGCGGGGGGGGTCATTCGATGATTTTCCACCCACCAAAAAAAAAAAAAAGGGTAGGTAACCAGCGAGATATAGGTATTTATCACTGAGGAGAAATATAATATTATAGCCCACGCTTTCGCAATAAACTGAAGATTAATAAGCAAGTGACGAATCGAAACGACTCTATTTATAAATCTCAGGTGTAATTCAAAATTACCGTTTTCGCGCTTGTAACAAACCAACGCATTATTGAGTAAACAGTGACGCATGTGTTTATGTAACCCTGGAATGGTTAGGTTAGGTCTGAGTAAGGCTACGCGCCGATGGAGCCTTGACCATCATTGATAGGTATTTAGTGTGTCTTTCCTCCCCACTGTCACCGGTTTCCGGTACCTGATTCACGGTATAAGTCAGGCTGTTTTCCTGCAGATAACAATTCGACCAGCGCATATTGTTGGATGCCTTTCTTGTTTCTTTTCTCCCAAAATTGAAACATAATATTATGGTCCCTTTTCTATGTTTTCTTCCAAAATAGGAACTTTTGGTCTCTTTTCAACTTTTTTTCCTATAATAGGAACTTTTCTTCTATCTAACAATCACGCACAATACTTTGAGATGATAAATGAAAAGCAATGGAGAGGTGCAATAAGTTCAGGTGCGATGCACCCGTAATCGGAATGTGTGTGAGATCAGAATAAGATGAGTGAACGGAATGAGATTTTTTTTTTGGAGTGTTGACTCTTTTGTTTAACTGTTACCGGTTTCCAGTACCTGATACACGGTATAAGTCAGGCTGTTTTCCTGCAGATAACAATTCGACAAGCACATAATTGTTTGAAGCGCTTTTTGTTTCTTGTCTCCCAAAATTGAAACATTTGGTCTCTTTTCTATATTTTCTCCCAAAATAAAAACTTCTTCTCTATCTTAAAATCACGCACAAAACTTTGAGAGGATGAATAAAAGGTAACGCCGGGATACAATAAGATCTGGTGCGATGCACCCACAACCGGCGTACGTATATGGTTAGATGAATGAACGTGGGGGTATTTTTTTTTTTTTGGAAACTGTTACCGGTTTCCAGTACCTGATACACGGTATAAGTCAGGCTGTATTCCTGTTTATAACAATTCGACCAGCACATAATTGTTAGAAGCGCTTTTTATTTCTTGTCTCCCAAAATTTAAATATTTGGTCTCTTTTTATATTTTCTCCCAAAATATAACCTTTCGTCTCTTTTCTGTGTTTTCTCCCAAAATCAGAACTTCTTTTCTATCTAAAAATCACGCACAAAACTTTTAGAGGATGAATGTAAGGCAACGCCGGGATACAATAAGATCTGGTGCGATGCACCCACAACCGGCGTACGTATATGGTTAGATGAATGAACGTGAAGAGATTTTCTTTTATTTTTGAAACTGTTCCTACCGGTTTCCAGTACCTGATACACGGTATAAGTCAGGCTGTATTCCTGTTTATAACAATTCGACCAGCACATAATTGTTTGAAGCGCTTTTTTGTTTCTTGTCTCCCAAAATTGAAACATTTGGTCTCTTTTTTTATATTTTCTCGACTCTTTTATATTTTATTCCAAAATAGGAACTTCACATCTTTTCTATCAAACAACCACGCACAATACCTTGAGACGATGAATGAAAGGTAACGCCGAGAGAGGACGCCCTCTAGAGGCCTAGACGCTCTCGACACCACAGTAGTATTCGCAACCGGCGAGCATGCACGATCAGATGAATGACCGTGGTGAGATTTATTTTATAGTGTTGTCTCTTTCTTCAAAGTGTCACCGGTTTCCAGTACCTGATGCACGGTCTAAGTCAGGCTGTTTTCCTGCTGATAACAATTCTACCAGCATATAATTGTTTGATGCGCTTTTTGTTTCTTTTCTCCCAAAATGGGAGCTTTAAAACCCTTTTCTATCTAACAATCACGCACAATACTTTGACACGATGAGTGAAAGGCAACGCCGGGAGGGAACGCCCTGGAAGAACATACACTGACTTTCTTCAAAACCGTCAGGTAGGTACGCATCACTCGCACCCGGCGTGCGCAAATGAGATGAATGAAGTCCTGTTTCCAGTGCCTGATTCACAGTAATAGTCAGGTAGTTCTCTTGCAGATAACAAAATTTGCCATCAGATATTTGTTAGATGCATTGTTTACGTTACCTTATTTTTTTAAAGATTGGCTTTTGACTCTTCTTTGTTTGTTTAACAAAAAGAAATGCGCAAAAATGTTGACATTCTACTTTAAACATACTTACTGGTGTTGCCAAAATGCATGATGTCGCTACTCACCAAAGCAAAAGGAATGTCTCGGAATATCTGTAATGTTAGAAAAATACGTATGTATAGATATCAATAAATATAGTTTTAGAGTAGGTATATATAAGTTCAATTCTGTACAATTTTGAATTGCAATCTCCTGTGCTTGCTTGCTTAATTATTTAACTACATATGTAATAAGTACCTAAATATATTTTCTTTGCCATCTTCCAGCATTCTTCCCTCTTCATCTTAAGTTTGTAAATAAATATCTATCTAAAAGCAAATCAAATGGACAGATTGCTTATTTTACTCTCTGTCAGTCTACCAATATTCATCAAAACCCGTTAATTTCGCCATACTCCTTGCAATACGACAGCATTCTCGGTAACCCAACTATGTATATTCTACTTAAGTTAAGGTCGCCGCGTCGTCCAGCAACAATCCGACCACCCCCTTCCCCTCGCTTCCCTTAGGGGTCGCATCGACTTGGGGCCTGTACAAAAATGATAAGGCAAGCTATCGGTTACTGCTATCAAGCCTATCAAATTAACCACTATTCGAAATAAGGATTAAAATGTGAAAGGATTGGCTGTCGCACGACAGTTGATTTGGATCTGATCCAAAGATAGCGGTGAACTGTAATTACTATTGTAAATAGAGTTCTGCGGAATATCAGTAATTTTACCACAAGATAATATTTGTGTGAAACGGCTGTATTCCGCGAAAATAAGTTCCGATTTCCAAAAGGCTAATTAAACCCATGGACTGCTATGTAGAGCTAACCATATGTGTTTTGTTCTGAATACGCGAATCAATAGTTCGCGCACACTTGGATCCAATACTTCTCAGGAGATGGACTAACCAGGAATGATATGATGCACCAGATAATTGAGTACAAAGCAGACGTAGTTTTCACTGTAGGTATGTGTCTAACAATTAATCAGTACTATTATCCCATGTCTTCACAGTGCTTGCGCACTTTTCCCCGTTGTCGCTATCTCTTTCTCACACGTCCCAAATTATCACAATAGAAAGCACTTTTCTTGAGTTCCATTAGAAAATAATGAGTTTATCACAGCATAAAAGTTATTTTTTTGTATTTATGTTCTAAGGTTAAGGCTTCTCAATTCGCTTTGGATATTCGTACAAACATTTCTTGACGGGGCATCACGTAAAATTTCCAAGAATACAATAATGCCTAAGAACATCTTTTGGATCGTTCAAATGATAGAAAATGTTTTTATTCAGTTTTAGAGAACATGTTCTCAGTAGAGGTCTTGGGTTCTTCTTTTTTGTGTTTTATGATATCTTCGGTTTTATACAGGGTGTCCCGTAAATAATGGATCAAACGGTAACGGGTAGGTAGCTTACCTAATTTCCAACAACTAATTTGAATATTAAAAAAAAAACCGTTACAGTAACCAAGATATTTTTTTTTTCGAATTTTACCATTTTGTCTTCCAGAATTAAGTTTTTTTAATGCTGTTGCTGCAAATGATGACATTTTTAGGTATGATTTTTATCTAACATTTCTGAATAGCTTACTAATGTTATAAGATACCATTTTTTTGAATACCGTTTTATTTGCCTTAGAAAAAAAATCTTGAGTTGAAAAGTTTTTTCTTTACGATGTTAGGACCAAAATTGAAAAAATTCTCCTGTAAAAAAAATGTATGACACCGAAGACGACCATTATTTTAAAAACTTGTACATTTAATAAGGTTTGCAAATTGGTATAAAACTTACGTCTAGTCTTTATCGTTACAAAGATATTGCTATGAATGTGATGAAGAAGACAGAAAATAAATTGAATTGGTACTATCCAATTTTTTCCTTTTCGTTATGGCTTATGCTTGAATGCTTGTAAATAATGGATCAAACGTAACGGGTAGGTAGCTTACCTAATTTTCAACAACTAATTTGAATATTAAAAAAAAAACCGTTACAGTAACCAAGATATTTTTTTTTCGAATTTTACCATTTTGTCTTCCAGAATTAAGTTTTTTTTAATGCTGTTGCTGCAAATGATGACATTTTTAGGTATGCTTTTTATTTAACACTAGCTTTTGCCAGCGGCTTCGCCCGCGTGAAAATGTCGATTTTTCATGCAAAATTTCAGCTCTCTAGGTTCAAGAGTTTGGGCAGGGCGTTGATGAGTCAGTCAGTCAGTCAGGACTTCTCTCTTTATTTATTAGATTTCTGAATAGCTTACTTATGTTATAAGATACCATTTTTTTGAATACCGTTTTATTTGCCTTAGAAAAAAAATCTTGAGTTAAAAAGTTTTTTCTTTACGATGTTAGGACCAAAATTGAAAAAATTCTCCTGTAAAAAAAATTTAACTACCTGCTTCGATTACAAGCATAACTACCTTAACTACCTGCTTTGATTACAAGCATTCAAGCATAAGCCATAACGAAAAGGAAAAAATTGGATAGTACCAATTTAATTTATTTTCTGTCTTCTTCATCACATTCATAGCAATATCTTTGTAACGATAAGGACTAGACGTAAGTTTTATATCAATTTGCAAACCTTATTAAATGTACAAGTTTTTAAAATAATGGTCGTCTTCGGTGTCATACATTTTTTTTACAGGAGAAATTTTTCAATTTTGGTCCTAACATCGTAAAGAAAAAACTTTTCAACTCAAGATTTTTTTTCTAAGGCAAATAAAACGGTATTCAAAAAAATGGTATCTTATAACATTAGTAAGCTATTCAGAAATGTTAGATAAAAATCATACCTAAAAATGTCATCATTTGCAGCAACAGCATTAAAAAAACTTAATTCTGGAAGACAAAATGGTAAAATTCGAAAAAAAAAAAATATCTTGGTTACTGTAACGGTTTTTTTTTAATATTCAAATTAGTTGTTGGAAATTAGGTAAGCTACCTACCCGTTACGTTTGATCCATTATTTACGGGACACCCTGTATAATGATCTAATCATTCCTTTAAGTTTTCTGGCACGCGAAATGCATTATGTTTCACGCTTCTTAGACATTCCAAAAGTATTGTTTTACCTAGATAAGTAAATAGTTATAAGTTGCTACATATTAAGAAATGATATATGTAATACAAGATGTATATGTTTATAATGTATTAGATTATCACACAGCGTCCAACAGAATAACTGCAAGTCCTCAGACACCCGAATAAAGACACATTAAGTTGCTGGCACAAAATATTATCGATACAACCTAATGTGAAAATAATACACTTTATTGAATAACCACACCCAGTACACATCCGTGTAAATTACTGTTAAGAACCTGCATCAGCTGTATAGTTGAGAAAAGATAATGGTGTAGTTTCATTGAGTAAATGCAGTACAAGGTGGAAGTGAATGGGTACATTCTGAAGAAAAACTTGCAATTATTCTGTTCCATACTTGAATGTTTAAAACATAAAATAATACAATATTATATAATAGATTAGCTAAACTACAACATGTAACGAAAATATGTCGAATGCTTGGGTTATTTATATGTCTATGTACAAAATGTTTCCATTGGATTCAAAGCTTCATTTTTGACTTTGTGATGATATCAAATCGCATCATTGATATGATACATTTTTGCAATGATTTTAAAATAAACACACACAAATTTTCTGCAAAAGATAAAGAAATCGATGTCAGCAAAATGCACTCTGATCTGCTTTCCATACTTTTTCGTTACACGTTACAAAATTGAAGTGATTACTCACTTCAATTTTAATATATAAATATAAAAAACAAGTTATATATAAATATAACTTGTTTTTTTCTTCTTCTAAACCTGTGCTTTGATTTGAATCATTTAATTATTTAATTAAAAGTTTTTATATACTTTCATTATTTTTGTGAAATGTTAAAATAAATAGTTAGTAACTAATTTATTATAATTTAAGATAAAATAAATGTATATTTATAATATATTAAATTAATATATTAAATAAAAACGATAAAATGCAAAAGCAATTTCATTTTTGTCCCTTCTTTCCCCCTCTATCAGTTTTTTCCTAACCCTTCACTTTCAAGTTCCTTGCAGACGCCCAAAAGTCTGACAACCACAGTCTTACCAAGGCGTATCGTATAACCTAGAACTAACAGGGTTCTAGACGTCCGGTAGGCAGTCGTTCCATGTAAAATACTGGTCAGGGGTACAGCTGCGTCTGGTGACTCATCATGACTCATCATCATCAGCCTGCCATTTCCAGTAGGAAATGGCAGGCTGATGATGATGAGTCAAGTTCTGGGAGAAATCAAATTGCACGAATTATCGAAACAAAATTATATGAACAAAAGCAAATTATTGCTATTCATGATCTACCCTGAGCAATGCACCCACTGCTGCTGCTAATAGTACGTAGAAACTACAGTCGTGTCATCGAAAGGCTTAAATATAGAAGTTAAGAATATCTAATGACCTAAATATCAAAGTTCAGAGTATCGAATGCCCTAAAGATCGATATTTATTTATAAACATGATTTGCTATAAAAGTTATCGACAGAATAGCTGCAGAAATTTATTTTTATCGGATAACTAGACAATTGTGAATTTTTTTCTGCAAGCAACTCTGAAGTAGCGCTCGCCGGCGGCTGCCGCGGCACCGCTCGCTTCGCTCGCTCGGCTCGCGCGATTTCCCTAAGTAAACAATGACATATCATACAATCTGCATGTGACTAGTCAATTAGACAATAGTAAAAACATTTCTGTAACTAGTAGGTATTTTTAAAGTAAATATAATAATCTAAAGTGTATCAAAGATGACATTTTAAATACATGTGACTATCTGGTCAGTACATGAATCGAATGGCGCTCTCTGATTGGTGCAAATGGTCGGTCACTGTAGTCTCGCGCGCTCTATGCTATTTTCACGATAAAAGAATCATCATCATCATCATTTCAGCCCGTAATCACCCACTGTTGGGTATAGGCCTCCCCTTTCTTCTGCCAGTCTTCCCTGCTTTGTGCGTCTCTCATCCATCCATTCCCCGAGCTCCTGATGATATCGTCTACCCAACGCGCTTTAGAGCGACCCTGGTTTCTGACGCCCAACCTTGGCCACCATTCGGTCAGAATCTTACTCCATCGGCCATCTCCGCGTCTAGCCAAATGTCCTGCCCAACTCCACTTTAGGCGTATCGCCCTGTCCCCGACGTCGAACACTTTCGTCCGACTCCGGATCTCGGTGTTGCGCACTCGGTCTAGTAGGGTTATGCCGAGCATAGCTCGCTCCATGGCCCTTTGTGCAACTCGTATTCGGTGCACAGTCTCCTTAGTGAGCGTCCATGTCTCGGCACCGTAGGTCATCGTTGGCAGGACACATTGGTTGAAAAGGCGGGTTTTTAGGCACTGGGGTATCCTCTTAGACCGGAGAACATGCTCGAGCTTCCCAAACGCCGCCCACCCCAGTTGTATCCTCCTGGAGAGTTCTTTGTTTGAATGCTCCTTGTCAAAAGATAGAACATGTCCAAGATAAACGTAGTTGTCAACCATCTCCAGACGCTCTCTTCCAACCATAACAGCTGAAACAGAATCATCCGGAGTCCGCGACATCACCTTCGTCTTGGACATGTTCATTCTCAGGCCCACCCGTAAGGAAGCATCATATAGCTCTTTCAGCCTGCGTTGAAGGTCTTCGAGGGATTCGGCGAACAAAATAAGGTCATCCGCAAATCGAAGGTGCGACAAGTAGACACCATTGATGTTTATACCACAATGGTCCCATTTTAATGTTTTCATCACGTCTTCCAAGGCAGCCGTAAAAAGTTTAGGTGAAATGGTATCTCCTTGCCGCACTCCCCTCTTGATATTGATTGGTCGCAGTGAGCTCACATGTAGTCTAACCTGCATTGTTGCCGAATCGTACAGCTCTTTGAGCACGTCTACATACCGAGCGTCGATCTGGCAGCGATGGAGAGAGTTAAACACAGCCCAGTGCTCGACACTGTCGAATGCCTTCTCGTAATCAACGAAGGCTAAACACAGGGGTCGATTGTATTCCAAACTTTTCTCCATCAACTGCTTCACGGTATGGATGTGGTCAATCGTTGAGAATCCACTCCGGAAACCGGCTTGTTCAACTAGCTGGCATTCGTCTAGCTGGCGGGTGAGACGATTACACAGAATTTTGGCAAACAGCTTATATATTTGAAATAAAAGTGATATAGGACGGTAGTTATTAAGATTGAACTGGTCCCCTTTCTTATGGAGAATAGTTACTGTCGCCTTCTTCCAGGCTTGTGGCGTCGTGGCACTAAAGAGCACTTTGTTGTAGAGCTTCACGAGAACTTGTAACACGGGTTGACCACCAGCACGCAGTAACTCAACCGTAATACCGTCCTCGCCAGGTGTTTTGTCGTTCTGCATTTGCGAGAGTGCCTTTTCTACCTAGCTTGCCGTGATATTTGGTAGATCTTCGGAGCTTCGATGTTCTATGGGTGGAGCCCTAGGGTCATTACCCGGCGATGACGGTTCTGCCGATTTTGAGGCATAAAGCTCTTCGTAAAATTTCTCTACAACATTTAATAATTGGTCACGATCTGTAACAATACAACCTTGTTCAGTTTTAACTTTAAGAATCTGATTTTTGCTAGTATTAATTTTCCGCTTGAAAATGTTTGGCCCTCTATGCTGTTCTATAGTATTAACAATAATTTTAGTGTTGTATTTACGAGTGTCCCTTTTGATTGCTTTGCTTATTTGCCGATTAACTTGTTCTATTGCTCTTTGATCTTGTATGGTGTGCTGTTGCATAGATCTTCTATTGTTAATAAGAGCTATAGTTCCAGGTGTTAATTTTGCCTCTTTTTTGCGCACTCCAAAAAAGGTGTTTTTGTGTCGTTTTGCTTATGGTCTTGCATAGTACCTCGTTTATCTGGTTTGCGTCAAGGTTTGATTCTTCAAGTCCCTGGAACTGGTTGGTCAGTTCTAATACATATTCATCTTGGAGGGAGAGTATTTCTGGTTTTTCATACGTCTGATTGGATTTTCGTATCATTTTTGTTCTCTCCTTCTTTAAATCGAACCTATACGCAGCTCTGACCAGACGGTGGTCACTTCCGGTCTTAAAGCGACTGAGGACAGAGACATTGTGACTACATGTTTATGAGAGCTTATTATGTAATCGACCTCGCCCAAGTCCATTTTCTTGAAGGTCGCTTTTTGAAAAATGTGTTCATTGCGTACAGGTTCTTTTGTTCAAGAAAATTAACCAGGTTTTGCCCTCTTCTGTTACGCTGACCGAGGCCGAAACCACCTATGGAGCACTCGTTTGTGAGTGGTTGGCCAACCCGTGCATTGAAGTCTCCCATAATGGTGTTAAAATGCGACGGCGTATCGCTAAGGGCCTTTTCAATATCTTCAAAGAAGTTGTCCACCTCTTCATCTGGGTGTTGGGATGTGGGGGCATAAACTTGGATGATTTTCAGAGAATATCGGTCATTTAATTTTAAAATCAAAAAGCAAACTCTTGGTGAGATACTCCTGATATTTTGAACCAATGAGACTATCTTTTTATTTACGAAAAACCCTACGCCACCATATGTGGTATCTTCATGACCTCTGTGGAAAAATAGGTGTCCTGTTTGTAGTTTCAACAGCTCCTCGCCCTTTCGGCGTACTTCTGACAGACCTATAAGGTCCCACTTGATGGATTCAATTTCAGATTGAAATTCCAATAATCGTTCGTCCGTTCTTAGCGTCCTGGCGTTGTAACACGCCAAGGTCAGGGTCGTTGGGGTGCGACAGCTGGGCGACATCCAGAGATTCTTAGCACCCTCTGCCCCGCCGTTACCAGAGCCGCTGTCAGAACTCGGAATAGCGGGGCTGCTGGGAACTGAGGGCCGGGGCTTTTTGGCAGTGTTCATAATAGAAAGGGGGGTTTTGGCCATAAAACGCCACGCTGGCCAGTGCGTCTTGGCGAGTTTTCGTCATATCCTCGTTCGTCTGTCAGCAGGGGTACCACGTGCAGGTGAGGTTTGACTTGGGCGGCTGGATGTTATGCCACCCCTTATCCCCCGATAAAAGAATGTAAAGTATTATTTAACATGCTCTTCTTCTTCCTGCCCTTATCCCATGTCATTTGGTGTCGGCGCAACATGTTGTTTTCTTCCATTCTGCCCTGTTAGTCGTCACGTTATCATTTATTCCTTTTTCCTTCATATCACCCCTCACACACTCCATCCATCTTTTCTTTGGTCTTCCTCTCCCTCTCCATCCATCCACATTTATATTCATTACTTTTTTAGTCACATGCGATTCATCCCTCCTCATCACATGCCCATACCACGACAGTCGATTCCCTTTTAACTTTTCTGTAATTGGCGCAACTTTTAAACTTCATAATACTCGTTCCTTACTTTATCCATTCTGGTCACACCACACATCCACCTCAACATTCTCATCTCCGCAACATGCAACCTTTTTTCATCCATCTTCTTCACAGCCCAACATTCCGATCCATACAGTACGACAGGCCTAATCACGGACTTGTATATTTTCCCCTTTAACTTGAGGGGCATCCGCGGGTCGCAAGTTGTTCCAGTGACCTGTCGCCATTTCATCCATCCTGAATTGATCCGGTGCGTTACGTCCCGGTCTACATCGCCATCTCCTTGGACAAGCGACCCAAGGTACCGAAAATCGGAGCAGATCGGTATGGGCGTTCCGTCAAGGGTTATAGACCCAGGACTGGAGAGACCGCCGAAATCACAAAACAAGTATTCCGTTTTGGTTCTACTTAGTTTCAGGCCAACATTCTCCAGTCGTTGCCACCACACCTCCAATTTGCTCTGGACCTCTAGGCCACTCTCGGCAACTAATACAATGTCGTCGGCGAATAGCATACACCAGGGAGCCTCTTCCTGAATGTCCAACGTAAGAGCGTCCATTATCACCAGGAAGAGCTAAGGGCTTAGAGCCGACCCTTGGTGTAAGCCAACTGCCACATTGAAGTCGCCGGTAGTGCCCGCTGCAGACCGTACTTGGGTTCTACATCGACTGTACATCGCCCGGATCAACTGCACATACTTCCCAGGCACACCTTTCTCCTTAAGAGCCCACCACAGAACCTCACGGGGTACTCGGTCGTATGCCTTTTCGAGGTCGACGAACACCATGTGCAAGTTTTATGCGCACCTCTGTATTTCTCGCATAGCTGGCGGATAGCAAAGATGGCATCCGTCGTTCCCCGACCAGGCATAAAACCGAATTGGTTCCGTGAGATCTCGCTCTCTTCTCTCAGTCTCCTTTCAACAACTGAAACATTATTTAACATGCTAAGTTATAATAAATGATGTTGACTATGGTCGCTTCAAATATATTTTTTAGGAGGGCCTTGTGTTGAAGCTGTAAAATGTAAAATGGTGGTGAGATATAAATTCCGTGGCTGAGCTAGTAAATTAGGTGCCTATGTATAAATAACAAGGACAAGTTAATATAATTATTGATCTTCACTTGACGCTTTCTATAGAATATTTAGTGGGCGTTGTAAAATAGACGAATAAGTACTACTCTGTGTAAAAAGTATCGGGAATATGTCAATAAAAAGACCCGCGTAAAAGAGGTCGTTCTAATTTTTTTACTGCATGTTGGTAGCACTGTACTGATTAAGCGCGCAAAATTTGAGCGGGATCTGTCATTTAATTTGTTTTAAACTACCATCGGTGGCCAAATTAATAGGGACAGTAATAAGATTTTTGAATTTTCGAATTTAAGTTGATTTGTGTAATAAATAATTGGTTGTAGGTCTCTTATATATTTTTTATTAGTATTTATGTTCTATTGGGATCACAAAAAATCCAAAATGTATACAAAACTGTTCATTATTAATCAGGTAAAAAAAAAAATATTTGGTGAAGCTTAGCTGTTAAGCTTATGTGTCGGGGCATGCTCTAAATAGAAAATGTTTTGCATTTTCCTTTAGTTTTGCATTATGATGCCATTCTCTGGTGAGGATTTCTATAAGTTGCCTTTCGGTGGTAGACACTTCCTTGGCAATGGCCCCTTTGGTGAGTTCCCACATTTTCTCAATGGGATTCATGGCTTTGTGGCAGCGTACTGAGTCATGCATAAAAATGTATTCGACATCATCGGGGAACCATTCATTGACCTGCGGTAATACCTGGGTTTCTAATACTCGCTTGTATTGGTCTTGTTTCATCGTTCCTCTTACGGTGTATAGGCGCCCCATGCCTTTGGCCGAGATGACAGACCAAACCGTAACACTAAACGGATGTTTAACCCTCTCTACGATGCAATCGACGTGGAATCGTTGACCAGGGCGTCGTCTTACAAAAGAACTTTTGTCGACCAAAATTTGAAAAGTTGATTCCTCAGAAAGGCACACCTGTAAATTAACAGAATAAATAGTAGAAAATACTAGAAAAGTTATTGACTAATTGCATTATTCAAAAAAGTTATTTTTCCTCGACTCCAACCTGCGACAGTCATATTTCGATGTTGTCTGGCCCACTGGAGTCGTTTCGTTTTCATACTGTCGGTTAGGCGTGGTTTTTTTGAAGGCCGCCGTCCCATCAAGTTCTATTCGACCAACCGCCTACGCATTGCTCTTTCCGAAATCCTTACACCCTCGTCGTTCATCATCGTGGTCAAATGAGCAACACTCTTTTTATGAGTTCCGAGGCAGATGCTCCTAACTCTTCGATCGGTACGAAGTGTGGTGATCCTTTTTCTGCCACATTTGCCAACCCGAATTGCCTCAAGAGGCTTTTTATTGTCATTTTTTATTTTTATTCGATTTAAGATTTATAAGACAGATTTTGAAACCTCAGCCATAGCAGCTATGACTGTCTGGGAATGAGTGGGAGTGCAGTAACAATGTTAGTATCACTCTACATTTTCTTGGAGAGGTGTCCAAAGCCTTGTCTATCCTAAACAAAAGAAAATTTGAGGATATTGCGTCTAACTATTAATAAAACGTAAATTCATAGACAAAACATAGCAAAACTATTTTACTACGGGGCATTACTTACCTTTTGATTATTTTAGACAAAAAAAGTCGGTTTAATCAAATGAAAAAACAGTTTCTTGAAAATTCAAAAATACGTACTGCGAACCGCGCTTTTTAACAGACAATGACCGAATTAGAAGAAACGTCCCAAAATTGACAAATGTCGCACGGATTCACTGTGTTTCCACTTGGCAAAAACTATAATAGTAGCAGTAGTTTTAGTTTTTTTAGTTTTTAGTTTATTTAAGAATAGTACACAACGCGACATAATAAAACAAATAAAACGATGGAAGCTGCAAAAGTATAAACTGTAGCGCAGCTTCCAAAGTAGTTAAAAGTAGCTATATCAGATAAAATAACCCTTTAAATTCAACATATTCTAATAATTTGGCCACCTACTGGCACATTTTTAAAGACATTTTCCTCATTCCTCCGCATGACATGGGCTCGATATCAATCTACCTATATAAATAAAAAAATTAATTGCAATTCTGTTATTCTCGCTAAATACACCTATGCTTCTTCAACCCTTAGGCCGCAAATTCGGAGAGGCGGGGCGTGCAGCGTGCACGCTCGAGTTGAATGGAATTTTTGTACTTACACTTTTTGTTGGTGATAGTTTTGAGTCCTCGGCGATTTTTACAATGCAAAATATTGTTGAACAAAGTGTGCCTTAAATTTTGTGTTTCTAATGATATTTCATGTGGTGAATCACTAAAAATGTTGCGAAATACCTACGGCGAATCGTGTATATCGATAACAAGGGCTTATGAATGGAATAAGGCTTTTAAAGAAGGCCGAGAAGTAGTAGTAGACTTGCCTGGTTCTGGTACCTTCAACCGCTACGACCAAAGAAAACATCGACAGAATCCAGAAGCTAGTGCTCGAAAATCGACGTATGAGTCTGAGAGAGTTGGCTAGTGAGGTGAATATATCTTTTAAGTCCGTCCACAACATTCTTCTAAGAGTTTTTAGCGAAAAATTCAACAAAAGTTCTCGACCAAGCACCGTATTCACCTGATATGGCTCCGTCTGACTTTTTTTTATTTCCCAAGTTAAAATTACCACTTCGAGGAAAACGTTTTGAGTCGATATAAGCCATAAAAGAAAATTCGCTGAATGAGATAAAGGCCATACCGCAAATAGCCTATGAAAAATGTATGGAAGACTGGGTGAAGCGGTGGAGATGTTGTATTGCAAGCGATGGGGCCTACTTTGAAGGCGATAAAATAAATTTAGATGAATAATTTGTATTTTTTGTTTTATTGACAAATTCCCGATACTTAGTACACAGAATGTATATTAGAGGCTATATCATTTTCCCGTGGCTTAGTTATAAAATAAGAAGTTTGATCACGTGGCCAAATAAAGAAACTGTGGCTCGGTTTATTATTTCTCACTCGGAAGTAGCGCTCGCCCGGCCGCTGCCGCGGCACCGCTCGTTTCGCTCGCTCGCGTTTGGTCACAGTTTTAACCTAACCTAACCGATTTCCCTCAGTTTACAATGACGTATCATACAATCTGCCTGTGACTAGTCAATTAGACAATAGTAAAAACATTTCTGTAACTAGTAGGTATTTTAACGTAATTATAATAATCTAAAGGGTATCAAAAGATGACATTTTAAATACATGTGACTATCTCGTCAGTACATGAATCGAATGGCGCTCTCTGATTGGTGCAAATGGCCAGTCACTGTCGTCTCGCGCTCTCGCGCCAAATCTTGCTGTTGCTATTTTCACGATAAAAGAATGTAATGTATTATTTTACATGCTAGGTTATAATAGAAGTAGAAGCAACATTGGGAGACACTCACCGGTTTCAAGAATGTGCATACAATATAAAGAAATCAATTCAAAATTGCCAGACTTAGATGTGTTCTTTGGTTCCCTACCAAACAAAGGCCTGTTGCGCTCTCATTTAAATAAACATTTAAAAGCTTATAATTAGATTTGTTATTTTTTCTTTATTACTTTTTAAATGAATATGTTGTTTTTCTTTTGTCTATTAGTCTAAGTTAGTTTTATTTTGATCTCATGTTTAGTTTACAACATATAGGTTTATGTTTAGTTTTATATTCTATGTTACACTTTTTGTATATAATTTTTCGATGATTAGCTTTACTTAAGAGAATTTTGTGTACACCTGTAATTGGTACCTACATAAGAACCCTAACCTATATTTTTTTTTTAAACTGTAAGATGTATGTACTGTTGGTGTACCTATTTTAAATAAATAAATAATAAATGATGTTGACTATGGTCGCTTCAATTATATTTTTTGAGGGCCTTGTGTTGAAGCTGTAAAATGTAAAATGGTGGTGAGATATAAATTCCGTGGCTGAGTTAGTAAATTAGGTGCCTATGTATAAATAACAAGGACAAGTTAATATAATTGTTGATCTTCACTTGACGCTTTCTATAGAATATTTAGTGGGCGTTGTAAAAAGACGATATATAGAGGTTATAACATTTTCCCGTGGCTTAGTTATAAAATAATAAGTTTGATCACGTGGCCAAATAAAAAAAAAACTGTGGCTCAGTTTATTATTTCTCGTTTATTTGCTGTCCAGTGTAGACAAAGTCAATTTACTTTAACTAGACAGTCTTGTCGTCAAGAACATCATCAATTATTGCATGAATTACAGGACATAAAATATGACACAACACACACAGAACTAACTAAGACATACTACATACATAACTTAGTGTAACTAAATAAAGTGTGTATGTCTATCTAGAGTGTTACAGTCACACTGAAGGGCCACCTAAAAAAATGTTTTCCCACCTGTTAAATACACACACACGCTTAAATAATGCGTGAGTAGGTACGTATAGCAATTATATACATAAATAAATAAACGTGTGAATGTAGCAGTCACGCGCAAGCACTGCCCGCGGCCCAACCGCACCACACATTTGGACTTTGTTCAAGGTGCCAGCGGTAAGTCCACTCACTATCAACCCGTACTCTTAAACCAAACAGCCCTTTTCATTCATAACATATTACCTCAGTCAGCATCTCTGATTACAAACTATACCGATAGCCTTCAAAATCGAGAACGGCTCTATAGTTCTAACTGATGACGCGAAATACTCACCAAAAATAAATTCATGCTCAATCTTATATTTAGCGCGCCTGCGCGGACTAAGACGTGTCGGCCAGTTGAACCGGGATTCTGTGCAGATCGCCAATCGGTTTCGATCGGAAAAAAATAAAAAATATAACAAAAAAAACGCGTCTAGTGCATCCCATGTCAACAAACAAACACCAGGGATGGTGAGGACTCTCGAGAGAAGTGCCCTGAACGCGTCAAGGTAACATCGGTTCATTAGTCCAAAATAATCTATTGGCCAATGATCATAGTACACAACTTATTCACACCTATTTCTACACGAGCCCACGCAAACATACCGTGTTTTCAGTCAGAGATTCTCACATTGAAACGAAATGTTGTGTTCTTAGTTTATACGGTGAAATAGTGACAATTTCGCGGGGTTCGTGCATTAATATTTCAAAAATACCTCCAAACCCCATTCAGAACATTGTGTACGGCAAAGTTTTTTTTAGAAAATATTTTTCAAGTTAATTTAATTCAATAATCAAACATATGGAATCTGAATTGTCACCAGATAAAGAGAAAGATATACCAGCAGTGCCTATAATAACATATGAATGGGAAGATTTAAGAAGAGAGCGTGAAGCAGGAAGGTACCCATGGACACATCTACTAAAAGAACCACTTCAGGGTGAAATAACCGCAGAAGATATCATCAGAGAAACGACACCGAGAAGAAGTATGTCTCGTGAATTTTCACAGTCTCGGACACGTTCGCCGGTAGACAGCGACGTTCAAAGGATACTGAACCTTGACTCTTCACCTGGGAGTAGCCGCAAGCATGGCGAAGAAGGTGAAGATGAGGGAGTACATGTACCGAATTTTTCCAAAGAAATATCGATGGATTCTGAAGAAGATGTCTTAAATCAGGCTATGAAAGCATATGTAGTCAAACGTCCTGAAAGTCAAGCTAGTACTCACCTAGCTACCCCTATTGAAATACCAAAAAATGTGTCCCCTAAAGGTATACTTAAACGTCGAGTACCAGAACAACAATATAGCATAGGAGTTACATCAGAAACCAGAGAAAAAACAAAATGTTGCCACCCTTTGGTAAATAAAATAAAACATTTAGCAGATAAAACTTTACATAAACTGGAACGAAATGAAAATGAAAAATCTCCCACCACAAAACGCAAAAAAAATGATGAAGCTCAAGAAATACGACAACTAAGATCATCGCCTGGCGCCGTCAGACGACAAAAATTTGGAGCAATAAAATTAGGTAGCTCTGATGAGATGAGTAAAACTATGGTTGTAGACACACCACCTCCAAGGAAAAAGAAAGAACACATTTACGAAGACATAGAAGAAGGCAAAGATGTTCATTTCTCACCAGATGTGGATAAACAGGGCGTTATAAGAACAGATGATGAAACTAGGAGTAACAGCAACAAGGAAAACGAGAGCCTGTTGGAGAAGAAGTCGATCGCCTCCCAAGATCCTAGCTTAGTTATGGAAAATATTAGTCTAAAATCCGCAGATCACGTTATGGAAAAATTGCATAAAATGGATAATGTAAATAAAGAAGCCGTAATTTTGGATGAAGAAATGGATCCAGATGAGCCTAACGTAGACGAAATATTTCAAAATCAGTTAGATGAAAGAGGACCAAGCAACGAATCTCCCAATTTTACCATAACAGAATTAACAGGTGAAGAAGCAGAGGTGATTGGAGACCAGCCTGCCGCAACACCTATTGAATCGTCACCTAGCCCCAGCCCCCACGACGCCAACGATCGACAAAAAATAGAATACCCGAGAAAATGGTCTAAACCCAGCAGGTAAATATTTTATTATTTAAAATAACAAGTAACTCATTTCTAGCAATTGTATATCATACGTAACTGTGACATAACAACCTTGTTCAACACATGCAAACCGAACGCGCTAGCTTCTGACTGTTTGTTAAATATAGCTCGCTCCGACCGATCTTCCTGCACATTGGGGAAGCTCTTTAAAATTGTCATCAGTGATCAGTGCTCGCGGCTGCTTTCACGTCTGTGATTAGTTCTTTTACTGTCCAGCTTTGACAAACACGCATAATGAGTAATGACTCATTGCCCGCGTGTAAATGACAGTTCGTGTAGTTTAAGGGAAACGAGAAACTAAAGTAAATATGCCCTGGATTCGGTAGTCGGTAGTAATGACTACACTTCGGCGATGGACATCCGAAGGTGGCTCTCCTATAGAACGGCAAGTGAGGCCGACTCGAGAAGGCAGCGCGCAGATATTTACTCCAGACGTCCGATGCGGCTGTCAGTTCTTTCAATGTGACTCGCTCCTCCCGGAGAGAGTGAATCCAGTGGGTACTAGACCAACATCGCGAGCTAGTAATTTAATTTCGTACGAGAGGTAAGTCAGACCACCTACATTCATTTTCGACGGTTCTCATGACATTTTATTACTAAAATTACGAACTGCAAAATAATATGAACAACGTCTTTCGCCCGGAGGCTGCGGCTAAAACGAGCGCCGGCTGTTGGCCTAATTGTGACTCGAGCAACGTGTGTGTGAAGTTTAAATATAACTCAAATCTTCTGCGACGAATCACAATGTTTGCGATTTGCATTTCTTTTTTATTTTATGATCTTTATTCTACTTTATGCTCTGCGACTGAATTATTGCTATTCAAAATGTATTTTTATAAGTTTTGCGAAAGTATGTCATAAATATGCTGTGATGTTGTTAAAATATACGTACGACTTAAATTATAAAAGATTGTTATTTTTTTTACAGTGATCACGAATATGAAATCATCGAAAAGCCACCAAACATTATTTACACTGCTCCCAGTGTAGATGAGAAACCAATCCCATTGGTTAAAACAGATGATGAATTGTCAAGTACCACTTCTCTGGAGAGAAAATATTTACAGCATGCATCAGACGATGAAGAACAATTAGATGAAAATCTACATTTGAACGATGACAAAAACGAAGAAATGATAAGCGCAGAAGCCCTTCAAAGAGACATTGAAGATAGATATTTCGTAAATACTCCTTCCACAACATCGCGCACAGAATGTGAAGTTAGCACAAGTCAAGTTGACTCGTCTGCACTAGAACAGTTACCTCTGAAACGCGACAGCAGATCAACAAAAAATGCTGAAAGTACTGACAGTAAAATTCAGCAGCGCATCAAAGAAGGTACAGGTAAATTAAAATCGCAAGCTGGAAAGTTGAAATCAAAATTACAAAGTATAAAATCAAAGCAATTCAATATGCCGGAAAAACCGAAGTTCAGTATGCCTGAGCGGCCTAAATTCAAAATGCCACAAAGGCCTAAGATATCTATGCCCGATCGACCTAGGTTCTCATTACCAGACCGAAGGAAGTTTAGTTTGCCTGATCGGCCTAAGTTTAATATAACTGAAAAACTAAATCGATCAAAGTTCACATTGCCGGACAGGCCTAAATTTTCTGTTCCCGATCTTCCAAAATTCAGAATGCCCGATAGACCAAAAATAAACTTTCCTAGTCTTGGAAGGAAAAAAGAATACAACGTGGCTAATGACTCTATAGATTCAAGTGTAGAGCCTACAGACGTGGCTACAGTAGAGTTTGAAACTAGAACTTACCCCAGGCTATTCAATAGAAAGAAGAAGTCAGAACTTCCTAAAACATCGTCTTCGCCGACATTAAACAGGGAAGATACACCACCACCTACATTTACTTTCACACGAGTTAAAAAAAATAAAGATGAACCAACGTATATCCCTGATAGTCCTGAAGAGCCACGAGAGTATGGAAATATGGATGAACCTAACTATGAGATGGAAAATGGCAGACAAATTGAAACTACCTATGATTTTGATAAAGTGGACAACGAATACATGGACGATGAACCTGAACCTTCTCATCTGGAAGACGAACGTAACGCTTCATCCATCCCCGATATTTCACCATCTAATCAAGAATACACGCATGTCATAACCGAAATTAATAATGACGAATTTTTTGTTCGACCGAGAGGTATTTCTCGTGAAGATATTCAAACAAGGGAATATTTGAGCGATGAGACGCGAAAAGCGTTTCAAAACCCGAAGAATATTCTCTCACTGATAGGCAGCTCGAGAATAAACGATGACAATATGTACGTCAACGATCTTGACGCTGATCCTGAGCTGATGATCGATGACAACGAACCGATGAGGTATTCTACTGAAGATTTGAATGATAAAGACGACGGTTATTACACGTTTCCACCGGTTAGACCATCGAGAGCTAAGCGGAAGAAGAAAGAGGAAGAATCGACTCCGTACATGGACGACAGTGTGCACGCCAGTATGCAATTTAGTGAGGTAGACTTAGGTTTGACAGAGGACCATCAAGATGAGCATAACAGTTGTGACGTAGAAGGAAACATTGATATGCGCGTCAATAACCACCTTGATTTCACTCCTACTACTGATTTGCATTCTATCCATGAATATGCCAACGATGACGTTATCCAATACCCGGAGAATGTGCCCATCCAGTCTCAAACTCTTCCGATGCCACCAAAAAGGAAGAAGAAGCCGATCCATAAAAGAGATTTCAAGCATTCGTCGCTGAACGACTTCAACAACGTGCCGGCTTCGGAGCTGTGGGAACAACCGCACGAACATGACACCAACGACGATGTGAGTATTACCTTTCTTTCTAGATCTAACATGCAATTGAACACAATAACAATATTAACAAACATACGCCCATTTGATCATAATCATCATTTATTGCATTCAAGTTTTTACAAGTTGTTACAGGCATATCTAATACTAGCTTTTGCCAGCGGCTTCGCCCGCGTGGATGTCGGAAAATATCAAAAATGATGATTTTCCATACAAACATTCATCCCCTATTTAACTCCCTTAGGGGTTGAATTTCGAAAAATCCTTCCTTATTCCTTGTCTACATTATAAAGGGAACCTCTGTGCAAAATTTCAGCTTTCTAGGTCCACGGGTTTGGGCTGGGCGTTGATGAGTCAGTCAGTCAGTCAGTCAGGACTTCTCTTTTTATTTATATCTAATATGTTTCAAACATGAACCCTGTTAGGGCACAGCAATATAAATATTTTAAAGTGCTACAGTGTCACGTAATAAACAAACAACTGTGCTTAAACTTAAATACAAACAACATGTTTGTCATGCTTGTGTCCATAATTTTTGTTATTTAAATAAGTAACTGTCATGAAATAATAAAGCATATATAGGATATGATGATAACAATGAATTGGTCATCATTTCCATTCATAAAGTAGATTAAGATCATCATCTGCCTAGCCTTTTCCCAAGTATATTGGGGTCGGCTTCCAGTCTAACCGGATGCAGCTGAATACCAGTATTTTACATGGACCGACTGCCTATCTGACCCCCACAACCCAGTTAATACTAGGTAATACGATACCCTTTGGTAAGACTGGATGTCAGAATTTCAGGTCACTGACTATCTGTAACGACTGCCAAAGATCAATATATGGCAGCCGGGACCAACAGCTTAACGTGCTTTCCGAGGCACGGAGGAAACCCGGTATGTCGGGCGGTCACCCATCCACAGACCGACCTAGGCTAAAGCTTTAGCTTTAGCTAAAGATCGACCCGAGTGGCAGTTCTTATTAAGCCACGAGCTCCTCCTCCACAAAGTAGAATAAGATAAATATAAAATAGTTATTTATGATACTAGTGCGGTAAGTTGGTTTTTACAAACGAGTAGACGAATGTAAGCCCGAGACGAAGTCGAGGGGTTACCATAGTCACGAGTTTGTAAAAACCAATTTCTGCACGTGTATCATACAACGTTTTTCAACACATTTGCGAGAAAACAGTACAATTATGTAATGAAACAAACTTTTTCAAGACTATTTTTACGTACCTACGTAAAAAAAAACTAACGTACCTTAGTTCCTAAATATTTTTCATCTGGCGCGTCTTTAAGAAATTTTTCTATGTTAGCTGCAGTGAATACTTTTGATTTCTTGCTATATTCAATGTTAAAAACCACTCTAAAAACCACATTGAGGACGGTTATACTTCATACATAATTCATTGAAGTAGGTAAGCCATCAAAACATTTTCAGAGAATGATTGAGTACCTATTTCTTCGAGTCTTCCATGCTATGAAATTATTGTAGGTGCGCCTCATTTAAAATATCAGGTGAAGTAGATAATATCGGATTCGCTTGAACTCATATTATTTTGTTTTTAAATATCAGTCGGAAAGTCGCAACAATCTTTGACGTTTTAATATTAAAATGCCGCGCATTTGCAAATGGCGCCACATGCACGTGGTGAAAATTAGAACTACAACTTTCATCTCATTTACTCTTTAGTATTAAAGTGAGACAAACGTATTGAACAAAAGCGCTTCCAATGAGGTTCGTTCAGTCAGCTTATTTATTCTAGTAATGTGAAACTCCTTGGTGGAATTCTTGTATTACTTTTATGGAAATTAAAAAAAAAACCGTAAAGAATACGAACGGTGCTGTATAACGGGGTATGGACCGTGCGGTAAAATAGGTACTTAGGTGAGAGTACCTATTTTACCGCACGGTACTTAGGTGAGAGTACATATTTTACCGCACGTTCCGTTGTATAGTGCGTAATTTTTAACTTTCGAACAATGTATACAGGCTCCGTAAATGCATTTTTCGAGCAAATGTGTTGAAAATTTAATTTAAGTTTGATGAATACTATCAACTGTCAAATCGTACATTTTCGGTTTTACCAAACTGATATTATAGGATTTATTATCGCCCAGTTTGTAACCTCTTGTGCTTCTCTGTCAGTTAATGAATTTAAATAGGGAAGCTGCAAATTTAGCGCATTGTCAATGATATTAAATGGGACCCTAAAACATACCATCAACCGCTCGTTCGTTACAACGATTTGACTTCTAAAAGACGTCAGTGTCTTGTTTTGTTATGCTATTAGGACACTTCAAGTACGAAAATATATTTTTCAACACATTTGCTCGAAAAATGCATTTACGGAGCCTGTATACATTGTTCGAAAGTTAAAAATTACGCACTATACAACGGAACGTGCGGTAAAATATGTACTCTCACATAAGTACCGTGCGGTAAAATAGGTACTCTCACCTAAGTACCTATTTTACCGCACAGTCCATACCCCGTTGTATAGCACCGTTCGTATTCTTTACGGTTTTTTTTTTAATTTCCATAAAAAGTAATACAAGAATTCCACCAAGGAGTTTCACATTACTAGAATAAATAAGCTGACTGAACGAACCTCCTTGGAAGCGCTTTTGTTCAATACGTTTGTCTCACTTTAATACTAAAGAGTTTATGAGATGAAAGTTGTAGTTCTAATTTTCACCACGTGCATGTGGCGCCATTTGTTCTGATATCTATGTGCGCGGCATTTTAATATTAAAACGTCAAAGATTGTTGGATTGTTGCGACTTTCCGACTGATATAATTTTAAAAACAAAATAATATGAGTTCAAGCGAATCCGATATTAATATGGAATCTACTCCACCTGATATTTTAAATGAGGCGCAAATTGCAGAAAACGGTCTCTTTCCGCCAAAATCGTGAGAGCGCTATTATATTAAATTACCTACAATAAGTTTATAGCATGGAAGACTCGAAGAAATACTCAATTATTCTCTGAAAATGTTTTGATAGCTTACTTCAATGAATTACGTGTGAAGTATAAACCGTCCTCAATGTGGTCAATATATTCAATGTTAAAAACCACTCTAAAAACCAATAATGACATAGATTTAACAAAATACATAAAACTACATGTATTTTTGAAACGACAGTCAGATGGCTATACAAGCAAGAAATCAAAAGTATTCACTGCAGCTAACGTAGAATTTCTTAATGACGCGCCAGATGAAAAATATTTAGTAACTAAGGTACGTTAGTTTTTTTACGTACCTACGTAAAAATAGTCTTGAAAAAGTTTGTTTCATTACCTACATAATTGTACTGTTTTCTCGCAAATGTGTTGAAAAACGTTGTATGATACACGTGCAGAAATTGGTATTTACAAACTCGTGACTATGGTAAGCCCTCGACCTTCGTCTCGGGCTTACATTCGTCCACTCGTTTGTAAAAAGTTAAAAACCAACTTACCGCACTAGTATCATAAATAACTATTTCACGGATTGTATATCCAATGTGGTACTTATATTAATTGTAAGATCTACCTATTTTTAGGGTTCCATAGTCAACAAGGAACCCCCATAGGTTCGCCATTTTCGTCTGTCTGTCTGTCCACACTATACCTTATAGACTCTTAGCTGTAATTTGGCATGAATATTAAGTTTGTATTTTTTAGTGTGTCTTCAGTGCACATAACAGTGGGGATGATTTTAGATTAGGAAAGCTTATACTGTGGAATGTCATTGGATAGGTCTTTAAAAAATATCGCTAGTACAAATAGTTTTTGTGAAATATTAAGCTCTAAAGGGGTAATTTTTGTTAGACTCAAGTGTGCCCCAACTACAACCTAAACGTTTGTGTTTGGATACTGTGTGAAAAAAAGAATAGTAATTTTATATCTATTTACCTATAACGAAATTAAAAGGAAAACTATCACTACTAAGTAGGCTTCACAAGTTTACGACAATAGTCGACCCACTTATCCTTATCCTTACATAGTATAAAACAAAGTCGCTATTTTTGTCTGTTTGTTTGTTTGTATGCTTAAATCTTTAAAACTGCGCAACGGATTTTGATGCGGTTTTTTTTTAATAGATAGAGTGATTCAAGAGGAAGGTTTTAGTATATAATTTGAACGACATCCACGCGGGTGAAGCCGCGGGAATCACCTAGTAAAATATAAATGTACAAAAATAATAATTAAAATTAAAACTACAAAAATAAGTATATTTTTGTAGTTTTAATTTTTATAAAATATTTTACTGTATTTTCATTAGACAATTATGAAACACATTATAACTATTATCTCCGCTGCCTCATCTGCTCAGTAGGTCCTGGGTTCGATTATCAACTCGGCAAAGTGTTATGTTCCATAAATAATTTCTCACTCCCTGTTACAAGGCATTGAAATATAACTGGAGAATTCGTTATTATTTTTCCTCGCTATTACGTGTAATGACGTAAAAGAGCGATAGACTTATTACCACCAACAGCCGACCTAGGACGAACGCGCGCGACGTTACGTAAATTAATTTAAAAAAAAAAACACATTTTATGACTTGTTTAGTCCGTCAATTAACGTCATCAAGTGCCTGACCATTTCCATTTTAACACGATACCCTCGGGCTTGGTAAGACTAGTTGTCACTTACTCCTCACACTTATACCTACAGCCATAGAGTATTAGTCTTTGCCTACAGCATACGTCAAAAATATTCATGATATGGCAATTAAATAGGAGGCCGCGAAAAATCTTCAATCGCCGATCAGCAATGATTTCAGTGGCATTTACGTCACACGCGCAAGTGATTTGAAGTGATATATTGGCACAGACACAAATATAAACTAAGGACTGCCACAAATGTTTCAATAGGCCAGTTTTTGTTGAACACTCAAACCGACACAAAAATCAAACCATTTATTTCAAATATGTTACAGGCACTTTTGAATAGTCGAAACGAAATAAAAAGAAGCCAGTCCCAGTCACATTTCTTTAGCTTTCATTATTATAAAGTAGGTAAGATTACTAAATTCCTGAAGTTTGCCTGATTACTGTCTTTTAAGATACAAGTCTCCTAGTGTATGAGACATAACATACAAAATCATGTACTTATGAAGTTTTTGTACACAATATTATATTATTAACTGTATCTATGTTACGTTGGCTATATAATCGTAGGTACAATGCCAATCCGAAATCATGAGTAGCACCCCTTGAATATAACACAAAACGATATTCTGTGCAATATAGGTACTCTGGCAGTGTTCCAGTTGAATCTCTACGGTATAGACTTGGATTGTATTTTTGGACATTGTGTTTCGTTTGGTTTGTTGACCTAGATCACGATAATATAAACAAATGGCGGCTGCTAACTTACATTCACACAATATACCCATAGCTATTAGCTTATACACATAAGCCGCATAAACACATGCCTGACATTTTAACAAGAGTATGCAAGCAGCATGCCATTCTGTCATAATAACTTGGTGAATGGCACAATGTCATGCATACTTTATGCAAGTTACTGATTTCCTCCCAAGGAAAAAGTCGACTAATTTTATTGGGATTTAGGTATAACAATAATTTCAAATCATCATTCTACCTACTTATCATCATTAACACAGTCCATCGTTTCCTTTGTTTTCGTCTATTCTCATACTCACCATATTGTTACTCTACTACTAAAACTTACCTCACTACATTTCTCTACCTCCGTATCACATGCCCCATTTATGGCTTAACATTGTGATCCATAAAACAAACCTTACTAAAGTCTATTTCAAACTATATAGTGGAATATAGTGTAACTAGAATTTACCAAAGTGCATCAAAGAATGACATACAACCACTAGAGCCACAGACAAGACGTAAAATGTCTTACAGGTAAGCAAGCACACCATGCAGGACTTATTTGATGTACCAAACTACTCACCGCACATAACTTTTAGTTTGTTAATAAACAATTAAAACTAAACACACAAGTCATTTTACAAGTTTTTTGTACATGATACTTACTTCTGAACTTACCAAGTGAGTCAGAGATTCATTATATTATTAATTTGGCAGATTTGGAATATAACTAGCTCTGTCCTCTGTTTCGTTAATTGATTTATATAATACAACAATAACCATGCAATAATAATTCAGTTAGGGAGGACCAATGTAACTTTACCGCATAAAGAAAAAAACTGTTTATATAATTTTACTACAATTCATTTTTTTCCTTCTATACAAAATCGAAATACTTAACAAACACTGACTGCCAGGGCGACGCGACTCACTGATTTGAATTGGTAGAGTATGATGTACCGGAATTTTATTGAGGTGGGAAGAATGAAACCAGCTGACAGTTAACCATACTTTGAAAGCAAATAATCTTTAATGGTCACTTTAAATTGTATTTCAAACTTTACACATTTCACATCAATGACACTTCCGATTCACGATGTAGTGAGGTACTTAAAACTAATAAATGAACTTTCATTGCTGAAACATTGAACAGGAACATTCGATACCAATCTTAATTGAACACAATTAAGCCATCCTGCTGTTACATTACTGGTCCCATTAGATATCATTTTTGTTCCAGTTCCGATACAAGGTCAAGGCGCCGATGTCACGTCGTCTCTGTCGATGGCGGCGTGAATATTCTGACCAAACCTCAATTGTTCTCTTTCAATTCATATTTGTATATGTACCGGTTTCATGAATGGGACACAATTTTAAGCCAATGTACTTGATAGTTTGTCCGCAAACGATGGCGCTAACTGGATGTTTTATGGTTTTCAGATAATTGTTTATCGCACTGAACACGAGTATATCGTACCGCACGAGTACGTGCAGTCCACGACGGGGCACAGCCCTGTGCCACCGCGGCGCACGCGCTCCCGCAGCTCCCGAGGCACCTCTCTCTGCGATGACGACCGCACTTCGCACGGTGCTGAGTCTCTCATACTTGACACAAACATAGCGCCGCCTGAAGACATTGATATTGAACGGGAAATTCGCCACGAAAGTCCCGGATATGCAACAGTTGATAAAGGTCCCTATGCACCGAGCAAAGGCGTACGACGTTCTAAAAGCAAGACCCCGCCGCGACACCGCAAGAGCAACAGTTCAGAACGTAAATATTATACTGTCGGACCCACTAAACCTGTCGGTCCCGATCGACCTCCAAGAAAAAAATCATCCACAAGCCTGATGACATTAGATAGCTTTACTAAGCGGTCGGTCAGTGGGGATTTAACTCAGTACGTTGAAATCGATGAACCATTTGAAGAGGTCCACAAAGACTTAAAATCTGGGGAAGTTGTCAACAAAATGAAGGATAGACCACTGCCTCCTCCTCCACGTCCACCAAGGGGATCCCGGCGAAGAAGGAAAGATAAAAGTGATCTTCAACGGAGTATATCTACAGATGCAGAGTCAACGATGGGGGTGTCTCGCGATTATGATGAAGATCAAACAAAGCAAGATGATGTTCTGGAGATTGAAGTTTCTACTCAGACTGATCCTCTACCAGACGATGTAGAGTTTGAATTAGGTATGGATGATAATCTGGAACTGTCGATGTCAAGCTCATTAAGAGACATAATAGATGAAGAATCTATGCTTTCCAATAGTCACGCTAAACTATCTGAGACTCCTAGTGATTTGCAGCCTGTCTCTCGCACTGAAAAATCTTTGAAGCTTTCTGATCCAAAAATATCTGAATTATCTAAACCAAGTCTTGGACGAACATCGCCTACAGTTATACTGGTAGAAAGACGAGTGTCGAGTCCAACTAGGATCAACGAACGTGAAGTAATGCTAACTGAAGCCTCTTTAACTGTTCAACCCATAGATATTGATGAATCACAGATCCCAGATGTTCCCCCACTTCCAAGGTCAAGAGGCGTTTCAAGTACTAGACAAAGACCTAAAAATACTGCACAGCTAGCTGAAGAGCGAGCTCTTGAAAGAGTAAGTGACGCAAGCAGGGAAGTACAGCTGGATAATTTAGTAACACAACGACTTCAGGTGAAAGATTTAGATGTGGGTCGGCTGAACGTATCCGAACTTCAAGCGAATAAGATTTTAGTTTCAGACATAGAAGGAATGACATTGCAGGTATCAGAATTAGATTCTAAATCGGGACACATTTCTGTGAGTGGGATTGAGTTCTCTCAGTCAGTTATTGACGAGATTGTCAAAAAGTTCGCTGAAATTTCTACTGCACACGCTCCTCCGCCCCCAACCCCAGTAGCAACTCCGGCACCAGTAGCTCATGAAGTCGTTGAGACTCCAAAACCGGTTAGTAGAGAGGATTATACACAAACGGATGATGTGCCGGTTGAAAAAGTAGAGGAAGTGAAACATTCTCTTGAAGAAGAGGTACCTCAATCGCCACCCTCTCCTAGACCTCCAAGTGCAGAGGAAGCTGGGGCTCCACCTCAACGACCACCACCTCCCGATTTGACTCCGTTATTATACTCATACCTCCAAGATATAACCATACCTCCTGCATCTTTCTTCCCCACTCGGGCGCTTCGAGAACGGCCTCATTTTGATTTTCATGACCCTCCACACCAGACCCCTCCGCCTCCAACACGACGAGCTAAGAGGAAACCCACAGCTCCTCATTCAGAATCTAGTTCCGATGATGGTAAACCCCGTCCTTCCCCTCGCCGAATACCTCCTAGGAGTATCGATCGAGTACATGAACCCACAATAACTGAAGCAGGTGCACAATTTCTGCGCGTATGCCACTCATCAATCACAAGAACTATCAGAAGTATATTCAACTCCTTCATGTCGTACATAAGTGGCGCCGAAGACAAGAAAGACATCCAGATGGCGATGGTTATATTCCTCGTGTTGATTGCGGGGCTGATCATGTTGGGACTGAGCGACAGTCGGGCGGTGCATCACCATCACTGGGAGTTCTTCAACCCGCCAGACGGGAAGCCGTGATCTTGATGCCTCATCGTGTATATTGGCATAAACTTAATTAACGTTGTACTATACGAATTAGTTTTAAGTTCGACGGACTTGTTGGATGGTAGAGAATTTTCGTTGTTTTTAATGTATGATGAGGACCAACGTTTACACGGCCTCTCCTGAAAACGTCATGTGTACAGAAACCATGTATTTATTTGTTAATTGTGATATCTGGTCACCTTACAATGTTATTTATGTTCCGGATTTATGCGACTGTCAAAGAATTAAAAGTAGCGTCCTAACAAGTCTGGGTTCCTGTCATGAACTGTAAGATGAAAACGTTTTATGAAAAGAAGTAAATAAGCATTTTATGCAAAGCAGACTTTCCACTTCAGTTTATTTTTAATGATCACTCTAGTTTTTATTTTAAGTTTAAGTCTCTTCGTTTATATTCACTAGGTCCTGTTGGTGCTTGATCTTACAAAATATTAAAATAACAATCTAAAATAAACATTGACCCAACCTTAAAAAATCTTAAATAACCAGCTAATCAATTAAATTGAATATTTATTCTATTATATAAAGCTAAACTACCACTCACTGACTGACTGACTGACAGAATTGTTCTCCCAGATGGTGGATGGGGAGGTGGGTATATTTTGACAGATTCGTAAACAAGTAACTCTGGTGAGTATGGGAAAAGTCCGAAACCCCCCCTTTTCCCCCCCCTTCTCCCCCCTCCCTATCGTATCTCGGAAACAAAGAGACTTGAAGTGTTTTTTTTTAGGGATTCGTATAGAGGAGGCTCGGTAAAGTAGAAAATCATTTTTCAAAGTGGCCCCCCTTGCCCCCCTTCTCCCCCCCCTTTAGGCGGATCTCGGAAATAAAGAGAATTACGTGTTTTTTTTTAGGGATTCGTATAGAGGAGGCTTGAGGAAGTAAAAACCATTTTGAAAATTTGACCCCCTTGCCCCCCTTCATCCCCCCCCTTTCGGATCTCGGAAGTTAAGAGACTTGGAACATTTTTTTTTTCAGATTCATTGAGAGGGGCATTGCGTTAGTCGAAATCATTTTTAGAAACTCCCCCCCTCTCCCCCCCCTTCACCCCCCCCCCTTCACCCCTTTTTTTTCTCTTTTGTTTACAGATTCGTATAGGATAGGAGGCTCGGGGAAGTAAAATGGTGGTACCGGTAAAGCGAAGGGGGGAGCGGGCGAGCGAAGCGAGCCGGCGACCCCCGTAGCGTAGGGATAAGGTCATGATAGCTTTCCGGTGGTAGGTAGGTCCTGAGTGGAGTGAACCTGCGAGACCGAGTGGAGCGAAGGGGGGAGGTGGCGAGCGAAGCGAGCCGGCGACCTCCTTAGCGTAACGAAGGTTGAGTGGGTGAAGCGTAACTCAGGGGCGACGACAAGCAAACTTTAGGGAATGTTTTTTTAGTGGTAGTAGGGGGTAGTAGGTAGGTGATAGGTAGGTAGTAGGTAGGTAGGTGTAGGTTGGTAGTAGGTAGGTGTAGGTAGGTAGTAGGTAGGGGTAGGTAGTAGGTAGGTGTAGGTAGGTAGTAGGCAGGTGTAGGTAAGCAGACCCGCGAGCTGCGCGCAGCGAGCGCAGCCACGCAAATACTAGTCTTAATCTAAAATTAGTTATGTATCATGGAGGCGAGAAAAACGAAGTTACAAATATTTGAATTATTCTAGTCAAATTTAGTCATCTCTACCTAACTATTTAAATTAGACAATAATATGTATATTACTTAAAGAGGGTTTTGCAATGCTAACTCGAAACACTGTATTTAGTTGAACAGTTCAAGTTCTAGATAAAAGGAAAAAAACGAAACTGTGCCTTACGGTCGAGAGAAGAAAAAATTAGAGAAAAGAACTTAAGTACATGCAGGTCCTGTTAAAACATACATTTTTTTTAAAACGTTGCCACACACTAGGAATTTCTCCTGTATCGTGGGTGCATGTTCCAAATGTATTTATCAAAAAAAGCTAAACATCAAAATGACAGTGACAAGACCGTGGCTGCTGTCATTGTGACAGCTGCAGTTGTAGCGTTGCACTTTTCAAAAACCAACACAGCAAGGACACCATTCGACTGGTCAGGATCGACTGCTCGTCACCTAATCGTACTACATAAGCCCCGAGTTATTTATTACAAAATATAGCTTGTAATATTATTAGATGAAAAAAATTGTATTCAAACAGTTAATTTACTTTAAAATTATTTACCTAACCAAAAAATATAACATTTTAAATTCTTTAATATCAAGAAAATAATAATTATGTGCTGCCAGAGCGCTACTAATATGCAGATTTTATAAACTAGTGGGCGGCCATTAGTGATAGAATTTCAAATGTAGGAAAAAAAATCTAACTCCTTAATGAAACCACTAAATCTCATCAATAGCGCTCTACATAACAAAAACAAAGCGATTCACACACAGAAGAGAAAATGGCGCCTATTTTGTCGATGTCTATTTACACAATTTATTAATATGACATCACGACTGTAATCACTGAAGCGCAAGCACTTGTCTTATCCTACCTATAAGAAATATTCAAAGTACATTTTCTCTTTATTTTCCCTATTACAATTGAACTGTAGGTACTAAAAATATAAGCGTCTATTAATGTTACAAACATATTAGTTAAGAAGTAATAGATCTACAGGATGAAAAGACAGACTAGACAGTGAGAGTCACCGATACAAGAATACTTTACAAAATGTTTTAAGTTCCTGTCAAACATCCCGAGCACAATATGTTTTTGTGTAAATAAAGTGGCTTTTGAAACAAGACGTATTTTTGACTGAAAACTAGATGCCAAATTCTACAGTACTGTGAAAAGAAATATCTAACATTGATCTAAACAGACTCAGAGGTCCCTTAGATAGTCTAGATATCGAACCGTTTTCTAGTCATTTGAGAATCGTCGAGATTTGTATCAGTAAGACCTTGCTGTTTCGTCTGTTGTTTCCCTTCTGTATAATTAAAGTATACGTAATACACTATATTGTTACCTATTTATATAAAACATATTATTAACCACACTGTTAACGTAGTTTTTCAGATGGCGTTATGCATTTTGTAAATTTCCTTTTTTTGTTGTGTAAAATATAAAGGAAAATAAAATTTGTTAAATAAAATGGATGAGATTTACTTTCGTAACAAATATGCAATTATTTTGCTTATGTGACCTTTGTATTAGCTTCACGGAGCTTTATTATGAGTTAAATGACGTATTTCTTCAAAAGGCTTGTTTATGAAAGAAGAAAAAGAATTTTGTAGGGCTTTTTATGTAAAGCCCTACAAAATTCAAAACTATGGTTTGACGAGTTCTTTTTCCTTCTGTAAGGCAACGTGTAGAAATGAGGAGGAAATAATTATTTTTGGAAATAGCAGGTAGCATCACGTGGAAGCACGTTTGTGTCAACGTGACGGCCAGGGGAGAGGGAGGCCTTAGGTCACTACCTACCGACTTACAAAATTGTTGCCCAACTCGCTTACAACAGAGGAAAATTTCACCGTTGGTGAGCCATAAAGTATAAATATGAAGCCATGCTAGTTCTTGCTACACCTTCCTGTTAGGTAAATGTTTCGTGAATTCGCACTCAAAGTGTGAATCATTGTGTAGGATCGGTTTCTGTGTATAAGATTGGATAGAAGTTTCATTTTTCAAACCTTCATGAAGTAATGTTTGAATGTTTAATGTAGATTTGTAAATGTTATTTCCATAGGTCTGGAAATTAGAACGATTTTTTTACTGTTCAGATTTGCATAGTTCAACTTGGGCTGTGTAGGGTAGTAGGTACCAGAGAAATCAAGGACAACCCTCTTCTTAAGCACGCATTACGTGTATCTTGCTTTTTCTAAATTTATTCAAGTACCTATTCGCATCTAGCAGTCATCATTTCATGTTGATGAGCTGATGATGGAAGATATAACGCCACCTCGCCGTTGCTATGCGATCTCGAATAACTAAATCTTTAATTCACCTATTCTAAACTTGCAATTATGTTAGTGTGTATGGGAAAATAACATCAATGTCCCCCTGTAGGTAAGGATCTTATTCTTCTTCTTTATGGGGTTTTAGGTTTCCGCACTTGGTCCTTAAGGTGGACCATAGTGCGTGAGCCGTGGCGGCCGATTACTTCAACCAGCCCACCTCCCTCCAGAAGCAGATCAGACTTCCCGGTCTCCTCAGGGCATCCGCAAGGGATCGTGGTGTTCCCAGGGTCTCCTCACGAATCTTGGTAACACCTGTGCACTCAAGGAGCACATGCGCCACAGTTTCCTCTGCCTCCATGCAAGCCCTGCACAGGGGACTGTCAGTGATTCCTAGGGTGTGGAAGTGTTTATTCAGTGAACAATGTCCGGTGATGGTCCCCGCCACCAGGCGCAGGCTATCTGTCCAGGCGCAGAAGGCGCCTGGTCATTTTTTAATATCGGGATGGCATAGCTTCCTTGGATTGCCTACATCCTGGTGTCGAGCTCCACCATTTCTCCGCTTGCATTCGAGTATGATCTTTTAGCCAGCTTCTTAGCTGCTTGAAAGGTATGGGCACAATGGGTTCGGGTCTTTAAGGTTTTGTGCTGGATCCTCCTCTGTAGGTAAGGATATCAAAGGGATAGGCTGGATCTAAGAGAGGTATGATGCGTGAGTATAGAAAGACTCATAAGTACAGTGAAAATTAATGCTTAGCTAAAGTACGCCTTCAAGTTTCAGGCTTTTAACAATAATTATAATCGTTTATTTCAGGCATTAGCACCCAAAAATTGACTTGTATTATGCACACGTTTGACAAGTACATGCTAATTAAATTTAAAATAACAAAAAAGAGTAAAAAATTACTTGAACAGAATGTAATTGTTACAAAAGATAGAAGTTCAGAGCTCTCCAAGCTTCCACGCCCTCTGCCACGTCCTAGTGTTTCAACTGGGAATTTACTTATGTTTTTTAAAAGATCCAAAATTACACAATAACGTCCGAATATGTAAACAGGGTGTCGTGAAGTTGTTTCTAAATTGCCGTTCCTTACAGATGATACTTAGCAGAGCTTTAGGTACACAACCGAACCGACCAACAAAAAGTTACCAATATTGAAGCCACGAAAAAAGGGTGAGGTGAGCGGCCTCATGACTTTACTTCACGTCTCATCCTGCTCACTGCACCCTAAAACATGCAGTCCAATCCAAGTGACATTTGCACTGGCTGCAACCGCGCCGTCCAAACCGTCGATGTGGTGAAGTGAAGGTTTACCTACCTTTTTACTCAATAACCCAAGTGTAATTTTACGACACGGTTGGCGCAGTAGCTGAGTGATTGGTCTGCTGCGTTGCGTGTCGCGGGTTCGATCCCCGCACGGAACAAATATTTGTAAGGCCTACACTTCTACAGCCTACAGATAGTTGTTTCGGGTATGGGTGTCCTGTTTTGTAAACGCACCCACGATACAGGAAAAGTTCCTAGTGTGGGTCAAAGTTTAAAAAAACAAAAAACCTTAGTGTTGGGTGTTTACGCAAGATTTGAATTGACAGCCATTATGGTTAGCAACAAAAAAAAAAAGGTTACTGTTAGTAATAAAAATAGAGCACTACAATAAAACAATGCATTGAAGGAGATTCAACACTACTTCAACGAAATTCAGCCACATTTGTGGAAAGTTATCGAAAACGGAAGAAGGAAGACATGCTGCGCCGACCCCAAATGAATAATGATGATGATATAAGAGAATGATGATGAATGAATAATGATGATGTCATTAGCGAAAAAGCTCTTTAAATAGGTAAATATTATTATTAAAAAGTGCCTAGGTACCCAGGTAGGGCAATAGGTTGGTACTGGTGAGACCTAAATAATAAGAATTAGGTAACTGGCAGTGCCAGTGACAATTTGTGCCAAACATTGTCAAAAGAACAAAAGAAGATAAACATCTGTTCCAATCTGTTCAGTGATACACAAATTAATAAATCAAAAATTAGGGACAACAATAAAACACAAGCCAAACTTGTTTCCGGCCTATAATATAAAGTCACGTTTTAACGCGTTTTATTAAAAAACCGGCCAAGAGCGTGTCGGGCCACGCTCAGTGCAGGGTTCCGTAGTTTCTCGTCCGTCACAATAAGTGTTCCCACTTAGGAGTTTAAAGGTGGATAAAATTGTTTTTTTTTTAATTTTTTTTCACCTTCAAAATGATTTTCCTAGAAAGTCCGAATAAGTTCTACTTTTCAGATTTTTTTCATATTTTCTAAACATAAGGTTCAAAAGTTAGAGGGGGGGGACACATTGTTTTTTACTTTTGGAGCGATTATTTCCGAAATTATTGACATTATCAAAAAATGATTTTAGTAAACCCCTATTCATTTCTAAATAGTTTTCCAAAAATATATCACACGTTATAATGAGATTTAAAAAAAAATCACTTCCCACTTTACATATAGGGGGTATTTACATTTACTAATAAAACATTTTTTTCCAATTTTTATTTTACCACTTTGTCGGCGTGATTGATACACATACTGGTACCAAATTTCAGCTTTCTAGTGCTATCGGTCACAGAGATTAAGCGAGGACGGACGGACGGACAGACAGACAGACAGGGCGAAACTATACCTAAGGGTTCCTAGTTGACTACGGAACCTTAGAAATGGGTTGAGTAAGGTGAGAGAGGGTCACGTGACGGCGTTGTTATGGGACTTCTAACCATTGTTGGGTCACATGGCGCTGCCACAGTACAGCCGGTTTTTACCGTTAGCTGACATGTTTGATACCTGGTCTACAGGGACTACAGGCTTGAAGGTAAACAGTTCCTATTCAAAAAAAGATAGGTAAGTAGGTAACGCATATAAAGAACTAAGAATACTTCTTTCTAGTCCCTTTGGCCTTGCTAAAGAAATCAGTGTGTGCAGTGTTATGGTATTTTATAATTATTTTTAATAAGACTTTCCGAATATCAGTGCAATAGTACAGAATGCCCAGTATATTTCGGCAGGCGGCGAAATGTTGAATAAAATAAATTGTATCTGTTAACCAAAGTATTTAACGTACACACTAAACTTATTGAATTTAAAATATACCTATTCTAATACAATATTTTCGATTAGAACGAGCATAATACGCGAAAAATAAAACTCAAAACTAATAAAAAGTAATGTCGTACATAATGCTTCAAGTGGCATTCTGTACGGGTTGGAACGTTTCTGAAGTTTATACCGCAGTGCTGCCAAAAATAAAATGTTTACTTGAAAACAGTTCTCATTTTAATATAAAACTAAAATTGAGATTTTATACATTTTCTAAATCTCTTTAAACGAAGTGACTCTGAAACACTTACAAATGTTAAAACAAAAAAGTGTATCGTCAATTGGCAACATTATGTTTAAAGCTTGACAGAAGTTTATTTTCCGTAACAAGCCAAATGTAACAAGTCAAATATTTATGATTGTAAGTTCTTTTCATGTTATGATATCAAAATTTAATTATCTTAATATTACATTGGGAATATTACAAATTATTGTTAGTAGCGAAGAGTATAATAATAATATAGTCTTAAAATAAAGACATGGGCTTAGGATAAAAATTAAACCAAACCTATTCCAATGCAACAAGTTAGTATCTAGTGTTGGTTCTACGCAACATTTGCGTTTGCAATGAACATTGTTTGGTATTAGTTTAATTACTTAAATTGAGGTTTATTTAATCACGAGGTTAAAAAAAATTAAGTTCAAAAATCTAAAACCCGACTACTAACAAAATCGCGGTCTTAAAAGTAGAAAACAAGAAAATAATTCTTGTCTGATATTCTTCGTAGTCGCATGCCACTGATACCTGATGCTCCTTCATGGCGTTCTCATTGATACAAGGTGGCATGCGACTACGAAGAATATCAGACAAGAATTATTTTCTTGTTTTCTACTTTTAAGACCGCGATTTTGTTAGTAGTCGGGTTTTAGATTTTTGAACTTAATTTTTTTATTTGAATTTTATTTTTGTGTGAACTTAAACTATAATATAATACATATTTGTAATGTGCTCGCCAAGACCTTTCATTTGATACCAAACTTGCTATGGTTATCTCAATTTGATATTTTTTGAGGTAAGTTTTTGACATTTAAATTCCGTCATAAAAAGAATTTATAAAATTTATATAGCCTATGTCACCCGGGCTATTCTTACGAATCTTTTGACACCTACTTTATTAAAATCCGTTCAGTAGATTAGGCGCTACGGTGGAACATACATACATACATACATACATACATACATAGACTGCCAAAATCATTACCCTTCCTTTTGGCTTCGCCGTAGTCGGGTAAAAAGAGAACTAGCATGTTATGGATGTGTGCTGTTAGCTTAGCAGATGCAGTAATTGGCATTCAGTAAACAGAGACATCTGTGACTACAACACTGTACTACGGGACCGTTTGCACCATTTGTGGGTAGATGGCATTCAAAGAAGTTTAGATTTCAGGGGCATAGTTTGATCCCATAAAAAACTTTTATAAATTGATGCTTACTTATTGATTTAGCTATTGTAGGTAAATATTCAATAGCACATATTTTTGATTCCAAAAAGCAGTATTTTCTGTTGATTTTGTTTCAAAGTAATTTTAAGGTGTTAATTCCTTAAAATTATTCTTTGGATTGTTTAAAGCCAGTGCTTATTCCATTAGGGGATGTTGTTATAAAACCAGTATGAATAATATATTATATGCTTTGACACTAGTACTAGTAGAATTACAGTAGGTAGGTACCTACATCAAGCAACTGCGATCTGTCAATGTTTAAATTTCAACTTTATCGTTACGAGCTTATACTAAGTACCTCAAACGCGAGTTTTATAATGCGTAAAAGTATATGATTCACTGCAGTAATCAAAATCAGAAAAATATATGATATTCTTCAATATATTATCATAATTTATTATGCTAGTGACATAGTGTTGTAAAAACATAATACAACTAAAAAGGATAGAAAATAATCGCGAAGATACCGCTAATAATTTCTTTTAACGAGTAAAAACCATAGGTATAACCTTAAAGAAAGGAATTTAAAATGGCAACACATGGCATGTCCTCTCGCTCGCTCACTATAGTGTGCGAGCGTGAGGACATGATAAAAACCGCCATTTTAGATTCCTTTCTTTAATGAACCCGGTTATACTAAAATACATGTCATCGTTCTGACTCTGTTTTACTTTTTTAGTCCAATCAATAGTTTTTTTGTAAATCGCCAAATACTACTAATTTCGCACTATTCGGCCGCAGCGAAACACGTAACAAACGCTTTGTAGTACAAGCTGATTAGAACTATAATCTAACAGTACTTTTTTTTAATTTTTTTTGGTGGGTGGAAAATCATCAAATAACCCCCCCCGCTCTTGGGCAGAGCGAAGGGGAGTGTCAGACTTCTACTGACTAAAAACCAACCCATGTTCCTTCTTCTTCGCCCTTGTGTCGGAGCCGCGGTAACCTTTCGATATCCACAGCCCCGACGGGATCTAACAGTACTTCAAGCGAAGTTTGAACCACCACAAATAATGTTGCTAATCTGAGGTCGCGCCGGGCGGGCCGCGGATTTTTGTACTATAGATGACGTGGCCTCGGCGCAAGGGCAAAGAAGGAACATGGGTTCGGTTTTTAGTCAGTAGAAGTCTGACACTCCCCTTCGCTCTGCCCAAGAGCGGGGATTTCCACCCACCAAAAAAAAAAAAAACAAGGTAGCTTATGCTCTCAAAGTATTAGGTTGATGGTGAGTTGGTTGACTCGAGATAAGAGCGGTCAACTTGTAGAAGATTGACTTCTCATGTAGCCGTTTTTAGATCGCTGTATCATAGTGAATACTTGCTCCATTCAGCCGTAAGTAAAAATCATACTAGTTCTAGAGCCCACTGGTCTGATCTTACCCTAGTAATTTTTAAATTCCATGAGACCTGTAGAGCCAATAGTATACGTAAACAGTACATAATTATGGCAAAAGATTTCTGCTTTGAATAAATTATTCTATAGATTTCTATCTCTATAAATTCGTTCTGTTCTTTAGATTATGATGTTATACCTAATCACTCACACACAACAGACACTCATGAAGCGATGAGCAAAGGACGATTTGATGAGATGAAACTCTAATTAAAGTCACATTTATGTCAGTTTATACTACAACAAATTAATTAGGTAAGTACATATATAGAAATCTGTCCTAGCCAATGTACCTACCTTGATATTATTAGGTACCTATAAATCGCCAAATACTACTAATTTCGCACTATTCGGCCGCAGCGAAACACGTAACAAACGCTTTGTAGTGCAAGCTGATTAGAACTATAATCTAACAGTACTTTTTTTTTTTTTTTTTTTGGTGGGTGGAAAATCATCGAATAACCCCCCCCGCTCTTGGGCAGAGCGAAGGGGAGTGTCAGACTTCTACTGACTAAAAACCAACCCATGTTCCTTCTTCTTCGCCCTTGTGTCGGAGCCGCGGTAACCTTTCGATATCCACAGCCCCGACGGGATCTAACAGTACCTACTTCAAGCGAAGTTTGAACCACCACAAATAGGGTTGCGAATCGGAGGTCGCGCCGGGCGGGCCGCGGATTTTTGTACTATAGATGACGTGGCCTCGGCGCAAGGGCAAAGAAGGAACATGGGTTCGGTTTTTAGTCAGTAGAAGTCTGACACTCCCCTTCGCTCTGCCCAAGAGCGGGGATTTCCACCCACCAAAAAAAATTATTCTATAGGTAGATTTCTATCTCTATAAATTCGTTCTGTCCTTTAGATTATGATGTTATATATACCTAATCACTCACACACAACAGACACTCATGAAGCGATGAGCAAAGGACGATTTGATGAGATGAAACTCTAATTAAAGTCACATTTATGTCAGTTTATACTACAAGAAATTAATTAGGTAAGTACATATATAGAAATCTGTCCTAGCCAATGTACCTACCTTGATATTATTAGGTACCTATTTAGTGTTTTACATAACTATTATGTCAAGCTATAGGTACTTTTTAGTCAACATTGTATGTAGGAGTAGGTAGGTCACAAAAGTGAAATTATATTTGGTACCTACACAAGATCAGTTTTAAATTAGGTACTACATTTATCAAATCCAGTTGTACGAAATAATAGTGTTTTAAACTTAAATAAATACCGCCTTATTACAAAACGTAGTTAAACCTGGTTTAACTTAGACTTGGTTTATCTCGCATGACGTCTCACTTCAATAATATTCAAAAGAAAGTGACAGCATGCGAGATAAACTAGGTCTAAGTTAAACCAGGTTTAACTACGTTTTGTAATAAGGCGGAAAGAGTTTAAAATCATATAGGTACTTAAGTAACACCGGTAAACAGAAACAAAAATTGCTGCTATTTCTCTCCTCATCTTGGTAAGCGGTGAAACAATTAAATTATAATATCTTATGATTTTTTGTTTACTTAAACCTAAGTATATAAGATTTAAATAATAAATAGTTGTTATTGTTAGAAAGACAATAATCGATAGAGGGCTGGCCAAAAGTTACGTTTTAGTGAATTCGGTACTTTAACCTAACCTTTCCAATAAGCCTGGTAAACCAATCAAAACTCGTTATGACGTAGTTCGGAACATCGGTTGCAACTAGACTATCTCAGTCTGTTGCACCGCATATTCCGCTATTGATAACGTTCTCTCAAAGATGAAAGCTCCGGTTATGCTGGCTTTCCAATAGGCGGCGCCAAACCGGAGCGAATGAGAGAGCGAATGAGAGAGTGAATGAGCAAGGGCGATGAGCGAGCACCGAGCAGGCGAGCGAGCAGGAGCGAGCACGGAGCACGTACATTTAGATTCAATCAGATTCATTCGGTGCTTGTTCGTTAAGTTGTCAGCACTTCGCTGGCGGCCTGCCGCGCGCCGTCCGACTTCGTACTTTCGTAGTCGTTCGCCAGCACTGTAATCAACTCTTATCGCGATCGCGTGTCCTACTGCAAATACAATAAATTCCATCTAAATATTCAAAATCAACATGAGACACGTTGTGTCTTTTTGAGATCTTCACACTTAAACACTGTTATTATTTATTATTTTCAAAATGTTACGCTGAATCTAAGTTCTTGAAGTGTTGAGAGATAAATCTCTCGTCGAAACGATCTCGGCGTTTACGCCAGAGATGCTCTAAAACCCGTGGTCACATACGTAATATGCAACGATGTGGTTTCTGCTCAGTGCTGTGTGGAGCGCTGAGGAGGGTGATGTGTGTTGGGAGCAGACGGGGTAGCAGTGAATCATACTATCGGGAGCTGGATGACCAAGACACGCTGGTAAACATTTTAATTAGCTTTAACCGCATTTAAACATCGCTTTAATAGCACCAAGCTGGTTTTGTTCATTCATATTATTGTTTATTTCATTGTGTGAACGTGTCGTGCATCACTGGCCGTCAACATGTTTACCTGTCAGTAATTAATGTGTGTTATGATAAATGTATTAACGTAAACTCGTAGTAAGAGTTAAATGTGTGTGTTTTTATCAGAGCTAATATTTTGATAAACCACATTTAATTCGTTAGACTAAAATCACATTTTGTGTCTAAGCAAGTTTTGTTTTGAACAAGGAGTGCTGTGTAGCGTTGATTCTGTAAATATGAAGTCTATGCTTTGTGTTTAGTGAAAGTTTAGTTTCTCTTTATGTTAAGTCACCACCACTATTGTTGAACTGTTAGCCTTAGCAGAGCATACTGTGCTATTTGTGTGGAACAGTGGAAATGCTTATTTATGTTGGTTTCTATGGTTGGTATGAGGTTATAATAACTAAATTAATGTGTGGTATTGACAGATGTCATAATCATTCTCATTTTTGTGCTCATAGGTTTGTTAGAAACATTATTTACCAACGCCAGACTTTTAAAGTATTTAATAGTAGAATCTCAGTAGAATGTTTCAACAGAAAAACATTATTATGTCCAAATACAACCCATTTTGTCAGCTCCTAACTGATAGGTTGTGTTTGCAGTGAATCAGAGACTGCGCAACTTATCTGTCTCTTATTTACCCAAAAGCAAATACATTTTAATATAATTAATGTTACTAAATCTCTTTGTCTAAAATTGAAAATGTCGGTAAGAACCGATATTGTATGAGCAACTTCAAACTAGCTAGGTAAAACTGTATTATTCAACAATTATCCAAGCTAATTTTGCTGTATTTAATTATTTGTATTTTGTTTTAATGCATGTAATAATGTTCATCAAAATTTTATACATGTACACTACTGTCGGACTCCTACACGGGTAGCCCAAGTAACTAACCTCCTTCTAAACAAGAACAGATAATAAAACAAATAGGTGCACACTATTTGGAAATAGAACTGCAAAGCAAAGAGGCCTTGACTGCCAGCTAGTCTGCCAGGACACATAAACTGATGTTAAATCATCATAATCACTGTACAATACAAGGTACAATTGTAATATTATACAAGTGAGGGCCAGCAACAATCTGGTAACAATTACTTGGCTCAGTTTAACTATTTGACATTACACATTGATGCTAAACATAGTTCCGAGTTAACAAGTTTATTAGAAATTGTATTTTTGGATTTCATATGCGCAGATAGAGTGCGCTGACATGGATTTTCTTGAGTACCTAATATATATAACATCTAATTGTCATTGGAATGTATTCATTTATTCTAGCATATGTATTTGACTTAATTTGACTAAATACACCCAAAAGTAACAGTGTTAATACATAAAAAAAAATGACTAGCAGTGTAGTTAGAATTGTATTGGAACAACTGCACAACACTGAAACTTCACACCTTCACAAAATTTGTTACCAAACCTTCATACGGTATGAAGGTTTGGTAACTGTGTGTGTGGCTCTAAATCCTACCAGATTTCAATAAATAATTCAAACAACATTATTTTTACATAAACAGGGGTTAAAATATAGTATTGTGTGGCAAAAAAACAATTTTTCTGATAAAACTGTATGTTTACATTTACAAGCTTTACGACCTACTTAAACTGATCACTGATGATCAACATAATGCTTACTGGCTGTCAAAGTTGGTGTTATTCTAAATAAATTCTATGTAAGTATCCGAAATTTTAATGGCCAAAAGATTAAAAAACTTGTCTAGAAAATGCTAATTTAACCAAAATCAAAACATATTACTTGTTTTCATGCTTTGGGTTTCTGTTAAAACCCCAGGTTTGTCTGGGAGATAAATCCCGATTTTTTCCTGTGCAATAGGATAGTGGACAGATTTTTGATTCCTGCAATTTATCATACATAGTTGCAGCACAGAGTAGCCATAATTTATCATTAGTTAGGTACCTATAGTCCCATAAATAGTTCGGTTGAAATGTAACCATTAATGTGTATAATAAGTCTGTAGTACATTTGTATAAATTTTACTATACGCTGTTACTACGCGCATAACTGCTCTTAGCGTAGCCCCCTCCCCTCTATAACTCTACTGCGTGCGCCTACGTCAAATTTTGGTAGCGCGTATGACGTCAATGTTTTAGTAAAGCATAGGTACTTACAAGATTACATTCTACAAAAGCAGTAATTCATTCCAGCGTGTTTATATAATAGAATCATTGATTTTGACAAAGCAATTACTTACTCGGTTTGCATACGGAGGAAAATACTTAAAAGGTTAACTCATTTGCTAGCAATATGCTAGCAATAGGTATCTAGTCATTTTCATCATTTCAGCCAAAAGACGTCCACTGCTGAACATAGGCCTCCCCCAGGCGTCGCCACATTGACCGGTCCCGTGCGTCTCTCATCCAGCGGGTTCCTGCAACCTTGACCAGGTCATCGGTCCACCTAGTGGGAGGCCTTCCAACGCAACGTCGTATCTAGTAAAAAATGGAAATTACTAAGTAATACTATTGCTAAGTAATACTATTGATACTTAATGGATGTTTATGGTAATGAAATAATAAGGTCGCCTAGACTACTAGTTACTAGTACTACTGTTAACACGCGGGTTTGCTTCGTCATTATCTTGTTGTTCTTGTCCCATTCTACTAGGGGTCGGCGCAATACGTGTTCTAGTCCCATTCTACTAGGGGTCGGCGCAATACGTGTTCTAGTCCCATTCTACTAGGGGTCGGCGCAATACGTGTTCTAGTCCCATTCTACTAGGGGTCGGCGCAATACGTGTTCTAGTCCCATTCTACTAGGGGTCGGCGCAATACGTGTTCTTGTCCCATTCTACTAGGGGTCGGCGCAATACGTGTTCTAGTCCCATTCTACTAGGGGTCGGCGCAATACGTGTTCTAGTCCCATTCTACTAGGGGTCGGCGCAATACGTGTTCTAGTCCCATTCTACTAGGGGTCGGCGCAATACGTGTTCTAGTCCCATTCTACTAGGGGTCGGCGCAATACGTGTTCTAGTCCCATTCTACTAGGGGTCGGCGCAATACGTGTTCTAGTCCCATTCTACTAGGGGTCGGCGCAATACGTGTTCTAGTCCCATTCTACTAGGGGTCGGCGCAATACGTGTTCTAGTCCCATTCTACTAGGGGTCGGCGCAATACGTGTTCTAGTCCCATTCTACTAGGGGTCGGCGCAATACGTGTTCTAGTCCCATTCTACTAGGGGTCGGCGCAATACGTGTTCTAGTCCCATTCTACTAGGGGTCGGCGCAATACGTGTTCTAGTCCCATTCTACTAGGGGTCGGCGCAATACGTGTTCTAGTCCCATTCTACTAGGGGTCCCGGTCGGCGCAATACGTGTTCTAGTCCCATTCTACTAGGGGTCGGCGCAATACGTGTTCTAGTCCCATTCTACTAGGGGTCGGCGCAATACGTGTTCTAGTCCCATTCTACTAGGGGTCGGCGCAATACGTGTTCTAGTCCCATTCTACTAGGGTTCGGCGCAATACGTGTTCTAGTCCCATTCTACTAGGGGTCGGCGCAATACGTGTTCTAGTCCCATTCTACTAGGGGTCGGCGCAATACGTGTTCTAGTCCCATTCTACTAGGGGTCGGCGCAATACGTGTTCTAGTTCCATTCTACTAGGGGTCGGCGCAATACGTGTTCTAGTCCCATTCTACTAGGGGTCGGCGCAATACGTGTTCTTGTCCCATTCTACTAGGGGTCGGCGCAATACGTGTTCTAGTCCCATTCTACTAGGGGTCGGCGCAATACGTGTTCTAGTCCCATTCTATTAGGGGTCGGCGCAATACGTGTTCTTGTCCCATTCTACTAGGGGTCGGCGCAATACGTGTTCTTCTTCCATTCGCCGCTGTCAGACGTCACGGCATCATTTATTCTTTCTCTTTCATATCATTCTTCACACAATTCATTCATCTTTTCTTTGGCCTTCCTCTCCTTCTCCATCCATCAATATTGCTTACTATTTAGCTATACCTACTTAATTGAGACACGAACATATTACACAATGAAAAAAATGTCAGGCTGCGAAGAAATAATTATTTAAACGTTTAGGTACTGATGACGTCAGCCAAAATACTATAGTTAACATCCAACTTCCTCAAACGCTAGCTCACAGTGGCCTGATTTCGGACTAATAGCCAAACAAATGCAACAGGATGAATGAAGTAATTACCTGCGTAGCTTACCTGAACATAAACATTGCTGTATTAGTATCAATGGCTCGAGGACTCCCCTAAAACAGTTTACCAATGTATTTACTTCTTACCATACGAGTAGACTAATGCCTATTAAGTACCTGGAGAATACGGCTTCAAAAATATTGACGCAGCAGTCACAATAAAAACAATTATAGCTCGTAGAACAGGGAATGAGTTATTCGAATAACGACGTTAACAGATCAATGTAATGAACCAGAACGCAAATCTCTCGCAAACAATCTGAACTACTGCACAATGTAAATATTCAAAGAAAACAATTCTCTATTAACAGTTCTGCTTCACAGAAGTATTTGCAAACAACCTACAGGAATTAAACTTTGCTGCTAGGTAAATTATATCAGACTCCAATAACTTCATGCACGTTATTGAGACTAATAATTGTTAGATCATACATCGGAAAAGACACGAGGTATCTAACGGGAGATGATTTTATATTCTTGACTAATTAAGAATAGAATTCAAATTAGCCAAAATTAGGAAAAATTTCGGAATATGAGATACCCAGCTACTAATAAATTGTTACAACAAAAGTTGTAGGGAATGGAATTCTCTACAATTTTGATTATAAATATAAATCGCGGGACACCCATAGGAAGCGATTTTTGTGATCTTAGATTTTTAATAACGCGGACACCCTACCATAAGTTGGTTTTGAGACAACTTTTAGGATGTCTAAATACATGTTTTATGTCAAATTCCGAGATAAAACTACAATTTTTATTTTTTTTATTTTTTATAATTTGTCTGGACTACTACTACTACTTTCTACTAAGGGCATTAGGAAAAGTAGGGAGCGATTGTTTGAGCTGTACGATTTTTTTTTTTTTTGGTAGGTGGAAAATCATCGAATGACCCCCCCCGCTCTTGGGCAGAGCGAAGGGGAGTGTCAGACTTCTACTGACTAAAAACCGAACCCATGTTCCTTCTTTGCCCTTGCGCCGAGGCCACGTAATCTAGTACAAAATACCGCGGCCCCGACGGGACAATCTTAAGCCTTACATTAGCTCAGAAACTTTTAACAAATATGCTGCAACTTACTCTAAAATCTTCAAAAACGCTTGCAAAGCAGCTAAAGCCTTATTCATTCAACAACATTTAATCCGCCGATAATAAACTAAAGACGGTTTGGAAAATTATCAATAGTGAAAGAAAAAAAAAGCTGTCAGCAACCTCGGACACCATGGCCTGTCCTGCAGTCGAAGTGCGGGTCGTTTTGCGCGACACGCAAACATAAACGACATCATCCGACGAGCTCTTGTTACCGTCGGCGTCCCTGCTGTCTTAGAGCCAAATGGCTTGGCACGCGACGATGGCAAAAGACCGGACGGCATGTCGTTGTTTCCTTGGAAGATGGGTAGGCCTTTAGTATGGGACGCAACTTGCGTCGATACTCTTGCGCCATCGCATCTTCCAAGCTCTTCGTGTTGTGCTGGCGCTGCCGCTGCGGCTGCGGAGAACCTCAAGCGGCGTAAATATAGTAACCTTTGTGGAAACTATATTTTCGAGCCGTTTGGGGTTGAAACTTTAGGGCCATGGGGTCCCAGACTCCCAGTGCACACAGCCTTTTTAAGGAGATTTCAAAACGCCTTGTTGACGCTTCCTCCGACCCAAGGGCTGGCTTTTTCTTTGGCCAGAGGATAAGTGTTGCCATACAACGCGGCAACGCTGCCAGTCTCTTGGGTACTTTACCTGCTGACAGCGTTGAGGAGGAGTTTTTCGATGCCCTTTTATAGTTATAGTTTGTTTTTAGGTTAGTTTAGTTTATATATTTAGTATAGTCTTTTATTATAGTGAAAGGAATAGAAATAAAAAATATAATAATGATATCACTGTAGAGACTCTAAAAACGAAGTTGCTCAAGAATTTGTAGATTTATTCACTAGTATCCCACTTAAAACTACTGAAACCTTAAATTCGTCACCCTTGCTTTCTATTGAGTTATTAAGAGCGAACGTTTCAGCCTGTCCGGTTGAGTTTCAATTTAAACATGTAAACCCCATAGCAGTCATTAAAGCATAAGGAAATTAAAGTCAAATTAACCGAAGATCTATGGGGACTGTCGATTAAAGTTTGTCTAGCTATTATTGAGACTGTAGCTCCGTACTTAGCCTTAATATTTAATTTGTGTGTGGACCAGGGAGTCTTCCCGGACCGAAATACAGCAAGGTGATACCACTCTGCGGCTTGCATTCGTTGTTCCGAGATTTCGGGGTCTCGTGCATTCGGTGTTGCTGTGTGCGTCGCTTCAGTCTTCGTCTTCTCACTTATCCAAGTCCCAGATAACCAAGTTTCACTGTAGTAAAGTAAAGTAAATTTTGACCTTCGAAAAGTGCTGATTATCAGCCATTTTGATTTTGCTGCGTGCTTTCGTGCTCGCAGTGTTCGTTGCTGCGGGCCTTCGGCGGCGTGTGGTACGGCGTGGTGGCTTTCGGAATGACGTATTGCACTCGTAGTTTCTTTTTTTGTTTTGTGAATTGTTCTTTTGACATTCAAAAGTGCCTGTAATGGCTTAATTGAAATAAATGATTTGAATTTAGTTTTGAGTTTGAGTTTTCATTTTAAATCAGAATTTAATTTTTTTTCGTCGTTTCGCTGGCACAGTGGCACGACATTTTTTAACCAACTTAAAAAAAGAGGAGGTTCTCAATTCTATTGGTATTTTGTTTTGTTAACTTCGCCGCTTCCACCGCGTGACCGCGCCGTCCGTCGTTGGCAGCGTAAAGGTTACAGCTGCATGTTTTTGGGCTAAGAGGGCAGTAGGCAGTAGGTATAGGAGGTGGCGCATAGTTTGCGACACAACTCACAACTTCAGGTGTTAATAACTTGGTTAAATATAGTAACATGCAGGTCAACCAGATAGAAACGTGTCAAAAGTATTCTGAATAATTTAAAAAATTGTTTTACTCAATAAAGTCAAGCTTCGCTAATCGCAATCAGTCCTTTCCTAATTTAACCTGCTTTTCTCACTAATTAATTTGTTTGAGCTTCTGTCAGTTTGCGTACGTTTAGCTCATTCTTTGGTCCTCAGATATAACTTTGACAACCTTTTCTGTAATATATTATAATCATCCCAAAATGTACCTTAATTGTAACGTTCCTGTATCGGCAACCTCACGGCCAGATTGCAACTGTTTGTAAAATATTTAGCCGCGCCAACAAGCCGACGGCAAAAAACATTGAGAGAAGGGTTAGCAGGTGACGACTGAGTTAAATCCAGTTTTAATCAACCTAAATCCGGAAAAATATCGATGATATTTGTAGAGCCGGCCTATATCTAAATAAACGTGCACTACCAGAACCCGAATTAATGCGGATATTCCTTTGGGAGTTAGTTATTGGTAAAAACGGTTTTTAAATTGTTAATACTTGCGGACTTCTGGCATCATGGGCACACAAATTAAGCGGAACGTGTTGAGCTCAATGAAGTTTATTATTTCATACTGCTGTAACTATTCTCAAAGTATTGCCTTCGTCAACATGCAGGCATGAAATCAATAAAGCACGGTAAAAATCATCGAGCAAAAACGCATTCATGTGGTCAGTTTTTAGCTTTTTGTCTTTATTTGGTATTCAACTTATTGTATCGTCTAGTTAACAGTGAGGTGATGTCTTTAGGTTCCTTTGTTTGTAATTAACTGCCTCGTTGGTCTAGTGGTCGCAAGCGCGAATGCCGAGCGTGAGGTCCTGGGTTCGATTCCCGGGTCGGACAAAAAGTGCTATTGGGTTTTTCATTAGAAATTTCCCAGTTACTGGCCGGAGTTTGGAAGTTGGCGGTATAGTACCCCCGTGCCTCGATGCGCACGTTAAGCCGTTGGTCCTGCGCCTGATCTCTCTCCGGTCGTGTCGGATTGCCGTCCCATCGGACTATGAGAGAAAAGGAACAGAGTGCACTTGTGCCTGCGCACACATTTGTGCACTATAATATCTCCCGCGCAGATGGCTAATCTCCGCTGAGATTGGCCGCCGTGGCCGAAAAACGGTCAGGAGGACTATTATTTGTTTGTAATTGATGTGTTATCTCAAGTCTATTTTTTACATATTTGTGAGTTTTAATGAATGCGGAAAAAATTAAAAGTACTCGGAGTTTGCGTATGGTGTATTACGAGTGCCAGATGTTCTTGGTTGATCGATCAAAATGCCGAGATACTTGATAGAGGTGTTGCGTTCGAGAGCAGTACTGTAACACGAGAATGAAGGATTGCCAGGAAGACAGTGACGGAGGTTGAAGTTAACGTGACCTGGAGGACGTGTTGCAGTGGTATTTTACAAAACCAATCATTAATTTTGCTGTAATTTTGTGTAAGGACGTTTCTGGTTTGGTTGCTCGGCATACTAACTGTCAGTCCTCCTCTAACAAGAATACAGTCCACCTCTAACCTTCACTTCTTTTAGTTTCTTCTCAAACGTAGGTAGGTAGGTACCTACGTAACATTACCTCAAAGCCGGGCCTCAAACTGCATATTTTCTTCTTTCTTTGCTGTACTACGAAAGTATAGCAAAAAAAGAAGAAATGCACTTGTTATCAACACCTAATAAAATATCTTGTTAAGGCAATTGATCTAGGGCTAGGCTCAAGACAATAACAGTTTAGGATGAGAAAGTTATCATCCATTTTACCTTACCATATTTTTTTTAATGAATTCTCTTTCAAAATCAAAATTCATTTATTCAAACTAGGCTGATAATCAGCACTTTTCGAAGGTCAAAATTTACTTTACTATTTTCATTTTTATAAGACAGTCCCCCAAAACGCCCACCCATCGACACTTCCTAGTGCTTAACTGGAAAGAAGAAGTGGCGGAACAAACTCCCCAGCACACATCTGTCTGTTAGGTTGGTTAGAAGAACCAGACTCGATACAATAGCAAGGTGTCAGTTAAATTTAAGATTTACTGCAGACACAATCAGTAATAAACAAAAGTATAAGTATATTATATAACAATAAACAATGTAAAAATAAAATAATAAATACGTAACATACCAGTAAATTAATTTTGGAGAAAGAACACAAATAACAAACATTGTCTTGTGTTCAACTCAGCGACCAACTATTCATATCATCTAAGTAGTCGTTAATAGAATAGTAAGCTTTTTTTGATTAGATTTAACTTTGGCTTTAAACGCATTAAATGGCAAGTCTAGAAAAGAAGATGGCAGTTTATTAAAAAATGTAATCCCGAGCCCTACGAATGAATTGTGAACTTTGTGAAGCCGGTGAAAAGGAGCGCGTAGTTTCTGAAACATAAATATTATCATCGTTGCTATAGCAAGCCATTAACATGCATGTAGTCAAGTCCCTAGCGATGTAAACAATAGTGAGTATATCTCAAACGTCTCCATAACTAATTTAAATATGTAGATTCCTAATTAGTTTATTGATTGTGTGTGGCCCTGCTCACTAGTTTGTCATAATAACACACTACTAAAGCAACGGGCAACATCACAAGTTTCTACACAATATTGCAAAAAAAAATATAAAAATATAATTATTTTATATTTAAATAATACCTATCATATTTTAGTGAATGTAATGAGAGTACCTTACACCTACAGATTAATTAGTCATTGCTGCCGTCTGAGGCAGCTGCCAAGAGCGACAAAATTGTGAGAATAGCACTTTCGAAAGTACAGCCAGATGTGTTAGACTATGTGTTACTTACGTGCTTTTCTTCATATCGGTGAACCTGTACTGCTAGGTGTCCTACTAACAACATCTATGTGTGAGTTAGTCAGTCATCAGTGACCTACCTCAACAAAACATTATCGCCATGTTAGCCATATTATCGCTGGATTGTTTTCGCTTGACAAACACAGTATTGTTTTGATTTAAGGTTCACTTCACCTTCTGACAGCGGCGAATTAGTGCTCGTGTCAAATACACAATCAGCTTCAAATGAGATCCAATATTATAATATGAGTTTGGAGTAAAACAATATGTACAAGAGTACAGAATGGGGTGACAGAAATCTGCTTAGCTATAAGTATAATAAAGGCCTTTTATCGTACTAACTGTCACTACTTCCTAATAGATTAACAATTCGATTTCGATTTATCCGGCAAAATAAGTAAACGCAAATCGATTATATCAACGTTCCAATGCTGGCGTTTGCAAGTATTGATGGAATTGTAGATTGCTTCGCCCGCGTGTTGTTGGAATTTTTAGAGTATAGATACGTATTTCACGGATAAATCATATTCTATGTTCTAATTGAGGTCATGGTCTATCTCTATGCCTGATTTCACACAAACCCGCTAAGACATGAAAAGGTAAAGACAGACTCAGCCTGAGGCTACAGTAGGCAGCGATTTGCGATGCGACTGGAAGAGCGAAATTTTTTGAACTGAATTGAATTGATGTACGGTGTAGCCATATACGTGAGCATACATTTACTTGTTTTAATCGCTCATGTGTCGCAGGTCGCGTCGCGGCCTAATGTAGCCTCAGCCTTACTTCAAAATATTTGTATTGATAACATAGTCCGTGGTTGCTGAAAGGCTGGACCCAAAAGTCATACCCAAGGGTAATACAATAAATACCCTTGGGTATGACTGGTTGTCAGGCTTTCAGGTCACTGACTACCTATTTAACGACTGCTAAAGATCTATTTATGGCAGCCGAGAGCAACAGCTGAACGTGCTTTCTAAGGCACGGAGGAAACTCTGTATTTATTGGGTGGTCACCCTGCACCCACCCAAAGACTAACATAGGCAAGTGACACAAAGGAAGAGGAGAGGAGGAGGGAACTTGGGTGGTTTTTAGTCAGTAGAAGTCAGACACTCCCTACCGCTCTGCCCAGAGTGGAGGAGGAGGAGCCGTTTGATGATTTCCAACACTACAAATAAAAGGATCCGTATCTATTCAAACAAGCTACTACTTTAATACATTGGTACTATTCAGAATGAAATACATTGTAGGTACTAAGGTTAGGAAAACAATCGACAATCGAAAATCTTCTTATAGTCATATGATGAAAAGAAATCCCACAAACTACTCAAAATGAGCAGGGGAAACATAAGACTAGTAGTAGGCATCGCAACAGGACACTGTGGACTCAATAGACACCTGACGATTATGAAAGTAAAGGAAGATCCCATATGCCCAGCATGTGGAGAAGCAGAAGAAACAAGTTTCCACCTTGTGGCGGAATACACAATGTATGAGCCACTCAGATGGGAAATCCTAGGAACAGATGAGATTAATGAAGAGAAGTTCGCAGAAATCTCTACCGAACAACTGGTGAGCTCCTGCAAGGCGACAGGAAGATTCGCGATGCCGACCACCAGTAACCCATGAAGGGGATCCACCAAAATGGGGAACTGGGCGAAATAATCCACAACGAAAGGACTGATCGCCCGTCTGGTGTCTGCCGGCGTCCCCGAAGATAAATAGAAGGTTAGGAAAACCTTTGAAAATTGGCACGAAATTTTTCATGCCGTTAGTAGCTGTACTCGTTTCCTCAGGTCAGCCCGTTTTATTCGTTCTTTACCGTTTGCCGATGTAACACGAGTAACCCAATGGGAGTTAATTTAAAACACAGAGACTCTTCATGTTGTTTAAAGCTTCCTTATTTGTTTTTATTAAGTTCTTGAATCTTCTGGCTAGTTATTGCACGGACTGTAGTTTGACTATTTCCAGAACAATGATATTCAAACCTCAGTGGACCGAAAATGAAGACTGATTAAATCTTGTAAGAATTGACTTGCATTTTTATCCGAGTGAATGCGAGAAAGAATGCTTGGTAATGAAATTTATAGACGCTGGGACGTCGCGGTGGCGTCTGTTCCGGCCCGCAGAATCTTCAATAGGTGTGCATCCTGTGTGCCGGCCGCCAAGGCGATTCGTTCCTAGCGTGGTGCAAGCTAACTTAATTTCCGCTGTTAGAGCGAGTAGAATACAAGCCCCCCTGAAATGGGCTAAATGGTCCAGAGGCAGAAGGTATCACTAGTAGGTATAATTTCCTCGACAGTCGACACATGTTCGATGAAGCTGCATCAAAATTCGATTTTCGCGTAACGTGAGTTTGCTTTGAATTTTATGAACATGCCATTGAAATGAAGTAACAAGCTGGGCTTTAAGTTGAAACCGGTGGTTTTGTCGATATAATTATTGCATGAAATAACTACTGCAACATTATTAATTGATTAGGTCTCTTTGACGTACCTATAGCTAGTACGCAGAATACGCGTACTAGCTACGCGTTTGGACGTGGGAGTTGCGGACACTAGGCCGTTAATACAATACAAAGAGGCACATGCTATTTATAAATAAAATACCATAATAATAAAATTCATTTATTCAGGTAATTTTACACCCGTTGCCAATTATTTTGTCAGTCAATACATTTTTTTTTTATTACAATTGAGTAATTAAAATTCAGATAAAATTGCAGTACAATTACTAATACACTTGCAAACAAACAATTAAATTAAAAATATTTATTAATAATTTTTATTTATTTTTTTATTTTATATACATTACATTTTAGTTTCGGTTCTGCGTTAATATTTTCAATTTAGTTCATCATGTTTTTTCTAGTTTTGATACGTGGCAGTTACCTTCTACTTAGCTTTACTTGGCAGTCTTGCTCATTCGCGGCTTCCTAGCAAACTACATAGATCGCTCTTTTATTTCGTTAGCTGTCTCGAAGCAGAGAAAGGCAGATTGTTCGCTGTGGTTTGCTCGCTTGGCTACAGCTCGCGTTCTTTGTTTGTTGAAGTTGTTTTTTGCAGATTTTTATTACATCGTGCAAGAGACGTCCAAAAGTCAAAGATTAGGACGAACAATCTTTTTTTTTAACAGTCGTTTAAAAATTGAAGGGGTTTATGTTTTAGTTAACACAATCTTACTTACTAACGAAGTACCTACCTACATGAATTAATTATACATGTATTAAGCTTTACAGTTATTTGCACATTAACGGCTCTAACAACTACAACAACTAGTTGAAAAGCAATTACTTATTGGAAATCTGAAAGTTCTCATAAAAGTGGACTTAAACGAAGTACAGGATAACAGGACATCCAGCACAATTATGAAAGAAACTTGTTCACGACAAATTGTTAAGCAGTCTATTAAAAGTTTTTGAATTCATTTATAACTAGTTGCTTTAACAGCAAGGTTAACTTTGTTTTGTCTTATAAAAGCCTGCTTAAAGGGTGGAAGGAAACAAATTAACTGATCTGCAATGGTTCTACAATTAGCTATTCATTAGTATTCATCATTTTCCTGCCATCTCTTTTTCCATTCTTCCCTGTTAGACGTCACGGTGGCATTTACTCCTTTTTCCTCTTTCATATCATTCCTCAACCAATCCATCCATCGTTTCTTTGGCCTTCCTCTCCCTCTCCATCCTTTAACATTTTATATCCATCAGTCATCACTGTTTTAGTCACATGCGTTTCATCCTTCCTCATTACATGACCATACCAAGACATACGGCTTACTTTAATTTTTTCAGTAACAGGTGCCTCTTTCAAATTCCTATAAAATGATACTCATTCCTTATTTTATCCATTCTTGTCACTCCGCACATCCATCACAATATTCTACAATTAGTGCTACAATGTGCACAATTAGTGGTGATAAATAAATACAATCATGTCGTTTCCTACGAAAGTCCTAATCGATCAAAAATATTATGGAGCATTTTTTTACAAAAATTAAAAGTACCTACTTCTATGTGGTGCGGTTCGGAAGGATGTACTGAATTTTTGGTACGGTCAGCATCAGAAGTAGCTGAAAATTTCGGAATTTTAATTCTTTTACGTACAGGACTCTAGCTATTATTTTTAATGTTTCAAAAGATTATTTGTTAAAATACACCTTACACTCCAATTACATGTTGTAACGAGTAATATCTAACAAGTTTTTATTAAAAAAACAGCTTCGAAACTTTGAGTAATGTTAATATACTTCTGATGCTGACCGTACTGGTAACCATCTGTGCGTCGATGTCCATTCCACTCTGTATAGACATCTAAAGAGCGCATCGACTGATCCACTATATTATTAATTAATTATATCCTTTACTTAACTCCTTCACTCAACTCAACTTTGGAAAACAGTTAAAAGTTACCAATAATACTATAAAACGTCATGTCTTCTCATTTACAACCGTTGGCATCGTTTGGCAATGCAAAATGACTGACACCAAATGCATCGTTTTGACTGACTAGTGGTGTGGTAATGTTGTAAACGGTTCTACGGTTTTAGGTAAAACCGGTTTGCATTCACTAGAATAATAATCCACCCCTCTTGCTCTGCAGTGGCGCTTTCAACCACAAGACCGACGAATCAGTCATAACAATATTATCATTATATAGTAGGTAAGTACAGTAAAATTATTTTATCTACCCAAATATCATAAACCCTCTATAATGCGTTCAAAAACCATAGGCAATGACCAGCATTACCAACCAGCAGAAATTAACAGAACTGTAATGAGCTCATAACCTACTGAAAACAGTAGGTTATGAGTTTTAAATTTGGAACAGGTGTCAAATTCAAGTGAGTGTGCTATTCTAGTATCTACATTAAAACAGATACCCATCGATACGAAACCCCAATTCAGTATGATTTTAATTATAAATCGCACGACATTTTGATCTCGAGTGACACAAGAATAGTGACTTTGTTCGTTTGCCTATGATTTAAAAAAAATGACAGATATCCGAAACGCCGCCATTTCGAGCTGTCATTTGTTCGTTAGCTTTTTATTCCCTTTCATTGAGTAGACAAATTTTCTGATAAGTTCTTATGTCGAAAATGAGTGATAGTGACTCAGAAATTAACATGAACACTCCGCCAGATATCGTAAATGCAGCGACGAATGCAACTAATAACCTGTTTATTTTTTTATTGCATTACACTGGTAACAATGCTGGTCAGTTCCCTATGGTTCCTGAACCCATCATAGAGCCCTTATGATATTCGGGTAGATAAATTAGTGTATGCAACTATACATAATTAGGCATTACAACACTCGTGTGATGCTATTAAGAAACTCGCCTTCGGCTCGTTTCTTAAACCCACACTTGTGTTGTAATGCCCTTCATTATGCACAGTCGCATAAACTACTATTATGACGTGAAAATAACCAAAATAACCTAAACATTGTTATGTACGTACATTCTAAAAATAAAACATGATGTATGCTTTACGTACACAGGTAAACCGCACCTCGATGAATAGGGTGCCTTTACCCAGTGTGTATTTACACTACACTGATACAATGCTTAACACTCTCCTAGTTGAACTTAATCCCATCATTAAGGCTCCCACGCCCGGAAATCTTCATCGTTACAATAGGGATGTGTCCTGACTAAAACAATTACTTTGATAAAACAAAAAACACGTAGGTAGGTATCCAATATTTTTCGATAATCTAACAGACGGACTAAACATTAATCATAATAGGGATGTTTCCTAACTTAAAAAAAATATGATTCTAATTAGTCCGTCTGTTAGATTATCGAAAAATATTGGATACGTATTTATTGTTTTATCAAATCAATAAAAAATGACGAAGATAAAACGCGTCAAAGATTTGAGTGGGAGTTTGTGATGTCACTGCTCGCTAAGAAATGTCATACTTGTGTCTTAGAATATAACGTCACGCGAGTTTTCAAAGCTATTGTTTGTTTACGTGAAAAAAGAAAAAATATGTGTCCAACATTTTTTGGAAATCTATCTGACGGACTAATTAGATTTTTTTTGTTAAGTACCCTATTATAAATTTACACAGATGTCCGGGGACAGGACTTTAGTGGTCAATTCTCAATTCTTTATTGCTTACCATAAAGTCATACAGTTGGTAGGGAAATATTTAGTTACATCAGTCTCAATAAGGCACCCCTGTCGGGCACAGCATAGATCAAAAGTAGGAGAGAGGACGAAGAACGTTGGGTGTTTAATATGATACATTTTATAAGTAGTTAGTGAGTTAAATAATGAGTACATAATAGTTTGTGGCCAAATGTAGCTCCGAGACTGTGCGTCGCGGCCACAGCAGATTTTCCTATACTGCTAAAAACATGACTGCGGTAGGTGACTCAGAAATAAAATGTGAATTACCTATATCTAAAGGTAAGGTAGGTAAATTAATTCAAATATTGAGGAAATCCTCAGAAGCACTCTGAATGACGTAGTTTGGTTGACAGATTATGTTGACGCTGGTGCATAAGGTGAAAGCGCTAAGGTAGTCCGCGAAATTCGAATTTTCTCTCGTTTTTTTTTGCAATTTGCGGGTCAGTGTCAGTGTCAGTCAGTGGTTTTATGTTGATTAAAATATGATTTGCGCATGTGATCCGTATGTTTTTCTAGAGATATAATCATTCAAATCTTATTAAAATACCTCTTGAGTTGATTTAAATCCATTGAGTGACTATTTGATGAAAAGTCATTCAAGGAAGTTAAATGAATTGAGAGAGGTGTATTGGTGATTTTAATCCTTATTACCTACTCAGTAAAGTCTCATTTGTTACGGTCGTAAAAAAAAACTCAAAAAACTAGAGCTTTCACCTTATGGGCAGTTAAATAATGCAGTCAAATTACGATTAGGTACATTTTACAGATAGTTCTGGTTTGTAGTGTCTTTCACTCATAATTGCATATGTTACATTATATTATTATGACGTGTGGTGTGCTGTTTGTTTCTGTCGTCAACTTCATTATCCTTTTTATATTTACTTTTTGCGCTTAATGCTCTTAGAAGACACGTGACCTTTCTTAAAAAAGGCAATGTGTCTTTTCATTAGAGCGATATCCATCACGTAAGCCCTGTTGATCCAATTACCCGATAAGTGCCGCTTTATAATGTAGTGTTGTCGAGCTGTTGTTTGTGTGGTCGAGCTTCAAAGAATACACACAAAGAATACACTTATCCCGTTTTTGACATTGAAACCAAATATATTATCGACTAAGGGCTTGACTCCTATTTTGATCGCATTTTTACAGTGTACCAGACTTGCCACTCATTGAGAGCACTGAAATTAATGGTAAATTAAAGGTTTTTTTAATTGAACTCCGCTTATATATAATGTTTTTTGCAAAAAAAAGAATGGTGAAATGAGAAGAGATTTAGAAATGAGAAAAATAGTGTCGTGTCGAATGTCGCGGATGACGCGCATTCGTGTAACTATTTGGGTGATGCTCTAAGCAACTACAGTAGGTACGAGTATTTCAGGACTGTTACTGAAAGGTATAAACAAAAATATTTGTGAAGATTGATCTACGAGCCAAAGTCAAGAGATTAACAATCCTATCTATTCATCCGTTTCAAATAATTTATCAATGCGTCTGCATCTCTCAGACAAAAGCCGCGTTGTTCTCTTATCGCCGACATGAGACTGTATGTCTCCACGTTTATCAGATTCTGTCTAGTCTACAGTGCATGTATTATCCGCCATTATACCATAACAATGTGACGACGCGCGACGGAAGGCATCCTAAAATAATAATCAAGATAATAAAAAATGACACGTGTAGCAAAGCTAAATACTATACAAATTATTTTTGAAGACACCAGTTGAGCAATGGACTAAAGTTGTCCACTAATAAAAAGCAGATATTTTCTATTTATTAGTTCAGTTCGTCGCCTGTGATTTAAACCTACGCACAACTTATGCTAAAAATAATTTTGATAAATGGATATTGCGTTTCTGAATCGTTTCGCTTTCGACTGATTTTAATTTTAACGTGTGAATATTTTCTAACTGGCTCGTGTTTGTCATAATACACAAATGCGTCAGAGCAATTTTTTTTATAAATTTGTGGCAGGCTACAGAACAAATAAACTGGAACGTTAATATTGGTCAGTCGGTTTCGGCCTAGATAGATAGATAGATAGATAGAATACTCTTTATTATGTACACCAAATTACAAAAAAACAATAGTAAAACATTTTACAAGGGGTGACACAATGGGCGGTCTTATCGCTTAAAGCGATCTTTTAAAGACAACCTAGTTTCCCAATAGCGATGAAAATTGCAATATTTATCTTGAATTCCTCTCCGCCAAATAGAGATCTAGGCTAAGGGGAAGCTGGACTATTGTTTGGCAAACATTTGTATAATATTGGACCTGAATTGACCATCGAAAATCGAACGTGATCATGCGTCGTGGAGCTGGCGTCGATGTACCGTCGGCTAGTTTACGTCAGCAGTTTTGTCGTCACCGTCACCGGAGAATGCTGAGTCTGCTATGTGGGCTTCATGTGCGCCCCGCTTCCGCTCCAGTCCCGCCGGCTCCTCGCCTCGCCGCCGTTCGACCGTACGACCCGCCTGTTTCTGCAGCGTCTGTAAATTCTCGGCATGTGCCTGAGGATTTCGCTAGGGTAGTCGCGGGCAAAACTGCCCCTTCTGGGAAGCCCGTGCCTGAAAAGGCACCGATCCAGGGTGATGATAGATTTGTGACGGTATTGAGGAGGAAGCGCCGTCAGCGAACCATCAAGAACCGCTGCGGAACGGCTCCATCGGAACTCAACGAGCCTATTCGTGCCGCGAAGCCGAACCCTCCGGTGTACCTACATCTCCCGTCTACACTACACCACTACGGCCGAAGACATCGTGGAGTACCTGCGCCAGAAGACCAAGTACGTGGCGAGAGTGCAGTTGCTCAACTTTTAGGCGTTTGTGGTACGAATACCGACATGTTATCTGCACCTCGTCTTGGAAGAGTATTTTTGGCCGCAGGGGGTAGTGTTCTGTCGCTTCTGCGGGCAAGTGCCACATGAACGCTCGGTGAAATAGTGCACAAGTGAAGGGATACTAATATAGTTTTAAGGTTCTATTTACTAATACAAACTTTATTATTAGAATGTATGTTTAGGTTAAGGTATTTATCTATGGGTCTTTGTTACCTGAAGATTAATAAATTCTATTCTATAAACTTTAACTCATACCATACTCGTGGTTATTCTTCTTTCATATGGATGGTACGACTTATTCAATTTTCATAGGCTTAATCTGGGACCGTCTGTGGCTTTTTAGGTTCTCTAACGTGCAAGACAAGTGTACTATAGATTATTAATGTTGTGTTCGATCAATATTTTAATACGCTGTTTAAGAAATGGTTCAAGAGTGAGAGTACATACTTACCTACTAATGAATACAGAAAGTTCACACAAATCTTTCGTTGAGTGAGCTGAAAATGCAAAAAACCGGTTTTACGACCTAATATTTTACTGAAACCGCGCCTATTAGCCACTGTATCATCCTTTTACATAGTACCTGATAAAAGGGTGGTAAGAGTATACCTATGTACAGACCTTCGCTGAGTGGACGTTCGCAATCCGTGCATAATAAGTATTATTTACCGAAACCGCGGCCATTAGCCGAATTAATGGATACTGCGTCATGCCTTTAAATACCTGGTAAAAGGGTGGTAAGAGTATACCCAATTAGAAGAATTAGATTGATTGATTGATTTTTTTGTTTGATTAGATTGAATTGAATTAGGTATGTAAGAACAAGTTAATCGTATGTTACAGTAGGTAAGTGTGATTAAGTAATTGAAAATTATTAATAATTTGTCTATCATTATTCTAGGAGGTACTCGTGGCTTAATAATAACTGCCACTTTGGTCGATCTTTAGATTAAGCCGCGCTTGTCTAGTTTGGTCTGTGGATGGGTGACCGCCCATTACATAACGAGTTTCCTCCTCACCTTGGAAGCTATTGGTTTCGGCTGCCATATATATTTCTTTGGCAGTCACAACCAGTCTTACCAAAAGGGTATCGTATAACCGAGTATTAACTGGGTTGTGGAGGTGACCATCTTCGCCCATCTATCCAGCTTAATCCTAGAATCGTGAGCCACCATGATGTGGAATCATGGTGGCTCACGTTCCTTAACGATTAAAATATAAATTAAAAAAGTTACTTTTCGTACCACTTGCTCAAAAAAGTGACATTCTATGCCACAAAAAGCGAACATAACAATAGTCATTTTTAATCTGTTAAAAACGGAAAGAAATTTGTACTGAATTTCATTCATCTTCTAGGGGAAGAATGTGATTTAAATTTGCAAAAAATGAAAAATGTACTGAATTTCATTCATCCTCTAGGGGGAGAATGTGATTTCTATCAATAATTGGACCAATGTTTCGAATGTTAACTTTTACTTTTAATTGTCATTATTTTATTAATAAATGCTTGTCATGAAATCAAACACCTCAAGTATAAAGTAGATTATTTTAATCCATTCAACATAACTATCACAAATATACTTATAAATAGCACAGTTACATTGGCTTAGGAGATATGTTTACAGTTCAACCGCTCAAGACCGAATGCCTCTCTCTACCATGTTGGCCACAAGCTTCATGTTCCACACTCTTACAATATGTAGGTCAACACTCAACAAACTATTCGACCAATCAGAGCGAAGTACACAGCAGTATGTTCGATTGAGCGACTAGAATACATTACACACTTATTATTAACAGTAAATAAATTATAATAATCGAAATAATAATGATTTGGTAATTATAAAATGTAAACAAACTTAAATACTTATATTTTACTAACTAACAACTAACACGGAAGTATTTAATTCATACACTCACTAGCGCCATCTATCGCTAGTGGAAAGAAGTTTGCCATTATTTTACAAAATCATTACATTCGGCCATCCGACATCGTGCGATCTCCTGACGCACGATTTTACAATTTAGATGAAAGTTAAATTACGAGTACCAACGAACCTGTTACCAAAATCATTACATTCGGCTATAAATTGATCTCAGATTCGCTGTGCCATGATTTATCGTTAACAATGTGTTAGAAAACTCGGAAAAACGGCAGTTTCAGGATAATATTCTTTTATTCACTGTCACTTTATACTGTACTGTTACTTTACACAATCGGAATCAAATCAAATTATCACAATTTCGTGTACAGTAAATTATAATAGTTTTCGATACTCAACAATATTTTAAACTTTCAATGGCCAACGGTCACTCAGGCCGAGGTTTCGCTAAGAACGTTTCGAGTCGGCTGCCAGCGATCGAATGGTCGAGTCTCAGCTGTCTCGTCTACACTACGGTTAGGTGAAGGGCTATGGTGTTGCCAACTCTTAACAGTGTTGCTAGTTAAATGTACATAATACCACTATATTTTGTAACAGCTCGGCCATCCGTTCGCCAACGAGTGCCTTCGTTGTAATACAGTTTTACTCGTAAATACTTAACTACTTTAGTCTTTGGGGGATAGAGGAACAGGGTCTCTAATACAAATAAGGAAAAAAAATAGAAATAGGGAACGAAATAGGGAATACATTTTACACAAGTTATGTTAGAGGTAAACATTACAATATTATAACTTAGAACATTTGTGTTACGAGTAGTATAAGTAACTTAAAACCATGTTAATAGCACTTCACTTTCACTTGCACAATACTAGCACTCGCTTGGTCTGCATCGCACTCATGGCGCGGTCTGCATCGCGCTCATGGCGCGGTCTGCATCGAGCTCATGGCGCGGTCTGCATCGCGCTCATGGCGCGGTCTGCATCGCGCTCATGGCGCGGTCTGCATCGCGCTCATCGGTCTGCATCGCGGTCATGGCGCCGTCAACGTCGCGCTCATGGCGCGGTCTGCATCGCGCTCATGGCGCGGTCTGCATCGCGCTCGTGGCGCGGTCTGCATCGCGCTCGTGGCGCGGTCTGCATCGCGCTCGTGGCGCGGTCTGTATCGCGCTCGTGGCGCGGTCTGCATCACGCTCGTGGCGCGGTCTGCATCGCGCTCGTGGCGCGGTCTGCATCGCGCTCGTGGCGCGGTCTGCATCGCACTCATGGCGCGGTCTGCATCGCGCTCGTGGCGCGGTCTGCATCGCGCTCATGGCGCGGTCTGCATCGCGCTCGTGGCGCGGTCTGCATCGCGCTCATGGCGCGATCTGCATCGCACTCATGGCGCGGTCTGCATCGCACTCATGGCGCGGTCCAAATCAAGATCACTAGAACTACTTATTGCTTCTCCTTGGGCGGCACATCATTGTGCACGTCATACCCACGATAAGCGGTCCAAATCAAGATCACTAGAACTACTTATTGCTTCTCCTTGGGCGGCACATCATTGTGCACGTCATACCCACGATAAGCGGTCCAAATCGAGATCACTAGAACTACTTATTGCTTCTCCTTGGGCGGCACATCATTGTGCACGTCATACCCACGATAAGCGGTCCAAATCAAGATCACTAGAACTACTTATTGCTTCTCCTTGGGCGGCACATCATTGTGCACGTCATGCCCACAATAAGTAGTCCCGAACATCACTTCAAGCTGTCCATTGATTTATATTTAGGCGGCACATCATTGCGCCAATCGTGCCCACAATAGACAGCCCGTAAATCATGCCGTGTGATACCTTGAACATGAATCATTTCCTGATCAAAGAATACACATGGACTTTTCACTTATATCCATCACATCCTGCGATTCACACGTCCTCGTGTGATGCTAATCTGGAAAACACAAAAATCCCGCACAGTTTTTGTTCGTCCATTCCTGACTCATGAAATAATAAAAGGACTCTATCTTTATAATTTGATTCATTTCACTAAGAACTAGTCTAATTGTAATCTAAAATTAGGAAGCATTCATCAATAATCATTCGAGATTACAGAGACCAAGTACAAAATTCCACTTTGAATTGATCAAACAACAAAACCCCAGGTATCTCGTTCATGGTCAACAACAATCACACACTATTCCCCACGGGAATACCGAGTCAAACCTCGACTCTATGGTTTTCGCTTCTCGGCAAAACCCGACTATACCACCCAGAGCTACCGCCCTCCGCGTACCCACGGACTGCTTAAGACACCGATTTCTAACGGGCTACGGCTACGATACTCTGGTATAGTCTCCGACCCACTGAACCGAGAACCTGTTACCACAAACTAAAGAGGTGCCAACTCCTCATCTATTCCTTCTACAATTTCTATTGGTACTTGGCCCTCGGGCATCTTACGAACACGATCGTGAGCGTATTTGTAAGTACGCTTAGTCAAGAACCGTTATCTTAAATGGACCTTTGAATTTAGGATCTAATTTTGTCTCATTCCTTTCCTCATTTTCAATTAAAACAATCAGCTTACTCAGAAACCTGAGTCTTATTTTGGTCAAATCATTTTTTTATCATAACAAGCATTCTTTTCAATGTTCTGTGTCGCGTGCTCTCTTATCTCATCTAATGAACAACAGTCAAATTAATCATCATCAGCGGTCACTAAACTAAGTGATCTCGCTACCCTCCCAATCATCAACTCGAGAGGGCTAGATTTAGTCACCCTAATAATCGTAGAGTTCATAGCTAGCTGAACCTCTCCTAATGCGTCCTGCCAAGAGCGGTCACGACTAGTCTCTACAGCTGTTAACATACTTTTGACGGTACTCATGAATGGCCCAATCAAGAGGCTAGATGCATATGCCCAGTTAAACAAAACTAGGGTACTCATTACCCTTTCAACCTGACCGTTTGCGCGACTACCTCCAGTAGCTATCAAGTGCAACTCTATGTTGTTAGAAGTGCAGAAACTAGAAAAATCTTTGATAGCGAAACAACGACCTTGATCTGCTATTATGCGTTTCGATGCACCAAACAACGCTATACAAAACTCAATAGCACGAATACTACTATTGGTGTCTATGCTTAGAGAGTGACGAAGCAGCACGAATTTGGTAAACGCATCTATGATGACAAACACGTGTACTCCTTGATGACATTATGAACCGAAACTAATCGCAAATAATTGTCGGGTAAAACCTGAAATAGAATTTCTAAAACAATTCCATCGGTCTCAACAGAAGTCAAAATTTGTACAGTTGACCTTACAAAAGTCTGCCCAATACCAGTCGTTCGGCCATTCCTGGCCCAAGTGGGTGGGGAATAAAAGGTATTCTGAACAAAATCATTACAGGTTCTAATGAAAATTATAACAAACTCTTTTTCTCAAAGCTGACATGTCAAACAACACCCATACTCATTCAAATAATATGGAACTCATTAAAATATTCAGTGCTCATACTCTGACCTAACCAAGAGGAACTCTCAAACTTTTCTTGTAACAAAGTTATCAGTCTTGCTAGATTGTCTCACTATTACGAGACGTACACCTCAAAATCACATAATTTGTTTACAGTCTTTTTTTTTTTTTTTTTTTGTTAAAAACATTACGACTTAGAATAGTCAGCTCAACAAAGTGCAAGTACCCTTTAACTAGAACCAATAAAACTCAAAATGTCTCAATTTCTCAAAAGTCAAAAATCTAATTCAAGGAATGGTGGTTGCTCTTACAGCCATCTTTGTGGCTTCCGATAGTTATCCCTGTAACCATCACGACCATTGTCATTCGAGTGACCAGGCTTCGTAACCATCCCTGTGGCTACACAGTAGTCATCCCAGTGACCACAACCGACCATAGTCAAAGTCATCCCAGTGACCAGGCCTCGTAACCATCCCCGTGGCTACACAGTAGTCATCCCAGTGACCAGGCCTCGTAAAAGGTGAACAACTTGGCCTAATAATAGCTGCTTACAGTATCAACTTCGCTTTGAACAGCACTAACCCTGTAGTGGCAACGATTAACTGTTCCACTAGGATCTACAAGCCTATTTTGCAACTGTCCTGTTGTAATATGGGATCTAAAAACCACTATAAAACGAAGATGAAAATTCTGTCAATAGATTAATTAATTGGGAACAAAATTCTAACGGAACATCTGTATCAACTGTATTGAAATCAATTTGAAAGTTAGAAGCATTCTTGAGCTTATTTGAAACATCACATAACCTAACAACCTTTTCACGACACAAAAACAACACTATCACACGTCATACTAACGTTAAATCCTTGTTGTAAAATCTCAAGGCCAATTAAAATATCATTTTAAAACAACTATCTGGTACAACATAAAACAAAATTTTTAATCGTAAATCACAACCTCAGAAAATAATTAATTGTAAGGTACAGACTATCATGACCCATCCCGGGTCAATTTACAATGTTGTTTACACGCTTGCCACTGAACTGTGACGAAACATTATTTTTGATCAGAGAGCATTCGGCACCAGAAACATAATAAAATGGGTACGACTCACCAGGTTCATCGGCACACTGCTGGGATTGCTCACATAGCAAACTTCAACGCGTCGCTCGCTATGTGCCACTGCTGCAGGCACTACCCCGCAGCTGCTCGGTCCGCCTGCCGCGCCACCGCGCCGCGCTGTTGCTTGCCTTCTTGATATTCTTCCCAGGGCAGTGGACTCCCTTCTTGTCCAACTTGCATTCAAAGTATCAGTTGATGAGCTAGATGACGAAGAGGTCGAATCCTTCTTGATACCCTACTGGTCTGAACTGGCGGCTCTTGGTCTGGCGTATTGTCTTTATCAGACTCCATTACCTCAAAATATGACAAAAACAAAATTATTAAAGTACTAAGCAAAAACAAGAACATGATCTCATAAAATTATCATCTCTCATTTAATTTTAAATCTACATCTCCATAAACTTTGGGGGTATTAACAGAACATTAAATTAGTAATCAAATATGAGAAGAACCAATGTATCACAATATATCTTTATTCAATCATAGCACACCTGGCCAACTACTATTTTATTTAAATCTGTGACGTACTTAGTTACGATGATTTCGTTAAAAAATAATTAATTTAATTTTAAATCTACATCTCTATAAACTTTGGGGTATTAACAGAACATTAAATTAGTAATCAAATATGAGAAAAACAAATGTATCACATATCTTTATTCAATCATAGCACACATGGCCAACTACTATTTAATTTAAATCTGTGACGTACTTAGTCACGATGATTTCGTTAAAAAATAAATTCATGCTCTACTTACACGCTTGATGTTCACTGTATATGACTTTGGCACACCTGGCCAAAGATTCAATCTAAATTCATAAGCACACTTGGCTTAAATCATAGGCATACTTAGCCTAAATTCATAAGCACACTTGGCTCAAATCATAGGCATACTTAGCCTAAATTCATGAGCACACTTGGCTCAAATCATAGGCATACTTAGCCTAAATTCATGAGCACACTTGGCTCAATTCATAGGCATACTTAGCCTAAATTCATGAGCACACTTGGCTCAAATCATAGGCATACTTAGCCTAAATTCATGAGCACACTTGGCTCAAATCATAGGCATGCTTAGCCTAAATTCATGAGCACACTTGGCTCAATTCATAGGCATACTTAGCCTAAACTCATGAGCACACTTGGCTCAAATCATAGGCATACTTAGCCTAAATTCATGAGCACACTTGGCTCAAATCATAGGCATACTTAGCCTAAATTCATTAACACACTAGTCTTTAACCTTAAACTCACATGGCCTAATAACTTATAATCAACTCACTCACTCACTCGATTAACATTAACACTGTTTTTGTAGGCAAATCCCACTTCTGAGATGTCATGAAATCAAACACCTCAAGTATAAAGTAGATTATTTTAATCCATTCAACATAACTATCACAAATATACTTATAAATAGCACAGTTACATTGGCTTAGGAGATATGTTTACAGTTCAACCGCTCAAGACCGAATGCCTCTCTCTACCATGTTGGCCACAAGCTTCATGTTCCACACTCTTACAATATGTAGGTCAACACTCAACAAACTATTCGACCAATCAGAGCGAAGTACACAGCAGTATGTTCGATTGAGCGACTAGAATACATTACACACTTATTATTAACAGTAAATAAATTATAATAATCGAAATAATAATGATTTGGTAATTATAAAATGTAAACAAACTTAAATACTTATATTTTACTAACTAACAACTAACACGGAAGTATTTAATTCATACACTCACTAGCGCCATCTATCGCTAGTGGAAAGAAGTTTGCCATTATTTTACAAAATCATTACATGCTTATCTCATATTATTATTGTGTTAATTTTTTCGCAAATGGTACGAAAAGTAGAGTATTTTCCTCGGTGATAAAGCTGTCTTAGTCTTGGGTGAACTTAAATCCTTCGTTACGCTTGCGATTTAAATCGTCACCCGCGACAGAAGGCCCCTTGGTTAATTATCTACTATTCTTTCATTTATTATTTAATTAGTATAGTACCTTCTAGTTCCGCAAAGAATAAAGGTACAAGTTGGTGGCCGACTGCACGCAGCAGCAGCAGCAGACGACGTGTCGCGGCGACACGACTGGTTTCTATTCTACGTATTTCTATGAAATTCCCTCCGTAGTTAAGGCCAGGTTGCAGTACTTTGTTTTTATGTACGCACGACCTCGCCCCCCGCCCTGCCGCGCGAGCGATATAATGCCTAAATTTTGACTGTTTTTTGCTTCTTGGAGAAAAACTATAAAGAAATTATACAATCTGTTTTCACCATTTACTTCAGAATATAAAGTTCTATCTACTGATATAACTTTCATATAAATTCATGATGAAATGTCTTAGCAGTACACGTTTGAAATTGTGATTTAGAGTCATGTTTGATAAAAAAAAGTATCGAGCCGATCATTCTAAATCGCGTTTCTATCTTTACGATTTACTAGAGAGTATGTTCAATTTTTATGTAATGATTTTTATTTATTAAAAAACTCGTATTTAGTTCGATTTTTATAGGTTCAAAAATCTTAAAATTACTGCAACCCGGCCTTAACGACATGAATCTAGCGACGCGTCGTCGTCGAGCGGCATACACGCACGTGTCGTCCGACCGCAGATCAGTAGTGCCCATAGATAACAGAAACAACAGGAGATACTTAAGTCCTTTAGCCGAAAATGTATCGGAACCTGTGTCTTCAGTTTACACACGCAGAGCAGTAAAAACAATTGAAATACGCACTCGGAACCACAACTGGATGACATCTGCAGTTGTCTGCAGTCGGGTTCGAAATCATGACTGCAGCGACATGACGCGACGACGTGTCGTGACGACATGCATGAAGTGACGCCATGTCGTCTGCTGCTGCTGCGTGCAGTCGGCTACCAACTTGTACCTTAAATGGTTTTGTTTCTATTAATTATGTAATTGTAATACTGTGATATTACAAATAAACACCAGCTGGACAAATAACTGTGGATCTAATTTTATTTTCACTTCTCATGCTCTGAAAGTGCTTATTTGTGCAGGATACAGGCTGCAATAAATCGAATTTTGTGCACAAGGGCATTAACGTATCTACTCATAACATAAATGTATCTTTATTAAGGCAAAGAAAATGAGACATACAGCCAAACACAATAAGATGTTCATAGATCATCATCATCATCATCATTTCAGCCGAAAGACGTCCACTGCTGGACATAGGCCTCCCCTAAGTGTCGCCACATTGACCGGTCCCGTGCGTCTCGCATCCAACGGATCTCCGCAACCTTCACCAGTTCATAGATAGAATTTGTTATTTTATAATATTTACTTTAATTTATTTGCCGTGTTTTTTAAGACTTAAAAGATATTAGAATTTAAATTCAAGTACGGTAAGTTATTTAATTAATTAATGAAAATTATTGTTACAAAATTAATTTAATAGTAGGCTGTATAGGTCTGCAAGCCTAATATCAATTTCGTAAGATTAAAAAATAAAAACAATTTCCTTCAGTATTCAAAACTGTACAAATTTTACTTTGAACTTTAATTAAAGAAATATATGTTATACTACTTTTTATTTCCTCGCATTCGAAGTGAAAAGCAGAGTTTATAACTCGTTCACAAAACCATTTTTATCCTCGACATTACTATCAGCCCTCGCCTTCGGCTGCGGGCTGCTAGAAGTCTCGGATAAAAATGGTTCGTTTTGTGCACTTGTTGTAAAATCTACTATTTATTACTTTTACCGACGAGAGTACCTAGTAAATCACGAGGTAATTACTAGTAATGATAGATAATTATTAATAATTTGGAATCCATCAAATTTACCGTAACAAATATAGCCCTCATCGAGTGGATGGTTGCAAACCGCATATATTGGTACCTACATTACCTACCTAATTATTAATTTACGGGAACCGCGGCTGTTAATCTAATGGATGGACAGTACAATTATCGAATTACAATGTATATTAAATAGGTTTGTAAGAGGTTAAAAACTGTGTTGGTAAGTTCATAGTTGCTTTGGGTATAAGAGTAAAAGGTATAATTTACTGAGCAGCGGGATTCTAGTTCTAAGTGGACTGATGCTGGGCTACTAAATAGCGTTATTGGAGTAATCATGCTATTCAGCAAAACTGTTTCTATCTACAAATACTGCGCTATTTAAGAGGTTGTCCGTTCCTTTAGTTTTGTGGTACTAAATTTTTTTGCGGGCCACTGACTACCGACTTTCATTAGTAAAGATTTACTAATAAAAGCTGGGACCAACAGATTTTCGATTCACGTGCTTTCCGATGCCTAGGCAAGCGCGGCTTAACCTGAAGATCGTCCCCGAGTGGCTTGTATTACTTGCCACAAGCCATCTGTTTTCAAAAACACCATCTGAGGTCGTAGGTAGCGTAGGTTTTAAGTTGGTAACCGCTAAAAAGCAATTTCAGATTAACGTATTTAGCGTACATAAAAAAATGTAACACGCAAATGTCGATACGCGTCGAATATTTTGCTACTCTGAAACACGTACCTACGTAGTACGTACCGTCAATTTTATACGAGAGATTTTAAAATTGAAAATACTCGATTCACATTTCATATTGACTGAACTCCAGGAATTTATTCATTTCGACAGATACATACATGGTTATAAGGTTGTATTTCAATATAAAAGCCGCACATATTTACGTCACGTTTGTGCTTCTTATTTCTAGAGTTAGACACGCCGATTTTATAATGCTTCGGCAGCTCAAGCGGCTGCAACGGATTTTTGACAAAATAGACGGTTATCAAATTTGCAATTGCCAAAATGAGTTAGAAGCTGACGGTGAAACTATTAGGAATCTGCTTAGGTTAGAGGCGTTCCTAAACTTAAAGTTAGCTAACGTTAGTATGCTGTACAATGTGCTTTGCACCGGTATAATTATGTTGCAGGTATAATAATTTAAACGACGATTCCAAAGTATATTTTAGTGAAATACCAAGATAGAACTTCTAGTTAATAAAACGCAATGTTAATTGTAATTAAAAGTCGCTGCTACGCTGGGTATTTAATTTTACTTCTCAATTTTCTTGACGCATAGTGCCCCTTTACTGCAATAGGGGATCGGACAAAAAAAAACTAATTAGTCCGTCAGATAGATTTCCAAAAATTATTGGACACGTATTTTTTCTTTTTTCACGTAAACTTAAAATGAAGACGATACAGTGCTTCGAAAACTCGTGTGACGTCATATGATAGTACATTTTGACGACACAAGTGACGTTTCAAACCCCACTCCAAGATCTTTGACGCGTTTTATCTTCGTCATTTTTTATTGATTTGATAAAACAAAAAACACGTATTCTATATTTTTCGATAATCTAACTTACGGACTAATCAGAATCATATTATTTTGACCCAGTCCGATCCCCTATTGCGGTCGCAACTGAGCTCCATCAGCTGCCCACGAAAGATGATTGTGTGAGTGTAACTGAAAATATTTTCACGAATTTAAATACCTTGAGCAGCGGTGGCCCAGAGTGGTGTGAGCAGCGGTGGCCCAGTGGTGTCGGCCCCGACTTACGAACAGTTGGTCGTGGGTTCGAACCCAGGCAGGCGCATTACTTTGTGTAATTTATTTCATCACCGCTGCTCTCAAAACGGTGAAGGAAAACATCTTGAGGAAACCGGCATGTCTTAGAACCAAAAAATTCGAAGACATGCGACATCTGCCAATCCGCACGGGGCCCGCGGGGTGGATTATATAGCCCATCCCTCTCCTAGAGAGGAGGCCTGAGTCCCTGCAGTGGGAACATTATAAGCTGATGATGATGATGAAATCCCTTGAAAGTTTAGATGCAGAGCTTTGGCTTTCTTACTCTTCATTACTCTTCTTTGCTGGCGTTTTGCCTTAAATGAAGGTTAAGGAAAATATCGTTATATCCAGCGGTCCGCGCTGGTCTCACGTAGCCTATGTGGCTCACCTCCTCTTGCAGAGACGAGAGCAGTGCCCCACCAATTGGGGGAACTTTATAGGCTTAAGCGAATTATATGGGCTTCATGGTACAAGAGAGTCGGCAGTACAACACGGCATACGTCGGGCTAACTGTGTTACAGACTGGATCGTAACGTAACTACGTCACGATATGGAGGCTTGTTTCTATGAGTAATAGTTTCCTTCGTAGTCTCCTTTAAAGGTTCACAGTTTGTTTTACGTAACTTTTACGTCACGTGTTGATCAGTTGTCAGTTGGTAATTAAGGACATTGGACTAATAAGTACCACACAATCGTTTTTGGTGACGGATTCGTGGTTCAGCCGTAGGTGTAATCCAAATATAGAGTTATAGAATGGATATTGTGAATGCATTGTGTTTCAATACATGCATAACTACATCTAACGATTTATTTAAAATATCCTCAAGTTTCATCTCAGTCAAGGTTTGTAGTCATAACGTACCGATATAATAATAAACAAAGCAGATTCTCATTAAATGCTAATTTATTCGGAACCATTATATATACCGAATGCCTGTTAGAAGTTAGCTTACAATATTCTAAACTTCAAGTTTAGAATATTCGCTATATACTTAGTTCTTTAGGTTTAGTGGTTGCTACGGTCACTTCACTGACGCCGCACTCAAAATTGTAGGGCAACACTTAGGACAGCAGCGTAGCTTTCGAGAAATAAATATCTCTAACCGAGTTTTTTAATTAAAAGCAGAGATGTTTCTGCATTTTATTGAGAGCTGGTTCTTTCGTCCGCAGGAATGTATTTAGCACTTTATGATAATTGTTTAATTAAATTAAAGCTATTCAGCACTTTCTTAAATGCACCTTCTCTACATCATTGCCAACATTTCGGATAATAATGACAGATCGACAAGGTCACTTGTGGGAAAGGAGTTTGTTTGAAAATAGCTGTACATTGTGGCTCTATGATATGCCACAATGTATGTATGATAATACTCGTATGATACTACTGGACCAAAGATGCATTTTATTAATAAGTACGTGTTTCTTTGCAGAAGATTGAAGACAAGTCCGAAGACCAGTCTGACGATGCCCAAGAGGAAACCAGTGAGTATCTTTCAGTTGTAACTAATCACATGTCACACTACACTCCTACTAACATTCCTAAGCTTACTTGAATAAGTGAAGTAGCTTTCTGTGTTGGGCAGTCATCTTCGCTACCAATATTTCTGTGTTGGGCAGTCATCTTCGCTACCAATATTTCTGTGTTGGGCAGTCATCTTCGCTACCAATATTTCTGTGTTGGGCAGTCATCTTCGCTACCAATATTTCTGTGTTGGGCAGTCATCTTCGCTACCAATATTTCTGTGTTGGGCAGTCATCATCGTTACCAATATTTCTGTGTTGGGCAGTCATCTTCGCTACCAATATTTCTGTGTTGGGCAGTCATCTTCGTTACCAATATTTCTGTGTTGGGCAGTCATCTTCGCTACCAATATTTCTGTGTTGGGCAGTCATCTTCGCTATCAATATTTCTGTGTTGGGCAGTCATCTTCGCTACCAATATTTCTGTGTTGGGCAGTCATCTTCGCTACCAATATTTCTGTGTTGGGCAGTCATCTTCGCTACCAATATTTCTGTGTTGGGCAGTCATCTTCGCTACCAATATTTCTGTGTTGGGCAGTCATCTTCGCTACCAATATTTCTGTGTTGGGCAGTCATCTTCGCTACCAATATTTCTGTGTTGGGCAGTCATCTTCGCTACCAATATTTCTGTGTTGGGCAGTCATCTTCGCTACCAATATTTCTTTGGTTATATATATTTCTTTATTTCATTTAAAATGTGTAAAGCTTAGCCAGGTTTATGCTGATACGAGGAAAGTCTAGTAATCATAAAAAATATTTAAATCATTGTCTCACGGTACTTGATCACAATATAGATGATAGACCAATACTATTTATTATTGACCAGTAATAATGTGTTGTGATACTGGTACTGTTAGCCTGTGTTATCCCACTGCTGGTCAAAAGCTTCTCCCCATGACTTTCAGTTGTTCGTATTCATGGCAAAATGTGAACCGCTGTAGCTAGCTTAGCTCAGGCTGTGAAAAAGAAGCTATAATAGATGCAAATACTCCCTTTATAACGCATCCTGATGGAAACGAATAGGGTTACATAAATATAAAACTTCCATTCCCGTTAGGTACTCCATTCTCCATTTACGTGTGATGAAATTATCAACAAAATTAATCAGTATAACGAAACTGCTGCCAACAAAGTGACTTGACTTCCTGCAGGTTTTACATAAAGCGTGTATGATGGTGCGATTTCCAAAGTGTCGGCGCTCCCCGCCCTTTCAGTACAAAACATCGACCACCACTAATGGGCTATTCATACCACCACGCGTCCATCGTTACCAGCCGTTGACACGAATAAATATTCTTAGGAGGCTTTCATATGAAATACCAGGCATAGCTCTTGGTCTAGGCGTTTTATTATAGCAGTCACTTCACTCAAACAATCGTTGAATACAAAAATCAAATAAATTGTCATTGACATATATATTTCTGTAGGTTGGTTTTAAACATGTCGTTTCACACGGCCACTAGATGAGTGTTGTACCTGATAGTTTGAGAAGAAATAGGTAAAAGAAACTCAGTGTCTCTTTTAAAGTCCTAGACTATCTTGGTCATGTCACATAAGGAACTTGCAGATTAATGTCTGAGATGGTTTTTTGAAGGAATAAACACAAAGATTTGTGAGTGTGTGTGTACTAACTGGCCAGTACATTAGGCAGGTATAATGTAGACTAACCCGACTCGTAACTCGAGGAGCTCAACGTCATGAGGAACTGCACAAAGGGGCCTGAACATACAGGCTGTAGACACGAGCCAAGCTTGCAGTCTCGCCCCTACCTGATTTAACAAACAGCCTGTAGACACGAGCCAAGCTTGCAGTCTCGCCCCTACCTGATTTAACATACAGGCTGTAGACACGAGCCAAGCTTGCAGTCTCGCCCCTACCTGATTTAACAAACAGCCTGTAGACACGAGCCAAGCTTGCAGTCTCGCCCCTACCTGATTTAACATACAGGCTGTAGACACGAGCCAAGCTTGCAGTCTCGCCCCTACCTGATTTAACATACAGCCTGTAGACACGAGCCAAGCTTGCAGTCTCGCCCCTACCTGATTTAACATACAGCCTGTAGACACGAGCCAAGCTTGCAGTCTCGCCCCTACCTGATTTAACATACAGGCTGTAGACACGAGCCAAGCTTGCAGTCTCGCCCCTACCTGATTTAACATACAGGCTGTAGACACGAGCCAAGCTTACAGTCTCGCCCCTACCTGATTTAACATACAGGCTGTAGACACGAGCCAAGCTTGCAGTCTCGCCCCTACCTGATTTAAATACAGCCTGTAGACACGAGCCAAGCTTACAGTCTCGCCCCTACCTGATTTAACATACAGGCTGTAGACACGAGCCAAGCTTGCAGTCTCGCCCCTACCTGATTTAACATACAGGCTGTAGACACGAGCCAAGCTTGCAGTCTCGCCCCTACCTAATTTAACATACAGGCTGTAGACACGAGCCAAGCTTGCAGTCTCGCCCCTACCTGATTTAACATACAGGCTGTAGACACGAGCCAAGCTTGCAGTCTCGCCCCTACCTAATTTAACATACAGGCTGTAGACACGAGCCAAGCTTGCAGTCTCGCCCCTACCTGATTTAACATACAGGCTGTAGACACGAGCCAAGCTTACAGTCTCGCCCCTACCTGATTTAAATCCTGTATCTCTAGTGCCCTTTAACGAACCTTCACTTACACGTCACGCCTGTTATCCCAGAAGGGTTAAGCAGAGGAGTACACCCCCATTTCGCCAGTTATGTTTAAGTCCCATACTTCGTGATGTAAAGACACATTAACAAATTGCCCGAATCCAGGATCGAAAACAGGACCTCATTCTCAGCTGTCGCAGCCGCCTCCACTAGAGCAACGAGGCAGTCATGGTTTCATTTACCTGTGGTTCATTAATAAATTACTCGGCATTGTAAGTTTTTAAATTGACTGTTTATGATAAAGCACTCAGCGTTCTGAGAATGTCAGATGTTTGCCCTACTAACAAATCATTGACTGGTAAACATCCTCGTTTTGATTGCGATTCCATCTTAGTAGCACGCTAACAAGTTGCAACTGACGAAACAGCCCACAGTTTAATAATAACTCACGAAGTGGCTCTAAAATGAAGTTGACTGATACATTCTATTTGCATTCGATTCATTGCCAGAACAAACTTATGCACCTTTGACTCGCATTCAGCCATTAAAGCATTAACGTTATTAATTTGTGTTATTTTCATAAGATCGTAAGTGCATTCAAGTGAAGTGAGCCTTGCGTCATAATTCTTAATGAAATATCGTTGCTTTGGGTCGCGTATGGTTCAAATCAATTGACCGTACAATTTATTCATTGATCATTGTATGGGTATAGTTATTAGATCACGCAGATGGGTTCGAGGTGAAACAGTTCGTTTGATCGAAAGGCGCATTGAGAGATAGAAAACCTCTTAGGTTCAAATGGAAAATAGTGTTAAAAAAATATGCTTGTTTTATGAGATTGTCCGAGTTCTACGCCGCAACGCATTCCATATTACGGTGTGTCGGTAATTCGTTACGCGGATTCGGAATTCTTTGAATAAACACTAGGTAATGTATTACTTGGGTCTACCTTTTATTGCTGAACTTTTTATGTCATCATTTTATTTTGCAAAGCAGCGCATAACATAAACTTTATTTCGCAAAAAATCATTTGGCATACACTCATTTATCATCACACACTAGCGTTTTCACCCGCGTAGATGTTGGTCAAATTATATACTAAAACCTTCCTCGAGAACCACTCTATCCTTTGGTGAAATAAGCATGGAAATCAGTGCAGTCGTTTTTGAGTTAATCGCGCATAATTTTTTTGGGAGATAAAGGGGAACCCGCATTACTTTATTGTTTTGTTTATTCATCCTTTTACATATTATTAAACTATACCTAGCTGTAAGTTTTCCAAAAATAATATAATAAAATAATTTTTTTATTAAAAAGTACTTTTCCCATCATGCAGAACCGTAACGTCATTGCGCGCCGTTCTTGTCGATTCACCAAATCACCACCACTAATAGTCCTGTCAGTGATGATGGGACTATCCCAGAACAATGTGATATTGCCATTTTCGAAAACCAGGCATCCACGAGGCTAAGCCACTTGCTTAAAAGACATTTATAGCAAGTTGCTGATGTATGATGTCACGGAGGCTGGACTTGTGCCCGGTTGATGAGCATACGCTCGCCGAGTCGCCGTCTATTACATGGGATTTTACATCATCATCATCATCAGCCATTAGACGTCCACTGCTGGACAAAGGCCTCCCCCATAGAACGCCATAAAGATCGGCAGCCTGCCGTTTGCATCCACCGGTTGCCCGCGACTCTTACGATGTCGTCGGTCCACCTGGTGGGAGGCCTGCCAACGCTGCGTCTTCCGGTTCGTGGGATTTTACATAACTAGCGAAAAGTGACTGTGCCATTAGTTACACCGCTGCCTAAACCTTTGGGAATTACAGGCGTGGTGTAATGTTATGTACGTTGCTTATGTATTATCTTGGGTACAAGGTTGTGTTGTTGTTTTGTCCATGCGAGTACTCTCCGTTAACTAGGCGAGAACACCCGAGGATAATGATTACTCCCCCCTCACGGTGGCATTCGTAGCATTTTATTATGTCAACCGTCCGTCACATTCAATCTCCGGTTGTTGTTCGTCTTGATTTGTTATTCCTTTCTTAACTGATCTTATCAACACATTTTACTAATGAAAATGATAAACTCTTCGACAGTTTATTTTGGGCGGATTCAATTTGAATTGTCATCGACATGCTAAGAAAATAGAATGTTCAGCAAAAAAACACTTATTCGACTTCAAAAACACAAAAAAGTAAAAAAAAACAACTTCAGAAGAAAAATCTGCTTCTGAAGTCGGTGGCAATAAAAACGAAATCAAACAAACAAAAGTTATTTTCTTTTTTTAAAACGTTGCCCCACACTAGGAATTTCTCCTGTATCGAGGATGCGTTTACAAACATTTAAACTCACATCCACAAACACCCAGACCTGAAACAAGTATCTGTAGGCCTTACAAATATTTGTTCCGTGCGGGGATCGAACGGCACTCCAATCCCACTGCGCCAACCGTGCCGTCTCCAGTTTTAGTTGGAATAATAAATTATCCTATACAAATTCTTGCTTTGCATTTATTTTACATTGATCCCAATGTGGTTTTCCCTAACATTTTTTTGAGTTTTGTTGATTTTTCAAAACCTCTTATCATCAAGGTCAACCTAGTAACCGAAAGAATACAAGTATCGGTTCATAAGTACGTATAATTTTGAAAGAATTACCGTTGCCGCGTTGAGGAGTTGTACCTTCCATCATAAGGGCATCCCCATGAGATTATGATTATCAGGCGCAAATACTTGAACAACCTTAGAAAATATATGGAATGTGTTCCTATAAAATTTGAGGGTTGCCTTCGATTTCCCTGGGATCCCATCCTCTTTTTTGGAAGTCGGTTAAAGAAGGATACATTTAAAACTAGCTTTTGCCCACGGCTTCGCCTGCGTGGATGTTGGTTAAACTACAAAAATGTCGATTTTCCATACAAACTTCCATCCCCTATTTAACTCCCTTAGGGGTTGAATTTCTAAAAATCCTTCCTTATTCCGTGTCTACATTATAAAGGGAACCTCTGTGCAAAATTTCAGCTTTCTAGGTCAGTCAGTCAGGACTTCTCTTTTTATTTATATAGATAGATAGTGGTCTACCAGTGTCGGGACCAGTGTCATCGGTGGTTCCCTAACCAACTGTTCCCGGCACTTGTACTGGTACCTGATAGCCCTGATAGGAACCTCCTCATAATACGACGAAAACATTCCACAACAATATGATCATTGAAAATTCTAAGTTATTTCCCCACATTAATTCCGTAAATGAGTAGTTAGCCGTGTGCTTAACAAAAACGACGGACTCGTGCTAGGCTTTAAGGAAATGTAAACATCGAATTAACAAGTCAATTAGCAAAATATTTGAACGCCAGTCTGCATTCCCCAAATGGCCAGTCTTTAAGATTTATAACTTGATAGAACATGCGTACAACGTTTCTTGCCATTATATTCTAACGAGTACGGTACCGCTCTATTATGAAACGTTTAATGTATTATTCCATACAATAAATATTCTTGCATGTATTGAATTTAGATAAATGGTTCTACGAGTAGTTTCCTAACAGAGCAAATCGTGACGTCTAGCGGAACACTGTCCAAAGTATCATCGTGGGACGTAAAGATGGCTATGCACGACACGAGAGGACACGTAGCTACGTCGCGGTCGTCAATGTCTTACTTTGTCGCCCGTTGAATAGGTACACTTTTTAGACATTTTCCTCGCAGTCACAACACTGTTTGACAAGTTTGTACGCCAATAGGACAAATGTTTGTGTGATGAGCACGATCATTTGTTCTGTGTCTGGGTGTAATTTATCTATAATATGTATGTATTTAGAAATATATAAGTATGTTTATCAGTTGTCTAGTACCCATAACACAAGCTCTGCTTAGCTTGGGACTAGATGGCGTTGTGTGATAGTTGTGGAAAAAAAAAAAAAAAAAGAAAAAAAAATTATACTTCGTTTACAACTACGTTTTCATCTCCAGTAGCTCACACTGACTCAAAGGAATTCGGTGAGGTATGACAGTGACGTGAGAAAGCAGGAAACTATTTCAGAATAATGCAGTACCTACACAGACCAGTATGTTTTCGGGTAACTATCATCATTCTCTTGCCCTTATCCCGATTATTTGGGGTTTTCCGGTAGCTATATTTTACACGCTAAATAAGACAGGAACAGAAAAATTGGTACAAAAGTGATGCTTATTTCTAGAAATCTCTTGACAAGTCTTACTTTTTCGATATGAAAAAGAAATGTCTTGTCAAGTTACTATGTTTAATTAATGTTTAAACTACTTATCACCTACTATGAACGTACGTGCAATCGCAACAACAGGTCGGGTTTATAACGAATCGTATGCAATTGTCCGTACGCCAATTGCAGAGAATTAATTGCGAGGTGGTGCAATGTATCAGCTGGCAGCGATACGTATACTAATGCTATATAGTCACTTTATACTTCAGTGCATCGGTTTCATGAAGCCTATTGTTTGTAATCGCAAAATAAATGATTTGACTAGGGGTCACCCGACACAACAGAATCGATAACCAGTACCAGTGTTGTACTCCTGATTAGACTGTGTCCCATCTGTTGGTGTGTCCCCAATTTACGTTCAGCTGCTAGGTACCTCTGACAATCTGACCAATGAACCTTAACCATTACCGATACCAAAAAGAAGACATTAAGTATCTTCTGTAGATACTTACCAACACAGATACTTTTTGAAAGGTAAAAAAAATCCACACATTACCAACTTACAATCGACTTCATTGACCCTTAATTACTGGCCTTTAACTAGTTACCATAGAGCCATATTCGCTACCGCTTGCCGCCTGAACAGTCACTTAATATGCTGATAGGATAAGCGGCAGACCTACATACGTGCCGTATAGTAGCTACACTACGTATTGCTAAGAGAAATAATTGATAATGATGTTATTAATGGCGCGGCTTGGTCTATGAATTTTTAATGTCGACTTATTTGTCACGATTTCCTTCCTTAATCCCGGCTGACTAGGAATTATTTGCTGTTTGTGACGACGACGAGGAAATAATTTGGCACGTGGCTAATATAAACAGCCACACTGCTCGATCGATGATTGCTAAATTCAATTCGCGGATGGATGCCTCGAAAACATGTTAATTTTAGATTAATTTATTAAGAGTATAGGAGTATAGTGACAAAAGCCCAAAACTGTGCCGATATAGGAGGGATAGTCAGTTTATGTAAAATACTCATATTGTAGTGTATCCGGTAAAACTTGAAGCCGACTCCATAAAAGGTGGTAAATGGCTTGGCTTAATATGATGATGATTCATTCCCGCTTTTCACAGGGATATGTAATAATAATAATAAGTTGGCTAACAAATGCGGCAGCAAATCAATCTATTTTTGGTAAATAGCACTTATCTGTTTGTTACTTGGTAATTATGAACGGTTAGACGTCATATTTATGTATCTAAACGTGCTGTGGCACGAGAAGTCGAGATAATCGCCATATAAGGCTCCTGTCCCAACGCTGACAAAGAATCGACCAGTTGTAAAAAAAGAATTAAACGTTCGAGTAACTTGAGTGACTCGATTTTTGTCAATAAATTAAAATGGCTGTTAAGATTCTTCGTGTTTACGGTGTTCCTTCGCCACGCACCGCTAACCCTTCCACTGCACCTTCAACAGCTGGACTTCAAAGCAAAGAGTTTCAACAGTCAAGTGAAAAACGAAATGGAGAAGACTTGACGATTTGCTAACTACACGTGATACAAATGAGTTAGTGGCGGCTGCAGAATTCGCAACGCGATTTTGTTGCAAAGCCATGAAAAATAGTGTCAGGGAAAAAAAAGAAGCAGCAGTCATGGCATGTATGTGTGTGTATGTGGACTTAAATCCAACAAGCAGACGCGTAAATTGACCATGAAAGCGGCATTATGGTATTTCCATCAATTTATAGTCATAAGAAAACGATGACAGATTTCTACCCTCCCCAGGAGATTTAACTGTAAATGAGACTCGTGCAGCAATTAAAGGGTACCATCTATCTGGCAGAAACTTGATGCTCCGAAATTTATTTGGCATAACACACTTGGCATATTCTTCTTTGAACGAATGTGTTTATGGCAGAACAATTATTTAATAGAATTATCGTTTCGCAGAATGTTTAGATGGCCGAATTTTCAATGGCATACTTTTAAGATGGCAGAATTTTATTTGGTAGATTTTTATAAGGTATAACGATCGTCTCGCGACAGTCTCCTTTATGGGCGGCATGGGCACCGGGCCGTAGGCCGACGAAGGAGGCCGGCGTAGGCCCGGCACTTCGGGGACAGAAGATATTAGAGTTATTTAATATGCGAGCGAAGCGAGCGCGCGTCATGGAGTACATGCGTTACATGTATGAGTGACGTCATTATTATTATTAATTATTATTATTACTATTGCTGCATGTTACACGTATGTATGAAATGAAATGCGTGCCAAAAGACGATTCTGATTATGAATTTTCGGCGAAATGATGGTTCTGGAAATAAAGTTTATTCTCAAAGATGATTCTGACTTACAAAATTATGCGTTTTGAATTTATGGTAAATGAGTGTATGCCAAATGATTTTCTGCGAAATGAAGTTTCTGCCATCCACTGATATGCAAAACAAAATTCGGCAATAAAAAATTCTACTAAAAAAGGTAGACCCGCAATTAAACTTCAAGCTGTTTTCAATAAAACATTTTGATATAGTTATTGCGCAGCGTGATATTCTCAAATCTTCATCTTTTATGGCATCATTCACGCTTATTAGCAAGTAGGGTTGTGATGGCAGCTCCGATCACAGCTAACTTGTAGGCGAGTTGACTTACATTTTCCAAACGAACCATAGTACGACGATGTCAAAAACCCTGCCAAACAAATTAATCGTATTTTACTCGTAGTTTTTTGTATTAATTGACTTGCTTATCCGTGAAATGCTCTTAATCATTATTAAGTTAGAGGGCACAACCTAAGCCCCATTTCTCGATCCTTTGCGGCGCAGTTGCATCTCCTATAAGATAAAATTGGATTACGTTATTTATGGCCTAACTATTTCATGTTATACGGTAACTAGTTATTTACTACAATAATAGAGCAGAATTGCGTCTTGCGTCTAGCATTTTCTCCAAAAATGTGTGCATATAATGTTATTTCAAACCTTGTTAGCGTCGAGGTTTTTTTTAATTTCTCATGTTGAGTCGTTATATTCCCAGACGACGTGAAACTCGGATTCTGCAATTCCCTACCCGTTTACATGTTCCCTCCTTAAAGTTTATCCCATCCTAACAGAGATGATGAAATCTTGTTTCTTAGAGACAAGGCTTAGCGAAACTACAGGGGTGAAACTGTATTATTAGGTACCTTAAAATATTTTTCACAGTTCACGGTCTGTTTACGGATTCTCAGGTCTCTGAAGATTTATCGGACTGGTTTGATATTATGGTATCTATTATATGTTCAGAGGGTTAGACGTGTCGGAAGTTCCTACTCCTAGCCAAGTACAAGTTTTTGAAATTGAGTCTTTTCAAGTAAAATTTTCTCCTTGTCATGTCGGTCCGTATAGCAACTTCCTCGACACAATACAAAAATGTACTCCAAGATGTCTTAATAAAGTCAATCGCATTGTATTGCTGTTCGACAGATCACACCTTAGCCGTAATCATGTACATAGTGAGTAGTGACCTAGTATTTAAAGCCATTTGAGGTGACTTACCTACTTACTTTGTAAAATCCGCTATATTTACTAACTAATCGCTGGCTGCTTGGAGCATGACCTCGTCCTATAAATTATAGTTTTATCTTTTACGTACCTTATAAGGTGAGCTACTTTGTTTTATACTCTTTGCTAACTAAGGTGGCTTATAATACCTATACATAAAACGACAGTTTTACGACCGGAAGAAATATTTAATCGGTATGATGTGTATAATCAAGTAATCAGTTTATCGTGACTCGATATTATTATCGATGACATGAGATAGGTATTCAAAACAAGCACTTTGCCAGCGGCGTGTGGCGCCACGGCACTTGTTTATTGTTCGTACTATGTTCTTCTGCCCAATATCTTTCATCTATCAATCTAATTTTAATTATATTGTGACAGTGTTTATCCTACAACATAATATCACGCCTGTAATGCCCTTAAGGGTTAAGCAGAGGTGTACCTAATAGTACAGTCGAACAAGCTTATTTATTTATTTATTTATTTCTCCATTTTAATAATAAGTATACAGGGTAGAGATCTTTATAATTCTATAACACTGAAAATATTGATTATAATTTTGTTTTACCAAGTGTTTCGCATTAAGCGACTGATGTCAAACGCTGTATCGTTTGACATGAGTCTCTAAATGTATCTGTATTATCTTAAAAGTAAATACAAGTTAGCTGGCTGTATACTTATTAACTTGTTCGACTGTACAACCATATTTCGCCAGTTATGTTTTTAAGTTCCATGTAACACGGAGTGAGTCTCTTGCCATCAACCTGCAGAAATCTAGACATCGTGACTGCTACTGATAAATTCACGATAGAAAAATCCAATAACACCTTTGCTAGACCCGGAAATCAAACCTGGGCACTCATGCTCAGCAGTCGCGCTGCAATCCATTGGATCAACGAGACAGTTTAATCCTACAACTAGCTTTTGCCAGCGGCTTCGCCCGCGTAAAAACGACGATTTTCCATACAAACTTTCATCCCCAATTTAACTCCCTTAGGGGTTGAATTTCGAAAAATCCTTCCCTATTCCTTGTCTACATTATAAAGGGAACCTCTGTGCAAAATTTCAGCTTTCTACCTAGAAAGCTAGCCCAAACCCATGGACCTCCATGGGTTTGGGCTGGGCGTTGATGAGTCAGTCAGTCAGGACTTCTCTTTTTATTTATATATAGATGAATATTTGGTTTCATTAAACAGCTAAATACCGACTTCAGAACAGGATGCAAAATTAATGCTATATCATACAAAGGAAAAACATATAAGTACCTACCTAACTTCTCTTCGTAGTTTCCAAGTTCGTGGAAAAGGTATTCCTGTGTGCACGTTAAACTTTTTAGTAGATTCCGTAGAAGTACATTAAGCACATTAAATTTTCTTCGATGCAAGTTCTAGTGCCAAAATTATCCGCGTCACCTAGCTACCCTCTCCCCCCTACTCCCCCCACTTTGCTTGTTAGACCCGTACGTACTTCCTTCCTACAAGCCGAATGTATCGGTATCACCAGAGCGGCACAAGCAGTTGCAGCCAGAGACGTCAGTGATTTTAAAATAAAGATCATCTCAGACAGTGCATCGGTGCTTCAAGCCCTAAAAAACAACACAATTACCTCTGTCCTAATACTGGAATGCCACAATGCACTCCAATCCATTGCAACCACAAATAGTGTAACCCTGCAATGGATAAAAGGACATAGCAACTCGCTGGGTAATGACGCAGCAGATGAGCTGGCCAAGAGAGGCTCAAGCAATATAGTATTTGGACCGGAACCACTACTGCCCATACCTCAGGCCCAAATAAAAACATGGCTGCGTTCAAGAACCACAGAAAAACACCTCACCGAATGGAGAAACAGTGAAGGATGCAGGCAAACAAAAGATGCAGTTCCGGAGGCATCAATGAAGTTTAGTCGCAATCTCATCAAACTTAAAAGGGACAAACTCCGTAAAATCATAGGAATTTTAACGGGTCACTGTTCCCTAAACAAACATCTACACAACATAGGTGTAACAGACAGCCCACTGTGCAGAGGATGCATGGAAGCGGAAGAAACGCCACGGCACGTACTCCTAGAGTGCAGGAGCGTAGCAGATCACCGGGCACAGACTCTACGATCCCCATTAACTCTCCCGGAAGCCTGCAGCAGTCTGGCAAGGCTGCTGCAATTCTGGGACGACCTATGTTGGTTGGAGTAGGTATTTTTAAAACATCACGCACAATGGCCCAATCAAGAGGCTAAGTGCGGATAAAAGCCCCGTTAAACTAAACTAAACGTAACTTGCGTTCATTCCGACGTACTACCGAATCCAATATGTCTCTCTTATTTTGTCGGTGAGGTAAAGTTCTAGCTCCAAAAAGTGAAGTTCTACTTCTATAATAGCTCTAGTTCTAGTGTATCTAACTATAGTCTATGTAGAGAGCTGTTATCTTACTGCTGAAGTTACTACTGGTCTCTTAACGGCACTTTAAATAATCTTTGTTAAGTACATAATAATATCTATCTTTGGAGTGGTTCAATTATTGTTTGTTGTTATTTCTGTCAAACAATCGTTTCAGTTTCAAGAGTTTTGACTACAGAATATCTGAACACATCACAAACAATTTCATTCATTGTATTGGCAATACTTATTTAGCAGGTCAGTGTTGTACACACAACTGCACATCAAACTACACTTCCAGTATAGTATGACCTCGCTTACTATAGATTTCTCGTACAATGAAAGACTTTTTTTTTTAAAATGTTTATTTGTCCCAAAAACAGTTACATGGTTATAAATGAGACAACCCCAGTAAGTAATTTTGGGAAGACTTGCATGAACTGGTTTGGCATCGCTTGATTGGTCGTCATGCGTACTCACTACAAAACAAATTATTCTTTTCCTGTCAGTGTGCCTCAAGTGGCGTTATATTATTCACATGCATTGTTATGAGATGGAAATATTTGGTGATTCCAAAACTGTCATGACTTCTATAAATCATATTACGTCATGATCAGAGTTTAATTTCACATTTCTGAATGACCCATCAATTGTTAACTACGCCACTACGAATTTCGTACAACAATCTTAATGATAACACCCATCAAATGATAAGAGATACGACCAAAAAATTGTACACAGTTTTGGCGTAACGTTTGTAAAATTGCCTGTTACAGTATTATGTTTTAAGCCTGCTAGTCCGACGCGACTGGTTCCTATCATTTTCAAGGTATCTATCTTTTGTAAGTACGTGTATTAAGATAAAATAACAATTAAATCAAATCTCTGTGGCGGCCAAGTGCGAGTCGTGCATACTCGTGTACTGGGGGGGTCTTACTGAATTACTGCTCTAATTTTAACTATTTTAGCAGCTCGTTCGATAAATAATCCAAAGGTTGATTGACGTCTCAATTTCGCAAACCACGTTCCGAATGTCAAAAACAATTTCAGTTTTGAATTCCGAACCGGTTTCTACTGTCTGTATTTCCTACTGTCAGTCAGAAAGATATTATTCTGACTGGTAGACGACCAAGCAGAAATGGTAGGAATATGTAATTATGTACTTAGTATTGTACTTATTTGTAAAGGCTAGGCAGGTATTCTCCAAATACGGAACCCGAAGAACACGTGGTCGATATATTCACACACATATTCAACAGAATATGGAATCCTAAAAGTAGTGTGCACCGATTACGTATCAGCTGGTGATAACAATCGTTATCAGTAACATTTATCGATACAAATCAGCCTTGCTTTACTAAGTCTATGAGTTGTAACACTTGTTACGATTTAGCGTGATAGCGCTGTGTAAAGATAGCACTACAAAATGGTAGCGATTGATTAAATCTTCACTGTATCGTGTTCACGACTAATTGGGTGATAATAATTCATCGATTGTCAACTGTTGTTAACTTTTAAAGAGCTTCTTGCCTGTTGGTGGAACAATCAGCCTTAAGTCACCTTTATTTCATTTTATGATCTCGGTGCAGCTTTAATATGAAATCTTAGGAGTATACGTTTTTGAGAAAAATAATCTTCAGATGTCGATTCATCTTTAAACACCTGTACTCCCCGAAGGCTTAGGAAGAGGAGTAGTTAACCCAAATTTTAAGCCAGCTATGTTTAAGACTCATGTATAACAAGGAGCGAGTCTAATCCAGACTCTGTGGCTACTACTGAGAAGGAGGAGCACTGAGCAGTGCCTGCCCTTGCGGCCACTAGACCAACGAGGAAGACAGACACTGAAGTTCCATAAATACGTAATCAGTTTAGGTACGTTATCGTCACGTAGTTACGTACATTTGTTGCAAGGCTGTAAATTAATTATTACGCGTTCACCTAGTATCTAGTTCTACTCATTGAACACATTGTTTACGGCTAAGAGCTCCGATAGCTGAGTTATTTTCTTTCCTTACAGTGCCGATACGCTGATATGCAAATTACGTTATTTGACTTCTTTATTCACCTGCCCTTATATGCCCTATTTATGAGTCTCTTAAGTAGGCACTGTACAACTACTCCATATTCTTTCAAGCAGTGTATCTTACACACCATCGAGATCCATGTTTTCTTGAACCATCTTTTAATTCTACAAACAAACATATTTCATTCATAGACCCTCAAAACTTATGCAATACAATGAATTGAAAGGCCAAATACGATCACAGATCAGAGTTATCGTCAATTTCGTTTTCATTTTTATGGACAATACTAAGGAAGTAGTTCTGAATCAATTTCAATTAAAAAAGCACTAAGTTATCTTTCGTCTGGCATCGCTTTGGGATTTTCTTTTTTTCAGCTCTTTGCAGATTTTCCCACTTAAACGATTGCCCACATCAATTATTCTGATAACCAGCACTTTTTGAACGTCAATATTAGAAGAGACGGTCTCCCAGATCTTCCCAAGCGGCGTCCGCCACTTCCTGGTGTTTTACTGGGAAGTAAAGAGGAACAAACTCCCCAGCGACGTAACCATGTTTACCTAAGTCAATTAATATAACGTTCCCCTAACGTTATATTAATTGACTTAGGACATCAGAAAGTGCATCTTTACGTTATATGTTCCACGAAGAGTAGATCTATTTACTTCCCTTATTAAATTATTCATCAAGTTATATCGATGGACCAACGTTTTACAAGATAATAATATTATCGGATGCTATCAGCGCACACTTTCGTATTTGAGTACTAGTAGGTACATATTATTACATTAAGTGCAGGTCTAGGATCAAAGTTCAAACTTGTTTATAAATAGCTAAGTGCGACTCAAACTAGCGTCTCAGTATGCATTTGGCACAAGGATGAAAGACATTTTGACCTAAGTTAATGGTTCTAATTTATGAACCTGTTTTTGCGCCTAGGTGGGCAAAGGTCTCCCTCATTTCATTACACTCTTTGATTTACGTAAATCTTCTAATAAACGAATTATATTTATTGGTTTAACAACTACTTTACTGTGTACTTTAATGTAAGTACTTATTTTTTTAAGTCCATGAAGTGTTTATCGATCTTCTTCTATTCATAAAAAAACAGTCAACTCAATTTACTAATAACAATCACCAATTTCCAGTATAGCAACCTAACTAGTTCTGTCGTTAGCAATAGCATTTCTAGTTAACGTAAATTGTCTAAGCCCACCTGGCCGATTAATTGATCTTAGCCGATAATTGATCATAGCTGTGTATCAAAGGGTATCAAAGTGGTCGGCCATGCCAGCGCATCTCGAACACCACACGTAGAATATAGTAGACTATTAACTCCAATAATTAAATCAAATTAATTACTTTGAAATAGCTTATAGGGAAAACAAGGGCTGCCTATTGTCATTAGGCGATGCACGTAATTACTTTGGAAATATCAGGCTAAATTGTTAAAATCCACCCTTTGATAAATAAATGCCAATATAATAGATCAATTTATTTAATCTGCCGACAATTGATAGAGCTAATCAAGCTATACTTACTGTCTAATGCCTAAGTGGGTAGTCCACTTAGTCTGTAGTCATTACATTGAAGTAAGCTAGCTTTCTTTGCTTTATAAAGCGGGCACTTTCTTCGTTAAATGCATGCAGTTATCAGTTGTGTATAATGCTAAGGTCGGCTAATAATACAATTCGTTTATGTGGCATATAATTAATTCTGGGTTTTGTATATTCATCATTTTGAATAAGTCCTCCAATGTGCGCCGATGTAAGGACACATCGGACATTTCAACAAGCGGGCCATGGTCTGGTCGAAATCCTTTCAAGTCGATGGTATTTTTAAGATCAAATGGGCCTAGGCAGCGTCAGTGGCCTTCATTCTCTTCAAACGTGCAGTTGTATCTATAGACACTTAGGATATTGCAAATAGGTCATCTCGACTGCTTTACACTCAAAGTGTGTGTTAGACCATGGTTAGACCAGTCTATAATTTTACCCCGATTGTGGCGGCCAACCTTGGTACGCAACTGAGTGCTAGGACAATGTCACGGCCAGCGATCATTCTGAGAGTTGGGTGGACAGATTTCCTAAGTACCTATTTACATCGATATGACGTGAGTATGGGTTATATCTCAGCCGATGGCAATAGACTCGCTCAATTGCTCTGGACTATAGGTGAACCACTGCTTACCCTTCGAGGATATAATATACATCAGAGTACCTTTAACCAGCAATTAAAACAACAATTCCACGTTGTCAAAATTTTAATGAACCAATGCCTTCATCATTCAATAAAAACAACCTATTCTAAACATAACTGCACCAAGTTTATTAATATTTTTGATAACACAACGTGACGTCACATTTTCAATTGAATGTATCCCTATTGTAGAGATATCCTCAAAGTTGTAATATAAATAATGAATTAAAGGGTTTTTAACATTGAAACTGACAGAACGTAATTTAGACGGAAAATAGTGGTACTTAATAATAAGCCATAAAGGCCCGCTTCCACGCATCACTAATACGTTTAGCGGTAGGTAAACGCTTCTAAAGGATCATTCTACTTCTGTCAATCGTTTAAAGACGGTGGGGCAGAAAGATACTTTAAGTGAGTAGCGCTGAATGTATTTACTATTTAGTGGAGTAAGCAAGCACACTTAAAGGTTTCAATGTGATTTGATAAAGTAATACGAAAAACGAAAACTGTAACAATTTGTAAATTGCCTAACAATAATGCTGGACTTCACTCAATATCAGTCAAAAAAAAACTGAACTCTGGGGCCTTGGGGTCCGAGTGCTCACCTAATTTTTAAGGAAATTGCCAAGCGGTTGGTCGACTCTTCACGTGACCAGAGGGCTGGCCTATTCTTTGGCCAAAGAATCAGCATTGCCATCCAACGTGGTAATGCTGCCAGCCTTCTGGGCACTTTTCCTGTTGACAGCAATGTGGACGAATTTTTTGACGCCCTGTAATTCTTCTCTTTTTGCTACTTGTATATATTATAACATTATTTTAGTTCTGTAAATTGTAGTTTGTAAATATTGTAAATATATCATTCACTGTCATTCGCGTTCAAAGTAAGAACACATCAAACCCATTTGATGTGTTCGGCGACTACCTCTCCCTCAAAGCCTCAAACTATTCAATGGATGTCACTTCTCATTTGTACGCTAATACTTTCATACAGTTTTTTTTTCCATTAATTAAAAAAAATAAAAATTTAACATATCAATGATTGCTACTACTAAAGAAGGCAAACGTTTTTTTAAAATGATCAGTAATTGTACAGTTTTCAAAAAAATAGTTTTTTCATAATTAATTATTTTATGTAAGTCCGGATAAGCGTCTTCTTTAACTGACTTAATTAACTTAGGTTCCCAGGTATCACAAAAAAAAACTAGACAGGAAGAACAAATGCTTCACGGATTTGTTAAGGGTGTTTTACACCCTTTATTAATCGATGGTGAATAATGTAATACGGCACCCAGTCACTTCTAATTAAAAAATCTGTTTTGATTGAAACAGCAGCATAAAATGTTGTCATTCCGTCACGGATAACTGCGTTTCCTTTGTACAGCGCTCGTGGAATCAATAAAACTAAAATAATACCTTCCTTGAATATTAATCTTCTCAACGAATAGTCCTCAGAAGGATTTCAATAGGTTGGTCACCAGGAAGTGGACGAAGGAAAAACAGCTGTGACAGATAAACAGAGATTTTGAATTCAACTTTGTCTTAGCTTGAGGTCAATACCTCACGTTTTTGAGGTTTATTGCAGAAAGGCAAAAAGTTAACGTAGTCTTATATTCACGTTGTTTTTACATTTGTTGTGTTTATTTTTGGTACGGTCACGTGTAAATACTTACATGACTGAGTACAGTTAGCAAGGCTCAGTAACGATTCTTTGGGAGTGTTGATTCAAATGTCGAATTCGGGTACTGTTTGCACCTTTGGTTCTTGACTGTCATTTGTAGATTTTGTATAGTCATTAGGCCTCAGCCTCGAATTTTGCGAGCAGTGGGGCGGCGGCGGCGGCGCGCGGCGGGGCGACTTGTATGGAGTGCACCGCTCGTTGCCCGCTCCCGCGCCGCTGTATTCAGAGAACTGGTCCATTTGATTGTACGCATAAGATCCTGCCGCGCCCGCGCCGCCGCCGCCGCCGCCCCGCTGCCCGCAAAATTCGAGGCTGAGGCCTTATATCCATAACGACTACCCCGTCAGAAGCCTGAAAGACTGACAACTAGTCTCACCGAGATGAATGGTGTTAGGCAGTAATTGGGGCGTCGCCGTCGGAACACTACTCTTTTTGAACGTTCAATTTCGAAGCCTGCTAGCAACAACATTAATGAATGAACGTTATCACAGACGCATTACTTGCAAAATGTTATAGCAAATCAGTGGCCACAAGGTATCAAGATAAAGATGAGATTTGTCCCACTAACAAGTGGGTTATATTAAAAATAAGATAAGATAGTCAAGATAAGGTGTTTATGTACTTACTTTCAAATTACACAACGATGTGACTCAGTTGGTCTCGGTGTTCCAAGATCACAGGGACGCCAGACCTTACAAAAGTGTTTTTTTTTTTTTAAAGCTTATTTGTATTACTTACATAATTATGTTGCATAAAAAATTGTTTAAAATTTATTATCAACAATTCCAAACACTTTCCATTGGCGACAAGTTCTGCCAGACGAATTTCATTGTAGTCTGAATCTTGTTTTTTTTATATTTGACTAGCGATCCGCCCCCGCTTCGCACGGGTGGAATGTGATATATATAAACCTTCCTCTAGAATCACTCTATCTATTAAAAAACCCGCACCAAAATCCGTTGCGTATAGTTTTATAGATCTAAGCATACATAGGGACAGACAGCGGGAAGCGACTTTGTTAGTATCCATATCCATACTATGTAGTGGAGTGATGTAGCTTTTGAAGGATCGAAAAAAAGATACTTTAAAACCAAACGCAACCAAAAATAAAAACGTTATTCGATTTGCGATGAAAATTCACAAAGCCTTGGTTGTGGGAAAACGCACAAAGTAAATATTTTTCCCCATATCATCGAGTGCACTAAATTGTTACGAGCTGGGTATGGGATAAATAAAAACACTACTAAATAAACACACGAATTAACTTTATTACTCAATAAACACTTACTCACAATCACTTCAATACAACTCAACACTTTATCGCACTAGATATCTCTTCGAACTTTTCGTCTGTGCTCTAGACTACAGTTTTTTTAAACCAATAATGTTACATGCATGAAACAAACTTTATACTGTAGAGAATTTTAATATCGTATAAAACATACACAACTTTAGGTAAGAAATATTACAAACAGCATACCATGAATTCCATGCAAGTGAAAAGAGCCCGTAATCACACTAGTGTGACTACGGCTGAACCGTAGTCACACCAGTATCGTAGTTTTTGGTCACTCATACATGCAACGCATGTACTCCATGACGCGCGCTCGCTTCGCTCGCATATTAAATAACACTAATATCTTCTGTCCCCGAAGTGCCGGGCCTCCACCGGCCTCCTTCGTCGGCCTACGGCCCGGTGCCCATGCCGCCCATAAAGGATACTGTCGCGAAACGGTGATTCATCCACTTAGCGGACGACTAGCAACAGCCTATAATTTTGGTTATTCATCCGGGTGTGACTACGGATCAGGTTAAATTATCCGTAGTCACACCAGTGTGACTACGGATAAATAAAATTAACCATAGTCACACTGGTGTGGTAGTTTAGTGTGACTATGGATCGGTCACTAAATAATTTGGTATAAGGGCAGTAAGAGAATAATGAAAATAATGATGATATTTTGATTATACTTAAAGTTCGTTTTGTTTTTTAGGTGAGGTACCAACCATTATTTTTTGAACGGAAAAGCTATTGATATTTTCAACATACAGTTTCATTCACACCGTTAGCTCTATTATTTTATGAGTCATTTTTTTCGTATTGACCCGAAGTCTTTGTCCGCGAGTGTAGTTCGTTAAAGGGTGACGCGTTGATGCCTACTATTTGTCTGCATACAACACAACATTTGTATGTTGTGTTGTATGTTCAAAGGGGGAAGTCGCGAGCCGGTCACTTCATAAAGTGCAATTAGTCATGTAGAAAATCAAAGGGTTCTGTAATTATTGTTTAAAATTAGAGTTTGTACACGGTATTTGAAGTAAGTAAGTATCATGTGTATAATAACTCCAATTATGTTTCGAATATACTTTAGAGTGTCTTTCTTTATGGAGGTTTTTATCCCAATAATTTCACATTAAAACGAAAATTTAACATTAACAATTGCGAAAATTTCCAGGAAGCTGAATGGAAATGGTTATTTTCTAGCTCGGGGAACATATTTGCGACATGAAATTAATTAAGTACTGCTCATTCAATAACGTGCATCCTTTGCCCTGTTGTTTATTGGCTTTACGAACTGATGGCCGCTAGCTACAAACTAGTAACTCAGTTCTGGACCGACACAATTTAGATTGCCATCGACACTCTAATAAGGATAATGTGCATTAAAACGTCAATTGGCAAAATGTACCCTTGCAGCGCTCATCTAATAATGTACTAAATGAAAGTTTATGAGTGCATTGTACTACAGTAAATATTTACATCATTGGTGGGAAGTAATTGAAACTTAGAAAAAAATACAAACGGTAAATTTTTCGCCTAAATCGTGCCGAGGCGCTGCCACGGGCTAGCGAGCGATTCTATTTCTTGAGTGCAAGCAAAAATGAGCTTAGTGGTGATCAGGCGCATAAGACCGCCATAGTACATAATGTTAATTAGAGTTATTGTATCTCTTTATTAGTAAGAACGTCAATTTCGCTTTTCGGGAGAAAACACAGTTCACATCAATATATTATAAACTTCATAAAGACCTTTCTCATACTTAGTACGTACAAAACAATACATTATTTTTGTAAAACCATCTGTTTATAAAACCGATGCGCTAATACACCGACATTTTATTTGTGTCTGGGGCGTGTTTGGCCCCCATTATTACTCTAGCTGTTCACAACAAGTACTGAAATAATTATGTGAAAGTTAAGACTTTATTCTTAACTTTTAAAATCACAAATTTTGTCCAAGGCAGAAATTTCCGGCAACGGGAAGTATCTGGCAGTGTACATTATTTTTTAACGATATTTTATACAATAAATAAAAGACACTCAGATGTTGAAAAAAAATTGTCGTTTTTGCGTAACTTTAGCACCTGATGTCTGAAAATTGGCTGTCAGCCCAAGCTTGTTGATATGACATTACCCACCTACTAACACTACTCGATCCCAAACATGTATGTATAGTCGACCAAGAAATTGGTTTACCACTCTAAGGTTGAATATCATTTGCACGTACAAAACATCAAGTGCTATTTTCACGTCAGAATCTGTCAATCTGTCATCCTTAGCGAATAATTATGTTACTGGGAGATGTCATCAAAAGTGGTAAACCAATTTCTTGGTCGACTATACATAAGTACCTACTAACAGCATTCGACCCCAAACATTTTGATAGTCAGAAAATAAGTAAGGTCTGGTAACCCTGGGTTTCTAGCTATCAGTCGTTTTTGATACTATAGAAAACCACTTTCTCAAATCGGATTCGTGACTGTGTAGGAATCTGAGGTTTGTGTGAGGATTCTGTATGTCGTTGTAGGTAAAGGCATAAGTCATACATAATATGTATGACTTATGCCTTTACTATATTATAGTAAAGTTAAAGTAATTACTTAAGTTTAAATTATTACTTACGCAACCGTTTCTATGCAATAAACAAGAATTTAAACGAAGTAAGTACCGTATATATAATCGATAATCTATTATGTTCAACATACACACTCACCGGCCTAATGCAAAACATAAGAAAATTTTAATTCCCAGGCTACCCTTTTTTTTTTTTTTTTTTGTTCTCGGGGGGAAACCTTCAAAAGGCTACCGGTCTTTGGGGATAAGACCGGGGTGTGTGGGATTTTTACCGCACTAAAACCACCCCGGTGGCCACCATCCGCACATGGGAGAAGGCACCGTTTCCTCATAAAAGACCTGTCCGGAGCCCCCTCTGTGCATCGCCTGTTATGGCACATCCCTGGGGAGATTGTAAAGTGATCTCCCCTGAGCCTCGCTTTGCAATTGCGTACGGCAGCACGTGACCACTGTGTCACCGACTTCTCCGGGGTCACTCGGTGGGCAGACAGAGTCCCCACTCTGAACGCCCACGACCCCATTTTCCCACCAGCTTTAGATTATGCGGGTGGGGTTTCGGCATGTTAGGCATCGAGGCGGTTGCCTGCCCGACGCCTTCTTCTCCGAGCGGGATCGGCCCTCTCACGATCGCGCTCCGCAGCCTCCTTCTGAACCATCACTGTCTCACAGAAAGAAGCCACCACCCTCCAGTTCTCAGACTCCGCTAGCATAGCTCGAACTACTGCGGGCAGAGACAGATCTTGGCCGATCCTGGCTATCAGGACTCGTCGTTCAGAGGCCCACGCAGGGCACTCTTCAAGCGTGTGCTGTGCTGAGTCCAGGCCGACTCCGCAATGATGGCAATTCGCCGTGGCCTCTCGCCCAATCCTATTCAGGTACTCGCCAAAGCAACCGTGCCCAGTCAGTACCTGAGTGAGCCTGTAGGAGATACGATCCTCTCTTTGCAGCCAGGCTTCCAAGTGTGGCAGGATGGCTTCGACAACGCGCTTACGTGAATATTGCGGCTGTTGCAGCCGCTCACGCCACTGTTCGAGCGCGTGTCACCGTTCCTGCCGCCTCAGCCTGACAACAGCGATTTCTGGCACGCCAGTACCACTTTGGCGGATGGCTCGGATTCGGTTATAAACCCTTGCGTCCATATCTGCCAGGATGTCAAGCGGGGGAAAACGTGCCAGGAGTGTAGCCGCCTCAAAAGACACAGTACGGTATCCTCGTGCAATACGAATAGCCATTTTACGCTGCAAGCTGTTGACTTTAGTCCTGCAACGTCTGACTCCAGACAGCCTATTTGACCAAACTGGCGCCCCATAAAGAACCATTGATCGCACTACCCCAGCGTAGAGGCGGCGAACTTCTTCTCGAGGCCCTCCGAGATTTGGCAACAGTCTATGCAGCGCACCCACTGCCTTTCCGACTCGGGGAACTAGACGGTCGAAGTGCTCTTCGAATCCCCACCGACCGTCCAGGATTAAGCCGAGATACTTAATGTTTCAACCCACCGGGACTTGCGCATCTCCAACCCTGACTAGCGAACTAGGTGGGTCTCTGGTTTTCGGCAGTTTATGGAACCATAGTGCCTCAGTTTTACGAGGCGCTATCTCTAAACCTAGCTCGCGGATTGACGCCACAACCTTGTCCAATCCGAGCTCGGCAAGTTGGATGGTCTCTTCAAAGGTGTCCCCGCAAGCTAACACCAAGGTGTCGTCTGCATAGCAAATGACATGAAAACCAGCGGGAAGGTCAACACGGAGGACCACATCGTAAGCGAGGTTCCATAAAGGAGGCCCTAAAACTGACCCCTGCGGCACCCCACACGTTATCTCCCTACGGTGAACGGTACCGTCACGATCTACGTAGCGAATGAATCGATCGCGGAAGTAGGCGCCGACGATACATTGCAGATAATGTGGCACTCTGTGAAGTGCCGCTCTGATCGCTTCCCAAGGCACGTCCCAGGCTACCCTAGCGCTTCCATCAATTTTAATTCCCAGGCTACCCTAGCGCTTCCATCGTTACTCATAATCCTGAGATCTGATCCACAATGACCTACAATGCTATAAGAAGCCTCCAGCTATTTGTGTCAAAGTCGAACCACTTTATCTGTATAAAATTTTGCTAAAGAGCTTTTCATAATTGGTTCATAGTTTTAAAATAGCGTAGAACTTTTAAGCTCAGATTCAAACTATTGTAGGGTAGTCAGATAAAGTTTGCTGGTAAAATAAGCTTAAGGAATTGGGTTGAGCTGATATTGCTTCTGAAGGATGTAATAATACTCCTTTTATTAAATGAGCTATAGATTACTATGCACGCATTCTTCGCCTTCCGAGCCCTTAATTCATACTAAGATGTAAATGAAATTGCTTCTAGGTTCCGACTAGTATTTGAGCTAGGAATGTGAATAGTAACTAAGAATTAGTCAATCCACAAGGATATATTTGATCTTCAAGGGTATGGTAACTACATACTTAGATATCCTAGCGACATTTTCCCCATGGAGGTAGGTAGAAACTACGTACGTCACCTGGGACGATCGTTACATACAAATTAAGTAAGTACGTGTTATCAGGATTTTTAGTTGAGATAAAAAGTAATGGAAATTAAGCAGCAATCTGATTTCTGATTTTCAGGTTATGTAGATAACGCTACTACTCAAGCAAGTAGTAAAATCCATTAAGGTTTTTTACCTTTACGCGACTTCAAACAAAAAATACAATGATAAGTAATTCGAGCTTAATCAGGTTTGTTATGATATTGCAATGATGTCTATTCGTTGCGAACAAGAGAGGCGGAAAATAAACGATCGGTGAAGAGCGAGTCGGCCGCTTTCAATCTGGTTTTTGTTTCAGAATTTTTTCAACCTAAGCTAGGTTAAAATATTACTAAAAAGAGTGACGCTATTGAATAAAATTTTGCTACTATTGGATTTTGGATTCTTTTTAGTTGATGCCCACACCCAATGGACAAAGGCTTTTGTTCATGTATGACTTTTTGATTCGTTTTCGGCACTGAAAAGGAATATACATTGTCCTTAAATCGAAACTGTGCCAACCTTAAAAATAAGTATCGTGTTACTTATTGATTAGTTGCGACTGTCCGGAGGGAGGTACTGTGTTAGTGAGGGCTGTACGTAAATACTGGAATTCAGGTGCATCAGGTTAAAAGATTAGGCGACATTAGCTCTGTGTAAGTACTAGTATTAAGGTTCACTTCTTCGTTCATCAGACGCTATGGTGACCCCAATGCCCACCCTTCAGTTATTTTTCCCTACTTATCGGTGCGTGAAAATGTAATTCCAACCATAAGATCCTTCGGTTAGCCTGAAAGTCAACCACTTCAAAGTGAGTTGCAAATCAGAATCATAATACTTACCAATATTGTTCATTTGCGAAACAGCGAATGCCTCAATAAGCAAACAATAGAGCTTCCATGTCCGATAATATTTAGTCAATCTACTTAATTGTTATTTTGCCAATCAAACAGTGATGATAGACATTAACTAATTAATCGAAGCTACTAGTTGTATGTCTTCGGCATATAGTTGAGCCGAAACTTCGATATAATCACGAACACGGAGTCTGGCCACTATATATAACTATACTAAGGCCTATCGAACGTAACTTTTCACGTGCTTCGACTTAGAAACGTTTCCGTCTTGCACTTAGTTCGACAGTTGTGGCTCGGTGTTGGCAACAACACTTAGCTAAAGTACGTCCCAAGTGACGTTTGTAGGTCACGGTCTTATTGAACACTTTGGATGTGCAACGTCGTAGCCACCTGCCCTGCATTAGTGAGCTGTAGGAAAACATTGAGAGATACAGATGACGTTCTTTACTCTATCTATGTAATTGTTCGTACTAGTACTACTACTCGACTTATTACGCACATAATGAAACACTATAGCATATAACACTATAATAATATCCTATATATTATTATAGTGTTATATATGCAACTGGGCTTATCTCAGTTGTATACGTCCCTGTGTGCCTATTGGCCTTGTTCTGTTCTGTCTCCTGCTGATATGGAGGGAAGTGGAAACTATGTTTTTTCCTACTCCTCCGCTATTCTTTTTTTCTGATTAGTTTCGTTGCGGGATCCAAGACAGTTAAATCATTTCTCTGGGACTTCGTCGAGCTTCATTGTCTCGGCGCTTTTGTTGTGGTCGCCACTGTTGATTCTGGCAGGAGTTACAGTAGTTTGGGAATAGTGTGGCGGGCTTGTCCCATAAATTAAATAATTAATTATTTGCTGTTGATAAAATTGCTATGCAATAGCTTTACCACGGCAGTCTCCGAGGGCCACATTTAGTTTTTTTAACCATAAAGCTATCTACAGTAACCTTCACGTTACTACGGTCACTTCTGTAATCCTAAAAGGATTAGACAGAGGTGTAGTAGGTTTAATATAAGTTTTTAAACTGACACTAAGACTATCATTAATACTGAACGGAAGCTCGAAACAAAAAGTAACCATGGTTAATTATTTTTCAGGTCACCTACACCACCACCACACCCACTCTCACATTCCGCCAGGTACGTGTAACTTTTATGTAATGTGTTTGACCACAGAATAGATTATCTGTTCTGTGGTACGACCATAGGGCACAAATCTCGAGTCCAAAATGAGTAAATCCTAATCTAAAAAATGAAGTGGAAATTATAAGTTTTATCCCTACTCTTCAGCTATTCTTTTCTCATCAATTTCGTTTCGGGATCCAAGACAGTTAAATCGTTACTATGGGATTTCGTAGAGCTTCATTGTCTCGGCGCTTTTCTGGTGGTCGCCACTGTTGACTCTGCTGGTTTTCAGGAGTTACAGTGGTTTGGGAGACGAGTGGCGGGATTGATCCAAATAAATAAAAAATACTAAAAACAAACTACGAGTGGAGCTTTCATGATAAAGTATATTCCCCGTACAGTAGGTACGCAAAACTGCAGTAGTTGGTATTTTGCCGATGTTTGCTGAACGGTACAGTTTGCAGGACGAATGTTTGTTTAGTCCGAACTGATTGTGCTGTCATTAGTAATTACAGCCGTAGGTACGGTACACGCAGCCGTAGTCATAGACTCACGCTCTTTTCCCATGGGGGTAGGCAGAAATCACAGAACGCGAACCACAGACGAGGCAAAAGAAGTGTGTAAGGATCGTAGCAGGTATGCTGCGGTCCTTACATACTTCTTTTCTTCTTCCACATTCATACATCTGATTTTACACGCACGCTGGTTTCGAGTACTCCGCAAATGTCCTTTCTGCAGAACCTCACCAATAAGAAATCAAAATCAAAATCAAAATCAAAATTCATTTATTCAAACTAGGCTGATAATCAGCACTTTTCGAAGGTCAAAATTTACTTTACTTTACTTTACTTTACTACAGTGAAATTTGGCTAACTGGGACATGGATAAGTGAGAAATCTCTATAACTGGAACTCATACTGCGGTCCCTTGAAACAAATTGAATATCTGAGACACATTTAACCAGGTTTCACTGTATTTACATTTTTTATAAGACAGTCCCCCAAAAACGCCCACCCATCGGCACTTCCTAGTGTTTAGCTGGAAAGAAGAAGTGGCGGAACAAACTCCCCAGCACACATCTGTCTGTTTGGTTGGTTAGAAGAACCAGACTCGATACAATAGCAAGGTGTCAGTTAAATTTAAGATTTACTACAGACACAATCAGTAATAAACAAAAGTATATACAAATTACAAAGTAAGTGTAAACAATGTAAAAATAAAATAATAAATACATAACATAACAGTAAACTAATTTTGGAGAAAGAACACAAATAACAAACATTGTCTTGTGTTCAACTCAGCGACCAACTATTCTTATCATCTAAGTAGTCGTTAATAGAATAGTAAGCTTTTAAACAAAGATTAGATTTAACTTTGGCTTTAAACTCATTAAATGGCAAGTCTAGAAAAGAAGATGGCAGTTTATTATAAAATGTAATCCCGAGCCCTACGAATGAATTGTGAACTTTGTGAAGCCGGTGAAAAGGAGCACGTAGTTTATGCTTATTTCTAGTGTTAAAGTTGTGGATATCACTGTTTTTAGTGTACAGATGGATATTTTGTCTAATATATAAAATGTTGGCAAAGATGTACTGAGAAGCAACCGTGAGAATACCAATCTCCTTAAAAAAATCTCTAAGGGAAACTCGGGCACCCAGCTGATAAATTGCACGAACCGCTCGCTTCTGCAGAACAAATATATTTTGAATATCAGCAGCTTTGCCCCACAGCAGAATACCGTAGGACATAACGCTGTGAAAGTAACTAAAGTAGACTAACCGTGCTGTATCAACGTCAGTGAATTGTCTTACTTTTCTGACGGCGTATGCGGCTGAACTTAGCCTTCCCGCTAGGCTTGATATGTGTGAACCCCATTGTAATTTTGAATCTACTGTTATGCCCAGAAATACAGCAGAGTCGGCAGTTTCCAGCTCCTGATTGGCGAGGATAATATTGGGACCTAGATTTCTAACATTGGGTAAAGCGAACTTAATTATTTTAGTTTTCTTGGCATTAAGAACAAGGTTGTTTGTTGTGAACCAATCCGTGACCATTGATAGCGCGCTGTTTACGTCGTCAAAATCGTGTCTATTCCTATCTACTTTAAAGATAAGAGAGGTATCATCTGCAAATAGTACGACGTCACAAAAACCCTTTAAATAATATGGCAGATCATTAATATAAACCAAGAATAAAAACGGACCCAGTATTGAACCTTGAGGTACACCTAGCCGAACCGGTAGCCCGGAAGATTTCGCGCCATTTACGTCTACACATTGGAATCTATTTTGTAAATACGAATCTATCACATTTAGGGCCTCATTTTGAACACCGTAATGACGCAGTTTCCGTAAAAGCGTGTCGTGATGTACGCAATCAAAAGCTTTAGAAAGATCGCAGAAAACACCGATTGCATTTTGCGCTTTCTCCCATGCGTTAAATATGTGTTTTAGCAAAGCAACACCTGCATCCGTAGTCGAACGACCCTTTGTAAAGCCATATTGATCATTATGAAGGAGTTTATTTAAATTAAAATGTACTAACAACTGTTTGAAAATTAATTTTTCAAAAATTTTGCTAAAAGCAGGTAAAATAGAAATTGGTCTAAAGTTCCCAATATCATTTTTACTGCCTGATTTAAATAGAGGGATGACTTTACTGCTCTTCATAAGGTCAGGGAAAGTACCCAAATCAACGCATTTATTGAAAGTAACAGCAAGACAGGGGGCTACGATGTCGATAATGTTACTTAAAAGTTTAATAGAAATGCCCCAGTAATCACCTGTGTTTTTAGACTTAAGTGAATTAAAAACGTTAACTACATCACGAGGTGTTACATGTTCGAAACTAAATACGTTACCACATTTAGACACGCTGCTATGCAAAAGATCTTCGGCTTTAGACGGCGACGAACTCAGGGAACGAGTCGTCGCTATAGGTATGCTGGCAAAATACTCATTAAAAGCCTCGGCTACGTCGGCTGCTTTATTAACTAATTTGTTACCCACCATGATCTCAAGGTGATTATCTTGTTTAACAGATTTACCTGTTTCATTGTTAATGATTTTCCAAGTGGCTTTAACTTTATTATTAGAATTTTTAATGGTTTCGCTTAAGAATTTAGATTTTGCAATAATACAAATCTTTTTAAATAATTTGGAATAATTCTTAACATACTCTAGAAAAGTTGTATCAAACCTGTGTTGTTTAATACCATACAACTCGTATAATCGGGCTCGACTTTTGTAAATACCTGGTGTAGCCCATTGGTTGAAGCCAACAGAAGGTCCCTTAATGTTAATAGTTTTAGACTTAAAAATAGATTGGTATTCATTTTGCACAACATCAAAAAGGGCTTTATAAATTTCATTAGGAGTCTCGTGCTCAACTATTGACGGTGTTACTTTAAGTGCTACATTATTTTTAAATTTATTGCAGCGACTAGCTGTATGAGGCCTGCATTCTATTTTGCGCGGCTTTTTTTTTAATGGCATAGGAAAGCTAGCTATTAAACCACAGTGATCAGACGATAAGTCACTTAACACTAATTTGTCCTCGGCAACACAATCACTAAACATATTATCAAGGCAAGTTGATGAAGAAGCCGTGATCCTTGTTGGTTCAAAAAACAGGTTAACTAAATTGAATGATCTAAACAGATTGAGAGTATGTCTCTCTAGGGCTTTGTAATTGCAGTATTGGAGGGGTGTAAGCTGAGCTTATGCTTTCCTGAACAATGATTTCCAACGAACAAGGAGAAAAATATACCTACCTCGTCAATTAGAATCTAGGAAACCATATGCAGTACTTTTTAAATGAAGGGGATGTAAGCTGAACTTATAATTATGCTTTCCTGAACAATTATTCCCAAAGGACAAAAGTCATAAGGAGAAAATTAACCTCATCACTAAGATTCTAGGCAATCATCCTCTTTGCCTATTTGCTTACAGGATAATTATTCTCTTGTTTTGTATAATAAGAGATTTACTGATGAAATTGAAACCTATAATCAAATAAAAATTGCACTACAAAAGCTTTCGCTAGCAGGCGCACTTCAGTCAATCAATCATCCTCAACTTACAATCAACGTTTTCCGACTTTTGGAAAAATGTGAATTTCACAGGTGCTTCACTGCTTCCCACAGGCCCCAGTGATTCCGAACCGCATACATTATTTGTTTATGCCGATTAATTCATTATAATTGGCTGTTATCCTGTGATCAATTAAATTAAAGCTATTTTTGAACGATTACTGGATTTCGTGTAGCTGTACCGTTGCGGCGATACCCTACCAAGTTGCGTTGTATATCGGTATTGTGTCCGCAACCATGCGTTCAAAGCGCGTATTTGGCGTACGTATAAAAGACATTATTGGATCCACCTAACCTAACTCCCCGTGAAATAATAATAATATAATAATAATAATATTCCACAACTATCACACAACGCCATCTAGTCCCAAGCTAAGCAGAGCTTGTGTTATGGGTACTAGACAACTGATAAACATACTTATATATTTCTAAATACATACATATTATAGATAAATTACACCCAGACACAGAACAAATGATCGTGCTCGTCACACAAACATTTGTCCTGGGTGGGAATCGAACCCACGACCTCCGGCATAGCAGTTAGGGTCACTAACCACTAGACCAACAGGTCAGTCAAAAGAACGTTATTAGCCTGAAAACAGCCCCGACTCACGAATATGAGGTCGTAGGTTCGAACCAGACAAGCGTTACTTGGTATAATGTATTTCATCACCACTGGTCTAAAATCGGTGAAGATCAAAAATAATAATTAGCCTGATCGTTATCGTTATCGGGAGCCAATCTCGGCGGAGGATAGCCACCGGCTCAGGAGTTATTATGCACAAGACGTGTGATCGGGAGAACAAGTGCACTCTCAGTTCCTTTACTCTCTCAGTTGAATGGGACGGCAATCCGACACGACCGGAGAGAAATCAGACGCAGAACCAAAGGCTTAACGAACTTAATTATAGACAAATACAGGCGGTGTGGTACCGGTGCGGAATACACCTTAATAAGGTGGATTTATGGCGCATTATAGTTTGATCAATGGTCCTTTCATTGAGGATTAGTCTATTATTTTGACTGTAATGTTTACTGCCACATACTCTGTATGAACAACGCGTTAAGCGGTAACAGGGGCTGCGATTCTTCGAAGGAATGTATACCTATTTTCCTCCTGAAAAATGCCTCATAAAATCAAGGTCTAACGTAGACAACCCCCTGTTATTTCCTTTTTTCAGTTACTAATAAGTAAAGAAAATATAACCCTCCAAAAATTGGACAAATTTTGTTTACTTTTCTGCCTTCACTAAAGGACTACGCATACGAGTATAAAGTATTAGACAAATTCGAAAAGCTTCTTTGTTTTTTTTAATCGATTGAAGACATTGCCTTTTACATCGCCATTGCAGTTCAATAGCTGTTGTATTGTCAATTTACAAAAATCCCAATTTTGAATATAAATATACCCTTTCTTATATTACGTAGTAGGTACCTAATAGTAGTAAATATTGTGTTGCTTAATTTTTTTTTTAAGTTAAGAAATAAGAAACAATAAATTGGCAGTAATGTATACAATAATGGTAATTATTATGATTAAATAAATATGTTAATTAAAAAAAAAAACGAATTTCAATTATTCGGAAACAAACATACAAAAAAAAAAAAAAAAAAAAAAAAAAAAAAAAAAAAAAAAAAAAAGTATATTTATTATCATCAATTGTACAAGAAACACTTATTTAACAATAATATGGAGTTTTACAACTATGAAACGGGTGTTTTCGATGAACTCTGGCACCCAATGTAAGATTTAACTTGTGTTTAGGGTGCCAGCGTCCTCGCCTATGATTTGAACCTGCGACAGTAGTTGTAGGGTGAGCACAGTACATAATCTTTAAATTACAATATGTTTACTAGCTAATGCAACTATGATGTATTCTATATAAGTAGGTACCTATGAATGTGTTTGTCTTTGTGTGTGAGTGTGTGTGTGTGTGTGTGTGTCTATGTGTGTGTGTGTGTGTATGTGTGTCTATGTGTGTGTGTGTGTATGTGGGAGGGGGAGATAAATATAGTGAAAAATTGCGTTTATGTAAGATTGTATATAGATTGAGATTGTTAATATAAATATGAACATACTACTTTATTGACTAAATTAGGCGGTCGATATCTGTAGTAAATCTTCAGTCTTATCATAGGTTAGTGTCATGAGCCACCTTGTGATCCTGGTTTTGCATTCATTTAGACACATGGGAGCAATGGAACAGAGTTTATTTATTTTATTATATAAATGGTTTGACAGTATACCAAAATGACGCTGAGCAAGGGCTGTTCTACAGCCGTGAGTTGTACAAACCTCGAAGTGTCTACGTTTTTTGGTAGCATTCGGATCGTAGACCACAAGGCGATGTTTGCGGAGAATAGTACCAAGCACAAAGAGCTGTCTCACAGTTAGGACCTGACATTCGGTGTAAAGAGCCGTGGTGGGATACCTGAAAGGTTTCGACGTCATAACCTTGAGAACCGCTCTCTGCGCTCGTTCCAGAGGCAGGAAGATTGTCTTAGGAGTTCCACCCCACACTGTGATACAGTAGCTTATTATGCTTTGACAGAGGGCATAATAGACAGTCTTAATAGTACGGTGATCCGCGGAGTGTCTTAGTTTTTTAAAAATAAATATACACTTACGGACTCGTGATATGAGATTACTAAGGTGAGGTTTCCAGCTTAAAGAACTATCCACATAGACTCCGAGATACTTGACAGAGTCACACCTTTTAAGTTGAAGACAGTCACATTGTGAAGTAGATAGACCGAGTGAGCAAGTATGAGCTTTAAGCCCCATTGAATCCGGAGAAGGGAGGTAGGTGGATACTAAGGAGAAAGGTAGGTATACCGTTTTGTTCAGATTTAAGGTTAGGATGTTTTTTGACAGCCATTTCATCACTGAGTTTAGTGCAAGTTCCGCGTATTTTAGTGTTTCAGGCCAGTCACTACCGTGAATTAATAGAGCCGTATCATCTGCGTAAGTGAAGATTGAACAATTCGTGAGAGACATTTTGCATAAGTTATTAATATAGACAAGAAACAAGGTAGGACCCAAGATTGAGCCCTGGGGAACACCAAAACTCAATGAAACGGTGTCACTAACAACATCATTAATTTTAACGCATTGAGTTCTATCACACAGGTAATCCTGGAAAACTTTCAAAGTATGTCCGCGAATGCCCGTAGCTTCCAGCTTAGATAAGAGGTGGGGAACAGACACAGTGTCGAATGCCTTAGAAAGATCCAAGAAGACAGCCAAACATTTCAATTTACTGTCCAATTTAGATACTACATGGTCTACCAAGGCAGCAACAGCACTCTCAGTTGACCTACCACGTCTAAAACCATACTGGTTATCACTTAGTAAATTGTATGACTCAAGATAGTCTACCAAACGATTATTAAGGATCTTTTCTAATATTTTAGAGATGGCAGGCAAGACTGAGATCGGTCTATAATTATCCACACTGTGTCTGTCCCCATTCTTGAAGATTGGGTGAACAACAGCTCTTTTGAAAACCCTGGGAAAACAGCCTGTGGAAATAGAGCGATTGCAGATATGAGTAATGACTGGGACAATCGCGGGCAGACAGGATTTTAACATTCTCGATGAAATGCCATCCCAACCAATCGCAGCATCACTTCGTAACCCAATAATGAGATTCGAGACCTCAACTTCATCTGTCGGAAGAAGTACTAGCGAGTTAGAGGGCAGCGCATCGAGACAATAATCCGTGGAATATGAGGTGGACAAGAATTTGTCAGCCAAGTTTTTGCCAACATTGGCAAAAAATTTGTTGACTAGATTTACCGAGGACTTTTCATCTGAGGATATTCTGAGTAGCTCGTTTGGGGATTTAGCATTGATACTAGTTCCAGTAACACTTTTAACAACCTTCCAAGTAGCTTTAGGGTTGTTCTTTGCCACTTCGAACTCGTTCCTTTCATAAGAGTGTTTTAAATTTTTAAGAAGCTTGTTACAGAAGTTACGGTATCGCTTATACGTTATCATGAGAATGAGGTTTTCAGGATCTGCCTTTAGCGTATGAGCCATGCTATCTCTATTTCGGATACAACGAAGCAATCCATTTGTAATCCAAGGTTTGAGAATTCGCCTTTTCGAAGACATATGCATCGATTTCGAGTGATTGGCGATGACAGAGCTAAAGATGGAAACCAGGGACTCGGCTGCATTGTTTGGGTCTTGAGTATTCATTATCTCACTAAAGTCCGTTGATAAGATGTCATTGATAACAGCTGTATAATCAACAACTATGCGACTAAGTTTAGGGGCAGGTAGTGATATTACACGTTGGATGCTGAGAATCGTAGGCCTATGATCGGTAATGTAAGTATCGAGTACCAGAGTCGTATTTTTATAGTCCGATCTTAACATTACGTGATCAATGCAGGAGTTAATACGGGTTGGGAATAGATGTGTAGGGAGGAGACCATGTGAAGCAATAAGGTTAAGGTACTGATTCACTTGTTGGGAGGCGGAGGTAGCATCCGGAGTGATGTCAATATTGATGTCACCCATTATCACAAAATTTTTATGGACTGACATCTGAGTAAGGATGGTGTCTAATCCATCGATAAAGTTGTCAAGGTTTCGTGTGGAGGGAGAGCGATATAATGCTAAAAGTGAGATATTGTGAGATTTTATATTGCAGATCAGACAACTAGCACCAGATATATAAGGTTCGGTGACGATATGAGGTAATTGTGTTTTTACATATATTATAACACCATCATTCTGATTAGAAAGTTTGCTCGTGTGATAAGAAACATACCCATCCAGAGGTGGGACCATAATGTCAGCATACATTCCAAGTGAGACCAACTACAAGCCGCCAACACCAGAACTGGAACGGGCGATAAACAAGTATGGAGGTAAGAATATTCCGATTATTGTGGGGTGCGACGCCAACTCACATCATGTGGCTTGGGGTAGCACAGACTGCAACAAAAAAGGTGACTTGCTACTAGACTTTATTATAAGCAGTAATTTAGAAATAATAAATGTAGGTAACACACCCACTTTTATAACCAGGTCAAGAGCTGAGGTGCTGGATATTACGATGGCATCCAGCAGCATAAGCAAACACATAAAAGACTGGAGAGTTGACGAGGAGGATTCGTACTCGGATCACCGTAGGATCATCTTCAGTCTGGACTGTGAGATGGAGAAAGTAATGATCAGAAATGCAAAGAAAGCCTCCTGGGAGATCTTTGACTCAAAAATAAAGACATGGTCTCCTAGTCGAAAACAAAGCTACGAAACAGCGGAGGAACTCGAAAAGGAAGCCAAGCGTCTAGAGGAGGCATTAACAGAAGCCTACCACTGCGCATGCCCTCTTAAGGAACTAAAACTAGGTAAAGGCCAACCATGGTGGAACAAAACACTAAGGAAGATCAGGAAAAGCACGCGTCGAGCCCTCAGAACTGCCCTCAGAAAAGGGGGCGATGAGGACTGGGACAAATATAGAGAACTAAGGAACAAACTAGGACAAATGTGCAGGAAAGAAAGCAGATCAGGGTGGAACGCCTACTGTGAAAATATCAGTAGACACACTGATACCGCGCGAATAGTCAAGGTGCTGTCGAAAGACAAAGCATGCAAACTAGGAAGCCTAAAGATAGGGGAAGAGATCATATCCGACCCAAAAAAGATACTGACCGAAATGATGAGTAGTCACTTCCCCGGATGTGAAACTTATCAAGAGGAAACAATGATGACCGAAAACCAAGGCGAAGTGACACAAGCTGAGGTCGAAGAAATCATTACAGAAGACCTAATAGATTGGAGTATATCATCCTTCCAACCATACAAAGCACCTGGCCCGGACGGTGTACTCCCGAAGATATTACAGCAGGCATACAAGTATATTATCAAAGATCTACTAGCTCTATTCAGAAGTAGTGTGGCCACAGGCTATATACCTGAAAATTGGAGAAAAGTAAGAGTAGTCTTCATCCCTAAGCCTGGGAGGACGACGTACCAGGAAGCAAAATCTTTTAGGTGCATCAGTCTCTCATCTTTTGTGCTGAAAACCCTAGAAAAAATAATAGACAGACACATTAGAAACAAAGTGGAAAAAAGTGACACACCGCTACAGAGAAATCAACACGCATATATGGAGGGCAAGTCCACGGAGACAGCTCTCCATAACATAGCGGTAAGAATCGAAAGAGCGTTAGAAAACAAAGAATTTGCATTGGGCTGCTTTTTCGACGTGGAGGGAGCTTTTGACAAAGCCAACTCCACAGCGATCAAGGCCGCTTTACAAAGGGAAGGCATAGCAAGCTACATGTCAAGATGGATAGAAAACGTACTAAGACACAGAGCAATTCAGGCCGAATTAGGCAACAATACCATCACAGTGAGAGCGGTGAGGGGTTTTCCCCAGGGAGGATGCGTCTCGCCGCTCCTATGGTGTTTGCTGCTTGACGATTTGCTTGAGAAGCTAAACAAGATGCACATATATATACAAGCATACTCGGACGATGGAGTGCTATTAATCACTGGAAAAGTACTTAGCACCATAAGTGACGTAATGAAGAAAGGAATTAGGGCTACCCTCGAATGGTGTAGGGAAAGAGGACTGAACCTCAACCCCACTAAAACGAAGCTAGTCCTCTTTACAAAAAGTATGAAATACGAGGAGTTATCACCAATATACATAGACGGTGAACGGATAGAAGTAACCAAGGAAATAAAATACTTAGGAGTGATCTTAGACAAAACCATGTCATACAAGACGCATATAAAAGAAACATGTGAGAAAGCAAAAATTGCATTACTACAATGCAGAAGAGCTATAGGTAGAACCTGGGGATTGAAACCGGCCATAGTAGCCTGGATATATAATGCCATCATCATACCCAGAGTTATACACGGAGCAATAGTATGGTGGCACAGAACACAAATCAAGACTAACAGCACAGAGCTAGCAAAAGTTCAAAGAATGGCCGGGTTAATGATCTCTGGGGCAATGAGGACGACTCCCTCAGCGGCCCTGGATGTCATACTAGGAATGATACCGCTTAGTCTACAAGTTAAGAAAAGAGCCTTGGAGCAGTGGTTCAAACTGAAAAGCTTGAACCTCTGGAAAGGCAATTTTATGGACAAAGGTCACTCGGAGATAGCAAAACCGTACGAAGACAATCTATCAATGATTATGGCCAACAATGACCTAATCAAAAAAGAGAAGATCTTCGACAAAAAGTACAGAATACATATAGGCACAAGAGAAGAATGGACAATCGAGAGTGATCCATCTATGGCGGTCTGCTATACAGATGGATCAAGGAAAGAATCAACTAAGCTATCCGGCTCTGGAATACACATACCAAGACTGGAAATAAATAGATCATTCTCACTAGGAACAGGCGCAAGTGTGTTCCAGACAGAAATACATGCCATTATGGAATGTACCAGAATAATTGGAAACGCCCTTACAGGTGATCTTTCCAAAATAGTTATATACAGTGATAGTCAAGCAGCACTCAAAGCACTGAACAAAGTGGAAGTCACATCTGCACTGGTTAAAGAGTGTAAGGAAGCACTCAACCAGCTAGCGGAAAGAGCAGAAGTAACAGTCGCATGGGTCCCTGGTCATCAAGGACACGAAGGGAATGAGATAGCGGATGAGTTAGCCAGAAAAGGAGCAGATGAAACCTTTGTGGGACCAGAGCCCAGGCTACCGATCCCACATAACATAACAAAAGGAATCATCCATAGAATAACCACAGGAGAGTCAAATAAAAGATGGAATGCAACAGAAGGTTGTCGACAATCGAAAATCTTCTTAAAGTCATATGATGAAAAGAAATCCCACAAACTACTCAGAATGAGCAGGGGAAACATAAGACTAGTAGTAGGGATCGCAACAGGACACTGTGGACTCAATAGACACCTGACGATTATGAAAGTAAAGGAAGATCCCATATGCCCAGCATGTGGAGAAGCAGAAGAAACAAGTTTCCACCTTGTGGCGGAATGCACAATGTATGGGCCACTCAGATGGGAAATCCTAGGAACAGATGAGATTAATGAAGAGAAGCTCGCAGAAATCTCTACCGAACAACTGGTGAGCTTCTGCAAGGCGACAGGAAGATTCGTGATGCCGACCACCAGTAACCCATGAAGGGGATCCACCAAAATGGGGAACTGGGCGAAATAATCCACAACGAAAGGACTGATCGCCCGTCTGGTGTCTGCCGGCGTCCCCGAAGATAAATAGAATAGAGGTGGGACCATTGCCGTCCTGAGCCAGCATTCCGATAGTATTAAAATATCACATGAAATTTTTATTCTAGCCAGGAGCACAAGAAAGCTATCAAAATTACAATTTACACTACGTATATTTAGGTGTATTATATTAAGAGACTTGTTATCGTCATTGATGAATCGACTGCACGAATCAGGTACACAAATATGTGAATCACTCGTACCAAAGGAGTCAAAATCATTTAAAGTGTCTGAATCGAAAATTGATGTTTGATGTTATGTGTAAAATGTTTTCAACCTTAAATATGTGTATTTTAGTTTTGTGGGTATTTATTAATTCTGTTTTTGATGTTACAGTTAATTTAAGTAGAAATAATAAAGTCCTAATGTACATAAACGTAGGTGTGTTATAAGTTGTGTATGTGTAAAAACAAGTTTTTAAGTGATAATTATTTTTGAGTGGTCTAAAAAGGTACAATGTGTAATATAGAAATTGGTTTATAAAAGATGCATTATATATAGTTAATAATCTTAATGGTTTTAATGTAAGGTAAGATACAGTGATAAAATAGTGAAAAATTGATTTGTAAGAAGTTAGTACTCGATTTTTAAGTAAATAAAAAAGTGAGGTTTGAATATATCCTAAAAGCATGCAATACGAATAAAAATAAGTTGCCTTGCGTTTATTTGGCAGGGGTAAGAAGTTTCTTAAGACACGAGGTTGAGCTGATAACAACGGAGTCCATTCCTTCACGTTCACGAAGAAAAATTTTACCATTTTGCGACCAACAAAACGAATATTTGTTCGTTTTAGCAAATGAGCGAGCCTCGAAGAATAGTTGTCGCTGAGTGCGGGGCAGGTGGTCGGCGATATAGACTGGCTTTACTTCACCGGGAACACCAATGTGTCCCGTGTTTAGTTTTTCATTTGATGGCAGACCCTTATTGAACGTACGGCAGGCATCAAGTATTTGATTCTTCGAGGGGACTGTCAGAAACTCTGCAATTATCGGTCTGTTTGAGCCTTTTTTCCCAGGCAGACGATATACATCACGTAGTTGTGGTGGGTTATTCGACGGTTTGATGGTCTCGCAAGTTTTCAATACAATCGACGTTAAGTCTCTGGGTGTTTCCTTTTCAATTGCAGGGACATTCCTTATTTCGATACAAGATGATCGGGAGCTCAGCTGTAGGTCTTCTACTTTCTTTTCTAGATCCAGAATATAGTTACGCTGTTCACCGTTTTCTCTTTCTAGTTTCTGCAGTGATTTTTTAATGCAGTCGTAATCCTGGCTCAGAAACTCAACAGTTTTTAAGGTGTCCGCATTAGTTTTTTGAATCTCGGCATTTTGAAGTTTAATAGCCGTCAACTCTGATGTTAATTTCCCAAGCAGGGCCTCTTGGTCACTTTTCCAGGAAGTAAATAACTTCATTATTTTTTCCTCGAAATTCTTCCATTCGCACTCCGGAGAGAAGTTTGGTCGATGTCGCTTGGACCGTGAAGTGATGTTTGAAACTTCGGGTTCATTAGGGTTGCTAAAAATTTCCGGAGTTGAGAAAATAGGAGGATTTTCCGTCTCTCGGGCAGGAGTGGCAGGGGGTGAGCGCGCAGTCCTCGGCATGGTATCGGCACTTGTTTACCAACGACGATAGGTGTACACGTAACGGCTCCAAAAACTCAAATTAGCAGACCAGTTTTTTTTGTTTTGCAATCGTCCTCCCAGAGGCAACGCAGTGAAGGTACAAAACGTTGCGCGATCAGTGTCGTTTAGTCTTTGGTGCCGGCCGTCGCTTGCGTCACCGCGCGTCGGCGCAAGCGGTTATGTGACTTCTGCGCGCTACCGAACTGTGAGAATTCTGTGCACTGCGCGTAAAGTGTCTTGTCACTTACCCACCAGCCGATCAATTGTCAATTATAACTTTTTACTATTTACACTTTTTAAGTCAAGTTTATGCACTACAATACGTGTATTTCTTTAATAAATTCAGTTCACTGATGTTCTATTATCACTATTTATCACGGAAATGTAGTTTATTTTAACTTGTATTCGAATTAGGCAGTATTATCGATATTTGAACTCAGAGTAAATAAACACCTATGTTGACCGTACGAGTGCCGGGGCAAAGAAAAACATACAGACGAATTGAGAAACTCTTCCTTTTTGGAAGTCTGTTAAAAATCATGACTATCTCTACTTTGTCTACTATACTCGACAATATTTTCATCGTAGGGCTATTTATGTTGTGATTTATGCATTACATTTTTTTCACATACTCTGAATGCAGGTGACCCCTGGGGAGATTCAGTAGTCCCTGAAATATGTTGTCATGATGTACGATGTTATAGATAACAAACCAGAGTTGTGTGTGCCTTTACATGATGATTTAACTAACTTAAACAAACGCAAAGCACAATCTAACTGTTGACGATATCGGATTGAGAAATAATTGAGCTGAAAAGATCCGTGCAGAACAATACTACAGTACCAGAATATTGCGATGCGGGTTGATCGAAAGAGATACCGCAGCCCCGGACACAAAAGCTAAGAAGAAACATGATCTACCCAACTGAACCGTTTGCCCCAGGTAATCGTCCACAACTTCGAGCGTAGAGTCTCCGATCTTGATAGGAGTGGGTGTTACATAGGCGTTCAACATAACCTTGGTTTTGTCCATGTTCATTTTAAGACCCACTCTTTCGGAAGCTCTACTGAGGTCATCGAGCATTGTACTGAGGTCTTCCATGGTCTCAGCCATGACCACTATATCGTCGGCAAATAGTGGTCATGGCTGAGACCATGGAAGACCATCAGGTCTATAGTCCCTTTAAACTGTGAAAAAAACAAACTTCTAAGCCAACGTAATCAAATAATCAAAAAATTGTTTGCCTAAACAATTTTTTGATTACGTTGTTGTTAACGAAACCCACGTGTAAAAGTTAGGATATTCCTATTCTTCTTCTTCTTCTTAGCGTGTCGATGACAATTCAAATTGAGTCAGCCCAAAATTTAGCGACGAGTTTGGCATTTTCAGTTCCAATCATTAGCTCCTGTGATGTGCAAGAAGCTGGACAGGCAGGACACGATGTCAAGTGTATCATCGTCTGTGGGGTAACACCACATTTGCAGTCCAGGGCAGATATTCCTATTAATAGACATGATTCACATTTGAAAAATACTTTTTTCAGTCATAAGTATTAATCGTCACCAACATAAAAGCGTGTTGGTAGATTATCGACGGTCGGCTTAATTCTCGGTAGAGTGGAAAATCCAATATTCAACTATGACATTTAAGTCTTACCTATAGTGAGTGAAAACGAATAAAATTCGCGACAAAATACTTAAAATTATTTATAAATGTAGTAATGTGTATTTCGTAATAAGACGGGTTTTACGACAGGCCCACGCCACGGTCCGACGCGAGTCGCCAGCGGCGGGTGCAATTATTAGATCGCGTTGAACTTGAAAACTGTCACTGAAAGTTTTCCACGTAGCTACTACTTGCATTAAAATAACCTCGGGCTGAGGGGCACATAACGGGACTTTGAAAACAACGTTAAGTAGAAAATAAAACCGGCCAAGAGCGTGTCGGGCCACGCTCAGTGTAGGGTTCCGTAGTTTCCCATCCAAGTTCAAAATGATTTTCCTAGAAAGTTCAAAAGTTAGAGGGGGGGGGTGCATTGTTTTTTACTTTTGGAGCGATTATTTTCGAAATTATTGACATTATCATAAAATGATTTTAGTAAACCCCTATTCATTTTTAAATACCTTTCCAACAATATATCACACGTTGAGGTTGAAATTAAAAAAAAAACACTTCCCACTTTACATATAGGGGGGCTACCATAATAAAACATTTTTTCCCAATTTTTATTTTACCACTTTGTCGGCGTGATTGATACACATATTGGTACCAAATTTCAGCTTTCTAGTGCTAACGGTCACAGAGATTAAGCGAGGACGGACAGACAGACATGGCGAAACTATAAGGGTTCCTAGTTGACTACGGAACCCTAAAAAGGAGAAGCTAATTACCTCAGTACCGTAAATGGATAGAGTTAAAAATGAGTACCTAATAGCAAGCCTGAAAGTTGTGCCGTTGACCTAAGACTGGTGCGGTAATCGGGGCTACGTACCCGTTGGACCTCCAAGTTAGGACCTCACTGACTAATATGACCGTTTGGACCTCCTTGTGCCGTTTCGACCTTAAAACTTAGGTTTTGCCTATACTTTAATGCCTATTGGACCCCCTATCAAACAACGTGTTCTGTTAGACCCATTTTTTTACATCTTCGTATGAAAAGCTAAAGTACAATCGTGCACAAAAGTGAGACACTTTATCAAAAATAAAACACGATGGAATAAATCAATATGTTTATTCAAAGATATAAAAGCAACAACGTTTTATAATACAAATAAAATCACCTATTCCAATTAGATCACGTATTTATCCGATTACAGGAGTAATGAAATGTGTTATGAAGTACTAGGGTATCATAAGTTAGTAGGAGATTAATCATTTCTTTAGGGCTGTCACCAAATATAGGAGTTAACAGGAGTAATGAAATGTGTTATGAAGTACTAGGGTATCATAAGTTAGTAGGAGATTAATCATTTCTTTAGGTCTGTCACCAAATATAGGAGTTAACAGGAGTAATGAAATGTGTTATGAAGTACTAGGGAATAATAATAATAGTAATACCGTGTATTTGCTTAGGTACCTATTTTGTCAAATTTTTAGATTTCCGTTTAACAATTTTCTACATAACTGTACCCCTTTCCCAACTAAATAACATTGAACGAACAACAAATGAACACATATTTTTTTAAGGTCCAAAGGGTACTAAAAAAGAGGTCCAACGTTTACATTTTTACTGGTTTTAATTTTGAAGGTCCAACGGGTACTACTAATGAGGTCCAATGGGCACATTGATTATTATATTTTGAAGCGGGTCCAAAGGGACCTAAAAATTAGGTCTAACGGGTAAATTTGTAATAGGGTCTAATCTTGGAGGTCCAACGGGTACGTAGTCAAATTTTTAGATTTCCGTTTAACAATTTTCTACATAACTGTACCCCTTTCCCAACTAAATAACATTGAACGAACAACAAATGAACACATATTTTTTTAAGGTCCAAAGGGTACTAAAAAAGAGGTCCAACGTTTACATTTTTACTGGTTTTAATTTTGAAGGTCCAACGGGTACTACTAATGAGGTCCAATGGGCACATTGATTATTATATTTTGAAGCGGGTCCAAAGGGACCTAAAAATTAGGTCTAACGGGTAAATTTGTAATAGGGTCTAATCTTGGAGGTCCAACGGGTACGTAGTCGTAATCGGTTGTCACGGTATGGGCACATGGGCACGGCTGAGGAATATACATATAAATGTGTTTGACTATAGTATTGAGTACGGAAACAATACGGATACGGTGGATGGACAGTGTGAAAGATGATAGTGCTAAAAAATAAACTGTCTACTGAGATGACGGATAATAGAGAGGTATGGAAAAAGTCGAAATGCTGCCTCGATGACAATGAAAACACAACACAAAAATCCTATTACAGGTACAACGCCATCTGTATTGAAAAACCATGACTGAATTGTAAAAGTTGTTATTTTAAGTTTCTTATTCTTTATTGCACACATAAAATAACAAATATACTTACACACAAATTACAATAAGGTTTCCGACTAAAAAGGAAAATCGTAACCTTTGCAATGTCAACATTCTTGTTTCATTATGGCTATTACTTATACTTAGTCAAATTTTTCTCAATTTAATATTCTTGTAAAAAGATATTTTATATCCCAAGTGATATCTAGACTTCTGCCAAAAGCGTTACTCGTCTCATTTGTTATGACGTTTATTCTAAGAGAACATCATAATATGTGCATTACTTCCCGGTAGATTATATTATTAACCTTCATAAACACTTCATTTTGCACAAAGATCTTCTTTACTAGATAATATCATCAAGTTTGTAATTATGGAATAGGGTAATCTCCGGAACGTATAATCCGATTTCGAAAATTCTTTGACAGACGAAACTTACAATATGTCTGAGGCGGCGTCCTATTTGGCAGCGATCGCACGATCGAACGATGCGTTCATCGTCGTGCGACGATCGTACGACCAAACGATGCGTTCATCGAATTCACCGCAGCGGCGCCATTTTAAGGCTGTACAGAGACGCACAGGTTTTGCTATCGTGCAATATTGCTTAGAAAATTGCAAGTGACATTAAAGAAAGAAAACGTAGACCACATAATATACTTTATAGATCCAGAAGTCTGTGAGGCGAATTTTCCAATATTTACTTTGATGTACGGAATAATGAAGATAACTTTTACAATTATTTGTTCATGACAAACAAAGTTTTTTGCAAAAAAAAATTCGACTGCGACTTCAAAAACACAAAAAGTGAAAAAAACACAATCACAAGAAAGTGACAAATAAACCTCAGTAGTAAAATCAGCTTCTGAAGTCGGTGACCTTTTTTTGGTTGATTTTATTTTTTCGCCACCGATTTCTCAAGGTTTCCATCATCAGAAATCTCAAGATCCTGACTTGATGACAATGAGACCATTTGGGAAGTATACCTACCCTTTCCAACCAAAAAATATTTTTCAAATCGATTAGCAAGGGTCAGAGTTAAGTCAAGAGTCAGAAAAATATATAAACATCCGAATTGAGAACCTCCTTCTTTTTTAAGAAGTCGTTTATGTATTATATTTTTATGTATAATCACCGATTACGCGAATACGCCTGAAGTTCCTGAACCGATATAGAAAATTCGTGAAGAGATTTGTAGTCTTGATTGGACGATCGCACGATCGCGCGATCGTTTTTAAGCATCGAACGCACGATCGCGAGATTGTTTTAAGCTCTATTAGGACACACTGAAGAAACTAGTGTGTTTAATCTCGTCGTGCGACGAGAACGCATCGTTCGATCGTACGATCGCGCGTCGATCGTTACCAAATAGGACGCCGCTGAGGGCTAAAAACGTTGCAGTGATATAATGAGCGGCCATAGCTCGGGCGAAGCCACGGGCAAAATGTTTTGAGAATTGACTCTGAAAATCTACCGAAAAGCTATGTCAATACTTTTGAAAGTCTTTTACAAAGCGAATAGCGATTGCTATTTGTCCCTTAGGAGACATATATAGGCCTCCCCCAAGTGTCGCCACATTGACCGGTTCCGTGTTCCGTCTCTTTCCGTTTACTAAACACGTCTCATACATTCCTAACTCGAAATAAAAAATTACAGTACCTTTTAGAGACACCATATTTATAGCAAGTATAAAAGGACTCCTTCGAAGCCGTGATAAGTTATGAAATCCAAATAAGTACCCATCATCCGGTATTTAAGTAACTCTTATTTTGTAACATCACGCCTGTTTTCCTCTAAAGGTTAAGCAGAGCAGCTACCGCCAGTTATGTTCAAGTGCCCTATAATAAAACTACGCAAGTAGATAAGTTACTCATCTTCTAATTAAAGTAAAGCTACCCGTTACCTCGTACTATTCCAAACATGTCGATTCAGGAACACATTTACTAAAGCAACATGTGACTTGAAAGTAGAAATAAACATAATAACGTGGGCAGCTCAATGAAAAATGTTGAACGAACTATTTCAGTACACACGCACGCAGCCATACGGCACGGGACGCTACGACATCTATCAATACTGCTCTACTACGATAATATTATATTTTTCTTCATCATCGCGATTTATTTTTAGACGTGTTGAAATTAGCCTTGACTGGAGTATGTGGCTTCTCTCGTTTTCAACTAATGAACTCTAAGATTAGGAACTGTAATTACGTTATATGAAGTAAATGTCTGAAAATGTATGTGTACATTATGATTTATGCCATAATCTTATATATATCAGCAACATTTTACAATTAAATCAAATGAACCAACTTTCTTCATCAATAATTTGACAGTATTACAGCTGGAAGTAAGTGATACAATTAAATAAATTATTTAAAAAGTTACTTATGCTGAAATAATATTTCACGCCACTTCATTCGATTCTCAGCAACTCATCCAGCTGTTACCAGCCATACTACGAAGATCGTCGCTCCACCGAGCCTGAGCGCGTCCTACCACTCCTACCTTACGCTTGCCGATTAGCCTCCATTCGCCTCCACTCAAGAACACGTCTATAACCTAGCGGTTATCGGTTCTACGGCTAATATGGCCGGCCCATTTCTACTTTAACTCACTATTCTCTGAGCTATGTCGGTTCTTAGGTTGTATTCTTATGAAGCTATGTCCAAAAGCTCTTTTGGTCATAGCTTCATAAGAATACAACCTAAGTTTTGGTAAGGTATTACGTGCAGGTACGAGTGTACCTGCACGTAATACCTTGTGACGTGCACTGTGCTGACGTAGATTGGTATTCGGAGGGCATTATAACCGGACCAGTCCCTACGGGAGAGCTCATATTTGTGATAAATCCGAACCAGGTCAGTGCTGACGTTAAATTGCAATATTTGGTTATCAATTTGTTTTACAGTATGGCGTACTGTAAAACAAATTGATAACCAAATAACGTTCGTTTTACGTTGTTGCACTGCTAGAAGAGTAGTAGCTGAAATCCATTTTTTATATTTTCGGAAAAGTGTACCTTTTTTTTTTTTTTTTTTTGGTGGGTGGAAAATCATCGAATGACCCCCCCCCCGCTCTTGGGCAGAGCGAAGGGGAGTGTCAGACTTCTACTGACTAAAAACCGAACCCATGTTCCTTCTTTGCCCTTGCGCCGAGGCCACGTAATCTAGTACATAATACCGCGGCCCCGACGGGCGTCGGCCCTTGCGGGCCCCTCCTTGCTGACATCTCTTTGAGGCGCGCGTGGAACACGAACGCGCCGCCGACACGGTCTGTTGCCGTCATGACGACGGCCGGACGGCGAGCTAGCCCATTACTCACCGTCCACAGGCCCGCGTCTACGGTGGCCGGAAGCCATCACGTGGCCCCCGACGCCCGGAGCGCCTTCCGCGGCGGCTGGGACGTTGAGAGGATCGCTCCCTCTCTCGTTCCGCCTCCTCCTTCGCTAGCATCACTGCTTCGCAGAAGGAGGCGACGGCGTCCCATTCCTCCTCGCCCCGGACCATGGCTTGCACCAGGGCCGGACGCGAGAGGTCGCCGCCGCCGATCGCCGCTACGAGAACACGGCGGGGCTCCGCCCAAGCAGGGCACACCTCCACAGTGTGCTCCACCGTGTCCTCCGGTCGATCCTCGCAGTGGAAGCATCCGGGCGTTTCCTCCCGCCTAATTCGGTGCAGGTACCTCCCGAAACATCCGTGTCCGGTGAGGACCTGCGTCAGACGGAAGGTGAGGGCGCCGTGGCTCCTCTCTAGCCACTCCTCAAAGAGGGGACTTAACGCCACTATCGTGGCGTGCCCTGCACGGGGTTGCGACAGTCGCTGTCTCCATACCGCCATGAGATCGCACCGGAGGTCTGTCCGCCGCGCAGCAATGTGCCGCGGCAGCAGAGTGACCCCCCGGTGTAGCGCCTCCGCGCGCCACTCGTGTAGGCGCGCGAGGACTATCGCCTCCAGATCCCACGGCGGCAGTCCGGCAAGGAGATTCGCCGCCTCGCGGGAGATCGTGCGGTACCCGCGGACTAGCCTTACGGCCATGACCTTTTGGGGCGCGTTCAGGTAGTGGACGGCCCGCTTCCTCACGGCACGTGCCCACACCGGGGCCCCGTAAAGGGCCATGGACCGCACGATTCCCGCATACAGCCTACGGCAGGAGGCGTTTGGCCCCCCCAGATTGGGCAAGAGCCACCTAAAGGCAGCCGCAGCCCGCTCCAGTCTGGGAGCCAAACGTCGGAAGTGCTCCACGAAGTTCCACCGGCTGTCAAGGACAAGTCCGAGGTACTTTATAGTACACTCGACGCCGATGGGAACCCCTCCCACCGTTAGCTGGGATCCCGACGGTGACACATTCCCACGCCCATGAAAGCACATGACCTCGGACTTGTGAAGTGCCACCTCGAGACCCAGCTGCCGGATCCTCTCAACGACTATCGCAACCCCGCGTGTCATATTCGCGGCCGCCGCCTCGTGCGATTCCCCCCGTGCCAGCACCAGCGTATCGTCCGCGTAGCAGACGACGCTGACGCCGTCAGGGAGGTCGGCACGCAGCACCCAGTCGTAACCGATGTTCCACAGGGGCGGCCCCAGAACCGAACCCTGTGGAACACCGCACGACATCTCTCGCCGGTTCCATTCTCCGTTTTGACCAGGGTAGATTACCGTCCTGTCGGACAGGTAGTCCCCGACTACACGACGAAGGTAAGTGTACCTGACTTTACGTTTTTAATGGCCAAGAAAGCTCTCAAAAGTTCAAAGAGTATCGAAAATGTTTCTCTCTGAAAATAAATTTCGAATATTTTTGAAATATAGTACCTAATTGGGGAGGCCTGCTAGCCTTGCCCAGCTGTGGGAGGACCAGCTAGCACACATTCTGAATTACATAGCTTGTTAGTTATTAGGTAATAATTGTCCTGGGTTTGGTAATCGATTTTTTTGCTTGCAAGGACGACCCATGTTGCATATTTTGCAGTAGGTACTTACGGAAATCTGCAGGGCTATTGTCTATCTTTTCAAAAGTCAGTGGATAACAAGCACCAGTTGTCCACAGAACTTTGGTGTTAACTGCTAATGTCATAAAATTGGTATTGCGTATCTCATTGTGTGGGTATCACGTGACAGTGATTATAGGGTGACTAACATCCCAGTAATTGACACCTCTATTTTTTATCGACTATTATACGGCCAAGTTAAGCAGGTACTGCTTGAACGTTACAATACTTGATTGAGGATATACTTTAGATTTAGCCGCTTTATGGCACCTGACATGTCAAATGTTATTGTCAAAGAGATTTATAAGTAATATTTGAATGTCATTTTTGTTGTCAGCCAGTAAGAAATTGCTGTTGTACGTAGTACTAATTACTTTCATGTTTTGCATGGAAGAAGTAAAGACAAAAGGAAAATAAAATAAAATATTTTGCTCGAGATTACTAATTAAGTTTTAAAAATTAATGTCTATTGCTTATGTAAGACGATTTTGATGAAATAAACCCTAATTATTACTCAGAACATTGCAGGGCACGACACAAAAGGCCACAATGTTCACATATTCACAAAACAATACGTGAAATGAATCTATACAAAGGTAGGAAAATATTATATTCCCCGAAGGGTTAGACAGAGGTGTACTGCCGTGTACCCATTATTACACTTCACCAACTACCTAAAGAATATTACAGATTGTCTCAAAAAACCATCATTGTAAAAACAAAATCCAAATTCAAGAAAAGACAGGTTTCTATATTGTACATAGTATTCACACAATATGAGCTATGCAATTATATCAAGGAATATATAATATTAAGGAGATTGAGTTTAGATAATGCAAATATAGTTATAAAATCTTTAGTAGCTCCAACAATACGGGACTTATAGAAACTAGTACCAGTATCAACCGTCATAAATCATCATAAAACACTACCCTTGAGAAGCGTCTTTCACGAAAGTCACTTTAAACTCTGTGTATAAACAATGTAATGTCAAATAAGCTTAGACAATCGCAATTTTAAAAATATCGATACAGAAACTTCTGTCAAAATGAGTTAAAGTGACTATCAACGACAATGGTCTCCGATGACGTCATACGCGTTGTACTACTGGTCATAGCCGATACCAAATTAACCTTTTGACAGTTAATGAAAGCACACAGAGCGAAAGTGATAATCAAAACAACTGTCAACAGAGATAGCCAATAGCCCTGCTGGGCGAGTGCGTTAAAAGTTTCATGGTCAATTAAATGACACGACCACATTTCCTTTTACAGTGTTGTCATCATTGACCCCCCTTCATATGGATGATCTTGATAAAAAATATTCTAAAAGAAATCTAGTCAATCGTTTAACGGAAAACATCATGCCGAATATATTTCGACAGGCGACTCAACAAGCGAGGCGTTTATATGATTTTGTTTTTGTTTATGAAAGTTAAGTTAAAACGCATCCAATTTTATACCGAATTGAAAGAATAGTGGCAAACGCTCGAACAAATTTTTGTTGACATTTTTTTTTTGCGTCAGCCTATTGAAAAAATATATTTGTATAGAGTTTGAATTCCTGAACAGTTTTGTCTTCAGTTATATTTTTATAGGTACGCCAGAATTAAAGATATTCCTGTTTAAAGTTTTAGAGGTTATGTTGTATTAACAATGGACTAATCGAAAAAGAACTATAGAAATACAAAATAAACTACGGACGTTTTCAGAATATTAAAGCCCGGTGTCGGTCGCTAGCTGAGCGGACCCATTAATGACTTCTTTTACCTACCTCGCAATAGAAAACTGCTTACGTGTGTGTTTCCACAAACTCCAACGAAACACCAACAAAGAGTCGAGCGGAAAGGAGTAAAAATGAGCTTGCTCTGCTACGCCAGAATTAAAGATATTCCTGTTTAAAGTTTTAGAGGTTATGTCGTACAAACAACGGACTAATCACCTTATTATAGCTTTACTTACCCTTTAAATATAGATAGAAATGCATTTACACATTATAAACTACGGACTACCGTATTCAGAATACTAAGTCCAACCGATGCAAGATACCGCGGCCTCGACATACAGGGCTAAGAAGGAACATGGGTGGTTTTTAGTCAATAGAAGTCTGACACTCCTTTTCGCTGTCCAAGAGCGGGAGGGGTTATTTGTTGATTTCCCAACAACCCCAAAAAAAAGGTTGACCTACCCATACCATTTTAGTAGATACAGAAAAACACGTTTAACACAATTTATTTATTTAGAATAGGTACACCAATAGTATGCACATTTCACAATCATTCATGACAATATGCAGGCTAGGGATGTTAAGGTATCAATTGCATAACTCTCCTAAGTACAATAGAGCTATATCATCGTAAAGTTATAGAAATAAAATGTGTACTTAATAGAAAACTAAACATCTTTGCTATTCGTCTATAATTGGCAAACTCCACAACTTGTGTTGGCTCAGGTTGGGTTTATGCATCAGCATCAGGCTGGATTACATTTTCTTGTGGTTGCACATCGTCAGTTGTGTCTAGCTGAGGACTACTGTCTGTCATCTTGACTATTCATACGTAGGACTTCTCTTCTTGTGCGTAACCAGCACGCATGGCAAACACGTTGTATAATGCTTAGGCCTTACACGGCTACCCATCGTGATATTCAATTCAGTTCAATTCGATGTACACACAATAAAGTCCAAAGTAAAGAGGCAGAATCGGAATCCAGAGTCATCCTAGGGCAAGTCACACAGGGAACAGTAAATATCAGAGTTCATAAGCAGAACTAGTCGATGAATTAGAAAATCACGGAGACTCGATGGAAAATAATATAATGAGATGCTCGTGCAGACTATGACAAGCTGTCAGTTCAGTACAGTTAACAATTGAAATGTCTTATAACTTACAAAGGTTTATTACATGCCAATATTAAAAGCATAGCTAAGTCAAAAGTTGTAAAGTCAAGTCAGATAGAAAAAATAAATTAAGCTATGATTATTTATTATCACCTGTAATCTAGTCAATTGAGCTCATAATTATGAAGATTTTTTTTCCCAGCGATTGATAGGCCTTAAGCTTGATTTGATAAAACTTAGTAAATTATTTCGTCGGTATCTATCACGGTGACTTAAGTAGACGCTTATTAATTCCATCAGCTATAATATAGCCACTGTTCTTTAGAATCTAGATTTTATTAATTAACATGTTATGTTCAAAAGTTCAAATGCAGAAATATTCCGTTCCACTCACCGTACAAGTCAGTAAATGCTTGTATCTGTCATGTTCAAACGATTGACCGTAACATAAACATGTTTTGAAATCGTATTGAGCTAAAGACAGGTCAAATGTTTGACTTGGATGTTATCGGACCTCATTTCCTCGACATAAACTTATATACTGTCCGACCGAACTTTCAGGCAACTACGTGTAAACTGTCACACACAGAAACATGGTCCACGACCAACGACGCTTCTGTAAGTGGAAGTTCTAGAAAGTCGTTAAAATGTCGTAGAATTCATCTCAAGTTTTGGCTTTAGAAATCTATACATCACGACTTCATGTATGAGTGCATTGAGCAAACATCTCGGCTCATTAAATATGCAAGAAAATCATTTTACGAGAAATCGCTCGGTTTCAAGCACGAATGCACTTCAATATTTATTTCTCGAGGGCTTTTAGATTGGAACTTATCTAGCGTGCGGGAGACGGCTCTATTACACGAATTACACTATTATTCATGAATACGGCACTGATATTCACTGAGCATATTGAATAGTTAATATTGGATTTATCACGTTTCACCATTTTTATTGAAAGGTGTATGCTAAGTTGGTTTTGGTCTTGTCTTGAGGATGAATGAAAGGCGACCAACAGAAGGCATACAAGACGTTAATGGAAACGTCGAGACGCGTAAATACAATGGCGGTTAGAACACGTAATTGTTGCTGTTCTGTAACTCAGCCACGGCCGATGAATAATAGGTACCAGTAGTTTATTTACAATTTAATTACAAACTCGACTACACCACAGATATTTAAAAACTCTCTGCAATGTGAACAGCTCCGAAACACACTGTTTTATCAAAAGCGACTGCAATACAACTTTTAAGCACATAGAGTCAAGGTTAATATTATATTTCATAATATAGGTACATTATATAATTATGCCAGCGTGCGTGTATGACCAGATGTATGAATGTGGACGAGGCAAAAGGAGTAAAAAGATTACTGTACTAATTTAGTGTAGGATTCGGACGAACTAATAATGTTTCAAGTGATGCGCAACATAATGGAACACAGACTGGGTGTCTGTGTTGAGTCCGCTCTTTTCATTGCCTTATTCAAATAATTGCGGCTGCATTACAAACCTCTCCGTTGCAGCTGGGGCTCTTTCGTCAACTGGTTCACTCATTTGGGGCATGCAGTGGAAGGGTTTCAAACGGCTCGATAAAGCCGTCAAGGGAATTAAACTCCTGTCTGAGCTCACGTCTTGCTGGTGTGGCTTTACTAATAGCTGGACTAACTGGCGCTCTGTAGTTGCTGCCTAACCCTTAAAGAAAATACGTGATTTTATGTATGCGAAAGTAACTCACCTTTTGTCATAAAAAGTAACAAGTTTAAACCAGAATTTATTATTCCATCTATTTTAATCAAATCACTCATGATCATGTAAAATAAGCAAATCCTCTGTAATAAACATTATTGTTATCAATTAGCACGAAATTATCGCAAGATTGTTCGCCAATTAACGATAATTCGATTAGAGAGGTATTTTTAATTTGATATCATTAAACGTGGGCCCACTTGGGTTGGTCATTAGCTAAAAATATATAGGGCTTCTTGATAAAACACGCATTGAAGACGCATGGGTCATATTTTATGCGCACGATTATACAACAACAGGTATTTTCGTATTTAATCAAAAATCTCTATCACTGTCAAATCTTTGTAAAAAGTACCCTTAACGAAGCCGATAGGCATTTACTATTCCCGTCTTACCGGTATTTACTATTCCCGTCTTACCGGTATTTCTTTTTGTTCTAGAGTTTGACGCGGACTGGGATCCGGCCACTAAGGGAGATGCTGGGTGTAAATGTAAGTTTTAACTTTTTATAAGTTTCTTTTAAATACATGTTGTACCTTGACTTGAAATACCTTCACCCACGACACCCGTACAATAGGAATGTTTACTAACAAAAAAGAAATCTGTTTAGGCCGTCAGTTAGATTGTCGAAAAATATTGGATACTTACGTGTTTTGTGTTTTATAAAATTAAGGAAAAATGACGAAGATAAAACGCGTCAAAGATCATGAGTGGGGGGCCTATGACGTTACTCGCCGGTAAAAATGTACCTACTGAACTGTGACGTCGTAGACAAGTAAATTTTCGAAGCACTGTATCGTCTTCATTTTTTGTTTACGTAAAAATGAAAAAATATGTGTCCAATATTTTTCGATAATCTAACTGACGGACTAAACATATATTGTATTTTTGTCAGGAAACATCCCTATTTAACGCATCAGCATAATGTTATGAGTGCGTAACATTGAGTCCTGTTGTAAAGGTGATTTTTCAACCTAAAAATAAAGCGTTTCCCAGCAATTAATTTTTACGTAGAGTTACTTAGTTCGATGCACAGAATACTTGGGTGACGGCGTTGTGAAGGGTTCACTTACACTAAGTTACTAACACAAAATGCAGTATGTAAGCGTAGTTTGTTTTAGTAGGCATTGCTGAAGCCTGCAATCAATCATTCAGTCAAAACTACAGTAAGTACACTCACAGTTATTATGCCTTAAGAAGTTGTGACTGGGACTGTAGCATAGTTTATTTTGTATTTGTTCGACTATTCAAAAGTGCCTGTAACCGGCCTACTTGAAATAAATAAATGTTTTGATTTTGATTGATTTTGCATACATTGATAACTGGTAGTTTCAGCTGATATCAGTGCGATCCGATCGGATGTTTGTACATTGTCATACATTGAATACAGCCGCGCAAACCCGGCGGCATATAAATGTCCCTGCACTTCATTATTTTGTAGCGTGAAAAGCTTTATATAGGTGACGCTTCATCATTTTGTAACGTGAAAAGCTTTGAGCTTTGACAGCCATGCTAGTTAAACATTTCGCGGTATTTATAAACATTTGGCTTTACCTGGAACTCGTTTTATCCGTTTTCATTGTTGACTGTTGTTTATTTTGGAAACCAGAATGTTTACGTTACAACGTACATCAGCACGACAAAGTAAATATTCACATTTAACAACTGCAACCCCTGCAAAAGTTAAATATTGAAACTGCTTTTTCAAAAGTTGTGGAAATGCACAATACATTTTTAACCCCTCTTGTATCGGCACAAACTAACAGAGAACAATCTAAAAGTCATAATCGTAAAAAATTTATAAATATGATATTATGACATCTTTAAAACGTAAGCCAGCAAGCAATGTAGTACCAGGATTGAATGCCCACGGAATTATTTGAAAGCTGAAAGAAATAGGCAGCTACAGTTAGTTATGCCTACAATAATAATACACACCAACCACACAAATGGCCAAACATGATTGATTCAAAACAAATACTCAGACTTAAAAAAATACAATTATCGCGTCTGATATTTGTTTTCAATTCAATAGTGAGAAACATTAGATCGGCGGAGACAGGCCGCTACGATGATAAACAATTTTTTTGACGTTTTTCTGTCAATCGTGATTTTGACTTCCGCTCTTGTATTTATTTTAGAATATATTCCCGTTTCCATGAACACTAGGCGACACCTATACGGATGCCTAACTATTATTGCACTGTTTGCAGTTTACACAGTCGCCGATTTGATAATACCTAGGCATCATTTAGTTGACATGTAGGTAAAATCTGACACCGACACAGATAGATTAATTGGTGACAGACCCACACAGTAGACAACGATCGTGGTGGTAGAAATTGTAAAAGATTATTTATTACTAGTGACCCGCCCCGGCTTCGCACGGGTACAAAAAAGGTATTAAAACCTTCCTCTTGACTCACTCTATCTATTAAAAAAAACCGCATCAAAATCCGTTGCGTAGTTTTAAAGATTTAAGCATACAGACAAACAAACAAATAAACAGACGCGACTTTGTTTTATACTATGTAAGGACTAAGTACGTACGCCACGCTAGAATCGCCAGAAAAATAAGCCCCGATATACGCGGAGAGCTTTTCAGTCAAACTGAGCTTGAATTTCTTGGTATTTCACGTTTCACTTTAAGTGCCGGGTCTTACATGATACTATTTTTGATATAATATGTAATGGGCTCTATGAAAGTTTTAAACGCTCCTTTTAAGACTGGCAATCATAATAAATGTAGTAAAATATAACGAAGAAGGCAATTCATTTTAATTGCAAGCATAGTCGTTCCTGTTTATTCCTTCCTTCAAAGGTTTTGGTTCCACAAATGGTCGAAGCAAAATCCTGAACCAAACGTAGAAGATATATTTTTTATTCTTCGTAGCGTGTCGATGACAATATTTAAACTGAGTCAGCCCAAAATTTTGCGACGAGTTTGGCATTTTCTGCTCCGTCCATCAGTTCCTGTGATGTGCAAGTAACAGGACTGGCAGAACATGATATGAAGTGTTCCAGCGTTTGTGAGGCAACACCACATTTACACTCCAGGGCAGAGTCATCCATAAATCTCCACCTGACCAGGTTTTCCTTGGCCAAACTGTGTCCGCAGTTTATTTAAGGACTTCCAGGTCAGCCATGGCAACTCGCGTCCAGTTAGAAGATTTTCAGCAAGTGACACAAATGGGATGACTAGTAAAACACTTTCACGCCACAGGTTGAGTCTTTCTTTAGGGTTTTCGTTTTTATTAAAGACGATGCTTTCTTGGCAGGGTGATAAGACAATTTAACACGAGTGGTCACTTTTCACAGTAAAGCCGCAATTACATCTACCCCGCCCCGCGTGTCGCAATGCGTGGGGTAGCTATCGGTTACATACATTTAGTATTGGAGTGATTACATTAGTCCCGTCCCGCGTGTCGCAGAGCCTGCCGACGCCACGACGACCGAGCGATTTCGATCGGCGTGGGGTCGGTGGTGGGGGTTGTGACGCGTCAGCTCAGTCGGGTCTAGTGTAATCGGCGCGTGGGCACGCGCAGACAGCCGAGTGGCGACGTAGAACGAACGACACAGTACTGACTGAGACGATTTTTCGTGAGGCGGCGTGGCGACACGACACGTAAATGTAATCACCCGCACGTTGCGTCAGGCAGCGCGGCGACACGCGGGGCGGGGTAAATGTAATTGCGGCTTAATGATTCCATATTTAAACGACCACCGTCAAAACTGCCTGTTACCGAAGAATGGTTGGTTGTTTCGTAATCCAGCACCTTCCGATTGGATCACTAATGAAATGTTTACGAGTAGTGTTTGTGAGTGACAAAGCACAGAAAGTAGAGCGTCTGATATCGATTTCAGAGCAGATATAATGTAGTTCGTATCTTCGTCTTAATGCTTTTACCTCAAGCTACAATACTTGGCATCTACCACAGACTCAGTTTTACTTTGACCAGGTAACGTAAAGCAGCATTCATATTTCAACGTCAATTTTTATTAACTCTAAGGCCCAACGCACACTGGCGGTGGCGCGGCGAAGATACTGAGAATAAATCAATTTAAAATAACCCTTAACTCCTATGACATGCGGTTGAAAACGCCATGCAAAACTAGACGGCGCGGTGAGCCGTCAAGCTGCCACGAGAGCAGACAAGAACCGCGCTTCGCCGCGCCGAGTTAAGGTTTATTTTAAACTAGTGACCCGCCCCGGCTTCGCACGGGTACAAAAAAGGTATTAAAACCTTCCTCTTGAATCACTCTATCTATTAAAAAAAACCGCATCAAAATCCGTTGCGTAGTTTTAATGATTTAAGCATACAGACAAACAAACAAATAAACAAACAAACAAACAGACGCGACTTTGTTTTATACTATGTAAGGATTGATTTATTCTCAGTATCTTTTCTCGGTAGATAGTGAAAGAGTTCTTTACTAGTGTTGGTCGGAATCTTGCTCAGAACTTTTCAACTCCTCCCGGTAGTGAAAAATTTACTACAGAAATGACCTCCTCACCTTCGACCTTACAATCATTCGTCATGTTGAGCACCGATGAGGCTGAGGTGGATGAAATAATCAAGTCACTCAAAACAGATTCTGCCACTGATTGGGACAACATTTCGACTAACTTTCTGAAGCGCTACACACAAATACTTGTTCCTCTGCTAACACACATTTTTAATATTTCCCTTAACACTGGCACCTTTCCACGGCACTTTAAGAAGGCCATTATCCACCCAATACATAAAACTGGGGATACACATTGTGTGAATAATTACCGCCCTATTGCAGTTCTGTCGTCCATTTCCAAAATTCTTGAACGTATTGTAAATAAAAGGCTGGTGAAGTATCTGGAAGATAAAAAACTTTTCGCTCCCAATCAATTCGGATTTAGGCGCGGCAAATCAACCAGCAATGCGGTTACGGAACTTGTCGATTGCGTCGTCAAAAATGTTGACTAGAAGAAAAAAGTATTGTCAATATTTTTGGACCTAAGAAAGGCATTCGACACAGTTCCGATACCTAACTTGCTTTTAAAGCTTTAGGAACTGGGGATACGAGGTAAGCCTCAGATTTTATGAAGGATTATCTTCAAAATCGAACTCAGTGCGTAAAAATACAGTAACACTACAGTAGAGATGCGCCCGTCACTTTTGCTGTCCCCCAAGGCAGCTTGCTTGGGCCAACACTGTTCTTAATTTACGTTAACCAGCTCTGTAAGATAAAACTGGGAGACGGAAATATAATAGCGTTCGCCGACGACACCGTCCTTACTTTTTCCGGCGATTCTTGGCACGACACCTTTAACTCGGCACAAAAAGGACTCAATACTGTTCTGCAGTGGCTTAAGACACATGCCCTCACTCTAAACACTGACAAAACCAAAATCCTAACCTTCTCTATGCGAAACTCGGTGGATGGTTTAAATCCTATCTAACAAATAGAGAACAACAAGTTGAAATAGAATTTTATAATGAAAAAACCAAAGAGATTCAAAGCATTCAGTCTGACAACAAAACAATTAATGCCTCAATTCCCCAAGGAACTGTAATTGGATGCCTCCTCTTTCTTATCTACATTAACGACCTTCCGAAAACCGTAGCAGGGCCATGCGTCTTGTTTGCTGATGATATTTCATTTCTTACTTCATGCAGGGATAATGTTGGATTGAACGAGGACCTAACAGACACACTAAATAAATCAATAACTTGGATGAAAGACCATAATCTAGAAATAAACTTCTCCAAGACTAGAATTATACCATTCCACCCCCGTCAAAAAACCCCATTAGACATCAACTTCACTTATAATGGCACATCAATAGAAGTCGTTCATGAGTTTACCCTACTTGGCCTGTCTATAGATACGAACATTAACTGGAAATCGCACATCCAAAAGATAAAATCAAAATTGTCTAAATTTGCATACGCCCTTAGTGAAGTGAAAAAGACCACTAACCTTAAAACCGCACTAGTCACCTATTATGCCTACGCACATGCGTGGCTCAGTTACGGCGTGATTTTGTGGGGAAACAGCACGGATGCACCGAGACTATTCACCCTACAAAAAAGAAAGGCTTGTAAGAATATTAGTAAATAAAGAAGACACTGACAGCTGCAGACCCCATTTTCAAGATCAAAAAATACTGACCCTCCCCTGCCTATACATTTTGGAGATATGTAAATTCGTGCGAAACTACCCACACCTGTACACGACAAGGGAGGACATACAGTCGAAATTTACACTGCGCCATAAAAATAGGTTAAACATACCAAGCTCTAAATTAAAAATGCACTCAACGAGTGCCTTTGTGATGTCAATCAAAATATATAATAAATTACCAGATAAAATTAAAGACATAGAAAAGAATAATATATTCATAAATAAATTAAAACAATTTCTATTAATTAAATGCTATTATAATCTCAATGAATACTTTAATGATAAATTTTAAATTAGATAAATAAATATTTTAATAGATAATTAGATTGCATTATAAATAATACATTTAGGATAATTCTAATATAGTTATTATAGTCAAATAAAAGCCCTCTTCCTCTCTCCTACTATTGCAGTGCCCGACAGGGTCCACAATGATCATAACTTTGTAAAACCTACCATCTAAGTAAACTTGTGGAAGCAATAAATGTATTGAGTATTGAGTATTGAGTATTGAAACTCCACACAACCTTCTGACGCGCTAACTCTAACAGCACACTCGTGTTTACTGCCCGGTATGGTAGCTTGTACCTGCCCTAAACTAGAGCGATGTAGGACAAAAAAATCTCTCGGAGTGACAGTTGACAACGGTCTGAGTTTTGCTGCTCACATAGAGACTCTAACAAAAAGAGTCAGAAAACTTATTTTTGTCGTTAAAACACTTCGCCACGTTGCTGAACCTCAAATTATGAGATGTACCTACATCGCTGTCTGCCAGTCTCTCCTAAATTATTGTGTATGCGCCTGGGGTGGTGCTCCCAAAAACCTACTCTTAAAGCTGGAAAGAGCTCAGAGAGCCGTGCTAAAAGTCAGTACCTTTCGACCTATCCTTTTTCCAACTGAGGAATTATATAAGAACTGTAAAGAAGTCCTCACAGTCAGGCAATTGTTTGTGCTTAACACTGTACTACTTAAGCACCTTGAAGCATCGCCTCATACCGTACTAAACAACTTAGGCAATTTAAAACTCGATTGCACTGACACAGGCCACCAATGGCTTGAACCGTGCAAGTGACTACATTAAGTAACAAATGTAACAATACGTTAAGTGATGCCAGTTAACTACTACTTCCCTTTTACTGCATGGTTTCTCAATTTTATACCGATTATTATTGTTATAGGTGTCTGCCATATGTGCCGCGACAGGTCGGGCCTGAGAATACGATGCACTCCGAGGACTTCTCCGCGCGCTTCCCAGGAGCCGTCCCCTCGAACATCTCCGCGTCCGGCTCGACGGGCGTCCCCGAGGGCGTCTTCGGGGTCTTCCCGGAAGGCCTCGCCGCGAACATCCCCACGATCGTCACGGCGGGCGTCCCCGGGGGCGTCTTCGCGGTCCGCCCGCAAGACCTCGCTGGACACATCTCCGCGATCGTCTCGGCGGGTATCTCCGAGGGCGCCTTCGCGGCCTTCCCGGAAAACCTCGCTGGAAACATCTCCGCGATCATCACGACGGGCGTCCTCTGGGGCGCCTGTGCGGCCTGCCCGGAAGACCTCGCCGCAAACATCTCCGCGGCAGTCAAGGCACAAATATCGCCACCATAAGACGCGCGCTTATCGTAAGATGTCTCCGGAGGCGTCATCGCGGTCTTCCCAGGGTGTCGAACCTTTACCAGGGCCATCTTGGCAAGTCCTAAAGGCTACACCGGGGCGCTCTCGGCAGACTCAACGGAAAACGTCACCGCATGCATATAGACAGGCGTCCCTGCGGACGTCCTCGCGACGTCCCCGTCCGGAAACCCCGGACACTTCCCAGCAGTCATCAAGTCCCGAGATGGACTCGCCGGTATCGTCCCTACGGACGTCCCCGAGAATCTCACCATGGTCTTCTCGGCAGTCTTCTGTGACCTCAGAGTTGAGGTTATGGAGTCGAAGGCACTCGTGGTTGAGGTACACAAGAGGTTCCCGGCTAAACTATCTACGTGAGTAACCCTATAAATATGAATGTTACTCACTAGTGTGTTTTTATGTACCTAGTTAATTTCTATGACATCTGCTTGAAATGTAGTGTTTCTTGAGAGTCATGCATGTATTAGTTTGCGTAGATCGAATGTGTGACTGTGCCAGCCAAGTCGTTCAAGACATTTGATTACAACACTTGATTATAATCATAGCTGTTGGTAAGTGAAAACCAGCAGCGTCAAATGAAAATGCGAACACTGTCTGGCATAGCTACAAATCCATTATACCGTAGTCGGTATTTCAAAAGAAGTATTAATTTGTATTTTTATGCACGTAAATGATGTGAGTAGTTAGTAGTTAGATTAGTTTTTTTAATTACTATAGGTATTTGATTTTTTTTACTTTATAGTTAGTATGTTTGTGAAAATGCTCTAAAATTATCGCAATAGATTACCAAGTCAGCAAAAAGTAGGCTTTATAAATAAACCCTTTTTGGCGTTCTTACACGTTACATTTGAAGCTAAAGTACTTGCAAAAAAAACCTACCAAGTCTTTATAGAATTCGAAAAGTTTCAAATCAAAGCTTCTAAATATTTTGTCTAGTATTTTCAAACTGCAGAGAGATATTGATTGCAAGTCACCAATGTATATCATACTCTGCCTGACGTTTTCCAACTATATTGGGGCTGGCTTCCAGAATAGCTGGATGCAGCTTCATACCCTTCATATCTGACCTTCACAACCCAGTCAGACTGGGTAATACGACTCCCTTTGGTAGTCAGACTAGTTGTCAGACTTTCAGACCACTGACTAAGTACATATAATTACTGCAGATCTATGCTCTTAACGTACTTTCCGAGACACGCAGGAAAGGTATGTAAGGGGTGATTCCAATCCAAGGACCAACCTAGGCAGAACGGCTTCACCTAAAGATTCGACCCGAGCGGCAGTTATTATTAAGCCATGAGCTCTTTAAGTCTCTTTTTTACATGGGTCTTTCGTCGTTTCGGACCACGAGCGGTTCGGACCGCGGTGTGAAACGCAGAAGTGCTCTTGGGTCTATACCCAGCCAATATTTTTGCCTAGGGCACAAATCTACAAAATGTTATTGATTTTCCTAAACCTGAAAACTTCGAAATGTAGTTAGGAACAAGTAAAGAGGCGGTTTTAAAATTAGTTACACAAAGAGTTCAATTAAAATAAATGAAATTATAGCCTTTTGTCAGTTTGAAAAATATCTTCTTAAAGGGAACTTAATGCATCTAATAATACTGACGACTATCATAGTAACATGATTAAAATCAGGTTACTTACTGCGATCGCCTTCAACTATCGATCGACCTCTCAAAATTCTGCACTGACTAGGTACTCAAATAGAGACTCCTTTATGAAGTTCATCTAGATGTCTCTTTTCACAGGGAAATATTTTCTATACAGGCAGAGTTTCAAAGGGTAGTAAGAATCGTAGTCACCTGTCGGTTCACGGTTCTTTTTCTGCTTTCAAACCCGACGTAGTCTATCGCCTATTCCTATTCTATAGAAAACCACCAGCGACGAGCAGAACGTTCAAAATACTGAACTGTTAATTGGGCATTCATATAAGTAATCCCTATTGATAGTGAAAAGAGATAATAAGAGAAGCCGGATCTTAAACGTCTGATTTTACATAAGTCGCCCTAACTAAATAGAAAAGGGCGAATATTTTACTTATCGGTTCAGACAACAGATCCACTGCAAGTCTCACATTTGTAAGGTCACCACACAAGAAGTCATGTATGAAATTGTAGCTATTAAGTACTTAAAATGATGGCTAGAGCATGATCGATCACAGCAGCCGTGCACCTCAGACTTACTATTATACATAGTCATAAACATTAGAATAACGTTTGTCGTATCACAACGTGACAAAAACAATAGAATGTAGAAGTTTATATCTCAAAACAACATTTCATAGCATAACAACACCGTCTCAGATAATAAGCTATTAAGTCTATATCAAGGCTACTAATCCCACGCTGGGAATTTTTCAATATTTGTCTCGAATGCAAGTCGTAGAAATCTCCCTACTTCCCTTTTTGAACGAATGTTTCCAGAACTTTCAATAAAAACGAACAGCAGTTGTGGCATGTTGGTCACAATTCCGACTTACAAGTCGTGGGATCGAACCCAGACACGCTTTACTATTAGTGTTATTTATTTATCCATGACTTCTATCAAAACCAAATGAAAGCATCGTGAGGTAACCGATATGTACTAGAAACAGAAATTCGTAGACAAGTAACATAGTCTTTTTTTTTAGGTTCTTTGTTCTAGTATATATTTTGTTGTAAGTTCTTAATAAATGATTCCAGTAACATAATATAACAACCCGCACCAGACCCGCGTGCCCGATTACGGCTCACCTCCTATCAATGAACTTATGTCCCTATTGTAGAGACATTATAAATTGATTAAGTATACAATAAAACAAACATTTCAACGCAAAATATTCAAAAGGAGTTAGGTAAAATCTGGTAGAGCATTTTAAGCGGTCGCTTATGTAAATGCAACAGATCCGAATATCTTAAATACAAAGGACCAACACTAAACCGCCGAGTCTGCAGAACACTGAAAACATCACGTACCACTGGATTATTAGTTTAACTATGGGTTTTACATAAATATTGTTGCGCTAATATTGAGTACTTGCATTGATTACAAACTAGCAACTCGCTCTGGTGCAATTTTTGAATGAAGAAAATTAGAAGGTCCTTTAGCAAAAGAGGTAAATCAAAGTTAAATTCCATACCAACCTTCAGAATTATGAATAAAAAATAAAAAGTAGGTATATATAGCCAAATCTGTCGAGCCTTCTTCTTTTGGAGGGTCATCAAATGACTCCCGTGCTCCTCCCGCTCTGGGCAGAGCGGTAAGGACTGTCAGACTTCTACTGGCTAAAAACCACCCATGTTCCTTCTTAGCTCTTTAATCCAAGTATCTCTTTCGAGCAACCCGCAGCCCCGACGGGTGTAGAGCCTCCCTCAAGTTATGCTCCGATAATGAGCCAATTGATTTTTATTTATAAAGATAGATACATAGAAAAAACTATAAAAGAGTACTTGGCTACCAAGACTTGAATGGTTTCCTCACTATGCTTTTCTACAACATTTAAACGATAAACTACTATCACAAGCGAAACGAAGAGGCGATTGGGTTGGTCCTCACGAATGCAATTCGCCGTAACCACTAAATCTCAAAAAAAAAGAATTTGTATTCGTTAAGTAACACTAAGAAATATAAGAGTAACACAGAATACTGCGAAGTCATAACAAACGTGACATTTTATTGCAAACCTTTATTGTATCACCAAATTCAGATGAAATTCTAGGTATCGCAGCCATTAGACACACATCAGAAAATCTAGCTGCACATAACAGAAAATATTATATTATTATAGTTTGCATGTATGTCATCGGATAACAAGGAAACTCTTGAAACTTGTGAGGGAACCGTACCTTTTGTTCCACAAAAGGATTACGTCTCACTAGTACCTACGGAGAACTGCCATGTCTATTGAAAATATTTCTCTACAATAAAAATTCCTCGTATTCCCCGGATAAAATCCGGTCCCAAGCTCATTTTTTTTTTCTCATTTTCCTCAGTTTATTGACAAACTTTATTGGAAGCAGAGTACCTTGGATCTAATACCATAATGAAGCAAATCTTCTTCGAGCTTTGCAAGTGCAATAAGCTTTAATAACGAGATTGGACGGCTACGAGGAAAATTCCTTTATATTTCCGTTATTATCAAGTAATATTGAAGGGAAGCTGGATAAGGTAACTACTTTGCTGAAGAAAATTCATGCAAGCGCATAGTAGATAAAACTACGTCATTTTGAAAAATACCATTTATTATCTTCTCTTTACCTACATACCGCTACGTATATAGGTATATATTAGGAGTGTTCGACGTTCGTGTTACACTTGTCGAGCACCTATCTAGTTGGCGCGTTAAATATTCGTCGCCTGTTATTTTCCGGCGATGCAGCAAGCGCTAAGTAATAACAATCTTGGCAGCTAGCTGACATTTAGTTTTCCTCTTACCCGTATCCAACTTGAATTTGATGCATATTGATATGTTTACACATTAAAAATAGTAGACACGTAGAAATAATAATATTTACCAGTTTTTCTAATACCTACACAGTTGAGCAGAGTTCCAGAGCAACCGATTGTACAATGTACACACAGTTCGATCGTGTCGCTCACACCGAAAATATTGTAGAACACGGCTATTGTATTCGTATTACTGTTTTATCGCAACAGATAATACGTCGCGAAGTTTATCAACGCGGGACTGTATCAATACCGCATTTTGTAACAATTTACTCTGCCTTCATCAAACACTGGAACGTGGCTTCATGATATCGGGCGAGCTTTTTATTTATAAAAATAACCACGCGAATGTTGACATTTTAACTTCTACAAAACATGAGAAAAAGCTTGTTGTTCAGAATTATAAAGTTGAGAAATAATTCAGTGTTGTATTTTTCCATCAGCAGCGAGCGTGTTAAATCTGTTCGTTGAATTGTATTCGGAGCAAACTACATTTTTGTTAGCTCAACTTAGCAATGTTGTCGAGCTTTTCAACTGTTAACTGAAAAAACTTTACTAAATACTACAGTAAAAGTTCTGTAACAGTTTTTATAACTTTGATATTTAGCTGGAAAACGTTCAGAAGGTTCGCCAGGACGCGAACGACGCCACAAAATTCAGTATTGCAAGAAGAACGAAAGAACAAATGAATTTTTAAGTAGGGCAAGCGGGGTCTTAAGTTTTGGGAAAATGGTCAATAGACAGCGGCAGCTGCCACTGCTGCTTTACCAATAGTTTATTGCTGTCTGTTTCAAACTTCCTACTATAATTTCTAGAGGACTACATTAGCAAATAATTTGTTTGCAGATAATGGTGTCCGTCAGGAACAAAAGAGGATCAATTTAGGAGATTACCGCACTACCGCTTATCGCTATGAAACGCGATACTTTAAAACATTATGTTCTGTTACTGCTATATTTTGGCACTAGTGTATAAAAGGTTCGGCAAACAGCGTAGCGCATGCGTGACGGGTTCTTGGTACTTTGTACGCAGGTAGAGAGGTTAATTACTCCTGAAAACCTTAAACGAGGTCCTTTTGTTGTGACTTTAAAGTTGTAGCAATGTTTAACACGCGTTATAATTGTGTTACATAAATCTATAACCCTCCTTTTGGAGCAGATACATTTCGTAGCAAGTTGAGTGACAACACATTTTGTCACAACTGCAACTCCTGTCTCAACTTTTGTATCCTCACATTTTGCAGCATATTGAAAGAAAGAAAGAAAAGTGTGTTAACGAACATAAACACCTTAAAACTAAACAAAGTAAAGAAACAGAACTATAATTGGCAAAGGGCCGCAGCGCACTATAATGCCAGATGGCAACTCAAGGTGAGCCACTTGACGGTGTTTTTCAGCCGTAACCCACCGCTATAATATTCCTATTACTTGGTCACCGACTTTCACTAGGTATATGTCTCTCATCCGCCGTGGTGGATGATTCCATTCAAGTCATCCACCACGGCGGATGAGAGACGCCATATTTAATAAAATAATAAACAGGCCCCAAACAATAAAATCAAAAATAGGAATGTTGAAAGTTTCAAAGTTTTGAAAAACATTCATTGATTGACCACGTATTAGAGCTCGTCTACGCCCTTAGTGTAACCACAGGGCCATCTTGAGTCCAAGGGCACTCTGTCAGACACTCCCTGACTGGTAATTAGAAGCTTGTATTGGTGTTCGGAATTCTTATTAGGAACTTGTAACACTCAAAATGTGGCATAAAATTTCGCTGTTGTTTGAGCTACTAGTGGGTGGTACTTACTACAAATATTTGTCCATTGATATGAGCAGTATCTGTTCGCAAAACTAGTATGTGATGTGACGTAGAGAAACTTGAGAACTCTATAAAATTTAGGTACACGTAAAATACAGACCAATTTTTCGTCAGAAATTAGTCGAATCCTGACCTGGGAAATGATAAAATCAGAATCATAATTAATTAGAAAACAAACTGAATTTAAGCATATTTCATTTTCCAAGCCGGTTGACGATGAAAGCTTTCAAGCCATATCAGTGCACGTTGAAAAACAGGGGTTTTTATTGTTTCCCAACAACTCTTAATTCTCCCATTCGTTTCACCGTTCCTAGCGTTGCGTTGTAATCGTATCGACTGACCCAGAGGGAGTAGGATTTTTATCGCTCGCTTATATAATATGTATGTGGGTATGAATGTATGTCCGTTCCATTGTTCCCTCGTAACTTCTTAACGGATGAACCGATTTGGATGAATTATAGGTACGTCGTTGATTCGACTTGTGTTGCATTAAATAAATATAATTTAAGGCGCCATATTGTGAATTTGAAATTACATGTGTAAAAGTAATTCGAAATGTATAATCATATAAAAAGTGACAAATTGAAAAAATTGTTATCGAACTAAATAGCTGAAAATAGAAAAAAACTATTTTCATACTTTAAAGTAGTCTAATTGGGTGTCGTCTGCTGCCTACATTCGTTTAATTAAAATGTGCTTGTTTCCTGCTTTTTATTAGTTTTATAGTCGGGTTTTTTATTACGAACTACTCTGAAAATGACTTTTAGCACCACCCTAAGCTGGTAGAGCTGCATGAAGTGTTGGTGAATAATCGAGCGTTTATCGAGTGCACTCCTGAGTAGGTGCGCTCCAATTCTCTCACGTGCTCATCTATAGAGGAACACACCCAAAGTAGTTTGATAAGTAAAACAAAAGAATCGATTATTCAACCTTCTTTATCATTTGATAATCGGGCAACTATCGAATTTATACTGACGGTTTTTAAGGAAAAGTCTATCTTAAAAAGTTTCACTACAGTAGGTAGTTGTATGTATTGCTAGTTGCTTTCTTTTAATTCATTGTTTTTTTTTGCAATTCATTGGTAAGGCTGATTTAATTTTTACCCGACTACGGCAAAGCCAAAGGAGGGTTATGATTTTGACTGGCTATGTATGTTTGTATGCAGTGAGTATCTGATCTTCATCTGTTCCCTCATAGCTCCTAATCTACTTATCGGATCTCGACATATGAGGTATCGTTAAAAGCGTCTTAATTGTCCGCTGAACAAAGGCTACGTGACGTGTCACAGAAGTCAATATGGCGCCCTCTAGCGGACAAAAAGTAATATGTTCAAAATTAAAACGGAGATAAATACGCCGTGTTTGGTATCATTTGAAAGGGCCTTACTTGTACATTTCCAAAATATTGCTCAAATTTTAAGGGACGCCTTCTAGCGGACAAAAAGTCATGTATTAAAAAATGATTTAACACCAAAATTATTTAAATACTTAAATAAAAAAAAGTATAAAACTAAAACCCGACTACAACAAAATAAACGACGCTGAAAAAGTATAAAACAAGATTTTCAGGATAGAACAAAAAGAAAAACCGTAGTCACACGCACGTTATTAAAGTGTTTAGTTTGGTACCTTTAAAGTGTGACTACGGCTTTTCTTTTTTTGTCGTAGTCGGGTTTTAGTTTTATACTTTTTTTTCTTTATTTCCTCTGTTGATGCACCACCTAGATTAAAGTAGTTTAAACAAGCTTCTGCACTTGCACCGCCACATTAGTCGTGTGATAAAAAATAAATCTTTTCCTCATAACGAGTTATAAGTACCTACTGGATTCTGTAATCGATTGGCATGGTACTCAGAAACGTAACACTAGAGCGCTTCGTAAACGCTTTTACTGGATTTTTATCAATGCTTTTGTAAACAATGTGTTTGATAACTGCTATGTTACCTGATATACATCGATATCATCATTCATTGCCGCGACCCTTCTCGAACGATTATCCATACTACGCTGTCGTCTTCCGTTTACTTTTTCCGAGAAATTTTAAGCCTCACCGGTTGCCGCACGCTCAAAAGAATCTTGTTTTCCGGAATTTAATATAATTGTACTAAATGCTCTTCTCTTTTACAGATTCAGAGGTAGCAACTGATTCAATGGAAGAAGGGGATCCTCCGAACTATGAAATGAAGCAAAAGAAGTTTCTAGCCGGCCGATTCCTAACCATGCATAAACGCCGTAAGAAGAGGCTCGTCACCCGGTGCTTATTACATAACCATGCTTTGTTAGATGATTTGATGTTGGGACAGGTGCAGGTGAGTACCTGCGTCATAGCACGGGGAGTTGGCCCGCGACTGCGGACTGCTCGCATGTGGGGGACTAGCACCAATGTCCAGTTATACTTAACATCGTTTATCTAACGATCTCGATAAAATATGTCCATATCTCGTGGGAATCCAAATCTGCGATAGTAGATAATCGAGTAGCGTAGAGAGCGCGGCGGCTATTACTCGCTAATGCCCGAAGTGTTGCGCCAGATTGAAGTACGCGCGGCGAGTGTACACTGTGTACACGGCGCATAGTTAATCTGTGCCATAATGGCCGTGTTTACCGCCGCGGCGTCACTCATTGTTTCTCCCATCATGGTCATTCCGCAGTCCCTCGCCACACCGACTCGTATTGTTACTAACTCCGACGTAAATTTAAATGTCGTTTGTTGGTATTCAAGAGTCGTCCCCACGCACTATTTGTAGGTATGTTCTTGTGACATATTGTTGGACGTCGCTGTGCGTTTAAAGCAGTCGAAGCAAGGACGTCGCAATGAGAATAAAACTTATGTCGATGCTTTAATTTGAGCGGAGCGCCGTCCAACCCCGTTGTGATTTGATGCCGTGTATGGTCCGACGTTATCGCCCTTGACTTTATTTTTAGCGTCCGTAAATGGCTGGCCTATAGAATATCTCATAAATTATAATTATTGTAACTGTTACTCGCCACATTTGTAAAACATTAAAAACAATCTGGGTGAAATCTATATTCAAACGAATGTTTGTAGCCATATGCGCCTTGCATTCTCATTGCGAAGGAAATTGTTGTTACCGTGATTCTGCGCTTGAAGCGGAGACGTCACATGTAGAGCGTTTATTAATAGACTTGGCGGTCATATAATGAGTAACTTGTTTACTGGGTGAAATTTAACCAATTCTGGCCTCGTAAACAAATACGATAATCGCTTAATTTATGACTATTTGATATTGGTTGCAGTAGGAAGCGTTGAACGCATGTGAGACTAGATAGAGACATAATAATGTATGCGTGTGACGTTGACAAGTATTAAAATTCCTGCCTGATGCAATAGGCATTGACGATGGGCCAAGAATCCGCGGACCAGACGTGCATCATCAATCCAACTTAGCATTCATCTGGCACAAAGGTGGTTGACTTAGCCTAGTCCGACAATGGCGAAAGTTTTCTAATGCTCTGCGAATGGCGGCTAAGCAACAAACCTTGCAGAATGTCGCGCCTCTTACAGAAGCGATCAGGTCGGTGGTATTTAAAGCTGTCTGCTATTGTTGCAGTGCATCCTGAATAGATCCGCTGATTGGAACTTCAATGCATTTACGCTCGACACTGTCTCTGGAGGTAAGATATCAAAATCTTTTTGTTTTGTAATGTAAAATCGGTGAAAGAACCAAATGTTGACTACGCGCTGTTTTTCTTTTAACTAAAGCACTTTTCTTTGAATCCCCAATTTATCATATTAAGAGCACTTGTGTTGTAAAGCAATTTCTTTTTCTTATATAAGACTCATAATATTAATACTTAAGTGGTTCAGTATAGAGTAGGTACTTGAAAACTGAAGTGTTCATATTGTATTTATAATTTCGCACTAACCTACATACAAAACAAGGTATCAATGTTGCGTCCAGGTATTACGCATGATCCGGGCGAGTGTCCGGGAAGCTCAAACAATCAATCAACATTCCGGAATTGCAGTCATTTACGGAATGTTCATAATTCTGGCGATATAAACGTACTGAAATACATATAAATAGGTACCTATCACATGAATTCAGTACAACGAGAACGCTCACGGACCCAACATTTTGATGCTATTGTGAAATTGTGACAAAAGGCTTAACTTCCATAGGCAATCTGAATGAATAAATTCCATCTGTACAGAGTGCAATTAAAAATCCTGTCGAATCGCAGTGAAGAGTTCCGGTGTCGGAATGAATAATATTCTAAGAACTATAGTAGTAGTCAATAATTACTTGTCATCAGCTTCCTGCCTATCCCATTTAGGGTCGGCGCAACACGTTTTTTCTTTCATTCTGCCCTGTCAGTCGTCACTTTATCATTTTTACTTCTTTTTCCTTCATATCACTCCTCACACACTCCATCCATCTTTTCTTTGGTCTTCCTCTCCCTCTCCATCCATCCACATTTATATTCATCACCTTTTTAGTCACATGCGATTCGTCCCTCATCATCACGGCACGTCGTCGACGGCACGGTTGGCGCAGTGGCTGAGCGATTGGACTGCTGCGCTGCGTGTCGCGGGTTCGATCCCCGCACGGAACAAATATTTTGTACGACCTACAGGTAGTTGTTCCGGGTCTGGGTATTTGTGTATGTGAATTTAAATGTTTGTAAGCGCACCCACGATACAGGAGAAATTCCTAGTGTGGGGCAATGTTAAAAAAAAACTTATTTAAAATATCATGGCAGTCTTAATTACTGGTATTAGTTTCAATTTTACTTATTGATGCATTTTTTTTTACGAGGCAAACCGTTTTTCCGATGCATGTAGTTTCATCCCCTACTGAACTTTCATCCTACTTCTATATAATAAAAAAGTAACTCTGCGAAAAGTCATGCAGGTTCATCGAAAGGCTTTATTCTGTGCGATATCAAGTAGTGAATTTCATTTCATTAACTAGATGAAGGTATCAACCATATCATACTATATGTAGCTTCGTTATGTGTAGTCGATATGGAATTCCAGACTGCGTTTTCGAGCTTTCTCACATATTTCATGGTGGATATTGTTAGAATTATTTTTTATTATGCTGCCCAATTCATATTCTCCTCCCTTTATACCAATTTATTTGGGATCTGCCTTCTTATGAATTAATCGTCAAGTCATGCATCACCACCTGTTCAGCCATACACTCATACACACACAGCCCCCTGGAAAATAATTATATGATTCCTGTTTCTTCATAATTTTTCCCTGATTAATTTTGTAGCGGGATCCTAGACAATCACATTGTTTCTTCGGGACTTCCAAAAAATGCTCATCATCATTCTTATGTCTGCTCCTTCTCTCATAGTCATCCATATTCATACAGAAACTTCCTCACGACATTCTCTCCATTACCTACCATCACCTGCCGAACCTTTTCTCAACAATTTTGGTGTCAGCTTCCAGACTAACCAGATGCAGGTTCTCTTCATATGAATGCCTAATTTTGATTTCAATGTAGTAATCAGCTAATCGTAAATCTGCTAGTTAATTATCTCATTGCCAATTAGGATGCAGGACAAAGCCAACATCTGGATATTAATATAAGTGGTTGATCAGGATAATTACGTTATTAGCTCTGACTTACTAATATAATACTTTTTCCATCTGAAGATTAAACGGTCGATAGAATTTTGATCGACAATCACAATGTTTTCTAGAGATGGTTCGTAAGTTCATAATTATTATCCATTTTTGTTGTCTGGTTTTTAGCTTGGCTAAAACAAAGAGAGTAGTTATGAAAGATGCGCCTGAAAAATCTCATGGGTAATAAGTAAATGATTCAGGTGCCGGTTACGAAAGCTTGTTCCGTAATCGGTTGTCGTTCGCAAGTAATGCGGTGAAATAAAGAAAATGTCCTGAGGAAAGTTTTGAATATGACTGTGGATGAATTTAAGAATAGGAAGACTAAAAAAATCGCTTCGTCTTTAAGGACCCACCAAGCAGACCCACCGGTGGGTCTCCGAATACCGATGTGTCTCCCAAGACCTACTGACTAGTAGGACCTATGTGATTATTTAGTTTTATATCCCCTGAGACCCACCAGGAAAGAAAACAATACAATACAATTGGGATGTACGAAAGAAAACAATTACAAATTAGCATAAATCTACCCTTTTAATTAGAACGTTTTCTTTTTTGTTAAAAAATTGGATCATTCCCACTAGTTAGAACTAGTGGGAACTCTTTTTAATTTTTTTTCCCACTAGTCCTACGATTCAAAGTAGTACGAAATCGTAGAACTAATGGGAACGAAAAGTCAGTGGATTTTTTCGTTCCCACTAGTTCTACGATAAAGGATGTTACAAAATCGTAAACCCAGCGAGACTCAAGTTTCTCATTCGTTCTATCACACAGTTTATGGTACAACTACGGCACAAACTACCAGGAGAATAGAAGTAGGCAGGAGTTAATGAGAACATTTTTTTTTTTGGAGATGAAAAACAAAGATCGGTATTAAAGTCCCACAAACTACCAGGAGAACAGAAGTAGGAAGGAGGTATTGGAATTGGAATCTTTAAATCAAATCTAAATTATTCCTTAATATAATATTATTAGCTTTTATCGTTTTTTCCTTTTTTTATTTCCAATAAAAAATGTTTTCAATACCTCCTTCCTACTTCTGTTCTCCTGGTAGTTTGTGGGACTTTACTTATAACTATCTTTTTTTTTTTCATCTCCAAAATAAATATTTTCAATACCTCCTGCCTACTTCTATACTCCTGGTAGTTAAACAGGCGTTACATTTTCATATGCGCTCTATGTTTTGCCATTTGGCGTACAGTCTTCAAAGACAATAAAATCTCAGAGGACCCACTAGTAGGTCTTGGGAGACACATCAGTATTCGGAGACCCACCGGTCGGTCTGCTTGGTGGGTCCTTGAAGACGAAGCCAAAAAAATTATGAATGGACTGTGTAAAGGGTGATAGAAAGGTGTCTGATTTCAGAGAAGTATTGAAGAATGCGCCGATCCCAAATAAATTAGATAAGGGCGAGAGAACTAAGTTAATCTAATCGGATTACTACGGTGTGTTACACTAGCCCGAACTCAAACTCAAATCGTTTATTTCAATTAAGCCATTACAGGCACTTTTGAATGTCAGAAGGACGGAAGAATAACGAAACTACGCACTCGTAGTTTGCGTAGTTTGGCGTGGTGGCTTTCGGAATGACGTATTGCACTCAATACGTCATTCCGAAAGCCACCACGCCGAACCACACGCCACCGAATGCCCGCAACAACGGACACTGCGAGCACGATACCTATGATAGATACCTATGATAGTCCTCATTGAAATGGAGTTTCTTGCCATTCTTCTCATGACACCAACGCTTTGGAATGGGCAACTACAGTACACTCACGAGTTATTATGCCTTATGACTGGGACTGTAGCTTAGTTTAGCTTCATTAGTTTATTAGTTTACTGCCGCACTCGGAGAGCTTCAGTGGTTGCTTGTCCCGCCGCTTGATAAAGGTTGTTGTCATACAAAAGTATGTCAGGCCTTTGCTGGGTGGCTACTTGAGTAATCGTTGGATGTCTCTGAGTGACGCAGTTAGTTTATTCGACTATTCAAAAGTGCCTGTAACTGGCCTACTTGAAATAAATGTTTTGATTTTGAAACTTCAGTTTACAGAGAGCAGTGAAGCGCAACTGCCGTCTGAATTAGTTCATGGTTAACTGTTAGTAGTTTGTAATTTAATTACAACTGTTAGAAACTGAGAAATGCTTTACTACTGGGTTTATTTTGATGTGCGGTGTTTAATTCAACATACTAAAGCATACAGCCTTTAAACTTACATTGATGTAATCAAGAGCGTTATTTACAGCATACATGTAAAATAATAAATACACAGTTCAAAGAGAAGTTAAAAGTAACAGAGATATTATAAGTACTTAAGTGCAATTAGGTATACCTACTATGATCTAAGAGGATATAGATAAATTAATCCTTGATTGTTTTTTATTATGGCAAAGAAATAAAGAAAAAGTTTGTATTTTTCTCGCACAGGGCAGTTAATTTAACAATAAAACAATAAGTGAGCCAGTTGAAGGCGGGGCGGGCATACATAAAAAAATCATCCAATGTGTGTTCAGCTTGTTGCAGCAGCCAACGAACGACAACTATAAAAAAGAAAACCATAGAAAAATTAAAAATGAGACAAACTAAATTAACAAAAGACCATCTCAGCATGGCGCTGAAATATTTAAAAAATGTCTCAGCGCTGGTATTCTGATAAGGCCCAAAGTATATAGGGGATTCCACATCCACACCGCAACTGCATACTCTAATTGAGGATTTATAAAGATAAAGTTTGGTCTAAGGGCGCACAAATTCAGTGGTTGATCGCTAAACAAATCCATACACTTTTGTGATTTCCCTAACAACAAGACCCACGTTGTCTCATATAAATTCGTGAGAAATATTTTAAGTTTGAATGTAAATGTGTAGGTATAAGAATTGGGAAACACCACAATAACGATGAACGAAGAATCATGAAAGAAGAAGAAATTGTACAGTATGTCCAGTTGTCTAACATACCACTACATGATTTGAGATATCGGTACCAGCATAATTGGTAACCAGATATCGGTATTCTAGGCAGGCGCGGTCCGAAGGGGGGGGTCACAGGGGACATGACCCCCCCCAAAATCTAAGATCAAATTGTAAAATCTCAAAAATTTGCCAAATAATAAAAGAAAATTTCTAGCCATCCCAACAGCGACAAATTTATAGTTTGCTGACATCTAGTTGTGTTTTTATGAACTACGTACGATGGCCAAAATAACTTTGAAATGACATCTAGTTTATTCCAGATACCTATTTTTTATTAGTGTAGTGAGTGACCCCCTCCAAAATTTCAGGCTGCGACCGCGCCTGATTCTAGGTACGATGTACGATAGTTTGATTTGACGGAACATCGTTAGATTTAATTCCCGAAGCATGAAACCAACAGCGGTATCCGATGGATACTAAACGATTGAACTTTGGTAGAGGTACTAGCATAGTACCTACCCGTTGGAAACGAAAACGAAAAATGAATTTTGGTAGATGATTGGAAACTTAACAAAAATCTATTTAAATTCACTGATAGACATCGCTCAGCCTAAGCCCTTTCGAATTTCATACTTATTTTTTAAGAGTTTCTTATACCAAGATAAAATGAAGATAAAGCTTTTCTTGATAAGAAACTCTTAAATATAACATGAAGATTAGTCAGTTTTACCGACGAGAAATCCGATCGGACACATGCCGTACGATATTGCGCTGCAAATTTTAATCAACTCTCTAAAGTCACTTTACCTAGTGCCTCTTTTGATAGAAGTCACTAACAGTCAAAATTACTTTAAAAGAAGTAATAACAATGGACTTAAACACTGAGACATTACAAATCAATCACAAAGTAACAAAAACGTCAGGTCTCATAAAAGATGATGGCTCAGTAATTTGCAAGGACTAAATATTATAAGTCGATTGTGTAGTGTGTACAGCGGGCACGAGCACACAAGAACAGTTCTCTAAACAGTGTTAGCATAATAATTGTGCATGCCTGTTTCAAATTGACATGTACTCGTACACATACAAGCGGCTCGGCTGCATTCGGCTTAGCCGTACGGAAATACACGAATACACTTTCGGTAAAATGCCGTTAAGCTCAGCTCGAATTGTGCTGAACATGATGCAGAAGCCGAAAAAAGTTTTTCAATCGGCACGATACGGTATGTAATAAAATAACATAGGTACTATGTTCGGTTTTTGTTCGGCTAATTACTTCTATTAGCTTTGTTGTTCAAAATACTGTGAAATCGAATATGGAGGAGCTCGTGGCTTAATAAGAACTCGGGTCGATCTTTAGGTAAAGCTGTGACAGTGCTTGTTTCGGTCGGTCTGTGGATGGATGACCGCCCGACATACCGAGTTTCCTTCGTGCCTCGGAAAGCACGTTAAGCTGTTGGTCCCGGCTGCCATATATATAGATCTTTGGCAGTCGTTACAGGTAGTCAGTGACCTGAAATTCTGGTATCGTATTACCTAGTATTAACTGGGTTGTGGGGGTCAGATAGGCAGTCGCTCCATGTAAAATACTGGTATTCAGCTGCATCCGGTTAGACTGGAAGCCGACCCCAATATAGTTGGGAAAAGGCTAGGCAGACACAAGCCCAAAAAAATTATAGATGAAAAGTCCTAGAACTAATTAGATTTCATGTCTCAGTGAGCTTTAAAGAAAAATACATCATTACGAAGTTGACCTCGTTACACTTGTACCGACAGCAACAAGTTGCTCTTTCTTACTCGTAGATAACTATTTTGTTCACCCGGCTATCGCATACAATACAATGTTTTTGATCGAGCAGAATACGGGTCAGTTTCCTAAATAAAAAAAAAAATAAAAAAAAAAACCTCAGCGATACTGATCCTAGCGATACAGTCCTCCTCTCTAATAACATTTATTTCAGACTAGGTCAGTAACAATGTTTTTAATAAAAACTAATGTTAGTATTAGAAACAAAATTAAATTACGGCAAGAAGTCGCACCCACCTTTGCAGCTGATAAACTAACACCGATCAGTAAAAACATCGTGTACTTACAGTTTTACTCTTTATTCAGTAACATCAAAAAAGTGCACGAGAATTTTTCCGCTTTGTGCAAACGGAGTGTGTGTAGCAGCCCTAACGAGCGTGCAGCGTGTTGGCGACGGGTCCGTGACGTGCTTCTGACGCTCCTGTTAGCCCGCTGCGCGCTGCGGCAGCGTCCTAGCCACTGGCGGTCGATCTCCAGCCTTACAAAACTTTGCTACAAAGTACCTACTACAAACTAACTTTATGCATTTTAGTGGCAGACAGTCATAGGCATTATGTGCAGACACTCACTTGATGAGTTAACATTTAGTTCAGTATACGTCCTAGTAACATTGAAATATTACGTTTTGTGGTGATGATAATTCATTAATTATTTTACTGATTGGAATTCTGTAAATAAAATGAAAAATTGGTAATCTAGGATCGCGAACTCATAACAATGTCACTGACAAAAAAGTATCAGATCTTAGGAAGAACAAAGTCATTCTTAGTAATTCTTACCGTCGCGCGTCGCGTCGCATAACGATTGTGTGCGCGGAAAACTATTAAAATGTATCTTTGTGCAGAACTGTGTATTTTACGTCCTATTGTAGGTACTATGAATTTTGTTATTATACTCTGTATACTTACACCCGCTCCCGTTTGTCACAATCATTTTAAATATTTAGGTGTAAACATGACTCTGTGTTGATGGTGACATGTAGGTTTTTTTTGAACTTATGAAATAGTTGAAACTTTAAAAAATATAGCGGGGAATTGCCTTTCGGGTTCGTTAACAGCTGTGTTTTTTCTGTTCTGTGGTTAACAGTCAGTTACACTTTTACAAAACCTGAAACTGCTGAAAAACTGTAGCTGGTACAGTAGTACCAGTAACAACATGTTTAATCCTGTCCGTCGAGCTATCAACGGACAGCAGCAGTTTTCTAAAACTGCAACTGACGCTTACTAACACACACAGCTTAATGCACAGCGCGAACTGCGTTTTGCGACGGCTTTACTAACAACCACCGATCTCCACATGTCATGTTGTTTCGTAGCGAGTATTACAAAACCACTGTTTACGGACGCCTTTCAAGTTATTCCTCGCTGGAGTCATACTCGTAGCTCGACTAAACGGTGACTCACTGGCTTGTATGTAAAGTGTTCACAACGTGCGGTCTCCGTGATATGTGAGTCTAAAACACAAAACGGACACAAAAACTTTCCACCCCATAAATAAATAGTGTTAGTTTTCCCTAAGTAGCCTCTTGTTGATTCACTATTAGGTAGGAAGTTCACCAATCTTAAAACGAAATAATAAATAATAAATGACGATAAAACTATGTATTCAGCCATCTGCATTTGGAATTATGAAAAAGATGTTTTACTGGGAAACCAACTTTGAAACTAAAACCATTTAAATTGAAAATTAAGTTTTATTTAAGTAAGTCACGAATTACCTAAACTTACAAAGTCAAGTACAACTCTGTTAGTACAGTTTGTAAGTACAATAAAGCGCTAAGTTCACACTTTTCAAGATCTCAACCTGTTGACTTTGGCTCTTTCACTGAAGACTAAAGAAATTTAATACACTTTGGAACTCGTAACTAACTGAAGTATTACCATATTGTACTGAATAATGTAATTTAAATCTAGTTCACTGAATTTTACTTTTATTTAGTTTGTAAGTTTTTCGTAAAATCTACGAATGTTTTTACTAATTCATAACATTTCATAAAGGGCGTTCGATCATTCAATAAAGCACTAGAAGCTTTAAGCGGGTATAACGAGCTCTTGACCTGAAATCGGAAGCTTTACGAGTATTCACTAAAATTTAAATCTACTATTAAAAACTGTTGTTCAAAATAGTGAAGCATCGTTTTAACTGAGTTAAAACAACCAATAAAAATTCAAAGTGTAAATTGCCATATTTTCGATTCATCTAAAGTTTTTCGTGGTTCAGTTTTGTGTTCATTTATCAGTGAGCGTCTACACGGGCCGCGGCATGTTCTCGCTAACATTCATTTAAACTTTGACCACAGCTTTGGGCATATTTTAACGGAACTTCAGTCGATGTTTACGTTGCTATTTCTGTCAGGCCTCGTACTGGTAAACCTGCTTAAAGTTACTAGTCTTCCAGTTTAGTTTTTGTAATCTGGAAAACTAGCTGACCTACGTCATGCGCGCAAGGTTGCAAGCATTTGCCTAGGCAGACGCATGATTTCCATTGGCAGTCGAATGTCGATGGTTGTGGCTGCCAGATTTTGTCCACTATTATGAAACCCTCGCTAGTAGAATTTAATTTGCTACCTTCCTTTCAATTTATTATATTGTAGGGTATTGGAAGGTAAGATTGATAGTAGATCGTGTACCTAACAATAACTGTAATGTATTTCTTTCTCCAGGACGATCTCTACCATCGCTATGCGTACACCTCTTCCAGTTATACGGATTGCTGGATTACTTCAGAATGGACGCCGCCACCGCCTGGAAAATGTTTACCCTGATCGAGGATGGATATCACAGCTCTAATCTGTACCATAACTCGATCCATGCTGCAGACGTCACCCAAGCAATGCATTGCTTCCTGCAGCAGGATCGAGTAAGTACACTTGTAGGACTGCTCTGAATATTTTGTGTAGATTCGGCAAACCCGGTGCAGACAGATTTCGAACACCGATCCCTGACAGTACTTCAGTTTGACTAAACCATTATCGTGCCGTGACCATCATTGATAATTTTATTAATAACTGACCAACGATATAAAACATTGTACGCCTTCGTTAGTTCCAACTAGGGCATGAATATCGGAATCTCGTAATATCGGAATCTCGGAAGGAAAGCTCCGATTGGTTCACTCAGTATCAGAATTGTAATATCGGACATTTTTTTCTGTATTTTGAGTTTTAAACTAAACCTATATTTTAGATCCTTGTGTAGTACCGAACGCGACAGCGCTCTACTGTCCCTGTTGCCAATTCGCTAATCATGCGATACAAGAGTACCTAATAAAAGTCACGACTGACATTGAAATGTCAAAAAATAGTTTAATCACTAGGGTGTAAACGTCACAAATTTTTATCTTAACATCTTGGGGCAAAAACTTCGCTACGAAACATAATGATACTTATAATAGAATCTCGTTGTTTTGTCATGTTTGATTATGTCATGAATTTAGTGATTCTTTACTAATCAATATAGCGTGAGAACTTAAAATATAAATTAAAGACCAAAATATATTATAGAATACAATTTAAAAATATTTTTTATTGCACTCAATCCAAGCTCATACCGAATTTGTGCAATTTATAAATAAAATGTGCAATTTCAAATGAAATAACGAAATTCCGACATCAATATCGGAATTCCGATATTGAGATCTAATATCGGAACCAGTATCGAAATTGAAAAACCTTCCGATATTACATGCCCTAGTTCCAACTTCGCCATTTAAGTAATTATGTCAAAATAAAATATGACAAACCAGTGCCTCTTTCATAGCATGTTAAATAAATACACAAAATAATAATATGTTACCGCAAGCAATCAAGCTTGGTAGTCGAAAAACGTTTTTACGTACGTAACGTAGTAAACATGGTAAATATCCCGTTTTTTGGTGTATAAGATAAAAGCAATTTTAAGTGGGTAAACAATTAATGAATAGCTTTCCATATTATTCCAATTTCAGGGAACTGGAACACTGGAAACTTTCAGTAGGACCTTTGATAGCCGATAAAGTAATTACTGAACGCTGTTAAACGAAAATTGCACTTCATCTGAAGCCGAACGATAAATAAAGCTTCCGTTATTTTTTTTATTTAAAACTACGATTAAGTGGGTAAACGTCGTTTTCAGGCAAATATAATAAAGTTAATAGTCCTTTTAACTTTATCTGAAACTAGCTTTTGCCAGCGGCTTCGCCCGCGTGAAAATTACGATTTTCCATACAAACTTTTATCCCCTATTTAACTCCCTTCGGGGTTGAATTTCGAAAAATCCTTCCTTATTCCTTGTCTACATTATAAAAGGAACCTCTGTGCAAAATGTCAGCTTTCTAGGTCCAAGGGTTTGGACTGGGCGTTGATGAATCAGTCAGTCAGTCAGTCAGGACTTCTCTTTTTATTTATATCTTCTAATATATAAAATTCTCGTGTCACAGTTTTCGATGCCAAACTCCTCCGAAACGGCTTGACCGATTTTGATGAAATTTTTTGTGCGTATCCGGTATCTATGAGAATCGGCCAACATCTATTTTTCATCTTTTTTTTTTTCTGAAATTATTTATATGGCAAAACAACGTTTGCCGGGAACAGCTAGTATACATATATATATATAGATGTTAGCAACGCGTCTGCAGCCGTTTCCGGCATTTATATAGAAGTCAGTTAAAACTGTGTGTCCTTTTGTCTACGGTGCCACAGTTTACCATGGCACGACGTCATTCTGTCAGGCTTCAACTAATGTATTGCTAGTATTGTGTAAAGCGACAAAAGCACTAGTGTCATCTACACAGTAAAACCGCTCAACAAATCTTTGATACCACCATTCACAAAACTCGACAGAGTTTTGTGAATGGTGGTACACGTCTTTATTACACACTAGTGACCCGTTCCGGCTTCGCAAGGGTGCAAAAAAGGTATTAAAACCTTCCTCTTGAATCATTCTCTCTATTAAAAAAAACCGCATCAAAATCCGTTGCGTAGTTTTAAAGATTTAAGCATACAAAGGGACATAGGGACAGAGAAAGCGCCTTTGTTTTATACCATGTAGTGATAAGAATGGTCTTTGTTAGTAAATAAAGTTTCACACAAAAGACGGTATTTTTAAAGGAATTCAGTCACTCCGGTTTATTTTAAAACCCAACAAATTGTATACTTTTGTACAGTAAGTTGCACAAATTACGCATCACAATTTATTTCGGTGAAAATCAAACATACGGTAGCGAAAACAGAAACTGAATTGGCGCCAAAATAACAATACGCGTACAATAAAGACGTTTTGTGAATTGTGTCGTCACTACTCGTCACATGAAAGAAAGTCACTTCGGTCGCCATTTGCAATTAACTCCAATTATTTGTAGAAGCTTTGAGGTGTTTTACTGGCGTGAAATCAGTGATAGTTCGAATAACAAAGATTCTCGAGACCACTTGGTTCCGTTTTACCGCAGACACGTTTCTTTGTAAATTATTCCAGTAAGTGCAAATGCCAATTGAATTACTGCGTAACAACAGCTATGTGTGTGCTTCGAGACAGCACTAGTGGTGTTACATAATAGTACATTATGGTACAAGTGTGTAATGTTGGTGATTACCGCCGAGGCGCCATTGAGACCCGAGCCGTCAGGTGGGGGTCTTAAGATAGCCGAGGACGGTAATCATCAATACACACGTGTATCATCCGACGTTTTTCAACACACTTGTGAAGAAAATAATACTAAAAAGTCATCTTCAACAGTTATAGCGAGTTCTGATTTTTTTTTGTTTTCCTATGCGCGCGCATCTACAGTTCGACAAACTTATCTGTGCAGGCGGGAAAACACGGAACTAAAATAAATGTACTAAGTTTGACGTAGCGATGCATTTTTCTTGACCAGTGGCGCCACCATGAAATTCAAACTTAAAATGGTCATACTGTATGTAACAATGGCGATCGACCATAGACTAAAAGAATGAGGTTTATTTATTTAAAAAAAAAAAGTTATATTTATAATATTACAAAAGTTATATTATTTGAGTGAAAGTATCATTTATTAAAAACGTACAAGTTAAAGTTATCTATTTAAATTCAAAGTTGCATGAAACGAGCAAGCACTAGGTACATTAATTTATTTTTACTATTGAACACGATCTTTTTTGTATCGAAACTTTTTTAAGAACATAGCAACTCAACCAATAAAATTTAAAAAAAAAACGGTATTACCCGGTTAAATTAAAAATGCTCTGTTTACTCGCATATAATTTGCAGTAAGGTACTAACTTAACTTTGTACTGATAATTCTATTATGCACTAGTGTATAATATTATTATGCACGTGTGAGTTATAGTTCGGTTTATGGCCCTAAGAACGATGTAATAAGGCTCGTTTTACGAGCAAGTGTGTTGAAAAATATGAAATCCAATACGTTATCAGCATATCGCCTATGTGTCATCTAGAATCTAGATGTATGCATGGCAACCTATGTGCCAGAGTGGTTATCTTTTAGCAGTCTTGAAAGTGAATGATTTCTTGTCTGTGTGTCTCTACATTCGCTGGTAGTATTTAACGGTTTTTCCTCACACGTTAAATAGGAGAATGCTGAAACTTTTTTGATAAAACTGACATGCCATTTAAATCTTTATTTTTGATATTTTCCGGGTTAAATCACGTGTTTTCCGGGTGTGCTTGAGTAGTTTCGAATTTGTTTAAAGCTTTTAGAAATGAGCCCATCACGCGAATTGATCTCCGTGTAAGGAAGTAATATCGCTAAATCACTCAGAGAGCGAACTCGACGAAAAACGAAGCGAATGAAACATAAAGAAAGTTTTCATAAAGGGAAACCTTTCATGACTTTCACATAGCCTAAAAAACACGTGCGGAAAATAACTTGTTGCTGGCCGAGTCACCCCGACGGGGCACGGCGACGCGACACCTCAAACACCCGCCGCGTGACGGCGACTCGTCATTGTTTCCATTCGTCACGCGGCCGCGCGGCCTACACAAGTACCACCGACCTCCAAAATGTTAAGAAACTTTTCATAAAAAGAAATCCTTCATGTGTTGGAGGAATGTTTACGTATTTAACAAAATAATTGCTGAGGAAAATTAACAATTAATATAAAAGTAAAACCCTACTAAAATGTAAAAGGAAAAATACTGGTAAAAAAATAACTTTTTGAATTGCCTTGTTTCCCCTCAACTTTTAAAATTTCTGAAAGAAAACATATATTTTTTGAACATTAAGAAACAAAAGACTTTCCTGAACTTTTGGCAACCTTGAAACAATAATGAGATGAGAAACTTATAGAATCCGCGAAGTACCTAATATTATTTTTATAAGTTTTTTTATTTGACTTGTCTAGTTAGTTGGTATAGCAAATAGTACGTTCAATGTTGACAGATAAGAGAACGATAAGAAAAACTTGCTTAAAACTTAACTTTACCATTCATAGCCCCTTTACTATTAATTGAATGCATCCATCATTCCATCAGCACAATATTTTGGGCGCGTTACATTGAAATCTAACGTTAACCGTGATGTTTCACCACAACTAAAAATCAACGTTTCACAGCAACAATGTTTGATATACGTACAGTATTGTTGGTCGACGGTTTCGTGAAAGGTCCGTTTACACCTTGTTTGGTGTATTACGAACTCAAATTATTCGGAAATTCTGTAATTTCCGGCAATTTCCATTTTCACGTACACTGTGTTGCGTAGTATTTTAGGTGAAATCAAAGTGCGGGACGCATTCAATGAAGATACATGGTCCCGCAAATTGGATTTTTCAAACAACGACTTCAAATACAAACTTCAAATACAAGCTTCAAATTATGTAACAAATAGACCCTTAGAGCTTGGCTATCATCATCATAAATTCAATATAGTGGCGCCGCGCCGCCCGCAACCAGAATAGTCGAAGCTCATATTAAATGCATGAAGTTTGAACGCCATTTTAAGTGGGACTCTCTTCTCTCCATGTTTTTGCGAAAGGTTTACGGAAATAAAAGTAAATTGAGCTTTTAGACACAAAAAATTCAGCATGGACATTAAACGCGAATATCTACCACGTATTCGGTAACTTTTCATCGGTAATTTAACGAAATCCTCTTGTCTAAATACGTAGTGTGTAAATGCATTTTTAATTTAAATCTTCCCATTTACTTCTCAATAGTTGAATTCCTGATAAGTTTTCATAACTTCATAAATTACTTTAAATAACCTTGTTTCCATCGGAAGATTTACAAAACGACGAGAAAACAAGTTTAAAGAACTGATTGTAAGTGAAGACTTGAAACTTCTCTCAAGTTCAAAAAGTTTCTACTTGAAATAACGTGGATAGTGTTGCTGTAAACGGTTACTAGAGCAAGCTTGTAAATGTGGAGTATATGTAGTCATTTGTGGCGATATCGACAAATAGTAATGGTTACGTGCACCTTTTTAACCGACTTCTAAAAAAAGAAGGAGGTTCTCAATTCGGATGTTTATATACTTATATATATTTTTTTATGTTTGTTCGGGCATAACTCCGTCACTTGCTAACCGATTTGAAAAATTCTTTGTTTTGTTGGAAAGGGTATATTTACTTCCCAAATGGTCCCATAATTTTTTTATCGAAATCGGACAAGTACTTTTTGGAAAATAAACAAAACTCAAAAAAAAACTACATTGTCTACATTATGACCCGTGAACATGTGAACCACTAAAAATTGAAAAATAAAACGGCAAAAAAATGAAATCAAACAAACAAGTCACCGAGTTCAGAAACTGATTTATTTTTGACGTTTTTGTGTTTTTTTTTTTAAGTCGGTTTTAATTTTTGGTAAAAAGTTTTTTTTGTCGACATTTTACAAGTGCCCATTTAGGCCAATGTGAAATAAAATATTTTGATTTATTATTTCATACTCGTTACTCGTTTATCATATCTGACTACTGGCAAAGTTCTGAAAAGCGCAAGCGTATTATAGTTATTCAACTGATTAAAATGTGTACAAACCCAGCATGCGTCGGACTGTAGCCCGCCAGACACAACGCCCGTCGCGGCGGAATTCCTCCTCCCCACTATTCCATGGAGGATGAGGGATTTCCCACCTCCTTCCTCATACCTCTTAACATTTATAAAAACGCATTGCTCACAAGTTTTTATCTCCCTTCCACATAATGCAGTTTGTTAGCATTTCGAAATACAATTTATCACTAAATATAAGCAATATATTTCCATCATGCCTGAAAAAAATGATGAAAAAAAAATATGATGTAAATGGAAAAGCTTTTGATCGTTCTTATAATTGACCTATGAGATATATCTCAACTTATATAAATGCATTCGATGTCAGCACCATCCGTGCCCGTTTAAACCCGAATATTGAAGTACGTGATCATAAATAAAGCGGAATCAAGCAATACCAAATTGATTGACTCGATATTCATCTGCGATGGACGTGATAATGTTTGAGCCCCTCCTCCCCCCAATCGTGACGAGGTCGAACACTCAGGATAGTCCTTTTAGCTTCCGGTTTTCCCGCACAACCTGTTGCACTTCCATGAATTTCGGAACAATTTCCAGATAACCTCACCTTTTTCAACATGTCGATTATTACGAGTTTCAAGCTCTAGTTTTTGATATTTCTAAGTTTCACAAAATAAGTTATTTGCTTTAGTTTTGATTAGTTAATTCTAAAATATTGTTTATTGTAGTAACTCTAAATTATAATTACGACTAGTTGTCATAGTTTAAAAAATGGACTTAAAAGATACACGAGGTACCCGAATTCGTTATTTGCCTAAACAAATACCGGAAGCCCATTCTTTGTATCCTAAAATTAATCGACAAAACGATGCTGCGTAAAGAAGATTGATTCTATGTTACGATTATTAATTAACTGCATAGTTTAGGTAATAATTCATGATATGTAAAGTTAAATGAAAATTTACGAAATCCGGTTAATTCGGTTAAGACGGATAAAATGAAATTAATTCCAACATAATTAATTGGAATTGGAACAGGTTGGCTCGGATAAAATCTCTATCCATAATTCATGGGTTTATTTTCAATACATATTTTTTTCCATTCCACAATAAGTCACTATACCACTCAGACTATTATTAAAGAGGTACTTTGAATGCAATGCCAAAAGCAGATCGACCGTTGAAGTACCATCAAGTACCCCGTCGAGCACTCGGTGCGTTCAAGCATTTAAAGACAAAGTTAACCAACTCGAAACGGTTCAACCTGACCCCACATAATGCAGGTATACCTTTATCTGATTAGCCAATATTGAATTGAAGACATTGTCATTAGTATAATGCTTAGTGACCTGAAATGAGTGATAATGCGAGTGATTGGGTACAATGTTGATTGCTGAGATAGGATATCTGTCTATCAAAATTAAATACGGCGCAACCAAGTGCATCCGTGCACACAGGAATATGGCATTTATGGCGCTTTAATTGCGTAATGACCGACCTGCTTCTTTCAAACAGTTGTATGATTGTTTTATTGCTTTGTCGAGGCAGCCCTTCATCTCATTCACAGAACAACGGTATACCAAGTAACGAAATTTAAATGTTCATATGATTTATAAAATTCTGATGTCATTTGGCTAGATATTGCTAACACGAGGACGCTCTGTTTGATAGTGGCTGTTTATTCTAACCTAGTTATAATCATAGATTGATAGATTTATTAACAGAAATCCAAACATTCGGGAGGTTGCATGGGGTTCGCTATTCAATCTGTATTCGCGTTTGAGCCTAAATCGCGCTGCAAAATACCTTTCACAATACTGGCCGGAAATGACGGAATGCTTTTGTTTTGATGATAGCGGTGTCCAAAGCTCAGTACTTTTTGACGCATTGTTGAATAGTTCGTGAAACACGGACAAACAGTTAGCCAATTGATTTACTGCTAAAACCCAACAAGCTTTACGTACAGGCTGAAATGATGAGAATAATATTTTGAGTGCATGGTAACCGACCCTTCCACGCTGTATGATAGGCACACTTAGTGAGTCTAAAGAAAAATGCTAATTGCTAGCATTACTGGAACAGGTAGCTTTTGTCTGTTTATATTTCGTACAGCGAGCCATTACCAAACTTAGCTATAAATCCAGCTAAATGTTGTTGTCTTATTCTGTCTACGGAATACATAAAACTCCTGTCTTTTGAGCCGTAAACGCGACAGGATTAGGGAGAAAGCACACTTGTCGAGAAGAAAAAGACTTAAACCGGCCATAAAACGCATTCCATACAATTAATGTGAATTCTCAATTACACGTTCCGACTGCGCTCGACCAAGCACTGGGCCGAGTGTTGACTCTGACTAGCTACTGTACTTGCGGCATGTAAACAAGGCATATCCCGCCGAAATAAAACAAGGCTCGCAAGTTATGGAGTGGCACTTTTTTGTAAATATATCAATTTGAGTGTTTACTCGTAGTTATGAGAATAATTCATCCGACGCGTCGTACCATCCTAAGGGAAATAGGGCTCTTTTTGACCAGCCCAAGCCGATTCTGTCGTGCTCAGTGGTCACCTTCTGCCAAACTCAAAAAGCAAAAACAATGTTTTATTTTTAGTAATTGAATAAGTCGTTTCCTAGATCGTTTAGATGTAGGAGAGCCTCCATCAAATTTTGTAGTTATGAAACGTCTTGAAAACGTCTACGGTTTGAGTTGGTCGTTTCATACGTAGAAGAGCCGTCAAGAATCTCAATGTTTACTCTGCTACACTTTGTTTAGCAGTTCAGTATTTCTTACGTTTCTACTGAATCATCGGTAAAATGTAGGAAATGTAGTCGAAGTAAATGATGGTTGCGCACTGCTAATGCTTGTGTATCCTTACTGATGTAATGCTCGAATTTGAACTGTGACATTACAAGCGAATGTGTCTGTTGAGGGAGTTTCAATAACACAATGTCTTTAATAAAACTCTTTGCTCCTTAGGTTCGAATGTTCATGACTCCAGTGGAGATTTTGGCGTCCCTACTGGCCGCCATCGCTCATGACTTGGACCACCCCGGAGTAAACCAGCCGTTCCTCATAGCGACCGCCAACCATCTCGCCAGTTTGTACAACGTAAGTCTTTGCAACTTTTACTTTAGGTATTACGGTGGCGGGTATATGTGACGCGATTCACGCGACTGTACTCATCATTATGACCAATTTTTTTTTTTTTTTTCATAAACATACATATTTATTTGCTCTTATAATTTGTGGTGCGCTTGTTTATTGAATACAAATGTTAAATTGAATGTCTATTGAACAACTGACCTTAAAACTACTAAGTAATTGTCACATTTCTGATGTGAATTTATTTCCCGGTAACGTAAGGTTGAATTCTCGTTACCGAGAGGTAAACTCTTTACAAGTAACCTTTACATAATTTAGGGTTGTGGTTATAGCATATCTATTTTTCCTTTTTTTGAAATAGATCCTATATTTATTCTAGAACGTCAATCCGTGCATGCAAATGTGATTTTGTCCTAAAGCCGGATACACACTGGTAAAACGTGTTATGAAATGAAATGCAACACAAATGCGCCGTCCACACTTATGGACATCATGAAATGTAACACACCCAATAACTGAATTCTTTTTAGCGTTTGTTACATTTACGCTACGTTTTACCAATGTGTACACGGCTTAAGTGTATCAAAATTTTTTTATGTAGGTGACACTCAAACATTTCGATGTTTTTACATTTCGTCGTTACACTATTTGGAGCAAGGGCAGAGTTACTAATAAATAGAAACAAATGGTAAGCAATAAGTATGCAGTTATGTTTGCAAGGCCTTTGAGCTTCCGTCACGAAAGTAAGTACAAATCATAACTTGATGCAATCATAAGTTAGACGAAACGAACTAACTTTAAGGGGTTTGAATAATTTAACCTACATAAATTCCGCCATTTAATTATTAAATAGCAGCTAGGTAGGTTACCTAGATTCGTACATAGCCCTTACGTGGCTATTACGCATAGAATCAGCACGCGGCCTATGACCACCGTAGAAACGGGTTTTGTGACTGTAGATAGATTTCAGGTCCATTTCTACAGAAAGAGCTTAGTCTATTCTAGGTAGAATAGAAATACAATCGACATGCTATACGTGTGACAAATTAATTAGGTAATCATTAGATGGTATCGATACAAAAAAGTTTATTTCCTTTCTTTCTCTACTGCCTTAGTAACGCGTTCCGTGTTTCGCTTTTACTGACCAGCGATTGAATATCGGTAACAACTCAAGAGAAGCTTTCAGAAAAGTTCAGTGAAACTTCTAAACGTCATAGTAGCCAAGTTAGACACGTTACACTTGTACTGATAGCAACAAGTTGGCTGTCGCGAGCAAGTTACGATTCGTCGTGTTCATCCATCTAACATTACATAAATACTAATCTTCGCAGGGATAGAAAGAGGTGTACCCATTATAACAGTTAGGTTTAAGCCCTATGTAATCGCCTACTGCCAGACTCTGTGGCTACTAGTGACAAATACCTGATGGAAAACCCAATAACATTTTGTCCGATCTGGGAATCAAACGCAGGACCTCGCGCTTGCAGCCACTATGCCAACGAGGCAGTCAAACTAACACAGACAGTCTGCGTCAGTATGCGTCACATATAAATAGTTAAAAATAAAATTTCAAATTCGAAGCGATAATTCCGAATCGTCCCGTTCGGCTGAATAAATAATCCAATTTTAGATCTGTCAATATGAACTGTCCGAAATAAATCGTAGTGCCTTTACTTGTACATCCGATGCCCGTCATTTCACCGGAGCATTGACGTATTTCATTGTATTGCTAATACGCCTACGCCCGGCGGCACACGCAGCCCACGTCACGGTAAACTACCCTCACTCAGAAAAAGAGAGACTCGCACAGGACAAAACAAAAAAGCTAAATAATAAGAAAAACAATAGAATTTTACTGTGAAACCTTAGGCTAATTGGCAGACTTCTAACACCAACTGAATTATTCAACAGCTGTTTCATCGTGGTCAATGGTATTTTTATAGTTTGTCGGTTTTCATTAGTCCAGCGAACTTTTATGGAAAGGTTTTAGAAATTACTACTAGATATTCCGGTCTATTAGTGACAGACACTGATATAAACATAGCAGTCAGACAACTGCCGATATAAGTTTTTCACGACTTATTAACAGATGAATGGATTTGGATAATTTATGATTGATATATACATGTATGACGTATGGTCTGTTTGAAGTTGTCGTTCAAGCACGCGAGTAGACCGCCGTAGACAGTTATGACATAAGATTAATTTTATCCCCATAAACCCTACGTTTCAATAGGACGATTTCCACTGATATAATTAAGCACAAATGAATATGAGTAGCACCTGATAATCCTACCTTTACCCAAGTCAATCAAGGTGTATAATTACAGCACAGTACAGAGTTAAGTTCAGCTATAGCTCCGAAGTACAGCGCGCTCGTATTACCCCTGCTATCTTGTGCTATTACTAATTTCCTATGTAATAACAGCTATCGTGAACTGCGAAGTATAGCCGTGTAAAGTGTTAGTTGAACTTCATAGCCTTTACAACTAAACATCTCATAAACTTCGGCTACTTTTATAACTATCTCGCAAACTTTGAAACTGCTAGATAGGAATAACACTAATAATAATAATCCTGACCTAATTTCAAGTTTTTAATTGTATATTATTATTAATTTTAAAGGTAAATTTGAGATTTTATTCTATAGAGAAAATATCATGTGATCGAGTTTTTAAATAATGTAAAAATCAACTTAATTATATTCATCACAAAGTGAATGCAACAGTTATATTAAAACGGGAACCATTTTCACTATTAGAGGTTATTATATGGCTTTATTCTAGTGAGACGACACCTGGGAAAACCCCCACGGCATTAAAAACTAAAAATATTTTGATCTAAATAAACCACTTATTTCATTCCCGGAATTACTTTAAAAATATCAGCAAAGTGTGTACCTTCTATTCTACCTAGAAAAAGTGTCCACTTAGAAATTATAAGTAGTACAATAGTCTGTTTTCTATTAGTGGGAGAATAAATTCATGTAAGGAGGTTTTATAAGCCCTTAGCTCCCCCACGCAAGCAGCCATGCAAAAGCTTTTCTAGCTGTTCCACGAACCGCTATTCAAAAACTTAATAAGCTTTAGTATTCTGTAGGTTCATTAGTTCAAGAAAATTATACCGACGCTACCTGCTTTGAGCCTCGTTCTACCTTCAGAAATAGCAGGAACGTCGCTCGTATATAGGTACGCAAAACGTATTTATCACAAACATCGCCGAATATATTTCAAAATTGCGTAATTGAAGATACATCGATGATTGTAGATCTGCATCTACAGTCAACTTAAAGTAATTACAACCCCGCAACCGGTGTTTTTAAATAATTATTACTTTGTTTTACACAAGTAATCACTTTGACTATAAAGAAGAATAAACTCCAACTGAAAGCGTTATTTCAATTAGAGCATCACAGGCACTCAGGTGCGTTTGTGTTCAAACACCGCGCGCCGCACCTTGCATATTCCAGTCAATGAAAGATAACTAAATGATAATTAAACTAACACACTTGTGTTGTCTTGATAAATCATTGAATATTGTAAATGTAAATCTACAGACAAGTAGGAAAATGAATCGCAACAAAAATTTAAACTTGAAGTTTTACTGGTAGATTAAAAAAAGCTCTATTAGTTTTCAAGTTTCTGCATCGGGTGTATTTTATTTGTGTTTGTTTCAGAAGGAATTCAATTAATGAATGAATTCCTTTTGATAATAAATACAGCTTTTATGCATGACTGATATTTTGAAACTAACATAGCGTATGTAAGGAAGGCAGCCAGGCAGTAAAACTACTTGCAATATTCACACCCCTTAAAACCTATATAACGTTCCGTTATCGCCAACGCGTACATTGCTGAGTTCGCCGTATTCTGTAAATAGTCCTTTGACAGCAAAGCTTTACATGCCAAAGCCGTTTACCGATACAAGGTGGAACACAGTAAACGCAAGGCCTTCCGTTTTGTGACTCGGACCTGCAAAAGGCATAAATTTTGTTTTACGGATTTTTGAAATTGAAAACTTTTTGTGGTTTTACCATGCACATTGATGAGCTTGAATTTCTTCACCATAGACACCACACGATAAGTCCTGCCTTTATAATGTTACTACACCTCGAATAGCCTTTCACAACAAATAAAATAATTCCTTGTTTGCGGCCAGGTGTGTTCCCTAGAAAAAGATAAAGTGAAGCAAACACAAAGTAATGTCTTCGTTTTAATTTTACCCTTGGCACAAGAATTCATTACGGCTACAAAGCGGAGGCTGCGCATGAAATGCTTGTATGGCCACTAAGCCATATTTTAATTTGAAATAGATACCCTGCATGCGCGCAAACTAAATTAATAATTATGTCAACCTTATTAGAACTGAATACAAACATTAATAACAGTTAAGAGTTTACGTTACATTAAGTTCTATGCGAACATTCCTTTTGACCGGGGTAGTTAAAATCCATTCTGAGTTGCGAGACTTGGTTTTTTTTTGTTTTTAGTGGAATCTTATTTCTTTTTTTAGATCAGATACCAATCTATAGGTATAAAATATAAAAAAAGATTTTAATATTTTATTTTATAAAAAGATATTTTTATATTTTTATGGAAGGTACAACTCCTTAACGGTTAGGAGTTGGAGGATAATTCTTTAATAAAATATTATGGGGACGTTCTCGTATATAAATCGACTTAAAAGGACGTATATTATGGGGCCGTATGTAAACCGATTTTTAAACCCTCCCTCCCTTTTTTTAATAAACCGGTTTACAATTGACGAAGATATCGGTGGACATACTTAAAAAAAATACATACACACGAATAGAGAACCTCCTCCTTTTTGGAAATCGGTTAAAAATTTATTTTCGTAGACTACCTACAGCAATTTTGACGTGTAAGACATAAGTTGCACTTTTAGTTTTAGTGTTTGTATTCCATGATAATTGATCAAATTGATAAATAAAGTTAGTCGATCCAAGCCAACTTCTACACCGTCATACGGTTGGACTTGAATTCTACGAACTTCAGGTTGGCGTAATTGCATACGACTTGGAAGTTTGTCAAACTAACATACTACTTAATACCAAAGGTGTATCAAGGCAGGAACGTGTTATACCTATTTGAAGTAGAACTCATGTGTCTGCTTTGACACAATTCTATCTATCCGAATGGAGTCGCGCACTTCTAAATTAGCTTTAAGTTTATTGAAGACGATTCTTGCGAAACTATTCCAGATGCTATACAAACTTCATCAGAATTATTACTTTGAGAGACAGTTCTAAGGAATATTGTATGGCATAAATATATATTTATATTGTATACATATGCGATACCTTGTATTTCAGAAATGTGACGTGAGAATGTTTCTATAGACGGCAGCTATTGACTAATGCAGGTGTTATGCGTGACTTATAAAAGCAAAGGTGTACTGATGGTGCAATCAGTGAATAGTTTCAAGATTGATAACTTATGTCTCTGACACGTAGGTAACGCTTTACAATATTTTGTAAAGCTTCAAGCTATTGATTCGCACAGGTATAATATAATGCGGCCAATTTAGAACTGAAATAAAAGTTAGACAGGCTAAATAATTTAAACCCATTTTGCGTAATTGCTCATAACATAACATCATGCAAAATAATCGCAATGTAATCCCTGATCTGTTAGGCAGAGATGAAACTAATAGTACACCCATATTTCACCAGTTATATTTAAATCCCAGTAATAGGAAGCGAGCCTATTGCCATCAATCGTGTTGGAAAAACCCACGAGACCAATGAGGCAGTCAATGTAATTGCTCAATGGGTTGAATAAAAAATTCAATGAACAAGCCACAGAAAAATCCTGCGCCTCCTCCTATGTAAATGAGATAATGGTTTCTATTTTGGGCAAATATCTCTTGTAAATAGTAACCAATGTAAAAAATGGTACCTGTGGCTAAACCCAACCACTCGTGCTGCCAAATGGTCGGCTGCTTTTAGATATGTGTCCTTTATACTTAAACGGTAACACGGCCTTGAATGCTCGCTGAAAAGATGGGACGGAAAAAATATAAATATCTTTGTCATGGGAAATTAATATTGGTTAAGTGAACATCGACAATCGACATACGATAGCTCGTATATTTATGGCAGTGGTAATTGTACAATACGTTTGATTGAGAAATTATGCAAACTTAATGTCAAAGCTCTGATTCGTGCAACGATATGATGACCTAGCTGTTCCTACTTGGGGTACGCAGGAGCTACAGAACGCCACCTACTACTCGTACGATCCTTATAAGACTCCTTTCGCCTCTGATATTTATTTTAGTTTTACGTACTTACTAACCAAAAAAAATACATATTAGTTACACCACGAATCACATTACCAATGTGGATGAACAGTTCTGGAGTCATAAGCACCCTTACCAACTGCCACTGAGACATCAATACGTTATCAATAAGCGCGGAGTATACCATTCATTTTTTGGAGCATCAAGATGAATAAAACTTAACCTATTTCGCATTAGATGATATGGGGTAGTTGTGTGTCTCGGATAACAGACAGTGGGGGAAAACTTAGTGAGGAAATCTGCATGTCCTAGACCCCAAACCAGCCAGCAACCCTTACCGGCCCCGAGTCCCTCAGAAAAAGCCTGGGCAGCATTGAGAACATTCTAGGGTAATTATGCCATGTTAGTGCTTATCAGCATGGCAAATATTAACCCAAAATCTTTTCCTTGGTTCAGAACACATCGGTCCTAGAGAACCATCACTGGCGTTCGGCTATGAGCTGCCTGATCGAGAGCGGGATCCTGGATCACCTGCCGCCAATCCCAGGACTGCGAACAGACCTGGTGAACCAGGTCAGCTCGCTGATACTCGCCACCGACATCACTCGTCAAGCCGAGTACCTGACAACATTCAAGGTTTGTGCTTCTTTCTTATGATTCGTGTGGGAATTACGAAATATTACTGTTTTTGTCACGTGTGTCACGGAACTTCATACTACGCCAAGGGCAACACCCAAATACTCCGAATTTCGATGTTTAAAAGTTTGAATTTCATAATATCTAAAAATTATAATGTCAATTATTAAAAATCACGAAATTTGTTTTACCGAAAGTCGTAAAAATTATGTCTTATTTGTTTGTTTTCCGATTTTCAATACTCCGAATAAACTGCCAAAATATGGGATATTAATGAGAAATGAATAGCTGCTAAACCGACACCACATGTAGTCTTTTCTGCTCTACCCTTTTTTGAATCGGAATTCGTATTTTTGATGATTCGAATTATCACTATGTAGGATTTTTAGTTATTCGATCTATTTTAACTCTGTATTTTGAGAATACCGGGAACGTTAGGAATATTGAATTTTGGAATTATAAAAATTGGATGATTGATAAATCGGAGTTGCTGAGAAATCGATATTTTGACATTTGTATTTGTGACTATCGTTATATATTTTTTTTTTTCATATTATTGTAGTGTAACTCAACGCTCAGTTATAAAAAGAGTTTGTGTTGGTAAATTTCTACACCCACCACCACAATGTTAAATAACAAATACACGCGGCGATGAGAGTACTACACATCGGACCTTTTTCAGCGACAACCTGAGTGTAGGGAACAAAGGTATTATTAGAGTAGTCTAAATCAGGATCATTGTTGGTATAGCTATCTTTTACGTGGGGTTGGACGACCTTACAATTTAGGGATGGCGTACGATGTATTTTTGTGATTTTTTTTATTAACACTACTCTCAAAGCGATGAAGGAGAACATCGTGAGGAAAACGGCGTGTCTTATTCAACAACTACAAACAACAACAATCTATTTTCAGGTAACAAATACAAATACATAGACATTATAATAATATTACATATTATATACCAGCCCGTACAGGGCCCGCATGTATTATGGACCGCTCCCTTTACAGAGAGGTCCCAACAGTGGGAATATGATGTAGTTATTAAGTTCTATTTTACCAACTTACCTTCGGATGACATTTGACAAAGACAAGGACAAACCGCTTTGGACGAATCACGGACTAGGCGCGGACATTGAACAGTTTTCTGGCAATACAAAGTGTAACTTGGAACATCATTCATATCTTCTATCATAGTCAGAAGAGATCGTGGAATATTTACCTCGACTTCAAGGGAGTAATAATTAATTAAATTATTCGGGGACTTTAGAACGGCGGTGATATGCACACATTACTTACTGCTCTGAACTTTATGCAAATATAAGTTCTCCGATGTCCGGTGAACATCAGCGTATGTTACGACTTTACGAGATATTGAAATCGTAGGGGAGCTATTCTCCGACGTTTGTGTATTACCAAGGCTTCTATGTCGAATGGCGGCTTAATTACTTTAGGATTTGCGTAGAACGGCGACCTTTGATGCGCTTTGTTGAATACCGACAGAGCAGCTTAATGAGCTAATCCTGGTCTTGCTCCACATAATAATATGTCAATATAATTATGTGCCAATGTATTTATTATTAAAATTTTCAATCTAAGTAACTAAAAATATTTTTTTTTCAATACTTTGTTTTATCGGTTTCTTGACTAATCATAAAAACTGCATTTCAAACTCTAACCCATTTATAGATAACGCAAAAATAAGATAAAAGTTTCTAACCTTTTACCTTGCTTTTGTGAAGAATATTGAGAATGAAAGCAGCTGTCAATGAGATTGTTTAAAATCACATGAAACGGAAACAGATAATTTTTTAAGGTTTTCAAAGGGAATAAAGTAACTTGGGACGAAGAATGAGAGCAGCTGTTCAGAAACCGTTGCCGTATGGTCTCAAGGAAAGTACTCGACCCCTTGAGCCGCGCCAAGGGAGAGTTAAACGTGAACGGGTGACAAAGAAACCAGGGCTTGTTAACGTTACCAAATTCACGATAAAAGTATCGGTAAGTAACGATATTTTCATAATGTTAATTTATTAACGTTATCACTGGTATCGGTAATTTGGTATCGGATCAGTTTATTAATGTTCCCTGGTAACGGTAAAAGTATCGATACTTTTACCGTTACAGTCACTTACCTTCCATTTCGGTTAACCCACGTAGGTAATTTTATATACTAAATGAACAGATAAACCGTTTGCGTTCGGTTTTGCGTGGCGACTAAACTCACAGCAAGTGGAAACAGAAAAAAAAGCTATTATGACGACATAAATGCGTCGTAAGAAAGAGATGAAAGAAAAATACCGTTACTTATAGGGTTAATTTGGTATCGGTATCAAGTATCGTTACCTGATAACACTATCATTTAACGGTAAATCATTGATAACGTTAAGTCAAATTACCGGTAAAAGTCCACCCAACTATCGATACCAGACTTAACGTTACCTATGAAATTAACGTTACCTTCGAATGAAGGAGGTAACGATACCTAATTTTTAACGGTATTCAAAGCCCTGAAGAAACTCCTTAACAACATTAAAGGATACATACACAAAATACCCCTAGAAACCGAAACTTGACTTGGAAAACAACCTTGATGGGAAAGTCACGTTGTTTGGGGCCCAGCGATTCCAAGAAAGGTTGCTCGAAGCTATTAAAATAACGACGTTGAGTCGACCTAAACACGAGAGAATCCTTTTATACGGTTTCATTAATGAGATTTGGCTACGGTACTTCCACGTATAAATGGTATGATTGTACTAATGTAAATAATCCTAGCCTTTGTTGAGGTAAATTTGTTGGCAAAATAATAAAAAATAGTGATGGAACGGAACGTATTAAGTTACATTATTATTTATTTCGGAAAACTGCGTGAATATGATTTTAAACATAGTATACCCATTAAGCAACGAAAATAGTTCTATGATATAATTATCCTGGCGGTGCGGCAGTGTCAAATTATTTAATTACTAGCTTTTGCCAGCGACTTCGCCCGCGTGATAATGACGATTTTCCATACAAACTTTCATCCCCTATTTAACTCCCTTAGGGGTTGAATTTCGAAAAATCCTTCCTTATTCCTTGTCTACATTATAAAGGAAACCTCTGTGCAAAATTTCAGCTTTCTAGGTCCAAGGGTTTGGGCTGGGCGTTGATGAGTCAGTCAGTCTGTCAGGACTTCTCTCTTTATTTATATAGAAGACTAGCTTTTGCCAGCGGCTTCGCCCGCGTGAAAATGTCGATTTTCCATACAAACTTTCATCCCCTATTTAACTCCCTTAGGAGTTGAATTTCGAAAAATCCTTCCTTATTCATTGTCTACATTATAAAGGGAACCTCTGTGCAAAATTTCAGCTTTCTAGGTCCAAGGGTTTGGGCTGGGCGTTGATGAGTCAGTCAGTCAGTCAGGACTTCTCTCTTTATTTATTAGATTTTGTTTCCGGTATTGCGGATTACTGCCGGATTTCAGTAACCTCGTTAAACTTATTAAAACAGAGTGAACTATAAATCCCAGTATAATCAAGGATGTGTAAATGGTTTTTGCTGAACCAGTTTTCATTAATGAAAAAAGTTGGTTGCACAACTACTCAAACAAACCCGGAGCATTGATTTCAATTAATCTGAAGTGTAATCGTTAAAACCGCGGAGGGTGGGGGAAGTTAAAGCTGCCAGTTGCAATAGGTACGAGTACTTCTCACATACACCTATTTGAACTTTGAACATCTAATTGTGATTGACTTAGATTGACCTTGGCTACGAACTACGAAGTGCGGCTCTCACTGGAACACCGCTATGCAATCAACTATTCATCTAATTATTTAAAACTTTGAACTTCTCAGCGACACTGTAATGTCCTTGTCTTTCGGCTATGCTTCATAAAATTGTATGCCAACCCCTTTTTACCGTCCTGTGTTTCCGCAAAATATTGCCTGATTATACATAATTATGATTTGAGCAAATATGATATTGATCATATTTGCTCAAATCATAATTATCTTGTTGTTTGATTGTTTTCATTGGAAAACAATCTTTAATAAGTGGTTCGTCATTTCGAAAGTCTTTCGTCTTCGTATCAATCCAACATCTGCAAGGCTTCAATGTCCCGCACATTGACGGTTTGCACCTAGAGTAAATAAATATAGAAGTACCACAAAAGGCAGGCGCAGAAGCTCTGCGTTGTATTGAGAGAGTGAATGCCGACAGTCACAGGTGGGCGGGACCGCGGGACTCATTACTGCCGGGGTGACACGCGGTCTGTTCGACACTGTGTAGTCTCAGCTGTACGTAGTCGTATATTACAGACGTCTACATGAAGCCACAACCTCGCCCGACAGCTGTCTACAACTGTCCCGGTGTAAACCTGCTCGTATTTAACCAACACTAGTTTACAACTCCAGGCGACTAAATGAATCGTCTTAATCTTAATATTATCGCACTGTTGGAATATCAAATCTCTGGGTTGAGAGTGAAATGTACAACATTGTGCAGAGTTCTAACATTTATTTATTTAGTTAATCATGTACAACATAACAGATGTAGATCCAAGGGATTGCATTGTTAAAGGAAACATATTTATAATAAAGAATATTAAATGAGATACTTAAAAAATAACAATAAAAAGCCATCTTTCATGCAACCTCTCATAGCATCTCAAATATCCCTTAAAAACGTTTACCCATCTTGAGGCAAATAAATCACACTCCGGTGTCCATGTCACCATCAGTCTTTTGAGCTCACTCCAATTCATTTGGTGTCGGTGTAACATAATTATCTTCTTCTTCCATTACTCGTCATTTCATCGATGTCAGTAGAGCATTAATTTAGATGTCGCATAGGGTTAGTAATAACGTCGATCCAGGATTGCAATACTCTGTTCAAACGTAGCTCTTCCAACGATCATTATCACGTCGAACAGTTCCAGATCAGAGCAAACCTTCTGCTGTGAAATCCTGCTTATCTAGCTGACCGACCGTCGAGTAGCAATTTCACCGCTCCCTTATGTGGTTGTGTGTACTTGCCACAAGGCAGCCCCGTTCAATTGGCAAAGGCGTGCCGCATGCACTGTCCAACGCGTACGCTTACTCATACACGTGCACTCATATTATTATGGCTCCTTGCTTTATTGAACTGATATTTTACTTGAGAGGGAGGGAACACGGTGGTGTGATTCACCATTACTTACTCCATTGTAACAAACGCTGAAGGCTTTATTTCTGTTTGAGAGTTAGGTATTATTTTACAGAAAAGTAAACATAACATCACGATTATCTAGAAATTATCACTCTTGGCCAAACTTTCATATATAAACGTTATAAAATTCTATTAAATAATAGGTACACGTGCAATAAATATTATAATAAAATAAATTAGATAGCTACCTACTTATATTAATTGACTTTGCGCCAGGGTTGGCATGTTTAAAACAAGTTGTTTAAAACATGTGTTTTAAACAGTGTTTAAAACAGTTTCAAATAAAACATCGTTTTTTATTAGATGTTTGAAAACAAAAAAACAGGGTTTAAAACAAATTTTAGTTGCAAAAATACATGAATACTAGTTCTTTTTTTCTCCTTATTTCTTTTATTTAATCAACTTTAAACAATTTTTATTATAAAATGACCACTTACAATAATATTTGTTTGTTTAATAAGCAAATTAGACAACATTTATAATTTTTTTATTTAGGTAAGTATTTAAAAACTGTGACAAGTTTTGCAGCTTTCTCGTTACCAAGTTTGTTTCGTACATCGGAATAAATCCAAATGTTTTTTTGTGTTATTGTGAAATGAAAAATCAGAAAGAAAGTCCGCTCTATTTAAACACTCCATCGGTAGTCCCCCAGGGAATTCCCAGAACTTTTATTTAATATATTATGTATTAGGTAACCCCCTTATTTTAAGAGAAGTTTAGGTGATTTCCCTACTAAAAATGAACGTCGGAACATACAGAATGTATTGAATTAGGATAAATTTTTGTCATGCAATTTTTAAAATAGTATAAAAGTGAATTAAATCAATTAAAAATGGATGATAACTAACTTGGGAACAAAAAAAACAAAAAAAACACCAGTTTAAAACATTTTAAACTGTTTGTTTTATAAAATGTAAAAAAAACTGTTTTTTTTCCAACCCTGCTTTGCGCCAATAACACACAAATTACCTCAACTTACCTACGAGCTAAGATACCATCAGAAATTGGTTGATTCATACGAAAAGTGCCTGTCGTTAATGCTGTTACTTTTTTACGGTTCCCATAAAACCCTTCTAATAATAAGCTCCTATTTTATATTTGTCATATCTAGAAGGGTTTCTGGGAACCGCTTACGAATAGACTATAGATAAGCTTACAAATACTAACATTTGACAGTTCAACCAATTACTAAACTGGTATCTTCTGAAAGTATGTTTAATAGTTTTTATACTATTAACAACAGTTACATAACATAGAAGGGCATAAAACGGGTGATCCTGATCAAGCGAGCAAAAAAGTCTACCCTAAAAGCCGAATGTACTGCAGATGAAGCCTCTAAACTTCTAAAGTGATTGCACTACTGCAATCAGAGATGCGACAGAACGAGAACATCATACTGTTGCTCGGCAACTGAATTTAAGCCGATTTTCGTTTCATTGTGTCGAACTACGTTACGAAATGCTTTTGGATTCTGCAATTCTGTTGCAGGCAGTGCAACAGAATGGCGTAACCAAATGGCGTAGGTACCACAGCATGGCGTGTCATACTATTCCCATTGATAAATATCATTTAAATTAGGTGCGATGTTTGTGAGGCCGATTGTATAAGAAACCTAAATTAACCTAATGTGTCTCTTTGTCTACAAAACTACTATAACTCGTAAGTTCTCATTCACAAATACAGATTCAACTGATCAATTTCAACTCTGATACTGTTTTAATTCAAGGCTTTCGAAACTGCACCTAAAGGAATAATCTAGGAACCTAAGTTGCATTTTCTTAATGGTATCTAAGTTCCGATAACAACCTTTATTACTTATGAAACGTTCGAATCAAAGATGTTTCCGTCTTTAAAGTTAACGGTGCCAAGTGCACGTCCAACATATTTTAAAGATAACAATCAAATTGGGAGATTTGAATGGAATTTGGGAACCATAGGTATTCCTTCTTACCTTCAAAAATAACAGCTTGAACTAGCAGCTTGGTTGCCAAGATTAGAAGCGGAAAGATGGACGACGACGCTTTTGAAAATACTTATTAGGGTCATAAATACATATTGTATGTAAAGCTTTAAGCTTTTGCTTTCGTTTTAACCGTTGCATACACATTTACAGATTGTGTTGTGGTTATAAACGTATATAACTCTTAAATTAAAACTAGTCTTTGATCTATATTATTTGGGTAGATAGAGTACCGGGTTCGACCATCCAGGGATAGTCAGCGAGCCGCTTATAAGCAGAAGCCGGAGATATTGTTTTTTAATTGTTTTTTCATTATATTTATAGTTACTCAATGGATATTCAGTACAATCTAATAAAACTTAAGAAATACTCATTAAAGATAATTTATTTGCCATATCAAATTGTCCACCACAGGTGTTTATATAATTTCATTTATTATAATTTCGATCCAAAAATCTGATACTCCAAAAAGTGTCAAGAACGATTAGACTTCGATTCGATTGTTTGTGAATAGCTATGCAGGTCTTTAATTAGATGTACCTATATAGAACCTGTGAATGTTTCATGTCCGTGCTATTAACCGTCTAGGCCCATTGTATATTAAAAAAAAACCGCTGTTTGCATGAATCCAACACTGCTATGTCAAAATTCGATTTCCTACGTTGCGTTGCTTATAGAACTTGAGAAAGAGTTCTTTGATATGGAACTATTTACACTTGTATTTAAAGTTTACCTAATAAGCGAGAAATGCCACCGAAATTATGGAAATGCGACCCTTATTTAAAATGTCACCAGCATTCAATGTTTCCATAACGCACTGTACATCAAATTGAACCAATACAAAGGGTGACCGATTCGTAAATACTGAGATATACTTGTAGTGCATCGTCATTTCACTCACCGGTTAATTTACTGATCCTTTGAAAGTTTGTTTTTTTTTTTAAAGTTAATTAGTGAACAAAACAAAACTAATTTCTTGTTAAGTAAACAATAAGTCGTTAGAGAATCGGAGTTAATTGGAAATATGATGTTGACGTTTTTTATTTACAATGATTTCCAATTACTAGGTAAATGGGCTGGCAATTATTATTTAGATAATTAAAAAGGGACTTTTGGCGGTGGGGTACTTGCCATATCAGTACCACTATAGTAAACGTAGCAAGCGTATCGTATTTCTACGTTATTTTTCCAGGGAATCGACACTGAGTTTTTCCGTAGCTTACTTATACACACATACAATAAAATTGATACTCTTCTTTAATGGGATAATAAAAATATACGCGAACAGCTTTAAAAAAAAACTATTATCTTCAGTTTTCAATCTCCATTTCGCCACTAGCAAGGAAAAACAAATAATTTTATATACAACGAGGCGTGGTATTTTAGCAGTAAGTCGGGTGAGGCACATAGGGTAATAGTTTGGGACTTGGGAATCCTTGACTTGCAGCATATGGAGCACAGCTCAATGGGCTCTCCCCGAAGACTCACAAACGAATGCCTCTTAAACTGTCAAAAACCAAAATTGAATAAAATGAAATAAAACACAACATTTAAAGGTTTTAAAGGTCCCTGGAGGCCACGTAGGTCTCTTACTTAAAAACTAACTTATATTTTCACAGTCTTATAACATTTGGCACTAACACAACTTTTGCAAGTTCGCAGTCCGGGCGAAGCTATTGGTATTTAAATCAGTGACTGTTTGAGCTACGATGGTAAGATTTATCTTTGCAACCAATAGCCTTAAGATGCACACCATTGTTTAGATGTTCTCAATGAGAGCTTTTGCTTATTCCTAGCTCGTTCAGAGTTATTGCCATTATTAGACGTCATATTTCGTAAAAAAAAAACATGTAAGTATGTCTAAACACGTATTTTTTTTATAATATGATGTTTAAAAAAAGTATACTGAAAGTAAAGAAAACGATATAACAGTATTACATTTTACTTAATTACTGACATAAGAGCTCACTTGTTGCTCTCTGACTCTGAATCTCCTAAGTGTTTAACTTGAGTCTGAACATAAACCTCAATAAGTAATAAGACGGTAATACGAAACCAGTCAATATTAAGCCTCGTACACACAAGTCGTAAACCAGGTAAAATGTGTATCGCGTATTCGCGCCTTATATCGGGCACAATCATGTATCCGAAACAGATTTCTATGTTCTGAAACTTTGGAACTGGTGCCAATTTCTAATGACAAAGCCATGTTGAATACAATGTTCCTTAGTACGGATGAGCTTTGAGTTACTAAGTTAACCATACTTAGCTACCTATAGGTACCAAGTGTAGTAGAACTCTTCGCGCGCGAGTCCGACTCGCATTTGGCTGGTTTTTTCTACTTCTAAGTCTGATTCGGGTTGAGATCTTCGGCGTTAGTTCTCTCTCTCTGTTCATATCTATTATCCTTTGAAGTTGAAACTACCGCATCGTTTTATTTCTAAACTTAAAAACTTTAACATTCCTAGGATTTTAATATCCACAATTCCACATGTTATTTAGTTCGCCGAACAATTCCGATCTTTCTTAATTATATTGAGATGTCATCAAACTCCTTTGTGTAGATTCGACGGTACAGACATTTCTGTGGTACAGACAGACGGTGCATACACCAATAAATATATATAGAATTGGATGCATATTGAAACATCAAGCTTTCCATTCCATCGATTTCGATGGAACGGCAACCATCATATACACAGATATTTGCTGTGGTATATACCGCAGCAAATATCTTACTGATTCAATTATAGAATTTCATGTTAGTTAGTATTCGACGAAATGCACGTCAGATGTTATGTTAGCAAGAACTTAGCTAATTAATTGTATTCAGTTTGAATGTTACTGCAAATATTAATGTACAGAGGAATTGATTTGAGTCAGTAATCCTAATCCTAACTTCCTAACTAATATTATAAATGCGAAAGTAACTCTGTCTGTCTGTCTGTACTCTGTCTTTGCTTCACGCCTAAACTACTGAACCGATTTGTGTGAAATTTGGTACAGACATAGTTTGGAACTTGAGAAAGGACATAGGATAGTTTTTTTTTTAGATAAACCAAAAATCTGCCGGAAGTCACTATTCCACGCGAACGAAGTCGCGGGCAAAAGCTAGTACTTAATTAATAAATCGCGCGGCAAAATGGCCTAAAATTTACAAAACAGAGAGATTTGGAAGGAAAAAGAGAAAACCTAAACGTGGGACACAAAAGGCGATTTATTACGTACTTCTAAACAATTTTCTGAATTAATTTCTGATAGTTACGTGTGTACTTTACACTACCAATATCTCAGAAGCGTTTATAAGAAATAACGGTTTCTAGTTGAAACGCATTAGGTCGTACGATCCTTAAACCAACTTACTTTTTCGAAAGTTGATATGAAACAGATTTTAGGTAACACTAAGTCCAACACATCTTAAAACTTTTTAAAAGTATCCAGAGTTTATTCCAGAATTGAAATTCTAAAATAATTTCTTCCCTATCACGGGGGATGTGGAATTCACTGCGGGCCACTCTTGTTTCCCAATCGTAATAATCAAATTTCGAGTGAATTGGTTTCGTATGGGCAAGCGTGCTCCACCCTAAGTCGCTTCATCGCTTCACAACAGGCGAGTTCCATCCGAAAGCGGGTTTCGTGCATTCAGTCAAAAGATAACTTTTTTTTTTAATAGATTTATAAAAAGGTTTACTCTAATAAATGGATATACCAATTTTATATTGTCTCAGTTAAACTTGTTCTAAACAAACGGGACCACACGACGAACTGGTTACTCTAACTATTAAATTATGTCATAATTACTAAACTATGACGTGCTTTCTATACTGGCTGCCTTTAGCGACGCGTGCGGAGCACTTGTCGATGGTAAAACAGCTATGATTACTATTAGGAGTTGTCACGTCCGATTTTCTTTTAATCGATTAAAGTGAATGGACTGTAGTTCTGTATGAGACCTGTTCTATTGGTAATGATGCTGGTATCGAAATATCAAGATCTACTGCGCCTGTAATTACTAATTAGTAAACATTGGAAGACCTAACTAAGCAAAAAGTTAATTAACTTATATCTGCATAAGCATGTCAAGTGTCACAATGCAATGTAATATTTACGTTTACCTAAAAATGTGGGTCATTGACCGCCCCTGCCTCACCGTCACTACATTTGTTTACACAATCCTAATCTGTTCTCAAGAATTGTGCGTTTGTTTGTTTGCTCGCTCTCAATCCACAGATAATTCGCTCGCTAATCTATTCAGGATAGACGCCTCTAGGTCACCATTACGCGGTGGCTATGAGACGACTTACCGACCAACCTAATTCTGTGCCACAAATGTATTCATAGTGCGGTTATTTTTAGTTTTCTCCATAAATGTGACGTCATGCGTTTGTCTTCGCGCTTCCACGGACTAGCAGCAGCGTTTGGTATTGAATGAGGAATTACAAGGTTCTGAATGAACTAATTATTGTTTAAATTTTAAGTAATCGTAAACATAGTATCACGATTATAATCCCCAAAGACGTGTAGTACTTATATGTATTACACTTATCAAAATTCAAAAGCGTTTTTCTCGTATATTAATGTTTATCCTCTATTTCGAAATAATGTAGCTTCCAAAATATAATAAGTACTGACAACGTGACCCCAATAGCTGTCGAACCTACAGGTATAATAAACAAAAGTTTAAACAGATACATTCAACAAAACAATAGACAAAACAATCCTACAAAAACAAGCAGCTTTAACCACAACCATCATACACAGAAAGTTATTGGGAGACAGTGTGTTTGTTAATCGTCATCAAGCACACAACACAAGAGGCCACACCAGTTGACCAGACACACAAAAATCACAGCGCACAGTAGACTCGTAGTAATCATGATACATCAACTGACGCAAGGTCGAGTATCGAAATAGGTACTGAAAAAGAAAACGTGAAAAAATAAAAGTATTATCTTTTGATAAATTTCCACTATATTCGGTAGGCGAGAGTTTCGTATTTACGTCCTAGTCCTCGTGTACGACCCACGTTTTGCCAATGACTAATAATATAAGAAAATATAGGTACCAATCAATGTCAAAAAGGTAGGCAAACCGTGTTTTGAGTATTTTACAGGTTAAATGTACACCTGGCAATAAGTGGTTTACGTTAAAGGAAGCACAGGCACGTGGCCATTATATTGAACTGAGAGTACAAGTCACAAGCGTCACAACGCGCGTAAGCGACACTCGACACGTTTCCTCAAATTCCCGACACGGCAATAATACGGATCCACGTAAACCATGCGGTATCCGTAAACGGAACAAAACGTTGGTACATATAAGGGCTGTAATCCGAGTGAGGCTGATATGAACCTGTTGTACACTAATATTTTGCCACATGTATTAGTCTCATGCAATCAACCGGACACAAGTCTTAGACGGGAATAACCCGAGATCAATTTAGCTGACCTGGGAATTAACCCAGACCAACGAGTCAAGAAATTTAAACGCTATTTTATTATAAAATGTGCATTATTTTTTGAATCTGTTTAAGAAAATACTTTCTCAAAATTGAACACGCTATTTCATATTTCGCTGTTTTAATGAATAAATCTGTATTAATATATTCCTAATTTATAAATGCAATAACTAATATCGTGGCACTTAATAACCTGTTTTAAATTTGCAGAATCATTTGAACTGTTTAACATCTAATCTCTTGTAAGTGCCCGCACTATTCAAATCAAATCAAATATTTATTCGCATAGTATGGGTATATATATAGATGCGTAAGTGCTACTAATTATATAACAATAAGGATCCTCATATAATATTAACTATTTCTAGTATACGAAACTTAAAATAAAATCTTATATAATTATAATCTAACACTTTTTCATTTTCGTTTTGAACTACTTATACTAACATAAGCGGCTTACAGACGTAAAACGCAAGTTTTATAATGCGTAAAAGTATATGATTCACTGCAGTAAACAAAATCAGAAAAATATAATATGATATTCTTCAGGATATATGCTAGTGACATAGTGTTGTGAAAACATAATAAAACTAACTTTGCTCGATAGAAAAAAATCTCGAAGATACCTCTAATTTCTTTTAACGAGTAAATACCATACTAAAGTCTAAAATACATGTCATCGTTCTGATTTTTTGCCAAATAATTCTACAAGCAACATACTAAAATCGGCTTATTCCACTTTTCCCCCCTGACAAAATCCCCCTCAGGGGGGAAAACTGGACTCGGATGTAAGACATGTCCAGAAAGTCCCCTTGGCATTTTGAGTTATTCCACAAATCCCCCCTGAGAGAATACTTTGGGGTGGAAAACTGAACTCGAATGTAAAATCATTCCGAAAATCCCCCTTATCATTTTGAGTTATTCCACTTTTCCCCCTTATGGTTACATTTTCAAACGGCATTGGCGAGGACAAGTAGGAGATGAGAAAAAAAGGATAGTAACGTCCCACAAACTACCAGGACATCAGAAGTAGGCAGGAGGTATTGAAAACTGGAATGAAAATTAAAAAAAAAACATAGATGGTAAAGTCCCACCAGAAACTACCAGGAGATCAGAAGTAGGAAAGAGGTATTGAAAACTGGAATGTTTTTTTTTTTTTTAAACCTTAGATGGTAAAGTCCCACAAACTACCAGGAGATCAGAAGTAGGAAAGAGGTATTGAATACTTTTTTTTTTAAACACGATTTAAAAAAAAAATATTTAGTTTTTTTTGCCACCGACTTCAGATGCTGATTTTTCTTTTGAAGTATTTTTTTTTTCTATTTATATTATTATTTTAAATGATCAATATGAACTTTCCTTCATACTTTCCAGGCTTAGGACTGTCGACTTGACGGTAAAATTAGAAAAATAAAATAAAAAACATTATTATTATTAGTAAACGTCCTAGGTCATTTTTTGCCTAGGACGTTTCGTTTTCGAGATATTTCAATTTCTTTTTTTTTCTAATAATAATTTTGAACGCCCGTAACACAAAAACGGTGCATCGTAGGACCATGCTTCTCAAAACCTAAACTCTTTAAAAAAAACTGGCCAAGTGCAAGTCGGACTTGCACATGAAGGGTTCCGTACCAGTATGCTTCCCGTGGGAATCGAACCCACGACCACCGGGTCATAAGGCAAACGCCTAAACCACTCGACCACGGAGGCAGTTCAGTCTTCCGGAGGGTTCCGTACCATGACTCGCAAATACAACAAGACTGTGAAATACCCAATTACAGAATTTTATTAAAGTTATACACACAATAATACAATGGTACACAATATAAAATTAATTAGAAAAAGACAAGGTTATTATTATATGGTATTATCCATATTATTACACAGTCCCCCAAAAGGCCCACCAACTCAGTTGGAGTTGCTACTTCCGAATTAAAAAATGTGAATAGCAAAACAAATAAAAAAACATTTCATTAGACTCTTAGACCAAGAAAAAAAGAAAGACGGTGCGCCGCGAACACCAACAGTGAAGCCACAAAACCACGAGCCTATAGCAAGTAAACATACAAGTTCACGCACACACCTACACTAAAACCACACGCATTTCTCTTAGAACGTCAAGACTTCACGAGACATTGTATAAACACATAGATAAAAAGTTGGCTTCACTTTTGATGTTCGTGGCGCGCCGTCTTCCTTTTTTTGTTTGTCTGAGATTAGACTATAACATGTCTGCCAATTTCAGTATTTAAACTCCAATAAATATAAAACGATTTTAACTTGCCTTTGCCCAGCAGTGGGACAATATGGGTTAGTAAAAAAATAAAACTTGTGAATGGTCAAAAGAGTTTTATTCCGTCAGGGGGGATTTCTGGACGTTGTTTCTTTTCGATTCCACTTTTCCCCCCTAGGGGGGATTTTCAGGGGGGATTTGTAGACTGGTTTTTTTTTTGGAGTCCACTTTTCCCCCTTAGGGGGGATTTGTGGAATAATATTTTTTTCAATTCCACTTTTCCCCCTTAAGGGGGATTTTAGGGGGGATTTGTAGACTTTATTTTTTGGATTCCACTTTTCCCCCTCAAGGGGGATTTTCAGGGGGGATTTGTGGAATAAGCCACTAAAATCATAGTGTTTTACTTTTTTAGTCCAATCAATACTTTTTTTTGTAAATCGCAAACTTTCCACCCCAAAGTATTCTCTCAGGGGGGATTTGTGGAATAACTCAAAATGCCAAGGGGACTTTCTGGACATGTTTTACATCCGAGTCCAGTTTTCCCCCCTGAGGGGGATTTTCTCAGGGGGGAAAAGTGGAATAAGCCCTAATTTCGCACTATTCGGCCGCAGCGAAAGACGTAACAACCGCTTTGTAGTGCAAGCCGATTAGAACTTTATTCTAACAGTATATCAAACGAAGTTTGAACCACCACAAATAGAGTTGCTAATTTGAGGTAGCATAGGCTCTTAACCAACTTAACTTATAATTGCACTAATAGGAACATAGTTAGGTGTTACATTTACATTTTGCTATTCTTTTAACTAAGGTATTCCTTTTTTTTTTTTTTTGGTGGGTGGAAAATCATCGAATGACCCCCCCGCTCTTGGGCAGAGCGAAGGGGAGTGTCAGACTTCTACTGACTAAAAACCGAACCCATGTTCCTTCTTTGCCCTTGCGCCGAGGCCACGTAATCTAGTACAAAATAACTAAGGTATTCCTGCCATAGGAATTCCTTTATTGCAATTTTTGAATTGCTAAAATTAAACAAATACATTGTACTCGTTATGATAAATACTAATTAATACTGCAACACAAAGCGAGATTAAGTAGACATGATCAATTAATGAAAACAGAGAATAATTGACAGTTACGACGAACAAACTTACAGAAAGCGCAATATAACGATGCGCGTTGGACAGAAACTCGAAACAAAAGTATACATTTATCTGCAGTGTTTCATTATTGTAATCCCCTCCCCTTTGTATTTCATTGCAAGTGGTAAAGTACTTTCTCTTTAAAAATATTTTTATTTTCCAAATAAAACAGCTCAGCCACGGTTCACTCGAAATATGAAATCCTTCCCACCGAGGATTCCAGCTTTTGCAGTTCTCTCGGAGTCACATTTAATAATCTCAACAATCCTGTCGATATGAAATAAATGTAAAAAAGAAGCTTTTCTCGGAAAATGCTGTTTCTGTTCTCTGATATTTTATTAACGCAATACGCCGTCTCTCGAGTACCTATTGTTATTTTTATTAGAGTTCCGTACAGAAGTTAAGCAGAAACGGATAATATAGGATCACTAGATCCATTGTCTCAGCAACGCAAGGTATCAAGCTGAAGTAAACATCAAATACTCAGGTCTGCTTCCCCATTGGAGCAGTGAACCAAAATCATTACCCTTCCTTTTGGCTTTGCCGTAGTCGGGTAAAAAATCAAACTTGTAAGTCAACTTTTACAAGGAAATCAAAACCTATAGGGTGCCTTTCATGATTCTAGGTCAAGTGACCTAGAATCATGAAACCTGTATATATGTTAGCGATTAGCGAAAAAGAAAGATCAGGGAAAGATTTCCCTGATCTTTCTTTCTCGTTCCATTGTAAACCTCATCAATCAGTTTCAATCAGTTGTCAAGATCGTAGCCCAGCTAGAGCTTGTATTACAATATTAAATCCAAACTAACCACACCTAGTTTTCTTATAAATTTAAAACATGTAGCTCGTTCAATAATTCTCTTGATACCTATTGTAGTGTATATCTATAAGTAACACACACACTGTCTCACAGCCACAAGTGGTTAGGTACGCTGTCACTATAATGACGTCTGTCAGTTACATGATGGCGGGAGTGAAGTTCAGTGAAGCGCCTGAACAAATCTTGGTGGTGTTGTGTGAGCCTGTGATATAGTAGTAAACAGTGTTATCAACCTATTAGATCTACCACCTACCAACTATAGGAAAGCTCGTTAGACTAAAGCTTTCCCGATGCATGCATTAGCAATATCTATATAATTAATCAACCCTATTTAAGAGCTTAACACTCCGATGTTCGTCCGAACTATTGAACCAAACATTAGCGAGTACTGTAGACACCACACGTAATTGGTATTGGCAGCTGTTAGTAGACTTCGAGCATTTCACGAATGGATAGCGCTGACTGTTGTGAAATGTGTTCAACTAATTGGAATGAAAACAACCCATCACTGTCACACGTTTGTTTTTTGGCAGACAGTGTTTTGTGCTTCCCTTTTGACTATAGTTTGCGTCCTAAGTAATGAGGCCCTTTAACAGACTGGTGTGGTCATCACCATCATCACCAGTCTATAATGTACCCAGTGCAGGGATTCAGGAATCCTTTCTAGGAAAGGGATGGGCTATAATCCACCACGCGTGCCCAGTGCGGGTTGGTAGATGTCAAATGTCTTCGAGTTTTTGGTTCGCTAATGTGGTGGATAATCATAACCATACTGAGATCTTTTTCATACGGAACTCTAAAACTAAGGGTTCGCTGTCTGAACAAATAATAAATATAAAGTTATGAAGAAAAGGAGCTCCCCGAATTCCTGGTATACCATTCCTTGTCATATCACGCGATGAAAATAGCAGTAGAAAAGTGTGACGTTGACAAGTAACCCGTTTAGTGTGTTAAAGTCCTAAGTGTGTCCAAAAGTTTCAGTAAATAATCAAACTGTAAGTTCTCTCATTTGTGTGCGTGACCAATATATATGTAGAGCAAGGCGGGGTCATCATTCGAATGAAAATCGTTTTGAAATGACGGAATCATCCCACACATGAAATGTAACTCGTGATCGATATAGCTTACACGGTCACAGTGCCAAAGCACCACTTGAGACTATATCAGCGTAAATATACGTAAGCTACAAGTTTGCCTGCATTCGTTGTTGAGAGACTGCCAACGCATCGTTAGTACAACGCGTGCTTATATACTGAAAATGGGGATCATTTGTAAGACACAACATGTTGGCTTATTACGAGATACACGCTGATGCCACAGCGGCTACGGGGAGACGAGGACTCATCATCGTTCTCAAAAACTCGCAACACAGATATAAGCAGTGTAATTATACTCATTAAGAAGTTTGTTTCTTTACGACCTACTTATCTACAAACTTTAATTACAGGATTTTTTGCCAAAACAACACTTTCTTAGGTGCTTACTTATACCGAAATCACACTGTTTGGTAACTAATGGTCACCCAAGGTACACCTCCACCACCATCTTTACGATATTGCTCTTTTCTTACCAATTCTTACTCGTCTCGTCAACTTCATATTACCTACGTCTTACTACTTTTAAATAGACGACCTCGTCAATACTCTGTTTAAGAACTATATTTGTAAAAAGAACATCAATTAAGAAATTATTCGCTACAATTGAGTGGAGCCCCGCGACGAAACTTTGTTTGGTCCTAATTTCAATAACAGCGCAATATGCATCTGAAACATTTTCGCGAGCATCCAGTTTGCTGTTCCCATGGAGCAATGGCTGTTCCCAAGGTCTCTCTCATCGACAGAACCCGGCGAGTTGAACCGAGTGACACATTTTATAACTAATTAGCAACTAACTAAAATGGCACTGTTATACACGCTTTATAATGATGAAAAACTTAGTTGCTAAGCCAACTTTCGGCTCGGCATGAACAGACGAAAGGTAAAAGGTGTGTAGATGTTCTTTTCGGAAAGAGCTGAATTTGATTCAGTGTTCAAGTATAATGGAAGCCGATTATGCTTAGTAATTGCTTCGAGTTAACTTTGTTATTTAATAAATAGTGGCGAGCAACAGGTTGATACTATTAGAGCCCGGCCGCGGGCACATCGCAACCATGTCACCGCGACATCGAACGTTGCTACATACGCTACGGCAGTCGGCGATAAGTATACATTATTATTTGAATAACATCTTCAAAATTAACTTCAAAAAGAATAACGATATTGAAAGTCAAGTTAATATAGATATTTTGTCAATCTGGCAGATTATTATATTCTCTTATTCATAAAACAAGGATTATTCCTTATAATTTCAAAATAAAGCCTCTCAACTGCAGCTTATCCATAAAACAGTATAAAGCTGAACAGAACTAAGAGAAGTTTACGCTGCAGTGCTTAGACAACATCGAGAATTATTTCATCCGTAGATTTTTGAGCCAGATTATATTTCAATCCAATGACATTTTCCTCGTATCGTTTTCCAAAGTTCGGTGCGCAAGTACTCACTCCTGTTCGGTAGCTTCGTTTCCGTTGGTAACTTGGTACTTCACCCACGAAAGCCGATTCCGTGACTCTTCACCGTTCATTTCGAATAATATTTTTATTTATGAATTTCCTCAAACGTTCGTTCATTAAGTATATCACTTAGCTTTGAATTGCCAATTAGACTCAGAGATTCTCCATCGTATAAGTCGACTACCGCTCCATGCACTTCAAAGAATTACATAAATAGAAAAGAACTTATAAAATTAAAATAAAATAAAAGCAATGTACAGTATGTATACACTGCTTTGGTCACGGAAAATAGAGTATTTGTAAATATCTTAACCTATCTTCGAAATTCTGCTAATTAGCTCTATTACCAAAATAAAGCGCGATTCAATAAGGTTGTCTAGCGGGCTAATTGCTTCTCTAATGGAACTCTGTATGAGCTTTTAAAAAAGCTTTTCAAATCTTGAACTTAGATTTAATGAATGTGTGCGTGTGTTTTGTGTATGGGAGTGTGTGTTAAAAAGCTGACGGCCTATTTTAAAATCTTTGTACATTTTTAACCAGTGCCACTAAAACTACAATTACAAACAACTCGAGGGATTCCATACGTTAGCTATAAACTACGAGTATTGGGGGCGCTATATAGCTCATATATCACGGTTACCAAAACTGGAACGGTCTAGGCCCGGTTAAAACTAACTGAATGAAAAAAACAAAATGAAAATTTCGACGAAACTATGAATATTACCTATAGACAAATATTGAAATCGGTTTTGTAGTTTTGTAGCAATACTTGGTTCCGCATGTTTGTTTAACCACGTATTGCTCGATAACCAGCAATCCGATTTACCAGTATTACTATCGGTGATATTGAACTGCACGTGCAAATGAAATTATTTAGTTGATATATACAGGGTTTACCACACAGGGACAGCACTCTAAAAACTAACAGGGTGCATTCGACTCCTTATATATCGAATCATATTCCATCGGATATTTTCTCCGAAAAATAATTATTTCATTAACATCCCAAATTTCAATGCAAAATTACATTTGCCATATACAGAACTCCATTTAAGTAAATAATACAGTCTAAGTTAAAAAAACCAACAATGGATGTTCCACTCTAAAACAATGGATGTTGATCACAGATGACAGAAACAATACTGTAAGTAACGAACGACGCGTGAAAGCTTTAAATGTTAAAACTCGTAGGCGCATTTTCCGTTCGCTACGTGTGGTTTTCCACGAACCATTAAAATAAAAATTACGATATATTGCGTATGAAAAAAAAAAACTAACATATTTTAGTCCCATAATATTATGAACAGGTTATCTTAGTATGATCTACTGAAATCATCCCATTAGTCTGCGAAGTGCTGTCTATTCTCTTATATTACACCCTGTATTTGTTTTGATTTCCACTTAAACTTAACAGCAGTACCGATAACAACCAACTCATTCAAAGTCAGGTCATTGAATTCACAAATAATGTATTGCAACCGTTTTTCTCGAATGAAAGTGCTGAAAACAAAGCTTTTGAGAGAAGTGTTAAGTACTTATAAAAGTATAATAGTTCTGCGGCCCCGACGCAGTAAAGTTGTTTGCACTATCTGACCGTGTTACTCGAAGATATTCGGCACGTCAATGACTCATTGCTCTCAAACGGACTTCCACGTGCTTCCGAGACGGCGTTCTATTTTTTTAACAAGTTTTTATTCTACTTGATAATTTTGTATGTTATTCGTCCTTTTTATTTGTTATCGATTTGTGGGATAATCCACATTATTGAGCTGCATTTCGCAAATCATTTGATTTTCCACCGCAATAATCATCACGTTCCAGGTAGCGCTTGAATAATACACTAATCCAGTATTTCATTTGTTCTAGCAAATAAATGCAAAAAATTGCTTATTAAGTGGGATAACATCGGGAACTGACTCAATACAATAATTTTACTATTTATTGGTTTGAACTATGATGAGTATTCTAAGTAATAATCTTGTGAATATTTCAATAAGAGTAAAACTTTTACCGTCAAAACGTTCCGATTGTAATGGAAGTGGTCTGTTATCCCCCTTTAGGGATTACAGACGTTGTGCTCTCTGAGGATTATCGCTTTTGTTCATCGATGCAAAGGATGTTTCAGGCATATTAAAGCTTTCAGAGGTACGGATCAATCGGACTGTGGGAAGGCACTGCTGGCTGCTGGTAGAGGATTGTTTACTATGTACACCAGCACTTATATGTATATGTTGAGGACCAAGTGATTTCCTACCTATTGAACAATTTATTCATTACTAGCTTTTGCCAGCGGCTTCGCCTGCGTGAAAAAAACCGACTTACCATACAAACTTTCATCCCCTATTTAACTCCCTTAGGGGTTGAATTTCGAAAAATCCTTCCTTATTCCTTGTCTACATTATAAAGGGAACCTCTGTGCAAAATTTCAGGTTTCTAGGTCCAAGGGTTTGGGCTGGGCGTTGATGAGTCAGTCAGTCAGGACTTCTCTTTTATTATTTATATAGAAGATATTATATAGATTGGTTTTGGAAAATACTCATTACGAGAGGACAATTCAATTATAATTGCTTCAAACCAGAGCTTTCTGAACAATGTCCAATTATTAAAATTCATGTGGTATTTAAATATTAACATGTTTTTTTATAATGGTCGACAAATGTCGTGTAAATATTTTAATTGTATTAAAATCTGTAGTACGAGATAGTAGTTTATGCGACTGTGCATAATGAAGGGCATTACAACACAAGTGTGGGTTTAAGAAACGAGCCGAAGGCGAGTTTCTTAATAGCATCACACGAGTGTTGTAATGCCTAATTATGTAGAGTTGCATACACTAATTTATCTACCCGAATATCATAAGGGCTCTATGATGGGCTCAGGAACCATAGGGAAATGACCAGCATTATTACCGTAATGCAATAAAAAATAAACAGGTTCCTTATTAGTTGCATTCGTCGCTGCATTTACGATATCTGGCGGAGTGTTCGTGTTAATTTCTGAGTCACTATCACTCATTTTCGACAGAAATAAAGAACTTATCAGAAAATTTGTCTACTCAATGAAAGGGAATAAAAAGCTAACGAACAAATGACAGCTCGAAATGGCGGCGTTTCGGATATCTGTTATTTTTTTTAAATCATAGGCAAACGAACAAAGTCACTATTCTTATGTCACTCGAGATCAAAATGTCGTGCGATTTATAATTAAAATCATACTGAATTGGGGTTTCGTATCGATAGGTATCTGTTTTAATGTAGATACTAGAATAGCACACTCACTTGAATTTGACACCTGTTCCAAATTTAAAACTCATAACCTACTGTTTTCAGTAGGTTATGAGCTCATTACAGTTCTGTTAATTTCTGCTGGTTGGTAATGCTGGTCATTGCCTATGGTTTTTGAACGCATTAGAGAGGGTTTATGATATTTGGGTAGATAAAATACTTAACTTCATCACGAACAGGTTATAATTGTAAGCTAGGCTGTTACCGGGCCAAGCCTTGCCACAATAGACGATCACAACACCTCCGCCGAGGCTCCGAGTAAACGGATTAAGTTAGAACTGTGACCAACGAAGCACGAGCCGGTCAAGCGGAGCGACCGGTGCTGCGGTAAAGCGGTTTACTCAGGAAATACAGGTTGAAATTTACAGATCGAACGTTTCCATAATAAACGGGATTCGAATTGCAACAGCTTAATATTACAATCAATAGATAGAGGAAGAGGAAATTCATTTCAATATAGTTCCACCTTCCACTTCTTTCACACTAAATCGTCCATGCTTCTTCATCCTTCAAAAACATGCATGATATCACTTAAGGCGAGGTTGCAGTACTTTGTTTTTATGTACGCACGACCTCGCCCCCCGCCCTGCCGCGCGAGCGATATAATGCCTAAATTTTGACTGTTTTTTGCTTCTTGGAGAAAAACTATAAAGAAATTATATGTTTTCAACATTTACTTCAAAATAAAAAGTTCTATCTATTGATATAACTTTTATATAAATTCATGATGAAATGTCTTAGCAGTACACGTTTGAAATTGTGATTTAGAGTCATGTTTGAAAAAAAAAAAGTATCGAGCCGATCATTCTAAATCGCGTTTCTATCTTTACGATTTACTAGAGGGTATGTTCAATTTTTATGTAATGATTTTTATTTATTAAAAAACTCGTATTTAGTTCGATTTTTATAGGTTCAAAAATCTTAAAATTACTGCAACCCCGCCTTAAAAACTGCATGCGAAGACTATGCTATATATACTTTCAATCTGTTGTTTCTGTTATCTATGCTTTCAATAGACTGAACAAAGCGGACACCATGATCATAACCTACTTTCAGTAACAACCGGTTAATGCGACGTATGACAATGATGTAATTTTGTCTAAATGTTCGACTATAACTTTTGACAACCTCTCTATAGTGCCACATAGCTACATACTTATGCTTCCGTGTGACGGGCAGTCAGTCATCCAATCATTGAATGAAAACAGATAAAAAAAGCTTACAAACTTGCAAAAAGAAAATCGTATGCGGATCTTCTAAAGCTCGCCGCTTGGTCCGAGAAGCACTCCAATCAACAAATACTGCAAAATATACACTCTTGCCCGTGCATCGTTGTATGAACAGTTAGTATTATTGTGACCTTTTTCATCGCGTTCTTCAAACTCTTAACTGTTGATCTTGGTCCACTCACATTGGTTGCAGCGGTCTAAAACAAGCTTTAAACGTGATTGAAAAACTAAATCAAAATATCGTTCGAAGACTTGCATCACTTTCTATAATAATTGTACCCCTACGCTTTAAAATGATGAAACCTGCCTCATCATCGGGGACCAAACAATATAAATACTCTCCAGATAGCTCTTTAAAAAATATTCGTAAAAAAAATCTTACGAATATTTTATCTGAGTGAAATGTCTACTGAACTAATATTGGCACTATATTAAGTAAAACAAACAATACTTGGTTTAAAATGTGGATTTTTTTTTTTGGTAAGTATTCATTCATTAATGTAGAGTTTAAATTATTGTAAAGCCTGACTTTAGTGTTTGTTTATTACCCAAATGAAATAATGGACGTGATAGGGGATGAGCTCAATCCCGTAACCCGTTATTGTTCAATAATTAGGTATGTTAGTCTATCCTGTCTTGTTGGTCTAGTGGCCGTAAGCGTGACTGCTGTGGATGAGGCCCTGGGTACGATTCCTAAGTCGGGCAAACTATAATTGGGGTTTTCCAGCAGATATTTGTCAGGAGCTGTTGTTGCTACTATGGCGCGTGCTGCGTCTAGATTTGTCCCCGGTTCATGGCAAAAAATTCGCTCCCTATTACCATGGGACCTTATCCTACCTAGCGAAATGTGTAGGTACTAATGGGTACACCACTGCCTAACCCTTCAGAGATCACAGGCGTGATGTTATGTTTGTATGTTATGTTATACGAGTCTATCAGTGACATCAGAAACAAGGGGATACAAACTAACCTCTCAACGTCCCAGCCGCCGCGGAAGGCGCTCCGGGCGTCGGGGGTCACGCGATGACCTCCGGCCACCGTAGACGCGGGCCTGTGGACGGTGAGTAACGGGCTAGCTCGCCGTCCGGCCGTCGTCATGACGGCAACAGACCGTGTCGGCGGCGCGTACGTGTTCCACGCGCGCCTCAAAGAGATGTCAGCAAGGAGGGGCCCGCAAGGGCCGACGCCCGTCGGGGCTGCGGATATCGAAAAGTTACCGCGGCTCCGACACAAGGGCGAGGAAGAGGGAACATGGGTTGGTTTTTAGTCAGTAGAAGTCTGACACTCCCCTTCGCTCTGCCCAAGAGCGGGGGGGGTTATTCGATGATTTTCCACCCACCAAAAAAAAAAGGGGATACAAACTATTAGCACCTTATCATCTCTTTTTTTTCTCATTTGTATTACAAAACTTTGATACTGAATTTACATTTAAGAACTAGACGTGGCTTCCATTTAAAACTGCACACTAACATTTAAGGCTGAAAACTTTTTCACTAAACAAAAAAAAACCCTTCATAACACCCACTTAACTGGAAAACGATTACACAAATTCAAACACTCAAACCAATTCACAAATATTTTAATATAGGTAGGTACCTATAGGTAATGCTTCGCTAGCACACAATGAGTACCCACTCGTACAACGCGGAGACAGGAGGCGTATTCCGAATGTTACGCCACTGTGACACTACTGTCGCTACTGTACTTACATTTTTCACCCTTATGCAATATCCAGTAAGGTGGAAAAATGAGCGACCGTATACGAACGCGGTAGGGGCGTCTTGTAATCATAGCATTACACATTCAAGTCACTTTCAAGCATCGCGATGCACCCTGCTATCCTGAGTAATCCTGACCGTCGACCGATACAGCTAATATTTTAATCATCGTTGTAGCAAAAGAACGCCGTTTTAATGGCGGCGCCTCGCGGTAACGTGTCATTACAAGTTGACAGCATTGCTTACTTGACAGTGTTCCTAGTACTCGTAGTATTATTAGAAGTAAACGTGCAATTACAGGGTCTTCGAGACATTTAATTATAGGTGCGAATTCCTGGATTGTCATCAAACAAATAGACTGGCTGGTATTTTCACACGAAATAATTATTTTCATGTTAAGGTTAGTTGGTAAAGTATTGGTGAAAATCCGTTGTTGTAAATTCAGCGCGCAAATAAAAGCTCCTCGTTCGATTTTCCACGTAAATCTGTTCAAAGTTGAACTTAGGTTTTTATTTTGCCATTCATTTGGGTGGAGTTAGCAAAATATTAGAAATTAAAATATTTTATTTCATAAAATCGGTTCCGTAGTTAGCATGGAACCCTTACAGTTTCGCCATGTCCATCTGTCTGTCCGTCGGTCCACACTATATCTCAAAGACTCTAAGTACTAGAAAGCTGTAATTTGCCATGAATATACAAAGAAGTTACGCCGACAAAGTGGTAAAATAAAATTTTGAAAATTATTTTTTTACTGCATCTCCCGTACACTAAAGTGGGGATGTTTTTTTTTTCTCGCGAAGTCCATTGTGTGGGATGTCGTTAGATAGGTCTTTAAATAAAATTGCTAGTTTCCTTAAACACTTTATCGATTAAGGGATTCGTTCGTGAAATATTAAGCGTTCAAGTGCAAATTTTTGTTAGACTAAACCACCTAGCCAGGTTGTGTTTCGGCGTGTGAAAAAATTCATGGTAGCAGCATAATATTTAACGAAAATAAAAGAAAAACTATCACAGCTAAATAGGCTTTACAAGTTTACGAGTAATAGTCGAACAACTACAACACAACAACAACAACAACTTATAAAATGTACTTCATATATTTCTTAATAATAAAAAATACCTTGAGCGAAACGGATAAGCTTCACAAAAATGAGCTATCAGTCGTCCGAACTTAGACAGGTTGAAATCTAGTTATGTACTTTAACGTGACCGGTGGATGCAAACGGCAGGTTGCTGTTCTTTATGGCGTTCTATGGGGGATGCCTTTATCCAGCAGTGCACGTTTTTTGGCTGATGATTATGATGACTGATCGTGATCGCATCCCTCATATTTGTTATTTTTTACTGAACGAGGATCAAGGAGAAAAATATGTCATGTATGTGTGTGTAAATATAACAATTTTCTATAAAGCGTCTATCATATCCGAGTCAACAAAGTTTTCAGGAGGATATCAAATTGTAAGGCTTGTGGCGCTCGACAGATGTGTATTTAATACGGGAAGGGTACTAAGGCCCGGTTTTCACCAAACTGGAGACGAACGGAGCGGCACTGAGGCGTGCTAGATTCAACCAGTCACAGAAGAAAACAATGCGATGTGGATTGATTGATGAACTTTCGTGTGTCTCCGTTCCGGCTTATACAGCAAAAACTTTGTGCTGGAAGCTGTCTCTGTTTGTGCGGCGTTTCGTAGTATGTACCAAAAGTTGTTCGCATAACGTCTCTGGCGTGCATTAAGGGTAAGTTAAGAACCCTTCTCCCAATTCAATTGGGGTCGGCACAGTACGTATTCTTACTCAATACTCCTCTAATAGTCCTCATGTCATCAGACATCTTCGTTGTTGCATATCATCCATGGTAGACACAAGCGTACTTAATTGAAATCATGAATGTATTCACGCTGCACGGACTCGCCTAATTGTTAACTGGAATCACATCCGACATCTAATTATCTAACTCCGTGCTAATTATATTCTCTCGTGGCTAAACACTACACGTAGCCATGGCCGTTATTATCCCAATTAATCGTATTATATAGGGATTAAACCAATATGCAGGCGTGTACGTGTCATTGTTCGTTTCTAGCCATCGCTAATTTAACATTACAGCAAATATGCTACTGCTTCAAACTTTACTATTTCGTGGAAACCTAATTTTGTGTTTCTATGAAAACAGAAGCCGTGCGATTCGTACTAAAACATTCAATCAGATTGCACAGAAATCGAACGAAAACTACCGCCTGTCTAAAAAGTGAATATAGAGTATCACTTTGAAAAGGTCAGTATGATTGACGGGTACTTTATGGCTTCGACATGAATGGACTAAGTCATTGGAAATGGATCTAGAAGGTTATATTTCCATTTACAGAGTAAATGCAAGACACCTCAGTAATAATGCAAGTATATCTATATTGGAACATAACAATAATTTTGAATAGCGGGATGAAATTAAAACGAATTGTATCTCTTACTTTTCTGAATTGTTGTTGCCAAGTAGGTAACGTGATTATGTAGTCTCAGGACAAAGGAAAAAAATAGACCGTACCTGCTGTTTCAGTTATTGATGACAAGTGTCGTTTACAGGCCCTTTCTACAGTAACTCTCCTATTCTAATCTACATAACATCTATATCTTCACAGATATCATATCATAATAGGTAGATGTTCTGAGAAGGTTGTCATAATACGCATCAGTGCCTCATGGCACTGATATCTATAGCGGTAGGGATTTACTTCAACCAAAGATGTCAACGTGCTGTAGGGAGCTTTTCCGATGAAAACTTGTAAAAAATCCTTGAAACCACATTTCAATGACGCTTTGGAGATAGAAGGCAGTATTTCCTATAACGTTACACTAGAGCTAGACGAGCAAACAATGGCCAGTTAGGCTTTGTTCTTTGTCGTTCCTGCTATCGCTAGCCGCTGTCTTTGACGATGTTTAATGCTGATATTGAACTGAAATCCGGCTAAAACCTAAAACTCGGTCTCAAAACATTTGTTACCATCGAGTTGTTAGTTTGACTCTCAAAATCCTCAATAATAAAAACAATGAAGGCTCATATTCCTATGCCTAAGCAATAATGATTCAATTAATAAACCGAATGTGTACGTATGCTATGTCGAACGTGCGGAATACCAACCCGTACGTCACACTCACATACTCAGCACTGCTCGTAGTAAAATACATAATAATATGAATGCGTTACGCAACGCTACTTTACACGCAGGAACATAAATGTTCGGTAGGCCCACTAGGTAGGGACGATGATTGTGGATTGAAGATATGATTCTTTAGGATGATTTATCACCGCCACTTGCAACCGCCGACATATTACCCGGTCTTGTGCTACCGATTCAAAGCTGCCTAATAATTTAAATTCAGCTGTACCTACAGGTTAAGAATCGCTTGCCAAAATTGGTTCGTGGATGGGTGGTTACCTATTTTATGAGAGCGCGATAAGTTCATTGAGACTGTCATTTGTGAATCTAGTGGGCCGAAATTCTGACAACCAGTCTTTACAAGGTATATCGTAACATAGTAATTAATATAAGTTGGGAAAAGGTTAATCAGATGATGATATGACTGAAATCATCTACCCCCCCATTGGGCTGAAAGAAGGTGAAAATTATAGTTTTTTAGAGTGTTCCTTCTTTTTCAACGTTTTGGTGCGTCAGGTGACATTTAATCGCAAGTCTTGTGAGTAACGTAGGTACAATGATCCCCACACGTCGGCACGTTTTCGTACAACCTAAAGCACTGATGGTCTTTTCACCCCTATGCTTAGTGTGTAAAGATTGAAAACTGCTCGAGCGTCCGTGTCTTCGGTAGTACATTCCGCTTGCAGCCTAAATGCTATAAGTTCATTTGATTCACCTTTAGATGAGTTGTTTTAACATCAAGAGGTTTTGTGATGCAAATGCGTTTTGATGCATTTCATATTGGAAATAAGTTTAACAGAAGACAAAATAAAAGGCTATTATAAAATTAAACTGAGAATCGAAACCTTTTGGCCGCCAAAAATTACAAAGCTAGTCTCCCAAAACAAGTAAATTGCGAGATTAACTCGGTCTGTCTGGGAGCTTGCCTGTCTGTTGCATGCATCCACGAGTCTCAACGGCTGATATTTGTTTAGCTCTGAGGTAGATGTAGGTAACATTTTATACAGATAGTAAGTCTCCGTCGGATAATTTCCTCTTTGGCAAAGCTGCAGGCCAAAGGTACCTATCACATCCCAGTGAAGTTAGTGCCCCAACGAGATGTATCAACAGGTCATAGCTTTTCATAAAGACATTGTTTTATACCTAAATAAAATAAATAAGACAGTTTTCCATTGAATGACGTTTTTATGAAGTGTCTAGCTAGTGGGCCGCTTTTGTTTTTTTTTTTTTATTGTTATTTCATTTTCAGATCGCCCAATAGTGATTGGAGTTCAAAACTATTATGTACCTTATAAATATTATACATAATTTCAAGTTTCTGTGAGCTATACTTAGGAAAATATTCGTATTCGTGTAATCATTTAATAAATGGGTGATTATTATTTGAGAGCTGGTCGCGTCCCCGTCAGCAATGGTTGTATGGAACGGGTCCTAAACAACGATGACAACAACTTAGTAGCAAGCGTTTCGCAACGCATGTCTGTGCCGGCGCCATGGCGCGCACGCTTTCAACATATTGATAAGGGCCTCATGTAGCTACTATCATACTGATGGCTTAGAAATTTTGTCATATCCGTCAGTTAGTTGCTTAATCCACGCTGCGGTTCCTGGTATTTATATGGTTAACTAGGATTAGAAGTCGATGTGCGTTCAGTTACCTACCTTTTAGTTTTTAATCGGCCTAACTTGGGTACTCACTGCTGGGACCTAAACCTTCTTTCTATGAGATGCATTGCGGATGCACCATGAAATATGACCACACCTTCTTGGTAGGTACACGGTGTATAATAAGGACCTACCATAAGTACGTGCCAGTGTCAATAACGATTAAATAAACAGAATTGGCACAGGCGCTAACACACCAAGATTCTCGAAACTGTAAAATTATCCCAATCAACCTTGAAGCTAGTGCTTCAGTGATAAAGTTGAAAATCTAGCGAATATAAATGACAGATTGTAGTAGCTTGATGTCCTAGCGTCTGTACGTACAAAAATTAAAGCCTCTATATTTAAAGACATCATCAATTTGTTTCTAAATCCGACATGACGTGCTGTCTCATTCTAGATCACAGTCATTAAATACATTTAAAATTAGTTCATCGACAGCCCTGTGCCTAATTCAACTGTCTAGATGCGTCTGCGCACTGAACATGTCACATTCGAATCATACATATTTGTAAACTGAAGCCTTTACGTTATACCTAGGCATGGATCATTCTGCGCATCACACGACTTTTAGATTACAATTATTATAAAATACGCAGCACTCGGTAGGTATTTAATGAACTTTTTCAGGCATTCGATACAATCAGTCATAGTTTACTACTCCAAAAATTGCATCGAAATGTAATTATATAACACTCACTTTTTCCTAATACCCGCATCACTGTAAAAATTGTGTGTTTATTATTTAGCTTATTTATTTACTAGTACCTACCTTCATGTAATTCTTCTTATATTTCGTTTTAATTTTACCTTGTATTTCTCATATTAAGCAAATACATTCTTTTTGAGAAATAAATATCTTAAAAAGTAAACAGGCTACTAAGGTAATGCGTCGCAGTGTGTAGGTACAGTTGTCACCTGTTGCCAACATTATAATATTAGTACGCAACCCTCATTTTTGTCAAGTGTGTTAGTGTGCTCACTCGGGTCGTAAAGATCATTAGTTATAAACATCATAACGCCTTCCAGATGTGTGCAGAACTAAATATTATGTATGAGAATTACTGACGTACTTATGTAGGTGATGTGTAAACACGCAATAACACTAAGACGTTTGTGGGCCGGTGCCAATACGAATTAGTATGACAAAGTGCGAGGCTGCATGCTAATGTACCGTAACGGGAACAGAACCGCGGTCCTTAGTGCAACAAAACGCTGCGACTTCAAGTTACATCCAACTATGTTGTGACAAAATACATTGCCACCGGATAATGTATACATGGACCATATCCCTTATTTACTTACATGTATTTTCAGCTTGTAATGTTCCCACTCCTGGGACACACCAAGCCTAGAACTCGTAAGGCAGGCGGCCGGGCAGATAACACTGAGACACACCAAGCCTAGAACTCGTAAGGCAGGCTTCCGGGCAGATAACACTGAGACACACCAAGCCTAGAACTCGTAAGGCAGGCGGCCGGGCAGATAACAGTGATAACACTGAGCCTATTCATTTAATATTCATCATCATTCTCCTGCCCTTATCCTAATTTATTTGTGGTCGGCGCAACATGTCTTCTTCTTCCATACTTCCCTATTTCTCGTCATCTCAGCAGTCACCTCCTTTCTAGCCATATCATCCTTCACACAGTCCATCCATTGTTTCTTTGGTCTTCCTCTACTCTTCCTGTTTATTTAATACTAGCTGACCCGTGCCCACTTCGTTGGGCATAATTAGTCGAAAGTAAGCTAATTACGTTTCGAAAAATTCAATTTCGGGGACGTCCGCTGCGTAAGGAGCCGACCACGCGACTGAGCCGCGCGGGTACCTACCTCTCAGATCAGATGTAAAAGGCCACGCCCCTTTCTCCCGAAGCGGGCACGAACGCGAACCGAATTAAACCCGAAACCATCCCGCGCCCGCCGCTGCGTTGCTTTTTTCTCCGATTCACTTTGCAAAACGGACTACCACGTAAAAGCCTTTTTATTTTTCGTTTTTTTTATATAGCCTATGACACTCAGCATTAATGTGGCTTTCTATTGGTGAAAGAATTTTTAAAATCGGTTCAGTAGTACCCGAGATTACCCCTTACAATTTAACAAATATACAAACAAACTTTACCTCTTTATAATATTAGTATAGAAGTATAGATAGTATAGAAGAAGTATAGAAGTATAGACTAGCTGTTGCCAGCGGCTTCGCCCGCCACAACTCGAAAATTATCCCACGGGACGATTAAATCGGGATAAAAGCTCCTATGTGTTAATCCAGGTTATAAACTATCTGTGTACCAAATTTTATCAAAATCCGTTCAGTAGTTTTTGCGTGAAGAAGTAACAAACATACACACTCACACACAAACTTTCGCCTTTATAATATTAGTGTGATTATAACTGTGAAAGGGGAGTTTATTTCTGTAAGTTCTTTGAAACAACCTAACATTTTCGTAATTTTTAACAGGAGTCATGTACCCTATTGTTATCGGGCTTTTCTATATCATCGTAACTCGAAGAGAACTTCTATAGAGGACGGCATTTAGGACTTTGTTGTTGTTGTTCCTACGCTGTAGTACTTTTACCGCTACAAGATCAAACATTAAATTACTATCTGAATCATGACGATAGTTCTTCGTAAGGCAATTAGCCAGTTTTGATTAAAATGTATGTTTATGACAAGTTACAACCTACGATTGTAAGGGAATAACATTGTTTGATGTGCAAATTAAATTATCATTTTCATACTATACAGAGTGGAAGAGTCACCGGCGCTCAAACGGTAAACATGTGAACAGCTGATTTATTTTAAAATTACCTATGACAATTTTTTATGTGAGGGGAGCGGGATTTCAGAATGATGTACTTAATACGTAGTAGCCTTTTAAAACTTACTAATTCATAACTGTTTCTATAATTCCCCATCCTCATTCTATACAGGGTGGTGTCGACAATACGACAATAAATGAAACCACTGGTAGTTCTAGTTCATAGGAACATTTTAAACTATCAAATAAATCCTAAACCCGAAATAAAAACTGTAAACGAAATACAATACAATTTACAAACAAAAATTGGTTTACTAACCTTAGGAATAATTTGCACCGGTTAACGTGTCGAATAAAAAGGAAAAAAAGAATTTGGCAAAGTTTAGGTAGGTTCGGTGTTAGGATTTATTTGATAGTTTAAAAATGTTCTTATGAACTAGAACTACCAGTGGTTTCATTTATTGTCGTATTGACGGCACCACCCTGTATACTTATTGAATTATTGTAAAAAAATCTGAGCACCCAGCACGACTCGTCCAGTCGTCCCGCATGAATCGAATGGCGCTGTCCAATTGATGGTAGCGGCCCCCCGGCCAGTGGCACCCGTCTCTCTCTGTCGTTGCACTAGACATTTTTATATTATTATGATGATACAACAAGTTATACAAACAATCAGAGGTAGGGCTCCGTGAACAAATAAACACTTGGCAGTACTTATAATTTCCCAAAGATTTATCAACTAAAGAAGATTTGGAGTTCAGTGCTGATACACATTACACAGTTAGGGACAATATGAAAGCGCTCTGAAAACTAGTTAGCTTCGAATCAATTGTGTGTACTGAATAAGAAACAAGCTTTTTTCGGGTTCGAGTTGAGTCGGAGTGCATTTCAATGTACATTTCATTTAAATGTACTCCAAATTGAATTGTTTAATTTTGATGAACTCTTCTGGATTTTCGGCGTCCAAAGGCGTTTAACGATCCCGGGTCACCATAAAGAGGTACCCCTGAGCGGCGAACTTAGGGTTGAGTCGTCGCTCGACAGCCAGGTCCAAAGAAGTGGCACGCAGTGGTTTCTGCGTGTTTTCTTGTACTGGACGAACTTGGTAATGGAGACTAACGGGAAAGAAGGGCTGGTAGTAATAACTTAAGTCGGTTAGAGCCCAACATAATCCTCCGCTGGCCCCAGAGGCCCAGACTGTATCATTGAGGATCTTGCCACAAGGCATAGCCTGTTCGGTCGTGGCATTCGATTTTAAAATTAAGGGCAACGTACCTTACGCCCATTTCTCCGCTGAAATCAACGTCGACTACTTTCTAAGTTAACCCATCAAATGATAATTACTGCCAAAATCTAGATAACGAACCATTAAAAAATTAACCACTATATTATTTTTTGTATTACAGACTCTTCTTGACGAAAATCAACTGGATATGACCAAGAAAGAACATCGCCACTTAGTCCTGCAGATTGCTTTGAAATGCGCTGACATTTCGAACCCCTGCCGCAAGTGGGGGATCTCACGCAAATGGAGCCTGAAGGTGTGCGAGGAGTTCTTCCGGCAGGGAGACTTCGAACGCCGGCTGAACCTGCCAGTGACAGCGCTCTGCGACCGGCACACCACCTCCATACCCAAGATACAGACAGGTACTTTATCAACACTCTCAGTGTTACGGATAATAGTAGATTGTTACACGAGGGTCGAAAGGAATGAATTACCATACGAGGTATTTAGACGCTCGAGTGCAGCGAGGCCGGCTGTAGTCCGAGTAGGAATTCATGACTTACACCCGTGTTAAGCACTCTACTTTTCATTTCGAATATAAGGAAAGTAGAAAATAATAGTTTTTCGAAAATATTTATTGATATTAATAACATGAGTAGTTTGTTTATCTATTTAAAATAAATTGAGAAGTTAGAACAATTTGTTTAATTTAATGTTACATTTTTGTTTGGAATATTTACGCTGTTTGATTGTTATGACAAATATAGTCTATTCTATTTATTTTAACTATGGACACAGTCGCGGGCGGCCCCGCTTAGTTTTTTTTTTAAATTCACACGGGCTGTTTATGGAGTCACAACTCACAAGACCGCAGCATATTTTTCTTAATTATTTTAGATTTTTTGCAGCCGACTGCTTAACAGTTCTATTTTCATTCCCACCCTAGAGGCAGTTACTATGAGTCTTTTCCGCCATAAGGTGGGAAGTAGCATCTTCCACCCGCTACTCGGATCAAACAAACGCTACGTCTTTCCGAGTATGAAAAATGAAAACGTATTTTCCAATGTCTCAATTTTCAATCAATTAATTTGTGTTTCATCATTACAGGTTTCTTCAGATTTGTGGTCAGACCGCTGATAAGCGAGTGGCACAGATTTTTACAAAATAACCTGTCGAATCAGATGCTCGACAATCTCATGTATAACCAAAATAGATGGGAGATATTATTGACAGAAGAAGCAAATGAGGAAACCAAGACGGAAACATCTGATGCGGATGACGACGCCGTGGTGGATAATGACAGCCGCGAGCTACTTCCGGCACCTCGCAGGGCTTCGCTCAATCCGCCTCCCAAGAAGAAAAGCTCATTTAAAAATCAGGCGTTCCGCCGCTTCTCTGTGCCCTTGAACGTGTTCCAAGATGTGAAGTACAGGCACCGCGAGATGCGCCGCGAGCTGTCAGCGACGGAGGAGCGCGCCCCCAGGCAGCCCAGCGCCGACGGCAGCCAGCCGTCCCTGCACTCGCAGCTCAGCGTGCGCGGACACTGCTCGCCCTCAGAAGAATCTGAGGGTCATCTCAATGCTGAAACATTATTATCTGACTCGACAATAGCCTCGATCACAACTCCTGCTCAGGCAAAACGCCTCCACACTGTGTTCAGCGAAGGGAGCACGCACAACATCAGACAAACGACTTACCCACCTTCGGCATCAACGTCACGTGATTTATCTGCCGCGGCACGAGCGTTCCCCACTAGCGGAGTTAATCGTGATTTCTCATCAGTACTTGAACCTGTCCCGTCAACGAGTAAGACAGAGCCAAAGTCTTATTTATTACAGTCCGGACCTGCCCCTTCAACTAGCAAATCAACACCGAAGTCTGACTTATCACAGTCCGGAGCTGGCCCTTCAACGAGCAAGACAGAACCGAAGTCTCACTATTTTGATGTGAGAGATTTTAAAAAGACTGATTCTGAAGACACTTCCGACACTAGTGGAGGAATGGGACCGCCACGTGATGGGGGAAAAGAATACACCGGATCAAAGTCAAGCCGAAAGGAGAGCGGAGTGGGTAGTCAGCTGCGAGACAATATGATGTCGGTACCTCTGGAACTGGACATAGACCCGCAGCTGCAGCGCCGGCGGAAGTCGATGCCCGCCGAAGCCGGTGAAGCTTCAGCAATAGGTTAGTATTTAAGCACTATTCGAAAGTTATCTCATGCTTAGTCTTTTTGTCAATTATGTTTATAGGGTAATCTGCTTCCAGTTTAACGAGATACAGCGAAGCATCGATATCTTACATGGAGCTACTGCCTATCTGACTACCCACAGTAGTAGTAGTAATCCACAATCCATTACTGGGTAGAACACGCAACACGGTGCCCCTTTGTAGGACTGGTTTTCAGACTTGTGACTACCCGTAACGACTGACAATGATCTACAAACGACACTGCAAGCCGTTCCCTACGACCAACAGCATGCCGTGCCTCACTACTGGCATCACTTATTCGACGAACCATACTCAGTAGGCGATGCTTAGCCTTGAAGATCGACCCGAATTAGGCTTAGGCGAATTAGGCCACGAAACTTTCAATACATTACTAAAACACGATAATACAATATTCCAGCTCCTCCGAAGTACCACGAGCTACCACCGGCGCCCCCTCAGTTCGTGCACCGGCCATTCTATTACTGGGCGCAGCGACGCGGCTCGGCGCCGGCCCCAGTGGCGCCCTCTGAGCTGCGCGTGCTGTCACCGCTGGGCCGCAGGCTGCCCAGCCTCACCGTCACCTGCCAGCAGTACTTCACCAGGACATCGTTCAGTGGCGTTCAGGAACCAGTTCAGTTCCCACGCAGAAGCTCACTGCCCGTTGAGGTGATGACAGGTGCTCGATAGCTTAGCGGCTTTTTTTATTTTTCTTTTGCATGTCTTTATTACATTATTTGAGCGGGCATAGGTTTTATTTTATGGTGCCGTTTGACTTATTTTCTTTTCATAACCTGCAACAATATTGAATGGTTTGTTGCCACAGTTTTGAATGGCGAAAAAAATATTTGTTTAATTTTTACGCTTTTGATGTTGTTGATGTTAGGAGCACGTACCCAGTGCTATAACTGTCACGAGAAAGAAGTCTAGCAGAGCTTCTGATGCTAATAAATTAATAATGTACGTACACGTAGCAAGTCGCTGGTTTTGTGAACGCAATCACTACTGCTGAGCATTGGACCTTTTTTTTGGAAGACGCTCTGTGCAGAGCGGTAAGGAGTGTCAGACTTCTGCTGACTAAAAACCTCCCAGCCCCTTGAGTTCGATTCCCAGGTGGGGCAAAGTGTTGTTTAGTTTTTCCATTAGGCATTTCTCAGTAGCTGAGGTGGAGCCTGAAATAATACCCGGTGTATGATAATAGTAGGGGAGGCCACGATGCTAAATGGGGATTTACTCAAGCGCTATAGAGACCTATTGGGTTGCAAAGCTTAGATGATAAGAAGAAAAAATGTTACCTACATAATTATACCTTTTTATCGGTGGGGTGAGCTGTTATAGATTTTCAAATACTTATGTAAAAAAAAAACTGTTGCATGGACATACTCGAGCGCGGCAGATATTGATAGCATCAATGTCCTACGTATTTTTTATATTGTACGTATGTTAATCTGATCGTTTGCACGATGGGGGTGGTCGTACGTGAGGGTTGAAATTGAAAAAATAAATTTAATCGAGCGTCAGATTTTCTAAGGAGATGTTTAGTGACCCTAAAACAAAGCTCTCATTCAATAATCTGACGATTTTGATGAGACGCAAACTCGCGGTTATTATTCTAATTTGCAAAAAAAATCGCCATTTTGACATACTTACTCAAGCGCGTCAGATTAAGATATATTATGGTTCATTTTTTATGTCTTATACATGCTGTCTCATAATCTGACGATTATCTAGAGGAATTCGCCTAATCTGACAAAAAGAAAAAATCTTTTTTTTTCAATCATTGAAATATGTATGTATGGATAGAGTACATACAGACTAAACAAAAAAATGTCCAGAAACACGGTGCCCCAAAGTGTCACGTTATCGAGATATGATTCTCGTCACGCTGAAAATCATTCATTTTCACTATTTCGGAGCGTGATACTCGAAATCTTATTAGAATTTCGATAAAGTGTATAGGGTAAAAGTTGTAGTTAATTTTATAAGCTTTTATTACGTAGAAGACACTTTTTATCTACGACGCACCGATTTAAAGATATTAGCGAAAAATTCAAAAGTGGGAACTTTAACCCCCTCCCCCCACCCCGGCGCCCCCCCTAGAGGCGGGGACTTTTAGTATGTTTACCCTGTGGGCATCCTGAACACATTTCTGAAGAAATTGCTTAGGTTCCAGCTCATGCACTCTACACCTGCTTTGTTAAGTGGGCTAAAACTTTAGCAACGAATTTTTGTTACTTCGGCTTGTGGAAATCGGTAGATTATATATTTTTCGTAATCTTTGAATTATTTCATTTAAAATAAAATAAAAATTAACCTCGCAATTTTTTTTTACAACTTTGTAGCCCTCCCCTTTCTTTACGTCAAATTGTCAGATTAGTGGAATATACACGTTTTAGCACGTAATTAACTCACCCTACCTTAATCTGCCGCGCTCGAGAATGCCTGATTATCAATTTTTTTTTACTAATCTGATCCTTTATCCTTGACGGGCGGCCTAATATTTGGGACTCATATTTGGTGTAGGTACTTAACCGGGTACAAGGTATCGCCCTGTATATTAATCTGCCGCGCTCGAGTAAATCCCGAAATCCCTTCTAGGGCTCCCCTACTATATCAGATGGTAGCAATTTGTCTACGAATTTAATTAAGACTACAAAATTAAATTTTATGTTTCCAGGGATATCCAGCCACTAGTTTCGCTAACAATACATAATATTCGCTTGAGCCTAACCAGGCTCACCCCTATGCTCTCCTCGATGAGGACTTGAGCTACGACGCCGACATTGAAGACAATGACCAAGACGACGACACGTCAGACGACGGGGACTACACCAGCAATTTCCACGAGAACATGGTGCTCTCCGACGAAGAGGCAGAGGAGCTGGAGGACGACGACGCTCTTCCTCCTCCCCCGCCTCCTCCCAACGTTCTTCTCAACCCTCTCCCCGACATTGTGCACAACCCCCACGTCCTTCACAACCCACCTCCAAACATTCGCGACCACCCACGGATCAATCTGCGGTGCCTGGGTCGTCATGCGACCCCTCCGTAAACGATCTCTTCAATCATATATCTTCTCCCATCTAAGTACCCTTGTTTCCTAAATATACCTATCTATCACTTCTCCTACCCTACCTGTGATATATTACCGCACGAGTGTTTTTGGAATGTGTTGTTATCAACTGTGTGTTCTGTTAGTAAGTTCAACGGTAATTCCCCTCATAAGAGATGGGGGAGGATTCTATCCCCCCTCCTATCTCATTTCTGAAACAGATCGTTTGCAACAAGACTTTAAAGTGAATACAAACTTCTTGAAGCCATAAATGGCGATTGTTATGTAACATTTAATGTGAAACCCGGGCATGACATTAATTTGTGACTATCATGAATTGACATCCGGAATTGACTTTAAAATTACTCTGATGTTCCATAAAGATATCTTTAGTTTCCCGTTTCATTGCGCTAAATGATTTTTGCTTGACGATGGTTTTGATGATATAAATACAAACGACTTAGTTACAGTGCGCAATGGATAGTGAAACAGTACGTGTTTTAGTAGTGTTGATGTTCATTAAATTTTGTCTCGAACACATTATACATGTGATGAGTAATAATGAAAAAGTAGATGCAGTTGTAAATTATCCTTAAGCTCAAGGCCGCCATTATAATCATTATATTTGTAAGGTCAAGTAAGAACACTTTCCCGTTACATCGCAGAATGCTCAGTATGACAGTATGACAGTACTCTAGTATCTCTGGATGATGTCGCACTCAAATGCGGTTTGGAATTTGGATATACCTTAAATATCAAGAAACATCGTGTGACTATCATGGATCTTAAATCTATGACTCTTATGGACACATTCAAACAACAGTGTCCTCCAATCTAGGTTTCGAAGGCTAATATTAAAAGCGCTGTTTTTTTTTTTATTAGTTGCTGTCAAGCACAATTTTGTGAACATTATTATGTTGCAACACTGCAGTACAAATAATTTCCACACAAATAATGAATTTTATTTTTTTAATGTGTAGTTCGTAAATGATTTTTTTTATATTTAATTTATAATTATTTTTTGTCTCATAGGTTAAATACATCACAAATTTATTGTAAGTTTTAACAGAATTTATGTTTCGTCTAATTTTTTTATAGTAAGTACATATAATTAATTATACCAAAAATAAACTAATCCTATTTAAAACATGGTTTGGCTAGCAGGCCTATCGTCAGCGACGCTACTCGACACTTACAAATTGAAATCATAAAAAGTTAGCCAGAACGTCACAGCACGGCATTTCAATAGAGTAGCGTCGATGACAATAAGTCTTACACAATAAAGGGATTGAGTCTCATTATAGTTTTGTTTTGTAACTTTTAGTATTTCGAAAGTTATGTAGTCATAGAATTTAAGTACTTAGTAGTTTGTAAGAAGAAAAATGAAGAAAGAGGTAGACGCTCTTTTTGAGTGAAACACGTGATGGTTTAAAAAGGAGTTTGGTTAGAAAAAAATCAGTATTAAATGATACAATGTAGCCGTCACTGTTGATCGCTTGCACGACTTTACAGAGCATAACAAACATGTTCAGAATATAAACTGGTTCAAGGAAGATACGAATATTATGAGTAAAAGGCGACCTATATTATACCTACGTTGATGTCTACTTAAATACTTTCATAATAATGTTGTGCTGTATAAAAGAGCACGGTCTTTTGTAATATATTTCCGACAAGTAGAGCTTTCATGATCTATAATTTTAGAATAATAACGCATAGAAGCCACGTCTAGAACTAAACACGTGTTTTAACTTTATATCCGTGAGTGAATGCGTCTTCGCGCCCCAAACGCACACAAATAATATAGCTTTCAGTGATACCGTTACCGAATAAATATGAGAAAACGCACTACTATGTTGCTGGATCAAATCAAGATATAGTAGATTATACAACAAGTAAATAAAAAGAGAATTTAATTCGAGGTACGAAGTTGGAGCCCGAGAGCAGCGAAGGATTCTAGATTAGAATCCTGAGCGGAGCGAGGGATACAAGTACCGAGATAATTTTTTTTCAACACACTTGCTCATAAAGTGGCTATAATTTCACCGCAATTAGGCACATAATGACACCTATAATCAAACTGTGACTTTTTCATTACTATTATTCACTAGTGAGTTATAGGGGCTTTTTTTTTAAATTTTATTGGTTGAGTTGCTACGTTCATAAAAAAGTTTCGATACAAAAAAGATCGTGTTCAATAGTAAAAATGAATTAATGTACTTAGTGCTTGCTCGTTTCATGCAAATTTGAATTTAAATAGATAATTTCAACTTGTATATACGTTTTTATTAAATTATACTTTCACTCAATTAATATAACTTTTATTTTCTCTGTAATAAAGAAAACTTTTTCCTCATTTTATACGTGGCTAAAACTCTATCGCGCTCATTCATTTAGTCTATGGCCGAACGTCATTGTTACAGTATGACCATTTTAAGTGTGAATTTCATGGTGGCGCCACTGGTCAAGAAAAAATGCATCGCTACGTCAAACTTAGTACATTTATTTTAGTTCCGTGTTTTCCCGCATGCAGAGATAAGTTGGTCGAACTGTAGAGATGCGCGCGCATAGGAAAACCGATTAATTTTTCCCGCTATTGTTTCAATGCGTAATTATTCTAAGTTTATACCTAATATTAAAATATATAAGGTTGTAAATTCTATGATATGAACATGCGGTCAACAGAAACGCGGCGTGGTGTGGACAATTCGTGAAAAATTTAATAAAGTATTCAATATTTTCGTCGTAATGTTGATTTGTATATTATGTTTCTTTTAAAGATATTATTATAAGGTCAGATTTAGGCTTAATTCTTTAGTGAATTTATTTCTTCGTAATTAATTTAGAAAAGTTTTTTTCATAATTATAGATGAAATTGTTCCAAAGATCTTTCATTGGTTGTCCACTTGTTATTATTAGCACGAAACTCGTGCCATTTCTGTCACAATTAGGGGCTTATTGTATGGGCCGGAGTTTGCTTTACAAGTGCAAGAGGTTGATAAAAGATTGCGACCTTGCTGCAAATGCGGTACTGTTAGAATAGCGTGAACGTTGCCGAGCTGCAGCGGCGGGCCCGAAGCATAGGTAATGCTTGTGGTCACACTAGAGGTCACCTTGCTGAAAGCAAGATTTATTTTATTTATTAAGTATAACTTATATGTCGTTACAAGTGACGGCTGAGCTGACTGACACTGAGTTCGTGTGTATCATAGATGCCGTACATGTAGCGCGCCTGTGCGTGTGCGACAAGGTAGCTCGGCCCACACTGACACACACACTCAACACATATGTGTCCACGCTCAGCTCAGCTCATCTCGGCTCCCGGCCGTCACTGATGTGAACCTTGGCAGCGCTGGATCGCTGAACGATTGTCGATACTCACAAGAGTACGCAATCCTAGTTAAAGTAGTCAAGTATTTTAGCGTTACGGTAGCAGAACTATAAGAAGTCAGATATTAAATCAAAATACGACTTTTGACGTTTTGAGATTTTGAGGCATGGGCTTAGCTCATGAAATAGTACATTGTTATCTTAGGGGTGAAAGTAACTTATGTAGTCGCCGAGACGGGGCTTGGCGCCTGATCGCAGCGAGGGCGCTAATAGTTCGAAGGACTAAATAAGTCTTTAACCCGAGGTAAACACTGTGCTTTTCATTACGAATATAAGGAAAGTTGATGGGAATAACCTTGCGCCCAATTACCTAAATCGAAAGAAAGAAGAAAGAAAAAACAAACTGACAAAAAAAAATAAAAAGTAAACATAAGAGAAACACTTAAAATCGGTTAAAACTAATCGGTGGATGGCAATAGGCTTGCTCCTAATTACATCGGTTGATGGCAATAGGATTGCTTCTGATTAGATTGGTTGATGGCAATAGTCTTGCTCCTAATTACATCGGTTGGAGGCAATAGGCTTGGCCCCAATTACATCAATTGATGGCAATAGGCTTGCTCCTAATTACATCGGTTGATGGCAATAGGATTGCTTCTGATTAGATTGGTTGATGGCAATAGTCTTGCTCCTAATTACATCGGTTGGGGGCAATAGGCTTGGCCCCAATTACATCAATTGATGGCAATAGGCTTGCTCCTAATTACATCGGTTGATGGCAATAGGCTTGCTCCTAATTAAATTGGTTGATGGCAATAGGCTTGCTCTTAATTACATTTATTGATGGCAATAGGCTTGCACCTAATCACATCAGTTGGTGGCAATAGGCTTGCACCTAATCACATCAGTTGGTGGCAATAGGCTTGCTCCTAATTACATCAAATAATTTGACAGCTGTCAGTAGAAAGTGATTCTCCCTAGGGCTGAAAAGTAGTACTTTCATCCCGCTCCGCAGGCCTGTCATGACCTACCTACTTTCAGAGTATGAGTAATGAAAAATATTTTTGTATTCCTTTTTCTAAAGTCATTCTTCGGTGTCTTTGGAATGTTAAGTACTGTTAATTTATTTTTTTAAATGTATTGTGGTAAATTAAACTAAGCGAAAGTCAAAAAGCAAGTGTACAAAAGCACTGTAGTTGAAATTTAAAAGAAAACAAGCAGTTGTGTGTGTGTTTCACTAATATTATATTGACGTGTTCATTTACTTTAAGATTGTGTCCAGGGCCTGCAGTCTCTGCACTAATAACAGCGCTACGAATGTCGCTGTGTCGTAAAATCGTAAACTTTTTCTAATAGGTTTTCAATCTTATGCTGTTGAAATAAGGTTGAAAATCTATTAAAGAAATTTGACATCGATACGACGTAGAGACATTCGTAGCGCTGTTATTAGTGTAGAGACTGCAGGCCCTGAGTAGGATTCTTGACAAAGTGTTTTATGTTTAAGTTGGATAGTGTGTGGGGTGTACCGATGCTGGGCTTTGTCGATAAAACAATTTCTGTAAAGTGCTCAATGTCCGGAATAACGACCGTGTGTCTTTATAATGGCCAACCATTTCGAATGGGTTGTTTATCGAGAAGACATTAGAAAAGATGATATATGATTCTGCCTCTCTTCAGAACATATACCCTACTGGTATATGTTCTGAAGATTACGACACTGTACAGTAATTTCAAACTAAGCGTTAGATATTTGATGTTGTGTCGCGTCGGCGCAATAGTCTTGCATAATTCTGTAGAAGCTACAAAGTTAAGTACAATTTCATGAATGTTATGATATAAATATTATATGTAGATTTCCCATTACTTCTGGTCACATGATCCACTGACACAAGTAAGGTGCACTTGCACGTACATTGATAGTATTCCACAACTCTTCGTTGATATTTATACAATGTGACAAACGTATCAACAACGGGGTATCTTAACCCCTTAGTTATATATGTAATATATATATGTAGTAAGTAGATATAAAACAATGCTCAAACTTTTTGAAGGGACTTTTCCTTCGACCCTTTAGATGCACAACACTATAATTATTATGAACAATGTATTTACTCATGCCCAAGAATCTACTGTGAGCTAGCAGTGGTAAGACAGTGACTAGTCTTGTATCTGTTTGTTGCTATCAGGTTCAATATACATAATAATATATGTTTCTCTACTCTCTATAGAATATACTATATGATGGGTGTTTAAAATCTGTGCTTTTACTAATAGAGTAGTTTCAGCGTTTGAGCAAATGAAAGTGACAGTAGATATTTCCGCATCTGATGATCTGCACGCGGTCCGATTACACGCTGCCGCTGGGCCACACCCCTATCTCACTACTAGACGCCCCATTAAAATTAGGAACATAAATTTATTGTAATTTGATGTTATATGATAATTTAAATAATAATACTGTCGCTGACTATGAAGTCAGCTTCATTAATATATGTTAAATTAACTGGTGAATGCACAACGGATATATATTATATCCATAGTCATATTCAGAATGCTTAATCAGGAACTAAATGATTGTTTGTAAGCTCTGGAGACCCAAGGCTGGTACATGTTGTATACAGTTCAACTACAGTTAATAAATTCACGGATAATGGGATCATAAGTAACTTGTAATAATGGAAAGTAACGGAGCTCCACTTACTGTGGTTCAACTGTAAACGACTGAATTTGTAAGATAAATTTTAGGCGATATTGTATCTGTAAATTCGACATTTTTGCTGGGCTAGTTATCGTATAAAATATCGACTGGATGTTATGGTGTATCCCTATTAGTCTGAATGCAATTTAAGAGAAATGTAGTAAACTCATATACCCATAATCAGAAAAAAAAACAAAATAAAAAAATGTGGTAGTTGCATATAATACCTATTATGTATGTGTATATCTATTCACTTATAAATTAGTAATGAAAATAGATACTTCTACAAATGTTAGTAAATTCATAATAGTCAATGTTTAAATGTGTACCTACCACGTCAATGTTTAGAATGGAAACCCACTCTGCTTAATGTGTCGATATAACTCGCCCCTCACGCTTCTTGTGTTCTGGTTATAGACAGAAACTTATACATATTTCCTGCATAGTTGGATGCATATTCCTGTCCAATACTAAATCAGTGTATTCGGAACTGTTGTGTATTTCCCTATTCTCCAATAAATAGAGTTCTGTGTACCTTAGACTGCCTACGAGCACTTCACTATGTTATATTAAGCATTTAGAGGCAATCACATGTAGCTCAACAATTCATACTAATCTCGTACTAACACTGAAATGAGAATTTAGTCATTGATGTCAATAAAACCCAAAGACAATTATTGACGAAAAATAGATGAAAGGAAGAAATTCGTAGTCGGGTGTGTCTGTGTCACACCCCCGCGCCTCAGGTAGAATTCTTGTGTCAAAAAATCGAAAATGTTCCAGAACAAAATTTTTGTTTGACTATATTTAATTCCCAACGTTAGGGGGGGGAGAGGGGGGAGCTTTGAAAAATGATTTCGAATAACGCATTGCCCCTTTTGACTTCTTTGTAAATTAAACTCTTCAAGTTGTAAGCCAATGGTAATAAGTTATCATACAAACTTTGAAATTAGACAATCAATGTACATACATATTATGTACATTCATTGTCTAATTTCAAAGGGTAATTGCAATTGTGCAATTTGCCGCTACATAGCGGCAAATTGCTAAAATCATACTTAATTACAATTGGAGGGTGTTCACATCAATGACTTTTAATCTAATAATTTCACATAACTACTAAAAGCTCTATAATTGTATATCACACTACCTTTAAAAATTTGATGTTGTACTTAATTTGTTTTCGCAATAAATGTTTTTTTTATTTGTTTTTTTTTTTTATTACAAAAACCATTTCACACACTTTTGCTCGCTCTTTTATTGAGTTTTAGTACATATTACAAGACGGCATTACTGACATGCTGAATGCATATTTTCGACTTCGAATTTACCATTTATTTTGGTAAATTTTTATCTCAGTCCTCTTCACAGTTATTTTTCCTCCGAGAACAACCAAACAACAACTTTATGTACACATGATTAAAGATCACACAAAATCAGTGGATAAAAATCTGTGAATGGACTGTACGAGTATGTGTAAATTTTGAACAAAACATAGTTTCAAAAAATCCTTAGTAGTGTATTTCTAACGGTAGGTACCTACCGTTAAATTGATGTACTTTCTCTATTGACTATTGTCAACTATATGACTATAAATGTACCTACCTATATTTGTGTAAAATAAAATTTAAATAAACGGAATCGATGTTTTTTATTTCTGACCGTCAATGATTATGAGCAGGCGCGGTCCCAGCCAAAGATGGAGGGACCGTAGCCAAGAATGTGGTTGGGAGCTATCGCCCTGGAAAAAAATGCCGACTAGGGGTCAACCAATGAGTCAAACACTATTAGGAAAAAACTTAACTACCTACATAGAAAAACCTATCAATTGAAAAAAAGAGCGAGCTTATAAAATTTTGCACTCGCTTCGAATTTGAGTTCTTTTTATTAAATTATTCAGTATCATCTTCCATTCATCCGTAAATATATCAAAATCTTTGTTTGGGTCCCCAAGAGAGCGTAAATAGCGGATAATGTCCGAGGAATAGGGGAATTGGAGCGTGCAACAGTACCTAATTGTTAGTGGCTGATTTCATTTTGTAGATCAGGACCATCTAATCTATAGCCAATCTCCTTAAGTATTTTAATTATTAACAGTCATCTGGTCGCGCGACCGTCTTACATCTAGCGAGTTAAAACTTAGGTACCTAAGCAACTCAACAGGAATTTAGTGGGGCACTAGAGAGGGTAAAACCACTAAAAGAGATAAACATACAAACAAACAGAGTTACTTTTGTATTTATATTTTAACAGGTTCACTGTCCACAGACCACATACGGTCTGTAGAGAGTCCTCCATACCAGTCCGCAGACCTTATGTGGTATGTTCGTTCATACAATTTCTAAGCCATCTGATACTGTGGACGTAAGAAGAATGTTTCTTATTTAATGCGGACTTGGCAGGACACATCAAGCATTATAAAAAATGCTAGGGCCCAGGGAAATACTCTTATTTTTATTTAAATTATCGACGTTTAATAAAAACATAACGGGACATAGGGACCATTCCCACTCTGAAGCAGTGAACCTGTTAAGTGTGGATAGGTTTAGGTATCGGGGGCAAGGTCCAAGCTACCGGTGGTTAGGGCGACAGAAGTATGAACCTCATAATGCGTAGCGTATGGAAGAGCACTGCCTTCTGAATCGAGCTTTTGATCCAACCGCCTAAGGAGAGCCTCGAAAGATTTTTGTCGAAGCTCATGGCAAATTGGCTCATCTAGCCTTATGGTAATATAAACGATCATTGCGCAGAGCGCTTATCGGTCTATTGTCAGTAGACAGTAACTAATGTGACTGTGACTAACTACTGATTCCCGTACAGCGCGAATATGGGCTTTCTTGTGAACTCGTTTGAGCACATTTGTATTTAACGACAAGTTGCTGGTGAATCATCTTGGATAATTGGTTATGCCTGTGAAAAATTTCGCCGTTAGCCAGACGAGAGCAGCTAGAAATAATAATAATAGTCCTCCTGACCGTTTTCGGTCACGGCGGCCAATCTCAGCGGAGATTAGCCATCAAGACGTGTGTGCGCAGGCACACAGGTGTACTCTCTGTTCCCTTTTCTCTCATAGTCCGATGGGACGGCAATACGACACGACCGCAGAGAGATCAGGCGCAGGACCAACGGCTTAACGTGCTTTCCGAGGCACCGCCAACTTCCAAACTCCGGGCTACTACTGGGAAATTTCTAATGAAAACCCCATTAGCTCAGACCAACAAAAATAAAGGAAGATGGCGCGCCACGAACATCAAAAGTGAAGCCAACTTTTTATCTATGTGTGTAGACAATGTCTCGTGAAGTCGTGACGTTCTAGGAGAAATGCATGTGGTTTTAGTGTAGGTGTGTGCGTGAGCTTGTATGTTTACTTGCTATAGGCGCGTGGTTTTGTGGCTTCACTGTTTGTGTTCGCGGCGCGCCGTCTTTCTTTTTTTCTTGGTCTGAGCCCAATAGGTAGCACTTTTTGGCCGACCCGGGAATCGAACCCAGGACCACATGCACAGCAGTCGCGCTTGCGACCACTAGACCAACGAGGCAGGCAGTAGAAATAATAATAATATATCTGTTGAGCGTCCAACAGACATATTATTATTATTTCGAGCCCCTGCTAGATGCGCTGTAGCTGGATGGGTATCCAGACGGTGGTATGTCCGACTTAATACTTACCAGTATATTTACGGTAGTGGTTCGTCAACATTTTAACTTCGTCTATAATCGCAAAGACAAAACCTTCAGTTACCCCAAAGAGTTTGCTGAAACGTAGCCAGGACTCGGTCGCTAGAAAATCTACATCAGGCACATGAAGATCCAGCGAAACTCCTTGCCATGCCTTATTTCCTTGCAGTCGTCGGTAGTCAGGCAGTACCTACCTACTACACGTTTCGGCCAGTTCTCTTTAGTCACGGACAGCGGGGTGAGTCCCTTGTCCACTTACGACATATTCACCCAGTTACAACAATGTTTTACGTTTATTGAGCGAGTTTTTTTTTCTGGTGGTTGGGAAATCATCAAATAACGCCTCCCGCTCTTGGGCAGACCGAAAGGGAGTGTCAGACTTCTACTGACTAAAAACCACCCATGTTCCTTCTTAGCCGTTTATGTCGAGGTCGCGGTTTCTCTGAAGAACAACCCGCAGCCCCTTAAAAAGCAAACCACTGCATCCCCAACAACATGCGTACAGGAAAGGCAGATCAACAGAGTCGGCATTACACATGGTAGTGCACAAAATAGAAACGGCTATAACCAATAAAAACTCAACATTTGCTGCCTTCATAGACATCGAAGGAGCTTTTGATAAAACAATACACAACAGCATTAACCCACGCCCTGCAAAAATTTAGTGTAAAACCAGTAATAAGAAACTGGATCACTGAACTGGTTAGCAAAAGGGCGGTTCAGATAGTGGGAAATACTACCACAAGAGCCAAGGTAGTAAGAGGATGCCCCCAAGGAGGCGTTCTATCTCCACTTCTCTGGAACATAGTAGTGGACAGCCTCATAAAGAAACTGAATGACAGAGGATACACTACTATTGGTTATGCAGACGACCTTGCTATACTGATAAACGGGAATGCTGAAGATATGCTATGCAAAGTGATGCGCTCTGCTCTGCAGATAGTAGAGGAATGGCGTGAAGAACACTAACTTTCAGTAAACCCCAAGAAAACAGAACTTATCCTTTTTACCAACAAAAGGAAGTTACCAGAATTACAACTACCAAAGCTTTTCAACACAAGACTCTCCCTATCAACGCAAGTGAAATATCTGGGCATAATTCTTGATAACAAATTGAACTGGGCGAGTCACCTAGAGGCTAAAACAAAGAAGGCCTGTATAGCTTTTAATCAGTGTAGAAGACTAGTCGGTAAGAGATGGGGTCTTAACCCAAAGATCACACTCTGGCTATACACATCAGTCATCAGACCTTCTATTACCTACGGATCAGTTGTATGGTGGCCCAGAACTCAGCTGACCACGGTGAAAACGAAACTCCAGAGTCTGCAACGCTTAGCTAGTGTAGCAGCTACTGGATGCATGAGAACAACTCCATCAGCAGCGTTAGAGTATCTTCTAAATTTAAGACCTCTGGATCTGGTCATACAGGAGGAAGCTCAGGCAACCGCTTTAAGACTAAGATCAAACGGACTATGGAAAGTAAATACAGAAACAACACACTCAAAAGTTTTGCATGGGATTCTGAAGGAAATACCACTCCTTGAGGCGCCCATGGATAAAACTTCATGCCACCATGTGTTCGATAGAAGTTACGACATCCAACTCACTGCAGAAGCAGTAGATAGCTCTGGCATCAATGAAGTTAGGATATATACGGACGGCTCCAAGACCTCACACGGTACAGGAGCCGGCGTCTTCTCGAATGATCTAAACATTTCAATATCAAATACCCTAGATAAATTAAACACAATCTTCCAAGCCGAATGTATCGGTATCACCAGAGCGGCACAAGCAGTTGCAGCCAGAGACGTCAGTGATTTTAAAATAAAGATCATCTCAGACAGTGCATCGGTGCTTCAAGCCCTAAAAAACAACACAATTACCTCTGTCCTAATACTGGAATGCCACAATTTATTTATTTAGGGATAAAAAACAGCAGTACAAAACATGTAATACACTTAATATAAACTTAAAATAATGGCACTTATTGCACTACCAACTCTGTTATCCACTGATCACTAACTTATGATTAATTATATGCTACGTGAGTTAATAGTACATTATGATATAAGTGCGGTAAGTTGAAAATTACAGCCGAGGCGATATTGCTAGCCCGAGCCGTAGGCGAGGGCTACAAGAGAGCAGAGGCTGTAATTATCAAAGCGCACGTATGTCATACGACGTTTTATAACACATTTGCGAGGAAATAAATAAAACTCGGACTTTCTTAAACGAATAAATCTTTAATCACTTGTTAAAGCAGTTAGAAAAATTTGAACAATTTGTGAAATTGATTATTACGTTGCCAGTTGGCATTTTTAATGTTGTCAAGTTATTATTATTAGTTACAATTTCACCAGTCTCTCTCTCACTCTTTTGAGTGAAAGTAGTAAAATAATTAAATTAAAGAATTAAATGTTTATTTTTTATATTTTATCTCCCAAAGTTAATTTTATTCATAAAATATTGACCACTTTTCTGACATAAAAACTTTTTGATTTGCTTTCTTTGCTTTTTTTTTTCTTAAGATTTAAAAAAGTACCGTTGGTTTTAGACGGAGCATGATAAACCGTACGTGTTACCTTATTAGAAAGAAACTCGTGCGTTTTACTTTACGATTACGCACTAGTACGTAATGACATACATTACGATATTGAAATTGGTGAAATAAGAGGCCCTTTACGAGCAAATGTGTTATAATAGTACATTATGATATAAGTGCGGTAAGTTGAAAATTACAGCCGAGGCGATATTGCTAGCCCGAGCCGTAGGCGAGGGCTACAAGAGAGCAGAGGCTGTAATTATCAAAGCGCACGTATGTCATACGACGTTTTATAACACATTTGCGAGGAAATAAATAAAACTCGGACTTTCTTAAACGAATAAATCTTTAATCACTTGTTAAAGCAGTTAGAAAAATTTGAACAATTTGTGAAATTGATTATTACGTTGCCAGTTGGCATTTTTAATGTTGTCAAGTTATTATTATTAGTTACAATTTCACCAGTCTCTCTCTCACTCTTTTGAGTGAAAGTAGTAAAATAATTAAATTAAAGAATTAAATGTTTATTTTTTATATTTTATCTCCCAAAGTTAATTTTATTCATAAAATATTGACCACTTTTCTGACATAAAAACTTTTTGATTTGCTTTCTTTGCTTTTTTTTTTCTTAAGATTTAAAAAAGTACCGTTGGTTTTAGACGGAGCATGATAAACCGTACGTGTTACCTTATTAGAAAGAAACTCGTGCGTTTTACTTTACGATTACGCACTAGTACGTAATGACATACATTACGATATTGAAATTGGTGAAATAAGAGGCCCTTTACGAGCAAATGTGTTATAAAATACATTTATAACACATTTGCTCGTAAAGGGCCTCTTATTTCATAAGGTAACACGTACGGTTTATCATGCTCCGTCTAAAACAAACGGTACTTTTTTAAATCTTAAGAAAAAAAAAGCAAAGAAAGCAAATCAAAAAGTTTTTATGTCAGAAAAGTGGTCAATATTTTATGAATAAAATTAACTTTGGGAGATAAAATTTAAAAAATAAACATTTAAAACAAAGATTTATTCGTTTAAGAAAGTCCGAGTTTTATTTATTTCCTCGCAAATGTGTTATAAAACGTCGTATGACATACGTGCGCTTTGATAATTACAGCCTCTGCTCTCTTGTAGCCCTTGCCTACGGCTCGGGCTAGCAATATCGCCTCGGCTGTAATTTTCAACTTACCGCACTTATATCATAATGTACTATAAGCTATACAAATAAAAAAGATCTTTCCTTCACGAAACAACAAAAAAAAAGAAAGACATTATTAAACAAGAAAATTAAATTATGACGCCAGTATAGAATCGACTACAAGTATCCGAAATTTGTTGGCGGAGAGGTTAAATATATCAATGCTCTCAAATCTGTCGTTGTAAGAATCCACAAGTTGACGCAGAGGAGCGCGAGATCCAGCATTAGAGTGACTTACTTGGCTGGTATTAGTTGTCAGTAAACGGTAAGGGCGCGCTCGTCTACGCACTACTGTTCTCGGAACAAGGTAACACAGTTTATTCGATATAGCAGAGGAATCATATTTGTTGTGGATAATACCGTGAAGAAACAATGCACTCCAATCCATTGCAACCACAAATAGTGTAACCCTGCAATGGATAAAAGGACATAGCAACTCGCTGGGTAACGACGCAGCAGATGAGCTGGCCAAGAGAGGCTCAAGCAGTACAGTATTTGGACCGGAACCACTACTGCCCATACCTCAGGCCCAAATAAAAACATGGCTGCGTTCAAGAACCACAGAAAAACACCTCACCGAATGGAGAAACAGTGAAGGATGCAGGCAAACAAAAGATGCAGTTCCGGAGGCATCAATGAAGTTTACTCGCAATCTCATCAAACTTAAAAGGGACAAACTCCGTAAAATCATAGGAATTTTAACGGGTCACTGTTCCCTAAACAAACATCTACATAACATAGGTGTAACAGACAGCCCACTGTGCAGAGGATGCATGGAGGCGGAAGAAACGCCACGGCACGTACTCCTAGAGTGCAGGAGCGTAGCAGATCACCGGGCACAAACTCTACGATCCCCATTAACTCTCCCGGAAGCCTGCAGCAGTCTGGCAAGGCTGCTGCAATTCTGGGACGACCTATGTTGGTTGGAGTAGGTATTTTTAAAACATCACGCACAATGGCCCAATCAAGAGGCTAAGTGCGGATATAAGCCCCGTTAAACTAAACTAAACTAAACCCGCAGCCCCGAAGTGGAACGAGAATATCTTCGGCAGATACTTAGTCGTGTCAGGTCAGGTACATCAACAGAAAAAAAAGTTGAAAATAAAACGCAAATGTCTCACTATAGGTAATAGCCATTTATTTCCGCCTAACTTAACTACATACATTTTAAAGTAATTTTACTTAAAGAATAAATTAAAACTAAATATTTAAATGTAACTAATTTACTCGATGTACCTATTTAAAATAAATGAACTAAATACCTAAAATGTGAGTTTTATGTTTTTTTGTTTTCATACTTCATTTCACAACTGGGGATGCAGTAACTTAAGATGTTCTTGCGACGCGTTCGCATCGATACAGACAGTCGCGATGCGGTGGATAGGTAGTTGTTTGCCCTCGCCCACATAACTGACGCTCGTCAGTAGCGATGCTGTCGCGCGTGTAAAAGTCGCCGTGGCGTGGCATGGTGAGGAATGGAGTAGTTTCTTAATGATACCTACCTATGACATTAGATTGTATATACTAGTTTTTATAATTAGTTTCAGCAGCGTGTGAGAAGAAAGTCAAACTAACATAATTTAATTTGAATAAACTAATGTTGGCATGTCGTTGTTTCCTTGGAAGATGGGTAGGCCTTTAGTATGGGACGCAACTTGCGTCGATACTCTTGCGCCATCGCATCTTCCAAGCTCTTCGTGTTGTGCTGGCGCTGCCGCTACGGCTGCGGAGTACCTCAAGCGGCGTAAATATAGTAACCTTTGTGGAAACTATATTTTCGAGCCGTTTGGGGTTGAAACTTTAGGGCCGTGGGGTCCTAGTGCACACAGCCTTTTTAAGGATATTTCAAAACGCCTTGTTGACGCTTCCTCCGACCCAAGGGCTGGCTTTTTCTTTGGCCAGAGGATAAGTGTTGCCATACAACGCGGCAACGCTGCCAGTCTCTTGGGTACTTTACCTGCTGACAGCGTTGAGGAGGAGTTTTTCGATGCCCTTTTATAGTTAGTTTATTTTTAGGTTAGTTTAGTTTATATATTTAGTATAGTCTTTTAAATAATGTAATAATAATTATAATAAACGAAACAAAAATAAGAAAAAAAAAAAAAAAAACTTATAAATTTATTATTCAACAAACAATCGTCTATATGTAAGTTTCAGGGGTAAAGCTTGGCATGGGCTTGACTGCCAGAGCCTCGTTGGTTGTAGCAGTGGTTGCCGTGTCAGACGAGCCTACTTCTTCCAACACCTTCAACTTAGTGTCAGACTCGACGGGTTCAGCAAGCTTCTTGCGCGAGAATGCCGCCGGTCCGAGGATACGTTCGACATCTCTGAAGTATAACGTTTCCTTCTGCAGAAGTCTTTCGGCCATCTGCAAAAAAAAAGAAATATTTTTGACTTATTAACCTTGCCATTCAACTCGTACTGAAGCGTCTGACGGGACTCAGTTAATATGTGTGACGTGACGAGCCTGGTCACTTTCATTGTAGTTAGGTACCTACCTACTTTTTACGTGACTCAACATTTATCTACTTTCGACAATCACCAACAAATGCACTTGAAACTAAAACATTAAGTTAGGTACCCAGATAAGTTGTTTCTCATTATCTGCGAGCAGCTCCTTGCTCCTCGCGTATGCTTTGACAATCAGTTTCTTCGCTTGCAGATCGATCAGTCTCATCGAAGTCTTCCTGACCGCACTCTTGCTGCTAAGGTTGAGTTCGGAGAAAGATGTGACCAGCCCTGCTTCTTCCGGGATACCGTAGATATAGATCTGGGAAACAAACAGGTTAAGATAAAATCGAAGTTAAATAATATACTTAGTGAGTCTTTGGTCAACTGGACCCACAATAAAACTATACAAAAAACCGGCCAAGAGCGTGTCGGGCCACGCTCAGTTCCGTAATGATAATTATTTTTTTGTTTGAAAAAAGTTACGTAAGTTATTGCAGGATAATAAAATATGTAAACGAAGTTAAAAAAAAGGCTTGTGTATACGATTATTCTACAAACTTAGTCCAGAAATTATTTTGTAGGTATGTAACTTTTTGTCTTTTTTGTACAAAAACTGTTTTCATCCAAGTTCAAAATGATTTTCCTAGGAAGTCCTTATAAAGTTCTACTTTTCAGAATATTTTCATATTTTCTAAACTTATGGTTCAAAAGTTAGAGGGGGGGACACATTGTTTTTTACTTTTGGAGCGATTATTTCCGAAATTATTGACATTATCAAAAAATTATTTTAGTAAACCCCTATTCATTTTTAAATACCTTTCCAACAATATATCACACGTTAGAGTTGAAATTGAAAAAAAAAACACTTCTCACTTTACATATAGGGGGGCTACCCTAGTAAAACATTTTTTTCCAATTTTTATTTTTCCACTTTGTCGACGTAATTGATACACATATTGGTACCAAATTTCAGCTTTCTAGTGCTAACGGTCACAGAAATTAAGCAAGGACGGATAGACGGACAGACAGACATGGCGAAACAAGAAACTAACAACTAAACTAACTATTAAAAAACAATTTAAAATATATTATTTTGTTCGACTTAACTCCAGAATTCCAGATGACCAAAGACTCGGTAATTACCAAAACAAAGTAAAAAACTAAAACCCGACTATGACAAAAAAAAACGACGCTGAAAAAGTAGAAACAAGATTTTCAGGATAGAACAAAAAGAAAAGCCGTGTCACACGGTTTAAGTGTTTAGGTTGGTACCTATAACATGTGCAGGGCTGGGCAAAATACATGCTCTGCTTTAATTGAAATACAAATTACAAAATACAGTATCGCAAGTAATTAAATTACAAAATACAAATTACATTTAAGTAAGGTATTTAAAATATAAAATACAAATTACAGTATTTTAGCAATTTTTAATTGAAATACAAAATACAAATTAAGTTTTTAAACTGACATGGTCACTGACACTACTATTAATATCATAAACGGGATATTTACCATGTTTGATTTTTGTTTCGAGTTCCCGATATTTCGGCGCTGTTACAAGCACCATGATCACGGATAAACTGAAGTCATTGCGGGTGGATGTTTATGAGCAGACAAAACGGTCTACCCTCTTTCTCGTTCGTTTTTTGCGTTCGGCACCACTACCATTGTCACTCACTACACGATTCTGTTCCCGACACACAAAACTCACTGTGTCCACTCGCGAACTTTTTTCGGCACTTTTTCGGTTTTTACACAGTTGAACCACTGGATTCCAGGCTCTCGACAGTTGAAACCCATCCTCCCGGTTAAAGTTGTCATATTTGGTAATTTCAATGGCCTCTCTGACCAGACGAGGTATATAGTGGCGTTCTGTCGAGATGACCTGAGGGTTATGCAACTCAATCCAGTGGTTTGATCCCGATTCCAGCAGATGTTCAGCTATGGCCGATTTTTGGGTGTCGTTATTTTTCACCGCCCTAATATGTTCGGATATGCGACAAGCCACCGTACGCTTTGTCTGACCGATATAGGACTTGCCGCAACTACAGTCTACTTTATAAACACCGGGTTTTTCCAGCGGAAAGTTGTCCTTCGGCGAACGCAGCATCTGGGACACTTTCCTGAAGGGAGTGAAAATGGTCTTTACGGCGTATTTCCGAAGAATATTCGCAACCTTATCTGTCACTCCCCTCACGTATGGCAAGAATGCTGGCTGCCTCTCAACTTCACACTTCCGGTGCTTATGAGTCGTTTTCCGTTTAGGTTGTGCGGACTTCCCTGTATATCCGTTTTTCTGTAGGACCTCGTGTACATGTGTTAACACGTAAATGTCCCTCGTCGCATAGATCGTATGCCCGGTTGATGAGCGACGTCACTACAGAATTCAGCTGTCTGGGATGGTGATGAGAATCGGCGTGTAGATATCGATCCGTGTGAGTCGATTTCCTATAGACAGAGTGGCTGAGAGAACCGTCAGTACGGACCCCTATTTCAACGTCCAAGAATGGTAATGTCTTCTCTTTTTCCATCTCGTAGGTAAACTTTATCTTACCATGTATGCTATTGAGATATGCCAAGCATACTTTTACCTCTTGTTCGTCTCCTTTAATTATACCAAAGACATCATCCACGTACCTCTTCCATAGCCTTATTGGTGTAGGTGCACTTGGGACTGCCAACTCTTCAAAGTGTTCCATCCAAATGTTGACTACCACTGGAGCCACTGGACTGCCCATGGCTACACCATCAAGCTGCAGGTAATGTTGTCCTTGGTATAAGAAGTAACCGGTTGATAAACAATGATGCAGTAGATGGATGTATTCTACTGGGATGTTATTATCTAGTAGTTTCATCTTAACAACCTCCATGCAGTCCGCCACTGGTACATTTGTAAATAAGGACTCCACATCAAAACTGATCATTACGTCATCCGCCTGGAGCTCGATGGATTGCAAGATGTCGATAAAATGTCGAGAGTCTTTGACATACGACGCTGAATGACCCACTAAAGGTTGAAGTACCGAAGCTACATGTTTCGCCAGGTAATATGTGGGCGAGTCAATCTGACTGACTATGGGCCGTAGCGGAACATTTCGCTTGTGTACCTTTGGTAAACCATATAGTTTAGGGGGCTGTATATTCCTAGGACGAAGCAAATACTTCGCCGTATCGTCTGTGATTATGTGCTGATACTCCTTTATAATTTTGCGTGTACTGCGATTCGTTCGTGCCGTCGGATTGTATTTCACTTCCTTGTAGGTGTTCAGATCACTCAATAAGTTACGGATCTTTTTATCGTACTCAGTAACGTTCATGACTACAGTCGCATTACCTTTGTCCGCTTTAAGTACGAGTACGTCCTCATCCTTGTGGAGGTCACGTAGTGCGGCTAATTCTTCAGCAGATATGTTCGAAGTAGGAGGTTTAGCGTGACGTAACGCGACGGCGGTATCCTGTCTTAGCACATCGGCATCACTCGCCGGTATCATATTTCGTCGTATCGCTTCCTCCACACTGCCGATCACCTCTTCATAAGGTATGCGTTTCGGAGTAGGAGCAAAATTCAACCCTTTCTCAAGGACTTTGAAACAAAAATCAAACATGGTAAATATCCCGTTTATGATATTAATAGTAAAATACAAATTACAAATACTTTTTCAAAAAAAAATAACCGCCTTCAAAAACCATCAGAAAAAAGTGTAAAGTAACTTTCTTTCGGAAGTCGGTCGCAAAAATGAATTAAAAACAAAATAACCAACTTAAAAGTTTTTATTTTAACCTTTTTTGTTCAAAAATTTAACCCAAAATCTTGTCAACAACCAAATTTTTTTACTCGTGCAAAACTAAACCGATATGACTTGCCATCTTAGCTTGACAAGTTGACATTGACAATCAACGTACCTACATTTTTTTTTGCGTTTCGTTGGCCAATTTTGACCTACCTACAGTCATATCGTTCAGTATAAAGGTGCAGTGTTGCTAGCTCTAATAACTGCTTTACCATCATTGCACTCTCGCCTCGCACTCACACTCACGATCGCTAAATGAAGGTATAAATGTATTTTTGTTAAAATGTATTTTGAAGCCTCAAGTATTTGAAATACTAATTACAAAATACTTCGTCGTCAGGTATTTGAAATACGAATTACAAATTACATTTTAAGGAAGTAATTGAAATACAAAATACAAAATACGTATTTGTATTTCAATTACGTATTTTAATTACAAGTAATTCAAATACTGCCCAGCCCTGCATGTGACTACGGCTTTTCTTTTTGTTCTATCCTGAAAATCTTGTTTCAGCGTCGTTTTTTTTGTCGTAGTCGGGTTTTAGTTTTTTACTTTGTTTTATTTAAACAATTTTGGTGTTAAATTTTTTTTTTACTCTTGACTAGAGGGCGTGATTTTAAATTTGAGCAATATTTTGGAAATGTACAAGTGAGGCCCTTTCAAATGATACCAAAGACCGCGTATTTATCTCCATTTTTAGCCTTACTTTTTGTCCGCTAGAGGGCGCCAAATCGCTTTTTGTGACACGTCACGTAGCCTATGTTCAGCGGAAAACGGTTCTAACGATACCTCATATGTCGAGTTCCGATAAGTAGATTAGAAGCTATGAGGGGACAGATGAATATACACACATACATACATACCTACATACATAAAAACATACCTACATACATACATAGCCAGTCAAAATCATAACCCTCCTTTGGCTTTGCCGTAGTCGGGTAAAAATCAAAGCTTTGAAATTAAAAATGCTAGCAACTACAAGTAAATTAAATAAATAATTTGACGGCACGGTTGGCGCAGTGGTTCAAGCAATGGACTGCTGCACTGCGTGTCGCGGGTTCGGTCCCCACACGGAACAAGTATTTGTATGACCTACAGATAAATGTTCCGGGTCTGGGTATTTGTGTAGGTATGGAGTACCCACGATACAGGAGAAATTCATAGCGTGGGGAAACGTATTATTTAAAAAAAACTGTCACACAATCACACAACTAAACAATTTGATGACGATCCATAGTAACGATGTGTAAAATATTATGCGTGTGTGTGCCTATGTCCAGCCGTGGCTGTCTGTCACCTAGACAAACGCTGATGGAAGGTGCTTGTTGCCGATACTTACCTGGGCATAGACTGTGTCGGTGACTATGCCGTAGTCATCAAATCCGCCGCTGGTGACGGTTTTGAAGATGAGGGATTCGGCCGCGCTCCCGCCCAGCGCCATGCACATGCGGTCGAATAACTGAAACTCAAAAGAGTTTTATGTAGGTAGTTACGAAAACATAATAACATGTCGGATTGACAGGATTTATCGAATTACCTATCATCTACCTAAAACCAACGCGATGGTCACCAACCACACGTGGAAGGAGGTACCGTTTCTGCTTAACCTTTTGAGCGCCACAGTCACGTGTAGACGACAAGCCGAACAAGCAAAAAAGTACCTTAAGGCTGTCGACTTAAGGTACTTTTTGGCTTGTCGTCTGTGGCGGTCAAAAGGTTAAATGCGTTACTTTAATTGTGTCCAACATTAGCATTTTGGTAATGATCATTTTGTGCCGTTTTGTAATGAAACTTGTGTTGAAAAACAGAATAAAGCGATCAGAAGTTATTATGGAACCATTCCTCTAAACGTAATCGGAACGGAGATATTAAGTTCTCTACTGCTCATTTAAATCAATGGACTTGTTATAGTATAATGCACTGTTTTAGGTTCCTGCCCTATTTTTTGCGAATGCTAAATAAAATGAACTATGCATCGCTCGATATCATCTACCCTAGTAGCATTTTTGTTGGCATTTGTTGGCATTTAGTTGGGCCACATACATTTTTGTTGGCATTTAGTTGGGCCACATACCTCTGTATGTGGCCCAACTAAATGCCAACAAAAAATGCTACTAGGGTATGGACCGATGATAGGGGCATTTTCTTGGACATGTGATCGTTTATATAATGTGACCGACCCAGCATACCTCTTTGGACTCTTATATTTTTACTATTTGGATGTATAACGCCATGGATGTAATTATCAGTGCATTTTGCATTTGTTGCTAGCGAAGTCTGAATCGTGTTGGCGGGACTCGTATTGGACATTCATCTCTAGACGGGCATTTGTATTTGTATATTCTCGTAGAAAGAGATATATATGTTACAGTCAAAACTCTTAATCGGGCAAAACTACTTTTGACTGGTTTCAGTCAAAACCCTTATAACCTTATTACGTTAAAACGCGTTTACTCTAATAAATTGGACATTCATCTCTAGACGGGCATTTGTATTTGTATATTCTCGTAGAAAGAGATATATATGTTACAGTCAAAACTCTTAATCGGGCAAAACTACTTTTGACTGGTTTCAGTCAAAACCCTTATTACGTTAAAACGCGTTTACTCTATTAAAATAAATGTTAACGATCGCACAAAATGAAAGGGTCAATAAAAAAACCTATTAAGTTTCGTAATGACCGTAAGATTATTATAAATCAGTAGAAAAAATAAGTACAAAAACAAAAAAAAATACAATACAAAAACCACCTAATAATTTCATATAGTAGTTTTAACTAGTCAAAAGTAGTTTTGACTGATTAACAGTTTTGACTGTGACATTATACAAAGGCTGGATGCAATATTGGCTCCATGATTGGACCACTATAATTGCTCATGTAGGTATTATTGGGAAACGGGTCTTAGGCTGCTGTTCGCATGTCATGTCTGTACAAAATTACAGTTACGATTATTCGACATGACTTCGAGCATGAAATGGACGAAGAGAGTTAAAAAACGTGTTTTTATTATCATATAATTAAATTTTGTTTCTATTATTTCCTAAAACCCACAATTGGCAGACCATCGTAAAACAGTAAAACCAGCTCCAATATAGCTCTGTCTAGCCTTTTCCCAACTATTTTGTGAAATACCAGATGTAGCTGAATACCAGTATTTTACATGGAGCGACTGCTTAGCTGACCTCTACAACCCAGTTCATCTTCAGCCAGATTCAGCATCTTCAACACTTATAGTCGATTAAAAAACACTTTTTTTATGTAACAAGACAACTTTTGTCTACTTATGTTTAGAACAAGGATATAGATAATATAATAGAAATGTTATTAGAATGTTCCAAATACCTACGAATAGTTTTTTTGTTATTTGATTTTAAAGTTTGAAAATTTCAGTTTTTATGCTCAAGTTGAAGGTCTGTTGCAAGTTTTATGGCAATTTAACTTAAGATTTCATTCTGTATTTTGCTTCAGGGACATCTCGTTGTAAAGTCCAGCAGTATAGTCTGGCAGCATACATGGACTCCACTTGCCCTGATATCGTTTTTCTATTGTAGAGTTGTCTTGATGGAATAAAGTAAGAGTTAAAATTTCTAGTAGGTACCATAGATATTAGCAGTAATGCATCACGTAGACCCGGTTTCATCACAATGGTTTGCTACCCGTTTTTAGAGTATTGGTGACTATTTAATTGTGTAATTAATAGTAAACTTCCTGCCGGTGTTCGAACCTACAACTCGTTAGTTACCCACAACTGGCTTACCACCACTTGACCACTGCCCAATGGTACACAAAATAGAAAGCATGTTTTTGCTACTACACTGACTTCCCATAAATTACCTCAAACGTCTTTAAAATCATCATCATTTCCGGGTGCCCAGTGAGAAAGTGTAGTGTAACGAACAGGGTTGTATTGTCCGCGTCACCTCATTATTTACAAAACTGTTAGCCTTAGGTACACATAAATATCAGCATCACTTATTTTATATAGTCAGCTCGCTTTAGTAATGTTAAGTTTTGCCTTGGGCACCTTGGGGCTGGGCGATTTGACAGGGAAAATTGTTGAAGCTGGTGCTCATGCTCCTTACTATTCTGTACATAGTAGCTCATAACTCAAATATATGTTCAAGTTGTTAAGCTATTAAAAGTGGATATGTTCAAAAAGTATCTAAGCTGCTTCAAATAAGGTGTCTGTTATTTTTATGAATTAGCGTGTTGCTGTCCACTGCTGGAAATGCTGGATGCTCGTCCTCTGTGTTCCGTACGTAGCCTGGTCAGCTAGCCACGTAGGTACCTAAGAACCGTTTTACGTATACGGAGTCTTAGTATTACCTAATGTTTTGTTCTGAGCTCTGAACCTGGATACAAAATGGCACTTCAGTGCTGTTAACATGGGTTAAACGTTCAGGAGTTTCCAACTAAGGAGATGAATCTGGTAGCAGCTTCGAGTCATTATAGTCATTCGGTACTTCATTATCATTCCCTTTATTTATTTTATAACATATTTTTCACATTTTTAAATATTTTTACAAAAAAAAAACATTAAAAATATTAAAAAATTGCATCCCACCAGTATCGGGAACAGGGTCCAAGCTACCGGCGGTGGTTAGGGCTCCAGAGGAAGGATCCACCTAACAATAGGAGCCGATAGTCCAGGAGTAACACCCTCTGTATCAAGTCCTTGATCCAGCTGCCTAACAAGAGCCTCCTCAGGTATTGGTCGAGGCTCCTGGCACGACTATCGACACAATGATCGCTGAGTTCGCACCCCACATGTCATGTCGACCACCTCGCGAGCCAAGTCAAGATACTTGAGTTGCTTATCATTTATGAGCCATATATGTGGCACCAAGTCGTAGGCCTTCTTATAATCTATCCAACATGTCCACAGATCCTTGAGGGCTCGACGAACCTGATTACTAATAGCCATGTCGATGAGGAGTAGCTCCTTAGTACCGCGGGACCCGTTCCTACATCTATTTTGAGAGGCAGACATAATAGAATGTTTCTCAATGTGCTTATTAATTTTCGCTCTCAGGATGGATGTAAGAAGTTTATAGACCGTCGACAAGCACGTCACGGTCTATAATTCTTGGGTTCCGCGGGACTACCGGGCTTATGTAGCAGGTAACGCCTGTGGTTAAGAACTGCGGTAGGGACGCACACTCTAAGAATGGCTGGAATCGGGATGCCAGGTAAGTGTGTGAACTTCTGATACATTTGAGCCAGAAATTGTTCAGTTCGTCCGGACCAGGTAACTCTGGGGTAACGGACGAACTGCACTGGCTAGTGGTGTTATATTTATTGCTTCCATTTCGTGGCAACATCATCTGGGTGACACACGTCCGTCATATAATATTTTGCTCGGGTCGCTTCCAAGCGCCACCCACCATTCATCGCTCTGGAACATGCGATTCTGCGAGTACTGATCAATCCGCCGCTTCTTCTTCTTTTCGAGTCGATGACTAAACTCTTAAACCGATACGGTTGGCCCATGCATAAACCTTCTGCTTCAGGAAGTTGATGCGCTCTGTGACACGGGACATGTAATCTTGAGGACTGATTTTAGTCCCTGAGAATGCCCGCTTCACAAAGCGCATCACACGTGGTTGTGTATTGCCCTCCCTGAAGCAGTATAGTTTGCCACCCTAGTGCCCTGGCCCCGGCGATACGACGCCCGATCCTGCGCTGCCAGGCTGGTACGGCTAGTTTTGGTCGACGAGCTACTTCAAAATTTTGGGAATTTAACATTAGCTAGTCGACACGCCGCAACAGTACACTATCGAGTGTCAAGTGTGTATCAACGAGGTCCTCGCTACTCTCGAATATATTCTTAAGTTAAGAGTCCAGGGCACAAACCAACGCCCTATTTCGTTTATGTATGGGTAACCGTGGCAATCGGGGCCTAAGTTCGGTAGGGGTAGACTGATACTCGTGAAGCTGCGGGTTGTTCGAAAGAGATACCGCGGCCTCGGTACAAAGGGCTAAGGAGGAACATGGGTGGTTTTTAGTCAGTAGAAGTCTGACACTCCCCACCGCGGGTTAGAAGGTTAAAGGGTTGCGAAAATTTCGGTTATTTCCAACTTTTCTTGAACAAACACTTTTAATAAATAATGTGATAATGATAGTCTAAAACATTATTTTTTCTGGATCTTAGAACTATACCTATAGGCATCAATTACAAAAATGTCACAGAGAAAAATGTGTTTCGTAAAATGAGGGTTTGTTTTGAACATGGCTCCCTTTGTTACCCTTTTCCCTACTTCACCCCTCGGCTGAGAACCCTAAACCCTGCTTGTCTATCGAGATGGCGTTGATGAAGAAGAAGAAGAAGAAGTCAAGAAGTCGCAAGTGCTTGCTGCAGTCGCGAGATATATTCATAACATCATGTCATCAAACAAGAACAGATAAAGTACACGTTATTAAATAGTACCAACTAGGGCTTTCAAATACCGGATGTTTTCAATACCGGTATCGATTGCGGTATTGGACGTCAATACCGTGATCACGGTATTAATACCGGTATTACATACCAACATTTAAAGTTTGTGTTTTTATTTGTAAAACAGTCTTTTTTGTTCTATTTTATTTAAAATAACTTTTATAAATAGCGCTCTATATTATAACAATTTGGTATTGGTTGATTATTTAATTAGATAGGACTAAGTAGGAACATAATCAAAACTTAACTCAAGTCTTTTTGTAGGAAGGCATTCCACATAGCGTTTGAAAAAATAAATATCAAAAAAAGTTGATTTTTATTATTATTGAAATGTATCATGTAATCAACATAGCTACCTATCAATATTTGTAGAAACGGTAAGTATAGCTTAATTAGCTATTAGCCATCATTCACAATAGCCTACTGAAAAAAAAGCACGCTCTGCATCAATATTCGTAGGTATCACAGATTTCACAGACAGTAAATATCTCTAAGCTGCCGGTAGGAATGGACGTGTCTTCATTTTCACACATCATCATTAATGATCATTTCAGCCAAGACCTCCACTGCTGGACGTATAGGCCTCCCCCAGGTGTTGCCGCAGTGGCCTGTCCTATGGGCGCATTCAGTGTGACCCCGCAACCTTCACCAGGTCATCGTTCCACCTTGTTGGACGCCTTCCAACACAACGTCTTTCTGTTCGCGGTTGCCACTCCAAAACTTTTAGGCCCCATTGGCCATCTGTTCTGCGAGCAATGTGCCCTGCCCACCACGACGATTTCTACTCTTTCTCGAAGTTCGAACTGACTGGCTGGTCGAACTGGACCTATTTTACATCATTAGATCCAGGTAGACTTCGTCCACAACTTCGAGTGTAGAGTCTCTGATTTTGATAGGTGAGGGTGTTACGTGGACAGTCAACATCACCTTGGTTTTGTCCATGTTTATTTTAAGACCTACTCTTTCGGAAGCTCTACTGCGGTCATCGAGCATTTCACTGAGGTCTCTTCAATCCAGAACCTTAAAGGCATCCTCCAGTGCAGGGGTGAACAGTTTCGGAGATATGACGTCTCCCTGTCACACAAAAAAAGGTTCCGAGGTCTGGTCCTGAAGTCGAACTGACATGGTGGCGTTTTTGCCACAGTTGGAGACACTGCAGTACGGCCCAAGTCTCGATCGAATTAAAGGGTTACTCGTAGTCCACAACCGCTAAACAGAGAGGCAGGTTATACTCTTCGGTCTCTTGTATGAAATCCAGCCACATAACCACGCAGCGTATGTAGGTATGCTGTCTACGGTACTAAAGCCTTTTCGGAATCTGGTTCGTTCGGGAGGCTGGAAATCGTCAAACCTGCGCGCGATATCATTTCCACTGCTCGAATTCAATGAAGTAGAAGGTTCTTCTATGGTCATATACGGCACGGTTGGCGCAGTGGCTAAGCGATTGGACCGCTGCGCTTTGTGTCGCGGGTTCGATCCCCGCACGGAACAAATATTTGTAAGGCCTACAGATAGTTGTTTCGGGTCTGGGTATTTGTGTATGTGAATTTATATGTTTGTGAACGCACCCACGATACAGGAGAAATTCCTAGTGTGGGGCAACGTTTTAAAAAAAAATATATATATATATATCTTGTTCATTATCATTGTCTCACTGTCTCTTTGTATGTTTCGTGTGTCATTATTATATTTGAAAAATGGAATTTAATTTACGATAATACATGTAATGTTTGCAATACCGTGATCACGGTATTGAGGGCCTTTTTTTTTTTTTTTTTTTGGTTTGTGGAAAATCATCGAATAACCCCCCCCGCTCTTGGGCAGAGCGAAGGGGAGTGTCAGACTTCTACTGACTAAAAACCAACCCATGTTCCCTCTTCTTCGCCCTTGTGTCGGAGCCGCGGTAACCTTTCGATATCCACAGGAGGTATTGAGGGCCTCAATACCGGTATTGAAAATGGCCCATATTCGTCCGGGATCACGGTATTACGGGATCCCGTAATACCGGTATTGAAAGCCCTAGTACCAACCTAAACATTTTCATAACGTGCGACTGCGGTTTTATTTTTGTTCTGTTCGGGTTTTTCCAGTTACCTTGTTTATTTCAGAATTCTGAAAATCTTATTTCATACTTTTTTAGCTTCGTTTTTTATTGTAGTCGGGTTTTAGTTTTTTACTTTTTGTTTATTTAGGTAAACAATTTTGGTGTTCCTAAAATATTTTTTGTAACAAAATCATTTTGCCTGTTATAGAGCGTTATTTTAAATTTGAGCAATATTATTTATATTGTATGTTTCTATTTCGGTTTTCCGATACTCGACCTTACGTCGGTTTGGAATAGATATCCCGTCCCGCATCCCGCAGGAAAAAATATCTATTTTCCCCTATCTTCTTTTTCGCGTGCGGATTGTACCTATTTTGTGTGGTTGATGGATGACTTTGTGTATTTGGTGTGTGTGAGGTACTGACGGATGATTGCAGAGAGTCTACTGTGTGTAATGATTGTTGTGTGTCTGGTGTGATCTCTTGTGTGTGAGGTGTAGGTACTCTCTTGTGTCTGAGGTGTACTACTAACAAAAACAGTGTCTCCCAATACCTTACTGAGTATGGTGGTTGTGTGTATGGATGCTTGTTTTTGTAGGATTGTTATGTCTATTGTTATATTCAGCTGGTCTATGTATCTTTGTAAACTTTTACTAATAATGCCTGTAGCTCCTACTACTATTGGGATAACTGTAGTTTGAGTATTCCATATGCGCCGAATTTCTGTCTTCAAAAGGTGGTAAGTACCTACCTACCTACCTATTTGCTTAATTTTTCTATTTCTTTAGCATTTATATTGGAATAAAATGAATTGAAATATATTTTATATTGGAATTGTACCTGCAAGTGAAGTCCTTTCAAATAATACCAAACACGGCGTATTTATCTTCATTTTTAGGGTTCCGTAGCCAACATGGAACCCTTATAGTTTCGCCATGGCCGTCTGTCTGTCCGTCCGCAGTATATCTCAAAGACTCTTACTGCAGTAAAAAAAAAGTCATGTTAGTAGCATCGTCCACCCAATTCAAAGGAGATGGCTGAATACAATTTGGACGACTGCCTCTGCAATGTCTTAACATGGTAAAAATTTTTTTTTTTAACACTTTACTTTTTGTCCGCTATACCTACAGGGCGCCATATCTAGTTTTGTGACACGCCTTATATGTTCAGCATAATTATGTCGAGTTCCGATAAGTAGATAGGAGCTATTTTATTTTATTTTATTTTACTCTATTTGGGAAACTTACAGCTAATACAGACAATATACTTAAAACATAAACACTTGAAGGCCAATTACAGGTTTCCACTGTTAAAACACGAAAACAAAAAAAAACAACAAAAAAAAAGGTAACAATAAACAAACAAAGTAACACAATCGGAGAATATAAACAAATAACCAAAATACAATAGTTCAACAACAATAAATTACGTGTTGAATATGTCCAAATCATGTTCACTAATTAGTTTGTTAAAACTTCTGCTGGCACGGATCAGAAATGAATTCTGCCTGTACGCGGACTTGGAGTGAGGGACATACAACAAATAGTCCAAGATCCCAGGGCCGCCAGACGTCACGTATTTTCTGACGAAGGAAATGTGGACGATTGGGTAGTAGAACTACTACGAAATAAGAACGCATGCCTACCTGCTAGCGTGCTAAGAAGGCCAATTTTCAGGTGTACTCAAGGTACCTACATAAAAAAATTACTTACTTCACGTATTTTCTCCAAGCTGATTTTTACGTATATTTTAGCCAATATTCTTAAAAATAAGTCGCCAGTACTCCCAGACACTTTCCGTCGGACGTATTGCTTAACAGACGCTTTAAAGAATACGAAACCCCTTATGATTTAATACTTAAAGCTAATTAATTGATCGGGTTATTGCCATGCTATATTGGGCAGGCGCTCCAACATGCACCCGGGCGTTGAAAGCAACGTTTTCAACAAAATTCTGAAGATACAGGCAATGGACAGATCCTGTTGAATGCCCACCGAATGAATCCAGTGGAGTTCTGTATTTCAGCCACACGAGCGATGCCATGCGTTCTCGGGTAAACAGCCACAATACGTTTAAGTCTCCACTTTTTGGGAACTTTAAAGCGTCTGTTAAGCAATACGGCCGCTAAAAAGTGTGTGGGAGTATTATCGACTTATTTTTAAGGATATTGCCTACAATATACTTACGTAAAAATCAGTTTTCAGAAAATACGTGAGGTTAGAATATTGCTAAGTAAATTCTATCACTTAAGTTTTAAAGTCCCCTCCAGCACCTTAAAATGTTTATATATGTCCTTAGTTGACTCAATACTGAGTTAGTCTCTCGATTGTTATGGCTTGACCTTTAAAAGTAATTTACAAAAACTAGAATCGATTCAAATTAGATTTTTAAAATTATTAGTAAACAAGAAAACTAAAAACAGTTGCAAAGGAGACTATAGTAGTTTATTCAAAATATGTAAAATTTTACCAGTTAGCCTTAAACATAAATACTTATTATTAGTTAACAACCATGGCAGTCGGGATAGTAACTCACTAGTCTCTAATAAGTATACTACCAGGTCGATGACAGCAGGTAAATACGATGTACCCAGAGTTAGTAATTACTATGGTGACAGAACTTTAAAAAAACGCATACCCAGCTATTTATTGAACACTCTGCCTGCTGACATCAGACAAGAAGGTAATTAAGTTAAATTCGCACGCAAACTAAAAACATATTTATTAGACAATATGTAACTTTGTAGGTATTAAGAATATTTATTTTGTATAAGTTATAGATGTACCTTATTATTATTTAAGATTATTGTAAAGAGACTCATCGATCTCACAGTTAAACTGCGTAAGCAGTTTTGTGGGGCATTGTACTTAGTTCTAAGATTTTTGAAGTGAAATAAATATCTGAAAAAATCTGAAAATCTTAGTAATGTTTTTATGTAGGTACCCTTGATAGCCTGATACCTGAAAATTGGCCGTCTAAGCAAGCTAGCTGGTAGTCGTGCGTTCTTAGTACATACTAACACTACCCAATCGTCCACATTTCCTTCGTCAAAAAATACGTGACGTCTGGCGGCCCTGGGATCTTACTCTAAAACTAGGTTTGCGAAACATTTTGCAGTGCGTAACTTATCCCATACTACTCAACAGCTCTGGGCAATCGATGGTACCATTCGCAATCTTAAATAAGTACACCATATCAGCGATGCGTCTACGCTCATGCAGTTGTAAAATGTGGAACCTCTTGCATCGAGTTACATAATTGGGAGTATAAAATTAACCTACGCTGATTCCAAAACCATTTGGAGATTTTGAGGTCTTATGTCTTATTTTTCCATTTTTTGCTCTCTATATCACAACATTGTGTTCATTTTCACAATAATACTTGTAGTCATTTGACTTTCATTTGACCTGACCGTGAATGGGTGACCATCCACTATTTATCGAGTTTCCTCCGTGCTTTTAAAAGCACGTTAAGGTTTTGGTCCATCTTTGACAGACATTTCAGGCCCGAAAGTCTGAAAACCCATCTTACCAAAGGGTATAATTTTACCTAATACTAATGGGATTGTGAAGGTCAGATGAGTATTTGTTCCATGTCAAATACTGGTATGTAGCTGCATGCAGTTAGCCTAAAAGCCGACCCCAACATTATTGGGAAAAGGCTTCGTAACTATCAACGATACAAATAAAAAACAAGAAAAATCAGCACTAAGTACGAGTTCAAAAGTTACACATAAGCTAACCATTCGTCAAAATGACGTGTTTGCAGTAGATATCTCAAAAAGTACTTAAAGTACTTACCGGCTAAACGCGACCACTACGCGATGCAGTCTAGCGGTCAAGAAGTTGATGCGAAACCGTGAGTGTGTTGATAAAACCATTAGAAAGGGAGAGGATAAAATGTATTTGATGCTCGTCATTTTGACGAACGTTAGCTTTCTAAGGTTAAGGACGGATCGCACATCTCCATAATTTCACCATTCATTGCACGGATACGCAGCACGGATAATGATAGAAATTTGGTAAAAATCGTAGGACATCACAGCCACGATCACAGCATTCACAGTTCACAACAAATTAAAAAATCGTATCTGTCAAGTGTGAACAGCTGTTGGCAATGTCAAGTTTGAAGTTATCTATGTGTTTTTTGTATGTACTGAAAAGGTGGCAAACGGAAAGACTTAAAGCTATTCAGGGAATGATATGACGTCATCACGAATCGTACTTTTAAAAATAATTTAACAAAATCGGTTACCGGGAAAACAAAATGCTTAAAATCAGTGGCTTAAAATTAAATTTTTTAAGAAATAAAAATATAAAAAAATACCTGAAAAATACTTTACATGCCGAATTAAAAACGTAAACTCTAATCGGAAAAAAAAGCATTTAGTTTAACACTTTTTTTAAGAAATTTTCGTGAGTGGTGGTTTGGAATGAATTGGAAAGCATCATAATCAAAAGCTTTTTGATCCCGAACATACAGAAGTCTACCGGATTTCCGTTGCCACTTTATCACTGATATACCCAAGGCACCCAAGTGTAGATTGTAGTTTAGCTGACCTCCTCTTGGCTGTAATGCCTCGGGCCGGAGGTATCAAAATGACAAGAGCCGAGGGCCCCGTTCCGCGGCACAATGGTGACCTTGACCAGCCGGTCCGTGTGCTCCAGCATCCAGCCCACGAGCGCGTGGCCCGCTTCGTGATAAGCCACCAGCACCCGCTTCTCCGGCGTCATCTTCCTCATTCTCGACATCACCTAGAAAATACAGTTGTCTGTTTAATTTTTCCGCACACACAAACCACACAAAAGCAGTCTTGACTAGAGTAAATCTATATGAGCTTATGTCCGGTTCAGTAGTAGGCCATCCGTATAAGAGATGCACTGTGGCCATAACAAAAATAAATCTATAGAGCTATGAACTAGACAAGAAGTGCGGCTTTGTTCAACCTGCAATGAAGAGCGAACGAACCGCTGCTGTTTCACTCTTGCATAAATCATAACTGAAAAACATAGTCATTGAATACGGAATCAGTAATTTCTGCTGACCCCATTGGAAAAACGTCGTGAGTTTTATGTATCATACTTATGTAAATTGAGTGAGTCTAAAAGTAGCGCCCGTGACTAAAAGTTATGTGGTAATCGTGGTGTGGTTGTCGTGGTATGGGCACGTGGTATGGAGGAAAGAGGAAAATGGCGTGACGAAAGTTCTGAGTTGGAATGTGGAGGGGATATAAGAAGAGGAAGACCAAAGAAACGAGGGATGGACTGTGTAAAGGATGATATGGCAAGAAAGGAGGTGTCTGACGAGTAACGAGCAATAGAGAAGTATGGAAGAAGCATCTCTGTATCAGCGAGTATGAATCGGGATAACTGCAAAAGAATGATGGAACAAGTTGCACCAAAAATAGCAGGGGGTTCTAGCTTTTTGGGCTGCAGCCCAGGAGCCCGCGGATATAAAGGGCTGCCAGCCCCCATTGAAGACAATATTATAAATAATAAAATAAATCTTAAAGGACATTGTTTTGCTCTCATACATTGTGCGCCCTGGGCCCAAGAGCATCAAAAATTATGTGCTGTATTGTCGATCATTAGGAAACTCCTTTTAGATCTTATTCTTAAAGCGGATTAGCTGCAGAATAGATTAAGTATTATATAAAAAAAAATGATTTTATAATCGAACCAACCTTAGCAACGAATATTAATAACTGGAATGTGCACGTGCAACTCAAAAGCATTCCGAGCGAGATTAACTCGAAAGTGGACATCATTTCTTTCTAATAGGGTGTAATGTAATCCCCTGAAGGAAATCAAGGGCCACATATTAGCAGTCTAAGGTTTTTTCTTTGGTATTAATACTATTATTATTATATTAATGCCATATTACTAAACTATAGGTAACACTAATGACAGTGTACAAATAAAATAAATAATCATTAATAATAAGGAATGTTTGAATAAAACTTAAAACTCAAATGAAACTTGTTTGTTTTTATAATATATTAATTCTACTTTAATTCTTAAGGTTACTTTCTTACTTCGTCAAGTTTTCGTCGTCATCTTCATCAAACGTCATGTCGTGTCAAAAAATATTCCAAGAGCCCAGAGCAGCCAGAAATAACTCATTTACTAAAGGACAAAATGTGGGGTTTCAAGTATTGTTTAATACGTGTATTGTATGCCAGCATACCTGCTAAGTTGGTTAGACAGCCATTTCACTTCATTTTTTTTATTTTATGGAATATTTGAGGAAGATGGCGGTGATTAGTATTAAATTATTAGTTTCGTAAAATATTTTTAATGTTCACTTTGGCATGCAGCTTGTCCGTATTACAAACCTACAATGTATAATTATTTAGATAGAATACACCATGGTGAATTTTATCTCTGTGGTACTTCCTACAGCGTAGTTTCCTACACTGACGATACGCAAGCACAGATGCAAGGGAGTTCGCACGAGGACGAGGTGGTGGCCGAAAACATGACACACGGTGTTGCGATAGTCGTGGACCTCTCGATCCAGCACTTGGGTCTCGCGGTGGCATTGCACAAGTGTGAGGTAATGTGCTGCCATGGGTCTCGGAAAGCGCCACCGTCGGGATGATTTGCTCGTCTGGCAGACTTTATTTATAGCGATAATTATACGATATGAAATATGAAGAACCGCGTCTGCCATCACCTAAACCAGTCATGGGATCTAGAGGTGATAGTTCTCACGCCTGCACGAATGGTGCGTCGAGGCACTACGCCTGGAGGAATCTCTACTGCTACTCCAAATCGCCGCTCTGACAGGCCTCTGGTGCGATATCTAGCGACATGGAGAGAGCGACTGTCATAACCACTTAAAGGATACGCCACGATAGTGGTCCCCTCTTTGAAGAGTTGTTGGAGAGACGCCACGACACCCTGACCTTCCACCTCGACCTCTCGCATTAGGCCCTGGTTCAATTCATGGTTCGGAGCAGTCATGCTAGCCAAAGACGTGACGAAACGGGAGCGGGAGAAAGCTCACGTCCGAGTCGCCGCGTGAGACGCTTCGGGCGTCGGGGGTCACGTGGTGACTTCGGGCCCTGTGGATGTTGAGTAATGGGCTGTCGCCTTCCGTCCGTCTTATGACGTAGTCTTACACTCCCCTCCGCTAAGCCCAGAGCGGGAGGGGTTATGTGCCACACGTAAAAAAGGCCCCCAAGTAGTATTAGCCCAAGGTCCTAGAAGCTCTCGGTCCGCCCCTGGAAAAAATATAAGTAAGTTTTGTGGCTTCGTCCAAAAATAAATCTTACTCTTACCTACAACGTAACGAGCATGTTCCTACAACTGACGCAAGTACCGTAGGGCTTCATTCAAAAGAAAAGTTTCTTAACTTTTATATTGTTGTAAAGTTAATTTATTACATTGTATAACGTTTGCACGTTTGGTTTTGCTATTGTTTACGTTTTAGCCATTATATGGTGTTGTTAGAAGATCAATCGTTTGGAACGTTGATGTTTAAATGCTGCTCAAGTAGGTCATAACGTTTAAACGAGGAAGCCAGATACTGCAGTGCGTTAGAATTAACTTACTCGTAATTACAGAGTTCTGCAGAAATTAGTGTTAAGTGAAAGTCGATCGTTCTTTGTAGTGGCGACCACAACCTGCTGCTCTGATCATAACTTCGTTCTTTGAGACAGATACATGGTACTCGTGGCGGAGGCTCCATGTAAAGAAGTCCGCAACATATGCTGCTAGGAAAATTTGTCAATTTACTGACGTAGGCACCGCAAGACTATATAAGCTATTTTCATAGTATCGTAAGTACGGTATTTTACTATGGGGACGGGCAGCAGACATCGAGTCTATGTTTATTCTGGAGAAAAGAGCCATTAGAGCCATATATGGTCTACGAAGGCGTGATTCTCTGAGAGAGCTGTTTAAGGAAATTAACACCATGACAGTACCTTGTCAATACATCTATGAAAACATCATGTACGTTAGAATCAATTTGAATGTATTTAGCAAAAGAGGTTTCAGGCTAGCTAAAGTAGACTCATCTTTCATGGGGTACTGTTCTTCTTCTTCTTCTTATCGTGTGGGCAGCTGTTTTGGCTTTCGCACGTTTTTTTTTCCACGGGTGACCACTGAAAACCAGCGCTGTGCTAATGGGTCCCCATAGCACAGCACCATGCTGAGTGGTTACCTCTTTGTCGCAGTCACGACGTACCTATACAAGATGCTAACCATTTATTTTATATTCATCCTTTTTCTATTTTTTTTTACTGTTTATTATGCGTTATATTGTTTTATTTTCTATTTGTTTCTCCTTGTATGTTCTTGTTAAGCTGCGACGAATAAATATTTTTTCTTTCTTTCTTTTCTTTCTTTCTTTTCCTTCAATGATCTAATGAAATAAATGCTTTGACTTGACTTGACTGGTATTCAATTTCATCTGCCTTCAGTTAGACTGGAAGCCAACCGCAACATAGTTGGAAAGGCTATGCAGATGATGATGAGACGGATCCGATATAGTCGGAGATTTTTTGTGTTCCAAGCTCGGTTGGCTAAGTATATCGCTTGCGATAACTGGCCACACTGTCGCAGCAGTACTCAGTAATACAAAGCAATACAGCAGTAATACAGCATTTGAAGCGAGAAGACGGTGCCGGGGCAATGATGACCTGCAGGAGGAATCAGCAGCCAGGGTAACCGCAAATGACCCCGTTACATGAACAGGTGGGACGTGTGACGTAACATCAAATCAATCAGTGAACGCCTTTTAGCTGGTAGCAATCGGATTTTAAATTATAATCAGGTGAATAAACAATTAATTGGCGACTATAAACGGGAAAGTTACTTCAGTACCAAAACTAATTATTTGGCGTTGAAATAAATGTACGAAAAGGTTACAAAAGATAAGAAGTGCTTTTCCACCAGAGATGTGCTATGCAGCTATGCTGCGAAGATGTAATAGCTAAGCTGTGAAACTATGTGGCCGCTTCCACTGATGCTATGCTATGTTTCGATAGTAGCGAAGATAGCATAGCAACACATAGCACGCATCCATAGCACACATCCATAGCACGCACCCATGGCACGCATCCATAGCACGCATCTTTCCTTAGACAAAATATAGCTTAGCTGTGTCCGTTTCCACTAGTGCTATGTGCACCAATGAATATGATTGGAAAAGAAAGAAAATACATATCTGGTGGAAAAGCACCCTTAGAATACTAACTAACTATCCGGTTTGAGAAAAAGAAGACAAAAAAGAAGAGCAAAAAGTTTTATGAATAAACCTCTTTCTCCGAAATATAGTTTCAGAAAAAGATATAATTAAAATGAAGGTAGAACTAATAACGGGAATACTGCCATTACTAGGTCTTCATTCCACCCATTGAACGCTATTAATAACACCCGTATTTATAAACAAGTCGTTACTATTACTTGAGTAAATGTCATTGTTTAAGATACGATTTTTTCTCTGTAGTAATTCCTTAATGTTAGAACTATCAAACGTTAGAATTCTTAGTTTTGCTTTCATTGACGGTTCTAACTTCGTCTAAATTCTTGCCCATTGCATAAAAATATTTGCATAAGGAATTACTAAGTCCAAGTAATTACTTTGACTTGACTATAAATACGGGGGTAAGTGTCACAGTACAGCGCAGAAATAATAAAAAAACGATAACTGTAAGGGTTTGTTCACATTAGGCTGGACGGCAGTTATTACTAAACCACGAGATCCACATTATTTTGTATTTTGGACATAATCTACATATTTATTATAATTCAAACGAATAAATAATTTCTAATAATGACTAAGTGATATTATAACAAGTTATTTAGATTCGTGACGACTCTTGAGAACAGCTTATATACGTGGCTAAGGAGCGAGATGGGTCTATAGTTCATTAGTAGGGTCTTGTTCCCTTTTTAAAAGAAGAGAACGACCACGCTCCTTTTCCACGTTTCTGGATTTCTCCCAGAGAACAGGACCGAGTTGAGAACCTCCCGAAGTTCTCTTAACAGAGCCCTCTGTTTGTCTGTTTGTTTGTTCCTCCCGTTTTCAGAAGCTCAGTCGTAACCCCATCCTCAACAGGGCCTTTTTCATTTTTAAGCTGTCTAAGAGCCACCTTGATGTCGTGTTGGTTGACTTCTGCCTGGTCTACTGTGAAATGGCGGCTTAATGTGGTTCTGGAATCCTCTTTTTCAGGATCAGGACGAAATGTATGCGATGCGTCAACTCACGGCACGACGGCACGGTTGACGCAGTGGCTGAGCGATTGGACTGCTGCACTGCGTGTCGCGGGTTCGATCCCCGCACGGAACAATTATTTGTATGGCCTACAGATAGTTGTTTCTGGTCTGGGTGTGTTTGTGTATGTGAGTTTAAATATTTGTGAACGCACCCACGATACAAGAGAAATTCCTAGTATGTCACAGTTGCGAGCGGGGTAACAGGTTACGATAAGAGAGTTCAGGTTAACTCGGACCGGCAGTATATTGTGAACATCATAACCCGATAGTCAGCATACGGTTCAATTGTCGGTACAACCTGTGAACATTGCCTAACAGTGCATAATATAATTTCAATCCAGAATACCTACAATGTTGCGAGCCCGGGAATTCTGCGAACTGTGCGTCACAGCATCACAGGTCGACGTTTTCCATTTGCCTAGCCTAGATCAGGTTCCCGGAAATATGATGATCCAATAACAGATACAAAATATCGACAATAATAATTAGCTTCGTTGCTCTTTTAATAATCGCTTGCAAGACCACTGAGCATGAGGTACTTGAGTTCGATTCCCCGGCCGGCAGCCCGTCCGCACGACATCTTTTTTTTATTAAGTGGTGAAAAATTCTTAACGTACCTATACCACACCTCCCGGGTAGGTGGTTTGGTTATTTCTGATACTCAAGAATCCTTAGTCAAAATATACAAAGCTTGTGAAAATTTATCTTTCTCCACCAGAGAGAGGAAATGTATATAAATATAAAGAAATAACTAAAGGAATATTAAATATATTTACAAGATTAATTAATCAATTAATTAAACACTCCCCAGATTTTAAATGTAAGCTAAGAATCATAGAAAGTTGCTTCCGTTAGAACAATAAAAGTAGCCTTTAAAAATAGCCCTATGGACTTACCTGCATACTTGTTTTTGTTTTGATAAACACAACTTTATCAAAAAAGTCACAAAGACAGATGTTTTTAAAAACTGTTGACAGTTGAATTAACACTGATTTATATTCACACACCCTCGAATATTTAATTATCTAAGTAGACACATTCAAAAACAATTAATTTATAAAATGTTAGAAATTACGAAAATATAAACTCGAATGCAACAAGGAAGCAGTACAGTGGTAAACAGCTCGCGATACCTTCTCGCTACAAGGGCCGGGCGGCGACTGGGGGAGCAGCGGCCGCTGGGCGCTGACCTGCCTTTGTCAATCACTGATAACTGCAACTGAATTAATTGAACACAAAACCCAATCATTATCAGCCCATTACTGTCCCATCACACCTCGGCATGGGCCAAGCAGAGAGGACGTATACTTCTGGGCACGAGCCTCTTCTCAGTACCTAATGAGAAGGGTTCAGACTTCAGTATCCCACGCTAGTCCACTGCGGGTTGGTGGACATCACACACAATCACAATTTTTAAGGGGCACCCTCAAGTGTCCAAAACGTTTCCTCACGATGTTTTCTTACACCGTTAAAGCAAGTGCTAATCAAATTATGATCCGAGAATTCTAAAAGTCAGAGTGTGGACCAGGACTTTTCGAATTCTCGCAACCGATGCAAGCCGGGTTAGGAGTAGTTAGAACTCGTTTAGAACAACCTGGGCCTCAGCTTCCAACAAGTTACTATTCTAATTGTCTCTCCATAGTTTACGGGGGCGTCACAAATACCTACTGATTTACCTACAACTTACTGAACACCACCACCAGCGACGTACTCTAAATTGTAATGTCGATCCCATTTTAGGGTTCCATAGTTGAATGCCAAAAATCGGAACCCTTATAGACTCGTCACTTGAAACTTGGTAGGTAGCTGTATTCTGTGAACCGAATTACGTTTTTTGTACAAGAGTTAAAAAATAATAAAAGATTAAGGGACATACACGGAACTATACTACTAACTACATACTATTCTCATTCACAACCTTTTGTGTTACTTATGATTAATTTTCCTTTTTGTTCTTATTTAATTTTATTTCTGTACAACTGTTTAGTACAATATCCTCGACACTGTTCTCTCTTGCTTTTGATTGTAATTTGATTGATTCCTTTTGGCTGAACCCTATCTTTTGAGATACAGGCTAGCCCTAGTTTAAAAGATAGAGTCTACTATTTTATTGCATCTTAATGTAAATATTATTTTAAACCATGTATACAGTGCAACGTGCTATGTTTTTGTGAAATAAATATTATTATTATTATTGTGGTTTTAAACTTTCGTTTTCTCAGGTTATTTATTTATTTATTTATTTATTTAATACTTTATGCACACAAGAGTACAGAGGCGGACTTAATGCCACAGGCATTTTCTACCAGTCAACCTTTGGGTGATGCAGAGAAAAATAGTGGCAGGTGCAATATAGAACTAGGGCAGGTGCAGGTTAATACCTGGTATTTTAATAATCTCACGGGTGTAAACCAAGGTGAGATTCTAGTTATTTGTTTGTAAAGGTAAATTATTCTGTACTGCAGCGAAATTATTGTCTAAGTCTAATTGTAAAAATTTTGTAACAATTCGGCAAGTGTTTAGTATGGCAGCTTTTTGTAGTATTAGGTATGTGTATTTAGATAGATTGAGTGCGCTAAAACTGTTAAATATTTGTTTTGGGATAACACCTGTGGTTGATATAACAATTGGGACTATAGTGACTCTTTTAAGTATTATTAAGTATTATTATTATTCCCTTTATTCATTATATTAACAAATTTTATACATTTTTAAATATTTCCTATAAAACAATAATAAAAAACATTTAAAAATATAAAAAACTGTAGCCCACCGGTATCGGGAACAGGGTCCAAGCTATATATTATTATTATTATTATTTTCATTTTCCAAACTCGCCTAATTCCCTCTTGTAACTCTGTATATTTCCTGATTTTCTCTGAGATTGTTTTTTGTATGTTATTAGTATTAGGGACTGCACTATCAATTATGTACCTATGTGTGTTCGTTTTCTTTGTCTACAAGTGTTATGTCGGGTCTGTTGTTATATATAGTGTGATCTGTAACTATAGAGCGGTCATAATATATTTTATAAAATTCTCTCTAGCGGACAAAAAGTCAAGAGTAAAAAAAAAAATTTAACACCAAAATTGTTTAAATAAAAAAAGTAAGAAACTAAAACCCGACTACGACAAAAAAAACGACGCTGAAAAAGTATGAAACAAGATTTTCAGGATAGAACAAAAAGAAAAGCCGTAGTCACACGTTATAGGTACCAACCTAAACACTTTAATACCGTGTGAAACCGCCGCGCCGCGCTGCCGTGTCTGGCTTTTCTTTTTGTTCGTCGGTTTTTACTTTCTTACTTTTTAAATTTTTCGTGTAATTTTGTGCAGTACATAGTTCTGTTCTCTTCAAGTTTGGTAATGTGATAGTAAGTGCGCATGATGAATATGTTCATATTTTCAGTCCATTTCATGCGCACTCTGGGTTTTCCCGCCAAAGTGTTCGCAGGCTGAGTAGCTGACGCGAAACATCCGAGTCGGGTGTAACTACTCTACTGTTATTGTCAAGTCTATCTGACGGTTCGGCTGTAGTATTTTTATCGGGGAGAACCCGCCTGTTCAGTCCCCCACCGCCGATGGATCGTATGCTGAGACACCCAGCATCGGCCCCAGGTGTGCCCCGACGATTACCCTCAGGAAGCGGTCCTGTACGTACTTTCTTTGACCTAGTCTCCATGTTGAATGGGTTTCCAGAGCCACGTTTTTCAAAATCAAAATCAAAAGTCATTTATTCAAACTAGGCTGATAATCAGCACTTTTCGAACGTCAAAATTTACTCTACTTTACTTATTTACATTTTTATAAGACATTCCCCCAAAACGCCCAGCCATCGACATTTCCTAGTGTTTAGCTGGAAAGAAGTAGTGGCGGAACACCCCAGCACACATCTGTCTGTTAGGTTGGTTAGAAGAACCAGGCTCGATACAATAGCAAGGTGTCAGTTAAATTCAAGATTTACTGCAGATACAATCAGTGATAAACAAAAGTATATAACAATAAACAATGTAAAAATAAAATAATAAATACATAACATACCTATCAGTAAACTATTTTGGAGAAAGAACATAAATAACAAACATTGTCTTGTGTTCAACTCAGCGACCAACTATTTTTATCAAATAGATTTTACTTTGGCTTTAAACGCAATGGCAAGTCTAGAAAAGAAGATGGCAATTTAATAAAATATGTTATCCCGAGCCCTACGAATGAATTGTGAACTTTGTGAAGCCGGTGAAAAGGAGCGCGTAGTTTATGCTTATTTCTAGAGTTCAAATTGTGGATATCATTATTTAGTGTACATGTGGATATTTTGTCTAATATATAAAATGTTGGCAAAGATGTACTGAGAAGCAACCGTGAGAATACCAATCTCCTTAAAAAAAACCCCAAGGGAAACTCCTATTACATGGGACTAAACATAACTAACTAAAAGTGGGTGTGCTACTAGGTACACCTCTGCCTAAACCCTTCGGGGCTTACAGGCGTGATGTTATCAATCTTTTGAAAGATAGACACTTCCAAAGTGGTAAAATGTGCCCCCTCTTACTTTTAAACTAAGAGGTGAAAAATCAAAAAAAGTATTTAATGCTGTATATCGCAATAAAAATTTTCAACGAAAATTGGTTTGAACGAGATATATTATAGTTAGTAGTTTTTTAGATATAGCACATTTTAAAAACCGCAAAAATGCTTTGTCATTCATACAAACACTGTGAACAACAAACTTATCAAACGTACTACCCTCCACGAGCGAGTCCGACTCGCACTTGGCCAGTTTTTGCGCACACGTGGCAACGCACAGCATGCGTTCACGGGAAAGCAGGCGGTGCGGCGGCGGTGCGGCGGCGGCGGCGCGTATTTCCTTTTGTAATTGTTGCGTGAAGCCTAATAAATAAAAAACCCCAAATCTAAGCCGTATCACTACACGCGAGAGATTATTTTGCTTTGAGCATGAATATTCATTTGCATTCGCTCGTGTGTTTAGTGGTACTATTGTTTCTCATGCTTTCGAATTAATGAATATTTTTTTTCAATTATTTTAAAACAAAACTTTTTTTTTTACTTTTACTCTATGCTTCGATAGTACCTGCTGATAGAAGTTTTTAAACTGACATGGTCACCAACACTTGCATAAACTCTGAAAACGAGATATTTGCCATGATAAGTTTTTGTTTCGAGCCGCTGTTACAAGTAGCTACCATGATTACGGATAAACTGAAGTATTGCGGGTGGTTGATGAGCAGACAAAACGGTCTCCCCTATTTCTTGTTCGTTTTTAGCGCTCGTTACCACTACCAAAGCAGCAGTGCAAGTACGAACTTTGCATCGATAAGACATCGAGATCGTTATCGTTGTCAGTTTTATCGAGCTTGTTATCGAATTTGGAAGTACGTAACACGCGTCGACAAGATTTATCGTGGGCGGAATGTCAAACTGTCAAAATGTCGTTTCGTACTTGCATTTTCGATAAAATCGTTTACATTTTAGAGTTATCTACCGATCGTTAAAATATTATTTACGTACTTGCGACATCGATTCGATTCGATAAAAGCTTATTTTATCGAGAATAACTGTCAGATTTATCGAATCGAAGCGAATCGAGTGCTACGTACTTGCACTGCAGGACTGCCAGTGCCACTTACAACTCGCTTCTGTCGCTTCTGTCCCCGACCGACGAAACTCGCTGTGTCCACTAGCGAACGATTTCCGGCACATGATTAATATCCGATCCCGTTTTCATTGTTTGCTTTTTAATTGAACCTACTACCGATGGCAAATTGTTTTGTCACGGGGAAACAACCTTTTCACTGTATAATGTTATCATACCGTCACACTACTTATCTTGTAAACTACTCGTACAACTACATGCTATATCCCTTCCTCCTAAGTAAATAATGACTAAAAATAAATAAATTATCATTAAAGTTACACTGACTTTTGTTTACAATACAAATGAAACAGGTTTTAGCTGAAAATTGGTAGGGAGGTAGCTAAGAACCAGGAGAAGGACATAGGATACTTTTTTTTTTTTTTTTCGGTAGGGTAGTAGGTAGGTAGGTAGGGTAGAAGGTAGAGTAGTAGGTAGGGTAGTAGGTAGGGTAGTAGGTAGGGTAGTAGGTAGGGTTGTAGGTAGGGTAGTAGATAGGTAAGTAGGAAAAACGCATTGCAACGCATGCGCGGGTTCAGCTAGTAGCTGTATAAACACTGTGCCCTTTTTTACCCGACTGCGACGAAACCCAAAAGGAGGGTTATGTGTTTGATTGTTTATTATGAGTATGCATCATAGCGCAGTCAACCGCGCACGTGAGGCATACCCTAGCCTAGATGCATGCGCTATGACAGTTGAACAGGTAGCGTTTTCGCGTGACAAGAAAAATATGTCAATGTCTATATTATTATATTTAATAGCCAAAACTTACAAACTATCGTTCCTCTTTAATTATATTATTCGTGATTATTATTTTTAAATTTATTCATTGGATACCGAAGCTGTGCAAAGGACAATGTTTTTTAGGGTTCCGTACCCAAAGGGTAAAAACGCAGTAGCAGTAAGCGCGTAGCGATCGTAGCAGTAAGCGCGTAGCAATCGTAGAAGAAAGCGCGTAGCGGTCGTAGCAGTAAGCGCGTAGCGGTCGTAGCAGTAAGCGCGTAGCGATCTTAACAGTAAGCGCGTAGCGATCGTAGCAGGAAACGCGTAGCGATCGTAGCAGGAAACGCGTAGTGATCGTAGCAGTAAGCGAGTAGCCGATGCGCGATAGTAGCGCTCCGTAGCAATGTACTCGTAGCAGTGGGACTCCGTGGGACACAAAATTTCTTACACGGTCAGCGAGTGCCTCGCCTCGGCGCTCGGTGTCCGTGGTTCGAATCTACATATTGTTGGAGATCACCGTTTAAGCAAGGAATTACTTGTATTAGGAGACTCTGCACTTCCACTTATAATTTTTATGCAATTGAAATGTAGACAATGTAAACATGCAAATGAATCTCAAGTGCCAGACTGCCAGGTTAACTTTCAAAATCACCTCTCTCACTTAGTAGCGCCGACTGGTTGTTACTGGCTGGACTTGTCTGCGTCTGAGTAACCGCAGCAGAATCGCTGACAACGAGAAGCCGCTAACTGAAGGCCCACGCAGCCTCATTACTTTTAGCTTATGTTTATGACATTCATATTATGTTGGTGGTGGTGTGGTGCTCCACACCTGATGTCAGTGGTCAGACGTGCCTATTTTCGCTGTAGCAAATGAAGCCGTCAGTCAATTCCACAGACTGACAATCGCCTGTCAATACAATAAATTAATATGCCAACGTAGCGCTTTGTTCGAGTTCGTGGAACTTCAACAAGCGCTTCGCCGTATCAGGGTAGTTCCTCTAAATTTGATTTTTCACTGGTATACGCAACAAATGTATTTTGAATTTAATCACATACATGATAGTACTTTTATACTGATAAAAAGCAATTCGTGCGAAATCATTATTTTACTCGTATTTATTTATACCATAATATATCATAAATGCACAACGTTATTGTTCAAGTTTTCACTTCTGCCAGAACTCCCGAAGTGCAACACGTTGTTTTTTTTTTACAAAGTCATATTTTAATACTTATTTCTTTAATAAAATGTTTTTTCTCTTCAGATGTTTTTGATAGCTGCGCGTGATGACACTTCCAGCGATTTTGTTCTGTTTTCTATGTTCTTTAAGGGTTATATTTAAATGCAGATCTGTTTAATTTTTCAGCACACTAGGTAACTCCACTAATTAACTGAATGCATACCAAAAAAACCAATTGATTAACTAAACATGTCCTACAAAAAAGTCTAAAAAATCACACAAAACGAGATGACCTTTTTTATCGAATTCACACCAAAAATGTAGTTAGTACATCGGATATATGATTTGTAAAACAAAAATACTAATTGCTTATCAAAAATGCTAACTTGCACTCTAAATTTATTGTACAATCTTACTACGGAATTTCTAAAACTGATATCTAATACGACCGTCTCGCGACAGTGTCCTTAAGGCGCGGCCCCACCGCGGTGCACGGAGAGGCTACGTACGTGTAGTATGCTTCGCTTTGTAAGAAAATGTATGTGGTTGTGTCCACTGCAACCCACGGAGAGGCTACGCATGAATTGACGTCATTGATACATGCGTGGCTTGCTTGAATAGGTGGTTACATAGCTCAACGCTGTCGACGTGGGTCTACGTTTCCACTGAAGTACACGAATATGACCCACGACTATGCACAGCTCGCTTATCTATGTGCAATCGCTTATTGTGTTATATCGTAGCCTCTCCGTGCGCTGTGCCACGCTATACATAGTCGTTGGTCATATACGTGTATTCCAGTGGAAACGTTGACCCACGTTGCCAAACAAATTAATACACGCAGCTAAAATGCGCCGCGTGCCCGTGCACAGCATGCGCCGCGGTGGGCCCGCGCCTTTATGGGCGGCATGGGCACCGGGCCGTAGGCCGACGAAGGAGGCCGGCGGCGGAGGCCCGGCACTTCGGGGACAGAAGATATTAGTGTTATTTAAGGCGACATTAGCTGCCCGCGACCTTGAGCGCGCGTTTAACTCACCGCCTAAACAAATAAGGTTGAAAATGGCGATGCGTTTGATGCTCGTGACTGCCAAAATGAACGATAGTTCGCAGATTTAATTTATTAAAAAAAAAAATACGCTGTAATGTTAAAATATTTTTACATATGTCTTTAGTTGGTTAAATTTCCTTTCTGATAGTAAAAAAAAAAATAACAGTTGTCACTCAAAATATTGAGCATTTCGAGACGAAAAAGTTTTTTCGTGTGATTTTTTTGTGATTTTGTGATTTTTTTTTCGAGGTTCTTGATTACTTTTAGAAAATATTTTTGCATAAGTCTTTTACCTATACATTTGACTATACACTGTATTTTTTTTTTGGAATTGTAATAAGTAGCAATACGGCTAACTCTGCGACGAAAAACAGGTCGTTTTTACGGTGCCCCTTTGACTGCGCCTTAATATGCGAGCGAAGCGAGCGCGCGTCATGGAGTAAATCAGGTGTAGGTTTTCCTTAAAAAAGTTTTAAAATGTTTGTTAGACTAAAGAATTATTAGATATACTATTTTGATAATAGTTATTCGTTCAGTAAAAGAGTTCTGCAAATGCCATTAAAAAAGATACTAAATTTGATTTCTTTAGTGTGCATAATTTGAGATATTTTGTGTGCAAGTCAGTATTTTTGGTGTAACTTTAAAATATTTTGTTCGAAAAAAGGGAATATACAGATAACGGTACACGCCGTTCTTTAATCTGATGTATTATGTGACTGTCCACATTTTACACATGCTGCAGGGTCACCGACATAGCTATAGCTCTCAGAATATGCAAGTTGAAGTGGCAATGGGCAGGCCACATCGCTCGAAGAACAGACAACCGATGGGGAAGGAAGGTTCTCGAGTGGCGACCACAAAGCGAAAGACGCAGCATTGGTAGGTGTACGGTCTCATTCTCATCGCCGTACATTTTTATGTTTACTCGGTAACCTACTACATAATTTAGCGTAATATAACAACATGACTTGCGAATTTATTTATTTATTTATCTTGGTGGAACGCGTTTCACTTTACTAATTTCAACTTACAAATCATCACAACATATTAGTGTACAGAGTTAACTACTACAACCCGTATATTTATGGTCCTTCGAGCCTTCGTGTATCGCAGTGTGTTTGTGTCTCTTGTTACGGTAGCGAATCGGTTCAACAGTCTCCCACGAGAGATAGTAGTTAGTGGATACAGCACTGAATGAAACGTGCCGGATAATCACTGGCTGCCTCAAGCCGACCCCGGTACAGATGCTGTATCCACTGGCAGGCATAGCGCCACCAGTAGTTCGCAGAGCGGTGGCGAGCTCTAGTGAAAGAGCCAAAATGGTCTCCGACGCTAGACACCCTCTACACAATAACATCATAGTACCGCAAAGGCTGAAAAGCCGCAACAGCTTTTTAAAGTGTGTACCCCCGCTCACTGGTGAACGCTCTAAGGAAAGACTTAAGTTGTGGCAAGATAGCGTTTCCTTACCCAACCCATTTGTGCCACTTGCCGAAAATCTTCCACCTGGACACGAGTTGCCATGGCTGACCTGGAAGTCTCTAAACAGACTCCGGACACAGGTAGGCCGAAGCAAAGAAAACCTGTTCAGGTGGAGATTCATAGATGACTCTGCCCTGGAGTGTAAATGTGGTCTTGCCCCACAAACTATGGGGCACTTGATATCGTGTCCAGCCTGTCCTGTTACTTGCACATCACAGGAACTGATGGAAGCTACTGAAAGTGCCGAACTCGTCGCCAAATTTTGGGCCGACTCAATTTGAATTGTCATCGACACGCTAAGAAGAAGAAGTCTCCCACGAGCGGGTCGCCCCAGTTGCATTGAGGAGGCGCATACACCTAGCCTATACAGGCACATTGAGTACCAGAACTAACAACAACTCCTGGAAAGCCTTTTGCTACCGGAAGAGCCTTCAATGATAGGAAACTACTACTACTAAGTAAAGACTACGAAATTGTACGAAACAACTAAAGCAGACATTTTAAAAACCCTGCAGACTACTGTTCATCAAGAGGATTGCTACCAACTAAGCTAACATAACTCAGACTGTGTTGGGAAGGAGAAATTATAGCCTATATGTTGCCCAGACTTAATAACTATACAACAAAAAAAAATCATTCAAATCCGTCGAGTAGTTCCGAAGATTAGCGTGTACAAACAAACAGACAGAATTTTTTTTTTGGATTCATGCTCTATTACTGTTTCTAAACCCTCCTCAATTATATTTTTTTTAATATATTCAATGTACAGACACAGTTTTTTACAGTTTTATTAAATGTATATAGACGTACGTAGGTAGGTACTTAAAAATACCAATATTTAAATAACAAAATATTTTTTTCTTTTACGTCTTCTCCCGAAACGCGTTACCACTTCATCTACCTACTTCAATGGGTACGTTTTTAGGGTTCCGTAGTCAATTAGGAACCCTTATAGTTTCGCCATGTCTGTCCGTCCTTCCGTCCGTCCGTCTGTCCGTCCTCGCTTAATCCCTGTGACCGTTAGCACTAGAAAGCTGAAATTTGGTACCAATATATTGTGTATCAATCACGCCGACAAAGAGGTAAAACAAAAAATGGAAAAAAATGTTTTTTCACTTCTCATGCTCTGAAAGTGCTTATTTGTGCAGGATATAGGCTGCACAAAATCGAATTTTGTGCACAAGGGCATTAACGTATCTACTCATAAATGTATCTTTATCCAGCAGCCACCGCTTCATGGGGTATCCTGACCACCAGCATGCAGCGGAAGCGCATTCTTGGTCATCACCCCCAGCAGCCTCATCAGCGACCTTGGCACAGCACACTGCACTTCGGCCGGTCAGCAAGCAGAGACGCACTTCTCTCCTGGTCGACGCAGCAGCCAGCCACTACGCAGCACTGCACACTCCGACCCACTGGAGCATACGCAGCATCACCCCGACTCACTGGGGCATAACCGCAGACAGTTCCAACTCACCGTGAACTATGCGGCATCCGGATCCGACTCACTGGAACCTTCCACTGGCTGACAAGCGCCAAGACTTAACCTGCTTTCGACCTCCGGTCTCGGAGGGGAGTGATGTGGCGACTAGCGACATCTATCGCAACACCTGCGTACTAACAACGATCGACAGAAATTCCTACATTGCGCTATCAACATTATCCGCGACATAAGCCTATATAGGAGTTCCCAACTTACATATGTAGGGCAGTTACCCCACAGACACAACACCCGTCTGTTCGGAGGATCCTCCCTATTCTATGGGGGATGAGGAACTTTACACCCTGTTCCTCATACTCCACTCCTTCCTAAATCGGTTCAGGCGTTTAGAAGTTATAGTGGATTATAGAAACTCACAAATAAACATACATACCCTAAAAACACTATTTTTTAGGCTGTTGTGTAAAACATATAATAAAAACTTTACTTTTAACTAGTGGTCCACCTAGGCCCTGGTCCTGGACCCAGCCCAGGGGGGGAGGTCATGACCCCCCTGACCCTCCCCCCCTGGATCCGCGCTTGTATCCGTTTCCCTTTAATGATGGCACCTTCATGTAGGATATAATAGGGTAGTTGACAAAAAAAAACTAATTAGTCCGTCACAAAGATTACCAAAAAATATTGGACCCGTATTTTTTACCCGACTGCGGCGAAGCCCAAAAGGAGGGTTATGTGTTTGACGTGTATGTATGTTTTCTTTTTGCACGTAAACCAAAAATGAAGACGATACAGTGCTTCGAAAACTCGTGTGACGTCACATCGCACTACATTTTTTACCACGTAGTGCTGTCAAAAGCCCCCACTTACGATCTTTCACGCGTTTTATCTTCGTCAATTTGTATCTATTAATTTGATAAAACAAAAAACACGTATCCAATATTTTTCGATAATCTAACTGACGGACTAAATGGAATCATATTTTTTTTACCCAGGACACATCCCTATTGTGACCACTGACTGCCTCCGTGGTCGAGTGGCTAAGGCGTGGCAAACGCCTTGTGACCCGGTGGTCACACTTTGGAAGCATACTTTGTGACGTTGTTTCCAGTTTGGCTAGGATATTGCAGGCTTGAATCACCTGATTGTCTGATAAAAAGATGATTCCGTGCTTCGGAAGGTACGTAAGAGCTGGTGGTCCCGGCTGCCAAATGGCGATCGTCAAACTATGACAGAGGATCTTGATGCGGTTTAGAAACTGTGACACTTAGGGTGTGTGGGGTCGTTAGACCTTACCGCCCACACGATAAGACCAAGAACTTCAAGGTCAGGTCTCACGATTATTTCCTCAACCGCCCCTTTGGACAGCATGGATTAAACAAACTCATTCCATGACACAATTTGACACATAGTGACACAAACCAATGTACAATAAAACGCAAATGTCTAACTAACATGATTTAATTTATTTGTTTTTTAATAAACCTATATAACAAAAAATCTTCTCTATATACATTTAGACGGGCGGGGTTGGCTTGGCCGACGGAGCCCCAATGGGCGTGGCTGAGGGTGCTGCGTCAGGCGCGGCCGAGGCTTCCAAGCCCTTCAGGCTGGTCTCGAACTCGACGGGTTCAATAAACTTCTTGTGCGGGTATGGCGTCGGTCCCAGGATACCTTCGACATCTTTGAAATTTAACGTTTCTTTTTTCAGAAGTTCTTCGGCCAACTGCAAAAAATAGGAATTATTTACATTAACTTTACTAGGCCACTCAAATCGCTAGGCGATATTAAACGAAATCGTCTGACGAGGACGACGTAGGTAGGATTATATAATGTCTGACAAGACACCACAACCGATTTTAACGAAATGTGATAAGGCGATTTTTTATAACTGCTTCCAATTTTCAATGTAGGTACACAACTAGTTATGTTTACATGACTCAATATTTATTTACTTTTACAACATAACATAACACAACATAACATCATCACGCCTCTCATCCCCGAAGGGTTAGTCAGAGGTGTAAGTACTAGTACACTCACTCACTAGTTTCTTATGTTTTATGAGTCCCATGTAATAGGGGGCGAGCCTATTGGTATCAACCACGCACGAATCCAGACTCTGAAGTTGCTAATGAGACATTCCTGACACTTTGCCCAACCCGGGAATTGAACCCAAGTCCTCATACTCAGCGTTCACTACACCTACAAGGCAGTCGTGGCAGCTACTTTCTATAATAAGTTACAAAAGCTCTTGAAACTAGAACATCTGCAAGTTACCAAGATAAGTTTGTCCTGGTTATCTCTGAGCAGCTTTTCGGTCCTGAAGTAAGCTTCGCCGATCAGCTTCCTCGCCTCCAGGTCCATGAGGTTCTTCAAGGTCTTGCTGAACGGACTCTTGCCGCGTGTGTTGAGGTCAGGGAAAGATAACAGCCCCACTTTTTCTGACATGCCATACACTCGGATCTGGGGAACAATTAAGTCAAGATAGAATCGAAAGAGTCTACAGTGCTGTCATAAATATCTAAAATAAACAAATGAAAAAGAAGCTATAGTTACAGATACGAAAATTATTTCATTATAGGTAAGTAAATAACAAGTGTTACAACAGCCCACAGCCCAAATGGCCTCCCCAAGCCTTTGTCAAGCAGTGGGACGGAATAGACCAAACAAAAAAAACTGCCGAATGTTGTATTTTATGATGATTGCTATACTAAATGTTTATTTCATCATCATCATCAGCCTATAATGTTCCCACTGCAGGGACTCAGGCCTCGTCTCTAGGAGAGGGATGGGCTATAATCTACCACGCGGGCCCAGTGCGGATTGGTAGATGTCACATATCTTAGATTTTTTTGGTTTTAAGACATGCCGGTTTCCTCACAATGTTTTCCTTCGCCGTTTTGAGAGCAGTGGTGATGAAATAAATAACACAAAGTAATGCGCCTGCCTGGGTTTGAACCCACGACTAACGGTTCGTAAGTCGGGGTAGCCACCACTGGGCCACCGATGTATCAAAAAATGTTTATTTACAAGCATGATATCAATATTGTAGTTGATTATTAGTTTGAATTATTTTCTCTTTCTACCATAATGAAAGTGGTCCATCTGTAAGGTAACGCGTAACAAAATAATTAGACGAAGCGTTGTTGTATGGTACCTGAGCGTAGGCGATCTTGGTAACTTTCTCGAGGTCATTCTGTGCGCCGCTGGTGATGGAGTTGAAGGTGATCGCTTCGGCCGCCCGCCCGCCCAGCGCCATACACATGCGGTCAAACAACTGGACAGACAACACATTACACGTGACAATCAAATAGTACAACTGTTTCAAAGCCGATACCTACACAAATAAAGATTATTTCACCATAATTGTGCCTGGACTAGGACGCAAATGTTCAAAATATTGGTATTCACTCTGTCACACTTATGGCTTCATAGTTCTTGGGCTGGTAATGTGCATTTAAGATTATTATTTTTTAAACTTTGCCTCACACTAGAAATTTCTTCTGTATCGTGGGTGCGTTTACAAACATATAGATTTACATACACAAACACACCCAGACCTGGCCTGATGACCTACTATCTGTAGGCCATACAAAAATTTGTTCCGTGCGGGGATCGAACCCGTGACACGCAGCGTAGCTGTCCAATCACTCAGCCACTGCGCCAACCTTGCCGTCAATTTGTAATAATACCAAAGAAAGGATCAGGTTTGACTGATAAAACTGATGAAGATTATAGGATTATTTTCGAATGTTCTACACAGTTCCATAGTGGAACATTCTAGACTCGATCGTAATCCAGGATGTTCTCGTTAAACAGTCGACACGACGTATCAATATGAAAATGTGGCTGTACCTACTATTTGTACAGCAGTGAGCAGTGGTGGCCCAGTGGTGGCGGCCCCGACTTACGAACAGTGAGTCGTGGGTTCGAATCCAGTCTGGCACATTACGTTGTGTAATTTATTTAATCACTACTGCTCTCAAAACGGTGATCTATCAATTAGCACTGGGCCTGCGTGGTAGATCATAGCCCATCCCTCTCCCAGAGAGGAGGCCTGAGTTCCTGCAGTGAGAACATTATAGGCTGATGATGACCTACTATTTGGTACACCTCAGCTTAACCCTGCGTGTATTACAGGTCTGATGTTATGTTTTGGACAAATATGAAAAAAAGGAGTATGTATAGGGATACGTGTTGTGTTAACCAACGCATAGTAGAATGGGGCGAGGACAGGCAGACGATGATGGTGTATATGACGCAGGTTTTTCATAAAATTAGGTTTTTGATCAAAAACCTAATTTTATGAAAAACCTGCGACATATTTAAGGGACAAATTTTAACAGAGCGTTCAGTAGGTCTAACCAAAGATATTTAAACAAAAAAAAAACATTAAATAAAGTGTTTTTTTTTAGTCAAAGTAAAGAAATTGCGCACTCTAAACTCATCCTTTATGAGTAGGTTTTTCTTATTATTTTTTTTACCATCGTCCTTATTTTGGTGGTCTGAATGATTTCTGAAAGTCCACCTATTTTAATGGGACCTTATTCAGTACATATTATAGGTAGTAGAGTGTAGCTGACCTCCTGCTTGTTGTAGAGCTTCTGGTCGGAGGAGGTGTACTGCGCGAAGCCCAGCGCCATGTTGGTGCGCGGCACGATGGTGACCTTGAGCAGCGCGTCCGTGTGCTCCAGCAGCCAGCCCGCCAGCGCGTGGCCCGCCTCGTGGTACGCCACCACGCGCTTCTCCGCCGGGGACATGGCGTGGCTGCGCTTCTCCGTACCTCCTGGACGTACACACAAGTATTTAGAATTAGAGTTACAATCAAATAGAGACTTTATTGCTGTTATCTTTTTACCCGACTACGGCGAAGCCAAAAGGAAGGGTAATGATTTTGGCAGTCTATTTTACCATAGTAATAAGGCATTGACTGAGTGGTGGCCAAGGTTAGGTCATAGAAACCAGGGCCGTCCTAAAGCTCGTTGGGTTGACGACATCGTTAAGGTCGCGGGAAACACCTGGATGAGAGACGCACAGGATCGGGACGCGTGGCGGAAAAAAAGGGGAGGCCTATACCCAGCAGTGGGTGATTCTGGGCTGATATGATGATGATGACATGACTTCCTAAAAAAATAACTAAATTGATTAAAGATAGAATACGCAGATTGATATACCCCTCCAGTAGCAATGTCATATACGTCGTTGGATAGGTATTTTTAACTGAAACAATATTTACTATGACACCTTTATTGAAATGTTTATAATAATTACTAATTACATAATATACAACGACGTTGATGTTTTTTTTCCCTTACACGCTAAAATATTATAACATTAATAGGTTTTTACTTTGAATGAACTCGGAATATACAAACATTTCAACAAAGAAGTCATTGTAAATGTAGTTCAATTTAAAAAGACCTATCCAATGATGTATAATTATGCCTGTTATGCAATTATAATGCAATCAAATACAAGTTATGTTAAAGACGCCATCAGCGAATAGACTTTTACTTTGATAATTCATAACTCGGAAACGTTACAATATGGCACGCTTAATCCGGTAAGACCTTATAAGCGCTACAAACTACGCTAGTCTGATCATCCAAAGGGTAAGAATAAGGAAAGTGATGATGAAGACTTGCCTACGACTCTCTCGACGGCGTACTCCAGGTCGGTGTGTTTGACGATGGTCTGCTTGTGGCGCGCCGCGTGCAGCGCCGCCTCGTTGCACACGTTGGCTATGTCGGCGCCGCTGAACCCGGGCGTGAGGTACGCCAGCCTGACAACAATGTCTTATATTAGCTAGACTAGCGGACGTCCCGCGGTTTTACCCGCGTAGTTCCCGTTCCCGTGAGAATACAGGGATAAAAAGTAGCCTATGTTACTCGTGGATAATGTAGCTTTTGAATGGTGAAAGAATTTTTAAAAACGGTCCAGTAGTTTTTAAGCCTATTCATTACAACCAAACAAACAAAGTTTTCCTCTTTATAATATTGTAGATAAACTACGCCGTCTCAAAATCAAAAATCAAAATATTTATTTCAAGTAGGCCAGTTACAGGCACTTTTGAATAGTCGAATTAAACTAACTGCGGCACTCAGAGATATCCAACAATTACTCAAGCCGCCACCCAGCAAAGGCCTGACATACTTTTGTATGACAAAACTGCCAAAAAACTTTATCAAGCGACGGCCCAAGCAACCACTGAAGCTCTCCGAGTGCGGCAGTAAACTACTAAACTAATTTATTTATTTATTTAGTACTTGGAGGACTTACAGCTAATAAAAACAAACAAAAAGAAGAAACCATAGTCACCAGAAAGCCAATTAAACTAAATACAACTAAATAACTAAATTATTAATGAAGCTAAATAAACTAAGCTACAGTCCCAGTCACAAGGCATAATAACTCGTGAGTGTAATGCTCTCAGCTAATTTACTAACATTTCATAAAGGTCTTAGGACTGAAATACTCGTAATGAAAAAGCGGTGATATCTTAGTGGTACTGATTGTCAAATTGGCAAGTCATGGGGCACGAGTTCGAACTGAAGGTTAACCTCTTTTTTTCCAAAACATGTGCGTATTGTGTAATTATCAGCAGCTGCGCTGAATGAAAACCTAGTGAGGAAACCATACATGCGATATTTCTTGATGGCATGTAAAGCCAAGTCTTGCCCATAGCCGGCTAAATTTTAATACTCTCACAAGTCAAATCAAAGTTAATTAGAGCACTCGGCACGTAAGTTGAAACAAAATGGCGGTCGTCCGCATAGGTAAAATGACCAAAATAGAGTGAGATTCGAACGAAAATGTGCAACTGAGCATTCAAGATCATAATTCAACTTACGGGATGCAATCTTTAATACATTATCGGGTCTCCAGCAACTTATTTTCATGATTGTAGCTTCGCGAACGACCGCCATTTTGTTTCAACTTACGTGCGCCGAGTGCTATACTCTGACATTAAAACTCATAGTCTGTCTGTGAGGCCGCGGTGTTCCTTACTATGTAACGGATTATTAACAAGTTTTATATAAAAAGAAATCTCTATATATGTGAAGCAAGAGCACCATTACGGTTCGTACATAAAAATAACTCAAAACATGTAATTTTTTTTTTTGTTTTGTGTAGCATTGTATGTTGTAAGGTAAGTTTTGAGTATGACTGAAGGTAGATTAGGGAAAACGATGGTTTTATGTGACGTTAAGTAAATCTTACCTTTTGACATAATAATCGGGCAGTTCTTCGAGGACGATATTCTTGAGATGCCTGTTGAATATTTCCTCGCGTTCGATCAGAGTGGGCAGGTCGATCAGTATGTGGCGGTCGAAACGTCCCGGACGCAAGAGGGCCTAGAGGAGGAATATCCATTATTATATAGGTCTTATTGCTACGGTGGCTGGAATCCAATCACCACCACATTACCAGTGGTTGGAGTATGCAGACTGATTTAGGGTCAATAACATATAACGTATAGAATATGTTTATTAAGTATATGAATTTGAAATCTGATTTACCATTTTCTTTTTACATAAACATAACATCACGCTTTTCATCTGAATCGAAGAATAGGGGATCGGACAAAAAAAAACTAATTAGTCCGTCAGATATATTTCCAAAAAATATTAACCACGTATTTTTTCTTTTTTCACGTAAACAAAAAATTAACACGATACAGTGCTTCGAAAACTCGTGTGACGTCATATGATGGTACATTTTGTACCTTCAATTGACGTTTCAAGCCCCACTCCATGATCTTTGACGCGCTTTATCTTCGTCAATTTTTATTGTTTTAATAAAACAAAAAACACGTATTCAATATTTTTCGATAATCTAACTGACGGACTAAACAGAATCATATTTCGTCAGTCAGTCAGTCCGATCCCCTATTGCGTCATTTTCACCGTCCTTCACATTACCTTATCCAACACATCAGCTCTATTAGTAGACGCTAGCACCACCACCCCCTCGCGACTCTTCATGCCGTCCATCTCCACGAGTAGCTGGTTGAGGGTCTGCTCCCCCTCCCCGCCGCCCGGCCCGAAGGACGTGGGGCCCGAGGCGCGAGCCCGCCCCACTGCGTCCATCTCGTCTATGTAGATGATACAAGGGGCCCGCGAGAGAGCTTCCTTGAATAGGTCCCTGGTGAAAATAAACTTGCAAATTGTATACGAGTTATGGATCGTAAGAATGTCACTTTGTTGATTTGATTTGATCACCTTTGCTCTCAATACGGTGAAGGAAAACATCGTGAGGAAACATGCCAGGACATCTGCCACCAGGCAATGAGGAGCACGTGTGGCGCAATATTAGGAATCTCCCACCCGGACATTAGTTGCCATGGCTGAACAGAAAGTCTTTAAATAGACTCCGGATCCAATTTGGACAGCTAAGGTAGATCATTAATGACTACCCTGGAGTGTAAATGTGGTGCTGTTCCACAATGTGGCACTTAATATCGTATCCTGCGTATCCTGTTGTTTGGACACTACTGAAAGCGCCATCTAGTAGCTCTGTTCTGGGTCGACATAAGATTGTCATCGACACGCGAAGTAGAAGAAGCGACTTGTTTTTCGCTATTTCTCATAGTTTCGAATTTGGCTATCCACGGAAACAGTATATAATATATACTTTAGTCGTGGTAATAACATTATTATTATGTTGCTATACAGTTATTAGAATTACCTGACTCTAGCTGCTCCAAGGCCTCCAATCATCTCTATGAACTCTGATCCGTTCATAGATAAGAACGGTACATTGGCTTCCGTCGCAACCGCTTTCGCCAACAAAGTCTTACCGCAGCCGGGGGGACCCAATAATAAGGCGCCTTTCGGGACCTGACGATACAAATAATTGATTGATCGTATGATACAAATACCACTAATGATGTAATTCATGAGCACGAACAGGAATGAGCAAAACATCGTAAGGAGTAGGGGAAAGACTGGGGAAACATTTATAATCATATTTTGATGAAGTACAGGATGTTTGGTTGGCGGCTTCGCAAAGGGTCGTTTTGTTACCCTGTATACTATTATTGGCTCAAATCCGCCAGATTGTAGATAAGATCACGCATTACCTTGGCCCCCAAGTTTTTATAATGTTCAGGTCTCTTGAGGTAGTCGACAAACTCCATGACTTCTATCTTGGCCTCCCGAAGACCAGCCACGTCTTCGAACTTGACCCCTTTGCCCTGGCCACTCATAGAGTCTACTAGAGTGAACTTCGCACGACCCATCTGATTCTGAAAGCAGAATAAAGTATTTTTATAAATTAATCTATGTATTTAACGATGTTAGTAGGTGGCGCTCTGTAGTTTCTGCCTATAAAATAAATTTATAAGTTTCCGAATAAAGATTTTACATTGGGAGGATCTACTTGTTACTTCCTTGTAGTCCAAGCAAATAAACTCTTGCTATTCCGATCACTACTGATGAGGTCTATGAAACCTACCCTGCCCCACCCAGACATACAAATTTGCCAAAAGTATAAAGCAAGCTTGGAATCAATAGATTCCCACAGACACAGTTAGTTTTGTATGGAGAAGAATTGGCAAAAAAACATATATCGTAAAAAAAAAAATAAGTAGTCTTTGTCTAGATTGCTGTCACACATAATAGTACCTCTACGACACAACATATTGCCAATTATAATAAAGTTCCAAGTAACAGGGAGCGAGACCAACTCTAATGATTCAGGAAGTGAAGAGTTAAACCCTCACTGAATCGTTCCCAGGAGACGGCTCCTGCACTCAATACGTCCACCAAACGTCCAGCCCGGCTCGGTGACCGACGTAAGTAACGAGCTCGGGAACGATGGACCACCAGTTGTACCGTGCAAGTGTATTGATACCAGACTATATAAGAGAATACTCACAAACCCGCCCAGGTTGATGTTCATCCTCATGGACTTGGTGGAGTACAGGAAGGACAGTATGACGGCCGCTATCAGCAGCGTTGTGATCACCTTGCCGGCCACGCTGCCGTTTCTATCGTAGATCACGCGGATACCTGCATACAATACAACATTCTACGTTCGAGTGAATCGGTTTCAGGCAAGCGTGCTCCACCCATCGTCGCGACATGCGGCCAAACGCAAATTTAGTATTAGGGATGTTAACAAAAAAAATCTAATTAGTCCGTCAGATAGATTTCCAAAAAATATTGGACACGTATTTTTTCTTTTTTCACGTAAACAAATAATGAAGACGATACAGTGCTTTGAAAACTCGTGTGACGTCGTATTCTAAGACATTAGTATGACATTTCTTAGCGAGCAGTGACGTCACGACCTCCCACTCAAATCTTTGACGCGTTTTATCTTCGTCAATTTTTATTGATTTGATAAAACAAATAATACGTATCCAATATTTTTCGATAATATAACAGACGGACTAATTAGAATCATATTTTTTTTAGTCAGTAAATATCCCTATTATGTACTGTACTACTCGACTTTTAATTGAGACTGACTTAGGCAACTGTCTTTTCCAACTCTCGGATTCCCAAAACTGAACGATGTCATGGAATGGGCGAAGTATTGAACCAAAAAAAATTCAATAGTACCATCGACATCAAGTAAAAAAATTACCACTCTTAACATACCTTCCTTAACGCCTAAACTCTTCTCAGTGTCTCGAAGTTTTTCTTCAAAGCGATGAATGTCCCCCACATTCATGTGAAACACTCGATGATTGGACTGCAAAACAATACGAAAAATTAATAAATAACTGAAATTAGCTGGTCACTCCTGCCTAGCTACAGAGTTCATCGAACTCATCGCGCTTGCCGTTCGCTAAGTAACGGTACGAAATAATTGAATATGAAATAAAACAAATCAAATATATAGAATACTATGGGTATTATATCCCTGAAATAATTTCTTGTACCGGTCGTCTTAGTATGATATACTGAATTCATCCCATCAGTCTGCGGAGGACTGACTCCCTTATACCCTGCACAATACAAGTGTACACCCATAATTTGGCGGTTGTGTTATGTCACTTATTAAGGGCCTAAGAGGTGCACATAAATCCTCTCTCTCTGACTCGATCTGCATCACTATCTAACTACCCCATCCATAGGTAAATTTAATTTGTTAAATAAGCAGTATTGAACACTTACCCGTTTCCCTTTGATGATGGCACCTTCATGTAGGATAATTGTGACCACTTCAAGGTCAGGTCTCACGATTAACTCCTCAACCTCCCCTTTGGACAGCATGGAGTAAACAAACTCATTCCATGACACATAGCGTATCATCTGAAAGTTCACATTACATGTTATCTTCTATCTATATAAATAAAGAGAGAAGTCCTGACTGACAGACTGATTGACTGTCTCATCAACGCCCAGCCCAAACCCTTGGACCTAGAAAGCTGAAATTTTGCACAGAGGTTCCCTTTATAATGTAGACAAGGAATAAGGAAGGATTTTTCGAAATTCAACTCCTAAGGGAGTTAAATACGGGTTGAAAGTTTGTATGGAAAATTGTCATTTTCACGCGGGCGAAGCCGCTGGCAAAAGCTAGTAACATAATAATTATAGTCCTCCTGGCTGTTTTCGGACAGCCATCGACACGAGAGATATTATAGTGCACAATTTAATTATTTTTCTGATGAAGTACCCAATATTTTGCCCGACCCTTGAAACGAACCCAGGATCCTACGCTCAATAGTCAAGCATGCACCACAAGACAAACGGGGTGCATAGTACCAATATAATAGAACGGGAAACTCCAGAGAGACTGTATAACAAGAACACAGATTGGAGCTCATTCAGAGAATACATCGACGACAACATCAATTTAAAAGTTGCTCTTAAAACGGCTGAAGACATTGAGGTTTCGACAAAATATATTACAAATCTCATTCAGGAGGCTTGCTGGAGAAGTACACCTCTACTGGATTCTAAGAAGCGGATATACAATTACCCTCTCGAAATAAAGAAAGCGATCTTGGAAAGACGTAGGCTGCGCCGTGTTTGGCAATTGAGCAGACTTGCATGTGATAAAACGAATTTCAACAGGCAAGCGTTACATCTGAGAGAAATGTTAAATACCTGGCACAATAAAACTCTGCAGACTCAATTAGAATCCCTTACGCCCACTGCAGCAACAGAGTACTCACTGTGGAAATTCACAAAGTCTTACGACAGGCCACAGGTAGCAAAGCCTCCACTTAGAAGCCACAATGGCTGGGCCCGCACCTCGCAAGAAAAAGCAGACATTTTCGCAGAACATTTATCAGACGTATTTAGCCCCAATCAAGTCAGCGACGCAAATTCTGATATAGAAGTAGAATCTGTTCTTACTCAGCCGTTACAAATGTCACTCCCACCTGTGCCAGTTTCAGTGCGAGAAGTTTGGAAGACTATACATGACCTCAATGATAAGAAAGCACCAGGATATGATCTCATCACTAAGGAAATTTTGAGAGAACTCCCAAGAAAAGCACTAGTTTTCCTAACGATCCTTTGTAATGGAATACTTAGGGTTCAACACTTCCCAGTCTTTTGGAAGGTGTCTCAAATACTAATGATACACAAGATAGGAAAACCAGCTAATCAAATCACCTCATACAGACCCATTAGCTTATTGCCTATTCTATCAAAGGTCTGTGAAAAATTGATCCTTCGTCGAATCATGCCTATATTAGAGAACAATAACACCATCCCCAACCACCAATTTGGGTTTAGACAGCAGCACTCTACTATTGAACAAGTACATAGAGTAGTCGAGAAAATAAGAAAGTCTTTGGAGGAAAAAGAGTATTGTTCATCTGCATTCTTGGACATCCAACAGGCTTTTGATAGGGTATGGCATGAGGGTCTTCTCTGTAAGATAAGGGCAAGTCTTCCACATAGCTACTACATTCTATTGAGATCGTATCTCACAGAGAGAATCTTCCAAGTGAAGGAATCTGACTCAACTTCAAGATTCTACGAAATAAGAGCAGGTGTGCCACAAGGGTCGGTGTTGGGACCAATATTGTATACATTATACACATCAGACCTACCGCAAGTGGAGGGTGTTACGACTGCTACATATGCCGACGACACAGCAATAATGGCGAGTAGTAAGAACCCTGCTATAGCCTCAGAGAGACTCCAACAAGGACTTGATGCTATTACAAAGTGGCTTCAGAAATGGAGGATTATAGCTAGCGCCACAAAGTCAGTGCATGCCACTTTCACACTCAGGAGAGAAAACTGTCCTCCTGTACACCTTGAAAACTCCATTTTACCACACCAAGATAGTGTAAAGTACTTGGGCTTACATTTGGATCGTCGTTTGACCTGGAACCAGCACATTAGAAGCAAGAGACAAGAGCTTAACATAAAACACAGAAATCTCTACTGGATACTGGGTCGAAACAGCATGTTGTCTATTGACAACAAACTCTTAATATATAATTCTATATTAAAACCAACTTGGATGTATGGGATTCAGCTTTGGGGTAGTGCCAGTAATACAAACATCGCAATACTGCAAAGAATGCAAAATGCAATATTAAAAACAATAGCGCATGTCCCATGGTTTATCACTACAGCTGAAATCCATGCTCATCTTAATGTGACCACTGTGAGAGAGGAAATCCAGGCCTCCACAGAAAAATATAAACACCGGCTGGAAAAACACCCGAACAAACTCGCCGCAAGTCTCATCACGCGCAGCTACCAAAAACGTCTTAAGAGAAAAGACATTCTATAAAAGATATCAAGTAATATGACTTTGTGAATAAGAGTAGCTGTTCTCGCTGGAGAGGGCACTCGACCTGTCAAGAAGCCCACAAACCATCTGCTTATAGTTGGATTACTGATTGCAGATAAGCACAGAGGAAAAAAAAAAAAAAAAAAAAAAGTACCAATATTGTATTAGTATTTGCCCTTGAGAACATCACGATAATATAAAAGTACATAATGTGACACATACCTCATTTTGACTGCTATCGCCACCTGGCACAATAAGTGAGCTCATAATAATCAGAAAGCAAGTGGTAAACATCCAAAAGGCTGCCTTCATCATCAATGAAGACATTTCTTCATTCTTTTTCTTTTTATCATCCTGAAAAAGCAAAAATTAGCTTTCATAAATTTTACATTTTAATGAAATGGGAATATCTCTCAGCTTATCGGTAGGTCATAAATATAAACCTTGATTTGTAACAATATCACGCGAATAACTTCTGTTTATTGTCTTTTTGATAGATATAATTTATAATACCATTTGGCACAATAATAATACATGGATGATGTTTTTTTTTTAACAAATCCTGATCCATTTATCGCCCCCGAAACAACCTGCATACTAAATTCCATGAAAATCGTTGAAGCTGTTTGCGAGATTCAGATTTGAAGTTTATGCTTGTATTAATGATACTTTTTATTCTGGTAGTAAGTTTCCATGTGATTGTTTCCAACTTCACGTGGGTGAAGCCTCATGCAAAAGCTAGTATGTAATAATGTTACCTACCTTTTCGTCCTTTTCTTTTTTGTCATTATTAGTTGGAGTAGAATGAAATCCGCGTACATTGTTGAATATAGAAGTTATAGTTGGTAAGTTTGACCTCTTTATTAAAGCACAGGCCGCTTTGTATTCTGCATTGAAATGGCGAAGTTGCTGTGGAAAGAGAAAATACAGTTCGTTTCAAAATTAAACTAGGTTACCTATGAAGAATTTGGAATTACAAGCACTACCACGCAGCTGAAGGCCACACATACACACAGGTTTCAGGATCGAATTGCAAAATAGGAGTGTTTGTCTATTGACAATCTGCTGTTTCATTTCAGCCTAGCAACCACAGGAAGCTTTTCTATTTCGTAGGTATTATGATCATCTCGTTTCTTCTTGATTTGCCCATGTCATATGATCATGAAGATGGAGACCAAGGTATAAATAACCTGCACTGATTCTGAGGTACTAGCTTAAGAGGAAATGCGAGTGCTGTCTCTTTCTACTATCGCTGTCTCTCTCCGTCCTCCTGCCCTCAAATTCGTGCGATAAGGACAACTATAGAAAAAAGTTAGAATTCGAGGTTTGGCTCTCGCCTATTTCCTCCTCCAATATTGAACCAATTTAAAAGATATTTTAGACAATGAATAAAGAGGTTATATACTACGCCGCTATTTTTTTCTTTTTTCGTTAATAGTTGTCAAATTTGTACACTAGGACTCTGTTAACAGCGATCTAAACAAGCAATTTTGAGCATTTTTTGAGGGTTCTAGTGCTTATAAAAGTAATTTATCACCAAAAAGGAAAACATAGGGGCATAGAAATAGTTAATATTTATTATTCTGTAAAAAACCATTGCTCTAGGGTCATTAACCAAAAAGAAAACAGACGAGAGCGTTTGTATGGAGAAAAGACCACTCGCGTTTCCTCTTAAATCCAACAGTTTCGAAGCCATTTAGTTGTTTCGTTTGGGCCTTCCTGTAGGATTTTGGAGGCTATTTCTGGGTATCTGTGACTCGCCAGCATAGCTGTACTTATCATCGGTGAACGTAACTGTGGTTATGGTATTCGACCTCTATTAAAATTCACACCAGACTGTATTGGTCCTGATACATTTTTAGGGGCTGAATATTAGTTCAGTGGGTCATCTTAGGGGTGGATTTAGTGGATTCTTAAAGTTTCTTGTCTATGATTAGCAGCTGGGGATGCACTTGGAATGCAGGCTGACCTGGAGGAAACACATCCAAAAGAAAAGGGACGAGATCAACTATAACTATAGAAATCTCCACTGGCTCCTTGGCCGAAACTCAAAGGTCGCCATCGATAACAAGATCCTCATTTACAAAATTATTCTCAAGCCAATCTGGACATATGGAATGCAACTGTGGGGCTCGGCCAGTGACTCCAACATAATGATAATGCAAAGAGTGCAAAACTACATTCTAAAACAAATATCAAATGCCCCATGGTTTATCAGAACAACAGAGATCCATGAGAACCTAAACATGCAGATGGTCAAAGACGAGATAAGTACCTATGGCGGCAAATCAAAAAGCGACTTCAAACGCATCCCAATAAACTTGCAGGACAGCTCACAATCCCTGAAAGCATTCGTCGCCTAGAGAAGCGGCGAGACATCTTTGACCAATAGAGTCAGCAAGACGACTGGCTTTTTAACAAATAAAGGGATGTTACTGTGCTGGCAGTACCCCTCACCCGCTATATAACTTCATCACAATTGCTCATAGTCATATTGACTGATCGCATATTATGAAGAAAAAAAAAAATGATTAGCAAAAAAAAATTCATCATGCAATTAATCATAAAGTTATTTTCAGAATAACATAAGATGTCGCAATATTATTGCTAAATTTCTTCAGAAAATGAGTATCAAAAACATTACGCTAAATATCCATCATCATCATCGCTAAATAGTGCTCAATAATTAAGCAAAAACTTAATTTTTAAAAGAAAGTTGTGTTAATACCCTAATAGGTAATGTAGTGTGTATTAATTTTTAATAAAAAATACATATATAGTAACACAAGGTTACAAACGACCACTTACCGGGTGCCTCGATTTACTCGTTAAATTGTGTAACGCACTAAAAGATCTACACAAATTCATGAAATCATTCTGGAAATGTTTATTTATGTGCCTTTCAACAACACAATTTCTCAGTAGAAAATGTTGTTTTGGCTGTATTTTAGATGCGGAAATTGCCGGTAATCGTTTAATTGATAGCATGTTTAAATAAAGTGCATTTCAAGTAAAAGCATTCATTATTTTTTAAATTCAGTGAGAAGTAAGCTAGGTTAGTCTTGAAACTGTCATTTTGACTTTGACATAACAACATTATACTTTTTTTTAGTTGTAGGGTAGGGTTTAGGTCTTTCGACTTTAATGCTTAGTCATAAAAAAGTTCTTTCATGTTTTTGGTATTACTGTATTTTGTACACGTATTATTACTCTTTATTCTATTACTTTAGATTTACATTACCTGGAGGCCAGAATCTCAACATATCGTCCTAGCGACCATTGCGACACAACGGCCGGACCCACAGGCCGGACCGAATGACTGCTGCACGTGCATTGAGGTATAATGTACTACGTACAGCTTGGCAAAAAAGTCTAGAAACGGAACTAATTTTTTTGTTTGCTGGCAACAACTAAAAACCTATGACATTTGGTGTAAACAAAGTTCGAAAGTTTATTAAATTTATAATTGTGCCCTAAAAACGTGATTATAGCAACGTAAAGTAATACAAAATGAATAAAACCATCCGAAGTGCTGGCAGAGCGATAATTTATAAGGTATATAGGCGATATTTGGCAGAAAAAGAGGCCAAAACCATTCTCTCCGATCTCAACGATGTTTACCTAAGAACCGCTGAAATGACAGGTATGTAACTGTTTGTTTTATTGTTTTTAGATGAATTAAGTGTTAATTTATGAACCCCATTCTGTTTTGACTTGCTTGCATACGAAATAAGTGGAATTTTGAACAATAATCTTCGAGCACATAGGTTATGTTTACATTTTGTCTGACATTACCTTGGTATAGCGCGCCAGATTAATGTTGATACTTGAGTGGCGTAGTGTGCGCCATGTGAATTTAAATTCGATTTCTACATAACTTTATTGTTGAATGTGATTTCAAGAAAAAATTATTATTTTTAATTTGTTATTTATTAACAATATTAATAAATATTTCATATAAATCACTTATTAGAAGCAAAATGCATTTTTTTAATGTATATTTATTTATTCACTTTAGATAAATCAGTAAGCACCATATGAAGAGTCGTCCAGAAAGGAGATCGAAACAAAGGCGTATTTTCTACACCCGGAAAACATAGAAAAGGTCGTCCCAAAAAAGAGTTGGAAGATTTATTAGAATAAATTACAATAACATTATTTCTACGCCTTTTATTAATCCCAGAAAATTTAAAAAACAGTGTTCATCACCAGCCTATAATTGTTCCCACTGCAGGGACTCAGGCCTCCTCTCTAGGAGAGGGAAAACAAAAAACAGAAAAAACAAACAAAACACAAAACAGTGTTACTAACATATATTTATTTTTAGGTACACACATCAACACGGTCTAGGGATATTTTTAAAAAAGCGAATTACTATCAATGTGTTAATTATTTATATGACATGTATATATTTAAAATATACGTTATTTAATATTCTACCATTTTTTAATAATGGTTAAGGTACTGATTAAAATTTCAGGATTTTATGGAAAAAAAATGAAGCATAGACGGAAACCGTATATGAATTGACTTTTAATTTGTGAGTAAAAACTGAAAAAAATAGAAAAATCATTTAATTTGTGTTTATAAACTTGAAGTTAGTAGTCTGAGAAAGCGCCCATGATGTTCATAACACATCGGCAACGATTCGGCATGCTCAGAACAAGGTTGTCTGTCTTGCTGCGGAATATTGTCCCATGTCCTTCTGAGGTGCGCAAAAAGTTGAGCTTCTGTAGCCAAATTTTCAGGAACTTCCTTCAGAGCTCTTCTTTGCAGCATATCCCACGCATGCTCAATGGGATTTAGATCTGGCGATTGAGCAGGCCAGTCTAAGGCCCTAACATTATGTGTATGTAACCAAGCTGCTACCGTTCTCGCCGTGTGTGCCCGGGCATTGTCGTGCATGAGCAGGAAATCTTGCCCCATTTGTGTTCTGTGGAGCAAGATTACGAGCCCCAGCACCTGTTGGACGTATCGTTCTGCCGTCATATTGCCCCGCACCCAAACGAGATCCGTCCGTCCTCCAAGACGAATTCCTGCCCAAACCATAATTGTTCCTCCTTGGTATGGGTGAACTTCCTGAGGGTTCTGGAGACGGCTCCATCGTCCAGGAACTCGCCAAACACGCGTCCTTCGTGAATCTGGATGGAAGCCGAACCTGGATTCATCTGTGAACAGCACATTGGACCATTGCTCACGGCCCCAGTCCACGTGGTTCCGAACCCATTCTAATCGTCGTCCACGATTGCCTCTCCGTAAAGGTGGGACCCGGAGTGGTCTACGAGAGCGTAGATTGCTTTCATGCAGTCGCCTTCTTACAGTTTGGTCACTCACAAGCACTTGGTGTTCCACTCGCAGCCTTTGGACCAATTGAGTCGCCGTTGCATTTGGTTGAGCTTGCGCAGTAATTTGCAAAAATCGGTCTTGTCTGGGGGTAGTGATGCGACTTGGCCCCCGGTGCCTCTCCGCTACTTCACCTGTGGCACGATAGCGTGTCCACAATCTTGAAATTACATTTTGATGGGTCCCTATGGCCTCAGCAACATTACGCTGAACAGATCCAGCTTCCAGCATTCCCACAGCTCGTAACATCTCCGCCCTCGTCAAATGTCGGCGTTGCATGGCTACAATACCTCAATGTTAACTTTATCTTTCGTTTAAAAATGAAAAACAACTGTAACTAAACGTAATTCGTATTGTTTTTTTAAATTTCGCACAAATGAAAATTCCCTCTCATCAAGACATTTTTATGCCACCGAAACAAAAGAATTTTCAAAAATTTGAATTTGGAATTAGTCTGAGATAAATTACAAACAAATCGGTGTATTAAAGATTCCAATGCGGCCAGTACTTTTCGAGTTATTTAATTGAGTATGAAATATCCCTAGACCGTGTTGATGTGTGTAGTTACATGAGGAGAATAAGTTTTTGGTTCATACATAAATTATATGTATAAAAAAAATTGTAATAAAAGTATCAAGACGATAGGCTGGTACGCTTTAAGGTCACAACGGGTTGCCATATGAACAGCACAGTGGCGCCCCCCGAATTTTCTACTCTTTTTTGCCAAGCTGTACGTACATTATACCTCAATGTGCACGTGTATTTGTTTTGTCGCGAGAATATTTTTGTTTCAATTTACGATATCTTCTAAAAAAGTTGTCTAAACTAAAAAGAGTTATGGGGACAAATATTCTACATTGAATTTCCGTTCTTACAAACACATTTATTTAGATATAGATTAATACCGTATGGGTTATTTAAGCTTCGCATAAATTCTTTGTTTTTAATCTTATATTTTAATAGGTGAAAGCAGATATTGTGAGTTATCCGTCCGAGGTAAGCATATTATTATGGTTTTTTTTATAGATACTGATATGTTTTTAATAATGTAGTTGGTACATTATTTTGTTCTATCATCAATGGTTCTCTAAAGACATTTTATGACACTTTTTTACACCCTGAGTACCTAGTGGGTTACATTATTCAAGTTTTAGTAGGGATCAAGGGGAGTTTAGGGGGGAAATACAAACACATTAAATAAATAAATAATAGTAATACTAACTTGTTCGATGACCTGGTGAAGGTTGCGGGGATCAGCTGGATGCGAGACGCACGGGACCGGTCAATGTGGCGACACTTAGGGGAGGCCTATGTCCAGCAATGGATGCCTTTCGGCTGAAATGATGAATACTAAGTTGCCAATAAGCCTGACATTGTGTTGATAGATCGATCGGAGCGTCGCGCAATGATTGTTGAAATAACGCATCCCGTAATTCCCGTATGAAGAGAAACTACTGAAAGCAGAGAAAGATAAACAGTTCAAGTATCTATGTAGATCTGACGCGGGAGGTTGTCGACATGTAGAACGTAGTAGTCAGTCATTGAGCCGATAGTCGTGTACTCGTGTCTTCCAATGGCTTAATTTCCAAAAGCCTCGACCAATATCTGAGGAGGCTCTCGCTTGGTGGCTGGATCAAGGGCTTGATTAAGAAGGCAGTTCTTCTGGACACAGCGCGTATTGTCAGGAGGTTCCTCTCTTAAGAGCCTTGACCACCGGTAGCTCGGACTCTGTTCCCAATGCCGGTGGATTTAAGTGTATAAAAAATAAATACATATGTAGTTACAGAATTACTTTTTTTTTCCGGAATGACTTTGACGAAAAAACTCATTCCGGAACCTTTATGAGCTCGGAGGGTTGTATTAATGATTTTGATGATTATAATTCTGTAACTACTTAAGTCTTACAGCAGCGAATCAAATGTTCATCAACAAACAACCTATCCACTTGCCTGCAAATTGCAAAAACTTAAGAAAATTTGAATTTCGCGGGCTGGTTGGAGGATTCACCTTAAAGAGGGTTTATGATATTTGGGTAGATAAAACAATTTAACAATAGAGCGTCGAACGTCATACGTCATATTCGACTTTCACTTTTCACAATCGAACCGTACACTCGACGTTGTTTAGCAATTCCAAAGTACCAATAGAATACTTATCGGTGAAATGATTCGGCTACGATCTTTAATTTCAGGTACTCTGCGAGCAAGAAGTGCACTTAGTCATGTTGTATGTGCAAACATACCTCAAAAAATGCAAAAAGTGGGGTGCCATTGCGGGCCTCCACAGCCATTTGATAACATGCCGTTTAGAGTACGAAATCGGTTAGTTCCTTTTCACAAAGGTACAGACGCAAGCACATCAAGCTATCCGTAGTTCTGTCAAATTCATCATTTCAGCCAAAAGACGTACACTGCTGGACATAGGCCTCCCCCAGGTGTCGCCACATTGACCGGTCCCATGCGTCTCTCATCCAGTGGGTCCCCGCAACCTTGACCAGGTCGTCGGTCCACCTAGTGGGAGACCTTCCAACGCAACGTCTTCCGGTTCGCGGTCGCCATTCCAGAACTTTTCGGCCCCATCGGCCATCCGTTCTGCGAGCAATGTGCCCTGCCCATTGCCACTTAAGAGCGTATGCTACCTCAGATTAGCAACCCTATTTGTGGTGGTTCAAACTTCGCTTGAAATACTGTTGGAATAAAGTTCTAATCAGCTTGCACTACAAAGCGGTTGTTACATCTTTCGCTGCGGCCGAATAGTGCGAAATTAGTGGTATTTTGCGATTTACAAGAAAACTATTGATTGGACTAAAAAAGTAAAACACTATGACTTTAGTATGTTGCTTGTAGAATTATTTGGCAAAACAAAAAAATCAGAACGATGACATGTATTTTAGTATAGTTTTTACTCGTTAAAAGAATTTTTTAGAGGTATCTTCGCGATTTTTTCTATCGAGCAAAGTTAGTTGTATTATGTTTTCACAACACTATGGCACTAGCATATATCCTGAAGAATATCATATATTTTTCTGATGTTGATTACTGCAGTAAATCTTATACTTTTACGCATTATAAAACTTGCATTTGAGGTACCATACGCTCTTAAGTCTGTCAAATTATCCCAACCAAACGTAGAACCGAATGTTGCAGCGATAAAGTTGATGACCCTTGAACCTTGATGTGCCAGCGTCTGTTCATTATTTTCATTTTAAGTATTATTGACCCAGTTTTCTTTGCAAGTTAACATTGCGATGACTGTGCTGAACCGTTTTCAAAATCGTAATATTACGCAGAGACATGACCTGCATACAAAATGACAATATAAATAAAAAGTAAACATTAATTAATATTTTAAACAAATAATTATTTATCAATACAACACGACGGAACAAAAAAGGTAATAGCTTACCTACACTTCCGCCGTTTTCTCGTGGTCCTACACTTCTTGACTGCAGCACCAGTCAGCATGATGCTGTAATGTGAGGGTTCCACAGCCCAGCGTTGGTTTTCAGCGGTCCTGGTTAGCTGTGAAAAAAAGTACGGAAGCTTAAATTTTTTGATATAATTGACAGCTTGTGTTAGTAAATAAAACCTTAAAACTATATTAGTATCACTACACTTGCACTACGTCACTGTGCGATCATGTGGCACTTGCCCGCGGAAGCGTCGAAACACCACCCCCTGCGGCCAAAAGTCCTCTTCCAAGACGAGGTGCAGGTAGCATGTCGGTACTCGCACCACAAACGCCTTAAAGTTGACGTTGCGGCGCGACTCAAGCAGCTGCACTCTCGCCACGTACTTGATCTTCTGGCGCACGTACTCCACGATGTCCTCCGTCGTAGTGGTGTAATGAAGACGGGAGAGGTACACCGGAGTGTTCGGCTTTGCGGCACGAATATGCACATTGGGCTCCGATGGAGCCGTGCCGCAGCGGTTCTTGATGGTTCGCTGACGGCGCTTCCTCCTCAACACCGGCACGAAACCATCATCAGCCTGGATCGGTTCCTTTTCAGGCACAGGCTTCTCGGAAGGAGCATTTTTCCCCGCAACTACGGTAGCAAAATCTAAAGGTTTTGCAGACGCTGCAGAAACAGGCAGCGGATCGTGGGGACGTGCGGCGGCAAGGCGAGGAGCCGGCGGGACGGACGCGGGGCAGCGGGGCGCACATGGAGCGCACACAGCGGACTCAGCATTCTTCGATGACGGTGGCGACAAAACTGCTGATATAAACCCAGATACCGTTGCATTTTGACGCCACTCATGGAGTTCGTTGCGCAACTTCACGACGGCATCCTGGGATGCATCTAACTTCTTCTGCACATCCACTAGACTTGCCTTAAGAAGAACGATGTCCTTCAAAAGGCTAGTTACATCGACGTGGTCGAATGTGACGGGAGGGAGCTTGTTCAAGTCCTTCGCCACGAACGTTGGCACGTCGTCAGGGTCGGTCTCCTTTAGCAGCGAGATGATGTCCTGTATGCTTCTCTTGGTCCCATCACGACGGCGGGACACCATCTGGTCACTCTTGTTGAGCAACCGATACAGCATCAGCTTGGCAGCAGCGATGTCGTCCTCACTGAAGTTCGTAGCGCAAACTTGGACGGCGGACACCTCGTCCATCACATCCAACTACTGCTGCAGGAACGCCAGTAGCTCATTCGCCACAAGTTGTTGACCCATGGCGATAAAATTACGAGCGTCGGCTTGCGCCGCAGCTATTACGTTTTAATACGAGTCAGCAACACGTCTGCATCGGAACGCAACTAATGCAAGACTCAAACACCAAAAGTTAAATCATCTTCGAAGAATTTTACGCGACCGGCGAAGTGAAGAATTGTGAAATGGAAATAGAATGAACTCCGCCTGTTTTACTTTTCAGTTTTTTAAGTCGGGCTTTTAGTTTAAAAAAAAAAACAAGATTTGATTAAAATAAGATTTGACATTATATATAGCGAAATACTTTCTCAGAATCTCGATGATGAACATTCTCAATTTAGTAATTCATAATAGTGTACGACTTTCATCTTCCGTCCTGAAGTCTTGAATCACGTATGTCGTTTAATCTTTAAACTTTACGCACCTATACGGTTTCGTATAGGTACGTAAAGTAACTTAAGTAAGTTAAGATTAACAAAGTATTTTATATCGGTATTTTGAACTTCAAATTTCAGTAAAACTCTCACAGAAAATATCCCATAGATAATGCAGGGTCTTGCTCTATTTGCGAATGCGATTGAATAATACTTGGTGTTCTATATTTTACAGGTACGTGGCGACTGTGTTCTTTTCGGTCTTCTTCGGTGTTGGTTTGTGGGCTCCTTTTCTTATAGTGTGGTATTCAATGGCAAAAAGAAGTTTGTAATAATTTATATCCTCAATAAATGAAAAAATAAGTAGGAACAGATTAATTTTATTGAACCTTTCTCGGGTCAACAACATCTGTTAGGTACCTATTATAGGTAACTACTTCGCAGATTACACCCACCCCGACCCGTGGTACAACTGCGATGTCCAACTAGTTGTACTACGGGGAAGTAAATTTACCCATGGTTCAACTCTTTTTTCTGATATTTATGATTATGACCCGTGGTACAACTGTGGAATTATGTCCAACTGGTTGGACCACGGGGATAGGATGATCGTGTAAAACAAACATACATGCAACGCATGTTGTACTCCATGACGCGCGCTCGCTTCGCTCGCATATTACATAACACTATTGTCTTCTGTCCCCGAAGTGCCGGGCCTCCGCCGGCCTCCTTCGTCGGCCTACGGCCCGGTGCCCATGCCGCCCATAAAGGATACTGTCGCGAGACGGTCGTATTATAATTTTGGTTAAAAGAGGAGGTAGTAATTGCATTGCACTTCAGCATTAATAGATAACCTTTTCCTGTTTATTACCAGTAGTTGTTCCATAGATCATACATTCAATTCCCAGAAGTACAACTAGTTGGACCAAGGAAGGAACAACTCACTGTAATTGAACCATTGGTAAAGATATTTCCCCATAGAACAACCAGTTGAACCCAGTTGAACCATGGGTAAATTTACTTCTCCGTAGTACAACCAGTTGAACATCGCAGTTGTACCACGGGTCGGTCACTGATTACACGACCGCGACACAGTATAATATTGTGACCGTGATCAGGAAAAAATTTGGTCGCACAACCGGCCAGCACGGCGCGGCGCGGCGGCCGTCCAACGAGTTTTGATCAAGATCAATAGGGGATCAGACTGACTCAAAACAATATGATTTAAAAAAAGTCATTTATTTTAGTCCGTCAGTTAGATTATCGAAAAATATTGGATACGACCGTGTTTTTTGTTTTATAAAATCAATAAAAATTGACGAAGATAAAGCGCGTCATAGATCATGGAGTGGGGCTTGAAACGTCACTTGAAGGTACAAAATGTACTAGCATAATGACGTCACACGAGTTTTTGAAGCAGTGTATCGTCGTCATTTTTTTGTTAACGTGAAAAAAGAAAAAATATGTGGTCATAATTTTTTGAAAATCTATCTGACGGACTAAATTGTTTTTTTTTGTCCGATCCCCTACTGTGGCTGGTCATGCAACAAGTCATGGCTGCGTAATAAGCGAGATCCCTTTTTTTTGGGTGGGCTGTGGGAAATCAGCTTATAACCCCTCCCGCTCTCGGGACCGCTGTCAGACTTCTCATCATCTGCCTAGCCTTTTCCCAACTATATTGGGGTCGGCTTCCAGTCTAACCGGATGCAGCTGAATACCAGTATTTTACATGGAGCGACTGCCTATCTGACCTCCACAACCCAGTTAATACTAGGTAATACGATACCCTTTGGTAAGACTGGATGTCAGAATTTCAGGTCACTGACTACCTGCAACGACTGCCAAAGATCTATATTATGGCAGCCGAGACCAACAGCTTAACGTGCTTTCCGAAGCACGGAGGAAACTCGGGTATGTCGGGCGGTCACCCATCCACAGACCGACCTAGGCAAGCACAGCTTTACCTAAATAATCATATAATCATAATCATTTATTGCTTTGCAAACGTGGGTAATGGTACATAGATGTTCGTTTTATAATAAAGATCTCCACATTTTACCGTCACATGGGCATGCAAATAATAGGTTTACAGTTATAATTCAGATAAAATAAGAATGTCATTAAAATTACATACACTGAAAAACAAAAAGTATAAATTAGAAAATGTCAAGCTGGTCAAAATAATAAAAAATAAATAAAATTATGCTAAATATAACAACAATAATGTCAATTATAGAAAAGGTATTATAAATCAGTCAATAACAAAAATCTGTATAGCGTGACAGTAATAATCATTAATCAATCAGTCAGTGAATCATCATTAAGAAAGTCCTCAATTAAATAATAGCATTTTAGAAGCAAAATTTCGTTTAGCGCCTTTTTGAAATTTAATAAATTCATTTTTTTTATAACATTAGGAACTTTATTATATATGCGAGGAGCAATACCAAAAAAACTTTTTTAATACAGTTGCTCAAAAAGTGGCGTATTGCAGGGACGTATAGCGTTCGGGATGTGGGCTATTACGTACTCGTGCTTTTTCTTTACCTTTCCCGAACTCGTGCGTTCTCTTTCCCAACTGTCAAAATAATGTCCATTAAAAAAAAACCAACCACGAAGTATTTACTAAATAAAATCATAGAAGTTTTTATGATTCATGCAAATATTTCTAAAGAAGCTAGTAATTTGTTTCAATATCAGATTTAATTATTTGATTCAATGAGATCTCATTAAATTTCATTTTTATTTCATATCAATAAAAAAAATCTACTGAAGACTTGGCTGTATGGGCATAGTTCCCTTTGCCTACCCAGAATAGGTAAAGAAAACAAAAAAAAACTCTGCTTAATATATTCTTTTACGGTAGGCGCCATTTTCAAAAATGTTCTTTGCGAGTTTAATTATTTTATTAAATTGCTTCATTTTTTCGCAACTGTATTAAAAATAGTTGTTCAGTACACGTGCGGAACCGTCATTGCAACTTGTTCCGACTGTCAACCCTCGCCGTCGGCTATGCCTCGGCTCGGTTAGACATTTGTCGGAACTCTTTGCAATGACAGACTTTCCGCACTTATAATGAAATATACTATTTTGCATTAGTGCGGTTTTACATTTTACTTGACATAACATATTGACGTATTGTGTCCGTACTGGATTTTTTCTGACCTCTGACAATTTTTGAAACAGATGTGGATTAGATTTCACAAACAAAGCAGTTTCTAATATGAACAAAGAAGGTAAAGTTAAAATTTTTAATGACTTAAAGTAGGGCACACAGCTATCAGTCGTCTTAAGACCGCACATTGACCTGATGCATCGCTTCTGCAGTCTAAATGCCAGCTCCCTATCAGTAGACTGGCCCCAGAAAATAATGCCATATCGCAGTACGGAGGCGACCAAGCCATGGTACGCTGCTAGAAGAGCCTGACTGTTAACTTTCTTTGAGAGTTGAAATAGAGCGTAGGCGGATTTACTGAGTTTCTTACATAACTCTTCAACATGAGGCTTCCATGTGAGTTGGTTATCAATAGTAATACCCAAGAACTTAGTTTTATTAGCTTCTTCGATATCACAGCTATTGTAAAAAACGTTTACACTTGGGTTTTTACAGCGTTGATAAAAATGCATGACTTTTGTTTTACTTAGGTTTATAACCAAATTATTATTATTTAACCAATTTATGATGTCATTTAAACAAGTATTGATTTCATTCTCATAATTATTTGGATCAGTACATTTTATTATAGCTGTGCTATCATCTGCAAAAAGGATCATTTGGTTGGTTGTTGCTTTCGGGAGATCATTTATATAAATGAGGAAAAGTGGCGGACCCAGTACGCTACCCTGTGGGATGCCATACTTAATGAGCCTCGGTTGTGATACGTACATGGTTTCCAATTTGCTTTTAGGACATATCCTAGAAACTTCTGAGCATTGTACTCTATTACTAAGATATGATTCTATTAACTTTAAGATGTTCCCTCTTATACCATAGTTATGTAATTTGTGCAATAGAATCTTATGGTCCACAAAGTCAAAAGCCTTTGTCATGTCAGTGTAAATTGCACAGACTGGTTTCCTTCTATCTACAGATGACATGACGTTAGCTAGCAAGTCAAATAGTGCCATATTTATCGTAGTGTTCTTACGAAAACCCTTTTGTTCCTTGGAAAATAGTTCGTACTTTTCGAAATAGGCATATAAAGAGTTATAGATGACTTTCTCAAAATTTTTTGAAATAATCGGAATTTTTGCAATAGGTCTGTAATTTTTTAAATCAGTTTTGTCATCTTTTTTAAAGAGAGGTTTTATAATCACTTTTTTGAGCTTGTCCGGAAAGATACCATCAGCTATGCTCAGATTAATTACGTGAGCTAATGGAGGTGCTATTAGTTCTTTGGTAAATTTCAATACTTTTGTGGATACTCCATCGTATCCAACAGTGTTTGTGTTTTTTAGATTGCAAATTATTTTTATTATGTCATCAATGGTAACGGGTTGCATGAAAAGTGAATTTAATGTATTATTAATTAAATGTGTATTATTCGATGTGATGTCAGTTTTAATATTATTCTCGATTGTGTCAATAAAGTAATTGTTAAATTCGTTCGCTATGTCCATGGGGTCTGTAAATGTCAAATTATCTTTATTCACGCATAGTATAGGCTCCTGTGGCAGCGTGAATTTGGATTTATTTATTATTTGCCAAGTAGCTTTTGATTTATTAGGGGCAGTGTTTATAAAATGGTTGTTTTGTGCTTTCTGGGTTAAATTAATAATTTTTTTATAAAGTTTGGTGTAGTTTTTAAGGACTACTTTATTTTTTGAGTTTGAGTTTAGTCGATATGCCCAAAGTAACTGCCTTTGCTTATTACTACATATTTTTATTCCGTGAGATATCCACTTCGTTTTCTTACTAGTCGGAATGGTTATAGTTTTCTCTGGAAAGCATAATCTATATATAAGGGAGAAATCATCCATAAAAATGTCAAAAGCTTCGTTTGCGTCCATATCATTATATACTTGCATAAATGATAGAGAGCTGAGATGTCTTCTAAAAATAATTAAATTCTCCATGCAAATGTCCTGCTTTTTGGTTTTCCAATATTTTAGTTTGCAAGTTTAAAGATCGACCCGAGTGGCAGTTCTTATTAAGACACGAGCTCCTCGAGTGTCAGACTTCTACTGACTAAAATTCACCCATGTTCCTTCTTAGCCCTTTATGTCGAGGCCTTGGTATCTCTTGCGAACAACCCCCTCCCATTCCGTGTGCTACCTTGGGTTTGTCTTTGAGAGGAATTCCCATAGTTGATGTATCATCTTCTCTTCAAACTTCTACAGACTAAAATCCACCCATATTTCTTCTTAGCCCTTTGTGTTCCGGGACAACGGTATCTCGTTCGAAGGATTACTCCCAACGGCCACCACTAAAACAGGCACCAGTGGTGGCCGTTAGATCAGTGAATTATATTTTTTGTCCCAACGGCCATCAGTGGCGGACGTTGGAATATCTAAATAATATTTGTCTCAAAGGCCACCACTAAATTGCCACCACTGGGGGTCGCTAGGATTAATATTATCTATTAACTTTCGGTCACCACGGCCTGTCATGCAGCCGTAGTGCTGGCTGTTTCGCGCGGCACGCGAACTTTTAAACGACATCATCCGACGTGCTCTTGTCGCCGTCGGCGTACCAGCTGTTTTAGAACCCCATGGCTTGGCACGCGACGATGGCAATAGACCGGACGGCATGTCTTTGTTTCCTTGGAAGATGGGTAGGCCTTTAGTGTGGGATGGGACGCAACATGTGTCGATACTCTTGCGCCATCACATCTTCCAAGTACATCGTGCTGCGCAGGTGGAGCCGCTGCGGCTGCAGAAAACCTCAAGCGGCGTAAATATGGTAACCTTTGCGGAAACTATATTTTCGAGCCGTTTGGGGTTGAAACTCTGGGGCCGTGGGGTCCGAGTGCTCATAGCCTGTATAAGGAAATCCCGAAACGCTTAGTTGCCGCTTCTCGTGACCCAAGGGCTGGCTTTTATCTTGGCCAGAGGCTAAGTGTTGCCATTCAACGAGGCAATGCCGCCAGTCTTTTGGGCACATTACCGGCTGACAGCGTTGAGGAGCAGTATTTCGATGCTTTTTATAGTTTATTGTTAGTTTAGTTTATAGTTTTTAATTAATTTAATATGTATTCCAATAATAAAATAATGAATCCGCAACCGTTCTCCTACGACCGATTCGTCACTGGACTGTTCGTCGACAGGACGATTCATTTATTTCCGTTTCGCCAGCAAAATCTTTCATTTAAGGACACTTCACCAACAGGACGTTTCATATGCGTCTCTTACGACGACAGCCCTTTCCAGCTACCAAATGTTTTACCTACCGACACGACGATAAACCTATAACTCTTTTAGCTACAGATCTTTTCATCTGCGACGGACTATTAATATTTGAATGTCTTTGCCACGGAGAATTCCGCCGTCAATCTTGAGACAAGGTGTCGGTAGGTAAAACATTTGGTAGCTGGAAAGGGCTGTCGTCGTAAGAGACGCATATGAAATGTCCATAGATGAAAGATTCTGCTGGCGAAACGGAAATAAATGAATCGTCCTGTCGACGAACAGTCCAGTGGCGAATCGGTCGTAGGAGAACGGTTGCGGATTCTAAAATAATAAATCCTGCTTAACTTAAAAAATAAAAATAATCATAATAATAATAAAATCGAAAATCCCGGGATTCATTAAATTCGACCCCGAAATTTTGGGCCTAAAATATGACCGGGATCCTCTAGTCACATGTCACAAATTATTAAATTAACATTATCTAGAAATTCACCAGATATATGTTTGAATATCTGTTAGCAAACTGTTAGTTAAATTATAGGTACATTTGTTATAGTTAAATTACATTGACAAAATACTGAAAATTAATATTATTTTTAATGTCCCAACGTCCGCCACTGATGGCCGTTGGGACAAAAAATAATGCACTGATCTAACGGCCACACCACTGGTGCCTGCTAGTAGTGGTGGCCGTTGGGAGGAATCCCGTTCGAACAATAAGAAGGACGAACCCTCAGATCAAATAAGACGAACCTTAGGCCGCTAATCCAGCATGGAACTACTGAGAAAAAAAAGTCTCACTAGTTCCATGGATCTAATTGCTGGTGAATGGGGCGTGCAGCGGAGCGTTCCAGCGTGTGTTGTCGCGTGCAGCGTCGCGTTCAGTTTTCGCTAGAGCGTGCGTGCGAGCGGGGCGTCCAAGTACTTTGACCAATCGGTGGCCGCCATGGTTCGTTGTCACTAGTACCATTGACAGTTCCATGATGGAACTACTGTTCAAGAGCAAGTGTCATCCCATGCCTCAGACCCAAGCCAATAAAAAAAAAACTCGATTCCCCGCGTCAAATTCGCGTATTGTCAAATTCCCGAAATTCCATGCTTTAGCTATTTACGCCATTTACGCATACTCGTAACAGCAAAATCGTGTTCAAATGACAGTTGTTGAACAGGCATTTGAATGGTGCTGCCATTCAAAATTATGGTAGTATCGAGCTGTATCTGCCAAGTTTTTTTGTTGTAAGTATTATACCCGACATAAAATTTTCCCCGGATTCCCCGACTTATTTCATTCCCCAATTCCCGGCAAATCGGGGAACAACACGGGTGCAATAGATACTAAAGCCTTCCTCTTGAATCACTCTATCTATTTAAAAAAACCCGCATCAAAATCCGTTGCGTAGTTTTAAATATCTAAAGCATACATAGGGACAGACAGCGGGAAGCGACTTTGTTTTACTATGTGTGATAGTGATACGCGTGGACAATAGGTCCAATTTTAGCTCACAAAATATTTTAAAGGCTACACGTGTGTAGAGGGTAGAGGTAGAGTCTGTCAAGCGAGTCTAGTCCCATGAAAAAGGCGGCAAATTCAAAAATCACTGATATAAAACACTGATATAGCACGCTGAAAACTTATTGATAGAAGTCTGTCAAGCGAGTCGAGTCCACAACCCTTTTACTTTAAAATTCAAGTATCAATAAGTTTTCAGCGTGCTATATCAGTGTTTTATATCAGTGATTTTTGAATTTGCCGCCTTTTTCATGGGACTAGACTCGCTTGACAGACTCTAAGAAGGACTATCAGCTCTGTATGAAAAAGTGTACCCTCCTGATACGCGTGTTATAAAAATATATTTTTTAATACAGTTGCTCAAAAAGTGGCGTATTGCAGGGACGTATAGCGTTCGGGATGTGGGCTATTACGTACTCGTGCTTTTTCTTTACCATTTCCGAACTCGTGCGTTCTCTTTCCCAACTGTCAAAATAATGTCCATTAAAAAAAAACCAACCACGAAGTTTTTACTAAAAAAAAATCATAGAAGTTTTTATGATTCATGCAAATATTTCTAGAGAAGCTACTAATTTGTTTCAATATCAGATTTTATTATTTGATTCAGGTTTCATCTCATTAAATTCCATTTTCATTTCATATCAATAAAAAAAATCTACTGAAGACTTGGCTGTATGGGCATAGTTCCCTTTGCCTACCCAGAATGGGTGAAGAAAACAAAAAAAATCTCTGCCTAAATTCTTTTACGGTGGGCGCCATTTTCCAAAAATGTTCTTTGCGAGTTTAATTACGGTTTTATTATTTTATTAAATTGCTTCATTTTTTTCGCAACTGTATTAAAAATAGTTGTTCAGTACACGTGCGGAACCGTCATTGCAACTTGTTCCGACTGTCAACCCTCGCCGTCGGCAGTGCCTCGGCTCGGGTAGACATTTGTCGGAACTCTTTGCAATGACAGGCTTTCCGCACTTATAATGAAATATACTATTATAGTCTATAACGCGTTTACAGATTTTAGCGGTTTTGTACATCACTATTACTCACAGTATTATTTTACTCTTTGGTAACAGAACTCACACCTCATGTCACAGACTCACAGATGTCAGCCTGTCATAATATTATAGTCTTTGGATGTCAGTGTCACTGTCACTTGTCAGACGTCAGTAGTCAACTCAGTACGCGACGCGTCCGTCAGTCTACTACGCGACTACGCGTTACTTTACTGAATTACTGTAAGGATGTAAGTATTCTGTTTAGTACCGGTATTTGTTTTGTTTGGTATCCGTACTGAAAGCCTACTGAAACTAAGTGAGCAAATTAATAAATCAAATCTGTCATGGATCCTCCATCATCATCATCACCAGACTTGTCAGAAACAATTGAAGCAAATAACGACGATGAGGCTATTAAAAATTGGACTGAGGTCGAAAAGATGCATTTATTAGAGGCTCTGAATTTGTATGGTCGACATGATATCAAGAAAATTCAAGAAAACGTGTATAGTAAGAACTTAGAAGAAACGAAAGCAGCCCTTGACTATTTTACTAGTATCGCACTACAGCAACCAGTTTTTAAAAAACAGAAGAACCCACAGCAGCAGAAACTAAAGCCATTAGATCAGTGGATAAAGCTGTTGAAAGACAACTATGATGATGAGGAGCTCGCTACACAAACCCCTACTGCGGTACGAATGATTGCTGACTTAGAAAACATTCCGCCACCAGAATTTACAGAAGGTATAGACTTTAGACAGTTCTACCACCAATTGGCCAACGCTATGGAAGGTAAACCAATGACAGCAGACCCAGGTGTACTTGCTCTTCTCCAGTTTTGTGTAAAAGAGACGAAAAAGAAAGCCAAAGATTTTATCAAGCCTGCGGAGCTTAGAAACCTTATTAATAATTTAGATTTGAAAGATAAAACACAAACATTCCCAGCACCAACTGAGAACCCAGAAGATCATGAATTGAGTACTCTGAGGCATTTAGCTTCTCAACTGAATTACAACCCTTTAAGAATTCCAGAAGAGTTTTTGATGGATAGTGCTACAAGATCATCAACTTTAAAATTTTCAACTCCATCAACTTCTAAGTTTGCAAAACCATCAACTTCTAAAACTGCAACTCCATCAACTTCTCTAGCTACAACTCCATCAACTTCTGAAACTGCTACTCCATCATCTTCTAATGCTACAACTCGATCAACTTCTAATATTACAACTCTGTCAACTTCTAATACTGCAACTCCGTCAACTTCTAATGCTGCAACTCAATCAACTTCTAATACTGCAACTCCGTCAACTTCTAATGCTGCAACTCAATCAACTACTGATGATGATATCCGCTCTGGGGTACCCATTCCAGGATCCAGACGGCATTCAAAGAAAGGAAAAAAAGGAGAATCAAAGGGAAAGGGTAAAAGAAGGGGGCGACATTAAAGGGAATGATATGAGTGAATAAGATGATGTATTGAGTATATCAATATTGAATTTAGTCAATATATTAAGCGACTATAATGATTTTGATAAGTGCATATTAATCAATATTCATAAATCATTTATTATTTTGGAAAAACATACTTAATTATATTTGAGGCTTACGTAGAGGTAGAGCCGGTAGAGGTAATTGGGTCTAATGGTAATTGAGAGAGTGGATGTGTTTACTTGTGGGATATTTAATTTAAAATAATTATTTTTTTAACTGGAGGTGCCGCGCGCGCGTACCTCAGAGTGATGTAGATTTATTTCATTGTACTTTGAGTGAGTTCACAAGAAATGCAATGTTTGTGATTAGAGTTACAAAATTTAATTGAAATTATTATTGTGTACAGACCTACACTATCGCATTATTACCCTGTAATAAAGATAGTCCTAATAGTCTAGGCAACAAGTGCCTTTTTGATGAACTTTTTTCAGCAGTCTCCGAAAATTATGATTGAGGTGTCATTCGATTCGGAATGGCATCCCGATGATTTTTGAAAAAAATGAAGTTCCGCTTGCAAAAATTGCAAAAGTTATTAACAATTAACTAAAAAAATTAAAATGGTTTTAGTTTTTTGCAAATATCTCAAAACCTAATTAAAATTTTTCAAATTTGAAATAAGATTCAAAAAGGGGAGGAAATTTCCTAAAGAATGTTCTAACTTTCGGAATTGTAGGACCAATATTAATAACTTTCCGATCGGGTTGAAAATATGCCCGAAAACTGGTACTCCGTCTTGCGCAAGCTACGCTCCATTCGGACCTTTAATGAATAAATGTTATTTAAACTTATTAAATATGAAAATTAAAAATTGAAAAAATTCAGGCGCCTGCAGGATAGATCAATACACAATAATGTGTGATCTAAAAAATTTTATCGCGAATTTTCAATAAGTTATCCATTAATTAATTAACAATTTTTGTAGCACGAACACTGACATTGCAAGTGCGATAATTATAACACTATTCATCTGAGATTTTTTTCCTTTCGTGGAGCTATTTTTCAAAGGTCTTAGAATAGGCTCTCGTTGGAAAAATTAAAAAAATGTTAATTTTCGTTTTTTTATTAACAATTTACTGAAATGAAAAATTTCAAACCTTCATTAGACATTAAAAAAATCTTTTTTTTTATTAAATTATTATTGAACCGTTTTTGTATGATCAGAAGCTACTTAAAAATGATTTTTTATATTTTTTATATCCTGTTTTTTAAAATATTTTTATAAACAAATGCGTTGTTTATGAGATAATTTAATGTTTTTTTCTATTATCGTAATCTTTGATAATAATCATGATTTTTTTTTAAAAAACCGTTGCTTAAAAAAAATGTTTTATTGCTTAAAAACGCATTTGTTGATTAACAATTATTTTCTCCCACTTCTAATTAATAATACGGTATCATTTTTTTTAAATCACCATTATTTGTTTTTTCTTTTCGATATATATAAAAAAAAAATATTGTTTTATTAAAACTTTCATTGTTTATATAATAAACAATTTGTAAAAAACAAATAAATTTTTACTTTATATTTTTTTTCTTGTTTTACTTATTGTCACAAAAACAGAATGATTCTTTTTTTTTCATTTAATTTTTTTTACAGTTTTTTTTTAATTTGAAATAAAACAAAATCATATCTGTTTTTGTGACAATATTTACTTACTGTCACAAAAACAGATATGATTTTGTTTTTTTTTTCATTTAATTTTTTTTTCAACTTTTTTTTTAATTTGAAAAAAAAAATCATATCTGTTTTTGTGACAATAAGTAAAACAAGAAAAAAAATATAAAGTAAAAATTTATTTGTTTTTAACTAATTGTTTATTACATAAACAATGAAAGTTTTAATAAAACAATATTTTTTTTTTAAATAACGAAAAGAAAAAACAAATAATGGTGATTTAAAAAAAATTATACCTTAATATTAATTAGAAGTGGGAGAAAATAATTGTTAATCAACAAATGCGTTTTTAAGCAATAAAACATTTTTTTTAAGAAACGGTTTTTAAAAAAAAACATGATTATTATCAAAGATTACAATATTAAAAAAAAAACATTAAATTATCTCATAAACAACGCATTTGTTTATAAAAATATTTAAAAAAACAGGATATAAAAAATATAAAAAATCATTTTTAAGTAGCTTCTGATCATACAAAAACGGTTCAATAATAATATAATAAAAAAAAAGATTTTTTTAATGTCTAATGAAGGTTTGAAATTTTTCATTTCAGTAAATTGTTAATAAAAAAACGAAAATTAACATTTTTTTAATTTTTCCAACGAGAGCCTATTCTAAGACCTTTGAAAAATAGCTCCACGAAAGTAAAAAAATCTCAGATGAATAGTGTTATAATTATCGCACTTGCAATGTCAGTGTTCGTGCTACAAAAAATTGTTAATTAATTAATGGATAACTTATTGAAAATTCGCGATAAAATTTTTTAGATCACAGATTATTGTGTATTGATCTATCCTGCAGGCGCCTGAATTTTTTCAATTTTTAATTTTCATATTTAATAAGTTTAAATAACATTTATTCATTAAAGGTCCGAATGGAGCGTAGCTTGCGCAAGACGGAGTACCAGTTTTCGGGCATATTTTCAACCCGATCGGAAAGTTATTAATATTGGTCCTACAATTCCGAAAGTTAGAACATTCTTTAGGAAATTTCCTCCCCTTTTTGAATCTTATTTCAAATTTGAAAAATTTTAATTAGGTTTTGAGATATTTGCAAAAAACTAAAACCATTTTAATTTTTTTAGTTAATTGTTAATAACTTTTGCAATTTTTGCAAGCGGAACTTCAATTTTTTCAAAAATCATCGGGATGCCATTCCGAATCGAATGACACCTCAATCATAATTTTCGGAGACTGCTGAAAAAAGTTGATAAAAAAAGCACTTGTTGACTAGACTATAAGATGGGGAAATAAATAAAAATATAGTGGACACATACACTTTTTCCTGTCTCCATATTCTGGTCACATATATATATAAACTCACGCCCTTTTCCCATGGGGGTAGGCAGAAACCACAGAATGCCACCTGCTACGATCCGTCCTTACCTCTTCCTTTATTTCTGCATATTTACTTATTCTTTCTTTTTAGGTGTGTTAGGTACTGCTATATCTTGGTAATTAGTTTTATCCTGATCTGGTCTATTGTAGTGAATGGTCCTGTCCACGATCTTAGTAGTGTTCCAAGAAATTCTTAATTTATTAAATTATTGTGTGTGTATTGTTTGTGTTAGTATGATGTAATCAAAGTTTTTAAGTATGTAGGTACAACACAAAATGGATCTGTATCTGATAAGTATCACAGGTTAAATAAGTATGGTCTGAAATGCAGTAGGTACTTATAAATGGTCCAAATAGTGATGTTATTATAATAACAATTAATTAGTTTTGTGTGTTTGTTATGCATGTGAGGTATTTTCTGATACCTTTTGGCATGCGGAATCTAGTCTTTTAATGATTTCTCACTCATGTTTGGACCACTTAATATATTTATACGATTTCTAATAAATCTTCAATGTACTGCAATCTTTAGATATTAAGAAATGAGTGTGATGGAAAAACAAAGTTGGTAGGTAATATTTACCTACATAAAATCACTACCATAGATACCTAGTAAAACAATGTGATGATCATGATTTTCGAGTTTATAAAGATGAAGGATTTGTTAAATTTAAGTATTGGTGAAGGAACTACTATTTCTATAACCAAAGAGTATGTAACTTTTCTATAACTAAGGTTAAAAATTAGTTTTAAACTGAAGTATAATAGTTGTCTATAGATATTAGTGATGTCATTATAATAACTATTAAGTAATAATAGTTTTGTGTGTTTGGAAAACACATGGGGTATATTCGGGATGAGGAATCTAGTACTTATATTTTTTAATGATTTCTCTATGTATTTGGACTAGGTACCTACGTAATATATTTATTTGATTTCTAATAAATCTTCAATGTAGGTACTGCAATCGTTAGACATTAATAAATAAATGAGTGTGCTGGAAAAACAAAATAGGTAGAAATGTAATAAAATCACCATACATAAGTAGTATAAGTAAAACAATGTGATGATCAAAATAATTTCTAATATATAAAATAAATTATTTAAATAAATAATTTTAATTATGGTGATATTTGAATACTTAAGTATACAATTTTCAGATCATACATTTGAAATCGTTTTAAAAAGTTTTTGTTGAATAAATAAGACAATTTGCTGATATACCTATGTATTTAGTTTAGTACTTAATTATGATGATTAGTAGGTACTTATGATATTATTATTCTGTTTGTGCCAATCCTAATTTTTGAATAAATACCTACCTACCTACCTACTTATATATATATATAAGGTATTTTCCCAAGTTTTAGACGACACAAAACACAATTGAGTTTCTCTGTAAATAAAGTTTTTATTACAATTAGTTTACATAGGTATATGATTTACAATTTCACATTTAGTACTAACAAAAGATCGTACCTGTAAATAAAGAAACAACATTTAATGTTTATAATTGTGTCGTTTCTTAGTTAAATCACAATAAAGGATTAATAGAAATTTTATCCACAATGACGAGCGCTTTTTGGTGAGGTACTTATATTACCATAAAGTTTTGTTTACCACAGATAAGACTTAAACGTAGAACTATAAACTGTTTTGATGTTGCGGTCATGAAGAAATAGATAAATATGGAGGCCACACTTAGAACAAAAGTTTGAGTCAAATACCTACGATTCTCTATATGTGTATTGTACATATCTGCATACCCCCTCAGAGCATACAGGCGTGATGTTACGTCATGATAATGTATATTCAATAAACATCCAAGCGATTCCAGCAATTACGACAGATTTGCCGTCTATTTTTGAAGAGTTCCATTGTATATCTCCGAAGATCAGCACCAGATCTTCACCAAATTAAAATGGGACCTCCTCAGGAGTATACTCTTTCAAATTAAAAAAAAAATTGAGAATCGGTCCACTAATGGGGGAGAAATCAGGTAACATACATAAAAAAAAAAAAAAAAAACTTATACACGAACATAGTAACCTCCTTTTTTGAAGTCGGTTAAAAATAATGTTCACAGTGCTGTGAGTCTGTGACTGTAATGCATTTGTATTTTTAAGTACTTACCTATAATGTGAACGCACAGTACCTGTGTCTGCGTATATTAGTGTATATTTTGTGTCTATTTATCACATTTTATATCAGGTTATTCTTGCTAGGAACAATGAACTATACCACAGAATAGATAAAAGTATCTGTTCTGTGAACTATACCTACTTCACAAAATATGATGATGATGTAACGAGAATAGGTAGGGTAAATACGCTAAACGTCGGCCCCCTTACGGATTTTCTAACTTTGGATCACTCTGGCTCCATCACTTTGCAAGGAAAGGATAGCTATAATGCGGTTTTAGACAGGTTGATGAATCTATTTTATGTTTATAGGCATAATGTTGCCTTTTCTACTAAAAGAAAAAAGTACTAAGGTTTAAACGCGTGGAGAAAGAAAAAACCCTAAAGCCGGCCGCTCACGGCCCAATGGTCGGTCGCGATTTTCCCAAATGTCGGCCAGGTATAGGGTGTTTTGAATTAAAACAAATAAAAATATTAATAATATGATTTATTTTGGCTGGAGTAAATATCACACTAAGTATAGGTACCTACATTATTTGTTTCATTGTAATTTTTTTTTTATTGAGGATTGTGTTGTGGATATGACTCGCCATACCGCCACCCGCGCCATGTCCGCGCCCGACGCTATTTATGTTGAGCGCAGGCCATACATCCAAACTTAACCTCTTATAATAAATTAATATAATAATTTAATATGTATTATTATTACTATAATAATACCTACATATATTCAATATGTATTATTACTATAATAATACATATTCAATTTTGAGAAAATAAGTTTAATAAATAAATTAAAAATTACTGTCCAGTACCGACACCATAATTTAATAACAATCGGATAAAAATACAAAAGTTATCAGCCTGTATAGTAGCGCTCAATCTTGAGGCTGGCCGACATTACGATCTTTAATATTTCTAAAGTCGGCCCCTGTTTCGTGTACCTTATTTCTCGAGATTCAACTATTATCACCCCGGCCGGTATTTGGCGATTAAACGTAAAATAGATTTATTAACCTATAAGCTTTGGAAATTTTACTATTAAACCAATGGAATTGGTAGTATTGGAATTCATAAAACAGACTGCATTTTACTTTACGTCGGCCCCGGCCGAGATTCCGATTTTAAGTCGAAATTGGTATTCTAATGGCGGCCCCCTATTTCTCCATTAAAACAATACGCAAAACGTTGAAAAAACTTTATCAAAACATAGTAAAAATACCTTTTCAGTAATAACAAAGCTTAAAACCTAAAACAAAAACGTCTTACCGTTGTAATATCAATCCCCGAAGCGTAAGTATTCACAGCAAGTAAGCTACTTTAACTACGAATTTGACGATTCGACGGCCCGATCGCTTCTGACGCTCGGTGTGCGGAGAGTAAGTGACGTAATCGAATAGTAACGGTTTGTACTTATAGAGTATGAATTAAGGATGCAATTGGAATGGCAAAATTGCTACTTAATTACCTTTTGAATGAACGCAACCTGAAAATGTGCAGACGGCCGAAGATTGGAGGGGGGCCGGTGTTTGGCGTATTTACCCTACGAGATATTTGTGAAATAAACATTGACTCGGTAAGTTTTGATTTTTATTTCTTTAGAAATTGAATTGAATTCCAAAAATCAAAATAAGTAGTCGACAAAAGGCACGGTTCGGAGCATTGGTCGATTCTTATCCAATGGAGAAGAACCGGTAAGAAACTCCAAAATTACTCTATTTATTAGCAGCCACGGAGTCCGCACATAGAGTAAAGTAATACTTATAACGAGTCCGCATTTGTAACGCTTAATGCCATCATCAGTCGATGGCAATAGGCTCGCCGTTCGCCCCCTATTACATGGGTGGGACCGTGGGACATACAGCAACATATCAGTAGTGATTTTATGTAAAAAAAAAACCGGCCAAGTGCACGTCGGACCACGCACAAAGTAGGGTCCGTAGTTGCCCATCAAAATATGTGAACTTACTAAAGTAAAGCCTACTTAGCTGTGAAATTATTTGGCCGTTATGACCACACGGATGAGTCGTCGCGTTAAAATTTTGAAAGGGTGAGTTGTTGTCACAAATGTCGAATTGATAGTTTTAGGCCGTTGTGACCTCAGACCAACAAAAAAAGGAAGACGACGCGCCACGAACATCAAAAGTGAAGCCAACTTTTTATCTATGTGTGTAGACAAATGTCTCGTGAAGTCGTGACGTTCTAGGAGAAATGCGTGTGGTTTTAGTGTAGGTGTGTGCGTGAGCTTGTATGTTTATTTTTTTGCGTGTGGTTTTGTGGCTTCACTGTTGGTGTTCGCGGCGCGCCGTCTTTCTTTTTTTCTTGGTCTGAGGTTGTGACTGCCACTCATAGAGTAATAGTAATATAGATTGCTGCCACTCATGTTGATAGGCCCGGCATGACGTTGGCGGGCTCATATCAGTAGGATAGTGTCCGATTGGAGCTAGGAATTTGTCATAATAATTTGCCTTTCCTTCATACTTGCAAGTCGTAGAGGGGGATATCCATTAGGTGGCACCTAAGAAAAAGGTACCTACAGTGATCGTTTTTAGACAGGTAGGTATTCAGTTACCTACTTACATCTTTTTAGGGTTAAGTACACAAAAGCCCACCTACCTACCTACCTACCTACCTGTTTTGTGTATACCTCAAAAGGAAAAAACGGAACCCTAGGATCATTCCCCCCCCCCCCTCTTATCACCGAAACTACTGAGCCTAAAATTCTGAAAAAAATACAGAAATTAGCTCAACACAGATTACAGGAAAACCTACCTACTTACCTATATGAAATCCAAGTAGGTACGGAACCCTAGTGCAAGTTCGACTTGCACTTGGCCAGTTTTTTTTTTTTAGCCTAGGTACACTGTCCCACTGCTGGCCAAAGTTAGTTAGGTACAGTGTTGCCATCGAAGTTTCAAGCTCCCCACCAGAATTTACCTCTAAAACCACGAAATCCACTAAAAAAATCGTACCATCTTAAAAAATCGCTAAATTTTCCACTAACTTTATTTCTGGGCAGATTTTTGGTCTTTCCTAAAGGAAATAATATTTTTTTGAAACGTTTATTAAAGCAATAACATGAAAATTACATATAATGTAACAAAATACTTCAAATTCAATTCCTAGTAATTCATGGCTTTTGTGGAAGAACAAAATACTTGATAAAACCTGTTTTTTAAAAGATGTCAATCAAATTATATTATTAAGTTATCTTCAGATGAGTCGTTTCCGTCCGTATCATCATCGTTAATCTCGGACTAATACGACTCTTTGGTACTAATTAATTCCACTAGAAAAATCCACTAGCCACTAAAACCGATATTTGTCCGCTAAAAGGTAAGTCAAAACCACCAGATTTAGTGGAAAATCCACTAAGTTGGCAGCACTGGTTAGGTACACCTAAACTTAATCAACTTACACAGTGTCTCAAGACGAACGTCTATGACCAGTGTGTGTTGCCAGTGATTACATACGGGACCGAAACGTGGTCGCTCACAATGGGCCTCATCAGAAAGCTCAAAGTCACCCAAAGGGCAATGGAGAGGGCTATGCTCGGAGTTTCCTTGCGTGATCGAATCAGAAATGAGGACATCCGCATGAGAACCAAGTTTACCGACGTAGCCCGAAGAATCGCCAGACTTAAGTGGCAGGGCACATTGCTCGCAGAAGTCGCAGATCGGATGGCCGACAAGCGCGGATCCAGGGGGGGGGGGGGTCAGGGGGGTCATGACCCCCCCCTGGGCTGGGTCCAGGACCTAGGTGGACCAATAATTACAATAGGGGATCGGACTGGGTCAAAATAATATGATTCTGTTTAGTCCGTAAGTTAGATTATCGAAAAATATTGAATAAGTACGTGTTTTTTGTTTTATCAAATCAATAAAAAATGACGAAGATAAAACGCGTCAAAGATCTTGGAGTGGGGCTTGAAACGTCACTTGTGTCGTCAAAATTTACTATCATATAAATATGACGTCACACGATATTTCGAAGCACTCTGTATCGTCTTCATTTTAAGTTTACGTGAAAAAAGAAAAAATACGTGTCCAATAATTTTTGGAAATCTATCTGACGGACTAATTAGTTTTTTTTTGTCCGATCCCCTGTTTTTATTAACTGACTTCTTTTTATATTTTACACAACAGCCCAAATAATATAGTGTTTTTAGGGTTCGTGTATGTTTATTTGTGAGTTTCTATAATCCACCATAACTTCTAAACGCCTGACTGAACCGATTTTGATAGGTACACACGGCTACACATCAAGCTATACAAAACCAGTATAATCTGATCGTTCATTGTGCGAAAAGATCTAGTAAAGTGAGGCCAAGATTAACTGGTTTTGTATAGCTTGATGTGTAGCCGTGTGTACTATACTATCCTTAGATTGTTTGCATTATCCCTGTGTTATAGGCTGGTGAAAAATCCACGTTAAAAGATCCACATACGTTATCCTAACTATTCCTAACTACGAGTATGTTGTAGTCGGCTTCCAGTATAGCTGGATGCAGGTATAAACCGGAATTTTACATGGAACAACTGCTTTCTTGGCCTGCACACAGTGCACACTGCACAACCCAGTTTCCGAGGCAATGAAAAAACTGAGTACATACTAACATATTTTACGGTTAATCTTTACGTATCATAATGTTAATGGATTTATCCCTTACAAGGTTGGGTCAGAATGGTACACTTTTAATAGACCACAAAAACTCAGTAGCCATTAAACAAAGTACACACCAATAATTTTTTTCAGAAGAATAATCGTTTACAATGGTAGTCGAGTCAGTCACACTTCCGAACCTCTTTCTTAGGCGCTTGGGTCAGGAAGTGGAGGATTGATGTCTACCAAGATAAGAGTAAGCGGATCTCTTCTCGAATCAAGTAAAACAGTATTTTATACTCTTTCCTCCAAATGACAATATCTTTGCCACCCCCCAAAATCTTTAAAAAAATTCACACTCGCTTCGCTCGCGCCTCCCTCCTGCTCTACCACCATTCTGTCTCGCTTGAGACGCTCATCCACTCCAATTCTCATTTCTGATTCTAAGTTGTCCATCCACCGAAAATTGTTCAACACTCTATCCCCCTGGATAAAGGTTATAGCACTACGAAGAATCAAATCGTGGCTAAGAGCTTCAATGGTTGCAGACCGTCTAACCAGACTGGCACTTCTCCACACTAAAAAACGTTCTTACCCATTGAAGTAGGTAGGTAGATGAAATGGTAACGCGTTTCGGGAGAATACGTAAAAGACCTATTTTTACTTGTATGCATGATTATAAAAATTAAATTATAACTTCTTGTGACTTGACCACGACTCTTTATGACCCCCCCCCCCCTGGCACCAAAGCTGGATCCGCCCTTGATGGCCGATGGGGCTGAAAAGTTCTAGAATGGCGACCACGAACCGGAAGGCGTTGCGTTGTTAGAAGGCCTCCCACTAGGTGGACCGACGACCTGGTCAAGGTTGCGGGTACCCGCTGGATGAGAGACGCACGGGACCGGTCAATGTTGCGACACCTGGGGGAGGCCTATGTCCAGCAGTGGACGTCTTTTGGCTGAAATGATGAAACCTAATCACACTACCTACCGAGTTTAGGCCTATAATTCATTGTCTGCCGTACGAACAACACGGAATCAATCATTCAAATAATATACATTACAACCACATGCCTCAATGCACCAGACAGGCCCTCCCCTACATAATTGAGATGTGTATTGATTGGTGTTCTATCTCTACACGGTCGTATAGATCTACATAATTATCTCGCCAGTGCAGTATTGTAGGGCCCTAAACGTAGGGGGGCGCTCGAAGTCTGGTTGATACATCTAGACATTTATACTTATGAAAATAGTGCTCAAAGCTCACCCTTCAATCAATAACTTTTGACCTGCGCATTTCGAATTTGTATTAACATGACACGGTTCCTACAGTGAACATGTGGTTGATTTGCTTCGATGAGACAAAGTTGAGCCCAAAACCCGAAATAATATGGCAGTTGATCCTTTTTATGGTGTAATTAGGTAGGTATAAGCATCTAGATCCAAACGTTTTAGTAGGTACTTGGATGAAAGAGCAACGGTGGCTCAGTGGTGGCGACAGACTCACGAGTTCGAACCCAGGCAGGCGCATTACGTTGTGTAATTTATTTCGGGATACCTACTTCAGTGGGACAAACGTTTCATCGAATATCGTTTCTTCGAAAACCTTTCATCGATATCACAATACTGCGACGCTTTGCTAAATCGACGCCTTGTTACTGCGATGTTTCATTACATCGAAAAACTGTACCTACTGCGAACGATTTTACTTCGTGAATATCATACTGCGAAGCCTTGTTTAATCCAGGTGTTGTTACTGAGGTGTTCTGTTGTAACTTAGGAAAACTTACATTGATTGATACCAGTACTTACACCATAGATAACAGAAACATAACAGACTTACACTGATTTTATTTTCCAAAACAATACCAACATTTTTATTTTTTTTTTTTTAGCTAAGAAGGAACATGCTGATGAGCGGGAGGAGTCGTTTGAAGGTTCCCCCCCCCCCCCTCACAAAAGGGAAGGGAACATTAAACATTTTTCACATTCGCTGTGTGTCGCGGGTTCGATCCCCGCACGTAACAAATATTTATATGACCTACAGATAATAATTGATCCGGGTCTGGGTATTTGTGTATGTGAGTTTAAATGTTTGTGAACGCACCCACGATACAGGAGAAATTCCTAGTGTGGGGCAAAGAATTAAAAAAATGTACTTGTATCAATTATTTTTAAACATTTTTTTTTTTAATGTAAGTTTTCCTAAGTAATAGAACATCTCAGTAACAAGACCTGGATTTAACAAGGCTTTGCAGTATGATCCCCACGAAGTAAAATCGTTCGCAGTACAGTTTTTCGATCGGGACCACCGGCTTATACGTGCTTTCCGAAGCACGGAACCATCTTATTATCAGACAATCAGGTGATTCAAGCCTGCAATGTCCTAACCAAAGTGGAAAAAACTTCACAAAGTATATATGCTTCCCGTGGGAATCGAACCCACGACCACCGGGTCACAAGGCAACGCCTAAACCTCTCGATATTAATAATTTTATTCTTAAATTTTCGGGGGGGGGGGGGGGGGGGTTTAACCCCAAACCCCCCCTGGCTACGCCCATGGTAGGTACCTACCTACTAAGTTTCCACATTTTGATTTTCCATGTTCTCTTACGATTTTTTCAGAGATTATAAGCAAGAGATAAGATGAATCATCAAATTGGCGGGACCTATCATAACTTTAATTTGGCTCTCCTAATGTATTGGAAATTGAGTACCTAGTATAAATCGTCATTTTAACGATTTTGCGTTTTTGACAAAAACTACATCTGGAGACAGGCTATACGTAGGTACCTACCTATAATCATTTTTATTGTTTTTGGATGACTGATGCCCGGTTTCTGAGGCAATTTATCTGTGGTTTATCTAATCACTAGCTGACCCACGCAACTTCGTCTGCGTCACATAAATATAGCTTACTTAAAACCTTTCTCGATAAATCGACTATCCAACAGAAATTAAGCTAAATCGTAACAAACAAAAAATCTTATCTTTCCTCTTTATAATATTAGTTTAAATGGTTTAGATTAGCTTAGATTATATTAAAGTGAGAATTACTAATAGGTATCTCTTACTGTTAAATAGACGATAACACCCTGTACTTGTAAACATTATGATGCAGTAAATATTTTGAATTTGAATTTCCCGTAGGCCAGCTAGATCCCCCGTACCTACATTGCGACGCGCGAATTATTTTGCCGCGCGGATATTTTTACATTGCGATATCTTCTAAGATATTTATTTAAACTGTAAAGAGTAAAGGGCACAAATATTCTATATTAAATTTCCGTTCTAACAAACACATTTATTTAGATATAGATTAATACCATATGGGTTAAATAAGCTTCGCAAAAAATAATTCATTTTAACCTAACATTTTAATAGTAAAAAAGGGTTACAGTGAGACAATCTTGAAATATAGACATATGCTGTCGCGGACTTTTTTTTAGAACTTTTAAGGAGAAACAATTCCTTCATACACGATATTTACGTAACTTTAACCATTTTCGCAGCGCACGCAGCGGAAGCTCTCAAAAAGGAAATACCTTTTCCCGTTCTTGTAACATTTTTCATTTATGCTCCGCTCCTATTAGCCATAGCGTGATGTTATATAGCCTAAAGCCTTCCTCGATAAATGGACTATCCAACACAAAAATAATTTTTCAATTCCAACCAGTAGTTCCTGAGTTTACCGCGTTCAAACAAACAAACAAACAAACAAACAAACAAACAAACTCTTCAGCTTTATAATATTAGTATAGATCAGGGATGTTGCGGATGCCGATTTTTTGACATCCGCGGATGCGGATGCGGATGCGGAGTTTTGGAGGCTCACATCCGCGGATGCGGATGCGGATGCGAATGTTTAACATATTATATAAATGAAGTAAAAAAAAAATGAAGTGAAATAAAAATGAAGTTTAATGAAGAATAATTATAAAAATAAAAATATTTGAATTAAAACATTCTTTAAATTAGGTACTTTGTATCGGTGGTGACATTGTTAACTTGACGCTGAAAAATAAAGAATTTTGTTATAATAATAATAAACTTTACCTACAATAAAACGTATTACCGGTGTAACATAGGTAATGGAATTGACCTGACGATTGAAATAAGCTGAGCTAGGGCTAAAGTAGTCTTAGATTAGTGTAACTTATATAAAGTTTTCCAATAAACAATTATTTACACACAATGATCACAATCACAACTCACGACAACACTCGAAATATCAATCTATACGATAAGTAATCAACAACGCAAACAAACACGTATTATCATCGGCACGATTCTTGAGCGCTGTCGCAAAAGTGAGTTATTGGGTCCCTTTGGTGGTATGAAGTGAGACGCGGGGCAGGGAAAGTGCAGTGATTGGCCCGTAGCGCATCACGTCATAGCCGTCACTCGGGATTTGTCTTTACTCCTGCTGCACTTACCTCACGACCAATAAATAATAAACGGGTCTGCGTTCCCCACTTTTCCGCCGAGCGCTCAAGAACCGTGCCGGTAATTATAATGATTTATTTACAAGAAACAAAAGGTGCACCACAACAAACGCGTCGGAGCTTGTCACCAATTTCTTCGCTCCCATTGGTCATTGTCATTTGTCACAAAGGAAACGGCACGCGCCATTTGCCGACCGGCCTCGCCCAATTTCTTTCTTGCCGCAACATGTACCTAAGACATTCGCATCCGCATGAATATCCGCATTGAGTATTGCGGATGCGGATGCGGATGCGGATGTTCAAATCTATGCGGAAGCTCCGCATTTGCGGATGCGGATTCGAATATTCGCAACATCCCTGGTATAGATATGCGTAGGCTTCATGTGCGTAGGTACATTTGAATAGATAAACCTGACCACAGATAAAGTGCCTCAGAAACCGGGCATGAGTGAGACATAGTGAAATAGTAAGAAAAAATGCAGGATCTCGTGCAAATTATTACTTAGGTAGCAGCGTTTTTCTGGAAACCGCCATTTTGAAAGTAAGTACGGTACTGCATTAGTTACTGTTACGAGGGCAGTGTAGTAGTAGGTACCTACATACTAAGTCTTCGGGTGTGAATATACCTACTGCATCTGGGACTTGGTCCCGCGATCTTGATGCTCACCAAAATACGGTAATTACATATACGATTCTGCTGTAGGTACTTTCAAGTTTCTGTTATCTATGTTTCAATCAGATGGGTCCTTCTCATTAGATAGGTACCAAATCAAACAAACCTCTATAAAATTAGATGATGTTAAACTGTTTGTTAACCTATTGATTCCCCATAAACTAAGTAGGTACCTACCTACTCGAGATGAAGAACTGGTTATTAATGAAAAAACTCAGTACCAAAATAACAGATAAGTAGGGACCACGATGACACGTTCAACGGCTTCATAAATGAAACAAACACCAAGATATGGACCAATAAGACTATTTAATTACAACTGCAAAATAATTACTTACTACAATAACAAATCATGGCCAAGATGGACCATTTGCCTTGTCCTTGCCTCCATAGAGTTGAGACTTGTCCCTATAGGCAGTCATTCTCAGTGTTTCTTCGTCATCCAGGAATTGACCGAAGAAGAAGCCACCAACGGGAACAACAAACCAAATATAACGAGAGAGAGCCATCTTACTTCTGTTATTTTTGTAGTAACTTCCAGTTTCTTGTGTGACTCCAGTCAATTAAAATTACAGTAACAGTCAAAACTGGGAAAGAAATACTAATCAGGTTACGGTGAATGAAACTTGTTACTGCCATCTAAATACCTGTGAAAGATATTTGATAAAATTAATTAATAAACAAAGTGTGTAAAAGTAGGTACCCTTAACAAAGCCGAAAGCATTTGCACATGGAGCAACTTAAGTTGAGGCAACTTGAGCAACTTTAAAAGTTTCCTGTAACTAGTTGATAGTAACTACAACGTTTACTGTTGCCGCAATTTTATGGCATCTGTGAGCATAAAAAAGACAAAAAAAAAATAATGAGAGAGAAAATTAAATGACTTCCTAGTAAATAGACCATAATAATATTTAAACAATACCTACCTACATGAAACTGTTTTTTATGTTTTGATGCAAAATAATATTAAATAGGTACTATTTTTTTTCTACTTCAATTAAAATGTCTCTTTGAATTAATATTTACTTACACAAATTATTCAAACAATTGTATGCCTAACATGATAGAGCAGTGCAAGCGCACATAAAAATAAAAAATAAACACCATAACAAGCCTGTATATATAAACCACTAGCTGCTGCCCGCGACGTCGTCTGCGTGAACGCTATACAGCACCAAAAATACCTTTCCATTTACCCGTTTCTTCTTTACATTTTATATCTACAGAAAGTGCAGTAACAGAGGGAGACTGTCTTTTGTAAAATTGACCTTCAAAAAGTGCTGATTTTCAGCCTGCTTTAGTCATAAGTTGTGACTGAAGCAGATGGAGAAAAATATGAATTAGGAATACAGAATGGGGTAAAAATACATACTTATAGGACTTCTCGATAAACCATAGTAGTGGTTTGGCTCTCCGCAGTCAAAATGTATAGAGAGTCAGGACTGGTGACGCGGGAGCAAGCGAAGTACAATTTATTGCCCGTGTGAGAAGCAGTTCATCTAGAGGTCAGTTCGCAGATAGGTTCCGAAGAAGCATAATCGGGACACCGACCTTCAGCTTGATGGTATGCGCTGGAGGTCCACTTGCTGACAGGGAGGGAGTTCAGAAATTCCACGGGATAATGTGTGGCGTCATCTTGCTCGACCACACACAATGTCTATAGTGGTGTAGACCACTTCATTCCGTTCAATTTCCGAGAGAATGCATTCGTTAATTGCTGCAGCCTGATCATTTTTGGGCGTCAAAATAGCCCGCTCACACACCCAACTATTCTGTTGGTGCGATTGATGTCCCCGTACACACAGCGAATGGGTTCTTCTTAGATGGATACAACTATAATGAGAGATTCTGGAAGCACCACCTGTCCACCTCTCTCCTCTGGTAGAGTGCCTTCGCCAAGACGTAGAAAGACATCAAATAATTCTTGAGCACGTGCATTGCCGCCGAGCCGAGCTCTCATATTAATGGTCAAGCGCAGAGTGCGATCTCGTGATCACAACGAAGATCGTTTCAATGAAGCATTCACCTCGTCAGCCCTCAATCCCCGCGTCACCACGGGAAGCGTTTGTCGGAAATCGCCACTGAACAGAACTGTGACACCACCCATCAAATGTTCGTTCCTGCGGATGTCCTGCAGGGTTCTGTCCCCGGCCTCAACTGCCTTCCTATTGGCCATCGTACACTCATCCCATACGATCAGTGAGCAATCCTTGAGCACGGGTGCCTTATCATTGTTACGTGACGCACCACAAACAGGCGTTTCGGCACTCTCTAAATCGATAGGAATTTTAAACATGGCATGTGCTGTCTTGCCACCCGGACGCAGTGTGGCAGCGATTCCCGACGACACTACAGCAATGGCAATTTTGCCTTGCTTCCTGACCTCTGCAAGTATGCCAGTTGTAACAAATGTTTTTTTCTGTTCCACCAGGAGCATCCAAGAAAAACATTTTACCCAGGTTTTGCCCAACGCTTTCAAGGACGGTGTCATAAATTTGTTTTCGCTCTGAAGAGAACAAAGCGACATGGTCATTTCGTATGGTAGTCATTACACCCGGATCGTAAAATGCCTTAGCGTTTTACTCCTGATTTCCGCGGTCTTGATGCGGTGATGATTGGGGAGCTGGTAACCCATATTCGACCAGTGGATTGCCGCCGATAGAAATGACCACGTGTTGAAGTGAACTGCGACAGGTGTTCAGCACGCGTTCATCAGTTACTTCGACTTTGTCTCTAGTAGCACGCCTTAAAAGCTCGGAGAATATCTTCAGACAGATGATGGCGATACTTCTCCCACAATGCTACTGGGTTTGCGACTCCACAAAACACCAAGATGACGACAAACAGATGACGCATGCGGCTGTGACTGTTACTGACGCTCGCCTCCGCGAAGGTGTCATCCCAGTTTTGGTCACCGTCGAGAAGGTGACTTCGAGGCTGCGCGGTTAGTGGGATACTCCACGCCATCAAATGTCCTCAGAAAGGCGAAAGACGTTGGGCCTCGGACCGTGTGAAGTAACAACCGCAGAAAATAGCATTCACCATTATTCAGGTGCACGGTATAAACTCTACCCAATGCGGTATCCTTGAAAATTCCCGGAAAACCTTCCACAGCACGTCCTCGTCGATGTCGGTTAAATACACCCCTTTTTTCTGTTTTTTGAACTGCCTCGTTGGTCTAGTGGTCGTAAGCGCGACTGCTGTGTATGAGGTCCTGGGTTCGATTCCCGGGTCGGACAAAAAGTATTATTGGGTTTTTCATTAGAAACCCAATAGTAGGCCGGAGTTTGGAAGTTGGCGGTATAGTACCCCCGTGCCTCGGAAAGCACGTTAAGCCGTTGGTCCTGCGCCTGATCTCTCTCCGGTCGTGTCGGATTGCCGTCCCATCGGACTATGAGAGGAAAGGAACAGAGAGTGCACCTGTGCACACACTTGTGCACTATAATATCTCCCGCGCAGTTGGCTAATCTCTGCTAAGATTGGCCGCCGTGGCCGAAAACGGTCAGGAGGACTATTACTATAACACGCCTTTGCTTGTCGTATGTGTAATATGAAGGCACTTCGTCATACGTAAGGAACCTCGCAAACTGGTCGATTTCACAGAGCCTGAAAAATGCCAAGACAGTTTGGCGCGGATTTTCCAAGCGCTCAGCAACGTCGTCGGGATCAAAATATATGCGCTGGCTGTTCTCCAGGTGGACGTCTAAGAACATGTACAACTCCATCTATGACTTTTAATAACAACTATTAAGCTCACCAACATGATCAAATTTAAATTATTTATACCCAAAAAGGCTTACACATGTAATTCGACTTGATGTTTTTAAAATCTCATAGATGGCGCTGCTTTAAAAAATTCTTGGTACTACTTATATTCATTTAATTATGTTTATCGGCCTAAGTTACTTTTATTGCGTGTTTTTTATAGTGTGAAGCTAGCTTATAGCATGGTTAACATAATAACAACATTTAAATATGCGTCGTTAGATTACACGTTCTTACAGAATGCGTTGAAGAAATAAAGGTTCACTGCTCGTTCCCTGTAGGTGATAGCGTGATAATATGTAGCCTATGTGTTGACCCGACTTCTTAATAATATTCGTGCCAAATTTGAAGTAAATCCATGCAGTACTTTTTGAGTTTATCCCGGACAGACAAACAGACAAACAGACAAACAGACAAAAATTCTAAAAACTATATTTTTGGCTTCGGTATCGATTGTAGATCACATCCCAAGTATTCTTTTTTAAAAATATTCAATGTACAGTTTTGACTTTCCTACCATTTTATTATATGTATAGATTATACAATAAAGATCTTTGACTTTGACTTTTTAACCGACTTCAAAAAAAGGAGGAGGTTATCAATTCGACTGTATTTTTTTTTTTTTTTTTTTTTTTGTTTGTTACCTCATAACTCCGTCGCTTGCTAACCGATTTGAAAAATTCTTTTTTTGTTGGAAAGGATATACTTCCCAAGTGGTCCCATGATCACCAAGTCAGGATCTGATGATGGGATCCTGGAGAAATAGAGGGAACTCTTCAAATTTTATAGGCACACTTGAAGTGATTTGAGTAGTTTGTGGAAGAGTACTTTCTCGGAGTGGTTCCATTTCAATTTAGTGAAGATCTGATGAAGAACTTCGGAGATAGGCAACGGAACTCCTCAACGAATGATAGCAAATGGACTGGGATTGCTGAAATGTCATGTCTGTCTATTGTTTAGACCAGATAATAACATAACTTCACGCCAGTACGCTGTGAAGGGGTAAGCACATGTGAACCACTAAAAAGTGAAAAATAAAAACTTTTTTACAAAAAATTAAACCGACTTCAACAAAAAATCAAACACAAAAATGTGAAAAATAAACTTAAGAAGAAAATCTGCTTCGGAAGTCGGTGGCAAAATCATGAAATAAATCAAACAAAAGTCACCGACTTCAGAAGCAGATTTTCTTCTTAAGTTTATTTTTCACTTTTTTGTGTTTGATTTTTTGTTGAAGTCGGTTTAATTTTTTGTTTTGCAACTTTCATAACCGAGCTGCTAGTGCTGCTACGCAGCGAACAGCGTTCAGTGTGACGATGAATATTGAAGAAGCAGTAATTTCTCTAATTTTATTACGTCGTCGCCGTGGACGTTAACTTTAAAAATTGGTATAATATATAGCAGTGAATCCTATAGAAGCAATACTACACATTAAGTACATACCTATACAAGCAAATTCACAAAAAACTAAATATTGTAGATCTAAATAAATATGAAATAAAATCTAAATTAACGGAATGGCTACTGGAACAGGACTATCTACAAACAGAATCCTTACTTAAATTAAATACGTCTCCTAACTACCTACATATCCCCAATCAGCACACTCACACACACTGACACACCGACACACACGCACACTCACCCATACACACACAGTTACAGTACAGTTACACAGTACAGTTTTGATTTGACAGACATCTTGATTTCTTTATTCTTCATAATTTCTTTTAGCCGCCAGTAGCATTTCCATGCATTCCCAATTCTAGTGTCTATTTCCTTTGACATTATATCAGTTGTCGAAATTTGTTGGCCTAAGTAAGTATACTCTTTGACATACTCAATTGGTACGCCATTTATGATGATGGGGTCTTCGAACGCATTTGTTAGTGCCTTAGTTTTGGAGGCGTTCATCGTTAAGCCTTATACCTTGCGGCTTTCTCTGTCTAAGTTTATGAGAGCATGTTTTGAAAGTCCTTCTTTGTTTCGGCGAATAATATAATGTCGTCAGCAAACCGTAAGTGGGATAGTCTTTCCCCGTTGATGTTTAGCCCATAATGATCCCAATTTAATTTCCGGAAGATTTCTTGGTAAGACAGCTGTGAATAATTTAGGTGATAACGGGTCCCCTTGTCTTACACCTCTATTTATTTTTATTTCCTTCCCTTCTTTTTCTAGCTTGATTTTGGCTGTACTGTTAGTATATACGTTTTTTATTATTCTGATGTATTTTAAAATATACTTACTGTTATTTAAATTAGCCTCATATTCAAAACTGCTCAGGTAGATCCGACACAGTCTACTGTTTTACTTGCATCGCTTTTTAAGCTGAATCACTGTCTCTCAAGATACAGGTTGCCTAGTTTGAGAGGCAGGGTTTTCCATATTGTGTACAGGTTTCCAGATCTTTGATTGTATGAATCGTGTCAATACCAAAGCCCATGTAAATTGTGTTTATTTAAAACATGTTAAATCTGTATTTTTGTGAAATAAAGTTATTTATTAAGTATTATTATTTTATTATTATAGATACCACTAAAAAAAGAAATTCTATATTTTATTTTAGCACTTTGTCGGCGTAACTCATTTGTTTATTCATAGGTACCAAATTACAGCTTTCTAGACTTTTCTAGTACTAAGAAGAGTCTTTTAGATACGATATGTGCGGACGGACGGGAGACAGACGGACATGGCGATTCCATGTTGACTACGGAACCCTAAAAAAATGATTGCAGTGACGGGGAGATCTAATGTATCTTTCGGCACAGTATATTGCACGCCTTCCACTGCGAGCGGAGCGGGCTCCGTACCACAGTATAAATATGTACAGTAGTGTGACTCGGCCGTGTCCTTGAAATAAATGCCTACAGCCGCGCGGTACGTAAACATGCGTAAGGGCTGCCCGCCTCCAGTATTTTAATTACATGTGCTTATTTTGTGTTTCCATTTAGTTTTGTGATCGTAAATATACTTTTTAAAACAAATAAAATGCTTTGTGAATTGAATAGAAAGTGTTCAATAAATGCGTGTTGTTTTTTGATTGATAGATTTAATTAAAAAACCATGTTTTTTTTCGGGACATATAAAGAAATACTTATCCATTAAAAAGACACACATTATACGCCTACCTACTAGTAAGTGAAATTATTTTATAGTCTTATCTTTCCAGGTCCTAATTAAAAAAAAGTTACTCTCTGGATACGTTATTAACGAATTCATAAAACCAAAAACAACACAAAAAATGTAAATTAAATGTACTTGTCTTATTTTTAGAGAAAACATCGCGCATTTATTGTTAAAAAACAACATACCGTCCGCTCGTCACTGCGGCACAGTCGCGACTGTCTGCATCCCAGGCGCATCCCTTAAGAGCGTATGCTACCTCAGATTAGCAACCCTATTTGTGGTGGTTCAAACTTCGCTTGAAATACTGTTAGAATAAAGTTCTAATCAGCTTGCACTACAAAGCGGTTGTTACGTCTTTCGCTGCGGCCGAATAGTGCGAAATTAGTGGTATTTTGCGATTTACAAAAAAACTATTGATTGGACTAAAAAAGTAAAACACTATGACTTTAGTATGTTGCTTGTAGAATTATTTGGCAAAAAAATCAGAACGATGACATGTATTTTAGTATGGTTTTTACTCGTTAAAAGAAATTTTTAGAGGTATCTTCGCGATTTTTTTCTATCGAGCGAAGTTAGTTGTATTATGTTTTCACAACACTATGGTACTAGCATATATCCTGAAGAATATCATATATTTTTCTGATGTTGATTACTGCAGTGAATCTAATACTTTTACGCATTATAAAACTTGCGTTTGAGGTACCATACGCTCTTAATCGAGGCGCGTAGGCATAGCTCGCGCTTCGTCCGTTTGTATGAAGTCGAACTACTGTATGATAATATTACCGTGTCCGTACGGACTCCGTTTAACTCGAAAAGGCCTTTTTCATAGAAGTGCTTCCATTGTGAATGAGCGGACTACTATATAAATCCGGTCCGCTCAGATCATCAGCTCAGTTTCCGCTCATTACCCTTTTTTTAGTGGAAGGCGGTACATCTCTGGTGGAAAAGCACCCTAAGGCGCTTTGCACATGGAGCAACTAATCCGCATCAAGGATTGTTTTTACAGTATCCAACTATCCACGCGGGCGAAGCCGCGGGCATCAACTAGTATTATATAGATTACTAGCTGATGCCCGCGGCTTCACCCGCGAGGATGTCGTTCAAATTATATACTAAAACCTTCCTCTTGAATCACTCTATCTATTAAAAAAAACCGCATCAAAATCCGTTGAGTAGTTTTAAAGATTTATAAGCATACAGACAAACAAACAGACAAAAATAGCGACTTTGTTTTATACTATGTAAGGATTTTAATTTTTGTTGAATTTGATTGTTTAGAAATTATTATGTGACATTGATTTTGTAATTTTAATGTGTTTGTGTAATTTTATGTTTATTGACTATTTTGATGTACCTACTGATGTTATGATTTTAATTTGATTTAATTGTGCTCGACATTGATTATGAGTTTCTAATGTATAGGTGTTACTTAATTTATATTGATTATTTGAATACTACATTTGTGTTTTATGGCATTCTAATTTTAATATCATGTATGGACTGTGTCTGAAGTAAATAAATTATAGGTTGTAAATGTCGTTAACTGACTTTAAAAAAGTAGGTCCCCAATTCGTTCCATTTTTTTTATGTTATTCACTGATTATTCGAAGCTCGTGGTTTAATAATAATTGCCACTCTGTTCAATCTTTAGGTTAAGCTTGCCTAGGTTGGACTGTGGATGGGCGACCGCCCATTACATATCGAGTTGCCTCCGTGCCTCGGAAAGCACGTTAAGCTGTAGGTCCCGGATGCCATAAGTATTTAGATCTTTGGCAGTCAATACAGGTAGCCTGAAGTTGACAACCACTCTTACCAAAGGTTAACATATTACTCAGTATTAACTGGGTTGTGGAGGTCAGATAGGCAGTCACCCCATGTAAAATACTGGTACTCAGCTGCATCCGATTTGACTGGAAGAGGACAGCAGCATAGTTGGGAAAAGGCTAGGCAGATGATGACTGATTACTTGAAGATGCCTAAACCGATAGAGAAAATTCTTTTTTTGTTGGAAAGGAGATATTCCAAAGGTGGTAACCAAATCAGGATAAGATAATAAAGAAAGTTTGGTCAGTGGGTCGTCTTAGGGGTTTTCATCATAATACTTAGAAATATCAATATGATAAGGATACGGAGTACTAAAATTAAAACACTACAAGAAAAATTTTTGGGGGCCGAGTCACCCGCGTCCGTAGGAAAGTACCCTTTAGTGAATCCCTACACGTGGCCCCTGGGTGGTGCTAATCAGGTGACATAACTGGTGGTAGGTTTCGACCGCAGGCTTGCGACCACCCACCGGGCAAAGACGTGCCGCCAAACGGCCTAGCCGTGTTCCGGTACGATGCCCGGTGTAGCCTATTGAGGAGTTGGGTCGAAATAGTTGCTCCACTGCACGCAGACCAATCTGGCTCTCGCTGGTATGGGCGTATCGGGAGGCTAGTCGCGGAGGGTAGCGGGATCCGAGGCACGGTGCACCGCTGGCTGACCGCAGGTAGTTGGGGGCCCAAGTAGTGTGCTAGCCACACACGAAAGGCTGCCCTACCAACTGTCGAAAAATCCCGGAATGCACCATCGTGCTGGTTGGCGACCAGATGAGAGGGCCCGATGGACTTTCCGGGGGGGCTCGGGCGTCCCCGCAGTCTCCAGACTAGTCCCCCAGTCGATACCATCCTTCCAGTGCGTGTCTGAAGGTTAGCAGCGTGGAGCCTCATTTCACTTCCTTCTCCTCTCCTTCCTTCACTCCTTATAAAATGGCAAAACGAAAAAAGAGCAAAGTTAAACAGCGGCTGCACTCCCTCTCTCTTAAAGTGCACCTCAGTAACATCCGAGGTCTGCACTCCAATCTCGTCGCAGTCCATCACCACCTCGAGACTGAAAAACCAGCTCTTTTGTTTTTGTCGGAGACGCAGATCGGATGTCCGTCAGACGTGTCGTACCTTTCATACCCAGGGTTTACCCTGGAGCACAATTTTAAACCACGTGCGGGTGTATGCATGTACGCCCGGGACGACATCTGTTATCGGCGTCTCCGCAACCTTGAAGACTCAAGGTTTTCTGCACTTTGGGCTCTGGTGGACACTGGCATAGATAAAATTATTTATGCCTGTGTCTACCGCTCGCATAGCGGTGATCAGGAGACAACCAGGCTTACACAGTACCTTAGTGAGGCGGCGGATGTGGCTCAGCAGAGGTACCCTTCTGCCCAGTTTGTGCTACTGGGGGATTTTAATGCCCACCACCAGGAGTGGCTCTTCCCATACCAGTGCACAGATCATGCTGGACGAGAGACGCATAGGCTAGCGCTAGCGTTAAATCTCACCCAGCTGGTCCAGGGAGCAACGAGGGTGCCTGATGTTGAATCGCACACAGCCAATTGCTTGGACCTTCTGCTGACTACAGATCCAGACCGCTACTCGGTTGAGATTTCTTCACCTTTAGGTAGTTCCGACCATTGTCTGGTGAAATCTGTATCTGTCTACTCCCCGCCCGATCCCAGCCTTAAAGGCACTCGGCGGGTCTGGCGATACAAGTCAGCAGATTGGGATGAGATGCGATCTTTCTTCGCATGTTATCCTTGGCAGTCTTCTTGCTTCTCTTCAGATGATCCTTCGGAGTGCGCAGATGCTGTGACAGATGTTTTGAGGCAGGGGATGGAGTACTACATTCCGTTCTCTGACTTAACAATGTCCGGCGAAGCTCGACCATGGTTTGGCGCTGAGTGTAATCGCGCTGAAGCGCTCAAGCATGAAGCGTACCTAGCATGGGCCGATGCTCGAATCTGTAAGGCAAATAACGTAGGTCAGAAGAAGAGAGCCTTTAATAGGGCTGCCAAGTCCTGCAAGAAGGTGTTGCGGAAAGCTCGGTTCGACCACGTTAGCCGAATAGGGACAAAACTTGCTTCGTACCCTGCTGGTAGTAAAGCATTTTGGTCCCTGGCTAAGTCGGTCGAATCGAACTTCTGTCGTCCCTCACTTCCACCACTGCTTAAACCCGACGGGTCACTGGCCCACTCCGCTGAAGATAAGGCAAATTTATTTGCCACTCTTTTTGCGGAATCTTCACGTCTTGACAGCGGCGACGCCAGCCCCTCGGCCTCTCCTGCTGGATGCGATACGAGTATGTCGGACATTCGCATCCATCAGAAGGACGTCTGTAGGGTGCTGCGTAATCTTGACGTGAACAAAGCTAGTGGCCCTGACGGAATACCGGCAATTGTACTGAAGACGTGTGCGCCTGAATTGTCTCCGATCTTGACACGCCTGTTTCGCCTCTCGTTTGAGACTGGTAAAGTACCGAAAGCTTGGAAGCAGGCTAACGTGCAACCCGTGCCCAAAAAGGGCAGTCGAGCTGATCCGGCCAACTACAGGCCTATTTCAGTCACGTCCGTACTCTGTAAGACTATGGAGCGTGTACTGAATAGAAAGCTCCTGGCATACCTAGAAGCCAATGATATCCTCAGTGACCGACAGTATGGCTTTCGCCAAAACAGGTCTACTGGGGATCTTCTAGCGTATGCCATTCACATCTGGAGTGAGGCCATTGAGAAACACGGAGAAGCGCTTGCCGTTTCCCTCGATATCTCAAAGGCTTTCGACAGGGTGTGGCATGAAAGCCTTATTGCAAAGCTTCCTTCTTTCGGTCTACCTACTGGACTTTGTGCTTGGATTGCAGACTTCCTGAGGGATCGGTCTATTCGAGTGGTCATTGATGGCTGCTCGTCTGACCAATTGGCTATCAATGCCGGGGTGCCTCAGGGGTCGGTTCTCTCAGCAACTTTATTCTTGCTGCATATTAATAGTCTGCTAGTGCCCGGCACCTTTGGGTATGCAGACGACAGCACTGTTGCTGAGAGGTACACGTCCAACGCGCGGGCTAGTGGGTCTCAGATCCAGTCTCTACGTGAGGCCATGGTGGAGCGGTTGAACTTGTCCTTGAAGGCTGTCTCCGAATGGGGCGACGCCAACCTGGTCAAGTTCAATGCTGCTAAAACCCAGGCGTGTCTCTTTTCCGCAAAAAGGAGCGATTTCCAACAGTCTCCTACTTTCCGTGGTGTAACCGTGCCGATAACCGATCACATTGAGCTTCTTGGCGTTACGTTTACGTCAACCCTCAATTTCGGTCCGTTCATCGAGGCTAAGGCTAAACTGGCTGCCAAGAAGCTGGGAATCCTAGCAAAGGTGAGACAGTATTTCACACCGAAACAGCTGCTCAACTTATATCAAGCGCAAGTCCGATCGTGTGTGGAGTACTGCTCTCATCTCTGGGATGGATCCGCTAAATACCAGCTTGATGCGCTAGAGTCAATTGAGAAACGAGCCAAGAGGCTCATCGGCAATGACGCGCTTGTCAAGTCAAAGCTCCAGAGCCTTGAACATCGTCGACGAGTAGCTAGCCTTTCGGTTTTCTATCGGTTACATTTCGGAGAGTGTGCGAGGGAATTGCACGATCTAATTCCGCCAAGCCCGTTCCATCATCGGACTACAAGACGTACGGCGATGCGCCACCGTTATATGGTGGACATCCCACCCATACGCACTAAACGGTTTGGGAATACTTTCATTGTGCGTACAGCTAAGGAGTGGAATTCCCTGCCAGAGTCTGTATTTCCGGATAGCTATAACCTAGGGGTCTTTAAGTCAAGAGTGAATAGGTTACTTCTAGGTAAGCGTGCTCCATCGTCGACCGCATCATCACTTTCCATCAGGTGAGATAGTGGTCAAACGCGAACCTATCAATAATAAAAAAAAAAAAAAAAAAAAAAAAAAAAAAAACTACCCCGTAAAAATTGTTCCATTAAAAGTCAATCCTCTATCTATACTATTCTAGAATACCTATATAATTAATTTAAGAAAATCTAACAAAACTCCACTTGAGAACAATCAACAAATTATCAATGAGCATTATTCTGGAAAATAACACTATTTGACGTTTAGTTGTTTTTGACAAGTTGAAAACGCGACATTTTTTTTTTTTAATTTTTGTGGCTATGCCACTGGCTTGGTAAAAAGTAAAACGCGACTTAATGATGCAGAGTATTGCTACAAAGAAAAATAGATTTGAGAGCATTTTATTCATTTTTATTGTGACAGAAAAGGTTTACGTGGCGCAGGTTATATAAATAAGACCACGAAACTTGTCAACATAAAATATAATTTAATAAAATAAATCACCAACTATGGGTGTGGGTAGGTTTATGGCGCACCCTATTGCGTTTCACCTGTGAGGTGCACGTTACTGCCCTGATAGCTGGCGTGGCGATGACCGCAGCGAGGTGCCACGCTGGATGCCAGGGGTGCAGGTCGATAGGTGGTCGCGTCGACCCGGTGAGATGCTCGGCGAGGCCCACGTGGCAATATGGCCAACGTGGGAAGTCCGTGCCGAACTTTATGGCGCGCACGACATAGCCAATACGGGCCCTGAGGTGTAGGCGCGCGTGAGCGGGTGGACGTCATTCCAACCCGAACTTGATGTTGAATATGTTCCTCCATCAGGAACCTGGGACCCTGGAACGTGACGTCCAGCGTGTCAAGAGGTGGACAAAAGGTCACCTCCGCTGATTGCGACACCAGGCTAAGCAAAGCGAGCAACAGTGCGATAATGAAGGTGTTGGTGGGATGTCACAATCAGACGGAGTTTACATGATGAAAATGAGTGCAGAAGGCATGACAGCACATTTTGGGTGTGAAGCACGAAGAGACCAAAATGTATTTAGCTGAAGGCAATTAGGTTAAAACAAACATAAATTAGCGTAGCAAAAAGTCGGAGAATAGAGGGAAAATAGGCTTACATGCTAAAATAACCTATAAGAAAAATACACACATGTTTATGCTGTTCAAACTTACCCAGTATGGGGTTATGTAGCCACTGAATTTAACATGACCGATGGCAGAGAAAATATCTTGAGATGGTATGTTCTAACATTACGCTCAAATGGTGGCGAGAGGTAGCCACGTGTGACGGACGCGAGCGCCCACCCGCTAGGGGCGAAGCGCCCGCGCCGAACTACGAATCACGAAAAGGAGCGTGCCAACGACGCGACGCCGTATTTAACCTCACTGTGGGGAACGAACTACTATTGGTAGTTCACTCACAAGTAGTGAGGCGCGTGATGACATATTGCGTATGAAACGGAAGATATTCTCGCACACTCGCAGATCATAGAGATGCGCGAGTGGAACATATGTAATTTAGTAACCTTACTAAACCACAGCACTACAAGATGTTATCTGTGGTATTGTGACGTCTGCGGTTCTGTCATTGACAGTTGATGTAAACAAACATTGGATCATTACTGTTTTAATTGTTGAATTTAAGTTTGTATGTTTTAATTAGTTAAAAAGGTAACGTACAACGTTACAGTACCCCGCCACTTGGTGAGGGTTTTTACCTCAGTAAAAATCCTTTACCTCTATTATACCTCTATCTGAGTTACGACCCTTTTATTCTTCATCATTCATCCATCATATCTCATATCCAAATTTCAAAACTAGCAGACCACCTTAACATGAGGTGAGTCCGCAACCTAACAAGTATGTGAGAGTTCCATGTCTGTATTCGACTTGGTACTCGCGCAAAAAGAAGGCAAAAAGAAAGTAAGAGAAGTCTACTGGGTTTATAATATTAAGTTAAAGAAAGGGAAAAAAAAAACTGGATGTAGGCTTATTTAAGGAGTATCCACCCGCTCCTGCAAAGGCTTATTTAATGAGTTGCAAACCGCTCAGATAAATTAATTCCCGGTAAAAACGTACCGAGTTATGCGACTACCAATTCAGAGGTTCCGATTAAAGGCGGAGAGACCACGGGTAAGGCACAAGATAAAATCAGGTGAGCGTGGTTCTCCATCGGGGCTGAAATAGGTGAGCCGACTACTCCCATTCAGAGGTTCCGATTAAAGGCGGAGAGACCACGGGTAAGGCACAAGATAAAATCAAGTGAGCGTGGTTCTCCATCGGGGCTGAAATAGGAGGCGATAAAGTGGCGGATAAGGACACGTGTGAAGACACCGATGAAATCATCAAGCGTGCGTGTCTCCGCGGGGGGCTAAAATTATACACTGTACTATGCAGTGACAAAATATGAAAAGAGTTTAAAATTAAACCCTATTAAAAAAAAATTGAAAGAAAAAAAAATAACCGCAAGAATACTGGTAAGTGTTGAACAGCAATAAACAAGGAGTCCCTAATACTCCGAATGTTACAAAAAATAAACTAAAATAACGTTTTGGTTGTTGTCCTAAAAGATTGGAAACAAAAAAAAATAAAAGTTAACAAACAAGTAACAACAAGTAAGGCTAGGTGCAACTATTGTGTACGCGTTAGTCATCTAAGTGAAACCAAGCGAAAAAAAAAAAAAAAAAACAAAAAAAAATTTTTCATTAACAAATTTTTGTTGTTGACTGTACTAAGTACATGTGAAAAGGAACGACAAAAGTTGTAAGAAATACCGATATAATATAAACGGCAAAACAAAAAAAACTAAATCTCAAATATGTCCAATGACTATTGTTTCTGACTGTACTCATATATGGAGACAGGACAATATAACAAAAACAATAGAAAGAAGTATTGAGTTTATATTGACAGTTTAGATTAAATGCTCAAATAATGTTCAATAACTTATGTTCCTGACTGTACTCAAACTATGTGAGACATGTCATTAAAAGAAAACAAAAGTATGAAGTATGAGATCTAAACTGCCAAAAAAAAAAAATTAAATTTATATCAACTAATTTATGTTGCTGACTGTACCTACTAAGAAGTACTAGCCATTTAAAAAAAATACAAGTTGAAAAAAAAATTAAAAATTTGTATTGAAAATGTGTAACTTATTTTGTTGCCGAGTGTACTAAGTCAAATATGTAAGAAGTACATGATCTACAAAAAAACAAAAGTACCTACTAAGTTACTTTAGTTAAAATTAAACAATTACAATGGTTGGTAAGAGGATTGTCCGTTGCACAACATTAGTTACCCCGATGAAATGTTTAAAACTAAAAGTTTTACATCCAAGTTTTAATACTTGTGTTATGAAAAATGTTATTGAAATACAATTATTCACATTGTTAAGTTATAACAAGTTATGTACTTGCTAATAAAATAGAATATAAGTTTTTTAAATTGGTAAAATTTACAGATAATTGATTCTAAGTTATAAAAAAAAATTGGACACAAGAGCAATATTATTATACACTGTGTCACAAGTAGACAAGGGTGTTATGTCTATAAATTAGCCAGTAATAGAAAACCCGGCAACCCAATCCCTTCAACCAGCTCACAGCAGAGCTGCTTACTGGAAGAAATAGGAATGAGCGTGGTACCTCCCCGGGGCGAGCCGTTACTATTAGCCCTACCACTATAAAAGAACAATGAAGTTGTTCTAAACAATAAAATTAACAACTTTATAATAACGGGACAATCCGATCCAACCAATAAAAAAAAATAAGTTACCGCTATGTACACCTTAGTTGCTGCCAACCAAAACGTTTTACAAAAACAAGACAACCACCAAAAACACACCAACATAAAAAAAAAATATACCCACAAGTGAAACTCAATGAGTACGACCATAAAACCACGTTTTGGGCACCAATGTGACAGAAAAGGTTTACGTGGCGCAGGTTATATAAATAAGACCACGAAACTTGTCAACATAAAATATAATTTAATAAAATAAATCACCAACTATGGGTGTGGGTAGGTTTATGGCGCACCCTATTGCGTTTCACCTGTGAGGTGCACGTTACTGCCCTGATAGCTGGCGTGGCGATGACCGCAGCGAGGTGCCACGCTGGATGCCAGGGGTGCAGGTCGATAGGTGGTCGCGTCGACCCGGTGAGATGCTCGGCGAGGCCCACGTGGCAATATGGCCAACGTGGGAAGTCCGTGCCGAACTTTATGGCGCGCACGACATAGCCAATACGGGCCCTGAGGTGTAGGCGCGCGTGAGCGGGTGGACGTCATTCCAACCCGAACTTGATGTTGAATATGTTCCTCCATCAGGAACCTGGGACCCTGGAACGTGACGTCCAGCGTGTCAAGAGGTGGACAAAAGGTCACCTCCGCTGATTGCGACACCAGGCTAAGCAAAGCGAGCAACAGTGCGATAATGAAGGTGTTGGTGGGATGTCACAATCAGACGGAGTTTACATGATGAAAATGAGTGCAGAAGGCATGACAGCACATTTTGGGTGTGAAGCACGAAGAGACCAAAATGTATTTAGCTGAAGGCAATTAGGTTAAAACAAACATAAATTAGCGTAGCAAAAAGTCGGAGAATAGAGGGAAAATAGGCTTACATGCTAAAATAACCTATAAGAAAAATACACACATGTTTATGCTGTTCAAACTTACCCAGTATGGGGTTATGTAGCCACTGAATTTAACATGACCGATGGCAGAGAAAATATCTTGAGATGGTATGTTCTAACATTACGCTCAAATGGTGGCGAGAGGTAGCCACGTGTGACGGACGCGAGCGCCCACCCGCTAGGGGCGAAGCGCCCGCGCCGAACTACGAATCACGAAAAGGAGCGTGCCAACGACGCGACGCCGTATTTAACCTCACTGTGGGGAACGAACTACTATTGGTAGTTCACTCACAAGTAGTGAGGCGCGTGATGACATATTGCGTATGAAACGGAAGATATTCTCGCACACTCGCAGATCATAGAGATGCGCGAGTGGAACATATGTAATTTAGTAACCTTACTAAACCACAGCACTACAAGATGTTATCTGTGGTATTGTGACGTCTGCGGTTCTGTCATTGACAGTTGATGTAAACAAACATTGGATCATTACTGTTTTAATTGTTGAATTTAAGTTTGTATGTTTTAATTAGTTAAAAAGGTAACGTACAACGTTACATTATTTTTTATCGCAACTTGCTTTTCCGATTAGTACAATTTACATATTTATACAGTACAATCCAAGCCTTTACTAAAGATGAATAGAAATATTCGTTAAAATATGACAACGGAATGCTCAGCCTAGTCTGCTGACCGATTCAGACCGTCCTCACTTGCAGCTAACTTCCGCACAGAACAAAAAGCCTTTTTACCCGACTACGGCAAAGTCAAAGGAGGGTTATGATTTTGTTCATCAAATAGTCACTCAAGGAAGTAATATGAACTGAGAGGGTTGTATTATTGATTATAATAATTATAATCAACCTTTTTGAGAGAGTCCCATGTAATTATAGGTAGGGGGCGAGCCTATATTGCCATCTGTCGGGTACCAACCTGTCAATCAAACCCAGGGCCTCATGCTCAGCAGCACAGAGCATGTAAGACACTCAGCAGTAACGCTTACGATCACTATACCAACGCTTCGGAGGTCGCCGGCTCGCTTCGCTCGCCACCTCCCCTCTTCGCTCCACTCAAGACCTGCCTTCCACCGAGGAAAAGCTATCGTGACCTTATCCCTTTTACTTCCCCGAGCCTCCTCTATACGAATCCGTATTTATAAACAAAACAAAAAAAAAGGGGTGCGTCATTACGGTGGTGTTCAAAATGAGGCCTTATGTGTGATAGATTCGTATTTACAAAATAGATTCCAATGTGTAGACGTAAATGGCGCGAAATCTTCCGGGCTACGGTTCGGCTAGGTGTACTTCAAGGTTCAATACTGGGTCCCTTTTTATTCTTGGTTTATATTAATGATCTGCCATATTATTTAAAGGGTTTTTGTGACGTTGTACTATTTGCAGATGATACCTCTCTTATCTTTACAGTAGATAGGAATAGACATGATTTTGACGACGTAAACAGCGCGCTATCAATGGTCACGGATTGGTTCACAACAAACAACCTTGTTCTTATTGCCAAGAAAACTAAAATAATTAAGTTCGCTTTACCCAATGTTAGAAATCTAGGTCCCAATATTATCCTCGCCAATCAGGAGCTGGAAACTGCCAACTCTGCTGTATTTCTGGGCATAACAGTAGATTCAAAATTACAATGGGGTTTACATTACACATATCAAGCCTAGCTGGAAGGCTAAGTTCGGCCGCATACGCCGTCATAAAAGTAAGACAATACACTGACGTTGAAACAGCACGGTTAGTCTACTTTAGTTATTTTCACAGCGTTATGTCCTACGGTATTCTGCTGTGGAGCAAAGCTGCTGATATTCAAAATATATTTGTTCTGCAGAAACGAGCGGTTCGGGCAATTTATCAGCTGGGCGCCCGAGTTTCCCTTAAAATTTTTCCAAGTCTCTTTGCTTCCGAGATCGACCTAAAGGGGGGGGTGAAGGGGGGCAAGGGGGTCAAATTTGAAAAATGGATTTTACTTCCCCGAGCCTCCTCTATACGAATCCCTAAAAAAAACACGTAAAGTCTCTTTGTTTCCGAGATACGATAGGGAGGGGGGAAAGGGGGGTTTGGCACTTTTCCCATACTCACGAGAGTTACTTGTTTACGAATCTGTCAAAATTTACCCACCTCCCCATCCACCATTTGGGAGAACAATTTTGTCAGTGAGTCAGTCAGTCAGTGGTAATCGAGCTTTATATCACTACTAGTATTTGCGTGGCTGCGCGAGCTGCGCTCAGCTCGCGGGGCGTGAAGAGGGGGAGACAAGAAGCTTTGAAAAATGATTTCGACTAACGCATTGCCCCTTTCAATGAATCTGAAAAAAAAAAAATGTTCCAAGTCTCATAACTTCTGATATCCGCCTAAAGGGGGGGTGAAGGGGGGCAAGGGGGTCAAATTTGAAAAATGGATTTTACTTCCCCGAGCCTCCTCTATACGAATCCGTAAACAAAACAGAACACGAGTTTTAAAAAAGGGGTGAAGAGGGGGGGTGAACTGGTGAAGGGGGGCAAGGAGGTCAAATTTGGAAAATGGATTCGGTACCACCACAGGACAGGTTTCGACGCCTACTATAATACGCTACGGAGGTCGCCGGCTCGCTTCGGTCGCCACCTACCCTCTTCGCTTCACTCAAGACCTGCCTACCACCGAGGAAAACCTATCGTGACCTTATCCCTTCGCTTTACCGGTACCACCACAGGATAGGTTTCGACGCCTACTATAATACGCTACGGAGGTCCCCATCCCTCCCCATAATAATGAAATAAAAACAAAAAAGCTTGAAAATTGTTTTTGACTTTTACTCGTTTTAAATCAAACTTTGATTGAAAGGAAGTAAAAGTGGAGAACCTTTATTTATACCCTATATTTATCTATAGTGAGTCGGGGGTTTTTTAAATTATTAATTTAATTACTTAATAGAATTAGAATTAATGTCTTTTAAACTATAAATAAACTGGCAACATTGCTCTGATCCTGATCCATTATGTTGGCATTACGAAAATATGAACTGATTTCGACTTGTGCGTCGCGGCGATCGCGTGCGGGCATGGAGCGAGTGAGCGAATGCCTTCGTCATCGTTTGCTGATTTTCCAAGTTAAAAATTGCAGTTTGTGCCTGTAGAGTGCTAAAATTATGTTATCGAAGTGAACAATAGAATTGGTGATGTTGGCCTTAGGCTTATTGTTAGTTCGCAGAAAAACTGTTAAAGAACACAAGTTTACCGTAGTAATCCGACGGAAATCGAGAAAGCTTCAAACGTGTTTGAAGCTTTCGTTTTTGCACTAATGGAACTATGAACCTGGACCCTTTAACGTTTAGCTTATCGCAAATTAATTATCTTGTTGTAAATTTAAGTAAGAAGAACTTCAAGCAGACGAATCAAGAGTTGTCTCAGGTGAGATATTGCCACTTTACGGAATTCTTTGTTTTCTGTTGTCGCCATATTGTGCTGGAAAGTCATGATCGTTCGGTATCGGCATTGACTCGTTTTGACTGATAAGTAGTTTTATTCGTGTATTGTTTTGCGTTGCACGATATTAGTTGCCAAAATCATCTATTACGTGATCGTTGACTTCGCCATACGATGTTACGGTTTACGGATGTGGTTGGCTGCGTGCTTCAACCCGCCACCGTTACTTGCCCAATTTGTCTACTTTTAGGTATAATTCTACATTTATCATTTATATCTCGACGTATTCAAACTGTATTAGAAATTTTTGAAATGTAATGGAAGAAATAGATAGAGACAGCTCGTCAAGATAATTTACGAGAAAATCATCTTTGCAATTTGGTAAATAGCACAATGCCAACTGGTCGGACATAAGGTGGAACCTCCAAGGTAACCCGCGAAATTCAATTTTTCCCACGTTTTATGTTGCATAAAATATGATTCACGCACTTAATGCGTATGTATTTATTTAGACAGATACTTAAAATCATTATAATTATGAATACAATCCTCTTGAGTTGATTGAATTCCATTATTGTGACTATTTGATGAAAAAGGCATTCAAGGAAGTTATAATGAATAATAATTGAGAGGGTTGTATTGGTGATTTGAATCATTATTACTTAGTAAAGCCACATTTTTAACGTTCCCAAATTCTATTTTATTTAACATACAACCAACCAACATTGACTGGCAAATTGCAAAAAAAAAACGTAAAAAAACTCGAATTTCGCGGGCTACCTTGTCGCATTCACCAACAAACAAAATCAATCCATTTATTCAAGTAGGCCAGCTATGGGCACTTTTGAATGGTTAAAACAAAGACAACAATGAAATCAAGCTAGTCCTAGTTACAAGGCATAGGCATCATACCAACTTGGAAAGTACTGTACTTGCCCATTCCAATGCGTAGATCTGAATGGAGGAAAGTAGGAAAGAAACTCCATGGAAACACTCTTTTAAATCTGAATATTATATTTATTTATAAAACCTTGGATATAATTATGTTGAAAATGTGAGAACGAAGTAGCAAGATGTGCAAAAGTCTCTGTAGTAAACATCATCAGCCTATAATGTTCCCACTGCAGGGACTCAGGCCTCCTCTCTAGGAGAGGGATGGGCTATAATCTACCACGCGGTCCCAGTGCGGATTGGTAGATGTCACATGTCTTCGAATTTTTTGATTCTAAGACATGCCGGTTTCCTCACGATATTTTCCTTCACCGTTTTGAGAGCAGTGGTGATGAAATAAATTACACAAAGTAATGCGCCTGACGGGGTTCGAACCCACGACTCACTGTTCGTAAGTCGGGGCCGCCACCACTGGACCACCACTGCTCTTAAGTAAACACAAGAATATAATAATTAAAACAAATAAACAGTGGCAACTGAGACATATTCAGACCACTCACATACACTTTGAATGGTGACCCATTCACAGACTGACCCTGGCAAGCATTGCTTATCCTTAAAGATCTCTCAGTGCAGCTGTTAGGGGTTGCATTAGAATTACGCATCCAGATATAACAGCTGGGGTTGAAGGGGGAGGGCCCCCCACCCCCTCATTCAAACCCCCAAGTGAGGAAATGCATAGTTTTTTTTATTTAACTTTTTATATTTTGAGGTAATAATAGCGCTAAAACGCTAAATGGGTAAAATTTTTGTGTCATTTGACAGGGGAAGGGTGAGGGGTGGTGCCCACCGTGCCCTGGCACCACTCCCTCTCTTGAGAAAAACAATTTTTTGGAGCCGAACCCATTGTTGGCCCATTTCCTGGGAAATGTATGTATTTCCTAGGAATTGTATACAATTCCGAGATGATACTAGGAAGTATATAAAAAGTCTCTTCCAGGCCCTGTCGACGGAGCCCCGCTTCGCGAGGCTCCTACGCGGCTTCGGCTTTTTGGAAGACGAGGCCTTAGGCCTCGGCGTCGACTGTCACCATTGGGAACAAAATGGCGGAAAACGTTCCGTTTCACGTTCACAGAATATTTATTTTTCCTATAATGATGAAAAAATATGTTCCGTTGCACGTAACTTCAAACGCTAATTTAAAGAAAACCACGAGTCTCCTCAGGGTGAAAGGGGTGTCAATTGAAAGGGGCAAACAACCCCCATAAAATACAACCCTTACCAACTCCAAATTCGGGATGCGTAATTCTAATGCCAACCCCTAATTACTTCATGAGAACAAGAATTATACAGTTTATTAATCTTTAGAAGTCATTCATTATGTTATGAGTGAGTTGACTGAGGTCCAGAATATTAAGGTTAATGTACTTGTAGATGCCTCTTTAAATTAGATCTTACTAGCGTATGTTTCACGAGATCATACTATACTACATTGGCAAAAATTATCCTTTGTGTTAATCCGGGTTATAAACTATTGGTCCGCTAATTTCATTCAAATCCAAATTTCATTCAAGTGCAAGTTGGACTTGCTCATGAAGGGGTCTGTACCATCGTAGTGGCAAAGCCTTTATACTTTATTTTTGAGTTTGTATAAGAGCTCATACGCCTTATTATAGACACAATTAAAAAGCCATTATATGTTATGTTATGTATGTTCATATTTATATTAACAATCTCAATCTATATACAATCTTACATAAACGAAATTTTTCACTATATTTATCTCCCCCTCACACATACACACACACACACATAGACACACACACACACACACAAAGACAAACACATTCATAGGTACCTACATAAATAGAATACATCATAGTTGCATTAGCTAGTAAACATAATTATTGTAATTTAAAGATTATGTACTGTGCTCACCCTACAACTACTGTCGCAGGTTCAAATCATAGGCGAGGACGCTGGCACCCTAAACACAAGTTAAATCTTACATTGGGTGCCAGAGTTCATCGAAAACACCCGTTTCCTAGTTGTAAAACTCCATATTATTGTTAAATAAGTGTTTTTTGTACAATTGATGATAATAAATATACTTATTATAATAATAATAAATAAAATAAATAAAAATGTTTATTTCAACTACAATTGGTTACAGCAAACACGATTTGGAGGTCACCTTTTAAGCAATGAGATACTTGTGTTAGGTGACTCCGCACTTCCTCTTAACATTAAACAGTGTATGCAATTGAAAATAAAAGAGAATACAAAAATACAAAAATTAAAATGAAAGAAATATAACAATACAAAAAGTAGCGCACTTGAGTGATGTATGCGAGTGAGTTTTTGATTGTGGGTGTGTGTAGGTATGGGTGTGCGTGATTGTGTGTGTTTGTGTGGGTGTGCCTTGTGTATATGAGTTAATTTAGTTTAGGTTTACTTTTAGATTATAAATCTCCTGGAGATTTATTAGCGGACGGGAGGATAAATGACAAAATTAAGTTTGTGAGTTTTGAAAATGTGCTACATGTATTTCTCAAACTGCTGACTATCTCGTTCAAACCAATTTTCATTGAAACTGTTCATTGAGATATATATTTTACTTTAAAAGTTAGAAGGAGGGGCGGGCCATATTTTATCACTTTTAATGGTTTTATGAACCATAACTCATTCAACTTCTGGGTGAAGACCCCAATTTCTTTCATGTCACTCGAATTTCTGCTTCTTCTCGCCAATAGGGATGTTTACTGAATAAAAAAATATGATTCTAATTAGTCCGTCTGTTAGATTATCGAAAAATATTGGATACGTATTTTTTGTTTTATCAAATCAATAAAAAAATACGAAGAGAAAACGCATCATAGATTTGAGTGGGTGGTTGTGACGTCACTGCTCGCTAAGAAATGTCATAGGTACTAATGTCTTAGATTATGACGTCACACGATTTTTCAAAGCACTGTATTGTAAGTGTTTGTTTACGTGAAAAAAGAAAAAAATACAGATAGCGCGCGAGTTAAATGCAGAGCTTAGGAATGCGGTAGTGCTGTGACAGCACTACCGCATTACACTAGTGTGAATAGCACAGCACTACACTGCTCCCGCTCTTTACCTCAGACCCCGACTGCATTCAACTCGCGCGCTATCTGTATGTGTCCAATATTTTTTGGAAATCTATCTGACGGACTAATTAGATTTTTTTTTTTAACATCCCTATTCATGAGGTGTCAATTTAAGACGTTCTGTCATCATCTCCTTGATCCGTCTCGATCCCGCCCGACTTCGGGCTCCATCCAGTGTCTTGCGGCAAAGAAAGTGCCTAAGCGAATCGTTTATCTTTGTTATGCAACTGCTGTCTTTAATCAAAATAAAAAAACTTTTTGCAAAAAAAAAAACGACTTAATTATTACGTTTTGAGTGTTTTCTTGAAAGTCGGCCCTTTTTTTTGGAAAAAGTTTTTATTTGTAGACCAAACAAAGTCTTCATTCTGAATCAATTTTACATTGTAACTTGAAGTTTATTTATTGATCACAAATTCCACAGCCCTTGAAGTTTTATGGACATCATGTCAACAAGGGCTGGGAGGAAAAAACATAGGAAAGCATACATGTACCTTTACATATAATACCTAGTACATTATGGTACAAGTGTGTAACGTTGGTGACTACCGCTGAGGCGCCATTGAGACCCGAGCCGTCAGGTGAGGGTCTTAAGAAAGCCGAGGACGGTAATCATCAATACACACGTGTATCATACGACGTTTTTCAACACACTTGTGAAGAAAATAATACTAAAAAGTCATCTTCAACAGTTAAAATGAGTTCTGATTTTTTTTCACAATAGCGGGAAAAATTAATCGGTTTTCTTAGGCACGCGCATCTACAGTTCGACCAACTTATCTGTGCATGCGGGGAAACACGGAACTATAATAAAAATGTACTAAGTTTGACGTAGCGATGCATTTTTTCTTGACCAGTGGCGCCACCATGAAATTCACACTTAAAATGGTCATACTGTAACAATGGCAATCGGCCATAGACTAAATGAATGAGCGCGATAGAGTTTTAGCCACGTATGAGTCATGAGTGGCTTGTGACGACACTTTCTGGGTAAAGAAGTACTAACTTTATGAGGTCACACGACTTGACACGACTTTTCGTCTGCACTGTATTGTATCGTCTTCACCTTTTGTTAAAAAGAAAAAATATGAGTCCATTAATTTTTGGAAATCTACTTTATTTATGCACACACAAAATACAAAAAAAGGATAAAAACATAACAAATAGAAGAGCACAAAGGTACACACGGCTACACATCAAGCTATACAAAACCAGTTAATCTTGGCCTCACTTTACTAGACCTTTTCGCACAATGAACGATCAGATTATACTGGTTTTGTATAGCTTGATGTGTAGCCGTGTGTACTGCTTTGCTTTTTTTTCTGCTTTTGCTGTTGTTGTATCTGACAGACTAAATAGATTTTTTGGTGAAATACCCTATTATTGCTTTTATCATTCTATGCTGTGCTCATCATTTTCAATTATTTGATGATGTATTTGATATTGTCGACGTAATGATTTCTATTATTGGTACCTATCTAGTGGTGACCACCCATTACATAATTATTATTGTTGTTTCTGTGCCTCAGAAAGCATGTCAAGCCATTGGTCTTGACGGTCATTTGTAAATCTTTATCTTGGTCTGACAACCAGTAATACTAAATGGGTTATGGAGGTCAGATAGGCAATTTCTCCACGTAAAATAATGGTATTGGCCTTTATATTCGGTTAGCTTCCCCGACTGCCTCGTTGATCTAGTGGTTGCAATGCAACTGCTGAGCATTAGGTTCTGGGTTAGATTCCTGGGCCGTGTAAAGTGTTATTGAGAATCTGTCAGTAGCAGCCGTTATGTTTATTTGGTTAGACTGGAAGCTGACCCTAACCTAGTTGACAAAAGCAAGACTTGTGACTATGTTATGCTAAAACTATGCACTTGCCATGCGTTGCAAAGCACTTTTTCCTACCTAGTACTACATACTTTTCATTTTCCACCTACCTACCATATTGTTGTTCGTATAAAAATATGAAAATCACAATGAAAATATGGGGTTGGGGGATCTCATCATCATCATCAATATCCTGCCTTTATACCAATTTATTTTTTATTGGTTTGGTGCAGCAAGTCTAATTATTATTATGGACTGTAATATGCTAGTTTAGAATATTGTCCAATTAGAATATCAAAACAAACTTAGGGTCCTGCTCGGATGCAGTCCTAGGAGGAGAAACAAACCATTCCAAGGCAGAATGCAATTTTTTTTAGGTTGCTTTGCTCGCTACTGCATTTTACCATTTTAAAGTTCTTTATAAGTTGACAGAGTTACTTTTGTTGTCTTCTTTGTATCGTCAACAGCATAATAGGCCTGCATCCCAGCAGTGGGAACATTATATATAATGTTCCCACTGCTGGGATGCAGGCCTCCTCTGAGAGAGAATGGGCTCCATGTCACCACACGGGCCCGGTGCGGGTTAGTAGATGTCTTTGATATTTTGGTTCTGGGACATCCCAGTTTCCTCACAATGTTTTCCTTCACCGTTTTTGAGAGCAGTGGTGATGAAATAAATTAAACAAAGTAATGCGCTAGCCTAAGTTCAAATTCGAACCCACCGACTTCAATGGGGAATGCAAAATTTTCTCAATTCTTAATCCTTTCTATCTCAATTCTGCAAAAAGTGACAGAGTGTCTACTGTTTGAATAATTAATTTTTAGGAGGATGTGAGAAAAATTTTCGAGCTTGCTTCGCTTGCTTTTGCAATTTCTTGTGAAAAGGTTGAAAGAAAATGTAACCTACTACCCGATGTGCCAAAATTTTCGAGAAAGGTCTGTTTTGACAGGACTTTTATTGTCATATTTTTTGTTTTTTAAGGAGTAACTTATACCTATTTTATTTTAAAAGAAAAAAGAGGGTTCTATGCAAAAAAAAATAATGAAAACCCTTGATATCCTCAACAAAATTGCATTCATATTGCAAAGCCATATTTTTATAATAATCATTACACGCCGACGAAGGTCGCGGGGCACAGCTAGTCAATAATAAAACTGAAGTAGGTGTAATTTAGTCCCCTAAGTACGTCGAGCCATTATAAAACGTCTGGAAACAAACACAGCTGACAAATAGTATTTGCTGGGTTTTCCCGCATGGAAAGGAAATTGCTTTTACCCTGTCGGTTACATTTTATTTTCTATCTTCAGCGAATGACTCATTTTAACATTGTTACTTGTGATTAAATTGATCAAAGACAGACAATCAATGCTTATCATCAAGACAATCATGATGTCCATGGTACATATTTGCATTGCTTGATGAGAGTCTTGAGTTAATTGCTTTATTGATCAATAATTTTGTCTTGTTATCTGTGTTTATTTCGTATATGACCATGGTTGTGTGTGGGGACCCGCTGGATGCGTGACTCATGGGACCGGTCAATGTGTTGAGGCCTATGTCCAGCAGTGGTCGTCTTTGACCGAGTTTGGCCTGAAATGATAATAATGATTTCGTATATATTCTTTTATTTTATCACTATTTTGTGTGTTGGTATCGGTATATCCGAATTAATCCTGTTGCTGCTAGTTCTTGCCGTCACATAATTTGTTGCTCAGTTCATTGTAGATTCTTCCACCTTTTTCTAGGTTGTCCCGATCATTTCATTTTAAAAGTTTTAGGCTACATACAAAAAAAGTAAAATTAATGATTTTATGATCTTGTAGGCAGCCTCACGTCTACAAGTTTCACTAACTAATTTAATTAGACGCGTGGTTGTAATTGTTACAAAAAAACAAAGTTAGTCAGACTATTGTTACGTTTTTTTTTTTAATATTTCAAGTTGATTGGAACTTTTAGTTATGTTAAAAGGTCAGCGTATAAAATCAACCTTTTAACACTTCCACTTGATTAGCTAATCACGTGTGGAACCTAGATAGGTTGCGACTGTTGTTACTAGCTCAGATAAATGTTACTTGGTTCGCGACAGCTTAGGTTTAAAATGATAACCCACATTGTGACTGACTTTTATCTTGACCTAGACAAGCATGAACAATACTGTACGTACAAAATAATATTGGCATCATTCTATGTATTTATTAAAGAAAACGCTTCGGAGGATCGAAAGTAGTCAATAATTCATGGAAATACACGAAGCAACGGTGGTTCTATTTGTGACGAATACTTAATCGAAACGATATATTTAAGTACCTACCTATAATTTATACTTAACACAACACTTTAAGCCATTTTAAAGTCTAATGCAACCGTATACGGTGTAAATCAGCTTGCAATCTTAACTGATTATTAACTAATTTATTACTGTGATTTGAATGATTAGAGTAGACTCATACTGGAACGTAATCATACAATAAGTCATACCTAATTGTTTGTTTACAATGGATCTTTAAACTTTCACGACAGTACATAGAGCTCAAATTCGCCAAATCATGGCAGCGGTACCATGGCTACGTGGACGCAAAACAAAGAATAGCTATTAGATAATTGAATGTAGGTAGTCAATTTCGATCATTTCTTCAGTCGTTGCAAACAATGGCGAAATGTCGGAGCGGATTTATGAAAGTAGATTGGAATATTAATGGTTTTACGAAGAACTTTATGCAGCGTTTATCAATAAAAATCCTAAACACAAGGAAAATGTGCCATATTTTTGATGTCAACCTACTAATAAGCAATATACGAAGCCGCAAACGAAAAGGTAGTTCTAAAATAAAACAATAGGCCTAGTAGTTTCGTGCGCGAGTGTACTGTGGCGACTAGCGACATCTATCGCAACACCTGCGTACTAACAAACGATATCGACAGAAGTTCCTACATCGCGCTATCAACATTATCCGCGACATAAGCCTTTATAGGAGTTCCCGACTTACAACTGTCGGGCAGTTAGCCCGCCGGACACAACACCCGTCCGGTCGGAGGAAACTTTACACCCTGTTCCTCTACCCCCCAAATACCCATGTGCGAACCCCCCCCGATTTCCCCTCAGCGCTCTTTTCGTCAGCGTCATTATAATAAATGATTTAATATATTGCGAGTATTCTTTTCGCGCTTACTTTATAGTAGCAGTAGTAGTATGTATAGTAGTAGCATGCAATTTTTAATTATCACGAAACGTCTCAAAAACAGTTACGTTCTCAGTCTTTTTATTTTTAAATACTAGTGTTGTAACCAATTTAATTACTGAATTGGCAACAACAACAAAGGAGATATTTCAAATCAGGCCAGGTTTATGTGCAATATCTCCAAAAATCGAGAAAAAATCGCGAAATTCGGGAAAAAATCCAGATAAATTGCATAAATGCATATTTTCTATGTAATAATTTGATTAAAACCCGAAAAATAGTGAAGGAAGATTTTGAGAGAGACGTATTGATAATACAAGGTGGGCCAAAAATTTTTGCAAATAGAAACACTAGATTTTTTTGGGAAACGTTTGAGGGAGGCGCAGGTGGCGGGAAACTGTGCGCCACTTCATGCAATTTTAGTTACGATAAAGCGCTTCACGGGACAACCGCGTGCTTTTTGTGTAAAACAAATTTACAAAAACAATGATTCCTAATACGTTACTGTATAATTATAAACTGTATATGAGCAATTCCGAGAAAAATTGTACGTAAGAAAAAAGTACTGTCACAACATTTTACAAACAGTTTACTAGATCATCTTAAACTCTAACGAATGCAGTTTTTTTTTATGTACAGTATAGCTCATTATCTTTAAAACGAAATCATTATGGAGTCAATTGTTGTTAATTCCACTGATATAAAAATAAAAATAAGAAGCATAAAAGGGATTTTTTGCGTGTCACACCGCATATCGTTAACTTTAACCAACCGAAGTTCATGGTTTTTTTAGACATCCTTCAGCATTGCTTGGAATTTATTATAGAATATTGTTTTGTTTTTAATTATACCGTTAATATTATTACACTAAAATTTATGAAATTTAAATTAATCAAATTTGACCATGGTGGACATTCCACTTTAGTCTCGGTACGGAAATACTGTTTTATTTGCTGTATTAACTACCAAAACAAGTTATTTTATTAACATGGTAACATTATTGTAGTAGTCAGCCATTTCTTTTTACCCGTGGCGTATTTGTGACGCAGTAATCCGTGACGAAAGCCCTACTAACTAAAAATACTCGATTAAGAAGTCCACTATAGTCACAGCAATAACGTGATTCCGATATGTTCTTAATACATTATTTTATTTACGAATGATACTTCATGTATCTGGGTAAGTCGTGAAGTAATTATTTCCTCTAAAAGAACAAAGAATATTGAGTGTTGTCGTCATTATTATTAGTAAGCGGAGTTCGTCACGTCCGTTTAGTGACGAGACATGTATGGGAAATTTTAAAATTGTCCGATTTATCCCTTAAGTAACGGAACAATTTTTCGCGGAATGGCTCATATACGACCCCTGTTTAAAATTGAATACGGATTATGCCGTGTAAGTGAGTGTCAAAGTGTTAATTAGATCCAAGCTTGAGTCAAGAAGTTCGAGAAAAATTAGATCAGGACCCTGTCGGGCACAGCAAAAGGCAAAGATATAGTAGGAGAGACACAGGAGAGAGGAAGCTTTAAAAACACAAAAAAAAAACCTAGTGCCGAGGCCGTGGTATATATCACAAACTATTGTTACAGGCTGGGTATTATAGGATAAATAAAAACACTACCAATTAAACACACGAAATAACTTTATTGATCACAAAACACTTCATTATTACACAATCGCAATAACACTACTATCACACTAGATGTAATTTATCTATAATATGTATGTATTTAGAAATATATAAGTATGTTTATCAGTTGTCTAGTACCCATAACACAAGCTCTGCTTAGCTTGGGACTAGATGGCATTGTGTGATAGTTGTGGAATATTATTATTATTATAGATATCACTTCGAACTTCTTGTTGTCTTAAAAGTAGACCGACCCGTTCCGACCTCTGCCAGTCCTTTTATACCCAAAACACACAAAATAATTATATTCGAGAAAATATATTTTGGCTACAAAATCATTGTTTCTATAGCATTAAGGAATTTATGGAATTTAAAAAATAATGTTATTGATGAATTAAGAATGAATAATTGATTTTATAATAATTAAATAATGATATTAATTGCATGTTAATTTGATAATGACATAAAAGTAAATAATTTGCACGCTTGCTTGCAGGCAGAATACAGTGACTTCTTAGGATATAAGATCTTTCCTTGTAACTTTTATGTATTTTTCTGCAAATAAACATTTTTAATACAGTTGCTCAAAAAGTGGCGTATTGCAGGGACGTTTAGCGTTCGGGATGTGGGCTATTACGTACTCGTGCTTTTTCTTTGCCATTTCCGAACTCGTGCGTTCTCTTTCCCAACTGTCAAAATAATGTCCATTAAAAAAAAAAACCACGAAGTTTTTACTAAAAAAAAACATAGAAGTTTTTATGATTCATGCAAATATTTCTAAAGAAGCTACTAATTTGTTTCAATATCAGATTTAATTATTTGATTCAATGAGTTAAAGGTTTCATTCCATTTCATCTCATTAAATTTCATTTTCATTTCATATCAATAAAAAAAAACTACTGAAGACTTGGCTGTATGTGCATAGTTACCTTTGCCTACCCAGAATGGGTGAAGAAAACAAAAAAAATCTCTGCAATTCTTTTACGGTTGGCGCCATTTTCCAAAAATGTTCTTTGCGAGTTTAATTATTTTATTAAATTGCTTCATTTTTTCGCAACTGTATTAAAAATAGTTGTTCAGTACACGTGCGGAACCGTCATTGCAACTTGTTCCGACTGTCAACCCTCGCCGTCGGCTGTGCCTCGGCTCGGCTAGACATTTGTCGGAACTCGTTGCAATGACAGGCTTTCCGCACTTATAATGAAATATACTATTTTGATTTGATTTGATTTGAATATTTCATATTGTTCTCTAACAGTGGATAAACCATTCACAAAAAACATCAATCTATATGTGTGTCTATAGCTGTACATTGAATATATTTTAAAAAAATAATTTAGGAGGATTACTGTTTCTAAACAGAATCAGTAATAAAGCACGAATCCAAAAAAAAAATCTGTCTGTTTGTACACGCTAACTAATCTTCGGAACTACTCGACGGATTTGATTCTTTTTTTGTTGTTGTATAGTTATTAAGTCTGGGCAACATATAGGGTATAATTTATCTTGGAAACTTGAACACCTGATGCAGAACTGCAACAGACCAGCTTAACTATAAGAGATACAAAAATGGTACCATAGCAAAAATTGCTCCACGTGATGAGCATTTTTTGCTCAGAGAATAAATTTGAAGATCTGGAACACCTGATGTGGAACTCCAAGAGCCCAGCTACACTATCCTACTTTCACGCCAGAACGGCGCAACGGATCTGAATGAAATTTGGCACAGAGATAGATTATAGTCTGGAATTACACATGGGCTATAAAATATCGCTATAATTACTTAGGGGGGTGAGCAATATTGCATTATGTCTATATGCCCCAACGGTTTGACAGCTGATATCTGTCATACTATTTATATCAATAGAACGGCTATTTCGAACTATTTATCACCGATGTCAGTAGCGTAACGGTTTGGCGACCTCCCCGTAAACAAATGTACGTAAGTTGAAATCTCAACCAGTGTCTCCTTTTTGTATTTTTTTATAATGTTGTGAGATTTCCAAAAATGTTCAACATGTTCGCGAGTTCGATCCCCACTCGGTTTTCACTTTTTGTGAACCTACTATTTATTTTTATTTTGATGCGTTATGATTTTCAAATCATTATATTTTTTTTTGGAATCAGCGTTGCATAGTGGACGCCCTAGAAATACATACACTGAATTTATTGGTGTCACCAATCTTATAGATGTTTTTAACTATTCAAAATAAAGTTTGGTGATTATACCCTTTCATTTGATATATCAATGGTTTTATCAATGGTTGGAACCATTGCGTAACTTATTGTGTCATTTATTTAACTTTCGATATGTGACAAAACCACCAGACATGACCAGACTACGTGCATTGTAACAAAACTTATTTTCCCTAAAAAAAATTCCTACACAACATTTTGGGATAAATAGTGGTACCGAAGTCTATACTAAAACTGCAAATTTTCTGGTAAGTCGAATACTGCACTTGAAAACGCGGTATTAGTCTATTATGGTATACACACAAAATCGATCGAAACACCCCCCCTATGGTGACCGGCGGCGCGTCGGTACGGCTGCCCTACGCCCCAACCCTTTCAGGAGACACCTAACGCAATTTTTGGGTAGTTTTGTTAAATCAGTCATGTTTGTAGGCTTGGCTATGTGAGATTCGTTATTCCACGATACCTTGTACACTCCTTATAACTGATATTATTTGTAGTTTGAACTGGGCCCGTTATCGGCAGTGAGAGACAGGGAGACGTCATATCTCCAAAACTGATTACCGCTGCATTGGAGGATATCTTCAAGGTTCTGGGTTGGAGAGGACTTGGCATCAACGTCAACGGCGAGTACATCACTCACCTTCGGTTTGCCGACGATATAGTGGTCATGGCTGAGACCATGGAAGACCTCCAAGCAGCAAGCAGCAGAAGACCTGACAATGCTCGATGACCTCAGTAGAGCTTCCGAAAGAGTGGGTCTTAAAATGAACATGGACAAAACCAAGGTTATGTTGAATGTTCATGTAACACCCACTCCTATCAAGATCGGAGACTCTATAGTCCAAGATCCAAGAGCAATCAGACATAACTTATTTTCACACGGATGAAACCTGAAGTTTTCAGTAGCGTCTCGTGTGCCTTGAATACCTACGCGCTTTGTGGAACTTGCCGAGTGACACCTGGGCAGGTACCAGGTGAGAAAGGTGACTAAAAATAAGAACTATTTAACTTAAATTCACATGGCTGATTTTTATATATGTCATGTAGAATATTATTTTAAAGTAATATCATATACTGTCAGACACTTTTGATGGACCAGAGTTTTTGTCAGACGCTTTTAAGCTTGGTTTTTGAAGCGCCTGACCGATATAGCATGGCAATATCCCGATCAATTAGCTTTAAGTATTAAATCATTAGGAGTTTAGTATTATTTAAAGCGTCTGTTAAGCAATACGGCCGACGGAAAGTGTCTGGGAGTATTTGCGACTTATTTTTAAGGATAATTCCTAAAATATACGTAAAAAACAGCTTGGAGAAAATACTTCACGTATTTTCTCCAAGCTGTTTTTTTACGTATATTTTCTACTCCCAGACACTTTCCGTCGGCCGTATTGCTTTACAGACGCTTTAAATAATACTAAACTCCATATGATTTAATACTTAAAGCTAATTGATCGGGATATTGCCATGCTATATCGGTCAGGCGCTTCAAAATCCAAGCTTAAAAGCGTCTGACAAAAACTCTGGTCCATCAAAAGTGTCTGACACTATATGATATTACTTTAAAATAATATTCTACATGACATTTATAAAAATCAGCCATGTGAATTTAAGTTAAATAGTTCTTATTTTTAGTCACCTTTCTCACCTGGTACCTGCCCAGGTGTCACTCGGCAAGTTCCACAAAGCGCGTAGGTATTCAAGGCACACGAGACGCTACTGAAAACTTCAGGTTTCATCCGTGTGAAAATAAGTTATGTCTGATTGCTCTGGGATCTTACTCTACTACGCTCGAAGTTGTGGACGATTATGTCTACCTGGGACAAACGGTCCAGTTGGGTAGATCTAACTTCGAGAAAGAGGTCAATCGTCGAATCCGACTCGGCTGGCAAGCGTTCGGGAAGTTGCGCGGTATCTTCTCGTCCAACTTACCCCAGTGTCTCAAGACGAAAGTCTATGACCAGTGTGTGTTGTGTTGCCAGTGATTACATACGGGACCGAAACGTGGTCGCTCACAATGGGCCTTATCAGAAAGCTCAGTCACCCAAAGGGCAATGGAGAGGGCTATGCTCGGAGTTTCCTTGCGTGATCGAATCAGAAATAAGGACATCCGCTTGAGAACCATGGTTAACGACGTAGCCCGAAGAATCGCCAGACTTAAGTGGCAATGGGCAGGGCACATTGCTCGCAGAACGGATGGCCGATGGGGCTGAAAAGTTCTGGAATGGCGACCGCGGACCGGAAGACGTTGCGTTGGCAGGCCTCCCACTAGGTGGACCGATGACCTGGTCAAGGTTGCAGGAATCCGCTGGATGAGAGACGCCCGGGACCGGTCAATGTGGCGACGCCTGGGGGAGGCCTATGTCCAGCAGTGGACGTCTTTTGGCTGAAATGATGATGATGCGTGAGAAAAAAAAACCGGCCAAGTACATGTAGGACCACGCACAATGTAGGGTCCCGTAGTTGACCATCAAAATATGTGAACTTACTAAAACTGATTAACCACCGTGGCCCACTCTATTTTGGCCAACCCTCTATTTTCATTATTAGTCAAGAATGCCAGCACAAAGTCAAGTATTAAGATTTTGAAACTTTACTGAAGGTTTTGTGTGTCAAATCTTGACTTAGTGACGGCTTAATTAATCATTACTTAAGTAATCATTAAATAGTTATCTTTGAGTGCGGCAGTGAGTTTTTGGTACTGTTCGATAAGATTTATGTAGGATTAATTTTATTGTATGGGGTGAAAATAATTTGGACAACTTAACTTTACATCTTAGATAAATTAATCAAAGAAGAATAATTAATTATCCAATTTTGTTAGAATATTCAATTCATTAGTACGTTAGTTAATGTGCTCTGTGGTGTGTGATAGATGCCGTATACTAAATGTTAGCAGGCATGAAGAAGTCCTGTATGTAATAAGGAAGTCGATGTCTATTTATATTATGTGGATAGTTTGCACTCACTGTGTGCAAGGGGAGCGCGCGTCCTTGCTTGGGGTGGAGTGCACATAGTGTTGCTATCACCTAGACCGTCGATGCCGGACAAAAAAATACTAATTAAGGATTTATTTAAAAAAATGCATGCCGGTAGATAAAAAGTTTGAACAGGACACAAGAAAAACCCCACCTGGACGGCCGCAGGACGCCCTATAAACTAAAATATGTCCGACTCCGGACTAGCGTTGAAAATTTCGAAAGTTAAGTTTTCCTAGTCTTAATAACTTTGGCCAGTATACATTTTTAACTAGCGTTGAAAAAAGCCGGAAACATTCCCATTTCTTTCGTATTTTTCAGTTAAAATTAAATTAAAACCAGTCGAATTGAGAACCTCAATTTTAGGAAGTCTGTTAAAAAGGTAAATAATTAAAAATCTAAAAATAATTTGCGTGTTTTACACCCCCTTTCCCTACTTCACTATTTACTTAGAAATTGAACTTAAACCATTACAAACAATTAGACAAATAGAACTCTACGCCTAGCCATGAATAAATTCAAATATAAAAACTTAAAAATAACTACCAACATGTTAGTAAAAAGGTACAATATATATTTACGCAATGGCAACCCTCACGTCCGATACGATCCATAATTTAGCAATTTGTTTTGTAACCTCGGCTTGCAACGTTCACGGTTATGTGTGTTTTATATGTACTATGGAGTTAATATTCGGAAATGTGAACAAAATGTTTTCTTCAACGGATATATCGGCGTCACGTACCGTTAAACGTCGCTCGTAATCACGTCGTGCAGAACGTGTTTGTAATCAAGGTAAAAACAAGCGGATTGCACCGAGCGGTTCGTGCGCGCCTACCAACAGTGTGTTAGCTATTTAAATACATTTAAAAATAGTTTTAAGATATTTACAGTATTTTTATAAATTAGAGAATTGTTTTGTATACTTAAATAAGTTATTTTATTGAGTTGAAATGCTAAAATGGCGCCAACGGTTATTGGAATGACAGTTAACTATTGCAGTCTGTAGTACAGACGGTTATAAAAGGTCCAAGGCGCCATTTTAACGGGACATTCTTGTCTGAACTTTGAAAGTGAGAAGAGCTCTTAAATACCTGTGTAAGTACTGTGAATTTTATAAAAAACTTGTAATGTTATGCTGTAGCTATTTATTCTGTACCTACTTATTTTGATGTGTTTGATGTGCTGTAGCTATTTATTCTGTACTTATTTTGATGTGTGCTCAGTCTGATCCCCTTTGAATTAAACATGATTGTCTGTTCAAATAGAAGATTATTATTTATTTTCCTTCTGCTCTGGCTAGTCTTACATTTCAGAAGTGGGATAGAATTAAATTAATGCCCTAACTACTTCTGTCATTTGGTTCTGAACTTTATTTTTTTTCTTTCTTTTCTTTCTTATTTTTTTATTCCATTGTTTGTAATCTTTGATTAACCTACATAACGGTTTAAAGCCATCTAAGTGAGGGTTATTTGATATTGTGTATGATTAAACTTAGTTGTGGGTGCCCCTTTTTGTCCGTTGATTTCTTATTTCAGATAATCATGGAAAACTTGCACCAGTTTCCACCACGTGGGTGGTCTCACGGCGCGGCGGCGTAGCGTGTGACAGGATTGAGCGGCGATCGCGAGGCCGGGTGTTACCTTCAGCAAGCATACCGTGAGGACACCACGACCAAGATCAGAGAGGTGTAACCGGTGCTGTGCGAGGCGCAGCCGGTGCCGTCGTGTGAGGTGCAGCCGTTGCCGTACTACGGGCGGCCACTGCTGTGCGAGGCGCAGCCGGTGCCGTCGTGTGAGGTGCAGCCGTTGCCGTACAACGGGCGGCCACTGCTGTGCGAGGCGCAGCCGGTGCCGTCGTGTGAGGTGCAGCCGTTGCCGTACAACGGGCGGCCACTGCTGTGCGAGGCGCAGCCGGTGCCGTACAAGGGGGCGGCCGCTGCTGTGCAAGGCGCAGCCCCAGTGGTGCGAGGCGCAGCCGCAGTGGTGCGAGGCGCAGCCGCAGTGGTGCGAGGCGCAGCCGCAGTGGAGCGTACGCAGCCGCAATGGCACGAGGCGCAGCTGCAGCGGCACGAGGAGCATCCACATCAACAGAAGGCCCTCAGGGTAACAATAACGTTACCGAACAGGTCAGTAATACAATTTTATTGGCACAAATGTGAAAGGGAGTTGTTCAGTCCATGAGAACAGATGGAAACAATGAACGTTTTCCTGTTTTTTTTAATATGATTCCCGAATTTGACCTCATTTAATGTCTTTAAAAAAAAAAAAAAAAAAAAACATTTATATGATCATACATTACTTTTTAAACAAAGTTGCCCTTCTGCAGCGTTACTTTGTTGTGGCACGGTGTTCGCATTCCATCTCCGGTAAAAGTATTTGCGACTACAGTAAATTGTACTTTTTGCGGGTGGATGGAAAAAAAAAATAGCAAGATTTGTTTCTTGAATGTTTTAGCAGAATATAATTTTGTGTAAGTACCTACCTATGTGTTATGTCAATGTGAATCAATGATCTGTTTTGAAAGAAAATATTACTTACCTGCTTAGTTTGTATGTCAAAGTTTTATGTTATACTTACCCTATACTTAAATAAGTCCCAAAATGTTCTCAAGTAAAAGTGATCTAAAAACAAATCACATCGTGTTTGTTTAAATTTAAAATAATCGTCTTTTGAATAAAAACACCCGTCACAAACCCAAATGTTTAAAGTTCTCTTTAATTATAAATTATTCATTTTTCTTATCTTACTGTAGCAGTTATTGTCACATAGCCTCAATCTATTACGAGGAACTATCAGAGATTTTGCCTTCTCATTAACGAATTTACTCATTTCAACAATGTATAGGGATGTGGATAACGAAGTCAAAGTCAAAACATTTAAAGTGTACAACGTGGTGTTATATTTTGGTTAGTGCTGATAACTTGGTAACCTGTTGCAATCTTTGCAATGTAACAATTCAATTTTTCAATTAATTTATTCAATTACAACTTTTACATTGTGTCTGAATTTCTATAACGAATAATCACTAAATATCATACGTGCGACTGCCTCGTTGGTCTAGTGGACGCAAGCGCGACTGCTGAGCATGAGGTCCTGGGTTCGATTCCCGGGTCGGGCAAAGTGTTATTGGCTTTTTCCATAAGGAATATCAGTAACAGCCACGGTCTGGATTCGTGCCTGGTTGATGGCAATAGGCTCGCCCCTATTACATGGGACTTACTTACAACCACAACTGGCGAAATGTGGGTGTACTATTAGGTACACCTCTGAGTAACCCTTCGGGGATTAAGGCGTGATGTTATGTTATGTTATCATACGTGCAATCCTTATTTAAATTATCACAATTAACCAAATTACATGCCGATCCAAAATTATTTAAATCATCACAATTCATGTCACATGTCAATCAGTCGCCTGTCCTTATCATCATCCTATTTTAGCATGCACTAAACATTATTCTGAGTTAATTATTTTATATTAAGTAAAACAATTTAATAGGGAAATTATACTTATGACAATTGTGTGACAGTGAATTTAATACAGTTGTTCAGAATTATTGATGTCATTTTTGCAGGTAATAAAAACTCTGTATAAAATAAAAATTGGATAGGGTACCTAAATGCCACTTTTGTCGTTAAAAGGACTCTAAAGATTCTTTTACTGAGTAGAAGCATTTTGGAACAATTATAGTTTTAGCCTTTTGGAATATACCTACATAAGGTATACTTTTATTGCCACAAAAATAATATCGCCTTGAGGGTGGAGCGCATAATTTCGTTTATGGCAAGTGGTTGACGTTGTGTATATCTTAAACTTTAGTGAACTTGTCGATATTTAAAAAAAAAAAAAAAAAAAAACCAAATACTTAAATGCCAAGTAGGCTAAATGTATTAACTTCTATTTGCTTATTTCTGAAGGTTGTTTAGATTGAGACGTGTTTTTTTTATATGATCTAAATTGCATAATTTTAGCTTTATCACTATTAATTTGCCATTCATTTCTGGAGCCAAGTATCTACAGTTTGGAGTAAATCTTGTATTTGGATAATTTTTACGTTTGTCTAAGTTTCCACAATTAATTAATATTGAAATATCGTCTGTACCTAAATAGTACCTACTGGTAAAGCCGAGTCAATGAGCGTGCAACAAACTTCTAAGTGGTCAGACAGGCAAACCAAACGCACTGCCAAAACTTGCAAGTTTCGCACAGAAATGGTACCAAGGACTTCCTAGTGTCATGTTTTCCTGGTCTGAATGGCAAAACAAACTACGTTCGTCTTTCCCAAGTGACGAGAGTTACGCCTAATTGTTGTCAGTTAAGCTTGCTTGTACTTCTACGACAAAGCAGTACTAAATAGTGTAATATTGCCGGCAAAAATGCCATAGACCGCATAGTCCGCATACTATTTGGTATTGAAGAACGTTCTATACCTAAGAACAAGCTTAGAAGCCGCCTAGTACATCTCTATAAATTATTATTAGTATATTTGAAGGGAGTTAAAATTAATTAAAGAGTTGACAAAACTGTACAGCAGGCATACGTAATTTGACAATAAACATAATAAAACCGAAACCAATACGACTGCTTCCACAGCCAAATAGAATAGAATAGAATACTTATTTATTCGCTAATGGACAGCAGCAACACAAAAGAGCAGCACATACAAAAAAAAAAAAAAATAACAACAATCAGCTTAAAATTAAACAGCTCAACTGCGCTGAGCATGCCCATAACGAAAGGGTAACCAACTCAGCATATGCTGGGTGTAAAACACTCAGCGCTGGTTTTCAGTAGGCCCCCCCCCAGTGACACACGGATGAGGGTAGTAGATAGTAAATAAATAATTTTATTCTATTAAATGGGCATTTCTAAGTGTGTAATAAATAAATAATACAAATAAATATTTTTCTCACAGAGGATAACATAGTTATATTAGTAGTAATAGAACACGAAGATACCAAAAAAATGTTAGAAGTATAACCGTGGTGAAGGTCACTCGTATTATACAGGGACCGAAAGCGGTTACGGTTAAAGGTTAAGATACCTCAAAAACATGCTATACCGGTACCTTTATAAAAAAAAGGTTACGGTGAACCGTTATTTAACCCTTACACGATTTCGGCACCGAAATGCATGCGAGACGGGGCGCGGCGCGCGTGCGCGCGGTGAAAAACGTTAGTACTTGTGTATTTTGTAGTATAAAATACAATCGGCAAGTGAAGACAGACCGAGTGGCGAGGCGGTGCGTCAAAGAAAACTCCTATTTATTAAGGTTTAGGTACCGCTACCGGTACTATAATAACGGTTATAAATGGTACTTCTACCAAAATATACCGGTATGCATTACCAACCTCAAAATTTCGCTACCGAAAAAATAACGATATCGAAATATTTCGGTAACCCTTATTTAACGGTATGACGTCGTACCGAAATTTAAAGGTACCGTTATTTTTGGGAAATTCAGTCCCTGTTATAAACGTAAAGAGACAGTCAAACGGTGTACTGCTTGTAACAAAGTTGCACATTTAGTAAACGACTGTCCCGATAGAAAGGATACAACCCCTTAGGTGATTTTTAGTATTTCCGCAAAACACGAAAATAACTGGGAAAATATTTTAGAAACAGCGTTAGTTAACGAAAAATTAGATTGATTTATTGACTTTGGAAATCATTGTTCCATGCCGAGAGAGTTGGTTGCCCGTAACGTAAAGGTTTTGGCGAATCTATAGTTAGTTGTTTAGGAAAATGTGACATAAACCTCTAAGTAGATTCCGTGAAGGCAATCCTTTAGTCTCTGGTAACTTATTACAAGTTCTTTTATTGATGGGTCAAACTTTTATTGAGCAGGACCACGTAATCTTTATTAAAACTAACGAATTGCTGCAAATTAAAAATAAGTCAAAGACTTTGAGAATTGTATTACGTGTTTTAGCCGATATTAATATGAGTGGTTATACCGATATCGATGTTACTTTGACACTAAATAAAGTGATGATGACCTACTAATAGAACCCAGTTGAAATAATAATAATAAAAACAAAAAAATAAACCTAATAGTGAATACGAAGCTATTCAGAGTTTCAATAAGTTTAATGTATGGTCAAAGCCGAAAGCACTACTTACTCCAATACTATCGCTTAATTACGATATTAGATACCTATATTGCGAAGGCTTTATTAACTAAATTAGTTTTACGATGAGCTAAAATATATTATTATGTTGTTAAATATGGCTATATTGATGAAACGATGGTAGATGAAGCGTTTTAGAATAAGGTTTGTTTGATTGGGCTTTGGGCTTTTACAGATGATTTATTTATAATATGTTGTTGGATATGGCTATGTAATAAAGAATGAATTGAGCCTGTTGCCACTGGTATTCGGGACGCATTGAGCCCGTTGCCAGGGGTACTCTTAGGACGTATTGAGGATTATTACCACTGGTATTCAGGATGTATGAAGCCTGTTGCCAGGGGTTTACATGATGAATTGAGCCTGTTGCCACTGGTATTCGGGACGTATGGAGCCCGTTGCCAGGGGTATTCAGGACATGTTGACGATTATTACCACTGGTATTCAGGATGTATGAAGCCTGTTGCCAGGGGTTTACATGATGAATTGAGCCTGTTGCCACTGGTATTCGGGACGTATGGAGCCCGTTGCCAGGGGTATTCAGGACATGTTGACGATTATTACCACTGGTATTCAGGATGTATGAAGCCTGTTGCCAGGGGTTTACAGGATGAATTGGAGCCTGGGGTATTCAAGACATATCCAGACGGCGCCATGAGCGCGATGCAGACCGATGAGCGCGATGCAGACCGCGCCATGAGCGCGATGCAGACCGCGCCATGAGCGCGATGCAGTCGGCGCCATGAGCGCGATGCAGTCGGCGCCATGAGCGCGATGCAGTCGGCGCCATGAGCGCGATGCAGTCGGCGCCATGAGCGCGATGCAGTCGGCGCCATGAGCGCGATGCAGTCGGCGCCATGAGCGCGATGCAGTCGGCGCCATGAGCGCGATGCAGTCGGCGCCATGAGCGCGATGCAGTCGGCGCCATGAGCGCGATGCAGTCGGCGCCATGAGCGCGATGCAGTCGGCGCCATGAGCGCGATGCAGTCGGCGCCATGAGCGCGATGCAGTCGGCGCCATGAGCGCGATGCAGTCGGCGCCATGAGCGCGATGCAGTCGGCGCCATGAGCGCGATGCAGTCGGTGCCATGAGCGCGATGCAGTCGGCGCCATGAGCGCGATGCAGACCGCGCCATGAGCGCGATGCAGTCGGCGCCATGAGCGCGATGCAGTCGGCGCCATGAGCGCGATGCAGTCGGCGCCATGAGCGCGATGCAGTCGGCGCCATGAGCGCGATGCAGTCGGCGCCATGAGCGCGATGCAGTCGGCGCCATGAGCGCGATGCAGACCGCGCCATGAGCGCGATGCAGACCAAGCGAGTGCTAGTATCGTGCAAGTGAAAGTGAAGTGCTATTAACATGGTTTTAAGTTACTTATACTACCCGTAACACAAATGTTATAAGTTATAATATTGTAATGTTTACCTCTAAAATAACTTGTGTAAAATGTAATGTTTAAAGATGAACTAAAACTTAGTCTTTTATAACGAATATTCTAATGTTGGTATTTAACTATATATTGGTAATCTAATCATACTTGTGTACCGTACGAGGACGCACGAGGTTCAGGACGGCCGAATGTTAGCTATTTAAATACATTTAAAAATAGTTTTAAGATATTTACAGTATTTTTATAAATTAGAGAATTGTTTTGTATACTTAAATAAGTTATTTTATTGAGTTGAAATGCTAAAATGGCGCCAACGGTTATTGGAATGACAGTTAACTATTGCAGTCTGTAGTACAGACGGTTATAAAAGGTCCAAGGCGCCATTTTAACGGGACATTCTTGTCTGAACTTTGAAAGTGAGAAGAGCTCTTAAATACCTGTGTAAGTACTGTGAATTTTATAAAAAACTTGTAATGTTATGCTGTAGCTATTTATTCTGTACCTACTTATTTTGATGTGTTTGATGTGCTGTAGCTATTTATTCTGTACTTATTTTGATGTGTGCTCAGTCTGATCCCCTTTGAATTAAACATGATTGTCTGTTCAAATAGAAGATTATTATTTATTTTCCTTCTGCTCTGGCTAGTCTTACAAGTGTCTGCACTTTTACTTGTTGTGCATTTTATAATTCCGTGGTGACGACGATGACGTTTTGTGACCTTTTGACTCCAAATTGAACCTTGTGGAGTTTGTTTATATCTATGTAAGTCGTTTTGTAAACCGTATTTGGACTATTTGTCCGAGTTCCCGATTATTGATTGACGCCGGTGACGTTTCATCCATTGCTTGTTGCAAGGTGGATGGACAGGATGCCTTGTATTGCAAATATTGTGTCATTTGAGGGTGTTATTTTATTAATGACAAAATTGAATAATAGGTAGTTGTTATTTCGATAATGTTGACGTCGTTGTTGTATCGATGTTGCGTTTTCTATGTCGACATCGATCAGTAGGTTAGATAAGATATAGAAAGTTAGATAAATACTCAGCTGTGCCTATGTTATTGTGTAGGTAGGTTCAAAAAAAAATTTTTTTTTGGTACTATTTGGGTGCATAGGCCATTTTTCATACAGAAGAGAAGAAATGAGCTTGATCACCTCACAGGCTCTATGCGGGTCGGCGATTTAGATCGAAAGTTTACCTTTAGTCAGTGGTGTCCGAGTTTAGAAACAAGTTAGAAAGCAAATGTCTTTGAAATAGTCACATTGGTACTGGCTGGGTTAGAAGCGGATCTGATAAGAAACGGGCCACCATCAGAAACATTTATTTTCTTGTTTTAGGAAACAGTGTTACAGTATGCTATGCTGAAGTTGAAAGCATCCAGGACCACGACTTAGGTAACATTCCAAAATCTGTATATTTTAGTGTAGGTACCTTTTTTTTTTGGTGGGTGGAAAATCATCAAATGACCCCCCCCCCCCCGCTCTTGGGCAGAGCGAAGGGGAGTGTCAGACTTCTACTGACTAAAAACCGAACCCATGTTCCTTCTTTGCCCTTGCGCCGAGGCCACGTCATCTAGTACAAAAATCCGCGGCCCCGACGGGATTTTAGTGTACACACGGCTACACATCAAGCTATACAAAACCAGTTAATCTTGGCCTCACTTTACTAGATCTTTTCGCACAATGAACGATCAGATTATACTGGTTTTGTATAGCTTGATGTGTAGCCGTGTGTACCTTCATTTCTTAATTTGAAAGAGTATCTCAACCTAAACTTCATACAAATGGTTCTGACCAAACATAAGCATGCATGTTAAGACAGTTTAATAGTTTTACAAACATAGGTATATTTTTTAAAATAAATGTAATGATTGAGCAGGAACAGAAACAACTACATAATATAACGATGATGAACCAATTTTTTTTTAAACATTATCCGCCTTATTCATAAAAATAGTTAAGAGTTGTTTAACTTAAGCTTGGTTTATCTCGCATGCCGTCTCACTTCAATAATATTCAAATGAAAGTGACGGCATGCGAGATAAACCAAGCTTAAGTTAAACAACTCTTAACTATTTTTATGAATAAGGCTGTTAATTATTTGAAAAACCTCAGGATTATTATAAGGTTAGGTCTATCAGTTTTGATTACTCATTGGCGTTTCGAGTTATTAACTAATAAAGGGATGTAATAACATTCAACATTTTAGTGTTAAGATTTTAACATTGTCTTAGATTTTCCAACTATGTTGGCGGGTATTGTATCTAACAGTTTGTTGTTGTCAATACACGTTATTGCTGTTGTCCCATCAAAGTCGTCTCTGACAATGGAACGGTTAGGCATACAGCACTTTTGCTTTTAAAATAGCATCTTAGTAAAAAGTATCTTGCAATCCAACACTGCGAGTGCACCATCACAAGTCACTTGACTTATTGGTATATTGCTAAGTGAACAACTGCTGCCATCACATGCAAGCAGCTAACCTATTTCAGTACCTGGTTTGCTTTTGTACTAACTTAGTGCGAAGCTCCTGTTGGATTGCAATATGAAGTTTGGTTATTTTATAGATTTCTCTATAAAAGACATACTGAAATAACTACTCTTTTATTTCTTCTAATTTTTTTCGTTATTGTATTGATCTGTTTTGATAATAAAACAGTTATTTTTGTCTTTCACAGCTGGTTAGTCTATATGGGCTGGAAGCAGAAAATCAACTCTTGAGGTGTTTGCTTACTGAGGCAGCGAAGAATTGCTGGGACACTGATCGTTCCAGCAATACTCCTAACAACAGCATCCACGCGTCGTTGCTCGCGCAGCACCTCGCGTCGTTGCTCAACCACCCCGCCAAGTCGACCGTTATCTGTCGCGCTGTCGACCAACCCTCCAGAAATCTTCAGAAGGTAAGTTATTCTTCACAAAGCTCTTCCCCCCAAATAAGATGCTCATCTATATTTCAATGGCCCTTTTGCCTGTATTGTATGTTAGTCCTGATATCCATACCATTATGATACCATGCCTATATCTACCACATAGTTCTACTTAAATCCTTGTTTTGTCTTTACAAGTCTTTACTTTAAAGCAGATATTTGTTAAATCATTTTCTAGTTCCACTATGTATAACTATAATATATAATATACGAAATAATGTAGTTTTTGTAATTGTTGGTATGAGATGTTCTGTGAAATATATTTTGTTAACTGCAGCTGGCCGGGAGGCCATGGGGATAATCATAAACACAAGGACATAACACACCATACAGATGTAGGTACTCTAAACTTTTACTATGTCAATGTCATACTATATTGATATAGTGTAGATTCTATAAGGTTTAACAACCACCCTGTGTAACAAATACAAAATGTTGTATTTTGAAGTCTTAGCAGACAAAGGCACTCAAAAGCAGTTTCCTATTTCCTTCCAGTGCTTTTATTAAGTTGTTAACTTAATGTATGAATACTACTAAAGCACTGATTTCTTACAGATCTTAAAGCCGTCAAATACTTTACTCAATCGACTGTCAAGATTGTTAAAGTTAACCACTGCTGAGGATGTTGCCCTTTCGCTGGTTCTGAGGAGGAACTCGTCGAAATCTGAAATCGTAAATTTATCCAAGCAACATCTTAAAAAGAGATTTTTAGATCTCGTACAGTGCTACCTCGACGCAGGTCGGTATTTCGTTATCTATACTAATAAATGCTCGTTGGACTAGTAGTCGCAAGCGCGACTGCTGGGCGCGAGGTCCTGGGTTCAATTCCCAGGTCGGCCGAATCGTTATTGGGTTTTTCCATTAGGAATTTCTCAGTAGCAGCAGCTACGAAGTCTGGTTTTGTGCCCGGTTGATGGAAATAGGCTCGGCCCCCAATTACACGAGAAATAACTGTCCAAATGTGGGTGTACATACTATTAGGTACACCACTGCCTTACTCTTTAGAGATAGATAGACGTGATGTTGTCACTATTCTAATAAATCTGAATATTTTCTTTGCTAATCTCTGTATGAAAAATATTTTATCATTTGATAGCCTTAGTGTTTAATTGACAGTATTGACTAATCATTTGAAAACACAAATTTTATGAAAAAAAAAACACTTCATTTTAGGGCAGAAAACTTTAAATAGTTAAGTTCGCAAATTAGTGACGTCATAGGTTCATGCCATTGGCGTATAAAATCTATAGGGGAATCGCCTTTTGTCATGTCATAAAAAGTAGATAAATTTGATTGATTGGTGGGTTCAACTACCCAACTGTTGATGCAGATGGCGATGCCGAGCAAAGAGAAACATAGGTTATAACCGCGGGGCAAACTTATAAAGGGTGGGCCAAAAATTTTTGCAAATAGAAACACTAGATTTTTTTGGGAAACGTTCGAGGGAGGGTTGCGCAGGTGGCGGGAAACTGTGCGCCACTTCATGCAATTTTAGTTACGATGGAGCGCTTCACGGGACAACAGCGTGCTTTTTGTGTAAAACAAATTTACAAAAACAATGATAAACGTTACTGTACGACTCCTGTTTAGAATTGATTACGGGTTATGCCGTGTAAGTGAGTGTCAAAGTGTTAATTTGATCCAAGCTTAAGTCGAGAAGTTCGAGCAAACGGGATCGAAAATGAATATTAAACAAACAGGGCGGCCACGATAAAACGACAGCATGGGGTGCCATATCATCAAAGGGCATTGGTCCGTTTTTCTTTGAAAATAATCATGGAAATAATGTAATTGTGAATTCAGCGGAATACGTCAAGATGTTGCAAGACTTTTTGACGCCGTAGTTGCATGAATTTCAAGGGTACAGCAGCAGGACCTAGATGCAACAAGATGGAGCAACATGCCATACGTCATATGTGAGTTTACCGGTAGTTAAAGAAATGTTTCTGAACAAATTGATTTCTCGCAGGGGTGATATCCCATGGCCTCCGAGAAGCCTGGACCTTAAACCATGCGATTTTTTCTTGTGGGGATACCTGAAAAGTCGAGTGTACCTAAATAAACCGACGGCAATATCCCAATTAAAACAAAAAATCCACGAGGAAATAACCGCGATCCCCCGCAGCATGTGTCAGCGAGTTTTCCAAAATTTGCGTAGTCGATTGCAGGAGTGTTAACAACGAGGCAGCGCACATTTGGACGATGTTATTTTTAAATAATAAATTTCATTAAATGGTTATTACGTTAAATAAATTATCAACCAAATAACATTTGTAGTTTTATTTCTATTCATGTTTCAAAAGTGCAAAAATTTTTGGCCCACCCTGTATATTAAGGAAATGTAACTTATCACGATGTTTCAGGCAGAACAGACTTCTCTTGAAGTGATGGCTGTTCTGTGGCACTGCAACGGTTCTAACAGGTGCTGTTTCGGTTCACAGAGCGCGGACATCAAGTGGAGCGTGCCGGACTTCAGGAATGCAGCCCTGAAGTGTTGCAAACTCTTCTAACTAATCTCGCGCATGAAAACTTTCGTTTAGCCGCAGTGACAAGAGACTTATTTTTGAAAAAGTTACGAATCGATTTCCCTCGCGCAGTAGTGCCTATAGTGCTCGCGCCGCTACTATACCCCGACGATACACAGACGCCACTCGAGGAAATGACTACAGCTGACGACATGGCGGCCGCCATGATGGACAACTCGCTGGCTGAGATCATCCGAGACATCGGCTATTCGTTCACCTCATCCGTTGAGGAATGCAAGAACAACATGTTGAACTTCGGCGCCCGCGAGCCTACGGCTACGGATGTCGCCAAGATCATATCTACGATGGTGAGATACCACACGACCGTCCCGGACGGACCCCCGATACAGACACCTGGCAACTTTTGGCACGAAGTCAAGAAGGAATTGCTTCAAGGACACGGCGAATCGTGGAACGCAGAAGTGTTGGTACAAACACTCAAAGATCTGGCCTCTAACCTCAACTGGAAGGAGGTCATTCTACAACTTGATCATCCAGAATTTTTCGTACCCGATAGGCAAGGGCTTACTTTGCTTTTCACAATTTTGCGACTAGGCCTCCAAAGTGCGGGCTACCCAGCTAATATATTCCCAGTTGAATACTTGTGCCGTCGCTGGACTAACCTGGAGGGACAGATGAGTCTCATCACCAACATACTGAAGTATTCAGATATCTTCAGTTTCGCTGATCACCCATTCCATCCGGTGTCTATTGATTTACTGAAATCGCCTCCCGAAAACGACAACAAAGATGTTGGTACTTGGCGTTGCCTGTATTTGGTCGAGCTACTGTTGTTTGCTTCTGAACGCGGCTACTACATGCAAGTGCAAGATCTATTCAAGATTCCTATGAAATACTGCCCTGATGTTCTGATGCTGGCTCTACTGCAGATTACCCCACCTGTCAATTCTGTCAGACAAGAATTATTCACAACACTGATACCAATTTTTTTGGGAAACCATCCTAATTCCGGAATCATTTTACACCACGCTTGGCATAACCAAAATCCGAATATCAAACCTGTCATCATGCACTCGATGGCAGACTGGTATATTCGTGGAGATTGTGATCAATCTAAACTTTCGAGAATCCTGGACGTCGCACAGGATTTGAAGGCGTTGTCCTTATTATTAAATGTTCAGTCGTTTCCCTTTGTGATTGACCTGGCTTGTCTGGCGTCCCGAAGAGAATACCTGAAGTTGGACAAATGGTTAACCGATAAGATCAGGGACCACGGCGAAGCGTTTGTATCGTCCATGGTCAAGTTTTTACAAAGGAGATGTCCGCTAGTTCTTGGCAAAGGTCCAGAAGAACAGTTGCCGAAAGCGGCTCAGTTACCGCACGAGACTATCGCTACGATGTTGGCATGTTTACAGTTGTGCATTCCCAACGTCCAACAAGAGCTACAGGAGGCGATCTGCAACGTGATTGCTAACTGCCAGACTCTCATACTGAGCAAGACGCGGCAGACCATTACGGGCATCGCACGCCCGCATACTAGAGTCCTCGAGACACCTTTCAATCCTGCTGGACTAGGCGGTCAGCTTTTCCCGCCGCATGTCGACTCTATCACGAATTTGACCCCTAATGTTGCGAACATGAGCTTGGGTGCTCCAGCCAACACTGCGTTTGCGATGCCCGGTACTTTAGGACCACTAGTCACGACACCTGGATCCCCATCGCGACTGATGGGCGCCGGCCCCAATAGCCCTTTCGCTATGATGCCGTTACAACATAACGCGAATGTCGCCAATATGGGACTGGCCAGGATGGCTCCCGCTCCAGTAATGGACAAGCAGCAACGAGTCCCGGATCCCATTCATTTCCCCGAGATAATGCACAATGTTGCCAAAGAAATTGAGGATGAAGCTAACGGCTATTTTCAAAGAATTTACAACCACCCTCCGCATCCAACCCTGTCAATAGATGAAGTGCTTGATATGCTGAAGAAGTTTCAAGAGTCGCCGAACAAACGCGAGCGGGAGGTGTTCTCATGTATGCTGAGAAATCTCTTTGAAGAATACAAATTCTTCCCTCAGTACCCTGACAAGGAACTTCACATCACTGCTCAACTGTTCGGAGGCATCATTGAGAAAGGACTAGTACCCAGTTACGTTTCACTTGGTCTGGCACTGAGGTTCGTACTCGACGCTTTAAGGAAGCCAGAGGGATCCAAAATGTATTACTTCGGTATAGCAGCCTTGGACCGATTCAAGTCTCGTCTCAAGGATTATCATAAATACTGCGAGCACGTTAGGGCTATACCTCACTTTAGCGAGTTTCCTCCTCATTTGATTGAGTACATAGAATACGGACTCCAGAGCCAAGAACCGCCGTCGAAGCCCCAGGGCTCCGTTTTGCCGACCAGCCTTGCTGCAATGTTGAACCAAACTGCAGTTGTTACTGTATCTGCACCATATAGGTATGTATTACCTTGTTTCTTCTAAAAGACATGGATGATTTCTAGAGAAGAGCCTCGTTCTTTAATTACCCACACATTTAACATGAAACTTTAGCCGATTTTTCAATCGTCAGATAACTGTTGATTTGATTATGTATACAACTTTCTTATTCGCTATCATACGCTAAGAAGCTGTCTACCGAATAAAAAATGCCACTAATACATTGATTCGTTTACAGGGCTGCGCCAGCCATTTCGGTGATATCGAAAGTGGCGAACTCCACTGGGGGGATGGGGAGCCGGCCTTCCATCGCGAACGCTACGAACATCGACACGCTGCTGACGGCCACCGACAGAGAAGAGAAGATCAGCGCTCCTCCAGAACCTATACAAGACAAAACAGCTTTCATTTTCAACAACTTGAGTCAGCTCAATTTACAAACCAAATGCGAAGAGCTCAAAGAAATACTTACTGAAGAGTATCATCCTTGGTTATCTCAATACCTAGTTATGAAGAGAGCTTCCATCGAACTTAATTTTCACGCACTCTATTCTAATTTCCTTGACGTTCTTAAAATTCGTGATGTCAACAAGATGGTCACAAAGGAAACTTACCGAAACATCAGAGTATTATTGCGCTCAGATAAAGGCATAGCAAACTTTTCTGATCGTTCATTATTGAAGAATCTCGGTCACTGGCTTGGCATGCTAACCTTGTCACGAAATGAACCGATCCTGCATCTTGATATTGACCTGAAAGCATTAGTTCTCGAAGCTTACCATAAGGGCCAACAGGAACTCCTGTACGTGGTACCATTTGTCGCCAAAGTTTTAGAATCATGCGCTAAAAGCCTGGTTTTCAAGCCACCCAACCCTTGGACGATGGCATTGATGAATGTTCTAGCTGAATTGCATCAGGAACCAGACCTAAAATTGAATTTGAAATTCGAAATAGAAGTACTGTGCAAGAATCTGGGCTTAGACATAGCTAATCTGAAACCAGCCATTTATCTGAAAGATCCTGAAAAAGTAAGACAAATTGAATTCCAACTGTCTCAACCGAAGAATAAAGAGGCTGCGGTAGTGGTACCTGTGAACCCTGCAATCATACAGGCCCCGCAGATGCAGATGATGCCTCCGCAACCTCCGATGATCCCCGCGGAGGACATGACTGTCACCGCGCCCACTCCGACCAGTGGCCTCATGGGCGACCCCAATCTCATGGGCGTGCTCGGCCTCCCGGAGCCCAGATTCAATTACTTGGACGTGAATGTCTCTTCCACATCTGCATTTGGCCAAAAGATATGCTTCAATCCCCACATCCTCCTGTTCCAAAACTATCCCCACTTGAAACAGTTTGTTAAGCCCGCGATCGAGAGGTCGATCCAGGAATGGATCCACCCCGTGGTGGACAGATCAATCAAGTATGCTTTGACTACTTGTGAGCAAATAATAAGGAAAGACTTTGCGTTGGATCCTGATGAAGTGAGAATGCGAACCTGCGCGCATCACATGATGCGAAACCTCACCGCTGGAATGGCGATGATCACGTGTCGCGAGCAGATCATTAGCACCATCAGCACCAACCTGAAGGGCGCTTTCGCAACAGCCCTGATGCCTTCCACACCCCAACAGGTTAGTATTTCATAAACAAAATGAATTGATTGTCTTCTAATGCATCTTGAATGAAGAGCTGACTTGGATCCGCGCTGTGGATGTGAGCTCTCCATACAACATGTATTATATGTATATGAAATACTAGTCAGATTAGTATCCCTTGTTGACAATTTCCATAAATGTTAATGCTATTCAAATCAATCTAAAACATTTATGGAATAAATTGTAGTAGGCAAATAGCTAATGCCTAGGGAACTGATTGGCCTGGTCAAAATTGTATTTATATGGGGAAACAAGTTAGATATTTTTTTATGAACTTTAAATTGTGCTGATAGTCAAGGTAGGTATTGTGTCATAGCGTGGGTGGGATTAGATTTTTGCAGGTGCGTTAGAGCTGATCAGAAGCCAACACGAAGCGTGTCTCCGGACGTTACTGTAAGAAGGCTACAATATAATTTGTCCCATTCAATGATAGGATTAATAAAAAAATATGAATTATTTCTTATTTTTCAAGTTCTATTATGTAAATATTTTTTATTTATTTTTTGTAAAATCATAGCTCAATCTCTCGAAATTAATGAGGCCAATTTTATTTTTATTTTGTTCCCTATAATGGCTAACAAAAGATATTTTACTATCATATTAATAGTTTCTGGTATTTCAGAAGGAGGTAATAGAAAGCGCAGCTGCTGTTCTAGCTACCGAAAATATGGAACTCGCGTGCGCGTTCATCCAAAAGACAGCAGTGGAGAAGGCGTTGCCCGAGCTGGACAAACGTCTGCATAGCGACTACGAGCTGCGCAAGCTAGCGCGGCAGGAGGGCCGGCGCTACCTCGACCCCATGGTGATGGCCTACCAGACCGATCGCCTGCCCGAGCGCGTGCGCCTGCGCATGGGCGGCCCCACCGACCTACAGATCACCGTCTACGAGGAGTTCGCATGCAATATCCCTGGCTTCACGCCAGTGCGCGACGTCGGATTGTTCATACCTAAGCCATCTGCTCAGGATCAGATGTCTCAACTCGCGTTCAGCCAGGTCATCAACCCGACGCAGGTGTACGGCACGGACGAGATGAGCACGCTCATCACCGGCTCCGAGCTGTTCCTGGCCAACTGCATCGGCGTCGCCTCGCTCGCGGTGCAGGCCGCCAACATGCACTCTCTGCTCGAGTGCCTCTGCATCGCAAGAAGAAACCGCGACTTTGTGTCTGGATGTGCTTTGCTGCAGAAGGTAACATAGATATACTTTTAAAACAAAATTTGCAACGAAGGGTCAACAATTATTGCATTACTTTTGATGCAATAGTTGATTGATGTAGATTTGTTGCAGATTTTTTATACTTATATTTCCTCTTTTTGTTTCAACTGTCCTAATTTTTATTTTTTTCATTATTTTGGTTATTTTAATTTTTTTCTTCCCCACAATATTTTTCGTGCTGATCAATCAGTTGTCTCATTTTGTAACTTACAGATATCTAATATCGAGGCTTAAGGAGATCTGGTAAATTAAATGTTGTGGAAATCAGCACGAAATAATGTGTGTAACAATGTTGAGCAGTGTTTGTAGCAATAATTTGAATGATATAGGCGGTGGAGGGTTTGCTGGATGGGCACATCGTGCAGCCCAACATGGGCAACGACCACCTGGACATGATGGGCAGGTATCGCGACACACACTTGCGCGTGCTCAAGCTGCTGGAGGATGCGCGCGTCTACGGACACGTGTGGACCACCAAGCAGATCACGTGCTGCCTCACCGAGTGCCGCGAGGAGCTGCGCTACAACATCGAAGCGGTGGACTGCCTCATCAGGAACCACCTCATCAACTTGCCACAGGTACACAACACCACCTAAGCTCTCACGTTGGACTTAATGAAGCATGTAAGCACACACTGACATGAACATTTACATCTTCAGTACGACCTGGCGCTCGCTCACATGATGGACAGCGGCAACAACTACATGGCCGTTGCGTTCGCGATGCAGCTGGTGCAACTGTACCTCGTCGACGACCGCAACAACATGTTCGTGAACGAGTCTGACCTGTACCACGTGACCGAGACGCTGGTCCGCGTCATGTCGCACTCGCGTCAGCCGCCGCCCGAAGGTCTCGGCGCTCTCATCGAGATGCTGCGCGTCAATCAAGATCCCAGCGCATATCTTGGAGAAAGGTCGCCGCTTGGCCCCACTGCTCACATTCATTCTGGTATTCTGCAAGTGCGAGTAAGTTTACAAAAATTATGAACATTACAGTACTAAAATAATATCGAGATTCTGTTTTATACTGTTATGACTTAATTCATAACTATGAAATAAATTAGTACATTAGTAAAACTTGCTTCATTCCACAGTCGCAGACATACGACGACCCACCCGGCCTGCAAGAAAAGACGGAAAACCTTCTCCGCGAATGGAGAAATGTTCTTCTCAGTCCCCTGACTGAAATCGAACTCGCACAGAACTTCAACCTGTACGTGCATCGCATGAACATGAACGGCATCCTGAAGTCTGATGACATGATTACAAGGTTCTTTAGGATCGCGACACAGATGTGCGTCGAGAACGTGTATCAGCAGCTCAATGAGGACAGGATGAACACCCCTCCCTTGCCTCCGAAGAGGGACAAGTATTACAACATGTGCGACTCGTTCATCAAGCTGGTGTCTCTTCTGATCAAGAACACGGCCGATGGTGGCAACCCCACTCCCAAGTTGAACTTATTGAACAAGGTACGTTATCAGTAAACGATCATTTATCGTTAACGTAATATGAGTCAAGTCAATGCTGTATTTTGCAGTGGTAAGTGGATATTCATGCATACATTAAACTATTGTATTGTTTTCCACAGATCCTGGGTATAATAGCCGGATGCTTGCTTCAGGACCATGAAGAGCATGGCACAAACTTCCAGCAGCTGCCGTATCATCGTCTACTTCTCATCCTATTCCTTGACATGAATATGGCAGAACCGGTTTTAGAATCTATGAACTATCAGGTAAATACCCTTACATATATACCTCTAGAATGATGAAAAGGTCGTATCTATGTCTAAATTGGTTTCCGTTAATTTTTACAGCTTAATTTTCATTTTCGTGTAATGGTCTGTAAAGTTACATATTATGTTGTTGTGCTAGGTTCTTACAGCGTTCTGCCATACGCTGCGGATCATCCGGCCGTGCGCTGCGCCCGGCTTCGCGTACGCCTGGCTCGAGGTGGTCGCGCACCGCGCTTTCATCAACCGTGTACTTGCTGTAACTCCCCAGCAAAAGGTACCACTCGCCATATTTGATCTGGAAACTGTTGCTGCTAGGTTTATAATGTAATGTATGTTCATCTCCCATTTGCTTACCAATAACAACTTGTTATTGTACAACTAAATTAGTTAAAACAATGTAATGAAATACAATCTGATTATTTAATCCAAATTAAAGTATAAGTTTACTGTCTAGTTTCAGAATATTAACCATAGTTTTAACTGTTTCCTTAATTGAAAAATATAATGTTGCGTCAACTGTAGGCTGATCCAAACAAATGAGCATTTATTTCTTGTAACTGCAGATTGGCTAAATGTATTGAAAAACTCTTCTCTAGAAGTGTGTTTGTAGACCTTGCGTCGCTCTTTATCAATCCCATCTTAATTTCTTATTACCCTTTTTTGTACTCAAATATAATATAATCATACATTTCATTCCTACGGAGTCATCACACAAACAGTGATTCACAAACATTGGTTAATGACCCTGGTTCTTATGTTGTTTGATAGTGAACCAGATATTATTACTTGACACGGGTTGGTGTTCATTCCTGTTTATACAATCAATTTTTAACGGAGATCCTTAACTATGTGGGATAATAATCTAGTTGACTTTTGAATAAATTGGTTTATCTGATACCTTAAAAAAAAAAAATATAGTTTTAGACTTTTTGATATCTCCGTATGATTCATCATAATACTCTCTCTGATTTTATATACAAGCTTTATTGCCTGACCTCAATCGAAACGAACTAGACGTCAAAACCACAAACAGCACTACAGGAAGAACATTTTGAGTGCTTTCTATGTGTCCTGTACAAATTGCAATAGAAATATATACTAAATAATTATTTTAATAGAAAGAATAGTCAAAGCTACAAAGTGCTGTAGCTCTTACAGGTCAGAAGCGCATATGAATATAGGTCTTACTGATGAACTGGGAAACTGCGCCTTTCATATACACACATTTTCTTTTATATATTGATATATGTTGTTTCTTTTTCTTTTAGCTAACTTGTGGAGGCCAGGCAATCAAATTCCCTATGTTTTGTGTGTATACTCAAGCGGCCTAATTATTAGAGATGGGCCAAATAATAATATGTGATCGGATTGCGGTTCAACTATTTGTTCAATATATTCGAGTTTACATGAATGCAACACTTACAACTTCACATCATCCATCCCTCACATCATAATTCATGCTTGTGCTTAGCGGTTTAAAGATTTTGTAAACAATAGTTAACAGTTCATGTCCAAATGGAATTTGGGCACCATCTGTTAACTGAACATGAGGCCTATCTCTATTAATTTGAATTAGACTTAGGTACACCGTAGTGTGTTTGTTCCTCAAAATCACGTAGTTCTAATTGCTCTATATTCATGGGCAAGTCAGATGCTGCTGCCGCATTGAGTCTGCTTTTGAAGCTTACAGATTGATTCGAAGAGGAGTTATTTATTTGACTGCAATAAACATTACAGTGACTCAATAAAAATATATCTAGGAACTTTCCCTATTGGGCTGTAAGTTCGCTTTAAGCTTAGCCTGCAATTAAATCATTTCATCAGTCATGCTTCATTGTTTATAGAAATATTGTTAATTTCAGAGTATATTTAATTGAAATTTAAAATAATCTAGTACATATTACAATAATATAGTAATGCCCTGTAACATAAAAATTAAAACAAATTGGAGAATGTAAAATACAGAAAATAAAGTCAACATTTAGTTAAATTTGATAAAGACTAAAAGAAGCGAGAACTGCTAGTATTTAGATGATTTGATTGGCAGCGGTGCATGTGCGTTGAATGCAGTTTTTGTTGAATGCGGCACACTGGGGCAACTACCGTGCGGCGATCATTGTGTGTTGTGACCCAATTGCTGATTCCTTCGCAGGGCTGGGGGATGTACTCCACGCTGCTGATAGACCTGTTCAAATTCCTGGACCCGTTCCTGCGCAACACGGAGCTCGCCGTTCCCGTCATGATGCTGTACAAGGGCACACTCAAAGTGCTCCTTGTGTTACTCCACGATTTCCCCGAGTTCCTCTGTGACTACCACTACGGCTTCTGCGACGAGATCCCGCCAAACTGCATCCAAATGAGGAACCTCATCCTGTCCGCGTTCCCGCGCAACATGCGGCTCCCTGATCCCTTCACTCCTAACCTGAAGGTTGATCTGCTGGCGGAGATCACCCTGCCTCCGCGCGCCGTCATTAACTACAACACCATCATCCCTGCGTCGCAGTTCAAGAAGGACTTGGATGCGTACCTGAAGGCGCGCACGCCCGTCACCTTCTTGTCGGAGCTGAGAGGCAACATGCAGGTGTGCATACTTACTGAGCGCTACTCATTTATAAACGGTAACTATTGATATGAGCGAGGGTTGACGTGTGCCACTCGGCAGGTGCTGAACGAGCCCGGCCGCCGGTACAACTGCCAGCTGATGAACGCCGTGGTGCTGTACGTGGGCACGCAGGCCATCGCCTACATCCGCACCAAGGGACAGACCCCCAACATGTCCACCATCGCACACTCCGCGCACATGGACATCTTCCAGAACTTCACCGTGGACTTCGACTTCGAAGGCCGGTAAGACTGACACGACACTCACCATTTTATACAAAACTAACACTAGCCTTGTTGCCCCGCGCACAAGAACACATTATATTTTACACTAAGTGCATGTTTAGGGTGGCAGACTAAGATAACACCATAGGACAGCTTAGAGTACTTGCGGATAGGTCGCGGAACTACAGCGGAAGCGACGTGACGAGGTGACAACCAGCAGCACACAACTAGTTCAAACCGAAGTCAACGCGAGAGAAGGCAAGGCGACTACTTCTGCTTTGCAGACTTGCTACAGAGGCCAGACGAGGAAACCACGAGGTTTAATTAACAATTTCAGAGGATATAGGGTTTCAACAGTGGCAACACTGAAAAAAGAATAAGTACCAGAATCATGTAAATTACTGTGTTCATAGCGTTTAGATGTCCGTACACTGTACCTCTGCATGCCTCTTAACTATTGTCAGTACACCGGAGTGTTGGGTGTTCACAGATACCTGTTCCTAAACGCGATCGCGAACCAACTGCGCTACCCGAACAGCCACACGCACTACTTCTCGTGCTGCCTCCTGTACCTGTTCGCCGAGGCCAACTCTGAGGCCGTGCAGGAGCAGATCACCAGGATGCTGCTCGAGAGACTCATCGTGAACAGACCCCACCCTTGGGGACTACTCATCACGTTCATCGAACTCATCAAGAACCCCATCTACAAATTCTGGTCACATGAGTTTGTGCATTGCGCACCTGAGATTGAGAAGTACGTACCTATTTCTGATATAATGTAGTTATAGGCGCTATCGCAGTCATTAACATATTAACCAACCACGGAGTAGCATATTATGTACTATAACGTGATAGAGTAGCATTCCGCCTGTGATGTGTCCGGGGTGCGTTTCTATTTGCACGGTCGTAAGTTAACAAGCGTAGTGGCAATATAAACAGCACCGATGTTGATAAAACCGTTCGCCCGCACATTATCACTACATTGCTTACAATCAATCCCATATTAATAAAGAGCCAGCCCCATTCATAGTCTAGTAGTAGAAACTAGACACTGTACTAGAATGTCTCATACTTAGACTACATACGTTCAAATAATAGACAGTATGTTTTAAATTCAGTAATTTAGTCAATTATGGTAACTCATGGGCATAAAAGGGGTGAAATAGTTATTTCTATCAGAATGAGGCTGGATGCACTGAGGGAGAAACATTCTGAGCGCATGTCAAAGGTTTTACTCTGATTGAAGTTATAAAGCACATGAAATATCAATTTATTGCTGCATGCTTGGAGAAGCATTTCGCTTTCCTTTATAGTCGAGTGCGAGAAGATAACCAACAATCCACTGACGAAGTTTTTACTCATCTGATTTTATAGAATATCTGGAATTTAAGGCATTATTTTGAGATAACCCCAAATACTTGGCAGTCATTGAACCTAAGGTTCAGCACTATGACCCGTGTATGTAGATGCATGATCGCGTAAGACATAATATTGACATAATTTCCCACATAGACCTAACCAAAGTTAGAAAAATCCAAAATACCGTTAATAAATCATTTTATAACCATCAATTGAATACAAAAAAAAAACAATGTACTACTAAAAGTCTTCCAATACCAAGGTTATTCTCAACAGTTTATAAAAATAAAAATTAAAGTAAACAATTAAAAAAAACTTTTTTTTTTATTAAAGTAGGTACCACTGTACCTACTTTAATAAAAAAAATGTTTTTATCCAATTTATTGACCTGTAAAATAACAATTTTGTATCCAAACTAATCAAACATAATTCATAATTTATTTTTTGTTAATTTTATTTGCAATAATTGCATCTTAGTAAAATAAAACCCTTGAAAATCTATGGACTACAAACTTCGTCAGAGGTAAAACTCCCTCGACTATAATGTCTTTCATTATCTTTCGATGTATGATGTTCGAGGCTGATTTAAACGTCTTCTGCTCCCTTAACTAGTCTAATTGAATGTTATCGCGATAAATAAATAATCAAAAGTTTATTAACAAACTCCGAATGAATAGGCAACAATCTAGCAAGGGTTACGTGTGAACACACAAACTATTCCTACCAAGCAAACTAATATGAATAGTGGAGACGTGTAAATCTGCCTTCAGATTGTATTTGCATAATAATTCAGTGCAGGTGAAGATAATCATGTTTTTCTTTTTTTTATTGATAGTGCTATCCGACTTCACCTGGAGCGGTAATTAGCCCCCCTTTTATAAACGCTCGTCGTGTACCGGTTGAAGCCATACAACTCAACTTCAGTTTGTGTTGTACTTGTATTCTCTCTTTTTGGATAACGAAAACGATTTTAAAACTAGCCTACAATCTCTCACGGGAAGCATTATTCCAGTTAGAGATAAAGCTAATATTATATTCCGTATGGCTCTCGGTCAGTACCGTCGGAGCACATTAATAATAACTACTAGTATTATTTAAAAGGACTCTCGCAATTACACAATGGTCAGGCGTTCTCTTTGATTTATTCAGTTTTTAATCCATATCACTATGATGAGTGACGCATGCTCGCTGGACCGTCTTATATACGCTAGCACGCACGCGTACGTGTACCGCTGACCGTGGTTGCGCCCGCTCCTTTTATAGGGTGAGATTCCAATAGGAAACAAATCATGACTCATTAGTACATTTTTTCGTATTTGCTTCCCTCTTCCTCTATGGAGTTTCACCCTAAAGCTGATTCCAAAGCTCCAATTACGGCGGCCGGTAGGTGGCGCAGGTATGGTGGGTAGATGGAGTACATAGGTTCGCATCAGACCTTCATACTCATGACCCGCGATGAGCGATATTTAGGTAGCAATGTAATCCATGCGGCTTTGACTTGCTCCACTTACCGAGTGTGTGACGTAATCGTTGAACTGGAATAAGCCGAGGGTCGAGACTACAAGACGACGTTGTCGGTTCGGCTCCGATCCAGACACCCGCTAGTTAAAATGTTTGGTCCTGCTCGAAATTGTCTGGATACCGTAGCGTAACTGGCACTCGTCTGGTCCCTGGACCTATACTGCTAGTTGGGAATAGTGACGGCCGATAACAATTTAACCTAATCTTTGTCATGATATTGTAAATAAATAAATTAACTATGGGTCGTCAGCCTATCGCCTATCTAGTAAACTAGACACTGCTATGCGCCTATGAAGACTAAATCAATCGACCGATTTGAATGACAGACTGAATATTCAAAATGATACCAAGACAGTTTCCGAATGAACGTTGTACTCGGTTTCGTATGCGTTTTGTGCGGCATAACACAACTAACAATACTAACAGCTGAATGGCACTATCGGTTTGCATAACAAATCGCGTTTCTTTCTACTGTGCACTAGAGTATTTATGTCTCGATACATTGAACTCGGCTGATTTCCTTAGCGTTCATTTTTCACATGTACAGTCAGCATCAGAAGTAGCTGAACATTTTGGAATTTTAATTCTTTTATGTACAGGACTCTAGCTATTATTTTTAATGTTTCAGAAGATTATTCGTTAAAATAGTCCATAAACTCCAGTAACATTCAGTAACGAGTAATATCTAACAAGTTTTTATTTAAAAAACAGCTTCGAAACTTTGAGTAATGTTAATATACTTCTGATGCTGACTGTACATCGAACACGTATGGTGTAGCTTTCTTATCGGCCGACTGAGCTAGCTTTCATGCGCGCCTAGCTTTACTAAGTTTTCTTTTAATTTTCGAGCCCAATATAATTCACGCATTGGAAACAAAGATAGAGTTTTTTTTAACCTAGTAAAAGAAGCCAATTGTACAAGTTGTTCAGTTTCAAAACTATTGTTTTGTTCTGATTTTGCGTGAATTATATCTTTTTTTTTAATAGGAGTACCTAGGCATTTCAGGATATGATGTTGATGCAATTACTTATACTGGTTTGGTTGTTTCCTGCTGCAAGAAAGAGTGACTTCCCTTTGGAGTCACTTCTCGTGGCAGAATATTCAAGAGAATATTCTGAAAACTTCGTATTGCAACCACCAAGTTGCATTAACCTGGGACAAAACTAACCATGACTAATCATTATGTTTTTAGGGGGATGCCATTCTTCACTTTTTCACACAGTTATAAAACTTTTAAATACAATGATGCAGTTGTGCAATGTTCTGCATTATTAAAGAAAATTATTTTGTGCGAAAAACATGAATGGCATTCCCTATTTTTTTTTCTTTTATGCTGCTCTGGATTACGTAAGTTAACATTAAACCACTTCATGTTAAGTTTAGGGAATATTTTAGACAAATGGTACTAACAGTAACTAATTGGGCAAATCTTTCTAGATGGCGCCGCTTGTGCGTGCGCACTTCATTTTATATTTTTCTTGCATTTTCATTTAATTTTTGCGTTGCATAAAATCTTTGTTTTTGACATGAGAATGCCGTTGCGTGTAAGTAGCGCCATCTAGCGTTAGGTTGGTGTGTAGTGAGCATGCTTGTTTATTGCGCAACATCAGTTCTGTGGGATGCTAACATTTGTTTTTGGCCAGGCTCTTTGCGTCAGTGGCGCGCTCCTGCATTGTAGACAAGACGGGTGCGGGAGGGGGGGAACGGGAGATAGCCGAGTAGCGTCGCGCCAATTGGGAGTCTGTCCGACATAAGCACATGTATAAAAGCTATGTCGAGAAAGGTATGTTGAATCTCGCTATTACAATATTTTTTAACTTTTTGAATGAACCCAAATTATTACGAAACTTGAAGCAGACTTAGGTACACGATTAATTGTTCTCTTTTATTCATCATAATCAGCCTATATTGTCCTCACTGCTGGGACAGGACTCCTTTCTATGAGGGGAAATGAGCTATAATCCACCACGCTGGCCCAGTGCGGGTTGGTAGATATATGTCACGTCTTTAAATTTTTTGGTTCTAAGACATACCGGTTTCCTCACGATGTTTTCCTTCACTGTTTTGAGCGCAGTGATGATGAAATAAATTACATAAAGTAATGCGCCTGACTGACTGGGTTCGAGGGTTCTTACGATGTTTTCCATCACCGATTTGAGAGCAGTGGTGATGAAATAAATTACACAAAATAATAAATAATAATAAAAAAAAGTTTATTTAGGAATAGTAACACGACATAATAAAACGATGGAAGCTGCAAAAGTATAAACTGTAGCGCAGCTTCCAAGAAAAACAAAGAAATGCGCTTGGGTTCGAACCCACGACATACTGCACTGGGCCACCACTGCTCTCTTTTATTTATTTTGTAAATCACGCAAGTAACTGTCCAGTTTTGTTAGGCCATTTAATGAAATAGCTATGCGTCGTTGCAGGCTTCCAAGGCGAGGCAGGACCGAGCCAACCGCAGCAACCACAGCCGTCCACTTCTGGTCAGGCCCCCAAACAGCCGTTGCAGTGGAACAAACTGTTTCAAAAGAAGTAAATCAGTGATGAACAATTTTATTGTAAATATATTTATATTGTTGTAGTGAACTTTTGTAAATTAATCAATTGATTTTTGACATTGCCTCGATCCAGTCCCAACATCTTAAAATGATAATTTAATCATTTTACCTTTAATTTCGCCTCCTAAAATTTACCTTGAGGTAACTTTTGATTGGAGTTAGAATTGTGAACACGACCGAGTCCCGGCGTCGACTTCAATGTAAGTTGTTTTCTCTCAAAATATGTTCCTATTTGTAACCTGTATTACCAAATTCAAGGACTAAAATTGAATTTAATTGCGCTTTCATTTTTCGACGTCCGGACTAGGTTGCCAGATCAGGACATGGGTCGGCTTATGTCAAAAATCTATTAATATAAATAGTATACATATGGAATGTCTGCGCGAATGTCTACAATGTCTACGATAATTCGCCAGTTTGGTGGTCGAATCACAAAATTTGTTGTATTATTAAGTAAGTAGTGTATAAACATAGCGTGATCTCGAGGTCGAGTCTCTATCGTCGTGCCACTGTTCAACGTGCATATGTTCCATAGGAACAACTTGTTTGCGCTCGTACCTTGTATGTGTAAATTGTTTCATTTTAACCAATTTTCATTTTTATGTACAAATTGAAATTTTAAATTATATTATACGTTATTATAATTAAAACATTTCTCTTTGAAAACAACATTTTCATTAAGAAAATTAGCAATACAATTTCATTTCAAGTGTAATATTAAAACTTAGACAATAGTATATTTCATTATAAGTGCGGAAAGCCTGTCATTGCAAAGAGTTCCGACAAATGTCTACCCGAGCCTAGGCACAGCCGACGGCAGTCGGAACAAGTTGCAATGACGGTTCCGCACGTGTACTGAACAACTATTTTTAATACAGTTGCGAAAAAATGAAGCAATTTAATCAAATAATAAAACCGTAATTAAACTCGCAAAGAACATTTTTGGAAAATGGCGCCAACCGTAAAAGAATTTAGGCAGAGATTTTTTTTGTTATCTTCACCCATTCTGGGTAGGCAAAGGTAAATATGGCGCCCATACAGCCAAGTCTTCAGTAGATTTTTTTGATTGATATGAAATGAAAATGAAATTTAATGGGATGAAATGTAATGAAATCTTTAACTCATTGAATCAAATATTCTATCTGATATTGAAACAAATTAGTAGCTTCTTTAGAAATATTGGATAAATCATAAAAACTTCTATGATTTTTTTTTAGTAAAAACTTCGTGGTTGGTTTTTTTTAATGGACATTAATTTGACAGTTGGGAAAGAACGCACGAGTTCGGAAATGGTAAAGAAAAAGCACGAGTACGTAATAGCCCACATCCCGAACGCTATACGTCCCTGCAATACGCCACTTTTTGAGCAACTGTATTAAAAATATATTTTAAAATTTTAATAAGTTTTTAAAATGTCTAACTGAAAGTGATTCAATATTCCCATTTAAAAGTGTTCATTCATATTATCGTGAGTGATATAGATTTGTGACACAATTATGACATTGTACAATTGGGTTGTCCTCGTACCGGAAGAAACTGTCGCCTAAATTGGTTTTTAATGTAAATACTGTCTAAAAAGATCGTAGTTGTTGTTTGGTTATGGTTTCGATGGAGGGTGCAGTGATGGCCACACTAAACTAACAGACTATTCGCGATTGATCAATACGGCGTGACTGCGCCGCCGCCTCTCCGTGGCGCTCCGCCAGCTCTGTGGACGCCGTGACGCCGCGCACCTGCGCTCTAACGTATAACGTTGCGCACTTGCCCTCACGCGCGACCACCTCGACCCAGGACTCTTACCTAACCTACTCAATATTATAATACTATTTACCCTATTTACACCTCTGGTGATTGACTAACTAAATACAAGAAATGAAACGAACAATTTTACATAATTATGTATAATTTTTCAGTAATATTTATACAGTTCTAAGAGAATTCTTGATGTTGTACTACAAAACATAATTATTCCAGAAACGAAATGATCAATTTGAAACAATATTTAATACGTTTAATAGTAATAGAAACGCGGTTGAAAGTGGATAGTTGTTGGTGGACGTTATTTAATGCGAATGTAGTGATCAGTTGGTGTGCAGCGGGTGGCGTAAGGTCCGTATGATTGACGCGACGTTGTATTCACTCGTGTTGCGTGTCTTGTGCGGCTGGTCGCCAGCGCAATAAGCTGCAACATATTCGTCTCGCGACCAGACTCACAACACACGCAACTCACTTATTTTAAGGCAAATTACACTAAGTGATACAGAGCTAGCTCGTCGAAATAAGTAAATCGACTGATTAAAAGTAAACCGCTAAATCGATTGTTAGTTTTAAAATTGTGTATTTTTAATTCACACGTAACTTGTAGTTTTGATTATATAATCAATGAATTTTTGCAAATATTGGGTTAATTGTAAAACATTTTAGTGTTAATTATAATATTTAATAAGTTTTGATGAGCGTTTCTTCACGTTATCAAGTTTTCTAGGTGTGATTTGAACGTAATAATTATAAAATAGTAATGCACTCACCGGTGGAGTAGTAGCGCGGCGCTTGTAGCGCGACCATGACCACGTCTCACTTCACCGGACTAAGCATTTTAGATATTGTATTGCTAAAATTAAAACTTCACGATTAAGATAATGTAATCACTTTTTCTAATGTGTTTAACAAAAGTATTTTTCCATCTAACTGGTTTTTTATTACTTCCCAAAACCTTTTCTAACGACATGACAATCAAATGATTGTCTCAAATCTGGATGAACGAGAACTTTCACTGCCTACTTGCGGGACGAATACACGAAATCAAATTGATATTGTTTCGAGCTGGGTATGGGATAAATAAAAACACTACCAAACACACATGAATTAACTTTATTACTCACTAAACACTTATAAACAATCACTTTAAAACTTCTGAACACTTTATCGCACTAGATTTCTCTTCGAACCTTTCGTTGTCTCGCTTAAAAGTGAACTAACTCACTTCCGGTCGAGAATTTCGCGGCAAGCGGTCTCGGGGCATTTGCCCCCTGTCCGCGGAAGCCATACCTGGGCCCGTGACTACGGGACCCGTCATTTTGTTGCCATAACTCACTTCGTCCTCAATCGGTCCTTTTATACCCAAGCAAACAAAAGATATTCGAGATAATTCTCTATTATTCAAGAAAGCATCCACAAAAAAAAAACAAGGAACTTCTACTTTACGCCCTCGGCATACGGTCGAAATTACAATGACATACAATGGAAGAGCAGAGGTGGCGGTCCCGACTTACGAACAGTAGGTCGTGGGTTCGAACCCAGGCAGGCACATTACTTTGTGTAATTTATTTCATCACCGCTGCTCTCAAAACGGTGAAGGAAAACATCGTGAGGAAACCGGCATGTCTTAGAACCAAAAAATTCGAAGACATGTGACATCTACCAACCCGCACTGGGCCCGTGTGGCGGTAGATTATAGCCCATCCCTCTCCTAGAGAGAAGGCCTGAGTCCCTGCAGTGGGAACATTAATAGGCTGTTGATGATGATGATGATGATGATGACAATGGAACTATACCTACGGGCTGCGCGCCGCTTAACTACCTACGGACTGCAAGTAGGTACTTACTACTACCTACTAGAATTTACGCGAGTCTTTAGGTACTTCACAGTTATTAAAGAGGTTTCTCGAAGATTCTATATGATCGTCGTAACAATATAAAAACCCATGATGGTCCTGAAACATTAACGTAGATGTCCGTTTTGAGGAGCTCCTTTTTGAAATAATTATGTCCAAAGATTTATCTAAAAGTGGGCTCCTCAATTCAAACGTCTGAATTGAAGAGCCGCTTGGAACACTGAAAGTATTTAATGAATATATTTTTGAAATTATTGGATCGCGTATAGTGCCCACTAAATGTCCGTTTGGATTGCGGTGCCTTATTTCGTATCTTAAAGAAATTAAATACTTATTTGGAGTACCTAGTAAAGAAAATTTTATAGGAACAATCCTCGATTTTGAAGGTATAAAACTTCAAAAGTTATATGAAAATAAAGGTGGTGGTAGCCTGTGGCACCATCAGTCTGATCTCCCATGTCTATAAATCTTTATAAAAGTAGAAAATCATATTGCTGGAGATCTCGATAAACAACAATATCCTGAACAAGCAGGTTTCCGTCCCGGTCTTTCTACCACCGACCACTTCTTCTTATCGTATGGGCACTGGGCAGTAAGGTCTAACGACCCCACACACCCTAGTGTCACGAGTTTCTAAACCGCCGCAAGGGCCTCTGACATGGATTGACGACCGCCATTTGGCGGCCGGGACCACCGGCTTCTATGTGCCTTCCGAAGCACGGAACCATCTTTTTATCAGACAATCAGGTGATTCAAGCCTGCAATGTCCTAAAAAAACTGGAAACAACTTCACAAAGTATGCTTCCCGTGGGAATCGAACCCACAACCACCATCAGATAATAGAAAAATATCCCTAGAATTCAATATCCCACTCTCTAGGTACCTTGCATTTTGTTGTTGACTTCTCGAAAGCATTAGATAGTATAACGCACTCTGCCATCTTTAAAGCTTTTAGCAATCAAAATGTAGAATCCACTTAGGTTTATACAACCTGTATACGAAACACGTGTAAATTGTACGTCTCTTACAAAATATTTATACCAGCAGTGCAGCCCCTACAAAGCTAGAACGGAATCCTAAAGGGAGTCAAACAGGGCGACCCGCTATCTCCAAAGCTATTCACCAGTACCCTAGAAGAAGTCTTTCGAACATTGGCGACCGCATGGGAGGAGAGATCTGTCTCGGCGAGGCGAGGTTGACAAAATATCTACGCTTCGCTGATGATATTGTCCTTTTCTCTTCAATAGCTGCGGAACTGGAAAAAATGCTTCAAGAACTGAGCGAAGCAAGGCTTGAGGTTGGACTGAAGATGAACATGTCAAAGATGAGACGAACAGCTCACCTATCAACGTGCACTTTAATGCAATAAGGAGAAAATACACTATGTCCAAGAATACATCTACCTGGGCCAAGTAGTCTCCTTCCAGGCGAGACAAAATAAAGAAATGGCAAGACGCACAGCAAACGCCTGGAAGAGCTATTGCTCAATAAAAGAGCTATTCGAGGCCCATCCCCTTAAAACGCAAGCTAACGGACCTGTGTATTCTCCCCAGTGCCGGACTGGGACCCGAAATGTGTGCGTTTCGACAGCGCGGCCACGACGTTTTTTTTTAAAAAAAATCTATGCCATGTTTATGTAAAAGTTTGTAAAAGTCGATTCCCAAAACCATTTTGTCAAGAAATCGGCCCGGGCATTTTAGAGACGGTCGGCCCTCCACTCTCAAGAGAAAGAAAAACTACTTACACTTTTGAATCAACCGAAGAAAATATTTAGAATAGACTGAAAGGCTGTTCCTGTCGGGGCTGTGGGTTGTTCGCAAGAGATAACACGGCCTCGATATAAAGGGCTTAGAAGGAACATGGGTGGTTTTTAGTCAGTAGAAGTCTGACACTCCCTGTCGCTCTGCCCAAGAGCGGGAGGGGTATTATTTGATGAATTCCCAGCCGCCAAACAAAAGAAAAACAACCCTGAAAGGCTAGGCAACGACTTTAAAAGAATTAGGACTCGAGAATCTCGACCGTAACACTAGCGTTACTTGGTCGACAGTCAATGGCATTATTCAAGAGGCAGTAGCTAGTAAGCCGCAAGAGCGAGCGAAGCGAGCTCGAAAGTTTTTTGACACCGTATCCTGGACAGGTTAGAATGGCTTCGACCTATTGGAGTTACTTGGTCCACTTTGACAATGTAAAGTTTCAAGGGTTAAGTTTACGAGTTACGGCTGCAGCTGAAGTTCTTCTACTACTACTTCCTGCCCTTATCCCATGTCATTTGGTGTCGGCGCAACACGTTTTTTCCTTCCATTCTGCCCTGTTAGTCGTCACGTTATCATTTATTCCTTTATCCTTCATATCACTCCTCACACACTCCATCCATCTTTTCTTTGGTCTTCCTCTCCCTCTCCATCCATCCACATTTATATATTCATAACTTTTTAAGTCACATGCGATTCATCCCTCTTCATCACATGCCCATACCACGATACATACATACACGTCAAACACATACCTAACTCTCCTTTTGGGCTTCGCCGCAGTCGGGTAAAAATAATGAAAATTTGTTTCATATCTTGGAAATATTATATTTTAATCGTTAGTGAACCTTGCACACGGCACGGAGGTGGCATTATCGACTTAAATTGTTATTCAAAATGGGCCTTTAATTTGTTATCGGCCATTATAAAACCTAAGAATTGAAACCACTTTTATGAACCGTAGATAAGAATCAGATCTAAATTACAAGTAATTAGATTTTTAAAAGTCATGCACATTTTTTTACAATAATGAGAAATGCCCATATTTGTAAGGCAACTGATGACGGGCGCTGACGAGGTGCTTGCCTAGGGCGCTGTAGACACTTTTTGCGCCTCTGCTTCTTTCAACAGCTTTCCCATGCTTTCATAGGTTGCGACATTAGCTTTATTCCTCTATATAATTATTCCACTCCAGCATCACCTTTGTTTTTGGTTTTTTTTCAGCTTTCAAACTAACACTAGCAACTTCAACTCTCTGCCATTCCTTTTTTTTCTTCAACACATTCTGAATTTCTGCCGACCACCTGCACCCTATCTATTGTGCCCCTTCCTTTCGTCTCTCCTTTACTTTGCTACACCCCCAGCCATTTCATTCCAACAGTAATTTACACTTCGGTAATTCATAATGTGTCCCATCTCTATCATTTTATCCACCATCACTCGCTCTATAAATTCTTTCGCACAGTTTAAGTCGTCCTTCTTTATTTATGCCATTTTATTTTAGGGGAAGATTTCTCTTTGCTGTTTTTGAGTTTAATTTGTACGTTTTCATACAAAAGTAAGAGTCTATGCTGTGAGACTAAAATTTAATCTTCTTCTGGTAGATCTTTGGGATCATTCCACACATTAGTTCCACCAGCAATTAGTTCCATGGAACTAGTGAGACTTTTTTTTCTCAGTAGTTCCATGCACTTTGATTCCAAAACTTAATCGAACTCGTCTCACTAGCTCCACCGTAGTCAGTCTTTGATGTTTTTCAAGTTGTTTCGTCGTACTGAAAAGTAATCAATTTGGGTTCTGTGATTACCACTTTTGTACGTAACAAACTAACAAGGTGTCCGTCGTTCTTCTGCAACCAAGTGTTGGCTACTGCTATTAGGTCAAATGTGGTAGGCCGGTAGCCGATTGAAGCAGAGTCTCACCTTCGTTATTTTGATTCCTGTATCCCCACCCTCCATGCACCCTTTCGTAATTCCCTTCTTCCCACATGTCCATTAAAATTCCCTCCTATTATCAACTCCTCAGTCAATACTCCTCATGCATGAAGAGAATCTTGCAGAAATCTCTACCGAACAACTGGTGAGCTTCTGCAAGGCAACAGGAGAAGATGGCTTCGTCTTCAAGGACCCACCAAGCAGACCCACTGGTGGGTCTCCGAATACTGATGTTCGCGATGCCGACCACCAGTAACCCATGAAGGGGATCCACCAAAATGGGGAACTGGGCAAAATAATCCACAACGAAAGGACTGATCGCCCGCCTGGTGTCTGCCGGCGTCCCCGAAGATAAATAGAACTCCTCATGCACCAGAATGTTCACAAGTTCATTTTTCACTTTTTTGTTTTTAAAGCCGGTTTCTTTTATTGCTATAAAGTTTTTTTCAGTAAACTGTTGTAGGAATATAAAAAAATAAGAAGATTTTTTTTCTTTACTTTCATTTGAGCTTTTCAATGCAGTCTACAGTTTTTATGAAGATTCATTGACTGGCCCTGAATTCCGAAGTACCTATTAAATCTTAGTGCACTCCAGGATAAGGAACAAATTATTTCATCAATTAAATGCCCTTCTGGATCTACCTTTTATAGTAGAATTTTTTATTTCCGAATTTTGTTTTGCATAGCAGTGGATGGCAGAAACGTCATTTCGTCGAAAATCATTTGGCGTAGGTCATTTACCATAAATTCAAAACGCATAATTTTGTAAGTCAGAATCATCTTTGAGCATAAACTTCATTTCCAGAACCACCATTTCGCCGAAAATTCATAATCAGAATCGTCTTTTGGCACGCATTTCATTTCGTAAATACGTGTAACGTGCAGCAGGCATGACTTCTGTCACGGCTCCGGCGGCGCTGCGGTGCTCCGGCGGTCCCAACTCCCACGCAAGCATATTGTCGCAGAAGGTTTTAACACACACCACCGCAGCTCCGGCTTGCTGGCCGGCTCCGCCGGCCTGCCTCAGCCGCGGTGGCGCGCGTTTAAGCCACCTGCTCCTCAGCTTGCGGGCCGCCTCGCCACTCCGCTCCTACGCGGGCGGGCTTAATAATAATAATAATAATAATCATTTATTTATTTAGACAACTAAGATCCATTGGGTTAGTAACAATATTCTTAAAACCTATATTAGTACTTAACTAAAGATGCTTGAGTTAGTAACAATATTCTTAACCTATGTTAGTACTTAACTAAAAACAAAGACAGAGTGCAGGTGACTAATGACCTCACCAACGGGCTGTCATGCCTCCCGACTATAGCTCTCAGAATGCTGTTGGGGCTGCCACGGATTCTGTTCAGCAGCGAGGCCACTTTCTTACGCCGTACCGCATTGAAGCAGTCGGTACGTGCCTCAGCGAACATAGAAGACGCGCTGCAGAACCGAGGCAGACGCAACAGCACCCTAAACGCGTTGTTGTACTGGATCCGCAGAGCATTGTAGGCCTTTTGGGTGTAGCTGAACCACAGGCTCCCGGAGTACAGTGACATACAATATGCTTTAAACAGCGTTAATTTTACTGCAGCTGTACAACGGAAGAACCGGCGTGCCAGCATATTAGCCCGAACCGACAATGCTCTGCGTTCCCTCTCCATATCCGCGTCGTCCCTCAAATCGTCCGTCACCAGGTGACCCAGGTATTTAAAAGAGTACACCCTTTGCAGCTCCACACCGTTCAGTAACACAGGAGGGACGGTGGAGGGACACCTGGTACCGGACTTAAAGACCATATATTTAGACTTCCCTTCGTTGTAGACAAGGCCATGAGAAGTCGCATACGACTCGCAGATACCGAGAAGCTTACGGAGCGCACCGACCGAGGGGGCCAGCAGCACCATGTCATCTGCATAGCTTAAATTATTAAAACAAACGCCATCAATAAAACAACCGACATGTGTGCTGCTGAGCCTCTCGATCAGTTCATTCACGTACAGACTAAAAAGCAAAGGTGAGGTCAGTCCGCCCTGCCTCACGCCACACTCTGGCCTACTCGACTCCGAGAGCTCACCCGCCCAGCGCACTCGACTCTCCTGCTTCAGGTACCAGAACCGCAGAAGTGAGACGAGCTCCGGCGGCACCGCGGCATCTGACAGTTTTTGCCAGAGAACATCGAACGAGACAAGATCAAACGCCTTGGACAGGTCTAGGAAACATGCGTAGATAGGTGTTTTCCTGTCTGTGTAATACTTGACAGCATGCTTTAAACTCAGAATAGCGGTTTCTGTCGACAAACCCTGCCGAAAGCCAAACTGGGCATCATGCAGCTTGACGTGGGTACTCAAGTGAGAGCTTAGGCTTAGATTACACTCTCGGGACAGAAGAGACTACATGGAGTCGGTTTTGCTGCGATTCGTTTCTGTCACTAACTTTTGTAGCAAAAGGTATTGACTTTTAATTTTAAATTAGTTAATTCAAAAATATTGTAATAGAATTGGCATTGTACCTTAGAAAAATCTACCAAATAAAATTCTGCCATCTTAAAAGTATGCCTTTGAAAATTCGGCCATTAAAACATTCGGCGAAACGATAATTCTATTAAATAATTGTCTGCCATAAACACATTCGTTCAAAGAAGAATATGCCAAAAGTATGTTATGCCAAATAAATTTCGGAGCATCAAATTTCTGCCAGATAGGTGGATATCCAATAATCAGCGTCTAAGAATTTTCTTAGTAAAATCCACAACAACTTGTGCTCGCAAATAAAAAAAGGCAAGTGAGGTCCAGACAGTGTTGCCAAGTCTGAAATCTAGAGGATGGTAGATTTCTTCTAAAAATACGGTAGATTTTCCGAAATTATGTTGTAATATATATTTGAAATACGGTAGAATTACCTTGTTTATTTAGTAGCATATTATGGGTTAGAGTAAAAAAAAAACATTTTTAATCAGAATCAGACAGTATAATTGTTTCAATATTTTGATACATTTCGATATTATGTTTTTGAACCATAGCGTTAGTGGGTTTTTTCCGTGACGCTGTATGGCCTGCTGCGATAAAAGATTTCCCTTGATGGATTTGGTAAGGAGTTTATTTCGTTTTTTGGTTTTAAAATCGTTCACTCTGCTGAAGACTCTTTCGCACTCCGCATTCGAATGTGGTAGAGTCAAAATAGCCAACATAAATTTTGGCAAGTGTTTGAAGTGGGTATTCAAATACATACAGCACCACCGAATTCGTCGCGTAATATCTCCAAGCTGGTACCGCGCTATTGGGGGATTTCCCGTCGCATAAATTTTATGCGGCGGGAAATCCCCCAATAGCGCGGCAGTGTTGTCGGTAGAACAAAAGGAAAATACCCTAACGTAAAGAAAATAAACATTCAAACTCGCTAAAATTATTTTAGCTAATAGATTGCTTGCAGATAATCACATTTATCTGCAAGATATACGTGAAAAATTCTTTATTGAGTATTACGGTGTATTTTGCTACCGTAATTATAATCCTACGGTAGGTGGTAGATCTATGCTGGTTACCGTGTATTTACCGTAATTACGGTGCAGTTGGCAACACTGGGTCCAGACGGGTTTGGCGTCGACGGCGGCGCGCGGGGGCGGCGCCTGCGCCTGCACTGCGCGGGGTCGCCGCACGGCCGCTCAGCGCCGCGGCGCCACCGTCGCCTGTCACCTGCGACTGCGACGTCCGACGACGACGCTCGGTGCCGTTACTACAAGACTACACAACTCTTGCGCCGACGCGACGCTTTATTCAATTCATCTTTCTAAGTTTGCACATAGTCGTGCGCTGCTGTTACCCAGTGAACCTTAGTAAAGTGTTTGTTTTGTTGAATCACGTTATCACGGTAAGTGTTTCAATGTTTTCTTCTACAATAAAGTCGAGTTTTGAGTGCCCGCGCGCACGAGGCTTCACTGACAGTCTGACAGATAGCCGATGTTTTTGTTTATGTTTTGTGTTGTTGATATTATTTACTTATTTCGAATTCAGTTTACAATACTTTTATCAATGTCAATGTCTTTTATTGTATTTTAAACAATTCATTATGCGAGCTGCAGCTATTTTAAATGAACAAACTTTTTAATAAACCTGATAAAAGTAGAAACTTCTAAATATTCTGCCGTTGCGAATGAAATCTCATGCAAATGCTTGTTGTTGTTATTTTTCTTGAGTTTAAAACTTTGAACCGCTATCGAGTTTACTAAGGCTCGGTGGTCCAGCGTGCATGCTTCATAAACTTTTTGTTCATGGAATATGAGACTCTAAGTGAATGGTGTAAGAGTAGTATTTCCGTGTGCGTGGGAGTAGCCTTGGGGGAAAGGGACGTCGAGTCGCCGCCGCCGCGCCGCCATCCAGGTAGGCAGGCTATCGTCGCGGTAAAGAATATTCTAACCAGAACGGACACTGCTTTGACATACGTCTCATAAGCCCTCGATCGTAATGATTACTTTCTGCTGCTGTTGGTCACTACAATACCTACAATTAATATTAAGGGCCCTCGCGCCGCACTTCTCTGTCACGACTTTTGGCTGCAGAAACGCTAACCAAGAAAAAAGTTTGGTCGTCACCGTCCGATTTCAAACTCGGATCGACCAAAGTTCTGGACAAAGCGCAAAGTTACACTTCTTGTACCTACACGATTTCTGAATTAATGAAAAACCGTGTTGTCGAACAAATTAACGCCTGAAAATGCGTAAATGCATGCTAAGTGATTTGATTGGCTGTTGATAATTCTGCCAACCCAGGATAAAATACTAAAAAATGTCTTTCTTAATCCTTTCATAAGTAGTACCTATAAAACAAAGTCGCTATTTTTGTCTGTTTGTCTGTATGCTTAAATCTTTAAAACTACCTACGCAACGGATTTTGATGTGGTTTTTTTTTTAATAGAGAGTGACTCAAGAGGAAGGTTTTAATGTATAATTTGAACGACATCCACGCGGGTGAAGCCGCGGGCATCAGCTAGTCTTACATAAAATCAACTTTAACTGCCGTAAGTAGGTAGGGTCGTTTCGCCGGTTAGCGACCAGTTAGCTGAGTTGCCCACTTATGATGAAGAAAAAAAAATGTTGTCTACACGCAAAATAGTTTATGTTAATGTGAATTTGTCCCAAATATAGTCTAGTTTGGATACAAAAACATAAAATAAAGTACATTCATACAAAAATATTTGTAAAATGCTGAAAAAGTGAACCGACCACTTTAATCAGTTAGCGACCACCAGTGAGTTGGTTTGCGACCACCATTTTAATATGAAAAAATGCCATTAAAACAATTATAATCGCTTTAAAAATGTAATAATTAATATATTATTCATTTGTATGGTCCCTTCCCTTCTTTTCGGATATCATCAAGAGCTTTTTTCAGGGCTTCTTCAGTGTACCGGACTGTATTTTTCTTTTTTTTCGTTGACTCTGAATTATATGGGAACTCCATCTAAAAAAAGTAAATTAAAATAATTTAATTTTGTTTTTATCAAAAATAAAAAAATAAAATATTCCGACGTTATTTCTCTCATACTAAATTATGGTGGTCGGAAACCAACGTCTTTATTTCGATTATTTTGGTTTACGACCACCTGTTTAGCATCCCGTTTTTATAGTAATTTCAAAGAAAGTGGTGGTCGCTTACTAAATAACTACAAAGAAAAGCTTCTAAAATGTTACATTCAAAATTGTAACAGTCCTGTACAAAGCAATAGGGTCATATTGATAGAAAATAAATAATGCGATTCTCGTCGGTTAGCGACCACATGGTCGCTATTTAACGTACTTGATAAATAAGCATTTCGGTTACCGACCACTTGATTTTATCTTAATAATAACTTAAAAAATAGCAAAATACAACTAAATAATAACGAAAACTTATCGGTTGTACAATTTAACATCTAACTTGTGTGTAAAACATGAAATAAGTAATAAAAATTACCTTTGAGCGCCGCGCGCCGTGCTATTTTTTTTCTAACTTGCGGTACGTTTTCTCACCACTGAATCAAAACGCGCCTTTAGCAATATTTTTTCGGTTCTGGGTTAGCCCATTTGTTTCAAACTGTGTAAATTCTTATTTCATAATTATTTATAAAGCACGTTAGGTTTTTTATTTATTTGTGTTACCTCTACAAATACTATTATCTTGTTTTAAAGAAACTTAGTACGTCAATAAATGGTCGCCTACTGAAGGTGGTCGCGAAACCGGCGAAACGACCCTACCTACTCAAAGATATTTAATGATTGCCTACTCAAGCCGTCGCTCTGCGGTACTCAGAAATATTTAATGATTACCTACTTAAGCCGTCACTTACTAAAGGTTTTGACAGTTTTGTCATACAAAACCGGTCAAAACTTTTACTAAGTGATAGCCTAAATAATCATTAAAGCTCTTTGAGTGCGGCAGTTAGTAAAGGTTTGACATACAAAACCTTCAATAAACTGTCACTGGCTGGTGTAATATCTCTAAGTAGGTACCTACGGCTCCTGCCGTAGGTACCTACTTAGAGATATTACACATGGGTCTACCTTTTTTGGCAGAATTTTTTATACCCGAATTTTGTTTTGCATAACAGTGGATGGCAGAAACTTCATTTCGCAGAAAATCATTTGGCATACACTCATTTACCATATATTCAAAACGCATACCTAATTTTGTAAGTCAGAATCATCTTTGAGCATAAACTTCATTTCCAGAACCATCATTTCGCCGAAAATTCATAATCAGAATCGTCTTTTGGCACGCATTTCATTGCATACATACGTGTAACATGCAACAATAATAATAATTATTATTAATGATTATTATCAGCTCACCCCGGCTAAAATTTCTAGCTGAGAACATTAAATGTTGGTATGTCAAAAATAATAATATTTATTATTATTATTATTAATAATAATAATGACGTCACTCATACATGCAACGCATGTACTCCATGACGCGGGCTCGCTTCGCTCGCATATTACATAACACTAATATCTTCTGTCCCCGAAGTGCCGGGCCTCCGCCGGCCTCCTTCGTCGGCCTACGGCCCGGTGCCCATGCCGCCCATAAAGGATACTTTCGCGAGACGGTCGTTATACCTTATAATAATCTACCAAATAAAATTCTGCCATCTTAAAAGTATGCCATTGAAAATTCAGCTATTTAAACATTCTGCGAAATGAGTATTCTATTAAATAATTGTTCTGCCATAAACACATTCGTTCAAAGAAGAATATGCCAAGTGTGGTATGCCAAATAAATTTCGGAGCATCAAGTTTCTGCCAGATAGATGGTACCCATTACACATTATTACAATCATCAATTATAGATTTTTAGATCTTATGAGCTCCTGCTCATAAGATCTAAAAATCTATGCTTGGTGATTTTTTTGAAGTAGGTACCTACGTGTCTTTAAACCCCAGCTTCAGATGAGCAGATGACACGTGGTGTTATTTTAAAATTAATTATTATGTTGATCAAGCAAGAGATAGAAATATACTAACCCATGTTCCACACAGTACTGGGAACGTTACATGCTGATTAATTATGTTATTTCTACGTATCGCGTTCGCATTATAATTATAATTTTTATATAAAGTTCGCTATTGATAGGTCCTGACCAGTAGGTACTTGGCGAAATTTTTCTTCCACCGTATATTACAAAAGGTCTCTAAGACCACAGTACTTTGTAGGCAGAAAGCAAAATGAATGTGTCTCATCTGCATTATTGAATCATCTTAGTTCGAAACGGTGACCGAGAAGTAGGTACCTAGGTACGTAAGTACCAGTGCAACCCGGGTAGGCTCTACGTATAATTTTAATTAAAGCCAACACTTAATTAACTATTGTGAGACGTTAAGTCCTTAATCGAATTTATGCTGTTTGTATTATTTTCATTTGACAGTCATCTGATTGGTTTTGACTCAGACCAAGAAAAAAAGGGTTTTGAGAAGAATTTGCACTTCGATTTCGAGTTCCGAGAACTAGTAGCATGACTAATGGAATGTGTCACATTACTTGCTCGTAACACATATTTTGTGTTTTTTTTTTTTTGTTGTTGCAAATAAGTTTTAATCATTCTACCCACAGCTAAATTCCTCTAATTAAATAAGTGCTTTGACACAATCCGAGTCAAAATCTAAAAACAACAACACCCACTTGTCGCATTTTAGGACAAAATATTGTAAGTAGGTAGGTACATTACGAACTTATATACCTACCTACTTATTTATGTATTTGACCAACAACATAAAAATATTTTCATCCTATTGTTGAAAATCTAAATAGGTAGGGTGGATTATTTTTACTGATAGGAAATAAAATTCCAAAAAGGCACATCTATGCTGTTTGTACGAAAGCTTTGAAGCATCAGGTTCAGATTCAGCAACAGAAAGGCACGACGAGCGACGTCGCGTCGCGTCGGTGAGGCAGCCGTTATGCCATTTGGTTCCGTTCATATCCAACAGATGGCAGCGCTAGTTACGTTTTTAAAATGGTCCTTCAATAATTTATCGTGTTGAGGACTTTGAAGGCACACACAGGGCAAAAGTAATGTTCCACTTCCATTTTAGATTTAAGTGGTTCATAAAATACATTTTTCAATACACTTCCTCGAAAACTAGCTCTTATTGCACTACGATTAGGTTCGACATGCATCATATTTCGCACGCGTGCGGTAATAAGAATACAGCGTGCTGTAATATTATTACCGCACGCTGTAATCATAGAGCAGCGGTAATTCGATTAAAACTTATGAAATTAAAAAAAAAACACCACTGACACCTCAACACGGTCTAGGGATATTTCATACTCAATTAAATAACTCGAAAAGTACTGGCCGCATTGGAATCTTTAATACACCGATTTGTTTGTAATTTATCTCAGACTAATTCCAAATTCAAATTTTTGAAAATTCTTTTGTTTCGGTGGCATAAAAATGTCTTGATGTATAGGAGAGGGAATTTTCATTTGTGCGAAATTTAGAAAACAATACGAATTACGTTTAGTTACAGTTTTTTTTCATTTTTAAACGAAAGATAAAGTTAAAATTGAGGTATTGTAGCCATGCAACGCCGGCATTTGACGAGGGCGGAGATGTTACGAGCTGTGGGAATGCTGGAAGCTGGATCTGTTCAGCGTAATGTTGCTGAGGCCATAGGGACCCATCAAAATGTAATTTCAAGATTGTGGACACGCTATCGTGCCACAGGTGAAGTAGCGGAGAGGCACCGGGGGCCAAGTCCAATCATTACCCCCAGACAAGACCGATTTTTGCAAATTACTGCGCGAGCTCAACCAAATGCAACGGCGACTCAATTGGTCCAAAGGCTGCGAGTGGAACACCAAGTGCTTGTGAGTGACCAAACTGTAAGAAGGCGACTGCATGAAAGCAATCTACGCTCTCGTAGACCACTCCGGGTCCCACCTTTACGGAGAGGCAATCATGGACGACGATTAGAATGGGTTCGGAACCACGTGGACTGGGGCCGTGAGCAATGGTCCAATGTGCTGTTCACGGATGAATCCAGGTTCGGCTTCCATCCAGATTCACGAAGGACGCGTGTTTGGCGAGTTCCTGGACGATGGAGCCGTCTCCAGAACCCTCAGGAAGTCCACCCATACCAAGGAGGAACAATTATGGTTTGGGCAGGAATTCGTCTTGGAGGACGGACGGATCACGTTTGGGTGCGGGGCAATATGACGGCAGAACGATATGTCGAACAGGTGCTGGGGCCCGTAATCTTGCCCCACAGAACACAAATGGGGCAAGATTTCCTGTTCATGCACGACAATGCCCGGGCACACACGGCGAGAACGGTAGCAGCTTGGTTACATACACATAATGTTAGGGCCTTAGACTGGCCTGCTCAATCGCCAGATCTAAATCCCATTGAGCATGCGTGGGATATGCTGCAAAGAAGAACTCTGGAGGAAGTTCCTGAAAATTTGGCTACAGAAGATCAACTTTTTGCGCACCTCAGAAGGACATGGGACAATATTCCGCAGCAAGACATTGACAACCTTGTTTTGAGCATGCCGAATCGTTGCCGATGTGTTATGAACATCATGGGCGCTTTCTCAGACTACTAACTTAAAGTTTATAAACACAAATTAAATGATTATTCTATTTTTTTCAGTTTTTACTCACAAATTAAAAGTTTATTCATATACGGTTTCCGTCTATGCTTCAATTTTTGTCCATAAAATCCTGAAATTTTAATCAGTACCTTAACCATTATTAAAAAATGGTAGAATATTAAATAACGCATATTTTAAATATATACATGTCATATAAATAATTAACACATTGATAGTAATTCGCTTTTTTAAAAATATCCCTAGACCGTGTTGATGTGTGTATTATAGAGCAGGCGTGTTTTTTTTTTAATCTCGCCATTTTGATCTGCGTCTTTACAGCGTAAATATTTTTTGAATTTTTAAATTGTGTTTGTAAAAAGAATACTACTAATAAACGTAAATATTTTAAACAATTATTTACTTTTATGAACAAGTAAGCATTTTTTTGTGTTCTTAATTAAAAAATATTTAAATTTTATATTTTTCCTGTGAGGCTGTTTGGCGGCTTTATACCTTTGCTTCTTTTTCAACCTGGCGAAATCAAACCGCGGAAAAAAAGTAAATTAAATCATAGTCTCATCAAATTTGTTGACAAAAACACATAACGTTTTTAGTTAATTTCTTCGAAAGTGTATTGAAAAACGTCGTTTGATACACGTGGGAATTTGTTATTGCATTTCTCGACCCCATGAACACCCTCGCCATACGGCTCGGGTGTTCAATCTGCCTCGAATGCAATAACAAACTTTCCGCACTTGTATCAAAATGTACTATACCACCTCAGGTGTGTATTACCACTTTGTCATAATAAATAAGTAAAAATGCTCATTTTTTACTTCAAATAACAACATTTTCAACAGTACTTTACGAGCACAATAATTGTTAGTGCTCGTCTAGAAATATAGCTCCAGGGAACGCGCTTAACTAACAATTATTATTTAACAAGTGCAGTCTGTCCGTCATGATAATATTTATTGTTTGCAACAATATAATATTAAAAGGTTTGCGTTTATGTTCAGTTAATACCTTTAAGATTATACGTTGCGAGCGCCTGATCGTGGCTTTTACAATAAATAAATTCAGTTTGACGGTAAAATTGTATTATACGTAGGTAGGTTTTAATAAATACCGATATATAATGACAGGCCTTTGAACGTGCAGATTGCGAGGCAATGCTTTAGAAAAATTATATTTCGACTCTTTGGCGAATGGCGAATTAAAGAGGTTTAGGAGTGAATATGCTTGTTCTTTGTATGGTTACATTACATCCTTCAGGAGAGCAGACTGGAAATAAATACCATTACATTTATTTCAATTTAGCTTACCTGCTGTCAGTTTGCCGTCAACTCTGAACCCTGCTACAAAACTCCCGCCACTTGTAGATATTACAAATAAACACGAAAATACATTCACAAATCAAATTGTCGATTCCAATAACATAATAATAACGGTGATTGAGCACCCACCACGCCTTGAAACCGACATTTTATGTGATTTGCAAGTACGGAACCCCGTTGAGCGTATTGCATTGAGCAGTTGTGTGTGGAGTATGCCCTCGGGGTACCACAGGGCGTACTCTGCGGGCTTCTAATACGATGTTTAAATATTTTTCATTTTAACTATTTTGCTTCCCGTAGAGTTTTGTAATTAAATCTAAGTAGTTCAATATTTTGGGGTGTGCACTTTGTGAAGCGTGGCTTGTAACATAAATGATCTTCTCTCGGTCAAAAATGTTCAGAGAAAAATTTGATATAGGTAGGTAGGTACCTACTCAGCCTCAGTTTAGCGGGTTAATCTTTAATTTACAAATTGTGTGCATACAATCAGTCTTTCAATGGAATAAAAAAAAACCATAAAATATAACCAATAATCATCATTAAAGTGAATGTACACACCTAAAAATCAAACTGCTCACACAAAGTTCAGGCACACGAAACATTGTTCAGCAATACTCTATAAGTTCTGCCCTCCCTCAAACCGAGCATGTATGGCTGACTATCGAGCGCGTCCGTACCGTGTAATTCTATCTCATAAATATTAGCGCAAATAATACATATTCGAGTTCAAATCGCTCCTTGATTGATGTCAAAGCGTTGGCTACGAGCCGTGCGCGCTGGTCCCGTGGTAACTCTGTGCAGACCATTTTCCCGGTACCGGTTGCTTTAATCTGTGTGGGAATATATGTTAGGAACTCAGTTTTATAATAATGGCCTTTAAAGTATTTAGCAAGTAGAATTTTGGAGAATTAGGCAAGGAAAGAAAGAAGTTAGCTCCGACATAACGTATCTGTGGATGACATGACGTCTTTATGGTGCAAGAAGATACTCGTAGTTTGTCACTTCAAGTACCTAGTTAGTGAAATTCTTTATGGGAATTCTATTGTAGTGAAAAAACAAGATAAGTATTAGTTCTAATCAAGGTTCAAGGTTCAGATTGTAGTATTCAAATTCAAATCATTTATTGTTTGTTACATGTCGACAGAGATGTTATATTTATATTTTAGCTTATATTTTTGCAAAAGGTATAAAACAAGTTTCACCGTGGAAATAAACAATTTGGTTGTGTATCTAGAAATTAACATTATCGAATTTGCGATTGCAATTGCTTTTGGAGAAAGAATCATATCTACATCAAGTCTTAATGAAACAAATAGTAAACATGGTATGATAGTACCAATGAAATTCAAAATTCTACTTTTTGTACTTTATTTTTCTGAGAGATAATAAATGTATTTTTTACCCAGATTTAAAATACGAATAATGCTATTTGTGTTCCAATTACTCTTCTTTTTCACTTTTAAAAAATAGTGACGTAGATAATAGTCTAGTCCTTATCTTTTAAGAACGAACAGATATCAAGACTAACGAATATGTTTCTTCCCCACATCACTCATAACTACAAAATCGTGTGAATTGCCTCCATTGGCAGTACCTATACCCTAATCTGGATATTCATGCCTCCGGCAGCTTCCATTAAATCTAATGTCAACGTACTTTTGACAATGCAATGCAATCGATAAGTTACTACTAAACTGTTTCCCATGAGAAACACCTAGTGCAGGTTTTCATTTACGAAATATGTATTTGTATCTGGATAGCTTGAGAAACAATTCAAAGCGGTTTTTGAATCAAAAGTCTTACATACCCTACTTTGAAGGTTTCCTATTTGTTTATATAACAGTTATAGACCGCTTCCGTCTTTCCGCTAATAGGTTCATTACCATAATTAGCGTCAGACATAATCTGTCTGGCATTCATGCTTGTCCAATTGTCTCCCTTGCATGCGTCAATATTTCCACCGATAGTTATATCTTCTTATTTTAAAGGTAGTAAAAGGCACAGACCATAAACACGTTTAATGAGATGAGATCCGCTTGCTATAGGTATTGTACTCTTTGCGTGAGTTTGCTTAACACGTCAATCAGCATGCAGGCTGCAAACCATAGTCAAAGCAAAGCTACACCTTATACGTCGTCGCCGGCATGCGGCAGTCTCCCCCTAATATTATGTGTCTATGGTAATTGCATGAGGTTTACAGGGTTAGTCTGTGGTGTGGCCCTAACACCAGAGAGAAAACGAGAAATACACAAAAAGAAAAGCTTTTTACAATATAATATCATGTATTTTTTGTCTTAGTCTTGTTTTATCTACAGGGTTACTGGTAACTCGACGTATTCCTTGCTTTTTGTCTTAGTCTTGTTTTATCTACAGGGTTACTGGTAACTCGACGTATTCCTTGCAGGACGCCACGCGCCATAGTAGGGTTAAAATGCAACAAATCAAGCCACTAAACGTTACCCAGTAATTCAATAGTTTTTGAGTTAGTTAGACTTTTCTTAAGAGAAATTCCAGATTAACTACTGTACCTGTACTAAATCAAAAACGATTAACGTAATGTAGTCCATGACTTTGACCTTTTATACTTTTTAGACAGCTGAAAGACAAGGATATTTTCTAGTAAATTATAAAAAAAATAACTTCGAAATGAATTTTGGGGGGACATTTGGTGTCTTAATTTATTGCATTTTAACATTGATATAATAAAACCCATTTTAACCCTGCTATGACTCTATGACGTCCGGCAAGGAATACGTCGAGTTACCCGTAAGGCCGTAACCCTGTGTAAGATGTTACTCATTTCTGGCGTCCCTAAGGCCCATCGTTTTTCTCAGAAAACTATATTTTGGAATCTGCAATTTTCTTCTTTAAATTTTTGACTTTGTTCTTTAGTTATGTCTGACTTACTTTCTACGCTTGAGACACATTGGAGATGCCCGACTGTGTTAGCTTTGTCGGAATGGTTGTCAAAGTAAGGGCGAAGAAATTAGGTTTATTCAAAATTATTGAAAAAAACTCTCTTCGTCTCCTTGGGTCTCCTATCCATGAAAATTCTTTTCCCGATTTTATCGAGGAGAAAATTCAAAATTTTAATGATGTTTCGGAAAGATTGCTCCAAATTAACATGCATTCGGCCATCACCATTATTCGCTACTGCTGTTTCGGCCCTAAATTAACATATTTCCTTCGTGCTTCCCCTTTATGGAAGCACAAACATCTTTTGGACAAAATGGACCAAATCATCAGACATACTTTGTCATCCATTTTAAATGTGGCTTTGGACGACCGAGCTTGGGAACAAGCAACTCTTCCCATTCGTATGGGAGGACTCGGCGTCCGCAAAATTTCTAGTATTAGTTTACCGGCTTTTATATCCTCGGTTCACGGCACGGAGAAATTAATCAGGAATATCCTGGCTTCCACACTGGTTGGTTTTGATGTGCCGTGTTTCTCCGAGGCTATAGTCGCTTGGAAAATCGCTTGCCCGAATACAGAAGAACCCGACCATCCTTTTTCCCAGAGACGGTGGGACGAGCCGCTCTGCAGGGTAGTTCAGAATAATCTACTGAACACGTCTGCTACTACTGCTGAGCGTGCGCGCCTGCTGGCTGTGGGTGAGTGGGAGTCGGGTCTTTGGCTTCACGCACTGCCGTCGTCAAGCATTGGCACTCTATTTGACGACACAACTTTTCGCCTCGCTGCTGCTTTACGTCTTGGTGCCGTATGCTGCACTCCTCATCGCTGTCAATGTGGTGAAGCTGTCAGCAACCTCGGACACCATGGCCTGTCCTGCAGTCGAAGTGCGGGTCGTTTTGCGCGACACGCAAACATAAACGACATCATCCGACGAGCTCTTGTTACCGTCGGCGTCCCTGCTGTCTTAGAGTCAAATGGCTTGGCACGCGACGATGGCAAAAGACCGGACGGCATGTCGTTGTTTCCTTGGAAGATGGGTAGGCCTTTAGTATGGGACGCAACTTGCGTCGATACTCTTGCGCCATCGCATCTTCCAAGCTCTTCGTGTTGTGCTGGCGCTGCCGCTGCGGCTGCGGAGAACCTCAAGCGGCGTAAATATAGTAACCTTTGTGGAAACTATATTTTCGAGCCGTTTGGGGTTGAAACTTTAGGGCCATGGGGTCCCAGTGCACACAGCCTTTTTAAGGAGATTTCAAAACGCCTTGTTGACGCTTCCTCCGACCCAAGGGCTGGCTTTTTCTTTGGCCAGAGGATAAGTGTTGCCATACAACGCGGCAACGCTGCCAGTCTCTTGGGTACTTTACCTGCTGACAGCGTTGAGGAGGAGTTTTTCGATGCCCTTTTATAGTTATAGTTTGTTTTTAGGTTAGTTTAGTTTATATATTTAGTATAGTCTTTTATTACAATAAATACTTTTTATAAAGCGCGTTGGTTGACGACATTGCCATGGTTGCGGGAAATGGTTTATTGAGGGACGCACGGAACGGTGGTGTAGAAAAAGCCTCACCTATGCCTGACGATGGGTGATTTCGGACTGAAATTTTATAGCGGACAGGGAGGGAACGCACCTCTTCCTCGCTCATCTCCGCGCTCGCTCCGCTCCTGATTACGGACACCCTTACTCACACGTCATAGTGAACGCCTGCCAGTCTGTCACCGCCGTTCGCTAAATACGGGGAAACAACGCAGTTTTGTCCTGCATCATTTTCATTATTAGTGTTTCTTTTTTTTATAAAAAAAAACGCTTTATGTATTCACAGACATAACAATAATTTTGGACTAGGTACGGTTAAAAACTTATCTTTAAGTACCAAAATTAAAAACCAACTGGAAATGCAGCATTACAAAAAATAAATAAAAGTATCGCGAATTAGCTAAACGTTAGTTGCAGACTTGCAGAAGGTGTTTAGGTACTTTTTTAAATAATAATCAATTTTTTTAATTTTTTTTTTTTTAATATTAATTGGACCAGTTTCATTACTTTGCTTGTACTCAAAGAAATATGTGTAGTTTTATCCCATTGTGTACTATCATCAATACATATTATAATAAAATTGGAGTGGAGTCAAAACTGTAAATAGAATCTTAAAAAAAAGAAATATTAAAAAAAAAGAAAAAGAGTAGGTAAGTAATTGCCGCGTACCTAATAAAATTTTGTGTGGGAACGATAATGGCGCCGATTTTATTCTAGAATGTTTGTTTTTATACATTTCGTGATTGGCACTAAAACTACTAAATAAATTCTGTTAAAATTTTGCAGTAACTTATGTTTATTGTTGCGGACACTTGAATTAAATTGGTTTTAACTGAAATAATATATATTTTAAGTACATAGATACCTAACTAATAGATAAGAATAGGTACTAAAAGATATTCTTTAAATCTGCGGAGTTTCGCTAGCAAATTAAATTTGACCTTGTAAAATATCAATTTTCCGTCGACCCTGGACCCTGGCACATCGCGGTGTGCGTATGCGCCCCGAGCAAGCGCACTCCCTTATTAGGAATTATAAAAATGTAATAATGCGTCCAAACTTCTTGTTTTTTGTTTCGGTAGCCGATACTCGCCACAAATTATTATGTGTTCAAGTAGGCCAGGTGCGACTGTAAGCGGAATTTGGGGAAAGTAAAAAAGAAGATTATTAAATCAATAGAGTTTTAGTTAAAAACGTTAAAAATGACTAAAGGCAGGCCCCCGAAGCGATAGCTCCTCGCCACTTCGTAGTGTGTAGCTGCGAGAGAAAAAAAACTGGAGGATCAACTTCCTATTTGAAAGCTATCGCTGGCAGATTCAGCATTATTACAGAATTATAACGGAATTCTCTTCATAATCTAGAATATTAGTGGTTAATTCAAATAGGTACCTTAGACTCTGCTATCTACTGTTATTTAGTAGTTTCTCACCACATCCATAGTGAACATCTATTGAACTATTTGTACTAGTGAACTATTTGTGTGTGATGTATTTTTTTTAAGTTGTGCTAATTTAAGAATCTCTAGTAAGCTTGGCATGTAACTGTTTTGTTTCCCTAACAAATACAATAAAATAAACTATTGTCGCTACTAGGTACTATTATCTTTCGCTAGACAGTTTCCGCTTGTGTAGGTAGTGTTGTAGGCCCGCGACCTGCAAGTAGCCGCTCCGCTTACCGTGTGGCATGGGGCTATACAGAAGCGTGAGCATCATTACTTACTTTGTTTTACTGTAATTACTTTTTTTAATAATTAATCGAATATTTAAAAAAACTTTTCGTGAGTGTTTTTGGAGCACCGTTCTTTCCTCTTACTTAGTAGGCTTTAGTAGGCCAACCAGTAGCCAACCTATAAGTTAGTGAGTTTACCATTTTAGCGTAAAAGCGTTATGGTGGATCTTGAATGATACCTGCTTATTTCAATGGCCATAAAAACCGTAGGCTACAGAAATCCGCACCCCCTTTAAAATTATATTAAGTACTAGCTTTTGCCAGCGGCTTCGCCCGCGTGAAAATGAAAATTTTCCATACAAACTTATATCCCCTATTAAACCCCTTAGGGGTTGAGTTTCGAAAAATCCTTCCTTATTCCTTGTCTACACTATAAAGGGAACCTCTGTGCAAAATTTCAGCTTTCTAGGTCCAAGGGTTTGGGCTGGGCGTTGATGAGTCAGTCAGTCAGTCAGTCAGGACTTCTCTTTTTATTTATATAGATTTGAATTTCCGAGTAGTTTATAAATAGGTCGATACCTAAATATTTTGTTCATAGGCGTAGGTACCCCGTAAACTTTCAGTTTTCTATACAAAAAATAAAACAGTACAGCTTCGAAGCATTTCCAATGTTTTTTGAACCTAAAAAGTTTTTCAATTACCTCACTCAAACAAACTTTGTTGCACTTAAAACATTAATTCGAATACAATCTAGAAATGCAAATATGAAAGCACGTAAATTACCCGCTATTTACACCAGTTAAATAAACCACGCATCAAGAAATCAGAACACAACAATACACAAGGTCTACGTTGAAAATAAAAAACGAAACGACCACTTAGTCTGTGACTTAGTCCCCGATAATAGGCACTTAGGATAGCCTACCTCACTATCAAGTATATCATTCAGTGGAAACATATGGGTACCTACGCTTCAAGCCTAGAATTTAAAAGAAAAATGGCTAATGTTACATTTTCTATTCAAAATTAGCCAAACGTGACAGGTTTAATGTCAGGTTGTCCATCGGAGCGAAATATTATTAAAAACGTGTTGTTTGTATTCGGTCTGTCGAGGTAGCGCGAGTGCGAGCGGTGAGTATCAGAATGGCGTGTAATGAGTGGTTGGTGACTTGTCATTGTTATCACTCCGAATGGCCAATCATAGGAGTGAAACAAATTGTTTATCGCTGCGTGTTGCTTTGGATACTCATCATTTGGTAGAGGATACGAGTAGTGTGAGGAGCACGTAACTAATTGTCACTTACAAAAAATAGCTGATTTCCCACGAGTTTTTGGTGTCAAGCTGCGTTTCTCACGAAATTTCCCCTTATTTCCACATTCAGGTTTGTCCCTAGTTCAGTGTCATTTCTTTATACCCTCCACATTTTACGGTATCTCGAAATCAAGTCTGCTACAATATTAACTGGCATATTCACTGTTTCCAGTGGATACAATAACTTTAATGTTAACGTTTCTTTGTTACCCAGTATAGGTAACTGGAAGTGAATACGATCGCTTGCTGCAGTCGCTACTGACACCGTATCCGCTGTTAAAACACTCGTTTTCGCTGTATTATAATTATCTTGTCGTTCATCGTCTATAACAATCATTAATGGGGCAAAGTCTGTAAGTAATTTGATAATTGTCGAGAAGTAATAAACGCAGATCCATGAACCATCGTAGATATAGAGCCAACCATCTGCGGCTTTCGACACTCCTGATTGTGGGATAATGGAGATACAAATATTAGAGTTGCATTAGTAGGTACTCCTATACGCCTCTTCTTCTTCTTGTCGTGTCGACCCTACTTCCATCTCATACGGTTAGCATACCATTGAACTAAAGTTTCACATCGGTAAGCTCACCAGAACTCATAAGTTCATAACCCATACCGTCTATTCAAGATTCGCTAAGGAACTTCCAAGTTCCAATAATCTATAGATAATTAGTGGAGTCTGTTCGTCAGCTGATTCGGTCAGAAATATGAGCAGTAGTCGCAACAGCATGTCCTCACCTGTAATATAAGTGATTCAAATTATACTACTAAGTACTGCTAAATGAAGTCTTCTCAATATTATTTTGCAATCGTTTTTGGTTTCGTCACGGGTAATCGGGAAAATTACTAACTCTCTTTCTGCCTCTGTTATATAATTATATTTGCGCCAAAAGACTCGACTTGCAGTCGTTGCGGACAGTTGCTGGATATTCTTATTTTTGTTAATTAATACAATGTAGCGTGGGTACGGTGCACAATCATAGATTCAAATAATAATAATTCGCATACCAGCATCATAATTACGTACCTACCCAAGCTATTACTAAAAACATGGTTAAAATATGAGTTGTTTTTGCATTTTTCTTAGTCCAAAGACTTTCTCTAAACGTATCCATTTTCTGTTATAACAACATGCTGACGCTGTTAAATGAATAAAACCTAGCCACGAAACAACTTTACAAGTACAGGTACTTCACAAAGCTATACCTAGATAAACGTAATGGAAGCCACGAATCGAAAGCACTAAAAACCAGCTCACTATCCTGACCTAAAAGGCAAAAAAACTGAAGAAAACGCTCGTCTATCCGCGGATCGTGAGAAAGTCATAATAAACATATCAATTTTAAGATCGATCGGCTTTCTCGTGATGCCTAACTGTTTATTAGTACCCTATATAAAGGGTCAGTAAGTATAGCGAGGTTCTGCAGTAGCCATATTTAATGAAATTACTTACAATTTGATTGTGGAGTGTAATAATGGCCTTGCAAGTCGGTAGCCCCGCTCGCCTTAATATTAGCCCGCATTTTGTTAGTAAGCACTCGATTTAGATGGTATATATTTTATGTTAACGATTTGGTCAGCTTCGGAGGCCGTGAGCGGTTAGGTCGCGGCCTCCTCGGCAGGTAGGCTAATGTTAGTCTTGTCTTTCTTCAGACTTGCCTACAATAATATGTTTACTGGCTAATTGAAAACTTGTACTTTAAATTAATACAAATTGTTAATAACCCAATTTTGGTGCAATTCCGTAACGCAAGTGTGTGGCTCTGATAAAATATCATGTACCTACCCAATGACCTGCATGAAGTTATTACCTACTTATATAATTTGGGTTGTTTTTGAAAATGCTCTTATGGTAATAATTGTATAATTTCCATAACAGCAACCTTTGCCTGATATTGACCAGGCAAAGGTTGCTGGGAAATTATCATATGTTCAGATCATACCTCTTTATCTTTCGTATCCGTATCATCAAGATTAACTAATTAAAAAGTAGGTACCGGTCTACCCTAGTCGCATCGAATTGAGAAACTCTTTTTTTCGTCGGTTAGAAATCGAAAATGTAGCGGAATGAATGACGTAGTTACTGAAAAGTTTAGTATTAGCAATTTTTATAAAATACTAGCTTTTGCCAGCGGCTTCGCCCGCGTGAAAATGACGATTTTCCATACAAACTTTCATCCCCTATTTAACTCCCTTAGGGGTTGAATTTCGAAAAATCCTTCCTTATTCCTAGTCTACATTATAAAGGGAACCTCTGTGCAAAATTTCAGCTTTCTAGGTCCAAGAGTTTGGGCTGGGCGTTGATGAGTCAGTCAGTCAGTCAGGACTTCTCTCTTTATTTATTAGATTTTATATTTAATCGATTAAATAACAATAAGAACATTAATTATTATATATTGTTACCAGTACCCTTGATTAGTTATGAAATAACTTGTATAAAGAGTACACTGTACAAGCCCATACATAGCTGCATACATACTTCAGTTGCACAAAAGAATTTCAGGCAAAACAAGTGTCCTATACCCATGAGAATTTAGAAAATACAATAGGTAAATTTTTTGGTCTAAAAGATTATTCGTGTTTGTTTGTGAGTGTGTGTGATAGTCGTCGGACCTCCTGTGTTACTTTCAGAAATGTCAATCCATCATGACCTGACCACTCATCGGATCAGAAAACTAGATTGTATTTTGCCTTCAGTTTAAGAAAGTAGGTATAACATGTGCATGGATGTACCTCTCAGAATGATTTTTAAGTTCCGAAATAAAACTGTTATATATAATTTATATGGTGGGGGGTGGGGACGGAGGGCGAGGTATGATCGACGTATTACATAAATATTTCCATGAAGTTTCTCAAATTATTCCAATCTCTGATTACGAAGCAAAAATCAAAAAACTATATCGCAATCCCTTGCAGTAAACCGTGGAAGTTAAAAGCACAACGCACACAGGGATCGTGCGCGGCACGGCTGCGGGTCGGGTCAAATCGGGTGACGTGCGGGAGCCGCGCACGTCGCGCGTCTCGTGCCCGACAAACAGTGCGGGTCAGGAGCGCGTGCAGCTTTGTTGCATTGCGTCATAAAATTATTACACACAAAAGGAAGTCACTCTCAGGATATTTAGACATCGATTTTTCTCTTTTCAATATTACATCGAATAAAAAAAAAAAACGGTTATTTCGGTTTTGACCAACTACATTTTTTATAGTTCATAATATTGTGTCCCACTTCAGGGCAAAGGTCTCCCCTTTCTCTTTCCAAACCTCTCTGGTTTATGCAATTTCTGACCCGCGCCAGTCCCGCGTCTGCGTTTTTCGAAGATCATCTTTGCGACACGGGTCCGAACCGACCCGCGCCCGCTCTCGTGTGCTTTCGGCTTTACGGCACAGAATACCTACATAATAGTTTACGGCACAAAGTAGCTAGTTATTCAAACTTCGTTCGCTATTCAAGCTAATACTTATTCTTATTTGTCTGGCTCGTTGAAAGCCAGGCATACCGGCAGGAGCCCGACAATTAATCATTTAGATAACCCACCAATGAAGGAAGGAAGTATGCAACATTTATATTTTGTATGACAAAATACCTAGCGGTTTGATCCGGACATAAAAACTCAAACAGTCCGCGTGGTAGGGTTGTACAGCTGCGGTGTGGCGTATCGATGATTTCTTCATTATTCGCTGCTGCTGGGCTCTTTCAGCACTTGAGTGACGTTGGCAGGAAGGCAATGTTGGTAAAGATTCCTTGCTTGCTTGTAATTTACATAAAGGATCACATTCCATGTACGGTTGAAGAACCAGATTCAGAGGGTGCTAATTTTCTTTTATTAAACGTAGGCACACACATATGTATACTAGCAGCCTATAGGTCTCCCTCGACCTACCGTATTGATAGTTTTCTTAACTCCCTCGAAAACATAATTGGTAAAATAAAAAGTAAAACCATTATTCTCACTGGAGACATAAATATAGACATAAAACCGAACAACTCAGACAGAAATAGTGCATCCTACCTCAATCTAACCGCAGAACTGGGCCTCCTACCCGGTCATACATACCCAACAAGACTACACAACTGCCTCGATCACCTCATGATAAATGCTTCAACTGGTTCGACCGTGGTGGTGATGGATTCCACTGTAAGTGACCACGCCTCTGTATTACTATGCCTAAATAAGGAGCCCTGTAAAACTATTAAGAACAGATCTACTACAAAACTAAATATTGAAGCTACTGTCGAACACTTAAAAAATGCTGATTTCTCATTTATAACAAATGACTCCGATGCAAATGAGGCGGCTACACTTTTTGTAGATTGTATAATGAATTAATGACTGCAATTTCACTACACACAAAAGTTATTACTGTGCCCAACCGTAAGGTAATCATCAAGCCTTGGATAACTCCAGGCTTATTACGGTGCATTAGACATAGGGATAATCTCCATAGAGAGGTTCTAAAAAACCCAACAAATACCACTATGGAGATTTCTTATAGACGATACCGTAACTACTGCAATTTGCTACTTAGAAAGTTACGAATACATCATGAAAAATCTGCTTTAAAATCATCACAAAGAAACATGGAGCATAGTTAAATCAATTACAAACCAAGTTGAGAAAAAAACAGTGGCGCTGGCGACTGAACTACTGCCTGTTACAAAGGATGCATCGAAAGAAATTGAGACCATAAATAGGTATTTTTCTGGTATAGGTAAACAACTTGCAGATACTAACACTCGGAAACGAAGATCTCAACCCGGATTTAATTCACCGCCAGTACTTAATTCAATTGTTCTACTTTCCCTCGACGAGGCTGAAGTTGAATCTGTAGTTAACAATTTAAAAACAGACTGCGCTACAGGGTGGGACTCTATCTCAGCAAAATTACTTAAAACTGGTAAATAAATTTTTATACCCCAGATCACAAAACTCGTTAACATTTGCTTTGAGCAGGGAGTCTTCCCCAAAGTCTTTAAAAAATCTCAGAATTAAAAAGAATTACAGACCCATATCAGTTTTACCGGCACTGTCAAAAATACTAGAAAAGATTTTGAATACTAGGCTCATTAGTTTTTTAAATAAAAACAATATACTATCTGAAGGTCAGTTCGGTTTTAGGTCTGGGAAAAGCACAGAAGAGGCGGTTGGCCAACTAGTCGATCACGTTGCTGAGAAGGTCGATTCTAAACAGAAATGTATAGGGGTTTTCCTCGACCTGGCGAAGGCCTTTGACACCGTCTCTGTTCCCACTCTTGTGACTAAACTAGACCACATAGGAATCCGGGGAGAAGCTCTCAGTATATTTACGGAGTTTCTGAGTGATAAGACACAAAGGGTAAAGATAGGTGGAATCGTCAGTAGCGAAGCAAACGTTACCTGTGGTGTGCCACAGGGCAGTGCCCTCTCCCCGAGTCTCTTCCTGGTATATGTAAACGATCTGTGTCAGCAACAACTTATTAAGGGTAGAATATTTAGCTACGCTGATGACACAGCGCTCATATTTCATGGAGAGACTTGGGAGGAGGCGCAGTGCGTGGCTGAGCTGGGACTTCGTAAAGTCAGTAACTGGCTGGAAGAAAACCTACTTACCCTTAATATTGCCAAAACTTCATACTTGCAGTTCAGGTTTGCCAATACCAAGCCATTAGCAGTAACCCTTAAGGTACATTCTTGCAATTTTCCTGGAAATAGGCCCCAGTGCTCATGTCTTACAATATCACAAAAAACAAACATAAAATACTTAGGTGTAGTACTGGACGAAAAATTGAGCTGGCGGTCCCAAATCGAACTAACTGCCTCCAGAGTGAGGAAACTTATTTGGGCCTTTAAGAAACTTCGACCCGTAGCTGATTTTGATCTTCTCCGCACTTTATACTTCTCTTTAGCCCAATCGATAATTGGGTACTGTATTACGGTGTGGGGAGGAGCCTGTAAAACAATTATGATACACCTTGAAAGAGCTCAAAGATCATTGCTCAAAGTCATGACCTTCAAACCATACCGTTTCCCGACCGTAACTCTGTACCAAAACTGCACAGTGCTCACAGTGAGACAGCTATATGTTCTCAATATCACATTGAAGCAACACCTAATCACACCTATAAACAACAGTTACAAAAGTAAACGAACAGTCGCTAATGTTTGTAAATACGTTAAATGTAAGACTGCCTCAGCTAGACGGCAACATCTTTTTCTCGCTTCGCATATCTATATCAAGATAAACAAGACCCTAGATATTAATCCTTTTCCTAAAAATGAAATTAAAAAGAAAATAAACAACTTTCTACAAACACTAGATTACATACAGACAGAAAAATTAATAACGTAAACCCATTATAAACATGCACAATAAATATATAAATACCACGATACACACCACACACACACACACACACACAAATACACACATACACACACACATGCATACACCCCCCACCCATACGCCTCAAGCAGATAATTATTGTATAGGTAATATAAAATTGTTTAAATCTTATTGCATAAAATCTGTGTAAAAATACTGGGAGAAGACACGGATTCCTGTAACACAGGTTACAACCTAGCGCAGGAGTCAGGGTTTCCATACAATAATGTAACTTACTTTATGTCAATAAAGATTATTTATTTATTATTATTATTTATTATTATTATTCCTGAAATTGTTTTACGAAATGTATGACATACAGGGTGGAAGGGAAACCGAAGCACAAGCGATTTCTACGTATTCAGTATACCATACTGAACTCAACATAGACATACATCCATCCATAGTAACATGTCGAAAGATCCTGATCTTCTCATCTACGATAGATGAAGCAGCGCCAACAATATCATAATCTATTTAAAATACTGCTGTCGGTAAAAGTGTAACTTGTAAAAATGTTGGGCATCAGAATGTTGATCTTTAAATTTATAATTATTATGTATTTCCTACTCGTTAGCAAGCGCGAGCAAACAAATTACGTGTGCCATCTCTTTGTGAGAAGAGGTCTTTGACCGCCCCTTGTTCAGTAATATAGGTACTGGTTAATATTTATCGGTAAATGTTTATTTACATCGATTAATTTGAATCTCGACATGTCTAGGATTCAATCCTCGTTTTTGTTGTTCCAAGTTAATTCGTAATTTTCATCGCAACTGGCATAGGTTGGCAAAAGTGTGAATATTTGGAACTTTCAGTTGCAGCCACGCACGGATGATTTGTGCCGGTTGATGGCAACAGGCTTGCTCCTTTTTGTATAGGGCTGACGCCTGACACATTACTAGTGAAATTTTATCTATTGTTTGTTAACATTTTATCTTGTAACGACTTATTGTGAAGCCAACGCTGTCTTACTAACGCTATATCATAAAAACCCTATTTGAATTTTCTTCACAAAGCGGCTCTTCGTAATATCGATATCGAAGCACCAACTCGGGTAACATCACTACCGTTTCACATTTGAGCCTTTCGCGTAGTCGCTTATCGGGCACGTTTTACATTTTTATTGCAAGCGGATACGGGCCGCGCTGTGGTGGCGTTATTATTTCTCCCTACAATTATTGCTTAGAAGTCCGGCTGGCGACGGGGGACGTGCGGGAGACGCGCGGCTGTCGTGCGGGCCTAGTGCGCGAGTCGTGCGTTCGCCGCTACGCTACTTTTTACATGATACACGCGACTGAGATATGCGGTTGTTTGTCTATTACTAAGGTCGTGAATTTTATTGCAATGCGTTTTAATTAACGTTTTAAGCGCTTTCCCGATGAGTTCAAAGCCTTTCTTGTCTTGTTTACCTTTATTGAGGTTCTTGCTCAGTTAATTTCTGTTAAGTAATTGACTTTATCATAATTTTCATAATTATGAACGACTAGCTGTTGCCAGCGGCTTCACCCGCTACAACTCGAAAATTATCCCATGGGAAGATAAAATCGGGATAAAAATTACACTACCATATTTTTTCCAAATCCGTTCAGTAGTTCTTGCGTGAAGAAGTAATCAAGTAACAAACATACACACAAACACAAACTTTAACCTGTATAATATGTATTATTGTGATTTTCTAGAATTGGAAATAACAGTTATAGTGAGTACCTATACATAGTAGGTAGGTACATAGCAACATTCACCACATACCTTTAATTTTGCAATGTGTTATATTTGAAACATTTAATTGTTAGGGCAGGTATGGCGAACCAATGGCATGCGGCATATTGATGGCTCGTCACAACATATTTTAGGCACACCATCCGAAATTTAACGATGAGCCAATAATGCACATACAGCATCATTATTTTCAGCGATGAATAACATAATATTTACACTAATGTTACTTTAACTTGAATTACACGTAGAACTGAAACATTTATTACGATATAGGTCAAGTTTTTTCTTCTTGGAAGTACTTAAATAAAAAAAAATGTTGAAAATATTTAGTTTAATTATTCGCCATCCCTGTGATGGGGTATTTAATAGTCACCTCTCTGACATTCCTTATTGTTTGTACGCCAAGTCTCTAAAAAAATATCAATACCCGTTACCTACATTAGTGGTATACTTGATCGGCATCGCAAATAGTAATTTTAATTTCCCCATCTTAGACTAGGTAGGTAGGTAGGTTTCTATAATAAAATCAAATTATTTATTGCTTGAAATATGGGTAGGTACACATATAGATGAAACAATGCTAATAATAGGCCTTTAAACCATATCTTACCCTAACAGGTGTGCAAAATTGAATCATACATCAAAATTAAAATCTAAAACTAAATACGAGAAAATGGCATCTCATCTCAATAATAATTATTATTAACAATAAATTGTACATTTTACATATACGTATAACATTATGAATTAATTAATTAATAACATTTATTACTACATTTGTTTTACATTTTATTAATACTTATTCATTAGTCACGAGATCGATTTTATCGACATTGTGATTATATGTAGTACAGTGATTTCCTCTCTCGGAATTGATTGTAATTTTGCGTAGTTACAAACAAAATATTTTAGAACCCACACAATTAATTAAACGGGTCTAGTTTACAAAGTTATTTCAGGTGTAAATCGCTTTTATATATTGCTAAATGGATACAAATTAGTGCCGGGAACTGCGGACGAGGGAGGTATGCGGAATGTGGTGAAACAGGGTGCTTCGTAGAATCGTAGATAGCATACAACTACTTAGCAGCATGTTTTTATATCACGATTGAATCGAAACTACTCTCATTAGCTAAGAATATTAATATCTTCACTTCTATATGTTATTATAGCCTATGACCGCGGCTTCGTCCGCGTTGAGTTCGCTTATAATAATTGTCTCAGAGCTGACATGTATCGTGGCAGTGGCGCCATCTGCCCTGTATGTTTTATAATATTGTATTGAATCAAGTAAATTATTCGTGAAAGTAAAAGCCAAATTGATTTCAGATCTTCTGACTGAAATATCGTTCATTTTACATTCATGCTGTATTACAAAAAAAGTAAATTTATGACTCACATTTTACTAAGGGTTCCGTACCTACTCCGACCATTTGAAAGGTTCCGCCGGGTTGTACGTAGCACTTATGATTACAGCGCCCTAGACGTAGTTATGGAAAGTTAGCAGATTAGATTTCCGCTTGATTGGCGAACGTGCGATGCGGTGCTGAACGAACGTTAGCTGCCAAACATTGTACAATCGATAGCTTGCTACTAATTAAACATTGTTCAGTTCAAATTGGAAGCCTGCTTGCAATTGCACCTGTGTGCGCATCTACGGCCTAGCATTGCGTAGCTTCATTTACACCAACCATTTGTATTTCATAAATGTATTGCGGTTTCGGGATGAATCAAGCCTACCTAGATAATTCTCTTTCTTCCCTTTAGTCCACCTTGAGGTTGTCTTTAAAAGATTTCCGGTCACGTTATGTCCTACATTTACCCATTCATAACGAATAGCTCTCTATCTATCCATAATTCCATACTGATATTTTTGGTGAAGGATCTTCTGTTGCGACTGCGGATTCCCAAAAAAAGCTGGCGGACGGAAATCGGGTGTGGGTAATAACTGCAGTATTTAATATTTTTTCTTTTATTTATAAATACGTCCGTGTTCGCTTTCTTTATTTCCGTTGAATATTACGGTGTTCATATGCACCATCAAGTAAAACTGAACCTTTATTAAAATGTGTATCAGAACCAATTAATCTATTCTTTTTCTTTTGGTCATCTACGGTCAAACATTCATCGTCATTATCATCCTGCCTTGGTCCTAATCCACTTGAAGTCGGCGCAACACGTTTTCTTCTTCTTCTATTCTCTTATTCTCTCCTGTCGCCTGTCGGACGTGGTCACGTGGCGATATTTATTTATCAAAGACCAAAGATTGTCGAAGTAAAAATATACAAATTAAGTAACTAAAGATCGCCTAGAATGAGACAAGAATACTTCTCTTGCAGTCATGCAAGTGCGGGAAGAAGAAACTATCATTCATTTTATTCTAAGTAAAATGGTTCGTGGTGCGAAACGACGAAAGACCCTCAACACTCACCATTTCCTTAGAATAAAATAAGTGATAGTTTTGTTAATCGTAGTAAGCTTTTAATTTTACCTTTAGCGGTCGGGAAGGCGGCTGCATTTTATATGCAAGCTTCGGTCTAGTATTTGAGAATGAAAGCTAGATACTCTAAATAACATTTCAAATCCCAACAATATCCACAATCCTCCACTTATCTCCTTCTTTTTGATGGATCACAAAGCATCTTTTCTCACCCACATTGGAGAGGTCAAAGCCGTGAATCAGAATACATCCATCATCGAAGTACTAAATCAGTGGCAGCCTGGCAACCCTAGGTCTTTGTAATTATAGCGAGAGGAGCAGGATATTTCGTCTGATTGATTGCATACTTCCAACGTTATGTTTGACCGGTAGGAATCTCAAAACATACATTGCCATTGTAGGACTAAACAGAGAACCCACAGCTCGTAATGTAAAGCTATCAGAATTTGGAAAATACCGTACATTTCTAATTGCCGTATCATTTCTCTGTTAAGCGGATTTGTCTAAACGCATTGTTACTTAAAAAGGCATTAACACACAACACAAAATCACAAATAAATGTATAATATCATACTAGTAATAAGAGGTGGAGTTTATATCCAGTAGTATGTAGATAAAGCCGTTCACCATGAAGACCCTAAAGTTAGCAATATAAAGAGAACAACTTTGAATGACGCGTGAACATGAAGACGGAAATGTATAAGTGATTCCTAAATCGGTACAAGTGTTTGGTTTCCATTCACTTCCGCTTTGCCAAAAGGGGTTAGAATTAGAATAGGGGAACTCCCGGACTTAGCAATAACTGTACTGTGTACGCGTATAACAAACTTACTCTAATTTGGAACTATACTTCATTATCTAACGCCATTGAAGTAATTAATCGTAACTTATCAATATTACAGTCGAAAGACGTTGCCTGGACACAGTGGCATAATGACTAGCCAATCCAAAATAAAATTTCCCAAAAATACATCCAACAGTCGGTATTATTTTTAGCAGACCCCCAGGCACCAAATTATGTTCCGATTTCGAAGCAACCTAATTTTATATACGCCTTGCACGGAAGCTGTGCCCTTGGAAACTTTAAAACTCTCCATCTCAAAGACATAAATCTAAATAGGTATTATTAGGGGCGTAGATACCTCCAGTCAGGTGAGTCAGGTGAGCTGTGCGGTGTTGGAAGGGCGTAACCACCTTGTAATATCCTGGAGGAAGGATGCCAGACCTCCCGAGTTACGTCGTGTTAATGTTCTGAGATCATTCCGCAGGAACACTATGTACCTACCTGTGTTTACGTCTGAGCAGAACTTTTGAAACGTTCTTAGGTGATGTGGCACTGATCAGGAGAATTGGTGTTAATTACTTAGTTTCGCCTATTGATGAAAGTTTGTAGGAATTTAATGTCCAAGAACATAATAATTAGGATATTATAAATACCGAAATACTTTGAACTTGAAACTTAGTGAAATAGCAATAAAGATATATTCTCAAAAATAAACTCGTGACCTATTCTAGAACATAGCACCATGTAGTGTATGTAGTAAGTAAGAGTATAGGTATTATATATTTATCACATTATATTGCCCCAAATAAATCCGCGTGAACATCAGCACAGCATCCAATATCTGTTTATTAATGTATAGGAGCTCGGAGAAAATTAAATAATCTTCCCCACGAAAATAAATTGCAATAAGGCGAAAACCGCCGCCGTCAAGTGACAATATTTTAAATTATATCAGTTTATCAACGACCAATAGGAGGCCGGGGATCGTAGGAGCTCGTTTCGCCCTACCAATAAAATAGGAGAAATTGAATTTGGAATTTTACGCTATGAAGCGCGGGTTCTGTCAGTAATTGTTGGTATCGAGTGGCCCTGGGGTGAATCGAATCGCTGGGAACATTGCAAATTCTTGTTGATTTTATATGTTCGAACCACGCTGTAGGTAAGAATATCTGCATTTTCTCAGGAATACAAGATTTGGTCTAACATGGGCAGATTATTATGTGATTGCATTTCGTCTATTCAGCAATTATAATAACACACGTATTTTAATAAAACAATGAGAAGTTCCACTACTTCTATACTAGAAGAACATAATATAGGTACCTAGTGCTTAAGTTTGGATTTAGAAGATAAAAAAAAAATCTATAATTGATTGAAAGCTGTACACTATTCCCGAGTGCCATGAACGTGGTTTCACTCGGGCGAAGTAGCAAGTAGAAGCTAGTTAATAATTTCAACACATAATTCTCAATTCAGCAAGCAGAGTCGGGGCACAGTACTAGCTGCTAAGTTCGATTGTATGTATCTAACTTGTATGTGTTTATTGTTGCAGGATTTTGGGAACACTCACCTGGGAGGGAGTAGTACTTATAGTAAGAACTTTTGGTAAGTAGCCTACTTTCTTACGTAAAAATATTTCTACAATAAGTATACATTTTTCTAAACTCACTTGTCTAAGTTCGAAATAAGCTCAATCAGCTCTCAAGATTTGCCCATTGACACTTCCTCTTAACCAACCATAAAAATGGGGAAGGTTATGCTTTCGAGTAGTTTTATATTATGTTCTATTCTAAATGGAACGGTGCAATCAGCTATTAATTTATTTACTTGTTTGCAGATGAGGCCTACATCTGAAGGCTGCTTCACAACAGATAACGGGAGGTGTTGTCTTCAAATATAAGTTAGGTAAGTGGATTATATATAGTATATATATGGGTCATACTCAGAAAAAGTGTACATTTTGAATTTGTAACTAAACTGATAGGTAACGATACTGAGAATCGCCGTCACGAAACTGATGTCATAAGGTATGGTGCACATGGATTGGGCGAATAAAACACCTGATTATATTTAGCTTAACAGTCTTATTTAGATAAATAAAAATAAAAATACCATTAACATTGGTATATATTTAATTAAATTCCATTAAAAAACCTGTCGGCAACTATACCTGTGTATTAATACACAGGTATATAGATATGCACTTTTAGTTTTTGTGAACTAAGCTTAACAATTTCTCAGTTTCGTAACGTAACGCAATTTTACGCAATATAACGAAAATGATAATAAAATCTGAGAAATCATAACCTCTAAAAATGTTTTTACGTAAACCACGGTTTTACCACGCAAGCACTGAGTGTATTCTTTTAGATAATACAAAAGATATGAAGAAAACATGGTAAGTAAACAAAAAACATTAAACTTACCAAAATAATAGTCGTTTATCACCCTGAGGTATTTTTTGTAAATTTTCACTTGCTAAACGTCTTGACTTCACGACTGCGGCGAAAACTAGATGGCTGCCGTGAAAGTGATTTTGACGTAAGTAATAACGTTGCCAGATTAGAAAAAAACTATTTATACCACCGTATGTCATTGCGTTTCAAATTTTATCACGCGGTACTAACCCTGAGTAACGAAACTTCATAATTTTGGGACAACATTTGTTTAATTAAAATAAATCCTTCTGTATATGATTTACGGATAAAATTGGTTTTATTTAGTTACTTGATTCATCAAGAATAATATAATCACAGTCAATGTTAAAAAAAGCGATGAAAATTCGTAACAATTCATCTCTGAAAATGTGTAATCGTCATTGGGACATCAAAAAAATGTATGGCGATATTTTTATCAATGTTTTGACAATCAAAAAATATAATCTTATAGTGATAATTTAATTGAAAATACCAGAGAAATCATCGTAGAATTAGACTAATATAACAAAAAGGGGGGATAAAAGAAAATATATCACAATACTAAATATTTACGTAAATATGAAGTTGCGGGACAAGAAAAGACACCAAATGTACACTTTTTCTGAGTATGACCCATATATATATATAGTTATATATATATATGTATAGTTTAGTGCTTGCACGGGCTCTCACACAAGACCCTCAATTGTCGCGGCGGCTCCTACTAGGTCACCACATTTAGTTGAGCAACATTTTGTTATTAGCACGTCATACTATATTAGCAAGCCTAATAGCGATTTCCACGTCAGCCTGTGCTATTCGGTTTTTCCATTACGAATAGCTTATGCTATCTTAGGTTATCCCAATTATTGCAATCGGACTTTAGATCGACCCACATCTCTCCAAGGGTTTCCAGTTGCTGGAAGTTGCTCGCATTTATTAAAAGTTATTCTTGATTTGAGCGCTTTCAGCGACAAAATAGAATAGAACGGGGGTCGCGGTCGGCCCCGTTCTATTCTATTCTATGCCTCAGTAGTTTGGAGTACGGAGTACAGACAATACACATATATGTTTTTTTTGTTAGAAATACATGTGAGATTATTTTATAAAGTTGGTTAGTAAGTGAACAATTTGCTAAACAATTTATTTCCCTTGCGGTACACCACAACGAAAGAGCTTGAATAGTATTTGTACTATTATCAATTCTAAGGTAATAGAGTTCTCCTTCGGGCCAAAACGCCTCAGTAAATAAAATAGTAATTAAAACGTTCATTCGTTTGCCTTCCGATCATTCATCCCTCCTTCCCCTAAAGGCAAGGGAAAGGCACCTTTAGCCCTTGTGTTGCCTCGACGAACAAACGACGAGATATAGAACCAAGAGGACTTTCGATTTCCGCTGTCGTTTTCTTCCTTTATAATATTAACTTCCCTGAATTACATTTCTTGTCACCTTCCTTCCCTTATATTCCTGTCTCTGTCATTTCTTCATATTTAAGAAGGAGACAGATATTTTCTTCCCGTTCCACCACATATTGCTCGTGATTGCTTATATGTGCCTACAGCTTGCCTGGGGGTATTAAATCAAATTATTTATTTCCATATGTATAACAGATTGAGGGCAAAATAGTTTTCGGATTTATTTTCTGGTCAATTTAAAGTATGGGATCTACGTAGGTTGATATTTCAGTTAAGTATATGACTTTCTTTGTCTGTTCGGTTATTTGCCACAATACAACTAATAACCTCCATAAGTATCTTCTTCTAGTTTGTTTAGGGGAAACTAAATGCAAACGGCTCATTTCTGTCAAAACAATAAGTAAAGCACTTTCCGTAGCGTCCATCAGCTCATGTTCAGGAGGTAGATTTACAGAATGTGCCACTTATGGGGTAGGAAACTGTATCGTAGACATGTGACAGGTTCACGAATACAGCACCTGTGACCATTCCTATCTCAAAAGCATCGATAATATGTTGGACCAATTTAAGGGTCTGGTTGCATAAGACTTGAAGGCTCAATTTTAAGTCAACGACGCCAACACGACGATGCTGCAGCAGTCTCTTGAATAGTTTGAGTGTAAGATATGGTAGAGAGATAGAAGTGGAAGAGAGAGATGGAAGTTTAGGATCGTCTGCTGCTGAGGAGTCTTCCTGGAATGGAGTGATGGTTTACCACTTGCTTATCTGGCCTGTGATATGATAATTGAGGCGACTTGCTGGTCACATTTAGAATAATACGTCTAAGTCTATACAAAGACTTCAATCCAGTCGTTTCCCGTAAGCCGAAAAAAGCACCATAATTTTATGTTTCCGTGTTAAAAACACACTGTTAATCATTACATTGTTTACACCCCCACTCATAACTGGAAGAAAAACAAAGTAAAACAATTAAGCCACGGATACGGCATAGTTGAAGCCGTAAAGTGCGGGACAAGCAAATGTTTAGCCATCCCAATGATAGCAGGGCGGTGGTACAATAAATTAATATTTTATAGGCTCTACTCGGACGAACGTGCGTCATAGACACACCCTACTTTTCAGGGTTCCTTTGCTAAATGCCAAAAACGGAACCCTTATAGACTCGTCCTATCCGAGGGTAACACTCTGTTGGTATATTGGAAATTGGTTTGAATAAACACTGATATAATAGCTTTTGAGATATTATTTTTCAGACACCGGTTACTTTTGTTTTTCGTTAAAATAAAATGAAAAATCAATTTAACTTTACTGTTGAGAGTAAATTGACGAGCATAAAAATATTGTAATTTTTTTGTTTGGTGCTACGGAACCCTTGTGTGTGAGGCCGTCTCGCACTTGGCTCGTTTTTTACCTTTTCTCTTCGTTTATTTGATTAAAACTAGTTCTCGATTGGTTATTGATTTCGGTATTAAAACTTGAAAAAAAAATGGTTTTTATTCTAGTTTGAACTACACAATATAAAGCGCACCAAAGTGTGGTGCTCGACTATGCCGGTTTCCAGTAACTTTTACGTTTTATCATGCCACAAACTTTCAGGACGGCGACTCACAAAGTCACAATATACTATCAAGTCTTTTCTTCAGGGAAGCCTACAGGCAAAGTTACTCACAGTCGATGTTAATATATCACAGCATACATACAGACATACGTCTAGTTGGGGATCACCGTTTTGCCAGATTTGATTATTGTACTTGATTTGAGAATTTGCGTTACAACACTATTTTCCTCCTTATGTTTTTCTGCTCTTCTTACCTTTATCTTTCCCCATTGTTTGTTACAAGCTTTACGGTTGCGGAGAAACAATCTCTCGTCAGAATTCAGAATCATCAGTCAGCATGGTTTCAATGGCAGTCTAAACTGCGAAGCTTCGAAACTAGATGTTTCATTCATATACATATTTAATTTCAACTGCCGGCCGGTGTATGGTATCAATGGCATCAATATCTAGGGCTGTTCCACACACAGCCGGTTGATTTGCGTTCCGTTTAACTATCCAGTGTATGTACGCAACGTCTCGGTCGGACGGGAGAGAAATCTTTAACGCAACGCGACGGCGCGCGGCGTGGTCAATAAATAAGCTACTGGAATTTAATTGCATTGTACTGGTGGAGTCTGATGCTTATTCTGGTAACGTATTTGGTCATAGATATTAAAAGTAGTAATTCTGACTTGTCGTTCGTTAAGTTGTGGTACCTACTCTTGAGAAGGTGTTTTGTTGACATGTTCACAGGGACAAATTTAACAGTGCTTGTCTTACATCGTTCTCACATATTACATATTATTATGATGATCTCAACATGAATGATTTAACCAAGATTTTATATAATGATTCAAAAGAGTGTCCATGTATTTTCTTTTTCTTGCAATGAGCAAGAAAATCTTTTCCATAGAGATCTACGCTTTGGAATGTAGACCTAGTACATAACAAGTTATTATGCCTCCTGACTGTGTCTGTAGCTTATCGCAGTCTTTATTTTTCTGACATTCAAACTTGCCTGTAATGGTCTTTGAAATAAATAATTGCTTTGAGTTTTAGTGTTAAAGCTCACCGCCTGAATTCTCATATTCTTTTTAGTGTTTCGAAGCGAAATGACTAAACATAGCTTCTCCGTTGTATATAACTATTACATGTCCCGTACTCACTGACTATTAACACTGGTGTGTTCTGTGCAGCGCTCGAAAATGATACGGTGAAAGTGTTTGTCCGATGTTGTAGTGACAAATATGTAGGGTGGCAAACCCCGACTTCAAAAAGATGAAAAAATATTCACTGTACACAACTCTTCACAGTGTGGGGTCCGAAACGCACTAGCACAGATTTTATCGTTTCATTTTTCTCGCTTTCGGGTTTAGTTGAATAACCTTTAAAAAATAACCTATCTTATAAAAGAATAGTCGTGAATTCGGATAATTAACGCTGTTTCAAAACTAGTTCTAATCATACGTTGACAATGTCGGGAAACACGGCGACACATCAGCTTTACATTACCAGTATAACATGGCTTCGCATTGTATAGATTTCCCAGACAATGAGAGATCCGCTTACATGAATAACACTGTTTTGTATAACTTGATTGGTCGTTATGCGTACCTATACTCGTACTAAGTATATGGGACTGATTTAAATGGATAGTAATTTACCACATTTAGAATTGTATTGAGTTGGGATATAAATCTTTAAATTAATTCTTTAGTCATTAGATATTAGTAAGAGTAAGGCTGTGTGGTGGCTCGTATTGGCAAAACAAAAACATAAACTTAGGTACTGTTAGTGAGTGATTTGATCCTTATGATTATTATTGACCCTATCGATTAATGCCATGAAAGTACTGGGTGATGGTATTTTTTCGAAATTCTATGAATGCAGATTCATTTACTTAAAAAAAATAACTGTTTACAATTTTCTATCTCCAGCCCCCCTACTATGACGTCTTAAAACAGTCCTAACTTAATCTTATTCCAGTGTGGAAACATGACAGAACTATACAGGGTGTCTAGCGCCATCTCTCCCCCACACTGGATTAAGAATAAGTTAGGACTGTTTTAAGACATCATAGTAGGGCCCCTAGTTTACCATTATAGTAAGGTTTGCTTACGCCTCCTAATGTACTCTACGGAGTAGTCTGAGACCACTTACCGCTGCGCTGTAAGTCCATGGATAAGCACTTGCAGTATGACTGCTAAGCCGGTTCAGCGTCTTAACAGCACATGTGTCATTCACAGCTTTGGAGATATTCTGAGTTAGACTGGTTGTTCATACAAAGTAGCCGTTGCACCTATTGTTCCAGTCAAAAGAATCACATTGTATACCGTGCAGTTCACTTCGCAATTACTTCGCTTTCGAACGCCTATTCGATTCAACTCGAAGCGAGTATACCTTTTAATGTAGCCATAGCCATACAGGCTAAGGTGTACTTGACATGTTAGCAAAATTTATCATAAAATAGAGTTATTAAAGCTCGGATTGGTCCATGCAGTCGCACTTAAAACAAACACTCTATAGGCACCTGAAGTATCACCGTCGATGAGGATGCGCCTCAGCGACTGGCTTTCGACTAATATCTTGCTCAGGAAATGTTCCATTGACTCTAGATGTGCCACTCGCTTCTCGCCACTCGCCAACCGCCGTCTGTGGGACAGTTGCGTAGCAATACTGAAACCAAAGTGATAGTCTCCATTCCATTTCAGACACCAATCAGCAACGACGTCTGAACTAATCTATTGCAGTCTTTGCTACCTCGAATGCTTTGTACTACTGTCGTCCTTGCGTCACTCGTGCCTCTGTGAACACACCCACCAACTTAACGACACACTCCAAACAAAGCAAGTTCAGCTTTACCCGTATTAAAGTAAGGGTGGTCGAACGTGTAAGGGTATCGTGGTAATATTGACAAGACAGGTAGTAGGGCCCGCACACGTTCGGCTCTCACGAGTCGTGGAGCAAATCACGACGGTCCGTGTTACGAATAACAATGGGGTGACCATAGCCCGCACGAATTGATTCGGTACTTCGATTGTCTAGGTTTTCACGTATTTGTCATTATTTTAATGTGACAAGTGTGGCTGGCTCGATTGTGGTGAAATTCGGAAACCGATCGCTGGTCGTATAATATTATATTAATGAGGTATTGAAGACACCTGGTTTATCTAGTAGTTGTGGTTGCAAGCTCAGGCAGCTCAGCTCAGGGTACCGGATTGTGAACTCAGTCGGGGCAAAGTTGTTTTTCCATTACGAATTTGTCAGGAGTGGCCGGAGCCAGTGTTTGTGTACAGTTGATAGCAATAATAGGCTATAAGCCCCTTTAACATACATAAGCTTCATGATAAATATCGTTGTACTTACCTCTGAATTACCAACCGGGGGTCGAACCCAGTACACGCGCTTGCGTGCCCAACGAGTGGGGAACAAAACAATAAGTAAGTATTAGGTTCAAATCGTTTTCTATTTATAACAAAGGAACCGCTTTCTACGAACAATAAAATCAATTCATAATTAGTAGATAAATGCACCGGTTAACTACCTTAATAGTTGTTCGGCGCTAGACTAAATTATTTGTTTACCTATCATTTACTCAAGAAGGTACACATTTCGTGTGATTAGTTTAATCGCCACTGCACTGACAAATGTGAGGGTTAGGTAACCGCCGCGGAAGCTAAACATCGAGGACTATTAGACTGGTGTGACGCACACTCGCACACGGCTCGCGAAGGCGTTGGGGGGATTACAGCACTCCCCCGTTACAGCGTGAAGGCCCGGAGCCCAGCTGTGGGAACTCTGAATAAAGGGTGTAAAAGTAGGTAACCTTAAGGCCACTCCTTCATGGTAGCCCGTGAAATTAGTTTTTTTTTTACGATTTTTGCAATTTGACGATTACTAGTATTTCAGGTTATAGCTGTACTTGGTATAATTTTTGCGTTGACAGCTTCGTGAAGGGTTCGTTACCCTGTATTTTTTATGATATTAATTATAACTACCTATAGGTTTAGTTTTAGTGTACTAAACTAATATCGCCCACATTGTCCCATTGCCACCGACCGGATCGTCTTAGCATGATCTGGGTTTCAAACGAAAGACCTAATCAGTAGTATATCTATACCTACATGATATCCCTAGTAGCATTTTTGTTGGCATTTGTTGGCATTTAGTTGGGCCACATACATTTTTGTTGGCATTTAGTTGGGCCACATACCTCTGTATGTGGCCCAACTAAATGCCAACAAAAAATGCTACTAGGGATATCTGGCGGAATGAGGGTGTACTATAAGCACAGAACAGATAAATTTATCTATTCTGTGACTATACGCATAGAAGAAAGAAAGAAAGAAAAATATTGATTCGGGACAAGCACAGGAACTACAAAAATAATAATAACAAAAACAAAAAAGAATATAAAACTAAATAATAAAGAGAATTAGATTACTAGAATTAATAAACTTTTTGGCCAGGTCAGGCACAGGTCGTGCCTGACCTGGCCAAAAAGGCTCCTATCTCAGCATGATGCTGCGATAAATGAAAACAAATACCGCAGCGCTGGTATTCTGATAGGGCCCACTGTGATGTCACGGTCACACCTGACACGAAATACATTCACACACAAAAATAAAAAAAAATTATAAACATTATACCTACTCACAAATAAAATAAACACAGTCACACACAGTCACACAGTCTATAGTATAAAATAAATTATATTTTAAACAAAACGTAAAATTCGGCTGCACCGAAACATTCCGACTTCGCTTGTCAATGCTAATTGCTAGACTATTGTCTATGGTCCATGAGAATATGTACACCTTTGCCTAACTAACCCTTCGACAAAAACAGGTGTGATGATAATTATGAAGATAGTGCAAGATCTTATCTTTACTGTAAGACGAATGCGAAACTAAGTTTGTGTTACTTTTTCAAGCCTAAACCACTATACAGAAGATCCTGAATTTTGCAACGGTTTTTTTTTAAACGGATAAAGGGAATCATTAGTTCAACGACGACGATGACTCGTATTTTTTTTCTATCCCGAGAAAAAGTACCTAGTGTTCTCGAGGAAAACAGCAATAATGTTTTATGATACCTAATAGATGGCGCTACTTGTCTTGCGAATCATGATAACAATTTGACGCGGACGAAGGTTGCAGGGCTCAGTTAGTATTTCAGAATAGCCTTTAGTGTAATGCAATTCGGTAACTGTCCCACGGGTAAAAAGTATTATAAGTAGGTAAGCGAAAATTATATTCAATTCCAAATCCGGTCAGAAGTTTCGTGAAAGAATAACAAACCTCACACACTTTTACATTTATACTTAGTAGAAGTAAGATAACCGTACCGTCGGGGCTGCCGGTTGTTCGAAGGAGATGCCGCGGCCTCGGCACAAAGGGCTAAGATAGAACATGGGTGGTTTTTAGTCAGTAGAAGTCTGACACTACCTACCGCTCTGCCCAGAGCGGTAGGAGTCATTTAATTTTGATGATTTCCCACCCACCAAAAAAGGATAACCGTAGCGTACCTATATATCATATTATAAATTATAACATTGTGAAGTACCTAACACAATCAATCATAGCTAGTCAGCTAGTATGTATCTTTCCGTTAACCACATCGGGGCAATGTTATAGACACAACCAATGCTACCTAGTTATACAACTACACAAATCATGCACTAATTGCATAGTTGCCGTTCAAACTTGCTACCAAGAGTTTTTGAAACTTTTCTAGATGTATTTTTTTTTGTTTCATTTAAGTACGTATATATGGTTTGTCTCAAAAACTACGCAAATTTTAATAAGCGACACCCTTAGTAATGACTAAATATAAGTGCACGCGCAAGTTGTAGATCCAAGAGCGCGTGTTTCATTGGTTTCTCTTTGTGCGATCAACAATGTCCGCACTGCTGAGGTACAGTCCTCAACTATCATAATTATAATAAGAGGGACTGGGCTAAGTGGGCTATCCAGGCACAGTGCGGGTTGGTAGACGTCATAAGTCTTAGAATTTTTAGGGTTCCGTAGTCAACTAGGAACCCTTATAGTTTCGCCATGTCTGTCTGTCTGTCTGTCTGTCTGTCTGTCTGTCCGTCTGTCCGTCCTCGCTTAATCTCTGTGACCGTTAGCACTAGAAAGCTGAAATTTGGTACCAATATGTGTATCAATCACGCCGACAAAGTGCTAAAATAAAAATTGGAAAAAAATGTTTTATTAGGGTAGCCCCCCTATATGTAAAGTGGGAAGTGTTTTTTTTTTTTTAATTTTAACCCTAACGTGTGATATATTGTTGGAAAGGTATTTAAAAATGAATAGGGGTTTACAAAAATCATTTTTTGATAATGTCAATAAATTCGGAAATAATCGCTCCAAAAGTAAAAAACAAAGCGTCCCCCCCCCTCTAACTTTTGAACCATAAGTTTAGAAAATACGAAAAAAATCTGAAAAGTAGAACTTTATAAGGACTTTCTAGGAAAATTATTTTGAACTTGGATGGAAACAACAGATGGAAACTGCAGTTAACCAATATAATTTGGTCCCTGAATCGTATGAGCGCCTATACAATCCAGAGGTCAAGTTTCATTGGCCCGTATTTCAAACAAAAAAAGAATTATTACTACGGAACCCTACACTGAGCGTGGCCCGACACGCTCTTGGCCGGTTTTTGGTACTACGAAGACATGCTGGTTTTCTCATGAAGTTTTCTTGCACCGTTTTGCGAGTGGAAATAAATTACACCACTAATTAAATAAATACTCCTAGCTGGATTTGACCCCGCTTACTACCGATCATAAGTCGGGGCCGCAACCACTGAGCCGCACTGCCAAAAGGTCGCCTAGTGTGACAATTAAATTTTGTGCACTAGTTGATTGATTTTTACCAGTTTTGCATAAAGTGCTTGAAAAGTAGCAAAATTGACCGATTACCGCGAGACGAATAAATTTAAAAGTCTCTGTTATGAATGTTTTGATAGTCGCCATAGGGGATCGGACTGACTCAAAAAAATATGATTCTGTTTAGTCCGTCAGTTAGATTATCGAAAAATATTGGATACGTGTTTTTTGTTTTATAAAAACAATAAAAATTGACGAAGATAAAGCGCGTCAAAGATCATGGAGTGGGGCTTGAAACGTCAATTGAAGGTACAAAATGTACTATCATATCACGACGGGTTTTCGAAGCACTGTATCGTCTTCATTTTTTTTTTAGGTATGTGAAAAAAGAACAAATACGTGATAAATATTTTTTGGAAATCTATCTGACGGACTAATTAGTTTTTTTTGTCCGATTCCTTATTAAATAAAATAAGAACCGTAGCAGACTTTCTGAAGTTACGGCCTACCCCCATGAGAAATGGGGTATAAAAATATCATTAGGTATTGTAAAAAAAATACTTACAAAAATCTGGTAAATTAGTAAAACGCCTGATTTCGTACTTTGCCAGTTCATCACACAATGATATTGTGCTAGAGGGGCACGGTCGGTAGGCTCTCAACTCTCAAGTGAAGCCCCCGTTAGATTACTACGGACACTACATATAGGGCACTAGTTGCGGACAAATATGATACCGACAACGTTAACCTACAACCACTATATAGGCTGCTATGCCCGGTTGGAAAGAATTCAAACGTACAATCATTTATGCGTTTTCATTTTGGAAAAGTAAGTCTATAGTATAGTCTATAGATTACAAGAACGTTTCACATGGTATACACTCTATACTATACCATTCGTACAACAAACTCACTGGGCTAAAGTTATTGCTACGACCAAGAAAAAAAGGAAAAAGGCGCGCCGCGAACACCAACAGTGAAGTCACAAAACCACGCGCCTATAGCAAGTAAACATACAAGCGCACGCACACACCTACACTAAAACCACACGCATTTCTCCTAGAACGTCACAACTTCACGAGACATTGTCTACACACATAGATAAAAAGTTGGCTTCACTTTTGATGTTCGTGGCGCGCCGTCTTCCTTTTTTTGTTGTTGGTCTGAGGCTACGAGACGAATTCTTTACGATAATCACGGTTCAGGATAGTGGTCAATGATAAGCACTCAAAATGCTGAAGTACGCATTCAATAGTACAGGGGTCCTAAAAAAAACCGGCCAAGTGCGAGTCGGACTCGCGCACCGAGGGTTCCGTAAAAAAAATATATTATGTGATGTAACTAAAAATTTATGGTTTTCGTAATTATTCCTGTATCTATGCTATAAGACGTTGCTTCGTACCAAATTTCAAGATTCTGAGTTCACGGGAAGTACCCTGTAGGTTTTGATTCCCTTGCGAGTGTCGAAAATTTGCGGCATAAACGGGAGTATCTTGATGTAACTAAAAATTTATGGTTTTCGTAATTATTCCTTTATCTATGCTATAAGACGTTGCTTCGTACCAAATTTCAAGATTCTGAGTTCACGGGAAGTACCCTGTAGGTTTTGATTCCCTTGCGAGTGTCGAAAATTTGCGGCATAAACGGGAGTATCTTTTGATCGCGTTGACTTAGAAGTTTGATTTTTTCACAGCTCCAAGAGACCATAGACTTGAGTATTTGATATGAATTTCAGCTTGATACCTCCACGCGTTCCTGAGAAAAAAGGTCTTGACAGACAGACAGACAGACGGACAACAAAGTGATCCTATAAGGGTTCCGTTTTTTCCTTTTGAGGTACGGAACCCTAAAAATGATCGGAAGGACTGGAAAGAACACGTGTCTTTCGGTTTTTTTAAGGGTGTTTGCATCCTTTTTGTAACGTTTACTTACAAACAAGGGTTGCAAGTACTGGCTATTTAATGACATTGCCTACCGCGGGGGCGTTGTTGGTATAATATAACATTTGTGATATCCTCCGAGGAAACTGTATTAAAAGAAGATGCTGTGTCAATTTTGACCTGGGCCACGAACCTTAAAATTTTTGCAATCGTTCTGCAAAGTTCTTTACGTCCATGTAATAACATAATTACGAAATCTTAAAAATCAACAATTATTCATTACAACGCAACGCCTGTAATCCCTAGAGGGTTAGGCTGAGTTGTACCTAATAGAACAAAAACAGTCATAATCGAAATATAAAAAAAAAACTTGGTAACATTTATGTAGGTATGAAATATGTATACATAATTTACAAACACAAATACATACCTGAACATTTGACTCCACTTGACAGTTTTTAATCGCATTACAGAGTTGCATCCGGTTTAACAGGCCACTGCCACCCCACCGGTCGTCTTGGCCGTCTGACACGGGTATTCGATTAGGTTGCGTACCCAACGTAATTGAGGGACCGCCACATCTACATCCGGTTCCCCACTGCACTGAGAGGCTATCCTATCTATGTCTAGGGACGCCTTACGTCGTTCATCGTCTTTTTCCGCAAGACCGGAGATTGCTGCAGCTGCTGCGATTGATTCGATTGCCATACGAACCACGACGCTGACTGTCCACTGTGAACTAGTTATCTCCTAGATCGATTACTGTGCAGCACATTGGTATACACTTGTACGTAGCATGTCTTCAAGTTACGTAAATAAAGTCATCATTCTCTGTCATATCATCTCCATTTTATTTACCTCATCATCATCATTACTCTATATTCGGTATTCGCCATCTTAACCTTCTGGGATTCCTCCTTGCTTCGAAGCATGATATGTCGTTGGTTCCAGTTGTCTTTTGTACCTCTTCGACAGTCGTTACAGGTAGCCAGTGACATGAAAGCCTGCAAGAGGGACCGTGTTACCCAGTACAGGCAGTCACTCCATGTCAAATACTGGTAATAAGCTATATCTGGTTAGACAAGAAGTCGACCACAGCATAGTTAGTAAAAGGCAAGCAGATTATGACTAGCTTTTGCTCGCTGCTTCGCCCGCGGGCAGTTCGGTAATGGTTATAAACATGTGTGTCCAATTTCATCCGAATCTGTTAATTAGTGTTTGCTTGAGAGTTCAACAAGCATCCATCCATACACGCTTCCATTCATTCTCAAAAACTTCCGCATTTATAATAAGAAGAGTATAAGATGTCGCCGACAGATCATGCTGATGGTGATCGATGTAACACACAGCTATCCGGATAGCTGTGTGTTAAAGTGGTGTGATAAACATAGTTGCAAATGTGACAGATCGTCATTTTCATTGTTTGAAGAGTGAAGCCCTATGCAAATAAAAATGGCCAACCTTGACATCGACTCGGCCAGATTGCCGCGGGACGAAAACATTCATTTGGGAAGAGGGAACATTTCAATCATTCAGAAATGGAATACTTATTCATCAAAGCAGTAATGATGTTCCATATTCCATAGCGTAACTACACGTTTACATATTACTAGCTTTTGCCAGCGACTTCGCCCGCGTGAAAATGACGATTTTCCATACAAACTTTCATCCCCTATTTAAATACCTTAGGGGTTGAATTTCGAAAAATCCTTTCTTAATCCTTTCTTATTCCTTGTCTACATTATAAAGGGAAATACCTCTGTGCAAAATTTCAGCTTTCTAGGTCCAAAGGTTTGGGCTGGGCGTTGATGAGTCAGTCAGTCAGTCAGGACTTCTCTTTTTATTTATATAGATTATATATTTCCCAAAAGGGGTGGTGCTAAGCTCTATTTCACCCACTTTTCGGCAGTTTAGTTTATGTCTCGCAAACGAGAGAGCCTGTTTCTTTCTATGTAGGGACACAAATCCTCGGAAATTGTAATATTGTAATGATGACCACCGTCAGTGAGTACTTACCCACACTAGTGTGTAATGCAAATATAATTATGCCGAATTCTGTTCTGCAGATATCCTGATTATAGTGCTTTGTTTAGTTTACAATGCAACGGATTTTCTTCCATGCTGTGCCTAGTTATTGCTGGAGCATTAGGGATTTTAGAATTTCCTGAAATAATGGCCCGATTCAATATGTATTCGAATTCGGTTGGACGAACATGTGTAATCCCATCATTATTTAATTATCTATGAGGTTATTTCAAAGTTCCATTTCGAGTAGCTGGGAGCAGTATGCTTTACGAGTTGGTGATAAGTCCTTGAAAATCAGCTACTAACCGGCGATAATATTTTCCAAAGTTACTGTAAAGCTTTGGGACAACCGTTGTTGCCCCGCCTCAGTCTGCTGGTGCCTAGTAAAACTCCCCATCATCGGCTAGTGAGTGTACACTTTGAACACTTAGTGTATGGTAATAAAACAAATTTTCGATGTTGTACAGTTTATACTTTTTGTACAGGTAAATCGCCGTAGTGCGTGGTGACTTAAAAGAAGGAAGGAAGGTCAGCTGATCTCGGTGGAACGCGGTGTCTACGAGGATACCAGGATCGACGGGTGGCTCGACGGGCGGTTCGGCGAGCGGAGCGGCGCATCGGGCGGTTCGGCGAGCAGCAGCAGCAACAGCGTTCCAGCAACCATCGAGCTGGCGTGCAACGTGTTACACCGTCTTCAGCATCTTCCCACGCACTACATGAACAATTAAAAACAAATGTTATCGGTGAGTGTTTCAACTAAATATTGGCTTGGCTGTACTTAGTACTAACTTTTAGTTTGAGGTTAAATAACATTCTATTTAGGAATGTTATTTGTCTCCATGTTGGTATATTTTGAGGGTTGTTTAGCAAAAGCATGCTGTAGAAGGTCATTAATAAGATATCATTTAACAGAAAATTAAAAGAACCTGTACTTAATAGGTACTAACCTCCCATTACTCTTAGTACGGGAACACGTCGCTTGAACTCTACTCGTAACAGTCGTAACGTTAGGTTACCATTGCAGCATTGTGGTGATAAACCAATGCAAATTTCTAAATCCGCGATATGCGTAAGGTATTTTTAAAATGCAAAAGTAAAGTATAGTAACGTTCTCATTTTGTGTGTCGATCTGTCCTTTTACTTAATTTACACACCTCAATGATTTCGATGATATTTAATTCTATTTATTTACTCAGTAATTACTTTCTATTCAGTAGTTCTTAGCTTAATGTTCGATTATAATTACATAACACCTTTACATACGCATATATACTTACACGTAAACGACGTGCAAAATACAGTTTTGTTCTTTATATCGCGCACAAATGGAAAAATTGTTAAGAAACTTTTTGTAAGTAGAATAGAACCCGCGTCGCGTAGCTGGGAAGCCGAGACCACAGCCACTGTGTTATTCGTGCAGTTTGTTTGTAGTCGAAAATTACAGATTACCCGGAACAGGTGTTCCGGTATTGCGTGAAATATCTAAAGTTTCCCAGCGGTGAGTTCGCTAAGCCCTGAATAGCGTGGTCCTGTGACAGATCATGTATTTGCTGCGGACGGACGCACGGACGGACGCAGGGTGCGACATAAGTGCACTATAAGTCTGTGCTCGCTATGCTTTGAGCATGGCCGCACATAAATATATTGTGTATAATTACCCTGAGAGGGACGTTTTTGGATCATTTAAAGGTATAAGGTTTGTCTGAGGTTGTTTTTACTAAAAGCCAGCGATTCTGTTACACAATGTTTGGAGGCTTTCACAACTACATTTTTATATCTAAGTTTAATACAACCATACAATCGATGTTTTAACGAATTTTCATTCTTTTCTGGTTTTAATACTTGATATATTTTTAACATCATGATAGGTGAATATAGTGAGTAAATAAGTCATATATAAAATTAAATATCTATGTAATTGTACAGATCAAATTATAGAGTTTAGAATAACTGAGCTGGTCCTACCCGTTTTGTGATTTACACATAACAGGCGACCTGATTCTATAACCAAGATAAACCATAATATCGATGATGAGATGAACCACGGGGGGCTGCTTTCCAGACACTACAATGCTGCCAGACTCAAATAGGGTGGGAATGGGCAGGTCACGTGAGCCGCATGCATAACGACCTCTGGGCAAAGTGCTCAACACGATGGGTGCCTGAGGGCGGCGCCACCGAGGCCGGCCTAGAAAGAGGTAGCGAGATCATCTGATGAACACAAGTTATTTATTTAAATAAAATTGTTCATGACATCCCTGCTCATAGATATTGAGATTAGTCAACGCCCTAGTGTTTAAACAATCAAAAGTAGGTTCGATATATAAGACGTAGAGTCTACATTATCCCTTATGCATATGCATTTTGGGCTAATTTGCGTCCATAACAAAACAGAAGTCGTCGGCAGAGGCTAGTGTGTTAATAAATGAGTAGATAATAATTATGTCTGTAGGCAACGTTCGTTATGTCAGTAACGTGAGTTGTCAAAGTGATTCTTCAGTAGCATCTGAGTGGGCAGCGCTCGATGCAAGCGTTAATTCGTGACGAACTGGCTGGACACTGGACAGTGCATTGTGCTAATATTACACGAACACTGGAACTAGGAATCGATTGATCTGCCCACGCGACATCCCTTATCTGCACTTTTTATATTAAATTGAGATTTTAGGAAAATTAGGTCTTTTCGATGAGAAATCTAAGATGAAAGAAGTTTAAACGAATCTCACCTATGAAACTGCATACAGTGGGCACGTATCAACCGCGTTCGAGTGCTGCCAGTGACACAATTTCTATGGAACTTGGATCGCGGTTTAGATTAGTTTAGTTAGTTTGCGCTGTTCGCTTTTGCGTCAAATCTGCTCTTATTAGTGATACGGTCATCTTATAGTATTGTTTTAGCAAACTAAGCTTTGGAACAGGATGCTTTTTTGACCAATGATTATCGGTTGCACCATCTACAACCGTGTGTGACAGACCTGACTTGAACCTGCAGCCAGGATCAGTGCCGGATTTAAACATTTGCCGCCCGTAGGCTATTCAGATTTTGCCGCCCCTACTGCTACTACCTCTGCAATTCGACACCCTAGTACACTGTCATAATAATAAAAAAAATTGTCAGTTAAATTGTAATTTTTTCATTTGTGTACTATCGTCCACATTAAATCAGCCTTTTCCCATCTTCTTCTTCTATCTAATAAATAAAGAGAGAAGTCCTGACTGACTGACTCATCAACGCCCAGCCCAAACCCTTGGACCTAGAAAGCTGAAATTTTGCACAGCGGTTCCCTTTAGAATGTAGACAAGGAATAAGAAAGGATTTTTCGAAATTCAACCCTTAAGGGAGTTAAATAGGGGATGAAAGTTTGTATGGAAAATCGTCATTTTCACGGGGGCGAAGCCGCTGGCAAAAGCTAGTTACTAATATGAGTGTGCTCACGGGGATCGTTGTTTAAATCTCTAAATTAGTATTTTAAAAAGCTATGATTTAGTGGCAGGCGCGGTCTTAGTCTACGATTTTGGGGGCAGTCACCCAGGAATTAAGTTGGAAGGCCAGGAGCACAGGTAATGGTAAACATGCTGAAGAACCTAGAGATTTCAAAGAGCGAGCGTAGCGAGCTCGACTTTTTTTGCATTCTGCCTAGGCATGATTACTTTCTTTTGTGCAGAAATTGTGTTAAAAAATTATAAAATATAAAAATACTACGTTATCAATTGCCCACTTGTATCGAACGACGTTTTTCAATACACCTTCATAGAAATAATATAATAAAACGAAAAGTATTTTTCCGCGCTTTGCTTTGCTGGGTTGAGGAGAAAATGAATTATGAAAAATCCTAAAAATTTTGAATTAAGAACCGACTAAAAATTGGTTCATAAAAGAAGTAGCGTAGCATGGGTTTTTGCTGCCAGGTGGCCCACTCTAATTTGGCCGTCCCTCTTTTTCATTATTAGTCAAGAAAGCAAGCACAAAGTCAAGTATTATTTTATTTAAAAATGTTACACTTCGCACATCGTCGGTGCGAAGTGTAACATTTCGTTTCAACAATTCATAGAGATAGTGAAGTTTTTTTAACGATAGATGCATGAAGCTTCAGAGCACAGGGCACTAAAATGCAAGAGCGAGCGAAGCGAGCTCGAAAATTTTTGAGCCTCGCCTCGGAAAGGTAATTTTTATAATTGATTTTCTTTTTATTATTAATATTTTACTTACTTTTACTACTAACGAATTGAAGAATGGGATAACCTTGAAACCCCGGCTTTACGAGCGAGCGAAGCGAGCTAGAAAATTTTAGTGGCATGCAGTAATATATAATATAATATAATAATAAAAGTTTTATTCACAACCCTTTTTACAATTTAAGTCTTATTCTAAGGTGTACATATATTGACATAACAGGAAGATTGGACATCGGATCAACAATTTCTGGTTTAATTACGTACTGTAGCTAGGGCTTAAATTTAACAAATATGTTATTGTATCCCTGACTCCGAAACTAGGCAAAGCCTGTATCTTCAGAGCCAGTGGTTCCTTCTTGGGCTCTTATCAGCTTTTACGATGTTGGGCGGTTAGGTAAACAAAAATAAAATTTAGAAAGTTATACAAATCATAAAAATGTAAAAGGGTTATCCACTAGGTACTGAATAGTATATAATAAATCAAAAGATGTATGAAAAAGAGGTGTTGCCATGAGTGTGTGAGAGTACTCGTGTATGTAAGTGTGTGTCTGTGTGTGTCTGTGTGTGTGTGTGCGTCTGTGTGTGTGCTTGTGTTCCTGGGTGTGTGTGTGTGGGGGTGGAGGGGGGTAAATTCGTGAGAATGTATGTACAAGTATTATGTGAGGCTGTAATAGAAGGTGATGTGTTATGTTATGCGCCTTAGTAATTTTTCCGTTTCGTCGTATGTCAAATTTAGCAAGTGATTGGTAACTTTTTTTTTAAGGTTAAATTGGTTTAATGTGTGTATATTTATTGATTTGTTCAAGCTGTTATATAGTTTGGATGCCAAAAAAGCGTATTGGCGTGTCGCGAAGCCTGTTTTAGTTTGGGTATAGTTACAAATGGGTTTCACGCTACGCGCTGTTCTATTTTTAGCGAGTGGAAGAGAGGCATGTTTTCTGACTATTGTTCGTAGGATGAAGAGTTTCCTTACAGTGAGACAATTGCAGTCTTTATACAGCGTCAGAGTTGGGTATCGTCGAGGTTTGTGGGTCATGACTTTTAATAAAGCCCTTTGAGCTCTTTCGAGGCCCAACACCGCGGTTTTGTCAGTACCACCCCAAACGGGGATGCAATAGGAGAGAATAGACTGGCACAAGGCGAGGTATACCAGTCTCATCGTGCCCATATCGGCCACATCGCGGAGGTTTTTGAAAATGTAAATGAGTCGCCTTAGTCGGGTTTTTATTATTCCTAAATGCGCGTGCCAGTCCAGTCTCTCATCTATATGAACACCCAGGTATTTGGTATTGGATACCAACGCGAGAGGGAGACATGTACAAGGGAAGGAGGAATCCTGGCATACGTGTGCAGTTAAAGTAGAATCCACAGCCCGGGGTGCGGATTTAGCAGTGATTCTGAAGGCAATCGCTTTAGTCTTGGATAAATTGAGGGTCAACAAGTTAACAGAAAGCCAGGCCATTACTGTTCTAAGTGAGGCTTCAGCGTTGAGTTTGGCTGCTTCCCAGTTGGCACCGCAGGCTAGTAGTACCGTATCGTCGGCATACATAAATGTGTCACAGTATTGTAGTTTCAGATTGCATAGATCGTTAACATATAACAGGAAAAGTGATGGCGAAATAATACTACCCTGTGGGACGCCATAACTTATATTTTCCTCGCTGCTGATGACCGAATCAATTTTGACGCACTGTCTACGATCTGTAAGGAAATCACGAAATATTTTCAGTGCATTTCCACGTATGCCGGCGGCTTCCATTTTGCGTATAAGGATGGGAATAGAGACGGTATCGAAGGCCTTGGAAAGGTCCAGAAAGATGGCAAAACTTTTCATCCCGGAGTCCATTTTTTTTGTGACTTGATCGGTAAAGCTTGCAACGGCATCCTCTGTGGAAATTCCAGGCCGAAAACCGTATTGGTTTGCTGCTAATATATTGTATTTGCGAAAAAAATTGACTAAATTGTTGTTTAAGATGCGTTCTAAAATTTTGGAAAGAGTTGTGAGTACAGATATGGGCCTGTAGTTTGTTACGACGTCTCTATTCCCGTCCTTATGGATAGGGTGAACGAGGGCCTTCTTAAATGCACGTGGGAAGATGCCTGTATTTATCGCGAGGTTGCATATGTGCGTGATTGGCGGTATCAATGTGTTTTTACACATTTTTATGATTTTTGAGGAGATGCCGTCCCATCCGACTGCACACTCCCCTTTAAGAGACATAATAATACGGTCTACTTCTTCGTGGTTGACTTCTACGATGACTAGAGAATTGGGTTGCGATTTGGGGCGTTCAGACAATGGAATGTTGTAGTTCGGTGTGATTTGCGAAGCCAGTTTTTTGCCTATATTGACGAAGAAGCTATTGACCTCATTGGCGGAGGCAGAGGGATCATCTTTGAGTTTCAAGAGCTGGCGAGCGGGTTGTCTGTCATTTCGGGTATGCGTGATTGTTTTTATGACGTTCCACGTTGCTTTTGAGTTGCCTTTAGCCTTTATAAATTCGTGTTTCTCGTATTCCAAAATATTTACGCAAGGTTTGTTCAAAACCCCATCGGGGCTGCGGGTTGATCGCAAGAGACACCGCGGCCTCGACATAAAGCGCTAAGAAGGAACATGGTTGGTTTTTAGTCAATAGAAGTCTGACACTTCCTTTCGCTCTACCCAAGAGCGGGAGGGGTTATTTGATGATTTAACACCCGCGAAAAGCCGCCCTAGGGCAGCGGCTTAAAGTAAGGAAAATACGCACTGCTTGTAGTCAATAACTGATTTGTTTTTTTTTTATTGATTTGAGCGTTCTTTCGAGACTCGTTTTTTAAGGGATTTTTTTAATATTTTTTGGACCAAATTTGTCTCCCCCCTAAAATCTGCCGCCCTAGGCTCCAGCCTACTCAGCCTGCTGGTATATCCGGCAGCAGTGTCTCACCATCAACCGTTGACGGTGAGACACTGCCGCCCGCGCCGTTCGCCTTCGCCCGATGCGCTGCTTTCATCTATCACTCACGCGATAATATCGGTTTCGATAGGAATGAGTTTCTAAAGGGATTTATTTAAAGTACTTCTAAAAAAAACATGAGAAAACCAGTGGACAATCGAGTGGCTGTCCTCTGAAATCTGCCGCCCCTAGGACGCTGCCGCCCCTAGGCCGCGGCCTATACGGCCTATTTATAAATCCAGGACTGGCCAGGATAACCTCACGAAAGAACTGCTCAACGGTTAATAGCGCGGACACGAAACTTTTTAACCGTGTCCAATGTTGATAGATACACCTGAATTAGTTCTTTTCAGGTTAATGAAAGCTAGTTTTATGCCCCCTATTACATGGGACTTTACATAAATGGCATCTCTGCCCAACCCTTCGGGGATTACAGGCGTGATGTTATGTTACGTTGTTTTTTTTTGACAATTATTTTAGTTTATTGGTGAATTTCGACAAGCCCGCCACATCTTTTCAGCCAAAAGACGTCCACTGCTGGACATAGGCTTCCCCCAGGTGTCGCCACATTGACCGGTCCCGTGCGTCTCTCATCCAGCGGGTCCCCGCAACCTTGACCAGGTCATCGGTCCACCTAGTGGGAGGCCTTCCAACGAAACGTCTTCCGGTTCGCGGTCGCCATTCCAGAACTTTTCGGCCCCATCGGCCATCCGTTCTGCGAGCAATGTGCCCTGCCCATTGCCACTTAAGTCTAGAGATTCTTCGGGCTACGTCGGTAACCTTGGTTCTCAAGCGGATGTCCTCGTTTCTGATTCGATCACGCAAGGAAACTCCGAGCATAGCCCTCTCCATTGCCCTTTGGGTGACTTTGAGCTTTCTTTACGCTCAAAGTCATCCAAAACACTGCAACCACAATATTCCCAAAACAGGCCACTCCTGAAGGCTACAATCAATGTGTCGATCACCAGAAAATCGCCAACACAATGAAGCTCGACGAAACCCCAGAGAAGTCGGTTATATTATCAGTAGTGGAGTTAGTCAATGTGGTTTATATTATGTAAAATTAAGTTTTAAATATAAGCAGGGAGAAATAAGCAAATTATAATTCCCAAGAAGTAGTTTACAAACCGGCTGTATGAATTGACTTCAACAAAAGCTTTCCCTGTTTGCAATAGGCAGCCAGTTACAAACAAACTTATAGAGCCTTTCGCTACTTTAAAGATATTCCGCATTATAATATCATTGAACTATCTTGTTATTGAAACGTGCTTGATCAGGTACGGCCAGGACATGTTCCAACAACATTTTTATTATTTTAATAACGTTTACAATGTTTCCAATCGTACAATCTTTATCGACGAGACTTGTTTTCCTACAAAGTTATTTTAAGTGTAAGTCATTACTTGTTTTAAACTTATTTCACACACGGACATGAATATTACTTTGTTGAGATGAAAACTTTATATATAAAGATAGCCTTATTAAAGCTTTTTTTTTTTGTTTTTAATAAAACGAATCGCTGGCTTTTAAGATATGTGTCCTGTTTGTAAAGATTCATTATGAATTTAATTGGGAGCTGCTTCGTTTACAGCGCACTTTAAATAAAAAATTAAGATAATGAGTAAATAAGTTTTCTATAAATTCTCTTAAATTATAAGAGAATTATTGCTGGTTTCCGATGGACTGTCGTAGTCAAGAAGTCATGATGACTTAAATCTATGTTCTTTATTTATGAATTCAGAATCAGGTCTTCAAAATATGTCTGCTTAGTAGATTTAATGAGCCATTTTCTCTCACGAGTTTATTATGGTGTGTTAAAATGAATTGAAGAAAAGCACAAATTCATCTTTATGGTGGCTTTCGAAGTGATTTAAGTATAGTGGGGTTTGAGGGTGGTAATCTGATTAAATTAAAAACTTTTTTGCAAATAAAACAACCGACTTCAAAAACACCAAAAAGTGAAAAATAAACTTCAAAAGAAAAATCAGTTTCTGAAGTCGGTGACATTTGTTTGTTTGATTTGGCTTTTTTTGCCACCGACTTCAGAAGCTGATTTTTCTTTTGTAGTTTATTTTTCACTTTTTGGTGTTTTTGAAGTCGGTTGTTTTTTATTTTTTCATTTTTAGTTGTGTATCATATAGATATATTAACTATGAAACCTATGCGCTATACAAAGCGTCAGAAAAAGCACGAAACACGTAATACGTGCCTATGTTTGTGGGTTGCCCTCGATTTCTCTGGGATTCCATCACCAGGATCTGGTTTCCATATCATGGTACCACTCTTGAAATATCTGCGTCCCAATAAAAAAGAATCATCAAAATTGGTTCATAAACGACGAAGTTATTCGCGAACACACATAAAAAATCGAACGAAAAATGTTCATAAATTATTAAAAAAAATGGTCATAAACTGAAAAGTACTTTGCCAAACCATGCTAAATTTTTATGGGACCAAGTGGCAACTATTCCGCATCAAACTAAAAAAGAGTCACGTAAATCGGATCATAAATCGCAGCGTAATCGGTGTACATACATAGAAAAAAAAAAAAACATACCGATCGAATTGAGAACCTTCTCCTTTTTGGGAAGTCGGTTAAAAATAATAAGGAATTAATAATCAAAATATTAATGATAAAATAAATCAAATGATAGGAGAAAAATAATATCAAATATAATTAGAAAAATCTTGATGAGTTTGTTCTTTAGTAAATAATTTATTAGCATCAGAAAAAAGGTTGTAAAATACCAATAAATCCTGTCTATCCCGTCGGGGCTGTGAGTTGTTCGAAAGAGATACCGCGGCCGCGACACAAAGGGTCAAGAAGGAACATGGGTTTTTTTTTGTCAGTAGAAGTCTGACACTCCCTACTGCTCTGCCCAGAGCGGGAGGAGTCATTTAATAATTTCCCACCCTCCAAAAGAAGAAAAGGAATTTAGTTATAACGAATTATGGTGGTTTTAGAAAAAAAACATGGTGTCCCTAAACACTTCCACACCCCATCTAAGTTCCCTACGTAACTCACTGAATAGTTCATCAGTGAGCTAAATGTTGCACAGTTTCCGAGCCATGTTCGGCGTGTCCACTCGTTCTTAGGTTCCTGCGTCCGAGCCACGGCCGTTCATTATTAATTCTAACTGTGCTACCGTACGGCCTCGCATATGAATCAGAGATTTCAGATCGTCCGTCAATCGTGGCCACACTTAATTGACGATATTAATTGCAGCATTTGTACTTTGTTACGTATTTATGTGATGCTTTCCATTTACATACGTAATCCCTTTGTGATGTAGGGTTGAGGATTTAAGTGATGTTTAATTCTGAATTATCAAACTGAATTTCGGTACGGTAATTCTGGTAGGGTGCACTTGAGATCTTGGCTGCCTTATCGTGCTTTATATCGGTGGTACTCCCACGGCAGGCTGAATTTTTGATTGTAGTATTTTTATAACGAGTGTAAAAGACTCTTAACGAAGCCTAAAGGAACTGGTATTCCGGCCATAGCGTTTTTTTTCTCTCGGTCATACCTAGCAACCTTCTAGTTAACGGAGATATTAATTAGCCGTCAGTTCCAACTTTTTCACAAGTTTTGTCTACTAACAATTGTTGAATGTTATTACTTATTACTCTAGGCCTCTTTTCTGTGCTAATCCTTACATAGTATAAAACAAAGTCGCTATTTTTGTCTGTTTGTCTGTATGCTTAAATCTTTAAAACTACGCAACGGATTTTGATGCGGTTTTTTTTAATAGATAGAGTGATTCAAGAGGAAGGTTTTAGTATATAATTTGAACGACATCCACGCGGGTGAAGCCGCGGGCATCAGCTAGTCTTTACATAAAGCATCATCATCATCATTTCAGCCAAAAGACGTCCACTGCTGGACATAGGCCTCCAAAAAGCAAAACTCAAGCAAAGCAAAGCACTCAAAGCTCAAAGTAAAGCATCAAAACTCTTAAATTATGTATTAGGGGAATGTGGATGGATTTTAATTAGCAGCAGTTTAGTTGGAATGTTTTTTTCTCTTGTTTCAAACTAACGAAATATCTCAGTGCTCTGTGCTGTACCGAACGAGTACAGCATTGTACACATCCTACTACGATCCTCACTCATTTTGCTACACTCACGTTCATGCATGTGGTCCCTGGATATCGGTCATAAATAAGTCATTTAATAACATCTTGGTACTATACCAATAATAATGCTATCATCACCGCGCCACCTACCGTCACAAATGGTCATTAGCGCCGTCAAATCAGCAAGTGCATCATAGTTAGCACAAAGCAGGGTAACTCGGAGTTACGATACACGTGACGTCGCTAAACATGCTGCCGATGAACTAAAGAGAAATTATAATCCGGCCGTCACATAACTATGGGTTATGTTGAATTAGTCGCCACCATTATTAATAACAGGCCGTCTGGTACGGGTAGGGACACAAGTGTTTCTAGTCAAACTTAGAACAATATAAATTTAATTAAATATTTGTTTATTTCTGGCAACTAGTCCCAGTTTTTAGAAACATTGTTTTTAAACACAAAAAAAAGAAAAAGACAATAATTGGAAGGTCAGGTGTGGGTGGGGTAGTAAAAATTTAAAATACAATAGTAGTAAGATTATTTACATGCGTATGTGAAAAGCTATTGTTACGAATCGGGTATGAGTTTCATAACGAAAGTTGACGGGGAGAGTCACCCCACCCCCTTGATGGATGCAGGTGACTGAAACGCCACACTGTGTTAGCAACAAAATACATTTCATTGTTGCAAAGATGACCTTACAATACATTTAAAACTATCATGCATAAGGTATCGTACACACGGCTACACATCAAGCTATACAAAACCAGTATAATCTGATCGTTCATTGTGCGATAAGATCTAGTAAAGTGAGACCAAGATTAACTGGTTTTGTATAGCTTGATGTGTAGCCGTGTGTTTGATGTGTAGCCGTGTGTACCTACATGGCCGGTTGTAAGCCATCGATGCAACACGCCGCTGGAAAAGCGAATCAGCTCAATTAAGAAAACAGAGTTATAGTTTGTATGTCGCTACCCATGGACTTCTGGCTTGACTTTACATGTCGAGAGATATATCTCTCAAGCATTTTGCTCTCCTCACGTTAGTTTACCGAAATTAATTATACTATAGGACATTAATACACAATATTGTATATTTAACCCTAAGATTGACTGATAGATAATGCCTTGTGGCATTGAGTCCGCTTAAATACCACTTCTGTGCATGAAGTTGAAAAAAAAACAAAAAATCAAACTTGAGACCTGACTTGACGGTCACACTATCAGGCTTTAGCGTAGATCAAAAATTAATGACGCAAGCGATAGAAAATTTCTTCGTAATCTTCGTTCAGTTTACTCTGTAATAGTCATTCACAACAATCCATTGCTTTCATCCCGTCGTTGGAAAGTGACTGTTAACAAACGTATTGCTCAGATTTCCTCGATTTTTGTCTGACGCAAACGTATCTGACGTTCGATCGAGTGACTACAAAGTTGGATAGAATTGGAAACGCTGACGAACTTTTTGATTACCTTTTGACACGTCCGGAACTGTGGACTGAGCTGTTAGCTGGTTACATTAGCCTTCGATAAAATAGCTAATCTACAGGGACCTGTATCCGGAGGGGACTACCGACTGGGAATACTGGGATGTACGGCTCTCGGCGGTGAGACATTTTGTTTGTCTGCGGAAGTAGAGGGTTGAACTCGGGTAAAAGCTCCGATGCGCTCATTTATAGGAAACGGATTGTGGGAGTACTCGTCGCCTTAGCCACTTACGAGTTCCACCCGGTTCTTTATTTGGTTTACGTGGTTTGGTATAATGATTTCAATAACATTAAACGGTTTTGCTTGTAACAGGTGTAGTGTGTGCATGAGTGATAGTGGCCTACACAGCGAGGAAATATTTTTGTAAATGTATGTGTTACGGCTAATACCCGAAGTGCCGCTGCACCTAGTTTTAGCCGGTTAGAACTAGGTGTAGCCACTTACTCTTGGTTAAACCTAGTACGAGCCGATTGTTTTCGGGTAAAACTACGTCTATCCGATATCACGACCACGATCTATAGTGGTTAGAACTAGGTGTAGCCACTTACTCTTGGTTAAACCTAGTACGAGCCGATGGTTTTCGGGTAAAACTAGGTCTATCCTCGCATATGTAGTCCATGACGCGCGCTCGCTTCGCTCGCGTATAATATATATATATATAACACTAATGTCTTCTGTCCCCGAAGTGCCGGGCCTCCGCCGGCCTCCTTCGTCGGCCTACGGCCCGGTGCCCATGCCGCCCATAAAGTCATACTGCCGCGAGACGGTCGTGATATCGGATAGACCTAGTTTTATCCAACAGGGAATGGCCGAACCTAGTTGTAGCCGGCATGATGAAGGATAGACCTAGTTTTACCCGAAAACAATCGGCTCGTACTAGGTTTAACCAAGAGTAAGTGGCTACACCTAGTTCTAACCGGCTAAAACTAGGTGCAGCCGCACTTCGGGTATTAGCCGTGACATATACATCACAGCGATTGGGAGTTTTAGTGAAAATTCTCTATCTGCTTCTAACAGAACTTAGAACATAAAGCTAAAATACCTAAATAGGTACTCGAAAACTACTATACTATAGATTCGAGATAGCAGAGCTTTCACTAAAATGAATAACAATTTTAACCATAAAATATTTAGCACACTTGACACTTACGTTGTCAAGTGTATCCACATAATTGCCGTACGTATTAGCCTTTAATTGTTATACATATTTACGGATATACTCATACAGTATAAAATTATAGACAATTGAATTATGACTTCTTTCCGTCACTGTATTATAATTGCGTATTATGCGCAAGTAGCTATGTCCGGTCGGTGCGTGGTCTTTCATCAGTTGTGCAATATACTTAGGTACTATTGTCTTGATTGTATGTCCACGCACGTTATTAAATATGAATTCCTCTAGTCTCACGGTTCGTGGTTAGGAAAATATAATTGAATTACGAGAAAACCACCTATATAATATAATTGTTGTTACTTAGGTGTACTTTTCTTGTTCACTTGCTGGTTCAACGGCTGTGACTAGGTGTCAATTATTTCATAGCCAATGCTTTCAAGGCCGTGACACCGTGGTTCCCGCGACCACGATTAGGAAACTGGCAGGTCCTGCAACCGACATTCGAGATCATGTCATTGGGATATCCACGAACCCTCACATCCCTCACTCGTGTAGTGGTCGTCTTAGCAGTGGGAATAGTGTTTTTTTCTGAGTATGCTTACGGTTACTTATATTCTGCATTTCATATTATTTTCATAATGGGTGTAAAACGTCCCTAGAGCTCTTGTTCTCCTGTCATTGTCATTTTATTTGTTCTGGGCTATACTGAGAACCTTCTAGTTACGGACTTATTGGAGGTTCAAATTCTAACTTTTACAAAAGTTTTGATGATATTAAATACTTATATGTGAAACATCTACATGCACGCCAAGGCAGTAAAACCGACTCGTCTATCGTGACGGAAATGGTGACGATGTCATGGCGTGACCCCCTACCTTTTCCCATTAAAATAAAGTTTATTTTGGGTCACTTGTTGCTCTATATCGTTTTAAAGTGATCAAAAATAAATGTACCTATTACCTTTTGATTTCAGTCGAAAAGTTGAAAGTACCCCCAACGGCCCCAACGTTGCCACTTGCCATATAATATTAACAAAGAACAGAACAGAGACAAATCAACTCATACCGGTCCTAAACTTTCAAGTATTCGTAAGTTACCGTAACTTAAAAATAAAATGTAATACATAATTATTACTTTTTTATTATTCTATATTGAATGAATGGTTTAGATTGATTGACTACCTCGTTGGTCGAGAGCTAAGTATGGTCATGGGAGATAGAGTCCCGGGTTGGGCAGAGTGTTTATGGGGATTTGTCATCAGGATTTTTCTTAGTAACAACTACGGAGTCTGTATTTGTGACGGTTGATGGCAATAGGCTCCCCTAGTACATCTACAGGGGAGCCTATTGCCACATGTGGGTTTACTAATGGGTACTCCTCCACCCAACCCTTCAGGTATTATAGGCGTGGTGCGGCGTTATGCATTCTAATATAAACATAGATATTTCACATCAGGCGAGCGTCCCGTGACGGACTACTTTTTAACCGACTTCTAAAAAAGAAGGAGGTTCTCAATTCGGATGTTTATATATTTTTTTTATGTTTGTTCGGGCATAACTCCGCCACTTACTAACCGATTTGAAAAATTCTTTCTTTGTTGGAAAGGGTATATTTCCGAAATGGTCCCATTTTTTTTTATCGAAATCGGACAAGCGGTTTTTGAAAAATCAACAAAACTAAAAAAAACTACATTGTCCACATTGACCCATGAACATGTGAACCACTAAAAAGTGAAAAATAAAAACTAACAAAAAAAAAACACAAAAAAGTCGGTGGCAAAAAAATGTAATCAAACACACGAAAGTCACCGACTTCAGAAACAGATTTTTTTCTAAAGTTTATTTTTCACTTTTTTTTTTTGTTTAATTTTTAGTCTGTTTAATTTTTTGGTAAAAAGTTTTTTTTACCAAATAGGATCACACCATTCTGGTACACGTTATATATTATAGTGCAGGTACATGTTCCTACCTGGATTATGTACTAGCTTTGTCCGCCTGTCTTTGATCAAAGGGAGCCCAGACACAGTGACGAGGCTTTTAAAAAGCAAAAAAAAACTGTAACGCGAGCTTTGAATGAGATCTGTATCGATCCGATGCCTAGCATTGATTCTGCACAATATTTTATTTACGGACCAGTTCGAAATCTCGGGACTCGAATATTATTCGAGAATTTTCCATAATTATAACAAAAAAAAAAACACTTCATTTTACTTTTACACATCCTTGATTGTTTGATCTATCACTGCACTCTGCTGAAAAATCTCTGTAATCTTATGAAAGATCCGGACACTAGCGTTATACTATACCATACCTTACTATACTACCCGTCAATTATTTACACAACTCATTTACAATCAACTCCTTATTTACTTAATTTGGATTAATCAATAAGTCACGTGTTAACGTATGGTTTTTTTTAATACAATTAAGGTTATATAGCTTTACTTTAAAGGTACCTCCATAATTCCTGTACTATAAGGCATACACCAGCGTAGTATTTCGAGTGCCTATCGCAAACCGTGATTTTCGTTTCCCTGCAATAAGTTGTGCGTGGAGTTAGTTACTTAGTTTGGTAACACAAAGCTTGGTTGACGGTTTCGTGAAGGTTTCGTTTACACCTTGATTTTTTCTCTTTCAGTCCGATGTCAAGCGTTTAACGACTCTGGGATTAAAGCCGTTGTAGTAGTAGTTGTTGATTGTGTTCGCGAAACTTTACCGTCAGACGAACTCACGAACGCCCTCGGTCTGGGGTAACTCTAAATTGAAAGACAAAGTCCCGCGACAAGTGTCACTTCGACAACACGTCGGTTTACCATGCATTGTGTTGAGACAAGCGGGCAGTTTTGTCGCCTCGTGTATGACAAGCTTTATAATCCTTGATCGCGTGGTAAGATAGGTAGGTAGTTGATTAACGTAAATTTTAAATATAGGTACATTTTTTAATCTTCGGACGTCACGGATCAAATATTTGTAGCACCTAATACAGGTTCAGGTTCCGATAGCACAGAGATTGGTGCTTCTAGTTAACAGGGTCAGGCCTCCTAGGCCCAGATTCAGAGACCACACTTTGACTTTACTTTGATGGAAAGATCTACTTCAAGCTGTTCTTTACTTAGTAAAGGCGAAGTAGTCGATAATCATGACTTTGGCCTCAAAGTAAACTTTGCATTATTATGCGTTTAAATAATGTAGTCCTTCGTGTTAAACTAATTTCCTACAAAAGAAAAGTGTAGTAAAGTCAAAGTGTGGTCTCTGAATCTGGGCCCTAGTATTTTTACGGTTAAGGGTGGTCTTTTGTGGCGTTACTCGCTATTATGACTTGTTTATGTTCATGACTCTTGTCACATCTCCGCATGCACCGACGCCGACGGCGACACCAGTTTGCACTAACTTTCGGCGAATCCAAAAGTATTCAGAGAACCCATTTCGGAAGCTTTACGAGTAAACTACACCATACACATTTTAATAAAAAAACTGTCAATGTTTACTAGTCGGAAAATCGGAAAAAAGCCGAGGCGGATCGCTAATGTAAAAGGAAATATTATGGAAAAACCGTGCGAGGCCAAAATAAGCAAAGTTTATTAATTAGCGCGTAATAATCAGCTAGTAACGTTAACTAGTGATAGGCTTACCAATGCGCCGGCAATGTCAATATTTCGCGCATGGCGGGGTAGCTATTAGTAATATTACGAGGGATTCATCTAGGGAGGGTAGTCTCGCACGCTTGCGCTTAATTTGCTTGATCAACTTAATGGCTAATTAAAAATGTTTTAATTAGGAAATTTTCGAAGGGTTTCAGTAATTTTTAACGTTATTTATTGGGCTATATAGTTACTCTTGTTTCTTTAAACAATCCAAAGCGCTACGATATTTATTCTGTAAGTAGTTTAGTATTTGCTTGAAGTTACCTACAATACTGTCAAACGCTCTTGTCGATTCTTACAGATTTGCTTTTTTTGAGGGTTCTTACTTCCTCCAAATTCAAGTCTTTTTTATATAAGTAGGTACCTACTTAAACATTAGTTGTATATGTAATTAAACTTGACTAAGGACAAATATTGGTTAGACTTGGTTTGGTCAGGCTCCGGAAAATGAAAAAGATATACTTAAGAGCTTATGGTACCTCAAACGCAAGTTTTATAATGCGTAAAAGTATAAGATTCACTGCAGTAATCAACATCAGAAAAATATATTATATTCTTCAGGATATATGCTAGTGCCATAGTGTTGTGAAAACATAATACAACTAACTTTGCTCGATAGAAAAAAATCGCGAAGATACCTCTAAAAATTTCTTGTAACGAGTAAAAACCATACTAAAATACATGTCATCGTTATGATTTTTTTTGCCAAATAATTCTACAAGCAACATACTAAAGTCATACCGCCTTATTACAAAAGGTAGTTAAACTTAGTTTAACTTAGACCAGGGTTTATCTCGCATGCTGTCACTTTCTTTTGAATATTATTGAAGTGAGACGTCATGCGAGATAAACCAAGTCTAAGTTAAACCAGGTTTAACTACGTTTTGTAATAAGGCGGATAGTGTTTTACTTTTTAAGTCCAATCAATAGTTTTTTTGTAAATCGCAAAATACCACTAATTTTGCACTATTCGGCCGCAGCGAAAGACGTAACAACCGCTTTGTAGTGCAAGCTGATTAGAACTTTATTCTAACAGTCTTTCGAGCGAAGTTTGAACCACCACAAATAGGGTTGCTAATCTAAGGTAGCATACGCTCTTAATAGCAGATAGAGATAAATATGCAACATGAAATCTATCGGTCAAAACTGGCGACATATATATCTGGGTCACCTGGCCTCTAGCTAGGGGAATTTTTACAAAGAGATCCTGTATGCAGTGTATGCTTACTTTGTTTTATAAAAAAGAACTCTTGTGCACAAGCCACCATAGACCAAAAATACGTACCTTTTTGCCTTTTTAAAACTAACTCGATTCTCTCTGTCTGTTTGCGATAAACTCAAAAACTACTTCATATTGTTTTCACCAATAGATAGAGTTGTTCTAATAATATTTGTTGGAGGTGTCGGAAAATAAAGCGGTGGAGCTTTTTTGAAATCGTCGTTTTGATGTTACCGCCACGCGGACGAAGCCGCAGGCAAAAGCTAGTGACATATTATAGTCCTCTTAAATCTACAGTTAACTTATTTGATCAACAAAACATAATTATAACAGACATAAAATCAGTAAGTACTGAAATAGCATTCGAGTTATTTCAATGGTTGCAGCTTTATACGATTTATTTGTTGAAATAATAATCATATAATTTACTAATGGCTAAGTACTAAAAGTTAAAGTAAGCTGTGGATTTATTTAACTACCTATAATAATAAAACACGGAGGGTCAAGTGTGAGCTGATGTAAGTTTCTAAGGGTACCGTGGGGAAGCGAGTGTTGCTTTCAGTTCTTAGTAAGTAATTCATGATCAGCATGGTATCTTCCCACCGCTGCGTCGCGGAGTTCCCATGTGAGAGTGAGGTGATGGAATAAACCACTGATTCATCATCAGCCATAAGACGTCCACTGCTGGACAAAGGCCTGCCCCCATAGAACGTCATAAAGAACGGCAGCCTGCCGTTTGCATCCACCGGAAGCCCGCAACTCTCACGATGTCGTCGGTCCACCTGTTGGGAGGCCTACCAACGCCGCATCTTCTGGTTCGTGGTCGCCACTCGAGAACCTTTCTTCCCCATCGGTTGTCTGTTCTTCGAGCGATGTGGCCTGCCCATTGCCACTTCAACTTGTATATTCTGCGAGCTATGTCGGTGACCCTGGTTCTTCGGCGAATTTCCTCATTCCGGATTTTGTCGCACAAAGAAACTCCGAGCACAGCTCTCTCCATGGCTCGTTGCGTGACTCTGAGCTTCTCTAAGAGGCCAGCAGTTAAGGACCATGTCTCTGTGCCATAAGTCATCACTGGCAACACACACTGGTTATACACCCTCGTCTTAAGACACTGCGGAATTTTGGACAAAAAGATGTCGCGTAGTTTCCCGAACCCTGCCCATCCGAGTTGGATTCTTCGAGCGACCTCTTTATCGAAGTTGGATTTGCCTATAGTTTAACAGTTTGTCCTAGGTAGACATAACTATCGACGGATATTCGACATAAGTTTCGTCTTGTCCATGTTCATTTTAAAACCCACCTGTTGAGAAACGTTACTGAGGTCTCTGAGCATTGTGTTCATATCCTCCAGCGATTCAGCCATGATGACTATATCATCGAAGTGTAAAAGTGAAGGGCTAAGAAGGAACAAGGGTGGCATGACCCTCCAAAAAAAAAGGGCTTTCGGACCATATCTCTAATCTGGAGAGAACCCTAGTTTAAGTATAGTGTTCAGCTTTAGTAATTAATACTCTCTTGATCAATAAAGCTTTTTATTTTATTTATTTCATAAAAGATACGGAGCTCTAAAAACGGGAAGAACTTAATTACAAGTTCAATTTCACGCGTTTCAGTTAGCAATAACTGAACGATTAAATTTTATAACATTATGTATATAGCGCCTAGAGTCTAGTCAGTAGACTAGCCTGTAGGTTATACTCGCATTACTGTAGTTTTAAGTGTTTTAAGTGTAGTGTGTGTTTACACTTCAAGCACTATTTTATTTCTTGTTTATTAAATCTCTTTAAGAGCCTATTTAATTTAATTTTATTTGTTGTTTGTCTGTGTTACGAGCTCGTGTCTAGCTATATTGGTCAAACATGAACATTAATTACAGCGACGTATCCGTGATTGGTAGCTGTGGATGTTTGGTCGTGGTTACGGATAGTCAAAAGTCAGAAATTCTGGCAACCAGTTGACTGGGTATCGTTTGGTGGTTACCGTGTGGGTAACACACAATTAGAAGATATATTATAGAAACCAATCATTGTTAGTGTTAAAAGCGAAGTCGCGATAAATAGCCATACTTACCATTGAAAAAAATATCTTATCAATACACTCTTGTCAGAGTGGTCATGGTTGCATAGACGAGGTACACGGAGAGATGTTCGGTTGTTAAATTCCCCGAGGACTGCTCTTTCAGCAATCTGCTTCCATTTCTACCGGTTAGAGACGTTGCGAGTACACTTTACCATGGTAGACTCAGTAGCTTTTTTGATCAAGTCAGTCCAGCGAATTGGTGATCGGCCGCGTGCACTGAAAAAAAAGAATGATTGATTTTACTAAATTCCGCGTAAATTTTATCAAATCCGCGGGTTAATATAGGGTCCTACACACGAAATTGTTGATTTTACCAAATAGAACTGGTTGATTATGTAACCCTTATGTTTAGTAAATTTACACATTTCATTTTGTTTATTCAACTAAAAAGTTCTGTATATTTCACATCGATTATTTTCGATATTTTACGATGAGATTTAGTAAATGTCACATAACGTGTTATGTAAATTATGTGAAATTAATTTTGCTACATTTACTCATTTCATTTTGTATATTCAACTAAAAAGTCCTGTATATTTCACTTCGATTATTTTCGATATTTTACGATGAGATTTAGTAAATGTCACTTAACGTGTTATGTAAAATATGTGAAATTAATTTTGCTACATTTACTCATTTCATTTTGTACGAGTATATTCAACTAAAAAGTCCTGTATATTTCACTTCGATTATTTTCGATCTTTTACGATGAGATTTAATAAATGTCACTAAACGTGTTAAGTAAAATGTGTGAAATTAATGTTGCAACATTTACTAATTTCATTTTGTATATTCAACTAAAAAGTCCCGTATATTTCACGTCGATTACTTTTGATCTTTTACGATGAGATTTAATAAGTACCACTAAACGTGTTATGTAAACAATGTGAAATTGATTTCGCTACGTTTACTAATTTCATTTTGTATATTTAACTAATCCAGTCCTGTATATTTCACGATGAGATTTAATGAATGTCACTAAATGTGTTATGTATAGTATATGAAATTAATTTTGCTACATTTACTCATTTAATTTAGTATATTCAGCTAATCGAGTCCTGCATATTTCACGTATATTATTTTCGTCCATTTAACGATGTTGATTTAATATGTTTAACTAAAAGTGTTTGGTAAAACATGTGAAATTAATTTCATACAATTTACCAGATATCTTCTTGTTGGTTTAGTATATTTTACTTAAAATATGCAAAACTAATTTTGTGATATTTACTCGTATGATTTCGTATATTACATTAAATAAGTTTTGCATATTTTACGTAAGGTATTGAAATAAAATATGTAAAATTAGTATTGTAACATTTACTCATACCATTTCGTACATTTTACGAGAGCACATTTCGTATACTTTACTTCACTTTTAGTAGTAAAATATACAAAATGCGCTCTCCTAAAATGTACGAACAGGATGTAGGTATATTCTATTAAACATGTTTCGCCATTATGCATGAAAGCTGTAAATTATTGGTTGACTGAAAATCTCTCGTAGCGTAATACCTATACTGGGTGACTAGTGCGCATAACTTATAAGGATGTTCAGACCATCGAACTAATGGTCCGACTGAACGAACATCCTCAAAAATTATGCGCACTAATAAAGTCACCGTGTATACGTTGTCGCCAGAGACTTGTAGTCAGCTGCCTAATTTACAAATCAGTAAACTACCCATAAAAAGTAAACGAAAACAAAATCACCCGCCAGTGAGCGGTATCATACAGTACAAAATAAAAGAACATGTTTAGCAAAATTTACCAAAAAGTACTCCAATTATAACTGTTAAAAATACACATTTAAATGTTAAACAAATTAAATCTGAATTTTATGATAAAATGTTACAATAATTTTGTTCGGGTTATAACTAAAATAGTTAAAGAAAACAAAATATTAAATGAATAAAATTGAGTATATTATTATAATTGTTATCAAATTACTTTTACAATAAAACTTATACAATTCACTTACAGGCGAGGTAATAACTGAAATATCACATAAAATAATCAACTAGTGTGTCACAAAACATGTGGCACACAATAATCATAAAAGGCTTTCAGGTTCAAAATGAACACTTCCCATAGTGTACACCGGTTTCAAAAGGTAGGTACCTACAACTCCCGAAAAAACACTTTTCCCAAAATGTACCTTTTTCAAAATGTACACTCTTAGAACAGATAGGAATAACTGACTGAACAGATTTTAAAGTACCAGGATCACATAAATATGGAGGTTAACTTATTTTTATTTACTTATTGTTCTAAGAATGTACATTTTGGGTAAGATACATTTAGGGAAATGTACATTCCGGGAAAGGTGCATTTTAAGAAATGTACTTTTTTAGAAGTTTTCTTTTGAAACCGGTGTAAATTATGGGAAGTGTACATTTTGACCCTGGAGGAAAAAAGGAATCAATTTAAACAGATGTTTCATTGTTTACAGTGCTTTCAATAAGAGCCCATATTTGCAACAAGTCATACTGAATTGGGTATTTGACTTGAGAATGGATTCTACATTTTAAGGTTTAAAAGAGCAAAGGTATAGCAAAATAAACCTCTACGCGAAATTTTGGCTCAATTTGACAAATTTTACTATGATTTCTAAGATTTCAAATTTGGTAAAAAAAAAAATCTAATCGCAAAATAGTGTTGATTATTAGAATCCATACGTAATTACAAATAATGTTGTTATTGATTTTTTAAATGTTTACACATCAAACAAATCATCACTAAGCAAAAACATCACTTTCTTTTGCGGCCGCGCGGTATGAAATGTGAAGTCACATTTCACAATTTGCTTCCCTTTCTGCTCTATTATACCTTAAAAGTATCCATTCTCAAGTCAGATATCCAATTGTGTGATATTGTTACTGATTGAGAAAAAAATTAGCAACGCGTAACAAACAGTATTACTGGATGCGAATTTTTATTCTCGTCTAGTAACGTGTTAGTAAATGATTCATATTTATCTCTTGGAGCAGTTACCTAACACCGTTACTTAAAGAATATTTTTTCACGTTCAGATGACGAAGGAGAAGAATAAGTATGAACCATTTACTAACACGTGTTACTAGATGAGAATAAAAATTCGCATCGAGTCACACTGTTACTCGTTGCGAATTTTTTTCACAACCAGTCAGTGTGACACGATTCAGTGCGACTCGTTGCGAATAAAGGAAAAGAACAGCATTTACAATACAACATAACAAGGCTGTCATAGAAACCAGAGAGAGCAAAAGGAAAACGTACACAGACCATAATAATATCTGTCAACATCAATAGATTATAATTTTAATTAAAATTTGCTGTAGCCCAAAATAAGTTTTTTTCTTAATGTACATAATTATTTATATTTAAATGAACTTAAAACTAAGGTTGGGGTAACCTCTTACAAAAGGCCCGTCGTAAAGGATGTCCAGAAGGGATCATCTTCAATCATGTGACTCTAAGGGTAGTTAGATATGCTGACCCATTCTGCAATAAAAAGAAAGAATTATCCGCCCACAATGTCCAGCATACCAACGCCATACAAAACCTTAATATTATATGTACATATTTATATTTAAATGTACTTAAAACTAAGGTTGCGGTAACCTCTTACAAAAGGCTCGTCTTAAAGGATGTCCAGAAGGGATCATCTTCAATCATGTGACTCTAAGGGTAGTTTGATATGCTGACCCATTCTGCAATAAAAAGAAAGAATTATCCGCCCACAATGTCCAACATACCAACGCCATGCAAAACCTTAATATTATATTACTTAACATTATTGCTATGTTTACATCTAACGCAGTCACAATTCAGCTTTATACTATCAAAATATACTAAATAATTCTTACAGTCAAATCCTACTTATCATATTAACCACGCTCTGCAACTATGTTGGAAATGTCACGGGGTAGTATGATAATACTAATTACTCCACACTCCACCTCAAATTTATAATTTTAATTAAAATTTGCTTTAACCCAAAACTCGGTTCGATAATCTCTCTAGTTACATGTACTTAATTCTACAGTATGTATCTCCATTACACATTATATGCGAATAAGTTGGAGCTATGATAAGGTCCTCAGGTTTTAAAACTTTCCATGCGTCAACCTCGACTAAGTTGAGATCAAACGCTTGTAGGTGTTCATTAAATCCGTTACAGTTAATTTCTTTACACAGAAAATAAATATCTGTTCCTGAAGCCGATACAAAAATAAATTTTATTTCAAAAAACTGGTACCTGTCTTCGTTGGAAATAATTAAAATAGCATGTTGCATATATTTGATCCCATTGAAAGAAACCCAGTTAAATGTACCAGTTAATTCTACATCTCGAGGAATTAAAATATTTTTAATGTCATTAATATTAGAGGGAATAAAGTTTACCCGTGAACTTAGTTTTATTCTAGCTTCATCTCTTTTTACAGTATAAAGTCTATGAGCAAATGACAGTTGTTCCTTAATTAACAAAGTTAAGGCTAAATTTTTTCTGGAGGTTATTATTGAAGCAGTGTTTTTTAATTGTTTATGTTTGGCTTCAAACCTCATGCACCAAATTAATCGTAAGGGACCAACTTGTTTAATAATATCAGGGTAATGAACCATAAAATGGTGTTTAGGTTTTAAGGTGTCACGAAATAGCTTTACGTAACCCTCATGGTGTTCGGTGATTAAAGATTCAAGTAAAGCAATTGTACTGTAATCAAAATTCCTGCTAAAAAGTATGTCAATTATCTTAAGCAATGTAAGAAAAAATAACCATACTTTATCATCTTCTGGGATTAAATCTCCTACTAATAGAGAGAAAATGTGTACAAACAACATCATTTCAGAAGCTGACATATTAAATTTGTTCTTTAATAAATGCTCCCGTTTTACTTTTGTACATTTGTCATTTAACTCATTTCCTTTATAGTCAAATAGTCGTAGCCGGTCATTAAGAGTATCTAAATTAAAAAGTTTTATGGTTTCCGTATAATACAAAATAATATGAGCAAGGTCATAATGACAAACACCTTCAAATATGTCATGCATTATATCAACACATAAATTGTCCACCACGTGATAAGTATTAATGTTGTTAAATATACAAGATTCATTAATACCTGTCACTGATACATCATTAGTTTCAACATCACAGGAATAATTTTCTCGATTTCTTAGAAGGTTGTCATCTTGTTTACATTGTTTTTTCATTATAGTTTTATCGGCTTTACAAATTCGACAGTAATAGTTACTTGAAAATGATTTTGTGAATCCTAGTACAGTATTAAGGCCCAAATTATCACCGATGACCATTGCAAGTATAAAATATACCCTGAAGTTACCTTCCGATGTTACTATATCAATGCCATTTTCCTCTAAACACTTCATTTCTTCAATAAGGTCGTGAAAAGTAGCCGCGTTTCCGTAAGTTTTACTATACGACGACTTATGCAACATAGCAACAAATATATTTTCTAAAAGTGATAAGTATTCACTTCCCATAGTTGGAAATTGGAAATATGTGGCAGAAATAGAATGAACCCCAGCATGACTTCCCAATGGATTGTTACATTCAAAATCGTCATTGTACAAAAAGTACGGTACGCATATGTACCCTTCTTTTCCAGATATTTTATGTTTCCAAACCTTGCCTTGAGTATAATTTGATATTGAATTAGGTTCAGCACCGTTATATGTTTTTAAAACAGAAATAAAACCGGGTAATTCGAAAATTTTCTTAAACATTAATTTTAAAGGTACTCTAGCTCCATACTCGGAATTTGGTCTTATTGAAGAATTGGCAGTATTTGAAAATGTACCTTCAGCAATAACAAACTTTTTAGGAGGTATATAAATGCCAAGTTCAGAAAAATGATTCATTACTTGATACTCTGTGGATAAATTTTCAAAAGGTTCCGATATTGTTTTAATTATTTTTTTTAATTTTTCGACATTTGTTTCTGAAGCACTAGGTAAAAGATCAGTTAACATATTACTAATAACATCAGTTATATGCTCTGAAATATTATTAATTATTTCGTTGGCACATTTTCGATTAATGTTAGGATTACTGTATAAAGACAAAGCGAAAGTGGCTGTTGAGTTATTAAAAATTTCATCTTTCTGGGGAACATGGTTACTTTCAGGTTCAAAAACAAAAGGGTGTTCATCATTATCACTATTACAGTCCAAGTTGAAAATTATTTGTTGGCTACTTGATATACTCGGTTCTTGAATAATATTGTTGTTTCTACAGTTTGATAGGCATATTTCGGAAGGTAGATTCAGATTATGAGCATTGGTCAGATGACGACGAAACGAACGTATATTTGAAAATATTCTGGTACAATTAAACTGTCTACAGCAATAAGTGGAGTTAGGTCGCAAATCATGGCTAAATTTCAAGTGTAAGAAAAATGATTTATAGTCGTTTAACACAGCCGAACACATAAAACAAATAAACATGTTTAAATAAACTATAGGTTCGATGGAAACAAATTAGACTTTTTTTATCACCTAGTACCTACAAAATAAACTGTTTGGCACAAAGGTTTTAAGACAGATCCGCCATAAAACAAGCTACACTTGAAATTTTTTTATCAGATTTGCAATCAATTCCGTAAAAATATTTTTGTATAAAGGTCCACACGTTAACACACTCTGTCGGGTACTCTAAATTGAAAACATGGAAAATTTTAAAGCATACATCAACTGCTTTTAGTAGGGTGTCGATCTTATAAATGACTGATTCATAATGGACATAGTAATCGGTTATTTCTTCTATCGATGACCCTACCACGACTATCAGTGGTTGGCAAGTAAGTCCTTTGGCCAAGTGCTCATCCTGACGCAGCTTGATCTTTGTTACTATTTCGCTCTGATTCTGTAATAGAACAAATACAAGGTTGAACAAATACAAACATACAAGATGTTCTAGGTCATAAATAATCTACCACACTGAACCCATTGCCTGTAAACTAAATCACAAGTCTTCATTGGGTTGAGTTCTTAATACTTGCTGATTTCCTCACGATGTCTTCCTTCACCAAAGAGCAAGTCATAATAAGAAAAAAACGAATCGGCTACCACAGGTTAATACTTTGTATTATTTATTTTTGAATTTATTGCGCACTTTATTTACCTACCGCGACATGTAAAATGAAAGCCTTTTCTGATTCAGCAATGCTTGGTTTATAATATTTTTTCTTATTTTCTTCAGCTTTAACTGGAATTTTAATGGTGGGTGGCATCTTCGAACTCATCAGTTTTAGGTAAACATAATCTCTCACATCTGCAAGGAGATAAAAATTATTACAAAGCTAAGCCTGTAAAAATGAGGACTGTCTATTATCTTTATTTAACATAATGAAAATAAATTAGCATCTACTGACCTGGTGTGGTACTATCGTCGTTCAAAGTTTTCAGATTATCCACGCAACTTTTTATTTTACTGTAAATTGGCAATGCTTTTTCCATGAATATTGGCCACTTTTTGAACAATTCTAGGTCATGGTTTGGGTACATGAAATCAAAATCTAATTCAACCTAAAAAAATAAAATTGAATGATTACCTACGCATAATTTTTTGTCCTAAACATAAAACCTATACTGTTAAATGGCATAAATATCAATTGGCATAATATTTATTATTAAAAATTCTAAAAGCATAATCAAAAGGCCGAATTTTGTCAAGCATAAATTAATATTGAATGGCATATTTGCAAAAAACTTAAATATTTAAATAATATATTAAATAATAAATTATCAATAATAATATTATTAATAATAAATTATACGCACAAGTTTGTAGCCCAAGCTTGCTTTGATTGAAGGCCACTCATTAAATAAGTCCTGGATGGTTTTATCTTTTCCAGATAAATCTTCTTTTCGCAATGTCCTTGTTAGTTTCCACTTCTCCACAACATCTACCCAAGGCTCTTTATTAAATTTCAACCATAGCTTCATATTATTAAGATCTTCAAGTGATACATTTTGGGACTCTTAAACAAATAACATTCTATGTCCATTGAAATTGAACTCTTAAAACTGTGAATGTGAGACGTTAATATAAGAACTCACAAAGCAGATTGTTTAGTTGAGTTCCACCGTGGTCGCCCGCCAACCGATCGCAGAGCGCGCGGGCGCAACCCGCCGGTCCGAGCGATTCTACTGGTTGCCCGTTCGGAGCGGCATTTAGGCACATCACGTCCACTTCGCATTTGATCTTCTTGGTCCAGTTCAACGTCCATTTCGCATTTGGTCCATTTCGCAGATTGTCATTTCCCATTTGATAATATTTCACATAAATATGGGAAAAGGTAAATGTTTTTTTATTTTTTTCATATTCTACAAATGTCAGACTTTTATTTTTACTGCGACGTACTAAGAAGAAAAGCAAAAAATTTATTTTAATATAAAGTGATTGAAAATATAGAAGCTAGCCTTTTCTGCGAAATGGACCAACTGCGAAAGAGACGTGTTTTCGGAAAGTGGACCAAATGCAAAGTGGACTTAATGCGACTAAATGATTTTTCATACAAGCAAAATGATTTTCAAACCCGATAGTGCAAAGTTGAAATGTTGAATAATATACCTTCATGAGTTTCAGTTATGGTAATGGTGGATGTTTCGTGTTTCTTTATGAGTCCTGATTTTCTTAAAATCCTTCTTTGGTTATGGTACCGGTCTACCAATTTCCCTCTTGCTGGAATATATGATTTCCCATATTTTCTACTAGGAACATAATATGCATCCTGAAAAATTGATTGTAATGTAGTAAATTCCAATTAGATTTTTTTTCAGACATTACCCATTACTTGATATTGCCATCGACCAAAATTGCTGAGGTAGCAGAGCAATTTTAATAGGGTAGTTTTCAAAGAAGAACAGGCAAAAAAAACCCAGACCCGACAGAAAAGTGACATATCTCAGTTTTTTTGTTATTGTTTATATAATCATATTATATAGTTTTTATATTCGAAATCAATGGCTAAAACTAAAATATTGCCTTATGTTTTTGTTCAGGATTTACACTAAAAAAGTACAAAATGCCTACGTATCTACACAATTCGTAAATATATGTAACTAAATGACGTAGAAAAGTAAGTCGTTATGGGATGTATTAAAAAAAAAGAATAATGTTCGTATAGGAAGTTATTTGTGTGTATGTATAAAAACGGTCACGTACTGTATGCATACCTACTACGGCTCAGCTGGTTTCAATTAGTGGAATAATCCGATCTGAATCATCGAATATGACGATTTTAATTAATCCTAAGTTGAGGGCGAATCCAGAAGGGCATGCTCTGACCCCAGTACCAGAGGCAAAAAGGAACGAACGGGGTGGAATTTTTTAGTCAGTAAGAGTCTGACACGCCCTCTCGCTCCACCCAAGGGCGAGAGATGTCATTAGATGATTTTAAACCACCTTAAAAAAAAAAATCCTAAGTTGAATGTTGTACTCGGAGTTCAAAAATTATATAATACAGCTGTATCTCCAGGTCTCCTGGATACATCCCATAACTATTTATCGTCATTTAGTTACATACATTACGAATTTTGTAGATAAGTAGGCATTTTGTATTTTTTTAGTGTAAACCCTGAACAAAAACATAAGGCAATATTTTGGTGTTAGCCATTGATTTCGAATATAAAAACTATATAATATGATTATATAAATAATAACAAAAAAACTGAGATATGTCACTTTTCTGTCGGGTCTGGGTTTTTTTTATATGGGACGTGACCGTTCTTCTTTTTGGAAACCACTTTTATTTAAAGATTGGGAACCAATTAATAAAATAAACGGTTTGTAAAAATTTGGAAAATACCCTATTGCCAGTGTAAGCGCTCCTTACAACAATCTGGTTATTGATCTGGAACACTGAAGGAAAAACCGAAACATTTAAAAACATTATTTTAAATAACGTTTCCGAGCCCTGGCGACGAGTTGCAAATGGGAAGAGTGCGCAGAATCCGAGAAAAGTCAAGACTATACATGATATGCTATCTATACTATAAAACTACTGTTACTATATTACCATAACTCTACTATAGTAGTACCAATATACTATTATCTAATCTACCATACCAAAATATTTTTGCAATAAAAATATAACCTTCGACTCGAATGGGAAAAATTTAACAATTTGACTGGACATGTCCTCATAATTTTTTGCATCCATCGAACCCTTCCTTTTTATGAAGTATTCTATAATACATTTTGATAAATTGTTTCTTATAGTTGTATCATCAATCTTCTTGTTCATATACTGAAGGCATATTTGTCCAATACTAGTGGTCTTCAGAATTTCTTTTAAATTAAAAGACTAATGGGAGAAAAAAAATAGGACTTATACACAGAAATGGTAAAAATAGTCAGTGTAATTACAAAAAAAAATTAAACAATGCTGTAATTTTTTTGACAATATTGTTTTAAAGAGACATCACATTTAAACAGGCGTCTAAGTTAAAGTGTTTAAAAATCTTTTGTAATAACACTAATTAAAAAAAAAAATCAATAAAACTATCAATTGGAAAAATGTAGATATGAAATCAAAGTTAACTCCACTACAGACATGGAATCAAATTCGACTCACTGGGAAATAAAAATCACAATATATCATGGAACCATGTAGCCAGAACATGGTTCCATCATCAGACCCGAAACATCATCACAAAACACTCGATAAAACCAATCTAACGGGCCCTAACACAGTGAGTTTCCGGCTACCAGGGTTCAGATCCTGTGGCCACCTTCCGACTCCATTCATCATCAGACCCTGAACATCACTTTACTTCATCACAAAGTGCTCTTCAAAACCATTCTAAAGAGCCCAAACACAGTGAGTTTCTGGCTCCATCCATCATCAAATTCTGAACATCACTCATCACAAAGCTCTATTCAAAACCAATCTAACGAGTCTAAACCGCTGGGTTTCCGGCTATTATGGTACAGATCCTGTGACCACATTGATTTTTTAATTAAAAAATAAAGAATTAGTGAATTTCATGAGTTTTTTGTTGATTGACCTTAGTTCTTCCATATTTCCTGACATTCTTAATCCTATGACCAAACTAACTTACAAAATTGGTAGAAAAGAAATAGGTAACGAAAAAAAAACAAACACAAAAAGGCAATAACATTGACTCACTCCTGGAAAACTGGCCATAGCCATACAGCAGGGAAATTCTTCTAGCATTATGGTCATTTGTAGCAGGAACAACATAGGGCGGGCTTTTTAATAGATAACTTATTTAATTTTGTAGTAGGTATTTATGGTATCGGTTATTAACAAGGCAATTTCAAAATAAAGTGTAAAAAACTAACCTCTTCGTTCGAAGTAGCACAAGAACAGCCACTCACCGCAGAACTATAATCGCTGCCCACATGCCCCATAGAATCCTTATCTGATTCTATTGATTCTGTGTCTAAAGAACATGTTTTCTGTAAAAATTAAGATAAGATAAGACTTTAAGCATAATATAAGTTCATTTGTACCTATGTTATTATTTTATTAATGTGAAAAACAATTTCAAGTTGACTCCAGCTAGATCAGTGCTCATACTATTAAGAGCATTTGATCTGAGATACATTAGTAACATTTCTACCAAAACTAAAAATCTTTAAAATAATAATCTTTACTAATATTATTAAGCTGAAGAGTTTGATTGCTTCTATGTTTGAACGCGCTAATCTCAGGAACTACTGGTTCGAATTGAAAAATTATTTTTGTGTTGGATAGTCCATTATTTGAGGAAGGCTTTAGGCTATATATCATCACGCTACATACAACCGCGGGACATTTTCAAATTAATGCGGGTGAAACCGCAGCAAAAAGCTAGTAATATATAATTATGTAGTTTATTTACTTCTTTTCTCTTATAGTACAAAAACAAAATAATATGAACAAATCAATGAGGTTTAAAACAAGCAAAGCCTGTGCTTGAGATTACCGAGCCTAAAGGCTCCTTTGCTACATTCTGGAAAGTAGGTACAATAATAGGTATATACTTCAAAATACTCACCAGGGATTTATTTTCATTTTTAAATTGAGCTAATCCAGCCTTGAATTTAATTCTATCCTTTATTCTTGATTTTGGAATCAGCTCATTTATATCAGAATCAGAAATATTTTCTATGCAAAATACATCCAAGTCATGTTCTAAAAAAAGAAGGAAACAATAATTTGGTAATTTCCCAGTTTGACATCAGCAAATTTTGTATTTGGTGGCAGGGCAGGGCCCTGTTTAATAAACGTTACAATCCTACAATTTTGTAAAATGTTGTTGAATAGTACTAGCTACAAGTACTGTTTATTAAACACAACAAATAGTGAGAATTTTGCACATAAAAATTCGCAATTCACCTTTGGATCAGTACCTCCGGAGTTACCCACCGCTATTAACAGATATTCGCTAACTAGGGTGTCATATTAAAGGCTCAAGGTCAAGGACTATTTAACGAGCTATGTTTGGAGTTATTGCGCGTTCATTTCAGAATTATGGAGATCTACAGTACAGGTTTAGGCCCGAGTCACACCGGAATGGCAGCGGCCGGCAGCGACGCGGCGACCACTTTCAGTGTGAAATAATTTTAAACTTTAACTACATACCTACTTACTTAGAAGACCAGTATCGCTTGAAAAGCTTGAAAAGGTAGCGCGGCCGCCCGCGGCCTCGCATCGCCGTTTGCAGCCGCGCGCCTCTTGGCGTTTCCACCCGCGGCTGCCAGCGGCGACGCGAGGCCGCTCGCGGGGCCGCGCGCTCCTAACTAGTCATGAAGATACCAGGCGCGCGGGGTCTGGAGGAAGCGCGAAGCCGCCAGCGTCGCCGCTGGCGGCCGCTGCCATTCCAGTGTGACTCGGGCCTTACCAACTTAGAATAGCAAACAAGCTTGCAGTGGCAAGGCAAGGCACATAGGAGAACTGGCAGCCGCCGGCGCCGTTGGATGGCGACCATGTAGGTACTTTACGACAAGACTGACCTGACGAAGGTACCTATTCTATCATTCTAAGTTGATAATAAGTAGGAACTTAGAACTTACCTTGAAATACAGCTTGTGTTTCTTTCGAGACTCCCCAGGAATCGAGAAGTGCTATGGCGAAGTTCGAGTCTAATGTAAATCCTAACGTATTTTCTGACGTCGAGTCCATTTTCACTCACTATGAACATTGATTGAACGACTATTACTCTAGCGTACTTAACTGAATGATTTAATAAATATATCGTAAAATAAATCGTTGCGACTTTTAAAGTGCAAAATAAAATCGCAAACGACAATAATTCCTGCGCGCACTACGATTTATTATCGATCCGATATCGTCAAAGAACCCAAGTCGACTGACCGCTGCGCTTGCGATTTTTTCCGCATTGCGCGAAGCCAGTAGAGCTTCATAGGCTATAGGGTACAAAACGGAGAGATGTTAATCTGGCAACTCTAAGTCGTATCGAGTCGAGAACGGAACGCGAATAGTTGGAAGAATAGGTATGACGTCACGTCAAATGACATTAAAGTTTAGTAAAATCTCAAAGATGTTTCGTAAAATCAACATTTTAATTAGTAACATGTAGGTAGGTATATTGGTATGGTATAGATCAAAACAAAGAGTAAAATCGTTACTTTTTTAATATTTAATCTTACCTACTAGGTATATTATAATTATGCGAAAGTTTGTGAAGATGTTTAGATGTTTGTGACTCAATCACACATAAACGGCTTAACGGATTGTGATGAAATTTCGCACACATATAGAATATGATCTGGATTAACAGGATAGGTACTTTTTATCTCGGAAAAATTAATGGTTCCCGTGGGAACCACAACAAAATCCTAATAGTGAAGAGATTTAGTTGAAATTTGGTATAGGGATATCTTTCATACCGAATTAACGTTTTAGGTAAATCCAGGAATTTATGTGCAAATAACTAACCCCACGCGTACGAAGTCGCGGACGCCCGCTAGTAATATAATAAATGCGAAAGTCCGTTTGTTTGTACGCCTTAATTCACATCTTATCTACCTACTAAACCGATCATGATTCATAACTTTATAAGTATTTAGATCAATTTTCGTGTCTCTTCTTTTTTACCCGATTACGGCGAAGCAAAAAACGAAAATATATATGATTTTGACCGGTATGTATGTATGTATGTGTTCCCTTATAACTTCTAAGCTACTTGTAATAATTTGACATTATTAGTCTTCTAGTTAAAGGATACTAGCGGCCGCCCGCGACTTCGTACGCGTGGGGTTAGTTATTTGCATATATTCCAGGATTTACAACCCCAAAAGTATGTTCATTATTATTATTATGTTCCCTCATAACTTCTTAACTACTTATGATAATTTTATAAATGAAGTATCGTTAGAAGCGTCTGGTTTTAGGATATGTGAAGACACATTTAACTGAAAGGGGATTGTCCAATAATGGCTTGGCGTGAACAGAAGTCTTAGAAAAATCCAATTGTATCAAAAATATCCTTTTATAAAACATGAATATTTGTGATTTTTAGTTGTATCTATTCGAACTGATAAAAATAATAATTTAATAAAAAACTTTTTCAAAAAAAAATTAAACCGACTTCTAAAAAAACACAAAAAAGTATAAAATAACTTTTCTTTCGGAAGTCGGTGACTTTTCTTCTTATTTCCTTTGCTTTATTGTCACCGACTTCCGAAAGAAAAGTTATTTTATACTTTTTTGTGTTTTTTTAGAAGTCGGTTTAATTTTTTTTGAAAAAGTTTTTTATTTTACCCTTTTTAGTGAGTACAGTCGTGATATTATGTTGTGTAATGGCGTAAAAAAGCATAGATATGCGATAGCAGCAATCCCGGTTAATCTGCTGTTATTATTTGAAGAGTTCCTTCGATTTCTC